>OU744256.1:10002500-20002500 GCA_916610215.1 Omphaloscelis lunosa | reverse complement strand
TTACCTGTTTTGATTAATTTAGCAATATTACTGTATGGAATTAAGAAATGTGGCTACATAAAATAAAATTATTTGAACTTTTCAATAAATTATCTATCCCTGTACGGTTTCTATTATTTTCATACTACGTATGTTATTTATTTACGCCCAAAGATGAGTTAAAATTAGTGTTCAAATATGAAAGTTTCGACGCTCATAACTTTTAAACCAATACTTGTTTCCTAATTCTGCTTCCATACAACGCTCTAGATAATGACAAGGCAAATTGCTAAAATTTTTAGTTTTGAATGTACACCGTCAAACAGACGAGTAATCACCAGACTAGGTTTGTATGGAAGAATGACCGACTAGTGTACCCTTGGTAGATAACAACGTTTAGACTGATCCCATCATAATGTAAGTAAACATACATAACATCGCGTCTGTAATGCCGAAGGGTTAGGCAGAAGTGTACCTAATAGTACATCCGCATTTCCCCAGTTAAGTTTCAGTCCCATGTAATAGCCGGCGATCCTATTGCCATCAACCGGACTCAAATCCGGACTCCAGGCTGCGACTAAGAAATTCCAGATGGAAAAACCCAATAACACTGTCCGATCGGAAATCGAACCCAGGATATCATGCTCAGCAGTAGTGCTTGCCACCACTCGACCAACAATTACACACGACAAAACGTAACAAAACAATTACTCCATCCAATTCCTTACTCCGACAAAAAGCAGCAGTATAAACACGAAATTTTCGCAGCAAACAGTTGAAATACACGCAAACCAGAAACAGAGTAGGGAATCAGTTAATTTAATTAAACATACGAATGTAGCGCAGCTCAGAATTAACGACGTGCAATTAAAGGAGGTAGTGCAGGTAACTACATTACGACAGGGCAGCGGCCATGCATGTCCGATTGTAAATGAGGTCGGGGCTGTTGATGTGGGAACATTACAATTAAGAGAGCATCCAGGAGTAAATATATTTTATTAATTTAACACAGAACTACTGTTGCAGAATGTCTCGTAGTCATATATCTGCCTTACCTTTTCTCAACTAGTTATGTTGCATCGGCTTCCAGTTTAACCGGATTCTGCTAAATAGGTACCAGTATTTTACATGGAGCGACTGAATATCTGACCTCCACAACCCAGTTACTGGGTAAAAAAATACCCTATGCGTAGTAAGACTGGTCAGTCTTTTTTTCTGATTAACCATAACGACTGTTAAAGATCTACGAATAACAGCTGGGACCAACGGCTTAACGTGCTTTCCGAGGCACGGAGTGGTCTCAATATGTTATGAATGGTCACCCATCCACGAACTGACCGCGGCAAGCGTAGCTTAACCTTCGATCAACCCGTGTGGCTGTTATTATTAGCCACGAGCCCCATAGCGATGAGGTTCTTAATTCAAATTAACGTCATCTGCAAATATTTGACACAACTGAATGATAGGCGAACACGACACCTGAGACGCGTAGCTGGTGAGTGGGCCATATTCCACCCAGTTTTCCTATTGTTTTGGTCAGCTAGTACGTCAAGAACCCTGGCCTACCAACGAACTGAAAAACTTATATTTTAGAGGCGTATGCGCATGATTTTACCGCAGAAGGCTTTGCGTTCATTACAATGACACGTTAGATAGGGGAAGTACGTCCAAAATGGCATACGGTTTTGTTTTTTAATCATATATTTTTATTGAACATAGTTACAATCAGTGTTTAGTAGGAATAATCATCTTGTTTTCATTAGTTGTAACCTACGTAAACTTGTAATGGAATAGGAACTATAAAAAAATTAAATTGAAATTAATCACAACCTCGAAGGAAATTCATTTTATCCATATAGTACGGACAAATTGACATAGATATTAAACACAAACATTGTGAAGTACGTATTAAACAGACGAAATTTTGGTCTTCTTGAGTAAATCAGCACATGATGTATGAGCACAAAGAGAACAATTGCTGCACCATGGCCAGCGAGGAACGAGAAAAGAGGTCGTTACAGTAAATGCATGTGCAGTCATCGCCGACACAATTCAACGCAGCTGGAAAATCTTCTACTTCAGAGTCCTCATCGTAATGAGTCTTCTGTACCTGTCCTCTATTTCTCTGTCTGTTTTTTGGGATCATTAACGTAGTCTGAGTCATCAGCATATGTCATTTTGCCCCACAGGTTATCAAAACAATTAATAAGTCATAATTTCTATAAACACTAGATATATATTATAATACTTTTAAATAATGCAGTATAATGCTACACTTCTTCAATTTATATTAAAATATGTAATAGAAACCACGTAAAAGTCATCAAAAACAGGACGTAAATCATCAAAACAAGAAACTTTTACGCGCACAAAACACGTTCGTACCAGTTACACCGGCCAATGGCGCTAAAACGCTAAACTTGACAGGTATGCGAAGATGGCTGATGTCACATGGTGATATTATAACTGCAGCATTGTAGCCCGCCAATTTCGAAAAAAGACCTGTGTGTCATTTTATCCGTATATGTCATTTTGAACGTACTGTTTCCCTTACCTGTTGTACTGCATGTTGTTACCTTTATGGTATAAGTTATTCGTTTGTCTATTTTCCATCTTTTCGGTTGGTTTTATGTAGTTGGATTCCTTTTCATGTTTCTCTGTGATTGCTACTGCTAAAACTAACAAATAACTGTGTTTGTACCATAGCAATTTTCTGCGAAATGAATCGTAAAATGAACCAACCAACTTAAAAATCTGTGTCTCAATTATAAAGAATCCCGTTATCAGCATCAAATGAACTGCACGATGAAAAAATTACAAAAGAAAAAAGAATTCAACGAAAATAAATTAAGACCGTTTATTCTGAAAGTGGGCAACGTCGCAAATAATATAGATGTCAAATATTTCGCTGTTTTGATTAATTTGGCAATATTACTGTATGGAAATATGAAATGTGGCTAACTAGCGAACTAGAATATTTAGAATGAATTGCAATTATAACACTGAATTTGATGTTGTAACAATTTTAGGTGTGAAAAAGGCATTTGGAAAGTTTCCAAATACTTTTTTACATCTAAAACTAAATATTCGGTGTTACGATATTAATTATTGCATTTCCTAATCAATGTTTTGGTTCCCTAGTTAGCCACATTTCTTTCATGTGACATCAGCCATCTTCGCATACCTGTCAAGTTTAGCGTTTTAGCGCCATTGGCCGGTGTAACTGGTACGAACGTGTTTTGTGCGCGTAAAAGTTTCTTGTTTTGATGATTTACGTCCTGTTTTTGATGACTTTTACGTGGTTTCTATTACATATTTTAATATAAATTGAAGAAGTGTAGCATTATACTGCATTATTTAAAAGTATTATAATATATATCTAGTGTTTATAGAAATTATGACTTATTAATTGTTTTGATAACCTGTGGGGCAAAATGACATATGCTGATGACTCAGACTACGTTAATGATCCCAAAAAACAGACAGAGAAATAGAGGACAGGTACAGAAGACTCATTACGATGAGGACTCTGAAGTAGAAGATTTTCCAGCTGCGTTGAATTGTGTCGGCGATGACTGCACATGCATTTACTGTAACGACCTCTTTTCTCGTTCCTCGCTGGCCATGGTGCAGCAATTGTTCTCTTTGTGCTCATACATCATGTGCTGATTTACTCAAGAAGACCAAAATTTCGTCTGTTTAATACGTACTTCACAATGTTTGTGTTTAATATCTATGTCAATTTGTCCGTACTATATGGATAAAATGAATTTCCTTCGAGGTTGTGATTAATTTCAATTTAATTTTTTTATAGTTCCTATTCCATTACAAGTTTACGTAGGTTACAACTAATGAAAACAAGATGATTATTCCTACTAAACACTGATTGTAACTATGTTCAATAAAAATATATGATTAAAAAACAAAACCGTATGCCATTTTGGACGTACTTCCCCTATCTAACGTGTCATTGTAATGAACGCAAAGCCTTCTGCGGTAAAATCATGCGCATACGCCTCTAAAATATAAGTTTTTCAGTTCGTTGGTAGGCCAGGGTTCTTGACGTACTAGCTGACCAAAACAATAGGAAAACTGGGTGGAATATGGCCCACTCACCAGCTACGCGTCTCAGGTGTCGTGTTCGCCTATCATTCAGTTGTGTCAAATATTTGCAGATGACGTTAATTTGAATTAAGAACCTCATCGCTATGGGGCTCGTGGCTAATAATAACAGCCACACGGGTTGATCGAAGGTTAAGCTACGCTTGCCGCGGTCAGTTCGTGGATGGGTGACCATTCATAACATATTGAGACCACTCCGTGCCTCGGAAAGCACGTTAAGCCGTTGGTCCCAGCTGTTATTCGTAGATCTTTAACAGTCGTTATGGTTAATCAGAAAAAAAGACTGACCAGTCTTACTACGCATAGGGTATTTTTTTACCCAGTAACTGGGTTGTGGAGGTCAGATATTCAGTCGCTCCATGTAAAATACTGGTACCTATTTAGCAGAATCCGGTTAAACTGGAAGCCGATGCAACATAACTAGTTGAGAAAAGGTAAGGCAGATATATGACTACGAGACATTCTGCAACAGTAGTTCTGTGTTAAATTAATAAAATATATTTACTCCTGGATGCTCTCTTAATTGTAATGTTCCCACATCAACAGCCCCGACCTCATTTACAATCGGACATGCATGGCCGCTGCCCTGTCGTAATGTAGTTACCTGCACTACCTCCTTTAATTGCACGTCGTTAATTCTGAGCTGCGCTACATTCGTATGTTTAATTAAATTAACTGATTCCCTACTCTGTTTCTGGTTTGCGTGTATTTCAACTGTTTGCTGCGAAAATTTCGTGTTTATACTGCTGCTTTTTGTCGGAGTAAGGAATTGGATGGAGTAATTGTTTTGTTACGTTTTGTCGTGTGTAATTGTTGGTCGAGTGGTGGCAAGCACTACTGCTGAGCATGATATCCTGGGTTCGATTTCCGATCGGACAGTGTTATTGGGTTTTTCCATCTGGAATTTCTTAGTCGCAGCCTGGAGTCCGGATTTGAGTCCGGTTGATGGCAATAGGATCGCCGGCTATTACATGGGACTGAAACTTAACTGGGGAAATGCGGATGTACTATTAGGTACACTTCTGCCTAACCCTTCGGCATTACAGACGCGATGTTATGTATGTTTACTTACATTATGATGGGATCAGTCTAAACGTTGTTATCTACCAAGGGTACACTAGTCGGTCATTCTTCCATACAAACCTAGTCTGGTGATTACTCGTCTGTTTGACGGTGTACATTCAAAACTAAAAATTTTAGCAATTTGCCTTGTCATTATCTAGAGCGTTGTATGGAAGCAGAATTAGGAAACAAGTATTGGTTTAAAAGTTATGAGCGTCGAAACTTTCATATTTGAACACTAATTTTAACTCATCTTTGGGCGTAAATAAATAACATACGTAGTATGAAAATAATATAATAGAAACCGTACAGGGATAGATAATTTATTGAAAAGTTTAAATAATTTTATTTTGTATAGACACATCCAGTAGTTTTTCCACAACATCTATACGCCCAAAAGTCTGTTCATGAAATTTTACGCGCTCGTTTTCGTTAAAAATAATCGTCTATTTCACTAAATAAATAAATATGAACTGGATAAATAAATACTAAATAAATAAATAACTGTACTAAATAGCATGTCTGTGTTATGTGCATGAGAGCAAATAAATAAATAAATAAATAGCATGTCTATTAGCCACGCCACCAACGAGTCCGAGCCGTTGACTAGTAGAACTTTAAAGAATCAATTTTATTATTATATTTTGTCTTGGAAGCATGACAGTCACACCATAAAAAATACAAGAGACGTTGATATATTTAGTAAGTTGTTCTGCTTAACTGACACACACCATGGTATGGCGTCACCCCCGCCTATAGATATCTGCAAGAGCGGGCCTTTGCACGTGAGTTGCAAACGCAGGGACAAAGCTGAAGTGTCTCACGAGCATGTAATTACACAGGAACCCATAAGTTTCCAACCCAAAAGTTCACAACAACGCAGCTTTGTGGGAGAAATAGTTGTGGTGGTAGAGTAATCCGAGCGGTTCATAACTGAGAGTTCAGAAACGCAATGTGACAAGATATCGAACCAATAATACTATCGGATAGATGAACTCCAGTGCAGAAACCGAGCTTTAGCAGCTTCCTCTACCAATCTTTACAAGCAGCTTATTCGCTTTTACTCAGTTAATGAAAACCCACCATTTTCTCAGTAAAAGTCCCAATAGCCCATAATCTGTAACAGCTTGAGGTTAGCTATTCGATTTGCCACAGCTCGATCGCTCATATAGTCGAGCGAGCATTTACAATCGCTTGCAATATGCACCTTGCGCACGGAAACGAAAATGCGAAATAATTTCCTACATCAAGTCCGTTTGAGCGTCAAATGGCGGATTTTCCATAAATTCGTGGGACGTACTTGGGTTTTGCGTAGTTATTTGTATATCATCTATCTTCAATATATCATTATCTATCTTCAATATTAAAAAGCATGTTTATTTTATTATTTATAAGAATTATTAGAGGAGGATTTTTAAGATAGGTAAATATTTTTTTCTTACTTTACATAATTTATTTACCGTTTAATTTATAAATTATAGTTAATGTGTTTGAATAATTGTAGGTTTCAAAGGTTATTTGATTAGAAATATGATTCTGTTAATATAATTAAAGATTTTTTTGAGTCGAGCGTTATACCTACCAAAATCAATTTATGCTTGTAAGATAGAGCAAAGTAAGACGTCATATGTTTAGAAGTCAAATCTTAATAATCCAATATTTGTACATATATATATGTGTATATATATATAAATTTGTAATCACGTTCTTGTTAACGGCTCTAACGAATTCGATGAAAGTTGCAAAATAGGGGTTTACGGGGGCGAAAAATCGATCTAGCTAGGTCTCATATGTGGGAAAATTTGTTTTCATTGTATTTTCACACGAGCAGAGCTCGGTCACCCAAAGTTTAGAACAAGATGGCTATCTTAGAATAATGACATGGCGGTATGGAATTAGTAAGTACCTACCTACTATCATGGCAGCATGGAATTAGTATATACTATATATGAAATTTGTATGAAATTTCCTACACTATTAAATGAGCATTCACTATTTTCACCAGAGTAGAACTCGGTCGCCCAGGTACTCTGCGGATCCTGCGAAATTGGGATAGATAGATGTCTCGTAGCATCAAGTTATATCTCTAATATCGTGACGAGCGCCCCGCTCCTGCTTCGCACGGTTTTTACGACTTGACAAAAAATCAAGATTACTTATTATTTTTAAATTCAAAATTAAGTACCATACACATAAGCCTTCCGGAACAAAATCTTTAAATGATGGTGAAAACCTCAGGAAAATTCGTTGCGTACTTTATAAGAAGAACGCGGTCACACAGACAGACACGAAAAGCGACTTTAATTTATAATATTTATTACCTATAGTTAAATATGGCGAATACATATATATATTATACTCTAGTTTTAGTAATAAATTTATAGGCGACATAATATGCCGAAAGTAAGATATTATACAATTCCGTCAAGTTCGTCCCCTTTCGGCACCTGTCCCACCGCGCCGGCGAGCAACGAGCAGCGAGTGCGAGACAACAACGAGCGATTACACACTGGTATGCGTATGTACCAAGCGCGAATCTCCTAGTGGGTATTCTACTCTGTCCGCCAAGCAAGCGTCGCTGAGCGAGTAATGTCTTTGATAGTTCTTGTCGCTGCGACAAACGAGTACTCGCCCGGTGTGAACAGTCAGCGATCAACTACATCATCGTCATGCTCCTGCTTTTATCCCAATTTATTTGGGGTATCGGCGATCGACTACATATTATGTAATATCATCATCATTTCAGCCGAAATACGTCCACTGCTGGACATAGGCCTCCCCCAAGTACCACCACTTCGACCCATTCTGTGCTTCCCGCATCCAGCGGATTCCAGCGACCTTCACAAGGTCATCGGTCCATCTTGTGGGACGCCTTCAAACGCTACGTTTTCCAGTACGCGGTCGCCACTCCAGAACCTTTCGGCCCCATCGGCCATCTGTTCTGCGAACAATGTAATGTTATGTAATATGCATCTCTTTTACTCAAACGGGACCTTCGTTTCTTGAGCGAGAAAATTGGTGCTAGCTTGTCGCTTCTTCGTCGGCGGTGGTACAGGTACTTTAGTTCGAGAGTCGTGACTGCGATTGCGTGTAGTGAATCGGGAAAGCCGCGTGTTTCGCCCGCAGCGCAATATGCGGGTGATCGGCGACGCAAACCCGCCGGGGCCGCTTAAACAGAAGCGAGTGTTTACTCTTCTTTGTAATGGTAAGCAGACCTTTTCAGAGCTATGGTGGGACCTATAATTTTATTAAAATGGCAGGAAAAGGAGGATTTAGCTTACAACATGGAATAAAAATGATTTTAGCCAAGTAGCGTAAACCTATGAATATAACAGGGAATAACATGGTGACTGGTTTAGCTACGATGAACAATAGTAAGAGACGTGCCTGAAGAAGACTTAATACATTAACAATTATGATGGAACAGAATTATTTTAATTTATGGAGTTTTGCTTTATCAGTTATCAGTATGACCAGATGTACACACGGCTACACATCAAGCTATACATTTCCAGTATAAGCTGATCTCGCATTGTATAGGATTTCCGTATAATGCGAGGTCAGCTAAAACTGGAAATGTATCGCTTGATGTGTCGCCGTGTGTACCTACAAACGTAAACGGAGCAAAAGGAGTATGTGAGGATCATAGCATGTGGCGTTCTGTAGTTTCTGCCTCCCTCACATGAGAAGAAGGGGTGAGTTTATTTATGCGATTAAGATACAATACTTGTACCCATACAAGCGGGTCACTGCACTCAAAAAGGTAAAACCTAGGGTCAGAAACACGTATGAAAAACTGAGGTGTAACTTTTGAGAAAAAGACTTTGAAATTTAATTTGGTTGGTGTTGTTAATGCTGTCATATAAATGTTGAGCTCATTTTAACAATAGGTTTCATTATCAACAGCATCGTCGCTTCGTTTGAAGTCTTAAAATGATTAAAGAGTTCTCAGAATCTCTCCTTTTTATTGAATTGTGAAATTCGCAGACCCATGCTAAAAATAATGATTATTTTGGGATGTCATGTATCGCTAGTTCTGTTTAGCGGGTTATTTTTTATTGCGAGCTATGAATTGTGGTTCTGGAAATTTATAAAATGAGATTGTATCGAACTGTTGAAGTATAACTTTCTTTAGGCGCACTTTACCCTTTTTCTGAACAGTGAACGAAACTAAACCGTCAAGCTCGGGTCGGTGACGCGCTGAATCGGGAATACTCGGCTCCAATTGTCGTCAGATTTAAAAATCATACATATTCTCATTTCTATCGTGTGTTCATAATCAAACAATTTTTTACCTTTGCTGAGTTCAATTTGATTTGAAAGGAAAAGGATAAAACAAACGATTAATGGTCCTTATAATGCTGACGTATGCGACGGTTTCCACTTTTTATATTTCTATGGTTCCCACAGCCTGTTCTGTCGCATGGTTCGCTTTCTCACAGGTCAGATCGCGCCGTACGACAGGACAGGCAGTGGAAACCGTCGCATCTGACGAAGCCGCGGCCTGTAGTCGCCGTTAAGTTTGCTATGTACAAATTGTTAAGTAATAGTGTACTTATTGTTGAAGATAGACCCGACTCCAAAATAGTTGGGAAAAGTTCTGATTGTTGAAGAACCTAGTAAATAAATAAAAGTCATGTAAGGTGGCCTTTTTCCAGCAGTGGGATGATGCAAGCAGATTGTAACCAGTAACCGCAGAATATGTTAAAATTATTTGAAGTTGTTAGGATTATTGTAGTAATTCGTGCAGTGTTTGTTGAGTGAGCTGGCTATGTTTTTCGAAGGACCGATGGCCGGTGGAGCAGATAAGTCCTGCAGTGGAGACCGCTTATCAGCAAACGTAGTGTGGGAGTGTGTCCCCCAGCTCGATGGACCGACGACCTTAATTAAGAAAGTTTCTAGGATAGACTGGATGCGAAAGACGGAGGACAGGGTGTTGTGGCGCAGCCTGGGAGAGGCCTATGCCCAGCAGTGGACTACAATAGGCTGAGTTGATATATTGATGTTTTAAAATACCCTAAGTTAAAGCTCCCACAGACAGGCGTGACGGGACACCGGTATAACAATATCCGTAAAGTTTTCATAAAATTGGTTTAACCAGTGTCATGTTGCGCCTGTCTGCAGGAGCCTTTAACAATGGCATGGTTATCTGACAATATAATCCTTATATCGTGCTGTCCTCTTTACCGAAACGTGTAGCTCTACAAAGAGATTATTCACCGTTTCGTTGAACAAAATAAAAATAAATCAAATATAGACAGAGAATTAACATTTTACAAAACAAATATAAATAAAAATCCCCAAAACATGATTACAAACGCCTACAGGGTTTTAACTTGAATGTTATTTATTCGTATAAATACGTTAAAAGGCGTACCCTACAACGACATCATTTGCTCATTTGGAGTGGGCCGAAAACAATTCACGAAGGTTTTGACGAGACATAGCAAACACGAGGTGTAGGAACACAATCGTTGTAGACACCATTGTGCGTAGGATTGGACGTAATAAAGAAGATTGTTAGATGGAGACGGCACTTTTAGCTTATTTCGTTGTAATATCGATGCCACTCGATAGCGTGTGATGGCTGATTACGCTATTTGGCACACTTAATTACATCAAAAGTTACTTTGACGCTTTGAAAATGAGAACTATTGTTTGCAAATTTTGCTATAAAATTAAAAATTCCCTGGAAACCTCTAATCATACATACAATCCGTATTTTCACATGCCGAAAAGTACAGAACGCCACCTGTTTCGATCCTTACATACTCCTTTTGCTTCGTTTACGTTCATACGTAAGTGCATGCACGCTGGTTGCGAGTACTACGCACCTGACCTTACTGAAGAATATCACCAATAAGGTACTATATATCCTTCTATGGCATCGGCGACGGTCTCCCGGCGTTTCCACTCACATCTGCCTTGTAAATACCGTAAATACATCTAACCTATTAATAAACACAATTCCATAATCATGGAAAATAGGTGCTCAAGAACCAAGTGTGCTGTTACATTTTCGCTGTTGCTGAGCCGAGCGTTGAAACTCCAACATCGCCCTTTGATTCAGCCTTAATTTAAGTATCGCCAAATGTTTGTTTAAACTGGCAATAATGAAAGCCTCTTAGTTTGTCCTGCCTTTTTTTCAAAAACGTCGTTTTCATCTGCAGTAACCGAAAAAAGATGTCTGAAAATCTGTGCTTAGACAAATAAAGTGTTTCATTTGGACATCTTGTTCAAACCCTACATAGTAGCTCCTAGAAGGTTCGAAGTAGTCAACGCCGGTTTCATGATGACTTACTAATCAAAGGAACTGTGGCGGCATCTGCAGTGCCATATAGAAACTATGCATCAAACCAGACGTCATACAAATCAAGCAAAGTTATCAGCGCGACTAGTAGAGATCGCGGAAAGCGATAAGGCCGCCCATTGTATATTTTGTAGTGTTTGATTTTTTTTTTTTTTTTGTTATGTATTTTTGTGGTGTATAATAAAGTATATATAAATAAATAAATATATACAACGCCAACCAGATACAACATCCACCTGGTCGGAGGATCCTCCCTTTTCAATGGGGGATGAGGAATTTTCCACCCTGTTCCTCATGCCTCTATAGACCAATCTAAAATTGCTAACGACTAGTGATTTCGACTTTTAATTTTCTTGCTACCGGTCTCGCGAAAATAGCTTTGAAACAGACATTCCACAAGTCCAGAATGCAAACCATGTTCAAATCTAAAGGTTAACTCTGTTTAACGCAACGGCATGCAGTAACGTTTTAATAGAATTGGTACCGTATCGACAGGTTTGGTCCGTATAAACACGCTCGGTACCGTATCGACAGGTTTGGCACCGAATCGACAGGTTTGGCATTGTATAGACAGGCACAGTACTTACAGTGCGTATTACGGGAATTTTCCGCGCGGCCGCCCGACGCGTCTGCATCGCGTCGATAGGGTGCACCGTAATGTGTTTTCATATAATTATTTATAGCTACGTGACCTTTTGTCGTAGGCTTTTACATATATTAAAATTTAATAATATATTTTGATAGCGTAGTTTCGATTGTATGAGAAATTTTACTAAAATGTCGAGTAGTGATTTGTGATTGTTTCGTTTCGTAACATCATTATCATTTGCTTGCCTTTTCCCAACTATGTTGGGGTCAGCTTCCAGTCTAATCGGATGCAGCTGAATACCAGTATTTTACATGGAGCGTCTGCCATCTGACTTCCACAACCCAGTTACTGGATAATACGGATACCCCTTGGAGACTGGTTGGTTGGTTGTTGGTTGTGGTTCTTTTCCTAATAATGAACATGTTTCTTTAAGATATGGTTGTTGACTAAAGAAAAGACAGAAAGGCAGAAAAAATGTCGACAGCATTGTTGTGTTTCGGCAGTTGGAGGTACGATAGTCAGTTCCTCGTTTCGAGCTTCAACGTTCTGTATAAAAAAATGTTTTATTTTATTTATTCGGCACATGTCACAGGAAGAGATTCTGCTACAGATTACAAAGTTCAATAGGGATATCGAACCATTTTGGTAGTATTTCCTACAATAGGCTGACGTAATAAAAGATCTAACAATAAACATGTTTGCCCTAAATAAATAAATCAAACATAAATATGTTCAAAGCTCTGCTAAAAGAAGTATTTACTTATTCAAGATGATTGTCAGCCCTAGTCCTATTTCGCTCCTGAAAAAGTAATTGAAGTTTCGTCCTCAAATATATTTATTTACCTTCGAATACTGTCATGAACACGTGTAAAGGTAATCTATATATATAAAAATGAATGCCTATTTCCCTTGGTCACGGCATCACGCTAAAACGGCTGAACGGATTTGGATGAAATTTGGCAAATGAGTAAACCATGACCCGGAGAAGGACATAGGATACTTTTTATCCCGATATTCCCAAAGAATCGAGACTAATGCGGGTGAAACCGCGGGGCGCAGCTAGTCTTTAATAAATGCCTTCAAAGCTACTCTTAGACCTAGAGCTGGTCTAGTGTCGTACACAGTTTCAGTAGGTAGAACAAGAGACTAGGTTATGTTGGTTATGTTTCCACAGACGTGCTTCCTACCGTACCTATTAAATTGAGGATATTTTTTTATTAATCTTTTAATTTCTAGATAAAATTGGCGTCGTCAGAGCCCTGATATTAGGGGCCCGTGAACATGCAATGAACAACCTTGGCTCATGACGAAGTCAGGATAATAATAGGCTAGTTTTTTGGGAGAAGACCTGACTAGAAAAATTGGGATGCTTCATTTTTACGCAGCCAAAGTCACTGGTAAGTGACTGTCTCGTTGAGTGGTGGCAAGCGTTACTATTGAGCATGAGGCAGGACCTCATGCTCAATAGTAACGCTTGACCTGGGTTTCAATCAAATGAAAATCAAATGAAATTGTTTATTCTGTAATAAGGACATCGGAATCACTTTAACTCGTCATAAAAAGACATTTCCAATATCTGGTGAAACAAATTCTGTGATCTAAGTCTTTTTCAAAGTCCAGGCATAATCTTGGTCAGAATTTCGGTCTGAAATGGTCTTTTGCGGAAAGAACCTCAGTTTTGAGTGGACCTGTCCAGTCAGTGCACGCATTAGTCAGTTATTGTGTAGTTCGACTCGGAATGTGATGTTATGTTTATAAAATGTTCTTAGTTTTAATGTTGTATTTCCTGTGCGTGTCCCAAATAAAAATAACCTTTCTTTCAAAAATCACTAGTAGTATCTAGTTAAAAGTATTTACCATCATGTATTAAGTATTAGAAACATCCTTTCCAGCTTCAATAACCTGTAATTACAAAAATAATATAAGTAATAAGTAGCAAAACTAGTACATTTCATACAGCTGTGGTGTATCCACCAGTTTGGCGCCACGCAACCCACCGATTGATTAATTGGCTCGCTTCCCATCTTCCTAATTAATTACTACGGTTCGGCCATTAAAAATATTACTCTTTACTGCTGCCAGCCAGAGGGTCGTGGGGTCAAACACAGAGGGAGCACTTTATAGAGTACCTACAGTGAACCAAGCATCATTGTAAACTTGCTCGTGTGTCACCCTTAGATACTCCAACGACGTAAAGGTGCTGTTAAATTGTTGCGTTGCGTTTTCAACACAACAACGCTTATAGGGCGCTGTTGCGACGGCCAAGTTATTGCGGTGCATCTGCAATTTTTCTCAAACCAGAGTGGATAGCTTCTCAGCTGTCGTGCGAAAAAAGAATGCATCTCTCCTCACAAGACGGCGGGACAGTAGCAACCGCCTTTCAAAACTAATTGTTGGTAGGCATGATGAAAACCCCACAGTGTAGTGAGGCATCTTACTAATACCACCCTGTCTGTAGCACAATTATAGTACTAACATAGCTTATAAGTTAAATTGTTTACTAATATTTAGAAGTGTATAAGTTTATTTTTTATTTGATCCAGTTGTCTGATACATAAATATTTAATTAATTGTTAACATTGATGTGTGGTTGTGGACTGTGCCTAGTTGTGGTGGTAGGAATGTGCTAGGCGATCGGTTTTGGTTTGTATTATTGGAAATTAATTTGTTTGCGTATCAAAAGCCATTGCGTAAAAAGTGATTATTTTAGGCGCTGGGTAATTACTTACAGATCAGATCTATGCAGATGAATTATGTCCTTTCAGACGACTTTATAGGAAAAGGGTTTGGAGATTAATATTTTGCTACAGCCTATTATTTTGTTTTTAGTGATGTTCGATCTGGAAGTTTTTGAAGTGAAAACTTCTTTAGGCGCGTTGGGAATTTTTGAGATGGGACTAAACCATTGACCATTAAAGAGACTTCAACGCGTTTATTACCGCGGTGCGTGGAATAAAAGACATCAACGCGTTGATTCAGCGGTGCTGATTTTTTTTTTCAAGTTTTCATTTCTGTCGGCACTCCCGGAGTGCCACTGTTTTTTTTTTGTGTTAATGGACTGTTTTCCGGCTTTCGAATGAACGGTTTGTTATCGGATCGGGCTTCATTTTCGATTTAAACATTTAGAAAAAAATGGTTTTTATCTCTAAAATAAATTGATTAATGACTTTACTCGTTCCTGTATAAGTTTATGTGCGCAAAAAATTGTTTGCCATCGAATTTAAAAAAAATCCGCGAACCGATAATCCTTTGCACACCATATTTCTATATCTACCCTAAAACAAATAAAATAAATTCAGCCTAATGCCAAAAAAATATGAAAAGCCACTAACAAAAGGCCAAATATTATTTTTTAAGTGTGACAACACGGCTGTTATTCATCGTTCGGACGGATATATTGGCATATTTCGCGAAGCCCAAACCTGGTAACACCGGGTGATTTGTGGTCGTTGCTGGACTACTACAAATTATGAATCTTCGACACTGGAATGTGTATTGAATATTTGGAATGGCCGCCTGTGTATTTTAGGTTGTCTAGAGTTGGTATACTCGTAGATGTTCGGGGGAGATCGTTTTCAATACTCAATCCTCAATATCTTTATTGCTTTACCATAATGTGTACCGATGATGTGTGTATGTAGATGTGTGTACTTACTTAACTATATAACTTAGAGAATTTTTTTTCAGATGTTCTTTTCATTCGGAGCTGCTTGATTAGGATTAGTGGTCTTTCGCAATACACAAAAACAACTACACATAAACACACACACATGCACACACGAACACCCCCACACATACACACACACACACATATAAATGAATGGGTTTGATATTAAGACCATAACAGGCTGTAGTCACTAGATCATTATCATCACAACATGTTTTTAATTTACTTCCATACTTCTCTAGCATTCGTCATCTCGGTAGTCACTCCGTTTTTAGCCATATCATCTTTCTCACAATCCATTGTGGTCACCGACATAATTTTTTATTTATTTATTTATTTCCAACTTACATCTATCATTACAGGGTAACCTATTGCGATAGCGTATATATCTTAATGTTATATTAACTTAATAATTATTATGTAATGACAAAACCAGAACCACAGAACCGGTTGAAGTGGCGGTGCTTGGAGGAGGCCTATGTCCAGCAGTGGACGTCTCTCGGCTGAAATGATGACGATGATGATAATGAACGGAGAAAAACAATATTTTATGTCATCGATAAAATGGTTTTTGTTAATTTTTGCAAACATGGCCGCGATAGGAGCAATAGAAAAGTCAGGAAAAACGCTCTTTTCAGTAAGTCATTATAAGTATAATTAACTAGCTGCGCCCCGCGGTTTCACCCGCTTAACTCTCGATTCCATGGGAATATTGGGATATAAAGTATTCAATGTCCTAACCCAAGTCATGGTTTGCTCATGTGCCAAATTTCATCTTAATTTGTTCAGCCGTTTTAGCGTGAAAGCGTAACAAACAAACAAACTCACTTTCGAAAAAAAAAGAAATTGACAGAACAACGGTTCCATGGTGGTTTGTGGTTTTGGTGGCCTCGTTGATCTAGTGGTCGCAAGCGCTACTGGTTAGTATGAGGTCCTAGGTTCGATTCCCGGGTCGGACAAAACGTTATTGAGGTTTTCCATATGGAATTTCTCAATAGCAGCCTGGAGTCTGGATGTGTGCCCGGTTGATGGCAATAGGCTCGCCCCCTATTACATGAGACTTAAACTGGTGAAATGTTTTTTTTTAATTTATTTTTTTATTATATCTCGGAGAATCTGAGAATTAACGTGTTTTTGTCTCAACCATAATTAAAAATGTTGTAAAATACAATAAACGTTGATATATTTAGTAACCTGTTCCGCTTAACTATTTCTAAAGAGCCCTGTCGGGTAGTATGGCTCACTCTGCGTCCAGCGTTCGGTGTGGCTAGACGCCGTGTTCGGGTTCGCGACAGGTCAATCGTTATCCTGAGGATGCCTCGTTGAGAAGTGAAATAAGTGTCGATAAGAAATCGACTGGGTTTTTATGGCTCTTTAGGAATTGTTAAGCGGAACAGGTTACTAAATATATCAACGTCTATTGTATTTTATAATCGATTTCCGCAAGGTCACGCCTGAACCAATAAGCTAAAAATATTGTCATAAAAATAATTAAATAAACTAAATTTTTGGTGCGAAAGGCGTTCATTTCCTCGACAGATATTAAATGCAAATATATTTTTAACCCGTTACCGGCCCGTCGCCGTATCAAGTGTCTACCATTATTTTTAATTGCTATCGGAAATAGATCCTTATAATTTTTTTTTAGCGCTGATAGGTCAATTTATCGCATCATTTTGTAAGGTAGATTGGGTTGGTTGTAACAATTTTAAGTTCATCGCCCATTGCGTTGCTATTGTGGATTTATAAAAGGATTAAACTATTAAAGGTAAAACCTAATCATTCTCAGATTTCAGTCGGTTAAATTTGTGTATGTGACTGTTACAACTCCTCACGTGAGTACCGCTTACAGTATTTGAAATATTTGAGTTGTTGCAACCGTACCCTGTTTCAAACGTACCCAGTCTACCTTGTAAGCTAATAACTTATTCAGATAATCACAGTTGCTATGACTATCTAGTTAAACGGATCTCCGTAGTGAAAATATGTCAGTCGAGTGGTATTACTCATACTTAATTGATTTTGAAAGACCAACGAGCTTTGCTTCATCGAGAATCCGACGAATGTTTTTGTAAATGTTGTTTACATTATCCAATTTACAAAATCGCCCAAAATTTAATTATTGCTCTACAAGAATCTTTTGGCGCGTGACTTAAATCAGAACCATCTTATTTTCACGGTTCCGTACCTCAAAAGGAAAAACGGAACCCTTATAAGAACACTTTGTCTCAGGAACGCGTTGAGGTGTCAAGTTGGAATTAATACAAAATACATACGTAGGACTATGGTCCCTTGGAGCTCTGAAAAATTAAGCTTTTTTAAGCCAACGTAATAAAAAATACGGCCACTTATGAGACATATTTTGATACTCACAAGTAAATCAAACTTACAGGGTACTTCCCGTTGACCTAGAATCATGAAATTTGGCAAGAAATAAGATCTCAGAGCACGAGTAAAAGCCAGAAAATCGGGAATTTTTAGTTTTATCACATGAAATTATTTTTATGCGATTAAAAACTTACCTTTGCAGTTGGAGAATTGGCCATAACGTTTATCGATGTATGGGAGAACATTTTTTCAACTACAAAGTTAAGTTAGTTCTGAAGTTAAGTTAGTGAGATAAATTCATCCCAACTACGGAATCTTTCATTGTGCGTGGTCTATCACACACTTGGTCGGATTTACAATATTATTTCACATAACCATTGCACAAATGTTTGCAACAGCGCCTCCATTTCATCGTCATTCAAGCGCCGCAAGATTCTAGTACTGTAGCCTAAATTTTCAGAATCTTTCAAGACAGAAAAGGTCTAACCTAAGCCTAGCAAATAAAATAAGTATATAAACTTCTTTATAAGACTAAAATTTCACACTTAAGAATGACTGGCCCGGTCGCTTGACCGCAAAAGGCCTACCCAACGCCATCCGACGCCAGCCGCCGCCGCGAGCCTACTTACAGTTTCTAAGTAAGTAAGTACAAGTGGAATATAAGGTTTTCTGGAGAGTAAAAAAGGTATTTTGGCACCCCGAACTAAAAACTTAGTCCGGTGTTAACTGCGTAACAAGAATGGTCACGATCCATAAACAATTTACCCAGGCCCGGCGCAAACGAAACATATCTTAGATTTTTCATTATTTTATGTACATCAATCTTATTATCAGGTATTTCTTTTTTCGATTTCAGTGGCTAACCTATTTAAATTGCCTTGATAAGGCAAAATATTATTTTTAATTGGGCAATACCATGTAAAATCTCTTTAAAAAATGTAAGATCAATTAAGACGAGTTATTCCCTACCAATAACTACAGAATTCATAATAAGTAGCAGTAGTAGTACATTATATAGCTAAGTTTTAGTAACAAGTTTGTAGCGAGTTAAGGTCGTAAAATGATTCCTCGCGTTCATTTGGGAGTGGCGTGAGGAGGCGAAACGCCGGGGCTACGCACAGCGGACAGAGCTCTGGCGGGATCTCATGGCGTCATGGAGAGTGCGATTATCGCAACCCAGTGCTGGGGACGCCACAATAGCAGCGGTAAGTCCCCTCTTTGTGGAGTGGATATAGAAGCGCCACGCCGGTTCCTCACCTTCCGCCTGACGCAAGTCCTCATAGGACACGATTGTTTCGGGAGGTTCCTGTTCTGGATAAGGCAGGGGGAAACGCCTGGGTGTCACCATTGTGTGGATCGCCCAGAGGACACGGTGGAGCATACGGCGGAGGGCTGCCCGGCTTGGGTGGAGCATTGCCGTGTCCTCGTGGAGGCGATCGGCGGCGATGATTTCTCGCTTCCAGCCCTGGTCCAGGCCATGGTACGCCGCGACAGGGCATGGGAGGCCGTCACCTACTTCTGCGAAGCAGTAATGCTCGCGAAGGAAGAGGCGGAATACGCGAGGGAGAGGCAAATTTCGCGCCCTCACGCCCCTAACCGCCGCAGGAGACGCCCTGGGCGTCGGGAATCGCAGGCCAATTCCCAGCCACCGTAGGCGCGAGCTTGCGGACGGTGAGTAATGGGTAACTCGCTATCCGATAAAGGCCAGGCCCGGGTCGACGGCGCGTTGCGTTCGATGCGCGCCTCATCGATGTCAGCACAACTGAAGGGGTCCGTCTGGCAACATATCGGAGGCAACTATACAACTATATCTGTCCTGGCAACATATAGGAGGCAACTGAAGGAACACGGGTGGGTTTTAGGCAGTAACCTACACGCTGTCCCGCTCCGCCCAGAGCGGGAGAAGTTATTTGATAATTTCTCACCCAAAAAATAAAGACGTCGTGAAATGATCGGCATTTCGGCTTATCTCGCTAATACAAGAGAACTCGCACATGCTGTCTCACTCCTGCACTCCCTAAAAGAGCGAGATGTCTATATTTGGGGTTTTTACTAAGTTAGTTAAATTGTCTTTGTAATAAAAACATTCTATTTTTCTGGAAATGAAACAAAGAATTTTTCTTTATATTTTTTTATTTTATTCAATGAAATTATAATGTGTAACATGTAACTTGATTAGTTAGAAAAAATAATATTAGTAAAAGTTAAATAATAATATTTTGCCTTACGAAGGCCATTTAATAGGTCACTGAAATCACTGGGGACTGAAAAAAAAATAAACAGTGTCACTCCGGGAGTGCCAAAAAAAGTGAAAACTTGAAAAAAAAATCGGCACCGCGGTAATTAACGCATGATGTCTTTTGCTCCACGCACCGTGGTAGTCAACGCGTTGATGTCTTTTTAATGGTCAAAAGCTGGTGTCATCATAGTGTCGCGAAATTAATGGTTTAGTCCCATCTCAAAAATGCCCAACGCGCCTAAAGAAGTTTTCACTTCAAAAAAATAAACTATACTATTTAAATACATAAAATAAAAATATTAAAGTGAGATATGTTTGTTTTGCGCCGCGGCTTGGGTCACATATGACCCTTCTTCTTTAAGTCTTATAAGCCGTTTTTTAAGTCTTTTTTTCAATAATTTAATAAAACAATTTAGAATCAAGATAAAATCAAACAGTTTGCTGATTCAATTGTAAAATTTATAATTTTGTGTTATATGACATTGATTTTACATTCTGTGATTACTTCCTCACACACTGAATTATTAATTTTAAAAACATTAGGAAAATCGTCTACTTTTACAATGTGAGCACCATGTATCTATCACATAATTAAATTATCTGTCGTTGCTTCATATTTAATTCTTTTTACCTATTGTGGTATAGTAATTTTATTCTAGCTGCATCGTCTTCACATATAATTATTTAACTAATGTACGTACTTATACAAACTATTGTAAAACATTTTAAAAGAGTAACGGTGGAGTTTCTTGCCCATTCTTCTCCATACGAAAACTACCTTTTGGAAGGGGCGACTCGAATCAATTATATGATTCTGTAAATTTTGACGTTCAAAAGTGCCATACATGGGCCTATTTGAAAAAAATTATTTGATTTGGACTTTTGACTTTGAAACCCAAACCAATGTTTGAACTCCGGTAATGTCATTTTTGGAATGACACTTAGATTTTAAAACCACGTTAAAAGCAGCGCGATCGACAGCGCTATCATTAAAAACATCCTCACACACTATTTTTCACACACTCCTTAATAAGCAGTAAGCTCATTTGTAATATATATCATACATATTTTGAACGATCATCGTAAAATGTTCCGAGTATATAAATATGTGATTTATAACTAAATCTAATTAGACAATCGCGACTCCACGAGGTAGGTACTTGTTTGCCCTACCCCGTGAGTTTTTTTAGAGCCGGAGGCGTGCAGGGGGCAGTCTCGACGTGTTTTATATGGAATTTATCACTTTTTGTATGAAATAAAAAAAATACCTACATGTGTTTTATAAAGAGGGTTGAAATTTTATTTTTGCGATAGGATACACCATTTTCGAGATATAAGCAAAAGAAAAAAAGTGATACAGTACTGTTTTTGCACCTAAAGTCGAGGTGTTGGCGTGAATTTAAAGTTAATGACAACCAATTTTATTCCACATGTTTTTAATCGCGATTAGAAATAGTCAGATTTAGTTGGACAATCAAAATTTTTGGTGAAAAACGTCAAATTTAGAATAGCAAAATTATCATTTTCACTAAATTAATATCTCAGTGCCATCTTAATGCTGTCAAACTAAAATATAGTTAAGTTGTGTCACTTTAGTCTATTTCAGAATGGGAAATCGTCGTTTGACAGGAATAAACAAAATTTTGGTGATTTTTAGGGACATTTGTGACAAGAAAATCGGCACCATTATTTACCAAGTTTTACACTGTCAACTTTCTAGTCCGGGCGAGTAGAGCCACTTGACCGTAAAGCGCGCTAGTGGCTGTCACTCGCAGAACTATAATATACCTTTTCCAAAAGATCTTGCATTGTAGGTAACACATCGCATTGATATTACTTTAAAGGCTCGCTTGCACCACAAATCTCTGAACATATTTAACTAAACGAATTTAAAACTTATGATAGTTTTGTTTTTGTCAATTGTTTAAAGATGACATAGATAAAATAATGTCTTAAATATGTTTAGCGCTAAATTAGTGATTGGTGGTTCAAGATGGCCTAAAGGTACAGTCGACCGCACATCGGCGTCGATGGTAACACTTGGACCTTAAGCTGGCCTAGCGTAGTATTGTTGCTAGGCCTATTGTACTTAATGCACCATTTAGACGGGGCCAATCCCCAAGAAAATCCACTAAGCCAATCCATTAATTTGCTTCATCAATGCCTTGAAGAAAATTCAATGCAGTGGACTGTCTTTATTTACACGATGCTATTATTGGATTAGCCTAGTGGATTGTCTCGGGGATTGGCCCCGTCTAAATGGTCCATAACATGAGAAGTACAGCTGATAAAAGAGGTCGTGTTTGCCAAATTCATTGCTGTTCTTGAAAAGAGGTTCGGTCTCGGCGTAAGTTTTAATAAGTTGATTGGCTATTAAGTGGTTATGCCTTAGAGGTTTTAATAATACATCTATGCTTAGGGGCCACCTTTTATAGAACTTTTACTTTTACTTGAAACCTTTGTGGAAGATTTTTACTTTTACTTGAAACCTTTGTGTAAGATTTTTACTTGGATGAAGCACCTACTTCTAATTCTTCTTCTATCTAATTCTATCATTCATTTTTGTCATCCAGTTTGAATCGTATTGGTGCATAAACAAAAAAACAATACCACAAAAAACTAACATAAAATATAAATATTTCATAAATAAGCATCATACAGTTTAAAATTAGACTCTCAAAACTACCCTCTCCCAACACGTCGAGTATACAAATCGTTTGCAACTCCACAGCTCTCGAAAAGTTAGAGAACAACAAACAAAATTTAGAATTACCCTCGCACTGTCCCATCTCATTTTAGTCCCGGTATTAAAACGTACTTTATCATCTCTTACCGGGTTTTAATTCGTGACATCACTTGTACGTGCGTGGGTCATGTTGTCGTGTCATGGGGTGTGTGTTGGCGTGTAAAGGGTGGAGGCGACGGTTGCGTGACGGTTGCTTGGTTGTTGATTATTTTTTATTTGTGCAAAATCGGGGTGGCATTCTTGTCGTGCTGTTTAATTTACCAAAGACAACAGAAGGGCAATTCCCGTATTTTTAAGAACGTTCGCATTCTAATCTTAGTCTTAATCTGTCAAAATTACCTCGGATTTTCGTAAATTTTAGACACGTTTGATATAGATTGTCACTGAGACGAGACAGCGACTACATTTTGCACGGTTTTAATGACAAGAATTGGTTTTCAGATAATTGGGCATAGCAGTTGGCGAAGTTGTTGTCGAATTGGATCAAACGCGTGAACGTGTAACTCGTAAGGGTCTTGCAAACACTTAAAGACTGCAATGATCAAACCCCTCAGTTATTTACCAAATTATAACTCCCTCCAATTTTAGATATTGAGAATTGCTTGTTCAATTGCCGCAAAATGCTCGAATTTGAGCCTGCACACATTTGAATCAGATTGTGGATGCATGCGTGTGTGTTGTGGCGTTAAGTACACCCCAACAACCTGTCTATCAAATCTATCTATGTCTTTGGCAGCATTACAGTGTGCTACTGGTAAATGTGTACTCGCAAAAACATAATCGAGCTACTATGTTGTCACTGCTGAGACACAAGCCTTCTTTCTGTGAGAGGGAGTGGGCTGTTATCCACAACGCGGGCCCAGTGCGTCAAATCTCCTCAAATCACTGAACGAGTTTACCGCTAAACATATTTAAAACATAATTTTGTCTCTGTCATCTTCGGTCAAGCAGCAAGCATTAGTAGTAGTAGTTGAAGCAATGGCACGTAAAATTTAGTTGGAGAGGCAACCGGATGGCGAGTGGTAATCTGGGTCTTAAAGTGATACCGAACCCATACCGTCCGAATGGACCCCAAAAGGATGGGGATGGAGATATGGGGGGGGGGGGGCAAAACATATTTATTTTTGACGAGGCAACCGGATGAAAATGCGGTTGCTTTAAAGTTTGTACCCGAAATATAAAATTTAAAAAAATGGCCCTCCGAAACACGCGAGCCGTTTTCACAATCGCGAATTTACAAAAATAAAAAAAAAGTTATGAGGCAACCGCTCCAAAATTGGTGAGCTTAACTTTATTAGTACCATTATATGTTGTAAAAAAAATGCCATCCGACCCTGCGGGGCAGTTTCTGAGAAACAACGCTTCAAAGTCGCCATATTATCCGTTTTTTCACTTTCTTAAACAAATATCGAAAAAAAAATCGTTTAAGAGTCCTATTACATTTTTCTACGGAAATTCGTGATTTTTGACGTTGTAATTTTCAGTAACAGTAAGATATTTTAATTATAATAACGATACTGCCATTCTCTTTCTTGTAAATTGGAGTTACACATTCTTTTCAAGTGATTTTCTGAATTGACGCGGAATATATAGTAACTTTAATTTGATTTAATTTTATCTAATTATAATGAGAAACGAAAACTAATGAAACGTATTCATTGAAGATAGAAGTTTTACATCTTATTAGTTTGTTTGGTAACATTTTGTTTATTTGGAATATAATGGACGCTGAATCAAGACATTTATTGCTTTTTTAATGATTTTTCAGTGAAAACTCGAAGAATTTAAAGAAATTCTAGAACTCCAATAAACAAATAAAACATTTAATTTATCTTTTAGCAATTTTAGCTTTTATTAGAATTGAATGGAACAATGTGAATTTGAGCGTCAAAGTTCCGCCGGCGGATTTTCTTGTAAACTGAGTTCGTAAAATATTTATAGTAAATAATACGAAAAGAAAAATTAAAATGTGTAACTCCAACTTACACGAAAGGCATAAATGGCACTATCGTTATTCATAATCAAATGATCAAAATATCTTACTGTTGCTGAAAATTACAACGTCAAAAATCATGAATTAGCGTAAAAAGTGTAATAGGACTCTTAAATCGGATGGCATTCGAAATTTAAGCTCTAATAAGTCAAGGAATTGTGTGTATCAATGCCATCCGGTTTTGATAACATCAATTTTTTTATGATTTGCCCCCGTATCATCGCCTCCGCCCATTTGGGGTCCATTCCCAGATTACCACTCGCCATCCGTCTGCTTCTCCGATTAAATTTTACATGCCATTGCTTTGACTATAGGTACTTAAACGTGTTTATCTTATTTTCCTTATTCAAATGACCTGCCGACTGATCAACAACTGGTTGCCATAAACACTCACGTAATAAAGGCTCAGTGTGAATTCGTGGCACAATAATTAGCCTGTGGTCGCGCCACAATTACGTGCTGAGCGGACGATTGTCGCGCTCGCAATGAGTTATGTACAGCTTTAGTGTTCACGGCTTTTAATGAGTTGGGATACTGCTTCTTTTATTAGTAGGGTTATACCAACGGCTGTGTGTGGTGACGAGCTTCGCAAGGCTGGTAAGGGATGGTTGAGAATTGCCGACGATTGGGCTCGGTGGCTTGTGGTGGGAGAGGGTAATGCAATCTCGAGCTATTTCTCGAGTTTCAATTTCGTGGAAATGTAATCTCGTTCGAGATTTCGATATTATTGCCACGATAATGACGATTTCGAGACAGAGGCGCGCGAGTTAGCATACTACGCTTCTGGAGAAGTTATTTTCAAAATAAATAATAATTAATGGTTTTATATGGTTTTGGTAATTAGTGGTTTTTTTATGATGTGCGTGTGCTGATTTGTTACGATATGTTGTTGATTTTCACTTAAATATACGTTGATTGTTTAGAGATTCAATGAATGTTGTTGTATGTCTATAATATAACACCAATTCCATAAGTAAATGTAGTTTTCATTTTCATTAAGTTTAATCATTTTTTATTAAAAAAACGCATAATTACCTCTCTTCTAGGTAAATCTCCCTTTATTAGATGTTTGCAAGTCTAACAAACACGGTTATTTGTTTATAAATGCATGTATCTCATCTAAACCAGTTAACCAGTCCAGACATGTATAGAAAACATTATCTGTCTAGCCTTTTCCCAACCATGTTGGTTTCGGATTCCAGTCTTACTAGATGCAGCTAAATAAATTTGCTTAGCCTTTTCCAACTTTGTTGGGGTCGGTTGCAGCTGCAGCTGAATACCAGTATTTTACATGGAGTGACTGCCTATCTGACCTCAGTTAGTGGGTAATACGATACCCCTTGGTAAGACTGGTTGTCTGACCCGTAACGACTGTCAAAGATTCACAAATTTCAGCCGGGACCAACGGTTTAACATGCTTTTCAAGGCTTGGAGGAGTCTCGGTATGTTAAGATAGTCGCCCAACCCCGGCAAGCGTAGCTTAACGTGATGGATCGACCTGTGCAGCTGTTATTACTTAGCCACGAGCTCTTCTCCTCTCTGGATGCAGCTGGATACCTACCAGTATTTTACACGGGGCGACTGCCTTTACCTAAAGGGTAATATTTCTCCGTCGTGTCGATGGCACGACAGTGTCATACCATTTTGTTGGCCCAAAACTTTGCCACTTCCACTTCTGCATCGGTGGTGGCAGCACAGAGGGCAGGAGACCACTGAGTAAAGCTACACCCATAAATCATATTCTATTCTACTTTATCGCCGCTCAACGACGACGAAAATCATGGAAACCGTGATATGACCGAGTAATCAATGCAACACTCTCGATACGCGATGCTTCACCGCAGATACATGTAAACCGTAGGAAGCACGTGTAAACCGAACAGGTAACACGGGCGTAGTTTTTAATGACGTGTCGCGTGTTTCTATAAATAAATCCGTATTTTTTGCGACTGGCTACAAAATACGGGAGGGAATTGATTTCCTTTTGTTTTTTTTTGTCGGATGCTTGTTGATTCTAATGTTGTGAGTATTTATTATAAAATATTTAAAAAATAACGTCTATTTGGACTAAATATTTGTTAACGTTATAAACCCTCCAAAGTGCGTACTTGACCGCGCGTTCTGCTGCTTACCTAGCGCGAACGCCCGACGTAACATAACGTAAATTAAGCTTCCAGTCTCTAACCGGATGGAAGTGGATATCAGTAATTTACATGGAGCGACTGCCTTTCTTACTTCCACCACCTATTTTGAATCAGTAGGTAGGTATCCTAAATAATAGGAATTCTACTCATGCTTGGTTTTTCAGTACCTATCAAGAGGATTTGAAGAAACAAAGATTGAATGTCTCACGACCTCAAACCCACTATATAAAATTGAACATGAAGGAAGTAACGTTAAAAGATATTTTTTGTGATATTGTAGAATTTTGTACCGTAGGTACAAAATTACACTGACGATTTGTCAGCGTATTACCGTCTAATTAAGTAAATTAAGGACAGTCTCCTAAGACCGTTTTCCAGTAGCTACAACGGTTACAGTATTGTAAGGTTAGGTAAGGCTGCCCTTACTGCCCCATCTCAAAAATCTACCCTGTATACCTATTGACCACGGATTAGCTTACACAATGCGATCTAAATCCCGTGCATGACCACGACCACAAAGTGGATAAATAGCTCTGTTACATTATATCGTAGTCAATCAAGCCGAACGCTAGTGTTGTACTTCCCGGGAAATGGTCTCGGTATTCATAATCATTATTATAATTTCCTTGGAACTGTGTTATCAAAATTGCACTTGGTAGGATTCCTAGTAATGTGACTAAGGGCGGAATTCACCTATAAAACTGAACGCGATCAGCACATCTAAACCGCGTTCGGTGTCAGTGACATCATTGTTCTGGAATATTGACACTGATAGCTTTTGAATGCAGCTTTAGACGCCTGTCCACTGGAGTGGAGAAGAGGGGCGGAGCTGTGCCTATAAAATCAATGCTCACTTTTTCAATGAAAGAGGCTATAGAATTAGTTAACAGTATCGCGGTGTCCTCGGTTGGTCTTTCTCATCATCATCTTCTATCGCCGTTCTGATATTTTATAATAATAATTTGGCATAATAGCCAAGAGTCTCGACCAACACCTGAAGCGGCTCTCGTTAGGCAGCTGGATCAAGGACTTGATCTAGAAAGCAGTTGCCTTCCGCGAAAACGCCGATACAAGACACCTTTCGACCAAAATTCATCCTGCAGGAAGGTTTCCAGGTGATGAGTCGGAACGAACAACACAAAAGATTTAAAGTTAATTTTGTGGCGCGACTCCAAATTCTCGACTCTTAAGATGAATTTAGTCTTTATCGATATGTTCTCCACAATCTCCTCTACCTTCGTGGAGTGATGCAGACGCGACACGTACAGCTGCGTCGATTTAGTTGGTTAGTTTAAGTAGTTGCCAATCTTCCTGATAAGCCTAATTTTTGCATCTGAATCTCACGCGAATTTCTTGTGAGATTAAGATATAATAATTTGGCTTTGTTCTACTGAATAGGTATTATAGATATTTTTAGCCCCTCCACTTTGAAACTGCAATACAAAACTCCTACACTTGTTTTTTCTATCATCTTTGGGTCAATTTAACTGTCATGTTTAATGAAAATAACTGCTAGTCCCCAATGCAAGTGTGTTTCTCATATACTTACCTCTACACATTGTTCGCACATAATTAGATTTGGTACGAGGTGCTAAGTGCGGACTGTCGCAGACTATTAAATATAACTACAGTACTTGTGATGTTAACGAAATAGAAGCAAGTTCTGGCAACGATGGATACTGTTTCATATTAGTGAGACTAGTATTGAGTGTTGCTGGTATTAGGTGATTAGGTATCACGATATGAAGAAGGGCTTCTTTGCTTCTTCGGGTGGCACGAGCTGTGCCTCACATATGGTTATGTATGTTCGAATTTTAGTAAAACACTCCTGGTTTTACCTTCTTATAAAAATCTGGCCCAGCTGTGTCGTTAAGCATAGTTTTCAAACAGTTTCAAATAACCGAACAGGGAATTGGCAGTTTTGTACATAATAAGAAACAGGTAAGCCTTCAATTAAAAATACCAATCAATCTGCCTAGCCTTTTACCAACTATGTTAGGGTCGGCTTTCAGTTTAACCGGATCAGTATTTTACATGGAGCGACTGCCTATCTGACCTCCACAACCCAGTAACTGGGTAATACGATACCCCTTGGTAAGACTGGTTGTTAAACTAGAAAAGAAAAATCATTACTTTTAATTCAATTCTTTAATTCAATATCATGCATGCTATGATTCAATTGTTTTATTTATTCATTGTCTAGTAAAAGAAAAACGCGTTTTTTGATTTCAATGCAATCAAATTCTTCAAAAATTTATCCCCAGGCATCTGAGTGTTGCTCACTAATAAATTCAGTAAAACAATATTTGTTTGGCTTTTAGACAACTGTATTCGGTTAGTGAATTTTTAATAATTTTATCGACAATTTTTTACATTATTAAGATTAGTATATTTTTTTATTCATAAATAATATTAAGAAAAAATTGTAATTGACATTGTATTCAAAATTAACTATTTTCATTTCAAACTAATTTATAATTATTAAGTAATAAATTATACTTTAATTTGAATATTTCTACACTGGCAACGGTAGTATATGTGAAACTTTGTATTAATATTAACATCTTAATGTATTATGTACTGAGAAATAAGTTATATCTTATCTTATATTCATTTCTTTAATTTCTTGTATAAACATCACGGTTGTATTCCCCGAAGGGTTAGGCAGAGGTGTACTCGTACATACAGTACACCCGCATACAGCTAGTTTTGTAATAGGGGGCGAAATATGTTGTTGGTTTTAATCTGATTATGATGTAATAGGGATGATGACTAAAAACATTGTTTTGTCCGCCAAGTAGATTATTAAAAAATATCGGTCAAATATTTTTTCTTTTTTTACATACTCTAAATATTACGGTGATACATTGGGTTAAAATGTGCCATGACGTCACGAGTACGTAGATTTTATACTTACTTGTAACGTTGTGACCCCCACTCCCCTACTATAATGCGTTTTATTGAAGTATTTTTTTATTAATATGATAAAGCAAAAAATACAATTCTAATAATTTTTATTATCTGTCTGTCGGACTATAGAATTTCTTTTTTCTTACCCAGGCTTCATCCCTATTGCTTACGAATTTTGAACCCAAAACTGTTGGTATAGCTGATAACGTAAGGCCTTGACTTTTACTTAATCCCGAAACCTTTATACAATTCGACACAAACACGTATTTGCCTCACAAAATTAATATATGTCACCTGATTGATGACATCATTCACATCTAAAAACGGGACTATTTCCCTAACACATTTCCCGTAGGTAAACATCACTATTGTCCCCGATGGGTCTAATTGTTGAAACCGAGCCACCCGCGGCGCGTATATTTTCGACATTGATTACAAATGTCCCTCGCTGCAAATTCGGCATGCGTTTAATTTGGGCAGGCTTTTAGGTTCTAACACAGATTTCTGTTAGCAGGCTTTTAGGTGGAGACTGGAATTGTTACTTGAATGACAGGTTGAATGTCGGGAGGTTAAATTACAGCCGCACGGAAATGGGCATAAGCTGATTGATCTTTAGAATAGGTAAAGGGATTGACTGGCTTGTGCAGGTCAAATAACGTTACACTTCTGCGTAATATTCTGATGTTTAATGACAATCTGGTGAAACTGAAAGGCGAGTTGGGGTTCTTTGGTAAGTGAGGGATATTGTCAAACTGAAAACGATGTTCCCGCACTATTTAAGCATCACCATTTATTCAGGACATGCCGTGTGCCCGATGCATATCTCAGCGGCAAAAAATACGAACTTTTATACAGACTCATTCCTTGTCTAACCCCTTTAGGTAATGAAATTTCAAAAATCTTTCCTTAGTACTCATCTTCGATATAGTACTTGGGTGACCGAGCTCTGCTCTGGTGAAGATAGAGATAGTAGATACTTACTAATTCCATGCTGCCATGATGTTAGGTACTTACTTATTCCATGCTGCCGTGTCATTATTCTAAGATAGCCATCTTGTTCTGAACTTTGGGCGACTGAGCTCTGCTCGGTTGAAAATACGGAGATAATGAATTTTCCCAGATATGAGAACTAGGTAGATCGATTTTTCGCCCCCGTAAACCCGTATTTTGTGGTACAAATGTGAAAATGAAATGGGCTTATGTTTCTTTTTCTAATTTTTACCACGAAATATCTCGCAAATTCTCCGCTTTCAATACCATTGCATTAGTCACTTATCTGTCAAACCAGACGAGTCCAATTTGTGGAACTGTGCTCCTGCTGTAAGCTGATTTAAGCAGCTAAATAGGGTAACACTGTGTGAGTCCATCATTCTGGCTGCAATCGGCTGAATTGACTGACGTAAGCGTTGCTTTCTAAATCAAAAGGCAACAATTGACTCGTAAACATGACGTGTTCAAATAGCATGCTTCTGATTCTAATTTCACTGAAAATTGTCTTTAAATCTCAAGCAAAATTTTCGTATATCATCATCATCACCAGCTAGCTTGAGGGCGTCTTACCTTACGTTTGCCGATTCACGGTTTACATTCAATAATACGTCTATCCTAACGGTCAGCGGTTTAACGACTAATATGGCCCGTCCATTGCCACTTCAGCTTGCAGAAACAGTACAAAGATACTTAAAAGTAAGACACTTACTCCTTAAAACGTACATCACTTGGTACACCGCATATAATTTCATTGGAAATCGTTATTGATTTTAACAAAGCGTGAACATCTATGCCATTAGTTCGTATTGATTTCATAAGCATGGCTGTATACGTACATCTTTTCCCTCGTTCCATTTTATCCTCAAATTATGAAATCTACCATCCAACTTGCCCAAACTTTAATTCGAATCCCGGATCCCGGATCGGGGTGTCTATTAGCGTCACTAGTGTCTGCAATCAGTGATGAGTCTAATTGGTAAAACCGAGGTCGCCACAGCGCGTTGATTCAGACTTTGATTATCAACGCCACACGGCTGAAATTCGGACGGCCTGTGTTAGTTTCGAACTCGCAAGATCAAATACGAAGCCACTTTTCGGAGTCGAATTTAGAAGGATTTTATGTGCATTTGGTGTTTGTAGGTGAAACCGGGGTTTAGAGTTGTTTGCATTTTACCTTGTGGTCTTATTGTTTGGAGTTACCCTGTCCTTTTAGATGCTTTACGGTGAAAAGGTCATAGAGTGAATGGCAACGCGAGATTATGCATCGTGAAAGGATATTTTATTAAGTCCCCATTAGCTTTTTCTCGATAATTCCGGGACATGGATAATGACATTGGTCCAAACATTACGGATACTGTAGATGTACAGTATGACTTTTAATAAGTTTTCTGCGACGCTACTTAGGACCACCTCAGTCCCTCTCACCACTCCTCACTAATCCACCTTATTTTCAAACACGATTGCAGTTCTAGTGTCGTTTAATTTCAGAAGCGTTAATAAATGAAAGTATGTACATTGTATGAATTGTTTCATAATTGCAGGGCTTTATTTTGCATACATACGCTTTTTCTTATTACGCTGCACAAAGAAAAAAAATCTAATTAAATATTAACAACAAAACGCAATTATTTGTTATATCTAAATGCAGAACCTGGTAAGGTAGCAATAGAACAAATGGAGTTACCATATTCATCAGAATATTGCATTTTTATGTCTATAATAATAATAATATACTGATTAATTAGCAGGATTTTGGTGGTAATGGTTTATCAAACTAAATATTAAGAGACTTTTGCTATTTCGCTTGAAGACTCGGTGAGACGGGACAGGGCGCCATTGTCTACATTTGTCTACCTCTCCCGTCTCATATACCTGGAGCAGTGACTAGCAGTCGCGCGCGGACTACATCAACCGAGTTACTAAAACAGATGATTGATTTTCTTTCCATTTTCAAATGACTAACCATTTTAATTCTCAAATCCCATAAAATAACGAGTTCTTGGGAAAACAGATAACTTTAATTTATCGAGTTTTTAAAACGATTATCGACTCGCTAAGTGAGACATTATTATTAAAAATGTCTTCAGGAAGAATTTCAATGGTACATTAGCTGAATTAAAATGGATTTTCGATTCGTTTTCGGAGGTTTAACGGTTCGAGGGTCTTATATTTAATTTATGATTGTCTCAATTATATGGAGGCGCCTTGTCTGAAAGGTTCCGATTAGGTACACCGTTTTTATTTCAACCTTTTCTGTTTTAGACATTTAATTGAAATCGATTTGAGAAGGTGGAATACATGTTATGTTCTAGTCATAAATCGCTGACAAAAGTAAAAACAAAGGCTTATATGAAACACGTTCCGCAGCAATAAGTAGGTAGTTTTCATTGAACGCAATGATAGTCATTGTGCACTTTTACTGTTTTTTACGACATTACGACACAAATACCACACGACACGACACGACACGATTCATAAAATTTATGGAAATACGTGCCCGTTATAATGTTATCGTGGATAGAAATTTAAAAGTGTCTTCATATATTTCCATACATTTTGCTTCCCTGTGTTGTTGTGATGCCGTAACGTGGACGTCCACGATAATTATCGTCACGTTATAGATTCTAAAACCGTACTAGGCATTGAACTTCCATTTTAAAAAGTCTAAGTTATTTCAATTTATTTTTGTTTATCCAAAATAATAACACAATAAGGATTAGCGAGAAACAGACAACCAGTTTAGGTAAAAAGAAGAGATTATTAGGTAGGTAATATCCAGTGACTATCTAAATTATATCAGCCGCATGGGGCGATCGAATGTCCAGCTATGTTCGCCGCGGTCGGTTCGTGGATGGTTGACTATCCATTACATATATTATCAAGATCCATCCGTGCCTCGGAAAGCACTTTAAGCCGTTGGTCCCGGCTGTCATTCGTGGGTCTTTTGCAGTCGTTACGGCTCGACAGAAACCCGAAAGTCTGACAACCAGTCTTACTAAAGGGTCTCGTGTTTCATGTTTGCAGAAACTTAATTTGGTATGCCTTTGAAGAAAAGTCTGAAAACCAATTAAAATGATTAAGAATTTTGATTAATTGGTACAAGTATTAGCTAGCTAGAAAATAAAGCTCTGTTTAATTAATAATATTCAAAGCAATTCGATGAAATATTATTATTTCAATTGATCTTCAAACTCCCTTGCCTGTGAAAGGTAAAACACCTAGGGGTCATTTAAATATTCACATAAATAGAATTATAGATGTAAAATAACAACGAGCTGAATTTAAATATTAATAATAGTGTAAATTCATTTAACTGACTGTCAGTTGAAATTTAAGTTAGTGAAATCCCTTGTGGCATTAAAAATCCATCTAAATAAATAAATGAATTCGTGCTGCAGCGGGCTGTATTTCATGAACCGTAATAGGTAGACAGTTGAAATTTTCACAGATTGTGTATTTTTTATGCCATTATAACAACAAATAATCAAAATAAAATAAAGTTGTTGAAATTAAAGGGGGTCGATACAAGAAACGTATTTTTATAAACTTGAGTATAAAAAAATAATGATAGAGTTTTTCTTTAAGTACATTCACGAGTATAAGTACCTCACATGATTTCTCGCGAAATTGCATATTAGTAGGGTTTCGAATACTATGTATGTTCGTAGTAACACCATAAACATTCTTATATAATACTATTAAAATTCGTTTTTGAATCTTTGTATTTTTACTCGTGGGTTACTTTAGCTTACCTATTTCTGTCAGTTAAAAATACGGTTACCCTTTTGTCAACTATGTTGGCATCGGCTTTCAGTCTAACCGGATGCAGCTGAATACCAGTATTTTACATGGAATGACTGCCTATCTGTATCCTTCCTCTTACTATCTGTACCTAACGACTGTCAAAGATCTACGAATGACAGCCGGGACCAACGGCTTTACGTGCTTTTGCACTGATTCTCGAACCGACCGCGGCATGTGTAGCTTTACCTTTGATCGACTCATACGGTTGTTATTATTTAGTCACAAGCCATTCAAAATGACTTACCAGCTGTATATCTATATATAAATTTAAAAATTCTTACTGTGCCCAGCCTCTATGTTTTAGTATCGTTGGTGAATTAAAAAAAAAACCTGCATAACTATGAAACAGATGAGGAGAGACAGTTGAGGGAAAGTACGCGCAGGAAAGATTTTAAAAGCAAAATATTACCCCAACTTAAGATTGTTCAACATATTCCTTAATATCAAGGAGTGCGGATATTTAACAGGTTTCCATTGGACTTAAAAACTATAATTTACAAGAGCTCATTTAAGTCAAGACTTTCCTATTGGAGAAATATTTGTACTCGATAGACGATGACATATCCACGTGTAAAAAAAAAAAAAAGTTGTGAGACTGGGTAATATTAGTATGCAGTAGCTTGTAATGGTATTAAATTTTAATTATATTGAATGTTTAATTTGTAATGTTATTGTATTTCTTTTTTGATATTTTTTTTATAATTTATTGTATTATGAATGTGTTAGTTTTATAGTTTTAATGAACGTGACTTTATTTATGATTTATATATAAATAATGATTAATTTGAAAAGAATATAAATAATATATCCACCGTAAACTCCTCAAATCAACTACAAATCTACCAAAAGCTCAATAAATCCGTATTTTTTCACAATTTTGACTGACATCCGGGTGTGAAACGGACTTGCTCTCATCTTGCTTCTTCTTGCAAATTGGAACCATCGTCTCGTCGTCCCTTTGTAGAACTAATTCGGTATTGATACTACTTGGTAGCTCGTTATGTCGATGTTGGAACTGGGGTATATACTTTTTAAAGCTTTTGTAGGATGTTACGGTGCATAACAATTTTTTTTCTGGCAACAGATGCAAACTCTTTTATCAGTATTGTTAATTTTATAACTAAAAATTATAGGGGGTAATATTACTGCATTGAGACAAATACAATCCGTATTTGAATGGCTTAAAATCTGGACTGGCTGTTAGTTTTTTGGTCGCTAGGGCAAATAACTAAACCTAGTGTGTGGTCCAGGGTTAGTTTTCGGGTTCAGTAATAGTGTTATTGGATTTTTTTCAAGAGTACATTCTCAGTAGCAGCCCGGAGTGTGGATATGTGTCAATAAGCTCGCCTCTTGTCATTAAGTTACTGGCAAATCGTGGTTGTCCTGCCTACTTCTTTCAGGAATGTGGGCGTAATGTTTATTCAAAAATACCTAAAATTACATTTTCATTTCTTATACTCGGAAAGTAGTGTTTTTTCGATCCGAGTAGCGGGTGGAAGCCTCCAGGGGCAGGTTTAAAAAAAAAAATAGAACTAACTAGGTATGTAATCGGCAATGAAAAATTTAACTTAGTTAAGAGAAATATAGATTATAATTAAAAAAAATGCCTTGGTCTTGTGAGTGTATAAACAGCCAGTGTGAATTAAAAAAATAAATAAAATAGTGGCACTCCGGGAGTGCCAACAGAAGTGAAAACTTGTATAATTTTACTGTGCAGGAAATAATGTATGGCGCGTTGAAGTCTTTTTAATGGTCAAAAGCTGGTGTCGTAATAGTGTCGCGAAATCAATGGTTTAGTCCCATTTCAAAATGCCCAACGCGCCTAACGAAGTTTTCACTTCAAAAATACCTATATGCGGGACGGCCCACGGTGGTGACCTGGTATGTTCCATATTTAAAATTTTAAATAGGTACTAATATTATTATCAATAAATATTTTAGAAAAACTTTCCATAGATTCGAAATGAAAAGTGGACGGTTTAAGACGGGTGAAAGTCATTGATTCCTTTCGACCCTTGTATAAAAATCTAATATACTATATTTCATCTAGGTACCGCCCGCTAGCTGCCGTCTACATGTACAGTTAGGTACAGCTAGATCTCACGAATATCGATACGCTATAAAAATATCTCCATCCCGTTTTAAGGTCTCTACCTAAAGCCAGTACATAACTAGGTACTTATCTTTTACGCTCTCGTATTTTACGAGCTAAATAGAGTAGCATGAATGGAAGCTGATATCACGTGTCAAGCGGTACTCGGGAAGTTTCGTAAAAGAGCTCAACAATAAATAAAAATGAGATGAAAATGTGTCGTGATGGTTTGGAAGTTAAGGAATCGGCTTCTTGAAAGTGAGGTTGCAGGTTCGTATTCAGTAAGTATTGGTGTGGTTTTTAAGTAGGTAGAAGAAGAAAGAAAAAGTATTTATTGAGACTCGCAAAGGAAATTACAAACGAAACTAAAACACACTCATTTAAACATTAAAATCAAACAAATAAAACAAAAAAATAATAATAACAAAGTAAAATTAAAATAAAAGCAGAAAGTTCTGTACGAGGCCAAAAGGCTCCTATCTCAGCACGATGCTGCGACATTAAAAAAATAAAGGCTCTTTCAAACAGGCGCGACACGCGACTCGACACAAAGACACCGCTCGTCGCGCGACGCGACGTACCTTTGTGTCGCGTCGCGTGTCGCGCCTGTTTGTAGGAGCCTTAAATATCGCAGCGCTGTTATTCTGATAGAGCCCGCAGTGATGTCACGGATAGATAGATACAAAAATAAATACTAAATAAAATAAAAAAAGTGTTCTGTGAACGTTAGCAAAATTATACTTTCCACAATAAACAAGCGAATACTTACCTTATAAAAGAGATTAAGCAATAGATACTAACGACATCTACTTTCAAGTTAGGTTTGGGCATTGTCGATTTACTGTAAACAAATAAAAATCATTTCAATAAATAATTAATTTGCATAGAATACAAGTCTGTAAATTCGCCTTATTAGTATAGCGTCTAGTATTGTTAGTTCAAGTTACAAAAAGTGTTAAGTTAAAACAGTGTAAAACATAAAATTTAAAATACACTGTGCTACTTTTCAGTTTGAGGTTTTCGTTACAAACTCTCTACTTAGCGTTGAAAGCTCGGAGCTATCCTTTGTTACACTTAATTAAAATCACCATATTAAGGTATTCAAACTATTTTGTGTGAGGACGCCATCTTTCCTGCCGTTTAATTTCCATTACGGTGACAATTAAACTTTTATCATTTAAGTTTGCAACGTTCCCCCACTCGTGGAAATTAACTCCTTTGAATTAGTAATCGTTGTAAAACGTTTCCGAAGAAAATGTTCTTTTTTCCTGTTTCAGTTCTGGACTTTTTATTGGTATTTCCAGAAGTGTTCGAGTTTGCCATTAAGTGCTGAAACAACCTTTCATTGAACAAAGATTTTATGAATCTAGATTATAGTTTTAAAACCTGGTTAGTGTCAGTATCTATGACTTTATCGAAGTCGTAAAGTAAGTCAGTAAGTCGTCTATGGAATACATATGGAATGCAATAAAGAATTGAGTATTGAGTGACTTACTTATGGGGTCGCGGGAAATTCCGAAAGAGATACCGTGGCCCTTAGAAACATACAGGCAACACGGGTGGGTTTTAGTCAGTAAGAGTCTGACGCCCTCCCGCTCCGCCCAGAGCGGGAGAAGTTATTTGATAATTACCCACCAAAAAAAAACAGTTGCACTCCGGCAGTGCCGACAGAAGCGAAAACTTGAAAAAAAAAAAGTCTCCACCGCGGTAATCAACGCGTTGATGTCTTTTTAATGGTCAAAAGCTGGTGTCGTCACAGTGTCGCGAAATCAATGGTTTAGTCCCATCTCAAAAATGCCCGACGCGCCTTAAGAATTTTTCACTTCAAAAAAGTTATCTTACTTATTTTCGTTTGCCTGACTTACGATGGTGAAAGAAATCTTAATATCGACTTAATATTATGAACAAACACGCAGTGAGCAAGAGTAAAGATCTCCCAGTGTAAACTAAGGCGAAGTGAGCTTGAAGTGACCTGTCATCTGTTAATAGTGTCAATTCCTAGCATCAGATACAATGACAGCTCACTTGAGCTAAGTTTCTACGGTCAGATTTTTGATGTGTAACATCTTTTCTCTCACTTTCCTGCAATCAAATCTGTGGGAGCGATTTCGTGAAAGCCGACGGAAGTGTGTAACAGGAAACCGGGGAAGCGCGCGCTATTTTTACCCGACTGCCCCAGAATGAGGGTATTGTTTTTCGAGAGTATCTATGTATGTATGTATGTCTATTTCTTTGGCAGGCTCTGTAGCCTAAACGGCTTGATGGATTTTATTTATCATGTGAGGTGTCGTTAGATTCGTCTTAATTGTGGGAGTGACACAGGGTATATAATATTTATATATTGCATCTGAAAATACAAAAAAGGGTGGGGTAAGTTAAAAAAAAACAACTACATTATTGGTATCAAATAAAAGTGTAAACAGTAAAACAAGCAAAATAATCTATAGAATGTTGGTATTGCAGGCGGGGACAAACAAATTTACACAATAATTTCAGGTTATTGGTTGTCCCGCCTGCAATACCAAAATTCTATACATTACAATGCTTGTTTTTCTCTTTTCAGTTATGTCTTTTCAGTCGGGTTTTTTGTTATTTTTTCAATAATTTGCTTTTATTTGACCAGTGAGCTCGCGCGGTGCTAGAGTTGGCCGTCAGAAACGACATTGACGAGACCCTGCCCCCTTAATGTTGCTTATTACCAAGGTGAGATGTCAGATGTTACACATCATATGCGACTACTGTAAGGCCTGTAATTCCGGGAATTCCGTCTCCCATACAATAAGTAGATTTTACCCAACAATAACAAATAACAGGCTGATAGTTATTATAAAATGTTCCTTTTTAGCCCAAAACCAACACAATTTCTAAATCATTTAAAATTTAAATACGTTACCTTCACCATTGCCAACGCAGCGGTTTCGCCCCAATATTTTAAACCGATAAAACTAATTTGAGAGCGGTAATTAACAGGCAGGGCAAACACAGCTTATCATAACTCAGTTATAAATAATTCGACAAACAATCAATATAATCCGCGCCCAATTTACTTACAGTATTCGGTTAATTATAAATGTGATTACCATAGTTTTTGGGAAAATAAGGACAGAAGTGAACTTACCTACTTTATTTCTAAGTTATCAGCTGGCTATAGTGAATGTATGTATCGCTATATTGGTGCCGTCATCTCGTTCTTGGCGTTACTGACGTCTCGGTGACAGCCGCCGTGGACAAAAGCCTTACTCTAAATTCTCCATTTAAAGCACAAATTTGTTAGGGTTGAATTTATCAAGGAAGCTATATTTTCAATATCATTCCAGATCATACGAATTAAATAAATGAAAAAAATCCAAGTTAATCTTACCCAAATGACTGACAGTGATGGAAAACATCGTAAAGACATGGAGACTGTTAACGGTCTCAAAACGCCAACCCACACTGAGCAACAGTGATAATTCTCTGCACTCTTAAGTTTGAGATTGTATTCAAAACTGTTTAATCATTTAAAGCAAGTAGGCTACTTAATGTTTTAAGACCAATTTCACCAATGAAATTGAACAGCACATCTAAACCGCATTCAAGAGCTGTCAGTGTAAATATTTCATAACCATAATGAAAGTGACAGCTGATAAATGCGTATTTTCCCCAAAAGTAAAGTCACTATATTTCTAAAAAGTGTTGGTGAAGGTCAGTTAAAAATAAGAAAGAAAGAAAGAAAATTGCGTTTATTGGCATTACAACACAAAAATACACTTAAAACTATAAATACAGAAAACAATGACTAAAACTTACAATGACTAATAACTATTCACAATATTTGTAACCTAGCCATTCAAAAATTCTCGGACAATCCGTACCACAGCAAACCGTATGGCCTCCCTAACATAACCAATAGTTAATATCGTAATTCGATTAATTGAGGCATGAACTGAATAATGAAGTAACTGTTTGCAGTTCGACAATGTGTGTGATGTGTAAGTGTTTGTCTTTACGGGAATATTGAAAAGTAGGCTCTGGAGATCGAGGGATTTAATTATAACTTGTCATATCGATAATTTATTTTTCTTTTCCTTTCTTATTGGTAATGACTTTATGAAGTCAGGTGGCAAGGCGGACTGACCAGGTTGTAATTTAAGTATAGCCTCTCAAGGAACTTATAACGTTACGTTATTCAATTCGAATTCAAAATATTTTATTTCACACTAGATGCTGCCCGTGGCTTCACGCGCGAGTACCCTAATTCTTAAAAAAAAATATAACATCCACTATCTGCCAGTGAAAGTCCTGTCAAAATCGGTCCAGCCGTTTCATTCCACAATTTTCGATATTGCACCTACCACTGTTTGTCTCTGCATCACCCAAAAGTTGACTGGTAGAAAATGCCTATGGCATTAAGTCCGCCTCTGTATATTTATGTGTTTAAAGTATTAAATAAATAAATAAACAGACAGACAGACAAAAAAAAAAGTGCCGGATATACTTTCATAAGTCTTCTTCTTTTCTTAGGGTTAGTGACTAACCTGATGTCAGAGTCTTAAAGCCGCGCATGAGTCTCTGACTTGGCTTCACATGCCGTCGAGAAATATCTCTCAGGCAAAAGTCAAAGTCAAATCATTTATTTCAAATAGGTCCTTGTACGGCACTTTTGAACGTCAAATTTACAAAATAATAATTGGTTGCCGGTTTTCTCATGATGTTTTCATTCGATGTTTTTGTTTTCATTAGTAAGAAACTGTTATTTTGACATTATAAACAGACACTTCAATTTTATTTATTTGTATAGATAGGGTATTGACACTTATGATATGTCAGAAGCTAGGTACTTGGTTTCAATTGTCGTTTCCTATGGAAAAAAGCCGAAGAAACGAGAAAGAAACGGCACGTAACTCCACGGACACGCTTGTAGAAACAATTGACTTTTACGTCAGTTACTATGTTTTCAAATTACACTGTTAATAGTTATGGGAGCACAGTGTAGGCCTGTCAATAAGTATTAGCGAAATGTACCCACCAGTCTATAGATAGGTGGTGTTCTATACCGGTCAGCAATTAATGTCGACTATCACTTTTATTTAAACTTTAAATATCATCTAAATGGACACAAAATTATTTCGTAAACATTTAATCAAATAGCGAGAGTTATGTTTTTATAATTGTGAATCTTGTCCGATAATTTAAAGATTCTTCCCATGGGGTAAACAGAAGCTATATCGTTCGTTTCGTTTACATACAGCAGCTGTAGCTGGGCATACATGCACGCCGGTCGCGAGTATTACGCACCTGACCTCATCACTAAAAATATTGTTTTATTTATTTAAAAACATTGTTAACAACCGTGAACGGGACGTCAAGCAAAAACGAGATTACTCGGCCATAGTAATTGTATTGTCGCTACTTCGGCGTCGTCATCTCGGTTTCGTTGACGTCCCGTTCACGGTGCGGTGGACAAACGGCCTTCGTTCCAAAACTCTCAGTCGACGTGTAAGTGAAGCTTAAAGAGGTACTGGTTTGAACTATGTAACCGTTTACTGAACTAAAATATTAAGCTCGGACGGGACAGGTGATATTTTATAGTGACTAGCCAACTCGAATGTCACTTAGGACATGTAAATGTTCACTTGAATGGGATTATTAGCAGTACTTCTCACCTCTCTTCTTTGGATTGTATTTATAAATGTAGTGAAGGGAAAGGGTGTTTGTCGGCATTTTTTGTGAGTGACAAATTAAGGGTTTTGAAGAGGTTTGACAAAGTTTGGTTAAACGTATCCCTTGAGTTGATTGAAGGTAACGGAAATTTATACAAAGTACGTGATTTTGAATTTTTGGTGAAGTTGAATTGAGCTTTGAATGTGTAAAAAAAAAATTGTTGAAATATAATAGTAATGAATATAATAGTTACAAAAAAAAAACCGTTCTTGTCTAAGGCGTAGTATGAGCTACGCCGTAGCACTGCGCGTAGCGGTTGACGCTACGCGGATTCTACGTTAAATTTAACAAAAGATAGTATTTTTCATATTCAGTTGGCCCGTTTTAACCGGTTACTATAGAACCATTACGCTTTTGTAAGAAGTTATAATGTTAGTTTTTTTTTAACAAAAAGTCATCCCAGTGACGTCCCAATAGTAACTAACATTTTTTTTATTCAAACTGTGTTGTTCCACTGCTTTTCACTCTTCCCTGTGTTGCCAGTCAATCTACCACAAACGCCTCTAACGGCGGATCTTCCAACGTCAGATATCTTTTCCGAATAAAATTGAAATTTGACAGTTTTTGTATGGAAAAACTGTTAGAAATTCAAAATTATTCCTCGGATAAAGACATCTAACGTTAGAAAAATCGGTAATCGGGAACCTAAGTATTCATGCCAGCGTTTCTAAATTAACCTTTACCCATCATTAAATTCCTTGTAACAAAATCTCGTCTCACACACGATAACCACACTCATATCCTTCAAAAACGATAGCTCATAAATAAAAGTGACGTTGCCAGACTTCTGTATAGAGCGACTCATTAAGCCGGCGACACACGAGCGTCAACAAACACGCTTGTCAAACGATGATTATTCTTGCCTAGAGATAGCTCATGACTCACCTATCGTGAGCTGAAAGAGCCCTTTGATAGCTCAGCTTTTCATTCTACGTGAATAGTGTCTGAACTGGACGCGGATTGAAGTAATGTGGATAAGAACTTACGGAGGTGTGATTGGATTGGACAGGAAAGAATATGCAAAGAATAAAGATTGTTTTGCATTATTTCTTCTTCGAATATCACACTAATATTATAAAGGCGAAAGTTTGTGAAGTTTGTGTGTTTGATGTTTGTCTCTTCTTCACGGTCAAACGGCTGGACAGATTTAGATGAAATTTGGCACACAGATAGTTTATAACCTGGATTAACACATAGAATACCTTTTATCCCAATATTCCTACGGGATCGAGACTTATGCGGGTGAAACTGCGGGGCGCAGCTAGTGAATTATAACGTAAAAGTTTAAATGGGTTTATGATTATTTTTATTAACCGTGTTATTAACATGTGACTGGCGTATATTTTTTATGCCACTTAACGGCACAAAAATACAAATTTAATGCATTTCAAATAAGATATCTAATTTCAGTGCCTAAACTAACGAAATCTTCTAAATTCCCCGATCTTTATGAGATCCCCAGTTTTCCTTCGTATTCTTACTTCACTTTATGGAAAAGTTGCTATTTAGTAAATCTCAACTAAATACTCACCGATAACTGTCACGCATTCCTATAATTTAATTTTTTTCTGCTGTATCTAAATGTAATTTAAAATTATATAAGAAAGTTACAACTAACTGACAGTACAATACATGGATAACTCATTATTATACATCAACTTTAAACGAGATGTAAAACTATTATTTCTTTGATAATAATATATTTATAAACACACAGAAAAATACATAAATATAGAACAGCACAAAGATTACTGCAGAATCACAAAAAACAAATTCAGAACAAGTTGGGCTAAATGTAATACAACATTCTCTTCCACATTTCTCCATTCCAATGCCCGGAGTGACCTACGCGACCTGTCCTGGTTAAATTATGAAGTGTATTTTTAACTGAATGCACATGAATATGTTGTTAAATAATTACGTTACTATTTCAGAGTTGTTTGCATTGAAAACATTCACGTAAGGAGTGCGATCTCAATATATTTATGTATGTAACATAAATATAATAAAATAGCACTCCTAACTAGTATTTAGTGAGAATGTACGCGATATATTTACACACATGTTCTACTACTATAACATAATATCACGCCTTTTTGCCCCGAAGGGTTAAGCAGAGGTGCACCTATAGTACATCCACATTTTACCAGTTATGTTAAAGTCCCATGTAACACGGGGTGAGTCTTTTGCAAATTACGGGCACAAATCCAGACTCCGGGCTGCTACTGAGAAATTCCAGATGGAAAAACCCAATCACCGTTGGGCCGACCCAGGAATTGAACCTAGGACTTCATGCTCAGTAGTAGTAGCGTTTGCGAACACTAGACAATAAAAATCTAATTATTCACATAAACGAATTGTATGCATTACTATCCATACAATCCGTTTAATATTCAAACAGTCTGCTCAAAATGGAACGTTCTTAGCGTACATAATCGTTCGTTCGTCGAATTGGTAAATATACAACTGTAGTTTAGGGGAATAGCTCTTATGTTGACGTGAAAAAAAAAACAGTCTATAAAATTGGGAGCGGGGGTGACTTCAGGGTTTGATGGATGTGGGGGCTTCCCTATAGGTTATACTGTTTGCAGTTTCAATAAAGTTGCTACTGCCTACTGAGCAATTTTATAGAATGACAAGTCGTGTGCCTGATGGGATCTTCTGTCGGCAAAAATCACGAACTTTAATATAAAATTTAATCCCCTTTTTAACCCCTTTAGGGGAGGAATTAAAAAAAAATCATGCTTGTAGACCCAGTGGTTTAGGCAGTGTACAGCTAGTTACAGAAACGAACTTTAACTTTTAGGCTACGGACATTATTCTCACGATGATCTCGAAATCAGCGGGTGCGGGGCGGTGGTGGTGGCGCTGCTTCGAGGCCAGTTCCATATAAATCTATGCATTGAAATGCGCCGCTCTCTGCGCCGCCGCCGCCGCCGCCCCGCCGTCGCTGACTTTGAGACCGAGGCCTTAAACTTCTTACTAATCTACCATTTATTTATTTTAACTTATTGCAAAAAGCAACATTAGACTCGATTTTAATGGTTTTTTGATGATATTAATGAAATCATTAGCGTTAATCCATAACGTAATGGGGCGTTAGTGTTTGTCTTTGTGCAACTGGCTAGCTGGTAGAATGACAACCAACTATTTTAATCTGCCAAACCCTTGCATCTGCAGTATCTAGCTACCACTGCCGCAGTGGAGTTAGAATTAATATCTCCGTAATAATATAACAATGATAAAGTTAGAGCTACGTTGGACACGCGTTACTTACCCCTCCCTGTGTCAACCGTCCCTCTCACTTCACTAGATCTGAGTGGTGCGAGGCAAAAGATTTTAGAGTTTAGGTATTTACTTTAATTTTCTTAAATGAAATTGTTTATTCTGTAAATAGGACATCGGAATCACTTTTACACGTTATATTAAAAAATATTAAAAATAAGCTAGATGAGTTCGGTTTCTCTTCTACTCTGAGAAGAAAAGCTGAAACAAACTCAGAGGTCACTTTAAAGTGGAGGTTTCTTTTAAAGTCCAGACATAATCTTGGTCAGGCCATATGAGAACCATGTAGATTAGTGTCTGAAATGGTCTTTTGAGGAAATAACCACACATTAGAGTGGACCTGTCCAGTCAGTGCAAGCATTTGTGAGTAATTGTGGAGCTTAACTCGGAACTTAAAGAGCTCAACGACTCGACGAACAATACCAAAGAAAAGTCATTTAGGTAGGCCGCATAAAGTACTCAAATTACCACACCAACATTAAAACTGAGAAAAAAAGGGATCCATATAGTCACATTTACAATAGGTAATTAATGAAAATAATATAATACTTTACAAAGCATTATATCCTGCAACAGAGGAGAGGATATGTCATCATCATCATCCTTGTTCCACCCACTGCTGAGTATAGGCCTCCTCCCTTTTTTGCCATGATTCCCTGGTCAGTGCGAGTCTTATCCAGGTATTCCCCGCAATCTTCTATAGGTGGTCCACCTGCCCGTCGATCTGCCAACGGTCATTCTACTGTCTCTCGGCAACCATTCCGTCAGGGGTCTGCTCCGTCTGCCATCACTACGTCTAGCCAAGTGTCCTGCCCACTTCCAATTCAGAGCGTAGATCGTAGTCCGATGTCTTGAACCTTAGTCTTACGTCCGATCTTTGAGTTTGGGACCTCACATACTACGTGTCCACGACCACGACTTGTCGCCCGAATGGCTGTAAATTGAACAAAACTGTTCGAACGGCCAAACTTTAATTTTGGTCGGATGTTCTGCGGCCAAGATTGCGACTAGTTGTGCTACAAGTCGTGGTCGTTGCTGCGTAGTGGGCGATATCCCCATGTATGTAAGAATATCATAGATAAAATGATGATGTGGATATATTTAGTAACCTGTTCCGCTTAACTATTTCTAATTAGTCTTAAAAATACCCTGAATGAAATAGACACGTGTTTCACCTCTCAACGAGACATCCTCAGGATGACGATTGACTTGTCGCGAAGTCGAACACAGCGTGTTACCACACCAAGCACTGAGCGCAGACTGATTTTTAATATCATAGATGTGAAATATTTATAACTGGCTAGTAGATACAATAGAGACGAATTCCACAGAAATCTTCAGGTAGGAACCTTTTCTCTAAACGGAAGTGAAATTCTACTTTATGAAATTTTGTACCAGGTGTAAAAAAGAAAAAATCAATAAATGGCTATGTCGTTTAGAGTGTCAAATGAAATGAAATGATGTTAATTTCTGTAATTAGATCTTGTGAGACATTTTTACACGCCCTATTATTGTTTGGTCAATATTTTAAAAGCATATGGTGACGGCATTTCCTAGCCTGATCCCTGAAGAGAAATGCCGAAGCAAACTCAGAAGTCATGGTCTCTTTTAAAGTTCAAATATTATATTACTAAGATATTATGTGAGTCTAACAATGCAGGGCTATGTCTGGAAGGGCCTTTTAGAAAGAGCCAATGCAGCTTTGAGTATAAATGTCTCGACGGACGGCATGCATGCACGGCATCGTGTAGCTAAACCCCCGGTTTAGGGACCTCAACGACCCGTCACACGACACTATCAGATCTGCAGGACATTTGCACACATAAACAGTATTCAAAACCGCCAGACAGTTATGAAGTCATGTATTCTACTTACCCTACATGGAATTTACATTCACAGTCAGTTTTCTTTTTAAATGTCTTAGAAAATATCTACTACATTGCTAACTTATCTAAGTCAATTACAATTCTAAAACAGTTAATTGATTCAGGCGTGACCTTGCGGAAATCCATTATAAATTACAATAGATGCGGATATATTTAGTAACCTGTTCCGCTTAGAAGAGCGTTTCCTAAGCGGAACAGGTTACTAAATATATCCAAGTCTATTGTTTTTTTTTTATTCTAAAATACTTAGTTTATAATATGCGAGTCTTCCAGTTAACGAGAAGTTTTGTGAAAGTTAATAATATACACACATCAAAAGTGTCTAGGGATCAAGCATTTTTAAGCGGATTTCTTGAGATTGAGATGTGGCTTTGTAATAAATTTATGATTATATAAATTTATATGGATCCTTTTTGGTGCATTTCATAATTTGAAACAGGAACTGTTAATCAAATTCGAGTAAAAGATGAAAATCAGCTGTCAATATTTTCCCTATAAAAACATACAACGCATTGAAGACATTATTAGTGCTACTGTTTCCCTACTACTGATTAAAACCAACGTTATTATGGAGCGGCGACGTCATTTAAGCAAGGAAGAAATGCTCAGAGCCGTGGGAATGATAGAAGCTGGTTCCCGGCAACGTACTGTGGCTTTAGCTCTGAATACAAGTCAGAGTGTTATCAGTCGACTTTGGACACGTTACCGAAGCACTGGTACCGTGGCTGAGCGCCATGGAGGACGGTATCGCTGCACCACACGGAGACAAGACCGATACATTCAAATCTTAACTCGAAGAGCTCCAACAATAACCGCCATGATGTTAGCCGTGAGGCTTCATCACTCTTCAGGGAACTTAATTAGCGACCAAACAGTCAGAAACCGCTTGCATGAAGTGAACCTTCATTCCCGAAGACCGCTACGGGTACCACCTATAGCAATGCACAATCGTAGGATTCGATATCAATGGGCTCTTGAACACAGAAATTGGGCAGAAGAACAATGGCGTTTCGTGTGCTTTTCTGATGAGTCTCGTTTTGGTATGAGACCGGATACAAGACGTATACGACACTGGAGAACCCCTGGACGCCAACAGCGATTAAAATCCTGCCAGGAAGTCCATCCTTATAGTGGTGGAACCATCATGGTATGGGCGGGTATTTGGATCGGCGGAAGAACTGAGTTGATTTGGATCAGAGGCAACCTCAACGCTCAAATTTATGCTGAGACGATTGTATCTGACGTCATCGTTCCTCTACAAGTGCAAATCGGTCCCTTATTTCAGTTAATGCATGATAATGCACGACCGCACACCGCAAGAGTTGTAAGACAGACTCTCGCCGCAGCTAACATCAATGTCCTGCTCTGGCCTGCTCAGTCGCCAGACTTGAACCCGATTGAGCATGCATGGGATATGCTACAGAGAAGAGCTCTGCCGAATATGGAGGGTATCCAGTCGCAAGAAGACCTTTTTTTGTTGTTGCAACGAACATGGGCGGCCATTCCACAGCGTGATTTGGATGAACTCATTTTGAGTATGCCAAACCGATGTTCTTGTGTTGTTAGTGTTCGCGGTAGAAACACGGATTATTAATTGTTTAAGTTACCCAATAAAATTTTAAAGAAAACTGTTATTTCAGTCTTTTTTTCGAACTTTAATGTTAGTGGTTCAAATGTCAAAAATCCCTTTATTAGGAAAATGGCAAATTTCTTTATTAATGCAAAGGTGACTTGGTTTATCGTTACTGTGACAAACGAAAACACTTTATTTGATGAATCCTTAAAGAAAATTTTAATTAATATCAATCAGGAGAAAAGTTATTGCAAAAATATATGTTGATCCCTAGACACTTTTGATGTGTGTAGTTTGATTTGCACGAAAATCTAAGAAATTTCCTAATTCATCAACTCTGAATGGGTTTCGCGGAAAACTAACTCCAACATATCCAAAAAATCCCTACCCGCTATGATCTACTAACCTAGATGACTACTCGACATTAAATTGAATTTCTATTAATCGGGCAAGTTCTGGGTACCGTTAAATCATCCTAGTTGAGCCGGGTGTAACTGGGCATAACCGATTGTAACCGTCGTAATAGGCCACTGTGACCGGGTATCGGTTTTAGGGGATACCCGGCCGGTCAAAGGGACGGTAATCACTTTAAAATTATATCACTTTACGGTCCGTTTCTCCGTTTTTTTTTATAAATTAGTAGCCGCAGCGTACGTGGAATATGGAGGCAATTTATTATTGTTTTATTATGATTATGAAAGGAAAAACTGCTAACATTATTTTGTGAAAGCCGAACGCTTAATTTTAAGCCACGTTGAGTTTCTTTGGCAATGGTTTAGAATCGGTTATTACACGATGCATGCAACAAGCATAATATCGAGTACCTGCGTAGGGTACTTCCAACTAAGCCTTGTGTTGCCATGCAAAAAAAAGCAGAGGTCAGTGAGAAGTGACCGCACCTTTATATATTACTAGTTACGCCCCGCGGATCCACTCGCATAAGTCTCGATCCCGTGGGAATAACGAAATATAAAGTATTAGTCCTTCTACAGGTCATGATCTACCCATGTGCCAAATTTTATCCAAATCCGTTCAACCGTTTTTGCGAGAAAGCAAAACAAAGAAACAAACTCACCTTCGCATTTATAATATAAGTTAGAATTGCTTCGGGTCGGCTTTGTGTTTGTAAAACAAATACTGCCGAATCGAATGTGCCGCCCCGAACAACTGTTCACGATCGTCACACGCCTCGACTGCTACAAAAAAATGTAATAAAGCACATGGCGTGCAGCTTTTCATAGGAACATGGAAAAATTATCTACGTTTCGATCACTAGCCGGAATGTGAAGCGACGGCCAATATTCGGAATTACCGAGATAGGATGCGAACTGAGAGATGCCTTTTTGGAGGTCGAAAACGTGTCTGTGGTCTTGTGATAAAAGAGAACTTATTTCAACATAGAATGGAATCATGATGATATGATCTTAGTTTTTAGTAACAGTCTTCAGTGAAATTGGAGGGGCTTATGGTTAAATAATAACAGCTGCATGGGTCGATCGAAGGTTAAGCTACGCATGCCGAGGTCGGTCTGTGGATAGGGTGAGCATCTCTTCCTTACTGAGACTCTTCCGTGTCTTGAAAAGCACGTCAAGCCGTTGGTCGCAGCTGTCATTCGTAAATCTTTGCCAGTCGTGCGAGTTTGCGAGTCTTCAGGAGCCCAAACTAGTTTTACCGTATCGTGTTATTCAGTTGTAATTGGGTTGTGGAGGTCAGATAAGCAATCGCTTCATGATATAGCTCAAGATAGGTACTGGTATTCAGCTACGTCCGGTTAGACTCGAAGCCGACTCAACACAGTTGAGAAAAGGCTAGGTACAGTGGGCTGCATCAATTCGGTACCCCAGCTGTATTAGAATTTTAATACAACTGAGGTACCCAATTGATAGAGCCCACTGTACATGATGATGAAGTGAAATTGCTATAATCTGGAAGCTTAATAATTGAATGGTTGTTGCAGTTTCTTGATAAGCGTACAGGAGGACGCTATTATGCATCCTTTTATTTTAGTCACCTTTTTGTAACTCAAAGGATTATATTTACTGAATATTATTTGTACTTATTACTTTCAGAAATATGCATTCAATGTTATAAAAAGATTGTCATAAATTCTGGTGTAAATATTTATTAAACATATGTTTGGCACATGTGATTAATAATTATTTACAGTAGTTCTATTTTCTTTATGTCCCTCGGCAAACTTCGTGTTTCGTCAGTTGTCGATTTCTATCAGTTGCCCTTTGCACTTGGTGCAGACCAGACGCTCTCAATCAACTTGGAAGTATATAGACTTATTAGTACTCTTTTAACTTAATGTAATTTATTCAAAAAATGGGAGGAAAGCTGCTAAAATTGCAGGCAAGACAAATAGGAAACTAGTTTTACAGCTCTATATAGTTCACACGGAAATCAAAACAACAATAAAATACTTAGTTCTGAATTCAAATTATTATACACGATAAATCTAATAACTGCTGGACATGGAAATAAGCATTTGTTTGTATTCGGAAATCCGATGATACCCGAGTGCAATTAAGAAAAATAAACACTGTACACCAGAATTTATGTCAATGTTTTTAGTAACGTTATAAAACAAAAGAATGACATACTTAATTCCATTAAAAAAGTAAAAGAGTTGGTATTTCAAATAATTAAGAGAATGCAGTCAAAAGAGAAAATTAAATCCGTTAAGACCGCGCCATTTCGACGACTGACTCGTTCACTCTCAAGAAACGAAAGTAAGAAAAAAGAAAATACATCTATTTCAGCTAAAAGAAACTTCGTCCTTTTTGCTTCATCAATTAGAGCGTTATTTTTTATAACTATTTTGCTGCTTCGTGCAAGCATAAGAACGAGCGCAAATATTGCGGTGAGTCTAAAAGGCAAAAGTTCTAATAAATGACTTGAAATCTTAAAGAGTAAAAGTAAATAAAGGTTAGAAGTAATAGACGGTTTGGTGTATGTGGTGCTCACAAGTCACATGGTAAAAAGAAAATAAATAAAAAACATATGACATTCTTGAAGCACGAATGAAAATGGAAACAGAAAACAGGAGAACCTGAATCTTGTGTATGGATGTTAAATGTTCGAAGTGGGAATCGAGTCCGTGATCCACCTCGTTCTTCTACAAAAAAATGCTTTAAATCAACGTAAACAAACGAAGGTGTAAATGGAAATATTAAATTGCAATTTTCTTCTTGAAGCATACCATTATTTTTCAGTCATTGTTATCAATAGTCCTAATTAGAAAATGTCGATTAACGTTCTTTTCCATATAATTTTTGCCTCCCCCATCACAATTATAGGTCGTTACACAAAATTGAGCAATTTTCACAATCACCCTGTTTTTTTTTTTTCAAGTCAATTATTTTGCGGAAATGTCAAAAGTTTTCTAATAACTGTAAGCTATAAAGAAGATTAACTTTGAAAGAAGTTTCTATAATTCTATTTGGAATCGCGTAAATGAAGGAATTAGAATTTATTGTTTTTAAAAAAACGTTAAAAAGTTGCTCTGTTGTAGAAAAGATACGGAAAAGTTGAATTTCATGGTCTTTCTCTGATTTTGGGAACAATGTTCGTTGGAACGATTTTATCCATATTAATAACTGCGTAGAAAAGTTCAGTAAAAATAAATTTATACAAAATACCTACCTAAATAGGAGCAGTGGTGGCCTATTGGTATCGGCCTTGACTTACGAGTTGTAGGTCGTAGTTTCGAACCTTGACAGGCGCTTTATTTTGTGTACATTATTTCATCTGAAGGAAAACATCGTGAGGAAACCGGTATGTACTAGAACCAAAAATCCGAAGACATGTGACATCTACCAACATGAACTGGGCCTGCGTGGTGGATTTCGGCCCACTCCCTCTCACCGAGAGGCCTGTTACTCAGCGATGGGAACATTATAGGGTGATTATGCTATACCTACCTGAATACACATTAGACTAGGTAGTTAGGTACTAAATCTTTTGGCAACAAATTTAGACTCCGAACTGCTTTTAAAAATAATTCAACATAAGCATAATAGAAAATTGAATATCTACCCAGTGACACAAGAATATTATATAGGTACTAGGTTTTGCCCGCTGATTTACCCTCGTGAATGTCAGAAAATAACCCACGGGAACGTACTACTGTGATTAAAAGTAGTAAATCTTATGTGTATTAACACTGCAATCCGGCGTCATTTTCAATCCGGCCGGATCCGGCTGAATTTTCATCGATCTGGACGGATCCGGCCGGATCCAATCGGATTAGTCAAATCAGGACAATTTTCGCTTTTCGTTCCAAAACTGTCAATGAGTTAATCGAGTAAATGTAATAAATAGGTTAGTTATTAAAAAAAAACTTATATGAAATCAATTTTTACTTTTCATGTTAGAACTTAAAATGATGCTTAGCTTTATATTATCTAATATAATTTAACATTGCCTCATTACTATTTACAGAGATCACAACAATTTATGAATGCAAACAATTTTTACAATAATGAGTTTGTATTATAAAATATAACTCTTTGGTTTAATCAACTTACGATAAATAATAATATTTTAAGTACATATAAAGTACCAAAAAAAAAAAAAACTTTTGGTTTGGAAAAAGGATCATAGAAAACAAATAGTATTTAATTGTGTCTTCTGCCAATCGACTTCTAATAGAGCTAAAAATATAGCCTACGGCCGAAAAGGTCCTTTCAGCTTCTACTTTTGCTTTGTAGTCAGCAAATAATCATGCAGCGACAAACAAAAATAACACACATTTCTGAGCGAGGAGTGGAACAATACTGAGTACGTAATCACGTGGTCCGACCTGGCGGCGCCACGTGGAAGGGCGGGGGCCCCCCGCGAGGTGGCGCAGAGTCAAACGAATCGCATGCATACGCAGGAAGCATTTACAGTACCAACTCATGCAACAGTGCGGTTATTTTGTCAAAAATTGCTATCACCGGATCCGGTTACCAGATCTGGTTACCGGATCCGGTAAACTTTAAATGACGCCGGATCCGCCGGATTACCGGATCCGGTTTTCAAGATTGCAATCACATAGAATTAACTTCTTTCCAACTAAATTGTTTTAGTCTTTCGATTTTATTCGTGTTTTGATAAATTAATTTAAACAAAAACCGGTTAGGTATTGTGACTTATCTATAATAGTTAGTCATATAGCCTCGCGGTCATTTTTGTGGGTGATGAGTACTATAAATGTTTAGTATATTATTTTTTGTATCATAAACTTTTATAGGCAAATGTTTCATACCTTAGGTTACATTATTGCAATTTTCGTAGGGATCTCTAATCAAAAGAAAATATATAAAATAAAATACTGTGTTACTTGCTGATAATGAAGCTTTTTAAAGATGAAAGAATTTTTTAAATCGAATAAATATTATTTGAGTTTATGCATTACAAATAAACATACAAAAAATAAAATCTTTTCCATTTATAATCTTAGTTTAGATGTCTAATAAACGATTCAGTTTTGCAATTAAATTATTTAAAAAAGTCTTTTTGGCCGGTGTGTTTTTCTTTTAAAACAAAAATAAAGTCTGCTTTGAGTAAAATTAACTACGTATTTTCACTTTCACCAACATTGTAACACTTGCAATTACGGCGACTTGAAGGGTCCAATTCAATGTTTCATTCAACGTAAATACATTTTGATCAGACATCATTATCAGGGCAATCAGTGCTGTGAATAAATCAGCAGTCATTGTATAGTAATTACGACCATCATTTATTATGACCAGGCCTTTGTGATGGTTAAGTTGACACTAAAGAATTATAGGCAGGTTTAATTGAAACTGGAAAATTACAGGTTAGGTTGAAAAGGGCATAATGGTGACCTTGTAGCTTAGGTGATGTCAGAAAGGTCAGGTGCGTAGTTCTCGCAACCGGAGTGCGTGTATGACCAGATGTATGATGATGTAAACGAAGGAAAAGGAGTATATAAGGATAATGGATAAGTAGGTGGCGTTCTGTAGCTTCTGCCTACCTCCATGGGAAAAAGGCGTGAGTATTGTTTGAGTGAGATTATGTATGTGTTTGAGTTTATGTGTGTGTTTGAGTTTATGTGTGTGTTCGAGTTTATGTGTGTGTTGTAGACTGCCTCGTTGGTCTAGTGGTCGCAAGCGCAAACAACTGCTGAGCATGAGGCCCTGGGTTACAATCCCGGGTCGGACAAAGTGTTATTGGGTTATCCATCTGCAATTTCTTAGTAGCAGACCGGTGTGTGGATTTGTGCCCGGTTGATGGCAATAGGGTCGCGCCCTATTACATGGGACTTTAAGATAACTGGCGAAATGTGGGTGTGCTATTGGTACACCTCTACCTAACCCTTCGAGATTACAGCCGTGATGTTATGTTTATTTATGTATGCATGTTGAAAACTACAAGTCCAACGAGAGGTCGTGAGTTCATACCCTCCCGTTGCGCTGTTAACCCCTTCGTATCACAGTTGATGGAAATGTTCTTCCTCTGCTCTCGTATCGTTAAATATACGAGATCAGCACATCATAATTTCAGCCCAAAGATGTCCACTGCTGGACATATTTATTTATTTTATGCATACAGTCTTAATACAGGTGCATGCTTGTTTTGTACCATTAAACAAGAAATAGTTTGTATTGCTGCACTCCTTAATCACTTAAATATAACTTATAATTACTTATTATATACTATTCATGTACCTACACAATTTGCCCATATTACGTAAATAAGCAAATAATGTAGGTAAATGAACAATAATTTGTACATCTATCAGTAAGTACGTGAGTCACACAAATGTAATGTTTGTCTGAGCTGCTCGCTACTGGGCCGTTCATTAGAAGACCGGTTCTAGTCAACGTCCATATACCTTCCCCAAGTGTCGCATATACCTTGATAAAATATTTTACAGTCAGCAAAATGGTAGCGGGTACCTACTTGATACCTTATTTGGAAACTACAGATCCCAGTGACACAACCATTTCACCCCTCTATCGTTATTTTTCCCTCCATTATTATTTAAAAAGGCCGAGTTTTTTTAAAATTAAAATTTAATTCCACCTACAGGAAAGCAACCAACGTAAACATATACAAAAACGCAGTTTCCGTAAAGCAGCATTTAATTAAAAACGAAACTACAGTAACTGTATTACTATGAGCCCCACGACTGCTGCCAATTTGCATGGCAATCGTTGACAATGCACTTTTATGGGTTCCGCAGGTACGAATGAAATCGTTACAAGACACAAAATATAACATTGTCAAGGTTGAGTTGTAATCTGTTGTTTCATTCCTTTTTTAAAATTAGTTACTAGATTTTGAAAGATCAATGTTTTAACATGAAAAATAGCCCTGAAATTAAATGGGGTGTCTAGTTATCTAGCTAGACACTAGCTAGGATAAGAATAATTGAGTCTGTGGTCTAGTGGTTAGATCACCTGTCACAGACCTTGAGGTCCCGGGTTCGATTCCCAGCGGAGGCAAAGTTCTAAGTCTAAAGGGCTTGTTCTAAGTCCGCCTGGCTAGCTACCACTATCTTATCTAAGTCTGTCGCCATTACAACAATGCTAACAAAATTGTTGTATTTCGGCAGTTAGAGGTAGGAGAGCCAGTTCCTCTGTGGTTGAGGATTCCGTGAAGCTCGCTTCCACCTTCGGTCTGATCATCACTTACCATTAGGTGAGATGCAGGTCAAGAGCTTCACCGGTGGGAATCATAAAATATTAAAAAAAAACATGAATATTAGGATTCCTTAATCCTTAACGTTTTACTTCACAAATAGTCAGTGTTGTCTAATGTTAAACTAATAGAATTAATTGAAAAAAAACAGCAGTTCTATCCAAGACCTTCCAACTCGGAGCTTTAAATGTAGGTCGTTAAGCTTCTAAGACTTTCGACCTGTAAGACCTTACAACAAAATAAGCGACATATTATTAATAACAACATATGAGACTCCATACCACATTATCGCAATTGCTTGTACCTACAGAACTTTTCAAAAGCCACATGTTCGCGCCTGTCCAGTTAATTTTCCTTTCGGTCCTCGGCAAATGGCGGCCGTGCCGATTGCAGCGCGCCAAATAGGCGTATTATATTAATTTAAATGTTAACTAGAATTGCTCGCACAGAGCGCAGCGTTTATGTTTGCTATTTATTTATTTATATAAACGTTTAGGATTTACATTATGTTTTGAAGTTTTGCCACGTGTAACTATTTTGGCAAGAGTCTATACAGGGTGGCAGGGACATCGACGCGAAAACTTTTACAATGGATTCATTACATGATTATGAAATGTTTGGTAGGTTATATAAAAAAAAAATCATCTGTTTCATACATTTCGACCACGTAGGTATTGCACTTTTCTATGAAACAGCAGATAAAAAAAAAAATTGACGATGTAAAATTTCAGTGCGTTGAAATTTCTGATGAAAAAAACCTGCTGTTCCCTACATGTTTGTTCGCATATCTCGTCAAAGTGAAGGGAAAAGCAAATCTTTTTTTTCTCGATTTCAGGTTTGGTCCCATAATATCATAATATTCAGTTATTGCATATACACCTTGTATTTCCGCCTGATAATGTTCACTACTACTTCTTTTCAAGTCGATGGAAATACATGTATATGTTAAACGAGTTGAGCTCAGTCGGTGGCTACTAAACGTGAACTTTATTGATTTTTTTGTAAAAAAAAAATGGTGTGCAAAAAGAAACTAAGACTTTGTATGCATTTTTTTACCCGACTACGGCAAAGCTAAAAGGAAGATATGTTTTTAGCAATCTGTGTATCTCATTGTCATGTGATCAATTCTAAGATTAGGGGGCCTGAAACGGCCGCTTTGGCAGAATCATAATTTATGATAATAATATGAATCACACAAACTGTCACACACCGGCAATTCACAATATTATCTGTTCAATTCATATTAGAGCAATTCATCTGACAGTTTTGTAACTTTATGAAATAACATTTAAACTGTAGAACTGTACAATAAAAATCTCATTTGATTAATAAAAACTGTAAAGAAAAAATATCCGGTAAAATTACGGTGTTCACTTATTCATGCGGCAATATTTACACCAAATGTTATCATGTTTGGTGTAAATATTGCCGCATGAAAAAATATGATATGAATTAAATTGCTGAGAATTCAGAAAATTAATTAGTTTTAGAGGAATTGCCCGTTTTAAGGCTCTTTCAAACAGGCGCGACACACGACGCGACACAAAGACGCCGCTCGTCGCGCGACGAGCGGTGTCTTTGTATCGCGTCGCGTGTCGCGCCTGTTTGAAAGACCCTTTAGACCCGCTGGCCACGACATATATGTATGTACGTTTGTCTGTACGTATGTTCCACCGTAACGCCTAAACTACTCATCTGATTTTGATGAATAAGGTGACAATAGATTCGTTATTATGATCCAGGTAACATAACATTGTAACACACACGAACGTGTAACGTGAATAAATTAATTTTGAATATAGGAGTCAGTTTTGGGGGCAACAAGAAACTTAAAAAAAAGTTATGTTAACAGTACTGTGTGACATATCAAATGAAAGGGCTTGTTGCGAGGATCTTAAACATATTTTGTATATAATTTTAAAATTAATACTTTTAAAAATATTTAAGAAATTCGATGAAAATTGACCATTCCCTCCCTTATCTCCGAAACTACTAGACCTGTAGTGTTTTGTGTGTTGATTGTAGTTGGAATGTATGGAAGACAATGTATTTCAACAACAATGTTAAGTTCGTATTTGTAATAAATTCATCCTAACTACGTAACCGTTCATTATGCGTAGACCGACACGCACTTTTTTATTTTTATATTTGAGTTGATTGAATATATTTGAGTTGATTGAATGAAAGGTAAATTTCGGTTTACGATTTATGACGTATTAAAAAAACTACTTACTAGATCTCGTTCAAACCAATTTTCGGTGGAAGTTTACATGGTAATGTACATCATATATATTTTTTAGTTTTATCACTCTCTTATTTTAGAAGTTACAGAGGGGCGACACACATTTTACCACTTTGGAAGTGTCTCTCGCGCAAACTATTCAGTTTAGAAAAAAAAAATATAAGAAACCTCAATATCATTTTTGAAGAACTGTCTGTCCATAGATACCCCACACGTATGGGTTTGATGAAAAAAAAAATTGATTTTCAGTTCGAAGTATGGGGAACCCCCGACATTTATTGTTTTATTTTTGTGTGAAAATCTTAATGCGGTTCACAGAATACATCTACTTACCAAGTTTCAATAGCATAGTTCTTATAGTTTCGGAAAAAAGTGGCTGTGACATACCGATGGACAGACAGATAGACATGACGAATCCATAAGGGTTCCGTTTTTTGCCATTTGGCTACGGAACCCTAAAAAATTGGGAACTATGTTTTTTAAATATGTGACAAGGACTGTTGATGTTTTCGTTAATTTTGTTGTAAAAATGTAAACTCTAGCGTAAACGTTTATAACACTAACGTCTCTTAAAGTTTAAGCTAAAATACTTCACTTTCCATCTTTATGTAATGCCTGTAAATGGTTTAATTGAAATAAAATGCTTTGAGTTGAGTTGTAAAAGAGGATATGGCTGTGCATACGAGATTATGTAAAAACAAATGATCAATTTCGACAGTCTGAGAAAAGTGCGACAGTGAATAAAATCGTTCACAAAGGAAAAATAAATACAGGTTTTTTAATAAATTCGTGTTCGTACAACACACTTTTCATAAGCAAACGAGCTGTGTTATTATAATAAGCTTATAAAGGCACACCAGGTGGAAAATCGAACGAGGATAAATGACGGTATAATTTTTAAAGCCGTCTCGTGGGAAAAAGGACAAAATATTTTCATATTAAACTTGCTATTACTTGTACTTAGATGTAAATTGTAAGACAGTAGACTATAAAATGGTCTCAAATAATTTCTTTACAAGCTCAGACCAAATACGGCACGGTTGGCGCAGTGGTTAAACGATTGACTGCTGCGCTGCGTGTCGCGGGTTCGATTCCCGCACAGAACAAATAATTGTAGGACCTACAAGTAGTTGTTCCGGGTCTGGCTGTTTGTGTATGTGAGTTTAAATGTTTGTAAACGCAACCACAATACAGGAGAAATTCCTAGTGTGGGGCAACGGTTTAAAAAAAAAATCAAGACAGCGTTGCGAACAATACAGTGAAGCATGCCAGAACTGCACCTCCGCTCTGTGCATACACGTTTACACGCACACATTTACAACCATTTACAATAAACTACACCTCACTAAGTGCATCCACTAATGCATGCAGTGTCTTGGTTTTTTATATTTTGGTGTGAGGGTAAAGGTTACAATAAAAAATTACAGTTGCCTGAAATTAGTTATCTTATAGATCAATCTGATTCTAATTTAAATACGCACTATCATGTTAAAACTTTAAATAAATCACATAACATAACGCCTTTAATTACCTGAAGGGTTAGACAGAGGTGTGGTGGGGTGTGGTGTGGTGGTATGGTGTGTGTGTGTTTTATTTCTTTCTTTATACCTTATAACACCACATTTTTACAATGTTATGTTTTTTCTTGGGATAAATTCATCCCAACTACGGAACCGTTCATTGTGCGTGGTCCGACACCGACTTGGCCGGTTTTATATTCATAATTGTACATATACTGGCAATATTACAAACTTCACTATTAACATGAATTTATGTCCAGTAGTGGGCCAAGCCGGAAGGTCAAACCTTTATGTAAATGAGCACAATATATGAGCGATGTAAAGCGTCGTGATTTAGTGTCGCTGAAACTTACGGATTCAATTACTTAGGAAATACATAAATCATGCGGTCTTGATGCCGCTCTGGTAATATTGTTGTTGGCGAGATCTCGCGGTAAGGATGGGAGCCTTGATGCTATGTTATTACATCGACGTAGGCTGATCTAAGAGGAAAACCCCGGAGGAAACGTAGCATCCATCAGAATACCAAAATTCTACTGACCCGTGCTCTATTTTTTTCCATGTTTTATATGGAAACATGATGCATTAAAAGCCGCAAAAGCAGTGAGATCGATGCTTTCGAGATGTGGTGTTGGTGGAGGCCACTTCATATACCATGGACCGCCATGAGAATGAATGAATCCATAAAGGAGGAACTCAACATCACCAAGCGGATATCTGCAACATGCCAGGAGTGGACATATTATGCGTTCACCTAGGTATGGTCTGGTAAGGCTTATGTTACTAGGCCAGATGGAGGGAAAACGCGCTCAAGGCTGAGCATCGGCAAGATGGTCAGACGCGATAGCTTGGAGACGCGTCGTATGTCGCGTCGTCGCACACACACGTACACACAAAACACGTTATCTACATGCATAAACACAACATGAGTAAACCTAACCCATTACTTGATTTATTTCATCTTGTTTTTTTTCTTTTTATATTTTTATTCCCAATTTGTATCAAGTAGAAAGTGGGAGAGGGCACTGACTTCTGTAATACAGGTTTTTACCTAGCTCAGAAGTCAGGGTTTTCATAAGATTCTTGTAAAAAGTTTGTGAATAAAATTTATTATTATTATGTGGTCACGATCCTCAACATTGAGGGAACGGCGAAGAAGTAAAAGCAGCATTTTTCTTCTTCACCGTTTGACAAAAAGCAACACGTGAACACATACTTTTTTATTTAAATCCATCACTCCTGAATTTGCTGGGGAGTTTGTAGCGCCACTTCTTCTTGCCAGCCTTAGTTCTCGGAAGTGGTGGAGGGTGGGCGTTTTGGTGGACTTTCAAAAAGTGCTGATTCCTAGCCTAATTTGATTTAATGACTTTTGATTTTGAATTTAACACATTATTGTCAAAATAATGTTCTTCACAAATATCATTACCGAAAAATAGAGAAAACAGAAGCAGTAGTTGTGGGTTTTTGTAACGAGTCTGGGTTTAAAAAGACTATGTATACTACCATGACCATCTAATTGTCATTTCTCTCTAGATTATTTCTAAGATTTGTACAAATATAAAACGGCAATCATGCGCGGCTGCCGCGCTGCGATTGGACGACTGCCGCACACGAACGCAAATATTCGTCGGTTTAGTCCTAACTAGAGCGCGGCAGATGTCCTGCAAACGCCAAGTGTTGCTGCCGCGCTCTTGCCACTCAATGTTTGGACACACCTTTAAAGTCAATAGTTACTGACTTACATACTGCGAACCACACTGGCATCTGCCATCTGTCACACTATGTGCAACCTTGCTGATGTTTATTATCTGTACTTATGTAACTTAATGCATTACGACGTTAAAGTTCTGAGCTATGCAGGTGCAACTGATGCTGACATAAAACTAGTAATAACTTGGCCAATAAAATTTGAGTAGGTATAACTGATCGTATAATTTTATGAAGCAGTAGCAAGGTGTTGTCACAAGTCGTTTCGTGAAAGGCTAAATTAACGGTTATGTTTCCCTTCGGGCTAATAAACGAATCGGCCATTAATCAACAAGCATCCTCGTTATTAAATACTCAACGATTTTATAATGGACTGATGATTTATAGTGTACCTGAGGGGAATGCCAACAGCGTTACTGCTGCTTCGAAAGTAAAATATGAAGTTGGGGTAAATATATACGTCGTGACGTTGACCAATAAAATTACTGACGTCTTAAATATTTAAGCGTGTTTATACAATATTACGCCTGTGTTCCTTGAAGGGTAGTGGGAATTCCGAACACATTTCGCCAGTTATAATAAATAAATAAAATAAAATTATTTCATTCGGATAACACAAAAATATCCATAAATTGTTAGTAAAATATTTGCACTTAAATCAGTATCATTAGTAACTTAAACTAAAGACGAATTTGTGAGAAGACCACCCAACATCTAAACACAACGAGAAATGGTAGACCATTGGCAATTTGTGCCTTTGCACAAATTGCCTTATTATGGCGGAGGAAGTATCTGCCGCCACAGCCTTCAGGATGTCCGACCGCCTCTTATTCTGCGAAGTGAGGCCGGTTTTTTGTGGATGGTGGCATGAAATCCATGGGTACATGTTACCGCGAACATTTCTGATGCACAAAGTTATATATGTTGTTAAGTTATATTGTGATTCCTTTGTTATACGGGGCAAGCCTATAGTCATTAACAGGGCTCCGATCTGCAACTGAGAACTGGCCTCGAGCACAGGTCTCTACGCTAACAGTCACTCACTAGACCAACGAATCAGCCGTAAGTGTATTTTCGTTCTAATTCTGTAAATTTTAATTTATTTCTGTTACTAAGTGTAATATTATAATGTAATAAGTGTAATATGTATGACTAGGGCTTGTGGCTAAGTAATAACGGCCGTAAGGGTCGCTTGGTCAGGTTAAGCTACGCTTGCCGCGGTTGGTCCGTGAATGAGTGACTATCTTTACATACCAAGACTCCTCCGTGCCTCGGAAAGCACGTCAAGCCGTTGGTCCCGGCTGTCATTTGTAGATCTTCGACAGTCGTCATGGGTAGTTAGAAGCCCAAAAGTCTTACAACCAGTTTTACCAAGGGGGACCGTGTTATCTAGTAACTAGGTTGTGGAGGTCAGATAGGCAGTTGGTCCATGTAAAATACTGGTATTCAGCTGCATCCGGTTAGATTGAAAGCCGATCCCAACATAGTTGGGAAAAGGCTTGGCAGATGATGACTTAAGTGTAATATTACTTAATTAATATGACGTTAGCTTCAAAACATAATGATCTCTATACATATTTCATTATTTAGGTACAACTCCTACGCACACTTACACACCTACACACTTACTACGTACTTTTGGCCGCAGGACATGGTGTTCCGTCGCTTCCGCGGACAAGTTCCACAAGACAGCACTAAGTCAAGCTAGTGCATAGTGAACTGCTAATAAAATAGTCATATATATCATATAATATAGTCAAAACCTTATTTATTAACACAAACTTTGTTTATATTAGAATATGTATGTTTATGTTAAGGTATTTTTCTATGGGCCTGTGTCGCCTGCAGTAAATGGTATTATTATCATTATTTTTACATATCTCGGGACCCTGGGGTCCCGAACCTTTGGAAGGCGTACGAGGGGCCGAAGCATACTCGCAAAGGCCCCTCAGACATTTTTAAATGTTGAGGCACCAACTGACGGTTATTCCAGTTCGTTCTATGCAAAGGCAGCCAAGGACAACCTCCGGTTGGGTAGGACTATTGCAGGGCATGGAAAAAAAGATATTGGACTATGGGTTTGGGTCACTGAAGTGGACTGTTTACCTCGAACTATGGAGGGACTATGGCCTCTGCCTGATCAATGTTTATATGTACACGGATAAAATGGCAGGGGGTGACTTGCACTCTCAATAATGGGCCCCCGAAAACGGTCCCTAGCACAAAGTGTCAAAAGAACATGGGGGCAACATGTCCTGAGGTGCTTATGAGGAGTGCAGAGGTATTCCACGGCTATCAGGACAATCCCGGAAGTACGTTCAAGATCCCTACCAGCATCTTACTGGAACACTTCCTTCCTTCAAGCACGATTGCTCTTGCGAATCTCCACTCAAACCGGCCAATTAAGGCAAGAATGAGGTGGAAGCTTTGTTCCTCGTCAGTGTTCACTCTAGCTGGCCAATAAAGACAAGCCAGAGGTGAGGAACATGACTTCTCACGGGAGATAGGGTCCGTGGGGTCGCTACTCCCCAACAGCTCGCCACATGCTGCCCTGCGGGTTTTTGTATCTCTCTTGGTCTGGCTCCTCATCTCAGACTTGATCCGGCAAAGTAAACTCTACCGGCACAAACCTAGTGGTCGGAGGGCGCGAGCCCCACCACGACGTTAACGTAGAGATACGGTGGTGGGGTTATTATTATTTACTCCTAAGTTTTACAAATAAAGTTTTGACATTGACTTTCTTAAAGTAAAAGCGTCAGGGACTTTCTTAAGGCGAAAGCCCACGAAATTCAAATTGTCTTACGTTTTTTGCAATTTGCAGGTCAGGATTAGGTTGAATGTTAATCTGAATATGATTCGCGGCCGTATCGAATATTTGTTTATACAATTATAATCATAAAAATCATCAATACTACTTATTCACTTGATAATAGTGCGAGACTGTATTACGTTGATTTATTTCAATTATTACTTACACTGCTACAAGTGTTAGGTTTCAATTTATTAAAAATAATTCTTGGATATTGTACTGGCAACACCGAAAGATTTGAAATGTCAGAATGGTGGAATAACGGCCTTCTGGGTCGGGCGCTCGTGACGGTAGGACGTGCTTAGGTCTGTCGGTAAAAAGATAGATTGGCATAGTGTTGGTTGGAGATCTACTGTACATTAAAGTAACCTATTACTTTTATGGTAAATATTAGAATACTGATTAAATAGTGATAGTCTGGGGAATAGGAGATGTAATGGTATGTAAATATAAATGAATGACAAAATATCTTGGTGTTTCATATTAGGTATTTTCCTTATCCCTGAAATATTGTAAATATGTAGTTTTATTAAACAGTTTTAGATTATGATATTGGGGTAACGACTATAAGATTCATTTGGGGATTGCTATCTATTTTGAGGTTAAATAATTATATTCGGAATTAAATTAGTTATTTTAGAAAAGGATAGTTTATATTATAAAAGGATTTTGTTTTACTCAAATGACGTTGACACGGTCATGTTGGTAAACATTTGTGTAATTTTTTTGTGAAATGTCATTTGTCAAGTGCGATTCAGTCTCGCATATGAAGGGTTCCGTACCGTATTAAGATGGAGCAAAAAACGCCGAAAAAAAAAACACGTTTCTTGTATGTTCCCTTTAATTATTAACTTTATGTAATTTTTATTATTTGTGGTTATAGCAACAATAGAAATACACAATCTTTAATAAGAACAACTGTCTACCTATTACGGTTCATGAGATACAGCGCGCTGACAAACAGATGGTCAGCAGTGGCTTATTTCCGTTTGGCACCCTTCGGGTACAGAACCCTAAAATCAAGACGGTAGCGTTAGCTCCAATTTTGGCCATGCGCCAAAATAAATTTGTAGAGCTACTTTTTTTTTTCCTCCCTTAGTGGTTTTCCTAGGAATCACGCTAGACGAGAAATTACAATGGGGATATCATATAACATCTCTTGTGGGGCGGCTAAGCACGGCCGCTTATGTCGCATCGCATTATGTCGTATGGCATTTTACTGTGGGGTCGGGCTGCTGACATTGAATCCATCTTTATTTTGCAAAAAAGAGCTGTCAGAGCCATTTATAATCTACGTCGCCGCGAATCTCTCAGGAAACTATTTATAAGCATTATGACGGTACCTTGCCAATTCATTTATGAAAATATTATGCATGTAAGGAAAAATCCATCCAACATCTTTTTAATAAAATAAGTGACATCATTTTAAAACTAGTAAAAAAAATAAACTAGATCAACCATTTTTCAGATTATCTAAAGTACATACATCTTTCATGGGGTACTGTGTTAAATGTTACAACAAAATACCTTGTGACGTATTGCAATTAAATGAAAGAAACATTAAAACTCATATTAAAAGTACACTTTGTAAACAAGCATATTAGAAATTAGACGATCCAAGATAAGAATGGTGGAAATCAAACAGGTTGCTAATTTAATTGTAAAATTTATAATTTTGGATTATATGACATTTATTTTACATTCTGTGATTACTTCCTCACACACTACTTATTAATTTTAAAAACTTAGGAAAATCGTCTTCTTTTACAATGTTTGTAAATATGTGAGCATTATGTATCTATCACATAATTAAATTATCTGTCGTTGCTTCATTATTAATTATTTTTACCTATTGTGGTATTAATTATTTAACTAATGTACGTACTTATACAAACTATTGTAAAACATTTTAAAAGAGTAACGGTGGAGTTTCTTGCCCATTCTTCTCCACACGAAAACTACCTTTTGGAAGGGGCGACTAGAATCAATTATATTATTTTGTAAATTTTGACGTTCAAAAGTGCCCGTTCAAATGGGCCTATTTGAAATAAATGATTTGACTTTGACATGCTACCTAAAACGTTTACCTAAAGAGCCTGTCAGTCTAGAAATGCAAATCAAAGAGGGTTTACTATAATGACATTAACAGGAGCGCCCTCAGTTAATACCTACTTCAGGACTGTCTTAGCAGTAGGTCAAACGAGTTACGCTGGAAACACGCGGGTAGCTATTGTGTTTGAAGACGCTATGCCACTTAGTAGGAGAAAGTTGAACTTGACTGCTTGAATGAAAAACTATTTGGTCTATTACGCATATCATTCTAATATGACACTTGAGTGAAACTTTTTCTAATCCCGTTTGAATGATTTGTAAAATTATCAACCAATATAGTAAAAGTTAAGTAATTGAACTTAAAGGTCAAAATATTACGTCTTGTTGGTCTAGTGGTCCCAAGAGCTATTGTTGAGCATGAGGTTCTGGGTTCGATTCACGGGTCGAGTAAAGTGTTATTGGGTTTTTACATCTGAAATTCCTCAGTAGTAGTCCTGAGTCTGGATTTATGCCCGGTTGATGGCAATAGGCTCGCCCTCTATTACATGGGACTTAAACATTGCTGGCGAATTGAAGCTACATAATTTACGCACAGATCTGCCTAACCCTCCCGGGAATACAGCCGTGATGTTATTTTATGTTGTTACTTAACAAATATTTAAAATGGGAAAGTTTAGTCCTATCCAAAAAAGCCCAAAAGCCTAAAAAAGATCTAGGTTGGTCTTGTTTTGGGCTTTTTAGACTTCGGTTTCGTACAAGTATCCAGTAAAAATTAAGGTAAGATGACACGAATCGCTACGTTATCGCCCTTAACAGATTTCTGTATGTTGTCACGTTAACAAGTCCTATCTCTAGGAAATGTTGCTGGCATATTGGACGGCCTGGCCCGCCTAGCCATATGAATATTATGTCAAAAACATAGCCCTCATAAATATCACTTTACTTTGCCCATATTATGTATGTCAAATGTCTTTCCTCGTTATGTTTCCGTGTAGTTTTGCTACCAGAAACCCTGTCTTCAACAGTTTCCGTCATATTACTTAGGGCGGAAAATGCTAGTCATTGTACGTACGTACGCTACCGTCGTTTTTGTTCTGAAGACAGCGCGCGTTTTACGTAAAGTAGACGAAGTATACTAAATGAAATTAATTGTTTCTACTGAAATACGGTGCAAGCATACCTACTATTTGAGTTCAACTGATAATGAATTCTCGGAAAGACCCCTTGATAAATTAAAGGGGCTTTCCGGGAACTCACAACCACCGTCCCTATTTCTGCTGCCAAGGAGCGCTACTTTGTTACTGTTCGAGGAGCATGGATGACGGGGAATTATAGGTATTGTATCAGTAATTTAAATTTTATCTCCAAAATGGCAGCGCCTGTGCGATACCTCAGGTGTATCAGGCGGCATCGATGATATTACATCAGGTCAGCCGTCCGCTGATAATTATCAGTAACGCGTTTTTTGTCTCATTTCGTAAATCCATATCACCACAGCTCCTGTCTTCTATTAGAAATAATTATGCTGTAATCTCCAATCTTGAATAACGTGCTCACTAATAACCTTACACCCACTTGCGCGTTAACGCTAACTCAAAGTTAACAGTTAACTTTGGATTATTAATAGGTTACCAACTGATTTAAAATTATTAATTTATAACTCTCACTTATTTAAAACTAAATTAAAAGCCTTCTTGTTGGAAAGATGTTTTTACTCGGTATCAGAATACATGTCAAATGATAAAAATAGTCAACTATAATAATAGCAGTGAACAAGCTATAAAATAATTTATTTGCTCATTACTAGGACCTTGATGAAGTTATACTCTCAATTATTTAATAATTTTTTTAACATTGAATTTTACATGATATTTGCTATTTATTTTGACATTGTATTTATTTGTTGACATATTTTAAATTAATTTGACTTTATATTTGCTATTTAATTTGACATTGTATTTGTTAATTGTCATATTTTAAATTAATTTGACTTTTGAACTAACTTTTCACTTCAATTTTAATTAGGCTTTAAATGTATTATTTTTGCATGTGATAATTTTATAATATGTAATGTTCAACACAATGTTAATTGTTAATGAATAAATGAAATGAAATGAAATGATTAACCCTGAGTTAGCTGTTAGCTCCAAGGTATTTAACTAACCCATGAACGCGCAAGTGGTCCTTAATGTGCGCTTACAAAACTGACTAATGACAAAGGTATCTAAATAATGCCTGGTAGGAATACCTTGGCAGGTCAGTTCATAATATCCTCCCATATATTCCCACTATCACTGGCCTTATCTATGTAACAGAGATGTGGAAGGCAGATAGCACAATGTAGGTACCTGACGCTGTTGTGACGGCTACGGTCACCATGGCGCTGCGAGGACACCATGATAATTAAATCATGGTAATAAAATGTCTAGATTAGATAGGTCTAATCTAGACATTTTATTACCATGATATCTTTATCAAAGACTTTGATAAATAAATAGATTGATTAAATTGATAAGTTAAAGATAATTTAACTGACCAAAACATGAGTATACACACACATGGCATGCAATATGTTACAATTAAATTATATCACAGTCATGTTTTACCTTAACGGCGTACAAATATAAGTAGGTATATTATAAATTATAATTATTTGATTATTACATTTAATCAAATAATTATAAATTTATCCATTATTCAAATAATTAACAGTCAAAATTAGAATTTAAAAATATATAATGAACTACAGAATATGTAATAAAATTAGTCAATTTTATGTCAAAGCAATTAGGAATACACAATTACAAGAATTAGATTAATTTATCATTCAAAATTTGTCAGTGCTGTAATAGGTTTTCCCTAACAGAAGGCTTTTTAACGTACTTCTTAATATTTCTGTTGGAAATTCTCTCCAATATTTTGGCAAAGTATTATAAAGAATTGGTGCCATACATATTATACTTTTACTTAATTTTATTTTAATTTGATTAATTAATACATTTTAAATCACGCTTTATGAAGCGTGATTTAAAATGTATTAATTAATCTATCCGATCTATTCAGTGTAAATCTTACCGTAAAAACTTAAGTGAAGTGAGGTTGTAGTGACTTGTCAATAGTGCTAATCCGTAGCATTCGTTGGAATTACTCACTTCAAGCTCACTGCCCCCATGTCTTCACGATGAGATGTTATAGATAGAGTGTCTCAGTCTCATTCTAAGTTTGTACAAGCTTTTTATACCTTGCCTTTAACTTGTTTATTTTGAAACTGTTTTATCACTTTTAACAATAATTTCCACTAAACATAAACTCCACTAAGGTTGAAACTATCTAATTGTCACAGACAAAAACACCTTGTCATTTTTTGACGTGCAAAGTGACATTCAAACTTAGGGTGATGAAGCAGTATAGATTTTTTAAATCAAAGTCAAAGAAATTTTTTCAAGTAGAACATTAAAAGGCTCTTTTGAACGTCAAAATTTACAAGAAAATAGAATTGATTCTAGGCACCCCTTGCAAAAGGTAGTTTCGTTTGAAAAAGAATGGACAGTAAACTTCTTAGTTAGGAACTCTTTTAAAAAAGTCTTACAATATTTTGCATACATTAATGATATAATTACGTGTGAAAACGATGTACCTATAAAAAATTACACATCACAATAGGATTATACATACATATGTTTCTACTTTCCCTAGAAAAGTGTTTTTTCTCAAAATAATAAAAATATTCTGGTCCTTCGATCCGCAAGAATCACAGTCACTTCCTATGCAGGTTGCGTGTGTCAGAGCCATCGAGAGTGTAGTGCCACTACAGTGCAGGCTAGCGTTAAAAATAACACCCACCGCGCCTACCGATACATGGGCTTATAACCTGGGTGTATTATCTTCAAGTGGACGAGGTATGTTGTTGATAAAAACCGGAATTATTACAACATACTTACTATTCTTATCCTGTTTTGTTAAGCTGTAAGTCAGAAAACTGATAATTATAGTGATACGATAGTCTTTTCATACCTGAATGACATTAAGAGGGGGACGTTGTTGGTAAAAATGTGTGAAATTGTCACATAAATTGTATTGAAATAACAAGATGGCCGCGTTAGTTCCGATTTTGGCCACGCGCCAAAAGAACCTTGTAGCGTTGTAACATTTTATGTATTAGCCAGTCACAGAACATCAGGCCTGTATTATAAGAGAGCCAGCAGAGGTGTAATCGCAATCAAGTAAAGCTAATATTGCAATTCTTGAATCTAGATTTCGGGCTGCTACTGTGATTTTTCTAATGAAAAATATAATCTAGCTATAAAGTTTCAACGGATCGGGATCGATTGATTGATCAGGATCGGGATTGTACCCAACACGCTTCACTTAGCAGCCGTGGTTGTGACCAAAGAAGTTGTCTCTAAATAAATAAAAATGAAAATTGGTCTTCCAGTGAATAGTTCAGGGCGGAATTTAAATTCGATTCATTTTATCGCATTTCTAACAAGGAAAGACGTTGTCCACTTTGTTTTTCATGAGGTAAATTTTTGCTCAGCCTGTTAAATTATAGTTGGTACCAACCTATACAGTCATTCAAAACAAAAGAAGACCCAATTACTTAGCAGGAGCCTGGTTATTACGTCACAGATCTTGTACCTATTCATCCGGTCTAACGTTATCACTGTTTTCATCTTTATTCATCGTAAAAATAAACAAGAAAGAAAGAAAGAAAGAAAGAAATCATTTATTTGCTGATAATGTAGGTATACATATAAGTTGGAATATTTATTAAGTGTCCCGATACATTTTACCTTACGGCATGCAAAATATTGGATTTGAATTAAATATTAATATAGATACTATAGTTACGATACTATAGCTATTACGATCATTATTAGCCATAGTCGAATTTAATTGGTTGTTACAGATCAGACATCAAAACAAAAAAATAAATAAAAATAATAATAAATATAACTAATGAATTGCATATAACCTTTCGCAAACCATACAATGAAGAATATAAATGTCGAAATGACTAATGTCGAAAAGCTTAATGACAAGCCTTATAAAAATTATTACTGACGAGGTGGATTGCGTGATTTTCATGTTTTTTTTAAATTCTCTATTATGGGCAGAATCCATACAAGAATCCGCCGTCATGCTGTAGTAAAACCAGCCAGTCAACGAGAAGGTAGCAGGGTAACTACCCAGGGTGCGCCAAACGTACGTTTAAGCTTCGCGACTCGTCGAGGATAATGTGTTGAAAGCCCCAAACAAAATTGTTACTTTCAAAACTTAGAGACAAACTTGGAATGTCTCATTTGCCTGCAGTTTTACCGGCAGTGATTCCTCAAACCGGAACAGCAATTCTACGGACACTTGGTGGCAGAAATTAACCAGTGTATAGTTCTATCTAAAATTTTGTGTGGCTTTGCGAGCAAGGAGGCGAGGACATTAGAACTACATATTTAATATTTACCATATGACTGTCTTTGTTTCCTTGTATTGTTTATCTGTGTTTTTAGGGCCTAAAAAATACACTCTATTATCAATAAACGATGTTAGAAAAGCCCAAAATGTATTGGATTGTCATAAGCTACCGAATGGAAAGCGATTGTGTTATCTAGGCCCTCTTAATCGGTAACGTTTGTATAAAATACTAACAGCACCCCGCGGTTTCACTAATATTCCCTCAAAAACCGTGAATTTCTCTGGGATAAAAAGTATCTTATGTCATTTGAGAATAGTGTAGCTTTTTATAAATGAAAGAATTTCTGTAATCGGATTATAAATTCCAGAGATTACTTTCTACAATCATACAAAGCATATGTTAAAATTTGAACTAATCACTAACACTACATAAACAAAGTCCCCCGTCGCGTCTGTCAGTCTGAACGCGAAATACTCAAAAACTACCGAACGGATTTTCATACGGTTTCTACCAATGGACGGATCGACTCATAAGAAAGGTTTAAGTGTATGATTAATTAAGGTTTTGTGTAAATATGATGATGATTGTTAAAGATGTCGGTAAAAATCACGCCGATTGGGAGCTTTACTGGCGTGCGTCGCGAAAACCAATAGAGTTATGTAAAAAAAAAAGTATTACGGAATTAATTCATTTCATTGTTTACCTGGATTAACAAATAAGGTACTTTTAATCCCTATAATAGGATATTTTTCGACATCCACGACGGCGAAGCCTCGGGCAAAAGCTAATAATTCTCTAACATTTTTGTTCAGTAAATGAAAAGCAACACAGCTGTTTAGTCAGCAAGGTACCTTAAGTAAAATAAGTGAAAATGTCCCGGTCCCCGAGATGAACTTCACAATTATATAACAAAGTTGTGAACTGAATGTTCTGGAGTAATGATCGAGATAATCTGTTTAGACCCAACAACTAATACTGAAAAGGTTCGGTTCGTCCTCATTTTTCGATAAATTGTTTTCCCTTTTTGAATTTAGCTGGAACTAGTTACATTTATTTCGGCCTTGGAGACAATATTGAGAATTTTAAGATAGTTTTCTTTTTTTCGCGTAAAAGGCTGGCAAATGGGAAGACGGTCTTACGAATGTAATGTGGGAGTAATTTTCTTTCGCATTGAGGTCTATTACTAAAATATTAGTACCCGGTCGACCGAGTTCTGCTCTGATGAAAATAGAGAATGCTCAATTAATAGTATATGATAGTTCATACTAATTCCATGCTGTCATGTCATTATTCTAAGGTTGTCATCTTGTTCTAAATTTTGGGCGCTCTGCTCGGGTGAAAATACGGAGAAAACAAATTTTCTCAGATATGAGACCTAGCTAGATTGATTTTTCGGCCCCGTAAACTCCTATATTGCAACTTTATCGAAATTATTAGAGCGGTTTTCGAGAACGTGATTACAAAAATATATATACAAATACTGCTCATTTAATAATAAAGGATAAGTAGCAAGGGAAAAAGGGCGGACGGGGACATTTTCATTTTATGTAAATAAGAAGCGGTGTTTTGATAGTTGTTATAATTTGAATGGTCGATATTATATTTAATTAATTATGACGGAGTTTCTGCGTATACAAAAATTTCGGTAGAAACGGACGATTCTATTATCGCAGTACCCATCTATGGTCTGTATCAAAAGTATCTGATGAAAATGGAAATAAACGAATTGGAAAACATACATGTGGATCACAATTTGTAGTATGACTTAGAAATTGAGTTGTTTGATTTGATTATTTGAGTACTTAAATACCCGAAATTCCAATTTTAAATCACCATAAAAATGTTTTTTGCTTGACAATTGAGGTTAAGTTTATAACCTCAATTTTCGTCGATGATTTTTCAATTACAATTACATAATATTAATCGAACAATATACGTAATCGTTGAAAAAAGTTGTGAGATTTAAAGTTGAAACCTTCTTAATATAGATGAATATGTTACTAACTCCATTTAGCGAATGATTGCGTAAAATTTACGCTGAACAGGGTTTGTTTACACTTTCAACAGATACTTTTAGTACAGACTATAAGCTCCTGACGTTTTAAGCTTTGTGTTGCGAGTTCAACGGCTGCACGTATCAATTCGTATCAACAATACGAGTTACGCATGAATGTCTGATCAAATTCGTGATTCATTTGATGTCTTAATTTTCAACAATTCATGCGTAATGTATGTCTCTAAGTAACAGACACTCTTCTTAGCCTTAATCAACTCAGCCTATCGCAATACCCTTTTTTATTTATTTTTTGGGTGGGAAATCATCAAATAACTTCTCCCGCTCTGGGCGGAGCGGGAGGGCGTGTAAGACTCTTACTGACTAAAAACCCACCCGTGTTCCTTCGGTTGCCCTGTTGCCGGGGGCCACGATCTCCCTTTCGGTTTTCTTCGCAACCCCGGCAGGCATCGGCCCTAGTCGATGTCCTCCGCCATCCGCATCCAGTCTGTCCCAGCCACCACCTTAAGGTCGTCGGTCCATCTAGCTGGGGGGCATCCCGCACTATGTTTTCTGATACACGGTCTGCACTCCAGGACTCCTCTGCTCCACCGGCCATCAGTTCTTCGACGAAAATGGCCAGCCCACTGCAACTTCAGTTTACTTACTCTGCAAGCTATGTCCGTAACTCCGGTTCTTTTCCGTATAGTTTTATTCCTGATTATATATTTCAAAGAGATTCCGAGCATAGCCCGCTCCATAGTGCGCTGAGTGACCTTGAATTTGTGGGCCAGCCCCCTGCCAGTGTCCTTCTTAACCCGCCTTCGACAATTTAAAACAATTTACTGACGTTTAAAAACGTTTGTCTGAGAAAATAGTGTTGTTTAGACGCACCGGATTGAAACGGCAAAGCTGAATGCCTAAGTAAAAAAAATAAAAGAAACTATTTTATTTCAATAAACATGTAAAAAAGTGAATTTAACTCTACGTTCACGAGTATAATAATATCATCTTCAAAGATAAAGATACCATTATCCCAAGTATTCTAAAAAAGATTGATCCTCTCTGAAATCGTAAAAGAAAAACTAAGACAAATCCATCTAAACTCCATTTAGATAGCCTATCAATTTCTGTGCCATTTAAATTTACATAAACACAGATCGGTGCTTTAAAACGAAACATTTTAAGTTCGCCGGCTGGAGGTCACGCGTTAAGATGGTTTTACACCGGATAATGCGACCATGGTCGTGGAAAATTACGACCATGGTCGCATTATCCAGTGTAAATGTGTGTGTATGTGTGTTATTTACGACTAACAAAATTTAGTCGTAAATGAAATCAATACTTTGCATTGGATTTAACAAGTTACCTACAAACGTCGGTAGTTGAAAAATATTACCAACCATTGATAGTTACTCAATAAGGCTTACATTTGAATATAGAGCTGTCCTAAATGCAGTTAAATATTAGTAGTAGTTTTTTGTTTAAACCTAGTTACCTAGTTATGCTTTCGGTAAATCAGTTTAACGCTAGATCATGCAATACGTATGCAGCCATCTTCTTCTTAGCGTCTTGATGGCAAAATAACACATAAAAATTATGAATATATTTTTAAAATTTGTTTTCCTTTAATCACAGTAGAAGCCAACGCTATTCCCAGCAAACATTATCATCAGAAAGTTGTTTTTAACGCAATTTATTTTCCTTCGACCATGGTCGCGACAAACAGTGGGAATGGTCTTTAAGCCCGAAGTAAAAGAGATAATGTCTATGAAAAAGCCCGGCTCTACCCCTCGGACGGACGTAATTGATTGCGACCTACGATTTAATTTCGACCAAGCCAGTGATTATCGTCGAGTGAAATGTTACAACGGTTTAAATTACAAGCTTTAAGATGTTATAATTTAAAGGTTATTTGAGAGCGACGTTAAGCGTTTCGGGATTTTGCGCCTAGTGGTGTAATTAAATTTGATTTCTGGGAAATTTTTAGGAGCCTACTTATTGAAATGATTTTGTTATAGCCTGCTGAAGGATTTTGGATAATAAAATGCTTTGTTCAGTTTCTCTGGCCTTTTGACCTACATTTTAGTAATAATTTGAAAGCCCTTAATTGGCAGTGCTTGAGGTATTTACGTACTTTAATTTCTGTGAGATGAAATGTAGAAATAAAGCCAGTCATTATTGTTTTACCTGACGAATATAGAATCAATATAAATGGTTTTTTTCAAACGTGCTTGAAAATTCGAGCATTATTTTGACAACCTTTTTCGAGATAAATCGAAAATGGTGTACTGCACGCGTAGCATGACCACCGTAGAAACGGGTTTTGTTGACGGAAGAATAGATAAAAATGATGCTCCGTGCAGACAGTCGGACGGCAGCAAAGTAAAAAGACTCAACTGCACTTTTTACGGAATTCACTCTTTTATATAATGCGACTAAAAATTATTTGAAAAAAAAAATCCTATTACAAATCATAGAATTCTTGTTTCTGTTTGATTCTCTATTTGTGCTGGTATGAAGTCACATCAACTACAAGAATTTTTCTCGAAGTACCGTATTTTGGAACAATAAAATATTGCTGTAATATTGGCTTTAACAATTTTCTTAGTATTACCCTATTAACTAAATAATGCAAAATCAAAATCAAAATCAAAATATTTTTATTTCACATAGGTAGGTACATGGGCACTTATGAAACGTCAGAAGCTAGGTGCACGGCAAAATAGGAGAAGATAGCGTTGTTCTTCTATTAATTATTATAGCTTTGCGTTTAAAACGCTCTCCTGTAAAATCATGATTTTGTAGATAGCAGTTTATATTTTGTGAGTAGTTCGTCGAGTAAAAAGTTTTCTACTGTCTTTATCATGGCGATTACAAAATCAAATTGTCTTCACTACCTTAAACGACTGTCAGTTGTCAGTGTGATTTTGACAGTTTGGGACAGAAAACTTTTTTCTGAAATAGTCTACATGAAAAAGCACCTAGACAGAGATCGTTAAAAACGAAAGTCAAAATGGCAGATTGTAGAATGATTTCTACGGGGCGATGTCAAAAATTGAGAAACGAAATGTCACTTTGTATAGAAAGAGCTGTGTCTTTTTTTCGGAGAAATAGTGTGCGTCATGCTACACGTGCTGGTCAAATACATGCCATTAGGCTGCCCGCAATGTTATTATCAAAATTCATATCCGTCGTGGTCGAATTACTATGAAAACTCATATCTGTCGTGTAATTTAAAAATGGAACGAACTTTTAACTTTGACACATGTCATGGAAACCAAGGAGGCAACCTATGGTCTCACGTATGTTGATATTCCATCAATGCCCCCTGTCGTATGCCGCGATAGTAATGTAATAATAATGAAGTAAAAAGAAAGAAGTGAATAGTAATGTACTATTTCTAGAAGTATTCTAGCCCATTTCTAGAACGGATCGTAAGTTTAAGTGCCTGCTACACGATTGTCAACCACGTTCCGACAGAGGTGATCTTGGTGGTTTACTACCGTGTAGATGGTGCTTTACGACCAAATTTGAAACAGCTCTGCCTGTCGCCTAGCAAGGTCACTTCTGTCGGGGACGCGGTTGGCAGCCGTGTAGCAGGCACTTTTTCTATTTATGATTGAGAACTATAATGGCGGCTCGGTTTGATGGCTTGTGACGTTTGCACGTTATCATGAAACTAACTGCCAAATGGGAGGAATCAAAATGCCATACTCCATTGTTGTACGGGCCGCAGTAATGACGTATCGCTGGACTTATAATTTATCGAATGCGAAAGTGAGTTTTTTTGTAACGCTTTCACGCAACAGATTTGGATGAAATTTGGCGTATGGGTAGATCATGACCTGGATTAGGACATATAATAATTTTAATCCCGATATTCCCACAGAATCGAGACTTATGGGGGTGAAACCGTGGGGTGCAGCTATTTTTTTTTTTATTTGTAAGCTGTCACAGGCGTCATCATACAGTGACGCTGATTTACTGATAGTAAGTGTAGTTAATTAAATATCTCAAAGCTTCTTCCAATCGCACACAACCCGCAAAACTAATCAGTCATCGATGGAATAAAGATAAAATGCAAATATCCCTACATTACACTGGCTTAAGACTCCGGCATAACAATATAAATCTTGCGATGGGAGGTCCACGAAATTCACGGCTAATGAGATTGTTCCTGCGAATGTCGTATCCGATCGTGTGGTGGATATGAGACAGGAAGATTCAGGATAGGTCCTGGTTTTTTTATATGATTTTCTTTGGCTATGGCTAAGAAGGAGGATGGGATAATAATAATAATCAATAAATAATATAACAATAATTAATAAATAAAATAGCAATAATAATTATTCAAAGGAAAACAATTTATTTATATGAGTAAACAGAATTATAATACACATGTACAGGTATATAAAAATAATCTAAAATATTTAAGTACTTTTTGCAGATAAAACATAAATAATAACAGTTAGCGAAATGTTAGTATTCGCGATCTCCTGACTTTGATTATATGTAAGTTAGAACTTGTTCCCACAAAAAACAACTTAATGATCTCCTAAAACAGTGCTTCCTCTGTCCTACCCTTTGTGCTGTGCCCTACAGAGTCCATAATGATCTAAATTATATAGTTACCACCTAAGTACACATTATGGTAAAGCAATAAATATATTGAATATTGAGTATTGGAAAATCAACTGGTTTGGAAACATAAAAGAGATGACTAAAAGGAATGTTCAACGTTACCTTAAATGAAATAGTTACCATGGTCACAAATGATCTGAACAAGATTATATCTGGACTTTAAAAGAGACTGACCTCTGTTTGTTTCGGCCTTCCGTCTCCGAGTAGTCAGATATGAAACGACAACCTCATCTAGTTTTTAAAATATGATTGACGTGTAAAAGTGTTTGTACAAACCTTGCAGAAATAAAATCATTTATCATTTAACTTTTTTTCAGCAGCCACATAATGGTAAAAAAAATTGGCGTATTATTTGGGCTGACTAAGCTAACTTTTTTCTTTCTAAGTATGCAAGTTTGTGTGAAGCGTCTGTAGTCCTGAGAATTATAAAACTTTGAGACTAGTTGATATTGATTTATCAAAAGCTTATTAACTTAGCTGCTGCTCAGATGGAAACAATAACTGTACACAGTATAGTAATTGAAAACTCATATTTTTATTCATCTTTCTAAACGTAGCAAAGTTTTTGTTCGATCATCCATTCTTGCGTTGCTCTTCTATTCTTATCTCGTGGCGCATCGTGTATCTTATACAAAACACGAGATACTAGTCTGTGTCATTCACTTAATCAAATAATGTACCTTCTTATAAGATATTGTCTCTTCTTCAACGCCTGTGTTAATACTGTAAGTCCTGTACGAGCAATAAAGGTAATTGGCACCATAACTACCAATATCCATAGATAACTTACACCTACAGATGCTTCAAGACACTAGAGGTTAATCAAGCAATATACACTAATTGCGTGAAAGTCGCGCAGTATTGTCTGGGCAATTAAGTTGCAAATAAAGATGGTTTTCATTCCAATAACTATCATAATTTAAATGTTCACACTACTGAGGCTCAGGTTCAATGCGGGTTGGTTTCGAAGTTTGTTCTAGGAAATGTAGGTTTTCCATCATCGTTCTGAGAGTAGTCGTGATGAAAAAATTTTTAAAAAGTTCGTGTATCTGGGGACCGTAAGCACTTGCTTACCACATGGTTCAAGATCCAGAAAATAGAAACTAAACATAATTTCTGAACCATTAAATAGAGCTCTGAAAACCTGTGTATTATCAAGGCTCTCTATCCAAATTAAGTATAAAAACTCATAAAGAGACCTTTTTAATAAAATAAACAGCGTCGACCCATTATTTGCAATTTGAGCGCCTACAAAAATATTTGTATACTCTCAAAAAATGGGTCGGCTGGCGAAAATTATAACGTAAATAGAAAATGGTACAAAAAAAGTATGGAAAATCTGGGTTACTTTATACAACATAGAAAACAAATTGGTCACCGAACAGAGAGTAGTTAAACACGATCTACTTTTAGGGATTTGGAGCTTTAGTTCACCTTGGTAAATGACTGCAGAAGGCATAGTCGAGGTAGCTAATTGTACGCAATTTTTGCACTGAGAGTACGTCATGCTCACTCAAATGTCTCGCTGATGGTGGCGTGTGTGTTAGATCATTAAGTTCCCTTCAAAATGGTTGGGCTAAATGGTGCTGATCCATGCGTCATGTTCGTGAACGGGCGCCGTCAGTTAACCCTGGTCATCTCTTAGTTGCCACGGTTTATTTTAATTTTTGAATTGTTTTTTTATTACGGACGCTTTTAACGTGCACGCCTCAACATTGTTCTCACATGTATAATTTCAACATAAATAATGTTACCAATATTTTGTAATCATATTTTGATTTAAAAGAGTGTCCGTGGAGTTTCTTGCCCGTTCTTCGCCATAGGTACCTACTACGCTTTGTAAAAGGCAACTAGCTTCATCTTTCTCACTGACCGACCCCTTAACAATTCAAAAGTAGGTAACTGTAATTGGTTTATTTGAAATAAATGCTTTGAGTTTTGAGTTTGAGTTTTTCTTCAGTAACCCCTTTGTCACGACAAAAATAGTTCCTAACAGTGGGTGAACGGGTTGAATTAGTGGCATCACATGCCACTGATTCTCCCCAGCAATGAACTAAAAATTCTGTCTGCAATATAAAATTTCAAATGCTTCCGTTCATATACTTACCGCAGTGTCTCAAGACGAAAGTCTTGACCACTGAGTGTTGCTAGTGATGACCTATGGCACTGAAACGTGGTCGTTCACAATGGGGCTTATTAGAAGGGTAAAAGTCGCCCGAAGGGCAATGGAGGGGCTATGCTTGGAATGACTCTACGTGATCGAATCAGAAATGAAGACATTCGCAGGAGAACCAAGGTAACCGACATAGCTCGAAGAATTGCCAAACTTAAGTGGCAGTGGGCAGGGCACATTACTCGCAGAGCAGATGGCCGATGAGCCGATAGGTTCTGGAGTGGCGACCGTGTACCGGAAGATGTAGCGTTGTACGGCCTCCCACAAGGTGGACCAATGATATTGCGAACGCAACAGGAATCCGGTGGATAGAACTGGTCGAAGTGGCGTTGCTTACGTGTGGCGTATGTAGCAGCAGTGGACATCTTTTGGCTGAAGTTATGAATAGTGATGAATAAACACGAATACTCAATTAGAGTCTGGAAAAACCTTTAGAAACGTGGTTGCAGTGAGTATTTGCGGTTGGTTAGTCAATAGATTCAGGCGTGACCTTGCGGAAATCCATTATAAGATACAATAGATGTTGATATACAGCGTCTAAATATTTGTTTGCTGCACCGGTCGACGTCATTACGTTGGCGCCGGCTGTCGCTGAAAACCAGCGCTGGGGCTCTGTCTTGCATAGGGTCGTAGCATAATGCTGAGCGATAGCCGATTTGCGTGGATGTGACGCATGCTTCCCCAACTTTTTTTTAAACTTTTTTATGTATTTAAAACTTTTTTTTTTTTTGCGTCATGTTTACCGCAAATAAACGTTTTTTCTTTCTTTCTTTCTTTTTCATATATTTAGTGACCTTTTCCGCTTAGCTATTCATAAAGAGCCATAAAAACCGACACGTGTCGATTTGTTACAGGGTTTTTTTTATGGCTCTTTAGGAATAATTGAGCGGACCAGGTAACAATTTTGTTTTTTTGTTGTTGGCATTTGGCACTCAAGGAACTAGCAATGGTTGTGATCTGATGAAATCTTAGAGGGAATATCTTATATTCACTTTTATTCGGGTTCCTTTTCGCAGAAGAAGTATTGTGTAGAGTAGGCCTACTGTCTTACTATTTTTGTTTCCTCTTTGTTTGGTTCTAGTGTTTATATAGCACAGGTAAACCCTTATACTTGTTGTTGGAGTTGGGATCCTCTTAGTCTGCCATTAAAATACCTCAATGGAAAAAGTTTTTCTTTAAAATTAGGGAATTTGCTTGTAATCTTGACGTAGGAGTTTTAAGATTTGGAGTGCTTAAAAACACTTTCTAAAACTTTTCTACTTTGTTTTTGGGTGACCTCCATTATTCAAGGGTGCGTATAGTAATCCAAGGTATAGCATGAATGTATTTTCTTTTGTTTTGATATTTTTTTTATGTTTTCAATGGTGAATTTTGTTTATCTTTATTTTATATAATCCTCACTAATATTTGTATGTCATCCATCAATGACAAAACATTAACAATTGTGTTTTGCAAATAAAAAATTCTATTTTTTAAATTACAGTTGTAAAAATTATTACCCATTAAAATTACCGTGTGAAAAAATAAGGTTGTAGGTAATTTCATAAAACAATTATAAACTAATTATCCCTTGATCAAAGTCATAATCCAATTACTCGTTGCAATATTATAGTCATTATTACTATTTACCAAGTTATACCAATTATGTTAGTCTAATCTTAAGTTTAAGATACAAGTTATTAACTTAAGTAGCTGGTGCTAACAAGTTTATATAATAAAGAAAGCTATAAAAACTTAATTTACTAAAAGCCTTAATTTCGAAATGTATAATGGCATTTTTAAGAAGTTTATAATGAGCTTTAGTATTAAAGTTGTAGACGTAAAAAAATGTAAAAAGCAAAAGATATAATCCACAGAAAGCAGTCGCAATAAAGCCCTATTTTCGTGTAATGTAGTAATAATATCTAGGATTTCTTCATAACCCTTCATGTACCTTCGTTTTCCTTGAAACATACCGGTTAAACAGGTACGTATGATTTTATTATTTTTTGAGACCATCTATCTATGTGAACATCTATTTTGTATGTCGTGACTAGCAGTCTTGGGGCAGTGTCTCCCTTATTTGATTTCTACGAGTGGAAGAAGAGAGAGACTGTAGTAGCTATATCTAGTAGTAGTACTGCCTCTCGTTCGCTGATAATGATTTTCGGTATTTTAGCTTGTTACAGCCCACTGCTTTCATAAGCTGATTCCAAAATGTTGAAGCTTGCTGAAATATTTCATAATATTTTACGCTTGTTTGTAAAATAATACTGTTGAATTTATATGAAAAATCAACGCCTTTTCTACAAATTACCATGGTCCCCCTACATTCCTGTCAGCCCCGCCCCTTCTAACCAATTGGAAATATATTCTCTTAATGTCGCGAGAGATCTACAAAACGATAGACTTAATGGCCGCCGGGGGATCTCATTGTGCCCATGAAAAGCCCATGGGAATAATATCCTCAACTGAAATTGTGTTTTGGGGCTCTGAAAGTTTTATTTTGATAGGTTCTGGATATGGAAGTATTTGGGAGGCGTGAGTAGTGGCTTATAAGGGGAATGGAGGTTTTTGAAATTCGTGTTTCATCAACAGCCTAGTGGTGTGATCATCGGACTGCCAATTTATAGGTTTCGAGTTCGAACCCAAGGCACGCACCTCTGACTTTTCGGATTCATGTGTGTATTGTATAGTTATCACTAACCACACGAAAAAGAAGAAAAAGAAGTTTATTTGTGTTAGTGATACATAATTAAACCCACAAATTCTTCCCATGGGGGGTAGGCAGAAACTACAGAACGTGACCTGCTACGATCCACATACTCCTGTTGCTTCATTTACGTTTATACATTTCATCATACACGCACGCCGGTTGCGAGTACTACGCATCTGACCTTTATTACAATGATTTTCTATAATAATGGACAAAAATACTGTCTCATCGGTCTAGTGGTCACAAGCGCAACTACTGTGGTTCTGGGTTCGATCTTTGAGTCGGACATAGTATCATGGGTGAAGGGTGGGCGTTTTGGGGGACTGTCTCATGTAATTTTGACGTTCGAAAAGTGCTGATTCTCAGCCTAGTTTGAATAAAATGTCTTTTGAATTTGAATTGGGTTTCTCTATTAGGAATTTCTCTGTGTTAAAGATGACAACACAACATATGGAATACTGGACAAGTATGGGGGAGACCTTTGCCCAGCAGAGGGACCACAAGCATAGAAAAAATAAAAATATATATGATTTGGCTAGAAAGGGAGTCACTACCGAGATGACGACTAATAACTTGTCTGGAAGAAAAGACCACAAATAAATTGGTACAAAGGTAACTTAATGATGATGGTGACGATATTAGGAATTTCTCAGTAGCAGACCAGAGTTTGGATTTCGTTATTAGGTTTGTCCTCTATTTCCTGACAGTTTACGCATTCAAGGAGAGATTTTTATTGTTATAGCGCCTATGGGCGTGTCCTTCAAAGTGTTAAACATGGTTTACTAATGATAAGTATAAAATACTTTGTCATAATTTACATTGGCATAACGAAATTCAGCATTATGATCATTACGAGTAAAATTATTAGGCATAAATGTTTTTCCATAATGTTTATTGACATAATTACTGTTGGCATAATAATAATAAAACATAATTTTATAAAGCATAATGTTATAAACGCATAATGATATTTACACATAATGTTCTTTGGAATAAAAATAATAAACCCTAATATAGTCATGTAAAATCAAAGCCGTAATCTAATCCAATAGAGTAATTCCTGTTCCAAGTCATTTCAATGGTAACCTTTGCATTATGTCAAAGTATTATTATGCCACAGTATTATTATGCTAATAAAAGTTTTGCAAAAACGTTATGCCAAACAATATATTGCCTTAAAAAAAATATGACAAGAGGGGATTCCCGTTAAACATAGCTGGCGAAATATAGGTGTTCTGTACACCGCAGCCTCTAGAACGTAGGCGTAATATTACGTTGAGCACTTCACGAAAGACTTTATGCAGGAATGCACTATGATGACTACACCTATGTCTGCCTTTAAGCAGCATTGCTTTATACGCAAAATAGCAAGCACATGAGTCTATAAATTAACGACACCGAAAATTGAATATGTAAAAGCCAGAACACCATATATCAGGTGGCAGCGAATCTAGCCATGCATCATGCGATGCAGGTAATCACAGGATCTTAGCACCGTGCACGGTATTGAATAACGACATAATTTAGCTCCTAACAGCTGGAATTGTTTATGTATAGTGAGGCTCGTATAAATAGGGGCTAATTAGTATCTAAGTGATGATAGTAACGTTGTTGGAAATTTATAATGGCCTGTTCATGTGTCAAAAGAGGCCTCGTGGCTCAATAATAACAGACTTTCGGGCTTCTGACGACCCGTAACAACTGTCGAAGATCTATAAAATGACAGCCGGGACCAACGGCTTAGCGTGCTTTCCAAGGCACGGAGGAGTCTCGGTATGTAAAGATGGTCACCCATCTACAGACCAACCCCGGCAAGCGTAGCTTAATTTGTTGGATCGACCCGTGTGGCTGTTATTACTTAGCCACGAGCTCCTCCTTAGCCATGAGCTCGATAGACCAAACTACAGTAATTATGTTGATATTGTGTTTAGTTTCTCATATTTAAGTGAATGTTGTATGTTCTTTATAGTTTTTTATTTTGTTTAAACCGAACTCAAATCATTTAATTCAAATAGGCATGAAGCACCTTTGACAAGAAAAAAATAATTGATTCTAGTCGCCCCTTTCAAAAGATAGTTTCGTATGGAGAAGAGTGGGTAAGACACTCCATCACATATTGGCAACTTGATTTTTAAAAAGTGAATCCGGCACCACGTTAGAAAAGGTCCTTGAAACTACATTTGAACCCTGACGATTGAGACTAAATTTTATGAAGCTTTTCTCTTCCCCTTTTGAAACTAAAAGCATTTCAATGTGCATGCAAATATCGCTTTAAAACAATTGTCTGGAAAATGTGTTTTAATTGTTATAATTATTCCAATGTAATTATGTTGGGGAAAAAGTTTTCCCTCTTCCTAATTAATATATTATGAAGGTCGGTCTCATCTCTTTCATGTCATCCGCAGTAGGCAAAAGAATGGTATTGTGTTATGAGTTGGGATGCTCGTGCGAAATTACGTGATTGTTTTCACGTTTTTTTTCATTAGAGGTTGATTAGTATGTGGTAGATATTTAGGGTGGTTTCTAAGCGTCCTTATTCGTATGTTTCGGACTTTATTCGATAATCAAGTTCTTTCTTTCTTTACTAAATGAAGCAACGCAAATTGAATGACTTATTGTTATAAGCAATTTGATAATTCTTGACAGCAAGGCAAATATACAAGTGATTTCTCTACTTATAGCTTATATCATTTGAGTAGATATGTACCAAATCATCCAGGTACTTATTTTAATACAATAACTAGCAACGTCCCGCGGTTTCACCCGCGTAAATATCAATTTCGTGGGAATATCGGGATAAAAGGTATCCTATGTGTTAATCCAGTTTATAAACTATCTTTGCGCCAAATTTTATCCAAATCCGTTTTATAGGTGTTTTGCGTGAAAGAGTAACATCCATCATCAATCCATCCATCTTCACAAACTTTCGCATTTATAATATTATTGTATTGTATATATTATATTATATATTAAATTATATTATATACATATATATTATAATTATAATATTATATTATAAATAAATAAATATAAATAAATAAATATAAATAGTAGGGTTATTAACTTTTATCTGTCTGCAGACAACACACGACAAAAACAATGCCTACCTAAAGACTATGTACATTCAAAACTAAACAATGGTTTAACAAACTCGTTCCACACATTCGAAGAGCAATCACCACGTCTTGACACGAGAACTTCAGTAACTACCAACTAACAAGTACATAACCATTTCACTCCGTTTTATGGCTTTACACAATTTTCTACGATATGATTTTGTAGCAATAAATAGTATTTTACGCTTGTTTTCATTATTTTTACGGTCTGAGGCTTGTAATAAAATTATGCTTCAGTGGAGACTTGTATGTTAACGGTGGCGGGGTTTAGATTATAGAAATAAGGGAGAGATGTTAAGGGAAGCGTCTTGTGATTGCATGATAATGCTCAAATCTGACATACTCTTAATATATAATAGCTGATTGGTTATGTTTCAGTCTGTTGTATTTTCCACAATCATGTTCATGGAGGGGTTAATGAAAGAATTTCCTTTAAGCAATTCCTAAATTAAACAAGAGTTATTGCTGTCTTGTTTTTGATACCTAACTGTCTTTCAAATAATAAAAAAAATAAGATTCAAGAAAATCAAACCAAATTAGAGCAGCCAAATAATGAATCAAAATATGAAGATCACTCCACATAGCCAGAAAATAAGCCGATTCGGTTTAACGAATTCATCTTTCAACCCGGTGATATTGGCATTCCTACAGTCACTGTTTTTAAAAGTACATACCATTTTAGTAGGTTAATATGCAGTACTAGGTAATATAAAGGCTGTTCTAAACGCCAAGTCCACCAGCTTTCTTCATTCTACGTCCCTGGTAAGACCAACCGTTTATTTTGAAGACATCATTTTTTTATGGTCGCTAAAAGATTTCTCTCTGGCTGCTATCGCGTTTTATGAAGATTGTGACGGTTAAGCCGACACTTAGCCGTACTTGCTTATACGAATGCTGACGATTTCGGGATTAAGTTGTCAGGAAACTTAAGGGTTAGTGTTCTATTGCGTAGTTCACGTTTATGAAGAATGAATGAAATCTATAGTGGTTACCTACGCTACTAATTTCCGAATGATAATTTTGCGATTAATTAGCCCCGCTATTTCACCCGAATAAGTCTCGATCCCGTGGAAATATCGGGATAAAACGTATCCTATATCTTAACCCAGGTCTACCCATGTGCCAAATTTTATCCAAATCCGTGCAGCCATTTTAGAATGAAAGCGTAACAAACAAACAAACACAACTCACTTTCGCATTTATATATAAAGTTGGAATGTACCTGCCTACCTACAGTATGCCAGTTAGAGTCCAAAATAAGGTAAAACATCCATAAACATGCACATAATTAAATGTGTAAACAATGGTACATTATGTGTTTCTCGAAACATCAATCATTATGGACCTTTTCGCAGAGGCCCATTAGACTTTTTTTTAAATGAAATGTGGCAAAAACCGACGATTATCCCTGTTCGCACTATGCTAGTACACCTAAGGACAACCCCCGGTTGATGCAGGACTATTGCAGGATATGGAAACAAAGAAATTAGATTATGGGTTTCGGTGATTAACTAGAACTATGGAAAGACTATGGCTCCTACCTGACCAATATTTTGTATAAAATACACAGGAAAATGGCAGACTCAATAATGGGCCCCCGAAAACGGTCGCTAGCACAAAGTGTTGTAGCGACATTATTATTACTAACACAAATCAAGACATTCATTTTAAGTAAAAATGTTTTAAATAGCCATAAGCCATAAAACCCACCCACAAACGGCTATAGTTCACACAAACTTACAACGTGCTTACTTGTGACTTTAAAAATTGGCCACAGTCCACAAATAAAGGCAGTATATCCATTATCCACAGTCATAGCTCACTGGCCAACGGTTTGAGGATATACTACCCATTTCCTGAACTTGTTTTTCACTACCTGTGTTGAAGATAGCAGGGTGGTATAGTATAAGTTAACTTAGATTTTAGCTTTAAGAACTTGTGTATTTAAATAATTCTAGATTTCATTATTTTGCGATCACTTTATTGACTGAATTATGTTATATTAAATAAACTTCGGTGTGCGTGTATGACCAGATGTCTGAACGTAAACGAAGCAAAAGAAGTATGTATGTAAGGCTCGTAGCAGGTGGCGGTCTGTATATTTTACCTACTCACATGGGAAAAAAGCGTTAGTTTATAAATGTATGTAAATCATCTTCTAGTTTTTAGAAGACTTCTTTGTTAGACTGTGTCAATAATTCAAGATAGGTACAATAGATGCAATAATATGTAGTAGTGCATTCATACTTGACTCTTATCAAATTACATTTGTTACAGCTGTAGTGGCAATCATGTTATTTGGTTTAAATAGGTCCTTATTTTTAGTAAGTATGTTATTTATCTTTTATATACCTAGATTCTTTTCTTTTAGTTTTTGTGAATGTAAGAACATTGTAGGCTGTAGACTTGTGGACTATTTCCTATTTTGCTAAGTACCTGGTACTTGTTGATAGGCCTACAGTGTCTTATCATACCTATTAACACTGTTATTTGAAAACATTGTAAAAATCATTTATTTTTAAAAGAGTAACCGTGGAGTTCCTTGTCGGCTCTTCTCCATAGGAAACGACCAATTGGAACCGTGCACCAAGCTTCTGACGTTCATAAGTGACCTTGTAGGTTTATGTGAAATAAAATATTTTGAAGTTTGGAGAATGGTCACTATCCTTTCTGATTTTTTTCCATTTATTGAGCCTGAACTGAAAAATAACCGTTCATAAGCAGTTTATTTCACAACGTAATCTTAGTTTGGGAAATCTTCTTCATTGTATCTTATTTTTGTTGAAGTTTAATTTTAGTGGCCAATATTCATAATAGCAGTGGTGGCGCAGTGGTAACGGCCCCCCCCGACTTACAAGTTGTAGGTCGTAGGTTCGAACCCAGACAGGCGCTTTACTTTGAGTAAATAATTATTTCATCACCACTGCTCATAAAATTGTGAAGGAAATCATTGTAAGGAAACCGACATGTCCTAGAACCAAAACTTCGAAGACATGCCATCTACTAATCTCTACTGGGCCCCGCGTGGTATTAAATTATTAATGAATGGAACCATTAAATTAATAAATCTACACCTAATTTTCCTTTTCAAATTATATATTTTCACACAGATGAAAACCTATTTACACAAAGTCCCAATAGCAGTCATTTCAACACACCTTTGTCCGTCCTATTTCCTGAAACGATGTTGAGGTCAGAGGCAAAAAACTTTAAGACAAAACCAATATAGGGTACAGGGGGAACCGGTACAAACTCTCAAACCAGTTTAGAAGTTAACGCGTAAAAAACAAACTTATAAATCCGGTGGGGCACGCCGGAAACACGGGAAATTGAGTTTGGGCACGAACATTCCGTGCCGTGTCCGAGCCGTTACTGATTTAAGCACTTTTATTTAAACATGTTGTATGAATTCCTTTTTCAATATGTTGTGATAAAGGAATGTCATTTATTGAACATTTTTGAATGGAGTTATTCTTAATCCCGAAATAATAATTGGACACCAGCTGGTCTATTCCGTAAAAATCTCACCGTGAAAACGTAGGCGTGAAGTGAGTTGTCATTCCATCTGACGCTGGATTGACACTATTGACAGGTCACTTCGAGCTCACTTCACCCAAGGTTACCCGGTGAGACTTACGAAAATACGTTTATTTGCGGTAAACATGACGCAAAGAAAGATTTAAAACCGACATGTAAATAACAAACTGGGGGAATATATGCGTTACATCCACGCAAAACGGCCATCGCTCAGCATAATGCTGCGACCCCATGCAAGACAGAGCCCCAGCGCTGGTTTTCAGCGACAGCCGGCGCTTCGATCGACTGTAATAGTTACACACCATATTTCAGACTTTTCCATTCTGATCCATCGTAATGAATCCTGAATATTTTGTTATGTCTTTCATTTATTTTAATTGATAACGTCATCGTCATCATTCTCCACAACCTGCCTTCAACCTGACTTCAACCTGACTTTGGGCATAGGCCTCTTTTTTTTGTGCCAATACCCACGTCCCTGTGCCAACCTCATCTAGGTTCTTAATCACAATTGAGATAGACTTGAAGAAGAGAAGAGATAATTCTCTGACGCAAATGTTCGCGTAAATTTTTACGCAATATTTTACAGCAAAGAATATGCTTGAGAATTTTACTAATCAATATGTCCTGACTGTTTGGGACCTAAAACAGAGCAAAGTTAGTTACCAATATAACAAACCATGAACACTATGAGCAGTGTATGAAACGATTCAATTTCCTTCATGTCTTCCAAACATTACTAGCCTCTAAGGGTTTAATCTAACAGCCCCGCATTCCTCTAACGATCAACGCGATGCAGTTTGCGTTTCCGACACATAAACAAGTGTTACTAAATTTATTCATGACCCAATCTCGCTGGAATACGGACTTCCGAATATTCCGACTTCGGTACCGTGATTCTGACCCATCACGGTTGTTGGTAGGTGGGTAGAATGCTAGATTTTAAAGTAAATTTATTGTGTTTGGTCTATTGATTAAAAGCCAAAACTCTAAGTCCACTTGGTCTTGTTCACGACTTCGTTGACATTTAAACTTTGAATCTTCATTAGCTTATTTATTTATTTAACCATTTATGCACACACATATAAACAGACAAGAAGAAAGGAACAGAGAAAGGGGTTTAAGGGTTGTGAAGGATGTTGAATAGCAGACACAATATTCGAGAGTTCCTGCTTAGCATCTGAGTAAATTAATTATGTGATAGATACATGGTGCTCACCATGTATCTATCACATAATTAATTTATCTGTCATTGCTTCATTTTAAATTCTTTTTAACCTATTGTGGTATAGTAATCTTATTCCTGGTGCATCGTCTTCACATATAATTTTGTACTAAATGCATTCAAAATATTGTAAAGCATTTTAAAAGAGTAACGGTGCATTTTCCAGCCCGTCCCATCCTTGATGTCCTCCATCCGCGAGCCTCCTTAGCGAGCGTTCATCTAGTTTTAATAGTTGAATAACCCCTGGCTGGAGGTTTTAAGTGTAGTAGCTTAAGGCACCCACAGGAAAGTCCGGTTAAGTAGTCATGATCTTAGAGGTCAACTACGAGATGCCCTACCTAAAAAAAAAAGGTGCAGTTTCTTGCCCACTATTCTCCATACGAAAACTACCTTTTGGAAGGGGCGACTAGAATCAATTCTATTTTTTGTAAATTTTGACGTTTAACGGTGCCTTTTATGTGCCTAATTGAAATAAATTATTTGACTTTGACTTATGCTTTCTTACGAAAAAGCGTTTATCGAGAAAATTGGACCAGGTATTTCCATTGATTATTAATCAAACTCAAACCATTTATGTCAATTTAACCATTTATAGACACTTTTAAATTGTCGAAGGAGCCGTTCAGTCAGAAATATGAGTCTAGTTGCTCATTCCAAAGCGTAGTAGATACATATGGAGAAGAATGGGTAAGAACATCAGGCGGCACCTCTATAACCTCCCCTCTCTCTGTCTGCCAAAGACAGATCCATTTAGACTAAATTCTATCTATATCTATCCTATAATATAATATATCCTATTCCTTCTCCTTCCTCATGCCGTGCTAAAAAGATAAGATTGTTAGCCTCTGGCTGGCAGCTCTCACCATCCAGGATGCACTGGATGTGGGTAGATAAGTGTTGTCAATTGTGGATGCACTTTTGTGTAGCTATTTTTAAATAACCAAAATTTAAAAAAAATGCTTCTATTTTTATTATAACGTTATCAAACTGATGTTATTAAAGTGAGCTTGACACTAACGGCCGGTACTTGTGGATTATCATTTTGCAGAAAAAACAAATGCAATAATTCACCGCCGTGATCTATTATTCCCATCTCCACAAGGAGGAAGCCATCATTAAAAAGGCTAAGTACTAAACTTTATCCTGGCGCCAAAGTTAAGCACAATTTAAGTGCGAGAAGACTTCGTACAGACAGAGATGGTGAACATTTTGTCGACAATGTTGTTGGGCTCAATACTACTTACTAGGCTGTGGTCTATTTCCAACTTGCTTGAAAGATCTGCTTGATCTGAGTAAACTCCTAAAACGTTTCACTCCATGTGGGCGTATCTACTCTACCTTCGGGGAAAACAGGCGTGATGTTGTGTTTTTTTCATTTTAATAATCCATAATAAGATAGTTAATTGATTCAGGCGTGACCTTGCGGAAATCTGCGTCCGGCGCTCGGCGTGGCAACACGCCGTTTTTGGGTTCGTGAAAAGTCAATCGTCATCCTGAAGAGGCCTCGTTCGGTTAAGCTCGTGTCGATTTTTTACTTGGTTCTTTATGACTCTTTAGGAATAGTTAAGCGGAATAGGTTACTAAATATATCTACGTCTATTGAATCCATAATAAAACAAGAATGTGTGATGCCATCATCCGTTGAAGAGTTGTATTCTGTCTTTGCAAATTTGTCATCATTATCATAAATTCATGACCCGAATAAAAATAAAAAGCCGATTAGACTTTTGTTGAAATCAATAACAGGTATCGGATACTTAGTTTTAGCACTATAACCTTATTTCTATTCGAGTCAGGCCTGCCACATCGATCTAATCCCAAATTTATTCAGGTTTACCCCAAAATTTCGCTTCTACACTATAACCTAAGGTTCACCAACCCTGTTATAGGCATTTCGGTAGAGTAAGTACTTAGAGGCACTTGGCTAGGAGGCACTAATCCCTAAGTTCGGCGACTGCATGCTAACTTACCGATGTTTGTTCCGTTCCACCCGTGTAATGATGTTTTGATTCCGGCAGGTTTTAGGCGCGTTCGTGCCAAATATAGGCCGAGAGGTGTAGTGAAGTGTTTTGGTAGACCTGGTGTTATTTTCGGGGTGAAGTAAACATTGTAGTTGAAAAACATGTTGTCCCATAAATCGATATACGTGCACGGTCAATTCTCCAAGTGCAAATGTCGGTTTGTAATCGCAATTTTTTTTTTTGTAATAAAACTACAAATTAACGATATTTGGACTTTTTCCTTTACTTGTCCTGTAGAGCTTCCTTTTTGCCAAAGTTCATTATTCTAGGTCAACGGGAAGTACCCTACAGGTTTTGATTAATTTGCTTAACTTAGAAGCTTGATTTTTTTAGAGTTCCAAGGGACTGCAGACCTACGTATTTGAGATTCCTCCACGCGTTCCTGAGAAAAAGGGTCTAAGTCTATCTAGATAGATTGACACACAGACAGATGGACAACGAAGTGATCCTATAAGGGTTCCGTTTTTTCTTTTGTGGTACGGTACCCTAAAAATAGATCACCACATCAAAACCCGTAGAAATAATTAAACCTGTAACACACAGGTGTACGCTTAACAGTTTAACTCCGTATGTACGAAGTTTCCACAAACGTTTGTCGCCTCGGGCCCCATACATAATTAAACGAACGTTCTTAGCCCACATGTGATAGTAAGCTTCGAACTGTGTTCCGTATTGGAACTTGGAACTACGAATAAACCGGTATTCGTTTAAAAATAATAGAGGTATAATTATTGTAATGCATAGCTTTTTCTATATTCTGCAAAATGCATATTTTGGGGATTGCAAGGTTTGAATTTTTCACACAAAGCAATCTCCCTTTTTTCTTTCGAACTTCAAAGTCTTTGAACTTTATTTTTGATAGAGTTCCGGTAATGTTTATCTAGTTTCAAAATAAGTATGTAGAAGGAAGTATAAAACCTTTTTTCTTGGAGAAAGTCATCATGAAAGAACTCGAAAGACACGTCTGACGCATCCTGCGGAATCTGACTCACTATCTACATTTCTGACTAGCTGATATTCTGACCACAACATGGGCCAATTCCACAGCACTCGCCGAAACTACAGTAGAAAGGATTCTGATGGTCAGCGACACCTAATTTACAATCGCATGCACAGTTGTAACTAACACGTTCATTTGTTAACAACTCCGATTGGCAAATTCCACACGACGTCCCCTAATCTACTTCACAACATAGGCTTTATACACACGACGCGGATAATCGCAAAATGCATGCCACGTAAAACGATTTAACGCACGATCGCGTGCGAATCGCATTGCTGGCATTTACAGACAACTAGAGGCTTATTGTATAGGCTGCCGACACACGGGCGACTGATCACGTCGGTTATGCGTAGCGAATTTTAGACGGGATTTAATATTCGGATAAAGTTTGGTCGGGGTCTTTATGTGGTCGGGTTTAGCGAGTTGTGGAGCTCGATTTTGTTAAAATGTATGTACAGATTCTGATTTACTTGTCGTGTAATTGAGCGGGTGCTATGCAATATGATAGGTGTGTGTTAAAAGTTGCAAAAGCATTGATATTCTGTTTGAATTTAATCATTATAGTGGCATATTGTTTAAAGGGGCATGTGGCTATGTATAACAGCCGCACGGGCCGATTGATCAGCTACGCTTGCCACGGTTGGTCCGTGTATGGGTGAACATCTTTACATACCAAAACCCCTCCGTGCTTCTGAAAGCATTTTAAGCTGTTGGTCTCGGCTGCCATTCGTGGATCTTTGACTGTCGTTACGAGTCGTCAGAAGCCCGAAAGTCTGACAACCAGTCTTACCAAGGGCGTATCGTATTACCCAGTTACTGGGTTGTGGAGGTCAGATAGGCAGACGCTCCATGTAAAGTTCTGGTATTCAGCTTCATCCGGTTAGACTGGAAGAGGGAAAAGGCTGGGCAGATGATGATTGTTTAATGTGAATACCTATCTAAACATGGGAGCCCCATCATATTAGGCAAGCTAGGCTAAAAATGTTTGCTCAATATGATAGATTATGTACTATTTTTCCTCAACTTGATCAAAGTTAAGACTATGATCAAGTTGAGGAAAAATAGTACGAGGTCGAGCTTTGTTAAAAAACTTACAATGAAAGTTTGTTTTATAATCTAAATGGCCTTTAATTGGAACCTGTTTTAAGTATTATATTATTATTCTAATTAAAATAGCAGTGATAGCCTAGTGGTGTGACCGTCGGACTGCCAAGTCATAAGTCTCGAGTTCGAACCCAAGGTACACACCTCTGACTTTTCGGATTCATGTGCGTATTGTATTATCACTTGCTTCAAAATCGGTGAAGGAAAACATCGTGAGGAAACCAGCATGCCTGAGAGATATTTCTCGACTGCATGTGAAGCTAAGTCAGAGGCCCGTGGACGGCTTTAAAACTCTGACACCAGTTAGTCATTAGTGACTAACTGTTGTCAGAGTTTTAGCCACACGAAAAGAAGAAGGTTAAAGTAAAACAAATCAGTTCGTCTATCTAAAAAACTTTTCTCCAAAACTACAGAGACGGTTTTAGTGGCTGTTCTAAAAGTTTCATAATAAATTGAACGCAGTCAATGTACAGCCACAGATCGAATAGGCTGTCCCCACATGTCCAAATATTTGGAAAATCCAAAAGTGCACGCCTCATTCAAAAACAGAAAAATATTTAAACGACTTTTCATGAAGTATGTTTTGACTGTTTTTTTACCCATCAACATGGATAAAGTTTCTCACCTCACAATCTTTACGTACTGTCAAAGACTAGTTACGTTTGTTGTGTTGGTTGCTAGGCAACGGAAGAGGGTTTTAGTTGGAAATATAGATATAGTTATTATGTTAGTTAGATTTTAATTAATAATAATTAAACTTCTTCCTATGGCTGAAACGAATCTATTAAAAGAATGACACAATTAATTGTCTTTTTTTCGCAAGCTACAATGTTTTCAGGTTTCATACTTTGATTGCGGGATTTTTTAAAAAAATATTTTGACTTTTTCTTCGTTTCTGCTGCATTAAATCAATTTTTGAAAAAAAAAACAAAATTAATCTCCACTAAATTATCTATGCCATGGTATATAAATTAAGTAGGTTCTGTGTACTAGCAGGAGTGTAACAATAAAAACAGTTGCAGAAAGGAGGCGAAACAAATTTTTCGATGTCAGAGCACTCTCTAATGCTTCGCATTATGTGTCGTGCAAAAATCGCCATTTTAATAATGTTGTGAGAATGGTTTTTGAGACCCTAAAATCAAATAATCGGTTTTTTCTATCAGAAATTTCTCAGTAGCGGTTCGAAGTTTGGATTTGTGCCCGGTTGATGGCAATAGGGTCGTTCCTTATTATACGGGACTTAAACATAACTGGCGAAATGTGGGTGTTCTAAGATTCACCTCTGCCTAACCCTTCGGGGGCGTGAACTTATGTATCATGTGTGTGTAATGTTAAAACTGGTGAAAATGACAGATTTTCATGATGCCCATTATATAATATGATGGAACCGCAAGTCTAGGAACCCGTAGATTTTTGAACAGTTTCCGTTAACGACGTCTTTGATTTTGTTTGATCAAATAAAAATTGGCACCAGTTTCTGAGACTGTATCATCTTCTGCCTAGTCATTTTCCAACTATGTTGGGGGCGGCTTCCAGTCTAACCGGATGCAGCTGAATACCAGTATTTTACATGGAGCGACTGCCTATCTGACCTCCACAACCCAGATGACCATAACAGCCGCAGACCAACGGTTTAACGTGCTTTCCGAAGCACGGAGGAGTCTCGGTATGTAAAGATGGTCACTCATCGACGGATCAACCCTGGCAAGTATAGCTTAATCTGTTGGATCAACCCGTGCGGCTGTTATTACTTAGCCACGAGCTCTTCTTCTTCGAGTTTCTGAGCCGGTATCAAACTTCTAATAAACCATTCATGTTCTACTTGAGTTCGGTTTAAACATTGTTAAATTGTACCTTATCTTACTGTTATTTTATTTGTTCATCTATATATATAAAAATGAATCCCTATTTCCCTTGGTCACGGCATCACGCTAAAATCTATATATATAAAAATGAATCCCTATTTCCCTTGGTCACGGCATCACGCTAAAACGGCTGAACGGATTTGGATGAAATTTGGCAAATGAGTAAACCATGACCCGGAGAAGGACATAGGATACATTTTATCCCGATATTCCCAAAGAATCGAGACTAATGCGGGTGAAACCGCGGGGCGCAGCTAGTATACAATATTAGTAAATCCTATTTCATACATTCCTGCAAAACGCATTTTTTATTAGTTTTAAATTTTTATTTACATTAATGTTGTGTGCCTTTTAGTGTTTGCTAAATAAATGTATTTCTTTTTTTCTTTTTTATTTAGGGTGAATTCGACCAAACTTTTGTACTACTTGTACCATTTAACATAGGAAAAACTTCCAGCTAATACATTTTGAATTTTTGACAGTGTAAAATCAGTCTTAAGTTTAACGTTTCAGAGTTCATTGAATTAAAATAAATCCCGAAACTGAAGGATAAACAGCTTTTTATTGCCAACAGTATAAAACCCTTTCGACCTATTAAAGTCTTCTACCCACATCTAAACTGGAAATAGTTCCAGTTAATACCGCCCATACGTTTAAATCCAAATACCCATAAACGGAAATACGATGCAATCCCAGGTCTATCTCTGCCGACCCTCAAAACGATAGACGGTTTTATTAGTTCGATACAAGATATTACCACATTTCATCAAAGTCGACATTCGGATCGAAGAAAGGAAAATAAACTTTAAGTGTATTGGAGGAAAGCTGGTTTTCAAATGGAAGAATTAATAACAATAACGCATGACTAAGATTTTCAAGACGTGGTAGAATTATAGTGTTTAACTGGGAGGTTGATGTTAGAGTGTCTTATGGGGTATGACCGCTTGTGAGGAAAATTGGAAAAGTCAATGAAGCAATGTAACAAACAAGGCTTGTCTGGCTAACAATACTCGTCTTTTGACAGAGTCCTGAAATATATCTATAAAATATTTTATCACCCTTCACAAAATAAACTGTTGAATTTCAATTACCAGTACTAAAGTTTTGCACCAAGTAAATATAATTTGTTATTAGGATTTCAATCTTTAAGTTGGTTCAATCAACTCGCCTACCGTAATCCACTGCTGGACACAGGCCTCTCCCAGGCTACGCCACAACATCCTGTCACCCACCTTCAGCATCCAGTCAGTCCCAGCCCGCTTTTAAGGTCGTCGCTCCATTTAGCTGGGGCGTGTTCCACATTACGCTTGCCTTAGGTTGGTTCCGACAACAATTTTATTTGATGTTAAGTAATGCTTCCAGTTTCGTTTGCTCAAAGCTAATTGTTGTTTTTTTTTTAAGTTCTTCCTTCACTGCCCTTCCCTCTGTTAAACAGAAAATTGTAATCGCCCATTATTCTAAAGTATGACGGTTACACCATGAGGAGATCATGGTGTAACCATGACTGTTCATGATAACAGCAACATTTGCAATTTATAATTTACTGGTTCAAATGATGGCAGTCACCATTCTAACTTATATTATCGTTTTTTTTTGTTTTTGTACTTTCAATATAACAATACTAAAAATATAATATCCTAACCTAACTAAAACTATTAGTAAACTAAAATATGGCGTCGAAAAATTCCTACGCATCGCTGTCGACTGGTAATGTACCCAAGAGACTGGCGGCATTATCACGTTGTATGGCAATGATTTTCGCATTTATAATATTTTTTATAGTAAAAAAATATATATATAAATGCGAAAATCAGTTTGTTATTATAAACGGATTTGGATGAAGTTTGGCACATGGGTAGACTATAGGTCATACTATAGGTAGGTCAGACTATAGGTAGGTACCTATAGGTCAGGTAGAACATAGGGTACTTTTATCCTGATATTTTCACGGGATCAAGACTTATGCGGGTGAAACCGCGGGGTGCACCTAGTATCTAATATTTTAAATACGAAAGTGAGTTTGTTTGTTTGTTATGCTGCGGCTGCATCTGCGTCTATCGTGACGAAGCTTCGCACAGTGATAAGATATACGCAGATGTGACCAACCATTATCGGTTATCGTCGCGATAGTTCGGGCTGCGTAGCACTTATTGCCCGGGTGGCGGTACATAATAAGCGTGGCGCGTGGTAGGACTAGCGTTGATCATTTCGACTGTTGTTTCTGGACTGCGTAGACGCTCTGTCGAAATGATCTCTTGGATTATTGCACGTTAATTCGTTAAATCATGAAGCCGCTAATGTGACCACCGCACTAGCGCGATAGCTTTTTAGCGAGTAAAACATACGAAGCTTCGGAACGCATTGCTTTGACACGATAGACGCAGACGCGGCCACTGCATTACGCTTTCACGCTAAAACAGCTGAACGGATTTGGATGAAATTTGGCACATGGGTAGACCATGACGTGGGTTAGGACATAGTATACTTTTATCCTGATATTTTCACAGGATCGAGACTTATTCGGGTGAAACCGCGGGGCGCAGCTAGTTATAAATTCTCAAACATTACATAAAATTTTATCAAGAACTAAATCTTTTAACTAAGACTCCACGAAACAAATGCAAAATAGCTCTTCATCATAAATATTAACTTCATAAAGCAAACTTTGATTCTCCAACAGCAGTGGCTAACAAACCGACGCGTACCGCTGCTAGTAAATTTCCATCGTAGTTGTCTGAATATTAAGCACCGAGTCTGCCTGATTAAGTTCTGGGCTGCGGCTAAACAAACACATCTGTACTGCTTTATTTCTTTATTTATTAGGGACAAAAACAGTTACATGCTACAAAATACAGATAAATAATTAAACTAAGATTTAACAGACATGTAACCTACACCATTGTCCACGTTTTAAACTGTAACCTCTACGTAACCTCTAGTAGGTTAAAAGAAGTGCTGAAGACAAACGACAAAAAAAAAACAGCGGCACTCCGGGATTGTCGATAGAAGTGAAAACTTGAACAATTGTGAATAAATAAGGAAATAATGTAACGCGCGTTGATATTTTTTTAATGGTCAAAAGCTGGAGTCGTAACAGTGTCGCAAAATCAATGGTTTAGTCTCATCTCAAAAATGCCCAACTACCCCTAAAGAAGTCCCCTAAAGAAGTTTCCACTTAAAAAAAAAAAAAAAACAGTAGTCGCTGCCAAAATATTACTGTATTACTTAGCTTAACTTAAATTGCTCGTTTGACAAAATATTCAGGGCAATTATTTTAAATAACTGCTTAGATAAACAAAATATATCTAGTTCTATATGCGCAAATGTAAATATAGTAAATACTTTACTTTGAATTTAGGTGAAGGGAATACAGATATACAACTACAAACACACCATTTGGTAGAAGGCAACTGGTTGACTGCCTCTTTGGTCTAGTGGTCACAAGCGCCAATGCTGAGCATAAGGTCCTGGGTTCGATTCTCTGGTCGGGCAAAGTGTTATAGAGTTTTTATATCAGGAATTTCGCAGTAGCAGCCCGGAGTCTGGATTTTCGCCCGGTTGATGGCAATAGGCTCGCCCCCTATTACATGGGATTTAAACATAACTGGCGAAATGTGGGTGTATATGCTAAGGTACACAAAACTTGCCAAATATTGCAAAAAATGCCAATAGGTATTACAAAATGCAATTCCAAGAATGTTCATGAAATTCAGACTTATAAATGAAACTATATTGAACAATATTTTCTTGTTTAAAACACATAACTCGTACGTTTGAGAACATGCCAAGAATTCGATTCAGGTCAATATTATGACAATGCTGTCCTTTTACCAAAGAAAAAGTTAAATCGGATTTTAAGACAAGTCACGAAAAACTCTCGAAATTATACCATTCAAGGAGTTTCGAATAACATAATAACTTTTTAATGACCCACTTCATGGAAAATGGTTATGTGTGTCGAGAAAGATCCATACAGGGCTCGGATAACGGTGTATTTTTCGAAACTGTTTCATCGTAAAAACCTGTGGTAAAAACCCAAGGAACGATTTGTTTCGATTACATTCGAACGGAATGTTATAAAAACGTTTTTGAAGAAGAAAAAAATATAAATCGTTCTCGGTTAATAGAACGTTTTTAACCGTTTTTTTCATTTTTGGGTTGATTGATAGGAAACTCGCAACGCAACCCTATCAATATGCATAGTAAGCGGCAAGCGAATTGGAATCAATGATGTAATGAAATGAAGATAAGGTACAATTTAATTAAACAAGTTTGTGCTTGTCGGCGCACGCCCCGTGCGCGGCTGCGTCCTGCGGAATAAACCGGTTTTTGAAAACGTTCTCATTTCGTTTTTGTTTCGAACAAAATGTTGTACAAAGAAGAATGAGAACTGTTAGAAACGTTTTAAAAAAGTTATGTCTTCGACTTTTCGGTTCGAGCACAAGTTCCGTTTTCGTATTTCCTTCGCCGTTTTGAGAGCAGTGCTGATTTATTTATTTTAAATCGGTAGGCCAGCATATATATTGTTACATTCAATATTAAAAATCAACAGGTATGGGCTCTTACACACTTGACATTTTTTACCAGGCCAGAATAGTTAAAATGGAAAACAAAATAAAATCATTAACGTGATGAAATTTATTACACTAAGTGAATTTTCTATTTAGTGAAAGTAAGTAAGTATACATGCATTCTTCTTCCATTTTACAACTACTACTAAACATGGACTAAGAAGACATAGTGCGAACATAAACAGACACTCACACACACACACACAAATATACACACAGGTCCAGGCCTAGTTTGGGGGTTAGGATCAGAGTCTTATTACGACTTACTTGTTTGTAACACGTATTTTAAGTGTCAAATAAATGTTTTTATTATTTATTTATTATGGTACAGTACGATCACAAATGAACATAAAGCGGTACAGTCAACGTGATTAAGAAGCGCCGTGCAATACTGAGCGAGCTCATCTTACCGTACACTAAGCATTGAACTAAAGACTGTGCTGTAGCTACTTGAAAAATTATTCTTTTAGATTGCTTGTTATTTAGAGATACCAGAACTCTTCGTTTTCGTAGAAATTAAACTTCTTATAAACACTAAGGTTATGTACTAGAAGAAATGCGGGGGAAATGAGTGTCGAACGATTGACCTGCGAGGTTCAGCTACACTTGACGAGGTGACTTCTTGGATGGGTGATCATATCAAAGACAGCGGCTCCCCTTTTTTTTTTAGGTGGGATATCATCAAATAACTTCTCCCGCTCTGGGCGAAGCAGGAGGGCGTGTCAGACTCTTACTGACTAAAACCCACCCGTGTTCCTTCGCTTGCCCTGTTGCCGGGGGCCACGATCTCCCTTTCGGTTTTCTTCGCAACCCCGGCAGGCATCGGCCCTAGTGGACCCCTTCAATTCTGCTGACATCTCTTTGAGGCGCGCGTGGAACACAACGCGCCGTCGACCCGGGCCTGGTCCTTATCGGACGGTGAGCCACCCATTGCTCACCGCCCGCAAGCCCGCGCCTACGGTGGCCGGAAATCGCCCCGCGATTCCCGACGCCCTGGGCATCTCCTCCTGCGGTGGTTAGGGGCGTGAGGGCGCGAAATTTGCCTCTCCCTCACGCGTTCCACCTCCTCCTTCGCGAGCATTACCGCTTCGCAGAAGGAGGTGACGGCCTCCCATTTCCTCTCGCTCCGTACCATGGCCTGAACCAGGGACGGACGCGAGAGATCACCGCCGCCGATCGCCTCCACGAGGACACGGCGATGCTCCGCCCAAGCTAGGCAGACCTCCACCGTATGATCCACTGTGTCCTCCGGGCGATTCACACAATGGTGACACCCGGGCGTTTCCTCCCGCAACAGCGGCTCCCCTTTTTTTTTTTTTTTTTTTTTGAGGGTGGGAAATCATCAAATAACTTCTCCCGCTCTGGGCGGAGCGGGAGGGCGTGTCAGACTCTTACTGACTAAAACCCACCCGTGTTCCTTCGGCTGCCCTGTTGCCGGGGGCCACGATCTCCCTTTCGGTTTTCTTCGCAACCCCGGCAGGCATCGGCCCTAGTGGGCCCCTTTGAATCTGCTGACATCTCTTTGAGGCGCGCGTGGAACACAACGCGCCGTCGACCCGGGCCTGGTCCTTATCGGACGGTGAGCCACCCATTGCTCACCGCCCGCAAGCCCGCGCCTACGGTGGCCGGAAATCGTCTCGCGATTCCCGACGCCCTGGGCGTCTCCTCCTGCGGCGGTTAGGGGCATGAGGGCGCGAAATTTGCCTCTCCCTCACGCGTTCCGCCTCCTCCTTCGCGAGCATTACCGCTTCGCAGAAGGAGGTGACGGCCTCCCATTTCCTCTCGCTCCGTACCATGGCCTGAACCAGGGCCGGACGCGAGAGATCACCGCCGCCGATCGCCTCCACGAGGACACGGCGATGCTCCGCCCAAGCTGGGAAGACCTCCACCGTATGCTCCACCGTGTCCTCCGGGCGATCCACACAATGGTGACACCCGGGCGTTTCCTCCCGCCTTATCCTGTGCTCCTGTGCAGGAACCTCCCGAAACTGCCGTGTCCGGTGAGGACCTGCGTCAGGCGGAAGGTGAGGACGCCGTGGCGCCTCTCTAGCCACTCCTCAAAGAGGGGTCTTATCGCCGCAATTGTGGCGTGCCCAGCGCTGGGTTGCGACAATCGCACTCTCCATGACGCCATGAGATCCCGCCGGAGCTCTGTCCGCTGTGCCCCAATTTCTCGCGGCAGCGGAGTTAAGCCCCGGCGTTTCGCCTCCTCGCGCCACTCCCAAATGTGCGCGAGGACCTTTGCCTCCAGATCCCATGGCGGTAATCCGGCAAGGAGGCTCGCCGCCTCGCAGGAGACCGTGCGGTATCCTCGGGCCAGCCGGATGGCCATGACCATCTGGGACGCGTTCAACCGGCGGGCTGGCCGCAGCCTTAGTGAACGCGCCCACACCGGTGCCCCGTAAAGGGCCATGGACCGCACGACCCCCGCGTAGAGCCTCCGGCAGGAGGCGTTTGGATCCCCTAGATTGGGCAGGAGCCGCTTCAACGCAGCCCCGGCCCGCTCCAGTCTGGGAGCCAAACGTCGGAAGTGTTCGACGAAGTTCCACCGGCTGTCGAGGACAAGTCCCAGATACTTCATCGTCGACTCGACGCCCATGTGAACCCCTCCCGCCATTACCTGGGAACCCGACGGTGGTGCATTCCGAGGTCCATGAAAACCCATGGCCTCGGACTTGTGCAGGGCCACCTCGAGTCCCAGCTGCCGGATCCTGTCGACGATTGTCGCAACCCCGCGTGTCGCTAGTTCGGCCGCCGCCTGGTACGACCCCCCCTGTGCCAGGACCAACGTGTCGTCAGCGTAGCAGACGACGCTGACGCCGCTAGGGAGGTCGGCGCGCAGCACCCAGTCGTATCCGATGTCCCACAGATGCGGCCCCAGGACCGATCCCTGTGGGACACCGCACGACATCTCTCGCCGGTTCCACTCTCCTTGGTGACCGGGGTAGATGACGGCCCTGTCCGTCAAATAGGCCTCGACCACACGACAGAGGTAGGTCGGCATCCGGTGATACCGGAGTGCCTCCCTGATGCAACTCCAGGGCAGGGTAACAGCGGCTCCCCTGACCTCATCTACTGTTATCCGCCGTTCTGCTTATTCCCTCTAGCAGAACGTTGCATCGGGGTGACCCCGGGATCATCGGGGTCACCCCGCCCCGATGATCTTCGGTGATTGAGTAAAACTGTAACAAAAAAAAAAAAAAAAACTTGATGCTTGCTGCGCTGTCAGATTTTTCACCATATCAGTAGGTGAATTCAGAGGGGGTAAATCAGGGTAAATAACCCCACGATAGAGGCAAAATGGTCTTTAGCGCAATAGTGCTTTAAAATGTTAGGTTTATTTATTTTATTCCATTGTTTGTTATTCTTCATTTAACTGAATTATAGTTTCTCTATTTTATTTATATTCTTTCCAAAAACACAAAGTAAATCCATTCTGTGCAAAATGTACACCTTTTGTATGAGATCTATACTCCGGTTACCGTAAAATTCGTTCAGGTCCCATTTAACATAGAAAATTAAAAACTTTTGATGCGGATACAGCATCAATTTAATAAAAATATTAAAGCAACAACCCTCCCTGTAAAGATTTTTTATCGAAATAAATCGCAAATTTTATCCCGCTTTTTATCCAACTCAAAAAAGAGGAAATTTTCATACAAAAAGAACCATAGTCTCGATGAAATATTTTAAAACTGATTCCAATATTTTCATTAAATTTTTGTTTGTATTAATGGAATTATTGGCATAAATGGTTCGAGGCTGCTTTTAATAAAAGGGTTAAAAAAATAATGAACTAGATATTTATTTAATAATGCAAAAAGGAAAATAGCCCGTATTTTCCTTTTTGCATTATAAAAATTGCCACGATTTATAATTAAACTAGCTTCTACCCGCTACTTCGTTATAGACAAATTTAATTTAAATCCATTCTACTGTTTTTTCGTGAAAACGTAACAAACAAACAAATTCACTTTCGCATTCATAATATTAGTTAGGATCTTCTTTTTTTCGTGTGGTTTGTGACTATCCTGATGTCAGAGTTTTAAAGCCGCCCATGGACCTCTGATTTGGCTTCACATGCCGTCGAGAAATATCTCTCAGGCATGCCGGTTTTCTCACGACGAGTTAGGATAGTATCATAGGATTCCCGAAAAGAAATGACATGTCAAACTCAATAGATGTAAATATAAGTTTTGCCTCTGAAATCATAACTGTTTAAATTATTTAAATGTGGTAGGCGAGCTGAGGTCAAATAGCTTACCACGGAAATTATTTACGTTAAATGTATATTGCAATTAAATTGTCAAATATGAGATGAAATTCATGTGCTTTAAACAAATATTTTACTGGTTTAACAAAAACAATTGGAAAATTATAATAAGAACTAGCTGCGCCCCGCGGTTTCACCCGCATAAGTTTCGATCCCATGAGAATATTGGGATTAAAGTACTTTAAGACCTAACCAAGGACATTGTCTACCCATTTGCCAAGTTTCATCCGTTGAGCCGTTTTAGCGTGAAAGCGTAACAAATAAACAAACCAATAAACAAACTCACTTTCCCATTTATAATATTTGAATATTTGAAAAATAAAATCTTTATTATTAGAAAAATAGGTACAGTAAGCCGACGCACGGACGTAATAAAATCGCGGCGGGATTTTATCACGCACTGGATTTTAAACTGTCGGTGTTAAGCCGAGCATGAATAGAATTCAAGGCGCTGGGACGGACTCTCGTCCCAGCGCGTTGGATAAACACACTGTTGGATTTTCAACTCTCGGCGGTAAACAGAGTGTTGAAAATCCAGTGCATGAAAAAACATCGCCGCGATTTTATTACGTCTGTGCGAACGTGGGCTAAGTCTCCTTAAATACAAATTTCGTCTTATGTAATGTGCACTTAGGTGTCAAAGGAGTGCTTTGGCAGTCGTACTGGGATTAACCTGTATCACGAATACCATCACCTTCCTCCGGACCAACTAAGATAGTTCTTTATTCAATTTAATTTTGAATAAATTCTAAAATAAAATCCATCAGGAATTTCACAGTGGCAGCCCGCAGTCTGGATTTGTGCGGTTGATGACAATAGGCTCGCCCCTATCACATGGGACTTAAACATAATTGGTGAAATGTGGGTATACTATAGGTACATCTCTGCGTAACCCATAGGGGATAACAGGCGTGATGTTATGTTTACTGATTTACGAAACGTAGCCACCGGTTGATAATTAAACAACAATTTAATAGTTGCAAAATTCCATGTAAAAAAGTTCGTCAAGTGCCAATTCAAGGAATCGGCATTTCTGTGTTCTGAAAACAAGAAGTGCTGGTGATCTGGGGGCCTAAAATGGCTGCTTTGGCAGAATCATAATATTATGATTATATTATGAATCACACAAACTGGCAATTCCTAATATTATCTGCGTTCAATTCATATTACGCAATTCATATGTTAATTAATTAATTAATCTTTTAATTAATTAATTTGATTTATAAAAACTGTAAAGAAAAATTGTCCGGTAAAATTACGGTCTTCATTTTTCATGCGGCAATATTTACACCCAATATGATTCTGATATGAATTGAATTGAATATGATTCAGCTAAAATATGTGTCACCATAGAGGAATTGCTAGGAATTCAGAAAATGAATTGCTTTTAGACGTATTGCTTAATGTGGCCGTTTTAGACCCGCTGGTGAATATTAAAGTTAAAAACACGAAACGTTTTCTCTTTCAAGAAGACAAATATTAATGCATTTTATTTCACTGTGTTACACATTGTACGATTCACGTTTGACAAAGTGCATTCTGTCAGATATGAATCTTTGAATTTAAAGCTGAATGATGGCTACGATTTTTGGCTCTCGCACGCAAGCGATATTTACAGGACAATAGCACAGCTTGTGTCGTGATCAAAAATTTAGCCTTGCAACTGTAGCTGGCTTAGTGTGTACCAATCGTATTTAAGTGTCGTTATTAAAAATTATTATAATCAGATGAGGCAAGCCTGTATCTATTTATTTCATAAAAAAAAATTAAAAAATAAAATAAAATATACAAACACAAATTAATACATAACAAAAGGATACTCAGGCGTCGGAGTACTCAGGGGATCCAAACGCCTCCTGCCGGAGGCTCTACGCGGGGGTCGTGCGGTCCATGGCCCTTTACGGGGCACCGGTGTGGGCGCGTTCACTAAGGCTGCGGCCAGCCCGCCGGTTGAACGCGTCCCAGAGGGTCATGGCCATCCGGCTGGCCCGAGGATACCGCACGGTCTCCTGCGAGGCGGCGAGCCTCCTTGCCGGATTACCGCTATGGGATCTGGAAGCAAAGGTCCTCGCGCACATTTGGGAGTGGCGCGACGAGGCGAAACGCCGGGGCTTAACTCCGCTGCCGCGAGAAATCGCGGCACAGCGGACGGAGCTCCGGCGGGATCTCATGGCGTCATGGAGAGTGCGATTGTCGCAACCCAGCGCTGGGCACGCCACAATTGCGGTGATAAGACCCCTCTTTGAGGAGTGGCTAGAGTGGCGCCACGGCGTCCTCACCTTCCGCCTGACGCAGGTCCTCACCGGACACGGCTGTTTCGGGAGGTTCCTGCACAGGATAAGGCGGGAGAAAACGCCCGGGTGTCACCATTGTGTGGATCGCCCGGAGGACACGGTGGAGCATACGGTGGAGGTCTGCCCAGCTTGGGCGGAGCATCGCCGTGTCCTCGTGGAGGCGATCGGCGGCGGTGATCTCTCGCGTCCGGCCCTGGTTCAGGCCATGGTACGGAGCGAGAGGAAATGGGAGGCCGTCACCTCCTTCTGCGAAGCTGTAATGCTCGCGAAGGGGGAGGCGGAACGCGTGAGGGAAAGGCAAATTTCGCGCCCTCACGCCCCTAACCGCCGCAGGAGGAGACGCCCAGGGCGTCGGGAATCGCGGGGCGATTTCCGGCCACCGTAGGCGCGGGCTTGCGGGCGGTGAGCAATGGGTGGCTCACCGTCCGATAAGGACCAGGCCCGGGTCGACGGCGCGTTGTGTTCCACGCGCGCCTCAAAGAGATGTCAGCAGATTTGAAGGGGTCCACTAGGGCCGATGCCTGCCGGGGTTGCGAAGAAAACCGAAAGGGAGATCGTGGCCCCCGGCAACAGGGCAACCGAAGGAACACGGGTGGGTTTTAGTCAGTAAGATTCTGACACGCCCTCCCGCTCCGCCAAGAGCGGGAGAAGTTATTTGATGATTTCCCACCCTCAAAAAAAAAAAAAGGCGTCGGAGTACTCATCTACATCGCTGTCATCCGGAAACGTGCCCAGAAAACTGGCAGCATTGCCACGTTGAATGGCTATAGTAATTCTTTGGCCAAAGAACGAGCCAGCCCTCAGGTTACGGGAAATGTTGGCCAGTCGTCTATAAATTAGAAAACCTGTATCTTGGGTAGTTATTTTAGGTATTTTAAGCTTTAATCTTAAATAGTAACGATAAAAATTAATAAACTATAACAGAAATGGTGACATGCTATTTAGCATCAGACATTAATATGAAGCAGAACACATTAAACTGTTAACTTTGTGTAGTGTTTGGTTCATCAAGATACAGGCTGTGCCTACTCAATACTCAATAGCTTTATTGCTTTACCATAATGTGTACTTAGGTGGTAACTATATAATTTAGATCATTATGGACTCTGTAGGGCACAGCAAAAAGGGTAGGAGAGAGGAAGCACTGTTTTAGGAGATCATTAAGTTGTTATTGTGGGAACAAGTTTTAACTTACATATAATATTAAAGTCAGGAGATCGCGAATAAGATACTAAATTTCGCTAACTATTATTTATGTTTTATCTGCAACGAGTACTTAAATATTTTAGATTATTTTTATATACCTGTACCTGTATTATAATTCGTTTTATTCATATAAATAAATTGTTTACCTTTGAATAATTATTATTGCTATATTATTTAATTTATTATTGTTGCTATTTCTTTTAATTATTATTGTTATATTATTTATTTATTATTATAATTATATTATTAATCCTACTATTATTTATGTTTATCATTTAAATATTCATCTAAGGAGTAATAGCATTTGTTTATGAGTAATTTTGTAAGGTTTTTTTTGTAAATATATTTAACTTTTCTTCTTTCTTTATTATGTCAGGTAGTTTGTTAAATATTTTTATAGACATTACGTAGGGACTTGTAGAATGCATTTTTAGCTTGGATGTTGGTATGTTTAGCCTAGATCGGTGCCTAAGTGTATACTGTGATTTGATATCTTCCCTTTTCGTATAGAACTCTTGATGCTTACGGACAAATTTACATATTTCTAGAATGTAAATATTGGGGAGGGGTAGAATATTATGTTTTAGAAAATGGGGTTTGCAGTTGTCATTTTGATCAATGTTTACCAAGATTTTAAGTAATTTCTTTTGTAGGATAAAGGGTGTCTGCCGGGGGTGCGAAGAAAACCGAAAGGGAGATCATGACCCCAGGCAACAGGGCAACCGAAGGAACACGGGTGGGTTTTAGTCAGTAAGAGTCTGACACGCCCTCCCGCTCCGCCCAGAGCGGGAGAAGTTATTTGATAATTTCCCACCCAAAAAAAGGGTAAAGAGTGTCAGTGCACCTGAACTTTTTCCCCAGAGGGTTACGCCTAGTTTGGGACCCGCTGTCTAATATTCTAAGTCTTCTATTAGTGAGAATTTGATACCATGCTAGGTTGTATATTTAAGAACTTTGTGTAAGCTAAATAAATGAATTTGAATCTCCCAAAATAAACGTTAGTGTAACTCACACAGCAAAAACAGCAGCAACATATTCAGTTTCCAGCCTGTAACTTAGTGCACATGTTTATAATATATTTCCAAGTTAACGTATACACAGTTAGCGCCGGAGTTTGGCGCAGCTCTAATCTTCAGTTTAATTTAACTAGTTCTTGTTAAACTGGTTCAGCGCATAATCGTGAGCTTGAGATTCGGATCGCGGGTAGTGACACAGTGGGGTTATTGAGATTTTGCATTCTGATTTAGCTTTTCTCCTACAACAGAGTGAGTGGAAGTTCTAAGATTAATTCCAGCTCTATCGTAAATTGTAAAATGCAGCACTATAGATGACTGGGTCCGCTTGGGCCGATGCCTGCTGGGGTTGCGGGGAAGTCCGAAAGGAATACCGTGGCCCCAGGCAAAATGACTATTGAAGGAACACGGGTGGGTTTTAGTCAGTAAGAGTCTGACACGCCCTCCCGCTCCGCCCAGAGCGGGAGAAGTTATTTGATAATTTCCCACCCAAAAAAATGCACAGCTACGCCGTAGCATATTGTGCTACGGGAGCGCGCCTGCTACGCCCGCCCGTAGTACGCTGTGTTACGAAGAAATTTTAATTAATAAGTGTATCATCTCAGTCGTGCCTACATTGAAAATAGTTACTCAATATTATTTTTAATATCTGCAGCTGCCATTGAAATTAGTTCCTCATCGTATTTATTTCGAACAACATTATTTTATTTAGATTTCCATCTCTTCAAATTATTAAAGCTAATACTGAAAATCTTCTCTCAAACGAATCCTCAAGGGCTTCTACATTCACGTGTACAACTAACTTTATCTTATCGTTATCCGCTCGCAAGGTGTGCGGGCAAATTGAATTTCAACTTCTATATTCTTCCAGGACTTATTAAATGTGTTAGATTTTCGGTCTATTTTGAAACTATTTTGTGTCCCATTTGGGACTATTATGAGACCGTTTTGTGCCCCATTATCGTGGTTTAAAACGTTTAGTTAACGGGCCATTGGTCGCGTTGTTATGACCATAAGTTTGGAGTGGAGAAGTGTTAAAGTTTTGCCGTATGTGTTGGGTTTTATTTTATTGTTGTTTCAGCAGACTATTGGGCGCGTGAACGAGATTTAAAAAATGAATATTGGTGTTTGTTATTGGGTATAAGGTTTTTGTGTGCGTTTTTATGTTGGTAGGTATTTAGAAATAAACCCAATTGGGTTAACTACATAGATAGATAAAACATTTATAGCATAATTAATAACAAATTCCAACGGCTGTTCGTACGGTTACTTAACCTGGCTATTGTCAATTTATTATCCAAACATGACCTTAAAAAAGAGGGTGTGTGCTATCATTTAATATTATTATTACTACATTATCATGTGGTAAGCTTGAGTATACGCGACTCAGCGCCACGAACCGACTGGAGCCGAATATACCCGAGTCAGCGTCACCGACCCGAGCGTGACGGATCAGTTTCGTTCACTGTTCAGAAAGAGCGCAAAGTGCACCTAAAGAAAATTTCACATCAACAAGAGAAACATCACAATTCTACATAACCTGAGTACATAACCACATAGTATAGGTACCAACAAGAAATCTTCGTCAAAACATCGTTAACGTGGGTTTACGTGGTTTACGTGATTTACGTTGGAGCCAGTCATCGCGCGTGCAGCTGCCATTATTTTTACCATGCAAATCGTTTCGTACGCAAGTCATCAGTGTACGCTCAAATGCAAAACTGTTTTGATTTAGAAAATATTAAAAATAAGAATTACCAGCCTATATTGTGTAGCACTTTTAAAGTGTTAAAAAAAAACACTTTTTATTCTTAAACTATAGACAGCATTCGTTTGTATCATTTCACTTCGAAATACCTTCTAAATGGTGACCTTGCCGGAACAAGATAATTATGTATGCCACGGTGTGAAATATATTTTGCCAATTCGTTAATTCGATGGTAAATCTAGTTAGTTGTTACTAATAAGTAGTGAAGTGTCTTAGAAACAAATACTCACACACTTTACAGGCATGTTTGTGGCCCATCAATTTCGGTAACCTAATTTAACGTAGGTAGGTATTATTTACACTTCAGCGGAAACATTTACTTAAATTATCAAACTACTCGACAAACATCGCATTCCGGTTGTTCAATTAAACTCAAAGATATGAAGCTACAACGCGTGAAAATATGCACGCGTGCTCAAACGAACGCGTGTTCAAACTAAAGCGTGCCGCACGCATCGCATGTGTTGCACGCAATGGTATTGTAAAGCTGTGTATCTACTGTATGGGTGTTTGCATAAAGAAGCGGGATCCCGGTAAAGACAAGTTGGTACCGATCGGTGCGGGTGAAATAGTCCCGGGTCAATTTATGCGATCACACATAAAGTAACAGCTAAAACGTGTAACCGTTTCTTTCTGAAGAACTGCCTGCAGGGATCTGTACCGGGAGTCGGTCCCGAAAATCTACCTTTTTATGCAAGCACCCTAAGTTGCACACAAACTGTGCTCCACGCACCTTCTTTGTCGTGTTGGCCGTTTTTATGGGGAATATTTAATTGAACCTCTATTAACTTTTTGATCTTCTAATGATGATCAAATTTACGACGCAGTAGGTCCCGCTTAATGGCAGACGTCATCGCGGCAGGCCCAGACGGAGATGGTGGGATAAGCTGGAGTCCTTTAAGAAAGATTGCTCCTTGGAAGCTTTGGACAGAGAGAGGTGGAAAGAGAGTAGGAAGGTCTTTGCCCAGCAGTGGGACAGTAATGGATTTAAAAATATATATGATCGCCTTTTTTACTCAATTACCTTCTTTTAAGTTTGAGGTCTTTTTAAAAACTATCCGTACCGTTACAGCTGATTGCAGTAACTAAGCTAGGACACTCCGACGAAATGGGTTAGGTTAGGTTAGACCTGTGACCAACCACGCTATTATGGCTACATCCAAGTTGGTTGCAGTTACTAGGTTAGGGCACATCACAAAAAGATAATCAGTGAGTACATATACCTATTCGGCTGCCTGTTCACTGGAGCAGAGAAGAGAGGAGAGGAGCGGAGATGTGCCAATATTAACCAATAGAATCTGAACACCACTCCAGAGTTTATATTACATTGGTTAATATCAGTACAGCTCCGCTCCTCTTCTCGCTTCTCCACTCCAGTGGACAGGCAGTCTTATCGTATCGATTAGTGTTTTTAAGAACTCAAAATGGGAATTATTTGGGGATTCCGTTTTTATGCAAACACAAAGGGTTGCGCGGAGCACAGTTGGTGCGCAAATATAGTGGATATTCACCTAGCTTTGGCCTGTGAAGGAAAAAATGGATGTTATTGGAAAGTTTCGTGGTTTGAGCGAATAAAGTCGATGACAATCCAATTTCTGTGAACGTGCGCCACGTTCACGGTATTTTCCTTTGACATGTGACTTTATATGTGGTTTTGGTAATATAATTTAGATAAAGTTCGCAGACTTGACTCGGTCTGTTAAGCCCACATCCGCACGGACGTAAAAATATCGCTGTGGGATTTTATCGCGCACTGTATTTCCAACTCTCGGTGTTAAGCCGAGCATTGAAAATTCAACAGACTGCATCCCAGCGCGTCGAAAAAAAATTCTGTTTAATTTTCAACTCTCGGCGTTAAGCAGTACGTTAAAAATCCACTGCGCGAAAATAATCGCCAGTGCGTACCTGAGCAAAATCTTCATTAAATTCTGTGAAATAGGATGCATGATACTGGGTATAATTTTGCACACCAATATCCTAGGATGTATAAGGTTTTATGAGAAAAAAAAGAAATTGAAAAACAAAAAAGAAAATATCGCGCGATATTTTTTGGTACCGTGTCAGACAAGGCGCAAGTATGCGCAATTTTCTTCTTCTCCATCGGTTACCTAATGTAGTTGCACACATATCCTCGGATGTATATAGTTTTACAAAAATGACGATAATTGAACATGATTTAGCTTTGATGCTTTATATACGTTAAGTTTAAAAAATAAAATAAAATTGCATAAAAATATATAACAAAAAAAAAACAACCGACTTCCAAAAAAACACTACAAAGTGAAAAATAACTTAAATCAGAAGTCGATGTCTTTGGTTTTGTATTTTAGTTATTTGCCACCGACTTCCGAAATTTTAGTTAATTTTCACTTTGTGGTGTTTTTTTGGAAGTCGGTTGTTTTTTTTTTGTATAAAGTTTTTATTTCTCGCTTTTTAGTGGGTAGTTTGTAATTTATCTAAGTTACAATAACCTAATCTCAACTGCACATCACCTTTTACAAAATATTGCATTTCCCGAAGCAGGGACGTTAATCGTTGAGGAGTTCTCCTGGTACTTCTCCATATGCATTGTGACGAGCATAAATTTAATTGCAACCATATTAAAGTAATCCAATCGCAACCCGTGAAATACTTATTATTGAGTCATTCCGGTGGCCATTTATGGTCTTCATCATCAGTTTCACTTCACCAAATGGTGCTTTGAGCAACTGCACGAGTTACTATAAAAAAATACTCAAATCCCTACAGGTTTGCCTATAATATTTGAAGAGTTTCCTCGATTTCTCCAGGATTCCATCATCAGATCCTAATTGTCTTATTACTACCCTTGGGATATCTTCTTTCCAACAAAAAAATAATCATCAAAATCGGTTCATAAACGACGAATACACATAAAAAATAATATATATATGGTCGAATTGAGAAACCTCCTCCTTTTTTTTGAGTCGGCTAAAAAAGAAAGCTTATTTATTAGACTATATTAATTTATTCAATAACAACGACAGAAGAATGCCGGCTTTGAATGGGGATTTCCAACAGTGCAACGGGACAATGTATTGAAATATTTTTTCTTTTTCACACTTTTATACGTGAGTGTACTGCGGCGGAAACTCTTATCTTGCTCACGTTATGTTTTTAAACGTTTTTTGGTTAAATAAGTTGTTGAGTGTTTTTAGAAGCGTGTCATAAAAATGGAACGTCATTATTTTGTGTATTTTAGAACAAACAGCTAAAGTGTAGGGGAAAATGTTACATAGCTACCGTATTTGGTTATCGTCCTTGAGCATTTGGGTTTCTGGATTCCAGTAAAGACTTTCATCTACTTAGTTAGTCACAATTCAGCTCATCTGAGCTCACAACTACCCTGAAAAGTCATCGACTGTAGTCGCTGTGGCCGAATTCGCCTAGATGGCATCATCATAACTTAAGCACGACCACCGACTGGTAGGTGCCAATTAATGAATTAATTCAACCCATCCTCAAACAGGCCGTGGCAAGCGCAGTTAAAACTTGCAAGTCGATGGATTGAAGCTAGTAAGCTATGTATTATGTTACCTTAGCGGCACTAATTGATAACTTTTTTTAAAAGTTATTCTATGCCACGGATACATGGCTGTACATTTATGTTCGCTTGTATATACACACGGCTACACATCAAGCTAAACATTTCCAGTATAAGCTGACCTCGCATTGTATGGAAATTCTATACAGTGTGAGATCAGCTTATACTGGAAGTGTATAGCTTGGTGTGTAGCTGTGTGTACCACGAGTCTCATTACAGTCTACGATGAGTCGTCCTAATTTACTCTTTGATACATTAACCAGACTTACCTACACGTAGATATGATGCAGGAAGATGGTTGAAGCCGTGATATAGTTATTTATATCCTTGGGGATATATAGGGATATAGCTATATGCCGTAATATAGTTATGTGAAAGCAGTTCATAACTGTCTTACTACGAATATAATTATGATACGAGCACGATCTAGTAAAATAACTCTTAGGACACTCCGACCAAATAAGTTAGGTTAGAACCAACTACGTCGAAATTGGTCGCAGAAACAAAATTAGGGTTCTCTGATGTACTATATTACGGTATATAGCTATATCCCTAGGGATATAACTATATCATGACTTCAACCATCTTACTGCGACTTAACATACTACTAGCTATATTATACCTTAGTCATCATAATTATACAAACTGACTGCCTCGTCAGTCTAGTGGTCACCAGCCCTACTGTTGGGCATGAGGTGCTGGGTTCAATTACGAGATCGGGCAATATGTTATTGAGTTTTACCATCACACGCGGGAAGCACAGAACCGGTCGAAGTGGAGTTGTTTGGGGGAGGCCTATGTCCAGCAGTGGATATCTTTTGACTGAAATGATGAATGATGAGACAAAGGCTTAAACTTGTTTTTTCTTTTAAGGGAATGTGAAAAACAAATAGAAGTCAAATGGGACATGACACTGAAACTGATAGGGTTTTGTGATTAATAAAATCAAATATCTTTGTTATTTATTACAATAATTTGTTGCAATACTTTTTCTTGTTAGTAAAGTCACATAAAACATGTATTTTGTTTTTACAACTAAACTTAATTGGTCAATACAAATGTTGGTGCGAGAACTAGACAAATCTAATTCTGAGACTTGTAACACATGTGCCACCCGCAAGTACAGACGGAGAATATATCTCTTACATTTTTGAACACGATTCTGATTTCAAGTGATGTTACAAAAATACTAGAGCTTAATTTAGAAGGCAAAGAAATTCTAGGGTTTAAAAAAGAGTTTGCATATTGTAAAGGTTTTCCCTCAATGATTCACAATTTTATCACATTGACAGAATTTTCAGTAGCATAATATATATAGGTTTCATTCAGTGCATTTGTTAGTGACATGAGAACGATCATTGCCTGTAATGTGCTAACATTCATGTATATTCTCCCGTGTACGTTTTTTCAGATTATCTATCCCAATTTGGCTTAACTCTTCTGTTACTATAATTTCGACACTATCAAATCATCGCCGCGATGATATCGCCGTGTGGAGATCGGTTCATAGAATTTCTACTGAATTTGGTAGCATGGCGAGCTTTTTGATTTGATTCTCTCGCTCATGGAGATGGCGCCCTACATGCGAAAATTATGCTGATAGTACGGCCACTAGTCTTACAGCCTTGAATTAAAGCGCGAGTTGAAAATCCAACGGAAAACGGAATACGGATGGTGAATATTTAAGTGTGATTTAGGTGGCGCTTAGTGTAAGTGAAAACGAGCATTTCTCAACTTTTTCCTTCCTGTTTACTTTGTGAATGTACCATGTCATAACCTGACACTCAATCCAACTCCCCCCAACAGTATATCGTCATATTTCTCGTAAAAAACATACTTACACTTCAACAATATTAAAAAAAAAAAAACATGGTCTCGAAGGAGTATCGTCGTGGAATTCATAATTTACTCATCATGGCGTCTTCGTTTTAAATTCATGGGCTCAGAGCAACATGGCGGCCGCCGGATAATAATATAGATTGAACGGGAAAATACTACAGTCAATTTGGGATTGGAAAATGTCTATTTTTATCACGCTTGATACTATTTATGGGGTTGTAATCTTTTTGGATAAATTGATGTGGAAAATAGGAAGAAAAGCTATACACATTTATTAATACGATAAAAATATATAAATTGGATAAACTTCTTATTAAAATTCAAATTCATTTATTCAAATTAGGCTGAGAATCAGCACTTTTCGAACGTCAAAATTACATACGGCAATCCCCCGAAAACGCCTACCCTTCACCAATTCCTAGTGCTTTAGTTGGGAAGAAGAAGTGGCGCAACAAACTCCCCAGCAGCACAGCTGTCTGTTCATGAAACATTATTCTAAACAGTAGCGCTCGCACAGGTCTTCTTTTTTTTTTAATTTTCGTATGTTTTTTTGTTATTGTTATTGTTTTTTAAATTTTCTTAGTTTTAATGCTGTGTTTCTTGTTAAATAATTTACATTACTCAATCTAAAATACATATAATTATCAATCTAATATAATTAACCAACAAACTAGAAATAACTATTAAAATAAAAATATATTATTATAACCTAACAAAATTAACTACATATATTAACAAACTAAAAAGAAAAGTGCATTAACAGATTCGTGTGTAATATATTATGTGTGCTCACCCCTTATTACATGGGACACAAAACATAACTTGCGAAATGTGGATGTACTATAGGGACACCTCTGCCTAAGCCTTCGGAAAATAGAGGCGTGATGTTATATTTGAATTATGATGAATGTATTAATGTGTGATGTCATCTATATCGCCACTTCTGAAATACGCATCACACTGACGCGAACGTCACGCAAATTCCTACATCGCGCAAGCAAGGTTTACCTATACGCGACTATAGCATATGTACAACGCCCCGACATCAATCGTCGGGCAGTTGCCCACCCTACACCCTGTTCCTCATACCTCTTTAAATGTGAAAAACAATGAGATTTTGTTGCCGTGAAATGAAAAAATAGGATCTAATTCTATACTGATCTAGACTGCTTATTTACTTACAGATCTCTTATGCATAAGAATTGAAGTCCTAATTATCTTTAAGACCACTTTTTAACCACTGTTTTTCTCCAAGAAGCCCCTAAAAATAACTTATTTCCCCTCTGCACTATTCAACATAAATATCCCACGTCTCCTAGAGATAATATATTTATTTGGGGGCTCCCACCCCCTTTCCTCCTTTAGCTCGAAGGTTGAATCCATCTGCAGCCGCCGATACACCTATGACATGATAAGCAAGGTCTCCATCCATCCATCATGAATAAAACGATCTCTCGAGTGTTTGCGATCCCTGACATACGTCACGTGGATAGTAAGCAGATGATTTTAAGATTTAAGAAGAAGGAAATAAGGTTGAAATTCAAATGGACTGAGACAGTGGTAACAGCAATTTGTTTTTTGCTGATATTGAGTTTGTTAATTAGTTTCTGGTGGTAGGTGGAACTTTTTATTTGAAAGAAAACTTGTTCAATATTATGGCACGAGTTTTGCGCTTTTTTTAGGTCGTATTTAAAAACGGAGTTCCCACATCAAATGTTTGAAATATTAGTTTGGGCTATGAATTAAGTTCAAATTGAAATTTTAAGAAACGTTTACAATATAAGAAAGAAAGAAAGAAAATATTTTATTTGGGACACGCACAGGAAATACAAAACAATAATGAAAAAAAAAATAGTAGCAACTTAGATTTTATGAGCGTTGAAAACTGTTTTTCTGCATGGTTTTGAAATTAATATAGCAGTCACAGTAAGTATAAGATTCTGAAGAAAATATTGGTAGTAAGAAGTGAAGACCATAGGCGATACGTAAAAGGAAAATTTTAAAGAGCGACCAAGTGCGAGTCGGATACGCACACGAAGGGGAAAAAATATTTTAGTAAAAATATTGTAGTTAGCAGTGATAGCCTAGTGGTGTGACCGTCAGACTACCAAGTCATAGGTCTCGAGTTTGAACCCAAGGCACACACCTCTGACTTTTCGGATTCATGTGCGTATTGTATAATTATAACTTGCTTCAAAAACGGTGAGGGAAAATCATCGTGAGGAAACCAGCATGCCTGAGAGATATTTCTCGACAGCATGTGAGAGGCCCATGGGCGGCTTTAGTTAGTCACTAACTACACGTTAAGAAGAAGAGTAAAAAAAGAACAAGTTTTTGGAACGAAGTTCTTTAACGCGGCTTGTAAACTTTCAAAAATAGTCACGCTAAAAAGTGTTAATACTTGCGACTGTCTTCTTCTTATTCAAAGAGAAAGAAAGAGAGAGGGAGAGAGAACGCCGACAGAAATAAAACAAAAGAAAAGAATAAAGTGATTACAGTGTCGTGGGATAAAATTGTACACATCGGGCCGAGTAAACTGCATTCCGGAGAGAGAGAGAAAATGTGAATTTGGTCAAAATCAAAATCCAAGAGCGGCTCTGAATTCTTTTTAATATTTCATCATGGTTATCGTTTTCATGGTTTTCGAGGGTGTTAAAGCCGATAGTGAGGTCAACATGTTGATCCAAGATGGCGGCTGCAAAAATATTGTTTTAGTTTTAAAATTATACGTGAGAAAGGACTTCATTCCTGACGCGAGTCCCCCGACCGCCCAGGTTATTTTTTAAACTTTATTTTATTTATATTTATTAATTTTTTGGTTATAGCGACCATAGTTACACACACTCTGTGAAAATTGCAAGTGTTTACCTATGGACAGACACTACAGCTTTAGTAATAGGGTTCCCTTTGAGTATGGAACTCTAAAAACACTTCTCCAACGTTAATCTAAAAATAAGTCAGGTAAAGTCTAGTCTAAATTTATTTGCTAACCTTTTAGCGTCCTAAGTGCTTTAGCATAAAATGTTTAAGGTAGAAGACACTGAAAGCCGTGAAACATGAGTCAATAACCGGTTTTCCGGCCAAACAAGGGTGAATAACCGGTACAAGGGAGCCGGGATTAGTTTTAATGAGCCGGTAAAGACTTTGGATCTACGTGCATCCGGTTTTACACAGATTGTGTCGAGGCTTCCGGGTTAGCTCGTCTTTGATGAGTCGTTAACTCGTTTAGGTGTTTATACCTACTAAAATGTATATACATAATGTAAAGTACATTTTGTACGTGAAGGAGTTATAGAGTATAATTAGCTATACTACAACAAGCTTCAACTTTCTGACTAACTGACCGACTCCTTGGTAATTCAAAAGAGCCTGCAAATGGTTTAATTGAAATAAATGTATTGTTGAGTTTGAGTTATAAACTGTAAATTTCTAATCGTATTACAAACAGAGGTTGTATCAGTAAAAGAAACATAAAAGATATAAGATTTTTTGGTATTGAAACAAAAGAAAAACGAAGTTCCACACAAAAGCGGCCATTGAATTATTTTCAAGGTCAAACTACGGTCACTAGGAGACTTGTTGGTTGTTTGACCTTTCTTTGAACCCCTATCCAAACTTTTCGGAAAGCAGTGTGTTGCCATCAACATGGTATAAGAATTATTGCAGCTAATGTCTGTTCCAAAAGTATCCGATGAAAGTGTAAAAAAACCCTGTTCCGGTTAAATTCTTACGCAATCACTCAATAAAGGGAATTAGTAACACGTTCTTCTGTATTAAGAAGGTTTCAACTTTGTGTCTCACCAGTACTTACAACAATTATTGTTTGAATAACATTACTAAAATATTATTGAAAAATCACGGGCGAATATTGAGTTTATAAAATTAACAATTCAATTCAATTGTCAATTAATGACTTGTATAGTTCTCGTATTGGCGTGTGCTAGCTGACATATGGCTAATAATTTATAAATTTAAATAATGTGTTGTGTTGCGTAATGTAAATTATTTTGCATAGTTTTTTTTTTCTCTAACTGAACAGACAGCTGTGCTGCTGGGGAGTTTGTTGCACCAGTTCTTCTTCCCAGCTAAAGAACTAAGGAGTGAGGAAGGGTGGACGTTTTGGGGGACTGTCTTATGTAATTTTGACGTTCGAAAAGTGCTGATTTTAGCATAGTTAGAAACATCTTTAAGGTGATTTAAAGTTAGAATTTAGGGTATTCAAATAAATAAATCAAAACATCAATTTGTAAGCACTACAGCACTACAAATTGTCATTTACATATACGATTTCTGATCCATTTGTTTACATTTTCATCAGATACTTTTAGAACAGAGCATAATTATATCATGTTGCCATCAACATCAACATGGAGTAAGAATTGTAACTACGTCAAGTGGGCGTATTCGGAGCTACAAATTACGAGCACGAACATTTTGACAATCGCTTCCGTATTGAAATCAAGGATAAGTTTTACATAAACACGAAATATACGGGAGTTTGGCATTTGGCAGCACCCTTTTTCTCGATGTATTGGATCCAATTTTACGAAAGCTGGCTCGCAAAATACACTTAACCTTGACCTTATTGGGTAATTTGGTAGTAATATTTTCTCTCGAATAATACATATACAAAATTAGTAATCATTGCTAGTCAGTAAAAAAATCCAATAACACTTTCGTATTTGAAGTCTTAATCAATGAGCAAATTATGAATAAAGAGTAATTATCTCTTAGCTATGCTTACATGAAATACAGAAAAGCAATGTTTCGAATCATTTCGTACTTTCGTTGCTGTACTGTCAGCAACATAATTCAATTATCACTTTTTTTTTACTATACTATCTACTATTTGAATTAATATTTAGTTGAAAACGAATGTTTGTGTATAAAAAAAGAATCACCATTCTAACGTTCCAAAGCTTAGCCGATCAAAATATAGCACCATAGGCGCCCCTTAGCGCAAACTTTACTAATATTAGTAAAACTAGCAAAGTGTTGCACTACACAACGATTGCCAGCATGTATTCGTTCATTAAAACTTCGCCCCGACTCGGGAGTTGCGAAATACGCGCGTGCTGCGAAAATAACGAACGCAAGGAATTAGGTCGCCATTGATAACTATTTTATGATTTTTGAAACCGTATGCGGAATGCATTGTTTTGTTTTTCATATTATCTGCTTAGAATCCTACTGCTAGTAAAAACTGAACTGAAATACCTACTAATGGATTGTTAGCCGACATAAGCGTTTATTTTCTAGAAATACTTACTTTGGCAATAAGTTCGCCCCATAGTTCCATGGGTCTTACAACGAAACTGGCGAAATTTGGAGACGCCTCTACTTACCACTTCGAGGCGTGATATTACGTAATTTTTGAAGTTGTCTTGAATTCTAATACAAACAATAATGCCAATATAAAATAAGTCAGGAGACAGTTTAGATGTGTAATACCCGCAACTGGCGTGCGTGTATAACCTGATGAACGGAAACGAATGAAAATAGTATGTAAGAAACATGAGCAGGTGGCGTTCTGTAGTTTCTGTCTACTCCCATGTGAAGAAGCCGTAAGTTTATGTGTATGTGTATAGAAAAAAACTTTACCTAGATACTCATGCCAATATCGTATACAGCCTTCTACTTGTCCTTGATTCCCCAAGTCCCAGCCAAGTACCAATAACAACCCGATCTGTTTTGAAAACCGAACTTTAACACAAACAAACTACGAGTATCGTATTCCAGGAGGCCAAAAAGCCTTCATAAATAAACAAAGGCCAAGATACGGTACCGACTTTTGGTCGGAAGCCCCTAAACTTGGGGGCTAAAATAACCGATGTCCATAATCAGCTCAGAAACTCCTTTGGCACCTACTAGGTATCAGATAAAGTTGTGTATATTTTGGGTTGCCACTGTTGAACTCGTTTGGGGGAGATTTGGCCAGTTTAGATGAATTTGAATAAACTCAAAGCATTTATTTCAATTAAACCATTTACAGGCACTTTTGAATTGTCAAGGATTTGGCCAGTTAGTCAGAAAGTTGAAGCCCATTCCAAAACGTAGATCTCTATGGAGAAGAACGGGTAAGAAACTCCAAGGACACTCTTTTAAATATAGATATTACAAAATCCTGGGTACATCATTCTTATTGCTTCTATATGTCAGAAAAAAATACAAAAAATAATCAAAAGCAATTGAAAATATAAGCTTAAAAATTAGCCCTGGCATATAAGAGATGACCAGTTTCAACTGACGGCACCCGTTCACGAACATGACGCGTTTTTCAGCACCATCCAGCTCAATCATTTTGTCGGGAACCGAATGATCCAACACACTCGCCACCATCAGCGAGACATTTAAGTGAGCATGACACACTCTTAACTGCCATGCTCTTTCAAATCAACATATGTCTTAATGACATAATAAACTGCTCCATGGTACTCACATTTACTTATATAATAGGTTATTATAAATATTTGGAAATCACCCAGCACATTTTTTTGGTGAGTAATTTGTGAATGGTTCGTGTTCCGTTTTGCTACATTTATTCGTGGGTATACCTGAGAACCGTCCCGCCGGTTATCTTCCAGACCTATTCAAATAAATCTGAGTAACCTGTAACCTGTTTTCAAATCACATTGATGTTTCTATTTATATTTTGTATCATAGCTCATGCGAAACGAATGTACACAAACCTCCCAGTTATATTGTGTCTGAAAGGCTTTTTTGATACTAATTGCAGTCAGGTCAGTTCTTGAGATTAAATGCGCTTTCACCCACGAATATACCAAATTACTTTCATAAAAATTCTGGGAGAATAGGACAAAGTAAGGGAAAATTTATTAAACTAGCAACCCAGTACTTTCGCCCTCGTGAAGTTTTAATGAAGGTGCGACATCGGACCTCCGTGATCTGTTTTTGATGTCAATCAAAGGAAAATAAATGATATTAGGACAAGATTAAAACATTCTCGTTGCGATGTTCGTCAGAAACTTTGATTGTTTGTGTAGTCTCCCGAATATTCTTCGTAGGCTTCCATACTAATCAGAAATTGGGGACTTGGAGTTAAGACGGTGTTGTGAATATTTTCGGAGATACAAAAAATTGGGTCTGCTGTAATATAATGTATTCATGGAATAGTTAGTAGTTACTTTTCGAGGAGGTGGAATAGTTAGTAGTTAGTTTTTTAGGAGCTTGTTTGGGGAGGTACTGCCATACCTATTTATAGTACCAACCAAGCAGTAGCAATTTTCAAGTTTGATAGATTAGGCGGCGGAGATTTCCCTTACAATTTGTGTCTCTTAATTGGAGTTAACTTAGAAGTTTCCATGTGTCAAAAATGTTGACCGCAGACTGACGATGACAGGCATGTACGCTGTACCTCATAGTTCTATGGATCCGTACTCCAAATAATACCAAACTTACTCTTAAATAATACCCAAAAATATTCCTTAAACGATTTTTCCGATCCCTCCAAACCAAGTTTCGTTTTTGGGGTTCTGTACCCGAAGGCTGCCAAATGAACCCTATTAGTAAGCCTACGCTGTCCATCTGCCTGCCGTCTGTCCGTCTGTCAGCGAGCGTCTCATGAACCGTAATGGGTAGTCAGTTGAAAATTCCACAGATTATGTATTTCTATTGCGGTTTTAACAACAAATAATAAAAATTTAAGGGTCTCTACAAAAACATTAGAATTTTAAAAAGAAATAAAAATCAAGTAGAGAACAAATATAATTTACATTTAATTTATCTTCAAAAATGAAAAAAATAGGGGGCCGTAAAAGTTGTCAATTTTAGATGATTTTTGTCACGTACAATTAAACAAGTTACAAATTTGAAACTTCTGCACATCATGTGTCATCTGTATATAATAAACAAATACTAAAAACGCCGATTCATTAGGGGTTTTATTTAGGTAAATATGGGTGTATTTCTGCAACTGAAGTATAAGATGAAAAATAATATTATTCGTCGTTTAGTATTTTCATTTATTTGCTACATTTTGTAAATACTGTAGTACAGAACCCTTCGTGTGCGAGTCCAACTCGCACTTGGCCGGTTTTTATATCACCAAGGAACAACATGACATGTAACAATAGTATACTTTCATGTTTTTCAAAACATGTACAAATATGAGTCGGGTCAACGACCAAATTGACCTGCCTCGATGCTAAATACCACATCACCCTCAATATTTCCAATCAGTTCTGAAAGTAGTACAATTCTTGGCAATTTATGCCCAAAAGTTTGTTTGCTTGAATCTATTTTACTAACAATATCTATGTGTTTTTCCCTATACTTACAAGTAGGAGTTGAAAGTATTCAGAAGAAGGGCGTCTCTTGTATTTGGTTCAATACAACTTCCTGTTAAAACAACTTACCTTCGGAACAATGTTTTTAGTATACAGTTAGGGACGCTGTGTGACATCGAGAAGATAGATGTTCTGGAAATGTGGTGCTGAAGAAGAATGCTTGCGATATCGTGGATGGAGTTTCGTACCAACACCTCTATACGCCAAGAACTCGGCATCAAAAAGCGTATTTTTGTTCTGGTCCAAACGCGCATCCTCAAATACTTCGGACACATATCGGGTCGTGAGGGTGTCTCTATAGAGCGCCTTGTCGTGCAGGGTAGAGTGGAGGGCACTAGACCACGCGCACGCGCACCCATGAGATGGACTGACCAAATTAAATCCAGTAAAGGTGAGTGCAATAAAGACACCAAAAATCGGAGTAGATGGCGAAAAATCGCGAGGCGAATTACATCAGCCCCTGGACAAGAAACTAAATGAAGATCACGATGGAGAAGATACAGTTACGGGGTGATTTAAAAGTGGGATTGTGTAAGAAAGAAAGAAAATATGTTTATTTTGTACATGTCATAAGTCCACTTAATATAAAAAAAAAACTGGCCAAGTGCGTTTCGGACCACGCACAATGAAGGGTGCCGTTAGTAGTTGGGTGCATTTATCCGGAGAACAAACTTACGTATATCTTATACGTCACAGTTAATTTTCCAACTGCAAATTACAAAACAAATACAAACAAAAAAAAAACAAAATACAAAAAAAAACAAAATACAAAAAAAAAAACAACAAAATACAAAAAATAATAATAATAAAAAAAAAACAAAAATAAAAATATTTTTTTTTTTTGTAATTACAAAACAATTTTTTTTTTATGTGATAAAACTACAAATTATCGATTTTTTTTACTTTTTCCTTAAATTGTGCTGCAGACTTTGCTTCTTGCCAAATTTCATAATTCTAGGTCAACGGGAAGTACCCTGTAGGTATTGATTTATTAAAATATGTCGCATAAATGGCCGTTTTTTTATTACTTGTACTTAGAAGCTTGGTTTTTAGAGCTCCAAGGGATTGTTTAGACCTCCGCATTTGAAATTAATTTCAACTTGATACACCCACGCGTTCTAGAAAAAAAAGGGTCTTGACTGATAGACCGATGGAAAAGAAAGTGTTCCTATGAGCACCCCAAAAAAACAAAGTAGAAACTTGTTTTTTCATTTCTCATACTCGAAAAGTAGTGTTTGTTTGATCCAAGTAGCGGGTGGAAGACTCATAGTAATTGCTTCCCTCTCTAGGGCGGGAATGTATTTTAAAAATAGAACTAAATTTAGTTAGGCAATCGGATACGAAAAATTTTACTAAGGAGGGTATTAAACTATCATATCTATGATCAAAGATATAATTAAATTGTAAAATAGACATTTATTGTGGGTATATTTCCCTTAAGGGAATATTACACTATCATGTCATCCTTTCCTTATCTACGAAGCTCACAAATTACCCATAATATGACTATTCTACAATTTAATATCTTTGATCCTATGATCAAAGATATAATTAAATTTTAAAATTGGTATTACACTATCATATCTATATATGATAGTATAATACCCCCTTATAGAAAACAGTAAATTAAAAAAAAATGCTGCAGTCTAGTTAGTGTATAAACAGGCAGTGTGAATAAAAAAAAAATACCTATAAGCGGGACGACCCACGGCGGTGAAGCGGGGTGTTCCATATTTAAAATTATAAAAAGACTAATAGGTACTAGAAAACTCATGTTATTATTATCAATAAATATTTTAGAAAAACTAAAAAAATTACTTTCCTTAAATTCGAAATGAAAAGTAGAGTGTTTAACACGGGTGAAAGTCATCATTTCCTACTCGGACTATAGTCGGTCTAAATACCTCGTATGGGAATTGATTCGTTTTGATCTTTGCATAACAATCTACTATTTATTTTTAAGAGCTCATACTCATCCTAAACTCAAACCATTTTTTATAGGTTGAACCTACTGAACGCTTATCATACTTCCACGAACGGATTGCCAATCATGGTAGTTCTGTTCATCATGATAAACACTGATATGGGTAGACATGCCGATGTTACAAAAACAATATAAAAATTTCCATTGTTTTCGACACCACAAAAGAAAAACTTTGAAAGCCCAGAACCCGTGTTTTTCCCACATTTCGTCCCATAATTAATAACAGCAGAGACCAAAAAACATCCCTGATTTCAATAGACGCTCATTTGACTCCAATTTATCATATTAGGACAATTGCCATGCAAATTACGAATGGAATAAAAACCAAATGACAAAAGCAAGTTAATTATTTCTCGTCCATAGTTTACCACGATTGCAGAAAGACAAATGAAGACAAATCGGCGATGGAAGTCGGTTCAATCCCCGTTGGGACAGAGCGTACTAGGGAAACTCGCTGCGATAAGGAAAATTTTATGAAAATAGAAAAGCCTGTCCTGTAAAATGTTTATTTCGAAAATTTTGTGAAATGTTTATTTCTCTTTTGTGGAAAAATATCAAAGAACCTATCATAGCAACAAATAAAAAAATAAAAAAAACGTTTTTGACATTCTGGTTGTTCACATGAATTGCTGCATTATTCAAATACGTCAACACATTTTTAAATCAACAGAATACATACTCGTACATAGAACATGAAAAAAAAAAAACTTTGTCCGATCCGTGGGCGTGTTGTTAGGTATCGTACTGAGAGTCTATTTATGTGGTAATTTTAAGTAAAAAAGAAAAAATTGCCGCATTTTTTTCAAGGTTTATTACATGGGGCGCGGGCGGTCGCCATTTAACGGGTGTGTACAAAATTTACCAATTTTATCGTATTAAAAATGTAAATTTTATATTTTCAATACTAATAATATATTTCTTTTTACTTTTTGGTAATGTAATTGCAGTACCTATGTGCTCCTTTCGGATCGGACAGTGTTTTTTTTACGTATTGTATACATAAACTCCCACCTTTTTCCATGGGGGTACGTAGACGAGTAAGAAACTACTTACTAACAGAACGCCACCTGCTAAGGTCCTTAAATACACCTTAAAAAAAAAGACAGTGGCACTCCGTGAGTGCCGACAGAAGTGAGAACTTGAAAAAAAACCGGCACCGCGGTAATCAACGCGTTGATGTCTTTTTAATGGTCAAAAGGTGGTGTCATCATGGTGTCTCGCAATCAGTGGTTCAGTCCCAACTCAAAAATGCCCAACGCGCTTAAAGAAGCTTTCGCAGCTTTTGCTTTTCTTTTCGTAGCATGATGCTGAGCGATAGCCGATTTGCGTGGATGTGACGCATGCTTCCCCAACTTTTTCTCATTTATGTATTTAAAACTTTTTTTTGCGTCATGTTTACCGCAAATAAACGTTTTTTCTTTCTTTCTTTCTTTCACTTTAAAAAAAAATTACGTCAACAAAATAGTTGATATAAATATTGGAGGTGCAAATTGGTGCGGTACGGCAATTCTATTGTTCAAAAATCTGGAGAATGCTCAAACAATAGACGTCAGACGGACCTAACACCAAACTTCAATAATTCTAATTCCCATTTAGAGGAATTTGAATTATTAATAAGGAAATTGGAATTAGGTACCCAACTCATTCGAATACCGTATTAAATTAATCCATGACCCTTAGTTGTTCTTCGTGACCTTTGGGAATAGGGATGACAAGCGGTTGGTACTAAGTTCCATTGATCTTTACAACGGGCTCAATATTATTCCACTTGAATTGAAGAGACGGTGAACGATATTGAAAAGATTATTTTCATAAAATGTGGTCTCAGTAAAGTTACTTTTACATTTATAATATTATAAAGAGAAAATATTTGTATTTTTGTTTGTAATTAATAAACTCAAAAACTACTGGACCGATTTAAAAATTCTTTCACCAGTAGAATGCTATATTATCACTGAGTAATATAGGCTATAATTTATGACTGATATAGGGAACAAAAAAAAATGTTTTAATTCATTTAACTACATCAATGAGGTTTTTACACTTAGAGTATAAGACACTGTTATAATTATTTTAATAGTGAAATAAAAATCTTAACTTTATATTTTTTAGTATTCTATCTAAAGGCCGCCTGAGGCTGTAAAAGTCTCCTCTAAAATGTTTCTATTCGTCCGGTAGTCTGACTGTTCTTGCCCAAAATTTGCCAGATATTCTTTTTATACCATCCACCCACCTTTTGAAAGGTCTGCTATATTGAGAACTATATAATTATAAAAAAGCTTTATTCACTCTTTGTCTCAATACGTTAGCTAATAACTTAATTTTCACTAGCATCACCACTGCTGCACATAAGCCTTCCTCAAGCATCACCACTTCAACCGCTTCTGTGCGTGTGCATCCAGCGGATTCCTGCAGTTTTCACAAGATCATCGGTCTACCATATGGGAAGCCTTCCAACGTTACGTCTTTCGGTACATGGGTGCTTTCGGCCCCATCGGCCATCTGTTCGCGAGCAATATGCCATGCCCACTTTACACTAGCTTTTACATCAAAACCAAAACACGACATTGAACGAACTAGGTTGTTGAGGTCAGAGTCACTCCCGTAGTTTTAAGAAAGTTCGCATTGACTCAGCCTCAATCTGTATCGAAAACACAAACAATAAAAAAAAAAAAAAAAACTGTGGCACTCCGGGAGTGTCGATAGAAGTGAAAACTTGAAAAAAAATTAGCACCGTGGTAATCAACGCGTTGATGTCTTCTACTCCACGCACCGCGGTAATCAACACGTTGATGTCTTTTTAATTGTCAAACGCTGGTGTCATCACAGTGTCGCGAAATCAATAGTTTAGTCTCAAAAATGCCCAACGCACCGAAAGAAGTTTTCACTTGAAAAAATTGACAAGTTGCATTGATTGTTGCTGAGATGAGATGTGACTTGAATATGCTTTTAAGTACAAGATTGGCCTTCAGGCAGTCGCTCCATATAAAATATTGGTATTTAGCTGCAGACGGTTAGACTGGAAGCCGACCCCAACATAGTTCTGAGAAAGCTATACAAATGATGATTATTTTCTGACCGAAATTCTTCCACTATCAAAATATCGTCTTGATATTGCGTATACAAGCGACAAATAGTAATATCAGCCGCAACAATACCGTTCGATTGGAAAGTTCGAAGTTGAAGTTCTCCATGTTTTTATTTTAACACTTTTTTTTATTCGGCTTCCATTGTCTGCGCTATATTTGTTGTGAGTCCGATATCGGTTTTGATTCAGAATGGATTTATTTTTATACAATATGATCTTTTCTTTCATGTTACCATGTGTTATGGTTTCCATGGATACCGGTTTAAGAATGTTGTTCTTTTTTGGATGATCCTGGATCCTACGTGAGGTGCCTCCTTGGATGTTTTTTTTTTCTTCGATTTGAAGTGTTTTTTTCGTCGTCAATATGTGATATGAAGGTTGTTTTGCTAATGGATACATATACATATAGCAAGATAATAAAGACAGCTTTTCCTGGTAGAAATAAAATCAAAGCCTTGATAATATAGACGCAAAAGTTGCTTATAGATAAAGAAAAAGAAAGAATGAAAATACATTTATTTAGCACAGACAAGAAGGCACACAACACAATATAATTATAACACAATTGAAAAATTAAAATAAAAAAAGGAAATAAAATACAAAGTGTAGAATAAAAATTTAACAGGATTAGAACAACATTTAACAGGATTTGGATCGATAGGCCACTGCAGATTTCCTAGAAGGCTGAAATTCTAGAACATTGCTAAACTACCTTTAAGCTAATTAAGAAACTGAGGAACTATTCCAGAAGACAAGAATCATCTAAAATGAGAAGTTATAATTAGATCGCACGTTTTTTCAGAATCGTTTGTTTGTTTTTGGTTGGCGGCGCATCGTAAATAAATACGTCGCGCTGCATTTGGGGGCGGCGAAGGTAGCGTTCCGGAAAATCTCGCCTTAAATTCCTAGAAGTTCGGAAAATTCCGACTAGCTAGATAACTGGGTATTTAGAAAAAGGACCTAGAATGAACCAGGAAAACACCACACTGTACACAACGTATAATATATTAATTACTTAGTATTTTATGTTTTCATTGTATTAGTTTATTTATTTTTTAAATATTTAATTTATGTTATGCAGAAATACAGATTTTTATTTAATTTTTAATTTTAAATCTAAATCACACATATAGCAGTGGAAAATAATACTTACCCGATATAATAGGTCACACAGGGAGACGTCATTACGTCATTCCTTAGGTAATTAATTGCTTAAAACCAGCGCTGTTGACGTTAGGTTCGTCCGAATTCACAGGTTTTTGCTGAGCACCTGCTCTTACATAAATGTCACGCACAGCTTAATTTTTCTTGTTATTTGTTACAAACGTAGTTGACTCTGCAATCGGCATTTTGTTTTTATAAATGATAAATGATTTTATTTCTGTAAGTAGGTTTGTACAAACACTTTTACACGTCAATCATATTTTAAAAACTAGATGAGGGTTGCGTTTCCTATCTGACTACTCTGAGAAGAAAGGCCGAAACAAACTCAGAGGTTATGTTGTTGTTATCATTTGCCAATGGTGCAGCAGTAATTGCGCAATATTGTATCTAATAACCTCACAAGCAAAGCTCGAAACCGGCTTAAAAATACCAGTGACAACCGGTTTATTTGGGTTTTACTCCGCACTTTTCTTAAGAACGTGAATGTTTTAAGAACTTTATTTTAACCTAAATTAACCGGTTTATACGACGAGCAGCATGTCGGTTAGCGCGTTGCAACTTGTGACTACTTGTGACGGACGATGCCGCGCCGAATAAAAGCTTAGCAAAAACCCGGTTAATATTGCTCTAAACCGTTTAATCCGAAAAAACCTTTATGTAAAAACTCCTCCAAAACTCGGTTTCGAGGAGCAAAACCGCATGTAAAGGTTTTTGCGTCCAGTACATAATAAGGGTTTGAAAATTTAACCGGTATCCGAGCCTTGCTCACAGTCAATCACACACTTATAGTTAGTGTGTGATACTAACTTAAAAAATATTATAAATTAAAGTCGCTTTTCGTGTCTGTGAGACCGCGTTGTTCTTCTAAACTACGCGACGGACTTTGATACAGAATCCACCATAATTACGAGAATTTATTCCGGAAGGCTTATGTGTACAATACATTAATATTAAACTTACATATAATAAAGAAATCACGTTGTTTTGTCAAGTCGTAAAACTGTGCAAAGCTAAGAAATCGCTAGTCTATACTAATACTAATAATATTATAAAGAGAAAATATTTAATATATTTGTTTGTTACGCTTTCACGCTAAAACGGCCGAACGGAGTAAAATGAAATTTGGCAAATGGGTAGACCATGACCTGGGCTAGGACATAGAATACTTTTTATGATCATATTTTTACGGGATCGAGACTCATGCGTGTGAAACCGCGGGGCGCAGCTAGTTTAAATAAATGAGTTTAGAGTAGAATTTGACGACGATTCTCTCACTCTCACTATACACAGTTATGCAAATCCCAATTATTCCACGGTTTATGCTCCACTACCATAAAGTACCCGCTTAACCTGTAAAAGCAACGCACGTGTCCCGTCCCTCCCTGACACCTAGCTACACTACTTGACTCGGAAAGTAGGACGGCTTTCGATGGAAATTTCAACAATGCCGACAGTTCTTAAGGATTGTCGGGGACAGCATAATGGTCTTGTAGTCCGTTAGCAGATTGGAAAGTCGGACTTTTTTGTGTGGAATTAGCTTACTTGAGGAGTTGAGTCAAATCGACTGAGGCAACGAGGTGGGATTTTTTTTTATTCTTTTGGAATTTTCAGATAAACTTTCTGTTGAAGGTGTATGAATTTACGGGAAAACATTAATACAAGTATTCATGTGGATTTGGAATGAAAGATAAGCGGAAAACGGCCGCATTAAACAATTCCTCTGAAAGAATTCAAGGGCAATTCCCAGCAATTCCTCTATAGTGACACATATTTTAGCTAAATCATATTCAATTCAGTTCTTACCAGAGTCATGTTTGGTGCAAATATTGCCGAATGAAAAAATGAAGACCGTAATTTTACCGGAAAATTATTCTTTACAGTTTTTATTAACCAAATGAGTTTTTTTTTCTACAGTTTAAATGTTATTTCATTATAATACAAAACTGTCAAACAGATGAATTGCGTAATATGAATTGAACGCAGATAATATTATGAATTGTCAGTTTGTGACAGTTTATGTAATTCATAATGTTGACAACATTATGAATTACATAATATATTATGATTCTGCCAAAGCGGCCGTTAGCGGTCACATAAACATAAGTAGTGAAATGGGAGTGTGCTATATACCTATAAGTCACCTGTTCCCCGAAGCATAAGGCAGAGATCACAGGCGAATAGGCGTAACGTTATGTTGATCTCAATGAAAGATAACATAGGAAGACATTTTGATAATAGATCATTTAGTACTCCTTCCTACCCTCGCCTTTTTCTATGCATATTGAAGTCCTTTGCATCAGAATGATTAAATGACTAGCTTTTGCCCGCGGCTGTGCCCGCGTGGAGGTCTGAAGTTATCCCACAGGAACGTGCTACCAGGATAAAAGTATTCTATGTGTTAATCCAGGTTATAAACTATCTGTGTGCCAAATTTCATCCAAATCCATTTAGCTGTTTTGCGTGATTGAGTAACAAACATCTAAACATACACACATACTAACTTTCGCATTTATAATATTATATAGTACCTGTTCGTCTGAGATCTGCTCGGGTGAAAATAGAGAAAATAAATTTCCCAGATATGAGACCCAGCTAGATTGATTTTTCATCCCCGTGAACCCAACTACAACCCAACTGCATATTGCAACTGTCATCGAAATCGTTAGAGCCGTTTTTGAGAACTTAATTACTATATATAAATACATGCAAATATTGCTTATTTATTTGCATAGAATTGTAAGATTTTGCATAAATCAACGCCATCTGGCCTCCACAGCTCAATTACTGGGTTATATAGGTAACCACGGTTGTAGCATTCACTTAGAAAACCTGGGTTTTCGATTTTCTCACCCCGCGTTTCCACCGAGGCATAATCAGCTTATAATGTTTCCACTTCTGAGACACAGGTCTCTTCTTGGTGAGGAGTGAGGCGTAATCGACTATGCAGGTTGCGGGTTGGTAAATATCATCGAATTTTAGGACATGCCGGTTTCCTCACGATATTTTCCTTCACCGTTCTGAGAGCAGTGGTGATGAAATAATTTACACAAAGTAAAACGCCTGTCTCGAGTGCCTCGTTGGTCTAGTGGTCGCAAGCGCTACTGCTGAGCATGAGGTCCTCGGTTCGATTCCCAGGTTGGGCAGGGTTATTGGGTTTTTCTATCTGAGATTTCTCAGTAGCAGCCTGGAGTCTGGATTTGTGCCCGGTTGATGGCAATAGGCTCGCCCCCTATTACATGGGACTTAAAACATAACTGGTGAAATGTGGGTGAACCTGCTACAGGGACACCTCTGCCCAACACTTCGGGGAAACAACGCGTGATGTTATGTTATGTTATGTTATGTTAAAACGCCTGTCTGGGTTCGAACCGACCTGTGATTTACAGTTTGTAAATCGCGGCCGTTACCACTGGGCCACCACTGCTCACACCTGGGCTTCGTTCATACTCATCCCTAGTTCGAACTCGCCCGGTTCGTATAAATGTAGATAAACATATACGAACCATGTATAGCTAGAAGGTGCAAAAGTACTGATGGTAAGAAAAGTGCTAGTATGATTTTTATTTATTTTTATTCTGTCATTATACGCGGTATAAAATTATGAGTATGTAAGTGGGTACTTGAGTGTTTTCTCACCATCCATAAATAGAATCAACATTAATAAACAACACAAGTTTATATGCTCGTTTCATACAGATCGTTCGTTTGTTATACTTACTCCGTGTATGAAACGATAATAATGTCTTCCGTAGTTTTCAGTCGAGGTACTCTATGTTATTTATTAGTACGCGTTTGTACGTTGTTCTCTATGTTAACTATTTATTATTTACAAATTATTGAACTTGACTTGATTTCCGTTGATCTTTTTCGGGTGACCACTGAAAATCAGCGCTGTGATGTGGTTCTCCCATAGCATAGCATCATGCTGAGTGGAAGCCTTCTTGTCACAGTCATAACGTACAGCTGCCGAATATTTCTGTTTTATACTCATGTTTGCATATTATGTACAAAGTTAAACCCATTTTAGTTTTTGCTTACCTACTCTGGTTTATGTATGCACGTGTTTCTGTGACAAATAAATCTATTTTTCTTTGTTTTTTTTTACTTTATTACAACCAAAACTGCATTGTTTTTATATTTTCTAAATGCATTTTTCACTATAGAAAGTGTCTTTTCTATCTTCTTTTTCCCTATAGTAGGACCGTAACTATCTAGCCGCCTTCCAACTCGTTTTATCGGCATCTTGTGTGAAGTAGGTTACGTCCCGTTCAAAGCGAAGGGCTCGCCTCTCTATATTTATATGGAGTGCTAATTTTAAACCCATCGCGCTGGCATGAGTGCCTTCCATGTAAAGCGTATACGTATGATGTAGGCGATAATATTAAAGTAGAAAAATTTAATAAAAATACCTACAACATAACTTTTACCGGGTGACTGGATTTTTATATTGGTTAGGTGTCTTGAGCAGAAATTATATAGCTTTTGGAATAAAAACTGGCTTAAATGGCTTCGATTATCGTATTTATTACCAAGCGTTGGGATTACTTTATTTTGCGTGGACTAGTTATTATAAAAAATCAGAGTCGGTATATTTATCTGTAATAAAATTACATAAAAATAAAAAAAAAAACAAATAATAAAAACCGTAAAAAACTACTAATCTCATAATATTCAATTTTTTTTTTCTGTAAAATTTTACTTTAAGTAAAATAAAATAAAAAATACACAAAATTGCACCTTTTGAATTTAAATATTTCATAGTAGTCCGTTCGCATGTTTTATACTTATCCTAGTTATAGAGGTAAAACCTAATATTAGCCATAAATTACTGTAATACACATACTCTGTAACATACGATATGTTTCGCTGTTGGTTGCCTAAGAAAAGAAAATAAAAATAACAAAACAACAATTGTAAATAAACCCCTGATAATGTCATTCAGGCGCCAAGACATTCTGAAAATGAGAACCATTCTTCAAGAAACTGTTGTTTTGGATCTGTCATGGCAGCCATTCATTAAACTTGTCCTTTCATTCATGCCAAATAGATCATCCTATCTAGATTTTGGATACACTTCATTACATTACCATCTCCATACCCAATATTTTTTCAACACAAATAAGGTCAAGCTAGACATCATTCAACTCCCTTCCCTACACATGAATATTTTTTGGTCCCAATTTCGGCACACACGATATCCAATAATAACATCTTACGTGCTAAAAACGGCCCAAAACTTGGGCGATCCATCCCGAGGCGAGACAAAAACTAGACAAAGCCTAGAGGAGAATTATGACGTATAGTATATTATGTATAGCTTGGGACATCTGGACGCTAAAACGAAATTCCCACACGCATTTACCGAAAGAGGTCCCTAAACATATTATGGGGTTGTGGTGCGGTGGTGAGAGGTAGCGGTGAGCGGTGACCTTATTTTGTTTCTCGGTTTCTCGTAAAATGTAAGAACTTTTATGTACGTAACTTTCCTGGATTTAGGTACAACAATCAGTTTAAGAAGGTTTTAAAAAGTATTTGGCAGGTTTCTTCTGCTTTTGTGACGGCATGAACTATCCTCAGGTCAGTAATGTTGATGGCGTTATGTAGCTACAGCTCAGGATAAAATGGACGAAAATGACTGGTAAATGAATAAATGTGATGTGGTAATTAAAACTATATTATTATTGTTTCTTTAGAATTGGGATGGTACACGGAAAGACGCTGAGTTTTTCCTTCTTAAAATTCTTTAAAACATGCCAGTTTATACCGATAATAAAGGTCTTAAAAATATATAAATACTATCGCTAAATCTTTACTACTATAACTCCACCCTATTCTCGAGGATGACAACTTGAATCTTCGCCCCTATTCTACATAGGAAATCGACTTTTAAACCTTTTGTTGTACATATCTTATACAAAGATATGTTGCTAGCGTTTGAAGTACTGGTAGTGCTGCTTTGTCAAGTAGGAGATTGTGTTTGGATGTCTTCGCTACAATTGTTATATATTTGTTGATTGATTTCGGTCAGAATGATACAAGAATAAATGGGTTAGGTGTTAGCTTTAAGAGGCTAATTTCGTATTATTCAAATCTTAAAAACATTGATAGTAAATTGTAGATAGGTGTTTGATCTCTGTATATGTAGCTCAAAAAATATACAGTATTAGCTTGTATTGTTTAACTGACCCGCTGCTGGTTAACAACCTCTTCTAACACACAAAAACGACATGAATTTGATCACCTTAGTTCACTGTACTATGCCAATTTCAGGCCTTTAAGTCCAAGAATTCTATCCATCTTTCCATTCTCCACAATTCCAGGATTTTACCACATATGAAAATGTCTAGTAACTAAATATATACGCTTATATAAACCGTCACGCTCTGCTCGCTTACAAGGGGAATAAATCTCTTTACGCGAGATGTGAACGAACTACGTATGTATGTAGATGTACATTATGTATCTGTGCTAGATTTTCTATTTTCATATACATTCCTAAAGGATGTGTTCGGAAATGTATGAAGAAATATCTGTGTTGAGAAAGTTTTATACAAACTACAAACTTAGTTGAATGGATTAGGTATAGAATACATTAACATATCATCACGCCTGAATTACCAGAAGGGGTAGACAATAATAATTATGAATACAAATACATTACAATATAAAATAATTATAAATTCAGGATTAATATTATTTCGGAACAAGGAATCTATAGAGTGTTAGTAACATGATATTATAACAACTTATTATCTAGTGTTAGTATCAATCGACCTCCGCATAAACTGCTTTACAATTGGAGAGCTGAACCTCTCCACTGGATGCTGTTGCGTCTGCCTCTCACTCAATCACGAATGATATAGCTTACATTTTGTATTCCCAATATATGTTCAATTTCAATAAATGAGTATCCATTTACTACGCATTGGAATGGGTAACTAGCCTCATCTCGCTCTTACAGACTCCTTTGACAATTTAAAAGTGCCTGTAAATGGTTTACTTGAAATAAATGCTTTGAGTTTGAGTTTCACAAACGCGTTAGTACAACTACATATTGCCATGTAATAGGGGGCGAGCCTATTGCCACAAACCTGATACGAATAACATTATTAAATAATTCAATAAAACATTGCCAAACTTGGATATCGAATCCCAGCTTTCGCGCTCGCGACCACTGGACTAAACGTGGCAGTCATCTTGAATAAATCATGGATTACATAAAGTAACTTTATTTACTTAGGTCATCTTGTTCACGTGAAGCTCTGTTCTCATAAAGAGCTCATAACCGCTTGCCGATGTCCCAAAAAACAAGGTAAGCACTTGAACAGTGTTTCAAACCCCAAACGGCTCAAACAACAGTAACTAAACCAGCCAGTCAGTTCTTGGCGACCAGCATTATTTATTGACCAAGATTTTTTCCAACTAAGTTAGTGTCAACTTTTCGTCTAATCAGATAAAGCTGAGCATCAATGCAACAAAGCAGTTCAAGAATGAACACCTCACTTCGTCAAACAACAGCGTTATAAAGTGGTTACTTCTCAAACTCGCGACGTCTCAAATCTAGACTCCATGTTATTATTATGTACAAGTCACACCTTCGCGTCGGGAATACTAATGCAATTGTTCGCTGTAGAATTAAATTACTGTTTGTTACTGAAGGAAATTTGAAGATACGTTGTTATGACAGCACAAGTGGTTTGACAAATAAATGTGTTAGCTGCTGAGAATGTGAAGCTAAGTTAATATTGTTGTGATTATGTTGTTGATAAACTAAAGGGAGTAAAGACTAAAACTTAGGACTGCCGGAGTCAAGTAAAATTAAATGAAAACCCTTTGGGTTGTTGCATAACCAGGGTGCTTTATACGGGGTGGTACCTACTGCAAGCGCCACGCATCGAATAAATAAAAGGCGTATTTAGTGTTAATGTCATAGATATTCCTAGAGTTAATTGCTATTTTCGTCATCACGCGCGCTGTCAGCTCCCAAATCGAAGTCTCAATTCTTTTCTCAATCCATCAGCTCAGCCTATCGGAGTCCACTGCTGGACATGGGCCTCTCCCAGGCTGCGCTACAACACCCTGTCCTCCGCCTTCCGCATCCAGTCTGTCCCAGCCACATTCTTAAGGTCGTCGGTCCATCTAGCTGGGGGGCGGCGTCCTATACTACGCTTGCCGATACACGGTTTTCACTCTAGGACTCACCTGCTCCACCGGCCATCGGTCCTTCGACAAACATGGCCAGCCAACTGCCACTTCAGTTTGCTTACTCTGCAAGCTATTACGGTTACTCCGGTTCTTTTCCGGATAACTTCATTCCTTATTTCGTTGAGCAACCTGGAATTTGAAGACCAGCCTGATTGTCAGTGCCCACGTTTCGGCACCGTATATCATAACGGGCAGGATGCACAGGTCAAAGACCTTAGTCTTTAAACTTTGCGGGATAGGTGTCTACCAAGCTGGATGACTTGACCTAGGTAGACATACTCCTTCACAACTGCGAGAAGCGACGCTGCTACAATTCTTATCTAGTTTTCTAAATATGAAATTGTTTTATCACTATATAGTACTTACTAATTCCATGTGTTTATCTCATCAAACATGTCATCAACTTATAAAGTATTCGGGAAGGTTGGTTAAACTCCATATTGGGCTTAAACGTCATGATTTCATGAAAATAGTCATTCAGTAGGGTAATATGAACTTAGAGAGTTGTATTAATGATTTTTATCATTATAATTCTATAAATAAATATTCGATAAAGCCGCGAATCATATTTAGGACAACGTACAACCTAATACTGACCTGCAAATTGAAAAAAAAAAAACGTAAAAAAAAAATTTGGGGGCTGCCCCTTTCGCCTTAATATGTTGTGCCCCTGGTCTGACTGGTGGAGTGGTGGATATATCTAACATGAACCAAAGAATAATTAAGAAAAATTGGTTTGGTATATTAGAAACACGTGCAAATATGAAGATAAATTTAGCTCGAATAAATGATACATGAGGTATTCAAATCTTATGATTTTTTTGCCGATACGAGACAAGAATATGAACAATTTCCTATTATATTTAGATAGGTATTGCCGTGTTCTCCGTTAAAATGTAATGGGTGTCAGAGACGTTACAGTCGATTGATGCTATTAATATTATTGATAAGGTTGGGTACGCAGGCCCATTCCCAGTTGCATGTGTTCATAAGTGGCGGCAACCGCTTTCCATTACGTGGGTGGGTGGTTGTCCTATTTACCGACGTACATTTCGCCAAGTGCAACGACAGGGGTTAAAGCTACGACCCCTTCTGTTTGACGTCATCACACATATTATAATACTACGTCATGGTTGTTATGACCCCTATCTGACAATATTCAATAATTGAAGAGGAATTTTGGAAAATATTATGGTCACCGATATGCTAATGTTAATTAGTACATCCGTAGCTATGAGAATTATGTGTTGAGCTTAGCCAGCAGTCAAATTGAACATATATATCGTCACATCTACGGCGAACTTACGAATCTGCATAAAACGCATTTTACAGGGGAGCGTTTAGAAAGTTAACTCAATGATAACTCATTTTTTGGAACACATATAAAGGTACCGCAGTACATTTGGTTTTGAAAATGGTACTTTTTATATTATCAACGTATTGTTATTTTTTTTTAACTTAGTTTAAATTTTTATTTACACATATTTATTTATATGATTTTTAAAACTAAGACTAATAATTATATGTACAAGTATATAAAAACGGGGGAATAATCATCATTGAATATTCTTCAACCATCATAATAGCTTTTTAGGGTTCCGTACCTCAAAAGAAAAAACCGGAACCTTTATAAGATCACTCGTCAAGATCATTCGTCCGTCTGTCACAGCCATATAGACGTATTGTCAATATTTTAAAAGGATCCGAAATGAATGTACTTTACATCATCATACATAGAAGTTATTAGATATTTGTTCATACCCTGGCAAACTTACGAAAGTGGTACTTTCGTTGTTTACTAAAATAATAAAAATATCCAGCAGATTGTCAGGGTATGAATAAATATCTACTAACTTCTTTTATTTTGAATTTACTGTGGCAAAATACCTTTTATGAATTTATAAAGTTTACTCTGGTATTAACATAAAACGTAGAATCGAAAAAGAATAAGAACGTAGAACTGAATACTGTAACCGTCAGGGATAAAAAATTGTAAATCTACGGTGTGTAGTACACGAGGCTATACATCAAACTATACATTTCCAGATTATGCTGATCTCGCATTGTATAGGATTTCCGTACAACGCGAAGTCAGCTTATACTGGAAATGTATAGCTTGATGTGTAGCCGTGTGTACCACATTAAGTACAGTTTTTCATCAAAGCATCGATTTCACTAAAACTGCAGATTCGTAATTTGCCGTGGATGTGACGATTATAATTACGTAGTTTTAAGTCTTCCTTTCTATCAGCAGTCCACATGACTGCCTATGTTTTTTTTTATCATTAAAACAACGGCCAGTAGTCTGGAAATTTGTGGCTTTGATATTTACTTTAGCTACCCAAAACTTGTTCACTTTTGCCCTTCTCCAGTCATGCTCCAACACTATTTTTTTTTAACATTACCTACTCAAATAAGTTGAATATTCTTCGATCCATCATAATAGCTTTTAAGGGTTCCGTACCTCAAAAGAAAAAACCGGATCCCTTATAGGATCACTCGTGTGTCTGTCTGTCTGTCACAGCCAATTTGCTACGAATCTAATGGACCGATTAAGTTGAAATTTGGTACACATATCAATTTCTGTGACCCAAATACGGACGTGTAACGTAAATAAATGAATTTTGAATATGGGTTCACTTTTAGGTTGTAAATAGATTTTAGATTTTTTCTGAATGGAAAGGCTTGTTGTGAGAATCAATTTAAAAAAAAAAAAATTAAAATAAATACATTAAAAGATATTTAAGAAAATAGATGAAAATTTACCATTCCCCTTTCCCTTATCTCCGAAATTACTGAACCTAAAATTTTGAAAAAAAAAAAGACAGAAAATAGTTCTATACTTATATATTATATTACAGGAAAATATATCTCCTATAAGAAGTCTATGGTATTCAAATAACATGGTATATCTGTTAATATTGTACGTTCAAACTTACATTTGCAGTTGGAATGTATAAGAGAACTTGTTTTTCAACCACATTATTAAGTTTGTCCCTGGGATAAATTCATCCCAACTACGGAACTCTTCATTTTGCGTGGTCCGACACGTTCTTGGCAGGTTTTTTTCTATGTTATGTAGATATGTATAATCCACTGGCTGTCTAGCCAGACGTGACTCAGTAATTTGTCTGAATATCTTGCACAATATTTGACAAGTAATACTCCTTCACAAAAAGTGAAAAAGAAACTGACATCTATCTCTATGCATACCGAATAATTACCTAATTACAGTGTTACCACACGACAGATTTAGTAAAGGTAGTTTATTTATAATTATAAATACCTTATTATTAATTGGCGCTTGGCAGTATGAGTAATCGCCGTTGCTTGCGTGAGCGATGACGTAGCAAGATGGTGGACATCAATTTGACGTTTAATCGTTTGTGGCGGGAAAGCATTGGTCACTTGTCGTTGTGGGAGTACCACCTGAGCTCAGCTTCATTTGCCTAGTCTCCTGAGGATTTTATTTATAATAAAACATAAATACGTTAATAATAAAACATTTTCAAAATGGAGGCCTGACTCTATTCTAGAACGAAATTTAGTTATGAATTCTGCGCTCTCATTTTAATAATTCAGCTAGTTATTTAGCTTTCGAAAAGACGTACTTTTATAACACATGAAGCAATGGATGTTGTATCGAAATAAAAACTTTCGTTATCAATATCACCTTGATTTTGAAAGTAGGTAGAGTTAAATACAAAATTGTGTTAAGTTGAGATTAGTATAAAATCTATCAGATTTAATTGAGGTTCAAATGTGAGAACAAATAATTGTATTCTGAGATTAGCGTATCTCTGTCATGTCGTGATTATCTTTAATTAATGTAATTGACCTTTACTTCTTCCCAATTGAATATTTTCAATTTAAGAACGCAACCCCTAGAATAGTTTCACTCAAACCCGGGAAACATTTCCATACTCCGAACTACGGACCTTAGTTCCCGGGCTGCCGAGTAAGCAGGCAGTGCCTAAAGAGGTCAGTAAGACCGGGTGGCCAATCGGCCGTGTAATGGTCGGAAACGATCCTTTCCAAATAGTTATACTTACGTCTTCAATCGTAGGTTTTAATGCCTTGCAGTTACGAGAATGTCTGTGTGATTTTCCTTGTGGGTGAAGGGATTTTTCGTGATGAATATTGGTATTTTATGTACTTGGAGGACAAAAGTGAAATTGAAATTGTGTATTGAAATAAACTGACGTGTTAAAGAATGAAGGGATGATGATCTTGTCAGTATCATTATGTTTGGAGTACTTTGAGACAAATGATTGTACAAAATTATAACCACCATTAATGATTTTTGAATTCGAAATTATTTTTCCTTACGAACTGAACTTAAGAAAGAACTAAAATTGTTAATAATTGATTAAAATATAGCCTAATAGACTAATAAGCAATTTAACTCTAACTTTACGTTATAGAATAAGTTACATTTAAGAATAGTGTCAATTTACACTTTTATATAAATCCGAAGCACTTTCTTAGCTTTGAATAATTTATAAAAAACACCTTGTTCACGTGTTACATGTTTAGCACAAGCATTGTTACTATTTTTCACTCACTATTTATATACTACACGAAAGTGAATAAGTGGTTTTCTTATACTTCCTTCTGTAAAGACAAACTAACACCAATTCAAGGTGTGCGAAAGAACTCTTGTGAAGAAATCCCCACTACCATCTTACTGATTTGCTAGTACATATTTCACAACGGTATAAGCTATCTTTATATCATTACTAGCCTTCGCCCTAGGCTTCACCCGCATAAAGGTCGGAAATTATCCGACGAGAAAGTACTCCGGGGATAATAAGTATTTTAGGTATTTTCTCTTTTGTAGATTCTTTTCTATTTTGTGAACGTGAGAAAGCTGTAGGCTTAGTGGACTGTAGATCTGTTGACCATTTCCTATTTTGTAAACTACCTGGTACTTGTTGAAAGACCTACACTGTCCTCCCATACCTATTAACACTGTTATTTGAAAATATTTTAAAAGCCAATTATTTTTAAAAGAGTAACCGTGGAGTTTCTTGCCGGCTCTTCTCCATAGGAAACGACTAATTGGAACCGCACACCTAGCTTCTGACGTTTCATAAGTGCCCATGTAGGTTTATGCGAAATATTTTAAATTGCTAATCCAAGTCATAAACTATTTGTGTGCCAAACTTCACCCAAATCCGTTCAGCCGTTTTGCGTGATTGAGTAACAAACATACAAACACACAAACACAAACTTTCACATAATATATAAAATATTGCTAGGATATGTTGTGCGGATACGACAGGAGAAGAATAGGAAGATAATGGCTCATTAGGATTATTGGCGTTTTTTTGCACAGTAGCCACGCGTAAACTAATGACTAACTGAAGCTTACCTTAAGCTGCTCTGTTTGTATATAAGAGATATCGCCATTTTTACAAACACACATGCATTATTTTAAGCAACATACCGAGGTATCATCCAGCTGGTCATAAAGATATTTATATAAGAAATAAGAAAGAGATATAAGAAAATGTGTTCAATATGTGTATATTAATTTACAATACCCTACCAGACGAATTGAAAGTGTTGCAGGGTAATGTTTTTAAATCAAAATTGTCAGAGTGGTTACACAAAAAGTGTTTCCACAGCATGAAATAATTTTCAGAACATAACAAATATTTTAGGGTATTAGTTAGTGAATTTGTTGTAGATTAAAGAACATTTGTATGTAATAATAATGAGTGATAATAATGTAATAATAATGTACTATTAGTAGAATCTGCATAATAATTTATGACATTTAAACATGAATAATTTGCACGCTTACTCGCAGGCAGAATACAATTGATTTAAGGCTGAGATGTTCCCTTGTAAAACATGATTGTATTTTCTTTCAAATAAACAATTTGAATTTGCTCATAATACGATAACAGCTGTTTGAGACGAAATTTCCTCAATACTGGAGCAAAATGTGACTTAATATAAAAACAATGCATTATATGACAGGCACGTAGTCACTATGAATTATTATTTGTGTATTATGAACTGGGTTCGATACCGTCTTAATAATGGATGGTGGATGTCGTAAAAATATACAGGACAACGCTGTGACATACAGATCCGGACGGTGGATAGCTATAGAATTTCTACTTTACGTAAAATCCCGTCTGTCATTCAGAGTGACAATTTATAATGAGAACACACCACTTTTGTCATCCTTACTAATAATAGAAATGAAGAAGTAACTCAGTCTGTCTGTTCGTTTTAATGTTATTTTCACGCACTAAAAACTGAACTAATTTGGAAGAATTTTGATACACGGATAGACTATGACCTGGCTTAGATCATAGGATACTTTTTACCTCGGTAGTTCTATCCTGGGGATAGTTTCTGTCCTCCACACGGGTGAAGCCGCGGGCAAAAGCTAGTATTAAAATAAGGTAAAAAAAAAAAGGTTTTGGAACTGCCGGATATCCCGCATAAATGCTGAAAACTGCCAAAATTTTAGTTTCTTCTACAACGTCAACGCCACAAACTTTCCTCAAGACCTCAACATGTTCTTCAGTCAGACTCTCCGTACGTCCACAGAGGCACAGGGACATTTTATTACACAGGTCGTGACATGTTGCGCTGATGCCAGTCTGTCGACGGACGCGTTACGGCCGGCTATGGCCCGTTTCGGGGCATTTTGGGGCATTTTGGGGCATTTCAGGGCATTACGGGGCGTTTTCGGGTCATTCGTCCGCCGAATATTGTTTTTGGCGCAATCGTGGTGCTCTCTTTGTTTTTATGGCCATTCGCTAGTTCCAGAGGGTAAGATAAAAAATTTGAAAGTACTTTTCTTTAACTGTATGGATTCGGAGTTGGGTTTTCGGGGATAATGGTCGTTTTATCTCCAATCAAAGTAGTGCAGTTATAGAGAGTCAAGGACTTCCGTTTTTGGACATATTTGGAAGTGATTTGCGGGATAATAATAAAAACAAATTGAAAGAAAAAATAAAATGACTTTGGGATTGAATTTTCGTATTTGCCACCGCATTCCGAAATAAAAATTATTTTTCACTTTGTGTTTTTTTGGAGGCCGTTTTTTTTTGCAAAAGTTTGAATTTTTCACTTTGGTAGTTGTGGGGCCTAAACCACACAAATTTGAATACCACTACCTGCTATGCTATGTAAATAGTAGTGACAGGAAGTTATTATAACATCATCCACTTAAGCAAAGTGGGAAAAATACGTATAAAACGTAAAAACAAAACTATATGGGACTACCGCGCGCAAAATTCTTTCATTTGGCAGAGGCAGATTTTTTTTAATAGGTCCACAATTGGCGAAAATATCTATAATTTTTTAAGTGAAAACTTCTTTAGGTGCGTTGGGCATTTTTGAGATGGGACTAAACCACTGATTTCGCGACACCGTGATGACACCACCTTTTGACAATTAAAAAGACATCGTTGATTACCGCGGTGCCGATCTTTTTTAAAGTTTTCACTTCTGTCGGCACTCCCGGAGTGTCACTGTAATTTTTTTTAAACGTACAACACAACATAGAACCTCCTCCTTTTTGGAAATCGGTTAAAATAGGCCTACATTATGTTTGAGTAAATAACGCAACTAAAGATTTTTTGGATGCTAAACTAATAAGACTGGTGTTGGGTTTATAAAGAAAATCTATCCAATCCTATTAATGTCATGATCTAATGAAAAACTTCGAACTTTTTCTGATCTCTTAATTTTTAATTATAGACGTCTGTGGAAGAAGAGAAAGAAAGAATAACTTTTCATGCTCATAATTACCAAAAAACTCTTCCACAAAAACCGCGAAAACAATCGTGCATATTCCTAACCTCAAAACTACAGTAGATTGATGTAAATAGCGTGTGGGGTCACAAGAAGGGCCCTCGCGTCGCCCGAGTGCGCCTCTCTTGACTCCAGCCAGCTTTTAGCGACGCTCGAGGACCAACTGCCAACCTGAATTTTACAATGCGTTTTTCTGTATATAATAGCTTAGGGTTACGTGGTAGTGGGTTGGTTTGAGGTAGGAAGAGGTAAATGAACTAAGTGAAGGTCGTATAAGGTTTAGGAAGAATAACTAGAGGAGTGACAAAATAAAATGACTCACTACGTTAATTTGCCGTGTTATAGCCATTTCATATAACTGTCAAAAATATATTGGCAATTAAAGTTGGTAGTCAATTTGCTTAAGGATTTATTGTCCTGATTATTGACCTTGAATTTGACTTCGCTAGCTTACTTTAGACTTTAGTTATAACCATGAAATTTAAAATTAGCGTGTTACAACTTTTGTGCTAATCCCACTTAGCCATTGTAATAGTTAACTTGCATATCAAAACTTTAAAAGAGAATTTAGCGTAACTGTAACTTTTCAATTAGTAAAAGATACTGCCGAAAATGCTGTTGAAATATAACCCTTGAGTTTTAGACAGCTTTTGGCCAGGTATAATTTCTTATCAGCGCTATTATAGCTATTGCATGAACACCCGTGTTTAGTTAATCGACTTCAAAAAGCGTCTCAATTCGACTGTGTTTTTTTTTGTTACGCGATTACTCCGCCAATTATGAATTGATTTTGATGATTCTTCTTTTATTTGGTAGGTCACACTTCAGAGGTGGTCTCATATAAATGTTATTAACTTTGTTTGGGTAGTTTTTTGAGAACAAAAATCATCGACGCGTCAAAATTAAACGCATTAAGGCTCTTTCAAACAGGCGCGACACGCGACGCGACACAAAGACACCGCTCGTCGTGCGACGAACGTTGTCTTTGTGTCTAGTCGCGCGAATGCTGATTGGCTGTTGATAATTCCAATCATAGCAGTTTTCGCGCGCTTGATTATATTTGTTAGCAAATTGGGTTGATTTTCAATCTAGAAACTGGTTGTATGTGAGACATCATACAGGCTCTCATCGACCCTATTTCCCTTCAGCTCTAAAACATACCTACCTAACCGAATAACATAAAATATGTTCAAAATCGCAGTCACGTCTACTAGTAATGATATTCATCGCTCAGAGCCCGACTGACCCAATTTCCTCGGTCAACTCCCACGACTTGCCGATGTTTACTTGACAGACTACATTTTGTTTTGAAGTTGTGACATTCGATATGAATTTTGTTGATCGTAGAGGATGAGGTGTTAGTTGGTGATTGTCAGAAAAGGATAATAAAACGTCGGAAAAACATATGACATCATGCCTGTATTTACAGAAGAGTTAGATTGAGGTGTTAACTAAATATGGTAAGGTACCATATTTTGACAACTATGTTTAAATTCCATGTAATGAGGGGCTAGCCTATTGTCGGAAGTCAAAGTCAAAGTCAAATCATTTATTTCAAATAGGCCCATGTATGGCACTTTTGAACGTCAAAATTTACAGACTAATATAATTGATTCTAGTCGCCCCTTCCAAAAGGTAGTTTTCGTATGGAGAAGAATGGGCAAGAAACTCCACCGTTACTCTTTTAAAATGTTTTACAATAGTTTGTATTAGTACGTACATTAGTTAAATAATTATATGTGAAGACGATGCACCTAGAATAAAATTAGAAGGCATTTATTGTTTATTTAATTCTGATTTGATGTTGATTTTATTTTGTTTTGATTGTAATTTAATTTTTATTGTAGTTTTGATTTTAATATTGATTACAATTTTTGATATAATTTAATTTAATTTTGATATGAATATGGATTTTAATTAAAATTTTCGGTTTTATTGTAATATTGTTTTTGATTTTAGTGCTACTGACATATTTTTGTAAGTTCTAATGCTAATACAATATGGATGTTTTCTGAAATTAATGATTTGATTAGATTAGGATCGTAATTAAAGAAGTCTCTTTTGGTAGCTAATCCTACCTATAATATTATAAATGCGAGAGTGAGTTTGTTCGTTTATTTGTTACGCTTTCACGCTAAAACGACTGAACGGATTTGGATGAAATTTGGCACATGAGTAGACCATAACCTGGGTTAGGGCACAGAATACTTTTTATCCCAATATTCCCACCGGATCGAGACTTGTGTGGGTGAAACCGTGGAGCACAGCTAGTATTTTATATGTACCAAAGTGTCTTCTTCAATTTCACATTAAGGTAACAACGCCTATAGGAATCAAAAGTTGCAGTTCAAAAAAACATAGGGATTATCCTTTTAATCAACTTAAATTGTACCTACGTACATAATAATATATTTAAATCACAATTGTCATTCTTTGGCACTTGTATGAAATAGTTATAACACGGCAAAATTGACGTAGGTAGGGTATCTATTTCAGCCTATAATGATCCCACTGCTGGGACACAGGCCTCCTCTCAGTGAGAGGGAGTGGGCCGTAATCCACCACGCGGGCCCAGTGCGGGTTGGTAGAGGTCACATGTCTTCGAATTTTTGTTTCAAGGACATGCCAGTTTCCTCATGATGTTTTCCTTCACCGTTTTGAGAGTAGTAGAGATGAGATAATTTACACAAAGTAAAGCGCCGGTCTGGGTTCGAACCTACGTCCTACAATTCGGTAAGTCGCAGCCGTTACCACAAGGCCACCACTGCTCCAATTATCAATTAGGGTATCAATTTGCTTAACAATAATTTATCTGACTGTCACAAAAACTAAAAGATTGGAATCCTATAATTGAATTCCTTAGGCACAAGTTCTGTAAGCCTACTTCAAGATAATTTCAAGACAGAACTTTCATGAACGCAGCCTCCCAACAGACCGAACATATGAGAACTCTACAAAGTTTCTGGGTTAAAGTCGAGCCCTTCAAAACATACTGACAGACATATTTCACAAATAATAATATATGCACATAACTTTCCAAATGTAAGATAATTTAATTTATTGAGCAAGTTATGATTTCAGTATTCATACGGAGCTGGTTTATGAGATATGTTCAGAAGTTGTCGTTTATTAATTTAAGTTAGTGTTTCAATTTTGAGCTTAATTTAACAAACATAATGTAACAATTAAAGTTAATAATTATATTAATTTTCACTCATACTTAGAGGCGTTAAAGGATTTAACGCAATGGTACACTTACGTCACCTTATATTGGTGACGTAAGTGCCAATATAAGGTGACGTAAGTGTACCATTGCGTTAAATCCTCTGGCGCCTCTTTTTATTTGTTTTTGCATCCACAACTACCTAATTGCAGATGCAAAAACATATTTAAAAAAATTACCTAACCCAACACTTAGAGTATATACACTCGAGAAGCCTTACGAACACTTCCCCCTCTGCAAAAGTACAAGAGCAAATGCTCTATCACGGTCATAAAAACTACTTTCAAATCGATTCGAACGCACAACGTTAATCGTTTTCGAGTCGCGGGGTTCTCATCAGTGGTCCGTGAAAATGCCTAGTTGTGCTGTTAAAACATGTACAAAGCGTTCAAATACGTCAAACTTAAATAAAGACGGAATAACCTTCCATATGTGAGTATTAAAAAAAAATATCTAGTCATGTTTTCAGTGAAATTCAAAATCATAACCTCATAATACATTTTGACTTTTCATTCGATTCAACCATGATTCAACATAAAACAAGGCATGAATCGAGTATTTTTCTCGCATTGCTTTTGTAAACTGACCATGTCTCGTTACAACTCGTTTTTATGTTCATAAGGTTCAAAATATTTTTCATGCATTACGAGAATGTACGTCAAATCAGCTAAATTGACATGAACTTGCCATGCGATTATGTCTTCTAGCAAAAATGATAACGAGACTACCGTAGGGTTGGGGTCATGTATGAAACCAAAATTGACGTGTCGATAATTTCTTACGGCAAATTAGTATTTTTTGTTGTTTAAGAAAATTGTTTTTGAACGAAGTTCTTTAACGCAGCTTGCGGTAGGAGTAAACTGGCAGAAAAGACACGTGGAAAAGCGTTAATACTTGCAACTGTCTTCTTCTAATTCGATCGAGAGAGAGAGAGAGAAAGTCAAAATCAAAATCCAAGATGACGGCTTTATAGTTTTTAAGGGTGCTAAAGCCGATAGTGAGGTTAAAATGTAAATCCAAGATGGCGGATACAATTTTTTTTTAATTTTTGCCATGTATGTAGTTTTTTCGGTGTTTTCACCGAACACCTTAGTTAGCAATATCGGCGTGACGCGTTGACCTAATTTTATATTACTTTTTACTTATTATTTTACATTAGTGTACTTTTGTCTACGCGTTAGCAGGGTGTATTATAACATTCTATCAATATTTAATTAACATTAAGAACAGTTTGAGAGTGAGTCAATAAATAGTATTCAACATAAACATTTGTTTCTCCTCAAAACACCAACACCTTGCTTCGTACCCCGACATATTTTTGGTCTTTCGAGCCGGATTGCTGGATGAAAACTTCATTCATTAACTTTTAGTAATCTGGGTCAGTGGATAAAGAAAAGATTTTAAATAGCTTTTACATAACATCACGCCTTGTTTCCCCGAAGGGTTGGGCAGAGGTGTCCCTGTAGCAGGCACACCCACATTTCGCCAGTTATGTTTAAGTCCCATGTAATAGGGGGCGAGCCTATTGCCATCAACCGGGCACAAATCCAGACTCCGAGCTGCTACTGAGAAATTTCAGATAGAAAAACCCAATAACATTTAGCTTTTAATCCAGAAGAAATATAATAATGAATAAGATTTGAATACTTAGCTAAATATTATACTAACCTGTGAAATACGTTCCAAACTCCATGGTTTTTTTTAAGGTTGCGCTCATTTTTCGAGTGAATTTCATAAAAGTCACGTAGCTTGGTATAATAACGATACAACATTACACTTTTATCTTACATTTGCATTTTTATAATTTAATTTTCCAATCAAATTATCGTCCGCTGCCATGATGCATAACAAAAACAAAGCGACATCAACGCCTACTGGTGGATAAAATCTAACTATTTTACGACATGATCACAAATGTTTAGCCACATCATGAAGTAGTCGTGCGTTTAACTGTTCATATCGTCAAACGTTGAGTATTTAATGATCTGGCCACATCATGATGTGGCCAGCGGTCCATGTTCTATTTCATGAAATGCAACCATTTCATGAAATTTTCGATCATTTCATGAAATAATCAATTCTAAGACCTGGCTACGACATATACTCCAATGTTACATTTTAAAAATCAGTAGGTATTATGAACCTACTGATTTTTTAAATGTATTAATTGTTGGTACTACAACATTTTTTTTTAAACTTTTGTTTAATAGTTGTTATTAATCAAATTTAACTTTTCTATGCATCAGCTGTTTTATTTCTGGGTTCAAGCAAAATTCCGAATGATTATCGATATCGATAAAAAAAGAAAATCGACGGAACGGACTTCTCATCCGGGCACGAAAAAAACAGTATCTATTGTTATTTTCGTAGAAGCTACCGCGTCCCCCGCCAAAAGTGATAGACATTTTTTTCGAAATATTGCGCTTAAGGCTTCTCCAGTAATGTATATTCTAAGACCCAACATAATTTATTTACTAAGGCCAATTTAATTGTAGCCTAATTCAATTTAATTTTAATCTTCTATTACTCCATAAACGTTCATATCAATAAAAAAGTGGTACATAAGGGTGATAAGGTAATTTTTTTAATACTTTAAAATTACTGAAAACTTCTCAATGGGTCATTGAACTCATCATTATTAAAAACTTTTACCACGGGACCAAATCTGAAATCTCGAAGCAAAAATCAGCTGTTCCATACACACATAATTATAAAAGTTTTTCATAATGATGAGTGCAAATGATCCCTTCAGTTACTTCAAACACCTTGTATAAGTACCAAAAAACGAACTTATTTTTTATATAAAATCCATTGCATTAGACCTCATCTGTTTTTACATAGATTCTATATATTTAAGCATACATTTCCTTCTCGACGTAATGCGTCCGTATCGTTGCAACCACACGGCACAGCTGTATTAGCAGCTCTTACACTGATGAGCAAAAACCTGCATTTTAATAATATCGAGTGGTTTTAGTTGATTGCTACTGAATGGAAACTCGCATTTCCTGGTTTATTTTAATGTTAAATTAATAGAATATTATGGTGTCATAAAGAATATTAAAAGCATTGTTTTTCTGGCACGCAGTGTCTGGTCAAGTTAGTAAGAAATTATTATACATATAGTGGGAAGTTTGAAAATGGCGCCAGTGAAATCTTTTAGCTTGTAAGGAGACGTGGTGAGGAGGGAGGAGATGCATGTGACTAAAAGAGTGATGAATATAAATGTTGTTGGATGGAGAGTGAGCCGAAGGCAAAAGAAAAGATGGATGGATTGTGTGAGGAATGATATGGAATGAGAAAACGTGTTGCGCCGACCCCAACGTTACGTTGAACAAGGGTTGATGATGATAAGTGTCTAGTCAACAATGTCTCACCTCTTGTCGTGGTCTCTGTTCAATGTTAAAGTGGATGAATTCTGGTCCAAACTCATGTAATTTGGAATCATCGATACGTCAAAACAGGAGAACAAAGCAACATTATAACCAGTCCTATATAGTTGCTCCTATTTCAAAGGCTGTGTTTCAACTGTCACTGAAATCTATCAATTGCGTTCAGAATAGTTCAAATACTAATCTAAATTTAGTTGTGGGCAGTTGACCATCACGGGCGTTTGAACTATCTATTGAATACTATTTACTAGTTGGTCAATCAAATAAACAGCAACCGCTCTTTAAGTCCTTTGACATTATTTTATTATTATTATACTAGTTTTTACCCGCGGCTTCGACCGCGTGGAAGCCGGAAATTATACTACAGGCACGTACTACCGTGACAGAAAACATCTTATGTCCTAAGCATGGTCTACATGTGTGCCAAATTTCATCCAAATTCGTTCAGACGTTATTGACTGATTGAGTACCTTACAAACATTCAAACATACAAACTTTCACATGTATAATATTAGTAGGACTGATGGGATGCCTCTTCACAGGTTAATTGAAAAAAAATACTGTATAACGAAATTCACGACGCTTTAAAACTTATTTCTCAAGCGCCATCTTGAATCATTTAACGATCTTCAATAACGCAAACATAGCTCCTTCCACCATTATAAACTGAGAAACAGATTAATAAGCCTCCAGCAATCTTAAGTGGCCATAACGCTGCTAAGTGCTCGCGCACACTTGCGACACTGCGACGGTTTCCGCCCCGGACGCAGTTTGTGGGCGAGCCTTACGACCATTCGCTTGTGTTAGGGCTGCCATCACCAACATTTTTGGAGACGAAAAAAAACTATCATTCCGGTCACGTTTTCTTCCGTACACCCCTGAAAATAATATATTAACGATAAAAATAAAACCATCTACGTTTTCTTTTAATTTTTAATTTATAGCTAGTTTGCGATTTAATTAAGGTTTGTCTCGAATCGATAAAATCGATTTACCGCTTTCCCTGCTTTAGTTAACAAAATCGTCTTAAAGAGGCGGAGGGAACCACGAGCATTCTTAACTCTTATCACGAGCATACTAAAATTAAACTATGTCTATTTCTTTTTGTTTTTTACATCTATTTAATATATTAGAAATGAAATATTGAATCACATTTTAATTTAAATAAATTATTTTTCTTTAAGTACGCTGTACTGGTACACCGTCTAAATATTTGTTTGCTGCACCGGTCGACGTCATTACGTCGGCGCCGGCTGTCGCTGAAAACCAGCGCTGGGGCTCTGTTTTGCATAGGGTCGTAGCATAATGCTGAGCGATAGCCGATTTGCGTGGATGTGACGCATGCTTCCCCAACTTTTTTTCATTTATGTATTTTAAACTTTTTTTTTGCGTCATGTTTACCGCAAATAAACGTTTTTTTCTTTCTTTCTTCTTTCATTCGCATCGCTAATTTGTTTTGTGAACATTCGTTGCGCGAGTTTTTGTTACGAACATTCATTCTCAAAGCGAATAGTTTGGTGAGTACGGTTTTTAAAGACCCCGCCCGGGTGGCCCCCGGACTAATCAAACCTGTACAAATTCTAGGAAATCTCGACGGATGGCAACCTTAGCTTGTATGTATGTACCCCTTTATGTAGCTACATAAATGGGGGTAGAAATAATAGAGGGTACATGTGTGGCAGTGATAGAAGTTTATAGGAAAGTTTATGGAGTAATAGAAGAATGGTTTTAAATGTTAAAGGGGTAGTAAATGAAATGACAATGAGTAAAGATGCTGCTCCTTCTACGAATGTCGTAAAAAACCGGATGACTTATATGCAGCTTGAATCTGTCTATTGTAACAAGTTACCGATTTCCATGAAGGAAAGTTCGGAGACGAGAGAAGACATCCGGTTTCAAAATGGCAACAACTACTTTTAGTTATCAAGCAGGAATAGGGCATTAAACGATTTTTTTTTTTGTATACCTACATTATAAAAGTTTTTCAGATAAGGCAACACTCACTTCTGAAATACGAATATTTTTAAGTTCTTATTCCAACTGATTTTTGCCTTCGCATTTCGAACTCTCAATCACACACAAATTGACCACAACCCGCTTAACAATTAAACCGCTCTCATCCGGTTATATCCAGTTTTAAACGGTAATAACTAGTTCCAACAGCAGTTAATTTCCACGTAAATCTAATTTGCTATGTAAAGTGAAATTTGAAACAAAATGGATCGCTGTAGTTTTTTGTAAAATTTGCACAGACAGATAGGCGCCGCTTTGACTACCTAGACAAGCACGGGTTGGTCTGTTAAAGTTACCGTACTTGGTTTTTAGGTTGTATCAAGAGAGTAGTGGTAACCTTGTGGTAACGGACCCGTTATTACGGTCGTGGGTTCTAGTCATTATTCTGCACAATTCTCGTACAACACATTCAGAACCATCCAATATTCTCCCATCAGAAATGCAGATGTAGCCTTCACCTCAAAACTCCGCACAAAATAGCCAGCCTCGTTTGCAAAGCCAACTTTTACTGCACCTAAAAGATATCTAGATTTCAGCCTAGGTAGAAAACCACAGACGAAACCGTAGGTTAGTTCTACATACACAAGTAAACGATCGTGCCCGAAGCCAATTTGGTGAGTATCCTCGATTCTCGTTAAAAGTTTTAACCAGTGCCGTGGCACGACATACTGTTACTAACGGGAGCTACTCGCGTTTGGTTTTAATGTTCTCTTTTTTATATAAAGAGAATTAATATTACATTTTATATTTAAAATTGTAAAAAGTTTTTCCAATCTCTTAAATGTATGTGTGTGGAGTCTGACTCCATTGTCCGCACCTAAGCTCCCATTCGATCCGTTGTCGTGGAAACTTCTTATCGAAGACGACATTATTTTCTTCAAATATCAGGCCTATACTTACTTAACTGTCCTGTTGCAGGGAAAAGGCTTTTTCTTATACAGAGACGAGCATATTATTAACAATCACGCTGCTCGGTATAGGCAGGCAATTTTTAGATAATTAATAACTCCAAGTATCCTTACGACGTCTTCATTCGCTGTCAGTCACAGTTTTTTTTTACTTATGTTTATAATGAATTATTATTAATAAAGTATCATATATTATCTCGAAAAAAACTGTAAGGAACAGCTATTTCTTCTCGCAATTTTTTTGTTGGTCTTGTTGTACAAGTTGTTCGTAATGATGAGGACAATGACTCCCTAAGAGGTTTTCAGTTATGTCGTGAGGTTTCAACCTGCAACCTCAAGATTTAGAACTTTCAACACTTATTACAACAGTAGCTATTCAGTTTAATCAATCAAAACTGAGCAAAGTGGGGACAGCTAAACCAACAGGAACTAACTAATAAATGCCATAAATTTCAAACATGCTCGGTACAGATTAAATTGGATGTCCAACAATCAGCGCTGATGATAAATTTTAAATGACCTAAATAATAGCCCGTTGTGTAGTAATTTGTTGTGTCTGTGGCTTAAATCATCATTTTAACCCACACCGCAAAATATGTGTTATGGTAGTATGAAAAGCGTGGCATAAATGGCATGTGTGTATTGTGTGGGTGTACTATAAGCTGTGTGTCCGATAGGATTTTCCATCGGCAAAGATGACGATCTCCATACAAACTTTCTTCCTCTATTTAACCTCTTTGGGGAGACAATATGCCAAAATCTTTCCTTAGTGCTCACTTTCACTAATATGGAACTGTCATGAAAAAAATCATGCTTTTAGACCCAATGGTTTAGGTTGTGCATTGTCTGACAGTGAACGAATGAATTTCAGATTTTTATCATGTAGAATGTAATATACGGAAAAACAGAAACCGTTTAAGGAAATAAAAGAATTAAAAAAATATATATAGACATTATTCATGCGACGCTATGCTTTTCAAATGTGAGTTGCTCCCATGACTCAAATACATACCGAGATGAAAAGTATAATCCGAAAGAATTTCACCGGTTCACATACATACCTATCAATCTGAACTGTGATTAAAATATTATCCCGAAGAAACATTTTTGCATTAAGTATTCCTCACCGCGAAACCACTGTTAGAACCTGTAAAAACAAAATAAAAAAGCCTATGGCAACTCTTTCAGTGTCGCCACCCTAAAATAAACAAAAGAGGAGGGAGTTGACAAAATTGCGGATAAAGAATTGTTTTGTGCGAGCATTTATAAAAGATATTAAACGGATGGCCTGGTGCTAACAAAAAAGGGTGTTTTCTTTTGTTTTCTGCTAATTTTCTAAAGGTTTGCCATTCATGAATATTTTGTTCTTATGTCAACACGCTTTTTGGGGTTAAAGGAAATTAATGTAGTATTTATTTTATTTACATTTGGTGCTGTGCTGGGTAAGTTAGAATTAAAACCATTTTATTGGGGATAATATATACTGAACGAAAATGCAGTCATTACCATTATTCTATTAAAACAGCTAGTAGTTACTTAGATCCCATGTTTATAAGAATTTGTTAAAACCACTCCTTTATAAAACTTTTAAAGTTTTAGAATTCATTATGTTTATTCAGTTTTTATGGTTCCGTACTTCAAAAAGAGTGTGTCTGTCTGTCACAGCCATTTTGCTCCGAATCTAATGGATCGATTAAGTTGAAATTTGGTACACATAATTATATATTTCTGCGACCCAAACACGGACGTGTAACATATATAAATGAATTTTGAATATGGGGGTCACTTTTGGGGGCAAATAAGAAAATTAAAAAAAGTTTTTCAAACTGTATTGTGTGACAAATCAAACGAAAGGGGTTGTTGCGAGTGTTGGGACCTTATGAGTATCGTGGTTGGAGAGGGATAATAAATGAAATTCAGGTGTAAAATATAAAGTCTATTCAGATGACCATGAATCTTAAGCACACTGACGTTTCTTATATTAGTTACACGGTACACAAGTTATTGCCACGGCGCTGGGAAAACGACTGGCCGCTATACCTAATGCGCGGGGGTATTGCATTCTATATCGCTAGCATCACTGCTACCTGTCCCTACAGCGAGAATATTATAATTTTAAAGTGAATGCATTTGAAGATATGTAAGAAAAGTTGAAAAAAAAAAATACCTTTCCCCCTCGCCTTATATACGGAACTAAAATTTAATATAAAAATATTTACTGAGCCTAAAATTTTGAAAAAATTACAGAGTTCTTTACTCATAGATTACAGGAAAATCTATACGAAATCTTCAGGTCTTAAAATAATATGGTAAATGTATCATATTGTGCGTACAAACTTACATTTGCAGTTGAAATGTATGGGAGAAAATGTACTTCAACTACAATGTTAAGTTGGGATAAATTCATCCCAACTACGGAACCCTACATTGTGCGTAGTCCGACACGCACTAGGCCGGTTTTTTTAACAACATTTCATTTCTAGTTTTCAAAAATCCCTGACTGACCATCACTGACTTTTCACCTCCCCAATCAACATGCAAAACTCAGTGATCACAGAACACAACCAACATTAAATACAGGTAGTAAATCAAGCAAATATTCACAGACCTGAGCTGGATCGAGCTTGCATAGTTAAGGGCGCAAAGTTTTTGGATTCCTCACGCATCTGGCGTGGAATTTCTGCCATTATCGAGAATACTTGGAGGATGTGCGAAGGGGTGAAGGTGGTATTCGATTGATATTCCTTCTTCAGTAAGGTCAAGTGCGTAGCACTCGCAACCGGCGTGCGTATATGACCAGATGTATGAAAGTAAACGAAGCAAAAGTAAATAGATAATTGCTTCATATTTTGTAATAAATTATAAGCGTTGTATCATCGCACTTTTCTTTCTTTTCTATGCAGTTCGACAGTGTTAGCTGTTGTCAGCCTCTCAAATTCAAATTCAAAATATTTTTATTTGACATAGACCTACATGGGCACTTATGAAACGTCAGAAGCTAGGTGCACGGTTCCAATTGGAGAAGAGCCGACAAGAAACTCCACGGTTACTCTTTTAAAAATAATTGGCTTTTACAATTCTTTCAAATAACAGTATGACTAGGTATGGGAGGACAGTGTAGGTATTTCAAGAAGTACCAGGTACTTAAGAAAATAGAAAATGGTCAACAAATCTACAGTCCACTAAGCCTACAGTGTTCTCACATTCACAAAATAGAAAAGAATCTATACAAAAGATATATAAATTAATAAAAATAAAAACCTCTTCTAATTAAACGCAATTACATTATTGCTATTACAACTGTAATAAATCTGAATAATTATCATGTGCAAAAAGCCACTAATAGAGTTGAAATTAACTCGTAGGTATATAATGTCAAATAATAGAATGAATATGTCAAGGACAAGTGTAAAAGAAAAAATAAGATAAAAATAAATATGGTAATTTGGGAGCAGTTAATAGACTCTTACATAATTATGCCATTAATGAGATACCAGGGAAGCCAAATGTGCAGAAGGAATTATTGCCAAATTTTCTTGTCTTCAACATAGTCTTTAATTTTGTAATATGCTTTCTTGATAAGAACACGTTTGATGTGGGTTTTGAACTTCCCATCGCTAAGTTCTGTAACAGTTTTTACAGGTTTTATTGATTGTTACTGTTTTTACAGGACATGCTTTATTGAATTCTTGACATACTGTAGAAAATAATGTACTGTAGTTTGTGTTATAGTCTTGTGAACCAAAATTAGCTGTTGAAAAATTGCTAAGAACATTATTATTAAATATCTTCAATTTATTTTTAGTAAGAGGTCTTAACTGAATAGTTTTATCTAAACGTAACTTTTTATCTGATTCAAAGGATATAAGTTGACCTGTATGATCAGACCTGACGCCACTAATTAGGGACCAATCTTTTATTTTACAATTAGTAAATACATTGTCTATGCATGTAGCCGAGGTTGCTGTTATTCTAGTTGCTACATTAAATATACATTTTAAATTGAAAGATTTAAACAAAGAGATAAGCTTACATTTATCCAGTGAATTTACTAATAGATCAATATTTAGGTCACCACAAACAAAAACTATTTTATTATCTCTAAAAAGTTTAGTTAGTATTTCTTCCATTATGATTAAAAATGATGACAAGTTTGAGGCTGGTGGTCTATAAACACATAAGAAAGTAAATGTGGCCTTCAACCTCTGCACATGCTACCTCACATAAGCGATCAATAGAGCAAGCAGTGATATCCTTCCTTTCCTTATATGTGAAAAACTATTACATAATATCAAGGTACCAGCCCCTAATGAAGACCGGTTGTACGCACTGGCAACTGAAAAATTATTTACATTAAACGACATTCTATCTGGTTTTAACCAGGTTTCACAAAAACATTAGATATCCATACAATATTTGTCTATTAACATTTCCACGTCTAGGATTTTGCCAGAGATGCGATTGATATTTTGTGATAGAGTAAAATATTCTTATTATGCTTCTCTTTTGTCGATTTTCTCAATCTGTAAAATCATTTATGATAACTTAGGTAAAGAGCGAGTTTTGCTATCACTGAGTTTCTTGTTTAAGTCAATAAAGATTTCTTTGTACTAGATTAATATACCTACCTAGGTATTTTACGAGAATTCGTATGAATGTAGATATTTTACATAGGGTGACACTATGGGCGGTCTTATCGCTAAAAGCGATTCTTAAAGATAAAGGCTCTTTCAAACAGGCGCGACACGCGACGCGACACAAAGACACCGTTCGTCGCGCGACTCGATGTACCTTTGTGTCGCGTCGCGTGTCGTGCCTGTTTGTAGGAGCCTTAACTGTGAAAAGTTGTAAAAGCCAGTAAAAAGAAAACCCATTTTTTACGAGTGTGTATTGAGGTCTAGGTACAGTTTAGACCATCTTACGTTGTTTTCCTTTAGATACAGTTAATTCTTCTATTAAGAAACTGCATAATAATGACAAATTGCAGATTTTAATTTCAAATTGCTAAATTTGCTTATTTATTTTTAATTTATGTAATATATAGAATAAGACTGAATGAATGAGTGAGTTATTTTGAAATCCCAGGATTGATGCTTTATTAACTTAGTTATTTTGTTTGTCTTCATAATAAAATAAATGAATAATCAAGTACGGGGCTTTTCTATGGAATCGTTACTATTGAAATAACTTATCTTGTATACTGACAGGTGGCTAAAATAATTGACATTGACAGCTATTTAGAGCTGTCACTTATAGAGACATTGCAAAGGCTTGCTTAATGTTTAATCGATTTTGAAAACGGATAGCTTTTTAAGTTCGTTTAAATTTCAATAATTTCTTTAAAAAATCCAAAAGTATCCTCCGAAAATGTTATTTCTTGATCAGAAACGTACCAGTGGATGCTAATTTGTGCACTTACAAATTGAGTGCTTTGAAGACTTAAACCCGACATTCTAATTTTAAATCACCTGTTGTTTTAAATTTGACAATTGAGGTTAAATGTTTTATAACTTCAATTTAGTTAACGATTTTCAATTACAATTTAATAATGTTATTTAAACAATAATTGTTCGAAAAAGTGTATTAATAAACTTGTTGTGCTTCGAATGTGTTACATAATTACCTTTAGTGAGTAGATAATCGTGGTTTGTTTACAATTTTACCAGATACTTTTCGAACAGACATTGGGTATTTTTTCAGAAAGTGTCAGGAGGTCGCGGCGCACTAACATTGTTCTGTTCACATATAGGTACATTACTTGATTACCACATCCACGCCAACCTACATCGGGCCACACAACCGGCAGCATCCCAGCCATTCCCGCGGTCGCGCCAATTAATCAGCTCCGAGATATTGATTAATTATCGTTGGTCAGTGCGCGACCAGACTAACGCGCGGCCGGTGTGTGCCCGGACTAATGCGCTGGATTACTGAAGCTAATGATCTGATAATAATGGATGTATTGATTAGCTGTGTTTGCGAATGTTCGATGGTAAGGTGAGGTGGAAGTAATGTTGAGTTCTTTTTTGGTGACACGGGAAGTAAAACTTTTATTTACTGATTTAGATTATGGAAAACTTAGGTATAGGCACAGTTTAAATAAAACTGAATTGTTTAAAATTATATTGTGATGCTAATTTATTTTTTTATTTTTTATTATCTTAGGTACAGTGATCCACATTTATGTTAGTATACCCATTTAAAAATTACGTTAGTAAACAAAGATTAAAATACATGCCACAATAATAATTACTGTAACTAAAATAAATAACTTCATAAAAATAGGAGCATAAAATCAAATTGTAAAAAATAATATAAAATAAATTAATTTACATTCTTTAAATTCAATAAAAATTAATGTCAATTCATTAAAATATATATATTTATTTTATATATTGTAGTGATATTTATTTTAGAAGTATGTATGTAAGTATATTCTTGTATTGTAAGTAGTTTGTATAAATAGTAAATTGTAATTTTTTTTTCTTCTTTGGTTTATGTTTTTGTTTTATCTTCTACGGTTACACACGTTGTCTACATCTCATTTTTTATAATTTCCTGTCGCAGGTATGCTGGAAGAGATTTCTTTAGAAATAAGCATTGCCTTTGTACGCATTTTTTGTTCCTTTCTACTTGTCTGTTTATATGTGTGTGCATAAATGGTTAAATAAATAAATAAAAAATAATGAATGTATTGTAAAAAAAAAAAATTGTTAATGATAGAAATAAACATTTAAGAGCGTGCATTCTGAGAGTGGACAACGTCGCAAATAGCGTAATATAACATCACGCCTTGTTTCCCCGAAGGGTTGCACAGAGGTGTCCCTGTAGCAGGTTCATCCACATTTCGCCAGTTATGTTTTATGTCCCATGTAATAGGGGGCGAGCCTATTGCCATCAACCGGGCACAAATCCAGACTTCACGCTGCTACTTTTTTTTTTTTTTTTTTTTTTTTTTTCTGTTGGGCATCTCGTAGCTGACCTCTGAGGTCATGACTAATTAACCGGTCAATCTTGTGGTTGCCTTAAGCTGCTACACTCAAAGCCTCCAGCCAGGGGCATACAAAACTAAGCTAAAAAGCTAGGTGAACGCTCGCTAAGGGCACCCCCTGTGGGGTACGAGCCTCGGCTTAGGGCGTCACCGGAGGGAGGACATCAAAGATGGGACGGGCTGGATCAAAGTTTTGATCATTATTATTAATCGGGGAATTTAAAGCTACGTGCACAGCCGAAACCACTGCTGGCACCTCGTTATCGAGCAAGGGTCGGGGAGGAGTATCATTTACTCGGGGGCGCGGACGCGATCGCAAAGGACCTCGACGGCGAGGTCGGAATGACGGGAGGCGTCTGTGTTTGTGTAGAGTGCTAGTGGCCCTATTGCTCTCCTGGAGGAGGGTTATGGGGTCATCTGGGTCGGTGAGAATGTGCCTAGGACGGCGGGTACGGCTAATCCTACTTGGGACATAACTGGCGGCCTCGACAACCAGAGGGTTGCGATGTTTGACCGCGGAATCGAAGTAACGCTTTGCAAGGCGTTTTAGAAATTGGTGGATCGTGGGAATTCTAAGGTCGAGATGGAGACTCTCGTTCCTAACATACCAGGGGGAGCCTGTGGCCCTACGGAGGAATCGGTTTTGGAGCGTTTGCAACCTATGGATATGATGGGGTTTTGCATGAGCAAAGACGGCACCCGCATAAGTCATGATGGGACGAATACACGCTGTGTAGATTCGCAATTTGCACTTAAGTGACATCTTGCTGCGTGCGTTTAGGACGGAATGGAGCCTACCGAGAGCGAAAGCGGCTCGCGAACGAACCTTCTTTATGTGCTCAGCGAAAGTGAGATGGTGGTCGAGGAAAACACCTAGGTATTTGGCTCGCTTCTCCCAAGGGATCTGCTTACCGAACATAGTGAGAGGTCGGGGGAGGGGGTCCCTAAGCCTTGTGCGCGGTTTCGAGAAGAGAACCGCTTGGCTTTTTTTCGGGATTGACTTCTATGCGCCACTTTTGAAACCAGGCAGCGAGTCGATTGACTGCGCCTTGGAGAGTGTGGGCGATATTGTCGGGGTATCTAGACCTAAAGTAGATGGCCGTATCGTCTGCGAACAGAGCGAAATGCGTCCTTCTACCTGGGTTTGGAATATCGCTAGTGAATAGCGTGAACATGAGGGGAGCTAGCACGGAGCCCTGAGGGACTCCTGCACGAATGGGGCGGGGAGAGGAAAGTGCTCCTTCAATGCGATAGCGGAATACGCGATTCGATAGATAGTCCCGTAAGATGAGTACGAGACGATCCGGCATGCCGAGTTGGTACAGCTTGTATAATAAGCCGTTGTGCCAGACTTTATCGAATGCTTTCGCAATGTCGAAGAAAACTGCACCCGTCAAAGAGCCGCGTTGGAAACCATCGCTTATGAACTCAATGATGCGGTGGGCCTGATGCACGCTAGAGTGCTCAGTTCGAAAGCCGAACTGTTCGTTGGGGATCAGGCCCTTGGTCTCGGCGAAGTCTCTGAGACGCTTGTAAATAAGCCTCTCATAGATTTTTCCGAGAACCTTGAGCAAACTGGTGGGACGGTAGCTAGAGGGCTCGGTACTGGGTTTACCGGGCTTTCTGATACCTATGACGGTGGCTTCTTTCCACGACTGGGGAAAGAAGTTGTTGCTTAAGGCACCATTGAAGATGGTAGTCAAAAGCATTATCAGGTGGGCAGGGAATAATTGGATCACCCTATTGGTGAGTCCATCTGAACCGGGAGCTTTACGAGCTTTAAGACCTTTGATAATGTCATGCACTTCGTCTGGAGCGACGGGAGGCAGTGGACAATCAGGGTCATCGACAGGAGGGAGAGAGGCTCTACGTTCGACTTCAGCGTCGACCTTTAGGAGGTGAGCTTGGTCTACTGGCAGGGAGCTGGGTGAGCATTGGGCCTCGAGGGTGTCGGCCAGGCATTCTGCCTTTTCAACGTCCTCGAAGGCTATGGTCTTGTCGGGACGGGTCAGGGGGGGCATGGAGGAAGATTGAGGGGATCTGAGTTTCCTCTGAAGTTCCCAAAATGCCAGATGGTTGGGCTCTAGTTCGCCGAGCATCTTGTCCCAGCCCGCGTCACGCAGCTCCTGTATGCGTGTCTTTACAGATCTCTGTAAATAGCGCATATGGGCTTTGTTTGCGGGGCAGGGGAAGCTGCTGTAGGCACGGACGGCCGCGTTCTTCTCAGTCAGCAATGCACGCACATCGTCCGGCAAGCTCCAGTGACGGTCGTCCGTCACTGGAACCTCCCTTGAACATTCGTTCAGGACGGTTTGTACGTGATTAGTGAGTGAGTCGATCGCGGACGTCGTGTCTGCGATAGAGTTGAAAAGGTCGGGAATAGAGTCTAACTGAGGGGACGTGTTGGATTTCAGCTGAGTGCTTACTTTCTTCCAGTCCGTGATCCTCTTAGTGATAGGAGGAGAGTTTGGGTCGCAGAGACCTATGCGGGGGTCTAATCTCATGACTACCGGACGGTGATCAGAGTCGAGCTCGTTAATAGTTTCTATTGAGTCTAGTCTTAGGTTGACGTTCTTAAGGAGCGCCACATCTAAGATATCAGGGGCATGATTTACGTTAACCGGAAAGTGGGTGGGAGTCATTGGAGCGATGACGTCAAAGGTCAGAGAGTGGGAGAGGTCGAACAAGTGTCGGCCTCTTGTGGTAGTTACCGAACTATTCCAGGAGGGATGTTTGGCATTGAAATCGCCCGCTAAAATGAGCGAGTTACTCATAGTGAGTAGAATCGAGAGGTCGTCAGAGAGGAGTTGGAAATTCTCCGAAGTATTAGCGGGGGGAGATAGACCAACACGAGAGTGATCGGCTGGTGGCCTGACATGCCGAGGCGGCAGGCCGAAACTTCTAATCGTGAGAGGGGAGGAGGGTCAATTGGGATGCAGTGAAGCTGCTTTTTGTAGTAAATCAGGGTACCTCCTCTATGGCAACGTGACCTATCGTTGCGAACTATCCGGTAGTTAGCTATTGATGGGTTTCGGTTGCAAGGTTTTAGAAAAGTCTCTTGGACTAAGAGAACGTCTATTTGATGATCGCGGAGGAAAGCCGCAATCTCTTCGCGTTGATTTTTAATGCCGTTTGCATTGAAATAACCTATTATTAGGGATCGCGGTTTGAACCTAGCTAAGACCGTGTTATCCATAATGGGGTTTAGTAGCGAGGGAGGTTAGGGCTTGCGTAATGTCCGGATACGCGTTGTAGATGGCCTGGATCTGGAGGAGATTGCCATGGGCCGCAAGGATTTCGTTGGCCATTGTCTTTGCGCGAGGGGAGACGAAGGCCAAGAAGGTTGACGTAATTACGTTGAACGAGTCAACGGAGACGTTGGGGCTAGCCACGGGAGTGGATTGAGAGGGACGCGTAGCTTTAGGAGCGGACGTGGGTTTCGCGGGGGGCGCGGCGGGCGCCGGAGGCGCAGAGGGCGCAGGGGGCGCAGAGGGCGCAGGGGGCGCGGGTGGCGCGGTGGCGCGAATACGGGGATCCATAAGGCGGGGGAGGGGAGCGGGGGGAGGGGGAGGGAAGTTACTGAATTGAGAGGGCACCATGGCAGGGAAAGACTACTGGTGATGGAGATAACTCCACGGACTAGGCCTCTGAGGGCTTAGTCGTTGGGGCAAATGGGATGAGGGAATCCTATAAGAGGAGGGAGCTTCCCTTTGCTGGCGGGCGTCGAAACGCTTGGCCAGTTTGGGAGAAGAGGCCTTAGGGGCTTTGGGGCAACCGCGGTAGTTGGCCGGGTGGCCTTGTTTGCCGCATAGAACGCAGCTGGGGAGGTCGGTACAAAGGGAACGATCCTTTGGACGGGGGCAATCGGAAGTGCCGTGCTCACCTAGGCACTTGACGCATCTAGGTGTAGCATGGCAGTTCCTTTGCGAGTGACCATAAAGCTGGCAGCGGTGGCATTGACCGACAATGCCACTCTTATGGGGTTTCTCAATTTCGAACCCTGTGAGCTTGCACAGGGAACGAATTTGGAAGATCGGGTGGTGGCCCTCTACGGGCGGGCAGATGACAAGGACCATGTCGTATGACTCTCCGCCTCTAGAGCGGTGCATGCGATGGACCTCATCTACGGGGACTTTCTGTGACTGAAGGTCATCAAGAATATCAGATGCTGGGATTTCGCGTGGGATACGTTTTATTACTACGCGGATCTGCTTTTCCTCTGGGAGTGAGTAGGTGTGGTATGACACACCTTTCATTCTCAGAAGTCGGGTTAGTTCCCTATAGTCGCGTGACGTAGGGACGGAGACTTTGATACCCTGTTGGGTATTTCGGGCGCTAGAAAAGTTTATTTTGTGGTCGACACACCATTTCGATATGTCGGTCCACTTCGCCTTGTCCTGAATGAACAAGGGTGGCGGGAGAGGGATCTTTTTGGCGTTAGGCGCGGGGGTGTCCTTCGCGGAGGATGACGCAATCGGACGAACGGTGGAGGGGGAAGCTACTGTAGCGCAGCTAGCGGATGACGTAATCGGAAGAGAGGTGGTGGGGGAAGCTACTATAGCGCAAGTCGCGGGGGTAGCGGGAGAGATTTTTAAGGACGGTACCAGTGGTGCGGGCGACGAGGGAGCAAAGTCTAAGTCCTCAAGCGCAACGACCTTGCTGGCCTGGGACGAGCTCTGCTTCTTGTTCTTCCTCTTCTTGCCCTTTCCTTGGACGGTTGTGAAACCATCGTCAGATTGGGAGGAGGATGAGGAAGAAGAAGAAGCGGCGGACTCTGCTTCGTCGTCGTCCGAACCATAGGGGTACGGGGTAGTGGGCCGCTTTGAGGAAGCGGCGCTGATGGGAGCATCAGTGTCCATTGACTCTGACGGACTGAGGGGTCGGGATGGCTCTGTAGCCGGGGGGGTTTCTAGGGCATCGCTAAAGTTAGCGATGCTATTGTCAGAGGGACAGGACTGAGATTCAGACTCAGCTTGGAGCCTGGCGAACCGAGCTCCATACTTCGTCTTCAGGGCGGGCTCTTCTTCGAGAACACCCTGGAAGAACTTGATAAAGAGCGCTAGGCACTTTACCAGGTCCTTCATAATGACGGGGGAGAGAGACTTTTACGCGGGAATACTCCTAACTTCCTAATAATCCTAACTCCCCGGTGGGTATGCCGGGGATGTGTAATCCCTCCCTGTCGGGTGTAGACAGGGAGGATGTGTGCCTATGGGTGAGCCCTAAGCTTGCTTTGGCCCGTTGCCTATCTTATTGTGCAACGGGGTCCTATCCAGTCTAGTGTGAAGGGTATCGATATACCCAACCACGCTAGGTGAGTCGCTGTGGAGGCAAAACTGTCACCAGTGCCGACTAGGAGACCCCCCAAGGCCGAACACTGGGACCCGGCCAATTGACTGCCTAACCCTGAAGGGGATCGGCGGGTGTGATTGGGTCAACACCCCCTCGGTTTCGTTGGCACCGTAAGGTATCCACCGAGGACCACGAAACTGTGGTTTTGCCCGGAAGGGGCCAAAATTGCCTCGACGAACGTTTTGAACGACAATCTTAAAGAAAGTCGATATTAATTGTGTCTTGAAAAAGACCCCAATTAATAGACGTGATGGTAGTCGGGTGACTACGGAGACGACTCGGGAACCACCAAGGAACGCTTGAGCCGGAATATCGGGAACTGTTGTACACAGCAGCGCAGCGCAACACGACCGTCCGCCACCGGTGCCGGGCGCAGAGTCGTTGGCGCTGCTACTGAGAAATTCATTATTAATATTCTAGTTCACTAGTTAGCGATATTTAATATTTCCGTAAAATGAGACGTCAGCTAATAATGGAAATGTATAGTTTGCTATGTAGCCGTATGTACTACCAGGAATTCATAGCAATCTACACTAATATTATAAAGAGGAAAGAATTGTATTTTATTAATAATTTTGTAGAATATTAATAATGAATTGCAATTATAACACTGAATTTGATATTGTTATTATTTTAGCTGTAAAAAAGGCATTTGCAAAGTTTCTAAATTCTTTTTTTACATCTAAAACTAAATATTCGTTGTGGACGCGATTAATTAATTGCATTTCATAATCAATATGTTAATTCACTAGTTTGCCATATATTATATTTTTATACAGTAATATTGCCAAATTAATCAAAACAGCGAAATATTTAACATCTACCTATTTGTTACGTTGTCCACTTTCAGAATGCACGAACAAATGAGCATTTTCTATTTTCACCCAAACAGAGATGTGCGCAGAAAGAGACTTCATGCCTGTTTATACCTACTGCGTAAATAAATATTAATTATGTATTTTTCACTACTTATTAACCTTAATTTTCCTAATCAAATATTGATTTATTTTGTGTTTATTATATTTTTATAAAGGTTGTTCAACGGTTTTGTCACTGACTTTATTCACACCTGCACGCGCATCACTCGCGGAAAAAACAAAACTAGTCCATAAATATTTGTTATTGTTTGTGTTGTGTGATTAATTATTATCAAAAATACGAAATCTAAAGTATTGTCATCAATCGACGCTGAAAAGTTTTTAAAACAAGCTCCGGATTGTCAATACCTGGCAACAAAGATTGCCAACAAACTTTATAAATCTAAATATATCATCTCTATAGTTACGTTATTGTAGCATAAGTTATTGTAGAATAATACCGCCCCGAGTGTAATGACCAATACAGCACACTTGTATAATAATGTACCAGTATAGTGCTGGAATGTCACTGAATAACATTGGCTATAATTTATAAAGATATCACGCGGGCAAAGCCACTGGCGGAAGTTCTAATATATAATTATGAGATTCACTAATGTTATAAAGAGAAAATATTTGTATTTTTGTATTTTGTCTGTAATTAATAAACTCAAAAACTACACGTCCGATTTCAAAAATTATTTCACCAGTATAATGCTATATTATCATTGAGTAACATCTAGGTTTTAATTTTTAAAGATATCACGCCAGCAGTGGATGTCTTTCGGCTGAAATGATGATCATGCGGGTCAAGCCGCTAGCAGAAGCTAGATCTAATATAATAATTATGAAATTCAAAACAATGCTAATTTAGCTTTTAATTGGGCGGAGGTTAGTGTGGTCATACGCAGTTTGAAACTCGTAGTTCTCACTTCGTTAGCAGCTAAATTAATGATCATAATTTTGAGCTTGTTCCCGAATTTCGATGTTATTGGTGTAATTATTAAGTGTGAATTTGAATTTACATAATATGGTTATATTGACGCAGGACGTGTGTAAGCTTTTTAGCAATATACATAATGTATCAGAAAGGTGTGTTCAAATTTAAATTTAAATTTTATGTCCCATACAAAACTCCAATACGTTCTCGACCCAAATGTATGGGACGGCTGATGGTTTTGAGTAAATTGCACATAATTATAAGATGACTGTAGGTACAAATGAATACAGATGGTTCACTTCGCAAAATCATGTAAATAAAAAGCGACTTTTGCTACAACACAATAAAGAGCAATTCAGGTCGCATAGCACTACACGGTGGAGCATACGGTGGAGGTCTGCCCGGCTTGGGCGGAGCGTCGCCGTGTCCTCGTGGAGGCGATTAGCATCGGTGATCTCTCCCGCTCAGCCCTGGTACTGGCCATGGTACGGAGCAAGAGGGCATGGGAGGCTGTCACCTCCTTCTACGAAGCAGTAATGCTCAAAGAGATGTCAGCAGAACTGACGGGGTCCGCTAGGGCCGATGACTGCCTGGGTTGCGAAGAAGTCTGAAAGGGATATCGTGGCCCCCGGCAACATGGAAACTGGACTGGAACATGGGAATGATCACGGATGGGTTTTAGTCAATAAGAGTCTGACACACTATCCCGCTCCTCCCAGAGCTGGAGAAGTTATTTGATAATTTCCTACCCAAAAAAAGGTCGTACAGCGTTAATTACCTACAGGTATATTAAAAGTTGCCTTTGTATCGCGTAACTGTTATATCTTCTGACTACGTTACGCCAACTGAATGCGACTAGTCAAGCCCACCGCATGCCTACTTGTAGCTTCATACCTAAAAAGCGGACTGAATTATTGTAGGAGCCTTTAATCTGTGCTGTAGGTAAATATCACGAAACAAGATCAAGATTTTAGTAAAGAACAATGTTCAAAACAGAAATCAAAATTATTTCGTTACTACAAAAATACATCTGCTAAAAGCAATATTAATAAGAAGAAACGCAAGCTTGGAGACTAGACGACGAACCAAAAAGTTGACGGTATTGTGATCTAAAAATAGCTCAGTTGTGCAGTCGGAATGTACTACGGATCGCACAAGAAGATACTATAGTATATGCTGTCTGTCTGAGACTAAGAATAAATTGACTACTACATACAAGCAAAGTAGGGTGCAGTTACAATAAGGTAATTTGAAAAATTGGTAAAGTGAAGCCGGACTCGCACATAAACGCCGTATTTAGCAAAAAAAAAAAAAATATGCCGAAAAGACCCTCCCCGTACAAAAAATGTGTTGCATTTTTTGTACGGGGAAGGTCTTTTAATTTTTTTACTTTTTTTATTTTTTGTTGTTATATCCCCAATAGGAATACACAATCTGAAAATTTCATGTCTACCTATTACGGTTCATGAGATACAGCCCGCTGACAGATAGATGGACAACGGAGGCTTAGTAATAGCACAGTATAAAATATGGATAGTAGCGAAACTACGTAGTAAACCTTCAAAACGACATACTCATACAGACGCGCTCATTCCGTTTGGCACCCTTCGGGTACAGAACCCTAAAAAACAGTCAAAGTATTTTTTTTTATAGCATGCAAAAAGTAATGAATTCGATTTATTTGTTTTAATAGTTCTTCTAGCTAGAGTGTAGGTGCCAGGGAGCAGGAAATTACAAATTATGAATTGTTCCCTCATTTCTAACAGCAGCCATTATAGGCTCAAGTTATCCATAAATCTAAATACACAGTTCTTCCTTTCTTTGGTTAACCTGAGTGCAAAGTCAGTAATAAAAATAACAAAAACTGATAATAAAAATACAGGCGGTTGGACGACCTACAGAAGATCGCGGGAAAGATCTGGATGAGACTCGCACAGACCACGGAAACATGGTATTGTGGCGGCAACTACATGGCCACATGTGAACTACGCATCACACTGATGTCTCGCAAAATCCTGCATCACGCAAGCAGTGTTTACCGCGCAACCAGCATATAAACAACGACCTGACATCAAACGTCGGGCAGTTGCCCACCAGACACAATACCCGTCTGGGCAGAGGATCCTCCCTTTTCTATGAAGGATGAGTGAACTTTACACTTCTTCTTCATACCTCTATAGTATAAAAGGGAGGAGTCCTATACTCAGTAGTGGGCGGAACAAGGATGCCAATGATGAATATAAAAAAAGTGTTTAAGCTCAATCATAAAACGTACCCAATATGCAATTGTATGCATTAAAGTTGGCAGTTGGTTGGTTAAAATATTTTGTCTATTTTCGTTAAATAATCATGTTCTGCTAACTAAGTAGTGTTCCAGGAATGCACTTTGGATCACACACGAAGACAAAACGCGGCATTTGTCTGTCTGTCAGCCGAGCTCTGTTACACACAGTTATATTGTATCACAAACATAGGAACACTTGAAAAAACGAAGTGAAAACAAAAACGATGCTTCATATTATTTTTACAAACAACGTTTCTATATTTCTCTTCGAGGGAGTAAAATATTTTATATTTTGTTTGTGTGTATCAAAACACAGTTTGACGAAACAGTGAATTTGTAAACAAAATTCTTACAAAGTAATCGATCATCGAGTGATCGTTTTAAAACAATATCGTTATTTCTTACTGCTGAATGAAAACTCTTCCAAAATAAAAGGAATAAAGTGCATTGAATACTTATTTAGCTTGCTAGTTTGTCACAATTTTTTTCAAGACAAGAATTTGTGTCTTAGATTAGCTACAATAAATAGTAAGCCAATTAAAAGTCAGATTCCGTCATGCCCGGTTTTAAGGAAGCAACAAATCAATTGCGTAATACACTTTCTTTAAGGAAATTCCTAATCCGTTGCTTTATATATTTCAAAAAATCGCCTGATCGTAAACGTAAAAAGTGCAATGAACGTTGTCAAAATGAATTGCAATTGTGTTACGCAATGACTGAGGTACTATCGTTTAATTCATTATTGCGATTAAAAGTTCGTTTATTATTTGTATCTCTAGTAGGTACAAAAATAGCGTATCTAGACGTCCCAGTATCTGCAAATTCTCCACAAATATTCCTTTCATCAAACACACCCTCAAAAAAATACAACCAAAACATTTAAAAAAATATTGACTCAACACTCGTCCGCGTCGTCCACAAAACATAACGCGCTCTACAAACAGACAAACAGTGTGTATCACGGCGAAATTAACTTGAGCCCGTGGCGCCGCCTCTCATTTTATTTGTTTTTAAATATCAGCAAGCGTGGATCATGTCCAATTAGGTGCCGGCCGTCTGTTGCAGCTTAAGTAAACCTTTAGATGTATAAAATAAATACTGGCTGATTCTAATTTTGAATGTGCCAGCTTTTGAAGAGGTGCAAGCTGTGGTGATCTGTCGCATGTTTTCGGAAAGTTTTCGGACGTAAATACCACATCTATTTCAGCAGATATATAAACATATATTTTAACTAAGTATTTTGGAGATAAAAGTAAAAGGGTTGCTATTGTTGTGAATTTTGGTGCCTCGGACTGCATAAATTACTAGAACGATTTCGGCCATGTATCGTTGAATTTGTCTTTATCTCTCTCGTCCCAGAACATGATCTCACGAGAACTTCATTATAAGTCATGATGGAATCGAGCTTTGGTGAGAATGCGAACTTACGCCAATGTCTTGCCTATTTCTTTACCATTTAAAAAAGCACAGAAACTATGAAATCATTTCTTTAAGACCACAGATTTAGAGCTAAATCTGTGTTTAAGACCATACTTTCAAGACACTTTTACAGTCTAATCCTACTCTTAACACATTTTTTATTTCAAACTTCTCATACCAATGTCTGACTTATTTCGCTATTTTAAAGAGCACTGGGATTTGATTTTATCTCAAGGTTCAAGGTCAAGCTGTGAAATCATTGCTTTAAGAACATAAATATTTTTGAGACACTTTTATACGCTAATCGTAGTCTCTAAACACATTTTCCTCCAACATAAGCTTCCCTTCTCCATATCTACTTTGAAGCCCTCAACCCTAGGTCATTTACGACCATGGTCGCCTAAACGACTTCCGTTGACAACATCCTGCATCAACAACAAGAATATCGGGGCACGGAAATTTTGTAAAGGCGAGCTCAAACGGGGCCAGTGAACGAGCCAGTAAGCTGGGAGCATAGAGCATTGTTTGTGGGAGAATGCGTGGAATGCAATAAAGGGTAGTGGATGAACTGCCGTACGGTCATTGTCTATGTTTTACGTTTTTATATTAAGTGAGCGGTTGTGTGAGTGTTTCTGGTATGTTCTAAGTGATGTTCTGTCTTAGTGAAGATTTGTTTCATGTCACGTGGGAAATGTGCTAACAGTATTCTTAATATGTTGTCACATAGAGGCTAATTTGATTAATATATTTAGTCTTGTAATCTCTGGATTGGTAGAAAATAAAGACTGCACTGGATTCCTTCATTTTATTCTTCCTAATTTTTCGTTTAAACAATTACAGAGTGACAGCTCAATTAGCGCAGTGACTAAATGGTTTTGCTTTACGGGTAGTAAATATTTAAATGGTCTGAAATAAAACCAAATTCTTCTGGGGCCAGCGTTATTGCTTGCGATATTTTTATGGCTGTTCTGCAAAATGACCTCTGCAAGTGGTGATACTTAAATGTATATGCCGCGATCTTGTCGTTAATGTACCACTTTTGATAAAAACCAGTAAATTGAAACTTCCCGAAAGTTGCAACTATACCAAATCTGTTACATTGGTCTTAGAGCAATAATATACCTTGAATACAATAGACGTGGATATATTTAGTAACTTTCCGCTTAGCTATTTCTAAAGATTCATAAAAAACCCTGAAAGAAATCGGCACGTGTTTCACAGTCCGCCGAACGCTGACTGCGCAGTCTACGTTCAGCGGTCGGTGTGGCAACACGCCGTGTTCGAGTTCGCGACAAGTCAATCGTCATCCTGAGGATGCCTCATTGAAAGGTGAAACACGTGTCAATTTCTTTCAGGGTTTTTCCACGTCTATTGTATTTTATAATGGATTTCCGCAAGGGCACGCCTGAATCAATTTTCTATATACCTTGAAGTTTTACGTAAGACACATAAAACATTAGACTGGTACAGCAATTAGGAAGTCAACTATATGTTCGGCAAATCCTGCGTCGCAGCCATCAGCCACACTACCCCTTCAATGACGAGATAATACATATTATTACCACAGCATTAGCTACTGGCAACTTATGCGAGAGGCCTATAGTAGTGAACGTTTTTTGTGCAAAATGATGACGTTGAAGATGAGTTATTCGTTCCAATACGAGAGAAGAAGAAAGTAACATAACTCCTGTTTTCCCCGAAGGGTTAGGTAGAAGTATACCTCAAAGAGTACACCCACATTTCGACAGTTATGTTAAGGTCCCATGTAATAGGGGGCGACTCTATTATTACGCGTTTTTTCAGGCTTCTGAAAAATACCTGATGGAAAAACTCAATAACATTTTACGCACCCTGAGAATCAAACCCAAGACCTCATGCTCAGCACTAGCGCTTGTGAACACTAGTACATCAAGAAAATATCATAGAAATCCTAAGAACGCCAGCAAGGCACCCATCCGTCAAGTCGTCTAACCCCGCATCAACCCGACGTTAATCACGCATATACTGTGGAACAAGTTTAGTAAGTTCTCCCGGCTTTGACACCGGATGCCCATACTAAACTAATTATACGAACTACTAGCGCCACAAGACAGCGGTGAATGTAACTTTGTTATGAGTGACACGATGTTTTCACTTATCATGTTAGTACTTTAAAGGGTGTAGTCGAGTGGTAAAGTTTGTGAGACAGTGCATATGTTATAGGCAAACTCCGAAGCTCCGGCGCTCCTAGGTTGGACTGGTCAATCCTCAGGTCAGACTGAATGACTTAGTCAAAGCCCAAACAAATGTAAATTTTCGGCCTTTGACTAAACAATTTTCGTCAAACCTGGGAGAGACTAATTTGGTCAGGCAAACGTCAAAACACAATTTTATTAAATCGGGGTTTGACGAGTCAAACTCCGATATAGGTATGAAGTGTCTTATCTTCGTATATTTGGAAGCATTTTATCATTTAAGCAGCTTTCAAGTCTTAAGAACCGCTTAACTCTGCCAGTTCTGACACCTGATTGGTCAGCTTACGTGATTTTCACTTTTATATTTGAGATGCTTTGAGAGAATGCCGTGTGGCATTAGGCCCGCCTTTTGTACGATGTGCAATAAAGTATAAAATAAATAATAAATGCTTCGGAATATACGGAGGTTAGTTTGTAAGATTAGGTATAAAAAAATAACATTTTTAAAATTTTGATGTTTATTGTTTTAATAATTTCTTAAGTAATTAAAATGGAAAATTAATCATTTTTCTTTTGTTTTTTTTTTTGTTTTTAGTAACAACAACACCGTTTGATTCACTCATCTTCAATTTTACACAATTACACGCGCGCACGCTCAATGAACGAACATGAAATGACAAAACAATCGGTCGGAACACCGCGAGAGACATTATGAACCTGTTTAAACATGTTCAGATCAACGTTTGACCGAGTTTTGCAGTCGCTTCTAGGATTGACTAGGCCAAAACCGAAACAGAATAATTTACTTTCGACGTTTGACTGAAAAGTTAGGAGCTCCTGGGTTTGACTAAAAATACTTCAGGCAAAGGGCGAAATTGAAATGTATTTCGGGGATTGCCTGATGGCTTTGGCCAAACCTAGGATAAACCAGTCCTTCCGCGAAGAGACTGTGTATCGGACTTTGACTATAACACATAGATGAAACAGGTTGTTTTTAGAGTTCCGTACCTCGAAAGGAAAACACGGAACCCTTATCGGATCACTTTGTTGTCCGTCCGTCTGTCTGTCAAGACCCTTTTTCTCAGGAACGCGTAGAGGTGTCAAGCTAGAATTTATATCAAATACTCAAATCTACTGTCCCATAGATCTTTGAAAAAATTAAACTTCTAAGCCAACGCAATCAAAAGATACAGCCGTTTATGCCGCAAATTTCCGCCAATTTTCGACACTCGCAAGGGAATCAAAACCTACAGGGTACTTACTTCCCGTGAACTTAGAATCTTGAAATTTGATACTAAGTAACATCTTATAGCGCAGATAAAGGCAAAATTGCGAAAAACGTAAATTTTTAGTTATGGTAAAAGTATTTTTAATAATTTTAAACTTACTACCCCTTTCTACTAAATTTATATCAAATACTCAAGTCTATAATACCTTTAAGCTGTAACAAAATCAAACTTCTAAGCCAATGCAATAAAAAATACAGCCATTTATGTAACATATCTTGATACTCGCAAATAAATCAAAGCCTACAGGGTATTTTCGGTTGACTTAGAATCATGAAATTTGGCAGGAAGCAAGGTTTCATAGCACAAGTAAAGACAAAAGTCCAAAAATTGATAATTTGTAGTTTTATCACATGAAAAAATATTTTTTACGTCAGGGAGAATTGACCGTGACATATATCGATGTATGAGAGAATATGTTTCTCAACTACTAAGTTTTTTTTCTTAGGATAAATTCATCCCAACTACGCAACCCTTCATCGTGCGTGGTCCGACACGCACTCACGCACTTGGCCGGTTTTTTTTCTAAGGGCCCTAGACAAGTGGCATCGCTTTCAAAACTTGTCCCGCTTTTCCCAGAGCGGGAGAAGTTATTTGATAATTTCCCACAAAAAAAAGGAATATTGCGGATGCAGATTTTTCACACCCGTGGATGCGGATATTTGAAGGTTCACATCAGCGGATGCAGATCTTAAGATATTTTTTTCCAAAATAAGTCACTGCGCCGGTATTCACTTTTAAAATAGTCTGATAACTGCAGAAATCTCGCTTAGCACACAGTCATTGTCCCTATACATTCACAATTTTTAACAATAACACTCGAAAACTGAAATGTTTATAAACACGTTATGACTGATTTACTAGAAACAAATGATACACAATAACAAACGTGTCACAAGTGCGCGTGTACAAGTAATATTTTTAAAGCATGAATGGACGCTATGCTATTGCGGCTTAATGGGAACGCCTTTCGTCAAATAACATAGATACTGTATTTTTTATTTCGACATGAAAAAACAAAAAAAAAAAAAAAGAATTTCACGGACCTTAAATCTATCTTTACAGGATGCCCTAATGCGACGTGTAAGTGTACCTACACATAAATCTACCTACCGATTTAATAGTTAGCGAAATGTTTTCGAAATATTTGTATCAATGAATATTCTCCTTTTTTCGTGTGGTGAGTGACTAATATGGTGTCAGAAGATTTAAAGCCGTCCATGACGAAAAAAAAACAAAAATATAATTGCATTTCTTATAATAAGTCATGCTGTTCGAGAAAAGAAGTAGAATTTTATAAAAGCATATGTGTGCATATGTGTGTGTGTGTATGTGTGTGTGTGTGTGTGTGTGTGTGTGTTGTGTGTGTGTGTGTGCTTGTGTTATTTGAATATTCAATAATTATCATAAAATAAACGAAGTATGGGACATCCTTAGTCAAACAATACTAAAAAAACAAAAAAAACAAAAATATAATTGCATTTTTTATAATAAGTCATGCTGTTCGAGAAAAGAAGTAGAATTTTATAAAAGCATATGTGCGCATATGTGTGTGTGTGTGTATGTGTGTGGGTGTGTGTGTGTTGTGTGTGTGTGTGTGCTTGTGTTTTTTGTATATTCAATAATTATCATAAAATAAACGAAGTATGGGACATCCTTAGTCAAACAGTACTTACAACTCCGATTATAGACATTCTTTGAATGGCGACAATTGGCTATTGACTAAGACTATTGTAAAAATACAATAGTCCTAAACTGTTGTATTTTTAAGCAAGGTGAGAAGAGAAGAAACGTGTTGCGCCGACCCCAAATGACATCTCTGTAATGATGTTTATTGGAACAAAAATACGTTTTACAATTTGATCGTGCACTGAAAATAGCTAAATCAGTTAGCAACTGTGTCGCCTTTTTTTTCGTTGGTAAATTTTCAAATAACTTTTCTCGCTCTGGACGGAGCGGAAGGGCGTGTGAGACTCTTACTGAATAAAACCCACCCGTGTTCCTTCAGTTGCCTGTATGTTGCCAAGAGCCACGGTATCCCTTTTGGAATTTCCCGCGACCCCGGCAGGCATCAGTCCTAGTGGACCCCGTCAGTTCTGCTTATATCATTTTGAAGCGCGCGTGGAACACAACGCGCCGTCAACTTTAGCCTGGTCCTAATCAGTGCCTACGGTAGCCGGGAATGGGCCTGTGATTCCCGACACCTAGGGCGTCTCCTGCGGCAGCTCGGGGTGTGAGATTTGCCTCTCCTTCACGCGTTCGGCCTCCTCCTTTACGACCATTAATGCTTTGCAGAAGGAGGTGACGGCCTCCCATGCCCACTAGCTCCGTACTATAGTGTGGAACAGGGCCAGACGCGAGAAGTCACCGCCGCCGATCGCTTCTACGAGGATACATGGCTAGAAAAGGGGTCACTAGTGTGACTACCGAGATGAAGTATTGAAGAAAAAGACATGTTGTGCCGACCCCAAATTGAAATAAAAGCAAGAATGATAGTGAAGAAATCCAAGAAAGAAATGAAATCGAGTTGGACACAGATAAGTCAGTTAATGTCAATGTTTTATGAATAAAAAATTGGCATGTCTAATACTTTGTAAAGATGATAGCAAAAGCTTTACTCGAGTGAATGTTCATTGTTTTAATCTACGTTTACATGACACTGACAAAATAACATAGAAACGAACGTTCATCTGCTCAGTTCAGTTAATTTTTCATTAGGTAGGCTAGTGAAAGATGCCAAGTGCCGAAATCAAAATCGTTAGATCGGTTTAATAATGAATGAATTTTTGACTTGTGATATTTTACGTTTATTTCAAGTGAAAGATGTCGAATGATATATAAAATCGGAAAAAAATTAATATCTACTTAAGAAAAGCTTACGATGGTAATGATAGACGAGTTACTGGATAAAATTGCCTGCCAATAAGGTCCTGATGCTAGTCTCCCAAACCAAGTTGCTGATAAGGCTAATGATGCGGCCGTACGATGGAGTCAATTTACATCAAAGCAAAAGTCTATAAATCATCCTAAGGCTATTTGGATTTAGAAATACGCATGAGTTTAAATCCCACTCGAAACAAGTTTTTTTTTTAATCAAAAAACCAAGCCAATGATGTACGTACAGTTGAATGTATTCTGTTTATAGGCAAACATTTAAAAAAAAACAACAATTTAAGTATGCTGGGACTAGCATTGCTTCGATTGCTACAGTCCGAGTATTCCTCATGCAATCCGTGGTCGCCACGCAGGCTAGTCTTTGCATGTGTTGTAGTTTGTTAGAATCTGTAACAAGCTGAGTGCGGGGCCGCCAGACCACGGCCCCGTAAGCGATCATGGGGTGGATCACTGTTGTGTACAGCCACAGTATGATTTTGGGGGTTAGGCCCCACTTCTTACCTATCATTTTCCTTCACTGTGCAAGGTGATGCAGGCCCTGTTTAGCTTGTTGTCTACATGACTACTCCAGTTTAACTTACTGAGAGACGCCTATGGACACATGCAATATCGAGGGGTTTCCCGGTAGGTAACCAACTGTCTTCTTTTTTTTTGGTTTGACAAAACTATTTGCTTGATGAAGGATGAGGACAGAATTTGTTCAGCGCTTTTTCTTGGCGGCAGATTTCTCGAAGGAATTTGTTCTATCATTGAGTTAAGTTGTCCAATATTTTTCATACTTGGAAAATATTTTGAGAATAAAAATAACAATATAGGTAAACAAAAAAAAAACTTTTTTTAAGATAATATTTTTTATTTTAATAGAATATTTATTATATAATTTAAAAACTTCAGACTTAAAATCGAAAAATCAATAAAATATTGTCAAAGTCAAAGTCAAATAATTTATTTCAAATAGGCACTTCTGAACGTCAAAATTTACAAGGGAAAAAAATTGAATTGATTGAGTCGCCCTTTCCAAAAGGTAGTTTTCGTATGGAGAAGAATGGGCAAGAAACTCCACCATTACTCTTTTAAAATGTTTTACAATATTTTGTATAGGTACATTTGTTATATAATTATATGTGAGAACGATGCACCGACGATAGAATAAAATTATAAAATATTTTATTTAAAAATAATTCGAATGAATTTGATGATTTGACGTTTTTTTTTTTTGATGAATTTGATTTGATTTGTTTATGTTTATTTTTTTTTCATTTAAAAATAATTAGAAATGAAGCTACGATAGATAAATTAATTATGGGAGAGATACATGGTACTCACATATTTACAAACATTGTAAAAACAGACGATTTTCCAAAAAAAAAAGCAATAAATAAGTCAGTGTATGAGGAAGTAATCACAGAATATAAAATCAATGTCATATAATAAAATAACGTAAACTATAAAATTAAATTAGCAACCAGTTTGATTTTGCCTAGATTCTAGATTATCATATGGAGCAGGACCAGCATGTTTCCAATAATTCTTATCTTGGATATAATCCTCTAATTTGTAACTTGCTTGTTTACAAAGTGTACTTTTTCAGTTTTAATTTTTCTTTATTTAATTGCAATATATCACAAGATATTTTGTGACATTTAACACAGCCCCATAAAAGATGTATGTACTTTAGATAATCTGAAAAATGGATGAACTAGTTTATCTTCACTTCCAGTAGGTACATATTAAAATTATGTCTATCACTTATTTTATTGAAAACATATAGATTTTTTCTTACGTACATAATATTTTCATAAATGAATTGGCAAGGTACCGTCATAATATTAATCTTTTTAAATAGTTTCCTGAGAGATTCAAGGCGATGTAGATTATAAATGGCTCTGACAGCTCCTTTTTGCAAAATAAAAATGGATTCAATGTCAGCAGCCCGACCCCACAGTAAAATGGAATACAACATAATGCTGAGGAAGTGGCTAAAATAGACCAAATGCGCGGCTTTTGCATCTGTTAACTGTATTATCTTTTTAACAGCATAAGCGGCCGAGCTTAGCCGCCCTACAAGAGATGTTATATGAGGGCCCCATTGTTATTTCTCTAGTCTAGCGTGATTCCTAGGAAAACCGTTTGATAAATAAATTCCAGTTTTTCTCCATTCAATATCATTTCACATTCGCTACTTCTAACATTTGGTAATTTAAACCTAATGCATTTTTTATTTTTTTTATTTAGTACCAAATTATTTACCGTTGTCCGTTTTGTTTTAACCATGTCTGTTTTGTTACTTTAGCTTTACGGGAAAATCCCTCCCCATAGTTAATTATTATTCGTTAATTATTATTCACATGACATCACTTGGCACTTTACATTAGTTCAAAAAACCTTTTCTCCATAATAAAAAAAAAAAAACTCCTAATATTAAGTAAACGGAACTGTATACTGGTTTCACATTTTAATAACAATAGTACCATCTTCGATTTTTGTCTGATTCATATCTTTTCCATTGTCATCTTCTGTTGTCTTAGATTCCTTAGCAGCATCTTTGTTTTCTTCGACAGCTTGTGTTTCAGGCTTTCTGAAGATGGTTCCAACGAGGTTTGCAAAAGGACTTTCGACCAGCATCCAGAAGAAAAATGCTGCTATGAATGCGCCCGTAATTATTGTGCAACTTTTCAGCAACTGTGAAATATAGGAAAAGTTTCAGAATATTGAATCTCTTTACACTGTGACAAATGTAGCAAACAGAATATGTCTGATAGAATCTTTCATAAGGGTTAATATCAAGTGACCATCATTGCCGTTTCAGTACCTACTTCGCCAATCCATTATCATTTTGATTTTATTTATTGTCTCATTTATTCCACATACAGTATGTTAATTAACGAAAGGCGTTCCCGTTAACCCGCATTAGTATAGCGTCCATACATACTAAAGCAAACATTACCATTTTTTTTATTTTTTATTTATAATAAAATATTCACAAAAAATATTAAATTGATACGTAAAAGAAACACACTGTATACGCGCACTTGTCTTTCAACCTGAAAACACAAGTGCGACAAGTGCGCGTGTAACAGGTAATATATGAGGCTATCAGCGCAGAAGTGGTGTATCCCCAGATTACTTCGTACGTCAGTGTCAGTGTCAGTGCCATCTGTTGATGGATACTAAAAGGTGGCTTATGCCACTATTGTATTGAAAGATCATAATTTAACGAATGTATTTTACACCAAAACCGTACCCAACAAGAATTGTGGGTTACACCACTTTTGCGCTGATAGCCTCATATATATATATATATATTTTAGCATGTATGGACGCTATATTGTTGCGAATTAATGAGAACGCCTTTCGTCAATTAACATACTGTAAAAATATTTTTTTTAAATATTTCAATATAAAAAATATTTAAAAATAAAATAAAAGAACTCGATCCTTAAATCTATCTGTACAGGATACCCTAATGCGATAAGTAAGTGCATACATAAATCTACCGATTTCATAATTATCGAAGTGTTTTCAAAATATTTATGTTAATGCATCTTCTTTCATTTCGTGGTTAGTGATCAACCTGGTGTCAGAGTTTTAAAGCCAACCATGTGACCCGCCCTCTGATTTGGCTTCACATGCTGTCGGGAAATATCTCTCGGGCATGCCGGTTTCCTCAAGATGTTTTCCTTCACCGGTTTTGAAGCAAGTGATAATTATACAATACGAAATTGAATCTGAAAAGTCAGAGGTGCGTGCCTTGGATTCGAACTCGAGACCTACGACTTGGCAGTCCGACGGTCACACCACTAGGCTATCACTGTTATAACACCGCTACCCATTATACAGATGGGTGAAGGTCGTTTCTCTGCTGATCTTACACCAATAGTACCTTAGTCAAGCACTTCTAAATACGTAATACATTACTTACAACTCTGATTAGAGAGATTCTTTGAGTGGCGACAATCGACGCCACTTCGGTCCTGATGAAGGCAACGTGCACTAGATACACACTGAACGACAGCCGGCCTGTGTACGTGAAGGGTTGCCACTCCAGGATGGTTCGGTATATACCTGTAAGTGGGGAAACCGGGATGGTCAAAGAGCATTTTAGAAATCGCAACAAAATACTACTTTGTCACACGTGATATTAAACACATTCAAAATCTAGTCGCAATCTCAATTCAGCGACAATCAATGTCAAAAACTTGTCTAAATTGTAGGTATGTTGGAGGTATTTATGACAGATGAATGACTATTTCTTAAGATAGTGACATTGAGTCCAATTCTAACTGAGAGAGTAGTATGGATGATCCTAAGTCTCTAAATATTTTTTGTTACGGTAGCGAATCGTATTTTGATAAATATACTAAGTACACTGAGCTGCAAATTGTAAAAATCATAAGAAAATTTGAATTTCGCGGACTACCATAGCGCATTCTGTTTAAGTAATATTAAAGTAGAGTTTGAAAAATTCTCAACTTCAAATTCTCAATTCCGAAACTGGGTGTAAGACTGATATTAGAATGCAAACGTACTTAAAATACGGAAATTGCCCTTGTGTTCGGTTTGAGTCTCCCACTTAAGGTCTGGTATGAACCAATGAAGTGCTTTCAAGGATATATCCGACTGTTGTTTGATATTAATCAATTCATCAGAAAAAAAAGCAAAATTAAGTAAATACCTTCAAATTGAATAATAACTCCAGCTATAATAATGGCCATAACAATGCCGAAGATAGGCTTCATGAAAGCAGCATACAGCAAGTGAACGTAGACGGGTTGTGGTGGAACATCAGCAAAAAAGATATGGCCAGAGAAGCAAATGAGCACACCCAGGATGAACGTACTCCAGTATAGGTACCGATATTTCTGGAAAAGGCAAGAAAAGAAATACATGAGGCTATCCCAAATTGAACTCTATGGTAATACTTATAACGTTAAGAAATAAGATGGTTTAAATAAACTTACAGAGTGGTAAAACTATTAAATATGTCATCATCATTTAGCTAAATGATGTCCACTGCTGGATAAAGGCCTCCTCTAAGCATCGCCACATCGACCGTTCCTGTGCTTCTCGCATGCAGGATTTAAAATTTCACTTTGACAGAATCTGCCTCGTTTAATTCGGTCAAGTTTAGGTCAGTCATTGAATATTATAAGATAGGCAAGTTTTTAAAAGGAGCTTTGTAGCTATTCAAAGTATAAAGTTTATATGTCAAAATTAAAACTTTTTACACCGAGTTATTAAGACTTGTATTTTTAAGCAAGATGAGAAGAGAGGAAACGTGTTGCGCCGACCCCAATTACTATAAAGATTATAGAATTAGTATAAAGATTACTATAGAGATCTTTATTGGAACAAAAACACATTTAGACTTTTATTGTGTATTGAAAATAGCTACATTAGTTAGCAATTGTGTGACGGCTATTAGCCCATTTCCAAGAGGAAATTGACAGCGCTCCAGATAAAATTGAAGGTATAGGAGGAAAAAAAAAACAAATAATTAAGAATTAGACTAGATGCGTGCATAATTTTAGTACTTGTTAGGAAGGGTTACCTAGAATTGCTTAGGATTGCCCCCAGTCTTCTGCCAGTCGTAGATAATGAGCCTACATTATTTGCCATGCCGATGATACAGCCAGATAGGTTTGTATGCCCTTTTATGAAGACCTGTTTGAACGTTTCACTGTTCATAAATAAATTAGTTGCTGTCCTGAAAATAGGAGACAGATCATTAGAAAAATTATACATGGTCAAATAAATCAGACAGTACGGAACCATTTTCACTTGTTCAAATTTCAATAGTTCATAAAAAGTCCAATAGGTAGGAGGACGTTCAGTTGAAAATGTTCGGGAAACTTTTCATAATTTCCTGTCCATCGAAATCTAATTCGGACTATTAGAAACATTTTTAAACAAAAATAGCCAAATTGGTCCAACAGTTCTCAAGTGAAGCGCTTACCAACGAACAGCATCTCAATTTAAAGATAAAGATGGACGCTTTTATATTTGAAAAAGCTCTGGCCACAATGAGGCGAATATCGCGCGCGACCCGGGATGCGTCAGCGTGCGTCGTATGTTTATATATTATGATTAGGATGTCACGCGATTTTTTGCATCAATTTGAACACCTACGTACAAGCTTTTTTACACAATCGAATTTCGTCTCGCATCCCTCATGGGGTTCTCTTCAGAATGGCCAGAGCTTCAACAATGGCTGAATATACACTTGTTTTTTTTTTTTAAAAAATTCTAAAACTAGTGTTACGCTTACACTTTAAAATTGTTTAAGCTAGAAAATAGTTATGGCAAACTTACTCCGGGGAAGCAAGCACAACACCATTCAAGTGCTGATAATAAGTATGCAGTGCGGGGACAATGAGGGATATCACGTAGAGAATGCCCAGCACCAGCTTCCTAGTCAAGGCAGTCCTGCATATCAAAAAGATGATGACTGCCATAAAGTAGAGTTGGGTGTCTGCTGCTAAATACCTGATGAAGGAACAATGGTGGATCATTTAAAAAATATGTATAATGTCGTACGCTATGTAACTGTATTTTTAAATTGTAATATTATTTGGTGTATACAATAAAGGGTTTTGAATCTATCTAATGTCAACCAGCTGTGGCCGTCACAACATAAAAAATAAACATTTAAATACGTATTTTTTATTTTTTAATGTACCCGCTACTTGCTTCTTTCCCCGATTTCGTCCGCGTGGAAGTTCACTATACAATATACTCACCCAAAAGTGCCAAAACACACTCGCCAAAAGTGTACTTGTGCTTTCTATCAGTAAAACGATTTCTTGTAACAGTACTTGCAGATATAATCCTCTTCTTACAAACAAACAATTTTATCTCTTTATAATATAATTATAATATTATTATTATACTTGATTTATATATTTTTTATTATACAGAGTGTTAGACGATGTTCGCACGCACGTAATAAAATCGCAGCGGGATTTTATCGCCAACTGGATTTTCAACTCTCGGTTTTGAGCCGAGCGTTGAGAATCCAACACGTTGGGACGCACTTTCTTCCCCGCGCGTTGAAAAAACACACTGTTGGATTTTCAACTCTCGGCGGTAAGCAGAGCGTTCAAAAAACAAGTGCACGTCGGCTGGCAGACGGTTGAACATACGAAAATGGCGTTGGCCTGAGTCTTTTTATTGGGCCTAAATGAGTAGCAGGCGGATCCGCATTTTTTGTATGTTTAACCTTCTGCCTAGCACCCTGTTTATATTATTATATTATACTATATTATTATAATATTATTAAACTTATTACATAGATGGTTTAGATGTATTACCCTCCTTACTTTTATTAAGCAGCATGGACCTTGTTACAACCATTTAGAAGAATTACAAAATGAATGGTTTTGTAATTTCACTTTTACATGTTCTACAAACAATAAGCTCTATTACTTTTAAGTACTAATATTCAATATATTTTATAGATTTATATTTACCAAGTTTGCGGCATACAATAGGAACCGTGAACGTAATTGTTGATGTAAAGGATGTGCCTCCACCAGTACATGCGGCAGTCTCTTACTTCGGTATAAACCACTTTCTGTAGATAAATATTAGTTTTGATTAGTACACTTCTTGATATTATGGAACAAATAGAACTTTCTTGTAATGTGGGGCCAATTTATTGATTCCTAACATGAGGAAAGAGGAATGAGGAAAATGTGTAAGGAAAGTTTTGGGTATGTGAATGTGGATGGCTATAAGAGTAAGGGAAGACAAAACATACGATGGATTGACTGTGTAGAAGATGACCTGCCTGATGATGATATGCCTAGAAAAGACGTGACTAGTGTGACTACCGAGATAACGAATAAGTATTGAAGAAAAAGGCATGTTGCGCCGACCCCAAGGACAAGATAATGACAATCAAGTGTAATAATCATAATCATTTAATCATTTGTTAACATAGGTACAATGAAATAGATGTTATAAAAAAATTACAAGCGCGCTATGTTATACCAGAAGGCGTAAAAATATTCATGGATGCCATTGATACTAAAAATTGAAAACATAATTACATAAATCAAAGGATATAAACTGTTTAAAAAAAAAAATGATATCAAAAATAAGTTTACTCCGTCAATAATTCAAATAAAGTTTAAAACATACCAGGTCAATGAGTACCAACTAAAGTGTAAGCTCTGTGGGATTAATGTTTTGTTGTAATGACAAGAAATCCGCGAATCGAACACAGATACTTCAGTAACTGTCACTGTTATGAATAAAAAAATAGCAATGTCTAATGCTTTGTAAAGATGATATTTCACTCGAGTGAATGTTCATTGTTTCAATCTACTTTCACAACTTTCACCAACAAAATAACTTAGGACGGAACGTTCATTTGCTTAGGTCATTTAATTTTTCATTAGGTAGGCTAGTGAAAGATGCCAAGGACTTTGACTGGACGTCGTAGCGGAAGGACGTCTCGAGCACTCCACGTTGTAATTTTTTGTATCGTTTGACGTGCGCCCACCATTTTACAACGTCATGCTAATTGCCGGTAAACAAACTCGACCCGTGTTTTATTGTTTGATGTGGCTGTGACTTTACGTGTCGATAAATAAATACATTAATACAGTGCAAAAGTGAAGTGTGCTAGGCGTTCTTGAACCTATGCGTGCAATCTAAGCCAAGCGAGGGTCTAATCGTTTGCCGAAGGTTCCAGGGCCACTCAACGACGGATCCAGAATAATCCGGTGAGATCATTCCATATCTTTCAGGGCGTTGCTTCCCTCTGCAAAATACACAACTCGACCTGAGTAGGACTGCGTCAACAGACGCGCGGAGCTCACTATTTCATAAACTACCTATCTACTGATCACTGAGTCAATAAACCGAATTCCTGTATTTCAAACTCAACGGTAAAGTTAGCTCGAACGATAGATTCAGATACCAAAACGACTTGCATTTTGAATAGTTTCTAGCAAGTGTAGCAACAGGATCGAGTTCAATTCTCGACTCCATTTCGATTTCGTCGCTAAAATCCAGTGGCAAAGTTCGGTATATTATTTGATAGATTAAGGTACAATATCGTGAGCACGAATCTGCAGTTGAGTGATGACGGGTGAAGTTTGGAGGTTTGATGCTACGCGCAAAAGAATATTTTATTTTTAAGCTTCAGGTATAAGATTATCCTGCCGGGGTTGTGAAGAAAACCAAAAGAGAGATCGTAGCCCCCGGCAACAGGGCAACCGAAGGAACACGGGTGGGTTTTAGTCAGTAAGAGTCTGACACGCCCTCCCGCTCCGCCCAGAGCGGGAGAAGTTATTTGAGGATTTCCCACCCAAAAAAAAAAAGATTATATGTGCATAGTAAAAGTAGAATGGCAAGATAAAATAAGATACTGTATGACTCTAAAAAATAACATTGTCGCTTCTGATTTCGAACAAAAATATTTTCCACAAAACTTATTAGTTTGACCTGGTTCATAACTTCTTGCATGCTGATTATTATAACTTAACTCACAGAAACTATTCTAAACAAATTGGCAATTTCTCTAGCCGTACAAAAGAGTCGCGCCCGAGGCAACCCTGTTTTGCTTTTATTTTTTGTTGAGCAATTTACCCGAGTTTTTGCTGTGAAAGGCACATGAGTATTTAAGTTTAAATCCATTGAACAAAAACTCCGTAACAAGATAAATTTCTATAGAAAAATAAAAACTGTCTCGAAACTAAACCCACACGTGCGGGCATAGGGAGCCGCTGCGCGGTATTTTGACTTTTAAACAATAGTTTTACAATGGTAATAATAGCGCCCATGAGAAAAGATGGAAATTATCTGTTTAGAGCGATAGCCCACCAAATAAACAATATAATGGGACTAACTGACACGGACATGTGGTCGAAACCACATATCCGTCCGCCGAGACTTCGCTACCTGTGTTTCGAATAACCGCAGTGTCGCCAGAATTTGCTTAGTACTTAGAAATAACAGTCAAGATTTTATTCCTAACAGCAAGATTTCTCAGGAACAAATGGTAACAAAATACATAACCGCGCAGTTTAACGAGACGTGGTGTATTCACCTGCCGGCGTGTCAGTACCCGGAGACATACATGTTCATTAAAAAGACCAACATTATGACAGCTTGGTCATGATCACCGACGAACAGAACGACAATAACCTGCAAAGTCTAACGCAAGAAACAACCCACAACATACCAAAACGGTAGGTTTATAATAAATGCAAAAAAGTGACGAGCAAGAGCAATCTACAAAACCTCGATTCCGGAACAGCCCCCAATTAGCTAACTCATTAACACCGTATGAACAGTAAGCATCAACATTACGTACACCGATATCGGATGAAGTTGCGGATGACACTGGATACACAATACTTAGAAATCAGCCTTCTACCGCAACAAAATACACTGGCTCAGACCTGCATATTGCAACTTGAAAAATAGATACGGAGCTTTCAAATAGGGGCGTTCACGTAGCCTGCCTACAAGAAACAGGGATAAATTTAGGAACGTACTACTCCACCCACTTCAAATGGCACCCATCTGAAACCGCAGGTAAAGCTCACCGGGGACATGCAATTGTAATAAGAAAGGATGCCCAAATTGAAATAATAAACAGGAAGAACGATACTGACGTGATGTCAATCACTCTTCATGTTGGTAGGGGAAGTGAGAAACCTACTCCGCTTTATATAATTAATTCTCACATCAATAGTTGTACTTCTAAAGCAATCAGATCCTTTACAGGTGTATTAAACTTGATTAGACAAAAACCAATGAAATGAAATGTACTTTAGTAATCCTAGGCGACTTTAATACCCATATTGGTAGAAAAGATACAATAAGTTTCCAACGCAAAAGGCTGATTCACCAAAATCTTCATCATGACTATTCCAATTACAACGGAGAAATGTTAATGGATATAGTCAACAGGGAAAAACTGCAAAGAGAATCAATAAAAACTAGATCATCATGCAGGATAACATCGTCAAAGGGCACGCAAAAATCACAATTGGATAACATTATCACGCCACAGGCAACAGAAAAACTCTTTAATTATAATAAAGGCAAATGGTCACGTAGGGTCTTGTCTAAACATAAAATAATTTGGGGGCAGCTAAGAACAAGTCGAATTATAAACAAAGATGACAGCAGTAAACACAAGTCACAAAAGAAGGATACAACAATCATATCAACATCGATTACAAACAATGTTAGTATGCCGCTCTCAACATCAAATTCATTAAAATAAAATATCAAGCTTGCATAACCAAAAAACTGGAAAACATAGGAATCGACTCAACGGATGAAAGCATCAAAATACCATGATGTGCCATAATGGCTGCCTAGGAAACCTTGATTTTTCAGCCAAGTCACACTAGTGATAAAATAATGTCAAGCAATACTTCAAAAGATTAAACACCAAGAAGAAAACAAAGAGTGCAGTGCCTTCTTTACTGGACTGGGGAAAAACATCCGGATAAACTATCCATTATGGATCATTGATTTCGAAGTCCATATTTTTTTTGTAGATAGTACTCGTAAATAGAAAGCTTTTTACAAATTTTCAAGTTTCGGACCTTCACAGTTTACGAGATTAATTTGTTTAAAGTTTCCATACAAATTGAAAAATAGCACTCCATTTTTGTCATGGTAGATGTCAAAGTTGACATTTCACGTTCCGTTGACGACTTTGAGGTGTATTATATTCAATTTATGTCACGTTTTACTTAAATATAACTTTATATACGATATACTAATTTGGTGTGTATTAAGTGTGCACAATAATTGTTGTATTATGCGAATTTTTGTGTTTACATTAGGTGGAACGAAACGTGTAGCGACGCCATTTTGTTTTAGAGCGTCTTTTTTTATCTGTCAGTCATCGTTTGTTGCCCTTGCAGTTGAGATCGTTTTACGTACTCCTGTAAGCCTTACAACGTTTGACTACCATGGCGTCTCCGTAGCCCTATGCTTCTGTGTCTGAAGAGTCGAGTGATGTGCAAGTGTTGGACTCAAGTGAGCCGCTTGTCACGGCCCCCTCTTCTGTGCCTTCTTCAGGTAGTGCGCGAGTGATGGACTCAATAGAGCCGCTTGTGCCTACTGCGCGAGTGCAAGTGTTGGACTCAAATGAGCCACTAGTCCTCCCGTGTGTGTCGTCGGTTGTCAACGAACCGGTTGCTGGTCCCAGTGGAGTAGCAGCTGGCTCTAGCTTACCAGCTATCGCTATTTGTTATAGTTCGGAGAACGAGGATGAGGACATTGCCCCTGCGATACCCCGGCCTACTGGGTCATCTGGCAGAAGAATACATCCTTACTCGGATGAGTTAAGGTTAGTTTTGATTTATTGATATAAATATTGATATGTTTTTTTTTAAAAGGTTTCAAAATGTTAGATTAAAAATGGTTAGGTTCGGTTAGGATTATCAGGTTAAAAAAATCTTATTTTGTCCAGCAATCACTAATTTTTATCACTTTTTATTTGTTTCAGATCTATGTGGAGTTGGAGAAAGATCTTCAGCAAATTGGGAACACATGACCAGTGCATTCAGTTTGCTGAGGAGAGAGGACTCATTCTGAGGCAAAAACTTTGCTCATATCACCGTTCACCAATTAAGTTGACCACAGAATCTGGGCAAGTTGGCAAGTTTAGATGCCGAAAAAGTAACTGCCGGGGGAAACAATCCTCCCGTGCTATCGGGACATGGTTCGAAAGTGCACGGTTGCCCCTCACGTTAATATTTCAAATAATGTATGCTTTTAGTGAGGGACTGACTTATCATCAAACGAGGAAAGAACTAGCGAATGATGATGGTCCGGTAGTTTCTTTTAGAACAGTAGACGATTGGTTTAATTAATGCCGGGAGACAATTGCCATATATGAGTTGGAAGGTCAAAGGGCCTAAGGGAAGATAGGGTGCCCTGATAAAGTGGTGCAAATTGATAAATCAAAGTTTGGAAAAAGAAAATATAACCGTGGTAGACACATTGAGGGACATTGGGTGATTGGCATGATAGAAGACGGCAAAGATGATCTGCGGCTGGAAGTGTGTCCTGATAATGAAAGGTCTGCGGACATATTGGTGCCATTAATAAAAAAACATGTTGAGGAAGGCTCTATCATTCACACAGATTATTGGAGAGCGTATCTCGGCCTTTCTCAGCAGGGTTATATTCTTAAGAGAGTAAATCACGGGACACACACCCAGCGTATAGAGAGCCAGTGGAGAGGATTGAAAAAACAATTTCGACAACAACAAAACAAACACAACTTTACAGACTGATTGTGCGAATATTCATGGAGGCGTAGAATCATGATAAACCATATGGATCCATACGAAGAATTATTAAAAGCAATAAAATATGTTTATAAATTAGATTGAATAAAAAATATTTATAAAATTCCTTGTGTTTTATTCTCACTATATGAAAATCCGTAAAAACCCTAACCCCAGATACAAATTAAAGTAATAAAAAAAGTTAATACTTTAGTGTTTTATTGAGTGCAAGAGCGAGCGAAGCGAGCTCGGAACTTGGGGCACCCCGACTCGGACAATCAGGTTTATAATGTCCAAAACATTACGAAAGCCCGGAAAACATAACCTCAAAATTCATTGTAACCTAAAAACTTCAAGCATGGATATCTCCATAACCATGGGGCTCCGAGATGTGGGGATGGTGCAGGGGGGAAGCACCCTCCCCCCCCCCCCTCCCCCACCCTCACCCTCCCATAAATCTATGGTCCATAATGGAATTTTTAACCAAACATCCTTCAAAACGCATGCAGGTACTTTATTTATTTTACAGGAAAAACAAACAAATATCAAAACGCCGGAAAAGGAACGCTTATATACCAATGTCCAAATCGGAGCAAATCCTAAAAAACGCCGAGGGCCCGCCTATACCAAGGGTTAATATAACAAAGCCGTTAACCGTTGCACAGAATGAAAGACCCACTGTCACGTAACGGTGGATGACGTAATGGATATCATTAACAAAATGCAGAACGGGACAGACATTAAAAAAAAAGATGCAATAATAAAAGAACTAGGCAACTACCAAGCGGCCTATTTAAACAATAGATCTACAGATGATCACATATTTATGTTAAAAAGGGTACAAGACGAAGAATGGCGCGCAGGTAAAAGAATTTATGTACTCGCACTGGACATAGAAAAAGCTTTTGACATCGTTGACCTCCAAGCACTGCGAGACATTTTAATACAATGAACTAATAAGCCCCTAACCAACAGGATAATCAAGGTTTGCATAAATGTACGAAAACATATCAAATGGTGTAGTCAGCAAAGCAGTTGGATTATCAAAGGAAAGGGAGTTAAACAAGGTTGCCCGTTGCCCCTCAACTTTTTACACTGGTCATGGATGAGGTTCTTAGAACCTTCGAAAAGGAAACTCAATTAATCAAACTAGACCATGATCGTGAAATCTCAGCCCGCCTGGTGCTATCATTCGCGGACGACCTAATCTTTATTACAGATGATCTAAAAGGGTTAGAAGGAATAGTATACCACATTAAACCTAGTGTTGGCCTCCAAATAAACGAAACTAAAACAAAAATACTAATTAGAGACCCCAAAACTAAACAGAAAGCGACTTACATGTCGATGAACGGATTAAATCTACAAACGGACGGTGAAATTAAATACCTGGGCACATACATAACATCTGAATTAAGCAGGAGAAGCACAATAAGAAAACGGTGTGAACAAGCCACCAGAAACGTCAAGTTGCAGAACCATTCATAATAAACTCAAAAATGGACTGGAAACTCATGTATCGATAGGTGATCGTACCTTACATGATATACGGTTTGAATGTTTCGGCAATCACCCAAGCTAACAGGTCAAGACTGAGAAGATATGAGAGAGTTATTATGAGAGACTTGATTAACCACGCCAGAAATAAACCAAGACAATAGAAAATGGACGAAACCTTAGACGGGAAAACAGTAAAAATGCATCAAGAATCACAGGATGTGCTTTCTCGCACACGTTCAGAGACTGCGGCAAACCACATCTGTTACAAGGCCAAATCCAAGAACGTTGGCCGTCCTATTTACACATGGAACGATAACTTTAAACAAGACTTGACGTACTTCGACAAGGCAACCAACTTTTGGATGGACACGGCTGCAGATTGATATAAGATGAAACGGATAGCAGCGAGGCTTCTGACGTAGACAGAAATAGTTAAAAAAAAAAAAAAACGCAGCACAGCAACGATATAGAAAAGAGCCGAGAAAGCAGCATAACCTAATCAGAAGATTCACCGGTGACGATCGACCTTGAAGGGGTCTGTCAGACTCCTACTGACTAAAAATCACCCCGGTGTTCCCTTCCCACACTTGGACCGCGGATCATGAGATCTAGTGCGCCTTCCATGATCCCCGACTGGTGCCGGCCCGCTTTTGCGGACCACTGTGAAGATCGACCTGAACCAACATAACGGCGACGTCGTAAATGATGCCCATCCATAGACAAATATCACCCGTCTCTCCACTATACCATTGCTTACTCAAGGATGCATATCCGGTAGGCTCGCAAATCCCTCCTTATCCTAAGGACACGTCTTCCCTACTATTACCGCGCCACCCGGTCTACTCCTAGATATGCAATGGCCTATGTAGCACCATGAAACATGAGGCTCCAGGGGCTAGTGCAAATCTTAGGGTTCATTCGATTTATCGAGTCTGGTTAAACCACGCTGGGATCAGTGCATTTCATTCATTCAGGTAGGCTAGTGGAAGATGCCAAATGCCGAAATCCAACATCGTTGGGTCGGTTCAATAATGAATTAATTTTTGACTTGTGATATTTTACGTTCACTTCGAGTGAAAGATTATTGAAATATAAAAAATTAAAAAAAATTGAAACGTCTGATATCTACTTAAGAAAAGCTTACGATACTGATGATATTAATGCTGTAATATGATACACCAGTAGAGTTACTAGAAAAACTTGCCTGCCAATAAGGTCCTGATGCTAGTCGCCCAAACCAAGTTGCTGACAATGCTATGATGAGGCCGTACGATGGAGTCAATCTGCAGCAGATAATCCAAAAGTCTATAAATAATCCTAAGGCTAATTGTATTTAGAATACGCGTAACAAATTTTTTTGTAGCCTACTTTGATTGATAGGGTCAGGAATGTACAGTTACATGTATTCAAACATTTTAAGTACGTAACAACAATTCATTTTATGAAATGATATTATTTGGTCTGTAAATAGGATATCGGAATTGCTTTTATGGAACACGTTTAAATATAAATTTATTGTGCGTAATATTTTTTTAAGTAAATGGCACTTAAGAGTGATATAAAATAATTGACAACTGAGCACAATATGCTCCCAGCACAAAATTGTTTAAAAGTACAATATGTAGTTGTAGGCTAGCGAACGGTTTACCAAATAGCCAGTTCAACTGTACTTGTGAGATTTTTATATTTATTCTTACCTCAACCATCTCAATATGAATTGCTTCGGGAGCATCTTCCACGAAAGTTCATGTTTCTCTGAATATATCAGCCAGTTATACACTAGTAGAAAGGACGAGATGACAAAGAATGTCTGCATAATTAGCGGCCCGTTCAGAAATATAGTATTGGCTTTAATATGTGACCACTGAAATTAAAATAGTAATGTACAATTTTTCACCATATTTTGCTATTCAAGGACGTATTTAAAATAAATTTCTATTATTAGGTATGTAAAAAAATATTGAAACAGCAAATGGTATGTTAATTGAAAATAGCGACTTTTTCGGAAAATAAAATTAAACTTACATCTTCCAATTTTTTTGGATTAACAGTAAATATGAGCCAGATGAAAAATGTGTGACCTCCCATGACGAGGAACATACTAAGGGATCTGAACAAAAAAAAAAACATTATTATAAATATGAAAAAAACTTGTGTTCTGTAGTTTCTGCCTTATGGGAAGAAGGCGTGAGTTTATAAGTGTGAAGAAAAATCTGGTTATATTTTGAATATATAATATTGGTACTTTACCTGATACCATTAATTCCTCTCAATGCTTTCACACGAGAATCTTGCCCTTCGCCTGGCGACGCTACAAGCTTCTTCCAATTCCGAAATATAGAGAAGCAATACAGAAATCTGAGACCTGAAAAACATACATTTAATAAATGCAGACATTACGTGCACGTGCTTATAATAAATGAAATTAACATAGAATACATTACTAACTGTCTGCACGTTGAAAAGTTTGTGTGGTTTAAAACAAAACTAAAAGAAAAAGCTTGTAAAAAGGTAAATATTCTGTCATCTTAAAATAAAACAGTGGTATAAAGTACACAGTGATGTGCAGCAGAATTGTTACAATATACCGTACAAAGCAGATTACTTAATTAATTATTAAAATAATAAAACCTTTAATAAAATGAAAGCCTACCTTCAAGATTTTTCCGTTTTCTAAATAGCGATCACAAAGACTTCCGATAAGGTTGAACATCAATATTACCATGCAGACTACTCCTACGGTCAGATCCACAGTATCTATTGCGAAATCTCTATCGCGTTTGGAACAATCAACATCATTCGACAGTCTCGTTTTTAATTTGTACTTTTTATAAATGATTTCGTTGGTGCACGCCTCAAGGGATGATTTTAGGTCCAGATCCGATCCAGAAACTTCGTAGAAATTATTGCATGTTTTTTTCATGCAATAACCGTGGCGCAGCACTGTGTGGTTGTAGCGTGTAACGCTTTCTGTAAATTCCTGTAAATAAAATAAATAACATAACATAACATAACATAACATCACGCCTTGTTTCCCCGAAGGGTTGGGCAGAGGTGTCCCTGTAGCACAGGCACACCCACATTTCGCCAGTTATGTTTAAGTCCCATGTAATAGGGGGCGAGCCTATTGCCATCAACCGGGCACAAATCCAGACTCCGAGCTGCTACTGAGAAATTTCAGATAGAAAAACCCAATAACATTTTGCTCGACCCGGGAATCGAACCCAGGACCTCATACTTAGCAGTAGCGCTTGCGACCACTAGACCAACGAGGCAGTAAATAATTATAAGATAAAACGTAAAATACTAGAATTGATCTTAAAATTAAAAGTAAATGAGGGTAAATATAGAAATACTAATTATTAATTACTTTTGAAGGGCTAGATTTTACGTAGCCTCATCTGAGCCGAGAGTTGAAAATCCAATGAATGTGAATCTTAAATTCTGAGAACTATTTACCGTAGGGGTCCAAAATAAGGATGACACAAGTGCCAAAACTTACTTGTATCATAGTTAAGAGCTCGCTTGGTTCATCCGAGACCAGAGCAAATTCTGCAAAGCAGTACATCGAATCAGGTTCATCGAAGCATTCTTCGTAGTTGTCCAGGTGGAACAACGGAGGCATACGAGCATAATCCGAGTCTGCAAATATAACAACAGTAGCTGAATAAGATATGTATTTAATTATTTGCTAAAGAAGATGGGTAGAGAGTTATTGAATATCTGTTAATAATAATAATCCTGTTGTTCACAATTGTGAATAATAACCGGATCTCTTTAGGTAAGTAAGTAAAGGGTAAAATAATAATGGAAGGTCATTATTATCATCATTCTCTTACCCTTACCCCATGTTGCACCGCAAACAAACTGTCACGCACTTTGGCAGGTTTATAAAATTTTAACAAGTGTTTGGTCCAAAATAAATGATTTATTTATTAATTATTATTTATTCATATCATCTTTTACACAGTCGATGGAAGGTTTACTTCATACATAACAATATCTTTAGAGATTTTGATTGGTGTATTTTGTAGACGGATAAGGAATATACAGTCTAGCAATTACAGCTAATTAAAACAAAATAATTTTGTGATAATTAGCTGTAATTCTGCTGTAATAAAGAAACATATACTATTATAATCATAAGCATATACTATCATAAGCATAATCTATTGTTTACACTAGGCATCCAATCAAATTCGTTTCGTTCCAGACGAACCGCAGTTACCGATTCTTTTTCGCTGTATTTAACTTTTCGGGCATCTGTGACATTAAATTTGTAATATTATACTAATGCATTAAATGCATATTATCATTCTTCCTTTAAACTAAAAACAAAAACCTCTAAGTTCAAGCGAAATTTCAAAATGTGTAAAATAAGCTTTCATGTTGCGTTCGTGTTGCATAACACTTTCCAGAGCCACAAGTATGGGATTTCAACATTTTTATTTACTCATGTATGAAAAGTGATTCCGTAATTCTACATATTCATATGGCTGCTACACCACTTTACAGGATATGACTGCATATTTGCAGTATGTAAATCATGCAAAACACAATAATAACTACAATCGGAAATACTCCGTTACGAGAACGCATCGACCCAATGACACCGGCGAACTATCAGCGCTGCGCTGTTTATATTTTGGTCCCGCCCACCGCTGTATCTCCTTCGCGGGGCCATTTTTGAGCTTGAGTTATATTTCTAGACTTTCATTATTCTTAAAATATAGCTAATTTCACTTACCATTGAGCCCGTATATCACAGCAGCACAATTTTGAAACAAAATAAATAATAAAAAAATTGTAAACATTTTGTTGTTGCACTGAGCTACTCGATACATGACATTTTCAATTAAAATCTGATTTAATACTAAAGCAATGACAACTTATGACAAGTGTTACTTTTAGTTTTAAGCAGAATTAAAACCCTTAAATAATTTCCTTGAATGCATTTTTTAATGAATTTTATTCAAGATTTTTTTGTTTGCGTGGGAGATTTGTTTTTATATAAGACCGAAAATAAAAGATTGCACTGATACATAATAAAAATTATGCAAAATCAAAATTAAAGGCACTTTTTGTAAGCGATTTTTTTATTGTTTTTAAATGAGCAGCTTTAGGTATTTAGTCTGAACGGCCCAAACCAAATGGCCTCCGGGCCGTTTTGCCGTAAACAAAATTCGTATACGTTCCAAAGGATCGGGGATAATTTCTTTGAATACAAATCGAATGTCATAAACTACATCAAGTACATTCGGCTGTAAAAGTTAAAAAGTAGAAATAAAAGTTTTAATTTTTTTCTTAGATTTGTATTATCTTCTTTAGAAAAACAATCAACAATAATATAAAATGTATACAAAAGTTAAATTTGGTAACTAAATAACTTTAAATAAAAATCAAATTTATTTTAAAGAAACAACTCAACAAAATATAAATAAAATAAAAATGAAACAATACGATTTAATCAAAATTAGTCTTATTTTAAAGGGTCATTGTTGAGCTAGCTACCTGAAGTCGTGCGAACTGGTTATGAAAATGTATTCTGTTTTATATTCAGACTAGTATTTGGGCGTTGCGCGAGCTGCAAGCAGCTCGCGGGGTCGTGTTTTTGAGGAGTATTTCTTACCCTTTGGACAGTAATCCTTAGCACTTATAGGATTTTGTAATAAAATCTCTTAAATATTTTGTACGGATTTAAGTAAATCAACTGAATGTTTATTTTTTTTTTTTTTTTATTCCTACAGTTGATTTACATAAAAGTCAGTACGAATAAACTATAAAATAATATTCCTTGTAAGTGACTATCCCCCGAATGCTGAAACGTCACTCAAAATTGAAGTAGCACTTAAATTTAACAGTTACTCAAAAGTGACGTTTGGCTATACAAAATTTAAAGTTTAGGTTTAACTGCTCAAATTTTAAGCAGCCCTTAAATGTTGAGTGACGATTCAGTATTCGGGGGTAAGTAAATAATGAAATAAGTTCCTACTTTTATGCTTTTCAAAACTACTCTACCCCAGGGTAACATTTATTTATTTATTTAGCATGTGTATGGGAGTATGCAATATTACCAAGGTCGCATTGATTTTTTATTTCCTAGTTCGATTCACTCACAAGATAGTAATTTCCGCGCTACCAGAAGATTTGGTTCCTGGTGCGTTTTATTTCAAGGTATCCCCATTATAAGCATAATCCACCTAAACTACTCGATTTACATAACACTAAATCATATCTAAACTACATCTATATCAAGTAGGTATGTATATCAAAAACTAAAGATATTAGAGGCCTAATCCACCTAAACTACTCGATTTACATAACACTAAAACAAATCTAAACTTCATCTATATTAAGTATGTATTTCCCTCTGCCTCTGATGCATCAGGAATGTCTGCTCTAACAAATTTATCAATATCTATATTTTGGACAGGCCCGCCACCTTCAACCCTAAAACAAATGTGAGCGTGTGGTAAACCTCGCTTTTGAAACTCTTTTACGTGCATCATATAAATACATTTGCCAAACCAATTACCACCTCGGATATCTCTTAATAATTCTGCTAGCTTTAAACTAAAAACTCTAGCACATACAGAAGGATTTACATAGCTGCTTTGAGTGGATTGTTGAATTTCTGGCCACTTGGGATTACAAGTAAACGTCAAGAAAAATGATGGGTTCCCCAATCTGCTTACTATTGAAATAGCATCACTATATTTTCCTTTCATGTATCGCGGCCCCCCCGTAAAAGTGCTGGGCAAATAAACGCGACCTGGTACGAATCCCTCTCCCTGAATGGTTTCATCTTGACGAATTTGACGCGCGACTTCAATGCTCATTTCAACTTCTTGAAGTGGAGCGGTCCTCAGTGCACTACTCGAGTTATGTTTTTGTAGACTTGATATAAAACGTAGGCGTTCTTCTATGATTCGGCAATGCATGTCAACTAACCATTCTTCCGATAGCCTGCCTATATCGGAAAATCGTGGCTCCGACAATAACAAGCAGCGAACGTATTTCGCTTGAGTTAATTTATTTCCGTTATTATCTACTTTGTTCGGGTACCAACCCGCATTACCCTCAGGATAAAATAGTGGATACTGAAAACTTTCATATAACGGATGCATTATATCTACAGTGTGCGGTTTCCTATCACCGATTTTCCAAACTGCTATGCAATGAGGTATAAAATTTTCGCGTTCTGTACTAATAATGGCCGCGACTTCTTTACCAACAGGTAAATCTCCTAAAATGTTACCGTGGATTGAGCGAGACGTTTGCTGAAATTTAATAAAGGCCTGATCGGATGGTTCCCTACTTAATCGTTTAAAACATTCGATAAACGGATTGACGTTATGTAAAAAGTTAGTTATGCAACTAATTCCCTGCCTATCAAGTTTCATATTTGCGGCTATTTGCTCGCGTTCGCTTGTATCGTTAATGTATAGTCCTAAATTATTTACGCTACCATTGTAAGCTAAATCAAAAACTCTATGATAGACTCGACCTTGAATTTTAAGAAAAGATATTCCCGTTGGTTGTTGGTACCCGTGAGAAACGCCCAAGGCACTGAAGGCAAATAAATTATTGTAAGCTCGCGGTCTACTCAGAAAAGACGGGTGAGAGTAAAACTCCTCGATTAACGGAATTAAATTTTGTATGTTGTACGCGCCCGACCCACAACACCATTGTTTTCGAGATTTTTCTTCTTCAAACAGACGCGCATTACAAGATGGACACCTAAAAGTGTCTGAAGAAAGCAAGGACGTTTTTTTTAAAGAAAATAATTTTATTACGTCTAACTCAGCGTCCCTCTTCTGTGCTATTAGGTTTTTAGATTGACGTAGTGGTATGTCAATACGACGGCTGTTTTTATTATATTTGTCAGTGGCTATTTGATTTATTTTAGGGTTCTGCTTGGTATAACGGTGTACAGCATCGCGATTAATTTCTGGATTTTCCTTGGTATATTTTTTTACAGCATCGCGATTTATTTGTGGATTTTCAGTTGTATATTTTTTAACGGCATCGCGATGAATTTGCGTTTTTTTTATTATATTTTTTAACCGCATCCAAATGGGCGTTTACTGTACTACATTTCCTGCCACGTTTTTGTTTTTTGGGTCGACCTCTCTTTGTTGACGCCACATGGGTGTCAACTACTACCGGTTCAGGGGTTTTTTGAAAACCAAGCAATATAGATTGTGATTCCGATAATTGACTATGATCTGTTGATGCCGGGCATTCGAAGTCTATTATAGACTCGACAGACGCTGGCAATGGCAATGCAGATCCTACAACTAAATTTTCAATTGTTTGATAATTGAGAACGCGTAGTCTGTGTATTGAATACTGACCTACACCTATATTTCGCAATAACAGCAATCTGGCTAATTCGCGAATCGAATAACATTTAAACAAACGTGCTACTCCGCATGTAGAATTTAATTTGTTATATTCATCTACTGCGTGAGTGTTAAATAAATAGAATGCACTATCGAATCTCCAAAAAGAAACTGTATAGTCTTGACCGGTAAATACCACGCTATCCGTCTCATCATTGTGGTTTGCGTCGAAAACATTGGATTCAATTATGTTTGCAAGAGTTAAAATACCGTATTCATTTTCTGAAATTTGAGGAAATACTCCATTTTTAATCCAATTGGCGGTCATATTTTCAATTTGAGCTCTATTGTTTCCGACGACAATCTCCGTAGGCAATTCCTCGGGGTTCAAAAATATGACACCCTTCGGTAGAATTGGTTTAAGCGACATATATAAAGTGTCTCCACTTTGTAGAAGGACATCGATATCATGACAAGTCAGATTCCGATGTCTGCAAACTGACAATACTGACGCGCAAGCGGACATTGCCACGCATTGAGCGTTATTACCCTTATAATTGCTACTCCCTTGGTGTGTAGTTCCTAAAACATTAACAAAAATACAAGGTCAAGTGCAAGGTAGATATAATGTTACAAGAGGGAGAATATTTTGTAATGACAAAAATCATCTACACCACCCTTTGTAAGGCAAAGCGTCTTTTTTGTCCCCATTAATTGGATTAATGGGTTACAGACAGCTCGCTGACAGAGACGACAGTAAGCAAAGAACAACATATTTATTTTTATTTACTGGGGAACCTGCTTCCAATTTTTAACTTATTTTTATTATGTATAGCGGCAACCGAAATCCATATTCTTGATCATGAGCTGCAGCCCGCTAACAAACAGATGGACAGACGGACGAACAGCAGTCTTAGTACATAAGAAGATTCTGTAGTTTTTACCCTTCAGGTACGGCACCCTAACAATTAATAATGTTTGTATGTTTTACCTTTAAACTGTCTTAAACAATTGATCAGGTTGTGAAGAAACTGGTAGGATTTTAGAACGCGAGGGTTTCTGGCACAAAACAAAATTTATAATATATAAAAAAAAAAAAAAAAAAAAAAAATGTAATTCCCACTCATTTTTTGTGCAGTACATTTAGGAGCAGAACAAAGGAAAAAACCAAAAACATTATGTATGCATTAAATATTCGAAAAATATCTATTTCACATTGTAGCACAGGATGACATTGAACTGACTGCAAAATGAGCTCAAAAGTCTGCATGGCTAATAATATGGTGTCTCTTATAAGCATTATTTATAATGATCAGTACCTAATTATGTCAATTTTCTAAATTATTTAAAAACAAAACAACAAAAAAGTTATCCCTAAGTATATTAGCTGGCTGATGATGAAACTGCTTTTTAAGTACCTATAACTTATTAATTGATATGTACTTACCTACTTAAATTAATCAAACATTAATTTGTGATAGCATAGAATTATTTGATGAAGGAGCTATGAGATCATATATTTATACTTGAATACTATTTCAGCAGTCTCGACATTAGTAGGTAATGACGCTGTCGCAAACTTGCGATCGTAATAATACCTAATAACGAAAAAAGTCTGTTGCAATAACGACGCTCGTGAGAAACGCAAGTCTCTACATCCAAGTTAGCGAGCCAAGATGTACAATAACTTGACATATCGGTACCAATGATAATAAAAGTAAATCGGTACGGCAGCGAAAAACGAAAATAAAATCTCCTTGATTATGGGGAAAAATAGAAAACATGGTTCAATAAAAATAGACTATAATAAAAGCCTTATTTTGAAGGCACTATTTTACATGAAAACTCGTACTTAAGTAAGGCTACAAACGTGTAAAAAAAAATAAAAAATATTAAATATTTAAGGAAATTAAAATTTGCCTCCTTGCAACATTGGTTTAGTGTCAAACTTGTCAAGTCATTGGTTTTGACGTTTTGTTTATTTTGTTTCTGTTCTATTAACAATGGACCTGTATAAAAATGTACTCTGTGCAATGGACAATGGTATTTTCTCAAGCATTTTTTATTGATAGCTAAGAGTACAGTACCTCTGCTTTGTGGCTGAAGCTGCTACCCCACTGGATATACTTCTACATTCACGGTCAGTGGGTCGTCTTTGGGGCGGATTTACAGACGTCTGAGTATTCACGAAATGATACTGGAATTCGACAAAAATGTGTTTGAAGAAATGGCTGTAGGAGCTGCATGAAACATTGGTATTCCGTCAGGATACAGAAATAAGCAGATTCAAGGGATTTTTCATTTTAATCATGCGGATTCCTTGTGTCGTACCATACCAAAGCTTTGGGAAGTAGTGTGTAGCGAGCTGTTGACACTAAAAAGAACCTCCAACCTCCACGGAGCTGGGGACTACCAGTAAAAGAATGACAAAGGACAAGCAGAAAATCAAACTGAGTGAAATAGTGTAGTGTATGTAATATTGATAAGATTCTTTCAATATAAATGTATGTAATCGCAGTGTTCCAATATTTAATATTACCGTACTATAGTTGTAAGGGATACACAGCAGAGTTATTACAAGTTTAAGTGACACAAAAGAAATGCTTGTGTGCAAAATAATTCCAAAATATTCAATTTATAATGTTATATCGAAGAAAGTAGTTAACCAATCCTATTTTTTTTTTGTACCAATGGCAAATTCAACCAAATTAAATTTATTATTAAATCATTTAATTCAAGCAACAAGACTTGATAGTGTTATTAACAATATACTTACAAAAAACTATGTTAGTAACACACTAACATAGTTACCATTATTCATCTCATTCTTCCTATATTAAAAATGCAGAGTGAAATTTAATTTTAACGTTGATTTTCATGTTAGTATTTCAATAATTGATAATTTTGCCTTGTTTGAAGAAAGTATTTGTGGATATTATTATATTTATCGATACAGATGTTTGTACTTTAGTATTTTTTTGTATTATAATTAAATGATGTGTGTATTATTTATTGTCTTGTTTAAATTTTTTACATAGATAGTATAGCTATGATGTAGGTACTGTGATATGTAATATTCATTACTTGTGTGTTCTGCACTGAAATAACTGTAATGTCCTATTTCTTCACATTTTATGCAAATAAAGATACATAGGTACATGTATACGACCTTCATTTTGCCTTCATTACATGTTTAATACTTTACTTTTAAGCTAGATTTTTAAATATGTGAGCGGCTTTTTAGTTGCAACCAATTAATTTAACGATCATTATCTCTGTCTCTATGTCTGTTATCGTGGACCGAGCCTAACTAAACCAACTTGTTCATGTGATTGGCAACTGTGAGATTGTTCAATCTTATATGTTAGTAAGTACCTTGGTTCCATAATCAATTAATCACACACTGGGGGGTGTGAGGATGAGATTCTAAGGAGATGTGCTAACACAACATCTGCCGTTGATAAGCTCAAAAGAGTCTGGGCCAATCATAATATCACCAAAGCCACAAAAGTCCGCCTGCCGAGAAGTTTGGTTTTTCCAATATTTCTGTACGGCGCAGAAACATGTAGGTACGGCTCGCCTCAAAGACCGACGCAAAATAGATGCACTAAAACTTGTTGTCCATGGGCAAGTAAGGCTAAACGCTGCAACACAAACGTCCATGGTCCACAGCTCCCGAGACGCCAGTACCTAGGTTTGGAAGCCTGCTAATAGGGTTACGTTATTCACTTAACAGAACTATTCAGAAACTCACCAGAAATAAGACATTCTGAATATTCCACAGCTGTGCCTCCGCGACGCGGAACAGTTGATAACTCTTCAGTACTTGCTCGTTTCATGTTGGAAATTGATTATTTTGATAATAATTATCAATCGATATCAACTTGCAACTTGCAACAAGAAACCTCGATTCACGAGTTCACGACAGAAGCAGGACGCTTCATTTTGGCGCTCTTTTCAAGTTTTATTTAAAATTCAATGTCAAGTTCAAAATTCAAATTGATGGACTCTATGGTCGATTGTTTGATTGTTGGAAATCATAGATTTATATCTATGTTGGAAATATGTTAATCGACTCTTTTTTTAAATAGGTCATATTTAAATGATTAATAATTTCTCAATTATCTCAAAAAAATATTACCATATTTTTTTGAGACCTAGAAAACAGGAAAACTTTATTTTAAAAGATCGTTAATTATCCATAGTTTAATTTTTAACCGGCGAAAATTTCCCCGGCTTAAACGTACCCCAAGCGAAAACTTCTACCAGCGGACGACCGTAAACGGAGCAGATTAAATTTTAGTCAGATTAATTTTTCACCTCGCGGTGTGCTTAAACGGGGTGTTTGACGTTTAGGCAATCAATTTTAAACTGAATAATTGACTTAAACGCACCCCAAACAAAAACGCTGTCCGCCATGTTAGTATTCCTGCCCCCTTCGCTCCACTCGGTCTCGCAGGTTCGCTCCACTCGGTCTCGCAGGTTCGCTCCACTCAGAACCTACCTACCACCGGAGAGCTATCGTGATCTTATCCCTACGCTACGCTACGCTTCGCTTTACCGCTACCTAGTTTCCGAGATACGATGGGGGGAGGGGTGAAGGAAGGAGAAAGAAAATGTTCCAAGTCTTAACTTCCGAGATCCGCCTAAAGGGGGGAGAATGGTGGGAATTTTGAAAAATGGTTTTTACTTTTCCGAGCCTCCTCTATACGAATCCGTAAAAAAACAAAACCCAGGTTTCTTAATTTCTGAGATACGATGGGGGAGGGGTGAAGGGAAGGAGAGGGGGGAGTTTTGAAAAACGATTTTGACCAACTCTGGGCCCCTTGATATGAATCTGAAAAAAAAAATGTTCCAAGTCTCTTAACTTCCGAGATCTACCTAGAGCGGGGGAGAAGGGGGGCAAAGGGGCAACTTTGAAAAATGGATTTTACTTTTCCGGGCCTCCTCTATACGAATCCGTAAAAAAACAAAACCCCGGAGGGGTGAAGGGGGGAGAGGGGGGAGTTTTGAAAAATGATTTTGACCAACTCTGGGCCCCTTGATATGAATCTGAAAAAAAAAATGTTCCAAGTCTCTTTACTTCCGAGATCTACCTAGAGGGGGGGAGAAGGGGGGCAAGGGGGGCAACTTTGAAAAATGGATTTTACTTTTCCGAGCCTCTTCTATACGAATCCGTAAAACAACAAAACACGGGACACTTAGTTTCCGAGATACGATAGGGAGGGGGGAGAGTGGGGTGGAAAAGGGGAGGTTTGGGATTTTTCCCATACTCGTGAGAGTTACTTCTATACGAATCTGTAAAAATATACCCACCTCCCCCTTCACCATCTGGGAGAACAATTATGTCAGTGAGTGAGTGAGTGAGTGGTAATCGAGCTTTATATAGTATAATAATTCAAAATATTTTATTTCACATAATACCTCACAACCTACAAGGGCATTTATAACACGTCAGAAGCTAGGTGTACGGTTCCAATTGTTCGCTTCCTATGGAGAAGAGCTGGCAAGAAACTCCACGGTTACTCTTTTAAAAATAAATGGTTGCTACAATGTTTTCAAATTACAGTGTTAATAGGTACGAGAGGAGAGTGTAGGCCTATCAACAAGTACCAGGTTCTTAGTAAAATAGAAAATGGTCCACAAGTCTACAGCCTACAACATTCTCACATTCGCAAAAACTAAAAGAAAAAAAAAACTGTATAAAAGATTAACAAAATAATAAAAATAAGGACCTATTTAAACCAAATGACTTGATTGCCACTACAGCTGTAACAAATATAATTTGATAAAAAAAAAATAGAAAATTGTAGGAATATAATGTCAAATAATGAAAAGATTATATCAAGGAAGTATGTAAAAAAACGTTCATCGAAATTCCACCGGCTGTCGAGGACGAGTCCCAGATACTTCATCATCGACTCGATGCCGATGTGAACCCCTCCCGCCATTCCTGGGAACCCGACGGTGGGGCATTCCGAGGACCATAAAAACCCATGGCCTCGGACTTGTGCAGGGCCACCTCGAGTCCCAGCTGCCGGGAGGTCGGCGCGCAGCACCCAGTCGTATCCGACGTTCCACAGATGCGGCCACAGGACCGATCCCTGTGGGATACCGGACGACATCTCTTGCCGGTTCCACTCTCCCTGGTGACCGGGCTGTCCGTCAGATAGGCCTCGACCACACGACAGAGATAGGTCGGCATCCGGAGTTCCACCCTGATGCATTGGCGATGTCTAGAGACACCGCCAAGACGACCTCACCCCGGGCCACAGCATCCCCCGTCGTGAGGGCCCGCACACGCATGATGGCGTCCACCGTAGAGAGCCCTCCCGCTCCGCCCAGAGTGGGAGAAATTATTTGACTAATTCCCACCCAAAAAAAAGGGATATCACATGTGCAGAAGGAATTATTGCCAAACTTCCTTGTCTAAAACATAGTCTTTAATCTTATAATATGCCTTTTTGATAAGAACGCGTTTGATGTGGGTTTTGAATTTTTCATCGCTCAGTTCTGTAACCGACCGTTTATTTAGATGATTTTAAATAAGTAATTTATTAAAATAGTTACAATTCATAAACTATGCGACTATCACAATAGACGCGACTGTCCCTTTAAATTAATTTTGAAATAATTTTACCATCGGCCCTTTGGAACGTAGACGATTTTTGTTTACGATCGAATGGCTTGCGATCCGTTCGTTATGGGCCCGTAATACCAAGAAGAATAAAGCCCCATATACACGGTGCAAATTTCTGGAACGTTCTAGAGCAATAATCGCATGCCATAAACGCACGTTCAATTATTGCCATTCAAGAATTGCATGAAAGTGTTTACACGCATGTGTGAGATTACTTAATCTCACACATGCGTGTAAACACTTTCATGTATAACACTTTCATTGTATAGTAGATTTTAGAAGAATATCTAATTGTATTGATTACATTATTGATTGTTTACAACAATATAACGCAGTATGAACGTCACCTGTCAGAATGACAGATGACATTGACTTATGGAAACGTTCCATTTCAACAATATTTTAATAAACGTAAATTAATGTTTTATGAATAGAAAGGTTGTAATCATTGATTAGCATTTCTTTAATCGGTATTTCATAGAGAGATGTATTATAAACAAATAGTTTTTAATGTGACTTAAAAGGCTGTTTCACAAACAACGATTCTTGAGTTTTCGAACAAATCATGATTTGTGGTATCTATGTGGTATAGATAGATCAAAACAAATGTTTATTGTCTTAACGGTATAATAAATGATCATGTTATAATTAATAAGATTCTAATAATATAATATTTATCACGATTTTATATTGCAATTTAAAGTAGCATGGTGTTAAATTGGTGTTCCAAATGATTTTCGGAACATCCAGTTGATGTTATTATTTTACTTAGAGATTACAAATAAATCTATACATATAATAAAATCGTAGCAAAGTCAAAACTATACAATGAACATTTTTTTTTTAAGTAATTGCTACGAGATCTGGAGTCAAATAAACTTGAAATACTTAATTTTAGCATTATTAACAAGAATGAAATTAAAGTGGTGACACGTGGAACTAGGGCTGACGAGGGGAATATATTTATTTACTTATATATATTTATTGTACACCACAAAAATACATAACAAAACAACAAATCAAACACTACAAAATATATAATGGGCGGCCTTATCGCTTTCCGTGATCTCTTACAGACAACCTTGAATGCTTCGTTTCCAAGTTCGCTTACAAGTTTTCCTTTTTTATTGAATTAATACGTTCTACGAACTATTACAAAACGTAAAAAAAGGAATGACAAAAAATACCAGTAGTTGGGAATGGAACCACTGGTTTGCAAAGCAATCGTCCAAACGCTTAGTTAATTGCTGTTGAAGAAGGCTATTCAAAATAGCCGTTCTTATATTTCATGATTGACTGCTTAGCTCCATAAAGGTTCGCCCGGAGGACACGGTGGAGCATACGGTGGAGGTCTGCCCGGCTTGGGCGGAGCATCGCCGTGTCCTCGTGGAGGCGATCGGCGGCAGTGATCTCTCGCGTCCGGCCCTGATTAGGGCCCTGGTAGGGAGCGAGAGGAAATGGGAGGCCGTCACCTCCTTCTGCGAAGCAGTAATGCTCGCGAAGGAGGAGGCGGAACGCGTGAGGAAGAGGCAAATTTCGCGCCCTCAAGCCCCTAACCGCCGCAGGAGGAGACGCCCTGGGCGTCGGGAATCGCAGGCCGATTTCCGGCCACCGTAGGCGCGGGCTTGCGGACGGTGAGCAATGGGTAGCTCGCCGTCCGATAAGGACCAGGCCCGGGTCGACGGCGCGTTGTGTTCCACGCGCGCCTCAAAGAGATGTCAGCAGAATTGACGGGGTCCATTAGGGCTGATGCCTGCCGGGGGTGCGAAGAAAACCGAAAGGGAGATCGTGGCTCCCGGCAACAGGGCAACCGAAGGAACACGGGTGGGTTTTAGTCAGTAAGAGTCTGACACGCCCTCCCGCTCCGCCCAGAGCGGGAGAAGTTATTTGATGATTTCCCACCCAAAAGATAAATAGATCCATAAAGGTATAGCATGTAAAAAACGGTAACTATCTACAATATCCTAACATTTTGGCGCTTCCTGTAACAAGTTACAAAGAAGAATACGAACATAATGTAATATTGCTCATCCCCCATAGCAAATAGCGTGATAATTTTATACCCTATAATTTGACTCACAGGAACACAGGGAATATCTATGCAAAATTTTAGCAGAATCTGTTCGGTAGAATTTGCGTCATGCTGGAACATACATACAGAAAAACAAACAAACATTCTTAAAATTATATTTTCTGCATTAGAATCGATCCCAGATCTCATAGCAATCACTTTTTTCAAAAATATCCATCGTACAGTGTTGACTTCGCTACGATTTTATTATATGCATAGATTTTTGGGCATAACTCCGTCATTTATAGACGGATGTGCAATTGTTTTAAATGGTGTACTTCTGAAGTAGTCCTATTGTCAGTTCAGAATTTAATGATGGAATCCTGGAGAAATCGAGGGAACTCTTCAAATATTATAGGCACACCTATAGCGATTTGGATGTTTTTTGTAGTAACTGGTTTAGTTGCTCTGGGAAATCATCATTTGGTAAAATGGAACTGGTGATGAAGACCACAGATGGCCACCGGAACTACTCAAAAATAAGTATTTTGCGGGTTGCGATTCGATTACTTTAATATAGTTGCCAAGCAATTTATGCTCGTCGATTTTTTATTTTCATTATAGGCAAATTTCTTTAGGTAAGTTTAAAAAAAACACTACTCATTCTCGGATGCCAAAGCGAGCCTAGCGGGCTTGAGACTTGAGGCACTCCGTTCGAAGCGAGTGAACGAGCCCCGGTATCTCCTTCGTGTTAGGTTCCTTCCTTTAAACCCTGCAGACAGAAATAGGAGCCCCGAGCGGGGCTCCTTCAACTACGCCTTACTTTAAAAAACATACTTTTTAAATTTGACGTTGACCTTTGAGACTTTTGATATTGACCTTGAAAATGGGTCTCCAGTTAACTGGTGGGTAGGGATGACTTACTCTCTTCTCTCTCTTCCTTTCCACCTGTTTCTACATTTCATTTATCAACCTTTTTATGAGATTTATGTCTCATTAAGAAATCGTTCCACTACCTTCTATCGAGGCGGCACATTTCTAAATTTTGACTCGCCTGTTTTCCGCAAAGGGTTCGATAGAAGTGTACCTATTATAGTACACCCATATTTTGCCAGTTATGTTTAAGTCCCAAGTAATAGGGGACGAGTCTATTGCCATCAATCGCACACACATCCAGCTTCCGGGCTGCTAATGAAAAATTCCTCATGGAAGAACTCAATAATATACACTTTGCCCAATCTGGGAATCTAACACAAAATCTCATGCTCAGAAGTAGTGCTTCCGAACACTAGAATAACAAGCAAATGTCATAGAAAACCTAGGAACGCCAGCAAAAGCCTTTTCTCAACTATCTTGTGGTCGGCTTCTAGTTTATCCGATTTCAGCTGAATACCAGTATTTTACATGGAGCGACTGCCTATCTGACCTCCACAATCCAGTATCTGGGTAATACGATACAGCTTGACTTACAGTCAGTCTTAACTCCTGCCGGGGGTGCGAAGATAACCGAAAGGGACATCGTGGCCCCCAGCAACAGGGCAACCGAAGGAATACGGGTGGGTTTTAGTCAGTAAGAGTCTGACACGCCCTCCTGCTCCGCCCAGAGCGGGAGAAGTTATTTGATAATTTCCCACCCAAAAAAAAGCCAGTCTTAACTGGCTGTCAGACTTTTGGGCTTCTGACGACCCGTAACGACTGTCAAAGATCCACGTATGACAGCCGGGACCAACGGTTTTTTTTATGGATGCAAACAGGTTGATATTTCTCCTGATGACTAATGCCCGTCTTCACCTTCACTGAGTGACACTTAAATGAATCCCTAAATAAAGTGCACCATTGGAATTTCAATTCTCAGCGCTGAGCCTAGCGTTGAAAATCCAACAGTGCAAGTTTTATTTAGGGATTCATTTAGGTGAAAACGGGCATTAGACTTGTAGCGCGTCCGCCATATTCATAGAGGCACGCACATATGGTTTTGTTATAATTTTATGCATGAATGCGGCGTCGCCACTGCACAGAGTGCGTCTGAATAGCAACAGCATCCCGAGTGTGATAGCGGACAGGTATGACTGTCCGTTATTCAAACGTTGTATTTGTTTATGTGTGAACTAAAATAGTTTTAAGGCCTATATTACTCTGCCGGGGTTGCGAAGAAAACCGAAAGGAAGATCGTGGCCCCCGGCGACAGGGCAACCGAAGGAACACGGGTGGGTTTTAGTCGGTAAGAGTCTGACACGCCCTCCCGCTCCGCCCAGAGCGGGAGAAGTTATTTGATGATTTCCCACCCAAAAAAAAAGGCCTTTATTACTAACAAAATGGATCATGTTTTCTGAAAAATAAATAAATAAAATAAAATTAGACAAGTGACAATCGCTTTCAAAGTGTTTCATATATCCGCAACGAATTTTAACAGGATTGAAAGACTTCGGAAGCTTTAAATGTCAATCCAATACATTTTTGACTTTTCCATCATGGTGATCGCTGATAGAATATTACTTTGTTTATGCTTTCTAGTGGAAAGTGGTTAGAGACGCCTATAGAAACCTGCAATCATAGTGAGTTTTCCGTTAAGTTACCTACTTTTGATACAAAACTATTTGCTTTTCTGCTTGATGAAGGATGAAGACAGAATTTGTTCGGCACTTTATCTTGGCGGCAGATTTCTCGAAGGAATTCGTTCTATCGATAGATATACGAAAGAAGGAGATATGCCCGGTAGTTGAAAATGTATCGAAACCCAATGTTGCCATTTTGTCCCCACCACGATGCTCATGTCACAGACATGAGCATCGTGATCATGACGCGCGGACACAGACACGCCCCAATGCCACTTCTCCTGTTATTTATATTTCTAAGGTTCTATCCCTGAGCTAAGTTGTGCAAAATTTTTGCTATTGGAAAATAATTTGAGAATAAAAATAATAAAATAGGTAAACAAATTATGTATTTACTTTTTTTACGATAATATTTACATAATTTGAAAACTTTCAGACTTAAACAATAACTGATAAACAGTCGACGAAATTGAAAATAAATGATTAATTTTATTAATATTATTTATTGTTTTTTTATTTATACTAGTATAATGGTGCGACAAAAATTCAAAACATTAATAAAATATTGTCAGTGTTTAGTTACTTTGGCTTTACGTTAAAATCCCTCTCCATACTTAATATATTATTATTCACATGACACCACTTACACTAGTTAAACTTCGTTACCTGCTCTCTTGCTTGGCACTTTCACAAAACCATTTCTCCATAATAAATAAAATACTCCTATTATTAAGTACACGGAACTGTATGCTGGTTTCCTATTTTAATAACAATAGTACCTTCTTCGATTTTTGTTTGTCTCATATTTATTCCATTGTCATCTTCTGTTTTCTTAGCAGCCTCTTTGTTTTCATCAACAGCATGTGTTTCAGGCTTTCTGAAGATGGCTCCAACGAGGTTTGCAAAGGGACTTTCGACCAGCATCCAGAAGAAAAATGCTGCTATGAATGTGCCCGTAACGAATTTGCAGCTTTTCAGCAACTGTGAAATAAAGAAAATGTTTCAGAATAAAAATGTGCCTAGCCATTTCTCAACTATGTCGGGGTCGGCTTCCAGTCTAACCGGATACAGCTGATTACCACATGGACCGACTGCTTATCTGACCTGCACAACCCCGTAATTGAGTAATACGATACCCATAGTAAGACTGGTTGTCAGACTTTCGGGGTTCTGACGATCCGTAAAGACTGTCAAAAATCCACGAATGACAGCCGGGACCAAAGGCTTAACGTGCTTTCCGAGGCACGGAGGTACAAGACTAAAAAAGGAAAAGACAGCAAGCTTCATACTAACGCCTTGCGCGGGAACACTACTACATGCAAAGCTATGTGTGCGTGCAGTGTCAGAGACAAGGCGCGCGCGGGGGTGCAGCGGTAGCGCCCACTAGAGGCCAAGCCGGTTTGAACCGGCTTAGTCAGAAGACAAAATTCAGGGGTATGCCGAGTGCCAGCAGCAACGATACGAGTGACGCGGCCATTTAGTTTTTGATTTAAAAAAAAATGCCAAATTGTTGTACTGTGTGTATTAATAATATAGTAGACCAAAAAGGAGATTAAAAAAAAATGAAAACTTATCCAAAGGATCTTGTCAGGTAAAATGTGAAGGTTATATCTACACATTTTTAATGCTTATTACAGAATATTATTTAGTTACGAGGTAGGTTATATTCTAAATAACTAGATAAGGTTTTGCCATAAGAATTATTATTTATTACCTTATAGTTTACCGCCTATATGGGCGAGTTATTGTTCGTCTCCTATTTGTTTCGTATTTTTGTTTTAGGATGTTTGTAGGTAACAAAGTGTGTTTGTAGGCCGTCTTAGCACATGAATGTATAACTCGGTTTTATATTCAAGTGGTTTTAGCAAGATTCCTTTTGACCATTTCTATTAGATAGGTACTTAACTTACGAAAATAGTAAAGAAAGGAAACTTTATAGTTTTTCCATGTCCGTCCGTCCATAAATCACAGTAATTTTAGTAAGTAACGAACTTCAAAAAAAGCAAGCAACGTATGCATCTATGTATGTATAACTATTTCACAGTATAAATAATTATTTATATTTTACTATCGTGTTTTATAAGCATATAAGCTTAATCAGCCTAGATATAATTGTGTCACTGCTGAGATACAGGCCCCCTCTCTCTGTGAGTGGGCTGTAATCCAACACAAGGGCCCAGCCCAGTGCGGGTTGGTGGATGTCACATGTCTTCAAATTTTTAGTTCTAGGGCATGCCGGTTTTCTCACGATGTTGTTCTTTACCGTTTTGAGAGCATCGTTTAGGTAAAGCCGTGGTCGCATGCCTGTACACCTACAAAATTATAATAGCATGCGACCACGGCTTTACTTTGACCATTTTTGTACCTATGTCTTGATTTCTGTCTGCAATATTTTCTTGTTTCATACTTTTTGGAGCGTGATTTTTCAGTAGTCGGGTTTTAGTTTTTTGATTAATGGAGACACAATAATAAAATCGTTCACAGCTAATATTTCATATACTAAAACATATTGGATGGACGAAACAAAAATGGAAAATATAACCTTTCCGTAGTCGGGTAAAAAAGAAATAAAATAAGAATGAAATGTAAATACCTATAAAGAAACATTGCAAGGGTTCCCTGTAAACTATATTTGATATGCTCATCGTTTGAAGCAAAATAAATTAATTTTCTGGAGATCCCACGCGAGACAAGCTAACGTATAGTTGCCCATCGAAGAAGCACTCTTTTCTTAAGTCGATGCCGACCAGTGAAAATGTTTGTACCAGGGACTTATTAATTGTTAGTGCAAATGATACTTTTACCAGGAACTGAAGACTCTTAAATAAATGTTTTTGACAAAATTCGTCAGTATGACTGGGATATGCGGAATATGTGCGAGCTGTCCGGATGTAGGCCCGGTGATGATGGTGGCTACAATTACACTGTGTCGAAGTTTTTTGATTAAAACTCTTGTGCTTGTAGGGTTTAAATTTCTTAATATTATTACGGAGATTCCAACTTTTTACGTGTGGCGGCAGACCAGATGGATTTAAAGAGTTTAAAAATTCTTGAGGGTAGTGTTCAGTGTCCTTGATGTTGCACACTGTGTCTATGGACTTGTAGCATTTAATGTCTCCTGGTACTCCTTCCTCGAATATGCTAGGTCACAACTTGTCCACCGTTATTAATATCACGGCGTCGTCGGTATATGGGATATCCATCCTCACCGGTCTGTGTTTCACTGACGAATCGCCGCGGAGCATTGCATTTTTGTACTCGTGATAACTTCGAAATAAAATGTCTGATTCGAATGTGTTAAAAAGTATTTTACTGCTACATAAACACCCTTGATGATAAAACTATTTATTTTAATAAAAAATAATACTACGATACGAATGTAACCAACTTTTGTTTCTACTGGCGATCTCATTAAATTTAAAAACATTAAAGCGACCTGCGACTTGTGACTTAACTATTATAGTTAGATATATTTCCTCGCGGATTAAAGATCTCTAATATTTTTTCAAATTTATTATACTTCCTGATAATTTAGCTTTCTATTGGTGAAAAAATGGTTAAAATCGGTCTAGTAGTTTCGGAGCCTATTTGGTACAAACAAACAAAAAAATCTTATCTCTTTATAATATTAGTATAGAAGAAGATGTGCTGTTCCAACATCTCATGCATTTATAAAAATATATCGATATGTCGTACTGTTCGAGAAGAGAAGTAAATAATTTATACTAGCATGTGTCTTAATCATTATCATAAAATGAAAGAAGTATAGGAAAGCCTTAGTCAAGCAGTTCTTAATAATATATTACTTACAACTCCGATTAGAGAGATTCTTTGAGTGGCGACCATCGACGCCACTTCGGCCCTGATGAAGGCAGCGTGCAATAGGTACGCACTGAACGAAAGCCGGCCTATGTATGTGAAGGGTTGCCACTCCAGGATGGTCCGATATATACCTGTAAGTGGGGAAAGCGGTATGGACAAAAAGCTTTTTTAGAAATCGCAACAAAATACTACTTTGTCACACGTGATATCCGAAGGCCAATAAATCCCGTCTTTAAACACGTCCAAAATTTCAATCGGCAATCAATGTCAAAAACTTGTCAAAAATGTTGGTACTTAATTTATGACATGAATGACTATTTCTTGAAATAGGGACATTGAAGCCAATTCTAACTAAGCGTATTATGATGTAGTATGGATGATTCTAATTCTGTTAATATTTTTTGTTACGGTCTCGAATCATTGTGATTAACATATAATATATATAAAGGAGACAGAAAATACATTTCTTTAGCACAGACCAAAAGCACTCAACATAACATATTGTACTACAAGTTATACAGGAATAAAAAAAAGTAAACAAATGAAAAAGTGTGAATTGCGTTAAATTAGCAGGAAAGTGTGTCTCGCGGCTGCCCCAAATAGGCCCAGTTCTATATTCTATGCTATGCATATGTTCAGTGTCAGTAGACTGAGTTGCAAATTGAAAAATCATAAAAAAATAACTTTGCGGGCTACAATAGTACATTTCGTTTGAGTAATGCTAAAGTAGAGTTTGAAAATTTTTCAACTTCAAATTCTCAATTCAGAAACCGGTTCTTAAACTATGGGAATTGCCCTTGTGTTCGGTTTGAGTCTCCCAGTTAAGGTCTGCAATGAAGTCCTTGCAAGGATTCATCCGACTGTTGTTGATTAATAATCATTTCTTCAGAAGACAAAATAAAATAAATTGAGTAAGTACCTTCAAATTGAATAACAACTCCAGCTACTAAGATGGCCATATTTATGGCGAAGATAGGCTTCATGAAAGCAGCATACAGCAAGTGAATGTAGACGGGTTGTGGTGGAACATCAGCAAAAAAGATACTGCCAGAGAAGCAAATGAGCACACCCAGGAACAACGTACTCCAGTATAGGTATCGGTATTTCTGGAAAAGGCAAGAAAATAAATAAATAAAAATGTAATATTCAAAATTCAACGCTATTGTAATACTTATTATAACGTTAAAAAATAAGATGGTTTAAAGACACTGATAGAGTGGTAAAACTATTAAATATATCATCATCATTTATCTGAATGACATTCATTGCTGGACATTGATCTCCTCTAAGCGTTACCGCATCGACCGTTCCGTTCGTCATTACGTCGGCGCAGGCTGTCACTGAAAACCAGCGGTGGGGCTCTGTCTTGCATAGGGTCGTAGCATAATGCTGAGCGATAGCCGATTTGCGTGGATGTGACGCATGCTTCCCCAACCTTTTCTCATTTATATGTATTTAAATTATTTTTTTGCGTCATGTTTACCGCAAGTAAACGTTTTTTCGTTCTTTTCTTCTTTCTTTCCTGTGTTTCTCACAAGTAGGATTTAAAATTTCACTTCGACAGAATCTGGCTAATTTCGTCTGGTAAAGTTTGAGGTCTGTCATTGAATATTATGAAATAGGCAAGTTTTTAAAAGGAGCCGTATAGCCATTAAAATGTAAAGTTTGTAGGTCAAAATTAAAACGTTATTCACCTAGCTATTTAGACAAATGTATTTTTAAGCAAGGTGAGAAGAGAGGAAACGTGTTGCGCCGACCCCAAGTAACATGGGGCAAGGACAGCAAGATCTCTGTAATGATCTTTATTCGAACACATTTTAGAATTTGATTTTGTATAAAAATAGCTACATTAGTTAGCAACTGTATCGCTGCTATTAACGCCCACCTCCAAGAGGAAAACGACAGCGTCCCAGATTGTTTTTAAACCAATAATTAGACACTTTGTTCGACGACACTAACTTTCGCATCGCTGCTTCCCTGCGACTAGGAGCTCCTTGTTGTTCTCCTCATTGCTGTCACTGTGGCAAAGTTGTCAATAGCCTCGGACACAACGACTTGTCTTGCAGCCGAAGTGCGGGTCGCTTAGCGCGGCACGCGAACTTTAATGACATCATCCGACGAGCTCTCGTCACCGTCGGCGTTCCAGCTGTATTAGAACCCAATGGCTTGGCACGTGACAATGGCAAGAGACCGGACGGCATGTCTTTATTTCCATAGAAGATGGATAGGCCTTTAGTATGGGACGTAATGTGTGTCGTTACTCTAGCGCCATCCCATCTTCCTGGGTCAGCGTGTTGTGCTGGCGCTGCCGCTGCGGCTGCGGAAAACCTCAAGTGACGAAAGTGTAATAACCTTATAGGTCACTATATTTTCGAGTCGTTTGGGGTTGAAACCCTAGGGCCGTGGGGTTCGAGTGCTCACGGTCTGTTCAATGAAATCTCCAAACTACTGGTTGACACTTCCCGTGACCCAAGGGTTGGCTTTTACCTTGGCCAGAGGCTAAGCATTGCCATACAACGTGGCAATACTGCCAGTCTCTTGGGTACATTACCAGTCGACAACGTTACGGAGGAATTTTTCGACGCCATATTTTAATTTACTAATAGTTTTAGTTAGGATATTATATTTATAGTTTTGTTAAATGGACATTTTAATCATCAATAAATATATGTATAGAACTAATATTTAATTAATTAATTTGGTTCGGCTTATAAAAAAAAAAATCTAGATGAGTGCATAATTTTTGTGCATTTTAGGAAGGGTTACCCAGAATTGCTTCGGATTGCCACCAGCCTTCTGCCAGTCGTAGATAATATAGGCTATTGCCATGCCGATGATGTAGCCAGACAGGTTGGTATGCCCTTTTATGAAGACCTTATTGAACGTTTCACTGTCCATTAATAAATTACTTGCAGTGCTGAAAGTAGGAGATAGACCATTAGAAAAATTATACACGACCAAATAAATTAGACATTACAGTACAGAAATTTATTTTTTATATTTTTTTATAAACTTAATTAATTATTTTCGTTAGTCCAAACAGAGTTCAATAATTGTTTTAAGAAGAACACTAAAACCATCAGCCCTAAATTTTTATTTAGTGACAGGGCAACTACAGTACTCAGAAAAAGTAGGGATAGACGTTTTGAGCTGCATGGCCTTAAGCCTTATATTAACACGGAAACTATTATGAATTTGTTGCTACTTTAGAACTTTCAAGAACACGTGTAAGGTAGCTAAAGCCTTATACATTAGCATCAAGGTTATATCAGCAGACAATAAAATACAGACAAACAAAAAGCATAATTCTGATTATACACTGAAGACGTCAAAGGCCTTATTTGTGATAGCAAAGAAATTGCTCAAGAATTTGTGAATTTCTTTACCAGTATACCACTTAAAGCTACTGAAACCTTTAATTCCTCGCCATCGCTCTCTTTTGATTTAGGCCATGCAGCATGCCCGATTGAATTTAACTTTCAGCATATTAACCCCATAGCAGTAAAAAAAGCTTTTAAACAAATCAAGATCAAATTGACTGAAGATCTTTGGGGAATGTCCATTAAAGTCTGAACCTCCATAATTGAGACCATAGCGCCTTACTTAGCCTTATTATTTAATTTGTGTGTGTATCAAGGAGTCTTCCCGGATTTAATGAAATACAGTAAGGTAATATCACTTTTCAAAACCGGGGATAGTAAAGACACGAATAATTATAGACCCGTATTCGTGTTGCCGGTATTCAGCAAGGTGTTTGAAAAGGTAATGCTTAATCAAATGCTCAATCATTTTAACACAAATTAAATCGACGACGTTTAGACGTTGTATGCCGGTGTAACCTTATTAAGACACATTTTTAACACGTGGCAAGAGGCCCAAGGTGCCATAGAGATCTTTTGTGACCTCTTCAAGGCATTTGATTGCGTCGATCACGAAACCTTACTCCTGAAACTTGAGCATTACGGACTTGGAAAACTTGCGCTCAATTTAGTAAAATATTATTTAAATGATAGACAACGGCAAGTTCAAATAAACGGTATCAATTCACTAGGTTTAAATGTAAAAATAGGTGTGCCGCAAGGTACACCTATTGGGTCCATTCCTCTTCTTAGGATATATTAATGATCTACTACATTTATTTAAAAAAAAATCAACTACAAATGATGTTATTTGCTGACGATACTCCCTTAATTTTTAAGGTAGATAGACGTGCTACAAATTTTGATGACGTAAGTAACGCCCTACTGCAGGTCCAAAATTGGTTCACTGCTAATAATTTAGTATTAAATGGAAAAAAAAGACTAAGAGCATCAAATTTTCTTTACCAAATGTCAAAAGTAGTGATTGTTAGAAATTGAATTATTTTTGGAAAAAACAATGTTTGAAATTATTTGCTTAACTGAACATTGGTTGAAAGAATGCTAATAAATTATAAAAATTATAGTGTGGGCAGTTGTTTTAACCGAAAATCTCTCCTGCGTGGGGGTTCACTAATCTTGGTTAAAAATTCCATTAAATTCAAGACTCGTAAAGATATAGTTGATCTGTCGGTTGAACATATCGTCGAATTGTCCTGTGTTGAGCTAGATAAGCATGTTATAGTGTGCGTTTACAGACCCCCAAATTATCAAAACTACTCCATATTTGAGTCAGTAATGGAAGATGTTCTAGCAAAACTTGCATCGGGAAAAAAATCACTAATTATCTGTGGTGACTTCAATATTAATATCTTAGAAAATAGTTCAAATAGTGTTCGATTATTAAGTCTCTTTAAATCATTCAATTTATCAAATGTGTTTTCAGAACCAACCCGCATAACTACAAATACTGCTACATGTATTGATAATGTTTATTGTTGCTGTGACTACTTACATAAAGCCATTGTAAATTATCTCCCTTCTGATCATAGTGGTCAAACGGTTACTTTCAAGTCCAATACACCTTTACAAAGAATTCAGATACAATCTAGACAAATAACAACCAGCAATCTAAGTAGATTTAATAATAACTTAATTAGTAAGTTAAGTATACCGGGTCATATTATAAAAAATGCAAATGAATTATATGAGGAATTCTTTTCGGTAGTGCGCACCGAGTTCAATAATACTTTAAAAAAGAAAACTAAAACTATTTGCCCAAATTTTTTGTTCAGTGATTGGGCAACAAAGGGTATTAGGAAAAGTAGGGAAAAATTGTTTGAGCTGTATGGCCTTAAGCCTTATATTAACTCTGAAACTTTTAATAAATATGTTGCTACTTACTCTAAAACTTTTAAAAATACCTGCAAGGTAGCTAAAGCCTTGTACATTAGCAACAAGATCAAATCAGCCGATAATAAAATAAAGACTGTTTGGAAAATTATCAATGACGAGACTAACAGGAATAAAAGACATAATAATGATTTCACACTAGAGACTTCAAGTGGTCTCATAAGCACTAACAAAGAAGTTGCTCAAGAATTCGTTTTCTTTACCAGTATTCCACTTATAACTACTGAAACCTTAAATTCCTCGCCCTCGCGTTCTATTGATTTATTAAGAGCAAACGTTTCATCCTGTCCGATTGAATTTAAATTCAAACATATAATAGTAATAAAAGCTTTCAAGCAAATAAAGATCAAATTAACCGAAGATCTATGGGGACTGTCTATCAAAGTTTGTACCTCCATTATTGAGACTACATCGCCGTACTTAGCCTTAATATTTAATTTGTGTGTGGATCAAGGAGTCTTCCCTGATCTAATGAAGTATAGTAAGGTAATACCACTTTTGAAATCCGGAGACAGTAAAGACACCAATAATTATATACCCGTATCCATATTGCCGGTTTTCAGCAAGTTGTTTGAAAAAGTAATGCTTAATCATTTTAACACCAATAAAATTTTACGTGATCAACAGTATGGTTTCACCAAAGGGCGTTGTACGACTGACGCCGGTGTCACCTTATTAAAGCACATATTTACGGCGTGGGAAGAGGCCCAAGACGCCATAGGAATTTTTTGTGACCTCTCCAAGGCATTTGATTGCGTCGTCCATGAAACCTTAATCTCGAAACTTGAGCATTACGGACTTGGAAAACTTGCGCTTAGTTTAGTAAAATCTTATTTAAATGGTAGACAGCAGCAAGTTCAAATAAATGGTGTCAATTCACTTGCTTTAAAAGTAAAAATGGATGTACCACAAGGATCGATATTAGGTCCATTCCTCTTTTTAGTATATATTAACGATCTGCCCCATTTGTTAAAAACCCAACCACAAATGGTGTTATTTGCTGATGATACTTCCTTAATTTTTAAAATTAATAGACGTGCATCAAATCTTGACGACGTAAATAACGCCCTGCTGCAAGTCCAAAATTGGTTCACTGCTAATAATTTAGTATTAAATGGTAAAAAAACTAAATGCATAAGATTTTCTTTACCAAATGTCAAAAGTAGTAATTGTGAGATAGTATTGAATCAAGAGAAACTAGAATTTGTCGATAAAACTGTTTTCCTGGGGATCACGCTCGACTCAAGGCTTCAATGGGGTCCTCATTTAACATCCCTTTCAGGACGGCTAAGTTCAGCAACATATGTTGTCAGAAAAATCCGTCAATTTACTGATGTAGATACCGCGAGGCTAGTCTATTTCAGTTACTTTCATAGTATTATGTCGTATGGAATTCCTTACGTACATAATGTTTTCATAGATATACTGACAAGGTACCGTCATGATGTTAATATCTTTAAACAGTTCCCTTAGAGAATCGCGCCTGCGGAGGCCATATATGGCTCTGATGGCTCTTTTCTGCAGAATAAAAATAGACTCGATGTCTGCAGCCCGACCCCATAGTAATATTACTATGGGGTCGGGCTGCAGACATCGAGTCTCTAAGGGAACTGTTTAAAGATATTAACATCATGACGGTACCTTGTCAGTATATCTATGAAAACATTATGTACGTAAGGAAAAATCTACATCTTTTTAGTAAAAGAGGTGCAAGACACAATTATATCACTAGAAATAGGGACCAATTAGTTCAACCAGGTTTCAGATTGGCTAAAGTGGACTCATCTTTCATAGGGTACTGTTTAAAATGTTACAATAAAATACCTCCCCACATACTTCAACTGAATGAAACGAAATTTAAATCTTATATAAAACGCACACTATGCAGCCAAGCATATTATAAGTTGGGGGATTACATCGCTGATATAAATGCCTGGCTAAACGCTGGTCCTGCTCCACAAGGGCGCATAAACTAATTGATTAGCATTTGAAAATATTGTTGGAGTTGCTGAAGATTTAAGAACTACTCATCTTTGCATTGTATAAATTCAATCCCTTAGCATTGTATAATTTCATAACACGTGTGAGTACTAATAAGTAAGCTACCATTTACTAGGTACGTCTTTCATTGACTTGAATGTGCCCTTGCGGCTGAGAATATGTCATGCTCACTCTAATGTCTCGCTGACGGTGGCGTGTGTGTTGGATCATTTAGCTCCGTTCAAAATGGTTGAGCTGAATGGTACTAATCCATGCCTCATGTTCGTGAACGGGCGCTGTCAGTAGGGACTGGTCATCTTCTAGGTGCCATGGCTTATTTTAATTTGATTTTTGAATTGTTTTATTTTTTATTACGGACGCTTTTATCGTTTTGCATCGTTCTCACATTTATAACTTTAATATGAATGATGTAACCAATATTTTGTAAACATATTGTGATTTAAAAGAGTGTCCATGGAGTTTCTTGCCCGTTCTTCTCCATAGGTACCTACTACGCTTTGGAATGTGCAACTAGCTTCATCTTTCTGACTGATCGACCCCTTGACAATTCAAAAGTGCCTGTAATTGGTTTATTTGAAATAAATGCTTTGAGTTTGAGTTGAGTTTAGGAACATTTAACAAAAATACCCAAATTGGTTTAACAGTTCTCAAGTGATGCGCTTACCAACTATTTAATTTTTGAAGATAAAAACGGATTAGTACGCTTTTTTTATTTGATTTTATTTGATTCTCTTTAAGCTCTGGGCACACTGAGGCGAATACCACACGCGAATTAGGACGCCTACATACAAGCTTTCTTACACAATCCGCTAGAGCGAATTTCGTCTCGCATCCCCTGTTGGGTTCTCTTTAAAATGGTCAGTGATTCAACATTGGCTGACTACACCCTTGATTTTTTTTTCTGATTTTTTAAATTAGTGTTACACTTTTACTTTAAAATTGTTAAAGCTAGAAAATAGTTATGGCAAACTTACTCCAGGGAAGCAATCAGAATACCATTCAACTGCTGATAATAAGTATGCAGTGCAGGGACAATGATCCCTATCACGAAGAGAATGCTCAATGACACCTTCCTAGTGAGGCCAGTCCTGCATAACAAGAAGATGATGACTCCCATGAAGTAGAGCTGGGTATCTGCTGCTAAATACCTGTTGAAGGAACAATGGTGAATCATTATTAAGTAATTTCACACGCTATGTAACTGTATTCTCAAATTTTAATATTATAAGGTGTGCACAATACAGAATGTTGAATCCATCTAATGTTGAGCAGATGTGGCCAACATAAAAATAAAAAATAAGTTGTACCTACACACAATAAATCACGTTAAATCTATTTAATTTCGACCAGCTGTAGCCAACATACAAAAATAAACAATTAATAATTGTTTATCTTTTGATATACCCGCTACTCATCATGTCCGCGATTTCGGCCGCGGGAAAGTCAACTATTACATATCCTATGGCACTCGCCGAAAGTGTACTTAGTGCTCTATCAGCAAAATATTTTTTCTAATTGGATCAGTACTTGCATGGAGACAAACAATTTTACCTCTATATAATATAATAATATTATCATTAAATTATATTTATTATACTTAATGTTTTTATTCTTATATTATATTTAATAATATTATTATGTATATTATATAGATGTATTACCCTACTTACTTTTATTTAGCAGGATTGACCCTACAACCAATTAGGACATTAAAAAAAGGTCTTGTAATTTCACTTTTACATGTTCTACAAACAATAAGCTCTATTACTTAAGTACTATTGTTTAATAGATTTATATATTTACCAAGATTGCGGCATACAATAGGAACCATGAACGTAATTGTTGATGTAAAGGATGTTCCTCCACCAGTACATGCGGCAGTCTCTTACTTCGGTGTAGATCACTTTCTGTTGATACATATTAGTTTTACATACATAATACATATTAGTCTACATTTCTTGATATTATGGAACAAATGGAACTTTTTTGTGATGTTGGGACAATTTATTGTTTCCTTTCAGGAGGAATGAGGAAAATATTAGTGTCAGTGTGAAAAGTAAGGTAAGACCAAAGACACGATGGATAAACTGGGCGGAAGAAGATATGGCTAGAAAAGGGATGACTAGTGTGACTATCGAAATAACGACGAAGTATTGAAGAAAAAGGCATGTTGCACCGACCCTAAACAATTTGAGACAAGGACAAGATAATAATAATCAAGTGTAAGCTCTTTGGGATGAATGTTTTGTTGTAATGACAAGAAATCCACGATTCGGACACAGATACATCAGTAACTGTCACTCATCTTGTTACATCAGTTTACTTCGAGTAAAACATGCCGATTGAAAGATGAAATGAAAAAAAGTGAAGCGCGTAAGCGTTTGATATCTAGTTAAGAAAAGTTTACGATGCGTATGATACTAATGCTCAAATCACACACCATTACAGTTACTAGAAAAACTTACCTGCCAAATAGGTCCTGATGCTAATCTGCCAAACCAAGTTGCTGACAAGGCTATGATGAGGCCGTACGATGGAGTCAATCTGCAGCAGATAATGCAAAAGTCTATATTAATAATCCTAAGGCTAATAGGATTTAGAATACGCGTAACAATTTTTTTTGTAGCCTAATTTGATTGATAGGGAAACATTGTAAGTACATAACAACAATTCATTTTATGAAATAATATTATTTGGCCTGTATATAGGATGTTGGAGTCACTTTTACAGAACACGTTTAAATAAAAGTTATTGTGAATAATAAAATTTTAAGTTGATGGCACTTAGGATCGTTCATTCTAATGCTGGGGCTACATTGTTGTTGCGTTATCGCGAACTATAATCGCGCGCTCTCTGTTGCTCAGCGAAACGTCGAGCGGTGTGCGAGAAAGGGGCCGCGAAGTTTAGTTCGCAATAACTCGACAATGTAGCCCTAGCAAAAAGTTGGCAACGTTGCCGGGTCACAAGTATCGGTCAAATATTTACCAGTTTTGATTAATTTGGCAAAATGGCATTTCGACTGTTTTCAAATACTTTTATTACATCTAAAACGAAATATCGGTGTTACGATATTAATTACTGCATTTCATAATCAATATTTTAGTTCACTAGTTAGCCATATTTCATAATATTGCTAAATTAATCATAACAGCGAAATATTTGACATCTATTTGCGACGTTGCCCACTTTCAGAATGTACGCTCTTAAAAGAGTGATATAAAATAATTGACAACTCAGTACAACACGCTCCCAGCACAGAATTGTTTAAAAGTAGTTGCAAGCTAACAGTGTGTATATCAAATAACTAGTTCGACTGTACTTGTGAGATTTAATTATTATATTCTTACCTCAACCATCTCATTATGAATTGCTTTGGCAGCATGTTCCACGAAGGTTGATGTTTCTCTGAATATATCAGCCAGTTATAAACTAGTAGAAAGGACGAGATGACAAAGAATGTCTGCATTATCAGCGGCCCGTTCAAAAATATGGAATAGGCTTTCATATGTACCCACTGAAATTAAAATAGTAATATTGAATTATTTAACATCTTTTGCTGTTCAAGGACGTGTTTTTTTTTTAAATTATATAATATATTCTGTACTATGTATGTGAAATAACAAAATGGTATATATTTCTTGAAAACTAATTAATTTTAATTTTAATAAGTTAATTATTTTTTTTTTTTTTTAAGTTTGTACTGATTACTAACTCGCTATGGGCCGTCGACGCCTGAAAATAAACGATTTTTTTTTTTTTTTTTTTTTTTTATTAATAAGTAAATAAAATTAATCTTACATCTTCCAAAAGGTTTGGATTGACAGTAAATATGAGGCAGGTGAAAAATGAGTGACCTTCCAGGACGAGGAACGTATTAAGTGATCTGCAGCAAATAAAAACAATTATTATAAATATGAAAAAAAAATAGCGTTCTGTATTTTCTGCCTGCCCTCATGGGAAGAAGGCGTGAGGTTATAAGTGAGAAAAAGAAACTGATTCAAAGTCAAAGTCAAAGTCAAAACATTTATTTCAAATAGGCCCATGTATGGCACTTTTGAACGTCAAAATTTACAAAATAATATAATTGATTCTAGTCGCCCCTTCCAAAAGGTAGTTTTCGTATGGAGAAGAATGGGCAAGAAACTCCACCGTTACTCTTTTAAAATGTTTTACAATAGTTTGTATTAGTACGTACATTACTTAAATAATTATATGTGAAGACGATGCACCTAGAATAAAATTACTATACCACAATAGGTAAAAAGAATTAAAAATGAAGCAACGACAGATAATTTAATTATATGATAGATACATGGTGCTCACATATTTACAAACATAGTAAAAGTAGACGATTTTCCTAATGTTTTTAAAATTAATAAGTCAGTGTGTGAGGAAGTAATCACAGAATGTAAAATCAATGTCATATAATACAAAATTATAAATTTAACAATTAAATTAGCAACCTGTTTGATTTTGTCTTGATTCTAAATTGTCCTATGGAGCAGGACCAGCATGTTTCCAAGCACTCTTATCTTGGATATAATCCTCTAATTTGTAATATGCTTGTTTACAAAGTGTACTTTTAATCTGAGTTTTAAATTTTCTTTCATTTAATTGCAATATGTCACAAGGTATTTTGTTGTAACATTTAACACAGTACCCCATAAAAGATGTATGTACTTTAGATAATCTGAAAAATGGTTGATCTAGTTTATCTTTATTTCTAGTATTAAAATTATGTCTATCACTTATTTTATTAAAAAGATGTGGATTTTTCCTTACATACATAATATTTTCATAAATGAATTGGCAAGGTACCGTCATAATATTAATCCTTTTAAATAGTTTCCTGAGAGATTCGCGGCGACGTAGATTATAAACGGCTCTGACAGCTCTCTTTTGTAAAATAAAGATGGATTCAATGTCAGCAGCCCGACCCCACAGTAAAATGCCATACGACATAATGCTGTGGAAGTAGCTAAAATTGAATACATAATATCGGTGCTTTACCTGATACCATGAATTCCCCTCAATGCTTTGAAACGAGAATCTTGCCCTTCACCTGGCGACGCTACAAGCTTCTTCCAATTCCGAAATATAGAGAAGCAATACAGAAATCTGAGACCTGAAAAAATCACATTTAATAAGTACATACATTACGTGCACGTGCTTATAATTAATGAAATTAACATATAATTAATTACTAACTGTCTGCACTTTGAAAAGTAAGCGAGGTTTAAAACAAAACTGAAAGAAAAAGCTAGTAAAAAAGGAAAGTATTCTGGTATCGTGTAATAACAAAGTGATATAAAGTAGACAGTGATGTGCAACAGAATTGTTACAACATATCATTATAAGATGCATATTAAGAAAAACACTTTCACAGGCAGTAATATTCTTTTGTTATAAAATACTAAAATCTTTAATAAAATGAAAGCCTACCTCCACGATCTTTTCCCTTTTCTAAATAGCGATCACAAAGGCTTCCGATTAGGTTAAGTATCAATATTACCATGCAGACTACTCCTACAGTCAGATCCACAGTATCTATTGGGAAGTCTCTATCGCGTTTGGAACAATCAACATCATTCGATAGTCTCGTTTTAAATTTGTACTTTTTATAAATGGTTTCGTTGGTGCACGCTTCAAGAGACAATCTTAGGTCCAGATCCGATCCAGAAACTTCGTAAAAATTACTGCATGTTTTTTTCATGCAAAAACCGTGGCGCAGCACTGTGTGGTTGTAGTTTGTAACTCCTTCTGAATATTCCTGTAAATAAGGGAAGTAATTATAGAATAAAACGTAATCTTAAAATTAATTAATCTTAATGTAAAAAATAATTAAAAATTAATTTATCTTGAAATTAAAAGTAACTGAATGAAAATATAGAAATACCAATTATTAATTACTTTTGAAGGGCTAGATTTTACGTAGCCTCATCTGAGCCGAGAGTTGAAAATCCAATGAATGTGAATCTTAAATTCTGAGAACTATTTACCGTAGGGGTCCAAAATAAGGATGACACAAGTGCCAAAACTTACTTGTATCATAGTTAAGAGCTCGCTTGGTTCATCCGAGACCAGAGCAAATTCTGCAAAGCAGTACATCGAATCAGGTTCATCGAAGCATTCTTCGTAGTTGTCCAGGTGGAACAACGGAGGCATTCGAGCATAGTCCGAGTCTGCAAGTATAACAACAGTAGCTGAATAAGATATGTATTGAATTATTTGTTAAAGAAGATGGGTTGAGAGTTATTGAATGTCTGTTAATAATAATAATCCAGTTGTTCACAATTGTGAATAATAACCGGATCTCTTTAGGTAAATAAGTATAGGGTAAAATAATAACGAATCCCATCCCATCTTTTCCAGCTTTTATTTCATACTTTCTATTAAACTTCATCTTGGTAGTCACTCCCTTTCTAGCCATATCATCTTTCACACAATGGAAGGTTTACTTCAAACATGAAAATATCCTTAGAGATTTTAATTAATGTATTTTGTAGACAGATAAGGAATATACAGTCTAACTTAATAAAATCATTTTGGTTGAATTTGCTGTGTAATTTTGCTGTTATAAAGAAACATACATAAAATTATTTTTAAATATAAATACAGTAATTACTTGTTTATTTACAATTTATCTGTTTTAAGATCTCATGAGAATCATGATTGTATTCATTGTATTTTCACACAGTAACATGATTTGCATAATTTAACTAGTATCAAAAATAAAATAATAAATTATTAATTAATTCGCAAATACAGGAATCAATTTAAAAAACCTACGCCCTCTTTTTTCCGGTGACTATGAGTAGGAAACCCTTAATGTAACTAAAAGCTAATGAAAAATAAGTAATCTTATGTCAATTTTTATAATTAAGATGGACTGTTTATATTTCGTTCAACCAATCACATCAGATATTTGACAGCTCGGCCTGCTAAATTAATAAAACCGATGACTGGTAACAGGCGATAATCCAACAATCCCAAAATTTTACAACTTTTCGTCGTATATTTTACAAGTTTTCGCTATATATTTCTACATTAATAATGGCACCTGTCGTGAAAACGTAATAAGTAATTTTTGACAAATAAGTTGCATTTTTAGTTATATTAAAAAGGGCCTTGATGAACTAATCAGTGCTTTGTCAGGCTTTCTGAGAAAAAAAATTCAAATATATCAAAATATTATGACACCCTAAAAGAAAAAATAATTATACTTGGTAAGTTATCAAAAAACCATAAAATATTGAAAAAATATTCCTAAGGAAGCGGTGAATGGTCACACAATAAAAAGCGTTTACATTGGCATCTAAACGAGCCACCTATTTTCTTGAGCCTGGTTGTAGAAACAACAAATTTGTATTTGGCTAGTTCATATACTAGCTGCGCCACGGGGTTTCACGGGAATAACGGGTAAAAAATGGCAGCTATGTACCTTTCAAGTTTCATCGCAATCGGTTCATTCGTTTTCACGCGAAGAAGTAACAAACATACTATGTACATACTAACACAAATTTTCGCAATTAGAGTAGGCTTTGATTAATGGAGACTCTAATAAAAACCAATATTTCATTATATTTAAAAATAATATTGGATGGTGGAAACAAAAATGGAAAATATAATTAAATAAAATACAACCTTTCGGTAGTCGGGTAAAAAAGAAAGAAAATAAGATTGAAATATAAATACCTATAAAGAATAAACAGAATAGAAACATAACCTGTAAAAAATGCAAGACTCGCAACGCAGTTATACAGAAAAAAAAACACCGCAAATAATTTATGAGATCTAATGTAAAACGAAGTCTGTTAATTTATTCAGTACCTATCTATTTGTCATCTTTATTTATTTAATTAGTACATAGAATGCGTGGCCATCGCACGGCAACATAATCACATAAGAATAATCTACTATTTTAAATAGATAGTCGTAGCAGCAGTAATATCCTAGTGGTGTGACCGTCGGACTGCCAAGTCATAGGTTTCAAGTTCGAACCCAAGGCACGCCTCTGACTTTTCGGACTCATGTGCGTATTGCATAATTATCACTTGCGTCAAAAACGGTGACGGCATGAGAAGGCAAGTCCGAGGCCCGTGGACGGCTTTACTTTATTTAACTTTGACTCTGACACCAGGATAGTCGCTAACCACACGAAAAGAAAAACAGTCGTATTAAATAAAGCTCAGATTTTGTTGTATGTAGAATGTAGATTCTATTGCCGTGTGCGATTGCCAAGTCATTATAATAATTTTAAAGAAATATAGAAGACAAATGGATAGGTATTGAATTAATTAATAAAATTGGTTTTACATTATCTCTTGATCTCACATCTTTTTGCGGTAGAAGAACTGCGTTGCGAGACTTGCATTTTTTTGCATGTTATGTTTTTGATGGGATCTCATTTCTTTTTGTATATCCCGAAACTGATACTGAATCTACATCAGTTTAACAAAACGTGTGGAATTGTGTATCTATCGGTGGCATCTTAGGTAGATCCCAAAGGTTGTTTCGTTCAATTTCAATGCAAGTTTGATAACTGCATAAGTAACTTTGTAATCCTTGATAAATTATATGCCATTAATAAGTTACTTATCAGTTTGTATATCTAGAAAACAGGATTTTTCCTTATTTTATAGGCTAAACACTAATTGTGTTCAAAATTTGAAGCTTGTGCGTGTGCTAGAAGTACCTTAGAATTTTGATGATCGGTGAGTCAGTATGTCAGTGACAAAATTAAGGACTGACCTGCAATAGTTCTTAAACTACTGGTTCAAATTAAATGTAATTTGAGAATATACCTAGTTATACTAAGCCCTTTTGATTACTGATAATTCAGGCTTCTAGCTTTATTCACAACGAAGTTACAAGGGGTTGAAAATGTCCTGAATGGCTTCGAGAAAAGATGGTATGGCTGTGCCTTTGTGTTTGTTTTGCTTGACTTGGCCCCCACCAAGTCGAGCAAACGCACATCAAATCACACCAAATCGGGGGGCACGACAGTGCCCCTGCACTGCTATGCCCCCCGATTTGATGTTCTTATTCATTTGAATAAATTCTGGGGGCACGACAGTGCCCCCGCACTGCTGTGCGCCCCGATTTGATGTTCTTATTCATTTGAATAAATTCGGGGGCCACGACAGTGCCCCCGCACTGCTGTGCGCCCCGATTCGATGTTCTTATTCGTTTGAAGCAAAATAAATTGGGCGGAGCGGGAGGGCGTGTCAGACTCTAACTTAATAAAACCCACCCGTGTTCCTTCAGTTGCCATGTTGCCGGGGTTACCATTTCAAATGAAAGACGAAGAGTGTACCAGCGATCTGGTGAGATACAGTGTACAAGCGACATGGTGTCTTTATTGTTACTAGCAATTAACTGTTTATTTATTTTACCTCGATGGTCCTAGTTTATCATGGTTAAAAAATGGTTAAAATCGGTCTAGTAGTTTCGGAGCCTATTCGGTACAAACAAACCAACAAAAAATCTTTCCTCTTTATAATATTAGTATAGATTATGTATACAATAAAGTAAATATTTATTTTATTTAGGTAGCTACGTAGCTGTATAATACCATCATTTGACAAAATGTGGGTGCCCTATAAGTACACCTCGGCCTCCCTTCGAGGAATATCGTCCGGCGTTATGAAAAATGAAAGAAACATTTTAAATTTTTTTTGAAGCCTTAACAAGCCTTTAAGCCTAAACAAACAAAAATTCAACATATTCTATTTCACAGAAACCTACACGGACAATTACAAAACGTCAGAAGCTAGGTGCACGGTTTCAATCGGTCGTTTCCTACGAAGGAGAGCCGATAGAAAACTCCATGGTTGCTCTTTTAAAAAGAATTTGCTTTTACTATGTTTTCAAATTAAAGTGTTAATAAGTATGGGAGGACAGTATAAGTACCAGGTACTTAACAAAACTCAAACGGAGTTTAATATAGTTAATTACACGTACCATTGAGCCTGTATATCACAGCAACACAATTTTGAAACAAAACAAATAATAATAAAAATTTAGTAAACATTTTGTTGTTACACTGAGCTACGCGACACAGGTCATGTTCAATTAAAATTTGATTTTATACTAAATTAATGACAACTTATCATAAGTATTACTTTTAGTTTTCAGCAGAATTTAACCCTGTACTTAATTGCCTTGAATGCATGTTTTTAATTAATTTTATTCAAGATTTTTCCGTGTGCATGAGAGATTTTTTTTTTATACGACCGAAAATAAAGATTGCTTTGATGTGTTAAAATAAACAATATTAAAATTAAAGGTAAGTATGTTTTGCAAGCGTTATTTTTATTGTTTTTAAATGAGTGTTCTAGACACTGTGAATATAAGCACCGTAGCAAGCTCGTCTTTAAACATAAAATATCCATTTCGACTCTGTAACTATTTTTGACGGTCAGTAAGTAAACTGAAGAATATAAAAACTGGTAAAATTAGAAGAATAAAGCCCCATTTACACGGTGTAAATTTCTGGAACGTTCGAGAATAATAATCGCATGCCATAAAGCGCGTTCAATTATTGCCATTCATGAATTGCAAGTCTTGTTCACGTCTCAATGTCATTTTGTGCATTTTTTTTTTCGTGAATGTAGTGTTTGTGTGTAAGTATTTATTTAGTATTTTTCGTATCTGTATTCATGTATTATAAATATGTGTTTGTGTAATATTCATTAATTTCGTTTCTTTGTTAAGTAATTTATTTTATGCAGTTTTTAGTAGATTTTTATGTGTGTTTGCGACCGAACACCATTTTTCCAATAGGTAGTCAATGTGTGGCTTATCAAGTGAGAAATAGAGTAGTTTTGACAGTATTTTTTGAATGTGTGGTAGAAAATAAAGATTGCAGTAGATTCCTTCATTTTCCTCCTAATACTTCGTTTTTATTGGATTTAAGAAAAACGATAACAGAATGCCTTGCGGTGTTTGACAGCTCAATTAGCGCAGTGACTAAATGGTTTTGCTTTACGGGTACCTAGTAAATATTTAATTGGTCTGAAATAAAACAAAATTGTTCCGGGTCAAGCGTTATTGATTGCGATATTTTTTATATCGGTTCTGTAAAACAACCGCCGCAATTCGCGATACTTAAATGCATCGTCAATCTTGTAATTTCTATACCTCTTCTGACAAAAACTTGCAGTAAATTGAAACTTCAATAAGGTTGCAGCTATCAAACTGTTGCATTGGTTTTAAAATTTACTATATATAGTTTTATGATGTGCAAGAACATAAAACCTGGTAGTGGCTGGTACAGCAATTACGAACTTAACTGCACGTTCGCCACAGCCTGCACCATCTCCCTCACTACCATCTCACGATGAGATAATATTTATACCACAGCATGAGCTACTGGCAACGTACGCGAGAGGGCGTATTTCCAATGAATACAAGGCCAGAACGCAGCCATAGAAAACTGCTCGCGTATACATTGTAATGCTATTTTTAAACCTGTGATTACAATGTATACATGAATTTTGCGTATTGCTCGGGTACAGTTTGTAACGTGGACGCGCGCGTCCTGGATCCTAACTATACTACATCACTTACACCTGACAAGAGTTTTAAAGATATAGTTTATTCAATAAAAAAAGAACAAAAATGTGAACTGGGTGAAATGGGTTAGGTTAGGTTAGAACTGTGGCCAACCACGTGCGAGCCGAGCGAGCGAAGCGAGCAGTGCCGCGGCAGCGGCCGGCGAGTGCTACTTTCAAGTTGCTTGCATCCAGGCAGGTTATTTAGTATTAGTGCTAAGTGCATAACGAACGTTTTCTGGACAAAATGTTGACGTTGTTGAGAAGATGAGTCATTTGTTCCGATACGAGAGAAGAAGAAAATAACATACCATAATATCATCACGCCTGTTTTCGCCAAAGGGTTAGGCAGAAGTATACCTATAGTACACACACATTTCGTCAGTTATGTTTAAGTCCCATGTCAAACTCAAATCATTTATGTCAAACAGGCCCTTATTTACTCTTTTTGGACTTTTGAACGTCAAAACTTACAAAAAAAAAATGAATTGATTCTAGTCGCCACTTGCAAAAGGTAGTTTTCGTATGGAGAAGAATGGGCAAGAAACTCCACCGTTACTCTTTTAAAATGTTTTACAATATTTTGTATAGGTACAATATTTCATTAATTATTTGTGAAGACGATGCACCTAGAATAAAATTACTATACAACAATAGATAAAAATAATGAAAACCAACCAATTCATCCCAACTACTCACAATGAAGATTCCGTAATTGGGATGAATTTATTCTAAGTACAAAGTTAACATTGTAGTTGAAATACATGTTCTCCCATACATTACAACTGCAAATATAAGTTTGTACGAACAGTATTGATAGATTTACCATGTTAATTTAAGACCATAGACTTCTTATAGGTTTTCTATAATCTATGAGTGAAGAACCATTATCTGTATTTTTTTTTAATTTTAGGCTCTGTAGTTTTCAATTGTCACACGATGTTTTGAACTGTCAATTTTCATCTATTTTCTTAAATATCTTTAAATGTATTTATTTTAAAATTGTAAAAAAATAAAATTTAAATTGTCGCAACAAGCCCTTTCATTTGATATGTCACACGATGCAGTATGATTTTTTTTTTTTCTTATTTGCCCCCAAAAGTGACCCCCATATTTAAAATTCATTTATTTACGTTACACGTCCGTGTTTGGGTCACAAAAAATACATATGTGAACCAAAGGGAAAAGCCCATTTGATAAAGAGGTTTTGGCCAAATGACGCCCATGAAAGAAACAAATTATAGGCATTAGGGTTGACATCATAGATAAAGAAACAACCACATTTTTTACATAGATCTCGGAAGGTCTTTTTAAAATCATATATCAAAAATAGAGGTTAATAAAAAACATATTTATAGTTTTGGTATAATCCATTCTGCAATGATAGATGATGAAAGTGAATTATTCAATTCAAACCTAATGTTACGTAGCTATGCAATAAAAGTTTTAAGACTTTCAACCGGATTGACGTAAGCATTTGGAAATCTTATGTCAATCCAATACAAGTTTTCGACTTTTCCATCATGGTGATCCCTGACAGATGGCACCTTTTTTTTTATCCCTGAGCTAAGTTGTAGAACATTTTTGACACTTGGAACATATTTTTATGATAAAAATATTAATATAGGTAAATAAAATAATTTATTTAATTTTATAAAGATAATATTAACATAACTTAAAAACTTATAGACTTAAAATCAACAGATTAATAAATGGTTTGTTTTGTTATTTTGGCTTTGCGGTAAAATCCCTCTCCATACTAAATTATTATTCACATGACACCACTTGCACTAGTTAAACTTCGTTACCTTCCTTACTTGGCACTTTACACGTTCATAAAACTGTTTCTCCATCCTATTTCCTACTATCCTATCCTATCCTATTCCTACTATAATAATATAATATAATATTTAACACGAATCCCTCCTGTGGTGTTTCTGACCAGTCTCCGGTGAAATTCTTCGTTGATACTCACCCCTATATCTACCATATAGGTACCACCCACTACTTATATCTACCATATAGGTAGTTGTTTTCAATCACACACAACACTTAACTCAAACTCAAAGCATTTATTTCAATTAGAAAATGTACAGGCACTTTTGAATTATTACTTATCAAGGAGTCATACAGTTTTAGTTGGTGAAGCTAATCGCCCATTCCAAAACGAAATAAGTTCCTCATGGAGAAGAACGGGCAAGAACCTCCATGGACACTCTTTTAAATCAAAACATTATTTTACAGAGGTTACTTATTTGACAATTACAATTTTAGTCCTTTCTAACACAACTTTTATTTTTATTTTTATTACCCACACACGCCATTGTGTGCGCGCCCCTTTCTCAAAAGTGGGCGGAAATACCGCGTTTTCCAATACTCTTAATACTCAGTTTGTTCAATAAAACTCACAAACAATGCTAAAATGCTAACCAGTTAGTCCTTTTATAATTAAACAATGCTAATATCTATACATATAATAAAATCGTATTGAAGTCAAAACTGTACCTTAATCTGGAATTTCTCAGTAACAGCCCGGAGTCTGGATTTGTGCCCGGTTGATGGCAATAGGCTCGCCCCCTATTACATGGGACTTAAACATAACTGGCGAAATGTGGGTGTACTATAGGTATACCTCTGCCTAACCCTTCGGGGATTACAGGCGTGATGTTATGTTATGTTATATTATATATTATTATATGGTGTACATATAAAGAATATTCTTACTATCTAATATTGAAAAAAAAAGCCGTAAAACGTTGCCGCTCGCTTTTTAAAGTTTGCTTAAACTATTTCACGAAGTCCTGTTAGTTATTGCAATTTAAACCTTATGATTAACGTTATAACGGCGACAAGACAGGACTTTGCGAAATAAATGATCTGCTGTTTATATACTACAGTCGGCTGCATAAATTGGGTACCCCAGTTGTATTAAAATTTTAACACAACTGGGGTACCCAATTGATGCAGCTCACCGTAAATAAGTCTCAGCATTGCGTAAGATTCTCTATGGAGACGGAGCACGTGAAAAGAGTACCTACCTGAAAATACTTGGGGGAGGCATTGATCAGCACAAAAAAATTTGCTTAATTTTCGACTTTACACACAGATTTTTACAGCAGATTTGTTCTAGCGGTTCTTAAATCTGTGTGTGGATCTTTTGGAATTGCTGCCACACTGCTTCCTAGTGACAAAACAGCGCACACAACACGCATCGAACAGAACCCTCGCAGGACAGGCTTGGCGGGAATTGACATGCTCAAGAATTCTCCGATGTTCTTCTGAAAGCTGGTGAAGGCACTCTACCAGAGGAGAGCGGCCAGGTGGTCCTACCAGAGACTCTTGGAGAGTAGTTCCTTCTTTAGAAGATCTGATTCGTCTGGTATACGGGGACATCAGTCGAATACCGTTCCAAGAGAATTCTTGGGCATATTTTGATTTTAACGCCGAAAATGATCAATCTACAGCAATCAACCACAGTATTCTCTCGCAAATTGAAGGGACTTATATACACCACTATTAATATTGATGTGGAGGAATATGATGCCACACATTACCCCGTAGAATTTCTGAATTCGCTAATGGTAATGGTGTCGACCCCAGAACAAGCTACTTCCCATCCGGACAACTGTACGTCGCTTGCTCCTGAGTCACCAGTCCTGACTCTACAAACGTAGTATACAGGGAAGTTTTATAAAAATTTGGCTGTTATTGTAGTATATTATGGTGTCTTACGACTTCTACGCGAACAAAGTCGAGGGCAGAAGCTAGATCACAAATACAAAGGTTATTTAGAATTAAAGTTAAATTAGAAGCTTCATTACCTTCTACAACTTTACTACTCCTATTTTGACAACAGTTATTGTGATTCAAAAATTTTAATAAAACAACAGGTATTTTTTAGTAAATTGTAGTGTAAAATAATCTTATTACTTTATAGTTTATTTTCTATCATTGAAACTTATTTAGTCTTCGTATTAAATGATTACGTTCATTATTGATCATGATATTCGCAATCCACGCCATTTTTGTCACATGAAGTAGCGCTTTATACTATGTCAAATGAGCACTTGTTAATATGACTAAAAACCCAAAAATCATTAAATAAATGTTCCCTTTTAATTTTAACTTTAGTTTTACCTCCAACTTCGAAGTTAGTTTAATAGTTACTCTTTCAGCAATATACTGTGAGTTCGATTTCTTGGGCAATAGATGGCGTTTGATTTCAAAGGAATCGATATCATTCACAGATGCATGCAAATGTTGTGACAGTATTCCACAGTAACCCATTAAGAGGGCAGAATCAACGACTTTATGGTCAATAACAATTATGTTATAATCTTTACGCTTTCACGGTGACTTAATTATATTATATGTATATATATAATATTATTATAAATGTGAAAGTTTGTGAGGATGGTTGGATGGGTGTTTGTTACTCTTTCACGCAAAATCTAATTAACAGATTTGCATAAAATTTGGCACACAGATAGAATATAACCTACTTGAACATATAGAGTACGTTTTATTTCAATATTCCCACGGAATCGAGACTGGTGACTCCGTGACTGGGTGAAACTGTGGAGCTCAGCTAGTAATAAATAAAATATTCCTATTATTAAGTACACGGAACTGTATACTGGTTTCCCATTTTAATAATAATAGTGCGATCTTCGAATTTTGACTGACTCATATCTATTCCATTGTCATATTCTGTTTTCATAGATTCCTTAGCAGCATCTTTGTTTTCTTCAACAGCTTGTGTTTCAGGCTTTCTGAAGATGATTCCAACGAGGTTTGCAAAAGGACTTTCGACCAGCATCCAGAAGAAAAATGCTGCTATGAATATGCCCGTAACTTTTGTGCAGCTTTCCAGCATCTGTGAAATATAGAAAATGTTTTAGAATTATTTTGTTTACACCGTGATAAATGTAGCAGAGTATGTCTGACAGAATCTTTCACAGGGCTTGATATGAAATTAAATGACCATCTTTCAATTAATTGCCATTTCAGTACTTCGCCATTCCTTCATCATTTTAATTTTATTTATTGTCTCATTTATTCCATAACTATAACAATACATGCGGTATGTTAACTAATGAAAGGAGTTCCCGTTAACCCGCAATAATATAACGTCCATACATGTTAAAAAAATATTATCATCCGAAAACAAAATGTTATTATTTAATAATAAAATATTCACAAAAATGATTAAATTGATACGTTAAAGAAACACTCTGTGCACGCGCACTTATCTCTCAACGTGAAAACACAAACGCGACAAATGCGCGTGCACAGGGGCCTACCACCAGCTCATAAAGCAGTATTATTCTAATCTTACTTTGAGTTTTCATACCATGACGTGCATCAAATGAGCGTATTATTGTAATGTTGGCACAATGTTATTTTCTTAGCTTTTTTGGTGTCGTCACCTCTAAATGTTCATTCAAATCGTACCACGACGTGACTTTTGACAACTATGTCAAATTTAGCAATAAAAAAGAATCCTCGGACTCGATGGAAACAATTATTATTATTTTGCTTTATATTAAAAAGAAAAAAAAACATTTTCGTGTCATGTAAAGTAAAATGTATTTATTTATGTAAAATTGCCGAATGAATTGTGTATCTAGAGGTTTTAGTACATGTGTAATGAATTTCTTGTTTGATTGTAGATGACATACGAAATATTTGAGTTTTTGGAAGCTAATAACGCAGAAAAATAAAAATTCCTCTTTGATTTTCTTATTTTTAAAAGCCAAATCTTTTAATATTTGTGTCAATTTAATGGAAATTACTCACAAAAATTAGAATCTAATGAAAGGTAATATTTTTTAAGTAAAGGAAAATAATATTTTGCTTCAAGACCACTCTTCATAGTAGCGATTCGGACTCTTTGTTTTTCTTATTTTTAAAAGCAAATCTTTTAATATTTGTGTCAATTTCATGGAAATTACTCATAAAAATTAGATTCTAATGAAAAGTAATATTTTTTAAGTAAAAGAAAATAATATTTTGCTTCAAGAACACTCTTCATAGTAGCGATTCGGACTAACGTGTGAAAGGGACAGCGCTTTACAGTTCATATAGCGTTGTTTCTTTTCTACTATACACAAAAGTTCATTCTTTCCCAGCATTAAGCAGGAATAAGACAACATTGAACGATGAACGTCATCGTACGAATATGAGTAAAGTTATTATAAGCTTAAAACAAAACTCTCTTGAAATAAGATTTTTTCGAAAAGATTGTGGTCGGCCCCCTACTAATATTGTTTTTGGTCGCTATACTAAATTACGAGAACGGGAATGCCTTTTATCAATTTAAAATAATATTACTGTATTTTTTATATTTCTATATAAAAAACATATTAAAAAAATTAGTTAAACAATTACACAGACCTTAAATCTATCTTTACAGGATGCCCTAATGCGACATGTAAGTGTACACATAAATCTAATATTTTAAGTTATTGAAGTGTTTTATAATGTTTGTATAAATCTTTCTTTTTCGCGTGGTTAGTGTCTAACCTGGTGTCAGAGTTCATAAGCAGCCCATGGAAAAACTTTTAATACGTCATGCTGTTCGATAAGAGAACTAGATATGTATAACAGCATGTGTCACAATATTCACCATCATAAAATAAACGAAGTCTAGGACACCCTTAGTCAAGCTGTTCTAAATAATATAAATATTACTTACAGCTCGGATTAAATAGATTCTTTGAAGGGCGACAATAGACGCCACTTCGGTCCTGACGAAGGCAGCGTGCAGTAGGTACGCACTGAACGACAGCCGGCCTGTGTACGTGAATGGTTGCCACTCCAGGATGGTCCGATATATACCTGTAAGTGGGGAAAACGGGATGGTTGAAGAGCATTTTTTTAGAAATCGCAACAAAATACTACTTTTCGCCTCAGCACCTCAAACAAGCAGGTTTTGCTGTTTAAAGACAGTGAGCAAAATTCGATTTTGCTGCGAGCGTGAGATAAAGTAACTATTTTTTTTTTCAATGCCGAGTACTGTGCTGGGTTTACTCACAAAATTCAAAAGATATGAGCTCACTTTGTTTTGTCACTTTCACTTTGATACGAAAAGAGCGAGAGATAGAAAGAAGTCGAATCGAAGTTCGATTTTAAAATACCATAACTAATAGGCCCAAAAAAAAAGACAATAAAACGTTCTGATACACTTACAACTATAAAATCGCAAATCATCTGTTAAGGTTTTATTTAATAAAATGCTGTGTTATTATATTTTTTGGAACGAAGTTGTTGAACGCGGCTTACGGTAGGAGTTCACTAGCAGAATTCGTCATGCGAAAGGGTGCTTGCGACTTACTTCTTCTAATTCAAAGATAAACAGAGAAAGAAAGAATGAGAGAAAAGAGAGAATGAAAGTGTAAATTTGGTCAAAGTGCAAATCCGAGATGGCGGCTGCGATTTTCACATTTTATTGTCATGAGTGTCGTTTTAGAGTTTTCGAGGGTACTGATCGTGAGGTCAAAATGTAAATCCAAGATGGCGACAGCGAAAATTTTCAAATTTTTGTGCTCCCGGCACTGAAGGTGTTAAGTCAATAGTGAGGTCAAAAAGTAAATTTAAGATGGCTGCTGCGAAAATTTTGTTTCTGTTTTAAATCATACGTGATTGAACTTCGTTCCTGACGGGGGTCCCACGACCGCACACGTTATTTTTTCTAAATAATGAAATTATATTTCTTTAGAATCAAATGAAGAGAAAGTTGAAGAAAAAAAAAACCGAAGTTTACTTTTTATATTTTTTTACCTTTCGGTATATATGGTCTCATTACTGAGGTGAAAAGTTGTATGTGTTACACGAGACCAAAGGTATTTGCATCTCGTGTCTTTGAATCCCTCGCTGCGCTCACGATTCTAACCTAGAATCACTCGTCACGCTCGTCATTCAATTACAAAATCCTTCGCTTACTCGGGATAACACTCGAAGCAAAAACTAACTTTGCTCTCTCGTTGCACAAATAACTATTGTAACATTCGCATCTCATTCGCAATCTTTCAAAAATATATTATAATTACCAACATTTTTGACAAGTTTGGGAGATTGCGACTTGAATGTTAACGTTTTTATAGTACGAGAATTGACCTTATTTATTTATTTATTTATTTATTTAACCATTTATACACACACATATAAACAGACAAGAAGAAAGGAACAGAAAAATACGTACAAAGGCAATGCTTATTTCTAAAGAAATCTCTTCCAGTATACCTGCGACAGGAAATTATAAAAAATGAGATGTAGACAACGTGTGTAACCGTAGAAGATAAAACAAAAACATAAATCAAAGAAGAAAAAAAAATACAATTTACTATTTACACAAACTACATACAATATAAGAATATACTTACATACATACTTCTAAAATAAATATCACTACAATATATATAATTATAATGTGATTTAAGATGACTATGCAACTATGACGAAGTGGAAAGATAGTGTTCTTTCACTCTTCGTTTAAATGTTTCAACAGTACAACAGTCCCTAATGTCAGGCGGAAGTGAATTCCACAACCGAACCGCGTGCACAGTGAAGGAGTAGGAATAGAAGTCGGTTGAGTGGGGGGGGGATTTAAGGAGGTTTTTAAGATGCGACCTGCAAGGTGCATCAAAAGGACGGACGTAGGAGAAGCGTTCCCGCAGATAGGAAGGGGTATTAGGGTTGTGAAGGATGTTGAATAGCAGACACAATATCCGAGAGTTCCTGCGAAGTCGAATAGGGAGCCACTTGAGTATCTTGCGAAAATTAGAAACGTGATCATACTTTTTAAGGTTAAAAACAAAACGAATACAGATATTTTGCAAACGCTCAAGTTTATTTAAAAGCTCCTCGGTGGCATCCAAATAACAGGCATCAGCGTAGTCTATGATGGGCTGTATGAGAGTTTGAGCAAGGGAGATTTTGGCCTTCAAGGGCAAGAAGCTCTGGAGGCACTTCAACGAATGGAACGTGTAGTGCACTTGCGACTGACTTGAGCAACATGGGCAGTCCACGATAAGTGAGAGTCCATGGTCACCCCCAGGTTTTTAATCGCATTTGCCTTCCTTCTGATATCATCGACCTTCTGATATCAGAAGAGCCAATTACCGTAATTAACCACGTTCGAATTCTAGTCGCAATCTCGTCTCAGCGACAATCAATGTCAAAAACTTGTCAAAAATGTAGGTAGGTATTTTATGGCAGATGAATGACTATTTCTTGAAATGGTGACATTGAATTCAATTCTAACTTAGAGAGTAGTATGGAATATGTAAGTTTGTAAATATTTTATGTTACGGTAGCGAATCATATTTTGATCAACATATATAATGCTCAGTGACAGTACACTGAGCTGCAAATTGAAGATATCGTAAGACAATTTGAATTTCACGGGCTACCCTGACGGTTTCGCCTTAAGTAATGCCGAAGTAATTCGATAAATTCTCAACTTAAAATTTTCAATTCAGAAACCGGGTGTGAGTGAAATTTAAATGCAAACGTTCTTAAACTACGGGAATTCAGTTTGACTCTCCATGTTAAGGTCTGCAATGAACTTATGAAGTCCTTTCAAGGATTCGTTCCAATGTTGTTTGATAATAATCATTTCCTCAGAAAACAGAATAGAATAAGTTAAGTAAATACCTTCAAATTGAATAATAACTCCAGCTATAATAATGGCCATAACAATGCCGAAGATAGGCTTCATGAAAGCAGCATACAGCAAGTGAACGTAGACGGGTTGTGGTGGAACATCAGCAAAAAAGATATTGCCAGAGAAGCAAATGAGCACACCCAGGATGAACGTACTCCAGTATAGGTACCGATATTTCTGGAAAAGGCAAGAAAAGAAATACATGAGGCTATTCCAAATTGAACTCTATGGTAATACTTATAACGTTAAGAAATAAGATGGTTTAAATAAACTTACAGAGTGGTAAAACTATTAAATATGTCATCATCATTTAGCTAAATGATGTCCACTGCTGGATAAAGGCCTCCTCTAAGCATCGCCACATCGACCGTTCCTGTGCTTCTCGCATGCAGGATTTAAAATTTCACTTTGACAGAATCTGCCTCGTTTAATTCGGTCAAGTTTAGGTCAGTCATTGAATATTATAAGACAGGCAAGTTTTTAAAAGGAGCTTTATAGCTATTCAAAGCACAGAACATTATAAAAGAGGTTAGAAAGGAAATAGTTTCGGATTTGCATCAGAACGCGTGTCGCCGTTTGTCTCCCACTCTTTAACTTCACTATAAGCAAGAGACCAATGCCTACGCGGATTACGCACACAAATAAACAACACGCACTTAGATCGTGAGTTTGCTATTGGTTTTCACACCAACGCAATCTCTGCGTTTGACGTACACTCATACACGCGTAAAAACTCATGTATGGTAGGGCGACTAACTGTCGATTATTGATATCGATAAAATTAATGTAATCTTGCTTCTTTCTTTACAAGTATTGTGTACTATGTGGACCTCTGTAATGCATGTTGTAAACATGTATTCATGCGAATATAGAAACAAATAAAAATACAAACTGAATTTTAAAACCATTTTAATTATTAACATGGACTGATGACTTTTTTTATCGTGGTATAATCATCAAATGAGTCCTCCCAATGGACTGATGACTTTCTCTAATAAACAAATAATAAACATGGTAAATATTCCATGTTTTTATTTGTTTAGAGAAAGTGGGTTGCCTCTCAACCTTACATTTCCGGTGCTTATCACGTTCAAAAAGAAAAAAAAAATATTGTCCCTGAAATAATAAGTATTTATTAAGTAGCATACGCCGGCTCTCTTTTAAATTGGAGTTTTTTAAAATGAAATGCAATCTAACACTAATATACTTATGATTTACCATGACCCCGGTACGTAAAGGGCTATTGAAGGACACTGTGGATTTTAGTCAGTACGAGTCTGACAGTCCCTCCTGCTCTGCCCTGGGTGGGAGGACTCATTTGATAATTATACCACGTTAAAAAAAAAAGTAATCAAAGAAGTATAAAAAAAACGTTAGGAAAAAGGCATAGTTTTCAATTTCCTTCGTTTTCAACCAGAAGTTTTATAAAAAATAATATAAAAGATGATTTTGATGTCGCCATTTTTAGACAAAAAGCTGATTAATTGACGAGTCTAAAATAAAATTTTCTAAAACATAAAATCAGTTTACTTACTGAACAACACATAACGAAATATTTTTGCGGATAAGCGCCTGATTTTAAGTTTCTTTTATATTTTCTTTCTTTCTTTCTTTTTTTCTTTTCCCTGACTTTGTTGTTATGTAATTATTATCATCGAAATGTTGCGAACAAATTGTGCTACATTTAGTAGGGATCCAATCAATTCTACTAGTTGTCTCAATCCACAGTTTTCTTATATCTGGATCTGTTGCAAACCTAAAACATATTAAATCATAATATGACAGTTTCAATTGAAAAATTACATAAAACTTAAATAAAAAAAAATACGAAAACTTCATAATATTGGTCGTAATAAATAATATTATTTTAGTTATAAAGTGTACTATTGATAATAATCAATTGTATCATAGTAATTATCGACATTGTTTACAAATTGGCACAGCACTATCGATATGCCTAGATTTCGTGGAATTGAACCTTTGGTTCGGTACTCGGGACTCTCGGAGTGAACATAATACATTGCGCGATCGCTCACGAAGTGCAAAATGGTACCTATCTATTGCAAACAATGTATTACTATTCGTCTGCTTGCCATTATATCGTTTTTGTCTACAAACTTCATAATGGTAATGTTAAAATTACAAATATCACAAGTATTTTAAGGTTTTTGGAATTAACGGTGGAAAGAAATCCCTTCTCGTGCTACACTACACACCTGACTTCTTTTCCGACACGTTATAATAGCGCAAGACGGCATAATTTAATATTTTTGCGGAGCTTACGTACGCTGTCAAAACAAGATCGCGATTGCTGGCCGGTAAAGTAAATTTCGGTTGATATTGAGCATTTGCTCATAACCGCGGCGCGCGTGCCCCGCCCACAAGGCCCTTCTAACCTCTTTTATATGTTCTGTGATTCAAAGTATAAAGTTTATATGTCAAAATTAAAACTTTTTACACCGAGTTATTAAGACTTGTATTTTTAAGCAAGATGAGAAGAGAGGAAACGTGTTGCGCCGACCCCAATTACTATAAAGATTATAGAATTAGTATAAAGATTACTATAAAGATTACTATAGAGATCTTTATTGGAACAAAAACACATTTTAGACTTTTATTGTGTATTGAAAATAGCTACATTAGTTAGCAATTGTGTGACGAGTATTAGCCCATTTCCAAGAGGAAATTGACAGCGCTCCAGATAAAATTGAAGGTATAGGAGGTAAAAAAAAACAAATATTAAGAATTAAACTAGATGCGTGCATAATTTTAGTACTTGTTAGGAAGGGTTACCCAGAATTGCTTAGGATTGCCTCCAGTCTTCTGCCAGTCGTAGATAATGTAGGCTATTGCCATGCCGATGATACAGCCAGATAGGTTTGTATGCTCTTTTATGAAGACCTGTTTGAACGTTTCACTGTTCATGAATAAATTAGTTGCTGTCCTGAAAATAGGAGACAGATCATTAGAAAAATTATACATGGTCAAATAAATCAGACAGTACGGAACCATTTTCACTTGTTCAAATTTCAATAGTTCATAAAAAATCCAATAGGTAGGAGGACGTTCAGTTGAAAATGTTCGGGAAACTTTTCATAATTCCCTGTCCATCGAAATCTAATTCGGACTATTAGAAACATTTTTAAACAAAAATAGCCAAATTGGTCCAACAGTTCTCAAGTGAAGCGCTTACCAACGAACAGCATCTCAATTTAAAGATAAAGATGGACGCTTTTTATATTTGAAAAGCTCTGGCCACACTGAGGCAAATACCGCGCGCGACCCAGGATGCGTCAGCGTGCGTCGTATGTTTATATATTATGATTAGGATGTCACGCAATTTTTTGCGTTAATTTGAACACCTACGTACAAGCTTTTTTACACAATCGGCGCGAGCGAATTTCGTCTCGCATCCCCCATGGGGTTCTCTTCAGAATGGCCAGAGCTTCAACAATGGCTGAATATACACTTGTTTTTTTTTAATTTTTTTTTTCTAAAACTTGTGTTACGCTTACACTTTAAAATTGTTTAAGCTAGAAAATTGTTATGGCAAACTTACTCCGGGGAAGCAAGCACAACACCATTCAAGTGCTGATAATAAGTATGCTTTACGGGGACAATGATCTCTATTACGAAGAGAATGCCCAGTACCAGCTTCCTAGTCAAGGCAGTCCTGCATATCAAAAAGATGATGACTGCCATAAAGTAGAGTTGGGTGTCTGCTGCTAAATACCTGATGAAGGAATAATGGTGGATCATTTAAAAAAATATGTATAATGTCGTACGCTATGTAACTGTATTTTTAAATTGTAATATTATTTGGTGTATACAATAAAGGGTTTTGAATCTATCTAATGTCAACCAGCTGTGGCCGTCACAACATAAAAAATAAACATTTAAATACGTATTTTTTACTAGCTTCTGCCCGCGACTTCGTACGCGGATCTTGTTGCTGAAGAGGTTTCTACGGAGCGAGTTGCAGCCTGATGTTCTCGAACAGCATCAAGTCTATCCTGACGCTCTTCGGTAGATTCTTGGGATCTTATGATCCTCAATCTTTTAGCTTCTTTGGAACGTTGGGAAAGATTTGACCTCTTTCTAGTCATGGTTATAATTTTATTCTGAAGATACCTGATCAATTAAAATCTAAGTGATTGCTCCCCTGCGTTACCGGGTAGGCTACCGTGTCACGAAGATAAATGGAAAAGGAAATTAAACACTCTAATAACATAAGCCCGAAGGCATATTTACTCGATAAAATAAAATAATAAATGGGAGTTTTAGCCAGTAGAGTCAAATTTTCAATGATTCATAGAATTTTCATCGAAAATCAGTCCTAAACTGTTACCGCCTTCAACGCGTGGAGGTACTCCCAGCTTATGTTATTTTATAATTATACAGTGAAATTAGTGATATTTTTGATTTCTACATCAGGGGTTCCAGATCTACAATCTTTATACGTCAACAGAGAGTGCTCATCAAGCTGAAAAACTCTTGCTAAGACGTCATTCCTATACTATTCCTAGTTGCCTACTGACTTAAGATCGTTGATTTACAAAGGTACGCTATTCAAAGCCAAACTTAAAGCATTCCTGTTGAATAAATGTTTATATTCTATATCTGAATTGGTGACAAATGATGGTGAATAGTTTTTATATTTAGTAATTTACCTTTTTGACATTAAATATACATTCAAGACATTTTTCGATTTTTTGCATTTTAGAGAATAGATTTATACGAATTTGACATGATAATATTTACAATAATTTATATAATTACTATTTACAATCTATTGACATATTAATTTATCATATAAGTTATTGATTTTATTTTTAGTGAAATTTACTGTTTGATATTCATAATTTATTGTTTTTAGCTGTAAAATATTAATTAATGTACTACAAAATTCAAACACAATGCGAATTGTTACATGAATAAATTAATAAATAAAAATAAATAAATAAATATATATGTTATAGTGTAGCTGGGCTCTTGGAGATCCACATCAGCTGTTCCAGATCTTCAAATTTTATACGACAACAGAAAGTGCTCATCAGGCTGAACAACTCTTGCTAAGACGTCATTCCTATATATGTTATAGTGTAGCTGGGCTCTTGGAGTTCCACATCAGCTGTTCCAGATCTTCAAATTTAATACGACAACAGAGAGTGCTCATCAGGCTGAACAACTCTTGCTAAGACGTCATTCTTATACATGTTAAAGTGTAGCTGGGCTGTTGGAGTTCCACATCAGCTGTTCCAGATCTTCAAATTTTATACGACAACAGAAAGTGCTCATCAGGCTGAACAACTCTTGCTAAGACGTCATTCCTATATATGTTGTAGTGTAGCTGGGCTGTTGGAGTTCCACATCAGCTGTTCCAGATCTTCAAATTTTATACGACAACAGAAAGTGCTCATCAGGCTGAACAATTCTTGCTAAGACGTCATTCCTATATATGTTATAGTGTAGCTGGGCTGTTGGAGTTCCACATCAGCTGTTCCAGATCTTCAAATTTAATACGACAACAGAGAGTGCTCATCAGGCTGAACAACTCTTGCTAAGACGTCATTCCTATACATGTTAAAGTGTAGCTGGGCTGTTGGAGTTCCACATCAGCTGTTCCAGATCTTCAAATTTTATACGACAACAGAAAGTGCTCATCAGGTTGAACAATTCTTGCTAAGACGTCATTCCTATATATGTTATAATGTAGCTGGGCTGTTGGAGTTCCACATCAGCTGTTCCAGATCTTCAAATTTTATACGACAACAGAGAGTGCTCATTAGGTTGAACAACTCTTGCTAAGACGTCATTCCTATACATGTTAAAGTGTAGCTGGGCTGTTGGAGTTCCACATCAGCTGTTCCAGATCTTCAAATTTAATACGACAACAGAGAGTGCTCATCAGGCTGAACAACTCTTGCTAAGACGTCATTCCTATACATGTTAAAGTGTAGCTGGGCTGTTGGAGTTCCACATCAGCTGTTCCAGATCTTCAAATTTTATACGACAACAGAGAGTGCTCATCAGGCTGAACAACTCTTGCTAAGACGTCATTCCTATATATGTTATAGTGTAGCTGGGCTGTTGGAGTTCCACATCAGCTGTTCCAGATCTTCAAATTTTATACGACAACAGAGAGTGCTCATCAGGCTGAACAACTCTTGCTAAGACGTCATTCCTATATATGTTATAGTGTAGCTGGGCTCTTGGAGTTCCACATCAGCTGTTCCAGATCTTCAAATTTTATACGACAACAGAGAGTGCTCATCAGGTTGAACAACTCTTGCTAAGACGTCATTCCTATATTTGTTATAGTGTAGCTGGGCTCTTGGAGTTCCACATCAGCTGTTCCAGATCTTCAAATTTTATACGACAACAGAGAGTGCTCATCAGGTTGAACAACTCTTGCTAAGACGTCATTCCTATATTTGTTATAGTGTAGCTGGGCTCTTGGAGTTCCACATCAGCTGTTTCAGATCTTCAAATTTATTCTCTTAGCAGAAAATGCTCGTCACGTGAAACAATTTTTGCTACGGTACCATTTTTGCATCTCTTATAGTTTAGCTGGTCTGTTGCGGTTCTGCATCAGGTGTTCAAGTTTCCAAGATAAATTATAGCCTATATGTTGCCCAGACTTAATACCTATACAACAAAAAGAAAATCATTCAAATCCGTCCAGTAGTTCCGAAGATTAGCGTGTACAAACAAACAGACAAACAGACACACAGACAAACAAACAGATTTTTTTTTTTGGTTTCTTGCTCTATCACTGTTTCTAAACCCGCCTCAATTTTTTTTTTTTTTATTATATTCAATGTACAGACACAGTTTTTTTACTGTTTTATTATATGTATAGATTTTTTAATGTACCCGCTACTTGCTTCTTTCCCCGATTTCGTCCGCGTGGAAGTTCACTATACAATATACACACCCAAAAGTGCCAAAACACACTCGCCAAAAGTGTACTTGTGCTTTCTATCAGTAAAACGATTTCTTGTAACAGTACTTGCAGATATAATCCGCTTCTTACAAACAAACAATTTTATCTCTTTATAATATAATTATAATATTATTATTATACTTGATTTATATTTTTTTTATTATACAGAGTGTTAGACGATGTTCGCACGCACGTAATAAAATCGCAGCGGGATTTTATCGCCAACTGGATTTTCAACTCTCGGTTTTGAGCCGAGCGTTGAGAATCCAACACGTTGGGACGCACTTTCTTCCCCGCGCGTTGAAAAAACACACTGTTGGATTTTCAACTCTCGGCGGTAAGCAGAGCGTTCAAAAAACAAGTGCACGTCGGCTGGCAGACGGTTGAACATACGAAAATGGCGTTGGCCTGAGTCTTTTTATTGGGCCTAAATGAGTAGCAGGCGGATCCGCATTTTTTGTATGTTTAACCTTCTGCCTAGCACCCAGTTTATATTATTATATTGTACTATATTATTCTAATATTATTAAACTTATTACATAGATGGTTTAGATGTATTACCCTCCTTACTTTTATTAAGCAGCATGGACCTTGTTACAACCATTTAGAAGAATTACAAAATGAATGGTCTTGTAATTTCACTTTTACATGTTCTACAAACAATAAGCTCTATTACTTTTAAGTACTAATATTCAATATATTTTATAGATTTATATTTACCAAGTTTGCGGCATACAATAGGAACCGTGAACGTAATTGTTGATGTAAAGGATGTGCCTCCACCAGTACATGCGGCAGTCTCTTACTTCGGTATAAACCACTTTCTGTAGATAAATATTAGTTTTGATTAGTACACTTCTTGATATTATGGAACAAATAGAACTTTCTTGTAATGTGGGGCCAATTTATTGATTTCTAACATGAGGAAAGAGGAATGAGGAAAATGTGTAAGGAAGGTTTTGGGTATGTGAATGTGGATGGCTATAAGAGTAAGGGAAGACAAAATATACGATGGATAGACTATGTAGAAGATGATATGCCTAGAAAAGACGTGACTAGTGTGATTACCGAGATAACGAATAAGTATTGAAGAAAAAGGCATGTTGCGCCGACCCCAAGGACAAGATAATGACAATCAAGTGTAATAATCATAATCATTTAATCATTTGTTAACATAGGTACAATGAAATAGATGTTATAAAAAAAAATACAAGCGCGCTATGTTATACCAGAAGGCGTAAAAATATTCATGGATGCCATTGATACTAAAAATTGAAAACATAATTACATAAATCAAAGGATATAAACTGTTTAAAAAAAAAAAAATGATATCAAAAAGAAGAATAATAAAAAATAAGTTTACCTACTCCGTCAATAATTCAAATAAAGTTTAAAACATACATAAATGTTTAATAAAGTTTTAAACATTTATGTCAATGAGTACCAACTAAAGTGTAAGCTCTGTGGGATTAATGTTTTGTTGTAATGACAAGAAATCCGCGAATCGAACACAGATACTTCAGTAACTGTCACTGTTATGAATAAAAAAATAGCAATGTCTAATGCTTTGTAAAGATGATATTTCACTCGAGTGAATGTTCATTGTTTCACAGGACACCGACAAAATAACTTAACGCGGAACGTTCATTTGCTTAGTCATTTAATTTTTCATTAGGTAGGCTAGTGAAAGATGCCAAGGTCTTTGACTGGACGTCGTAGCGGAAGGACGTCTCGAGCACTCCACGTTGTAGTTTTTTGTATCGTTTGACGTGCGCCCGCCATTTTACAACGTCATGTTAATTGCCGGTAAACAAACTCGACCCGTGTTTTATTGTTTGATGTGGCTGTGACTTTACGTGTCGATAAATAAATACATTAATACAGTGCAAAAGAGAAGTGTGCTAGGCGTTCTTGAACCTATGCGTGCAATCTAAGCCAAGCGAGGGTCTAATCGTTTGCCGAAGGTTCCAGGGCCACTCAACGACGGATCCAGAATAATCCGGTGAGATCATTCCATATCTTTCAGGGCGTTGCTTCCCTCTGCAAAATACACAACTCGACCTGAGTAGGACTGCGTCAACAGACGCGCGGAGCTCACTATTTCATAAACTACCTATCTACTGATCACTCAGTCAATAAATCGTATTCCTGTATTTCAAACTCAACGGTAAAGTTAGCTCCAACGATAGATTCAGATACCAAAACGACTTGCATTTTGAATAGTTTCTAGCAAGTGTAGCAAAAGGATCGAGTTCAATTCTCGACTCCATTTCGATTACGTCGCTAAAATCCAGTGGCAAAGTTCGGTATATTATTTGATAGATTAAGGTACAATATCGTGAGCACGAATCTGCAGTTGAGTGATGACGGGTGAAGTTTGGAGGTTTGATGCTACGCGCAAAAGAATATTTTATTTTTAAGCTTCAGGTATAAGATTATCCTGCCGGGGTTGTGAAGAAAACCAAAAGGGAGATCGTAGCCCCCGGCAACAGGGCAACCGAGGGAACACGGGTGGGTTTTAGTCAGTAAGAGTCTGACACGCCCTCCCGCTCCGCCCAGATCGGGAGAAGTTATTTGAGGATTTCCCACCCAAAAAAAAAAGGTATAAGATTATATGTGCATAGTAAAAGTAGAATGGCAAGATAAAATAAGATACTGTACGACTCTAAAAAATAACATTGTCGCTTCTGATTTCGAACAAAAATATTTTCCACAAAACTTCTTAGTTTGACCTGGTTCATAACTTCTTGCATGCTGATAATTATAACTTAACTCACAGAAACTATTCTAAACAAATTGGAAATTTCTCTAGCCGTACAAAAGAGTCGCGTCCGAGGCAACCCTTTTTTACTTTGATTTTTTGTTGAGCAATTTACCCGAGTTTTTGCTGTGAAAGGCACATGAGTATTTAAGTTTAAATCCATTGAACAAAAACAAAAACTCCGTAACAAGATAAATTTCTATAGAAAAATAAAAACTGTCTCGAAACTTGCGGGCAACGGGAGGCGCTGCGCGGTATTCTGACTTTTAAACAATAGTTTTACAATGGTAATAATAGCGCCCATGAGAAAAGATGGAAATTGTCTGTTTAGAGCGATAGCCCACCAAATAAACAATATAATGGGTGTAGGCGACTCACTCGCCTTATGTAAACAAAAATGTTAGTTTTAAGTTTCGAATGCGTGGGGACGCCGCTCCAGTCGAAAGAGTGCCCTCGAAACAACAGTGCGCGCGGACGTATGTCACATCGCTCGGGCGTTCCCGGCCAAAATCGGTTTAGAACATTGGTCCTTCGAGCCGGATCAAAATGGATAGCGAAGTAACTGGCATCGTTACACGGAGCAAAGCCCACGCTGGAGCTGAGCAACGACCTGAAGCGGATACGTGTGTCACTACGATCCCGCGTAGTGAAGTTGTTACCACGTTGACCGGGTCGCGATCAAGCCGCGTGAGCCGTGAAGCGCTACGCCTCCGTGCCGAGTACAAGGCCGAAGAAGAACTCGCCAAGTTGAAAGAACAGCTTATAAAAAAGAAACTTGCGTTAGACATCGCGGAGATCGAGGACGAAATATCAGAAAACCGCGCTCACAGTGTTTGTTGTAGTGCTAATAAAGTGGATGAGTGGCTAAGCTCAAGTCAAGCCCCATGCGAGCACGCGGATATACCGCCAGCGCCCCGTACGCCGGCCGGCGCGTGCTCGACCGAAGGCCTAGCCCGAGAGGCCACGCGCGGCATCGCGCATGCGCCGAACGCCACCGCCGGCGTTCGCGCGCTTTTCGAGCCCGTGGCGGCGTCCTCCCCGTCCAATCAGAAATATGCACCGGGGGCTCCACCCGAAGTCACTAACGCCGGCACCGTCGCAGCTTCCGACATCATGCACCTAGCTGACGTTATTATAACGAACATGAAACGGCCAAAACAAAATTATGATCTCCCCGTGTTTGATGGCAGCCCGGTAGACTGGTTGGCGTATCGACGTACCTACGAAGCTACTGCGTCCACGTACAGCTTGTTCGAAAATACCGTACGACTACAAGCATCGCTCCGTGGCGCGGCAAAGTGTGCCGTGGAAGGTCTGCTGCGTACTGGGGCCGACCCATCGGACGTAATAAAAGCCCTAGAAGAGGAGTTCGGACACCCCAATTTACTATTAGAAACTGCACTTCATAAAATTCGAAATCTACCACGTGTATCCGACAGTGGCGTCGAGTTGAGAAATATGACGTGTGTGATACGAAACTGCGTGTACATTCTCAAAAACATAAAAGCGGATGGTTATATAAATAACCCGCAAATAACTCACGAAATATTAAGTAAATTGACCCACGTTCAAAGAGCGCAGTACGGCGAGTTTGTTATGAAATTGAATATCGAAAGTAAACAAGATCTTCGTGTATCGCCGAACATAAATATTGTACTCGAGTTCCTGAGTCACTTGTCACGGGCATCAGCTTATTACCTACCTCTGAACATAAGCACCGAGCCCAATAATAGTCATCGTAACCGGCCCACCGCTGCTGCCAACCCCGCTAGCGCAGCCGCTGTGAACACGTCGCGCGCTTGGCGCGCGGAGCCCGCGCATCGGCAGCAACGGGAATATACTCAACGTGTACACATTACCAGCGAGGAATCTGCGTCATCAAATACGTCGTTGTCATCCAGTGTGTGCGTGTTGTGTAGTAGTGCGGTTCACCGATTACCCGAGTGCAACGACTTTGTAAATAAAAGTGAACAAGAAAAGTGGGACTTCGTAAAGGTAAATAAGCTATGTTTTAAATGTTTAGTGCAAAATCATTCTCGTTATCGTTGTCGCGCAAAACGGTGTGAGAAGTGTCGTTCTCCGCATCACACACTTCTCCACTACGAAAAGTCGAGCGCCCCGGGCGCCGCCAGCGCCGGCGCCCCATCTGTCGGTGCCGCGTCGCAGGCGGCCGCCATACAACCGCCGCCGTCGGACGCTGAGTCAGTGACGAGTATGAGTGAGCAATGTCGGAACACAAAAACATTATTAAAAATTGTGCCTGTTTCTATTATTGTAAATAATGTCGAATATAATTGTTATGCATTGCTTGATGATGGTGCCACTGTGTCGTTAATTGATTCAAGTGTTTGTCATTTTAGTGGACCATTATCCCCGTTGAAAATTGTTAGTGCACGCGGTCATGTTGTTACTGATAAGAATTCCTGTAGGGTGACTGCACTAATACGCGGACCCAACGGTTTGTGTCATGATATCGCATTACGTACTATCGATAACTTAGACTTACCCACCCAAAGTGTGCCCGCCAGAGTTTTAGTTATGAATAAACATCTACGAGACTTAGATTGTTGTGAGATGTCGTGCGCAAAACCAATGTTATTAATCGGCCAAGATAATTGGCAGTTAATTGTTAACCAGGAAATACGACAGGGTAAGTCCGGACAACCCGTAGCGTCGCTTACGAAGTTAGGGTGGGTTGTTCATGGGCCTGTAGGTATTTGTGACGAGTCTGTAAATGAATCGGTTAATGTAGTATTTGATCATTTAGATGATATAAACGAACTTGATAATCAGCCATTTTTGTTCGAGTCAATCGGTATCACAGAAGTTGTAACGTTACATTTTCCCAGGAGGGGAAAATGTAAGGAAAAAATATAATAATATAATTAAATATTATAATATAATTAAAAATACAAGGAAGTACAAAAACACAGTTTAACACTACTGATCGGCACTGCACGTTTAGGAGGTTAGGCCTCAGAGGTGGCCTGCAGCGGGAGGTGGTCCTCGGGAGATGGAGGCTCCGGCAGGGAGTGATTGACGGTTGGTGGTGGCCTCGGCGGGTCGATGACTCCGAGGGAAGGAAGAGTTAGCTCCGGCAGGGAGTGGGTGAGCCCCAGAATGGCCAGGGCAGGCCAAGATGGACTGTAAGAGAGAGACCCTTTTATTATAGTAAAGTCGGAGATAGAATGGCGATAGAATCCGAGATAGAATGGAGATAGAATCCCCCGTTGCTTCTGACGGCCTCTGCTTTTATACCCTTCAGCTCGTTTCCAAAATCAATATTCTTTTCCATTTTCAAACAGTGGTTTCTTCCAATATAATCGGACCTCCTTGGAGTGCGTTAAATTTCATAAATAAAATTTAGAACAATAGTTAATTTGGTACAATCATAATATAAAAAATAAATTATAATTAATATAATGTTTTAGCGATATCAATAAAAATAATTAAAACTATATAAACCAAAAAGTAACATCATAGACTAAGCCAAACAGAAAAATAAAAAGAAACTGACAGTTTAACATTTGACATAGGTAAGTGTCACAACAAGAAAATCTACAGAAAATATCAATAACAATGAAATACAGAGCCTCAGGAATATTTAACACACCGACAATGGTCATGCATTTATCTAGAGAGAACGTATGATAAAAGGCCAACATTTTAACAACCAAACCGTAAGTAAAAACATGCAACATTACAAAGTGTCACGCAAAAATGTTGAGACTGAACGCGCTTGTAAGTTCCTAGATAGCACTAGTCGCCGTGTCGACGGGGGCTGGGAGGTAGGATTACTATGGTCACATGATGCTGTACACTTACCCGATAATTATGATTATGCTGTGAAACGTTTACGCGGCATAGAAAGTAAAATGGATAAAAACGCCGATTATGCTGAATCGTATTCTTGTCAAATTGAAAGGTTAATTTCTGAGAAATTTGCTAGGCGGTTGGATACTCCGCTCAGTGTTAACCCGGTATGGCACCTGCCGCATTTTGGGGTCATTAACCCGAATAAACCAAATAAACTAAGATTGGTTTATGATGCCGCGGCCAAATGCAAGGGTGCATGTTTAAATTATTATTTGTTAACAGGGCCGGACTTGCTGAATTCTTTATTAGGCGTATTGTTTAAGTTTCGATCTGGTCCGATAGCCTATACAGCGGACATAGCTGATATGTTTCTCCGTATTAAAATTAGGAAAGAAGATCAAGGCGCGTAACTCATTCTTTGGAGAGGCCAGAACCGAGAGCGTGAACCTGATACATGCGTGATGGTGTCTATGATTTTCGGTGCCAAGTCGTCGCCTGCCTCAGCCATACATGTCTTGAATAGAAATGCTAGAGAGTTCCGAGATTCGTATCCTGAGGCCGTCAAGGCAATTCACGAAAACCCTTCAAAGGATGATTATCTAGATAGTGTTCATTCGATAGATAGTGCACGTCAGCTGATCAAAGATGTTTCCATGAGACACTCCGCTGGTGGATTCTCTAACAGGGGGTGGGTGACTAATTCACCCGAATTTCGAAAAGAGTTACCAGCTGTCGTGCCCGGTACTGTAAATTTTGATAAGTCTCCATACGGTGGCGAACGAACTTTAGGTATGATATGGATTCCGGAGTCAGACGAATTAGCGTTCGACTTATCGTTTAAAAAAGTTGCGCCTGACGTAGTAGACGGTAGAGTTATTCCTACTAAACGGCAGCTTCTGAGATTTATTATGAGTATCTTTGACCATGTAGGCTTACTTTATCCTTACACGATAAAGTCTAAAATCTTGTTACAGAAAATATGGAAACCTGGTATAAGATGGAGCGTTATGTTTACTTGCTTTGTCACTCGTGGTGTTAATATTGAGCTTGTGTCTTCACTATCAGCTGACTCAGCCATAATGGCAATCCGACGCTTGATAGCTCGCCGTGGACAACCCTCTATCATGTTCAGTGATAGAGGCACGAACTTTGTAGGTACTGATGCAGGGCTGAAAGGTGCTATTCAGGCAATGGAGCGCGACAAAATTCACGATTTCGTCGTTACCAAGGGAATTTCTTGGCAATTTAACCCTCCTGCAGCCCCGCACATGGGTGCGTGCTGGGAGCGGCTCGTCCGCTCAATAAAGACCGCACTTAGAGTTACTTTGTCGGCGCGGGCGCCTAAAGAAGAGTTACTAATGACATTAATGGCTGAGGTAGAGATGACATTGAACAGTAGGCCATTAACTTTTGTGGGTACGGACCCCGATGGGCCCATCGCTCTTACCCCCAATCATTTATTGATAGGTACAGCTACCGGTGCATCTACGTTAGGTTGCTTTGATGCATCCGACTTAACCAGTAGAAGGGCTTGGGTAAAGGCTCAGACTCTGGCGGACATGTTTTGGCGACGCTGGCTGAAAGAGTAAATCCCCACTCTTCAAAAGCGTCAAAAGTGACTGCACGAAGTGCCGCCCGTGAAGGTGGGAGACATGATTCTTATTTTAGAAGAGAATCAGCCGCGTAATGAGTGGCCTAGAGGCGTGATTAGCGCAGTGCACCCAGGCCGCGATGGCCATATTAGAGTAGTGACTGTTAGAACCTGTAGGGGTTTTATGAAGCGACCGGTTGTAAAGGTCATTGTGTTGCCTACTGACGAGTATGTTCAGGAACAAGGGGGTGGAATGTAGGCAACTCACTCGCCTTATGTAATCAAAAATGTTAGTTTTAAGTTTCGAATGCGTGGGGACGCCGCTCCAGTCGAAAGAGTGCCCTCGAAACAACAGTGCGCGCGGACGTATGTCAAATCACTCGGGCGTTCCCGCCAATATCGGTTTAGTCCTATTAACGCTAGTTTCTATTGTGTTTGTTTGTACGAGTTGTTCTATGTGCGAGTTTATGTACAATAACTGTGAAAAGTAATATAAGTACTCTATTACCGGTAACTTTGTGTTTCTGTTTTGTGTTTACCCGCCCGCCAGAACAATGGGACTAACTTTCGACCACATGTCCGTCCGCCGAGACCTCGCTACCTGTGTTTCGAATAACCGCGGTGACGCCAGAATTTGCTTAGCACTTAGAAATAACAGTCAAGATTTTATTCCTAACAGCAAGATTTCTCAGGAACAAATGATAACAAACTACATAACCGCGCAGTTTAACGAGACGTGGTGTATTCACCTGTATCAGTACCCGGAGACATACATATCCATTAAAAAGACCAACATTATGACAGCTTGGTCATGATCACCGACGAACAGAACGACAATAACCTGCAAAGTCTAACGCAAGAAACAACCCACAACATACCAAAACGGTAGGTTTATAATAAATGCAAAAAAGTGACGAGCAAGAGCAATCTACAAAACCTCGATTCCGGAACAGCCCCCAATTAGCTAACTCATTAACACCGTGTGAACAGTTAGCATCAACATTACGTACACCGATATCGGATGAAGTTGCGGATGACACTTGATACACAATACTTAGAAATCAGCCTTCTACCGCAACAAAATACACTGGCTCAGACCTGCATATTGCAACTTGAAAAATAGATACGGAGCTTTCAAATAGGGGCGTTCACGTAGCCTGCCTACAAGAAACAGGGATAAATTTAGGAACGTACAACTCCACCCACTTCAAATGGCACCCATCTGAAACCGCAGGTAAAGCTCACCGGGGACATGCAATTGTAATAAGAAAGGATGCCCAAATTGAAATAATAAACAGGAAGAACGATACTGACGTGATGTCAATCACTCTTCATGTTGGTAGGGGAAGTGAGAAACCTACTCCGCTTTATATAATTAATTCTCACATCAATAGTTGTACTTCTAAAGCAATCAGATCCTTCACAGGTGTATTAAACTTGATTAGACAAAAACCAATGAAATGAAATGTACTTTAGTAATCCTAACTCGACTCTAACACCCATATTGGTAGACAAGATACAATAAGTTTCCAACGCAAAGGGCTGATTCACCAAAATCTTCATCATGACTATTCCAATTACAACGGAGAAATGTTAATGGATATAGTCAACAGGGAAAAACTGCAAAGAGAAACAACAAAAACTAGATCATCATGCAGGATCACATCGTCAAAGGGCACGCAAAAATCACAATTGGATAACATTATCCCGCCACAGGCAACAGAAAAACTCTTTAATTATAATAAAGACAAATGGGCACGTAGGGTCTTGTCTAAACATAAAATAATTTGGGGGCAGCTAAGAACAAGTCGAATTATAAACAAAGATGACAGCACTAAACACAAGTCACAAAAGAAGGATACAACAATTTCGACCAAGGATTTCGATTACAAACAATGTTACTATGCCGCTCTCAACATCAAATTCATTAAAATAAAATATCAAGCTTGCATAACCAAAAAACTGGAAAACATAGGAATCGATTCAACGGATGAAAGCATCAAAATACCATGATGTGCCATAATGGCTGCCTAGGAAACCTTGATTTTTCAGCCGAGTCACACTAGTGATAAAATAATGTCAAGCAATACTTCAAAAGATTAAACACCAAGAAGAAAACAAAGAGTGCAGTGCCTTCTTTACTGGACTGGGGAAAAACATCCCGATAAACTATCCATTATGGATCATTGATTTCGAAGTCCATTTTTTTTTTGTAGATAGTACTCGTAAATAAAAAGCTTTTTAAAAATTTTCAAGTTTCGGACCTTCACAGTTTACGAGATTAATTTGTTTAAAGTTTCCATACAAATTGAAAAATAGCACTCCATTTTTGTCATGGTAGATGTCAAAGTTGACATTTCACGTTCCGTTGACGACTTTGAGGTGTATTATATTCAATTTATGTCACGTTTTACTTAAATATAATTTTTTATACGATATACTAATTTGGTGTGTATTAAGTGTGCACAATAATTGTTGTATTATGCGAATTTTTGTATTTACATTAGGTGGAACGAAACGTGTAGCGACGCCATTTTGTTTTAGAGCGTCTTTTTTTATCTGTCAGTCATCGTTTGTTGCCCTTGCAGTTGAGATCGTTTTACGTACTCCTGTAAGCCTTACAACGTTTGACTACCATGGCGTCTCCGTAGCCCTATGCTTCTGTGTCTGAAGAGTCGAGTGATGTGCAAGTGTTGGACTCAAATGAGCCACTTGTCCTCCCGTGTGTATCGTCGGTTGTCGACGAACCGGTTGCTGGTCCCAGTGGAGTAGCAGCTGGCTCTAGCTTACCAGCTATCGCTATTTGTTATAGTTCGGAGAACGAGGATGAGGACATTGCCCCTGCGATATCCCGGCCTACTGGGTCATCTGGCAGAAGAATACATCCTTACTCGGATGAGTTAAGGTTAGTTTTGATTTATTGATATAAATATTGATATGTATTTTTTTAAAGGTTTCAAAATGTTAGATTAAAAATGGTTAGGTTCGGTTAGGATTATCAGGTTAAAAAAATCTTATTTTGTCCAGCAATCACTAATTTTTATCACTTTTTATTTGTTTCAGATCTATGTGGAATTGGAGAAAGATCTTCAGCAAATTGGGAACACATGACCAGTGCATTCAGTTTGCTGAGGAGAGAGGACTCATTCTGAGGCAAAAACTTTGCTCATATCACCGTTCACCAATTACGTTGACCACAGAATCTGGGCAAGTTGGCAAGTTTAGATGCCGAAAAAGTAACTGCCGGGGGAAACAATCCTCCCGTGCTATTGGGACATGGTTCGAAAGTGCACGGTTGCCCCTCACGTTAATATTTCAAATAATGTATGCTTTTAGTGAGGGACTGACTTATCATCAAACGAGGAAAGAACTAGCGAATGATGATGGTCCGGTAGTTTCTTTTAGAACAGTAGACGATTGGTTTAATTATTGCCGGGAGACAATTGCCATATATGAGTTGGAAGGTCAAAGGGCCCAAGGGAAGATAGGGTGGCCTGATAAAGTAGTGCAAATTGATAAATCAAAGTTTAGAAAAAGAAAATATAACCGTGGTAGACACATTGAGGGACATTGGGTGATTGGCATGATAGAAGACGGCAAAGATGATCTGCGGCTGGAGGTGTGTCCTGATAATGAAAGGTCTGCGGACATATTGGTGCCATTAATAAAAAAAACATATTGAGGAAGGCTCTATCATTCACACAGATTATTGGAGAGCGTATCTCGGCCTTTCTCAGCAGGGTTATATTCTTAAGAGAGTAAATCACGGGACACACACCCAGCGTATAGAGAGCCAGTGGAGAGGATTGAAAAAACAATTTCGACAACAACAAAACAAACACAACTTTACAGACTGATTGTGCGAATATTCATGGAGGCGTAGAATCATGATAAACCATATGGATCCATACGAAGAATTATTAAAAGCAATAAAATATGTTTATAAATTAGATTGAATAAAAAATATTTATAAAATTCCTTGTGTTTTATTCTCACTATATGAAAATCCGTAAAAACTCTAACCCCAGATACAAATTAAAGTAATAAAAAAAGTTAATACTTTAGTGTTTTATTGAGTGCAAGAGCGAGCGAAGCGAGCTCGGAACTTGGGGCACCCCGACTCGGACAATCAGGTTTATAATGTCCAAAACATTACGAAAGCCCGGAAAACATAACCTCAAAATTCATTGTAACCAAAAAACTTCAAGCATGGATATCTCCATAACCATGGGGCTCCGCGATGTGGGGATGGTTCAGGGGGGAAGCACCCTCCCCCCCCTCCCCCCACCCTCACCCTCCCATAAATCTATGGTCCATAATGGAATTTTTAACCAAACATCCTTCAAAACGCATGCAGGTACTTTATTTATTTTACAGGAAAAACAAACAAATATCAAAACGCCGGAAAAGGAACGCTTATATACCAATGTCCAAATCGGAGCAAATTCTAAAAAACGCCGAGGGCCCGCCTATATCAAGGGTTAATATAACAAAGCCGTTAACCGTTGCACAGAATGAAAGACCCACTGTCACGTAACGGTGGATGACGTAATGGATATCATTAACAAAATGCAGAACGGGACAGACATTAAAAAAAAAGATGCAATAATAAAAGAACTAGGCAACTACCAAGCGGCCTATTTAAACAATAGATCTACAGATGATCACATATTTATGTTAAAAAGGGTACAAGACGAAGAATGGCGCGCAGGTAAAAGAATTTATGTACTCGCACTGGACATAGAAAAAGCTTTTGACATCGTTGACCTCCAAGCACTGCGAGACATTTTAATACAATGAACTAATAAGCCCCTAACCAACAGGATAATCAAGGTTTGCATAAATGTACGAAAACATATCAAATGGTGTAGTCAGCAAAGCAGTTGGATTATCAAAGGAAAGGGAGTTAAACAAGGTTGCCCGTTGCCCCTCAACTTTTTACACTGGTCATGGATGAGGTTCTTAGAACCTTCGAAAAGGAAACTCAATTAATCAAACTAGACCATGATCGTGAAATCTCAGCCCGCCTGGTGCTATCATTCGCGGACGACCTAATCTTTATTACAGATGATCTAAAAGGGTTAGAAGGAATAGTATACCACATTAAACCTAGTGTTGGCCTCCAAATAAACGAAACTAAAACAAAAATACTAATTAGAGACCCCAAAACTAAACAGAAAGCGACTTACATGTCGATGAATGGATTAAATCTACAAGCAGTCGATGAAATTAAATACCTGGGCACATACATAACATCTGAATTAAGCAGGAGAAGCACAATAAGAAAACGGTGTGAACAAGCCACCAGAAACGTCAAGTTGCAGTACCATTCATAATAAACTCAAAAATGGACTGGAAACTCATGTATCGATAGGTGATCGTACCTTACATGATATACGGTTTGAATGTTTCGGCAATCACCCAAGCTAATAGGTCAAGACTGAGAAGATATGAGAGAGTTATTATGAGAGACTTGATTAACCACGCCAGAAATAAACCAAGACAATAGAAAATGGACGAAACCTTAGACGGAAAAACAGTAAAAATGCATCAAGAATCACAGGATGTGCTTTCTCGCACACGTTCAGAGACTGCGGCAAACCACATCTGTTACAAGGCCAAATCCAAGAACGTTGGCCGTCCTATTTACACATGGAACGATAACTTTAAACAAGACTTGACGTACTTCGACAAGGCAACCAACTTTTGGATGGACACGGCTGCAGATTGATATAAGATGAAACGGATAGCAGCGAGGCTTCTGACGTAGACAGAAATAGTTAAAAAAAAAAAAAAAAACGCAGCACAGCAATGATATAGAAAAGAGCCGAGAAAGCAGCATAACCTAATCAGAAGATTCACCGGTGACGATCGACCTTGAAGGGGTCTGTCAGACTCCTACTGACTAAAAATCACCCCGGTGTTCCCTTCCCACACTTGGACCGCGGATCATGAGATCTAGTGCGCCTTCCATGATCCCCGACTGGTGCCGGCCCGCTTTTGCGGACCACTGTGAAGATCGACCTGAACCAACATAACGGCGACGTCGTAAATGATGCCCATCCATAGATAAATATCACCCGTCTCTCCACTATACCATTGCTTACTCAAGGATGCATATCCGGTAGGCTCGCAAATCCCTCCTTATCCTAAGGACACGTCTTCCCTACTATTACCGCGCCACCCGGTCTACTCCTAGATATGCAATGGCCTATGTAGCACCATGAAACATGAGGCTCCAGGGGCTAGTGCAAATCTTAGGGTTCATTCGATTTATCGAGTCTGGTTAAACCACGCTGGGATCAGTGCATTTCATTCATTCAGGTAGGCTAGTGGAAGATGCCAAATGCCGAAATCCAACATCGTTGGGTCGGTTCAATAATGAATTAATTTTTGACTTGTGATATTTTACGTTCACTTCGAGTGAAAGATTATTGAAATATAAAAAATTAAAAAAAAATGAAACGTCTGATATGTACTTAAGAAAAGCTTACGATACTGATGATATTAATGCTGAAATATGATACACCAGTAGAGTTACTAGAAAAACTTGCCTGCCAATAAGGTCCTGATGCTAGTCGCCCAAACCAAGTTGCTGACAATGCTATGATGAGGCCGTACGATGGAGTCAATCTGCAGCAGATAATCCAAAAGTCTATAAATAATCCTAAGGCTAATTGTATTTAGAATACGCGTAACAATTTTTTTTGTAGCCTACTTTGATTGATAGGGTCAGGAATGTACAGTCGCATGTATTCAAACATTTTAAGTACAACAATTCATTTTATGAAATGATATTATTTGGTCTGTAAATAGGATATCGGAATTGCTTTTATGGAACACGTTTAAATATAAATTTATTGTGCGTAATATTTTTTTAAGTAAATGGCACTTAAGAGTGATATAAAATAATTGACAACTGAGCACAATATGCTCCCAGCACAAAATTGTTTAAAAGTACAATATGTAGTTGTAAGCTAGCGAACGGTTTACCAAATAGCCAGTTCAACTGTACTTGTGAGATTTTTATATTTATTCTTACCTCAACCATCTCAATATGAATTGCTTTGGGAGCATCTTCCACGAAAGTTCATGTTTCTCTGAATATATCAGCCAGTTATACACTAGTAGAAAGGACGAGATGACAAAGAATGTCTGCATAATTAGCGGCCCGTTCAGAAATATAGTATTGGCTTTAATATGTGACCACTGAAATTAAAATAGTAATGTACAATTTTTCACCATATTTTGCTATTCAAGGACGTATTTAAAATAAATTTCTATTATTAGGTATGTAAAAAAATATTGAAACAGCAAATGGTATGTTAATTGAAAATAGCGACTTTTTCGGAAAATAAAATTAAACTTACATCTTCCAATTTTTTTGGATTAACAGTAAATATGAGCCAGATGAAAAATGTGTGACCTCCCATGACGAGGAACATACTAAGGGATCTGAACAAAAAAAAAAAACATTATTATAAATATGAAAAAATCTTGTGTTCTCTAGTTTCTGCCTTATGGGAAGAAGGCGTGAGTTTATAAGTGTGAAGAAAAATCTGGTTATATTTTGAATATATAATATTGGTACTTTACCTGATACCATGAATTCCTCTCAATGCTTTCACACGAGAATCTTGCCCTTCGCCTGGCGACGCTACAAGCTTCTTCCAATTCCGAAATATAGAGAAGCAATACAGAAATCTGAGACCTGAAAAACATACATTTAATAAATGCAGACATTACGTGCACGTGCTTATAATAAATGAAATTAACATAGAATACATTACTAACTGTCTGCACGTTGAAAAGTTTGTGTGGTTTAAAACAAAACTAAAAGAAAAAGCTTGTAAAAAGGTAAATATTCTGTCATCTTAAAATAAAACAGTGGTATAAAGTACACAGTGATGTGCAGCAGAATTGTTACAATATACCGTACAAAGCAGATTACTTAATTAATTTTTAAAATAATAAAACCTTTAATAAAATGAAAGCCTACCTTCAAGATTTTTCCGTTTTCTAAATAGCGATCACAAAGACTTCCGATAAGGTTGAGCATCAATATTACCATGCAGACTACTCCTACGGTCAGATCCACAGTATCTATTGCGAAATCTCTATCGCGTTTGGAACAATCAACATCATTCGACAGTCTCGTTTTTAATTTGTACTTTTTATAAATGATTTCGTTGGTGCACGCCTCAAGGGATGATTTTAGGTCCAGATCCGATCCAGAAACTTCGTAGAAATTATTGCATGTTTTTTTCATGCAATAACCGTGGCGCAGCACTGTGTGGTTGTAGCGTGTAACGCTTTCTGTAAATTCCTGTAAATAAAATAAATAATTATAAGATAAAACGTAAAATACTAGAATTGATCTTAAAATTAAAAGTAAATGAGGGAAAATATAGAAATACTAATTATTAATTACTTTTGAAGGGCTAGATTTTACGTAGCCTCATCTGAGCCGAGAGTTGAAAATCCAATAAATATGAATCTTAAATTCTGAGAACTATTTACCGTAGGGGTCCAAAATAAGGATGACACAAGTGCCAAAACTTACTTGTATCATAGTTAAGAGCTCGCTTGGTTCATCCGAGACCAGAGCAAATTCTGCAAAGCAGTACATCGAATCAGGTTCATCGAAGCATTCTTCGTAGTTGTCCAGGTGGAACAACGGAGGCATACGAGCATAATCCGAGTCTGCAAATATAACAACAGTAGCTGAATAAGATATGTATTTAATTATTTGCTAAAGAAGATGGGTAGAGAGTTATTGAATATCTGTTAATAATAATAATCCTGTTGTTCACAATTGTGAATAATAACCGGATCTCTTTAGGTAAGTAAGTAAAGGGTAAAATAATAATGGAAGGTCATTATTATCATCATTCTCTTACCCTTACCCCATGTTGCACCGCAAACAAACTGTCACGCACTTTGGCAGGTTTATAAAATTTTAACAAGTGTTTGGTCCAAAATAAATGATTTATTTATTTATTATTATTTATTCATATCATCTTTTACACAGTCGATGGAAGGTTTACTTCATACATAACAATATCTTTAGAGATTTTGATTGGTGTATTTTGTAGACGGATAAGGAATATACAGTCTAGCAATTACAGCTAATTAAAACAAAATAATTTTGTGTTAATTAGCTGTAATTCTGCTGTAATAAAGAAACATATACATAAAATTATTTTTAAATCTAAATACAACAATTACTTGTGTATTTACAATTTATCTTTTTTAAGATCTCGTAAGAATCATGATTTTATTCATTGTATTTATTCTCCTTCACACAATAACATGATGGTGCTCCCACACTGCTGTTAAAATTCTTTACAAACATTAGTAAACAATTTAATACGGGGACTTTAGCGGTTAACAATAACGCAGTTTAATCCCTGCACTGATAGAGGAACTTAAAGAAGAAGACTGAACTAAATTACGTACTACAATACTAAATGTATTAGTGTTAGAAAATGTTTGTTAACATTTTTATCAGCAGTGTTGGAGCACAATTAGACTAACATAATTTGCATAATTTAACTAGTTTCAAAAGTAAAATAATCATAAAATAAAATAATATTACCTATATTAATTAATTTTAAGGTTAATTCTTAAAAACGCAAATACAGGAATCAAGTAAACAAAAACCTACGGCCTCTTTTTTCTCATGACTATGAGTAGGCAACCCTTAATGTATCTAAAAGCTAATGAAAAATGGGTAATCTAATGTCAATTTATAATTATGATTGACTGTTTATATATCGTTCAACCAATCACATCAGATATTTGGACAGCTGGGCCTATTAAATTAATAAAACCGACGACCGGTAACAGGCGATAATCCAACAATCCGAAAATTTTACAAGTTTCCGTCATATATTTCTGCATTAATAATGGCTTGTCATGAAAACGTTATAATTAGTAATTTTTTGACAAAAAATCGACAGCGACAAGCTGGTTAATGATTTTTAACACGTTTTGTATGGAATTGCCGCACACGTGTAGCGAGTGACGTCCAGTCACGACTCAGTGTCCGCAACACGCCACAGGTGGCGGCCACTCGCGACTTAACTGGCGAGCGCGCTTGGGTGGCCACCGAGCACCTCCATTAGCGCGGTACCAAAGAACGTGGTGGGCGACGGCCACCGGTGGCTGTGGTCGGTGGCCTGTTTGCGCGGAGCCTAAAGTATATGCTGCATAATCTATTGTTTACACTAGGCATCCAATCAAATTCGTTTCGTTCCAGACGAACCGCAGTTACCGATTCTTTTTCGCTGTATTTAACTTTTCGGGCATCTGTGACATTAAATTTGTAATATTATACTAATGCATTAAATGCATATTATCATTCTTCCTTTAAACTAAAAACAAAAACCTCTAAGTTCAAGCGAAATTTCAAAATGTGTAAAATAAGCTTTCATGTTGCGTTCGTGTTGCATAACACTTTCCAGAGCCACAAGTATGGGATTTCAACATTTTTATTTACTCATGTATGAAAAGTGATTCCATAATTCTACATATTCATATGGCTGCTACACCACTTTACAGGATATGACTGCATATTTGCAGTATGTAAATCATGCAAAACACAATAATAACTACAATCGTAAATACTCCGTTACGAGAACGCATCGACCCAATGACACCGGCGAACTATCAGCGCTGCGCTGTTTATATTTTGGTCCCGCCCACCGCGGTATCTCCTTCGCGGGGCCATTTTTGAGCTTGAGTTATATTTCTAGACTTTCATTATTCTTAAAATATAGCTAATTTCACTTACCATTGAGCCCGTATATCACAGCAGCACAATTTTGAAACAAAATAAATAATAAAAAAAATTGTAAACATTTTGTTGTTGCACTGAGCTACTCGATACATGACATTTTCAATTAAAATCTGATTTAATACTAAAGCAATGACAACTTATGACAAGTGTTACTTTTAGTTTTAAGCAGAATTAAAACCCGTAAATAATTTCCTTGAATGCATTTTTTTAATGAATTTTATTCAAGATTTTTTTGTTTGCGTGGGAGATTTGTTTTTATATAAGACCGAAAATAAAAGATTGCACTGATACATAATAAAAATTATGCAAAATCAAAATTAAAGGCACTTTTTGTAAGCGATTTTTTTATTGTTTTTAAATGAGCATTTTTAGGTATTTAGTCTGAACGGCCCAAACCAAATGGCCTCCGGGCCGTTTTGCCGTAAACAAAATTCGTATACGTTCCAAAGGATCGGGGATAATTTCTTTGAATACAAATCGAATGTCATAAACTACATCAAGTACATTCGGCTGTAAAAGTTAAAAAGTAGAAATAAAAGTTTTAATTTTTTTCTTAGATTTGTATTATCTTCTTTAGAAAAACAATCAACAATAATATAAAATGTATACAAAAGTTAAATTTGGTAACTAAATAACTTTAAATAAAAATCAAATTTATTTTAAAGAAACAACTCAACAAAATATAAATAAAATAAAAATGAAACAATACGATTTAATCAAAATTAGTCTTATTTTAAAGGGTCATTGTTGAGCTAGCTACCTGAAGTCGTGCGAACTGGTTATGAAAATGTATTCTGTTTTATATTCAGACTAGTATTTGGGCGTTGCGCGAGCTGCAAGCAGCTCGCGGGGTCGTGTTTTTGAGGAGTATTTCTTACCCTTTGGACAGTAATCCTTAGCACTTATAGGATTTTGTAATAAAATCTCTTAAATATTTTGTACGGATTTATGTACCTATGGACTTTTAAGTAAATCAACTGAATGTTGTTTTATTCCTACAGTTGATTTACATAAAAGTCAGTACGAATAAACTATAAAATAATATTCCTTGTAAGTGACTATCCCCCGAATGCTGAAACGTCACTCAAAATTTAAGTAGCACTTAAATTTAACAGTTACTCAAAAGTGACGTTTGGCTATACAAAATTTAAAGTTTAGGTTTAACTGCTCAAATTTTAAGCAGCCCTTAAATGTTGAGTGACGATTCAGTATTCGGGGGTAAGTAAATAATGAAATAAGTTCCTACTTTTATGCTTTTCAAAACTACTCTACCCCAGGGTAACATTTATTTATTTATTTAGCATGTGTATGGGAGTATGCAATATTACCAAGGTCGCATTGATTTTTTATTTCCTAGTTCGATTCACTCACAAGATAGTAATTTCCGCGCTACCAGAAGATTTGGTTCCTGGTGCGTTTTATTTCAAGGTATCCCCATTATAAGCATAATCCACCTAAACTACTCGATTTACATAACACTAAATCATATCTAAACTACATCTATATCAAGTAGGTATGTATATCAAAAACTAAAGATATTAGAGGCCTAATCCACCTAAACTACTCGATTTACATAACACTAAAACAAATCTAAACTTCATCTATATTTAGACATCTATGTATTTCCCTCTGCCTCTGATGCATCAGGAATGTCTGCTCTAACAAATTTATCAATATCTATATTTTGGACAGGCCCGCCACCTTCAACCCTAAAACAAATGTGAGCGTGTGGTAAACCTCGCTTTTGAAACTCTTTTACGTGCATCATATAAATACATTTGCCAAACCAATTACCACCTCGGATATCTCTTAATAATTCTGCTAGCTTTAAACTAAAAACTCTAGCACATACAGAAGGATTTACATAGCTGCTTTGAGTGGATTGTTGAATTTCTGGCCACTTGGGATTACAAGTAAACGTCAAGAAAAATGATGGGTTCCCCAATCTGCTTACTATTGAAATAGCATCACTGTATTTTCCTTTCATGTATCGCGGCCCCCCCGTAAAAGTGCTGGGCAAATAAACGCGACCTGGTACGAATCCCTCTCCCTGAATGGTTTCATCTTGACGAATTTGACGCGCGACTTCAATGCTCATTTCAACTTCTTGAAGTGGAGCGGTCCTCAGTGCACTACTCGAGTTATGTTTTTGTAGACTTGATATAAAAGGTAGGCGTTCTTCTATGATTCGGCAATGCATGTCAACTAACCATTCTTCCGATAGCCTGCCTATATCGGAAAATCGTGGCTCCGACAATAACAAGCAGCGAACGTATTTCGCTTGAGTTAATTTATTTCCGTTATTATCTACTTTGTTCGGGTACCAACCCGCATTACCCTCAGGATAAAATAGTGGATACTGAAAACTTTCATATAACGGATGCATTATATCTTCAGTGTGCGGTTTCCTATCACCGATTTTCCAAACTGCTATGCAATGAGGTATAAAATTTTCGCGTTCTGTACTAATAATGGCCGCGACTTCTTTACCAACAGGTAAATCTCCTAAAATGTTACCGTGGATTGAGCGAGACGTTTGCTGAAATTTAATAAAGGCCTGATCGGATGGTTCCCTACTTAATCGTTTAAAACATTCGATAAACGGATTGACGTTATGTAAAAAGTTAGTTATGCAACTAATTCCCTGCCTATCAAGTTTCATATTTGCGGCTATTTGCTCGCGTTCGCTTGTATCGTTAATGTATAGTCCTAAATTATTTACGCTACCATTGTAAGCTAAATCAAAAACTCTATGATAGACTCGACCTTGAATTTTAAGAAAAGATATTCCCGTTGGTTGTTGGTACCCGTGAGAAACGCCCAAGGCACTGAAGGCAAATAAATTATTGTAAGCTCGCGGTCTACTCAGAAAAGACGGGTGAGAGTAAAACTCCTCGATTAACGGAATGAAATTTTGTATGTTGTACGCGCCCGACCCACAACACCATTGTTTTCGAGATTTTTCTTCTTCAAACAGACGCGCATTACAAGATGGACACCTAAAAGTGTCTGAAGAAAGCAAGGACGTTTTTTTTAAAGAAAATAATTTTATTACGTCTAACTCAGCGTCCCTCTTCTGTGCTATTAGGTTTTTAGATTGACGTAGTGGTATGTCAATACGACGGCTGTTTTTATTATATTTGTCAGTGGCTATTTGATTTACTTCAGGGTTCTGCTTGGTATAACGATGTACAGCATCGCGATTAATTTCTGGATTTTCCTTGGTATATTTTTTTACAGCATCGCGATTTATTTGTGGATTTTCAGTTGTATATTTTTTAACGGCATCGCGATGAATTTGCGTTTTTTTTAATTATATTTTTTAACCGCATCCAAATGGGCGTTTACTGTACTACATTTCCTGCCACGTTTTTGTTTTTTGGGTCGACCTCTCTTTGTTGACGCCACATGGGTGTCAACTACTACCGGTTCAGGGGTTTTTTGAAAACCAAGCAATATAGATTGTGATTCCGATAATTGACTATGATCTGTTGATGCTGGGCATTTGAAGTCTATTATAGACTCGACAGACGCTGGCAATGGCAATGCAGATCCTACAACAAAATTTTCAATTGTTTGATCATTGAGAACGCGTAGTCTGTGTATTGAATACTGACCTACACCTATATTTCGCAATAACAGCAATCTGGCTAATTCGCGAATCGAATAACATTTAAACAAACGTGCTACTCCGCATGTAGAATTTAATTTGTTATATTCATCTACTGCGTGACTGTTAAATAAATAGAATGCACTATCGAATCTCCAAAAAGAAACTGTATAGTCTTGCCCGGTAAATACCACGCTATCCGTCTCATCATTGTGGTTTGCGTCGAAAACATTGGATTCAATTATGTTTGCAAGAGTTAAAATACCGTATTCATTTTCTGAAATTTGAGGAAATACTCCATTTTTAATCCAATTGGCGGTCATATTTTCAATTTGAGCTCTATTGTTTCCGACGACAATCTCCGTAGGCAATTCCTCGGGGTTCAAAAATATGACACCCTTCGGTAGAATTGGTTTAAGCGACATTATAAAGTGTCTCCACTTTGTAGAAGGACATCGATATCATGACAAGTCAGATTCCGATGTCTGCAAACTGACAATACTGACGCGCAAGCGGACATTGCCACGCAATGAGCGTTATTACCCTTATAATTGCTACTCCCTTGGTGTGTAGTTCTAAAACATTAACAAAAATACAAGGTCAAGTGCAAGGTAGATATAATGTTACAAGAGGGAGAATATTTTGTAATGACAAAAATCATCTACACCACCCTTTGTAAGGCAAAGCGTCTTTTTTGTCCCCATTGATTGGATTAATGGGTTACAGACAGCTCGCTGACAGAGACGACAGTAAGCAAAGAACAACATATTTATTTTTATTTACTGGGGAACCTGCTTCCAATTTTTAACTTATTTTTATTATGTATAGCGGCAACCGAAATCCACATTCTTGATCATGAGCGCAGCCCGCTAACAAACAGATGGACAGACGGACGAACAGCAGTCTTAGTACATAAGAAGATTCTGTAGTTTTTACCCTTCAGGTACGGCACCCTAACAATTAATAATGTTTGTATGTTTTACCTTTAAACTGTCTTAAACAATTGATCAGGTTGTGAAGAAACTGGTAGGATTTTAGAACGCGAGGGTTTCTGGCACAAAACAAAATTTATAATATATAAAAAAAAAAAAAATATGTATTTCCCACTCATTTTTTGTGCAGTACATTTAGGAGCAGAACAAAGGAAAAAACCAAAAACATTATGTATGCATTAAATATTCGAAAAATATCTATTTCACATTGTAGCACAGGATGACATTGAACTGACTGCAAAATGAGCTCAAAAGTCTGCATGGCTAATAATATGGTGTCTCTTATAAGCATTATTTATAATGATCAGTACCTAATTATGTCAATTTTCTAAATTATTTAAAAACAAAACAACAAAAAAATTATCCCTAAGTATATTAGCTGGCTGATGATGAAACTGCTTTTTAAGTTCCTATAACTTATTAATTGATATGTACTTACCTACTTAAATTGATCAAACATTAATTTGTGATAGCATAGAATTATTTGATGAAGGAGCTATGAGATCATATATTTATACTTGAATACTATTTCAGCAGTCTCGACATTAGTAGGTAATGACGCTGTCGCAAACTTGCGATCGTAATAATACCTAATAACGAAAAAATTCTGTTGCAATAACGACGCTCGTGAGAAACGCAAGTCTCTACATCCAAGTTAGCGAGCCAAGATGTACAATAACTTGACATATCGGTACCAATGATAATAAAAGTAAATCGGTACGGCAGCGAAAAACGAAAATAAAATCTCCTTGATTATGGGGAAAAATAGAAAACATGGTTCAATAAAAATAGACTATAATAAAAGCCTTATTTTGAAGGCACTATTTTACATGAAAACTCGTACTTAAGTAAGGCTACAAACGTGTAAAAAAAATAAAAAATATTAAATATTTAAGGAAATTAAAATTTGCCTCCTTGCAACATTGGTTTAGTGTCAAACTTGTCAAGTCATTGGTTTTGACGTTTTGTTTATTTTGTTTCTGTTCTATTAACAATGGACCTGTATAAAAATGTACTCTGTGCAATGGACAATGGTATTTTCTCAAGCATTTTTTATTGATAGCTAAGAGTACAGTACCTCTGCTTTGTGGCTGAAGCTGCTACCCCACTGGATATACTTCTACATTCACGGTCAGTGGGTCGTCTTTGGGGCGGATTTACAGACGTCTGAGTATCTACGAAATGATACTGGAATTCGACAAAAATGTGTTTGAAGAAATGGCTGTAGGAGCTGCATGAAACATTGGTATTCCGTCAGGATACAGAAATAAGCAGATTCAAGGGATTTTTCATTTTAATCATGCGGATTCCTTGTGTCGTACCATACCAAAGCTTTGGGAAGTAGTGTGTAGCGAGCTGTTGACACTAAAAAGAACCTCCGACCTCCACGGAGCTGGGGACTACCAGTAAAAGAATGACAAAGGACAAGCAGAAAATCAAACTGAGTGAAATAGTGTAGTGTATGTAATATTGATAAGATTCTTTCAATATAAATGTATGTAATCGCAGTGTTCCAATATTTAATATTACCGTACTATAGTTGTAAGGGATACACAGCAGAGTTATTACAAGTTTAAGTGACACAAAAGAAATGCTTGTGTGCAAAATAATTCCAAAATATTCAATTTATAATGTTATATCGAAGAAAGTAGTTAACCAATCCTATATTTTTTTTGTACCAATGGCAAATTCAACCAAATTAAATTTATTATTAAATCATTTAATTCAAGCAACAAGACTTGATAGTGTTATTAACAATATACTTACAAAAAACTATGTTAGTAACACACTAACATAGTTACCATTATTCATCTCATTCTTCCTATATTAAAAATGCAGAGTGAAATTTAATTTTAACGTTGATTTTCATGTTAGTATTTCAATAATTGATAATTTTGCCTTGTTTGAAGAAAGTATTTGTGTATATTATTATATTTATTGATACAGATGTTTGTACTTTAGTATTTTTTTGTATTATAATTAAATGATGTGTGTATTATTTATTGTCTTGTTTAAATTTTTTACATAGATAGTATAGCTATGATGTAGGTACTGTGATATGTAATATTCATTACTTGTGTGTTCTGCACTGAAATAACTGTAATGTCCTATTTCTTCACATTTTATGCAAATAAAGATACATAGGTACATGTATACGACCTTCATTTTGCCTTCATTACATGTTTAATACTTTACTTTTAAGCTAGATTTTTAAATATGTGAGCGGCTTTTTAGTTGCAACCAATTAATTTAACGATCATTATCTCTGTCTCTATGTCTGTTATCGTGGACCGAGCCTGACTAAACCAACTTGTTCATGTGATTGGCAACTGTGAGATTGTTCAATCTTATATGTTAGTAAGTACCTTGGTTCCATAATCAATTAATCACATACTGGGGGGTGTGAGGATGAGATTCTAAGGAGATGTGCTAACACAACATCTGCCGTTGATAAGCTCAAAAGAGTCTGGGCCAATCATAATATCACCAAAGCCACAAAAGTCCGCCTGCTGAGAAGTTTGGTTTTTCCAATATTTCTGTACGGCGCAGAAACATGTAGGTACGGTTCGCCTCAAAGACCGACGCAAAATAGATGCACTAAAACTTGTTGTCCATGGGCAAGTAAGGCTAAACGCTGCAACACAAACGTCCATGGTCAAAAGCTCCCGAGACGCCAGTACCTAGGTTTGGAAGCCTGCTAATAAGGTTACGTTATTCACTTAACAGAACTATTCAGAAACTCACCAGAAATAAGACATTCTGAATATTCCACAGCTGTGCCTCCGCGACGCGGAACAGTTGATAACTCTTCAGTACTTGCTCGTTTCATGTTGGAAATTGATTATTTTGATAATAATTATCAATCGATATCAACTTGCAACTTGCAACAAGAAACCTCGATTCACGAGTTCACGACAGAAGCAGGACGCTTCATTTTGGCGCTCTTTTCAAGTTTTATTTAAAATTCAATGTCAAGTTCAAAATTCAAATTGATGGACTCTATGGTCGATTGTTTGATTGTTGGAAATCATAGATTTATATCTATGTTGGAAATATGTTAATCGACTCTTTTTTTAAATAGGTCATATTTAAATGATTAATAATTTCTCAATTATCTCAAAAAAAATATTACCATATTTTTTTGAGACCTAGAAAACAGGAAAACTTTATTTTAAAAGATCGTTAATTATCCATAGTTTAATTTTTAACCGGCGAAAATTTCCGCGGCTTAAACGTACCCCAAGCGAAAACTTCTACCAGCGGACGACCGTAAACGGAGCAGATTAAATTTTAGTCAGATTAATTTTTCACCTCGCGGTGTGCTTAAACGGGGTGTTTGACGTTTAGGCAATCAATTTTAAACTGAATAATTGACTTAAACGCACCCCAAACAAAAACGCTGTCCGCCATGTTAGTATTCCTGCCCCCTTCGCTCCACTCGGTCTCGCAGGTTCGCTCCACTCGGTCTCGCAGGTTCGCCCCACTCAGGACCTACCTACCACCGGAAAGCTATCGTGATCTTATCCCTACGCTACGCTACGCTTCGCTTTACCGCTACTTAGTTTCCGAGATACGATGGGGGGAGGGGTGAAGGGGGGGAGAAAGAAAATGTTCCAAGTCTTAACTTCCGAGATCCGCCTAAAGGGGGGAGAATGGTGGGAATTTTGAAAAATGGTTTTTTTACTTTTCCGAGCCTCCTCTATACGAATCCGTAAAAAAACAAAACCCAGGTTTCTTAATTTCTGAGATACGATGGGGGGAGGGGTGAAGGGAAGGAGAGGGGGGAGTTTTGAAAAATGATTTTGACCAACTCTGGGCCCCTTGATATGAATCTGAAAAAAAAAAATGTTCCAAGTCTCTTAACTTCCGAGATCTACCTAGAGCGGGGGAGAAGGGGGGCAAGGGGGCAACTTTGAAAAATGGATTTTACATTTCCGAGCCTCCTCTATACGAATCCGTAAAAAAACAAAACCCAGGAGGGGTGAAGGGGGGGAGAGGGGGGAGTTTTGAAAAATGATTTTGACCAACTCTGGGCCCCTTGATATGAATCTGAAAAAAAAAATGTTCCAAGTCTCTTAACTTCCGAGATCTACCTAGAGGGGGGAGAAGGGGGGCAAGGGGGGCAACTTTGAAAAATGGATTTTACTTTTCCGAGCCTCCTCTATACGAATCCGTAAGAAAACAAAACCCAGGAGGCGTGAAGGGGGGGAGAGGGGGGAGTTTTGACAAATGATTTTGACCAACTCTGGGCCCCTTGACATGAATCTGAAAAAAAAAATGTTCCAAGTCTCTTTACTTCCGAGATCTACCTAGAGGGGGGGAGAAGGGGGGCAAGGGGGGCAACTTTGAAAAATGGATTTTATTTTTCCGAGCCTCTTCTATACGAATCCGTAAAACAACAAAACACGGGACACTTAGTTTCCGAGGTACGATAGGGAGGGGGGAGAGTGGGGTGGAAAAGGGGAGGTTTGGGATTTTTCCCATACTCGTGAGAGTTACTTCTATACGAATCTGTAAAAATATACCCACCTCCCCCTTCACCATCTGGGAGAACAATTATGTCAGTGAGTGAGTGAGTGAGTGGTAATCGAGCTTTATATAGTATAATAATTCAAAATATTTTATTTCACATAATACCTCACAACCTACAAGGGCATTTATAACACGTCAGAAGCTAGGTGTACGGTTCCAATTGTTCGCTTCCTATGGAGAAGAGCTGGCAAGAAACTCCACGGTTACTCTTTTAAAAATAAATGGTTTCTACAATGTTTTCAAATTACAGTGTTAATAGGTATGAGAGGAGAGTGTAGGCCTATCAACAAGTACCAGGTTCTTAGTAAAATAGAAAATGGTCCACAAGTCTACAGCCTACATCGTTCTCACATTCGCAAAAACTAAAAGAAAAAAAAACTGTATAAAAGATTAACAAAATAATAAAAATAAGGACCTATTTAAACCAAATGACTTGATTGCCACTACAGCTGTAACAAATATAATTTGATAAAAAAAAAATAGAAAATTGTAGGAATATAATGTCAAATAATGAAAAGATTATATCAAGGAAGTATGTAAAAAAACGTTCATCGAAATTCCACCGGCTGTCGAGGACGAGTCCCAGATACTTCATCATCGACTCGATGCCGATGTGAACCCCTCCCGCCATTCCTGGGAACCCAACGGTGGGGCATTCCGAGGACCATAAAAACCCATGGCCTCGGACTTGTGCAGGGCCACCTCGAGTCCCAGCTGCCGGATCCTGTCGACGATTGTCGCAACCCCACGTGTCGCTAGTTCGGCCGCCGCCTGGTACGAACACCCTTGCGCCAGGACCAACGTGTCGTCAGCGTAACAAACGACGCTGACGCCGCTTGGGAGGTCGGCGCGCAGCACCCAGTCGTATCCGACGTTCCACAGATGCGGCCACAGGACCGATCCCTGTGGGATACCGGACGACATCTCTTGCCGGTTCCACTCTCCCTGGTGACCGGGGTAGATGAAGGCCCTGTCCGTCAAATAGGCCTCGACCACACGACAGAGATAGGTCGGCATCCGGAGTTCCACCCTGATGCATTGGCGATGTCTAGAGACATCGCCAAGACGACCTCACCCCGGGCCACAGCATCCCCCGTCGTGAGGGCCCGCACACGCATGATGGCGTCCACCGTAGAGAGCCCTCCCGCTCCGGCCAGAGTGGGAGAATTTATTTGACTAATTCCCACCCAAAAAAAAGGGATACCACATGTGCAGAAGGAATTATTGCCAAACTTCCTTGTCTAAAACATAGTCTTTAATCTTATATGCCTTTTTGATAAGAACGCGTTTGATGTGGGTTTTGAATTTTTCATCGCTCAGTTCTGTAACCGACCGTTTATTTAGATGATTTTAAATAAGTAATTTATTAAAATAGTTACAATTCATAAACTATGCGACTATCACAATAGACGCGACTGTCCCTTTAAATTAATTTTGAAATAATTTTATCATCGGCCCTTTGGAACGTAGACGATTTTTGTTTACGATCGAATGGCTTGCGATCCGTTCGTTATGGGCCCGTAATACCCGTTTTTTTTTATACTGTGTGGGCACAGTAGCTAGTTCGTCTCATTTCGACTCTGTAACCATTTTTGGCTGTAAGTAAGTATACTGAAAAATATAAAAGCTTGTAAAAATAGAAGAATAAAGCCCCATATACACGTTGCAAATTTCTGGAACGTTCTAGAGCAATAATCGCATGCCATAAACGCACGTTCAATTATTGCCATTCAAGAATTGCATGAAAGTGTTTACGCGCATGTGTGAGATTACTTATATGTATAGTAGATTTTAGAAGAATATCTAATTGTATTGATTACATTATTGATTGTTTACAACAATATAACGCAGTATGAACGTCACCTGTCAGAATGACAGATGACATTGACTTATGGAAACGTTCCATTTCAACAATATTTTAATAAACGTAAATTAATGTTTTATGAATAGAAAGGTTGTAATCATTGATTAGCATTTCTTTAATCGGTATTTCATAGAGAGATGTATTATGAACAAATAGTTTTTAATGTGACTTAAAAGGCTGTTTCACAAACAACGATTCTTGAGTTTTCGAACAAATCATGATTTGTGGTATCTATGTGGTATAGATAGATCAAAACAAATGTTTATTGTCTTAACGGTATAATAAATGATCATGTTAAGGGTCTTTCAAACAGGCGCGACAAGCGACGCGACACAAAGACACCGCTCGTCGCGCGACTAGCGGTGTCTTTGTGTCGCGTCGCGTGTCGCGCCTGTTTGAAAGAGCCTTTATAATTAATAAGATTCTAATAATATAATATTTATCACGATTTTATATTGCAATTTAAAGTAGCATGGTGTTAAATTGGTGTTCCAAATGATTTTCGGAACATCCAGTTGATGTTATTATTTTACTTAGAGATTACAAATAAATCTATACATATAATAAAATCGTAGCAAAGTCAAAACTATACAATGGACATTTTTTTTTTTAAGTAATTGCTACGAGATCTGGAGTCAAATAAACTTGAAATACTTAATTTTAGCATTATTAACAAGAATGAAATTAAAGTGGTGACACGTGGAACTAGGGCTGACGAGGGGAATATATTTATTTACTTATATATATTTATTGTACACCACAAAAATACATAACAAAACAACAAATCAAACACTACAAAATATATAATGGGCGGCCTTATCGCTTTCCGTGATCTCTTACAGACAACCTTGAATGCTTCGTTTCCAAGTTCGCTTACAAGTTTTCCTTTTTTATTGAATTAATACGTTCTACGAACTATTACAAAACGTAAAAAAAGGAATGACAAAAAATACCAGTAGTTGGGAATGGAACCACTGGTTTGCAAAGCAATCGTCCAAACGCTTAGTTATTTGCTGTTGTAGAAGGCTATTCAAAATAGCCGTTCTTATATTTCATGATTGACTGCTTAGCTCCATAAAGGTTCACCCGGAGGACACGGTGGAGCATACGGTGGAGGTCTGCCCGGCTTGGGCGGAGCATCGCCGTGTCCTCGTGGAGGCGATCGGCGGCAGTGATCTCTCGCGTCCGGCCCTGATTAGGGCCCTGGTAGGGAGCGAGAGGAAATGGGAGGCCGTCACCTCCTTCTGCGAAGCAGTAATGCTCGCGAAGGAGGAGGCGGAACGCGTGAGGAAGAGGCAAATTTCGCGCCCTCAAGCCCCTAACCGCCGCAGGAGGAGACGCCCTGGGCGTCGGGAATCGCAGGCCGATTTCCGGCCACCGTAGGCGCGGGCTTGCGGACGGTGAGCAATGGGTAGCTCGCCGTCCGATAAGGACCAGGCCCGGGTCGACGGCGCGTTGTGTTCCACGCGTGCCTCAAAGAGATGTCAGCAGAATTGACGGGGTCCATTAGGGCTGATGCCTGCCGGGGGTGCGAAGAAAACCGAAAGGGAGATCGTGGCTCCCGGCAACAGGGCAACCGAAGGAACACGGGTGGGTTTTAGTCAGTAAGAGTCTGACACACCCTCCCGCTCCGCCCAGAGCGGGAGAAGTTATTTGATTATTTCCCACCCAAAAAAAAAAAGCTCCATAAAGGTAGGCATGTAAAAAACGGTAACTATCTACAATATCCTAACATTTTGGCGCTTCCTGTAACAAGTTACAAAGAAGAATACGAACATAATGTAATATTGCTCATCCCCCATAGCAAATAGCGTGATAATTTATACCCTATAATTTGACTCACAGGAACACAGGGAATATCTATGCAAAATTTTAGCAGAATCTGTCCGGTAGAATTTGCGTCATGCTGGAACATACATACAGAAAAACAAACAAACATTCTAAAAATTATATTTTCTGCATTAGAATCGATCCCAGATCTCATAGCAATCACTTTTTTCAAAAATATCCATCGTACAGTGTTGACTTCGCTACGATTTTATTATATGCATAGATTTTTGGGCATAACTCCGTCATTTATAGACGGATGTGCAATTGTTTTAAATGGTGTACTTCTGAAGTAGTCCTATTGTCAGTGCAGAATTTAATGATGGAATCCTGGAGAAATCGAGGGAACTCTTCAAATATTATAGGCACACCTATAGCGATTTGGATGTTTTTTGTAGTAACTGGTTTAGTTGCTCTGGGAAATCATCATTTGGTAAAATGGAACTGGTGATGAAGACCACAGATGGCCACCGGAACTACTCAAAAATAAGTATTTTGCGGGTTGCGATTCGATTACTTTAATATAGTTGCCAAGCAATTTATGCTCGTCGATTTTTTATTTTCATTATAGGCAAATTTCTTTAGGTAAGTTTAAAAAAAACACTACTCATTCTCGGATGCCAAAGCGAGCCTAGCGGGCTTGAGACTTGAGGCACTCCGTTCGAAGCGAGTGAACGAGCCCTTCGTGTTAGGTTCCTTCCTTTAAACCCTGCAGACAGAAATAGGAGCCCCGAGCGGGGCTCCTTCAACTACGCCTTACTTTAAAAAACATACTTTTTAAATTTGACGTTGACCTTTGAGACTTTTGATATTGACCTTGAAAATGGGTCTCCAGTTAACTGGTGGGTAGGGATGACTTACTCTCTTCTCTCTCTTCCTTTCCACCTGTTTCTACATTTCATTTATCAACCTTTTTATGAGATTTTTGTCTCATTAAGAAATCGTTCCACTACCTTCTATCGAGGCGGCACATTTCTAAATTTTGACTCGCCTGTTTTCCGCAAAGGGTTCGATAGAAGTGTACCTATTATAGTACACCCACATTTTGCCAGTTATGTTTAAGTCCCAAGTAATAGGGGACGAGTCTATTGCCATCAATCGCACACACATCCAGCTTCCGGGCTGCTAATGAAAAATTCCTCATGGAAGAACTCAATAATATACACTTTGCCCAATCTGGGAATCTAACACAAAATCTCATGCTCAGAAGTAGTGCTTCCGAACACTAGAATAACAAGCAAATGTCATAGAAAACCTAGGAACGCCAGCAAAAGCCTTTTCTCAACTATCTTGTGGTCGGCTTCTAGTTTATCCGATTTCAGCTGAATACCAGTATTTTACATGGAGCGACTGCCTATCTGACCTCCACAATCCAGTATCTGGGTAATACGATACAGCTTGACTTACAGTCAGTCTTAACTCCTGCCGGGGGTGCGAAGATAACCGAAAGGGACATCGTGGCCCCCAGCAACAGGGCAACCGAAGGAATACGGGTGGGTTTTAGTCAGTAAGAGTCTGACACGCCCTCCTGTTCCGCCCAGAGCGGGAGAAGTTATTTGATAATTTCCCACCCAAAAAAAAGCCAGTCTTAACTGGCTGTCAGACTTTTGGGCTTCTGACGACCCGTAACGACTGTCAAAGATCCACGTATGACAGCCGGGACCAACGGTTTTTTTTATGGATGCAAACAGGTTGATATTCAAACTCAAACTCACTCAAACTCAAAGCATTTATTTCAATTAAACCATTTACAGGCACTTTTGAATTGTCAAAGAGTCGGTCAGTTAGTCAGAAAGTTGAAGCTAATTGCCCATTCCAAAACGTAGATCTCTATGGAGAAGAACGGGCAAGAAACTCCAAGGACACTCCTTTAAACATTGATATTACAAAATCCTGGGTACATCATTCTTGTTGCTTCTATATGTGAGAACAATGTACAAAAAATAATCAAAAGCAATTGAAAATATAAGATTAAAAATAAGCCCTGGCAGATAAGAGATGACCAGTTTCAACTGACGGCGCCCGTTCACGAACATGACGCGTGGATCAGCACCATCCAGCTCAACCATTTTGTAGGGAACCGAATGATCCAACACACTCGCCACCATCAGCGAGACATTTAAGTGAGCATGACATATTCTCAACTGCCATGCTATTTCAAGTCAACATACATCTTAATAAGTTAATAAACGGCTCCATGGTCTCACATTTACAAAAATAAAAATGCTTCTAAATTATACAAAACTATAGTTTGCAATGTATCTAAAAAAATAAAAGAATTTAACCACCAAAAAGAAAGAAAATCATTACTTAATTGGAGCATTCAACAATTAAGTTGGTAAAACAAAAATGAACATTAAGTTCCTAATGTCAAAATATATTTTTTTTAAAAAGGGGAAGCAACTCTTCCAAATATTAAAATTTTAACTAGTGAGCCCAAGCGGCTGTGGAGCAGGACCAGCATTAAGCCAAGCATTTTTATCTACGACATAATCATCTAACTTATAATATGCTTGTCTACATAGTGTGCGTTTAATGCATGTTTTAAATTTCTTCTCATTTAGTTGAAGAATATCGAGTGGTATTTTATTATAACATTTTACACAGTACCCCATAAAAGAAGTGTGTACTTTAGACAATCTAAAACGTGGTTGATCTAATTTGTTCCTATTTCTAGTGTTAAAATTATGCCTGTCACTTATCTTACTAAAAAGATGGAGATTTTTTCGAACATACATAATGTTCTCATATATATACTGACAAGGTACCGTCATGATGTTGATTTTCTTAAACAGTTCCCTTAGAGACTCGCGTCTGCGGAGGTTGTAGATGGCTCTGACGGCCCTCTTTTGCAGAATAAAGATAGAATTAATATCTGCAGCCCGTCCCCACAGCAAAATACTGTAAGACATGATGCTATGAAAGTAACTAAAATAGACCAGTCTCGCAGAATCTACGTCTGTTAGTTGGCGGATTTTCCAAACAGCGTAAGCGGCTGAACTTAGCCGCCCTGCAAGTGATGTTAAGTGAGGACCCCACTGTAGTTTAGAGTCAAGCGTTATCCCCAGGAAAACAGTCTTTTCGACGAATTCTAGTGTCTCCTTATTCAATACAACGTGACATTCACTACTTCTAACATTCGGTAACGCGAATCTTATGCATTTAGTTTTCTTCTCATTTAATACCAAATTATTTACAGTAAACCAATTATGGACCTTAAGCATAGCGTTATTTACGTCGTCAAGCTCCTGTGCATGTCTGTTTACTTTAAAAATCAGTGATGTGTCATCAGCAAATAACACCATTTGTGGTCGGGTTTTCAGTAAATTAGGTAAATCATTTATGTATACTAAAAATAGGAATGGACCCAATATCGAGCCCTGTGGAACACCCATTTTGACTTTTAAACCCAATGAATTTACACCGTTTATTTGAACTTGCTGCAGTCTATCATTCAAGTATGATTTTACTAAGCTCAGCGCAAGTTTATCTAGTCCGTAATGTTCAAGTTTCAAGAGCAGCGTTTCATGACCTACGCAATCAAATGCCTTGGATAGGTCGCAAAAGATGCCTATTGCATCTCGTGCCTCTTCCCATGCATTAAATATGTGTTTTAATAAAGTGACACCGGCGTCGGTTGTGCAACGTCCTTTGGTGAAACCATACTGTTGATCGTGTAGGATGTTATTACGATTAAAATGATTGAGCATTTGATTTAACATTACTTTTTCAAAGACCTTGCTGAAAACCGGCAAAACCGATACGGGTCTATAATTATTTGTGTTTTTGCTGTCCCCGGATTTGAAAAGTGGAATAACTTTACTGTATTTCATTAAATCCGGGAATATCCCTTGATCTACACATAAATTAAATATTAAAGCTAAATAGGGTGCAATTGTCTCAATAATTGATTGACAAACTTTAGTAGACATGCCCCACAGATCTTCGGTCATTTTAATCTTTAGTTGCTTAAAAGCCTTTACGACGACCACAGGGTTTATATGTTTAAATTTAAATTCCACAGGACAGGCTGAAACATTTGCTTTTAATAAATCAATAGCAAGTGAAGGGGAGGAATTTAAAGTTTCAGTAGTTTTAATTGGAATATTGGTAAAGAAAGTTGCAAATTCCTGAGCAACATCGATGTTATCGCTAATGAGACCGCGGGAAGTGTCTAGTGTGTAATCTGTATTATGTCTTTTGTTCTTGTTTGTTTCATTGTTAATAATTTTCCAAACTGTCTTTATTTTATTATCTGCTGATTTAATCTTGTTGCTAATGAAAGAAGCTTTAGCTGCTTTGCAGATATTTTTAAACGTTTTAGAGTAAGTAGCAACATACTTACTAAAAGTTTCCGTCTGAATATACGGCTTAAGGCCATACAGTTCAAATAATGTTTCCCTACTTTTCCTGATACCTTTAGTTGCCCAGTCACTGAATAAAAACTTAGGGCAAATAGTTTTAGTTTTTTTCTTAAAAGACTTATTAAACTCTGATTGCACTAATGAAAAGAATTGTTCATACAAAATATTGCCATTGGACATATTTAGACCCTGATCACTTAACTTGCTGACTAAAGTGCTATTAAACTTATTTAAATTACCTGTTGTTATTGGTCTAGTTTGTATCTGCACTTTTAGTATTGGTGTGTTTGATTCAAAAATAACGGTTTGACCGCTGTGATCAGAAGGGAGATAATTAACAATGGCTTTATCTAAATAGTCGCAGCAACAAAAGACATTATCAATACATGTAGCAGTAGTCGAAGTTATTCGCGTTGGTTCTAAAAACACATTTGACAGATTAAATGATTTGAAGAGGCTTAATAATCTACTGCTATTTGAATTATTTTCCAAAATATTAATATTAAAGTCACCACAAATAATTACTGATTTATTACCAGTTGTAAGTTTTGCCAAAACATCTTCCATTACTGATTCAAATATAGAGTAGTTTTGATAATTTGGCGGTCTGTATACGCACACTATAAAATGCTTATCTAGCTCAACACAGGACAGTTCAATGCTATGATCCACCGATAGTTCAACTATGTCATTACGATTCTTAGATTTTATACAATTTTTAATTATGATTAATGAACCTCCACGTAGCATGGATTTTCGGTTAAAACAACTGCCCACACTATAATTCTCAAAATTAATTAACATTTCATAATCTTTCAACCAGTGTTCAGTTATACAAATAATATCAAACATTGTTTTTTCTAAAAACAATTCAATTTCTAATTGTTTGGAAGAAAAACCTTGAATATTTTGGTGAAATAATTTCAAGGAATTCTGCTTAGCCCCTTTTTTACAATTAACTAATTGATTGCTAGAAGATACCTTGTTGATGGTGAGATCAAAAAAATTGTTACTGGTACCTTCTGTTGTCTTACTGACTAGTTTAAAATATTACTAACCACCTTAATATTAGTATTATTACTAATTTTTGTGGTGCTATTTACAAAATACTTCGACATACTACTTATGTCTGAGTTTATATTAAAAGCTAATAGCGATGCTATTTGACGTCTAAAACTAATAGGCAGATACGGAGTATCCCTAGTCGATTTTAATTTCTCAACAAAAGTGTTGGTGTCAAAAAATATAAGCTTTTCACTATAGTGATTAACTAATAAATGCATGTGGTTATTTAACATATGTATATTATGATTTTGCCTACTTGACAAGTGCTCAAAGTATGGAAAAGCACACAATATTATTTTCTGACAATTAATCTTCAAGATTTCAGTGACACTGTCAGTGATGTCATCTTTTTTTACATTAGTACTATTGCCTACAAATACAGAAATAATGGCTTTCGGTTCATATTTATTCCCTATTATTGATGAAATTATCTCCTGATAGGATTTCCCTGGTATACAATAATTAACTGAAGTTTGACTCAGGTTGTTACTTAATAATTTACCTAACCCTCTCCCTAAACTATCTGAAAACATAATAGAACAATAACAATCTTTACAAGAATAAGGGAGAGAACAAGTATCTGTCTGTGTTACTTGAGATAAAGCCTGTATAACATTTGGTGTATCTTGATCAGGGATACAGTCCTGAGGCTCTCTAGACTGGGACGGGTCCTCCGTTGCCTCAGGTTGAAGAGCCTCAAGGTTCGATGCCCTTTGACAAGAACATTGAGTTGTGCTAAGAGTGATCGGAACCACTCTGTCTGCCTCATCGTTACACATTTCTACTAACTGACATTTTTCCTGATGACTAATGCCCGTTTTCACCTTCACTGAGTGACACTTAAATGAATCCCTAAATAAAGTGCACCATTGGAATTTCAATTCTCAGCGCTGAGCCTAGCGTTGAAAATCCAACAGTGCAAGTTTTATTTAGGGATTCATTTAGGTGAAAACGGGCATTAGACTTGTAGCGCGTCCGCCATATTCATAGAGGCACGCACATATGGTTTTGTTATAATTTTATGCATGAATGCGGCGTCGCCACTGCACAGAGTGCGTCTGAATAGCAACAGCATCCCGAGTGTGATAGCGGACAGGTATGACTGTCCGTTATTCAAACGTTGTATTTGTTTATGTGTGAACTAAAATAGTTTTAAGGCCTATATTACTCTGCCGGGGTTGCGAAGAAAACCGAAAGGAAGATCGTGGCCCCCGGCGACAGGGCAACCGAAGGAACACGGGTGGGTTTTAGTCAGTAAGAGTCTGACACGCCCTCCCGCTCCGCCCAGAGCGGGAGAAGTTATATGATGATTTCCCACCCAAAAAAAAAGGCCTTTATTACTAACAAAATGGATCATGTTTTCTGAAAAATAAATAAATAAAATAAAATTAGACAAGTGACAATCGCTTTCAAGGTGTTTCATATATCCGCAACGAATTTTAACAGGATTGAAAGACTTCGGAAGCTTTAAATGTCAATCCAATACATTTTTGACTTTTCCATCATGGTGATCGCTGATAGAATATTACTTTGTTTATGCTTTCTAGTGGAAAGTGGTTAGAGACGCCTATAGAAACCTGCAATCATAGTGAGTTTTCCGTTAAGTTACCTACTTTTGATACAAAACTATTTGCTTTTCTGCTTGATGAAGGATGAAGACAGAATTTGTTCGGCACTTTATCTTGGCGGCAGATTTCTCGAAGGAATTCGTTCTATCGATAGATATACGAAAGAAGGAGATATGCCCGGTAGTTGAAAATGTATCGAAACCCAATGTTGCCATTTTGTCCCCACCACGATGCTCATGTCACAGACATGAGCATCGTGATCATGACGCGCGGACACAGACACGCCCCAATGCCACTTCTCCTGTTATTTATATTTCTAAGGTTCTATCCCTGAGCTAAGTTGTGCAAAATTTTTGCTATTGGAAAATAATTTGAGAATAAAAATAATAAAATAGGTAAACAAATTATGTATTTACTTTTTTTACGATAATATTTACATAATTTGAAAACTTTCAGACTTAAACAATAATTGATAAACAGTCGACGAAATTGAAAATAAATGATTAATTTTATTAATATTATTTATTCTTTTTTTATTTATACTAGTATAATGGTGCGACAAAAATTCAAAACATTAATAAAATATTGTCAGTGTTTAGTTACTTTGGCTTTACGTTAAAATCCCTCTCCATACTTAATATATTATTATTCACATGACACCACTTACACTAGTTAAACTTCGTTACCTGCTCTCTTGCTTGGCACTTTCACAAAACCATTTCTCTATAATAAATAAAATACTCCTATTATTAAGTACACGGAACTGTATGCTGGTTTCCTATTTTAATAACAATAGTACCTTCTTCGATTTTTGTTTGTCTCATATTTATTCCATTGTCATCTTCTGTTTTCTTAGCAGCCTCTTTGTTTTCATCAACAGCATGTGTTTCAGGCTTTCTGAAGATGGCTCCAACGAGGTTTGCAAAGGGACTTTCGACCAGCATCCACAAGAAAAATGCTGCTATGAATGTGCCCGTAACGAATTTGCAGCTTTTCAGCAACTGTGAAATAAAGAAAATGTTTCAGAATAAAAATGTGCCTAGACATTTCTCAACTATGTCGGGGTCGGCTTCCAGTCTAACCGGATACAGCTGATTACCACATGGACCGACTGCTTATCTGATCTGCACAACCCCGTAATTGAGTAATACGATACCCATAGTAAGACTGGTTGTCAGACTTTCGGGGTTCTGACGATCCGTAAAGACTGTCAAAATCCACGAATGACAGCCGGGACCAAAGGCTTAACGTGCTTTCCGAGGCACGGAGGCACAAGACTAAAAAAGAAAAAGACAGCAAGCTTCATACTAACGCCTTGCGCGGGAACAATACTACATGCAAAGCTATGTGTGCGTGCAGTGTCAGAGACAAGGCGCGCGGGGGTGCAGCGGTAGCGCCCACTAGAGGCCAAGCCGGTTTGAGCTGGCTTAGTCAGAAGACAAAATTCAGGGGTATGCCGAGTGCCAGCAGCAACGATACGAGTGACGCGGCCATTTAGTTTTTGATTTAAAAAAAAATGCCAAATTGTTGTACTGTGTGTATTAATAATATAGTAGGACAAAAAGGAGATTAAAAAAAAATGAAAACTTATCCAAAGGATCTTGTCAGGTAAAATGTGAAGGTTATATCTACACATTTTTAATGCTTATTACAGAATATTATTTAGTTACGAGGTAGGTTATATTCTAAATAACTAGATAAGGTTTTGCCATAAGAATTATTATTTATTACCTTATAGTTTACCGCCTATATGGGCGAGTTATTGTTCGTCTCCTATTTGTTTCGTATTTTTGTTTTAGGATGTTTGTAGGTAACAAAGTGTGTTTGTAGGCCGTCTTAGCACATGAATGTATAACTCGGTTTTATATTCAAGTGGTTTTAGCAAGATTCCTTTTGACCATTTCTATTAGATAGGTACTTAACTTACGAAAATAGTAAAGAAAGGAAACTTTATAGTTTTTCCATGTCCGTCCGTCCATAAATCACAGTAATTTTAGTAAGTAACGAACTTCAAAAAAAGCAAGCAACGTATGCATCTATGTATGTATAACTATTTCACAGTATAAATAATTATATACATTTTACTATCGTGTTTTATTAGGATATAAGCTTAATCAGCCTAGATATAATTGTGTCACTGCTGAGATACAGGCCCCCTCTCTCTGTGAGTGGGCTGTAATCCAACACAAGGGCCCAGCCCAGTGCGGGTTGGTGGATGTCACATGTCTTCAAATTTTTAGTTCTAGGGCATGCCGGTTTTCTCACGATGTTGTTCTTTACCGTTTTGAGAGCATCGTTTAGGTAAAGCCGTGGTCGCATGCCTGTACACCTACAAAATTATAATAGCATGCGACCACGGCTTTACCTTGACCATTTTTGTACCTATGTCTTGATTTCTGTCTGCAATATTTTCTTGTTTCATACTTTTTGGAGCGTGATTTTTCAGTAGTTGGGTTTTAGTTTTTTGATTAATGGAGACACAATAATAAAATCGTTCACAGCTAATATTTCATATACTTAAACATATTGGATGGACGAAACAAAAATGGAAAATATAGCCTTTCCGCAGTCGGGTAAAAAAGAAATAAAATAAGAATGAAATGTAAATAACTATAAAGAAACATTGCAAGGGTTCCCTGTAAACTATATTTGATATGCTCATCGTTTGAAGCAAAATAAATTAATTTTCTGGAGATCCCACGCGAGACAAGCTAACGTATAGTTGCCCATCGAAGAAGCACTCTTTTCTTAAGTCGATGCCGACCAGTGAAAATGTTTGTACCAGGGACTTATTAATTGTTAGTGCAAATGATACTTTAACCAGGAACTGAAGACTCTTAAATAAATGTTTTTGACAAAATTCGTCAGTATGACTGGGATATGCGGAATATGTGCGAGCTGTCCGGATGTAGGCCCGGTGATGATGGTGGCTACAATTACACTGTCTCGAAGTTTTTTGATTAAAACTCTTGTGCTTGTAGGGTTTAAATTTCTTAATATTATTACGGAGATTCCAACATTTTACGTGTGGCGGCAGACCAGATGGATTTAAAGAGTTTAAAAATTCTTGAGGGTAGTGTTCAGTGTCCTTGATGTTGCACACTGTGTCTATGGACTTGTAGCATTTAATGTCTCCTGGTACTCCTTCCTCGAATATGCTAGGTCACAACTTGTCCACCGTTATTAATATCACGGCGTCGTCGGTATACGGGATATCCATCCTCACCGGTCTGTGTTTCACTGACGAATCGCCGCGGAGCATTGCATTTTTGTACTCGTGATAACTTCGAAATAAAATGTCTGATTCGAATGTGTTAAAAAGTATTTTACTGCTACATAAACACCCTTGATGATAAAACTATTTATTTTAATAAAAAATAATACTACGATACGAATGTAACCAACTTTTGTTTCTACTGGCGATCTAATTAAATTTAAAAACATTAAAGCGACCTGCGACTTGTGACTTAACTATTATAGTTAGATATATTTCCTCGCGGATTAAAGATCTCTAATATTTTTTCAAATTAATTATACTTCCTGATAATTTAGCTTTCTATTGGTGAAAAAATGGTTAAAATCGGTCTAGTAGTTTCGGAGCCTATTTGGTACAAACAAACAAAAAAATCTTATCTCTTTATAATATTAGTATAGAAGAAGATGTGCTGTTCTAACATCTCATGCATTTATAAAAATATATCGATATGTCGTACTGTTCGAGAAGAGAAGTAAATAATTTATACTAGCATGTGTCTTAATCATTATCATAAAATGAAAGAAGTATAGGAAAGCCTTAGTCAAGCAGTTCTTAATAATATATTACTTACAACTCCGATTAGAGAGATTCTTTGAGTGGCGACCATCGACGCCACTTCGGTCCTGATGAAGGCAGCGTGCAATAGGTACGCACTGAATGAAAGCCGGCCTATGTATGTGAAGGGTTGCCACTCCAGGATGGTCCGATATATACCTGTAAGTGGGGAAAGCGGTATGGACAAAAAGCTTTTTTAGAAATCGCAACAAAATACTACTTTGTCACACGTGATATCCGAAGGCCAATAATTCCCGTCTTTAAACACGTCCAAAATTTCAATCGGCAATCAATGTCAAAAATGTTGGTACTTAATTTATGACAGATGAATGACTATTTCTTGAAATAGGGACATTGAAGCCAATTCTAACTAAGCGTATTATGATGTAGTATGGATGATTCTAATTCTATTAATATTTTTTGTTACGGTCTCGAATCATTGTGATTAACATATAATATTTATAAAGGAGAAAGAAAATACATTTATTTAGCACAGACCAAAAGCACTCAACATAACATATTGTACTACAAGTTATACAGGAATAAAAAAAAAGTAAACAAATGAAAAAGTGTGAATTGCTTTAAATTAGCAGGAAAGTGTGTCTCGCGGCTGCCCCAAATAGGCCCAGTTCTATATTCTATGCTATGCATATGTTCAGTGTCAGTAGACTGAGTTGCAAATTGAAAAATCATAAAAAAATAACTTTGCGGGCTACAATAGTACATTTCGTTTGAGTAATGCTAAAGTAGAGTTTGAAAATTTCTCAACTTCAAATTCTCAATTCAGAAACCGGTTCTTAAACTATGGGAATTGCCCTTGTGTTCGGTTTGAGTCTCCCAGTTAAGGTCTGCAATGAAGTCCTTGCAAGGATTCATCCGACAGTTGTAGATTAATAATCATTTCTTCAGAAGACAAAATAAAATAAATTGAGTAAGTACCTTCAAATTGAATAACAACTCCAGCTACTAAGATGGCCATATTTATGGCGAAGATAGGCTTCATGAAAGCAGCATACAGCAAGTGAATGTAGACGGGTTGTGGTGGAACATCAGCAAAAAAGATACTGCCAGAGAAGCAAATGAGCACACCCAGGAACAACGTACTCCAGTATAGGTATCGGTATTTCTGGAAAAGGCAAGAAAATAAATAAATAAAAATGTAATATTCAAAATTCAACGCTATTGTAATACTTATTATAACGTTAAAAAATAAGATGGTTTAAAGAAACTGATAAAGTGGTAAAACTATTAAATATATCATCATCATTTATCTGAATAACATTCATTGCTGGACATTGATCTCCTCTAAGCGTTACCGCATCGACCGTTCCGTTCGTCATTACGTCGGCGCTGGCTGTCATTGAAAACCAGCGGTGGGGCTCTGTCTTGCATAGGGTCGTAGCATAATGCTGAGCGATAGCCGATTTGCGTGGATGTTACGCATGCTTCCCCAACCTTTTCTCATTTATATGTATTTAAATTATTTTTTTTGCGTCATGTTTACCGCAAGTAAACGTTTTTTCGTTCTTTTCTTCTTTCTTTCCTGTGTTTCTCACAAGTAGGATTTAAAATTTCACTTTGACAGAATCTGGCTAATTTCGTCTGGTAAAGTTTGAGGTCTGTCATTGAATATTATGAAATAGGCAAGTTTTTAAAAGGAGCCGTATAGCCATTAAAATGTAAAGTTTGTAGGTCAAAATTAAAACGTTATTCACCTAGCTATTTAGACAAATGTATTTTTAAGCAAGGTGAGAAGAGAGGAAACGTGTTGCGCCGACCCCAAGTAACATGGGGCAAGGACAGCAAGATCTCTGTAATGATCTTTATTCGAACACATTTTAGAATTTGATTTTGAATAAAAATAGCTACATTAGTTAGCAACTGTATCGCTGCTATTAACGCCCACCTCCAAGAGGAAAACGACAGCGTCCCAGATTGTTTTTAAACCAATAATTAGACACTTTGTTCGACGACACTAACTTTCGCATCGCTGCTTCCCTGCGACTAGGAGCTCCTTGTTGTTCTCCTCATTGCTGTCACTGTGACAAAGTTGTCAATAGCCTCGGACACAACGACTTGTCTTGCAGCCGAAGTGCGGGTCGCTTAGCGCGGCACGCGAACTTTAATGACATCATCCGACGAGCTCTCGTCACCGTCGGCGTTCCAGCTGTATTAGAACCCAATGGCTTGGCACGTGACAATGGCAAGAGACCGGACGGCATGTCTTTATTTCCATAGAAGATGGATAGGCCTTTAGTATGGGACGTAATGTGTGTCGTTACTCTAGCGCCATCCCATCTTCCTGGGTCAGCGTGTTGTGCTGGCGCTGCCGCTGCGGCTGCGGAAAACCTCAAGTGACGAAAGTGTAATAACCTTATAGGTCACTATATTTTCGAGTCGTTTGGGGTTGAAACCCTAGGGCCGTGGGGTTCGGGTGCTCACGGTCTGTTCAATGAAATCTCCAAACTACTGGTTGACACTTCCCGTGACCCAAGGGTTGGCTTTTACCTTGGCCAGAGGCTAAGCATTGCCATACAACGTGGCAATACTGCCAGTCTCTTGGGTACATTACCAGTCGACAACGATACGGAGGAATTTTTCGACGCCATATTTTAATTTACTAATAGTTTTAGTTAGGATATTATATTTATAGTTTTGTTAAATGGACATTTTAATCATCAATAAATATATGTATAGAACTAATATTTAATTAATTAATTTGGTTCGGCTTATAAAAAAAAAATCTAGATGAGTGCATAATTTTTGTGCATTTTAGGAAGGGTTACCCAGAATTGCTTCGGATTGCCACCAGCCTTCTGCCAGTCGTAGATAATATAGGCTATTGCCATGCCGATGATGTAGCCAGACAGGTTGGTATGCCCTTTTATGAAGACCTTATTGAACGTTTCACTGTCCATTAATAAATTACTTGCAGTGCTGAAAGTAGGAGATAGACCATTAGAAAAATTATACACGACCAAATAAATTAGACATTACAGTACAGAAATTTATTTTTTATATTTTTTTATAAACTTAATTAATTATTTTCGTTAGTCCAAACAGAGTTCAATAATTGTTTTAAGAAGAACACTAAAACCATCAGCCCTAAATTTTTATTTAGTGACAGGGCAACTACAGTACTCAGAAAAAGTAGGGATAGACGTTTTGAGCTGTATGGCCTTAAGCCTTATATTAACACGGAAACTTTTATGAATTTGTTGCTACTTTAGAACTTTCAAGAACACGTGTAAGGTAGCTAAAGCCTTATACATTAGCATCAAGGTTATATCAGCAGACAATAAAATACAGACAAACAAAACGCATAATTCTGATTATACACTGAAGACGTCAAAGGCCTTATTTGTGATAGCAAAGAAATTGCTCAAGAATTTGTGAATTTCTTTACCAGTATACCACTTAAAGCTACTGAAACCTTTAATTCCTCGCCATCGCTCTCTTTTGATTTAGGCCATGCAGCATGCCCGATTGAATTTAACTTTCAGCATATTAACCCCATAGCAGTAAAAAAAGCTTTTAAACAAATCAAGATCAAATTGACTGAAGATCTTTGGGGAATGTCCATTAAAGTCTGAACCTCCATAATTGAGACCATAGCGCCTTACTTAGCCTTATTATTTAATTTGTGTGTGTATCAAGGAGTCTTCCCGGATTTAATGAAATACAGTAAGGTAATATCACTTTTCAAAACCGGGGATAGTAAAGACCGAATAATTATAGACCCGTATTCGTGTTGCCGGTATTCAGCAAGGTGTTTGAAAAGGTAATGCTTAATCAAATGCTCAATCATTTTAACACAAATTAAATCGACGACGTTTAGACGTTGTACGACCGACGCCGGTGTAACCTTATTAAGACACATTTTTAACACGTGGCAAGAGGCCCAAGGTGCCATAGAGATCTTTTGTGACCTCTTCAAGGCATTTGATTGCGTCGATCACGAAACCTTACTCCTGAAACTTGAGCATTACGGACTTGGAAAACTTGCGCTCAATTTAGTAAAATATTATTTAAATGATAGACAACGGCAAGTTCAAATAAACGGTATCAATTCACTAGGTTTAAATGTAAAAATAGGTGTGCCGCAAGGTACACCTATTGGGTCCATTCCTCTTCTTAGGATATATTAATGATCTACTACATTTATTTAAAAAAAATCAACTACAAATGATGTTATTTGCTGACGATACTCCCTTAATTTTTAAGGTAGATAGACGTGCTACAAATTTTGACGACGTAAGTAACGCCCTACTGCAGGTCCAAAATTGGTTCACTGCTAATAATTTAGTATTAAATGGAAAAAAAAAGACTAAGAGCATCAAATTTTCTTTACCAAATGTCAAAAGTAGTGATTGTTAGAAATTGAATTATTTTTGGAAAAAACAATGTTTGAAATTATTTGCTTAACTGAACATTGGTTGAAAGAATATGAAATGCTAATAAATGATAAAAATTATAGTGTGGGCAGTTGTTTTAACCGAAAATCTCTCCTGCGTGGGGGTTCACTAATCTTGGTTAAAAATTCCATTAAATTCAAGACTCGTAAAGATATAGTTGGTCTGTCGGTTGAACATATCGTCGAATTGTCCTGTGTTGAGCTAGATAAGCATGTTATAGTGTGCGTTTACAGACCCCCAAATTATCAAAACTACTCCATATTTGAGTCAGTAATGGAAGATGTTCTAGCAAAACTTGCATCGGGAAAAAAATCACTAATTATCTGTGGTGACTTCAATATTAATATCTTAGAAAATAGTTCAAATAGTGTTCGATTATTAAGTCTCTTTAAATCATTCAATTTATCAAATGTGTTTTCAGAACCAACCCGCATAACTACAAATACTGCTACATGTATTGATAATGTTTATTGTTGCTGTGACTACTTACATAAAGCCATTGTAAATTATCTCCCTTCTGATCATAGTGGTCAAACGGTTACTTTCAAGTCCAATACACCTTTACAAAGAATTCAGATACAATCTAGACAAATAACAACCAGCAATCTAAGTAGATTTAATAATAACTTAATTAGTAAGTTAAGTATACCGGGTCATATTATAAAAAATGCAAATGAATTATATGAGGAATTCTTTTCGGTAGTGCGCACCGAGTTCAATAATACTTTAAAAAAGAAAACTAAAACTATTTGCCCAAATTTTTTGTTCAGTGATTGGGCAACAAAGGGTATTAGGAAAAGTAGGGAAAAATTGTTTGAGCTGTATGGCCTTAAGCCTTATATTAACTCTGAAACTTTTAATAAATATGTTGCTACTTACTCTAAAACTTTTAAAAATACCTGCAAGGTAGCTAAAGCCTTGTACATTAGCAACAAGATCAAATCAGCCGATAATAAAATAAAGACTGTTTGGAAAATTATCAATGACGAGACTAACAGGAATAAAAGACATAATAATGATTTCACACTAGAGACTTCAAGTGGTCTCATAAGCACTAACAAAGAAGTTGCTCAAGAATTCGTTTTCTTTGCCAGTATTCCACTTATAACTACTCAAACCTTAAATTCCTCGCCCTCGCGTTCTATTGATTTATTAAGAGCAAACGTTTCATCCTGTCCGATTGAATTTAAATTCAAACATATAATAGTAATAAAAGCTTTCAAGCAAATAAAGATCAAATTAACCGAAGATCTATTGGGACTGTCTATCAAAGTTTGTACCTCCATTATTGAGACTACATCGCCGTACTTAGCCTTAATATTTAATTTGTGTGTGGATCAAGGAGTCTTCCCTGATCTAATGAAGTATAGTAAGGTAATACCACTTTTGAAATCCGGAGACAGTAAAGACACCAATAATTATAGACCCGTATCCATATTGCCGGTTTTCAGCAAGTTGTTTGAAAAAGTAATGCTTAATCAAATGCTCAATCATTTTAACTCCAATAAAATTTTACGTGATCAACAGTATGGTTTCACCAAAGGGCGTTGTACGACTGACGCCGGTGTCACCTTATTAAAGCACATATTTACGGCGTGGGAAGAGGCCCAAGACGCCATAGGAATTTTTTGTGACCTCTCCAAGGCATTTGATTGCGTCGTCCATGAAACCTTAATCTCGAAACTTGAGCATTACGGACTTGGAAAACTTGCGCTTAGTTTAGTAAAATCTTATTTAAATGGTAGACAGCAGCAAGTTCAAATAAATGGTGTCAATTCACTTGCTTTAAAAGTAAAAATGGGTGTACCACAAGGATCGATATTAGGTCCATTCCTCTTTTTAGTATATATTAACGATCTGCCCCATTTGTTAAAAACCCAACCACAAATGGTGTTATTTGCTGATGATACTTCCTTAATTTTTAAAATTAATAGACGTGCATCAAATCTTGACGACGTAAATAACGCCCTGCTGCAAGTCAAAAATTGGTTCACTGCTAATAATTTAGTATTAAATGGTAAAAAAACTAAATGCATAAGATTTTCTTTACCAAATGTCAAAAGTAGTAATTGTGAGATAGTATTGAATCAAGAGAAACTAGAATTTGTCGATAAAACTGTTTTCCTGGGGATCACGCTCGACTCAAGGCTTCAATGGGGTCCTCATTTAACATCCCTTTCAGGACGGCTAAGTTCAGCAGCATATGTTGTCAGAAAAATCCGTCAATTTACTGATGTAGATACCGCGAGGCTAGTCTATTTCAGTTACTTTCATAGTATTATGTCGTATGGAATTCCTTACGTACATAATGTTTTCATAGATATACTGACAAGGTACCGTCATGATGTTAATATCTTTAAACAGTTCCCTTAGAGAATCGCGCCTGCGGAGGCCATATATGGCTCTGATGGCTCTTTTCTGCAGAATAAAAATAGACTCGATGTCTGCAGCCCGACCCCATAGTAATATTACTATGGGGTCGGGCTGCAGACATCGAGTCTCTAAGGGAACTGTTTAAAGATATTAACATCATGACGGTACCTTGTCAGTATATCTATGAAAACATTATGTACGTAAGGAAAAATCTACATCTTTTTAGTAAAAGAGGTGCAAGACACAATTATATCACTAGAAATAGGGACCAATTAGTTCAACCAGGTTTCAGATTGGCTAAATTGGACTCATCTTTCATGGGGTACTGTTTAAAATGTTACAATAAAATACCTCCCCACATACTTCAACTGAATGAAACGAAATTTAAATCTTATATAAAACGCACACTATGCAGCCAAGCATATTATAAGTTGGGGGATTACATCGCTGATATAAATGCCTGGCTAAACGCTGGTCCTGCTCCACAAGGGCGCATAAACTAATTGATTAGCATTTGAAAATATTGTTGGAGTTGCTGAAGATTTAAGAACTACTCATCTTTGCATTGTATAAATTCAATCCCTTAGCATTGTATAATTTCATAACACGTGTGAGTACTAATAAGTAAGCTACCATTTACTAGGTACGTCTTTCATTGACTTGAATGTGCCCTTGCGGCTGAGAATATGTCATGCTCACTCTAATGTCTCGCTGACGGTGGCGTGTGTGTTGGATCATTTAGCTCCGTTCAAAATGGTTGAGCTGAATGGTACTAATCCATGCCTCATGTTCGTGAACGGGCGCTGTCAGTAGGGACTGGTCATCTTCTAGCTGCCATGGCTTATTTTAATTTCATTTTTGAATTGTTTTATTTTTTATTACGGACGCTTTTATCGTTTTGCATCGTTCTCACATTTATAACTTTAATATGAATGATGTAACCAATATTTTGTAAACATATTGTGATTTAAAAGAGTGTCCATGGAGTTTCTTGCCCGTTCTTCTCCATAGGTACCTACTACGCTTTGGAATGGGCAACTAGCTTCATCTTTCTGACTGATCGACCCCTTGACAATTCAAAAGTGCCTGTAATTGGTTTATTTGAAATAAATGCTTTGAGTTTGAGTTGAGTTTAGGAACATTTAACAAAAATACCCAAATTGGTTTAACAGTTCTCAAGTGATGCGCTTACCAACTATTTAATTTTTGAAGATAAAAACGGATTAGTACGCTTTTTTTATTTGATTTTATTTGATTCTCTTTAAGCTCTGGGCACACTGAGGCGAATACCACACGCGAATTAGGACGCCTACATACAAGCTTTCTTACACAATCCGCTAGAGCGAATTTCGTCTCGCATCCCCTGTTGGGTTCTCTTTAAAATGGTCAGTGATTCAACATTGGCTGACTACACCCTTGATTTTTTTTTCTGATTTTTGAAATTAGTGTTACACTTTTACTTTCAAATTGTTTAAGCTAGAAAATAGTTATGGCAAACTTACTCCAGGGAAGCAATCAGAATACCATTCAACTGCTGATAATAAGTATGCAGTGCGGGGACAATGATCCCTATCACGAAGAGAATGCTCAATGACACCTTCCTAGTGAGGCCAGTCCTGCATAACAAGAAGATGATGACTCCCATGAAGTAGAGCTGGGTGTCTGCTGCTAAATACCTGTTGAAGGAACAATGGTGAATCATTTTTAAATAATTTCACACGCTATGTAGCTGTATTCTCAAATTTTAATATTATAAGGTGTGCACAATACAGAATGTTGAATCCATCTAATGTTGAGCAGATGTGGCCAACATAAAAAAAAAATAAGTTGTACCTACACACAATAAATCACGTTAAATCTATTTAATTTCGACCAGCTGTAGCCAACATAAAAAAATAAACAAGTAATAATTGTTTATCTTTTGATATACCCGCTACTCGTCATGTCCGCGATTTCGGCCGCGGGAAAGTCAACTATTACATTAATAATTGTTTATCTTTTGATATACCCGCTACTCGTCATGTCCGCGATTTCGGCCGCGGGAAAGTCAACTATTACATATCCTATGGCACTCGCCGAAAGTGTACTTAGTGCTCTATCAGCAAAATATTTTTTCTAATTGGATCAGTACTTGCATGGAGACAAACAATTTTACCTCTATATAATATAATAATATTATCATTAAATTATATTTATTATACTTAATGTTTTTATTCTTATATTATATTTTATAATATTATTATGTATATTATATAGATGTATTACCCTACTTACTTTTATTTAGCAGGATTGACCCTACAACCAATTAGGACATTAAAAAAAGGTCTTGTAATTTCACTTTTACATGTTCTACAAACAATAAGCTCTATTACTTAAGTACTATTGTTTAATAGATTTATATATTTACCAAGATTGCGGCATACAATAGGAACCATGAACGTAATTGTTGATGTAAAGGATGTTCCTCCACCAGTACATGCGGCAGTCTCTTACTTCGGTGTAGATCACTTTCTGTTGATACATATTAGTTTTACATACATAATACATATTAGTCTATATTTCTTGATATTATGGAACAAATGGAACTTTTTTGTGATGTTGGGACAATTTATTGTTTCCTTACAGGAGGAATGAGGAATGAGGAAAATATTAGTGTCAGTGTGAAAAGTAAGGTAAGACCAAAGACACGATGGATAAAATAGGCGGAAGAAGATATGGCTAGAAAAGGGATGACTAGTGTGACTATCGAAATAACGACGAAGTATTGAAGAAAAAGGCATCTTGCACCGACCCTAAACAATTTGAGACAAGGACAAGATAATAATAATCAAGTGTAAGCTCTTTGGGATGAATGTTTTGTTGTAATGACAAGAAATCCACGATTCGGACACAGATACATCAGTAACTGTCACTCATCTTGTTACATCAGTTTACTTCGAGTAAAACATGCCGATTGAAAGATGATATGAAAAAAAGGTGAAGCGTTTGATATCTAGTTAAGAAAAGTTTACGATGCGTATGATACTAATGCTCAAATCACACACCATTAGAGTTACTAGAAAAACTTACCTGCCAAATAGGTCCTGATGCTAATCTGCCAAACCACGTTGCTGACAAGGCTATGATGAGGCCGTACGATGGAGTCAATCTGCAGCAGATAATGCAAAAGTCTATATTAATAATCCTAAGGCTAATAGGATTTAGAATACGCGTAACAATTTTTTTTGTAGCCTAATTTGATTGATAGGGAAACATTGTAAGTACATAACAACAATTCATTTTATGAAATAATATTATTTGGCCTGTATATAGGATATTGGAATCACTTTTACAGAACACGTTTAAATAAAAGTTATTGTGAATAATAAAATTTTAAGTTGATGGCACTTAGGATCGTTCATTCTAATGCTGGGGCTACATTGTTGTTGCGTTATCGCGAACTATAATCGCGCGCTCTCTGTTGCTCAGCGAAACGTCGAGCGGTGTGCGAGAAAGGGGCCGCGAAGTTTAGTTCGCAATAACTCGACAATGTAGCCCTAGCAAAAAGTTGGCAACGTTGCCGGGTCACAAGTATCGGTCAAATATTTACCAGTTTTGATTAATTTGGCAAAATGGCATTTCGACTGTTTTCAAATACTTTTATTACATCTAAAACGAAATATCGGTGTTACGATATTAATTACTGCATTTCATAATCAATATTTTAGTTCACTAGTTAGCCATATTTCATAATATTGCTAAATTAATCATAACAGAGAAATATTTGACATCTATTTGCGACGTTGCCCACTTTCAGAATGTACGCTCTTAAAAGAGTGATATAAAATAATTGACAACTCAGTACAACACGCTCCCAGCACAGAATTGTTTAAAAGTAGTTGCAAGCTAACAGTCTGTATATCAAATAACTAGTTCGACTGTACTTGTGAGATTTAATTATTATATTCTTACCTCAACCATCTCATTATGAATTGCTTTGGCAGCATGTTCCACGAAGGTTGATGTTTCTCTGAATATATCAGCCAGTTATAAACTAGTAGAAAGGACGAGATGACAAAGAATGTCTGCATTATCAGCGGCCCGTTCAAAAATATGGAATAGGCTTTCATATGTACCCACTGAAATTAAAATAGTAATATTGAATTATTTAACATCTTTTGCTGTTCAAGGACGTGTTTTTTTTAAAATTATATATATTCTGTACTATGTATGTGAAATAACAAAATGGTATATATTTCTTGAAAACTAATTAATTTTAATTTTAATAAGTTAATTAATTTTTTTTTTTTTAAGTTTGTACTGATTACTAACTCACTATGGGCCGTCGACGCCTGAAAATAAACGATTTTTATTTTTTTTTATTTTATTTATTTTATTAATAAGTAAATAAAATTAATCTTACATCTTCCAAAAGGTTTGGATTGACAGTAAATATGAGGCAGGTGAAAAATGAGTGACCTTCCAGGACGAGGAACGTATTAAGTGATCTGCAGCAAATAAAAACAATTATTATAAATATGAAAAAAAAAATAGCGTTCTGTATTTTCTGCCTGCCCTCATGGGAAGAAGGCGTGAGGTTATAAGTGAGAAAAAGAAACTGATTGAATACATAATATCGGTGCTTTACCTGATACCATGAATTCCCCTCAATGCTTTCAAACGAGAATCTTGCCCTTCACCTGGCGACGCTACAAGCTTCTTCCAATTCCGAAATATAGAGAAGCAATACAGAAATCTGAGACCTGAAAAAATCACATTTAATAAGTATGTACATTACGTGCACGTGCTTATAATTAATGAAATTAACATATAATTAATTACTAACTGTCTGCACTTTGAAAAGTAAGCGAGGTTTAAAACAAAACTGAAAGAAAAAGCTTGTAAAAAAGGAAAGTATTCTGGTATCGTGTAATAACAAAGTGATATAAAGTAGACAGTGATGTGCAACAGAATTGTTACAACATACCATTATAGGATGCATATTTAGAAGAACACTTTCACAGGCAGTAATATTCTTTTGTTAAAAAATACTAAAATCTTTAATAAAATGAAAGCCTACCTCCACGATCTTTTCCCTTTTCTAAATAGCGATCACAAAGGCTTCCGATAAGGTTAAGTATCAATATTACCATGCAGACTACTCCTACAGTCAGATCCACAGTATCTATTGGGAAGTCTCTATCGCGTTTGGAACAATCAACATCATTCGATAGTCTCGTTTTAAATTTGTACTTTTTATAAATGGTTTCGTTGGTGCACGCTTCAAGAGACAATCTTAGGTCCAGATCCGATCCAGAAACTTCGTAAAAATTACTGCATGTTTTTTTCATGCAAAAACCGTGGCGCAGCACTGTGTGGTTGTAGTTTGTAACTCCTTCTGAATATTCCTGTAAATAAGGGAAGAAATTATAGAATAAAACGTAATCTTAAAATTAATTAATCTTAATGTAAAAAATAATTAAAAATTAATTTATCTTGAAATTAAAAGTAACTGAAGGAAAATATAGAAATACCAATTATTAATTACTTTTGAAGGGCTAGATTTTACGTAGCCTCATCTGAGCCGAGAGTTGAAAATCCAATGAATGTGAATCTTAAATTCTGAGAACTATTTACCGTAGGGGTCCAAAATAAGGATGACACAAGTGCCAAAACTTACTTGTATCATAGTTAAGAGCTCGCTTGGTTCATCCGAGACCAGAGCAAATTCTGCAAAGCAGTACATCGAATCAGGTTCATCGAAGCATTCTTCGTAGTTGTCCAGGTGGAACAACGGAGGCATTCGAGCATAGTCCGAGTCTGCAAGTATAACAACAGTAGCTGAATAAGATATGTATTGAATTATTTGTTAAAGAAGATGGGTTGAGAGTTATTGAATGTCTGTTAATAATAATAATCCAGTTGTTCACAATTGTGAATAATAACCGGATCTCTTTAGGTAAATAAGTATAGGGTAAAATAATAACGAATCCCATCCCAACTTTTCCAGCTTTTATTCCATACTTTCTATTAAACTTCATCTTGGTAGTCACTCCCTTTCTAGCCATATCATCTTTCACACAATGGAAGGTTTACTTCAAACATGAAAATATCTTTAGAGATTTTAATTAATGTATTTTGTAGACAGATAAGGAATATACAGTCTAACTTAATAAAATCATTTTGGTTGAATTAGCTGTGTAATTTTGCTGTTATAAAGAAACATACATAAAATTATTTTTAAATATAAATACAGTAATTACTTGTTTATTTACAATTTATCTGTTTTAAGATCTCATGAGAATCATGATTGTATTCATTGTATTTTCACACAATAACATGATTTGCATAATTTAACTAGTATCAAAAATAAAATAATAAATTATTTATTAATTCGCAAATACAGGAATCAATTAAAAAAACCTGCGCCCTCTTTTTCCGGTGACTATGAGTAGGAAACCCTTAATGTAACTAAAAGCTAATGAAAAATAAGTAATCTTATGTCAATTTTTACAATTAAGATGGACTGTTTATATTTCGTTCAACCAATCACATCAGATATTTGACAGCTCGGCCTGCTAAATTAATAAAACCGATGACTGGTAACAGGCGATAATCCAACAATCCCAAAATTTTACAACTTTTCGTCGTATATTTTACAAGTTTTCGCTATATATTTCTACATTAATAATGGTACCTGTCGTGAAAACGTAATAAGTAATTTTTGACAAATAAGTTGCATTTTTAGTTATATTAAATAGGGCCTTGATGAACTAATCAGTGCTTAGTCAGGCTTTCTGAGAAAAAAAATTCAAATATACCAAAATATTATGACACCCTAAAAGAAAAAATAATTATACTTGGTAAGTTATCAAAAACCATAAAATATTGAAAAAATATTCCTAAGAAAGCGGTGAATGGTCACACAATAAAAAGCGTTTACATTGGCATCTAAACGAGCCACCTATTTTCTTGAGCCTGGTTGTAGAAACAACAAATTTGTATTTGGCTAGTACATATACTAGCTGCGCCACGGGGTTTCACGGGAATAACGGGATAAAAAATGGCAGCTATGTACGTTTCAAGTTTCATCGCAATCGGTTCATTCGTTTTCGCGTGAAGAAGTAACAAACATACTATGTACATACTAACACAAATTTTCGCAATTAGAGTAGGCTTTGATTAATGGAGACTCTAATAAAAACCAATATTTCATTATATTTAAAAATAATATTGGATGGTGGAAACAAAAATGGAAAATATAATTAAATAAAATACAACCTTTCGGTAGTCGGGTAAAAAAGAAAGAAAATAAGATTGAAATATAAATACCTATAAAGAATAAACAGAATAGAAACATAAAGGCTCTTTCAAACAGGCGCGACACGCGACGCGACACAAAGACACCGCTCGTCGCGCGACGAGCGGTATCTTTGTGTCGCGTCGCGTGTCGCGCCTGTTTGAAAGAGCCTTGTCATGTAAAAAATGCAAGACTCGCAACGCAGTTATACAGAAAAAAAAACACCGCAAATAATATGAGATCTAATGTAAAACGAAGTCTGTTAATTTATTCAGTACCTATCTATTCGTCATCTTTATTTATTTAATTAGTACATAGAATGCGTGGCCATCGCACGGCAACATAATCACATAAGAATAATCTACTATTTTAAATAGATAGTCGTAGCAGCAGTGATATCCTAGTGGTGTGACCGTCGGACTGCCAAGTCATAGGTTTCAAGTTCGAACCCAAGGCACGCCTCTGACTTTTCGGACTCATGTGCGTATTGCATAATTATCACTTGCGTCAAAAACGGTGACGGCATGAGAAGGCAAGTCCGAGGCCCGTGGACGGCTTTACTTTATTTAACTTTGACTCTGACACCAGGATAGTCGCTAACCACACGAAAAGAAGAACAGTCGTATTAAATAAAGCTCAGTGATAAATATTAGGTAGATTTTGTTGTATGTAGAATGTAGATTCTATTGCCGTGTGCGATTGCCAAGTCATTATAATTATTTTAAAGAAATATAGAAGACAAATGGATAGGTATTGAATTAATTAATAAAATTGGTTTTACATTATCTCTTGATCTCACATCTTTTTGCGGTAGAAGAACTGCGTTGCGAGACTTGCATTTTTTTGCATGTTATGTTTTTGATGGGATCTCATTTCTTTTTGTATATCCCGAAACTGATACTGAATCTACATCAGTTTAACAAAACGTGTGGAATCGTGTATCTATCGGTGGCATCTTAGGTAGATCCCAAAGGTTGTTTCGTTCAATTTCAATGCAAGTTTGATAACTGCATAAGTAACTTTGTAATCCTTGATAAATAATATGCCATTAATAAGTTACTTATCAGTTTGTATATCTAGAAAACAGGATTTTTCCTTATTTTATAGGCTAAACACTAATTGTGTTCAAAATTTGAAGCTTGTGCGTGTGCTAGAAGTACCTTAGAATTTTGATGATCGGTGAGTCAGTATGTCAGTGACAAAATTAAGGACTGACCTGCAATAGTTCTTAAACTACTGGTTCAAATTAAATGTAATTTGAGAATATACCTAGTTATACTAAGCCCTTTTGATTACTGATAATTCAGGCTTCTAGCTTTATTCACAACGAAGTTACAAGGGGTTGTAAATGTCCTGAATGGCTTCGAGAAAAGATGGTATGGCTGTGCCTTTGTGTTTGTTTTGCTTGACTTGGCCCCCACCAAGTCGAGCAAACGCACATCAAATCACACCAAATCGGGGGGCACGACAGTGCCCCTGCACTGCTATGCCCCCCGATTTGATGTTCTTATTCGTTTGAATAAATCGGGGGGCACGACAGTGCCCCCGCACTGCTGTGCGCCCCGATTTGATGTTCTTATTCATTTGAATAAATTCTGGGGGCACGACAGTGCCCCCGCACTGCTGTGCGCCCCGATTTGATGTTCTTATTCATTTGAATAAATTCGGGGGCCACGACAGTGCCCCCGCACTGCTGTGCGCCCCGATTCGATGTTCTTATTCGTTTGAAGCAAAATAAATTGGGCGGAGCGGGAGGGCGTGTCAGACTCTAACTTAATAAAACCCACCCGTGTTCCTTCAGTTGCCATGTTGCCGGGGTTACCATTTCAAATGAAAGACGAAGAGTGTACCAGCGATCTGGTGAGATACAGTGTACAAGCGACATGGTGTATTTATTGTTACTAGCAATTAACTGTTTATTTATTTTACCTCGATGGTCCTAGTTTATCATGGTTAAAAAATGGTTAAAATCGGTCTAGTAGTTTCGGAGCCTATTCGGTACAAACAAACCAACAAAAAATCTTTCCTCTTTATAATATTAGTATAGATTATGTATACAATAAAGTAAATATTTATTTTATTTAGGTAGCTACGTAGCTGTATAATACCATCATTTGACAAAATGTGGGTGCCCTATAAGTACACCTCGGCCTCCCTTCGAGGAATATCGTCCGGCGTTATGAAAAATGAAAGAAACATTTTAAATGTTTTTTGAAGCCTTAACAAGCCTTTAAGCCTAAACAAACAAAAATTCAACATATTCTGTTTCACAGAAACCTACACGGACAATTACAAAACGTCAGAAGCTAGGTGCACGGTTTCAATCGGTCGTTTCCTACGAAGGAGAGCCGATAGAAAACTCCATGGTTGCTCTTTTAAAAAGAATTTGCTTTTACTATGTTTTCAAATTAAAGTGTTAATAAGTATGGGAGGACAGTATAAGTACCAGGTACTTAACAAAACTCAAACGGAGTTTAATATAGTTAATTACACGTACCATTGAGCCTGTATATCACAGCAACACAATTTTGAAACAAAACAAATAATAATAAAAATTTAGTAAACATTTTGTTGTTACACTGAGCTACGCGACACAGGTCATGTTCAATTAAAATTTGATTTTATACTAAATTAATGACAACTTATCATAAGTATTACTTTTAGTTTTCAGCAGAATTTAACCCTGTACTTAATTGCCTTGAATGCATGTTTTTAATTAATTTTATTCAAGATTTTTCCGTGTGCATGAGAGATTTTTGTTTTATACGACCGAAAATAAAGATTGCTTTGATGTGTTTAAATAAACAATATTAAAATTAAAGGTAAGTATGTTTTGCAAGCGTTATTTTTATTGTTTTTAAATGAGTGTTCTAGACACTGTGTGAATATAAGCACTGTAGCAAGCTCGTCTTTAAACATAAAATATCCATTTCGACTCTGTAACTATTTTTGACGGTCAGTAAGTAAACTGAAAAATATAAAAACTGGTAAAATTAGAAGAATAAAGCCCCATTTACACGGTGTAAATTTCTGGAACGTTCGAGAATAATAATCGCATGCCATAAAGCGCGTTCAATTATTGCCATTCATGAATTGCAAGTCTTGTTCACGTCTCAATTTCATTTTGTGCATTTTTTTTTTCGTGAATTTAGTGTTTGTGTGTATGTATTTATTTAGTATTTTTCGTATCTGTATGCATGTATTATAAATATATGTTTGTGTAATATTCATTAATTTCGTTTCTTTGTTAAGTAATTTATTTTATGCAGTTTTTAGTAGATTTTTATGTGTGTTTGCGACCGAACACACATAAAAATCTTCCAATAGGTAGTCAATGTGTGGCTTATCAAGTGAGAAATAGAGTAGTTTTGACAGTATTTTTTGAATGTGTGGTAGAAAATAAAGATTGCAGTAGATTCCTTCATTTTCCTCCTAATACTTCGTTTTTATTGGATTTAAGAACAACGATAACAGAATGCCTTGCGGTGTTTGACAGCTCAATTAGCGCAGTGACTAAATGGTTTTGCTTACGGGTACCTAGTAAATATTTAATTGGTCTGAAATAAAACAAAATTGTTCCGGGTCAAGCGTTATTGATTGCGATATTTTTTATATCGGTTCTGTAAAGTAACCTCCGCAATTAGCGATACTTAAATGCATCGTCAATCTTGTAATTTCTATACCTCTTCTGACAAAAACTCGCTGTAAATTGAAACTTCAATAAGGTTGCCACTATCAAACTGTTGCATTGGTCTTAAAATATACTATATATAGTTTTATGACGTGCAAGAACATAAAACCTTAGGCTGGTACAGCAATTACGAACTTAACTGCACGTTCGCCACAGCCTGTACCGTCACCCTCACTACCATCTCACGATGAGATAATATTTATACCACAGCATGAGCTACTGGCAACGTACGCGAGAGGGCGTATTTCCAATGTATACAAGGCCAGAACGCAGCCATAGAAAACTGCTCGCGTATACATTGTAATGCTATTTTTAAACCTGTGATTACAATGTATACATGAATTTTGCGTATTGCTCGGGTACAGTTTGTAACGTGGACGCGCGCGTCCTGGATCCTAACTATACTACATCACTTACACCTGACAAGAGAACAAAAATGTGAACTGGGTGAAATGGGTTAGGTTAGGTTAGAACTGTGGCCAACCACGTGCGAGCCGAGCGAGCGAAGCGAGCAGTGCCGCGGCAGCGGCCGGCGAGTGCTACTTTCAAGTTGCTTGCATCCAGGCAGGTTATTTAGTATTAGTGCTAAGTGCATAACGAACGTTTTCTGGACAAAATGTTGACGTTGTTGAGAAGATGAGTCATTTGTTCCGATACGAGAGAAGAAGAAAATAACATACCATAATATCATCACGCCTGTTTTCGCCAAAGGGTTAGGCAGAAGTATACCTATAGTACACACACATTTCGTCAGTTATGTTTAAGTCCCATGTCAAAGTCAAATCATTTATGTCAAACAGGCCCTTATTTACTCTTTTTGGACTTTTGAACGTCAAAACTTACAAGAAAAAAATGAATTGATTCTAGTCGCCACTTGCAAAAGGTAGTTTTCGTATGGAGAAGAATGGGCAAGAAACTCCACCGTTACTCTTTTAAAATGTTTTACAATATTTTGTATAGGTACAATATTTCATTAATTATTTGTGAAGACGATGCACCTAGAATAAAATTACTATTCAACAATAGATAAAAATAATGAAAACCAACCAATTCATCCCAACTACTCACAATGAAGATTCCGTAGTTGGGATGAATTTATTCTAAGTACAAAGTTAACATTGTAGTTGAAATACATGTTCTCCCATACATTACAACTGCAAATATAAGTTTGTACGAACAATATTGATAGATTTACCATGTTAATTTAAGACCATAGACTTCTTATAGGTTTTCTATAATCTATGAGTGAAGAACCATTATCTGTATTTTTTTTAAATTTTAGGCTCTGTAGTTTTCAATTGTCACACGATGTTTTGAATTGTCAATTTTCATCAATTTTCTTAAATATCTTTAAATGTATTTATTTTAAAATTGTAAAAAAATAAAATTTAAATTGTCGCAACAAGCCCTTTCATTTGATATGTCACACGATGCAGTATGATTTTTTTTTTTCTTATTTGCCCCCAAAAGTGACCCCCATATTTAAAATTCATTTATTTACGTTACACGTCCGTGTTTGGGTCACAAAAAATACATATGTGAACCAAAGGGAAAAGCCCATTTGATAAAGAGGTTTTGGCCAAATGACGCCCATGAAAGAAACAAATTATAGGCATTAGGGTTGACATCATAGATAAAGAAACAACCACATTTTTTACATAGATCTCGGAAGGTCTTTTTAAAATCATATATCAAAAATAGAGGTTAATAAAAAACATATTTATAGTTTTGGTATAATCCATTCTGCAATTATAGTTCTTATTTTTGTGTCTCTTGTGCCTGTTTTGCGTCCGTATAGATGATGAAAGTGAATTATTCAATTCAAACCTAATGTTACGTAGCTATGCAATAAAAGTTTTAAGACTTTCAACCGGATTGACGTAAGCATTTGGAAATCTTATGTCAATCCAATACAAGTTTTCGACTTTTCCATCATGGTGATCCCTGACAGATGGCACCTTTTTTTTTTTTTTTTTTATCCCTGAGCTAAGTTGTAGAACATTTTTGACACTTGGAACATATTTTTATGATAAAAATATTAATATAGGTAAATAAAATAATTTATTTAATTTTATAAAGATAATATTAACATAACTTAAAAACTTATAGACTTAAAATCAAAACATTAATAAATGATTTGTTTTGTTATTTTGGCTGTGCGGTAAAATCCCTCTCCATACTAAATTATTATTCACATGACACCACTTGCACTAGTTAAACTTCGTTACCTTCCTTACTTGGCACTTTACACGTTCATAAAACTGTTTCTCCATCCTATTTCCTACTATCCTATCCTATACTATTCCTACTATAATAATATAATATAATATTTAACACGAATCCCTCCTGTGGTGTTTCTGACCAGTCTCCGGTGAAATTCTTCGTTGATACTCACCCCTATATCTACCATATAGGTACCACCCACTACTTATATCTACCATATAGGTAGTTGTTTTCAATCACACACAACACTTAACTCAAACTCAAAGCATTTATTTCAATTAGAAAATGTACAGGCACTTTTGAATTATTACTTATCAAGGAGTCATACAGTTTTAGTTGGTGAAGCTAATCGCCCATTCCAAAACGAAATAAGTTCCTCATGGAGAAGAACGGGCAAGAACCTCCATGGACACTCTTTTAAATCAAAACATTATTTTACAGAGGTTACTTATTTGACAATTACAATTTTAGTCCTTTCTAACACAACTTTTATTTTTATTTTTATTACCCACACACGCCATTGTGTGCGCGCCCCTTTCTCAAAAGTGGGCGAAAATACCGCGTTTTCCAATACTCTTAATACTCAGTTTGTTCAATAAAACTCACAAACAATGCTAAAATGCTAACCAGTTAGTCCTTTTATAATTAAACAATGCTAATATCTATACATATAATAAAATCGTATTGAAGTCAAAACTGTACATTAATCTGGAATTTCTCAGTAACAGCCCGGAGTCTGGATTTGTGCCCGGTTGATGGCAATAGGCTCGCCCCCTATTACATGGGACTTAAACATAACTGGCGAAATGTGGGTGTACTATAGGTACACCTCTGCCTAACCCTTCGGGGATTACAGGCGTGATGTTATGTTATGTTATATTATATATTATTATATGGTGTACATATAAAGAATATTCTAACTATCTAATATTGAAAAAAAAAAAAAAGCCGTAAAACGTTGCCGCTCGCTTTTTAAAGTTTGCTTAAACTATTTCACGAAGTCCTGTTAGTCATTGCAATTTAAACCTTATGATAAACGTCATAACGGCGACAAGACAGGACTTTGCGAAATAAATGAACTATATCTGCTGTTTATATACTACAGTCGGCTGCATAAATTGGGTACCCCAGTTGTATTAAAATTTTAACACAACTGGGGTACCCAATTGATGCAGCTCACCGTAAATAAGTCTCAGCATTGCGTAAGATTCTCTATGGAGACGGAGCACGTGAAAAGAGTACCTACCTGAAAATACTTGGGGGAGGCATTGATCAGCACAAAAAAATTTGCTTAATTTTCGACTTTACACACAGATTTTTACAGCAGATTTGTTCTAGCGGTTCTTAAATCTGTGTGTGGATCTTTTGGAATTGCTGCCACACTGCTTCCTAGTGACAAAACAGCGCACACAACACGCATCGAACAGAACCCTGCAGGACAGGCTTGGCGGGAATTGACATGCTCAAGAATTCTCCGATGTTCTTCTGAAAGCTGGTGAAGGCACTCTACCAGAGGAGAGCGGCCAGGTGGTCCTACCAGAGACTCTTGGAGAGTAGTTCCTTCTTTAGAAGATCTGATTCGTCTGGTATACGGGGACATCAGTCGAATACCGTTCCAAGAGAATTCTTGGGCATATTTTGATTTTAACGCCGAAAATGATCAATCTACAGCAATCAACCACAGTATTCTCTCGCAAATTGAAGGGACTTATATACACCACTATTAATATTGATGTGGAGGAATATGATGCCACACATTACCCCGTAGAATTTCTGAATTCGCTAATGGTAATGGTGTCGACCCCAGAACAAGCTACTTCCCATCCGGACAACTGTACGTCGCTTGCTCCTGAGTCACCAGTCCTGACTCTACAAACGTAGTATACAGGGAAGTTTTATAAAAATTTGGCTGTTATTGTAGTATATTATGGTGTCTTACGACTTCTACGCGAACAAAGTCGAGGGCAGAAGCTAGTTCACAAATACAAAGGTTATTTAGAATTAAAGTTAAATTAGAAGCTTCATTACCTTCTACAACTTTACTACTCCTATTTTGACAACAGTTATTGTGATTCAAAAATTTTAATAAAACAACAGGTATTTTTTAGTAAATTGTAGTGTAAAATAATCTTATTACTTTATAGTTTATTTTCTATCATTGAAACTTATTTAGTCTTCGTATTAAATGATTACGTTCAGTTATTGATCATGATATTCGCAATCCACGCCATTTTTGTCACATGAAGTAGCGCTTTATACTATGTCAAATGAACACTTGTTAATATGATTAAAAACCCAAAAATCATTAAATAAATGTTCCCTTTTAATTTTAACTTTAGTTTTACCTCCAACTTCGAAGTTAGTTTAATAGTTACTCTTTCAGCAATATACTGTGAGTTCGATTTCTTGGGCAATAGATGGCGTTTGATTTCAAAGGAATCGATATCATTCACAGATGCATGCAAATGTTGTGACAGTATTCCACAGTAACCCATTAAGAGGGCAGAATCAACGACTTTATGGTCAATAACAATTATGTTATAATCTTTACGCTTTCACGGTGACTTAATTATATTATATGTATATATATAATATTATTATAAATGTGAAAGTTTGTGAGGATGGTTGGATGGGTGTTTGTTACTCTTTCACGCAAAATCTAATTAACAGATTTGCATAAAATTTGGCACACAGATAGAATATAACCTACTTGAACATATAGGGTACGTTTTATTTCAATATTCCCACGGAATCGAGACTGGTGACTCCGTGACTGGGTGAAACCGTGGAGCGCAGCTAGTAATAAATTAAAATACTCTTATTATTAAGTACACGGAACTGTATACTGGTTTACCATTTTAATAACAACAGTACGATCTTCGAATTTTGACTGACTCATATCTATTCCATTGTCATCTTCTGTTTTCTTAGATTCCTTAGCAGCATCTTGGATTTCTTCAACAGATTGTGTTTCAGACTTTCTGAAGATGGTTCCAACGAGGTTTGCAAAAGGACTTTCGACCAGCATCCAGAAGAAAAATGCTGCTATGAATATGCCCGTAACTTTTGTGCAGCTTTCCAGCATCTGTGAAATATAGAAAATGTTTTAGAATAAATTTTTTTACACCGTGATAAATGTAGCAGAGTATGTCTGACAGAATCTTTCACAGGGCTTGATATGAAATTAAATGACCATCTTTCAATTAATTGCCATTTCAGTACTTCGCCATTCCTTCATAATTTTAATTTTATTTATTGTCTCATTTATTCCATAACTATAACAATACATGCGGTATGTTAACTAATGAAAGGAGTTCCCGTTAACCTGCAATAATATAACGTCCATACATGTTAAAAAAATATTATCATCCGAAAACAAAATGTTATTATTTAATAATAAAATATTCACAAAAATGATTAAATTGATACGTTAAAGAAACACTCTGTGCACGCGCACTTATCTCTCAACGTGAAAACACAAATGCGACAAATGCGCGTGCACAGGGGCCTACCACCAGCTCATAAAGCAGTATTATTCTAATCTTACTTTGAGTTTTCATACCATGACGTGCATCAAATGAGCGTATTATTGTAATGTTGGCACAATGTTATTTTCTTACCTTTTTTGGTGACGTCACCTCTAAATGTTCATTCAAATCGTACCACGACGTGACTTTTGACAACTATGTCAAATTTAGCAATAAAAAAGAATCCTCGGACTCGATGGAAATAATTATTATTATTTTGCAAACTATATTAAAAAGAAAAAAACATTTTCGTGTCATGTAAAGTAAGTAAAATGTATTTATTTATGTAAAATTGCCGAATGAATTGTGTATCTAGAGGTTATAGTACATGTGTAATGAATTTCTTGTTTGATTGTAGATGACATACGAAATATTTGAGTTTTTGGAAGCTAATAACGCAGAAAAATAAAAATTCCTCTTTGATTTTCTTATTTTTAAAAGCCAAATCTTTTAATATTTGTGTCAATTTAATGGAAATTACTCACAAAAATTAGAATCTAATGAAAGGTAATATTTTTTAAGTAAAGGAAAATAATATTTTGCTTCAAGACCACTCTTCATAGTAGCGATTCGGACTCTTTGTTTTTCTTATTTTTAAAAGCAAATCTTTTAATATTTGTGTCAATTTCATGGAAATTACTCATAAAAATTAGATTCTAATGAAAAGTAATATTTTTTAAGTAAAAGAAAATAATATTTTGCTTCAAGAACACTCTTCATAGTAGCGATTCGGACTAACGTGTGAAAGGGACAGCGCTTTACAGTTCATATAGCGTTGTTTCTTTTCTACTATACATAAAAGTTCATTCTTTCCCAGCATTAAGCAGGAATAAGACAACATTGAACGATGAACGTCATCGTACGAATATGAGTAAAGTTATTATAAGCTTAAAACAAAACTCTCTTAAAATAAGATTTTTTCGAAAAGATTGTGGTCGGCCTCCTACTAATATTGTTTTTGGTCGCTATACTAAATTGCGAGAACGGGAACGCCTTTTATAAATTTAAAATAATATTACTGTATTTTTTATATTTCTGTATAAAAAACATATTAAAAAAATTAGTAAAAAAATTACACAGACCTTAAATCTATCTTTACAGGATGCCCTAATGCGACATGTAAGTGTACACATAAATCTAATATTTTAAGTTATTGAAGTGTTTTATAATGTTTGTATAAATCTTTCTTTTTCGCGTGGTTAGTGTCTAACCTGGTGTCAGAGTTCATAAGCAGCCCATGGAAAAACTTTTAATACGTCATGCTGTTCGATAAGAGAACTAGATATGTATAACAGCATGTGTCACAATATTCACCATCATAAAATAAACGAAGTCTAGGACACCCTTAGTCAAGCTGTTCTAAATAATATAAATATTACTTACAGCTCGGATTAAATAGATTCTTTGAAGGGCGACAATAGACGCCACTTCGGTCCTGACAAAGGCAGCGTGCAGTAGGTACGCACTGAACGACAGCCGGCCTGTGTACGTGAATGGTTGCCACTCCAGGATGGTCCGATATATACCTGTAAGTGGGGAAAACGGGATGGTTGAAGAGCATTTTTTTAGAAATCGCAACAAAAGACTACTTTTCGCCTCAGCACCTCAAACAAGCAGGTTTTGCTGTTTAAAGACAGTGAGCAAAATTCGATTTTGCTGCGAGCGTGAGATAAAGTAACTACTTTTTTTTTTAATGCCGAGTACTGTGCTGGGTTTACTCACAAAATTCAAAAGATATGAGCTCACTTTGTTTTGTCACTTTCACTTTGATACGAAAAGAGCGAGAGATAGAAAGAAGTCGAATCGAAGTTCGATTTTAAAATACCATAACTAATAGGCCCAAAAAAAAAGACAATAAAACGTTCTGATACACTTAAAACTATAAAAACGCAAATCATCTGTTAAGGTTTTATTTAATAAAATGCTGTGTTATTATATTTTTTGGAACGAAGTTGTTGAACGCGGCTTACGGTAGGAGTTCACTAGCAGAATTCGTCATGCGAAAGGGTGCTTGCGACTTTCTTCTTCTAATTCAAAGATAAACAGAGAAAGAAAGAATGAGAGAAAAGAGAGAATGAAAGTGTAAATTTGGTCAAAGTGCAAATCCGAGATGGCGGCTGCGATTTTCACATTTTATTGTCTTGAGTGTCGTTTTAGAGTTTTCGAGGGTACTGATCGTGAGGTCAAAATGTAAATCCAAGATGGCGACAGCAGTTGCTGGGGACTCTAAACAGGGACCCGTGGGGACGCCCATACAAGATGGTGCGGGAGAAACTCCGCCCATGGGCTCCCCCGCTGACGCAGAGTCTCCGGCCCCAGTTTGTGGGGGACGTGGTGAGCGCTCTGTTCCCCCCAAGAGGGGAACACGCTCCCCCGCCCATGGCTCCGCCTACTGCGGTGCCCGATGCGGACCACACCGCCGACGACGACGACGATGCTCCGGAGGTGACCGAGGTAGAAATGAGAGTGGCGGTACGCAAGATGAATGCGAAAAATACCGCCCCAGGACCCGACGGCATACCTGGTAAAGCCTGGGTCCTGGCCTTGGGGGCTCTCGGGCCTCGACTAAGGGGGCTCCTAAGCGCATGCATGGAGAGGGGCCAGTTCCCACTTCGTTGGAAGACGGGGAAACTGGTCCTCATCAGGAAGCCGGGGCGCCCAGCGGACTCTCCGTCCGCTTATCGGCCCATCGTGCTGCTCGACGAGGTGGGCAAGCTCTTTGAAAGAGTCATTGCAGACCGCCTCGTCGAGCGGCTGGTGCGGGTGGGGCCGGATCTGGCGGAGAGCCAGTCTGGCTTCCGCAAGGGGCGCTCTACGGTGGACGCCATCATGCGCGTGCGGGCCCTCACGACGGGGGATGCTGTGGCCCGGGGTGGGGTCGTCTTGGCGGTGTCTCTAGACATCGCCAATGCCTTCAACACCCTGCCCTGGAGTTGCATCAGGGAGGCACTCCGGTATCACCGGATGCCGACCTACCTCTGTCGTGTGGTCGAGGCCTATTTGACGGACAGGGCCGTCATCTACCCCGGTCACCAAGGAGAGTGGAACCGGCGAGAGATGTCGTGCGGTGTCCCACAGGGATCGGTCCTGGGGCCGCATCTGTGGGACATCGGATACGACTGGGTGCTGCGCGCCAACCTCCCTAGCGGCGTCAGCGTCGTTTGCTACGCTGACGACACGTTGGTCCTGGCACAGGGGGGGTCGTACCAGGCGGCGGCCGAACTAGCGACACGCGGGGTTGCGACAATCGTCGACAGGATTCGGCAGCTGGGACTCGAGGTGGCCCTGCACAAGTCCGAGGCCATGGGTTTTCATGGACCTCGGAATGCGCCACCGTCGGGTTCCCAGGTGATGGCGGGAGGGGTTCACATCGGCGTCGAGTCGACGATGAATTATCTGGGACTTGTCCTCGACAGCCGGTGGAACTTCGTCGAACACTTCCGACGTTTGGCTCCCAGACTGGAGCGGGCCGGGGCTGCGTTGAAGCGGCTCCTGCCCAATCTAGGGGATCCAAACGCCTCCTGCCGGAGGCTCTACGCGGGGGTCGTGCGGTCCATGGCCCTTTACGGGGCACCGGTGTGGGCGCGTTCACTAAGGCTGCGGCCAGCCCGCCGGTTGAACGCGTCCCAGAGGGTCATGGCCATCCGGCTGGCCCGAGGATACCGCACGGTCTCCTGCGAGGCGGCGAGCCTCCTTGCCGGATTACCGCCATGGGATGTGGAGGCAAAGGTCCTCGCGTACATTTGGGAGTGGCGCGAGGAGGCGAGGCGCCGGGGCTTAGCTCCGCTGCCGCGAGAAATCGCGGCTCAGCGGACAGAGCTCCGGCGGGATCTCATGGCGTCATGGAGAGTGCGATTGTCGCAACCCAGCGCTGGGCACGCCACAATTGCGGCGATAAGACCCCTCTTTGAGGAGTGGCTTGAAAGGCGCCACGGCGTCCTCACCTTCCGCCTGACGCAGGTCCTCACCGGACACGGCTGTTTCGGGAGGTTCCTGCACAGGATAAGGCGGGAGGAAACGCCCGGGTGTCACCATTGTGTGGATCGCCCGGAGGACACGGTGGAGCATACGGTGGAGGTCTGCCCAGCTTGGGCGGAGCATCGCCGTGTCCTCGTGGAGGCGATCGGCGGCGGTGATCTCTCGCGTCCGGCCCTGGTTCAGGCTATGGTACGGAGCGAGAGGAAATGGGAGGCCGTCACCTCCTTCTGCGAAGCGGTAATGCTCGCGAAGGAGGAGGCGGAACGCGTGAGGGAGAGGCAAATTTCGCGCCCTCACGCCCCTAACCGCCGCAGGAGGAGACGCCCAGGGCGTCGGGAATCGCGGGGCGATTACTGGCCACCGTAGGCGCGGGCTTGCGGGCGGTGAGCAATGGGTGGCTCACCGTCCGATAAGGACCAGGCCCGGGTCGACGGCGCGTTGTGTTCCACGCGCGCCTCAAAGAGATGTCAGCATAATTGAAGGGGTCCACTAGGACCGATGCCTGCCGGGGTTGCGAAGAAAACCGAAAGGGAGATCGTGGCCCCCGGTGACAGGGCAACCGAAGGAACACGGGTGGGTTTTAGTCAGTAAGAGTCTGACACACCCTCCCGCTCCGCCCAGAGCGGGAGAAGTTATTTGATGATTTCCCACCCTCAAAAAAAAAAAAAAAAAGATGGCGACAGCGAAAATTTTCAAATTTTTGTGCTCCCGGCACTGAACGTGTTAAGTCAATAGTGAGGTCAAAAAGTAAATTTAAGATGGCTGCTGCGAAAATTTTGTTTCTGTTTTAAATCATACGTGATTGAACTTCGTTCCTGACGGGGGTCCCACGACCGCACACGTTATTTTTTTCTAAATAATGAAATTATATTTCTTTAGAATCAAATAAAGCGAAAGTTGAAGAAAAAAAAAAACCGAAGTTTATCTTGTTATATTTTTTTACCTTTCGGTATATATGGTCTCATTACTGAGGTGAAAAGTTGTATGTGTTACACGAGACCAAAGGTATTTGCATCTCGTGTCTTTGAATCCCTCGCTGCGCTCACGATTCTAACCTAGAATGACTCGTTACGCTCGTCATTCAATTACAAAATCCTTCGCTTACTCGGGATAACACTCGAACCAAAAACTAACTTTGCTCTCTTGTTGCACAAATAACTATTGTAACATTCGCATCTCATTCGCAATCTGTCAAAAATATATTATAATTACCAACATTTTTGACAAGTTTGAGAGATTGCGACTTGAATGTTAACGTTTTTATAGTACGAGAATTGACCTTCTGATATCAGAAGAGCCAATTACCGTAATTAACCACGTTCGAATTCTAGTCGCAATCTCGTCTCAGCGACAATCAATGTCAAAAACTTGTCAAAAATTTAGGTAGGTATTTTATGGCAGATGAATGACTATTTCTTGAAATGGTGACATTGAATTCAATTCTAACTTAGAGAGTAGTATGGAATATGTAAGTTTGTAAATATTTTATGTTACGGTAGCGAATCATATTTTGATCAACATATATAATGCTCAGTGACAGTACACTTTTTTTTTTTTTTTTTTTTTGAGGGTGGGAAATCATCAAATAACTTCTCCCGCTCTGGGCGGAGCGGGAGGGCGTGTCAGACTCTTACTGACTAAAACCCACCCGTGTTCCTTCGGTTGCCCTGTCGCCGGGGGCCACGATCTCCCTTTCGGTTTTCTTCGCAACCCCGGCAGGCATCGGTCCTAGTGGACCCCTTCAATTATGCTGACATCTCTTTGAGGCGCGCGTGGAACACAACGCGCCGTCGACCCGGGCCTGGTCCTTATCGGACGGTGAGCCACCCATTGCTCACCGCCCGCAAGCCCGCGCCTACGGTGGCCGGAAATCGCCCCGCGATTCCCGACGCCCTGGGCGTCTCCTCCTGCGGCGGTTAGGGGCGTGAGGGCGCGAAATTTGCCTCTCCCTCACGCGTTCCGCCTCCTCCTTCGCGAGCATTACCGCTTCGCAGAAGGAGGTGACGGCCTCCCATTTCCTCTCGCTCCGTACCATAGCCTGAACCAGGGCCGGACGCGAGAGATCACCGCCGCCGATCGCCTCCACGAGGACACGGCGATGCTCCGCCCAAGCTGGGCAGACCTCCACCGTATGCTCCACCGTGTCCTCCGGGCGATCCACACAATGGTGACACCCGGGCGTTTCCTCCCGCCTTATCCTGTGCAGGAACCTCCCGAAACAGCCGTGTCCGGTGAGGACCTGCGTCAGGCGGAAGGTGAGGACGCCGTGGCGCCTCTCAAGCCACTCCTCAAAGAGGGGTCTTATCGCCGCAATTGTGGCGTGCCCAGCACTGGGTTGCGACAATCGCACTCTCCAAGACGCCATGAGATCCCGCCGGAGCTCTGTCCGCTGAGCCGCGATTTCTCGCGGCAGCGGAGCTAAGCCCCGGCGCCTCGCCTCCTCGCGCCACTCCCAAATGTGCGCGAGGACCTTTGCCTCCAGATCCCATGGCGGTAATCCGGCAAGGAGGCTCGCCGCCTCGCAGGAGACCGTGCGGTATCCTCGGGCCAGCCGGATGGCCATGACCCTCTGGGACGCGTTCAACCGGCGGGCTGGCCGCAGCCTTAGTGAACGCGCCCACACCGGTGCCCCGTAAAGGGCCATGGACCGCACGACCCCCGCGTAGAGCCTCCGGCAGGAGGCGTTTGGATCCCCTAGATTGGGCAGGAGCCGCTTCAACGCAGCCCCGGCCCGCTCCAGTCTGGGAGCCAAACGTCGGAAGTGTTCGACGAATTTCCACCGGCTGTCGAGGACAAGTCCCAGATACTTCATCGAGTGACAGTACACTGAGCTGCAAATTGAAGATATCGTAAGACAATTTGAATTTCACGGGCTACCCTGACGGTTTCGCCTTAAGTAATGCCGAAGTAATTCGATAAATTCTCAACTTAAAATTTTCAATTCAGAAACCGGGTGTGAGTGAAATTAAAATGCAAACGTTCTTAAACTACGGGAATTCAGTTTGAGTCTCCATGTTAAGGTCTGCAATGAACTAATGAAGTCCTTTCAAGGATTCGTTCCAATGTTGTTTGATAATAATCATTTCCTCAGAAAACAGAATAGAATAAGTTAAGTGAGTACCTTCAAATTGAATAATAACTCCAGCTATAATGATGGCCATAGTTATGCCGAAGATAGGCTTCATGAAAGCAGCATACAGCAAGTGAACGTAGACGGGTTGTGGTGGAACATCAGCAAAGAAGATATGGCCAGAGAAGCAAATGAGCACACCCAGGATGAACGTACTCCAGTATAGGTACCGGTATTTCTGGAAAAGGTAAGAAAAGAAAACATAGAGTGTATTCGAATTGAACTCTATGGCAATACTTATAACGTTAGGAAATAATATGGTTTAAATAAACGGATACAGTGGTAAAACTATTAAATATATCCTTATCATTCATCTGAACGACATTCATTGCTGGACATAGGTCTCCTCTAAGCGTCGTCACAACGACCGTTCCTGTGCTTCTCACAAGCAGTAATTAAAATTTCACTTTGAAAGAATCTGCCCAATTTACTTTGGTCAAGTTTAGGTCGGTCGTTGAATATTCATGAGATAGGCAAGTTTTTAAGAGGAGCCATTCGAAATATAAAATTTACATGTCAATATTAAAACTTTATACACCAAGTTATTTAGACTATTGTATTTTTAAGCAAGGTGAGGAAAGAGGAAAGGTGTTGCGTCGACTCGAAGTAACGTAGGACAAGGACAGCAAGATCTCTGTAATGTATTGGAACAATAACACATTTAAGAATTTGATTGTATATCGAAAATAGCTACATTACTTAAACATTGTGTCGCTGCTATTAAAGCCCACCTCCAAGAAGAATATGACAGCATTCCAGAAAAAAATTGAAGGTACGGGATAAATAAAACAAAACTTGATGAGTGCATAATTATGATGAAGATGGTGATTTCTATGAAGCGTCACCTACCCAAAATTTCTTAGGATTGCCCCCAGCCTTCTGCCAGTCATAGATAATGTAGCCTATTGCCATGCCGATGACGTACCCAGACAGGTTGGTATGCCCTGGTATGTAGACATGTTTGAACGTTTCACTGTCCATGAATAAATTAATTACTGTGCTGAAAGTAGGAGATAGATCATTAAAAAATTATACACGGCGAATTATACATATTAGACAGTACGGAACCATTTTCACTTGACCAAATTTTACACGACTATGTGCGTCGTATGCTTAGATTATTAGGAAGTCACGTGACTATTTGCCTCAGTATGAATACTTACATACAAGCTTTTTTACACAATCGGCGCAAGCGTATTTTGTCTCGCATCAACAATGGCTGAATACACACTTGATATATTTTTGTGGTTTTTAAAACAAGTGTTACACATATACTTTAAAATTGTTTAAACTAGAAAATAGTTATGGAAAACTTACTCCGGGGAAGCAAGCAGAACACCATTTAAGTGCTGATAGTAAGTATGCAGTGTGGGGACAATGATCCCTATCACGAAGAGAATGCTCAGTACCACCTTCCTAGTCAAGACAGTCCTGCATATCAAGAAGATGATGACTCCCATGAAGTAGAGTTGGGTGTCTGCTGCTAAATACCTGATGAAGGAACAATGATGAATCATTTTAAAATAATGTCACACGCTACGTAACAGTATTTTACGGCCTGAAACACAGGTTTGAATTAACCTAGATCGGGCGGATCGCTACCTAATATTGTAATTCCGAAACATCATTACTTACTTACACTTGTGATTAACATATTTTAGTTTTTTTTAGGCATTATAATTGTTTGGGAAATCTTACTGTTGCCTTAATGTACACTTTTTGTAAACGTTTTTATTCTTTAAATATTAAAATATATTAAAAAAATATTTTCGAATTGTAATACTGCCCTCATAACTAAAACAACCGTAACTAGCATTTTTATGAAAAATGAGTTAATACTTGTTTCAGAATCAGCGTGATGAGATCTATAATGTTCTCTGTAACGTATTTTTGAAATAACCTACTCTAACGGAGATAGTGTTAGTCATAAACGGCGCAATTGCCAAATCTCTTTAGCTTAGCGTGTTTATTCAAGTTTGACAATGCATTGAATATTTCTCCAAAAAATAATCATCGTAAGTTACTATACAGTGGATATCTGAACTATATTCTGTTATTACGCGAAATTAATACTAGGTAACTGCTATTTACGGTGGTTATTATTACTAATGATAAATTTATATTGTACTTATTTACTACTGAAAGCAAGGGTATCAAGATCTTACCGTCGTTATGTTTAGTTTATTAAAAAAACATGTGTGACTTTGTTGCTAGGCATGACAGCAGTAACTATCAGTCATGGTTCTTGTAACTCAGTATGCCTAGATATCAAAACCGTGAGTGTTATTTTGCGGCCGTTATGCGTAGTTGGTATCACTATAGTTACAAGGCGCGACCGGGGGTTTCGGGGGCCCGCCCAATATCAGTGTATGCCACTAAAGACAGACGAAAGATATTCGTAAAATAAATTAAAATATTATTACATATTTGCCGGGAGTAAAGAGCTAACACAAAGACAAAAAGTTATTTAGAAGGTTTTGAGGTATTTTTTCTGTTATTATTCTAGAATCAATAGTGAAATATACCAATGCAAAAGTATGCTTATCTAGACCGCAGGTATCACTTGGCCAACACATAAATTCTCTGTATGCCGAAACAACTAGATCTGAAATAAAAGCAGTTTTGAGGCTTTTGTTCTTTGCTGGATTATTCTGTTCTGATAGTCAAAACCTCAATGATTTATGGGTTACTGATGGCACTGGTATAGAAATATTGATTGGTTTATTTTATTGGTAAGAGAAATGATGATTCTATCACCAGGGATGGAAGAGAAGTACGGTCCATGGCCCTTTACGGGGCACCGGTGTGGGCGCGTTCACTAAGGCTGCGACCAGCCCGCCGGTTGAACACGTCCCAGAGGGTCATGGCCACCCGGCTGGCCCAAGGATACCACACGGTCTCCTGCGAGGCGGCGAGCTTCCTTGCCGAATTACCGCCATGGGATCTGGAGGCAAAGGTCCTCGCGCACATTTGGGAGTGGCGCGCGGAGGCGAAGCGCCGGGGCTTAACTCCGCTGCCGCGAGAAATCGCGGCACAGCGGACAGAGCTTCGGCGGGATCTCATGGCGTCATGGAGAGTGCGATTGTCGCAATCCAGCGCTGGGCACACCACAATTGCGGTGATAAGACCCCTGTTTGAGGCGGTACGGCGTCCTCACCTTCCGCCTGACGCAGGTCCTCACCGGACACGGCTGTTTCGGGAGGTTCCTGCACAGGATAAGGCGGGAGGAAACGCCCGGGTGTCACCATTGTGTGGATCGCCGGAGGACACGATGGAGCATACGGTGGAGGTCTGGCCAGCTTGGGCAGAGCATCGCCGTGTCCTCGTGGAGGCGATCAGCGGCGGTGATCTCTCGCGTCCGGCCCTGGTTCAGGCCTAGTACGGAGCGAGAGGAAATGGGAGGCCGTCACCTCCTTCTGCGAAGCGGTAATGCTCGCGAAGGAGGAGGCGGAGCGCGTGAGGGAGAGGCAAATTTTGCGCCCTCAAGCCCCTAACCGCCGCAGGAGGAGACGCCCAGGGCGGCGGGAATCGCAAGCCGATTTCCGGCCACCGTAGGCGCGGGCTTGCGGACGGTGAGCAATGGGTAGCTCACCGTCCGATAAGGACCAGGCCCGGGTCGACGGCGCGTTGTGTTCCACACGCGCCTCAAAGAGATGTCAGCAGAATTGACGGGGTCCGCTAGAGCCGATGCCTGCCGGGGTTGCGAAGAAAACCGAGAGAGAGATCGTGGCCCCCGGCAACAGGGCAACAGAAGGAACACGGGTGGGTTTTAGTCAGTAAGAGTCTGACACGCCCTCCTGCTCCGCCCAGAGCGGGAGAAGTTATTTGATGATTTCCCAGCCAAAAAAAAGGGATGGAAGAGAAAAAAATGATTTTTTGGCACCGATCCGAGACATATTCCATATTCTTCATAAAGAATTGCCAAAATACCTGTTGAGTACCTACCATTAAATGAAAAGTTGGTTGCCTTTCGAGGGAGGTATAGTTTCCGTCAGTATATTCCATCAAAACCAGCTAATTATGGAATAAGCATGTATGCTTTTGTAGATGCAAAAACGTTTTACACAATGGATCTACATATTTACTGTGGCAAACAACCAGATCCCAAGAATAGTCCCTTTGTGTTCAATAACAAGACCTGTGATCTTATGGCATTGCGTTACTGGATTGGCGAGAAATATTACAATGAACAACTTTTTCAATGGATCTAAATGGATTTTAAAGTTACTGAAAATCAGCTACAAAGACATAAACTAACTTTAGTTGATACTTTAAGAGCTAATAACACATGCATTCCGTCCTGTTTCAAGTTACAACTAGGGGCCAATTTTCACGGTTGGTTTTCAAATAGATTATTTTAGTTTCCTATGTACCACAGCTACGCTAGCACGTACATGTAACGTCATCTTTATATCATGCCCTATAAATAACCGAAGATACGGGAATTAAACGAAAGCCATCTAAACGTCCTTTTATAATAAAACTAAAAGTGGAGTGAATGTAGTTGAAAAACTGGCAGGAACGTAGATATGACGTATTTCGTAATGCTCAGCGCTGGCATAAGCGCTTACTATATTATTTTAAATGTTAAACCTAGCATCAATACCATGTTTCACCCGCATAAGTCTCGATCCTGTGAGAATATCGGAATAAAAAGTATTCTATTTCCTAATCTAGGTCATGGTCTACCCATATGCCAAATTTCATTCAAATCTGTTTAGCCGTTTTAGTGTGAAAGCGTAACAAACAAACAATCAAATTAACAAACAAACTCACTTTCGCATTTATATTATTGGTTAAGTAAGATAGGATAATATTTTTATATAATATTTTTTATTTAATATTTTTTTATTATTTGTATTATTGTTATATATTTATAATATTGTATTATATTCATGATGCTATATTATATTTTTAGACTTATTACATAGATAGTTGAGATATTTTACCTTCCCTACTTTTTTTAAGCAGCATTGACCTTGTTACAACCATTTATGACAATAACGAAAATAAATGGTCTTGTAATTTCACTTTTACATGTTCTATAAACAAAAATTTCTGTTACTTTTAAGTACTAATATTCAATATATTTAATAAATTTATGTGTATATTTACCAAGTTTGCGGCATACAATGGGAACCGTGAACGTAATTATTGATGTAAAGGATATTCCTCCACCAGTAAATGCGGCAGTCTCGTACTTCGGTATAAACCAATTTCTGTAAATAAATGTTAGTTTTGATTAATTTATACACTTCTTGATATTATGGAACAAATGGAACTTTCTTGCAACTTTTTGATTCCTAAGAGAAGGAATGAGGAATTAGGAAAATGTCGTTAGGAAAGTTTTGGGTATGAATGTGCATGGATAAAAGAATAAGGGAAGACCAAAGACACGATTGATAGACTGTGCGGAACATGATATGGCTAGAAAAGGGGTCACTAGTGTGACCTATCGAGATGACGACGAAGTATTGAAGAAAAAGACATGTTGCGTCGACTCCAAATAATTTGAGACAAGGACAAGATAATAATAATCAAGTGTAAGCTCTCTGGGATTAATGTTTTGTTGTAATGACAAGAAATCCGCGATTCCAACACAGATACGTCAATTACTATCACTGTATGAATAAAAAATTGACAATGTCTAATACTTTGTAAAGATGATATTTCACTCAGAGTTAATGTTCATTACGTGTAGTAAAATATGTTATAGTTAGGTATCTACATTATGCATGCACGCATGGCATCACCGGCGGATTAATTTTTATATTATTTAGTCTTATTTATTCTTATAATTCGTTGTTTAGTTGTCTTTTATTCTAAGCACTGCTTATTTTATTTTGTTACCTACCTATTTAATAGACAAATCACTGAACTTGACTTGATTTCCGTGCTTCTTTTTCGGGTGACCACTGAAAATTAGTCGGAGCATCATGCCGAGTGGAAGCCTTCTTGTCACAGTCATCTCGAGCAGCTACCGACTATTTTCTGTTTTATGCTCGTGATTTATACGTACTTTTATTATGTACTTTTTTATTGTTTTCTGATTACTCTTGTCTTTTTTGTATGCAAGTGCTTCTGTGACAAATAAACCTATTTTTCTTTTTTTCTTCTTTCATTGTTTTAATCTACTTTCAAATGATACCGACAGATTAACATAGGTACGAACTTTTATCCGCTCAGTTCATTTCATTGTTCAATTGGAAATCCGCGATTAGGACACAGTAGCGTCAGTTACTGTCACTGAATGAAAAAAAAAAAAACAATATCTAATGCTTTGTAAAGATGATATTTCACTCGAATGAATGTTCATTGTTTCAATCTACGTTCACACGACACAGAACGAAAAAATAACACAGGAACGAACTTTCATCTGCTTAGTTCATTTCATTATTCAATAGGTAGGCGAGTAAAAGATGTCAAGTGCCGAAATCCAACATCTTTAGATCGGGTCAATAATGAATTCATTTTTGACTTGTTATATCAGTTTACTTCGAGTGAAAGATGCCGATTGAAATATAAAAATGAAAACAGTGAAACGTCTGATATCTACTTAAGAAAAGCTAACGCGATACTGATGATGCTAATGCTGAAATCATACACAGTAGAGTTACTATAAGAACTTGCCTGCCAATTAGGTCCTGATGCTAATCTCCCAAACCAAGTTGCTGACAAGGCTATGATGAGGCCGTACGATGGAGTCAATCTGCATTAGACAAAGCAAAAGTCTATTAATAATCCTAATGCTCATTTGATTTAGCAATACATGAATGAGTATAAAACCACTAATAGATAGGGTCAAGGATGTACATTCAGATGTATTCGGTTTACAGGCAAACATTTTCATTACTAACAACAATTCATTTAGTTTTATGAAATGATATATTTTTTTCTGTAAATATATAATATAATAGATATCGGAATTAATTTTACAGGACACGTTTAAATATCTGCGTAATAATTTTTAAGTTGATGGCACTTAAGAGAGTGATTTTATATCACTCTGTTAAGTTTTGAATTGAATTGTTTTGAATTGACCACTCAGCACAACACGCTCCCAGCACAGAATTGTTTAAAAGTAGTTGCAAGCTAACAGTCTGTATATCAAATATCTAGTTCGACTGTACTTGTGAGATTTAAATATTATATTCTTACCTCAACCATCTCACTATGAATTGTTTTGGCAGCATGCTCCACGAAGGTGCATGTTTCTCTGAATATATCAGCCAGTTATACACTAGTAGAAAGGACGAGATGACAAAGAATGTCTGCATTATCAGCGGCCCGTTCAAAAATATGGAATAGGCTTTAATATGTACCCACTGAAATTAAAATAGTAAAATTGAATTATTTAACATCTTTTGCTGCTCAAGGACGTGTTTTAAAAAAAATTATGTCCTGTACTATGTATGTGAAATAACAAAATGGTATATATTTCTTGAAAATTAATTAATTTTAATTTTAATAAGTAAATAAAATTAAACTTACATGTTCTAAAATGTTTGAATTAACAGTATATATGAGGTAGGTGAAAAGTGAGTGAGCTTCCAGGACGAGGAACATATTAAGTGATCTGCACCAAATAAAAACAATTATTATAAATATGAAAAAAAAAAGCGTTCTGAATTTTCTGCCTGCCCTCATCAAAGAAACTGATTGAATACATAATATCGGAACTTTACCTGATACCATGAATTCCCCTCAATGCTTTCAAACGAGAATCTTGCCCTTCACCTGGCGACGCTACAAGCTTCTTCCAATTCCGAAATATAGAGAAGCAATACAGAAATCTGAGACCTGAAAAAATCACATTTAATAAGTACATACATTACGTGCACGTACTTATAATTAATGAAATTAACATATAATTAATTACTAACTGCCTGCACTTTGAAAAGTAAGTGAGGTTTAAAACAAAACTGAAAGAAAATGCTAGTAAAAATGGAAAGTATTCTGGTATCGTGTAATAACAGAGTGATATAAAGCAGACAGTGATGTGCAACAGAATTGTTACAACATAGCATTATAGAATGCATATTTAGATGAACACTGTCACAGGCATTAATATTATTTTCTTATAAAATAATAAAATGTTTAATAAAATGAAAGCTTACCTCCAAGTTCTTTTCCCTTTTCTAAATAGCGATCACAAAGGCTTCCAATAAGGTTAAGTATTAATATTACCATGCAAACTACTCCTACAGTCAGATCCACAGTATCTATTGGGAAGTCTCTATCGCGTTTGGAACAATCAACATCATTCGACAGTCTCGTTTTAAATTTGTACTTTTTATAAATGGTTTCGTTGGTGCACGCCTCAAGGGACAATCTTAGGTCCAGATCCGATCCAGAAACTTCGTAAAAATTACTGCACGTTTTTTTCATGCAAAAACCGTGGCGCAGCACTGTGTGGTTGTAGTTTGTAACTCCTTCTGAAAATTCCTGTAAATAAGGGAAGTAATTATAGAATAAAACATAATCTTAAAATTAATTAATCTTAATGTAAAAAATAATTAAATATTAATTTATCTTGAAATTAAAAGTAACTGAATGAAAATATAGAAATACCAATTATTAATTACTTTTGAAGGGCTAGATTTTACGTAGCCTCATCTGAGCCGAGAGTTGAAAATCCAATGAATGTGAATCTTAAATTCTGAGAACTATTTACCGTAGGGGTCCAAAATAAGGATGACACAAGTGCCAAAACTTACTTGTATCATAGTTAAGAGCTCGCTTGGTTCATCCGAGACCAGAGCAAATTCTGCAAAGCAGTACATCGAATCAGGTTCATCGAAGCATTCTTCGTAGTTGTCCAGGTGGAACAACGGAGGCATTCGAGCATAGTCCGAGTCTGCAAGTATAACAACAGTAGCTGAATAAGATATGTATTGAATTATTTGTTAAAGAAGATGGGTTGAGAGTTATTGAATGTCTGTTAATAATAATAATCCAGTTGTTCACAATTGTGAATAATAACCGGATCTCTTTAGGTAAATAAGTATAGGGTAAAATAATAACGAATCCCATCCCATCTTTTCCAGCTTTTATTTCATACTTTCTATTAAACTTCATCTTGGTAGTCACTCCCTTTCTAGCCATATCATCTTTCACACAATGGAAGGTTTACTTCAAACATGAAAATATCCTTAGAGATTTTAATTAATGTATTTTGTAGACAGATAAGGAATATACAGTCTAACTTAATAAAATCATTTTGGTTGAATTAGCTGTGTAATTTTGCTGTTATAAAGAAACATACATAAAATTATTTTTAAATATAAATACAGTAATTACTTGTTTATTTACAATTTATCTGTTTTAAGATTTCATGAGAATCATGATTGTATTCATTGTATTTTCACACAATAACGTGATTTGCATAATTTAACTAGTATCAAAAATAAAATAATAAAGTATTAATTAATTCGCAAATACAGGAATCAATTAAAAAAACCTACGCCCTCTTTTTTCCGGTGACTATGAGTAGGAAACCCTTAATGTAACTAAAAGCTAATGAAAAATAAGTAATCTTATGTCAATTTTTATAATTAAGATGGACTGTTTATATTTCGTTCAACCAATCACATCAGATATTTGACAGCTCGGCCTGCTAAATTAATAAAACCGATGACTGGTAACAGGCGATAATCCAACAATCCCAAAATTTTACAACTTTTCGTCGTATATTTTACAAGTTTTCGCTATATATTTCTACATTAATAATGGCACCTGTCGTGAAAACGTAATAAGTAATTTTTGACAAATAAGTTGCATTTTTAGTTATATTAAATAGGGCCTTGATGAACTAATCAGTGCTTTGTCAGGCTTTCTGAGAAAAAAAATTCAAATATACCAAAATATTATGACACCCTAAAAGAAAAAATAATTATACTTGGTAAGTTATCAAAAAACCATAAAATATTGAAAAAATATTCCTAAGAAAGCGGTGAATGGTCACACAATAAAAAGCGTTTACATTGGCATCTAAACGAGCCACCTATTTTCTTGAGCCTGGTTGTAGAAACAACAAATTTGTATTTGGCTAGTACATATACTAGCTGCGCCACGGGGTTTCACGGGAATAACGGGATAAAAAATGGCAGCTATGTACATTTCAAGTTTCATCGCAATCGGTTCATTCGTTTTCACGTGAAGAAGTAACAAACATACTATGTACATACTAACACAAATTTTCGCAATTAGAGTAGGCTTTGATTAATGGAGACTCTAATAAAAACCAATATTTCATTATATTTAAAAATAATATTGGATGGTGGAAACAAAAATGGAAAATATAATTAAATAAAATACAACCTTTCGGTAGTCGGGTAAAAAAGAAAGAAAATAAGATCGAAATATAAATACCTATAAAGAATAAACAGAATAGAAACATAACATGTAAAAATGCAAGACTCGCAACGCAGTTATACAGAAAAAAAAAACACCGCAAATAATTTATGAGATCTAATGTAAAACGAAGTCTGTTAATTTATTCAGTACCTATCTATTTGTCATCTTTATTTATTTAATTAGTACATAGAATGCGTGGCCATCGCACGGCAACATAATCACATAAGAATAATCTACTATTTTAAATAGATAGTCGTATGATATCAGCAGTGATATCCTAGTGGTGTGACCGTCGGACTGCCAAGTCATAGGTTTCAAGTTCGAACCCAAGGCACGCCTCTGACTTTTCGGACTCATGTGCGTATTGCATAATTATCACTTGCGTCAAAAACGGTGACGGCATGAGAAGGCAAGTCCGAGGCCCGTGGACGGCTTTACTTTATTTAACTTTGACTCTGACACCAGGATAGTCGCTAACCACACGAAAAGAAAAACAGTCGTATTAAATAAAGCTCAGATTTTGTTGTATGTAGAATGTAGATTCTATTGCCGTGTGCGATTGCCAAGTCATTATAATTATTTTAAAGAAATATAGAAGACAAATGGATAGGTATTGAATTAATTAATAAAATTGGTTTTACATTATCTCTTGATCTCACATCTTTTTGCGGTAGAAGAACTGCGTTGCGAGACTTGCATTTTTTTGCATGTTATGTTTTTGATGGGATCTCATTTCTTTTTGTATATCCCGAAACTGATACTGAATCTACATCAGTTTAACAAAACGTGTGGAATTGTGTATCTATCGGTGGCATCTTAGGTAGATCCCAAAGGTTGTTTCGTTCAATTTCAATGCAAGTTTGATAACTGCATAAGTAACTTTGTAATCCTTGATAAATAATATGCCATTAATAAGTTACTTATCAGTTTGTATATCTAGAAAACAGGATTTTTCCTTATTTTATGGGCTATTCAAAATTTGAAGCTTGTGCGTGTGCTAGAAGTACCTTAGAATTTTGATGATCGGTGAGTCAGTATGTCAGTGACAAAATTAAGGACTTTGACCTGCAATAGTTCTTAAACTACTGGTTCAAATTAAATGTAATTTGAGAATATACCTAGTTATACTAAGCCCTTTTGATTACTGATAATTCAGGCTTCTAGCTTTATTCACAACGAAGTTACAAGGGGTTGAAAATGTCCTGAATGGCTTCGAGAAAAGATGGTACGGCTGTGCCTTTGTGTTTGTTTTGCTTGACTTGGCCCCCACCAAGTCGAGCAAACGCACATCAAATCACACCAAATCGGGGGGCACGACAGTGCCCCTGCACTGCTATGCCCCCCGATTTGATGTTCTTATTCGTTTGAATAAATCGGGGGGCACGACAGTGCCCCCGCACTGCTGTGCGCCCCGATTTGATGTTCTTATTCGTTTGAAGCAAAATAAATTGGGCGGAGCGGGAGGGCGTGTCAGACTCTAACTTAATAAAACCCACCCGTGTTCCTTCAGTTGCCATGTTGCCGGGGTTACCATTTCAAATGAAAGACGAAGAGTGTACCAGCGATCTGGTGAGATACAGTGTACAAGCGACATGGTGTCTTTATTGTTACTAGCAATTAACTGTTTATTTATTTTACCTCGATGGTCCTAGTTTATCATGGTTAAAAAATGGTTAAAATCGGTCTAGTAGTTTCGGAGCCTATTCGGTACAAACAAACCAACAAAAAATCTTTCCTCTTTATAATATTAGTATAGATTATGGATAAAATAAAGTAAATATTTATTTTATTTAGGTAGCTACGTAGCTGTATAATACCATCATTTGACAAAATGTGGGTGCCCTATAAGTACACCTCGGTCTCCCTTCGAGGAATATCGTCCGGCGTTATGAAAAATGAAAGAAACATTTTAAATGTTTTTTGAAGCCTTAACAAGCCTTTAAGCCTAAACAAACAAAAATTCAACATATTCTATTTCACAGAAACCTACACGGACAATTACAAAACGTCAGAAGCTAGGTGCACGGTTTCAATCGGTCGTTTCCTACGAAGGAGAGCCGATAGAAAACTCCATGGTTGCTCTTTTAAAAAGAATTTGCTTTTACTATGTTTTCAAATTAAAGTGTTAATAAGTATGGGAGGACAGTATAAGTACCAGGTACTTAACAAAACTCAAACGGAGTTTAATATAGCTAATTACACGTACCATTGAGCCTGTATATCACAGCAACACAATTTTGAAACAAAACAAATAATAATAAAAATTTAGTAAACATTTTGTTGTTACACTGAGCTACGCGACACAGGTCATGTTCAATTAAAATTTGATTTTATACTAAATTAATGACAACTTATCATAAGTATTACTTTTAGTTTTCAGCAGAATTTAACCCTGTACTTAATTGCCTTGAATGCATGTTTTTAATTAATTTTATTCAAGATTTTTCCGTGTGCATGAGAGATTTTTTTTTTATACGACCGAAAATAAAGATTGCTTTGATGTGTTAAAATAAACAATATTAAAATTAAAGGTAAGTATGTTTTGCAAGCGTTATTTTTATTGTTTTTAAATGAGTGTTCTAGACACTGTGTGAATATAAGCACTGTAGCAAGCTCGTCTTTAAACATAAAATATCCATTTCGACTCTGTAACTATTTTTGACGGTCAGTAAGTAAACTGAAAATATAAAAACTGGTAAAATTAGAAGAATAAAGCCCCATTTACACGGTGTAAATTTCTGGAACGTTCGAGAATAATAATCGCATACCATAAAGCGCGTTCAATTATTGCCATTCATGAATTGCAAGTCTTGTTCACGTCTCAATTTCATTTTGTGCATTTTTTTTTTTCGTGAATTTAGTGTTTGTGTGTATGTATTTATTTAGTATTTTTCGTATCTGTATGCATGTATTATAAATATATGTTTGTGTAATATTCATTAATTTCGTTTCTTTGTTAAGTAATTTATTTTATGCAGTTTTTAGTAGATTTTTATGTGTTTGCGACCGAACACACATAAAAATCTTCCAATAGGTAGTCAATGTGTGGCTTATCAAGTGAGAAATAGAGTAGTTTTGACAGTATTTTTTGAATGTGTGGTAGAAAATAAAGATTGCAGTAGATTCCTTCATTTTCCTCCTAATACTTCGTTTTTATTGGATTTAAGAACAACGATAACAGAATGCCTTGCGGTGTTTGACAGCTCAATTAGCGCAGTGACTAAATGGTTTTGCTTACGGGTACCTAGTAAATATTTAATTGGTCTGAAATAAAACAAAATTGTTCCGGGTCAAGCGTTATTGATTGCGATATTTTTTATATCGGTTCCTTAAAGTAACCTCCGCAATTAGCGATACTTAAATGCATCGTCAATCTTGTAATTTCTATACCTCTTCTGACAAAAACTCGCTGTAAATTGAAACTTCAATAAGGTTGCCACTATCAAACTGTTGCATTGGTCTTAAAATATACTATATATAGTTTTATGACGTGCAAGAACATAAAACCTTAGGCTGGTACAGCAATTACGAACTTAACTGCACGTTCGCCACAGCCTGTACCGTCACCCTCACTACCATCTCACGATGAGATAATATTTATACCACAGCATGAGCTACTGGCAACGTACGCGAGAGGGCGTATTTCCAATGTATACAAGGCTAGAACGCTGCCATAGAAAACTGCTCGCGTATACATTGTAATGCTATTTTTAAATCTGTGATTACAATGTATACATGAATTTTGCATAGGTACTGCTCGGGTATAGTTTGTAATGTGGACGCGCGCGGCCTGTTCCTTAACTATACTACATCACTTACACCTGACAAGAGTTTTAAAGATATAGTTTATTCAATAAAAAAAGAACAAAAATGTGAACTGGGTGAAATGGGTTAGGTTAGGTTAGAACTGTGGCCAACCACGCGCGAGCGGAGCGAGCAAAGCGTGCGGTGCCGCGGCAGCGGCCGGCGAGTGCTATTTCCAAGTTGCTTGCATCCAGGCAGGCTATTTAGTATTAGTGCAAGGTGCATTACGAACGTTTTCCAGACAAAATATTGACGTTGAAGATGAGTCATTTGTTCCGATACGAGAGAAGAAGAAAATAACATACCATAATATCATCACGCCTGTTTTCCCCGAAGGGTTAGGCAGAAGTATACCTATAGTTTACACACATTTCGCTATTTACTTTTAAAAGCATTTTGTAAAGTAGTTCAATATCACAAAAACAAATATGCATGAAACATTAGGACGTTAGCTGTGCTATATTATTTCGATACTGCCGCCAAACATCGCAACCCTCTGGTTGTCTAGGCCGCTAGTTACACTCCCTCTAGTATCAATCGAACTCGCCGCCCTAAGCGAATCCTTACCGACCCTGACGACCCCTTTACCATCCTCCAGAAGAGCAGTAGGGAAACCAGCACAGTGTACAAAAACAGACGCCTCCCGTCATTCCGACCTCGCCGCCGAGGTCCTTTACGATCGCAACAGCGTCCCCGAGTAAATGATACTCTCCCCCGTACCTTGCTCGATACCGAGGTGCCAACAGTTGTTGCAGCTGAGCACGTAGCTTTAAATTCCTCGATTAATAATCATGATCAAAACTTTGATCCTGCCCGTCTCATCCTTGATGTCTTCCCTCCGGTTGACGCCCTAAGCCGAGGTTCATACCCCACCCTTACCGTACCCGTACCCTTACCGTACCCTTAGCGAGCGTTCACCTAGTTTTAATTGAATAACCCCTGGCTGGAGGTTTTAAGTGTAGTAGCTTAAGGCAACCACAGGAAAGCCCGGTTAAGTAGTCATGAGCTCAGAGGTCAGCTACGAGATGCCCTAACTAAAAAAAATAATAATAAGGTGCGCGATAGTAGCGCGGCAGCGGCAGATGCCTTCACATTATAAGAACAGCCGCGCGACAGCAGCGCGACGGCTGCGCATTTTAGATCAGTGTGGCACACTTCATTTAAAAAATGGACTATACCTAATCACGTGCGCATGATGTTATGTTATATTATAGTATATATTATTTTATGGTGTACATATGAAGAATATTCTATCTATCTAACATTGAAAAAAAAAAGCCGTAAAACGTTGCCGCTCGCCTTTTAAAGTTTGTTTAAACTATTTCACGAAGTTCTGTTAGTTATTGCAATTTAAAGCTTATGATTAACGTCATAACGGTGACAAGACAGGACTTTGCGAAATAAATGAACTATACCTGCTGTATATATAGTACAGTCGGCTGCATTAATTGGGTACCCCAGTTGTATTAAAATTTTAATACAACTGGGGTACCCAATTGATGCAGCTCACCGTATATAAGTCTCAGCGTTGCGTAAGATTCTCTATGGAGACGGAGCACGTGAAAAGAGTACCTACCTGCAAAGACTTGGGGGAGGCATAGATCAGCACAAAAAAACTAGCTTAATTTTCGACTTTACACAGATTTGTTGTAGCTGTTTTTAAATCTGTGTGTGGATCTTTTGGAATAGCTGCCACACTGCTTCCTGGTACCAAAACAGCACAACACGCATCAAACAGAACCCTGCAGGTCATTCGCAGGAACCAAGACATGATGGGTGGTGACGATGGTGTCACAGTTCTGTCTGACAAGTGAATGCTTCGTTAAAAAGTTCGACTCTGTATCGAGAGTTCATAGAATGTGTTTGACGATCAATATGCGAGCTGGGCTTGGCGGGAATTGATATGCTCAAGAATTCTCCGATGTTATTCTAAAAGCTGGTGAAGGCAATCTACCAGAGGAGGGCGGCCAGATGACCCTACCAGATACTCTTGGTAAAGTAGTTTCTACTTTAGAAGATTACCCACAATTACTAGTTTAAACGTGTGCAGTTCCCTGTGAGCGTATGCTTTGCGATGATTATCAACAAGTCACAGGGGCCGACATTGAAGGCTGAAGGCTGCGGGTGTCGACCTCAGAACAAGCTACTTCCCACACGGACAACTGTACGTCGCTTGCTCCTGAGTCACCAGTTCTGACTCTATAAACATAGTATACAGGGAAGTGTTATAAAAATGTGGCTGTTATTGTAGTATATTGTGGTGTCTTACGACTTCCATGCGAACGAAGTTGCGGGCAGAAACTAGTTCACAAATACAAAGGTTGTTTAGAATTAAAATTAAATTAGAAGCTTCATTACTTTCTACAACTTTACTATTCCTATTTTGATAACACTTCCTGTGCTTCAAGGAATTTAATAAAACAACAGGTATTCTTTAGTAAATTGTAATGTAAAATAAATAATCTTATTACTTTATAGTTTGTTTTCTATATTTAGTCTTCGTATTAAATTATTACGTTCAGTTATTGATCATAATATTCGCAATCCACGCCATTTTTGTCACATGAGGTAGCGCTTTATACTATGTCAAATGACCACTTGTTAATCTGACGATAAACCAAAAAATCATTAATTCAAAAAATGTTCCCTTTTAAACTTTAGCTCCAACATCAAAGTAAGTTTAATAGTTACTCTTTCAGCAATATACTATGAGTTCGATTTCTTGGGCAATAGATGGCGTTTGATTTCAAAGGAATCGATATCATTCACAGATGCATGCAAATGTTGTAACAGTACTCCACAGTAACCCACTAAGAGGGCAGGATCAACGACTTTATGGTCAATAACAATTATATTATAATCTTTACGCTTTCACGGCGACATTATTATATTATATGTATATATATAATATTATTATAAATGTGAAAGTTTGTGAGGATGGTTGAATGGATGTTTGTTACTCTTTCACGCAAAATCTATTTAACAGATTTAGATGAAATTCGGCACACAGATAGTATATAACTTGTTTTAACATATAGGGTACGTTTTATCTCAATATTCCCACGGAATCGAGACTGGTGACTCCGTGACTGGGTGAAACCGTGGAGCGCAGCTAGTAATAAATTAAAATACTCTTATTATTAAGTACACGGAACTGTATACTGGTTTACCATTTTAATAACAACATTACGATCTTCGAATTTTGACTGACTCATATCTATTCCATTATCATCTTCTGTTTTCTTAGATTCCTTAGCAGCATCTTGGATTTCTTCAACAGATTGTGTTTTAGACTTTCTGAAGATGGTTCCAACGAGGTTTGCAAAAGGACTTTCGACCAGCATCCAGAAGAAAAATGCTGCTATGTATATGCCCGTAACTTTTGTGCAGCTTTCCAGCATCTGTGAAATATAGAAAATGTTTTAGAATTATTTTTTTTACACCGTGATAAATGTAGCAGAGTATGTCTGACAGAATCTTTCACAGGGCTTGATATGAAATTAAATGACCATCTTTCAATTAATTGCCATTTCAGTACTTCGCCATTCCTTCATAATTTTAATTTTATTTATTGTCTCATTTATTCCATAACTATAACAATACATGCGGTATGTTAACTAATGAAAGGAGTTCCCGTTAACCTGCAATAATATAACGTCCATACATGTTAAAAAAATATTATCATCCGAAAACAAAATGTTATTATTTAATAATAAAATATTCACAAAAATGATTAAATTGATACGTTAAAGAAACACTCTGTGCACGCGCACTTATCTCTCAACGTGAAAACACAAATGCGACAAATGCGCGTGCACAGGGGCCTACCACCAGCTCATAAAGCAGTATTATTCTAATCTTACTTTGAGTTTTCATACCATGACGTGCATCAAATGAGCGTATTATTGTAATGTTGGCACAATGTTATTTTCTTACCTTTTTTGGTGACGTCACCTCTAAATGTTCATTCAAATCGTACCACGACGTGACTTTTGACAACTATGTCAAATTTAGCAATAAAAAAGAATCCTCGGACTCGATGGAAATAATTATTATTATTTTGCAAACTATATTAAAAAGAAAAAAACATTTTCGTGTCATGTAAAGTAAGTAAAATGTATTTATTTATGTAAAATTGCCGAATGAATTGTGTATCTAGAGGTTATAGTACATGTGTAATGAATTTCTTGTTTGATTGTAGATGACATACGAAATATTTGAGTTTTACGCAGAAAAATAAAAATTCCTCTTTGATTTTCTTATTTTTAAAAGCCAAATCTTTTAATATTTGTGTCAATTTAATGGAAATTACTCACAAAAATTAGAATCTAATGAAAGGTAATATTTTTTAAGTAAAGGAAAATAATATTTTGCTTCAAGACCACTCTTCATAGTAGCGATTCGGACTCTTTGTTTTTCTTATTTTTAAAAGCAAATCTTTTAATATTTGTGTCAATTTCATGGAAATTACTCATAAAAATTAGATTCTAATGAAAAGTAATATTTTTTAAGTAAAAGAAAATAATATTTTGCTTCAAGAACACTCTTCATAGTAGCGATTCGGACTAACGTGTGAAAGGGACAGCGCTTTACAGTTCATATAGCGTTGTTTCTTTTCTACTATACATAAAAGTTCATTCTTTCCCAGCATTAAGCAGGAATAAGACAACATTGAACGATGACGTCATCGTACGAATATGAGTAATGTTATTATAAGCTTAAAACAAAACTCTCTTAAAATAAGATTTTTTCGAAAAGATTGTGGTCGGCCCCCTACTAATATTGTTTTTGGTCGCTATACTAAATTGCGAGAACGGGAACGCCTTTTATAAATTTAAAATAATATTACTGTATTTTTTATATTTCTGTATAAAAAACATATTAAAAAAATTAGTAAAAAAATTACACAGACCTTAAATCTATCTTTACAGGATGCCCTAATGCGACATGTAAGTGTACACATAAATCTAATATTTTAAGTTATTGAAGTGTTTTATAATGTTTGTATAAATCTTTCTTTTTCGCGTGGTTAGTGTCTAACCTGGTGTCAGAGTTCATAAGCAGCCCATGGAAAAACTTTTAATACGTCATGCTGTTCGATAAGAGAACTAGATATGTATAACAGCATGTGTCACAATATTCACCATCATAAAATAAACGAAGTCTAGGACACCCTTAGTCAAGCTGTTCTAAATAATATAAATATTACTTACAGCTCGGATTAAATAGATTCTTTGAAGGGCGACAATAGACGCCACTTCGGTCCTGACAAAGGCAGCGTGCAGTAGGTACGCACTGAACGACAGCCGGCCTGTGTACGTGAATGGTTGCCACTCCAGGATGGTCCGATATATACCTGTAAGTGGGGGAAAACGGGATGGTTGAAGAGCATTTTTTTAGAAATCGCAACAAAAGACTACTTTTCGCCTCAGCACCTCAAACAAGCAGGTTTTGCTGTTTAAAGACAGTGAGCAAAATTCGATTTTGCTGCGAGCGTGAGATAAAGTAACTACTTTTTTTTTTAATGCCGAGTACTGTGCTGGGTTTACTCACAAAATTCAAAAGATATGAGCTCACTTTGTTTTGTCACTTTCACTTTGATACGAAAAGAGCGAGAGATAGAAAGAAGTCGAATCGAAGTTCGATTTTAAAATACCATAACTAATAGGCCCAAAAAAAAAGTCAATAAAACGTTCTGATACACTTAAAACTATAAAATCGCAAATCATCTGTTAAGGTTTTATTTAATAAAATGCTGTGTTATTATATTTTTTGGAACGAAGTTGTTGAACGCGGCTTACGGTAGGAGTTCACTAGCAGAATTCGTCATGCGAAAGGGTGCTTGCGACTTTCTTCTTCTAATTCAAAGATAAACAGAGAAAGAAAGAATGAGAGAAAAGAGAGAATGAAAGTGTAAATTTGGTCAAAGTGCAAATCCGAGATGGCGGCTGCGATTTTCACATTTTATTGTCATGAGTGTCGTTTTAGAGTTTTCGAGGGTACTGATCGTGAGGTCAAAATGTAAATCCAAGATGGCGACAGCGAAAATTTTCAAATTTTTGTGCTCCCGGCACTGAAGGTGTTAAGTCAATAGTGAGGTCAAAAAGTAAATTTAAGATGGCTGCTGCGAAAATTTTGTTTCTGTTTTAAATCATACGTGATTGAACTTCGTTCCTGACGGGGGTCCCACGACCGCACACGTTATTTTTTTCTAAATAATGAAATTATATTTCTTTAGAATCAAATGAAGAGAAAGTTGAAGAAAAGAAAAACCGAAGTTTGTTTTTATATTTTTTTACCTTTCGGTATATATGGTCTCATTACTGAGGTGAAAAGTTGTATGTGTTACTCGAGACCAAAGGTATTTGCATCTCGTGTCTTTGAATCCCTCGCTGCGCTCACGATTCTAACCTAGAATCACTCGTTACGCTCGTCATTCAATTACAAAATCCTTCGCTTACTCGGGATAACACTCGAAGCAAAAACTAACTTTGCTCTCTTGTTGCACAAATAACTATTGTAACATTCGCATCTCATTCGCAATCTTTCAAAAATATATTATAATTTTTAATATAAGTTTGAGAGATTGCGACTTGAATGTTAACGTTTTTATAGTACGAGAATTGACCTTATTTATTTATTTATTTATTTAACCATTTATGCACACACATATAAACAGACAAGAAGAAAGGAACAGAAAAATACGTACAAAGGCAATGCTTATTTCTAAAGAAATCTCTTCCAGCATACCTGCGACAGGAAATTATAAAAAATGAGATGTAGACAACGTGTGTAACCGTAGAAGATAAAACAAAAACATAAATCAAAGAAGAAAAAAAAAATACAATTTACTATTTACACAAACTACTTACAATATAAGAATATACTTACATACATACTTCTAAAATAAATATCACTACAATATATATAATTATAATGTGATTTAAGATGACTATGCAACTATGACGAAGTGGAAAGATAGTGTTCTTTCACTCTTCGTTTAAATGTTTCAACAGTACAACAGTCCCTAATGTCAGGCGGAAGTGAATTCCACAACCGAACCGCGTGCACAGTGAAGGAGTAGGAATAGAAGTCGGTTGAGTGGGGGGGGGATTTAAGGAGGTTTTTAAGATGCGACCTGCAAGGTGCATCAAAAGGACGGACGTAGGAGAAGCGTTCCCGCAGATAGGAAGGGGTATTAGGGTTGTGAAGGATGTTGAATAGCAGACACAATATCCGAGAGTTCCTGCGAAGTCGAATAGGGAGCCACTTGAGTATCTTGCGAAAATTAGAAACGTGATCATACTTTTTAAGGTTAAAAACAAAACGAATACAGATATTTTGCAAACGCTCAAGTTTATTTAAAAGCTCCTCGGTGGCATCCAAATAACAGGCATCAGCGTAGTCTATGATGGGCTGTATGAGAGTTTGAGCAAGGGAGATTTTGGTCTTCAAGGGCAAGAAGCTCTGGAGGCACTTCAACGAATGGAACGTGTAGTGCACTTTGCGACTGACTTGAGCAACATGGGCAGTCCACGATAAGTGAGAGTCCATGGTCACCCCCAGGTTTTTAACCGCATTTGCCTTCCTTCTGATATCATCGACCTTCTGATATCAGAAGAGCCAATTACCGTAATTAACCACGTTCGAATTCTAGTCGCAATCTCGTCTCAGCGACAATCAATGTCAAAAACTTGTCAAAAATGTAGGTAGGTATTTTATGGCAGATGAATGACTATTTCTTGAAATGGTGACATTGAATTCAATTCTAACTTAGAGAGTAGTATGGAATATGTAAGTTTGTAAATATTTTATGTTACGGTAGCGAATCATATTTTGATCAACATATATAATGCTCAGTGACAGTACACTGAGCTGCAAATTGAAGATATCGTAAGACAATTTGAATTTCACGGGCTACCCTGACGGTTTCGCCTTAAGTAATGCCGAAGTAATTCGATAAATTCTCAACTTAAAATTTTCAATTCAGAAACCGGGTGTGAGTGAAATTAAAATGCAAACGTTCTTAAACTACGGGAATTCAGTTTGAGTCTCCATGTTAAGGTCTGCAATGAACTAATGAAGTCCTTTCAAGGATTCGTTCCAATGTTGTTTGATAATAATCATTTCCTCAGAAAACAGAATAGAATAAGTTAAGTGAGTACCTTCAAATTGAATAATAACTCCAGCTATAATGATGGCCATAGTTATGCCGAAGATAGGCTTCATGAAAGCAGCATACAGCAAGTGAACGTAGACGGGTTGTGGTGGAACATCAGCAAAGAAGATATGGCCAGAGAAGCAAATGAGCACACCCAGGATGAACGTACTCCAGTATAGGTACCGGTATTTCTGGAAAAGGTAAGAAAAGAAAACATAGAGTGTATTCGAATTGAACTCTATGGCAATACTTATAACGTTAGGAAATAATATGGTTTAAATAAACGGATACAGTGGTAAAACTATTAAATATATCCTTATCATTCATCTGAACGACATTCATTGCTGGACATAGGTCTCCTCTAAGCGTCGTCACAACGACCGTTCCTGTGCTTCTCACAAGCAGTAATTAAAATTTCACTTTGAAAGAATCTGCCCAATTTACTTTGGTCAAGTTTAGGTCGGTCGTTGAATATTCATGAGATAGGCAAGTTTTTAAGAGGAGCCATTCGAAATATAAAATTACATGTCAATATTAAAACTTTATACACCAAGTTATTTGGACTATTGTATTTTTAAGCAAGGTGAGGAAAGAGGAAAGGTGTTGCGTCGACTCGAAGTAACGTAGGACAAGGACAGCAAGATCTCTGTAATGTATTGGAACAATAACACATTTAAGAATTTGATTGTGTATCGAAAATAGCTACATTACTTAAACATTGTGTCGCTGCTATTAAAGCCCACCTCCAAGAAGAATACGACAGCATTCCAGAAAAAAATTGAAGGTACGGGATAAATAAAACAAAACTTGATGAGTGCATAATTATGATGAAGATGGTGATTTCTATGAAGCGTCACCTACCCAAAATTTCTTAGGATTGCCCCCAGCCTTCTGCCAGTCATAGATAATGTAGCCTATTGCCATGCCGATGACGTACCCAGACAGGTTGGTATGCCCTGGTATGTAGACATGTTTGAACGTTTCACTGTCCATGAATAAATTAATTACTGTGCTGAAAGTAGGAGATAGATCATTAAAAAATTATACACGGCGAATTATACATATTAGACAGTACGGAACCATTTTCACTTGACCAAATTTTACACGACTATGTGCGTCGTATGCTTAGATTATTAGGAAGTCACGTGACTATTTGCCTCAGTATGAATACTTACATACAAGCTTTTTTACACAATCGGCGCAAGCGTATTTTGTCTCGCATCAACAATGGCTGAATACACACTTGATATATTTTTGTGGTTTTTAAAACAAGTGTTACACATATACTTTAAAATTGTTTAAACTAGAAAATAGTTATGGAAAACTTACTCCGGGGAAGCAAGCAGAACACCATTTAAGTGCTGATAGTAAGTATGCAGTGTGGGGACAATGATCCCTATCACGAAGAGAATGCTCAGTACCACCTTCCTAGTCAAGACAGTCCTGCATATCAAGAAGATGATGACTCCCATGAAGTAGAGTTGGGTGTCTGCTGCTAAATACCTGATGAAGGAACAATGATGAATCATTTTAAAATAATGTCACACGCTACGTAACGGTATTTTACGGCCTGAAACACAGGTTTGAATTAACCTAGATCGGGCGGATCGCTACCTAATATTGTAATTCCGAAACATCATTACTTACTTGCACTTGTGATTAACATATTTTAGTTTTTTTTAGGCATTATAATTGTTTGGGAAATCTTACTGTTGCCTTAATGTACACTTTTTGTAAACGTTTTTATTCTTTAAATATTAAAATATATTAAAAAAATATTTTCGAATTGTAATACTGCCCTCATAACTAAAACAACCGTAACTAGCATTTTTATGAAAAATGAGTTAATACTTGTTTCAGAATCAGCGTGATGAGATCTATAATGTTCTCTGTAACGTATTTTTGAAATAACCTACTCTAACGTTACACTACGTTAACGTTTACGTTAGTCATAAACGGCGTAATTGCCAAATCTCTTTAGCTTAGCGTGTTTATTCAAGTTTGACAATGCATTGAATATTTCTCCAAAAAATAATCATCGTAAGTTACTATACAGTGGATATCTGAACTATATTCTGTTATTACGCGAAATTAGTACTAGGTAACTGCTATTTACGGTGGTTATTATTACTAATGATAAATTTATATTGTACTTATTTACTACTGAAAGCAAGGGTATCAAGATCTTACCGTCGTTATGTTTAGTTTATTAAAAAAACATGTGTGACTTTGTTGCTAGGCATGACAGCAGTAACTATCAGTCATGGTTCTTGTAACTCAGTATGCCTAGATATCAAAACCGTGAGTGTTATTTTGCGGCCGTTATGCGTAGTTGGTATCACTATAGTTACAAGGCGCGACCGGGGGTTTTGGGGGCCCGCCCAATATCAGTGTATGCCACTAAAGACAGACGAAAGATATTCGTAAAATAAATTAAAATATTATTACATATTTGCCGGGAGTAAAGAGCTAACACAAAGACAAAAAGTTATTTAGAAGGTTTTGAGGTATTTTTTCTGTTATTATTCTAGAATCAATAGTGAAATATACCAATGCAAAAGTATGCTTATCTAGACCGCAGGTATCACTTTGCCAACACATAAATTCTCTGTATGCCGAAACAACTAGATCTGAAATAAAAGCAGTTTTGAGGCTTTTGTTCTTTGCTGGATTATTCTGTTCTGATAGTCAAAACTTCAATGATTTATGGGTTACTGATGGCACTGGTATAGAAATATTGATTGGTTTATTTTATTGGTAAGAGATATGATGATTCTATCACCAGGGATGGAAGAGAAGTACGGTCCATGGCCCTTTACGGGGCACCGGTGTGGGCGCGTTCACTAAGGCTGCGACCAGCCCGCCGGTTGAACACGTCCCAGAGGGTCATGGCCACCCGGCTGGCCCAAGGATACCACACGGTCTCCTGCGAGGCGGCGAGCTTCCTTGCCGAATTACCGCCATGGGATCTGGAGGCAAAGGTCCTCGCGCACATTTGGGAGTGGCGCGCGGAGGCGAAGCGCCGGGGCTTAACTCCGCTGCCGCGAGAAATCGCGGCACAGCGGACAGAGCTTCGGCGGGATCTCATGGCGTCATGGAGAGTGCGATTGTCGCAATCCAGCGCTGGGCACACCACAATTGCGGTGATAAGACCCCTCTTTGAGGCGGTACGGCGTCCTCACCTTCCGCCTGACGCAGGTCCTCACCGGACACGGCTGTTTCGGGAGGTTCCTGCACAGGATAAGGCGGGAGGAAACGCCCGGGTGTCACCATTGTGTGGATCGCCGGAGGACACGATGGAGCATACGGTGGAGGTCTGGCCAGCTTGGGCAGAGCATCGCCGTGTCCTCGTGGAGGCGATCAGCGGCGGTGATCTCTCGCGTCCGGCCCTGGTTCAGGCCATGGTACGGAGCGAGAGGAAATGGGAGGCCGTCACCTCCTTCTGCGAAGCGGTAATGCTCGCGAAGGAGGAGGCGGAGCGCGTGAGGGAGAGGCAAATTTTGCGCCCTCAAGCCCCTAACCGCCGCAGGAGGAGACGCCCAGGGCGGCGGGAATCGCAAGCCGATTTCCGGCCACCGTAGGCGCGGGCTTGCGGACGGTGAGCAATGGGTAGCTCACCGTCCGATAAGGACCAGGCCCGGGTCGACGGCGCGTTGTGTTCCACACGCGCCTCAAAGAGATGTCAGCAGAATTGACGGGGTCCGCTAGGGCCGATGCCTGCCGGGGTTGCGAAGAAAACCGAGAGAGAGATCGTGGCCCCCGGCAACAGGGCAACAGAAGGAACACGGGTGGGTTTTAGTCAGTAAGAGTCTGACACGCCCTCCTGCTCCGCCCAGAGCGGGAGAAGTTATTTGATGATTTCCCAGCCAAAAAAAAGGGATGGAAGAGAAAAAAATGATTTTTTGGCACCGATCCGAGACATATTCCATATTCTTCATAAAGAATTGCCAAAATACCTGTTGAGTACCTACCATTAAATGAAAAGTTGGTTGCCTTTCGAGGGAGGTATAGTTTCCGTCAGTATATTCCATCAAAACCAGCTAATTATGGAATAAGCATGTATGCTTTTGTAGATGCAAAAACGTTTTACACAATGGATCTACATATTTACTGTGGCAAACAACCAGATCCCAAGAATAGTCCCTTTGTGTTCAATAACAAGACCTGTGATCTTATGGCATTGCGTTACTGGATTGGCGAGAAATATTACAATGAACAACTTTTTCAACGGATCTAAATGGATTTTAAAGTTACTGAAAATCAGCTACAAAGACATAAACTAACTTTAGTTGATACTTTAAGAGCTAATAACACATGCATTCCGTCCTGTTTCAAGTTACAACTAGGGGCCAATTTTCACGGTTGGTTTTCAAATAGATTATTTTAGTTTCCTATGTACCACAGCTACGCTAGCACGTACATGTAACGTCATCTTTATATCATGCCCATATAAATAACCGAAGATACGGGAATTAAACGAAAGCCATCTAAACGTCCTTTTATAATAAAACTAAAAGTGGAGTGAATGTAGTTGAAAAACTGGCAGGAACGTAGATATGACGTATTTCGTAATGCTCAGCGCTGGCATAAGCGCTTACTATATTATTTTAAATGTTAAACCTAGCATCAATACCATGTTTCACCCGCATAAGTCTCGATCCTGTGAGAATGTAAAAAGTATTCTATTTCCTAATCTAGGTCATGGTCTACCCATATGCCAAATTTCATTCAAATCTGTTTAGCCGTTTTAGTGTGAAAGCGTAACAAACAAACAATCAAATTAACAAACAAACTCACTTTCGCATTTATATTATTGGTTAAGTAAGATAGGATAATATTTTTATATAATATTTTTTATTTAATATTTTTTTATTATTTGTATTATTGTTATATATTTATAATATTGTATTATATTCATGATGCTATATTATATTTTTAGACTTATTACATAGATAGTTGAGATATTTTACCTTCCCTACTTTTATTAAGCAGCATTGACCTTGTTACAACCATTTATGACAATAACGAAAATAAATGGTCTTGTAATTTCACTTTTACATGTTCTATAAACAAAAATTTCTGTTACTTTTAAGTACTAATATTCAATATATTTAATAAATTTATGTGTATATTTACCAAGTTTGCGGCATACAATGGGAACCGTGAACGTAATTATTGATGTAAAGGATATTCCTCCACCAGTAAATGCGGCAGTCTCGTACTTCGGTATAAACCAATTTCTGTAAATAAATGTTAGTTTTGATTAATTAATACACTTCTTGATATTATGGAACAAATGGAACTTTCTTGCAACTTGTTGATTCCTAAGAGAAGGAATGAGGAATTAGGAAAATGTCGTTAGGAAAGTTTTGGGTATGAATGTGCATGGATAAAAGAGTAAGGGAAGACCAAAGACACGATTGATAGACTGTGCGGAACATGATATGGCTAGAAAAGGGGTCACTAGTGTGACCTATCGAGATGACGACGAAGTATTGAAGAAAAAGACATGTTGCGTCGACTCCAAATAATTTGAGACAAGGACAAGATAATAATAATCAAGTGTAAGCTCTCTGGGATTAATGTTTTGTTGTAATGACAAGAAATCCGCGATTCCAACACAGATACGTTAATTACTATCACTGTATGAATAAAAAATTGACAATGTCTAATACTTTGTAAAGATGATATTTCACTCAGAGTTAATGTTCATTACGTGTAGTAAAAATATGTTATAGTTAGGTATCTACATTATGCATGCACGCATGGAATCACCGGCGGATTAATTTTTATATTATTTAGTCTTATTTATTCTTATAATTCGTTGTTTAGTTGTCTTTTATTCTAAGCACTGCTTATTTTATTTTGTTACCTACCTATTTAATAGACAAATCACTGAACTTGACTTGATTTCCGTGCTTCTTTTTCGGGTGACCACTGAAAATTAGTGCGCAGCATCATGCCGAGTGGAAGCCTTCTTGTCACAGTCATCTCGTGCAGCTACCGACTATTTTCTGTTTTATGCTCGTGATTTATACGTACTTTTATTATGTACTTTTTTATTGTTTTCTGATTACTCTTGTCTTTTATGTATGCAAGTGCTTCTGTGACAAATAAACCTATTTTTCTTTTTTTCTTCTTTCATTGTTTTAATCTACTTTCAAATGATACCGACAGATTAACATAGGTACGAACTTTTATCCGCTCAGTTCATTTCATTGTTCAATTGGAAATCCGCGATTAGGACACAGTAGCGTCAGTTACTGTCACTGAATGAAAAAAACAATTGATATTTCACTCGAATGAATGTTCATTGTTTCAATCTACGTTCACACGACACAGAACGAAAAAATAACACAGGAACGAACGTTCATCTGCTTAGTTCATTTCATTATTCAATAGGTAGGCGAGTAAAAGATGTCAAGTGCCGAAATCCAACATCTTTAGATCGGGTCAATAATGATTTCATTTTTGACTTGTTATATCAGTTTACTTCGAGTGAAAGATGCCGATTGAAATATAAAAATGAAAACAGTGAAACGTCTGATATCTACTTAAGAAAAGCTAACGCGATACTGATGATACTAATGTTGAAATCATACACAGTAGAGTTATAAGAACTTGCCTGCCAATTAGGTCCTGATGCTAATCTCCCAAACCAAGTTGCTGACAAGGCTATGATGAGGCCGTACGATGGAGTCAATCTGCATTAGACAAAGCAAAAGTCTATCAATAATCCTAATGCTCATTTGATTTAGCAATACATGAATGAGTATAAAACCACTAATAGATAGGGTCAAGGATGTACATTCAGATGTATTCGGTTTACAGGCAAACATTTTCATTACTAACAACAATTCATTTAGTTTTATGAAATGATATATTTTTTTCTGTAAATATATAATATAATAGATATCGGAATTAATTTTACAGGACACGTTTAAATATCTGCGTAATAATTTTTAAGTTGATGGCACTTAAGAGAGTGATTTTATATCACTCTGTTAAGTTTTGAATTGAATTGTTTTGAATTGACAACTCAGCACAACACGCTCCCAGCACAGAATTGTTTAAAAGTAGTTGCAAGCTAACAGTCTGTATTTCAAATATCTAGTTCGACTGTACTTGTGAGATTTAAATATTATATTCTTACCTCAACCATCTCACTATGAATTGTTTTGGCAGCATGCTCCACGAAGGTGCATGTTTCTCTGAATATATCAGCCAGTTATACACTAGTAGAAAGGACGAGATGACAAAGAATGTCTGCATTATCAGCGGCCCGTTCAAAAATATGGAATAGGCTTTAATATGTACCCACTGAAATTAAAATAGTAATATTGAATTATTTAACATCTTTTGCTGTTCAAGGACGTTTTTTTTAAATTATTTTCTGTACTATGTATGTGAAATAACAAAATGGTATATATTTCTTGAAAATTAATTAATTTTAATAAGAAAATAAAATTAAACTTACATGTTCTAAAATGTTTGGATTAACAGTAAATATGAGGTAGGTGAAAAGTGAGTGACCTTCCAGGACGAGGAACATATTAAGTGATCTGCACCAAATAAAAACAATTATTATAAATATGAAAAAAAAAAAAAATAGCGTTCTGAATTTTCTGCCTGCCCTCATCAAAGAAACTGATTGAATACATAATATCGGAACTTTACCTGATACCATGAATTCCCCTCAATGCTTTCAAACGAGAATCTTGCCCTTCACCTGGCGACGCTACAAGCTTCTTCCAATTCCGAAATATAGAGAAGCAATACAGAAATCTGAGACCTGAAAAAATCACATTTAATAAGTACATACATTACGTGCACGTGCTTATAATTAATGAAATTAACATATAATTAATTACTAACTGCCTGCACTTTGAAAAGTAAGTGAGGTTTAAAACAAAACTGAAAGAAAATGCTAGTAAAAAAGGAAAATATTCTGGTATCGTGTAATAACAGAGTCATATAAAGCAGACAGTGATGTGCAACAGAATTGTTACAACATAGCATTATAGAATGCATATTTAGATGAACACTGTCACAGGCATTAATATTATTTTCTTATAAAATAATAAAATCTTTAATAAAATGAAAGCTTACCTCCACGTTCTTTTCCCTTTTCTAAATAGCGATCACAAAGGCTTCCGATAAGGTTAAGTATTAATATTACCATGCAAACTACTCCTACAGTCAGATCCACAGTATCTATTGGGAAGTCTCTATCGCGTTTGGAACAATCAACATCATTCGACAGTCTCGTTTTAAATTTGTACTTTTTATAAATGGTTTCGTTGGTGCACGCCTCAAGGGACAATCTTAGGTCCAGATCCGATCCAGAAACTTCGTAAAAATTACTGCACGTTTTTTTCATGCAAAAACCGTGGCGCAGCACTGTGTGGTTGTAGTTTGTAACTCCTTCTGAAAATTCCTGTAAATAAGGGAAGTAATTATAGAATAAAACGTAATCTTAAAATTAATTAATCTTAATGTAAAAAATAATTAAAAATTAATTTATCTTGAAATTAAAAGTAACTGAATGAAAATATAGAAATACCAATTATTAATTACTTTTGAAGGGCTAGATTTTACGTAGCCTCATCTGAGCCGAGAGTTGAAAATCCAATGAATGTGAATCTTAAATTCTGAGAACTATTTACCGCAGGGGTCCAAAATAAGGATGACACAAGTGCCAAAACTTACTTGTATCATAGTTAAGAGCTCGCTTGGTTCATCCGAGACCAGAGCAAATTCTGCAAAGCAGTACATCGAATCAGGTTCATCGAAGCATTCTTCGTAGTTGTCCAGGTGGAACAACGGAGGCATTCGAGCAAAATCCGAGTCTGCAAGTATAACAACAGTAGCTGAATAAGATATGTATTGAATTATTTATTAAAGAAGATGGGTTGAGAGTTATTGAATGTCTGTTAATAATAATAATCCAGTTGTTCACAATTGTGAATAATAACCGGATCTCTTTAGGTAAATAAGTATAGGGTAAAATAATAACGAATCCCATCCCATCTTTTCCAGCTTTTATTTCATACTTTCTATTAAACTTCATCTTGGTAGTCACTCCCTTTCTAGCCATATCATCTTTCACTCAATGGAAGGTTTACTTCAAACATGAAAATATCTTTAGAGATTTTAATTAATGTATTTTGTAGACAGATAAGGAATATACAGTCTAACTTAATAAAATCATTTTGGTTGAATTAGCTGTGTAATTTTGCTGTTATAAAGAAACATAGGTACAGTACCGACCAAAAGTCCATAGGCAATCGCACAAAGCAATAGACTGACGCTTCGGTTTGACTTACGACCTTCTTCTATAAGATGTTACAATACTATAGATACACACACACTCACTTTGTCTGCAACTCATACTAGTTCATAATTTCAATCTATATAGAATACGGCGTGCTAGCTCAGTGGATAACGTGCTTTGGTATGTGCGATTATGGCGAGCCGAGCGAGGGTTCAAATCACATCTGTGGTTTGCTTGTAATTTTTAATAATTACTTTCATAGTTTTTGTTATTTTTTAATAATTATTATTCATAGTTTTTGTTATTTTTTAATAATGACTAGTTCAATAATCATTCGTTTTTTGTTTCGGTCGTCTTGTTCACATAAATATTAAGGTTTAGCAGGTAGACCACAGAAAACTAAGTAAATCATTTCGATTTCTGTGGGGTAGACAGACGCAGTTCGTTACGCGTATTCGCGATTGCTACGGTCTGTTCCCAGCCAATCTCAAAACTTTGTTGGTTCGTGGTTATTGTTGGTGACGAGTATTTAGGTATTAGCGGTGTTGTGGTTATTGTTTTCAAAATGCAGTCAAATATAAATATTGAAGGGAGATCAAATATTATTGAGCTGCGTAAAAGTGAATGTAATTTACACAAATATCTAATGAGACCGGACTAAGTGTGAGTGTTATCATTTAAATATTTCATATTTTACTAAACATAAATCTTAATCAAAGGTATTGTTGATAGAACAGAGGTATTGTTGAGACAGAAGATGCCTTTAAAATTTTAAATTCATTATGAGGTTTAATTCGATTAGTGAATGATAAATAATTATTATGTGTAATAAATACAATGTTATTCTTTGTTCTAGAGAAATACTGTGAGGGTTAAGAGGAATGAGGAAGAGGCTTATTATCGAGCAGTAGCGACGTCAAATGATGGAGGAATATGAAACAAATGGTTTCATACCAACGAGATATTTTGCTGAATTATTAAACACGTCATTATGAACCGTTCGCTGTGCACTCTGAAGACTTGTATCACTGAAGACCAGCTAGGAAGCCGTTTTCGACAGAAAGGCATAAACAAGAACGTTTAAGTTTCGCACGATAATATTAAGACTTCAAGTGGGACACTGCTATATTTTAACCTTAAAATATTTACCGTACCAACTTAATAAACAACAGATTCGTTATTGCATGAATTTGTGGTAACGATTTTTTAAGCAAGTTACAATATGTTGTTTGTCGTATTTCTCGCAGATAGACCGAAAATGTTTAAGATTATTTTAGTAATATTATTATTTTAGGATTACAATTTGAGGTTAAGTTTCAATCTTCTTTTCGTAAAGAAAATGAATACTTAAGCTATAACCTCAATACCAACCAATATTTACTAAAGCCAAATAAAATGTCAAATAAATAATGTAAACAAACTGCCCATACTTTACCTTAAAATCACTTATTTTGTAAGTAGTTTTTTTTTTACATTTTGATTAGTCTTATATTCTTATTTATTGCTTAATTACTTCGACCATGATCAAAGCTAACTAATAATAAGCTAGCTAATATTTATGGTGAAAATATCAATTTAAAATTAAAAACATTTCATAATACAAATATGTCAAAATAATATAAATTACTTCTAAGTTTTTTGACATCTATTTCACATCTTATTGAGCTGACGTAATGACAAATAATTGTAGCAATATATTATCTATAAGTAAAATAAATATAACGAATACAATTTTTTAATTTTGCTATCACATATTACGCATTTTTAATTCTAAACCCTTTATTGCAATAACAGCATTAATAAAAAAGGCAGCAATAGTTAAGATATAGTATTATTGCAAACAAAAATATTAATATTTGCAAAAACTGCATTGTGCTTGACGAGGATGGAACCTAAGCCAGTTCGCATCTCAGACCAATGCTTAACGCGTTCTGCTATCTGCACACGTAAGTTTGGATTGAATTTTAGCATTGCCATAAACTGGCCAAGGTCAAGCGCATGATGCGTGTTGTCTAACAAAAGCGACGGAAATATATATTTGTTTCGGTAGTGAGGCGCAAGTACGCGACGATACGACAGTGTGTAAAGCGCAATACTGCGTTCTCTGTGGTGTGTGTGCCGTGTTGTTTACACATACAGATATACGGACTACACCGCGTGTTCACAGCAATATGATTCTTAACGTGCTTATGCACTTTTGAACGCTTACTGTACATAAAATTATTTTTAAATATAAATACAGTAATTACTTGTTTATTTACAATTTATCTGTTTTAAGATCTCATTAGAATCATGATTGTATTCATTGTATTTTCACACAATAACATGATTTGCATAATTTAACTAGTATCAAAAATAAAATAATAAATTATTAATTAATTCGCAAATACAGGAATCAATTAAAAAAACCTGCGCCCTCTTTTTTCCGGTGACTATGAGTAGGAAACCCTTAATGTAACTAAAAGCTAATGAAAAATAAGTAATCTTATGTCAATTTTAATAATTAAGATGGACTGTTTATATTTCGTTCAACCAATCACATCAGATATTTGACAGCTCGGCCTGCTAAATTAATAAAACCGATGACTGGTAACAGGCGATAATCCAACAATCCCAAAATTTTACAACTTTTCGTCGTATATTTTACAAGTTTTCGCTATATATTTCTACATTAATAATGGCACCTGTCGTGAAAACGTAATAAGTAATTTTTGACAAATAAATTGCATTTTTAGTTATATTAAATAGGGCCTTGATGAACTAATCAGTGCTTTGTCAGGCTTTCTGAGAAACAAAAAAATCTAATATACCAAAATATTATGACACCCTAAAAGAAAAAATAATTATACTTGGTAAGTTATCAAAAAACCATAAAATATTGAAAAAATATTCCTAAGAAAGCGGTGAATGGTCACACAATAAAAAGCGTTTACATTGGCATCTAAACGAGCCACCTATTTTCTTGAGCCTGGTTGTAGAAACAACAAATTTGTATTTGGCTAGTACATATACTAGCTGCGCCACGGGGTTTCACGGGAATAACGGGATAAAAAATGGCAGCTATGTACCTTTCAAGTTTCATCGCAATCGGTTCATTCGTTTTCGCGTGAAGAAGTAACAAACATACTATGTACATACTAACACAAAGAAGAATGTTCATATTTGACCTGACTGTGAATAGAAATGAAATAAATCTTAAAATATAGCTTATTGAATTGTATATTAATTACGCTTATCACAATGTTAAAAGAAACGCAGGAAAAAAAGATATTTTTACATTTATTTAAGCTAATTCTAAACGTATTGACATATTTTGAACGCATCCAAACCATCAATTCTTTAAAACGTTCCATTTTACAAATTGCTAGTGGACCATATTTAACTTTGTTCCTTAGTTTTATACTTATTTTACGTTTAATTCGATCAGTAACTATTTTTTTATTAGTCATGGGATAAAGTAAATAATTAAAAAATAACACAATAATTGAATTAAATTAATCATTCAGTGTTTCATTGGGTGTGCGCAAGTGAAATGGATTTTTTTGACATTTGACAGTTCTGTGATTTGCATCGGCGCATCGCGTTTGCATCCGAGATAATTTATTTTTGTTTCCTAGATTATGTTATAGTGAATTAATATTATTTGCTCTAGGTACTTACCAAATACGACAAGCAAGGTCATACTATGGAGAACATACCTATAAGATTTCACGGATCATATCGAATAGAAGTATGTAGGGATACACAAGACTTTTCTCAATATAATCTTAGAGGAAGTGGTGATAAAACACAAATAAGAGGAAAAATCAAGTCCAGGCACATTTCAAGAAAACAATATTATGTTTATATTTTAGTAGAAAATAATGTGCCTGGCAGAAACGGGATAGTTGAATATTGTTGCAATTGTTTGGTCGGTCGACGAACTATCGGATGTTGCGCTCACGTGATGACGGTAGTGTGGTACCTTGGATGGGCTAGGTACGAAAACAATATATCTGCTCCATCAGAATTTCTGGATGACGTAGTTATAAAAGATTTGGATGAAAATGATGAATATCAATAAACTATTCCACTGTAATATAGTGTTTTATTTATTTTCCCCGTTTCATTTAACAGATATGTAGGTTGGTAAATAAGTGATCATTTTTGAAAACATGAATTAAGTTAGGCATTTTAGAGGTAGGTATATATGCACACATCAAAAGTGTCTAGGGATCAACATATATTTTTGCAATAACTTTTCTCCTGATTGATATTAATTAAAATTTTCTTTAAGGATTCATCAAATAATGTGTTTTCGTTTGTCACAGTAACGATAAACCAAGTCACCTTTGCATTAATAAAGAAATTTGCCATTTTCCTAATAAAGGGATTTTTGACATTTGAACCACTAACATTAAAGTTCGAAAAAAAGACTGAAATAACAGTTTTCTTTAAAATTTTATTGGGTAACTTAAACAATTAATAATCCGTGTTTCTACCGCGAACACTAACAACACAAGAACATCGGTTTGGCATACTCAAAATGAGTTCATCCAAATCACGCTGTGGAATGGCCGCCCATGTTCGTTGCAACAACAAAAAAAGGTCTTCTTGCGACTGGATACCCTCCATATTCGGCAGAGCTCTTCTCTGTAGCATATCCCATGCATGCTCAATCGGGTTCAAGTCTGGCGACTGTGCAGGCCAGAGCAGGACATTGATGTTAGCTGCGGCGAGAGTCTGTCTTACAACTCTTGCGGTGTGCGGTCGTGCATTATCATGCATTAACTGAAATAAGGGACCGATTTGCACTTGTAGAGGAACGATGACGTCAGATACAATCGTCTCAGCATAAATTTGAGCGTTGAGGTTGCCTCTGATCCAAATCAACTCAGTTCTTCCGCCGATCCAAATACCCGCCCATACCATGATGGTTCCACCACTATAAGGATGGACTTCCTGGCAGGATTTTAATCGCTGTTGGCGTCCAGGGGTTCTCCAGTGTCGTATACGTCTTGTATCCGGTCTCATACCAAAACGAGACTCATCAGGATAGCACACGAAACGCCATTGTTCTTCTGCCCAATTTCTGTGTTCAAGAGCCCATTGATATCGAATCCTACGATTGTGCATTGCTATAGGTGGTACCCGTAGCGGTCTTCGGGAATGAAGGTTCACTTCATGCAAGCGGTTTCTGACTGTTTGGTCGCTAATTAAGTTCCCTGAAGAGTGATGAAGCCTCACGGCTAACATCATGGCGGTTATTGTTGGAGCTCTTCGAGTTAAGATTTGAATGTATCGGTCTTGTCTCCGTGTGGTGCAGCGATACCGTCCTCCATGGCGCTCAGCCACGGTACCAGTGCTTCGGTAACGTGTCCAAAGTCGACTGATAACACTCTGACTTGTATTCAGAGCTAAAACCACAGTACGTTGCCGGGAACCAGCTTCTATCATTCCCACGGCTCTGAGCATTTCTTCCCTGCTTAAATGTAGGTGTTGTACGTCACCGCTCCATAATAACGTTGGTTTTAATCAGTAGTAGGGAAACAGTAGCACTAATAATGTCTTCAATGCGTTGTATGTTTTTATAGGGAAAATATTGACAGCTGATTTTCATCTTTTACTCGAATTTGATTAACAGTTCCTGTTTCAAATTATGAAATGCACCAAAAAGGATCCATATAAATTTATATAATCATAAATTTATTACAAAGCCACATCTCAATCTCAAGAAATCCGCATAAAAATGCTTGATCCCTAGACACTTTTGATGTGTGTATGTCGGAGACGGTCAATAGTACGGTCGCTAAACGAAGCGCGGCACATGGCCAGAGTGGTGGCAGTACTAACACTCGGCTAACTTCGTGCTACGACAGAGCCTAGCTAGTGGAGGGGCGCCAGGAGGAAAGACACTTGCCTTCCGACCGTTCTACAGAACACAACCTCCAGTCTAGGAACTGTCCTACGTTTCGTTTGGCTTTATCTAATTATTGTTTGGTTATCATTAAAAGTGATTATTGTGCTTTAAGTGTTATTCTTTGCTCGATCACCCTAATATCCGCCCACATAATGTCCGACGACGGTGCCGATAATGCTCCCGTCCCGACATCAGAATTGGGATCCAATCGAGCAAACGAGAATACACGTGGTGACAACCCCGAAACTTCACAATGGCGGATGATGCTCGAAATGCAAAACGAGCAAATGCGAGCACTTATACAAGCCTTGAACGTGCCGCGACCCAACAACCACGTGGCCCTGCCGGAGTTCAATCCAGAAAATAGAGAAGCAGACCCTCAATCATGGTGCGCGACCGCCGACCTGTGCCTATCAGAAAAACCATTAGTAGGATGCCAGCTAATCGTCGCACTCAGCAAAGCCTTGAAAGGAGCTGCATCCACGTGGCTGTCACAAGTTACGTACCCTGGAATTACTTGGCCACAATTCAAAGAGCTTTTTCCACAAGGTTTGTGCCTACCGAGACAAATACGGCTACGCTTATTCATCTGAGTTCCAGTAAGCCTAACGAGGGAGAAAACTACGCAGCGTACGCCAGCCGATTGATGTCATCCCTGATGAATCGTTGGAAAAATGCAAGTACTGAACAAATTGCTGTGTCCGTTGTGCTAGCTCATTTAGCCCAAATTGATACGCGGCTACAACGACTTGCTTTCACCACTGAGATTAATTCGCGCCACAACCTGCAACAGGAATTGCAAGCTTATTCCTATCTCAAACGTAAATTACCACAAGACGCGCACAATACTCCAGATAACGCAAAGCAACCTAGGATCTCGACGCCACCGCTTAAATGCTTCATTTGCGGTAAGCCTGGCCACAAACAAGTCGATTGCCGTTTTAAGGGAAAGGAATTCAAGAAAAACCCTGTACCATCCTCTGCACCTGCACGTGCAAGTCAGTAGCCAACACCGAAAGGAAATGTCATCTGCTTCAAGTGCGGGCAGGCCGGCCACATTGCCTCGCGCTGCGGCAGCGCCGCGCCTGCTGATGCGACGAGCGCCGTGCCCCGTGCGGAGCGCCGTGTCGACTTATGCATGGTCGAGCCCCCTTCAGGATCACTAACCCATAAAGGTCAGTCGATAACATTTCACTTCGATTCAGGAGCCGAGTGCTCATTAGTTAAAGAGAGTTTTGCTAATAAGTTGTCCGGTAAACGTTTTAATAATGTTATTTCACTCGTAGGAATAGGCAATAAGAATGTTAATAGCAGCGAACAGATTTTATGTAGCGTAGAAATCCACGAATATCCCACCGAAATCTTATTCCATGTATTGCCCGACGTTTATTTACGCAGTAATGTAATGATTGGTCGCGAGATATTGCTGTCTGGTTTTGTTGTAAATATTAGTGCAAACGAGTTTACATTAACAAAGAGAAATGCTATTATTTCCTGTGCCACAATAAGTTCTCAGAGTTTGGATGAGGTAGACACTGACATTTCGTTAGAACGTAAACAATCACTTGTCAATTTATTAAAAACATTCTCACATTATTTCATTTCCGGTTTCTCAAATACCCGCGTTAGCACTTATAAACTAAACATTCGTTTAATAGATCCAAACAAGACGGTACAAAGACGCCCTTATCGTTGCTCGCCGGTGGAACGAAACGTAATGCGCGAACGAGTGAATGAATTATTAAATTCCAAAATAATAAGACCTAGCAATTCACCTTTTGCGAGTCCGGCGTTATTTGTTGAGAAATCTGACGGTACGAAACGTATGTGCATCGATTATCGTGAATTAAACAAAAATACTGTCCCGGATAGATACCCGTTACCGTTGATTTCAGATCAGATTTCGCGTCTTAATGGAGCTAATTATTTCACAAAATTAGATTGCGCTAGTGGCTTTCATTTAATACCGCTAAGCGAGGAATCTATTGAGCGAACTGCATTTGTGACACCCGAAGGACAGTACGAGTTTTTAACTATGCCTTTCGGGCTACGTAATGCTATCTCTGTTTTTCAGCGGGCAATAATAATTGCGTTAGGTAAGTTAGCCTATACATACGTGATCGTGTACGTGGATGATTTATTGATAATATCCGAGACCGAAGAACAGGGCTTAGAAAGGCTAAACGTGGTTTTAGAGGTTTTAACTAAAGCAGGTTTTTCTCTCAATCTTAAAAAGTGTTCATTTTTAAAAACGCATGTACAGTTTCTTGGCTATGAAGTAGAGGCAGGTGAAATTCGACCAAATAAAAAGAAAATTGAGGCACTCGATGTTTTACCTCTTCCCGAATCTGTGACTCAACTTAGGCAATTTATTGGTCTTGCTTCTTATTTTAGGCAATTCATACCCCAATTTTCGCGGTTAGTGGCACCTTTACATAGACTGACTTCAGGTAAATGCCCGTTTGTTTGGAAGGTGAATCACGAAGAGATACGTCAACAGGTAATTTCTATGCTGACAACAGAACCGGTATTGATGATCTATGACTCCCGTTACTCAACAGAACTACATACGGACGCGAGCATGGAGGGTTATGGAGCTATTTTGTTGCAGAAAGTAGAAGGTAAGAACCGTGTGGTGGGTTATTACAGCAAGCGCACAACATTGGCTGAATCGAGGTATCACTCATATGAGCTGGAGACGTTGGCCGTAGTGAATGGAGTAAAACACTTTCGTTCATATTTACATGGAAGGAAGTTTCTTGTGGTAACCGACTGCAATTCTTTAAAGTCTTCTCGAGACAAGATAGACCTAACGCCGAGAGTACACCGTTGGTGGTCTTACCTGCAATTGTTTGATTTCGACGTTGTCTACAGGGCAGGTAAGAATATGACACACGTTGACTTTTTCTCCCGCAATCATTTACCCCGTCACCAAGCAAAAGAAGTTAATAAAGTGGAGCAGAAGCGTGTTGACCTAACGGAGCTTTCCGGCAACTGGCTGTTACCTGAACAACAACGGGACGAGGAGATACAAAAAGTCATGGCTCAATTAAACGATGGGGAGTTGAGTGATGAAATTGCACGGACATATGAGGTACGTTCTGGTTTACTTTACCGTAAAATCCAACGCAACCGGAAGACCAAATGTCTACCTGTGCTGCCTCGTAATATAAGATGGTCAGTCGTTCACAACATACACGATTCCATTGTACATCTAGGCTGGGAGAAGACGCTTGAGAAGCTTTACGACTATTACTGGTTTGAAGGTATGTGTCGCTATGTTCGTAAGTTCGTGGACACTTGCGTTACATGTAAAGTAGCAAAGTGTCATTCAGGCAAGGTACAGGCAGAGTTGCACCCAATTCCAAAAGTTGCGGTGCCTTGGCACACGGTACACATTGATGCGACAGGTAAGGTCAGCGGAAAACGCGATAACAAGGAGTATGTGTTCGTACTCATTGATGCGTTTACTAAGTTTGTCCTTTTACATCACACGATGCACATTGACTCTGCCAGAAGTATAAAAGCTGTGACAAGGAGCGTATCATTATTTGGAGCACCAGTTCGGATTATTGCTGATCAGGGTCGTTGTTTCGCAAGTCACGAGTTTAGGGAATTTTGTGAGAGTAAAAACATTAAGCTTCATTTAATAGCTACGGGATCATCGCGAGCTAACGGTCAAGTTGAGCGCACAATGAGCACGTTAAAATCTATGCTTACGGCGGTTGAAGCGAACGAAGATAGGTCGTGGCAGGATGCGTTAGGAGATGTGCAGTTGGCAATAAACTGTACTGTCAATAGGGTAACAAAGGCAAGTCCACTAGAATTACTTGTCGGTAAAGTTGCGCGCCCCCTTAGTTTAATAGCTTACGACGATAATACTGAGGCAGATCTCGAACAAGTTAGGGAAAACTCAGCCCGGTTAATCGAAAATTCAGCTGTATATGACAAAAAACGGTTTGATAGCACTAAGGCTCGACTGGATAGGTTTTCGGTGGGTGACTTTGTGTTGCTTCAAAATGAAGAACACAACCAGACAAAATTAGACCCCAAATATAAGGGACCATTTAAAGTTGTAGAATTGTTAGAAGGAGATCGCTACACATTGAGAGCATTAAGTTCTAAGCGTACTTACAAGTACGCACATGATAGATTAAGGAAAATGCCCGAGGGCCAAGTACCGTTTGAAGTAGAGGATTTGGAATTGAGAGATAGTGTGGAAACTTAGTTCGGATGGTCGGACTATACCAGTAGCCATTTCGTAGCCGTAGTCCGGTAGAAGTCGGTGTCTGCTTGTAGCAGTCCGTGGATGCGCGGTGCGCGGGTGGCTCTGGCGGAGGTCGGGTCTGGTAGAGACCATAGAGTCATGTGAGACTCGGCGTTCTTGAGGAACGTAGTAAAACAAACCGGGGTTTGTTGGAGGGCCATGTTGGCCATAGGCCACGAATGAGTTTTCTGCTTTGTGTAAGAATTAAATGGATGAAGAGGTACTTGGTTGCTCTAGCATTTTAATTGACCTAATTGTATGTCTGATCTAGTTGTTTGATTAAGAACTTTAGACATAGAGAATTGTTTGTAAAGAAATAAAGGAAAGTCATTGGGATGAATTTCATTTAAATTTTCAAGTTGTTAATTAAGCTTTTCGTCAGGAGTGACCGAAAGACGTGTACTTCGTTATGTTTTCCTTATTGCAGGATTACCACACGAGGACGTGTGTTAACGCAGGATGGCCGTGTCGGAGACGGTCAATAGTACGGTCGCTAAACGAAGCGCGGCACATGGCCAGAGTGGTGGCAGTACTAACACTCGGCTAACTTCGTGCTACGACAGAGCCTAGCTAGTGGAGGGGCGCCAGGAGGAAAGACACTTGCCTTCCGACCGTTCTACAGAACACAACCTCCAGTCTAGGAACTGTCCTACGTTTCGTTTGGCTTTATCTAATTATTGTTTGGTTATCATTAAAAGTGATTATTGTGCTTTAAGTGTTATTCTTTGCTCGATCACCCTAATATCCGCCCACATAATGTCCGACGACGGTGCCGATAATGCTCCCGTCCCGACATATAGAAACTATCTGACTAGATAAGGTGTCGTTTTTATACTAAAAATATAGGTTAGTAAGTACTTATGACAAGGTACCTGCTACTATTTTATACTGCTGTGTTATTATCCATCAGAACGCCACTGGGAAGTTATATAATATACTATACTGTTATATTATACTGAGAAGATAAATAAATTAATCTAGTTAGTATATACCTAGGTATACTTAATTAAATTAAAAGCAATTATTAGTGTGATAACAATGTACTTTTTAACCACAAACTGTACATATTATGTTAGTCTTAGAAAATAAATAATTTGTACTAGAGAATGCAGTTTTCAACTCGACACTCATTTTATAGTGACAATCATGGAGTCTTAGCATTGACTTAGGGGCAGTTAGTTACAATTAGTTAACCGAGTAAAAAAGATGTTTAGACCATAGTTAGCTAAATATTCCTATTTTAGAGTAAACTACGAGCGTTATTAATTAGTTCATGCACGTTTGTTTCATTATTTCTGGTGACGGCAAATCCTAACCTAAAAAGAAACATTAATACCTATTTTTTGAAGTTCGTGGCGTTTAAATTGCCGAAATGACTCTTAGACATTACTTTCTAAACTTACGGGAAGTATTTCTACTATATCTTATAACTATACATATACTTTCATCATCAGGTTTTGAAATGTATGGAAGGTGGGCATTGTTCTTTTCGCAATTAGAGTAGGCTTTGATTAATGGAGACTCTAATAAAAACCAATATTACATTATATTTAAAAATAATATTGGATGGTGGAAACAAAAATGGAAAATATAATTAAATAAAATACAACCTTTCGGTAGTCGGGTAAAAAAGAAAGAAAATAAGATTGAAATATAAATACCTATAAAGAATAAACAGAATAGAAACATAACATGTAAAAAATGCAAGACTCGCAACGCAGTTATACAGAAAAAAAACACCGCAAATAATATGAGATCTAATGTAAAACGAAGTCTGTTAATTTATTCAGTACCTATCTATTTGTCATCTTTATTTATTTAATTAGTACATAGAATGCGTGGCCATCGCACGGCAACATAATCACATAAGAATAATCTACTATTTTAAATTGATAGTCGTAGCACGAGTGATATCCTAGTGGTGTGACCGTCGGACTGCCAAGTCATAGGTTTCAAGTTCGAACCCAAGGCACGCCTCTGACTTTTCGGACTCATGTGCGTATTGCATAATTATCACTTGCGTCAAAAACGGTGACGGCATGAGAAGGCAAGTCCGAGGCCCGTGGACGGCTTTACTTTATTTAACTTTGACTCTGACACCAGGATAGTCGCTAACCACACGAAAAGAAAAACAGTCGTATTAAATAAAGCTCAGTGATAAATATTAGGTAGATTTTGTTGTATGTAGAATGTAGATTCTATTGCCGTGTGCGATTGCCAAGTCATTATAATTATTTTAAAGAAATATAGAAGACAAATGGATAGGTATTGAATTAATTAATAAAATTGGTTTTACATTATCTCTTGATCTCACATCTTTTTGCGGTAGAAGAACTGCGTTGTGAGACTTGCATTTTTTTGCATGTTATGTTTTCGATGGGATCTCATTTCTTTTTGTATATCTCGAAACTGATACTGAATCTACATCAGTTTAACAAAACGTGTGGAATTGTGTATCTATCGGTGGCATCTTAGGTAGATCCCAAAGGTTGTTTCGTTCAATTTCAATGCAAGTTTGATAACTGCATAAGTAACTTTGTAATCCTTGATAAATAATATGCCATTAATAAGTTACTTATCAGTTTGTATATCTAGAAAACAGGATTTTTCCTTATTTTATAGGCTAAACACTAATTGTGTTCAAAATTTGAAGCTTGTGCGTGTGCTAGAAGTACCTTAGAATTTTGAAGATCGGTGAGTCAGTATGTCAGTGACAAAATTAAGGACTGACCTGCAATAGTTCTTAAACTACTGGTTCAAATTAAATGTAATTTGAGAATATACCTAGTTATACTAAGCCCTTTTGATTACTGATAATTCAGGCTTCTAGCTTTATTCACAACGAAGTTACAAGGGGTTGAAAATGTCCTGAATGGCTTCGAGAAAAGATGGTACGGCTGTGCCTTTGTGTTTGTTTTGCTTGACTTGGCCCCCACCAAGTCGAGCAAAAGCACACCAAATCACACCAAATCGGGGGGCACGACAGTGCCCCTGCACTGCTATGCCCCCCGATTTGATGTTCTTATTCGTTTGAATAAATCGGGGGGCACGACAGTGCCCCTGCACTGCTGTGCGCCCCGATTTGATGTTCTTATTCGTTTGAATAAATCGGGGGGCACGACAGTGCCCCCGCACTGCTGTGCGCCCCGATTTGATGTTCTTATTCGTTTGAATAAATCGGGGGACACGACAGTGCCCCTGCACTGCTGTGCGCCCCGATTTGATGTTCTTATTTGTTTGAATAAATCGGGGGGCACGACAGTGCCCCCGCACTGCTGTGCGCCCCGATTTGATGTTCTTATTCGTTTGAATAAATCGGGGGGCACGACAGTGCCCCCGCACTGCTGTGCGCCCCGATTTGATGTTCTTATTCGTTTGAATAAATCGGGGGGCACGACAGTGCCCCTGCACTGCTGTGCGCCCCGATTTGATGTTCTTATTCGTTTGAATAAATCGGGGGGCACGACAGTGCCCCCGCACTGCTGTGCGCCCCGATTCGATGTTCTTATTCGTTTGAAGCAAAATAAATTGGGCGAAGCGGGAGGGCGTGTCAGACTCTAACTTAATAAAACCCACCCGTGTTCCTTCAGTTGCCATGTTGCCGGGGTTACCATTTCAAATGAAAGACGAAGAGTGTACCAGCGATCTGGTGAGATACAGTGTACAAGCGACATGATGTCTTTATTGTTACTAGCAATTAACTGTTTATTTATTTTACCTCGATGGTCCTAGTTTATCATGGTTAAAAAATGGTTAAAATCGGTCTAGTAGTTTCGGAGCCTATTCGGTACAAACAAACCAACAAAAAATCTTTCCTCTTTATAATATTAGTATAGATTATGGATAAAATAAAGTAAATATTTATTTTATTTAGGTAGCTACGTAGCTGTATAATACCATCATTTGACAAAATGTGGGTGCCCTATAAGTACACCTCGGCCTCCCTTCGAGGAATATCGTCCGGCGTTATGAAAAATGAAAGAAACATTTTAAATGTTTTTTGAAGCCTTAACAAGCCTTTAAGCCTAAACAAACAAAAATTCAACATATTCTATTTCACAGAAACCTACACGGACAATTACAAAACGTCAGAAGCTAAGTGCACGGTTTCAATCGGTCGTTTCCTACGAAGGAGAGCCGATAGAAAACTCTATGGTTGCTCTTTTAAAAAGAATTTGCTTTTACTATGTTTTCAAATTAAAGTGTTAATAAGTATGGGAGGACAGTATAAGTACCAGGTACTTAACAAAACTCAAACGGAGTTTAATATAGTTAATTACACGTACCATTGAGCCTGTATATCACAGCAACACAATTTTGAAACAAAACAAATAATAATAAAAATTTAGTAAACATTTTGTTGTTACACTGAGCTACGCGACACAGGTCATGTTCAATTAAAATTTGATTTTATACTAAATTAATGACAACTTATCATAAGTATTACTTTTAGTTTTCAGCAGAATTTAACCCTGTACTTAATTGCCTTGAATGCATGTTTTTAATTAATTTTATTCAAGATTTTTCCGTGTGCATGAGAGATTTTTTTTTTATACGACCGAAAATAAAGATTGCTTTGATGTGTTTAAATAAACAATATTAAAATTAAAGGTAAGTATGTTTTGCAAGCGTTATTTTTATTGTTTTTAAATGAGTGTTCTAGACACTGTGAATATAAGCACCGTAGCAAGCTCGTCTTTAAACATAAAAATATCCATTTCGACTCTGTAACTATTTTTGACGGTCAGTAAGTAAACTGAAAAATATAAAAACTGGTAAAATTAGAAGAATAAAGCCCCATTTACACGGTGTAAATTTCTGGAACGTTCGAGAATAATAATCGCATGCCATAAAGCGCGTTCAATTATTGCCATTCATGAATTGCAAGTCTTGTTCACGTCTCAATTTCATTTTGTGCATTTTTTTTTTCGTGAATGTAGTGTTTGTGTGTAAGTATTTATTTAGTATTTTTCGTATCTGTATGCATGTATTATAAATATATGTTTGTGTAATATTCATTAATTTCGTTTCTTTGTTAAGTAATTTATTTTATGCAGTTTTTAGTAGATTTTTATGTGTTTGCGACCGAACACCATTTTTCCAATAGGTAGTCAATGTGTGGCTTATCAAGTGAGAAATAGAGTAGTTTTGACAGTATTTTTTGAATGTGTGGTAGAAAATAAAGATTGCAGTAGATTCCTTCATTTTCCTCCTAATACTTCGTTTTTGTTGGAATTAAGAAAAACTATAATAGAATGCCTTGCGGTGTTTGACAGCTCAATTAGTGCAATGACTAAATGGTTTTGCTTTACGGGTACCTAGTAAATATTTAATTGGTCTGAAATAAAACCAAATTGTTCCGGGTCAAGCGTTATTGATTACGATATTTTTTATGTCTGTTCTGTAAAATAACCTCCGCAATTGGCGATACTTAAATGTATCGTCAATCTCAAATAAAAACTTGCAGTAAATTTAAACTTCAATAAGGTTGCAACTGTCAAACTGTTGCATTGGTCTGAAAATATACTATATAGTTTTATGACGTGCAAGAACATAAAACCTTAGGCTGGTACAGCAATTACGAACTTAACTGCACGTTCGCCAAAGCCTTCACCATCTCCCTCACTACCATCTCACGATGAGATAATATTTATACCACAGCATGAGCTACTGGCAACGTACGCGATAGGGCGTATTTCCAATGTATACAAGGCCAGAACGCAGCCATAGAAAACTGCTCGCGTATACATTGTAATGCTATTTTTAAATCTGAGATTACAATGTATACATGAATTTTGCGTACTGCTCGGGTATAGTTTGTAACGTGGACGCGCGCGTTCTGGTTCCTAATTATACTACATTACTTACACCTGACAAGAGTATTGTATTGTATACGGATAAAACAGGAATTAGCCATATGCAGACGAGTCTTGGAGTGGAGACCGCGTATCAAGCGTAGTGTGAGGAGATCCATTATTTTCGCATAATGTGTTTTTTTCCTAATATACTTTGGCATAACTATTTTGGATATGTTTTTGGTATAATAATACTTTGCCATAATTGTTTTTGGCATATAGTTTATGTTGACATAATTATCTAGTAGGCTTATTTGTTTTGGAATAATTTTAATTCACATAATGTTATTAAGGCTGGCAGGCATAATAGTGTTAAGGCATAAAAATTAAAAGGAAAAATAGAAACATATTTAAGTTTTTTTAATATTGCATCTTTTTTATTTCATTGACGGTTATTTGAATCTGAAAATAAAAAGAAGTAACTATAACCAATGTAATGTAGTTAAAGTGCGTCAGGAGTACCCCTCAGCCGCCAATATGTTTTACATACATATTTCATAACTGATCTTGTATAAAAATGTGTATTGGTGTTCAACATTGCTGGAGTTAAATATTATGCGTATTTGTTATGTCTATAAAAATTATGTTTTAATATCATAATGCGTAAATAAATTTATGCTTTAGAATGTTATGCTTGAACATTTTATGATTGGTGAAATTATGCTTAAAAATACCGGACAAGTGCATGTCGGACCACGCATAATGAAGGGTTCCGTAGTTGAGATGAATTTATCCTAAGAACATTCTTAACATTGTACTTGAAAAACATGTTTTCACACAGTCACTTTATCAGCAGATAATAATATACATATGTTTGTTTTGGATGTATTAATTGATGTGAAACATCTAAAGCGGTGGGTCAGACCGAATGTTGGCGTGGTGACGCGAAGCCACGCCAACAGCCGCCAATTGTTGGCGCCAACAGCCAACACGCCAGCAGTCGCCATATTTATTTCCTGTCGTAAACTATCCTTTTATGCGTTCATAATAATTTCGATGTTTTTATTAGGTATTTGAGAAAAGTTTTACAAATTAGATCATGATGATGATGATCGCGTCAGTGGCGATGACGATGGTGATGGCGATGGCGATGACGATGACGATGTTCGAAGTCGAAGTAGAAGTCAAGTCAAAGTCGAAGTCAATTTCGATGTATCACATCTGCCAGGCAATTTTTTTTTTGTTAATATATTTACTGCGAAAGGAAATGTTTGTATTTAGAACTACAGAGTTTTGCAAAAAGACGCTACTGTTGTGTAAACACACAAAATGACAAAGTACAAGAAAGTTGAATGAATTTGGTCAACATCAAAATCTAAGATGGCGGCAGATTTTCTTTCTGCATCGAAAATAGATCCGTAACTACAGATAAGGAGTAGGTACAATCGCGTATGCAAAAAAGGATACTTCCAATTTTCAAGCCTTGGTAGAAGAAAAATACTTGCATAGAATATTAGTCCGTAACCTCATATAAATAAAAAGCACAACCACGTTTACAAAAACAAAAACAAAAACTTCCAAAACCTTTAAAGTAAAAATACTTGCATAGAACATTGATCCGTAACATAATATAAATAAGTAGCAGAATCGCGTCGAGCGTCGAAGGAGCGAGTAGTCGAATAAAATACTTTGAAGTCTTGCGAGTATTTCGGATCGGCACTTGGTCGGCGTAGTTAATTGCAAGTAAATACTTAGTATAAAAATCTGGTCGCGTAAATACGCATCTTCCCTACTGTCGACCGCGATCGTGATAACATTTATGAATGCCGTGTTGTTCAGTGGTTTCTTGTAAAAATCGAAGCCAAACTAGAAACTGTATAAACATAGAACCGCTTATCATATATCAGCACAAGTATTTACTATATTTGTGTTGGAAATCGAAAACAACAAATCGTAAAATATTTTTTTCCTTTACTACCTTATTTTTGTTTTCATATATCACAGCGACTATTTTTGCAGCAAATACATTGCTTCTAAACCACTACCTAAGTATGTCGCTTACATTGCTTGTCCAGTCAGGACAAGCAATGTAAAAATTACAAAACGATAATTTTGTTATGCGGTTGCATCGTGTAGTACGGCCGCTGTATCTTGCGACGAGATAGTGATGTGGTTGTGCAGATCCACTAACATAGGCTATCGACAACAATGTCGATTGTCTTATGAATTTATATTACTATTTTACTATTAAAGTTTATTCTTCAATTTGTCAACCATTATAGCCCGGTTGGAAGACCAATGTGGAATCTTGTTTTATTAGTAATTTTGATTTCCTCATATTGTTTAAACTTTTTTAATTAGATACTAATTATTTTTTAGTTACGTATATTGTTTATTTATATCATGTTATTATAATGTTTTTCGTTTTTTATTTATTTTATTTTCAGGAACCCCCAAAATTTTGAATACAATATTAATTGGAAGAACCGATAACTTTCCGATTTAGTCAATCACTAGCGTAGATGTAAAATAAATCGTTTCTGCACAGCACAACGATAGCGATCGATGTTTAAGTGTGAGTGGAACACTGGCGGGAACTTTAAAAAAGAGCGGTTCGGATTTTTTTTAAATTTTTATTTTTGTTAAATATTCGCTAGTTTCTTGTTTAAAAGTTAATTAAAACAATAGTGCTAGGTGCGCAAAACTGAAAAATGGTGGGAAATGAGGGGGGCGGGGATAACCCGCCCGGCCGGAGGCGGAGGGACTGGAATGGACAGCAGTGATGGCGGCGGCGGTGAGCATTCTGACTATCCACCTTACATGAATCCAGACTATAAAAGACTATATCCAGAAAATGCCACTTATGTGGACTTTAAAGTATTCATTGAAGCTTCCAACAATAAGGATAGAATAGGCAATAAGAGCCCTGTCTATCTCAATCACATATTTTCCAGCGAAATAAAAGGGGTGACGGCTATACAACGAATAAACGCAAATAAAATAGCAGTAATATTTAAACAGTATAATACGGCCAATAATTTTATTAATAACAGCGCTTTTCTTAACAAGCATGGCTTGAAAGCATTTATTCCGACTGCGCAAATAGAAAAAACAGGTATAATTAGATTTGTACCAGCAAACATTTCGAACAAAGAACTATACACCAAACTATCATCAATTTATGAAATAATAGCTATAAGAAGATTCACTAAGAAGATAGGACAGGAGCGAGTACCACTACAAACAGTTAGCATTACTTTTCTATCGAATATTCTTCCAGACAATGTACAATATGATTTGTTTTCATACCGAGTTTTTGAATATGTTCCCCCATTACAGCAATGTTTCCGTTGCTTTAAATTTAACCACTCTGCTAGGGTATGCAATGGCAAACAAAGATGTTCCATTTGCGGAGGTGAGCATTTATATAAAGAATGTGATAGACCAACAGAGATCTGCTGTTGCAATTGCAGCGGGCCTCATCTTGCAATTTCTAGATTATGTCCAATTAAGTTAAATAAAATTTTAGAAAAGAAAAATAAGATTACTTATGCAAGTACTACATTGACGAAACAACACATGAGTGATAATACTGAATTTCCACCTCTACTACCTCCAAAAATGAAACCAACTGACATTGTAAATAACTCTGTAAATAAAGCTGTACATACATTTGTAAATAAGTCTGTAAATAAATCTGTACATACATCTGTAAATAAGTCTGGATTTGTAAACAATACTGTACATAGTGTAAATAAATCTAAAGATGTCCCTCCTAAAGTAGACATCAAAGCCCAAATTGTTGCCAACAATGATGTACTAATGGCCCTAGTACAGACATTGGTGGAACTGGGTAATAAGGGAGATAATACACCTACCACCGTAAATAGTATTAAAGAAATATTACTTAAAAATCTAAAGTAATGGATCCAAGTCACACATTGTCTAAGCTACGTATTGCTCAATATAACATTCAAAGTGCTAATAGTAAAAAACCCTTATTGATTCAATTCTTACAAAACCAAAATATTGACATTTGCTTACTTAACGAAACATGGTTTAAAGACAATAGTTTCAGAATACCTGGATATAATATTTATAATAAAAATTCCAAAAATACTCATAATGGTGTAGCAATACTGATTAAGCCATATTTAAAGTACAAAGTTTGAAACACTAGATTTTATGAAGACATTCAAACAGTTGCTCTGTCCTTATCTACTACACATGGTAGCTTGACTATTCTTTGTGTATACTGTCCTCCTTCTAGTGGACATATACGGATCAATAGATTACGTAGTATTATTAATGATCTTCCAAAGCCCATATTTGTCAGTGGTGACTTTAATGCACACCACATTGCATTTGGTTGTCTATCGACTAAGAGCAGAGGTCATGATTTATTTAATATAATTGATGACTTGGATTTATGTATTCTAAATGATGGTAGTTCTACAACTGTTAACAACCCGAGACGGAATCCGTCTGCAATTGATGTTAGCTTTACTAGTGCTAACCTCGCATCAATAAGCGAATGGTCTGTACATGATGATGCCATGGGTAGCTATCACTACCCAACAATAACAGAGATTTCACTACAAATAGATAAATATCATATTAATCCCCCTGTTGATAGGTTTATATATAAAAAAGCAGATTGGGAAAAATATAAAACTATTTCTAAAACAATATTCAATGATTTAGTCCTAAAATTGCATGATCCTATTTCAACCTATAATGATTTTTGTTCTCGATTGGATACTTTAAAAGATATGACAATTCCTAAACTTAGTAAACCAAATAATTTTAAAAGCAGACCTCCAGCTCCTTGGTGGAATGACATTTGTGAAAAAAGTGTAATTGCCTCTTACAACGCATTAAAACTATATAGAAGTGAACCTATTATGGAGAACTATTTAGATTATAAAAGAAAAGATGCACTTAAAAAAAGAACCATATCGGAACAAAAAAGAATAGGTTGGGATAACTTATGTAACACATTCAATAGAACTACTCCTATAAGTAAGATTTGGAATCTTCTAAAAATGTTTAAGGGTATAAGAGCTGGCAATAAATCATATAAGGATGAGTTTATTTCTCAATTTCTAGATAAATTATCCGAAAACAGCAATCTAAATAATGTTAATAATTTAGGTAATATTTTCGAATTAAACAATGATAATCTAAATTCAAAATTTTTGTTAGATTTTTTTACATGGTCTGAATTTAAAATGAGTTTGTTATCTCGGAAAGACACTACACCTGGTTTAGATGATCTCCCCTATTGTATTATTAAAAATTTAGATGAATCTGCACAAAAAATGTTTCTTAATATCCTTAATTTACTCTGGCATTGTAAATGTATTCCACAATCGTGGAAAACACAATGTATCATTCCAATACTCAAACCAGATAAACCCTCAGAGCTTGCCAGCTCTTATAGACCAATATCACTGTCTTCATGTCTAGGTAAATTATTTGAAAACATGATTAAAAATCGTTTGGATTGGTATATGGAATCTAACGGCATCATTCCACATGTACAATATGGATTTCGTCGAGGGCGAAGTTGTGCAGATAGCTTCACTTCCTTAATTTCAGACCTGAAACATGCAAAGGATAGAAAGTTTAACACTGTTTGTGTATTTCTAGATGTTCAAGGTGCCTTTGACAGCCTAGATCCGACTATACTTGTACAAGTTATGTCTAGGTTAGGTGTGCCTGGCCAACTATGTAAATGGATATATAATTTTTTGAATAATAGAACACTCTATGTAAGACATAATAATACATTGCAAGGTCCAAAATGTGCATCTAGGGGTACAATGCAGGGTGCTACACTATCTCCTTTGTTATACAATATATACACAAGTGAAATCTGTAAATTTATTAATAATAATATAGATATTCTGCAATTTGCTGATGATATTGTTTTGTACAGTAGTAATTATAATGTAGAAATTGCAATTGACAATATTAACAGAGCCTTGTCCCAACTATTTCACTATTACAATGATGTGCTACATTTAAAAATTAATCCCTCCAAAAGCAGTGTTATGATATTTGGAAATGAGAACACAAATTCAAAAGTAGTTTATAACGGAGAATCTATAAATCCAGTAAATTCAAAGAAATTTTTAGGCATAGTAATAGACAGGAAATTAACCTTTGAGGAACATATTAAATATATATCAAAGAATGCTCTAAAAGGTTTAAATGTAATTAAGTCTTGCAGGTGTCTCATGGGGAGCAGACCCGAAAATATTATCAATTTTGTATAAAAGTATAGTTAGAAGTCATTTTGATTATAGTTCACTAGTGTATATAAATAGTACTCATGTAAATAAACTAGATCTATTGCAGAACAGGGCTTTGAGAACAATTTCTGGTGCAATGTGCTCTACTCCCATAAGGGCCATGGAAGTGGAGACTAAAACTATGCCCTTAATTTTGAGACGCATTTTACTAGCAGAGAGATTCTGTCTTAAATTAATTGCTGCAAATAACAGGAAAATAATAAACAAAATTGTACCTTCTGTAAATAGAACTCTTGGGCCTCTAACAACAGGAGAGGATCTCTTGAATGGTAAATCCCCAACATTGTCCAAAATATTGTTAGAAACAGAAAACAGTTTTACTGGTATTAGAAAACAGTGCCGATGGCCATGTTACTCCTTCTCTTATCAGTGTATTTCACATCCCATTAAAGAATTACAAAATCCCATTAATAATAATTCAGATATGTTACAGTTTTTGGCAGATAATAATAATTATTATGTTATTTACACTGATGGCAGTAAGGGGAGTGATTATGTACGGGCTGCTATATATGATCCACAAGCTAAATTCTCTCAAAGCTTTACTCTGTACAATACATGTACTATATTCACTGCGGAGGCCTATGCCGTTTATCAGGCATTAATACATATTCGCCAAATTAGCAATTTTAAATACTTTTTGATTGTTTCTGATTCACTGAGTTTGATAAAAGCCTTAACTAACCTTACAGTTTCGTTTAAGTCAAATTATATTCTGTATTTCATCAAAGAAATAATTCATCAATATTATCTTAAGCACATAAAAATCGTATTCCTGTGGGTACCTTCTCAGGTATCTGTGGCTCTCTTCGAGGTATCTCTGGCAATGAAGTAGTTGATAAAACCGCATATGAAGGTAATAATGCTATTGATGTTAGAAATGCAATGGACATTCCTATGACTGACTTCCTGCAATGCATTAATGAAAATATATGTAAGCTATGGTTAGAAATGTGGAAGAAAGACCAAGTCATCAAAGGAAAGTGGTATGGAAGTATTCAAGAAAGATTACCTGTTAGACCCTGGTACAATAGATTGAAGGAAGCCAGCCGAGACTTTATCACTACGATAAATAGATTGCGCTTTGGCCATAATACTGCTCCGTCACACCTTGCTAGGCTTGGCATTATTACAAGCAATACATGCCCATATTGTGAATCCCAAGAAGGAACAATGGAACATCTTATTTTTGACTGTCAAAACTTCTTACTTGACAGATTAGTGTTGGCTAGTGAACTTAGTGATGTGAACATTAAGTGCGATTCTTTATCCCGCCCGCCGCCACTTGAAGAGTTATTAAAAGACAAAAATACTTACAAACCGATACATAAATACATTAAAAATACAATTAAAACAATTTAAAAACGAAGTGATAGTGCAGTGTTCGAAAATAAAATAAGATTTGACCTAAAGGTCCAGTAACCAGGTCATAAAATTCCAAAAAAAAAAAAAAATTAAGTGTGAGTAAGTTGTGCGGTGCATGGTAAATGCACGCTGAGTTTGATGGGATAACGTTTATAATTGGTTGTGAAGAACGTTCCGATTTATGAACTGCAGGTGTGTGCACGACTTCGTTTAAATAGGTTTTATTAAACTGCATGTGTAGTTGTGGTAGGTGGACACATTGGGTTCCGACTTCCGATACATTTTCAACTACCAGGCATATCTCCTTCTTTATTATATCTATGGTGGATTCTAAGGTCAGTGATTTTTACGTTTTAGTGTAAGTGAAGTGATTCGTAAGTTGTTCGCCAGATGGCGGTAGTAATATTTTACAAAGTATTGTAGAGGTGGGGTGCGGCAAAGAGGGAACGAATGCTCAAGGTTTTTTAGGACCAGCCTTAAATCTAATTCTGTGGGATTATAGAAACTGCTTTATTTATTTTACCTTGTGAGCTATCTATCGATATTTAAAAAAAAATATTGTATACACCTTTTTTAAATAAACAGTTATTAACTTGATACGTAATAATAAATTGAACAATCAATACAGAATCGATATCATTTAATTTTATGTAGGTAGGTAGGCACATTGCATGCTATAGAAGAAATGGACATCCCTAGTATTGACAGGCGATAGTAAAAAATGACTTATTTCATAGTCGGAAACTTAAAAGTACTAATTATTGTTAAAAAACGATCCCATTATAAATTGTAAGTCTTATTTGAAAAATATATTTTTATTTTAGATATTTCATGCTATTCAACTTTTTGAGACACGAGACATTTCTCAAGAGTACTGTTTCTGGGCAATTTTCTTTTCTTATTGGCCCGCCTAAAGTGACTCCCCATATTCAAAATTCATTTATTTACGTTACACTGCCGTGTTTGGGTCACCGAAATACATATGTGTACCAAATTTCAACTTAATTAGTTCATTAGATTTGGAGCAAATTGGCTGTGACAGACGGACAGACAGACACACGACTGATCCTATAACGGTGCAGTTTTTTTCCTTTTGAGGTAAGTAACCCTAAAAATTATGCGTAAGCTTTTATGCGTTAATGTTATGTGTAAATATGTCAATATAATTAGGCTATATATATAGATAGGGAACCCAGTCCCAGTGAGACGTCCGCCAGCTAGAAGGACCGACGACCTTAAAAAGGTGGCTGGGCCAGACTGAATACGTAAAGCGGAGAACTTGCTGTTGTGGCGCAGCTTGGGAGATGCCTATGTTCAGCAGTGGACTGCAAGTTGATTAAGTGAATTTAATGCAAACATTTGAACTCAAATTGCCTTTCTAAAAAGGTATCGGTCGTCAGCTCTGTCTAAAGGACACTGTTTAGTGGGCTGTTAGAAATATACATAAACATCTCAATTTTAACAACTTTAGATACTCGTAGTTTGCTAGGCACTAGACGAAGTTATCAAACCGTAAACTTGGTATTATGTTGTCTAAACTACGCAAAGCAATTAAGACACTATTTTATTTATTTATTTTAAGACACTGACATTAATTAATGCGCAGACTGGTACTCAGATTCATGAATCTACAAAATTCATAGTTATAAAAACGTTCGTGTTATTTTTCTTATAATCTTAATAGATTTGAAACGATAAAAATAGTTAAATGCAATTATTTAACTCTACAACATGTAAAAAAAGTCGTTCCCATCCGTGAGAGTGTTGTTAAGTATCTTACTGAGGGTCTATTTATGTGGTAATTTTCTGAAAAAAAAAAGGAAAAATAAACACCACATTTTTTTTCAATGGGGACTTTTATTGGGTTATTATTACATGGTGCGCGGAGAGCCGTCATTTAGCGAATGTCTACAAGTCATAACCTATGACCCCCGTTGAAAATTTGCAAATTTTTAATGGATTTTGGGTAATTTTGGTATTAAAAATGTGAATTATTTTAAATAGAAGTTGTACTTTTTTTTCAGTAAAAATTAAAACTTTTTGGTAATTTTAATGCAATACCTATATGCCTTCGGATCAGACAGGTTTTTTTTACATATTGTATACTCGTAAAACTAAATGCGCATTGAAACATTATTTTAATTTAGCCATCGAATTTCGTTTTACGTATTTAAACCCGAAGGATTACTGAAATAACTGAGTGTATTTCGATCGAAAAATATGTCAATAAAATGTGGTATGCGCTTAAGATTCCCAAGGGAATGTAGATTGTTACTTTATATATAGCTAGCATTTGTCTGTCTGTCCGCTTTATTGGTGAGTAGTTAAGATTTACGAGCTCTGGGAAAACATGGGGTATTTTTAGATCTTCCGAGACTGTTGTAACAAAGTGGTGTTTCTTGGTACTTATGGCGCTACATTTGTAAACAAAATTTAGCACACCACAGTAACGTCTCTCAATATGTAAGTCCTTTTTAAAATTTAACAAATGATTGCTAAGTTTATCTTGCTCATCACTGACATCAGTGCAGGAAAACATAGTGAGGAAATCTTAACTTAAATAAAGCTGAAGAGTTTGTTTTTTTGTTTGAATAGCGCGTTCAAACAAATAAACAAATATTTGGAACTACCAGTAGCGCTACCACGCTACGACCCTTAGAGGCGGAGTAAAAAAAAAGGAAAATCCGAAAGTGCACGCCTCATAACGCTCATTGAAAAACAGATTTAAACGACTTTTCATGCAGTATGTTTTGATTGTTTTTTACCCATCAATATGGGCAAAATTTCTCACCTACATTCTTTACGTACTGTTAAAGATTATTTAGGTAAGCTTTGTTGGTTGCTAGGCAACGGAAGAGGGTCGAAGTTGGAAAAATATATTAAAGATAATTATATGTATTTTTATGAGTTAGTTTTTTATTAATTACTAGCTTCTGCCCGCGACTTCGTACGCGGATCCTGTTGCTGAAGAGGCTTCTACGGAGCGAGTTGCAGCCTGATGTTCTCGAACAGCATCAAGTCTATCCTGACGCTCTTCGGTAGATTCTTGGGATCTTATGATCCTCAATCTTTTAGCTTCTTTGGAACGTTGGGAAAGATTTGACCTCTTTCTAGTTATGGTTATAATTTTATTCTGAAGATACCTGATCAATTAAAATCTAAGTGACTGCTCCCCTGCGTTACCGGGTAGGCTACCGTGTCACGAAGATAAATGGAAAAGGAAATTAAACACTCAAATAACATAAGCCCGAAGGCATATTTACTCGATAAAATAAAATAATAAATGGGAGGTTTAGCCAGTAGAGTCAAATTTTCAATGATTCATAGAATTTTCATCGAAAATCAGTCCTAAACTGTTACCGCCTTCAACGCGTGGACTTATGTTATTTTATAATTATACAGTGAAATTAGTGATAGCTTTGATTTCCACATCAGGGGTTCCAGATCTACAATATTTATACGTCAACAGAGAGTGCTCATCAAGCTGAACAACTCTTGCTAAGACGTCATTCCTATATATGTTATAATGTAGCTGGGCTCTTGGAGATCCACATCAGCTGTTCCAGATTTTCAAATTTTATACGACAACAGAAAGTGCTCATCAGGCTGAACAACTCTTGCTAAGACGTCATTCCTATATATGTTATAGTGTAGCTGGGCTGTTGGAGTTCCACATCAGCTGTTCCAGATCTTCAAATTTTATACGACAACAGAAAGTGCTCATCAGGCTGAACAACTCTTGCTAAGACGTCATTCCTATATATGTTATAGTGTAGCTGGGCTCTTGGAGTTCCACATCAGCTGTTCCAGATCTTCAAATTTTATACGACAACAGAAAGTGCTCATCAGGCTGAACAATTCTTGCTAAGACGTCATTCCTATATATGTTATAGTGTAGCTGGGCTGTTGGAGTTCCACATCAGCTGTTCCAAATCTTCAAATTTTATACGACAACAGAAAGTGCTCATCAGGCTGAACAACTCTTGCTAAGACGTCATTCCTATATATGTTATAGTGTAGCTGGGCTCTTGGAGTTCCACATCAGCTGTTCCAGATCTTCAAATTTTATACGACAACAGAAAGTGCTCATCAGGTTGAACAATTCTTGCTAAGACGTCATTCCTATATATATATGTTATAGTGTAGCTGGGCTGTTGGAGTTCCACATCAGCTGTTCCAGATCTTCAAATTTTATACGACAATAGAGAGTGCTTATTAGGCTGAACAACTATTGCTAAGACGTCATTCCTATACATGTTATAGTGTAGCTGGGCTGTTGGAGTTCCACATCAGCTGTTCCAGATCTTCAAATTTTATACGACAACAGAGAGTGCTCATCAGGCTGAACAACTCTTGCTAAGACGTCATTCCTATATATGTTATAGTGTAGCTGGGCTGTTGGAGTTCCACATCAGCTGTTCCAGATCTTCAAATTTTATACGACAACAGAGAGTGCTCATCAGGTTGAACAACTCTTGCTAAGACGTCATTCCTATATATGTTATAGTGTAGCTGGGCTCTTGGAGTTCCACATCAGCTGTTCCAGATCTTCAAATTTTATACGACAACAGAGAGTGCTCATCAGGTTGAACAACTCTTGCTAAGACGTCATTCCTATATTTGTTATAGTGTAGCTGGGCTCATGGAGTTCCACATCAGCTGTTCCAGATCTTCAAATTTTATACGACAACAGAGAGTGCTCATCAGGTTGAACAACTCTTGCTAAGACGTCATTCCTATATTTGTTATAGTGTAGCTGGGCTCTTGGAGTTCCACATCAGCTGTTTCAGATCTTCAAATTTATTCTCTTAGCAGAAAATGCTCATCACGTGAAACAATTTTTGCTACGGTACCATTTTTGTATCTCTTATAGTTTAGCTGGTCTGTTGCGGTTCTGCATCAGGTGTTCAAGTTTCCAAGATAAATTATAGCCTATATGTTGCCCAGACTTAATACCTATACAACAAAAAGAAAATCATTCAAATCCGTCCAGTAGTTCCGAAGATTAGCGTGTACAAACAAACAGACAAACAGACACACAAACAGACAGATTTTTTTTTTGGTTTCGTGCTCTATCACTGTTTCTAAACTCCCCTCAATTTTTTTTTTTAATATATTCAATGTACAGACACAGTTTTTTTACTGTTTAATTATATGTATAGATAATTAAACTACTTTGAATAAAAGAACCATTTTCGATAGAGTTCCTATAGGAGGAACTCTATGACTGAAAATAATTTATTTAAAAAAAATTGACTTAATTAGGTAATTGATTTTTTCGCAAGCTACAATGTTTCCAGGTTTACACTTGATTGACGAAAAAATTTTTAATACTATTTTGATGTTTTTTTTTTCGTTTCTGCTGCATTAAATCAATTTTTGAAGTAGTAGTACTGAATTAATCTCCAGTAAATTATTATCTGTACAATGGTATATGGAGTGTAACAATAAAAACAGTTGCAGAAAGGAGGCAAAACAAATTTTTCGATCGCAGAGCATTCTCTAATGCTTTGCATTATGAGTCGAGCAAAAGCCACAAATAATGCTTACCAAAAGTAATAGCGCGGGTGAGCGATGCGCAGCGACGCGGTGGGTCGGGGGCCAAAATTTCATATGGAGCAAGTCGCAGGCACAAGGTAATAATTAATATAAGTCTGCAATTGCCAATCCGCCTTAAGCAAGCGTTGTGATCAAAGCTCATGCCTTTTCTAAAGAAGAGGGCTTTGCCCTGCAGTGGTACAATTATTATAAGCATTTTTTTAAAGGAAAACTTTAGGTGCGTTGGGCATTTTTGAGATGGGATTAAATCATTGATTTCGCGACATCATGACGACACCTCATTTTTGTAAGCGAAATTGTGCTCTTTATTTATATTGTGTTACGGATCAATGTTCTATGCAAGTATTTTTACTTTAAAGGTTTCTGAAGTATTTTTTTTGTAAACTTGATTGTGCTCTTTATTTAGATTAAGTTACGGACCAATGTCCTATACAAGCATTTTTCTTCCACCAAGGCGATCTTGTTCAAGTTTTCATTTCTTTCGGCACTCTCGGAGTGCCACTACTTTTTTTAAAAAGTGAAAACTTCGTTAGGCACGATGGGCATTTTTGAGATAGGACTAAAGCATTGATGTCGCGACACCATGACGACGTCTCTTTTTGTAAACGCGATTGTGCTCTTTATTTATACTATGTTACGGATCAATGTTCTATGCAAGTATTTTTACTTTAAAGGTTGCGGAAGTATTTTTTTTTTGTAAACGCGATTTTGCTCTTTATTTAGATAAGGTTACGGTCCACTGTTCTCTATAAGTATTTTTCTTCTACCAAGGCGATCTTTTTAACCTGTGCTGTCCCACCGCTGGGCAAAGGTCTCCCCCATACTTTGCCATGCGTCTTTGTCTGCTGCTTTTTCTGACCAATCAGTCAAGAAAGAGTCTAGGTCGTCGCGCCAGCGTTTCTTAGGCCTGCCTCGGTGCAATTATAGATATTATTATTAATTTACTGAAGAAATTGACCTTATTTGCACGCCTATAACATGTTGTTGACGTACAAATAAGGTCAATTACTTGCAAACAAGGGGTTTGCTAATGCATTATAATTATCTGATACCTTTACATGCGCTTTTATAATTTCTAAAGTCGTGATCTTATCTTGACGTCCATAAAATGTATGTTAATACGTGCACTTTGTAACGTTATTGTGAACGGAAAAAAGCGTTTTCATGTTATTCCATATATTTTACTTCCCTGTGTAATTGTCGTGATGCCGTGAGCGTCTACGATAATATCGTCACGTTAAAAATTATAAAAAATGTCTTACCCATGTGTTGTTGCGATTTTACTAAGAATTTACTGCTTGCTGGCAGAAATTATTAAATTAGTAGGTATATAGTAAGTATATCTCCAGACGAGCCCCAAAAAAAAATGAATCTCTGAATTCGGACTTTACACGAAACGTTTTTCCCTCTTTTAATTTTCTATTCATTTCGTGTATAAGCCCATCTCCGGGGACCAAATATGTCTTTAGCTTATTAAAAGGCCACACAAATCAACACTTATCCAATTTCTTCGTACCTTGGATATCTCCCTTCTCATCCAAGTGATCTGCTTACCCAAAATTAAGATTTCAAGTATGACATCGAGTGACCCACGGAATACAAAATGGCTGCGCTTTATTTTGCTTCGTGAACGGAATAATGTAGTGGTTGTGTTTGCAAATAATCTTGATCAATAACTTAGATGTCACTTTATGGGCTATTCGTGAGGACATGAACTCGTTTATACGTTGATGGAGTTTCCTTGTCATAATATTTGTATTTACCCTATTTGAAGCATCCTTCCGTGTTTCTACGGAGAAACTTTCTTTACCGAGTTTTTCGATAACTGATATTCTGTCAATTGGGCTTTTTAAATAGGTATAGTAATTAATACTAGATACATTTCTACCTAACCTTTCAGGGAATAGGCGTGTTCTAAGACCGTTGTCTTAGAATCATCATTATTTTTGCCGAACCATGTCCTGAAACTCATGGACATAGGCCTCCCCCAAGCACCGCCATTTCGACTGGTTCTATGCTTCTCGCATCCAGTGGATTCCTGCGGCTTTTACCAGGTCATCAGTCCACCTTGTGGGGGTCTTCCAAACCTACGTTTTCCGGCACGCGGTTGCCATTCCAGAACTTTTGGGCTTCATCGGCCATCTGTCTTAGAATACTCAGGAATAATTAAAACTTAAGAGGAAAAACAAGCTTGTGGTATTTTTTCCATTTATTGAGTAAATCTTTATAATACATACTAATTCTTGATCCTATAATGAGATAAAATAAATTACGTACATTTAATCCCTTATTTAAATAATATACTAACGAAATCGTTGTAGCCCACTGCCCTCGCTCACATAATGAAATTTAATTTTACTGTCGAACACGATGTGAAACGAGGGAAAAGGATTGTCAGCGTGGGTTTCAAGCTTTAAACTTGATTGATACATCTTATAGGCATATCAATCAGCTTTTCAGAGACACGGGTTTTTGATAGTCATTCAATCAATCCTTCAATGCCCACAGGACTATTGATGGAACCCTGGAGAACATTTCGAAGACAGATTTTTTTGAGATTACATTTCAATCAAGTCGTTTTTTGGACGAATTTGTGATTGAAATTTTACTTTATAACATTCAAATATTATTGAATATTCGAATCCAATTCAGAATAGACCTCTATTAAGATAGAGGTCTATAAAGATACTCTTTAAAGGTGGGTTAAGACCAACCGAACAAAGAATATGAACAAGAGCATTCTTTTTAGGGTTCCGTACGTCAAAAGGAAAAAACGGAACCCTATCCGTCTGTCTGTCTGTCTGTCTATCCGTCTGTCACAGACAATTTTCTCCGAATCTAATGGACCGATTAAGTTGAAATTTGATACACATATGTATTTCTGTGACTCAAACACGAATGTGTACCGTAAATAAATGAATTTTGAATATAGGGGCACTTTTGGTGGCAAACAAGAAAATAAAAAATAAAAAAGTTTTGCTAACAGTACCGTGTGACATGTCTAATGAAAGAACTTGTTGCGAGGATCTTAAGCATATTTTTTAATATAATAAGTACTTTTAAAGATATTTAAGGAATTCGATGAAAATTAACATTCTCCCCTTATCTTCGAATTTACTGGACCTACAGTTTGAAAAAAAAAAAAAAACATAGTATGGCTCTTTACTCATAGATTATAGGAAAACCTATAAGAAGTCTTAAAATAACATGGTAAATCTCTCAATATTGTGCGTACAAACTTACATTTGCAGTTGGAATGAATGGGAGAACATGTATTTCAACTACAATATTAAGTTAATTCTTGGGATAAATAAATTCATCTCGTCAACGGAACCCGTCATTGTGCATAGTCCGACACGCACTTGGCCGGTTTTTAGATATTCTTGTCATTTTGGTATGAACAGACCAACAAAAGAATGCTCTGTCCCTGTTTACATAAAGACAATTTAGTAAAGTGGGCATAGAAGGTGCATTACCGCGATGCCTCTCGTTTCGTCTCGCTGATTTTTGTGATTGCTAGTTAATTAAAAGGAAAAGGCGTATGTATCCGTAGTGTGGCGTTCTGTAGTTTCTGCTTACCCACATGGGAAGAAGCCGTGAGCTAATGTATGTATGCATCGTAGGTAATGTATCAGGTGACCTAATGGTCAACTGATGAAAAACGAATTACTGGCGTCTATAAGCACTTGTAAAGTCATAGTTCAGTTGTCTTTTGTCGATTGCCACGAACCGGTGAGGCAGTTAGTAAGGCTTTTTGTCCCTGATGTGCCCAAACAACAATTCAGACCGCGAATACACCGGCTACCAGCCGTACCGTCAGCAAGCACAGTATCACGAGGTAACTTGGGCCCTGACTATATTCAATGATCTTCTGACATCACGCCGGAGTGTGACTTATTTGCCGGGAGACGAATAGAAGTGTCTCGTAAATGTGTGATTTTGTGAAAAAAACATGGATGAAAGATAGGTAATTATACAAGTAAACTATATATTTATTTTATTATTTATGTACACAGTACGATATTTATATGTATTAGGTACAAAGGTACTGCTTATTTCTTAAGAAATTTCTTCAAGCAGACCTGCAAAAGGAGAAATGAAAAATAAATGTAGACAATAGTGTGTGAGAACAAGAAAATAAGAATATGATTTTGTGACTTTTTAAACTAAAATATTAAATATACCTACGCATATAATGCAAAAAAAAAAACAAGTAAGTACTGTAGTATATGTAGACCGGACATTACTAGAATAACGAATGTGTGTATCGGGCATCATATAGAGGCGCGCAGAGCGCTCGGCGGGGGTCGCCATCTTACTTTCCTTTTGTGCTAGCCTGGACCAAGGGAATACACGTTTAAACCACAACCTGCTTATATTTGAGAACCCAACACACAAATATCACAAGTACCTAGGTGTTTATTTTTACAAGTACCTACGTAAGTGTTATTTTGTTCGTTATTTTCTCATGTTTACACATTTATTTAAATTGTATTTTACCTAACCTACTTATGTAGTTATGCGTGTCATATTTTAGTTTGTAAATTACTTTGTACAACGCCTTAGGATTCTTTTCTGTAATGCTGTGCTTGTAAATTTAAATAAATAAATAAATCGTATCAGCTGAAAGACGTCGTCTGCTGGGCATAAGTACAGTACAGTGTAGCATAGGTATACCTCCCAAAGCATCATAATTTTCAAACCCACAAGACAACTTCAAGATTAGTCAGCCTGATAACGTAATTGTTTCATTAAACTCAACGTTTCAGTTGAAATGTTAAGATGATCTTAATTGGTAAGTGAAATATTTGTGAAGCAATTAAAATTTATCTTGAAGCAATTATGTGCATACAGAATAGGTACAGGGATTTAAACGTATTGTTAGAAAATACAATCACGATATAATACCGTGAAACCTGGCAACTTTGCCATTTTACGATGGGGAAAAAAGTTTGAAACGGTTTTTCTTGAAAAATCTCTATGATGTTATAAGCAATCAATGAGATATGTAGTTAATTTTATGCATTATTAAAACACAATCTTATATTTATTGTTTTCTCATTCTATAATGATGTTTTAGTCCAAAAACCTTTTATGGCAAAGTCAACTATCACTTGTGGTAAGATTACCATCCCAAAATTTAGGAAAAATTTAAAAGAGTTACCATAAAAAATCACAGTCATCATTGCCGCATGCTTGGTCACAGTAAAAATATACTACAGTTGTATAATATTTTACACTGGCAATTGAATTTCCAAAATGTGGCAAATTCACCCACCTTGTTTCGATTTTTTCAAAATAAATAGAAATAGTTTGCAGGATTGTATCAGTAAAATTATGGGTAGGTAAGTAAAAAACAAAACTAAATAACAGTATTTTAGTTTCTTTCTTGTGACAGCACTAGCCTCTAAAAAAATATAGCAAAGTCGACGTTACTAAAACTTTGCATTGGGTTGGTATATTTGCCAACAGTGATTTCTTAGGTTTAATTGGTTTAAGAGACGTAATTATCATGATTTTAATTAAAGAATATTATTAAGAACGTGGTATTAAAGTTTGACTTATCTACACAAGGTATATCCCACTTATTTTCATTAAAGTTTCGGAGCACAAAGTCACTCACAGTTAGCGCGGGAAAAAGTAACCGCCAAAAAATGACAGTTCTATAAGAGCTGGGTTGTTATATACAATAAAATATTGCCAAACAAATATTCAAATTTGAATTAAGGGTATTACAAACGTTAAAAAAAATACAGTTTTGACGTAACAAATTATTTTGCCTCGTAAGCCGGAATATGGCAAATTAAACAACCTTTGGCAAAGTTGCCAGGTTTCACGGTACCACGCCTGTGTTCACTGTAGGTGTAGGCAGAGGTTTATCGAACAACATTATTTCGTCAGCTATGTTTAAGTCCCTAATAATAGAGGGCAAGCTTATTGAAATTATTGGTGAAAAAAGAAAAAACTCATTAATAAAAATAGATAAATAAAAATAAAAACGTTTTATTTCAGACTTTGAAACCCGTAGAATGTTAGTACAGTAAAACTAGTGTTAGTAGTTAGAAAAACATTTAAAATACTTATTTCTTAATTTGGGTATTAAGACGCAGATATATAACAGTGACCTTGAGCTTGCGTGTTCTGTACTGAGCTCACGCGACGCGTTGTACGTCCAGCCAGTAATAGGACTCGCCCATCAAGGAGCGCTGTCCCAAATTAGATGCATTATTAATTTATTATACATAAAGCAAAAGGTATTTTAATAAAACACGTATAATAAAAGATAAATAATTAAATTATCTTTAAAATGGTGAAGGTTTCAGAAAAATATGCTTGATAGATTTGGCGTGATTCTCAGTTTTTTATCCGCGTAAGACATAACTTTACAAATTTATTTCACTATGTAATAAAAACATAATCCAGAATATGCCTATATTCGTTCTATTCGTTCTGTAGTTTCTGCCTACCCCCATGGGAAGAAGGCGTGAGTTTATGTATGTATGTATGTATAATCTATTTTTTCCAAATCATTAACACTACTTTTTTAGACTTCATCTACAGTATAAAATCATTAAAGGTCGGTTATCGTTGCCTTAACCCAGTGCTGGATGTAACGCGTGTCCAGCCTATCAGCAACCTGCCAAGCGCTGCGTATTATCGCTGGCGGAGTACGGCATGGAAGCCGTTAACGTATGCATCCGCGAACATGCCTGACGCACCGCATCAGCGTGGCAGCTCTGACAACGCCCTGAACGCATTGTTATATCGGACGCGCAGGGCGCTGAATGATCTTAGCGTATAAATATTAATACTTTGCCTGTCCAGGAAGTCATGCCCAAGCCTAAGGGGAGAATCATAGGTCGCACATAGACTTTACTTTGCCAAGTAAAGTAAGTATCGCATACGAATATGAACATCCCTCATCATTATTGGCAGCCTTGCTATACCAACTGTTGAGTATAGGCCCCTTTTCTGCCATGCTTTCCTGGTCCATGCCAGTTTCATTCAGGTCTTCCTCACAATTTTCTGTAGGTAGATCTCTTTTTATCGTTTCTCGGCAACCATTCCGTTAAGGCTCTGTTCCATCTGCTATCACCACAGCTAGCCAAATGTCCTGCCCACCTCCATTTCAGAGCCGCTACCCGTAGTCCGATGTCTTGAACTTTAGTCCTACGACGGATCTCTGAGTTACGGACTCGGGATTTCACTGATAGGCCTAACATGGCGCTCTACATAGCCCTTCATGCAACTTGGACATTGTACATAGTTTCTTTAGTGAACTTCCGAGTTTCGGCCCCGTAAGTCACGGTACGCAAAACACATTCTAATATGAACATTATACGTATACCTTATTTTTACACAAATAAATTATTTGTGTAAAATTAAGGTTCATAGCCGTATGAAACGCTTACTTAGCAAAGCAAAGGCAAAGTCAAAATGCGTTCTGTGAATCTTGCCCAAGTCTTTGTTGTCCTTACCGCCATTGAACATTATCGCAAACTTGTGTCCCAAAATAGCATAGAATAATTACAATATAAATGAATCAACACGCCATCGGCAACGTAGTTTCATTTTGACTTACACAGATTGACTCAGCACTGCTTATGGGAGTTTCAGGTGCAAATAATGAGCCTCTGAATATTAAATAAAGTGTCAATATTGAAAGTTTATGTTTGAATTGCAAGTATGGACTTATTTTAATTATTAGACGGCGCCGCAAGTGGCGCCGCCCCGTTTTGTTACGAAGTTACTGGAATCACCGAAACGGTCATATAAGAGTGAAACTGGCTGCTGACAGTCATTCTAGCAGAACTTCGCATATATGATTGCGTGGCGGCTGTCTTCTGATGACAGAAGATGTTGTGAGGGGAGCCGCAGTCGTACCACGTCCAAAACGAATTACTGTGTCGGTACAATTCTCATGATATTGAAGCTGCTGAACCACTATGTATTATCTATGACCACTAATACCGTGATCACTTCTGGCTATCCTGCGCCGTTATATTTATGTATACTGTATTTTACACCAGAAAGAAAATAAATTAATCACTCAAAACATACAGGGGCGACCTTATCACTTTCAGCCAAAGTAAATCATTATGAAATTATTTACTTAACAACTTTCAGGAATCTCTTCCAGGCAACCTAGGAATGGACAGGAATTGCCTGGACACAAAAATTGTTTATATCATAACCAGCTTGTAAGATCCTACTGTAGGGCTAAAGATACCATTCCGTAGTCGACCGCAGGCGGCAACTGCAGGCGTCGTATAGCCGCGACACGATTGGTTTCTATGAATTTCTACGTAATACCTTCCGAAGCAAGTGACACGGTGCCTTCATTGAAATACATAAGAATGAATAGAAACCAGTTGTTTGACGGTGACAAGACGCCTGCAGTTGCCACCTGCAGTTGCCGCCTGCAGTTGCCGCACGTAGTTTCCACCTGCGATCGACTATGGAATTGTATCTGAAGATCTCTTTTATGTAAAGAGAAATGAAGTAAGGCGTTCTAACTGAATCTAGATTTCCTCCGTGCAATTTTATTACCTGTGGCATACCATAACTTGTAGCAACAACTAAAGTTGCACCATCTAAACAGTATTTAGTTGATGAAAGTCATACAAACAAAACGTACATACACAACATCACGCTTGTATTCTCCCAAAGGTTAGGCAGAGAGGCACCAATAGTACACCCATATTTTGGCAGATATGTTGAATACCCATGTAACAGGGGCCGAGTCTATTGCCATCAACAGGGCCCGAATCCAGACTCTGGGCTACTATTGATAAACTTCCAGATGTAAAAACTCAATAACACTTTCTCGAACACATAGGATCAGTAGCGTTTGCGGCCACTAGAAGACCAACAAAGTAAGTCATATTTCTTCAGTTCTATGTCACAGGGACATAAGCCGTGAGAAATTCAGAAATTCATGTCCATGTTTCCTCATGATGATTTTCCTCGCCTTAAAGAAATATAAGACCTGTTGAATTAATAGAAGCTGAAACAAGTTCTTATTTTTTATTAAAATGTTATGGGGCTGTGCCTCAAATATGTAGCTATTGAGCATCTGACTACGTTGGGAATTCTAATTTTAACAATAATAATATTTCTAAGAATAACAATAATCGCCCAGACACAAATAAAAATAATGAGAAGTATTTTTAAATTCACATTGTTTTTTGTCAAACACAAACAAAACAAATATTTAAAGCGAATTAAAATAAATGAAAAAAAAACCGGGCAAGTGTGAGTTGGATTTGCACATGAAGGATTCCGTGCCACTGTTCAATTTTATACTACGTTTTTTATATGGGGAAATAAAATTAAGTTTTTTTTTTTTTAATGTTTATTATTGGTTGTTAGAGCGGCATAATAAATACACAATCTGAAAATTTCAACTGTCTACCTACGTTCACCGCACCGGCGTACCTATGTTCATTACAAACAACCTGCTAACAGACAGACTACCCCGCACTGGGCATTACGACCCACTCCCTCCCACAGAGAGGAGGCTTGTGTCCCAGCAGTGGGAACATCATCGGCTGATTATGAACAGACAGACGGATAGCGGAGGCTTAGTAATAGGGTTCCCCTTCGGCTACAGAACCCTAAAAACATAAAAACATTAATTTATAATGTCCTTGCAAAATGCTTGCAAACAAATGGGCTTGTAATTAATTTTGCAAATAAAAGGAACCGCGTAAACCAAACTGCAGAAGTTCAATTTCATAGCTTATTACTCGTATAATAGGGATGATAAACTCACATACACAAATAGCCAGACCCAGAACAACTACTTGTAGGTCCTACAAATATTTGTTCCGTGCGGGAATCAAACCCGCGACACGCAGCGCAGCAGTCAATGGCTTAACCACTGCGCGAACCGTGCCGTCATTAAAGTTGGGGAGTGGGGGTCGCAACGTCACAAGTAAGTATAAAATCTACATACTCGTGACGTCATAGCACATTTAAACTCAATGTATCGCCGTAATCTTTTAATAACGTACAAAAAAAAAAATGTATCCGCATTTATTTTTAATAATGTATAAGACGAAAACAATTTTTTTTTGTCATTATGCCTATTTTAGTTTAACAATGTACCTACCCTAACCTACAAATATATACCTGGTAGGTACCTATATATTAGGTCTTTACTTATGAAATTGCCGTTTTTCATGAAATAAATTAATACCCTTGTTTCTCTATATTTTTTATTTTTATTAATCAAAGTAATCACCCATGCAATTAATGCATTTTTGCCAACGTAGTGGTAGCTTATTGATGCCCGTTTTGGAAAAGTCTGCTGGACGGGAGGCAACAAATTCTTCAAGCATTTTGAACTGCCTCTCGGTTATTGAATTGCCTTTAATTCGTCATTGTCGACTAAAGTTTTCGGTCGACCACGGGGTACATTTCTTAGTTCGAAATTTCCAGAACTGAAGTGGGCAAACCAATAACGGGTGGTGTGAAAGACCTATTATTTGTAGGTTCGTAATTTCATCTATATCCTAACTAATATATAAAACGCCAAAACGGCTGAACAGATTTGAATGGAATTTGTTACATGGGTAGACCATGACCTGGGTTAAGACATAGGATATTTTTATCCCGATATTCCCATGAGATTGAGACTTATGGGGGTGAAACCGCGGAGCACAGCTAGTATATATAGTAGAATTATAAATACGAAAGTGAGTTTGTTGGTTTGTTGTTTTCACGCTAAAACGGCTGAATAGATGATGGGTAGACCATGTCTTGGAGAAGTATATAGGCTACTTTTCATACTGGATCACAGAAGAAGTCGCGGCAACAGTTAGTCTATAATTAATAAATAAAATAGTAACGAAATCAAAACTTAACACTGAATATTTTTGAAAAAAAGTAATTGCTACGAGATGTGGGTACGAGTCTGTTGTCGAAAATATAGTTTTTAGAATTTTGGTCAGTTTGTTTGTTTGCATGTTTGTCTGGATATATGTATTTTTCAAATTGGCGCATAAAAGGCTGAATGGATTTGGCACACAGAAAGTTAACAAACACAGGGTACTTTCATCCCGGTAGTACGTCCCGGGATGAAAGTACGGGAAGTAGTAGTTAGTGCTGTGGTGTACTTATGTTAATTTAAAAATAAAAACTTCACTCTGTGGTTTGTAACCCGAACACGTTGTTTTACGGACTGAAGCGAGTGTTAAAATATAAATGAAACATGTGTTGTTGAAGGACAATTGTTTTTTTCGCGGAGTTGTAATGATTGGACTATTAAAATGTCTACTATGTATGGGTCGTGAAAATTATAATGAATGGTGTTTCGCTGCAGAGAATTTCCTTATACTCGAGGGCATGAACCATTGAGTAAAGTCAGAAGAAGGGGTGGACATAGGAGCTGCTAGTGACAGAAAAATCAGAGCAAAATTGATTATGATAATCGACCCGTCTTTGTATGTACAGTACCGACCAAAAGTCCATAGGCAATCGCACAAAGCAATAGACTGACGCTTCGGTTTGACTTACGACCTTCTTCTATAAGATGTTACAATACTATAGATACACACACACTCACTTTGTCTGCAACTCATAGTAGTTCATAATTTCAACCAATATAGAATACGGCGTGCTAGCTCAGTGGATAACGTGCTTTGGTATGTGCGATTATGGCGAGCCGAACGAGGGTTCAAATCTCATCTGTGGTTTTGCTTGTAATTTTTAATAATTACATTCATAGTTTTTGTTATTTTTTAATAATTATTATTCATAATTTTTGTTACTTTTTAATAATGACTAGTTCAATAATCATTCGTTTTTTGTTTCGGTCGTCTTGTTCACATAAATATTAAGGTTTAGCAGGTAGACCACAGAAAACTAAGTAAATCATTTCGATTTCTGTGGGGTAGACAGACGCAGTTCGTTACGCGTATTCGCGATTGCTACGGTCTGTTCCCAGCCAATCTCAAAACTTTGTTGGTTCGTGGTTATTGTTGGTGACGAGTATTTAAGTATTAGCGGTGTTGTGGTTATTGTTTTCAAAATGCAGTCAAATATAAATATTGAAGGGAGATCAAATATTATTGCGCTGCGTAAAAGTGAATGTAATTTACACAAATATCTAATGAGACCGGACTAAGTGTGAGTGTTATCATTTAAATATTTCATATTTTACTAAATATAAATCTTAATCAAAGGTATTGTTGATAGAACAGAGGTATTGTTGAGACAGAAGATGCCTTTAAAATTTTAAATTCATTATGAGGTTTAATTCGATTAGTGAATGATAAATAATTATTATGTGTAATAAATACAATGTTATTCTTTGTTCTAGAGAAATACTGTGAGGGTTAAGAGGAATGAGGAAGAGGCTTATTATCGAGCAGTAGCGACGTCAAATGATGGAGGAATATGAAACAAATGGTTTCATACCAACGAGATATTTTGCTGAATTATTAAACACGTCATTATGAACCGTTCGCTGTGCACTCTGAAGACTTGTATCACTGAAGACCAGCTAGGAAGCCGTTTTCGACAGAAAGGCATAAACAAGAACGTTTAAGTTTCGCACGATAATATTAAGACTTCGAGTGGGACACTGCTATATTTTAACCTTAAAATATTTACCGTACCAACTTAATAAACAACAGATTCGTTATTGCATGAATTTGTGGTAACGATTTTTTAAGCAAGTTACAATATGTTGTTTGCCGTATTTCTCGCAGATAGACCGAAAATGTTTAAGATTATTTTAGTAATATTATTATTTTAGGATTACAATTTGAGGTTAAGTTTCAATCTTCTTTTCGTAAAGAAAATGAATACTTAAGCTATAACCTCAATACCAACCAATATTTACTAAAGCCAAATAAAATGTAAAATAAATAATGTAAACAAACTGCCCATACTTTACCTTAAAATCACCTATTTTGTAAGTAGTTTTTTTTTACATTTTGATTAGTCTTATATTCTTATTTATTGCTTAATTACTTCGACCATGATCAAAGCTAACTAATAATAAGCTAGCTAATATTTATGGTGAAAAAATCAATTTAAAATTTAAAACATTTCATAATACAAATATGTCAAAATAATATAAATTACTTCTAAGTTTTTTGACATCTATTTCACATCTTATTGAGCTGACGTAATGACAAATAATTGTAGCAATATATTATCTATAAGTAAAATAAATATAACGAATACAATTTTTTAATTTTGCTATCACATATTACGCATTTTTAATTCTAAACCCTTTATTGCAATAACAGCATTAATAAAAAAGGCAGCAATAGTTAAAATATAATATTATTGCTAACAAAAATTGCAAAAACTGCACTGTGTTTGACGAGGTTGGAACCTAAGCCAGTTTGCATCTCAGACCAATGCTTAACGCGTTCTGCTATCTGCACACGTAAGTTAGGTTTGAATTTTAGCATTGACATAAACTGGCCAAGGTCAAGCGCATGATGCGTGTTGTCTAACAAAAGCGACGGAAATATATATTTGTTTCGGTAGTGAGGCGCAAATACGCGACGATACGACAGTGTGTAAAACGCAATACTGCGTTCTCTGTGGTGTGTGTGCCGTGTTGTTTACACATACAGATCAACGGACTATACCGCGTGTTCACAGCAATATGATTCTTAACGTGCTTATGCACTTTTGAACGCTTACTGTACACGTGAAAACTGTAACAACTGCGTAGGAATTGTGAAAAAAAAAAAACTACAACACTTATTCGATGACATCGCTTTTTCGCGAAAAATAAGTCTGCTGCGGAGTTTAATTTCGATACGCCTAGGACGTTGCAGCTTGATGACGTCGCATGTGACTCAAATTATTGATACAGTGTAAAAATTAAGTGGAACGGGATTCGAAATTAATGATCAGTGGACAGGATCGTTGCTGTTAGCGGGATTGCCAGATAGTTTTCCCCAATGATCATGACCATCGAGCATTCAGGGATTAGTATAACGACAGATTTCATCAAATTAAAATTGTTAGACATGGAGTCAGTGACCGAACAAGATGAAGTTAGCTGCGTTCGCTACTCTTTCAAAATTCAATAAAAAAGGAAGTACTAATTCGTCTATGGCAAAAAAATATGTCAATGTTGATAGCACAGATCCGTCAAAACCAAACGTAACAATGGCGAAATGTTATCAATGCAAACAGCAAGGACATTACAGATATCAATGTACAAATGACGAAAATAACTCATCAAACAAAAATAAAAATTGCTCGCTTACAGTCTGATGCGTTTAGTGCAGTATTTATTAGTGGAAATTTTAATAAAAATGAATAGTACATTGACTCGGGAGCCAGCGTACACTTACTAGCTAATGAAAGTTGGGTTATGAAAGCATCTTATGATTTGCAGAAGGCAATTGTTGTTGCAAATAGTGAAAAGTTGTCAGTTTTGTGTTCTGGCGATGTGAAGATTACTACTACGACTAATAGTTTGAAATACGACATCGTGGTAAAAGACGTGTTTTGTGTTCCAAATATGGCAACGAACTTGCTATCAGTTAGCGAACTCATAAGAAAATGAAACAACGTTTCGTTTTCGGACATCGGTTGTTCTATATACAACAAGAAGAATAAGTTGGTAGCTACAGCATTATTAGTAAATGGAGTGTACAAGGTAAACTTGTCAAACCAAATACATTTGACTGCATAAGTCGTGTCTGGAATTACGTGGCATCGCAGATTAGGACATATCAATAAAGACTATTTGAATCAGATGAAGAATGCTCTGCAGGGTATGTCCATTGATAACAAAGTGGATATAAGCAAGGCTTAATATACTACATGTTGTGAAGGTAAGCAGTATCGCCTACCATTCAAAAATACTAGTGAGAGAAGTAGTGACTTGCTAGATATAGTGCACACAGGCATCTGTGGACCTATGGAAAATGTATCCTTGGGTGACTTGAGATACTTCTTGTTGTTTGTTGACGATCAAAGCCGTATAGTTTTTGTTTATTTTCTGGAACACAAGAATGAGGCATTGAAGTACTTAAAGGAATTCAAAGCTCAAGTGGAAAATCAAACAAAGAAGACAATCAAAGTATTAAGAAGTGATGATGGGCTAGAATATTGTAATAAGGAATTTGATAACTATTTAAGTAGTGCTGGTGTGATTCATCAATGGACCTGAAAAGAAGCAGTGGAAGATGGCTATGGCTTTGTAGCTCTTCACTGTAACTCTTCAGTTACGGTGTTTCAAAAAGAATGATGTTTGGGAGTTGAGTAATGCTCCACAAGACAGAAGAGTTGTGCAATGCAAGTGGGTGTTACGTAAAAATATGAAGTGAAAATAATATTCGATTTCGTGCGCGTTTAGTAGTCAAAGGTTTCGCAAATAGAAGGTATATACAGATACTTTTGCTCCCATAGTGAAACACACCAGTTTGAGATTATTATTTGCTCTGTCAGTTCAACTAGGTCTTGATATAATGCATCTTGATGTGACAGCTGCTTTCTTGAAGAATACTCTAGAAGAGAATATTTATATGCAAATACCTGAGGGTTTTTCTGAAACGATAGAGAGAGATCAAATTCTTAAATTAAAAAAAGGCAAATGCTTACAAAAGTTGGTTATATTAAATTCAAGATAAAACCAGGTATGTATTTGAAGGTACAGGATAAGTTAAAATTTATTGTCACTCTGTATGTGGATGATTTCTTTATTTTTCCCAATGACAACAAACAGACCAGATACTTAAAATATGTTTTGGCTGGTCATTTTAAAATTAAAGACTTAGGTGAAATAAAAAAATATGTCTTGGTGTAAATGTAACTGTAAACAAATTCGGAAAAACAATATCATCAAGTCAGGAAGATTACATTGATCAGTTATTGCATAAATTTCATATGAGTCAGTGTAAAACTGTTCAAACTCCAATGGAGAACAAGTTACATGTATCTAAAGATGACAATTATGTAGATGAATTTCCTTATCAACAAATAATAGGTTGTGTCATGTATCTGGCAGTACTTTCCAGACCTGACATCGCATTTACTGTAGGTTTTTTGAGTCAATTTCATAATTGCTATAGTAAAGAACATTTTTCATATGTTAAACTTACATTAAGTTATTTAAAACATACCAAACAGCGTGGCTTAAAGTTTACTGCTAATGGGAATTCAATTTAGAAGGGTTTGTTCACGCTGATTGGGGTAGTGACAGTATTGATAGATCATACACGGGTTTCTGTTTTACATTATCTGGCTGTGTAATTCCTTGGGAAGCTAAAAAACAGAAAAATCTTGGCTTGTCCAGTAGCGAAGCAAAGTACATGGAATTGATTGAAGCCTGCAAAGAATCTGTTTAATTAAGGAACCTACAGTATGAGTTAACAAAGAAAATGTACACTATTGATATTTATAATGATAATCAGAGTGCAGTAAAGCTGACTGCAATTCCAGTTTTTCACAAAAGAATCGAACACGTTGATATACGGTATTACTTTAGTGGAGATTGTGTAACTAATAGAATTGTGACCTTTCAATATTTGAAATGCCTGCTGATTTATTAACAAAGAGTTTATTTGCTAATAAACGTTATTATTTTTTTAATAAATTGGGTGTTCAGCATGTTTAAAATGTATATGTGTAACCACATTGTTAGATATAGTGGGGGTGTTGCAAAATATCTACAATGCATATTAAGTTCGTGTTGCCATCTGTGTTGTAAAATAAAGACTTCACTCTGTGGTTTGTAACCCGAACACTTTGTTTTAATAATAGTTACCGCTTGGTACATCGTACGAAGTTGATTTTCTGTATTTTTCTGTTTGCTTGGTATAAAAGTTATATTACTAAAATATCGATTTCGCATTGTTATCAACATTTATAGATTGACTAGACAAACACCATCAATCTCATTGATTTCACGTCAAATTGTGATAAATAGTTGGGGCATAATTTACTTTTAAAGCAAACTAATGTTTCATTTATTCAAATGTGAACGAGGTTTTCGAGACTAAATAAAATAAATTAATCGTTTTAGGTGTTTAATAATAATTGTTTTTTTGTAATCAATAAATGTTTAATGACATCACAAAGGAGAAAATGGGAAAGTCTTTAGAAATAATGTAAAAAAAACCATCATAGGTAAGTGTTTCTGTCTATGTAAGTATGTAGGTGACAGGAACACAATAATATAATAATATCAGCCTATTATTCTCGCACTAAGGGCAAAGCTCTCTTCTCATACAGAGAAGGCACGAGCATTGATCACCACGCTTGCTCAAGACGGGTTGGCGATTTCTGACTTCTATTAACTATAAGTTCACGTTTCCTCACGATGTAATTTCACTCCTCGATGTCAGTAATCTCCAAGATAAACTCGGAACATAAACATATGAATAGAAAAAAATCACATTGGCACTTGCCCAGATATAAAACCCACAACCTCGTGCGTGAGAGGCGTAGTCTTATGAGTCTATAATACCTCAAATTGCTAAGCCAGATCCTCTGTTATATCGAAAATACTGCAGCTTTAATTATGAAATAAATATTTGGTAAAGTTGAGGATTGATTATGTTTGACGAAAACACGATTCCATAAAGAACAAAATCTAAAGTTACCTCCAAACCGAACAATAAACCGCTGGTATTAAAAAATACTTCAAATTTGATCTTGCATTAGAGCTTTGCATAATAACTGAACTAATAAAAGCAGATACTATGTTTTTTATATTACTATTATTTTGCCGTAAAAAGAAATTACTTAAACTATTGGCGCCTTGGAGCCTTCTCCCCACCGCTCAGTCTCGCTCTCACTCAGTCCGCAAGCAGTAACGTGCGAGCGAGATAAGAGGTGAATTTGAGCTGACTTTTAGTCACTGGGCCATCACGACATTAAAAAAAAAACACAAAACAAACACAATACCTACAGCTAAATAATCCCTACGAAATCAAAACTGATAGTTCGCCGTGACCTCTATGTGTGACAATTCCTTCCAATTATTTTACGCGCCGCCATATTGTCCGCCATATTAGACGCTGTTATCGGCGATTATTATCTTTTACGATTACTGCTATCCCGGACGAAGCCCGAATCAATTTTAATATGGGTTATATTTGCGACCGAAATCTACCATTTAAATGCATTCGAGTTAAAAAAATCTGTACTGAACTGTTTGCGTGTTCAGTGTTAAAAAAACGCAGCCATTTTGCTTGATTAAAATTTCTACATTATTCTGTTATTGTTTGAAATTGGAATTCCGTTTAATTTTTATTTTTTATTTTCCTGGTTGTTGTGATTTTATGGTTTTATGCCGAAACGTTAATAAAATGGATATTTTATGAAATTTTTACAATACCCACAGGTTTGCATTCATGTTTTAATGAAAACGATCGTTATTTCAGTTTTCCTGATATGGCTCAATAAGAATAACCATTACCTAACACTGCAATGAACTGTCATAACATAACATGATTCTTTCTTCTCTTATTTGCGATCTATAAACAGTTATTGGGAACTAACTCCTTAACTGCGTAACACCCGATCAAACACAAAATTTAATTTTGACTGTTGAACAACATTCAATGCGTAATTTACGTTGTTGAGCAGACAGATTATTTGAACATGAAGCAATGGATTAGCAATACCCTTCAAAATGATTCAGATTATGGTTGATCGTGTATTACGCAATTAGGGTGTAGAATGGTGAAACGAAATGTAAAACAAATTAGCCGTCCTAATTTATGCAATGCAACATGGAATGTAACACAACATCGACATTGTAGGAACGTATGTTACATTTCTTGTAACGTTTCACTAATCTGTTCCCGGCTTAGTACTGAGAAAGTCGCAGGCCTCCTTTATGAATCGAATACATAAATCTGATAATGAAATATTGAGGGCCATGTACGAGATTAATTATTTCTTCGTATATAGCAATTAGTATTCCAGCTTAAATAATACTCATCTACTGATTTGTTGTAATATTGATTGTTTTGTAATACTGTTGTAATAATTTATAATTCATTAATGCAATGAATTTGAATTTGTCTTTGTCAATATTTTTTTAAGAGTGTATTCCTGAATTTAAAATTATTTGAATTTGAATTATAACTTAGGTACAAGAAGCAAATAACTTTTTTGTAGTCTAAGTCAAAGAATCTTTCTAAATAATGGCTTACATATTGGAATGTCCATAATTTTGGCTTAGCCACGTGTAATAAAAATATTTTCTCACAACTTGCCCCCACATTTTATCCGTGAACCCATACATTTAATATTTTATTTCCACGCCATATAAAATCATTACCAGAAGCGATCCATCATTGGCTGGCAACATGCATCGGCGCGTGCTTCAAACTGGCTCCCATGTGACCTATAAAATATAACTTATGTGTATGAAAATAATCGGGTAACTGGTTAACCGGGTTTTATTTTACTGGAACCGTAAGGTATCATTTTCAAATCAGAAGTTTTTTTAAAAAGTAAAATGGTTAACTATCTGACAACAATTCTTACCAAGGGTTGTCATGTTACCCAGTAACTGGGTTGTGGAGGTCAGATAGGTAGTCGTTTCATGTAAAATACTGGTGTTCAGTTGCATCCGCTTAGACTGGGGGCTGACCTTAATATAGTTGGGAAGAAGCTAGGCTGGTAGGAATTATAATGAACATTCCTGCGAAACGGTGCCTCGGAATGCTAGAGCAGCTTTCATAGCTGTCACACAACTTGTGTTCTCAAACAATACCATGTCTGTTTTCGTGAGTCAAAGGAATCGGTCCTTCCCGGTAGTCAAACTATTTGGTCCAACTGATTTGACCACAAGGAAATTTGACCATGGATCTTTCCCCGCGGTCAAACTACTCAAATGATCCTCCCTGTATAAAAAGTTTGACTACTACGTAATAGTCTACAGTTATGATTAAAGGTCTAGTCCTATGTCAGTTTATTCATCTCTTGACTAACGATAAAGTTATAAGTGCTATTTTAGGTTTTTCTTTAAACTAGTATTTATTGAATAAACAAGTCTAATAAGCAGGTTTCAATAACTTGTTTTTTTTAGAAGTGAGTAAAGACTAATAAAGACAACAGCTGCAGTCATCCAAAACCAATCTCACTGTTTCCAATGAAGCGATATCTTATTTCCGAACCATATAAAGTCATTACCAGCTGCGATCCGTCATTGCCACGTACCGACTCCTGCGCACGTCGCCCTGTCACAGTAAACTACCCTAATTTATTGAAGCTACTCGTCATTCTTTTGTTTATTTTTCTTTTCTTGGCGTTTGAATTGGAACTAATTTTTAATGGTGGTGGGAATACAAAGGGAAAGAGGGGGAAGGGGGGGGGGGTTGGAGCTGGATTTAGATGTGGCATTTTAATGTATCGGGAGTGTAATTAGAGAGGTGGGAATTTCGGTTTGTTTTCGGCCGTAGGTATTTTTACGAGGAGGTGTATTTTTAAAATGCACCTTTCAAGAATTCACTTGATAGTATTATAACATGGGTGCATTTATAAAAACAAAAATTTCAAACGTTACGCATTAATGAAAGTGTTCGTACAGACATATAAACCAGAAAAAACTGTAATGCAAAAAAAAAATCTCCGATCGAAGTTGTAGAAAGAGATTTTAGACAATCAATTGATGTCTTATAGACTCTCAGATTATTCAGTTGCCACAGGCGATAGCTGTTTTTCATTACACAATTAAGTAAAAAGACTGTTCTAAGGTGAAAGTATCAGACGTGTGTATTTGCAACTCCCCGTGCGACATGTCTCACGGTCGCCGTGACAAACGACGGCTGTGAGGAAATTGCTAAAGTTTTCAGTTTGCTTGTCAACACGCTAGACGCGCGTTGTGACAACGAGCGCCGATGAAGGTATTTCATGGAATTATATTGTTGTTGAGAGATATTTAGGGTTCGATGAAAAAAGTATTCGATTTACAAACCGCGTGCGCGATGAGGCAAAAATTATTGATTTGCCTCATCGCGCACACATATTTTCATCATTTATACATATTTTCATCATCGGTTTAACCCCTTTTGGAGAGAAGTTTAAAAAATCTGTAGCAGTTACACCGCCACATACGAACTACTCATCAAAGACATGACGTCACACAAATTCTTTCAAAAATATTTCAAAAATATTTTTTCTTACGTGGATTTATCAATATTGAGAAAATTGCAAAACGTCATATCAACATAGGAGACACACAAATGCTTAGAAAGAAGAGCGAAGTCGATGTTCTGAAGTTGTGTGCTGAGGTAATATGATTATGAGTATATAGCCCCAATATATAGTCCTCTTCACCGTACCGGCGATAGACCCAGACTAATTTTCTTTTCTTTCGTGAGCTTTCTGATGACTAGCAACATCAAATTTGGTCTTGAAAACCCGGTCACACCGTCACACCAGAAGAGCTGATCAGCATCGTTGTATGTGTACGTATAGGAAGGCTTTGAGCGACATTTGCGTATTTGGCGCTTCTTATCTAGGTCTTCAAGAAGACTTGTTTCAAAGCATTCAGTTGCTTTGCGGTTTGAGGTGCGCCACCTTTCTCGGTTTCAAGCAAGCTTGCCGCACGCAGGTCGTAAGGTGACGTTTAAGGACGTCTTTGTAGCGCAGGTATTGCTTGCTTTTTTATGGTAACGCATCTCGTAGTTGACCTCTGAGATCATAACTACTTAACCGGGCTTTCCTGTGGGTGCCTTAAGTTTACTACACTTAAAACCTCCAGCCAGGGGTTATTTAACTATGCTAATAAAAAATAGGTGAACGCTTGCTAAGGGCATCCCCTGTGGGGTACGAACCTTGGCTTAGGACGTCAAGCGGGGGGAGGACATCAAGGATGGGACGGGCTGGGGTATTGCCTGCTCTGTGCACGTTTTCCTTGGACGAGTTCTGAGTGAAAGTGGTTTCAGGTAGTCTACTCGTATCCATGCGCTGGACATGAATACACCATCTCAGTTGGAATATATCAAAATCGCCTTCATGCCCATTTTTCCAATGCGCCTAAGCACCTCCGAGTTGGGAACACTATCCTGCCATTTTATGCGCAGGATCAACCGAACACATCGTGAGTGGAAAATGTGATACCTCTTCCAGTTGCTCAGAATGCAGGTTAACAACAGCTGTCAGCGTCGCATCCCCTTGGTGGCTGCTTCAGGATTTGGGACTTTTTTACACTAATTACTAGTCCAAATCTGTAACAGGAGGATTGATATCATTCATATAGTCTTGGAGTGTTTTCATACAGTCAGCCAACAGTCACACATCATCGGCATTGAGTGCGTCGAGTACAAGAACCTTAGACGGTTTAGTCCTCGCTCTGAACCGTGAGATGTCGAAGACACTTTTATCAGTATGGACGTTAAGTTCAATCTATCGAACACTATGCTTTAGTGCATCATTCAGCATAGTTTTTCTGCCACGTTCAAAGGACACACTCAAATTTGACACAGAAATGAACACGGGATAATCGCAGCGACGTTAGGGAGATAAGAGCTATTTTACTTTGCGTCCAGAGATTTTGGATCGTGACGCTGATACAAAACGGAGGTACGGTACGAACATATCTGGAGCCAGCTTTACATAACATCATATGTAACATTAATGACAAAAGTATTATGTTACAGTACAATATCTTTGTGCTGTATCTACAATCTACATCGCAATCTTATGTTCTTTATCGCACGTTCAATATCTATTAAATGTTTCTACTATCTGTTTTCAACACGTAGTCGTTAGTATATAAGATGCACCTTTGGATAATTATAACCAGACTATACTACATCTTTGGTCTCATTTATACCTAGCCATATACTGCCAAGAAGTTTGGCAAATTGGTGACCCCGACGAACGAATACGCAGCAAGAAACATGGCGCAACCACCGTGCAAGGCGAACATAAATCAGCAAGGAACACTTGAAGTAGCTGCTGGCACCTCGGTTTTATCCCGCATTCCGGAATTTTGGAAAGACCAACCCAGATTATGGTTCACGCAACTAGAAGCCATATTAGCACCACAGAAGCAAGGAGACGAATACAAATACTGTACGGTAATAGCAAAGTTATCCAAGGAAGAAATACTACAGGTTAGTGACCTAATCACTTCGCCACCGACTACAGATAAATACAAAAACATCAAGGAACGTTTAATTGATTGTTACGAAGAAACAGAACAGCGGCAGTTTCAAAAATTAATATCAGAGACAGAACTCGGTGATCAAAAACCTTCGCAGTTATTATGTCAAATGCGAGTCCTCGGGAGAGGAAAAATCAGTGACGAAACAATTAAACTACTATGGTTCAGGCTTTTACCAACATCAGTTACTACGGTTCTAGCAGTTACGGAAGACATGGAAATTGACAAACTGAGCTTAATTGCAGACAAAATAATAATGAATTCAAAAGTAACCGAAATATCAGCTGTTAGCAACGACACTTCAAACGACAACAATACAGCATGCATTTTAACCCAGCTAGCAAAATTACAGATAGATATTGACGCAATTCAGCAAGGTCGATATGGCTATCGACCCAACACGCACAATCATTTCAAGGAACGTCAACAATTCCCGATTATGAGGCCGAGAACAAACTATAGAGGGGCAAATCGATTTTGTTACTACCACGGAAGATTCGGAAAATATGCAAGGAACTGCATTAAGCCATGCGGTTGGAAACCAATGACTTACGTACGGAACCAGGGAAACGAATAAGAGCACAGACAACGGCGAAACTCTGTGCAATCCACCCATCCAATCGCCTCACCATTACCGACCTAAAAAGTGGTATGAAGTTTTTGATTGACACGGGCGCAAATATCTCAGTCATTAGCAAGCAACAGAGATATTCAATTTTTCAAAATGAACAATACACACTATACGCTGCAAATGGGACTAAAATTAGGACTTACGGCGAGAAGACGCTTACCTTGAATTTAGGACTACAACGATGTTATAAATGGAATTTTATAATCGCCGATGTTACACAACCAATAATTGGAGCAGATTTTCTAGAGCACTATAAACTATTAGTCGACATAGCTGGTCGCAAACTTATCGACAAAGTTACAGAGCTGACAACGCATGTAACTTCAGAAAAAGCGGCACAACAAGCAATTCGTACTATCGCAGTGGGAACGAATCCACGTATTACGCAACTTTTAAACAAGTACGAAGACATCACGAAAGAGTCCTCTCTACGCAATGCGCCCAAACATAAGATTGAACACCACATTATCACTATAGGACCACCCGTCGCAGCTCGGGCAAGACCATTACCTCCAGAAAAATACGACATAGCCAAAAAGGAATTTCAAAGTATGATAGAACTCGGAATTTGCCGACCGTCAGATAGCCCATGGGCAAGCCCATTGCATATGGTAAAAAAGAAAAATGGCGAATGGAGACCGTGCGGAGACTATCGAATGCTCAATAGCACGACAGTTCCGGACAAATACCCACTACCAAGATTAACTGACTTTACATACATATTAGAAAATAAGAAGATACTAAGCAAGATAGATATACGCAAAGCATACCACTGTATTCCTGTTAAGGATATAGAGAAAACAGCCATCATCACACCTTTCGGACTTTTTGAGTACTTAAGAATGCCTTTCGGATTACGCAATGCGGCACAAACATTTCAACGATTCATGGATTCCTTATTTAGAGATTTAAATTTCGTATTTATATATGTAGACGACTGTCTCATCGCATCGGACAGCGAAGATTTGCATTATCAGCATTTAGAAACGGTTTTCAAACGTTTACACGAGAATGGAATAACCATTAATCTCGAAAAATGCGAATTTCACAGAAGGGAAATAGATTTCTTAGGTTATCATATAACGAGCCAAGGAATACAACCTACCGAGGAAAATTACAAGGCAATCATGGAATTTCCCAAACCGAAAACGATTCAAGAATTAAGAAGATTTTTGGGCATGGTCAATTTCTACAGAAGTAATATTCCACGCGCAGCGGAAAATCAAAGAGTTTTAAACGAATTTCTACATGGTTCAAAAAAGAACGATAATTCACCTGTTCCTTGGACAACGGAAGCAGACCAAGCTTACGAAAAATGCAAGGAAAGCTTGAAAAACGCGGTATTAACAGCGCATCCTTCCCGCAACGCATCACTAGCGCTCATGACCGACGCTAGTGCTACTTGCGTTGGTGGAGTTTTACAACAAAAATCCGGACGCAATTGGGAACCATTAGGTTTTTTTTCACAAAAATTGAGCGAAACTCAACAAAAATATTCTACGTTTGACAGAGAGCTGTTGGGAATTTACATGGCCGTCAAACATTTTCACAGATTAATCGAGGGAAGAGAATTTACAATATTTACGGATCACCGACCTTTGACATACGCATTCTCCCAAAAACCATCATCAAACGATACACCGCGACGGGTCCGGCAGTTAGATTTCATTTCACAGTACAGTACCAACATCCAACACATAAGCGGACGTGACAATATTACCGCCGATGCCTTATCTCGAATAGAGGAAATATACGTGCCATCACCTATCGATTACGCTGAATTGGAAAAATGTCAATCAACAGATAATGAACTTAGTAAATTACGTGACAATAAAAGATTAAAATTCAAAAACATTACGCTTCCGGGTTCCACAATAAACATCACCTGCGACACGTCTACTGGAAAAAGCCGCCCCTACTTACCAAAGCATTTTCGCAAACAAATTTTCGATACCATTCATGGTATGAGCCATCCAGGAAAAAGAACTACGAGAAAAATGATAACCCAAAGGTATTTATGGCCGTATATGAACAAAGATATCAATAATTGGTGTAGATCATGTTTAGCCTGCCAGAAATCAAAAATACAACGACATACGATATCACCTCCTGGTGCTTTTATGACAGCGCAACGTTTTGAGCATTTACATATTGACATCGTCGGGCCACTTCCGATTTCACAAGGGAAGAGATATTTAATCACAATCATAGATCGTTGTACGTCATGGCCCGAAATATTTCCGGTAGAAGATATAACTGCAGAAACAGTAGCCAAGACGCTTTTCGAAGGATGGATTACTCGTTTTGGTTGTCCATTGCGCATTACTACGGATCAAGGCCGACAGTTTGAATCAAGAATATTTGAGTCACTCTCTCGATTTTTGGGAATACATAAAATTAGGACAACACCTTATCATCCGCAATCCAATGGAATGATAGAGAGATTTCATAGAACTTTAAAGGTAGCGTTAATGACAAGAGAATCCAACGAAAATTGGTTAAAAGAAATCCCAACAGTTTTACTCGGGTTGCGGAGTAGCTTGCGAGAAGACACAGGTTATAGTTCAGCAGAGATGACATATGGAACGCCAATACGACTCCCTGGAGGGTTTTTTGAGTCATCAGCAGCACAGTTATCAACGTACGAAGAATTTGTAAAACAAATTCAAAAGGGCATCACACAAATGACGTCAATTCCGAAAAGAAAAAACCATAACCAAGCTATATTTGTGCATCCCGAACTCAAAGAATGCTCACACGTATTTGTTCGGTGTGATAGAATGAAGAAAGCCCTGACGCCGCCGTATGAAGGACCCTACCCAGTAATTAGTAGAACAGATAAAACATTTTGCATTAGAATTAGGGATAAGGAGACAGTGATATCAATTGATAGATTGAAACCAGCTTTCATGATCAATGACGAATCAAACTACGTGCCAGATTCAAAGGATTGCGACAGACATTCACACACGTACGCTACACGATCGGGACGTAAGGTAAAGCCAGTGGTACGTCTATAAAAATCGCTGATAGAAGCAAGTTATTCGTATATATATTAGCATAGATCTTAACATATACCATTAATTCACAACTACTCGTAACAACAAGACATCTAAAATGGGAAATCAAAGTTCTAAGGACCAGATAACATACAATACGGACAGTTGCCTCAATCAAAACGAAGCGGACAAACTCCGTAACCTGATCCAGGAGGACTTACGGTGGACAAGAAATGTTGCGATGGGACAGATTATTTTAACAATCGGTGCGATCCTAATTTATGGCATAATGAAAACACTGGACAGAAGAATGAAGAGTTTAACGGAAAAAAATAATAAACACTCGTGCAACAGCTAAGTCAAAATTTCAGACGTCAGCAAATCGCACCACAACAGGCGTCATCAAATTCCACCGCGTACAATAGCATTATTATTTATATACATCAGCAAATAACTAGTAAGGTCTAGATCAAATTTATATTGTAAACACTATTACCATAATATTTACTTTTTTTTTTCTTTTAAAGGGGGGTGTACTGTTACAGTACAATATCTTTGTGCTGTATCTACAATCTACATCGCAATCTTATGTTCTTTATCGCACGTTCAATATCTATTAAATGTTTCTACTATCTGTTTTCAACACGTAGTCGTTAGTATATAAGATGCACCTTTGGATAATTATAACCAGACTATACTACATCTTTGGTCTCATTTATACCTAGCCATATACTGCCAAGAAGTTTGGCAAATATTACATCCAACGAAAACAATAAACCATAATCCCTTGATTTACCTGCAATTTTTAATTCTGTATCTACAATTTCAAATCAACGCAAGAAAGCTCTTACAAATAACGAAGGTAAACGTAAGTGTTGGAATAGAACAAGTTCAAACATGTACCGTGTTTGAAATGAAGACTGCGCGTCAATTATGTGACAATTTAATTTTCATTTCGGAGACGGCGTCAACTGTCGCTAAGATGAAATAGTGGGCAAAGAGTGAGGAAGAGACGGGATTTGGAATAAGAAAAAGTGGAAAATTTATACAGGTATGTGACTGACTGAATATGTACATGTTTGGAAGTTGCATATTACTTATTTCATTAGGAACTGATCGATTTTTGGAATTTCCAGTGAGACAAGCCCATAAGGGGGTCATACTTAACTTTGAATGGTTGAAAATAAACTGTCTTACGAGGTGCTTTTATAAAGATTTTTTATTTAGAAAAAAGGACAAATAATCAACCTAATAATTGTAATTATTCAAGAAACCCATGACATTGAGAAAACCACATTTTCAAACGGCGATACCATCAGGCTTTGAAGTCATAATTTGGATTCAACAGAAATACATGCAGGCATTGCAGTTCATCACAAATCTTATAAAAAGTTATCTAAGTATCTATGTCTAGACGTTCAGGTCAATTTTCGTTAAATTTTGATGGACTTAAACCATAATTATACTATCAGATTCAGACCCTTTTTTGCTAGAATTGAGCAGCCCCTAGCAAGTCAGTAATAAAGACAAAAACTTAACTTTTTGTACCTAATCTAAAGTGAGAACGGATCATAAAGTATGAACTGCCGAGAGAATAGGTTATCTAGTTTATACGTAGTTAGTTTCTATTGAACTTAATGTGCCCGCAGTGATGTCGTATCGAACTTCTTTGTGTTGAAAAGTTGGAAAACTTGATTTTCTTCTTGTTGAATTGTTACGACTCATGAGACATAATTATGTTACTTGGAGCTTTGCCATTTGGGGTTCGTGGCTAAATGCTAATAGACGAACGGGTTTATCGAAGGTTAAGCTATGCTTGCCGCGGTCGATGATAAGTGACTCATTCCTTATCGAGACTCCTCCGTGCCTCGGAAAGCACGTTAAGCTGTTGGTCCCGACTGTCATTCATAGATCTTTGACAGTCGTTACTGGCAGTCAGATGCCCAAAAGTCTGACAACCAGTCTTACCAAGAAGTATCGTGTTATCCAGTAACTGGGTTGTGGAGGACCGATAGGCAGTCGCTCTATGTAAAATACTGGTATTCAGCTGCATTCGGTTAGAATAGAAGCCGACCCTAAAAAGTTGGGACTAGGCTCGGCAGATTGTTGATTGATTGAATGTTTGCTAATACATAAATGGTTAATTAGATAATTAGATAGTCCATTGTTTATTAAGTACTTCATTTTCTTTTTTCCATTTTAATTAGAAAAAAAAGCTCATCTTTTATTTTAGTTTTATCACGCAAACTATTATAAAATTCAAAGAGTAGCTATAGTATTTTAATTGTTAATATCTAAAAAAACTTTTTTTTCTTTCAACCATTATCCAGAAATTACAAGCGCATAAATTCACAAAATTACAAGTGAATAAATTCCCAAAATATTTACAAAATTTTCTCACCTACTGCCAAAGATACGATTACAATATTATCGTCACATCTGCGTCTTTACGACATCATCTCATCAACATAAACTTGCCGTACAATCGCTGTATATGTATGAGACACATTTGTCTCACGGACAAAGTGTATTCATGGCCTAAGGTATGCCGTGGCTTAAGAGACAGCAAACAGGCGACTTTGAACTGTAATATTACAAGTTAAGGTTGAGTTTGGAAGGTAGAGAAAAGAATCGTCATGTTAATAAAATCCGAACTTGTAGTAGACAAAGCATTAATTAAGGAATGAGATTTAGAGTGTAATGTGAGAGATTTTTAGTGGGTTTTAACCTATTTCCAAATTCAGGGCGGTTGCTATGGACACCAGATAGTAATTTTGTCAAGGAGATGTCCTAAAAGTCACTTCTATCTCTACGAATAGATGACAAAGTTATATTTCCGTTTAACCGATTTCAAAGAAAGGAGGAGGTTCTCAATTCGATCCGTATATTTTTTATCTTCATTTCTCACTTCGAGAAATCTTTCTAAGATCTGTCATTTTGTCTTTCGTTACTTCTTCTACGCGTGCGGGTATTGTCCATAAAAAACTATAGCGGTGGACAAGAACCAGACGGGCAATTTCGGTATTTTTAAGAACGTAAGCATTCTAATATCAGTCGATCGAGATCTAGTACTTCTGTGCCTAAGAGTCCTTTTATTTTTGTATTTATTTGTATGGTTAGTTAATTAGTAATTTAATTTGGTACCTAGTGTAATAATTATGTTGTAAAATAAGACGATAAAAAAAACAGTCTCAGTCTGTCAAAAATACCTGTAATGTACCTAAATGTTTTTCAATGCACTTTAGACATTAGCAGACTAATTAGCATCGGCATTTACTTAGCATTTAATGAAAAAATAGAATAGATAGATAATAGATAGACAATAAATAGATAATAGACAGATAATAGATAGATAATAGAATAGATAAGTTTTTGATATTGATTGTCGCCGAGATGAGACTGCGACTAGATTTGGAACTTTTATAATTACGGGAACTGACCGTCAGATAGAGTCACCATTACCATACAAGGAAGTGGTGAAGGGCAAAACGCCCGTTTTGGAGGATGACTTTTTTATAATTTTGAAGTTCAAAAAGTGCTGATTCTTGAACTTGGAGAAACCAAAAGGAGGTTTTATGGATAGCAAGAATGTCTAATCTAACCGTGGACCAAGGTAATCAGAGTTTAATCATGCCGATCGATCGAGCCCCTGAATATATTTTTAGCCAGCTGCTGTAAATAAGCCATTTTATTGTTACCGAAACAATATTCTCCTGTGGTTTCAATAAAATAACTTAATACATCAATGTCAAAGCAACTTGGTCTGTTTTGATTGATTGTGGGGGACTGTTTACCCCAAAGCCCCCGAATACGTTGTTGCAAAACAACTGTTTGCCAAAAAACTCGGGGGTAACTTGTTCCCTTTTTATTGTTACATTTAAGGGTAATGCCCTTCTATTGAAATTTTCGGGGGTAATTTTCTCTGATATTATAGTAAGCATAATGAGCTCATAATCCCACTGCTGGGACTCAGGCGTCCTCTCTTCGAGAGATAGTGGGCTGTAAGCTACCACTATATATGTCATAGGTTTGTTAACCTTTAGGCAAAACCAGAAGAAAATTCTCATAGATATCCCACACCCTGAGATTTTTGAAGGGGTCTGTCAAACTCTTGCTGACTAAACCACACTTCCTCCACACTTCCTGAACCCTATAGTGTAGCTATGTGAAGATGCTTTCACGTTGCAATGGAACAATCTTCTCCTCTTCCTCCTTCTCGTATCAGCAATCTATTTTTGTCAGTCAAAAACATTTTCAAATTGTTTTAAGAGCGGCGTCCGTAACTTCCTAGAATGTGCAGGGATCAGGGCTTAGAGCTTAGCAGATTTTGGCAAGCAGGATATGATGTAGAAGTATCCGATCATTAGCGAATCAGCGCCGCGCTTGCCACAATTACAGGCTTAAATATGTAAAAAAAATGACTCAATGAAAAATCCCGCTAATGTATATTTTCGAAGTTAAAATTCTTTTAACTTCCCCACAAAATAACCTAAGTACCTGTAAGGCCACGTTTACATACTTAACCCAACTTTGTTGCCGTAACGCATACTTTGCGTTCGTTCCCAAAGTTTTTTGACGGCGTACGAACTTTAGGATACCTAATGAAAGTTTATTTTCGCCAACTGAACGAAATTGTACTTCGGGAAGTTTTGAATATTATTAGGTTTTATTACAGGCTGATGTTGGGATGGGGGAGTTAAGTGTGTGCGTAGGCCTATTTGAAATGAATTACAATAACAATTTTTTTCTACTTCTGTTTTTGTAATGGCAGTTTTGTACCTAGACCTAACCATAATGACACAATAATGCGAAATCGCATTATTTCAAGACCTGATTTTAAAACGACGGTTAGTAAAATAATTTAGGACGTCGGTTTACTATCTTCATCGTTATCATTAGCCTACAGCAGTCGACTGCTGGACATAGGCCTCTCCAATTGCACCCCATTCAGCACGATTCTCGGCAACTCTCATCAAGTTGCTTCCAGCCACCCGCGAAGGTCGCAGCCCGATACAAAGATCGTCACTCCACCTAGCCTTAGAGAGTACATTACCTTACGTTTGCTTATTCGTGTACTCCATTTAAGAACACGCCTATCCTATGGGTCATCGGTTTGATAATACTTATTATGAAAGATATTCGTCAATTTCGCAAATACCTGACTACTGATACAAGTACTAGATTAGTTTTTAATGTTTTTTATCAAACTCTTTTTAACGGTTTATCAGCTAGTTAATTGATTCAGGCGTGACCTATTATAAATATAACATAACATCATCACGCCTGTAATCCCCAAAGGGTTAGGCAGAGGTGGACGTGTAGTACACCCACATTTCGCCAGTTATGTTTAAGTCCCATGTAATAGGGGGCGAGCCTATTCAGACAACTTCAGACTCCGGGCTGCTACTGAGAAATTCCAGATGGAAAACTCAATAACACTTTGCCCGACCCGGGAATCGACCACTAGACCAACGAGGCAGTCCACCATTATGAAAATAGACAGTAAAAAATATCTACGTCTATCGTATATATTTTTTTTAGAGACCTAAAATAGCTCGCAGTAATGATTTCAGCGTGCCAAGTTTTGGGATTTAAAATATCATGGGCATCATCGTTCAAGGGGTCCAAAGACCAAACTGTTGTTCAAGTAACTGATAACCTAAACACCCGTCAGGCGATCCCATCCCTGTTAACTTAATTATCTCTTTATCTTTATGTTAATTAGTAACGGGTTAAGTGTTAACTCGGCCTTGTTTGACCATGGGCAGTTAATTCTTAGCGGCGTTTAATGGTACTAAATGGTTTGATGTTTGTATTAAATGTCTGAATACCTAAAATGTTTAAATTGATTTTTTTGCCTCGTTGGTCTAGTGGTCTTAAAGCGCTACTGCTGAGTATGAGATCCTGGGTTCGATTCCCGGGTCGGCCAAGGTGTTATTGGGTATTTCCATCTGAAATTGATCTGAGTTGATGGCAATAGGCTCGCCCCCTATTACATGGGACTTATAACTGGCGAAATGTGGGTGTACTATAGGTACACCTCTGCCTAACCCTTCGGGAAATACAGGCTTGATTTTATGTTTTAATTATGATTTTTTACTTGTATTTGATTTTTGGTGAGTTCTTTGTTCTTTTTGTGTCAGAATCATAACAGAGAAGAATAAAAAAGACAACGGCGGGAGTTTTATTCTTACTTTGAATAGGCACTGAAACCATTCATGACTATTTGCGTAATACGTAAATATTTTTTCAGTTTTCTTAGTGCAGCTAAGTAAAAATAAGCTGATGCCTACAAAGTAAAGCAGTGTAATTGTTTCATAAAATGTATACATACTTTCATATAACACGCTTCTAAAATTAAGCGATACCAGAACTACAATTTTTATTTATTTATAAATAATTAAATCAAACTTATTTTAGTATTTATATAAATTTAAATGAAAGCTTATCCCTTTAATTATTATTATAATTAAAAAAAAAAACTTACCTATAAAAAGTAAGAATAAAATTGACGGCGTTTTATTTTATTTTTAATCAAATGTAATGCTATTATTCAAATGACATTTCGTTTGAAAGATCGTTTTGTAGCAGTTTTCCTAATAAAAAAGATATAACAACCAAAACAACGTTTTAAGGCTCAAAAAATGTATACATACTTTATTCAAAAAATGTATACATACTTCATAAAATGTATACATACTTTCATATAACACGCTTCTAAAATTAAGCGATACCAGAACTACAATTTTTATTTATTTATAAATAATTAAATCAAACTTATTTTAGTATTTATATAAATTTAAATGAAAGCTTATCCCTTTAACTATTATTATAATTAAAAAAAAAAAAAAAAACTTGCCTATAAAAAGTAAGAATAAAATTGACGGCGTTTTATTTTATTTTTAATCAAATGTAATGCTATTATTCAAATGACATTTCGTTTGAAAGATCGTTTTGTAGCAGTTTTCCTAATAAAAAAGATATAACAACCAAAACAACGTTTTAAGGCTCCTACAAACAGGCGCGACACGCGACGCGACACAAAGGTACGTCACGTCGAGCGACGAGCGGTGTCTTTGTGTCGCGTCGCGTGTCGCGCCAGTTTGTAGGAGCCTTTACTCAGTTCACTCCTTGCTCATTCTTTATCAAATACTCTCCTCTAACCGGACAAAAACAACTAAAAATACCCAGCTTAAAATGAAGATATTTTATACCCTCCAGTACCTAATACCTAGGTATTTTGACGTCACAGCCCGCTTCATCTGAAAACAAAAGAGTTCTAGGACATCGTCGCCTGCAAGCGAACGGCGGGCTTGAACGAATACGGGTGAGTGCACTAGTCTTATTTCCAATGTATTCGTTTTCTATGACTCAAATGGTGTGAGCGTTTCAGATTTTTGGAATGTATGATTTTGGAGCGTAAATAATGTGATGCTATCGCGAAAAAAATCAGCTGCTCCATACATGCAAAAGTGAGATTGTTTATTTGTTCCGCTTACACGCTAAAACGGCTGAACGAATTTCAATGAAATCTGACATATTTCAATGTTGTTGTGCATTTTCACGAGTACTTCACTACCTTTAAGTGTTTCCCTCGATTAACCTAACACCTTTAAACAATGGTGTGTGAATAGTAAGAGCAAAATTCCAAAAAAAAATCAACGTAATGCGTGTAATTCCCCGAAGGCTTAGGCAGTGATGCACCTATAGCACCTACGCGCACATTTCGCCAGTTAAGTCCCATGTAACTAACAGGGGGCGAGCGTATTGCCATCAACTGGGCACAAATCAAGACTCCTGACTGAGAAAATCCAGATGGAAAAATTCAATAGGTACTACTCAAACTCAAACTCAATGCGTTTATTTCAATTAAACCATTTACAGGCACTTTTGAATTGTCAATTACTTTGCTTGACCCGAGAATTGAACCCAGGACCTTATGCCCAGTAGTATCGCTCGCAAATACAAGACCAACAAGGTAGTCTAACGTAAAATAAACATAGGTACGGTACGATAATTTACACTTCTTCTACTAATGCAAGGAATCAAACATCATTTATTAAACGGTCACTACCTACATCAAAATGGTTTTACTTCAAATAAAATTACATTACATCGAAAGCTAAATATCGAACATTAATTGGAAATTCTGGAACAAGTCGTATTATTGAACTTAATCATAAACCCGATTCTGACAAATAAATATGAGTTGTGCCCCGTGGTTTTACCCGCAGTTTAATTTAAAAGAAATAGGGTTATTTACAAATTACTTTGATTTCGGTTAGCTCACTTTCAGACTTTTTTTTTCTTTTTGCTCGTCTCCAAAGGGTCGCAGCATGATATTAAATTGTCAAAACATTTCTCAACAACTGGGCATCAAATGTAAAAATAATTTTAAAATGCATGTGCTCGAAAGAGCGTCTTCAAAGCAGCCAACCTGTGCGGAAAGTGCCACTTTTTTGCACTAGTGCTTTTTACTTTTCAGTTATTATTTTTAATTTTTAATTCCGTGGTCAGCCAGACGCAAAGAGTTTTTATTATTTGAAAAAAGTTTTACGAATTAGATGATGATGATGACGATGATGTCGATGACGTTGACGATGGCGATGGGGCGATAGCGATGGCGAGGGCAATGACCATGGCGATGGAGATAGTGATGACGATGGTCAAAGTCAAAAGTTAAAGTCAGTCAAAGTCATGGCGATGGCGTTGGCGATGGTCAAAGCTAAAGTCAAAGTCAAATTCAGTCAAAGTCAAAGGCGATGACGATGGCGATGGCGATGGCGATAACTATGATGAGTAGTGTATAATTATCATTAATATTCGTCAGCCAAGATGTCAGATGCTTCACATCATATGCAACTACTGTAAGGTTCGCTCGTTTTTTTTTATCTCTTCGCACAAGCATAGTAAAACGTTCTATGATACACGTGCGTAAGATGATTTCCGACTCGTGTTGACTTTTATACTCGTCGGAATCACTTTCCGCACTTGTAGCATAAATAACTATTTAAATCCGACTTGAAATTCCAGAGAAGAGCGCGTTCAATAAAAAAAAAACAAACTCTTCAGCTTTATTATTCAAATAATAGATAAAATAATACATTCTTGTATATAATGCTGTTATGTTGGATAGTGACGTCTTTCACTTTATAGATGTAGGACGCTTTGTAGGTGTGACATCAACCACTTTAAATGTCTATAAGAACTGGACTGACTTTGACGACGTCGAGATAAGTACGAATTCTGTTTGTTTTAATTTGATATTCATTGCTGAGTCAATCAATCTGCCTAGCCTTTTCTTAACTATGTTGGGGTTGGCTTCCAGTCTAACTGTATGCAGCTGAATTTTACATGGAGCGACTGCCTATCTGAAAAAAGTTAAAGATCCACGAATGGCAGCCGGGACCAACGGCTTAACGTGCTTTCTGAGGCACAGAGGTGTCTCGGTATGTTAAGATGGTCACCCATCCACAGACCAACCTTGGCAAGCGTAGCTTAACCTGATGGATCGAACTGTGCACCTGTAATTACTTAGCCACGAGCTCCTCTTTTTTATTAACAATAATCTGGCATTTCCAGATTATGGCGGCTTAATCGGTCTTGCACGCGGGCGTTCAAACGGGCGTCGGCCCTGATCGGTAGGCATATTTAAATTATCCCTAGCTAGGCGCTTGCTGAAAATTACAATCTACATAATAATGATAGAATCCACAATTTGCCTCCATGTGTTCCAATAATGGCTTTAAACTGGTCCTTGAATAATATATCCATGATCAACACTTTAAGTGCTGGTTTATTAGTAATGAAGAGTAATATTCACATTAATATATTACCCTCGGCGTCTGTGCAGATTTGTTGGTGACATTTACAATTAAATCGTATGGCACCGCCCACGGGGGATGTGCCTTTCTTAAGGATAGAGAACGAGGGTAAATGTTCTGTGTAAGGGGTAGCCTTGAAGATGGCAATGTTAAAGTTTTTTGGGCTAGAATTGTGCCTCAAACGTGTAGCCTGTTCCAAAGGTTAAATTCTTACGCAACCACATACTAAAGGGAATTAGTAACAAATTTATCCTTAGTTAGAAGGTTATTATTAACATATAACCTCCTCCTCTTTGGTAGTCAGTTAAAAACATGCGCATGTTTATGACTTTTAGATTCTTAATAGTCATGCGTCTCAAGCAGATACTAAAATGTACGTCCGCTGCACCACGGGTATTCGGTCCCGCTACCAGCTTGTTGATAATAATTTTAGGACATCGTCATGGGTCACTACATTATAGTTAGTATGATATTAATACGTACTCTATTTTAATTCACGACTGCCCCGTTTGTCTAGTGCTCCTAAGCGCTAGTGCTGAGGATTAGATCCTGGGTTCGATTCCCAGGTCGGGTAAAGTGTTATAGATTTTATCTATCTAGAATTTTTCAGTAGCAGCCCGGAGTCTGGATTTCTGCCCGGTTGATGGCAATAGACTCGTCCCCTATTACAAGGGACTTAAATATAACTGGCGAAACGTGGGTATTGGTACACCTCTGCCCATCCCTTCGGGAACACAAGGCGTGATTTTATGCTGTATTAATTCGGTCATATGCATAACTGTGTTAACTTACTTTGTGTAACTAACTAATTAAACAATAAATGGAAGATGCAATCCTTCCAAACAATATTTGTGTTAACATGATTGTGTACTACTGGATAATTCAATAAACTTTACCACCGCAGCTCGAGAGAGTAAATCAAATATGATTTATTTTCCCCAAGACTTCATATGTATACATATGCAGCTATCCTACATGACCTACATTACTGATTACAACAGGATTAGACTTCTCCTTTGGCTATTGGATTTCGACAAGAGAATAATAATCACAATTGTTTGAATCTTATTCCCTGTTGGATAAATCTACTCATGCCCTTGTGATACCGCACCCTGATTATGTCAAGGTAGCTGCGGCATTAGTATGTAAACCTCATTATACATTAATAGACGTGTGATAATTACGTTCAAATAGACGCGAACTAGTTAATGTGCCAGTTACTGATTTATGCGGATTTAAAGGTTTGAGCTGTGATCGAATTTTGATCTTAGTGCTTAAGTGTAGACCTGAATTAATAATCAGAAGCAAGGACAGAGTAAAGGCTGATATATATTAATTAATAGTTTTTTCATATTATTAGGTATATGTTTGTAATATTTCAATTTGGGAAAGAGGAAGCCGTCCATAAGTTGTGTAATTTCTCTCACGTCATACTTTTAAATTTTGCCCGAAAAAGTTCTATTGACTGACTTTGACGAGAAGTTCAATCTAGCAGTTTTAAATTATAGAACCAGATTTTTAAAACCAGCACTAGGAAACGTCTCATACAATTCAATTTACATAAAAAAAATGTTCAAAAACTAAAACCCGACTACTGAAAAATCACGCTCTAAAAAGTATGAAACAAGAAAATATTTCACAAGAAACCCATTTTTGTACCTATGTCTTGATTTCTGTGTAAAATATTTTCTTATTTCATTTTTCATGTTTTTTAGAGCGTGATTTTTCAGTAGTCGGGTTTTAGTTTTTGAACTTAAGTACTATTTATTTAAATTATTGTGGGGTTATAATTTTGTGATAAAGTATTTGCAGAGTATTATATAATTTTTATATATATATAATTTTTTTTTTACTTCGGGTTTTATTGTACGTAGCACAGTTTCACTCTCGTTGCTTGTTTTTAACAATTTAAACCTATTTATGTAATTAGATAATATGATATATATATACATAATATTTGTAATGTGCTCGTCAAGCCCTTTCATTTGATATTCAACATGGCACTTTTTTGACATTATGTCCTCTAGAGGTCGCCATATTGCATGTAATGTGACGTCACATAGCCTACATATCCAGCGGACGATCAAGACGCTAATGATACCTCATTTATCAAATTGTGATCGGTAGTTAAGAAGTTATGAGGTAACAGATGAACATACATACATACCGGTCAAAATCATAACCCTCGTTTTTGCTTCGCCATAGTCGGGTCGGTTTTTTTTGCGTCATGTTTACCGCAAATAAACGGTTTTTCTTTCTTTCTTTCTTTCTTTACTTTCGGTATGTTGCTGACACAACTTATCTATTCAGGAAGCAGCTTGGATCATAATTATTATAGAAAACCTTTCTGCTATTTTTGAAGACATAATATTATCTTCTGATGCTAATCATATCTTCATAGTCAATAAATGGACCAGGGAATCAAAGGACAGTTCCTTAATCTCTGCATTCACCACTAATCACACTGACCTATATTTGATCAAACTTATCGATGAACCTCCGTAAGACATAACAGTTTCTGAGCTGAACCAAATCCGATCCCCCATAGGTCTTTAAAATAAACGGCGAACATGACTTGGAGTTATCAAATTGGGGTTTAGTCACAGAACGTCGAAATTAGTGAGGTGTTACTAAATATAGGACATTATTATTTAGATAATGAAATAGCAGCGTCTTGGATCGAATTGGTCAGCAAAGTTAAGCTGCACTTGCTATGGTTAGTTTGAATTTGGGTGACTACCATTTTCATATAGGACTGCTCGGTCTTCAAACGGCACTTACAATTTTTGGCCTCGGCTGACATGCAGTTTGTCTCCAAACTCAAAACTCAAACTCAAATCATTTATTTCGAATAAACCAATTACAGGTACTTTTGAACTGTCAAGGGGTCGGTCAGTCAGAAAGATGAAGCTAGTTGCTGATTCCAAAGCGTAGTAGGTACCTATGGAGAAGAACGGGCAAGAAACTCTACGGACACTCTTTTAAATCAAAATATTTTTACAAAATATTGGTTACATCAATAATGTTGAATTTATACATGTGAGAATAATGTAAAAAGACGTGCTTGTTAAAAGCGTCCGTAATAAAAATATAAAAACAAAATAATTCAAAAATTTAAATGAATTAAAATAAGCCGTGGCAGCTAAGAGATGGCCAGTCCCTACTGACGGCGCCCGTTCACGAACATGACGCATGGATCCTCCCATTTAACAAACTGAATCTTCATGCTTGGCAGATGGATTGATTATAAAAACAGATATAAAGACGCCACTTATGCTCTTGACACTATATTTTTACCAGCTATCTGAAACAACAGTCGTCGAAAAATAGAAGGCACATTATTAATTTTTCCTGAGTGAACACGTTACATTTGGTTTCTTCCCCTTAATCTGCCTTAAAGCATAAGTATCAGCCAATAATATTCCCAATGCTGGGACACAGGTCTGCTCTCTGTGAGAGGGGGTATAAAGAGTAAAATCTGCCCTTTAGAGGGTTTTCATTTATTTATGTCGCATTTGACCCTATAGATGCGACATGACCAGCAGGACCACCCCTCTCTTCCATGATCTCAGGATTAAGCATAATTGTAGTAATTTAGCCAAGGAAGTCGGTTCTAGCCTGAACACTTGCATGATAAGAGTGTGTTAATGTAGGGTGGGTTCTATTAGTAGTCCCCCACTACTTGTAGGAACTCCTAGGAACATTCCTACGCCTACATATTAAGCGTTGGTATATACAGGATTATTTACGGTTATATGGGCGACGGAGATATAATTGTGTCAGTTGTCTCTTGTTTTGGTATCTAGTAATTTAATTACGTGTACTTGTCGCCATGTGTAGAATGGAGGCATTTTGGTTATGTATCGTAGGTTTCGAAAATACTTTACCGGTCTTTTAAACAAAAGGCACTTTCAGAAATAAACAATTTTAGATTCTGCCTCTAGGAATCTCTTTCTATTATAACTTATTTCTATTTTATGTCAGTCAATATAATATTACTTAACTTAGATGGTGTGCAATAAATTTAAAGACAATTAACTGGGTAGTCACTGAGCTGGTTCTAACTAGATACCTTTTATCACAGTCACTGCGTGAGCAATCTTCTTATAACTTCAAACAATAAAATAACTTTGAATATTCCATTCAAAATATTATCTTCTACCCATTCCAGTATTCTGAAATGAAAATCTCATAAAAACTTCAATTTCTAGAACGCTCAAACAAAAAACTTAAAATTGGAGTTACCACGAAGCAGAAAATTTGCGTATTATTGCTTTTAGGTCGAAATGTAAACACAATCGCTTATGATAGGATTCAAACGGAATTGAATCGTGTGTTATGGATGTATGTTAACACACACGAACGTTATATATACTGAAGAGTAACACATATTTTGGGCAAAATATACCAGAGTACTAAAAGATACATTTTTCAGAACCTTGTCACCGGAATTTCTGCTGCACCTTGGAATGTGTAAAGTGGGTCCTTGCAGGAGGAATTTTTCTGGGTTTCAAGCGGTAGCATTCCAAGAAAAGCGTTGGCATTCTCCGGAAAAAAACAACAAGGTTAGGAAACCCACTACTTCACTAAAAAAATTGAAATGAAAGGCGAAATGTGGTTGTACTATAGTTACATCTCTCCTTTTCTAAGAAGAGAAAATAAGAAGATTATGAGGTGCAGAGCCCAGAAAGATTTATCGAACCTACGGATCAGGGAGACATGCTCCTTTCAACTTGATAAATTGTATACCTTGTGGTTCAGTCTCGCATTGAATCCCAGCAATGAAACGTCTCTAGGAAGTCTCACACCTATTCCATTACAATCCGGTGTAAACAAGGACTACCATAAAGCGAAAACTTCCCTATTCACGGAGTTTGAACGACTAAATTGCTGATACCTAAAAGTGTTTTAAAATTGCTTCCAAGACGGTTAGTATCCGCGATTTGAAGTTAGTTTCTATTTAGCTCTTTGAGTTTTAGTTTGTGAACTCAGTTTAAGCAATGTATTGTTGTTCTTATTTCATGTATCTCTGTACATTTTTAGATTTACGCTGCACGGAAATAAGTGGTGTACGGAGGTCGTATATAAAGCGGATATAGTAGATGTAGCGAGCGTCGATGTGGTGTTTTGACGTTTGAATTTCTCTGTGCGATGTATAGTTCAGATGAGACTACCCTTTTTTAGTGTTCCGTGCCAGAATTGTCTGTCACTGTGATACAGTCGTTTTCCCGCTGAAATTATTAGAGGGGTTTGGAATTTAGTGCATAGACAGAATGGTAGCCTTGTTGAAATAGTTAAATATCTGTGATATTAATGTGCGAATAATATTAAAGAAACGTTTGACACGTCAAATCAAATCATCATCATTTGCTTGAGGTCGACTTCCAGTCCACCTGGATGCAGCTGAATACCAGTATTTAATATGGAGCGACTGCCTATCTGACCTCCACACCTAGTTACTGGATAATACGATACTCCTTTGTAAGACTGGTTATCAGCCTATCGGGCTTCTGAATAACGTCAAATGAAATCTCTTTAAAAAAATGAGGCATTTTTTTGTAATAATCAGGATTAGTTACATTTTTTCAATGAGTTTTCTTTTGACAGTAAAAGCCTCGAACGGCACCCGACCTAAAATATATGACTTGCGATCAGCCGCAAAATATTGTGTTGGTGCTTAAGGGAAGTCTAAAAAACGTTATGATAAAAAGTCAAACCCGAAAATCTTTCATTTGGAATCCACACAACAGCCACATTTTTTTTTCGCAGAAAATTAAGCTAAACAGAAATATTTCAGCAGCTGCCACACAGCCCCGGATGGATGTTCCACTTAGTTTACTGAAAACAATGTTAAAATGTCCGTGAAAAATTCCTGAAATTCGGACTAACTTGTTTGCCACGTGGAGCGAAAAAATAAAAAACTAGGTTTGCGCTAGCAGTTAACTTTGTTTAGATAAAAATTGTGTTGTTTAAATTTTTTGACGTATTTTGTGACATCGAAACACATGTTACTAAAATAGTGATGAATATAAATGTTGATGGATGGAGAGGGAGTGGAAGACCAAAGAAATGATGGAGTGAGGAATGATTTTGACAGAAAAAGGAGTGAATGATAGATTTACGAGTGACGGGGCGAATGAAAGAAAAAAAACCGCAAAGTGCGTGTCGGACCACGCACAATGAAGGGTTCCGCTGTTGAGATAAATTTATTCCAAAAACATACGTTGTAGTTGTAAACATGTTCTCCCATACATTAATATATGTCACGGTCAATTCTCCAACTGCAAATGTAAGTTCTTGTTAAAGTGTTGCACAGTAGAATGGTTCATCATCGTTTGCCAAATGTTTGTTTTTATTTATGTTTTCCTATTTTTTGGTTCATGTCTTAGACCAAATAAAAAACCAAGACATAGCAACAGTGACGTGTCACGTGTTGCCGATTTCGTAGTTCTAATATACATGGTAGTAAATGTGTGCGTATGAGCGTGTATGCACAGAGCACAGGTGGAGTTTTGGCATGCTTCACTTTATTGTTCGCAGCGCTCAGTCTTGGTTTTTTATTTGGTCTGAGGTCCGTGTATTTTAAGTACTGAAATGTGTATGAAGGGAGTCACAGAATTATTCTAAAGAGGCACCAACAAATTCTTGATTTCTATACCAGTAATGAACAACGAGCAGCTAAATGCTTATAGATATTGCATCGTCCGTCCGCACGTCAAATTAGCCTGGATGCGGCCATATTGATTTTATGGTAATTTCATTTTAACAGTGCGGAAACTCATCACTTTGTCGGATGGCCTATCGATAATGAACGGTTTTTATTTATGAAGGTTTAACACTCAATCAATATTTTTCGCGTGAAGTGAGTGGCGTATTTTTATAATCATGCCTGAAAAAAGTTTACGTCAGGAAAAAATTGTGGTAACATCAAGTTTGGCAAATGGATTTTTGATAACAGTACCGTGAATTATCGTCATGCTTATCAACTCTTGAAGGTTCTTCCATAAACATGGGCTATACAAATATAATGTAATAGGTCTTTACCTATGAAATTGCAGTACTGCCGTCGTACTGGCTATTTCAAGTCCATTTTTTTCTTTTTTCGCTAAGAATTCTAAGTTCAAAATCTTTTTATTTTTAAAATATGGAATTCTTTTTTGAACATCAGTCATTTGTTTAATGGTTAGCGTTCTGTTTTCATCACATTTGTACGTTTTTCGTCATCATGGATACGTTAAAAATTCGAGTGATTATGGAGTATGAGTACCGTCGTGGCAGCAAAGCGGCAGAAGCGGCACGCAACATCAACGACGTATACGGAGTGAACTTTACTAATGATCGCACCACCCGTTATTGGTTTGCCCGCTTCTGTTCTGGAAATTTCGACCTAAGAAATGAACCCCGTGGTCGACCGAAAACTTTAGTCGTCAATGACGAATTAAAGGCAATTATGGAAGCTGATGATTCTCAATCTACAGCTGAATTAGCAGCAGCTTTCGATGTTAGCATCAATACAATATTGGTCCATTTGCGTCGAATTGGAAAGGTAAAAAAGCCTGACAAATGGGTGCCCCACGAATTGAATGATCGCCAGCGCGAAGCACGCGTCGAGTTGAACAGAAGTTTTAATTCATGCGCTGGATGTGTGAGAGCAACGCGATAGCTGGTCGGCTGGAAAGCCGCGGTTTACTCGTACGTGAGTTTCTAAGTGTCTAAGCCTCTTAGTGAAAAGATGATTGTTAATGTGGAAAACGATGGTACATGGCTCTTGTTGATGGACTTTTGCTAAGATTAATCAAAATTTAATCATTGATGAAGTCATCATTCCACAAAAACCTCCAATATCCACGCACAGGCTTTCATAATAATATCTTCAAAGACAATGCATGTATTGTATGCATCTATGTATTACGTAGGTCCCAGACTCAAAGGGAGGCGCCACAAAAGGGTCATTGTTTGACATATTTAATCGATAATAACGTTTAAATCGAGAAGTTAAAGTTTGTGTATCGATTTTGGCTTTTGAGTAAGTTTTAAGCTGGATTGATGGTTATTTTTTTTGGGTTGGGTTAGACTGTAATTTTATAGAGAGGTTGGAATACCACTTAGGCACCATCTTCACAAGCGAGAGAATCTCGGTGATAGTCTCGCTGTGTCATAAAATTCAATAAAAACTCTTAAAATCAATCTCCGTACAGCAATATCATGGCGGCGATAATTTTAGGGCACAGCAAGACTATTGCCACAATTCTTTCTTCCATGGAGATGAAACCTAAGATTAGGTAGGTACTTAATTAAGGTTGGTTTTGAAAAAATCTGCAAATTCACAATTGTATATTCAATTCTCACTCTAACCAAATTCTATAACAGGGACAGAATATTCATTCCTTGTTCTGTTCATACTAAAATGTTCAATTCAAGAATAAAGAAGATAATGTTCTTGCTCTTGCTCTAGTTCTGTTCGTTTAGTCTAAACCCACCTTTACCTAAGTACCTAACACTTGTTTCTGAAAGGCTATTCCAATTAAATGTGTTCTCATTTATACTATAACAAATCCCTATGGTTGTTATTATGTCCAATCAATGATCAGAAAATGAACGTCATAAATTCATGTCATTCATGTCATAAATAAAAAAACAACATCATAAGGTAAGGAAAATTTAAAAGATTATCATAATCTCGCAAATGTATGTGAAATAACATAAAATTCGTCCCATTATCTTTTCTTACGGAAGTTAACGACGCTTATAATAATTGTAGCTTAATGAAATGTCTTATTGCCTACATAGAAGGGTCAATACCCTCTGGTCATGAACTCATGACCCCTGAAACTGAAACGATAAGTAGGTAGTAAGGATGACTTAGCTGAAATTACATAAAGACGGGATCCCCGGACGATAAGATGGAGGTTATTATCGAATATCCACGGGTCATAAAAAAAGATAATAATTTAAGATCTTTTGAATTTGGGTGCGCAGATGAGGTTCTTTCTTGAAATTTACCGCAAGGATTTGAATAAAATTATGAAGGTAATCGTGAACAGTAGTCATTCATATTTTACTATTATTTATAGTTCTCGTGGCTAAGTAATAACAGCCGCCCGGGTCGATCCATCAGGTTAAGCTACGCTTACCGGGGTTGTTCCGTGGATGGGTGACCATTTCTAAATACCAGAACTCCTCTGGCTTCAGAAAGCACGTTAAGCTGTTGGTCCCGGCTGTCATTCCTGGATCTTTGACAGTCGTTACGGGTCGTCAGAAGCCCGAAAGTCTGACAACCAGTCCTACCATGGGGTATCGTATTACCTTGTTACTAGTGAAGGTCAGATAGGCAGTCGCTCCATGTTAAATACTGGTATTCAGCTACGTCCGGTTAGCCTGGAAGCTCTATTTGTGATAAACTGCGAGTAATGCTAGCCAATTTTGCAATAATTAAATACAAAGTAGCTTTAAAATAGGTTTTACTTAACCTTTATAATGCACTCGCGGAGTCAATAATTCTATATGTAGTTACTAGCTATGGCAGAACATTTAAAACTTACCTAGACAAAATATACAAACTACAACTTCGTTTAAAAAATAAAGTACTATATAAAATAAAAATAAAAATCACTTTATTTATGCTGGTGATGACGTAACAGGTTTCTTTAAATATTGCAAAATCTTGCCAAAACACACTAAAATACGACAATGGCTATTGATAGAACAGTTCACCAGCAAAGAACTGCAAATTAAATTCCATCATAGCATAGCAACAATAATGGCAGCCCAATCCAAACTGGTAGTACCGAGACACAAAAACTATTGCGGGAAACGAAGGAACGCTTATTTAATACCTACTCTCATTAATGATGTTCCAACAAAAATGCAATCGAAAATAACAAATAAAAATAAATACAAAAAAATTCTTTGATTCTCTTTGAAAATGCCTGACCCGCGCCATCGTCGTTTTTGTGCTTTCTTAGCTATTATTACAATATTTTATAAATCATGTTTTAATCATAAATTTCATTACTATTAAGATTGCTTTTAAGTGTTTCAATATCCGGACAAACCTATTGAGGTTTTTGTATGGTTTCTATTTTGTTTTGTGCCTTAATTAATAAAAAAATAAAAAAAGAACAGTGGCACTCCAACAGAAGTGAAAACTTGAAGAAAATAATCAGCACCGCGGTAATCAACGCGTTGATGTCTTTTAAATGGTCAAAAGCTGGTGTCGACACAGTGTCGCAAAATCAATGGTTTAGTCCCATCTCAAAAATACGTCTAAGGAAGTTTTCACTTTAAAAATTGTTTTTAAGTCACATAAAAAGTTCAAACAAACCTAATAATTTCCAAAATAGTTTTATTTTGTGACACTAGAGCGTATCATTTTTGGCTGGTGATAAGGCTTGTTCTAAGTCCGCCTGGCTAGCTAACACCATTTTATCTAAGTCTGTCGCCATAACAGCAATGTTAACAGCATTGTTGTTTCGACTGTTAGGGGTAAGATAGCCAGTTTCTCTGTGGTTGAGGATTCCGGGTGAAGCTCACTTCCACCTTCGGCCTGAGAATCAGTTACCATCAGGTGAGATGTAAGCCAAGAGCCCGTTGAGAATAAAAAAATAAAAAAACATTTTCATAAAAATCTTTTAATTATACTTGACAAAATAATATTCAAAAATCCATTACAACACAAAACATGACCTAACAAATCAAGGCTTACAAACTCCCTTGTCCCACAATCCAAGCAACCTAGTTTAATTACTATTAAACACAGTTTAAACCTCGGTAAACAGCGGCTGCTCATCAAAGGCGATCTGAGAATTAACTACGCACAACAGAACATGGTGCGGGACCTGAGTGTCGTAATATTTCACGGGGACATGACCGGACGTGGCGGCTTAGGGGTGGTAAAGATGTTTGGGTATTTTGAGGGTAGTTTATCATGTCCTAGGGGTTTATGATAAACTTGCTTTTGTTCGTAATTTCACTCATATGCTGATGCTAGAGAAACTTTGTACCCGGATAAAAAGGACTTATGATTATGTCAGTTTTTAAGCTCTGTGACAAATTAATGATGAAATTAGTTTATTGGTTATGAAGTAACAAATAAACACACTTTAAAATGTGGTTATTGATGATAAAGGAACTTTGTACCTGGATAAAAACTACTTATGATTATGTCAGTTTTTAAGCCCTGTGACAAATTAATTATAAAACCCGGCTTATTAGTTAACAAGTAACAAATAAATATACTTTCAAATGTGGCTATTGATGTTATTAGAAGTGGAGTGTTCGAGGGTCGAGATCAAAGGGCGTCCACTCCGAAAGGTCATAATAACATTGGTTTAGGTCATAGGTTTTAAGAACGTTTGCATTCTAATTTCATTCTCAATCTGTCAAAAAAAGCTATAATAGGGATGATGTCTGAAAGTTTTTTGTCCGTCATTTAGATTATTAAAAAATATTGGACACGTACTTTTTTTTTTCATTTTTTACATTATCAAAGGATTACGGATATATATTAAGTTAACATTTGCCATGACGTCACAATTATGTAGATTTTACCGACCGCCACTCCCCAGCTTTAATGATTTGTATTTAAGTATTTTTTTATCTATACTAATTTTATAAAGAGGAAAGATTTGTATTTTTGTGTGTAACGAATAAACTTAAAAACTACTGGACCGATTTGAAAAATTCTTTTAGAAATGGATAGCTACATTATCAGCAAGTAACATAGGCTATATTTTATCCCCGTACTCTCACGGGAACGGGAACTACTCGGGTGAAACCGCGTGATGTCCGCTAGTTAATATTAATGATAAAGCAAAAGATATTTGTCTAATATTTATTATCTGATTGATGGACTAAACAGATTTTTTTTTGATCCAGGCATCATACCTATTTACCTACATTTTTGACAAGTTCTTGACATTGATTGTCGTGTCGCTGTTAAGTACCTATGTGTGGCCTCAGGTTATTATGGATGAGAGCGGACGAAAATCCCATCCATATCTCGAGCGTTCAATTCACGAGGCAGTCTGCGGTGGACAGCTGTAGCCAGATGATGATGACTGGAAAAAAAGGTTATAAAATATTGAAAAGTGAGTCTGATTGATTGAATTTTCTAATTGAATCAGAATTTCTTGAAAACGTATCATTAAAATTAAATGAATCATAAAAATAACTATATTTGTAGTGCTTACAAAACTTTCTACGTATTGTTAGATATGTATGAATAAATCACAATTACTGCAGTTTCGTCCGTAAACAGATATCCCTGATTGGCGGTTAATTCAAATACCGTTTGACATTCGATGTTAGTCATTAATTGGCAAACGTTCAATATGAAATCAATTCAATTGAAACAGGTCAATCAATTTGTTGCTATTTTAAGCATCATTATTATACAATGGGACATAAAGTGTGAGTTTTTATAATGTGCACATATCGAAATGAGGGAATCTATGATTAATTTTATCGACGGAAAAAATATTTGAAAACATCTATTTTTTTTTTTTGGAATTGAATTCATATATTAACAAACCGGAGTAACTTTTAAACTAAATAACCTATGACGATGAAACAAACTATATATAATGATTGGAAGTCATTAGGCGTCCTAATAAAATTGTGGAAAAAAAAACTATCCTCAATTGAAAATAAACATGTTTTGTTTAGCAAAAATCAGTGTTTATTTTTCATACATTTTTACAATAATCATAAAATTTCTCAATAAGACGTCAGACGGAAAAAAAAGGGTTTTAATTATGTTTCCGTCCATTAATTACTTAAGCATAGATTTCCTCATTTCGATATGTGCACATTATAAGGATTCAAGCTGTATTACTATTAGAGACCAGCAGCGGAAATAATTATAAATTAATTTAGGCTGGCCCTAGTTAATTACTGTTATTATTTATAATAATATGCGTGAAAGCAGAGCGTGCAATATACGCCTCCCGTAATTGGTCGATTCATATGCGATGACATTTTGGGTCGGGGTCAATGATATATATTGTGATAATGTTTAAGTACATACTAGTCGTTAATATCTGCAGATTTAGACGCCTAGTTTTCTTTTAAATTATAAATATTATTAGGGTAGGCAGAAACTATAGAATGCCTTAAAATAAATCTGTAAATGTTCCATTGCAAATCAAAAAGTTATTTTATAGAGGATCATCAAGTTAGGTCACTTTGTGTTAAGTTTAAAACCTTTAATGGTTAACCTTTAATGGTTTTAGATCTCTATCTATCCTCAAATCCTTCCAATAGTCTCTCTTTTGAGTTTATAGGTAGCTAATCCTGCAAATAGGTATCTCTGTTCTGTTCTGCCCCGAAAACTGCATCTGCAGAAAACGGCAATCAATTTAGTTGACCGAGAGATGAAACCAGCTGGGTAATTGTGTAATACACATAAAATGACAATTGATCGCAATGGCTTTCATTTTGACAGTTCACCCACGTCCATTGCATTATTTCGTTGTTGAGCAGACGAGTTTTTCAAACCATGAAGCAATGAATTAACAATATCCTTTAAAACTCTCGAATTGTGATTCAAAGTGTGTTACGCAGTTAGAGTGCAGGTCATAGAGATGAACCCTAATTCATGGAAGTGATGATTTTCGTTCATTAATTACGTTGTATCCACAAACAGCTGATTATCCTGGACCTTATACACCCAACACATAATACTGCGGCTCAACACGGTCAGCATTCACTAAACCACGTTTATAGGGCGATAATACGGACATTACGCGAAACAGCCTAGAGTTATGACTACCAGTGTTGCTAGGTGAGAATTAATTAAATGGTTTTGGATTTTTTTGGTTCTTTATTTCCATAATTAATTTTTTAAATAATTCCAAGTAGTATTAAAAAAAAAAACAAAAACGGTTAAAATTATTTTCCGTTTTTCTGTCTTTATATTATTTTTAACGGATTTCCAAAAAGAAGGAGGTTCTATGATCGTCCGTAGGATTTTGAACTTCTTAAGGCGCGTTGAGCATTTTTAAGATGGGACTAAATCATTGATTTCGCGACACTGTGACGACACCAGCTTTTGACCATTAAAAAGACATCAACGCGTTGATTACCGCGGTGCCAATTTTTTTTCAAGTTTTCACTTCTGTCGGCGCTCCCAGAGTGCCACTATTTTTTTTTATTTTTATTGGTCTGTTCAGTTTCGCATCTGTCTAAGTAACGGTCGTATTTTGCAATCAATTTTTCACACACTTCCCTTTCCCACAATTCGATTGAACTAAAGTTTTGCAAACCTGAGTGGTTGTAATGGGAATGTATTAATTTCTGTAGTATCATTACGTTCAGGAAATATTTTAAATATACAGGGTGGCAGGGACATCGACGCGAAAACTGTGACCATAGATTCAAATCTTTGAAATTTTTCGTAGGTTATTGAAAAAAAAAAAAAAACAGCTGTTCTATACATTTTGACCGCGTAAGTATTGCACTTTTCTATGAAACAGCAGTTTTTTTTTAAGGCCTACGAAAAATTTCAAGCAGGTTTTAGAATCATTTACTAAATCCATGGTAACTGTTCTCGCGTCGATGTCCCTGCCACCCTGTATATTATAAAATATTAGAAAACCAACACTGAAACTGATTTTTATTTTTTTTACATTGATTATGAGAACTCAATTGTTATAAACAACATTAGTTTTGTATGACTGCAACTCAGTAACGGCTAAACGGATTTGGATACAACTTGGCACACTGTATACTTACACAAAGGATTTTTGATCCCAGGAAAAATCGTAGGGAACTCTAATACACGTAGAGACTACTGCAAACGGACCTGCATTGTTTTCAAAAACTCCATTTATTCTCTCAATAATATTCGCAGTGTGCTAGCAACACCGGGCAATATCAGCCCACCGCACTGTTCGGCTAAGTTATGGCCAGCAATTTGACCGGCCTAAACGTTGCATACATATCGGTAACATACTGTACTTCCCATGTGACTGTTTACCGGTTAAATTAACTGCAAGTTTAATTAGAGACGTTGTAAGGTTTCGGTTAAATTAAAATTGTATTCATCTGTATTTTCTTAAATCAATGAAGGATATACACACAAATTTTTCGTTTTCCGTGACGAAAAGATCAAATTTATAATTTTATATGATTCTGCACAAAATTTTATCAATATTGTAGCAGTAACGCTGACGCCTACGCGCACACACGTAGCGCTACGACATAGCTTGGAAAACGATAGAAAAGAAGGGAAATGGCATGGCTTCTAGATTTTTTATTTCATGTAGCACAGTAGTATAATCAGCATATATATGTTCTCATTGCTGGGACACAGGCCTCCTCTCGGTGAGAGGGAGTGGGTTAAAATCCACCACGCGGGCCCAGTGCGGGTTGATAGATGTTACATGTCTTCAAATTTTTGGTTCTAGGACATGTGGGTTTCCTCACGATGTTTTCCTTCACCGTTTTGAGAGCAGTGGTGATGAAATTATTTACACAAAGTAAAGCGCCTACCTGGGTTTGAACATACGATTTACAACTCGTAAGTCGCGGCCATTACCACTAGATCACCACTGCTGTCATGTGCAATAGTAGTTGTAAAACAAACCAACAATATTTGGTTACACTAAAGTCACTTGATCCCATTACCTGGCGTTTAAGTATCCATTAAATAAGTCAAGTAAAAGAAAAATCTTTCAACCAGTTAATGTGCGCGTAACCGTCTTCAAACCAGTACAAAACGTTCGTCAGCACAGAACTATTACAGCGTATTAATGTTTCTCATTTCGGTGAGCAAATAGTTACAAATAAATCGCCCACAGGCATGGAAATACCAACCAAAAACCTACCCTATCACGTTTGTGTAAAATAGGAATTTATGTGGCAAAGTGAACACTTAATGCCATCATTAATATAGACTATGATCATTTGAAGAGTTGCAGAATTCGTGATTAATCATTAGAATAGTGACTGATAGCGAGTCGTCAGAAATTCTCGCTTCCACTGATTTGTACATTTGGGGGAAATTCGTGGTATATTTAACATTTGACTGAAATTGTTTGTTAAGTCGTCATTGTGTGAATAATTACCACCAAATTTTGATGAAATTGATTATGTTACTATTTTCATGTCGCGTGTCTATTGGAGAATTCTATTCTCTCTCTTCAAGTATATAGGACCCGCGTGGTGAATTGCGGCCCACTTCTCACAGAGGACTGTGTCCCAGCAGTGGGAAAATTATAGGCTGATTATGCTGTGTCTGTTGGAACGACGATTTTCACAGCGAGGTTGATTAAAGTGATCGAAAATAAAGCTCAATGGTGTGCAACAGGAGAGACCTATGTCCAGCAATGGACTGCTATAAACTAACTATGAATCTAAATGCTCATCCTTCTGCTGCTTTTCATGTTAAGAAAAAAAAAATGTTTATTCTGTACGAATAAAACGCACGTTATTAAATCTAAAATAAAAATAAAATGCACACGCTTATACAAAGTAGCCAAAAGCCCTTGTATTCGGCTAATAAAACAATAACAATAAAATAAAATGTAATCCCCTAGTGGGATTTATATGTCCGTAGGTATGTCCGTGGCATCACAGCGCGCCCTATCAGAATACCAGCGCTGCGGTATTTATTTATTTTTAAATATCGTAGCATCATGCTGAGATAGGAGCCTTTTTGGCCTCGCACAGGTCGTTATTATTTTTGTTTATTAGTTTATAATGCTCCTTTTTTATTTTTGTTAATATTTGTTTTTTTTTTTCATTACTATTTTGTATTTCCTGTGCGTGTCTCAAATAAAATAATTTTCTTTCTTTCTCTTTCTTTCTAAAACAAAACGAGAATAATATAAAAAATGTTAATGTTTCATATTTCGTAGTATTCAAAACTAAGATGAGCAGGGCTTAGATTCATGCAGGAATCGAACTCATATTCATATTCATATATTTATTTGCATTCCATAATATAGGTATAAAGGTGTTACAATGGCTTAAAGCTAAGGTACAATTACGGACCCTGTAGGGCACAGCAAAAACTTTAAAATTAATTCTTAAAATAAAATTAAAAAAAAAAATAATTAAGTAGGTACCTAACAATCAAACAATGCCTATATGCATGAAGAAGAGTATTCAAATATAACGTGCATTATGAAGACGCCAATAAAATTCACACCCCTATTATAACAAGAAAAAAACCCTGCATAAAAAGAATAAAAACACCTTTCACAAGTAAATATTTTTTCCAAATATGTTTCTACGAAGTTAGGGAGTTTGCTAAACCGCTTAGTTGCACTTGAGTACTAAAGTTAAGTGTGGCAGTAGTTTGTGGCATCGCTTTTAACCTGTTTATGTGCCATGTCGCCGGAAGAGAATAAGTTTTAGTATTATTTCTCTTTATGTTCTATTTCATTTGTTGTGTCAAGTAATAGAAATATGCTGCAGTTTATACTACCTCGTTGGTCTTGTGATCCTAAGCGCAACTGCTGAGAACGGGGCCCTATAGGCTCGTCCTCTAATATAACTGACTATTACAGTTAAATTAAAAAAAAGACATTATTTCACGACTGGTGCGACGACTTGTCAGACTCACCTGCTGTCAATTGATGCTTGTCAAATAAGCCCCAGGTAGTCAGTAACTTCAGTTTGTCAGTTCAAGTCCCATGTAAGGGCAAGCCTATTGCCATCAACCGGACACAAATCCAGGCTACTACTGCGAAATTCCTAAACCGAATAACACTTTTCCCGACCTGAGATTCGAACCCAGGACCATTTTCATGCTCAGCAGTAGTGCTTACGACAACTAGACCAACGAGGCAGTCTCTTGAAAAAAAAATAGTTTAGATAAGATAAAAGTCTGAATCTAAAGTCCTGTCTTACCAAGGGGTATCATATTACCCAGTTACTGGGTTGTGGAGGTCAGAAGGGCAGTCGCTCTATATAAAATACTGGTATTCAGCTGCATACGGTTACACTGAAAGTCGACCCCAATATAGTTAGGAAAAGGCTAGGCAGATTGATTTTTGATAAGATAAAAGAAGCGTTTATCATGCAACGGAATATTAGCAGGCTGAAAACTTAACTTATTTAGTTACGTAAACGTATCGCTGTGACTAACAAAACAAACTTACAGAAACGTGTTTACGTTACACGATCACGTCTTTGAGTAATTTGACTGTGTACAGCAAACGGTACTTACTATGTTCAAGTGAAGTATATACCAAGTATAGTCGACAGAAGCGATAAGTATGCAGGTAGCTAACTACGAACGTGGTGCGCTGAATAGTCAAGTTTTTGTCGATTGTCGCAGTAGAGCACCTTGCTGACTGCCATATATTTTTACCACGGTATAAACTGTCTTTAGGTATCTTTAATATGTGTACATACTCTTCCCATGTTAAAAGACTGTCCTCGCATACTTATTGACAATGTAATTCGAGAATATGTAAACGCCTATTATTAATCGACTTCCAAAAAGGAGGAGGTTGAATGTTCGTAGCGTTTGTATGTTTTTTTTCGTACCACTTGCTCAAAAAAGTGACATTCTATGCCACAAAAAGCGAACATAACAATAGTCATTTTTAATCTGTTAAAAACATGGAAAGAAAATTGTACTGAATTTCATTTATCTAGATTACACACAATTAATATTGTCTGGCCAAGAGAACGACTTTTAGATCGTGTGTTATGTATTTCGCCTTAATACTAAACTGTTTTCATGTCTGTACATATCAAAATATATAGGTTATCATGCTATTTTCGTAACGGAAGCCACTGAAGTCCGGGACTAAGTTTTAATTACAGTACAGGCTCGTTAACCTAAACCCCTAAAAACACAGGCTGTTACGGATAAACGGGGTGCTCTGATTTAGCTTAAATAAAGTATAAGCAAAATCTGCCTATAATGTTCCCACTGCTGGGACACAGGCCTCCTCTCTTTGAGAGGGAGTGGGCTGTAATTTGCGACACTAACCCTTTGTGGTTTGATAGATGTTATATGTCTTCGAATTTTTGGTTCTAGGACATGCCAATTTTCTCACGATGTTTTCCATCACTGTTTTTGAGAGCAGTTTTAATTTAACGTAAAAAGAAAAATAAAATATTTACCGAGCTGGATATGAGTGTGTTCTAAATAAGTTGGATGGGTTAACTAAAATGCTGGTAATGTACAACCAACATTAAAAGTATCGACTAAAGATTTTTAGATCGTCCTTCATTGGCAACACAAGATCACCCAAAACGTACTTATCATTTTTCTGTCTGTATTTAACTAGTTATGCTTAAGTTGCATGCTGAAGAAGGAAGCCTATTGTTATTAATCAGGCAGAAGTTCAGAATCACGCTGCTACGTAAATTCCAATGGAAAATCTCTATAACACTGTTTTGGGAGCCAAATTCAAGGCCCCATGCTCAAGAGTCGCGCTGGAAACCACTACACCAAAAAGGTAGTTATTAAATCATTATTAATTCCCGTTTTTTTTCCATCTGGAGTGCTCAAGTCTTTCCAAAGGATATCTCATACAAAAAAAAGTGAAAACTTAAAACTATGCATAGATACAGATTACTGTTAACATTGTTGTTAATATTCTGTTGGTGATGCGAACTTACAAGATTTTCCCCTAACAAAAATCACTCAACGCGCCTAAAGAACTTTCACTTCAAAAACAACTTCTACAAAAAAATTAAGACACTTTTAAATCTCTCCGTAAACGAGCATTTACCATAAATCCCCTGGGTTCATAGCAGTGTCGTCATCCGACACCCGAAACCCGTCTCGGCGTACACCTCGTACAATTTTATGTGTCTATCGATTTTTGATTTAATCACCATAATGGTGTTTCCATTGACACAATTATACTTTGTATACTCGCAAAAATTCTCTGTAAAATTCTGGAGATTCTTTCTCTTGCTTTGGTTAGAAATGTGTAGTTTTTGTTTGTTAGAAATGTTAGTGTAGTTTTTCGTCGAATAAAGAATCGACAGGATGAAAAGAAAACTTTTTATTCTTACATTTGTCTTGTTAATTAACTGATGGAAGTTATTTTATATACAAAAGCATTTGTATTTGATGAATGGAACAGTAATACTTAAAGGTCTTATCTTATATATTTCGATGGATAGACAATAAACTACATAATCTAATTGTTTGCCAATGGATTTTAAAGTTTTTGATTGAATCTGCTTGTTAACTTTGTAAAGAATGCGAGGTTTGGTTTTGACAAACATTAAATGTCCAAATTCATGGTTTGCTAACTTGCAAAGGAGCGCAGTATTCGAGGCGTCAAATTAACAGACCTTATTCGTAACACCACACTGCAGTCCAAAACACAGATTACTGACGTTGCTCAAAAAGCCGCAAAGAAGTGGGACTGGGCTGATAACGTCTGCTGCATGTCCAATCAGCTGGGGAAAAAACAAATACTATGTGGAGCCCTGAGACAGCTAGAAGGCGTCACGGAGACCAAACCCCGTAGAAAACGGTGGATCGAGCTGAACAAAAAGATGTCCACATTAGCACTGGATCGCAAACACTGGATCACTGGAAGTTATGGGGTGAGGCCTTTGCCCAGCAATGGGATGATACAGGCTAACAATAAGTAACTGTATGTTTAAGCATGATCAGCCTATAATGTTCCCACTGCTGGGACACAGGCTTCCTCTCGGTGAGAGGGAGTGGGCCGTAATCCACCACGCGGACCCAGTGCGGGTTGATAAATGACACATGCCTTCGAATTTTTGGTTCTAGGATATGGTTTCCTCAAGAAATTTTCCTTCACAGTTTCGAGAGCAGTGCTGATGAAATAATTGTAGCAGTATGCTTGCGACGTAGTTTTAGCTTTTTTTCTTACCAAACCTAGTTTTAGCTAACAATATTGACAATAGTTCATGTCCTAATTTTATAGCGCGTTCAGTCAGTCCAATTTACAATCATTTTCTTAACACCGCAACGAAAGTCTCCTTTACCTCCATCCGCGGAACAAATCTTAAGTATTCAATGCGCGTCAGTCGTAACCAGTTTATCTCATAAAAACTGGCTCAGAAGGAAGCGCTGCCATGTTTTGTGATGAAGAGATTCCTAAATGATTTCTAAAAGATCGCTGGCTAACCGTGTTTGATAGAGGTGCTCATAAAATGGTTTATGACAGCATATTTCTGTGTCGGTGGACGGCTAAATATTTTTTTGTGGTTTTACTACAAACATAACTCAAATGGTCTAACGTCAAAATATCACGTTCGACTTTTATAAGTGGTAAAACAATTTATTTTCCTGACCTCATCTTTAGCAGTAGAGTGAACTCATTTCATTTCAGCTGAGGAATTTACAAGACGTGTGTGTCTTGTAGACAAATGCTTAAAAAGAAAAAGAGACGTTTACTCAGCAGTGGTACCCATGGCATTATTATTGTGACATAGTTTTCACGGTACTGGTGATCGAAAACAGGAAACTATTTGTAGGTTCTGCACATACACAATACATGCTTCCAAACTGATATTTCTTAAGAGGAGTTTACTTAGAATTTTGCTTAATTTGATAACTTTGTCCAACGAATAACTGTTGACAGTTTATCGAAGGGAGCCTCGGAACCAGACATCAGAGAATAAAAACATTTATGCCAACAAGTATCAGTATGTTGTCTCAATTACCTACATACGTATGTCAGTAATTATTAAATGGCCGCTCTCGAGAATGGCGCGCAATTTTTTCACAAACACGCCCTCGGGAGCCACAGACCACGAGTAATGGTCGGATGTGTCGCTGTTACCATAAATATTTACAGCTAACTGCTTTACAAACAGAGAGACAGATGACCTTGGTAACAAAGGTTAAGGTGGAATGAATAAGATTATTCTGAATTAAATCAGTCTGTGAATTTTACGGCAGAGTCACGGTATCTTTACAAAGAAAATTCAGTAACGAGCTGTCTAAGTTAAGGTTGATTGTTGGTTGGTTGGTTGATGGTTAGTTGTGCTTAATTGGTTGGTTGTGGTTGATTGGTGGTTAGCTTGTTGGTTAGGTGGTTAGATGAATATACAAGTAAGGTAACCTTACATATTTGGTAAGGTATGACGTATTTGGTCTGTCACAGCCAGCCCGCTTGTATGGCAACACGTAGCGTCCTATGGTTTCTGCCTACCTACCTAAATGTTATTTTTTATTAAAATTAAGAAATAGCTGTGTGTTACATTGTATGCTTCAAATAAAAATTCTATTTTCTTAGGCCACATTTAAACCAAACGCATAGTCAACCATCGATGGTGAGAGTTGGCTCATTAATAGCGTATTAGCTCGTAATAGCGCATTATCGGTTCGTCGTGAACGAAAAGTTAAATATATATGGAAAGCGTAAAGCTCGCTCATACTCGATGGTTGACAATACGTTTGGTGTGAACGCAGCCTAAAAGTACCATTCCGTAGCCCACCGCAGGCGGCAACTGCAGGCGACGTGTCGCCGCGACACAACTGGTTTCTATGAATTTCTATGAAATACCTTCCGTAGCTGGCGACATGTCGTCTTCATTTCTATGAAGACGTATTTCTATACATAGAAACCAGTCGTGTCGCGGCGACACGTTGTGCGTCGCCTGCAATTGCCGCCTGTGGTCAGCTACAGAATTGTACCTTTTATCTACATAATTATTACGTAACCTACAAATTAATGTCCTTCTAAAATGATGGCCACTTGGAAACTATCCCTGGGAATATCTTAATCACCATGTAAGCTGTGCATCTCTTTGATATAATCCCGTAATCTGCTGTAACGGCGCCCGAGGGATGCTGTGGGCAGCTCACTAATAGAGGTGCACACAATTTATTGTATGGTACACAGTAGTTATTACATTTGGGACAGGCGTAAATTGTCACAGCAATTTTAAGACAAAGGTTTAATACACAAGAGGAATTATGAAAAAAGTCTAATGCAAAACGGACTGAAAAGTATTAAATAAAATACATCATGGCGTGTAGCGACATTTTGAATTTTCCGTGGTGTCATAATAAAGCCTCGGGCAAACAGGCGCGACTCTAATAAAACAATTTCTAAGAAAACTTCCCGGTAGGACAATGACGTGTGTAGCGTCGCACCAGTGTGCACGAGGCTTAATGAAACATACTGGATCAAGAAATTTCAAGGTCACTGTCTTAATGTATGAAGTAACAAACTATTTACCACATACACATTATTGCATTATGGGTCCTATGATACCTATGATTTGGGAAAATTACCTTTCCCAAATCATAGGAGGAGGGCAAAGGCGACTGAAAAAAATGAACTAAGTGGTACTTATTTAATCGATAATTTTATCTAGAAACCACGACAGTTTTATCAGTAGTTATCTATCACAAACAACAAGGAAGTTTGAGGAAAAAAACTTAAAACAGAATCGAATAATTTGTAAAAAAAAAAAAAAAACAAAATACGGCAGTAATTTAATCTCTGCCGTTGTTCCCCTGAGGTTTAAGCCTCAATATTATTAACACGGCACGCTATTCGTTACTAGGGGCCACCAGCTCCGCGTCGTGCCCCAAAAGTGCATTATTTTGTCCCACGCTAAATAAGAACACTACTTCGTGCACAAATTGAATTTCAGGGGTGTCACCGACAACGAAATTTAGTAAAGAAACAGTCGTTTTTTTTTAAACAGAGCAGAATTAGACGAAAAGGTAGACAAATCATAGTTGTTTGGAAGCCATAAAAGTAAATGTAGAAATAAAGCAATTACGGAATAAGAAGGATACTTAAGGTTACTCTTTCCGGAAATTCTTCCATACACACGTAGTCTGGTGATTATTCGTCTGTTTGAAGGTGTACGTTCAAAATTTAAAATTACATCAATTTTTCTTGTCATTATCTAGGCCTGTATGGAAGCAAAATCGAAAAAATAAAATTGGTTTGGAAGTTATAAGCATCGAAACTTCCATATTTCAACACAAATTTTAACTCATCTTATGAAGAATGAAAATGGAAAAATAAAAATCGTATGGGCATAGATAAATAAATTTATTCAAAAGTTCAAATAATTTTATTTTGAGTAGATACATCCAGTAGTTTTTCCATATGTAAACGCCCAAGGTCTGTTCACGAAATTTTACGCGCTCGTTTTACGTTATAAATCATCGTGCTTTGAAATGCATGCAATAAATAAATATTTAAATAAATAATTAAAAACTAGATAAATAAATAAAACTCAATAAATAAATAACTTTACTAAATAGCATGCATATTAGCCACGCCACCAACGAATTTGGCCTGGCAGCCAGCCGGTTCTTAACTACATACCTTCTTAACCTTACATAATACTATAGCCTTGATATAAACCGATGTAATTGATTAACTGGAGATATAAAATCTAAATCCAAATCAAAAGTAATTTATTCAAAGTAGAATCAACACATTTTGACTGTCAAAATTACATAAGACAGTCCCCCAAAACGCCCACCCTTTACCATTTCCTAGTGCTTTAGCTGGTAAGTAGAAGTGGCGCAACAATCCCTAGCCCCTAGCACAGCTGTCTGTTGAGTTAAGAAGCTCTTGTAGACAACTAAGTAGCTAAAATCTACATTTTTTAAAGAAAGCCCCATAGTTTTTTTTTTGCAATTAGAAATTGCAAAAAAAGAAACTATGCCATAGTAGGTTTTTTATTCCCATGCCTACGTTTATCTCTGGAACGGTACTACTAATGAATTTGTGACTTTCCATTACATCATGCATAAGACTATTTATTTTAATAAATAGTTGAGCAAGCTTTAAGATCTACCTAATTAGCACTGGTACTAATTTCAGTCTTTATTAGATAATTTTTTGCGTTCGAACTGTAGCATGTAATATTTTCTTTTTTTTTTTTTTAGTTTTATAAACTACTCTATCACAGTTGCTGATACTTTATTCACATTTCAATCTAGCCTACTAGCTAATATGTAATTTAAAGTAACTGTAAAATTAGGAAATCGTCCAATAACGTCTTTCTTATTCAATCTTTGATTCACGTGTTCTTTTTTGTCACCACTTACAAATACAGTTTAAGTTATATGTATACACTGCACTAAAGTAACTCAAATTGTTTTAACCCTTTTTAGTCGTCGCACTAATTCAGTGTTGTCAAATAAAATAATAAAGAAGACAAAATCAATTGTTTTGTTTTCTTGCAATAGCAGCAGCCCTAGCAACTATAAATTTTAGCGTAATTGTTTAGAAACATAAACGTTATAAAGTGTAGTGTCATAAACGTGCTGCGTTTCAAACACTCGACGATTCAGTCTGAACATGTTTTGTATAAAGTTCTATTGGGATTAATGGACATGAATTATAATAATGGTAGAGAGTGTGGTAAAATAGGTATCTATCTTTTTATATACATAAGACAAAGTTGGGTTATTTACACCATTTATAACTCCAGAATGGCTGGACCGACTTTTACGATCTTTGATTTCTTGGATTTGTCTCCGCCCCGAATAGCAGAATAACTATTAAAACATCGGGAAAATATACGAAAAAATATATAAAGAAAATTCATTTTCTCATACATTTTGTATGGAACGGCTTTTTTGATGATATTCCGGTACATGGGTAGGTACCTATATAGGAAGATAGGGTAGGTTGGTTAGGTAGTTAGGGTAAGTAGGTAGGTAGTGTAGGTAGGTACAGTAATTACAGCCGCACAGGTCGATCGATCAGGTTAAGCTACGCTTACTGCGGTCGGTCCGTGGATGAGTAACCATCTTTACATACCGAGACCCCTCCGTGCCTCGGAAAGCACATTAAACCGTTGGTCACGGTTGTCATTTGTGGATCTTTGACAGTCGTTACTAGCAGTCAGAGTTCGGTATCGTGTTACCCAGTAACTGGGTTGTGGAGGTCAGATAGGCAGTCGCTCCATGTAAAATACGGGTATTCAGCTGCATCAGCTTAGACTGAAAGTTGACCCCAACATAGTTGGGAAAAGGCTAGGCAGATTGATTATCATCATTTTCTACTTAGATTATTTATTTAATCATTTATACCAATTTATTTATGTATTTTCAAGTTACAAGCAAGTAATACAAATAAAGAAAATTGTATACGTCAGCTTCAATTCTTAACTTTTTTCAGAGTTCACTTTGTCTTTGACGTTTCTTGGCATCACAAGAGAATTTCACGAATTATAATTTCGGAATAACTTCTTTATATTTTTCTTTCGTTTCGTTCAGTTCATTTTAAAGTTTTCATGATTTAATCGCAATGTAGGTTAATATTTGATTTAGTTTTTGAATTTTGATACGAATTTTTTGTTTATTTATTTTAATGAATTAATGAATGATATATTTATTTGCAAGAATATACGTAGCTAACATAAGTTCTTAAGATCTATGGGTTTCACTATAATCGGCATTTCAGCCGTACAAATAATTAGATATTACATCTTGGATAATATTTATTCATAGCATGCAGTACACATTTAGTAATTAGCAATAACATAAAAATACTAATCATAATTTCATAATTTAGATTTAGATTACAATTCAATTAGTTAAATTAAAATTAGATACAATAATATTTATTAAAAATAATAATTTAAGTATATTAAAAATACCAAACAATATCAGACTGTCCCCAAACGTTGTAGTTGTCGATTCGCCTACAAATAAATTAACTTCGTGCGAATCGCCTCAATCACCAATAAGCCGTCTATGACTGCCCCGTTGATCTCGGGATCGCAAGCGCAAGTGCCGAGCTTAGGGTCCGGGGTTCAATTTCCAGATCAGGCAAAGCTTTATTTGGTATTTCCATTAAGTATTTCTCTTCCAATCGGACTATGAGAACGTGGGAATGGAGAGTGCAACTGTGTCTGCGCACACGCTTGTGCACTAAAATATCTCTCGCGCCGAAGGCTAGGCTCCGTTGAGTTTGCCCGCCATGGCTGAAATACTGTCTGGAGGACTATCATTATCCCACTGGACGGCAAAGTTCTCTTCTCCTACAGAGAAGCCACGAGCATTGATCATCACGCTTGTTCAAGATGGGTTGGCGATTTGTAAGTCCAGGTTTCTTCACGATGTTTCCTTCACCAATATCATAAATGTCCAAAATCAACTTTGTGAGTACATATGAATTGAAAAAGTCACATTGGTACCTCACCAGGAAAAGTTTTTGACAGGTAATGGTAAAAGGGTGTTTCAACATTAAAAGTCTTCACAATCATCACAATAAAACCTCTAATCACAATACAAACGAAAACAAACATTTTCAACCCCAAAAACAAAACAAACACAATCTTTCAAACATGGAACACGAAAATAATGAGTCTGTATTCAGAAGCAAAATGTTTAGTCAAACCCACAAGCGGAGAACACAGTTCACGTCGAAATTCATTTGAAAAACAACAATATAATATGTTGTTACTAAACAACCAACATTATAAAGGTAACTCCGGACCGACTGTAAATTATTAAAGCAGGGTATGTTTAGGTTGCGTTACGTGACAGGTGTGACGTCACAATGTGTGGGGAAAAATTATAGGATTCGTGAGTATTTTATAATTTTATCATGACTGACTGAGCTACCAGTCAAAACCATTCTGATACAAAGCAAAATCAAACATGAAATCATTTTTGACAAATCAAATTTGTTGACAAACTTTTTGAAAGTGAGTAGGTGAGTAGTTTAGAAAGCCTCTTTCGTCAAAGACAAGCATGATAATATGATAAAGATAACACACAGGAGAAATCATCGCAGTTCGTTCTATTTATGTATATAACTTGAGCTAACGGTGGAACTGGATGCTTTATTAGTATGTGCTGTATTAAAAATGGCTGCGGACACCCTGAGCAGTCCACACAGTGAACTAGTAAAAATATTAATGGGGCAAGAGCTATTTCACAGTTGTTTCGTGTTCTTACGAAACTTCACGAAGTGCGAGTTGGGCTCGCACACAAAGGGTACCACAGGTGCAATATTAAACAATACGTTATTTACTTTAGTAAAAAAAAAACAGGCTTCTTGTAAGGGGTTCCCTTTAATTGTTAACTTTATTTAATTTTTATTATCTGCCGTTTTAACGGCAATAGCAATACACATCTGTCTGTGAAAATTTCAACTGTCTAACTGTGTTACAGTTCATGACATACAGCTCGCTGAGCGACATATGGACGGACGGATAGCGGAGGCTTAGTGATAGGGTTCCGTTTGACACCCTTCGTATACGAAAACCTAAAAAAAGGAAGTTACTTACTCAGTTAACCAGAATTCAATTTCGTATTAAATTGTCACTATGTAACGTAAGCTAAGAGTATACGTACGAGTGACGTACGAAAACATAGACTAAACTGTGTTTGTTCAGCATTATACATCAGAATGTTGTGGAAATTGTGCCTGGGACTTACAGCCATAGATCTTAGAATCAAGACGTTATTATAATTCAGGAACCGCGAGAGAAAATTAAGGTGGAAAGTCAACTTAGGCAGAGACAAAATCCTCTTTGAGTAAATAATGTTGTAGTATCCTTCATTGATGGGTCCGTGGTGCTTGTTAAGAGTTTTTTTTTTGTTGCATCTCTCAGGTCAACGTAGGAGGTTGCTTATAAATTTCACGACTACACACGGCACCTCCGCTCCCCGACCCTTGCTCGAAAACGAGGTGCCAGCAAGTTGTTGCCGCTGAGCACGTAGCTTTAAACTACCCCGCTTAATAATCATGATATAAACCAATCTTGATCCAGCCTGTCCCTTCTTGCTGTCCTCCCCTCAGCGACGCCCTAAGCCGAGGTTCGTACCCCACAGGGGGTGCCCTTAGCGAGCATTCGCCTAGTTTTAATTTAGTTTAGTATTTTGCCCCTGGCTGGAGGCTTTGAGTGTAGCAGCTTAAGGCACCCACAGGAAAGTCCGGTTAAGCAGCCAAGACCTTAGTGGTCAAAACTGCGAGATGCCCGTTAAAAAAAAAAAAAAAAAACGGCACCTCCTGTGGGGTAGGGAACTCAGCTTAGGGCATCGATGGTGAGGACAGCAAGGGACAGGCTGCATTGCATCATAACTGTGACATGACAGCTACATAAGACATTTGACTTTTAATTTTAGATTGGTAACGCGTTGGTAAACCCCGTTGGTTTGGGGCAGTAACCGTTTCTATCTAGTAGCTGTTTCAATTCTTTACTTACATACAAAAGAGGTATATCGTGTCGTGTACTGTAAATAAAATATGCGTAAAACGTCATAAAAAAGAAAGAAAGAAAACGTATTTATTGGGACTGAATACTAGTATTTTACTAGTATTTTAAAAGTAGTATTTATTAAAAACATTTCGGGCATAGTACGTAAATACACAATTAGTTGCCAATTCAAATTAGGTTTGCACGAATTCCTTGTTGCAAAATGTTACTAATATTCAATTATTTATTATTTCAATAAAATATGACTGATTTTAAATGAAATGGCAACACAAATATAATTTGAAATTTGGATTTGACTTGTGTATTTTTTAATTTTAGAATTTCTATTTTTAAATGTAATTCAATTTATAATTTATACTGTATAAATTATAAATTATTTATAATTTATTCTCTGACGTTGCGATTTGTACCTAATATATTAATTTTGTACACCTCATTAGGTTATAATACAATGTAGTTTTTATACCTGTAACACCTTTTTTATGCAAATAAATTATTTGAATTTGTCCTCATTGTATGACTTTTACCATGAAAATGGAAAAAATATATAGGTAGCAGTTTTCGAAGCACACAATGATTTTTATTGGAATTACCTCGTAGCTTGCCTAAAAGACGCTGGCTCAACTATACCTTATCGCCGTAGTCGAAATAGCAATGAAAAGTACAAAAGTGTTACAACGGTGCACACTTCATTTGGCACGTACCACCGTCATCTTGTATTCTCAATACAATTTCACAAATGTTTACCAACAACGCCCCTTGTCAATATCATTCAAGTATCAGAAGATCCTTACAGCATTCTAGTGTCCGCGCCACCACTGAAGTCCATTTGACGTCACGGCGGTAGTGTCGATGTCATTGCAGAAAAAAAGTTGTTTTGTTTTCACGGGCCTTGTTTCGTAGCGCGCACTCTAAATTGGCATACCTCCTTTATTCCACGATCTACCTTAAATCTACCTTAAATGTCGTATGCCACACTATTTTGATGAGTAACAGTCGCGCGGCGGCTGTTATGTCGTTTTAAATTTAAGCGTATTTGGGGCTTTGTTCTCTCGAAATTATTATAATAAGTATGAGATTTTGTTGTGGGATTATTTTACTCATCATGTTTTTGGGGTAGTGTTATTTCTGGCTGTTGTTAGGATTCTTTTTTGAGTACTTAATGGATTTTACTTAACTTGGTTTTGTAAATATTGTTAAATTGTTCGCAACTTTGTACATATGTTATGTCCCAATTATATATGCTTTGTTCATTATGTAATGGGGCCCATGGCTAAATTATAACAACCGCACGGCTCGATTGAAGGTTAAGCTACGCTTGCCGCGGTTCGAGGATGGGTGACCATTCATTACAATATTGAGATCCCTCCCTGTTTTGGAAAGCACGTTAAGCTTTTGGTCCCGGCTGTCATTCGTAGATCTTTGACAGTGGTTATGGTAAATCCATAGATATAGGTAACGCTAATTTTAATTCTAACATCTAACAAATTAGAAGGTTTTGGAGGTCAGTTGGGGGTCGCTCCGTGTAAAATACTAGTATTCAGCTGCATCCGGTTAGACTGGAAGCCGACCCCAACACCGAAAGGAAAAAGGCTTGGAAAATTTATTGTTCAGAATGATGTATGTAAAAGGTATAGAAACAGCAGTGCAATAGGTGGAGATTATTTTAACGGCTAAACATTGCCATAAACATATTTTTTTTTAATTCCAAATCTACTGTACAGTCACAAATGCAATAAAAAAGTTACGACACAATATTTCTGATTGTCGTCTACTAGATGTGAATCTAGCATGCTTATTTTGTCTTATTACAAAACAACGCTTTTTTCACAACCAGGTTTAAACCATGAAGCCACTCTTGAATTTCGGACTTTATTCCTACTACGGTAAAGTTCTTAATACAAATCTGACAACTTAATACCGGAATAAGTAGCCAATCCTACTATATTATATATTTTATATTATTAATTAATTTAATTATTAATTTATATTATTACTAGCTTTTGCCCGCGGCTTCGCCTGCGTGGATGTTGGAAAATAGCCCACTGAAACGTGGTACCGCGATTCAAAGTATCCTATATCCTGTTATGGCCTATCCATATGCCCTTTATCTAAATCCGGTCGGCCGTTACGGGATGAAAGGTAACAGGCAGACAATAAATCTTCTTTAACCCTTAAGAAAGACCTCGTTGTCGGTCAATACACTTTTTCTCAGGAACGCGTGGAGTATCAAGTTGAAATATATATCAAAAACTTAGATCTACGGTCTCTTGGAGCTGTAATCAACGCAATAAAAAAATACAGCTATTTATGCCGCATATTTCGACACTCGCAAATAAACCAGTATTCTAAATGAGAAGTGGAATTTAATTTTTGAAACAAAGAAATATTAATAACAATCTATTTTAATTCTAAAGAAACCTAATCACAATAGCCACAACTAATACGTCCATCATGTCCGAGTGCCACTCAAGAAAAGTGGATGCCGCGCCGCGCGCCGTCCGTTGTTGCCACCCGCTGCTGGCGCATCGCTCGCCCCACTGCTCCGTGATCATGCGTCACGGTGGCGCGATATTAGGTCCCTGGTCCGATTCTTCTAACACCAGTCTATTTGGTACTTCCCGTTGGACCAGCAACATGAAGTTTGGCGAGAAGCAAGGTCAAGTAAAGAGGAAAATCTGAAAATTGGTCATTTATAGTTATTTATTTATAGGTTCACTAACAATTGTTAACGCTGGATTCATGCTTATGAGTAACATGCAAAAATATATATGCAACAGTGCAACAATCACTTACAGGTAAACTTCGCATGCATAAAGAACAACAGAGTATATAAAACAGTGTATATATGAACTATAGAGTTAAGTTTGTTCTTCAATCTGGGATCAAAAATTCATAGGCTGTGTTTTGCAGTGGCGCCTAAGCCTGTCCAGGACCCGGGGCGGAAAACTAAATGGGGCCCCGCCCAGAAATGAAATCGAAATATTGATACAGAAGTAGTACTTTATTTACTTTTTGTACTTTCTCGACAACAGAAAAGCTAGAGCATCAGACGAACATAGCGAGCTTTAATAGTTTTGCACGCTGTATAATTTAAATTTTCTTTTGAACATTTCGACATAAATAGGAATTATTTTGTCGACTGAAACAGAAAAGTTTGAAAATGTGGGATGCAAGAGCGAGCGAAGCGAGCTCGAAAACTATTGCACCCCACCCCGGTTATGTAAGGTGTTCTTTTAGCTATTCGTACATAAATAGAAGTTATTTTGTTGAGTTACCCAGAGAAGTCTGAGGGAAAAGAAAGTGTAGGTTGCAAGAGGGAGCGAAGCGAGCTCGACAATTTTACCACACTGCGTTAATATTTACCATGCGTAGGGGCCCAAAAAACAAACTGCCTTTTACTTACTGATCAATTTTGGTCTTGTTTGGGATTTTATTAAAAAGTATTTCTCGAGTTTTGGGAGCCCCATGAACTGGGGGCCCGGGGCGGACCGCATCTGTCGTCCCTCCATTAGTCCGCCAGTGGTGTCTTGAAGTAACATTCTGTCTGTATTATAATTATTACTCTATTAAAAGTTAAGAGAGAGAGAGAGAGAGTCTTTTTCAATTAAAAAGTTAAGTATATTCTTCAATCCAGATTTGGAAATTCGGGCAGCCGAGGAAAAACAGCATTGAGACGGAACCCTCAGGGCGCAAGTCCAAGCCCGCAAGGCAAATAACTAAAACCAAACACGCCGACTTCCGAAATTTAAGTTATTTTTCACTTTGTAGTGTTTTTTTGGAAGTCGGTTGTTTTTTTTTTTGTATAAAAGTTTTTTAATGAAATAAAGACTATGTTAATTCAATATACGAACTTTGACTATATTTCTAATCCCTTAAATCTCTTGAAAAGAAGATACAAAACAATATAACATGTGAATTTTAAAATTATCCCTTATTATTTTATCCCGTTGGGGATGATTTTCTAAAAAATGCTGAAATTACCAAAAGCATCAATTTGATTTTTTTATACTTAACTTAAAAAAATGCTATATTTCCCATATAAACTTTCATCCCCTATATCGCCTCCTTTAGGATTATTTTTGAGACAAAAAGTGACTTATGTCCTTCTCCACGATGCCATGTATCTCCTTGCCAAATTTTATCGAAATCCGTTCAGTGGTTTAGCCGTGAAAGGTAACATACAGACAGATAGACAGAGTTACTTTCGAATTTATAATATTAGTATGGATAAACACGAAAGTTTGTGAGAATGAATGTATAGATGTTTGTTACCCCTTTACGCAAAAAACTATTGAACGGATTTTGATGAAATTGATCGAGACTAAAAGTGAACAATTGTGTCTCGTGTCATGTGATCTTTTCAAACATGAATTAAAAATTAAAAATGAAATCTCTACAAATTTTATTTTGCGATAAAACGACAAAATGGACAAAACTAATTATGCGGCTGTAACCGCGGGGCGCTGCTCGTTTGTACAAAGATCTGAGGGACAATCCCCGTAATTTTAAGAACGTTCACAGTCTGATCTCAGTCTCAATCTGTCAAAAATACCTCCAACGTTTTGATAAGTTTTTGACATTGATTGTCGCCGAAATGAGATTGTGACTAGATTTTGAACGTTTTTAATTACGGGTTTTTTTTTTCTGTATTTCAATCACTACGTTCTTGTTATAAAAACGGGCTCGTTTAACCTAGGTCGAAAGCAAAACCTTGTTTCAAATAGGACCTTATAATCACAGTTAATTTTAAATTATATTGTTGTATAATTCTCGCGATAAAGTTATGTCAGTTGTTACAATTTCTTGCTTCTGGGCAAGACGAATGGATAAAAGAATTTACAGTAAAAAAAAAACTCAGTATTAGTACTCTATGCCTTCATCTGTGGTAGTCAGTCTAAGGTTTGCAGTTACTAAAAAAAATAAGGTTACAAGTACCAAATAAGTGCTTGGCGCAAGGAGTACCTACTCTGTGAAGATTCAACGTAATGTTCTTCTAAAATAATATCGTTCTTAATTAAAGTTAAGAGCACCAGAATTTGTATAGTCTTGGCCTAGACAGAAATGTACATAGTGCTAGATCAACGAAAACGTTTGAAGTGTCTAGACGATACTTCTAAAGTACAACTAACAAACTATTTCTAGCGTGACGACATTTTCCCTTAAATTTAGAATTAAATAATTCAGCATAATCAGCCTTATAATGTTCCCACTTCTGGGACACTGGCATCCTCTCTGTGAAAAGAAGTGGGCCACAAGCGGGCCTAGAGCGGGTTGATGGATGTCACATGTCTTCGAATTTTTGGTTATGGGATATGTCGATTTCGTCACGATGTTTTTTTGAAGTGAAAACTTTTTTAGGCGCGATGAGCAATTTTGAGATGGGACTAAACCATTGCGACACCGTGATGACACCACCTTTTGACCATTAAAAAGACATCAACGCATTGATTGCCGGGGTGCGTGGAGTAAAAGACATCAACGCGTTGATTGCCGCGGTGCGTGGAGTAAAAGACATCAACGCGTTGATTACCGCGGTGCCGATTTTTTTTTTCAAGTTTTCACGGTTTCTCTGTCGGCACTCTCGGAGTGCCACAGTTTTTTTTTTCACAATTTTGAGAGCACGGGTGATGCAATTAAAAACACAAAGTAAAGTGTCTGCCTGGGTCCGAACTCAGGACCTACATACAACTTTTAAGTCTCGGCCGATACCACTGGGCCACCACTGCTTTCTAAATAATACAGGCTGTTTAATTTTAAATGGTAAGCAAGTACTGTAGACAGATAGAATAAAAAAAGTCATGAAATTGATCTGCTGTAATAACTTAATTTGCTCGCAATTTAGACCTTGTAGATGGATGTATTGTGGAACCAAGAAATTAATTGTTAAGCAAATTGACAACAAACTTAAATTGTCCGTATATTCAAATCACAACTGTCATTCTTCGACAGTTGTATGAAATGGCTGGTTCATTGTCGTCGGGTCGCATAAGTTATAATATTATTTTATGGATTCACGGTTTGCCCAGGAGTGGGATGATGTAGGCGTAGGCTACGTGGTGTTTGTCATTGGTTTTAAAGTATAGGTAAATTAATTAATTTAAATATAAATTTTTCCATAAAAAAAAAAAAAACTATTGCAGCTTTCAATACAGGGTTAGATTTTATTATAAACATTTCTTAAATTACTTTTACAACATCAGACATTTTTGTCAGATATCAAAGATTTTATATTTTCTTAATTTTAGCTATGTTATACTTTCACTAAAATTTTAATTTACAAACAGATAAATCAAAATCAACGCAAATATTAGCCTCGTATTAATTGAACCAAACTTAATCTTAATGTAATTTTCTAAAATAAATCGCCATTTATTTTACATTTGTTGATGGATGCTACCCTTCAGGGGAAAAACCGATAAAAATATTTAAATTTCAAATAGATTGCTTTTTCATTAAAAAAATATGGTTGTCCAAATGTTTCACATGATTTTTTTTTTGTAAATGGAAATTTAATATGTTAGTTATTTTGAATTTGAATTTTGTTTTGACATCTTTCAATAGAAATTAATAATCATTTGATGGGTTTGTAAAGTATAATGTCCCCCTCAAAGGAGTTGTGATCCGTCTTCATATTTCAGATCTACAGACTGACCAGAAGATCTATCTCTCTAAAAATCTCCCTGTGAAAACTTAGGTGAAGTGAGCTATCATTAATAAATTATTGATCGCAATGGGTTCCATTTTGACGGTTTACCCAGGTTCACATACAAAAGTTTGTTTGCTTAACAACGTAAATACGCTGTTTACATTGTTGAGCAGACGAACTTTTCAAAACTATGGAGCAATTGATAAACATTATCCTTCAAAATTCTCTGTGTGTTACACAATTAGGGTGCTGGTCATACACACCCGCCGGTTGCGAGTAGGTACTACGCTCCTGACTTTTCTGAACAACATCACCAATAAGGTCTATTTATTTATGCCCTTCTCAGGCGTCCTCTCCCGGCGTTACCATTCACATCTACCTTGTAAATATATTTTGTTAGTCACCTTTCACTCATCCTCTCAACATGACCAAACCATCTAAGCATACTCTTTTGAATTTTTGTCACTGCATCTTCTGTTAAATGAAGCAAAAGAACTATGTAAGGATCGTGGGAGGTGGCAGTTAGTAGTTTTTTATTTTTATTCTCAACAGGTAAGCTCTTGTCCTGCATCTCACCTGATGGTAAGTGATGATCGGGCCAAAGGAAGCGAGCTTCACCCGGAATCCTCAACTATGGAGGAACTGGCTATCTTAACTCTTAACTGCCGAAACACAACAATGCTTAATATTGTTGTTATGACGTATTTCATACACTGAGTCTCTACAAAAGTATAACCTCTTAACCTTGGAATCTAGGCGTCTGTTGCTTCAAGGCATGATGCTTCATGATCGGTTGCACAACAAGAGTGACTGCTCAGAATTAGTTAGTAATATATTTTATGTTGTATCCAGAACAGTTATACGTCGAGAGGCACGTATTTACCCGCTTTTTGCCTCGACACCTTGTCGTACTAACGCGGGTGAACGGGCGCCTCTCTATAGACTAGCCAGAATTTACAGCAAATATTTTGTGCGTCGTTTTTTTATATTCGCTTTAGATCGCTAAAAATTTAGGAAATATTTAGTGAATAGTCTGCATTTGCGTGATGAGTGGCATTTTTTGTTAATAATTATAAATCATATATTATTTGTTTTAGTGTAAGCGAAGTGCATCCTCTTTTTTCTTCTTGTCTGTGTTTTTGCAACGTTGTGTCTTCACTGTATCTTTAACCTAGGTAATCTGTGGAAACGTCGTGGATTTTACATTGTTCAATTGTTTGTTTTCCCTAACAAAATAAATAAATAAGTAGCTAGCCAGGCGGAATTAAAACAAGCCATACCACCAACCAGAAAATTTTGCCCCGACTGGGAATCAAACTCAGAAGGCCGGGACCTCTTGGTTTGAAACAGGTGGTCTAACCACTAGACCACAGAGGTGGCTAAGTTTCTGCCTACCACCATGGGAATAAGAAGTTAACAAGAAACTATTTTGGATCTAATGACATACAGTTGTTACATTAATGAATATAATTTGTCCTAAAATCAAATACAACTAACACAACTAAATGTTATTGACATTAATTTGTTTCCTGAAATATTACTTCGATCAAACGTTGGTATTCTGACACCTAACCTAACTCTTCCATTAGTGTAACTATACACTGCCAGCCCGACAAACGTAAAGCTACAGCTGCCAAAACCGCAATCAAACCTTATCTCCAAGCAATAAAGTTCAAAGCTGCGTAAAATTTTACTTCGTAACTGCAAAATGATCGTGGTTTATTATCAACGTTTATGTCTTCCCAATTTCACAGCAAAGTGCATTCTAACTTAACAGAATTAAGGTTGAAATTTCGGTGTATCGTCACGTTGACCACACGAGAACCTTGTCTTATCACTCTACGGCGGTAGAATATCTTTGAAGCTGACAGGATTTTGAAATTCAATCTAGGATTGTTGTTTGTAAGTAATAATAAATAATATAAACTCACGCCTTCTTCCAATGGGCAAAAACTATAGAAAGCCACCTGCTATGATCTTATCATACTCATCTTACTCTTTTTGCTTCGTTTATATTCATATATCAGTACCCTAATTGCGTAGCTCACGATCAATCACAATCTGAATCATTTTGAAGGATATTGCTTAACCATTGCTTCATAACTTCGAAAAATGTGTCTGCTCAACAACGTAAATAACGCAATGAATGTTGTTGAACTGTCAAAATGAAACAGATTGTGATTGATCGTGTGTTACGCAATTAGGGTGCTGGTCATTCACACCTGACCTTTTCGAAGAGCGTCACCACAATAATTATGACTTTCTAGGGCGTCCCCTCTTGGCGTTTCCACTCAAATCTTGTAGATACTTTTTGTTAGTCACCTTTCAATCATTCTCTCAATATGACCAAATCATACGAGCATACTCTTAAATTTTTGTCTTTAAACTAATAATCATGTTTAAGAATTTTCTTTGGGGCTACCCTAAATTGGTTCTTGTAAACACGTTTCATCCCTTATGAACAACCTTTTCCAGTATTTTCACCATAAACTGGGAACCTTAGTAGGGATGACCTTTATGGGTAAATATTTTTCCTATTATGTTCAGGCTCTGTTATTCAAAAACGGATTTATGAAAATTACATTTTATATCTTTGGTAGACACTGTGGTAACCGCTCAGTAAAATACTTAAGTTAATATTTCTCTTGTGAAGGTTTGACCTCGTGTGTTTGACCAGAGGGCATAGACAAGTGCCAATCGGTTTCAAAGCGTTTCATATATATAAAACGACTTTCAACAGGATTGACATAAACTTTTCGATAGCTGTTACTACCAAATACATCGCTGATATCTAAGTCTACTTACTTCAAATCTTATCAACTTTAGTTTACTAGAATGTGGCGGTAGTACGTACGTTTCCCATCAGTCACCTTCCTTCCTATTAATTCCTGCAGTGTCTACCATAGGCCAGAGCGGGACAGAAATACAAGGCTGGAAGAAGATTGACCGTAATGGACACCATTCTTGAAAGGAGTTCCACTTCGTTCTAATCCGCTGCAGCAAAAGCATCTTTCCAGAGCTTTTACCGCTAATATATCCGGATTTCGTGATGAATCCAGGTTTTGGGGTCTATATATGAAACTAGACCTACCTACTTATTAAGTAACACTAATTTTGAAGTGCTGTGTAAGAAATAGGAATCGTTTATCCGTGAAACTACGCTTGCTTGCCGCGTGGTTAACTTACACATTGAGGACATACAAAGTCCTAGTAGCAGGAAAGCGACTTCAGACTTCTAGAAATGTAAGGCGCTGCATCCAGTGTCCTTCTTATATTCCTATTTCTCCATACCAAAAAATAGCCTCGTTCCAAGTCAATGTATGCTGCCACGTAAAATTTATTACAGTCCACAAAACCGCCGATTCTCATAGCAAGGCCTGGAGCGGTGATTCAAAATCACCGCTCCAGGCTTTTAGAAGCCTGGAAAGAGCTATTTAGACAGTTCTATCCATTTCATGGTAAATTTTCAGCTCCCCTCATGTTAGCGTATAAAAGTTTTACAGTTAGTTCACGGCGCTAACAGTGGCTTATGTCAATTTAATACATTTTTGACATTTCCATCATTATTACCGCTGATAGTACGGGCCTTTGTACCTCAGATTAATTTACCAACGTAGCTAAAGCAAAATTTGTATTTGGGAACCCTTCTCTTTTCGTGTCCATGGTACCTACTCTTCTTCGAAGTATTTATAAAATATATTATTTTATATTACATGAGCCCAGTAGGTGGCCACGTTGATTGCGGTATCAGTGGCTTTCCTTAGGTCATCCGAGTGGGGCATGGTCTGATCAGAAGCACCGCCCTTGCACTGGGTGTCGGATGGATCAGTGATCCTCACCTCGACAAAATGTATCTACAGCGGCCTACTTGGTCAAGCAATCGATTGAGGGCTTTCCATATAGCCATTTCATTCCATATAGGAACTCTGCACGTGGTGTTCTCTAGTTTCTATCTACCCCAATGAGAAGAAATATAAGTTTTGTTATGTTATTAGCACCCACACAATCTCATTATTGGCTCCAATCCCCCAACAATAACAGTAACAAACACTAAGCACAAACAAAATAAATCACTAGGCCAGAACTGTCGGCTCACATTAACTTGACAAAACTCCCAAGAGTTGCGTTTGAATAGGAAGCTTCGCGCTGGTATCAAAAGACTAATAAATCTAGCCAATGGAAGTTACTCCGAAGGAGCTCATTGAATCCTGTTCAAGTTGCGACATAAGTATACTTGGACTGGGGCAATCAATTGCGGGTTGATTGCTTTACTTACCTATTTAATTTATTAAAAATTTATGCACAAGTAAAAAGAGAAAATACTGTACAAAGGCGGACGTAATGCCTGAGGCATTTTTTACCTATCAACCTTAATGACGCAGAGACAAAACATGGCAGGTGCAATATAAGGGATAGATAACTCGAAAAAGAATAAATACTAATACATAGATATAAGCAAAATAAACTTTGTCAGGAGAAATAACAATAGGTAGAGGAGAAAATAAATCCAGCAAACGAGTGGTGCAATGTTTCTGCCAATTTCTTACGAATATGTTTACGTGCCTTCACTTTGAAAGATAACCGATGCGTTACCATCCTGATTTTCAAATGGAGCGCATTCCAAAGAAATACCGCATGGACAAAAAAAGAAGAGTGAATAAAATCAGAGCGGTGAGAAGGACATCGTAGAAGATGACTTAGGTTTCCGTTAGGCCTTAAGATATATTTTTGATTGGAGTAGGGTCAGGTCATTCAAATTCAAATTTAAAAGTCAAATTCAAACTAGGCTGAGAATCAACACTTTTCAAACGTCAAAATTACATAAGACAGTCCCCCAAAACGCCCACCCTTCACCACTTCCTAGTGCTTTTAGCTGGGATGAAGAAGCGGCGCAACAAACTCCCCAGCAGCACAGCTGTTTGTTCAAGTTAGAAAAAAAAAATCTATACCATAGTATGCAAAATAATTTACATTATGCAATACAAAAAAATATTTAAATGATAAAATTACTGGCCATATGTCAACTAGCACACGCCAATATACCAAACAAAAACATCGAGAACTATACTCAAGCAGAAATCAAAAAATAAAAACTTAACGTAAACAGAACTAAATATCTAAATAAAGTCTCCAGGCATAAAGGGCGTGCCCGCTTACATAAACCTATGTAAAGCTGTAATTGGAAGTTATAAATGATAAACTAGGCCTATCGAGGTAAAATAAATAAACAGTTAATCACTAGTAACAATAACAAAACCATGATCAGCAGCAAGACCAGCCACCACAAGCAGCACCCGTTCACGGGAATAACGTAAAGACAATTAGGAAAACGAGTTCAAATTCTTGATGGCCAATTCGGATATTTATAAAAAAAAAATACTAGCCTATTATTGTTGTGAATCTAAGACGTGACCCTGAAGAATGGTACCCGATGAACGGAAAAAGACGTAGAGGAAGACAGGTGAAAAGGTGGGAGGATAATCTGAAAAAAGGTTGGTGAAGAACAGCCTGGGGAAGGAATAATAGTTAGTGGATAGTGGAGGCAAATAGAGGAGGCCTATGTCGCAAGACAGCCTGACCTAGGTCTGATAATAGATAATAAAAGGTTAACAAACATAAGGCAAAATTTTATTAGTATTAAGGAAATATTATTACTTGTTTATATATTGAGGTCAGAGGAATTAAAGGCTATTTTTATTTGTTTTTTTTTTTTTTTTTCCCACATCAGGGCAAAGGACTCTCCTCATACGGAGAAGGCATGAGCATTGATCACCACGCTTGCTCAAGACGGGTTGTTGATTTCAAACTTATATCCTAACTAATATTATAATTGCGAAAGTGAGTTTGTTTCACTTTCACTCTAAAACGGATGAACGGATTTGAATAAAATTTGGCACATGAGTAGACCAGGACCTAGGTTAGTACATAAGAAATTTTTTATCCGGATATTCCCACGAGATCGAAACTTATGCGGGTGAAACTGAGGGGCGCAGCTAGTTAACTACAATTCCAGATGTATTCACATTTTTTTTCCTTAAGCGATGTCAGAAATGTCCAAGATAAAATCATCTAAAGTTCATATGAATTAAAAAGTCACATTGGTACTTGCCTGGATTTGTACCCACATTCTCGTGCATGTCTTAGCCACAGAGCCATCACGACATATAATTTTTACGCTTTTGCCGTTTGGCATTTCGTGAATGTCTTAAGGTGGTTTTACACCGGCGAGGCGAGGCGTGGATGAGATGGGCGAGAATCACAATTTGTATGGCGAAATTTCTATCCACGCCCTGTCCATCTTTGCTATAAAAGGTCTAGATGCGCGAGGATATGCCAGGCGAGAATTGAAATATTTTTAGTACAATATTGAACTTTATTGCTGTAAGAATAGAATATTTATTTACTTTGTAAAACGGATATACAAATCTCGCACCGGCCATCGAGGACTCGCACGGTCTCTCTCCGTCAAGCGCTAACTCGCGATGTCTCGCGTTGTCTCGCGCTGGCACACACTGGCACGCGCTGGCACGTGCCGGCTCGCTCCGATCATCGCAAGACATCATTGCATACTATACTCTCGGCTGGCCGGCGCGCGAGACAAGACTGGCTGGGCAGCGCGTGATAGCGCGAGCCGGCGCTAGATAGCGATGGCCAGCGCGAGGCAGCGCTAGCCATCACGAGACGGTGCGGTATAGCAATGGACATCTTTCGGTGTAAAGGAGTAAGCGTGATTTCAATTCTCGCCCATCCTATCCACGCCTCTCCTCGCCAGTGTAAAACAAACTTTACAGTCGGTCAAAACAGAGGATTTATTGTCGTTACTGTATTGTGAAAGACAGATGGCAAACAATATTTCAAATGCATACATACATTAGCGTACGTTTGGATAACTAAAAATAATGAATAAATATAGCTATCGTTGATAACAATAATACTAGCTCTTAAGCATTGCACAAACAGTGCAAAAAAAAACCATTTCAGAATAAAAGCTACGGTGTACATCTAAAGGCTAATAAACCAGTGGGTGCACAAGTTACTCTGTGGCTCAGTCTGCGTCTCATTGAAATAAACTGCATTGAATTATACAGCTCTGGAGACCCTACCACAGGAAAACTACGTACATGCACCTAGCTATATTATTTTATCTAAACCCATGCTATAAAAGTTTCTGAAACAGTTAGCTTATTGCCAAAATTAAAACAAGAAGTGTCATAGTAACCATAATATCATCCAAATGAGTGTTGTTACGGAAAGCCTAAAAGACAACCAGTCTTAACAAGGGGTATCGTGTTACCCAGTTACTGGGTTGTGTAGGTCATGTAGGCAGTCGTTCCATGTAAAATACTAGTATTCAGCTGTATTTCGGTTCGAATAGAAGCTCGGCAGATTGATGGAGTTGACAAATACATTGATAATAATAATCAACTAAATGGAAAGTGCCTGATGAAAACCAGTAATACCAAGGGTATTTCCGCTTTTTGCCTATCTAGGAGACAAAAACGAAGAGTGCCAGTTATTTCAATTATTTTAAGGCTCGTTTTTCATCACTCTCTTAAGTCTCCACTTGGTAAGTGGATATGCAATCGATGATGATGTACGCTTGCCTCGAAAACCTAATCTGTTCACCTAAGACTTCAAAACTACCAGGTTTAAACTTGGTTAACACGAACTCCGGTCGAGAGTTTCACTCCTTAGCTGAATGCAGAATGAGTAACTACTAAGCGTAAACTCTGTTCAGAAGTTTTTGTTAGCCAGACACTACAATTCATAGTTGCATAACCCGTTCGACTTCGCCCCAGAATGAGTCCGAGACGACTTCAAGAAGTACCACAAAGAATTAGGAGGCAGCTATTTGTCAGGTCGCGATTACATAGCGAAATGTTTCGCATTGAGTCGACCCTGCTCGAGGTGACGTAAATTTAATTTCCTTCATCTCTGAAAGTTAAAAGACGGAGCAACTAGTAAGTATAGAATAGTACAAGATGTATAAATAAACGTTTCAGAGGCGACAAATTAGTGTGGTCTCTGCAATTTGTCCGCAATCCAATTTGAAGGTGTTTTTGAACTACAAGCAGATTGCGTTTTGTATAAAAGGAATTTCTTCGAGGAAAACTGGTCTCAGTAGATTCTTAAAGGTATATTTGGTTAGATATTAAGTAGCATTAGTTCTTATTATATACCTACTAGCTACTGCACGCGGCTTTGACCACGTGACACACCTTAATTCTTTTTCTAAATAAAGCTATCTGCCAGTGAAAGTCCCGTCAAAATCGGTCCGGCCATTTCGGAGAATAGGCGAAACAAACAGACACACAGATAGATGTTTTTAGATAAACGCTGTAAGTTTGACATTACAAACAGACACTTCAATTTTATTTATCTGTATAGAAGTTAAAGAAGACGAACTAAAATAATGTGATTGTCATTAAACTAACAATAACAATTAAATAGTTTCATTTAATTTAGACTAAACTAAACTTCAATTCCTAAAATCGTAAGTTTATCCAAATCAATTCTAATCAAAATAACTTTCAAACGGCTATATTTAACTTTGAAAACCTTTTTGAACAACAAACGCTGAATTGGACTTGGACTCTTTTCGACTTTCAAAGTCAAAGTCAAATCATTTATTTCAAATAGGCCCATGTATGGCACTTTTGAACGTCAAAATTTACAAAATAATATTTATTTATAATTGGTTCTAGTCGCCCCTTCCAAAAGGTAGTTTTCGTATGGAGAAGAATGGGCAAGAAACTCCACCGTTACTCTTTTAAAATGTTTTACAATAGTTTGTATAAGTACACATTAGTTAAATAATTATATGTGAAGATGATGCACCTAGAATAAAATTATTATACCACAATAGGTAAAAAGAATTAAAAAGGAAACAACGACAGATAATTTAATTATGTGATAGATACATGGTGCTCACATATTTACAAACATTGTAAAAGTAGACGATTTTCCTTTAAAATGTGTTCGACAAAAGAATTTTTCTAAAGAGTGTCCAATAGGGTTGCTCAATACTCAATACTTAATATCTTTATTGCTTTACCATAATGTGTATTTAGGTGGTAATTATATAATTTAGATCATTATGGACCCTGTAGGGCACTGCAAAAAGGCTAGGAGAGAGGAAGCACTGTTTTAGGAGATAATTAAGTTGTTTTTGTGGGAACAAGTTCTAACTTACATGTAATATCAAAGTCAGGAGATCGCGAATAAGATACTAACATTTCGCTTAACTATTATTTATGTTCCATCACGTAACTTGAATTCATCGAGGTAAACAGGTTCATCGAGGGTCGGTTGTTCCATAATTTTGGTATCTCTAACGTCCGTTAATTAAGTCTTCATTAAAAAAAAATGCCAAGTCCATATTATTATAATATCTCGGAGCTCTAGATCAAAAACTGGCCCCCGGCAACAGGGCAACCGAAGGAACACGGGTGGGTTTTAGTCAGTAAGAGTCTGACACGCCCTCCCGCTCCGCCCAGAGCGGGAGAAGTTAATTGATAATTTCCCACACAACAAAAAAAAAAATAGAGTCTACTATGAGGTGGGTACGCCTGTGTATGTTGTTTATGTTACAAACATTATGTAACCAAAACTTTTTACGGCTGGTTAGCGCCATATTTAGCACTAAGACGGTGCAACTGTCCCCTTTCAGAAACGAGTACGTTTACAAGAACATGCATTGCAGTACATCAAAAGTTGAAAGTCAGTCGTTTTGGCACACAATTGCATCAGCTTTGTGAAGGCGATCGGGTTTGTGATCAAAGGATGTGGAAGTATTGGTGTTTCGAGATCGAAACGCTTCTTGAGATTTTCAAAGACGGACGGAATGTATTTCAATTTTTGACCGGTACCTACATTGATTTTCTGATACATTTTACAGCTTTTGTCCAGCGGTCTTAAGCACGATTGCACCAAAATTGCGTAACACACTTTGAATTCGAAGAAATTTAAAGAAAATTTTGTTTGAAAAATTCTTGGAAGTAAGTGGCGTAATATGCCTCTGCCTTTCCCTTCGGGGAATACTTTATGGAACCCAATAATAATAATATTATAATATACAGGGTAAGTTTTTAACCAGTGCGCAAACTTAAACATGTTTATAATGATGAGTAAAGTTACGTGTTTAAGTTTGCGCACTGGTTAATTTTTTTTCCTGTATAATAATATATATTATATTATATTTGATATAATATTATTATATTACGCTTATTAGGGTTCTAAACGGCATCCTCGAAGGGTGCCAAATGGAACCTAAGCCTCCGCTGTCCGTCCGTTCGTCTGCCCGTCAACGGGCTGTATCTAATGAACTGTAATAGGTAGACTTATTGGCGCTATAATAAGATAATATAAAAATAAAATAAAGTTAAAAATTAAAGGCCGCCATACTAAAAACGTATTTTTTTCAGCGTTTTTTGCTAAATATTGTACGGTGGCACGGAACCCTTTGTGTGCGAGTCTGACTTGCACTTGGCCGGTTTTTGTATCTACACCTAACATCCTAGATGTATTATCCTAAACTAAAATATTTTTGGCCCGGCTTCCATTCTGACTCCCGTATGACATTCACAACCGAGTTACTGGGCAAAATGGATGTCCTAAGTTTAAACCGGCTGTCAAAAGTTTCCGGATTCTGACTACCCGGGATTAGGGCTACACAGGTATTGTTATGGCAACTGGAACCGACGGTTTAGTCTGCTCTCTGGCACTTTTGAGACATCGTAATGTACCTTAAATGATAAATATCGCTAGTTAACCCTGGATGTTTTATTGTTCGTTAAAGTTAAGTTTATCTTAAAGTCCTACACTTAACATAACTTCACACCTGTGTCCCTGAAGGGTTAGCCAGAGGTACACTCTCTCTTCCCTCACTCTCATAGTCCGGTGGGACGGCACGCAGTCCGACACAATCGGAACGAGATCAGGCACAAGACTAACGGCTTAACGTTATTTCCGGGGCATGGGGTATCACACCGCCAACTTCCCTACTCCGGGCTGTTACTAAGAAATTCCTTACGGAAAAACCCAATAACACTAAGGAAGAAATAAGAACGACATGCAAGACCGAAGTAAGTTTCTATTTCTGCACAATTTAGTTCAATATTTTCCTGAAATCTTTTTGAAAAGTGGTTCTGCACTAAACCTCTCAAACGCTAAGCGACTCCTATAAAAATGCATGAACAACGCTTTAACATAAATAAATATAAAAATGTCAACGTTTAGCATAATACGGCCGCTCTCTAAAGAATGCTGACACGCGTTCAGTTTGCATGGAACGAGTGCTATTTTCTGCAGTCCATGATAAATATATTGAGAGAACTTGGTTGTGTAAAAGTACAACAAATTATTTCTGATACTTTTATTTACTACCTTTAGGCCAGGTGATCTGTCAACTGAAACTTTTCAAGGTCTAAAGAAAAATTACGAATCGAAATAAGAATCTCCTCCTCTTTTGAAGTCGTTTACAAAAGAAACCGGCCAAGTGCGTATCGCACAATGCAGGGTTCCGTAGTTGGGATGAATTTGTCCCAAAAACAATCTAACTTTATAGTTGAAAAACATGTTCTCCATTGATATACGTTACGGTTGATTCTCCAACTGCTAAATTTATGTTTAAAAAAAAATGATAAGACTACAAATTAACGATTTCTGGACTTTTTCTTTTACTTGTGTTATGAGGCCTTGCTTCCTGCAAAATTTCATGATTCTAGGTCAACGGGAGGTACCTGTGTTTTGATTTATTTGCGAGTATCAAAATATATCACTTAAATGACCGTATTTTTTATTTCGTCGACTTAGAAGCTTGAAGCTTTAGAGCTCCAAGTGACCATAGATCTACGTATTTGATATTGATTTCGATTTTGACCTTCACGCGTTCCTGAGAAAATGGGTATTGATAGACTGACAGACAGACAGGCAGACAGGCGGATAGAGGGACAACGAAGTAATCCTATAAGGGTTTCGTTTTTGCCTTTTGAGGTATGGAACCCTAGAAAAGGTCTGTTTGGGGAATCCAGTCGTTATGTTATATTGTTATACGGGTGAAGATAAGTCTCTTATCGCAAAGCTATGAGTTTGAATTCCGGCAAGTAGTAATTTGACTGTTCTCAATTTTGTACGTAGGTACCAAATGACTTAGTGCCCTAAGCAACACGTTGGGAAAGCATAAAGACTTTATGGTCTGAACGTGCCAACACTCAGTATCCTAAGCAAGCTTAGTGATCAATGTCCGTACCTTGTTTCATTCATACATTTTAAAATGAGAATAGTAGTCATTGCTCTGCAGTACTCCGCGTCCTATTTAAAAACTATCGCCACGTTAATACGCGATATTCGTGGTCATATGTCACTTTTTGTTTGGAAAACCAGAAAGCGTCCTCTGTCGGCGCGACCACGCGTTTAAGTTCACTGAACAAAAAGTGACATATGCACGCCACGATCGCGTATTCGCGCGACCATTGCTTTTAAATAGTACGCGGCCTTTGTAGGTAGATAGAAAGAAAGAAAAATAGGTTTATTTGTCACAGAAACAGATGCATACCAAAAAGACAAGAGAAATCAGAAGACAACAAAACAAGTACAAAATAAATCATGAGCATAAAACATAAATATTCTGCAGCTGCACGACATGACTGTGACAAGAAGGATTCCAATCAGCATGATGCTGTGCTATCGCGAATCCACAGCACACTAGGCATACAGTTATCTCCCTACTATTGCAGAGAGTTAGTTTAACAGCTGTATTATAATTTATGCTGATAATCACAAGGCTTAATAATCGCTAATACTTTCGAGACATAAAACAAAATAGTTACTTAAAAAGATGAATTGAACCCACCAATCTAACTGAAGGCTCAATGGTCTAAAAGGGATTTAGGGTCAAAGGAGAAAAAAACGTCAAGCGTGAAAACGTCTTTAATTAAAGAATTCTTTTAGACATTTCCCTTTTTGAGGGGGGAAATTTAAATAGCCCCTTTTTCTGGGAACCTTTAAGGAAATCGGGTGTAAAGAGACTGCCACATTTTGGACGTTACGTAGATTATTTTGTAGATAGAATTGTAGGCTTTCGTGAAGTTTTGTTCGTTTGGTAAAGTGAGACGTTAGTACTGTTGGAATAATTAGAGGGAGAAAAGAAATGTAGGAGATAAGAGTTGATATTTTGTTGTTAGCCTTGACATTGAACCTATCTTAATTATGGAGAGTTCTAAGTTATGGAAGAGATGGTCGCAAGAATTTCTCTCCGAGCTACAACAGCGAGTCAAATGGCGATGTCGATCCAGTGGCCAATCTATCAAGGTTGGAGATGTAGTTGTAATCAAAGACGTTTAGCTGCCGCCACTGAAATAGATTTTTATATACGCATTGCATCGAGTTTTAAAAGAAAATGCGTTTTCCTTGTTCGTTGATAAACTTCGAAGAACTAAAGAGGTTTTTGCTTTGGTGTCTTTTGAGATCGAGTTGAAATGTCCTATGAGCATGTGTATTATCCGTCAATCATAGCCTTCCTACTTTGATTATTTATACAATATGTAAAAAGATAGATACTGCAAGCATTAAACATGCATTTAACATGCTTGATTGTATTTTTATTTATTTTTTCATGTTTTTGTGTGTCAGTACTTACTAACATAGTCGTAAGTTTTACTAACAATCTTGTTGAGTCTTGGTTACTCGAATAAAGAAAAATTCTATTCTATTCTATTACCTAAAAGTAATAATAAATCTTATTAATATTGAAAATAAAAAGTTATTGCTATTTAAAAATCGCATTTTTAGTACCAAAATTACCCCAAATCCATGAAAAATTTGCAAATTTTCAACATGGGTCATAAGTTACGACCCGCTAAACGACGGCCGCCCGCGCCCCATGATGTAATAAACCGGAAAAAATCTTCATAGAAAACAAATGAGACTTTTTTTTTTCTTGAAAATTACCGCATCAATAGACTCCCATTACGATACCTGACAACAGCGTCACGGATGGGTCAGGGTTTTTTTTTACATTTTGTATGTCAACTTTGTTATGCTGGTGAGTGTGGCAGCTATCATCTTAAACTCGCGCCACGTCTTTGTACTATCATTGTGCTTTTCTAGTATGCATGTATTTAGCGGCCAACGGTTGGACGCTATTTTTTCGACGAGTTCACAGCTTTGACTGTCTATCTAGACATAATTATTTCCGGGGTTGCGGGTTTGCCCGAAAGGGTTACTGTGACCCCTGGCAACATACAGGCAACTGAAGGAACACGGGTGGGTTTTAGTCAGAGCCTGACACGCCCTCCCGCTCCGCCCAGAGCGGGAGAAGTTTTTGATAATTTTCCAAACAAAAAAAATAAGACATAATTATTTACATCTTTGCCTTCGTTGTAGATCGTACAGGAAAGACGCTTGGCTTAGGTACCATAAAACCATGGATACTAGTTCAAACCGTGAATAACGTCAGTCGACCGTCCACTGCTACGTAAGATGTGCACGGAGAGGTTTACCACGACAACTGCGCGGTTCTTTTGTTTGCCGACAACGCATTCATGCGTAGCGTGGCCATGGGTTGCCAGTGCATGTTCCCGCATACATTTTCATAGAATACGAAGCTAATGCGTAGCTTTGCCGTGGGCTGGAGCAGGGCATCGTCCAACTCCATATTCAAATGTCAAAACTGTTTATTAGCCTAAATTACTAATAAACACAGTGTTGTAAGGTTTGTGTCTTCAAAAACTTTAAGAATTAAACACCCAATCTAACTATGAAAGACTTTTACATAATAAAATAAAAATTAGGTAGCCCGTTCTGACAAAAAGACAGAAGGCACACTCGAGATCTAAGCGTCACGTGGCCATCTTCCCAATCTCGACAAGTCTTCCTAATAACGGCATCCCAGGAGTATTCCACTACTTTGACATGGGTCCGACCACTTACAGCTGTCCGGAGTAATCGCGATGCCTTCGATAAGGTCTTTGAGGAAACCGTTATTAGCTTCGTGTCATTTTTTCTTTTATCGGATTGATGTAGAGGAATAATTGAGGTTTCTGGGACGGGTTGTGATTATTCGATTGAAGGATTGTTTGTCATGCTGATGGGGTATTTAGTTATTTTTAGAAGCTTTTTTTTTTGTTGTATTTTTTGCCAGGCCAATCGTCTACAACACCATAGTGCTTTGCAATAAACAATAAAGTTGAAATGTCAACGGGCTTGAATTTTTTTTTGGCGTGTGGCCAAAATCGGAACTAACGCCGCCTTCATACTTTTTCAATACAATTTCGCAAAACAATTGCACAAATGTTTACCTATAGCGCCTCCCTGTCAACGTCATTCCAGCGCCAAATGATCCTTATATAAAGCTGTAATTTTTTTGAACGCTTTAAATAGTAGATGATACCCACTTGGCGACCATTTGTACCGAACACTGCAATGCCAGCCGCGGCGGAAAAAGGAAAGATTCTCCGGACAAGCAATTTCACTTAGGGTCTCAATTATTACCTACGAAACATGTTGATTATGTACAAGCGACCCGCTGCTGCTTCGCACGATGGTTATAAGACTTGACAAAACATTGAGATTTCTTAAGTATAATATAAATATAAAATTATACACAAAAACTATTTGGAATGAATAATCTAAACTATGGTGAAAACTGAATAAAAATCCGTTTCGTAGTTTAGAAGAACAAGGTGGTCACACAGACACAGACACTAAACGCAACTTTAATTTATAATAATACTAGCGACCCGCTCCTGCTTCACACGACTTTTTAAAAAATATCGAGTTTTCTTATTTATAATTATGCAAGTTTAATTTTAACGTATTATACACAAACCTTCCGGAATAAATTCTCAAAACGACGGTAATAGCCTCAGAAAAATCTGTTGCGTGGTTTACAAGAACAAGGTGGTCACTTAGACACAGACACTAAAAGCAACTTTAAATAATTTATAATATTAAGTATTCATAGGCAATAGGCTCGCCCCCTATTACATGGAACTTAAACATAACTGGCAAAATTTGTACTATAGGTGCACCTCTGGGCTCTGCCTAACTCTTCGGGGAATACAGGCGCGATGTTATATAATAATGAATATGATGTTAGAATGTAATAAATAACCGAAGATACAATTATTAAATTACAAGTTGAATGGTCTATTCTAACTTGCCAATCCCTTAAAAGCCTACCTCTTTCAAAGCTTAAAATAACTTATAAACTTAAAAATTTAAGTAAAAGCTCTTCAACACAAGTTTTCAGCCGCTTAATGGATAGTGTGACAAAACCACGATGTGTTTTAAAATTTAACATGCGATGTACCGCTGAACTGTGTTCCAGCGTTGTTCAGTGTTTACGTCAAGTGAATCTATTAGACACTCACTTTGAAAAATATTTCTCTTTGCTTTATGTGGGATTTGGTGGTAGTGGATAGCGGGTTGTGGAATACGTTTTATTTACAGCGGAGGTTAAGAGGGGAAATGTGCTCAAAAATCACATCTTGATTTTTTTATATGTGCGCGGTTATTGGCATACTTGGAAAGGGAAGTCAATAGGAATCGTGATATAATTATGACCCTTCGACCCTAATGTAGTCTGTAAATGAAAATAGTCCGCGAGGGCTAGGCAAAACTGTAATATGCCTTCCTCGCTACAAATAAAGTGAGAGCCTGCCCCACTTGTGGTGGACGATTACAAAAATGATTCCTGGGAGATGGGATTCAAACTCATACTCAAAGCATTTATTTCAAAATAAACCAATTACAGGCATTTTTGAATTATCAAGGTTTCGGTCAGTCTGAAAGATGAAGCTAGTTGCCCACTCCAAAGTGTAGTAGGTTCCTATGGAGGAGAACGGGCAAGAAAATCAACGGACACTCTTTTAAAATCAAAATGTTGTTACAAAATATTAGTTACATCATTCATGTTTAATTGTACATGTGAGAGCAATGTAGAAAGACGTGCACGTAAAAAGTGTCCGTTAAAAAAGAGAAATGAATTCAAATTTAAAATAAATTAAAATAGGCCATGGCAGCTAAGAGATGGTCAGTGATGATTTGAAATTGTAAGCGGGCTATGGTGTGCAGTGGGTAAATATTTGACGTTATCTTTGATTTTACATTGACTATGACTATCCTCAACCTTGTAGTAAATACAGCCCTCAAATCAAGACAAGATTATAGAAGATTTTGGGGCAAATTCTTCACCGGAGTAACACCAAACGAATTCAATTTCCGGCAAATTTTGCAAATTTTTAAATACTGACATTGTGTTCTGCGCTATTTTAATTGAAATGAAAAAAAAAAACTATTGGGGAAGAATGAAACGCAAAATTTGATTCGTGAGGTCTTATCCCAGCGCTAAACTTAACCTAATATACCTAATGGATAGTAGAACCTGCGGCTATCGCTGTCAGTTTTCAGTACTACCTCTGCGTCAGTACCCTTAGTCTGAATAAAAACTTAAAGCGATAATGTAAAGTCTCTAAATGTATTCTCAGAAATAACGGCGCCTTATAAACTTGAGTTTTAGATACAGATTTCGAGCAGACTCTAGAATATTGAATATTGAAATTAATATGAAAAGTAGCCTATGTCCATCTCCAGGTCATGGTCCATCTTTCATTTAAATCTATCCAGCTATCTTAGTGTGAAAGCGTTACAAACAAAAAAACTCACTTTCGTTTTTGTAATATGGGTTTGAATTTTTTTTCTTTGGGATCGCAACTAAGGATTTTGAAAATCATTAATTATATTATTTATTGGTTTTCAAAATTAGTTACTTACTAACATTAGCTCCAAAAAAACGGTTATAGTAATTGCAAAATGTTGCGGTATTGTACAGAAAAGAGCTCGAAGTTTTTAAAACCTAATGGAACCCTCGGTGAACTGATTAAGTCACAAAATTAAGGAACACCACGGCCAAAAGTGTCAATAATAATTTACGTTGAAAAAAGACCACAAAATGTCCAACGACAACAAAATCAACGCACTCAAAGGGTACATTTTAAAATTTCTATAACTTCTCCACGCGTTTCTCGGTCGTGACAAGGTGAAGCATAAGCACCAAGGCGAGGCGAGGCACAAGGCATGTTGCATTTTTGCAAAATTGCATCCACAAGCCGTTGAATTTCACTTGTAAGAGGATTTACGTGTTGAGATTCGGTTAATATGCTCGTAAAACTTGTGTTTAGAGGATGTTACAATGTTGGAAATGTGGGCGGATTTATGGCCACACTGTGTTGTGATGTAGGAAAGGAGTAAGTACATAATATTTGAGTGGATTGATCGATAAAGTATCAAACGTTCAGTGCAGTTTTAGGCCTATTATTGAACACGGTGGAGCATATTATGGTGGAGATCTGCCCGGCTTGGGCGGAGCATCGCCGTGTCCTAGTGGAGGCGATCGGCGGTGGTGATCTCTCGCATCTGGCCCTAGTTGAGGCCATGGTACGGAGCGAGAGGAAATGAAAGGCCGTCACCTTCTGCAAAGCGGTAATGCTCGCGAAGGAGGAGGTGGAAAGCGTGAGGGAGAGGCAAATTTCGCGCCCTCACGCTCCTCACTGCCGCAGGAGGAGACGCCCTAGGCGTCGAGAATCGCAGGCTGATTTCCGACCACCGTAGGCGCGGGCTTGCGGACGGTGAGCAATGGGTAGCTCGCCGTCCGATAAGGACCAGGCCCGGCTTGATGGCGCGTTGTGTTCCACGCAAACCTCAAAGAGATGTCAGCAGAATTGACGGGGTCCGCTAGGGCCGATGCCTGCCGGGGGTGCGAAGAAAACCGAAAGGGAGATCGTGGCCCCCGGCAACAGGGCAACCAAAGGAACACGGGTGGGTTTTAGTCAGTAAGAGTCTGACACGCCCTCCCGCTCCGCCCAGAGCGGGAGAAGTTATTTGATCATTTCCCACCCCAAAAAAAAGGCCTATTATTGAAACAGCGCGATAATTGAAATGCGTAGTGAATGTGAAGACTTATTAAAAGTTGCAATCGCATTCACTTGTTTTTAGACTGATTTTGATTGTAAACTTATTAATGAAAACCAATGTATGGATTTCGTGACAGTTTTTCCATAGATAGAGTAAAATAAAGAGTAAATTTTAAAGTTTCAAAACATGGTGTTTTTGTTTTTAATATCGTCTGCTTACCCAGTCGATATATAACGAAAGATGCAAGCTAAAGTGTTTTAGAAACGTAACAGCTCGTTCAAATAGATACCCGTCTATAAGTTTGCACCTCTCTATTGATAAATTGCCCTCTTGCGAACGGATTCAACGGCGCCGGTGTGGTTAAGAAATTGAATTATCTGTCTAAATATTTTTCAATTGAATTTTTTAAAAGTTATATCCAATTTTTAGAAGTTAGTGTTGATTGCTAATGTTTTAATATTGTTTGGACGAGGTGTTAATTTAATATACCAGTTTTGGGTTGAATTGCGATGCAGAGCCAAAGTCACAACATTTATCAAAAATAAATTTATAAAAACTAAACCTAACTACGCCAAAAAAGTCAACTGTAAACGTATAAAATAAGACACACGTGTTAGGTTATAAATTGGACAGATTACGGGTGACTCCGGGTTTTTTATTTCGTTCATGACTTTATATCTTCTAGAGGGCGCCATATTTAATGTGACGTAACATACAACCTGTACAACACAACATGCGTGCTCTTGTTATTTATTTTTTCATATTTATCTATCTTCTTATACCATGTTTGTAAACAAATAAATATTATTCTATTCTATAGCCTATAGGCTATTCTATAGCCTATATCCAGCGGACAATCAAGACGCTTCTGTCATGATCTCCAAATATTAATTATATTTAGTGATTTTAAACACTAAATATAAAATTATAAGTATGTGATTTGCTTCAAATGATTTTTGTATCAGTGTAATCATGAAGTTTAAAGTATCTTATTTGACCGTTACCGTAAAAGTACTGGTTTTTTAACGGAACGGAATTGGAAACATGATGTTTGGAGCGTTGCTTAGCTTCTAAGTAAGTTTGTTTTGAGCCTCAAAACCAAAAGGTGTCTTCAAGAAGTCTAAAGTCATTATATTAAGTACCTAATTAAATAGTTTTTTAAATAATGCTAAAAGTGTACCAAGTTTGTATGTGTGCAAGATTATGACTACAGAAATATTAGTACTGAAATGGTGTATCATTACACTTCCAACGATAAAATTTGTACTAATAAATAATACAAATAAACGATGGAAACACGTTGTATCTTTAAAACATCAAATTACGATGTAGACAATATATAATATATAGATAAAAAAATAATAAAATAATAAAAATGTTTATTTTCTCCCACAAATAACACTTATTAACTATAACTTAAAAACGGAAAAAAATAATTATTATGTAGGACAATGTTCATTTGTGGGAGACTGGTGCCTAAACTAAGCCGTGACTTGTGTTTCAGGACACCAGGGACTCCCCCCTAGAGGCAAAAATAGCATCAAAAACATTATAATAGAAAATTCTTACCGAAAGTTACATTTTCATGTTCTATGGGCAAACTACACACATCAAAAGTGTCTAGGGATCAACATATATTTTTGCAATAACTTTTCTCCTGATTGATATTAATTAAAATTTTCTTTAAGGATTCATCAAATAAAGTGTTTTCGTTTGTCACAGTAACGATAAACCAAGTCACCTTTGCATTAATAAAGAAATTTGCCATTTTCCTAATAAAGGGATTTTTGACATTTGAACCACTAACATTAAAGTTCGAAAAAAAGACTGAAATAACAGTTTTCTTTAAAATTTTATTGGGTAACTTAAACAATTAATAATCCGTGTTTCTACCGCGAACACTAACAACACAAGAACATCGGTTTGGCATACTCAAAATGAGTTCATCCAAATCACGCTGTGGAATGGCCGCCCATGTTCGTTGCAACAACAAAAAAAGGTCTTCTTGCGACTGGATACCCTCCATATTCGGCAGAGCTCTTCTCTGTAGCATATCCCATGCATGCTCAATCGGGTTCAAGTCTGGCGACTGAGCAGGCCAGAGCAGGACATTGATGTTAGCTGCGGCGAGAGTCTGTCTTACAACTCTTGCGGTGTGCGGTCGTGCATTATCATGCATTAACTGAAATAAGGGACCGATTTGCACTTGTAGAGGAATGATGACGTCAGATACAATCGTCTCAGCATAAATTTGAGCGTTGAGGTTGCCTCTGATCCAAATCAACTCAGTTCTTCCGCCGATCCAAATACCCGCCCATACCATGATGGTTCCACCACTATAAGGATGGACTTCCTGGCAGGATTTTAATCGCTGTTGGCGTCCAGGGGTTCTCCAGTGTCGTATACGTCTTGTATCCGGTCTCATACCAAAACGAGACTCATCAGAAAAGCACACGAAACGCCATTGTTCTTCTGCCCAATTTCTGTGTTCAAGAGCCCATTGATATCGAATCCTACGATTGTGCATTGCTATAGGTGGTACCCGTAGCGGTCTTCGGGAATGAAGGTTCACTTCATGCAAGCGGTTTCTGACTGTTTGGTCGCTAATTAAGTTCCCTGAAGAGTGATGAAGCCTCACGGCTAACATCATGGCGGTTATTGTTGGAGCTCTTCGAGTTAAGATTTGAATGTATCGGTCTTGTCTCCGTGTGGTGCAGCGATACCGTCCTCCATGGCGCTCAGCCACGGTACCAGTGCTTCGGTAACGTGTCCAAAGTCGACTGATAACACTCTGACTTGTATTCAGAGCTAAAGCCACAGTACGTTGCCGGGAACCAGCTTCTATCATTCCCACGGCTCTGAGCATTTCTTCCCTGCTTAAATGACGTCGCCGCTCCATAATAACGTTGGTTTTAATCAGTAGTAGGGAAACAGTAGCACTAATAATGTCTTCAATGCGTTGTATGTTTTTATAGGGAAAATATTGACAGCTGATTTTCATCTTTTACTCGAATTTGATTAACAGTTCCTGTTTCAAATTATGAAATGCACCAAAAAGGATCCATATAAATTTATATAATCATAAATTTATTACAAAGCCACATCTCAATCTCAAGAAATCCGCATAAAAATGCTTGATCCCTAGACACTTTTGATGTGTGTATATGTTGGAAGAGAATAATAATAAAATCTTAAATATGTATGAAGTGTAGTGGAGTTCAAGGTGCATGTGGGGTGTGGTGTGGGTGAGGGGGTGAGGGTGTGATGTGTTTGGTGTTTGTCCGTGTTTCTCTCTGTGTGTGTGTGTGTGTGTGTGTGTGTGTGTGTGTGTGTGTGTGTGTGTGTGTGTGTGTGTGTGTGTGTGTGTGTGTGTGTGTGTGCGCGCGTGTGTGTGTGTGTGTGTGTGTAGTGTTGAGAGGGTATAAGAACCCAGCTGTGTTCTATCTGCATTAATTGCTGCATCAAGTCGCGATAATTAAAGCTTTGATATTCTGAAGTCTATAAAAGATATATCATCGGACATTCATGACTAACTAAAGATTTTTTACATGTTTTAATTTATGTTTTTCTGACATTACCGGAGATTCCCTTGTCTATGATATGAATGCCATACAAAAATAAGACCACAGCTGGTTTAAGTCTATTTTTTTACAATTTACTTTCCAAATTCAAATGAAAATGAAAATATTTTTATTTCATTTCACATAAACCTACATGGGCACTTATGAAACTTCAGAATCTAGGTGCACGGTTCCAATTTGGACATTTGAAAGGGTTCTGAATCTTATTCAGACCTATTAACTTATACTTCAGTAATGTGTGATAGCTTGTTTCCTTGTATACTTGGTCTAAATTCTGATTTATCGGGTCAAGATTTTATCAGGTTTCTTTTCAAACGTCTTGATAAAATAAAAATGCTCTCTAATGCCAGCCATGCCATTGTGATGCCACAGAAAATTCAATGATACGTCATTCAACAAGACAAACAAATTGCTTGGTTGGTCATAATGTGATAAGTAAAGAAAGAAAAGAAAAGAAAATGTATTTATTGAGACTCGCACAGGAAATCACAAATTAAACTAAAACACACTCATTGAAAAATTTATAAAAAAAAAAAAAAAAAAAATAACAGAAAGTCCTGTATGAGGCCAAAAGGATCCTATCTCAGCATATGCTGCGACATTAAAAAAAAATGTCGCAGCGCTGGTATTCTGATAGATAAGTATCTTAACAATCATTCTGTCAGCTTCAAGTCTAACTGGATGCAGCTGAATACCAGTATTTTACATGGAGCGACTGCCTATCCGGTTTCCACAACCCAGTAACTGGGTTATTACGATACCCGTTGGTAAGACTGGTTGTCAGACTTTCAGGCTTCTGACTATCCGTAACGATTGCAAAGATTTAAAAACGACAGAAGGGACCAACGGTTTAATGTACTTTCCGAGGCACGGAGGGGTCTCGATAAATAATGGATGGTCACCTATCCACGGATCGACCTTGGCAAGCGTTGCTTAACCTTCGATCAAACCGTGTGGCTGTTATTATTTAACAATCATACAATCATTCTTTAACAAAATAATTGGCAACGCAACAGAAAATTTTTGTATTTTAAATCAGTTTCAGTAACTCTTCACTCTTTACCATAAACGACAAGGCGTAATACATGCGACCATAAACAAACTGAAGATTTTTAATAAACTCGCCGCTAAAGTTGATACACAAGTAACTATGTACTACCATCGGATCTAAGGAACGTGATCTGTTTACCAAAACGATGCCGGCCAGCCTATTGGCCAAACTTTCGCTTAGTATCTTAACCATTGCTGGGTAAGTACGAGCTTAATTGTTGGAGCTGGTAACAAAGTCGTCGATGGATGGAAAATGTAGATGGTGGAGGGTTTGTAACAGCTAAAATGTACTGAATAGTATACTTATTGCGGGCGAGTGCGAAAAGTGTCGAGTGCTGCCGATCGTGACACGAATGTTAATAAGATTAGGTACCAATCGGCCACTTTCTGGTTATAGTCCTTTACCTGTCTGGGTCGTTAGTCTATTTTATAGCCTTTTGAGATTAGGAGTGAAATACCAGGCTTAGGTTTACAAAATGGATCTGTGATAGCCGGAATAACGTAGCCGGTATGTTAGGTAGCCGTGTGATGGTTGTAAAAGAATGGAATCTTCTCTGTTCGCTCGGTTATCGGTTGGCAAGCGGGTTGAAAGCTCACCTAATCGACAGTGTACGTTACTGTCGTAAACCTAAATACTAGGACTTGTTGTTCGACAAGATAGACTAAATTGGATCATAATTTATATTAAATCTGGCAGGCATGAACTTACCTGCAGTTTTTAAAACAAGTTCGGTGACAGAAGGACTGATCGTAGACTTGGTGAAAGTCGTGGGAATCCGCTGTATGTCCACGACTAGTCGTTGATTCAATGCAACCATTCGGGGGAGGCCTATGTTCAGCAGTGGACGGATTTCGTATGAAATGATGATGATTATAGTTTAACCAAATTCTCTAACTATATAGGCTAAATTGATTGTACAGCAATGTTGCTCAACAGTGGAGTTATTTCGTTTTTTTTTTTGTATTTCTTTAACATCATCATCCTAAAGGCTCTTTTAAACAGGCGCGACACGCGACGCGACACACGCGACGTCTTTGTGTCGCGTCGCGTGTCGCGCCTGTTTAAAAGAGCCTTTATTTCAGCAGAAAGACATTATAAAAATCCTTCTAATGATTTATAGCGTTGTCGTAACATTACTATCTATTTATTTATTTATTTATATATACTTTATTGTACACCACAAACATACATAACAAAAAATAAATCAAACACTACAAAATATACAAACCGCGATCTCTTCCAGACAACCTTGGAATGGACAGTGATTTGCCTGGACATAAAATAGGGCTACATTACTATCCCATTTCTATTCAGTTTTGTCTTCTTGTAAGAAAACAGCTTGTTATAATATTTGACGGCGCATCAAGTCGCACCGCCTAGTTTTATTACGAAGTTATTGGTATCACCGAAAAGTTGAATAAAACGAGCCGTCCACCGCCAGTTAAACTAAGTTAGTTTGCACTTAGTTTAGTTTAGCTCGCCAGTTTTTCATAAATGTGCGAACACCCAAATGTATGAAAAACTGGCAAGCTAAACTAAACTAAATGCAAACTAAGTTAGTTTAGCTCGCGGTTGATGGCTCGCGAAAGAGTGACACTGGTTGGTGACAGTCACTCCAGCAGAACGTTGCATCAATGGTTGCATGGCGGCTATCTTCTGGTAAAAGAAGATGCTGTCAAAGGAGCCGCTGTCGTACCGCGTCCACGAAGAATTGCCATAGTCCGTCACAATCTCGATGATATTAAAGCTGTTGAACAAACTAATACGATGACCACTTCTGGTAAAGGCTATCCTGCATTGTTATATTTATTTCCTTTAGTACCTACATTTGCATAGAATCAAAAATAAAACATTAAATAATACTAATATAAGTTCGAGTAGAGCGTCTCCTAACACAGGTTTGTTTTCTTAAAACGAGGCTCCAATCTTGGAATCACAAAGATTGGAGCCTCGTTAAAATAAGGAACCACATTTCATTTTCATTTTTGATAAAAAAACAACGTTTAATCATTTAAATATTTGCGTTACTTATATTGCTTTTAAAATGCAGATATGACTAGCAATATGGTTCACATTAGGGATGTAACGATTCTGATTTCGATGCTGATATATCGGCATCGCCGATTATAATTAACCGATATCAAACAGTTTCAAAAGCGCGCGAAACGTCGACGCGCGCGCAACATTGTCGCTCAGGAAGGACTGGCGGGAGAGCAGCGCATGCTTCGACATGGCAACATGGCAAAAAGTAGTGTTTGCAGTTGACTGAGCGATGTATTGTTTCGTGCCTATTTCAGGTCATCGCTATTCGTGATTCTGTTTATTCACACAATGAAATAAGGAGTATAAAGTGCTACACGGCTGCCAACCGCGTCCCCGACAGAGGTAACCTTGGTTGGCGACAGGCAGAGCTGTTTGAAATTTGGTCGTAAACTACCAACTGCATGGTTGTAAACCATCAAAGTCACCTCTGTCGGGACGCGGTTGGCAGCCATGAAGCAACCCCTTCTTCTTTGTTCTATAAAACAGTTGTACCCGAAATACAAAATAGGAGAAACGCCCGAGGTACACTTATTTTTTTTAAATTATCTACTATTAAGCTATCGATATCGGTATCGGTATCGCCGATTTATTTACTAAAATAATCGGTGTCAGTATCGTATCGAGAAAATTATTTATCGTTACATCCCTTGTTTGCATACTGATTTATTATTAAAAATATGTTTGTAATATGAATATTCATAATAAACTAGATAAAGTCACGGCTTCGTGACGCAAATAAATATAATATTTTTAAAAGAGTAGAGTGCAAAGTTATAAAGTACACGTACAAAGGTACTTACTCATTATTCATTTATTAAATTTACATAATATTTCTAAAGGCATTTTTTTGTTATTTACGACCTGTAGGCACCATCACTGTTTGACAGCGATGTCAAAGAATAACTTAGAAGGTAAAACTTGTTAAAATTCTGTTATTAACAGGCTTTGTATGTTTTACTCATAGACAGGTATCTCCATACTTAAAAGATGGCCTTCACAACTTATTTGTTAAAACCTGCTGATTATGAAATAAACTTATCTACATCTATACTAATATTATAAAAAGGTAAAAGGTGATGGAAAACGGTGGGCCCAAATGTAATAAGTTGAGATATGATCTAAAAAAAATGTCATATTTTTTTTTTCTTGAATATCAAAAATCAGCTCAATTCTCAATCTGGACGCGGAGAAATAAAGATGGTTTTCGTGAGATTTGCGATTAATTGATTACACAATTACTAAAAAAAAACCTTCGCACTAAGTAGCACTAGGTAATTAACCCAAAGTAATTAAATGCACTATATATACTTATATACAATATGTTGCATTTAATGACTGTCATCCTAATAAATAAAACATCGATTAATTACTGAAAAACTAAAATAATGAGCATTGAAAAGTGTTGTCTATCGCGGCACTTACACTTTTTTTGTGAAATCGTAGCTGCAAAAATAAGTTTACAATATTAAAATAAGTACTAACTTATACAACTAGCTTTTCAACCTATAATTTAATTACTGTAGCACTTCTTGTAAGAAACTCTGCAATATATGAGTACTTTAATGATGACGTCACAAGAACTTATTTTATACCGGTTCGCTGTCCTCTCTGTTTTTAATTAATTCTAAATCGTCGACGATCGTAATACGTCTTTTTGTGTTAAGTAATTTTATAAATAGGTAAGTTCCCCCAGAAATGATCAGTGTTTATAATCTTTTATATCTAAGTTTAAAAAAGTCACTTTTTTGTCTGCCTGTTTGACCGCTTAGTTCTCCTAAACTGCACAATGTGCAATTTTGTTGTAAAAACCCTTTGAAGTAGAGTTGCAAGGGATAATGATTTGGCCGGATGTCGGAAACCAAATAACGGGCGATTGCCGAAGCGAACGTCATGCATGTTAAAACCTGCACGCGCGCTCACCGCTCATGGACACGGCGAAATGAAGGGCACTTATTATCTTCATTAAAGACCGAAAAAATTGTTTTCATACACCACAATTTACCTTTAGTAGATTTCAAATATTGATTATAATTAGCTACCGTAAGTGCGTACAAACCAAAAATTAATTATTTATTTTATAATTATTTATTCATTTTTGGTTTGAATAAATATGTTGGTTTTCGAAATACATTCATTCTTACATTTTTTTCCAAAAAAGGCCAAGTATCCGGCTAGCCAGATATCCGGCACAAGATGACAATCCGGCGGCGTCCGGACAGTAAAAAAATGGCCGAACAGGCCAGACACCGGATAGTGGCCAGATATCCGTGTCAAACAAAACGTTTAGCAGAAAATAAGCAGATATTTTTTGCCAGGATGAAGTACGATTTTTATTCTTCAAAGTGCAAAGTTCTTATAGAATTGTTTGTAATCCGGACACTACTAAAGGTCAATGGACTATGCTATATTGTCACGCGTGGTTGACACACACAACGCCATTCAGTGATCTCCAACAATACAAACATTTTGCCACGCACTCACAAGAACGCGTGGTACAGTACCAAGTTCGGTTTGTACGCTGCTTTCTTACTGCCACAAATGTCACGAGTCGATCGAGTCGGTGTTCTTGTCCGTCTCATAACAACCGTACAAACTGCCGTCTGTCACGCGAGACCATGTCCCTCCCGTTCCTTCTTCAACCCGCTATCGAGCGAGTCTCGCGTCAGTCTGCTGAGTGAACCAACTGCGAGCGCACGTTTTTACGTTGCGCATTGCTTTTCAGTTTCATAAACATGTCGTGGACACAAGATACTGTTATCAAATTGATAAAAGCATACCGTATACAAGAAATATTGTGGGACCCAAAAGATCCAAACTATTTTAATAAAATACTCAAAGGTCACGCCTGGGAAAAAATAGCGCAAGAGCTTGATATGTCTGTAGCGCCGGTGAAGTCGAAAATTGAAATTCTTTCGGGACAAATACGTCGTGAAAAAGCGAGATTGATAAGAATGTCTAAACAAGGTAAGAACATTAATACATATTTTTAAATTTGTGAGGCTCCGCGCAGACCAATGCAATATTTTCTGTTTGAAACTTAGTTGCCGTTTGTGGACTGAAAATAAATATTAATAAACTGTTACACCGAACCGCATTCATCAAAATTTTGTTTCAGTGCGGTTAGTGGAACAGCTTACGTGCCGTTCGGTCAAGTCCTGATGAAATCAGTGCTCTGAGTGGAACACCTTACTGTTTGTACTTATAAGACACTGATTTTAAACTTTATAATTGTTGTCATTATTACATGTAGACTATTTACACCTAATTCTTATCAGATTTTGTAAGACGGTCGATTCCATTGAACCTAGGATTGTTACATAAAATATACTTACATCATTACTGTTCGTTTTAATTTAGTTAATTATTCTTTTTCTAAGTTATTGCTTTACCTACTTACGCTTTTGTACCAAATGTGGTGTCTGTTGCCGTAACTGATCCAATTATTTCTTTTAATTAGTAGGTGTCCACGTTTCGTCGTCTTGGTACGCATACGAGCATTTGAAATTTCTTCTTAACAGAAAAACCCACAGGCGGCTTCGCAACGTAAGTTATTAAACAAATACATAATTACATACAATTTTTATACTGCAGTAACATAGCCTTACATCAATATAAGGTCTTTATGCGGAAGAAAAAAAATACATTCCATCACCTATTTTTACAATCACAATTACTTTATGCACCTATCAATGATGTAACTAATAATTGCTAATTACTAATTTTTGTTCGTTTTACTCTTATTCTATGATTACTTACTGCTTTAATTAATTCTAAAATAATATTGTAATACTTCTAGGAGGACACAAATGACAACTCTGAGACACAAGACCTGCAAGTTCCACAAACAAGCAATCTGTTGAATGAATCTACTTTGAAACGCCCGCTAAAGAAGATGCTGTCACTTAAAAAGAAAAATAGACATACTGAAAATCGAATGACGAAATCTGACATGGACACTGACAGTATGATTAAATCAGCGTACAGTCTATCAACATCTAATACAGTGAAGGATGTCTTGGCAAAATCTGCAACTGATTCATCAGCTACAGATGCAGACCAAATTTATGCCAATTTTATAGCCACAAAATTCCGCATGTATTCTCAGCGAACAAAAATGTATTGCAATATGAAATAAGTAATCTTCTCTTTCAAGCTGACACTGGTCGTTTTGATGATGAACCGTCATATACCAACCAACAAAAAACTAAAGCCAGTCGAACTGCATCTCGACAGCCATTTGCAAATGAATCTGATTCACCATCATCATCGCCAGAAAATAAGAAAGCACGAAGAACTTCCTCAGAGGATCGGATACCTATCACATTAAAGATTGAAGATAATAGTGACTTGGAAGATCCATTGAATCATGATTATGAGAATTTTATTACGATTCCTAACTGAAACGAAGATGGTGATGAATCTTAATGATAAGATAAATTATCAATTCTAAAGTATTCTGATTTAAAATAAAAGTGTTAATAAACGCTTCACATATTCCTGTCACTGTTACTGTCTTTGTGGTGATAAATTGGTCACAGTTACGATAAAATGTCACAACCGTAATAACGTTAGGTACATATACGGTTACGCTGTCACAAAGTAATGTCGAAATGTAGCAAAATGGTACCCATAAAATAATAATAATTGACAAAAAACCTTTAAAATTGTTATTGGTTAACAGGAACACTGATTACCCTTCTAAGGAATACCGGTATGGCGTGGCGATGATTCCGTTACATTTATGTTAGGAGGTAAAACCCTACCACATATAATAATTATAAAGCGTAGCAACTAAAAAAAGTGGTGGCACTCCGAGAGTGCCGACAGAAGTGAAAACTTGAACAAGATCGCCTTGGTGGAAGAAAAATACTTGTATAGAACATTGGTCCGTAACCTTATCAGAATAAAGAGTAGAATCGTGTTTACAAAACCTTTAAAGTAAAAATTTAACATTGCATAGAACATTGATCCGTAAAGTAATATAACTAAAGAGCACAATCGCGATTACAAAAATTAGGTGTCGTCATGGTGTCGCGAAATCAACGGTTTAGGCCCATCTCAAAAATACCAACGTGCCTAAAGAAGTTTTCACTTCAAAAACAATCAATCTGCCTAGCCTTTTCCTCACTAAGTTGGGCTCGGCTTCCAGTCTAACCTGATTCAGCTGAATACCAGTATTTTACATGAAGCGACTGCCTATCTGACCTCCACATCCCAGATACTGGGTAAAACGATGCCCCTTGTTAAGACTGGTTGTCAGACTTGGGCTTCTGACTACCCGTAACGAATGACAAAGATCTAGGAATGCCAGCGATCATAACGTGCTTTCCGAGGCATGGAGGGATGTCGATATACAATGGATTGTCACCCATATACGAACTGCCCGCGGCAAGCGTAGCTTAACCTTCGATTAACCCTTGCGGCTATTATCATTTAGCTACGAGCCCCTCTTAAGTGTAAATTACTTCACTACTACTATTACTACTATGTAATAATAACTATAGTAATTATAATTCAAATTCTCCAATTATCTTACCGTTTTATGGACAAAGTGAGTTATTAATCGTGTAAATAAAAGGATCATAACGCCAGAATGGTAGACTCTTGGAATACGCTTCTAAATTCAATGAAAGGGTAAATAAGTAAAAAGACCAACCTTTACTTCGGAGTTTAAATTAATAATCGATTAGATTTGATCCAAAAAGTGAAGCGGTTTAGGTCACTATTGATAGTGTCTACCTCTAGCCTTTTTATAAACTGCATAACCACTTTCTTTTTTTTTTTTGGGTGGGATATCATCAAATTACTTCTTCCGCTCTGGGCGGAGCGGGAGGGCGTGTCAGACTCTTACTGATTAAAACCCACCCGTGTTCCTTTGGTTGCCCTGTTGCCGAGGGCCACGATCTCCCTTTCGGTTTTCTTCGCAACCCCGACAGGCATCAGCCCTAGCGGACTCCTTCAATTCTGCAGACATCTCTTTGAAGCGCGCGTGAAACACAACGCGCCGTCGACCCGGGCTTGGTCTTTATAGGACGGTGAGCCACCCATTGCTCACCGTCACATAACCAACTTCTAGTCACTTAATTTATAGTACATTTATTTGGCCGCTAAACAGGATAGGTCTGGATTTTCATAGTAACATTGTCGGTCGCCGACTCGCTTGTTTTTGACCAGTACCTACAGCAATTTCGATTTATCTCGAAGAAGGTTGTCAAAATAATGTTCGAATTTCTAAGCATATTTGAGAAAAATATTTAGAGCTCAAACACAAACATTAATATTGGACTTCTAAAAATGGGTTTGTCCATCTTTGGTAAGACTGTTTTCTTTTGAAGTTGCAGGACCGGTCCTTGTGGCAATAATATACAATTATATAATAAAATTAATGTATACAAAATTTTGTAAAATATTTTAAAAGTGTAACTGTGGAGTGTCGTGCCATTCTTATCCATACGAAGACTACCTTTTGGTAGGGGCGACTAGAATCAATTCTATTATTTTGTATTTTTTTTTACGTTCAAAAGAGCCTTTAATGTGCCTAATTGAAATAAATTATTTGACTTGACTTTGAAGCTTTTGATTGCAGACTAAACATCAACTATCATACTATTAACCACGTTTTACATTTTTTGGAAAATAAAAAACATAAGTACAGTGTGTGGTAAAACATAAAAAAAAACTTTTTTCCATTTTACTAGTTATTCTACAATCAACTTAATGCACCCTATCATAGAGTTGATATTGCGTTGATTATTATTCAAAATAAGGATTGGAATAGACCTTAAGTATGTGCTTAAGTCTCTACAGGTTCAAATAAAATTAATTAGAAACTTCGCAGACGTGATAGGTAGGTATAAACATTATATAATAAAAAAAGATTTGATGTTTTTTTTTGGGTTAACGAACACTGCTAGTGTTTTTAAATAAAATGAATTGGCAAAACGACATGATGTCTGCAGAGATCCGATAGCTTGATTAGTTAGACCCTGAATTATCATATGTTAAGACTGTGGTGAAGACGATGCCTCATTATCTTAACTATTACACACCCAATTTACGTTATACTGTTTTAAGTTGATTACTTTTACTTACTTTTATCATCGAATTTTTGATGCACACTTCCTACACTGTTTCAATATAATGACACATTTTTTATTAATATATTTACTGAGAAATATATTAAGTATATACATAATTTACAAACTAAGAGTCTAATTCTATAATGGTAAACGATTTGCTGGAAGTCAACTGATATGACTATTGTTTACTATTTGCAGATGATCTAAGTTGCTGCTCAAGGTCAAGTTACAAGTCGTTTTAGTTCTTATTTTAATTTTAAATAAGTTAGTATAGATTTGTAAATGACTGCACTGTCGCATCTGTAATGAACTATTATTACAGATGCGACAGTGCGGTCATTTATAAAATCTATAAAGGAGATTTATAAAATAAATAATCTATATAATAATCAAAATGTGAGCCACACCTGTGATATACAATTTCATTTTATTTATCACTAACCCTTAAATGCGGAGATATTTTACTTATATTAAAACTGTCGCTTTAAACTAAAAGTAATCTTTTATTTCTGTACTTGCAATATTACAGTAAAGGTACTTACTACACACATCAAAAGTGTCTAGGGATCAACATATATTTTTGCAATAACTTTTCTCCTGATTGATATAAATTAAAATTTTCTTTAAGGATTCATCAAATAAAGTGTTTTCGTTTGTCACAGTAACGATAAACCAAGTCACCTTTGCATTAATAAAGAAATTTGCCATTTTCCTAATAAAGGGATTTTTGACATTTGAACCACTAACATTAAAGTTCGAAAAAAAGACTGAAATAACAGTTTTCTTTAAAATTTTATTGGGTAACTTAAACAATTAATAATCCGTGTTTCTACCGCGAACACTAACAACACAAGAACATCGGTTTGGCATACTCAAAATGAGTTCATCCAAATCACGCTGTGGAATGGCCGCCCATGTTCGTTGCAACAACAAAAAAAGGTCTTCTTGCGACTGGATACCCTCCATATTCGGCAGAGCTCTTCTCTGTAGCATATCCCATGCATGCTCAATCGGGTTCAAGTCTGGCGACTGAGCAGGCCAGAGCAGGACATTGATGTTAGCTGCGGCGAGAGTCTGTCTTACAACTCTTGCGGTGTGCGGTCGTGCATTATCATGCATTAACTGAAATAAGGGACCGATTTGCACTTGTAGAGGAACGATGACGTCAGATACAATCGTCTCAGCATAAATTTGAGCGTTGAGGTTGCCTCTGATCCAAATCAACTCAGTTCTTCCGCCGATCCAAATACCCGCCCATACCATGATGGTTCCACCACTATAAGGATGGACTTCCTGGCAGGATTTTAATCGCTGTTGGCGTCCAGGGGTTCTCCAGTGTCGTATACGTCTTGTATCCGGTCTCATACCAAAACGAGACTCATCAGAAAAGCACACGAAACGCCATTGTTCTTCTGCCCAATTTCTGTGTTCAAGAGCCCATTGATATCGAATCCTACGATTGTGCATTGCTATAGGTGGTACCCGTAGCGGTCTTCGGGAATGAAGGTTCACTTCATGCAAGCGGTTTCTGACTGTTTGGTCGCTAATTAAGTTCCCTGAAGAGTGATGAAGCCTCACGGCTAACATCATGGCGGTTATTGTTGGAGCTCTTCGAGTTAAGATTTGAATGTATCGGTCTTGTCTCCGTGTGGTGCAGCGATACCGTCCTCCATGGCGCTCAGCCACGGTACCAGTGCTTCGGTAACGTGTCCAAAGTCGACTGTTAACACTCTGACTTGTATTCAGAGCTAAAGCCACAGTACGTTGCCGGGAATCAGCTTCTATCATTCCCACGGCTCTGAGCATTTCTTCCCTGCTTAAATGACGTCGCCGCTCCATAATAACGTTGGTTTTAATCAGTAGTAGGGAAACAGTAGCACTAATAATGTCTTCAATGCGTTGTATGTTTTTATAGGGAAAATATTGACAGCTGATTTTCATCTTTTACTCGAATTTGATTAACAGTTCCTGTTTCAAATTATGAAATGCACCAAAAAGGATCCATATAAATTTATATAATCATAAATTTATTACAAAGCCACATCTCAATCTCAAGAAATCCGCATAAAAATGCTTGATCCCTAGACACTTTTGATGTGTGTATTTATTTTATTTGAAGTCACATAGGTACGTGGTGTATGTAAAAGACTAATAAAATAAAATGATCCATTAAACATGCTTCTACTTTATAAGCTTTTAACATTATGAATGCATGAACTTTACAGCACTTTTAAAAGGGTCAGGATTTGTTTTAATAAAAATCTGTTATCTTCTGATTTTGATCCGATTGTTTTTTCTTGTACAATAAATATTTTTGATGCCTTTTTGGTGTCAAATATAAAAGATGCAATTTAGTAATCTACCGGAGAGAATCTAGCAGAAATTTCTACTTTATTAATTAAATACAATATTTATTTTCTTTGTAAAATGGATATACATTACATTAACATTAATTTACATGGTGTAGGTACAATTAATTGTTGGGTGAATCGCTGCTTTCCTAGCTAGATCACTGAGTAATCTGTATTTAGGAGAGACAGTTTCGACTCCCAATTTGAGTATCACAAAAAATCATCTTTTTATGCTTTTTGGAGATTATAGTATCAAAACACAAAAGATAAAATCTTACAATTAAAATTAAATAAAATCTTCAACTTTATGTAGGTACCATCTTATAAGAAATCAAATATTAAAAATATTATAAAACGTATCCAACAGTTAACAACACATTTATGGTATTCATTTAAGTAACTTTGACAGCGCCATACTTTCTTAACAATTTATTTTTTATTAAAATTGCTAATAGAAAATAATGGGATACATTTAACTGATCCTCAAAAACCTTATTGAAATTCTTCTAATGAAATACGATTTTCTAAATTTATTAAAGAACTTCGAAAAAAAAAATTGGGTAGAAGCTCAAATTCTTTTTAATACCCTAAAATAGCAATTACTTAAGGTTCACAAAAAGAGGCGCATTCAAAATAATTATTAGTATTAAATAATATGGCTGGTACAGTAATACCTATGACTTTTAAAGTAATTAGCCTAAAAGTCTTATGCCTGTTGATAGAAATGGAAAACAATTTGAGTGACACAAGATTCACAAAAGATTGACACAATTTCCCTGTGTATTTATTTTATAACGAAATTATTTTTCATCTGTGGTCAACTTTTATTTTACTAACACGCACTATAAAATTCAATTAAAATATTCAAAAAATTGACTTTAGTTCGGCTCGAACGTGATATTAATGTTAATTTGAAAAATCCGATGGCATTTTAATCGTGGCTTTATCATCAAAACGTCATTCTTTATTTCAAAACTAGGTCGTTCACTATTACTTGTCCCTTGTCGTCATGTTGACACGGATTCTGGCGGGAACTTTAAAAAAGAGCGGTTCGGATTTTTTTAAAATTTTTATTTTTGTTAAATATTCGCTAGTTTTTTGCTTAAAAGTTAATTAAAACAATAGTGCTAGGTGCGCAAAACTGAAAAATGGTGGGAAATGAGGGGGGCGGGGATAACCCGCCCACCTCACATAAACGTCCTCGGCCTGAGGCCGGAGGCGGAGGGACTGGAATGGACAGCAGTGATGGCGGCGGCGGTGAGCATTCTGACTATCCACCTTACATAAAACCAGACTATAAAAGACTATATCCAGAAAATGCCACTTATGTGGACTTTAAAGTATTCATTGAAGCTTCCAACAATAAGGATAGAATAGGCAATAAGAGCCCTGTCTATCTCAATCACATATTTTCCAGCGAAATAAAAGGGGTGACGGCTATACAACGAATAAACGCAAATAAAATAGCAGTAATATTTAAACAGTATAATACGGCCAATAATTTTATTAATAACAGCGCTTTTCTTAACAAGCATGGCTTGAAAGCATTTATTCCGGCTGCGCAAATAGAAAAAACAGGTATAATTAGATTTGTACCAGCAAACATTTCGAACAAAGAACTATACACCAAACTATCATCAATTTATGAAATAATAGCTATAAGAAGATTCACTAAGAAGATAGGACAGGAGCGAGTACCACTACAAACAGTTAGCATTACTTTTCTATCGAATATTCTTCCAGACAATGTACAATATGATTTGTTTTCATACCGAGTTTTTGAATATGTTCCCCCGTTACAGCAATGTTTCCGTTGCTTTAAATTTAACCATTCTGCTAGGGTATGCAATGGCAAACAAAGATGTTCCATTTGCGGAGGTGAGCATTTATATAAAGAATGTGATAGACCAACAGAGATCTGCTGTTGCAATTGCAGCGGGCCTCATCTTGCAATTTCTAGATTATGTCCAATTAAGTTAAATAAAATTTTAGAAAAGAAAAATAAGATTACTTATGCAAGTACTACATTGACGAAACAACACATGAGTGATAATACTGAATTTCCACCTCTACTACCTCCAAAAATGAAACCAACTGACATTGTAAATAACTCTGTAAATAAAGCTGTACATACATCTGTAAATAAGTCTGTAAATAAATCTGTACATACATCTGTAAATAAGTCTGGATTTGTAAACAATACTGTACATAGTGTAAATAAATCTAAAGATGTCCCTCCTAAAGTAGACATCAAAGCCCAAATTGTTGCCAACAATGATGTTCTAATAGCCCTAGTACAGACATTGGTGGAACTGGGTAATAAGGGAGATAATACACCTACCACCGTAAATAGTATTAAAGAAATATTACTTAAAAATCTCAAGTAATGGATCCAAGTCACACATTGTTGCACACATTGCTCAATATAACATTCAAAGTGCTAATAGTAAAAAACCCTTATTGATTCAATTCTTACAAAACCAAAATATTGACATTTGCTTACTTAACGAAACATGGTTTAAAGACAATAGTTTCAGAATACCTGGATATAATATTTATAATAAAAATTCCAAAAATACTCATAATGGTGTAGCAATACTGATTAAGCCATATTTAAAGTACAAAGTTTTAAACACTAGATTTTATGAAGACATTCAAACAGTTGCTCTGTCCTTATCTACTACACATGGTAGCTTGACTATTCTTTGTGTATACTGTCCTCCTTCTAGTGGACATATACGGATCAATAGATTACGTAATATTATTAATGATCTTCCAAAGCCCATATTTGTCAGTGGTGACTTTAATGCACACCACATTGCATTTGGTTGTCTATCGACTAAGAGCAGAGGTCATGATTTATTTAATATAATTGATGACTTGGATTTATGTATTTTAAATGATGGTTCTACAACTGTTAACAACCCGAGACGGAATCCGTCTGCAATTGATGTTAGCTTTACTAGTGCTAACCTCGCATCAATATGCGAATGGTCTGTACATGATGATGCCATGGGTAGCTATCACTACCCAACAATAACAGAGATTTCACTACAAATAGATAAATATCATATTAATCCCCCTGTTGATAGGTTTATATATAAAAAAGCAGATTGGGAAAAATATAAAACTATTTCTAAAACAATATTCAATGATTTAGTCCTAAAATTGCATGATCCTATTTCAACCTATAATGATTTTTGTTCTCGATTGGATACTTTAAAAGATATGACAATTCCTAAACTTAGTAAACCAAATAATTTTAAAAGCAGACCTCCAGCTCCTTGGTGGAATGACATTTGTGAAAAAAGTGTAATTGCCTCTTACAACGCATTAAAACTATATAGAAGTGAACCTATTATGGAGAACTATTTAGATTATAAAAGAAAAGATGCACTTAAAAAAAGAACCATATCGGAACAAAAAAGAATAGGTTGGGATAACTTATGTAACACATTCAATAGAACTACTCCTATAAGTAAGATTTGGAATCTTCTAAAAATATTTAAGGGTATAAGAGCTGGCAATAAATCATATAAGGATGAGTTTATTTCTCAATTTCTAGATAAATTATCCGACAACAGCAATCTAAATAATGTTAATAATTTAGGCAATATTTTCGAATTAAACAATGATAATCTAAATTCAAAATTTTTGTTAGATTTTTTTACATGGTCTGAATTTAAAATGAGTTTGTTATCTCGGAAAGACACTACACCTGGTTTAGATGATCTCCCCTATTGTACTATTAAAAATTTAGATGAATCTGCACAAAAAATGTTTCTTAATATCCTTAATTTACTCTGGCATTGTAAATGTATTCCACAATCGTGGAAAACACAATGTATCATTCCAATACTCAAACCAGATAAACCCTCAGAGCTTGCCAGCTCTTATAGACCAATATCACTGTCTTCATGTCTAGGTAAATTATTTGAAAACATGATTAAAAATCGTTTGGATTGGTATATGGAATCTAACGGCATCATTCCACATGTACAATATGGATTTCGTCGAGGGCGAAGTTGTGCAGACAGCTTCACTTCCTTAATTTCAGACCTGAAACATGCAAAGGCTAGAAAGTTGAACACTGTTTGTGTATTTCTAGATGTTCAAGGTGCCTTTGACAGCCTAGATCCGACTATACTTGTACAAGTTATGTCTAGGTTAGGTGTGCCTGGCCAACTATGTAAATGGATATATAATTTTTTGAATAATAGAACACTCTATGTAAGACATAATAATACATTGCAAGGTCCAAAATGTGCATCTAGGGGTACAATGCAGGGTGCTACACTATCTCCTTTGTTATACAATATATACACAAGTGAAATCTGTAAATTTATTAATAATAATGTAGATATTCTGCAATTTGCTGATGATATTGTTTTGTACAGTAGTAATTATAATGTAGAAATTGCAATTGACAATATTAACAGAGCCTTGTCCCAACTATTTCACTATTACAATGATGTGCTACATTTAAAAATTAATCCCTCCAAAAGCAGTGTTATGATATTTGGAAATGAGAACACAAATTCAAAAGTAGTTTATAACGGAGAATCTATAAATCCAGTAAATTCAAAGAAATTTTTAGGCATAGTAATAGACAGGAAATTAACCTTTGAGGAACATATTAAATATATATCAAAGAATGCTCTAAAAGGTTTAAATGTAATTAAATGTCTTGCAGGTGTCTCATGGGGAGCAGACCCGAAAATATTATCAATTTTGTATAAAAGTATAGTTAGAAGTCATTTTGATTATAGTTCACTAGTGTATATAAATAGTACTCATGTAAATAAACTAGATCTATTGCAGAACAGGGCTTTGAGAACAATTTCTGGTGCAATGTGCTCTACTCCCATAAGGGCCATGGAAGTGGAGACTAAAACTATGCCCTTAATTTTGAGACGCATTTTACTAGCAGAGAGATTCTGTCTTAAATTAATTGCTGCAAATAACAGGAAAATAATAAACAAAATTGTACCTTCTGTAAATAGAACTCTTGGGCCTCTAACAACAGGAGAGGATCTCTTGAATGGTAAATCCCCAACATTGTCCAAAATATTGTTAGAAACAGAAAACAGTTTTACTGGTATTAGAAAACAGTGCCGATAGCCATGTTACTCCTTCTCTTATCAGTGTATTTCACATCCCATTAAAGAATTACAAAATCCCATTAATAATAATTCAGATATGTTACAGTTTTTGGCAGATAATAATAATTATTATGTTATTTACACTGATGGCAGTAAGGGGAGTGATTATGTCCGGGCTGCTATATATGATCCACAAGCTAAATTCTCTCAAAGCTTTACTCTGTACAATACATGTACTATATTCACTGCGGAGGCCTATGCCGTTTATCAGGCATTAATACATATTCGCCAAATTAGCAATTGTAAATACTTTTTGATTGTTTCTGATTCACTAAGTTTGATAAAAGCCTTAACTAACCTGACAGTTTCGTTTAAGTCAAATTATATTCTGTATTTCATCAAAGAAATAATTCATCAATATTATCTTAAGCACATAAAAATTGTATTCCTGTGGGTACCTTCTCACCGAGGTATCTCTAGCAATGAAGTAGTTGATAAAACCGCATATGAAGGTAATAATGCTATTGATGTTAGAAATGCAATGGACATTCCTATGACTGACTTCCTGCAATGCATTAATGAAAATATATGTAAGCTATGGTTAGAAATGTGGAAGAAAGACCAAGTCATCAAAGGAAAGTGGTATGGAAGTATTCAAGAAAGATTACCTGTTAGACCCTGGTACAATAGATTGAAGGAAGCCAGCCGAGACTTTATCACTACGATAAATAGATTGCGCTTTGGCCATAATACTGCTCCGTCACACCTTGCTAGGCTTGGCATTATTACAAGCAATACATGCCCACATTGTGAATCCCAAGAAGGAACAATGGAACATCTTATTTTTGACTGTCGTAACTTCTTACTTGACAGATTAGTGTTGGCTAGTGAACTTAGTGATGTGAACATTAAGTGCGATTATTTATCCCGCCCACCGCCACTTGAAGAGTTATTAAAAGACAAAAATACTTACAAACCGATAAATAAATACATTAAAAATACTATTAAAACAATTTAAAAACGAAGTGATAGTGCAGTGTTCGAAAATAAAATAAGATTTGACCTAAAGGTCCAGTAACCAGGTCATAAAATTCCAAAAAAAAAAAAAAAAATCATGTTGACACCATTACTTGTCAAGCTTAGTTTCGATATTAATAGAGTTCAAAATGGCGACTGGCAGAACAGTGCTATCAATCGCGTCACGGATCAAGTTATAATGAACGCACTATAGTTTTTTGGAGATATTTTTCGGCTTATTTATGTCAGTCGAACATAATGAAGGATGATGTTGGTGGATAATCAAATGTCAAGCTACTTATGCAAATTTTAATCTTATTTCTTAGCGAAGAGCCTCTACCTACTATTGAAGATTCAATTTCTTAATCATATTCAAACAATGATTGTTCGAGACAGTGGTGAGATATAAAACCTGAAACCTTGTAAATATAGTTGAATGTGTGAACTTGGATAAGTGTTTGTTGACACTTTCTTTCGATAATTTTGGAACAGACTATGCGTCCTTTCATTTTGATGCTCACTCGCGTCAAATCGAGGATTGGCAATTCTGACTACTATTCTCTGCAACTAATAATAAGATTTGTCTCCCTGTATTGCATACCAATAGCACACGGCGTCGGATACATTCAGAACTACTGAGTTCTGAGAAATCGAGTCATCTTTCAAGGAGCTTCGATCGTTAACAATACCTGAATTCAAAGCATTGTGAGAGTTGCTTGAGGATCAGTGCCAATCAATTGCATTGGTTAGGTATTGGAATTGATATTAAAAAAGTGTGTAGATATCTATGTTGAACAAGGTTCATGTCCAAGAAGTTCATAATGTTCCTATTTTATGAGACTAAGAGGAGGCTCCCTCATGTGTATGTTAATTTGCATTAATATTCAGAAACAGTCACGCATACAATCAAACTGGAACTTTAGTATATATGATTTATTGGATCTTTTTGTTTCCATGTACAGGACAGTTACGTAATTGTAACATTTTCTCTCGAACCATTTTTGTCTTTTTTTAAAGATTATTTATTAAAATCAAGATTTCTCGGCTTTTATATCTAAAATAGGTATTCACAGTAAGAAAACATAATTTATTATCCAGCCACAAGGTGTTTTTTCTCTAGATCAATTTTTATTTTAGTTATAAACGAAATAAGAATTGAGAATTACGCCATTTAGTTTGGTGCTCAAACACGATCAAAGAGCGCATGCGATATTCAACTTTATTACTGATGTGTTAGGGTTTTTATCACATATCGGAGTGGAGGGTTGCATGGGGCGGACCTTGCGTGGAAATTGTCTTTAGACTGCGTGATCTTAACTGGCGAAATGTGAGTATAAGTACTGTAGCCGTTCACCTCTGCTTAACTCTTCCAAAAGTATTTAGGTATCCCGTTACGTACACTCCAACTGGGAAACCTAGTGTAGAGGCACAGATTAGTAGAAGCTAGTGCTATTTGAATTCTGTACTTATGCTCTTTTGAACAATAAAGTTATTAGTAAACGCGCGAAGTAAAGAAAGATTTGAAAATTTGGAAAATAGGTTCTCGTTTCGCACATAATATAAAATTTACTTAATTTTAAGACTATTCATATCTATACGGGGTGAAATTGAATTCATAGGCATAGGCACAATGACCCCTTAAGATGAATACCTATGAATTCAATTTCACCTTGACTATGAATAGTCCTAAAATTAAGTAAATTTTAACCAAAATACGTTGTATTTTTGACTCTAAAATCGTTCGAATTTGCGTTACGTTTATGTCACGCGTTCATGATGGCCTCTATCTAGTATTTATCTTATATTGGAAACGTGAAATTGTATAATTTTACTTTACCTTGCTGAAGGTGGATCAGCAGTGGTAGCCGGTGAAATTCATCAATTTTCTTCCGTTTTTTTTTGCAATTTGCAGGTCAGTGTTTGGTTGTATCTTAAACAAAATATGATTCGCGACCATAATAGATATGTATTTACATAATTAAAATCATTAATAAATCTCTCCAAGATACATTTGGTCCATAAGATATTTTCCATATGAGATTTGTTCTTGTGGAACAAATCTATCTTAGAGTAATGTATGTTACGGAAAACCATCAGTGGCGTAACGATTTATTTATAACAAACGTTTTTGAAGTGAAAACTTCTTTAGGCGCGTTGGGCATTTTTGCGATGGGACTAAACCATTGATTTCGCGACACTGTGACGACACCAGGTTTTGACCATTAAAATGACATCAACGCGTTGATTACCGAGGTGTGTGGAGTAAAAGACATCAACGCATTGATTACCGCGGTGCCGATTTATTTTAAAATTTTCATTCTGTCGGCACTCCCGGAGTGCCACTGTTTTTTCTCTCTTTCACTTTTACCATTCACACTCATACGCAAACAAATAAAAAAAAAACGTAGTTCCCGAAAACCATACAAGATTCACAAAATGGCCGACAAAATTAAATTCACGGGTGCCATATTTCATAAAGCCCACTCTAATAATACAGGCTTCAGGCGTTCAATAGCAGTTAACATACTAAACTAGTATAACGAAGTGGTGAGATTATGTTTTATTCTCATAACAATGGGAAATTGCGTTATAAATCACCCGGCTTCTCCCAGTGGAAAATATTATAATTAAAATATGTCGGCGTTCAAAACTACTGGCACGTAGTTGGCTCTCTTCCTGATGCTGTTGATGTATTGTCTGTTTTATTAATTTGGAACAATAGGTATACTTACTGTGATGTTATTAACCTTTCATTAATGCAGGTAGGTATTTTTGAAACGAAGTTCTTTAACGTGGCTTGTAAACTTTCAGAAATCGTCACGCTAAAAAGTGTTAATACTTGCGACTGTTTCCTTCTAATTCATAGAGAAATAAAGAGAGAGAGAGAGAGAACGCCGGCAGCAAAAAACAAAAGTAAAAACAAAAAAAAAGAGTATCATCGGCCCGAATACACTGCATAGAGAGAGAGAGAGAAAGTGTGAATTTGGTCAAAATGCAAATCCAAGATGGCGGTTCTGTAAATTTTAAAATTTTTCATCATGGGTAACGTTTTCATGGTTTTCGAGTGTGTTAAAGCCGATAGCGGGGTCGAAATGTAAATCCAAGATGGCGGTTGAAAATTTTCAACTTTTTCGTCATGGGTGTCAATTTCATAATTTTCGAATAAATACAAGATGGCGGCTGTAAAAAATGTTTTAAATCATACGTGACAAAGAACTTCGTCCCTGACGGGGGTCCCCCGACCGTACACGCCATTTTTTCACTTGATTGCCAGAAATTAGCCTGATGTGAGCCTCGAAAGCGGGCGAGTTCGAACTAGGGATGAGTATGAACGAAACCATCATATTGTGGGTAAAGGAGTCTAATTTAGAGGGAGTTGATGCCAGTATTCTTTTTGTAAAATAAATTACGTTCTACTGAATATGATTAAATAATAACAGCCGCACGGGTCGATTGAAAGTTAATCTATGCTTTCCTCCCTGCCTCCCTGAGTGAGACAAATAAAAGTTATTCAAGAACATAATAAAATCATTGTTCAAAATCACTTTGCTTACAAACATTAATAGGAGGCAACAAATTAGCCATGACTTGATCTGTAGTCGATACATCACACGTGGAGTAACTAAATAGCTATACCAAGTTATATGATACACATGATGTGTAGCAAGCAGGGTAATTTGCTCGTTTCGTACTGGATTAGTTTGTAGACAAGCTCATTTTGAACTAAATAGTACAACTAAATTAGTATTCGTGTAGCTTTGGTGAGTGTTTATGTTGTGTGTGTGTCTTTTAAGTGTAGCAGCTAATTTGAACACTTAAAGGGGATGCGTAAGGGTATTTATTTATTCCCCTCAAATTTTCTTGGGTAGTAACGTTTTTTTGCTATTTGCAGTCAGGTTGTATGTTGATTAAAATATGATTCACGACGGTAACAAATATGACTTCAAAGAAATATAATCATTAGAATTAGCAATTCGTGGTGACCCCAATGGCACCCGGTATCCGATAGAACAAGTCTTTTTTTTATTTCTCAGTAGCAGCTCGGAGTCTAGATTTGTGTCCGGTTGATAGCATACTTAGGCTCTCCTGTAGTATATAGGGCTTAAGGTAAACAGGCGCGACGCAATCTAGAGAAAAAAACATCTTATATCTGGATAATTAACTATATTTTCTTACTGTTCATAATTATTTTAGACATAAAAGCCCAGTAATCTTGCTTTTTCTTTTAAATAATCTTTAAAAAAGACATGATTTTCGCATAAAAAACAAATTGAGTGAAAATTTTCCAATTACGTAACTGTCTTATTTATGGAAAGAAAAAGATCCAATCAATCATATACTCAAGTTCCATTTTGATTGTATGCGTGACTTTTTCAGAATATTAATGGAAATTAACATACAATTTAGGGAGCCTCCTCTTAAAAAGTCGCGTCGCGCTTGTTTGCCTTTAGATGTAACTGGCGAAATGTGGATGTACTAAAGGTATACCTCTGCTTAATCGTTCGGAGAATACAGGCATGATATGATCGGTTTAAATTATTGGAATGGACTTTCTTATCGCACGTTATACTCTGCATACCTGGCGAATGAGAGTCAGAGATGTTATGGAGATTGTATTCCGACTCCGAAAGGTCGGAACTTCCGATTAATACTCGTATTACACCTCCGACTCCGACTTCGGCTCTAATCATTTTGAATCGGAGTTATACCGAAGACCGAAATACAGTGATGTACGTGACTAGAGCGCGTATAAACAACTTATAGCTTGTCCACTCTGACACGGCGCATTACCATGTTCGTAAATTCCGGTTCCCACTCCAACTCCGGTTTTGACTCCAATCAATCAAATCTTAAACCTCCGACTTCGGCTCCGATTCCGGTAAAATAACCTCCGTACCATTTCGGTTGAGAGCTATATCTAAAAGCCTAGGTCTAGTTCTCATTCGCCAACTGTGCAAAAGCGAAATGAACTTAATTCCAAAAGGGTGTTCCACGACACCTCAACTTTTTTTTCTTAACTAAGTAAATTGTCACGCATCTTTTAGTATAAAATATGAAACAAGTACAAAGATAAAAGAGTTATAATAACTTCTAACACAAAAAATAAACTTTCGTCAACATGTCACCGCTTCCCAAACTTAATAAAAAAGTTAAGAAAAATACACAACGAAATATTACCATACAGAGTTGCAGGTTAGAAACTTTCACAATACATCATATGAGGTATATATATTTATGGAAATGAAAATAAAGTTGAGTTCATAACAGGAGGCCGAGAACGTTGACTCTAACGAAGTAAGTTTGTGCCAGTTTGATTTCATTTTTTGTGTAATTTTTCTACCTTCGGTCAAAATATCAATTTTATATAAAAAGAAAAGAAAGAAAGAAAATACATTTATTTAGCACAGACTAAAAGGCACACAACACAATATAATTATACTACTAAAGTAAAAAAGAAAACAAATAAAAAGTGTTAACTATGTTGTCAAAAATTTGCAGGAAAGTATGCCTCGCGGCTGCTAGTGCTAGTGGTCTAGTAGATGCTTGCGCTACTGCTGAGCCTCAGGTTTTGGGTTCCATGTCCGGGTCGGGCAAACTGTTGTTTGTTTTCTGTTAAGAAGTCCTCTGTAACAGCCCGGAATCTCGTATTAGTCCGTTTATTGGCTACCTGTCCATTACAGGGGCTTATGTATAATTTTATAACTGCTACTTACTGGCAAAATGTGGGTGTACTACCTAATACCTTTTCTGAGAATACAAGCAATTTGATAATATGTTATATTACTTTAGTTTGCCAAGCAAACTACAAAGACCCGTTATAAACTAACATAAAGTGAGTATCGAACCTCTTGTAGGTAAGAACCAAAGACTATAGTGTCATGTTTGGCACCCGATGCATTCGATGTTACATTGTGTCGCCCGCCATGTTGGGCCGGTGTCCAAATGATAACAACTTCACCTATCACCGATATGCAGAGAACATCGGTTCTATTTTATTATGGCGAAGAAAGCTGTGCAAGATTTATAAGCCCTGAAATATGTAATGATAGTTTACATTAAGATACTTTTTTTTTGGGGTGGCAAATTGTCAAATAACTGCATCCGGAGGACATGTCAGATTCTTACTGACTAAAACCCATCCGTGCTCCTTCAGTTGCCTGTATGTTGCCAGAGGCCACGGATTACCTTTCGGACTTTCCCGCAACCCCGGCAAGCATCGGCCCTAGCAAACCCCGTCAGTTGTGCTGACATATGTTTGAGACGCGCATAGAATACAACGCGCCGTCGACCCGGACCTGCGTAATACACGATCAATCACAATTTGTTTCGATTTGAAATAAATTGCTAATCCATTGCTTCGTAAATTAGAAAAAACACCTGCTCAACAACGTAAATAACGCAATGAATGTTGTTGAACAGTCAAAATGAAACAAATTAGTCATAATCGTATACGAACATAAGTTACACAATTAGGGTACTGTTCCTTATCGGACTGTTTTATAGTACTGTAACTGTTATCAATTTTGTCTCTGCAGAGACAATTGAAGGACACGAGGAGCGAAGGTCGTTGAAAGAACTAGGCAATAAGATATTAAACTTTTATTATAAAATAATTAAAATACTTTGGAATCACATTGTTAAGTTTTCTTACCATTATCAAAAATCTTTATCTCTGTTAGGAATCACTACTAAATGAAATCCTCATAATCATCGTTTAATGGATCTTCCAAGTCACTACTGTAGTCAATTTTTAATGTGATAGGTGTCTGATCCTCTGAGAAACGTTTTCGTGCTCTCTTACTTTCTGGCGATGATAAAGGTGAATCAGATTCATTTGGACTTGGCTGTGGAGATGCAGTTCGGTTGGCTCTAGTCTTTTGTTGCATCTGGTCATTATCAAAAACTCCAGTATCAGCTTGAAATAGAAGATTGCTTATTTTATATTGCAGTGCATTTTTTGTTTCCTGAGAATACATGCGGAATTTAGTGGCAATAAAATTTGCATATATTTGATCTGCATCTGTAGCTGATGAATTAGTCTCAGATTTGGTTAAGATATCCTTCACTGTATTGGATGTAGATGCAATACTGTACGCTGATTTTATTATTAGGTTGTCAGTGTCCGCTGACTTAATCTGTCGGTTTTCAGTGTTCACATTTTTCTTTTTAGGGGTCATCTTTTCTGTCTGCCGTTTTAAAGTCGATTCATTCGACAGATTGTTTGTTTGTGGAAGTTGCAGGTCTTGTGTCTCAGAATAATGATTGACATTTGTGTCCTTAAAAAAAAAACAACTGTATTATAAGACAAAATACTGTATAATTAAAAAAGATAGTGGCATAGGATGAAGTTAATATGTAGAACCAACATGAAAATTGATAAAGTAATAATTGAGTGTGTATTTTATTAATGACTTACGCTGAAAAGCTCTCTACGGTATTTCTTTCTGTTAAGAAGAAATTTCAAATGTTCAAATCCGTACCAAGATGACGTAAATTGGACTCCTGCAAATGAAAAAAAAAAGGATCACCTAACAGAACACAAAAGTTAATGAAAATGAGCTTCTACTACGTCTAGTTGTGTAATGTGTTCTAAAATTTTCGAGTATCCGAAAAACCATAAAAATTATACTTATGAAAAAAGATCTCTTATTCTTATGGTCGCCATGTTGAAGCTAGATTTTGATAAAATATGAACAAAAAATTAAATCGAAACATTGTATTAGCCTATGACAAAACAAATCATATAGAATCGATCTGTCTACAAAATCCGATTTGAATCAGTGCAAAACAGGTGACATTGAAAAATTAACCCATAAGTGTCAAACAGCCATGGCGCGAACGTGCGTTAGACGTTTGATTCGATGTTCGTATGAATTACCGGTTTATGTATGATTCACAATAAAGTGTACTTTTCAATGTCATATTATCCGAATAAGTATTGTAAAATGAAAATTGTTTTCACCTCGTTTCGTCATTTTTGACATTTTCGCCCTTTCACGACGTAGCTGAGCCGAAAAATTTTCAACTTTCGACTTCACCGTCACTTCTGACATATCCATCTCTTGCGCAATCTCTCTCCAGGCGTGACCTTTGAATATTTTATTGAAATGGTTAGGATTACTTGAGTTCCACAAAATGTCGTGCTTACGGTATTCTTTTATCAATTTGATAACGGTTTCTTGTGTCCATGACATGTCTAAATGGTGAAGAAATACGACAGCGTAGACACGTACAATCGGCCGGTTTACTCAGCGCACTGAGGGAAGCGAGACTACTCGCTTGTTAGCGGGTGGAAGGCGGGGTGGGGGGAACGAAACAGTCTCGCGGGACAAAGACACTATGTACGGCTGTTACTAGCCGAACAAGGACAGAATTCGTACATCCGAAGAATCAACTCGTAACATGCATCCGAACAAAAACAGTTCCCAGACTTATTATTAGTTATTGTGTTATGAAATTGTGTGTGTACGTCATCCGCTCGGTGTTTTGTCCAAGTTCACTGAACGGAGCGCTGTGTCAGTTACGCGGGACAAAGTCAGACATTAGTTCTGTCTTTTTTACGCGTAGCTGGCACGGTTGGAGACACGGTGATAACAATAGTTTAGTAACAAAAGTACGAACAATTTTTTGTTGCGCCACTCGTTATTATCGCTACCAATCCGCTCGATTCCGCTTGATTGATTTTGCCTATTATACCTATTTACTTATATTTTATTTTTATTACAAAATTATAATAAAATTGTGTTTTAAAGTAAGTATTTCAAAAAGTGTTTATTAACATGTGAAATTAAATGAAATTGTTTATTCTGTAAATAGTATATCGGAATCACTTTTACACGTCATATTAAAAAAAAAAAGCTAGTTCGGCGTCTATCCTATCTGACTACTCTGAGAAGAAAAGCTGAAACAAACTCAGAGGTCACAGTCTCTTTTAAAGTCCAGACATAATCTTGGTCAGGCCATTATGAGGACCATGTAGATTAGTGTCTAAAATGGTCTTTTGAGTAAAGAACCACACAGACTTGAGGGCCTCTGTCCAGTCAGTGCAAGCATTTATCAGTAATCGTGGAGAGAACTTAAGGAGCTCAACTCGAGGAACAATACCAAAGAAAGGACATTTGGGTAGGCCGCATAAACTACTCAAACTGCCAGACCATAATCATATTATCTGTGCCATAATTAAAACTAACTGACACAGATAATATACTAGTCTAACTGAGAAATAAAAATAATAATGATATCCACATAGTCCTCACATTCAAAATAATTCTTTAAAATAATATAATACTTTACAAAGTAATCATGTAATTTCGAACATAATTTTCAACAATGTCAATGTGTATATAAAACTGGTATATTTTGATGATTTTACATAATAAGTAAAATTTCAAGTTTTATCACAAGGCTTAGCAGAGCGACACTGATGATTCTACTGTAGTTATATATTTTGATACCTATTTAAAAGCTGTTTAGAAGCTCAATCTTAACGTATGTATGTTATGACTTGATACTTTGTGTGTCAAAATGTTTGACTTTAGTGAAAATAAATAAAAGTATGGTCTCCAAATGCATCGTTATGAAAGAAAACAAAAATGTGAAGTGCCTAATTTCTTAGCAGTTATCGGAGTAGGTAGATTGATTTTACGTACTCGCATCATGAATAGTCATAGAAATCATAACATGGCTAAGCCTTTTTTCCGGGATTTCATTTTTTACTTACGGAATTGAATCAAATATTGTAAAAGTAAGGATTCTTAAACTACTACATTAGAAATTTATAGAATGGATAAACATTTAAAATTGTTTTTTTCTTAATTATCAAGTAATGAAGTGAATCTTACTGTTTTGCGTCCATTCGAAACTTACATAATATGACTAATTTAGTAGTTATTTCTTGTAAGTATATTATCTGCTGCTTGTAATTGTTACTATTCTTGAATAAATAAATAAAAATATATTTTTATACTTCTTAATATTTTTTCGCATTCAATATTGATGTATTCCTTATTCTACACATTACAAAATTTGATATTCCTTAAAAAAATCTTAATAATTTCAAAATCCCGGAATCCTGGAGGCATTTGGGGTCAATGAATTGGCACGTATATAATAATATACCCAATTCATTGACCCCAAATCAATCTCCCTACTCCGATCACTGTTTATCAGCTACCTAACTAACCATGTATTACCTTTTACTCCGTTTACCAGTATTTAGCCAACTAAAAATACAGTCTAGTTTTATCTAAATTTTGTAAACTCAGTGTACATTAGCATACCTACTTATGCCGTGGTTGTGTATTTAGCAGTACACCTGGTTGTGACGCGGGTAGGATCATGCTCCATTCGTGTTGACCTAGCGGATTGTCACTTTAAATATTACTATAAGTTCTTGTCTCGATTGTTCGAAAAAAAGTTATTTAATTATTCAAATGAATATAAAAACAAAAGGACGCTTAGACGTCGAGGTACTGTCGCATACCCTGTCATCCCATAAGACATGCCAGAATTAGCATTGCTATTCGAACGTTTAATGGCAATGCTAATTAATTCTTTGACTAAAGAACGAGCCCAGTCCTCTGGCCGTTTTTTAGTACCTGTTGTAAATAGTTAGAAGTGACATTAACACTAAGTAACATGCTATAATTTATAAAGATATCACGCGGGCAAAGCCGCTGGCGAAAGTTCGTCATAAATATAGCCAACCCTAATTTTAATTAAATTACTTGCTAAACAAAAGAATCAGCACATTTTTTGTCATTATTTCTGGTAGTCATGGTCATGGACTTTATCGGTAAAATGTTGATTACAACAAGCATAGCTACAGTAGGCCGAATATCGGTGGTAACAAAACCAACATATGCTGACGTTATTCTATTCAAGGTCAAGGTCAAAGTGTTACCAACCACACGTACGGTCTACCGTACATAAAGATGTTCAGTCAGTTAAAACTCACTTCATTATCACTTTGCCCCTCCATTATCACTCTCACACTGCTATCCATTCCAATAGTACCTGCAAGGTAGAAATTCAGCCCAAAAGCCAACAGCACCAGATGTGTCTAACTTGGGACAAACGTTTATTTTGGACTCACACTTTTTGCTTACCGCCTGTTTTGTTTATGTTACTCATTAGGGACAAATAAGCGATGTTAGGAAATTATTGAAGTTGAAGTAAGTGGCGGTAAGTGTGCCTTGAGATTTATGTTTGTAGTTACTACAGCTTTGTAGAATAATATTCTGTAAATTAAACCCGCATTCTTCAACTCAGTCTGTCATGTCATGTCACCTTTACTTGGGATTGACAAAATGTAAAATCGACGATCACAACAGCACTCTCGGACACTTCATCTTAGTTTTCACAAGATTTAATTCAATTCAATTCAAAATATTTTTATTTCACATAAACCTACATGGACACTTATGAAACGTCAGAATCTAGGTGCACGGTTCCAATTGGTCGTTTCCTATGGAGAAGAGCCGGCAAGAAACTCCACGTTTACTCTTTTAAAAATAATTGGCTTTTACAATTATTTCAAATAACAGTGTGACTAGGTATGGGAGGACAGTGTAGATCTTTCAATAAGTACCAGGTACTTAAGAAAATAGAAAATGGTCAACAAATCTACAGTCCACTAAGATGTTTTTACAGAATAGCACTACTAGGTTAGAATCTAGAAACTTAAGTTGAAGGGGCGTTTCTGGAACTCATGGGGTCTTTCAGTATTAATTTTATAATAATATAGAGACTCATGAGATTATCTCAAGTAAGGTGAAAAATATGTTAGAGTTAATTGACTCGTTGAAAGTTTTAGAGCCATTCCATTGTGATTTTACGTCTTTTTCGGAGTTACCAATATCTTTTGGGCCCATACCTCTTGGCCTTAAAAATCCTTAAAAAAATACAAATATCTGATAATAAAAATAATTTAACCATTCTATTACTAATAATATTTTCAAGCACCCAAAACAAGGAATTACTTTTCCTTTTTCGATCGTTATCTCGTTAGAAAATCCGTCAATCTATATTGGTACACTAATGAATCTGTCAATACAATATTTTCTTAATAAAATATGTCTCTCACTTAAGTGGATATTAAGTACACAACTACACAATGTTACAGTATGTAGTGAAATAAGTCGTTTTGGGAAATTACTATTTACTTATGCGATATTGTCGTGAAAAGGGTTTTTTTAAGGGTTCGAGGCTTATAGGCCACCCGTATAAACCAATCTATATAGTTGATTCCTTAGGTCAGTGGTTCCCAAAGTATGGCTATTGGGTGGGCCTTGAAAAAAAAATTTTTTTTCATGTACTATTAATATTAAAAGTAAATACCGAAATAAATTGAACGTCTCAAACTCATTGAGATTAAAAGTAACTAAAATTGAAGTTGATGCTAAAGCTATAATGTTAAAAAATAGGCAACAAATACATCCTTCTCATTGGAATAGCACTTCCGGTAATTAATTAAGTATAAAAAAACCATTTGTTCTCAATTGGTCGGATTCGTTTGTAACTGATTTTTTTTTTTTATTTGAACAGACCTTCATTCATATAGTTAAGTATGCCCCTTTTTTCACCATGACAGCCAAGAGGTGAGTCCCGAATTTGGATGTTTTTGTTAGGTGGGTCGCGGTCCAGTCAACTTTGGGAACCATTGCGTTTGGTAATAGGTAATACGGGCTGGTGACCGCAACTCCACGTCAAAGCGCGTATTTTGCGTACGGGTGGGATAGATAATTAATAGTTAATCCCTTGACGAGGTCAGTTCATGGATGTGTGACGTATTTCCTTGTTTCGGATAGTAGGTAATTACGTGCTGTCAATCCCAGTGTTTAATTATTTTGACGAGTCAACAGCAATGGTCAAATACTTACTCTAATAAATATTTGATGGGTATCTTTCCTCACGCTTTCCTGAAATCTGTGGGACTGACTGCGTGAAAAGCGACGGAATTCTGTAACAGGAAGCCGGGGAAGCGTGCGTTATTTGACATGACCAATGAGCAAGTGCGGTGCTAGAGTTGGCCGTCAGAAACAACCTTGACGAGTCCCCCGCCCCTTTAATGTTGGTTATGGCGAGATGTCAGATATTACACTTCACATGCAACTACTATAAGGCTCGTATATTTTAAATACAATAATAAATATGTCTGTCTGTCAAACTGGTTTCGATTAAATTTGGCACACAGGTACACCATGACCTGAGTTAGGACATAGGTTACTTTTATACTCGGTGGTACGTTTTCGTAGGACAATTGCTGACATCCAAGTGAGCGAAGCCGCGGGCAAAAGCTATTAAGAAATAAAACTGAAATATTTCCAAGAGTAAATTCCAATTCCTGATCACGACTCCGTCTATTTCCCTCGCTACTGATACAGTAACAAGGCACTGACAGATCAAGTCGTCGAGTTAGTTATGTTAGGAGCGCTGGCGCAGCATGACGGCTCGCTCCCTCGAGGATTATGTTGCTCCAGCAGCTTTACTTAATAGCCGGGATGCATGCGATCAAGTTACCGGGAAGTTCTTGGCGGTGACGGGTTAGAATGATTGTCTGTTAAAGTTAGCTGTTGTTATTGAGGTGGTATTTCTTTGGAAAATTATGAATTCTGGACGTTCTGAGATATTATTTTATATCATTATTAGCACACGCCCTTCGCACGGTTTTAGCGACATGATAAAACATTGAGATTTCTATATTATAATTTTGTATGTTTAATTAAATATATTATACTCACAACACAACACAGTGGTGGCCCAGAGGTAACAGTCGCGACTTACGAGTTGTAGGTTCGAACCCAGGTAAATTTATTTTATGTAAATTATTTGTTCACCCCTGCTCTCAAAACGGTGAAGAACGTCCTAGAACTAAAAATTCGAAGATATGTGACATTCGCTAACCCGCACTGGGCCTGCGAAGTAGATTATGGCCCACTCCCTCTAGGTAGGTAGGTATGACTATCTCATCTTATAGTAAACAATAATTGTGGTCGACTATGGTGCCCGCTTACCCAGTAGTAACACGAGAGGACTTACAGGTAATATTTTTTATTTTTTTTAAACTGAACGAAAACTGTACCTAAGGAAATATGTATAATACTGCCTGTGTAGAACGCAATCCTTGAAACCTGGAATTACATAATAGGCATACATCGTCATACAAGCTGTGAGCAAGAGTGGACATGAAACCTCTACCTGTTTTTGAGTAGACCTTGTTCTACAATAGTATAGTTGCACATAGACACTAACATACTCATACCAAGGATACTCGTCCCGTCACCACATAAACCAGTTCCGACACTTGATATATTACATCCCGTCACAACACGACGAGATGAAAACGATTCCTTAAACAGCGGATCTTACAGATGACAACCTAATCCTCCGTTTGTACACCTTCCAAATTACTAAGGTAGCGGGTACACGACGTTCTAAGCTACCTTTACATTTTGTTGACATCAGTAACAATAATAGTAATACATAAACTAAACAGGAGACAATAGTTTGCCGTTTAGGGTTACCATAGAGTAAGGATGTACAGAAGTAGATCTCCTGCTTTATTCAAAATCGCGATGCATTTGCACCTTGATGTTGATGTTTTGAAACTTACCACATGAAACGAATCTCATAATTCGTTTTGTTGAATTTGCGTTCGCACTGCACGAAAAATGAGTAAGTTTTAAGACAGATCTCAAGATTTGTTGCTAGCTGCATCCGCACTATTGTTTGTTGTCTTGTCTCGTGTCAAAAGCTTGTGTTTAGTGAAAGGTTTAATGTTTTCCAAATGAGACGGTAAACATCGAAACATGTAGTGGACAACATGTTGCAAGTTTCATAAAGAAAATTTTGTTATGCAATACGTTTGTAAAACATATCAAGTGAAAAGAAACGTCAAACATGTTTTGCATCAACAAGTTGCCTGACAATGCGAACGCGAGTCGACAGAAAACAGAGTTTTCAACATGTTTTTATGAAAATGTTTCGCTAATACAAAGACACAGTTAGAAACGTTCAACAAAGTCAGGACTCAATGATCTATTCTGTGAAAATCTTATTGTGAAAAATTAGGTGAAGTGGGCTTGAAGTAACCTGTCAACGGTGTCGATCTAGCATCAGGTGGGATGACACTTCACGTCAAGCTCACCGGTGAGATTTTTCAGAATAGACCGGCTGCAATAGGATTATATTCCCGCTTTTGGTGTACGTATAGTCAATCATAGTAACAAATTGACTTTAACAGTGACTTTATTTCGTTGCAGTAAACCCTACGTGCGGATGTGCGGTTCACCCTCCGTGCAGTACGTGCCCAACGCTTGATTTTGGGTAAAATTAACAACTTTGGATCGGTATTTGAGCGCAACTTCAGTGGTATCGGCACATGCCTAAACTAAAAGTAGGTACATGAGTTTCGCTTCTATTTTGTTCCTATTCTATGTCTTTACTTGCTCTAACACCTCCCAAGAGATTACAATGCCTACTGATGGTTTGAGTACATCAATTAACATTTAATTAATTCTGAATTTAGGCTCTTGATTTCTAAACAGGTACTAGTGTTTGCTTAGGTATGTGAGGGAGTATTTGATCTGGGTCTGTTTGTGTACTGATGTTCTAAAAGTATTAGCCTGATCGTGTTTTTGTCCTAACTAAATATGAAAATTCTGGTTATTTGAAACGAATTTTATCGCCCCGTTTTTGGCTATTTGGCAATTTAATGCTGCTATATTTATTATTTTAATGAATACACCCAAAATTAAGTTGAAAGTTACATTTTAGCGAAAGCCATGTGATAGATTGGTGGAACTATAGACAGGTGGTACATACGAATAATTACTTTAACAATACAATAGACGTAGATATATTTAGTAACCTGTTCCGCTTAGCTATTTCTGAAGAGTCGTAAAAAACCCTGAAAGAGATCGACACGTGTTTCACTTCTTAACGAGGTATCCTCAGGATGACGATTGACTTGTCGCAAACTCTAATACAGTGTATTGCCGCACCGAGCTCTTAGCGCAGAGACGTTGATGTTTTCTACGTCTTTTGTATTTTATAGTGGATTTCTGCAAGGTCACGCCTGAACCAATTAACTTTCTTTAACAATTTAGGTTGCAAATTACAATCAGTTATGCGTGTTATCCCCCTAATAAAGCGAATCACACTTGTGCTAAATGTGTTTTATGAAAATAGTGTAACTAGGGTTTCGAAATCATGCTTCTCGTTCGCGAGTCCGCAACTTCAGCTTAGCCGTAACATAGTCACCAAAATAAACTTAATAACACGAGTAATTTAAACTTCCGAATTAACATACACATGTCGCATTGAAAGTCTGATTTCGGGTTCCACAACAAACTCCTAGTTTACCACTTCAAAATATAATTACCTACAGTTCAATTAAGCCGATTGCACATGGACCGAGGAGTCAAACGAACCTGCAGTCAACTTAATCAAAGTTAAATAATTACATAACGCTTTCAATTTGGTTTTCAAGTTGCATGTGGTTAATATTCAGTATACAGGATGGCAGGGACATCGACGCTTCCTGCACAGGATAAGGCGGGAGGAAACGCCCGGGTGTCAACATTGTGTGAATCGCCCGGAGGACACGGTGGAGCATACGGTGGAGGTCTGCCAGGCTTGGGCGGAGCATCGCCGTGTCCTCGTGGAGGCGATCGGTGGCGGTGATCTCTCGCGTCCGGCCCTAGTTCAGGCCATGGTACGGAGCCAGAGGAAATGGGAGGCCGTCACGTCCTTCTGCTAAGCGGTAATGCTCGCGAATGAGGAGGCGGAACGCGAAGCGATTTCCGGCCACCGTAGGCGCGGGCTTGCGGACGGTTAGAAATGGGTAGCTCACCGTCCGATAAGGACCAGGCCCGGGTCGACGGCGCGTTGTGTTCCACGCGCGCCTCAAAGGGATGTCAGCAGAATTGAAGGGGTCCGCTAGGGCCGATGCCTCGGGGTTGCGAAGAAAACCGAAAGGGAGATCGTGGCCCCCGGCAACAGGGCAACCGAAGGAACACGGGTGGGTTTTAGTCAGTAAGAGTCTGACACGCCCTCCCGTTCCGCCCAGAGCGGGAGAAGTTATTTGATGATTTCCCAACAAAAAAAAAAAGGGACATCGACGCGAAAACTATTACCATGTATTCAGTACATGATTCTGAACGCCCCTTCGATGATAATTTCGTCGGTTATAAAAAACAACTGCTATTCCAAAGAAAAGTGCAATTCCTACGCGGTCAAAATGTATGGAACAGCAGTTTGAAAAAAAAAATAACCGACGAAAAATTTAAATGACCCTGCATTTTACGGTTTAGAATCATGTACTGAATCCATCCAAATTGATATAACATAACATCGCGCCTGTCACCCTCGAAGAGTGAGGCAGAGGTATACCTATAGTAACACCCACATTTCGCCAGTTATGTTTAAGTCTCATCTAATAGAGGGCGAGCCTATAGCCATCAACCAGGCATAAATCTAGACTCCAGGCTGCTACTGAAAAGTTCCAATTGGAAAAACACCAATTACACATTGCCCGACCTGGGAATCGAACCCACGACCTCGTGCTGAGCCTGCAGTAGTGCTTGTGACCATTAGACCAACGAGGCAGTGATACCTAAAAAAGACGCTGTTAAAGTCAAATTATAACCACGGTCATGCGGTTAAGTCTACACGTGGGAATAAAAAAGGGGCATTGAGATTATCCGCTTTGTTTCACGTTTTAAAGACTTAGAACAGCACTCAACTCCATTCCACAATCTATACATAGATCTACGAACAGCTATAAGCTTTTCTAAGGCGGTGGGACAAAGTGTTTTCAAAACAGAAAATGAGCGAGAAAAGAAGAATCACAAAAACTGACAGGGATAGAATGACATTATGATTAGCTATATGCAATTTGTCTACGTATTTTTTATCAATAAAAATCGAGTAATTTTACAGAAACTCCTATTTATAAATCAGAACTACGACATAGACGTTCCCTTTGATGTTGTGTGTCAAAGTCAGGATTAAATTGGCTATTGTATATTAAATACTGTCTATCAATTTTTTTATTTATTATTTACTTGTTAAACAATATGTTAATAATAGGCTGCTGTAGAAGACAGGTTGAAAAGCTCTCAATTTTGTGACAGCTTTTGAAGATAGAGTTACTTACTACGTACTTTATGGCATTGAATTTATCTTTTATGTAAATTAAATATATATTATTATTTGAGTCTGCTGCGGTCTTCCCACTGTACCGTTAATGTTTTGTAATGTATAGCAAACACAAGCTTTGATATTATTTTGCTAGCTTATTCTTAGCAGTGAGAGCCTAGTGGTGTGACCGTCGGACTGTCAAGTCTTAGTTTTCGAGTTCGAACTCAAGGCACCTCTGACTTTTTGGATTCATGTGCATATTGTATAACACTTGCTTCAAAAACGGTGAAGGAAAACATCGTGAGGATCGGCATGCCTGTAGAGGGTGGCAGGGACATCGACGCGAAAATTGTTACCATGGATTCTGTACAGGATTCTGAACCCCCCTGCGTTGAAATTTTTCGTCGGTTATAAAAAAAAATAGTTATTCAATACTTTTTGATCGCGTAGGTATTGCACTTTTCTATGACACAGCAGATTTTTTTTTAAACCGACAAAAAATTTCAACACAAGGGGGTTCAGAATTTTGTACTGAATTCATGGTAAAAGTTTTCGCGTCGATGTCCCTGCCACCCTGTTATAATATTTCTCGACGGTATGTGAAGCCAAGTTAGTCTTATGGATGGCATAAAAACTCTGACACCAATTTAGTCACTAACCACACAAAAAAAAAAACAGTGGCACTCCGGGAGTGCCGACAGAAGTGGAAACTTGAAAAGAAATCGGCACCGCAGTAATCAGCGCGTTGATGTCTTTTGAATGGTAAAAGGTGGTGTCATCACGGTGTCGCGAAATCAATGGTTTAGTCTCGTCTCAAAAATGCCCAACGTGCCTTAAGAAGTTTTCACTTCAAAAATTATTCTTAGCTAATTTAAAGTGAAGCGCGGGCGTTTTGGGCTCTGTCTTATGTAATTTTGACGTTCAAAAAAGCTGATTCTCTGCTCAATTTGAATGAATAATTTTTGATTTTGCTTTCCAATATTAATGTTAAGCCGACCCGAACATACTTGGGAAAAGGCTAGACAAATAATCATTTTCTTTCATGTCAGTTTTGCTACAAGAATTGATAGAAATCATGAAATTCCTTGACACCCACCTAAAGAGCAAGGCATTTTAATTATTACTGAGGTATAAAATATAAGGAAGGTTTATATAACCTTTCTTATATCTTTATAACCCGAAAAGGCTTTTTTCTTACACTACTATCACAAAATAATTTCCCCCTGAACCAATAAAGTTAACCACCACACAATAACTTTGACACACAAGAAAATAACAGTGTTATACATAATCTCCATGAAAATAAATACAAAAGCAAGGGCTATCACCATAAAGACGTTAGCGGCCCGTTAGCAAAAGTTTTTACAGCTCTATGACTATAATATACATTTATATAGGTACGGAGCTAGTCAACACGTATATTTACAAGGCTTATCTGTTATTCTATGTGATTCGTATGCGTCCGACATACACAACGTTAATGTTTGTGTGGAGGTAGGTGGCGAGCGGGTAGTCTAATACGCAGGACTTGTATTAAAAGTGCGCGCAAGATAAGTCTGCGCGAACGCGGGTATTTCTTGTAATATTTAAAATATATTCATTTATTTATTTTAACATTTATGTACACACATATTTATGTATATACGGACAAGACAAAAAGAACAGAAAAATACGTATAAAGGTGATGTATAATATTAAATCTATATTAATAATATAGACATATATAATTATCTGCTGACTGCCTCGTTGGTCTAGTGGTCGCAAAGCGCTACTGTTGAGTATGAGATCCTGGGTTCAATTCCCGGATCGGGCAAGGTGTTATTGGGTTTTTCTATCTGGAATTTCTCAGTAGCAGCCCGGAGTCTGGATTTGTGCCCGGTTGATGGCAATAGGCTCGCCCCCTATTACATGTGACTTAAATATAACTGGCGAAATGTGGGTGTACTATAGGTACACCTCTGCCTAACCCTTCGGGGAATACAGGCGTGATGTTATGTTATGTAATTATATATAGATTATATAATTAAGCATAAAATAAGCATAATTTTATTAGCCTATATTGTTCCCACAGCTGAGACACAGGCCTCTTCTCTTTGAGAAGGACTGGGTTATAATCCATCACGCAGGCCCAGTGTGGGTTTATCATACATAAGTATTTTGATTTTTTTATGACTAATAACAAAAAAATGTTGTTGTTATTTAAAATTCACATTTTTGTACCAAAACAACCCCAAATCCATTAATAATAAGATTTTTTTTAACAAGGGTGTTAAGTTTTGAAAAATATAGGCAATTTTTTTTATATTTCACCTGAAAATTAGCTCATAAATAGACTCTCAATACGATACTTAACAATACCCACATGGATCAGACAGGGTTTTTTTACATGTTGACATTTCGACGGCATGTAAAGCCAAGTCAGAGGCACATGGGCAGCTTTAAAGCTGTGACAACAGGTTAGCCACTAACCAAACGAAAGGAAGAAGAAGAAGATGACGTTATTATGTTTCCGTGGGATCATTTCCGACCACCACGCGGTCGAAGCCACGGGCACTAACAATTAGGTATAATCATCAACATCTGTCCTTTACCCAACTATGAAAGGGATCCGTATCTTTTTTTTTTCCGGTTTAGAAAATCCTCATGGGTGTTCTCTGCCCTGGGGCGGGCGAAGGGGTCTGTCAGACTCCTACTGACTAAAAACCATCCCGGTGTTCCCTTCCTACACTTGGACCGGAGATCATGAGATGTATGATTCCACTCATTCCACCTCGGGTCCTGCTGGTGGGGGGCGGAGGACGCCCCGAGTCCGCCGTCCCGCCGGACCTGTTTACAGGGGCTGGCGTTGTCCACCCTCCGCCGACACCCGGTCCGCCTGTTACGGATCAGGAGAATTGTCTCAATCGCATCTAATCCAACCAGATGCAGCTGAATACCAATATTTTACATAGTTCGACTGCCACACAACATACAGAGATCAACATGTGATAAATGTATTATTTGGCTCCCTAAATATAGACAAGGTAGAAACATTACAAATAAAGAAACACACATATATACATGATCCCTAAAAACATAACCCTCCTTATTTTGGGCCGTCGTCTAAAAATAGAATTCAACGGAACCTTCGCCAGAATTCGACGATCGAATACAAAATCACCCTTCCCTACTTCCCTAATCTTTCGTGGCCCGACGTTCAGCTCACCTTACCCCAGGCTAAGGATAATCGCTGATTTATGGCTAATATCCTCCATGATTTACCAGTATTTCTGCCTCCATTTTTTTTTCTTCTCACCATGAACGCATGTATTGAATTTTATTACATCGTTTTGTATTAGTTTTACTTGGCTATAGCTGTCTGAAGTTTCTTGAAGATTTTATGCTAATGTCTTAAGAGAATCTGTGTCAAGTGGTCGTGGAGTTTTTGAGTTATCGGTCTTCTTGTTGTAAGTAAGTAGCTGCTTGGCTACAGCAGCTATAAGGTGGCCTTTTCTGCGTAGGCTTTTTTGATCGGTACCGTGACGTTTGCAAGTTACAAATTTAATGAAATACAAGTTCGAATATAGCTTTTACAAAAAGTTTCAAACCTTACCTTCATGTTAAAAAATCTTTCGGTAAACGTTTTGCGCTGCTACAAATTCTAATACAATTAATAGCTGTATGTAAAAGTTCATGCCCACAGTTTGGTAATCAAACACTTCTCAAACAAAATCCCATTTCAAAATAAATATTAACATTTTCATGAAAACTTTTTGTTAGATGTTTATAAAATCTTTTTAGATCAAAAGAAAACTGTATTCGCTTTCAAAGATAAAGTATAATATGAGTATGATAAATTATATTTTCTCTAAAATACACATACATAATTGCATAGACACAGGTCTTCCCATGGCAGAACCTACTACGATCGTTATATACCCAAAACCCCTTTTGCTTCGTTAAAATGCATGTTGTTGTTGGTGCAAATAACAGTTTTCTATAAAATGTTTGTTTGTATCAACCGTAGCGACGTAACATAGCGTGCATTGCTTGCAACAATGTTAGAACATTCAGAAAACCCAGTTGTATGTTGTTAATTGCTAAATATCAATCTGCGTAACCTTTTCCAAACTATGTTGGGGTCGGCTTCCAGTCTAACTGGATGCAGCTGAATACCATAGTATTTTATATGGAGCGGCTGCCTATCAGACCTCCTCAACCCATTTATAGGGTAACACGATACCCTTTGGTAAGACTGGTTGTTAGACTTTTGGGCTTCTGACTGCCCATAACAACTGTCAAAGATCTACGATTGACAGCCGGGACCAATGGGTTAACGTGCTTTCTGAGGCACGGAGGGGTCTCGATATGTAATGGATGGTCACCCATCCAGGAACCGACTGTAGCAAGCGTAGCTTAAACTTGATGCTGCTGGCTGTTATTAACTATTATCACTTAAAAATGATATCTATCGTTTTAACTAGGTAATACTTGAGGCAAATAATTAGCCTTGTTAAAAATTGCTTACTGGTTCGTATTTCTTGTATCTATAACTTAATAAAAACCTTTAATTCATTCAATGACAGACAACGTACAACTTAAACCGCTGTGTCTAGAAGCCATGAAATTTTGCACAAGAGTTCTATAGATAATGAAAATGCTGAGGGTCGATTTTTGATAATTCACCCCCTACACGGCTTAAATAGGGGATGACAGTTTGTATGGAAATTCACATTTTTGCTGATAAGAAATCCCAAAATCCCCTTAATGGGTTGTATTTAAATAAACCTTCTGAATGAACGCTTTGTTTTCACGTACATACAGAACTATTTCAATCATTTGTTTACTAATACGAATAAAAACAAACTGCGTTTAAACGTTGAACTCAAAAGCTTTGCATAGTTATTCAGCAGAGTATCTTTTATTGTGTACCATGGAATGTACAATGTATTGAACGATTGAGTTCGAAATGTTACGGCACAGCAAGTACCGTCGTCTAGTTTTGTTACGAAGTTACTTCAATCACTGAAAAGGTTGGATAAGAGCGACACTGGCTGGTGAGTCACTCTAGCAGAGCGTCGCATCTATGGTTACGTGGCGGCTGTATTCTGATGACGGCTGATGGCGTGGTAGACGCTGTCATACCACGTACCACCAACCACTAATACGATGAACTATTATAAATTAAATATATCTTTATTGTTTTCTGTCTGATCTAACCAAACGTTTATCAAGTGACCTATCCTATTTTTTTTTGCGTTTTGTTATAAAAAACTGCGTCATCTAATTACTTTTTATCGAACACTGTATTTAGGTCCCTTCAGGATCCCAGTTCAATTTTCTAGACCTTAATTATCTCGCTGCTAATGAGATTTAGTTTAGCAAGTTAGCAACAGCTGTGTAATTTCTAATAGGTAGACGCTTATAATAAGATTAGTTATTTTAGTATGTATATCTATGGAAGATTAATCAAAACTTCTAGGGTTCTATAATAAAATGTGAAACGGGTCAAAACAGACGGAAACAAGAAAACTTGCGCTGATCCTAAGTAACTCGGGACGAGAGTAGGAACATGACGGTGATGATGGACTATGACAGACAAGCTGATGATGATCCCTATAACTGACCTGCACTGAAATTCAGGCAGTGATAATTTATGTAGTTGCTTCGACTGCAATAGGAGCTACGGTAGGTATTTGAACTGCAATTTTGCAGTTGATGTGCAGTGGTGTAAGAAACAGGACCCGTGTTTAAAACCTATTCTGGTATTTATAGATGATCAGTTTTATCGTCATTATTCTTCTGAATGACCAAATCTCTTACCGTGTGAGACTGTTACAGCCTCAAGATCGATCACCTATGAATCAGGTACATTCGAATTACATTTCAAATTGTTATTCTTAATCATTGAGCTAAATATTTAATTAAAATCGGAACAGACATAAAATTATAACAATCACTCTTAGCTAAAATATGAAATGCTGATTGTATTGAATAATGTAGGCCCAATTTAGAGTACCAGCGTTAATCGTCTCTTGTCGCTAACCGTACTAGTGACTTGCTTGAAGGTAATTGTTAAAACTAAATAGTCTCAATTTCCGTTGATTCCTTCAAGAATACCAGAAAAGGAGTACCAACACACATATGATCATTCTCTTGCCCTTATCCTATATCCTGTACTATTAAATGAGCAATTTATATATATAAATATATATGTGTGTGTGTGTGTGTATAGAAGATATATCACTGAATACTATCTCTGTATAGTTGGAGAGGTCCTCCTGAATGTGAATGTATGAGCTATGTCAGATTAAATATAGGTAGCTTATAAGATGTGAAGAAATACAATGAAAAGTAAGTTTATATACTATTAAATTAGCAATATTTGTATAATTACGACGAAAACCGCTCTAACGATTTCGATGTAAGTTGCAATATAGGGGTTTACGGTCACGAAAAATCGATCTAGCTAGTTCACGTATTTGGGACAATTCGTTTTTTCCGTATTTTCACCCGAGCAGAGCTCGGTCGCTCAAAGTTTAGAACAAGATGGCTTCCTTAGAATAATGACATGGTAGCATAGAATTAGTATGTAGTTTCCTATACTATTAAATTAGCATTCTCTATTTTCACCAGAGAAGAGCTCGGTCGCCCAGGTTCTTACATATTTATTTGGGGTCGGCGCTACATATCGTTCTTTCATACTTCTCGATTAATCGCCATCTTAGTATCAACACATACATGAACATTTACTTTATCTGTACCAGCCAATAATATCTAAATAATACAGACTATGAATTTCGTGAATCCCAGACTACTAACCCAAGGTCACTCACCCCACCACTCAAATTAAGCACCTAAGGGATAATAGATATAAAGCTTTTTCAAATCTTTTGACTTTAAGAAGTCCAATCCAATTTTGTTTAAGACCTTAATTCGTAATGTGATCGGGTGGGAGATTAGTTTTGTTTCTAAGTTGAATTGAAACTACTTATAGTCTAGTTTAAAATTGGTCTAGGCTGATATGACTTGTTAATCTAGCTGAAGTAAGGCTGTAGATTATAATTATGATAAAAGAGTTGGGTTTTTCAAGACATCGCCAAACGATTTGTCGGCTCTTCGCGTGACCAGAAGGCTGATCTATTTTTTGGCCAAAGAATCAGCATTGCCATACAACGTGGCAACGCTGCCATTCTTTTGGGCACTTTTCCTGTTTACATGCAGCGATGCTGATGATTTTTAATGCCCTATGATCCTTCCCCCTCCTTCTTTGTACACATGTATTATTATTACTATTTTAAGTCTGTTAGCGTGTATGTAAATAATATCTTGTTTAAAAATAAAATTAACACTTTATAGAGGTCATTTAGTGGTTTGGTTCAGAGTAAGAGGTACTACTCACAATTTCGGGTCGGCATGATTTGACACAGCCAGGCGACAAAATATACTTTCGATTTTACCACCCGGCCGGGTGCCGAGTCATGCCGACCGATGATGAGAAGATGATGCCGGAGGTATGTAGCATCCCTAAGAGCCGAATTAGAGTCTGAGGCAAGAAAAACCGTCAATTTTAAACAGTCTGCACGCTTAAAATGAGCACAATAGCAACGGGTTTTGTCGACGGAAGAAATACAAAATGACAGATAAACAATCCCAATCTGTCATTTTGTTTATTCTTCCGTCGACAAAACCCGTAGAAAACCCGTTTCTATGGTTGTCATGCTACGCTTGCTGGTGCCGATTATTTTGTTCACAAGCTAAATTAAATTAATTTTAGCTTACCCACCACTATCTTTTTCTCGCTCTTATAAACCAAGAAAGAGATGGAAATATACTAAGAGATGTTTATTTTAGTTGAACTACAGCGCAGCGTCTATAGAAACATAGTTGACTTTTGAGAACACATTAAAAACACAGCGAATTTCAAAGTATAAACTAATTTGACATCTCTTACTTAGTTCATATCTGTCACCGTCCGTTTGTCGAACTGTCTGCCAGTATAGGCTGATTTATATTTGTATTAGTTAAATAGTTAGTTAGGTAACGAATTATGCCCCTTGTTGTCTATACGTGACAGTTCATAATGAAAAACTGTTACTATTGGACTGACGTTTGAACACACAGATTTTGACACAACTTTTTCAACTTGAACTTAATGGACTACTTAACTAATGCAAATGTAGGTAAATCAGCCACAAGAGACATACATTTTTAATTTCAGTTATTTTGTGAACAAGGGAATCTGCACCACTGCCACATAAACCAATTTCTTGTAAATCCAAAAGTTCACTCTAACTTTTATCAAAGAATTTCTTTCCATCATCAGATAAATTGGCATCACTTAAAACTCTGCCTACCCTCGAATCGTGAGCGACATCCATAATTCATATGAAGTAATACTTTCTGATGCGTCGCGCGTCATACATGCTCGATTTGGATTTGAGAACAAACGGCGATAAGGCTTCTATTAATAATTATGAGGCGACAACAGAACGGTCGTCATGGGTGCATAGGTAGAATCAGAAACATTAAAATGAATGAAAAACTTCTTTTTAAAAGATTGGTTCAAAATCATTGTAGACTGGGAAAAGAAAAAGGCTAATAGAGAGAATTAGGGAATTTTCTTTGCAGTAAAACAGTCTCCTTAAATGAAAAAAACTAAACACAAAAAAATGCTAGTGTTATTTTTACTATAAATCCTTTCTTCCCTAAGTAATGATAACAATATGCACCAAAAGGATGTAAAAATAAACAAAGAATAACTTATACCAAATATAGCGTTGTTATTTCTATTCGTAAAACCAATCGATTTCGCTTATTCTTAGTTAATTTTTGAGTATAACTGTTATGCCATGTTTATTTGTAAGACTGTTTGTATTTAAATAGCACAATCAGTCAAATTGTCTCTTTATGTCAAATTCGGACATATACAAGCGACACACGTCTTGTCAAAAAAATATCCTCCTTCTTTCCACGATCTATAATAACCATCGTCTCAAGATGAAATTCTTTTTGCTTCGACCTCCTGACTTGACCTTGAACATAGACAATGTCAGATTTACCTCACATATAGGGAATATACGGTATTAAAAGTTTCGATCAAGATCATATTGTTTGAATTCGTGTTATTGCTAGGCGTTGAAGTCAAATAGTTATTAGAGTTATGATATTGGTTTAGGCATAAAATGAAAGATAAATACATATAGTTGATTGGCAAAAATATAACCAATCAATTACATAAATATGAAGTATATTTCTGTTATGTACATTCGTTTGGATAGTGGGTAATGTTTGTTTGCAAAAGGCTGTTACGTCATAAGTAGGTCTGGAGAACTATATAACATGTAAAAAAACCGTGTCCGATCCGAATGGGATACCTCACATAGGTATTGAAAAAAAAAAATACCAAAGAGTAATAAAAAATCGTATTATTATTCAAAATAAAAATAAAGTTATTGCTATTTAAAATTCACATTTTTAGTACCAAAATTACCCCAAATCTATTAAAAATTTGCAAATTTTCAACAGGGGTCATAAGTTATGACCTGTAGACACCCGCTAAACAACGGCCGCCCACGCCCCATGTAAACCTGGTAAAATTACCCATTGAAAAAAAAGTGGCGAATTTTTTTATCATTTGTCTTGAAATTTCCACATAAATAGATTTTCAGTACGATACTTAACAACACTCTCACTGATCGGACAGGGATTTTTTTACATGTTGTATAGTTCTCCAGACCGAATTTCAGCCATGGCAACCAACTTCAGCCTTCGGCGCGGGAGATATTATAGAGCACAGGTGTATGCGTAGACACAGGTGCACCCTCTCGTCCCTCACTCTCATAGTACGATGGAACGGCAATCCGGCACAACCGGAGAGGGATCTGGTGCAGGACCAGCGGCTTTACGTCATGAGTACCAACATAACATAGGACCAATAATATGTACACACTTATTTTGCAAAAACGTTTTGAATTATACTTTATTGACTTTATAAAGATATTTAAAAATGTATATTCGTATTATATTATCCTTTATTGATGCTGAAGTCATTATAGCCTTAATAATCTTACAGCAGGACAACGGCATCTTCTTTTAGAGGGCTAAAGTTTTTTTTTAATAGGTACCAGTTGCTGTCAATTTGACAGATGCAAATGTCAAACTCCAAATTAAAAAACAAGCAAGAATCACTTGAAATGTCAAATTAGTCTGGGATTAATAAACGAACTTTACGAACATTGATCATTATTATAACAATGCCTGTTCACTGTGTCTTCACATCCAAACAATCCCATTTAGACCGAATCGTATCCCGATACGTATATATATTTGACGTCGTAATTACACTAATTATTAAACTACGGGTAGCAAAAATGTCGGATAAAATACAAACCAAGCGAAAGTGTGCTGTCAACATGACACGTGCGAGTGACATTATCTAATGTGTCTGACGTCGCCTGACGTTGCCTGACGTGTGTTGAACATACATTTTGACGTTTATTATGTATGAAACACAGACACAAATTATATTTCGCAATAATGTAGATGTGGAATTTCTTTGCCAATTCGTGATTTTTCTATTTTTAGGGAGATATGTACATATATGTAGAAATATTTTTTTACATCATTACTTACAAGCATTTTAATATGACATTGCCCGACAACTTTCGAATTCAATTAGAGGTTGGTTATGTACTATTCATGAGGTGAGGTCACGAATCGTATTTCGAAAATCCAGATAAAAAGCAATTAAGAATGAAACATCACCTCTATATAAAAAGGAAAAATAGGTTATCAAACTCCTCTGTTAAGGCGCTGACAATCGATAGTATGGTATTATTTTAAGTTGAATCCTAACATAAGCATATCCTATACTATTAAATGAGCAATATTTGTATATATTTATATATATACATATTTGTAAATACTTTCTCAAAAACGGCTCTAACAATTTCGATGAAAGTTGCTATATAGAGGTTTTTGAGTGAAAAATCGATCTAGCTATGTCTCATATCTGGCATAATTCTTTTTCTCCGTATTTTAACCCGAGCAGAGCTCAGTCGCCCAAAGTTTAGAACAAGATGGCGACCTTAGAATAATGACATGGCAGTATGGAATTAGTAAGTACCTACCTACTACCATGGCAGCATGAAATTGACTAATCCTACAATATTACATGAGCATTTTCTATTTTCACCCGAGCAGAGCTCGGTCGCCCAGGTACTACTTTACCTAATGTGATAAAAGATGTACATTAAAAAGTCTAACCCACATTATTTAAGCAAGCTCACTCCATGTCGCTATTTTAATCCCTCAAACGATAACGAGCAAAACCACAACAAAAGCAAGGTGCACATTACCCGATGATGTCCCGCTATCTACCGGCCAGACTGTGTGTCCTCGTTTTATTTCCTGTGGGAACCCGTTCTCCAGTACAAGCATTACTATTGATTTTCGATTGATATTAGTTTTGTTCCAGATGTTCTGTTCAGCAAACAAGTTTATTGGAAGTTGTTTATTTATCTACGAGTAGGATATATTATTCAGTAGCTTTAGAAATAATTGTGGCTTACGTTTTGGGAATATCGTCGAATTTGAGTCATTTTTATTTTATTTAACTAACCTGCAGCTGAATACTTGTATTTTACATAACTGAAATCCACAACTTACTGGGTAGAATGACACCCCTTGGTAAGACTTTTGGGCTTCTAACTACCCGTAACGGCTTTCATAGATTTACAAATGACAGCCGGTAACAACGGCTTAACGAGCTTTCTGAACCCCGGAGGGGTCTTGATAATATAATGGATACCTCATCCACGAAGAGACCGCGGCAAGTGTAGCTTAACTTTAGATCAATCCGTACGGCTGTTATTATTTAGCCACGAGCCCGTCCATTATGAGTCCTTAAATCGATAATGGATTACAGGCACTTAAAAACTTTTAACCTTTTAACGTTGTTTCGTGGTTCATTAAATCTATTAAATTATTGAACCATGAAACAACGTTAAAAGGTCAAACAATTACAAGAAGTAACATCGAAGGAAGTATCCTTCGATGTTACTTGTTGTAACGGTTTGACCAAGATAACAACAATCAATCATAATATTTAGAAGACGAGAGAGATACCTAACAGATTAAATTGGGAAATAATGAATTTGTTAAAAAAAAAAAACAGCGAGCCTTACAATAGTCGCATAAGATATGTAACATCTGACACGCCACCTTGGTAATAATCAACATTTAGGTAATAATTAACATTAAAGGGGCGGGGCGTTGTCATGGTCGTTTCTGACCGCCAACTCTAGCACCGCACGTACTCATTGTTCAGATCAAATAGCGCGCGCTTCCCCAATTTCCTATTATGTCACACATAAAAAAATATTCACATACAATTTACAACACAACTAACTATTTACACTAGTAGTAACTTAAATGACTAACTAACAAAGTAATTAAACAAATAATTGCAATGCTGCCAGTCTTCTGAGCACGTTTCCGGATGCCAGCGATGTTTTTGTATTAAATTGGTGAACTAGGACTTAGTAAATCATCTTTATCTGACCACAATAATCACCAAAAATATTTTATTTCTTCAACAATAATACTAAGACAACTAAATATTCAATAAAAATACTACACCGCATGAATTTAATAAAGCTAGAAAAGTTGAAACTTATAAATTCAACGAGAACCTGAAATAAGATTTAAAAAAAAACAGGTTTCCATTTCAAGAGCTTACAATTTTAATTTCCTTAACATCCTAAAAGAAAGTCCAGCGACCCGTGGTAGGGATGTGCTAGATATAATCCGTCGAAGGAAATAACTCCGGGCTAGGGGTGGCGGTATGATGAAAAATGGATGGGGTGATTATAGGTGGTTTTAATACCTAGTAAGGTCGATTTTAGGTAGACTGGAAGACGACCCTAACATAGTTGGGAAAAGGCTAGACAGATAGATGAAGATTGATTTTGGGAGGAATTGCTGTCGACAATTTGTGTATTAGAAATGTATTCTTCTCTGCGTCTATTTGCTTCCTGGATATTCCACACATCTAAAGAAAGGGCTCTTGTACAGGATCTTAGTCCAACTTAGCAATCAAAGCTTAGCCGAGCTGGCCTCGATGTATTGTCGTCAAATTCCGCGTCAGCATTTTCATCGCCGCAGCTACTCTACGTAGCGTCGCCGGAGCTCTTCGTCCCGGCCCGCTGTCAATGTTTGCAGCCCTGGCGAAACCTATACGAAAGCATATCGCTGGCGTCACTGCGAGTGCTCCAGGCGCTCCAAGTATGCAACCTATGTTTTTTTAAATGAAGTTCCATAACGTGGCTTGCGGTAGCACTTGACTGGTAGAAATCATCACGTAAGGAAAAAATGTGATGCCCCGTCCATGTGACTTTCTCTCTCTCTCTCTCTCTCTGTCTCTTTCCTTTATATACGAGTGCGAGATGTGTGCGTGCGTGCAAGTATTGCGTAAGGAACTTTGTTCCGTCGGGGATATCCCGACCGCACACTTCTTTTTTAAAATATTAAAAAAGAAGTGTGAAGTGTTATTATTATTTATTAGTTCTTGAAATCATTTCTCGACGACTTTTACTTTACTGTAAAATCATTTCTCTATTACCCTCGGATAAAGGAGAAAAAAATCACAAACATATTTTAATAAAAGTGCATGATGCAGCGGTAACGGTCGCCCTATTTCTTAAAGCACGGTGTGCATATTATCTTTGCTAATAAATGAAAAGTTTGTAGTAACCTTTAATAATATTATTGTATAGAATATGTGATAGACACAATTTTTTATATTCACAAAGACTTGGAGTGTCTGTTGCAATTATTTAATATTGTTCTTCTTCTTTCAGTGTGGTTGGTGAATAACCTGGTGTCAGAGTTTTAAAGCCACCCATGGACTTCTGATTTGGCTACACATGCTGTCAAGAAATATCTCTGAGGCATGCCGGTTTCCTGACGATGTTTTCCTTCACCGTTTATAAAGCAAGTGATAATTATACAACACGCACATTAATCCGAAAGTCAGAGGTGCGTGCCTTGTTCGAACTCGAGACCTATGACTTGGCAGTCCAACGGTCATACTACTAAGCTATCACTACTATTGTTAGTTTAATGAATTAATTAAATTGTTAATTTTGTATGATGCTGTCTAAATACCAAATTGAAATGGGAAAATACAAATTACTTTCTGCGATGATAAACGAAAATAATTATAGTCTTTTGGGGCTGTTTTGTTTCCTCCCGAGATCTAACAACCCATTATACATAAGTCATTGTAAACTAAATAAACTCACGCCTGCTTCCCATGGGGGTAGGCAGAAACTACAGAACGCCACCTGCTACGATCCTTACATACTCCTTTTGCTTCGTTTACATGTGTTCATACTAACATTCTTGTCATACACGCACGCCGCTTGCGAATACTATGCACCTGATCTTCCTGATGTTCTGTTTTTATTTTACGGCACGATTGGCGCAGTGGTTAAGCCATTAACTGATGCGCTGCGTGTCGCGGGTTCGATTCCCGTTTGAAATAAATTTTTGTATGACCTTGCAAGTAGTTGTTTCGGGTCTGGCTGTTTTTATATGTGAGTTTTAATGTTTGTGAACGCACCCATAATACATGAGAAATTCCTAGTGAGGGGCAACGTTTAAAAAAATTTTTTTTTTTGGTAAATACCTTGTAATAATGTAGTACCTGGGAGACCGAGCTCTACTCTAGTGAAACTGGGGAATTCTCATTTAATAGTTTATGATAGTTTATACTAATTCCATGTATAGTATATGTAACTCCATGCTGCCATATAATTGTTCTAAAGTAGCCATCTTGTTCTAAACTTTGAGCGACCGAGCTTTGCTCGAGTGAAAATACGGAGAAAACGAATTATCCCAGATAAAAGAACTAGCTAGATTGATTTATCGCCCCCGTAAACCTATATTGCAATTTTCATCGAAATCGTTAGAGCGCTTTGAGACTTAATTATACAAGTATTGCTTATGTAATAGTATAGGATAAACTTACTTTTCATTGTATTTCTTCACATCATAGAAGCTGTCTATAGTAAATCTGACATTACTCTTATATTCACATTCAGAAGCACCTCTCCAACTATACAGAGATAGTATTCATTGATGCATCTTCTATTGTGTTCCGCTAAGCGAAGGAATTCAACATCGGTCGTTTTTCGGAAGGAATTAGAAGTAACTATATACTGGAAATTCTTATAAAGAATAAAATGGACCCGTGTGTGAATTCTCATTTAAATGAAAAACTATACTACATACTAACTATTTCTACATTTTTATATTTATAATTTGTATGGTGAAATTCATAATCAGTCTATAATGTTCTCACTACTGGAACACAAGCCTCCTCTCTTCGAGAGGGAGTGGGGTATAATCTACCATGCGGGCCCAGTGCAGGTTGGTGAATGTCACATGTTTTCGAATTTTTGTTCAAATTTAATTCAATTCAAAATAGTTTTATTTCACATAAACCTACAAGGGTACTTATGAAACGTCGTTATTTTAGGATTTATTGATGAAAAACACGCAAATGTGCAAAAAGATTTACTAGAACTGAGGTCATAGTCGATCGGTGATATTCAAACAATTCGCACTGTGAGAACATTAGCAGCAAGTGTACTCACTGCGAGTTTTATTACTCGTAACAACTTAATTTTACAAAATGTCAACTTTATAAATTTATGTCTAGTTTCGAATCTTCTTAGTACTCTTGCTTCAGAACCGGTTCCATGCCTAAGACGTGTTACACACATGTTCAGTTTCAGCATGTTTTGTCACGATTAAGCACAGCCAGGTGGCTGCATAAATTTATTCAATTTTGCCGCACGACTGTGCCGACCAGTTCAAGTGTGTATCACTCCAAACGCTCTGGACTATCACAACTAAGTGCCAGCGCAAACTGTGCGTCTTGTCGCTGCGCATAGTCGCTGCAACAAGACGCAGAACTATCGTTTGCGTCTTCGACTATTCTTTATGACAGACGTCGTTCATGAAGCGATCATTGTCTTTGAGTACAGAAATCATCGTATTCATGTTGAGATTCGCAATACAAACACACGTCATCTTCCTCAGCGCTCACAGCAAGACTGACGCTTCACGCTGACCTGTCGCATACGATTGTCGTCGAGTTTGCGCGTGCACCGTGCATCTAGTCGCTGCGACAAGCAGTGAGAGCTTTCCACTCCCCTAGCCTGTCGTTGCGACTCTGCAACTTGACGCCAAGTTTGGAGCTTTGAACAAAATATGTGAAAATTATCGTACGCAGCTTGTTGTTGCATCTAGTCGCTGAGATGTCGCAGTCACATGTCGCATAGTCTGGGCCATATCTTAATCATTATTTATGTCAAAAACACTAATTATTGTAACATTTAATTACAACCACAGCTTACAAAAGTATCACAAAACAACACAGCTGATGTAGGTACTCTGATAAAATCTAAACTATTCGCATAAAAATTTAAGATTTCTGAACCGATCCCGTGGCGCGAAGAGCTTTTGCGTAAAAAGGAAAATGAATGAGCTCAACTAGCTCTAGGAACGCCTTCAAGAGCTATTGTAGCTAGCAAGATTTAATGGCTATGTAGGTAAGATGAAATATAGTTTTATAAGTGGTTAGGAAGAGAATAACAATAAATATTGCTGAGATTATGAATTTATTATTGCTAGTTAATGGGGTAAGATGTTGGCCTGAAAATTTTAAAGTATGAGTTAGTGATTTCGAAACTCACCGGATACACTATAGATCACAACCTTTTATTTATCTAAACTAATATTATAAAGAGAAAAGATTCGATCTTTTGTATGTTTGTTTGTAATAATGGATAAACCCCAAAAATACTTACCGATTTAAAAAAAAGATCAATTGAAAGTTACATTATCAGCGAGTAAAATGGGTGTAATTTATTTTACAAAAAAAAATATATATATATCCCTACGAAAATTGCAATAATGTAACACAAAGTATCAAAAATTTGCCTATAAAAGTCATTATTTGGCGTGCGCTGCGAAAACTGTTGATGATATATAAAATAATGTACTACAAGTTTATAGTTCTTATCATTATCCACAAAAAGACGAGGCTATATGTTTAACTATGTCTAATAAGCCACAATAACCGTTTTTTTTTTCTTTTTGCTTTTCCGCAGTCGGGTAAAAACCCACCCGTTGCACCATTGCATTCACAAAATCTATTACTTTAACCCTGGGAAATTAGATTTGGAGAGATTGACAGGAACATAATTATTTAGTATAATGTAACCAACATATGGCCGGGGTAACATATTTATTTTTTAAAGATTAAGACTATAATTATAATTACACATCAATTAGTAAATTCTATTTATCATCAGCTTCAGGCATCAACTGCCTAGCCTTTTCCCGACTATGTTGAGGTCAGCTTCCAGTCTAACCGTATGCAGCTGAATACCAGTTTACATGGAACGACTGCCTATCTGACCCAGTAACTGGGTAATACAATACCCCTTGGTAAGACTAGTTTGCAGACTTTCAAGCTTCTGACGATCCGTAACGACTGTCAAATATCCACGAATACCAGTCGGGACCAAACGGCTGGTCACCCATCCATGGACCAACCGCAAACGTAGCTTAACCTGATGGATCGACCCTTGCGGCTGTTATTTTACTTTTAGGCATGCCACTACGAAATTACATAATCCTACTTTTAATAGTGTAGTTTTTTTTTCTGATGGTCATCTCATAGATGACCTCTGAGGTCATAACTATTTAACCGGTCAATCCTGTGGTTGCCTTAAGCTGCTAAACTCAGCCTCCAAGCTCGCTAAGGGCACCCCCTGTGGGGTACAGGCCTCGGCTTAGGGCGTCACCGGAGGGAGGACATCAAAGATGGGACGGGCTGGATTTAATAATAGTGTTCAAATATTCGTTGTTACTGTACTAACTCTACTATACATAAGTTGCGGCTTCCTATAGTAGTAGCACTTAATTGTTATAAACAAATTTACTCAGTAAATCATTAACTAAACGTTGCATTCAGATTGCTTGTACTGCAACTTGCGAGTTCATTATTGTGAAACTTCGGGTAACTGCTGCCACCCAAACAAATTCTAAAACACTGGATATTCACCCCTATTTCTATTTCTCTAAAGTTCATTAAGACGGCAGGTTTATCTTTGTGAAGCATGCTTGAAGAAATTTACAAGACCCTAAGCTGTATCGAAGATTTCGTCTTTCAATTATAAATCCTATTCCGTTGTAATAAGGTCAAGATTCTAGATAGCATACAACGATTGCATGTAAGTCTGACAATGCAATGCAGACGAAGTGATAAGGGAAGTAAAAGTCGGAAGAATTTATTTTTATTAAATTGTCTTTTATATTTTCCAATTTCCATACTTTGCTTGGTATTAAGGAAAAACAGGTTACGTTAGATCCTCATCGGTTTAATTTTATGAATATGCAATGCTGTAAGTGTTGTGTTTTGTCTCTGTTATGTGAATGTTTTTGCAGGGTGTAAGCACAGTATAATAAAATAAGCAGTAGGTATCTCCACAGTGCCACAGTATAATTAAAGTAAGCAGTATCTCGACAGTGCCACAATATAATAAAGTAAGAGAAAGGGACATCGACGCGGAAACTGTTACGATGAATTTAACACATGCTTCCAGACCCACCAGCGTAGCAATTTTGGGTCGGTTAAACTAAAAAAAAAAAAAAAAAACAGCTCTCACATTAAAGTACCTATTCGATCGAAAAGAGAAAAAATGAAAAATATTAGCTTCGCAAATTAGGTTACCTACATATTGCCTTTACCGGTTATACACCACAGTCATCCAACCAAATATTACATACGGCTCACTGGTCTGGTGGCTCAGGACAGACCTGAGTCCAGCCCAAAGAAATCTCGAAAACCTGCAGCTGTTTACTTGTATTGTGATCACTAGCAGTATGAGAAGTACACCCACTGCTGCCCTACAGACAATGCTTGGTCAGTCACCTCTACATCTTGTCGTGCGGGAGGAGGCGGCCCTGGCTGCCTTTAGGCTCCATTTATCAGAAGCCCTAAGCAAAGACTCCAGAGTTAAGCATACACGCATAAAGGAAGATGCGATCAAACAACGGCCAATGATGGGATTACCCTGCGACAAAGACCCGAAAAACACATCACTTTCAAAAGCACTACAGCAATGCTTACAGAAGAACAGTGTGACTACTCAGGCCTGAAAGAGATAAGAGTATACACCGATGGATCGAAGGCCGACTCCGGTACCGGTGTCTGAGTCTTCTCACACAACCTCAACATAAATATATCCAGACCGCTGGGAATGTTCAACACCGTCTATCAGGCGGAGTGTGTGGCCATCATACAAACAATCCACGCTCTAGAAGCCAGAAGAGTTACGGATACCCACATACGTATACTCTCCGACATCGCCTCAGATCTCCAATCTTTATGGAAAAAATATATTACTTCGAAACTAACTCTAGAATGTCACAATGCACTAGAACAAATAACGGTATCTAGCCGCAACACAGTAACATTGCAATGGATAAAAGGAAACAGCGGATCGCTAGGTAACGACGCAGCTGACGAACTTGCTAGACGAGGATCCAGTACGGCAGTATGTGGACCCGAGCCTATCGCACCCATCGCCTTCAACTAAATACGTAGGTGGCTACAAGAGTTCACTCACAGACAAGCGGGGAACTGGTGGACACCGGGCTGCAGGCAGTCCAAAATACCTATGCCATCTTTGGATAGCAGGCTAAACAGGCGTTTAGTACGCCTGGACAGGAACGGCCTGCACCTGGTGACGGGGACCATCACGGGACACTGCTCGCTAAACAAACACTTCCACACAATAGGCATAACGGACAGTCCGGAAGCGGAGGAAACTCATGCGGTTTGAATGGAGCTTCGTAAGGCGTCATCTAGATTAGAACAGAAACACTCAGGTCATCCAGATCTATCACAGATGTTCTGAATAGACCAGTAGTTTTAATTAGCTTCTAGAGGGAGGTGGGCTGGTTGGAATAACCACCAAACGGCCGCCATGGCCCACGCAAAATGGTCCACCTTACGGACTAAGTGCGGAAACCAAATCATATAACATAGAAAATAGAACACTTAGGCCATCCTGGGGATCGAACCCAAGATCGCATACTCTACAGTCGCGCTTGCGACCACTGGACCAACTAGGCTGCCAAAACAAAAATTATCTTCTTACTATCAAACCGTTATTACATTAAATTATTAAGCGTTATTATTGTAATGTTCTCATAAACATAACTTTGTAGAAATAGGTTTTTCAAAAAACTATTTACGTACATAGTTACGAAACTAATCTCACAAAGAAGTCTTATTAAAACATTCATTTAAATTCAAATAACGCTTTGTATTAATTAAGTACAGTATTAGTTTAAATATTTCGTGTCACGTGGTTTAAAAGCATGGTTATTCATTTTATATGTAACTTAATTATTTTAGAAATAGAGAAATATTAAAGAAATAATGAGTTTAATAAAAGTATAGGTACCAACTTAAATGTATAGCTAAAACCAAATTATATTTTAGTTTCATAAATATCATAAATTATCCACTCCTAATGACATTATTAGGTACATAAAATTATCTAATTAATTTTTGTAGCTACCTTAAAAACTTAACCCTCCGTCAGGAGCAGTCGGCTAATCCTAACTAATCCTAATCGCAACTTATATTATAAATGTGAAAGTGAGTTTGTTTGTTTATTTGTTTGTTACGCTTTCATGTTAAAACGGCTGCACGGATTTGGATGAAATTCGGGGCATGGGTAGACCATGATCTGGGTTAGGAAACAGAATACTTTTTATCCCGAGATCGACACTTGTGCGGGTGTAACCGCGGGCAAAAACATGATTTCTATAGATAGAACAAAATAAGGTGCTCTCTTACACAAAGTTAATACCTTTTATTACACAGACACGGTCTAACTGGAAGACATTGATAAACACAGCCTCGATGACTGCCTTACATGATAAATTGCTGTTCGTGAGACGAGCTACTTCATCACAAAGTTGCTGTGAAAGCCGTCAGTGGATATTAGTATACAACATCAAATTTTCTGAGAGCTAGAGGAATTCCCGAATGAATAGGTTACTCCTAAGATCTAGAGGCAAACGTGCACTATTGTGTATCGTCAAACGCATCATCGCGTGCTATGAGGTGAGATAAGGGTTAACACTAACTACTCTCGTGAATTTGAGCTGAGGTAGTCTGGGCTCTTAAGTGTGAACCTTTCTCATAAATTTTACTGCAAATGCTGGACATCTCATGAAATTTAATTGACTTGTTTACCAAACGATTTATATTTCAATTATTGAAAGTATAAAGCATACAGAACATGTAATATTACCGGGTTCCTATCTACGTATAAACTGTTTCTCACTTCAAATATTGAGTAAAAGAGCATTACCTCTCCTTTCAACTGTGAGTATTTATATCCCTATAGTATGTATATTTATATATTTAAGCTTTATGTATGTATTTATTCAATTATATGTTAATTTATTACGTTTATATGTGTAGGTATATTTTAGTTTAAGACTTTGCATATCCATATTTTCTCTTCTTGTTCTCACACACTATTGTCTTCATTTATTTCTTATTTCTCCTTTCGTAGGTCTGCTGGAAGAAATTTCTTAAGAAATAAGCAGTACCTTTGTACTCAAATTATTATTACGTAATTTCCCTATGTATTAACAGGTATAATTGTTACATGTTTTGTCTATACTAATACATATAGTGGATTATTTCCATATACCTAATAATATATACCTACTTATAATATTTTAAAAAGGTAAAATTTGTTTGTTTGTAAGTTTAAATGTAGGGGATAATCTCCGGAACTACCAGTCACCATTTCAGACGAAAGACGTCCACTGCTGGACATAAGCCTCCGCCAAGCACCGCTACTTCAACCGATTCTGTACTTTCCGCATCCAGCGGATTCCTGCGGCCTTCACAAGGTCATCGGTTCAAATTGTGGGAGGCCTCCCAATGCTACGTCTTCCGGGACGCGGTCCATTCCAAAACCTCTCGACATCATCGGCCACCCGTTCTGCGAGCAATGTGCCCTGCCCATTGCCATTTAACTAACAGTTGGATTTGAAAAAATATTTTTGAATTGTTTAGCCCATTTCTTGAGGAAGGTTATAGACGCGTTGACGAAGTCGCGGGTAGAAGCTAGTATTTATTTATTTATTTAAACTTTTCACACTCAAAACGGTACAAAGGCGGACTTAATGCCTTAGGCATTCTCTACCAGTCAACCAAGGGTGGTGAAGAGATTGGATGGCAGGTGCTCTGTTTAAAAATATATCATTAGAAAAATATAGGTAGGAACAACAGTACATAAATAGGTTATAACTTATAATACACATACATATTTAATGTAATATACATATATTTATTATATGTATATACAAATATACAAATTTAAGGGAGAGAGATGTTGAGATGACTCTATTTGTTTTGAAAAAAAAATTCTCTAATTTCCGAAATGCATACCGACTGGTGGCCGTGCTGATATCAAGAGGAAGCGCATTCCATAGAAGAATGGACTGAATGTGAAAGGAAGAATGAACAAAGTCAGAAGAATGAGAAGGACAAAATAGGAGAAGATTGTTAGAAGATCGCAAATTCTTAGTGTGTGAAGAACATAGATATTGGAAGTGAGACACAAGATAAGAAGGAGGAGTGAGGGAGTTGAGGGGTTACGCTATATACTTTGAATTTAAATCTAATTCTTTTGGTAAACAATCCAGTGAAACAATAAAAAAAAACTTACAGTAATTATAATTAATTATAGCCATGAACAAATTTATTAAGACAACCCATTTGAAATACATTTGTAAACATAATTTGATATAAAAATTATAATTTTCATCCGGTAAAGAGGGTGGGTCGATCTTTCTTCGGATCTTAAACTATTACGGGAGTTGCCCTCTACTTTAAATGAAAAAGTGGTTAAAACTATATATATCTTTCGGTTTTAACCACTTTTTCATTTTCTGGTAAATTAAAGGATAAAGATAAAATAATGCTGCAATGGATCACCTTGTTCCGTACTTGGTCCTTTAGCAAAACTCGTAGCATAACTCCTTCGATAGCCCAATGAGCCGTTTTTAAATGCGTTAGGCATTTATTAATCTATTATATTGATAAAAGATTAATAAACGCCCATAATTAAATCAAGCTTTGACTTAAATTTTCATGGGACCGAAATACCCTCCGCACCTAGCGAACCATCATTATAAACAGGAGAACACAATATAACATCCTAAAATTATGAAAATCAAAACGCGGTACACGCGACTAATTAATAAAAGAGGGGATCAAACGAATCGTTAAAATGCAAGCGAGTGGAAAAAGGGTAATTTGAAACAAACGCGTTAGGCTGTTGGCACATCAGCAACTTGTCGGGCTTTCTCGCGATTTCATACGTGATTTCCTTAGGATTTGCAAGTCGGATGCATGCTTTTATCCTGGGCTGTTAAATTGAGTGGGTCTAACGCGTGATGTGAAAGGATTTCGGTATATTGTGGGTTATTTATAATTTAGCTTTAACCTTTTGAACATAGCGTTATTTGATGTCAGACAGAGCTGTCATTTTAAGGTGACGTGCTTTTGGATGTGTAGGAATGGAAGCCTCCTACTTCTGTGTGTAACGTAATATTTTATGCGTGTATTTTTATCGGAATGTGGAATAAACCAATTTGTTTTTACTTTTAGTACAATATATTATTATGTTGTGTTGTGTGCCTCTTAGTCTGTGCTAAATAAATGTGTGTTCTTTCTTTCTTTTCTTTATCGATGATGTTTTAAGGGACGATATCTACACCATAAACAGTCCGCCGCAGATCTGTTTAAAATAAACGCGCTCTTCGAAGGATCGATCAACTTTACACAGCACTGACCCACTTAACCAGTGGGAAACCATATTTAACACACTAGACAACGCACGTCATTCCGGGTTCTCTTTATACAAGTTAATTACTAGTCATAACATAGTAGTGATAGTTTAGTGGTGTTACCGTCGGATTGCCAAGTCATGGGTCTCAAGGCACGCACAATTATCACTTGCTTCAAAAGCGGTAAAGGAAAACATCGTGAGGAAAACGGCATGCCTTTTTTTTGGCTGGAAAATTATCAAATAACTTCTTTCTCGCTCTGGGCGGAGCAGGAGCACGTGTCAGACTCTTACTGAATAAAACTCATACCTACGTGTTCCTTCAATTGCCTGTATGTTGCCGGGAGCCACGGTATCCCTTTCGGACTTTCCCGCAACCGTGGCAGGCCCAAAACTGGCGTACCTGAGAGATATTTCTCGATGGCATGTGAAGCCAAGTCACAGACCCTTGGGCGGCTTTAAAACTCTGACACCAGGTTAGATATTAGAGACAAAACTAGTTGTAACGTGTAGGCGCACATCGGAAATTCTGACAACTGGTTCAATATTAATAAAAGTTTTGAAACGCAGTTGTTGTGTCAGTGATCACTGCCCGTATATAGATATTGAGTCCCACATGGTTAGCTGGTTGCCGAATTTACTCAATTTTTTTGACAAAGACGGGAGATTGTAGTTTACAGGGAAATAAATTAAGCAAGAAATTTGTTTGACGAGAAGGTAGGTAAAAACCCGGCAGGTTTTTAAGGCCGGCAGGTAAGTACAAGAAGAAAACCGCCAGCCTACTGGTTTTTTCAAAGCTTATTTAAGCATAATTAGCCTATAAACCCATTCGTGGGACACAGGCCTCCTCTCTGTGAGAGGGAGTGGGCCGTAATGCATCACGCGGGCCTAGAGCGGGTTGGTGGATGTCACATATTTTCGTCGGATTTTTAAAGATATTTATAACATAATTACTACAAAATGAAAAAGATTCAAGCAAACTCAGAGTAAATAAGTTCAATTTGAGACAGAAGAAACCAGACATAATCTATTTTAAGACTTCTTATTCCAAGACGGACAAATTTAGTTACTAATGAAAGAGTCTGGAAGTAGTGACATCAATGATCTAATAATAAAGATAAACTCGCGTTAGGAACAAAAGATGTATTTTAGATACCTTTGTGTACTAATGTATTAATACTATGTATTTTAATACTGCCAAATGGAATGTGCTGGACCCGAACAGGTGTTTACCACGGATTAGAACGGCCTCGTTGGTATACTGGTCACAAGCGCGAATCCTGCATGGGAAGCCATCTCCTCCTTCTGCGAAGCAGCAATTAGTTCGCGAAGAAGGAGTGGACTCGTGAGGGAGAGGCAAATTAGGCGCCCTCACGCCCCTTGTCACCGCATGTGACGCCCTGGGCGTCGGGAATCCCAGGCCGCCGTAGGTGCGGGCTTGCGGATGGTGAGCAATGGGTAGCTCGCCGTCCGATAAGGTCCAGGCTCGGGTCGACGCGCGTTGTGTTCTTCGCGTGCCTCAAAGAGATGTCAGCACAACGGACGGGGTCCGCTAGGGCTGATGCCTGCCAGGGTCGCGGGAAAGCCTGAAAAGGTTACCGTGGCCCTGGTAACATACAGGCAACAGAAGGAATGCGGGCGGGTTTTAGTCAGTAAGTGTCTGATACACCCTCCCATTCCACCCAAAGCGGGAGAAGTTATTTGATAACTTGTCAACAAAAAAAAAAGCGCGACTTCTGAGTATAAAGTCCTGAGCTCGATTCTCGGGCTGAGCAATTCGGGATTTAACTTAGGATATTCTCAGTGGCAGCCCGGAGTCTAGATATTGATAATAGGTTTGCCCCTAATACACAGATTTTTTTATAGATCTGACGACAAAGTATGTGCTCCGCAGCCTACCACTCCAAGGCATACAGACCTTATGAAAAACTCAAACTTAAGTCATTTATTTCAATTAAACTGCGTATAAATACAGGGATTTTGAATTGTCAAGGAGTCGGTCAGCCAGAAAGACGAAGCTAGTAATGTTCGTTCCTTTTATTTCGCTAAAATTGGATGAGTTTCTCTCTCTCAAAAGAGCTGGTATGTCACAAGAATAGTGTAGTAGCTAGTAAAGCCCCTAGTGACATACTTCGTGTGGGAAGTACTACCGCCAAGCAGCATTCCTGTGTTTGTTCCAGTTTCTGAGCGACAGGCGTGTTTTAAAAATGAAAAGTGAAAAGAAATTAATAAATTCTCGAACTTCTAAATCGAGCTACCGTGCATATTTACATGTAGGTATAAATATCTAAAACCTGAAAATAATTATAAAGTCAAAAACATTTTTAAGTAGTTTTGAAGCCAACATACTGCGGGTCATCATTTTGAATAGAATAGAATAGAATAGGTCTTTATTTGCTTAGTATGTAGGTACATAAAAATAAGTTGATAAATTATATAATAGGATCCGAGTACATTCTGCCTTAATATAGCATGCAAATGTGATACAAACTAAAGATATTACAAAAAAATTATCATTTAAGAAATCCTGTACAGAATAATAGCATATATCCACAAGAAACTCTGTGAAATGTTTTTTAAATTTATGCAACGGTAGATTTTTCATTCAGTAAGGTATTTTATTAAATATTACAGGAGCCATACATATAACATTTCGGTGTCATCATTGATCAAAATTGGTATTCACGACCTTCTGAAAAGATACAGACCTTCATGCAAAAAAATGCAGGGGGGCTTGATTCAGGTCTCCTCATTGTATAATGAGATATTCTTCTTTTCGTGTGGTTAGTAACTAACCTGGTGTCAGAGTTTTAAAACCGCCCATGGACCTCTGACTTGGCTTCAAATGCCGTCGAGACGATGACATTTTCGATTTGACATCAATCTTCTTTTATATATCTCATTGTATACTGCGGCGATCGACGTCATCACGTCAACGCCGGCTGTCGCTGAAAACCATAGCCATAGGGTCGCAACATTAAGCTAAGCGATGGCTATTTTTCGTGGATGTGACGCATATTTTCTCCAACTTGTTCTTTTTTGTGTTTGTGTTGTTTATTTGCGTCCTGTTTACCGCAAAAAAAGTTTTTTCCCTCTTTCGTTTATCCTAATAAAATAATGATGAATCATGATGAAGGTAATAAAATAATGATACTCTCTGATTTGTACCCGGTTGATGGAATTAGGCTCGTAGCTGGCGGAATGTGGGTGTAACTAAAAGGTACACCTCTGCCCTAATCCTTCGGGGATTACAGGTGTTATGTTATTTATTTAATTATTCTTTTTATGTTTTTTTTTTCGTTTATTTGTTTTGTGGTGTTATTTGTTGTTTGTTTTATGTGTTTTTTTTGTTGTTAATTTTTTTTTTTATGTTACGTTTTGTAAAAAAAAAAATTGGTAAGACGAGTGTCTTTTTCTTGGGCAGAGTAAACAAAGGAATTGAACGACAAAATTATTAGCTATTGCGTGGTTTAGTGATGCTGCTATGAATATCAATATTATTGTTAATAATCCCACATATGATATTGCTAGATTTCTATATTATTATCACGTATTCAGCTTGTTGGTGTAGTAGTCGTAAGCACTACTGCTGAGGTCTTGGGTTCGATTCCCATTTTAGGCAAAGTGTTATTAGGTTTTTCAATCTGGAATTTCTCAGAAGCAGCCCGGGGTCTGGATTTGTGCCCGGTTGATGGCAATAGGCACGCCCCTATTACATGGAACTTAAACATAACAGGTGAAATGTAGGTTTACTATATTATGTACTTACAACTCTGACCAACCTTTCGGGGAAAGATGGCGTGATGTTAGGTTCATGTCATGTATTTTTCAGAAACAGTTTCTTTGTTGATACAAAACTGACTGTTGAGATGAAGATGGGAATCTTGATCTTTATTTAGGATAAAATAAACGTAGGTCGAAACAAAGCTATGTGGGTAGATGAGATGTTAGCGAGAGATCAAAGAACCAAGTTATTGTGTTATTATTTTGGAAACAAAATTATTCCTTTGTTTTGTTGTTGCTAACTTCTTCATGGGTCTTCAGACAGGTATGCATTGAAGAAGAAGAATTATCAGCAGATACCTATTTTTTTTTTAAATGTTGATAGCAAACTAGTACCTAATTAGTTGTAGATAGTGTCAGCGGTTTAGCAATACCATCTATGAGCCAAAATCAATCTGCCTAGCCTTTTCCCTACTCTTTTGGGGTAGGCTTCTAGTCTAACCGGATGCAGCTAAATACCAATATTTTACATGGAGCCACTAGCTATCTGACCTCCACAACCCAGTAACTAAGCAGAGTAACTTTCGGCCTTCTGACGATCCGTAACGACTGTCAAAAATCCACGTGGATTTTTGAAAGTCGTTGGACTTAACTTGCTTTTCGAGGCACGGAGGAGTCTCGGTATATAAAGATGGTCACCCATGCACGGGCAAGCGTAGCTTAACCGGATGGATCGACCCGTGCGGCTGTTATTACTTAGCCAAGAGCTCCTCGATTACCATCTACGAGTATGTAAAGCAATTTACAAAATTCATATTTTACGATCATCATTTCTAACTGTGCTTACCCCAACAGAACACATTATTACCGTCATCCAAAAACTAATTTAAACCTAAATAAATATCAAAAATCTCACGGAGACAAATGGCTCTCATCTCCTTACAAAGGCAAAATTACTTTGAGACTGAAATCTAGATATAATTATTTTTTCCAGATGTTTCGTAATTCAGCCCAGTAATCTTGAAATCTCTCAAAGTCTTTTAAATATCTGGGAATCCCTCCGTTTTAATGATCCTTTTAATAGGCACGCTCGTTGGAAGTTTATTGCGCATTAATTATACTTGCTGGTTAGTGACGATTTTTTAATGTTTTTACACTGTTTTTGGGTTACACATTGTATTGGACCAAGAGCAACATTTTGGACATTAATTGCGTAAAAAAATAGTTACCTTTTCAGAGTTTTTTGCACTACTCTTCTTTTTTCCGTGGGGTTAGTGACACTAACCTGGTGTCAGACTTTTAGAGATTTCACATGCCGTCGAGAAATGTCTCTCAGGCATGCCGGTTTCTTGATGATGTTTACCTTCACCGTTTTTGAAGCAAGTGATAATTATACAATACGCACATGAATCCGAAAAGTCAGAAGTGCGTGCCTTGGGCTCGAACTCGAGACCTATGACTTGGTTGTCTGACGGTCACACCACTAGGCTATCATTGCTATACACTACGTATTATGTACTACTAGGTACATACCTGATACTTAATGAGAATACAAAATGCAATGTTAATTTTTATGCCATATTATGCCTATTTTTGAATTCCCCGAAGCGTTAGACGAGCTACGAGGTACGGTACACCCACAATTTTGCCAGTTACGTTTAAGTACCATGTAATAGGGGGCGAGCCTATTGCCATCAACGGGGCACAAATTCGGACCCCGGGCTGCTACTGAGGTTCTGTTAGAAAAACCCAGTAACACTTTGCCCGACCAGGAATCAAATCCAGGACCTCATGTTCAGCAGTAGAGGTGGCGTCCACTGAAGCAACAAGTCAGTCAAGTAAATATCATATTATAATGTCACTAAGTCAACAATAAATTGGTAACTATTCTAATTCAAATTCAAAGTTTTTTATTTCTCATAAACGTAAATAGGCAGTTATAAAACGTCAGAAGCTAGGTGTACGGTTCCAATTGGTCGTTAAATTTTTGATTCCATGGTCGTGGTTAAAACTGGACGCCATAGGTTCATACATATGACTCTGCTTCTAATTCTTGTTAGCAGTATGTAATCATATAAACGTTTATCTAAAATATTAATCATGGCGAACGAAATTTCGGTAGTCATTTGTCATATCCGGGATTATTGTAACTTCTTATGGCGTCTGAAAGTTTCTTTAAGATATTATAATTATGAATTTGGATGTCTCTAAGAGTAGAGAAAGACTAAAGAAACGAGGCATTAATTGAAAAAAAAATGAATCATGGCTAGTAATGTTTTTTCCATTTGAATATTATCAGTAACTTACACTCCAGAGCCTGGATTTGTGCCTAGTTCATGGCTTACCCCTTAATATTCAATCATTTATTGCATTCCATAATATGTACCCATGTGGTAACCTAAAATGTAATGGGATTATTATGGCCCCTGACGGGCACAGCAAAATACTAGGAGGGAGGAAGCTTTAAAAGCGTTCATTAAAAAAATCGACAACGTCGCAAATAGCCGTCAAACATTTAACTGTTTTGATTAATTTCGCAATATTACTCTATGGAAATTAGAAATATGGCTAACTAGTGAACTAGAATATTATTAATGAATTGCGATTATAACAATGAATTTGATGTTGTAACCGTTTTAGGTGTAAAAAAGGCTTGTTGTAAAGTTATTTTTTTTTAATAACACAACAATATTCTAGTTCAGTAGTTAGCCATATTTCTTATTTCCATACAGTAATATTGCTAAATTAATCAAAACAGCGAAATATTTGATAGCAATTTGCGACGTTGCCCAGTTTCTGTATAAACGCTCTTAATACTCAACACTTGGAGGGACACTGAACGTCCATAGCCGTTATAACATTAAAACTTCTATGGTGTCTCGTTCAGTGTCCTTGAATGCGTCAAATTATCCATTCTTAACTACATAATATATCTGAATAAATTATTAGTTTTTTTTCTAATTTGTATGAATTTTCAAATACATAAAACTGTACTAATAATTGGTAGATACGTATTATATTATATAGCACCTATAGTTTATCTTTGGAGGAAGAGATGATGACGTCACTCTGAAGCAGTTGCACGAAGGCTGCGCTGACGTTCATGTTCGGAGTCACCAGTATAGAGGTAGGAGGAATAGGGTGTTGTGTCTGGTGGGCAATTGCCCGACGATTGATGTCGGGATGTTGTATATTGTATTCTCGTCGCGCGGTGAACTTTGCTTGCGCGATGCAGAATTTTGCGTGACGTCAATGGTCAGTGTGATGCGTAGTTCGCAAGTGGCGTTGTAAATGTCGCCACAGTTTAAATCTATATATCTCTATTACATATGACTTAAATATAGATGATGAAATGACGGTGTGCTATCCTGTACTTTTGCCTAGTGCGGATAAAATCAGCTTGATATTATGTCATGTTATTTAACATGCTGCAATGCATTTTATACCCATTCGTTACATAGTTTAAAATCTCATAAATAATGTTAATATAATAGACCAAAGTATAAAAACAAATGAATGCGTAGTGCTTTAATTAATTAAACGTAAATAATAATTAAAAAGCGATTTACTTGTAAAATGTTATTAAATATGTATTAAATTTTATGGTAGAAAATTATTATATTAAATACTTTATATTTAACTATGTTGAAATTTAAGCAGGCTCTCTCATTACTTTGTAATGTTTTCGTTTGTTTTTAAGTATCTTACATATAATAGGTATTTAAATATTTCTATAAAAATAACGCTGACTATCATTTAAAAATACTCGTGTATTTTAAATTGTTTTTATGTGTTGACTATCTCATCGATGTAGTGGTCGCAAACAGGAGTTCTGACCGTGAAGTTCTAAGTTCGATCCCCAGACATTTTAGACAAATGAGTGTTAACACCTCTGCCAACCCCTTGTTACGTTATGACAAATTTCATATCCATTTCTATCATATAGCCTCGTATCCACTAGGCAGCAATTGACGCGCAACACGTGATGCTCAACATGTTCGGCAACGTTGCACAACGCGCGGTTTATTGTTTGTTTTAAGTGCAACATGCCGTTGAGCATCAAATGTTGTCGATTGGAGACGTGACGCGCAGAAATGCTCGTAATGTGGTGTAAGGAACGAGTGCTCAAATTTAATTAATTGTACTAAAACTATGAATGTTTATTATGGGATACTGCTGCTTTTTGATGCATTTTTCGATAAAATTATAACCACCGCCGCTGAAATCAACACTAGTTCGTCTGGTTCGGTTGCCGACGTCTAATCATGGGTAGATAGACAACGTTGCTAAACAAAAGTTCCGGGCTAACTTTCAACATGTTGAGCAACATCTTGTGCAGCATGTCGCGCACCAAATATAGACAATATTTGGTGGATACGGGGCTTAAAAGAAACTACGTAATTACTTTACAGTGGAAAATGAATTATTTGCACAGTTTATGGAGCATTGCAGGTGGCGTTCTATATTCAATTCAATTCAAAATTAAATTCAAAATATTTTTATTTCACATAGACCGACATGGGCAGTTATGAAACATCAGAAGCTAGGTGCACGGTTCCAATTGGTCGTTTTCTCTCCACTACTCCACGGTTACTCTTTTAAAAATAATGATATGATAGTTTCTGCCTATCCCCCATGGGAAAAAGGCACGAGTCTAAGAATGTATGAATTATATTCACATTTAAGGCGCATTTACAATACTCTACACATAGCAAGATAAGAAATACCTGTCACGAGCTTGATGTATCGCTGCTACGTGCATTCGTCGAGTGCTAATATTTTAGAACTGACTGTTAGCAAAATATTGCTACTTTAAGCAAATATTTACGTAGTTTATTGTTTGTTTTTACGCAGTTACGTTTAAAAAAAAGCGTTATTCCATCAGGAATTTCTCATTAGCAGCCCGTAGTCTGGATTTGTGCCCGGTTGAAGACAATAGGCTCGCTCCCTATTACAAGGGACTTAAACATAACTGGCGAAAACAGGGTGTAATTATAGAAATACCTCTGCCTAACCCTTCAGGAATTACTGGCGTTATGTTATGCTTATTGTTTGTATAAGGCATAAGTATATAAATTATAGCAATTGGCGACTCGATTCAGCACAGTGGTTGCGTTATTTGATAATTGGCTGCCGAGCTATGAGTTGCGGGTTTTTCTACCATTTTACAGGCTCTATTATCAACTTTGCAACTTACGCCAAATCCCATCCTATGCCCAGGAGAAACAAAGTTGGCTCAATTGATAGGTCAATACTTCAGAAGTGTTTGTTACCTGAGTCTTTCTTTGGACAATTCTTAGAAACATTCGGCATTTGTCGGAAATCGGTCGGAGTTCAGTTTCATCCCCAAATAAATATTAAATATTGTTTCTTGTACCTTAAGAAAACTACTTCTTGGAACGGCTAGCTCGGTACGGTAAGTACCCTATGTGTTAATTCATGGACACTGTTTATCACTGCACTAACATAGCATAGCATAGTATAATGAGCCTATAATGGTCATACTGCTGGGACTCAGTCCTCCTCTCTTCGATAGGGAGTGGGCTGTATCTACCACGCAAGCTGGTAGATGTTACGCCATGTCTTCGATTTTTTGGTTCTTGGAGATGCCGGTTTTCTCACGATGTTTTCCTTCACCGTTTTGAGAGCAGTGGCAATGAAATAATTTACACAAAGTAAAACGCCTGTCAAGGTTCGAAAGATTTTTGAATAAATAAATAACTATCCTATATAATATTGGCAAAAAGCACAATAAATATCACCCTTAGATATGAATAAAGTCTTACATAATAAATTGAATGCCAAACGAGTATTATCAATTTTAAAATCGTTCGAATTTACGTTAAATTAACGGTACGCGTTCGTGCGAGCCGTGGGGCTCGCACGAATGCGAGTTAATCAGCAATTTATTGTTATTCAGTTCAATGTTCAATCAGCAATTTATTGAAAACAGACATCTTGAAGACCTTTCGCGCTCTTAATAATAGTGAGATTTAATTATTTATAACACAAAACGACTTTTGGGGATACCTTTATTCAGTAGTGGACTTCAGCTGACATTCATGAATAAAACAATCTTCAAAAAAAAAAAACCTCAAAATAGAAAATTACGAACACTTGTCAACGAACGCGTAAAGAAGAGTAAATATTTTAATTTTATTTTTAACTGTTTCACCACGTTTGTATTTCCTGTGGGAGTAAACACAAATACCTAATCAAGCGGCAAAAGCTTGACATTCATATCCACTGAAAACTTCAAAGTTTGCACAACAGATGGCGCTAACTGTTTAGACAGATTAAAGAATAGGTTTTGAACAAAATTCATTCGCTTTACAGGCTATGAAAATTGATTTGGTAACCCACACCGTTCTAAAGCCATATTTACCCAGTCAAGCGGCAAAAATGTATTATTATTGAAAGAAAACTCGTGTTTCATTCCCCGGGAGTTCGGGAAAGCGATCCTAGCGCCAATACGCGATTCCGCCGCAGTCTGTGCCCGCCCGCCCTAGAGACGCACGCCGCCCGCCTAAGCGCGCCCAAAAAAACCGAACATCGATTTTTAGTGCTTGTGTTGTGTGTGTGAGTGTCTGTGTGTGTGCAAAAAATATTGGATGACAATCATGTAAGTTATGAGTGTTTTTTTATACTTAATTTTTTTTCTAGACTTTTCTGAACTGCCGGTTTTTACGTTAATTATTTTAATTGAGTGGCATTTAAATGTATTTAAATGTGCAGTTTAAAAACAAGTGAAAACCATATAAAGTTTAAATCGAAATAACAAACGCGACTATTTGTGTTTACAAATGAAAATCGCGTCAAAAATTATTCGAAAAATTGTTAATCAGTACGAACTACAAATTCGAATAACGAATTTATTTACACAGCTGGTTACAGCTGGTTTGATCGAGGATGGTTACAAAATATTATTCGTGCGATAAAATCGAGTGTGAAAACGATCATGTATGTGCCTCATCTGCGGAAATCCACGATCGTTATAACTTTTAATCGGCAATTTCTCACGGTTTTATTGCCGTAATCAAACGATATTTGGTGTATAATTGAAAGGAGTTTAACTATTAAGAAGTATTTGGGTAAACGTTTAAACAATTAATATTATTCATTCCAACACAAATGTTTTTAGAAACGGTTTATTTTAAAACTGTGTTACGTAGTGTTAAAGATAATTTCGATGTACATTTTTAAAGAAGGTGTATTAAAATAATTGAAATAAATAGTTAAAGACTCAATTAAATTATTACAGTTCAATTATTTTAATCAATTAATAGATATTACGATATTTAACATAATTACTTTCTAATTGAATGCGTTTACAACATTGAAGTTTAAGTTACAAATTATTTCTGTTATATTTAGCTGGTTCTAAAATATCTGATTATTTCAATTATAATGAAGCATTTTATGTACTATTTAATTAAATGTAAATAATTTGCGGTTGTACATAATTCAGGCCTTGTTTCAAGTATTTTGTGTAGGTATATTATTCTAACATTTTATATAATTTAAACACAGATTCTGATGATCTCTCCATACAAACCAAAAAACCATTAATTAATTAATACCAACCAACCAACCACCAACCAACAACCATCAATCCAACTACCATTAATTTAAACCATTCATAAATTGGTATATTTAAAAAGTTACTGAACTTTATCTTATTGCACATACCTACTAATACATTTATTGATATCTATCAACAAATATTAATCAGTTGAAAGATACTGAACGAGACACATTAGAAATTTTATTGTTACTACGTCTATAGGCATTTAATTTTATTTATTTATTTAATTCAATCACAGTGATCCACATTTATGTTAGTATACCTACTTAAGCTTAATATTAGTGACCACATATTCATTGAGACACTATAATCACATTATTATAACTAAAATTAAATACCAGGAGCAGGTACATTATTCACATAAATAAAGTCAAAATCATCTCTAAATTATTAAAATGTTTAAAATCATCAATAATAATTATTATAGTAGTAGTAATAGTTATTAGTTTCCCTCAAAGTGTTATAACAAAGTTTGATTTTCCCATTCAGATGCTATTTATTTCTAAGCTCATTATTTCCTCGGATTACCGCCAGTGTCGGCTTCAATATTACTCTATAATACTTTTTATCTTTTCTGTGATAATACTCGTCTAGTATATTAATAGTTATTTCATCCGTCTGTTGTACATTTCTGGTTTACACAAAACCCATTCACTTACATGTTTCCAAAAATAGCTTCCAAAATGTTCTTAATACAATATTTATTGGATTAAGGCAGTAGTGTAAGCCAGAGGTAAACGTAAATATTTAACGATGGATTTGATACCGATGTTGGCATTATCTCATTGATCTTTAGGATTTACGATTACAGCTTATAGCAGGCCCTCCATCAATCGCTAAGATATTCGGCTGCTTTTCGATACTTGGATTCGGTTGAGTTGAGGAAAGGATGATAAGATGCGATCGACATAAAAATATCGGTATATTTAGGTAGCTAAGTCTTTGCAGCACGAAGTTTCTTGGCCATTTTTCTCCATCCGAAACTATCTTTTGGAAGGGGCGACTAGAATCAACCCTTTTTATTATTTGTAATTTATGTGTGCTTTTTAATGGTCTAATTGAAATATACGACTTCGACATTTGTGAATATTGTGGCTGTTTGTCTGTTAGAGCGTTTTTATCTTGAAAACTCTTTTAATTTATATTTATCCACGAATTCTGGCCAGGTTTATGCATTTTGGAATATCAGTCAAAGTGAGTGGAGCCGTAGGCATATCTAGTTCTTCAATAAACATTCCGCACAAACCATCTGTAAGCCATACAAATATTTTACGTTGCGGGAATCGAACCACCGACACAAATTTACATAGCGTAAGTTTCGTAAAACAAAACCCATCATGCCATTACTGCCCTGAAATGCTCCGCGCCAATCACCATCTTTACCTTGATATCTCTACTCTCTCTATTCTATAAGGTAATAAGACATTAGCAGACATCACTAATCTAAGTTAATCGTTCGCGAGACGATATGTGATGGCTTCATTAGACGGCTATGAATTGATAAACGTTCCCTAAGTTATTCATACATACATTACAAGTCTGAATTACGCGTAGGACCATTACGTTTGCTTAGTTTGGATAAATCTTTTATTTGGGATAAGTAGATTTTTTATGTAGGTAAGTCGGCCTACCGGAAAATTCTTGCATATACTTAGTATAGATCTCATCATTCGTAGATCATTGACAGTCGTTACGGGTAGTCAGACGCTCAAAAGTCTGACCACCAGTCTTACCAAGGGGTATCGTGTTTCTCAGTAACTGCGTTGTGAAGGTTAGATAGACAGTCGCTCTATGTAAAATAAAGGTATTAATCTGTTTCCGGTTAGACTGGAAGCCGACCCCAACATAGTTCGAAAAAGGCTAGGCAGATTGATTGATAGGCTAGGAACACCAAAGCTAGCTTCAGATACACAGTTGTATGCCTATCTGCTAGTTATTTTACCGGAACGCATAGCCGTAAACTGGACTAGAGAGATAAGTTACTTGGTGTTAAAAATGTGTACGGCGCCGGTGGTAGAACTTTCCTGACTAGGTCCTTTCGTAAAGAGCACCAGTGGGTACTTAAATGTATTTATTTGAGGTTACTGTACAATATTTTGGGTTCATACCTGAATATTTTAATGAAAATGATATCAAGCCTGGTATAATATAATTTTTGTGAACAACAGCGTGTATCTTTGTAATTAAATCGAAAATGAATAAAAATATTTAAAAAGAAACGGTAAAATTACGAATTCATTGAAATCATTCTGAATGAATGAGTTGAATGAATTCGTAATTTTAGGTATTTGGCAGGAATCTTTACTTAGCGGGAATAGATCTTGGAAACAGCCTTAAATTAAGAAGAAATGATTATACGGATACCTTATCAAAACCTCAAGGTTCACTTACTAAAATTGACGTCGAAGCGGCGACGGCTCATTTGCTCCGTCTAATGTATGTATCACTATACAAAGCTAAACTAATCAATTCGAGTTGTCATAGATTACAAGGATTTGCTCACACAAGCATTGAATTACTCTATTCTCATTATTAATGATGCAAGAGACACCTACAATCTCGCTCTTTTCTCCCTAATGCGTATAACTGTTTTCCTCGACAGTTAGCAGATTGATGGTCGTTTTTTATGGGATTTTCAATGGGATTAGGATCTTTGGAAGCGTATGCGAGTTTGTGAGTCTCTGCTGTATAATTTTATTTTTCCCATGGCTCATTTCTTATGTTATTGTATGCGGAAAATGGTTTCGGTTCTAAAAACATGTTGAGTTTGGGAACGAATAATGGTTTTTGAATTCATTTAAGTAGTAGGTATTATTCATTTCGTGGGTTATTTTCAGTTTCGATTCTAACATTATTTTCCGGTAATCTTACGGTTTCAGGATTAAATTAGGTAGTCTAGACACGTTCAGGCTTAAGTCAGGCTAAGTTTCAGGCGTCTTACGTAAAATTAGATTCTTGGCGCTATTTAGGTATCTACCTGAATTATTCTAGAAGAGATCGAAAATATTATAGGTAATGGGTTTATAGAAATTGGGGTTCGTGTATTGATAATAGTTTAGTAGAATCAAGTAAACTTTTACGAAGAAGGTACGGATATTTTTGTTCACACCTAATTTTTTAAACTTGCAGATGTATTAAAGATATATAGTCATCCACGCAATTGACTTATGTTAATGAATGTCACTTACACGTCATAACACAACAAAGTTTATTAAAATGTGTATAAGTGACAGTTGGATTATTGTAACTTTAATAAAATTTCAATTTACGGGGAATAAGGATGATGGCTAGCCATCATCCTTATTCCCCGTAAATTGAAATTAAAAAAAAAAATCTAATTAGTCTTTTCTAGTCTTTAATTCTAGTTATAAAAAAAAAACAACTGTTTCCTACAAAAATGCGATTCCTACGCGGTCAAAATGTATGGACACAATTTTTTTTTCTAACCAACGAAAAAATTCGCTGGGGGCGTCCCCAGATTCATGAACTGAATTCATGATAACAGTTTGTGTTGATGTCCCTGCTACCTGTATATGGGTTCTATCTCCAATTGTGATAAATGAATGAGAATATCGTGATGGCGCAGTTGGTTAAAGCCTCGCCTCTCATGCACGTGATTGTGGGTATAAATCCGGGCTACCAACCAATGTCACTTTTTCAATTTATATATTCTTTCGTTCTTTCTGAGTTTATTTTGGACGTTACTAACATTGGTGAAGGAAAAATATCTTTGAGGAAACCTGGACTTATAGTTAAAGTAAGTCTTAAATCGGCAATCCGTCTTGAGCAACCATGGTGATCAATGCTCGTGCCTTCTCTGTATGAGAAGAAACTTTAGCTCTGCAATGGAACTATAAGAAGCTGGTATTCTTATTATTATCTCTAATCGATTGCCTCAGACATACTTACCAAAAGGTACCCTTTCCACAGGCAATAAAATATGTATCTAGCCTACATTAGGCCTGTTTCTAAATAATAACTTGGACCCAACTATAGGCAATAATTGTGCTTACCCGGGGGATTATAATTATTGTGGCCATTACATAAACAGTTGGAATAGGGACTGGGCAAGCCTTTAAATGTGAGAGTGTTTAGGATCGGTTAGGTGTAAGCTAAATAAGTGGTGCTTAGAGTACGTTTTATTTTTATTTGGGTTTTAAAGGTAAAAGTGAATGAAATGCTGCCTTTTTTTTGGAACGTTTTCATTCAGTTTTATTCTCGTTTAACCTGTCTAAATAATAGTCGAATATAGGGATTGATTTTGTTTTAATCCGCTTCTCGTAATTTGATTGGATTTCAATTTTGCCAACACGTTTAGCTGTTGGCAATACAATATTATGGTGCGGTAAGATTGATACGGTGATGGATAAGGTAATGTGGTCAGTTGGTGGACTTTTGTGATGAAATAGATATTTATTTATTTATTATTTTCACTTACATTTGTTTTTACAGCTTCTTAGCTGTAAAAACAAATGTAAGTGAGAGTGGAGAGTGGAGTGGAGAGAGAAGTGGGTTCTTACCCAATGTAACAATTTAGTCGCTAATTTTCACATTCAGAGACATCACCCAATAAATAAACACCACCATCGATAAATTTGAAATTATTGTTTCAATCAGTCATATTTTTGACTGCATAATCAGCCTATAATTTTCCCACTGCTGGGATACAGGTTTCCTCTCTGGAGTGGGCTGTAATCTACCACGCGGCCCCAGTGCTGGTTGGTAGATTTCACATGTATTCGAATGTTTGATTCCAGGACAGGCCGGTTTCCTCACGATGTTTTCCTTCATCGTTTTGATGTGGTGATGAAATTATTTACACAAAGTAAGACGCCACTGGGCCACCACTGCTCTATTTTTGACTAACAGGGTTCAAATTTATACCTGTCGATTACATGGTTATAGTAGTATTAAGATAGTTTAGTTTAAAAGGTATGAAAAATCAAACATTACATCAAGAGTAAGGATCTTAACATGTATTGTTTTATCATTTTCGCTTTAGAGACGTTAGTTATCATCGTCCATTTATTTATTACCTACTAAAGAATAGGTAGATCAGTGGAGACGTATTTATTTTCACATCGCATATTTTAATTATTTTGAATGAACAAAATAATTAAAATATGCGATATATTTGATGACAAAAATATAGGAAAATCCTGAACTCCCCTTGTGTGTTTCTGTTACCGATAGTATTTCGATATCAATTTCAATAATGAGGAAAATATTGATCTACCAAAAAATCATTTTAAAACTTTGCAATACTAGAAAGGCTGACCAACTTAATTTTAAATTGGAAGAGTGTAGCAACTCGTCCCTTAATGTAAATGAAGGCTGTATAAATATTCAAAATCTCATCAGAATCAATGTACCGGTATGATTTATCACGGATTCCCTTTAGTAGGAAACTTTCTGAATTTCTTTTGTATAAGCCATTAATTTTCTTATGATATGCTCAAATTAGTTTGTTAAAGCCATTTTTCTATTTTCATAATTATTTTATTTTTCGGATAGTCTTAGAATTAGATTATAATAGAGTAGTGGAAAAGTTATGATATTTTTTGATGTTGTAATCCTTAATCAAATTGTTTTAAATAGTGATTTAATCTTCTTCTCACACACTGACTTATTAATTTTAAAAACATTAGGAAAATCGTCTAATTTTACAATGTTTGTAAATATGTGAGCACCATGTATCTATCACATAATTAAATTATCTGTCGTTGCTTCATTTTTAATCCTTTTTACCTATTGTGGTATAGTAATTTTATTCTAGGTGCATCGTCTTCACATATAATTATTTAACTAATGTACGTACTAATACAAACTATTGTAAAACATTTTAAAAGAGTAACGGTGGAGTTTCTTGCCCATTCTTCTCCATACGAAAACTATCTTTTGGAAGGGGCGACTAGAATCAATTATTCTGTAAATTTTGACGTTCAAAAGTGCCATACATGGGCCTATTTGAAATAAATGATTTGACTTTGACTTAATTTTTTTCAAAAAATACAGTTTACAATTACGGTTTCAGAAAGTATGATCACTAGTTTTACCTCAGGCAATCATTAGGTATAGCTTAGTAAGTACGTAGATTAGTATTCTATAAGAAATAGGTACTACAACTGTCTCTCATAATTGAGGTACCTAACTATACTTTTATTTTTACACGACTACCCAAAAAGGAATGTAATGTTTTCAGGGTTCGTGTATGTATGTGAGTTTCTTTGTGGCACCATATCTTTTAAATGCCTGGACAGATTTGGATGTATGGGGTATCGTTAGAATTCTTACATCATCCCGAGTGACATAGCCTACATGTAAAAAAATAATAAAAAAATGGCGGCAGTATGGCTCCATATTCAAATGTGTAAATAAACTAATTTCTTCATTTATTACACTATCAGTACTTATCCTATTGAAAGCCTTGATGAGCACATTTCAAAACTATATAATTTATTGGCATACATTTTATATAGGTAGTACATGCAAAACAAACATTTCATCCCCACGCCATCCACCCCTCGCCTCGCCTCGCTGTGAGAGTTTAAAACCACCTTTAGTACTTAAATATTAAAACCACCTAGCATGACAGGTTTTAAAATAAAAATAAAATTTGACACTAAAACTATAAAATAAAAAAATAAATAAAAAAACAACTGCCCTGTCACAAAACGAACTATAAAGTAATAAACAAGTTGTATTAGTTAATCTGTATATACAAAGTTAAAGGTCACTCATTTACTCGCTAACTAAACAGATAAATAAATAAAAATGCGTTTTTGGCAGGGCAGTTGTATTTTTTTATTATTTTTAGTTGACTTTCTCCGGTATATTAAAACTCTATACAAACATAACCTATTCTTAAATGTATTAGATAAGTACGTAGCCAATTAATAATTTACTTTTTCTTATTCTTTTTCTATTGCGACTGTCCGCTTAATATTTATAAACATTCTATCTAAATTGACGTGATACCGTATTAAAGGGTGCCCTTTTTTTTTTGAGGGAAATCATCAAATAACTTATCCCGCTCTGGGCGGAGCGGGAGGGCGTGTCAGACTCTTACTGACTAAAACCCACCCGTGTTCCTTCGGTTGCCCTGTTGCCGGAGGCCACGATCTCCCTTTCGGTTTTCTTCGCAACCCCAGCAGGCATCGGCCCTAGTGGACCCCTTCAATTCTACTTACATCTCTTTGAGGCACGGGTGGAACACAACGCGCCGTTGACCCGGGCCTGGTCCTTATCGGACGGCGAGCTACGTAACGCATCATAACAAGTTCATGCAGATCCATAATTATGTAAGAATATACTACATCTGTGTAATAGAAATTATCTAAAATATACATACAGATATTTTTATTTAAAATGGTGTACAATAACATTGAATAACAAAAATAACTTGTTTTGTAATAATGGTATACACGAGTAATTATTAAAAAAAATAACACGAACAAGAGCACAACAACAGTACCTATTATTATATAACCAAACAATACAGTGATATCAACATTGTAATTTACAAAGCACTCCAAATAGGTACCTACAATTATTTTCTACTTTTCAGTTTTCTATTCATCATAAAATAATTGTCTACTCAAATACAGACATAATGTATACTCAATTACATTTTTATAAAAATCATTGTAGCCTCAACATGAATACCTACCACCTATTGTACAAATTAATGTATGTTTAATAAAGCACTCTTTAAACCCACTTATCAACAAGAAAGAGTGCCCTAAAGGTGTTATGTTATAATTTTGTATATATTTTTAAATGATGTAAATTCAAATATTCGTGCTAAGGGCAGAAATATAAAACCTTTTTAGGCAGAGTTTGGCCTAAATGCAATGCCTATCTAGTGCTAACGAATTAGCAGTAATGCGACAGTATTTGGCAAGTAGCTCGAATAAAAGAGAGGTTCAAGCCAAGATAATAGCTATTCGTGCTGTTAGCATAGAGCAGGAGTAGAATTTGGAATTAAGTTCGGAAATGTGAAGCTGCTTGATATGGGACGTCAGATAAGTGCGAATGTTTTTTTTTTTTATATTTAGCCTTTTGATCTGCCAGTTTTGAATTGGTATTTTTACACGACTATGGCTAAGCCAGTTATAATATGATCTCACTAGCTCTAAGAGCATGTAAGTATTTTAAAGTTGCAACCACGTACAGCCAAACTAAAATGAATAAACACGAGGTAGAAGTAGGTAATTATACTTAGTACAGCAGTGTGCCCGATTGGAATACCCATCGCCAAAAATTACGAAACTCCATACAAACTTTCATCCCCTATTTAAAATAGGAGACGAATTTTCAAAAATCTTTGCTTTGTGCTCACTTTTTTTGATAAGGAAAATTTATAAATGAACACCAAAATTAAAAATAATGAAAAATTTCTCGTTTCTACACTTAGCGGTTTAGGATGAGCGTTGTCTGTTAGTGAATTAATGATTTTTATTAAATAGAAGAATACAATTTAATTCACAAATTTTGTGATTTTTGCTTGTGCATTTACGGAGATACTTTATAATGTTGGAACACATTATAACCACGGTGCCAAATCAATCTGCCTAACCTAACCTAACTATGTTGGGGTCGGTTTCCAGTGTAACTGGATGCAGCTGGATACCAGTATTTTACATGGAGCGACTGCCTATCTGACTTCCACAACCCAGTAACTAGGTAATACAATACCTCTTGGTAGGACTGGTTGTCGACTTTCGGGCTTCTGATGACCCGTAAAGACTCTCAAAGATCCATGAATGACAGCCGGGAGTTGGTCCCGGCTGTCATTCATGGATCTTTGAGAAGGCTTAACGTGCTTCCCGAGGCACGGAAGAGTCTCGGTATATAGGAATGGTCACCCATCCACGGACCAACCCCTGTAAGCGTAGCTTAACCTGATGGATCGACCCGTGCGGCTGTTAGTACTTAGCCACGAGCTCCTCTAACCAGTGTGCCCAAATAAACATATTTGAATTTATTCAAAATCTAAAGAGTGTCCCAAGATAGTGAGCTCTAGACGTCAAGACTCTACTAAACTTTCTAATAGTTATCAGTGAGATAAGATGTATATAAAATAGTTGTCGCTTTAAATAATTGCAGTGGCAACTTCTAGAATAAAACAATTTCTTACCAGTATCGACCAGTAGAAGCAATATTTGTGTAAACTATTCTTAAATAGTTTGTGCCAATCTCTCATAAAATCAACAGTGAATGTGCCCACATAAATCAGCAACATCATGCAGCAGTCCACCGATTGACATAGGCCTCTCCAATTGAACTTTATTTAACTAGATTCTCGGCAACTCTCACCCAGCTGCTACCAGCCACCCTGCGAAGATTGTCGCTCCACCTAGCCTGAGGGTGGCCTACCTTGGCCGGCCCATTGCCACTTCATCTTGCATATTTCACATAAAGGTCTATCCACACAAACCCAGGGCCATGCCCGGGACGTGGACAGACCGTGATCTGTCAGGGGTTTTAAAAAAAAACAGCGGCCCTCCAGGAGTGTCAACAGTAGCGAAAACTTGAAAAAAAATCGGCACCGCGGTAATCAACGCGTTGATGTTTTTCGCTCCACACACCGCGGTAATCAACGCGTTGATGTCTTTTTAATGGTCAAAAGCTGGTGTCATCACAGTGTCGCGAAATCATTGGTTTAGTCCCATCTCAAAAATACCCAACGTGCCTAAAGAAGTTTTCACTTCAAAAAAAGTATCGGTTTGAATATATTATTTTATAATATGAACTCGTTCATACACGTCCGTGTCCGGATCGGCGACGGAACTCCAGTGCCTGCCTTTTGTGTGCTACGGCCCTGTCACGTCCTGGGCATGGCCCTGATATGTGTGGATAAAGCTCAAACATTCCTACATAAATACCAAGAATGTATTAAGACACAGCTGTAACTCTGCTTACGCCTATGGTAAAAACAAGCCCGATGCTATTCATCCTATTTTCAATGATTTAGGTTCCCGACCAATGTTAATTAAACTTTGAACATCAAACTTTTGTTCAGTAATTAGGTCGTTTCAAACACTTGCGTATTTTTTTATCCGCCAGGCCGCGACTTTTCAAAGAAAACTCGGAAATTAGATCTTTTCGTATTCTCATCTCATTGGTGGATGCGGAGATAGGCTACAATCAAGTTACCTGTAGTACTTTTGATTAGGTTTATCGCGGGACGAATGTTGTTAATCTTGCTTGGAAGGTACGTTATTATGGATTTTGTAAGAAACAAAGAATTGGATTTACACAGAGAAGGTCAATTCCCTTATTTAACGTTCAAATTCAAGTCGCATCTCATCTCAGCGACAATAAGTATAGTTCATTGTACTTTTTACAGATTGGGACTGAAATTAGAATGCGAACATTCTTAAAAATACGGAAATTGTCTTTCAGATCTATTAGTAGAGGACCCGACCTAGGAACGACCTTCACCCATCTGTTTAATGGATGAAAAGTATTTCAAATCAAATTTAGTACCTATGTTAGAAAATATATCGTGAATGAGTTGGCTGTAAACTTCTGGCCAGACAGTGATTAATTAAAAATTTAATAACGACTTTTTTTTTTTAACAAACGAAAAAGTCGCGAAATATTTTTATATAAATTTGTTATAAAATACTTTGCATCCAATAAACAGATGGGTAAAGGTCGTCTATAGGTCGGATCTTAGACCAACTGTATATTATATTAAATGAAAACATTATTTACACTCATTACAAAGGCCCGAATACCGGTAAAATTTTCAAACTTTTGTAGTTGACGCAAAAACCCTTACTTTCGGTTTCGCTCGTAGAAAGGTTTTTCGGTATTTTTACCGGTTTTAGAAGAGTCTTTACATAAAGGTTTATTTCGGATTAAACGGTTTTTTTTTTAAATTATTATTCAGCACGGCATCCTCACAAGTAGTTACAAGTTGCAACGCGTTTACTGACGTGCCGCTCGCTGTATAAACCGATTAATTTAGGTTAAAATAAAGTTCTTAAAATGTTCACGTTAAGAAAAGTTCGGAATAAACCGGTTTTCACAGTATTTTTCTACCGGTTCTGAGCCTTGCTCATAGCATAACTCTACTTTCCTATCAGTCTTCTATGGCAAAAGCGCGTAAAATACGGTAACATACACGGAAAATGCACTCGAATAGGAAAATCCTCCCTTTGAAGTCGGTTGAAAGGAGTAGTAATACGTGATAAGATATATACATAAAAAAACATGAAATATTCTAAACTAGCTTTTGCCCGCGGCTTCGCCTGTGTAGATGTCGGTAATTGAAAGTGGAAAACAGGATCGTAGGTACTACTGGGATAAAGGTTCCTGTGTCTTACCCAGGTCATGGTCTGTCTACCCTTGCGTCAAATTTCATCAAAATCTATGACCGACTAACAGACAGACAGAGTTACTTTAGCATTTATAATATTAAGATGGATATTACTAAATTACTATCGTTAAAAGTATAAAAGTAAAAATATCGCCTTTAGGTACTTACTTTTACAACATCCACGATGAAAATAGGTACGTAGGTATCTGTTTTCTTACACAAAACAAAATGAGCTTTTCGCGTAACGAGCCAAAAATTTAGAGGCATCAGCTCCCTTCCAGCAGCTGGTTCGACTCAAATTTTCCATTTCATTATAGGCATTATGTTCAAGATTACTTCGCGGTGTAAGCACAAATGGATATTTGAGTATCAATTACTGGGAGTACCAACCAAGCTGTGGCATTGCCAATCGATTTACTTGTGGAAAATGCCGATGTTTAGTTAGACTGTTCAATGTTTAGTCAGCAAAATAGTTCGTCAGGGAAAGTAATAGGAACTATTTCTGTCAGCAAACTGCGTTGTTTTTCTTCATTTATAAGGATTCGTGGGCCTAGCACGAAACCACGGAGTAATCGTGTCACTTAAATTTGACAGATTTCAAAATTGAAAATACTCGTTATGTTGATATTATTTACTAAGTTTGAAGACTTTATGCGTATACATGTATGGGTGATACTAAATTGTGCTTGTCGCAAACATTTTAACCAAAATGCTTTGGTGTAGTTAAATTTTTAATACAAAAATCGATCCAATTTACGTTTACGTCGCGCGATCGTGCTAGAGCCTCTGAGCTTTTTGCCCACGACTTCGTCCGAGTGGTTTTCGGAAGTTTCCAAATAATCCTTTTTACACCTTGACGGGTTTTTACGGCGCACAAAAAAAAAATCTATACCAATAACTTCATCGAAATCGGGCCATTTCTCTTAACAGAGTAAAGTGGTTGTTAACCAACTGCAAAAAGGAGTAGGTTCTCAATAAGTCTGCATTTTTTCAGAGGGCCTAGACAAGTGCCAATCGCTTTTAAAGCATTTCGCATTTCTACAGCGACTTTCAACAGGATTGACATAAGTTTTTCTGTAGCCTATGTCAATCCAATACATTTTTTTTACTTTTTCATCATTGTTATCGCTGATAGAACGTCACTGTTTAGGTTTCGATTTGATTATGAAATCGGCGTACTAGGTCGTAGCGCTGCAAAGATCGAGTTAGATCGGCACAAAACAAATATTTGCGTGGTTCCAAATCCGGTTTTGATACAATTTTGTGTTTGTCAAACACACGAAACAGGAAAAACGTAGTGAGGAGTAACGCTCTTCCAAAATGGAAATACAAACGGTCACGTGCAAGTCGTACTTGAAAAGATTTTTGACAAACAAAAAAAGTAATTTTATAGAGGTTTCGTTTTGTTCATTTTAAGGAAAGGCACTCAACATTATTCTTTTTACCCAAATTGATGATTGGCTGAAAAAATGTCGTGTCTCCAAAGAGTCGTGCAAAACAAAGCTGACAATAATGTCGGGTTCTGTATCTAATTTGTTCGTGTTTTATTCGCGTGACTGTATGTCTGCTGACGGTTGATGGATTGCAGTAGTTACTTCCATAATTATTTTGTTTTTTGTTTCAGTACTGAAGTAACTTTGTTCATTAATTTATTTTTTGTATCAATTATTATTTTTCTTTTGTTTTTTGCCTCATTGCTATATTTGTAGTAAGCGAGTATCCTACAGACGATACTAGCACCCAGATTCTTTTCTAGAAAAGTATAATTGAGTTTAGTAGGTAAATATTAAAAAATGCAATCGATGTGGATATATTTAGTAACCTGAGCGCCGACAGACAGAGCGCTCAGTGCTTGGTGTGGCAACACACCGTGTTCGAGTTCGCGACAAGTCAATCGTCATCCTGAGGATGCCTCGTTGAGAGGTGAAACACGTGTCGATTTTTTTCAGGGTCGTTTTAAGACTCTTTAGAAATAGCTAAACCGAACAGGTTATTAAATATATCCACATCAATTCCATTTTATAATGGATTTCCGCAAGGTCACGCCCGAATCAATTAACTAGGTAAATATTATCAAACTACACTGCTGTGATGTTCTTCAGAAAGGTCAAATGCGTAGTACTTTGACCAGGTGTATGAACGTAAAGGAAGCAAAAGAGTATGCAAGCATCGTATCAGGTGGCGCTCTATAGTTTCTGCCTACCCTCATGGGTTTATGTACATATGTATATTATGTGTATCAAACTGCACAGCATATAATTGTATGTGAATGGTATAAAGGAAAGTTACTATGTTTTTTAAAACCAGAAATTATTTTAGGACTGAATATGATAATCAATTTTATAGTTTTCTGGGTTTTAGGGCTCCGTAGTAAACAAGGAACTCTTATTGTTTCGTCATATCCGTCTGTCCGTCTATCTGTCTATCCGCGGCTTAGCTCAGAGACTCTTAGTACTAGAAAGCTGTAATTTGGTATAGGTATACATATTAATCACACAAACAAAGTGGTAAAATAAAATCAGTTTGTTCAATTTTTTTTAGGTTATGTTTTTTTGTCTTCTATCCCATAGTGTGGGGTGTCTTTAGAAAGTTCGTTCAAAAATGTTAGGAGTTTGTTAAACTATTATTGGATTCAAGGATCGGTTTGCGAAATATTAAGGTCTAAAGTACAAATTTTTGCTAGAGTTAAGTGTCCCCCTCCCTTTTTTTTGTGTGGGAAATGATCTAATAACTTCTCCTGCTCTAGGTGGAGCGGGTGGACGCGTCAGATTCTTACTGACTAAAACTCACCCGTGTTCCTTCAGTTGCCTATATTGCCAGGGACCACGGTAACCCTTTCGGACAATAACTGCAACCCCGGCAAGTGTCCCCTTCCCTGCCAGCTAAATAGTTGGTTCACGGATATGTGAAAAAATTCACGGCACTAGTATATAATAACGAAATTAAAAGGAAAACTATCACAGCTAAGTAGGCTTTACAAGTTAACGAGTAATAATCATGTTCTCCCATATATTCTGTATGGGAACATGTTTTCCAACTACAAAGTTAAGTTTGTTCTTGGGATAAATTCATCCCAACTACAGAACCCTTCATTGTACGTAGTCCGACACGTACTTGGGCGGAGTTTTTAGTTTTACTATAAGTATACTTCTACCTAGCAATTCAAGGATACAGGCGTTATGTTATGATATTTCTTATTCTGCAGTAAGCAGCTCAGAGCTTTGCTAAACTCTTGCACATCCCAAGTAAAACAATAACACCCCAAAAAGGGCATAAATATAAATAAAGGAAGAACACATTTAGTACAGGCACGCGACCCGGTGTGATACGGAAAGAGAAGAAAGCTATCTATCTAGTTTTATGGCTAAAAGCAACACACTGTAAATTTTGTTTACCATGCTTATTTATACGGAAATAAAAAATAGGTCAAGTGTGAGCCTTGGGAGCTTTGTGCGTTCCGTAACCTATTTATTTTATGAGTAATTTGGGCGGAGGAAGATACAGTGAAAGTGGCGTTCGGAGGATTGGATACGGTTTTGATTTTGTTGGGTCTTAACTTTGATATTTCTTATAATACCAAGCGGTTTCTGGTTACGAGTACACTCTTTTTCTTTTCAAAATGCTAGAAGAATTCGAACAAGAATTAAAGGAAGAAAGATAATTTCAAATATCTATTATGAGATTACTATAATACGCAAATTACTGAAGAGTTTTGAGTTGGAAATACTGTTATGTCTTTTTTTAAATTTACCACTAGCCGGAAGCTTAAGACAGCACAAGAAACACTCTTTAATAAAGCAATTCAGTATTATTGGCTTAATCTGCTAACAAAATAAAGGGCCGGGTCATTCACCCAACAATTAAATACAAAAACATAATTTACATAGACAATATTGATCTTCGAATAATCCGCAAAGCCACAAACTGATCACATGCTAGCGTACAAGTCTATGTCCTGAATTGACACACAGTATTTGATATAAGTACGATCAACAAAAGAAAAAGTAACCAGCATATAAATAAACATAGGGTATTGATACTTTGCACTACGTTGGCAAAAATAATAAAAGTAGTAAAAATATTATAAATGCGAAAGTTAGTTTGTTTGTTGCGCTTTCACGATAAAACAGCTGATGGTTACATGGGTAGACCTGCGTTAGTAAATATGATACTTTTTATCTTGGTGGTACGTTCCTGTGGGATAGTTTCCCACCTACACGCAGGCGAACCTGCGGACAAAAGCTACTATAAGATAAAACCTAACTCAGATTAATACCAAAGATTTGGCTAACTGCTAAAATTTGGCTACACGCAGAACACGCTTAAACTACATGTATTTAATCAAGAATAATTCCTATTTTGAGCTCATAAAAATATTCATGAACACTTTTATTTACAGATTGCGCTTCTTTTTGTGAATTTCATATCATTCCTATTTTGGGGTTTAAAAACTAACTGTAACTATTATACGACGGCAATAACATCGTAAATAGTACGTCAGTAACTGTGACACTCAGGTAAAAAAAGTTTTTTGTTGTCCGTACAAGACAAATCAATCCGACGTTGAGTCAAACGCAGCGACAGATTGACGGCCGCTTTTCCAATAAGACCGCGGATCCCTAAACGGATTTAACCACCCCAAATCCCGTAAAAAAGTTAGGGATGCTGTAAATTCCGTGACAAAATTTGGAACTCAATTGAATGTAAGAAATTTCATGACTCTTTGATGTTGTATGTATATTTTTAGCTGGTACCTTAGATATGTTTTTATGCAGGAAGTTCATAAAAGGAGATAAGGAATATTTCTTTTATCAAGGTTTTTTTTACTACATATCCTTGCCTTATTTCCGAAGCAAAACAATATGATCAAAGAAAGTCCTCAATCAAACACGGTAAAAAACAAATAGTTAAGGAAAAATGTTTCAATTTAATTAAGGTATTCTATTTTCTCATACCAATTGAAACCATAATATATCATTAAAAAAAGCAAATTATACTAACAGCTTGCACCACACATACGAGTTATAGGTCAATATCTACATAACATCACGCCTGTAATCCCCGAAGGGTTAAGCAGAGGTGTACTTATAGTACACCCACATTTCGCCAGCTATGTTTAAGTCCCATGTAATAGGGGGCGAGCCCATTGTCATCAACCGGGCACAAATCCAAACTCCGGGCTGCTACTGAGAAATTCCAGATGGGAAAACCCAATAACACTTTGCCCGACCCGGAAACCGAATCCAGGACCTCATGCTCAGCAGTAGCGGTTGCAACCACTAGAATTAAAATAATTATTAGATATCTTCTTCTAAATAAGTAGTAGCCCGGAGTCTGGATTTGTGCCCGGTTTATGGCAATAGTCTCGCCTCCTGCTACATGGGACTTAACACTTTCAACTCCATCCACTTTTCATAGAATTCATGCCACCATACATATTGGAAGTGAACCCACCGTGAGGGTTTCCGCCATTGCGTTTGCGCTAAAGTTAACCATCGCGGACGGTCACCGGCATTAGGTTTAAAATCGTGTTATAAAAAACTGTAAAACGAAGCAAAATAAGAAAACAGAAGATATTATTTTCATCAGAGAATTTTAATTTGTGCAAGCCCGGAAAAATTCAAATATTTCCTCCAAAAATCAAAAGGTAGAGCGTTATTTACGTAAATAATTTATTTCTTATTTTTTAACTAAATAAAGCTATTTAGGCTAAATTAAAATTCCTTTCGAATATAACGGAAGGTTTCGAAACGCGGTGTCTTGTTTACCTTATTTAAGTGGGCTGTCCCCTCTTCAGGATTTGCCTGATTGAATTCTGAGAAGGATAAGGGGGATAGGTCGTTGTGGTTTTGTAGGACAGTCCTGTGTCCAAATTCGTTGACAGGGGATTTATTTTACAATTTGGAGTTGCTGCGTTGTAAATAAACAAATTGATGATTATAACAGACAAATAAAACTAAGCAAACTCGTAAATATAAATTTACAGCGGTAAATCGAATTGAAAATTATTATGAACGTGAAACTTTATTAAAAAACACACCTCATTTGCTAAAAAAATATAGTAGATTACTTAATAATGCATTTAGATTACACCTTCTACTCCTTAAAAGACAATCTCGGTCTTTCTTCAAGGAATAGTCAGTTAGGAATAGTCAGGAAACGAACTCATAGTTTTATAACAAAATTTAATTTTGACGTGTAAAAGTGTTTTTTAATCAATTTACAGAAAAAAATATAATTTATCATCATTTATCATTACCAGGGTTGGCATAAAACAAACAAGTTGTTTTAAACACGTATTTTAAACAGTATTTTAAAAAAATTGAAATAAAACTATTGTTTTTCATTAAGTGTTTAAAATCACAGAATACAACAAGTTTAAAATAATGTTTTAAACATTTAAAAAAACATGGTGTTAAATCGAAAATGAATGGAAATAAACGAAAAGTTACCAAATTAAAATTCCTTTCGAATATAACGGAAGTTTTCGAAACGCGGAGTCTTGTTTACCTTATTTGAGTGAGCTGTCCTCTCTTAAAATAAAGCAAAAAGGTTAGATAGTTTTGTACACTTCATCGCCGGTAGAAATGAAGTAATTCCCCGCAACTTTTTTGGGGATTCCCATTATTTGAACATAGTCCATCCTACCTACTTGTATACTTCGTATTTTGTCGAAAAGATGTAATCCCCGCAATAATTTTAGGGACTTCCCTATACTTAAATATACTTTTAGGTAAGGTACATCTTAGAACGAAAATCGGAATTCTGAACATACAGAGTATACTGGGTGGTTCAGTATCTGTACATACTCTACTTTGATTGATTACAAAAAAAAAAGTTTTAGAACCTACTAACTAACTATATTTAGTATTACGTTGTTGTGATTATTATGTTATTCTGATGGTTTTTTGTGAATGTTTCCTCAGGTAAATTTTAAAAATGTCTAGAAATAATTATATTGTTTAAAACATTTTGAACTGTTTTATAAAATAAAAAATCTGTTTTTTTTTTTCCAACTCTGATCATTACTGACCAGTAGGTAAACCAAAAACACATAAAAAATAACACCATTCTGTAAGATTCCGATTTCTTAGTATAAGCAAATTTTTTTTCAAATACTTTTATTACAGTTACATTTTGTAAGTATAGTGGTTATTGATCAATTGAAACTTTTTTTACGATCCCAAACAGATGCCCGGTTTTAAAATTTAAATGAATCTAAACTTTTTACAATATCTTTTGCTAAATCTACAAAATGTAACCCTCCCAAAAATTGTTTTAAAAGTCTCCCAATGATAGAATTATAACAGACAGGATCCTCAAAACGGAATTACCCGTTTAAATTAAATTCGCATTATAAGAAAAGGTTCTATAAGATTTTTGTTTTTTAATAGAAATAAGAAAAATTGTGGCCGTGGGTAGTAAAGCTTTGGGCTTGCGGGCGGTGAGCAATGGGTAGCTCGCCGTCCGATAGGGACCAGGCCCGGGTCGACGGCGCGTTGTGTTCCACGCGCGCCTCAAAGAGATGTCAGCAGAATTGACGGGGTCCGCTAGGGCCGATGCCTGCCGGGGTTGCGAAGAAGTCCGAAAGGGAGATTATAGCCCCCGGCAATATGGCAACTGAAGGAACACGGTTGGGTTTTAGTCAGTAAGAGTCTGACACGCCCTCCCGCTCCGTTCAGAGCGAGAAGTTATTTAATAATTTCCCACACAACAAAAAAAAAGGTAGTAAAGCTTTTCATAATAAATTTTCCTTTTGGTATAACTTACTACTTATTTATTTCCTTTTGTTCTTCCTTAATTGCAGGAATTAAGTAAATTATTAAGGAAGTAATCATGACAAAGCTTGCAAAGGTCGGATTATAATTGGGTTCATAACATTTTATATGATTTAGCCGCAATTACATTTAGTCTTGGTCCACCAACCCGGATTGAGCACCGCGTGGTGGATTACGGCCCACTCTCTCTCACAGAGGGAAGGTCTGTGGGTACATTACAGAGTGATTATTATGCTTCGTCGTCAGCCCAAATTCGAGAAGACATCCAAAGGCCAAATCACGTGCTTAAGAAAACGTTAAAATTCAAGTCGCAAGCTCATCTCAGCGACTATTTAGAGGTAATTCAAGGTAATTTAGAGGTTTCCTTGGCTTATTGAGACTGAGATTAGAATACAAAAGTGTTGTTGGTTTTTTCCATCAGGAATTTCATATCGCAGCTCGGAGTCTGGATTTATACCCGGTCGATAGCAATAGGCTCGCCCCCTATTATATGGGATTTAAACATAACTGGCGAAATGCGAGTTAGGTAGGTACAACTCTGCCCCTCTGATTTCCAGGGCGCATCGTGTATAAAGAAAAAGATTATATAAAAAAAATGTCTCGGATAGTTGCCATGCATCCGACACAATTCATGAAACAATTAGGCACCGCTCCCACTGGGTCATAACGTCGAAAAATAATATCAAACATATGAAAACGTGCAGTAATAATTATTATCTTGGACGACAATAAAGTTTATCCTGCCGTGGTATTGTATAAACAGTCCCATTTAAAATACAATCTACGTCATTTAAAAAAGGACGACTATTTCTGTCGGTGTGCAGTGGAAACATTAGCTCGTCATGACGTCATATTATTCTGTCCTAAAATAATAATATACATGCAGTATTAAAGTGCACATGCTGAGTTGATGCGGTTGAAATCGAAAACTGTAAAAATCATACAGGGTAATGCCGTTTAATACCAGCATTCCAATTAAAATTATCGACACAACTGATTCAGAGAGTTTCTAATAAATTTGATGGCACGACGTGACGATCGCCACGATACTCTCGCCATAAAGAAAGAAAGAAACACAAATGCGTTTATTGGCATTAGAACAAAGAAAACTATTTAAAAAAATAGATAATAAACCATGCTTATAATGCCAAAAGGGCCTCAGCTCAGCATAATGTCAAATGACAACACAAGCTCACTACCTGACGCTGATTTTCAGCTGCAGCCGACGAGTGCGTACGCTTGAATTAGAAACAGATAGGGAAGAAGTGCATTTGACCGTTTGAATAATTTAAAATTAGTTATTTAAAATAGCTCTTACAAACTCAAATAAAATGTTATGACATTCATGAATGTGTGTGTGTGGGTGCGTTGTGCAAAAAAAGAAAATGCAGTGTAATGTCATGTGAATGTCATCTAATGCAAACGCTCTCGAGTGTTGTTTCAATAGGTATTGCCAAATTAGTAGAATGTTACTGACAGTTCGTCCCTCGCCAATTTTCACCAATTTAACCTGTTTTCGCAGTGGACTGCCAATGTATTGGCCAAGACTAATTGAATGCAGTGTTTATTTCGTGTTACCTATTATAATTATACCTAAACCAGATTATTTAAGTGTACATCAATTTTGTTTCATCTTTAAATGATAAATGCAGTTTATGATAAAAGTTTGTAATAAAATTTATCCGTATATACCGTGATTAACCCTGCCCGGGTCTATCTTTTTATGTAAGAATACATTTCTTTTACATTAAAGCATATTGCTTTTCTTCACTTGTCTTAATCATCTAATGACATCCACCCATGGTTAAAAAACTATTTCGCTTTTCGGCAGATTTCCGACATGACAAAACAGTAAAGGCAAGTCTCAAAATGGCAATTGTCAATTATATATTTTGTAGTATTTGATTTATTTTTAGGGTTTCGTACCTCAAAAGGAAAAAACCGAACCCATTTAAGATCACTTCGTTGTCCGTCCGTCTGTCTGTCAAACCCCTTTTCTCAGGAACGCGTTGAGGTATCAAGTCGAAATTATAACAAGTCGAAATTATAACAAGTCGAAATTATAACAAGTCGAAATTAATTATTTAATTAATATCAAATACGTAGGTCTGTTGTCTCTTAGAGCTCAAGCTTCTAAATCAATGCAATAAAAAAACGGCCATTTAAACGACATATTTTGATACTCACATATAAATGAAAACTTCCCGTTGACCTAAAAAACATGAAATTTGGCAAGAAGCAAGGTCTCACAGTACAAGTAAAGTAAAAAGTCCGAAAATAAATGTTTAGTTTTATCACATAAAAAATGCCATTACAAACTTACATTTGCAGTTTGAGAATTGACCGTGAGGTATATCGATGTATGGGAGATAATGTTTTTCAACTACAAAGTTAAGTTTGTTTTTAGGATAAATTCAATCCAAATACGGAACCCTTCATTGTACACACGGCTACACATCAAGCTATATATTTCCAGTTTATGCTGATCTCGCATTTTATAGGGTTTCCGTACAATGCGAGGTCATCTTATACTGGAAATGTATAAGCTTGATGTAGAGCTGTGTGAACGTGGTCCGACAGGCACATGGCCAGTTTTTTTTTAAATTAAGTATTTTTGTGGTGTGCAATAAAGTGCATATAAATAGTAAATAAACAAAATGGCTGAAAACTCAGCCGGTATTGCCAAAATAACCATGACACTATCACCTCAGAAAATGAATCAACGTAATTGAAAATGGCTTCCATAAAAGGTGAGAGGGAAATGCGATTGAATTTCAATGCAAAGATGTAAAAGCCACAAAAATGATCGCGATCAAATAAAGCGTGTCACATACTACATAGGTAGCGGCGACGCGAATTGGGAACCCGGCCAACTATTTACCGTTTCAAACAGAATTTTGTTTCAATGAAAACAGCAAAATTGGCTCGATGGAAAAGTTACCGTTTTTCGGTATAATTTTAACACTTCCGCAGATCTCGGATCGGTGGTTTTATATTTGCTCGAATGTTTTTTTCAAATAAACTTCACGACGAAATCCACACATTTCTGATATTATAAGTGTGATTATTTCGCCCACTGATATTTCTGGTGCCTGCAAGCGCGATTTTGCTTGTATTCTAACTTCATCCCCAGTCTATTTCGTTTCGTTTCGTGTTTCGAAAACTCTTTCCGAAGTGGCCCCAACACTCTGTAACTTAATGTCCTTCAAAATATTCTAGGTATTCCTATGTTCATCGGTTGAATTTTGTGCGTAGTCAGTCAGGCAGTCACGGTATGGTTTTACACGTATGGATTTTTTTCAAATAGCGTGCTTGAATTTGACGAGTAATAAAAACCAGTTATTCGAAACGCATGTTCGAAATCGTATGTTCAAAAGCGACTCGTTGCTATGTACGTATATTACAGGTTTTTTGCTTAGAGTAGATTTTGTGGTGGTATGAGTGGTAAAGTTGGTTCAGGAAAGCTTGCACTAATGGAAAACCTTCCTTTTCCATATGTTTTAACCAGCTACTTATGAGACATAAATTATGTTGGTATGTATTACCAAAACCACACGTGCGTAAAACAACTCGATCAGATTGTTATTTGATTGAGTTTTTTTACGCACGTGTGGTTTCTGTTGGAAGTGAACGTAAAATCAATCACAAGATTCGATTGTTCGACAAACGGGTGTAAAACTGAATAAAATCGTTTAAATACAATCAATCCAATGTAAATAGGTTAGGTTAGGGCCCGTTCACGGCCTCGAACGATACGACTGCGTCATGCGACACGCGCGCGCGTCTCTTGTTTTCTGCCGTCGCTCCGCAAGTCGCGTTGCGGTAAATCGTCCAACTCAAACTCCAACCATTTATTTACATTAAACCATCTACAGGCACTTTAATTGTCAAGGAGTCGGTCAGCCAGAAATATGAAGTTAGTCGCCCATTCCAAAGCGTGTAGGTTCGGGAAAAGAACAGGAACACTGTTTTAAATCAAAATATTGTTACAAAAAAATTATTAATTATTATATTTATAGCGACATATTTTGAGAACAATGTAGAAAGCAATGCACGTGAAAAGCGTCCACAGCAAAAAGTAAATAAAAAAAAAGTATTCAAAAGTAAAGTAAATAATTAAAATAAGAGATGACCAGTTACAACTGACGGCGCTCGTTCACGAATGACAACTTCTTTCATTTGTTTTCGCCGTAATCTCTGTCGCCAGACGCGTGTCGCTTGTGCTTGTGTCTCGTGGCCACGGGGTATAGGTGAAACAACTTCCCTTGGGATATGCCCCAAGGCGTAGCGTAAGGACACCGGTAATCCTGAAACTCCACATACCTTTTATCAGTTAGGTTGGGAGCGTGTGACAAACTGAAATTATCGGAAAACGACGTTCTCGATCTTTCAAAGAATCTATCCATTGTATGTTGTATCTTTCGAGATCCATGTTTATTATTGCTCACGAATACGTGAGCAATTTCGTATAATTTCGAAATTTCGTAATAAATATATTACGAAATTTCGTAATGAACTGAATAATAAAATCTCAATTGATTTCGAAATAAGTAGGGCAACGTCAAAATAAATACGCGACATTCGGTGGACTACCAAAGTAATTATAAATATTCTATTGTATATTTTTTTTTATTTGTTCATTAATCTCATTAATTGATCATTGATCTAGTCATCTTTAATTAATTGAAGAATTCTAGATACTTACTCGCGCCCACTCGCCTATCCACTAAATACTAAATTGGTTTTAATAAAAATTTCCATAAACATGAAAAATACATACATAGTCGCCTTCTTTCCATGGGGGCAGGCAGAAACTACAGAATATCACCTGCTACGATCCTTACATACAAGTATCTTTAAACTTTTTAACTATCACTACCTAATATAAAATAAAGTCCCCCGCCGCGTCTGTCTGTATAAACGCAATAAACTATTAAACTACTGAACAGATTTTCATGTGGTTTTCACCAATGGACGGAATAATTCATAAGGAAGGTGTAGGTATATAATTAATTAAGATTTTTGTGTAAATTGGTTGAAATATGACGATGATTGTTGAAGATGTCGGAAAAAATCATGCCGACTGGGAGCTTTAATGGCGTGCGCCGCGTAAACATTGTATGAAATTTGGCACAAAGATAGTTTATAACTTGGATTAACACATAGGGTAAGTACTTTAAATTCTGGTAGTACGTTCTCGTGGGATACTTTCCTATTTTAACTTTGATAACATAATTGTTCACTTTATTGTACATGCTCTACAGCATGCTCTCTTATAAGTGTACACCTACTTAATACATGATGTTCCCCATTATTTATGTGTCATGTATTGCGTTTATGTTTTATTGGATATTAATGTAAATAAATCAATAAAATACATTCTACTCCAGCTACTCTCCTAAATAAGTCCAAACGCAGATCACCGTTCCAATAGCGATATTTCACCAGTTACAACGCGTTATGATCCACAAAGCTTATTGCATACGGAAATAATACTACTAAGCATACCTATAAACATTATTATAACAGTACATTACATACTAGGGTTCATGTGAGGAAGAATTTAATATCTTTTGGTACGTGCTAGCAGTACTCGTTTACTACAAACATTCTGGGGATTTCAACGCACCTGGTACATACATTCAGGGCTGTTACTATGATTTTTTTTTATTAATACTAGCTGCGCCCCTCCGTTTCACACGCAAAAGCCTCGATCCCGTGGGAATATCGGGCTAAAAAGTATTCTATGTGGTCATCTATGTTATAAACTATCTGTGTGTCAAATTACATTCAAATCCGTTCAGTAATTTTTGCATGAAAGAGTAACAAACATTCATCCATCCAACGCGTTTATAATGTTATAATTAATTAATTAATAATAGATTAATTCATAATTAATATTATTAATTAAATAATTCATAAGTAATATTATTAATTACATAATTCATAATTAATATTATTAATTAATGAATATTATAGTAGGATAGGACGAGTAACAATGATACATTTTTATTAATTTGACGCAGCAAGTGGCAGGCGCCGTCTAGTTTAGTTACGAAGTTATTGGAATCACCGAAAAGGTCGGATAAGAGTAACACTGGCTGGGGACAGTCACTGCAGCAGAGCGTCGCATCGATGGTTGCGTGGCGGCTGTCTTCTGATGACCGAGATGAGGTCAGGGGACCCGCTGTCGTACCACGTCCACGACGAACTGCTTTATTGCTATTACTAGCGGCTATATGTATATTGTAATGTTTACAGTAAAATTAAGGTAATAAGTTGTGCACAAATAAAAAAATAATATAATCCTGATGAAATTGAAGCTGATGAACCAGTAATACGATCTCCTGCGCCATTAAGGCGAAAGCGTCAGAGTAGCCCGCGAAATTCAAATTTTCTTTAGTTTTCAATTTACGGATCAGTATTAGGTTGTATATTGATCTAAATAGGATTCGCGGCCCTTTAGAATATTTATATATAGAATTATAATCATAAAAATCATTAAAATAACTCTCCAAGTTCATATTATTACCCAATAGAATAATTATTTCATTAAATCATGACATTTGAGGCCAATTCTAACTTAAGGAGATGTATTGCTGATTTGAATGATTATAATTCTGTAAAGATATACTTGTTATGGTCGCAAATCATATTGTAATCGACATACAACCTGATACTGAATTGCAAATTGCAAAGAACGTAAGAAAATTTGAATTTTGCGGGCCACCTTTGCGCTAAATAATAATTCATACACTGAAAAGACTATGTTGGGCTAAATTCACTACATTTCGAATTTGTTTTTGCCCTACTTAATATTCTCTAAGAACCTTCAGCAGCTGGTAGCTATGGTTATCAGTTGGTAGCTAAATAAAAAGCTAAGTAAATCATTAAACATTGTGTTTCCGAACTAACCAAATTGTTCGTATAACCCTTTTTTTTGGTTGGGAAATTATCAAATAACTTCTCCCGCTCTGGGTGGAGCGGGAGGGCGACTCTTACTGACTAAAACCCACCCGTGTTCCTTAAGTTTCCATGTCGCCGGGGGCCACGATATCCCTTTCGGTCTTTTTCGCAACCCAGGCAGGCATCGGCCCTAGCGGACCCCGTCAGTCCTGCTGACATCTCTTTGAGGTGCGCGTGGAACACAACGCGCCGTCGACCCGGGCCTGGTCTTTATCAGACGGTGAGCTACGTAACGCATCATAACAAGTTCATGCAGATCCATAATTATGTAAGAATATACTACATCTATGTAATGGAAATTATCTAAAACATAAATAGAGATATTTAGATTTAAAATGAACAAAACAAAACATAACTAGCGAAATGTGGGTGTGCCTGCTACAGGGACACCTCTGCCCAACCCTTCGGGGAAACAAGGCGTGATGTTATGTTATGTGATTTAAAATGGTGTACAATAACATTGAATAACAAAAATAACTTGTTTTGTAATAGTGATATACACGAGTAATTATTAAAAAAAATAACACGAACAAGAGCACAACAACAGTACCTATTATTATATAACCAAACAATACAGTGATATCAACATTGTAATTTACAAAGCACTCCAAATAGGTACCTACAATTATTTTCTACTTTTCAGTTTTCTATTCATCATAAAATAATTGTCTACTCAAATACAGACATAATGTATACTCAATTACATTTTTATAAAAATCATTGTAGCCTCAACATGAATACCTACCTCCTATTGTACAAATTAATGTATTTTTAACAAAGCACTCTTTAAACCCACTTATCAACAAGAAAGAGGGCGTAATGATATCATATTATATAATACCCTAATGGTTTCAGTATCGTAAAAAGGGCTAATCATTATTGACGATATCATAATGTCTAAATAATACGTAATTTGGTTTTATTGATACTATAATGTTTGGTTTCATTAGGTAAGTGTGATTGACTATACTTTTATATTCCCACATAATTGTTATTATGTATTATCTGTATTCTGTATCAAGAGTGACATAATCATAGATGTATTATTTAGAATAATATATCTATGATTGTAATAGGATTATCAATAGTGATTGTGTGATCTGTGTGGTTATTTCCTCAAAAGACCATTTCAGACACTAATCTACATGGTCCTCATATGAGCTGACTGAGGTTATGTCTGGACTTTAAAAGAGACCTCTGAGTTTGTTTCGGCCTTTCTTTTCAGAGTTGTCACATAAGCAATGCCGAACTCATCTAGCTTAAAAAATACAATAGACGTGGATAGATTTACTAAATATATCTACGTCTATTGTATTTTATAATGGATTTCCGCAAGGTCACGCCTAAATCAATTAACTATCTTCTTGCTTATTTTTTAATATGATGTGCACAAGTGATTCCGATATCTTATTTACAGAAAAAAAAAAGAAATTTCATTTCATTTCACTGCAGTGCTCAGCTCAGCAGAAGTCTCAGCTGAATACCAGTATTTTACATGGAGCGACTGCCTATCTGACCTCCACAACCCAGTCACAGGTTAACACGATGCCCCTTGGTAAGACTGGTTGTCAGGCTTTTGAGCTTCTGACGACCCGTAACGACTGTCAAAGATCTACGGATAACAGCCGGTACCAACGGCTTAATGTGCTTTCCGAGGCACGGATGGATCGCGATATGTAATGGTCACCCATCCATGAACTGTCCGTGGCAAGCGTTGCTTAACCTTTGATTGACCCGTGTAGCTGTTATAATTCACCCAGGACCCCCCTTATATACACAATTGGGAAATAATATGTTGACAGAGCTTTATAGAGCTCACAGTGCTCTCTAAATTAATCTAGACAACACCGACTCGGCTCGACATCTCGAGATAATCAACTATAGTTCTATCTATGTAAAAAAAAAGTGATCACCGTTCTTTGCAAAAATGAATAGTGAACTTATTAAATTATTTGGAAGGAGCACTATTTTCTTGACTACAATAATCTTTTCTCTTATTTATAGCTTTCCTAACTGCTTTGTCTTCTACATTATTGACTAGTGCTGCCAAAATTGGGTCACAAGAAGACCCATTTAGATCCAAGCGAAAAAATAATAGGGTAGACAGAAAACGATATGTCAATAAATTCATGAAATAATACTCTAACCAGCAGAAAACACTCAATGGAAGCGAAAAAAAGGAGTTTTTACGAACAATAACTAAGTACCTATCTTATTTTCCGAGAAAACGAACATTGTCGTAATATTCTTTGGAACTTATGAATCGGAAAATGATGCTAACTCAATTGGGCGGAGGTATGTGGTAACACCGATGTTGTAAATAAACATTAAGTATTTTATAAGAGAGTCAGGATACTATAGGTTGTCGCCCGGAGGACACGGTGGACCATACGGTGGAGGTCTGCCCGGCTTGGGCGGAGCATCGCTGTGTCCTCGTGGAGGCGATCGGCAGCGGTGATTGCCCTGGTTCAGGCCATGGTACGGAGCGAGAGGAAATGGGAGACCGTCACCTTTTACTGCGAAGCAGTAATGCTCACGAAGGAGGCGGGGAACGCGTGAGGGAGAGGCAAAGTTCGCGCCCTCGCGCCCCTAACCGCCGCAGGAGAAGACGCCCTGGGCGTCGGGAATAGCAGGCCGATTTCCAGCCACCGTAGGCGCGGGCTTGCGGACGGTCAGTAATGGGTAGCTCGCCGTTCGGTAAGGACCAGGCCCGTGTATGACGGCGCGTTGTGTTCCACACGCGCCTCAAAGAGATGTCAGCAGAACTGACGGGGTCCATTAGGGCCGATGCCTGCTGGGGTTGCGAAGAAGTCCGAAAGAGAGATCGTGGCCCTCGGTAACATGGCAACTGAAGAAACACGGGTTGGTTTTTGTCAGTTAGAGTCTGACACGCCCTCCCGCTCCGTCCAGAGCGGGAGAAGTTATTTGATAATTTACCATCCAAAAAAAAGGATACTATAGGTTGTGGAGGCCAGAAGGTCAATAATTCTCGTACGGCGTAATTACCACATAATTTTTCCTAAAATTAATATAATTACGCAAAAAAATAAAACATATCGACATGGCAGTGGCAGATTATACCTTATATCGTAAATAAATCTTATATGTCTGTAATGATATCACCAAAATAACACTAGTTTTCTTAATCAAGATACGCAAATACCACCAAGTAAAGCCTACAAAAACCTTGAACATCCCTAACGACATCTCTTGGCAAAGTCGCAATAGTAGGTACTACTAACGCAAACTCAAGCCATATGGATGACTGGATGTGCTTCCCAAATCACGACATTACATTACATTAACATTGTGACACGTAAATCAAGGCAAAAAGACCATAAACCCACCATTTTGAATTGTAAATGTAGGGAAAAAAACGAATATTTGTCAACTCACGAAGCTATGTCATGAAGTAATGTGTTCTTTTTGGTTGAAATTGTTTTTTTTTACCAGTTTTTCGGTGCCAGAGATAAGGCTGGAAAAAGGTTAGATGTGACTAGGTTTATACGTAGTTTTAGTAGCCTAAAGAATGAATATTCTTCATAGAACACCTTTCATCGGAGAGGTATCGTTTGTGGAGCTGTCCGTCTGTCACAGTCAATTTGCTCCGAATCTAATGGACCGATTAAGTTGAAATTTGGTATACATATGTATTTCTGTAACCCAAACACGAACGTGTAACTTTGGGGGCAAACAAGTAAATTAAAAAAAAAAGTTTTGCTAACAGTACTGTGTGACATATTAAATGAAAGGGCTTATTGCAAGGATTGTAAATATGTTTTTAAATAATTTTAAAATAAATATTTTTAATGATATTTTAGAAATTCAATGAAAATTGACCATTCCCCCCTTATCTCAGAAAATACTGGACCTAAAATTAAAAACAAAAAACATAGTATGGCTTTTTTCATAGAAAAACCTATAAGAAGTCTATGGTCTTAAAATAACATGGTAAATGTTTCAATATTGTGCGTACAAACTTACATTTGCAGTTGGAATGTATGGAAGAACATGTATTTCAACTACAATGTTAAATTTGTATTTGGGATAAATTCATCCCAACTATGGAACCCTTTATTGTGCGTAGGCCAATTAGCCGGTTTTGTAGTGTCCGGTCAGCTAGAAAGATTAAGATAATTGCCCATTCCAAAACGTAGATCTCCATGGAGAAGAACGGGTAAGAAATTCCATGGCCACTTTTATACATCCATTGATTACTTATTCCTTGGTAAATTATTCTATATCTTAGAACAATGTTAACAACAAACAATTATACTTAAAACAATCCTAACTATCCTAACTTAATATTATAAATGCGAACGTGAGTTTGTTTGTTTTGCTTTCACGCTAAAACGGCTATACGGATTTGGATGAAATTTGGCACATGGGTAGACCATGACCTAGATTAGGACATAGGATACTTTTTATCCCGAAACTTCCACGGAACCGAGACTTATGCGGGTGAAATCGCAGGGCGCAGCTAGTTCAAAATAAAGATGAAAGAATATGCAACGACAACGCAATTTAGTAGATGCGGAAACTGGCAATGCAAAATTATGAAACGTTATCATAAGTCCATGCTAGCAGTTTAATTCAGTGAGTTTCTGGTTAAAGCCAGAAACTCCCCGAAATTGGCACAGTAACACAAAACTATGAACAAAATATATAAAAAAACCGTCTCTTCAGGCGTCGTGACATTTTTTATTTCGTCACAAAAAGCTGTGTTACGTCATCTGCACCCGTCACAGATAGAAATCTCTTGTAGCCTGTGGGCTAGGAAACTGGAGATTTCTGAATTAATGACTGTTATTGTTAAAAACGAACTAACTTTTTGTGGCTTGTGGCTAAATTCAAAATATTTTATTTCACATAAACCTACATGGGCACATATGAAACGTCAGAAGCTAGGTGCACTGTTCTAATTGGTCGTTTCCCATGGAGAAGAGCCGGCAAGCAAATAGACGGTTACTCTTTTAAAAATAATTGGCTTTTACAATACTTTCTAATAACGGTGTTAATAGGCATGGGAGGACAGTGTAGGTCTTCTGTAGGTGTTACAAGTACCAGGTACTTTACAAAATAGAAAACGGCTAAGTAATAACAGCCGCACGAGTCGATCGATTAGGCTTACTTAAGCTAGTAGCTTAAGTGAGCTTAATCGATCGAGTTGGTCCGTGGATGGATGACCATCCTTTCATACCAAGACCTTTCCGTGCTTCGGAAAATACGTTAAGCCGTTGGTCCCGGCTGTCATTCGTGGATCTTTAACAGTCGTTACGGGTCGTCAGAAACCCGAAAGTCTGACAACCAATCTTAACAAAGGGGTATTACCCAGTTATTGGGTTGCGGAGGTAAGATAAGCAGTCCCTTCCTGTGAAATACTGGTATTCAGCTGCATCCAGTTAGACTGGAAGCCGACCCCGACATAGTTGAGAAAAGGCTAGGCAGATGATGATGAACTCTCTTTTTACAAAACTACGTCAAACCCAAAAAAGGGGTGTTTTTTATCAGTCTATGTAAGTATCTATATATGTTTGTATTTATGTATGTTCCACCGTAGCGTAAACTACTCATCCGAGTTTGATGAATGAAAGGAAAAAAAGAAAGAAATATGCATTTATTGGCATTACGGCAAAGACATGGCATCTTATAACTATAAAAAACAGAAAACAATTATTGTAATTGCCAAAAGGGCCTCAGCTCAGCATATTGTCAGATGACAACACAAAGTGTACCACCTGACGCTGATTTTCAGCTGCAACCCACGAGTGCCATACGCTAGAATAATAAACAATGAATGAGGTGACAGTCGATCCGTTATAATAGTCTAGGTGATATAATTTACATTTAATACAAACAAAAATCAATAATGACAGGTCTGATTTTTTTTCAATACCTCTAAATAAATGTATCCTCGTCATATCACCTCAGTCAGTCACTTCGTGAGATCTTCACTGCTGGTCATAGGCTACCCATTGCTACAATCACCGGTCCGTAAGTTCGAAGTAAAATTTAAACAGGTTCTTAAAGAGGCCACCTTTAAGAGGACTACGGCAATGCCAAAAGGAAGGGTTATAATTTTTAACTTTTGGAACTCTCTTAGTAAAATTACCTATAACATCTAAAAATTATTCAAAGAAAATAAAAGTGTTTGTTTTGATTGAAACTTTACTTCCCTTTAAAAAACAATTCCATGGTTTCTTGGAATTAATTTGTAACTAAATATACAAGCTTGAGTATTTCCCCACGGATATCTTGAAATGAACCAGTAGCTCAACAAATTTAAGTTTTCCCCAACTGACCCAATTTGCTAAAAGTGTGTATCACTTTGGTTAGAAAAATGGCTGCCACAGAAGCAATGGTTAGATAGTTTTATTCCATTCACTAAAAAACCCATTGTCGTTCGCGAACCACAGTCACAATGGATTGCCCGAATTGCACAGTCGCCGTCTAAAAACTGAATAGCAAAACAGCAGGTATCATTTTACTCCGACAGTCCTACAGACAATTGATTTCAATGGAAAACGCGAACAATCCCATTACGAAACAAACTCAAACTCCACTTATCATTCGTCGGAAACGGACTTACAAAATTGATGAAACGATATAATCGCTTTATCTAAAAATCGCCATTTGTGAAGCCCCAACTAAAAGTGCTGTGAAAAATCTGCCCGGCGCGCGGCTGGTACGAACGTCCGCCTCCGTACTAAGAAACTCTTGCAACTACCATTCCATCGCTACGTGCCGCATCCGTTGCAGGTTCTGAACCGATTACCGCTCGTTCATTCCTGCTGACTGCGTAATGGATGTTGTTTGGACGAAGTTTCCAGTTTGGTGAAATTACTTGGATCGTTTGACATTGAGGAAGGGGTTCCATTTTTAAGATTCAATCTTGTGAAGTCTGAAATAGGTTCAAGTTTTAGTCAGATCGTTTTTGTGTTTGATATTTTTCCTTAAAATGAAGAGAAGGATCTTAAAATTTACTAACTTAAAAAGGGAAAATATTAATCGATTTTGGGAATAGAAATAGTACTAAAATAAATTAATGTAATTATTGCTTAGTTATCTTTAATCGACCTCAAGATGGAGGAGGTCATTCAATTGGCGAGATATTTTTTCTAAATTTCTCTGTTACTGATTTATGTTATTCTTATTTCATTATGGTAAGTAGTTTTCGTAACAATACAATAAACAAAAGACCTACAATTTAAATAGTGTTTTTAAATTACAAGGCAATTTAGCTCAGCTCTTGTAAACTTGCTAATCACAGTTTGACAACATACAATTACAACAAAAGAAAAAAGAAAATAACAAGGCTGCTATTTAAATTGGCGCGCTTTTAAATAGGTTGAACCACTCAAAGTCTGGATGTATGAACAATTTAGTGAGCAGCAAATCAAGTTGGCAGTAGTACACTTTGCTAATAAATTGCTTTGGGGTTCTCGACTCGTTCACCAAGCGGTTTGATCCCGCAATTACGACATTTCAAACTCGTAATGATTTTTTTAGGTAAGTATCTAGAAAATTTTGCGTAAGTTAAAGTCTAAGAATTTCTTCTAAATATGCACATAAAAGGTACTTTTGAACGATCGACTCTAGTCGCCCCTTCCAAAAGATAATTTCGTATGGAGAAGAATGGGCAAGAAACTCCACCGTTCCTTTTTTAAATGTTTTACATTAACTAAACGAGATGGTAGTAAGATCTTTCAAATGTAAGAAATAGAAGTTCTAAATTGTTATTATTAGGGTTTCGTACCTCAAATGGAAAAACGGAACCCTTATAGGACCACTCGTGTGTCTGTCTGTCTGTCTGTCACAGCCAATTTGCTCCGAATCTAGTAATAATAAAAAAAACTTCAGGTAAAAAGGTAAAACACTAAATACAAATTTGCTTAAATCTACGAAAAATTCAATTATGTCATGTGCCTGAACTAAGTCATCCCGTGTTTCAAGCGAGGCAAGGTATAATAATATTTCTAAATAATCACATTAATTATAAAAATCTAGTCCTCTAATAGATATGTAAAAAGGTGTAAATAGAACAATAAATCCTACTTGCTAAAATTTTAGTACCTATCCTTACTTCGCTAAACTTAATTAGTACAATTTTATTTAAGTACAACTAATAGGTTCTCTGTCTCTTCATAGGACATACTTTGAAGAGCTTCCTTGAGAGTTCTTTAACAATAACCGAGTGGACCGATTAAGTTGAACTTTGGTACACATGTGTATTTCTGTGACCCAAACACGAACGTGCAACGTAAATAAATGAATTTTGAATGTAAGGGTCACTTTTGGAGAGCAAACAAGAAAATAAAAAAATAAAAGTTTTGTTAACGGTACCGTGTGACATATCAAATGAAAAGGCTTGTTGCGAGGATTCCAATTTTTTTATAGAATCTCTTTTAAAGATATTTAAGAAATTCGTTGAAAATTTACCATTCCCCCCTTATTGCCGAAACTACTGGACCAAAAATTTTGTAAAAATATATAGTATGGCTTTATACTCATAGATATAGGAAAACCTATAAGAAGTCTACGGTCTTAAAACTATACTAAAACTATACGGAAGAACATGGTAATGTATGGTCTAATGTATGGGAGAACATGTTTTCCAACTACAATGTTAAGTTTGTTCTTGGAATAAATAAATTCATCTCAACTACGGAAACCTTCATTGTGCGTAGTCCGACACGCACTTGGCCAGTTTTTTTTTAATTTTTACATATAAAGTCCATTTGGTATTAAATTAGGTAGGGATGTACCACTAAGTTTGTTAATAGTTCATACATACGAGTAGTTATTTTTGTGTTTATTTTCCTGGTACATCGTCAATGTCACGCTATGTATATATAGGCCTTTCGGTATTTTCCTTATTGTAACAGAAAATGACAATCACCCTTTTCAGATGACAGTTAGATTTTGCCAATGTATGGATAAAAGCTGTAGTATTTTCGGTTATATTCCTGTTGTGTTCAAAAACAATCCAGGAAATATTAAAGGACTTTTTGCACACAAACGAAATTGGAAAACTGTTACTGATAATTTGTACGCAAAACTTTGTCCTTTATCGAAACGGAACCTTTTATACAAATAGGATCAAAATTTTATCCAGAATCCCAAATTCGATAACCGAAATATTCGCAAAAGCGTATAAATAATGACAACTTGCTTTTGACACTTGCGCAGGTCACCTCTCTGAAAATGGAATGAACGCAATCTCTGATGCCATCTAGCTGCGAGTTCATTTGGCAACAAATGAAAAATAACGTTTAGGTAGATATAAAAAGCAATATGAAAACGGATAAAAACTTTTTTGGTAACGCCTATAGTTTTTTTACAAATTGTATATACGAGTATATACGATGTATATTACAATGTATATTATACATGTTTTGTAGGCAGTTTTTTTTGTACATTTTTTATTCGTGAACACACAAATTATAATTTGTATTTAGAGGCAAGAATGTAACAATATAAATAATTTTATTATGTGCTTGCCAACCTTAGTTTAGGGCTGGCAGGGAAAAAATCTGTGGTTCTGAGTGTACGACTGCAAATTTGGATAAAAAAGAGCCTACAATTTCCCGTTAGGTGTAGAATCTAAATATTCAAATCAACCTAAAAAAATACGTTGCGTAGCAAGAGACATTTACAATTTAACTAATTGATCCTTATAATTATGACGACGCCCATCAAGATAAATCACGAAAAAGATACTCAGCAAATTGATACAAAAAAGAAAAAAGTTATCGAGTCAATATTTCACGAAGACTTTTCTGAGTAATTATTGACGACGGCAAACGAACTCTCTTTCAAACAAATTACACGAAAAATTCAAAATGTTTCCCTAAAATCGCAAACAGGAAGCGCGAACCCTATGGTCGAAGCCAGTATATTTTGCGAACTTTCCTAATATACCGGGCGACGGGCACACAGCGTTTCCTTTTTCTAACATAATGAAATCAGTGGGATTTCTCTTTTTTCTGTTTTCCGAAACGATTTTTAGGTAGGTAATATATTTATTACATTCATATATCAAAGGTCTCATATGTTTCTATATTGAGATTTAGGGTAGTCGTAATTGCTTTTTGCGGCTTAAATTGTAGGGGTGTCTAAAGAATAATGGAGTTGAAAAGTTCATTTACAAAAACGTTTGACTATAGTGAACTGAATCAGGGCAATAAAATTTGATATTGTATGTTAATTTGTATTTGGGAAAACGAATTATGTAAACATTTGGTTTGGTTTTGGTTAATTAATTGGTTACCTTTCCCTAAATGTGACAATGACATTTTTTTAAACGAGTAAATGTCTGTTGTCGAATAAATTATCTGTGTAGAAGTTAATAGGTACACTAACTCGGTACTAACAATGTCAAACTTTATATATTAACGTTTAAAAAAAAGTACTTTTGAAGCTTAAAATGTATATTGTGATTTATTTAAAATTTAAATTTTACATGCTAGAATACAAGTATACTGACAGTAGTACATAGTTCTTTCCCTCACAAAACTTTTCACAAAGATATTCTTTCTTTTTCATGAAGTTAGTGACTAACCTGGTGTCAGGGAGAGAGAGTCAAAGATTTTATGCCGCCTATGAGCCTCTGACTTGACTTCACATGCCGTTGAGAAATATCTCTCATGTATGCCGGTTTCCTCACGATTTTTCCCCTCACCGTTTTTGAAGCAAGTGATAATTATACAATAAGCACATGAATCCGAAAAGTCAGAGGTGCGTGCCTTGGGTTCAAACTTGAGACCTAAGACTTGGCAGTCCGATAGTCACACCTAGGCTATCACAAAGAGTTAAAACTAGATTACACTTGGGAGTAATAAATCCGGGTCAGTCACAAAAACCTTAATGTCTCAAAACTGCAAATACTGGCTTAATTAAATAAAAGAACCGTCTATTTATTGATCCATTAAAATAAAAAAGTTTTAAAAACACTAAGTACTATTACAAACAGTTTTTATTAACACTAACTTATTTAATTAAATAAAAACAGTTTTCGCAGCATATTTTTTGAGATAATAAAGATTTTTGTGACCAGCCCGAGTTTCATTGCTCGAGAATATACAACTACTTTTGTTGTTTTATTTATTTTAACACTGAAACAGCCTCCACCAATGGCGATTATAGTTAAATGTGTGTCGAGCACTGCCTTGTCAGGCCCGCTACCTTTTGCTGACTGGCTGATACTCCGGCATGAGCTATCTTTGTCATCAGCCACAGAACCTATGGTCATTGGGTAGACGTGTTCTTGAGTGGATACCGCGAAATGGCAAACGTAGAGTATAGAGGCTCAGGCTTGTTGAGGCCACAATCTTCGCAGGGTGGCTGGAAGCAGCTGGATAGGAGTGGCCGAGAATCGAGTTAAGAGGTTGACAACAGCCAAAACGCGGTCATTGTCGGACTGCATAGAAAAGAAATAGAAGTGCGATGACACAATGCTGGTAAATTATTGAAAAATATGAAGCAATTACCTATTTGTAAAAAATCTATTGATTAAACTAAAAAATTAAAACAATAAACCGTTAATATGTTGCTTGTAGAATAATCTGACAAACTATTTAAATGATTGTATGTATAATAATGTGGTTTTTAATCGTTAAAAGAATTTTGTAGAGGTTACATCGTGATTTTTTTCTATTGTACCAAATTAGTTGTATTATGTTTTCAACACACTATCGAACTAGTATAAATTATATCCTGAAGAATATCATATATTTTTATAATTTTGTTTACTGCAGTGGATCATATACTTATAGGCATTATAAAACTTGCGTTTAGGTCCTATAGTCCCCTTAATGGCATGCATGTATTCGAATCTAGCAGTGGATAGCTATCGGCTGCAGATGATGTTGATAGCTCTAATTTTTACGTTCAAGACTACATATTAACACCAAAAATAAAAGTATAAATTGACAACAATACACATACAGCTTCGCTTTGTTTCCAATTAAATTATTTTTTACAAAATAAAAATACGAAATTTTTTCAGCGGTTTCCTCTGGAAAAATTGTTATTATTGTATCTTCGTAATAAATTCTTCCAATTAGTGGAATCACTATTACATTTATTTAAATTTTCAACGCCTTTAACAGAATTTCATGGAAGTTGGTTGGTATCTTTGAACGCAAAAAATATATAAAAGTGGTTTTGAATGGAAATAATAATTCACTTTGCAAAAGTTTAATTAATACCTTCGCAAAATGTTTTATCTATTCTTCGAAAAAAGTTGAAAATTTACATTGGATAAGGATAATCAGTAAGTATTTGCATGTTAGCTAGCACACAAGATGGCCCCTTTCCTGGCACTGGAGTGGTTTAGAAGTTGTGGATACTATAAGTCAAAAGGTTTAGAATTAAGTGAAACATGGTTATGACTTGAAGAGTCAAAAGTATGGAAAGCATAGCGTAATCAGCCTATAATGTTCCCACTGCTGGGTCATAGGCCTCTATAGTCTGTAATCTAGTGCGGGTTGGTAAATGTCACATGTCTTCGAATTTTTGATTTTAGGATACGGTTTCCTCACGATGTTTTCCTTCACCGTTTTGAGAGCAGTAGTGATGAAATTATTTACACAAAGTAAAGCGCATGCTTGGGTTCGAACCCACGATCTACAACTTTTAAGTCAGGGCCGTTAATGCTTGGCTACCACTGCTGTCTAAAAAAGCTGCATAGCATATTTCTTTTTTTAAATAGCCAACTTAAATGGGACTGGGCAGGACATGTCTGCCGCATACTGGATAAACTGTGGGCCCAAATAGCACAGGCGACATGCCCTGAGACTGTGAGGCGGTGCCGCGGCATACCACGTAGGAGATGGGGGGACGAACTGGATCGGTTCCATCAAATCTGGTAGGAGGACGCGTGGGCTCGTGAAAGGTGGAAGGAGTGGAGGGAGGCCTTTGCCCAGAACTGGGATAGCGTAGCCGAATAAAAAATTAACTTAAAGTGAAATTCTATTAAATTTAGATTTATCGCCAAATGTTTTCCACAACAATTTCGTTGGCTATTCGAATAAATCAGTCTAATTGTATGGTGTAAAATCTAATGGCAATTTCCACTCATTACAATTATATTAAGAAAGAGGCCGCATATGGGGTGAAGTAATTATGCTGGCAACTCATTGCGAAGGCTGTGGCTACAGTCGCTTTACGTAACTTGAAATCAATTGTCATATTGGCTCAACGCCGAGATGCGACCGATATTGAAAGTAATTTATTATTGCGAAGCTTATTGGCCTTTTACGACGCACAGTAGACAATATCGCCCAGTACCTTTATTTTTCAACAAAAGGTCATAATAATATATGGCCAAAGAGTTAGCGAAAAGAAAATATTACCAATAACAAAAATATTTTCAATCAAGCGTTATTTTTATGAAAAAAATGAGAATGGAAAAACCTTTTTACGGACGTACTCATATCTTATCATTTTTTATTTAAGCGGTATTGTGATCTTTTAGTCGATTGTCCGGTAAAAGAAAACTGTTTTATATGTATTATTTATTTTGCTGTCGAGTGGCTAGATGACAGGTTTGTTCGAGATCGTAATTTCTTTCCACTAAATTGAAACATCACGAAGGTTGAAAATATTTAACTGTCACAGCGACAAATAGGCCTCGTTGTTGTATGACAATTACGAGGTCGACTTTATGGATTATTATTTAGTGAAATGTTACTGTCAATAATGTCAAGAAAATAGAGTAAGGTAGTAATTTATTTAGTACTTATTTACATATTTTTCGAACTGTTTTTAAGTCTTGAATAAATAAAATAGAAAAATCTTTTACAAAATGACAATGTGCTTTTAAAAGGTCAACTCAAAAATACATTTAACCGTTATGAAGTGTTACAACTAGGAATTCATACATTCATAAACTCACCTCTTCTTCCAATGGGGGTAGGCAGAAAGTCCTTTAAGAAACAAAAACTCCTTTTGCTTCGTCCACGTTCATAATATCTGGTCATACACGCACGCCGGTTGCGAGTACTACAAACCTAACCTTTCTGAAGAACATCACCAATAATGCGCATCTGCCACTGCAACTGGGAGCTCCAATATCATCAATCATCATAGGTATCAAATCGATTCCAATCCCAAAAAATCTCGATTCACATGACATCGATATCGAAGATACGGTGTCCGTATCTCACCGATATCAAACCCAGCAAACCCGGGCATGTTTTGAAGGGCCATTTCCCCTGGCCCCCGGCCCCAGGACCTTATTGGGCTTAAATAAAAAAGGGCCGAAGGGAATACGTTCCCTTTGCCATGGAATTTAATATAACATGGGTTTTATATGGGCTTACTTATTTAGGAATGGAATTTCATAGTTATTAAGTACCTAGCGTCAATGGTAAGACATATTATTTATTATGTTTTGTAGGGTTATTCGTGTTTTCGTGGGGTCATTCGAAAGGAATTTGGAATGAAAGCGTATTTATTTAGTTTCATGATTTTCCCGGGTAAACTATGTGTAATATTAAACTGTCAGTCAAAAGGGTCATTTTATGAATACAAAAATGTGTACTAAATATATTAGCAAGGAATTATTATCGGAAGTATAAGCGGCTATAACAAATAGTTACATGTATTTTATTAGGATTCGCGTGCGTGCGTTTAAATTTTTATACAACCAGGTTACCGCCACATATGCAATTACTTAAATGGAAATATCATGTTAACATTTTTTTTAACTTAAATGACAATGCAATGAGTTCTTTGGGAAAATAATGTTTCTAGGTAATTTATTTGCATTTTAATAATATTATCTATATCTATACCCGACATGGGTAGATTGTTGAGCCTAAAATGTTACCAACGTTTAAAATAAGAACTGATGTACACAGTTATGCAATAAATAAGATATATAATTATCTTTAATTCAAATTCAAATTTTTGGTCTAATTGAGTTATAATCAAAGTTATGAGCAATCCAATGACCGTAATTCACGTTTTTAATTTTAGTATAGGTACACAATAAACACTTTCTAGTTTCTACTATATGTAATCAATATTAACAGCCAACATTATATTTTAATCATTCACAAACGTATTTTATTGATTCATTTGTCGGAAACGTTGGATGAATCTCACAAATCGACGCCAGTATTTCCATAGTTAACAAGGCCAATTAAAAAAAATGAAAATAAAATATTCCCGATTCAATCGTCAACATTTTCACAATTCAATGCTGCCAACATAAAAAAATACATTGATCATTCCCCTGTCACTTCAATTTACATACAGGGGAACTGATATCCATTAAAGTATCGCTGTATATTTATTTATTTTGTTGGTGCTTTACATGAAATTTAACCTACATCAATGATTTTTTTTTTTTTTGTGATGACAAATCTTCTCTCGTTTTTACGCTGTTCACTGGAAACCCGAGGGTTTTTATTTTCGAAATCAATATTAGGATCCTTATACAAGGTGGAGACGACAATAAATTGAACTGCATTTATATCTTATAACGTTCTCAATCCGCACACGAAAATATCGAATAGTTTAGACACTATAGCTAATTTGTTGATCGGTAAAATCCATAGTTCCGCCCTCAGACCAAAGAAAAAACCAAGACATAACGCAACATAATGACATAATGTCAACAGTGACGTGAGGCCGGTTTTGTAAACATCTGTGCACTTAATGAGGTGTAGTTTGATTGTAATTTAATTGTAAATGTGTGCATGTGAGCGTGTATGCACAGAGAGGAGGTGTTGTTCTCAGCGCTATATCTTGGTTTTTATTTGGTCTGGGAGTCTGTCCATACTATTTATTTTGTTTGAAAAAATCACTTTTTTAATTTCGATGCTAGGATTTTGATAGTTCCAAAGTACGTTAATTTTAAGTATATTTTAATGTACATTAAAATAAAATTTAAGTACATTAATATTTCCAGTCTTTTCATTTATTGTCGTATTGCTGTCTCCACAACTATGTGTTGAAGTAACTTAAATTTACTTTTGAGGATAATTACTTTGATCTTCTTTTTATTTTTTTGGTATATTAGCGTGTGCTACCTGACATATAGCAAATAATTTTAATTTAATGTTTTGTGTTGCGTAATGTTAATTATATTGCATAAGTACAAGTGCATAAAGAATCAAGTTTTTCTAACTGAACAGACAGCTGTGCTGCTGGTGAAGGGTGGGCGTTTTTGGGGGACTGTCTTATGAAATTTTTACGTTCGAAAAGTGCTGTTTCTCAGCCTAGTTTAAATAAATTGCATTTGATTTTTTTTTAATTTTTCGTCCGATAAGTACTTACAAATGTTTACCATACAATTTATTTTTGTGTGACTGATTTTTGTTAAGTGTAAAATAGCTTCAAAAGTAAAGTCTCGTGTTTAACAGTAGTTGGTTAGTTTTGGGTTACTTAATTTCTGTTTTATTATCGTCTTACCGCCACATGCTTTTCAATAACCTACAGCTGCAATCGGTTTTTTTTTTAAGTTGGATAGATTTATTAATTATAGAATTTCAAACTAACATGTTTATTTTCACTACTAAAGTTTTTTAAAACGGGATGTTTATCATGTTTTTTGTTTTTTTTTTTACAAAATATCGTGTTTTAAATAAAAAACATGGTAAATATCTCGTTTGAAATAACTTTAGTGATAGGTATATTAATTGTTGTAAAAAAGTTTATGCTCGCGAGGTCTACTGTTCGCAGAACTACTAGTAATATTATGACATTGAATAAGACAGATTAGATAATTGTATTTATTCCACTGCCAATATTTAAAACACTACTTGGTTCCATTAAAACCTTATCGGGCTACCAGAAGCCTTCACAAATGATGCCATTGATTATTCAGTTATAATATTCATTATATTAAAGGAAGTTACGCCTATCCCCTGGGCTGGCAGACGTGCTCAATCAAACGTTGCCGTACTCAAATGACAGTTTGATGTGAAAACTTGAATTTGAATCTTAGAGAATCTTGCGTTACAATACCATTACGAAATTCCAAGATTATTGTTATTGGGGTGTGAAAATTGATACATAATTTAGCTGGAATTCGTACCATATTTCGTGATATTTGATAAATGGGAGTATTATTTTGAAATGAGGTATATTTGCGTGACTGATTCACAAAATTATATTATAATTTGCTGCTTGATGGGTATTTAGTCTGAACGGCCCAAAGCGAATGGACCGCGGGCCATTCGACCGTAAAAAAAATCGTCTACGTTCCAAAGGACCGGTAAAAAAATTTGTAAATAAATTCAATGGCATAAACTACATCGTCAAAAATTTTGGTGCAAAAGTTAAAAAGTTGAAATAAAAGTTTAATTTTTTTTTCTTAGATTTGTTTTATATTCTTTAGAAAAAACAATTAACAATTATATAAATTGTTTACAAAAGTAAAGTTTGGTAATTAAATTAATATAAATCCGTCTTATTTTAAAGAAAAAAATCTACAAAATATATAATTATGTATATTTAACCTAAACGTCTAAAAAAAGTAAAAATATAAATAATTAACTTTTAAGAAATCTTACAATATATACAAATAAGTAAATATTTAAATAGTTAAAATTCATAAATTATGCGATTATCACAATGATCTGTGACTGTCCCTTTAACCGGTTGAATGCCGTAATTACAGAAACAATTAAAAAGCCATTGTGTCTCGCGTGGATCCACTTTCCGGCCATACGAAGGGTTAAATTAATTTTGAAATCATTCTATCATCGGTCCGTTGGAACGTAGACGATTTTTGTTTACGGTCGAATGGCCCGCGGTCCATTCGCTTTGGGCCGTTCAGACCAAATACCCGCTTGATATAGAAGCCGCGGTTCAATAATAATTTTATTTTTGTGAATTTGTTTTATCAAAGACTTATTTATATACGTCAAAATCATTTTTAAAGCTGAATGAGATCGATTTTTCCTATCCAACCACTATGAAAAAAACATCGATACAAACTCTAAGGTCAGTCTCTTTTAAACTCGTGATATTATTTTGGCCAGACCATGGGAGAACTATGCAAATGAGTGTCTTAAATGGTCTTTTGAGGAAAGAACCACAAAAAATTGAGTTGACTTGTCCAGTCAGTGCACTCATTTATCAATAAACGTGCAGCTCAACACAACTTAAGGAGCTCAACGTCTCGACGAACAATACCAAAGAAAGGACATAAGTAGACACAGACAATAAATCAACTGATTAACTTTGCACTGCAACATAATACTCACCTTCGACTTTCAGTACATTATATATTATCTAAAATACAGTAAAGAATAAAGTTACATGCTTCATTTTTCAAAATGGCGGTTGATATCGAACAATGGAGCTTGCGGTAGGCGCTAGAACAATAGACGTTTCTCTCTGATACACATGTCAAATATACAGCAGACGTGTTTGTGTATAAGCGTCTTGGAGTGTAAACTGTCGTAAAATGACGTGTATTCCCGTTGATTTTAGTAGTAGGTACTTTAGTAGGTATTGTGGCGTGTGTATCGTGTTTTATCTATTGTCGTGTTTCCTTTTCTAATTATGACTGAGTCCTATTACAAGCGCCCGGTAAGCTGTTATTAGTTACAAATGTATTTTGAGAACCATTCAACTCAATCTGTTGACAAAACGACGGTGGAAATTTCAAATATCGTAAGGGACAGGGAATATAATGTCCCTTACGTCATTTGAAATTTCCACCGTCGAAAATAAAAATGTTTGCTTACATTTCATTTTCATTGGATTGGATGAATTTTTGTTTTTAGGTCAACTAATCGCAATTCAGGTAACGTGTAATTCGGTATCACATTAATATAATTTCACTTTAAAAAGCTAAACTAACTGAGGCCTAGAAGGCAGAAAGTTTATTCGTAAAAATCAGTTTAGGTAAACATAAGTTACGTTTTAAATACTTAATTTTTTACAACTGCCCGCAAAAACCTAGGTATTTGAAGTAAAAACTAAGTTCATCTAAAGTAATCTCCTTTAAGTACATTAGACGTAGACTTGTTTTTCTTTCCAGTACTTAAAGGCTCTTTCAAACAGGCGCGACACGCGACGCGACACAAAGACACCGCTCTTCGCGCGAAGAGCGGTGTCTTTGTGTCGCGACACGTGTCGCGCCTGTTTGAAAGAGCCTTTATACTACTTACCAGTGGGCCTACCACGAACGCGCGAAGTAAAATCGTGACGTAATAATCTAACGATTTTTTAATAAAAAATACAATGGTCCTAAAGCATTTTGTCTTTAATTTCTACGGCAAGCACAGTAAGTATCAGAGGGGATGTGATGAGACAGTCAGTAACAAAACTAAGTTAATATTATGCGCGAAACGAGTACCTGTTTTAGATTTTAAAACCGTTTGAATTTACGTTAACTTTGTTTTCTCAGAACTTTCGTGTTAAGCCCGCAGTATTCAAACTTTACTGATTATATTATTACTCATACATTTTAAAGCGGGATCGTCTCAAGAGCCCATAACGTCTAGTTTCTAGATTAATTTATTTTAACTACTTCCAAAGTAGACTGTTAGAATATTAAAGTAGGCGTCTTTTGTCCAAAAAATATATAGCAAAATCTCTTTTAAATTTATTTTATTACTCTAATTGGTCGTTGACGTAGATTCGTAGACGAAACGAAGTAATGTGAATCGCTGCGAATTTTCCTTAGATTATTACGCCAGCTTGTTAAATTCCCCCGGTATTACTGAAGAATGTTTTAGTAACAACAATGGTTTTATCTAGGACAATGACTAGATTAGGTTCATAATTAATGTGCTGTTCAACCCTTAGTACACCCGTTAAGCCTAATGTCTTTTTACAAAACATGGTTCTTCTTTTGACATGCTTTAAACTATCGAGCCAGCATGACATAAGAACGATTGAATTAGATCCCTATAAACAAAACTGTCAAACTTACTTTTCCGGTGGTCAGTTTTGTGCTAAGAATTTTATTGTAGTAAGAATAAAGTTCAAAATTTTTAAAAATATGGGTTCTTGTTTTAAACAGTATATTCTGTAGATCGTAAACCTAATTGAACTGTGCGAGATTCAAACTGACAATAAGATAATTTATGAAACTCTCAAATATTTGACAAAACAAATAATCTCTAGATACAAACAGTGTAAAACGGTACATCCGACCTCAGCATTTCGCGTGTACGTCTCCCATTACGTTTGCGATACTCCCTCCCCCTCATATACTCCCTACAAGAGGTCTGAGCCGGAATTGCGGTAAAGTGCGTGAAAGAACAATTATCTGGGTATCTGGGTAGCCTCTGTGGCACCCCACATGCTCCACTAATACATGTCTGTGGGATTGGATTTTTCCGGGTTCCTAGAAGGAACGAATAAAAGGTTTGTTGAAAATTGACCCCAAGATAAGTGGAAATAATGAGTGCTTTAAGTGTAGGTAGTAACTTTATCAGTAAAATATATTATTTTGCAGTTTTATTTCCGTGAAAAGAAGAGGAAACATGCTTTTAAACATCGATTTTATTGATTTGTGTCTCTTTTTACCTAAGTGGATTTAACATTTCCCAGATTGAAGTAAAATTGTAGCAAACTAAGATTTATTTGCTATAAAATCGATTATGGCATTATCCTCTAATATACATTTGGGTTTAGATTAAGTAGATAATGTTGAGTTCTGAATCCTTTCTGCCCTTTAATCTTTCTTAACACACGTATTTAAACCTTAAAGATTAAATCTAAATAAAAATAAATTCCTGCAATCATTTGAACAGCGCCATCACAAAAATAAACAATCTACCAGCAAGACTTTATGTACAGAAATCACTAAACAAAATGATAAGCAAATATTATTATACAACATTAGACATATTTATTTACATTTTTCTACTAAAAAAGTGGAAGGAGCGAGCGGATTTTGCACGCTGATAAATAAATACACAGGGGAATGACATACGCGCTAGGGGAATGATAAAAGGAAGGGGAATGGACTCGTAACATAAAATTTGTTTGTTGTGATCATTAATGGGGAAATTTAAAGGAGAATTTAATAAATTCAAGGCGGTGAGGAGTTCAAAGAGATGTAAAGATTTCGTATGAGGTTACGATTATTACGGTTTTACTTATGAGAAATTTAATACAGTAATGACTTTACTTTATTCAGATGTCGAGGTCTTTGATTATTTCAACGTAAATGATGATTATTTTCTATACGCTAAATAACTTCCTACTGAATGATTAAAAAGACACTGCATTTATTTTTAGGAGAATCTGCTGCCTGATGAAACCTTTTTTTTATTTTTGGGTGGGAAATCTTCAAATTAATAACTTCTCCCGCTCTGGGCGGAGCGGGAGGGCGTGTCAGACTCTTACTGACTAAAACCCACCCGTGTTCCTTCGGTTGCCCTGTTGCCGGGGGCCCCGATCTCCCTTTCGGTTTTCTTCGCAACCCCGGCAGGCATCGGCCCTAGCGGACCCCGTCGATTCTGCTGACATCTCTTTGGGGCACGCGTGGAACACAACACGCCGTTAATTCGGGCCTGGTCCTTATCGGACGGTGAGCTACCCATTGCTCAACGTCCGCAAGCCCGCGCCTACGGTGGCCGGAAATCGCTTCGCGATTCCCGACACCCTGGGCGTCTCCTCCTGCAGCGGTTAGGGGCGTGAGGGCGCGAGATTTGCCTCTCCCTCACGCGTTCCGTTTCCTCCTTCGCGAGCATTACCGCTTCTCAGAAGGAGGTGACGGCCTCCCATTTCCTCTCGCTCCGTACCATGGCCTGAACCAGGGCCGGACGCGAGAGATCACCGCCGCTGATCGCCTCCACGAAGACACGGCGATGCTCCGCCCAAGCTGGGCAGACCTCCACCGTATGCTCCACCGTGTCCTCCGGGCCGGCCTGATTAAACCCTAAGAATTAAAGGAGAGAACACCATCCTGGAAACCAATTTCCTACAAAATGAACAATGTATCTACATTAGGAACTTAATGACTACGTATACATCGACGAGTAGAATGGTTTTAATTTACTCACAGCTTGATAAATTCTCCTCGACGTCGCAGGACCGCACGTGTACAAAGTAATAAAATTGCTGGGGAATGAGTCGTAATGGCGCAGTCTTTTTTGCTTGATAGTGATCCGTATACTTATTACCTTCTAGCGATTTTATGGGATGAGACAGTTATTAAAGAATTTCGATACTAAGATTGTAGGAAGTATCTGCTTTAAAATAAAAGTGATTTAATAAGTAGGATATAACATAACATGAAATCACGACTGTAATCCCCGAAGGGATAGGCAGAGGTGTACCTATAGTACACCCACGTTTCGCCAGCTATGTTTAAGTCCCATATAATAGGGGGCGAGTCTGTTGCCATCAACCGGGCACAAATCCAGACTCCGGGCTGTTACTGAGAAATTCCAGGTGGAAAACCCAATAACACTTTGCCCGACCCGGGAATCGAACCCAGGACCTTATACTCAGCAGTAGCGCTTGCGACCACTCGACCAACGAGGCAGGATAGGATAGGTATTGATTATAATAATACGAGATTAATAAGTATTAATTAAAATAATTAATGGAGCTCGTGGCTAAGTAATAACAGCCGCTAGGGTTGTGGGTCATGAGGTCACGGGTCAATTCTCGGTCGGGAAAAGGGCTATTGGATTTTTCCATCTAGAATTTTTCAGTAGCAGCCCGGAGTCTGCATTTGTGTCCGGTTGATGGTAATAGGCTCGCCCTCTATTCAATGGGACTTAAACATAAGTGGTGAAATGCAGGTGTACACTGCACTTCTGCCTACACTTTAAGTAAATTTTGGCGTGATTTTATAATGTTATTGTATCTACAAACTTTACATAACATCACGCCTAATTTCTCTGAAGTTGTATAGGCAGATATGTGTGCATACAAATTCACAAAGTGGTATTTTCAGAGGGGCTCATGGCTAAATGACAACAGCTGCAAGGGTCAATCGAAGTTTAAGGTACGCTTGCCGCGATCGGTTCGTGGATGGGTGACCATGCTATGTTATGATTTGTAAATTGAGACCCCCCCGTGCCTCGGAAAACACATTAAAGGCTCCTACAAACAGGGGCGACACGCGACGCGACACAAAGACACCGCTCGTCGCGCGACGAGCGGTGTCTTTGTGTCGCGTCGCGTGTCGCGCCTGTTTGAAAGAGCCTTTAAGCCGTTGGTCATTGACATTTTGGTTTTTGACAGTCAATATACGAGTATTCCAAGGCGTAACGTATTACCCAGTAACTGGGTTGTGGAGGTCAGATGGCAGTAGCCCCATGTAAAATACTGGTATTCAGCTGCATCCAGTTAGACTGGAAGCCGACCCCGACATAGTTGGGAAAAAGCTAGGCGGATTAATTTGGTCTTTTCAGAAACGTTGGATTCTCAGTTATAGCTAAAGCATTAGTGCTTCACGAAAAAGACTTAACTATAACACAATTTCTAGACTTCGTGAGTTCGTTTTTACAACGGGATCTCGGGAACAATGCGCCCAGTATTTCATATTAACGGTCCCAACAGCGGGGCAATGAAAATTAATGCCCCACAGAACCACGAATGCATACGATCATTATTGCTCACATAAAAACGAGATATTGCCCGTGATATATTGCTGTAACCTTCTACAGGAAGAATTGCTGTTTTTAGTCTTTATTGAATTTCAATTACTTCGTTCTAGTTGTCGCCAAAAATAATTGAATAGGTACCATTTTTCAAGACTGTCCGTGTGGATTGTGAGGTCAATAGATACCATACAACAACATAATAGAACATCAAGCCTCTATTTCGCGAAGGGTTAGACAGACTGAGGTGTACCTATTAGTACACCCACATTTCGCCAGTTATGTTTAAGTCCCATGTAATAGGGGGCGAACCTATTGCCATCAACCGGGCACAAATCTAGACTCCGGGACTGCAGGTAGCTACCATATAAGTGGCATATGCACCTACAGTCAGGGAAATTAAATGATAAGAGAATTGACATCCTACGTCAATTTGCCGTAATAAGAATGACAGTTTTGATTAGAATATACGGAAGATAATTGAGAGAGAGACTGTTCAGACTATAAGGATATCTATGCATTTACACAAAATCTATCCGGTAGTATTTTCATGACGCTTGCACATACATTCAGACTAACTGATATATAAACAACAAATTTAAAAACTATATTTTCGGCATTAGAATCGTTTATTAATTTAATGTGCAGTTTTGACTTCACTACGATTTTATTATATACTAGCTGCGCCCCTCGGTTTCACCTGCATAAGTCTCGATCCCGTGGGAATATCGAGATAAAAAATATTCTATATCCTAGCTTACGTCAAGGTCTATCCATGTGCCAAATTTCATCCATATCTGTTCTACCGTTTTAGCGTGAAATCGTAACAAACAAACATACAAAAATCAAATCTTTTCTCTTTATAATATTAGTTTAGATAATATAGATAATCGGTCTGTGTGTAAAATTTTATAAAATAAAAACCAGCCAAGTGCGTGTTGGACTACGCACAATGAAGGGTTCCTTAGTTGGGATGAATTTATATTTCAAGAATAATCTTAACATTGTAGTTGAAAAATATGTTCTCCCATACATTCCAACTGCAAATGTAAGTTTGTACGCACAATATTGAGAGATTTACCATGTTATTTTAAGACCATAAACTTATTATAGGTTTTCCTGAAAAGAACCATACTCTGTATTTTTTTTAATTTACTTAAATTTCTTTAAAAGTACTCATGTGAAAATGATAAAAAAATAAAAATGAGATCTCCGCAATAAGTCCTTTTATTTGATATGTCACACGGTACAGATTGCAAAACTTTTTTTAACATTTTCTTATTGCCCCCAAAAGTGACCCTCGTATTCAAAATTCATTTTACGATACACTTTCGTGTTTGAGTCACAGAAATACATATGTGTACTAAATTTCAACTTAATCGGTCTATTAGATTGGGAGAAAATTGGCTGTGACAGACGGACCGACAGACACCCAGACACTCGAGTGATCCTTTAAGGGTTTTTTTTTTAGTTAGTGCATCTCGTAGTTGACCTCTGAGATCATGACTACTTAACGGGCTTTCCTGTGGGTGCCTTAAGCTACTAACTACACTTAAAACCTCCAGCCAGGGATTATTCAACTACACTAATTAAAACTAGGTGAACGCTCGCTAAGGGCACCCCCTGTGGGGTACGAACCTCGGCTTCGGGCGTCAACCGGAGGGAGGACATCAAGGATGGGACGGGCTGGATAAAAGTTCCGTTTTTTCTTTTGAGGTATGGAGCCTTAAAACAGTTCAGCTGTGTTTAGCTATTGAGTTACAAACATCAAAACGATGAATAGACACAATCCCTTAGTTATCTTTCAGAGCACTTACGGAAAAACAGAAATTGGTCTTTTTGGACAAAAAGAAAAGGATATTTTGCAAAAAATGAGAAAACAACGCACTTTCAGAAAATAACCGTTCTTTCTCATGTCTAAATCCTTACATAAAATAATTCTGAAGAGCACTTAAGTTTTTCAATCCGTCGTAATGCGGAAAGGGGAATTTGACGAAGAAGTCTTGTACAAGTATAGCATACATATTTTATTGTAAGGGAGTGTTTTGCATGGCTACCACCCGAAGTATGTAAGTGATTTTGTAAATTATAAATTTACGTACGGAGAGAAGGAATATTATTGTGTAAGGAAAGAACCATTTTGTTTTCTTGGAAGTGTATCTTAGTCCTACGGTGCTTGGAAAAGATAAGCTTCGTAAGAATTTTGTTTAGGTTTCAAAGGGAAATAAAAAGATTGTTGTCAGTTAGATAATTTTATTTTCATAAAATAATCTTTTTCATTATAAAAGAAAAAAAAACAATTGTTTGCCCGGAGCGGGGCGAACATTTTTATTTTTTTTTGTATTCGAAACGAGTACCCAAAAAATATGATTCAAGATTTTTTTAACATGGCTATTCTTAGGCCCATCGCGATCGTCTCAAACCCGACTGAAATGCAACGTGTTAGGAACTTAAATCACGACGGAGTAGCCAGACTGTCACAGCACTAGTATCTTACTAACGCGTTATTTACTTGTTTGTGATTCGATCCGTATTCTTTAATTAGGATAGTGGACAACAGGTTTCATTTTCTAATAATTTCGTAGCTTTAACAAAAAAAAAATGGTTTTAGAACCAATCTCGGCGACAATCACAAATAATAAATTCCTAAAAAACTGGTTTTTCCTCCTTCTCGAAACATGTCAATTACCAAGTTGACATTGGAAAGAAATTATGGTAATAGAGTAAGGGAGGTGGTTGCCATGGTAACCCGGTTGTGGTAAGCCAGAGTGTTTACTCTGGGAATTTTCCTAATTAAATATCAATTTACCATTTATATACGTTGACACGCTGTTAAGATTTGTGTTAACGATGTTGTTGTATTTTTCTGTTTGAATAATCGAGTCCTGGGAATAATTTGAATGGTGGATGCTGTTATTTTTATTCATGTGATTGATGTGTATTGTTGAGTAATTAGTTATGTTATTTGGTTTTGTTCGGGTTTTCGTGTCTAAAAGGCATTGTTTTATTTATTTAGATCATTTATATTTTGTTCGATCATACAAACATATTTATCTTCACGAGAATATTCGTAAACCGTTTCAGCTATACTAATATTATCAAGAGGTTAAAGTAAGTTTGTATTTTGGGGGTAATATTCGGAACTATTGATCCGAGTGGCTCGTGGTAGTCGTGGTTCAGTTATAATCGGTGATCGGAGTAGGTAGATTGATTTTACGTACTCGCATCATGAATAGTCATAGAAATCATAACAGGGATAGGCCTTTTTTCCGGGATTTAATTTTGGTACTTACGGGATTGAATCAAATATTGTAAAAGTAAGGGTTTTTAAACTACTACATTAGAAATTTATACAATGGATAAACATTTAGAATTCTTTTTTTCTTATTTATCAAATAATTAGCTGCGCCCCGCGGTTTCACCCGCATAAGTCTCGGTCCCGTAAAAATATCGGGATAAAAAGTGTCCTATGTCCTTCTCCGGGTCAAGGTCTATCCATATCCCAAATTTCATCCAAATCCGTTCAGCCGTTTTAGCGTGATGTCGTGACCAAGGGAAATAGGGATTCATTTTTATATATATAGATAAAGTGAATCTTGCTGTTGTGCGTCCATTCGAAACTTACATAATGTGACTAATATAGTAGTTATTTCTTGTAAGTATATTATCTGCTGTTTGTAATTGTTACTATTCTTGAATAAATAAATAAAAAAATGTTTTTATTCTTCTTAATATTTTTTTCTGCATTCAATGCAATAACAGCAAAAGGGTTAAACATTTCTCATTCATATTGATGTATTCTTTATTCTACACATTACAACATTTGAAATTCCTTAAAAAATCTTAATAATTTCCCAATCCCGGAATCATACCTATCCATACTATATAATCAGTCTACCTACTCCGATTACTGGTTAATAGACGCGCGGGTCGACTGGACAGGTTATGCTACGCTTGCCGCGGTCTCGGAATGCACGGTAAGCCGTTGGTCCCGGCTGTCATTCGTGGATCTTTGACAGTCGTTACGAGTTGTGAGAAGCCCGAAAGTCTGACAGTTTTACAAAGGGTATCATGTTAGCGTAACTGGGTTGTGGAGGTCAGATAGGCAGTCGCTTCATCTAAAATAATTCAGCTGCATCCGGTAAGACTGAAAGCCGACCCCAACATAGTTAGGAAACGGCTAGGCAGATTGCTGACCCTACTTTCTTTCTATAAAAAGATGATAGATTTATTATTATAAGTAGTTATTATGATTCACAGCACAACACACACTCATGTATATCACTACAGTATATTTGATTTCGTGAGCATTTTTTATATTATTCTATATTTTATTATATTATTTATTCTGTTACCTAATTTAGTAAAACGGACGGTTTATTATGCTAGCGTTTAGCACTCGTGGGTTGCAGCTGAAAATCAGTGTCAGGTGGCACACTTTGTGTTATCATCTGAAAATATACTGAGCTGAGGCCCTTTTGGCATTACAATAATTGTTTTCTGTTTTTGTAGTTATAAGGTGTATTTTCTCTGTTGTAATGCCAATAAATGCATTTTTCTTTATTTCTTTTTTTATAGATCTTTTTCCTTTCAATTGAAATTGCGACTTTATTTTTAACATAAGACTTCAACGATCCTCCGAACCTTTATAAAACTTTCTCCCTTCGAACCTTTTTTTAAGTCGGACTGAGAATCGAACTCCATAAAATACAGGTAGGCTGATTGAAAAGGAGGCATGAAGATTAAATTAGGCTGTCAGGAGCAGAAGGTACGGTTATTGGTCACCGAAACTAAGCGTTGGTGCTTACCTAAGGAGATTCGTATCAATCAGTCCTGTTCACGTTCAAAGTGAGTTGAGTAAAGGAATATGGTGTTTTTTTCTATAGAGGTTTTCAGTAAATAATAAGGTCCACTATTTCCCTACACCTCATCACTGCAAGTAATCATATTTTTGTTCGGTAGGTATTTTTTGCAGATTTAAGAACGTTAGCAATCTAATCTCAGTCTCAATTTGTCAAAAAACCTTTTATTTAATTTGAAAGGTTTCAGTTTGAATTTGAAGGTTTTTTAAATCTGAGAATTGTTGGCCTTCAAATTCTGGTGGCTTAAATCAATGATGGGCAACCTCGTCCAAAACAAATTATTCAAATTTTTATTTACTTAAAATTAGTGAGTATTCCCTGGTAAATTAAGCAAGTGAGGAAAAAATATTCAGTCAAAGACAACATAAAAACTATTTAACTCAAACATGCTTGGAAATTCTAACATTACTTCGACAACCTTCTTCGAGATAAATCGATATTGCTGTACTGGTCAATGTTACTATGAAAATCTGTCGTGTGTAGCTAGCGGCCAAATAAATTACATCATGATAACTCATAACTGTCGTGTTATTTAAAAATGGAACCAACTTTTTACTCCGACCCATGGCAATCAAGGAGGTAACTTATCAAAGATTTAATTTAAATTTCGAACTGGCTTAGCAAATAAAGCTGTTTAGTAAAGAAGAAACAAATGAAGACATTGGCGCGTGAAATTTTTTCTTTGTTCATCATTGATTCTGGAATTTATATTTAATTTACTTAGTTTGAATTATCGCGCATTGTTTGAGAAAAGTACTATACATGCCTTGGGTGCAATCAGGCATTGATGGACTCATGTATGTGTGCCTCGGCTTCGCCTCGGTCCACATTTTCACGATCGTCCATCAATACCCTAATTGCTGGCCGCGACAGTAATGTACTATAAATAGCTCAAAGTTTGTGTTTTATAGCCCTTTACGATAAAAAAATGGTCATTAATTTTGTAGAAATACCTATCTACATTTACAAAAACTGAACCGATTTTCACATGAACAAACATAAAAAGATAATACCGAATCGCTTTTTAAAACCACTTTTGACATAAAAACATGAATGAATCCCATTTATCTTTTTCTTTTATTACGAAATCAGCGAAAAGGCTTAAACTGAAATACCAAATTCCAAAAAAATCAATGCTCGTATCGTTTTATAGCTATATTCTTTGAAGCCATAAAATGTATTCGGTTACGCCTTTCATACGAACTTGACTTTGTAAAGTTTTGCCAAAGTTATAATATAGAATAACTTTTGATGTAAAAATAATTCTGGACCCAATTGAAGTGGTAATAAATAGCCCATAATTTAGAATGTTGAAGAGTTACAAAGCCATTTCAGTATGACTTAAGATTATATGTGTGAATAAAATTACAACAAAATCTGTAAACGATATATGAATTCGCCTTAAAAGAAGGTAGGTATTCTTAAATAATTTAAAGCTTTTCTTTAAAGCCTAGCACGCACTGCTGTGCATTTTTTACCGCATGATCTGTGCAGTATGGAATGTCATGGAAGTGCGCACATTGCAATGAAAAACCGTATGTGGTTTATTCACAATGGGCCCCTCGCTGCAAAATTACGGGGCGCTACTGCACGTATTTTTGTATCGCATTGGTAGAGAGATTCCACCGCACTGCAGAGCGCGCTAGCCCTTAGTGCCTGTGGCTTTGTCCTTTAGTCCACGAATTAGCAATAGTTTCCCAGTTTCGTCGCTGACTAGCTAAACGAAACTTCTATTTGCACCAGCCTCCTTAAATGATGTGTCAAAACAATTCACATTAATTGACCTTAAATGTAAAAAAAAAACTGTCGACAAAGATTCAAGATCCGAAGTATTTATCTGAGAACTGTACGAAAATTTACGAATATACTGAAAGACTTTGAAACTATACAGCGATTAATATTTTATTGAAAAGTTTAAAAGTCATCATTTAAAACGGACGATAAGTTTATTCTTACTGAAGTGGACTGTATGGAGGGTGAAGGAATTTCTTCTAATAAAAGACTTCTTCAGGGTTTCGTCTCATTTATTCTTCTAAGTGTTCCTTCCTTGGTAGCTGGAATCCGGGTCCAGGTCCCGTCTTTTATACAATTTCGGTTAACTTAAGTTACCGTAACGAGAGCCGCGATTTTTTAAGACCCTTATTAACTTTATTTTTACTTTTTTTTCTCTATGGTCTAGCCCTTTGTGGCTCTGTTTTTACAAGTGTTTATTACAATTTTCACACAGGATACAGCTTATTTTCTTCCTCATACATAAATCTATTTACTCTATGTTCTAAAAACTTCTCAGAATATTAATCACTTAAAGAATTGGGTATGGCATATTTTCATTATACAAAAGCTCGAATATCTCTAAAACCCGTAGACCGTTTTTTACAATTCAAACGTAATTAATGGTTTTACGTCATTTTTTTTCTATTGACACTAAATTTGGAACAATATTCCCATAAACAAACAACCTAATTTTCAACTTACGTAATTATACGATATTTTTCTCTAGAGGCATCGATCTAAGTGGCTACGATCGTTCGAGCCGATCGCGCGATGGGCATCTTACGATGCTGCCGCGTTGCTATAAACCTAGCGTACGATCATTATTAAGCAATTCCTGTGCTCGCGCGATGACTTGCAAACTTCAATTAGGACACTTTAAAGAAATGTGTGTGTTTAACCTCGTCGTGCAACGAAATCGCATCGTTTGCTTGTACGACCGTTAGCCAATTAGGACGACGCCACAGACGTCGTCCTAATTTAAATTCTTAAAACTATAACTTTAAATGATCATACTGGGCTCTAACGAGAAAACTAAGTACTAACTAATTAGAATAACACAAAACATCTAATGACCTAATTAGAAACTAAAAAAAATAACATAGAAAATAGCACAAATTCGGTCAAAGTGCCGCCGGTACTTGCGCCGTTTTGCACAGATAGTAATAGATAGTAATAATACTTTTACACATATTTTCTCACTACACTGGCACATAACTCGCCTTATATAGTATATAATGAGCATACTCGTCGTCCGCTACACTTACCTTGACAAGCCGTAGCATATCCTTACCATTTTCAACAACATGAAGTACCTCTCAACCGGCGAGCGTGTATGACCAGATATGAAAACGTAAACGAAACTAAAGGAATATGTAAGGATCGAAGCAGGTGGAGCTCTGTAGTGAGTGATAGATGCGATCAGAGACTGAATCCTCCTCGCCGTGGCCTTGAAACATCACGACTCTGTAGAAGCGCGCTTTAAGTGTGGGTAGATCACGTGATGTCGCCAATGGCGCCCTTGCGATTCGTTTCATGTCCGTACCCATGACCAGTTTCGACATGTGTATGTATGAAGTACCTACTAAAGAAAAATTAAGCAACAAAGGAGAGTCACTATTACTCACTAATCAATACAACACCAACCTAATTTAAAATAATGGCGACAACAGCACCCTATATATACAGTATGTTCAAAGTTTATTTGGCTCGTTTACCCCCAAGTGCTATCGGGGCGAAACACTGAACTACCGACGTAGACAATTCTCCATAAGATTTATTGTTCCCCTTTAACTGGAAATTCAGTGAAAATTGCCTTTATTTAATTTTATTTGAGGTCGTGTGGTAAGATATATTTTTGTCGAAAAAGTAAATTGGATGGTCAGTGTCCAGTGGGTTTGGTTCGTTATGTTTGGTAAAAGATGTGCGTTGATCGGTATGATGAAAAGTAGGTGTCAATATAGGTTCGGGTATAGAATATGTAAAAGCACGAACGAGTTTTATGTAGGGGTACATAAGTATTATTGTCCGCGTTTTACATAATAAATAAGAACATTTATCTGCTGTTTTTGTACTTGCTTGAACCAGTCAAGGAAAACAGTCCAATTAGATAAAACATTGAAAATTATACCATAATTATTATTTTTATATAAGAGTTACTTCCCCTTCAGTTCTATAAGAACCAATGCTTTGGAACGAGGAAACTAGTTTGACCTTTCCGACTGACCGACTCCTTGACAATACAAAAGTCAAATCAAATCAAATATTTTATTGGACGAAAAACAGGTTTTCATTTATTTATTTTTTTGTATTTGATAACCGCTACATTAGTTAAAAAAAAAAAAAACAAAAATATATGTTGCAGCCATTAGCGCCCACCTCCGTGAGGGGAGACGTCGGCGTTCCAACATTAATAACATTTATAATATAAAAATAATAAAATAAAAATAAATTTTACAAATCAACTATTTAACTAAACTAGAATATTATTTATTATGATTACATTTAATTCCTTTTTTTTTATATACCAGTATTATGACTGAGATGATTTAGGAAATTTATCATCGCAGGTAGTTTATCATAATCCTAATTATTATAATATTAATGCGAAAGTGAGTTTGTTTGTTTATTTGTTACGCTTTCCCGCTAAAACGGCTGAGCTGATTTGGATGAAATTTGGCACATGGGTAGACTAGGTTAGGACATAGGGACATACTTTTTATCCCGATATTCCCATGGAATCAAGACTTCTACGTGTGAAATCGAGGAGCGCAGCTAGTTTGAAATAAATGGTTTGAGTTTGAGTCTGATTCGTACATTTTAAGCCGATATCAGTCGCTTCATTCGAGTGAATGGTTCACTGGAGTGAGTGTTGATTTTTGTTTCATTCCACGTTCAAACATTACTCATCATTATTTATACGTTAATACATTTATATCTGTACTTAATTCATATGTTGTACATAATAAAGTGTATTCTGTTTTGTTAATTATTTTTACCTATTGTGGTATAGTAATTTTAGATTTCTAGATGCATCGTCTTCACATATAATATATGTATACAAAATATTGTAAAAAAAAAGTGGTGGCACTCGGCAGCGCCGACAGAAGTGAAAACTTGAACGAGATCGCCTTGATGAAAGAAAAATACAAAAAAAAAACTTGTATAGAACATTTATCCGTAACGTAATATAAATAAAGAGCATAATCGCGTTTACAAAACCTTTAAAGTAAAAATACTTGCATAGAACATTGATCCGTAACGTTATATAAATAAAGAGCACAATCGCGTTTACAAAAATGAGCTGTCGTCTTGTGTGGCGAAATCAATGGTTTAGTCCCATCTCAAAAATGCCCAACGCACCTAAAGAAGTTTTCACATAAAAAATTTAAAGAGTAACGGTGGAGTGTCTTGCCCTTCTTCTCCATACGTAAACTACCTTTTGGAAGGGGCGACTAGAATCAATTTTTTTTTTTTTTTTGTTTTAAATTTTGGCGTTCATAATTGCCTTTTTATGTGTCTATTTGAAATAAATTATTTGACTTCGACTTATTCTATATTCCTAGCACAAAATCTTACCTCTAAATACAACAGGAAAAACAGTCACCACAGAACAGTCACAGGGGTTAACAACACAATTCGACAATTACACTCGACGCCAAGACGGCCCGTTGATCGGGAATCACTTTTACTCCAAATTGTTCCTCCGACAGATCGTTTCCTACTAAATTGGGTTCCAATAAACTGGTCGATATCTCTTTCCTAATTTTACGCCTTTTTCGTAAACGAGGTTGGCAGGATCCAAGGTCTGACATGGGTTAGAATAGATTTTTGTTCTAGAAGTTTATTTTTATGGTCATTTGCTTGATACATGTAGTTAGTTTGGCTTTCGGATTATTATCGGACGAATAAGCAATGTTTCTGTTAGATTAGTTTCAGTTACGTAACTCCAGTGAGTTCGTTCTCCACTGAGATTCAAAGCAAATCATAGGGCAGTCAGAAATATGATGTAGTATTATTTATTACTAAGTTTTGGCAAACTATAAAGATGCCGCTCACCACATCACTCTCATAATTATGCATTATTTAAATAATACCTTCATGTCTAATTTTTCTACATTCATAATGGTAACAAGGTTACCAGATAAAAAGTGTTACAAAAACCGAAAAATCCTATCTCTGTACCACCGCACGTCAACACATCGAGTCAGAAAAAATTACCGAGTCCAAAATCCAATTCCGTGTGTTCCATTTTTCAGTGCCCAGCATCGTTGTCAAGCTAGCTCGTAGCTAGCCATCCGTGTACTTCTTTCATCGAAAACAAGTTGCCATTTGTCTTTGCCATCTTTTTTATCTCGCAGTCGCTCATCGAAACACCATAAACTGACTGATACCAACTTTTTACGTCGCTCCAATTTACGAAGGATAAAAAACGAGGCGAAGATAGCGTTTGAGGAAGGGTTCTCTATTTTTCGTTTTTGTTTAACATTTGTTGTGTTTATAGGTTTGTGATGTAGGTACTAGTTATTATAGGGTACTGTTGTACTGTCTTTTTGAATTCAAAGTATTCTTGAAGTTTATTGGGTACAGCCATAATAATAAAGAATAAAGCTGCCGTCTGAGCCATTGACGTTCTCTCTGGCTTAGTTGACATCTTCACTATTCTCCTAAAAAAATCTGATAAGTCTTGGCACAGTCAGCTTCATTTGATTGTCTTCAATTTGCGTTCCATAATACTGTATCAATGTGTACGTACAATTAAGTTCACAATTATTAAATAAATATATTTTAATAATAAATGAATTCTTGTCAATGTCCACATCTTTTTGAGGCTGGCAGTGCTTTTGTGATGTTTTCCATCACTGCAAGTTAGTGGCTTCTTTAATTAATTAGAACAAACCTAAATTATGACATTCAGAAAGACACCTTTAATGTCGTGACCGATGACATTTCTAAAACAAATTACACTTCAGGACAAAAAACTAATCTAAAAAAAAATCGCCACGGTACCCTAACGAACCCAGGCAGGGGGTGGTTCTGATCAATTTTATAAGACCCTCCTAGATTTTTATTGTCTTCGCTCGTTGTTCGTTAGTTCCCGTTTATTGGCAATAGGCAAGTTATTGATTGGAAAGGGATAATTTAAGAACACTAAAAGGGGGGAATAAAGAGGGATATAAGGAAAAATATCTTCTGTTTCCTGCGCAATATTGCGTTGTTACAGATTTTGTGGTACTTTTTAGTGTTTCTTGATTTATGGTGTTTTTTTTTGTAGGTTGTTTTATTTTGATGGTTTGAATAATGGAAAGCAATACCTGTAATTAAATTTAGGTACTTTACTTCAAGTAAAAACCCTCATGTTTCATTAATTTAATTATACATATTATAAATTAAAATTAGTTTTCGTGTCTAGGGTAACCGTGTTATTCTTCTAAACTACGCATTGGATTTCACTATCATTTAGAGAATTTATTCTACAAGGATTATGTGTAAATTTGTCTTTTCATGTGGTTAGTGACTAACCTGGTGTCGGATGTTTAAAGCCGCAAATGGGCCGCTGACTTGACTTCACATGCCGTCGATAAATATCTCTCAGGCATGCCGGTTTCCTCACGATGGCGATGTTTTCCCCTCACTGTTTTTGAAGCAATTTGATAATTAAAAACACACGCAAATAAAAACAACAAAAACGTTGTTTAAATAAAAACAACGTGTGTGTTGCATATAATAATATAATAAATTTATATTAAAATTACATATTATAAATTATAATAAAGAAATCTCGACTTTTTGTCAAGCCGTAAAAGCGAGCGAAGCAGGGACGGGCCGCTTATTACAAACTCAAATTCACTGTGAAATATAGCGTATAGCAGTAATAACAAATGTGATAAAATATTCCGTATACAGTTGACAGTTCTCAGATAAATAATAAATAGAAGATATATTTCCTACCATGCATATTACTATATTCTGAATGGTAAATCAATACCTACTTAGCTATATTCCTCGTATATCTTGAGCCCAATGAGTCATGTCGGACGGCGCCGATCGATGTTCGAATTTTATGATTCTTAGATGTCATGACATTTTGCTGTCTGTAACATGCCACAAATATGTTACTTCTTACTTACGTATTAGACTTGTGGGGTAGTCACATAAAATGGCAATCGATCGCAACGTCTTACATTTTGACAGCTCCACCGCTACGTTCATTGCGTTATTTAAATCTACATGGTCCTCATATGGCCTGACCAAGATTATGTCTGGACTTTAAAAGAGACTGTGACCTCTGAGTTTGATTCGGCCTTTCTTCTCAGAGTAGTCAGATAGGAAACGCCGAACTTATCTAGCTTTTTTTTTAAATATTAGGTACTTGTAAAAGTGATTCCGATATCCTATTTACAGAATAAGCAAGTTCACTTCATTTCATTACATTGTTGAGCAGATGAAATTGTTCAAACCTAAAAGCAATGGATTAAGAATTTCCTTCAAAACCCCCGGATCGTGATGTAAAGTAAGATACGCAATGGGTGCCGAATGTCTGATCCCAGTAGCACAAAGAACGGCTCGAGGAATGAACCGTCAAAAATGAAGCTACAGCATATTATAAATAACGAGGTTGTAGTGGAATTCTTTGTGAAAGAACTGAGCTAGAGAACCTATTCCTGTCGCCAATCAACGTTGCAATGTTCCGGTTTGAATGCCCGCCGATGTTATCCCAAGTACATGACTATATGAAACATTTCACCTTTGTTCTTTCCATTGGGGTGGGCAGAAGCTATATAAGGCTACCTGTTACGATTCTTACATACTCCTATTGCTTCGAATACTTTCATATATTTGGTCATACACGCACCCCGGTTGTGAGTACTACGATACTGAACTTTCTGAAGAACATCACCAATAAGGTCACTATAATTATGTCTTTATAAGGTGTCCCTCCCAGCGTTTCTACTCACATCTGCCTTGTAAAACCTTTTGTTAGCCGCTTTCATAATCCTGATCATTAAACCGCAAAACTTTACAATTACAAGTTACAATTGTTTGTTTTTTTTTTTACTAGCCTACGCTGTCCTACTTCTAGGCATAGGCCTCTGTCCTCTCTCTCCACCTTTCGCGAGACCGCGCGACCTCCTTCTAGTTTTGAGGGAAAAATCCAGCTCGTCCAGCCATCTCATACGTGGTCTGCCGCGACCCCGCCTCACTGTCTCAGGGCACCAGTTCTGTGCTATTTACAGTCAGTTACAATTTACAAATTTGTAAACCTTACAAGGGTCTGTACTAGAACGGAAAACCTTACAATATTGTAGTGACAAGTTTACAATTGACATATTGTAAATAATCTTCGTAACGCCATATTTTCTACAATTCGTAGACTTGTAAGTGTTATAGGGCCCTGGATTATAATAATTTCTATACTTGTGTTACTTCTGGGAGGATAAATTACTCAAAGTGTAAACGTCTTCCTTTAATCATTACCTACAGTCTGTTTTCCTTAACTGCCAAGAAAAGGAAAAATATTTATGGAAATATTTACATGAATATTTCAATTGCTGTATTGCGCGGAATATAATAATATTTTTGACATATTTTCCTCTTTAAGGCTTCAAATAAAAAAAAAAAAAAAAAACTTACCTAAAAGTTCAATAATGTATCTTTTATAAAAACGGATACTCTAGTATGATTATTAGAGCACTCTTTTTCGGAGTCGTGGTGAGCCATGACTTGCAATGTAAATTGGTGATGCTATTCAGACACCACTATTCACAACTTAATAGAATGCTATTATCGGGTAGGAAAACTATTAAGTTGTGAATAGTACACTATTCACAACTTAATAGTTACAAAATAGTTACAATATAAATACAAAATAGTTACAATATAAATACAAAACAGTTTTTTTTTTGTTACTAGCATCTCGCAGTTTAACCTAGGAGGTTGTCGGCTGCTTAACCGGGCTTGCCAGTGGGTGCCTCAATGAATTAAGGCCTCCAGCCAGGGCTTACAAAACTGATCTTCTAAGCCGTCAATAAGTACCTACACTATAAAACAAAATATATGCTAGATAAAGCAAAAGCACCTAAACCCTGTGCCCTAATTCTACTTTATTGATCTAGTACATCGTAAACAAAGGCTAAGATGCTAATAAAATTGGCATCCTTTTCTGATCTAGATATCGTAAGAATTCATGGGATTCAGGTTGAATAATGCTGCGTCCACATTGTGACAAATCGGCACCGCGGTAATCAACGCATTGATGTCTTTTTAATGGTCAAAAGCTGGTGTCATCACGGTGTCGCGAAATCAATGGATTAGTCCCATTTCAAAAATGCCCAACGCGCCTAAGAGTTTTCACTTCAATTATTCCTCCAAATGCATATCTTCATCAAAAATTACACAGGCCTGCAAAATGAAGGTCATAACTTCCTCTCTGGAATTTGATAGCTGATTCTGGAGTATTTTGATGCGCTGATTACGAATATGTACTTAGTTTTTCTCCATCACCTCCTGTTTTTCAAAAAAGCTACAGATAGAAAATTGAGAAAAAAGACAAGTTTTCACTTAAAAAATTATATATTTAAAAAAGTACTTAATTTTTAACTTAAAAAACTATTAACACGTAATAACAACTTATTGCTGGGTTAAAATACACTTAAATTTTATTTGTGGAACCTGGTCCTTTTTTCCTGGAAGCTTCTGTTGTGCGATTTTCGCTTATATTTCCGGTTTGGATCATCACGCTTCAACAACCAACAATAGTCCGCCATCATGCTGACATTCCATCTTCCTTGATACCGGACTTCAAGCTCTTTTAAATCTTGGTGAAATCTTTCACCTTGTTCTTCGCTAACGGCTCCTAGATTTTCTGGGAAGTAATCAATGTGCGAATTCAGAAAATGAAGTTTAACGCTCATATTACACCAAAATTCGTTATCATTTTGGCTACTATTTCTTTATAGTCCGAGCTTTTATTGTTCCCCAAAAAGTTTTTTACCACTTCCTTAAATGATTTCCACGCTTGTAACTCGACATCATTGAGTTTTTGATCAAATTTTTCCTCCGACATCAATTTTCTTATATCAGGGCCGACAAAAATTCCTTCTTTTAACTTAGCATCTGATAAAGATGGAAAAACTGAATGCAGATATTTGAAACCTTCCCCATCTTTATTTAAAGCCTTCACAAACTGCTTCATTATACCCAATTTGATGTGTAAAGGCGGCAGTAAAACTTTTTCTCTGGGAACCAAACTCTGTTTAAGCACGTTTTTGATTCCTGGGGTTAGTTCAGTTCTTGGAGGCCATTCCTTTTTGGTCCAATGATGTTGTTTATCCCGGCTATCCCATTCGCAAAGAAAGCACGGGTATTTTGTATAACCACCTTGTTGGCCGAGTAGCATGCTTATGATTTTCAAGTCTCCACACACCATCCAGCCGTGATGTTCGTAAGCTATAGTAGCTAAAAGCTTTTCCAAATTTTCATAACATTCCTTTAAATGGACAGAATGTGCAACAGGTAGTGAGGCATATGTATTCCCATTATGTAGAAGGACTGCTTTTAAACTTCTTTTTGAGGAGTCAATAAACAATCTCCACTCCTTAGGATTGTATTCAATGTCGAACATTTTCATCAAGCCAGGAATATCTTTACAGTACACCAAATCATGATCTTCAGCGAAGAATGGAAGGAAATCTTTTTCTCTGTGACGGTACCATGAAAATGAAGTACCAGGTGCAAGCATATTTCTTTCTTTTAATCGTGATCCGAGGAGCTCAGCTGCATCTTTGGGGAGATTCAAATCTCTTGTCAAGTCGTTTAAATCTGACTGTGAAAAGAGCTGACACTCGTTAGAATCTACTTGAAATACAGGATCAGATTGGGATGCATTCTGTTCATTTGTATCATTAGCAGAATCTTCAATTTGTATAGCTGGATACGGGGGCTGCACCATTTCTGAATCTCCGAAAACTGCAGGCGTAACTGATGACACATTTGGATAGCTTATGTCACTTTTATTTTTAGAATTGTATCCAGTTATGTCACAACAACAAAAGTAGCAATCTTCAACATGGTTGTTAGGCTCTCTCCATAGCATGGGCGAAACGATTTTGAAGCTATTTTTCTGTCCTTTTGACCACTTGCGAAGTTCAAGTAAACAAGTCGAACAAACTTTTTGAGGTGTCCAAGTTTTGTCTCGGTTACTTATAGAATGTCCAAAATAACTTTTGTAAATATTTTTCACATAGTCTGTAATGTTGTTTCGTTGTTTTATCACCATGAATTTCCCGCAAATATAACAAAAACAATTCGAAGAGGTTAAACAACTTCGCGACGACATTTTAAAGTTTAGGTTGCAAGATGCGCACTTCGACTGTTAGTTTTTTAATTCAGAGTAGGTACTTATACAAAAAAAAAACCTTTTGTTTTCTTCATTATACCCTTTTTGAACAACATTAACAACAATTAGGCAATATCACCTAAACATCGTGTATTAATGAGCTCATTACTAAATGAAGCCAAAATGACCCGTTTTCGAAATGGTTAATGCGAATTACTTACACTTATTATGTAGTAATTAACAAATTACTGATTTGCATTCATTTCTATGTCGTCTTAAACTAATTAAATGCAATAAAAATTAAGCTGAAGTAATTAAGTGACGTTTTATAGATTTTAAAATGTATGCGCTCAGACATTTTTAGTTAAAATCTTAAATATTCAATATCAAAGAATCCTGACGTGGTAGAATTTTTTTATTATTTTTCTCGTAATCAGCACATCAGAAACTATAGAAAACGTTAATCAGATCTCAGAGAGGAAAACCATTGCAGACCTGTGTTATTAATTGATTGATTAAGTAATTCTTGTGTTTTTCCACGCGTAAGATCACGGTATACCGTAAATTGAAATGTCGCAAATGTAAACGCAGCTTTAGGCCATGATGCCGCCGTAAAGTCAGTATATACGAGCGATGTAGATCCTTCGCATACGGAGTAATATTTCTACATATGCAAATTCTTAGTACATAATAATTCCGTAATGGAAAATTCCACGCGGAATCAGCGTGGACTATATACATTTTTACGTTACGCTTCGGATATAGACTTCTTTTGTGAGATAATGGGGATTTGAGTGATATTTTATGAAGGCTACATTAATATTTATGTTGTGTAGACAAATTTATCGCCATGTTTAGTTTAGTCTTACATGTCTAATGAGATTATTTAGGACTCTTTTACGTAGGAAAGTAAAGTGTAAAAAAAGAGACTTAAACCAACAGTGGTCTTATTTTTGTATGGCATTCATATCATAGACAAAGGAATCTCTAGTAATGTCATTAACGCAATCAAGGACACTGAACGAGATACAAAAGAAATTATATTGATATAATGTCTATAGGCGTTTAGTGTCCCTCAAAGTACTAAAACTTAAAATAACATATGTAAAACATCTTTAGATAGTTATAAAAGTCGGAACAGAGTTAAATATCACTAATGATTTATCTTTTATTGGACTTTAGAATATCAAAGCTATAATTATCGCGGCTTGATGCAGCAATTAATGCAGACAGAACACAGCTGGGTTCGTATATCTGGGGGCAAGGCAGTGCCCTCAAAAAGTCGAGCAAAACAAACAAACAAAGGCACAGCCGTACCATCTTTTCTCGAAGCCATTCTGGACATTTTCGACATCAATATATCCGTTCGTTTGTATAAAAATTCGTTATCGTAATTAAAGTAATATTTTAAAGATACAACGTGTTCTTCATAATTCAATTTATCTAATCATTTGATTTGTGAACTTCGTGGGTCACATGAACCGACCGTTATTATAAAAGCCAATGGGGTGATCTATCGAAAATCATAACATAAAGTCGAACTATTAATTCTTTAGTAAAATAATAAGGTCATATTTCTATTTTGATACTATAATCGCAATCGTTGAATTAACTAACGAGTTAGTGTAATCTAAGTAAGTTTAATAAAGGCTCTTTCAAACAGGCACGACACGCGACGCGACACAAAAACACCGCTCGTCGCGCGACGAGCGGTGTCTTTGTGTCGCGTCGCGTGTCGCGCCTGTTTGCAAGAGCCTTAATGTGTAAAATCTGAAACACAATAAACATTTCCATAATATTTAACAATGTGACAGCACCTGTCATTTTAGTCCAGTGCATTAATAATTCGACTTGAGGTACACCAATCTGGGGGCCTACCACCATCACTTATTATTTAGCAGTATTATTTTAATCTCACTTCAGTGTAAGATGAAGCTGTACGACTTTACTATCCACAATGCATGCATCCAGGACATGAGAGAAAGAGAGAGATGGAAACGATACTGTTATAAAAAGTGGTAGGCTCCTGATAAAAACAGTATTCAAAAATCGCCAGGTATAAAACCGATTACAGAGTAACATAAAAAAAAAAACAATAAGCCAGTTTCACTCTGTGACAACATGAATAAAATAATCCGTATTTAAATTCGCGCCAACATCGGAAGCGTTTGAGTCCGCCATTTTGTGTCCAACGGAACCTCGTAATGGCCGACCTTTGTTTCGTCCTGCTTTGTACGATCACATTAAATTGTATGAATAATGCAGAATGACTAAATTATTATAATAGTTTTCTCTTTTGTAATTATAACAGTTATGCTTACATTATTAGTGTTGGAATCAGGTTCACAATAACTAAATAAAAAGAAAAGCATGTGTCAGGTTTAAAACATTTAATTGCAAGGTGATAGAAGGTTGGCACACAGAGAAGAAACCACATTAATATCCTAGATTAATCTAGAAAGTGACATAAACGTACATCGTGAGGAAACCGGCATGCCTGAGAGATTTTTTCGACGGCATGTGAACCAAAGTCAGAGACCCATGAGCGGCATAGAAATTCTGACACCAAATTAGTCACTAACCACACGAAAAAGACAGAAAGATCTGGAATGTACGCACATTGTTGGTAAATCTAGATGTACAGCAAAATGATTTTATTATAGAAACTGATACTCTCTCATACACGTCAATTATCAAGACATTTATTATGAAAGTGAAGCTGTCGACCACACTCAACCGTTTATGGAGAAATTTCATAATTACACAAGATTGGCTCTCAAGAACAACATTCCCCGATCGTCTAACATCGTGTCAGGTTTATATTATAATACTGCCAAGTTAGCTCGTCAAGTACATTGACGTGTTGCTTAGCTAATCGACGTCCGTTGCAGTACCTAGTTGCTAGCTCTTTGTTAAACTGTTTACAGGGAGTAATTCCATGTTACATATTATTTATCTCATAGTTTGCAGAGAGTTTCAACTAGCTTGAACTATCTGACTAACTGACCGACTCTGACAATTCAAAAGTGCCTGTAAATGGTTTAATTGAAATGCTTTGAGTTTAGTTGAGATTCGAGCTTTTAATCTCCTTGGTATTTCAGGAGTCAATTGTTTGCGGTAACTTACATAAAACTGTTTATATCGTGTGGGAATTGCGCGAACGCGCAGAATAAAATTAACGTAAATTTTAACGATTTTAAAGTTGGAAAATTTCATTTCGCACACAATATTTCCTTAGTTTTACGACTTTAAATTCATATCTATGGGTGATACTAATTGTACTTATTTAAAAAAAAATACGCAAAATGCAAAAGTTAAGATTGTAGAGTAAAAAAAACCGGCCAAGTTCGAGTCGGACTCGCGCACGAAAGGTTCCGTACCATTATGTATAAAAACGAGCAAAAAAATCACGTTTGATAATTGGGAGCCCCCCTTAAATATTTAATTTATTCTATTTTTTTAGTATTTGTTGTTATAGCGGCAACATAATTATATCACGGTTCATGAGATACAGCCTGGTGACAGACGGACAGACAGAAAGACGGACGGACAGCGGAGTCTTAGTAATAGGTTCCCGTTTTACCCTTGGGTATGGAACCCTAAAAATATGCCCCAATCATCTAACATTGGGTCAGGTACATGTTCTATGTTCTATGTTATAGGGTTTGGTTTCCGCACTTAGTCCGTGAAGTGGACCATTGTGCGTGGGCCATGGCGGCCGTTAGATGGTTACTCCAACCAGCCCACCTCCCTCCAGAAGCTAATTAAGTCTCCTGGTCTGTTCAGGACATCTGTGTAGGATCTGAGTGACCCGAGGGTTTCTGTTCTAATCTGGGTGACGCCTGTGCATTCAAAGAACGCGTGCGCTACGGTTTCCTCAGCCTCCATGCACGCTCTGCACAGAGGGCTGTCCGTTATGCCTATTGTGTGGAAGTGTTTGTTTAGCGAGCAGTGGCCCGTGATGGTCCCCGTCACCAGGCGCAGGCCGTTCCTGTCCAGGCGCAATAAACGCCTGGTTAGCCTGCTATCCAAGGATGGCATAGCTTCCTTGGACTGCCTGCAGCCCGGTGTCGAAGTCCACCAGTTCCCCGCTTGTGTGTGGGTGAACTCCTGTAGCCACCTGCGTATTTGGTTGAAGGGGATGGGTACGATAGGCTCGGGTCCACATACTGCCGTGCTGGGTCAGGTACATAGGTACACAATGGCGAACGACAGTAAGCAAGATAATATCTTGTTAGTATTATATTTATCACATGATGTCCTCATTGACATGAGGAACTATCGTTTGTCGAATACATATCGACGTCTGCTGCAGTACCTAGCTTATGGGGTATCTCTTTATGAAACTGGTTGCCAGGAAGTAATTTCACGGTACATAATATTTGTGCCATAGTTTGCAGAGTTCAGTTGAGAAATTTGGCATTGTCCTTGGAATTTCTGGTGTAAAATGGTAACTTAAAAATGTATGGTTTTTCTATGTCTTGCATTATGTGGATCTAACCTGTCGTAAAGTGCAGGCAAATATAAAAACAAATCCCATTGAATACCGAGCGAGCCCATTGACATAAGCCGAGCACAACTCCAGACTTCGGTCTGCTACTTGCCTTTTTTGATGAATAAAGGTTTTCTGGCACCGTCTTCGTCCATAATTATCTTCACTTACCAGCAGGTGAAATATCGTTTAAATGTAAGCTTATCAATCATAATCTAAATTCAAAATTGCTGCCCGATTGAACGCGTATCGTGCGTCTCTAACCTCTACACCGAGAAATAAAAACCTAACATTACCACTTGAACCCTACAATTCTCTATCTAACGGAAAGCGTTACAACCGACCTTTTGTTACTAGTTAGCTTTATGTTACCATGTTAATGGTTTCAGACATAAACGCGGCTCTTTGTGTAAGTATAGGTTTATAACCCGTAGAACAGTTAGAACGGGATTGTTAGATATAGTTGAAGTTTTGTAGGGTGAGAACATAGCTGTACTGCCTCGTTGATCAAGTAGTCGCAAGTGCTACTGCCGAGCATCAGGTCCTGGGTTTGATTTCCTGGTTGGACAAAGTATTATTGGGTTTTTCCTTTAGGAATTTCTCAGTAGCAGCCTGGAGTCTGGATTTTTGCCCGGTTGATGGCAACAGGCTCACCCTCTATTACACGGGACTAAACATAGCCGGCGAAATGTGCCTTACTCTTCGAAGAATGCAGGTGTGATGATGTTTTGTTACATAGCAGTAGGTACAGGATTCCTATTTTCAACGACCTTTTAAAATTCCTGAAAATGCCTAACACCCATAGGAACTACCTACCTACTTCATTATCATCTGTCTAGCTTTTTCCCAACTATATTTTGGCCTGCTTTCTGTCTAGAACCGAACACAGAATTTTACTTCCAACTTTTTCTGAATAACAGTATTTTACCTCCACAGCCCACTTCCACTCCTTGACGAACTACTTCATGTATATACCAGCCAAGGAAAGTAATTGATTATCAAATTGACACACTATGTCAATTTGCCTTGTTAGCCATTTTATATAACTGTCAGCGAAGAATGACAGCTGTGATTCGAGTATACGGACGATATTAGTTTAGCCAATATAATAAAAAAGAGATTCAGATTTAAAAAAATACATTTTTTGATGGTGGTGGTGTCTAATTGGTTTTTGGGTGACGTCTCTGAGTGTGGTAATTGTGACTATATTGTTGTGTTGAATTCCCACCTGTAAAAACAAAATTAAAAGTAGTTAAACCAAGCGATAGGAAATCTAAATGGTCGTATCACTACTACGATCGATGTAGGAATCGCGAAGAGGATAGAGAAAGAGATCGGGTCCGAGACAGAGACTGGTAGCGAGATCGAGACCAGTACAGGGACAAGTTGAGAGAACGAGACCGCAGGGACCGGTTTAGAGGCGAAAGAGACGTTCGCATGTAAGTGGTAATAGTAAATAAATGCCCCTGAATTTAATCTCCGGGGAGTTTTAAGCTATGTGCCTTTCATAGGAATCCCTTTACCTACTTGAAAACTTGCTTCCATGAACATTCTCTTTGCTGTTTCCAGAACCTTCTGTTATTTATTTATTATCATACTGAATACAACATAAACAAATTGAATAAAACTGTGGTGCGCTGCTTTAGTTTGCATTGTGATGTTATTGTCTTTAATCTAAATATAGTAAAACAATACATTATTCCAGTTCGTTCGCTTCAAATAAACTGCCTTTATTTATTTTGACTGTATGTTCGCAGTATTTGAAAACTTACATAACAATACAGAATTCATCTCACTATCAGCCTAGCCTTTTCCGAACTATGTTGGGGTTGGCTTCCAGTCTAACCGGATGCAGCTAAATACCATTATTTTACATGGAGCGACTGCCTATCTGACCTCCATTACCTAGTTACTAGGTAACACGATACCCCGCTTGGTAAGACTGTTTGTCAGACTTTTGGGCTTCTAACTACCCGTAACGACTATCAAAGATCTACAAATGACAGCCAAACCAAAGGCTCAAAGTGCTTTCTGAGTTACGGAGGGGTCTTAGTATGTAAAGATGGTCACCTATCCACGGAACAACAGCGGCAAGCGTAGTTTAACCTGATCGGTCGACCCGTGTGATTGTTATTACTTTGTCACAAGCCCCTCCATAAACATATATAATTCAATTATTTAAATACAAGCGTTACTGCTTCGGACGGTTTATACGACTTGGTAAAACATCGAAATTTCTTTACAATATGTAGGTTTAATATGAATGTTTTATGCACATAAACCTTCGAGAATAAATGCTCTTATTAATTGTGTAAACCGTATCAAAATCCAGCGCGCAGTTTAGAAGAACAGCGCGGTCACACAGCCGGACATGTAAAGTGACTAAAATTGATTAAATGTGATATAGATAACGCTGAAACACTGGAAAAGTGTGGATGTACTCTGTTCAACCTCTGCCCAACCCTTCGGGGAAAAGGCATGATGACAAATGATTTTATTTCTGTAAGTAGGTTTGTACAAACACATTCACTAGATAGGAAACGCCGACCTCAATTACGTCGGCTATCTGAGTACTCTAAAAAGGAAAGCCGAAACAAACTCTCAACAGTCTCTTTTAAAGTCCAGACATAATCTTGAACAGGTCATGTGAAAACCATATAGATTGGTGTCTGAATGGTCTCTTGAGGAAAGCACCACTCAGGTCAGATTGAGTGGACTTCCACTCAATCTGGTCTGTGTGGTTCTCTGTCCAGTGCACGCATTTCTCAGTAATCGTTCAGCTCAACTCAGAACTTAAAGAGCTCAACGATTCGACGAACAATACCATAGTAAGGATATTTTGGTAGTAAATTACTCAAACTGCCAGACCTGATGCTGTTATGTGTAATTATTTAGTTGGTCTTAATTAAAATGAACCGTGATAATTTAAATTGAATTTTCGAGTAAGTAGTAGAGGTTAATTTAGTCGTAGAAACAATGCAAAACTCATTTACGATGAGTGAGAAATATTTAATTAAAATTAAACAATAGTGTTGAATTGAATAAATATCAGAATTGATATTTCGCTTCGAACAAAACAAATACCTACAAAAGTATTCACCTTATTATTTTTTGTTGTGTAAAATATTGGACCGTTTTTAAATCCCATTAGGAACAGGATAAAATTACTGAAGTCAACAGCGTTTATTCTAAAACTTGGCAACGTCGCAAATAGATGTCAAATATTTCGTTGTTTTGATTAATTTGGCAATATTACTGTATAGAAATAAGAAATGTGGCTAACTAACGAACTAGAATATTAATAATGAATTGCAATTATAACAATGAATTTGATGTTGAAACCGTTTTAGGTGTAAAACAGGCATTTGGTTTCAAAATACTTTTTAGGGTTCCGTACTTCAAAAAGAAAAAACGGAACCCTTATAGGATCACTCGTGTAACTGTCTGTCTGTCTATCCGTCCGTCTGTCACAGCCAATTTGCTCCGAATCTAATGGACCGATTAAGTTGAAATTTGGTACACATATGTATTTCTGTGACCCAAACATGAACGTGTAATGTAAATAAATGAATTTTGAATATAGGGGTCACTTTTGGGGGTAAAACAAGAGAAAAAAGTTTTGCTAACAGTACCGTGTGACATATCAAATGAAAGGACTTATTAAGAGGATCTCAAACATATTTTTGATATAATTTTAAAATAAACACATAAAGATATTTAAGAAATTCGATGAAAATTTACCATTCGCCCCATATCTCCGAAACTACTGGACCTAAAATTTTGAAAAAAAAATACATAGTATGGCTCTTTACTCATAGATTACAGAAAAATCTAAAAGAAGTCTATGGTCTAAAAATAACATGGTTAATCTCTCAATATCGTGCGTACAAACTTACTATATATTTTAGTTCAATCGTTAGCCATATTTCTTAATTCCACACTTAATCGCCAAATTAATCAAAACAGTTAAATATTTGACAGCTTATTGTGACGTTGCCAACTTCTAAGATAAGCCCTCTTAACCCTTTTCGGGACACCAAACGCTCATAGACGTCATAACAACAAAACTTATATTATGTCTCGTTCCATACGGTAGTCATGGTCTTAACATTATATGGTACTTATTAAATTTTCCAAATTTCAACCAAATAATATCTAAGATCCGTAAAATTTGGTACCAAATGAAAATGGTGGCAAATTTGAAATGGCCACCCTGTATAACATTTATTGTCATTTGTTTTATCCTGAACAAGTAGGCTTACAATTTATTTGGTACAAATAGTGCCATCCACTTCTTCACCAAGACGCGCCCCACTCCGCGATTGCTGTACTGTAAGCTGTACCACAGATTACCAGATAAATCACTCCGTACAAAATTTTCAATACCTACTGCTATAATAGCCTACACCTTCGAGTCGCTAGACGCTGCGAACGAAAATGTACCTAATCTCACAAGCATAAAGTGAGTTTTGCTTTGTAGCTGCGCGCCGCCGCGTGGTTATTGTGAATACCCAGGGCTGCCTCTTTCGATAAAGGTGTCAGTAGGTTTTTGTAGTAGACTTTATGAGATAAAATGCTTTTTAATTTTTAAGCATGTACACGTCATGCACGCTTTTCTAAAACTTTCACGCCTTTAAATGAACAATAAACATATGAAAATAACATTAACAAGATAATACTATAGGTATTATCTTATAAACGTAGTTTGCTAAACGTAATTTTCAAAAGACAGTTAACAAATGGAGGTCATTAACCTTTCTATTCTTATCTCAGACGCATAGTAGAATCAAAGATTACGTGGTAGAAGTAATTACGTACAAGTTTAAACAATTTACTTATTTAAAAAACAATAGTAAAACAAAATAGACAGGTACTCACATTTCTGTATCAGCTGGTAAACTGAAAAACGATAAGTTTTTATCTCTTCTCTTGCTGGATCCATCAATTGCACATAATACACCAGAACCAGCCATATCATAAGAAGTTGAAACTAAGTACAACAGGTCGATCGAAATATATGAGTATGTACGCGCTTCGCAACCCACTGGAAAATGGGTCGTGTCCGACCCGGCAGCCGGTAGGTAGTTAGCGCGCGTAAGTACATGGAGTGATTCATCTGGTAATCTGTGGCTGTGCTTTAGTACGGAGTGGAGAGGGGCGCGTCTTCGTGGATGACGGTGGATGGCACTATCTATACCTACCTATCATTTCATCAAGTCGAATATGGATGTTATGTGATTAAAGTACTTATTTCTTTCAATGTAAGGAGCAGATTGCTAAAGGTTATAAATTCAGGAACGGACAAATTAACGAATGTATCAGTACACGACACTTTCGTCAATTTCTCCCTCCGTAAATAATAACGGCAAAATACCTTAAAAGTCCTGGATTTTATTTTTAGAACGGTATAATATAAAGAAAGAAAGAAAGAAAAAGTGTTTATTCTGCATAAATAAGATGCAAATTACGAAAAAAATAAAAAGAATCGGAAATATGCGAGTCGGACTCGCACAGGAAGGGTTCCGTACCGTTTTAAGATCTAGAAAAATACGCCGAAAAAAACATGTTTCTTGTATCGGGACCCACTTTAATTATTAACAATATTTTTATTATTAATTGTTTTTATAGCGGCAATTGAAACACGGTAAAAATTTCAACTGTCTTCCTATTACGGTTCATGGGATACAGCCCACTGACAGACAGATGGACAGAGAGCGGAAGCTTAGTAATAGGGTTCCGTTTGGCACCCTTCGGGTACGGAACCCTTCAATGTAGACAAAAGCCATTCAACACATAAAAGTTAAAAGTTTGACAATGTTGTTCATGCTTGATGTCAGGGCAGCACTCCAAGACCAAAGACACATATGACTGCAGTCAGCAAGCAATTACTTAAGAAATCCTCTTTTGTATATAAAAAGAGGCAATTGTCACGCTGTAGAACAAACAGCTTGACAGTTAATGCAGACACTACTTTCCCATCGACCAATACTGATTATTTTCCTTATACAGGCGTCTCTCCAGCTAAAGTCTCCGAAGAAAATTCGAGCATGTCTAATGCAACTGTTACACTCGGCTCTTAAATACCGTACCGTCTTCCAAAGTCCTAACTACTGTACAAGTTCCAGACATTAAGTTGTGCTTGCTTTAACCCCAAAATCTCGCTAACTAGAACTTCCTCCTTTATTGTAAGAAGAAAACTTTATTCGATTTAATTTTCCCTTTGTTTTCTCTAGGGAGCTGAAAGCGATAGCATTTTGTTTTGTGGAGAAGATGATGGCTGTGCTAAGTGCTGGGTTCCTATTTCTGAGAACGGTTCGTTTACCGTACTAATCGTGTCTTTGGGTAATGTGATTACTCTCTTACAAAATTACATGATTACTTTGTAAAGTATTATATTATTTAGTGGTGACAAACATGTGGTTAACATTGGAAATACTCGTTTCGCACATAATATTTATTTCGTTTTTAGATTTAATTCTTATCTATGGGCCATACAAATTGTATTGTGCTTGTCGCACCAAATTAAACGAAAATGCTATACGACAGTTGTATTTTCGATTAAGAAATCTTTGAAAACGCTACGAGCCTGTCACACACGTTTAGTGAGAGAGAGGGTGCTCTAAAGCTAAAGTTTCTTTTTTAAAATCGATGTGCCATATTTACGGATAGGGGGGCGTTTTTTTTTACCTGATTGTGGCGAAGCTAAAAAGGAGGGTTATGTGTTTAACCTGTATGTATGTATGTCTCCGTCTCTACGTTCCCTCGTAACTACTAAATGGCAGAACCGATTTTGTTGAATGAGATGTCGTTAGATTCGTATTTATTGCGCGAGTGTCACTGGCTATATGAAGATTTAAAATAATGGCGGATTTTTGGCACTAAAATGTAATTTTTTCAAAAAAGAAAACTATCAAGTGCCTTATCAAGTGTGGTATGAAAATGAAGGGTTTTGAAAGGTGATTACAAAAATATATACAAATTATATTATTATTATTATGATAGATTGTAATTTGGAATGAGACATGATAAAAAACTAAAAAGCTGAAAATAATTAAGTATAGAGAGTACTTAATTATTTTCAGCTTTTTAGTTTTTTCAGATAAGCGTTTTTGCAGTTGGGCTTTTGAAATAACATTTTTTATATACCTACTTGTTAAACATTTATTACTACTGAAATTGTCACAGAACTTGTATTGAAAGTCAAGATGGCGGCTTTAGTTCCGATTTTGGTTACGCGCCAAATGATCCTTTTACACCGCAAGAAAACAAAACACATCAATTCTGAACAGAAATCCTTATCTAAGCCTCTCAAAGTGATCCCTGGAAAATACAAGATGAAAGCCTATATTACAAGAGACACAATGGCAGAATACATATTCATAACTCTTCAAACATTCATGTCTAGTACCCTTGTCACACGCTACAAAGGTTTTGACGAGAAATATCAAATTCTCAGATGGACTGGAATAATTTTGCCCTAAATAGCCTGATTTGACGTTGGTCTAGATATGAAGGAAATGTACGGAAGTTGATGTAACGGAGACTCTTGTCTCAGTTTCGATGAAATAACTTGTCGATTTTCGTAATACTAGAGAGAGATGCTATTAGCGACGCGACTTGCGTCAAGAGACACGCGCGCGCGTCTCCTGTTTCGGGCCGTCACGCATCGCTCCGCAAGTCGCGTCGTGGTCACTAGTGGCATGCTGCACACAACTTCTTACATTTATTTTCTTTGTAATCGCTGTTGCAAGATGCGTGCCGCTTAAGCGTGTAGCTCATGGCCACGGATCAATGCCGAACCCGAACCCTTTCAGCTAGGAGTTTTGCTTAGAGAGTAGTGAAGCTCGATCATTGTTATAAAGCATGGCATCAAAAGCCAGTGTGGTAATTGCAATACAGGATTATATTGCATATCAATCTGTTATTTTACCTCTGATTTGTCAAAGTCAAAGTCAAATAATTTATTTCAATTAGGCACATAAAAGGCACTTTTGAACGTCAAAATTTACAAAAATTAGACTTGATTCTAGTCGCCTCTTCCAGAAGGAAGTTTTCGTATGGAGAAGATTGGGCAAGAAACTCCACCGTTACTCTTTTAAAATGTTTTACAATATTTCGTATATATTAATTATATAATTACATGTGAAGACGATGCACCTGGAATAAGATTACTATACCATAATAGGTAAAAATGAAGCAATGACAGAAAAAAATAATGTGATGGATACATGGTGTTCACATATTTACAAGCATTGTAAAAGTACCTATACGATATTCCTAAAAATTTTACATGTAAAACTAATAAGTCAGTGTGTGAGTTCAAGTAATCACAGAATGAAAAATCAGTGTTATGATAATTAATTATACAATTAAATTAGCAACCAGTTTGATTTTGTCTAGACTCTAAATTGTCCTGTGGAGCTGCATTCTTATCTTGGATATAATCCTCTAATTTGTAATATGCTTGTTTACAAAGAGTACTTTTAATATGTGTTTTAAATTTTCTTTTACTTAATTGTAATATATCACAAGGTATTTTGCTGTGACATTTAAAAGATGTATGTACTTTAGATAATCTGAAAAATGGTTGATCTATTTTATCTTTATTTCTAGTATTAAAATTATGTCTATCACTTATATTATTAAAAAGATGTAGATTTTTTCTTACATACATAATATTTACATAGATGAATTGGCAAGCTACCCTCATAATATAAATCATTTTAAATAGTGTGGCATTTGGCATCAATAACAAAAACACAGTGATCTTTATTCTCGTTATGACAAGGTTACTATTGGATTGCTGCCACTAAAAAGCCTGTCAAAATCGCAGTGATCTTTATTCTCGTTAAAATAAGGTTGCTGTTAAGTTGCTGTTGTCGAAGGTTAACAAAGGATTGCAGTCAAACCATGCACTATGTCATCTAGAACCGCAGAGTAACAGTAATCACTAAGCAAAGCACCTAGCTTTGTAGCCTCAACGTAAGCATTTCTCAAATATTGTGGGTTCGTTCAAACAAATTCTATCTATCTCACATATAAACAGAACGTAACATTTGCATAATAAATATTTATTTATTCGTGCAGAATTGCATAATAAATACAACTCAATCTGTTTCGATTTTTTCATAAGTTCGAAAAAATCCATTGCTTCATAAATTGAAAAAAAAAAAAAACTACTGAACAACGTAAATAACGCAATGAATGTTGTAGAACTGTCAAAAAGAAACAAGGCATAATTGTTTACGAAAATAAATTACGCAATTAGGGTATAGATTGCCGACCTGACACGGTGGTAATTTTGTCAACGTTCAACGCGTTTTGTCAGAACTCTGACTTTATACTATTTGTCATTGGGAATCATTTGCAAATATCGATGTGTTGAAAAAAAAGTTTTGCCCAGTTAATGATGAGCTTAATGAAAGATGAACTAGTATTAGATTAATTAAAATATGAAGCAATTCGACTTCAACTATGCTACCGTTACTTCAACAGTGTTGACTCAGAGTTTGGCCAATATTTTATAATAAGTGTTACTTCACATAACTTTGCCCAAAAGATAGCCAGTTGCTCCATATAAAATGTAAGTGACTCTTTTGTGTTTTTAAGAATAAAGCCTTTTACCAGGGATATTCGCAAATACGGAGCTTGCGCATTTATTTAAACCTCCGCGTCCGCGGAGCTCATGTAAATGCAGATGTGGGTCGAAAAGGGTATGTAAGTAAACACATAATCAAAAAAATGGAAATAATAATCATTTAAATAATCAATCTCAAGCTCTAAATCGTCACATTTTCACGAAATAATCTTATATTATTAGTGTTTGATAAACATAAAATTTCGAGTTCTGTATAGATTTTTAAATTATTATGATTTAGTAATTATTTTTATCTACACCCATGCTATAAAACCTCTATAAAAGTTTCTGAAACAGCTTATTGCCAACATTAAAACAGCCAGTGTCATAGTAACCATTATAAAACATAAAATAACGTCACGCCTGTAATCTCCGAAGGGTTAGGTAGAGGTGTACACCCACATTTCGCAATTATGTTTAAATCCCATGTAATAGGGGGCGAGCCTATTGCCATCAACCGGACACAAATCCAGACTCCGGGCTGCTACTGAGAAATTCCAGATGGAAAAACCCAATAACACGTTGCCCGACCCGAGAATCGAACCCAGGACCTCATACTCAGCGGTAGTGCTTTGCGACCTCTAGACCAACGAGGCAGTCAAACCATTCGAGTCACCATTATATGATCCAAATGAGTGTTATAATGTTGTACTAAATTTGACTATGCAACTCGAATTAAAAAAAAAAAGATCATTGTCATGTATGCAACTCCTTGTTTCCATCAACTTTTGTAATGGAACGTTGAAGCGGGGGACAGCAGTACCCGCTGCACGCATGCGCGGGGATGTGCTGCTGCAGGCGACACTCATACGTGCACTTGTACTGAATTTCGTGGAATTTTATTTATATATTTATGGATTCATACCACGGGTGTAGATAAAGTCTTGTATGCAACTGTATATAATTAGGTATTAAAACACTCATGTGATACTATTCGTGTTTTAATACCCCTTATTATACAACAGTTGCATAAATAACTATATTATAATTGCCGCGAATTAAATTATGATCAACATAATTATAACAAAGAAACAGCGCTGCAATTATCAAAAAAATAAGTAAGAAATTTTGAATTTCCTTCTTGCCTTGCGGCCTTGACGAATCCCTTAAAAATACTTGAGATCCGCATCCGCGGATGTGAGCCACTCAAAAATCCGTATCCGCGGAAAAGATCTGCATCCGCAACATCCCTGATAACACAAAATACAGGTATCTAGCTGCATCCAGTTAGACTGGAAGTTGACCCTTACATAATGGAAAAGGCAAGCAGATTGATTGAACTTTGCCCACCACATCTTTTAAACTATAAAGTGTTAACCCTGCAATCCCTACACTATTAGACAGTAACATATATATATAAATGTTTAGAGGCAAAACTAAAAACATAAAAATGAAGTGAAGTTAGATTTATGAACAGCCACTGGTTCGGAAAATCTAACGAATCAATCAAGTGAAAACCCTTTTCTACACAATAATGTTTTGCTAGCTTTGCAGATTTGAATCGTATTAGTTTCGTGCCAGGAGGCAAATAATATTGCTTTAATTGACTTGTTCTTGTCAGTCGAATGGATGCATCAAATTGCTGAAATTTAGGGTAGAACTTAATTAGCGGTTGTTAGCAGTTCTGAATTAAAAAATACAATAGACGTTGCTATATTTAGTAACCTGTTCAGCTTAACTATCCATAAAAAAAACCATGTAAGAAATCAACACGTGTTTCACCTCTCAACGAGGCATCCTCAGGATGACGATTGACTTGTCGCGAACCTGAACACGGCGTGTTGCCACACCAAAAGTGGAACAAGTTACTAAACATAACAACGTCTATTGTATTTTAAAAAAGATTTCCGCAAGATCACGCATGAATCAATTAATTCCGAATTACTTTCTTCATAACCCAATGGGTGTTCCCATCGAATAGAATGACAGACATACATACAAACTTGTATGATCTATTTGGTTAAATAAAAGAAATGAGTTATTCTAGAAGGAATGAATTTCCGTAAATTCCTTCTTTAGTGCTCACCTTTGTTGTAAAAGAAACTCTTGTGCAAATTCATGCTTCTAGACACAGCGTACACAGCGGAGCTTTGTCTGTCAGTGAATTTATTTTTAATTTTTATTCTAGGTTCATAATTATTGTTATCAGAGAGCCTTTCGCCTCAGCAACATGATACTGTAATAAACAAAGCACCATCGTCAATGGTTGCGTTCAATCCAACACACATTCAATGGCAGATAGTTTGTTAACTTTAATCAGCTAAAATGGACGCTATTGACCAAAAACCAATCGTTTTACTTATTTGGTAAGCAAAACGATTCGTAACATACGATAATGCTTAAATGCTCCATTGAAATCGTGAATGTTTCGATATATCGAAAGCGTAAAATACGGGATTACCATCATTATTCTTCTGCATTCGATTTCACACGCAGCTGCCTACAAAAACACGTATATTTGCGGACCTTTGCGAAATCTTTTCAATCTAACCCAACCAGAGTTACGCCAAAAAGCATAACCCAATGCATAAATTCTGCGAAGGGATAGGAAATAAGAGTCGAAATATATTTTGTTTTGAAAAATCGCTAACAATAAAGGTATCTGTGTGTCCAATGAGGACGGACCAACGACAAATGGCTGAGGGATCCAGACCGTTTGTCATTTGGAAAAAAACGTCGCGGGCTTATGCGAGGAGGGAAGGATGGCCAAATATAAAACATGTACGGGACAGTCTCGACGATAATTTATTTTCATCGTGTTTTTATTTCGTTCCTGATTTTTCTGGGAAAGGGTTTTTGGGTTAATTTTGGGTTTATGATATAGAATAGTTGATGTTTCATTGCTACTAGATTTTCTTAGATTTAGGAATGCAATAAATTATTACACTTCGCGAAGAATGTATAACATTCTGTAGGTGTTCCGACTCATATACCTAATTGGGATATATGTACAAATTCTTTTTTATTTAGCATAGGCCTAGCCTAATTTAGCGCCCTCACGTCCCTAGCCACCGCAGGAGACGCCTTGGGCGTCGGGAATCGCAGGCCCATTCCGGCCACCGTAGGTGCGGGCTTGTGGACGGTGAGCAATGGGTAGCTCACCATCCAATAAGGACCAGGCTCGGGTCGACGGCACGTTGTGTTCCACGCGCGCCTCAAAGAGATGTCAGCACAACTGTCGGGGTCCGCTAGGGCCGATGCCTGCCGGGGTCGCGGGAAAGCCCAAAAGGGATACCGTGGTTCCTGGAAACATAAAGGCAACTGAAGGAATACACGGGTGGGTTTTAGTCAGTAAGAGTCTGATACGTCCTCCTACTCCGCCCAGAACTAGAGAAGTTATTTGATAAATACACAACCAAAAAAAAAAATGGCGTAGCATGCCTATCAACTACTCAAGGCGACACGCGACGCGACACAAAGACGCGCTCGTCGCGCGACGAGCGGTGTCTTTGTGTCGCGTCGCGTGTCGCGCCTGTTTGAAAGAGCCTTCATTCGCAAGGAAACTAATTTATTATAGCGAATAAGCTCGCCTATTTTATTCTTTCACTATTTAAGCACCAAGTCGATTGTAAAGATTTAATTAAAATTACCGCCCGTTGTCTGTTGGACTATCGATTTTGTAAAAACTATGTATCGAGCGGGAGAAGTTATTTGATAATTTCTCACCCAACAAAAAAAGGAGGACTTAATTCTTTAGGTATATAGACAGTCTGCCAACCATAGGTTAATGAAGAGTACCATCTCAGTGATATTAATTAGAACTTCCTTTGGATTTTGGAGGAAATTCATAATCCATTGCTTCCTATGCTTGAGAAATACGTCTGCTCGACAACGTAAATAGCGCAATGAATATTGTTCAATTAAAATAAAATGATGATGTGGATATATTTAGTAACCTTTTCCGCTTAGCTATTTCTAAATAGTCTTGAAAAGACCCTGGAAGAAATCGACACGTGTTTCACCTCTCAACGAGGCTTAACAATACAAGCACCGAGCGCAGACTGCACTCGGTGCTTGGTGTGGCAACACGCCGTGTTCAAGTTCACGACAAGTTAATCGTCATCCTGAGGATGCCTCGTTGAGAGGTGAAACACGTGTCGATTTCTTCCAGGGTCTTTTCAAGACCCTTTAGAAATAGCTAAGCGGAAAAGGTTACTAAATATATCCACAGCATCATTTTATTATGGATTTCCGCAAGGTCACGCCTGAATCAATTAACTATCTTATTGTTCAATTGTCAAATTAAATGGAATTGGGAATATGAGTGTGTTACGCAATTACCCCGTTGATGTTCTACATACATAAAGCCTGGTCGAAGACATAGCAGTTATGTGACACTGCAGGTTAGTAATATATTAGATTGGCACTGTAATAACGTCTATAATGACTGGTTGCAGCACCATCATGGCTTAGTTGGCAATTGACGGAAGGTACGACGTGCTTTAATATATATATTAAAGTTTCTACAGGGTATTTATTTAGAGTTAATTATGTTTGTGTAGGAAAATTTCATTATGGGTTCTTGTTAGTAGCAAAATTTTTAGGGTTCCGTACCAAAATGGTAAAAAAGAATCCTTATGGTGCGACTCAGTCTGTCCGTCTGTCTGCCACAGCTATTAGTCTGCCCAACTATTTTGCAAATAAGATTATTTTTTTTTGCAACGAACGGGGGTCTTAAAAAATCTAAGTGGGGCTAGTGCGGTAGCATGCGGCGGCTAGCATGTGCGGTATCGTATGGAAAAGTGCTATTTGCACATTCTCAATTATTATTTTTTGGCAGCATAGTTTGCGACATTTGACGAAAAATTTAAAAAAATATACCGTTCCCCTATATATCTCCGAAGTTTGCATAGAGACAAATCTGAAATTATTCTATGTGATAGAAGTTTAAGTAAAGATCACAGGAAAAATAAAACGATGTCTCTAAATAGCACACTTTTTCAGAAATCATTAACAAAAATTACATTAGTTCCATTAGCGGTCAAGAGATGGCGCTGACCTAAAACTGCTATATTCTACACCGTAGTGTGCAGTGTTTAAATTTTCTGGCGAATATAGGCCTCGCCGATGAAAATTTAAAATGGTACGAAACCCTCGGTGCGCGAGTCCAACACACTCTTGACCAGTTTTTATTATTGTTAAAACAGTCAGGTTCTACGTGCTGTGCCTTTGATTAAGGGGGATTGAAAGTATGATATATTAATTCCCAAGACATTAGAAATATATCTTACTCTCTTATTAAGTACAACATTCCTAATACATGAATTACCTTTATGTAAGAAAAAATAATAAATAATATTTGTTTGTTAAAACTGGTCACAAAAAGATAATACGATGGTCACCCAAAAAAAATAATATGTAGGTTTGATTCATCTTTTAGTGGTAATATTAGAGAATATTTTTTTTTTTACGAAAAAGTTTCCTAGAAATTCTAGACGACAGCGATCCCTTTAGGTTTTCTAAATATTTGTGCTTTCTCTTTACATATTTATGGGTTTTGGCATTATTGGACAATACTACTTAGAATTCTTAAAGGAAAACAAACATATTGCTATGTTTATTTATGGATCTTTTTTTTTGTATTTTAGAGAGAACTGTGATCTTATTCAAACCAACAAAAATGATTCTTTGTTTTTGAAATTGAAAATCCTAGTAAAATTTGTGCTTCCCATGAATTTGACTGCACATAATATCTTTTCGCTTTTAGTTCATATTTTATGAAAAAGATCTAAGAAAAAGAATTGTTTACATAATCGGTCTATAACGACCCCACTGCTGACACACAGGCTTCTTCTCTGCGAGAGGGAGTGGACCAGAATCCACCACTCGGGCCCAATACGGGTTGGTGGATGTCACATGTCATGTCTTCGGATTTTTTATTCTTGGACGAGTTTCGTCACTATGTGGTGATGATATAAATTAGACAAAATTAAGTCTGGGTTCGAACCTTACCTTCGACTCGTAATTTAGGGCCGATACCACTGGGTCAGCGCTACTCCCTTATTAAGTTTACTCTGAGTTATATTTAGCGCAGATTTTGTTTGGCACCGCACCAAGTATTGGTAGGTAAATATTATAATTTGAACTACGCAGAATTTAGCTAACTCCACATAATAAAATAACCCTTTCACCGCTGAACTGGGTAAAAACTAACACGGGCATAATTAATTTTGATAAGAAAACAGTGCGTTGTTCATTTTACATAATTTGTGAAATAAACACAATAATATTATGTAGCTAAGTTTATTTTAGGTACATCGTTTAACCACGGACACTAGTTCATTGTGATTACGTTTTAGTTTAATTTATGGATATATTATGTAGGTAAACACCTATTCAATTAATTAACAAATTGCTTTATACATTCATGCTTCATGCTCATCATAAGTTGTCCTTTTCAAACAACTTAAAACGCGGAGTTATTGCCATTGTCTAGTTTAATTACAAAAAGAAACAGCTTAAAGAGGATTATTTATTTTTGAAGTAAAAACTTCTTTAGGCACGTTGGGCATTTTTGAAATGGGACTAAATCATTGATTTCGTGACATCGTGATGACACCAGCTTTTGATCATTAAAAAGATATCAACGCGTTGATTACCGCAATGCCGATTTTTTTTTCAAGTTTTCACTTCTGTCGGCACTCCCAGAGTGTCACTGTTTTTTTTTAAACATTCTGATGCCACACAATATTGTAATTATCATTCTTTAAATAATACATGAAGATCTCCTACTGTAACCTAAACCTGTCAATGAAACACAAATATAACACATTATCGGCATCATAATCCAACATAAACCGACCATAAAAATACACCCTTATTTTCAACCCCATAACACATATCCGTTCACATTAACCTTTTGTTAACCAAAACAAGAAAACACAATTTAACTGTTATTCCATGGCAAGGCATGTTTTGTTTCATCAGAGTTTTTAAAACGTTTTTTTAATGTTTTAAATTAAAAGCGTTTTTAAATCGCTCGGGGAGTGTGTATTTTTAATCGCTCGGAGAGTTTATTTTTTAAAGGCTAGCTTAAATGGGTTAACATAATTACTTATTAGGGTCCCGTACCTCAAAAGGAAAAAACGGAACCCTTATAGGATCACTCGTGTGTCTGTCTGCCTGTCTGTCCGTCTGTCACAGCTAATTTGCTCCGAATCTAATGGACCCATTAAGTTGAAATTTGGTACACATATTTCTGTAAACCAAACACGAACGTGTAACGTAAAGAATAGTTTTTTTTTTAAGATAGGGGTCACTTTTGGGGGACAAATAAGAAAATTTAAAAATAGTTTTGCAAACCTATACCGTGTGACATGTGAAATGAAAGGTCTTATTGCGAGGATCTCAAATATTTGTTTTTCGTAATTTTAAAATAAATTAATTTAAAAATATTTAAGAAAATAGACCATTCCCCCCTTATCTCCGAAACTAATGTGCCTAAAATTTTGAAAAAAAAAACAAAAAGTGGTTCTTTACCCATAGATTACAGGAAAACTTATAAGAAGTCCATGGTCTTAAAATAACATGGTAAATCTCTCAATATTGTGCGTAGAAACTTACATTTGCAGTGGGAAGGAATGGAAGAACATCTTTTTACTACAATGTTAAGTTTGTATTTGGGATAAATTCATCTCAACTACGGAACCCTGGATTGTGCGTGGTCCGTCACGCTCTTGGCCTTTCGGTTTTTTTTTTAAGTTTAGCGTAGCCTAGCCTAGAAGTATTAAAATATAAGGGTCTTAAATCGTGACAAGGAACTACGCACAGCTTATTTGTTCGGTACTGTGTACCACATGAATTAAAAATTTACCAGAACTAGTAGGATTTTCTGAAAGGGTTAACCGGAACTTACTATGATTATCTGGAGACGTTTGTCTATTTGTCTAAGTAATTTGTACAACACAGAGTTTAAATCTATGATTGTGTAAATTGCAGGTCCATCCAATCATTTAAAAAATCTCATAATTTCAAATAAACGCTCTTCGGTCAAACTTTAGTTTTGAAACTATTACAGACACATGCAAAGAAAAATCGATCATCTTTAGTTTGACCGTGGAAAACTTTACCTAACCTTGCCGACTTATTCAATAACCCTTTAGCCACGAACCAATAAGGCCGCTAAGTCATCAAATGAAGTAAGAATCAAGTAATCAATTATTTTAACTTAAATTTAGATTAAGTTGTTTTGATAGTTTTGCGTTCTAATTGAAATTTCAAAGTCTAAATCATAATCAAAAGTCATTGATTGAAACTAGACTGAGAATCAGCAGTTTTTGTACGACAAAGTAAAAGAGAGAGAAGTATAAGACAGTCCCCCAAAACGCCCGCCATTCTCCACTTCCTAGTACTATAGCTGGGAAGAAGTGGCGTAACAAACTCCCCAGCAGCATAGCTGTCTGTTTGGTTAGAACGCAAACTCAAACTCAAAGCATTTATTTCAACTGAACCATTTACAGGCACTTTTGAATTGTCAAGGAATCGGTCAGTCAGAAATATGAAGCTAGTTGCCCATTCCAAAGCGTCGTAGGTAGAAGGACCTTTGGAGAACGGGCAAAAACCTCCGCAGACACTTTTAAATAAAAAAAATGTTACAAAATATTGGTTACATCATTCATGTTGAAATTATACATGTGAGAACAATGTGAACAATAAAAAAACAGACGTGCACGTTAGAAGAACGTAATAAAAAGACAAAAATAAAACAATTCAAAAATTAAAGTAAATTAAAAATAAGCCATGGCAACTAAGAGATGACCAGTCCCAACTGACGGCGCCCGCTCACGAACATGGCGCATGGATTAGCACCATTCAGCTCAACCATTTTGAAGGGAGTTAAATGATCCAACACACGCGCCACCATCAGCAAAACATCTGAGAACTAGAAGAACTTGAACAAAGAAAAGTCGACCATGTTTAACTTGACCGTGGAAAACTTTACTTAACCTTTTCGACCCAAAAACCCTTTGACCACGAACCAATAAGGCGGGTAAGTAATCAAATGAAGTAAGAATCAAGTAATCAATTATTTTAACTTAAATTTAGATCAAGTTGTTCTGAAACTTTTACGTTCTAATTAAAATATTTTAATTGTATCACGTCGGAAGTCTTGTTTTTTCAACAGTTGTTATTTTACTTGGATTTTTGAAAGATTCTAAAAATAAAAATAAATACTCTTATAATTAGACTTATTATAATACTTGACTGCCGCGTTGGTCTAGCGTTTGCAAGCACTACAGCTGCTGAGCATGAGGTCCTGGGTTCGACTCCCAGGTCAGGCAAAGTGTTATTCGGTTTTTTCATTAGGAATTTCACAGCCCGTAGTCTAGATTTGTGCTCTTTTGATGGCAATAGGCTCGCTCCCTATTACACATGGGACTTAAACATAACTGGCGAAATGGCGGTGTACCTACTGTAGTACACCTCTGCTAAGCCCTTCGGGAAAACAAGGCGACATGTAATTTGTTTGTGTTATTATAATGCTTTCCAATAAACGATTCTACAACCAATTATTTATCCTTTAACCTTATTTTAACTACACACTCTCAAACTACCTACGCTCCGTGCAAAATTGTCTCCCAACGACGTAAACATACTGTTTGTCCCTCCATCCGCACAAATTGTCGTTCGGCCCAACGTAGTTTCCCTTTCCTTAGTAGCTACGTCTATAACAAGGTTAATAAAATTTTAAATATACACCCTATGTGCAGATCAAAATGTAAAAAAACTGTTACGAAATGGCAACTTGAATTGGATTATAAATAATTATGGATTATGCAGAGACTGAACATTTACTAAATATTTTAAAATAATTTCGACTACCGTGAATATGCACCTACTCAAATTAATCTTTAATCGCGTTTCATCTTATTAACCACACACAGACACACACACACACTCTCGGGCAAGTAGGTGCCCGCGCCCAGTGCCCTTCGTGGGTTCCTCTCAGTAATTTGAGTTTTCCAATGTTGTATTGTAGTACGTAAGTGCAAATTAATGTTTTAATTTTAAGGGTGTGTGAGCCTGGAGGTCTGTCATACAGGTCCCGAACCCAGTATAGACTCCAGCTCTCACAAAGGTTTGAATCTGCCTGTAACATAAATATCATGTACCAAATTTGTACATTTTTGAGAGAAATAAATTACCATTATATATATTTATATATATATATCTACTGATCTGCTTGTATATATATAAACAACCTAAAGCCTCACAATATTCCGGGAAAAACAATTTAATACACTGAGCAACTTCCTATGTAAAGTCGGGAAGTCATTTATCAACTGTCATTCTTTGAAAGTGGTCTGAAATGGCCATAACGACTGGGCGCTCACAGGTACTGTGCTTCGTAATTATTAATCTCGGGAGCAGTGAGTCACTGACTTGGATTATGAAGTCTTAATATTTAAAATTAATGTGATTTGATTTTTATAGAGTTTTTCAATTTTTTTTTCTATATTTTTTTCCTTCAGTAATATTTTGTAATAAATTATGTAAACTATGGATATACAACTAACTTATTATATATATTATATACAAGTATGTAAAGGAAAAAATTGAACAAAGAGAAGAGCTTATTCGACATAAAAAGATCGTCGACATCGCTATTAGTGGAAAAAGTGCCCAAAGGGCTGGCAGCGTTGCCACGTTGGATGGTAATGCTGATTTTTTGGCCTAAGAATTGGCTAGCCCTCTGTTCACGTGAAAAGTCAATGTTAATGTTAATATTAGGTACCAGTAAATGTTAATGGAAGGTTAGGGTACAATTCAACAGCATGTCTATGGTAACAATTCGACAGTGACAGCACTTTGAGCGATATGTAGTCGATAACACGGCAAATTGACGTAGGGTGTCAATTTGCTTAACAATAAATCTTCTTGACAGCAAAATTATCATTATTAATTGTACACATTTATAATGAAATTAAACTGAAGGTCTAGGAAATTAGGATATTTATTAACAACACAGGTTTACTTCATTAAAACATAATTAATTATTATTAACGTTTGATACGTGTAATATTATTATTTGCAAGTCTTTTACGTAACTTTGTAATTATACTTTTTTTAAACGGTTTCGAAAACAAAACCCGTAAATTGATACATTTGCGGGTTTTGTTTTCGAAACCGTTTCCTGTTTAATAATTCAATCAATTTCTGTATTGTAATTTTATTTAAATGTCGTTACATCATTTAATTTTGATCTGTTGTCCCATTCATGGGATAGTAGATCAGTTAAGTACATACGAAAATTTAGTTATTTCTTTGCAAGAACAAAAAGTCGTTTAAAATCGGTGTTTTACAACGAATAAAACCCTTGAAAATAACTTACACATAAGATTCACTTACATTATCAGAATTTTTTGTACTGTCATTAAATATTTACGACAAAAAATATTCATCATTTGCCTAGCCTTTTCCCAAATATGTCGGTGTCGGTTTCCAGGCTAACCGGATGCAGCTGAATACCAGTATTTTACATGGAGCGACTGCCTATCTGACGTCCATAACCCAGTAGCTGGGTAACACGATACCACTGGCAAAACTGACTGTCAGATTTTCAGGATTCTGGACCCGTAACGACTGAAGATCTACAAATGACAGCCGGAACCAACGGCTTAGCATCTCGAGGCACGATGGGGTATGTACTTAATGGATGGTCACCCATTCACAGACCGATCTCGGCAAGCGTTGCTTAACCTCGTCCCGCGCGGCTGTTATTATTTAGAAAAAGAAATCCTACCAACCACTTTTATTTTTCATTCCACCTGGCTTGCAAACTTCCGATTTGCTTAGAGGGAAGCAAAATAAAGTTTATAAGAAGTTATCGGATAACGAGTTTCCTGTTCGAAGGTTTGCGTCTGCCTACAGATTTTTAAGCTCTTGGGAAAACTGTTATTGAAACGAAGTTCTGGAACGCGGTTTGCGGTAGGAGTTGACTGGTAGAAATCGTCACGTAACGAAAAAGCGTTATCCCCGAAAAAGTCAGTTTCAAGGTCTCAACTTTCAACTGTCAAAAGTGATTGTTTTTGTTTTTCATTACAGAGCCATCTCGTATAAGTTTTTGGTTACTAAAAACTTATACTTAATGGCTATGTCGAAATCTATATTCAGCCGTTTTTGTGTGACTGAGCAACAAACATAATAACTTTCACATTTATAATATTAGTAGGAAGTGTGGATATCATATTATGCCTCTCCAATCCACTCATATTCTATGGGTAGCAAAAAGCCTGCATATACTGTCACATGCAAATGTCTTGCACTCGACAACGCACCTGTTTTGCTCCGAAGAGTATGCGCTTTATCATGTTAAGCGGCGCTGTAATTGTAGGGTTTCTAGTTATACCTGGGAAGAGTAGGAGGCTTTTCATTTTATTTTATTTATGTGGAATATTGACTATGATGATGACTACCTTCGTAGTGCATTTATTTTTGAATAATAACGATAACAAGTAAAACACAGGACATTCGTAGATTTTTATATCTCAACACAACCAATTGGTGACTTTTAAAATCATAATCAGGTACCTACTAGGTAGAATACCTTCTCGTTCAAACGAAGACAAACTTTACTAATGTTGGTGACCTAAATTCTTTACTTATTCAATCATTTTATTTTATCCTTTTATACTCCATTCTACTTTCACATTGACTCGATTTAAACTAAAAAAGGTCACCGTGCTTTAATGAAACCTTTGGCCAATCAGCAACATTGATAGCAGAGCCCAGGACATTTTATTTATTCTTTTGGAGATTTCGATGCTACCTCATCTGTACCAATAATTCTGCTCTACCCTATATCCATAAGCAATACTTTGAACATAAACAGAGTCCTATAAATTACAACGTTCCACTTTACACAAACGATTCGTTTCCACATCAAAGCAGTATGGTAATATGAGCCGGAAGCGTAACACCGACGCTGTAGTATTGAGGAAAAATTATGATAATTTTCAAAGATGGCCGCTCATTATTGTATTTTTATTGACGCTTTTTGTGCTTGTTTACTTTTAACTATGATGTTGTATAAATGGAATAATGTAGTTGACAGGGAATGGACGGAGTAATGATAATGGGCAAGGCTGCCGGAAAAAGGTTGTGTTGTTGGGCCAAAGCTTTCAAAGATTCAAATGATTTACTTATCACTAAAAGAGATGAAGATGGTATTGTTCCTCCACGTTCCTCCCTTAATCAAAGAATTTGGTTATGATCTGAACGTTGGTGACCAACGCTGATATGCCAGCGCTTGTCGGCGGCGACAAGCGTTGACAACCAACACTAAAATCAGCGCAAACCAGCGACGATAAGCGCCGATAAGTTCCTACCTAGTCGGCGCCAGTTCGCACTGATTTGGCAAAAATTATAAACACTGCCTGCCCCGTCCAGCGTTGACAACCAACGGTTATCAGCGCTGAAAACCGCTAGTTTATCGCCGCCAGTTTCCAGCGCTATACATAAATGCGGCCAAAGGAAACATGTATTGGCATGATACGCAGTTTTATTGGAAATAATATAGGATAAAATGGAATTAAAGAAATGTAAGAAGATAATAAATGTGTCATGGCTACCTCCAAATATAGGCAACACGTATTGATATGATTCGCAATTTATACGCAGTAATGGGATTCAAAACTGTAGGAAGATGCAAGTAAAAAATGTGTCATGGCTACTTCCAAATATAGAGTTTGTTTATAGTTTGTTATTCATCTGGTGTCTAGCGTTGGTTTTCAACTAGAAACCCTAAATTAACACTGTTTATTCTAGCTCTCAGTACATATAAATATTGCAAAGCCCATAAGCAATCGCTAATGACGATAACACAAAGAAAGCATCAATAACCCATAAATCTATACAAAATCCATAAAACCACACTATGAACCACACTTACGTACTATGAAAGCAGCTCATAAGAGTAAACAGCATAAAGATACACATCAGTTTATCTTCCTCGGTCGTTAAGAGCATCTCGGGACTCATAAAGTCGTAAAGACTAGCCAAGCGGAAAGGGATAATGGTCTCATAAGTAATGGGCATACAGTACATCAGTGTTGCACCAAAATGTAGCTAAGGCATTTATGTTATGGGGCGCCGAAATGCTAGTCTGACATAGAATTTGTAATAGGATTCTGCTGATTTGCTCTTGTCGATATAAATCCTATACTATTAAACGAACAATATTTGTTTATATATAATGTAATCACGTTCTGGAAAACGGCTCTGACAATTTCGATGAAATATGCAATACGGGGCGAAAAATCGATATAGCTAGGTCTCCTATCTGGGAAAATTCGTTTTCTCCGTATTTTCACGTTGGTCGCCCAACGTTAAGAACAAGACCTTAGAATGACATGATAGCATGGAATTAGTATGTACTATACACGGATTAGTATGAACTTTCCTACACTATTATATGAGCATTCTCTATTTTTACCAGAGCATAGCTCGGTTGCCCGGGTTTTACCTATGTAAATCCAGGGAAATAGTTTATCAAATTGACGGCCAACTTATATTGTCCGTATTATTCGAATCACTTTTATCATTCTTTGACAGTTATATGGAATGGCTATAACATGGCAAATTGACGTACTATGTTAATTAGATAAACAATTAATGTCCCAGACCTTATTTACTTCAGAGTTATTATTTTCATGATTTTCAGTGGGTGTGCTGTAGGCGGTTATTTAAGTGTCTGTAAAGACCTAGATCCCGTCTAAAAGTAGATATTTATGAGACCTTTTCACTACTTGATTATTTTAGTTTCCGAGAAATTGTGTTTTAGTTTTAATCCTTTGTTTGTAGCAGTCATGTCTTAGAAATTATATATCTGATAAAGTTTCTTTACAAAATGATCCTGTGGTAGTAGATACCTATCTGAGTACGTATTCAAAGTTAAATCATTTATTTCGAATGGGCCCTTGTATGGCACTTTTAAACGTCAAAATTTACAAAATAATAGAATTGATTCTAGTCGCCCCTTCCAAAAGGTAGTTTTCGTATGGGCAAGAAACTGTACCGTTACTCTTTTAATTCAAGTCATATTTTTTATGTGCACGTGATACTGCGGCAAAAAAAAGTGGTACTTCGGGAGTGCCGACAGAAGTGAAAACTTGAAAAAAAATCGGCACCGCGGTAATCAATGCGTATAATATGTCTTTTTAATGGTCAAAAGGTGGTGTCATCACGGTGTCGTGAAATCAATGGTTTAGTCCCATCTCAAAAATGCCCAACGCGCCTAAAGAAGTTTTCACTTCAAAAACATATTTCTTTTTTCTTTCTTACTTAAGTTGAGTGTACATTACTTAGCCAATTTCTTTCATTCGTGTTTTATTTTTGTTTTCTGTAGGTAGCGGTGATGAGCAGATAGACTACTTACCACTCCTGTGGTATATTCTTCAAAGTTTATGTTTTGTGTTAAAGCCATAAAAACTGTCGAACTTACATGAAAAAGCTTTAGGTACTCTTCAACGTCGTTTAAAATCATCTTACTTCAACTCTCTTGTTGCTTCTTCTACCCATCATCATTTGCCTAGCCTTTTCTCGATCGAAAACTAAGTCGATAGGCTAACTAGATATAAATTTTATTTGTGACCAAGTTTTGGTTCAGGCCCGTGGCATCACAGGCATCTTACGCAACACATGGGGTGTTGCATAAGATGCCTGAAATTTTAAATTTGATTTTTTTTATTGCTCATTCAGAATAAGTTTTTTTTTAATAATACGGAACTAAAATGTCACAAAAAATAATTGGTTACTTACAAAAGAATTCAAAATAATGAAACTTATTTAAAATAACACGTAACAAAGGTAAGTTTTTATATTTACTTCAATTATTTAATAATACCTACAATCAATCTGCCTAACTTTTTCCCAACTGTGTTGGGTCGGTTTCCAGTCTAACCGGATGCAACTGAATACCAGTATTTTACAAAGAGCAACGCCTTTCTGTCCTGCACAACCCAGTAACTGGGTAACACGATACCCCTTGTTATTTCTACCCATAACATGATAAATACAACGTTATCATAATCTCCTAATCCTAAATTGCTTATTTAACTCGTAATAAACTACCGGAACCAAATTCACATAATTGCGATTTCAAATGAGCTTGAGGAGGCTTATCATATCAATTTTGTAACCCGCTTAAATCCGTAGTACAATTTTGGATTGGAGATTAAGCTAAATCCGATGTGAAATTGGATTAGTTGTTTATTTTAGTAATCACTGTAATTAATTGATATAACATGCGGTGATTTACTGGTTAATTATTGAAAAGTCCCGGAATTAATCAATTTATGATGAGCTATGAAAATAGCTAGCTACCTACATCATTATTTAAGGAGCGTGGTTCTTATATGTTCTGACCAAGATTATGTCTGGACTTTAAAATAGACGTGATCTCAGAGTTTGTTTCGGTCTTTGTTCTCAGAGTAGTCGAATAGAAACACTGAATTCATTTAGTTTTTCAAATACAAATTCAAATAATTTTATTCAGGAATACACTCACATAAAATTCACAACAGATTACAAATTCAATTAGTTGATTAATTATAAATTATTACAAAACAATCGATATTACTACAAATTAATAGATAGGTATTTTTTTAGCTGGGGTATTAATTGCTATATACGAAGAAATAATTAACCTCGTACATGGCCCTCAATATTCCATTGTCAGATTTATGTATTCGGTTCATAAAGGAGTTCTGCAACTTTCTCATGACTGCGTAAAAGTCATCTACCGCCAAGGCAGACCCGGTATGCATCTGAATGCGTTGTTATATTCAACACGCCGTTGTAAGCACGCTGCGTGTATTTGTACCATAGGGCACAGGTGTAAAGGTTTTAAAACATAATTTATTTTTGACATTTAAAAATGTTTTTTTTTTTAACCAGGGAATAAATATATATTTTCTCATCATAATTATCATCATAAGGTAGACATTACTACGTAGATGATGCTTACTCGATCAAAAACTGAATTTCTTCTGTTTTACAGGTATTTCCTGGCTGATGAACCGTCATGATTTTGGTAAGTTATTTTATCATCTTTTTTCTTCTTTTTCACGCGGTTTGTTTCTGGTATTTCTGGTCAATTTTGAAGCAAGAGTGATCAATTATACAATACGCACATGAATGCGAAAAGTCAGAGGTGTGTGCCTTGGGTTTGAACTCGAGACATATGATTCGGCAGACCAACGGTCACACCACTAGACTATCATTGCTGTGTTATCAATTTTCTGCCTCGATTAAAACGAAATCTATTGTTCTTCTGAGTGATAATCGAACAAATTTTTTAATATTTTTTTTAACAGGTGGTAAATTAACCAGGTAAATTGAAACTTTGGTATGGGTAGATTCTATCAATAAGAATATATTACTGCCTAGATTATTTGGATTATAGATCGTTTATTAAGTTTCGGTACTAAGTATTAAGAAACAATTAGCCTTCAAGTTTGATTTATAAGGTGCGATTTAATTGCTTGTGTCATACCATATAAAAGTTGCATCGTCTAAGCTCTGTTTAGACGGTAAAAGTAAATTGTTGCTTCAATTCTACTGTATGTATGTCAGAGGCACGAAACTTGCATCGTGTAAATGTGGTTTAAGGTATACCCACCTACTTACCATATTCAAAATCTAGAACTCTATCTGCCTCATTTTTCTTGAGCATTCTGATTTTATTATTATACAGTTTCTACGAAGAACTGCTGAATATGTTCTACTACATTACTAATAAAGAAATCAGTTCCAACAACACGTATGATGTCATCGCTGCCACTAAAATAATGTGCCGTGATAGAACTCCAATTCTTCTTTTTTCGCTGAACAAAGACGTGCGCCATTTTATCCTGAATATGTTGTATGTATAGGAAATCTGTTCACGTAAACAAGGGTGCAACTGGTGATGTATCACCCCATGTCATTCCGACTGTAGGGTAGACAGAGATTGATCTCCAAGACTTCTGCCTACCCTTTTTATTTCACCGCAATTGTTATAAGTCTCAGTTTTCTCCCGAATTCACTTATCAGTTTCATCATCTACTAACAGGTTACGCCAAAACAGCTACCTTAAATATGAACCCTATTTAAAGATCCATAAAAGCTTTTATCCGTTAACGAATGCTTCTAATATTTGTAATCTAGTGTTTTTTATAGACGCCCGTAAGATAGAATACCGTACCATTTGTGGGAAATTGCGTACATTTTGTTAGAACAAAACTTTTTCTTTTTCAATTTTTATGTTTAGAGCTATTTAGGTGGCCGTTATTCATGTAAACCGCCTGAAGATTATGTTTTTTTATCTACCTTTTGTTCTTGTAGATTACAAGACGTTTTTATTTATTTGAATTTGTTTTACAGATGTTTGTTCGTTACTTGGTAACGTCTTTTATTTTGGCTGAGTAAAAGAGATAACAAAGGTTAGGTAAACTGCGGCATAATTGCGTAACACATATACAATGACAAGCGATTCCAATGCCTTTTATTTTGACAGTCCAGCCACTTTCTTTGCTTTATTTACATTGTCAAACAGACGAATTTTTAAAACCTATGAATCAATGGAAAATAAATTTCCTTGAAAATCCTCAGATTATGATTGAAAGTGTTTGACGCAATTAGGGTGCAGATTTATTGAAGTGAAAACTTCTTTAGGCGCGTTGGGCATTTTTGAGAAGGGAAAAAACAATTGATCTCGTGATACCGCTACGGACACTTCATTTTTGCTATCGAGATAGTGCTCTTTATTTATATTACCTTACGGATTAAGTATTTTTTTGTTCAAGTTTTCACTTCTGTTGGCATTCCCGGAGTAGCACTTTTTTTTTCGAATCTCGCAGAATAAATAATAGCAATTGTTTTCAAGATACATACCTACTTGAGCTATGGTGACCTATCTGGCTGAATTAAAAATAGGTACGTCTTCAGTTACTTTCCTATAATTCCATATTCTTATAGGTATGTTGCTACACATATTGACGAATTCCTTATATTCTCTGCTCATTTTAATATTAAGGTCTCTCCGCCTCGGATTTTTCCGTCCAGTCCATTACATCGCCGAAATCCCTAAATTCATTCATCATTAAAATTCCTCAAACAACAGATATTCAAGCCAGGCGTGTCGGTACATAACCATGATTTTAATTAAATCCTGGTACTTCTAAAACATTCCTTCCTTTTATTGTTTTTAAACTAGGCGCTCATTGGAAATCTCAACGGGCGACAAAAATAGAGTATGCAAACAAATAAATTTTGTGTTCAGTCCCCCATTGTTTTTCCTCTGCCTCGATCAATCTCGTTCAGTCTTTAACACAATTTCGAAGTGAATTTTAATATCTCACTCGCTACGGTTCTTAATTAAATGTGCCCCTTTAACGTTTATTTTAATTTGCTGAAACAAGTTTGTTTGGATGATTAAATTAAGAGGGTTCTTGGTTACGGGATTTAGAGGTCAATAATGGGTTAAGACCACCATTTGCAAAATACGAGATCCTATTAAAATTACACTTATCGTTAAGTTTCTTGAAGAGACCTTCTTCATCTTCAGCACTTCTCATCATTAGCAGTCAGATTGGTCTCTTATTTATGTCTGCACATGATCATTCTCTTTACTCAGGTATTGGCTTTATTAAGAGTACCCCTCCTCTCGAAGCCTCCTTGTTTCTAAGAACTATATAAGTTCAATTACCTAAGTCCAGAAAAAAATATATTAGAAAAAGAGTCAGCATAAAACTGTCACATCAATAAAAATTTAATCCAATCTTGGTAACTGAAAACGTATTTCTTTAGCGTTTCTAGGTTAACCCGGTCACTACTTCCACACCAATGGACAAGCTATGTTTTCTTTCAAGCGGTTTCAATAAAAGTATCGATACCACGGGAATTCATCTCGCTTTGTGAGAGAAAACGACGATAAATAAAGCACGGGCTTTATTTAAATTTGTTTTCTCGTATATTTTGTATTTCATCATTATATTTGAAGAAAAATTGTTTTTCACCGATTTTGAAGCACGTGTATAAAGACAAATTTAAGTTTTTCTCGAATTATACAAAAATATCTGGATGACCTGGACGATGAAAATTAAACCTCACTAGATCGATTTATCGCCCCCGAAAACTAAATTTCCTGAAAATCGTTGGAGCCGTTTCCGAGATTCAGATTATATATATACATATATACAAGAATTGCTCGTTTAAAAGTATTAGATATATCCAGGATGAAAAGTAGACTATGTCCTTCTTTTAGTCCCATGCAGGCTACATATCTGTGTTTCATAAAGATCGTTTTAGTGGTTTATGAGTGAAAAGGTAACAGACAGACAGAGTTACTTCCGCATAATATGATTGTATGGATTATTAGGACATTAAAGGACGTGGTCGATGTCGGTTAGAGCTTAGTTTGCATGATTCCAATAATCAAGCATCATTTGCCTAGCCTTTTCCAAACTATGTTGGGGTCGGTTTCCAGTTTAACCGGATGCAGCTGAATACTAGTATTTTACATGGAGCGACTACCTATGATCTCCATAACCTAGTTACTAGGTAACACGATACCCCTTGGTAAGACTGGTTGTCAGACTTTTGGGCTTCTAACTACCCGTAGCGACTGTCAAAGATCTAGAAATGACAGCTGGAACCAATGGCCGAGGCATGGAAGGGTCTTAGTATATAAAGATGGTCACCTATGTAACAATTACAATATTTCAAAATGTCAAGCAAAAGTTTTATGACAGCTACGCGCACAGATTGCAATAATTGTGAGTCACCGACGGAACGAAATGTTGCCATTTTAAATATTATCTTTGTGTAAACATTTAGGACTAAGTAATGTATTTATTTTATTTTTGATTTGTCATTTCACTAAATGCTGCACCGGTTGACGTCATTACGTCAACACCGGCTGTCGCTGAAAATCAGCGCTGGGGCTCTGTCTCGTAAGGGGTCGCAGCATTATGCTGAGCGATGGCCGTTTTGCGTGGATGTCTCCTAATTAATTATTTACCTGTTTTTTTATCTTTTTTTTGCGTCATGTTTACCGCAAATAAACGTATTTTCTTTCTTTTTTCTTTTACCTATGCACGGATCATCCGCGGCAAGCGTAGCTTAACCTGGCCGATCGACCCGTGCGGTTGTTATTACTTAGCCACAAGCCCCCTCGATTCCAATAATTGAATGAGAAGCAAAAATCGAGCCTCTGTTGTTCCGTGGCGAAGTAATTATAATATGATCTGTTAATTTGCACCAAGCTTTCACAAGAATCGTTCTCAAAATATCAAGTTTTTCGCTTGTTAAGTAAAATGCGACCGAATACATCTTAAGTTCTCTGAGTAAAACGATATTTAACGTTTTCAGATCATTCTCGACCTAAATGATGGGTTGTTTACGATTTCTGTCTTTGTATTATGATTTTGCTTACGTTTTGATCTTTTTAAGATAAATCACTTTTGATCTGAATATTTGATGCCAGAGAATTACATTTTGAGATGCTGACTTTGCCATTTTTAATGTTATGAAACAATGGCTTTTATGATTACGAAATAGGTATTTCAATTCCAACCTACTGGGTTATTGAAATATTACGAGTTGAAATAATTTTCAATTACCCGTGTGAAACAATTTTAGCAATATCCATGATGGGTCAAACAGGTATTTTTAATTCAGGGTGACTTCAGCAAGTGATTCCAAAAACGAACCTCTGTATCTATAATAGCAAAAATGTTCAACTACTGTTACACTGTTGTTCACTTCAGTGGGTTCGAAATTGAAATAAATTGTATATTCCGCTACAGCTTCTGCTTGCAATTTCGTTCGCAATTGTGGGCAGAAGCTGTAGCGTAGTGGATGTCGTAAGACACCACAATATCTATATTTATAGGTACTAATATAATAAAGAGCATGAGACGCGCGGGAGGGTATCTCATTGACATAAGCAAGCACAGTTTGGCTCTTCTCGGTGGCTAAGCGTATACTGAGACGCAGATGACGCAGGTCCACGCAGCGCAGGGCAGAACAGATTTTGTAATGGTCGCAGGCACGTGCGACGCAGACATTTGTCTGTCCTGCTTTGCGTCTCGTTGTAGTGCTGGTACAGATTTCTTCGCCACGCTTGTAGGTGAACACATGTTTTTTACCACTAATTTATAATGTTGTTGCAATGACAGAACATTCAGGCTAAGCGTATGCTGCTTGGTAGGGCAGACGAGGCAGACATAGGCTACGAGCGCATGCTGCGACGCAGCTATACAGACGCATTCGCATCCTACTTGGAGGTTGTGTAAAGCCATTCAATATTTTAGAAAATATATATTCAGAAACTTACCTTGAACACAAACGGGTTCCCGCCATTGATATGCAGTGAGATTGAGAATGGTCAGCCTAAAAAATACCCTCTACCTTTTTAAAGTAAGAAATTGCTTTGCCAGAATCCATGATGAGTAAACAACGTTGCCTGGTTTTATTTCTACCCGAGTATGTAATAACAAATTGTAATATTTGATCTATCTATGTAAGGTTTTGGCTCGCAAAACTGTTTTCGGTAGTCCAAATTCTACATGATTATAATAAATGTTTCGTAAATAATTATTTGTAACGTGTAACACAAAATGTAGGAACTGAAACAATTTTCCGTGTCTTTAATTATATTGGAACCAAAATGCTTAAAAAAGCTATCGCATTTTATTTAATTATACTGTGTATTCATTCTACTTGGATAATGATAAAAGAAGTCTAATAAACAATGATAATGTTGAATAAAAATGTTGGAATTTATAGTTTAGTTGTTTGTTGACTCGGGTTATACATTCGAAAACCGAAAAAAATCGACAATGATTATCTTGTTTACACCATTTTACTTGTGCGAAATTCGTATACTGGTTTCAAATTACTTATTCTAAAACTATTAGATAAGCAGCTAACTAGCGATAACTAATAGTCAAATCGTTTCTTTCTAAATCAATAGAAATGCCATTAATAGAAATGAGAAATATTTTACGTTTGCAGTTACCATTCCCAACATACAACAATTAAAATAAATTCATGTATTTATTTATTCAACCAGAACGACATCAAACGAATTAAATGAGATACATAATAATGACACTTATCCTAAAGTATGCATTACAAATGGTGACAAATACCAAGATGCTCATATATACCAAGACTTATACACCAAACGAGAAGACATACACACAAGATACACACGTCGATACAAAACACGACTAAACCTACAAAAATCCCGCTTAAAAATGAATAAAACAAGTCCTTTGGTTATGTCAATAAAAAATATAACAAATTATCCGAATTAGTCAGAAAAGAAATAAAAAAACTCCATCTATTCACGAATAAATTTAAAAAAATATATTATTTAGTAAATTTTATTACAGTGTAAACAAATATTTAAATGAAAAATTCCTAAAACTCATATAAAATACACAAAAAAAATATTATAAGATAAACGATAAGTCCTACTATCTTTCTTTTGCTGTGCCTGACAGGGTGCATGATTGTTTCTTAAGCAAATATTTGCCACCTAAGCACATACATTGTGGAATGCAAGTTTTGAGTATTCAGTATTTGAGTATTGGTGATCAATGATCGTGCCTTCTATGAGAAGAGGCCTTTGCCCTGTTGTGGGACAGTAATAGGCTGGTATTATAATATCATAAACCCAAACATTTTTTTTAAGCTGCTCTGCAAATACTTTATCACGAAACTATAACCCCAAAATAATTTAAATAAAAAGTAAGTTCAAAATCTTAAACTACTGAAAAAACACGCTCTAAAAAGTATTTAATAAGAAAATATTTTAGACAAAAATCAAGACATAGGTACAAAAATGGTCAAGGTAAAGCCGTGGTCGCATGCCTGTACACCTAGAAAATTATAATGGCATGCGACCACGGCTTCACCTTGACCACTTTTGTACCTATGTTTTGATTTGTCTAAAATATTTTCTTGTTTCCATACTTTTTAGAGCGTGATTCTGTAAATAGGATATTGGAATCACTTTCACACGTCATATTAAAAAAAAAATACTTGGGTGATCGAGCTCTGCTCTGGAAAAATTGGAGAATACTCATTTAATAGTATAGGAAAGCTCATACTAATCCATGTATAGTACCTGCTTATTTCATGCTGCCATGATAGTGGGTACTTACCTACTAATTCCATACTGCCATGTCATTATTCTAATGTCATAATTCTCATGTCATTATTCAATATCTTGTTCTAAACTTTGGGCGACCCAGTTTTGCTCGGGTGAAAATGCGGAAAAAACAAATTTTCCCAGATATGAGATCTAGCTAGATCGATTTTTCGCCCCGTAAACCCCTGTATAGCAACTTTCATCGAAATCGTTACAGCCGATTTTGAACGTGAGTACAAATATATATACTTACATATATAAATACAAATGTTGCTCGTTTAATAGTATGGCTATAGGATATTAAAAATAAGCTAGATGAGTTCGGCGTTTCCTATCTGACTACTCTGAGAAGAAAGGCCGAAACAAACTGAGAGATCGCAGTGTCTCTTAAAGGCCAGACATAATCTTGGTCAGGCCATATGAGGACCATGTAGATTAGTGTCTGAAATGGTCCTTTGAGGAATGAATCAAACAGATTTGAGCGGACCTGTCCACTCAGTGCAAGCAGTTGTCAGTAATCGTGGAACTTGACTCAAAACTTAAGGAGCTCAACTCGACGAACAATACCAAAGAAAGGATATTTGGGTAGGCCGTATAAACTACCTACTCAAACTGCCAGACCATCATTAAAACTAACTGAGAAAGAAAAAAAAATCAACGTAATATAATAATAGTATCTCTACGTTGACTTCGTGGTAGGGCTTTCGCGCTTCGAACTCTAGGCCTAGGCCGGTAGAATTTACTTTGCTGGAACGGATCTAGGATGAGGAGCCAGACCAAGAGAGACACAAAAACTCACAGAACAGCTTGTAGCGAGCTGTTGGGCAGTAGCGAGTCCATGGGTCCTATCTCCCGGGAGAAACCTTGTTCCTCACCTCTGCCTTATCTTTATTGGCCGGCTGGAGTGAACACTGACGAGGAACGGAGCTCCTGCCTCATTCTTGCCTTAATTGGCCGGCTTGAGTGGAGATTCGCAAGAGCAAACGTGCTCGGAGGAAGGAATTATTCCAGTAAGTGCTCGTAGAGATCTTGACCATCTTCCTGGCTCTGGGATTGTTCTGAAAGCCGTGGAATACCTCTCCACTCCTCAAGCACCTCAGGATATGTTGCCTCCTTGTCGCTACGTCACTATGTGCTAGCGAAAGTTTTCGGGGGCCCATTATTGAGTGTGCAAGTCACCCCCTGCCACTTTATCTGTGTATTTATATAAAATATTGGTCAGGCAGGGCCCATTATTCCTGGTATTTAAACTATAAAAACCATACATTTTCTTAAAATTGTATATGATGTTTCATCATCACCATCATCATCATTTCAGCCGAAAGACGTCCACTACTGGACATAGGCTGCTTGGCATAGGCCCAAGCACCGCCGCTTCAACCGGTTTTGTGCTTCTTGCATCCAGCGGAGTCCAGCGGCCTTCACAAGATCTTCGTCCACCTTGGGGAGGCCTTCCAACCACGTAGCGTTGGAAGGCCTCCCACAAGGTGGACAGTACTTCCAGTACGTGGTCGCCACTCCAGAACCTTTCGGCCCCATCGGCTATCTCTTCTGCGAGCAATGTGCGTTGCTCATTGCCACTTAATTTTGGCAATTCTTTGAGCTATGTCGGTTACCCTGATTCTCCTGCGGATCTCTTCATTTCTGATTCGATCACGCAGGGAAACTCCAAGCATAGCCCTCTCCACTGCTTTTTCAGTGACTTTAAGCTTTCTAGTAAGGCCCATTGTGAGCGACTACCTGTCAGTGCACTGTCAGTCATTACTGTCAACACGCACTAGTCAAAGATTTTCATGACATGTTTTTCAACTACAACGTTAAGTTTTCTTTTGGGAAAAATTCATCCCAACTGCGGAACCATTCTTTGTGCATGATCCTACACGCACTTGGCTTTTTTTTATGTTATCAAATGCAATGTAAAATGCAAAACGTTATTTTCATTCGCCAATTAAGTAATTGGTGAACGAAATTCGTTTACTGGTTTCAGACTACTTTGTTTAAACCAATAGATAAGAAGCAAGATAGTCAATTTTTTTTTTTATTGAATTCAATAGCAACGTCACTAATTATACAATTTAGTACTGCACTTATCATAAAGTAGTACTTGGGCGACCGAGCTCTGCTCTGGTGAAAATAGAGAATGCTCATTTGATAATAAAGGAAAGTTCATACTAATTCCATGCTGCTATGGCAGTAGGTACTTACTAATACAATGCTGCCATGTCATTATTCTAATGTAGCCATCTTGTTCTAAGCATTAGAGCCGTTTTCGAGAACGTCATTACGAAATATATATTAGATATATTATGTTCATACAAATATTGCTCATTTAATAGTAAAGGATTCGAAGAAGGCATTACGCATAGTGACAAACAATATAGTAACATAATAATTAAAATAAATTATTATTAAACTTTTCACTCAGTCTTCGCGCAAATCGCCAAACATTCCAACAGTTTCACCTTCCATTGATCAGCGAATTGATCCAGCTCAGGAGTAGAGTCAAGGAGAGCGTTGAATGCGTTCTGCATTCGCAGAATGACTCGTAAGATAACTCTTGAATAAGGTAACATCATCGTTATTCTCCTAATGATACGCTATAAGAATACAAACATTCTATGCGTAAGAATTAAGTTCATATTCCTATGAAACATACTTTACTAAGCAAAGTTAATCGTGACGATAGGTCGTGCTGGAATAGTAAAATTGAGTGAACTGTATGTATAACATGTATAATTAATGCAACAAGTGAAATTACAAACGGTGTCAGTCAAAATGCAAACAAGAAAATATTTAGGTACGTTACGTTACTAAAACGCGCCAGCGCAGCCGACTGGTGTAGCACGCATAGCTGTGCGGCCGGCTGACTCACCGTTGTCCCCGCACCCCACTGTTCACTGCCACCAGCGCACAGCGATCGTGATGTTGAGAGGAATGTCTCAGCAAAAGTAAAGTCAAAATGCGATCTCTGATTTTTTTTCCTGAGGTGGCCTGAGTGCGAATTATGGAAAAAAAAAACATTTTAAGTGCATGCGATAAACAATAATTATTTTACTAAACTCAAACCAATGTCTTTTTCCGTTTCAATCCATGTTCTTCAATGATCATATCAGTTGCTTTTCGCGCAATCATCATGACTGAAGCTTGAATCATTCCATGTACATTATTTGGCATAACACTGGCATCAGCCACACGTAACCCCTTGACTCCATACACTCGAAGCTTTGAATCCAAAACCGTTCCCATAGCGCAAGTACCAACAAAATAATGAGACGTATCCGATGTCCCCAATGTATAACATCTCCAATATTCCGTAGTCCCTCTTTCCAAACCTTCACACGCTTTCATTTGTGGATCTACAAATTCAGCTTCCACCCTTTTGAAAAATGTCGTGTTCACAATACGATTAAAATCTGCTAAATAACTAGCATGTTTCTTTATGTCAATACTTTTAGTATAATAACCTGGAAATATCAATGGATAGTCATTTGGATTTGTACTTTGTAGACGAATTTCTCCCCTCGATTCAGGGTTAAGGTATGTGATAAACACCATAAATACTTCTTTATTATCAAGGCCTTTGGCTAAAGTGTTACAGAATTTTTCATCGTAGCTGAAGTAAAATGCACATAGTCCCAAAAATGTTATGGTATCGCCAAAGTGAACGCCAATCGTTTGATAATCAGGGTAGCTCTGTGATTTGTTAAGAGCTAAATAGCCATCAAATATAACATATGGATATTTATGAGGATCTCCAAGATTACTTGCAAGAGAAGCTTTTGTCATTTTATAAATCAAAATGCAGTTCACATGATCTTGAAAATTCTTTCCAACAGGTAAGTTAGATACCACTTTGATACCTTTGTTATGTAAGTGGTCTTTTGGGCCTACTCCCGAAAGCATTAGTAGCTGTGGTGACTTAATGGTTCCAGCTGTTACTATGACTTCTTTTTTAGCTTTTAACGTTAGTTTTCTATTATCTTCTGTCAACACTTCTACTCCAATAGCAGTCTTATTATCATCAAATATTATTTTAGTTGCTAATGTGTTCAACATGAGGTGTAACTTCTTGTTCTTTTTGAGAGGACTCAAGAATTTCTTGGCCGTACTTTGGCGCTCATCGTCACCTATACTGAACATAAAATTTGTGGGTCCTAGTGGATGCTTCGGGTTTATATCCAAATGATATTCATAACCTATTTCTTCTAGAGCATTAAAAAAGTCTCGGTTTCTTTTATAATATTGTTTCTGTATTTTAATTTTTCCTTTAGTTCCATAACAATGTGTTTCATTAGATTCAAGGATTTTTTTATCAATGAGCTTTTCGTTCTGACAGAATAATGGTAATACTGACTTCCAGCACCAGGAAGTATCATTAGTAATAGTTGCCCACTCATCATAATCCTGAGGATAGCCTCGTACATAGCAGCCAAAGCTTAAAGAACCGGAACCACCCAACACTTTACCTTGCGACAGATGAATAACATTGTCCGTATGATACTCTGTATTCAAGCCTTCACAAGTTGATGTGAAGTTCCAATCATACTTCGTTTTCTTCATAAATGGAAATAATCCTGCCATCTGAAAATTAAACCAAACAATCATTCCGGTTGGTGAAATTGCTGTTATTTATGAAGGTATGAGCTCTATTGCTATATTTTTATCTTCAACACTCACATCAGATTCTATGGGTGGAATAGTTCCAGCTTCAATAAGCAGGACTCTGGCATTCCTTTCCACAAGTCTACTTGCTATGAGACATCCTGCCGTCCCACCACCCACTACTATGAAATCAAAGCTCGCTCCATCTAAAAAAAAAAAAAAGGTTTTTGGATCAGTTACATCCGTGTCCTTGCTAGTTCCCACCTCTTTTGTTTCTTATGAAACATCTAAGACATTAAAGACTTCGTTTACAGTGTTCGATAAGCAGATTCTATGAGATGAAATAACTTAAGCTTGATATACCATAATATTTTTAGAGATTGTGAACGAACTATTCAATATTTAAGAAATAATATACTCAGGAACTTACCTTGAACACAAATGGGTTTCGGCCATTGATATGCAGTAAGATTTAGAATGGTCAGCATGTTCAAAATATTCTCAACATTTAGGAAAAAAGACACGGCGTTGTCAGAATCCATGGTGAAAAAACAATGTGGTCCAGTTTTATATACAAGTGTTCATCTTCTAGATAACTTTTTAAAATATGATTTTGGTCTCGTAAAACTGTTCCCAGTATTCCAATCCAAATAAATGTTGATGAATATTCCGCAAATTAGCAAAGAGAGTTACATTACATGTAACACAAAATATAGAAACTGAAGCGATTTTAACGTGTCTTTATTTATATTTGAACCAAAATTCTAAAAAAACAATTGCATTTACGTTTATTACGGTTCATTAATTCTAGTTCAGTAATGATAAATAAAAGTCTAGACAAGGATAATGTTGAATTAGAATGTTGCAATTTATTTTTTTGCTAAGTAAGAACTTGTTGCAAAATAGTAGAAACAAAATACAAGCAAAATATTATAAATAAAATTGAAAAACCAAGCGAGTCTTATAGTAGTCGCATACGAATGTAACATTTGACATCTCACCTTGGTAATAAGCAGCATTAAGGTAATTTATAAGCAACATTAAAGGGGCGGGACCTCGTCAAGGTCGTTTCTGACGGCCAACTCTAGCACCGTGTGTGCTTATTTGTCAAATCAAATAGCATGCGCTTCCTCGACTTCCTATGGCATACTTCCGTCCCTTTTCACGAAATCACTCCCATAGATTTGAGTATTTAGATATTTTGATTTCAGGAAAGCGACATGAAAGATGTTACACATCAGAAATAAAGATTGGTTAACCAAGAATTTTTCATATCCTTTTTTAAATTTGTTTTTATCTGAATCAAGTCTAACCTTGGCTGAGCAAGACTAACTTGTTACGTTAAATTACGTAATTCGAAATGCAAATGTTATTTTCGTTCGCCAATCTAGTAGTTTGGAACCACTAGTCATGAAGTGAGACAGTGAAATCGTTTCTTTTTATGGAATTACAATAAAATTGTTTCTAATTAAATTAACTGAGAAAAAAAAAAGTGTGATGTTAGTATTCTATACAAACAACAACAATAATTTCAAGAGATTTATTTATTTAACCAGAATGACATAAATCTACGGGGATACCTATGCATAAAACCAATAACACTGATGAGATACATTATAATGACGATAAAGCCCCACCGTGTTCATCGGTACGCGGCTGATACACGCGGCTTTAATCACTATTTTTACTGCTAAATAAGGTCTTATATCGTCTGTGGACTGTTTCACTCTATGGCCTGACCTAACGGATATTATCGTCAATTAGAATAAAGTTATTAAAAAAATTACAGATAACACCGACATTAAAAAAAAAAAATGTCGAAAATGACGAGGAGCGCGCGTCAATGTCAAACCGTGGGGCTTGACAGTTACAACGTGACATTAGAGAGCCCCCTCTAACGGTTAAAAATGCACCACAAATAGTGACAAACATAACAGCAACATAAAAATTAAAATAAATAATTATTATCAACCCTTTCACTCAGTCTTCTCGCAAAACATAGGTGAAGTGAGCGGAGTAGTGGAATGGCTACTCAGTTCAAATTAGTTGTCATTCCACCTGGCTGATGCTAGGATTTGACACTATTGACAAATTACTTTAAGCTCACTTCACGTTAAATTTTTACAGAATTAGTCGACTAAACTAGATTCAAGGAGAGCGTTGAGTACGTTCAGCACTCGCGGAATAATTCTTGAACAAGGTAACATACACGCGGATTCTGTGTTGTCGCAAACGGTGCTTGTTTGACCACTCACTTCTACCTATATAATTATAATATAGTATTAGTTGTAGCCCATTTTGGCCCATCTCAAAATGCGTTATACAAAAATGTGTCTCTTACATGTTAATTAATTTTCAAAATCACTTAGACCACTGCATTCTGTAAACTAAAATAAATACCCACCTTCAAAACAAATGAAGGAGAATTTCCTTTACTTGTCGCATAATACCAAAGCTTTGCTAGCAACGGTTAATGAAATAAAGTGTAGTATAACAAAGTTATTTGAAGGAAATAATGTGAGGGATAGGGACCACGTATAGAGGATGATATTTTATAATAGTGAAGCAAAACGTTAAAATAATGATCAGAATTTTAAATTACTAACAGAGTATGGCGAAACTAGACTACCTTTATTGATTTAAGATTATTATGATAAGAGCTATTTATTTTTCTCTAAACCAGAATCGATCACAGAACCTATAGAAGGAAAAAAAAAATTGTAGGACACGCTTACTCTAAGAAAATTGAACATTTATAGTAAAGTGTTATGTTCATGCTAGCCTTAATGATCGCGGTGTGCAACTCGTGTAAGTTAACTAGGCACCTGATGCTGTGACGTCATATCATAAAGATGCTACTGAACGCATAAGGCGAACACGCGGTACCGCGCGGGGAAGCGAGAGAGTCGCATTCCAGCAAGGTGCGTAGTTAATTCGGTTGTAGGTTACTACAGGTTGTAGGTTTCTGAAGACGGCAGACAGGCTCGACGCGACACTGGTAGAACTATTTCCATGAGGTTTTCATAAAAATTGTTGAGCCTTAATGCGCACTTGCTTACGCTTCGCATTAGGCTGCCTGTCCATTGGAGCGGAGCGAGGCAGCGGAGCGGAGAAATGTGCGCATATTAACCAATAGGACCGGAACTCTGAAACGGAGTTTAGATTCTATTGGTTGATAGTGGCACATTTCTTTACTCTGCTACCTCGCTCAGCTCCAGTAGATAGGCAGCCTTAGGGCGGAGATGGCGCCAGGCGGTCTCATGATCTGATCAAACGCAAAAAATGGTTTACTTACTGGAAGAAATCTAATAATATAAGCAGTAAATTTGTGCTCTTCTGTCTTTAGATATTTTTTTTATGAAGTATTTTGTGAAAATAAATAAATATTTCGTTAGTGCTTGTTTCTATTACACGTTGCAAAAGACCAATAAAGTTACGTGTGGAAAATGCACTCCTGCTTGATGTGGCTCCAGCCAATTGAGCGATGTTGCCTCAGTTGTCTTCTTTAGGAGTGATCACGGCGATATTGAGGACACGAGTGCACTACTCTAGATTTAGGATTTTTTTTTGTAGGGTAGTTGATGTTTGACCATAATTTGTAAATACGGTAGTGAAACATCATCTTAGCTTTGGCCAGTCCTGATGGCCCGAGTATATCTTTACAAATCTGTCTTCCGTCTGGTATTCACATTTCTGATCCCTAGCTTTGTATTGACAAAGCTAGGGATCAGAAATGTGAATACCAGACGCCAAACACCAATGCTTTAATGCTTGTCTTGCGTTGTTGTGCGTGTTGGTCTTGAGTTATATTAAAGACTAATGCCTTTTGCCGTAAGTATTCTTATGGAAATGTGTAACTATATTTATCCCTATTGCAGCGAATTGATTGCTGTATTCATTTATTTTACTTTATTGGTCACATAGTGGGTAACCGCAGAATTTCATCCTGTTTTTCGATTTAATATTTATTTATTATCATTCAGTATGTATGTGTATTATGAATAAGCTCATCGTAATAAAACTAAAACATCGTTGTTATGCTGTCAACAAAACTGTAATAAAAAAAAAATACATACGCGTGCTTCTGTCGAGTTGGTAATAAAGAGTACTTGAAGTAATAGAAAAATAAAACAATAAGATAATTTATTTCAAAGAGTGTTCTTTAATAATCATTTCTACAGCTTTTTGTGCAATCATTATAACAGCTGCTTGCGTAGGTGATGCCACTATTGTTGGCATAATACTAGCATCAGCCACACGAAGATTTTTAACTCCTATTACAAGAAGATTTGAGTCTACTACCCGACCCATAGCACAAGTGCCGCCGAAATAATGTCCTGAAGTTGCCATACCTAAGACATAACACCTCCAATACTCCTTGCTACCTTTATTAAAACAAGCACATGATTTTAGTTTTGGATCGACCAGTTCAGCTCCAACACTTTTAAAGTACGTAGTGTTTAATACTTTGTTGAAGTCTAAAACAGTCTTGACATGCATTTCTAGATCTTTATCGTTGCTGTAGTAATTAAGTTTTATTATTGGTTGGTCTGCCATATTAGTCGTGTTTAGAAGAACTTGTCCCCGAGATTCAGGGTAAGCAAGAAGGTTAAAAACTAAATAGATTTGCCTGCCAGCCACTTCTTTTACAATATTGATACAAACCTCGTTTGTAAAGCTACACGAAATTGAGCAGAGAACTAAAAATACTTCTGGATCGTCGAGTATAAGACTGAGGATCTCATAGTCAGGGTATTTCTGCGATTTTTTCAAAGCAATGTAACCATCTATTGCTGGTATGTTAACTTGATGGGGGTCTGGAGGCCCGGTTGGAGATCTTGCTTCCCCCATTTTGTAAACTGTAACACACATTGGGTGATCCTGAAGATTTCTTCCTACAGGGAGATCTTTTATGACTTTAATTTTCTTTCTTTTCAAATGCTCTTTTGGGCCAATGCCAGAAATCATAAGCAACTGAGGCGTTTTAAAAACTCCTGCCGTAATTATGACTTCTTTATTTGCTTTCACAGTGATTGTTCTTCCATCTTTAGTTTTTATTTTAACTCCTACAGCAGTTTTTTCATCATTGAATACTATTTTAGTTACCAATGCATTAGTTAAGACATGCAGATTAGATTTATCCTTTACAGGTCTTAAAAATGTAGCGGTACTCGATCTTTCATGACCGTAACTAAATAAAACTGTTGTAAAGCCAAGTGGATTTCTGATATTAATATCCGGAACGACTTTATGTCCCATTTCCTCAAAAGCTCCAAAATATTCTTCTCTAATTTTGTCGTAGTATTTTGTAAGCTTTAATGTGCCATTTAGACCGTGTAAAGACCTATCCTCTGGTGAGTTTAGAATTACTGGGTCAATTACACCTTCGCTTCGGATGAATAGTGGAAGTACTGAATCGAAGGACCATGATGTGTCATTGGTGATGGTTGCCCAGTTATTATAGTCGGCAGGGTTGCCGCGTACATAAGCCATGTAATTCAGACTGCTGCTGCCTCCAAGCATTTTACCTTGTGTTATATCTGCAGCACAACCTTTATGGTGCTGCAATATTTCATCCCGAGTTGACGTGACGTTCCAATCGTTTTCCGTGTGTTTCGGGTATGCGAAGAAAGCGGGAAACTGCCGGAATACGATCAACTAAATTATACCGTTGAGCTATTGTTAAAATATATTTTATAATTATAATTAATTGAGTCTAAGTTTAAATAGTATTAAGTATAAGTCACAGTTAGTAGTCAAAGTTTGAAACTGCCTTAGTTTTCCATGCATGATAATTATTAATTTAGTCTTAACACTGCCAGAGATAAAGAGCCACCGTTCAATCTTTCAGTTTAAGGTTTCTTTAGAGTTAATCCCTAAGCATAACATATGATGAACTCTAGTAGTGTGTAGGGCTGGCATTAAAATTATTCCGTTTATTAGTTAGTAAATATTCTTACCAATGATTCCAAAGGCGGGTTTCCTCCAGCTTCGACAAGCAAAACCTTGACGTCGCAGTATTCTGCCAGTGCACTTGCTATCACACATCCTGCCGTTCCTCCACCAACTATTATGAAATCGTATTTAGCGTCATCTGAAAACAGTTTGAAATATACCTATACTAAAATAGTAGTAGAGCATACATGGTGAATTTTAAATCGTCTTACTAGTGATAAAGTTCATTCATCGGTTGAAGGACACTGAACGAGACACAATAGAAGTTTTATTGTTATAGCGTCTGGGGGCGCCTTGTCTCCCGCAAAGTTTTAACTTGTATTTGTAGATGTTTATTAATCTGTAAATTTGTAAAGGAGCTCGTCGAAAGAAGAACTACCATCTTTTCTATTTCTGCTGCAAACCAACGCTAAAGGAATTCCAAATTGAAGGGTATGGAGCTGGTGTAACAGGCATATAAAACTTCTCAGTAGCAGGAGTTGTGACCAGTTATCATCAAGGTACTACTTGTTTGTTATCCGATAACAGTACCTAATAAGCCTATAATGTTCCCACTGCTGGAACACAGGCCTCCTCTCGGTGAGAGGGAGTAGGCCGTAATCTACCACGCGGGCCCCGTGCAGGTTGGTAGATGAATTTTTCGTTCTAGCTAAACGCTGAAGGAAAACATCGTGAGAAAACTGCACGGCAGTTTCTTCACGATCTTTTTGCGTTTTTCTCCAGCGTTTTGAGAGCAGTGGTGATGAAATAATTTACAAAAAGGAAAATGCCTCTCTGGGTTCGAACCTACGACCAACTCGTAAGTCGCGGCCGTTACCACAACCACCACAGTTGCTACTCACATAAAGTATTCAATAAAATATTATTAAAGATACCTTCAACGCAAGCAAGCGGTGGCCACACGTGTGAATATAACTGCAAAACATTTATCAAACCAAATATTTTTTGCACTTTAAAAAAATTGGTAACTGCTGTTGTTGTATCCATTTTAGAAATCATTCCAAATTACCATTGGTGCAGCTGTAAGTATTTTAATACAAGGTATTAGACTACTAGAAGATTATTCTAAATTTTCAGCAAAATATTAAGAAGTATTTATTATGTCTGTTTTATTATGAAACAAACATTGAAATGAAAGATCGGATTTTATTTAAGATCAAAATCTAGAGAGTCAATAAAGAGTTTAATAAATATAACTTAATTTAAAGCAAACCTGGTTAATGAATCAATCCTTCTTCCAATAGGTCTGTCAAACGATTGAAAGGATAAGAATTTAGACGGCGCAGTCGCTCCTTATAATTAATAGTGTTTGCGTCAAAGGCTATGATAAGATTTTTATTGACATTTTACTTAAATGTTAACGTTGATAAATTGGTAAAAATACGTCATTGGAATTTAATAGCACCTAATAGGAGCATAATTTAGCTTTAATTAGGGGCCAATGAACTATGCTTTCTACTAGATATTCAGTTCAGAAATATCTACATTTTTATGTGTATACAAACTACCTTGAACATAAATTCATGGTAGTTTGTTTACACATACAATTTAGATGTATATATGAACTCTCTGCTTCCCTGTCTGTCACATGGAGTGGCGTGCGCAACTCTTCTCATTGTTATTGAGATTGTAAATGAAGGCGCAGATTTGTAAGAAAAATATTGGAATGGCAACAACTGAGCCGAGAACCTGGTAATCAGCATGGCTTTGAGTCTTATTCAATACAATATATCCTTCCATAACTGGTACAGTAATTTCATGAGGATTTGATGGGAGAACAGGTAAAGCTTTCCTATTTTATATAGTAGAATACATGTTGCTTGATCATGAAGATTCTGACCCACTGGGAGATTCGAAATCACTTTAATATTTTTACTGGTTAAATTTTTCTTTGATTCAATGCCTGAGCATAAGCAATTGAGGCATCAAAAACTCCTGCAGTTACAATAACCTCTTTTCTTGCTGTTACTGTTATGAATTTATTACCTTTTGTGGCATTCTTATTCTTATCTAAAGTATTTTTTTTACTAACGAATTTAGCGTAACATGTAATTGAGGGTTATCTTTTTCAGGGCTAATATAACCGTCAGCAGTGCTTTGTCGCATGTGGTTTCCTATAAAATAAGCATTTATATCCAAGAGTTTGATTAGTGTTATTGTCCAAGACTACACTCTGTCCCAATTCTTTGTATCAGTCGAAGTAATCATCATTTATAGCAGAATGATACTACTTTGTTCTTATTTTACTGTTTGTTCCTTGGAAAACTTCGAGGTTTTCGCTTCTTTTTAATAAAGGACATAGTTCTTTCTAAGACCAAGAGGTGTCATTAGTAATTTTCACCCATTCATCGTATTCATCAGGATTCCGTAAAACATGTAATTGACATTCCCGGAACCGCCCAGAACTTTTCCTTGCTGTATTTGAGAAACGTGGTTCTTAGTGATTTAACATCATGCATTCGTCGGCTGTTGAAGTTAGGTTCCAGTCGAATTTCATCTCTTTTAAAAACGGGAACGTGCCTGGGAGCTAAAACAAACAACGGATTCTTATATTTTTATTTCAGGTTAAAATCTTGCTCAAATATTTTTTGTTTTTGTAGAATACTGACTGCAGAATCTAAAGGTGTTCACCCTCAGCTTTAACGAGTAATATGCTGACATTACACAATTTAGCAAGTTGACCAGCAATCAAGCAACCTGCTGTTCCTCCACCTACTATTATAAAGTCATCATTTGCACCATCTAATGGGAAAAATCAAGGTTATCCGTGACATAAGTATTTTTAGATCTAAGAAATTGAAATCTTTGTATAATGTGTTAATGTCCCGCAAAGTGTTAAAAATGTAAATGAAAGGACTCATTTACATTTTTAACACAAGAAACTGCACGGTTACTCTTTTAAAAATAAATGGTTTCTACAATGTTTTCAAATTACAGTGTTGATAGGTATGAGAGGACAGTGTAGGCCTATCAACAAGTACCAGGTACTTAATAAAATAGAAATCAGTCCACAAGTCTACAGCCGACAACGTTCTCACATTCACAAAATCTAAAAGAAAAGAATCTACATAAGTGATAAATAAAATAATAAAAATAAGGACCTTAGAAACCAAATGACATGATTGCCACTACAGCAGTAACAAATCTAATATGATTTAAAAAAAAAAAAAACAGTGGCACTCCGTGAGTGGCACTGTTTTTTTTATAATTCAATATTATGAAAATCGCTTCTTATTTTGAAAAGTCTGAAGTTTTTGCGAACATACTTTATACTTTATTTCAGAAATGAGTCCATAGTATTAGTATCAACAAAATAAATGAATAACTAGAGTTAGTAATAAAATATAATACTAAAAATATCAACTGGTATGGATTCTTACCCAGTGGCGCAGCAGAGGGGAGTCCCACCGATCTGAGAACACGCTCAGAAGATCGTTGGTAGTGGCGCGTAGCCAGCCGGCTATGGAGGCAGTTCTTTTTTTTTGTTATGGCGTAAAAATCGCCTGTGTCTAAAATCATACTCTTCACGTGAAACCCTTAAGCATTTCAAATTCAGGATATACGATTTATTTAATATCATTACAATCAACAATGACAGTAGGCAAGCAGTATATTGTAATCGAGATTATAACTGTATTCAGGAACATCATCAGCTGACAATAGAGTGCTCAAGTAACCAGATAAGTACTTTAGTACCAGTATTGCAATATATACAATTTGCGTAAAAGTATTTTAAATAATTGACCTTAATTAATTGAAAAGTTTTGAAGGAAGAGGTATAACAATAAAGGCACACGATATTTTGAAATAATTTATTGAGAGCAATTATTGTAATGCTTAACTAAAATATCCGAGAGCTTCTGTGCGATGATCATAACTGTTCCTTGAATAGTAGACCCAATGATTTCAGGCATAATACTAGCATCAGCCACACGAAGGTTCTTTACTCCTTTTACTCGTAGTTTAGAATCTACTACAGATCCCATGGCACAAGTACCAACGTAGTTATGTAAAGTAGTTTGCATTCCTAAAGCATAACACTTCCAATAATCCCTGGAACCAAACTCCAGTCCAGTACACATTTCCAATTCAGGATCCACAAATTCAGCATTAATACTTTTATAATATGAGGTGTTTACTATAGCATTGTAATGCTTCAGTTGTTCAGCATGGCGATCCAAATCTCTTTCGTTACAATAGTATCGAGGATCGATAATTGGATAATCTTCAGGATCAGTGCTATTGAGAATAATCTCACCACGAGACTCAGAATATAATAGATTATGGGTGATGAAATGTGTTTGTCTATTATACATTTTTTTTAATAAACTATCGCAAAACTCGTCTTTAAAGTTGAATACGAATCCACAGATTTCTGAAAAGTATTTTGGATCGGTGATGACTCCACTCAGGATTAGAGAGTCAGCATAATTTTGGCAGTTACTAATAGCCACCCGTCCTTCCATAACCTCTACGGGAAATTCAAGAGCATTTGGTGGTGGCATAGGTGCTCCTTCTCCCATTTTGTGTAGCACAATAGTTGTTGGATGATCTTGGAAGTTTTGTCCTACAGGAAGATCTGAAATCACTTCGATTCCTTTGCTCTCCAAATGGTCTTTGGGTCCAATGCCAGAAAGCATAAGCAAATGAGGTGATTTTATAGTGCCAGCAGTAACAATAACCTCTTTCTTTACATTCACTGTTATAAATTTCTTATCTTTCGTAAGGACTCTCACTCCAATAGCGCGCTTGTTATCATCAAAAATAATCTTTGTTGCCAAAGCATTGTACAAAACCTTTAAGTAAGGGCTATCTTTAATGGGACTCAAAAATGTGAATGCTGTGCTCTGTCGGCCGCCGCGCCCGATAGTGAAATAAGCGTTTGTGAACCCCATTGGGTTTTTTGGGTTGATATCATTCAGAACTTTGTATCCCAATTCTTTGTACGATTGGAAGTATCCATCATTAATATTGGAATGGTATTTCTTAATTTGTACTTTTCCTTTCGTGCCATGGAAGAAAGCGTCGGGTGAATTGAGGACATTTTTAGCGATGACTTTTTCAGTTCTTTTGATAAGAGGACAGAGTTCCTTGTAGGACCAGCTCGGGTCATTCGTGATATTTCCCCACCTCTCATAGTCTTTAAAGTGCCCGATGCCATAGAGCATGAAGTTGACTTGCGCTGATCCTCCAAGTACTTTGCCTTGCTGCAATTTCGTTACTTCTCCCTTGTGATATCGCATCATGGTCTCATTTCGCACTGATGTAAAATTCCAGTCGTAATCCGTGTTCTTTGTAAGTGAAAATAATCCTCCAAGCTGAAAAAAATAATATTTGAATCCTTTTCTTCTAATTATTTTTTAGGGTTACGTACGTCCGAATAAAACAACGGAACCCTTATAGGATCACTCGTGTGTCTGTCTGTCTGCCCGTCTGTCACAGCCAATTTGCTCCGAATCTAATGGACCGATTAAATTGAAAGGTACACATATCAATTTCTGTGACCCAAACACGGACATGTAGCAGAAATAAATGAATTTTAAATATGACGTCACTTATGGGAGGCAAACAAAAAAAAATAGAATGGCAATCTGTACCGTGTGACATATCAAATTAAAAGGCTCATTGTGAGGATCTAAAAATATTTTTTTATAATTTTATAGTAAATAGTTTTATAGTCATTTCAGAAAATTTAAGAAAATTTCAAGATGCATATTGACCTTTCCTCCCCCTTATCTCCGAAACTAATGAGCCAAAAATTATGAAAAAAAAATAGTCGTATTACCTATAAGAAAACCTATAAGAAGTCTATGGTTTTACAATACCATGGTAAATCCCTCAATATTGTGCGTACAAACATATGTACATTTACAGTTGGAATGTATGGGAGAGCATGTTTTTTTAAGTTTGTTCTTGGGATAACTTACTCCCAACTACGGAACCCTTCATCACGTGGTCCAACACGCACTTGTCCGGTTTTCATGAGTAGCATCATAATCCAACTTATTCGATTTTATTTTTCAAGTGTTGATTGTCAATAATTACGATGTCTATCGAACAAATCATTAAAATTTCGTTGTTTTAAAATATTCTGTATATTACTATCTTCAAGTGAGTTTTATTTCAGTTTTTGCTAACGTGAAAGTATTTTAATGACATATTTTGACTCATGACAAGTAGACTTAACTAGTTAAGCCGCTATATCTGTACGTATTGTACCATTATGATGTACTTTTTACACAAGAATTTGTACATGAATGAACGTCACAACTAAGAAAATTCATAATCAATCTTAGAAATAAGTTAGTCAAACTTAAATAACCTACCTCAGTTTCTAAAGTAGGCTCAGCACCGGCTTCTATGAGAAGAACCTTCATTTTTTGTTCAGCTAGATTACTAGCTATTATACACCCTGCCGTTCCACCTCCTATTATTACAAAGTCAACGCTGCATCCATCTGTAAAACAAATATTATTATTGCTAAGGAATTTTAATTGATGATAATGTTAAATGTAAAAAAAAAAAGACTTTTACACGTCAAGAAACAAATGTTTTAAAACGATTTTAGATGAGGTCGATGTTTCTAATCGGATGACTCAGTGAAGAAAAATCGAAACAAAGTCAGTGTCGAATTGAAGTTAGTTGTAGGTAGTAGAGGTGTCTCTTTCAGCTGTATTTAGTTAGACTGGAAGGCGATCCCAGCATACTTGGGAAAAGGCTAGGCAGATGATGATCAGGTACGAATGTAGTGCCTTATTGAAGGGATTCATCTGAGGAAGTGTTGCTACAATACTTATTATTTATACAACCAAGCTGTAACGCTGTGTTTCTAGCTTTTTTTCTTTTTTTGGGTGGGAAATTATCAAATAACTTCACCCACTCTGGGCGGAGCGGGAGGGCGTGTCAGACTCTTACTGACTAAAACCCACCCGTGTTCTTTCGGTTGCCTTGTTGCCGGGGGCCACGATTTCCCTTTCGATTTTCTTCGCACCCCCGGCAGGCATCGGCCCTAACGGACCCCGTCAATTCTGCTGACATCTCTTTGAGGCGCGCGTGGAACACAACGCGCCCTCGACACGGGCCTGGTCCTTATCGGACAGCGAGCTACCCATTGCTCACCGTTCGCAAGCCCGCGCCTACGGTGGCCGAAAATTGGCCTGCGATTCCTCCTGCGGGCTGTGTTTCTACCTGCGGTGTAATACCTGGCACAATGAATATGACAAATTTTAGGTTTCGCAGGTTTCTATAGTCGGTAATCGCGGGGTTGTAGGCCAGCTGGCCCACACTATTACATAAAATAAACTCCTTCAAACTGAAGTGTGTCATTTAATAATTTTATTTTACTTAACCATAAATTGTTCATTTGATGCAATCGTCTCGAGCAGGACAATTGCTTTTAATTCTTTACAAGACAATTCAATATTTTTGTTTCATTGCGCTCTAAAATAAACAATTCAATACATACCAGAACGATCGGGCAAAGGGGTATTATTCCTATTACACCCACATTCGATTGGGCAGGAGTGTACCTATTAATTACACCCACATTTTGCCTGGTATGTTTAAGTCCCATGTAACAGGGGGCGAGCCTATAGCCCACAACCAGGCACAAATCAAGACTCCAGGCTGTCATTAAAGAAATTTCAGATTGAAAAACCCAATAACGCTTTGTCTGATTTGGGAACCGAACCCGCAGAACCTAATGTTTAGCAGTTGCGTTTGCGAAATCTAGACCAACGAGCCGGTAAAAAATTCGATAAATTTTGTAAAGTTAACCAAAATACCTTCTACAATAGCGTGTTGAGGCCACAGAAACGCAGTTAGGTTCAGGTACGTTAACAACTTCAGGATGTTCTGTCTCTTTTTAATGTTCGCAAATATGCGCGATGCCGTCTCCATGATGTTTTTGAATCTTTATAACATTGGTGAAATCTGAAATATAGATTAATTAGTATTTTGAAAACACTGACGCAGAAAATTTCACGTCAAATAAACCCGGTCTTACAAGTTTTAGGCCCACTTGCACCACAAACCGCTAGCTAAACATGATTTAAATTTTTATTCTGCCTCTGTCATCTTCTACCAATCAATTTGCCTAGCCTTTACCCAACTACGCTGAAGCCGGCTTTCAGTCTAACCGGATGCCGCTGAAAACCATTATTTTACATGCCTATTTGTCCTCCACAACCCTTTTACTGTGTAACTTGATACCCCTTGGTAAGACTGGTTATTAGTCTTCTGGGTTTCTGACTACCTGCAACGACTGTCAAAGATCTATAAATGACAGCCGGGGCTAACAGCTTGACATGCTTTTCGAGGCACGGAGGGGTCTCAATATGTAATGAATGGTCACCCATCGACAGACCGCAGCAAGCGTAGCACAGCCGCACGGATCGATCAAAGGTTAACCTTTGATCGATCCGTGCGGCTGTTATCATTTAGCCACGAGCCCCTCGTCATCTTCAACCGATTGTCAGAAATATAACAAAGTCAAAGTCAAAGTCAAAACATTTATTTCAAATAGGCCCATGTATGGCACTTTTGAACGTCAAAATTTACAGAATAATATAATTGATTCTAGTCGCCCCTTCCAAAAGGTAGTTTTCGTATGGAGAAGAATGGGCAAGAAACTCCACCGTTACTCTTTTAAAATGTTTTACAATAGTTTGTATTAGTACGTACATTAGTTAAATAATTATATGTGAAGACGATGCACCTAGAATAAAATTACTATACCACAATAGGTAAAAAGAATTTAAAATGAAGCAACGACAGATAATTTAATTATATGATAGATACATGGTGCTCACATATTTACAAACATAGTAAAAGTAGACGATTTTCCTAATGTTTTTAAAATGAATAAGTCGGTGTGTGAGGAAGTAATCACAGAATGTAAAATCAATGTCATATAATACAAAATTATAAATTTAACAATTAAATTAGCAACCTGTTTGATCGAACGATGCTTTCAATTCGTTTAGTGCTAAACGTATATGGTTATGTATGATGCAATGCCTTAAAAAAATGGAACAGTTTGCTTATGCTTAGTACCTAATAGATGTAATTGTTTTATTTGTGATTTCACTAGGTTTGATGATGTAATGATATTATTTTCTGTAAAAAAAAAAAATCTACAAACACTTTTACACGTCAATAATATTTTAAAAACTAGATGAGGTCGATTTAGATAAACATTAAATAATATAAAATAAAAATGAAATAATATAAAATAAACATGAAATAATATAAAATAAATTGAAAAAAAAAACATTAAATAATATAAAATAAATTGTACATTAAGTTAAAACCACGTTTTAAAGTTCTCTACAATAATTAACTTATTTATATATGTAAGCTATAAGACTTACCCGCGTGAATTCAGCGTTAAAATTCTTCATTTCCTTACATTTCATCTACCTATATACCACATTTTAGAACCAGTTGATTTATTTCTAGAAAAATAAATTGAAAAGAGATAAGATGAATTTATTAGAAAGTTAAATTGAGTCACTGAATAACTTATTTATTATAGTCACAATGACTCAATGAATAAGGCTGCGGGTATCTTGCGTTGAGCTGTGCGTAGGCGATACCGGAATGATAAGCTCAAACTCAAACTCAAACTCAAAGCATTTATTTCAATTAAACCATTTACAGGCACTTTTGAATTGTCAAAGAGTCGGTCAGTTAGTCAGAAAGTTGAAGCTAATTGCCCATTCCAAAACGTAGATCTCTATGGAGAAGAACGGGCAAGAAACTCCAAGGACACTCTTTTAAATATAGATATTACAAAATCCTGGGTACATCATTCTTGTTGCTTCTATATGTGAGAACAATGTACAAAAAATAATCAAAAGCAATTGAAAATATAAGATTAAAAATAAGCCCTGGCAGATAAGAGATTTCAACTGACGGCGCCCGTTCACGAACATGACGCGTGGATCAGCACCATCCAGCTCAACCATTTTGTAGGGAACCGAATGATCCAACACACTCGCCACCATCAGCGAGACATTTAAGTGAGCATGACATATTCTCAACTGCCATGCTATTTCAAGTCAACATACATCTTAATAAGTTAATAAACGGCTCCATGGTCTCACATTTACAAAAATAAAAATGCTTCTAAATTATACAAAACTATAGTTTGCAATGTATCTTAAAAAAATAAAAGAATTTAACCACCAAAAAGAAAGAAAATCATTACTTAATTGGAGCATTCAACAATTAAGTTGGTAAAACAAAAATGAACATTAAGTTCCTAATGTCAAAAACTATTTTTTTTTAAAAAGGGGAAGCAACTCTTCCAAATATTAAAATTTTAACTAGTGAGCCCAAGCGGCTGTGGAGCAGGACCAGCATTAAGCCAGGCATTTTTATCTACGATATAATCATCTAACTTATAATATGCTTGTCTACATAGTGTGCGTTTAATGCATGTTTTAAATTTCTTCTCATTTAGTTGAAGAATATCGAGTGGTATTTTATTATAACATTTTACAAAGTACCCCATAAAAGAAGTGTGTACTTTAGACAATCTAAAACGTGGTTGATCTAATTTGTTCCTATTTCTAGTGTTAAAATTATGCCTGTCGCTTATCTTACTAAAAAGATGGAGATTTTTTCGAACATACATAATGTTCTCATATATATACTGACAAGGTACCGTCATGATGTTAATTTTCTTAAACAGTTCCCTTAGAGACTCGCGTCTGCGGAGGTTGTAGATGGCTCTGACGGCCCTCTTTTGCAGAATAAAGATAGAATCAATATCTGCAGCCCGTCCCCACAGCAAAATACCGTAAGACATGATGCTATGAAAGTAACTAAAATAGACCAGTCTCGCGGAATCTACGTCTGTTAGTTGGCGGATTTTCCAAACAGCGTAAGCGGCTGAACTTAGCCGCCCTGCAAGTGATGTTAAGTGAGGACCCCACTGTAGTTTAGAGTCAAGCGTTATCCCCAGGAAAGTAGTCTTTTCGACGAATTCTAGTGTCTCCTTATTCAATACAACGTGACATTCACTACTTCTAACATTCGGTAACGCGAATCTTATGCATTTAGTTTTCTTCTCATTTAATACCAAATTATTTACAGTAAACCAATTATGGACCTTAAGCATAGCGTTATTTACGTCGTCAAGCTCCTGTGCATGTCTGTTTACTTTAAAAATGAGTGATATGTCATCAGCAAATAACACCATTTGTGGTCGGGTTTTCAGTAAATTAGGTAAATCATTTATGTATACTAAAAATAGGAATGAACCCAATATCGAGCCCTGTGGAACACCCATTTTGACTTTTAAACCCAATGAATTTACACCGTTTATTTGAACTTGCTGCAGTCTATCATTCAAATATGATTTTACTAAGCTCAGCGCAAGTTTATCTAGTCCGTAATGTTCAAGTTTCAAGAGCAGCGTTTCATGATCTACGCAATCAAATGCCTTGGATAGGTCGCAAAAGATGCCTATTGCATCTCGTGCCTCTTCCCATGCATTAAATATGTGTTTTAATAAAGTGACACCGGCGTCGGTTGTGCAACGTCCTTTGGTGAAACCATACTGTTGATCGTGTAGGATGTTATTACGATTAAAATGATTGAGCATTTGATTTAACATTACTTTTTCAAAGACCTTGCTGAAAACCGGCAAAACCGATACGGGTCTATAATTATTTGTGTTTTTGCTGTCCCCGGATTTGAAAAGTGGAATAACTTTACTGTATTTCATTAAATCCGGGAATATCCCTTGATCTACACATAAATTAAATATTAAAGCTAAATAGGGTGCAATTGTCTCAATAATTGATTGACAAACTTTAGTAGACATGCCCCACAGATCTTCGGTCATTTTAATCTAATCTAATCATTTTAATTTAAGAAAGAGATAAACAAAGGAACGCATCTTGTTGCAATGCTGTGAGTTTTTAATCTAATATTTATTATCGGTTCAGTCTCCCTATTCAGTAAAAATAACAACGTGAAAATTTTGGTGAAGTGAGCTGTCAATCCTTTTTTTTACCCGACTACGGCTAAGCAAAAAGGAGGCTATGGTTTTTACCGTTATGTATGTATGTTCATTTGTTACCTCGTAACTTTTAAACTGCCGATCATAATTTGACAAATGGTATCATTGGAAGCGTCTTGATTGTCGACTGGTTATGCCGATTACCAGCCGACAAATTGCGATTTTTGTTACAAATACAATTTTATGTTTCGATATTCATGTCATAGAATAACAAATCAAATATTCTTAATCCTCATATTGTTTAGTTAATATAAAACTTATTACCAAGAAAAAAATTTTATCGAGTGACCGTTTCTAAATGTTTTAATTCATACCTTTGACAGATAGTCTATAGTATTTTATAATTTTATAGTTTTTTGAAGTGAAAACTTCTTTAGCGGCGTTGTGCACTTTTTTGTAATGGGTAAAAACTGTTAAACTCGCGTGAAAACGTGACCTGATCGAAAATTCGTAAGACGGTTAAAAAGACATCAACGCGTTGATTACCGCGGTGCCGATTTTTTTTCAAGTGTTCACTTCTGTCGGCACTCCCAGAGTGCCACTGTTTTTTTTTCTCAACTTACTCGACGGAGACCCGCTTCGCGGGGCTCCTATGACTGTGTGGTTAAAAAAAAAAATCACAACCTGTCCGAGTCAGGTTGCCCCAAGTCCCGAGCTCGCTTCTCTCGCTCTTGCAGCCTAAGTTCTCATCCGACTTTAATTCGACACTTAATTTTCGATATATTTTTTTGGGCAATTTTTTTTTTTAATTTAACATAGTGTAGTCAATGGAGTCCTAGTCCATAGTGAGTCCTTGGCGTCGCTCCTATTTCTGTGTGGTTTAAAAAAAAAATAACCACGAAGGGGACCTTCTAACCTAACCTGTCCGAGTCGGGGTGCCTCAAGTCTCGAACTCGCTTCGCTCGCTCTTGTAGCCTAAGTTCCCATTCGACTTTAATTCAAATATGTACCCTTATAAAGTTATGGATAATATAACGTCTATTTTTACATTTTCGTTGAAATAAAATACAACAGAGAAATACACCGAACAAATAATATTCGTTAAAAAATAATTATATCTACTGATTGATAAGTTTGTTAAATAAAAAAATGTGACTATAAAATTCATTGAATTATGTTTCTGTGAAATCGGTCATTCTACTTTTCTTTGCAGATAAATATGAGTTAAGGACTTAATAAATAAAAAACATAAACAGATCACTGTAATTTCTTGAATAAGGTATTATTAAACTTTTGTTATTTGATAACTAATTGCGCGTCAAGCATTTAAAACGTAGTAAATTTAGGTAAATTATTATAGATTTAGTGATCTAGGGTAGCAAAAATTTACACCTCTGTTACTATAAGTATTTATTTTTTATTCTCATACTTTAATTAGTCTTTTAGTCAACTTTGGTAGTTCCTTTAATTAAAGTCTCTCCTCTTTTAGGAATATGCAAAATCACACAGATTACTCAAAATAATTTAAATTTATAAGCTTATCGAAACAACTCTGTTACTTATGGTCCAAAGCAAAACCACTTTTTCTTTTTAAATCTTTTTAGATTAGTATGACAATCCTATTAATTTATGGGATCAAGCAAAAATAACAATTAAATTTAAATAGTACATTGAACTGGAATTATCTTAAGAATGTTAACCCTTATATTTGGGACAGCAAAGTAATAGTTCTAATACGTAGTGCCTTTTGACGGTCTCTTTTTTGAGTTGTCAATTCGCCACTTTCTCTTCATTTTCCGGTATTCACGGGGCGTCAAGTCCTTCACAAATCGTTTTTTAGCATGGTATCTTGCAAAATCTTTTTTTTGCCTCAAGATTCCTTCGCAGGCTCTTTTTGCGTTTCTCTTTATACCATCGCTATTTCTCAGCGGGTGTCAGAGGCATAGTAACGTGCTTTTTGTCTGAAATTACAAATAATGTTAAATACTGATGATTTGAATAATTAAAAATTATAGTCTGCAATAATGTATGACAAATACAACTTTGTTACTACAGCGTAGTAACAAAGTTGTATAGTAACATAATTGTAAGTATTATGAGTTCTGTGGAATATCTCTAAAAACATGAACGAATATCTAGAAATTACGTGATATTATTGTTAGTTAATCATTGAGCAGTGTAATAAATATAAAATGAATAGCTAAAGACTACATACTTCGGTAACAGAGTGCACACAGAATAAACACACGCGCTATCTTTCACGGCCTTTAGTGGACTAATTCCGCCATTTGCAACCCCGTAGCGGGGGACGGGCGTCGTTTGCGAAGGACGTTTTGAGTCTACTAGCGCGAAAAAACTAATGCTATCTGTTATTTATTTTCAAAACCACCACAGTAACAGAGCATAGCGGTAAAATCGTAAGTTGCCAGGGACGATATATATTTTAAATAAATCTTAAAATTAAACGCCAAAGTAAAAAAAAAAAAATATTATTACTTACTGCGATTACTAAATTTTATCGTGTTTAATAAAGTGTAACGTGTTCTAGCAACTTGTTACATTGTTTTGAACTTATATATATATTTTTTTGCATTAACAATCTTATCCTGGAAATTTATCTTACAAGTACGTAAGGTACCGTTTTTTCGTATAATTTTGTTTTCTTTCCGTAATTGGTTTTGAGTGGTCTGAGTTCCAGTTTATTGCGATTTCTTGTAGTATCCGTTTTTTTTTTAAGTCAATTGATAGTAGGTGTCATTTGTTATAATTTTCCTAACTAGAGTACATTTTGATTGAGGCATAGAATAATGTTGTATTTATTAAGTGCCCATTTTGAAAACTGACAATACTTTAACTGTGTCGCAACCTACCTATATTTTGTGCCTAAACCTTATTTTACTTTCCTTAAGATCTGAAACATGAGTCTAAGGGCAATGAGCTTAGATTATTTTAAAGAACCATACTATGTATTTTTCAAAATTTTAGGTCCAGTAGTTTGGGAGATATGGGGGGAATGGTCAATTTTCATCGAATTTCTTAAATATCTTTAAAAGTATTTATTTTTTAATTGTATAAAAATATGTTCAAGATCCTCGCAACAAGTTCTTTCATTTGATATGTGACACGGTACTGTTAGCAAAACTTTTTTTTAATTTTCTTGTTCGTCACTTTCCCAAAAGTGACGCCTTTTTTTTTTTTTGAGGATGGGAAATCATCAAATAACTTCTCCCGCTCTGGGCGGAGCGGGAGGGCGTGTCAGACTCTTACTGACTAAAACCCACCCGTGTTCCTTCGGTTGCCCTGTTGCCGGGGGCCACGATCTCCCTTTCGGTTTTCTTCGCAACCCCGGCAGGCATCGGCCCTAGTGGACCGCTTCAAATCTGCTGACATCTCTTTGAGGCGCGCGTGGAACACAACGCGCCGTCGACCCGGGCCTGGTCCTTATCGGACGGTGAGCCACCCATTGCTCACCGTCCGCAAGCCCGCGCCTACGGTGGCCGGAAATCGCCTCGCGATTCCCTTCGCCCTGGGTGTCTCCTCCTGCGGCGGTGTGGGGCATGAGGGCGCGAAATTTGCCTCTCCCTCACGCGTTCCGCCTCCTCCTTCGCGAGCATTACCGCTTCGCAGAAGGAGGTGACGGCCTCCCATTTCCTCTCGCTCCGTACCATGGCCTGAACCAGGGCCGGACGCGAGAGATCACTGCCGCCGATCGCCTCCACGAGGACACGGCGATGCTCCGCCCAAGCTGGGCAGACCTCTACCGTATGCTCCACCGTGTCCTCCGGGCGATCCACACAATGGTGACACCCGGGCGTTTCCTCCCGCCTTATCCTATGCAGGAACCTCCCGAAACAGCCGTGTCCGGTGAGGACCTGCGTCAGGCGGAAGGTGAGGACGCCGTGGCGCCTCTCTAGCCACTCCTCAAAGAGGGGTCTTATCGCCGCAATTGTGGCGTGCCCAGCGCTGGGTTGCGACAGTCGCACTCTCCATGACGCCATGAGATCCCGCCGGAGCTCTGTCCGCTGTGCCGCGATTTCTCGCGGCAGCGGAGTTAAGCCCCGGCGCTTCGCCTCCTCGCGACACTCCCAAATGTGCGCGAGGACCTTTGCCTCCAGATCCCATGGCGGTAATCCGGCAAGGAGGCTCGCCGCCTCGCAGGAGACCGTTCGGTATCCTCGGGCCAGCCGGATGGCCATGACCCTCTGGGACGCGTTCAACCGGCGGGCTGGCCCAAAAGTGACGCCTATATTCATAATTCATTTATTTACGTCACACGTTCGTGTTTAGGTCACAGAAATACCAAATTTCAACTTAAAAGGTCCATTAGATTTAGAGCTAATTGGCTGTGACAGACGGACAGACAGAGACAGACATACAAGTCTACCTATAAGGGTACCGTTTTTTTCTTTTGAGGTACGGAACCCTAAAAATCAAGGATATTAAGCAATAAAGACATGATCTTGTTCTTGTTGTGTTCGTTAGGTCCCTACCCACCTTAAAAAATCGTAAAAATACATTATAATTTTTTTTTGTTTTTTAAATTAGGTTTATTGAATGACCTGTAAAAAAAACATTTTATTCTTTAATAGTCTCTTATTCTTAATCGAATTTTTTGATGCCCTATGATTATTCCCCCCCCCCTTTTTATATACTTGTACATATTATTATTATTGTCTTAGTTTTAAAAATCATGTAAATAATTTTAATTAATAAACCACTTTTGAATTTTGAAAAAAATACATTATAATGCATTATTTAATTTGAATATAACCTGTTTGGTTATTATATTCAAATTAATTACTTACATATGCTCGTACGGAGATTCACTACTACCAGCTTAACTATTTCTGCAGCTAACTAGCATTGTTATGTTCTGATTTGAGACAACGAAGATATTTTTCAGTAGTAAGACAATGGTTCATTATTTAAAATATTCACCTTAAAAGCAACAAGTTTTGTAATTAATTGAATGCGATAAGAACGCACACAATATTTTGCTCAGTAATTTGTTTTGTAATTTATTCTAATCTTTCATACTTATCTATTTTTGAGGATAGTTTTTATTTAAACATTTTGTATGTTTCGTTTGAAAAACTGATAATAACGTGGTGTTAATACATAAGGGGTTTTTATATAAAGATAAGAGACGTTTAAGAACATGAAAAATGTATGGTTATAGAGTCGCTAATCATTACTTAAATTTAAACAACGTTTAATAAATGAAGAGGCAAATGTTTAAATGTTAAATTGCACAATGCAGTTTATAATATCCTTTTCTAGTATCGCCGTTAACTGACTGTTCAATCTGGCTTTGGGTTCGGTATCCAAAGGTTGTCGCTGTCCGTCCGTCCGTCTGTCACAGAGCTGTCTCATCTTTTGAAGCGTTATAATTTTACAGAATATGTACTATCTATATCTCTATAACAACAAATACATTCAAGGGGTCCATGCAAAGAAAAGTGTTTTTTTACTAAAGTACTTTTATAAAATATGTAGAGGTAAATATTGGACGGTCGCACCCTTTTTGTGCAAGGTCGACTCGCACTTTTTGGCCGCTTTTTAGAGTTCCGTAACTCAGAAGGAAAAACGTAATCCTTATAGGATCACTCGTGTGTCTGTCTGTCTGTTTGTGGGTCTGTCTGTCTGTTTGTCACAGCCAATTTTTTCCGAATCTAATGGAGCAATTAAGTTGAAATTTGACACACATATGTACTTCTGTGATCCAAAGACGGATGTGTAACGTAAATAAATGAACTTTGAATATGGGCACTTTTGGGGGGTAAATATGAAAATTAAAAACAAAAGTTTTGCAAACAGTACTGTGTGCCATATCAAATGAAAGGACTTTTTGCGAGGATTTCAAATTTATTTTTTATATAATTTTAAAATAAATACTTTTAAATATATTTAAGAAAATCGATGAAAATTGACCATTCTCCCCCCTTATCTCCGAAACTACTGGGAATTTTTTTTTGAAAAAAATACGTAGTATGGTTCTTTACTCATAGATTACAGGAAAACCTAATATAAAAACTTATCTTTCATTTTTGATTAAGCAAAAAAAAAAAAAATACAGGCATCTTATGCAACATATGGGCACGGGACTGAACCAAAACTTGGTCACAAAATAAAATTTATATCTAGTAAACCTATCAACTTAGTAAAACTTAGGGTTCCATGTGATTTTTTATTTGCAAATCAGTAACGATAGTGTTAAATGACATATATTTACCAGATGGTGACTGTTTTGACTTCATCATAGCCGATGTTGGGTCAGCAGGCAGTGTGATAGCTAATAGACTCGCAGAGATTGAGACAGTTACAGTTTTACTTATAGAAGCGCCGAGATCATCCAATAGAATCTGTGTTACTATGTTTAAATATTTAGGTTCTAACAATGATTAAATCAGTATTTAGAATTATTAATAACGCAATCGTTCTAATTATGGAGCACGGAATCGCCACGCCCCAGTAGCTTTTAGAGATGGCAGTGCCTATATTCATGACGCCGATAGTACGTTGAGCACACACCTTCTGTCACAGACGCCAATCAAAGTCGTCAATTTTTATACGTCATTTGAGTCGTAGTGCAAGTATGCGGTTGGTTTGTATGAAAAGTCTTAAAAATGCCATCTCTAGCAGAGGCTGCCGAGGCATCTCCGTGTTCTGTAGTTACAAAAGACATAGGAATAAAAACTGCACGTGATCATTAATCAGATTATCAAGTGGTTTACAAAAAGCTTGGCAAGGTAATGAATACCCCAGTAGGCCTATTCTTTTAGAGGAAATCCAATAGACAGCATTCGAGAGTTTTCAGTGCTAAATTTCGGACGCGCCGACTAAAATTAAACATTCATGAACTTATACTAGGAATTTAGTGGGAACATTAATAATCATCAAAGTCGAAGAGGGCTTGTTTCTGAACAATTATAAAGAAAGTTTAGTTATGTTATTCAGAAATTAAGTGATTCTGTATACTAATAATGTAGTAGAATAGATTATGGCAAACGCGTCCTAGAACTAATATTCCGCTACGATTGTTCAATATGCATAACACAGTAGGTCGTTTATATTAATCGATTCGAATTGACAGCCAGACATTGCTTCTGTAAAATCAAATACCTAGTGATTAAATGTGGCAAACAAAATAAATTGTGATTATCAAAGAAATTTAAATTTAAAGTCTTCACCGTATTGTTTTTTAGATTAAAGGGTTTACGCCATTTATGAAAAACTTTAAAGTTGATTGGAATCATGAAACAGAAGATAATGGTTATAGTCAACAGTTCCAGAGGAACCATGGTGCTAACCTGACCAGAGGAAAGATGCTTGGAGGTACTAGCTAGTTCTATCGATTTCCTGGCTTATATGTGAGGAAACCGCTATAATTTTGACAACTAAGCGAACTTAAGTGGCGATGATTCCTGGAACTGGAAAAATGTTCTACTATATTTAATGAAAAACGAGAAACAAGTCGATCAAAATCTACTAAACTCTGTTAAGAGTATTTTCTTTGGAACTGACGGGTATTTAGGACTAACCAAGAAGAGACCAAATATGTTGAAGCTTTTGAAGAGCTTGGTAATAATATTGTCATTGATATGTGTTCAGTGTTCGACCTATCGGCTATTCAGAATGTTTGATTACAATTTCTTGAGAATTAAAGGAGATCATTTATTTTGGGCTAAATTATGTAAGACCGTTACGTTGTTCTCTGTAGTTTTTTTCTAATATTCGTATTTTTGTAGTACAAAGACTGAGAGTAGCTGTTGCCAGTGTGATGCAAACGATTGATGGCACTAACACTAATGCGGAAACTATTATGATAGCAGTGTAAATTTCGGATACAATTTTTCAAAGACCAGAAATTATTGTACAAAAAATGATAAGAATGTTAAATATTTTTAAATAATCGCCATTTGACTTGAGATTAAAAGTTATTTGTTATATGTGAACGTTTATCATTTATTTCCTTTTCGTTTTTTTCTTCATGCTATATTAATTCATTTTTATAATGTTTCTCACCGCGAGCTCTCACACACAATCTTTTTCTCTAACCCTATTATTCTTAAGAATAACAAAAAAAATCAATCGTTTTTTGAAGATTATCATTTCCGTGCAAGTCAGTATTTTTTTATTTCTTTAACCCATTATTTGGTAACTAAATAATTTCCCTAATTTTCTATATTCATCTAGTCATCATATCCCAACTCTGTTCCGAGACCAGCATTTATTCTCTTCCTGAAGAAGACATCAGTTGATTGGAACTACGAAATTGAAGACCATAATTATAAATTAATTATAAATACTTCGGGGTACAGAGGCTAAGAACTGCAGATGCTAGTGTCATGCCAGAGATAACTGGAGCCAGCACCCATGCTGCGACTATTATATGATAGCAGAAAGAGCAGCTGATTTTCTCAAAGAAGATCATCACTTAGAGGCTAAAGATATATGTTTGCCAAGAGGGAAGTTGGTGGTTGAATTTTCATTGAAAATTATTCATATTAAAAAAATATTATGTTAACTATGTAACAAAAAAATCACATGGTTTTTCTAAGATAAGTCACATAGCCTATGATTTATTAAGATTTTTTGAATAAACTGCTTATGTAGGTAGATATACACACATCAAAAGTGTCTAGGGATCAACATATATTTTTGCAATAACTTTTCTCCTGATTGATATTAATTAAAATTTTCTTTAAGGATTCATCAAATAAAGTGTTTTCGTTTGTCACAGTAACGATAAACCAAGTCACCTTTGCATTAATAAAGAAATTTGCCATTTTCCTAATAAAGGGATTTTTGACATTTGAACCACTAACATTAAAGTTCGAAAAAAAGACTGAAATAACAGTTTTCTTTAAAATTTTATTGGGTAACTTAAACAATTAATAATCCGTGTTTCTACCGCGAACACTAACAACACAAGAACATCGGTTTGGCATACTCAAAATGAGTTCATCCAAATCACGCTGTGGAATGGCCGCCCATGTTCGTTGCAACAACAAAAAAAGGTCTTCTTGCGACTGGATACCCTCCATATTCGGCAGAGCTCTTCTCTGTAGCATATCCCATGCATGCTCAATCGGGTTCAAGTCTGGCGACTGAGCAGGCCAGAGCAGGACATTGATGTTAGCTGCGGCGAGAGTCTGTCTTACAACTCTTGCGGTGTGCGGTCGTGCATTATCATGCATTAACTGAAATAAGGGACCGATTTGCACTTGTAGAGGAACGATGACGTCAGATACAATCGTCTCAGCATAAATTTGAGCGTTGAGGTTGCCTCTGATCCAAATCAACTCAGTTCTTCCGCCGATCCAAATACCCGCCCATACCATGATGGTTCCACCACTATAAGGATGGACTTCCTGGCAGGATTTTAATCGCTGTTGGCGTCCAGGGATTCTCCAGTGTCGTATACGTCTTGTATCCGGTCTCATACCAAAACGAGACTCATCAGAAAAGCACACGAAACGCCATTGTTCTTCTGCCCAATTTCTGTGTTCAAGAGCCCATTGATATCGATCGAATCCTACGATTGTGCATTGCTATAGGTGGTACCCGTAGCGGTCTTCGGGAATGAAGGTTCACTTCATGCAAGCGGTTTCTGACTGTTTGGTCGCTAATTAAGTTCCCTGAAGAGTGATGAAGCCTCACGGCTAACATCATGGCGGTTATTGTTGGAGCTCTTCGAGTTAAGATTTGAATGTATCGGTCTTGTCTCCGTGTGGTGCAGCGATACCGTCCTCCATGGCGCTCAGCCACGGTACCAGTGCTTCGGTAACGTGTCCAAAGTCGACTGATAACACTCTGACTTGTATTCAGAGCTAAAGCCACAGTACGTTGCCGGGAACCAGCTTCTATCATTCCCACGGCTCTGAGCATTTCTTCCCTGCTTAAATGACGTCGCCGCTCCATAATAACGTTGGTTTTAATCAGTAGTAGGGAAACAGTAGCACTAATAATGTCTTCAATGCGTTGTATGTTTTTATAGGGAAAATATTGACAGCTGATTTTCATCTTTTACTCGAATTTGATTAACAGTTCCTGTTTCAAATTATGAAATGCACCAAAAAGGATCCATATAAATTTATATAATCATAAATTTATTACAAAGCCACATCTCAATCTCAAGAAATCCGCATAAAAATGCTTGATCCCTAGACACTTTTGATGTGTGTAGTTGTAACATAAGCGAGCGTCCAATATTGTTAAAACCTTATTACAATTTATTTGCTGATAGTGATGACATGCGCTCATTATTTGCAACGACAATATGAGTAAAAGCTTGAAATTATTAGCACTAATGGCCGATTGAAAGACCTCATAGCTTGGCATAGTAGTAGACCCTCCCATATGGAATTAGCTATCACAGATAAAAGTAGCTTACGAATCTATTTAAATGCCCAGTCTGGCATTAAAAAATGCCACTACCAACGATTCGTTTTCGTTTATAAGAACCGAGCATAAATGCATGACTGCAGGTCTAAATAATACTATTATTATTTAGACGTCTATTCATGCATTTATGTTAAATAATACGTACGTACCTACGTATTATTTGTAGATATTTGCCTGTAGGTATTCCTCGAAGGGTTAGGCAAAGGTGTAGTCCCATGTAATAGGGGGCGAGCCTATTGCCATCAACCGGTCATAAATCCAGACTCCGAGCTGAACTGAGAAATTCTAGATGGAAAACCCAATAACACTTTTCCCGACCCAAGCATTGAACCCTCTGCAGAATTCACGGGGTCCGTTAGGGCCGATGCCTGCCGGGGGTGCGAAGAAAACCGAAAGGGAGATCGTGGCCGCCGGCAACAGGGCAACCGAAGGAACACAGGTGGGTTTTAAGAGTCTGACACACCCTCCCGCTCCGCCCAGAGCGGGAGATGTTATTTGATAATTTCCCACCCAAAAAAAAAAGATCCCATGCTTAGCACTGTTAGTAGCGCTTGCGACCACTAGGCCTATGACAAACCATTGCCCTTGTGATATTTTCCTACAAAAATAGTTGTTTTTTAAAACAGTGAAAGCTACAAAAATCTGTTAGGTTATAAATTGAGGCATAGAATAATTCTATAGTTAGTAAGTCCTCATTTGAAAAAATTACAAGATTTTAACTATTTCGCAACCTAGGTAGGTTGCGAAATAGTTAAAATCTTGTAATTTTTATATTTTGTGCCTTAGTTCAAATAACTTATTTTAATTTATTTAAGATCTGAAACATAACAGTCTAAGGGCATTGAACTGAGATTATTTTAATTAATTTTAATTATCGGTACTCAGTTACTGACTTGCAACTAATAATGTTTGGGGATGTACATAATCTACGGATGCTAATTCATTTCCAATTTAATATAATTACGTAGACACGAATGGTAAAAGGAAATAAGTTAAATTACAAGATAAGTGAGGGAACTAAGTATTATTTTCAAATTATATGTTAATCGTCCACGACGCTGAAAGTTACAAGTTACATACTCAGTTCATTAATGAGTAAGCAGAATGTCCCAGCACTAGTATTTCAATGACCTGAAATTCTGCATGGCGATTTGAAATTGTAACATGTTACTTTTGAGAGTATCGCATTAAGGCGACGAAAATCGACTTTTAATAATTTTATACTGAAGATCATCACGTCCAAACGAAGAGCGTTAATGATTTGGAAAAAATATATGTTAAATTAAAGTATTTTTTTAATAACTTAATACAGGAATATTTTAGATTATGTTTATATTACGTAGTGGAATTAATTTGTAAAGTTATGTCTAACGCAGATTAAAAACTGAAAACCACGCAAAATCTATTAAGCGTATTTTTCTAAAACTTTTACCATTTTAAAGATAATTTAATTATTAATCTTTAGGTATACATGTTTTATTAAAATACCTTTGGTTTTATGTATAATAAATTAATAATTTGTCCAATTTGGAACAGCGCTCCTTGGTGGGCGAGTCCTATTACTGGCTGGACGTACGACGCGTTGCATGAGCTCAGTACAGAACACGCAAGCTAACCACTCAAGGTCACTGGCATATATCTGCGTTTTAAGAGTTCAGTAAGTTCTGAACAGTGTAGTTTATGTTATCGATATTTCGATATTTTAAGTTCACAATAGCAAACATGAGAAACTAATTAGGTACAGTATCGACCAAAAGTCCATAGGCAAACTCACAAACCAATAGACTGACGCTGCGGTTTGACTTACGACCTTCTTCTATAAGTTGTTACACACACACATACTTACTTTGTCTGCAACTCATACTACTTCATAATTTCGAGCAATACTGTATATAGCATGCTAGCTCAGTGGATAACCTGCTTTGGTATATGCGATTATGGCGAGCCGAGAGGGTTCGAATCTCACGTGCGGTTAGCTCGTCATTTTTTAATTCGTAGTTTTTGTTATTTTTTAAATAAAGACTATTTCAATAATCATTTCTTTTTTGGTTCATTCGTCTTGTTCACATAAATATTAAAGTTTAGCAGGTAGACCTCAGAAAACTAAGTAAATTATTTCGATTTCTGTGGGGTAGACAGATGCCGTTCGTTACGAGTATTAATTTAATAGAACTTTGTTGGTTCGTGGTTATTGTTGGTGACAAGTAAAAGCGGTGTTGTGGTTATTATTTTCAAAATGCAGTCAAATATAAATATTGAACGGATCAAATATTGTTGCGCTGCGTAAAAGTGAATGTAATTTACACAAATATCGTATGAAACCAGACTAAGTGTGAGTGTTATCATTTATATATTTCATATTTGACTAAACATAAATGTTAATCAAAGGTATTGTTGATCGAACAGAGGTATTGTTGAGACAGAAGATGCCTTTAAAGTTTTTAAATTTATTATGAGGTTTAATTCGATTAGTGAATGATAAATAATTAGTATGTGTAATAAATACGATGTTATTCTTTGTTCTAGAGAAATACTGTGAAGGTTAAGAGATATTAGGAAGATGCTTGTTATCGAGAAGCAGCGACGTCAAATGGTGAATAAATATGAAATAAATGGTTGCATATCAACGGGATATTTTGCTGAATTATTAAACACGGTATTATGAACCGTTCTCCGTGCACTCTGAAGGCTTGCATCACTGAAGACCAGCTAGAAAACCATTTTTGACAGAAAGGCATAAACAAGAACGTTTAAGTTTCGCACGATAATATTAAGACTTCAAGAGGGACACTGCTATATTTTAACCTTAAAATATTTACCGTTCTAACTTAATAAACAACACATTCGTTATTGCATGAATTTGTGGTAACGATTTTTTTAAGTATGTAAGAAATACGACAAAAACCATATTGAAATATGGTGTTTGTCGTATTTCTTGCAAATTGACCGAAAATGTTTAAGATTATTTTAGTAATATTATTATTTTAGAATTAAAATCTGTGGTTTAGTTTCAATCTTCTTTTCGTAAAGAAAATGAATACTTAAGCTATAACCTCAATACCAACCAATATTTATTAAAGCCAAATAAAATGTAAAATAATTAATGTAAACAAACTGCCAATATTTAACCTTAAAATCAACTATTTTGTAAGTAGTTTTTTTTTACATTTTGAGTAGTCTAATATTCTTATTTATTGCTTAATTACTTCGACCATGATCAAAGCTTAATATTTATGGCGAAAAAATCCATTTAAAATTTAAAACATTTCATAATTTAAATATGTCAAAATAATACAAATTGCTTCTAAGTTTCTTGAGATCTATATCTAATAAATATTGTTTAATTTTGTTATCACATATCTTTTATTCTAAACCCTTTATTGCAATATCAAAATTAATAAAAAAGGCAGCAATATTAAAAAAATATTATTTTTCAAAACAAAAATAACAAATTTCGAAAAGAAAAAAACCGCGCTGTTCTTTACGAGATCAGAACCTAAGCCAGCTCGAATCTCAGACCAACTCTTTAAAGCCTTCTGCTATCTGCACACACAAGATTAATTTGAATTTTAGCAATGACATAAACTGGCCAATGTCACGCGCATGATGCGTGTGTGTTACCGTGTCTAACAAAAGCGACGGAGATATATTTTTGTTTCGCGAGTACGTGACGACAGTGTGTAAAGCGTTCTCTGTGGTGTTTGTGCCGTGTTATTTACACATACAGATATACAGACTATACCGCGTGTTCACAGCAAAACGACTCTTAACGTGCCTATCCACTTTTGAACGCTTACTGTACAGGTATTTCATGAATTCTATGATTATGAATTTACCATAACAATATCGTCCTAGGAACCGAAAATACCTTGTGATTAATTAATTAATTTGAATGTAACCACACAACCTAAATATAAGAGCTCGTCCGGGGAAGCACTACTACCAGCATGACTATTTCTGCAGCCAACCAATTTAAGCTATCAAAGATCTGTTTTCACATGAAAAAAAACAATGGTTCCTTAATTTAAATATTCACATGAAAATACAAGTAGAAACACAATCTTTACTACGTCATTCGTTTTGTAATTTATGTTTTAGTTTTGTCTATTTTTGAGGATAGTTTTTCAAATTAAACATTTTGTGCTAACAGGATAATCAAATTGACTTTACTGGAACAGTTTACTTAGGAGATTTATTTATGAACGAAAAATAAAGACGTTTAAACGTAAAAAAATGTATCATTACATAATTTTAAGCAACGTTTTTAAATAAAAAGCTGAATGTTTGTAAAAATCTATCGCCGTTAACTGACTTTGTGAATTTTCAATCTAGGGTCCCCCGTTGGCATATTAGTATGGAACCCCCCCATACTCATATGCCAACGGGGGACCCTATTACTCAGTTACTAAGGCTCCGCTGTTTTGCCTTCCTTCCGTCTGTCATAGAGCTGTATCTGTGAAGCGTTATAGGTAGACACTTAAAATTTTCACAAAGTGCTTGCAATTGCGCGTGCGTCCAATTTCTGCAGCTATTCTACTATGGCCGCTATAATAAGAAATTTTAGAATTAAAATAAAGTTAATAATTCAAGAGGTCCCCCCCCCCCCCCATGCAAGACATGTATTTTTTTACTAATAAAATATGTAGAGGTAAATATTGGACGATGGTACCCTTCGTGTGCGAGTTCGACTCGCACTTAGCCGCTTTTTTATAAGCCTCGTTATAATAATAGGTAATGTATTTGCTTACCTAATTATGTTTAATCATGATAGTAAATATTTTGATTGTTCGATATTCTTCTCATTTACATAAAAATTCACATGGAATCCCAAGTTTTAATGGGTCGACAGGTTTACTAGATATAGATATTATTTTGCGACCGAGTATTGATTCAGTCGCATGTCTGTGTTGCATGTGATACCTGTTATTTTTTTATTTGTATTTTTGTTTTTCTTAATCAGAATAAGTGATTTTTTTTAAACCTGGGAACCAAAATATCCCAAAACAATAATTGGTTACTAACAAAAAAATAAAAATAACGAAGCTTATATAGTAAACCAATACTTATCAAAGGTAAGTTTTTATATTTACTTCAATTATATAATAGTAGGTACCTTCATAAATACAAAAGTGTGTTCAGAGGCAAACTGTGAGATAATCTACGAAAATGGATGAAAAATTTAATTTGACGGTGATTAATACAAAAAAAAACCTTTTCAGAATATTTACAAAACTCCGTTATTGTTTTATGGTGATGACGAAAAGATCCTAAAAACTTTAACTGTAAGAAATACACAAAAATGAATGCAACTACAGCGATACTAGGAATCCAAAAAATTCAAGGAGCCTTCATTATACTGGCTGCGTTACAGCTGACCGCGTTCTTATGGCCGCAGCAGGCACAAGTTCAAGGTAATTCTAATTGTTATTAATTATTTAAATCAAACACAAATGATTCATATTGTTGATAGAAACAGTTATAAAACTAGGTTAGTAACATTTCTAAAACTAATTCATAAACTTGTAACTATGTCCGCTTCCCGCTGCACCAGACCTGCAGCTGTGCATATGGGTCCAGTGCCCATGAACGGGCAATGTGGCTTATTAACATATAAATTAAATAGTTATTTTAATATAATATATAATTGAATGAATAAAATGCATCGATCCCAGCGTGGTTTAACCTGACTCAATAAATCTAATAAACCCCAAGATTTGTACTAGCTTCTGGAGCCTGATGTTTCATGGTGCTACATAGGCCATTACATATCAGGGACTAGACCAGGGGGCGCGGTAATGGTAGGAAAGACGTGGCAATGGATGGAGATAAATATCATCCGTCTCTTCACCAGGAGAGACGGGTGATATTTATCTCCATCCAAACATCCATTGCCTACTCAAAGATGCATATCCGGTACGGCTCGCAAATCTTTCCTTATCCTGAGGGCATGTCTTCCCTACCATTACCGCGCCTCCCGGTCTACTCCCTATATAACATGAGGCTCCAGGAGCTAGTGCAAATCTTGGGGTTTTCAGATAAATATTTATCTATGGATGGCCATCTTTTTACGACGTCGCAGCCAATTGGCTCAGTCAATCTTCGCTTGCGAATCCTTTGGCTGCTTTTAAAGCTTTTTCTATCTCACTGCTGTGCTGTGTTACAATTTGCTGTTTTCTCTGTCTTCATCAGAGGATTCGTTGCTGTCCATTTCAGATTTCTTAAATATCTCGCTAGCTGCCTTCTTGATCTTGTATCGGTCTTCAGCCATGACCATCCAAAAGTTGATTTCCTTGTCGAAGTGCACCATATCCCGTTTAAGGTTGTCGTTCCATAAGTAACTCGGTCGGCCTGCTTTCTTGAATTTGGCTTTGTACTGCATTGCTGCATGTAACAAGTGTGGTAGTGGTGAATTCTTTTTTGCTCTTTTGGTGTAAACACCAAGAGGGCAAAAAAAAAGTTAAAAGGTTAAAGCTTTTTGGAGTGTTGCCTGACATTTTTTACACGATTATGTCTATTTGCATTATCACATTGTCTTCTATTAAAAAATTTAGCGTTTTGTAGGTTAGCGAGAGCGATGATCCCTAGAGTGACTCGGCTGAAAAATCAAGGTTTTCTGGGTAGCCGCTTTTAATGCACCAGTTATGCTCCATAGTGCTCCATGGTATGTCGAATATATATGATAATATGATACCTTCATCCGCTGATTTTATTCATATTTATGATTTCCAGTTTTTTTTGTTATGCATGCTTGGTATTTTGTTTTGGTGGATTTGATATTGAGAGCGGCATAGTAACATTGTTTGTGGTTGAAATCTTTGGTCTCAATTGTCCGATTCTTTTGTGTATTGTGTTTGGTGCTTTCAGCTTTATTTAAAATTCGAACTGTGTGAAGCTGTCCCTAGATTATTTTATGGTCGAAGGTATCGCAATCAGACCATTCACCTTTAATAAAATCAAAGTGTTTTCTTTTTGCCTGTGTCGTAATAATGTGATCCAATTGGGATTTCTACATGCCCTTAGACCATGTTATCCTGTATGATAATCTCGCTTTTGTTGTTTTTATTTGCAGTTTTTCAAATGTTTAGAGTATTCATTATGTTGATTTTGGTGAATCAACCCTTTGCGTTGGGAACTTAATGTATCTTGCCTATCAATATGGGGGCGTTAAAGTCGCCTAGGATTACTAAAGTACATTTCCTTGGTTTTTGGCTAATCATGTTTAATAGACCTGTGAAGGATCTGGTTGCTTTAGAGGTAGACCTGTTGATGTGAACGTTAATTATTTAAAGAGGAGCAGAGTTGTCGGTTCCCCTACCAACTTTAATAGTGGTTGACACCGCGTCGGTATCATTCTTACTGTTTATTATTTCAATTTGGGCATCCTTTCTGATTACAATTGAATGTCCCCTGTGAGTTTTACTTGCGTTTCCAGATAGGTGCCATTTGTAGTTGTACGTTCCTAGGTTCATCCTTGTTTCTTGTAGGCAGGCTACGTGAATGCCTCAAAGTTAATAAAAATTATATGGCACCACCTCCGAGATACGACTTACTAAATAAAAAAAGAATAATCAAAATCAATTCATAATTGGCGGAGTAATCGCGTAAAAAACTTACAAAGAAAAAAAAATACATTTATTTGAATTGAAAAACTCCTCTTTTTGAAGTCAGTTAAAAAATAATGACATTTAATGTTTTTTTTAAAGATCTACAGCCGCTGTTAGTTACATGAAATATCAGTTTAAAAATCTGTTGTAAAATTAGATCAGTAATGTTCTAATCATCATTACATAGATAATTAATACGGCTGCTGTTCACTTATTTTCCAAATCGTATAACTTATAATCGACAAAGGCAATTCAGTACCTAACGATAGTATTTTATGTATGTTTACCAGATGGGGACTGTTTTGACTTCATCATAGTCGGTGCTGGGTCAGCAGGCAGTGTGCTAGCTAATAGACTCACAGAGATTGAGACCGTTACAGTTTTACTAATAGAAGCAGGCGGAGATCCGCCAATAGAATCTGTGGTAAGTACCATCAAAGAATTATTATGTTCATGCAAGTCTGTTTAATAATTTTTATTTCTAAAACCCAATATTTGGTAAACTTCTAGTCACTGACCGAGCGAGCGAAGCGTATCTGCTTCAAGTATGACAAAATTTGATTTCGTCTCTCAGTTTGTCGGTACTCCTCTTACAGGTCGTATTTTAAAACCGATCTAGACGAAACATGGTATACAGGTTTTACGACTTCGTAGAATTTTCTGTCGGTCGGGAACTTTAGATTATAGGTGCTTCTTCCAAAAAGGGGCAATAAGAGGGATATCTCCGCCCTATGAGATCCGATTTAGATAGTTCTTTTTTATATGAAAAGTAGTAACTTTAAATTGTTCTCATAAAAATTTTGTGAAGATCTGATGACGATCTTCGGCGTGATGAGTAGAATAGCTCCTCAATATGAAGTAAATTGCTCACTTTTAAATTTATACCAATGGAATCGGCCCTCTAACTACTAGGTAGCGATTGATGGTGGACCACTTTCTCATCACAAAACTAGAGAATTCTGAAAATAATTTTCAGAATTTTCGAAAATATTTTACAATAAGGTCACTAGATGGCGCTAGTATGCACCGCTAGATCGCACTGTCGAAGTGCCGTCGAAAATATTGTGTGATTGAGTTTTGTTAGGTGTATACAAGCTTCAAAAGTAAAGTTTCGTGTTTAACAAATAGTAGTTGGTTACTTGTGTGTTAGTTTAATTCTGTTTAGTTATCGTCTTGCCATCCTACGCTTTTTAGTAACCTACAGCTGCAGTCGGGTTTTTAAAAAGTTGGATAGGTATATTTACTATAGGATTTTAAAAACTGACATAGCTAATTTCACTTCTAAAGTTATTTCAATGGGATATTCAATATCTAGTTTTAAATAACTTAGTGGTATATTAATTGTTACAAAAAGTTTGTGTTAGCAGAACTACTAGTTAAATATATTCTCAACTCTATTCCAGATACCAGCATTTATTCCCTTCCTGAAGAAGACATCAGTTGATTGGAACTACAAAACTGAAGACGATGGTTACAGCCAACAATTTCATAAAAACAAAGGTGTTGAATTGACGAGAGGAAAAATGCTTGGGGGCTCCAGTTCTAATAACTTTATGGCTTACACTAGAGGAAATCATCATGATTTTGACAACTGGGCGAAGATAACTGGCGATGATTTATGGAACTGGGAAAACGTTCTTCCATATTTTATAAAAAGTGAAAGGCTAGTAGACCCTAATCTTCTTAATTTTGATGCAGGTGCTTTTCATGGTACTGATGGGTATTTAGGAACTATTAGATACTATAACGACGAGGTTCTAAAGTACTTTGAAGCTTTCAAAGAAATTGGTCATGACATTGTTTTGGACACAAATGGTGACACTCCAGTCGGATATACTGAATGTATGTTTACCATTGCTGACGGTATAAGGCAGAGCACTGCTCAGGCGTTTTTGCGTCCGATCAAAAACCGACCCAATTTGTTTATGCTTAAAAACACCCTGGTATCAAAAATCCTCTTCGATGACGAAAAAAACGCTATTGGTGTTGAAGCTTTCTTGGAAAACAATAGAACTGTCTGCTACAAAGCCAAAAAAGAAGTGATAGTATCGGCAGGAGCTATAAACACCCCGCAGCTATTAATGCTGTCTGGAGTCGGTCCAAGAGATCATTTACTGGATCACAACATAAAAGAACTTTCTGATCTCCCTGTTGGTCAAGTTTTACAAGACCATGTTATGGTTATTATGACTCACAGAATGGGAAAATCACCTCAATCTAAACCAGTGGATCCCACTAAATTTCCATATCCGCTCATAATGGGGTATGCCACCCTAAACAAAAGTCAAGACTATCTAGATTATCAAACTATTAGTTTTGTAATGAATGAACCGACTGCTATGTTGCAGTTCTGTTCTTTCTACTTCTCCTTTGTAGATGAAATATGCAATGCCTTATATAACGGTAGTATTGGAAAAGAAGTTTTATTCAGCTTAATTGTATTAGTGTACCCAGAATCCCGTGGCAGAATCCTGTTGCGAAGCAGAGATCCCAAAGAGCAGCCATTGATATACACTGGATATTATTCCAACGATGCTGATTTAGATAAGCATGCGAGATATCTCCAAGATTTTATAAAAGTTCAAGATACAGATTTTTTTCAAAGTGCTCAAGCTGAAATAGTTGTTCCTGAAACTTGTGGTTGTGGAAATTTGTATTCTAGCCATGAATTTTGGAAATGCTATGCACTATGTATGATGGTGTCAGGATACCATTACGCTGCTTCTTGTCCTATGGGGGTTGTAGTAGACCCCCGTCTTAATGTGTTCGGGGTACAAAAGCTAAGAATTGCAGATGCTAGTGTCATGCCAAAGATAACTGGAGCCAACACCAATGCTGCGACTATTATGATAGCAGAAAGAGCAGCTGATTTTCTCAAAGAAGATCATCACTTATAGGTTGAAGATGTATGTTTGCTTACATGGTAGTTGGTGGTTGAGTTTTCATTGAAATTATTGATATAAAAGATATATCAACTCAATCAACTCAGCTTATTGCAGTCCACTGCTGGACATAGGCCTCTCTCAAGCTGCGCCACAACACCCTGTCCTCCACTTTCCGCATCCAGTATGTCCCAGCCATTTTCTTAAGGTCATCGGTCCATCTAGCTGGGGACGATCCCTAGCTACGCTTTCCGATACGCGATAGAGTGGAGATACTCTAGGACTCGTCTGCTCCACCGGCCATCGGTCCATCGACAAACATGGCCAGTCCACTGCCACTTCAGTTTGCTTACTCTGCAAGCTTTGTCGGTAACTAAATATATGTTAAATATTAAACAATAAATTCACTGATGATAAATATTGTTTTTTTTTAAGATAAGTCCCCCAGCCCAACATTTTTGAGATTATTGAAATAAACGGCTTTTGTAGGTAAGTATAGTTGTAACTTAAGCGAGCATTCAATATTATTACCTAAACCTTATAGACATTCGCAGAAAAAATCTTAAAATTAATTATAACTAAGTGCACAACTGCACGTCTAAATATTAATAGTAACTATGTACTATTTGTAGATATTTCAAATAACATAACTTCATGTCTGTAGGTATTCCCTAAAGGGTTAGGCAGAGGTGCACTACATAATATTATAGTTTCTACACCCACAGTTAGCCAGTTATGTTTAAGTCCCATGTAATAGTGGACGAGCCTATTGTCATCAACCGGGCAGAAATCCAGACTCCAGCTGTACTGAGAAATACCTGTGTGTTGCGTCTGCGATCGCGACTAGAACAAACTAAGGTTAGAAGTTATTTAGACGGTGCCATGAGTCGCCGCGGTTCGACTTGCGGAGATGAGAGTGGCGTGGAAACACTCGAATGACCGCGGCCGTCGGGGAGTGGAGAGGCAATCGCAGACACGCTAGTTGCAGGATGCCCCGCACCGCAAGACGCACCACCCTAGTTTACCCGAGGCAGATATTTTAAATATTGATAAATTTGTGTTCCCACTACCTATAATGTAACTATTCCAGCCGTAAAATAATGTTCTCTGCCAGTTAGTCTTTTCCAGTGTGTTCCACAAAGTCATTTAACATTAATCATCCTATGTTATGTTTTACCATAAGTTTACAACACAACACATTCGCAAGAGACAGTCTTTATAAGACCAATAAAAATAAGAGGAACCCATGAAATACAAGATCTGGAAGCCGACCCCAACAGAGTTGAGAAAAGGCCTGGCAGATGAAGAACCTATGACGCACAAGTGACAGATTGTATGATAAAGCAACAGCTCCAGCTATACCCACAGGAGCACTCAACGTTTACGGTTTATATTTTTCCCTTTGTTTACCTTTTGTTAACGCTAAAAGGAGGAAGTCCGAGTTTTCAATGGATTTTTCTCTTTTGTGCTCCTCTGTACCACCATTGTTGTATAAAATAATAAATTTGAAAGAATTTTTGAAATAATTTCTAATAACACTCAGCTGGCAAACAAATTTGTTAAAAGAAAAATACAGCGGGGAGAAATTGCCAGGCAATTCGGAAAATGAATCTATTATTTTTCAATTTCGTTTTGTTTCTGCAAGTTACTTTACGGCCATTTATTTTAAACAATGCCTGTTGATGACAGCTTTAATTTATTTAATAACATATTATAAATTATCGCAATAAAATGGTATGATCTAATAAAAAATCGAGGTAGGTATCTTCCTGCTATAATAAAATAAATGACAACATAAGATGAAGAAAAGGCTGTGTTAATTTCAAGTATTTCATTGCTCTAAAAAAATTAAAATAAAGAAGATTTTATGAGAATAAAACAAGAAAGAAGTGATCTTAATTATTATTTAAATAGTTCAGCAGTCATTTATTTTAGTATACATATTTAAAAAAAACTAAGTAATAATATGATGGTTTTGAAAACCTTATCAGTAATCTAACCTACTAGATAGACTGAGACTACACACACATTTACATACCTACATCCACACACCCATCATAAATCTCAGAACACACATCATACATGTTATCCCTATTCTATTATTCTCAAAAACTTGTTTTAGAATTATTAATAACTTAATGTAATATTTAATTTTTGTTTTTGTTTATAAATTTTTGTCACTTTTAATGTTTTTTTTTTATCTCAGCAATTTTGTTTTTAGCTTTCACATGCAACTGACAGGCGAAACTATTACTATTAATGAGACAGAATCGCACTATTGATTTCACATTTTCATAAAAAAAAAATGCTATAGGTACACCAGAAATTCTATCCCTATATGGACACTTCTTCTCCCAAACGAAGCTTGGCCCAGAAAAACTAATACCAACAAAAAATATGAAAGACAATAATAATCTTAAACATTTATGTCGCTAATCCCGGGTACCAGGGACGCATATTAACATGGAACTAATCCCCTCACGTCCGTAGAAGGTTATTGAAGGAACACAGTGTCACGCGTTCCCAAACTTTCTGCTTTTTCCTGACTTGCAAACTTTTGAATAAGGGCTCTGTTATACTGGAGTGATATCGTACGGTTTTTGTTTTTTTATTAATTATGCATTTTTATTGGATTACGCACAGCAATCATGAGTATTATGCTATAAAATGTGATGTCATAATATTATGTTATTTTATTCAGTATTGTTAAAACGAAGTTGCAGTAATAATGTGCTAAATTTATAATTACATACGATTTCATTGCAAAATGTGTTAGTATCGCTAGTCAAATGAACTTAATTATAACCAATTGCACTATTAACTCAGTAAGCAATTACTTTGCTTAATTAGGACAATACATTATCAACTTAATTAGAACTTAACCTTTAACGTAAAAAGAAGGTATACATGTACCATTACATCATTATATTACATATTACCTGTACCATTTTGCCTAAGTGTAGTTCAAACATGAATTTGCTAGTTAACACTAAGAAAAATATCATATGAATAAAATTGTTTTGTTGAATGGTTGTGAGCTAAAAATATAAAAAAAACAACTTTATTTTGAATTAATTAAAATTTTTGATACTTAATTGTGTTAGTGTAAAATAGTGATTCATTCAAAATTTTTCAAAATTCAAAATATTTTTATTTCTCATAAACCTACATGGGCACTTATGAAACGTCAGAAGCTAGGTGCACGGTTCCAATTGATCGTTTCCTATGGAGAAGAGCTGGCAAGAAACTCCACGGTACTGATACACGTCACTACTTCCAAACGACTGTGTTTTAAATTGTAAATAAAATATGCATCAGACATAAAGTTTATTTTGAATTGCATTATAATTTGTTTAAAAACGATCAACTAGCCTATTATCGGGAAAGTTCATCGCACGGGCATCTAATCAATGTAGTTGAATCTTATTTATGTAAATTCTGATGTTAACATAGTATCTATGTGAATGTGCCTTAAAAACCAATTTTCCGTACCCTCTTTCCTTTTAGTGGTCGCGTGTGGGCTCGTGTTGGTTTTCAAATGTTGGTGTGTTGGATGTAAAAAGTAACAGTCTTGATTAAAGATTCCTGTTTTAGATGTGAAAAGTCATGGTGCTACGTGTTTTTTAGTATTTTATTCCTGTAATAGGAGTTTGTCGAAATTGGTTACGTTAATGGATTCGTACCTCGTATTCGTCACTCGTGTGTCTGTCTGTCCATCTGTCACAGCAATTTGCTCCAAACCCAATGGACCGATTGAGTTGAAAGTGATTTGCACATTTGGTAAAGAGGTTTTGGCCAAGTGACGCCCATGAAAGAAACAAGTTATAGGCATTGGGGTTGACATTATAGATAAAGAAACAGCAACAATTTATTACATAGAACTCGGTAGGTCTTTTAAAAATCATATATAAAAAATAAAGGTTAATAAAAAACATATTTATAGTTTTGGTATAATCCATTCGGCAATTATAGTTCTTATTTGTATGTCTCTTGTGCCTATTTTTCGTTGGTATAGATGATGAAAGTGCTTTCTTAATACAGATTGACCACAGTTCACACAATAATATTTGTCGATGCCCAACATTTCGTTCTTGTGGTGCAGAAGGCTTTTTTTTTTTTTTTTTTTTTTTGAGGGTGGGAAATCATCAAATAACTTCTCCCGCTCTGGGCGGAGCGGGAGGGCGTGTCAGACTCTTACTGACTAAAACCCACCCGTGTTCCTTCGGTTGCCCTGTCGCCGGGGGCCACGATCTCCCTTTCGGTTTTCTTCGCAACCCCGGCAGGCATCGGTCCTAGTGGACCCCTTCAATTATGCTGACATCTCTTTGAGGCGCGCGTGGAACACAACGCGCCGTCGACCCGGGCCTGGTCCTTATCGGACGGTGAGCCACCCATTGCTCACCGCCCGCAAGCCCGCGCCTACGGTGGCCGGAAATCGCCCCGCGATTCCCGACGCCCTGGGCGTCTCCTCCTACGGCGGTTAGGGGCGTGAGGGCGCGAAATTTGCCTCTCCCTCACGCGTTCCGCCTCCTCCTTCGCGAGCATTACCGCTTCGCAGAAGGAGGTGACGGCCTCCCATTTCCTCTCGCTCCGTACCATAGCCTGAACCAGGGCCGGACGCGAGAGATCACCGCCGCCGATCGCCTCCACGAGGACACGGCGATGCTCCGCCCAAGCTGGGCAGACCTCCACCGTATGCTCCACCGTGTCCTCCGGGCGATCCACACAATGGTGACACCCGGGCGTTTCCTCCCGCCTTATCCTGTGCAGGAACCTCCCGAAACAGCCGTGTCCGGTGAGGACCTGCGTCAGGCGAAAGGTGAGGACGCCGTGGCGCCTCTCAAGCCACTCCTCAAAGAGGGGGTGGTGCAGAAGGCTGTTGTGCATTCTTTGCCAACATCCAACATTGGTGACACACCAGACTATTATCTGAAACATAATTGCATACTGTCATAAAAATAATGTATACCTATAAACATGCTGTAGCATCAAAAGATCTTTATGTATAAATATATTGAATGACATCGGTCTCTTGATACCATTTTTGATATCATACAATTCATTACTTATGTCACATAAAATATGTGGCAATGGTTTGAGACAAAAGAAACTTCAATTATGTATTTCTATGGTTTCCTTGACACTAACCAACCGAATTATTCAATTCGAACCTAATGTTACGTAGCTATGCAATAAAAGTTGTTGAGTATGTACCTTGTATGTTCATAAAGTAACTTGCTTATTGTTGTGCAATCCATTGCTGAAAAATATAGACCGAACTTCCACATTGCTTAAGGTAAGGGAGTGTAGTGTGGGACGCCACTCAGCTAGATGGACTGACAGCCTTAAAAAGGTGGCTGGGACAGACTGGATGCGGAAGACGGAGGACAGGGTGTTGTGACGCATCCTGGGAGAGGCCTATGTCCAGCAGTGGACTGCGATAGGCTGAGTTGTTTTCCAAAAATCTATTTTTCGTAACCGGTTTTGGGTGTACCGATTTTTTTCAGTAAAAGTTGCCATCCCTACTTTCACAGGTTTGACCAACAATCGGAAGTTTTAAGAAATAAACGATTGAGTGTCTTGATTAAATAGGCTTTTAGTTCCGGAGGTTTCGTTACAAATAAGTAATAGGAATATTTTAGTTACTAAATGGGTATTTTTTTGTATTTACCACATTGCTGGGCAGACCATGGCCAAGATTGGGCTTTTTCCATGTATTTCTGTGACCTAAATACGGACGTTTAACGAAAATAAATGAATTTTGAATATGGGGTCACTTTTGGGGGACAAACAAGAAAATTAAAAAAAAAAGTTTTGCAAATTGTACCGCGTGACATATCAAGTAAAAGGGCTTATTGTTAGGATTTAATTTTTTTTTTTTTTTTTATAATATGAAAATAAACACTTTTAAAGATAAAAGAAGTTAAAGTTAAATTAAATGAAAATTTACCATTGACCTTATCTCGGAAACTATTGGACCAAAAAAAAACATAATATGGCTCTTTACTCATAGATTACAGGAAAACCTATAAGAAGTTTATAGTCTTAAAAAAACATGGTTAATCTCTCAATATTGTATGTGCAAACTAACATTTGCAGTTGGAATGTATGGGAGAACATGTATTACAACTACAATGTTAAGTTTCTATTTGGGATAAATTCTTCCCAACTATAGAACCCTTTATTGTGCATAGTCCGACACGCACTTGGCCAGTTTTTTTTAGGTTGATGTACCAAACTTGACTTAATATTTAGGGATTTTATTTAGAAACTGATGAACATAGGAAACTTATTATAACATATACCAATAATTATCTATCCACTCCTTTTTCCACCAGCAGATTCCGTTAACAGCGTTCTTTTGTCTGCCAGCAACGACCAGTTCGTAGAAATGGTATCAAGTTCAGCATTGCACGCTCATGGGTAAAAATTAATTTGAAAACCGGCTATTCTATTACATTATACCAAAAATGAATTATTGCTACATCTTTATAGCTATAAATGGAACCTTTTCAATGAAATTAGCTCCTCCATAACTTCAGTACTTCAACCTTCAGTGAGTGTTCTCATCGACAGCCATAATTTATGACCGGCTTACTAAAAGTACGTACCTAACCTAAATTAGAAACTGTGTGCTCGTCCTAATATTGATGACTAGTATAGGTTAACCATTTCATCTCCTCAACCCTGTTCCTGATGCCAGTGGTCTCCTTTTGTTGTTCTGAGTAGGAAGATATGTGTTTATAATATTATAGAAATAAATAAAGAAAAGAAAATTGTTTATTCTGCAGAAATAAAACGCATATGATAAAATTAAACACGAAAAAAAAAAAACAAAAACAAAGAATTTCAATAAAAAAATTAAATGCTATAAGGTCATCTTATTGATATAGATCACGAAGTTACTAAATTACACCTATATAAGAATCTTTTGGCGCCGAATGACATTGCCAGGGGGGCGTTGCTCGGCGATAAGACCTCTCTTTGAGGAGTGGCTAGAGAGGTGCTACGGCGTCCTCACCTTCTGCCTGACGCAGGTCCTCACCGGACACGGCTGTTTCGGGAGGTTCCTGTACAGGATAAGGCGGGAGGAAAAGCCCGGGTGTCACTATTGTGTGGATCGCCCGGAGGATACGGTGGAGCATACGGTGTAGAGGTGTGAGTTCTGCCTGGCTTGGGCGGAGCATCGCCATGTCCACGTGGAAGCGATCGGCGACGGTGATCTCTCCGTCTGGCCCTGGGTCAGGCCATGGTTCGGAGCGAGAGGAAATGGGAGGCCGTCGAACGTCGAACGTCGTCGACGAACGCATGAGGGAGAGACAAATTTCGCGCCGTCACGCCCCTAACCGCCGCAAGAGGAGATGCCCTGGGCGTCGGGAATCGCAGGCCAATTTTCGGCCACCGTAGGCGCGGGCTTGCGGACGGTGAGCAATGGGTAGCTCGCCGTCCGATAAGGACCAGGCCCGGGTCAACGGCGCGTTGTGTTCCACCCGTGCCTCAAAGAGATGTCAGCAGAATTTACGGGGTCCGTTAAGGCTGATGCCTGCCGGGGGTGCGAAGAAAACCAAAAGGGAGATAGTGTATTTTTCTGATAGAAAGAAGCGTATTTTTCTGACACCTACATTTTAAAGATAATTTAATTATTTATATTATACCTTTTGGTTTATGTATAATAAATTAATAATGCGTCTAATTTGGGACCACGCTCCTTGAAGAGCGAGTCCTATTACTAGCTGGACGTACCTACGACGCGTTATGTGAGCTCAGCATAGAACACGCAAGCTAACGACTCAAGGTCACTGGCATTTTTTCGAGTCTTAATTATATAACATTTGTATAAATTGAAATATATAAATACCTACTAGTTTTTATACCCCGTAATCTTTAGGTGTTCATCTGAAATTTATGTTTTTAAATTTATGTTATAAAATTATCAAAACTTAGTTCATTTGTACTAGTCTGAGAAGATGTACTTAACATCATCATAACATCACGCCTTGTTTCCCCGAAGGGTTGGGCAGAGATGTCCCTGTAGCAGACACACCCACATTTTGCCAGTTATGTTTAAGTCCCATGTAATAGGGGGCGAGCCTATTGCCATCAACCGGGCACAAATCCAGACTCCGAGCTGCTACTGAGAAATTTCAGATAGAAAAACCCAATAACATTTTGCTCGACCCGGGAATCGAACCCAGGACCTCATACTTAGCAGTAGCGCTTGCGACCACTAGACCAACGAGGCAGTCGCAAGATGTACTTATTACCTGCAAGTAGGTTCTACCCGAAGTTGTGACTAACAAACAGTAAGTTCGTCTTGCAGGCGTAACTAACGATTCTGTAGAAATAAAAAATGCCCATTGCAAATGGCATTTTTTATTTCTGCAAGCTTGCAAGCTTCTTTTACAGAAAGTTTATTTCTGACTAATGCTTTGGATAAATAGAGATTTATATGAGTGAAAAGCCTGTTGCAAAACATTCTTTGGTTGCAGTAAGTTCAAAAAAGGCTTTGTGTATGACGACTTCCAAAGTTTTATTGTTTTAATGCAATTTGGATAAAAACTGTTCTAGTAAGATAATCTGAATTTATTTTACATTCGAAATAAATGAAGTATCGGCTCGTACTTATAGTGTATACAAAAAATATACTTTGTGATAATATTTTCATTATTTATTGTCTTTAAATAATAAAAATATTATCAAATTTATAATATAATTTTGAATAAAAAAAAAATACAAGGTTTTATTATGAGAAAAATATTAATGCAAACTTTTTTTTGGTAATGATTATTATGAGATAATTAACTCCTACCCTGAAAATGGATTAACGAAACAGTTCATCATCATCAGCCTATAGCAGTCCACTGCTGGAGATAGGTCTTTCCAATTGCACGCCATTCAGCTCGATTGTCGGCAACTCTGATCCAGCTGCTACCAGCCACCCTGTGAAGATCGTCACTCCACCTAGCCTGAGGGCATCCTATCTTACGTTCGCCGATTCGCGAACGAAACAGTTAAATAATAATAAAGTGATTGATTTATTTTATTACTAAACTTCGGTCAACAATACCAATGATCGAAGTTACTAGAGAAGTTAATAAAAAAATATCTTATAAGACACGGTGTAAAAAACACGTTTTATTTTACAAAACTGATTGAAATATCAAAGAGTCTGAAAATTTAAATATCAAAGAAATGTATTGAAAAAAAAATTAACAATAAACTCAAAAAACAGATGACCAATATTATGCAATATATAGGTAGGTCATTTTTGTAAAAGTATAAACAGAACTTTTAAAAGTAATGGTCCAATCCCTACATCCGTTTCGGAAAACATCATTTAAAACATTAATCATAAGCGTAGAGAGGAATGTCATCAACTCCCTTGTTAATACAAAATCTATCCAGCTTACACATTTAAACAATGATCTTCTTTGATAAAATCAGCTGCTCTTTCTGCTATCATAATAGTCGGAGCATTTGTATTGGCTCCAATAATTCTCGGCATGACACTAGCATCTACGACCCTTAACCCCTTTACCCCGAACACTTTAAGTCGGTTGTCTACTACCACCCCCATAGGACAAGAAGCAGCATAATGGTATCCTGTCAACATCATGCATAGTGCATAGCATCTCCAATATTCATGGGTGGCATTGAATTCTCCACAGCCACATTTTTCGGGAATAATCATTTCAGATTGGACACTTTTAAAAAATTCCGTATTTTGAACTTTCAAATAATCTTGTATATATTTTGCATGCTTGTCTAAATCATCATCGTTAGAATAATATCCAGTGTATATAATTGGCTTTTCTTTAGGGTCTTTGCTTCGCAATAAGATTTTTCCACGAGATTCTGGGTACAATAAATAGACCGCGTTCAATAAAACTGCTTTCCCAACACTGCCGTTATATAAAGCATTACAGATTTCATCCTCAAAAGAGAAATAGGTGCAAAATTGCAGCATGCCAGATGGTCCGGCCGTCATTATAAAGTTAAATGTTTGATAATCTGGATAATTTTGACTTTTATTCAAACTGGCATAACCCAAAACGAGTGGTACTGGAAATTTTGTTGGATCCACCGGCTTAGAAGTAGAATTTCCCATTGTATGAATCGTTAATACCATGACATGATCTTCTAAAGCTTGACCGACAAGAAGATCAGAAATAACGTCTATATCTTGACTCTCTAAGTGTTCTTTTGGACCTATTCCAGACAACATCAAGAGTTGCGGGGTGTTTATAGCTCCACCCGACACTATCACTTCTTTATTAGCTTTAAAACTGACAGTGACATTGTTTTCTAAGATAGCTTCAACACCAATAGCGTTCTTGTCGTCATCAAAGAGAACTTTTGATACCAGTGTTTTTTTAAGCACAAACAGATTGGGTCGGTTTTTGATCGGACGCAAAAATGCTTGAGCAGTGCTCTGCCTTACACCGTCAGCAATGGTAAACATACATTCAGTATATCCGACTGGAGTGTCACCATTTGTGTCTATAACAATGTCATGACCAATATCTTTGAAAGCTTTAAGATACTCCTTACCTTCTTCAGTATAATATCTGATTGTTCCTAAATATCCATCAGTACCATGAAAAATGCCTGCATTAGAACCTTGAAGGATAGGGTCCACTAGCCTTTCACTTTTTATAAAATAAGGAAGTACATTTTCCCAGTTCCATGAATCATCGCCAGTTATCTTCGCCCAGTTATCAAAATCATGATGATTTCCTCTCGTGTAAACCATGAAGTTTATAGAACTTGTGCCTCCAAGCATTTTTCCTCTCGTCCATTCCGTACCCTTGTTTTTATGAAACTGTTCACTATAACCATCGTCTACAGTTACATAGTTCCAATCAACTGATGTATTTTTCAGGTATTGGAACAACACTGGTACCTAGAATAGAGTAAATACATGAAAAAATCATAAAATGAGTACAGTTGCTTACTTAAAAAAAAGAAAGAAAATATTCATTCGAATTTCCTTGAAACAAGTAAGTAAAATTATAAATAGTTTAGTTTCAGTGTTAACTTATTAGGAATTGTTTTGGTCTACAATTCTTTGGTATGCAATTGTAAACTGTGTTGTGATACAATCATTCATCAAAACATAGTTTCGTCAAAATCTTTCATATTTACTTGTAAAAATGGGCCTACAGCAATATTTAACACCTTGCTTCGCTTATTGAAATCACTTTTAAAATGTAGTTACCTTAGCCAAAATGTCTATGGCTATTTACATCTACTACGTTAATTTTAGTGCTTTATGTATTTTTACCTCGATTATAAAATACATTACTTACCACTGATTCTGCCGGCGGATCTCCACCAGCTTCTATTAATAAAACTGTAGTATTCTCATTCTCTGTCAGTCTATTGGCTATCACACTGCCTGCTGAGCCGGCACCGGCTACGATGAAGTCGAAACAAGCGCCATCTGATAAATTTAATACACATGAAATATTATGTGTAATGGTATCGTTTATTCCTTATCTTATACATTTTTAAATATTTCTTAAAATAAAATAAATAACTGGTCAAGTGCGTATCGGACACACACTGAAGGGTTCCGTAGTTGGGATGAATTTATCCCAAAAACAAACGTAACTTTGCAGTTGAAAAGAAATAAAGTAAAACATGCCTTCCCATACATCGATATACGTCATGGTCAATTCTCGAACTGCAAATTTAAGTTTGTAATCGCATTTTTTTATCGTGGTAAACTAAAAATTTGCGATTTTCAGACTTTTTCCATTACTTGTTCTGTAAGAGCTTGCTTCCTGCCAAATTTCATGATTCAACAAAATTTGCCCTATAAGTTTTGATTTATTTGCGAGTATCAAAATATGTCGCATAAATGGCCGCTTTTTTTTTGTTGTGTTGACTTAGAAGCTTGAATTTTTTAGAGCTCCAAGAAACCATAGACCTTCGTATTTGATAGTCTAGATAATGATTCTGTCTGAGAGACAGACGGACAGACGAACAACGAAGTGATCCTATAAGGGTTCCGTTTTTTTTCCTTTTGAGGTCCGGAACCCTCAAAACATTTAAAATATAAAAATAGTGGTTCGCTGGTGTCGGGCGCAGGTTTCAAACTACCAGTGGTTTGGGCTTCAGAGACAGGAACTTCCTCACAATGCGAGCCTTATCGAGGAGTAGGTAGCCAACAAGAGCCTCGAAAGATGTTGGTGCTTTCGGCCATCAGGCCATTGGCCGTTACGACAATCGGCATAATGACAGGCTAGCTCACATTCCTCATGCCAACAACTTCGTGTTCTAAATCTAGATATTTGATTTGTTTCACGAGATTCTCGTCAAGTGGTATAGTAAAATCGACAATCATTGCGCGGCACGCTAATCGATTTATCACCTCGCTTATCGCAATATCAGCTTATTGGCAAAAATTGTCCCGTCAGTAACGATAGACCGATCCCAGTAAAAAGTGGTATGGTAATTTTTGAAAACTGGGTCGGGCATATGTACTGCGGTACCTAAGAATCCATAACTTTATATTTCAAAGCAGGTTGCTGGTGAATAATCCCAGTGACTTGGTTATGCCTGTGCAAGTACTCGCCGTTAGCCAGACGAGAACAACCAGAGATGGACGCCACCTGACGACGACGACGACGACGACGACGACGTGATGGTGCGTCTGATGGACTCACCCGGACGGAGGCATGCCCGGCACACATCAACCGCCCCGTCTTTCATAATATGTAGCTCTCTCTATTCATCAAATTAACTTCGTTCGTAATTGCACAGATGAAATCTTATTGTAAATGATTTTATTGATGCATTGTTTTATATATATCAATTACATGCGGGCGAAGGTACTGGGACACAATCTCCTCTCTGTAAGAGTGGGCCGTAATCTACCACTTGGGCGCAGTAGTTGGTGATGTCACATGTTTTCGAATTTTTGATTCTAGGTCATGCCTGTTTCTTCACGATGCTTCATAATGCCGTTTTGAGAGCAGTTATGATGAAATCAAATATGTAAAGGGCCTGCCTGTGTTAGTTAATAATGGTCACAAAAATAGTTGATTTAGATTATTACCTGGAACCTGTGGCTGCTGCGGGAATAGGAATGCAGTCAGTTGTAAGACAGACAGTGTACTGAAGGCCACTTTGAGTGCTTGGATTCCAAGTATCGCTGTAGTTGCATCCATTTTTTAATATTATATTATTTCACTAGGTTCGTCGTCGCCTGAAACAGTATCGCTTAATTATTTCATGAAATCACAACCTATAACATATTATTATCATTTTCCTGCCGTATTCCAATTTACTAGGAAATCAAGAAAGAAGAAAAAAAAAATACGTAAAGAAATTAACCCTACGACGATAGGTAAAATAGTTTATTTAAATTAATTATTAGACATTCTTGTATTACCCAAGAATTATAAGAAAATAATTATCTATTGATTAAAAAGTGGTTCTACTTACCTCTTGTAACATGAAAACCGCAACTACACGAAAATTCTATTGCAAAATGTTATTTATACCAAGTGATTTGAATATAGATATACCTACCTCCGTTAATTAACAAAAATGTAGGGTTCCTTGTGGATGACTACCTGAAACAGAATAATAATATCTTAAAATTATATAGAAGGCGAACTACTTAATACCGTTTTATTATCTTTGGATCACATTTAGCGTACAGATTGGAATAATTCGTTATAAAAAATCAGAAAGTGACGAGATAAACATGTCTTTTGGATTACGTAACTAAGGTTATTCAAATTATTTTCAAGACAACTACTGTTGATTCATATAACGCATATTGGTCGACTCAACTGCTGTTTTACTTACTTAATTTGATTAAACTAAAATTAATCGCACTAACGAACGATCAATCTAATGATCTTTTAAGATATTGGATAGTTCAACTATGTATGAAATACCTAATGGACGAGGGGTTTCTCTATTTGGCAGAAACTTGATACTGCGAAATTTATTTGACATAACACACTTGGCATAATCGAGTCAGCGCAGTCGACAGAGCCCCGCTTTGCGGGACTCCTATTTCTCTGTGGTTTAAAAAAAATAACCCCCTAACCTAACTTGTCCGCATCAGGGTGCTCGCTTCGCTCGTTCTTGAAAATATCGAAGTACAATGAAATGAAATGAAATTGTTTATTCCGTAAATAGGATATCGGAATCACTTTTACACGTCATATTAAAAAAAAACGAGCGCGTTCAACGAAATCATTCGGAAATCAGTTGTTTCGGAGATAAGGGGGGATCCCCTTATCTCCGAAACTACTGAGCCTGAAATTTTGAAAAAAATCAGAAAATGGTTTTTCACTCATACAGTCTATGGTCCTAAAATAACATGGTAAATGTATCAATATTGTGCTTACAAACTTATATTTGCAGTTGGAATGTATGGGAGAACATGTATTTCAACTACAATGTTATGTTTGTATTTGAGATAAATTCATCCCAACTACCCCCTACTCCCTTCATTGTACGTAGTCCGACACGTACTTGGCCGGTTTTTTTCATTTTGAAGTACGGAACCCTAAAACAGATTTATTATCCGTCTCTATGTTACCTTTTCATGCCGATATATCAGATAAATGGTATATGGATAGGTCATGACCTGGGCTAGGACATTATGATAAGTACTCTGAATCCCGGTAGTACGTTCATGTGGGATATTTTCCGACCTTAACGCGTGCTAAAGCAAGTTTACCCAATAAAATTATAAAATACTATAGAGTATTATGCCAAGTGTGTTATGCCAAATAAATTTCGGAGTATCAAGATTCTGCCAAATAGAGAGAACCCTCCTTCATTAGGTATATCATACATAGTTGAAATATCCAATATCTTAGAAAATCATTAGATTATTTGTTTGTTAGTGCGATTAATTTTAGTTTAATCAAAATTAAATAAGTAAAACAATAGTTGAGGCGACCAATATGCGAATCAATATGAACATATGTGAATCAACGATAGTTATCTCGAAAATAGTTAGAATAACTTTAGTTATTGCAATATGTAAACCTATACCACTCCCTCGCTCCCTCACTGCCTCGTTGGTCTAGTGGTCGTAAGCGCTACTGCCGAGCATGAGGTCCTGGGTTCGATTCCCGGGTCGGGCAAAGTGTTATTGGGTTTTTCTATCTGAAATTTTTCAGTAGCAGCCCGGAGTCTGGATTTGTGCCCGGTTGATGGCAATAGGCTCGCCCCCTATTACATGGGACATAAAACATAACTGGCGAAATGTGGGTGAACCTGCTACAGGGACACCTCTGCCCAACCCTTCGGGGAAACAAGGCGTGATGTTATGTATGTAAACCTATATATGAGGTATCTCTTTTACTGACACGGGACAAACTTAGAGTATTATATCACTGGAAAAGCCAATGCGCCATAAGCGCAATATTCCGAACAAAAAGTCTGTCACTTTTGGCGGGAGACGCGGTAGCTTCTACGAAAATTAACAATAGCTATTGTTTTTTTCGAGCCCGGACAGAGAAGTCCGTACCATCGATTTTCTTTTTTCATCGATATCGTTATAATCATTGGGAATTTTGCTTGAACCCAGAAATAAAACAGCTGATGCATAGAAAAGTTAAATTTTAATAATAACAACTATTAAATAAAAGTAAAAAAGAATGTTATAGTACCAACAATTAATACATTTAAAAATCAGTAGGTTCATAACACTTACTGATTTTTAAAATGAATCAATTTGGATAATTTTGGATATGGCGATTACATTTTTGAGGGTCCCTTTTTTTTGTAATTTACGCAATGCTTGTATCTGTATATTTGGCTTTGTGACTAACAATAATGATTTTCAAATTATAAAACCGTTAGAATGGAAATATAAAACCGAACATTTAAAAAAATACGAGTGCGTTCGGTGGACCTCCGTCAGAAATGATTTTAAACAAAAACAAAATTTCCGCATCGGCGGCGGCGGAATCACCTTGGATTTATATTTTGACCTCAAAATTATGAAAGCGACATCCATGACTAAAATTAAAAAAAAATCGCAACCGCCATCTTGGATTTACATTATAACCTCACTATCGGATTAAGCACCCTTGAAAACTATGAAGCCGTCATCTTAGATTTTGATTTTGGCTTTCTCTCTCTCTCTCTCTCTCGATCGAATTAGAAGAAGACAGTTGGAAGTATAAACGCTTTTTCACGTGACTTTTCTACCAGTTTAAATTTTTTTTAAACAACAAAAAATACTAATTTGCCCTAAGAAATTAACAACGTGTTAATTTTGGTTTCATACATGACCCTAACCCTACGTAGTCTCGTTATCCTTTTGCTAGAAGACATAATTGCATGACAAGTTCAAGTCAATTTAGCTGATTTGACGTACATTCTCGTAATGCAAAAAAAAAAATGAACCTTACGAACATAAAAACGAGGTGTAGCGAGACATGGTGACGTCACAAAAGCAATGCGAGAAAAATATTCGATTCATGCCTTATTTTATGTTGAATCATGGTTGAATCGAATGAAAATTCAAAATGTATTATGAGGTTAGGATTTTAAATTTCGTTGAAAACATGACTCGATATTAAAAAAAATACTTACATATGGAAGGTTATTCCATCTTTATTTAAGTTTGACGTATTTGAACGCTTTTTACATGTTTTAACAGCACAACTTTGCTTTTGTACTTTTACAGAGGGGGAAGTGTTCGTAAATCTTCTCCAGTGATATATACTCTAAGGGGACAAACAATCTTTTTTACGTTTCTTGAGAGAGAAAATTATTGATTTAGCAAGTTGCTGCCTCGTCGACTATGGGACAGATGCCTAAGGGATCCGTAGGTACCAAACTACAGTAAGTAACAGTATTGGCAGTTTAAAGATTAATATTTAATCCTCGTTCATCCTCGACTAACAATAAATTTAATCTAATCGTTAATCCAGATTAACGACTAATTTAATTTAATTGTTAATTCAGAGATCAGTTCCCGTCATTACCTATGTAATTGCTTGTATATTAAAACTGGGAAGCCTTATTTCTGTTTGTCCTATCTAAACATGGACGTGAAGAAAACACACATCAATTTTGTACAATTTTTTATGGAATCACACACGCTAATTTAGAATTTTTACTTATGTAAAAAAAAGCGGGAAGCACAGAACCGGTCGAAATGGCGGTGCTGGGGCTTTATCCAGCAGTGGACGCTTTTCGGCTGAAATGATGATAATGAAAACAAACATAAACTAAACAGATATTCCAAAAATGCAATACAACGAATACATACAGTCTAAAGTATAAAAGCTAATCACTAATTTCGAGACAGGTTTACTAAAAGATAATACTTTTTAAGACATTAAACACATACCTAACTCATTAGTAAGTTAACGAAGTAAACATATTAGAACGTCCCATATCATGTTTTCACATAATTTAAATTACTTTTCATGATTTCTTTCTCTTTTAAAAAAATCACCGGATATGCTGTGATCTAGGCGCCTTCACCATGGTTGATGCAAATGAAAACATCCTCTCTACAGAACCCAAATCAAATCAAATCAAATCATTTATTTGCTTCTAATGTAGGTATTCAGGTAAGATATATTTATTACACATATTAGAACGTCCCATATTATGTTTTTACATAATTTAAATTACTCTTCATAATCTCTTTCTCTTTAAAAAAATCACCAGATATGTGATCTAGGCGCCTTCACCATGGTTGCAAATGAAAACATCCTCTCTACAAAACCCAAATCAAATCAAATCATTTATTTGCTTCTAATGTGGGTATTCAGGTAAGATAAATTACACATATTAGAACGTCCCATATCATGTTTTTATATAATTTAAATTACTTTTCATGATCTTTTTCTCTTTAAAAAAATCACCAGATATGCTGTGATCTGGGCGCCTTCACCATGGTTGCAAATGAAAACATCCACTCTACAGAACCCAAATCAAATCAAATCATTTATTTGCTTCTAATGTAGATATTCAGGTAAGATATATTTTTTATAAATGGTCCCAATACATTTTACCTTACGGCATGCAAAATTTTCAAACAATAGAAAGTCTTTTTCAATTTGGTATTTTGTAAAAAAAGTGGGTAAGTGAATTTACACTTAGAAGAATCTAACACTTAACGCAAGAATAGGTACGAATGATGCCGAATGATGGCAGCGAATTATATTTTCCATATAAATCTTTTAAGTGCGGGTAGCGATGTTGAGAAGGTTTTTTTCTCGACTCAGATTTTACCTTTAAGGTGTCACCAAGTGTATAAAAGATTAATTAGGTAAATGTAATATAAGACTGCCTCGTTGGTCTAATGGTCGCAAGCGCTACTGCTGAGCATGAGGTCCTGGGTTCGATTCCCAGGTCGGGCAAAGTGTTATTGGGTTTGCTATCTGAATTTTTTAAGTAGCAGCCCGGAGTCTGGATTTGTGCCCGGTTGATGGCAATAGGCTCGCCCCCTATTACATGGGACTAAAAACATAACTGGCGAAATGTGGGTAAACCTGCTACAGGGACACCTCTGCCCAACCCTTCGGGAAAACAAGGCGTGATGTTATGTGTGTAATAATATAAGAAGCATTTTTTTTAGGAACCATATTATACTTCTAGCTTCGACACTGTTTCTGATACCGATGGGTTACTATTTTTTGTATCATTTTAAATGATTTTTATATTCAAATATTTAAGAAACAAAACAAGTTTCATGTACACAAGAGACAATAATAGTAAGACATTTAGTGAACATCTTGCAGAGTTTCTGTTAGTGCAACACAAATTTAGGACACGTGTCAATTACAGCAGTGTATCGCAAACTGGCATTATTTAATCATTTTCATTATTTCTCTCTAAATCACTCCTCAAAAAGGTACCTTACATTTTCGTCAGTTGAAAGTAAATCAATACGTTACTGAACACGTGTTCGTCGAATCCAATCAACTGGGTGTTCCATCAGCCAGAGTGCTTAAATATCTAATCCATCACCTAGAAATTCATTAAGTCTTTCGTTTTACCCCCAGGCTACGGCTGAAATTGTGACTGATATAACATGAAACGACACGATTCGTCTACTGAAGGTATTTTCTATTTCGTTCATTTAGAATAGGTACAGAAAAGTAAATTGAAAATCGTTTATTTAAACACTAAAATCACATTATGGAGATAGCGTTGGCCCCAAACTAGGCACAGCCTGTGTCTTGGACAACATTACAAAAAAAAAAAAGTTTGGTTATCGTTTTAATAGAAATTGAAATAGGAGACGTTCTTAAAGTTAGCCTCTTCGAGACTGCAAAACTAAAATTAATAAAATAATAGATATAATACGTATTTCTTACACACTTAATGTAGGTAGTTTTGTAACCTGCGTTGTTTTGCAATTACGAACGATTTCTATCATCAGTCAAGTTGTGCGTTCTTTTTCTCACAAAACCGAAACTGTTTATCAATTCAAGTTCTTATTTTTGTAGTTACGCTTGTCGGGGTTGGTCCGTGGATGGTCTTTATATACCGAGACTCCTCCATGCCTCGGAAAGCCGTTGGTCCTGGCTGTCATTCATGTTTCTTTGACAGTCATTACAGGTCGTCAGAAGCCCGAAAGTCTGACAACCAGTTTTACCAAGGGGTAGGTATTGTATTATCCTAGATTGTGGAGGTCAGATAGGCAGACACTCTATGTAAAATACTGGTATTCAGCTGCATCCACATAGACTGGAAGCCGATCCTAACATAGTTGGGAAAAGGATGGGCAAATTGATTGAATTCAAGTTCTTGTTTTTTATGGCGTTCATTTTTGATGTAGATCATATCAGTTCTACTGAAAGACTTGCACTACTTGACAGACTTCCCTCAAGGATAGAACCCTCCAGTAATACAAACAGATTAACATACATAACGCCTATAATCACCGAAGGGTTAGGTAGAGGTGTACTTATAGTACTTACACAATCAATTCGCCAGTTATATTTAAGTCCCATATAAAAGGGGCGAGCCTATCGCCATCAACTGGGCACAAATCTAGACTCCGAGCTGCTACTGAAAAATTCCTGATGGAAAAATCCAATAACACTTTGCCCGACCTGGGAATCAAACCCCAGGACCTCATGCTCAGCAATAGCGTTTGCGACCGCTAGGTTCTAAGCGCTACTGCTGAGCATGAGGTCCTGGGTTCAAATAATCAGATATTAACGTTACAAAAAAAACATACCATTACAACATCACCGTAAGCCCCTCAACTACACACAAGGGCGTTTCTAAAGCGAAACGGAAGATTTAATAATATATTTTATATTCATGTTTTGTGGCGTCTCGCGAGGGATGTGAAAAACAATGAAATGATGCCTCCTGTATGTTGCTTGGTTTGTTACGGACATCGTAAAATAAACCTCCGGTACTTATAATAAAAATGTTGTTAGTAAAAAAATCTGTAGATGTACGTTTTTTGTGCGAAAAATGTTAATGTTTTTACTGCAGTCTATGTTTTTTCCTACAGATAAAGTGGGAAATTTAACAAGTGTCAAAGAAAAAACTGTGGCACTCCGGGAGTGCTGAAAGAAGTGAAAACTTGTACAATTTGGTGTGCAGCAAATAATGTAGCGCGCGTTGATGTCTTTTTAAAGATGTGTCGGTAACAGTGTCGCGAAATCAATGGTTTAGTCCCATCTAAAAATGTCCAACGCGCCTAAAGAAATTTTCAATTCAATAATAATTTTTTTTGTAAAAAGTAGTTAACATCCTACTTCTACTTTCACACTATTTCTTAATATCATTAGGTAAGATTTCAATAATATTGAACTTGAATTTCGATTTGGAACATACAAAAATATTAATGTCAATGAAGTTACTGTTATAAGATTCCACTACACGACGAACAAGGCCACACAATCCTGAATTAGTCCGACAGTTATTTACAGCGAACAATGTACCTGTACGGACACAACGCTTATTTACAGCGCAGTCATCCCAGAATAAAAATAAAAAAATCTCAAATAACTCTCATTTGGAACTACTCTATAAATAATCAGAGATCAAGATACATTCGTCAATTATTTTATCGGTTAAATACCATTATAAACTGATCTATTGACACAAACATTCTTGAACTCAACAAAGGTCAAAGTAAAATGGTTTCTCCTAAATATAAAATGAAAAGCACGCGGTATCGAGGTCACTGGTTCATGATGTCTCACATCACAAAACGTAGGTAATTTGAAATACCATGCGCTCGTCCACGTTATTACGTAAGTATAAAGGTGGTTTTACGCCGGTGAGGCGAGGCATGGATGGGATGGGCGAGAATTGAAATTTGTATGGCAAAATTTCTATCTCCACGCCCTGCCCATCTTTGATGTAAAAGGTTTAGATGCGCGACGATGTGCGGGGCGAGAATTGAAATATTTGTTACTACAATACTGAATTTTATTGTTGTATGAATAGAGCATTTATTTACTTTATAAAACTGATATATAAATCTCGCATCGGCCATCGAGTACACGCACGGTCTCTCTCCGTCAAGCGCTTACTCGCGATGTCTTGCGATGTCTCGCGCTGGCACGCGCTGGCACGCGCCGGCTCGCTCCAACCATCTCTGCTTACTATATTCTCGGCTGGCCGGGCGGCGCGTGTTAGCGCGAGCCGGCGCGAGATATCGCGAGACGATGCGGTATAGCGCTGGACATCTTTCGGTGTAAAAGAATTTTCGATTTCAATTCTCGCCCATCCCATCCCTCCATCCATCCGGTTTGCGTTTGACCGACAACGGTCATTACTCTGAATTGAATTGATTCACTGATGTGTGTTTTTTTTGTAGGCTCGGTCACAGTATCATAAAGTTACAGTATTATGTCTTGGCAGTAAACTTGAAATAATGAGCTACAGCCGCTCGGTTGATAAACGTTCCGCGTCCGTACGAAGCCGCGCAGTCAATACTGTTGCGCACTGATCTACACTGAGATTTCGAAACGCGTCGTTTCGGCCGTTTTCTATGAAAGAAAGAAAGAAAATATTTTATTTAGGACACGCACAGGAAATACAAAACAGTGATGAAAAAAAAAAAAACAAATATTAGCAAAAATAAAAAGGAGCATTATAAACTAACAAACAAAAATAATGTGCGAGGCCAAAAGGCTATGAAGATTTATTACTGTAACTTATTTATATTGCGACTTGGTCTTACGTAAAATGTTGTTTGCTGAATTGAATTTCAAATGAAGATTCTATGAACTTGTGTTTTTAATTTATTAATTAAACTATGTATTTTGGATTTTATTTAGCAGTTTATTCTTAAGTTCTTACGGAATTAAAAAAGTTTACTCATTTTATTATTTAACCTTTTTTTTTGCCAATTGTTTACACTGACATGAAAAAGAAAATATTTAGAAAACAAGAAAAAATAATTTTCATAAATAATTATGAAAAAGAATTGGGCACGTCACAGCCACACTCCATGTGTGGCTGTGACGTGCCCAATTCTTTGATAATTTAGCTATCGAGTAGTGTAATTCAATTTTGGATGTAGATGATAGATGGTAAGTACCAAAATGAAATCCCGGAAAAAAGGCTTATCCATGTTATGATTTCTATGACTATTCATGATGCAAGTACGTAAAATCAATCTACCTACTCCGATCACTGGTAATAAGATACTCCTTCCTGCCTTGGTAAGACTGGTTGTCAAACTTTCGGGTTTAAATCGACCCGTAAATATTGTCAAAGATCCACAAATGACAGCCGGGACGACGGCTTAACGTGCTTTCCGAGGCACAGAGGAGTCTCGGTATGTAAAAATGATCACTAATCCACGGACCAACCCTGGCTAGCGTAGCTTAACCTGATGGATTGACCCGTGCGTCTGTTATTCCTTAGTCACGGGGTCCTCAAATTTGATTTATCAAAGACATTTAAATAATCCTCTTATCCTCAAATAAAACGTTCATCATTTTAATTAGATACCTACATGACGAAATGACACAACTTTCCGCTTAATTTAAATTCATTCCAAGTATCGTTTATTTTAATGTGACTGTGTCCACTGGAAGCTATTTTAAATCACTTTGAATATCAAAGTACTTACTGGAAAAGATAATTAAGTGCGGATACAAGGATGGATAAATATTCAGTTCAGACATTAAATATGTACAAACATGTAAGGCAGAAGTTTTTAATACAAATACGTGGAAATTAATGTCTATCTGTTTGGTACTATTTTGCTTTTTCTGTGATCTGTTACATTGTATTTTATGGTCAACGTTTGAAGTTTTGTGCTAGTAAAATTTCAAGTTTATTGTACTTGGGATATTGTTTGGAAATGTCAGGTTTTATATACTTCAAAGCTGGTGGTTTTATAGATTTATTCACAACGTACTTGTTCCATTGGTGGTTAAATCTTCTATGTTTCGTGAGCATGGCAGAATTTGTCTTTATTCTAATAGAAGTTAGAATTTTCTTAGGTTTTGGGACAGTTTATTCTTAGCAGTTTTGTAGAATTATTTTCAGTGAATATGTACTAGTTAATTATGAAATGTTTATATCCAACCTTTAAACGAGTTTGTCTTAATAAATTATACTAACATAGCTTAAGTAATACTAACAAATTATGGGTAATATGCCTGATTCAAAGATAAATAAAATAAATAAATAAATTTTTACACCGCGAATATTTCTTTAAATTCGATAGCTACCTTCATGGTTCAGCTCTGCCCTATTTTTCTCATCTGAATTGGCGTACTCGAAAATTATCATAAGGTTCTCATATTTTTTTGTGTTTAGTAACTACCTACTTGTGCTTTGTGATAAAAAAATATTAATGTAGGTAGTTACATAATGTAAAGAATATTTAATATTCTTCACATGCTGAGCTTTAGCAATATTTTCCGAAGAAATGAAAAATTATTTTTATCAGCTTAAGTCGCAACACGTGTAACCTCCGAACATATTACTACAATGTGTCACGATCCCCATTATTTATAAGTACAAAAACCCACGTCACAGCAGTTGAAATACCGTCCAAACGGCTGACACTCAAAAAGGAACTCTTTCTATAGAATTCATATCGATATCTGTGTTACAATACCTACATACGATTTATTTGAACCTCATAAATCTCCGAACACTGCCGCTTCAACAGCCGCTCATAATCAAAGGATTCTGATATTTGGCATTTTCAGATTGAAAATATTTGAATGTTGGAAATTTGTGAAATAATGGAATCGGGATAACTCCAAAATGTGTCAGGTATAATAAAACAGTGTTGTATCAATTTTAGCATAGCTGAAGTAATTATTTTCAATATGTATGCCACAGTAAGATGATTGATGCCGTGATATAATGATATCCCTAGGGATATAGCTATATATCATAATAGCTATAGTAATATGAAAGCTGAACAGTCGGAGTGCCCTAATTTTGTTATTGCTACCTATTTCGACGTAGCGCTCGCTCGGCTCGCGCATATTTGGTCACAGTTCTAACCTAAATTAATCTATTTGTTCGAAGTGCCTTATTAGTTGTATTATTATATCGTGTGCTTAACATAGGTAGTTATATTCCTAGTAAAACAGTTATGAACCGATTTTATGTAAGTATATTGCGGTATATAGCTATACCGCTATATTTCCAGGGATATGACTATATCACGGCTTCAACCATCTTATTGCGACATGTACATACACACTCAAATGTACTCTAGATTTAATTGTTCAGGTGCAGAATGTCAAATTCACATTGACTTCTATTTTTCTAGTTTCGATTTTTACAGTCTGTTAGCTACCTGACTACTTATCCATTTATTTTTTATTGATTCTAACAATGTTTTCCATACACCTACATATTTATATTGCGATAAAGATCCATGCGGACGTAGTGCTTATTAAGCTAATTACTGAATAATAATTACTTTGAATGTTACATGCGAATGTGTCGTAACACAGGAACCTAAAGCCTTTCGTCAAAAATAACAACTTATTATACAATTCAACAAAACAGCAACTGATTTTAGGGATAAAATTCGGAAATATATCGAAACCAACGAGCGTTCCTTTAAATCCTTGAAGCTCGAAATAACTTATCGATAAAAGAATTCAAGGAAAGAATGAAAGTAACCTTATCCAAATCGGAACCCAAGAAATATGAGCGAACGAAAATTCAACGAAATTTTATGTGAAGTTCCATTGCAATTGGGATTTTTAGACAAATCATTCGGTTAGTCAACTGAAACGGTCGCATTTCGGAATAAACGATCCATAAAGTATCCAAATATTATCTAACTTATCGGAGAATAAAGGGATAGATAGTGAATATAATTTGGTGTAGTAAAAACTTGTTCAATTTGAGTGCAAAGTTTGCAAGATCTACGATTGAATCAGACAATTGGACAACTTTGTCGGGAGACGTTTCATATTCTTTTTAACTTGCTTTAATTTCAATTAAAAACAAATTAAAGACTTTTCTTCAAATTTTATTAGTAGTCATCTGTAATATTATTCACTGTTCCTTTTTTATTGATACACGTCAGAGTTACACATTGCGATACTTTCAAAATGTGAAATCGCAAGTCTTGAAAATTTTTTTCTGGAAAATAACATAAACATAATAATATTATGTTTATGTTATTTTCCAGAAAAAAATTCAAGTAAATTGATTTTTCGATAACTTATAAGTAATATTATTACTTATAAGTTATCGAAAAATCAATTTACTTGAATAAATTACTACGACAACAACGTCATAAAAGTTACCCAAACAAAACAACGACATGTCCTTCATAAATATAGTTTATAACTGCCCCGAAAACCCATACAAAATATCCCATAAGCTTGCAACAAACACCGTGCCTTGTAGTCAGTGAACTCCAATTTATAACAATGAATAATGCAAGCCCGTACCGTTTTCCAAAACGGCCCGCCGCCATCTTCCCGTTCCTTATTATTTTAAGAGATTTCCGTAACGGCGAGTCGGACCGGATCTTATACGCCACTTTCCGCTGACACGGACCGGAGTGACGCAACTTATGTGTAACGACGGGATGTCCCAGTTATGGCCGTATTTGAAACATCCAGTTATGGATACCCGCTTGAGGGACATTCTGAAAAAGCAATGATGTTTGCAAGATCAAGGAAGCTCTTGGGATTAATAGAGGAATAAGGAAGTTGGTACAAGCAGATATTTTTGTAAAAAAAGTTAAGGTGATGGCAGTTTTGGCTTATCGTACTTTTTTATGGAGGGAGGAGATTTCTTGTATGATACACAAGGATATTCAATTTACAGGACGTGAAACAGCGAGATACGATAATGATTCTAATGAAGTTCGATGTTAGGTTTAAAATTAATTACAGTTTTCCGGTGACCACCTTCCAGAATGGTTATAATTAGGACTCTTGCAAGATCTTCTTCGTGTTACGGAAATGGCTTGTTTTATTTGACTGTCTAAATTCTGATACAATAATATACACGGGGGGCAGCAAACTCGTGATGAACAGCAATTTTCCGACTTTCATTAATCAGTTGAGGAATATTGTTAGGCCATAAAAGTTTATGCGCTTATTGATTATTTAGAGTAAGAACATGCAAGTAGAATGGATACCTTTCTAATCTGTTAAAATCTCAGCGTAAAATCTTAGGTGAAGTGAGATTGATGTGAGCCGTCATTCTACCTGATGCTAGAGATTGACGCTGTTGACAGCTTCCTTCACCTTTCACGGGAAGGTTTTTACAGAATAAATAGGCTGTTCAACAAGAAAATATTCAGTACCATCTCAGCTTTCACCACATTTGGGACCTACAACCATTTCAAGTCCAATAATGTCTTCCGAAGTTAATTACCTCGCAGACGACTTAAACAGTTAAATTGTAATTGCAACAACTAATTGCTCAATAAACACAAGCGCAATGTTATTACAAGATTGGTTTACGACTACTGTTGTAACGGCAGTCATAATTAACTGAGATTCGGAACATAATTGTTTCCTTTATAGTGTTCAGCTGCTATGATGGACTTTGTTGAAATTGCGGGTCCTGTATATTATATGAGAGTGTACCTACTACCATCAGTTACCAAAGCGTATGATTTTACCCAGTAACTGAGTTGTGGAGGTCAGATAGGCAGTTACTCCATGTAAAATACTGGTCATTCACCTACATCTGGTCCCAACAATACTAACCCCAAAATGGTTGAGAAAAGGGTAGTTAGACGATGATGAACTCACCATACATACTTCTACCACCATAAAGAATTACACTGGTCAGCTTTGAAGGATAAGGGTGCCTTTGAAAAATGAATTGACACATCATTGAAATCAACATCGTGTGTAACGTTCGCAATAATAATTCTCTTGGTAACCATCAATGGGCCCATTCATGTAATCCATAGTTACTATTGGTGTAAGAGGGTTTTTATCCAGCAATGGATGTTTTATGGCAAAATTAAGGTTTGGTATGGTATTTATAATGTTAATAGAAAGAAATTATGTTACCTACTAATGTTTATCTTTTCTTTTTTCCAGATTGAACAGACTTCTAGACGACGCTAGAACTAAAAGGTACTTATAGATCAATTAATATATGTACAACCTGTCTCAAAATGTATAGTAGGACTTTTTTTTTTTGGGTGGGAAATCATCAAATACCTTCTCCCGCTCTGGGTGGAGCGGAAGGGTGTGTCAGACTCTTACTGACTAAAACCCACCCGTGTTCCTTCGGTTGCCCTGTTGCTGGGGGCCACGATCTCCCTTTCGGTTTTCTTCGCAACCCCGGCAGGCATCGGCCCTAGCGGACCCCGTCAATTCTGCTGACATCTCTTTGAGGCGCGCGTGGAACACAACGCGCCGTCGACCCGGGCCTGGTCCTTATCGGACGGTGAGCTACCCATTGCTCACAGTCCGCAAGCTCGCGCCTACGGTGGCCGGAAATCGGCTTGCGACTCCCGACGCCCTGGGCGTCTCCTCCTGCGGCGGTTAGGGGCGTGAGGGCGCGAAATTTGCCTCTCCCTCACGCGTTCCGCCTCCTCCTTCGCGAGCATTACCGCTTCGCAGAAGGAGGTGACGGCCTCCCATTTCCTCTCGCTCCGTACCATGGCCTGAACCAGGGCCGGACGCGAGAGATCACCGCCGACGATCGCCTCCACGAGGACACGGCGATGCTCCGCCCAAGCATGTATAGTAGGACTGAACTCATTATAATCCTGACCTTAACACAATTTATTTGGGGACAGATCAGCGTGTCTTTGTCTTCAATATATAGCCGTCATCTTTGAAGTCTCCCTCTATTATTAGACTGAAGGTGTGATAATTTAGAACATTTTTCAAAGACCATTCAAAACTTAGCTTATCTCCGCAAATCCATGCAGTCTAAATTCTTCAAAAACTTTTCTCATTCCTTTCATCTTTCAGCACAGTTCGAAAGCCATGATCTTCCATTAACGAAGGCTCAACGATCCTTGAACAATGTTCTAAAGCTTTAATGGTTCGAGAAATAAGTTCACGTATAATTGCTTCAGCCATTTTTGGCCTAAAACAATTTTGGGCTTCATGCCCCCGCAGAGAAAGCATTGGCTATCTGAAATTGTATCTCGAATGATTTACTTTTGGCTATTTTCTGTGGGTGATGCGATTAGGTATTTTTCGATTTAGTGGTTTTTTATAAGCTTTAAGTAAATAAAAAAATGTTAAATAATAATAAATGTAGGTACACTATATATTTTGAACTGCACCACATTCTGAGAGAACATCGTCGTATTTATTAATCAAAATTGTACATCGTGCTGTCTAAAATTCAGTCTTTAACACTATACATAAAATTAAATCGTAGCGGAGTCAAAACTGTACTGTTTAAAAAAAAAAGTAATTACTACGAGGTTCTGGGAAATTATAGTTTTTAGAATTTTTGTTTGTTTATCTGTTTGTCTAAATATATGTTCCAGTTTCATGGAAATACTACCGGATAGATTCTGTTCAAATTTAAATAGATACTCCCTATAAGTCTGACCAGTCTGTATTCTATAAATTATCACAGTATTTGCTATGGGGGATGTGCAATATTTCATTATGCTTGTCAAAAGACGAACCGAATGGTTAGGATATTGCAGATGGTTACAGATTTAATCTTTTAAATAATTATCATCTTGATATACCATTATGGAGCTAAGCAGTCAATCATGACATTATATAATGGCTATTTTAGTCAACGTTCAACAAAGCAAATAGCTTAGTGGTTCAACAACTACTTGGCAAACTTGTGGTTGTAAGTTCGATCCCAACTGTTGAAACATTTCGATTCTTTTGTTTAAGTTTTATTATAGGTACTTATATGTGTACCTTATACTTCGTAGAAGGTACACATAAAAACATGAAGTTTAGGCCTCTTCAGTCATCTATGGTTACGTGACTGTTTGTAAGAAATCCCTTGTGTTTACTATCTACTGTTATATTATTTTAGTAATAACCGTTCGTCAAGAGAAATCTGTAAGAATACATCAGCCAGTGTATCGATGATGTGCCATAAGGTAGTACATTTTTAACAGTTCAAATTTTTAAACCGCGACACAAACATTTCCCTCTTTCCTGCTCCATCATCAGACCCTGTTCACCATCTATCTGTAACCTATTCATTAATACCATTCCAATGAGCTCAAACACGATACCTTTACTGTAAGTTGGTAAAGGAGTTTGGTGTCCTGCAAATTCCAGGTGATGCTGCAGCATCAGTTCAAAGTTACTATGTTCTTCTAATATCATTGAAGTAACAGAATACCAAATTTCAAATCGATCAGACCTGTGGAAGATATTCACAGCCATTCGTCAACTAGAAACGAGCTGATAATCTTCAAACAGCTGAACCGATTTTGATAAATCATGTCTAAGAACCATTGCTAGAAATCCTGCTTTCAAATAAATAAACCGCATTCAAATCGGTTTACTCGTTTAAGAGCTATGGTGCCACAGACACACACATAGCGGTCAAACTCATTACACCCATTTTTTTGCGCTGGGGGTTAAAAAATGAAACTTAAAAGCAATTTGAAATTGCTGCTGCAGGTGTCGACCTCAAGACAAACTGGTGATAAGCAGTTTGTCTCAGTCAGGACAACGTCGCTTGCATTACCAAGTTTTATAAAAATGTAGCTTTAATTTTAGTATATTGTGATGACCTTCGACTTCCGACGAAGTCGCGAACGAAGTCGCGGCCATAAGCTAGTTCTAAATGTAATTTGAAATAAGGAAAAAAGCCAAAACAAATTGTATCGAATATTGGTTTGTGTACCAACCTTCCAAAATCAAGTCTAACTTGTGCAATGACCCGAAAACGCCCATACATTTCACCTGGTACCCTTCGCCTTTGACTTACAATACCGGTTGAATGACTCAGAACGTTATAGCTACAAATAGTTTTGATATATAACATAACATTACACCTATTCCTATTTTGTTTACTTACTTTTATTAAAAACTAAAAGTAAGTAAACAAAATCGTAAAAACGGTTTCTATAAATGACACTTTCTTGTTTAAAAATACGTTATAACCAAATTAAATTTATTTTCGATTTTAACAATAGTTTCTTAAGTTATTAATCTATTTTAAACTTTATCATTTATTCTTTAACTACTATCCGTATTTGTAACTGCTTGAGCACAATTTCTTTGTTAGATTTATTTTAACATTTTGTAATCTGTCTATTGTAATTTGTAAAGAGCTCAAAAAGACAGGTTCTCTAAACGTCAAAAAAATATAACGTCGCTAAATTGAAAAGTACAACTGTGACGTGGCATAACAACTGAAGTGACAGGTATTACGTTTAGTCGCTTACTTGACAGCTCTCTCGTCACGTGTTTTTTTTTGTTTACATTTATTTAACTACCTAAACCAACGGAGTATGGGTATATTATCCGAAGGGTTTGCAGACGTAAATTGTACATGTTACTTACGTTTTGCGAGTTATTTTAAAATCTCAAATTGGATCTGGAATTGGGAGCGAACCTATTGCCATTAGCCAGGCACAAATACAGACTCCATTATCCATTGGTCCACCTTTTTTTTTTTTTGAGGGTGGGAAATCATCAAATAACTTCTCCCGCTCTGGGCGGAGCGGGAGGGCGTGTCAGACTCTTACTGACTAAAACCCACCCGTGTTCCTTCGGTTGCCCTGTTGCCGGGGGCCACGATCTCCCTTTCGGTTTTCTTCGCAACCCCGGCACGCATCGGCCCTAGTGGACCCCTTCAAATCTGCTGACATCTCTTTGAGGCGCGCGTGCAACACAACGCGCCGTCGACCCGGGCCTGGTCCTTATCGGACGGTGAGCCACCCATTGCTCACCGCCCGCAAGCCCGCGCCTACGGTGGCCGGAAATCGCCCCGCGATTCCCGACGCCCTGGGCGTCTCCTCTTGCGGGGGTTAGGGGCGTGAGGGCGCGAAATTTGCCTCTCCCTCATGCGTTCCGCCTCCTCCTTCGCGAGCATTACTGCTTCGCAGAAGGAGGTGACGGCCTCCCACTTCCTCTCGCTCCGTACCATGGCCTGAACCAGGGCCGTACGCGAGAGATCACCGCCGCCGATCGCCTCCACGAGGACACGGCGATGCTCCGCCCAAGCTGGGCAGACCTCCACCGTATGCTCCACCGTGTCCTCCGGGCGATCCACACAATGGTGACACCCGGGCGTTTCCTCCCGCCTTATCCTGTGCAGGAACCTCCCGAAACAGCCGTTTCCGGTGAGGACCTGCGTCAGGCGGAAGGTGAGGACGCCGTGGCGCCTCTCTAGCTACTCCTCAAAGAGGGGTCTTATCGCCGCAATTGTGGCGTGCCCAGCGCTGGGTTGCGACAGTCGCACTCTCCATGACGCCATGAGATCCCGCCGGAGCTCTGTCCGCTGTGCCACGATTTCTCGCGGCAGCGGAGTTAAGCCCCGGCGTTTCGCCTCCTCGCGCCACTCCCAAATGTGCGCGAAGACCTTTGCCTCCAGATCCCATGGCGATCCATTGGTCCACCTGGGGATTGAACCGATATATGGGCGATGAGGCAATAGGCGTGATTATAATAGACAGAAAGAAAGAAAGCAAATATTTTATTTGGGACACGCACAGGAAATACAAAACATAATAAAAAAGGATAGACATAAGAAAAAAGGAGCAAACATTAACAAAAATAAAAAGGAGCATTAGATTTTAAAAAAAATACGACCTGTGCGAGGCCAAAAAGGCCCCTATCTCAGCATGATGCTGCGATATTTAAAAATAAATAAATACCGCAGCGCTGGTATTCTGATAGGGCCCGCTGTGATGCCACGGACATATCTACGGACCTATAAATCCCACTAGGGGATTACAAAATAAATAAAACAATAAGAATAATAATATAAAACAATAAAAAAGAAAAAAAAAACTATTGTTCAATAAATTAAAATAATCGACGCACACCCGACACGACGTTCCAACATCACTTGTCCACGATGTGGTGATAAGCGAAGGGACGCGCGCTGGAGTGTATAATCTATGGCATCGGCTGTCAATTTATCTGTGCAAAATATCTATGGAGTAAATAAAGAAAATAAATAATATTGATCAAAAAATGAAAATAATATGTTATGTTATAACTAAACGGCTTGTAAGAAAACTTGCCACGATCATTCCACTCAAGTTTTGCATCCATCGCGGTAATGCGTTTTTTTGCACGTGCAATCTTACTGCCCATTTCAAATTCAACTCACACAACTTCTTTGAAATCAGTGTATCTTTTGTAATGGTTTCTCTTACCGGTATTTCCTTTTCCATCTACACTACATTCTATTGGTCAAATAATAGGGTTGTAAAGCATTTATACTTTTTGGTAATACACTAGTTAGAATACGCTTTTTTGGATACTAATTTTAATAATATGCATTCGTACACAATACTAAAAATGAACCTAGAAAGAAACCTAGAAGAAGAACTTACAGAATTGGAATCTCGGATTCAAATTATTAAAAATAATTCGATTAAAAAGGATAATAATGAAAATACAGAAACTTACAAATAGAAAAATCAGGATAGGAATAACGTAGCTTTAAATGTGAATGTAGAGGATCATTAAATATTTCCTACAAATACTAGGAAAATCTGCAGATAGCAAAATAAAGACAAATTCACCAGTATCAAATTATTTTTAATACCCTTAATCTCTAGAAGATTCCGAAAATCACCTACAAAGGCTTAACGTGTTTTAATTAAAATTCAATCATGAGAATCAAAGCGATAATTACAAAAACTGATTTCACGACAGAACCTGTATTGTGACGTAATTTATCGAGTATCAGCAATTTTGTCGTTGGATAATATTTCAGATACATGAATAATAACCCTGGGGGAAATTGCTGTTGCATTTATAAAGAATGTTGGTTTTATTTTATGTTCTAGTATTACATTCGTGATGACATGGAAATGGAAGGAGTAAAGTTTATCAGGTTCATTTTTGTGTTTTATTTGTTGCTCTTTCTCTTTCTCTCGTCCTAGTTTTTGTTTCATATGTTGTCGGGGTCAGCTTTCCATGTTATTTAGTATACTTCGCCCTGTGTTTTGCTCGTCGACTGTGCATTTTATACATTAGATGTAACTACTTGTGTGGTACAAGTTATAATTCTGTAGATTCGTTAGAAATAGTACACATTATCAGTCAGCCATTAAACCATGCCGCGAGAAATCGCGGCACAGCGGACGGAGCTCCGGCGGGATCTCATGGCGTCATGGAGAGTGCGATTGTCGCAACCCAGCGCTGGGCACGCCACAATTGCGGCGATAAGACCCCTCTTTGAGGAGTGGCTAGAGAGGCGCCACGGCGTCCTCACCTTCCGCCTGACGCAGGTCCTCACCGGACACGGCTGTTTCGGGAGGTTCCTGCACAGGATAAGGCGGGAGGAAACGCCCGGGTGTCACCATTGTGTGGATCGCCCGGAGGACACGGTGGAGCATACGGTGGAGGTCTGCCCAGCTTGGGCGGAGCATCGCCGTGTCTTCGTGGAGGCGATCGGCGGCGGTGATCTCTCGCGTCCGGCCCTGGTTCAGGCCATGGTACGGAGCGAGAGGAAATGGGAGGCCGTCACCTCCTTCTGCGAAGCTGTAATGCTCGCGAAGGAGGAGGCGGAACGCGTGAGGGAAAGGCAAATTTCGCGCCCTCACGCCCCTAACCGCCGCAGGAGGAGACGCCCAGGGCGTCGGGAATCGCGGGGCGATTTCCGGCCACCGTAGGCGCGGGCTTGCGGGCGGTGAGCAATGGGTGGCTCACCGTCCGATAAGGACCAGGCCCGGGTCGACGGCGCGTTGTGTTCCACGCGCGCCTCAAAGAGATGTCAGCAGATTTGAAGGGGTCCACTAGGGCCGATGCCTGCCGGGGATGCGAAGAAAACCGAAAGGGAGATCGTGGCCCCCGGCAACAGGGCAACCGAAGGAACACGGGTGGGTTTTAGTCAGTAAGAGTCTGACACGCCCTCCCGCTCCGCCCAGAGCGGGAGAAGTTATTTGATGATTTCCCACCCTCAAAAAAAAAAAAAAAAAGCCATTAAACCATAACAAGGATTTTTTTGTCCAAAATAAATTAAGTACCGGAGACCGAAAAGTATGTGCTGCAATATATAAACTGAATGAATACTACCTAATCTTTTGAAACTTGTATTTTCAAAGCTGCCATTAGCGTACAAAATTATCATCTAATGCGATAAGAATTACTAACATGAGACGTTGAGAGGAACAAGACAAAACAAACTTCTTGCGCGAACTTTGACAAATACTCTTACAATTTATGTCTAACAAGAAAATCCTGATACACGGGCACACTCAACTCAACGATTTCTTCAAGTAACAAGTTTAAACTCGGCTCATAATTAACATGTTTAAACAAGTGTGAACGTTACCGTTTCTCTCATTTGTGAAAAAACAAACACTGGAAATTATTTGAAAAGTAAAACAGCCCAGTCTGCAAATATATATTTACGAGTATAAGTACATAAGCGTAAATTTACTTGATGTAATGCAAGGGGGAACTCGTGTAAAACAGTTTCGTGAGGATATTTACTTTCCGCATTATGGTGTTAGACAACCCAATATTTTCTTATGAACGAAAATCTTATTTTATATATTTTAGGGAGATGAGATTTGATTTTATTTCTTACTCAAAATATGGCCTGGGGTTTTTGGACGAGCATTTTTTTGGCTTCGAGCTCAATTTTCACAACCAACGAGAGAAATAAAAGTCTTCGCTTGCCAATACAAGAATCAACTTTAGCGAATATTCCGCAACAATTTTCGAAAAATAAAATCACTTTTTGCAGACTCCTTTGTACATAACCTGAATACTTTAGTAATTCTAAGTATAATTTGAATCATCTTTATTCCATTTCAAATTTTGAAACAATAATCTCAAAATATAATATTCTAGCCAATGGGACTTCGAACTTGGGTCTCGGGATTTGGAAATTAACATTAGGACATAGAGTTTAAGACTTTGGCAACTAAATAACAAAGTTAGCTGTCCTGAAACAAGTTGTACTGTCTAGTAATGTTCTGGAACAGAAACTCATAATGGATTTAACCAAATAACCAGAGCTATAGGTTTAAATAACAATTATTCAAATGATTGGGAACAAGGTATTTTAATAAGCAATTTAATTTTAAAACAAGTTCTCTATTTTATTCAGATTCTACTATGATTCCATAGGGTTTCCAGTAAATAGTTACAAGTGTCAGACGAGAGTGTCACGAGTCAGACAAGAGTGAGACAGAACTTTTCGTCTTGAATTTGATCGTCTTTTTGATGAAAATAATCTATCCAACTAATAGAGCAACCATTTATTAATAATATGATGTTAAAAAAGCTACTAGAGACGGGTTTTTTCTTTACAAGCGGGTAAAATATCTAATGCAAGGTAGATAATGTTCAATATTTTACATAATTTTGTATAACCTGTACATAGCTTGTTTTTTTTAAACAAATAAAATAAATCAACTTAACTAAAATTAAATCAATCCAATCATAACCAATAGAAACACCCTCAACATTTTTGCAGTCCAAATTTGACCAATTCCAAAGCTAGTAAATAAATTGCTGGACTCAAACTAAAGCCTTAGGAAAATGTTTAGGCAAATTCTGCAAGCAACGCCTAAGTCGCATTGCTAGTAATTTATAACAATTCGCGGGAAGACCTCAGCCTGTCAGACGTTAATGTTGATGAATTGAACAGTGCTGTGTGACTAGATTAAAGAATTAGGTTTGATATAGAAACGCGGAAAACGAATATTTTTCTTTATTTCGATGTAAATGATCCTAAAAAATATGAGGACTTCATAAGAGAGGTTTTGGTTTAAAAAATAAAAAATAATGAGGATTAAAATAAAATAAACATAACCTAGTAAAATACTGGACTACGTAAATATTCTAGAATTTCTAAACAAAAATCAGTAGTTTCCATTAATGATGCTGCCAATTAAAAGTTCCAAACTCGAATTCTGGATTTATTAAAAGCTGCATTCATAATCCGACCGCATGAATTTAGAAAATTTTGTTTAGCTCCAATTATGATTCCATAACTAGATTATGATTCAAAAGGAAAAAGAGGCCAATACCCAGGGGGTGCTTCCAGGCTGAAAATAATTATCATGATGATTCAAATTTATTTTTGTTTATTATTAAGCCTATTCTATCCGATGATTTTTTATATTAGATTTACCGCCTATTGCTCTCCACATGAGACAATTTGATTGGCATTTCAAATAACTAAGTTGTCAAAGTTTCGAGTATAATTTATGATAGTCCGAAATCAATATCTTTATCTAAAAATTCAGAGGCAATACCGATAGTTACTCCTTATCCAACTGTCTTTTGCGGACATTCCGTTATGACAGCTTTCCTCTATATTTATATCAGCAATTCGACTAGCGAGTATTAACGCTTCTTTAGTTTCTTCTACGTCTTCGAATCTTATAATATTGTGTTTTTCTTTAGTAAGCACTTCCTTGTTATTTTGTTCTCGCTTTAATTCCTTAACAACCCTGTAAGAAAGGATTTCTAAAGTCAAGTGAAGTAGTTAACGAGATTTATTTGCGTTAATAGTGTTCAAGTTTTCAGATTTCTTTTTATTTTTATTCTTTCCAACAATACGCTTTAATTGTTCAATAGGGATTTTGGAAGAGTATTTTTATAAAGTTGTTATAACTCTCTTTTGTCAAAACTAGTTCTGACCTGGTTTTACTTTTTTATGCATTCTTTTATTTTTTTAGTTTTCATACTCTCGTCCATTTTAGCGTAGCACAAGTGGAAGTTTATTTTTAATGATTTCAAAATACAGTGTTTGAAATTACTTTAACCTAGATTGGTTTGCGTTCTGTTACTGACTGTATTATTTTTTAACAATTAGTGCGCGTTTAGCAACTTAAACTGTTATAAGATGAAGTCAAGAAAACTCAAATACTTAGTTGAAAACTAAAATCCTTACTTGTCAGCAAAATATCTAATACGATTCTGTCTCCGGAGTACACATCTGGCTGTAAACTATATTCGTCTTCCTACACCCCTGGTACACTTCCGTGCCATCGGCAAATCCAATAGACATGAGGAAGGTCTCCTATAACCTCATTATGAGGTAAACTATTTACGTCCGTCGATCTGATTTGTCAAAGCCAAGGGTACATTTTGCCATTTTTTGAGCTTCCAAGAAATATCTTTCTTGCTGTGGTTGAACATAAATATGATGTATTTGTATAATATTTTCCTCATACAGGGAAAATAAGTTTTATGTTACATTTCTCGGAACAGGAAAGACTCAGAATAACAGTACATGGTTCAGGATCTGTCAATTACACAGCTGTTGTGTCATGTGTTTTAGACGTTTCAATTTTGCGAGTTTATTTTGCGTTATTACAAACAAGTATTGTTCAACTTCGCTGGTTGAAGTACTTGGATGCTTGCTATCAAAGTCATGGCTTCTTACACAAAGCATATCTCTCTCACTCGAAGATATTTGGGGTACGAACTCACCCAATTAATATGAGAATACAGGGAGACCTTAGCATAGCAAGCGTAGTTTACAATGTATGTGCATCGCTTGGATCAAATTGAATCTCTATGCCTGCTTCAGATCATGTTATGTAGAATTGAATTCCAAACGGATATACGATATTGTCATTGGATATACGTTGTTTGCAGACTGTGCCTTGGCCGGAACTAAATAATGTTTTGTTTGGCAAGGCCATCTTTAGAAGTTCAAGAGCTTCATATTACAGAAGAGGGTTTAAAAGACGGTTAGATCAAATAGAAGTTTGTTATCAGTGACCTAAACAGATTTTTGGCTCCTGAAATACAGACATCACACACACACATTTTTCTGTAACCTGTTATTATGCCAATAAAAAATTATTATTATTATTATATAGGTACCTAGTTCCATAAAATGACCATATAATTTAACTAGGATTTGTTTTAGAATCAAACTACTATCAGAAACATAACACTCTGTTAAATTTAACAGCCAACCGTATAAACCCTAAATAAACAAGAACACAGTTTCATCCTAAACAACGGATAAGTAAGACAATTGGAAAATCTAGCGACAATCTATTGGGACCTCTATTAGACCCAATAAACGAGTTCGGGGTGTCTACGCCCCAATCGATTCGAACCGAGTACATTTCATAGGTACCTTAAAATATTTAGGACTGGTTCCCTTGAACCTTTACTATACATAATGGAACATTAAATCTGTGTGTTTATTTGCTTTTATCCTGAGAACTACTGAACCAGATTTTATGGGAAGAAAGGGGAAGAGGGAATTACTTTGCATTTTTCATCATTGGTTCCGAATAGGCTTTGTGAATATTGAAATTCCAGGGAGCCTAAACCGGCCGCTTTGGCAGAATTATAATATAATAATATTATAAATCACACAAACTGTCACAAACTGGCAATTCATAATATTATCTGCGTTCAATTCATATTACGCAATTCATCTGTTTGACAGTTTTGTAATTATAATGAAATAACATTTAAACTGTAAAAATAAAAAATAAAAAATCTCATTTGATTAATAAAAACTGTAAAGAAAAATATCCGGTAAAATTACTCCGATTTTTTTTCATGCGGAAATATTTACACCAAATACCTATGATATGAATTTAATTTAATATGATTCAGCTAAAATATGTGTCATAGAGGAATTGCTTAATGTGACCGTTTTAGGCCCTCTGTACTTTTGAGAAATTTATTTTGAAACAATAATCAGATATTTTTGGCTTTGCATTTACATAATTATTAATCAAAACAAAATTAATCTTTTAGTAATTTTAAAAGGAGAAAAGAGCACCTTTTTGCAGGATAATTTACACATTTTTTTGTGCCGTCGTAAATATCCAAAACAAATACTAAAACGAAAATAACCAAAACGACATTTTTGCCCTCTCTAGAGTATTCACAGCTTAATTTTATACTCCCAGTTGTCATATACGAGTAAACATTGAATGATGACTTCATGTCCGCGGCAGCTGCATAATTGATTGAGTACCACCAAATTAAGTCAATTGTGCAGTTTGCATAATACAAGCAATAATACCTGGCAAACAAAGGATTTATATTCAACTGTGTTGTGATTCTCAACTGATTTGGAATGGATTTAAAATAGTAACTAACATATGGAACATAGCTTTTGAATTTGACGTAACTGCTCATACAAAATACGATGTAGAAGCAGAAATACGCACGTAATTTTGCTTATGAAAGCCAAAAGTACTGATATTAGTATGGGTAATCACTTAAGAACTCAAAATGGACGTTTTATTTCAAAGCATTCAGATGATAGATTTACTTTCCACTAATAGATTATATTTTGACTGTCTCGTGCCATATCTCACCAATATCTTATATGTGAGCTTTTGTGGTGGTACTTTGCAGAACCTGACTAAATATTGCTACATTAAAACCTACAAAAACTCTGGAAATGCAGAACTTGTTACAGCTTCTAATAAGCGTGACCTCATTTTAGCAATTCCGTCAGTAACAATGTACCGAAACTAATCTATTTATTTAAATTAGGCCGCGAATTACCACTTAGTGGACGTCAAAAATTACATAACACAATCCCCCAAAACTTCCGCCCCTCTTCATTTTAGACCATTTAAATTAGCCCATACTATGGCATAGCACTCAATATATAAAATACCCGCCATATCAATAAGTGTAACCGTGCTTATTATTCGGGTGCTCTTTCCAACCGCAAATATCGAGTATCATCGAGTGGATGGCACTCCAGAGGGTCGTCGAGTGCTCATTGCGTATGAGCTCATACGTCATTAATTGTCTTTCATGTAACGAGGTTTCTGTGAGCACGTCATTTGGGAAAGTCTGACCAGTTAATATTACTGTTTCTCCGATCGGAATACAATTGTGGCTTAATTGTGACGATAATATACATATTTTTGTATATGCCTAGAACATTTTAAACTATGAGTTAACAAGTTCACTGATGCATAGCGATAAAATTACACATCAAATTTTAATTCACCTTAAAGTCCCATCAACATCTCTCTCGCCTTTGCTATCTTGGGTCAGCTTCTAGTCTAACCGGATGCAGCTAAATACCTGTATTTCACATCAAGCGACTGGACCTCCACAACCTAGTTACCGGGTAACACAATCACTATACCCATTGGTAGGGCTGGTTGTCAAATTTTCGGTCTTCTGACAACCTGTCAGAAGCCCAACTTGGGATATTATCGTCATTGAACATCACTTATAATGACATCATGACTGTTTTCCGCGAAAAGCTAGGCAGCCATTAACTGGGGTGAGCCCATTGCCATCCATCGTCGTACAATTCGTAAAATTGGCAAACAGAAAACCGGCCTAGTGCGTGTCGGTCGCACAATGAAGGGTTCCGTTGTTGAGATGAATTTATCCCAAATACAAACTTAACATTGTAGTTGAAATACATGTTCTCCCATACATTCTAACTGCAAATGTAAGTTTGTACGCAAAATATTGAGAAATTTACCATGCTATTTTAAGACCATAGACTTCTTATATTTTACTGTACCTAATCTATGAGTAAAGAGCCATACTTAGTATTTTTTTCAAAATTTTAGGTCCAGTAGTTTCGTAGATAAGGGGGGAATGGTCAATTCTCATCGAATTTCTTAAATATCCTTAAAAGAATTTATAAAAATATGCAATATCCTCGCAATAAGCCCTTTCGTTTGAGATGTCATACGGTACTGTTAGCAAAACTTTTTGTTTTAAATTTTCTTGTTTGCCCCCAAAAGTGATCCCTACATTCAAAATTCATTTATGTACGTTACACGTTCGTGTTTGGGTCACAGAAATACATATGTGTACGAAATTTCAACTTAATGAGTCCATTATATTTGGAGCAAATTGGCTGTGATAGACAGACAGACACACGAATGATAGGATCATTATCATCATTATAAGGGTTCCGTTTTTTTCCTTTTGAGGTACGGAACCCTAAATACAAGTTACAAATTTCAAAGGATTGTTTGTGTTACAGTTTAGAACCTCCACTGATATCTTTAAACTTATCAACACTTATGTTGTCTGCTAACACCTTCTCTCGTGTTATTACATCGCAAAGTTCAACACCAACACAAACTTCTAATTTAATCTAAACTTAATTTTCTCAGTACATAATGCCTCGTTTGTCTAGTGGTCGCAAACCGCTACTGCTGAGTATGAGGTCCTGGGTTCGATTCCCGGGTCGGGCAAGGTGTTATTGGGTTTTTCCATCTGGAATTTCTCAGTAGCAGCCCGGAGTCTGGATTTGTGCCCGGTTGATGGCAATAGGCTCGCCCCCTATTACATGGGACTTAAACATAACTGGCGAAATGTGGGTGTACTATAGGTACACCTCTGCCTAACCCTTCGGGGATTACAGGCGTGATGTTATGTGTTATGTTTATAATGGTATACTAAGAATAATTTCCATGTTATGATTGTTTGGTTATTATTAATTCAGAGTTAGTAGAGGGATAGCCAATATCACGTCTCCATAGGCAATATTAATTATATTGTGTGTAAGATAAACAATGCATATTGTGCATAGTAATCAGGACATGATTCAAGATCAATATATTGTAGACACTACTTCAATGGAAGAGATATTAAAGTAAATAGGGTCGATCGTTGCTGCTTTTTGCAAAATACTCATTCTTATCAGAATCGTCATCTTAGTGCACATGGCTTGAGGTCGGCTTCCAGTCTAACCGAATGCAGCTGAATACCAGTATTTTACATTACAGTGACTGCCTATCTGACCTCTACAACCCTCAATCCTCTACTCCTAGGTAAGACTGGAAAATTGACATAGTAAAATACCTTGTTACTATTCTTGTGTATCAACTTTGACAAACCACCCCCACAATATCCACCAAATCCGTGAAAATAATCCAACTTTGATAATCCCTTTAATCCAAACTCAACTAGTCCTATTTCTATGTTGCTGTTTGATAATCCTTTGCAACGAGCGCCGGAATTAATAAATAATTAATAATAATTAATTATAGTGGCACTGCTATTCTGGGGCGTTCCACTGCTTTATGATCTGAGGAGACAAGGCTGGTTTATTACCGGTATTGAAACTGTTACTGTATAAAATGTTTAAGATAGTGGTTTAAGCTTTTCATTGGTTTTGTTATACTTTAACTAATAGTAGTTTTACGTGTTAATGATAGCCCATGTGAAGGTCGGAAATTATCCTATGGCAACGCTCTACCGGGTTAAAAAGTATCCTATGTCCTAAACCAGGTCATACTCTACCTGTATGCTATATTTTATCGAAATCCGTTCAGCCGTTAAAGTCACAGACAGACAGATTTACTATATAAAAAAAAAATATATAAAAGAGACCTTACCTTGAAAAGATTCGATAGTATTATCAAAGGAATAAAAAATTACACGTACAAGTAATTAGAAATTCTGCACAAACTGAGTGTACTCATTTTTGAATGTCAGTATGAACATACCATGAAAATACTAAGAAATAATTCATAAGAAGTAATAATTCTATGTTATTCTCTATTCTCGACAAACCCACTTCTCCTTTTTACCTGACTTCCCATATTCAATACTTATGCTCTGCCCATAGTAAAAATCTTCGTTCCACCAAAAATCGTCTTCTAGGATGTCCTTCTCACCGCTCTGGTTTCATTCACTCTTCTTACTTTGTTCAGACAGTCTTTCTTTGGAATGCTCTACCTTTGAAAATCAGAACGGCAACCAGTCGATTGTTTTTTAAAGTTAAGACGCGGGAGCATATATGTACGTAAGAAGTTGGCAAAAACATCACAGCGCTGATTTGCTGAATTCGTTTTGTCCTCTATTGATCGTTATTTCTCCTGACAAAGTTTATGCTGTTTTTATGTTTGTATTTATCTGTGTATTATTCTTAAATTTTATAGTTAGTTATTTTCGAGTTATCAATCCCTTATGTTGCACCTGCCGCCATGTTTTGTCTCCGCATCACCCTAAGGTTGACTGGTAGAAAATGCCTCAGGCATTAAGTCCGCCTACGCACGGTATGTTTACTTGTGCATAAAGTTTTAATAAATAAATAAAATACACGAAAGACGTGCAATACAAAAAAATTGTAGGTACTTAAAATTTAAGACGTCCAAAATTCTCTACCAAGTCCATTGAAGAAAAATCTCTTAAACGTTAGCAGTTCGTGTTTAACGTAGCGTGTACAACATGCCCCGACATGGCTCGTTTCCGGTCCCACTAAAAGTATAAACGGTGAGTGCTGAAAATGTTCTTAAGTACTTACTCTACTGATATTTATTTGCGTAAATTAGAGAGGATTTGTAATAAAGGTAAGATTTTCTAGTAGTACGTAGTTTTATGTAGATACTCTTTATTATTTATTGTGAGCTGTTATGTCTCACTGCAGGTCCTCCCTTCCGCATTTACATTTTTTCTTTCTTTTGTAATTTTTAGCCCAATTCTTTAGAAGGATTCTAACTCATCACGCCATCTCCTTCTGGGCATACCGCGTTACCGATTCTATTTATACTTAGCAACTTCTAATAAGATTATTCTTAACTTAAGCAAGACGTAACTATCAAGCTCATTTGCACAATAATAGGCGGTTTCTACAGTTGGTGAAACAATAACTTTTTGATTGCCAATTTACGTAATTCCTAGGTTAAGTACCAACAAGCCAAACGTGATAACTTGGTTTATTACTACCCAAGGAATATAATTCGGTTCGCTGTGTAAAGTTTATCCTTAACTGTGTTTTTATACAGCGTACATCATGACGTCAGCTAAATAAGGGTAGATTTTGCTCATTTCCTGATCTAAGTACATAATGATGTCCTTTCCGTAAAGTTATTGAATAGATGGTCTATTCAATTACTTTGGGATTTATAAAGGAAGCATTACATTTGAAAAATAAATAAATGTAATGTATTCATAAAAACCACAGTGACCCAGAACACACCAAATGCTCTTTGATACACAGGGAAACCAATTTATTATCCACCCTTACTATAAATACCACAATGTAATGGATTGCAACTGAAACCAAAACACATTAATACATGTCAGTCCAGATCTTACCCAAAACATGTGTACAAGTGTCCTGAAAGACGGGGGGCCTACGACAGACCCTTGAGGAACCCTTTTAGTGTCGTCACAATAAATCAAGTCCTAATGATAGTCACGTTTTTTCAGCCAAGAATACACTTAGAGGTAATCAGAAAACGGCTGAACAAAGCGAGCACCCCTTTGCAAAAGCACAAAATGTTGTCGTCTTGTTTTTCTGTGTTCGACGCAGTCAAATGCTTACGGTGGGTCTTTCAGACGAGGGTTGTTTTGGTATATTCGGGTCACGTTTTGACAAAAAATGAGATGATTATGTTAAGTTGCAGAAATTTTACTATTATTGCGAGCTGAAATGTTCGGTTGTTAAGGTTTTGGGAGCCAAAGAAATTGTTCTGTTTAGATAAGAACAATTTTATTAAGATAATAGCATTTATCTCGCTTCAAAATCTGCTACAATTTAATTGAGCCTAGAAAATAGTCAACCAGTCGTGACATTTTATTATTCACATTTTATTATGATTGTAGCATTCTTCTCGTTTTGTTATCAGCTCACGAACGCAATCCAAAAATATGCACAATCATGAATGTGTCTACAAAATCATATCTCTTTCATTCTGAAACATTTATTTGATAAGCGAATTAAGTCCTCAGATTTGTGAACCCTTTGCAAGGCAAACGAGCGTAAGAAAAGTAAATATAAGTTAAGCAAATGAAAGAGATGGATGGATAGTTTCACGTATGAATTCTGGTCACGTTCGTGTTAAGAGGGAATGAGATGATTATATTATAAAACTTTGGAAATTTTCAGCTTTCAAGCTAGTTTGCGACTGGGTTTTAATATAATTTTAAATATTTAGGGTCTTACTATAAAAACTTAAACACTTACTCAACGTGTGTCTAATGTCAGTCTTACGTCAAAATCCATACATAAACGCCGTGTTTAAAAGATGTTTAGCATAAAAAACCGATAAGCACTGTTTTGTAAGGAAGGTTTTTAAGTGCGTTTGTGGAGGTTACTGTTTATTTTAATGCAGGTTTTAGGAGTTGCTTTCATGTTATTGAAACTGCAAACTGATTCGATTAATTTTCTACAGAGTACATCATTGTGACGTACCTATGTAAGTAGTATTCCTAGAGTAGTAGCTATTTCTGTAAAAAACAAAAAAAATACTTGTGAAATTCTTTATTATTAAAGTTCTTCTCCAAACAACCATAAAAATTAACGACCTTCCTAAACAAAACAAAATTACCTTCATCATTTACGAACCATAAAAAAAACTTAAAAGCATTATTAATCTCAACGTTACTTGCTTATTAAACTCAAGGGATCGCCATCTTGCATACATAATATCCAATACGTAAGCTAAGTTTCTTCATCAAGTTAGTAAAGGAGATATTAGAAATAATTACAAAAATAATCGTCCGCTTAACATGCAAGGAGCGTTGGGCCAAGACGATCCCCGTAATATGCAATGCAGATTTCATTACACGTTGTGCATGATTTTATGAAAATGCAACTTAGTACGAACAACTTGGTTTATTAAAGAATTTAGCTACGAAGAAGTTTTCTTTTTAAGTTCAAAGAAAAAGGTAAGTTAGGAATTTAAAAATTGTTTGTTACTTGTAAGGTCTTTCAAGTGCTTTATTTTTATGCTAAGTGTGGGTGCGCCAGGAATTTACAAGAGATAAAGAATGAATAAAAGATTAGAATATTTATTTAGACATTTTGTAGCCAGAGGTATATAGGGTTTTCACAATTATGCTTTTCTTATTTTTTTTTTCTATTCTAAAGAAAGCCGACAAAATGGCAAACCTTTTTGTAATAGAAACGGAGCCATAAGCCTCTTAATGGAAAACAAAATTGGAGAACAACAAAATTAATATTCCAACGCAATATTCTTTGGACAAAATGGTAGAATTTTATTCATATACCATTTCGTCTAATCATTCTAGACAAATTGCAAAATTTCCAGATCTCTCTCATTCAAATGTTACAATTGTAATAATTTTCTGTGTATTTTAGCAAAAATTGGTACCTATAAATTATGTTTTATTTTTTTTCTATTGAATTGCTATATCATCCGATGTTTGGTGATGAAGGAAGAATGGCTAATAAAATATTAGATTTTATGATTTTTGTTTTTTAATCTTAGATATACCGTATCTATTTTGTATTAATGGTAATAATAAAATATCACGAAATAGAATGAAAAAACAAAATGAAATAAAGAAAGAAAAATTATTGGAATTTAATTTTGATTTCGTTTTCTAACTGGTGGAAATATTTGACTGACCCTCGAAAACTTATTGATCTTCTAATAATGTACGCTTTAAAAATTAATAAACCTCATACAATTTTTTGGGCGTCTAATGAAGCACATTTTTAAAAATAAATTATCATTTTTTTAACTTTCTGGTCTTTTTTCTTCTTTCTTAGTTGGTCGCAGTAACTAAGCTAGGGTACCCCGACTAAAGGCTCCTACAAACAGGGGAGACACGCGACGCGACACAAAGGTACGTCGCGTCGCGTGACGAGCGGTGTCTTTGTGTCGCGTCGCGTGTCGCGCCTGTTTGAAAGAGCCTTAAATGTTTAGATTAGGTTAGCACTGTGGCCAACCTACTACTACTACTATTTATTATATTAATATTTTATTTGTTTGATTTATTTATTTGATCGCAGCTATTTGGCTATTTAGTATTTTTAACACAGCAAAATAGTAATTATTTGAGGTTCACAAAAAAAAAGAGGTGCAATCATTATAATAGTGTTCAATAATATTTTTAGGAAAGAGAAATAGGTTTATTTGAGGTTCGATTAAATATATGTCATATTTAGTTACATTATCCGATAAAAACAATAAAATGTAATAAAGTTTACTCCTGCGTCAATTTTCTTTGACCAATTTACTTGTCTCTAATGATAAAATAATAAATACCTAGTATCTAGGTATTTATTATTATTTATAAATTAGGTAGCTACTACTAGCTAGTGGTTGCAAGCGCTACTGCCGAGCATGAGGTCCTGGGTTCGATTTCCAGATCGGGAAAAGTGTTATTGGGTTTTCCATTAGGAATTTCTCAGTAGGAGCCTGGAATTTGGGTTTGGCGGCGCTGGTGCCCGGATTATTCAAATCAGTGACGTATTTCCATCAAAACGTAAATCTACATGTCTTTCAAGACGTAAAAACAGTGCTAAGCGCGGGCGGGTTAGTAGTCTCAAATATACGTAAATGTAATCTTAGGTCACATTCAGCCGGGCACGCCAGAATTGCGGCGATAAGACCCCTCTTTGAGGAGTGGCTAGAGAGGCGCCACCGCGTCCTCACCTTCCGCCTGACGTAGGTCCTAACCTCACCGGACATGGCTGTTTCGGGAGGTTCCTGCACAGGATAAGGCGGGAGGAAACGCCCGGGTGTCAACATTGTGTGGATCGCCCGGAGGACACGGTGACGCATACGGTGTAGGTCTGCCCAGCTTGGGCGGAAAATCGCCGTGTCCTCGTGGAGGCGATCGGCGGCGGTGATCTCTCGCGTCCGGCCCTGGTTCAGGCCATGGTACGGTGCGAGAGGAAATGGGAGGCCGTCACCTCCTTCTGCGAAGCAGTAATGCTCGCGAAGGAGGAGGCGAAGCGCGTGAGGGAGAGGCAAATTTCGCGCCCTCACGCCCCTAATCGCCGTAGGAGGAGACGCCCAGGGCGTCGGGAATCACAAGCCGATTTCCTGCCACCGTAGGCGCGGGCTTGCGGACGGTGAGCAATGGGTAGCTCACCGTCCGATAAGACCCAGGCCCGGGTCGATGGCGCGTTGTGTTCCACACGCGCCTCAAAGAGATGTCAGCAGAATTGACGGGGTCCGCTAGGGCCGATGCCTACCGGGGTTGCGAAGAAAACCGAGAAGGAGATCGTGGCCCCCGGCAACAGGGCAACTGAATGAACACGGGTGGGTTTTAGTCAGTAAGAGTCTAACACGCCCTCCCGCTCCGCCCAGAGCGGGAGAAGTTATTTGATGATTTCCCACACAAAAAAAAAGGTCACATTCAGCCCTTTTTACTTTACGTAACTACGTTGTTTAATTAAGAAAAAAGTTTAACCTCAAAACCTTCAAAATTAATGTTAAAAATACAGGTTAATCATTTTAAATTGTAATATATTTCGCGAATGTTCTTTAACTAAACCAATATTATTTTCAAACACGAAACTTAGTTTCAACTCTTACTTGTTAGCAAGATTCAACACATTTTAATTACTTTCTACTGTTAGGAAAGAGTTTGTTTAGCTTTTGGTTAGTATTATTAATGTTTTTGATTAAATTTCAAAAATAGTTTTCAGAATTTTCAAAGTTAATATTGAATTTTAGTTTTGGGATTGGTGTGACAAGTTTTACAAAAAAAAAAAAAACCTAGGGTAAAGGGTAGCGCCGATTATGGAGTGGCCCTCCATAATCGGCGCTACCCTTTACCCTAGGCTATGCCGCAATGAAACGACTGCAAAAGTTCTCCTTCATCACTTTCGTAAATTTTATATGAACTAATATGTACACTGCAGGCGGGCCGCATTTTTTTTATATGAAAATGCGTTGCTCTGCAGCTCGTTGCGGCTGTGATGTGCAGTTGGCTTAATAGGACCTACTTGAGTATTATATTTTTTTTTTTAATCTTTTTGGTTTGGTTTATCCTAAGATGTTTTAAATTAACTCAATATCTATCATTACAGTTAAATTAAACTTAAAGAAAAAATACCGTGTTAGACATCACTGGAATAGCCCAGTGATGTCTAACTAATGTGATATACACATTACATAAGACTCTCTATTTTCACAAAATTGTACAAACCTGTAGACAGAATTTAATGAGACCTCCCCTTTACAGATTCGCGAGCACCGCCAGTGGTAATATTAATTGCTTGTGCGGCATAAACTACCATTTCTTAGCTAACATTTCTACGCTTAGTATAATATATAATACGTCTGGATTAAATGACACTTACCCGTTGTACTGTTTCAAGTGTTACCGAGGTATTTTGTATTTACACTGTTTTCATTCACGTTAGTTACCTGCTCGGTAGAGGTGGGTAGGTGGGGTAGTGTTACGGTTTATGTGAACACCTGCTTCAAAGCCAAAATTACATTACGAGATCATTGACGTGAAATGATATAAAATATAGGACGACTTTTTCGTTCACGCGAGAGAGCAACTGATGACGCTCCTGACAGGTGGTCCTGGTGCCCCACATACTTGTACGAAAAAGTCACCTATATTTTTTTTGATGTCAATAATGGCGTAATGTAATTTTGACTTTACCTAAGTTCGGATTTGTATCTTTGTAATTAGAAACCGATTGTGCTTCCTGTTCCTTCATTATTATGTTCGAGTATTAAGTCCTACTCATTTTGTAATTAATCTATATTTATTTATTACTGACTTGCAATTTTGTTTAGGTCTAATCTTGCAAGCTGAATTAAAACTACTTTCTCGTATCCTACGGAGTTGACATTTTACTTGTTTGCTCAGTTCTAAAGACAATGCATTTTTATGATAAGCTTGACTTGATTTTACACCCAGAATTGGGTCCAGATGATTTTTTATACACGCATTTATGTATGATAGTACGTTATAAAATCTACCATGACCTGACTGCTGCCCACACGGTTAGTTCCAGACGAGGGAACTCGTCAGCAGTCAACAGCAAAAATATGAAATTTTATATAGAAAGAAAGAAAGAATGAACGATTTTTTTTTTTGTTTGGGACACGCATAGGAAATAAAATATTAAAACTAAGAAAATCATTAAAACAATAACAATTTTAGAAAAATATTAAAATTAAAAAACAAAAAATGACCTCTCAGCTGCGCCCAGTATTGGCTCCATACGAGAGATCTCACAGGTCAACAACCCAGGCACGAAGTATTAAAGATAACTACATAGCACCGTCATGTTTGATTTCATTACATATGTACTGACAAGTGCTAGTACACCAGGGTCTGATGATGGATCCGGAAGGTGGCCATAGGAAGTTTTCAACCAAACATGATAGTACCATTGTGTTTGGACTCATTTGATATGTATTAATAAGTGCTTTTACACTAGGTGCTGTCCAGGGTCTGATGATAGAGCTGGAAGGTGGCCACAGGAACTCATCAACTTCACAAGATATCCTTGTTGCCTTGCAAGTTAAGGTGATAAAAAAGATATATTAGATATTATAATAAAAGTAAAAATCTTTTTTTAAAACATGCTTGAACTACAAAAAAAAATGTACTAAGTAAACATAGAACTTTAATACTTTCTTAAAAGGTTGAAACTTATATTTAAGTTTAAAAAGGACGGTAACCTCAAGGATATTGAGTAAGCGCGATTTTCGTAGTACAGCTGTTACAAGGCTATTCAACGGATTTTTAGTGCGTTTGTGTTTTAAGGATAATTTTGATCTATGGTTTTCATAGATGAGTTTATGACACTTTTTTTCTACAAATACTTAAACTTGGACAGATGTTTTAATTAAACTATGTTTTGTAAGAAAAGTTTAATCTTTTAATTTTATAATATTTTTATATACATTTTTTGGAAATCTTCATGTTTTAAGATTCACTTAGAGTAAATAAAACAAAATTAGTTTCACATTAAGTAAGCGGATCTACGCATCATTAGAATTTAATAATATCGTGGTAGAACTAATGGGCTGTATACTTATATATATTTTATACTAAGTGGCTGATTATTATCTATTTGAACATCTCCAAATTATTAAACGCTACAATTTTAAAGTACTGATGAAGGGACTAGTGAAGACAAAAAAAATACTCTCAAGTAGTATAATAGCCTTCGGCTAAAAAGATTGTAAAAAAGAATCAAAAGCTATATGCAAAAAATCATATAAAACAAAAGTCAACAACCAAAAGAAACTATTAAACAAATAATAATAAACAATCAAACTATATCTAACTCTCAAATGATTGCTGAAGAATCTATTAAATATTATAAAAATATTTAAGCAATCCAGTATCTGATATTCTGTAATAAACTTGACATCTTATATTCACTTATATTTACATCTTATAATACTAATAATGAACCCCACCGCCGTATCTCTAAGTTGACGTCGTGGTGGGGCTCGCGCGCTTCGAACTCTAGGTCTGTGCCGGTAAAGTTTACTTTGCCAAAATAATTCTAGGGTGAGGAGCCAGACCAAGAGAGATACAAAAACCCGCAGGGTAGCATGTGGCGAGCTCTTGGGCAGTAGTGACCCCACGGACCCTATCTCCCGGGAGAAGTCTTATTCCTCACCTCTGGTTTGCCTTTATGGGCCGGCTGGAGTGAACACTGACGATGAAAGGAGCCCCCACCTCATTTTTGCCTTAATTGGCTGGCTTGAGTGGAGATTCCCAAGTGCAAACGTGCTCGGAGGAAAGAAGTATTCCAGTAAGTGCTCGTAGGGATCTTGACCATCTTCCGGCCTCTGGAATTGTTTTGAAAGCCGTGGAATACCTCTCCTCTCCTCAAGTCCTACCATAGTTCAAGGTAACCAGTCCACTTTAGCCATCCAAACTCATAGTCCAATATCTTTGTTTCCATTTCCTGCAATAGTCCTACACCAACTGGGGGTTTTCCTTGGGTGCCCTTAAATAGTGCGAACAGAGATAATTGTCGGTTGGTACCAAACAACTTGATGACAGATGGACAGACAGACGAACGGACGCACAGTGGAGTCTTAGTAATAGGGTCCCGTTTTACCACTTGGGTACGGAACCCTAAAAACAACATCAACATTCAACAATTTATGGCACAGTAATTGAACTGCGATATTTATTGAAAGCTGCGTAAATTTTTTAGGACTGTGGATAGATAATGATATGACATGGCAAGCACACATTGACACGGTATGCAGTTAACTTAACCAGTACTCATATGCTCTATATAAATTATTTAAAATTGTCGATCTATCAGCTCTATTAACTGCCTATCATGCCTACGTATCATCAACCCTAAAATACGCTATTATATTCTGGGGCAACGCCACAAATAAAGAATCAGTCTTTAAAGCGCAAATAAGATGCGTTCGCGCAATGGCTGGTATCTTTGTTCCTGAATCATGGGAAAAGTTATAATTATAATTCATATAATTATTGAAGGCCTATTAGGCAAAACATAATAATAAATAAATAAAATAATTTTATTTCGGATAACAAAAATATCCATAAATTGTTAGTAACATGTTAGCACTTAAACCACTATTGTTATTAACTTAAAACTAAAGACAAATTTGTGAGAAGACCACCCAACATCTAGACAAATGAGAAATGGTAATGGTCTAACTATGGTAAAAGTCTTCGCACAAATTGCCTTATTATGGCGGAGGAAGTATCTGCCACCACAGCCTTCAGGATACTATTGTGACTACCTCTTATTCTGATCAAGAGTGAGGCCGTTTTTTTGCGGATGATGGCATGAAATCCACCGGTATGGGTTACCGCGAACATTTCTGATGCACTGCAAAAACGAGGCAATCGCAACAGCATCCTAAAAACATTGTTGTATTGGACGCGTAGAACATCCAGTGACCTTTTCGAGTATTTGACCCAAAGATTACCGTTGTAAAAACTCTCACAATAAGCTTTAAATAGCGTAATCTTAACTTGGTCAGTACACCGAGCAAATCTTCGTGCCAACATATTACCCCTGACCGCCAGAGCCCTACGCTCCCTCTCAATATCACCATGATCGCTGAGGTCGCTGGTAAGAAATATAATAATGGAACTGTAATTTACCTAACATCTGTCTGTTTAACCTATGCCCACAATAAAAAGATTTGATTTGACTTAAAAAATTGCCAAAAACGATTCCATTCCGCGAAATAGAATATTTTCATATTTTTCACGATTGTACTGCACTGCGAGCTCTAGGCAAAGATTCGCTTTCTGATTTGAGAATTAGAAGTCAGAACTTGTCAAACTATGTTAGAATTACTTAAGGTGATTCCTTCAGTGTACTTAGTTAGCCCGCGAAATTAAAAATTCTCAATTCTGAAACCGGGTGTTAAGGTAAGATTCACAGATCGTACTTTGTCTTTGCTAAGTAAGCGTTTCATACGAATATGAACTTTATAAAAACGTCATCAACATAACTCGAAAACGACTCATCAGAACAAATTTATATGGGACCAGCGCAGGAGAACAACATTAAAAAAGAAAGAAAACGAAATAGGTCTTCCACAATTTTGACGAAAATATTGATGAACATACATAAAAAATAATATACACACGAACGTCTCCATCGTTTTTTAAATCGGTTAAAAAAGGAAATGTACTTACGATTGCGACGACCAATAACAGAACTATCCTCGTTTTGGAAGATAAGTATTTGTTACAATGTTTGTCGAAGCACGTCTTTGTTACCCAATGACAAGAAACTTGTAACTACGGTCACAGAACGAAGGTTACTTTTATAAGATCCCAATATTAGTTTAGCTTTTAGTTTACACCTATGCAAACATGGGAAAAACGAAAACGAAACGAAAAATAAATTGATACGTAATTAATTTGAAGTGGATAGCGCGTGGCGATGAATAAACGCTTCCTGATCCACTTACTGTGCGAGCACTAGCAAGTAGGTAGGCAGGTAGATAGGTACTTGTTAGGCGTAGGTAGGTTTAGTGAAAAGCGAATAAGCATAAAGCAATGACTATATTAATTAAATGATTAACGTACAGGCAGGTGAACAAAACAGAATGAATGTCGGCACCGTCAGGACACAATATTTATACTGGACGGTAAACAAACTACGTCACTACTGGGCACGGCTTCAACGCGTGCGTCATAAGCCCGAGACAAAAGGATCGCCTGCGCCGATCGTCTGTGTGCGCGCTTCGCTATGCACACATAGTTAGAATCCTTATCTTAGAGGCGGAGCTTAAAAGGTGGCGTGATTTTGGTGCTGCGTTCTAGTGTGCGAGTTTACTTGCCTACTCGCTACACCACTCCCCTGGTGAGTCGTAGCCTTGCTACGGACGATAGTAGTTTGGGAATCTGACTATGCGCCCGCTTCTTGTCTTCTTGACTGTGACCTGGTCTTCCGGATGTTGCTGATGTGACGTCATGACGGGTTGCTCTTTAGCTAAATATGCTGGTTTTAGCCGGTCAAGTGTGACTTTTTGCTGTTTTCCCTTCACATCGAGGTCGAAAGTCTTCTGGTCTCGATGCAGGACCTTGTATGGTCCTAAATATGGAGCTTCTAGTGACCTTCGTGCGGGACCTTGTCGCAAGAAAACATGGGTAGCTGTGTTCAGGTCCCTGGGCACATAGAACGGTCGAGTGGAACTAGTGTGCCAGGAAGTAGGTTGTGGTGTTAGCTTACTAATGTGTGAGCGGAGTCTGCTTATCAGGCTGGTCATGTCGACTGTCTCTTTAGGAGTGGACGCGAAGAACTGTCCTGGCAGACGGAGTTGTTCACCATACACCAGCTCTGCCGCGGATGCCTGCAGGTCTTCCTTGTAAGCGCTGCGTATGCCCAGCAGAACCCACGGCAACACCTCGGTCCAGTTCGAATTGGCGTGACAGGTGATGGCAGCTTTCAGCTGGCGGTGTAGCCTTTCCACCAGGCCATTAGCTGCGGGATGGTAAGCTGTGGTTAGGTGATGCGATGTTCCGATTAAGGTAGCGAGTTCCTTGAAGGTGCGGGACTCGAATTGCCTGCCCCGATCGGTGGTGATGTGCTCGGGGCTGCCGAACCGCGCGATCCACCCTGACGTTAAGGCGGCTGCACAGGTCTCCGCCGTGATGTCCTGCAGCGGGTATGCCTCAGGCCAACGCGTTACGCGGTCGACTATGGTGAGGCAGTACCTGTAGCCAGAACATAATGGTAAGGGACCAACTAAGTCCATGTGAATATGGCGAAACCGTGCCGAAGGCGTCTGGAAAGCTGTCAAAGGTGCTGAAGTATGTCTGGTCACTTTGCTTCGCTGGCATGCTTCACATTCTTTGGCCCATCGTCGACAGTCCCTTCTTATGCCCGGCCATACATACCTTTCGGTTACCAAGCGGACTGTTGCTTTACCACCTGGGTGACTCAGACCGTGAAGGGTACTGAATGCATGTTTGCGAAACCGCTTGGTAAGAAATGGGCGTGTCCCGCATGCGATGTCGCAGTACACTTCAACTCCTGTTTCTGGTAGTCTGATTTTCTTCAGCTTCAGACTGGAGCCATTTTGTAGGAGGTCTTGGAGTTCCGCATCGGTTTCTTGTTCGCTGGCCAGGGACTGGTAATCTATGGGCAAATGGATTTCATTTATACGCGATAATGCGTCTGCTACCACGTTGTCTTTGCCAGCCACGAACTTTATATCAGTTGTGTACTGGCTGATAAAATCCAGATATCTGAACTGACGCGGGGAGCAGTTTTGACGAGGCTTGCTGAATGCAAATGTCAGTGGCTTGTGATCGGTCAAAACTGTGAATGTTCTAGCTTCTACCATGAACTTGAAATACCGTATGGCCTCGTATATAGCTAGCAGTTCGCGGTCATATGGGCTGTACTTTGTCTGGGCAGGGCTCAGTTTTCTGGAGAAGAATGCCAAGGGTTGCCATTCCTTACCCTGCTTTTGCTGTAATATAGCACCGATTGCCGTATCTGAGGCGTCTGTCTGTACTGCGAGTTCTGCCGTTGGGTCTGGATGTACTAGCAGTGTGGCCTCCGATAGACTTTGCTTACATCTGTGGAAAGCTTCCAGGTGTTCGGGTGTCATTTCTATTGCCTGTGATCCCTTAATTTTGAGGCCTGTTAGAAGCTTGTTTAAAGGTGCTTGCATGAAAGCTGCTGTTGGTAGGAATTTCCGGTAAAAGTTTATCATTCCCAGGAACCTTCTAAGGTCCTTAATGTTCTTTGGCACCGGGAAGTCCAAGATGGCCTGAACCTTTGCATTTAGAGGCTTAATTCCAGCTGCAGAAACCTCGTGACCCAGGAAACTTACTTTCTCTTGTCCGAATATGCATTTGCTTGTATTTATCAGCACTCCATACTCTGATAACCTTTCAAACAGTTGGTTGAGGTGCTGTTGATGCTGGATGACGTTGCTACTGAATATTAAGATGTCATCTAGGTAGGTATAACAGAAGTCTAAGCCTCGGAGCACCTCGTCCATAAACCGCTGAAACGTTTGTGCAGCGTTGCGAAGTCCGAACGTCATGAACGGGAATTCGAACAACCCAAAGGGTGTCGTTATGGCGGTTTTGGGAATGTCTTCATCTGCGACTGGTATCTGGTTGTAGGCCTTAACCAAATCGACAGTGGAGTAGATTGTACTCCCTACCAGCTGGTGCACGAAGTCCTGCACATGCCTAACTGGATAACGGTCTGGAATTGTACGTGCGTTCAAGCATCTGTAGTCGCCGCACGGTCTCCAGCCATCGTTCTTCTTGCGTGCTAGATGAAGCGGCGATGACCAAGCGCTCTCAGATCTGCGCGCTGTACCTTGCTGTAGCATTTCTTCAAACTCCTGTTTGGCTACTTTCGACCGCTCAGAGTCAAGGCGACGAGGGCGACTGTATACTGGTGGGCCCGGCGTAGTGCGTATGTGATGTACTGTGCTGTGCTTTGTGATTCTAGGTCTACCAGCTGGGCGTGTGAGATCTGGATATTTCCTCAACAGCTGCTGGTAATCCGTGTCTTCCTTAGTAGTGCGGACTGACGATATGGCCTCGGTTTCAATTTGGTTTTTCGCAGCTACTGTTAATGTAGTGATATTGTCGATCAACCGTTGGTTGCGGCAGTCAACAAGTAGGTTGTAGTAACCTAAAAAGTCGATGCCTATTATCGGCTTTGAAACGTCCGCTACTATGAACTGCCATGTGAAAGCTCGACGAAGGCCCAGATCCAAAGTGAGTGGTAGGTAACCGTAAGTGGCTATAACTGTTCCGTTTGCGGCGAACAACTCGTATTTGGTCTTGCAGCGTGGCTCCCGAACAGCGGATCGCGGGAATACACACAGGTCTGAACCCGTATCTACAAGATATTGTATTTTTGTTCTGCGATCCGTGATGAACAGGCGGCTTGTTGCAGTTAGGCAGTCTTGTACCGCCACTAATGGCTGCCTTTGGAGTTTACCGACTGCTTGCTGTAGTTGCATGGCTGCGTACATTTCCGCGCTCTGTCACCAAACCGGTAATGGTACCAGCACATCGGGTGATCTCTAGGTCTAGAACTGGAACGAGTACGGGAACGATGTGGTGTACCATGCCTTGATCTTCGCGGCTGTGAGTGACGGCGACCGCGCAGTTCCATGCTCATGGTGTCGAACCTTCGGCTTAATTCTGCAACGGTTTTAGCCAGCGTATCTATAGCATCATTTTGCGGATCCGTCGTTATTGGCGGGCGAGTACTGGTACTTGCTACTTGCCCAGTTACTGTCACGATATCATTTATGCGATCCGCTAATTCGGCCACGTCTTCCAGGGTCATGGTTGCTTGCGACGCGACAATGGTTTGTAGGTTGGTGGGTAGCCGACTTGACCAGATAGTCCTGATAAATTCTGCTGGGACTGTCGGTCCAGCCAAGTGTTGTAAGTGGCGCAAGAACTGCGACGGTTTTCTGTCGCCAAGTTCTTCGTGCATTATTAGCTGCTTAATTTTGAGTTCTTGTGATGCAGATAGCCTCTTGATTAATTCTGCCTTCAGCTTCTCGTATTTCCCTGTTGCTGGTGGAGTAACGACCAGGTCTCTAACTGCCGCTGTGTGTTGTGGCTCCAGCTGTGACAGGACGAAATAAAATTTGGTTGTGTCCGTCGTCATGCTTGACAACGCAAACTGTCCTTCCAATTGGGCGAACCACAGTATCGGGTCATCAGGGTTGAACGACGGCGTCCTTACTCCAACCCGACAGGCTTCCTGGAATACGTCTCCCCCTTTTCCTGGTTCCATCTTCTCACCACTTAGCTGCGTCTTTTCCCTGCTAGGCTCCATCTTCTCCTCTTGACAACGGAAACGGGGTCACCAATGAAGTGGATAGCGCGTGGCGATGAATAAACGCTTCCTGATCCACTTACTGTGCGAGCACTAGCAAGTAGGTAGGCAGGTAGATAGGTACTTGTTAGGCGTAGGTAGGTTTAGTGAAAAGCGAATAAGCATAAAGCAATGACTATATTAATTAAATGATTAACGTACAGGCAGGTGAACAAAACAGAATGAATGTCGGCACCGTCAGGACACAATATTTATACTGGACGGTAAACAAACTACGTCACTACTGGGCACGGCTTCAACGCGTGCGTCATAAGCCCGAGACAAAAGGATCGCCTGCGCCGATCGTCTGTGTGCGCGCTTCGCTATGCACACATAGTTAGAATCCTTATCTTAGAGGCGGAGCTTAAAAGGTGGCGTGATTTTGGTGCTGCGTTCTAGTGTGCGAGTTTACTTGCCTACTCGCTACAAATTTATACTCGATGCGCCTTATACACCATTACATTTGAATCACAGTTTTACTAGAACAAACGTTGTTCAGACCCTGGTTTACTATCATTCTACAGCATCCAATAAAAAAATAAAAAAAAAACATTGGTTTTTGAAAAAACACAAGAAAAGGCAAAGTTAAAAAGTCGAGATTAGCATTACTCTCTACAACACAGACACTGCAGCGCTCGCGTATCAAAGTAGTTGCGGCGCGGCGCGCGGCTCACGCACGGGACACATCATTGTCTATAGGGAAATATACCTCTATAAACGAAATTTAGTAGGCACTTATTTTTGTATGTCTTACTCGAAAATACCAAAGTTAAAAGTTAACTTCGGTAGGTATTTTATCACTAATAAGTAGCTACTTTAAAACAGATTTTTATGGCTTAGTATGGCTTTGGCTATGGTAAACTTCGGTAGGTATTTTTTGCCTATGCACGATTGCACGAAGCGACGCACCGACACCGTACCGACGGCGTGGCGAGATGGCTGGCCTCTAATCTTATCATTTTGGTTCTAGGTGCGAACTTACGGTAAGGACTATCAGACATGGCTTTAATTCTTTTCTGTAGCTACTAGGTACGGGTACATATTGTATCTAAAGTGAGATTTTTAGGTATTCGTTATTTATTTGGATATTACAAGAACAAGAAAAAAACAAAACTTCCACAAAAATGGGTTAGCTCCGTGTGCACCAAGACAACATTGACTCCAATTTTCCCTTCATACTTCGGGCTTAGGACCGTCAGAAATCCTAGCTGAAGTTAATTATTAGTTTTAGTAAGTAAAGTGGGTATCTACCTACTTATTAGTAATTGCACGCAAATCGCGCCATATCCAATACCACTCCACATTAAAATTGTTAGAACTCATTTTCATTAAAAAAAAAACGATACGATATGCGATACATGCCTGTGCCGTAAGTACATCGGACGCATACGCGTGGCCTACTCGAGATAATTCGGTAGACTAGATAACGCCCGGGCGGCGCAGTCGGCCCGCGGCAGTCAACAAAAGAAATAGGCGAAGCGATACTTCATGCGATTGCATGTCATTCGCTAATGATTTATTTGCATTTCGGCCCCCAGTGGCCGGACATCCTTGTAGTCCACATGAACTCATCATAATGTCTTTGAATCCCACATCGCTACCGCGGAAAGTACTTTGATGTTACGGTTAATGTTTGAACATGTTTACATAAGACTTATTTGGGAACGCCTAGTTTATTGTTGTTTTAATACCATATCTGATGCTTTAGAATGGTGACCATGGTCTGAACAACGTTTGTTTTAGCAAAACTCTTATTCCAATGTTACAATCTACTTCCTGTAGATTCAGAATGGTTCTAGATTGTTTGCAATGCATGATAATATCGATACTCTTGATACATATATAATTGAAGCTAATTCCTTGAAAGACCATCTCAGATACTAATCTATATGGACTTTAATACTGTTTGCCTGACCAAGATTATGTCTGGACACTTTAAAAGAAACTGTGACCTCTAACTTTGTTTTGGTCTTTCTTGTTTATTTATTTATCTCTCCCTTTATAACTGTCATTACAGGTCACTCACCTAATTCGAAAGTGTTGCCTCTTATAATTATACTGGGTTTATATAACATCTCAATAGACGCAGTACTGCAGCAGAAGGACGGAGATACATGGCAGCCACTGGCATTTTACTCCAGGCGCTTGACCGCATCGCAGCGCAAGTACAGCCCGTATGACAGGGAACTATTAGCCATCTACGACGCAGTTCAATACTTGCGGCACATGGTTGAGGGTAGGCACTTCATCATATACACGGATCACAAACCCCTGTTATACGCGTACACACACAGTCGGGAGAATTGCTCACCGCAGCAGTTCCGCTGCCTGGACTACATAGCCCAGTTCACCACGGACATACAGTTTGTAGCAGGCAAGGACAATATTGTAGCGGACGCACTGTCACGTCTGGAGGCAATAACGTTGCATGCCTTCAATTACACGGCTCTTGCGCGTTCCCAGGGCAGCGTTACTGAGCTGCAAGGCTTCCTGAAAAGCAACACCACTTCACTCAAGCTCCAAAGAGTGCGCTCCCCGGACTCAGATACGGAACTACTCTGCGATGTCTCCACCAGTAACACCCGCCCTTATGTCACAGAACCCTACAGAAGGCAGGTGTTCCAGAAGTTTCATCAGCTGAGCCACTCTGGCAGGTAGGCCACGGTCATATTGATTTCTTCACGCTTCGTTTGGCCTGGCTTGAGGAAGAACTGCAGAGCCTAGACCAGAGAGTGCATAGAGTGCCAGAGAAATAAGGTCTTGCGGCACACATCCTCTCCCACCTCTCCGTTCCCTGTTCCTTCCCAACGTTTTTTCCATGTCCACATGGATATAGTAGGGCCACTAACAATTTCAAAATTTCCAGATATTGCCTCACCGTCATCGACCGCTTTACTCGCTGGCCTGAGGCATATCCCATCGCGGATCACGGCTGAGACATGTGCCCGTACCTTCATCGTTGGGTGGGTGTCTCGCTTCGGTTGCTCCCATCGCATCACTATCGACAGGGGCAAGCAGTTCGAGAGCAAGCTGTTCCACTCCAGCGCAGTGCTCCTCGGTAATCAGCATTGGCCAACCACGGCATACCACCCAGCCTGCAATGGCATAGTCGAACGCCTACACCGCCAACTTAAGGCGGCCATCCGATGCCACACGGACACCAACTGGTCCGAAGCTCTTCCTCTGGTGCTGTTGGGCATCCACAGCGTCTGGAAAGAGGACATAAAGGGGTCAGTAGCCAAGTTAGCTCCTAAGAATCCCAGGGGAGTTTATCAATCCTTCACTCACCGGCACCGTAGACTACACCGACTTCGCGGCGAGACTTCGACATCAACTGGCGAAGCTGTTACCAGAATTGACGAGTCAACAAGGCGAAGAACAACAGCTTGGCGTTGGCAACACACGTCTTCCTACGTCATGACGCCGTGTGCCGACCACTCGACCTTCCTTACACCGGCCATTCAAGGTGCTGCAATGGGGCAAGAAAACCTTTAAAATTGAGATAAAAGGGAATGAAAGTAGCGTCACAATAGATCACGCCTAACTCGCCGACAGCAACGGATCCTCATGTAGCTCCGACAGCAAACGTCACCGTCGAAAGAAAAACCCGTTCCGGGCGAGCGGTACATTACCCGGACTACTATCGCCCGTAATTTACTAACCACGGTCTAAGGGGGGAGTAGTGTAGCAGTTACCACCTTTAGTTTGTTAAATTAAAACTTTTTTAAAACTAATATTGTAAACACTACACCGGCACATTTCATAACCTCTTACACATTGTACATCATATTTCTCGTTTGACATTTCAACTGGTCACATTCATACTTCATTCACATAGACACCAAATGAGGAATAATATCATTATCTATTGCTTAACATGACTAACGAAATTATATTTAAAACTATTACTTATTTATTATATTTACAACACATATAATATCTATAAATATATTTAAGAAATGTAAAAATTATATTTACACTCCACATCTATTAATTAAATTAAAAACAGGACAGTGAAATGAAACACACATATGACCGGTAGAAAATCATTCTCATGGTACAGCGACCCTTGGGCACGCCACAATTGCGGTGATAAGACCCCTCTTTGAAGAGTGGCAAGAGAGGCGCCACGGCGTCCTCACCTTCCGTCTGGCGCAGGTCCTCACCGGACACGGCTGTTTAGGGAGGTTCCTGTTTAGGATAAGGCGGGAGGAAACGCCCGGGTGTCACCATTGTGTGGATCGCCCGAAGGACACGGTGGAGCATACGGTGGAGGTCTGCCCGGCTTAGGCGGAGCATCGCCATGTCCTCGTGGAATCGATCAGCGGTGGTGATCTCTCGCGTCCGGCCCTGGTTCAGCAAGAGGAAATAGGAGGCCGTCACCTACTTCTGCGAAGTGGTAATGCTCGCGAAGGAGGAAGCGGAACGCGTGAGGGAGAGGCAAATTTCACGCCCTCACGCCCCTAACCGCCGCAGGAGGAGACTCCCTGGGCATAGGGAATGCCAGGCCGATTTCTGGCCATCGTAGGCGCGGGCTTACGGACGGTGAGAAATGGGTAGCTCGCCATCTGATAAGGACCAGGCCCGAGTCGACGGCACGTTGTGTTCCAGGTGCGCCTCTAAGAGATGTCAGCAGAATTGACGGGGTCCGCTAGTATCATATCATCAACATACTAAGTGGGAAAAAGTATGTATTATTGATGCTAACGCAAAAAATATCCATTAATAGAATTCATATGGAACCACCTCAAGAGCATACTCTTTTTTACAACAAAATAAGGATTTTCAAAGTCGGTCCACAATTGACCGAGAAATCGGTGGACATCGATAAAAAAAAAAAAACAAACAAACATACGCGACGAACATATAACCTCCTCCTTTTTGGAAATCGGTTAAAAATGGAAGGGGCTTGTGTAAAGTACAATCAAACACTATTCTAAGTTTTAAAATAATTATCACGTAAACAATTAAGTTAGATTAAAATTGCTTATTAGTCTTGTATGCTAGATTGTAATTAATTATTAAGAACCTAGTTCTGGGAAAAAAAAAATCTTAAAGTAAGTTAGTCTGTTTTCCTAATTTTACTATAAGAATCATCCTAAAACAATAGAAAGTGTTCAGAGACAGCAAATGGCAGTATCTAAAATTATGTATGAATATGAAAATCATGAAAAATTAAATTCAATTATACTTTACAGTTCCTTATATTTTTTACGACAAGTGAAGCCAGAAACAAAAAAATAATATAACTGTAGACCACTCAGGGGCTATAAATATGTATGTTCTTACAATCAAACATAGCGATAATTAAGTGACCTTCAGATCAGGTCAGGTGTTACCAATTCATCCGCCGCCCCCCATCACACGACCTGAGATGGCGGCCCGCAGTGTTCCACGCGCGCCTCTCTAAGACTTAATCACTACGACGAATTAATTAATTATCACAAACTGGTTGTTTGCGAAATGCTACATCAAATGTAATAAAGGACTCGCTTTTATTACATTCTTTGCAATATTTTGTTAGCGCTTAAGAGCATACATTCTGAAAGTGGGCAACGTCGCAAAAAGATAAATATTTCGCTGTTTTAATTAATTTGACAATATTACTGTATGGAAATAAGAAAAATAAATGGAATTAAAACTCTAAATGTCTAAGTGGACGAGATCATTGAAGACGTCTACTGTTTAATTTTTTTTTCAGGATGATCCGTGTTTTCAAATTATTATCTACTATATAAAAATAAGTCGGGTTTTCCTTCCTGACGCTATAACTCCAGAACGCACGAACCGATTTCCACGGTTTTGCATTCGTTGGAAAGCTCTCGGGCTCCGTGAGGTTTTAGGTAGGGTAGGGTAGGTAGGGTAAGTAGGGTAGGTAGGGTAGGTAGGTAGGGTAGGTAGGTAGGGTAGGTAGGTAGGTAGGTAGGGTAGGTAGGTAGGATAGGTAGGGTAGGTAGGGTAAGTAGGGTAGGTAGGGTAGGTAGGGTAGGTAGGGTAGGTAGGGTAGGTAGGGTAGGTAGGGTAGGTAGGGTAGGTAGGGTAGGTAGGGTAGGTAGGGTAGGTAGGTTAGGTAGTTAGGTGCGCCGTAAATAAGTTCTTAATGCTACCCGTGCGTAGCCGGGCCGGGCAGCTAGTTAAGTATATAATAAAATAATGTATATATAAAACTATTAGGAACTTTAACTTACAAAAAATAACTTACAAAAAAAAGAGAAACACATTAATTCTACATTATTCTCACATGTATAATTTCAACATGAATTATAAACCCAATGTTTTATAACAATATTTAGATTTAAGAGAGTGTTCGTGGAGTTTCTTACCCGTTCTTCTACATAGAAACCTACTACGCTTTGGAATGGACAACTAGCGTCATCTTTCTGATTGACCGATCCGTTAACAATTCAAAAGTGCCTGTTATTTGTTCATTTGAAATAAAAGGTTTGAGTTGAGTTGAAAGTTGAATCTTTAACAAACAATAATAACAACCTTTCATTCAATATCTAATTAAACCTACAATAATATACCTACATTACGACAAAATAATATAACTTTTAAAATACATCTGTTCATCAATAATATACATCAATAATCTTCATTAGGTATAGCATAAACTGAATAATTATGAAAACAAAAATCAAATGAAAATTCGTTAGGTAACCTTGCGAATAAATTTTGATGTGAAGGTCAGTCAATGATTCGAATATTAGTTTATCTTTTAGTCTACACCTGTGCAAACATGGTAACGAAAAGTAAATTGATATGTAATTAATGTATACTCGATACACCCTAATATTTCTTGTAGACTCAGGATGCTTCTCGAATGTTTGCAATGCATGATATTACCTATACTCTTGATATATATATAATTGAAGCCTAAAATTCCTTAAAAGATCCTCTCAGATACTAAACTGCATGGTCCTCATATGGCTTGACCAAGATTATGTCTGGACTTAAAAAGAGACTGACCTCTGACATTACGGTCTCCTATAATTATACTGTGTAAAAGGATTATCTTCAATAATACCTCATAATTATAACAAACACTTTATTTTGTAAATTACACACGAAAAATCAAACGTCACTTAATCAAATGTAGCCACGATTCTGACGCATCACCTTCTCTCGCTCGCATGCGCATCATCCACGCATGGCACATAAGTTTTGAAGTGCCGAGGAACTAGGCTGGCACGTTACAACTGTCTTCATACAGGGTGGCAGGGACATCGACGTGCGAACTGTTACCATGATTTCAGCACACGATTTTAAATAAAGCTAGTCGTGGTGGCTCGCTGCTGTAAGTATACCGGTTCGGAAAACCTCGCCAATTGTTAAGCATACTCGTCGTCCGATAAATGCAGACCATTTTAATGGTTCCGTACCTCAATAGGAAAAAACGGAACCCTTATAGGATCACTCGTTTGTCTGTCTGTCTGTCACAGCCAATTTGCTCCGAATCTAATGGACCGATTAAGTTGAAATTTGGTACACGTATGTATTTCTGTGACCCAAATACGAACGTGTTACGAAAATAAATGAATTTTGAATATAGGGGTCACTTTTGGGGAGCAAACAAGAAAAAAAAAGTTTTTCTAATAGTACCGTGTGACATATTAAATGAAAAGGCTTGTTGCGAGGATCTTAAACACATTATTATATAATTTTAGATTAAATGTTTAAGAAATATGATGAAAATTGACCATTGAGACAAGGGAGGTAAGCAACGTAAATGTAAATAGTATGAATACAAAATACCCCGGTACCACTAGAAACAGTACACCGGGTAAGTGTCAGTTAATTCAGATGTATCCTATGTACCATTCCGGGTAGTACTACCCGGAATGGTACATAGCTATGTACCTACAAGTAGAAAGTGACAGGAAAGTCTTCAAGTTGCCGGTCTTCACAGATATCTTTAGGGTTAAAAAGACACCAGAAAAAGACCTCAGTCTACATCACCCTTAAATAAAGAAAATAAACACTATACCGCCTGTTACTACTAACTTTTAAATTGGAAAATTTAAAAGTGTACTAACAGCAACATTAATCCCCTTACTCCCAGGCGCAACATTATTTACTCTGCAAATTTCTTTAGCGACGCCCTAAATTTCCCTGGATGGCAAACTATAATCTCTTGGCCAGTTTCCAAGGAGGTGAGACGCTAAAAGTTAAACGAGGGGCTGGAGCCAAGCAATAGTACTGGAATTGGCTAAGGGGTTTCACCAGGTAGCAATTGCAATACCAATTTGAGATGGTTTTTGAATTCGGCATGTTTTTTTAGTATAGACAGAATTAAGTGGACTAAAACTTGGCTGTGGTTAACAATCCTTAAAAATAATAGGTTTTTTTAATGTTGACGTGATTCTTCACTTCACTTCTTACAGACAAAAATATAATATAATCTTACTTTAGTCAGCATATTAGCTTCCAACTAGTTATCCCGTAAAAACAATTTAATAATTCTCAAAGCATACTCTGCAACCAAGCATTAATCAAATATTATCCTTTACCCCCTTCGTAGAAATAACAGAGGCTCCTAAATTATTCCAAGTCTTCAAGCGAGTTGAGTGGACCGGTGCGAGAAATGACATCCTTAATCCACTCTTGTCCATCCGTGCCCATGTGGCTTGGCCGTTGAAAGGTCCCCTGTGTGGACACTATAAACATGTTAATGCGGTGTCCAATGTTTGTCCCGAGGGCCGCCAACTAATTCCAAACGGGCTTCGCCTTGATTAACATATAATGTCCCCGTGTGGTGTAGACGTGCTGGGTGGGCGTTTTGGAATTGCTGACGTCATAAGTGTCAGCTGTTGTTGAAAATTTAAATAAGAATGTTTACGGGAACATTGTATGGCTAAGGGTTGGGTTTTGAAGTATTTTATAGCTTAATGTTCGTGTACTTGGATGTTACGACTGTGCTGTTTCGAATTGATATTTTTCTCTTTTGTTGGTATGGCAGACGTAATCTCTTCATTGTTCATAAACGTTTATTGATCTCGTGAGTCACAGAATAAGTTAAAAAAATTATTAAACTAAGATCTGGAAAATTTGGGACTTGCTGCGAGTCGAAGTTAAATATGTATTTGCATTTTCACAGAAGCGAGTCATTAATATTTTTGTTATAGCAAACGGAAAATATAAGTTATTGGTAGTTAATATTCTGCTTAAATAAGCACGTTATATCGATAGTATTTTTTATAGTAGGTATACATTTCTACTATCTATCTGCTTGTTTGGGATCAGAACTTAACTAATGTAATGGACGTCATTATTAATTGGAAACCTTTTGCAAACACAAACAGTACCTTTATTTATTTTTTTTATATTCACCAGACAAGAAACATTATACTTAATACTTACTTATTTTCCTAGACTTTTGTTCGGAACAAGTCAGAAGATGGAATCATGTTGACCGCAATCCAATTATATGTAATACCTATCTATTTTTCCAGACAATGTATCACTCAAATATATTGAATGGAGCCTAAAACCAACGAAGAAAAACAACACAATTTTATCTTTTATTATTGAGAAAATATCTTCATCAACTATCAATGGTCGTGGTTATTGGTATTGACAGAATCATTTCTTTCTACTGGGTGTTGTATTTTAGCTTTCTGCTTTTTTTGTTTTTTCAATGACACTTTTCGAAGAAAAATCATCGCAGAAAAAATAATTACTGCAATTTGCATTAAAACAATTCTCTCTTTTGTATCAAAAACCTCATGCTAATACAATCAGTAAACCACTTACCAAGTCTAAGTGTGATAATTACGACAGTATCCCTAGAGGATCGTTCATTGTAGCGGTCTCTGAGAAAACGTTCCCAGCGGTAAGCATTCACGACTTGATTATCTTCAATTCTAGGGCTACTTCAGTGAACTACTTTAAGAATAACCGTTTCTAAGAGTAATGTAACGGTAACGGGATTCTTCGCAATCTGTACCATTATCTTTTCTAGCTTAATATCCTAATCGTGTTTGTTATTCATAAACGCATTCAAGGAGACTCAACGAGACACAATAGAAGTTTTGTTATTATAATGTCTCTGGGCGTTTAGTGCTCCTCAAAGTGTTAATTTATTTGCTTTTACAACAAATTCTATACAAATATTTAATCTCTTTGCTTCTTGCTTTTGATTTTGATTAAATATCTGATGCTGAAAGATATTATCTTCATAAAATTATGATATCTATACGCTAACAGACTTAAAATATGTATATAAAAAGGAGAGGAAATAGGCATAAAAAGAATCATCCACATCGCTGTCAACAGGAAAAGTGCCCAAAAGGCTGGCAGCATTGCCACGTTGGATGCCAATACTGATTCTTGTTTAGAAATAAAAGTATCGATTCTTTATATTAAGATTTATTTACATAAATTATTGTGTTGACATTGTATTAATTTTATGAACTATAAAAGAAGTCCTATAAATATTGGAGTACTTTTACTTGAATTCGGAAGCAAAATAAATTATCACAAAGGCGGATAGTGGGGCTTTTTCCATTAGGAACTTTATCTATGTTTGTGCTCTTTTAATGTCAATTGGATTGCCCACTATCACGTCGAAGCTATAACATAGATAAATAAGCATATAGGTCCGTATTACATCTCTTTTTCTCTTGGGGTAGTATATTTCTAATGTTGCTTGTATCATGAAGATGTTATGTAACAGTTAATCTAAAGACTCCAGACTAAATTTCATTTTTCACTACCATAATTCTCAAACTTCACACATGACGACCCATACATCCTCTTTTTTCATTCCTTTTTTCATTCACCTCTTCACAGGCATGGAATTTAAAGTCCATCCCTCGAAAGCTAAGCTTATAACTTGCGCCCCACATAAAAGGAAGGTGACAAGCCCCAATTTTCACGTGTGCCTTTTGTTGAAAACAATGTCCTACTTTATTTGCAGTCGGTTGTTTTAAGAGTGTTATTTGTAATGGGAATGGTGACAAAACCCAAGGTTCTTTGGACCCTGTTTTCAGAACAAAGGTTTCCATTTACATCAAATTGCGTGGTTCAGCAAATTCTTGCTAGTTACTTTTTGGTGGGGTTCGTGAATAACGTGGCTGGTTTTTATTTTAGGTTTATTTTATTAACAGTGTGAGGGACAATGTTGCTATAGTGTTAGTTTGATAAGAACGATCGATCTTATCAAAACAAATGATAAAAACTAAAACTAAAGCTTTATGTTTACAAGCGACAGGATTAAAAAATGGTGTCTGACTGTCACTAGAAATTATACTGTTTAATATTTTCCAAAATGAGTAGAGAGTTATAATCCTTGAAAAAAAGAAAAGATTTTCTTCGTTTGCGTATTAAAACTGCGTATTAGGAAAGGCATGAAGGAAATTCATGAACCAAACGCCTCCAAAACCTTAGCTAGAATGATTCACACCAAAATTAAAATTCAGTACCACATTAGAAATTATGTCCATTAAAATTTCAACAATGTCTCTATTTGAGATAAAACAATTTTCTAAGAACTTAATGTTCTTTCCTAACACATTTATGGGCTATCAAAATTTCTCGCGTTAACCAAGATAAATTCTATGTTTTTGTAATGAAATAGAGCTCTACTTTTAATAATTTCGTAGGGGACTTTTCCCAGTTTAAATAATTTTCAAGTATGAGTAAAACAAAATTTCGACGTTAAAATACTATCAGAAGCATAATTGAGTTCTCAATTTATGACAGATATAATTATAAGAAACCCATTATCTATGATTTTATCGTCATTAATGTAAATCGTTAATCATTTTCTGATTTAAATAATCTTCTTTATCATAATTATTATTATTTTGTTATTCACTTGTTCTGTTTGGTATGACACGGTTCTAAATAGAATCAAGATATTTGTCAACCTATCTGCCTAGCCTTTTCGCAATTATGTTGAGTTCGGCTTTCAGTCAGTTGGTTGCTGCTAAATTGGTATTCAGCGGCATCCGGTTGACTGAAAGCCCTGTAAAATACTGGTGTATTTTACATGGAGCGACTGCCTATCTAACCTCCACAACTCAGTTACTGGGTAATACGATACCCCTTGGTAAGACTGGATGTCAGACTTTTCGGCTTCTGACTACCGGTAATGACTGACAAAGATCTACGAATGGCAACTGGTACCAACGGTTTAACGTTGCTTTCCGAGGCACGGAGGGGGTTCGGTATGAAATGTATCGTCACTCATCTATTAACTGACCGCGGCAAGTGTAGCTTAACCTCCGATCGACCCGCTGTTATCATTAAACCACGAGCTCCTGCGCAGGCGTAGCATGACAATCATAGAAATGGGTTTTCCACGAGTTTTGTCGTCGGAAGAATAGACAAAATGACAGATTGTGATTGTTTATGCGTCTTTTATGGTTTTCCACGAGTTTTGTCGACGGAAGAATAGACAAAATGACAGATTGTGATTGTTTATGCGTCATTTTGTCTATTCTTACGTCGACAAAACCCGTTTCTATTGTGGTCATGCTAACCGTCCTGGTCAAGGTTTTTACGTGCCAAATGTATATTACGTACGTTAAACTAGCTCAAAAAAAATGGCTTTAATATATTCTCGCTTAAATTCATGAATTGACCAATGAATGTTAATATTAAAAGCTGAATCCACTTGTAATTATCAACAGCAAAAGTTACCAATTTAACCACTTAAAACGTTACAGCTAGAAGCAATCAAATATAAAACTTTTGTAATATTAATATTGATTGGTCCGTACTTTGAAATTGTAAAACGTATTTCGCTCGCAAAGTTCAATTTGCATTACATTAAAGTTGCCGTTGGGTATTGATAATGTATATACACTGTTTTCATTGAAAAATATAGATTAGATAACGAAGATAATCATTTGCAGAATAATATTAATTATAGACGATGGCAGGGACATCGAGGCGAAAACTGAAACCATGGATTCAGTACATGATTCGGAACACCAGGGGTGTTCCGAATCATGTACTGAAGTTGAAATTTTTCGTCGATTGTTAGAAAAAAAATGCAATACCTGTTTCATAGAAAATGCAATACCTACGCGGTCAAAATGTATGGACCAGATGATTTTTTTTTTTAAATAATCGACGAAAAATTAATTAAATTAAAAGTATTGAATCCATGGTTTCAGTTTTCACGTCGATGACCCTGCCAGTCTGTATAAAGTGGTGAAAGTGAAATTAAGTATTAAGCTGTAACGACTGCCTATCTGACCTGCATAACAAAGTTACTGGGTAACACGATACTTCTTGGTAAAACTAGTTGTCAGACTTGTAGGCTTCCAATTACCTGTAACGACTGTCAAAAATCTACAAATAACAACGGGAGCAATATTTTAACACCCATCCACGGACCGACCTTGGCGTTAACCTTCGATCGACCCGCTTTTGTTATTAGCTACGAGCCTCTCTGAGACATATGAGTTTAAAAATTGAGGAGATAACTAGTACAAATCTTCAATAAGCTATGGGTACGAAAATAACTCTTGAATTGCTCAAAAGATTAGCCAGCCAACAAGGTTGGTATCGGAACTGCTTGTACAAGGTAACCCAGAACGCGTAGCACGCTTTTTCACCTGTAAGCGTAGCATGACCACCGTAGATAAAGTGACAGATAAACAATCACAATGTATAATTTGGTCTATTCTTCCGTCGACAAAACCGGTTTCTACGGTGGTCATGCTACGCTTGCAGGTGAACATAAGTACGAAAGATTAATATAATTACTATTAGAAACTAGTATAATCAAAGTTCCTCAGAATAAACCGTTTCCTTTACTCGTTGGGTGGTTGAACAAAAACAAAATACAGTAATAAACTATTATGAACACAAGCTCAAATACTCTCATTAATTTAATTCACGGTTCAAAAGGTCAATTGTAACTAGGGGTCCGTTGTACCAGCCCAAAGTTATGGGTTACACCCAGTAAATGACAAAAGACAAAATGCCTGAAGGTACTGAAGGTAAAATAATCCTTAACTTCGTAATGAATATATGGAGAAAGAAACAGAACCGTAACTTCCAATTAGTTTCAAATAAGACCTCTAACATCTTGAACTCGGTTGAAACATTGTTTTATTTTGTTCCAAGAGAAGCCGAAGATGTAGATTGATTTGCATAGTACTCAACTTTATTTGGAACATTGCTCAGGAATTTTATAGTACCTACTCAATGATGAAGACGTTACTATTCAATGTTTCTGGAGAATTATATCGATTTTGATTGGTGCAAAAATTAGCGGCCATGTTGTTTTGCATAGGCACATCAATTTAAATGAGATCACAATTTGAAAACAAAGAAAAATAAGAGGTATTTTATAATTAAAGTAAACAAAAGAAGTACATATTAGATTTTGGAAACTACAAACATTTTAGACGACTTTAATCAGAAGAATAATGTAGCTAAAACAATAGAAACGTTGTCAGACAAAGTGGTGGAAACTAAAGCATTCCAGACGGTAATTCCAGTGTCTGGAAAGGTTCAGAGACAGAAGGACTATACAATATATGCTTTACAGTTGACAATTCTTAATTTAGATTCAGAATTCGATCAACATTAAGATTTCACGCCGAAGTTGCAAGAGCCCTGTTGGCGTGGGCTGGCAAGCGAGAGGGCGTGAACCCAAATCCAAACCGCACTATATACAGCCTTAGTTTATTACGTGGTTTGCGTTGCTTAGTAAACAGTTCGTCGATGTTTAGTGTGCTTGTTAGTTTCCTCACATGATTATGATCAGCTGCCATATCCAAAAAAATGTCTATAGGAGATAGATCACCATCGGACGTGTCTGAATTAGTGTATTCGGCCATTGTAAATGCTAACTATAGAAATCCTATTAGATATGTGAAAATGAGACATGTCTAGTAGTGATAAATAAGAAATCTCATCGTAATTTTGAATTAAGCTGTGGTAACGTCTCAAGGTATCTAAGACGTTTTACAACTTTCTTGTTTGCGGTTATCCAAATGAACTTTTACACCTACAGTTATTATATTCTTGAAGAGTATACAGTAAAATGCAACAGCTCGTACTTACATTTGATACCTTTTGACATCGTTGACCAATAAAAACAGACGATATTGTTTTCTTTCGCCATGAAAACGCAAGCAGCTGTGTTTTTATGGCATGTGGTGTAATAGAATAAAGAGTAATTTTCATACAAAGACTCGGAATACAAAGAAAATATTTGTAAGGTGTTATGTGATTGCAAACTCGTACTATGGGTTTTTATTTTACTGTCTTCATTTACTTTTAGTTAGTATGGCTTGTCATCACAGTAAAAGTATAAAGTGTCTTAATTTTTCGAATCGTTTCTTTGCAATGAAAAATAAGAAGGACATTTAATTGAACTTTGAGTCTGCACTGCACATGTCACCAGTTCAATGCCCCAGGAAATAATTTATAGGCCTATATACCTTTAGATATTTCAGGTCTTAGGTTCTCGGTGAGATCTTTCTTTGTAAAAACATCTTTGATTTAGAATAAAACCAAAAGCATGTCAACGCATAAAAATATATTTCGTCTGAAAATTATTTGGAACGCACGATTGAACAACAAAGAAAATTATACTAAAACCCTTCTTCAGTTACTCGTACACATTATTTTAGGAAAGGTTACGCTTGCTTACTGTGGCTTCCCATTTCGAGGGCCGTATTTGACTGACTTCGTCTACATTCGCTGGATTCCACCCCTGTGGCCTACTCTGAAGCACTTGGATGTAACAGCGGTGGAGCAATCTTTTCTAACCGCTTATGATATTACAAGGGATGGAGTAGGACGTTTGGTTTAATGCGTGTCGAAAGTTAGGGAGTGTGTATTGTCGTTTGTGAGTGAGGTTGTAATGGTGTGGTGTGATGAGACTTTTATGGTAGTATAAAATTCGTAATTAAACAAAAATAAAAATAAAAAATAATAAAAATATAAATATAGATACTACAACATATAAAGCAAAATAATTAGACGTTGCTGCATCTCGCAGTAAAAAATAATATGACGTGTTATAATATCACTACGTTACTCTAGAAGATAGAATACACATACATACATATATAAACTCACGCCTTTTTTCCATGGGGTAGGCAGAAACTACAGAACGCCGTCTGCTATGATCCTCACATATTCCTTTCATACACCTGGTCAAACACGCACGCCGGTTGCGAGTATTATACACATGGCCATTCTGAAGAACACCACCAATACGTCAGTATATGTTCTCCTAGGGTGTCTCTTCCCGGCGTTTCCAGTCACATCTGCCTTGTAAATTATTGCATTATGCTTTATTGTACTTCCACCAAAAATGTTAACATAGCTAAATTCAATTTTTAACCATGATTTTTCCTCATGATTTTTTCCATCACTATACCTAAAAAGTGTTGTGTTAACTTTCAGATGTGTCCTGAATGTAACTATTATACCAACTTTGTACCTACCATATCCGACGAATAAATGTCTTTGTCTTCAAAACTCATATCAGTATTTGGTAGATTTCTGACAGTAATAAGTCAAAAATAGAATAATCAAATAGGTACACATTTTCAAATCAAATGGGTATCTGAAAATTACCGCAATCTAGGTACTACTGAATTTTTACTAAGGCTGTATTTTTCAATTTTCGACAATACTAGAAACATAGAATTGTTCAAATACCTTTGCACCAAGCTTTGAATTACCTCCAAATTACTCAAAAACTGGAAAATTGTACTGTACTGCATTGGATCCACTTAAGTTTATTTTTTCATATTCGACTCCCAACGGGGTGGAAAATGGTTGCGAAGGAAACTTTACTCATTTTCCCTTTTATGCTATTTTGGGTCAGTGAAATAGTAAGTTATTTAAAGGATTTAATTATTTAATCAAATTGAGCAAGAGAAGGAAAAGGTTTTCTTTATGGTTACTTATTTAAATTATTTCGTCATCTCTGCGTTTCTTATTCGTTTGTTTTAATCTTATTATTATTTTCACGTCTTTTGACATCTCTCGGGACCCTGGAGTCCCGTACCTTTGGAAGGCGTACGAGGGGTCGAAGCTAACTCGCAGAGGCCCACTAGACGTTTTTAATTAAATGAGGCACCAACCGATGATTATCCCTGTATGCACTATACAAGTGCACTCAAGGACAACCCCCGGTTGATGTAGGACTATTGGAGAACATGGAAATAAAACATATTGGGCTATGGATTTGGGTGGCTATGATGGATTAGTTGCCTGGAACTATGGAAGTACTATGTCCCCTGCCTGATCAATGTTATGTAATACACGGATAAATGGCAGGGGATGACTTGCACACTCAATAATGGACCCCCTAAAACAGTCGCTAGCACATAGTACGTCACTATGTGCTAGCGACTGTAACTGCGACAAGGAGGCAATACTTCCTGAGGTGCTTGAGGAGTGGAGAGGTATTCCACGGCTATCAGGACAATCCCGGAAGTACGGTCGAGGAAGGAAGTATTCCAGTAAGATGCTGGTATCCCTACCAGCATCTTACTGGAATACTTCCTTCCTCCGAGCACGTTTGGTCTTGCGAGTCTCCACTCAAGCCGAGCAATAAAGGCAAGCCAGAGGTGAGGAACAAGACTTCTCCCGGGAGATTGGGTCCGTGGGGTCGATACTGCCCAACAGTTCGCCACATGCTGCCCTGCGGGTTTATGTATGGTCTGGCTCCTCACCCTAGACCTGATTCGGCAAAGTAAATTCTACCGACACAGAACCAGAGTTCAGGAGCGCGTAAGCCCAACCACGATGTCAACGTAGAGATACGCCGGTGGGGTAAGTAATCTTATTTATTACTAGCTTCTGCCCGCGACTTCGTACGCGGATCTTGTTGCTGAAGAGGTTTCTACGGAGCGAGTTGCAGCCTGATGTTCTCGAACAGCATCAAGTCTATCCTGACGCTCTTCGGTAGATTCTTGGGATCTTATGATCCTCAATCTTTTAGCTTCTTTGGAACGTTGGGAAAGATTTGACCTCTTTCTAGTCATGGTTATAATTTTATTCTGAAGATACCTGATCAATTAAAATCTAAGTGACTGCTCCCCTGCGTTACCGGGTAGGCTACCGTGTCATGAAGATAAATGGAAAAGGAAATTAAACACTCTAATAACATAAGCCGGAAGGCATATTTACTCGATAAAATAAAATAATAAATGGGAGTTTTAGCCAGTAGAGTCAAATTTTCAATGATTCATAGAATTTTCATCGAAAATCAGTCCTAAACTGTTACCGCCTTCAACGCGTGGAGGTACTCCCAGCTTATGTTATTTTATAATTATACAGTGAAATTAGTGATATTTTTGATTTCTACATCAGGGGTTCCAGATCTACAATCTTTATACGTCAACAGAGAGTGCTCATCAAGCTGAAAAACTCTTGCTAAGACGTCATTCCTATACTATTCCTAGTTGCCTACTGCTTTAGATCGTTGATTTACAAAGGTACGCTATTCAAAGCCAAACTTAAAGCATTCCTGTTGAATAAATGTTTATATTCTATATCTGAATTGGTGACAAATGATGGTGAATAGTTTTTATATTTAGTAATTTACCTTTTTGACATTAAATATACATTCAAGACATTTTTCGATTTTTTGCATTTTAGAGAATAGATTTATACGAATTTGACATGATAATATTTACAATAATTTATATAATTACTATTTACAATCTATTGACATATTAATTTATCATATAAGTTATTGATTTTATTTTTAGTGAAATTTACTGTTTGATATTCATAATTTATTGTTTTTAGCTGTAAAATATTAATTAATGTACTACAAAATTCAAACACAATGCGAATTGTTACATGAATAAATTAATAAATAAAAATAAATAAATAAATATATATGTTATAGTGTAGCTGGGCTCTTGGAGATCCACATCAGCTGTTCCAGATCTTCAAATTTAATACGACAACAGAGAGTGCTCATCAGGCTGAACAACTCTTGCTAAGACGTCATTCCTATACATGTTAAAGTGTAGCTGGGCTGTTGGAGTTCCACATCAGCTGTTCCAGATCTTCAAATTTTATACGACAACAGAGAGTGCTCATCAGGCTGAACAACTCTTGCTAAGACGTCATTCCTATATATGTTATAGTGTAGCTGGGCTCTTGGAGTTCCACATCAGCTGTTCCAGATCTTCAAATTTTATACGACAACAGAGAGTGCTCATCAGGTTGAACAACTCTTGCTAAGACGTCATTCCTATATTTGTTATAGTGTAGCTGGGTTCTTGGAGTTCCACATCAGCTGTTCCAGATCTTCAAATTTTATACGACAACAGAGAGTGCTCATCAGGTTGAACAACTCTTGCTAAGACGTCATTCCTATATTTGTTATAGTGTAGCTGGGCTCTTGGAGTTCCACATCAGCTGTTTCAGATCTTCAAATTTATTCTCTTAGCAGAAAATGCTCGTCACGTGAAACAATTTTTGCTACGGTACCATTTTTGCATCTCTTATAGTTTAGCTGGTCTGTTGCGGTTCTGCATCAGGTGTTCAAGTTTCCAAGATAAATTATAGCCTATATGTTGCCCAGACTTAATACCTATACAACAAAAAGAAAATCATTCAAATCCGTCCAGTAGTTCCGAAGATTAGCGTGTACAAACAAACAGACAAACAGACACACGGACAAACAGACAGATTTTTTTTTTTTGGTTTCGCGCTGTATCACTTTTTCTAAACCCCCCTCAATTTTTTTATTTTTTATTATATTCAATGTACAGACACAGTTTTTTTACTGTTTTATTATATGTATAGATTAGAATCAAAATGTAAACATTAATTTTGTAATTTAAGCTATCTTAACCATTCTACACCCAAATATACCATAGAAAAATATAACGTCTGAAGAGACATAATTAAACAAAGAATAACATGTAAAAGAAGATAAGGCAAACATTTAAATAACAAAATCTATTACACAACAAGTTATCTCAAATAACAATACAAAAACTCTATTAGACATTACAACAACATTATACCAGTTTTTTATACCATTACATAGTTTTTAAGGGAACCTTTTTACTCCACTGTGTCGTTAACTGTCAAACTTTTCATATTACGAAGAACGTCCACTTAAACCCAAGTCCGTTTAAGAGGTAGACCTTATAGAAACTTTTTCTTTTGCCATCTTCAAAACAACTGGGACCCTAATCCTTTTCAATATTAAATGTGAATGGGCCTAAATTGCGAAAAGTGTCATTAATTTGCTTTTGAATATAAAACGAAACTTCTTTAGCTTCATGTTCAGGAAGTTTTGTGTGACCGTGTGATACTGGGTCTTGTTATGATAAGTATAGTCCCTTTTTCATTTGCGGGGTGCCAGGTTTGTGCATGAATCTATTATTAGCGGCACTGAATAAAGTATGAACTTTATTTTCTGTGTTAGATTCGCGCCCGATTGGCATTTGCTGCAAACCCCATTTCCAAGAACATAAACTTCTAACCCTACCTTGTATATATATCTTAGAAATGTGCAAATTAGAAATAATCAAAAACTCTTCACTACACGCGAGAACATGCAGACTCATTACACACTACGACACAAAAATAGACTAAACCTACCAGGTTCTAAGCTGAAAATACACTCCACAAGCACTTTAGTAATGTCAGTTAAAATATATAATAAATTACCAGATGAAATTAAAAATGAACAAAAATTTAATATCTTTATAAACAAATTAAAACAATTTTTAATCTGTAAATGTTATTATAATGTGCATGAATATTTAAATGATAAATTTAATAAATAAACAATAACACCAAAAAAAAAACGCAATAATATTTTATACTAATATATGTATAATTTAAATAAATTTTAATGTATAAATCCAATATGAGTAGTAAAAATTGTATGTATTCAATTAGTTATAAGCCTACCTACCCACACAAAACGAATGAATTAATATTAAAATTGTAAACATATATCTATAATAGCCCTCCTCTTAATTTTTATGTTGTTATGCCCGACAGGGCCCACAATGCTCCAAAACGAATGTTATGTACCTACCACCTTTTTTTTTTTTTTTTGAGGTTGGGAAATCATCAAATAACTTCTCCCGCTCTGGGCGGAGCGGGAGGGCGTGTCAGACTCTTACTGACTAAAACCCACCCGTGTTCCTTCTGTTGCCCTGTTGCCGGGGGCCACGATCTCCCTTTCGGTTTTCTTCGCAACCCCGGCAGGCATCGGCCCTAGTGGACCCCTTCAAATCTGCTGACATCTCTTTGAGGCGCGCGTGGAACACAACGCGCCGTCGACACGGGCCTGGTCCTTATCGGACGGTGAGCCACCCATTGCTCACCGTCCGCAAGCCCGCGCCTACGGTGGTCGGAAATCGCCCCGCGATTCCCGACGCCCTGGGCGTCTCCTCCTGCGGCGGTTAGGGGCGTGAGGGCGCCAAATTTGCCTTTCCCTCACGCGTTCCGCCTCCTCCTTCGCGAGCATTACAGCTTCGCAGAAGGAGGTGACGGCCTCCCATTTCCTCTCGCTCCGTACCATGGCCTGAACCAGGGCCGGACGCGAGAGATCACCGCCGCCGATCGCCTCCACGAGGACACGGCGATGCTCCGCCCAAGCTGGGCAGACCTCCACCGTATGCTCCACCGTGTCCTCCGGGCGATCCACACAATGGTGACACCCGGGCGTTTCCTCCCGCCTTATCCTGTGCAGGAACCTCCCGAAACAGCCGTGTCCGGTGAGGACCTGTGTCAGACGGAAGGTGAGGACGCCGTGGCGCCTCTCTAGCCACTCCTCAAAGAGGGGTCTTATCGCCGCAATTGTGGCGTGCCCAGCGCTGGGTTGCGACAATCGCACTCTCTATGACGCCATGAGATCCCGCCGGAGCTCTGTCCGCTGTGCCGCGATTTCTCGCGGCAGCGGAGCTAAGCCCCGGCGCCTCGCCTCCTCGCGCCACTCCCAAATGTGCGCGAGGACCTTTGCCTCCAGATCCCATGGTGGTAATCCGGCAAGGAGGCTCGCCGCCTCGTAGGAGACCGTGCGGTATCCTCGGGCCAGCCGGATGGCGATGACTCTCTGGGACGCGTTCAACCGGCGGGCTGGCCGCAGCCTTATTGATCGCGCCCACACCGGCGCCCCGTAAAGGGCCATGGACCGCACGACCCCCGCGTAGAGCCTCCGGCAGGAAGCGTTTGGATCCCCTAGATTGGGCAGGAGCCGCTTCAACGCAGCCCCGGCCCGCTCCAGTCTGGGAGCCAAACGTCGGAAGTGTTCGACGAAGTTCCACCGGCTGTCGAGGACAAGTCCCAGATACTTCATCGTCGACTCGACGCCGATGTGAACCCCTCATGTACAGTAAGCGTTCAAAAGTGCATAAGCACGTTAAGAATCATATTGCTGTGAACACGCGGTATAGTCCGTTGATCTGTATGTGTAAACAACACGGCACACACACCACAGAGAACGCAGTATTGCGTTTTACACACTGTCGTATCGTCGCGTACTTGCGCCTCACTACCGAAACAAATATATATTTCCGTCGCTTTTGTTAGACAATACGCATCATGCGCTTGACCTTGGCCAGTTTATGGCAATGCTAAAATTCAAACCTAACTTACGTGTGCAGATAGCAGAACGCGTTAAGCATTGGTCTGAGATGCAAACTGGCTTAGGTTCCAACCTCGTCAAACACAGTGCAGTTTTTGCAATTTTTGTTAGCAATAATATTATATTTTAACTATTGCTGCCTTTTTTATTAATGCTGTTATTGCAATAAAGGGTTTAGAATTAAAAATGCGTAATATGTGATAGCAAAATTAAAAAATTGTATTCGTTATATTTATTTTACTTATAGATAATATATTGCTACAATTATTTGTCATTACGTCAGCTCAATAAGATGTGAAATAGATGTCAAAAAACTTAGAAGTAATTTATATTATTTTGACATATTTGTATTATGAAATGTTTTAAATTTTAAATTGATTTTTTCACCATAAATATTAGCTAGCTTATTATTAGTTAGCTTTGATCATGGTCGAAGTAATTAAGCAATAAATAAGAATATAAGACTAATCAAAATGTAAAAAAAAAAACTACTTACAAAATAGGTGATTTTAAGGTAAAGTATGGGCAGTTTGTTTACATTATTTATTTTACATTTTATTTGGCTTTAGTAAATATTGGTTGGTATTGAGGTTATAGCTTAAGTATTCATTTTCTTTACGAAAAGAAGATTGAAACTTAACCTCAAATTGTAATCCTAAAATAATAATATTACTAAAATAATCTTAAACATTTTCGGTCTATCTGCGAGAAATACGGCAAACAACATATTGTAACTTGCTTAAAAAATCGTTACCACAAATTCATGCAATAACGAATCTGTTGTTTATTAAGTTGGTACGGTAAATATTTTAAGGTTAAAATATAGCAGTGTCCCACTTGAAGTCTTAATATTATCGTGCGAAACTTAAACGTTCTTGTTTATGCCTTTCTGTCGAAAACGGCTTCCTAGCTGGTCTTCAGTGATACAAGTCTTCAGAGTGCACAGCGAACGGTTCATAATGACGTGTTTAATAATTCAGCAAAATATCTCGTTGGTATGAAACCATTTGTTTCATATTCCTCCATCATTTGACGTCGCTACTGCTCGATAATAAGCCTCTTCCTCATTCCTCTTAACCCTCACAGTATTTCTCTAGAACAAAGAATAACATTGTATTTATTACACATAATAATTATTTATCATTGACTAATCGAATTAAACCTCATAATGAATTTAAAATTTTAAAGGCATCTTCTGTCTCAACAATACCTCTGTTCTATCAACAATACCTTTGATTAAGATTTATGTTTAGTAAAATATGAAATATTTAAATGATAACACTCACACTTAGTCCGGTCTCATTAGATATTTGTGTAAATTACATTCACTTTTACGCAGCGCAATAATATTTGATCTCCCTTCAATATTTATATTTGACTGCATTTTGAAAACAATAACCACAACACCGCTAATACTTAAATACTCGTCACCAACAATAACCACGAACCAACAAAGTTTTGAGATTGGCTGGGAACAGACCGTAGCAATCGCGAATACGCGTAACGAACTGCGTCTGTCTACCCCACAGAAATCGAAATGATTTACTTAGTTTTCTGTGGTCTACCTGCTAAACCTTAATATTTATGTGAACAAGACGACCGAAACAAAAAACGAATGATTATTGAACTAGTCATTATTAAAAAGTAACAAAAATTATGAATAATAATTATTAAAAAATAACAAAAACTATGAATGTAATTATTAAAAATTACAAGCAAACCACAGATGAGATTTGAACCCTCGTTCGGCTCGCCATAATCGCACATACCAAAGCACGTTATCCACTGAGCTAGCACGCCGTATTCTATATTGGTTGAAATTATGAACTACTATGAGTTGCAGACAAAGTGAGTGTGTGTGTATCTATAGTATTGTAACATCTTATAGAAGAAGGTCGTAAGTCAAACCGAAGCGTCAGTCTATTGCTTTGTGCGATTGCCTATGGACTTTTGGTCGGTACTGTACCTACCACCTAAGTTCACATTGTGGAATGCAATAAACATATTAAGTATTGAGTATTTTTCATGTTTGGAATTTATTATGAATGTGTCTACTCTCATATTTTTTTCAAAAATCGTATTAAAAATCGTGATATGCATATTTTACTTAATTGAATTAACATAATTAAACCATTTCGTTGACAATTACAAGGGTTTTTATAACCACAGCAGTCTTCATTGTTCTACTGGTTGGCAGACTCTCTTGTATTGTTTCCATTCTGTCCTGAGTCACTAATTTCGACCTATGAAAGCATGGTATTTACGAAAAATATTTTTTTATTTTATTAATAAGTGTTTTTCTTTTTATTGCAGGTAAGATGAAGTTAACGCTTTCACCAAAGAAACCTGGTAATTTTAGAAGTATAATTGAATTGAATTTAAAACACAACATTTTAGTTCTAAAAACTAAAACTCTTTTGTTTTCTGTTTCCAATTCAAATATTAATTATGAAATAACCTCTAGACTTGTTTAAAGTTTAGTTTTTGAATAGGTAAGAACGTTATTTATCTAATAAAAACTATAGTTTTGTAATCTAACAGAATATTGATAGTCAGTAGGTATAATTTTAATGTAAAATTCCTTTAATATTCATATTTCACGCAAAGACATTGCACAATACCCTAATAGCCTTTCACACATATTCTGAACACTTTTCTTATCACAAAGTCACACACATAATCAATAAAGCGACCCCATGAATAAGCAAAAACCTAACAAGAGAAAACTTTCACATTTTCGCCAATCATTCTATCTAATGCTTACGACAATGTCAACATGGGATGCCATCAATATTCCGGCCATTTGGGTCGGTTCTTTCGTTGCCTACTGTAAAATTCAAAAATATTATGCGCCCAGACCCTACCAAAGGCTTACACACTCCATTAGGGTTTGATTTATTGGTGCCCACTAAAAGGGTCCCTCAAGGAACTATCCTTATACCCTTACTGTGTAATACTTACATTAGACGTATGAAAATTTTGTCCTGAAATATTATTTGATCGTGTTATATGATACGTGGTCATCGATTTCCGTGATATATCAGATTCAGTTTGAGTGCCTGCTTATGGAAGGTTATTTGGTATGTATATTGAATATTTTAGTAAAATGCTATGAGGATGATAAATTCTTCTTTGTGACTATCATAAGTATTTGATCGCTACTTTCGTTATGATAATAATTGAAAAAAAAAAAGCACTGTAATATAATCACTTCGCGCTTTTAATTGATTCTGCGGTCTTATAAACAAATCTCTCTTTTTTTTAACTTTTTTAATTCCATATCACATTTAGTTCGACAGGTTAGCTACTAAACTCTAAAAATTGTTATAGCAATTTAAGGTTATCTAAAAGTACTAAATAAGTAAAACTTGTAACTCGTTATTTAAATCAAAGTAATTTAAATGTAAATTTTAAAAGACTTCATTTACTTCAAAGTAATTGCGCTTGATTTAAGTATCGCTGGAGAAGTTTAAATTAACTATAGCTCAACTTACAGACATAGTGACGTGTAACGAATGAGGAACTTTGTAAACTTTTCGTGCACGAATAATATCTACAGCCGGATCTCAGTCTCAGGCTTCATCCTGGGTGAGGAACTTGCGCGGGTGCTAAGGCGGGCAAGAAGTCTCAAATAATTATGTGGACCGCCGTTTGCGTCCATCTATTGTGTAGTGACTATGGCGGGTTCCTAGAACAATGGGACTGATGCCCGTTTTCACTAACGTCAAACAAAGCTAGGTAATGTCATATGAAAGCAGTTTCCAAAGCAACTACTGCCGTTTAATCATTCGATTCTCGTTACAAAACTCGTAAGCTTTGAAATCGAAATTTTTGACACTTGTCTATGGCTTAAGGCAAGTTTGGTTTGAGTCAATATTGTTAGAAATCTGTTGCTAGACAACCTGTTAGAGTTAGCTAAGCATTACGCATTGACGATTCGCTGTCTTTATTTTAGTAATCATCTAGTGGCTGGTGAAATGTTTTTTTCTTACTTAACTTTTTAATGTTTACGCATTAGATATGTGTCGTACAGAGTTAGTGAAAACAGGTATGAGTGATCTAGCTAGCGACCGTCTAATGTTTTTCCCTGTGGAAAACTATCTTCCGTCTACTGTCCGCTACAACTCGCAATCCTCAGTAACCACCTAATCGCACCCGCTACCGCTCTAGTCATTGCGCATTCACTCTGAACGAGGCCTCAATGGATACTTTGTGAAGCTAACATTTCGAAATGCAAGCAACCGTGAGTAAAACTTGAAATGTCGAGCATTTTGTTACTCGTACAAAGATTTGAAACCGTAAATTACGTCCTCCAGATTTTATACGGTGCATTCATTTTACTGACATGGTAAAGTATCAGAATTAATGTACTGTGAATGTACTGTACTTAGAGTAGTAGACCTCTTTGTGTAGGAACTCATGCGGGAGGTATTCCTGCAATATCTGTAACATGACTAAAATAGTGACGCACTACAATACATCTGATATACAGATGGTACTATCCATTTAATGAGCAATATTTGTATTTAAAATATATGATATTATATCACGTTCTTGAAAACGGTTCTAACGATTTCTATGAAAGTTGCATTATAGGGGTTTACGGGGGCGAAAAAAACGATCTAACTACGTTTCATATCTAGAAAACATAGTTTTCTCCGAATTTTTAGCCGAGCAGAGTTCGGTCGCCCAAATTTTAAGATGGCTATCTTAGAATGACGACATGTCAGCATGGAATTATTATGTACTATAAATGCAATTAGTATGAACTATCCTATAAATTTTTATATAGTATACTATTAAATGAGTATTCTATACTTTCGCTAGAGCAGAGCTCGGTCGCCCAGTTACTAATCTATAATTATACATTTTACAAATTAAAGTCGCTTATCGTCTGTCTGTAAAGAAATATTAAAAGAAAAAACTATAAAAAATTAAAGTACTACTTTTTTCATTTTGTAAAAAATTGATTAATGCCTGAAGTTGATACACATGACCTTTACATAATGAACCATATTTTTTGCCTACCACTGAACTGGTACCTATTACTGAATTTCAGACTGTTCGTGCTAACCTTGCGAATGACTAGTTCATAAGATAGCCACATTACCCCACTATTACCCACACATCAAACACATTCCCCCATACTTTATTCCCAGAATAATATCATTATCATTTGATGCGGCTACAAATCGCTGTAGTTTCGCAAATTGCTCTTTATCCAAGTTTTTTTAGTTCGCCAACTTTGTTGATGTTGGTTTATAGACAGCTATTTAGTTAAACGTTTTTTCTTCTTATATGTTGGACGAAGATTGGCTGTCGTTGGTAAGGCACATCTGAAGGCCAATTCTCGTACTACTAAAACGTTCACGTCAAGTCGCAATCTGTCAAACTTGTCAAAAAATGTTGGTCAATAGATTATATTTTTGACAGATTGCAAATGAGATGCGAATGCGAACGTTCTTAAAAATTACGGGAGTTTCCCCTCTGATGTGTGGTGGGGAATTTCTTGATTGTACCTTCGTGTGCTTGTGAGACTTTCATATTAGTCGGTTTTTGTTGCACAAAAAAGCCGAAGCGATTATTACACATAATTATTTGGCTTTCATTCTTCTCTTGCCGATCTTCAAACTTAGTTCGGCATCCACCCTCTTTTACCACCCCGAACATGTGTGCACTTACAGTAATTATCACAACACCATAATGTTAAAATCAATGCGTAAGTTGTAAGTGACATTTAAAACGTACAAAAAGGAGGTTCATTGCCCGTCTCCGTAAATAAATATTTCAAAATGAACGTCATCTTTTGATGAAAAATTTCAAATGAAGATTTTTTAAATATATTTAAATGACCAATAAAAGAAGAATCACAAAGCAAATAATTGAATTTTTTCAATGAATGACCGAATATAAGTTGAAAGCTTTTCAAAATAAATCCTACGCAGGTCGACGAGACATCTTGCGTTTTCTTTTATGAATGCAATAAAATAAAATTTCTGAAAAGGCGAGTTAACGAAATTATTCATCGTATTCACAATTGTCATTGTCCATAAATAATGCTATCTTTTTATATTCATGCACTTTCTTTTCTACAATACATTCATTTTAAGTTGTAACTAACTTATAATGGTGCATAAGTGTCTAATGATGTTGCCATTCAATTGAAACATACCTCATTTACTTCCCTTATTTTACTTTTAAAACTTTTGCGGTGGCAAGCAGCTGACGCTCTTTGTTTTTCTCATGCTATTCAAATAGTTAACCCACTCGAAAAAACAATTTCGTTGCAAGACGCAATTGCGCATCTTTTGAATAAACTCTATCTAAAACTCTTAAACAGTCCACATTACGCAAAGTTGGAACACCATTTAAAACCTTCACGTCCACATTAAACTAAGAAGATAATAAAAAAAAGTCTTGCAAGTCTTAGAGTAAAGTTAGACGTACTCGGTAGACACATTGCATTATGCGAACGCTTGTAATACGAGAGAAACTGCATAACCACGCCATAACTTGGGAGTTTTAAAAATTATGGCTTATTTAATTTGAATATAGCTGATATATGTTTATTCTGGGGAAGTTTCATCCGTGTGAAATATATCAACGACGTAAGAGCATACGTTGGAGGAGCTTTTAAAGAAATGTGTGTCAGAATTTCGCTAAAGGAAATTCAGTTCTGCGGTAAACATTTTGTGAATAATATGTTACACACCGTTTTAGGGTACTTGTATCACCATCATGATCTGCCTAGAGTTTTCCCGACTATGTTGGTTAGCTTGCTTGTATAACACTTCTTTAGTATCAGCCAAAGCGAAATGACGATACAATGTCTTAAAAACTATCAAAATATGTAATGAATTTAAATGCTTTAGTTTTTCATCGAATTTATCTCAGATGACATATTTAATATTCCATCTTTCTCCACACCCATATCAGCGAGGAAGTAAAAATTTTACGATCATATTACGCACCAGTCTCCCCACACTTCATCATACTAACTTCAAGCCTTTACTCAAATAGGTATAGCCTCGTTGTTGCTTTAATACACGTTCATACGAACATGATGAGTTTGCTGAGCAAGTTATGACCTTAGCACGCCATCAAAGTACGGTTTAACGACATATTTATCACAGTTAGCAGCTTACCATTAAAAGCTAACTCTGGGAAAATGGAGTTCGAGTAATACTTCAAACTATAGCTACTAGAACTCAATGTCGTACATGCAATACAAATATGAATTGAAAATTCAAACAGACAGATTTCCAACAAATATTTTGTTTGTAGGCCACATAAATATTTATTTCGACGAGTATTGATACTTTGATACGACTTCATTTAGGTCTTTATTGTTGAATACAATTTTATGTTTGGCAATCTATTCTGATGTCATCATTGCTATCATTTTCAGCCTAATCTTCACCATTGCCAACTAGCCTATTTGTGTTTTTTTTTCGTCCTCTAAATAATTTCCATGTTTAAGTTACTCAGAAGTTGCATGATAAATGTGATTAAATATTATAAAGATGTTTATATATTCCATACGCAAAATACGCGTTTTGACGTGGAGTTGCGGACACCAGCCCATATTACCTATGTTTGGTTATATTGTAGCATTAAGTATTTATTTAATTATATGTATTTTATTGCATTATATGTGTAGGTATATTTAATATTTTAATTTAAAACTTCACAAATATTCAATTTTTTTCTTCTTGTTCTCACACACTATTGTCTACATTTCTACTTCATTTCTCCTTTAGAAAGTCAGCTGCAAGAAATTTATTAAGGAATAAACAGTACATATTCTAGACTCAATAATTTAATGACGTGTCTCTTTGTATGTTACTGTGTGTACATAAATAATAATATAAATATTATCATCAGGTCTGTACCACCTGATAGATTAATACTACACCACTAAGTTACACAGGGTATCGGTAGTACGCATAAGTATAAAATACTCGCACATTTCTCCATTAAATAAGTCCCATGTAATTGAGGATGAGCATATTTACATAAAATACATAACAATCACGAGAACCGTACAGATAATTCCATACATTTAAACCGATACGATCGACATCACACTTCGCTACAAAAATTTAAACTGTCCTACATTTTGAGTACTCACACAAAATCCAACGACAATGTTTGTTCAAATCGGTTCGCTTTACATTTTATATTAAGCGTCCGCCATATTTGATTTTCATTTTATAGTGACGTAAGTACCTTGGTCGGCGTAACAATACGTTTTATTCAAATCAGTTTTGCAGTTTAGTTTCGAAACTGGTGGCTTTAGTTTCAGCACGTTTGTTTTTCTGAATTTATAAAGGCATCAACACTGGTGTTAGGCAAATCCAATGATTCTTATTTTGTTTTATTGCGTGCGGGAATTTAGCACTATATAGTGAGATAGAAAATGTATGTAATAGGTACAGATAGATCAATAATACTTTAATAGACACCAAAATTGTAACACAACTATTTACAATATTGATACTTCTACAGATACAATGCTCGTCTCGTATCACTGAGAGCGATGTCATTTACCAGATATCCTTTGTCTAGAGTAAATCAACAAAAGAGTAAAATAAAAAAACAAATCCGTATGTAAACGTAAACTTACTGTCTCTTAGTCCCTAGAAGTTTTCAGTGTTTTTATAAAACGCTATCAAATAACTTCAATCTTATAAAACTAATAAGGCCGTCTTCTATATTATCATCAAGTTTTACTTGAAGTATTCTAAAGGTCAGACAGTAAACTTAATTAATTTTCATACAGCTGAATAATGGCGCTGTCTATACACGGCCGCTATATGAGCCTGTCCTTATCTATTTTAAATTAAAATATTTAAAAATGAAACAGAAAAACGATCACTTGATACAAGTCAAGGTACAGTAAGCTGTTTTTTTTTAACAAAAACAGTAAAAGCCTCATTGAAACTCTATACTACACTAGACCAGAAGGCCAAATTCTTGTACGTAAAAAAACGTTCACATTTAAGTCGCAATCTGTCAAACTTCTCAAAAGTGTTGTTAAATTGATTGTATTTTTGACAGATTGTGAATAAGGTTAGAATAGAAACGTGCTTAAAAATTACAGGAATTACCGCAACTCAAGTTCAAAGTGTTACCACGTCCGGTTGACTATACAAGAAAAAATCACATCCATAAACTATGTCGCCTCACGAAATGATATTAAAATAATATTATTATAACCAGCACATTTATTACCAAGAATATTACAACGTCTTATTACAAGTTGGTATTTACAAGTAATACGTGGTCTAGACATTATTTATTACCTAGCCCATAAGTCTATATATTATGCCGATCTAACTTGTCTCGGGAAACATGTTTAATGTTTTCGTAAATCAGGGTTTAGGAAAGCGGCCATGAATCTTTGAGCATTCAGGATGACCTACTAATCTTTTAGCGGTCGATGCTTAAGTATTTGTAGCTAAACATATAAATATGTATAAAAGTGTTGTAAGAGGAGAAGAATCTGATAATATTAACGGATTGTTTCTTCCAAATGTAACGGAAATATTGGATGATTATTCAGTAGGCGTAGAGCACAAAAAAAAATAGATGGATTGTCTGAAAGATGCCCGGAGAGAGAGTGAATACTGAGAGTATGGAGAGATAGAGAGGTGACGACAGTGACGGACATAATAATATGTATTCAATAAGAAGTCAAGCTGCAGAGACACTAAATGAAGGGTGATGACTTGATGAGAGTAGGTGATAATGATGATAAAAAATATTTAAACCAACTCTTTAGTTGATTAACAATATATATACCAATAACGGCAAATAAGTTAACATAACAGCACTATATATAAACACAAATCTAAAGTGGGAGCATTTCATGAATCACTAATCAGTATTTTAGACTGTACCTACCTTTAGGTTCCAACTATTTATAGCTGACACTTATAAAGCCTTTGAGATTTATAAACCTTCCTTTTGATTACGTCGTAGTCGAGTAAATAAAATTCTATTGAAGATTTAAATCTTCTACTTCTTCCAATGAATTGAGAGTCGTGATTACGCTATTCAAAACACAGGGCATTAAATGTTGAGTACTAGGAATGGAAGGTTTATTTTGGAGGATTGCTTTAGCTAAAGAATTTGTACTTACACCGTCTAGGGACACAATAATAAAACTTAATATCCTTAAAAACATAGCTCGTATTTCTTGACATTGACGTGTTTGCCGCGTCTTGTCGAATTCCTACGTCGTCGCTAGACTGTCAATTCGAGTTATTATAAAATGACTATGAACTTTCTCAGCCATAACATGTAAGCAATAGAGTTTGAATTTGATTGAATCGTTTCAACGTTTGCTTACAAGGGTACTGATTTGCAAGTCACTTTACAATGATATTTTACAACACTTTGCAAGTCACTTTACAATGATATTTTTGCGTTTTATGGTAACGCTGCTTACTGTTATAGGCTTAATTTCAGCTATTGCTTATTTGCGAAACTTAATCCAGTTTTTTCACCATATATTTCTACAATAAAAATCAGCAGTATTTCAGATCTGCTTTCTATATCTCTGTATTAATATGGAGGGGCTTGTGCCTAAATAAAAACAACCGCACCGGTTGATCGAATGTTAAGCTAAACTTTCCGCGGTTAGTTCGTGAATGGGTGAGCATCCATTACGTGAGACCCCTCTGTGCCTCGAAAAGCCCCGGCTGTCATTTGTGGATCTTTGACAGTCGTTACAGGTACTCAGAAGCCCAAAAGTCTGACAACCAGTCTTACCAGTTGTATTGTGATACCCAGTTACTGAGTTGCGAAGGTCAGATAAGGTCAGGTGATTTGGATCTGCTACGAAAGTACCAAAATAATCACACTGGCGGTTTGTTCAAACCTGCAACTCGAATTACTGATCACTGGGCCACCATAACTTTCTCAACCAAATATTAAACACGAAAATCGCAAAGCTTTTACGGCGCAAATTGCTATTGATATTGGCTGATCTCGATATTAAAGAAAATGTAGCACGAATGTGTGCTTTCTTTATTATAATACCTGGGAATATTTTATATGCTAATACGAGTTTACTAAATAATCTATTCTTACATAATCATTTATCAAGCTGTCTCGCTTGTGACCTTGTGAAGGTTAGGTGGATGTTCTATAGATGTTTGGTCTCGTGTGATAAGAGCCACGTGTAAGTTCTTGTTTTATTCAAATGTATTGTGAAGGAACTTATTGAATGTTTTATCAGGCATAGGAATTGAATGGAATGCTTCTCTTTCTACGTCGGTCCCTGAATGTTACTTTTTTTTGTTTGTGTTTGGTCTCCATTTTTGCTGTGGTCTTTGGCTTATTGGAGTGCCGAATGTACACGGTAATTTCATATGCAGTTGGTCCCAGATCTAGCTTGTCCATTACTTTGAACTACGTTCTTTGTTTATTTTCGCCGTCTAAGCCCTGTCACTTTTTTGTACTTGATATTTAAATCTGACGACTCATCTTCGGTAACAAGCTTATGATGATAAAGTTATCATTCACAAACACTTCAAAACTTTGCGCAATATTTACTTACTTTTGATGCTGTGATTAATAAACATGTCTACTATTTAGTTTTGATTTATGTTGAATTATTTTAATTAGTTTCGTGCTCTATAACTGGTTTGGTTTGTAGTGGGTAGTATTAGGAGTTGAGACAGCAGTATTAAATTAGATCAGACCACAGAATTATAAATTATTATGTTGCGGAACTTGTAGGTACATTACTTAATCAAAGTTATTAACTTGTTTATTGACTAACTAGCTTACGGTCGCGGCTTCGCCCGCGTGGATGTCGGAAAATATCCCACAGGAACGTGCAACCGGGATTCAGAGTATCCCATGTCCTAACGCAGGTCATGACCTGGGTTAGGTCCAAATGCCTTTAGTCTAAATCCATTCAGCCGTTACGGCATGAAAAGGTAACAGGCAGATAATAAATCTGTTTTAGGTTTACCGTACCTCAAAATGAAAAATTGAAACCCTTAAAGGATGACTTCGTTGTCTGTCAAGACGCTTTTTTTCAGGAACGCGTGGAGGCACCAAGTTAAAATAGATATCAAAAACTTAGATCTACGGTCTTTTGAAGCTGAAACGAAAATCAAACTTCCAAGCAATAAAAAATAAGGCCATATATTTATATACCGTATATTTTGACACTCGCAAATTAAGCTGTCTATTTGGTACTTTCTGTTGACTCAGCATGAAGTTTGGTGAGAAGCAAGGTCAAGTAAAGAGGAAAATCCGCAAAATTGGTAATTTATAGTTATATAATTATGAGCTGCGAAGTTAAGTTTGTTCTTCAATCTGGGATCAAAAATTCTTGAAGTAAAATTTAGTCTGTATTTCATTACTCTATTAAAAATGTTATTTTTCAATTGAAAAGTTAAGTTTATCCTTCAATCTAGATTTAGAAATTCGGGCAGCCGACCAAGCACAGCTTTGAGACGGAACCCTCAGGGCGCAAATCCTACTCACACTTGTCCGGTTACAAAAAAAAATGGATTTTATGATTGTAAGTACCTTACTTAAAATACTAATATTATTCATTTTACTATTATTATTACCTTTAATTTGTGATACCTACTCTAGTGGCGCTATTGAATACATTTATAAAACCAACATGTTAGAAAGGTTAGTTTATGGCTTTAAATTGTAATAATTTTTGACAGAGTGGGCCGATTTTAGATAAATAAAGACTAAATGTTAATTCAAGATAAGGACTATGACTATATTTCCAATCCTTTGAATCTCTTGAAAAGAATATACAAAAAATCAATATTACATGTGAATTTTAAAATCATTCCCTTTTTTACCCATTTGGGGGATGATTTTCCAAAAAACGCTAAAATTCATAATTATTTATTGCTTACCAAAAGCGTAAATTTGAATTTTCATATCCCTAACTTAAGAAATGCTTGATTTCCCATTCAAACTACCCTACCCTATGTCCTTCTCCAGGATATCATCTATTTGCTTGCCAAATTTTATCAAAATTTGTTCAGTGGTTTAGCCGTGAAAAGGTAACATACAGATAAAGAAACAGACAAACAGACAGACAGAGTTACTTTCGAATTTATAATATTAAAGTAGTATGGATTATTTAAATAGGATAACCTCACAAAGATTCTAGGAAGAGCCTTGAACTTAGTTTCTGACGCTTCAGAAGTGCCCTTGAAATAAAATATTTTGAATTTGAGCCTGTTTGAAGTTCATGAATATAATTTCTCAGACAGTTTGTTAAGAAATGTAGTAAAGTAATGTAAACATTTATTTGCATAGATAGCAGGCATAGTAAATAAGATGTGACAGTTAACATTTATGGTTGATCCTGCTACAATCTACCTTATAATAAGCATGCAACATTATTATAAAATTGGCGAATTAATATACATAAATTGAAATGCAATGCTGACATATTTATGTAGTTACATTATTTTTGAACTATTACAGTTCAACAAATTATGTTCGGCATGTGACATTCATATTATACAAAAAAAAAAATATATCTACAATACATAACATAACATCAACATAACATCACGCCTGTAATCCCCGGAGGGTTAGGCAGAGGTGTACCTATAGTACACCCACATTTCGCCAGTTATGTTTAAGTCCCATGTAATAGGGGGCGAGCCTATTGCCATCAACCGGCCACAAATCCAGACTCCGGGCTGTTACTGAGAAATTCCAGATGGAAAACCCAATAACACTTTGCCCGACCCGGGAATCGAACCCAGGACCTCATACTCAGCAGTAGCGCTTGCGACCACTAGACCAACGAGGCAGTCTACAATACAATAGGAATAAAATAAAATAAATCGAAACAATGTCATAATTAGGTACGACAAATTAAATTACATTAAATTATACAGTAAATAAGTCAGTGCCATTTACAGAATAATAGTATTTTACTATTAATAATGCTGTCAGTTTCTTTTTAAAGTTTTGAATTGTGTAATTTTTAATTAAGTTAGGTATTTTTGTTTTTTTTTTTTTCTATCTTTTGACACTGCACTGAACGACTTCTTAAATGTACATACCCGGGAAAGTTAATAGTTTGAAGAAGTTAAACACAGGAACGCAACTATCTGTCACTCTCATATTAAGTATTACCCTTAAGCAACGTTTTTGGGCCTTGATTCTCGTAGAGTACAGTTTCCCCAAAAGATTATTCCGTATCCGATAAAAATGCATTACGTTCGTTTTTTGCAGGTTAATTACTAAATTATTTTCGTCAAGCCAATTTACAATGTCTTTAAGAGTATTATTATGTCCTGTTCGTATTCATTTATGTCTGTACATTTAATTAGTGCGGTGCTGTCGTCAGCGAATAAAAGACCATTGGGTTTGCAATATGGTGTGGTAAGTAATTTATATATAGAGAGAACAAAAGTGAGCTAGGTAGGTACCTGATTATAATTACAATATATTTTCAATATGATTGGAAAATGGGGAATCATTATTGGCAAACGCATTTAATTCCTTCTTACATTTTGTCGTGTACGCAGAACTAGTGAAGGGTATGTACAACACAATTTCTTAAGTCTTCCCTTTCTAAACATTGCAATACAATAACTAGTAGTTCTGCGAACAGTGGACCTCGCGAACACAGACTTTTTGCAACAATAATGTACCACTAAAGTTATTTAAAACGGGATATTTTGCTAAAAAACAAAAAATATAGTAAAAATCCCATTAAAACTTTAGTAGTAAAAATATCTATTTCAGTTTAAAATCTTATATATGTTGTCATTCATTCATAGATCGGGTCCCAAACTAATCTTATCTCCGGAGGTAATAAGGAGTAGGAATCGCACGTAACTTCTGTCGAATCTTCGGATTTCGTGTTTAGGGAGTTCGAGAACAATAGTTCATGGTTTCTTATATAACAAAAAAATCGCTAAACCTGTACACCAAATTTCGTCCAGATCGGTTGTAAAATACGACCTGTAGAGGTACGTACAAACTGACACATGAAAGCAAATTTTGCCAGACTTGATACAGAGACACTTCGCTCGCTACGTTCACTCTGTCAATTATAAAATTAGATGACTTTAGCACACATATTTGAATCAACTTCCTAATTAAAATCTTTCTTTTATTCGCTACCTACTGCAATGCAATGTTTCGCCGCCAAAATTCACCTTCCAATTTACCGAAAAATGCAGCCATCCTTCTACCCACAAATATTTCACTTAAATCTAGATAGTATAGTGCAGGTATCTGCTATAGTTTGTTGTCGCTCCACGGTTCAGCATTCACTTCAATTGATCACGAACGCCGCAAGCAAGTTCGCGTGTTATTCGATTTCTCTCGCCAATGCCGAGTGGTTTGTTTCTTAGTTCAAAATAAGAAAAAGTGAATTTAATCGTGTTATACGAAAACTTAGCTTGGTCTTGAAAATAGACGGAGTAAAGAATTTGTAGTTGTCGGGTAATTGAAAGATTCTTATCAAAAATTAAATTGGGTTAGAAAATAATTTTACGCTAGTAATGTCTTTACTTGGAACTGAATTTCTTTACCACTGATATTTTCATTGTATTGTGAGCGCATTGAACACGAATATTATTATTACTTATCTCCCATTCGAAGCTTATCAGATTGTAATTCTTGGTAACTCTTTTTACTAACGCAGAATTTACAATGTCAATTTATTTTTTACATGAATTTATTAATTTAGATCAGAATAATTTTGTCGTTTATTCGGTTAAAATGGTGGATAAATGACGTCACAAGTACGGGTAAATTCTACTGTTCATGATTCTAACACAAACCCTTAGTTACGTCTTACGATACCTCTGGGATTCATTCGTTACCTGACCCATAAAATATTATACCTACTTTAGTAGTACCCCGAAATTTTGAAACGAGAGCTGCTAGATTTTCACATTTGCCTATATTTGGTATTTTCATCCTGATGCTAGCAGAAACTTTATCTCGTCTAGACCAAATATTAGTAATGGATGTATAAAACTTTATTAAAGTTCGTACAGACATGATTAATGATACTAAAATGTCGATGAGACGAAAAACCATGTGGCAGTCTCTTATCTCAATAAGAGTCAATTGAAGGTTGTGGATATTGGGCACGAAGTTTGAAGACAAACTTTAGCAATTACCTACCATAGTTTTTGCCTAAGCAGCGTCTTTGAAAGTTACTTGGTTATCGAACAAAGCAAACGTCATGCTCACTTAAATGACTCGCTGATGGTGGCGAGTGTGTTGGATCATTCGGTTCCCTACAAAATGGTTGAGCTGGATGGTGCTATTCCACGCGTCATATTCGTGAACGGGCGCCGTCAGTTGAAACTGGTCATCTCTTATCTGCCAGGGCTTATTTTTAATCTCAATTGCTTTTGAGTATATTTTCAATTGCTTTTGATTATTTTTTGTACATTGTTCTCACATATAGAAGCAACAAGAATGATGTATCCAGGATTTTGTAATATCTATATTTAAAAGAGTGTCCTTGGAGTTTCTTGCCCGTTCTTCTCCATAGAGATCTACGTTTTGGAATGGGCAATTAGCTTCAACTTTCTGACTAACTGACCGACTCTTTAACAATTCAAAAGTGCCTGTAAATGGTTTAATTGAAATAAATGCTTTGAGTTTTGAGTTTGAGTTTTGAGTTATAAATGCTTATCTAAGCAAAAACAGTCATGAGGCCAATTGAGCCAGTTCTGACAAACCAATAACATCAGTTTAATTTATTAATTCATTTTATGAACAAAAGGTAAATACAGATGTTATAAAGGAATGTTGGCACATACTACGTCCGCGAGAAACATACAAAATAGTTATCGAATGTCACATTAACAAGATAAAATATATTCTAAAATTACAATAAATCTATTTTTAAATCACATTAGATGATGACAACATTTTTTATGCATGGGCAAATGTCGCCTCTTGCACATAAACTCAATAGTATCCACGCCTGATCGAGACGTAGATACAATCGATCAAATATTCGCGAAGCTACGCTATCTCTCAACTTACCGTAGATATCCAATTATGTAAGCATTGTGCCTGACAAGTCTATTGAAGTTCGTTTAGCTGGTGCATAATTTAGATAAGGTAAACGCAGGTGAAGTTGACAGTGACCCAGAAGTCGCCAAATTATCTAAAAACATCAATATCTTTTTCTACTCAACATTAAACTGGCCGATTTTTATAGCAACATATTTAAAATAACATAATTATTGCACAATTAAAATAATAACCTTGAGAATTAACTTTAATGGGGTCTGAAATATTTTGTCTCACAATTTTTTTTTTTTGCAAGTTTAGCTACTCAAAGTGAAACTCAGCACGTAGTTTTATGTTTTGATTTGTGAAGCTTCAGTGGGATCTACGGTAAGTCTGATTATTTGATGAATTAATTGAGTTAATTAATAACGATATAACTTGGTATTTGGAACACTTTTATCTTCTAAGTATTTTTTTTTTTCGAATGTGTCTTTTATTGGTACCTTAAAATTCCCACTTGACCCAGAACTCGTCACTTTAAGTACTATTGTGACGATTACTGGGACACAATTAATTGTTGCTTCTAAACCCGTCAAAAGATGATATTTTTGTGTTTAATGACACAAAATGTGAATATTAACTATTGTCGGGACCGTTGCATAGTTGTTAACTCTCTTGTACAAACATATTAAAAGGTTTGGTCTACATTTGACGATAATACTGGTCTCAAGAAGCTCTTAAGACCAGCGAGTACATCTTCTGATTAAGCATGCTCATCCTGTGACTAAGCGGATTAATTTTCAACTCTCGGTGCCGAGCCGAGCGTTGAGAATCCAACGCGCTGGGACAGATTCTCGTCCCAGCGCGTTAAAAAAACAAACTTCACTTTGCTCACTTAGATCGAGTGCGGATGTTACAGTTCCAACGAAACCCTTAACTAGAGGAGTCTTCTTAGTCTTACTTAGGATTCTGCCGTTAAAACCTCCTAATGTTCTCGTAACCTTCACGCATACTTACACGATTTTTAAGTATTCGGGTATTAGCCTAGTTTTATATTCGCTCACAACTAGATTTTTTAGGCTTAGTACCTTACGATGTAAACTTTCTTTGATTGTCGTTTGAATTCACAATTTTTAGCAGATTTACAGCTGATATAAGGCGAAATCTTTTTTACTTAATAGGCTCATTGCATTCCTTATAACGTAACTCATCGTAAGGAATTATTCAGCACTGAGTTTTTTACGGCCGATATGAGACATCTTAAACCTTTTTGCTCCTTGCTGCAGATTTTCTTTCGGTTTCTGATACTGCCTTAGTAAAAATATTTGACAGGTTTCTGATACTGTCGTAACTATTGTATTTGCCACTATTGAACTTTTGAGGTTCATTGCTTTCCTTAAGATGCGCGCTTACTTTTACTAAGACTTTTCTCATTTCTGGCTAGATTTACGGCCGATATGAAACGACATCTGAAATTATTTTGCTATTGTTAACTTCAAATGCATCTTTAACCCTATTTTGGTCAAGCTTTGTCAAATATTGATGATTCTACAAGGATGATTCTAGTGCCATTGGCACTAGAATCATCGATGATTCGTTGTAGATAAACATGTTTCTGCGCTACTGGAATTGGAATTGCGATACATAGTGAAAAAACAGAGGGTCGCGCATGCATGAGCATTTGCGATGTGACACCATAGGCAAATTATATCCTGCCTCAAAATAAGTACAAATATAACCTACCTTTTGAATGCTCAACCATTACGTATTCAAATTCTCATAGTTATTAGTGGTTTAAATCTTACATGTTTTTGACGGTCAGAAATATTGAACTTACCACCAGTACACTGAGCGGAAATACGTTTTCATGTCGAAATTGATTCAAATAAATCTGATTTTGTGATTCTGATTTCTTAATTTTTTAAATAAGAATTTAATTTGTCTTGTTGTTTTTATAACCTACCTGCTCTTCTAACAGCTTTAGTCATTTCTTGGGATTTGGCCTTCTACCTTTTGTTTCTTAAACTGGCTACTAATATCAAAAACAATCATAACAATTGCATTGTTTTTGCATTGTTTGTAATTAGTTATAGATGTTAGTGTAATTATTTTAATTAAGGTAGGATAAGTGTATTTTTAAAAAATTAAGTTAGGATAAGCGCATTTATCGCATTGGGTAATGGTCCTGTAATGATAAATGTAAGTTGATAAATAAATAAATATTTTTTTGTGCTTATCTTGAACTTTATATTGAAAACCCGAGAGTTAAAATTAGCATAGAAAAATTACGACTACTGGGTCTTTTTGATGAGTAATAGTACAAATCTGACGACTATTGGTACAATTCGCCCTTTTTTTTACTACTTAGAATAATGGATAAATTTCCTATTTAGTCATGCAAAAAGTTCAATTCTAAATTAAATACTTATCACACAGCAGTTCTTTAAAGTCAATGAATTTCAAAACCCGACGAGTATTGGTCCGTTTACCTTAGGTAGCAGACACTGGTGCGTTATTGATGTAGATCGATCGACATAGTTTAAGGGAGTCCGTTCCTATCCGTAGGTTGGACTTACATAGGTATCTGCTTTAGTATTGTCCTTTTGTTGCAGGCAAATTTCTGTCGATTAAGTTTGTGACAGATTATCGACGCTCAAGAAGTAGATAATACGAATACTGATCATAAGTTGTTTTGCATCAATTGATGATAAATGATGCCTCAGTTCGTTTTTAAAACTAAACACGATATCAGTAAACGAGTTAACTTTTTTAATTTTTGAAGAATATTTCCACAGTCAGGTTACATGACTATTTCTTAGGTACACATACGTATAGTTTTTAATTTGGTGATGACATGAGTAACTGGTAAAAATGTTGCTATAAGACTGCATCATCGTCCATTTTAATCATTCTTTAAAACAGAAAGTATTCTACCCTCAAAAATAGTAGGTATAATAAAAATATGTTTTCTTTTGACCAACGTTAATCTACGGCGTGTTTGCCAGCTGACATTTATCTTTTTTTACGCCTAGATTTTATGTCGCTGTAAATTCTCCTTTTTTTCGCTTTTTGTTCTCTCAAATTACGCCACTTGTATACATTTGAACAAAAACGTACAGAGACCCTGTTCCTGACCCTGTTCTTGAAAATGGGCCAGAATTTTTTAGAGCAAATAGATGTGGAAAGTAAAAGCTCTCTTAGTTGAATCAACCTCATTTTATACTGAATTTTTTTATCACATTTTGTTAGAATATCCGCCGTTGTGATTTCAGTTTTTACTGTTTTTGTTAGCCCTTGGATCCCCTCCTAAAGCTCAGGTTTTGTAGAAGAGCGGTGGGCGTCATATAGCGTCTGCAATTTAACGGCGAATGACGTCACTAAAACCTAGAGGGCGTTTTTTAACACCGTAAATTCAAATCCCGCTGCCATTATTTTCCTGGCAGCCGTCAATGCGGTCGTGACTTGACGGCAACCGCTCTTCTAGGAAACCGTAGCTTTAACAGAGAGAATAAATATTATGTGGACTAAAACTTTAAAAAAAGTGGCACTCCGGGAGAGCCGACAGAAGTGCAAACTTGAAAAAAAAAAAAAAAAATTCGGCACCGTGATAATCAACGCGTTGACGTCTTTTACTCCACGGTGTCGGTAACAGATCACAAAATCAATTGTTTAGTCCCATCTCAAAAATGCCCAACGCGCCTAAAGAAATTTTCACTTCAAAAAAAATTTTAAACATTAGCAGTGCATAAAAAAAAAATATAAAGACGAAAATTTCCTCTGGTATAGAGAGAGTCAGCTAAAGACTACAATGTAGTTTTCTTTGCTATTAAAAGCAGAGTTGTTGATAGATTAAGTTACTGTGTTGTTTATGACCAACACTCGTAATATTCCCCTTTGTTCGTTAATGATGATAACTTACAGTTTATATGTGCAACAAATAGGGTAGCTATTGTCTCTGGAATTCTAGACTTCACAGACATAGTTGCTCAATGTGTTATGAACTACTTAGTAACTATGTGTGGTAATCGATAAGCTCAGTTAGTTGATTACCCCCTACCCACAATCTACGTATATTCGTGGTATTATTTCATTACATTTACGATTTTACCTACTAACCGCGAATTTAATGGAATTATATCTATAAAAAAGGAAATATGTCCTTTTTTATAGATATAATTCCATTAAATTCACATTCTGAAGCAATATGCAACCGGCATGCCTAAGAGATATATTTCTCGACGGCATGTAAAGCCAAGTCCCATGGGCGGTTTTGAACTGACACCCGGTTAGTCTCTACCCACACGAAAAGATGAGCAAAAATATCGGAAAAACCAAAACCTAAAGCAACAAAGATGATATCTTATTCACTCAACAACATAATAAAAAAAATTACCACAAGTATCAAACATCTACTAGAGTATCATATCTCAGAGCTTTTAATCTAAAGAATGGTGGTACTAAACAAACGGAGAATAAATCCAAACTTCCCTTTTGTCCCGTTTAATGTCGTATTATGACAAATAGCGTTACACAGAATGGAAGATTGTGGATTACTCACGAATGGAAGCTGTGACGGAAATAACTTTGGAGGAAATTTTATGGAGTCAATGTTAATGCCAGTGCAAAAAATAAAATGTTTATAAGTAGCTGTAAGCGTGAATGCAGTATTATGAGATTTCGAGTTTGATTTCTAGTTCAAACGATTTGGAATCCAGTACTGAGAATGTTGTAGTTCCAAGCCGATTAATGATGTAAATAGTGCTCTTTGAATAACAAATACTAGGTAATGGGAGCTTATGTTAATTTCCCGGATCCCACATCTCCATAATTAGGTAATACATTTTCTACACATTATAAATCGGTACATAGACTTTAAAACTTGCACGGGAAAAGACAAGAGTGATATAAATAAAATAAGCTTATAATAACTGAAAGATTATTGATCTACAACGCTTAGAAGCGTTTAAAAATTACACTTGTTAATCTAATAAAACTCATAATCCCAGAAAACTGCAGTTTTAACAGTGTATCAGGCAAATACCGCAACTCGTCTAACCGGGTCACTCAAAGTATACCGTTCACATAGCGATCGAGATGACCATTGTTCGGCGCCGCCTTCTTTTAAAAAGTATCCCAGGCATGCCTTTTGTATCACATAGCATCGTTAATATCTGGCTCCCCATTTTTTTCGTTTAAGACTCACGCGCTGGGTATTATCAGATAATAATAATAATGATAGATGTTTTGAATGCACATTTATTTGCCCCGATTTAATGTGATGTCTGTGTTCATAATTTTTGGGAACTTAATAAAAAAATTAATAGGCTCGCCCCCTATTACATGGGACTTATAACATAACTGACGAAATGTGGGTGTGCCTGCTACAGAGACACCTCTGCGCAACCCTTCGGGGAAACAAGGCGTGATGTTATGTGTTATGTATGTTTAATAAAATTTATTTACAATTTAATGTCTTTTTAAATTCAATTGCAGAAATCAAATTCATCAAAAATTTACATAGATGATATTATCATTTGTCTGTGTTGAAACTCAATGTGATTTAGAGAGTAGTTATACGGTTATTTAATTTAATTGTCTCATTTATATCTACTTTATAATTTAATGGAGCACCAGGATACGTATACCCAAACATTGAAGATCCAAATGAAAAACGAAAATTTAATTATTTGGTTCGAATTTTCCGTGTGATAACATTAAGTTTTAATCGGATTTTTGTGTTGATTCGAGGATTAATGACGAATGTGAATCTCAATGATTGCCGTTTTTCGGTGCTGATCTTTATATTAAAATGGATTATCATAATGGATTTAAAGCATTTTATTTCTCATAAGAACTTAAAAACTAGTAGTCCGCTTATAATGAGATACAAAGTGATTTTATCTAGTACTATTAACTTTAGTTAATTAGTTACCTCTAGGGTGTTGGAGACATTATATTAGCATTCTCTGTTTTATGTTATTTCAAACGTTGTGGTGTATTGCCTTAATCTGCGCTTGAATGTGTTTATATTATCAATTTTTTTTATATCCTTCGGTAAACTGTTGAACAGCCGTGTTCCTTCAATATTGTTTTTTTGCCATAATTAGTGTGAACGCGCGCTGGTTGTAACTGGATTTTGTTTTTATTCCTTACGTTGTATGTTATATTTTTCATATGTAGTTATATGTTTGACTGAAGAGATTTGGTGATGATTTTTTTAATAAGGACGTAAGTGTAGTATTTGTAAAGATGAGTTATATTGGGTAGTTTGTTTTTTTGTATAGTATTCTTGTCGGAGATAGATAATGATAGTGAAATAATGTTTTTTATAATTTTGTTTTATGTTCTAGGTAAGTTTTCGCGGCTAACCCCCAAAGCTCAACTAAATATTCAAGATGAGATTTAACTAGAGAGTTATATATTATTTTACGTACTTTTTTTGGAATGCAGTTTGAAACTTTACGTAATACTGCCAGTAATGACGTTAACTTTGTTTTGATATGGTTGATGTGAAGTTTCTAAATGAGTTTGCCGTCTACATGTAATCCTAGATATTTTTCATAGGTTGATCGTTTGAGAACTTCCTTATTTATTGTGAGTGGTGTGAACTCCGCTAACGGTTTGTTTTTGGCACAAAAAAATCATAAAAGATGTTCTTGCGGTATCAATAGTAAGTAAATTACATTTTAGCCATTCGTTTAGCAAGTCAAGGTCGTTTTGTGCGTCCGTTATAATGTTATAAATAGATTTAATTAAATAAAATAGACATGTCTCATCTGAGTACAGAGTTAAGTGACCTTTTATCCCTATTTTATTGATATCATTATCATAGATTAGAAAGAGTAGTGATCTAATAACCGAGCCTTGGGAACAGCCATACGTAATGTTTTGAACCGAGCTAGTGAAATTGTCTAATTTAACTATTTGTCGCTTATTCTGTAAATATGATGTAAATATATCGAGGGCGCTGCCTGTGATACCTATATTATTTAGTTTCTGCATGAGTTTTTCATGACTAACTGTATCGAATGCTTTTTGTAGATCATTAAATATCCCTAAAAAAACATTGTTTTCATCAATATTTGTTTTTATTTTTCTTATTAAGTCTACTGCAGCTGTTAGAGTACTTGACTTAGCTCGAAAGCCATATTGTTGGTCTATCAAAAAATTCTTGTTGTTTAGGTATTTACTTAGACGATTATATAGAACTCGTTTGAATATCTTTGATATCACTGATAAGACCGACACCGGCCTATAGTTACCCGGGGTTAGTCCTACCTCCGGACTTATAAATAGGACTGACCTAGCAATTTTAAGCGTATCTGTAAAAATACCTCGTGGTAAGCACCCGTTTATGCAGTCAGTTAATCTTCTAATTATTTATAGGTTTTCAACATTTGATCACCTTAGTGCTGATGCCATCTAGGCCTGTGCTTGTGTTGCTGTCAAGGTCGGCAATAATTCTAGATATTTCATCTGTGCTACATGGGGAAAGCTCGTTTAGCATGTTGTGTATGTAATTATAGTTGTACATAAAAATATTACCGGTGTTTACATGGTATGTGATGGGTATTTTGTTCGCTAGATCTGCACCTATTGATGAAAAACATGAGTTAAATAAGTCACATATTGCTTTACCTTCTGTAATCAGGTATTGTACATTAGTTTAGGAGGGGCACGGCTGGTGTCCTTAATTTTATTTAACGCTATATTATTGATAAGGTCCCACATTTTCTTCGGCTGATTGTAATTAATATTAAATAAATTAAGGTAGTACTTCTTCTTTTGTGTCTTGATTAGGGTTATTACTCTGTATTGTTCTTCGTTGAAGTTTTTCTTTAGGTTATCGTCTTTTGCATATGGTTTTGTTTGTTGCCATAATATATTTCGTGAGTTTTTTGAGTCGCTAATATCTCGGTTTATCCAGTCTTTTTGTGGTAGGTTTAATATTTTTGTTTTGTCTATTTTGCTGTTATTGACTTGTTCCAAAATAAGTCTCTCTAGATATTTATAGTCATTATCTTCATTGCTGTAAGTAGCTGTTAGAGCGTAGTTGCATAACTTTATGTAATCCAGTGCTTTGTAATATTTTTTTTTTGTTTATTTGCGACTCCAATCTGCCAATTTCCAGAAGTAATTGTTTATGATCTGATAGACTCGATTCCACTATAGACATGCTGAATGAATGGTTATGTTTATACATATATGGTCCAATATAGTGTTTGTTGCATGGGCTTCACGAGTGCTATAGTCTATTTATTTTATTCAATATTTCGTAACCAGTGTATTTAATTTTGTTTTAGTATATTGTGCCTTGATTGTCCTTGTTCAGAATGTCAACATTGAAGTCGCCAAACACTATCGTTCTTCTTCGTTGTTCTGATTGCAAGGTGTACGTTTCTCAGAAGTTATTTATATTTGGCTCACCAGGTTTATATGTTACTCCTTCATTCAGCGACAACTTCTCTATGTATATCCATAAGTAGTGGTTCCCATTTTCACATATGTCTTCTATTGTTTCATACATTATAATGATAAAATGATGTTTTCAATCAGTCAGAAAAACAGAAATTTCTTTGTCTAGATGATCTAGATTTCATTTGTAATTGACATAATATTGTTACTATCTCATCAATACGGATTCCGTTTTTGAACACAAGTTTGAACGTATTTCTCATAAAAGTTGCAATAAAAAGTGCTTATTAACATTTTTCCTAGAAAAAGAGATGAACAATATGAAAGAAAGAATATCAAAAGGCACATACATAAGAAACACTTTAAATATCCAACTTTTCGAGAAGCTCAGCAAAAAGTATTTCTATCGCGTCGCATATCTAAGTGTAGGTTTACGAAAGTTACAATGTAATATAATACGAATATGATAAGAAAGTGGGACAAATAAAATTTATAGTCTATTATGATATGGAATATTTCTGGCAACTCCTTGGCATTTCGGCTGTGAAGTATTTGATTTGTGTGCCCTAAATTTTTGTTACAGATCTAAGCATTTCTAAAGTTGTAGCAAAACTTCAGTTTTGTTAGTGCTTTACGATCTTGCTGGTCCATTCGGTATTACGTCACTATAAATTGACGGTTTACTTTGAGTGAAAGTTTAATTTTAAGAAAAAATTTAAAATCATCCCTTCGTCTTCTTTGTTCAACAGTTTGACTATCTAACGAACTAGAAAATTACATTCAAATAAGCCTCTACTAAGCTCTTATATTAGGTACTAAGCATTCCCTTTTACTGTTAACTAGAAAATGTAACAAACCTCTAAGCCTGTACCTTACGCTCCCTTCCTTATAAATGTAAAACCGTCAGAATACATACATATTCAACAAAAATAAATTAATTCTATGTTTGCATAGGCTCTGAGCGGTGTGAAAATTCTTCCCAGACTTAATTTGACATTTCTTCTACAAAGGTCTCGTGCCCTGTCCCTTTGTGCGGTCTAAAGCGTCTCCTCCACTGAGTAAATATTGGAGGTCCAAAGCCGCATATTCAATATACAAATGTAAGGTAATTTAGTCTTCAGGGGATTCCATTTTGGGAGAGTGAAAATTCTTTGGTACATGTATATTGGTAAGACAGAACTTTTCTGCGTTTTCTATGAATGAATTTTCAATCAGAAACGCATTTGTATTTCAGCTAAAAATCATATTTTAACTGATATCAAAATTGCAACAGCGCTCTTGAAACTTAACTGATAATTTGTTACTTAATTTACTTATTCATAAGATTTTTTTCTGTCCATCCTTTAAAAGTTTTCTGGTAGAAATCGCTGATTGCGATAACCCTTTTCTGTTTTTATTTTATTTTGTGTGCAACTTGGTGATTTAAAGAGCATTCTATGATCAATCTACCTTATAAGAAATTCAACTTAGACCTTATACACTTTCGATGCATATAAACATCAATGAACATATTTTTCTTATAACGAAGTGAAATCAACATAATATGATTCAAGGGCCTATCCCGCAATGCACTCGAGGGTCTCTTCAAAACATCGAGTTCCAATCGACTTTGTGAATAAACTCACCTAATTTGCTCCCATTTTAAAACCAATATTTCCATCCTCTTCGGGGAGCGATGTATGTTTTTCATCTTATATCTGTGGTAGAAATAACTTTGAAAGAAAAAAAAAAAACAGTAGATTTTTAAATGAATGGTAGTTTTAGGGATGCCTTGGCTATATTATCTATACTAGTCTATATTAATATTATAAAGAGATTTGTATTTTTGTATGTAACGAATAAACTTAAAAACTACTGGACCGATTTGAAAAATTCTTTCAGCAATGGATAGCTACATTATCAGCGAGTAACAGGTTATATTTTATTCCCGTACTCCCACGGAAACGGAAACTACGCGAGTAAAACAGCGTGACGTCCGCTAGTTACCAATATAAATTAAAATACCAGCCTATTACTGTCCCGCTGTAGGGCAAAGATCTCTTCTCATACAGAGAAGGCACGAGCATTTATCACCACGCTTGCTCAAGACGGGTTGGCAATTTCAGACTTATATTGACTATAAGTCCAGGTTTCCTCAGACGTCAGGAAAAACTACAAACTCTTTTTACGTGTTAAGCGCAGGTCTTAGTGAGAATGAAACGAAATGAAGCTAATTACGTTAAGCTTTCTTCCGCGTTTTTTCATACTTCGGTTCACACCGCGTACCAAGCGAAACAAAAACAGAATTATTGAAAGACGCGGAGGTTATCAAAACGAACTTAGCTTCATTTCACTTCGTTCCCAGTCTGGCCTACGTTTTAGGTCATTCGTATAGTGACGATTGTTCCTAAAGCAGTTCGTTCCTCTTTGCTGATTGGTTAATTGCTTTACCAAAAAATGATTAAAACTTTTTCTCCTACTGTGCATGATTAGTCAAAAGAAGATTTTACCCATGCCTATTTGGGTCAGATTTTCTTTTACCATGTACCAGCCAATCCTAAGCATACACAGATCCTTTTTTAAGCGAAGAAATGAAATTTAATTAACGAATCTAGAAAGAAAATGACGTCAAAATCCCTGTATCCTCAGATCTGCATAGGACATTACATTACTCAAACCCCCACGACTAATCTACGGATTAAAAACCAAACACACAAAAGACAGCAATCCGCATTATCCTTCAAACTTCCTATCCAGAGGAAATAAGATAGGAAATAAAGAAAAAAGAAAAGAAAGCATAGTTCTTAATACCATTGACATTTCATTCCATCTCACGGAACCACAACAACTAAAACTAATTTATTTCCTCGAAGATAAAGATTCCGCTTGTCTGTTCCGCGAATCGAATCTTGGTACTCGTGATTGCATTCAGGCACTGAATTGCGATAGAAAACCAAAAGGGGGAATTTAATTTTATCCGTCAATTGGTGTTTTTTTTAAAGGGGATTAGTCTTGAGGCAGATTGTGGGGGGAATGCTTAAAAAAAAAAAAGGTTGTTGATAGTTCAGTTTGCAAGATATGAGATTTAAGTTTAGTACGAATGAAGTACTTAAGCGTTTTTCGTTTCCGAAATCAATTTTGAAATTTGATCACCCGTACTACTTGAGCATATAACCAAATTTCACCAGTTATATTTAATTTAAATACTAGGTTTTGCCAGCGGCTCCGTCCGCGTGGAAACGAGAACGTACTACCGGGATTAAAATACCTTAATCCAAGTTATAAACTACCTGTGCCAAATTTCATCTAAATCCGTTCAGCCGTTTTTGCGCCAATCTGGAACATACATCCAGACAATCAGACACGGACAAAAGTTCTTCTTCTTTTCGCCATCACACTCGTTCTCATACCTCGTAGCGATTACTTTTTTTTTTTCTAAATATTCAATAAGCAGTTTACTATTTTATGAAATTATGTATATGTCACGGCAAAACCCGAAGTGCACACTGACACCTAGTTTTAGCCGGCTACAACTAGGTGCGGACGGTAGCAGTTGGTTAAACTTGCCTGAATGGACACTGACACTCGCCGGCCGCTGCTGCAGCACCGCTCGCTTCGCTCGCTCGGCTCGTGCGGTATGTCATGTGGTCACAGTAGTAGTTGGTTAAATTTAGCTGTAGCAAATGGTAATGGCTGAAAAGTAGGTGAGGTTAGGTTAGAACTGTGACCACATAACACACCACACGAGCCGAGCGAGCGAAGCGAGCGGTACCGCGGCAGCGGCCGGCGAGTGCCAGGGTCCATTTAGGCAAGTTTAACCAACTGCTACACATCGCACCTAGTTGTAACCGGCTAGAACTAGGTGTAGCCGCACTTCGGGTTTTAGCCGTAACATATATATAGATTACTGGCGAAATTTGGTAGTACGATACAGCTCCGCTATGCCTCATGCTTATATATGTGCTTTTTAATATTTTAGTCGTTCAAAATGCTATTTATTAGTTTAGTCTTCATTGTATTCTTTCACACGTACCCTTTTTAATTATATATAATTAATTTGGCACAAACATGTCGAAATTGGGACGATCTAATGAGTATAATTATTTTTTTTGAGTTTCTAGCCTCAATGAATAATATTACCTGGAGACCGAACGATATTAAAACCTGAAATAAATTACAGAATTGTTCGAATATTTCATCGGAGTACGACTGGGGATCTAAACACTTAAAGTAATAGGTCCTTTGAAGCTTACCGGCTTAAGCACTGGATTGTCGCTCGAGCGTCCAACATTAGTGGGAAGTCTGGTCGCTTGAACTAGGTACCTACTTCAATTTTCCAATAGCACAATTTCTCTAACATTGTTTGGCGTTTTAGAATGCGTGTTGTGATTTTTGTTGATATTTTGTTAGCTGTATAAATAGTTTCATTATTAGTAAGATATTCAATAACAGTGTTTAGTTAAGTATCTGCTAACTTTTGACTATTTCGTTTTAGTCCGATACTTAGATACTGATATATTTAACTCCTAGCCGAAACAACTTTCTATTGGAATGTTGCGCTAACAAAACAAAACAAACTTTCTTCTTAAATTAAATTAAATTAAATTAAATAAAACTTTATTTCAGACTAAGGTCCATAATTTTGTTAGTATAGTGGTGTTAGTAACAATGGTGCTTAAATAAGTAGGTTAGTATTGTTATTATTATTATTATTTTACAAATTATTTATTTACGCAGACCTAGGACTGTCCCCACCCAGTGTCCCTGAAAGGGACAGTCCGGTCTGGCAGCGATCATTTTTAGAATGCTGTTATCACTACCATGCAGGCGCTGTAGTAAGGAGGCCGCTTTTTTTCGCATGATGGCATGGAAACCATCTGTGCGAGCCTCCGCGAACTTCTTAACAACATTAATATGACTAAAGTCAATGACAAAACAAAGCAGTTACAGTTGTTGACAGAAGAAATAACTACACAGTTTGCCAATTAATTTTAGCACAGTCATATTCTGCCTGAGTAGAGTATTCAAGACTGTTTTTGACATCGCTCGTTTGAGGAAATCTTATGAACAAAAGTTATATGTAAAATGAGGAAAATAAATTGATTACTGACTTATATTGTCCGTGTATTCAAATTACAACTGTTATTGCCTGACAGTTGCATGAAATGGCTATAACACGGCAAATTAGAGTTGTCAATTTACTTAAAAATTAGTTTCCTGACATTACAATGAAGAATTTTGCCTTTTTTGCCAAATTATTTTACTTTCTGTACAAACATTCGATTTTAAATTAATGTTATATTTTTAATTGTAAACGGGAGTTTGGTAAATAAAGAGCATATATTTTAATATTGCACAACTTGTCTGGGCGAAACGTGTTGCCAAATTTTGCGGGCATATATCACAGAGTTGACGTAGAGGCTCGTACAGAAGTGATAATCGTATATTCTCTGTTGTGTGTCTGAAGTAATGCTTCAGTACAAATCGATACCCTAGTTCACACTCGTACTAATTACATTTACACCAATTTTACAGGAGAGCAATTCTTATGTTCGCATATGAATATCGTAGCAGTGGTTAAAAAAGCATTACAAATTGAGTATTTATTTCATAGAATAGCTTTTTGAGATACTATATTTGTAATAATTATTTGACAATTTTAAAGTCTGCATGCTGAAAATTGATGTCTTGTCTTAGAAGCTCGCCCTCTCAGTTAATACAAGTGTGCACGTCGAAACTATTAAATCAATGCAGTTAGGAAATAAATGTTTTTAAAAAAATGGAAGCAAACGAAAATAAATACAAAAATTTGTCATAATAGTTTTAAAAATCATTGTGACACTTTTTTTTTAATAGAGGAAGAAGTCTTTACTTAACTCTGGTAAGATAAAACGGCGCAGAATTTCATTTAGTATACATAGGAATTAAAAAGGTAAAAAATGAAAAAAAAAAAATTAATACGAGTGTGATATGTCACACTCGTATTAATTTTATTTATTTTTTTTTTCATTTTTTACTTTTTTGTCAGTTTATTTGCAGAAAAAAGCTATATATATATATATATTCATATATATATTTCTTTTTTGCAGAAATCGATATTCAATAAGCTGGGTATTTCTCTAATGATACATAAATTATACTAATATTTCTCAATTGACCTTTGAAAAGTAACACGGATATAAACGTAAAGGTCACAGTCGTCGACACGTATCTTTTTATCATAACTATTACACGCGACTGTGCAGTAAAAAGCCTCAAAATGAAATAAGTCTTGATGTAGTTGAAGCTAAAAAGACAATTTATTTCGTCAGAAAAATGTTCAAAATTATTTTTTTGAGACCCTGGTGGTAGCAACAACAACATCTTCATGTTTGCAGTTTAAAAGTAACACAACTAAATAAGGTTCTATAAAATAACTCAAATCCAAATACGAAATAAACAATTTGTACATATCCGGTAGCGTAGAGAAAAGTAAATACAACCGAGCCAGCACAAAACCGATAGCTACGATCGCGTAGCGGCGTAGCCGTGACGTCATGCTACGACGTAGCTACGGCGTAGCCCAATTTATACGTCGCTGGCGAATTGTAGTTTCTACGTTGATAGATTTTGTGATATCGTTATGACTGGAATAGTCGGAGTTATAGCAACTACGAGCCTGATATCAGAATATCTAGCTTTGTTTAGGAGAACATTTCAACCTATAAACCTGGTAACAGATAACCACTATACAGGGTGACTGGTAATTACTGACCGATACTTAAACATGTGACATTACTCATCATTATGAACAACTTTTTTCTTCTTCAACTATTTTAATCTTTTTTTCACGAAAAAAAAATCAGCTGTTCCCTAGATTTTGACGAGTTATGCGAACATAGGGGGAACAGCAGATTTTTTTTTTTTCGCAATTTCAGGTTTGCTTCCATAGTAAAAGTTGTTCATAATGATGAGTAAAGTCACGTGTTTAAGTATCGATCAGTAATTACCAGTCACCCTGTATAGTGGTTATCTGTTACCAGGTTTATAGGTTGAAATGTTCTCACCCAGTCACCCTGTACACCAGCACTTAGGCTTTATTAAATAACATCTAAGCAATGACTCATTTCTTCATATAGAAATTGGTTGTATTTTATTAGCTCTAACAGCCAAGCTGATACCTCTCTATCAAATTATCTCCTTGTCACCCAAATTCGATTAAAAGTTGTTCAGTATTTACCCAATAAATTACCTCCAACTTTTTGTCCAACATTTGGGCCAAACATCTTACTTTTTTTCCCTTTGTGACGAAGTCCTCAATTTCAAACTTCGGTAACTGTACGTTTCAAAGAACTGCAGCTGAGTTAGATTTTGAAGACAGTTCGAGACAAAGGGAACTTCCTACTCTCTGTAATTTTGGGCTCCTTTCATGAAATGTAAGGCTTCGTAGTGTATTTCCTGTGGTACGTTATGAGTTACAACAGTTAGGTGAAAATTTAGGTGCATACAGGAATATATTTCTAAGTTTTCATCTAATGAAACAGGGATATTTGGTTATGAATCTGCTAGGTATATCATAATTATTATGATTATGATAATTTTGGATTTCTCTTCTAGTTTATCTGCTAGTTATATCATAATTATTATGATTATCAAAATTTTGAATTTCTCTTATTACAGAGAGCGTCGTATTGCGTCACAGGAATAAAATAATTGTATAATCATCATCTGGTGAAGCCACTGTATCTGTAAAGGCAAGGATAACTGAACATTAGCGAACAAGATCGCCTTGGTGGAAGAAAAATACTTGTATAGAACATTGGTCCGTAATCTTATCTAAATAAAGAACACTATCGGGTTAACAAAAAAAGAAAAAACTTCCGAAACCTTTAAAGTAAAAATACTTGCATAGAACATTGATCTGTAACGTTATATAAATAAAGAGCACAATCGCGTTTACAAAAATGCAGTGTCGTCATGGTGTCGCGAAATCAATGGTTTAATCCCATCCCACAACTGCCCAACGCGCCTAAAGAAGTTTTCACTTCAAAAGTATCGCAGTTCGTGGAATGTTATTTTAATGCACTCTCTAAATCAGCCATTTGTGACGACATTGTTGGCGTCTTGAGTGATTGGTTTCTACGTTACGGGTTACCGCTCAACGTTTCGCCTTTCGTCGTGAAACCGCACAATATATTTTTGTGGAATAAAGTTTATTTAAATTTATTTTATGTTAATGGCTATCATTGTCTGGACTAAATATGGACAAAAATAATAAGAAAAAAAAAAAAAAAAATTTATTGTTGTGTGTACTTATGACATCATCATCTGCCAAGCCTTTTTCCAACTATGTTGGAGTCAGCTTCCAGTCTAACCGAATGCAGCTGAATACTAGTATTTTACATGGAGCGACTGCCTATCTAACCTCCACAACCTAGTTACTAGGTAACACGATACCCCTTGGTAAGACTGGTTGTCAGACTTTTGGGTTTCTAACTACCCGTAACGACTGTCAAAGATCTTCAAAGCCGGGACCATGCCGTGCTTTCCGAGGCACGGAGGGCTCTTGGTATGAAAAGATGGTCACCCATCCACGGACCGACCGCAGCAAGCGTAGCTTAACCTGATCGATCGACCCCTGCGGCTGTTATAACTTAGCCACAAGCCCCTTCAATACTAAGTGTGTACTTATGACACGTGCCAAATAAACATTTTTTTTTTATCTTTCGCTTTTAGAGCGGAACTAAAATTGCATGACATAAAAGTTGTTGGGAGTCTATGTGTATGCATGTGAGACACAAATAAAGAACTTAAGTGTTTGAAAGCAACCCTACCGCTCGTACCGTCATTAAGACTAAACTTTAGGATATTCATAAAAATCTTTCTGTTGCCACAATACACCTTAAAATGAAAGAGATAGAAGACAAAAAGAAACAAGACTACAAATGTACGTGCGTTAAAGAATTTCGTCGTATTGGACACAAATGAAATTCTAAATCGAGCAACGTTTATAATATAAAAAGCCTCTATTTCTTATAGCAACCCTACAGATAAAACTAAATTATCTCCGACAGTGTATACTAAAATAGAAACAGCTGCTACATTTCCACCGCTTTGATACCAGAATCATCATGGAAAAACCAATTATTCAGTTCTTGGTAACCATTTAAGCTTGATGCTTCCTTAATTGCGGTCTTGGATTCAATTTCAGGGGTCTGAACATATGCTGCCAGCATTTTAAATACAAAATAGTCTCATATGTTATATACGGGTGTGATTTTGAAGAAAAATCACACCGCTCTGGCGGGTCACGTAAAAGCTGTCCAAAATGTTTTTAGTCCATTCGGAGGGTCCTAGGACGTTTTTGGAATTCTAGTATGACATCTGTTGTCGTCAAATCCTTTATTAAGTCTGTCCTTAAATAAGTTTGGGTATTATGACCAAGAAATATTTTGCAAATATTTTCATATTAACTTTCTTGGTATTACAGAGATTCGAATATAAAATACGGGTCTTAATTACATTTTGCATACGATTGAAGTGGTTGGGATTGGGACTTGGGTCTTTTGAGGAATTTTCCTGGAATTATTGTCATTTTTGTTAAGTGCTTGTAAGTCCTTTGATAACTGAAATAACAAGAATTATAATTATGTACTAATTTATTTGAAACGTGTGATGACAACTTTATTTCTGAAGAATTCTGCAGAAATAAATAGTTAAAAGGTGGCACGGGACCGTCTCAGCATTTTCATTAGCGTGCTTTCTCTGGGACTGCCTTAATAATTGTATTATTAAAAAGCAGTTAGCAAAATAACGATGATATTTTAGTGAGCTCCAAAAGGCAAAGAGACCAAATTAAAAAAAAAAATTGCTGCTACATCAGAATAAACTCATTGAATCGGAATTTCTAAAAAGCACGTACAAAAAACTCAAATAGCGCCAATCTTGAAATTGTTTCCCTGATCGATTGCCCCAAGTCACCGAAGCACTTCTGGTTTACTTATAGTTCACTTAATGAACTAACTCGAGCCATCCACTGCCCCCTTGGCTCCCTCCCAACTTCGGACAGTGGGAAAAAAGTCGGAGACGAAGTCGGTCAAAGAGCTATCAACTTTTGTTCGCCATTTTCTTTTTAAGAATGCCGTTATTTTATAATTAGTGATTGTATGACGATAATGAAAGTTGAAATAGAATTTTGTGGCAAAACTTGTACAATTTGGTTTTGGGGCGTCAACTGTTTGAAAACCTAAATTAAAAGTATTTAAATTTGTGTTCAAATATTAAGTTAGTTTTACGAGTCACTTCCTGTTTTAGAATAAAAACTCGAAGAGCACTTGGTAATTATCGCAAGGAAAATTACTTTGAAAATATAAAAGTCTGACTTTTTGAAGTCGTCGATATACCTAAACACGGCAGAAACTCAACCATTATCGTTAACTAAACAGTTCTACACAAAACCCCAAATAGAGTCATGATCTTCGACGCCAAACAGGGTATAACCAAATACCATGATTACAAAATACGATGGTCAATCTCAACCATTTACTCCCAAATGCTGCGGCCAATCTAGGCTAATAAGCCATCCACATTTGACGCCAATAACAGTACGGTGACCATTAAATTCTCAATTTCAGCGACTCGACCCAAACATTTGGTTGGTTTATGCCCATCTTTACATAATGACCTCGCTTAGCGCCCATTGGGGTCTATTCCTATTGAATAAACTCATTAGGGTCTCCATTCACCCGTGGTACCCCGGACAGGTCCGATTTCAATGGCTTTATAAATAGGTACACGGGAAGAATCGATCATCATTTTTTTTTTTTTGTGGTGACGGGAACTCGTTGATATTTTTGCAATAAAAAAATGCAAATAGGTATACATTGTCTTCTGCATCATAATATTATGTAAGCTCTCTTTTACGTAAATATTTCCTGTTTTGCTGAAATCTTGTCCAAGGTCGTATTCCCAATTATAATAATTATGTCATCGATCCATCTTACCATCCATCATCCTATGCTCACATTTGGACATCCGCAATATACCCAATACATATACATGATAGCAGGGACATTGACGCTTAAACTGTAACCATAATTCAGAACATGATGCTAGACCCCTTTTTTTAATAACCGACGAAAAAGGAATCATTAACTCATCGGGAATCATGTATTGAATCTATGGTAGGTTCCGCGTCGATTTCCCTGCCACCCTGTATACTACTACACCTATCAAAATTATAGAAAACATTGTATTCTTTTTATTTTCAATAAATGTTTTTTTTTTTTCTTTCTTTTATTAAATATTTATGTGATAGCCATTTTGAACAACTTTCAGAAAATGCTTTTTTATGTTAGGATATTATATTTTTAGTTTTTCCATAAATGAAGTTAATTAGGTCAATTGAATAAACACTATTTTAAATAAATAAAGAAAAAACAATTCAAGTTGGTGGTCAATTTATTCATCGATTAATTAAATATTCGGTCCAAATCACATCAACTATTGCAAATTAAACTGTTTGTGGTACGTGGCAAACATTCGTTCATATAAAAGTGCATTTACAGAATACTGCTCGCTAAATAATGTTGTATGACCACCGGATTAACAAACTACAGTTCAAAGTTTCAACGCTAAAGGTTACATAGATTTGTTTGTAATCACATCAACGATAAAGCAAAAAATACTGGTACATAACGACAAAGTTATAAAAAAAAAACACAGGTCGCGTAATACAGGTATAAAACCTATTTACGAACTAAAAAGATAATAACATGACTCGTATATTCTATTCATGTCATCCTCTAAACATTATCCTACCTCAAGCATACGCATAGGCGCACTACTCCATAACATTCAACACATTAAAAAACCGACTCTAACTTCTAAACAACAGAGTCTATAATCTATCACCTGTTATTGTGTCACAGGTCAAGCTTAAAACAGACTTACAGCGTGTGTTAATAAGGTATATTTTTGTTCGCAGGCTGCGGTGTATACAGGGTGTTTTGAACCGTGAAAGTGGGATTATGCATGGACACGTGAACTAGCGATGTCTGCGGCTTTCCTCTTCGCGGCGCTCGGCGCTTTAGCTCTCGTCAGCCGCACAGGTGAGAAGGGTCCTTTATTTATGTGAAACCACGAAACATTAATACGGATAGTTAAGTCACTCTGTGCTGTATTCTTCGGTTTAGCCAGTTTTACTAGGCAGGTAGTTTTTTTCACTGCCTCGTTGATCTAGTGGTCGCAAGTGCTACTGCTGAGCATGAGGTCCTGGGTTCGATTCCCGGGTCGTGCAAAGTGTTATTGGGTTCTTCTATCTGAAATTTCTCAGTAGCAGCCCGGAGTCTGGATTTGTGCCCAGTTGATGGCAATAGACTCGCCCCCTATTACGTGGGACTTAAAACATAACTGGCGAAATATGGGTGAACCTGCTAAAGGGACAACTCTGCCCAACCCTTCGGGGAAACAAGGCGTGATGTTATGTAGTTTTTTTTACTTTAAATTCTGATCGTTTCAAAACCAAAACAGTAGGTCCTGAAGTAACAGTGGTGGGCTGCTCACATTCGTTGTTTATTGAAAGAGTTCTGGAGAAAAAAATGAGTTCTAAACACTAATAAGGCAGGTTGAAGTTAAACGACATAGTTAGAGGATTAGTCAAAAATTAAAATATCTGGGCAAATGAAGAAAAGGAATTGATCTTTGCCCAAAAGCTTTTCTTCTTGCTGTTTGCTAAAAAACTGATTGCTTGATCCAAACGAAATAGACTTAAAGGTTTATAATTATATATATTATTTATATTATATAAATATAGTTATGAAAAATAAGCAACTATTTAAGACTGCAAATGATGTCGATCCTCGGAACCGACGAGATCCATTTAAACTAGTGTTAAATGATTTCCCTAGACTGTCTAAATACAATAGTAACTGCTTGGCAATGTGTGTGTGCATTTATAATAAAATACCAAGGCATTTCAAAGCTTTAAATACAAAATTATTTAAAATTAAATTTCATAAGTGGTTACTCGAGTGTAGTTTTTATAGTTTAAACGAATTTATAGATAAAAAATGTTGAACGATTGTTTTTGCTTGTCTTTAAAATTTTTGCATGCTATGTTTTATCCTAGCCAAACATGCTTGTGCCTCAATTCATATTTAACACCCCTGTATACCATATTTTACGCAAATAAATATTCTATTCTATTCTATTGATTATTATAATATTATTGCAAAATTTTATGATGCTAAAAAACCCAACCAATATCCGCCATTTTCAAATAAATGATTCGAAAAATATAATAAAAGATTCTGACAAAACAGTAATAAAACGGGCCCCGAAAAAAATGTGAAACAAATATTAGTGAGTAGCAAAATAAATAAATTGTTACAAACCTCACATTCTCGATTACAAATTGAATACAGATGAAACAAAATGAAATACTTTACTTATTTTAGAGCCATATTTGTTTTTTCTTTTATTTGAGTGGAGGGTGTTTTTTTAGTAAATATAATTATATACTGCTCTATTCTATTTATTTTATTTACTTAATATGGGTACGAAATAACTGTGGGTTATAACATTTTTGCGGGTTTTACATATTAAAGCCATGCAAATTATTAGTAATAAACAGTTACTTAATTAAAACGTATCAGATTTAATTACATTTTAATTAAGGGTTATATTTAATTAAAATGTTACAAGAGGTTGCAAGAGAGAACAAATTGAACATAATTTTGTTAAGAGATTTACATTTTCAAAGCAATTAATCTACATAAAGTAACTTAAATCAATGTAAGAACACCATGTATCAGCCACCAGCACTCTAATTCCTCTACCATTCGCTAGTAGCGCCACCGTCTTTTTTTCTAATTTATCGCCACTGTCTTCATATTTCACTCACACATCACACTCAGTACATTACAAGGAAGCATTTAGTTGATTACGCGAGCGTTTAAAACGCAGCTCACACCGTCCTGTGACGTAACACGCCGTCTAAGCCCACCCGAATTCTTTGTCAGTCGTTAGCGGCATGAAATTGTCGTTTGCTTAAGCTGTTCCCTGCCTGACCTCGTTTAAAGCCTTCAATAAGAGAACCTTTGTTATTGAGACGAAATTCCTGGAAAACTGACATATTTTTTCGTCTCAAAAATCGTTTTCAATCCGAACAAATGATGTTTTATTAAACAAGGACAGTTGTTAATATGAAAAGGGGGATTAGGGAGCGTTTGGAGCTGACGGAGATAAGTGGTGAGCTATCAAACCTGATCGATTGATGGATGAAACTTTTTCTACCCAAGTGACTCGATGGATAATGTTTTCGATTTAAGTTAGGTTCGCGAATTGAAAGATCTCGGTGTGAAAAGAAGTTCAATTTTTTTTTTTTGAGTCGTATTGTTTAGCTAAAGTCTCATTATCAAGATTGATATTCAATGAATAAGGTTTTAAAAGCGATTATTTGTCCTTTATCACCAAGTTACTAAGCTTGAAGTCTTCAAACGTGTATCCGTCTTATTACAACAAAAACCAGCCAAGTGCGTGTCTGACTACGCACAATGAAGGGTTCAGCAGTTGAGATGAAAGTACAAACATCACATTGTGTTGAAAAACAAGTTCTCCCATACATTCCAACTGCAAATGTAAGTTGGTCGGTTATTACTCGTTAACTTGTAAAGCATACTTTGTGATAGTTTTCCTTTTAACTTCATTATAATATACTAAAGACGTGATTTTTTTCACATATCCAAAAACAACTATTTAGCTGGCACCCGACACAGGTAGCCCTGTTCAAGTCCGAGGCCATGTGTTTTTATGATCCTCGGAATGCGCCACCGTCGGGTTCCCAGATAACGGTGGGAGGGGTTCACATCGCGTCGAGTCGACGATGAAATATTTGGGACTCGTCCTCGATAGCCGGTGGAACTTTGTGGAGCATTTTAGATGTTTGGTTCCCAGGCTGGAGCGAACCGGGGCTGCCTTGAAGTGGCTCCTGCCCACAAACTCGCGGGGGTCATGTGGTCTATGGTCCTTTACGGACACTTCACCTCCTGCGTAGCAGTACTGCTCGCGAACAAGGAGGCGGAATGCGCGAGGGAGAGGCAAATTTCGCCTCACGCCCCTTACCGCCGCAGGAGACGCCGTAGGCGTCGGGAATCGCAGGCCGATTTCCCGCCACTGTGGGCACGGACTTGCGGACGGTGAGCAATGGGTAGCTCACCGTGCGATAAGAACCAAGCCCGGGTCGACAACACGTTGTGTTCCACGCGCCCCTCAAAGAGAAGTCAGCACAACTGAAGGGGTCCGCTTTGGCCGATGCCTGCCGGGGTTGCGGGTTAGTCCGAAAGGGTTACCTTAGCAAAGTGGGTGGGTTTTAGTCAGTAAGAGTCTCACACGCTTTCCTGCTCCACCCAGAGCGGAAGAAGTTAATTGATAATTTCCCACCCAAAAAAAGGGGACACTTGTCTCTAACAAAAATTTGCACTTTATAGCTTAATATTTCACAAACGGTTCCCCGAATCGAAAAATAGTTTTCACACACCCACAAGATTTTTGAACAATCTTTAAACCACACAACACACAACATGGGTTAACGAAGAAAAAAAAAACACCCACTTTACGTGTCGGGTAGGTACCCCTCTTCACGTAAATATTTTTCATGATTTTATTTTACCCATGCCAAATTAAAGCTTTCTAGTACTACGAGTCTGAGCTAAGCCTCGGAAAGAAAGACTGATAGACGGACAAGGCGAAACTATAAGGGTTCCTTGTTGACTATGGAACCCTGAAAAATAGTTTATCTTCAGACCCACGTATTTTAATTTCGAACATTATTCCAACTACAGTAAAGATCATACAAAACTGTATTTCAATCACATTTACGTTCTTATTACAAAAAAACTTAAACCACGTCAAAAGTAAAAACTAGTTTTATAAAAACGCCACGCCATGTTTCAACCCACAACTACCTAACAACAAACTTCGCAAATTCAGCACTTTTCCAAATTCCGCCCCTAAAGAGAAAACGAGGTCGACAGCAACACCTCCTAATACTATAAATAAATATACACCGTACATAGAACTGTACGTTAGAAAAGGGTCTTTACGCTGTTTCCGGGGGAGAGTGGGCATTTAGGGCGCTCACTTGAGGAGAAAGGGAGCGATTAGCCTAAGGGCTTAGGAAACGACACCTACATCCTATACTTCGGGTTTGATTCACTATTGAAAGCTGCGACTTCTTCCATACTCCTTTATTCGTCATTATCTCGGTAGTCACCTCTTTTAACAATATCATCTTTCCCACAGGGAAATAGCTATTGCATGATAACCGAAAGAGCCGCGGTTTGCCGACCACTGACTTAATCTAATAGAGTAATTCCCAAATTATAATAAATAATGTTTATCTTTATGGCTCATAATTAATAGACGGATAAATATTATGCCTTAAAAATTTATGCAACTCCAAATTATGCCAAAACAAATTAGACCAAATGACAGTTATGCTAACCTTTGCATTACGCCAAGGTATTATTATGCCACAGTATGATTATGCTAATAAAAGTTATACGAAAACGTTATGCCTTAGAATTCTATGCTAAGAGGGGAATTCCCGTTTATTTTAGCATCATCTCCCATTTCCATTTCGTCATGACGTGTCATAATAAAGGTACCTAACTACCCAACATATTTCAATCCAATTTAAAATCTTAACATTACGAAAAAACTGTAGACGTCAAACAAAAGAAACCCGGACGAAGTCACAAGACGAGCAGATGGGAGGATAACGCAACATTATTCGAAGAACCAAATTACATTTTGTCATGATCCATTTTAATCAAGCCCCGTCCCCATTAACGGACATTACAGAAGATTTCTCTTTATATTTGATGAAAAAAATAAAAAAAATGGCGGGCAAACTTACGACTGAATGTCCTAGAGACAATTGTATGAGATTTGGGGACGGTTCGATTCGTACGGATGGAAGATTCAAGGCGTCGGATATAACCTTGTCAGATAGAGAAGTTAATTAAGGGAATTGTTATGAAGGTGCAATAAGCAATGGCATAATGTTGGGGCTACTAATTGGAAGCGAGACCTTTTGGAAGTGACCATGCTTCGGAATTGTATCGGTCAACATTTTGGCCAAATTATTACAAATCATTTGGGATTGGTGTAGTATTTTCTTCTTCTTTAATGCCGTCATCTTATTACTCTTGAAAATGTTGCAATTTACAATTAATTATGATATCAGATCTATTGATATTTTACCAATGTTAGTATACGTATAAGTTTGGTGCAAAAAAGTGAGAAGAAAATAACTTACATGCCATATAGCCTAAGATACAGTTTCATAACACAACTAGGAGGTAGTTCTACTACTAAGTGTAAAATATATCTACCAAAAATATCAACTGCAACCAGCTTCAAAACTTACCCAGAAAATTAGTTCCATAACTCAAAACAAACAATAGTTGTCTTTGCCAGCCATAATGTCATAATGTTACGAAGACAAAACTGTTCGCCAGATAGCAGCACTGTCTTCGATATTAAACTTTGTACACGATATTTATCGCGACGCTCCGACAATGTTGGTTCCCATTGTATTTTTAGTATGTTGCGCTGACATTCTATAGTGAATTCTTCCTTTATTTACTGAATACAATTTCAAAATGTTCATGAAGAATGGAACGTTTATTTTTAATATTTTTTGTGGTTCTTTTTTATCGAATAAAAGGCATTTTTGTATTTTATTAAAGCTTTATTGAAGCATAGGTTCATCGAATATTGAAACTATGGTAATAAATGTTTTGGTATGTGACCATAATAATGACCACATTTTGGTGTACGGTAAAGTCATCGCATTAAGAGTAAGCATAGACGCTAATGTAAATTATGCTACATATGTTATGCAATAAAGATTTGAGATTTGAGATGCTGTTAGGTCCCTACCTACTTGATAGCCGTAATGGCTTAGTCACCTATCTTGCGCCCACAGGTTATTGGCTAAATGATACAGGATACGAATACCTATAATGTACACAATGAGTACTCAGATGAAAAGTAGGTGCATGAAGTATGAAAGATTTGTTATCATTATATTCTTACAGGTGCATTCAAAAAAGGTTCTTGAAACTGAGCGGGGGACATGTATATGCAAATGAAATTGAGGACAATAGCTAGTTAGTTCCATGATCTTTGAAATAAAGAAAATTCCTTAGTAGTCTCCTCCACTAATTAGCTTCTCACGACCAGTTAACGAAAGAGTTTCACGAAACACCACTAGGTATACCTACTATCTAGCAACGTCGCTTCATTATAACATCATTTACATACTCAATTCAAATTTTCTGGTACGGAACTAAGATTTAGAGTTGGGACGTGAGCGAACACAAATAATTAGGTACTTACTTTACCTAGTTCGAAAAAACACACTTTGCAATCTAAAGCGCAATAGTGATGTGCTTTGAATTCTATTTACATACATAAATAATGTATAATATAGGCAGAAACTACAGAATGCCACCTGCTAGGTTTACCTATCATAAGTTATAAAAAAAATTGACCGAATTTCAGTTTTTTTTTACTTCATCGTCACGTCTGTCACGTCTACCACTGTATCAGTTAACCTATGATCAATTCGATATTCTTCGTTACTCCGACGTTTCATTTGGTGGAAAAACTTTTTACCGAAGTTACACTTAGCCGAAATAACATTTGTTCTAAGTATTATGTTTCCGAACATTCATTTAAATGTAATGGCACTTGATAAAACAGTTGATTATGAACAAAAGTGGTTTTAAGTGGTCCCAGTAAGAAGTATGCAAACAAGGATCCTTGCTTCAAGCATCCAGCATGCAAGCAAGCATGCAGCGTGCAAACAAACATGCAACATGCAAGCAGGCATGCAACACGCAGCAAGCATTGTTTCTGTCACGGCTCCGGCGCTGCGGGGTTTGGACAGCCCAGCGAGCTTATCGTCGTAGATAGTTTTAACGCTCACCACCGCAGCCGTGGCTTGCTGGCCGGCTTCGCCAATAAGGTCACTGTATGTCCTCCTAGGGCAGCCCCTGCCAGCATTTACACTCGCATCTGCTTTGTAAATACCTTTTGTTAGTCGTCTTTCATTCATCCTCTCAACATAACAAAACCATGAAATTAATGTCAACCATGAATTCTATTTAATCGATAATTTAGTCGTGTTTACATGTAGAAGTTACTTATTTTTAAGACGTGATCGGATGTGTATGTCGGCGCAGCATCGCCGTCGTTGCCGCAGTCACACATATTGGTCTGCACCAATATATGTATTTCACAAATACACAGCAAAAGGAAAATAGCAGGACAATGTTTAAGAGAGTACAAAGAAAATACCTTACCTTACTTCAGGGTGTTTACTCCACGAGCAGCGCACAAAAAATGTGTTTCCATTCTTTTTTTTAACAATGGTAACTCGCAATTTTGACCACTAAGGTCTTGGCTGCATTACAATAGTTTTTATACACAAAATAACTGCCAAACTTTGCCGCCAGACATTACCGCCAAAAATAATTTATATAAATCAAGCGGATATGTAAGTCAAAATAAATCCTTAATAATATGAACTCTAAAGGAAATTACAGTTTAAATCATTCAAGTAGATGTCAAGATAAGTCCTTAATAGTATTAACTCTACAGGGTGAAATTGAATTTTTGGGCATCCTCTTAAGGGGTTATTGTACTCATCATTATGAACAACTTTCTCTATGGGACCACTACGACATCGTGAAAAAAATATCTACTGCTCCCTACATTTTGACGAGCTATGCGAACATAACCTGTGCGGACATTGATACTATCTTTGTTCTACAGAAAAGGGCTGTTCGAGCCATATACAACCTAGGTCCAAGAGATTCCCTTAGAGAAAAATTCAAAGAAATAAATATTCTGACTGTAGCCTCACAATATATTTTTGAAAACCTATTGTATGTACACAAAAATATATCAAATTTTAAGAAAATGTCCGATATTCATAGTTTAAATACCAGGAATAAACACAATCTTGCTGTGCATCGCACACGTCTCCACAAAGTAGGCAACTCGTTCATGGGTCAATGTATACGCTTTTACAACAAACTTCCCATTGACATTCGAAACTTACCCATTAATAGATTTAAAATCTGTATTAAAACTAAACTTTGTAAAAAAGGGTATTATAAAATTTCAGATTATTTAGAAGATAAAAAAGCATGGGATTGAACTGCTCGCTCTGCTAAGCCTTGTGATAAAACTTAACATTTTAATTATTTTGTAAAATCATGAAAATATACCAGTTTTATATACACATTGACATTGTTGAAAATTATATTCAAAATGACATGATTACTTTGTAAAGTATTATATTATTTTATTTAATTATTGTGAATGTGAGGACTATGTGGATATCATTATTATTTTCATTTTTCAGTTAGTTTTAATTGTGGTCTGGCAGTTTGAGTAGTTTATGCGGCCTACCCAAATGTCCTTTCTTTGGTATTGTTCGTCGAGTTGAGCTCCTTAAGTTCTGAGTTGAGCTCCACGATTACTGACAAATGCTTGCACTGACTGGACAGGTTCACTCAAATCTGTGTGGTTCTTTCCTCAAAAGACCATTTCAGACACTAATCTACATGGTCCTCATATGGCCTGACCAAGATTATGTCTGGACTTTAAAAGAGACTGTGACCTCTGAGTTTGTTTCGGCCTTTCTTCTCAGAGTAGTCAGATAGGAAACGCCGAACTCAACTAGCTTATTTTTATTTTTTTTTAATATGACGTGTAAAAGTGATTCTGATATCCTATTTACAGAATAAACAATTTAATTTCATTTCATTTCATTTCATAAATGTAGGGAACAACAGATTTTTATTTATAGAGAAAGTTTTTCATAATGATGAGTGCAATGACCCCTTAAGAGGATGCCCATGAATTTAATTTCATCCTGTATACATTTCAAAGAATTCAAGCGGATTTCAAGATAAATTCTGAATATCTAGATAAAAACTTAAAATAAAGTCAACCGGAAACACACAATATTTTAAATAAATCAAAAGGAAGTAGGGAACATAATAGAAACTTTTATAAATTCAACCGTAAATACAAGTATTAATTGAATAAATAACATGGAAGTCAGATTAAGTACAAAATAATCAAAACAGGCTTAAAATTAAAATCAAATAACGGTTTGGCGCCCATTTATATAAGGAAATGAAGTAAGTACTTAGATATTTTGTGAGGGCAAATGAAATTGAAAAGGTTTATTTATATCCGCTTAATGAATGAATGGTTTAGTTCTATTGGAATTTTCAATTTAAATCTGTGTTATAAGTTAATTGAACTTTCCAGGCGATTGTTTTATCCATTCGTACACTGCCTGGTAAATTATATTATACTGGTTGGGCATTACCTAATCGTCAATAAAGGACTACAAAATAGTTAATAGTTAACTGGAATGAAATATTTTTAGGGACTTCAAAATTAAGACTCGATTTATTGCAACTCGTTGTCTATAAATCGTTTAGCACGTGATCACATCACTCAAACAAAAATGAACTTTGAACAAAGAGTGAGCAACTTTACGGTTTGTTCAGGTGGCTTAAGTGGCTCCAACTTGACTTCCTGATCGCAACCTCGCAACGTGATGAGTTTTATAAGTAACATATTTTTTGCATTTAATTTTGTCGCCATAAGGAAAAACAATTAGGGGCTTTTTCACTTACGAGTTTGAAGACTTAGGGATTTAAAATCAATGAATGATTATGACAAGCCTTCTTGTTATGTTTTCTTAATAAACACGTACTTGCCCTAAACGCAAAGGTGCTTTAGATTTAAACATTTATCTTGAATTTCTGTCCATAGGTTGCACGGATAACACAAACGGCTTGGGCACAGACGGCGTTCAAGAGTTAGACTACACAGATGTAGACCTAGGGTTGACACAGCGGGGTCCTCGGTTCGATGTGCCACACTCCAAGAATGTCACAGCCCTAGTCGGGAAGACGGCACAACTCAACTGCAGGGTCCATGATCTTGGGAACAGAACAGTAAGTAATCTTCTTATAAATAATAGATACATAATTATCTGCTCAAAGATTTACCTCGTTGGTTCAGTGGTCGCAAAACGCTACTGCAGAGCATGAGGTCCTGAGTTCGATTTCCAGATCGGGCAGTGTTATTGGGTTTTATCCTCTGGCCCGGAGTCTGGATTTGCTGCCCGATTGAAGGCAATAAACTCGCCTCCTAGTACATGGGACTTAAACATAACTGGTGAAATGTGGGTGTACTGAAGATGCACCTCTGCCTAACCCTTCGGGGAATACAGGCGTGATGTTATTTTATGTTATTTTTTATGATACCTACTCATTTTACATTTATTTTACTGTTACCGACACGTAGCAAATGGGTGTGTAATGTTTGAAATAATAACAAAAGTTATAATGATCATATGACGTTATTTCATTTAATATATGTATTTTTTTTATATAACGATGAAATGATATAATTAATTATTGATATAATTTAATTTTACCTAATTTTATATGGTATAATGAATATTTTCTACAATTCACATTTGAATTAATATTCAAATAGTATAAATACTCAAAATATATAAGTAACGTTTAATATAATTTAGAAACGTGTACTTTGTTTTGTATATTTTTGCAAAAACTGATTAGATTTTAAACGTTTTGGGATAGGTTAGTTTGGTTTGGGTTGGGTAGCATTTGGGTTAGGTTAGAACAGTGAAAAGAAACATTAACGTGCAAAGGCGAGTGAGCGAAGCGAGCTTGCCGAGCGCCAGATCCCCTTTATTGTTCGTGAAACAGTATAATGTTTCCTGATATTTACTTATTCATTCATAGCATATGAAAATTATGTCATGTGAACGTTATTTCAAGTAATATTATACTATCTGTTATTATGCCATATATGACACACCCGAGCAAATAGCCCAATTTTGTCTATAGTTAACGACAATTTGCAACCAGCCTTTGTCTTGAGCCAATTTTTAAACCATATTGTACAAAAATTCAAAGAATTTCTAACACAATACATTCGGCTAACAATCGGAATCAAAATAGAGACCGTTATCTATAAATCCAGGTCAAAAATAATCTAGGAACTAAATAACTCATTTATCCATCAAATCCATACAAAAGGCAATTCCAGGGTGATTTACAGAACAAAAATATATCTAAAACGCGGATTTTTTGTCAAAGAAAAAAATTGACATGGAAATTCTGTGAAATAAAAAATCTAAATTGTGAGGCATTTTGCTGATAAAAATGATTTGCGAGAAGTCCTATCAGGTATGGAAACATATCCTAGAATTTATTTCACCTAGATAAAGGGAGATTTGCAATGTGTATGTGTAGGATTAAAGGTCAGGTCGTTTATAACATAATCTTCCTTCAAAAATATTTATTTTTGTAAGGACTGATTTAAAATGGCATTAAGTGTACCGAAAAAAACTTAATCTAACATAAATTTAACTACACGATAGCATTATTTTGAAAGCAATTGGAGGATACGAACATAGTCTTAAAAATGTAAGTATACTTTCAACTGTTAGTAAACGAAAAAAAATTAAAGTAGTGGTTTCAGTTAAGATTAGCTTTGTAGGTCTGTTAAGCACCACATTTTCTTTCTTTTGATTTTCACTCACGAAAATTATGTCGATAATCAGAGGGGCAATTCAAGGATTTTCAAAAACGTTCCGAGCGTTCTTATCCTAGTGTCAATTTGTCAAAAACCTCTTAACTTTTACATTAGCTCTTATTTAATGGCTATTGTACAACACTACCATTTTGCTAATATTACTTAGGTACTATGTTAGATCAACAAACGCTGGAAATTGATCAGAATTTTTTTTTTTTTTTGGACGCCATGAAATTAAGTTTTTGACATTGACTGTCGCTAAGATAAGAATACGATCTGTTTTTGAACGTTTTATAAGTACAATTGTACTTCTTAATATAAGTTTACATTTTTCCAGGTATCATGGATCCGACATCGTGACATCCACCTCCTGACGTCAGGGAGAATGACTTACACGTCAGACCAGAGATTCATCAGTGTACACAACCCTCACACAGAGGACTGGATACTGAAGGTGAGTTAATTTCGAATTAACATCAGCTTGGTTAACGAGTTTGGTTTTTCACTTGCAAAGACAGACACATCCTTCGTATTCAAAGTACGTCGTTTCCTTGAAAAATACCCCGACCTTAACTCAAAGCAATTAGTATAGATAAGTTCTCCTTAACTCGAGACGTTTTTTTAAAAACTTCTCTTTGATTCCTTAATATATTGAGTTCTGTCGAGGAAATTAAACAATGACGGAAGAGAACGATTCAGATATCACAGGAATCTTTTAGCCATTAAAATATTAAATCTATAAATTACTTAATTTAATGTTCTTGTGTGTACTTCTTAAATTTGCCAATAGCTATTGGCCAATATTGAAAATAATTTTGTTATTAATAAATATGAATAAATTTACCGTAATCGAAAACTGACTCGTAGCTAAGAATCATGTGATATTTAAATATGTATCAGTCTACTCCAATCGAGTCAATGATGAATTCACAATTTTGAGCCGACAATTTCGACATAATACTGAGAATTTAATCTACCCAATTTTCGGCATAGCTAATAAGTAGGTTCAACACTTTATTTATTTACCTTTGTTACAGTTTCCTCAAAATAAGATAATTATATACTAGTATAATAACAGAGAATTTGTGAACTGAATAATGCTATACAAGGTCGTGGATGACGACAGTCGCTTTGACGTCAGTATCTCGATAATGGCAATAATGTCGCCATCCCCGCCCCCACACAGCTTATCTCATGAAGTGAGGTTATGTCAAAATGTGCCGTCTCATATTACATTGTTTTTTGTACAATGACTCAGAATAAAATCTGTTGGTGTTATTATGAAAGTTTTGGGTGATAATACACTGAACCAATTTTTTTTTTGCAAAAATTTCAATTGACATAATGGCATTTAGGGTTTTTATAGAAGATGAAAGCTGCAATGAATGTTAGAATTAGTATGTATATTCTTCTTCTCTTATCTTGGCATTTAGTAATGAACAAAAAGCTAGGAAATTCTAACAAGTTAGCAAGACTGGTATTACTTACCATATAATGGTGCATCAAACAAACAAGTGTCGATTCGAAAAATGAAAGATGATAAGGCAACAAAGGGGTTGACTACCGATATGATGACTATCAATCTGCCTAGCCTAACTCTGTTGGGGTCGGCTTCCGGTCTAACCGGATGCAGCTGAATACCAGTATTTTACATGGAGCGACTGCCTATCTGACCTCCACAACCCTTACTGGGTAATACGATACCCCTTGGTTAGACTGGTTGTCAGCCTTTGGGGCTTCCGACGACCCGTAACGACTGCCAAAGATCCGAGAATGATAGTCGGGACCAACGGCTTAACGTGCTTTCCGAGGCACGGAGGAGTCTCGGTATGAAAAGATGGTCCCATCCACGGACCAACCCCGGCAAGCGTAGCTTAATCAGAAAAATCCGGCCAAGTGCGTGTCGGACTATACACAATGCAGGATTTCGTAGTTGGGATGAATTTATCCCAAATACAAACTTAACATTGTAGTTGAAATACATGTTCTACGCACAATATTGAGAGATTTTCCATGTTATTTTAAGACCATAGACTTATTGTAGATTTTTGTATAATCTATGAGTAAAGAGCCACATTATGTATTTTTTTCAAAATTTTAGGTGCAGCTCTTTTGGAGATAAGGTCAATTTTCAACGAATTCCTTAATATCTTTAAAAGCGTTTTTTTTTAATTACAAAAAAATATTTTTAAGATCCTCGCAACAAGCCCTTTCATTTGATATGTCACACGGTATTGTTAGCAAAACTTTTTCTTTTAATTTCTCCCCCCAAAAGTGACTCCTACATTCAAAATTCCTTTATTTACGTTACACGTTCGTGTTTGGGTTACAGAAACACATATGTGTACCAAATTTCAACTTAATCGGTCTATTAGATTCGGAGCAAATTGGCTGTGACAGACGAACAGACAGACAGACAAACACACGAGTGATCTTATAAGGGTTCCGTTTTTTTCCTTTGAGGTACGGAACCCTAAAAATCGAGCCGTGGGGCTGTTATCACTTGGCCATGAGCTCTTACGGAATGACGATGAGATGAGAAGTATGGAAGTAAGGGAAATGTGGCGACCCCAAATAAATTGGGATATGGGCAGGAGAATCATGATACTATTTCGAAAATTAGTCGGCAAAATCCAAATCTAGACAAAACTGTGAAGTTTTATACAAAAAAGTACTTATCCCCATTCCTATTATAACTGGAGCTAAGACATTAATCATCTCAGCATATCGCAGTTTTCTGCAGCTTGCTCTAAAGCTATTCATCCTGACGTTAATACCTTAGTCGCCTTTTACGACACAAAACGTTGGACAAAGAGTAGCAAGTAAATTACAAAAAAAAAATCGATTCCCAGGTCAAGCACTGTTATTGGGTGTTCCATTAGAGATTCTTATTAGTAACCCGGAGTCAGCATTTGTACCCTATTTATAGTAATAAGCTCGCTCCCTTTCACATGAGACATATACATAACTGGCAAAATGTGGGTGTGTTGTAAATACACATTTCATTAATTCATCATCATTTTCATATTTTATTTTTCTTTTACTTTTTATTTTTTTATTTCTTTCATTTTTTTTTCTTGTGGTGTGTATTTTACTGTGCCCGACGGGTCCATTTGATCTAATTATAAGTTTATCACTTAAGAATACCTACATGTGGAATGCAATAAGAGTATTGAGTATCGAGTACACCTCTGCCTAACCCTTCGGGGTATATTGCTTGTATAAAGTTTATGTATTCTTGTTACAGATAAGGTTTCCGCAGCGTCGTGACTCGGGAATTTATGAATGTCAAGTCGGTACTACGCCTCCTATTGGTCACAGGATGTATCTCTCCGTCGTTGGTAAGTAATTTTTAACCTTTTTTTTATAATCGTAAAAAGTGTTTATAAAACTACACAGTAGGGAGTGATTACGAGTCACTACAGTACCTGCCCTACAGTGTATTTCTCCGTAATTATCTGAATGGGCTTTTTTTTTATAATTCTAACGTGACGATATTACCGTGGACGTCCACGGCATCACGATAACACGGGGAAGTAAAATGTATGGAAATATATGAAGATGCTTTAAAATTCCACGATAACGTCATAACAATATGCATGTATTTTCATACAGTTTACTTGCCTGCCGTGGACGTCCACGATAATATCATCACGTTAGAAATTATAAAAGCGGACATTTGGTAAACAAATATGGTACCGACGAGGTCACGAGTTTTCGTATCAATTTCCGAGTAAGTCAAGTGTTTCTGAAAACAAAGATTCATAATAATTATATTAAAAAACTTGAGTCTTTGTTTACAGAAAAACTCTAATTTATAAATGAAATTCATTGATACACATCTCATTAGGTTCTCCCCACTTTTTTGTTTACCAAATAAGACAAGTTAACAAAAAATAACTTAACATAATGTTCGATGAAGCATGAAACATCAAATATGAAGTAAAATGAATTTTTTACTTCATGAAAATGCAAAAACGCTTGAAGCTATTGCTTGTTATAAACTATGTAGTAGACTTCAAGCGTTTGCGCAATTTCTTGGGTGTGTGTTAAAATGCTCAGTGTAACTATGAATAATGAATTATGCAATATTAACGCTTTGACCAAGCTCAAAATATTTAAAAAAAAAACCGGCTAAGTGCGTGTCAAACCACGTACAATGAAGAGTTCCGTAGGTGGGATTAATTTATCCTAAAAACAAACAACATTGTAGTTGTAAAAACATGTTCTCCCATACATCGATATACGTCACGGTCAACCAACTAGTAATGTAAGTTTGTAAGCGCATAAAAAAATTGCTTCTTGCCAGTACCCTGGTGTTAATTCATTTGCGAATATCAATATAATTATGTCACATACATGGCTGTATTTTTTAGTGCGTTGACTTAGAAGCTTGAATTTTTAGAACTCCAAAGAAACGTAAACCTACGTATTTGATATTAATTTCAACTTGATATCTCCACACATTCCTGAGAAAATAGGTCTTGACAGACTGACGAACGGATAACGAAGTGATCCTATAAGGGTTCCGTTTTTTTCCTTTTGAGGTACAGAACCAAAAACAGTTTTTAAATAGGTAGGTACTATCCTTTTCTAAGAAATATAAAAAATGGTGCTTGGGTAAATACATGTTACTTCGACCGCTTATAAATTTGGTTAGGAGCATGAGAATGATGATTTAAAAAAAAAAAACTATAAAGTGAAAAATAACTTTACATAACATAACATCACGCCTTGTTTCCCCGAAGGGTTGGGCAGAGGTGTCCCTGTAGCAGGCACACCCACATTTCGCCAGTTATGTTTAAGTCCCATGTAATAGGGGGCGAGCCTATTGCCATCAACCGGGCACAAATCCAGACTCCGAGCTGCTACTGAGAAATTTCAGATAGAAAAACCCAATAACATTTTGCTCGACCCGGGAATCGAACCCAGGACCTCATACTTAGCAGTAGCGCTTGCGACCACTAGACCAACGAGAAAATAACTTTAATTTCGGAATTAGGTGTCTTTGGTTTAGGATTTTCGTTTTTGTCACCGACTTCCGAAATTAAAGTTATTTTTCAATATGTAGTGTTTTTTTTTGGAAGCCGTTGTTTTTTTTTGGAAATAGTTTTTATTTTTCACTTTTTATTTGTGGTACCTGCCCCACACAAATTCGAAAATCACTACCTGCTATGTAAATAATAGTGACAGGAACTTATATCATCCACATACAGAGTGGGAAAAGTACGTATTATTGAAGTAACTCAAAAACTATCTAAGAAAAGTTAATAAAATTTATATGCTAATTTTACTCGAGAGCATACCCTTCCAAACTAAAAAAAAAGTGGTGGCACTCCGGTAGTGCTGACAGATATGAAAACTTGAACAATATCGCCTTGGTGGAAGAAAAATACTTGTATAGAACGTTGGTCCGTAACCTAATCTGAATAAAGAGCATAATCGCGTTTACAAAACGTTTAAAGTAAAATAACTTGCATGGAACATTGATACGTAACGTAATATAAATAAAAAGCGTAATCGCGTTAGCAAAAATGAGGTGTCACAGTGTCGCGAAATCAGTGGTTTAGTCCCATCTCAAATATGCCCAACGTGCCTAAAGAAGTTTTCACTGCAAAAGAATTTTCAAAATCGGTCCACAATTGACCGAGAAATAGGTGGACAAAAAAAAAATCAAACATACTGTTATGTATGTGTCAATGTGTGCTAGACGCGGGCTGCCCGCGCGCCATCTGTATGCGCGAGTCCAACTCTTGAGTCACGAATACGGAATACACCACCAGTGCGTTGCTAGCTAGCCAGTGTTTCACTTGTCAAAAAAAATCAAAATCAAAATATTCTTATTTCACATAGACCTACATGGGCACTTATGAAACGTCAGAAGCTAGGTGCACGGTTCCAATTAGTCGTTTCCTATGGAGAGGAGCCGGCAAGAAACTCCACGGTTACTCTTTTAAAAATAATTGGCTTTTACAATTCTTTCAAATAACAGTATGACTAGGTATGGGAGAACAGTGTAGGTATTTCCCCTTTCCCCGCAGCCGCGTACTTAACACATACGCGACGAACATACAATCTCCTCCTTTTTGGAAGCCGGTTAAAAAATTAGCTATGCGTGCTACCTTAGTCACAATCAGCCGGTTGCAGAAACGAACTTTAACTTTTAAAGCTGTCATTAAATACAAATCTTCCATTAACTTGTTTTAACTTGGTGCAGAAAGCAATATTGGACTCGATTTTAATGGTTCTTTGATGAAATTAATGAAATCATTAGCGTTAACGTTTGTGTTTGTGCAACTGGATATTAGATATTTCTTAATTCAGTCAAGTAAAGTTGCCAAGAATTTTTTTATCCTCGATCGAAACGTTAATTTAAAAAACAGTGGCACTCCGGCAGTGCCGATAGAAGTGAAAATTTGAAAAAAATCGGCACTGCGGTAATCAACGCGTTGGTGCCTTTTACTCCACGCACCGCGGTAATCAACGCGTTGATGTCTTTTAATAGTTTTTAATAGTGAAAAGCTGGTGTCATCACGGTGTCGCAAAATCAATTGTTTAGTCCCATCTTAAAAATGCCCAACGCGCCTAAAGAAGTTTTCAATTCAAAAACACTCGTTGATACAACCGAATGGCGTTTTATGTTAGTAATCTTGGCGATTGAAATCAAAGCAAGGAAGCTCAACATGCACTCCAGTTTTTAGTCTTATTTTATTCTAGGCTCTGCACTAAATAAGACTGGACGTCGGAGCGAATACCATTAATTAATTTGCCTTACTGAATTAATGGTCCTAAGAGAAGTCTTTTTAGGAAAATAACAAAAGGTTGAATGTAAAAAAATCAAGAGAATGTATTTTATACGTTTTTATAAAGAGCTTCCAAGTCTTTTGGATTTTTGATAATATTAGTTAATGGATTATTTTGTCTTGTTTTCTTATCGGTTTTAAAGTTCTATATGGGTGATTTTTCTTCGCGTAAAGGACTTTGTAGTTATTAAAAATATCACATGGAATAACTCTGATGTCCATTTTCATAGTCATGCTCGAAGGCCAGGATTCCTAAAGTTTTTGTTTTTACTTTACACGAGAAAAAATCTTGTAACATCCTATAAATTGCTGTAACTTTTTTATTTTCGTTTTACAAATTTTTGAACCGGTTTTACATTTTTTTTTTACAACTTCTACTAAATCTCGATTAGTTTTACGATTCACTAGGACAAGCACATAAAAAAAATGTAAAACCGGTTCAAAATTTTGTAAAACGAAAATAAAAAAGTTACAGCAATTTATAGGGTGTCCCTAATCCTAACGGCAGGTTAAATAGATGCAAGTAGTTCCTTAATCTAATCTAATATCAATATTTTGTAAAAATATAGTGTATATATATTATAATATGTCCTCAAAAGAACAGAAAAGTACAAAAATGTATTTCTGTGACAAATAAACCTATTGTTCTTTCATTCAGATAGAGATACAAGAAGATAAGCATTGAAAATCAAATTATAGTATGAAAGGTGATGCCATGTTCTTCTTGATTTTATGAGTCTTGGGGCCTGGTTGGGTCAGCGATATTTTTATCACACAGGGTGTTCCACAAACGCCATAAAATCGTTCAGTGAGTAAATCAATATTGATTACACGATAGTAGTGGATTCATAATGCTCCCACTTTTATTAGCTGGTGATGAGTTTTATGCTGGAAGATAGAATATGGGAATACATCATATTTTCTACGCAAATTGAGAAGCATATAGCAAAGAATGTTTTGTGGGGGCCATTAGTAGATACGATAGGTACCAGACACGAGCATTAATATGTTGGTACAGCTATAATGTTCCCACTGCTGGAACACAGACCTCTTCTCTACGAGAGGGATATGTAAGTATAGATCTAGCAAAATTCGAACCTACTTCATTCCTACTTCCTACTTCATTATTAAATGTTTTATGTTAGCTAGTTAATTGAATCAGGCGTGACCTTGCGGAAATCCATTATAAAATTCAATAGACGTAGATAATATTTAGTAACCTATTCCGCTTAACTTAACCCGAATACGGCTGTATTTGGCTCTGCGTCTGGCGCTTAGCGTGACAACATGCCGTGTTCGGGTTCGTGACAAGTCAATCGTCATCCTGAGGATGCTTGGTTGAGATGTAAAACATTTTTCGATTTCTTATAGGGTTTTTTATGACTCTTTAGGAATAGTTAAGCGGAATACGTTACTAAATATATGTACGTCTATTGTATTTTATGTTTTATGCTGATACGAAAATAGTATTTTCGAACCCATATTATTATGATTATGTAGTAGGTGTCTCACAGTTGCAATATTTATTTCATGAAAAGAAAAGAAAGAAAGAAAGAAAAATTGTTTATTCTGCACAAACTAAACGCACATGCCAAAAATATTACTTATAATGTACTTTCATAAACTAGCCAAAAGCCTCGTAGCCAAGCAATAGAAAACATGTCAAGATTGTCTATTACTTGAATGTCAGAGCCATGGACTAGACAAAATTGATTTTGAATTTTCCTAGCAGTATACATTTAATGGCGCAGGATATCCTTTAATAGAAGTGGATATAGTATTAGTGGTTCAGTAGGTTGAATATCGTCTGGATTTTGCCGGAATATAGCATGCAGTTCGTCGTGAATGAGGTACGATAGCGGCTCCCCTCATATCATCTTCAGTCACCAGAAGACAGCCGTCACGCAACCATCGATGCGACGCTCTGCTAGAGTGACTGTCACCAGCCAGTGTCACTCTTATCCGACCTCTTCGGTGATTCCAGTAACTTCGTAATAAACTTAGATGACGCCACTTGCTGCGCCGTCACATATTACTGCTCGTGAATGTGCATAGATCTTTCTATAATGATACAATTTATTCATGTTATTCAAATAAACAAAACTGGGACAAAAAATATTTATGTTTCCCTACAGACAAAATTTGCAAAAAGCCTAAAGATTCGCCTAAAGGTTTACCAACAAAAATCACACAAAACTCGTATAAAAATAAAAGAATTTCCAGCGACATAGAATTAGGCATTATTTATGACGGCCTCGCTTGAGGCTTAGCTTGAGTACAAAAAGCGTCTAATTTTTCTTCCACATAAAATAATATGAGGACACCTTATTTATTTAACGTCAGATGTTTTCCGAATCTTCGGTTTTCATTAGTGTTAGGATTAAGTGCTTGATCGCAAGGATTTGCTCATCGTGATTTATATTTAGCCTTGGTTTTTTAAGAAGACAGGTGAAGGTCTTAATTTTGTGAAGTGACAATATACAAAAAATCATCTTTTACTTCCTGGTAAAATTATCTCGTTGTTTTCCTGGTTATGTTCGTGATATAAAAATAAGAAAAAATGTGCCGTCTTAACATCCTGTTTGTATTTACCTATTGTAGCAACCTGTATATCGCGAGATTTTACAAAAATACCTACATTGATCTACATTAAAATGTAGATTAGAAATGTAAATTTTACATTAGCATCAAACTCTTAAAAATTCGTATTAAAAATATCTCGAGTAACATTATTTTAATTTTCGATCATCAAAGGAAGGAACATAAAATTTATTTACATCCTCATCTTTATGACTTGCGGGTAAATAATTTATATTACTTCCTTTGATATAAGAGACTTTGAAATCAGGTGGGATCATGAGATCATACCAACAAGCATTATGCCCTGGATACATACATAATAATATGAATAATAAAGCTAAAGAGTTTTTTTTTTGTTTGTATGTTTTGATGAGCTAATCTCTGAAACTACCAGTCGGATTTAAAAATTATCTTTGCATTTGATAGCCCAACGCTTGAGGAAGGTTATAAGCTATTTAACATCACGCTGCGACCCTTAAAATCCGAGCTAAAATAAAATAAAAAGTCAGAAAGAATACTAAGTGAAAACGAAGTAGTTGCGCGGGCGGGCGATGGGATCCGACGCGGTGGATCAAGGCGAAAATTTCACATGGACAAAGTTTCGAGCAGAAGCTAGTTATTAATAAACAGAAGTTATGCCAGAGTTGAAAACGAAAATGTAGGGTAAATCTGATGTTGATATAATATTAATACCAGCCTATTATTGTCTCACTGGGCAAAGGCCTCTTCTCATATGGAGCAGGCACAAGCATTGATCACTCGTTGTAATTTATCCCTGCATTAATAATAAGGAGGAATACGTCTTATGCCTATAGTTGTTTTGATCGCAAAAGGTATGAATTTGATGTTGTAAAAAAGCAAAAAACCGGCCATGTGTGTGTGTGGACCAAACACTATGAAGGGTTTCGTAGTACGCACAATATTGGGAGATTTACCATGTTATTTTAAGACCATAGGTAACCTCTTATAGATTTTCCTGTAATCTATAAGTATAGGCTGATCAGTTTCGGAGATAAGTAGGGGAGATCGTCAAGGTTCGTCTATTTTCTTAAATAACTTTAAAACTGCCTCATTGGTCTAGTGGTCTCAAGCGCTACTGCTGAGCATGAGGTTCTGGGTTCGATTCCCGGGTCGGGTAAAGTGTTATTGGGTTTTTCTATCTGAAATTTCTCAGTAGCACATAAGCCAGAATTTGTGCCCGGTTGATGGCAATAGGCTCGCCCCCTATTACATGGGACTTAAAACATAACTGGCGAAATGTGGGTGAACATGTTACAGGGACACCTCTGCCCAAACCTTCGGGGAAACAATGCGTGATGTAACTTAAAACTATTTATTTAAAAAATACTTAAGACCCTCATAGTAAGCAATTTCATTTGGTACAGTGTGCAAAACTTATATTTTAATTTTATTATTCATTTATTTACATAACACATCCGTTTAGGTCACAGAAATTGATATGTGTACCAAATTTCAACTTAATCTGTCCATTAGATTCGGAGCAAATTGGCTCTGACAGACAGACGAGTTCGATTTTTCATTCACACATACGGAACCCTAAAAAAAGTAAAGTAAGGTAAAGTAAATTATTTTTCTCTGTGAGCCTTTTCTACACTGAGCAAATTGAATAGTAGGTAGGTAGTAGACCAACCTGTGTCATAATAAAAAATAAAAAATAAACATCGAAGAGAAGGGTGAAAATAACTTGCAATATTCATGAAATGAAAATAATGGTCAGCAAAGTAAAATAAAATTCAAAAATAATTTTGCTCTATGCTTGCCAGCCAATTCCATCGTAGTTACAACACATTGTTCCCGGAAACCATTATTCCCGGAAACCATTATTCCCTACACATTGAAAGGAATCGACAAAATATGCATCAAAATAAAACAGTCGATTTGAGCAGAAAACGGGGTCTGTCAACCATTCCCGGTGGAGTTGAGCCAGAAAATTCCTGAATATTTTCGTAGAAGGCAACGGGAACATGATTATGAAATCGGTGACGTATTGAAGCTGTTGCAGACGATATTTTGGTTCAATTTTAGTTTTCCTTGTACGGCAAATAGGTTTTCGGCATTTTTCTTGATATTTTGCTTAATAGCATGTCGAGGATTGATGCATATGTTTTTAATACAGTTTTTTTATTACCGTGACAATGTACTTAGGTTCTCTATGTTTACCGTAAAGGCCCTTTCAAACAGGCGCGACACGCGACGCGACACAAAGACACCGCTCGTCGCGCGACGCGACGTAGCTTTGTGTCCCGTCGCGTGTCGCGCCTGTTTGTAGGAGCCTTAATGTTAGTTTTCGTACGTTTATTTCTGTATTTCATGGTAGATAATTTTAAAGAAATAAGGGATCATTATGGCTAAGGCTATTAACATTTATGGTTTATTATTTACCAAATGAAAATAATTTACTTGGGACACGCATAGGAAATACAAACAATAAAAAAGGAACATTTAAAACTAAATAAATGAAAATTATTTTTCCTTTATCGCCAAAACAAAAAAGATTATGAGGCGAAAACGGCAAAGAAAAACTAAATCATTCATCAAAATATTATTCCCATTGATGGCAGTTTAACAATAAATGCCCTTAATAACGCCGAAATAATGCTTTATCATGACAATTAATATAAAAATAAATCTGCCATTTAGAAAAATATTACGAACCTTTAAATACACGGAAGCTCGTAAGCAATTTATTAATTGCTTACGAGCTTCCGTGTATTTAAAGGTTCGTAATATTTTTTTTTTTTTTTATTCTATTGAATAAAAGATTAAATGCTTCCAATTTCCTTTTAGTTTTTCTCGAAAGTATTTTCTTCGCATTCAAAATTGCTTGTAACGGCTTAATTGAAGAAAAAATACCGTCTGAGCAATGACGGGCTGTTTTAGCTTGGCCTTAAACTTTCATAGTGACTTTCCTTTTTTACTCCATGGTATAGGTATGATTTGAGGAAAACGAAAGGCGTTTTAAAGCAAAAATCCTCGTATCACATTAATATTTAGCCCTGTTATTGGTTTGACCTTCTAAATTCAACAATGGCCGTGAAAAACATTTGAAGGCCAATTCTCGTACATAAAACGTTCACATTCAAGTCGCAATCTGTCAAACTTGTCAAAAATGTTGGTAAATTGTTTGTATTTTTGACAGATTGCAAATGAGATGCGAATGTGACCGTTCTTAAAAATTATGGGAATTACCCCTCTGATATTGTTAAACAATTTTAACAAAGTTCGTTTCTTTCTACGCTTGTTACTTTCAATTGAACTTCTATTTATATTTTTCCACTGTTTAATTCCTCTTTTTTACTACGGTTGATGACTTGAGTAAACACAGGAAAAGTAATTGATAAGTAAACTGTCTACAATTCAATCACAGCTAATTTTTCGACAGCTGCTTGAAAGGCTATAACACGGCAAATTGACGTAGGGAATCTGTAAACTCAAATTCATGATTACGACTAGACACGAAATTGATGGCGCAATCTAGTCAAAAAAATAGCGTCTGCTTTTCGAGTCTTATCTGAATATGCGCATGACCTACCCCAACGGTACGTACGTCCAGCACGTTTTCGCTCTATCACAAAAGGTTCGTTAGATAAGTCCGGACAGACCGTTCAACTTAGCATGTAGTGACGTGATTTCAAATTCATACGAGTTTCGAGAAAATATTCAGCTTCGAGTTTCAAGTCATCGGTTTTGGCCGTAATAAATATATTATAAATTTGATAAAGAATATTTTATGGATTTAAGATATTTTGTATTGTGAGTTGGTTTTATCGCCATTTAAGTTTTGAATTTTATCAATGGATTTTTAAGAGAAACATTTGTTACTTAAACAAATTAATTAATAAACGAATGAATACAATAAAATAAAAAAGTATTTTTTGTTTTTTTTTTTTATTAATCATAGTTTGGCCAGGATTTGTTTTTGCCAAACCACTCGCGATATATTTTTTAACAAACAAAATTTGATATAAAATACTTATACTTAGTTCATATATTAAATAAATAGGTGAAGGTCGTCTCTAGATCGGATCTTAGGTCATTATAAAAGATTCCTCAGACACATTATAACATAGCATTTTGCCTATAATCCCAAAAGGTTAGGTTGAGATGCAACATTTCGCCAGTTGTGTTTAAGAACCCAGATAAAAGTAGGCGAGCTTACTGCCATCAATCGGGCAAATCCAGACTCTAGGCTGCTACTGAGAAATTCCTGGTAGAAAAACAACAATTGGCCTGACCCGGAAATCGAACCCAAAATCCCATGCTCGGCAGAAGTGCTTGCGACCACTATATCAACGTGAACAGATAGATAGATGGATTCCAGAAATCCTCAACCGATGACTGAAACTTAATGAATTAATGACAATGGGGATGACGCCTGGGTCAAAAAAAAAAAAACTATTTAATCCGTCAGTCAGAAAATTAAAAAAAAAATTAGACACCTACATATTTTTTGCTTTATCATATTAATAAAAAAATGACTTGGATAAAACGCATTAAAGTTGGGGAGTGGGGGTCGTTACGTTACAAGTAAGTATAAAATCTACATACTCGTGATACCAAATACTTGTAATCTTTTGATAACGTAAAAAAAGAAAAATACGTGTCCAAATTTTTTTAATAATCTACAAGACGGACTAAAAATATATTTTTATCAGAACATCCATATTTATATGTCAAGTAGACAGACACTTATGTAGGAACTGTTACACAAAAAGTTACATCTCTAAGCCCACTTAGTAGCTTCTAAGAGGCTCATTTTGTTCTCAAAGTTTAGGCTTTTGACTGTAAACAAATAATTCTGTTTACGACTGAAGATTTATATCAAAGTGTCTTCCTTATTAAGAACTTTCGATTGCCTGCCTTTTGATTAGGGTACCGAAAAGGACAAATACGTTTGATACTTATTTATTTGTTGTTAGTAAATACTTAGAGATACGATTACGATACGATTTGGAGAGCTGTTGTTCAATTGGATATTATTGCCATGTTAAGGCTTCCGCAGATAGGCGCGACGCGACGGTGCGACGCGATTTTGATAGAACCATTTCCATGTAGTTTTCGTAGAAATTGTTTTACTAGAGTCGCGTCGCGCTATCGCGGTGCGCCACTCTGCGGGAGCCTTTATCTAGATTGATGACGGATGTAGTAGATATATACATTTTAATCATCATTAATAATCTTTTGCCCGTAAAATACAATAGACGTGAGCATATTTAGTAACCTGTTCCGCTTAGCTTAAGCGCTGGACGCAGAGCACGCTTGGTGTGGCAACACGCCGTGTTTGAGTTCGCGACAAGTCAATCGTCATCCTGAGGATGCCTCGTTGAGAGGTGAAACAGGTGTCGATTTCTTTCTGGTTTTTTTATGGCTCTTTAGAAATAGCTAAACGGAACAGGTTACTAAATATATCCACGTCTATTGTATTTTATAACGGATTTCCGCCAGGTCACACCTGAATCAATGAACTATTTTGCCCGTAACTTTCATCTTAATTTATTTGGGGTCGACGCAGTATGTCTTCTTCTTCTATACTTCTCTAATAGTCGCCATGTTTGATAATTAAGTTTCTAATGAAAAGTTATAAATTTTTAGGACTTGAAAGAGGTCGAGAGGAAATTAAAAAGGTTAGATAGTTTTATGCACTTCGTCGCCGGTTGAAATAAAGTAATCCCCCCAACAATTTTTGGGATTCCCCTTATTTGAATATAGTCCATCCTATCTATATATATCTATACTTCGTCATTTGCCGAAAAGAGGTAATTCTCCGCAATAATTTGGGGACTTCCTCATATTTAAATATACTTTTAGGTAAGGTACATCTAAGAACGAAAATCAAAATTCGCAATTCTGAACGTACAGAGTGTATGGGTGGTTCAGTATCTGTGTTACATACTTACTTAGACATTAGAAAAAAAAAAAGTATGATCACAAATTTGATAGTTTATTACTTAGTACTAATAAACTATAACGACTTATTATAACTAGTACGTTGTTATGATTATTATGTTATTTTGATCGTTATTCGTAAATGTTTTCTCAGGTAAATTTTAAAATTGTTTAGAAATGTATTATATCAGGCCTGATCGATTTGTGTTAATAATAAATTTGATAAATTGCTCAATGAAAAAAAAAATCTCTTGTTTAAAACATTTAGAACTGTTGAAAAAAAAAACTTTTTTTTCCAACCCTGGTTTGAGTTCATCTAAGAAATCAAACACTTTCTAGTTATATCATCTTTTACACAGTCTATCCATCATTTCTTTGGTCTTCCCCTACTCTCCCTTCCAGCCATCCACACATAAAATAAGTATTATGATAACGACTTATGTAACCTTTTCATTTCTTTATCATCTAAACAGACAATTAGATCATGATGTTTCATAATTACAAAAGTAAGATTTACAGTTTTCCTAAAACATTTTCGTCTTTAGCGTTTGGTTTAAGTAATGTTAAATATAATTATGTGCCTATATGAGTGGTGTTGATTTAACAGCTTGTATGTACAGGGTGTGAAAATGAGATGTGGTCGCTAGGGCAAGTACCTGTACCATTGAAATAAAGGTACAATACAACCTTCTTATGTTGCATTGATTTATTTAAAGGCCTTACAAACGTTTGGCCTGAATACCTTTAAAAAGACTCACGAGGATCTTTTGGCGCCTGAGTAACATTGACAGGAGGACGTTGTTGTTAAAAAATTGTATATTTGACACAGAAATTGTAATGACAATTTACAAGATGGCGTCGTTAATTCCGCGCACCAAAAGATCCTTATAGCGTTGTAAATAAAAAGTGGTTATCAACACTAACCCCTTCGTTTCTCCAACCAGAGCCCCTGACGACGATCCTGGGTGGCCCGGAGCTGTTCATCAACACGGGGAGCACCATCAACCTGACGTGTGTGGTGCAGCACTCCCCGGAGCCTCCACCAGCTATAAGATGGACTCATAACGATGAGGTAAGGGATATCTACTAATTTCTTCTCGGGTGGCGAACAAGCAGGGGATCTCGTAGTTGTAAGTGGTCACCGATATTTGTTACTTCTACAAAAGAATCACTCTGGTTTGGAGAAGTAATCGACTCTTCTCTTATAGAGAAGGTTTCCACTGCATAGTGCTCAAAGTGAAGACTTTGAGCACTGTGCAGTGCCAATTTCTAACAACTAGGCAGTCCGTTTCCTGTGACTAATTCAAGTGATGGCTCGTGTGATGAATAACTTAATAAGTGAAATAACTATTTCAATGTGCAAACTCAAAGCCTATTTGAATGCGTCTGATATTATCGTGATACGTGATTGAATCAGAAATGAAGAGATCTGTAGGAGAACCAAGGTAACCGACATAGCCCGAAGAATTGCCAAACTGAAGTGGCAGAGGGCAGGGCACATTGCTAGCAGAACAGATAGCCGATAGGGCTGAAAGGTTCTGGAGTGTCGACCGCGTACCAGAAGACGTAACGTTGGAAAGCCTCTCACAAGGTGGACCAATGAACTTGTGAAAGCCGCGGAAATCCGCTGGGTACGGGAAGCACAGAGCCCGTCGAAGTGGCAGTGCTTGGGGGAGGCTTATGTCGAGCAGTGAACGTCTTTCGGCTGAATTGATGATGATGATATTATCCATTAAGTTTATGCTGTGCATTGGCATTTTTTTATAATTGGCTACTATGGTGAAAAATCACTTCTATCATTGTCTTATCAGCCATGTGTTCATGGGTGACCTCTATAATTTAATTATCAAACACCATAACAGCTAACCAGTATCAGTGACCACAGCTTGCCGTCCTAAAACACAACGAAATGCCAATGTGATCCCTTTGTCTCATGACAAAGGGATCATATTGACATTTCGTTGATTGGTCAAGTTTGGGGTATTGTTGGTGATCCAACAATACCCCAAAATTGACCAATCAATGAGAAGCACAAGAATTTATATGTAGGTGGTACTCTACCCAATTGTTTTTGACAAACAGTTGTTGCAACTGAACAATTTACATCTGTCCCCAATTTGCATAAATCCACCTCAGAACGCTATCAAATGATTGCATCTGGCAGTTTCGCTCTTTCAAATAAATTAGTTGTTATCGAAACTTCGTCGACGCGGAGGTGTGCAAGCTGTCTTTGAGATATGTTCATTTAGCTTCGTATGTGGCTCCGTAGTGTGGAATAGGAGCGACTTAGCGTGAAGTAGGTGTTAGTAATCTAGTTATAGCTGCAGCTATTAACTTTGTTCGTTTAACTGTTAATGAGATGAGTTTCTGCCAATTCGTACAGCACTATGTTGGGTATTAAATATCGTAATCAGTAGAGTAATTACACTACGTATAACAAGGCTTTAGGACAGAATAATATACCTAATATTAAAGCAGTTCATTATATTAGCACATCCAGTGATGATGCTGTTTTTCTTCCCATAAGACCTCTAACTAGTAAATAATAGGTAATTCCACTGATGGTTTATTATGAATCATTAAATTTATCTCAGTGGTAATTGTACATGTTCATCAAGAGCCTGATATTTTTTTTTGACCAGGGTTAGTGAAATGTTCGAGTTCTAATTCAAGTGTATTTAAGGCACATTCAAAAGAATAATTTATCATCTTCATCATTTTAGCCAAAAGAGGCAAGATGTAGGCCTCTTCCCAGTAAATAATCAGCTTATAATGTTCCTACTGCTGGGACACAAGCCTTCTCTCTTCGAGAGGGAGTGGGCTATAAGCTATCACGCGGACCTAGTTTGGGTTGGTAGATGTCAAATGTCTTCGAATTTTTGGTTCTTGGACATGCGAGTTTCATGATCGGATGAGGATGCGTGATTATTTACACAAAGTAAAGCTCCTGCTTGGATTCGAACCCACGACTTACAACTCGTAAGTCGGGTCCGTTACCACTGGGCCACCAATGCTCTCCACGTAAATGCGTGGATATAAATAAAAACAATAAAAACTTTGCATAAATTTCGGTATATCCAAATACGTGCCTTATTTCCTAGCCCAGCCGTTCGACCCTTAGCACGAGAATAATAATTACATTTATCAAGCTGTCTACAAACGCGACTACGTGACATTGAGACCTTAAAACTCCGCCATTTTGGAAGTCCCCCTCGCAAGGCCCAAACGTCAGCGAAATTATCTCTTCTGTCAACGGCCTGGCAAGATTTATATAACGATGTTGTACTGAAGGCCGGACGTCAGTAGTAACCAAACCAGTATAACGACGGTCAACTATCATTAAATAATAACTACAAAAAACATGATTTACAGAAGCCGAAAAAAAAAACGTTTCATTTCTATAGTTTTTGACCATTTGGATCAAAAATTTGTTATAAACTAAAATAGTACGTAATGCACAAGCGTTACCTTCTATTTTAGTCTATAACAAATTTCAATTTTATCACAAGATGATGATAGTGATTTTAATCAAACATCAGGTTAGGTATATAAAATGTTGGGCACGCCACAATTGCGGCGAAAAGACCCCTCTTTGAGGAGTGGCTAGAGAGGCGCCACGGCGTCCTCACCTTCCCCCTGACGTAGGTCCTCACCGGACACGGCTGTTTCGGGAGGTTCCTGCACAGGATAAGGCGGGAGGAAACGACCGGGTGTCACCATTGTGTGGATCGCCCGGAGGACACGGTGGAGCATACGGTGGAGGTCTGCCCAGCTTGGGCGGAGCATCGCCGTGTCCTCGTGGAGGCGATTGGCGGCGGTGATCTCTCGCGTCCGGCCCTGGTCCGGGCCATGGTACGGAGCGAGAGGAAATGGGAGGCCGTCACCTCCTTCTGTGAAGCTGTAATGCTCGCGAAGGAGGAGGCGGAACGCGTGAGGGAGAGGCAAATTTCGCGCCCTCACGCCCCTAACCCTAACCGCCGCAGGAGGAGACGCCCAGGGCGTCGGGAATCGCAAGGCGATTTCCGGCCACCGTAGGCGCGGGCTTGCGGACGGTGAGCAATGGGTGGCTCACCGTCCGATAAGGACCAGGCTCGGGTCGACGGCGCGTTGTGTTCCACGCGCGCCTCAAAGAGATGTCAGCAGATTTGAAGGGGTCCACTAGGGCCGATGCCTGCCGGGGTTGCGAAGAAAACCGAAAGGGAGATCGTGGACCCCGGCAACAGGGCAACCGAAGGAACACGGGTGGGTTTTAGTCAGTAAGAGTCTGACACGCCCTCCCGCTCCGCCCAGAGCGGGAGAAGTTATTTGATGATTTCCCACCCTCAAAAAAAAAAAAGGTATATAAAATGTAGATAGAAGTTATTGTTTCAAATTTAACTGAGAACCAGCAATTTATCTAGTAGACAAAAAAAGGTTATTGCATTTATGAATAAAACATTTTGAATTCAGTCTACATTTGCTACACATTGCTGGCAATACCAAATATCTACACTTAAAAATGAGTAGATATTCTTTATTGCCAGCAAAAATCACGCAAGATGACTTATTAGGTATTTCTACAAGCAATTATCTAATATATTTAAACAATTCAAGACCTTTGCGAACACGAGCTCTTTCATATATTTTCCTACGAATATGCAATAAAGTGAAAACCTCCAAAATGTTAGTTATTACCTAGATATTGATGCTTCACCGTCAAATTAAGCTGGTCTCTTATTCTATTGAAACCCCGTACTACGCTGGGTCTGCTCAAGGTCAAAGTGTTACCAACATTGTGCGGTCAACTGTACCTAAAAAATGGGCGTAGACAGCGAAGATTTTGGCGAGAAAGCTCGGGTGCATTTTATGATAATTTAAAATTTAAAAGTAATATTAAAACTTGGTAAACGTGCCATAAGTACTTAAGATAAGATTCAGATAGAAGCTTTGGAAAGAAAAGATGTTCTAGTTAGGAAAAGATAGTTTTGTTTTTGAATTGGATTAGCGTTGAACAGGGTAAGATTTCGTAGTATCCACCTTCGGCCAGTTAAACCCCTTTGGGAATTTAACACCACATGGACTAAATAGTCTTAATTATTCCTCGATAGTAAAGATTTTTTTTAATTATCTTAATAGATGTAGAATCTATATTGCAGATGATGATTTCTTTTTTGATCGACACTTTTTTAGGGTTCCGTACCTCAAGAGGAAAAAAAGCGGAACCCATAAGGATGACTCGTGTGTCTGTCTGTCTGTCCGTCTGTCGCAGCCAATTTGCTCCTAATCTAATAGACCGATTAAGTTGAAATTTGGTACAGATATGTATTTCTGTAACCCAAATACGAACATGTAACATAAATAAATGAATTTTGAATATGAATTTAAAAAAATAAAAAATTGTTAACAGTACGGTGTGACATATCAAATGAAAGGGCTTGTTGCGAGGATCTTAAACACATTTTTTATATAATTTTAGAATAAATACTTTTAAAGATATTTAAGAAATTCTATGAAAATTGACCATTCCTCCCTTATCTCCGAAACTCACGGACCTAAAATTTTGAAAAAAAAAAAAAACAGAATAATCATGAATCATGTTAATTTATAAACAGCCTAATGGAATTATAAATCACAATGATGGATAGTCTCTTTATTAATTCATCAACTTTCAATCCCAAATATATTAGCGAAAACCAAAATAACATGTAAACTTCAAAATGCCACGTACAAGGACGTGTTTCTTACTTTTTAAGTCAAATATGTCGCAGTGTTTGTCGAGACGACAGTATAAAAAATGTCCATCAAATTGAGGGATCCCCGCCTCCCTGGCGTCTTGTTGTAACCATGCTGTGATTTAAAAGAGTGTCCGTGGAGTTTCTTGCCCGTTCTTCTCCATAGGTACCTACTACGCTTTGGAATGGACAACTAGCTTCATCTTTCTGACTGACCGACCCCTTGACAGTTCAAAAGTGCCTGTAATTGGTTTATTTGAAATAAATGCTTGAGTTTGAGTTTGTTTCAACTTTACTCGCTTTATTTCACGACGGCCTTTCAGCTTTGATTGTAAATTCTAACTGTTTTGAAACGATTTATGTTGGTTAAGCGATGGACTACTGCACTACACCACAAATGTAATCTTTGCAGTTAAAATTCTGATTTGATAGAATATCTCAAAGTCGAATTTTTTCCATCATGTCAATGACACGTCGAGGAGCTCCTGGCTAATTACTAACAACCGCACGGGTAGATCCATAAGGTTAAGCTATGCTTGCCCGGTTGACCCGTGGATGGGTGACCATTTATACATACCGAAACTCCTCTGTGCCTCAGAAACCACGTTAAGCCGTTGGTCCCGGCTGTCATTCGTGGATCTTTGACAGTCGTTACGTGTCGTCAGAAGCCCGAAAGTCTGGCACCCAGTCTTACCAAGAGGTATCGTGTTACCTAGTTACTGGATTGTGGAGGTCAGATAAGCACTCGTTTCATGTGAAATTCTGGTGTTCAGTTGCATCCGGTTAGACTAGAAGGCGACCTCAACATAGTTGGGAAAAGGCTAGGCAGATGATGGTCTTAATATCCACCAATCCGATCAAAACTTCTATCAATCTTAAGTCACGACCCCTGATATTGCTTGCGCAATAATCCATAGGTCACCGAACTGTTCTTGTAAAGAAAATTACGTCTTATGTTAAATGTATTCCCCCGTCTGACGTTTTTAACGTAGCATCAGATCAGTGAGCCAATGTTATAACGCTTTCGTCAGAGATTATCAGTGTCTCTAGAGCGATTTTTGGGTCACGCGAGATAAGATGGGCTATAATTCCCCTCACAGCCGAATTCTAACAACTGGTCTAGAATACCTTAACACACATCGGGTCAACCGTTTATAAATAAAAAAGATCGATATAAGTTCCTATCAAAGCCAACCATCGCTTTTACATTTTTAAAACTTCGACGTCTCGTAATCCTTTGCGTTCTACTTTCTTTCGAGAAAAGCTATTCCATAAACTTGTAGATAATTTTCATAATATACTGGTTTAATTAAGCATGATATTATTCTAATTAGTAGTTTCCTAGTTTGTCATAAGCATAATTTTGTGTGTAAAACTAAATCTAAAGCTCGCCATTTCATATAACGCAGTGAATCCTTCATCGGATAACCTGCTGATTAGTATTCAGCTGGGGCGTGGTACAAATGTGCGTCGTGTTTGCGCGAAATTGAGCGATCGTACGCTAACGTTTTAACTTGATTCTGTTATTTTATGAACGACGCACTCAAATTTAAGTTTAACTGAAGCAATGATGCGTATAAATGCTTTAAAGTGTACTTAAATATCAACCTGTTATGTTCTACTGTAGGGCAAAATATTTTCATACAAAACTACCTACATAATGATGCCAATTCTCTTGTACACCGAACAAAACTAAATAAACTATCACTAAAATTCCTTACTTTTGACCATGAGAATCTCAAAGCTATTCTGCAAAATAAATTCTCTAAATTTAAAAATAATTTTGACGCATCTAAATCGAATTTGACAATCGCGACTCCACATGTGATACCTTTTTTTTTTTTGGGTGGGAAATCATCAAATAACTTCTCTCGCTCTGGGCGGAGCGGGAGGGCATGTCAGACTCTTACTGACTAAAACCCACCCGTGTTCCTTCGGTTGCCCTGTTGCCGGGGACCACGATCTCCCTTTCGGTTTTCTTCGCAACCCCGGCAGGCATCGGCCCTAGCGGACCCCGTCAATTCTGCTGACATCTCTTTGAGGCGCGTGTGGAACACAACGCGCCGTCGACCCGGGCCTGGTCCTTATCGGACGGTGAGCTACCCATTGCTCACCGTCCGCAAGCCCGCGTCTACGGTGGCCGGAAATCGGCTTGCGATTCCCGACGCCCTGGGCGTCTCTTCCTGGGGCGGTTAGTGGCGTGACGGCGCGAAATTTGCCTCTCCCTCACGCGCTCCACCTCCTCCTTCGCGAGCATTACCGCTTCGCAGAAGGAGGTGACGGCCTCCCATTTCCTCTCGCTCCGTACCATGGCCTGAACCAGGGCCGGACGAGAGAGATCACCGCCGCCGATCGCCTCCACGAGGACACGGCGATGCTCCGCCCAAGCTGGGCAGACCTCCACCGTATGCTCCACCGTGTCCTCCGGGCGATCCACACAATGATGACACCCGGGCGTTTCCTCCCGCTTTATCCTGTGCAGGAACCTCCCGAAACAGTCGTGTCTGGTGAGGACCTGCATCAGGCGGAAGGTGAGGACGCCGTGGCGCCTCTCTAGCCACTCAAAGAGTGATTTTTTAGAGTCAGAGGCGCGCAGGGGGGGCAGCCTCGACATGTTTCATATGGGATTTATCATTTTTTGTATGGAAAATAAGAAAAATTATCACTTACATGTTGAATGTTAGGGGTGTAAAGGTTTTATAAAAGGGGTCAAAATTTTCATTATTTTTGTGATTGGACACACCATTTTCGCGATATAAGCAAAAGAAAAAAAAAATACGGTACTGTTTTTGCATTTGAAGTCGAAGTGTTGCTGTGAATTTAAAGTTCATGACAACCAATTTTATTCCACAGTCACACATTAATTGATATATCGCGATTAGAAATAGTCAGATTTAGTTAGAAAATCTAAATTTTAGGTGAAAAACGTCAAATTCAGAATAGCAAAATTGCCATTTTCACTAAATTAATATCTCAGTGCCATCTTAGTGCTGTCAAACTAAAATATAGATAAGTTGTGTCACTTTGGTCTATTTAAGAATAGAAAATCGTCGTTTGACAGGAATAAACTAAATTTTGGTGATTTTTAGTCTATTTTAGAGGCATTTGTCTCAAAAGAATCGGCACCATTGTCCTTCAAAATGCTATTTCGTTATTCGTAGTCACTAAAATAATGCATCCAGTGATATTGTAAAATCTTAATCTTGAAAAAGAAGGTTAAAAAAAAAATCTTGCCCGATCTACTTCAATGAAGTCTACGCTTTGATTCGAGCAACTAGCTTCAAATTTCCGCCTATTAGAATATGTATTTGACTATTCAAAAGTTACTAGAAATGGTAATTAATATTATACATTGAAATTGTTCAACCTCTTCACGTACACACGTACAGGAAGAGGAACGAGCATTAATCACCACGCCCGCGTGTTAGTGATTTCAAGCTAACTTTTTAATCACCAATTTCGGGTTTATAACCTGTTCTGTACCCAAATGACTTTTCAATGTCATTAAAATTAAATCTAGAGCCACATTGTTAGCTAACCTGAGACTTAATGGACTGAAATTAATAATCCGATGCCAACACGTAGTGAGAAAGCGTTCCTTCGTGCATGAGAATAATGCCTTTACCCTTTATTACTGTCTGAGCTAGATTTAGGTACATTTTTAATACTAAGGCGGGAATCTATACCTATACTTAACATGAGCGGTGACTAAGAAATAATCCCGTCTCCGTCTAGCAATTGTAATTTGGCAAATACCAAACTACAAGTAAATTACTTTCTTTTTCAAAATTTTAATTTTATTTGCATAATTTGTTTACAATTAATTTGTATTCTATTATTTAAGGTACCTATGACAAAACTAAAAAAAAAAAAAATATAATATCCTAACCTAACTAAAACTATTATACTAAACTAAACTAAAATGAAACTAAAATATGGCGTCGAAAAATTAACTACAAAACTTTCTTTTTATAGTTTTTTTTTACAACTTTGGCACGCTGTAACTCTGGAATCCTTAGGTGCGGCGACTGACTCTCATTTTGACGATTATTCAATATTACAACTACTAGCAATGCAATTTATTCGATACTAGCTGTTACCTGCAACTTCGTCAAAGATCCAGGATGAAAGCCTATGTCCTCCGTCATCAGGTCCTAGTCTACCTATGTTTCAAACATCCAAATTCATTCAACCGTTTCAGCATGAAAGTGTAACAAACAAATGAACTCACTTTCACATTTATAATATTATTTGTGGTTAAAATTTATAGCAAAAATCGAGCAGTACCTCCCCTGCTAAGTACGTGTCAAGTAACGTTTATCGATCTCTGCCATATTACCACGTCACTGAATATAGTCTTTAGTATTCAATATGCCCTTTGAACTAAATTAAGTAACACAGACTCCATGGCGCCTCTTTATAAACAAGTTGATTTGAATTCTTGCCAGTTTGCTCTGAAAGGATTGCCAAGATATGAAGCGTCATTTGTTTTTATAGGATGTGTTTTTAAGAATGTTTTTGGTATTTTATCGAGATTATTATGAATATGTTTTTTTTTTTGCCCGCCATTAGATTTATGAGTCAGAGTAAATTAAGGTTTTAGGGCTTCTTCTTCTTTTCGTGTGGTTAGTGACTAACCTGGTATCAGAGTTTTAAAGCCGCCCATGGGCCTCTGACATGGCTTCACATGCCGTCGAGAAATATCTCGTAGGCATGCCGGTTTCCTCACGATGTTTTCTTTCACCGTTTTTGAAGCAAGTGATAATTATACAATACGCACATGAATCCGAAAAGTCAGAGGTGCGCGCCTTGGGTTCGAACTCGAGACCACCAATATACCAATGCAGTAATTATTTTGAATCTTAAATTTTTTTTGAGACTTGAAACTTGAGACCTTGAAACTGACATTTTTTTAGTTCGCGTAGACTGTTTTAAGCACCCTCACGCGCATATTAAATTCACAGTTTTTGAGAAAGTCGCATGGAGCTTTTTCCTTAAGTGACGATTTTTACCAGTAAACTCCTACTGTAAGCCGCGTTAAAAAACTTCGTTCCAAAAATACGATCTTTATGTTTATGCAGAAAATTATGAAGTCGTAAATATCAAGCTGTAGCGTGGTGGTCGTTAAAAAATCTACCTACTCGTACAATATAAATTTATGGACCATTGCAATTTAGTTCAGACTAATTTATTGCTCTTACTTGAAACTAGGAAAGTCCATTTTTTATCGACTTTTAAGTAAGTGCAGGAATTGTGTGTAATAAACTTTTACTGTGTCAGTAAGTAATAGTGCTATTTTCTGTCGTTAATTGCTCAAGTTATTTAGTAAAAAGTTACTGAATGTTAGTAGTTTTTAATATTGTGTAATATATAACATATTAATCATTTTATGAAGCCTGAATATTGAAAACTATGAAAGAAGCTGTAAGTAGGTTTATAGGCAAAAAGTTGGCAGGTTCGGGTCAAAAATACCAAGAAGGCCAGCCAATTAGTTGCCAATCAAAGAAACAGTTTTGAAACGTCTAAAAATAAAGCTTATGTCTCAAAACATTTATTTACACAAATCACACATTTTCGACACTACGTTCTTACGCTTTCACGCTAAAACGGCTGAACGAATTTAGATTCAAGTTGGCACATGGGTCGACTATGACATGGGTTAGGACAAAGGACTTTGTATCTCGGTATTATGTACGTGGGCGAAGCCGCAAATAAAAGCTAGTTATTGTATAGTACTGTATGCAGAAGTATGGATACTAAACAACGTTGTACATTTTTAGAGCCTTGAAATGTAAAAAGCGCGAGTGACAAAAAGAGTTCTATTCGATCATCAGTATTGGAACAAAGTCCCGCCTCGCAACTCCTTTCAAAACATCAGAAAGGCCACGGCTTCTAAGAACATCGGTGTGCCCTGTACCGTGTACTATGCGTTCTTTAAATCGGAGCTCATTTATAGAAAGTGCACTGCGTTTGACATCCACTTCAACAATTGGACTTTTAGAAAATATAAAGTAACTAGGTACCATTGTGTTGTTACTTCATTATTTTTGCCACTAATGTAGCGTTTGTACGAATGTTGTGAAGTTAAAAGTTTTAGTTTTAGCTGATAGTGTACTGTCACGAGCATCTCACATCTATGTGAAGCCGATGCAGCATCCTATATTTTTGCGCCGCTTTGTTTGTTAGATAGTTTGAATGTTCCTTTGATGTGACATATTGGTGCTGCCACTTGTATATGTCTTCCACAAATGATCATATGTCAGATATGAATGCCGAGCTTTCCAATATTTATGTTCGTGACTGTAGCCATTGTAGAAATATTTACGTTTTTTTTTTAAAACAGATGTGGACGACGCAAAACATAGGTTTATAACGCGAACTCATTTCGAACCGCTCCCGCCACAATCCGCTCGTCCAATAAGGGTGAAGCTTCTAGAATGTTCTAGAACCCGTCTGAAGACAGACGACGTGCAACTTTTTTGACAAGAGTCATTTGTCATCCGTCAGCTGTGCAGCACACCAGGATACATTTTTACGAAACCTGTCCTTCGTCCCAAAACCCTATTGTTTTCATACACATATATATTATAAATATTGTGATATCTAAATGTTAAAGGTTGCATATTAAAAGGTGCTCCAAAATATGTCGAACAAAACCATAACTGAACTATTTTATTTATAATTATTAAAAACATGTCCACTATAAAGTTGACTGAAATCATTGCATAGTCTGACTGGGGATAATTAACTGTTTGCTTGTAAATGGCGATGATAATAAGGTGCTTTTCTTATTCAATAAACAAGATAGAATATAAATTAAAGAAGGTACTTATTACTCGCCTACGGCAAAGCCAAAAGGAAGGGTTATGGTTTTAGCAGTCTATATATGTATGTTTGTATTTACGTACGTTCCACCATAGCGCCTAAACTACTGAACCCATTTTGATGAATGAGGTATCAATCGATTTGTAATTAATTCTTTAAATTTTTGTAATATATTTATTTTAAATAACTACATAGTGCCGAAATACAGAATGGTACTATCGTTCCAAGATATTTATTTTTCCTCGAAACCACTAATTATATAGTTTATCTGAAAAGTTAAATTAACAACTAGCTACCGGCGACTGTTTTAACGTAATAATATCCTATGACACTCGTAAATAGCGTAGCTTTCTATCAGTACAATATTTTTTTGTAATCGAATCAGTACTTCCAGCACGCTTAGCATGACTACAATAGAAACTGGTTTTGTCGATGAACGAATAGACAAAATGACAGATAAACAATCACAATCTGACATTTTGTCTTGTCTTCCGTCGACAAAACCCGTAGAAAACCCGATTATATGGTTGTCATGCTACGCATGCAGAGATAACCTTTAACTAAGATATGCACAAAAAAATTGACCTCTTAATAATATTATTGTTAAGAAAACCTTTCAGTCTTCCTATTCTGTAAAAATCGCACGAGGTGTCAGTAGTGTCAATCCCTAGCATCGGATGGAATGACACCACTAGGGACACGCGGACACCACACGGGACTAGTCATCTCTTAGTTGCCATGGCTTATTTTTAATTTATTTTAATTTTTGAATTGTTCTTTGTTTTGTATTTTTATTACGTGTTTCTAACGTCCACGTCTTTCTAAATTGTTCTTACATGTATAATTTTAACATGAATGATGTAACCAATTTTTTGTAACAATTTTTTAGTCAAAAGGGTGTCCGTGGACTTTCTTGCCCGTTCTTCTCTATAGGTATCGTGAAACCTGGCAACTTTGCCATTTTACGATGGGGAAAAAAGTTTGAAACGGTTTTTCTTGAAAAATCTCTATGATGTTATAAGCAATCAATGAGATATGTAGTAAATTTTATACATTATTGAAACACAATCTTATATTTATTGTTTTCTCATTCTATAATGATGTTTTAGTCCAAAAACCTTTTATGGCAATGTCAACTATCACTTGTGGTAAGATTACCATCCCAAAATTTAGGAAAAATTTAAAAGAGTTACCATAAAAAATCACAGTCATTATTGCCGCATGCTTGAAAAATATACTACAGTTGTATAATATTTTACACTGGCAATTGAATTTCCAAAATGTGGCAAATTCACCCGCCTTGTTTCGATTTTTTTCAAAATAAATAGAAATAGCTTGCAGGACTGTATCAGTAAAATTATGGGTAGGTAAGTAGAAAACAAAACTAAAATACTGTTTATTTTAGTTTCTTTCTTGTGACAGCACTAGCCTCTAAAAAAATATGGCAAAGTCGACGTTACTAAAACTTTGCATTGGGTTGGTATATTTGCCAACAGTGATTTCTTAGGTTTAATTGGTTTAAGAGACGTAATTATCATGATTTTAATTAAAGAATATTATTAAGAACGTGGTATTAAAGTTCGACTTATCTACACAAGGTATATCCCACTTATTTTCATTAAAGTTTCGGAGCACAAAGTCACTCACAGTTAGCGCGGGAAAAAGTAACCGCCAAAAAATGACAGTTCTATAAGAGCTGGGTTGTTATATACAATAAAATATTGCCAAACAAATATTCAAATTTGATTTAAGGGTATTACAAACGTTAAAAAAAATACAGTTTTGACGTAACAAATTATTTTGCCTCGTAAGCCGGAATATGGCAAATTAAACAACCTTTGGCAAAGTTGCCAGGTTTCACGGTACCTACTACGCTTTGGAATGGGCAACTAGCTTCATATTTCTGACTGACCGATTCCTTGACAATTTAAAAGTGCCTGTAAATGGTTTAATTGAAATAAATGCTTTGAGTTTGAGTTTTACCTCACTTCACTTAAGTTCTCGCGATGCGACTTTTACAGGATAGACCGACTGGTTCCCTAACATTTTACAAATGACCTAGTAACAAAGCCATTATTCACAAATTATATTCATTGAACATTTACTAAGTAAAATATTATCTTTATTACTTCAACAAATCATTCGTTAATTAATCAAATTAATTTCCGCGTCACAATCACTGCTCGTTCACGCCTCTTTAATTTTTGGAGAGTAGCCAAATGAATAAGTTAATCGAAATCTTATTAGACCGAATATTATATCGTTAAAGCGATGGCAGTTAAATTTAATCGGATAGGCAACCGGGTGGCGAGTGGTAATCTGGGTCTTGAAGTGATACCGAACCCCCGTACCGTCCGAATGGACCCCAAATGGACGGTGGCAGACGTATGGGGGATGGGGGCCAAAATTTTTTTCTTTAACATACCATTCAAAATTTAAGCTCTATTATGTGCAAGGAATTTGTGTGTATCAATGTCATCCGGTTGCCATCCCCCAACATTGTTTTAATTGAAATAATGTCTTACGCTGTATATAATTCTTGAAATTCCTTACCGAAGATTTATCACCAAAATGAGGGTGAATTTTATCAAAACTAGATGGCATTGATACACTAAAATTTCTGGCACATAATAAAAATCAAATAAAAAATAAAAATTTATAAAAAAAAAATGTTTTGTTAAATTTTGAATGCCATGTCAAAAAAAAAATGTTTGGCTCCCATTCCCCATACATCTGCCCCCGTCCATTTGGGGTCCGTTCGGACGGTACGGGGGTTCGGTATCATGTCAAGACCCCGATTACCACTCGCCATCCGGTTGCCTCTCCGATTAAATTTTACGTGCCCATTTGCCTTGAATAATAGGCACTTTTACAATTCGTTTTGGCCTGTGAAGAAACTGAGTTTGAATCTGAACGGGATCGTGAAAAGCAGGCTATCATTTTCCGTTTCATAAACGGACTACCCCTTCACACTTCAATAATAAGAGTTAATTTTACTTTGTAATAACTGGCTACGGTTTTACATTAATTTCATAGTAACCTTTTTTGTTGAGTTTTCATAATATGTCTTTACGTTTCAAAATAGCGTGTCTAGGTTTCTTATTATGGACCTTGGTATGATCTATTACAACTTTTTACTGAAATTTCTCTGTTATTTCAAACAAAATTATGTATTGTGCGCTTTTATAATTTCAAACGTCACGAAACTATCGTGGACGTCCTCGTCCATAATATGCATGGAAATATGTACACGTTATAACATTATCGTGAACGGATATTTAAAAGCAATATTTCCATACATTTTACTTTCCTGTATTATCGTGATGCCGTGGACGTCCACGATAATATCGTGAAGTTAGAAATTATAAAAAAGGCCATTGAATCCGAACAGAGAGAATTAAATGAATTTTGTCGTAGCAGCTTCAACGCTTTACATTTATAGGATGTAAAAGCTAAAAATAGTATTTTCTTGAACACGCTCAGTGTGCCTGTGCAACCCTTATAAGTTACGCTAGATGCTCACAGATTCAAAGGGAACGCAAGATATAAATAATATATTCAGTAAGACAAACAGAAAATATTTTATCATAAGCCCCTGCAAATGTCTTTAAGTGATTTACAAATTATCCATTCAAGAAGAGTTTCTTTAAATGTAGAACAAGTTTAGTATTTGTTCCTTCTGTATAAATGATTTTTTGAGTTCAAAGATATTTCATTTCTAGATTTCCGATGCATTAATTTGTCTACTATTTTCTACAAAACATAACTTTTCAAAGCCCACGAAATAAATATAATCTACTTTTCTATTATAAGATCAACTACGTACGTGCCTCATGATACGGATGAAACGAAACGAAACTATTTTTGACTTAAAAACAGACAAAAATGGTTGCACAGCTTTGGAAAAATTACTACACTTTTATCGATAGAGTGATCCAGTGTTGAAATGAAAAACAAGTAGAACGCAAAAATTCCTGGAAAAACTTTACTCGTAAAATAAAGAGAATTCTAAGCATTACATTTTCCACAGCAGCACGGCATTTTTTTAGATTCCAGCCCCCATGAACTGTGAACTCAGTTTTCACTTTTTTTGTTCACGTTAGACTTCCTAAAATTGTTTCTCCGACTTTCAGGCACGTTTGATGAGTGGTAACTTTAAAATTGTAATAAAATGGTTTGTCTTTGAATATCTTGATATTCAGTTGCTTGTAGGTAATAGAAGATTGTATATTCCTTTATTAACGAATTTTACATTAGAAATCTCGCATTGGGGAACAAGTAAACTTATGTAGGTTAAGCAAATATTATTTGTATCGTACAGGAATTGGACCCACAATTCGGAAAACAGAAGCAAATTCTAATACTTGTGAAACTTCCTAAAAGTTGTAATAACTCACTGGCCTGAACAACATAATTTAAAATAACTTTCATAACCCATATTTATATTTATTATTATTTACGACGTAACAAACGTGCTCTATTTAGCTATCACGTAGCCAACATGTGATTAATTCAAGCTGTCTTACTACACACACATGAGATACCTTTTACAGTTAGGTACTTTATTGCAGATGTCCATATTTATAATATGCAACGTTGACCACTTCGTTTCCTGCTTGTTTAGTTGGCCCTCATCATAATCTGTTAGCTTTTTACCAATTATGTTGGAGTTAACTTCCAGTCTAACTGGGTGCAGCTGAATTTTAGTATTTTACATGGAGCGACTATCTAACCTCGACAAATCAGTTCTGGGTAACAATATACTTTATAGTTACCGGTTGTCAGTCTTTTGACTGTCAAAGATCTATCTATGGGCTTGATATGGCCTGACCAAGATTATGTCTGGAATTTAAAAGAGACTGCGACCTCTAAGTTTGTTTCGGCCTTTCTTCTCAGAGTAGTCAGATAGGAAACGCCGAACTCATTTAGCTTATTTTTTTTTTTTAATATGGCGTGTTTCGATATCCTATTCACAGAATAAACAATATCATTTCATGAATGACAGCTAGGACTAACGGTATAACGTACTTTTTGAGGCACAGATGTGTCTCGGTAAAGTAGAAATCCTGTTGTTTCCCAAAAAATTACAGGGACCATTACCTTTACATTTTCTCTTTCTTTCGTAGGAGATCAACTACGACTCTCCCCGCGGTGGTGTGTCAGTCATCACAGAAAAGGGGGAAACCACCACGTCGCACCTGCTAGTACAGAGGGCCAAAGCCCCTGACTCCGGCAGGTACACCTGTGCCCCAGCTAATGCTAACCCGAGATCTGTACTCGTCCATGTTTTGAGCGGTAAGTTGACTTCTTTTGATACGTTATCCCTTCCATTATAATATTTGACTACCAAAGTATTATAGTGTACGGTGTGTGTGCAAACACAAGTGCACTCTCTTGTTTCTTTACCCTCATAGACCGCTGGGACGAGGAGCACTTCATATACACAAAGAAGGCTTTTTTAGAATTCACTCATGTCCGTCAAAGTACTAACGTGATCGAAGTTAAGTACTTCTAGGTACTTACATTTTAAGAGATAGTAAAATAACGCTTAAGAGCGGATCATCTCATCTCACTCATAAAAACAATAGCAATAGTATTCAATTTAACAGTTCAGCAACTTTGTTGTCTTTCCTAGTTGTCGAAAAGAAGGATTTTTTTTTACGATACAATTTCTCAAACATTTTCTTAGATCTTTAACGTGACTCGTTTAATTTATTTGTGAAAGACATTTCTATCCACGGGAATCAACTTATTTTACAATCAATTGGCTTTTCAAAGACTCTATCAACTTAGACATTTGCAGAATCAAAATAATTATCAATCTCTTCTTTCCCAGGTGAACACCCAGCTGCTATGCAGCATGGTGGTCAGCTCCGTCTCCAGTACCCACTGTCAGCAGCGCTGCTCAGCGTCATCGTGACCCTCATGGGCTGCTAGTATCAATAGCTTCACAGTTTTGTATTATATACCTTGGATAAGCGTGATGGCAGCATCTGCGCCATCTTTACTAAGGTTTAGTGAGTAAATGAAGTATCAACAACCAACTTCATTTATGGTCTCTGTGACGCATGATGTGATTCCTTTACGTAATCATCCGTGCCCGTGTTGCTTTTCAGCAAATTGAATGGATTTGGTTTCCAGTCTAACCAGATCCAAATGAATTTTGAGCATCATCTGGCTTTCATAACCCAATAACCGATATTTCAAGGTTAGATTATCTTGTTATTGAGCTTATGATCAATGGCATTTGAAGCTCTTTTACGATGTGGTAAGCTCCTTTTGCTCACTACTCCACGTACAGTACCTGGCTGTTTATACAAGGTAAAATTTAATTAGCTAGCGAAACTCTGCAGACGTGATGGGATCAATATCTAAATACGAAAAAATAAAAAAATAAACGAACTAAAGAGTAAAAAAAAACAAGTTCTATTAGTTAATTTGCATATACAAAGCGAAAGGTCACTCATTTACTCGCTGACTAAAAGGATAAAAATATTGTCATTGCTGTTGGGGGACCGTTGTTTCGTTGTGTTAACACTTTTTTATCTGAGAGGTCCCTCGACTGCAATAACAGTTTTTTTATCTTTTTAGTCAAAATATAACCTATGGCACTCGGGATGATGTAAGGATTCTAACGAAATCCCCATACATCCAAGTTTAATCAGGCATTTAAAAGTTATGGTGGAACAAAGAACATACCCTAAAAAAAAAACTTACAATTTAATTCATTTTTTGAGTTTTGATTGATCATGTTAATATGTCGATACCAATCACCTGTTTGCGGAGTTTAGCTAGCTAATTTTATTTTACCCTGTATATGTACAACAATAAAGGTTTAGAAATAGTTTGGTTATGAAGAGCGTCGTTTTTGTCGATTATACCTGTTGGACAGTTTCTTTCTAATGCTTGGATGTGTCACATTAACGCCCGGGTACTATGCTTTACCTTCTGGAACTATGACTTGTAGGGTCCTTTAGTCATCTTCAAGTTCATTGGACGGTAGTATAACTTGAACATTTTGTATAATATACTTAAAAAGCATGATGGCTATTGTTATATAAATATTATTATATATAATATCATTTATTGTAACAATCTTCTCATCTGTAAGTTCATGAGCTTAAATAAGTTCGTCATCTAAAACTTAATAGGAAATTGTTAACTTGATACTTATAAACTAAACTTATCAGTTTTGTATTATAAGTCATAAATGAAGAGAAAACGGAGATATGCCTGCCTGACCTGCTTTTCTTGTCAAAGAAATATTTCAATAACTTCTACATTTTATGTTATATCAAATCATTTTATGTTGTATGGAAACTGAACAAGAACACACTACTTACATTATGATCTCATCCAATTTCATGATTGCTGTGGAATACGGCAATTGTATTATTTTGATACAATTGCTGTATTCAACAAAACTAATCAACCATATACCAGCTTTGAATAAATAATAGAATCTAACCGGCAACGGTACATTAGAATGATTATTTTTTTCATAGACCCCCGAATTCTTTCAATAATCTCACTGTATTCTTGTCAGGTCCCCAATCGAGGCTTCATAAATAATCAATTGACGATGTTACCGCACGTTAAAAATGTCAAACAGGGGAATACATTTAACATAAGACGTAATTTTCTTTTCAAGAAAAGTTCGGTGACCTATGGATTATTGCGCAAACGATATCAGGGGTCATGATTTAAGATTGATAGAAGTTTTGGTCAGATTAGTGGATATTAAGACCATCATCTGCCTAGGCTTTCATAAATAAGTAATAAATAGTCTAACCGGATGCAGATGAGTGCTAGTATTTTACATGGAGGGACTACCTATCTGACCTCCACAACCCAGTTACTGGGTAAGACTATACGTACCAATATCGATTGTTTTTTATCTTCTGTCGGTTTTAAAAGTACATCTAAGCTATTTTAAGTTAAAACTTGACCTTTTGGAAACGGCTTTTGAGCTGAATGAATTCAATGATTTCTAAATATAAATATGTAATAAACGTGAACTTCTTGTAATTTCTTACTGAACAATAAATATCTTCTTTAACCATAATGAACAGTTTTGATTACAAAAGCTAACAAACCTTATATTACCAACAATTGTCGCTTCATCTTGTTACGTTCCCGCTGAAAGCTAACACAAAAACTTGTCCTTACAAAGTCAATAGTTAGTTAAGAAATTGAAATTCCTCTAAGTGCGTGATTGAGTAAATTGCAAGTGACGTAACCAGCGACGTGGCGTTGGATGCGTTCTATCGTTTTCCTATTAAAACTATGGTGGTTAAATTAGGAAAATACTTTAAGTTTCCATCTTTAAGGAACGAAAATAAGGTGTTCTCTGAAGTGGCAAATCAAGAGCTGGAGAGGTAATTTAGCCAGGTTTTTCATGCTGTCACATGAAAATGATGAAGCATGGCATTATTAATGTCACAAAATTACGTCCAATATTGAATTTAGCGTTTCCTTGTATACGATTTCAACGAACTTTACCTAACCGTTTAATAAAATAACTCTGATAATTTCGTAATTTACTTTAAAATAATAATTCGACGAATTTATGGCTTGTTATATTAAGCTTCGTTCAAAGGGAATACGCTGAAGACGAAATTAATAATATAATTTACTAATTTTCCGATTGCCAAATATAGATCCGATAATGGAATCGACAAAATGTCGGAAACTATCGAAAGTTCACGAGTTCATAAATATTATATTCCTTGTTAGTAGGATATTTTCGTCCAAGGCCGTAATTTGTATATTATTATTATGGTACATAAAAAAAACAAGGTAGTAACACGCTACAATAATACCTTAATTCAAAAACACTTTAACTATTTTTATTTTGCAATTTAACATAAGTAGTTAGTAGGATGGCATCTAAACAAAACTTTTTTTAAATTTTCACTCTCTCAACTTTGTAAGACTCTATAACGTTTTGTTAGCTTCTTTCTTATAAGCTAAACTGGCTTCTAAAGTTTTATCATATCAAAGTTTTATTACTTTCCCTTACGGCCCGAGCAACAAACATGTTTGTCGAATAACTATTTTTTTATATTATTTCTACGCTTTCTACGCACAGAACTTTATAACTATTGTTAAAATAAGAATATTGCAAAACAAAAACATTTATGCCGAGTCTAACGAATATCTTAGTTGTTGTAAAATTCAGTACATCATCATTAGTCTCCCACCCATATCCCAATTTATTTGGGGTAGACGCAAAATATCTTTTTCTCCCATACTTCTTTATTAGGCGTCATGTTGGTAGTTACCAGTTCCAGTTATAGGTGTCATCTTTCACACAGTCCATCCATCGTTTCTTTGGTCTACATCGGACCACAGAAAAATTGATACCGTAAAAATGGCATTCAAACCAATTACCGAAGATAATTAACACTAGATTGATGAACAAAAAGTCTGCCGCCTCTGTCGTTCATCCAATGAGTGTTAAAAAGCAAAAATGAGAAAGCAATTCAACTTGAAAATTGTCTTATAGAAATAATTTATTCAAGAGTTTCACTTGAAGACACGTCGTTCCAAGACAAGTCACTTCAAAGCGTACATCTTACTTTATCACTGAAGGGTGAAACAGCTTTGTAATAAATGATTTGTTCCCTTGACGTGTACCAAGTACTAATAGATTGTCCATGTTAATTAATTCCAAGTTGGCTTTTGACTCTCTGTTCTCAACTTGGATTTGAAGAAGTACATGCTGTGTGTATTTAAGGTGGGCACTTATGTTACAACTGAACATATGCCTAGTAAGGTAATTAGTTGGGTAACAAATCTAACTTAGGTTTGGATATATGAAGGTCATAGTCCGAATTGACCTACAGGTGTCCCTCAGGTAGATTTCTTCGGCCCTAATTTTTTGGGCTAAAATTATAACCGTATTTTGACCTTCTTGTGCAAAGGTATCTAGAAATTGAAATAGTGTGAAATTGCTCGATATATTCACATGACTATTGGATAATTCCATACCAAGAGTCAACACATCTACTGGCTTGATGAAAATAACCCATAAACTAGGACAAAAAATTGCTTACATTATAATTCTGCAATGATTGGTTGACTGCTATGCGTTTTCAAACGCGATGTACATACAACTGTTATAACATAAAAGACATGTAAGTCCATACTATGAATGTAGTTATTGTTAAAAGAACGTTGTTGCATTATTAATTGATACATATGAAGTACTTTGACTTCATCGAATCGCTATGCATTGCACCAATTTTATGAATTTAAATTCAATTGCCGAATGAACATTGAAAAATAATGCAACAAACATTTATGAAAACTCAATTTGTAAATAAGTATTGATAAAGTAGCTATTTAAAACCAATTCATTTTTTTTTTTGTTTATTTCAAGTATTTAATATAACTACTAGTTTAGTAAGTAATGATTAAATTTTATGAAAAAATGGATACTTATAAATAAATTAATACTTTTAAAAGGTATGAAATATTGGTCATAAAATTAATATAACGATTTAGCTTAAGTCTAATAAGTCATCCAAATCGACGGCTTAGATTGTAAGGCTAATTTAAGTTTAATGAATATTGATTTTTTTATAGTCTATCGATGTAATACGGTTGTGTAAATACAGTATGATATAAGAAGTTATTTAAGAAAATAAATCTATTGATCGTCAGATTTGTCTTGTTTTATTTACTACTCAATACACAAAAGGGCGAAACCTCTGGACTGCAAGCACGCCAATGAAAGGGCGCAGTTTAAAGAAGTGTGGATCAACAAACAATATTGGTAAATTTCAGCCATTTGGAAAAACCTCGCTGTCGGTGATCGCAGTAAGCTGATAGTGAATTCTTCATCGATAAAAACTTTTCTTGGACTACCCAGCTACAGGAAGTTAGCCGTAAACTATTTGCATCTGCTGCATCTTTGAAGAGATTACGTTATTTTCTACCGACTGCCACCAAGATTGCGTTTGCACAATCGCTACTTCTACCCATCCTTGACTATGCTGATGCCAGCTATCTTGATCTTAACCAAGACCAACTCGATAAACTATAGCGGCTTCAAAATGTTTGTATAAGATTCATATTCGGTTTGCGCAAATATGACCATGTTTCCAAATTTCGTGTGAAGCTCAAGTGGTTACCGATTCGCCTTCGCCGGAATGTTCATATTCTTTCCCTTTTGTATAATGTGCTTTTTTTCCCTTCCACCCCTCTCTATCTCAAGAAACGTTTCCAGTTTCTTCGCGACTCCCACACGAAATTTTTAAGATCATCAGATAACTTAAACCTTAAAATGCCTATGCATTCCACAACTTTCCTCGACAAGTCCTTTACTGTCCAGGCCACTCGTTTGTGGAATGCATTGCCAATTCAAATAAAACGCGCGCAATCGTTACCTGTTTTTAAGAGACTCGTGAAGGAACATTACTTGTCGTTGTGATCTTGTTCTCGTAACTGTAATTATCTATAGTTTTCATTTATTTTTGTTGCTTATATATTTAATAAGTATGTATGTATTTATGTGTCTATTATTTAGGTTATGTATATATCTGTGTATTTATTCTAGTATATTCTATACTTATTATTTGTACCAAAGAAAGCCCCATTTTATGTCCAGGCAAATCACTGTCCATTCCAAGGTTGCCTGGAAGAGATCGCGGAAAGCGATAAGGTCGCCCATTGTATATTTTGTAGTGTTTGATTTATTTTGTGTTATGTATTTTTGTGGTGTACAATAAAGTATATATAAAATAAAATAAATAAATAAATAGTGGGAAAATAAGATATTTTACATCACACAATATGAGAATTGCAACCTGCGTAGCTGTTACATTGAAAGGAGACGGAAACGATTACATACACTCTGGGGCCTGAATGTAACGAGATGAAAATGGTGTAAATTTATAGATTCAAACATATATTAGTGTATTGCAGTGACTACTTGCTATCCCACAATTCACACAGCGATTATAGTATCAACAATATCCTACTTCAAAGCGGCGGTATAATCCAAAATAACAGTTGCAAGTCAAACGTGTAGGTGATCTTCGGTCTCCAGTGTAATAGTAAGGGTCGTACAAGGTCGGCAGGGTCAGAATCCATAAAAATTTAAGCAGTGGTCGTTGAAAATAAAAATAATCGGGAAAGCACACAGAAAACGCAAACAAGAAACACGTGGCAACAGTCTAGTAGGGGTGGGCGTTGCGACGATGAATTTTTTATAAAGACCATTTTCTGTTTTGTGACGATGAAACCGTTTTACATCCTGAGTTCAAACAAACTTCATTCAACTTCATTGCACATACTAGTCTTCGAATTACTTGGTGCGATTTTTTATTTTACATCTAAGAAAATATCGTCGAGAACACAATGATTCAACTATATATCACACTCATCGCGTCGTCGTCCTTAATATTCCGCGTTCGTATACAACACAGTCAGTACAATAAAAAGTGAGCTCTTTGTCAATGTAAAACAGACAATAATGTACCACCAGTTGTCAATGCTGTCGTTCGTGATGTGAACGACAGCATTGACAACTGAAAAACCATTTCATACATTGCAAATCATTGTAAAAAACTGCACTCGACGAAAACGCTATTCTATTCCATGTTAGATAAGTTTCGTCCTTTAACCGTTTTCTGCAATCGTATTCGTCGTCGGGAAAACGGTTTCGTCCGTGAAAAATTCGACAATGATCCACCACTACTGTCTAGTATCAATGTCAGTCAGCTCATGCCAGTGCAGAGTATGAACTGCCAGTGACATAGACTAAAAACATAAGACTGATTTTAATCGATTTGAAATCGATAATCATTATTTTGGTTTTTCAGTAATTATTCGATGTTTTATTTATTAATATGACTGTAATTAAATGCACTATATTGTATATAAGTGTATATAGATAGTGCTTTTAATTACTTTGAGTTAATTACCTAGTGCTACCTAGTGCAAAAGTTTTCTTTTTGTAATTGTGTAATCGATTACTCAGTTAATCGTTTATCTCATGAAAACCATCTTTATCATATTTCCCCGCTTCCAGATAGACAATTAAGCTGATTTTTTTTTATTCAGGGATAAAAAATATGACAAATTTTTCATTATGTCCCACCCATTCCATATCATTTGGGCCCACCCATTCCCATCTCCTTTACAAACAATGCATGCGTGAGGCATGCACGCGAGCCGCTTGGGTGAAATATCATGCCGTGCTACTAGACTCGGTCTAATAATACAGAAAATAAACTTATACACAAGTATTTTTATTTTTATTTTAAAATTACTATTTATAGATATATTATACGTTACAACGTAAAAGTTCATATCGAGAAAATTTTAGGATATGCGTACTTCTAAAATTATCTGATCGTTAAACTCCATAATACCTATGAGGTTTAATGATCAGAGAAAACCATGCCTGGAAAAGAGCACTTATCTCTTGAATGGTTCATACTGAATGACTAATCATTGTCAACGAATATTGAAAACTTAGACTGAACAACCCAGCCTACTCTGCATTCTTTACAACAGCTATCGCGCGGTCGTAATTCTTACATCAAGAGCTCATGAGCAAGATGAGCCTCATGAGTTAGAGATTTTTGAGTTTGAAATTGGTACCTAGTTCGTGCACATTGCAGGGTAACGGTAGAACTTGAATGATGATAAATAAGTGTATTACGAAGAAAACGTATAATTCATTTAAACCTCGGCATGCCTGGGAGCAAAAAGTTACACGGTGTACCTGGTGGTTCTGTCAGACCCGGATTCATAACTTGTTATTTCTCAAATAATTTTTAATAAATAAGTTATTATAATGTACTAATGTTTTTACTAGAGGGGGGGGGTATACATTATGATTAAGAAATAAGTTACATATTACATATCAACAACTTTTTTTAACAAAGAAATAGATTTTGTTACATTGTAGCGATTCATAAAGGCCAGCTACCGAGTGCGGTTGGGCAAGAAATTCAAATTTGAATGAAAAACAACAGTACAGAGGTGAGTCTGACAGACCTTATCACATGCCGAGCGTTAAATACCTATCTATATTCTATCTACTTACTAAAAATCTTAAATTCATCCCTGACAGACAACACACAGCCCAAACCTGTCTAGAAACATGAAATTATCAATTCCTGAATTTCTCCTTTAGTTTACCTTACTGTACTAAAATATTAATTTTAGGTAGTTACCGAACTTGGGGTTGAAAGTAGACGAGGTATGCGCCCTTTGTATGAAAATTCAGTCTCACCCGCTTGGGCTCAAGTGTGAACTATGTTTAAGGATTGAGAGGAAACAAATCTTTTTTAAGGGGTCGAGGGGCCGAATGCGGACTAAACGAATTTTCGCACAAGTAACAAAATATTTATAAAAAAATCCACCAATAACAAAAGTGAATGGATGGGTTTTTGAAAATTCGTCCCCTAATTTGTTAAATAGCTCCAAGTAACTCCTCGAACAAATTAATTATCAGTCTCAAAAAGGCGTCCTTATCCGATCTAAGTCAAACCAGTCCGGACTGAGTCTCATCCTGCGACGTCCGTACCTCATTAGGTATACAAGGGAAACCACTCGAAGCTTTCCCGGGTTAAGGCCTTCTAATTACACTATATCAGGATTAGCGACCGAGTTAAAGGATCCTTATGCTTGACTAAATTTTGGAACAGACTGAGTTAAGGTGTGGTTTCGTGTCGCGTTTTGTCGTGATCTATAAATAAGTTTTATTGGTTCTGGAAAAGTTTGTCAATAGCTACGTATTTGAGTAAGAAGTGTTTATAGAAAAGGAGCAGAGTCAAATCATTTCTTTTATCGTTTATTTCTGGGGTGATGTCTAATGCAGCATATTTATACGAGAAATTATAGTTTAAATCCATCGGAACGTAAATTGCTACAATAATTTTAGCTACATTTCCCTCTTCTGTTCTAGTTTCTTTAACTCCACAGAGAAAACCCGGCTTACCCTCCGAACTACTCAAAAACATTTTAGAAACACATAGAATAAAACAACACGCCGAATTTAACCCCTTCAAAGCCGCACGTTTCTAAAACAACACACACACTACAAAGGAGACAGAAAAACGAAATTGACGACTGACTAAGCAACATTCAAACCACTCAGTCGTCGTTCAGTGTTGCTCCACAATTTTCTCGAAATATATAAAAAGAGAGAGGATACTTTATTTATTGACTTTGAGAGCGTTCCCGCGGCACCCAATATCCGACGAAACGGGAAAATGAGACTATTTACAGTCGTATTTCAAACTTGTGTTAGTTATTAATGATTAATCATATTTCAATTATTTCTGCTTTGGGATCAGGAATTGTGACAATTTGGGAACAGAGAATATTTTAAATTGAGAAGTCGCAATGTTTTTCGTCTGCTGCCATATTGATGGAAATGTAATTTTAGCCCTTTGTTATTTATATGTAATACAAATATTATTTTTGGACCTGTTTCATTGATACTTTGATATTTGTATAATATGATACGATTACCGGGGGAACAAATCTTGATAAAGTCGATTTGTCTAAGTGACCTTTAGATAGTTCAAGGTTAGGGAAGTTTTACTGGGAGTTTTAGGTTAAAACGGTCAAGGAGCTGCGGGTTAAAAAGTAAAAAAAAAGTGGGGTGGGTCCAACTCACCCCTCTTTCTTTCTTCTTTCACGACAAGTCAATCGTCATCCTGGGGATGCCTCGTTGAGAGGTGAAACACGTGTCGATTTCTTACAGGGTTTTTTTATGGCTCTGCAGGAATAGTTAAGCGGAATAGGTTACTAAATATATCAACGTCTATTGTATTTTATAACGGATTCCCGCATGTCACGCCTGAATCAAATAATTATAGCGGAAATAAAGTAAATATCTAGTCAATAAAATAAAATAAAACATTTATTCTCTGAAGACAAAGCGCAGCCTAAGCCGGTTGGGTCTAGAAGCATGATATTTTGCATAAAATTTCCTTAAATTGCGAAAGTGAGCACTACGAAGGATTTTTGAAAATTCACTCTCTGAAGGGGTTAAATAGAACATGAAAGTTTATGTGAAATTTCATCATTTTTGTCGATGAGAAGAAGTCCTATCACACATGGCTTCTTCAAAAATAAAAATTATAGTACAAATGATTAAAGTTTAAACACTTATGTAATTAGAGTCGTCTCCATGGAACCAGTCCATAAAACCCGTTCGGATAATCATCCAACTGACATTTTCTGATCGTAACTACAAGTTATTTGCATTTGCGTAACACGCGTGTCTAATACACGCCCCGAGATAATTTGTAAACTATTATAATTAATATCTACAGAGCACTCGAAACTGTTCGTGTTACTTATATTCATTTAAATAATCCCATTTAACTATGACATAGTTTAGGGTAGGGTAGGAATTAGGGTTTGTTATTCTGAAGTATTATTTACCCTTGATTGAGCATCTGTAATTGTAGTAATGTTTGACGGAGGCATAATATGTCTTTCATCAAAATGATAATGGAGCTTGTCGAAGTGCATGGAAGCACAGTAAAGAGTTATGCCATTCAGCCGAGAGCCAGTCTTTACTAACAAGATGATCACAACAAGATGGTTTTAGTGGCTCCCTGAAATATATCCTCCGGCAGGAGAAAACCAAGGATTGTCTTATCTTTATCGTATCTTATTTTATTAGGTATACCCAGACCGTTACTGGCTAAGACTACCACGGTGGTCATCCTCAGCACATGGTTTCTGAAAGCTTTAGTAAAATAAGTTAATATACTTTCAACTCAATTAATGTAATTCAATCAATCTGCCTAGCCTTTGTCAGACTTTCGGGCTTCTGATGACCCGTAATGACTGTCAAAGATCCATGAATGATAGCCGGGACCAACGGCTTAACGTGCTTTCCGATGTATGAAACACAACTCAACTCAACTCATTTAATGTAATTAGTTGACCAGAATACCAACCGCCCAAAAAGTGACATGCGATTTCACAGCAAATTTAAATGCATGCTAAATCCGGGGTTAATTACGGCAACATAACCTAACTCACCTTCATAAACAAGTTTCCAACACAATAAACAACATACATAGGTACAGACAACAGTACTTATGCAAATATTATGTCCACATTAGAACATCCTTTACAGCACCACGTTGATTTATAAACTCCTTTATAGTCCCTACGGCTGGCCAGATAACTTAGTTTCGAACTAACAGTGGAACACAAGGAGATTATTATGTCTACAGATCCCTATTTAAGTGAAGAATGTTCAAAAGTGTTTATAAATGGGCGATTTTCTTTTAATTTTGTTAATTTACAAGGAACTTAAGTAAAAAGTCACCTTCTTTTTTTAAATCAAATCTTTTTATTGTGTGCATAGGTTATACAGACAGATGTTAGGTAAATTACAGTTCCATGATGTCCTGCCTAATAGGCATACAATAATTATGTCAACATGCAGTATAAAAAAAATCTTAGGCATCACTTACAAAGTAAACCTTAGAAAATAACAATTAGGTGTAAGGTGACAGATTGTAGTAGGCACTAATTATTTAGAAAATCTTGGATACTACTAAGCTTTGTCAATTAAAAAAATTTGCAATTTATATTTGAATAGTGGGAGTCCCTTGGTGCTTAAAATGTCCACAGGCCTCTTATTGTAAATTTAAGACGCCATTCCAAAAAAACTTTTGCTCATAAGAGCAGTTCTATGTGCTATACTAGATATTTTCAGTATATATATCTTTTTGATTTTGGTTTACCGAATAGATTTTTATTTATTTTAACAAATTATCTGTAACTTCACAGATATAAGCTGATGGAAAGGTAAAAATTTTAAAATTTTCAAAAAAAAAATTGACCTTTATGTTACAGTCCCAGTCTGCATTCGGTTAGACCGGAAGCTTACCCCAACATAGTTGGGAAAAGGCTAGGCAGATTGATTTGTTAATGTTACAGTCCCATCATCTGTTAATTCTTTCATCACTAGCCCGGTGATATTGATGCTGTCAGTGAACAAGAATGACAGTTCACAGGCAATCGCTTGTGTTTCTACACATACTTTCAAAAGGATTCATATAAGCTTTTCGATAGCTTATGTCAGACCCAATTTTTTTTTTACTATTCCATCTTCCTTATCTCTGATATTATGTGATTAATGTCACTATTCAAAGTGGTTTTGTTAGTTCCATTTACAGCAAATCAAATTAAATCAATATATTTTATTTCACATAAACCTACAAGAGCACTTATGAAACGTCAGAAGCTAGATGCACGGTTCCAATTGGTCGTTTCCTATGGACGAGAGCCGGCAAGAAACTCAACGGTTTCTCGTTTTAAAAATAATTGGCTTTTACATTATTTTCAAATAACATTGTTAATAGGTATGGAAGGACAGTGTAGGCCTTTCAACAAGTACCAGGTACTTAACAAAATAGAAAAGAATCTATCTATGAGATAAATAAATTAATAAAAATAAATACCTATTTTAAACGAAATCCACCATCAGTTGACAAGTTTGTAGCACTATAAACAAGTATAAACACATCAAGGTTACAGTGATTTTCTTGACATAACCATGAGAATTGAGCACACGCACTTTTTGTTCCCTATATTATCAAGTTATGCAAAATCTACCAAGCGAAAACACATTACGATGTCGTTATGTAAATTCAGATGTTCCTACGTGAAGAGAAAGTATGTAGTAACATAACCAAGGTAACTATATTCCAAAAAGGATATAGTAGATTGTGCGTAAAATACCTACGTACAGTTGAAAAAGTTATCGTAAATTATAATTTTTCTTCATAACGTTAAGGTGCGTTTCCAGTTTCCACTGGCGCTGAGAGGAGACATGCCAGCTGAAATCGACCAATATCATTGGTTGAAATCCACATCTCATCTCTTATCCGCTTGGTGCATGTATTGGTCGATTCCGTCCCTTTCCGATTCGCTCGACTCCGCTTCAGTGGAAACGCACCCTTGAGGAATATTAGTAGTGACGCTTTGACTCAGTATGTTTCCAAAACTAATCAATCCTCCATCTTACCATTCGACCACCTGATTCCCAACTACCTACATAAAATGATGAATGACTACCCACGGAGAGACACATCTGTCTAAAGCTTCTAACTATAAGACAACCCACACGTCTGTGTGTGACAGTTGTTTAAGGGACGTTTAAATTCTTGTTCCCAGTCGCAAATGTTTAATGAATCATGAGAATCTAGAGAATTGAAATGCGTAGGTTGAAACGGGGTTTCATATTTAGAACCACTTAAAGACATTACATTTTTATCGACAGAGGGTTTATAAAACTCGTATTTGTTAACAATTACTGTCCTTTTATGGACGCTACCCGACAATAAAAAGCGGGATAATTACTGAGCCCGAGTCGTTTTTAGGGACCTATCGTGTTTTAGGGTTCCGTATCTCAAAATAAAAATACGGAACCCTTATAGGATCACTCGAGTGCCTGTCTATCTGGTTGGCTAGGTGTCCGTCTATCATAGCCAATTTGCTCCGAATCTACTAGACCACTTTAATTGAAACTTGGTACACATATTTTATGTTTTTTTTTTTACCCAAACACGGACGTGTAACGTAAAGAAATTAATTTTAAATATGGAAGTCACTTTTCGGGGGCAAATTGGAAAATTAAAAAAAAAGCTTCGCAAACTGTACCATGTGACCTATCAAATGAAAGAATTAATTGTGAGGATCTCATTTTTTTATTTAAAATTAAAAAATAAATACTTTTAAAGATATTTAGGAAAATAGATGAAAATTGGCCATTCCCCGCCCTTTATCTCCGTAACTATTTAGTAAAAAAATTTGAAAAAAAAGAAAAATGCAAAACAGTATGGTTCTTTACTCATAGATTACAGAAAAACCTATAAGAAGTCTATGGTCTTATAATAACATGGTAAACCTCTCATTATTGTGCGTACAAACTTAAATTTGCAGTTGAAATGTATGGGAGAACATGTTTTTCATCTACAATGTTAAGTTTGTTCTTGGGATAAATTCATCCTATCTACGGAACCCTTCGTTTTGCCTTGTCCAACAGGCACTCGGCCGGTATTTGAAGTGAAAACTTCTTTAGGCGCGTTGGACATTTTTGAAATGGGATTTAACCATTGATTTCGCGACACTGTTACGACACCAGCTTTTGAACATTTAAAAGACATCAACGCGCGATACATTATTTCCTGCACCGTAAAATTATTCAAGTTTTCTCTTCTGTCGGCACTCCCGGAGTACCACTGTTTTTTTTTTCCTAAGAAACACTGAAAAAGTCATTAAAAAGTTATAGATGAAAATTGGCATGAGCTGTTTATTTTCATTATCACCCGGATTTTTCAAGTAGGATAGCAGCAACGTTGTTTGGTGGCAAGTCCTAATATTTCCTCAGAAAAAAATATTATTCATAAAAATTACTATTTATTATTAAATATACTACAATAAGCCCACTGACACATAACACGTCTGTTTTCTCTGAAGGGTCAGGCAGAGATGTATCATAGTACACCCACATTTCGCCAGTTATGTTAAAGTCCCATGCAACAGTGTTTTCTCAGCACACGTTACTACAAACACTAAGATTAAATTACTATAGCAACATCAGAAATTGCACTCCAAATGGGAGAAGATTAACACTCTCTATTATACCTACAGTACCGCATACAGTCAGTGCGGTTCTAACAAGCGCCTCACTGAATATTATTATAATCATTCATTCACACAAACGCAATGACCGACGTCATTCGCACGACACCGCTTGCCACAGAATAAATATTCGATAATTAGTGAAGAGAACTGCAAATAGGTATTATAAGAAAAAGGTATTTCGTATACCGAACGATAAGATTTATTACCAATAGTGAAAAAATTGTTTCCTACGAAAATAGTAAAAAAATACAGGGATACGATGACGGACCTATTTAATAGAAAAAAACATGTGCGGCCGGGGACCCCCGTCAGAAACGAAGTTCTTTCTCACGTACGATTTAAAACAAAAACAAAAGTTTTGCAGCCGCTATCTTGGATTTACATTTTGACCTCATGTTAGTTTTAGCGCCCTCGAAAACTATGAAAACGACACCCATGACGAAAATTTTGACATTTTTATCAGCCGCCATCTTGTATTTTCATTTTGACTAAACTCACACTCTCTCTCTCTCTCTCTTATGCAGGGTACTCGGACTGATGTGTACAATTTTATCCCACGATACTCTAATCACTTTATTCCTTTCTTTTATTTTTTCTGCCAGCGTTCTCTCTCTCTCTTTCTTTCTCTTTGAATTAGAAGAAGACAGTCACAGGTATAAACACTTTTTAGCGTGATTTCTAAAAGTTTACAAGCCGCGTTAAAGAACTTCGTTCGAAAAACCGGCCAAGTGCGTATCGAACCACGCACAATTAAGGGTTCTTCAAACTTAACATTGCAGTTAAAAAAGGTGTTCTCGCATACATTCCAACTGAAAAATAAATGTAAGTTTGTACGCACAATACTTATTTGCCTAGTATTGCCTTGTATTTATTCATTGCATTTTGGCTGAATTGATTTTTATTGTATTGAACTGTACATTTTTATCAGATAATTGTGTTCAACGTTCTTATTTTTTATTATAGCATCGTATTCATTCATTAAAATTTTGCATGTCGAATCTTGGGCAGGTTGTACGGCTCAACTTTAATTCTTCATGCCCTTACTTGTATCCTAGCAAATAAATAATTTGATTTGATTTGATTTACCATGATATTTAAAAAAAAAGTAGACTTCGTACAGGTTCTCCCCATAATCTTTAAGTATAGGACTATTTACAGAATTTTCAAAATTTTAGGCTCAGATTTACGGAGATATCAATTTCTTATATTCTCAATGTTCATCTTCTTTTACATAACTTTCAAACTATTTATTTAAATATTCTAAATGAAAAATAATTTCGGGGGCTACCTTAGCGCAAGCATTTCTGTTACATGAAGATACAGTATTTTATATCTCTTGCAATGTAAAATCATTAAAATCTACTAAATCAATATAATCTACTAAGTTCGAATAATTTTGACATAAATTATTGATCTATTAATAAAGCGACTCAATTAATCATGACACCAATTCTTTTTAAACACATTTTTCTTTTCTCAATTTAATTCACTTGATTTTTCTTACAGAAATTTGCAAAAGAAAAATAATTAATTATTTGTGATTGATTGCATTACAAAGGTTCAAGTAAAATATTGTGACGCGAAGGCACGAATTCCAATCTGAAGGTAAATGTGATCAATCTTAGTTATTATTAAAATTCAGATTGATATAAATTAAGTGATTTATTTTGTGATCAGTTACGTTAATATTCTAACACCACAAAATGTGCTTGTAGTTTGTGAACCTTTGTACTCGTAAGTCTCAAAAATCTAGAGAAAAGTACAAAATAATAAACTTTACGCGTTTATTCTGAAAGAGGAGTACGTAGAAGTAAAAGGTATACCTAGATACATTTAGAGGATACAAGTAGTTTAACCGTTCACAAAATGCAACCTCTGGAAATCGGACTGTTACTACTTTCCTAATGAAAACGCACAAGGCCCGCTACATTAAATGATTATCCTTTTGACTTCGCCGAATTCGGGTAAAAACCCAATTACAATTTGATCAGCAGTCATGTCACTACAAAACCAACAAAGCAGCCCAAAGCAATAGAAAATACAGAAATAACATACATTTTATTTCCTACTAGTCAATCACATCGTCAAACATAAGATATTTATTCGTCGAATAGCGGCGGATATGTCTTAAACCTACGCGGCGTACGAATATTTACATTTCATACATGGGCATAAAACCTAACATAAATATTACATAAACTCTAATAAACAATAGAGTTTTTTTTGTTGTCTCATAGTTATTTCAAAAATCGCACTTTTACTGATAACATTTTAGGTAAAATTTTTACAATATTATAGAACAAAATAAAAATATCTAAATAATTTTCGTCCTCTAAGCGAAGGTAATTACATAGGCATAAAACCTATCCAACAAGAAGTTTAACTGCTCTACAATATCACAAAACATGGCTAAACGTGCTGTATTCCGGGTTTACTGGCGGGCAATGTTCAAAATGTCCGCGTTACGGTCATAGTGCTAAACGCTATCTTATAAATTACAGAGAGTGATGAAATTGATTATGGTTTAAATTTTAAGTAGAATTTAAATTTTAGTTGAAATTGGTGATTGTTTTGTGTTTCAAAATAGTATTAAATGTTGCTGTGAACCTCTATAAAAGTTTCTGAAACAGCTTATCGCCAGCATTAAAACAGCCAGTGTCATAGTAACCATAATATCATCCAAACGAGTGTTATAATGTTGTACTAAATTTTACTATGCAACTCGAATTTCAAAAAAAGAACATTGTCATGTATGCAACTCCTTGTTTCCATCAACTTTTGTAATGGAACGTTGAAGCAGGGGACACCAGCACCCGCTTCATAGTAACCATAATATCATACAAACGAGTGTTATAATGTTGTACTAAATTTTACTATGCAACTCGAATTTCAAAAAAAGAACATTTTCATGTATGCAACTCCTTGTTTCCATCAACTTTTGTAATGGAACGTTGAAGCAGGGGACACCAGCACCCGCTGCACGCATGCGCGGGGATGAGCTGCTGCAGGCGACACTCATACGTGCACTTGTACTGAATTTCGTGGGGTTTTATTTCTATATTTATGGATTCATTTATCATGGGTGTAGATAAAGTCTTGTATGTTACTGTATATAATTAGCATACAACAGTTGCATAAATAACTATAATATAAGCTGAAATGTCTAGAACTTATATTTATTAATTATATCGGATTGTAGTTTTTACAAGTCATGATGAAGCCGTAAGTTACCAGAAAGAAAGAAAATAAGCGCCCAATATGATACAAAACCACAGCGTACCTAAAAGAAACCGTTGATATAGAAACAAAGATAGCTAATAATTACTACAAAATATCTAGACTCAAATCTCTTGTCTTGATTTGAGACTAGATTTTTTGGAGTAATTATTAGCTATCTTTTTTATCAGCAGCTGCTGATCTCCTAAAAGAAAGGCCCTTACCCTCCATTCAGTGACAAACACAACCTAATCTAGATCACTAGAGACGCCCATTCACTGACGCCTCAATAGACCTGTACTAAATGATCGGGGTGTATTGATAACGCAGTGAATGGGAGGTTTATAGTACCTTAGCTATGTTGAACGCCAAGTTAAGGGTTATGTGTCTTAGATAGCGTATTGTTGGACGGAGAATTTCAAAATGGTGGAATGTGCTTACCTGGATGGTAAAGGTAAAGAGGAATTCAGGAATCAGTAAGTGCCCTATCATAGTGAAAGTATATCTTTTTAGTAAAACGCCACTGCTAACTATGCATAATTTTATTTCTTCTAAGGCTCTTGGCTAAGTAATAATAGCCGCACGGGTCGATCGATCAGGTTAAGCTACAGTTGCCGAAATCGGTTCGTGGATTGGTGACCATCGATTACATATCGAGACACCTCCGTGCCTCGGAAAGCACGTTAAGCCGGCTGTCATTCGTACATCTTTGACAGTCGTTACTGGTAGTCAGAATGTCAAAAGTCTGACAACCAGTCTTACCAAGAGGTATCGTGTTACCCAGTCACTGGGTGTTGGAGGTCAGATAGTCAAATTTAAATTTTGTTTCGTTCGAGAATTAAACCCATATCCGAACCGTGACTATAACGTGGAAGTATTAGTCAGTGCGCTTACAATATCATCAGTCAAAGCTAATATTAGTGAAAGTCTGTCTGTGTGTTGTTAATTTGGCACATAGGTAGACCAAAATATGGATTAGGAAATATAATAGTATCTAAATTCAAATTGTTTATTTGCAAGAAAATACACGGTTTACAAGGAAAGAGCTTAAAGCCTTAAAGTCATTGTATGCTGCTTGCGAACAAGCGTGCAAATTATTATGTCACAATTATTATGTAGATTCTATTAATAGTACATTATTATTACATACAAATGTCCTTTAATCTACCATTTTACTAAATAATACTCAACAAATATTTGTATGTTCTAAAAATTATTTCATGCTCTAGAAACACTTTTTGTATCACCATTCTGACAATTTTGATTTAAAAACATTACCCTGCAACACTTTAAATTCGTCTGGTAGGGTATTGTAAATTAATATACACATATTGAACACAGTTTTCTTATAAATATCTTTATGACCAACTGGATGATAGGTGTAACTTAGCCCTTTTCCCTTGTCTTGGTATAACCTCGGTATGTTGCTTAAAATAATGCATTTGTGTCTTTGTAAAAATGCCGATATCTCTAATGTCTATCATAGGTAGAGATTAGAGATATCGGAGATTATAAATTATCCTACGAGAACGTCCTACTGAGATAGCCCGGTAGTACGTTCCAACCTTCACACGGGCAAATTCACTGGAAAAAGATAGTGTCTAAATAACTATTTAGACACTATCTTTTTCCATTGAATTGGTGACTACCACGCTTGCCAGATAGATCGTCGATCGTTATGTGTTTTTATTACAAAACGTCTCATCAACACTTGTCCTCCAACAATCCAACCTTAAAATATAATCAGTTACACCATTATATTAACAGCAGTTTATTTAATTATTAATTAAGATGAACCGAAGGGGCGAGCGTAACGAATAGCGAGACCACGATCTTGTTAAGAGCTCTATTTGCTGAAGCAAGGATTACGTTGTTCTCATGATGTTTGTCTAAACGAATGGAAGGGGCTGAGATTGTCAGTAAGAGGAAATGAGTTTTAATGTATAATGGGGTATATTTAGGCAATGTTTTCCTTCATTAGCGCAAATAAAACAGTGCTTTGTATTGCTGAAGACTTCTGTATATATGTTTAAACCTTTACAACAGCTACTGCGAGGATAGCTCAAATAGAAATTCAAAGATGCCTCGTTCTGAAGTGCAAATACCGGGCTGACCCACTTAACACACTTAACATTGTTTCCTGCGCGTCCTATGGCCCGCACGCTACAGAAACTGATGGACGCTTCTGATAGCGCCAAACTGCTAGCCAAATTCTGAGCAGACTCAATTTAAATTGCTATGACATGGTGAGAAAAAGATAAGTTCATGCTGTGAGCAAAATTAGCCAGTCAACAAGGTTGTTATCGGAGTTCAACATCTACCCGTGACATTATAGTCCAAAGTCGGGGAATCTCTTCTCAACTTCCTACGGGTTTTTTAACTTACATCACAAAATAGGAAATGAAAACACTAATAAAATCGGTTCAATGTAAACAACGCTTCCATACTAATACAAATACTATGAATCTATCCATTCCAAAATAATAACTATAAAATCGAATCACACCATTCACTGGGCTTATATTCATTTCGGGTTTATAGTAAAACGTATAACCCGAGTTTATAGTTAAACTGTAATCAAGGATTGCACCATTTTGTTAACCGTAGTTTACTTAACCCTGAATTAAGATTAACTGAAGGGGCGAGTGTAACGGATAGCGGTTTACTGTGTTGAAAGCTTTTCTCGAATTAGGATCATGTAGAGGGGATTTAAGGAATCCTTTTAAGGATAGGTCACTCAATCTCTTCCTAGTAGGATCGTAGGGAGAATCGATTTATTTGCCCAAGTTACTGATTCGTGGAAAGGTAAGATTGGTGGTAAACTATGACATTCGATTACTTTGGTAAATTCAGATTCTGATTAGTTGATCCAATCTAAGCTGACTGTCTAATTACAGGCACCATTGGATCTGCCAATCGTGTTGATATCACCTAAGTAATTGGTTGGTTACTTAAAACATTGATAATTTCCAACACCGGTAACTTTAATTAAAAGCATGAATAATAGAAGAAGGTAGCATATCAGCATGGGTAGCTACACACCCCTCGATCGTAAAACATTTAGTACCCCATACTTTTCCTTACTCCTCGAACAGCGACGCTAAAAGGTACAATCCTAATACATATTTACGCAATTAAAAGCAATAAACTAGGTTTAATCTCCGTTAAAATTACGCAAATTGGGTGCGTAACGCGTAAGAAGGAAGCTAAATTCTCATTTAACCTCAAATAGCAAGGTTGTTTAATATAAATCCCATTAAAGTGTGGGTCGGGACCTTAGCTTTGGGCAAGTCTTGGGCTTATTTAGGGACTAATGGAATGGAAGAACTCGGGAAGGTAAAGACGGTTTGGATTGGAAATGGAAAGATCTCGAAAGTTCTAATTTTGCATTAAAGGTTTTCTCAACGGATAAATTCACTGTCAAAAATTTTATTTTTATTTTTATTGTAACTACTTTGAAATTACCGCAGTGATAGTACATAAGAATGTAACAATACTAATCTGAAAATGTAATGTGTAAACTTCTTTAGGCGCGTTGGGCATTTTTAAGATGAGAAAAACTAATTGAATTCGCGACACCGTTACCGACACCTCATATTTGTAAACGCGATTGTGATCTTTATTTATGTTACGTTACGGATCAATGTTCTATGTAAGTATTTTTGCTTTAGTTTTCACTTCTGTCAGTACTCCCGGAGTGACACTGTTTTTTTTTTTAGTTTTCACTTCTGTCGGCACTCCCGGAGTACCACTGTTTTTTTTTGTATATATTTGACTTTATAATATACTAGCTTCTAGAACTTCTAAAGCTACATTATTAGCGTGTAACATAGCCCATGATTTCGTTCGCGTGGAAGTCGATAAAACATACATTATTAGCGTGTAACATGGGCTATGTTACACGCTAATAATGTAGCTTTCTATAGGTGAAAGAATTTTTGAAATTTGTGAGTTGAATTTGTAGTGTTTGAGTTTGTCTATTACAAACAAACAAACATACAAATAAAATCAAATAATACCATAACATAACATGACGCCTGTATTCCCTGAAGGGTTAGGCAGAGGTGTACCTATAGTAGACCCACATTTCGCCAGTTATGTTTTTAAGTCCCATGTAATAGGGGGCGAGCCTATTGCCATCAAGCGGGCACAAATCCAGACTCCGGGCTGCTACTGAGAAATTCCAGATGGAAAAACCCAATAACACTTTGCTCGACCCGGGAATCGAACCCAGCATACCCAGCGGTAGCACATTGCGACCACTAGACCAACAAGGTAGTCAAAATCAAATAATTTATGTTCTAATATTACTTTAGATTTAAAATATACTCAAAATCACTTTATAATATCACAGGATTACCAAAACAAACAGCAAAGCACACTGGAACGACGCAGCAACAATTAAGTACTTCAAGAACATTCCCCAGAATAACACAGTACTACGAAATAATGACTGTATAACAAGTAGATACACTCGAAATAATTCGGAGCTCGACCACAAGCTAGTTAATTCCTTACTATCAGACCGGTCCCTACTAAATAATCGAATTTACGTGAGAACCCTGTTTTCGTTCGGCGATAAACTAAAGGATTTTGTAGATATAACACTTGGGGTTATAGATGCTGGGATCATTTCTGTTTTGTTTTTTTTTTTACATTATATTTGGATTTAGTGTTTTTGATTTTCTGCTTTTCGGTGGCAAATAAGCGTGGAATAGTGGAGTTTATGATCGGATTTAAGATAAAAATACAAGAACGTCTGCTATTTTTAAAGAATATTCTATTTTATAATATTTCTTTATTGAATCTTATTTACACCTTGCTATCACAAGTACCAAATAGTTATAAGTATTTTATAATATTTTCACTCATTCGCCAAATATTTTAATACCATCACATAAAACAAAACACTCCAATGTATCTATATATAAAACTATGAATAACAAATCACCCTCCTCAAATCCATAGTCAAGTCCTTGATTTGTATTCCAGCTTTCTTTCCTACATCCCTAATTCCCTTGACCTTCAGTAGTTTGATACCCTAATAAGTGGAAAGAAGATAAACCAATCGTTAAATTTTGCCCGCCCTGCTAGACGCGAGAGGTAATTTCCTGTAAGGCTTGGGTTGAGAGTTCAGAGTAGCATGGGGGTCGTCACACCGGAGTGTACTGTGGGAATAACTTTCAAAACTTTTTACCTCTTATAAATAAACTCATGTGATTACCAAAGATAATACTGGTTGAATCCACCACCCACAGAACATTTAGTTATAATTATGTTATGTGGTTACACCGAAGTTAATGCTCGTGTATTTATTTAGGTATTAATAAGTGGGTTTGAGACTATGATTTGTCTGTTTTTAGAGTAGTACTAATGTTATGGTGGCTATTATCTACATATTTGCATATAATGCTTCTGTTAATATATTATTTTGTGCTTATCTTAGAATTATTTTAACCGAATTTAAAAAAAAGGAGAAGGTTCTCAGCTCGTTGGATTTTTTTTTAGAAAAAATATTTTTTTGTTTAAATAGGTGTACTTTCAAGTTGGTTCCATTGTAAACGACAATGGAACCAACTTGAAAGTACACCCATTTAAACAAAAAAAAAATTCAAATCGGTTGAGCCGTTTTCGAGTAATCGGGGAACATGCATAAAAAAAAATTCAACGAGCTGAGAACCTTCTCCTTTTTTTTTAAAATTCGGTTCGGTCACGATTTGATGATGGGATCTTGGAGAAATCGAGGGAAATCTTCAAATATTATATAGTATTTTTTAAAGTAACTCGTGCATTTGCTCTCGAAAAGCGCCATTTGGTAAAGTGGAACTGATGAATTACAAACTAACACTCGGTCGGTGTCTTTGGATCAATCAGTATTTAAGATTTTTGCCACCGACTTCCAAAATACATTAATTTTTCACTTTGTAGTTTGGAAGTCGGTTTTATTTTTGGTATTATTAATATAAATGATCAGGTATTTTAGCTGGTCAAAATTTCATTCTTCAATTTAAACTAAATCTTGTTAAATATTTAAAAAATCCACTAGAAAGAAGATTGCTTAAGATGTATCCTTCAAACCAGTTTTAAACCTAAGTGTCTAATCTATTAATGCATTTATTTTCAACCACTTCTCAGCTAACTTTTAGAACGACCTTTTCCCTAACACCATCCAATAAATAAATTAATTAATCTCATTTTATTTAATCCAACATACTTAATGTTATAAAACCTATCCACATTTCTTTCATTATCACACGAAATTATCTTTGATGCTTTCATTTACTAGAAAAAGTAATTAAACCTTTTATTTGCACTAGTTCTTTAAGAATTAAAACGAACTTCAAAGCTAATTGGCATTTAAAAAATAAAATAGTTCAAGAAGATAGTGGTCGTATTTTCTTATTAGGCGTTGATTAAAATATACCTTTTTTTTTGGGTGGGAAATTATCAAATAACTTCTCCTACTTTGGGCGGAGCGGGAAGGCGTGTCAGACTCTTATTCTTACTGACTAAAATCCACCCGTTTTCCTTCAATTGCCTGTATTTCCAGGGGCCACGGTATCCCTTTCGGACTTTCCCGCAACCCCGGCAGGCATCGGCCCTAGCGGACCCCTTCAGTTGACATCTCTTTGAGGCACGCGTGGAAGAAAACGCACCGTCGATCCAGGCCTGGTCCTTATCGGACGGTGCGTTTTACGCCTACGGTGGCGCTCCGTACCATGGCCTGGACTAGGGCCGGACGCGAAAGATTACCGCCACCGATCACCTCTATGAAGACACAGCGGTGCCCCTAGACGGGTAGACCTCTACTGTATGTTCCATCGTGTCCTCTGGGCGATTCACACTATGGTGACACCCGGGCGTTTCCTCCCGCTTTATCCGGAACAGGAACCTACCGAAACAACTGTGTCCGGTGAGGACCTGCGTCAGTCGGAAGGTGAGGACGCCGTGGCGCCTTTCTAGCCACTCCTCAAAGAGTGGACTTATCGCCGCAATTGTTGCGGGCCCATAATTGCAATATACCCGAGGATCGTTTTAAAGTAGTGAACAGTCATTGATCAAACTATTAATATAATATATACCTGTCTCTTATACTTACTTTCTTTTTTTTTGGGTGGGAAATTATCAAATAACTTCTCCCGCTCCGGGTCGAGCGAGGCGGGGCGTATCAGATTCTTACTGACTAAAACCAACCCGTGTTCCTTCAGTCGCCTATATTGCCAGGGGCCACGGTATCCCTTTCTTACAATAACCGCAGTGTACTTACCTGGGAACTATTATCTTTTGTACGTTACTTGAGCGAAAAATCGTCGGCGGTGGGACACGTGCCATAAAGACTCATTTCTTATACCACTCCTTCTCTGACTTTACGTACAATGCAGGTGGGGCTTATAATAGCTGAAATTATTTATTTATATACGTAACTGTTGTAACATAAGTTCAGTCCAAAATAATAGTGTCAGCAATGTGAATGAAACGTAAAACTGCTTAACATTATTTATTTCGGCTACTGCCGTTCATATTTTAAATGCAATAAAGAAAATCTCCAAACACAAACATGTCCATTCATTGCTTATTTATACTGGTAGTTAACAATAAAATGATTTTGAGAATCAGCAATGTAAATAGAACACATTCGATGTTTTGACCGCATGACTGATTTTAGATAGACGTTCAATTAATATAGCATATCTGAATTTGTCATTTATCACTTCATTGTGTGGAAACTCGCCGCTAAACTAGTAGTTCTACTAATAGCTTACAGAGTTAACACTTATGTCGATGATATATTACTGACGGTTGTGTTTGTTGGGATTGAATTAGTTTAAGAGTTCCACAAGGGTCAGTTCTAAGCCCTCTCGGAAATGTTCATGCTGGGCGAATATTTTTTTCTTAAGATGGTGACACTTAGGTAGACTTTCGAGAGGACCTTGCTGAGTTCGTAATGGCAAATATTTTCGCTGAAATCTATTGCAACAGCATTGAACAAAATCACTTTACAAATATTGTTGAGGGGTAAAAAATCTTCCAGCTTGTAAAGCTCGCAGCAGCATGTGAATCATCAGCACAACCAATGACTTAAATCTTTGTGAAATAGAACGAGCAAATGTTACTTATCGGTGTGACAGACTACCCGGTCCCGTATTCATGAAACATAAAACCCCGAAGGGTGATATTCGAAGAACGTAATGTACCTTATGTTATTTTGTTGTAGCTACCTAATGTACCCATGCTTACCCCTTATGGGTAGTTTATGGGTTTCTATAACATTTTATAGTGAGGATCCTGTATTGCAAATGACATGGATGTATTTGTTCATGGCCACATGGTATGGGGTGAAGGATTTAGATTTGTACCATTTTATGTGGCATCTAGTACAGTATTTATTCATTTTAGGAGGTAATCTCGTTGTTTTACAAAGGTTTTATGGGCTAGCTGCTTAACAGAAGGCACAAAGATTCTCTTGTCCAATAACAAGAGTTAAACGAGAGAATTGTCATTTTTTACTAACAAACAGCGTCTAAAAAGGACAACGACGCTGAAAAGGTGTCAATCCAGTTTGCGTCTTGAATTTCAGAATGACATAAAACCGAGACAAAGTAAGAGAAAAGAAGACAGACTAATCTAAGAAAAAATTGCATCTACTTTAATTTGCTATGAAAACAAAATTAAACATACTAACATAACATAACATCACGCCTGTAATCCCCGAAGGGTTAGGCAGAGGTGTACCTATAGTACACCCACATTTCGCCAGTTATGTTTAAGTCCCATGTAATAGGGGGCGAGCCTATTGCCATCAACCGGGCACAAATCGAAACTCCGGGCTACTACTGAGAAATTCCAGATGGAAAAACTTAATAACAATTTGCCCGATCCGGGAATCGAACCCAGGACCTCATATTCAGCAGTAGCGCTTGCAACCACTAGACCAACGAGGAAGTCTAGCTAACAAAATAAAAAAATGTATATATTACATATTCAGCATTGAAGACCCAACTGATGACAACCTTAGAACTTTACGAACACTACAGATTAAACCAACCTTGATGTTCAGATTGATGCATAGGTAACGGGCCTTGTAAATCGAGACGTATTGAGAGGATACCGGCAAGTAATGTCCGGCTGCTTGTCTAATAAATCGTCGTTCAGACTGAGTCTGAAATTGGGGCATAAGTCTTCGTTCAGTAGTACTGGTGAAGTTAAAGCTACAGTGACTGAGCGGTTCTGAGCATATAAGGAAAAGCTTATTTTGTAAAAATAATTAAATCGAGATCCAATATCTTTCAGGTTCAAATCTTGAAAGAAAACTCGTATAGAAAAAGCACTGCTTATTATTAATGACTACTGCTACACGTGCCCTTCAATCTCTTGTACACTGAACTGAATTAACTAAACTATCACTACATTTCCTTACTGTTGATAATGAGAATCTCAAAGCTATTCTGCAAAATAAATTCTTTAAATTTAAAAATAATTTTGACTCTACTAAATCGAATTTGACAATCGTGACTCCACACGTGATACATATTTGCCTTATCACGTGAATTTTTTTTGTGGGCAGCCTAGAAATTTTCTATATGGAATTTTTCACTTTTTGTATGGAAAATAAGAAAAAATATTACCTACATGTTGAGTGAGTAAGGTTTAAGGGCATTATAAAGGAGGTCGAAATTTTCATTATTTTTGTGATTGGACACATAATTTTCGAGATATAAGCAAAAGATAAAAAAATACAGTACTGTCTTTGCACCTGAAGTCGAGATGTTGGTGTGAATTTTAGTTCATATTTTATTCCACACCTTTTTAATCGCGATTATAAATAGTCAGATTTAGTTAGACAATAGAATCAAATAGGTGAAAAACGTCAAATTCAGAATAGTTAGATTGCCATTTTCACTAATTTAATATCTCAGTGCCATCTTAGTGCTGTCAAACTAAAATATAGTTAAGTTGTGTCACTTAGGTCTATTTCAGAATGGGAAATCGTCGTTTGACGGGAATAAACAAAATTTTGGTGTTTTTTAGTCTAGTTTAGAGCCATTTGTGACACTAGAATCGGCACCAATGTCGCCCATGGGTATGTGACCGCCCATATTTTTCTGAATATTCATGAAAAATTATCGAAAATTAACTTTAAAAGGGGGGTCTATCTTTAATATTTTTCATGTTATTCAATTTTTAATTTTTGAGTAGCGTTTGAGACCTGCCTTTACATTTTTTGGATGTTAGTGGCCCGATTTGGATGCTGTTTATTATTTCTAATAGCTTATGAAATAGTTTTTCGGATTTACTAACATTTTTAATTAAAATTTATCGACTATGAAAAAACAAATATTTTACTCTTAGAGTTTTAAAGTTTTTCCTCGGATTTAGTTACAGATAGGTATCAATAATGTTTTGTCAATTTCTAGTTGTTATATAATAGATAATTAATAACAATTTAAAAAGTCCCCCTATAGGATGATTTTATGGACTTACACTTGTGTTTTTTTTTAAATAAATACTGTTTTTTTTTTAGGAAAAAATGTCTTCACCTCCGTTTTTTTTTTTCATATTCGATAAATATTAACAAAAAATGTCAGTAAATCCGATAAAATAACTCTTAAGCTTTTATAAATAATAGACAGAATCCAAATCGAGCCAATAACATCGGAGATATGGCAAAAAAATTAAAGCAAGGTAACAAACGCAATACAAAAATTAAAAATTGAATAACAAGAAAAATTTTAAAAATAGATTCCCTTTTAAAGTTCATTTTCGATAACTTTCATGAATATACAGAAAAATAATCGGTCACATACCGATGGGCCACATTGTATAACATTTCTGAATATCATCAGAGTGTCGGTGACTGGCGGTGGTGATTGGATAGTGGTAGTCACTAACTACATTTAATTACTGGTATTCAGCTGCATCCGGTTAGACTGGAAGCGAACTCCAATTTACTTGGGGAATCACTAGGGAGATAATGATGAAAGTGTTGGTGAAATTGCAGACACCAATTATTTATAATAATTCATTTTAGTAAGGTTCTGCAGTGGCGACTGTTACCAGAAGAGTTAGCGTTGGAAACCTCCCACAAGGTGGACCGATGCACGATGACCTTGTGAAGGCCGCAAGAATTCACTGCCTGCGGGAAGCACAGAACCGGTCGAAGTAAATGCGTTTGGGGGAGGCCTTTGTCCAGCTGTAGACGTCTTTCTGCTAAAATGATGTGATGATGTGATTAACCTTAGTCTATTAATGGCTTCGCATTGGAAAACCCCTGACGGATTTTGGGTATCTTTAAGTTGTTATCACGATTTCTATTGAGTTATGCTCATGACCTAAGTTATCATACTCGTACTTGTGCAAAAGGACAAAATAACCCTCTGGAACCATGACCTTTCCTGAATGTGTGCGGCGCTTATACAAAATATTATAAATATCAATTGCTGTACATTAGTCTCGCAAAAACTCGAAAACGGCTCGACCGATTTGATTTTTATTTTGTTCGCTTCACTACTAGGGTGGTTTAAGAAAAAAGAAAACAAACAAAAGAATAGCGGAAACACCGAAATTGAAATTTCGATAGGCAACATCTGACGAGTCAGCTACTTATAAATAAAGACCAATCATACCTAATTCTCTTTTTTCCAAAGCTGATATTCAATCGAAACTTCCACAGGGTTAGCAAATTGTATTTTAACATCCTCTACCGAGACCAACGTGGGCAACAGACTTGTTCCCCGCAGACCGATTAATTCCGCACGAACAAGTCACAACTTGTCCCTTTTTTACCGAGACCAGACCCACCTCACTACTTGCCGTTATTCAATTACACTTTCATAATTTGCGCAATCTATGACGATTTTGTCCAAGTCGATTCTATCGAAATCGTTTGTTCGCATTTAACATGTCTGTCTTTGCCTTTGTAAATCCCTATTATGAAGTGTCTTTTCAAGTGAAAACTTCTTCAGGGACACTTTGCGCTCTTTCTGAACAGAGAACGAAACTTAACCGTCATGCTCAGGTCGGTGACGCAGAATCGGGTATACTCAACTCCAGTCGGACGTTGACGCTGAATCGTGAACTCGGTGCTGAATCGTATATACTCGGCGGCAGTCGTAAGTTTTGACTGCTATCGTGTGGTCATAGACGCAACCCTCTTTTTTATCCTTTGTGAGGTACCAATGCATAAAATTAACAAAAAAATAAGTTTAACAAAAAAAAGAGTTCTTACGATACTGGCAAATGCTATTATAGTGCTATAAACCCTTTTATCAAAAACCCAGTGACTTCAGCCAATCGTGTTTATATTTTACGGATTTTGATAAGGGTTTATTTACGTTTGCAAAGCTTTAAACCCTCACTCAGTGAAAGTATTAGAATATTTCGACAAGTGGCATTTATTTATGCACAATATTATAATAGGTATATAATCTGTCAACGTCATATGGAAAAAAAGGGTTAGTTTATGAAGTATATGAAGTAAGTTTGATTGATATTAATAATGACAATATAAAAGGCCGGGATGGGGACGCTCTAGAAGGACATTATGATCATAGTGACCTTATTGGTGATGTTCTTTAGAAAGGTCAGGTGCGTTGTACTTGCAACAGGCGTGCGTGTATGACCAGATGTATGAACGTAAACAAAGCAAAAGGTGTATGAAAGGATCGTAGCAGGTGGGCATCTGACACTTAAGTTTAAAAGGCTTGAGTTTCTATAGGTATGTAATTATAATATACGTAATATGCTTGAATTAATATAATATCCAATAACATAAAGTAATTAATCATATTCGTACGCAATTCTGTTAATTACACAAATAACAGATTGTAGAATTTGTACCATCTGTACCAGATACTGCTTTAGTACACGATGAGTTTCTAATTACCTACGCACACAATGCTGTACAACGAATCGTTATCAGTTACTTAGAATCGCTTGTTAACTAGTTTTACTAATCGTAATGTGTTATCAGACTATAAACGGTTAGCTGTAGGGTAAAATTCATTTAAAAAAAAATCAAAATGGAAATATTTTATTTCGCATAAACCTACATGCGGCACTTCCGAAACGCCAAAAGCTAGGTACACGGCTCCAATTAGTTGTTTCCTATGGAGAAGAGCAATTCTACGGTTACTCTTCTTTATCCTTACATAGATATTATAAAACAAAGTCCCTCGCCGCGTCTGTCTGTCTGTCTGGACGCGATAAGCTCAAAAACTACCAAACGGTTTTCACCAATGGATTCATTATGGTTTTGTGTAAATTAGGTGAAATCGAAGATGTCGGAAAAAATCATGCCATCTGGGAGCTTTACTGGCGTGCGCCGCGTAAGCCGTAAAAGATATATCAAATTTATGTTCTACGGGATTGAAGACCTTAAAATGTTCAACCAATAAGTCTGCAGTGGCATATGTCTATCTTCTAAGGATGACCCACAGTAACCATTTTTATCTTTCAGAATTTTATAAAAATTTCATTGTTATTTCCGAAGCTCTTTTGACCGGTATTATATTATTCCTAATAAAATGTTTTATTTAAATTGGATATTTAATTTAGATTGACATCTTATCTTTTAAACGAACACTTTAAAATAAAACATAGGTTCAAAATTACGCGTAACAAAGTAATTTTGGTTGACGGCAACACGGGCGCAACGCAGCGGTAGGAATCAATGACCTTTTCCTCGGCTGTTAGGTATGAAATCCCAAGACACTCTGCGCCCGGCACCGGTGGCGGACGGTCGTGTTGCGCTGCGCTGCTGTGTACAAGAGTTCCCGATATTCCGGCTCAAGCGTTCCTTGGTGGTTCCCGAGTCGTCTCCGTAGTCACCCGACTACCATCACGTCTATTAATTGGGGTCTTTTTCAAGACACAATTAATATCGACTTTCTTTAAGATTGTCGTTCAAAACGTTCGTCGAGGCAATTTTGGCCCCTTCCGGGCAAAACCACAGTTTCGTGGTCCTCGGTGGATACCTTACGGTGCCAACGAAACCGAGGGGGTGTTGACCTAATCACACCCGCCGATCCCCTTCAGGGTTAGGCAGTCAATTGGCCGGGTCCCAGTGTTCGGCCTTGGGGGGTCTCCTAGTCGGCACTAGTGACAGTTTTGCCTCCACAGCGACTCACCTAGCGTGGTCGGGTATATCGATACCCTTCACACTAGACTGGATAGGACCCCGTTGCACAATAAGATAGGCAACGGGCCAAAGCAAGCTTAGGGCTCACCCATAGGCACACATCCTCCCTGTCTACACCCGACAGGGAGGGATTACACATCCCCGGCATACCCACCGGGGAGTTAGGATATTAGGAAGTTAGTTAGGGAAAAATTCACGCGTAAAGTCTCTCTTCCCCCGTCATTATGAAGGACCCGGTAAAGTGCCTAGCGCTCTTTATCAAGTTCTTCCAGGGTGTACTCGAAGAAGAGCCCACCCTGAAGACGAAGTATGGAGCTCGGTTCGCCAGGCTCCAAGCTGAGTCAGAGTCCCAGTCATGTCCCTCTGACAATAGCATCGCTAGCTTTAGCGATGCTCTAGAATCCCCCCCGGCTACTGAGCCATCTGGACCCTTTAGTCCGTCAGAGTCCATGGACACTGACGCTCCCACCAGCGCCGCTTCCTCAAAGCGGCCCACCACCCCGTACCCTTATGGTTCGGACGACGACGAAGCAGAGTCCGCCGCTTCTTCTTCTTCCTCATCCTCCTCCCAATCCGACGATGGTTTTACAACCGTCCAAGGAAAGGGCAAGAAGAGGAAGAACAAGAAGCAAAGCTCGTCCCAGGCCAGCAAGGTCGTTGCGCTTGAGGACTTAGACTTTGCTCCCTCGTCGCCCGCACCACTGGTACCGTCCTCAAAAATCTCTCCCGCTACCCCCGCGACTTGCGCTATAGTAGCTTCCCCCACCACCCCTCTTCCGATTACGTCATCCGCTAGCTGCGCTACAGTAGCTTCCCCCTCCACCGTTCGTCCGATTGCGTCATCCTCCGCGAAGGATACCCCCGCGCCTAACGCTAACGCTAAAAAGATCCCTCTCCCGCCTCCCTTGTTCATCCAGGACAAGGGAAAGTGGACCGACATATCCAAATGGTGTGTCGACCACAAAATAAATTTCTCCAGCGCTCGAAATACCCAGCAGGGTATTAAAGTCAATGTCCCCACGTCGCGCGACTATAGGGACCTAACCCGTCTTCTGAGAATGAGAGGTGTGTCATACCACACCTACTCACTCCCAGAGGAAAAACAGATCCGCGTAGTGATTAAGCGTATCCCTCGCGAAATCCTCCCATCCGACATTCTAGAGGACCTTCAGTCACAGAAAGTCCCCGTAGATGAGGTCCATCGCATGCACCGCTCTAGAGGCGGAGAGTCATACGACATGGTCCTCGTCATCTGCCCGCCCGTAGAGGGCCATCACCCGATCTTTCAAATTCGTTCCCTGTGCAAGCTCACAGGGTTCGAAATTGAAAAACCCCACAAGAGTGGCATTGTCGGCCAATGCCACCGCTGCCAGTTATATGGTCACTCGCAGAGGAACTGCCATGCTACACCTAGATGCGTCAAGTGCCTAGGTGAGAACGGCACTTCTGACTGCCCCCGTCCAAAGGATCGTTCCCTTTGTACCGACCTTCCCAGCTGCGTCCTATGCGGCAAACAAGGCCACCCGGCCAACTACCGCGGTTGCTCCAAAGCCCCTAAGGCCTCTTCTCCCAAACTGGCCAAGCGTTTCGACGCCCGCCAGCAAAGGGAAGCTCCCTCCTCTTATAGGATTCCCTCATCCCATTTGCCCCAACGACTAAGCCCTCAGAGGCCTAGTCCGTGGAGTTATCTCCATCACCAGCAGTCTTTCCCTGCCATGGTGCCCTCTCAATTCAGTAACTTCCCTCCCCCTCCCCCCGCTCCCCTCCCCCGCCTTATGGATCCCCGTATTCGCGCCGCCGCTCCACCCGCGCCCCCTGCGCCCTCTGCGCCCTCTGCGCCTCCGGCGCCCGCCGCGCCCCCCGCGAAACCCACGTCCGCTCCTAAAGCTACGCGTCCCTCTCAATCCACTCCCGTGGCTAGCCCCAACGTCTCCGTTGACTCGTTCAACGTAATTACGTCAACCTTCTTGGCCTTCGTCTCCCCTCGCGCAAAGACAATGGCCAACGAAATCCTTGCGGCCCATGGCAATCTCCTCCAGATCCAGGCCATCTACAACGCGTATCCGGACATTACGCAAGCCCTAACCTCCCTCGCTACTAAACCCCATTATGGATAACACGGTCTTAGCTAGGTTCAAACCGCGATCCCTAATAATAGGTTATTTCAATGCAAACGGCATTAAAAATCAACGCGAAGAGATTGCGGCTTTCCTCCGCGATCATCAAATAGACGTTCTCTTAGTCCAAGAGACTTTTCTAAAACCTTGCAACCGTAACCCATCAATAGCTAACTACCGGATAGTTCGCAACGATAGGTCACGTTGCCATAGAGGAGGTACCCTGATATACTATAAAAAGCAGCTTCACTGCATCCCAATCGACCCTCCTCCCGTCTCACGATTAGAAGTTTCGGCCTGCCGCCTAGGCATGTCAGGCCACGAGCCGATCACTCTCGTGTCGGTCTATCTCCCCCCCGTTACTACTTCGGAGAATTTCCAACTCCTCTCCGACGACCTCTCGATCCTACTCACTATGAGTAACTCGCTCATTTTAGCGGGCGATTTCAATGCCAAACATCCCTCCTGGAATAGTTCGGTAACTACTACAAGAGGCCGACACTTGTTCGACCTCTCCCACTCTCTGACCTTTGACGTCATCGCTCCAATGACTCCCACCCACTTTCCGGTTAACGTAAATCATGCCCCTGATATCTTAGATGTGGTGCTCCTTAGGAACGTCAACCTAAGACTAGACTCCATAGAAACTATTAACGAGCTCGACTCTGATCACCGTCCGGTAGTCATGAGATTAGACCCCCGCATAGGTCTCCGCGACCCAAACTCTCCTCCTATCACTAAGAGGATCACGGACTGGAAGAAAGTAAGCACTCAGCTGAAATCCAACACGTCCCCTCAGTTAGACTCTATTCCCGACCTTTTCAACTCTATCGCAGACACGACGTCCGCGATCGACTCACTCACTAATCACGTACAAACCGTCCTGAACGAATGTTCAAGGGAGGCTCCAGTGACGGACGACCGTCACTGGAGCTTGCCAGACGATGTGCGTGCATTACTGACTGAGAAGAACGCGGCCGTCCGTGCCTACAGCAGCTTCCCCTGCCCCGCAAACAAAGCCCATATGCGCTATTTACAGAGATCTGTAAAGACACGCATACAGGAGCTGCGTGACGCGGGCTGGGACAAGATGCTCGGCGAACTAGAGCCCAACCATCTGGCATTTTGGGAACTTCAGAGGAAACTCAGATCCCCTCAATCTTCCTCCATGCCCCCCCTGACCCGTCCCGACAAGACCATAGCCTTCGAGGACGTTGAAAAGGCAGAATGCCTGGCCGACACCCTCGAGGCCCAATGCTCACCCAGCTACCTGCCAGTAGACCAAGCTCACCTCCTAAAGGTCGACGCTGAAGTCGAACGTAGAGCCTCTCTCCCTCCTGTCGATGACCCTGATTGTCCACTGCCTCCCGTCGCTCCAGACGAAGTGCATGACATTATCAAAGGTCTTAAAGCTCGTAAAGCTCCCGGTTCAGATGGACTCACCAATAGGGTGATCCAATTATTCCCTGCCCACCTGATAATGCTTTTGATTACCATCTTCAATGGTGCCTTAAGCAACAACTTCTTTCCCCAGTCGTGGAAAGAAGCCACAGTCATAGGTATCAGAAAGCCCGGAAAACCCAGTACCGAACCCTCTAGCTACCGTCCCATCAGTTTGCTCAAGGTTCTCGGAAAAATCTATGAGAGGCTTATTTACAAGCGTCTCAGAGACTTCGCCGAGACCAAGGGCCTCATCCCCAACGAACAGTTCGGCTTTCGAACTGAGCACTCTAGCGTGCATCAGGCCCACCGCATCATTGAGTTCATAAGCGATGGTTTCCAACGCGGCTCTTTGACGGGTGCAGTTTTCTTCGACATTGCGAAAGCATTCGATAAAGTCTGGCACAACGGCTTATTATACAAGCTGTACCAACTCGGCGTGCCGGATCGTCTCGTACTCATCTTACGGGACTATCTATCGAATCGCGTATTCCGCTATCGCATTGAAGGAGCACTTTCCTCTCCCCGCCCCATTCGTGCAGGAGTCCCTCAGGGCTCCGTGCTAGCTCCCCTCATGTTCACGCTATTCACTAGCGATATTCCAAACCCAGGTAGAAGGACGCATTTCGCTCTGTTCGCAGACGATACGGCCATCTACTTTAGGTCTAGATACCCCGACAATATCGCCCACAATCTCCAAGGCGCAGTCAATCGACTCGCTGCCTGGTTTCGAAAGTGGCGCATAGAAGTCAATCCCGAAAAAAGCCAAGCGGTTCTCTTCTCGAAACCGCGCACAAGGCTTAGAGACCCCCTCCCCCGACCTCTCACTATGTTCGGTAAGCAGATCCCTTGGGAGAAGCGAGCCAAATACCTAGGTGTTTTCCTCGACCACCATCTCACTTTCGCTGAGCACATAAAGAAGGTTCGTTCGCGAGCCGCTTTCGCTCTCGGTAGGCTCCATTCCGTCCTAAACGCACGCAGCAAGATGTCACTTAAGTGCAAATTGCGAATCTACACAGCGTGTATTCGTCCCATCATGACTTATGCGGGTGCCGTCTTTGCTCATGCAAAACCCCATCATATCCATAGGTTGCAAACGCTCCAAAACCGATTCCTCCGCAGGGCCACAGGCTCCCCCTGGTATGTTAGGAACGAGAGTCTCCATCTCGACCTTAGAATTCCCACGATCCACCAATTTCTAAAACGCCTTGCAAAGCGTTACTTCGATTCCGCGGTCAAACATCGCAACCCTCTGGTTGTCGAGGCCGCTAGTTATGTCCCAAGTAGGATTAGCCATACCCGCCGACCTAGGCACATTCTCACCGACCCTGATGACCCCATAACCCTCCTCCAGGAGAGCAATAGGGCCACTAGTACTATACACAGACACAGACGCCTCCCGTCATTCCGACCTCGCCGTCGAGGTCCTTTGCGATCGCGACCGCGCCCCCGAGTAAATGATACTCCTCCCCGACCCTTGCTCGATAACGAGGTGCCAGCAGTGGTTTCAGCTGTGCACGTAGCTTTAAATTCCCCGATTAATAATAATGATCAAAACTTTGATCCAGCCCGTCCCGTCTTTGATGTCCTCCCTCCGGTGACGCCCTAAGCCGAGGCTCGTACCCCACAGGGGGTGCCCTTAGCGAGCGTTCACCTAGCTTTTTAGCTTAGTTTTGTATGCCCCTGGCTGGAGGCTTTGAGTGTAGCAGCTTAAGGCAACCACAGGATTGACCGGTTAAGTAGTCATGACCTCAGAGGTCAGCTACGAGATGCCCTACAGAAAAAAAAAAAAAAAAAAAAAAAAAAAAAAAAAAAAAAAAAAAATGAAATCCCGGTAGTACGTTCCCGTGGGATATTTTCCGACATCCACGCGGGTGAATCCGATGGCAAAAGCTAGTTTAAAAATAATTAGCATTTACATTTTTTTCAAATTACTGTGTTAATAGGTATGGAAGTATGAGAGGACAGTGTAGGCCTGTCAACAAGTACTATATTTCATATCATAGACTAGCCCTAGTAGGGGAAAGTGTACTAAAAGTTTATACGAGTGTTATTTGTCCCACCAAAATCGTTTAGTGGGACAAATTGCTCTTCGAAACATTAAACATTCCACTGTGTCGCACCAGCACGCTTGCCTAACCACAATAGAAACGGGTTTTGTCGACGGAAGAATAGACAAAATGACAGATAAACAATCACAATCTGTCAATTTGTCTATTCTTCTATAGTTTCCATCCTACACATGCAGTTGGACAAATGGAAAACTTATATTAAATACTAATTTTGCGATCATCAGGTAGATATCTTATTAATTAGAAAAAGGTTTCACGTTATTCAACAGAAAAGAACCGACGCAAGAAGAAACATAGGCAAAAAGAAAAAAAGACAAGAAAGACATAGTTTGCCCTACAAAAAGTACAAGACATGCTCGCAACCAAATTTTTTGTCTTCCTAGGACCATTACTTTATAACAGACTAAATGCGAGAGCTAAAATTTTTTCTCTAAATTATAAAAAGAAAAGAACTCTCAAGGAAGCTCTTCAAAGTATGTCCTATGAAGATACAGAGAAACTATTAGTTATAATTAAATAAAAAACTGTACTAATTAAGTTTTGCTAAGTATTTACACCTTTTTACACACCTATTAGATGACAAGATTTTTATAATTAATAGAAATATTATTAAACCTTGCCGCGCCTGAAATACAGGATGATCGATCTAGTTCAGGCACATAACATAATTGAATTTTTCGTAGATTTAAGCAAATTAGTGTTTTACCTTTTTACCTGAATAAAGTTTATTTATTATTTTAATTTTATAGATACATCGAAGTTAATAAAAATAATAATAAATTTATAATATATAATATTACCTATATGTAGTATACAATATTTCTATTTTACAATTTAATTTTACCTTTGCTATATCTATGATCATAGATATGATAGTGTAATACCCTTGGTAATAAAATTCTTCAACGTCAAGACATCCAAATTACTGTGTCATGCGTGAAAGAGTAACAAACATCCATCCATCCTCACAAACTTTCGCATTTTTAATATTAGTAGGATAAGATATTGGCCATTTCAAGCAAAAACGAACACAAAAATGTATGCTCCTATGTCTTCGAGAGCGTTTATTCGATCCAGGGATATTAAGGAGCTCCGTAACCGTATCCGAAATTACCGGATATTCGAAATAAAAATCTATCCGTAACCGTAACCGCATCTGATATAAAGGTTTCGGATAATTTCGGATAGGGGCGGAGTCTAAATCAGACACGTTATGATAGGTTTTTCTGCCCGGCCGAGCCACACTAGCCACGCGCGTCACTTGCATGTTTTTTTTTATTTCTTATTTCTGTTTTACTTTTACAATTTCGTAAACATGTAATATCCGTAATCGAAACCACCCGAAACTAACGGATAATCAGAAATAATTTCATATCCGTAACCGTATCCGAAACTGTTATAATATTATTTCTATATCCAGATCCGAAATTTCATATCCATAACATCCCTAATACGATCCACAGTGCGGCGTGACGGAGACTTGACGTTTTCCGTACACCATCATTCTATTATACCATAAAACTCCTAATCGAAAATCTACTTTAAATCAAAATGTTAGAGTAGGTTTTCCTTTGGGAGATATCCGTGTTGTAAATGGAATAATTTGTCACCAAAATAGAATACAAAACTTGAATTAAACATTGAAGGGTCAGTATTAAAATTATGTTTTGTGCTCAATTGAAACCATTTGGAGGCCCGCTTTGTTTGAATGAGATTTATCTAGTTCATGAATGCCCTTTGTCCGTGAACCCTTTTAATTTCCATCACCTTATTAGACAAGTAAGTGGTTGTCATTGTGGATTGAGGACTTGTTTCATGCCTGAATTTTTAAAATTATATCATCACAAATTTAAGCAACATTTTGATTTTTTACGCATATGTAATCCTAGTTGTTATAAGTCATATTTCTCTTGCCCATATCCCAATTTATTTGGGGTTGGCGCGACAGGTCTTTTTCTTCCATACTTATCTATCCTATAGACATTTTTGTTTGTGCTTCCCATACGTTCAGAAGTCTTATACTCTAGGAGCTTTCTTGAACATATTTCCTTCTTTTTTGTGTACCATTTCTTAAAAGTTGTATGAATATACTATAAACACGTTAGTTAAGAAAAAAAAATGTATTTGTAACCCTAGCGATTATTTTCTCTGTCACTGTCCTGTAGCTATTCCGTGAACAGCGTTGTGGGCTGCAATATTGTCTGTATTTTTTTATGTATTTCTTGTTCCTATGTTTTATATTGTAGCTGTTTGTTGTATAATAAAAATCCCCTTTCTAGCCATATCTATAATCTTTCACACAGTCCATCCATCGTTTCTTGGGTCTTCCCCTAGTTTTATAAACTCTCAAAATTGATATGGAACTCAGTTGTCTTTCGCTCCTAGGGTGGGTGCTAATAACTGCGACACAGTTACTAAACTAACGCAGTATTAACATACACAAAAATTGTAAAATGTTTTTGTTCCAATAAAATATTAATATTAGGATATTTTTATAGCCATCCACATTCATACTCAACTCTCTTCTCCCAATATTCTCCTCATTATTAGATGTTAAACTCCATCTTCTTTACGCCGTATTCTTTTTCCACTTTTCCTACCAGTTTTATTACATGTATTTTCCAAAACAAAATATTTTAATACCTATTACATCTCTCTCGAACCTCCAAGCAGTAACTGAGATGTTTTTCACCCAACTTCAAACCATTATTTGCGTCATAAAACTTTACATACCACAAAATCTTCCGTCTGTCAGTTTTACTTTGTTATACTAGTAAGGGAGATAGCATTGCAGTTAATAAAGTCATTTCATAATTATACAGGACGTCCCACGGATATACCACATGGAGGGAAAGTACCTTGAATATTGTAGATGGAACATTTTACTGAAAGAAGACATTATTTGAATTTAAAAAACAATTTAAACTGCATTCATAGATATTTAGATAGTAATGTAAATGAATTAAATACTAGTATTTAATTCAAATAAAATTTAAATTAATTTGATAAATTAAATTAAATTTTAGAGAGGTAGAATTAAGAGACTGTATATTTGGTACCTAACCTACTAAATTTCTATAAGTAGTCACACAATGTTTAAAGGTTCCATCGTGTATCCTCAGATCAACCAAAATTTGGCGAATAACACGGGACTGATCCAATAAGGGAGTGACGGAATCAATGTGTCAACCTGTTAGGATTTTGTATATAAATCTACTTCTCTTGTTCGAAATTCAAACTTGAATAACTAAATCAACGGCTTTGCCGAAGATAAACGATGGAACCTTTGAACATTGTCGAACTATACTAAAAGTAATAACCGATCAGTATTAACTATATCAATAAAACAATACAACTCTAACTCCTGCACTATAAGATATTAAACATAGCCAAGTAGCAAAGTTTACACACAGTTAACTACAAACACTGTTGAATCGCTTGACTCCGTTTTTGTAACGAAATTAAATTCAAAATTGAGTTATATGAGTTTCTTTAGAAACTCCTTCAAAGAATTTATGTGTGGGAGCAGAAGTATATTGAACAGGTTTCTGCGAATTTTGTGGCTCGTAGAGTTTGTAATTAATTAATTATGATGTTTTAGCGAGTTAAACGAGATTTATAAGGTTCTGAAGTGGCTACCGCGTGCTGGAAGGCGTACCGTTGGAAGGCCTCCCACAAGGTGGACGCAAGAATCCGCTGGATGCGGGAAGCACAGAACCGGTCGAAGTGGCGGTGCGTGGGGGAAGCCTATGTCCAGCAGTGAACGTCTTTCGGCTGAAAAAATGACGATGATGATGCGAGATTTTACGCAATTTACCTACAAACTGTATTCTTGTAAAAATGTTATTTTTCTTGGTGTACTAGCTGACCCAATAGACGTTGTCCTGTCCAAATTTCAATATGGTCTTGAGATCATACTAAAATCAAATAGAAAAATAACTTTCTATTTTTCTCGAATTTTCAATGTTTCCGGGCAACTTTGCTAATTTTCCTTTCCATAAAATCTAATTCGAACCATTACGAACATTTTTAAACAAAATTTAGTCAAATCGTTCCAGCCGTTCTCAAGAGAATGAACAGCATTTTTTTTTAAATATATATATGTAAATAGATATTTGTGTAAAATATGAAGCTACGGACCCCCTCTACAATGACCAATATTTTTAAGCTGCCAGTTCTTTGAATGTTTTTGTTTTGTTTTTTTTTTTTTGTAATACTGGCCGAAACTGACGGTAAAATAGCTTTAAATCAAAGTAGCGATCTCTACTGAAGAATGGTCACCCATCCACAGATTGACTGCAAAAAGCGCAGCTTAACAAAAATCATTGATCTGTCTGTGTAACAGTTATTTAACATCAGCCTCTCGGTATTTTTATCTGCTGTATAAAAACAGCTAAAATTATTTTCGTTAAGCTTTACAAGCTCGCAAAAAGTACTCGCTTTAATATTGATACCTCATACATAGGTACAGGATAATGAAAAATTCACCGACCCTCGTATAAAGGCAACGCGCCCGCTGTTAATTTGTCACATGCCAAAAAGAATAGCAGTTCATTATTTTGTTTTTCCGCCTATAAAATAAATAATAACAACCTGTGTATTTATACAAGTAGGTGTCTGCTGTTAATTTCATTTATGTATTCAGTTTCAAACGTATTTTTTTAAACTCCAATTTAATAAAAGTACCTGGTCGACCGAGCTCTGCTCGGGTGAAAATAGATAAACATATCATCCAGGTATACCAACGTTGTATCACATTCCCGAGGCTGTGAAAATAGAGACAACGAATTTTCCCAGGTATGAGACCTAGCTAGATCGATTTTTTGCCCCCGTAAACCCCTATATTGCAACTTTTATCGAAATGTTAGAGACGATTTTGAGAACGTGAGTAGAAATCTAAATACAAAGAAATAAATATATATACAAATATTGAAACAAAAACTACATATTTTCTTGTTAAAAGTAAACGGTTTTCGGTAGTGAGTATATTATTCAAAATGTTTTTTTACGAACGCCATTATTTAATTAATTATTTTGTTTTTTTAGACGTAGTGAACTTCTTCATACACCCAGAGTTTTTTGTTTCCTTATTTATAATTATACAGCCTTTTAAATAAAATACGTAGATATAAAGCACGATGTATTGGTTCATATATTGATCAGTTTCCCTTGCCATGGAGCCTATAATTGGGAAACGCCAATCCATCTTTGGAACGTTGACAGACCTGTACGTACTTCTAATTGGTAATTCTTAGATATAGCTTGTGTAGCTAATAGAAAATCTTGATATTTATACAACAGGCCTGTGTCCATTTGTTTTCTTCACGTATTTTTTTTTCATTTTTGACGTAATCAAAAGATTACGACGATACATTGAGTTAAAATGTGGCATGACGTCACACGCCTTGCTAGATTTTATACCGAGTTGTTACGTACCGAGCCCCCACTTCCCAACTTTAATGCGCGTTTTCTAAGTTATTTTTGATTCTTATGATAAAGAAAAATACGGGTCTAATAATTTTTTTATTATTTGAAAGACGGACTAAATAGAATTTCTTTTTTTTACCTGAGTAACTACGGTATTATTTACAATACCTACTAGCTTCTGTCCGCGACTTCGTCTGCGTGAAATTTCTTATTTCAACATAAAATATATCTTATGACACTCGGCAATATTGTAACTTCCCATTAGTGAAATAATTTTTGGAATCGGATCAATAGTTTTGAAGATTAAGGCTCTTACAAACAGGCGCGACACGCGACGCGACACAAAGGTACGTCGCGTCGCGCGACGAGCGGTGTCTTTGTGTCGCGTCGCGTGTCGCGCCTGTTTGAAAGAGCCTTTACCCTCTAAATACAAACTTAAAAATTTTACCTCTTTGTAATATTAGTAGGTACAGATCGTTCCTGAGCGTTTTTTTTTTTAAATACTGTGGTTAAAAATCAACTTGCATATTAATGCAGAAACTTCTCAATTATTTTTTAAACTCGCTGTGTTAGAATTACGCCAGTTTAGTACAAATTCGTAAAAATTTATTATATCATCAAATTTCTACTCGGATACCAGTTAATACGTGAACAAAATATGCACGAGAAAAATGACAGACTAGTACGATTCGAAGGAAAATAGGAACCTCTACCTGATTAATTGATCAATTTCCGATGAAATTTCGAACTACACATGACATATTGTTCTGTAGGTAATAATAGATTTAATACCTTTGTCTAAAGATATAGAATGGCATCCTTTGAAAGACATTACTAAGAGTTCCGCTTATCCGGTAGAGAACAAAAGTGTTATAAGGACAGGAATTGAATACATCCATAAAATCATTAGCACAATGCATATAGAGGATAGACGAAATCTTTATACTTCTACCGTCACAATTCTGGTTTACAAATACTTCTTCGTTCTGTAACTTTGATTAACACACGATGTATATCTGTACATAAAACAAAATCGTAGAGAAGTCAAAATTGTACAATGAATATGTGCAAATCTGTGATTGTAAGTTTAATTTACAATGATTAATAACTAGCTTTTGCCCGTGGTTTCTCCCGCGTGGATATCGAAAAATATCCCTCGGGAACGTACTACCGGGATTACATTACTAATAGCCGAGGAAAGGTCATTGACTAATACCGGTGCCCTCGCGTTTCCGACAACCATTATTAGGTTAGGCGTAATTTTGAATATGTGATATCTTTTAAACTATTCATTTAAATGATATGATGTTCAGGCATATTTACATCTCTGCTGGAGCCCAGACCTCTGAGGTGTTACCGCTGCCAGGTGGGACACCACGTGGGGGTCAAGTGCACCTCGGAGGTGGACCGCAGCGGCCACTGCTTCCGCTGTGGTCAGCCCGGTCACAAGGCCGGCTCGTGTGACGCCCCGCCGCACTGTGTTGTATGTGCGGCGGCTGGCAAGCCGGCCGATCACCGGGCTGGGAGCAAGGCCTGCGCTCCACCCGCCAAGGCCAAAGGCAGGGGCAAGTCCTCCGCCACCGCCGTCACCGCCGCAGCCGCCGCCACTACAGCCGTAGCCGCTGCCGCCTCTACCATTGTCGCCGCCGTCGTTCCCACCGCGGCAGTGCCCTCACAGGGGACTCAGGAGGGGGCAGACATGGAGTGCCAATAATGGCCCCATTACGCCTCCTCCAGGCGAACATCAACCACTGCGCCGCCGCTCAGGATCTATTGCTCCAGAGCATGGCGCAGTGGTCGATTAACATCGCCGTGGTCGCTGAGCCGTACTTTGTCCCGCCCAGGGATGACTGGGTGGAGGACCTGAGCGGCTCAGTGACCCTCATTTCGTCGGCCGTCGCCGGAAATCCGTCTCTCGAGTCTGTCAAGAGAGGACGGGGTTGCGTGGCAGCACGGTTCGGGGAGATTGCCGTGGTGGGGGTATACTTCTCCCCGAACCGAACTCTCGCCGAGTTCCACAACTCCCTTGCGGAGTTGAGAGTCGTCGTCGTCGGGTTCTGTTCCCTCCCCGTGCTCGTCCTCGGGGACTTCAATGCAAAGAATCTGGCTTGGGGTTCCCGGTACACGGACACACGGGGCAGGATGGTGGAGGACTGGGCTCTGGAGACAGGCCTAGTCGTCCTAAACCGGGGTTCTGTCCCTACGTGTGTGCGGATGCGGGGTGAATCGGTGGTGGACATTTCGTTCGCCAGCCCCGCTCTGTCACCGCGTGTCATTGACTGGCGCGTCATGGAGGGGGTGGAGACCTATTCCGATCACCGGTACATCCGGTTTGACGTCTCCGCCCAGACCTCGAGCGCACCGGTCCGACAGGCCCCGAGTGGTCCGCGGTGGGCGCTGAAGCGGCTGGACCGGGAGCTCCTCCTGGAAGCCTCAATCGTGCAGGCCTGGGTGTCATCACCGGACAGGCCTGCTGACATCAACGACGAGGTGGAGTGATTCCGGGAGGCCATGTCCAATATATGTGACGTGGCTATGCCCCGGGTCCGGCCCGGACGTGCTTCGCGCCAGGTGTACTGGTGGTCGCAGGAGTTGGAGACCCTGCGCAGGGCGTGCGTTATTGCGCGACGCCGGTACGCCAGGCACCGCAGGCTCCGTATCCGCCCTCCGGATACGGAAGCCATTCAGGCGGAGCTGTACGAGGGGTACAGAGCGGTGAAGACCGCCCTCCAAGCGGAGATCCTGCGGGCCAGGGCAGTGGCCCGTGAGGAGTTGCTGGAGACTCTAAACAGGGACCCGTGGGGACGCCCATATAAGATGGTGCGGGAGAAACTCCGCCCATGGGCTCCCCCGCTGACGCAGAGTCTCCGGCCTCAGCTTGTGGGGGACGTGGTGAGCGCTCTGTTCCCCACAAGAGGGGAACACGCTCCCCCGCCCATGGCTCCGCCTACTGCGGTGCCCGATGCGGACCACACCGCCGACGACGACGACAATGCTCCGGAGGTGACCGAGGTAGAAATGAGAGTGGCGGTACGCAAGATGAATGCGAAAAATACCGCCCCAGGACCCGACGGCATACCTGGAAAAGCCTGGGTCCTGACCTTGGGGGCTCTCGGGCCTCGACTAAGGGGGCTCCTAAGCGCATGCATGGAGAGGGGCCAGTTCCCACTTCGTTGGAAGACGGGGAAACTGGTCCTCATCAGGAAGCCGGGGCGCCCAGCGGACTCTCCGTCCGCTTATCGGCCCATCGTGCTGCTCGACGAGGTGGGCAAGCTCTTTGAAAGAGTCATTGCAGACCGCCTCGTCGAGCGGCTGGTGCGGGTGGGGCCGGATCTGGCGGAGAGCCAGTTTGGCTTCCGCAAGGGGCGCTCTACGGTGGACGCCATCATGCGCGTGCGGGCCCTCACGACGGGGGATGCTGTGGCTCGGGGTGGGGTCGTCTTGGCGGTGTCTCTAGACATCGCCAATGCCTTCAACACCCTGCCCTGGAGTTGCATCAGGGAGGCACTCCGGTATCACCGGATGCCGACCTACCTCTGTCGTGTGGTCGAGGCCTATTTGACGGACAGGGCCGTCATCTACCCCGGTCACCAAGGAGAGTGGAACCGGCGAGAGATGTCGTGCGGTGTCCCACAGGGATCGGTCCTGGGGCCGCATCTGTGGGACATCGGATACGACTGGGTGCTGCGCGCCGACCTCCCTAGCGGCGTCAGCGTCGTTTGTTACGCTGACGACACGCTGGTCCTGGCGCAGGGGAGGTCGTACCAGGCGGCGGCTGACTTAGCGACACGCGGGGTTGCGACAATCGTCGACAGGATCCGGCAGTTGGGACTCGAGGTGGCCCTGCACAAGTCCGAGGCCATGGGTTTTCATGGACCTCGGAATGCGCCACCGTCGGGTTCCCAGGTAATGGCGGGAGGGGTTCACATCGGCGTCGAGTCGACGATGAAGTATCTGGGACTTGTCCTCGACAGCCGGTGGAACTTCGTCGAACACTTCCGACGTTTGGCTCCCAGACTGGAGCGGACCGGGGCTGCGTTGAAGCGGCTCCTGCCCAATCTAGGGGATCCAAACGCCTCCTGCCGGAGGCTCTACGCGGGGGTCGTGCGGTCCATGGCCCTTTACGGGGCACCGGTGTGGGCGCGTTCACTAAGGCTGCGGCCAGCCCGCCGGTTGAACGCGTCCCAGAGGGTCATGGCCATCCGGCTGGCCCGAGGATACCGCACGGTCTCCTGCGAGGCGGCGAGCCTCCTTGCCGGATTACCGCCATGGGATCTGGAGGCAAAGGTCCTCGCGCACATTTGGGAGTGGCGCGAGGAGGCGAAACGCCGGGGCTTAACTCCGCTGCCGCGAGAAATCGCGGCACAGCGGACAGAGCTCCGGCGGGATCTCATGGCGTCATGGAGAGTGCGATTGTCGCAACCCAGCGCTGGGCACGCCACAATTGCGGCGATAAGACCCCTCTTTGAGGAGTGGCTAGAGAGGCGCCACGGCGTCCTCACCTTCCGCCTGACGCAGGTCCTCACCGGACACGGCAGATTCGGGAGGTTCCTGCACAGGATAAGGCGGGAGGAAACGCCCGGGTGTCACCATTGTGTGGCTCGCCCGGAGGACACGGTGGAGCATACGGTGGAGGTCTGCCCAGCTTGGGCGGAGCATCGCCGTGTCCTCGTGGAGGCGATCGGCGGCGGTGATCTCTCGCGTCCGGCCCTGGTTCAGGCCATGGTACGGAGCGAGAGGAAATGGGAGGCCGTCACCTCCTTCTGCGAAGCGGTAATGCTCGCGAAGGAGGAGGCGGAACGCGTGAGGGAGAGGCAAATTTCGCGCCCTCATGCCCCTAACCACCGCAGCAGGAGACGCCCAGGGCGTCGGGAATCGCGAGGCGATTTCCGGCCACCGTAGGCGTGGGCTTGCGGACGGTGAGCAATGGGTGGCTCACCGTCCGATAAGGACCAGGCCCGGGTCGACGGCGCGTTGTTTTCCACGCGCGCCTCAAAGAGATGTCAGCAGATTCGAAGGGGTCCACTAGGGCCGATGCCTGCCGGGGTTGCGAAGAAAACCGAAAGGGAGATCGTGGCCCCCGGCAACAGGGCAGCCGAAGGAACACGGGTGGGTTTTAGTCAGTAAGAGTCTGACACGCCCTCCCGCTCCGCCCAGAGCGGGAGAAGTTATTTGATGATTTCCCACCCTCAAAAAAAAAAAGGCATATTTACATCTAAATTAAATTCCCAATCTAAATAACATATTTTATTGGTTAAGGATTAAAATAACACTGGTCAAAATAGCTAGCAATAAAAATGAAATTTTAATCAATTTCTGAAAGATAATAATGGTTACTGTAGGTCATCCTTAGAAAATAGACATAGATATGTCAGCGCGGACTTTTTTGTTGATAGAACCTTTTAAGGTGAACAATACTGTAGAACATAAATTTTATGTATTTTTTGCGGTTTACGCGGCGCACGTCAGTAAACAGACAGACGCGGCGGGAGACTTTGTTTTATAATATGTAAGGATTTATGTTTTTTTTTTTACATTTGTTATTCTATTAGGTATATGACATTTCGTCGACCGTACGCAGATAAACATGAAGTTAGGCCTCTTCTGTCGCCTATGGTTATAGTAAAAATAAATATCTATGGTTAGTTGACTGTTAATGAAAATTCCCGTGTGTTTACAATCAGCTGTTACTTTAGTGATGTTTACAATCAGCTGTTTGTCAGAAATCATCTGTAAGAACGCATCAGTCTGTGTATCAGTGTTGTGCCATTCGGCAGTATAGTATTGAGGGAAGCTTAAAAAAATCCTCTTTAAATAAGTTGATAGTATTTCTGACAGATTGAGACAGACATTAGAATGTGAACGTTTAAAAAATATAGGAATTGCCTTTCTGATATCTGAGCCCAATTCTGAGCCTCAGTAGCCTCAAAATTGCCCAGCAATTGGTGTGTGTGGAGGACGTCGTCAGCAAAAGTACTCAAAATTTGCGATCTTTTAGTTTAAGAAATGCTTTCTTATCAACGGGTCAATGGGACGAGTCATGTTGTATATATACGTAGTCATAAGCCCCCTAATAAATAAGAGAAGTAAATAATTATTTGGTGGTTTACTTAACAAGTATTGCGATGCTATTTACTACTAAATGGTATCGTGATATACACTAAACATATGTCCTTAATGCTCTCGGGACGCCATTCGTCATGAAATGTACGAGTAAGTATAACCTATGAGGAAAACGTGGTTGCAAGGCAAACCAGCAATATTGGATCACACTCATAATTTTGTTTAATCTTTACAAAACATAAACTTTGCTTGTCTTTCTATTCTACCGCGTTTAATAGTACTCAAACAGATCACTTTTAGATTTCCGTTTACAAAATCATTTCATTCATTTCTTTTTTTTTCTAATTCAATCTATTTGCATAACACCGCACATCATTCTTAGATCTCTCATTTCAGCTGCAGGTATTTAGGCTAAACTATATATTGAGCTTGGAATACACATTATTTATCTCAACTTAATAATAATTATTTGAAAAGTGAAAATGAGTTTGTTTACTTGTTAAGGTGCTGATAAACTTGAGCATTCACTTGTAACAAAACATCGAGCATTCGCCGTTTTTAAATTTGTCACAATGAACAACGAACAGAGCCAAGCATAGAGCTAAACATCGCTACGAATATTTTCACGATCATTTTAGCGAATGCTCTAGTCAATGACAGAATGACTCTTTTTTTTTGGATGGGTAATTATCAAATAACTTCTCCCGCTCTGGGCGGAGCGGCGGGCGTGTCAGACTCTTACTGACTAAAACCCACGCCTGTTCCTTCGGTTGCCCTGTTGCCGGGGGCCACGATCTCCCTTTCGGTTTTCTTCGCACCCTCGGCAGATGACAGAATGACCCTGCTCGGCAAAAAGCTCGCAACAAATTTACTGTCCTTTCGCTAGAATGATCGCTAGAATGCTCGCTAGAATGCTCGCTAAAACGCTCCCGTTTATTATTCTTTAATGTAACATTCGCTAGAATGCTCATCACAAGTGAATGCTCAAGTTTATCAGCACCTTTACGCTTTCATGTTAAAACGGCTGAAGGGATTTGGATGAAATTTGGCACTTGGGTAGACCATGACCTGAATTAGGACATAGAATGTTTTTTATCCCGATATTCCCACGGAATTGAGACTTATGCGGGTGAAACCGCGGGGCGCAGCTAGTACCTAATAGCTTAAAGACATGCTGATTTCAAGTAGATTATACCTAGAAAAACAGAACTAGCATTTGTAAATAAATATACGTAAAGAATATGGTTGTGTTGCACACCCGAAGAGCATGTGTCCCTATTTCAGCATTTCTGTAGAGTTATGTTTGAAAGATATGCAATTAAAACCCTATTCATCACAAAAGCTGGCCTAATCAATAGCACTATTGCAAACACGATACAAACCAAACTACACACAAACCAACATCTTTCAACTAAGTTGACACGTCACGGAGCCCGTTGTAATTACCGGCTGCGGTATGTAAACGGACTTTAATCACGGATTTACGGATCTGCCCGGATGCAATTAACCGTGGGCTACACGGATGACGGTTGAGCACCACTAATTTGAGTCCTACCTGGTTCTGGATAGCTCTGTTTGTCTTGAGGTCTGTTTTCCTTAGAACGGAGTGTTATTGTAAATGGAGACAGTTCTGTGCAATGTTACATAGAATGGCGTTTGTTTGCCTTTTGGTATTTGCGTACTGAGTTTGATAAACACATTCTATAAATAAGCACTTATAAAAAAGTGGTTCCCTATTTACAACGGTATAGAAAACTATTTAGATGGAGAACTTTGACAATGTTCCGAACATAAAAAAAATGACGCGCGCTTTTTACACTTATTTAAAACATTTATATTTTACTATTTGCGCCCCGTGGTTTCACCTGCATAAGTCTCGATCCCGTGGGAATATCGGGATGAAAAGTATTCTATGATCTACGTCATGATCTACCCATGTGCCAAATTTCATAAAAAACCGTACAGCCGTTTTAGCGTGATAGCGTAACAAACTCACTTTCGCATTTATAATATTTTAAGTTAGGATGAAGAGTGGTAAAAACTTAGACTATGTTTTGTCAAATTCAGTTTTAGTAAACTAGTGCATCATCATCATCATCATTTCAGCCGAAAGACGTCAACTGCTGGACATAGGCCTTCCCCAAGCACCGCCACTTCGACCGGTTCTGTGCTTCCTGCATCCAGCGGATTCCTGCGGCCTTCACAAGGTCATCAGTCTACGTTGTAGGAGGCCTTCCAACGCTATGTCTTCCGGTACGCGGTCGCCACTCCAGAACCTTTCGGTGGGGCCGAAAGGTTTTGGAGTGGCGTCGTGTGTTCTGCGAGCACTGTGCCCTGTCCATTGCTACTTAAGTTTGGCAATTCTTCAGGCTATGTCGGTTACCTTGCGGATCTCTTCATTTCTGATTCGATCACTGGAAACTCTAAACACAGCCCTATCCAATGCCTTTTCGGTGACTTTTAGCCTTCTAATAAGGCCCATTGCATTGCCCACAATGGGCTTTATTAAAAGATTAGTGTATATACGTAAGTACACAAAATAAATCCACACTCTGGCTCTAACAGTAGTATATAAGCCTCCAGGCAACCGAACCCAACATAGATATTAATTAGTATATCTTAATTAAATCATTTACCGATTACATACCTCACAGGTTTCGTTGAAAGGCCACTGAACCAAAATAGGTAAGAATTTAACGGAACGCTTAATTTCAATCAAATGAGATTGGAATCTGAAACTAATTAGTGAGGAATTCCGTCGTTTCGTTTGTAAAGAACTCAAATAAATTCGGTTTTTCATTATTGCTTTGTTCTGTAATGTTTTCTTCTTTTGTTTTCAGTTCGAAGTAACAATAGCCTTGATTTCTTCATTGGCCTGCATAGCAATGTTTGTGGGGTGAAATGTAAACTGAAAGCGGTTTTATAACTTATATTATTGAATGCCTGGGGCCTATTTTAAAAATATTGACCAATGCTTCTGCATACGGGGCTTTTTTGGTACCATTTTAACGGCATAACTATGTAAATGTCTATTAACAGCTCCCAAATTATGATGTTTATTTTATTAATTTCCTTGACATAACCTTTTCATTATTTGACATTTTATACCTACAATTTCTAATTTAAACTATTTGTTAGTAGACTTAGTGGACAGGATATAAATTCAGATTTGTTACAGTTGAATAGGGTTTGATTTTTATTATTTTATTTATCTTTTTTATAGATTCTTTTATATTTTGTGTGTAGACCATTTTCTTTTATGTTAAATACCTGGTACTTGTACATAGGAAACGACCAATTGAAACCAAACCATGCACCTAGCTTCTGACGTTTCATAAATGCCCATGTAGGTTTATGTGAAATAAACTATTTTGGTTTTGAAAAAAAAATCCAAATCCAGACAAGTGCGTGTCGGACCACGCACAATAAAGGCTCGTACAGACGTTTATTTTATCTTATTTTTTTTATTTACATTCGTCCTTGACATATTCATTCAATTATTTGACATTTAATTAAACCTACGAGTTAATTTCATCTCTTTATTAGTGGCTTTTTTGCACATGATAATTATTCAGATTTATTACAGTTGTAATAGCAATAATGTAATTGCGTTTAATTAAAAGAGGTTCTTATTTTTATTAATTTATATATCTTTTGTATAGTTTTTTTTTTCTATTGTGAATGTGAGAACACTGTAGGCTTAGTGGACTGTAGATTTGTTGACTATTTTCTATTTTCTTAAGTACCTGGTACTTATTGAAATACCTACACTGTCCTCCCATACCTAGTCATACTGTTATTTGAAAAAATTGTAAAAGCCAATTATTTTTAAAAGAGTAACCGTGGAGTTTCTTGCCGGCTCTTCTCCATAGGAAACGACCAATTGGAACCGTGCACCTAGCTTCTGACGTTTCATAAGTGCCCATGTAAGTAAGTGCTATGTGAAATAAAAATATTTTGATTTGATTGATTTGATTTGATTTGACCCGCGATATCGCGCTGTTCTGTACGACCCTTAAAGCGTTCCATAATTGGAATGAATTGATCCCAAAAACAAACTTATCTTTGTATTTGAAAAACAGGCTCGTCGATAAATCGATTTACCTCGCGGTTAATTCTCCAACTGCAAAAATAAGTTTGTAATCGCAAAAAAAAATGATGTGATAAAATTATAAATTAACGATTTACTGACTTTTTCCATTACTTTTGCTGTGACACCTTGCTTCCTGCCAAATTTCATGATTCTAGGTCAACAGTAAGTACCCTGTAGCTTTTGATTTACTTGCGATCAACAAAACATGGCGCATAAATTGCCGTTTATTTTTTCATTGCGTTGACTTAGAAGTTTGATGTTTTTGAGCTCCTAGAGACCGTAGACATATTTGATGATAAAGGCTCGTGCAGACCAGCGCGATATCGCGGGCGCAACAGGCAGCGCGACCCGTGTCGCGCCCGCGAAATCGCACTGGTCTGTACGAGCCTTTATTCATTTCAACTTGATGCCTCCACGCGTTCCTGAGAAAAAGGGTCTTTACAGACTGACAGACGGACGGACAACAAAGTGATCCTATAAGGAATCTGTTTTTCCTTCTGAGGTACGAAACCCTAAAAATGACAAAAGTGACACATTTTTATGATATGTGCTGTTTAATAAAGCAGAAAATGTATGAAAGAAACATGAAAAATTGTTGTTTGGTTAAATTATCGTCTATTACTTGTTGCATCTTGATTTTGTTCCATTTATTTCAATACAGTTTTTCTAAAAAATGATGAGCCAAAAATTCAAAGACGTGTGACATCCACGTAGGGTACACCGGCTCCGCGTGGTTGACTAATGCCCTGCCCTTCTCTCAGAAAGAATATTTGAGTCCCAGCTGTGGGAACATAATCAGTAACTAAAAAAAATAACAACATTCTGATTCATCATATTATCCTTTTCTCAACTATATTGGGCTCGGCTTCCAGTCTAACCGGATGCAGCTGAATACCAGTATTTTACATGGAGCAACTGCCTATCTGACCTTCACAACCCAGTAACTGGTTAATACGATAACCCTTAGTAAGACTGCTTGTCAGACTTTCGGGCTTCTGACTACTCATTACGACTGTCAAAGATCCGTGAATGACAACAACATGCTGATTATGTCCGTTTTACATTGGTCGCAAGCATTGCTTCAATACAGATTTTGGGTTCGATCCCAGGTTCGAGCAGTTTTATTAAGTTTATCGTTAATAACCGGTTAATGGTAAGGTTCACCCCTACTTATGTAAGCACTTACTTACGACTTAACTGGTGAAATGTGAGTGTATCAAACAATACTGCCTGCCCTTTCAGCAAATACAAGCGAAATGTGATGTTATAACAACAATGCGTGGTTTGTAGATAATTAGTACGCCTTTTTCAATCCACCAACTAAGCTAATAGTAATGTGCTAGAAGTGGGTTCACATCAATTGTTGAGGGAAGCAGGAGGGAAGGGGGGCAAAGGGGTGGGGTAAGCCCACGATTTCAAGCTCACAGAAGTGCTACTAATCATTTGGAATAGTCAATTTACCTACTTCTTTGACCTACTTGAGAGGCTCATTCTCATAATAAGGGCCTGGTCAGGCGATTCAAATCGTTATCGATTGGATTCCGATTCGATACCAATCAATCAGTGCTGAAGAGTTTTCAAAGAGGATTTTATTCGAAGGCAGTTGTTTTTTTTTTGCCCTTCACCACTTATACAGGCTTTTAAGTACATTTTTCGTAGATAATGAAAAAAAAAATGCAATACCTACGCAGTCAAAATGTATGGAACAGCGGATTTTTTTTTAATAACCGACGAAAAATTCAACGCCTGGGTTTCAGAATCATGTACTGAATCCACGGTAACAGTTTTCGCGTCGATGTCCCTACCACCCTTTATACTAATTATGTAATAACCAAGGAACGAAGTATTTTTAAAATCTTACATACTGGCTTTTGGAGGGCTCGTGGCTAGTGATAACAGCCACACGGGTTAAGGTATGGTTGTCGCGGTCGTTTCGTGCAATGGTGACCATCCATTGCATAGTGAGAACCCTCCGTGCCTTGGAAAGCACGAAGCCGTTGGTCCCGGCTGTCATTCGTAGATCTTTGACCCAGTAGCTGGATTGTGGTCGTCAGATAGGCAGCCGCTTCATGTAAAACTGGTATTCAGATGCATCCAATTAAACTGGAGACCAACCTCAACATAGCTGGGAAAAACATTGAATACCCACTGTCTTTTATTTTTCGGAGTTTTGGGGCACTTGATGCACCGAACACACATTCAAGTAAATATTCGCCACCATGTTATTTATGTTATAGCATCTTCAGATATGAACAGTAATGATCTAACTCTTTTTTGTAACGAAGTTCCTTATTTCCGAAGTTATATTCTGCACACTTGGTGAATGAGAGCTAGACCGAAAGCAGTGTAGCATTTTGACCGTCACGACTTTTACTAAAATCTTTTTTATTTTTCATTTAGTTCCTCTCAGACGTTTTTAATTTATTTAATTTTGTCTGTTATTTAATACATAATAAATAGCGAAAGAAATCTTCATTCCAACCGGGTTCCCACAACACCTCTTGACTCTTGACTCTCGACACACACAATGATCCACCTTACGGATTAAGTGCGGAAACCAAACCCTATAACATAGAACATAGAACACCTCTTGACTTTTTTTCATGTTTTAAGGTAAAGACAATCATTCTAACATCATCCACATCATTTCTAACGGTTTCCGTACGTCTTTTTCGGGTGCCCACTGAAAATCAGCGCTGTGATGTAGGTCCCCCATAGCACAGCATCGTGCTGAGTGGAAGCCTTCTTGTCACTGTCATGACGTGCCAGCAGCTGCCGCATATTTCTGTTTTGTGCCCGTGATTATATTTAAATCTATTGTTTTATTTTATTGTTCTCTTTTTTATGCTCGTGTTACTGCGACAAACTAATTTATTTTTCTTTCTTTCTTTGTTCTTTAGTCACTCGATTCTAACTCGCTGGCAAAACTGAGCAAAAGTCGCTAAAATCAATGCAAAGGTAGCGATACAAAACACTTTATTTAAATAAAATGTAACGCAAACGCGAGTGTGGGTACGATTCGCAAAGGATCGTAGACTTGACATCAATTATATTGGAAGCTGCCCGCGTCTGCAGTCACGTGACTTTTTATTTTTTTCCTTTTAAATCAATGGAAACTTAGAGTTATTTTATCGGAAACTGGAAATATCGGAATAAAAATATTCTATGTTAGGACATAGAATACTTTTACCCCGATATTTTTTTAAAATTTGGTACATTGGTAAAGCATGACCTGAATTAGCATCCAGGTCATGCTTTACCCATGTGTCAAATTTCATCTAAATCTGTTAAGCCGTTTTAGCGAGCAAGCGTAACAAATAAACAAACTTACTTTTGCATTTATAATATTAGTTAGGTTAGGCTTACCAGATCCTTACCTAATCTTTCAATTCTGGTATTCTCATACCATAGTTTTTAAGGATCCGTATCAAAATGGTAAAGAGGGGAATAGTTACTTCATATTTCAGCAACTAAAAATGAACGTGCATTTATGGGAATGACGCTGAACACTATTCACGAATTGGTATTTTAATTATTAATTTTGACACAAATTCTTCAATAAAATCACCTTACGATATCTTATGCTGATCTTTTATTTTCCCAAAATCATGCACTTGTATCCTAATTGCGTAATACACGATCAATCACAATCTGAGTCGTTTTGAAACAGATTGCTAATTCATTGCTTCATAGGTTCGAAAAAAAATCTACTCAACAACGTAAACGACGCAATGAATTTTGTTGGACTGTCAAAATGAAACAGATTAGTCTTAATCGTTGACGAAAATGTTTCACGTTATTAGATAGCTGCAAATGAAACCATCCAACGAAAACCACCTATAAATAAAATACAACGTCCGTAACATGCAACCTTTTTGATACGACAACAAAAGAGAGAACCTGAAAACATGCCTGTAACAATACCGCACAAAAAGCACTTAATATTACGTAATATTCAATGTTTTTCTTCCATTCCAACCCTTTCCTTTACGTTCCCAAAATAGACATGTAATGTGCAACCTTTTGACCTTCGCCGTTTCACGGGTTACACATTAAAAAAGAAAAGTACAGAAGGTCAGCTCCATAAAACGAACAAAAAAATGCGAACGCACACATAGACGCGTACGTTAAGCGACCTCAATAAGCTGCTATGGCTTCACTCGAGCGAATTATCTTTTTTTTTTCATTTCACGTTCACACGACACCGATGACATACGAATGAACGTTCATCTGCTCATTTCATTTCATTTTTCAATCAGTTGATAGGCGAGTGAAAGATGGCCGAGAGCTGAATCAAAGATCGTTTGATCGGTGCATTTAGGAATTAATTTTTCACTTTCGTTTCATTTTGTATTCCGACGTTTTAGTACGAGTGAAAGATGCAGAATGAAAGGCAAAATTAACAAAAAGTGAAGCATCACATGATCAGGTGTTTCATTGTACGTGAAGCGTATTTGTGTATGCGTGCGTTTTCACTCAGTGTATGGAGTCGACCTTCTGTACTGACTTACTATTCTGTGTCATTTATATTGGTCTCACGTACTACGTTCTACAATGGTTTTGTTACAAATCACGGCTTACTGTTCCGTATGTTTGATTAATTGACCTATGATTTCTCTTTTTGTTTAGATTTGTGAAGTTTGGAGGAAACATTGAAGAGTTATAAATGTAAATGAACATTGTGTTTTTTTTTGTACATAGATTTCCGAATTTTTTAACAAAAATTGACAAATAAATGGAGGATTTTGTAGTAATAATAAAATGTTAAAAATATTGTTCTGTGTTTCCTAACGGAATGATTGTGAGGGATTTATGTACGAATGTTGACTGAAAGTATAGGTAGGGTGAGGGAGTGAAAGAGGAACGATACATGGAGTTGAATATCATATGGTGGACACTGATTTTGTACAAAGGAAACAGTGTGAAGGTTATAATAAAGAAGAAGCATTTTAACTGAAAAAACCGCATTTAATTTCGAACCCTTTCCTACATAAATGGCAGTCCTTTTTGATTTCCAAATAATGATTCTTTGCAATGTTTTTTCTTTATCAGCAACACTTTTCACTCGGTAAGAAAAAATACGTCCTTGTATTATTTTACAGGTATTTCTTTTGCAAAAAAGATCAATTTCGGTTCCTGGCTAAAGTAATAGTAGTAACCCTATATCAAAAATTCATAATATCTGTATTGTGTAGGACTCAGCTGTTGTACTAACATAACGAGTACCTTTATTTAAAATCTAGGAAACATAAAAGAATACGATTATGTCTTATACCCGAGGCTTTGTGGATACAGAACAGCAGCAAGTTATGTTAGGTGAGGCCAAATCTTTTCGTGTAAGATACGGCTTAAAGGTAATAAATGGTTCTGATTAGCTTTCTTCTACTAAAAAAAAGATACCAGAAATTCTGAGTAGTTTGCTTTTATAATTGAATGAGGCATATTTTGCAAAGAAATCATCACGATCTATAAAGTAATTAGCTCATGCTGCCTAGCCTTTTCCTAACTATGTTGGGGACGGCCTTCAGTCTAACCGGATGCGGCTGAATACCTGCCAGTATTTTACATGGAGCGACTGCCCATCTGACCTCCACAACCCAGTAACAAGATACCCCTGGGTAAGATAGGTTGTCAGACTTCTCTCTATAACAACTGTCAAAGATCTACAAATGAACAGAGCGCTAGCCAACCACCACGTGACCTCACGACCATTTTATAATATGAAGCAGTTCATGCTACGTCTTGCAGCGTCCGTGTCCCGTCCGAGTCTTGGTCCCTTCAAATTGAGCAGACACGGATGTGGCTGGCGCCCGTAACGGTCCAGCAAACATCACCCTTTAACGTGCTTTTCAAAGCATGGAGTGGTCTTGATATGTAATGTGTAGTCACCCATTCACGGACCGACCTCGGCAAGCGTAGCTTAACCTTCGATCGACCCGTGCGGCTGTTATTATTGAGTTACGAGCAAAATAAAATCGAGAAAATTGTTCTTTATCGAGGTAAAAATATTTGAATAAATAAAGAAAATACGTTTATTTGTGGTAAACATGACGCAAGAAAAGAACACAAACACAACAAAGAACAAGCAGCCAGCCAGCAATGTGATAGCGGGACTGCTATGCCCAGTTTCCGCCGGTCGCACCTACGTACTTTTAAATATAACCTTGAATATTCGTACGGGCTATTTTAATAAATATTAATATTAATTAATATTAGTTAATAAGCTTTCTTTTGAAAACCCAATTTAATAATAAATCAGAATTACTGATTACTAAAAAAATTGTTTAATATTGAAACAGGTATGAACGTATAAAATTCATTGCTTTTATATTCTGGCAGCAATAAAATTATTCGTAACTCTACTCACTGGTGCTTATTGGAATTGGTTTATTAAGAAACCAAAAATACACCAAACGAAAACCTATTTTATGTACCTAGGGATTTTTGTAAAGAAAGAAAAAGTATTTATTGGGACTCGCACAGGAAGATGACACACACTCATTTTATTTTGTTGTGTTTAGATATCGATACTCATCATGTCTGCGGAGTTTTGCTATCTAACTCGACTCTGTATAATAGTAAAGAAAAGGAAGAAAGAAAAGACAATAAAGAAAGAAAGAAAGAAAAGAAATAAATAAATGAAAGAAAGAAAATAAGTTAGTATTAAACAATGTCGCTTTTAGTGTCTGTCTGTGGGTCTGCCTTAGATAATAATCTAAACTGCAAAACGAATTTTGAATGATTGTGCAAACCGTTTGCACAATCATTTAAAGGATTTTGATCCGGAAGGTTTAAAATTAATTATTTACTATTTATTTGCAAAACTACTTAACAAATAATCTCTAAAGTTAATAACTAAAAGACTCAATAATCCTAAACACGTCTCAATAGTCTTTAAAACGTTTAAAATCCAATTTGATCCGTATTGTGGTTACGCCATTACAAAAAAAGTAATTATTTGCGCTTTCTCCGAGAACTGCTCAATCGATAGCTGTAAAGAAATCGAGATTAATTGGAATTCTAATTAATAGTACAGCCAGCAAAGAGATCGGTTGAATGTTAGAGATTTACCCGAGTAAAGTGAATAATTATGCTGTAGGTAGTATCTTTTTAAATGGAAATGATCTTTTAAAACTACTGGGAAAAAGCTAAAAGGAAGGTGGATTTTAAATGTGTTGCCATATGCTGATTTAATTACTGCTTTCCTTTATATTTTTTTATTGCTTTAGCTTTGGGCTCGTGGCTAAATGATAACAGCCGCACGATTGACCGAAGGTTAAGTTACGCTTGCCGCGGACGGTTCGTGGATAGGTGACCATTCATTACATATCGAGACCCCTCCATGTCATGTCTCGGAAAGCACGTTAAGCCGGTCTCGGTTGTCGTTGGTGGATTTTTGACAGTCGTTACGGGTAGTCAGAAGTCCAAAAGTCTGGCAACCAGTTTTATCAAGGGGTTTCGTGTTACCTAGTAACTGGGTTGTGAAGGTCAGATAGGCAGTCACTCCATGTAAAATACTGGAATTCATCTGCAGCTGTTTCAATTGGAAATCGATCTCAACACAGCTAGTGAAAGGCTAGGCAGATTTAATAATAAATAAGGTTTCATTACAATTGTTTTAACCTAAAATCGTGCATATTGGAACAAAGTTCTGTAACGCGGCTTGTACACTTTCAAAAATCGTCACGCTAAAAAGTCTTAATACTTGCGACTGTCTTCTTCTAACTCAAAGAAAAGGAAATATAGCGAGAGAGAGAACGCCGGCAGAAAAAAACAAAAGAAAAGAGTAAAGTGATTACAGTGTCGTGGGATAAAATTGTACACATTAGCCCGAGTACACAAGAGAGAGAGTGTGAATATGGTCAAAATTGAAATCCAAGATTCCGAAAATTTTCAAATTTTTCATCATGGGTATCGTTTTCATGGTTTTCGAGGGTGTTAAAGTCGATAGTGGGGTCGAAATATAAATCCAAAATGGTAGCTCTGAGTTTTTTTTAATTGTTCATCATGGGTATTGTTTTCATGGTTTTCGAGGGTGTTAAAGCCTGTTAGCATAGTTAGATCAAAATGTAAATACAAGATGGTGGCTGCAAAAAAATTGTCATACGTGAGAAAGAACTTCGTTCCTGACGGGGGTCCCCCGACCGCACACGTTTTTTTATTATATCGCAAAGACGTTGAAATATCAGTTCATTATTTATTTAGCTTAATGTGTCCACGTTTTCATATTGAATTTCTTGATTTATTATTTTCAGTCGATTGTCGATATTAATATCATCTATTTTTGTATTTAATAGGAATTTTTTTTGGAATCAATTCAGTATCGTTTTATTACTTACTAGCTTCCGCCAGCGACTTCGCCCGCGTGATATCTTTATGAATGAGTCTATGTTACTCAATGATAATGGCATTCTACTGGTGAAGGAATTTTTAAAATCGGTCTTGTGGTTTTTGAGTTTATTAATTGAAAACAAACATACAGCAAATCAAATCTTTTCTCTTTATAATAATAATAGTTTAGACCAGCGACTAGTAAAATGATGATGTGAATATATTTAGTAACCTGTTCCGCTTAGATATCTCTAAAGAGTCCTAAAAAGACCCTGAAAGAAATCGTCACGTGTTTCACCTCTCAACGAAGCATCCTCAGGATGACGATTGACTTGTCACGAACTCGAACACGGCCTGTTGCCACACCAAGCACTGAGCGCAGACTCAGCCTGCGCTCAGTGCTTGGTGTGTCCACAACATCCGTATCCACATCATCATTTTATATGGATTTCCGCAAGGTCACGCCTGAATCAATTAACTACCAACTAGTGTTTTGCACGATTTTAACGACTTAATAAAACATGGAGATTTTTTTATGATATATATTTAAATGTTTATATACCTATAGGGAATAAATTCTCTAAATGGTGGTGAATACTGCATCAACATCCGTTGAGTATTTTAGAAGAACAACGCGGTGACACAGACAGACACCAAAAGTGACTTGTAATTTATAATATTATGTATGGATATAGATTTATACTAAACTATAATCAAATGAAGTCTTATATTTGATCCCAATCTATTTTGTTTATAATAAAACTATTATAAACAATTATTAGCATTGAATTACCATTAATTTTAATTATACAAAAGATTAGTCTTATAACAGATCATGTAATTAAATATTATGTTCTATTTTAATTAGTCTAGACGAAAATTAGGTCCGCCACCGCAATTTTATTGCGAATTGTTAATTTTTGAATGATATAGATTGGTGGTTCATTGAGCTACTTTAAATAATATATTTTATACGCAGATAATCAAAATATAGTACATAAGTACTTATCAATCTGCCTAGCCTTTCCCCACTGTATTGAGGTTGGCTTCCAGTCTAACCGGATGCAGCTGAATACCAGGATTTTAAATGGAGCGACTGCCCATCTGACCAAAGTCAAAGTCAAATCATTTATTTCAAATAAGTGTCATACATGTATGGCACTTTTGAACGTCAAAATTTACAAAATAATATAATTGATTCTAGTCGCCCCTTCCAAAAGGTAGTTTTCGTATGGAGAAGAATGGGCAAGAAACTCCACCGTTATACTCTTTTAAAATGTTTTACAATAGTTTGTATAAATACGTACATTAGTTAAATAATTATATGTGAAGACGATGCACCTAGAATAAAATTACTATACCACAATAGGTAAAAAGAATTTAAAATGAAGCAACGACAGATAATTTAATTATGTGATAGATACATGGTGCTCACATATTTACAAACATTGTAAAAGTAGACGATTTTGCTAATGTTTTTAAAATTAATAAGTCAGTGTGTGAGGAAGTAATCACATAATGTAAAATCAATGTCATATAACACAAAATTATAAATTTTACAACTAAATTAGCAACCTTTTTGATTTTGTCTCGATTCTAAATTGTCCTATGGAGCAGGACCAGCATGTTTCCAAGCACTCTTATCTTGGATATAATCCTCTAATTTGTAATATACTTGTTTGCAAAGTGTACTTTTAATATGAGTTTTAAATTTTCTTTCATTTAATTGCAATATGTCACAAGGTATTTTGTTGTAACATTTAACACAGGACCCCATAAAAGATGTATGTACTTTAGATAATCTGAAAAAAATGGTTGATCTAGTTTATCTTTATCTCTAGTATTAAAATGATGTCTATCACTTATTTTTATTAAAAAGATGTGGATTTTTCCTTACGTACATAATATTTTCATAAATGAATTGGCAAGGTACCGTCATAATATTAATCCTTTTAAATAGTTTCCTGAGAGATTCGCGGCGACGTAGATTATAAATGGCTCTGACAGCTCTCTTTTGCAAAATAAAGATGGATTCAATGTCAGCAGCCCGACCCCACAGTAAAATGCCATACGACATAATGCTGTGGAAGTAGCTAAACAGACCAATCGCGCGGTTTCTACATTTGTTAACTATCTTATCTTTCTAACAGCATAAGCGGCCGAGCTTAGCCGCCCCTCAAGAGATGTTATATGAGGTCCCCATTGTAATTTCTCATCAAGCGTGATTCCTAGGAAAACCGTTTGATTAATAAATTCCAGTTTTTCCTCATTCAATATGATGTCACATTCGCTACTTCTAATATTAGGTAATTTAAATCTAATACATTTGGTCTACCACCACAACCCAGTAACTTATCTACCGGATAAAATACTGGACCGAATTTAAAAAAAATATTTCACTAGTAGAATGCTATAATTATCACTGAGTAACGTAGGCTATAATTTGTAAAGATATGGCGAAAGCTGGTTATACATGTTGCAGGGATATTGTCAAACCAGTGATATTATCGAAACTTTGTCAACCGCCTCCATTTAACACGATGTAACGGACTTTTTTAGTGTTATTGTAATTTCACGGGAACGCTGTAGTGATTTTATAAACCCTAGGTATATTATGAGTCAAGTTTGTAGTGGGGACTTCGTGCTTTTGATTGGTCAACCCTTCTTTGCCGCCATTTGCAAAAAAAACAGGGGGCCTAAAACGGCCGCTTTGACAGAATCATATTATCGTAATATTATGAATCACATAAACTGTCACAAACTGACAATTCATATCTAATATTATCTGCGTTCAATTCATATTACGCAATTCATCTGTTTGACAGTTTTGTATTATAACGAAATGAAAATTTAAAAAATACCTTGAATATAACTGACAAAGAGTTAAGTATTAAAAAATATACACCCTCAAGAAGTAACTTATAATAAAGCAATCTCACTAATAGAATATTTATCAAAAATTACAGCCATAGTATTTTTTTTTATAGTACAAACAAACAGCCTCTTAAATTATTAGTCTCAATTAACTAATAACTTTGCTTGTTGATTTTAACTAAGTAAGAAAATAAATTCACATTAAGTTACAATTTAACAGTCTTACAGTATACTAGTTGTGATTAATAATATCATAAAATGAATAAACTTCTACACGTTAGTATGTAGATAAATATTTGTATTACTGGTGGAAGAAACACCTTACAATAAAGTTTGTGATATCCAGAAACCTGTCTATTATTTTGTAACTCTATGATCACAAAATTGACATTGGAAACGGACCAGTCATTGACCGCCTCACAATTTAACGGACTTGCACGTAAAATGTAACTGTCAAAATATTACTGCCTTGCAATATCACTGCGTGGGTCCAGTACAATTATAATGTTGCTGAAATGAGCACATTAAATTGTGAGAAATGGAGGTAGTTGACAAAGGTTCGTGCAATTATAATTTCACTATTGAAATTATAATATCACTGGTTTGACAATACTGCCGATTCTCTTGTATACCGAACTAAACTATCACTAAAATTCCTTACTTGGCTATGAGAATCTTAAAGCTATTCTGCAACAAACATTTTCGAAATTAAAATATAATTTTGACACAACTAAAATCATATTTGACAATTGCGAGTCCACGTGGTACTTGTTTGCCCTATACCGTGAAATTTTTTTTAGAACCGGAGGCGCGCAGATTGGGCAGCCTCGGCGTGTTTTATATGGAATTTTTCACTTTTTTGTACGGAAAATAAGAAAAAATATTACCTATATGTTGAGTGTTTGGGATTTAAGGGTGTTATAAAGGGGTCGAAATTTTCATTATTTTTGTGATTGGACACACCATTTTCGAGAAAAAAGCAAAAGAAAAAAATAGATACAGTATTGTTTTTGCACCTGAAGTCAATGTGTTGGTGTGATAAAAAATAGATTTAGTTGGACAATTAAAATTTTAGGTGAAAAACGTCAAATTCAGAATAGCAAAATTACCATTTTCACTAAATTAATATCTGAGTGACATCTTAGTGCTGTCAAACTAAAATATAGTTATGTTGTGTCACTTTAGTCTATTTCAGAATGGGAAATCGTCGTTTGTCAGGAATAAACTAAATTTTAGTGATATTTAGTCTATTTTAGAGGCATTTGTGACAAGAGAATCGGCACAAATATCCCTGCGACATATATAAACTTAAGTCACATGCAAGCATCTTCACGGTGAAAGCAATCTTTTACAAACAATCTTTGGGTATCTTTAGACCTTTTTTTTTTGTTTAGTTGTGTTATACAGGGTGTTTGGTACATCGTGTGCCAAATTAAAATGGTCGACTGGGGGGGTCACCTGCTATCCTGTCAGACCCCTAAACACTTCTCATGCCCTGTGGACTTTTTTTCATCGACTTTTTATTGTTTTATTAAAAAAATACCCAAATTTTACATTCAAGTACAAATTAAAAAAAAGTGTAAGTCTTAGACTCTGAATTTTAATTTTATTTAGCTGTGTATTGTATTACAGTTCTTTTAAATTCAAAATTAGTGACATTAGCCATGTAGTTTTTTTTTTTATTTACTCGCAAAGTTTCGGACTTCAATTAAAGCTGTCCATGTTACAGCTATTTACATGGCTTTAAAAAAAAATACAAAAGCGAGCGGGATCTTCCAACTCCCTCAGAAATTCTCTAGTCTATTCTTTTGCTAGTGATGTGCCACATGCCATAAAAATCTTTTTACAACTTTGTGAATTCGCTAGAATTGTGAATCGAGTCACAAAATACTAAATTTCAAATTATGCTTTAAAAAATTATTTTTGCTTAAATGATACCTCAAAAACTCATTAAATCTGTTATCTCACTCTTATAAGGTAAAATCTGTCTCGTATCTCTCTTTTGGGGGGGAGAGGGTTTACTAAAAATAAAAAATAATTGCATTTTTAACATTTATTTAACAATTTTTACATATTCTGCCCAAACTGTTGGCCGCTATTGCGAATGCAGGCCCGACATCTATTTCGTATTTCCACAGTTGTTGTACGAAGTCGTATTTCCTCCTTTATTTTCCCCCAGATCTAACTCCGCTAGACTTTTATGTCTGGGGACGTGCCAAAGAGCTGGTATACGCCACGAAGGTTCCGACTAGGGAGGTACTACTTCAACGCATTGAAACGGCGTTCAATAAAATAAAGGAGGAAATACGACTTCGTACAACAACTGTGGAAATACGAAATAGATGTCGGGCCTGCATTCGCAATAGCGGCCAACAGTTTGGGCAGAATATGTAAAAAATATTAAATAAATGTTAAAAATGCAATTATTTTTTATTTCTAGTAAACCCCCTCCCCCCCAAAAGAGAGATACGAGACAAATTTTACCTTATAAGAGTGAGATAACAGATTTAATGAGTTTTTGTGGTATCATTTAAGCAAAAATATTTTTTAAAATCATAATTTGAAATTTAGTATTTTGTGACTCTATTCACAATTCTAGCGAATTCACAAAGTTGTAAAAAGATTTTTATGGCATGTGGCACATCACTAGCAAGAGAATAGACTAGAGAATTTCTGAGGGAGTTGGAAGATCCCACTCGCTTTTGTATTTTTTTTAAAGCCATGTGAATAGCTGTAACATGGACAGCTGCAATTGAAGTCCGAAACTTTGCGATTAAATTAAAAAAAAACTACATGGCTAATGTCACTAATTTTGAATTTAAAAGAACTGTAATACAATACACAGCTAAATAAAATTAAAATTCAGAGTCTACGACTTACACTTTTTTTTTAATTTGTACTTGAATGTAAAATTTGGGTATTTTTTTAATAAAACAATTAAAAGTCGATGAAAAAAAATCCACAGGGCATGAGAAGTGTTTAGGGGTCTGAAAGGATAGCAGGTGACCCCCCCAGTCGACCATTTCAATTTGGCACACGATGCACCAAACACCCTGTATATTCTATTTAAGCACTTTAATGTTTATGAAATAAATTATTTTAGGCCGTACAAAAAACCAGCCAAGTACGTGTAGACTACGCACAATAAAGGGTTCCGTAGTTGGGATGAATTTATCCCAAATACAAACTTAACATTGTAGTTGAAATAAATGTTCTCCCATACATTTCAACTCCAAATATAAGATTTCACACACAATATTGAGAGATTTACCATGGTATTTTATATACAGCAATGGAATGCGACTGCATATTTAAAAGAGGCTATCCAGCAATGGAATGCGGCAGCATATTTTTACATTACCTAACATCACGCCTTGTTTCCGCGAAGGGTTGGTTAGAGGTGTACCTAATAGTACATCCATATTCGCCAGTTATGTTTAAGTCCAATGTTATAGAGGGCGAGCCTGTTGCCATCAACCGGGTATAAAGCCAGATTCCATGCACCAAGGTATTTTTTATTTGAATTAAAATTTCAGAACACTTAACTTGTGTGAGTCCCAATAAATACTTTTTCTTTTCTTTCTTTCTTTCTTAAAAATAATCACCGAATATGAAACATTTCTGAAAGCAATCAAGCATCAGTAAATGGAATTCAAATAAAACGATTCCTTAACGATATGAATATTGCATTTATTGCGAAAATAGATTATAACGTAGTACCTACATTCATCATATTAATAATAAAATAAAATATTGCAATAAAGTTGGAACAAGGACGCACGTCAAACAATACGAATGACTGAATGTAATTAAATACGTTCAGTTTTTTTTTTTCCAGAAATTGAGGTAATAACTTTATTAAATTCTTTTTATTGGTTACTTTTTGCTGTGTCTACTGTTTTTTTCTGGGTTTGACCCATTTGTACATAAATCTCTTTAACGCACTTAGAGTTGAAGTTTTTAGCACGTCAAGGTAGCCCGAAAAATCATGGCTCGGCGGACAGAGCTCCGGCGGGATTTCATGGCGTTCTGGGCACGCTACAATTGCGGCAATAAGTCCTTTCTTTGAGGAGTGGCTAGAGAGGCGCCTCACCGGACACGGTTATTTCGGGAGGTTCCTGTTGCGAATAAGGCGGGAGGAAACGCCCGGGGGACACCACTGTATGGATCGCCAGGAGGACACAGTGGAGCATACGGTGGAGATCTGCCCGGCTTGACCGGCCACCGTAGGCGCGGGCTTGCGGACGGTAAGCAATGGGTAGCTCGCCGTCCGATAAGGGCCCGGGATGACGGAGCGTTATGTTCTACGCATGCTTCAAAGAGATGTCAGCACAGTTGAAGAGGTCCGACAGGCCAATGTCTGCCGGGGTTGCGGGTTTGTCCAAAAGGGTTATTTACCATGGTGCCTAGCAACATACAGGCAACTGAAGGAACACGGGTGGGTTTTAGTCAGTAAGAGTCTGATACGCCCTCCCGCTCCGCCCAGTGCGGGAGAAGTTATTTGATAATTTCCCACCCAAAAAAAAAAATAGCCCGTGAAATTCATATTTTCTTACTTGTTGAATCTAAATACGATTCGCGATCGTATCAAATATTTATTTATCGAATTATAATCATAAAAATCATCAATACAACTCTATAAGTTCATATAATTCTATTGAATAACTATTTCATAAAATCATGACAATTTAGGATAATTCAAACATAAGGAGTTGTAATGAAAATTCTAAAGAATATAATTCTGTAAACCGGACGGTGAGCAATGAGTAGCTCACCGTCCGATAAGGACCAGGCCCGGGTCGACGACGCGTTGTGTTTCACGCGCGCCTCAAAGAGATGTCAGCAGAATTGACGGGGTCCGTTAAGGCCGATGCCTGCCGGGGGTGCGAAGAAAACCGAAAGGGAGATCGTGGCCCCCGGCAATAGGGCAACCGAAGGAACACGGGTGAGTTTTAGTCAGTAAGAGTCTGACACGCCCTCCCGCTCCGCCCAGAGCGGGAGAAGTTCTTTGATAATTTCCCACCCAAAAAAAAAGGGGTGGCCAACCGGTCGATCGCAATCGACCGATCGATCGCGGCTATTAGTCCAGTCGATCGTGGTAAAACAACAAATAATAATAAGTTAATATACCTAAAAATATTTTTTAAGTAAAAAATAGGTAGAATAGACCACGCAACGTAATCACCAACTGCTGCGCGCATCATCTTGTATCATTTTTCAATCGCCGTTCCATCACGTTACTTATCCTCTCTTCCAGGCGGTAGCTCAGACGCAATACTCACACTACTATAAATAAGTAGTTACTAAGAATAATTTTCAATTTTATGATCTCTTAATAAAATAAATAATATTACGTAGTCAATTATACACTGTTTCATAAAAAAATTCAAGAAGTATGTAATTGGTAGATCGCACAGGGTGTTGTCAGTAAACAGTAGATCTTGGGTCTAACCAAGTTGGCGGCCCGTGTTGTAAACCCATATTTGTTACAGTCACGAATCAAGATAGAACCTGACACAGACCTGCAAATTGCAAGAAACGTAAGAAAATTTGTATTTCGCCGGGTACTTTATTTAGCGCATCCCCTTAACATGAAAATGACAATTACAGGAAGTATTTTTGCAGTCCATCAATACAAAAGTTTTACGACCTCAATCAGTACCTAGTAAAAATGTCTCTATATCAATGAATGCAATGATTCTAGACATGCATAATAATAGATTGTAAGTAAGTGACTGTCAGTGAACCTATAACTTACTCTTTAACAAAATACCTACTAAATGGATAGGTACGAGGTGTACCTATGTATGCCTAACCCTTCGGGAAAACAAGGCGTCATCGGCGCCATCAATGTATCGTTATGTGTTAACAAAAACAACCTATTTCATGCAACCCATTTTAAAATCTCATTCAAGTCAGAAGTGAAACTTTAAAAAGCATGTTTTAACCGATATTCACACATTACCATACGATTATTTGCAAAAACACAGCGTATACCCGAAGCCGGTAGAAGGCATTACTAGAGCAATCTGCATAAAAGTGTTGCGTTGTGTGTGCTGATGCATACGGTTCAGTAATAATCGTGCAAATGCATCCGTTATTTTAAACTTAGTTGGGAAAATATTCTACCTAAGCAATTTAACCTTTTTAAGTTCCTTTCAAAATGGTGCTGATTCTTGCGTCATGTTCGTGAACGGGCGCTGTCAATAGGGATTGGTCATCTCTTAGCTGCCGCGGCATATTTTAATTTATTCTAATTAAAAAAAATATATATATTACGAACGCTTTTAACACGCACGTCTTTCTACATTATTCTCACATGTATAATTTCAACATGAATGATATTACCAATATTTTGTGACAATATTTTGATTTAAAAGAGTGTCCGTGGAGTTTCTTGACCGTTTTTCATACCATAGGATCCTACTACGCTTTGCAATGGGCAACTAGCTTCATCTTTCTGACTGACCGACACTTCAAAAGTTGCGGTAGTTGGTTTATTTGAAAAAAAAAAATGCTTTGTTAGTTTGAGTTTTGTCACACTTTCGTTTTTAGGTCTACTACATCGGCCATCGGTTCTAATGGGGCCATACACGATACGGTCTACCAGAGAGGTTTATCTATGAAGGTGGGTCTGCTCAGGTAGACAAGAGCGTATTTTGGAACAGACTTGTGCAGTTCTTAGAACATACAACTTGTACGGTAGACCGTATAGTGTTTGGCCTACTTAAGATTGGAGGGTATTATAGCTAAATAATAACAGCCGCACGGGTCGATCGATCAGGTTAAGTTACGGTTGCCTAGGTCGGTCCGTGGATGGGTCATCTTTACATACTGAAATCTCTCCGTGCCTCAGAAAGCACGTTAAACCATTGATTCCGTCTGTCATAAGTGGATCTTTGGCGGTCGTTGCAGAGAGTAATAAGCCCGAAAGTCTGACAACCAGTCTTACCAAGGGGTATCGTCTTACCCAGTTAGTGGGTTATGGAGGTACCATTCGCACCAAGTAAAATACTGGCATTCAGCTGCATCAGATGATGAATCAGCATGTTGTTATTTATTTATTCTTTAGTTATTGGTTATGTTCCCACAGCTAGGACTCAGGTCTTCTCTCAGTTTTTGCAAAATTAGACATTCGTCTAATTTTGCAAAAACTGTATTGAAATAAATAAAACAAAAATCAGGGGCCTATATTTAAACAAAACGACAGGCAACAAGTGATGGGTGACAATCCCACCATGGATGGATTGGAGCTAATGAGTCCGCAAATTGGTTAGCGTAGCGTCTAACCTCCACAGCTAGGCTGACCGACCACCTTTAATAGGCTGCTGGGAAAGTCTGGATGGGCAGACGGAGAGCTGATGTGGCGGCATTTGGTATGCGTGATAACTATATCAATTATCATAAATTGCACATATAAGATACATTAATGAAGGCAGAATCAGGAAAATTAATTGTTTATCAAATTGACTACCAACTTAAATGGTCCGTATATTCAAATCACAACTGTCATTTTTTGACAATAAGAGGCTGCAGCACGGAAAATTAACATAGTGTGTCAATTTGCTAAACAATTAATTTTCCTGGCTGTACTTACCTAAGTACGTAGGTACAATACAAATGCTAATAAAGATCAAAACTTTTCTAAAGAACCGAAATCGAAATTCTCTTGTTCCATTATAAACTCATTAAAAATTGATGCTTAAAATTCGTTGAAAAACAATCTCTCTCCACCCATTGTTTCCTTGGCTAAATGAAAAACATTTTAAAAAGTCCCTTGTATTCATACATTTTTGTACCGCTAACAAAAGCTGAACCATTGTTTCATGCTGTTATTCCTAACATTTGCATACGTATAGTTCTATTGTCGTTTGAATTAATAAGCTACATTATACCTACAGGGATGCTGAATATTTTGACATAGTTATGAGGGCTACGTAAGTTGAGTGCTACAAGAATCTTTTGGCGCCTGAATGACATTGACAGGGGGGCGTTGTCGGTAAACATTTTGTCAAATTACCACAGAAATTGTACAGAAAAATTAAGATGGCGGCGTTAGTTCCGGGTTTGGCCACGCGCCAAAAGAACTTTGAAGCGTTGTACCAGTAAATGATGTGCCACTCCTAGGTATATCTGAGAAAAAACAAGGCCAATTAAAAACAAAAACTACTCACAAATAACATGAATAATTAAATGTCTGTAATAACATCATAACTAATTTTATAAACGTGAAAGTGATTTTGTTTGTTTGTTTGTTTCGCACGCTAAAACAGCTGAACGGATTTGGATGCAATTTGGTACGATAACTTAGGTTAGGACATGGAATACTTTTTTATCCCGGGTACGTGATATCATTTCCCGCCCTCCACTCGAGCGAAGCTGCGGCCATAAGCTAGTTAAAAACGATTCGTGCTATAATATCAATGGGAATTTTCCGAATTGAATTGCCTATTTGCATGTTTGCCACAGGTTTGGCATTTACCATCCCTGAGTTTTGCTAAAAGGTAGATTCTAGGATGCGTAAGATAAAAAGGAATCATAAAATCAATCTGCCTTTTCCCAAATACGTTGGGGTCGGCTTCCGGTCTAACCAAATGCAGCTGGATAACAATATTTTACACGGAGTGCTTACCTATCTGACCTCCACAATCCAGTTACTGGGTAATACGATACCCCTTGATAAGACTGGTTGTCAGACTTCTAGCATTCTGAAACCCGTAACGACTGTCACAGGTCCACGAATGGAGCCGGGACCAACGGCTTAACGTGTTTTCCGAGGCACGGAGGAAAAATGGACGCATATACTGGGTATAAAGCATAAGTCAGTAATATAATGATATCCTTTGAACAGTTTATGATATTATTTTATGAAGCGAAAGATTTATGTGATAGTCTTATTCTTTTGAGTTAGATTTTTCTTAGTAGATATACCTATTTATTTATGTTTTGATCAGAATCTGCTTCAATGTTAAATTGAACAATTTTTTTTTTTTAATAATTTTTGTATATAGATTTGAAACTAAAGACCTACTTGGCGTTTTTTTTAACAGATTTTTTCTTGCGTGAAAGTAAATTGTCCGGTTTCTTTGAAACTAAGTAAATAGGTATACAATAACCCTGTTGTACCTATGTTATGGGGTTTGGTTTCCGCACTTAGTCCGTCAGGTGGACCATTGTACGTGGGCCATGGCGGCCGCTTGGGGGTTATTCCAACCAGCCCACCTCCCTCCAGAAGTTAATCAAAACTCCTGGTCTGTTCAGAACATCTGTGAAAGATCTGGGTGACCCGAGGGTTTCTGTTCTAATCTGGGTGACGCTTGTGCATTCAAAGAGCACGTGCGCAACGGTTTCCTCAGCCTCCATGCACGCCCTGCACAGAGGACTGTCCGTTATGCCTATCGTGTGGAAGTGTTTGTTTAGCGAGCAGTGTCCTGTGATGGTCCCCGTCACCAGGCGCAGGCCGTTCCTGTCCAGGCGTAAAAGACTCCTGGTTAACTTGCTATCCAGGGATGGCATAGCTACCTTGGACTGCCTGCAGCCCGGTGTCGAGGTCCACCAGTACTCCGCTTGTATGAGGGTGAATTCCTGTAGCCACCTGCGTATTTGGTTGAAGGGGATTGGTACGATAGGTTCGGGTCCACAGACTGCCGTGCTAGATCCTCTTCTAGCAAGTTCGTCAGCTGCGTCGTTACCAAGCGATCCGCTGTGTCCTTTTATCCATTGCAGTGTCACTGTGTTGCGACTAGACACCGTTACCTGTTCTAGTGCATTGTGACATTCTAGTATCAACTTCGAGGTAATATATTTTTTCTTCAGCGATTGGAGAACTGAGGCGCTGTCGGAGAGTATGCGTATGTGAGTGTCCGTAACTCTCCTGGCCTCTATGGCGTGGACCGCTTGTATGATGCCGACACATTCCGCCTGGTAGACGGTGTTGAACATTCCTAGTGGTCTGGATATCTTTATGTTGAGATCGTGCGAGAAGACTCCGACTCCGGTACCAGAGTCGGTCTTCGATCCATCAGTGTAAACCCTCAGCTCTTTCGGGCATGAGTAGTCATACTGTTCTTCTGTAAGAATTATGTTGTAGTGCCTTTGAAAGTGGTGTGATTTCGTTGCTTTGTCGCAGGGTGATGCCATCATTGGCCGACGCTTGATTGCATCTTCCTTTATGCGTGTGTGCTTAATTCTGGAGTTGTACCTAATTATAATAATTATTTATGCAACTTTTTTAATACCTAATTATATACAGTTGCATACAAGACTTTATCTACACCGATGGTATAAAACCTCTATAAAAGGTCCTAAAACCATTGGGTGTTTGTAATTCAAGATCAAAAATTTTAAAAATCCCACGAAATTCAGTACAAGTGCACGTTTGAGTGTCGCTTGCAGCAGCACATCCCCGCGCATGCGTGCAGCGGCTACTGCTGTCCCCCGCTTCAACGTTCCATTACAAAAGTTGATGGAAACAAGGAGTTGCATTGATGACAATGTTCTTTTTTTGAAATTCGAGTTGCATAATGAAATTTTGTATAACATTATAACACTCATTTGGATGATATTATGGTTACTATGACACTGGCAGTTTTAATGTTGGCAATAAACTAACTGTTTCAGAAACTTTTATAGAGGTTTTATAGCATGGGTGTAGATAAAATATATTTCACAATCAATGCCATTTATTCTCAACATAATACCTTATGTTCAATATTGTTTTGTGAATAACAGGGTGGCAGGGATATCGACGCGAAAACTGTTATCATGGATTCGGGACGTCGGTTATTTTTAAAAAATCTGCAGTTTCATAGAAAAGTGTTTCTTGCCCATTCTTCTCCATACGAAAACTACCTTTTGGAAGAGGCGACTAGAATCAATTATATTATTTTGTAAATTTTGACGTTCAAAAGTGCCTTACATGGGCCTATTTGAAATAAATGATTTGACTTTGAGTGCAATACCTACGCGGTCAAAATGTATGGAAAAGTAGATTTAAAAAAAATTAGAAACTAGAAATTTCAACGCAGGGGAGTTCAGAATCGTGTACTGAATCCATGGTAATAGTTTTCGCGTCGCTGTCCCTCCCACTCTGTATCTATACAGCATGTTTAATTATATGTAAATAATCAGCTGTCTCATACATTTCACTCGAGTAGGTATTGAAGTTTGTATGGGACATTTTTTTTTTTCTATTTCGATTTTAGTCTCATAGAGAAATATGTTCAGCTTGAGGATCTGTAGCACACCCTTAAATATGACTACAATTTTCTGATATACGTTGTATATTAAGGTGAAAGCGCCGACCCTGCCCGCGAAATTCAAATTTTCTTACGTTTTTTGTATTTTATAGGTCAGTCTCAGATCTCATGTTAATGATTGATTGATTTGCGGTCGTAAAAATAATAAATATATATTTACAGAATGTTAATAATTAAAATCGTAAATACAATTCTCAGTGATGGTGTATAATGTCATAAATTCACGAAATTGACATTCTTAGCAGCAAATAATTTGATATGTTATTTAGGTAACCGTGAGATGTGGAAGAAATGGAGGGAGGCAATCTTTTATAATCGCCAATCAATCAATCATTAACATGAGATCTGAGACTGACCTACAAAATGAAAAAACATAAGAAAATTTGAATTTCGCGGACATGGTCGAAAGTTCCACCTTAAAGGACTTGTCCCACTGAAGCGTTCTGCGTCCTGCTGTCCGGTCAACTCGAACATCATTTACATTTTATATTTATTTTATGTTATGCGATCTGATTATGCGAGGACAAGCAAAAAACGTAGGGAATGCATCGGGGACGCGGTCGAGTTGCCGTGCCCCGATCGCTGACCGGTTGACCGACTCGAATCGCTAAAAGGCCAGGTTCGCTGACCGGTTGCCCTGATCGTGATTAAGTTCACATAGGCTGCGGGCATCGTTCGAGTTGACTGGACCGTAGGACGCAGAACGTTTATTGTTCTAAAATCCTATCCTATACTATTAAAAGAGCAATATTTCTATATATATATATAGAAATATTTGTAATCACGTTCTCGAAAACGTCTCCAACAATTTCGATGAAAGTTGCAATATAAGAGTTTACAGGAGTGAAAGATCGATCTAGTTAGGTCGCATTTCTGGGAAAATTCGTTAACTTCGTATTGTAACCCGAGCAGAGCTCGGTCGCACAATGTTTAGAACAAGATGGTTACCTTAGAATAATGACATCGCATCATGGTATTAATGAGAACTATCATAGCAGCATAGAATTAGTATGTACTGTACATGGAATTAGTATGAACTATACTATTAAATGAGCATTCTCTATTTTCACCAGAACAGAGCTCGCTCGCCCAGGCACTAAATGTAATACTTCTGCGTCAATATTAATTAATAGATGTCAAGATAAAATTTGTCGAAATTCACGGTAAATGAAAAAAGTCATTATCATCACTTAAAATTATTTGCCAGCCATAACATGGAAGCCATTTACAATGAAATTATTGCTTCGGGGAAAATCTGTAATTCTATCATATATTACCAATGTAATATATGGTAAAATTACAGATTTTCCCCGAATAATTAAAACAAATTAATTCAAGCCAATGCTTGAATTAATTTGTTTTAATTATTTTCAGCATCAGATCAAAAGTAATGAGCGTAGTATATATATTAAAAATGGTTGTTGTGTTTTCAGGTTTTCGTAAAACAGGGTAATGCAAGCTATCATCATCCGGAAAAAGACTACCACCATATTTATTTCTGCTGCCATGCAACTTTGTACATTTTTTAAGTATGCAGGAAAAGGTTTATTCACTCCTCTTCCTTTGTGTAGGGGTTTTTCCAATGGAATTCGGTCTCTTTTGAACATCTCCTGATGTTAACCGACAACCAGTCAGTTATTTTTAAGATTAAAGCCAGTATTGATTTGTTGGATTCGTTTTTCTGCATCGACATAATTTAATTTATCATGACAATGTTTATTTTGTTTCTATGCACGTACATGAACCATATTCGTTTTTATTCAAATAATGTTTTTGTACTTGTAATAAATATGAATAAAGCAACGGAAGCAACTTAACGACTTTATATGCTTTATAAATTTAACTATTTCAACATGCTTAACAGCACCATTTTGTAACGACCTGCTATTTGCATAAAAGTGAGGATTTATTGTTATTAAATTCATGCTTCCGTGTTCTGGGGATTGGAGGCTGAGGTTTATAATATACTTCGGCGGAGGAAGGGTTGGTTTGTTTATATGGCAGGTTAGGAATGTAAAATGTGTTGAGAAGCTCGCTATTGGACCGGAGTCAGGAGTGCTGCTGAGTTCTTCCATGTCGCTAAGGACATGGAGAAATTTTCGGAATTGATGGGCAATCTTAGGTAATTGGAGAGGTATTAGATAAAAAAGAAGAATTGTAAACCATCTGCAAATGAGTAGAAAAACGCATTTATTTGGATTAGTCGTTGGGGGCTTTGCAATCCATTAAATAAAACTATCTATTCGCACGCACAGTATCACTATTTGGTGATTTGTGATGATTGGTGTGACCCAATACAACATGTAAAAAAACTCTGTTTGATCCGTGATGATGTTGTTAGGTATCGTACTGAGAGCCTATTTAAAAAAAAAAACATCACTTTTTTTTTCAAGGGGTAATTTTAACAGGTTATTAAATGGTTTTTTTTTTTTTTTCAAGGGGTAATTTTACGAGGTTATTTACATGGGGCGGGGGCGGCCGTCGTTTAGCGTATGTCTACAAGTCAGAGGCCGTGTTGAAAGTATTAACTTTTTTTATGGATTTGGGATAATTTTGGTACCATAATTTCAGTAAAAATTTAAAAAAAGAAAACTTTTTGTAAATGTTATTGCAGTACCCATGTGCCCCGACAGGGTTTTTTTACATATTGTGTACCCATTTTAGGGCTGTAGGAAAGTATAAATTCAAGACGAACTTAGAATGTGGAAACATTAAATTATGAAAGTCACTTTTAGGCATCACACAGGACAGGTAGGAAAGGGCTAAAGCTATTATTAATGCGCCCACTTATTACTTATAGTTTACTAGCTTCTGCCCTTGACAGAAGTCGAGGCGGAAGAGTCCAGCAGCCTATAAACTTCCTAAAGAATTGGGCTATCCAATGAAAAAGATTTTTTCACATCCGACTGGTAATTTCGGAGATTACCCCCTACATACAAACTAACAATCAAACAAATTAATTTTACCTCTGTAATCTGCTATGCCACTGTCTTCGATCCTCGAATGTCGAATCGCTAACCTAATAGAATGGTTTTATTTCTAGCGTCTGAATTCACATAGGAGGATATAAAGACCTTAACAATAAAAAAAAAATAAGCAAGTCATTGTTGTCGACTACAATAAAAGTATGAAACCTACAATATTTTCTTTGTCTAGCTCAATATTTTTCATATTGTGAATATACCGACAATAAGAAAATTATTGATTATTGTCTTTATAAAGACAGATTGCTTAGCTTAGGGATCGTCTTCTTTGCCACAATGACGTTCCTACACTGGGTAGGTACTTATCGTACAATTTTCTCATTAGGTGGGTCGAATTCCTGTTTGCGTCCCAATAACATTAAAAAGCGAAACTTGAGTCAAACTTTGCTGACAATAGCGTAAAGCTTTTTCAACATACCATAATATCATTCGGGACGAAAGGTTTGGCAGAGATGTATTAGTAGTTAACCAGTCATTGCAAGCATTTTAGGCGTTATGGCAAGCTAATTCCTATGAACCAATCCAGACTCCAGGCTGCTGCTGAGTAATTCCTACACAATATGAAAAAAAAACCTGTCCTTTATGAAATGGGCGCATAGGTACTGCAATAACATTACCAAAAAGAATGATAAAATATTATTATTATTAGAAATAAAAAAGGTATTTAAAATTCATATTTTAGTGCCAAAATTACCCCAAAACCATGAAAAATTTGCAAATTTTCAACAGGGATAGTAAGTTATGAATTGTACACACCCGCTAAAGGACGGCCGCCAGTGCCCCTGTAAAATTTCTGATTGAGAAAAAAATATGGCGGTTTTTTTATCCTTTTTTTTTTCTGAAAATGTCCACTTAAAATGACTCTCAATACGATAATTAACAACAATATTTACGGATCGGACAAGGTTTTTTTACATGTTGTATAAAAACCCAAAAATATTTTTACCGACTTGCTTATTGTGCCGAGGGCCCCACGCTCAACATCGCGTTTCCGACCACTAGACCAACAAGGCAGACTACACGGCCTCCGTTATCAAGCAGATAACATTTATTCGGCTGCCATTTCTAAGGGATGGGGGTTAGCTAATTGGATGACTATCCCATCAACTGGTGGGCGTTAGAGCGTTGTTCGTCGGTACACCACATGCAATTGAGGGCAATTCAGGTAGACTTTCATTGGTGCAACTGTAGTGCGCTTTGTTCAGCTTTTTTGTCAGTGTCGACGTCGTAACAAAAGTTTGTAAATACTTGTTCAAGTTGTATAGTAGATTTTATGAATGAAAAATTTGCCAATTTATTGTTAGTATCTGGGCGACCGAGCTCTGCTCTGGTGAAAATAGAGAATGCTCATTTAATCAGATAGGGTAGTACCTACTGATTCTGTACTGCCATGATAGTAGGTACTTACTAATTCCATGCTGCCATATCATTATTCTATGTCATAAATCTTGTTCTAAACTTTGAGCGACCGAGTTCTGCTCAGGTGAAAATACGGAGAAAACGAATTTGCCCAGATATGAGACCTAGCTAGATTGATTTTTCGCCACCATATTGCTACTTTCATCGAAATCGTTAGAGCCGTTTTCCAGAGCGTAAGTACAATTATATATATAAATATATATATGTATATATAAACGTAAACGTAACGTAATGTAAATATATATATAACTATATTTATATATATATTTACATATATATGTATGCAAATATTGCTCGTTTAATAGTATAGGATTCATTTCTGTGCCTAACTTCAAGTTTTATACACTGAACAGCTGCCTTGTATGTCAGACACGCGTGACAATCTACTCTTAAGTATACAAAAAAATATGATACTTTACCTGCATATTTTTTTAGAATTTTTATTAGAATGTTAGGTACATTCTAATAATAATTCTAATTCCAGGAAAAACTTTTACATTCAGATAGACGTTTATAGCCTTACAATGATGATGAGATATAATCCTCATAAACATAACTCCCCACGCAACTTCTACGCACAGATGCGCAATTTTATGACATCACTGTCGCACGCATGGTTCAACCTGAAATCTTTGCGTGTAAAGCGTGACTCAGTCAAGGCAAAAAAAAGACGGAAGAGTATTCGACAAAAGTTCAATGCTATTTTCCTTGTCAAAGCACGTATTAGTGAAATAAAAAACGATATATTTTATTTAAACTTTATGCACAAGTAAAAAAAAAAGGTACTCTACCAAAGCGGATTTAATGCCTTATATTAGGCACTTTCTACAAGTCAACCTTAGGTTGATGCAGAGACAAACGTAGCAGCTGCAAAATAAAAGAAAAGTAACTCGAAAATAATTATAAAAATACAAGAATAAATACTCAATCTAGCCTTTTCCCATTTATGTTGGGTTCGGGTTGTAGTCTAACCGGATGCAGCTGAATACCAGTATTTTACATGGGGCGACTGCGTATCTGACCTCCACAAACCAGTAACTGGGTAATATGATACCCCTTGATAAGACTGGTTGCCAGACTTTCGGGCTTCTGATGACCCGTAATGACTGTCAAAGATCCACGAATGGCAGCTGGCACCAACGTAGTTTCGGTGGCATGGAGAAGTCTCAGAAGTATGTAAAGATGGTCATTCGTCCACGGACTAACCCCAGTAAGCGTAACTTAACCTGATGGATCGAACCGTGCGGCTGTTATATAAGTACCTACGTCGGCAACGCAGGATAGTTAGTCAGTTTAGCTATAAATCATAATCATAAGCTTATATCATATAAATCATAAGCTTATAATCATAATCATCTACTTATGATAATCATAAATCTTTATTTATCTCCCTATCATATTCTAGGCACCCGTTAAAACCGGTTGCACTCCGAGAGTGCCGGCAGAGGTAAAAACTTGAAAAAAAATTCGCGCTGCGGCAATCAACGCGTTGATGTCTTTTTAATGGGCACAAGCTGTTGTCATCACGGTGTCGTGAAATCAATGGTCTAGTCCCATCTCAAAAATGCCCAACGAACCTAAAGTTCACTTCAAAAATGCAGAATCATAAATAGATAAAGGGGTATGAGGAAGTTCTGAGTTACAGATCACCCAAGGTACATAACGTAAGTCTAAAATTGCAAGTAGGTAAAAGCAATACCTGCAAATATAAAAGATTAACATATTATTACATAAGATTGGAAAGCCAATTATATTGACTGTTACCACTTAAACATTATTTACTACTAGATACTAGTTTACAAAATTTAGATTTTTTTTTGCAGATTAGTAATTTATTTCGAAGATATAAGCTATCTATCTCCTTTTATTTATTTATTTCAGACATAATCTAGTCCATAGTTATCACTCTTACATTTAAATTATAAACTTTTATGACGCGCTCACGAGAGTTAAGAACTTAAGGCTCTTTCAAACAGGCGCGACACGCGACGCGACACAAAGACACCGCCCGTCGCGCGACGAGCGGTGTCTTTGTGTCGCGTCGCGTGTCGCGCCTGTTTGAAAGAGCCTTTATTTTGAATTAAAATCAACTTTGAATTTTCTGTTTTATTGTAGGTTAGTACGGGCTTTCCGTAGTTACAGGATAGCAAGCTAATCCCAATAGAAAGGGCAGATCTACCCACGCGATATTACAAAGGTCACTTTTAACAATTAAAAGTTTTTTTAATAAAAAATTTGTAGCTGCTTTATACCGGTTTCTACAGAGACAAACCGAATAATTGATTATTAAATAACATGACTTCTTACTTACCCTTTGCACTATTGACGTCAGCAGTTGAACACACTCCAATTAAAAGCATGTACTTCAATCGTTCAATTGGTAGAGTAACAGAAATTCAAGTATGAACGTTACTTGAATTTCTGTAGATCTTAAATAGATCTGATTTGAGCTCATATAAAAATATGAGTACCTAGCGCTGCGATAAGTGCTATCAAAGAAAGTACTCGCTCAGTGACAGTTGCTTGGCGGGCAGAACACTCGCTGAGAGACTCACGCTTGGTACATACGCATACCTGCGGTAATCGGTCGTCGCCTGCGCTGTCGGTAGCGCACTCGCTGCTCGTTGCTCGCCTGCTCGTTTTTTTTTGCTAGCTATTAAATAGCTCGCTTCTCTTTATCGCCAGCGGTGGAACAGGTGTCTTAAGCCTCGGACACACACAGCAAATACTCGATTAGGCACTTGCAGCGAGAACTCGCTGTGTATGTCAGACTATTCGCTGCTTATAGATTCATTCGCCGTGAGTTGAATTCGCCGCGATTTGTATTGAGCATGTTCAATTTTACTTTTTGCGATTACGCACTCGCCGCGAGAATCCGCTGTGTGTGACCGGGTACTTGCTGTAAGTAGCCATTCCGCTCAGCGCGCCGCTTGAAGGGTCGTGCAAACTGGCGCGATAGGTATCGCGGGCGCTACAGGCAGCGCGACCCTAGTAGCGCACGCGAGATTGCGCTGATCTGCACGAGCCTTCAGACTACACGCCCGTGCTACATGTCGTTTCATAGATTATGTAGAACTTGTTGTGTATGAACAGGTAGGCAACGAATTGCCGAATACACTCGCAGCGAGTATTCGCTGTGTGTGACCGGGGCTTAAGATGACACGATCTATTTGTCTATGAGACGGTTGGAGTAATTTTAACCCTAATCCTGGGAATTGTTGTCAAAGGTGCTGAAGCAAGCAAGCAGGTGGTTAGGTCGACTATACTTCAGGAACAGCTCAAACAAATAAACTAGACCTTCCGCAAAAACTTTAACAAACCCCGAACTGAACGCGTCGATCGGGATAACAAGCAGACAAAATTAATAGCTGGGCCGTAACTGAACAATAAATCAGGCAAGTTGGGACAAGATGCGGGTCGCTATCAAAGTAGGGACGAAACTCAACTAAATTCTCTCTAGAGGTGACTTGCGAAATGATAACACACACTTGTTTTGTATGTACCTTTGAGGGTTTTGTTAATTGGGTTTGTGTGTAGAAATGTTGGGGTATTGGTGGTTATTATAAGTGCTACAATTAATTTTAACCTCGAAAGAGATGGGCTGGACTCCCTTTTATGGTGTATTCAAAACTTTAATTGACCGGGTAAAGTTTAGCGAGGGAAAGCCCTTTTTTGCCCTGCATTGGAACAATAAAGGTGTTCAATAGCAATAATCGTAGTTATATTTATATCTCGGCACTATTAGCGCTGTGACTGAGTAATCCACTACTGTACTACAATATTTCGCAGGTTGGTTCGTCATTCGCAGGTATAAAATATTATTAAGGCGATGATAACCGACTTTTAATGATTTTATACTGAAGATCACGTCGAAACGAGTAGTGTTAATGAATTGGAAAAAATAGATATGTTCAATTAAAAACTTTTTTTAATAACTTAATATATTAATATTTTAGATTACGTTTATATTACATAGTGAAATAAATTTGTAAAGTTATGTCTAACGCGGATAAAAAACTGAGAAACACGCAAAATCTATCAAGCGTATTTTTCTGAAACCTTCACCATTTTAAAGATTATTTGATTATTGATCTTTTAGTATGTGTATTTTAATAAAATACCTTTTGTTTTATGTATAACAAATTAATAATGCGTCTAATTTGGGGCAGCGCTCCTTGATGGGCGAGTCCTATTACTGGCTGGACGTACGATGCGTTGCGTGAGCTCAGAACAGAACACGCAGTCAAGGTCAGTGGCTTATGTCTGCGTCTTAAGGCCTAGAGAACCACTAGGCTATACAAATATTTTAAACTTGTGGGAAGTTTCAGATTCCGGTCTTAACTGTTTGGTAATACGTGTAACTAATATTATAAATGTGAAAGTGACTTTGTTTGTTACGCTTTCACGCTAAAACGGCTGAACGAATTTGGATAAAATTTGGCACACGGGTATACCATGACCTGGGTTAGGATATTGGATACATTTTATTTATTCAGGTAGTATGTTCTCGGGAGATACCTTTGGACCTCGGCGCGGGTGAAGCTGTGGGCAAAAGGTGGGTTATTATTTATAAATTAGAATCAAAAATCTTTACCTAGTTATCACTGGGATTTTCACTACTAAAAAATTTCACATTCAGAAATTTCGATGCAACTATCAATTTACATAAGCTATACAAATATTTTTTTTATTCATACGGACCATACCGATGAATACCCAGTCGCCCAACGTCAGCCATTGCCGCAATTGATCCACAATAATTGGCCCAAATTGGGAAAGTCTCGACTTAATCAAAAAACCCTAGGCACTGTGCGCAGTATGGCCCAGTGGACTCAGCGAGTCGATTCACGAAGCTCTTTTATTGACTACGTATGTGATTGGCGTAACAACTCGGCTTGTTTATGGCCAGGCCTTCATTGAACCACTAGCTTGCAACACTTTGCTTAACGTTAAATTGTTAGATTCACTTTGATGATTGGCTTTGGATACACTGTTATTTATTAAAATGTTAGGAAAAATTGTCCACGGTTGCAATATTTATAAAAATGTGAACACCATGTATCTACCAACATTTTTTTTATTGTTTAATTTATTTTTAATACTTGTACCTATTGTAGTGAATAAAGAGTAAAGAAAGAGTTAATAAAGAGTTTGAGTTTGAGTTTGAATAACATTTGAGGTACATCCCCTTGCCGATGCCTGCCGGGGTTGCGAAGAAAACCGAAAGGGAGATCGTGGCCCCCGGCAACAGGGCAACCGAAGGAACACGGGTGGGTTTTAGTCAGTAAGAGTTTGACATGTCCTCCCGCTCCACCCAGAGCGGGAGTTATTTGATAATTTCCCAACCACAAAAAAAGGTACATCCTCTTCACATATAATTCAATGATTCAACTCAGCCTATCGTAGTCCACTGTTGTACATAGGCCTCTCCCATGCTGCGCTACAACAACCTGTCCTACACCTTCGCATCCAGTCTGCCCCAGCCACTTTCTTAAGGTCGTCGGTCCATGTAGCTGGGGGTGTCCCACGCTATGCTTGTCGATACTCGGTCTCCACTACAGGACTCGTCTGCTCGACCGGCCATCGGTCCTTCAACGAACATGGCCAGCCCACTGCCAATTTAGTTTGCTTACTCTGCAAGCTATGTCAGTAACTCCAGTTCTTTAAGAGTAACTATGGATTTTTTGCCCATTCTTCTCCATGCAAAACTACCTTTTGGAGTAATGTAATCATTTCTGTTTTCTTGTAAATGTCGAGTTTCAAAAGTGTATTTTTATGACCAACTTGAAATAAATAATTTGCCTTTGACTTTAATATGAGACGGTTCAGGTGGGCAATTTTGTTTGTACAGTAATTTAATGTTCGTTTTATGAAGTACACACTAATAAACATTGGCCTTTCACGAGAATAGCCTCAAAATAGAATGAAAATAGAAAACCCTCACAATAGAATAGCCGTAAATAAAACAATAGAGATGTATCCACCCACGCTTCCATACTAATATACTCTATTTGTCTGTTACGTTCACACCTAAACCATTGAACTAATCGTTATATTTGACCCATAGATAGCCTGGGATGTGGAAGGAGATATTTCACCCTGGATATTTGTATAAAAAATAATAAACACAATATACGCAGAAGAAATCGCGGGCAACAGCTATTCTACAATTATACAAGATTTGGTAGAAGGACTGACAAAATTTTCTTAGGGATAGGGAGCGCCATATCCTAGTTTTCAACCATAAAACCTTTGTCTTTCGTCACACGATAGGTCATTGAGATTTTTTTTATTACACGACGTTATTACTTTATTGACATTTATGATAGTATTACGTCATAACTTTCTTGTTTGTGGTTGTAATAAAACGCAATTAATTTGTATGCTGTCGACAATGACGTTTATGTACGATTGGTTTTAGAAAATGACTTTTGTGCTTCTTCAGTCTTAAAATTTCGTTAAGGTACGGAAAATGACAACTTTTAAATTAATTTTAAAAACGAAAAAATAAACCAATGTTGTGAAAGCAAATGACATCTCCAATCCCTCAAAAAATATAGTCGTTTTTTCTACCAAACATTCTGTATAATATTATAATAAAGAGTAAATATTTGTATTTTTGTTTGTAATTAATAAACTCAAAAACTATTGGAACGATTTTAAAAATTATTTGGCCAGTAGAATGCTTTATTATCACTGAGTAACACAGGCTTGCAAATACCTCGCAGACCAATTTCCGGCCACCGTAGGTGCGGGCTTGCGGAAGATGAGCAATGGGTAGCTCACCGCCCGATAAGGACTAGGCCCGGGTCGACGGGGCGTTGTGTTTCACGCGCGCCTCAAAAAGATTTCAGCAGAATTGACGGGGTCCGTCAGGGCCGATGCCTGCCGGGGGTGCGAAGAAAACCGAAAGGGAGATCGTGGCCCCCGGCAACAGGGCAACCGAAGGAACACGGGTGGGATTTAGTCAGTAAGAGTCTGACACGAAGAGCGGGAGAAGTTATTTGACAATTTCCCACCCAAAAAAAAAAGGCTTACTAATACCAGCCCGGATGCGGAAATCGTAACTTAATCCGAAACTAAAGGCAGACATTCCACTTTAGCGATATTCAATTCATGAAAGACGGATTATTGATCTATTAATAGAAATACTCCAGATTGGCTCAAGAGGCTAATTAAAATGTCGAAAGCCCGTCGTCCAGGACGATACTCAAAGGGAACCTGTTACAAAGGCAAGTCACCAATGTCTAGCCCGAATGTCACGGCACTTACCGCACACAACGCAAATTTTATTAGTACCACGTTAGCTAGTTTGTGATTGGTTACGTCGTTTGGGTGATGAGCTTAGAGGTCATCAAACTTATCCGACTGCGACGTTGGTCTATTGATCTCGAGCACAGCTATAGAGCATGAGCGTTTTGTTATATTGGGTTTTTCCATCAGGATTTTTTCAGTAACAGCCCGGATCCTGAACGTGTGCCCCGTTGATGGCAATAGGCTCGCTCCCTAATACACGAGACTTAAATATAATTGGCAAAATGTGGATGTATTATATGTACACTTGTGCGCAACCCTTCGGAGAACAGAGTCGTGACGTAATAAATAACTTATCAGTCTCTCGTTTCATGTATCAAGTTTCTTATGCTAATTTACTAGCGTAAGTTTAGGTAACGAATGAAAACTACTACCGCCTAAAATGTATTCTTAAAATATCTTAGGTATTAAGACATGGCGAACACCTGAAAAGCTCGTAACAAAGCATTCAGAGTGGCCCCGTTCTGAACAAACTTCCCGAAAAAGTACCAGCGCTGATGGAAGTAGGGGCTTTATCTTGTTTTTAGGGTACCACACGGCAGTGTTGATGATAATGCAAACTACAATACAAGCAGCGCAGTAACACAGGTGAGCATTGAAAATTGAAATTGGATGATTCTACTAATCTGTAAAACTCTCTCGGCTCCCGCTGTGTCGTGAAAATTACTTTAAAATTGAACGACCCGACTATGAAGAAACGGGATGCGGAACGCGAAGAGGAGCTAAGAAGACGTTTACAGGCTTCCTCTCTGTGTGGTGAGTGGGCTGTAATCCAACACGCGACCCCAGTGCGGGTTGGTAGATTTCAGATGACTTTGGAATTTTTGGTTCTAAGGACATGCCGGCTTCCGCACGATGTTTTCCTTCACCGCTTTGAGACCAATGGTGATGAAATTTTACTTTGTGTAAACCGAACCTACGATAGGGCTGTTTTAATGCTGGGCCACAACTATCTCTTTGTATTATTATTTATTATGCAGCCTTTTTTTTTTGGCTGGGATATCATCAAATAACTTCTCCCGCTCTGGGCGGATCGAGAGGGCGTGTCAGACTCTTACTGACTAAAACCCACCCGTGTTCCTTCGGTTAACCTGTTGCCGGGGGCCACGATCTCCCTTTCGGTTTTCTTCGCAACCCCGGCAGGCATCGGCCCTAGCGGACCCCATCAATTCTGCTGACATCTCTTTGAGGCGCGCGTGGAACACAACGCGCCGAGGACCCGGGCTTGGTCCTTATCGGACGATGAGCTACCCATTGTTCACAGTCCGCAAGCCCGCGCCTACGGTGGCCGGAAATCGGCTTGCGACCCCCGACGCCCTGGGCATCTCCTCCTGCGGCGGTTAGGGGCGTGAGGGCGCGAAATTTGCCTCTCCCTCACGCGTTCCGCCTCCTCCTTCGCGAGCATTACCGCTTCGCAGAAGGATGTGACGGCCTCCCATTTTCTCTCGCTCCGCACCATGGCCTGAACCAGGGTCAGACGCGAGAGATCACCGCCGCCGATCGCCTCCACAAGGACACGGCGATGCTCCGCCCAAGCTGGGCAAACCTCTACCGTATGCTCTACCGTGTCCTCCGGGCGATCCACACAAAGATGACACCCGGGCGTTTCCTCCCGCCTTATCCTGTGCAGGAACCTCCCGAAACAGCCGTGTCCGGTGAGGACCTGCGTCAGGCGTAAGATGAGGACGCCGTGGCGCCTCTCCAGCCACTCCTCAAAGAGGGGCCTTATCGCCGCAATTGTGGCGTGCCCAGCGCTGGGTTGCGACAATCGCACTCTCCATGACGCCATGAAATCCCGCCGGAGCTCTGTCCGCTGTGCCGTGATTTCTCGCGGCAGCGGAGTTAAGCCCCGGCGTTTCGCCTCCTCGCGCAACTCTCAAAGGTGCGCGAGGACCTTTGCCTCCAGATCCCATGGCTGTAATCCGGCAAGGAGGCACGCCGCCTCGCAGGAGACCGTGCGGTATCCTCGAGCCAGCCAGATGGCCATGACCCTCTGGGACGCGTTCAACCGACGGGCTGGCCGCAGCCTTAGTGAACGCGCCCATTTATTATGTAGCCTGATACATGATGAAATAAAAATGACTTTCATATCATGGGATCATACGTTATATCGTGTGTTTGTGGCTGTCATTCTTGGATCTTTGACAGTCGTTACGGGTAGTTAGAAGCCTGAAAGTCTGACAACCAGTCTGAGAATCAAGAGGTATCGCGTTACCCAGTAACTGTGTTGTGCAGGTCAGATAAGCAGTCACTCCATGTAAAATACTAGTATTCAGCTGCATCCTGTTGGACTGGAAGCCGACCCCAGCTATGTTAATAAAAGGCTAGGCAGATTGACATCATAATGTATGTTTAGTTTATTTATACACTATTATTTACCAATTAAATACAATAACGAGTTCATTATTATTATGCAATTGTAGCGAAATAGGGAGTTAAATATGGCTGTCAGCATCCTTAAGCTTTGAAACAACAAAAAAAACATAAGTATTTACAGATGAATTGAGAACCTCCTCATTTTTTCGAAGTCGGTTAATAATAATGATAGAACCAGTCGTATCACCATAATTTAATACCAAATACCTATTAAATTTGGCAAAGAAACAATACAAAACAAGTTAACAGAAACCAACAATTTATTTAATAATACACGGAACCCAAAAACTTGCACCTGACTCAACAAAACCGGGGCGGGGCCAAACTTGGTGTTTTCATTAAATTTGATACTGTTTAGAAGCTATCCCTTCAAACCAACATTTTGTTTTTATTATCTATAGAAAAGTAGGAACATATTTTTTGAAGAGTTTGACCTCTTAAATATAAATGATTTTGTTGTTAGACTCATCACGCCTGTAATCCCCGGAGGGTTAGGCAGAGGTGTATACCTATAGTACACCCACATTTCGCCAGTTATGTTGTTAGACTCAAAGAACGAAAACACTGTTAGAGTGTCAACAACGTCGACATAGACTATTATACAAGGTTTTTGGTTACATTTCAGCAATCCATTAAGGGGATGTAGGAGAGGTCATTCGCAACCAAATTACTATAGATGACCTCTATGCAATGTCAACCATTTTCGAGTAATTTGACATTTTATATTTTAAAATGTATGAAAAAAATATATAAAATTTCAAATTACGCGAATATTGTTGACATTTGCATAGGAGTCAAACGGCATCATTTGGCTGTAAATGACGCCTCCTACATCCCCTTAATGTATCGCCGACGTATAACCATTAACCCTGTACATCAAGGTTATTGATTACATTTTACATTTTTATTTAATTTCATTTTAAATATAAAATGTTAAATTACTTAAAAATGGTTACGTATTTTCGCCGTTTTGATTTATTTGGTAATATTACTGTATGAAATATAAAATAATGGCTAACTAGTGGACTAAAATATTGATGATGAAATGCAATAATTAATATCGTAATAACGAATATTTAGTTTTATATGTATAAAAAGTATTTGGAAACTTTCTAAATACCTTTTATACAACTAAAACAGTTACAATATCAAATTCAGTGTTATAATGCAATTCATTATTAATATTCTAGTTCAATAGTTACCGATTTTCATATTTCCATACAGTAATATTGCCAAATTAATCAAAACAGGTAAATATTTGACAGCTATTTGCGACGTTGGCAAGTTTTAGAATGAACGCTCTTAAGTAGCGAGTGAAATTTAAAGTTATGTCAAAAAAGTCTAAAAGTCAATGTTCTTCATTGTGAAAAACATTGACTTTTAACAAACGTTGGAAACGATCAATTGCAATTGCCAATTCTTACATGATTGATACAAATTGACGCGTAAAATGATCCTCTACAAAATGCAATTGAAGCGATTGACCAAACACATCAATTCCAATAGTCAATGATTTGTTCATTGACAATTGGAATTGATCGTTTCGGGGACCCTTTAAACACGTCAACAAGCTTAACTTGCTACTTAACTAATGCAAATATAAATCAGCTTTTAGACCGTTAACCCATAAACGATCACACTCCTAAACTTAACCGCCAGATAACTTCTATCCAATCATAAATAACTAACCACAAAAGATAACAAAACTTCCCAAGGGCATTAATCCAAATGACGGATTATCTAAAGTGTCCGTGGCATACTAACTGATTTATGGGCTAGTAAGCTCTTTGTCCAGTTCCCTACAGCGGAGCGGATATCCTCAAAAATGTTTGCTGTAACATTAAAGTGGGTTATTGCTTGGAAGAAATACGAGGAAATAAAGTGATCTAAAAATATGTTGCAACATAAATGCGAATATGGTTCATATAAAAAATGACCAGCTGGCTTTAGTGAATGTATTCATTTGCTTTTGGCAAAAAAAAAATGCACAAAATCAAAAGTAATTTATTCAAACTAGGCTAAAATTGGCACTTTTCGAACGTCAAAATTACATAAGACAGGCCCCCAAAATGCCCGCCCTTCACCACTCAGCAAAAATCCCAGCAGCACAGCTGTCTGTTCAGTTAGAAAAACTTGATTCTATACAACACACCTCTGCTAACATCTTTGAGGTATACATGCGTGATATTATGTTATTTTGTTCTCACAAAACAAAAGTAAATAATGAACATTTATTACATTTACTCAATATCCTACACCACTGTTACCATGGGGTTTCTTGTAACTACGTGCTCATAGGAATTGACGTATCGGATTCCTATTATCTAAATGCCGATCAATAATATGTGCCCGTCAAGATAGAGGGACCAAGCTTACCAGCAAGTGACCACGACCAAGCAATAATTTTAACTACCTCAATGTATACGTACTTATTTATCATTATTGCATAGGTAGCAAGTCGTAGATTTACAGCATTCAAATTTAATGTAGGCCGATTTGAAATGCAAGTTTTAGTCCATCTTGACGGGCACAACATGTCTGAACACAGGTTACAAAAAAATATAAGATTTTAATCTTTAAAATGGAACAAGCAACTCATACATCCAGAAGACGCAGTGACCCATCCGATTCCAATCCGCCACAACAGCAGCTTAACCTCGACTGATCGTAATCTAAAACCTCTCAGGGGAGAGTAATAAAGGAAAATATTCCGTATGTATGGAGCGATCAACTATTCACGATGTAAGATAGCTTAGGACGTAAAGTGACAGGATTAAACTATTCTTTTTTAGTTTTTTTTAATACTTTTTTAGAGGCATGAGGAACAGGGTGTAAAGTTCACTAATCTTCTATTGAATAGGGAGGATCCTCCGACCATACGGGTGTCGTGGCCGGCGGGTAACTGCCTAACGATTGATCTTCTTATTTTTGTGTGGTTAGTGACTAACCTGGTGTCAGAGTTTTAAAGCCGCCCATGGGCCTCTGACTTGGCTTCACATGCCGTCGAGAAATATCTCTCATGCATGCCGGTTTCCTCACGATATTTGTCAACGATTGATGTCGGATAGTCATATATATGTCGTTCGCGTACCCCACAGGGGGTGCCCTTAGCAGGCGCTCGCCTAGTTTTAATTTAGCATAGATTATTGCCGCTGGCTGGAGGCTTTGAGTGTAGAAGCTTAAGGCAGCCACATGAAAGCCCGGATATGCAGCCTTAGTGGTAAACCGCGACATGCCCTCGACAAAAAAAAAAAAACTGTAATTGTGCGATGCGAGGGTTTATGTGAAGTCAGGATTTTTGTGTGACGTCAAGTCTTTGATGCGTTGTTCGCATGTGGCGATGAAGATGCCGCCACACTTCTTTGTCCTTAGTAATCGAATGAGCAATTTTCAAATGAATGGAGGACAGTTCGGTAATAATTTTATTTGATCAAAGGCTGAAGGTACACTCAAAGACTCGATAATAGTGTGTATATCTGTCGTCGCCAGATCTTAGAATTGATCATTTCATGAAGTGTTCAATCATTTCATGAAATAGAACATCGACCGTTGGTCACAATCATCATGATGTGGTTTGGCTGATCGTTGAACTATGCATAACATCTATGCATACGATCGTGATGGTGCCCGGTAGCCTAGAAGTAACTTAAAACCTAAAATTAAAGACTCTTAAAATAAATGCTATCATGAAACAAATGTTCATAATTACTATCTTTAATTTTCAAATTCAGTACCTATACTCAGAATTAAGAAAAAAAATGCGGTCTTATTGTACCTTGCATTGTCACCGATGTCCTAAACAATTCTACATGAACACAATGGGTTATAAAACAGACTATGAATGGCCAATGCCTGACTGTAGAATCTTATGCTGATGATAGCTAACCAGAACTGAATGTTCAGTTGTGAATATTCAAATCTCCATAGCGAGCAGTGTCTAATATACATAGCATTATAAAAAATCAAGACAAAGGAAAACATCATTAATAATTCAGACTAAATTAAACGCGAGCGCAGCCGGGTAGCCAGTTAGTGCCACTAAAAAGTTCTAAAAGAAAAGATTCCATTCAATAGCTTTGGCTTTGTTCACCTCATTATTAAACATTTCATTGTTTCTTTTTAATAAAGCTAGCGGTAAAGAAAATAAAGTTTTCAATTCAGTTAACTTAAAAAATATTATGAAATCTTAGTAGGGTACCTAGCTATTGTGGCGTCAGAATAAATAATTTGCATGCAAGATTTTACTAAGAGCACATATTATTAAGTAACGTGGAAGAGAGTTGACAGCTAAATAACCTTTTGTTTACATACAATCAATCTGCCTAGCCGTTTCCCAACTTTTTTGGGGTCAGCTTCTAGTCTAACCGGATGAAGCTGAATACTAGTATTTTACATGAAGCGACTGCCTGTCTGTTCTCCACAACCTATTTACTGGGTAGCATGATACCTCTTGGTAAGACTGGTTGTCAGACTTTTTAAGGTTCTGACTACCCGTAATGGCTGTCAGAGATCTACGAACATCCTTTGTTTACATTTATGATTTATTTTTTAAGTTATATTTGGAGAATAAGGCTAGAGATCGAATTCGGAACTTTTGTGTCAGTCATGTCTATGTCGTTTCTGAGAACAATAACAAGATGAACTAGGAAAAAATGTAATGCCGGGTACAGATTGGTGAAACGTAACATGACATGTAACACAAATAGTCCTAATTATTGCAATGCAACATGAAATGTAACACAACAACTAGGCGAATTTGTTTCCATCCAATCCGTACTGGGCATATAATGTTCATATTTGTATAAAACGCTTGATTGCAGTTGCATAAAAATATGCACATTAACTTCATGCAAATAAGGTTGATTTACGTATGAAATGCTACTGCCATTAGCTTGAGTGAAGTCTAAGTTCGCTCTATAGATCTCAACCTAAAGACTTCAGTGAAAAATACAAAATCTCAGTCGACACGTGCAGAGTTACGTTTTATTTTCCATGTTTTATTGCATTCAGCTGACTTGAGAGAGTTCACAATCGCTGCATTTATATTGCGATCGAATCCTCGTGCGTGCTCAGTAGGGTTGCCACGAGTTTGAATTGAATACAAGTAAAAACATATAGGGAAACATATGGGGAAAGTGTTTGTGGAAGTAGTTGTTTTCTTTTTATGTGAATTGCTATTTTGTTTTTTTAATAACTTTCTATTCTTATAAGACTTTTTTAGGTCACCAATTTTTTTAAGCTTGCGCTGTATATTTTTTCCTCCCACCGCCATCTCAATAGTTATCCCTTTACTAAGCACATCATCTTACACTTACTCCATCCATCGTTTCTTCTGTCCATCTCTAGTCTGAGCATCCACATTCATAAACAAAACTTGATGATCCTTGATGTCATTTAATTTAGTATAAAGTGTAAATAGTAGTGTTAAACACATATTTTAGAGAGTTACAGAAAAAATTCCTGACTCTTTGCATTATATGTCGAAACCACGTTTGCGCAAAACTTCTCGGTCAGCAATATTTACACACTACAAGTAACATTATGTACCGACATAAGTCCGCCATCCCTGATGTCCTAGGATCACAAATATGCGGATTCGGAGCGTACATCGCTTGCAGTCGTGCACACTCGGTGTATGCCAAATATTTACATGCTGTGAGATATTTCATATTTATTATTAAATTCATTTTGTAAATTTTTTCAGATGTAAACTGTATTAAATTTTACTAAGAAACTAGCTGACCCGACGTTGTCCTGTCCAAATTTTAATAGTATATACAAAATTCCCATAAAACTTTCAGTTTTCCCGAATTTTCCAACTTTCCCGGCCATCTTGAAGTTTTTTTTTTTTCGGACTACTACCAACATTTTAAAACAAAAAAATATCAAATCGATCCAGCTGTTCTGAGGTGATGCGCTTACCAACGAACATCATTTCATTTTTATAATAAAGGGTATCCCTGGAAGTATGGATTAAATTGAATCGGGGCGTGGGGAAGAGCATTTCCAAACTTTTTAACCCTGAGAATGTCGGTGCAATTTTTACGGTTCAAAAGTTGTGACCAATTTTAGTATTTTTCAATTATTTCGCATAGTGCTCAAAAAAAAAAAAAACATTTAAAAAAAACTATCAAGGGTATCAATTTTTTTATTTTTTTCAAGATTTTGTTAAAGAGTGGGCCTTTCCTGCGGTAATACTTTTACGCAGCTGGAAAACATGTGTTCAATAAGAAAAAACATTTACTGCAAAGGCTTCGGTCTGACAAAAATGTTACTTAATCTTCTAACGATTTTTATAGGAGAAAGTTACACTAGCGAAAGATTACCACGTACTAGAAAAACTTGCCCAAGTCATAGAAATTCTGTGGAGGTAAGAATCATTGGGATATTCTTATAAGTTTAAAAGTTAGAGAATTTTATTAAATTGAATACAATTTTTGCCAGACCGAAGCCTTTGCAGTAAATGTTTTTCTTGTTGAACAAGTGTTTTTAGCTGCGGAAAAGTATTACCACAGAAAAGGCTCACTCTTCTACAACATCTTGATACGAAAATTAAATTGATAGCCGTAATAGTTTTTTTTTTAATAAAACAATTTGTACTTTAAGCGAAGTGATTGCAAAAAAAAAAAAAAAATTGGTAATACATTTTTAATCGTAAAAAAATGCACCGACATTCTCAGGGTTAAGAAGTTTGAAAATGACCTTGTCCACGTCTTTATTTGATTTGGTCCATACTTCCAGGCACACCCTTTATATATGATGACTTTCGTGTAGGTTTTATTGGTCATGCCCGAGTGTTAAATTAACTTACGTATTATTTATTTAAGTTCCTTGAATTCCAAACTTATAAAACTTGTCATACCTGATACATTCTAAAATTTTCAATAATATTTGTAATTTTTAATATTTCACTTTCTGAATAATAATAATAATAATATTTATAAAATCTACATACCCTTGAGAAATTCGTTTCAAGATAAAGTAATTAAATTATTTATGATATTAAGTTAAAAACTGTATTAAATTTTTGATCAAAACGTAATCCGGTAAGTTCTACAAAAAATGAGATTAATCCGTAGCAACTTCGTAGAGGCGCTACGAATTTCGTAGAGCGCCTACGAAATACTACGTCGATCGAGTTACAAAATGTAGGCATTCCTTTGAAAAACTTCTTGTTTAGTTAGCAAGTTCTGGCTGACAAGAGCTTAGGGAGTTAACCTACTTTTAGTTTGATTAAAAAACAATATTATTTTTTCATTTCTCTTGGTTCCGTGGTACTGAAACATGCAAATAATTCAGGTTTTAACCAAAAGTTATTAGCGTTGCTACTTGATTTATTATTCAACTGCGACTAGTCCCGTTTTAAACCAATGTCAAAATCTTTGAACAAAAACTGGGTGTCTAGAGATTTAACCGTAAATCTTATAAATTAAAATGGTTTTTATCTCACACTTAATTTAAATTAAAACATTCGAAGATTTATTATTCAGATTGTATATAATTATTTTCAAAGTTTAAGATGAAATTCACTTAGAGGCTCTAATTAAAACAGAACAGAATAAATGTCTGGTACTTATTAACATTTTTCATTAAAAAATAATTCATCCTTCGTTGCTATTTGACTATAGTACAAGACTTATTAACATAATCAGGTGATAATGTTCCCACTGATGGGACACATACCTCCTCTCGGTGTGGAGCAGTGGGCCGTAATCCACCATGTTACCCCAGTGTGGGTTGGTAGATGACACATGTCTTTGAATTTTTGATTCTAGGACATGCCGGTTTCCTCACGATGCTTTCCTTCACCGTTTTGAGAGCAGTGGTGATGAAATAAATTACACTACTCAAGAAGCACAGAACCGGTCGAAGTGGTGGTACTTGGGGGAGGCCTATGTCCAGCAGTGGACGTGTTTCGACTGAAATTATTATGATGATGAAAGCGCCTGTCTGGGTTCGAACCTACGACCTACAGCTCATAATTCGTAAATACTTACTTAAATTAAATTAATTAAATTGTTACTAGTGTTTAAATGTTTGCTTGTCGACCCATGTAATATTGAGTGAGCTATGAAAAGGGAAAATACATATGTATTATTTGCTACTAACTAATATGAGACTGCCTTGTTGGTCTAGTGACCGCAAGCGCCACTGCTGAGCATGAGGTCCCAGGTTCTATTTAAACTCAAAATCAATTACTGGCACTTTTGAATTGTCAAGGGGTCAGTCAGTCAGAAGGATGAAGCTAGTTGCTCATTCTAAAGCGTAGTAGGTACCTATGGAGAAGAACGGGCAAGAAAGTTTACGGACACTCTTTTAAATCAAAATGTGGTCACAAAATCTTGGTTACATAATTAATTTTGCAGTTATACATGTGAGAACGTTGCAGATGCAGAACGTTAAAAAGGTCCGTAATAAAAATATAAAAACAAAAACAATTAAAATCAATTAAAATAAGCTGCGGCAGCTAAGAGATGACCAGTCCCTACTGACGGCGCCCGTTCACCGATCAGCACCATTCAGCTCAACCATTTTGAAGGGAGCTAAATGATCCAACACACACGCCACCGTCAGCGAGACATTTGAGTGAGCATGACATACTCTCAGCCGCTAGGGCACATTCAAGTCAATGAAAGACGTAGGTACCCAGTAAATGGTAGCTTTATAGTACATACATATGTTATCTTACTAATCATTATAAACGATAAACGCGATTCTCAGGTCAACAGTGATATTGGGTTTTTCTATTTGAAATTTCTCAGTAGCAGCCCGGTGTCTGGATTTGTGCTTGATGGCAATAGCTGGCCCCCAATTACATGGGACTTTAAAATAACTGGCGAAATGTGGTTGTACTATAAGTACATCTCTGCCCAACTCTTTGAGGGAACAAGGCTTGATGTTATATTATGTTTATGTTATGGACACTTTTTCAGCTGTAACTTTTTTAAAGTGGGATGACTACGTGGGAACCATAAACAACAAAAAGGCATTGATACTCGTGCACCGAACTCAATACTCTCAAACATTGCAATAGAATTTGAAAAAAAGAATTCAAGTATCCAAAGAACGTATGTCACAGCAAACCGTTAAAACAAAGTAAAGTTCTCTCATCTCGGAGAATCGACAGCATCGTCGGATAAAAGAAATCTATCTCTTAAAGATGGTTCTTCTCAGAAATTCCTAAATAGAATCAGCGATAAAGTCAAACATTTTTATATCCTTTAACTCCTATTATTTTCGGCATCAAAAACTTTATACTTCGCAGACCAATTTGATACTCCCCAAATAAAACTTGGTCGCGACAGTTTTATCATTTTATTACTTAGACTCTGAGCTGTTACTCTGAATTCAGAAGAAATGTGTGTGGACATAAATTCGACGAATCTTTAGCCAGATCAAGCCAAGTTGGCTGCGCCCCAGGGGAACAAATAGCCAGAATTTGTTTGGCTGCTTGTTTGCTTAACAATTTCATTCACCCTTTTGCATCCCAGGTGAAATATTCGGAGGAAATCCAGGAATATGAATCGTTTGTGAGTTTTATTTTGTAGGCTGTCAGGCGCGAGCTTTTGTGGTTTCAGTTTGGAGTTTGTTGCTGGTTAGTTAGTACCGCGTTTATTGGCGTTTTTGTGGGCTGACAGTTATAGGTAAAAATAATGATCAACATATTTTTGTTTTGTATTTTCCTGCCACACTTCATATATATTTCTCTGTCATTCATGTTTTTTATATCAAAGGAATTGTGTTTTTTCTCTCTCGTTCAAATGATTTAAGTAAATACTGTATGTTTTATGAGATCAATACTAATCTATCTTGGTATGAAAATACAATCCCTTCAGTTAACTAAAACTTCTCAGAATTCTTAAATTTTTTTTTCTAACTCTAATTCATTTTAAAACGAAGTCCTACAATAAGGTTAAACTGTAGCATTTCCTTTATTGTATTATATTGTAACACCCACTTTACACGATGAACAACAAAATTAAAAGCAGGTTGCACGAAGCGAGCGAAAATCTCATTATGTATTGAAGTTTTATTACGTCCTCGCTTTGGTGCGTAGGGTTGGCAAAGGTTTCAGTATTACAGGGGAAATATTACTGTCAGGTTGATCTATACTCTTTGATCATACGAAAGGTTGTCATTATAATATATGTTATTATGTTTATTGATGTTATAATAATTGACACATTGATACACCACACACACACACACACACATCATCACATTGTTAATTGATTGATAATAATTCAGCCCCGGAGGCAAGATTAAATTAATAGGTACCATCCTCTTGTTTACCTTTTCTCCTGTTCCTGTTATTTGTTTGTGTGTTATGTGGTAAATCCAATAAAAACGCCTATTGAAGTAAAACTACTTGTATAACTGCCTACCTCGGCACTTCCTTAATAAATAATGGTACAACACAATGATAACGACCAAGGACAAGTTTACGAACAAAACAAATGTTTCACAAAATGATTGGGGCTAATTTAGAGTGATCTAAGGTTTTTACAGAGTCTAGATTTAGGAACAGAAATGAGTAGCGTTTGACTCCGACCAGATACGGAACACGATACTGCGCTCTAAGACACTAATCGCTGACGTTACCAAAAAAATGCAGCCAAGCTCATTAGTGGGACTGGGCTGGACACGTTTGCCGCATGTCGGATGCATTGTGGGCTAAGACCACGACAACATGGGTCCTTGAAACCGTCCAGCGGCATCGTGGAAGAGACAGGCATAGATGGCGGGACGAACTTGACGCTTATAGAAGGGATTGGTGCATATTGGCTCAGGATCGAGTTGAGTGGAAAATGGAAAGGGAGGCCTTTGGACTTTGTCCCGCAGTGGGACGATACCAGCTAATCATTGTTTTTATTATTTCCTTTATTTCATATCATATCATTTACATTTTAAAATATTTTTATAAAAACAAAAAAAAACAAAAAGAAACATTAAAAAATATAAAAAAAGTATCGGGTACAAGGTCCAAGCTACCTGTGGTTAGGACTCCTGAGAAAGGAACCTCTCATCAATATGCGCCATGTCAGGAGTACCGCTTTTTAGGGTTCCGTACCTCAAAAGGAAAAAACGGAACCCTTATAGGATCGCTTTGTTGACCGTCTGTCTGTCTGTCAAGACCCTTTTTCTCAGGAACGCGTAAAGGTATCAAACTGAAATTCATATCATATACTCAAGTCTACTGTCCCTTAGAGCTGTGAAAAAACTTCTAAGCAAACGCAATCAAAAGATACAGCCGTTTATGCTGCAAATTTTCGACACTCGCAAGGGAATCAAAACCCCCTGAAGGTTTTGATTCCCCTGCGAATGTCTACTTCCCGGGAACTCAGAATCTTGAAATTTGGTACGAAGCAACGTCTTATAGCACAAAAATAGGAAAAATTGCGAAAAGCATACATTTTTAGTTACATCATAAAATAAAAATATTTTTAATAATTTTAAACTTACTACCCCTTTCCTCATGAACGCGTAGAGGTATTAAATTGAAATTCATATCAAATACTTAAGTCTATAATACCTTTAAGCTGTAACAAAATAAAACTTCTAAGCCAACGCAATTAAAAGAAACAGCAATTTAAGCCGCATATTTTAAAACTCGCAACTACTCGCAAGGGAATCAAAACCTAAAAGAATACTTCCAGTCGACCTAGAATCTTGAAATTTGGCATAAAGCATCGTTTTATAGCACACATAAAGGAAAAATTTCGAACACCTTACATTTTTAAGTTATAAATATATAATTATAGTAAAATTATATTAGTGATTATTATTAGTGTTAGTAATTATTATTAGTGACTTAAAAACTTTGTAAATAAACTTTGATAAAAAAAAACTTTTGCAAGGCTAGTAGGTATTTCAGTTATATTATAAAATAAATGATTACTGACACGATAAAGCGACCTTTGTCTTAAATTTATTGACAGACCTTTGTCTCATTTGTATTTTTGAACTGCGGAAATCTAGGTGTATAGGGTTAGGCAAAGGTGTACCTATAACACCGACGCCTAACCCTTCGGGGAAAAACAGGCATACTGTTTTGTTGTGTTATGTTATTTTGAATACCTATAAAGGGGATAAAAGAATTTATATAAAAGAAGCCTGGGGTGTGGGGAATTTCTACACTGATAATACAGTCGTGTACAAAAATATGATATATTTAAGACAGATAGCTGTACTTTTTTTACAAAAATATTTTCTAGAGCAAACACAATTTTCTACCTAATACGACCGTGCACTTTTGCAATGCATCTAATACTATTCATACCTCCCAAAAGTCCTTTAAATAACATACATTTGTTAATATGAACTGTAAAATAGGCCATCCCTAGTCGACTGTTATAAATTCTGGGGAGGTACGATATCTACCTGTGTTGCAGTAAAATGACAAAAGCCGTTTCTGTATAATATTACTGGGATATTGGTCAAAATTGTTGACATAGTCTAGGAATGTTTTCAACGGAAATCCAGTAATTCTCGAATTATGGTTTTTTTTTATTAAAACACTTTTTTATGCTAGACGGCGTTGTTACTAAAATCGACGTCCAAGAAAAACAATTGAGACTTGACAACGTGACCAATTTATTAAAAGTATTAAATATAGAGAGCCACATTTATTTCATTCTACTTGCTTTTATGAATAACGTATAAACAACAGTTTTTATTAGAATACTTTATTTCTAACATAGAACTCTCTGTGTTCATGTTAAAAATACTCATCCAGGACTGAAAAGTGCTTGGCGTTTGACATCGTGCGACGTGCTTGTTGGAAAATTCGACTGTTTGGAAAATTCATAATATTACCAAAAATAACATAAAATAACATAACATCACGTCTATAATCCCCAAAGCGTTAGGCAGAGGTGTACAGTGCGATCATATTTCGCCAGTTATGTTTTAAGTCCTATGTAGTAGGGGGCGAGCCTATTGATATCTTTCGGGCACAAATCCAAGTACTACTACCACCAACAAATTCCTGTTCAAAAATTTAACCCAAGACCTTACGGACCAACGAGGCTTTACCAGAAACCTAACGATATACCCGCTTTCACACTTTTACGGTAACCCCAGCACCTCATTACGTGTTCACGTTAAAGTTTTCGACTATGTCGACTGAAGTAGGCATGTTTTTGATGTACCCTTACAATCTTATTTTGACTTACTCAAGCTCAGGCTTAATCGAGGGAAAGTTCATTAAAATAATTGTAATTATCATGAAGGACTGTGAATATAACAGTGCAAATTAAATTTATATTATAATTTGGTTGCAATTGTGAATATCTGCGAGTAGGAAATTCTTTCATTTAATGCAATCAAAATTGTAATAGATAAAATAAAAACCGGTCAAGTGCGTGTCATACGCACAGTGAAGGGTTCCGTGGTTGGGATGAATTTATCCCAAATACAAACTTAACATTGTAGTTGAAATACATGTTCTCACATACATTCCAACTGCAAATAACGTGTACGCACAATATTAATAGATTAAGTTATTTTAAGAACATACACTTTTATAGGTATTCCTGTAATTTATGAGGGAAGAACCATTGTCTGTATTTTTTTTCAAAATTTTAGGCTCAGTAGTTTTGGAGATAAGGAATGGTCAATTTTCATCTATTTTCTTTAATATCGTTTTCTTAATTATAAAAAATATGATAATTATTTGTTATGTAATATGTTCGTTATATAAAAAAAAATATGATCCTCACAACAAGCCCTTTCATTTGATATGTCACACGGTAGGTATTGTTAGCAGATACTGTTACCAAAACTTTTTTTTGTAATTTTCTTGTTTGCCCCCAAAAGTGACCCCTATATTCAGTCCATTAGATTCGGAGCAAATTGGCTGTAACAGACGGACAGACGGACAGACAGACAGTCGGACAGACAGACACACGAGTGATCCTATAAGAGTTCCGTTTTTTCCTTTTGTGGTACGGAACCCTAAAAATAATGATAAAGTCGTAAAGATGATTTCGGTCTAGTATTCGCACGCACTACTGCTGGCCAAAAGGTCCTGGGTTCGATTCCCGGGTCGGGAAAAGTGTTATTAGGTTTTTCAATCTAGAATTTCTCAGTAGCAGCCCGGAGTGTGCATTTGTGCTCGGTTGATGGCTCGCTCCCTATTACATGGGACTCAAACGTATATGGCGAACTGTAGGTGTGCATAGGTACACCTGTGCCTTACCCTTCGGGGAATACGGGCGTGATGTTATGTGATCAAATAGCTGACGCCAAAAGGAAAACAAGTCATTTCAAATTGAAACAAATCTTACTATTACAAAATTTTTTGTGTATAAGTAAATTCTACCGAAAGCAGCTTAATATTCCAACATAATCCAGTGAATTATGTTTTAAGTCGTAAACATTGGATTTATTTTGACAGAAAACATTTTTTTTTTAAACATCACAACAACATCTCCAAAGTTCTGGCTTACCAGTATCTACCCGCATTATACGTTTGCCGTCGTGCTCCATGCGGGGTACATATTTACCCGCGTGAGCACGTCGAGCCAACTACGGGTCAGGCGCGACCAACCGCCGACCGTCACCATTCCTGGCGTCTGCAGTGTGGCACACCCGCTGGGTCATCGTTGCACCAGGCTGAGCCAGGAGAGTACTGCATTACTCCAATCTGGGAATTAAGGGAATCTTGTTACCATAGACCTTCCTAACCCCTTTTGTATTTTATATAAATATAGCTTTCTTTTTATGTCGACAAGGTTATCGATCCATCTTGTGGATCATGACCAACATATTTTCACACAGACGGACCTGCGGGGATCAACTACAGTTACATATCTAACGATGTTTATTCTTTATAACCAACTTAAGGTTCTATTTTCGTCAATTCTGTAACATTATTTTGACAGTAGAAAACTCTATTATCATACTTTTCTCGTTAATAAGTTCCAAAAGAAAGAAAAGTTCTTTGAAAGTGCTAACATGTCTGGCCTGTGTGTCTGACATTTTGAGATACTTAAGAACTTATGAAAACTTTCTTTCCTTCAAATGGAATATTTCTAGACCTTTATTCAAGTATTAAACCTGAGCAAAATTTGAATATTTTTTTATGTTATTGGTTACTAGCTGGGCTCCACGGTTTCACCCACATAAATTTCAATCCCATGGGAATATCGGGATAAAAAGCATCTTATGTCCTAACACAGGTCATGGTTTACTCATGTGTAAAATTTCATTCAAAACCGTTCAGCCGTTTTAGCGTGAAAGCGTAACAAGCGCAACAGCATAGCGCACAAGTATGCTGTACACCGGATTGTAAGTGGTTGCCACTCTAACAGATGCTTTGTTATCCCAAAGACATAGTAAATAGTTTAGTCTAAAATAACGACACCCATACTTACCACAAGGCTGCTTTATGGTAGAAGTATATAAATGGTTAGACCGAATTATTCTAGACGAAAGAACTACCAAAAAGAAGCAAAATCTATATAAATAAAAAATAAAAAATGCTGGACTCATTTGGCTATTTTTTATTTTAATGTTCAATAGTGCGAATAATTGGGTTTTTATTATTATTAATCATTTTATTCAGAATTAGATATTCCATACATTGTAAGTTAATAGTACTTATAACTATGACGGCGCGTCTAAAGATTTTACGGAGTTGATTTTAGATCTTTATGACAGCTGTCAACTTGACGTAACCCCGAGTACTGAGAAGGCGGCCGGCTGGCTAAAAAAAGCAAGGTCGAAAAGATGTATTGAACCCGGCATTGATTTAATATTGACTGAGATATTGGAAATCATTGTGACTACCCTTGCAGGGCAGTGAGTAGATTGATATGCGCTCGCGCTCACGTACTTGGGGGAATTTCGTTTATATTATTGTTAATTCCCTAATGTGATCAGAGATATGTGATTATTCAGAATATTGTCTAACACTATTTCAGACACTAATCTACATGGTCCTCATATGGCCTGACCAAGATTATGTCTGGACTTTAAAATAGACTGTGACCTCTGAGTTTGTATCGGCCTTTCTTCTCAGAGTAGTCAGATAGGAAACGCCGAACTCAACTAGCTTATTTTTAATATGACGTGTAAAAGTGATTCCGATATCCTATTTACAGAACAAACAATTTCATTTCATTTCATTATTGACTTTCATTTACTTACATCTCCTGATCTCCTCGCCCGCATACCCACGCATATGAGACAATAAACCTATATCTCCTATCCTATATCTTCTGATAAAGACCACGTAATGCCTTTAACTATGTTAGTTTTTTTTTTTTTTTATAATATATTATTATTTACAATTCCGCTATTTAGTATAATAGTACCTGGGTAACCGAGATCTGCTCTAGTGAAAATAGAGAATGCTCATTTAATAGTATACTAAACCATGTATAGTACCTACTTATTCCATGCTGCCATGATAGTAGGTACTTACTAATTCCATGCTGCCATAATTATTATTCTAATGTCGTTATTGTCATGTCATTATTCATTAACTTGTTCTAAACTTTGGGTGACCGAGCTCTGCTCGGGTAAAAATACGGAGAAAACAAATTTTCCCAGATCCCTTATATTGCAACTTTCGTCGAAATCATTAGAGCTGATTTCGAGAACATGGGTACAAAGCTATATACAAACAAATATATGTACAAATATTGCTCGTTTAATAGTATAGGATAGGGCACTTTCAGATCCGTGAACGGTGTTCCAGTGCCTCATAACCGGGCAATCAACCCTTCCCAAAATACTATTTGCTGCTGTTGGTGCTGCCTCGCAGGCGGCTCATCAAGGAGACCACTCTTTTTTCTTACTATTTCCCTAAAGCTGTCGTTCTGGCCTTAGCAAACATACAACCCGAGGCAACCCAAACAGCATCCAAAATTCATTCACTAATTTTTTCATTTCTATGAAAAGAAAAATTGGAAAAATATCATGTTCGGGAAAATCTGACCGTCCTCGTTCGTATGGAATTTTGGTATGAAGTATTAATAATTTGGACACGTTGGTCAGGTCAGCTAGTCTAAACTAATGTTATAAAGGGAAAAGATTTGATTTTTTGTATGTTTGTATATTTTTTACTGGACCGATTAAAATTCTTTTACCAGTGCTATACGATTAAAATTCTTTTACAATACTATATTATCACTGAGTAACATAGGTTGTAATTTATAAGGATATAACGTGGACGAAGCCGCTGACGGAAGCTAGTATAATATATAATGGATGTGTTAAAAATTGCTCTAGCGTAAAACTTTTTCACATTTTCAGTAAATCGAATGAAGCAGAACTTCAAACGAAGCGGTAAGCCTATAACCATTAAAACCGGATTAAATAGGGTTGATGCTGATAAGAACACGATTTCATATTCGTTTGTATCTCTTCAGTCATTGATTATTATCATTTAATGATATAGGATCAGAATCGATTGTCAGTCAAGGGGTATCGTATTACCCAGTAACTGAGTTTTGGAGGTCAGATAGGCAGTTGCTCTATGTAAAAAGGAGCCATACATGAATATGAGTATAAAAATACTGGTATTCCGCTGCATTCGATTAGATTGGAAACCGATCCCAACAGAAAATTGACTAGACAAAAAATAGCCAAATTCTAATCCTCATCATCTATGACTATAATTTGGCTATTTTATTTGCTATTATATCCGTACTTGATGTACTATGCTTAGACTGAGGGATATAGGTTGTTATAGCTCGTGCTAAACGTTAAACGTACGTTCTGCAACACTCATTAAGCTCGAACAAAAAAAAAACCGCCAAATGTGAGTTGGACTAGCGCACGAAGGGTTCCATAACATTATCTATAAGAACGGCAAAATAATCACGTTTGCTGTATGAGCGCCCCCTTAAATATTTATTTTATTCTTTTTTATTTTTTTAGTATTTGTTGTTATAGCGGCAACAGAAATACATAAATAATCTGTGAAAATTTCAACTGTCACGGTTCATGAGATACAGTCTGGTAACAGACGGACGGACAGCGGAGTCTTTAGTAATAGGGTCCCGTTCTACCCTTTGGGTACGGAACCCTAAAAAAAACTCCTAACGCGAGTCGCACTTCAGAAACCTTTCCAAACATCAAATTTCCATTTCACAACATACCGTTAACGCCAGCAACCATTACACACAATAAAAACTCCACGATTACCCCCGACTGACAGAAACTCAGCCGGTATACGTCACCCCCTATCAATCTTTCAACATCTTTCTTTCCTGACCTATTTTCCTTACATGCCCGATAAAATGCGGGCCCAAAACCATCAATGAAAGAATGCATAAATCACTTAATAAACAATATTCATAGGAAAAAAGCCACTCGGACGTTCTTATACGAGAACTATTCGAAATCTATTCATACATTTATTCATGAATTGTCTCGATTGGCACTATTGTCATCCACAAATACAATGTTTTAAATACAATCGTAACATTCTTTACTATCTAGTGTTAAGGTTGATTTTTGATCAATGGAGTGGTAAATATAAAGTTGTCAATCGTAAACAACTTACAAACCCATTTGAAGTTAAACTAAATTGTAGCGCGAAGGTTTAAAGGACAGAATTGAGTTTGGCGGCTGTATAATATAAGTTTGTATTATAAAACGCAGTAACAAGTACTTTTCAGTGGATTTTGGGTGCTGATCCTCAACTTTGATAGCAAATGCGAGGCATCTAACGAGAAAATATGCTTGCTTTTTTATTGTATAATATTTATTTATTTTTTTGCTTGAAAGGTATCTCAAGATACGTTGGTGCGGTTCAAGTTACAAAAGATTGGCGTAGTTAATTTTTGAAGTGAAGACTTCTTCAGACGCGTTGGGCATTTTTGAGATGGGACTAAACCATTGATTTCGCGACACTGTAATGATACCAGGTTTTGAGCTTTAAAAAGACATCAACGCGTTGATTACCACGGTGCCTGGAGTAAAAGACATCAACGCGTTGATTACCTCAGTGCCGCTTTTTTTTTTCCAAGTTTTCACTTCTATCGGCACTCCCGGAGTGACACTGTTTTTTTTATATACCTCCGCTACAGGCTGGTCATCGTACTTTACAAACGGATTGGTGACATAACTTTCCCATTCTGTGCATTAAGAAAGCTGAAAGTTGGCTTTTTATAATCTGGATCAACAGTGTTAGTAGCATGACTGAGATATCTTTGAGATAAGTAACGTTTCTAAATTATAATTATAAGTCAAAATCTTTTGGATTACCTAGGTACTGATAACTATTTTAAACCTAAAAAACATTTGAACTCGTTTCAAATCATGTTCTTTTTCTACTACGATAAAACGCTTCGTCAGTTCTTGTATTCTAGAACTTTCCGTGGATGAAGACGTAACAGCACATTACTGTCAATTCAGAACAGTGAACAGAATACAAAACAATATATTTCTTTTTGTACCAATCAATCGAACAAAAACAAATCATCTTTCATAATTCGACATCCATTACGTAGTTATTAGGAAAATAACTGAGTCTGAACTGTGAAAGTCAGTACAAAAGACGCAATGTATTTGAAATGTTTGTAATTTTGTTTTTTTAGATGTCTTGGTATACCACGTATGTACGTGATCAAAATTTTTGTTAGCATTTCTACATCTCAATTTTGTCTGTCTTCTAGATATTTTGGCGTTGACTACTTAATTCACTGTTTATATTATTTTTCTTTTGTTCAGATTGCATTGTCATTTATAAAGGATGAGTTTGAATAAATTAATTATAGTGAAGTAATGGAAAATCACTACGTTCGGAAATGTAGCCGTTTATGTCTGTCATTTTTATGGTGTACATAATAGAGAATAGTCTATCTATCTATAGCCTACATAGCTACACATTAATCTGAACCGTCACACCTACATGAACCTATTTCTATTCTATCTTTCCCACATAGGTAGAACAAAAATAAGCTTAAAAATAAATAGCGACCACTGCGACCAGCGCTCAGTGTGGCAACACGCCGTGTTCGGGTTCACGACAAGTCAATCGTCATCCTGAGGATGCCTCGTTGAGAGGTGAAACACGTGTCGATTTCTCACAGGGTTTTTCATGGCTCTTTAGGAATATTTAAGCGGAACAGGTTACTAAATATAACTACGTCTATTGTACCTTTATATTATTATAGCCTTTGTTGAATATTCATAATTAGCTGCGTCCCGCGGTTTCACCCGCATAAGTCTTGATCCTATGAAAATATCGGAATAAAAGTATACTATGTCCTAACCCAGGTAATGGTTTACCGATGTGCCAAATTTTATTTAAACCCGTCAGTCGTTTTAGCGTGATAGCGTAACAAACAAACATATGAAAAAAATTATTTTGTTCTCTTTATTTACAAAAATTTCATTTCTGCGCCCCGCGGTTTCACCAGCATAAGTCTTAATCCCATAAAAATATCAGGATAAAAACTATCTTTTGTCCTAACCCAGATTATGGTGTAAACATGTGCCAAATTTTATCCAAACCCGTTCAGCCGTTTTAGCGTGAAAGCGTAACAAACAAATAAACAAAACAAACTCACTTTTGCATTTATAATATTCGTTAAAGATTAAGTTTAGATTTATTTCCATAGCAATAGTTTAGTTCATAATCTTAAAGATCTCAAAGGGTAGATTACAAGGTTCAAAAGAAAAATCTTCGAAAACCAGCTGTTCTTTTGCCGGAATATTTCCATGAAGACTGATTCAATCAGTTATATTTTATCCCAGACATCTTTTTCTTTGTGACTTCTTCGGTTAAGCTGGCTGAAATATAGTCCCTATGGTAACTAAACCACAAAGTAAATAGACACTATGATGGAAGTAGAAGGATAATAAGTAGTAGCTTAGCTTGATTCTGTGGTAAAGGCTCCGACTTATGAGTTGAAGATCGTGGGTACGAACACACGCAGGCAGTTTCATTATCATCATTGGCAGGCTTGTTCCACCCACTGTTGAATGTAGGCCTCCTCCCTTTTATGCCATGCTTCCTTGGTCTGTGCGAGTCTCATCCAGGACTTCCCTGCGATTTTCTGTAGGTCCTCCACCCACCTGGCCATTGGTCTGCCAGCTTGTTCTTCTACCGTTTCTTTACTTTGTGTAATTCAAATCATCAAAATTGGTCTAAAAAAATCGCTTGCTTTATTAGGTATTCCACTATTAGAGCCACAAATGTTATGTTCTAAGTGTTCACACTTTAAATCACAGTACAAAGTCAGGACTTGTCGAATTTGGTGAATTTGAAGGTCAATTAAGCAATTTAAAAAAAATATGTTTAAGACTATGAAACTGACGGGGACAGAATGGTAAGTGAAAAAACGCGAAGGAGAGAATTTTGAAACAAAATCATCCCGGCTTTTGGAACAAAGTTAAAATATTGGCAAGGCATTGCTGTTGGAAAGATGTCTCTATTCATTAAATGATTTATAGTCCTTTTCTGTTAAAACTGACATGTGTCGTTATTTGTCTATGCGTTACAAATTATTGTAGTCATATTTTATTTTTTGATTATTGTTTGATTTTACTTTGCTGTTGATATTTGACATATGGTTTTATAATTAATTATGTTTGCATGGTATTTTAAATTTCTTTTTTTTATGTAATTATTATTAAAGAATTTAAATTGAATTGCATGTATTTTAATAATATTTTTTGTGTTTGCTTTTGTTTCATATTTTATTATATTCGAACACAATGTGAATTATTAATTACTGAATAAATGAATGGAATTGTAAATTTCAACATTTCTTGGAATTGATTGTTTCGGAAACATTCCTTTCAAAGATTCGATTATATTTCGTGCTGCATGGTTTCTGGCTCCATTTCATTGGAAGCAAGTGTTTTCTAGAACTAACTCAGAATTAATAATAAAAAAAAAACTCTATTTTGATTGCCAGTTGCGGTAAAAGCAGCTCTTGCCCTGTAGCTTCTTCAAGGAGTAATGGTACATTTACTCCACCTAACCAGTCACACAAAAATTACTTAGGGCTCTTCTGTGGGTCAACCAAGGTTGAGGTTGTTCTGCTCGGTAATAGTGAAAACATTATTTATTTACAAATCAAATTGGAATCAAACACTCATACTAATTTGTTGAAAAAAAATGGGTCGTTTTGCAACCCGTTTATTAACTTTAGGATAAAATTACTGAAGTTAATTTGATAATCATGATCTTATGAATGGTGCTTAACGAATTTACCGCATTTTAACAAAAAAAGTGTATATCGCCAAATAAAAGGGGTGGCCAAAAAAAGTTTTACACATTCGAATTAGCCATTCTTTATAAGCGATCGACGCGTGAATACTCAATCACGCAAACAGAGGGCGCCTTCTGATTTTCCGAATATGAGTGACGGATGAATGCAACGATCGCGTATTCGACTATCGCTTAAACAGTCCCGGAAAAACCTGAATCGAGTCACGCTGCATATTTTTGTTTTAAGTTTTCTTTCTCTCTATCTTTTTAAATCATTGTAAACAAAAGCGGTTTTGAAACCAATCACCAGCCATTTCTGTTTGTCGTTGTTCCAAATTTGAAATCAGAATACTAAAAAAAAACACTTAAATTGCAATAAGTCGTCTTTTCGCGTTTCTCAGGTGCAATACAATTAGCGGGTAATTTAAAAAAAAAAAAACGAGGGTTTACATAGAGCAAACGTTTTTTTAGTAACTTCTGTTACCTCGCAGAACATTTACGACGGCCGTCATGCTGTTCGGCATGGAATTAATTAACGCCACTAAGACGTGCTGTGGAATGTTCACCCATGCTTCCAAGATTGCAGTTTTCAGTTCCTGCAAAGTTTCTGGAGTTGGTTGGATAGCTCAAACGAGCCTCTTCAGTTCACCCCATAAGTTCTCTGTTGAATTAATATCAGAGATTACTTGCTGGCCATTCCATTACTGCGATACTAACGTCATGCAGATATTTTATGGTTTTTATTACATTGCTGAAAAAATGTCCTTGTCTTTGGTAGACTTTCCTACGTCCATCATTACCATACAGCATAATCTTGGTTTCTTCCGTAAAAAGAACCTGGCTCCATTGACGTTGAGTCCTATGCAAATGTTCACCTGCAAATTGTAGGCACGCCATTCTGTGAGCAAGTGTCAGTTTGGTTCCATTGGCTGGCGTATGAGGTTTCGGACCTCGTTCTTCGAGTCTCCTTCTAATAGTTCGCGGTCAGGTGACAATTACGTAGGCTGATGGTAAATATAAACCGATCTTGTCGTACTGCAGTGACTTGGTTTCATGGTGTTCCTGGATGGCGCATGAAGCCACCAGTCTCCAGCTCTTGATTATAAATTCTTTTGATTGCAGAACGAATTACATGAAGTTGTGCACTTATGTTTTTCTGGCTAAGCCCAGACTGAGGAAGTACCACAGCCTGCGCGGTTACTTCAGATGTAGATCCATAATTTGAATGTCAGAATAAATAAATAAATAAAGAAAAACAATTTCGTTTTTTTTTTATCCAAAACAAAACAAATAACGAAATAACTATTGACATAAAGATGCTCTAATCAAAGGTTGTTACTTTTTTGATTAAAAGCGACCAAACTCCGTGTTTCTTCGTTTTTTCAAATTCAATTTGGAACAATGGTGATACCGAAATAGTGAATAGTCCCGGGAAATCCCGGAAACGAAAGTACCGGGAAATCCCGGAAATTGGCGTCGTTGTAGGAACCGGGATTTTAAAAATCAAATCCCGGTTCTTCCGGTACTTTCGGGAAAAGATACAAATGTCACCCGTCTCTCTGGTTTCAAATTATCGGCAATCATTAAAGCTCTTCTCACAGTTATTATGATAGACTTGATTAACCACGCCAGGAATAAACCAAGACAAATGAAAATGCATCAAATTTTAGACGAAGTAACCGTAACCATCGCATCAAGAACCACATGATGTGCTACCTCTACATGTCCACAGGCTCCGCAAACCACACCTCTTACATGTAGTACAAGGCCAAATCCAAGAAAGTCGGCCGACCTATTTACACATGAAATGAAAAGCTAAAACAGGACTCGACCTACTTCGACAAGGAAATCAATTTTTGAATGGACACAGTTGAAGACTGATATAAGATTAATTAGACTACTAGCAAGATGTACAAGAATCCTGAAACAGATACCACTATCTGTTTCAGGATTCTTTTTTGATTATCTCTAGAGCTCAGACGAAAACATTGAAAACAAAGAGCAGGCGCACCGGTGAAGCTGGACCTGAACTGGCCTGGCGGCGACGTCGTAAAAAGATGCCCATCCATAGATAAGTATCACCCGTCTCTCCACTACCCAAATCCTTCCATATCCTGAGGGCACGTCTTCCCTACCATTACCGCGCCCCTGGTCTACTCCGTGATATGCAATCGCCTGGTAGCCCCATGAAGCATGAGGGTCCAGAGGCTATTGCAAATCTTGGGGTTCAATCGATTTATCGAGTCTGCTTAAACCACGCTGGGGTTAGTGCATTCATTCATTCATTCATTCATCATTAATGCTACGCTAAAACTCCACTGTTACTTTTCATTTTTTTATAGATATTACATAAATTTTAAATAATCATTTGGATATCCAGAAAAAGTCATGTTGGTTTAAAAAATTGGTTTGATGAAACTGTTTTTTAATAAATGTTCTTGTTATAAAGTAGGATTAAGTACAAAAATGTTTTAATGTTAAGAAAATGTTGCTGGTAGAATATGCTTATTCATCAGAAAAAAATTATACTAAAGACTAATTTTGTGTCTATTAAACAAGAAATAAAACGTTTTATTTGATTTTTTTTATTTTGTCCTGTAATTTCGTCTTTAAAGAAAGAAAGAAAAGAAAAAGTATTTATTGGGACTCGCACAGGACATTACAAATTAACTAAAACACATTCATTAAAACATTATAAAAAATTTAAAAAACAAATTTAAAAAAAAAATAAAAATAATAGCAGAAAGTCCTGTACGAGGCCAAAAGGCTCCTATCTCAGCATATGTTGCGACATTTAAAAAAAAATGTCGCAGCGCTGGTATTCTGATAGGGCCGGCCTCTTTCTCTCCCGTCTTTCTCTTACTTTCTCCATTTTAACACTTTCAATTCTACTATCTTAAAGTATCGAAAGTACCGGGAATCCCGGTTCTTTAGCCAAAAGGTCCCGAAAATCCCGGTTCTTTAAAACAGTACCGGTTCTGCATTCCCTATACCGAAATGATGGCCAGTATGTAAGCTTAAAATAGCATAAAAACTTTTTCTCTGATATACCATTATTTTGATGTTTTCGGCCTATTTTCGTCCTATACATGCACGGTGGCTCGATTTTGCATCATAAAACACTTGATATGTTATACTTACTCCTCTAAATACTGCCGATACCCAAGCCTCTTCATTTGAATAAAAAATGCTTCGAAACTCCATGCGAGACCGAACTATAAAATAAATATCATTCAATCTTCGTTTAAAGTTTATTCCAAGTCGGAAGTTGTGTTCTTGAGCCGCTGAAATAACACATAACATATCTTTATCTTAAGGCTGATTTCCACCAAACGGCTTGCATCGCATCGGATCGGAAAGGATACGAACGGATGCGGTGATAGCCGCGACCGGCAGAATGTCGACGCATATATTATGATCGGCTCCGTACCGGCTCCGCTTGCGTACGTATCCGTTTCTGCGCCTAGTCAAGTAGTTTCATTTCTACCGTGTTGACGTGTTCTAATTTTTGAAAATGGTTGAAGTTGACGTAGTATTGTTGGCTATTGCATTAGAAGAAGAAAAATAATAATTTTAAACACAGAAGAGGAAAAGAAAAATTTTGATTGATGATTTATTTCCCGGTCACGGCTTTGAGCGCACGCGACGACAGCCGATAGGATCCTATCGGATGCGACGACAGGCGAACGGAGCCGATCGCGCATCGCAGCATACTTTCGGTTACGATCGCGTGGCGTGGAAGATGCCCGCGGTCAAGCTGCTGTGCGCCGCTTGGTGATATAGATTTTAAATACTGTGTACACGATTTAATATCGTTTAAAGATTGTAAAATCCGTTCCGATCCGATGCGATGCGAGCCGTTTGGTCGAAATCATCCTTTAGTATGGCGTTTCGTTTCCAATAAACTGTGTGATGTTCCGTAACATCACACCTGTTTTTCCCGAAGGGTTAGGCAACCATAATATATAGGTGAATCTACATACAGCCACATTTCGCCAGTTATGTTTAAATCCCAAGTAATAGGGGGCGAAGTAATAGGATTTACAAACTGTATTTTTTGTATGAGAAATATTTTGGGAAACTGCTTTGTAGTAAAAATAATAGCGATAGGTTTCAAAGAATTTTTTTAAATTTTTTTTTTACTCTCCATATTTATTATGTAATTCAAGCAATCAATCGTAGTTTTTCTAACACCTTGCAAGATATTGTCTTTTCTTCCTAAGGATATATAGCCGTACATTATGGCCATTGCACAGATTCTAGACATTGATGGCTAATTTATCTGTAGGAGGGTTAAGGAAGTTATGCAATATCTGTGGGGCCTACGCTGAGAGTCACGGCTGAAAGTACAACGATAGAAAGAGTGAGTATATGCTCATCAGAGGTAAAATTAAACAACCTAAGCATATACCACCAGTGTATCTCAACGGGGTATCTTTGAGTCGGGCCTCTCAGTTTAGGTATTTAGGGCATGTTGTAACCGAAACCCTGCATGATGACGCAGACATTGAGAGAGAGCGGAGAGCATTGTCGGTGCGAGCTAACATGTTGGTACATAGGTTTGCGAAGTGTACAGCGTAAGTAAAGGTAACTTTGTTCAGAGCCTACTGCCAAAGTTATTATACCAGCGCCCTATGGACCAACTGCACGCAGCGTGGCTACAATGGTATCAGGGTTCAGTATAACAACACTTTTAGGATTCTGGTGTGACTATCTCGATTTTGCAGTGCCTCGGGCATGTTTGCCGACGCGACTTTTACGCTATAATTTGCGAAAAGTCAGCCTCACTAATTCGTCGAATTCGAGGGAGTGGCAACGGAATCCTAAGGATGATTGCTGACCGACCAGTATAGCCAGCTGTGGGAAGGCTCATCAGGCTGCATGTTACCTGATGAGTTTTTGTATTTTATTTTATTTTGAATTATTTAACTTTAGAGTAATTTAATTTGAATTTATTTTCAATTATTTAATTTAATTTGAATTTATTTTCAATTATTTAATATAATTTTAATTTATTTTCAATTATTTATTTCAATTTTGTTTCAATTCCATTACAATTATTTTTTTCAATTTTGTTTCAATTCAATTACAATTATTTATTTTAATTTTAATTAATTTTCAATTATTTATTTCAAATTATATTAATTTACATTCAATTATTTATTTCGAGTATTATATTATGTTACCTAATTGTACTAATTGATCTCGTCATTACTAACATAGTTTTAAGAAAATGTAATAGGTACTAACAAAATATGGAAAAAATAGTCTGAATTAAATGAATTTTATTTTTTATTTTTTTATTAACACTTATTTTTTCTACTAATTCCCGTTTTCACTGACACTAGGCAACATCTAATTAATGTCTAAATAGAAGCGCGCATAACTATTGTAACTTCGACTCTAGGAATCACTTATTTCCATAAAAATAAAGTTGATGCCTTAATTTAATTTACCTAGCATTTTCCGTGCTTTAGTTCATAATCGCCAATGTGTCGTGAATTCAAACGAACCTTAGATTCAGCCCACTTCAGCCATCCACGTACATACCTCAGACTAACAAATAAACAAACAACTGTGCAATATTGTAACATAATCCGTCTTTATTTGTCACTGGCCAAGTGATCTATGGCTGGCTTTGAGAACGTTATTAAGTTAATGCAAAGAGGTTCAAGTTACTGGATGTGGTCTTCCTGTATTGTGTACTACACAATATTGGCATAATCGTGGTAAGAAGATGAAACAGCGAGCAAGTTGGTACCAGAACTAACAGTCTTACACTTTGACAGTTGTGCGGTAATGACAGGAATAACGCTTAGCTACGTATATATGCTAAGTAATATTTATAGATCTCGGCCTCAGACATGGTAGGGTCAAAACACCACTTGCATTGGGTGTGGGAATGACCCATCACCATTTCTGTCGAAAGACGTCCACTGCCAGACATAGGCCTCCCCCGAGTATTGCCACTTCAACTGATTCTGTGTCCCATCCAGCGGATTCCTGCGGCCTTCAGCAGGTCATCTGTCCACCTTATGAGAGGCCTTCCAATGCTACGGCTTCCAGTACGCAATACGCCACTCCAGAACATTTCTGCCGCATCGGACATCTATTCTTTACTGCCATTTAAGTTTGGCAATTCCTCGGGCAATGTCGATACCTTGGTTTTCCTATGGATTTCTTAATTTCTGATTCGATCACGGAGGGAAATTCCAAGCATAGCCCTCTCCATTGCCCTTTGGGTGACTTTCAGCCTACTAATGTGGCCCATTGAGAGCAATCACGTTTCAATGCCATAGTTCATCACTGGTAAGACGCACTGGTCAAAGACTTTTGTCTTAAGATACTGTGGTATGTGAGACGAGAAGTATTACGTAGTTTCCCGAACGCCGCCCAGCCGAGTCAAATTCGACGATTGACCTCTTTCTCGAAGTTGAACCTACCTAACTGGACCGTTTGGCCTAGGTAAACATAATCGTCCACAACTTTGAGTGTAGAGTCTCCGTGGGAATGAGCCAATGATGCCCGATTTTGCCAATTATTGGTATGGCATTATGACTTGAGTGATCAAAAAACAAAATCTTAAAAGCAAACTTTCTGTAGCAGCGTTAATCTGTAAAAAATAAATATCGATGTGCACAGTTCTACTAAGTTCGAAATGATTTTTTTTCTTGCAACAAATTATAATTTTCTGATTACACAAAGAAGAAGCTACCTTCCTTTTGACACAAAATTTCCAGTATTATATACCACAAACACCTTATAACAATTTTGCCCTGAACCATATAAGGCAATTAATTACCACGTCAGACATAAGGGTAGAACCAGACTAGCGTAATTAACTCGCCACAAATCACGTAATATAACTTTACTCTGACTTTATTTACTTTGCTTTGGCAAAGGACTCAGTTTGCATCGAAATTTTACTAAATAGCTACTTGTTTATTGCAGCGTTAATTATAATGGTCTCTCCTTACTTTGATGGCATTTGGAGATAGGAACTGCTAGCGTAGTTCCTCTAACTTCATTTATTATTTTTATTTCGATAATTATATTTTTAGTTTTTTCTAAGTATACAGTAGTGGTAAAGCACAGAACCGGTCGAAGTGGCGGTGCTTGGGGAGGCCATGTCTAGCAGTGCACGTCTTACGTTGAATTGTAGCAGCTAACTTAAAATATTTCGGTATTTACTATAATGCAACATTTACACACACTCTATTTGAATCACTCAGTAATTGTAAAGTACCTAAAGTTAAATAGTCTATCAAACAGCTACACTTCGAGTATTTGGTTGGAATATTTCAACTAAAGCTGTAATTTCTGGACCAACGCACCGCAAAGGGAATTAGTCTAAAACACCAAATCGGACTAAACTCTTAGTTCTAGGCATTACGACAATAAAATTATTCCAACACGATTGGAACGTTCAAACACATTTTCAGCCATACATGTTAATTATATTTGTGATGCATACGGATAATAATATTGATAAACTGATTTTTCCAGCAAATTCACCTAATGGATTTCGGATTTAAACTTAGCAGTGGTTTTTTTCCCTACAAACTTTTATCGCCCGATGCACCAATTTTTTAGGTTTTATTTTAGTTCGTTCGTGAGTTTTAGGTCGTTGCATTAGTGGTCGCAAACGCCACTGCTGAGCACGAAGTCCTGGGTTCGATTCTCGGGTCTGGCACCCTCAGTTATTCTAAATGGAATTTTTCAGTAGCAGCCCGGAGTCTGGATTTGTGCCCAGTTAATGGCAATAGCCTAAAACATACCTAACTCGCGAAATGTGTGAGTACTATATGTACACCTCTGCCTGACCTTTTGGGGCATAGAGGCATGATGTTATGATTTATTTAAAAAAAAAAAAAACAGAAAACTGACTTATTTAAAAAATCATTAGGCTGTGTATCAGTGTACCCACAGTTCACTTCAGCCCAATGTCTCTTCCTGTAACCGAAATCTTTGTAAATACAAACAAATTCGCAAGTATGGTGAGGCTTCTCACAAGGCACTTTTTTAGGTTATGTTTGTACCTATAATTTTACGAAAAAACACAGTTTTTTTTTACATTTCGACTACCTTGATCGGTACTACTGAGCATGAAGCCCTGGCTTTGATTACAAATTGTTATTGGATTAAACGGTCAGGAATTTCTCTGAAGCAGCCCTTTTTTTTTTTTGATGGTGGGAAATCATCAAATAACTTCTCCCGCTCTGGGCGGAGCGGGAGGGCGTGTCAGACTCTTACTGACTAAAACCCACCCGTGTTCCTTCGGTTGCCCTGTTGCCGGGGGCCACGATCTCCCTTTCGGTTTTCCTCGCAACCCCGGCAGGCATCGGCCCTAGTGGACCCCTTCAAATCTGCTGACATCTCTTTGAGGCGCGCGTGGAACACAACGCGCCGTCGACCCGGGCCTGGTCCTTATCGGACGGTGAGCCACCCATTGCTCACCGTCCGCAAGCCCGCGCCTACGGTGGCCGGAAATCGCCTCGCGATTCCCGACGCCCTGGGCGTCTCCTCCTGCGGCGGTTGGGGGCGTGAGGGCGCGAAATTTGCCTTTCCCTCACGCGTTCCGCCTCCTCCTTCGCGAGCATTACAGCTTCGCAGAAGGAGGTGACGGCCTCCCATTTCCTCTCGCTCCGTACCATGGCCTGAACCAGGGCCGGACGCGAGAGATCACCGCCGCCGATCGCCTCCACGAGGACACGGCGATGCTCCGCCCAAGCTGGGCAGAACTCCACCGTATGCTCCACCGTGTCCTCCGGGCGATCCACACAATGGTGACACCCGGGCGTTTTCTCCCGCCTTATCCTGTGCAGGAACCTCCCGAAACAGCCGTGTCCGGTGAGGACCTGCGTCAGGCGGAAGGTAAGGACGCCGTGGCGCCTCTCTAGCCACTCTTCACTCTGAAGCAGCCCTGAGCCTGGATTCGTACCCGGTTGATGGCAATAGGCTCGCTCCTATTATGTAGATACTTAATTGATGAAATGTGGGTGTAGGTACTATATAGTACACGGCTGCCAAACCCTTTGGGGAAAACAGACGTGATATTATGTTGAGTTCTGAATTTTCGTTATTGGATTGAGCAGAAATTATAATTCAACTCTGTCCCTTATTATTTCTAAGTTTAAAACAGAAATAAGCGATTTCAAACCGTAACCAATTAGTAATAGCTGTCACTATTGCGATTACAACGAAAATAATTATTAAAATATTTCAACAGTACACTGTTTCAATATACAACTGTTGAAATATTTTAATAAAAAGACACATAATATTAAGGATTTTTTTATAACACACTGTGACGCTACTAATTGTATTTTCCATTAGGTACCTATCTATATATATATATCTATAGTTAATATATAAAGCTGAACAGTTTGTTTGTTTGCTTGAACGCGCTAATCTCAGGAACTACAGGTCTGATTTGAAAAATTATTTCAGTTTTAGATAGCCCATTTATCGAAGAAGGCTATATATAGACATAGGCCATGGTCTTAGCGTAATGTAATATATTATCACGCTAAGACCAATAGAAGCGGAGCACCAATGAAGAATGTTTTAAAATCGGTTTTTTTTCCTTTTGAGAGGTTAAAGTTTCTTTAATGTAAGACAGAATTTTTCCCCTTTAAAAGTTCTAAAAAAAGTCCGCGGTTGGCTCACTATAACCTTTTTAATGCTAACCTAACTTGTTCTAAAATAATGCATTATTTGCGAAGGTGTTTTTATAAACATGATATTAATCCTTATCCAAATAAATACGTTAACGTAGGTATTATTAAAAAAAAAAAAAAATACCTTCTACATAAACGAAGTTACGGGTTAAAATTAGTGTTAGCGCAAAGTAACTATTCCATGCGGATGAGGCCGCGGGTAGAAGCTAGTATTTTATATTTGCTTTTCACTATTTCAATTACAATGAAAGTATCTACCTAATTATCAAAATGTTTCACCAGCAGTTGAATACTGAACAGTGTACCAAGAAGACACAATATAATCAGCAATGTTTCATTACACACCACAAAGTATTTTCCATTATTTACCTTTGCTTTACATTTGGGACAAATAATCTTCTTCTTCTTCTCTTGTGGTTACTGACTAACCTGGTATCAGAGTGCGATAAATAATGAGAGCAAAAAAGCATAAAAATAATCAACCTATATCGTTCCCACTACTGGGACACAGACCTCCTCCCTGTGAGAGGGAGTGGGTCGTAAAGCACGCTAGCCCAGTGCGTGTGGGTGGATGTCACAAGTCTTCGAATATTTGAAAGTGCCTGCCTGGGTTCAAGCTCACGACCTTACAAACTCGTAAAAACAACAACTAAACAGAACAGAAGACCTACACTGTCCTCCCATACCTAGTCACACTGTTATTTGAAAGAATTGTAAAAGCCAATTATTTTTAAAAGAGTAACCGTGGAGTTTCTTGCCGGCTCTTCTCCATAGGAAACGACCAGTTGGAACCGTGCACCTAGCTTCTGACGTTTCATAAGTGCCCATGTAGGTTTATGTGAAATAAAAATATTTTGAATTGAATTGAATTTTGAAGAGAAACAACATTCATTACTAACTTCTATAAAATGACCAATATCACCTTTAAAGGAACAAGTAACAAGCTTAGGTTCTTTCCATTTAATAAACTTACCTACAGCAGCTGTTAGCAACAAAATCACCGTATGTTTGACGAGCTTTATGTAATAGAAACACTTTACCACTGACCGAAAGCTCTAACACGATGACGGTAAATCCGCTCAAATGCACAATCCTAAAATCCCGAGCCAATCGGATGAGCTGCGGTCGGTAAATTGTTTACCTAGGATGGGCATTGCCACCGATTTTAGTTAGGATCCATGAGTGCTTTGAACTTTTCAAATGAGTGGGTTGACTGTTATGATGGCAGTATTAGTAAATTGCGTATTTGATCATCATCTGCCTAGCCTATTCCCAACTATGTCGGGTCGGCTTTCAGTCTAACCGGATGCAGCTGAATACCAGTATTTTACATGGAGTTACTGTTTATCTCGTTGGTCTAGTGGTCGCAAGCGCTACTGCTAAGTATGAGGTCCTGGGTTCGATTCCCGGGTCGAGCAAAATGTTATTGGGTTTTTCTATCTGAAATTTCTCAGTAGCAGCTCGGAGTCTGGATTTGTGCCCGGTTGATGGCAATAGGCTCGCCCCCTATTACATGGGACTTAAACATAACTGGCGAAATGTGGGTGTGCCTGCTACAGGGACATCTCTGCCCAACCCTTCGGGGAAACAAGGCGTGATGTTATGATGTTATGTGTTACTGTTTATCTGACCTCCACAGCCCAGTTACTGGATAATACGATACCGCTTGGTAAGACTGGTTGTCAAACTTTTGGGCTTCTGATGACTCGTAACGACTGTGAAAGATTCACGAATGACAGCCGGATCCAACGGCTTAACGTGCTCTCCGAGGCACTGAGGAGTCTCGGTATGTAAAAATGGTCACCCATCTATAGACCAACTCCGGAAAGCGTAACTTAACCTGGTGGATCGACCCGTGCGGCTGTTATTACTTAGCCATGAGCTCTTAGAGTATTAGTAAGTTGCGTATATGATAATTGTGCAAAACAGAATTCAACAATATTCACTGTTTTATTAACATTGTCGAGCAAACGATTTTTTCAAACATTTATGAAGTAATAAATTAAGAGTATTCTATTCTAAGAATTTCCTTCCAAATCCTCCGGATTGTAAATGTGTTCCGCAATTGAGGTGCCCTTTAATTTTGTTACTACCTGCGCCCCGCGGTTTCACCCACATAAGTCTCGATCCCGTAAGAATATCGGTATAAAAGCATTCTATGTCCTAACCCAGGTCATGGTTTACCCATGTGCTCAATTTCATTTAAATCTAATCAGCCGTTTTAGCGTGAAAGCATAACAAACAAAGAAATAAACTCACTTTCGCATATATAATATTAATTATTAGTTAGAATTAGCAGAGACTAAAAGCTGGCCAATCCACTTGTAAAACATGCTTGGCATTGAATGACACCTAACAGATAGCCAAAGACAAGAACTATTTTTTTAACAAATGACCACAGGACGTTGTGATTTCTATCCACAACAACTGCAACTCCTGAAAGCCAGAATCAAGAGTAGGGACCACCAGGAAAGCAACGCAATGAATCTCTCAGTAATGAAATTCGAACCAACGAAGGAGCAAGAAATAACCCATGACTTTCCTCTTCATGATGCAATTATATCATACTGAGCATAACAAAGTCGCCTCTTCCAAGAAAAATAAAGCCTGTAGCTTGAACCCTACACGGATTACGCAGATTAACCGTCTCACAAACAAGAAATAAAAACCGTAAAACCGTAAACTCACTTACCTTATAAAGTTCTGCAATGAGTATAAATTGCAAACGCTTTTCCTTCCATGGAATTCCCTTGTGGTTGAATAGACGTCCAATATACTTCGTGGTGCCTCGAGCTATTTATAGCAATAGTACGTAGACTCGGTTGAAAGTTGTGCTAGTGACAAGTTGGTGGCTTATTACATGGCTTATAGGATTTATGGCTCGGTTACAAATACATTAGGCCAACAGGTGCGGTTAAAAGTTGTAGTGAGTAAGTACACACATCAAAAGTGTCTAGGGATCAAGCATTTTTATGCGGATTTCTTGAGATTGAGATGTGGCTTTGTAATAAATTTATGATTATATAAATTTATATGGATCCTTTTTGGTGCATTTCATAATTTGAAACAGGAACTGTTAATCAAATTCGAGTAAAAGATGAAAATCAGCTGTCAATATTTTCCCTATAAAAACATACAACGCATTGAAGACATTATTAGTGCTACTGTTTCCCTACTACTGATTAAAACCAACGTTATTATGGAGCGGCGACGTCATTTAAGCAGGGAAGAAATGCTCAGAGCCGTGGGAATGATAGAAGCTGGTTCCCGGCAACGTACTGTGGCTTTAGCTCTGAATACAAGTCAGAGTGTTATCAGTCGACTTTGGACACGTTACCGAAGCACTGGTACCGTGGCTGAGCGCCATGGAGGACGGTATCGCTGCACCACACGGAGACAAGACCGATACATTCAAATCTTAACTCGAAGAGCTCCAACAATAACCGCCATGATGTTAGCCGTGAGGCTTCATCACTCTTCAGGAAACTTAATTAGCGACCAAACAGTCAGAAACCGCTTGCATGAAGTGAACCTTCATTCCCGAAGACCGCTACGGGTACCACCTATAGCAATGCACAATCGTAGGATTCGATATCAATGGGCTCTTGAACACAGAAATTGGGCAGAAGAACAATGGCGTTTCGTGTGCTTTTCTGATGAGTCTCGTTTTGGTATGAGACCGGATACAAGACGTATACGACACTGGAGAACCCCTGGACGCCAACAGCGATTAAAATCCTGCCAGGAAGTCCATCCTTATAGTGGTGGAACCATCATGGTATGGGCGGGTATTTGGATCGGCGGAAGAACTGAGTTGATTTGGATCAGAGGCAACCTCAACGCTCAAATTTATGCTGAGACGATTGTATCTGACGTCATCGTTCCTCTACAAGTGCAAATCGGTCCCTTATTTCAGTTAATGCATGATAATGCACGACCGCACACCGCAAGAGTTGTAAGACAGACTCTCGCCGCAGCTAACATCAATGTCCTGCTCTGGCCTGCTCAGTCGCCAGACTTGAACCCGATTGAGCATGCATGGGATATGCTACAGAGAAGAGCTCTGCCGAATATGGAGGGTATCCAGTCGCAAGAAGACCTTTTTTTGTTGTTGCAACGAACATGGGCGGCCATTCCACAGCGTGATTTGGATGAACTCATTTTGAGTATGCCAAACCGATGTTCTTGTGTTGTTAGTGTTCGCGGTAGAAACACGGATTATTAATTGTTTAAGTTACCCAATAAAATTTTAAAGAAAACTGTTATTTCAGTCTTTTTTTCGAACTTTAATGTTAGTGGTTCAAATGTCAAAAATCCCTTTATTAGGAAAATGGCAAATTTCTTTATTAATGCAAAGGTGACTTGGTTTATCGTTACTGTGACAAACGAAAACACTTTATTTGATGAATCCTTAAAGAAAATTTTAATTAATATCAATCAGGAGAAAAGTTATTGCAAAAATATATGTTGATCCCTAGACACTTTTGATGTGTGTAGTACGGTCTCTTATTGAGCGAGAAGAGGTTTACACTTAACACGTCTGGCATACTCAGGGTTGTCAGTTTTGGTATCAACTCTACTGAATGGCTGTGCACGTGTGCACTGACATAATTATTATATTATATTCTCGAACGGAAGAAGTGAGGAATCGATAAAACGTTGCTTTGTAGGTTTTAAGTTTAAGTGGTACCTATTTTCAATGAAGCTTGGGGGGCTTGTGGCTAAGTAATAACAGCCACACGGGTTGATCGATCAGGTTAAACTACACTTGCTGCTGTTGGTCCGTGGACCAAATTTACAAACCGAGACTCCTCCGTGCCTCAGAAAGCACGTTAAGCCGTTGGTCCCAGCTGTCATTCGTGGATCTTTGACAGTCGTGACGGGTCGTCAGAAGCCCGAAAATCTGACAACCATTCTTACCAAGGGGTATCGCGTTACCCAAGAACTGACTTGTGGAGGTCAGATAGGCAGTTGCTCCATGTAAAATACTGGTATTCAGCTGCATCCGGTAAGACTGGAAGCCTACTCCAACATAGTTGGGAAAATTAGGCAGATTGATTCTCTGACAGAAGAAGTGAGGAAACGATTTGATAAGAAACAGCATTTTAGGTTGACTGAAGCAATTGGCAAATGGCCCACACGATTTTAAGTGGTACCTATTTTGAATTAAAAACAATTATCTTATCGATTACATACACCTAAATAATGCCTAAATTATAATATTTCATTGTGTCTATCAACTATGAAAGGAAAACTAAACACTTGTTTATTCCTCTTAGTTCTTTATAGCCAAAGAGAAACATAGTAGTTCTGCTTAGTAACAGAAACAAGAATGATGTTTTCCATGCGAACACTTTTACTTGAAGCTCTCAACAGAATTGAAAATTCCAAGAGTTTATTATTTCGATGGAAAACTGGTCATTCAAGTACATTACTGAACAACATTTTATGTAGGTACTTATCTGTTTAGTGTTTACCTTTCTAAACTAAACTACAGCATTTACCTCGGAAACGCACACAGTGCACTGCAAACAGTGTGTTTCAGTGAGGAGTCATTAGCTGTGGCGTTCAGTGAGCAAGGTGCGGTCCCATGCGGTTTCGTGCGGTCTCGAGCGGTAACTTTTCTGAACATTTCACGTTGAAAACTGTTTTATTTGAGTGCGGCTGCGGACGGACTGAGTGCTACCTGCTGGGGGAATACGGACAAACGATACATGGATGTAACACTGCTGTTTGAAAACAAGAAAGTATGATACTTTTCTGATCTGCATGAGAATAAACACAGGCTAACGGTGGAACGGTAAGTTTTAATAGAATATTTTGCCGTTGCAAGTGTCTTAAAACAGTGGTAGACCGCCAGCCTCTTGTGGATCTTTTATCATGCAAAATCAGTAGAAATTAATGAACGTCATTCAGTTTTGAGTACTTAAAAACCGTCGCTATTAATGTGGCCACCTGCTGGTGGTATCAGTTGCGGTTGTGGAATATATCTATCTACTTGAGACCATTAGTGCTCAACTCATATGATTTAAGTACATAAATTCCATCGACACAGAAAGAAGAAAAAGATAATGAAAGTCAGGCTGTTATATTATCCCGAAAGTAAGCATTACACATAACATAACATACGCCTTGTTTCCCCAAAGGGTTGGGCAGAGGTGTCCCTGTAGCAGGTTCACCCACATTTTGTCAGTTATGTTTTTAGTCCCATGTAATAGAGGGCGAGCCTATTGTCATCAACCGGGCACAAATCCAGACTCCAGGCTGCTACTGAGAAGTAAACATTAAGCTCTCAAAAGGTCTTCAAAGCCCTCCGCGTCCAATATACCTACCAGTTAGGAGCGCTGATGGGGCTGAAGCGGCACTGCAGTGCCTCGGGCATGTTTGCCGAAGCTTGACCGCTTCTATGCAACTATGCGTAAGCGGAGCGCGTCTCTGGTGCGCAGGGTGCGCGGCAGCCCCAACAGCGTGCTGATGATGATAGCTGACAGGCTCGACTGTTCATACATACGACACTGCAGTGACTTGCACGTCACCTACAATCGTCTGCAATTAATGCTTTGTTAGAGTAAGTGTTGTAGGTAAAGTGGTTTTTGTTTTGTATTTTATTGTAATATTAATGTATTGTTTGATGAAGGTATGTGTGATGTATTTATTTTTTTATATTGTGTATGAGTCACTGTAACTCGAATGAATAAATGAACTGGTAATAATGGTACATAGCGACAGTTTCAGATTCGTTGAAGCTCTGAGACTGAAAAATAGGTAAATTCTTGTATCTAACATAACATCACGCCTGTAACCCCGAAGGGTTATGCAGAGGTGTACTTATAGTTAACCCGTATTTCGCCAGTTACGTTTAAGTCCCATGTAATAGGGGGCGAGCCTATTGGCATCAATCGAGCACAAATCCAAACTCCGGGCTGCTACTGAGAATTTTCTAGTGAAAAAACCCGATAATACTTTGCCCGGCCTGGGAATCGAAACCAGGCCCTACCTATTCTCTCAAAATAATAAATATCGCATAAAATTCGGTCCTTGGTATTAACCCAGCGCATTAGAATGTTATGTAGACTAGACGCCATATTGGTGGCGCGTCCACAAGACCTCAAAATGTTTTATGCAGCGACCTAGCGCTTTAAAGCGGATTGCACGCCGTAATTTTATATCTTCAAGCGATTTTTGCGCTTGTTTTACTTGATTATGTTATATTGCTGTAGGTATTGGAAATGTGTTGATTAAGATATACATGTTCATGCTTCGTTTCTTCTATCGTGTCTTTGATCGAAATGAGAATAGTTCATTTCACGAAAGAAATGTGGGCTCGGGTATGATATAATGTCAAATGTTGGTTATTGAAAAAGTTACGTATGTAAATTATTATATAATGTATTTATAATTCATCTGTAAGTCTCGATCCCGTGGGAATATCGGGATAATTAGTATCTTATGTGTTAATCCAGGTTTCAAACTACATGTGTGCCAAATTTCAACCTAATCTGTTCAGAGTTCATGCGTGAAAGAGTAACAAACATCTATCCATCTTCACGAAATTTTGCATTTATAATATTAAAGAATTAAAGTAAGATAGTAAGATTTATATAAAAAAAATTGGTAAGACAATCAACTTAATGGAAAACGAATGACAGTGGAGGCATCAAAGTGAAAAAAATGGCAGGTTGTTCATGAAATAGAAACGTTCCTATACCAGTCACTGGTATCTCTGTGATGGTCACGAAAAAAGCTTTGGTAAAGTGGTGACGTGGTAAAATTTTTATATTGCGATTTTGTATCTACTTATATATTTAGCTGATATACTTTATGTTTGTGTGTATGCCATTTTTTTTTTTTTTTATTGAAATCTTCTTTAGGCACGTTAGGCATTTTTGAGATGGGACGAAACCATTGATTTCGCGACACCATGATAACACCACTTTTTGACCATTAAAAAGACATCAACGCGTTGATTACCGCGGTCGCGATTTTATTTATTATTTTTAAGTGAAACGTCCATATTTGAGCAAGCATACAGCTCAACTTTATGGCTTTCTATTTTCCCTTTTATGTGCATGTGTACCTATATAGAAAGAAGAAAGAAAGAAAGAAAAGAAAGAAAAATAGGTTTATTTGTCACAGAGACACGTGCATACATCAAAGGCAAGAGTAAATGGAAACAACAAAAAGTACATAATAAATCACGAGCATAAAACAGAAATTAGTCGGCAGCTGCACGACTTTGTCTTCAATCATTGTAATTAGTTTGACGGTGCAACTATGATTGTCGTTTCAACTTAAAGCATACCACAGGCAATGAAATAGCACCGCGTAAATAAAGCTCTATGTATAACCTGTAAAGTAAAGATTACCATAATACATCAGACCGGTCACGTCTTTATAAGCTTCCTCAATAAATCCTTACCATCTTTTGGGAATAATGCCATAATTGACGATAATGGTACCCGGATTATAGGCGTCACACGATACCTTAGAAGATACTGATAATTATCTTATTTAAAATTGTGGAGTTTCTTGAGAAAAGGCTCGAGTGGGGAAATAAGTACTTTAAAACGTAATCATTTTCAAAGCCCGGTAGCATTGTTACAGCAGCTATTTTCATTTTAGATTTAGATTAACAGTTATACATATAATTTTAGGAAATAACAAGACAAGCCATGTTCCCGATAGGATTTCAACAAAATTACGAACTTTCATAGAAACTTTCATGCCCTATTTAATCTTTTTAGGAAATGTATTTTCAAAAATCCTTCCTTAGTGCTCATCTTCGTTATAGTATAAGGAACATTTTAGTTAAATTTCATGCTTCTAGACTCGGCGGTATTCGTTGTTAATGTCAGGTATCTACATGAATAATATGTTTACCCAAAACTTAAGTCTCTAATCGATAGAATGTTACCGAGTGTAAATAAGTATATGTTTAATGAGTTTGACTTACGTCATGCTTCTGTTATTTTCTATAACATTGTTAAGAAAATAAAACGTTGTTCAATATTACATTTTATTTTACAAAGTACGCGTAGCAAATTGATTGCTGGCTACGACAGCGTAGCTGACGTCAGCTTCGGCGTAGCTCCTTCGTAGACAGTTTGTAGGACAACTTTCCTTATAAAATATTTGTAGTGAATAAAGTATGCTTATTACTTTACATAATTAAGTACTTAAGTTACCAAACTTTACATTATTGATGGAAATATAATTGCTACGCCATAGCACCCCTTAGACTCTTTGAGCATGACACAAACTGCCTATAGAAAAAATATCATTACATAAAATACGTTACATAAAATCACGTCCGTATTCCCCGAAGGGCTGTACCCATAAATGTTTATGTCCCATGTAATACATATTATGAAACTGAATAATAAACTCCGTGTTGCTACTGACTGAAAACCCGATAACACTGGCCATTGAAGGCATAAACACTGAATTATCTACCTTTCTTTTACTAATAGACAGAAAAACAGAGCCCAATGTCAAATACCTGTACAAAACATATTTAAAACTCAGTCCAAAGTATTTTACACAAAAACAAAAAAAAATTGTCAGCTTAACTTGTCTTAAGTAAGTTATAGGATTGTTAGTCGAAAACGGCTCTTAAAAAGATAAATTCTGTGTGAATTGTGTTTCATTGTCTTAAATTGCAATTGTTTTTAAGTTTATTTCGGGACTTAAGTATTGAAGAATGTTTGTGTTTTCATGTGGACTTAGGTGTGATGTTTTATGGATGGATGAGTTGAGTATGTCTTGTTCATAGTACTTAAGGTGCATAATGTGATGACTTTTCAAATAGTTGATAGGTCGAGGACCGTTTCATTTGTACTGAAACGGGTTCTTTTTAAACTCTGTATAGGTCATCTATTTATTTAATAATTTGGGATCTTACCATTTTAAATATGTTTTGATGTTAACGGTCAAGACAAAGGTTTATAGCTTTAACTGAAGATAATTAAATATAGACAATGAAAATGAGACAGGAAGGAAAATCCACAACTTGAGGACTTACAATAGAACTGATACAAAACAAAATACTCCATAGTCCCTAGTGTATAAACCAGACGCATTAGAGTGAGACCTCATTAGTGCGTTGTGTTGCAACGTCAACGCTGCGTCGTTTTACATATGTTTTTTAGTGAGATGCTACATTACGTGCTGCGTCGTCGCACGCGACGTGTCAACGGATCGACGAACGAAATACGAAGCGGGGGAGGGTGATGCGCTGCGCTGTTTAAGCACCGGTGCGACGACGCCCAGTGTTCCACAGGTTCCACTGCTAGAGGGGCAAATTAGATGTGCTTACATATTACATTTTTTATTTCAGCATGAGTGTGAAGGATATCGCTATAGATTTTCTCATCTCCTTGGTCTAAGAAAGACCGATCATATGGGATGGCATGCGTTGCCCTCTCGCGTTGCGGCGTCGTGCGTCGTCGTAACGCAGGTGTGACAAACAATATGTTAATTGGTTACGACGACGCAACGCAACGCGCTAATGAGACCTCACTCTTAGCGAAGAATTTGCTCACAAGATTCAAACGAAAACAAAAGTATTCTTTGACAGCTGTCACCCAAAACTTCGAAGCTAAGTCAAAGTCAAAAGACTAATCACCCAGCCCACTTGAGTATAATTAAGTTTGTCCTTGAAACAAGATAGTTTGGATAATATTGAAAGTTTTTGATATAAGATCAAATAGTACTTAAATATATAAGTGCTGTTAACATTACTTGAAGAAACGTTTCGCAATAAGTGGTATATCAGTCCTTTATGGCAGTTATAAATAGGTGTTGTGTTTGTGCAAAGGTTTTTATTTTGAATTCTGTGTGAGGTATTTAAGGCACATGTGTGGTTCGCAAAGATGTTACTAGTAAGTTTAGTATAAGCACGAAATTATGAGAAATTTCTTATAAAACCAGCCTGTTACTGTCCCACTGCAGGGCGAAGGTCTCTCCTCATATATAGAAGGCATGAACATTGATCACCGCGATTGCTAAAGACGGGTTGGCAATTTCGATTAACAACAAAATAATGACAAATGCTGACAAATGCTTGCACTGACTGGACAGGTCCACTCAAATTTGTATGGTTTTTTCCTCAAAAGACCGTTTTAGACACTAATCTACATGGTCCAAGATTATGTCTGGACTTTAAAAGAGACTGACCTCTGAGTTTGTTTCGGCCTTTCTACTCAGAGTAGTCAGATAAGAAACGCCGAACTCAACTAGCTTATTTTTAATATGACGTGTAAAAGTGATTCCGATATCCTATTTACAGAATAAACAATTTTATTTCATTTCAAACTTTAACTATATTTTATAGTCGGGATACTTTAGATAAAGAAAACTCCAACTATTGTGCGTGTAAACTCAGACAGCATCTGTCTGCTATTAATGCTGAAATGAACACACACACTATTGTTTTAAAATTTTTTATTTTTATTTTATCTTTGTTATTTGTGTTTCACGAACTGTGTCCAAATAAATGTTTTTCTTTCTTTCTTTCAAACTGTGTATATTGTTATATAAAAAATGACATGTACATGAAATAACACAGAACTTAGAGTTAAAACTAAATGGACGACTCGCGAGGCGTAAGAGTACGGTCGCCGAGCGCGTGTGCGGTTGTTGAGCATTACAAACTGACTGCCTGGCGGTGTGGGGCCGCGGGCGACATGGATAGTGTTGTACCGATCGTAACTAGTCACGTAACCTGGCCAGCGACACTATGAACTCTATAAGCGCGGGCATTAGACTCTAATAGGGGTCGTGCTATAAGTTCAGGTCTCCTCACGATGTTTTCCTTCACCCATGTCAATGATGTCCAAGATAAACTTAGAAAGTACATATGAATTGGGAAAAAATAGTTTGGTACTGACTGCCTAGAGTGCATCGAACATACATTTTAGTACCACCGCAAGTTGAGTAATTTCAAGTTACACTTTTTATCTTAAAATGACCTCATCTCACCATAGGTGTATAATTATCAAATCCTTGTAGAGTTAATCTTTACATTTCTATAAAATTCTAATAAACTAATGAACGTACCACAAACCTTTACAACGTGTTTTATTTCAAGCTTGACAGCTTAAAGAGATGTTTACGATTCAATTAAAATGTTAACCTTGAGACCTTCAGTGAAACAATGCTTATAGCCTTTGAGGTCACCTTGAGCCAGGGTCACTATCACCACAGTCCCATTATTTTTGGAGCTGAAATACACAATGGTTGATTCGAAGCAATGGCACGTAAAAATTTTATCAGAGAGGCAACCGGATGGCGAGTGGTAATCTGAGTCTTGAAGTGATACCGAATTCCCCCGGTACCGTCCGGTTGAACCCTAAATGAACGGGGGCGAAGATATGGGATGGGGGGGAATATATGATATATGGGAGATATGGCATTCGAAATTTAAGCACTAATAAGTGCAATGAATTTGTGTTTACCAATGCCATCTAGTTTTGATAAAATTCACCCTCATTTTCATTGATAATTTATAATCATCGGTAAGGAGTTTCAAGAATTATATACAGCGTAAAACATTATTTCAATTATAATGATGTTGGGGGATGACAATTTTTTTAAATTATATAAATAGGGTATAAACTTCAAAGCAATCGCATTTCAAACCGGTTGCCTCATCAAAAAAAAAAGTCCACCATGCAGACGAACTCGCGGGCCGAAGCTAGTGTAACTAGCTGTGCTCCTCAGTTTCACCAGCAAAAGTATCGATCCCGTGGGAATTTCGAGAAAAAAATTATTATATATTCTAGCCCAGGTCATGGTCTACCCATGTGCCAAATTTCATCCCATTCCGTTCAGCCGTTTTAGCGTGAAAGCGTAGCAAACAAACAAACTCACCCTCGCATTTATAATTGTTGGTTAGGATTAGGATTATTTTATTATCAAATTAACCTTATCTAAGCAGCCTTTGCAATACAACAGCGAGAAGTTAAGTTTTACAACCTAACTTAGTTGTAGTAGTAAAGTAGTAATTTGGGTATCGAATCTTCAATATGGTTTCTATACCAACACATTAACAATCTTGCGGTTAAGTTTAAGTAGGTAGGCGTACAATATTATTTTAATCAAAAGTTTTCCATTCATGTTCAGTTACATAACAGATTATAACATGAACAGAAGCTACACTCCAAATGGCACACGAAACGTGAATTTAATTTGATTTGAAAAGTAAATCAATCGGATCGATCTATATTGAAGTCGAAATCGAAAAAATCGAATCTATTCTAGTACCATCACCTAGATTCAGAACGATTGACAAACGTTTTTTTTTTTTAATGGATAACCGTGACGGATGATTCTCATGAGCAGTTACATAATTGACGTTCGACAATGATTCGATGTTGAACCAACTATCGCAAATAAATGCAAGTAACACCTTTACTCAACAGTTGCGTTTTATACATCAGATGGTAAATGGTCATTGCCGCTGTAGACATTACCAGACAAAATTGTTGAAATATATATGTTTAAGCTTACTAATTGTTAAGCTTCAAATCATTAATATATAATTGTTGTATATTGTACTGGCAACATGTCAAAATGGCGGAACAACGGGTTTCTGGGTCGGGCGCTCGTGATGGTAAGACGTGCTTAGTGGTTGTGTCGGTAAAAAGATAGATTAGCATAGTATTGGTTGGAGATCTACAGACTGTAAATTAAGGTAACCTATTAGTTTTATGGTCAATATTAGAATACTGATTAAATAGTGATACTATGTGGGGAATAGGAGATGAGATGGTATGGTGTAGAATATTGAATTTAATGTTAGAAAGAAATAAGAAAAAAAGAAAATACGTTTATTTGCGGTAAACATGACGCAAAGAAAGATAATAAAAAAACACGTAAATAACAAATTGAGGGATAATATGCGTCACATCCACGCAAAACGGCCATCGCTCTGCATAAATGTTGCGACCCCATGCGAGACAGAACCCCAGTGCTGATTTTCAGTGACAGCCGGCGCTGACGTGATGACGTCAACCGGCTGCACCGGTTGACGTCATCACGTCAGCGCCGGCTGAAATGTAATAAATACAATACTTAGTCCTAAATGTTTACACAAATATAATATTAAAATGGTAACATTTCGTTCCGTCATGTTGGCAAAGAAATATAAATGAACGACAAAATATCTTGGTGTTTCTTCATATTGTTCGAAATTGGGGTATCGTCTTTAAGATTTATTTGGGGATTGGTATCTATTTTGAGGTTCAATTATTATATTCGGAATTAAATTAGTTATTTTAGAGCAAGGAAAGTTTTTATTATATAATAAGAAAGCTGAAGAGTTTGTTATTTTATTTGTTTGTTTGAACGCGCTAGTCTCGGGAAATACCTCAGGTTTGAAAAACAATCTTTGGGAGCCGGTCAAAAAGGAAAAAGTCAGAAAAAAGGGAAAGCGAAAACGATGCAATAGCGCAGGCGTGCGATGCAAGGTGAGTGGTGGGACGGGAGAACAAGAGATTTCATGGGGACGAAGTCGCGGACAGAAGCTAGTGGTGAGTTATATGCCTGTAAGTATGTAAACTGGCTGCGGTACCCTTCAAACCAGATCGGGGCAACGCTGCTTGACAATTTCAACATACAAGTCATTTTTTTTTGTCATTAAAAGGCTTTTTCGCTTACACATCGCCCAGTACAGGAAATACAAAAATGTTGAATATAAGAAAATAAAGAAACTACACTTATTTAGCACAGACCAAAAAGCACACAATATAATTAACAGGAGTTAAAATACAATCTACCTCATTACTTACTTGTACATTTATTTAGCTTTATTGGACACTTTTTTTTAAATTTTAATTTATTGAATTGTAATCTAAGAAATATGAAATTATTATTAGTATTTTTATGGTATTGCTAATTACTAAATGTGTACGTACTGCATACTATATGTATAACTAAGATGTAAAATCTAAATATTTGCACGGCTGAAATGCCGAATAGTGAAACCTATAGAACTTTAGAACTTGTTATGTTAGCTACCTAAATTCTTGCAAATAAATGTATTTAAAAGTGAGGATGGTATTATAAATGCCAATGTCATAAATTTTATATCGTCTAAAAACATTAATTCTTGTATTTTCATTCCGAACACAAGATATTCTACCAGAATATGGACGAACATCATCAACTACTCCACAATCTTTTGAATATAAGTGGCGGTAGAAAATCGTCTGACGCTCCTTGGGTTTATAATTCCATAATTATAGTATGAAGTGAGACTTCTGTGCGTTCTTTAGTAGCTGTACCCCTACATTATCTTATATGAAAAGAGGTAGTTAGGGGTGGCGGTGTCGATTGCAAACTCTTTGATCTACGTTGATTAAGTTAGAGTGACGGTTTCAAATATGGTGCCTGTCGAGTTTTGCTTGACTGAGAAATAATGAGTTAACGTTTTTTGATGATCACACAGTTTCTTTACTGTTTTGAACCGATTAAAAAAAAAAAAGAATATATTCAAGGGAGGAGCTCGTGGCTAAGTAATAACAGCCGCATGGCTCGATCCATCAGGTTAAGCTACGCTTGCTTGCGTTGGTCCGTGGATGGGTGACCATCTTTCCATACCGAGACTCCTCCGTGCCTCGGAAAGCACGTTTTAAGCCGTTGGTTCCGGCTGTCATTCATGGATCTTTGACAGTCATTACGGGTCGTTAGAAGCCCGACAGTCTGACAACCAGTCTTACCAAGGGGCATCGTATTACCCAGTTACTGGGTTGTGGAGGTCAAATAGCCAGTCGCTCCATGTAAAAAACTGGTATTCAGCTGCATCCGGCTAAACTGGAAGCCGACCCCAATATTTCGGAAAAGACTAGGCAGAACATAACAACTATTTCTGTAGGGTTCTGCGTACAGATGTTCTATGTCACGAAGTCCGTTTGGCTATGAATGTTGTCAAGCGTGCACATGCACATTGTTTTTGTGTGCGTAACCTCGAGAGCGCTCAGTGTCGATCGGGACACGGTCCGGATCAGTAGTGGTTTTTAGTTCGCGCCAAATTGTTTCACGGAGTAAGGTCAGCATGGCAACAAAACGAAGAAGAGTTGTCCATAGTGAGGTAATATTTATTTATACGTTTTCAATTAAAATGTTATACAAAGATACTTAATATAGCAATAGAAGTATTTATAAAATGAATGTTTTTTTGTGTTATAAAATGTTTATATTACTTAATTATTTTGATTACATTTTGTTTTAGGGTCGAAACATGATAGCTAGTGTTTATCATTTTCTGCGAGAAGAATATGAATTTACAAAATCATTAATGGAACTCAACTGTGATTTGTCTCATTTACGAGACATTACACGCCGTACAGCTGAAGCTACGGGTGTGAGCCAAAAAACAGTTCAAAGAATATTAAAAGAAGAGAAGGAATTGCCATCCACTTCATCAAAATTCACTTCATCTATGAAGAAAAGGAGAAAGCGAGATTATAAAGTGGATATAGATAATTTTCCAGCCGATGTGGTTCGCAGTACTGTACAAGATTTCCATATTGTCCATAAAGAAATTCCATCATTAGCTAAGTTAAGAACAGCATTGAATGAAAAAATCGGATTCGAAGGTTGTTTAGAAACTGTTCGCAAGTTACTGTTGAAATTAGGTTACAAGTGGCGCAAAACAGAGAACAACCGTAAAGTCTTGACGGAGCGTCATGATATACAAATGTGGCGTTTAAAATATTAAAAAAAAAATAACAGAGTACCGCTCTCAAAGTCGGCCCATTGTCTACACCGATGAGAGCTACGTCCTTTCGATACACGTGCGAAACATCACCTGGGCAAAAAAAAAGGAAAGAACTCCGTTTTGAAAAAAAATTAGCACAGACACTCGCTTTATTTTAGTGCATGCGGGAACCAAGGATGGTTTTATTGAAAATGCTTCCTTGGTTTATAAGGCCAACTCAACAGCTGGTGATTATCATTCAAATATGAGCTATGATAACTATATAAAATGGCTAAATGAAAAGTTGCTACCCAATCTACTTCCGCGCTCTGTCATTGTCTTAGACAATGCATCTTATCACAACACACGGGTTGAACGACTACCGACGCAATCTACAAAGAAAGCCGATATGCACCAATGGCTCAGGGATAAGGGTATAGCATTTGATGAATCTCTTCTTAAATTGGAATTGTACGATACAATAAAGAAGTACAAAGCCCAACACGTAATCTACAAGATTGACGATTTTATAAAAAGCAAGGGTTTTGATGTCTTACACCTTCCCCCTTATCACCCAGAATTAAATGCGATTGAAAATATTTGGGGGATCGTTAAAAATTATGTCGCATCTAAAAATATCGAGCAAAACATGACGAATACGGAAAGACTGATCAATGAAAGTTTGGGCCAAGTTAGCAGTGAAACGTGGCAAAAAACTTGTGCTCATGTTGAAAAAATTGAAAAAGACTACTTGAAATATTTTGATCTCGATTTTGAATTTATAATCAATGTACAAGATGATTCTGACGACAGCAAAACGGAATCGGAAATCGAAAATTTATCTGATAGTGATTGAAAATACTGAATAGTCCTACTTGTTTCGTTTCCATGTACACCAATGCTTAATTAAATGCCTACATATTCTTAATATTTTTGTATTTATTGCAACCTAATCTAATATATTTACAAAATGTATATACTTTTAAAACCAAAATTTTATTTAGATTATTAAATCTCGACTTGAATATATATCAGATTTTTTTGCTAACGTTACCTACTTTTACACACACAAGCGCGCTTGTCGGGATACGTCCCTACTACAATCAAAGCCGAACGGACTTCGTGAAATAGAATATCTGTAACAATGTATAAAATTATCTTCCTTTGACATTGCATGCTAAAAAACAAAATGGTAGTTTCAAAACTGAAAAAAATAAAATGAAAAAGCATCCGCATAAGATTGCATACAGTTCGACACATTTAATGATTGCCTACCCTGTATTTTCCCAGTTAATGTAATGAGCTTAAAAAGTGACCTTCGCATTCATACAAGATCGATGTTTTTATTTGGAAGCGAAAAATATGTGACCAACTTTTTGAAAAAATAAAATTTAACATTTATCACACCACATCCTCAGTGCACTGAGGTTGACCAGAGATGCTGCGTTCGCAAACCGAATTTTTTAAACCACAATTTTTTTTTAAATTTAATTTAAAAATTCCACTGGAGTTACGGACGTGCATGGTCTAACTTTCTATGTATTTATATTTCAATTTATCTTTAAATCCTTTGAAGTATAAATCCGCTGTTTTTGAGCTTATATCACATGCAAGATTTAAATCTATATTTCAAGTACCTACACATTTAGATACACACACATATTCATTCGATTCTCTGTGTATTATAATTATGATTGTGAATACACGAGTTACATAACACGTGCGCCTTCCGTGATACATAACTATGTACATTAATAAATCGGCTAATACAGGGATGGTAAACTTATGGTTTAAGACTTAGAATACGTAGGATATTTATTGACACACCATAAATAATAAAAAGAAAAGCGCGCCTTGCGCACTCCCATCAGAGGGCACTAGATATGCATAGAATTATGCATATCTAGTGCCCCCTGCTGCTTTCCACGGTTTTTACGACTTGACAAAACATCGAGATTTCTTTACTACCTATTCTAAGTTAAATATTAATGTATTCATGTATGTGTGTACCTCATCAAACTCCTTCGTCCAGTTTAAAAGAACAATGCGGGCACATAGACAGAAAACGAAAAGCATCTTTAAATTATTATGTGTATAGATTTTACTAGTTTACAACCCCTGTCGTAATACATAAAATAGACGCAATAACGCACAACTTGCCGATAGAAACAGTCGGGGAGCAAATAATAATTATAATAATAGATGTTTCACGAACAGAGTTTAATTAAAACCTTGGGTACGAACCTCTGCCAAACAACATTTGTTCTTAGAAATCTTGTGTAAAACTTATGAAGGCAAATGAAATTAATTACTAATAATAGTTTTGTTTAGAGGAAAAAATACAAGGTGGTATGGGACATCGACGTATAACCTTTTACCATGGATTCAGAACATGATTCTGGATCCCTCCGCTAGTATAGCTATATTATACTGAGGTACGGAATTGTGGTATGGGTATACATGAAAAAATCAGCCTCTTTGATCTTCTTCTTCTTCTTTTCATGTCAGAGTTTTAAAGCTGCCCATGGGCCTCTGACTTGGCTTTACATGCCGTCGAGAAATATTGCTCAGGCATGCCAGTTTCCTCACAATGTTTTCCTTCACCGTTTTTAGGCAAGTGATAATTATACAATACGCACATGAACATTCTCTTCGGTCTAATGGATGCTCGATTCACTGGCTCGATGCCTAGGTCGGGCGATGTGTAATCTGGTTTTGCATTATGTTGATCTACTTTTCACATCTTGCCTTGCCAACCCCTTCTGGGAATATAGGAATGATGTCATGTTTACTTATATAAAATAAACAATAATCAAACCACCCAACCAACCAACCAACCAACTAACCTACCAACCACAAAACAACCAACCGAACAACGAATCAAATAACAAACCAAACCAAACCATTAACCAATAATATCTAATTTAAGTCTGTAATTTTTATGGTGCACATAATAAAGAATATTCTATCTATCTTCTATCTCTCTATAACCCCACTTTGGCAACCTCAGAAACGTATTTTCGTTTAGCTTAACTTTGTCACACATTGCGTCAAAAAGCTTATACTAATCTCTTGCTAAATAAAATAGCGAAACATTCTTTGTACAAAGTATGTTATTAGAAGACTGTCAGCTCATCGCCTTACGGCAAACAAATAACGCTCTTACACAAGCATGTTGTATAAATACCTGGAGGGCTTACAGAGCGTTAGAATATTAATAACTTGCAATATATTACTTATTAGGTTCTAAAGATCGCAAGAAAAAAATATTTAGACGTTTGCAGTGACTCTAAAACTACAGATAAAAATCCTTTTTGTATGTAATACTTGCTGCACCCCGCGGTTTCACCCACAGAAGTCGCTATTTCGTGGAAATATTAGGATAAAAGTATCCTATGTCCTAATCCAGGTCATGGTCTACCGACGTGCCAAATTTCTTCCAAATCTGTTTAGCCGTTTTAGCGTGAAAGCGTAACAAACAAACAAATTATCTTTCGCATTTTATAAAATTAGTTAGGACACTAGCTTTCGCCCGGGCTTAAAAGTATTTTTTGTGTTAATACAGGCTATAAGCTATCTATGTGCCAAACTTAATCCAAATCTGTTCAGCCGTTTTTGCGTGATTGAGTAACAAACATCCAAACACACAAACATATAAACTTTCACATTTATAATATTAGTAGGATAGTAGGTGTGGCTAAGTAATAACAGCCGCACGGCTCAATCGATCAGGTTAAGCTACGCTTGCCATGGTTTTTCCGTTGATGGATGACCATTTTTACATACCAAAACCCCCCGTGCCTCAAAAAGCACGTTAAGCCGTTGGTCGCGGTCGTCATTCGTGGATCTTTGACAGTCGTTACGGGTCGTCAGAAGCCCGAAAGTCTGACTACCAAGTCTTACCAAAGGGGTATTGTATGTATTACCCAGTTAGGGTTGTGAAGTTCAGATAGGCAGTCGCTCCATGTAAAATACTGGTATTCAGCTGCATCCGGTTAGACTGGAAGCTGACCCCAGATTAGTTGGGAAAAGGCTAGGCAGATGGTGATGATGAACTTTGCCCTTTGGGTTTGGATAATAACAAAATAATCTGGGGTTGTTGTGAATTTCTTCTGTGAGATGAATTAAAAAAGATGTATGTATACATGGGACGCTCTTTCGATAATCAGCCCGTTACCAATTTGCTAGTCGGTTTATATTTTTTCGACGCCACACTCTAAATTCGTGTTGCTAAGAGAGAAGAGCCGCATACCGGAAGACGTAGCCTTGGAAAGCCCACAAGGTGGACCGTGTAACGTTACATTTTCCCAGGAGGGAAAAATGTAAGGGAAAAATATAATATAATTGAATATTATAATATAATTAAAAATACAAGGGAGTACAAAAACACAGTTTAACACTACTGATCGGCACTGCACGCTTAGGAGGTTAGGCCTCAGAGGAGGCCTGCAGCGGGAGGTAGTCTTCGGGAGATGGAGGCTCCGGCAGGGAGTGATTGACGGCTGGTGGTGGCCTCGGCGGGTCGATGATTCCGAGGGAAGGAAGAGTTGGCTCCGGCAGGGAGTGGGTGAGCCCCGGAATGGCCAGGGTAGGCCAAGATGGACTGTAAGAGAGACAGACCCTTTTATTATTATAAAGTCGGAGATAGAATCGGAGATAGATAGAATCCGAGATAGAATCCGAGATAGAATCGCCCGTTGCTTCTGACGGCCTCTGCTTTTATACCCTTCAGCTCGCTTCCAAAATCAATATTCTTTTCCATTTTCAAACAGTGGTTTCTTCAAATATAATCGGACCTCCTTGGAGTGCGTAAATTTCATAAATGAAATTTAGAACAATAGTTAATTTGTAGTTATTTTGTACAATCATAATATAAAAATAAATTATAATTAATACAATGTTTTAGCGATAACAATAAAAATAATTGAAACTATATAAACCAAAAAGTAACATCATAGACTAAGCCAAACAGAAAAATAAAAAGAAACTGACAGTTTAACATTTGACATAGGTAAGTGTCACAACAAGAAAATCTACAGAAAATATCAATAACAATGAAATACAGAGCCTCAGGAATATTTAAAACAATGGTCATGCATTTATCTAGAGAGAACGTATGATAAAAGACCAACATTTTAACAACCAAGCCGTAAGTAAAAATATGCAACATTACATTTCCCCGACAACCCCGGAAAATTTTTGAATCCCATGAAAAAATTTTTAGGGCATTACTTAGCAAATCTAGCAGACTATTTACAGTGGTACTGAAAATTAAAAAGAAAGAAAACACTAACATCTGGTGTGTATTATCTTACAATTATGATTCCCCATAACCCAAGAAAATTATCAACTGAAAAGATTTAGATGTTGTAAATAAGACCTTGCTCTTTCATACACCTTTCAACAACTCGCCTTTCGTGCTCCCTCAATCATACATCACCAGCATTCTTAGGGGATATGGTTCACATTTTATGACGCATACTCCACAAGGAATTATTTTTTAAAGTTACGAAGGCTTATTTATTTTAATTAGGTGTCGTAACCCGCACCTTTTTTAAAACCCAAAAAAAACTAAATTAAATATTTACAAAACTTTCCTGTTTCAGAAAAATAGTCAAGGTTTTAAAGCATTAGTGCTTAAGAAAAACCTTGCGAGTTTCAAGTTCAAGTACAAGTAAATTAAATCTAAGTTTAAGTTCAAGTAAGTATTTAAAAATAAGATAAAGGTATAGATACACTAAGGCTTATTTAACGAGTTAAGTACCGCTCGACATAATGGCTTATTTAACGAGTTATGCACCGCTCCATAAAAACTAAATATAATTAACAATGCCAAAAGTTTTATCCCTATGAAGTATTTACAGACTTATGAAAATGAATAAAAATGAAAGTTCTAAGAGACATAAGGAGAAGAACCCTGTGGTAGCATTTACAGAGCTATTTAGTGCTAATTTAATCTTTTGTAACGGAATGTCCCATGAACGGAATTATCCTTTCCTTTCTTATGTTTCAGATCAAAATCAAAGCATGATAGACGAAGAATCCAACGTGCTAATCTCCCAGAAGGATTAGATAGATTTTGGAACCATTTCAGTGCAGCATAATCAGTGTAAACTTTAAAACTTTAGTAAAATAAAAACTAAAACAATATATAAACTAAATAATAAATAATATTCTAAATAATATTGTATAAACTGTAACAATTTATTTTTGTCTCCGATATATATATAGAATTATCTCCGATTTGTCAAAGTTTCAGCAGGTCTTTCAGCTCTGTAGAAACTTCGTATTCAAAGTCAAGTTTGTTGAGGTACGAGTATCTTATTGGTCTATCCATGTTTAAGATTTAAAAATATTAGTCTAGGTTTAAATAAATAAGTTTTTAAGTAATTTAGTTACTAGTTGCACTAGCCGTGGTAACAAATCAAACTAAATGGAGTAATGATTAAAGTAAATTAATGTTCAGTATTGTACAAACGTCCACAGGATATTGTCCTGCAGGCGTCGTGGAGTGTCCCAGTCCCCAACTTGCTAGTGACAAGTTAACACACACAAGCGAAAACTGGGTACGATTACCAATGTATGGTAACCGCAGTGGTGTGCAAGTGTGTGGGATGCAGTGTAGTGAGGTAAAGAAAAGAGTAAAGAGTAGGTGGTAACGTCTATAGGATACTCTCCTATAGAACGTCGTATAGTAAGCCAAACCCCAACTTGCAAATGACCAACGAACGAACGATGGTTTTAACACTTACAAGCGAAGAATGGATGACGATTACAATGGTAATCGTAGTGTATGTGGGGGTGTAGTATTACGAGTATGTTCAGTATAAGAAGTGTTGAGTAAAGGTTGTTATGGATGAGGTGATGAATAAAGGTTCGCCAAAAATATAATTGAAAAACTTGTGAAAGTTTAGTTTTAGAATTTAGAGAGGGAAGAGGGGGTGGGTTGGTTTTAGAATTTAGAGAGGGAAGAGGGGGTGGGTTAGTTTTAGAATTTAGAGAGGGAAGAGGGGGTGGGTAAGCTGAATGGGCGCCAAATTGTAACGTTACATTTTCCCAGGAGGGAAAAATGTAAGGGAAAAATATAATATAATTGAATATTATAATATAATTAAAAATACAAGGGAGTACAAAAACACAGTTTAACACTACTGATCGGCACTGCACGCTTAGGAGGTTAGGCCTCAGAGGAGGCCTGCAGCGGGAGGTAGTCTTCGGGAGATGGAGGCTCCGGCAGGGAGTGATTGACGGCTGGTGGTGGCCTCGGCGGGTCGATGATTCCGAGGGAAGGAAGAGTTGGCTCCGGCAGGGAGTGGGTGAGCCCCGGAATGGCCAGGGTAGGCCAAGATGGACTGTAAGAGAGACAGACCCTTTTATTATTATAAAGTCGGAGATAGAATCGGAGATAGATAGAATCCGAGATAGAATCCGAGATAGAATCGCCCGTTGCTTCTGACGGCCTCTGCTTTTATACCCTTCAGCTCGCTTCCAAAATCAATATTCTTTTCCATTTTCAAACAGTGGTTTCTTCAAATATAATCGGACCTCCTTGGAGTGCGTAAATTTCATAAATGAAATTTAGAACAATAGTTAATTTGTAGTTATTTTGTACAATCATAATATAAAAATAAATTATAATTAATACAATGTTTTAGCGATAACAATAAAAATAATTGAAACTATATAAACCAAAAAGTAACATCATAGACTAAGCCAAACAGAAAAATAAAAAGAAACTGACAGTTTAACATTTGACATAGGTAAGTGTCACAACAAGAAAATCTACAGAAAATATCAATAACAATGAAATACAGAGCCTCAGGAATATTTAAAACAATGGTCATGCATTTATCTAGAGAGAACGTATGATAAAAGACCAACATTTTAACAACCAAGCCGTAAGTAAAAATATGCAACATTACAACCGATAACCTTGTGAAGGCCGTAGGAATCAGCTGGATGCGAGAGGCACAGAACCAGTCAAAGTGGCGATACTCCTGCTTGGGGGAGGCCTATGTCTAGCAGTGGACGTCTTTTGGCTAAAATGATGAATGACGAAGATGAAGAGAGAAGAAACGAAAGAACGGATGGTACACGAGATCAGATCCATTCGGAGTTTTAATTTTATCTTAGAACTTATCAATGAACTGATGTAGGTACCTATAGATAAATCCTTTTAAACACTTCACAGGTTAATTTAAGCCTCAGGATATTCTTCAAAAATAATAATTAATAACATATAATAACATCGTTGGCTGTGATAGCCTAGTGGCGTGACCGTCATACTGCCAAGTTATTACTTGGCAGTATGACGGTCACACCACTAGGCTATAGACCTATTGGTCTCGAGTTTAAACCCAAGGCACGCACCTCATCGGATTCATGTGCGTACTGTATAATTGTCACTTGCTTCAAAAACGGTGAAGGAAAACATCGTGAGAAAGCTGTTGCATACCTTCAATAATTTCTCGACGGCATGTGAAGTCAAGTTAGAGGCTCAAACTCTGACATATAACCAAACGACAAGAAGAAAAATAACATATAAATACTTACATAACATCACGCCTGTTTTCCGAAGGTGTGGGCAGAGATATACCTATAGTACACTTTCATTTAGCCAGTTATATTTAAGTCCCATATCGTAATCCATCAACCGGGCACAAATCCAGACTCCAAGCTGCTACTGAAAAAATCTAGATAGAAAAATCTAATAAAACTTTGCTCGAACTGGGAATGGAATCCAAGACTTCATGCACAGCAATAGCGCTTGCGACCACTAGACCAACGATACAGTTATTTATTGTTACCATGTTTATTTACTTTAGCTAATACACTGTGCCTTACATTCCAAAATAAACCACAACAAAACAATCAGAGTGACCAAAGACGACCCTTTACCAAACTACCCGAAAACACCACAAAATATATGAAAATGATCCCTCCACCTAATTGAATCGTTTCCCGCATAAATCTGCAGCTAACCGGCCACAGTTTAATAAAGCCTCAGTTTTAGAAGATTCCATATAATATTGAGTTTTATCGTAACCTAGCAAACGGGTGGATTACTATAGATTTCTCGAACTGATTTACTGTTCGCTCGGTTTGACTTCGGGATGCCCGATGATACTTTATGATAGTTCGGCTGATAACTTTGGTGTCGATAGAATAGATTTATGGGTACTGGGTGGGTTTAGTTTGTGTATCTTTTGCTTCTGAACCGTAATTAGTGTTTGTTTGTACACGATAGCGTCTTGAAAGGGGAAAACCACTTACTTCGACAAGAGGAATATGGCGTTAACGAGGGTACTATTATTGTTCGTTTATTTTTATTTATAAACAGTTAAAGACACTTCAAACAGATTAAAACCCTTGAACATCCACCATTCATTACATAAAATCTAAAAATAATTTTTCATTCCAGTTTTAAAAAACTTCCTCGTTCTAAAAATAATCCTTCAACCAATTCCGCGAACTCTTTTAAAGATAAGACTCCCTTCAAAATAAGTTAAATTTAAGGTGCGCGAATAATTCTACCGTCAAATTAAGACAACGCTAAAATTTTAATTAGTTTCCGAACGGGGGTACGATCCGAGGCTTTTTTTATCTAACAAAGGCCCAAATTAGTAAGCAAGAGAGGTACAGAGGAAATTACATAAATTTCTATCCCGGAGTTGGGAACAGGACCAAGTTCACTACGCTCCTCGCTTTGGCCAAATAACAAATTGGTACAGAAGGTCAGCTCCATACAACGAGCGGAAACACACACACAAATAGACGAGGCTAGCGTAGAGTGAGAACAAGCATACTCGCGACTGGCATTTGTTTGAGATTGCCGTACGTACGCCTCCGTGTGCGTGCATCTGCTTCCGACTGTGGTATGGAGCCGACCTTCTGTAGGTACCTCTCTATTCAATGCTTCGGGCAGGTGAAGAAATTGAACTGTAAGATTTTTTCCTTTCCCACCTTGTTCACAAGATTTGTTATTTGCAACTGATGAGGTTTGGAGTTACCAAACTGGAATTGGATTTTGGATTATCTAGAAATTGGATCTTTTGATGATCTATTTTCTTGTTTTTTAAGTAGTTATGTCATTGAGTTGAGTAGCTTTTGATTTTTGTAGCTTCATAAAAATATTGATGGAAGTTAATACCAATGAACAAAGTTTTTAACACGTACTTTTGTTACTTTGAGTAATATCATCACGTCTTTTCATAATTTAGGTATTGGTATACCAATAAGTCATTCAGTTTTGGTACTCAATCATTCTTTTATTTTTGTCTTTAGCTTGAAAACGGCATATATTTTAAAAAATTTAAAAGTAAAATTTTTCGATTGGCCCTCCATTGACCAACACTATTACACCATTTTCTGTCAATAAAAACTAGCTATCATAAAATTCTGGTAAAAAATCGGCACCGCGGTAATCGACGCGTTGATCTCTTTTACTCCACGCACCGCAGTAATCAACGCGTTGATGTCTTTTTAATGGTCAAAATCTGGTGTCATCACGGTGTCACGAAATCAATGGTTTAGTCCCATCTCAAAAATTCCCAACGCGCCTAAAGAAATTTTCACTTCAAAAATAAAACCACTTAAAACCTCCAAACAATAAACTACCATACAATTATTTACACATCTACAATTACGCTTTAAAACAGAAGTTTAAGCACTTTAAGCGTAACTAAGCAGTGATAAGTTGCTAAGTAAGTACTAACTTATTACCGCCGAACATCATTAAATTGCCATCTGTGTGGGGCGTAATCTATCGGTACTTTAACTTATTATTACTTTTGTAGGGGAAGTGGAATTCTCTACACGGAGAAATAAGGCTGCCTACACACGGATCAATTGCAAAGGTTTTTGACTAAAATTCGCGTATTTATTTCGTCTTCTCGACGTCCGTATGTCATTGTAGAGATCCAGCAGAATGTCAGCGTTGGATATGTTTGCCTGACACGCTGAGTTGGACTCCTATTTGGTGCATTCTTGAATGTACAGCACTTTGTATGTTTATTATCTAATTTGAAGTGTGTCGCAGTCACAATGTACTTTTTTTCTTTGAATCTTTTTGTTTGTGCTGGCAACTTTTATTTTCTTTAAAGCGCTAATAGACTGGGACGCCATGGCGGCGCAGCCAGGACGCGTCTCCAACAAAATGTATGGTTGACTACGTAACGAACCGTACGCTAGATGAGCCACCCACTATATAACTGTATACATTTAATTGGCAGCGCGACCTGGCGACGTCGCCATAGCGTCCCAGTCTGTTAGCGCTCTTAAATTCATGTAAATTGTTATTATTTAATTTTACTTTTACTGTGTTGTGCTCTTTCTTTTATTTGCACTAAATAAACTATTTATCTATCTATCCTTGCCATATTAGTCAAGTTTTAACTTTGACTTTATTTTGGAATCCTGTACGAAATAGAATTTTCGTAAAAGAACATTATTTTTTCTAAAGAAACTTTTTTAGGTTAATTGACCGAAAATTTGCTCATTATTCACGGAAAATAAAGTTCCCAAAAAATAAACTTACTTTAACGGAAATTAAAAACCAACTCCAAATCACTTTGGATTAAAAGAAAAGATCCAAAACTTAAAACGAACAAATAATGGAAAAAAATTAACATGAATATTTGATAAAACGTAAAATATAAGTTCAAACAATAATAATAAATTTTCTGTCCATATAGAAATGTGAAATAGATTCTGTTTTAAGTACACTAATGTTGGTTTAAAAGCCTTTTACTAATAAAATATTATAGGTGGATTATATCAAATCAAACCAAATCAAATCAATCTTCAAAGATCTTTATGTCCAATTATCACAGAGAATAAAAAAAAAATATTTATGAGCACTTATAAGATCACTTATAATGTAATGTTACCGTAAACTACGGGTGTGTACATTTTCAACTCAATCTCATTACTTGAAATAGGTGAGACAAGCAAGATGCGACTGTGACATAATGAAATTGTTCAGTGAAATAGTTTTACCTCTTACCAGTTCCATTCTAAACCATGAAAAATAAAAAGTCGGGATGTGTCGACGGACACCCGGTTGGAACGAAATTCCTTTCGCTGTGTACTGTGTATTAATACAGAGCCATTTAGTAAAAGATTTTAGAAATAAGTAGGAAGTGTATATAAGGTCCCATTAAAATAGATGGACAAACTTTTTGAAATCATTCAGACCACCAAAATAAGGACAATGGTAAAAAAATATATATAAGAAAACGCATTAGATACAAGAAAAAAAATTTGCTAACGAAAATACACTAAACATTATTTTAGGTCAAAATAAAATCACTTTAATGAGGTTTTTTTTTTGCTTGGATATCTTTGGTTAGACGTACTGGAAAATTTGTCCATCTATTTTAATAGGACCTTATATGTTAATGCCATTCAAGGTGTATAACAAGTTACCTAATTCACTTAACAAAATTCCCATCACCATGTTCAAGAAAAAGCTCACAAGTTGGCTATTGGATAATTGCTTTTATGACATTGGTGTATATATGGAATATTGTAAAAATACAAGATGACATGGACTTAAATTTGACATTTTAAAGTTACGATTACATCATTATAATAATACTAATTTATATTGGACTTATTTGTAAATCACAAATTTCAAAATTAATATTGTACTTTGTTTAAGATTATTAAAACATGGCTTTTGACAAGATAAGGAAGACTTAATCGGTAAGGAAATAACGTAGGTATCCCGTAACGTAAGTATGATCTCGTAATTGATTTATCTCTTTTAAAAATAATTCCCATTTAATTAAAACTACACTAAGGTTAATACTATCAAACTCTCACACAGACAACATGGACCTTGTCAGTTTATGAAATGCAAGTGATATTCAATCTTAGAGTGATTAAACAATTTCGAGGTCGACTATACCTCATAGAGGCTGTAAGACCAGTGACCCTTTGTCAACATCATCTGCCTAGCCTTTTCTCAACTATGTTGAGGTCGGCTTCCAGTCTAACCAGATGCAGCTGAATTCCAGTGTTTTACATCGAGCGACTGCTTATCTAACTTTCACAATCCAGTTACTGGGTGACTCGATACTCCGTGGTAAAAACACCCTTTGCCTTTAATGAGCCATAATAACATTCTGTTGTTATAGAAGATTCAATAAGTTTCAATAACAGCATGCGATATTTAAACTTCCAATTTAATTTAATTAATTAAATTTTTACGAACAATAGATATTAATGCGGAATATTGTTACGTTGTTCAGCTCTTTAGAGAATTATTTTTCATAGTACCAAGAATCCACGAAAGATCAAATGTATATTACGATAAAAGATGATATTTTGCAATGTTTTTTAGAATTTTCTCGAGTGTATCTTTGCCAAACAACAGACGAGTAATGATGCATAAAAATAATAAAAATGCAGCGAACAAAGGAACCTTTTGAAGTGTTATTTCTATGTTCAACCCAAACAGATGCAAGAAACTCCGGAGACACTTCAGAGCTATTACAAAGACGGTCCCTTAAAAATAAAGACAGGACTCAGACACACTATAAATACCTGCTCTGCGTCTCCAAACTGCAATCCGATTAAAAAGCGCCAAACTAGCATAAATATACACCAAACCAACTCCAACTCTATCTCCAATTCTCTAAGGTTCCTAATTGTTTGTTGCATCCAACTGTCATTTTAACACTTTAGTTTGAATCCAAAGAACAATGGCACTCCGGAACGCGGCGAAATTCAATTTTAGATTCACAGAAAGTTTTGAGTCCAAATCTCATTTTGATATTTTAAATGTGCATTTACGTCGTAGTGGGAATTTGTTGGATTAAAATGAGAAGTATTTTCCAGTGATTCATTCTGATGTCTTGTGTCGCAGCTGGAAATTATTTTAAATTTTGAAGGAGTCTCCTGGCTCTTATAATAAATAATACATACATAAACTCACGCTTTGTTCGTGGGGGCAGGCAGAAATTACAGAACGCGACCTACATACACATTTTGCTTCGTTTACTTTCATAGATCTGGTCATACACGGTCACTGGTTGCAAGTACTACGCACCTGACTTTTCTGAAGAACATCACCAATAATGTCACTATATATCCTTCTAGAGCGTTTTCACTCACATCTGCCTTGTAAATACCTTTTGTTGGTCGCCTTTCACTCATCTTTTCAACATGACCAAGCAATCTAAGCATACTTAAAAAAAAATGTATACCTTCTTTTAAACCGCACCGTCTTATCACATCATTCAACATTAACATTTTATGAATATACTTATCTTAATATAATATTAATTCGAATGAACTCAGTAACTGGAAAAAGTGTGTATCAAAATGAAAATGTTTGCCGAACTGTCACATGTTTTGTAACAAAATAACTAGGTACTTAATAGGTCTATCTTCTTAATCAGTACCAGCTATCTCATGATAAATAAAATAAATATTTAAATAAAAACTAACTTTGTAATGAAAGAGTTGTAATACGGGTTCAAATATTGTCAAGCTTTTACCCTAAAATAAAATGTATTGCACAAAAAAAAAACCTTCTCAACTTTTTTCAACACAATTAAATTTGTATCTAGAAGACACGGGACAGATTTAATAAAAGCAATCTGAAATAAAAAATACCAGGCTGTCTAATCGTGGTCACGTCTCGTAAAATCTCCGTCCAAATAAATATTTGTTTATACAACTCGTCTCATTGTTGGCGGCCACGGCTAGGGTTTTGGGGTACTGCCTTGGTTTTTTGAGTATTTTTAATTACTTTTCTCTTCGCAAGATTTATCTGTTGTTCTGTTTCTTATAGTAAATAATAGTCTAAGAAAAGTAGAAAACCTTTTTATCAAATGCAAATTCAAATTATTTATTTTCTCTTCACAAAAAAAATGACATTATACTATTAAAGACAAGCTTAATAAAAACAATGTGACATTAGTTTGTGAGAGATTGCTGCCTGCACTAGGAATACCTGTTTATCAGATCACTCGGAATGTAAATGTTATTACTTATTTAGTAAATGTGAGTAGCTGATTGTTAAGGTACCTATAACAAAAATACAATAGAAGTGGAACACGGCCTGTTCGAGTTTGCGACAAGTCAATCGTCATCCTGAGGATGCCTCGTTGAGAGGTGAAACACGTGTCGATTTCTTTCAGGGTTTTTTTTAAGACCCTTTAGAAATAGCTAAACGGAATAGGTTACTAAATATATCCACTTTTATTGTATTTTATAATGGATTTCCGCAACGCCTGAATCAATTAACTACCTATAATAATATCAGACTATAAGTATTTTAGTGCAGAGAAAAGAGCTTTTCCCATAAGTTATCTACGTCGGTAGAGTAGCTACGTTTGTTCCAAATGAATACCTGCATGTGTCAGAAAGAGGAGTAGAGACTATATTTATGGATAATGTTATTCCCTATCTTAGTAAATTTGAGTGTCAGAATGGTAACTAGTTATGTAGGTACTGTGTATGATTTTTCTATCGATATGGTGTGTAGGGAAGGATCTTATGAAGAAAAGCACAGAAAGACAAGACTAGGCATTTATTTCAATTAGGCTTGTCGGTTAAGAACGTTGATGAGAAAACTAATTGTCCGTTCCAAACCTAAGTCATCATGGAGGAGAAGTGCAAGAAACTCAATGGCAGCTCGTTTTAAAATATTGTATCAACACATTTTTATATTAGCATAAATCATTGTTATATTATTAATCTCGGGGACATTTTGAGAAATTATCCCTCCAACTTATCAATAGAAAGATACAGAACATGAATATTCCCTAATTCGATTAAACACAAATAAGACATATTATAACACATACTGAAAAACGGGTATCAGCAATAATATAGAAATATTATTAATTAACTTACGTGAACAATATAAATAGTTCATCTTTCACCAGAGTTATTTCAAAAAGGTCCCTGAATTGGCGGGTACACCTATTTTAAGTGTCAATATTACTCAAGTACATCTAATATTTCCGCCATTTTAGACCAATCGCAGATGGTTATAGATCCAACGTAGGCGCGGGCTTGCGGACGGTGAGCAATGGGTGGCTCACCGTCCGATAAGGACCATGCCCGGGTCGACGGCGCGTTGTGTTCCACGCGCGCCTCAAAGAGATGTCAGCAGATCTGAAGGGGTCCACTAGGGCCGATGCCTGCCGGGGTTGCGAAGAAAACCGAAAGGGAGATCGTGGCCCCCGGCAACAGGGCAACCGAAGGAACACGGGTGGGTTTTAGTCAGTAAGAGTCTGACACGCCCTCCCGCTCCGCCCAGAGCGGGAGAAGTTATTTGATGATTTCCCAACCAAAAAAAAAAAAAAAATGGTCATAGATTTTATTGTTTGATAATTCCTAATTATGTAATAATGAACAAATCTTAAGCAGTGGAACCATTTTAAAAGATTATAAGATTGTTTAGCAATTTAATATGTATTTATTTGTAATTAAAAACTAATATAAGATTAATTATTAGATAACATCAGCTTAAAGTTCTGAAAATTGTTTGAAACTACTTGTTACTTGATAAATTCAATATAAAATCGTAATTAATATTATAAGTGTCATATTAATTATTACTTAATCATTTATTGAAATGCTAAAGTTGTTTTGGGTATTCAAAAACCACAGATCATAGCATAATGTTTGATGCCCTACTTTTCGTCTAGAATCGTTGTTTCTGATAGTAGTCTTTTAATTCACAAACCATTGCTATAGAACAACTTATACATCGGAATAGCTTAAAAAATCAAGGAAATATTTTAATTACAATTTATAATTCTATTATCATAAAATTTTAGGTAAAAGTAAATAAATGTTTGTATTTATTTAGACCGATTCACAGATCACAGGTTTTGTTCGCAATTAATTGTTCATCTAGAAATACTGCGACAGTTTAGAATAAGATGTAAATCGAAGATTAATTTAATATAATGCTACATATTCCGACACATGCGTACCATGACAACCATAGAATCGGCTTTTCTACGGGTTTTGTCGACGGAAGAATAGACAAAATGACAGATTGTGATAGTTTATCTGTCTTTTTGTCTATTCTTCCGTCGACAAAACTCGTTACTAGTGTGAACATTCTAAGCGTGCTGCTGCATTTACTTTTTATTACTAGAGTTTTCTTCTTTCTTTCTACGCATGGAACATTCTCAAAAAAAAAAAAAAAAAAACAGTTTTAACTGACGGAAGATTAATTTCGTTCGTCTCCTGCCCAATTTATTTGGTGTCAGCATTTCTTCCATACTTCTCCATTAGTGGTCATCTCGGTAGTCACTTCCTTTCTAGCCATATCATCTTTCACACAGCCCAACCATCGTTTTTTTTGGTCTTCCCCTAATCTTATAGCTATCGAAATTCATACTCAAGAGATTCATTTATTAATAACAAACCCTAAAACTATACAAATAAATTACAACAATGACAACTTTATTTGCGTAGCAGAACGTAGTGGAAGCTCTAAAATAATACTTGCAACATTCAAAGAAAGTAGAAGTAACTGAAACCTGTAGAGTTAGCAACTACTTCCAAAGATGCATTCCAGGATAAGAGAGGAATAAGTGGGACAGAGGACTGGATGAAATATACAGAGATAGTGCAGGATTTGAAGTGGGCATTGTGTTGTACTAAAGACTAGTTGTGCCCACGGCTTTGCTTGTGCGGACTTTTAAACACAGCCCCCTTGCACCACAAATCACTAAAAACAGCGTTAAACAAATTTAAAATGTCGATCGTGTAAACATAACAGAGAAGGAACGATTTTATAAATGTAAACAAAAATCTAATAAATTATATAGGTAGTTCTCGAGTTATGAGTGTACTATACAGAGAGGGACGTTGCATTTCTAGATTTCGTCACCCCCACGGCAAAGTTGCGAATCTGCAGAAAATGCGTTTTACAGGGGAGCATTTTGTGACAGGTGTAATGGTACTTTTTTTAAATATTAATGGATTGTCAATAATGTACAAGGATCAGAAATAAATACACATTCGTAACTTTACCTCATCATACATAGAAGTAAATAGATAATTATTCATGCCCTGGCAAACTTGCGAAAGTGGTACTTTCGTTAATAATTATTACTAACATAATAAAAATATCTAATTGAAACTTCAGGAAACTTACGAAAGTACCACTTTTGTAAGTTTTCCAGGGTATGAAAAAATATCTATTAACTTCTTTTATTTGAAATTGAATACGCAAAAGTACCCTATAAGAATTTCGTAAGTAAACTATGGAAGTATTAACATAAAACGCAGATTCGAACAATTTAAATTCTGTAACCGTCAGAGATAAAAATTCGTAAATTTTCCAGTGTGTAGTACCACATTAGATACAGTTTTTCATCAAAATGTTGATTTCACTAAAACTGCAGATTGACGATAGACAGTGGATGTGACGGTATGTAAGTAAAGTGACAAGTTATTTGCATAAAAGCATTTTAGCATTTTAGAAAATATAACCGAACTTCGTCGCAAATGATGCTGAAGAAAAATTATAGTCAATCAGCAAACATCCTGAACCAACAATTTGCCTGTAAATAGAACTCTTGAATCAAAGGCGAACAATAATATAAAAAAAGAAAAACGAAAATCATAAAAGAACAAATCGATCTACGTTCTTATGAGCTGCTAAGTAATTTGAATTCAGTACAGTTAGATGCACAAACAATTATAAAGAAAGCTTTTTGAGTAAGTGTTGTAAAGGACTTGTTTTAAAAATTGACTTGTTTTTTTTGTTTTATTAATTAAAACTGAACAATGTTTTGTTTTTTCTACTCATTTCATTCTTTGACTAAAGACTTCGATGACGCTTTTAAGTTTCTAGCGATTAAAGAGCATGTTATTTTGAAATCCATATATTTAAAAATTAAATACTGTTCCTCATATGGCTATTTTTTGAAATACAAATGGGAAAAGATTCCTGAATAAATTTTAAATTCGATAAAAATTGTACGTTTTTGTTTTATGGATTTTTGTATAAACTGATGAGGTCTTTTTTTTTTTGTGTGGGAAATCATCAAATAACTTCGAGCGGGAGGGCGTGTCAGACTCTTACTGACTAAAACCCACCCGTGTTCCTTCGGTTGCCCTGTTGCCGGGGGCCACGATCTCCCTTTCGGTTTTCTTCGCACCCCCGGCAGGCATCGGCCCTAACGGACCCCATCAATTCTGCTGACATCTCTTTGAGGCGCGCGTGGAACACAACGCGCCGTCGACCCGGGCCTGGTCCTTATCGGACGGCGAGCTACCCATTGCTCACCGTCCGCAAGCCCGCGCCTACGGTGGCCGGAAATCGGCCTGCGATTCCCGACGCCCAGGGCAAACTGATGAGGTCTAGAATCGTAAGCTAATTTTACCTGTGTAAGCTACTTCCATATAGGTGGGTCTACTATGCAAAGCTGTGAGGTATTTACTTCATTATTGGTAAAGATACGATTTTTAATTTTAACCAGTAACGGCCCGTAAATTGTAGGAATCAGCCATAAGTGGGTAATCCAATAAGTTGCAAGAAACCTCTCTTGAAACTCGAGGGATTCTGTCACACAAAAATCTCTATTTTTTAAATTAATTTTGAAAAGGTTTTCCACTGCAACCCAGGTGCTTTCTCCAGCGATATTTATAACAGCACATAGTTATTATTTTACTTCATAATTATTTAATTCTAAACGTCATTACTATTAATGAAATATCTGTAGATATTTAATTATTGAGCACGTGCCAATTCAAAGGATATCAAATATTCATCGATGTATGAATATTGGATATTCCTATTTCGCTGTATGCGTTTTACGATGTGGTCCAAGTTATGAGCTTTCTTTATTTTACATGTGGTTAGTGACTAACCTGTTGTCAGTGTCAGTTTTGAAGCCGCCCAAGGGCCTCCGACTTGGCTTCACATACCGTCGAGATGAGAACGTCATGGAGAGTGCGATTGTCGCAGCCTAGTGCTGGGCACGCCACAATTGCGGCACGCCAAATCTGAGGTCCTTGAGTTCGAACTCGAGACCTATGACTTGGCAGTCTGACGGTCACACCACTAGGCTATCACTGCTTAGTTATGAGCCTCTGACAAGCTATTGACAAAAATTAAAATAAAATACTTTTCCCATCCAATAATTGAATAAATAAACTATTCATAATATATATGAATGGTTTATTTACATGCATAAGATCACGCCTTTTTCCACGGGGGTAGGCAGAAACTACAGAGCGCCACCTGCTACGATCCTTACACACTCCTTTTCCTTCGTTTACGGTCATATATGCACGCCTGTTGCGAGTACTACGCACCTGACCTTTCTGAAGAACATCACCTATAAGGTCACAATTTTGTCCTTCTAGGGCGTCCCCTCTAATTGTTTCTATATTACATTAAAAATAAAGTACGTCAACTTAGGTACATCGTTTTTTTGATAAAGATGCAGTTCGTCATTTTGTAATATTTTAAACTAAATGTAATTGAGGCTTTTAAACATGATGGCGCTTAATACCAACAAATATAATGTTTACAGGAATAGACAACGATACATTCAATGATTCACATATCGGTCTAATTTATAAATTATAATCGTTTTGACGGTAAAATGATAAAATATTTCGTGTAATTAATTATTACATTGGGAATAAACTGTTTTGAGGTAACTGGCTGTCAATCGGTGTCAAAGTTATTAAACGACATCATGAATAGTGTGGTGTTGATGACCGAAATAAATACATAAAGTTGAAAACTTCTTTAATTATTTTTAAAACTTCTTATAATATTGAAACGTCATAATTATCATCTTATACCTCACTCGTCATCTTTTTTTCTTCACTTTCTCTCTCCCTCCCACATATACTTTCTCATTCTATAATCGTTGCATTAATTTACTATTTATTTCTTAAATTTATGATGCGTTCCAAATTAACATACTATATGAATATTCATTCAAGCGTTTTCCTAAATTAGAGGAATGAATTGTGAGTAATTAATAATTACTATTTAATACAATCACTGTTTGTGACATCGCATGGAGCGTCCCCGAAAATGAAGAAAATGGAATCCATATAGTCTCAACCGCCTTGTGATTCGTCTGATGAATACCTTGCAGGAAACCAAAACTATAATAAATCAAAAAAATAAAAAAACGGTCAAGTGTGAGTCGGACTCACACACGAAGGGTTCCGTACCACCGTACAATATTTAACAATATTTTTTTAAATCTCCGAAAAAAACACGTTTCGTGTACCTATGGGAATTCCCTTTTATTTTTAACTTTATTTTATGTTCATTATTTGTTATTATAGCGGCTATAGTAGTACACACTCTGTGAAAACTTCAAGTATCTACCTATACCGTGGCACCCTTTGGGTACGGAACCCTAAAAAATATGAAGTTATTTGTTTTCTTTTTAGCTAAAAAAAAATATATATGCGAAACGATCTCTTTGTTCCCATCCGAAGAGCAAATTCCGAAACCAAAAACTTTGCAACAATTCTTAAACCATTCTGAAACCCGCGACCTCTAAACGCCCATCATTCTCAACTTGCACCAAACACAAACTGTAGGAATTCGGGACAGTGTCGGAATAGCACACCAATACCATAGGTTCTATGCAATATGCAAAAATCTCTACAATGCCTAGCTCTTTAAGAATATTATTAAAATATTTTGCGAGTATGATCGCGAATCATGCGTCACAACAGATTCTTAGCATTTTTCGTTTATTGAAATCTTCGAAAATATCTTTCGAAAATACTGGCCACTTGTTTCGGAAACCGTTTTGTGTTTACTTTCTAAAAAATATGCATTTCGATGTTGTTAGGCCGGTTGTACACACACGTTTCGTTGCCGTAAAAAACGGTTGATTTGCCGTATGTAGACACGGTCGTCAGTGTTATATGGATCACAAATTTTTTTGACAGACACGCCGCATAGGGCGGCGCCGTACCGACATGACGTTACCTCTGATTTTGCATCATCGTCAAAATCAGAGTGATCTTTATTGTCAGTGCAATAAGGTTGCTGCCATTGAAAAGTTTATCAAAATCACAGTGATCTTTATTTTCGTAAAAATAAGCTATTGGGTATTTGCTGTCAGAGGTAAAATAACTGTGAAAGAACTGTATGTTATATTTCGAAGGACTCAATATGCGCTCTTGTTTACGGTTTTACTGATGTGTATGTTTCGAAATTTTTCCGGTTTGTTTAAGAGTTAAGTTTCAATATACTAACGTTGAATCATATCATATCCCCCGCGTTTCGTTAGGAAATTGTCGATGAAGCATTTTGTGCCACTGTGAATCAAAACTTTTTTTGGAGTTCTCGGACACCTATGGGGTTTTAGGGTAGGGTTTTTGATGTGTTACATATTTCTTCTCCGTTTTCAGCAAATCTTTCCTCTCGTTTTCCTTCCTTGCAATGTGTGGAGTGGGAAATCTGTGGGAGTGATTTCGTGAAAAGGGACGAAAGTTTATAACAGGAAACCGGGGAAGCGTGCGTTATTTGATTTGACCAATGAGCTCGCACGGTGCTAGAATTGGTCGTCAGAAACGATCTTGTCTGGCCACCGCCCCTTTAATGCTGCTTACTATTAAGGTCAGATGTCAGATGTTACACATCTAAAACGACTACTGTAAGGCCCGCTCGTTTTTTTTTTTAAAGAAATTAGTTTATTTACCCTAGTTTCGTACACACATTCAAAGGTGCGAATATAAACAGACACTCATACACACCCCCACCCCCTCTCTCTCTCACTCACACACACACGCACGGACACACAGACATACACATAAATGTTGTATTTTTACCGTGTTTTTGTAGTTAATTAGTTTTACCTATGTTTTAACCGTCTACTGATACTGATAAATTTAACTATAATATACATGTTTTATCACATGACACTTGACTGTCAACTAAGTAGTGACACTTTTCTACAATGTTGTAAGAGCAATCATAGAGCCCATGACTGAACGCTGGCCCTCAAAATACAGGTCTGGGCCTAGATTGGAGGTTACGATCAGATTCTTATCAATACATTTGTGTTCTATATTATTACGACCTACATGTATTTGAAGTGTCAAATAAATGTTTTTTTTATAATATACATTATTATATTCTTTTTAATATATTTTTTTAAATATATTTTTTATATTAAGAAGTAAACTCCAATCGTGCTTTGGAGCTGACACATACACACTTTTCTTTTTTTTATAGCTCTATATAAAATTCGGAACGAGCCAACCTATAGTTTATTTACATTATGTAGACCACGAGTTCCTAAACATCAAAATACAATGACAAAGGTGGTAAGCCAGATTAACATACTGCACTCCAGTGTAAATGCAGTTACACACGAGAAGGTATTAACGTACACGTCAATATGATCTGAGAGTGTTACCAACTCAAAGTCACAGTAGCAATAACGTTTGAGGATCACCACTAAACCTGACTCAAACGCTTTTGTATACTTACGTAGGTATGTGTGAATACTGTATGTATTTAGTTTTGTTGAATTATGGCTGGAAGCAAGATTTCGAACTTTGGCTAAACGTTTTGAATGAGACAAAAATGCAATTGAATTTTTTCTAGCTGTGTTTTTAGAAATTTCATTTTACTATCTTACAGCGGACTGTACTGTTTAACCCTCTCATTGATTAACGTATTATTTAAATACCTGTTATGATCTATTGTCCTCTTTTATAAAAGAAAAATCTCTGCTAAAAAACAGTCATTACTGAAAGCACCGAATTAAGTATCGACGTACACGTAACTTAACTCTTAAACAAACATATGTAGTGTTACACAGGACATTTTCTTTTTATAAAAAAATAACTCACAATAACTTTTACATAGAGGTAACTTGGTGACCTCTAGTGGTTTATGAATAAAAGGTTAACTATTTCATCCATTATATCCCCGACCCTTGCTCGAAAACGAGGTGCCAGCAAGTTGTTGCCGCTGAGCACGTAGCTTTAAACTACCCCGCATAATAATCATGATATAAACCAATTTTGATCCAACCTGTCCCTTCTTGCTGTCCTCCCCTCAGCGACGCCCTAAGCCGAGGTTCGTACCCCACAGGGGGTGCCCTTAGCGAGCGTTCGCCTAGTTTTAATTTAGTTTAGTTTTTTGCCCCTGGCTGGAGGCTTTGAGTGTAGCAGCTTAAGGCACCCACAGGAAAGTCCGGTTAAGCAGCCAAGACCTTAGTGGTCAAAACTGCGAGATGCCCGTTCAAAAAAAAAAAAAAACATTATATTAACTTTAACCATAATCGCTTACATTATACAGTCTCGCTACAAACATTTTGATACGGGAGCATTAAAAGTTAGGTGCGGTTTTTGTCAAACTCCACAACCTATTAAACAACTCGTTTGAATAGTGCTTTCAGCTGAACTCGCTGAGCTAATTTCAGCGGTGACATTGTAAATGAGTCTCTGCCCTTAACTGGATTGAAGGAAAATGTTCCCCACATACATTTTTGAGGTTCTACTGGTAAGCTGTATGAAAGCTATTCCCACAATATTTGTCAATGGCCCGGAATGCAGATGCGTAGAGTGCGTTTCATTAAATAGTTCTTATGCCGTAATGTTGGCTGCACTGTTGTATGATGAACACGAGTACGCTACGGCGCTACGTAATTGGTCCGTTTTTAAAGTTTAACAGAGGAGCCAACATTACGGCAAAGGAACTATTTGATGAAACGCACTCTAAATCTGAATGCACGGTTTTACTGTCAATGTCAATTCGAAATGAATTGAAATTGACAGTAAAACCGTTTTAGGTTATTTGGTGAATGTTAATTTTGTGTGCTTTTCACGCATTTTTTATAGTAAAAAACTCAAAAGAAAAAACGAATTCTGGTATTCTTTATTTCCCTATCTACATTACTTATAATAACTGCAGTAACTATACAGGGTGGGTAAGAAATCGTGGATCTAACGAAACAGGGTGATAGTTGGGGTTATTTGCAGTAAAAAGTATGAATATAAAATAAAAATATATATAAAAATAATTATTCGTGGTATTATACTGAAGATGACGTCTAAACGAGTTGTATTAATGATTTGAAAAAAAATTGTGTGTTGTGTTAAATTAGAGCATTTTTTAAATATTTTAGTATAAGCATATTTTGAATTATATTATATAGTGAAATTAATTTGTAAAGTTAGATCTAACGCGGATAAAAAACTGAGAATCGCGCAAAATTTATCAAGCGTATTTTTCTGAAACCTTCACTATTTTAAAGATAATTTAATTATTGATCTTATAGTATACGAGTTTTATTAAAATACCTTTTGTTTTATGTATAATAAATTAATAATGCGTTTAATTTGGAACAGCGCTCCTTGATGGGCGAGTCCTATTACTGGCTGGACGTACGACACGTTGCGTGAGCTCATTACAAAACACGTAGGCTAAACACTCAAGGTCACTGTCATGTATTTGCGTCTTAAAAGATATTGAAAAAGTGCCAATACGCATAAATCATGGTACCCACTGTCATAAAAGCACTTTTGTAATGATGATACATTTCTTAGAAGCAATTAATCACCTACGTACCCATTTTACTCTAACTGTCCATTATTAAAAATTTTGGTATTTTTTTAAAAAACACTGTAATAGTCATAACTTTTAAAGAGGTCAAGTTAGGGCTCTGCCACACAGAATTTTTTTTTTACTGAAAATAACCACAACTATCGCTCTATTTTGTTTGATCCACGATTTTTTTTTACCCAGTCTGTATAACCACACTGTTCCTCAGTCCCATAATATCCAAAGAGAAAATTCTCAGTAGCTGCCTGGAGTCTGGATTTGTGCCCGGTTGATGGCAATAAACTCGCCCCCTATTACATGTAATTTAAACGTGACTGGCGAAATGTGGGTGTACTATAGGTATACCTCTGCCTATCCCTTCGGGAATTACAGCCGTGATGTTATGTTATAATAATTATATTCAAAGGGTTTATGGATTACGCATGAATATTAAATATATTATTATTATTTTTTACAAAAAAATACACCCGTCTTTCAAACTACGAAGTGAAAAATAACTTTTTTTTTCACTTTCTAATTGGTTGGTTTGTAATTTATCTAAGTTACAATAGCCTAATGTCAACTGCTCATCCCCTTTTACATAATATTGCTTATCCCGATGCAGGAACTTTAATTGTTGAGGAGTTCTCCTGGTACTTCACCATCAGTTCCACTGCACCATATGAATTGTGACAAGCATCAATTGCTTATCAACCATATTAAAGTAATCTATTCGCAACCCGTGAAATACATATTATTGAGTAAGTAGTTCCGGTGGCCATCTGTGTCCGTCATCATCGGTTCCACTTTAACAAATGCTACTTTCCGAGAGCAAATGCACGAGTTACTATAAAAAAATACCCAAATCGCTATATGTGTGACTATAATATTTGAAGAGTTTGTCCAAGATTCCATCATGAAATTTTAACCAAATGACAATAGAACCGACTAGAAAATATACCCTTTCAAACAAAAAAATAATTATGTAAATCGGTTCAGCCGTTTTTGAGTAATCGGGGAACATACATCAAAAAAAAACATTCCGACGAACTGAGAACCTCCTCCTTTTTTTGAAGTGGGTTAAAAATGGGATGCATTTATTTTTATTAGCGTCCACGAGTGATTATACTTAAATGGGTAGTCAGAATCATAAAATCTTAATGATGTCATAAGCAAAAAAAGAATGACTCAAGAGAAAAACAAAAGAGCGAGAATTATAAGGAGTTAACAAATACACTACCGGTTTAACACTAAAATGGTCATTTATAGAACGTACAAACTACTAAATGGTGGACTACCGGATCTTATCATTAAAGAAATCCGCTTCTCACAGTATTTGGCTCATAAATTACGTATCAGCACATCCTGCCCCCTATTCTAATAAATCTCGGCGGTGCCTTCCCCGGGGTCCGGGAAAAATCCCGGGAATAGTGCGGCGATAACCTCCGGGATGAAGGATCCAATGACGTAATAGAATAGTCGTTAGATTAGGTGAGACGGTTAAAATTAGAAAATGATATTGAAGGGTGGATAACGGTTTAAAATACTAAGTGATGGAAAGCTATAGTCCAGCTTCTGCCCTTAGGACATGACAACACCATTATTGTTATACCGTTAGTTAGTTTAGGGCAAGTTAATAAATTACGTGGTGCTCATATTTTATGAAAATTTTACATCATTATCTAAAAAATTTAATAAAGGAACATCCCTTTATATCACGGTTGAACATTTCATGAAATAATTAATTTATTACTAGCTGTTGCACGCGACTTCATTTGTGTGTATTTTTTAATACAAATATCCAGGATGAGAAGTAGGCTTAGTCTTTCTCCAGATCCCAGGCTACATATCTGTCTTTAGAACGAGTGATTTAGGCAAGGAAAGGTAATAGACAAACAAACAGACAGATAGTTACTTTCGTATTTATAATATTAAATATAGATTATCTCAAAAGACAAAGACATAGATATTGCTCAAGCTGTGCTGTGCATCTCTATTGTAGTGTACTAATATGTGTGCGCTAAGGATAAAAAGTATGCGTTTAATCAAAAGCGTTCTGTTCTTATTGCACATCACTAATATCCCTATGATCTTCCAAGCAAATCTAATATGCCTGAACGATTGTGAATTCAATCGCAGTAGTTTGTTATACCTAATAATATGGGAGTTGCTTGAACCTTAAAGCTGGTTGCAGACTAAAGGCGCTCTCTCACCGGGAGCAGTCGCCTGTAATTATATTTTTTCTAAACATTGTGGATACTTCCATAGATAGGAGGAACGGAGGCTATAAGTAAATTTTGGTCCAAAGCAGCAGTATCAAATGAGTGTGAAGGCCGAATGAATATTAATTTTGAAAAGTCTTTCCGAGACATCGTTGAAATTTTGTATTTTCTCCTCAATGAACGTTGGAAAGGATTCATCAAAATTGGGAACCCCAGGAAGTGAGGAGAGTTTCTTTCCGTAATTTTGATATTTGGTGCTAGTAGTATTAAATGTCTGTCAGTCGTTTGGGGGAAGATAAATTTCACATTTTAAAAGGTTAAGTTCTAGGCCAAAGGCACTGAATTTTTCTTAAAAAAAAGTTAAATCTTTTAATAGTGTGTCTACATCACCTCCTAGGGATCCGTTATCCAAATACCACACGTTTAATTTAGAATTTAGATGTCGAATAATTGGATTTATTGCCAAACTAAAAATGACTGGCCCAAGAGGGTCACCCTGTGGACATCCAACGGCTGATTCCAAAAGGTTGTCTTTATAAAGTAATTTAGAGGGGTAACTGTAACATTGATAGAGAAAACAGTAAATTTTGGGTATTTCTTTTTGAACTTCTGTCAACAAGGTGTCCCTGTTTACGGAATTGAAGGCATTCTTTATGTCAACCTTGAGGATGACCTCACTTTATCGCTATTGAGGTAAGTGGATAATGCAGCCTCACAGCCCCCTTTTGACCCGAAGCCCAGCTGTAGGGGCTGAAATTTTATGGCCAGTGTTTCGTTATAGAAAGCGCAGCAAATTTTGGCTGCAATACAGCGCAGGCCCTACGGCAATGGGACGAATGCCGCCATCCTTCTTGCGCAGAGCACATAGGTTTGCCCCAGATAAAATATTAATACTTAGTTCACAGAGCTGAGGAAATTTCTGAGGTGATTTCTGGTAGATTGCGGGTCTGCACAAAAAATTACCTCGGCTATGCGAGCTAAACTAAACTAACTTAGCAACATTTTTAATTTGCAACCGGCTTTAACCACTCGATCCTGGGTCAATGAATAGTTTGTTTTGCGAAAAATTATGAGAGCATTTGTTGTGATGTATACCAACTTATTTACATACCGTTTAATAAAGTATCTTGTGCTTTACTCACAATTTAATTGGAGTTGCTATTTGCTTAGTACCAATCTCACTGATTGCAAGGTTACGTAGTCACTGCGTCACCAGCTTACGAAAACGGGTACAAAGACGTACCTAAATATCATCATGTGGTATCGGAAACAGGATCTAAGCTACCAGATGGTCAGGGCTCGTGAGAGAGGAACCTCCTAACAATACATGCCGTGTCGCGGAGTACCGCTTTCTGGATATTATTATTAACCGTGTACCCGATTGTATTTCCCATCGGCAAAAATTACATTATTCCATAAAAAACTCTCAAGCCCCATAATTTCATGTATGTAAATGAATTTAAGATTTTAATTAAGTAATAGAATACCTCAGACATTAGTAGAAAAGCATTGAAAATATCCAAATGAACCTTTCTTCGCTGATTAAAACTTTTTTTTTTTTTTTTTTTTTTTTTTTTTTTTTTTTTTTTTTTTTTTTTTTTTTTTTTTGGACTTTGGTGTAGCCAAAGCACAATTTAAATTTACTCTTATACACATCCCTATTATGATTCAGAAAACAGCACAGATCTATCAACCCCTGCCCTTGAAACAGCACACAAAAAAAAAACAAAAACAAATTCAACAAGCAGCCATAAATCATACGTAGACCCTACGTAGTCCCTACGTACCCGAACAAAGCCAGTGGAACAACACGGGTTAAAATAAAAGAAACAAAAATTATAGGCATATTTTTCTATATAAGCCGGCCGATGCCACGCCGCCCGGGCACGTATGGGACGTATACACGGTATACGGTAGTATAGATCTGTGTTTTGTAAGTCTGAAGGGACATGACACCATTAGTTGACGTTTAAAGGGGTTTTAAAGCATTAGAAGTGTTTGGTAGGTTGCTTATTCTAAGGAAAGAACAAGAATTAAGATTTATGAGTAAAAAATAAAGCGGCCAAATGCGAGTCGGACTCACACACGAAGGGTTCTGTAACACCGTACAATATTTAATACTATACTCGAATCGCTTTAGCGTGGCTATAGCGATCATTGCCCCTTCCATAATATCTCTCCGTAGGAAACTAAACATTAAACTATGTTTAGTTTTTTTTTCTTATTGGAACATGTTGAAGATCATGATGGATATTGATTCAGGACGGGAACGGACTTTATTTTGGTTTTTAAAATAAAGAATACCAGAAAATGAAGGTGGGTCAATGACCGCTATTACCACGCTAAAGCGATTTGAGTATACATATTTCTTTACTAAGATTCTTGTATGGTACCCCTTTAATTTTATTATTTTTATTATTTAACGTTATAGCGGCCATAGTAGACTCTCATAGTTACACACTCTGTGAAATGTCAAGTGACTACCTATTACAGTTAAAAAAATAAAGCCCTGTGACAGACGGATGGACAGCGGAGCCTTAGTATTAGAGTCCCGTTGGCACCCTTTGGGTACGGTACCCTAATATCATACAAATAGATAGGTACAAAGACGGTAAGTTCCATAACCCTTCATTGTTGTACTTGTTTCGTATTTTTTCTTAACTAACTTTGAGAAAAATAAATTTTAGCCCAATTTTTAAACCGACAATTAGCTACTACAAATAAATAAGTATCGGTTTTTAATCTCAGATGAATAGCATTATAGAAGTTTTCGTAAAAGGTTTCAAGAGTTACAAATTTGTGTATTTCAATAAACTTCAATGTTTAAACATATAAATATTTCTATTAATGTTAAATAAGGCCACGGTCACACAACTCTGAAGTTCGGATCCATGTGCGTATTGTATAATTATCACTTGCTTCAAAAACGGTGAAGGAAAACATCGTGAAGAAACCGGCATGCCTTTTTTTTTTTTTTTTTTTGGTTGGGAAATCATCAAATAACTTCTCCCGCTCTGGGCGGAGCGGAAGGGCGTGTCAGACTCTTACTGACTAAAACCCACCCGTGTTCCTTCGGTTGCCCTGTTGCCGGGGGCCACGATCTCCCTTTCGGTTTTCTTCGCACCCCCGGCAGGCATCGGCCCTAACGGACCCCGTCAATTCTGCTGACAATTCTTTGAGGCGCGCGTGGAACACAACGCGCCGTCGACCCGGGCCTGGTCCTTATCGGACGGCGAGCTACCCATTGCTCACCGCCCGCAAGCCCGCGCCTACGGTGGCCGGAAATCGGCCTGCGATTCCCGACGCCCTGGGCGTCTCCTCCTGCGGCGGTTAGGGTTAGAGGCGTGAGGGCGAGAAATTTGCCTCTCCCTCACGCGTTCCGCCTCCTCCTTCGCGAGCATTACTGCTTCGCAGAAGGAGGTGACGGCCTCCCATTTCCTCTCGCTCCCTACCATGGCCCTAATCAGGGCCGGACGCGAGAGATCACCGCCGCCGATCGCCTCCACGAGGACACGGCGATGCTCCGCCCAAGCCGGGCAGACCTCCACCGTATGCTCCACCGTGTCCTCCGGGCGATCCACACAATGGTGACACCCGGGTGTTTCCTCCCGCCTTATCCTGAACAGGAACCTCCCGAAACAGCCATGTCCGGTGAGGACCTGTGTCAGGCGGAAGGTGAGGACGCCGTGGCGCCTCTCTAGCCACTCCTCAAAGAGGGGACTTTTCGCCGCAATTGTGGCGTGCCCAGCACTGGGTTGCGACAATCGCACTCTCCATGACGCCATGAGATCCCGCCGGAGCTCCGTCCGCTGTGCCGCGATTTCTCGCGGCAGCGGAGTTAAGCCCCGGCGTTTCGCCTCCTCGCGCCACTCCCAGATGTGCGCGAGGACCTTTGCCTCCAGATCCCATGGCGGTAATCCGGCAAGGAGGCTCGCAGCCTCACAGGAGACCGTGCGGTATCCTCGGGCCAGCCGGATGGCCATGACCCTCTGGGACGCGTTCAACCGGCGGGCTGGCCGCAGCCTCAATGAACGCGCCCACACCGGCGCCCCGTAGAGGGCCATGGACCGCACGACCCCCGCGTAGAGTCTCCGGCAGGAGGCGTTTGGACCCCCTAGATTGGGCAGGAGCCGCTTCAAAGCAGCCCCGGCCCGCTCCAGTCTGGGAGCCAAACGTCGGAAATGCTCCACGAAGTTCCACCGGCTGTCGAGGACGAGTCCCAGATACTTCATCGTCGACTCGACACCGATGTGAACCCCTCCCGCCATTACCTGGGAATTCGACGGTGGCGCATTCCGAGGACCATGAAAACCCATGGCCTCGGACTTGTGCAGGGCCACCTCGAGTCCCAGCTGCCGGATCCTGTCGACGATTGTCGCAACCCCGCGTGTCGCTAGTTCGGCCGCCGCCTGGTACGACCCCCCCTGTGCCAGGACCAACGTGTCGTCAGCGTAGCAGACGACGCTGACGCCGCTAGGGAGGTCGGCGCGCAGCACCCAGTCGTATCCGATGTCCCACAGATGCGGCCCCAGGACCGATCCCTGTGGGACACCGCACGACATCTCTCGCCGGTTCCACTCTCCTTGGTGACCGAGGTAGATGACGTCCCTGTCCGTCAAATAGGCCTCGACCACACGACAGAGGTAGGTCGGCATCCGGTGATACCGGAGTGCCTCCCTGATGCAACTCCAGGGCAGGGTGTTGAAGGCATTGGCGATGTCTAGAGACACCGCCAAGACGACCCCACCCCGGGCCACAGCATCCCCAGTCGTGAGGGCCCGCACGCGCATGATGGCGTCCACCGTAGAGCGCCCCCTGCGGAAACCATACTGGCTCTCCGCCAGATCCGGCCCCACCCGCATCAGCTGCCCGACAAGGCGGTCTGCAATTACTCTTTCAAAGAGCTTGCCCACCTCGTCGAGCAGCACAATTGGCCGATAGGCGGACGGAGAGTCCGCTGGGCGCCCCGGCTTCCTGATGAGGACCAGTTTCCCCGTCTTCCAACGAAGTGGGAACTGGCCCCTCTCCATGCATGCGCTTAGGAGCCCTCTTAGTCGAGGCCCGAGAGCCCCCAAGGCCAGGACCCAGGCTTTTCCAGGTATGCCGTCGGGTCCTGGGGCGGTATTTTTCGCATTTAGCTTGCGTACCGCCGCTCTCATCTCTACCTCAGTCACCTCCGGAGCATCGTCGTCGTCGTCGGTGTGGTCCGCATCGGGTACCGCAGTAGGCGGAGCCATGGGCGGGGGGGTATGTTCCCCTCTTGAAGGGAACAGAGCGCCCACCACATCCCCCACAAGCTGGGGCCGGAGACTCTGCGTCAGCGGGGGAGCCCATGGGCGGAGTTTCTCCCGCACCATCTTATATGGGCGTCCCCACGGGTCTCTGTTCAGAGTCTCCAGCAACTCCTCGCGGGCCAGTGTCCTGGCCCGCAGGATCTCCGCTTGGAGGGTGGTCTTCGCCGCTCTGTACCCTTGGTACAGCTCCGCCTGAATGGCTTCCGTATCCGGAGGGCGGATACGGAGCCTGCGGTGCCTGGCGTACCGGCGTCGCGCCGCAACGCATGCCATGCGCAGAGCCTCTAGCTCCTGCGACCACCAGTACACCTGGCGCGAAGCACGTCCGGGCCGGACCCGGGGCATTGCCACGTCACATATATTGGACATGGCCTCCCGGAACCACTCCGCCTCGTCGTTGATGTCAGCAGGCCTGTCCGGTGATGACACCCAGGCCTGCACGATCGAGGCTTCCAGGAGGAGCTCCCGGTCCAGCTGCTTCAGCGCCCACCGCGGACCACTAGGGGCCTGTCGGACCGGCGCGCTCGAGGTCTGGGTGGAGACGTCAAACCGGATGTACCGGTGATCGGAATAGGTCTCCACCCCCTCCATGACGCGCCAGTCAATGACACGTGGTGACAGAGCGGGGCTTGCGAACGAAATGTCCACCACCGATTCACCCCGCATCCGCACACACGTGGGGACAGAACCCCGGTTTAGGACGACTAGGCCTGTCTCCAGAGCCCAGTCCTCCACCATCCTACCCCGTGTGTCCGTATACCGGGAACCCCAAGCCAGATTCTTGGCATTGAAGTCCCCGAGAACGAGCACGGGGAGGGAACAGAACCCGACGACGACGACAAACCGGCATGCCTGAGAGATATTTCTCGACGGCATGTGAAGCCAAGTCAGAGCCCCATGCCCTGAACCTAAATAAAAACTACGTACAGTAATAAACACAGAAGTTTCTGAAACACAAAAATAAAACTTATAAAATGCAAACTAACGAGTTATATTAAAACAAAATGAAAAAACTGACGCACGAAAAATATTAACAACAAGCTTCTGCCAGCGGCTTCGCCAGTGTGATATCTTTATAAATTATAGCCTATGTTACTCAGTGTTAATATAGCATTCTACTGGAGAAAGATTTTTTTAATTCGATCTAGTATTTTTAGAGTTTATTCATTACAAACAAACATAAAAAATATCTAATCTTTTCTCTTTATAATATTTTTAAGTTTAGATTAAATAATGACGCCATATTGGATTATTTGACATGACTACTTTCATCCACATTATAGGGGTAAGGCAAAGATCCAAAATCATACAGCCTAATGCGTAGGACATAACATTATTTTTCTTTTTAGCATTTTGGCTAGTGTAGGTACAGAATAGTCGGATTTTAGATGTGTGCGATCTATGCATGTAAATTATAATTTCTGACTAATACTAGTCAAAAAATAAAAATATAAAATTCGCTGGGAGAAATACAAAATGATCACTACCTATTTCTAATACTAGCCTATTTCTACGGGTTACTATCAGCCAGCATTTCTATAAAGTTTTTGATGAATTTATAGTCTATAATAAAAACTATCCTTGCTCAAAAATAACTAATTTAATTCCGAATATAATTATTTAACCTCAAAATAGATACTAATCCCCAAATTAGTCTTAAAGTCGTTACCTCAATATCATAATGTAAAACTGTTTAATAAAACTATATATTTACAATATTTCAGGGATAAGGAAAATAATATGAAACACTAAGATATTTTGTCATTTATTTATATTTCTTTGCCAACATCAAATTCAATATTCTACACCATACCAGTACATCTCCTATTCCTCACATAGTATCACTATTTAGTCAGTATTCTAATATTTACAATAAAACTAATAGGTTACTTTAATTTACTGTAGATCTCCAACCAATATTATGCCAATCTATCTTTTTACCGACACAGCCACTAAGCACGTCTTACTGTCACGAGCGCCCGACCCAGAAGGCCGTTATTCTACCATTCTGACATATCGAATCTTTCGGTGTTGCCAATACAATATCCAACAATTGTGTATTAATAAATTGAAACCTAACAAGTCTTTCGCATTTTTTACATTCAAATGATTTAAATTCAAAGAATGATATTTGTTAAATTAAACAAATATAGTTTTTAGGATCTATGAATTACGTTTTTATTGCAAACTTGCATTTGACAATATTAAAAAAAAACAGCAGTGTTATTTGGCTGTGACCGACCAAAAAATATTATTAAACTTAATAAAAAAAAAATGACTTTTAAGGTTTGAAGACTAGCCACTGAAAAATGTTTTAAAAATGCTTATTGCGTTTGCGTATTAATTTTACAATTCTTTATCCAAGTTTTAGAAAATAATCAATGTTAGGTATAACGAAATTTAATCTTTTATTGTTATCAATTCTCAATAGTTGTAAAAATTACAAAAAATACCTCCACCTACCCAATTCTTCCGGAAACGGCGTTACTTATAACATGTGTCTTATTTTTCAAAAAAACACTCTGTTTCATTAGTTACACAACACAAACATAGAAAAAGTGACAAAATAAAATGCTTGTATTTCCCTGTATGTGTGTTTGGCAGGACCGATGTCAATTGAAAATAAAGGAAATGGGCTGAAAAAAATTTTTTTTTTCTAAAATAACTGTGATGGCCCAGTGGCTAAGGCCTCGTCTCTCATGCCCGGGCAAGTACCGATGTGACTTTTTCAATTCATATTATCTACTTTCTAAGTTTATCTTGGACATTACTAACATCGGTGAAGGAAAAACATCGTGAGGAAACCTGGACTTATAGTTAATATATAAGTCTGAAGTGGCCAACCCGTCTTAAGCAAGCGTGGTGATCAATGCTCTTGGTCGGCCTTCACTGTATGAGAAGAGGCCTTTGCCCTGCAGTGTGACAATAATAGGCTGGTATTATTATTTTAACAAATCTCGGGACCATAGATCCCGGTCCTTTAGAAGGCGTACGAGGGGCTGAAGCCAACTCGCAGAGGCCCCTTAAACAAATTTCAATGGAATGAGGCACCAACCGAAGATTATTCCTGTTCCCTCTATGCAAGTGCACCCATTTATTTATTTATTTTTTTGTTCCGGGGTGGAAAATCCTCATGGATATCCTCCGCCCTGGGGCGGGCGAAAGGGGTCTGTCAGACTCTTACTGACTAAAATCCACCCCAGTGTTTCCTTCCCTTGGACTTGGACCGGGAATCATGAGATCTAGTGCGCCTTCCATAATCCCCGACTGGTGCCTGCCCGCCTTTGCGGGCCACTTCATGTCCGCGGGGGGAGTGAGGTGTAAGATTCCCCTCGTGATATCAAATAGGGGCGCGCGTGGAACACTACGCACCGCCACCTCAGGTCCTGATGGTTGACCATCCGGGTGTTGTCCTTGGATGCAAGTGCACCCAAGGACAAGCACCGGTTGTTGTAGGACTATTTGCAGGATATGGACACAAAGCTATTGAACTATGGGTTTGGGTATCTTAAGTTGACTGGTGACCTGGACCTATGGAAGGACAATGGCCCCTGCCTGATCAATGTTATTATGTACACGGATAAAATGGCAGGGGGTGACTTGCACACTCAATAATAGGCCCCCGAAAACTGTCGCTAGCACATAGTGACGTAGCGACCAGGGGGCAATATTTCCTGAGGTGCTTGAGGAGTGGAAAGGTATTCCAAGGCTTTCAAAACAATCCCAACCAGAAGATGGAAGATGGCCAAGAAGATTGTCAAGATCCCTACGAACACTTACTGGAACACGTTTATTCTTGCGAATCTCCACTCAAGTCGGCCAATTAAAACAAGAATGAGATGGGTGCTCTGTTCCTCATCAGTTTTCACTCCAGCCGGCCAAGAAAGGCAAGCCAGAGGTGAGGAACAAGACTTCTCACGGGAGATAGGGTCTGACCTGTTCCGGCAAAGTAAATACGTAGTGTTTTATTTCAGGCAAAATACCCATATAAACCATGTTAACTGTAGAGTTCACTTTCTAGTTCTGTGGCGGTAGCGGCATAGACCTAGAGTTCGGAGCGCGCAAGCCCTACCATGACGTCAACGTAGAGATACGGTGGTGTGTATTATTATTAAGAAAAAAATATCGAAATCTTTTAACAAAATCTGAACTTCCTTACATATCATTTTATCCTCAACTAGCTTTTGCCCGCGGCTTCACATGCGTAAATGTCGGAAAATATCCCACAAGAACGTACTCAAAAACGCGTGGAGGCATCAAGTTGAATTAGATATCAAAAACTTAAGCTAAGCGCGCACTACGAATTTTGATCGTTGCGATTATTAAACTGTGAAATAAAATCGCAAACAAAAATAATTCCTACGCGCACTCACAAACGATTTCTTTTAGCAGTGTGCGGACTCTATTTGATGATATTGTTCACAGATTGGCGAATATTATCCGCAACGATTAAAATTCGTAGTGCGAGCTTAGCCTTAGATCTACGGTCCCTTGGATCTGTAACGAAAATCAAACTTCCATGTCAAAGCAATAAAAAAAATACGGCCATTTATACCGCTTATTTTGACACTCGCAAATAACCCAAAGCCTATTTGGTACTTCCCGTTGGCCCAGCAGCATGAAGTTTGGCGAGAAGCAAGGTCAAGTACAGAGCAAAATCCGAAAATTGGTAGTTTCTAGTTATAATATATATATGAACTGCAAAGTTTCAGACCGTGCGTTAAAATTCTTCCATACAAACTTTGACATCCCCCAATCCTCCTTTAAAAAAAGGGGGGGTAGTTTAGAAAAACAGAAAATGGTAAGCTTTATAATTTACATAGATTAGTATTTGTGCCAAGTTTCAAGTTTATTAACTCAAGGAATAAGATTTTTCATACAAATAAAATCCACCCTTTTCACCCCCTTAAAGGTCGAATTTCCAAAAACCCTTTCTTAGTGGATGCCTACGTCATAATAACTACCTGTGTGCCAAATTTCAGCCCAATCCGTTTAGTGGTTTGAGCTGTGCATTGATACATCAGTCAGTCAGTTAGTCATTCATTGAGTCACCCTTTCCTTTTATAGATATAGATTTACAAAAAGAATGGAAATAAATTCAATGTAGTAGTCGTACACACGGCTAAACATCAAGCTATACATTTCCAATTTATCTCGTATTCTAAAGGATTCCCGAACAAGGCGAGGTCAGCTTATACTGGAAATGTATAGCTTGATGTGTAGCCGTGTGTACCTTTAGACATATTTTTAACAATACCTAATTGTTTGAGGCAACTACCAACAAAAATGTAATTTCTTTCACATTTCCGCAGTAAAGTGGCAGTCCTGTCGTGAGAATGACGTGTGATTGGCGGTCGTTTATACTTTCATGTAAATCACTTGCTTTATTTTGGGGAGAGTTACAAAAGGGAGGTGATGAATTTTTGCATGAAACAGGGAATCAAATAGTCATGAGAATTTTTCTTTGATGACTAGGTATATTGAAAACACATCATTTTTTTGCAAAGGATTTTAAATGTGGTGGGGCACCCACCACATTTAAAATCCTTTGCAAAAAAATACAAGCAAGTAGGAAGTTGCAAGCCGCGCCACAGATAAAAAACATCTAATATATTATGTAATTTTTTCACGATAACCATAATAAACGATACGTTAATCAACATGAAAAAGAATATAGGTTAATAAGTTATAGAAAGAAGTACACTATTTAGTAAAATTAGGAGGGGTATAACCCTGCAGTGGTCGCGCGGATTACATAATATGTAATCCATAGTTGTTTAAAATTAAATTTCTCATAAACTATTCAAGTGTGTTAGCTGGGACTCCGTGTACTTTAAGTGTAGTAACCCCGCCCCCGCTCAGCTGCGCTCGCGCATTGGGTCTTATGCTTGTGTCAGGAGAGGGTATTTTAAACTCGGCCATTATCGGTCCATCGGTCTATTTATGTCCAAGGAACCACTAAGTAATAGAGAACATTTAGAGGACAACTTTTTGTCATAGCTGATTTGAACAAGACTATTCTGCCGTCCTAAGGAGAAAAGACGTATCTGACATTTTTTTCGAAATAGAGTTATATACATATTCGGAATCAGCAAAGAAAGAGGATTCCGAATATGTATATAACTCTATTTCGAAAAAAATGTCAGATACGTGTTTTCTCCATATGACGGCAGTATTAATGATTAATGTTTATTTTTTATTGTAATTTAATTTTAGAAGAGAAATTTTGTCAAAGTTTAATAAATAAATAATAATACGATTGAATTTAATTTAAAAAACGACAAAACAAATTGGCCAACATATGTAATCCGCGCGACCACTCACGTGATTTTTTAGACGACCACTGCAGGAAAAAAGCCTCTATGGCTCATTTTATTTTTATTAGTCGATAACTCCGTCGATTTACAGCAAGCGGGAACTCCGCACAGGCGAGGTAATGATAAATGAAAGTCATAGTATAAGTCGGTAAACCGACTGCGGAGAATCCCCGTAGCGAGCGTAATGAGTGGTAACCAATGAAATTCATTAGTCGGTAAAAACTGTGCTGAGACTTCGCACCCAAAACCATTTTTTCTTTTTCTTCAATGAAGCTAATAACTTAATCTTCAGTAAGTCACAAACAGTTAAATTGCTCCACACAACATTAATTGATGGTCCATTTTAAGAACGTCTGTTTAGTGCAACTCTCCTAAAGTAATTGCCAAACGTGTAGTGCAGGTTCTCCGTATACCGCAATCGTTCCCTACTGACTAATAAAAATGGTTTCCCAAATACGGGACCTATGGCCTTATGGCATGCTTTAAAGATATCTCCGGCACCCCACATATGTATCATATCTATTAATGAAAACGGTTCCCTGTTGCGGGTCCTTGGCATGCGTTACAGAAATCTCCCGCACCCCGCATACCAATGACTGAGTCTTTACGCGTGACATTATTTCTTGTAGGTACCTAAGTCTTTCATATAGTCCACTCCCTCCTGAACCTTGCTTACTGGCCAATGCTTTTAACATCGCCTGATCTATTCTCTTTTGACACCGTCCCAGAAAAAAAAAAAAACTCAAAACACTTAAGTCAACACAACACAATCAAGCTGAAATCTACGTTCTACCAACGTAAATATTCATCACATCTGAAGCTGCTCGCGTCGTAACATGACCCCACAAATTGAGTAGAAGCACGGCGCCTGCATTGAATAGGAACTAGATGTTGGTTTTCTTACCACGTACGTATTGTACGCAGGCTGCGAACTACAAACACGATATCTGAACTGCAATTTCGTGGCAAAGATGGTGTATAGAATAACGTTTGGCTTGAGGCTTGAACTATGTCTCGAGTTGAGGCGCTGACAAGAGGCAAATGATCTAAATGGGATTGTCTTAAAAAAAATATGTATATGGTTTGTGGTAGCGGAAAAAATTTAATATTAATCTTGAACATATTTCTCAGAACTTGGTTGTTACCAAAACTCGAAAAAAAAACTCATACAAATCAACGGTAACTTAACCCTTACCTTGAATTTCAATCAAAAAGATCTGTATTCATTAATATCAACGTGCGCTGGAATTTAATTATTAACAAGAACGTCTCATTTGAATGCAGAACTTGGCTGTTTTTTATTTTCGATTACTCAACTATTTTTTGAGTAAATAGATAGTTGCTTCATATTTTGCAATAAATTACAAGTGTTGTATCATCGCGCTTCTCTTTCTTTACTATGCAGTCCGACAATAATTGCGGTTTAGCTTTTGTCAGCGTCTTAAGGAACAGCTGTAGTTTTGAAATGATTCTCTGTGTAGACTATCACGTAACATTCAATAAGTACAAAAGTAAAAAAGAGAAAAGTTCTTAATTTGACGCGTTTGACTTTGGGGTTTATATTTGATTCATAAACGTTGCATAAGGTTAAGTAATGATTAACGTCTGCTTAACCAAACATTTTTTGATGTTAAACGTTTCTTCACTTTAAGCAACATTTATAAATAAACCCCTGTGTTTAAATTGATTGTTAATGTAGAGTGGGTCGATTAATCGTTCTCATTCATCTAAAAATGTACACAGAATTGTAATTTCAATGTCTATAAAGAGATATGGCAGCAGACTTTATAATTTACTAGCTTTTTCCCGCGGCTTAGTCCGCGTGGATGTCGGAAAATATCCCACAGGAACGTACTACCGGGCAGTACCGGGATTACTTAACTAATAGTCCAGGAAAAGGATATTGACTCCTACCACTGCGCTCCAACCATAATTATTTTGTTACGCGTAATTCTGAATCTGTGATATCTTTTAAACCATTCATTTAAATGATATAATGTCAAGCTTATTTTAATCTAAATTAAATGCCCAATTTAAATAACATATTTTTTTGGATGAAGATAAGTATGATACCGGTCAATATAGCTTCGGAAATAACAATGGAATAATGGTCACTGTAGGTCATCTTTAGAAGATAGGCTTGTACCATTGGGGACTTTTTTGTTGAATTTTTTAAGATCTTTGGAACATAAATTTGATGTATCTCTAACGGTTTACGTGGCGCACACCAGCAAAGCTCCCAGTCGGCATGATTTTTTCCGACATCTTCGACAATAATCGTTACATTTCAGTCAATTTAGACAAAACTTTAATGAATTATACACCAAAACTTTTCGCAAGAATCACTCCATCTATTGATGAAAATCCTTTGGAAATCAGTTCGGTCGTTTTTTAGTTTATCGCGTTCAGACAGACAGACAGACAGACGCGGCGGGAGACTTTGTTTTAAAATATGTAAAGATATACAACATGTAAAAAAACCCTGTCCAATCCGTGAAAGTGCTGTTAGGTATCTTATTGAGTCTATTTATGTGGTAATATTCATGAGAACCCACCCACACCCACAATTCGCCAGTTATATTTTAAGTCCCATGTAATAAGGGGCGAACCTATTGCCATCAACCGGGCACAAATCCAGACTCCAGGCTGCTACTGAGAAATCTCAGATAGAAAAACCCAATAACACTTTGCCCGACCTGGGTATCGACTAACTGCTACGGTAACTGGCGAAATGTGGGTGAACCTGCTACTGGGACAACTCTGCCCAACCCTTTGGGGAAACAAGGCTTAATGTTGTGTTTATGTATGTTATGTTGTATTCAGGAGAAAAAAAAGTTTTTTTTTTTCACCCCCCTGAAAAACAATTGTTTTTTTTTTTCGTTTGCCGTGTTTTTATCGGGTATCTAAAAGTCATAACTGATGAACCCTGTTGAAAATTTTCGATGGATTTGGGGTAAATTTGGAACAAAAATGTGAATTTTAAATAGAAATAACTTGTTTGTTTTCAATAATAATAAAAATATGGTAATGTATTGCTGTACTTATGTGCCCCTTTCGGGTCGGGCAGGGTTTTTTTACATATTGTATTTGTTACCGGCCTTTTTCCTAATTCAGTATTTTTATGGTACCTATCTTTAAACATTCAAAGAATTTTAATCGTTAGCAGTGATAGCCTAGTAGTGTGACCGCCGCACTGCCAAGTTATAAGTCTCGAGTTCGAACCCAAGGCATGCACCTCTGACTTTTCGGATATATGTACATGTTGTATAATTATCACTTGAAGACTTCCAAAACGGTGAAGGAAAACATCAGGAGGAAACCGGCATGCCTAAGAGATATTTTTCGACGGCATGTGAAGCCAAGCCAGAGGCTGATGGGCGGCATAGAAACTGTCGCCACCAGGTTAGTCGCTAACCACACGAAAAAAAAAGAAAAAAAGTTTTTAAAAGTGGTATGTACACCAACAAGATACCAGTCATGTTAAAATGGTTCTATTTTATATATAATCACCTATTTCATATCGCCAGTCGAACACAATAATTTCAATGATAAAAATTCTCGACGGTACCGTACGATGGATACATCAGCTTTCTTAACACGTTCTTACAGTGGTACTCGCTACACGGTCAAACATGATATCTGCAACGGTTTGTGCAATTTCACTACATTGTTATTGTGGTTTGTTCAATATAATAATGCTTTGTAGGGGGGACAGAACTGTAAGGTAGGTAAGAGCAGAAGACTTCATTGTTTTCAAAATCCTGCAATAGATTTGGTAAAAATACCAACTTTACGGTTAGGTATTTCTTGAGTGAAAAAAACACAGCCTGTTGGTGAAGGTCGCAATAACTCTATACCTAAAATGTATTCCAAAACTACCTATATAGCAATTGAAATAGCTTGAAAGACAAATCGTTCCATATATAACAAAATATTATCTATTTACATCTCTTTACATCTATTTCTATAAATCTCTAGCTTACTAATATGAATCCTTTTAGCCGAAAGGTATTTTTTGTAACGCAACTTTGTTTCGAGTTTTTTACGCGACAGTTTTTATAGCATACTGTATTTTTAACACCCTGTATTGAGCCTAGCATCGAGAATCCAACAGAGCTCATCCCGGCGCGTCAAAAAAACACAATGTTGGATTTTCAACTCTCGGCGTTAAGCAACGCGTTGAAAATCCAGTGCGCGAAAAAAAATTGCCCCTACGTACCTGGGCAATATTTTTCAAATTTTTCTATTCGGAATATAAGCAGGGCGATTGACTTTCAACTCTCTGAGCTGTAAATCACCTGTTAAAAAAAAGCTTAACTTCTGTGATTTGTTGATCAAAGTGACTAAACAAACATATGACGTCATTGAATTGAGAATTCACTGGACGTCGAAGCTCTGTAACGGCTTAGCTTTACGGTGACAACTTCGGATGGTATACGGGAAAAAATATTTCTCAAACATGATATTTTCCCGCATAGATTCCGTGTGACCAATAAAAGCAAGAAAGAAAGAAAAGTATTTATTGTGACTCGCAGAGGAAATCGCAAATTAAAATAATACACACTCATAAAAACATAAATAAAAACAAAGTCAAATTAAAATAAAAGCAGAAAGTCAAAAATCTGAAGACTAAATTTAATATATTTTCTACTGTCACTGCTCTATTCGATAAAATCTCGTGTAGAGTATAAGGGAAAAAAATCGTCGTCTGAAAGTAGTCTTAGGATACGTACAGATTGAACGCGGATTGACGTGCGTTCACTCAAAATGGAAAAGCGGTTCAGACAACGAGGGTAAGTGCTTGCCGTCAGTTGGTCGTCGTGTCATAGTGTCAATGGAATTAGAAATCAGATGTGAAGGATTAAAACTAATGCTTAGAAAGTCTCTTCTATTAAAATTTTGATTTGATAGACTTCAGAAACTATAAAAACTTACGTTTTTGTCCATTCAAATTTATGTCAATGTACCTATTATTTTAAAATTTCAGTCTATTAACATTATTATGCTTTTAAGCTTATTATTAAGCTTACAAAAAGACACGAACAATACCCAAAGAAAATTGTCAGATCGGCACGGAATTGTACGCTTTACTGAACAATATACGGTCATTAAACATCTTTCTAAGCGCGGGTCAACGCGCGATTGCCATCGCTTTGATATATTTTTTTCCTGAACGCCATGATATCGCACACTATCATGCATTAACGCGCGCTTTTATTGTGATAATTAATAATGAAGAAAATCTAGACGCGCGATTGCAAACCACGCAACTGTATGAACGCAGCCATAAATTCTTCGTTAGCAAAAATGACACCCTATTTTCATTCATTTATGATAATTTTTCTTTCAATAACTTTCTAACTTAAACTATTTTGTGCATGTTTGTTGATGTGAAACTTCCAATAATACTTTATAAAAATGTTGCCAAACTTTTCACGTCACTGTAAAATTAGTTTTCTTTAGAATTGGTAAGTTTTTATTTTGTTACAAAAATATGTATTTTAAGCTTTTAAGAAGTCCATTTTATATACTTTCATTTATGAAAGTGAACATAAATAAAAATAACCGTTTTCGATTAAATGCTTGTTTATGTGTGTTCATTATGCTTAATAAGAATACATTTATTTGTTTCTTGAATTATTTTCAGACTTTGAGAGTGATTAGTCACACATTGTGAAATTGTGCAGACATGAATCTAATTGACGTTGATAAAGTAGAAAAGTAATAATAAAATACTATTATGTTGAGTGCTTTTAATAAAATAAAATAAAACTGATTTCTATTGGCACAATATTGTAGTAGCTAGCTAAGACACCGAACGCACTAGAAACAAAACAATTTCATCGTAATAGATGAAACTGTTTTGTTATACATATGTAAAAATAAATTATTCAGTTCATTTTAAGGACTTTGATTATAAGCAGATTTTCATTTTCATTAGTAAAGTTGCAAGTTTTTTAAGTTCCTTGAGGTCTTTTATATCTGCGTGGTACTTCACAATGAGAAATTGTCAATTTTGGACTGATGACGTTTGGTTTGACTCGGGACTTGGGGCACCCCGACTTGGATGGGATTTTTTTTTTTTAACCACACTGAAATAACTACGCTGACTGAAAAAAATATATTTCCCTTTAAAATACTATACACTATTGACACAGATAATATACTAGTACTATTGACTATTGAATATTTGTCAAAGGTATGAATTGAAACGTTTAGAAACTGTCACTCGATAAGATTGTTTTCTTGGTAATAATTAGTTTTATATTAACTAAACAATATGAGGATAAAGAATATTTGATTTGTTATTATAAATATCGCAACATATTTTTTTTTTAAACAAAAAACAATGATTGATATTTATTGGAAGTAAGTATTCTGCGTATTGATTATTTTATGAAAATGAAAGCTATAAAACAACGTAGAACCGCTCAAGTATGTAATAGACAGCCCTCACTAGATTTTTTAAATAAAATTACATAGCACTTCAAATGTTGATGGAAACATAATAATTCGACCATCCTTCCTCCGTAGCTATGAACTAATCTAAAGCAAACCTAGGCAGCTGAACAAAAACTATTCTATTATAAATCTCTTCTAAACCCCACGTCTACCAATAAAACACGCTCAACAAGATAATTTTAATATGAAAAGCTGTGTATTTATTTTAAAAAAAAACTTGGAAAAACGAGTCGGGCGTGCGGTGTGCGGGTTCTGTAGTAAGCCAGAGTATCGTATTTGTGAGAATGGTAGCATAAGCTAACACAGTGGTGTCTTTGAGCTCTCCAACTTTTCAGGGATTTATTATAAATCAAGATTACTTGTATTTTTTTACAAGAGTAACTTTGAGAATAGTACAGAAATAGTAAACGGAAAGAGGAAAAAATTTGCAGCGGTCCCTTACTGGATATAATTCAAAGGAAACAGCTTTAAAGGAGTCCTTTGCCAAGAGGCATGCTGAATTGTGAGACATTTTATACTTTTAAAACATACAACCGAGAAAGCAGTTAAGAAAAACGAGGTTTACTTTAAGAATAACAGCAACTTTTGACTTTTGAATGCCATTTTATTCTAATTATATTTAAAGAATTAAAAGCTACCTCTTCAATAGGTTTTAAACACAATATTCCAAAGTGGTTTCATATAATAAACAGAACCAAAAATGGTAAAAGAACATTAACTCTGAGAGAAGGCTTCACATAAACAGGATATCATTCTAACACTATTGGACGCAACGGTTCCTTTATTCCATTTTACAGTACGGATCCCCAAAACAGTAATATAGCGCGACTAGGATGTAATCCTTCAACACAGGTTCCCGTCATGCCCCGATCTGTATCTAGTCTGAGATTAATTCAGGCAAGAATAGAATCCGCTACCGACGCTATTTGTTGGTGCAAGTAAGCTTTGCAATTTTGAACTGTACATGTTTGGGTTTCTGTACTTAAGTTCTGCTGATGGATGTGCTTTAAGGTATGTTATGGCTGACGCAAACTTGGGTGAACCGTACCGCATAGCAAAAATCCTTTTAGGTACATCACTTTTATAAATTTATATGGAGTAAAGCACAGTACAGGCGGGTCGCACCTCTTTTTGTATGAAAATGCGTTGCACTGCGACCACTTGCGGCTCTAATTTATGCTTGGCTTGAGACATCATTTTGAACATTCATTCCTAAACAATGTTTTTTGTTTGTTTCTTCTGAAGTTCATTATTTATTTATTTGTTTTTTATTCACTATTACCACCTATATTTGTTTTTTATAGATGGGAACCCAATAGGTTCAACAATGTAGTCACAATTTCCACACTCAGTGACGTCACCCAAAAATCAATTAAACACCACCACCAATAAACTTTTTTTTTGTTTTGTTTTTAGATCGTCCTAGTAAGTACTTTTTAGGGTTCCGTAGTTAACAAGGAACCCTTATAGTTTCGCCATGTCCATCTGTCTGTCTGTTTGTTTGTTTGTCTGTCCGCGGTTTAGCTCAGAGACTTCGTTTTTTTGGCTACGTCCCCTGCACGTAAAGTGTTTGGGATGTTTCTTTTTCTCGTCTATACCATAGTGCGAGGTGTCATTGGAAAGGTCGTTTTTTAAAACTATTATAAGTGTGTGAATACCATTTTTAGATTCAGCGATCTGTTTGCGAAATATTAAGCTTTACAGTGCTTATTTTTGTTAGAGTCGAGTGTGCAAGCCAGCCCCTGCCAGCGCTAAATGGTAATATGTAACGATATTAAAAGGAAATCCATCACAGTTAAGTAGGCTCTATAAGTTAACGAGTAAAATTCGACTAACTAAATTTGCAGTTGCAAAAATATGTTCTTCCAAACATTCCGTATGGGAAAACATGTTGTTCAATTACAATGTTAAGTTTGTTGTTGGTATAACTGCATCCCAACTACGGAACCCTTCATTGTGCGTGGTCCGACACACACTTGGCCGGTGTTTTATTAGATTTTAAAGTAAAATTTTATGTATTTGTAATATAGGTATTACTAATACATACAATTTAACATTAATATCAGCCATTCAACATCCAGAAATGTCCTCTAATCACCACATTATAAAACATAATGATCAGCCTTCCTCCATAGCAACCCCTAATTCTTTCTGATCCCCCAAACGATAATGCGGTGACAGCCGCAAGGAAATACTCGCGCATGGCATGACGGCTCGGGAGATTATGCAGATTTCGTTAACGCAACCATGCGATGAATGAGTTGAGAAGGTTCACTTGTAAAAAAAAATGAATATCAAGCCCGACGCAGGCGGTTGTCTGCACTGGAACCCATAGACACCTAACAACATCAAAAGGTTTGTCGATGCGTTGCTGTTTTTTGAAATTACTCATACATACGAGTACATTATGTATCTAATGTTACTGGCACTCATAACTTTTAAGCGAGTCTTCATACCAATGAATCAACATTAGACGTTAATAAAGGAAATGAATATCGGTTCAATACAAGCTCGTCCCAAAATAGACACAAATAAAACAATATGTATTATGAAGCAATAATAGTGTTTTATAGCCCTGCATATTTTTGTTCATCATAGAACTTGGTGAACAGACATTACACCGAAGAATTCCTGCAAACTTTTACGAAGTATCGAAAGCTTTGATAGGATTTCAAATACTATCAGTATTTTTTTAAATATTATAGAGGTATGAAGAACAGAGTGTAAAGTTTACTCATCCTCTATAGAAAGTGGGGGAATTCTCCGACCAGGCAGGCAACTGCCCGACCATTGATGTCGGGATGCTGTATATATATCGGTCGCGCGGTAAACTATGCTTGCTTGATGCAGGATCTGTGTGACGTCAGGTTTTTGATGCATATTTCGCATGTGGTGTTGTTGATGCCGTGACAATAAAATTAACTTTTTGTCTATGCTGGGCCGAACTTTATCCATGTTCTTTTGCTGCAAGTTAAGTTCACCTTCTGTAGCTCTCTATGGGGTCACCCTATGGAGTTAGGGGTATTGGGATGTTTTATCACGATCGCATTGATACACACGGTTTTAGATTTATATGCAGGTGGTTTAAAGCATTAATATTAAAGGGTTATTTCACTGTGAACTCAGGTGTAAAGCTAAATGAATAAAAATGTTTTTGATCTTGTTCTGCAGTATAGATCAAAAATATTTATAAACATAGTTTATATTGATCATTATAGATTGACGTATCCACTTAGAGTGTGGAATAAATTTTCGAATCTTGTCTTCTCTATCTGCGTAGTAAAAGGAATATATAAAGGATAAAACTAACAAAGTATTAAGGACTTTGTTAGTTTTATCTCGATTTATATAACAAAAACTTGAATTTCCTGCTTCTTTACATAACTATGTAGTGGTGAAAACTTTAGGTAATCACAAAGGCTGCTAGCCCAAATGTGGTTTGGACGTACCCTACTATGTTCATGGACCCTAAACTCTTCGAATATTCCGGGTAACAATGTCATTTCAAGTGTCTACTTGCACTTACAATAACTTTAACTTAACCTGATTAAATTTGATAAAACTCTATTTTCTAAGCTATTTACCGCTGCAGAGTAAAACATTGCAAGCGTTCTTGTGGATCCCGTACCGAGCTTGTAGACTGGTTACTGAGAGAAAGTTCTATAAAGCTTTTTTTAAACTAAAAGGTGTTTTAACAAGCTCCTTTGAAATTCTAGCGCCTTTAATGTATAGTCAATAGATTTTTTGCAGAAATAGGAACTTTATAGAAACAATAGACGCTTTAGCTTAGTGCATTCTTTGCTAGAGCTACAGAATAAAATATGTAGGTAGCCATGAACTTATTTAAAATTTTTGCTTAGGATTTTTTAAAAGACTTTGGGAATTTGTAGTAGGAAAAAACTAAAAGCAGTATGTAAGGGTCATAGCAGGTGACGTTCTGTAGTTTCTGCCTACCCCCGTGGGAAGAAGCCATGAGTTTATGTGTAATTGTATTAGAAGTAGTGACCGTTTTAAGTTCACTAAGGGCTTTTTTAAAGCTTTAAGATAAAGGGGAACAATACGATTGTCATTTAAACCTATTCGAAAAATTCAAAGGGTGTACGAACAAATGGTTTGGTATTCTTTGCACGGCTGTCTCGTATTGGCCAGTCATGACCCCGTGGTATTATTGGATATAATTTTTTAGTATGTGTAGCTTCGCGATTTATATGAGTATTGAACTTTAACCCCGAATAGACAGTGTGTCAAAAGCATTAGAGAAGGTTTTAATTTGATGAAGCCCGCATTCGTGGATATTTTGCGACAGCAGATCAGCTCTACGATGTTAATAAGACATGATGTAAATAAAGAACCATCATAGATACAAAGAAACAATTAACAAAGGGCATTTAGGGCGCACGAGATCTCATGGTCCCCGCTCCAAGTGTGGGAAGGGAACACCGGAATGGTTTTTAGTCAGAACGAGTCTGACAGAGCCTTTTCAGAATGACCAAACATTAACGCTACACCGGCAGCCAGCAAGAGTGGCGACCAGATGTAGCGCACCACCTCGTTTGGTAAAACGGTATGCAAACGTATATGGTAGCTGGTCCCACAACCACCACAGTTACAACCACTGTAGTTTTGACGACATTACTTCTCCCTTTACTCAAGCCAAGGCGATTCAAAATCTGTCCCAGGGTTATTCAGTTCTGACAATATTAGGTTAGGTTAAGACTTAATTGGGGAGTTTCAACAGCTAGTCCCACTACCGCCACAGTTAAAACCACTGTAGTTTTGAAGATATTACTTCTCTCTTTACTCAAGCCAATGCGAATCAAAATCTGTCCCAGGGTTATTGAGTTCTAGTAATGTTAGGTTAGATTAGGTTTGTTATTGTTAAATCATTCGATAAAAATCCGGGCAAGTACAAGTCTGACCAATGAAGGGTTCCGTAGTTGGTATGAATGTATCTCAAGAAAAAACTTAACATTGTAGTTGAAAAACATGTTCCCCCATACGAAATGTAAGGGAGAACATGTTTTTGCAACTACAAATGTATGTTGGGCGATTATTACTCGTTAACTTGTAGAGCCTACTTAGCAGTGATAGTTTTTCTTTTAATTTCATTATATATACTACTGCCGTGAATTTTATTACATATCCAAAAGCAACCATTTAGCTGGCAGGGGGGGTGGGACACTTGACTCTAACAAACATTACCACTTTAAAGCTTAATATTTCCAAACGGATCCCTGAATCCAAAAATGGTTTTTGCTCACTCACAATATTTTTAAACGACCTTTCCAACGACTATGAGATAGACGAGAAAAAAAAAAAAACAACTTTGCAGGTTGTCGCCAACCTGCAAAGTAGGTAACCAATTTTTTTAATTTTTTTATTTTGTTTTACCACTTAGTCGGCGTGATTAATATGTATACCTATGCCAAATTACAGCTTTATAGTACAAAAACTCTCTGAGCTAAGCTGCGGACGGAGAAAAATACTTTAGATACTCGTAGCTCGGTTCCTCTCGGATATATTTTGGTAGTGTCATAATAAAAAGAGTCAGTGTTATTTGCTCTTTTAAGTAATTCACACTTAGTGGCTGGCGGAACTGGAACCATTATTGCCCACCATCCTTTAGTTGTAGGTGTAAGTTTAATTTATTGTGAGTTAAGTTGATAGATATCTTCATTCATTCTCGTAAGTACATTGGTTAATACGTTTCAGCCTACACGAATGCTCTCAAACAATACCGTAGGCTGGTATTACGCAAATTCGAACTTCTCATCTACACCCGCTACCGATACTAGTACATCCTTTACACCAAAAACGTAATACCACAAGCCATTAGTTCCCTTTCTGATTCTCTAATAGGATTCACCGTGGCTCTAATATGCCGTAACCAGTGTAAGCTGGTCTTCACACCTGATTTCACCTGCGTCTGTCATGCCTTCCCTATTTATGGAACAAAGAGGTGCGGGAGGTCAAGTTAAGTTGGTTAGTAAAGTGCTTGTTTGTTGCTTATAATCCAGAACCAATTTTAAGAGCCCGCATTTGGGTGTGTGAAGTATTATGTTTAGACATGGCCTTATACTATACTAAGTTGTAACTGTATACACTATTTGAGTTTGAATAAGAGACGGATTTTACGAGCCGTACTTTTGTTGCAACAACAGGCAACATTATCAAAAAGTTTGGGTTAAGAGTCGAACAACCACTTGACGATATTTCGAAAAACTAGGTGGGCACTCGGACTCTATGGCCCTCGTCCTTCAACTACGGCTCGAACATAAGAAATAACTCCCAATAAGGTTGATATATTCGATTAGATTTTTATACTCGACAAACCCACTTCTCCTTCTTACCAGACTTCCCATGTACAATACTTATGCTCTACTCATAGTAAAAATCTTCGTTCCACCAACAATCGTCTTCTATGATTTCCTTCTCACCGCTCTGGTTTCATTCACTCTTCTTTCTTCATCCAGGCTTCTCTTTCTTTGAAATGCACTCCCTCTGAACATCAGGATAGCAACAAGTCGATTACCTTTTCAAGTGAAGCCACGTGAATATATTCATAAGAAGTTGGCAGAATCATCCCAGTGCTGATTTGCTGGGTTCGTTTTCTCCTTTACCTATCGTTACTTCTCCTGACTAAGTTTATTTTGTTAATATGTATGTATCTATGTATTAGTATTTATTCAGTTCAAATTATTTTTATTTTTCTTTATTTTTCTTTATTTGGGAAAATAAACAGTTATACACTAAAGTCTTATACTAAGGTACATATATGCAAGAGTTATAAATGTATAACCTACGACATTTTCCACATCATATTAAAAGTTATATCTAACAGTGCGCTATATTAAGCTGTTAAAACAGAAAAGTAGTTAACAGTGAACTTTAACAGAGAAAGGCATGCAAACATTAGGGAAAAGAGCGAGGGAGAGAGAATGAGTAAGTATTAAACTAACTAGGTATTATAATCTAAAATTATCTTGTAGATTTGACTTTTAAATTTATGAGCGGTGGTTTTCTACCAATTATGTTGCACCTACCATGTTTCAGGTATTAAGTCCGCCTTTGTACAGTACTTTTTACTTGTGCGTAAAATTTTCAATAAATAAAAAATATTTGTGCCGTTTGAGGTTTTCCGCAGCTGCAGCAGCCTATGAAGATGAGACGGCGGCGGCGCAAAGTTTGTTTGTCTATCATTGGCTGTTTCTGAGTAAGTAGTAATACAATACCTAAATTTTTGCATGGCCATAATTATAGGTACACAAAATGCTACATCAATAAAGTACATTTTCGTTTGAATATAAATAAGCGTCAACAATACAACAGCATTTTGAAACGATTCAACACTTGTCAATAAAACTCAACATAATGGTTAACGCTAATTTTATGATTCATAAATCGTATGTTGGATCGTTCCACAGGGATGACATATTCTACGATAAATAGGTTATTGATGTCTACTCGGTGTTATTAATAATGGTCTGTTAGTTTGCCACATAATGTTGGCAAGTATGCAATATTTGGCCAATTTTGCGTCAAACGTTTGGGGGGGACTTTGGGACTGTTCGTTCATTTAGTAAACCATCATAACCACTACTTTGTCACTTTTTATAATTAAAAATCTACTGTTTAGCATGGGTATTCAAATAGGCCACTACTCTAAGTATATATAATTGGGAAAGGAGGCTTTGAGCAGCACAAAATGGTTTGGCATTTAAACATTATCGTGTGTAAAAGATATTCCTACTCATAGAAAAAAATATACTTGGAATTATTAGTAGCAACATATTTTCGTGGTAAAATAAAATAACAGGGCTCACTACAATATTATATAGCGCTACAAGCTTATTTTGGCGAGTGATTAAAATCGGAATTAACGTGGTCATCTTGTTTTTTAAATACATTTCAAGTGACATTTCCCAAAACAGCGGTCTCCTGACAACGTCATTCGAGCGCCAAAAGATCCTTGTAGGTAAATACAGGCCGTTCACTCTAACTTGTCCCTTGCCGTCATGTTGGCACTATTGCTTGTCAAGCTTAGCTCCAAAACTAATAGAGTTCAAAATGGCTTCTTACCGACTGGCTACCATTCGCGTCACGAGACAAGTTAAAATGAACGCTCTCTGGTGTAGGTAAGTAGTGACAGAACGTACCATACTATCGACATTCGTGGAGTCTCCATTTATTTATCAAAAGAAAACCAAAGTTCAAAATCCAACCAACCTTTTCCTACTTCTATTTAAAATTAAATGCCATTCACGTAGAAATGTTAGCTTTACAAATTACGTAAATGTATGTATTCCGCGACTTAAAGATTGCAAAGCGTGCATAAGTAATGACATTATGAATTATTCGTTAGGGGTGGCCGGCTCTAGGAGATCAGAGAACTAGTTCCTAGTTTAACTATTGGATTAAAATATTTTAAAGGAGGAATTTGAATGTTGTATTTTTTGTTTTACTTGTTGAAATAAAAGATCGGGGAGATTATCGAGTTTGATTTCTGTATTTCTTATGGTTCATCTATGCATAGTTAAAACAAAGTTGCTTTTCATTTTAGTTGGTGTAACCGCTTAGATCTAAGTTTTCGCCATCATATAGCAAAATAAATTAATATTTAACTTAGATTTAGCACAGACATCTCGGTGTTTTGTCGCCACTCTACCCGTGCAAAGCAGGGGCGGATCGCCTGTCCAATAATAAAAAATCTGCCTTTATTTCTTTTTAGAATCCATCCTACAACGTGTTCCTTTTGATATCACATAACTTTAGGGTATTAATGGTACCATGTCGAAGAATCAACTGGCATAGTTATAATTTTTCTTTTTTATTACTTATAATCCTTTATTTCATTAAAATACTCATAAATTACATTTTTAAATAAGTATTAGAATTAAATATTATGATTAATTATTAATTTTATCCAGACTATTTTTTTACCATAAAAAATGGTTACGTTGCATTTTCTTAGCTTTAAATATGAATGATTGGTTTGAATGAAAATTGTGATTGTCTGTCACGTAACTCTAATTTAATATCACTTTATTATATTTATTTTAAAACCGCCACATATGGGCCACTTCGGCTTTCCTAGATATACATTAAATCAATGTTTTATGGTCATGGAATTAATAACAAAATGTCCTTTATCTTTAAAATTGTAAAAACATATATTTAACCTCTTAGAAACCCACTCCATTTATATTTTATGGGAAACAAGCACTTCCAATTCTAAGGACCTAAACCAAAGCAGGGAGAAGCAACACGGGGTTCTCAAACTACGTGCGAGCAAGTGTGGTCTTGCATAAATATAGTACCTAAGAAGGAAGGAGTAGAAATCAACTAACAAATACAAATCTGGAGTCATACGTGATATTTAAAACAACAACTTATGAGCCAGATTCAAACAAACTTTCAATAGGCATGATAAGCCATTGATGCTACTATTTGGTACCCAATAACTGTAGTTATATTATGGGATTAATTGTTTTATTAGGTATTCTAGCGGCTGGCTAGAATCATAGCTATTCTAATCGATTTTGTGCTAAGACATAATTGAGTGTTTTATAATAAAATATATATAAATTGTAACTTTTGGCTATACCGTCTCGAAGGTTGGCGATCCCTGGGCTCAAAGCGGCGGACATTGTTAAGGCCACATCTGCTAATCATAAATGTTTCCGAGAACTTACTCAGGCTATTAAGGAACAATTGGGGCAGGGCAAGCAAAAAGCGTTTTAAGTCTTTGTTACAAAAAAAACTCTGAAAAGGGGCTGAGCTGAAGATGGAATATTTTAAAGATTGAGGATACGAATATTTTAAGACAAGAGAGTTAGTTAGTTTTGAAGCACGTCGGAGAACGGTCGCGATCAAGGAGCAGTATCTGAGGCATAGCTGGGAGTGCGTGCTGTACTTTGTAAGTGAGTTGTAGTCTAATCCTCTCTAAGGAATTATTCGGTAAGTGTCGACTTTAATTAACTTTTATCTTTAGCTGTAGTATGTACATTGTAGTTAAGTAATTCTCTCACCATTCTAATTATTCTTGCAAGTTGATTGTATTATTATTATAGGTAACAGTTACGTGATATCGCTGACTAGCTGTTAATAATACTTTATTCCAGAATGTCGAGCTAGCTCTTATTTAGTATCATATTTTATAATTAACGCTACACATTCCCGTGTATTACGTGTCCATATCCTGATCCGTACCTTGGCAGATAATTGTCACTTGCATTTGGCTATAGGGAAATGGTGAAGGCCTTCCACCATACTTGACTTTGAGCAGTAATGCTCCTGACCTTGACGACTGTTGACCTTGAGCTGACGCACTACAATTGGAAGGCAGAACCATAAATACTCACAGCTCATTTAAAGCTGAACTAGGCTATAAAGCCAATGCGTAATTGCATTATAAAACAACCAAACGTTAGTGATGATTTCTGTATCCAAAAAGGTCTCGCCACAGAATACTTTGCGTGAGGCTTGTTGACGCACATTTCCAGGGAGCGGGGGTAGGCTTCACCAAGTACCCCAAACTGAATTGGTAGTCGTTCTAAGAACGCTAGGGACCGTGTCTCATTAAAACCCCACCCCGCCGTTTGTAGGCATATTACTGAATCGACACTATTTATTGAGACACGCTATTGGGACGCAAAGCCGCTAACAGCCGCACCGCATCCTCTAAATGGGCAGATTAAGGGAGTGAGAAGTGACGAACCACCACTTCGGTGTTCACCAGGTACGATCGTCATGTATTCTGCTAGAGACTGAGTCTACGGTGCGCTTGTGCAAGTTTTGTATTATCTTAATAAAAAGGGGCTAGGCCGCCGTAAGGGTGTCTTTCACATAAGTACGCGATTAAAATCACTCAATACTTGCCTTCCTCAATAACAGAGACTTCGCAGTACTCTGTCATAGGATTGAGTAAGACATTTATTTAATGCTTAGGGAACGTGTTCCGTTAAATCGTATCGTCCCTCAGAGGTTCTATGCGTTAGGTCTAGCAGAACACGTACAATGAGACAAAACGTTGTAAAACGGTTCCCGGTCTCACTGCAGTGGGTACATCGTAAACAGACAAATTAACGTTATTATAAATAGTGATTTAAAGCGCAAGCGTAACGATCCTTTCACCCCTTCACCTTACCAAGACTGTATTGCAGGTATTGGTGCTCAGCTGCAAGAGGAGGAGACGTTGGCGTTCCAATATTTATAATACTAAAACATATAAATATTATATTATATACTTTTGCTTACCCTCTTATCTTCTTAGCTTCATATTATAATACTTATGTTTACTAACTGTAAATTCCTAATACTAGTCTCGCCTTGTATCCATTCCCCCCCTAAACTTAATTCAATTGGAACAAGGCGGTTTAGATTATCGGAATCCATTCTATCTTATATCGGTGGGAGGGTGACCAGTCTGGGACGAGCCCTACAGAACAGTGCGGAAAGGAGGGGCACTGTTCTTCCCCGTAAGGGGAACCGACCTAACCACTAATATTAGTATAATTAGGAAAAACGAAAATTTTATCAGCCTAGGGTAATTCAGGTACAGTCACATGTGGTGCCGTGACCAGGATTCTCGTCATTAAATGTACTGATTCACTTCAGTGCAACGAGAAAAAAAAAAAAACACAACATATGGGTTATTACATTTAAACACAACGTTAATTAAACTAGACTTTGGTTCGAATAAAATAATGCCTTATTCATGCTGTAAAGTAATTTGTCTAACAATATGTGTGCGGAACATTCCAGGAACGCATTCGAAATAGAAACATCGAGACGACGAGCACACACCGATCTACGTGGAACGAGAATAAGGCCGGAGAAGCTGTTTCTGGCGTCGCCATTGCAGTAGCAGCCGCTCCGAATGCTAAAAGCTGTTTCCAGCGTCGTGGTAGCAGACACGTCGGGCGCCGGCCGCTATCGGCAGGTTCAGGTATTCCCTACGAGCTAACGAGGTAAGTCGTTGTTATTTATATTCGAAACATGGACCGTCGGGGCAAGAAATCTAAACGCGTTAAGCCTAACAATGATGATGTTGATGTAATTTTTCACGATAAAGATGTCAGTAATACTGGGCCTAACAATGAAATAGGATTATTATCAAAAATTGCAGAGAAAATAGATAGCATTGCTAGTCGTTTAGAAAAGGTAGAAAGGCTCGTGCCCACTAATAAATCAAATGAGGAAATTATAAATACTGAAACGGTGCTGCAAGACGTTGATCCACCTACAGTAGGTACGAGTGGAGGGTCCGCCTTTCCAGCTGGAAGCAATAAAGGTAATGCAATGGGAGTATACCTTTTAGGAACGGCGCCTGAGAAGCCAAAGTTCAGTGGGGGCCAAACTAATCCTAATAAGTTTCTTAAGGAACTCCAGCGATATATTAAAAGCATTAATGGGGAAGATAGGGCTTTAGACATCGCTATAGGTAGCCTCACAGGTCCGGCACAAAGGATTATGGAGCTATATAGTGACAATTGGCATACCTTTGAAGATTTTAGGAAAGACCTCATTGAGGTATTTTGGGGTAGTAGAGAGAGAGAGATAGCAAAGAATCGATTAATTGATGCAACGTGGAACCCGAATGGTGGAAGCACTATGGAGGAATATTTCGCGGAGCTAGTAGAGTTGGTGAGAGATTTAAAACTCCCATTAGACGAATCTGAGATTGTCGGATACATAATGAGACATTATCCTCAGGTTGTGCAAATAGCTTGGTTTGCCAACCGAACGCCAAGTAGCTATAAAAATGGAGTAGAATTCTTAAGAAACATTGAAAAGAATGTGAAGAGAATGCCGATGCAACCTGGTACTGTGAACAATAGGGACAATTCACGTGTCGCGGGTAAATCCTACCCAGTTAGAAGTAATAGGCAGTTTTTTGGTCAAAATTATCAAAAGAGACAAACAAATACGATACAATTCGTTCGAGGAAACGTGGATAGTATAGATAATGAACAGGTGGCGCAACCTACTGGAAAACCCAATAATACGGAAAACTAAATTTTGTTGACCAAGAGAGTCCCAATTGGTCAACAGTTATAAATACTGGGACTGGGAGATATAATGGCAAAGCTACAGATGCCGCATACAGGTATATGACTAAATGTAAATGGACTCCCGGAACCGGGCTAGGTAGGTTAGGTAATGGACGGCTTCGTCCCATAGAGGTAGTTAAATCGCCTATTGGTAATTACGAGAAAATCAAAATACTATTCACTCAAGTTCTTAATCAGTCACGTAAAATAAAAAAGGAGGTAAATCTCCAAGAATTAGACCGGAAAGATTACGTATTAACTGTTTTTGAAGATTTAGGATTAAATGAAGATGAGGAGGTGAGTACGGGCTCACGGCTAATAGAAATAGTAACTAGGGTCAAAGATTATCCTTTAAAATGCCTTATAGATACAGGAAGTCAAGTAACCTGCATAGCCGAGGCAACTTATATGGGGATTAGGAGTAGAGGTATACTGATGCCCATTATGCCGGTTTCTCCTATACAAATTCAAGGAGCAACGAGAGCGAAAAGTAGTAGAGTAGACAAGGCAACATTGGTACCATTAATAATAAAAGGTATTTGTATAGAGACACCATGTTTGATTATAAAAAACCTTGTTCGTGAAATAATTTTGGGAATAGACTGGTTAGACCAATGGGACGCAACGGTAACTTGTGGACCTAGGCGTACACTACGATTTAAATACTTGAAAGAGGAAGTAGAAATTATTCTAGGGGAACCGGTTTTAAGACTGGGACAGGGTAGCGTGGGTGTAGATTTCGAAGCAAATGGGAAGGGACCGATTATAGGAGAAAGTATCCAAAGTACCTCTATTAAGGAAAGGGAAACAGAAAGTATTCATATTAGTTCTAATACAATCGAAATCTGCTATGAAACCGAAGAGAGCATAGGTCACATCATAACAGAGTTACAGAAAATGGTAGATTTTCCTCTTGAAGGACTTCAGAAAATTCTTATAAAAAACAAACAAGTGTTCTCAGTACACCCTGGGTGCACGGACAAATACCAACACACTATCAAAATGCGCGATGAGGAACCATTCGTAAAGCGATCATATCCGATACCGTTCGCGTATAGGTCAAGGGTTGAGGAAAAGTTAAAGGAGCTTCAGGATTTAGGTATAATTAAGAGAGAAGGTACACCGTATTGCAGCCCATTGACATGCACTTTAAAAAAGGATGGTTCCATTCGTATTCTTTTGGATGCACGAGAGTTGAATAAAAGGATGGTAGGTGAAGTAGAAGCTCCACCATTGGTTTCAGATATATTACAATCATTCCATGGAGTTAAATTTATGACGTTAATAGATCTTAATAACGCCTACTTCCAAATTCCACTGCACCCTAATTCTACCAAATATACCGGGTTTACCTTTATGGGGAGAAGTTACACGTATACTGTACTACCCCAAGGCTTAAAGACATCAGTAGGTAGTTTCTCTCGTGCAATGGATATTATCTTAGGGCCAGACGTTAGGGAATTTTGTGTAAACTATTTAGATGATTTGGTAGTGTTCACAAAATTTGGTGATTTGCACACGCATCTAGAACATTTAGACCACGTGTTAAGCTTATTGAAAGAAGCTAAGATGACATGTAGTCTCAAAAAGTGTCAATTTATGAAAAGTGAGGTAAAGCTTTTAGGGCACATAGTCTCTCCGAATGGGATAAGGATGGATCCGAGCAAGATAGCGGCAATCAAAGAATTCCCTGTACCGCGTACAATTAAACAATTAAGAGCCTTTTTAGGGCTTATGAATTATTATAGGCGATTCGTTGCTAAGTATAGTCACTTAACAGTACCATTTTGTCAAATGCTTCAAAAGGGAAGAACCTGGAAATGGACGACAGAAGATGACAGACAATTTCAAGAAATTAAAGACGCTTTTATAGAGTCAGTAGTTCTGGTTCATCCGGACCTTAGCAAACTTTATTATCTCCAAACGGACAGTAGTGGTGTAGGAGTAGCTGGATGTCTTTATCAAATAGATGATGAAAATAATGAACAGGTGATAGGATTTTGTAGTAAAGGTTTGACTCGCCCAGAACAACAGTGGACAGTATCAGAACAGGAGTTGTGGGCGATAATCTATAGTTTAAAGAAGTTTGAGACATATTTAAGGGGATCTAGAGTAATTATAAGGACAGACCATAAAAGCTTATCTTTCATTAATAATTGGAATTTATATAGCGCTAGAGTAACACGTTGGATATTATACATACAGCAATTCAACTATAAGGTTGAACATATAAAAGGCAGCAACAACGTGGTCCCGGATATATTATCGCGCTACGGTAACGGGGTAGAGGCAGTACAAGAATTGCGTAAAGTTTGCCTTGAAATAGCAATGTTTACCAGCAGCCAAGCTAAAATCGTCAAAAACAAACTTAAGGTCATTACACAATTACAGAGAGAAGATCCCTTCTGTAGTAAGATCATAGAGGACTTAGTAGGCAATAACCATTGCGGGGAAATTAAACAACGCGGTGGTATCCTTAAATTAAAAAATGATAAGTTAATTTATAAAAATGATCATTCAGGGAGGGAGGTAGTAGTTGTCCCAAAAGCTTTACAAGCTGATGTTATTCAATCAGTACATGAGGAGGCTGGCCATTTTGGAGAGGCGAGAATTAAAAGATTGGTAAGCGACCGGTTTCATTTTCATGGGTTGGCGAGGTCGGTCAAAGCAGTGCTACGGCATTGTGATTTATGTCAGAAAACAAAACACGGAAATGAGACGACTGTAGGGCCTTGTAAACCAGTTTTAACTACTGATGTTGGGGAGATTGTCATGGCTGATTGGTACGGACCGTTGCCACAAGGGAAGTTTGGCGTGCAGTATATATTAGTCTTGCAGGATACGTTTAGCAAATATGTGAACCTCTTTGCACTAAGGAGGGCTACTACTAAAGCCGCCTTATCTTGTATTCGCAAATATCGAAATGTAGTTCCCATAGCAAAATTAGTAACCGATAACGGTAGACAATTCACATCCAGGCTTTGGTACGAGGTATTGCATCAAATGAAAATAAAGGTCTCACATACTACGGTAAGAAATCCTAGACCAAACAGCACGGAACGAGTTAATAAGGAGTTAGGACGATTGTTTAGGGCTTATTGCCACAAGTCACACACAAGCTGGGCTGGGATCCTAGCAACCATTGAGAACTGTTATAATAACACCGTGCACACTAGCACAGGGTACACGCCAAATGAAGTCCTTAAAGGCGTGAGTCCTACATTAACAGTTGATACGGCACTGGGCAATTATAATAGGGACAAATCAGCGTTGGAAATTGGTGATATACGGGAAAAGGCTAGGGAGAATCTAATAAAGGCAGCCAAAACAAGGAGCGAACAGTATGATAAGTGTCATAGGTTAATAACGTTTCAATTAGGAGACCTAGTTAAAGTAAGGAGAGATAACAGATCCAATGCAGCTGAAAAAGTATCAAAAAAATTTTCTCTGCTGTATGATGGTCCTTTTCGAGTAGGGGGCATCCCTCATGCAAATGCTTATCTTTTAGTAGAGCCGACCAGTGGCGATATCGTAGGTACTTATAATGCTTTACATATCCAAAGATATTACAGTAATTAAAATTTAATAGTGTAGACTGGTAAAAAAAAAAAAAAAAAAAAAAAAAAAAAAAAAAAAAAAAAAAAAAAAAAAAAAAAAAAAAAAAAAATCTTAATGTGAAAGCTCATCCCCTGTACTACGTCACGCGTCTGATTTTCAGAGGGGGGAATGTGATTGTCTGTCACGTAACTCTAATTTAATATCACTTTATTATATTTATTTTAAAACCGCCACATATGGGCCACTTCGGCTTTCCTAGATATACATTAAATCAATGTTTTATGGTCATGGAATTAATAACAAAATGTCCTTTATCTTTAAAATTGTAAAAACATATATTTAACCTCTTAGAAACCCACTCCATTTATATTTTATGGGAAACAAGCACTTCCAATTCTAAGGACCTAAACCAAAGCAGGGAGAAGCAACACGGGGTTCTCAAACTACGTGCGAGCAAGTGTGGTCTTGCATAAATATAGTACCTAAGAAGGAAGGAGTAGAAATCAACTAACAAATACAAATCTGGAGTCATACGTGATATTTAAAACAACAACTTATGAGCCAGATTCAAACAAACTTTCAATAGGCATGATAAGCCATTGATGCTACTATTTGGTACCCAATAACTGTAGTTATATTATGGGATTAATTGTTTTATTAGGTATTCTAGCGGCTGGCTAGAATCATAGCTATTCTAATCGATTTTGTGCTAAGACATAATTGAGTGTTTTATAATAAAATATATATAAATTGTAACTTTTGGCTATACCGTCTCGAAGGTTGGCGATCCCTGGGCTCAAAGCGGCGGACATTGTTAAGGCCACATCTGCTAATCATAAATGTTTCCGAGAACTTACTCAGGCTATTAAGGAACAATTGGGGCAGGGCAAGCAAAAAGCGTTTTAAGTCTTTGTTACAAAAAAAACTCTGAAAAGGGGCTGAGCTGAAGATGGAATATTTTAAAGATTGAGGATACGAATATTTTAAGACAAGAGAGTTAGTTAGTTTTGAAGCACGTCGGAGAACGGTCGCGATCAAGGAGCAGTATCTGAGGCATAGCTGGGAGTGCGTGCTGTACTTTGTAAGTGAGTTGTAGTCTAATCCTCTCTAAGGAATTATTCGGTAAGTGTCGACTTTAATTAACTTTTATCTTTAGCTGTAGTATGTACATTGTAGTTAAGTAATTCTCTCACCATTCTAATTATTCTTGCAAGTTGATTGTATTATTATTATAGGTAACAGTTACGTGATATCGCTGACTAGCTGTTAATAATACTTTATTCCAGAATGTCGAGCTAGCTCTTATTTAGTATCATATTTTATAATTAACGCTACACATTCCCGTGTATTACGTGTCCATATCCTGATCCGTACCTTGGCAGATAATTGTCACTTGCATTTGGCTATAGGGAAATGGTGAAGGCCTTCCACCATACTTGACTTTGAGCAGTAATGCTCCTGACCTTGACGACTGTTGACCTTGAGCTGACGCACTACAATTGGAAGGCAGAACCATAAATACTCACAGCTCATTTAAAGCTGAACTAGGCTATAAAGCCAATGCGTAATTGCATTATAAAACAACCAAACGTTAGTGATGATTTCTGTATCCAAAAAGGTCTCGCCACAGAATACTTTGCGTGAGGCTTGTTGACGCACATTTCCAGGGAGCGGGGGTAGGCTTCACCAAGTACCCCAAACTGAATTGGTAGTCGTTCTAAGAACGCTAGGGACCGTGTCTCATTAAAACCCCACCCCGCCGTTTGTAGGCATATTACTGAATCGACACTATTTATTGAGACACGCTATTGGGACGCAAAGCCGCTAACAGCCGCACCGCATCCTCTAAATGGGCAGATTAAGGGAGTGAGAAGTGACGAACCACCACTTCGGTGTTCACCAGGTACGATCGTCATGTATTCTGCTAGAGACTGAGTCTACGGTGCGCTTGTGCAAGTTTTGTATTATCTTAATAAAAAGGGGCTAGGCCGCCGTAAGGGTGTCTTTCACATAAGTACGCGATTAAAATCACTCAATACTTGCCTTCCTCAATAACAGAGACTTCGCAGTACTCTGTCATAGGATTGAGTAAGACATTTATTTAATGCTTAGGGAACGTGTTCCGTTAAATCGTATCGTCCCTCAGAGGTTCTATGCGTTAGGTCTAGCAGAACACGTACAATGAGACAAAACGTTGTAAAACGGTTCCCGGTCTCACTGCAGTGGGTACATCGTAAACAGACAAATTAACGTTATTATAAATAGTGATTTAAAGCGCAAGCGTAACGATCCTTTCACCCCTTCACCTTACCAAGACTGTATTGCAGGTATTGGTGCTCAGCTGCAAGAGGAGGAGACGTTGGCGTTCCAATATTTATAATACTAAAACATATAAATATTATATTATATACTTTTGCTTACCCTCTTATCTTCTTAGCTTCATATTATAATACTTATGTTTACTAACTGTAAATTCCTAATACTAGTCTCGCCTTGTATCCATTCCCCCCCTAAACTTAATTCAATTGGAACAAGGCGGTTTAGATTATCGGAATCCATTCTATCTTATATCGGTGGGAGGGTGACCAGTCTGGGACGAGCCCTACAGAACAGTGCGGAAAGGAGGGGCACTGTTCTTCCCCGTAAGGGGAACCGACCTAACCACTAATATTAGTATAATTAGGAAAAACGAAAATTTTATCAGCCTAGGGTAATTCAGGTACAGTCACAAAATGATCTACCTACTCATACTTATCAATGAAATATACTATGCTATCTTCGAAACTATGTATTTTTGGAACATTTTTCTAGGACTTTTTGTATTATTTTTACATATAGCAAATAACCCTAGAGTTATGAGATATCAAAAGGAACACCTTGTATGATGAAATAGGTCGTGTCTCAAAATTACAATCGTTACACGAAAAAATTTTGCTCGTCACACTTTTTAATTTTGCCCAGTATATACATAATATTACTGCTGGTGACTGTACATTAAAGATTTTCCAGAATAACAGAAAATATTAACTCGAATAATTGAATATCAAAAATTCGCGGACAATTTCACGCAAAATTATAACAAAGGGCTCATATTGTTTTAAATGTAGAATTAAATACATCCACACCATATGACACTTGTTTTAATTGCCTTTTTATTAAATATTGTCTTTTTAAATATCATATGAACATGTCAATTCAGTGCAGAAGTAAAGAACAGTTGCATTGTTTCTATAATGTGAGCGGTTTTTACCAGTTTTTTGTCTCAATAAGGCTGAAATAATTACACCAGCTTTTTTATATTGCTGTGTTGAATTCCATTGAAAATTATTATTATTTATCCAAAATAGCATATATAAAATCTGCCAAACAGCATTACAGTTTGTCGGCAGTTATTCTCGTCTAACAATAGATCATAAATGTTCAAATGTTACATACTAGACGTGCCTGCATTTTTTCAACATGTTGGGCGACTTCCAGTCTTACCGGATACAGCTGAATACCAGTATTTTACATGGAGCGACTGCCTACCTGACCTCCACAACCCAGTAACTGGGTAATACTACACCCCATGGCATGATTGGTTGTCAGACTTTCGGGCTTCTGACAGCTCGTAACGACTGCCAAAGATCCAGGAATGATAGCCGGGACTAACGGCTTAACGTGCTTTTCGAGGCATGGAGGAGTCTCGGTATATAAGGATGGCCACCCATCCACGGACCAAAAACAGCAAGCGTAACTTAACCTGATGGATTGACCCATACGGCTGCTATTAATTAGCCACGAGCTTCTAAGTAAACCATAATAAATATACCTACACAAATATAAACTCTCACATTTTACAAAATAGCATTTTCCAAACGTGAGGTTTGTTACAAACAGGGCTATGAACACAAAGAGAGCTAATGTTTTTGTAGAACTCTTTTGAGTTGATCCTTAGAGAGAATAGTTGAAGGAATCTATTTTCATAATCATCACAAAGGGAGGGAGATTGTCAAAAAGTTTATTCGGGCACAACATGACCCTCAGAAATGGCAAACAACTGAAGGGGAAATTTTCATATAGTTTTCCAGCTGTCACAATATTGAATCAAAAAATATTTAAAACCTACTAAGTTCTTTCAATTCAATTCACGATTTTCCGTGACAATGTAGTGTCCAGTTACCTTACTGCTAATCCTACATCAGTGCTCGCACTATCCTAACTCAATCAATTGTTACCCTCATACAAAGCAACACCAGTAACCGAAGTGACCAATCGTAAAACCTATAACCTTGTACAGACATTCGCGACACACGTTCCATAAAACGCCACATACACACTACATGAACAAATTAAAAACAACATATAATACTTACGATATACTTCACTGTAAAATGAAATGCAGAAGGTTTTTGAGAATAGGTATAGAATAACATAGAAACATAATGGAGAGCAGTGATGGCCATTTCCACTGAACGGCCGTGACTTATGGGTTTGGTGGTCGTAGGTTTGAACGCTGACAGGCGCTTTACTTTGTGTAAATTATTTCATCACCACTGCTCTCAAAACGGTGAAGCAAAACATCGTGAGGAAACCGGCATGTCCTAGAACTAAAATTTCGAAGGTATGTGACATCTACCAACCCGCACTGGGCAGAGTGGTGAATAACGGCTCACTGCCTGGCACCTGTGTCCCAGCAGTGGGAAAATTAAGACTGATTTTGTTATATAACCTACTACCCGTTGGCATAAGCGCGCAAAGCTCAGTATTGAGTTTGATTAATCCCGGGTGAATACTTCAATCATTCATGTTGCAATTAAATTTAAAATATTTTATTGCACATACCTAAATCTTCATGGGCACTCAAACGTCAGAAGCTAGGTGCAGTACGGAGAATAGCCGGCGAGAAACTTGGCAAGTTACTCTTTGAAAAATAATTGGGTTTCACAATATTTTCAGAGACTCAATAGGTATGAGAGGACACTGTAAGCCTATCAACAAGTACCAGGTACTTAAAAAAACAGAAAATGGTCAACAAATCGAAGCATCTATGATTATGCAAGGTCTACAACGTTATTACATTCACAAATGAGAAAATAAATCTGAACAAAAAATAGATAAAATACTTGTGGGATAAGTATAGATGGAATAAAAGTAACGCATAAATTAGATCAATTTTATAATTATTATTAAAATAAAACACAGTATTTACACAGGTTGCATGACGAAATTATGTAGCAATATAGTACAATAACAATATAGCATAGCAATAATAATCTATTTATTAACAGCAATTAAAATAAAATATACCTTACCGTTCAAAACTATCTTGCCGAGTCTGTAGTCGAACAAAGACTGCCTGGTCGAGCCACTTGCGCGCTCTTTTACACTATGGCCTGCTTGTCAGTGGGTGGGGGCGAGTAGCCAACCGAACAACTTATTAAACCGGAAGTTACTCGAAAAATTACTTAAATATTTTAAATTAATCACAATGGAACGTTTCTCCCACATACTTAATTTAATGAACCTATTTTAATTAAATTACAAGATTTTATAACAAATCTGAATGCACATCATGTCCACTCCACAAAAACCACTAATGAAGATTTGAAGTTAGACTAGTAAACATAATGTCAAATCAATGTTTATTTGTGCATCACTTAAACCATTTAGAGGTTAAAAAATGGTATAAAGTGCATCGCGCTTTTCTTGGCATATTTTAAGGCGTATTTTAATTCTATGGCAACTCTCGGCAGTCCTCATTTTCTACTACCTTCTTCTTGTTTTATTTGTTACCATGCGGGTAGTGCCTCGATGAGGTGGCCAGTGGGTCAAGCTGAGCTGTGGGTGATGATAATAATGATGAATAGTATAAGTTTTCAGTCATCTGGTTGCGATATAGATTAGCTATGGTCCAAGCAGAACAGGCGCCGTTTTGTTGCATTAACAGAGTAAACCTTCTGCATCCATCTATTCTATAAAGTAACTGTCAACGATCACCCATTTTAATCTAGGAAACGTGTTCCGAGCAGTACACATTTTTAATTACGTATACCGCACTCAAAGGCAACCGATTCCTATCATGTCTATTTCAAATGGTATTTGCTTTGCTTCGGATTCGAAGATCGTTAATAAACGATGTGCCGATACGGTAAATATTGAACAATTCTTCTGATTACTATTTCGTTAGATATTGGTAAACCTTTAGAAGGTAAGGTAAATATCGGGATTCCGTGAAATTGAAAGTAGGCATTTTACCTCCCTACTGTTGGTATTATATCCCGATATTTGTGTATCTGTTCAGTTTGATGGGATTAATTATTTATTGATCATGGGACTCAAACATAACTGGCGAAATGTGGGTGTGCCTGCTACAGGGACACCTCTGCCCAACCCTTCGGGGAAACAAGGCGTGATGTTATGTATGATCATGAAGCTTGTACCGTGAAATATGCCAACGTTGCCCACTATTTTCGAATAATTACAATTTTAATAAGATTTTTCTATGGAAACGTAAGTATTTTCTTTCATCAGCTACAATTTTATGATCATTTGTATGTGTTAGTATCGCTTGAATTCAATTTGTTCGATTTTTTTGGCGTGCAAAGTTATGTGGACTTTTAGCCAACTTTGCCCACACAGCTTTTTTTGTGACGCAAATATGGTTTTTATGCAGGTGACATAAAAACCTGTACAAGAATTTTAGTAAAGATGGCGTTTGGTTTAAGAATGTAAACGACATTATGAAAAGTTTTTTTTTCTAAAATGACTGGCCAATTTTACCCTGACAGTACACTAAAATTTATCCACAAAAACACACACCTCATTCGACGAGTTCCAACAAGCTACTAAGCGAAGTTAGCAACAAACACGATAATATTGCCATACATATAACCTATTTTCCACTTAAGTCAATTAATTTTGCCATAATATTAAAATATTTGCACATCAAAGATATGCTTAAAAGTGTTTTTTTCGGGCAAAGTTCCCCCTGCGGGCAATGTTGACATGTTTCATAGTAATTATTTTGATGGCTTCATATTTGGGAATCATCATTCTCCTGCTAATAGCTCACAAATTATTTGGAGTCGGTGCAACTTGCCTGTAATGAGAGAAATTTATTTTCTTCATATTTGGGAATGAGAGATAAAATGACGTTTAAGTAAATAAAAATAAATAAAAACCTACTTACACAAAATAAATATCATAAATGTAGAATATTGCAGTTTTAGGTCAGCGCCGTCTCTTGACTGATAGTGGAACTAATATAATTTAAGTTCATGATTTATGAAAAAGCGTGCTATTTAGAGACATTGTTTTATTTTTCCTGTAATCTTTACATAAACTTCTTTCATATAGAATAATTTCAGATGTTTCTTTATATATAAACTTCGGAGATGAGGGCGGCGAACGGTATTTTCTTTAAACTTTTTCACACCAAAAGTCGAAAAAAAATAATGTCTGAGAATGTGCAAATAGCGCTCTTTCATATGATACCCTACAAGCTCTAGTATTCCCATTTCGAATTTTTAAGACCCCCGTTCAGTACCTATCAGTTGCAAAAAAAAAAACAATAGAACAACAATAATCTTAATTGCAAAATAGTTGAGCAAACGTCATTCGTCTATTCCAATTTTCAAGTTGATAGCATTAGTAGTTCTTGAGATATCCAGCTGTGACAGACAGACTGAGTCGCACCATAAGGGTTCCTTCTTACCATTTTGGTACGGAACCCTAAAAACTAAAATGTTGATGACATTTCAAATCTTTATCACCCATCATGATACGAATTCCTATCAATATTTTATTAAATTTATTTCTTCTTTCTTTCTTTCAATGTTCTAGCTAATTTACACCACCAGGCTCTGGTGATCAATCGCAACTTTGATGGCCAGATCTCATTGCAAATTGCTGCATTATTAAAATTTTGTTTTTAACTAACATAACCAATCCATTACCACATAATAAAGTGGACACTTGTTGTAACAGAGGTAAACATGAATATAAATTACAAAAAAATAAAACACAAACATTTCTAATGTCTATCGCCCATCAATGTCTATGACACGAGTTCCCATCAATATGTAGGACTAGCCAGTACATTACACGCTGCGCTTGACACCGCACACAATGCAAGTTGCTCCTTTTATCCGCTGGCATATTTTTTATTTAAAAATTACGCCGGAATCAACCGCCATTGTTAGACCTGTTCCATGTTTAACGTGTTTTGTTTGTGATAAACTTGTGTGAAGACTTGTGAAATGTTGTGGGGAAAAATATGGGAGATAAAAATTGTGGTCGGTGGAAAGTTAATAATAAAGGATGGAGGCTCGCCCTCCATTACATGGGACTTAAAAATAACTGGTGAAAATATGGGTATAGTATAGGCACACTTCTGCCAAACCCTTCGGGGAAATAAGGCTTGGTGTAATCCTTACATATTATAAAACAGTCCCTCCCGCGTCTATCTGTCTATCTGTCTGAACGCGATAAACTCAAAAACTTCTGAACGGATTTTCAAACAGTTTTCACTAATGGACGGAGTGATTCATGTGGAAGGTTTTCGTGTATAATTCATTAAGATATTGTGTAAATTGGCTGAAATTTGACGATTATTGTTGAAGATGTCGGAAAAAATGCCGACTGGGAGCTTTACTGGCGTGCGCCGCTTAAACCGTTACAGATACATCAAATTTATGTTCTACAGGATTGAAGATCTTAAAAAGTTCAACAAAAAATCCGCAATGGCATGTTTATCTTCTAAGGATGACCCACAGTAACCATTTTTATCTTTCAGAATTTGATAAAAATTTCATTGTTATTTAAACTATTTTGACCGGTATTATATTTAATCCTTATCCAATTAAATACATTAATTAAATTGGGCATTTAATTTAGATTAAATTATGCCTTGACTTAATTTCATTTAAATTAATCGTTTAAAAGATATCACAGATTCAAAATTACGCGTGATAAAATAATCATTGTTGACCGTGACACGCGACGCGACACAAAGACACCGCTCGTCGCGCGACAAGCGGTGTCTTTGTGTCGCGTCGCGTGTCGCGCCTGTTTGAAAGAGCCTTAACGCGAGCGCAGCAGTAAGAGTCAATGACCTTTTCCTCGGCTTATAAGCATGTATTCCCGGTAACGGTAGTACGTTCCCGTGGAATATTTTCCGACAACCACGTGGGCAAAGCCGCAGGGAAAAGCTAGTTTGTTATATAATGGAGGTTTTTATCCATTAACTCTGGTTTATACCGTGTGAATTAATTACCTGCGGCATACCATGACTTGAAGCAACAATAAAAGTTGCATCGTGTAAATAGTGTGTAGACGATGCAAGTCATAGGTCGCTTGTATTGTATGGCAAAAGGAAGAAATTTGCCTCGTGAAATGGGATTTTATTGAGATGCATTAAATAGCCTAGACCTACTAACTGGTTATCTTTCTTTTGTAAATCCCTAACCAACACGACACAAATTAACTACATATTTGTTCGATATTGATATTTATATAAGATAAGGCAGATCACGTTATCATAAATCGTTTGCATTTTGAATGTTCAAGCCCAGGTTGAAGTAAAGCAAACGACTGTATTATAAAAAAGTTTAATAGGTGGTTCACAATTATAGCAACCTATTTACTGGTCAAAAGGTATGTCCAAGCAAGGTTTGCAAATTTTACCGGTATCCGAGAATACCGGCAATAACTTAAATTAACGGTCTACAGCAATATTAACCGGTTTTTTTGTTAAGAACACATATGACCTTATTGGTGATGTACTCCAGAAAGGTCATGTGCGTAGTACCCGCAACCGACGTGCATGTATGACCAGATGTACGAACGTAAACGAAGCAAAAAGAGCTTGTAATGATCGTAGCAGGCGTTGTTATTTAATTTCTGCATACCCCCATGGGAAGAAGGCGTGTGGTTTATGTTGATGTGCAAACAAAATTATTGTAGCACTACCGTTGAGCATGAAGTCCTGGGTTCGATTCCCGTGTCGGGCAAAGTGTTATTGGGTTTTCTATCTGAAATTTCTCAGTAGCACTGAGAAATTTCAGATAGAAAACCCAATTGATTTGTGCCCGGTTGATGGCAATAGGCTCGCCCTCTATTACATAGGACTTAAAACATAACTGGCGAAATGTGGGTGAACCTGTTACAGGGACACCTCTGCCCAACCCTTCGAGGAAACAAAGTGTGATGTTATTTAAAATGATTGTTGACAAAAACACTTTAGAATACACAAAATTCAAGGAATCGTTTACACCGAATTTTGTGAAATAGGTTATTCTGAAGCCACCCAATTCAAAACAGAACGATCAAAATTGAATGCTAAATCATGTAACTGTATGAATCTAATTTAATGACGTCATTTTCTCTGTTAATTGAATCTCTAATGGAGCCAAGTAATGAACCTCTGTGATTGGACGCCACGCTAGGCGCCATATTAATTTTACAGTCTGTGGTATCTGATACACGTGGGATAATTATTGTTAATTTGTTTATTATGGAAGTAGAACTTAAGGGGTTAGTGTATTTTGAAAGCAATTAGTATTTGTCTTGATTTGTATTTATGTCATTTGTTCTAATTGCAAAATACACTTCGTCCAAACTTAATTTTCATATAATTATAACCATGTTTAATTTATATGTTATCCAGATAACGATAACAGAGGTGTACCATATAGTACACCTAAATTTCGCCAGTTATGTTTAAGACCCATATACTAACTAGGGTGCAAGCCTATTGCCATCAACCGGGCACAAATCTAGCCTCGGGTTGCTACTGATAAATTCCAGATGGAAAAACCCAACAACGCTTTGCCTGGCTTGGGAATCGAATCTAGGGCCTCAGGCTCAGCAGTAACGCTTGCGACCACTAGATCAAAAGTCAGTTTTCCAAAAATTTACGTTATAATTAAAATCTTCCAAAGCATCAATCAAATGAAAAGTTCTAAAATACCTCGCTACGAAAATATCAACAACACAATGTTAAACTTCCGCCTTTATTTTCATAACATTTACAAGAAGCCGTCGTTTTAAAAGTATTTTGCTTTTAAAACGTCAATCTTGAAATTTTTCTAATGTCCTAACTAACCTACTTATTCCTTAATTCTGTGTATTTTTCTCGAAATTTGCGCCTTATTTATAATAAGCCTAAGACCTACCATTCGTCGCGTTTAAGACATTTTTTCACTGAAACATTTTGTCGTCTTAGGAAAAGATGCAGTAATTAGATTCATTAAGGGATAATCTGCTTCATCTGGTTTATTTTGTCTTCTTGGATTACTTATGCGAGAAAACAAACAGCCCGTATTTAAAAAAAAAATATGCGTATACTGCGGACGCGCATTCTAATCTATCTCAATCTGTCAAAATTATCTCTAATTTCCTAACATTTTTGACATTGATTATTATCGCTGTGGTGAGATTGGACTAGATTTAGAACGTTCTTAATTACTGGAATACGGGACCTAGTTTTAAAACCACCTGTGTGAGGTATGCATTCGTGGTGATTTAAGGCGAAAACGCCGACCCTGCCCGCGAAATTCAAATTTTCTTACGTTTTTTGTATTTTTTAGGTCAGTCTCAGATCTCATGTTAATGATTGATTGATTTGCGGTCGTAAAAATAATAAATATATATTTACAGAATGTTAATAATTAAAATCGTAAATACAATTCTCAGTGATGGTGTATAATGTCATAAATTCACGAAATTGACATTCTTAGCAGCAAATAATTTGATATGTTATTTAGGTAACCGTGAGATGTGGAAGAAATGGAGGGAGGCCATCTTTTATGACCGCCAATCAATCAATCATTAACATGAGATCTGAGACTGACCTACAAAATGAAAAAAACATAAGAAAATTTGAATTTCGCGGGCATGGTCGAAGGTTCCACCTTAACATTGACCTCGGAGAGCCAGATGCCCATGGACGACATAAAAACTCTGACACCTGATTAGTCACTAGCTACACATAAAAGTCTGCCTGACCTACTTTTTCAAAGCAAACAGGCATATATTCTATTCTAAGGATACTTGCATAAAGCAGCAGGTTTTACGGTACAGATTGCTGCAGGTTAATCTTCGGAAAGAAACGGTTACAATATAATGTATACCTGTTTCTGTATGTGTGAGCGCATAAGTTAATACGGGGCTATTTTATCCGCACCGATTGGTACCAACGTGTCTTTACCGGGAACCCGCGTCTTTATGCAAGCACACTTGGAACAGAACTAAAAAAGATAGAACGAATGCTTTAGTTTTTTTGGAAAGCGGTTCTGTCATATTATAACGGCCGTCTGTCATCACTGTCATCAGCCATTTTCACCCGTATTTGACATTAACGTGGAACTAGTTGATATATTTTCCATACAAATTTCGGAGGGGTTTTACTCCACTGTTCGAAACTTTACATCCAAACTTAAATATGATATCGTTTTGTTTCATTATTAGTTTTGTCTGTGCGGAAACAAAATTGTAAAATAATAAGTCATTAAAAAGTTAGGAGCCAACAAAGATTCATTTTTCTTGGTAATTTTAACGAAAGTTTGGGTATAAATAAGTAATAATAAGAGTGTAAAATCTCCAAAACAAAGTCGGCACCGACAAAACTCAATTATCAAAAAATTCAATAGACTTTACGCAAAGGTGTTTTCATAAAACTCGATTTTCCAAAGGACTTTTCGTAAATTTTTTTCGCGCTCGTTTTCCTTAAATAGCTTAGCACGGTGTGGGTGTGCGTGCGAACTAGACGTAAACCAGCATCTAACTTGCTCATCACTGATACTATCTCTGTCACACACGATGCCAGGTGAGACAGGTCCACTCAAATCTGTGTGGTTCTTTCCTCAAAAGGCCATTTCAGACACTAATCTACATGGTCCTCATATGGCCTGACCAAGATTATGTCTGGACTTTAAAAGAGACTGTGACCTCTCAGTTCGTTTCGGCCTTTCTTCTCAGAGTAGTCAGATAGGAAACGCCGAACGCAACCAGCTTATTTTTTTAATTTCTTTATATGACGTGTAAAAGTGATTCCGATATCCTATTTACAGAATAAACAATTACAAACGTCAATCATTAATTTTATCATTTCATTTCACAGCGTGCCTTTCTAGCACTGCACTATTCTGTCAGCAGTTTCAGACGATAATAGAACTGTGTCCTAAACGCGCCCCGCGGAACACTAGGGTACAGAGGCGTCTACAGGGGCACCAAATGATACGCTGAACGTCTCTTTGGCCATGCCCACCAATAAGTTCGAGCCAGCGACTAGTTCAAAAAACACGTTAGTTATAATAATGCATCTATTTAAAAAATGCTCTGTATTTGGACAGCCATTGTTGTGTGACCGTTCACCGCTTCTTAGGAAACCAAAGTCACAGCATAATTCTCTTGTCTGCTAACAAGAACCAACTGTTATCATCAATCCAGCGAAGGGTGATGACATGTGAACATGGCAATCAAGAGGGGTCTTGATCGTTCACATTGTAGCGCTGCCAAATGATTGCTTGGCTAAAGTTAAACGGTATTCTTTAGTCCATCCAACAAATAATCTAAACTGATATTTATATTTATAAATAAAGAAAATAGATTTGATGTTTGTTACGCTTTCACGCAAAAATGGCTGAACTAATTTGACCATGATCTGGGTTAAGAAGTGGGATACTTTTTATCCCGATATTCCCACGGGATCGAGACTTATGCGGGCGACACCGCGGGGCGCAGCTAGTTAAACATATTTTTCTCCAAGCTAGTCTTAAACTATTAGGCAAAGTCAAGGAAAATCATTGTTAATCAAATTGACGCCCAACTTTAAATTGTCCGTATATTTCAAACCACAACTGTGATTCTTTGACATTTGTATAAAATTACTATAATACGAGAAAATTGACGTGAGCTGTCAACTTGTTTAACGATTAATTTTCTTCTAACAGCTTAACTACAAGTAAAACAATAGAATCGATTGAAATTAAACAAGGATCACAATACAACAGGCAAACAGATGATCAATTAATCTGCCTATCCTTTTCGTAACTATGTTGGAGTTGGCTTCCAGTCTAACTAGATGCAGTTGAATACCAGTATTGAGGCAGTTACTGTCTACCTGACCTCCATAACCCAGTTACTGGGTAACACGATACCCCTTGGTGAGACTGGTTGACAGACTTTTGGGCTTCTACCCGTAATGACTGTCAAAGATCTGCGAATGACAGCTGGTACCAACGGCTTAGCATGGTTTTCGAGGCACGGAGGACTCTCGTTATGCGATGGATGGTCACCCATCCACGAAGTGACCGCGGCAAGTGTAGCTTAACCTTCTATGGACCCGTGCGGCAGTTATCATTTAGCGACGAATCCCTTAGAGAAAACTGTTGATAAAGTACGTAATCATTTGCTATCGCCCAAAGCGATGCAATTTAAACCAACAATTAATTTTATTACAAAACAGGAAATTCGTGAAAATATCATAATTACAAAACAACTCTTTGACCTCACCACTGTAGCCAAATATTCGTTGTAACGGTTAATTAAATAACTAATTCTATTAGAAGGTCGGTTAAATCGCAGTTAACACTGAACTGTTTTTAAATTAATTTGTAAACAGCTTCGTAGTTCTGTGATTATACCTAAAGCAGAAAAGAGCTTGTAAAATTCTTGCGTATCTTTGAATATTTAAAAAGCAAATTATTTAACAAAAACAAAAAACCCGACTGCAAAAACACATAACTGAAAAGACCAAAAACAAGCATTATGTTATAATCTATAAAATTTTGGTACTGCAGGCGGGGGACAAACCAATAACCTGAAATTATGATGTAATTTTTGTTTGTCCCCCGCCTGCAATACCAAAATTGCACCACCTGCAATATAAAAGTCTTTGCAGTCGGTTTTTTTTGTATTTTTTTTAAATATTTTTTTCCAAGCTTTTTAGTTTTATTAATATATATATACATATTTGATTGACCCATTACTAGTTTTTATTTGATACCAATAATGTAGTTTTTTTTTTTTAAACAAACCCTTCTTTTTTTATTTATTTGCAGATGCAATATATAAATATTATATAGCCTATGTCACTTCCACAGTTAAGACGAATCTAACGACACCTCATAAGTTTAAATTCATCAAGCCGTTTAGGCTACGGAGCGTGCCAAAGAAATAGACATACATACATACTCTCGAAAATATTACCTCCTTCTGGGGCAGTCGGGTAAAAATAAACCGTATGTATATTTTTTAAGCTTACCTATGTTTTCCCACTGCTGGGCAAATATCCTTCTCCATATTTTTCCAGTTTTCCTTAGGTTGTACCTTTTCTGGCCAATAGGACGGGAACGAATCCAAATCATCACGCACGCCAACGTTTCTTAGGCCTGCCCCGGTCACGACGTCATCAGACATCCACTGTGTGACGTTCTTGGCCATTAAGTTTTGATACATCCTACAGATATGGCCCACCCAGTCCTATTTCGGCTTCGCAGAGTTATCGCCAACATCGCCGATGCTTGTCTTGACGCGTGTTACGAATTTGGTCAGTAAGTATTAGTCAGAAAGTTTGATTTTTAAAATGGTACGCTCCCTTGCTCTTTGGCAAACCTTGAGTTTGGACTTCTGAGCCCCGATCAAAGACCAAGTATGAGTGCATATATTTATGAACTGTTTAAAATTGTAGTTTTATCGCATCAAAAACTAACGATATTATTACATAATAAAGGGATTATTTTTAGACCCAGGTTTAAACCATCGAGCCATTTTATAATATCAAACTTTCTTACGTAGAAATTAAAATTCTAATTACAAAAACTGACGTTTAATTCTAGTCTAAGTTGTCAATTTTGTATTAAGAACTTTACGCCTACCAGAATAAATTTCAAAATACAATAACTGGCTCGAAGGTCTGGGCTAAGACTAAAGTCAGAACTCGGCTTGTAATCAGATGGAGAGAGTTTATAAAATAAAAATAAGTAAAATTTGTGACTTTTATTAAAAAGTACTTTTTCTAATCACAAATAGAAAATAGTAATATGATAAGAAAATTCTCGGATGTTATTTAGAATCCAGTGTGGCGTTCTTATTACCTTTGACGCTCAATTGAACAAATTACTTTGTCAATAAAGAATTTTTGTGACTTAGTAATCACCCAGACCAAAAAAACTTATTTACGAGCTACAAATTATTTGAAAGAAAACCTAAGGGTGTGTCCGCATCTAGCGAATGCGCCGCTTGCGACCCGCTCGCGAGCTTCTCGTGCGCTGCATACGTGCAGTTACTGCAACTGTTTTCTGACACGCCCTCCCGCTCCGCCCAGAGCGGGAGAAGTTATTTGATAATTTCCGATCCAAAAAAAAGGCGCGTTCCACGTACACTTATCTCGCACGCATGCAGTTCCGTTCTCTTTCATACTGTATATAAAAAACGAACAGAGTTTTTGCTATGTGATGACGCTACTCGTCTTCAGGCACACATTCACAGTGTGTTTGTACACTTGCTTAACACAAATAAAGCGCGCGTTTTTTCGTAAGATAAACTATTATACACCCATTATCTTTGTACAATAATTAATTCGCGTTGCAGTAGGTACAGTCCCTGTAAAAAGTGACGTGAGTAACTACTGTGCAGCTAAATAAAAGCTGTTAAAAAGCTAAACACAACCAACTGGATATCAAAGCCCAGCTCAGATTTCCACAGACCAGTAGGTACACATCTAAACATAAATAGCGAGTGTGTTTTGCATAAATGGGCGGCGATTAACCACACCAGTTTAACATGAGAGAACAGTGCTCAGTTTCACGTTAGTTGTCGTAAACTAGTCTTACTAATGTTTTCTGCACTGTGGTACAAAGTACAAGAGAAAGTTCAAAGTGTTAAGCTACGATTGCCTATGACAGCCGTGGCCGCCATATTACGGAGTGACAGCTGTCATGAAAATGATGGCAGCGGGTTTTGACTTTACGGTGTGACAAAACGCTTTCTAAGAGAACACACCAACTTACTATTTTAGAGGCATGAGGAACAGGGTGTAAAGTTCAATCATCCTCTATAGAAAAGGGAGGATCCTCCGTCCAGACGGGTGTCGTGTCTGGCGGGGAACTGCTCGACGATTGATATCGGAAAGTTACATTTGTTGATCGCGAGGTAAACTGTGCTTGTGCGATGCAGGATTTGTGTCGTCAGGATTTTGTGTGACGTCAGGTCTTCGATGCGTAGTTCGCATGTGGTGATGTAGATGCATTTTCATAAAAAACGTTTCAGTAACGTCACTAGACGGTAAATTGCGAACACTATGTGGCCACTGCTCTTCTTGGAAACTGTTACTGTATAATCATATCAGCCCATAAGCTGTGACTGTTGCAAAAAACAGAGATTTAACTAAACCTTTTTAATAGTCATATTTAAGAGCTGAAACGCACTGGCGCCAGGCCGTGACGCGGCATGCCGTTGCGGTTGGCCGCACTTCAATTTTTATATGAAACCGCTTGATACCAACGCACTGACTTGCGGCCAGCCGTCAACCGCTCCGGTTGTCTTGGAGCTGCGGTGGGCCACACCGGTTGAATGTAGCGGCGCACCGAACCCCCTCCACGCACTCGGCGCGGTGTGCCGCAAGTGCTTACCGCGCTCCCCGCTACCGGCCAGTCTTTGCTACCATGTCGTGTCTCCAGTAAAGGGTGTATCCAAAATCGATGTTTTTTTTTACGACGACGTTTTCCACTTCCACTTTTAAATAAATAACTACAGCAACTTCTTCTACGTCCATCATGACCATCGTTCGTCATGATGTTCTAGAAGCACTGACGACGAAATGCGGCGGACCGCTACAGAACAGAGACGATACGGTTAGCCGGGATACGGCGTGCCGTTGCGGCAGACCGTTTAAACTGCGGCCAACCGCAACGGCACGCCGCGTCACGGCCTGCCGCTAGTGCGTTTCAGCCCTAATGCGTCCTCTATGGCTTAGAGGATGTCTATCTAAATGTATATCGGTGCCATACAATTTCATAAAATATTGAATTCTAAAAGTAATCCTTGATAACAACAAAAAGTCAGTCTTTGGAATTAAATTGTTTAGAGTCGGCAGATAATGAAGTCAGGTACAGACCTGTCTGTCTGAATATAATAATAATAATATGCTGAAATTTAAACCGTACATCCAGCTATATACGAATAAATGCTCGTGCAGACAGGTGCGACGCCGGTAATTGTTCTACCGTAAAATTTTCTTATATTTTTTTTTTATAAGAGTCACGTCGCGCTGTCACGTCGCGCCTGTTTGCGGGACCCTTAAGATATTTTTAATAAATTATTTATGAAAGCCGCAGCCAGCGTGCGTATATTACTAGATGTATGACGTAACAAACACAAAAAAGAAAAAATAATGAAACAAAAACAGAAATGTCAGGATCGTAGCAGGTTGCGTTCTCTAGTTTCTGCCTACCTCCATGGGAAGAAGATGAGTTAATTTATATATTTACGAGAAAATTATCAGTGAGCACAAATTCTAACCAGTCATCGTGATTGCATCGCCTGTGTTATGTAGGTAGGCATAGGTACTAGTCATGGCCCGAACGAAAATATACACAATATTTACAATAGAGATGATACCTGTGTCAAAAAAAAGAAATTGTATTTAGTCCGTCAATCAGATAATAAAAAACCATTAGATACGTATTTTTTGCTATGGGTATCATATTAATAAAAAAATACTGGATGGATGGGGGTCACCACATCACAAGTAAGTATAAAATCTACATACTCGTAACGTCATGGCACATTTTAACTCAATGTGTCGCCGTAATCTTTTGGTAACGGAAAAACGAAAAAATGTGTCCAATATTTTTTTTAATAATAACCTGACGGCCAAAAATAATTTTAATTTCATCCCTGTTGGAGTCAACTCGCTTTCTGCTTCTCCTTTGTGCAACCTCATCAGTAACGCGGCGCAGTGCAGAGCTCGTCGATATATCAGCGGGCAGCGTGACGGACGGAGCCACTACACCTACCCAACGTAACGCTGTTGATGCTTAGAGGATTTTAAGGATAATGTGATTAATAGTAACCTTTTAAATTTAATCTTGACAAGTAATAATACAAAAAAGCAGTGAAAAATGCTTTCTTTGAGGCTTGTCACGCTACTTTCCCTTGATGATATTTGCGAACATTTGCTGTTTTTTATGACACAGATGAACCAAAAAAAAAACTACTTTTTCGTGATATTTAAATGAACTATTTTCCCATGAGGATAACATACATACGTTAGGTTACTATTACTCATTAATCTCTATCGACACCTAAGACGCGGAGCTGCAATACAGCTATAGAAACAACAACTGTGAAGCCATAAGTAGTTCTTGGAGATTAAGACGTGGAAGTTCTACATGAACAAGTTTTAAGTTTACCACTGTACTTGAAAGTAGCGTTGACGAAACAACAAGACGTCGCCGCAAGATGAATGTAAAACAATCGAATATCGAAATACAGCGTCTTGGGATAGCGACATACATTGCCCATCTCGTCTCGTCGCGTCATGCCGTCAGTGTACTATCGATAAGTCTCCTGAGAACAAGGTGCTTGGCAAAAAATTTGAATAGAATAAGATAGAACTAATTATTATGTATACCGTATGAATTACAAATACTTATGTAGAAATTTTACTTATGGTAACACAATGGGCGGTCTTAAAGCGATCTTTTAAAGATAATCTTAGAATGAATTAAAGGGAGAAAGTGAGACAATACTGCTAGTACTTTTTTTTTGGGTGGGGGAAGTTATCAAATAACTCTCTATGAGCGGAGCGGGAGCCCCTTGTCAGACTCATACTGGCTAAGACCCACCCGTCTTCCTTCAGTTGCCTGTGTGTTGCCAGGGGCCACGGTAACCCTTTCGGACTTTCCCGTGACCCTGGTAGGCATAGACCCTAGCGGACCTCGTCAATTGTGCTGACATCTCAGAGGCGGGCGTGGAACACAACGCGCCGTCCACCTGGGCCTGGTCCTTATCGGACGGCGACCTACCCATTGCTCACCGTCCGCAAACCCGCGCCTAGGATGGCTGTGAATCGGCCTGCGATTCCCGATGCCCAGGGCGTCTCCTCCTGCGGCGGTTAGGGGCGTGAGGGCGCAAAATTTGCCTCTCCCTCACGCGTTCCACCTCCCCCGCCTCCCCCGCTGTTCGCGAGCATTACTGCTTTGCAGGAGGTGACGGCTTCCCGTGCCCTCTCGACTGTAAGTAGTCTGTAGTGTACAATTTCCATATACAACAAATACGTACATAAATCTATATAGAACAGCTCCTAAATTTGACTAAAATATTGTCAATGTAGTGGTCTGACATGCAATACATTATGTATTAGGTCATATATTATGTAGCGCTAGTTGTCAAAGAAACAAAGTGGCCAGACTCTTGTATATTTAATTATATATTAATGCAAGCACTCTAAAGCATAATGAAACATTATGTTTTATTGACGTCTATATGTTGTGCGTTACTCAAGCACTTTGCTCATATTGCAAATTGCATTTTTTTCTCGTCGTATGTAATAACATCAGGCACTAGGGCCTGAACGATGTTATTATTCGGTTTTATTTTTCATGGCTTCAATCTCAAAGAGACTAGTCAAAAAATATCTTTGACTATCTTACATCACTTTAAAATTTGAATTGTGTTGAGATGTGAAATTTTATTGTGCACTAGCAACGCCCCGCGGTTTCATCGTCGTAAGTCCATGGGAGTCCATGGGAATATCAAGATAAAAAATATCCTGTGTTAAAATAGGTTAGAAGCTATCTGTGTGCCAAATTTAATTCAAATCCGTTCAGTAGTTTTTGTGTGAAGGAGTAACAAACATCTATCCATCCATCCACACAAACTTTCGCGTTTATAATATTATATATATATTTATAAATAATATTGTATATTATATAATAATAAGTAGGATGTACGATACTACTGTGAAAAGAAGAGACTTCTTTTTCTTACTGACTGTACACAATAAGGAAGGTTCAAAATTAAGTTTTGAATAGCACCGCTGAGACCTCATCATTATAATCATTTCAGCTGAAAGTTTTTTTTTTTTGTTACGGGGTGGAATGTCTTTCGCCCTGGGGCGGAGGGGTTTCCCACATTTGAGACTGGTATCATAGGAACTTGAATGATCCCCAGCTGGTGCTCCAGTTAGAGGTGGGCCGCGGGGGGAGTGAGGTGTAAGACTCCTCCGCTAGAAACTGGGACACGTGTGCAACACTAACGCTACGCCATCTCGGGTCTGGATATAAGCCTTTCCCAAGCACCGCCACTTCGGCCGGTTCTGTGCTTCTCGCTTCCAGCGGATTCCTGCGGCTTTCACAAGGTCATCGATCGAAGACCTTCCAGCGCGACGTCTTCCGGTGCACAGTCGCCACTCCAGAACCATTCGGCGCCACCGGAGCCACTGAGGCCTATGCCTCCACTAAATTATAAGATAAAGAGTATCTTAAATATATAATAAAAATAAAATGTAAAATACTAGTATTCAGCTGCATCCGGTTAAACTGGAAGCCAACCCCATGATAGTTGGAAAAAGGCTAGGCAGATTGAGAGTATCTTAAAAATCTAAATATTTTATCAGGGTTATTTTTGAAATAACTTTTCCCACTTTTGAACCGGTCGCTAACAATAACCTGATCGACAAAATATATATGGCGTCACGAAAATGATTTTCCGAATTCAAAATGCTGCCGTAATTGGTTTTACAAATCAATTACCTTTCTGGTGTGTGTACGCACAATGAATTTAAATATCAAATAGAAAATATGAACGGATAAAAATAAAATGTTACCACTTTTAAAACAAAACATGGTAACGAATTTTTCTGTCGTCCGTAGCATGAAATTGGATCAAACTGCATAAAATCATTGGGATTCATAGAATCCATTATTTTGAAAGCCTTTATATTGTGTTTTAGTAAGGATTTTGGTGTTTAATATAAGGCTCAGGTGGATAGCTTTCCTGCCGGGGTTGCGGTTATTGTCCGAAAGGGTTACCGTGGCCCTGGTAATATAGGCAACTGAAGGAACACGGGTGGGTTTTAGTCATTAAAAGTCTGACACACCCTCTTACTCCACCCAGAGCGGGAGAGGTTATTTTGATAATTTTCGCCCAAAAAAGAGGTCATCATCGTCTGCCAAGCCTTTTCCCAACAACATTAGGGTCGGCTTCCAGTGTAGCCCGATGCAGCTGATTATCCGTATTTTACATAGAACGTCTGCTTTCTAACTTCCACAACCCGATTACTAGTTCAAAATACCCCGTGGTAAGACTAAATGTCAGACTTTCGGACTTCTGACTACCTGTAATGACCGTAAAAGATATATGAATCACAGCAGAAAAGTGTCGGTATGTAAAGGATCACACGTAATATGGGTGATGACCTCGATAAACACAGCTTAACCTTCGGTCGACCCAGATGTACTCGATAGGTACTTAGCCAGGAGCTTCACCTTAGAAAATAAAAAAAGTTTGGTCAGTAACACGAACTCCTAAGGTTTGTACCAAAAATCTATTGGCCACCACGACCTGTCCAAGTTGTTGGCAAAAATTATATACAAAATTAGGTCAGAATTTAATATACACGTTCCATGACTCGCCTGATATATTGCTCACCGCCATATTTAAACTATAAATCAGGGTATTAAAAATAATGCTGCTGTTCATGTTAGTTTCATCAGAATGCGGTATTATGAGGAAGCAAGGGCTTCAGGTATTTATTGGCTTACCACATAGGACGTCGATATACCTAAGTATTTTATTAAAACACTGGCAGGAAAATGCTTCTTCTCGTAAAAAGAAGAAACTAACATTCGTTCACGAAGCATATTCTCACATTTTCCTTCACTTTGGTTAAACTTTAATTTCTAAACGCCTATATATTGTAATTTTTTACCTGACCAAAAAACGGATACGCATATTGGATTCACATTTAGACTCCACTATCGGCTTTAACACCCTCGAAAACCATGAAAACAATAATCATGATGAAAAATTTGAAAATTTTCAGAGCCGCAATCTTGCATTTTCATTCTGACCAAATTCACACTTTCTCTCTCTCTCCGGGATACAGTGTACTTGGGCCGATATGTACAATTTTATCCCACGACACTGTAATCACTTTTCTCTTTTGTTTTGTTTTTTTTTGCCGGCGTTCTCTCTCCCTCTTTCTTTCTCTTTAAATTAGAAGAAAATAGTCGCAAGTATTAACATTTTTAGCGTGACGATTTTTAAAAGTTTACAAGCCGCGTTAAAGAACTTCGTTCCGAAAAACCACCTACAAATTGGTTTTTGTTTCAAGGTGTCAAGTTTCAAGTGTCCAAAGTTTGTGTTTTTGTTTTTAATCAGAGCTCTGTATTAATACATAATATACAGCGAAAGGAAGTTATTTCCATCCGGGTGTCCCACGACACCTCCCGAATTTATTACAAGCTTTTATTTAACTTGCCTTGTTAGTTAGTTAGGAAATCTTGCAAGCTGAATTAAAACCACTTCCTCTTATGCTACGGAGTTGAAATTTTACATATTGGTTCAGTTTCAAAGACAATGCATTTTTTTTATGATACCGTAACCTGACTTGACAGTCAGGATTGACTCGCGTTTACGTTACGTACGCATTTAATTATGACAGTCCGTTCTAAAGTCTATTATGACCTGGCTACAGCAGCTAGGATTGGCTCCAGACGAGGAAACTCAGCGGTCAACAGCAGAGACACAAAATTTTATAAACTCATTAAATTATGGTAGCCGGTTCTAAAGTTCAACATGATCTGGCTGTTGTATCTAGGGTTGGTTCTGGAAAAGGGAACTCCTCAGCCCGGTCAACAGCACAGACAACACATTTTATATACGCATTTAATTATTATAGTCCGGTCTAAAGTCCACCATGACCTTGCAGCTGCACCCAAAATTGGCTCCAGACGAGGGAAATCCTCAACGGTTAACAGTACCTACTAACAAGAAATCTTATATGCACATTTAATTATGACAGTCCGTTCTAAAATCCACCATGACCTGGTAGCTGCACCCAAGATTGGCTCATGACGAGAAAACTGCTCAACCGCCAACAACAGCGACATTAAATTTTATATACGCATTAAATTATGATAGCCCATTCTAAAGTTCACCATGACCTCGGTGCTGCACCCAAGGATTACATCAGACGAGGGAACTCCTAAACGGTCAACAGCACAGACAATTAATTTTATATAGGTACGCATTTAATTATGATAGCCGCCCGTTCTAAATTACGTATAGCGTGACTTGGATAGTGCAACTTGGTTACTTTCACACAATGACTTATGTAACGATGTGTTTGGGTTCCTTGGATTTGTCTTTACAAATACCTTTCAAGAATAATAGAACAGATATTTAAACAAATTCTAATGCTAAAAAGTAAGCAGAGTCGATTCTCTGTATAAGAAAGAGAGTGAGACATTTAATTATTATTTTTTGCTTGTCATAAAGTAAATTCAAACGACGTATATTGCATAAAATCCCCCTGTAACACAGGTGTTTTTACCTAGCGCAGGAGTCAGGGCTTCATTTGTTTGAACACTATTTTGATGCCACTAAACTATTTATTTATTATTATTTATTTTAAAGCTGCTACTACACATATTAATTAAGCCAATACACAAACAAACAGAACCAGTCTACTACCCAGTAAGATGGTATCGCTAAGCTAAGTGAGCTCGATATTAACACCACAAGATCGTTTACCGGCGGTATGTGAGACAAGATGTATTTCAACAGACAGCGGCTGCTCGTTGTGTCGCCATCCTAATCCTAATGTTAATGTGAAGCTGTTGGACAATGAGTTTTCGCATAAAGGGAGAAAGTATGGCCATGTTTGCTTTATGTATTAGTCTTAGTTGTGTTGATTAGAATTGTGCCATGTTGGGTATCAAATGAGGCCTAACGAACACTTTACAAATATGTGTATATATCATATTGCCTAAGTAAATAGAATATGTTTAAATTGTTAAAAACAAGCAAAAGTGAGACGGTGCTACGTACTGCGCGGCGCGGCTGTAAAATTAATACAATATAATGATTAAATATACAATATACAATAAAACCCAACTAAAAAAAAATGAAAGCTGCTCTGCAAGTACTTTATCACGAAATTATACCCCAAAATAATTTTAAAAAAAGTAAGTTCATAAACTAAACCTAACTACTGAAAAATCACGCTCTAAAAAGTATGAAACAAGAAAATATTTCAGACAGAAATCAAGACATAGCTACAAAAATGGTCAAGGTAAAGCCATGGTCGCATGCCTGTACACCTACAAAATTATAATGGCATGAGACCATTGACTTTACCAATTACGGGAAGAAAACTATTGTATACGAAAAAGCGGTACAGTACATTAAAATGCCAGATAAGATTGTTGATGCAAATTTTTTTTAAATATTTTTAAAATTATGTTAAAAAGGACTGTGGGCAAAATACACCCAGCTCCGCCACAGTTGAAACCACTGTAGTTTTGACAAGACATTACTTCTCCCTTTACTCAGGCCAAAGCACATCGAAACCTGTCCCGGGATTATTCCGTTCTGACAATGTTAGGGTAGGTTAGGTTAGGCAAAATACCACTGGCCACTACACCCAGCTCCGTCATAGTTAAAACAACTTTAGTGTCGTGATTTCTGTGATATAATTTAAAAAATGTATTATTTTAATATCGATGTATAATCCACTGTGACAACACTGTCAAAGTACAAATTATTAATATTTTAAGAAACTTTTAAATGTATTTTCATTATGGCAACTGAGTGTATTGTTTTACTTTGGCAACACTTAGAAATGACGGTTATGATATTATCGTTATTTCTGGGTGGGACAAAAGTCGTTTTAAATGGTAAAATGTAATGCATTTAATTAGTTGTCGTTTGATTTTGAAATAGTACAGTGGTGTGGATTAAAAGTATAAGCAAGAACATTGTGTTTTATTTATAGTTAATTTGAAGACCTTTTTAACAATTGGGAAGATGAGTTGAAAACTACGAGCTCTCATGGAGCGATAAAAACTGACGACCGAGAGCTATGGAAAAGTCTGCAGGAGGCCGATGCTAAAGAGCAACTTTCTGATCTCCATAACCAATTAAATAAATTGTAAAACTAGTTTAAAGAATTCTAATCTTCTTCATAGCGTGTCAATTGTAAATATAATTTAAATTTCCCAGTTTTCTAGCCCAGAAGTTGGCAACGCTAACACCATTCGCTGATGCAGACATGAGGTCCTCACGTGTACAAGAGATGGATGCACGCATGCGGCGCAAGATGAAAGGTGGGCCATGGTCTGCGGAGAGACACCGCATATACATTGAGAATCGGAACCGTCCGAGAAATCCCACCTGTGGAGATTGTCATATTTAAACAGATTGCTATAAAGGCTATTTGAAATTGAAATTGACTTGACGTCATTAGGTTTACTTTATGGATGCAAAGAATGCAACAGAAATAATTATTGAAAAAAAATCATGACTTCATTCTGGATAAAAAACAACTTCAAATGCGAAACCCCCACAAAAAGTAAAAACAGGTCAACAAACTACAGACATCTACATCGTCGACACCCCTAAATACAGGGCTGCCATCGCTCGCCGTCAAAGTGCATGGAAATTATCAATTTCCGCCGTCGTCATTCAGCCTATCTTTGAACTCTTCGTTTGAACTTTTCGTGCCTTCCTTGACAAGCCAGTCTATTTAAATATAAAAAAAGAGTTTGTAGTATGAGGTTTTATATATATATAAGAAAAAGAACTGAATGCTTAATTTTGCATGTAGTTTTAAGTGTGTGTATTAATTTTATGTCGAAACGTTTTATTTATTGATTTAATGGCAACGAATAGCAGCAGTGATAGCCTAGGGTGTGCCCGTCAGACTGCCAAGTCACAGGTCTCGAGTTCAAACCCAAAGCACGCACCTTTGACTTTTCGGATTCATGTGCGTATTGTATAATTATCACTTACTTCAAAAACAGTGAAGGAAAACTTCGTTAGGAAACTGCCTGAGAGATATTTCTCAACGACATGATGTGAAGCCAAGTCAAGAGCCCCATGGGCGACATAAATCACTGTGATAATTGGCGTGATCACTAAAATACAATATGATTGGTTTCAGTTTAATGCTTTGATTTCTTCACTACGATTACCTAGGTGTTCTCCGAATCAAGGGTCTTTCAAACAGGCGCGACACGCGACGCGACACAAAGACACCGCTCGTCACGCGACGAGCGGTGTCTTTGTGTCGCGTCGCGTTCATTTTTTTGTAGGTAAATGAAATTTCAGTTAGATACATACGACATACCTACGCAAGATTATCAAAAAAAGCTGTTTTTTTTTTGCTAGGAATACGTCAACGTTTGTAATGAAAATGTGGGTTTATACTCATATTCATTATGTTTATTTTTAGAACCTTTCATTTCTAGCCGCTCGCCTTGACCTATTCCAGTATTCCCATTTCCAAAATTGCTGTAGGCATGACGGATTCGTAGTTCCAGATGATTCAATATGAGATTGGTATTTGTGAAAGCATTTAAAATTAATTTAAAGCATTTCAACAAAACCGCTCTGTTAAGCCTGTCAATGATATTTTCGTAAAGGAATCGATTCGAGCAAGTAAACGCACCGTCATAATATTCTTTAGCAATACAACTAAGCTAGAGAATGTTACTACTTGATCTAGGTAGGTAGACAGTTGTTAGAGTTATGCGTATCCTTTGCCTATTATCGATCGCTACACGGCATGGTTGTCAAAGGAAATCCTTTAATAATTTCCTATAGTAAACGAAATACACACATCAAAAGTGTCTAGGGATCAACATATATTTTTGCAATAACTTTTCTCCTGATTGATATTAATTAAAATTTTCTTTAAGGATTCATCAAATAAAGTGTTTTCGTTTGTCACAGTAACGATAAACCAAGTCACCTTTGCATTAATAAAGAAATTTGCCATTTTCCTAATAAAGGGATTTTTGACATTTGAACCACTAACATTAAAGTTCGAAAAAAAGACTGAAATAACATTTTTCTTTAAAATTTTATTGGGTAACTTAAACAATTAATAATCCGTGTTTCTACCGCGAACACTAACAACACAAGAACATCGGTTTGGCATACTCAAAATGAGTTCATCCAAATCACGCTGTGGAATGGCCGCCCATGTTCGTTGCAACAACAAAAAAAGGTCTTCTTGCGACTGGATACCCTCCATATTCGGCAGAGCTCTTCTCTGTAGCATATCCCATGCATGCTCAATCGGGTTCAAGTCTGGCGACTGAGCAGGCCAGAGCAGGACATTGATGTTAGCTGCGGCGAGAGTCTGTCTTACAACTCTTGCGGTGTGCGGTCGTGCATTATCATGCATTAACTGAAATAAGGGACCGATTTGCACTTGTAGAGGAACGATGACGTCAGATACAATCGTCTCAGCATAAATTTGAGCGTTGAGGTTGCCTCTGATCCAAATCAACTCAGTTCTTCCGCCGATCCAAATACCCGCCCATACCATGATGGTTCCACCACTATAAGGATGGACTTCCTGGCAGGATTTTAATCGCTGTTGGCGTCCAGGGGTTCTCCAGTGTCGTATACGTCTTGTATCCGGTCTCATACCAAAACGAGACTCATCAGAAAAGTACACGAAACGCCATTGTTCTTCTGCCCAATTTCTGTGTTCAAGAGCCCATTGATATCGAATCCTACGATTGTGCATTGCTATAGGTGGTACCCGTAGCGGTCTTCGGGAATGAAGGTTCACTTCATGCAAGCGGTTTCTGACTGTTTGGTCGCTAATTAAGTTCCCTGAAGAGTGATGAAGCCTCACGGCTAACATCATGGCGGTTATTGTTGGAGCTCTTCGAGTTAAGATTTGAATGTATCGGTCTTGTCTCCGTGTGGTGCAGCGATACCGTCCTCCATGGCGCTCAGCCACGGTACCAGTGCTTCGGTAACGTGTCCAAAGTCGACTGATAACACTCTGACTTGTATTCAGAGCTAAAGCCACAGTACGTTGCCGGGAACCAGCTTCTATCATTCCCACGGCTCTGAGCATTTCTTCCCTGCTTAAATGACGTCGCCGCTCCATAATAACGTTGGTTTTAATCAGTAGTAGGGAAACAGTAGCAGTAATAATGTCTTCAATGCGTTGTATGTTTTTATAGGGAAAATATTGACAGCTGATTTTCATCTTTTACTCGAATTTGATTAACAGTTCCTGTTTCAAATTATGAAATGCACCAAAAAGGATCCATATAAATTTATATAATCATAAATTTATTACAAAGCCACATCTCAATCTCAAGAAATCCGCATAAAAATGATTGATCCCTAGACACTTTTGATGTGTGTAGTAATCAAAGTCATCGTAAATAGATGTGAAGTACTTAGGGTTGATTTTTATAATATCAGATATCTTCATCTAAACTATTTATCCTTACCTGCCTGAACGCCTCAAAAACTACCGAACGTTTCACCAATGGACGGAGTGATTCATGCGGAAGGTTTTAGTGTATAAATCATTAAGGGTTTGTGTAAATTGGCTGAAAGTTGACGATTGTTGTTGAAGATGTCGGAAAAAATCATGCCAACTGGGAGCTTTATTGGCGCGCGCCGCAAAAATCGTAAAAGTTACATAAATTTTATTTTCTAAAGTATTGCTCATCTTAAAAAGTTCAACAAAAAGTCCGGAACGGCATATGTTTATCTTCTAAGGATGACCCACAGTAACCATTATTATCTTTCAGAATTTGAGAAAAATTTCGTTGTTATTTCCGAAGCTATTTTGACCGGTATTATATTAATCTTTATCCAATAAAATATATTATTTAAATTGGGCATTTAATTTAGATTAAAATATTCCTTGACATCATACCATTTAAATAAGTAGTTTAAAATTTATCACAGATTAAAAATTACGCGTAACTAACTGATTATGGTTGACGGTAACGCGGGCGCAGCTGTACGAGTCAATGACCTTTTCCTCGGCTATTAGGTATGTAATCCCGGTAGTACGTTCCCGTGGGATATTCTGCTACATCCACGCGGGTGTAGCCGCAGGTAAAAGCTAGTATTTTAATATAATAAAACTGGAGAGTTTGTTCTTTATTTGAATGCGCTTGTCTCTGTTATTACCAGTCAGATTTTTGCTTTTTATAGCCCAATTCTTGAAAAAAGTTATAGGTTATTTGAAATCATGCTGGTCATAGAATGGTTTCAAATAACCTATAACTTAGCAGCCGAGCAAAAACAACAAAAAAAACAGAAATAACGCTAAGCGAAAACGAAGTAATAGTGCGGACGGGGGATGCGATACCATGCGGTGAGTCGGGACAAGAAATTTCGCGTGGACAAAGTCGCGGGCACAAGCTAATCCTAACTATAATCCTAACTAATGTAAGGCGATAGATGGCGATCGTAAACCGTCATGAAATTGACAAATACGAAGATAGAAACGCGCGGGCGGCTCGCCTAGCTCGCATGTTACACCGAGGCTTGCGTTCCCTTTTCTGGCGAACACCGACGGATTAGCATCTACCTAACATTTTTTTGTACTGCATACGTGTATTTTTAATTAAATATTTTATACATATTTTACCTTGTTTTTCTGAGCTCATACACTAATATTATAAATGCGAAAGTGACTTTGTTTGTTTGTTACGCTTTCACGCTATAACGGCTTAAACGGATTAGGATGAAATTTGGCACATGGGTAGACCATGATCTGAGTAAGGACAAAGAATAATTTTTCGCCGATATTCCCACGGAATCGAGAATTATGCGGGTGAAACCGTGGGGTACAGCTAGTTATAAATAAATTAGCCTGTGTAATCCCACTGCAAGGCAAAAGCCTTCCTTTCCTTGATTTATTCTTACTTCTATGAAAACATTAATGTAAGTTCTTATTCAAACCAGCCAAAAACATCCACCTAAATAAACTTTCCAAAAGAATCCCTAATAAAAGTTTTCCTCTCCACGAGGGATAGGAAATACAATAATTAAAAAACCGGCCAAGTCCAGGTACAGTTCGCAAAACTTTTTTTTGTAATTTTCTTATTTGCCCCCCAAAAGTGTCCCCAATATTCAATATTCATTTATTTATGTTACACGTCCGTGTTTGGGTTACAGAAATACATATGTGTACCAAATTTCAACTTAATCGCTCGCTCGCTTAGATTCGGAGCAAATTGGCTGTGACAGACGGACAGACAGGCAGACACACGAGTGGTCCTATACGCCTATAGGACCACTCGTGTGTCTGCCTGTCTGTCCGTCTTTCCTTTTTTCCTTTTTAGGTATGGAACCCTAATAAAATGATGGTAATGTTAACAAGGATACAGGTTATGAGGAACAAAAACTGTCCGAAGTTGTGTGTCTACAGTTTACGCGGCTCTTAGCTAAGTGTACGCCAGATTTTACAAGTGAAGCGACGTTGTATGTGGTCACACTGAGAGAGAGGTTTGATTCTACGGTTAGACAAAGTGTTATTCTGATTTTCCATCAAGAATTTCTCAGTAGCAGGCCGGACTCTTGTACCCGGTTGCGGGCAATAGACTCGCCCCTGGCATGGGATTTAATCATAACGATATAGGGTCAATAATGATATCCTGATGGCAAAACTATGTGTCATGGGATTTCCGACAGGTCTGTTACGGCTTCTCGCTGACTACCTCCGCGATCATCTGCAATTTGTTAGACTTGACCTTTATGAATCCAAGCACTATCATACGCGTTCTGGAGTCAGTCAAGGATCAATTCTGGGACCGCTTCTTTTCTTGATAATGGTCAACGACCTTCCTTCATTTATTCTTCACGCCAGAAGTCTATTGTATGCAGATGATTTGAAACTCTTTTCCGAAATTCACTCTGAAGCCGATTGGCTGGCGCTGCAGCGTGATATTGAAGCGATATTAGAGTGGAGTGTTGAGAACAAAATGGAATTTAATTCTTCCCAATGCTTCGTCATGAGTTTTACACGAGCCCGAAACCCTATTACCTTTACTTACAAAATTAATGGCAGCGCTATTACTAGAACAACTGGAATGAAGGATGTGGGTATCACGTTTGATAACAAGCTTACGTTTCATGATCACATAGCATTTGTAGCAAAGGATTCATTTAGACGATAAGGTTTCATATTGCGTAGTGCTAAAGATTTTAGCAACATCGGCGCTATTAAATCTATTTTCAATGTATTTGTTCGTAGTAAACTGGAGTCCAGTGCGTGCGTCTAGAACCCGCACGAAAAGAAGTACACTTTACTCTTAGAAAAAGTATAAAAATCTAATCTAAGGTACCTTTATAAACGTTTCAATGGGGATTATCCGTTTATGTACCCTTCGAATTTTCTTTTTGGCTACTTAAGGTACAATTCTCTCGAGGTTAGAAGAAAAATGACCAAATCATTAATATGTGTAAGATCCTTCACGGAAAAACAGATGCTCTTGAACTGCATTATAGAACTGTCCCATCTTTTTGCTCCGATAAACTATCACCGTGGAAGGAGGCTTATATTGTTGGCCGTGCCTCGGAGTCGAACCATCCGCGTCGCTCGAGCCCAGTCTCAGTCCCTCGCACACTCTCTGTGCTCAACGCTCTCTTGGACGCTAAGCCTGACTGTGATGTGTTTGCGGATGCATGGAAGAAGATCTTGTCAGTATGTCTGGAGTATTGTGAGATGAGTGTATCACTGTCGAGTATAATTGAGTTTTTTACTATACCTTAGTAATGTGTACCTTAATAATCTTTTGTCTTTAACTAACGTGATTCACCTTGGTCGTTTTACGTTAAAATAAATAATTGGCAAAACGAGGGTTTACTATAGGTACACCTCTGCCCAAACCTTCGGGGATACAGGCGTGATGTTATGTTATGTAATAAAAAAGAAAAGAAATTCTGATGTTCTTCTCAACGGATGAACGGAACAGGATTCTTAACAGCTATAAATGCGAATACTTTCGCACTTCTCTGTGCCGAGAAACAACTAAAGTGGAATACCTGCTGCGAGCCCCACGCAGAAATGAAATCCAATAAGTAGGTAGATACCTACAACGTGGGTACAAGATCATTCACCTTTGTAAATTGTGTGTAGCTCTAGTTTGACTGCTCAATATGGCAAAGTACAGGAACGCAATTTAGACAATGCGGTGTGTTCCACGCTTTTAGTAAGTACGGATAGGTTAGCGAGGTATTTCCCAAATTCTTTTCGTTTCGATACGAGAATGGATTTATAGCAGACGGCTAAAGTAACAATCATGCTCATTATGCATGAGCATAATGAGCTTATTATGTTCCCACTGCTGAGGCACAATCCATCGTAATCCAACACGCGGATCCAGTACGGATTCATCGATGTCATTGTTTTCGAATTTTTGACTCTAAGAGATACCATCTTCACCATTTTTTTAGAGCAGTGGTGATGAAATAAATTACACACAGTAAAGTGTCTGCCTGGACCACCACTGTTTTCCAGGCATGATTTATTCATAAAATCATCATAAATTGTTTATTAAGAACATAGTGAAATTGACCCAGGTTGTGCTATTTAGGGTATGAACAAATAAAAACTCCCTGATAAGAAAATAAAGAAAACTAACATTTTGGCTTATAGTACGTTCATCGCTGCCACTACCACTACGCTTTGAGAACGTTTAAAGACATGCAAGTAGGTGAACCGGTGGGTATGACAAATAGTTTCGGTGAATTGCTCGCAGCACGCGTGTTGCAGCATAACATACTGAAGGTATTGCAAGCCTTAAATATTATACAATATCTTAATAGGAGAAATTACTTCTTGTTCTTTATCCAAACTGTTTTTTGGTGGCCATGTTTTTGTGGAGTGTTTATATGTACAGTTCCCATGCGATACAACACATAGTTGTGCGATGCGATACATAGTTGTGGTAAAGTAAATTGTATTCTAGCTGCATCGTCTTCACATTATAATTATTTAACTAATGTACGTACTTATACAAACTATTGTAAAACATTTTAAAAGAGTAACGGTGGAGTTTCTTGCCTATTCTTCTCCATACGAAAACTACCTTTTGGAAGGGGCGCCTAGAATCAATTATATTATTTTGTAAATTTTGTCGTTCAAAAGTGCCATACATGGGCCTATTTGACAGAAATGATTTGACTTTGACTTTGAATTTGAGTTACTATACTACCGTACTTACTTATTTCTGCTGAAAAAAATATTTGTGCATCTCAATGGAATGGTTTATGTAAAAAATACAAAAAATATTTTCAATACTAGCAGCACCCCGCGGTTTCACCCACTATAAGTCTCGAGTATCCTTAAATTTCAGCTAAATCCGTGCACCAGCAGTGAAAGCAGTAATAGCCTAGTGGTGTGACCGTCGAACTGCCAAGAGTTAGAACCCAAGGCACGAACCTCTGACTTTTCAGATTCATATCCGTATTGTATAATTATCACTTGCTTCAAAAACGGTGAAGGAAACATCGTGAGGAACGCGGCATGCCTGAGAGATATTTCTCGGCGGCATGTAAAGTCAAGTCAGAGGCCCAAGGGTTTCTTTGAAACTCTGACATCAGGTTATTAACTAACTACACGAAAAAGAATATCCAAATACGTTCAGCCGTTTATGAGTCATTGAGTAACAAACATACAAATATCCAAACATACAAAGTCTCACATTTGTAATATTAGTAGGATTAACACTACTGGTCATCACACAGGTGCAGGCTACATTACTTTTAATATATTCCTTCCCCTTCTAAGACCTACAGAATGAAAGCAGCTGTCTCCGTTTTTGTTCTCACAAAGTCTAGAAAATATCACATATTTTTATCCCCCATTATATCCCTCTTACTTAACACAGCTCTAGATTTTAAAACCATCCTTTTATTTTAGTATTTTCTTTACACGAAACTGACAACTGAACTTTTAAAAACAAGGCAACTATGAAAAAGAATCCTGTGAAACTTCAGTGTTCAGCTTGAGAATTTCCTTACCGACGCCAGATGTTGGAACGAAATATTACAGCATACTTCGCCATTGGGGCTGTGAAAACAGCGGTGGTTTCCCGTAATTATTTTTATTTATTCTCATTTTAACTCGGAATGTCTTAGTGCAGGGCAAGCCTCCTATTCTTTTTTTTTTAGGGCGAAATTAATTTTTCGAAAATAAAATTTACTGTAAAAATCAAATCAAATCAGTTTATTGCAAACATGTTGTACAGAGGCTGGAATAGGATTATTACTTTCAAACATGCACCCTGTAAGGGCACTGCAAAAAAAAATAAAATTAATAAATTACATTTCATTACATTACAAAACATGCAATAGAATAGAATAAAATAATTATTGTTAATTGTTACTGTAGCTATCGAATTATATTAAATTTTTTATTTAATTTTAAAACATATTATTTACATTTTTAAATATTTATATCAAAAAAATAAAAATAAACATTTGAAAATATAAAAAATAGTAGCCCGCCGGTGTCGGGAACAGGGTCCAAGCTACCGGTGGTCAGGGCTCCTGAGAGAGGAACCTCCTAACAATACGCGCCGTGTCCAAGAGTACCGCTTTCTGGATCAAGCCCTTGATCCAGCTGCCTAACGTGAGCCTCCTCAGGTGTTGGTCGAGGCTCTTGGCTATTATGCCATTGGCCGTCACGACTATCGGCACAATGATTGCTGTATCCACATCCCACATGTCGACAACCTCGCGGGCCAGGTCAAGATACTTAATCTGTTTATCTTTTTCAGCTTTCACGAGGTTCTCGTCATGCGGGACTGCTATATCAATAATCATTGTGCGACGCTCTAATCGATCTATCACCACTATATCTGGCTTATTGGCAACAATAGTCCTGTCAGTGATGATAGATCGATCCCAATACAACGTGATATTGCCATTTTCGAGGACTGGGTCGGGCACATATCTATAGTACGGTACTTCCGATTCCACAAGATTGTATTTCAGAGCAAGTTGCTGGTGGATAATCCTGGCTACAAGGTTGTGTCTATGCAAGTAGTCTCCGTTAGCCAGACGAGAACAGCCAGATATAATGTGTCGGATTGATTCCCCGGGACGGTGGCATGCCCTACAGATGTCAACCGTGCCGTCCTTCACAATATATTTCCGGTAGTTGTTCGTCATTATAACTTCGTCCATAATTGCAAAGACAAAACCTTCGGTTTCCCCAAAGAGGTCACCGAATCGCAACCAAGATACGGACGCTAACAGGTCTACATCGGGCCCATGTAAGGCCCGGTAATAGCGCCCGTGAAGCTCTTTGCTCTGCCATACCCCCCTGCGGTCATTAGTATCTAATACTATAGGTTTGCGCCAGTTCTCGTTAGCCAAGGATAGCGGGGTGAGGCCCTTATCCACTGAGACCACATCTCGATGCATCCCCATGTCGGCTTCTATGAAGTATTCCCTGAGACTGCATACCTCACGGTTGTGCAGGGTCTTAGCATTTAGGAAGCCTCGACCTCCACACTTCCGCGGGATATACAGTCTCATCACCGATGAACGTGGGTGATGCATCCGATTTGCGGTCAGCAGTGTGCGGACCCTCCTATCCAGGGCGTCAAGTTCCGTCTGAGTCCATTTGAGTATGCCGAAAGAGTACATCAAAACCGGCATGACCCAACCGTTGAAGGCGCGCACCTTGTTTCCACCTGACAAAAAACTATTTAATACTTTATTCAGGCGGCTAAAGAAGCGCTCCCTCAGCGATTGCTTCATGTCAGCAGCGTTGATACCTAACGCTTCCGACATACCCAAATACTTGTAGGTTTCATTTGAGGAGAGGGATCTTAGGTGTATGGAATCCGAGAGGTGGGTTTCCACGGATTCCACGATCTCTCCTCGTTTTACATGCATGACCGCACATTTGTCCACACCAAATTCCATCCTGATGGCGCTACTGAAAGTTTCAGTTACCTTCAGTAGCTCCATCAGTTGCAAATTGTTGGGGGCAAAGAGTTTCAAGTCATCCATGTAAAGGAGGTGAGATATAACCTGACCACCTCTCCTCAATCAATAACCTAGCCCTGAATTCTCCAGCAGTGTGCTTAGAGGATTCAAGGCTAGGCAGAACCAATGTGGACTCAAACTGTCACCCTGGAATATACCTCGCTCGATCCTTATCGGTTCGCTATTCCTCAGGATATGTCGACATCCTGGATAGCGAAGCACCGTCCTCCATTGCCTCATACATGATATCAGGAAGGTGCGTAGAGTTGCGTCTATTTTATTCAACTCCAGCACCCTCATGAGCCACGTATGTGGCACCGAGTCATAGGCCTTCTTATAATCTATCCAACATGTCGACAGATCCCTTCGGGAACGACGAACCTGCTGGCTAATGGCCATATCGATGAGGAGTAACTCCTTAGTACCGCGGGACCCTTTCCTACATTCATTTTGAGAGGCAGACATGATGGAGTTGGTGTCTATATGTTTGTTAATTTTAGCTCTCAAAATGGATGTAAAAACTTTATAGACCGTCGGTAGACAAGTGATTGGTCTATAATTTTTGGGTTCCGCAGTACTACCTGATTTATGGAGCAGGTGGGTTATTCCTGTCGTTAGAAACTGGGGCAGCGACCCTGACTCTAAAGCTGATTGGAACTGAGAAGCCAAATGGGCGTGCGACCTTTGGAGCCACTTTATCCAAAAGTTGTGCAGCCCGTCCGGTCCTGGTGATTTCCAGTTAGGTAACGGACGGACTGCACGAGCTACATCTCGAGGACTGATGGTGAGTGCCCCCATTTCTGGTATTTGCTCGCACGCTCGTTCGATCTCCCTAGTTCAATCCCCTTCGATGTGATTGAAAAGCGCCGACCAGATGCTTCGCCAGAATGAACACATGGCGTCATCATCCGGCAGGCCCGTGTCAATCACACCTTGGTCCGGTCGCTCCCAAGCCCTGTAAACCCACCTTTCATCGCTCTGGAATGTGCGATTCTAAGTGTACCGCTCCACTCTCCGCCTGTATCGTCGAATTCGGTTTGCCCATGCACAGATCTTCTGCTTCAAGAAGTCGATACGCTCTGTGACGCGGGACAAATAATCTCGAGAACTGATATCAGTCCCTGAGAATGCCCGCTTCACAAAACGCATCACTCTAGGGCGAGTATTGCCTTCCCCAAAAGCAGGTTAGCTTGCCGATGAGTACTCTAGCCTCACCGATACGACGCTCAATCCTGCACTGCCAAGCTGGTACAGCTGGTTTTGGCCGTGGAGCTCTGTCACTGTTGGGGAATTTGACATGAGCTACACGACATGCCGCTACAGCTGCACAGTACAAGATCGAGTGGGTATCGGCGAGGTCTTTACTGCCGTCAAAACAATTTGACAGCAGCGAGTCTAGAGTACATATCAGCGCCTTATTTTTCTTGTGCTTGGTTAAACGAGGTAAATGTGGTCTGAGACCAGGCGGAATGGAACGGTACTCCCGGAAAGCATCCTCCAAAGCGCTCCTCAGTCGTGCATTGCATTGGGAACTCACGGATATAACCCCGTCATCATCCTCTTCACCAACGCGGTCGGGTCGCGATGAAGAACTGGGTAAGTTCTGTAATTGCACCGTGACCAGTGGCGAAGCAGGTGTAACATGGTTATTCCGTGATTCGAGGCGTAGTCGATCAAGAACGACGTCATCCAACATATGGTTACGCTGGATGACCCGTACCTGATCCGACAGTCGTTGCACCGACACGTTGACAGCTGGTTCAAGCACCTGAAACAGAGAGAGCATTCGACCACGGTACGCAGTCAGGTTACTTCCCCCCTCTGTAGCCCCAAAGTATGCGCGCATGACATTTTCGGTGACAGTTTGTGTCCACCTCATGCGCTGCACACTTCCACCGGGAGCGGGGACCCTATCAGAGGCCGGTGGGCCTCGGAGTCCTAAGCTGGCCGGTGGTCGGCCTCTTCCGCGCCGACGTGCTGGTGGTGGTGTCGTCGGCGGCGAGAAGTATTCGTCGCTCGAGCTCGACGCAACTGCAGCGACCGGTATCACTGGACTCACGTTTGGAGCAGGATCCGGCAACTGCGAGGCGGAGCTGAGCGACGAACCCGAAGATGTTGGGTGTGTGTTTTGTAACAATCGTCCTACCCGACTTCGCGTCAGCATTGTATTGTTCTCCGTCTGTGATTTTTCTTCTTACATTAAGGTCTCATCTTTTGCTATTAATTTTGGTTTTTATGGGAACACATTTCACAACTGTGTGTTATATTTAATGTGTGAAAATTAAAGAAATCGGTAAAAATACTCTAAATATAATACGGACAAAAAAAAATATGACAGTTGGCTTGACAGTCGGGCCACAGATTATTATATATTATTTATTACGAGTAATAATTAATAAGAATAAATAAAATGAAATAAATGAATACAAAAAAAATAAATATGTTGGTATGTATACAAACAATGGTCCGCTATTTATGTCATTAATATTTATTTATTTATAAAAAAAAAAAATTTTTTTCGTCAAAAAACTCTTGCAAGTTAATCTTGTGAACACAATGATGGTTAAAATCACAAAATAATGAAAAATATTTGCCATAAACAGCCTTTTTTTGCCATTAGTGAAATGGCTTCGACGAGAATAAAAAAGAAAACTGCTTTCTTTGTGAAGAATCTGTTTTAACATAACTGTTATAAAATGTAAAGTCTTGTCAAGAAGTCAGACTGCCAAGAAAATAATTGGTGAGTCCTAACCCTGCCCATTAGTGCCCATGTTCACCCTAAATAATAATTAATCATTTTGCTTCACTCTCAAAGGACAACAAAAATTTAATCTATGAAGTACAATTTTTAAGGTGTTTGATGGTTGTACAGCAGCACATAATTAATGACAATACCAACTCTCAAACTAAGTCAAGCTTGTATTTTGCAAGTTAGTGGTTCTTCAGATGCAGTACTTAACAGACAGAACCTTGTAGTCTGCCTTTTAAAATATCCAAAATAGATATACTGCCTGTTTCCTGACTAAGCTAAAATATTTTTTTTTTAAATAACGTCATCATCATCTGCTTATAATTTGCCTTTTTTGGAATATGTTGGTGTCAGCTTCTAGTTTAGCCAGATGCAGCTAAATATCAGTATTTTACATGGAGCGTCTACCTATCTGACCTCCACAACCCAGTTACTGGGTAACAAGATACCCCTTGGTAAGGCTGATAGAAAACACACACAAATCGCTCCGCTTAAACGATGACTTCAAAACGCTTTTCTTGTGGCCTCAACTTACAAATACGTTATATCCAGCGATAGCTAGTTTGTTTACCCGTGTTTGCGTCCTTTTTTTTTGTATTTTATTTTATTGTTCCACGACGCAGTTTATAACTGCACATTAATTTTTTACGAAGGCACTTTTATAAATAAAAGCATGTTTTTGCAATGTTACTTTTTGTTTGTGGAAAAAATTGGAAGATAATAGTTTTATTAACTTTATTTACTTTCTTTTTTCTAGTAATTAAGATCTTCCTTGAATTTTTTAAGGACTGCGGGTACACAAACAGGCGTTTTGTGACTTTATTACATTTTTTTTTCCATTTGCCTACATCTGTCATGTTTGTGCTGTGTGTGTTTATGTAAAATATCTTGGATAACTTACGCTGAAGGAAAACATATGAAGAAATCTCTTACAAGTAGGTAAGTATGGAGAAGGTAAGACATGCATTACAATTTCCATATCTGGTTTAATCCTGCTGTGGGAAACTCACATGCTGATAATATTATTATCTAAACTCTATATGTAACTATATACATCAATAATAACTTTTTTACAAAATGCATATGAAATTACAAACAGTAATTAAAACAAAAACAAAATTTTTTTAAATGTTTGTCTGACTTTCTGCCTGTTCCGGTTAATCTCAGAAACGGCATGACCGATTTTGATGGGACTTTCACTGGCAGATAGCTGATGTTATTAGAAGTACTTAGGCTACTTTTATTTTAGGTAAAAATAATTAATGTCCACACGGGTGAAGCCGCGGTCAGAAGCTAAATATTAATATGAAAACAATTCACACTTGAATTTCGCCAAATATCACTGTCAAACTCTTTCAAATTTCCGTCTGAAATTGAGCAACAAACAAATAACCATTACCCATAACAGACGACGGCTAGTAACTAGTAATACACGTAGCAGCTCACAAAATACTGAGACCTGCTTAGTGTAGCCTCCCACGTCGCCAGACAGAATTATGAGAACAACACAAATGCACTTCGTAAATCCTCGCAGCAATAAGAGGCGAGTTATTGCCATTAACCACTGAGACTGTATTAATGCCTAATAACAATTTGACCTATTTGGCTGTAAGCCCTATAACACGGAACATAAACATGACTGGCGAAATGTGGGTGTACTTACTATATAGGTACACCTCTGAAAAATCCTTCGTGGAAACAGGGCGTGATGTGATGTAACAATTTGACCAAACCACGGGTTGACTCAGAAGTTGGACTTTAACGAGCCATATATAATATTTCTTTTGAGAAAATATTTCTTGACACTGTAAATGTATCCTTGATCAGTCTCAAATCAAACAAAGTCTCAGAGTCGAATGTCCGTCTTAAAATGAGCAACAAACAAGTTACACATACCGAAGCTCACAAAATATTGAGACCCGCTTAGTGTAGCCTCACGTTGTGGCGGAGAATTATGAGGAACAGCACATGCACTTTGTAAATCAGCTCTGTGATAAACAGAGGCAAGCATAGTGCCATGAACCGGATACATCACGAGACTCATAAATCTATCCCACAGATAATGTTTTAATAGAAAAAGTCAATAACACTATGCCCGAACCAGGATTTGAACTCAAAACAACTCAGTATTCACACTTTCGATCAACTAACTCATTATTTTAAAATGAAATCATTGGTTTATACAAAGATTTTCTGCCATAAAATCGTCTCAAACTGAGCAAGAATCAGCTGACCGTATCATGTATACGATTACGCAAAGTTACACATAGCTCACAAAATACTGAGACCCGCTTAGTGTAGCCTCCCACGTTGCCACACAGAATTATGAGCAACAACACATGCACTTCATAAATCGTCTCAGTTTGCGTTCTAAGGCGAGGCGATGCTCGGTCTGGTTATTAACTGCGAGACAATGTGCTGTTTCCATGCATCGTTGTTGTGTGAGACTTCGTTTGTATTCAATTTTGATTCACATTTTAAATCCAATAAGTCTGCTTCTTGAATTATTTTGCTCTATGTATATTGGCTTTTCGTTGTGATTTCGTATAACGACATGCTAAGAAGAAATTATGATTTCTGATAATAGTTACTAATTTATTTGCAAGTGTGTATTTTTTTGACTGCCTCGTTTGGAGTGGTTGCAAGCGCTACTGTTGAGCATGAGGTCCTGGATTCGATTTCCAGGTCGGGCAGAGTGTTATTGGGTTTTTTTTTATCAGGAATGTCTCAGTAGCAGCCCAGAATCTTGACCTATTACATGGGACTTAAACATAACTGGCGAAATTTGGGCGTACTATAGGTACACCTCTAAAATCGATCTCGTAATAAAAAGTATTCTTTATTTGGCACAATGGTAGACTGTGATAGGCTACTTTTATCCGGGATAAAAAGTATCCTATCACGGTCTACCATTGTGCCAAATTACATTCAAATCCGTTCAACCGTTTTAACGTGAAAGCGTAGCAAACAAACATACAAAAAATCTAATCTTTTCTCTTTATAATATTAGTTTAGATTTATTCTAATGAAATCTAGGCAGAAAAGACTGTCGCCAAAGTTTGTGAGTAACTTTTCGGCGGAAATGTCTCTGTTCAATGATAAGCAGACATAACAAGAGTTTCCTAAATGCTTAGAAGAGAAATCCAGCTATTTTAAGTACCTTAATTTGTGTTGCGACCCACTGCCGGAAAAGCCTACCTCGTTCTCCTACACATCCTTATCTTGTGCAATAAGGTGGTATAAACATCACAAAATATGTGTGTGTCCCCACTTCCAAGATCCCAATTAAAACAGTAACACAAGCATTACCCCGTTTACTCCCATTTACCCCCATAAAAAGCATGACACGAACAAATTACAGTACTCTTAACGTGTCGACAACCACTTATACCATTACGCTGGTTGTAACAAAATATTTTCCATACAAAATGGGTTGTCATGCCGGAATGAACTTATTAAGTAGAGTAAGTAATGTAGCCTTGCCACGCCAACTTGTTTGTTTTGAAGTTTAAAAAATATTTATAGGTGGATATTTTTAGATTGGGGTAATATAGGAGGGTGGTTTAACCGACTGTGAGATCAAAAGGAGGGTATTTTATGGGTTATTGTAACCGGTAAATCAATCTAAGTTGGGTATATGAATATTATAGGTGACTTTGGGTAAAGAGAATTAATTAGCTTTTCTAGTTCGTCCTCCTATTAGATTTATTTGTTAATATCATTGAACAAGCAAAGTGATAAAGTCTATTTACAAAAATAAAATCTTTATTATTAATATTATTTAATACTTCACGCACACAAATGTACATAGGCGGACTTAATGCCATAGTCATTTTCTACCAGTCAACCTTTGGGTGATGCAGAGACAAACAGTGGTAGGTGTAATTACGAAAAATTGAGGATTAAAAAATATTCAAATATCAATATACACATATTCCTAATATAAACTATAAATATAATATATATGCCTAATATAAAAATAAGCACAATTAAATATACATAAATATGACTGAACGAAGAAGGAAGAGTGAACGAAGTCTGTGCGGTGAGTGGGGCATTGAAGAACGCGATTATTTGATGACCGTAGATTCTTACTATGGTTGTCACAAATGTACTGAAAGTAGGGGGCTATTTAACTAGGGCAAGTGGGAGAGTCAAGAAATGAAAACAAGGTAGTCAGTGGCCTTTGCTCTCTGCGCTGGCATATGGGCAACTACTTTAGAAGCGACCGATGCGCAGAGACATGATCATATTTCGCAGATTGAAAACGAATCGAATACTGTTATTGAGAAGACGGTCAAGTTTGTCGAGCAGATCTGCATTCAGTTCATAGTAGCACACATCACCATAATCAATGATAGGGAAAATTAAGGACTGCACAAGCATTGTCTTCGTACTTGTTGGTAGTAAATTTTTCAGTCGGTACAAAGCCCGCAGCGTTCCAGAAACCTTCTGGCTGACCCTAGCGACTTGAGTACGCCAGCTCAGTGTACTGTCAATGTGCAAGCCTAGGTCCTTCACATCAATACTAAATGGGACGACCGTACCGTTGAAGAGAACTGGTGGCAAGGTTGTACCAGTCACCTTACTTATATCGCCTGACACATATTGGGATTTACTGCTACGCCAAATCTATCAAACCAAGTTTTGATGGCTATCAAGTCCCTATTTAATTTGTCGATGGCGTCATGTATTATTATAGTTTGACCGAAACCGCTATACCGCCCCTAAGATATATGAGCGGTGAGATCGGGCGACAGTGCAGGCCGCTCATTCCTCAATGCTCACGGCGTCCCACTCCGGAATGCACAAGGCACGGTACAGCGGTCCCGGTAAAACTATAGTAGGTAAGTGGAACATGGTATAGCCTCTTCTTTGTCAAATAGGGTTTTATAGTGGCTTATAAGATAAAAGATAAAATCACGCCTGTAATCCCCGGAGAATTAGGCAGAGGTGTACTTATAGTAAATCCGAACTGAAATGTTTTGAACTAAACTGACCTTGGTTATATTGCGTGAAGACTGCTATGTAGAGCCTCAGGCCAAAACATAAAGTACCTAAAAATGTTTTATGTACATCAAATATATGGAATTTCCCGAGGCGTTGACGACATCCTTTAGTTGTGGCCATGAAAATTGCGAGCGGGTAAGTGAAACACGTAAAGTGTTTTTGAGAAATTTCCATATTGGAATCTCTTAATATCACACTTAGAAGGATTCTAAAGACTGAAAGTGTTTTCAAAGTAGGTAATCCTATGCCTACGGAAAAACCCAAAGTTGCAGTAAGTACATTACCGATCGGTAAGAAAATATTATAAGAATTGGGTATGCCCTATAAAGTCCCTTTACACGGTACAAGTTTCTGGAAATTTTAAGAGCAATAATCGCAAGTCAATTATTGCCATTCAAGAACTGCATGCAAATGTTTACACGCATGCGATTTCCATAAAACAGCATACAATAATTGAATGCAAGTTTTGTCATTCAATAATTTCATGTTTACACCAATGGTCTACATGCAAGTTTTGCCTCGTCTAAAACACAGAGTTGCATGTCCTTGTACAATTGATTCAAATATTGTCCGTATTTGTGCCGTAAAATAATTCTTTCATTTTGAACTTCTTCTCAAGATTTTTTAACTTTTTCATTATCAAGCTCGCTTAATTTCGCTCATGTTTGAATGATAGATAATTTTCATGAGAGAATTAAATTTGAATTGATTGTACGTACTGTTTGCACATAAACCAGTTTTGAACGGCAACTAACTAGCCCGTATCGTGCAAGAATTATACGTGTTGGTTAGACGGTGCCAGTCAATTGTTGTTTCAATTGTTATGCCACAGGCAATAAACTTGCATCGTGTAAATGGGGCTTGAATATTCCGCTAAATTAAAAACCGGGTGAGGTACTTAAAACGGTATTTTTAATTGTTTTGTTGAAACTTTTATACCTTTTGACCTTTCATGTGGGTAGGGGTTAATTAATACGTAACGTTTTCACACTTTTACTTAATTCGACACCTCCGTATCTAAACAGCAGTTTTATTTACAAATATTTTCTTATTAAAGTGCTTATTTAAGTACAGATAAAATAAAAATTACAGAACACTATTTGGAAAACAAAATGTCAACCTAAACCCACACGAGCATATACAAAGTGAAAACTTGTTTAGACGCTTTAAGTGATTTTTGGTAGGGGATAAACTTATGGATTCGCGTCACCGATATACTCGCACCGTAGCGCTGTACAGAAGCTAGATGGCGCTAATACCAGTCTTAAATTTTCACTTTTGTCGGCAGTACCCAGGTTTATTATTATTATACATGCATGGAAATCATCATAATTAACGGGAATAATAGACTAGGCTTTGGAGTAGACCTATGTCCAGTAGCAAAAGTGTTTAAACAGCTTCAAAAATTCGTTCTGCACTGCCTGAGAAAAAAGTTATATTAAACCGAATATAAAGATTTCATTACAACATCTGCCTGGCCTTTTTTCAAATATGTAGGGTCGGCTTCCATTTTAACCAGATGCAGCTGAATAACAGTATTTTACATGGATTGTTTGCCTATTTGACCTCCACAACCCAATTATTGGGTAGCCCCTTGGTTACACTGTTTGTCAGTGTTTAAGACTTCTGACTACCCGTAACGACTTTTACCACACACACACACACACGTATACTAACCGTAGAATAAGTAATAATCACTATTTTTTCTGGTTTTATAAAACCTACCGCATTTGTGTACGAGTGCATAATCCTTAATAAATGTAACTGCTTCCAAAGAGGTGAAGACCTGGTATCCTGAAATATAGCTCAGGCACCAGTGTCCCACAGTATAGTTAAAACTATTATGTTTTGTTCAATTTTTAATGACTCAAAGCTCTTCGAACCTTCGAAGTTGACAGGATTTCATTCACATACCTAATGAACTACGTACAGTAACCACTTATTTTAGATGAACTATATCCCCTCCTATATCTCCTTATCTACGACATTTGTTTCCCGACCTCATACTTGCCCTATATTTATTTAGGCACTCATCCTAAGTTAACATTGACACAACAATTTTCATGATAGAGTTCTTGTTCCCAGTTCAATAAAAATGAGAGCATCGTTAGATAAATATTACAGATTTATTTTATTCAGAATCTATATACATAACTTACCATGAAGTCAGGCAACTTTATTACCGGGGTCAAAATCTGGGTTGTATTTTTTTTTTCATACCCTTTTTTAAACTTTATAAGATAGTCCAAGACAACACGACTAACGTCAAACAAAAATATCGTGATAATCTCTACATGTAAAGGTATCATTCCGTAGCCGACCGCAAGCGGCAACTGCAGGCGACATGTCGCCGTGACACGACTGGTTTCTATAAAATACCTTCCGTAGCTAGTGACACGTCGCCTTCATAGATATTTTTATCAAGGCAATGTGTCGCTAGCTACGGAATTGTACCTTTAGGCCATTTGAAAATTTTCATAAAATTCTGTCTTAATCAGCGAAATGAAACGCTTCGTAAAGGTACCATTCTGCAGCCGACCACAGGCGGTAACTGCAGGTGACGTATCGCCGCGACACGACTGGATTCTATTTAAATTCTTATGTATTTCTATGAAGGCGACGTGTCGCTACGGAAAGTTTTTCATAAAAATTCATAGAAACCAGTTGTGTCACGGCAACACGGACACCTGCAGTTGCCGCCTGCGGTCAGCTAAGGAATGGTACCTTAAAAGAAGAGAAGCAAAAGGAGTATGTAAAGATCATAGCAGGTGGCGTTCAGTAGTTTTTGCCTACCCCCATGGAAACAAGGCGAGAGTTTATGTATGTATCAAAATCAAGTCTGTTGTTTAGATGTAAAATCAAATCAAATGGACACACATAGTAAATCGATAGAATTTTCGTTTCAGAATACTTTAGTGTGAGTTACACATTACCAGTATTCCATTTAACCTCTCCAACTAACCTAATATCCTAGTGCTAGTAGGGCCGTAGCCAGGAATTCATTTGGGGGTTAGGGGGATAGGGTTGCCAACTTTTTTAGAAATAAAGTATTTCTGAATTCAGAGAGGGCAATATGAAGACATTTATAAAAAAGAGTATTAGAAATATATAATTTTTTAAACAGCATTTTTGTTCTTTTTGCGGAATACCATTTAAAAAAAAAAATACGATGCTAGACACATTCTAAGCCAGATTGATGAAGAGAAATGCAAGAACGAGCGTAGCGAGCTCGAATTTTTTCGCATCGCCTTTCGAATAAGTTAGGTTTTCGTTCTCTTTGACAGTTCATACAGAAATAGTAGTAGGTTTATCGAGTTATGCAGAAAAGTTACAAAATTAAGAGAATATAGGATGCAAGAGCGAGCGAAGCGAGCTCGAAAATTTTAGCACCCCGCTTAACATAGGTTAGACTCTGTCAGAGAATGCTGAACTTACAGGAATTCATTCAATACAAAGTCAGAGTCGATAATAATACAATATTTAAGGGTACTCTTATTGCTTTTGTAGATATGATGCTGATATTATAAAGTACGCCTATGCGAAATAGATTACAATTATCAGTATTAGATTAAGAAGGTACCCTAGGGTGGGTTAATTTCTGGATTGAAATACTGGTTTCTCACATTTCGGGGGGGCACACCCCCTGCCTACGGTCCTGATTGCTAGTATTGAGTTCACATGACATGACTAGTTCTCACCTTAGCTGTTAGACTATTCAATCAATTCAATCAATCAATTTACTCCAGCTATCTACAGCTGGACATGGCCTCTCTGAAATTAATACACAAGTTTATTACTGCTTCATATTATTGGGGCAATGCTCCATTTACACGATACAAGTTTCAAGATCCTGTGGCATAAAATAAAATTGATATGGCATGCCACAGGCAATAAAACCGTGCCGTCTAAATTAGGCTTAAGACAAAAAAAAAGGACATGAGACACATCGTACCTATTAAAAATGTCAAGTGCGATAGAAATAAAAAGATATTGGATTTTTAAGAGAAGTAACGATCTGAACATAATTTCACGATTACAAGGAACATTTAAAAAAAACGACTGCTGTTATAAATAAATTATGGGTTCGTAATTCAAAAATTTAAATCATTTATTCACATAAATAAGGTACAGAAGGTTCTTATGATAATATATCGATCTCTTATCATGCCTTTAATTTCGGCGTAAAATTTTTACATATTTAGATAATATTTGAAGAAATTAATTAATTGCTTGAATAATGTACATTGTACATTGCTCTCACATATAGAAGCAACAAGAATGATGTACCCAGGATTTTGTAATATCTATATTTAAAAGTAGTGTCCTTGGAGTTTCTTGCCCGTTCTTCTCCATAGAGATCTACTTTTTGGAAAGGGCAATTAGCTTCAACTTTCTGACTAACTGACCGACTCTTTGACAATTCAAAAGTGCCTGTTTAATTGAAATAATGCTTTGAGTTTGAGTTTGAATGCATGCGATTAGTATATTATATTAAATTAATTCAAATTTGGTACCTACCTAACAAATAATTCATAGATACTATACTACATACTACAAAATTCACAACTTATTTATAATCCAAAAACTCAAGTACACTGTAAATCTTATTTTTGCGTAGATAATCAGGTAAATTAATTGTTACGCAAATTGATATCCTACGTCAATTTGCCGTGTTATAGCCATTTCAAACGGCTGACCAAAGAATAACAGTTGTAATTTGAATATACGGACATTTTACGTTGGTAGTCATTTGGATAACAATTAATTCATCTGACTTAACAAAGGTGAATAATAGAGGTGCAAGCTGTTATTTGCAGTGCAATGCAGAGCAGGGTGACCTAATGGTAACGGCCGCAACTTACAAGTTTTAAGGTCGTAGATTCAAAACCAGATAGACGCTTTACTTTATGTAAATTATTTCATGACCACTGCTCTCAAAACGGTGAAGGAAAACATCGTGAGGAAACCGGCATGTTCTAGAACCAGAAATTCAAAACATGTCACATCTACCAACCCGCACTGGGCCCGCGCGGTGGATTACAGCCCACTTCCTCTCACAGAAAGGAGGCTTGTATCCCAGCAATGGGATTAATATTATGCTAAGATATTATTTCCAGTAATTTAAAAAATTTCTATCCGGTACTTAATCTGTTGGGTACAAAATGTTCGACGCCTAAATGATATCATTTATATTACTCGCGTACTTTATAGCTTCACAGTACCAGTACGATATTATATCTAAATATATTCTTACATCGTATCGAGAATATGTTCGTTACACTCATAAAAGTAAATATAAATATCGTACGAATCTTTTTTACTCGATAACACATACTAAATGGAGGGTCATGTGTTTTTACAAGACCTAAGTGACGGCCGGTGAAAGATATGTTTGTTGAGAAATACCCTTTTATTTTCTAGGAACAAAATGTTTTTAGGAATCCAAAGGTGTGTAAATACTTACATTACATAAGCAGGTACTTTAGGCCTGAAACGTTGTTAAACTTTTTGAGTAACACGGCCTTTACATTTATGTATATTCTTTTTTATTTTTGCATGGCAAGAAAATACTGGTTTCTACAATTTTCCATGACAAAAGTAGAATGGGAAAACCTTGTAATATTAAAACGTTAACAAATTTAATATAAGATTCACTTTTGGAAGTGGTATTCGATGTGCAGATCGCAACATCTTGTGAGGTTTTTTTGTTTTGTATTTTTAGCAATTTCACCAATGGCAAAACGCACCATGCGGTGGTATTTTTCAATGAAGGTTCATTGAAAAAATTTAAATCACGAAACTTCATTACTTTTCCACTTTTACAATATGGCAACAAATTCACTATCGAACACCAAAATTTTAAAACAATACAATGAATATTTTTGCATTGTAAAAAAAAAGCGATTGTCACCAGGGGTGTCCAATTGGATACAGCTTAATACCAGTATTTCACATGGCCTATCTGACCTCTACAACCCAGTAACTGGGTAACACGATACCCCTTGGTAAGACCGGTTGTCAGACTTTTGGGCCTTTGACTACCCGTAATGAATGTCAAAGATCTGCGAATGACAGTCAGGGCGAACGGCTTAACTTACTTTCCGAGGCACGGAAGTGTCGATAGGTAATGGATCCCCATCCACTAACCGACCACGGCAGGCGTAGTTTAACTATTGATCGACCCGTGCGGCTGTTATTATTTAACCACGAGCCTTCGGGTGTGTTAAGCAATATGTATAAGAAAGATAGTCTTTCGTCACGACACGGTCAGAACCGTGCCGCAATCATATTATTCAACACAGCTCATCGCTCTTATCGCTACAGCTGCTATAATTTCATATATATTTCATATATATGAAATTTATATATTTTATATATTTATTTTTATTTTATATATTTCATAGCCCAATAATTGTGGGACCATCGTCGTAACTTTGGGTAAGACGTGGCATTTTGTTACCTTCTAAATTCCAAGTTTTAATAGATTTTAGTTTCATCGGTTTATGGTGACGTGAAGTTGTTTTCAAAGAAAGTGGGATAATATTGATTCGATGGGCATTAATTGGAAGGAAATAGTTCAGTTTGTAGTAAAGTGGGTCATATTTTGAAGGAATGGTGACCCATTTTAGAAGGTTTAGATAACAGGGGCCAATTCAGTTTTATATACAGACAATCTGAATCTAAGGCTATAGTTGAACGAAATTGTTTTTTGTTATGAAATGAGAGTTTAGTTTGACCTAAGAGTTTTGGAAATCGAATTTTAATTTAGTTTGTAATGATTTTTGGAACAACATGCCTTATCGCACGTTATACTCTGCACACTTGGCGAATGACGTCTAGCTCTCATTCGAAAATTGTGCAATTGTACAAAAGCGAGGAGAACTTCGTTCCAACCTTGTGTTTTATGATTGTTTTTGGTTACTTTGCTCGTGGCTAAGTAATTACAGCCGCACGAGTCGACCAATGGTTAAGCTACGCTTGCTGCGGTCAGGTTGTGGATAGAAGGCCATCAATTACATATCGAGATCTCTCCGTGCCTTGGAAAGCACGTTAAGCCGTTGGTCCCGGCTGTCATTCGCAGATCTTTGACAGTCGTTAAGGGTCGTCAGAAGCCCGTAAGTCTGACAACCAGTCTTACCAAGAGGTATCGTATTACCCAGTTACTGGGTTATGGAGGTCAGATAGTCAGTCGCTCCATGTGAAATACTAGTACTTAGCTGCATCCGGTTAGACTGGAAGCCGAACCCAAGATAGCTGGGAAAAGGCTAGGCAGATTGACTGGTTATTTTGGTAGGGACAAAGCATGAATATTTAATGCCATCTTCTCGTTCATCATTCAAACTTTATCTTCACTTTGTTCAACTCAAGAATTAAACATAAACCCAACAAAAGCTTTGCTCGTAACCAATAAAATGATAAGATCTCATAAAACACTTCTACCCCACACTAGCCAAAAAACGACCTAAAAAGAAGATCTCAGCAGCGCCATCTAGGTAATACAATTAAACTAATTACAGTAAGATTTATTTGGCTACTAAAGTTGCTTTAAATTCCTCCTAATGAGAGTGTCTTGAGATTATCTCGGTTGTATCTCTCCGCGGATTGGCGGAATTTACGAACTAACTTCTTTTGGGGGAGTCGAAGGCTTTCGGAAGATTTTCTTCGCGAATAATGGGTTTTTCAGAGTGATTATTATGGCTCATTTATATGTTTTAGTGGGTTAGAGAAAATTTATGGGTAAGTTTTTAAGTAGTTGCCTAATGATTATTTATGTTTCTATTTATTTTCCCCGAAGGCATACTCTTGGATAAATAATAATAGGTATAATTGAAATAACTCAAAGCCCGAAAACTCATGCAATGACGTGAGCAGCAACTGAGAAATAGGTCATACCTGCCAATTTTTGAAGTGAAAATTTCTTTAGGTGCGTTGGGCATTTTTGAGATGGGACTACACCATTGATTTCGCGACACCATAACGACACCTCATTTTTGTAAACGTGATTGTGATCTTTATTTATATTCCGTTACGGATCAAGGTTCTATGCAAGTATTTTTACTTTAAAGGTTTCGAAAGTCTTTTTTTTGTAACCGCTATTGTCCTCCTTATTTAGATAAGGTTACGGACCAATGTTCTATACAAGTATTTTTCTTCCATCAAGGCGATCTTGTTCAAGTTTTCACTTCTGTCGGCACTCCCGGAGTGCCACTACTGTTTTTTTTTTTTTTAGTTTTGTCAGTATCCCTCTGATTCGCTTCAAATAATATTGCTCATAGCAGCTAAATCGGGATAGCTATTTTGAGCAGTGTTTGATTCAAGGTGATTCTATTTATGCCACGTTAATAACGTAACTTCGATATCGTTATAATAATGAGAGATGCCACGAATACTTGCTATTATTCGGTATTCGGCATTACTCGACAATTTTTGTTATTCGTCTAATACCGAATAATAGCGTTTATATTCGACATTCGGCGAATAGTTGTCTCTAAATTAAAATTAGCTTTTAATGAACGGAAATACTCTAGACCTCAAAATAATTAAACTTTTATTAATCGATCTATAAAAGCGAAACACACTTAGTATTATTATCATTAATATAAAAAAATGCAAGAAATCTGTCATGTTGAAGTTAATTAGTTAATCTTTTTAACTAATTGCTTAGTATTTAAAGTTTAAAACCCAGTTCTGCACCACGATCTGCCCCTTTTGGACCTTTGGGATCAAGTCGGTTGCGCTTTTTTTTCATAATGACACCTATCTCAGAAAAAAACTATATTATTATATTTTGAGAATAAATAAACTTTTTTTATATTTCCTTTTTTTATGTTGAGTAATAATGGCGAGTATTCGAATATTCGCCATAGGAAATGGCGATTAATCGGTATTCGACTTCTATTCGATTCCCGACATCTCTAATAACAATACATATATGAGCGACCCGCTCCTGGTTCGCACGGTTGTTATGACTTGACAAATTATCGAGATTTCTTCAATGTAAGTTTGATATTAATGTATTTATACACATAAACCTTCAAACATAAATAAAATAAATGATGCTGATAACTGCATCAAAATCCGTTGACAGACATGAAAAGCGACTTCAGCGTTCAGCTTCAGGCTTTTGGCGCAGCCGTGAGGCACACTGCCTGCTAATTTCGTACATCGCATTTCACACTTTTTATTTGTTTAACAGTTTATGTACACAAATATAAACAGACAAGAAGTAAGGAACAGAAAAAAATACGTACAAGGTGATGCTTCTTTCTAAAGAAATCTCTTCCAGCATACCTGCGACAGGAAAGTAGTTAAAGAGATACATCGCTTTAACTACTTTTCTATCGCAGGTATAGACAACGTGTGTAAGAATAGAGAAAACAGAATACTACACTATACTTTTTATTTGATTTTTATTTTTTATTCTTTATCTGCTGTTAATTATGTTGTTACATCTATACTGGCCCGCTAACACGCTGGCAACACTGTCGGCGTGCTCTCACCACTATGTCAAGCCCCTCCACGCACTTCAAGACGCCATGACGGGAAATGGTGCTTGCACGTCATTCTCATCCCTTTTTCCTCAAGATCAACTGTCCAGGTCGAACCTCTGTCAACTTGCTATTTGATTCCATTTTTTATATTGCTGTTCGTGCGGATAATTAGAACCCGATAAGTTTACATAATCTTTTGATTTATATTGTACCTAATAAAATTATGGTAGTTTAATATTTATGTGTACTAATTAGTGACTAAGTAGTTACTACTACTAAATAGTTAGTTGTTAATTTGCTTTTCGAGTGACTAGATTATAATGGATTTTAGTTTCCTGTGATTTCTATAAATAACTAATTAAAATAATTTACTAAGGTTGTTTGAATTTCAATTTATTATAAACCCTCTGTTTATCTTTTGTTACAATATTGTGTGCTTTTGGTCTGTGCTAAATAAATGTATTTTCTTTCTTTTTTCTTTAAACAATAATATTGCGATGTTTCTTACGTTACAAAATGGCTGACCACCAAAAAATATTGTATTATTGTTAGGTAGAGGCCTAACCCTTCGGGGAATACAATATTTTTGGTGTACCTATAATAGTACCCACGTTTCGCGGGTTACTTTTAACTCCCGCGTGTAATAGGGGGCGGAGCACCAAGCCGGCGGCGCGCGAGTCGATGCCGACTGAACGGAATGTTGCCATTTTAAATATTATATTTTATATAAAAACATGAAGAATTATTGTATATTTATGTTATTATTATATCTTATTTATGTCATGTATGCTACACCGGTCGACGTCATTACTTCAACGCCGGCTGTCACTGAAAACCAGCGCTGGAGCTCTGTCTCGCATGGTCGCAGCATTATGCTGAGCGATTGTCGTTTTGCGTGGATGTAGTGCATATTTTCCCCCAACTTGTTCTTTTTTGTTTTATGTTATTTCTTTGCGTCATGTTTAACGCAAATAAACGTATTTTCGTTTTTTTACCATAATATATTCCAGAAAAATACAAAAAAAATTAAGCTTTCCCGAAAATTATACACTATTGAGATCCGCAAAATTGACTTCGCTCACAAACAAAATGACTGCCAATTATTATTTTTTTAATCTAGAGTCCAAAAAGTGTATTGTTGATGGACTGATCAATCTATTTGATGTATGAACTTCGACAATCAATTTATAGTCCGTGAAGGCGGGATTATTAATATTTACCGTCATCCTCTCCGGAATAAAATGGGAAAAAATGTTGCCATACGTTGGTCAGTGAACTTTTTTCCAAAATCTTCGAGTCGATTAATCGAATCAAATTTGTTTCGGTTAATTGTCAAATTGGTATTGAATTTGATTTAAATTATTGTTAACTTCAATTACTATGAAATTCGATTCAACTTTACTGGACGATTTCAAAGATAAACTAACAGAAGGCCAATATTATTATTATCGTAATTAAAAAGTTCATAAGCTAGTCGTAATCTCATCTCACCAAAAATCAGTTCATTATCAAAAACTTGTCAAACATTTTGCAAAATTCAAGGTATTTTTGACAGATTGATATTGACATTAGAATATGTTTTAAAAAATATGTGAATTTGTCCTTCACGCTTTCGATTTTAACTCGATTTTTTGTCTCACATACGAGCATTTATTCTGAAAGTTAACGTCGCAAATAGATGTCAAATATTTCGCTGTTTTGATTAATTTGGCAATATTACTGTATGGGAATAAGAAATATGTCTAACTAGTGAACTAGAATCTTAATAATGAATTGCAATTATAACACTGAATTTGATGTTTTAACCATATTAGGTGTAAAAAAGGTATTTGGAAAGTTTCGAAATGCTTTTTTTTACATCTAAAACGAAATATTCGCGTGTTACGAAATTAATTATTGTATTTCATAATCAATATTTTAGTTCGCTAGTTAAATACATATTATATATTCATACAGTTATATTGCCAAATTAGTCAAAACGGGAACATTTTTGACAACTATTTGCGACGTTGCCAACTTTTAGGGTAAACGCTTTTAAGCTATTATTTTCGCCATGAAATAAGATTCCTGAATAGCCTTTCCCGACACGATAAATAACTCTTCTAAGTTGTTTACATTAAAATGGCGTGAGTCTATTTGTAACTTGTTAATGTTTAATTTGTTTATTTATTTAATCTTGTGTTTCACCTAGTTTCTAAATACTTAACTGTAGGCAATAAAGCAAAAGTCCAGAAAACTATTACTATAAGAGGCATTAAAATGTTTTGCCCACCGTTATCTCGGCTGTGCATAACACCATCAGTTCGTTGGCCTACACCATAAAGCCTTACACTCTAATTTGCACCTTCTTTCAAACAAACCAAAGTCGGAATTAGCACTTTTTTGATTACAAAATTAATTTCATTAAATCACGACCGCAATCTCTCAAATTTGCATTGTACCGTGTCAGAAATAAAGATCAAAACAGTTTGCACTGCTTCGTCCGTGATACAGTCACATAGAAAACCGATAAGGTTACAGGAAATAAAGATTATTCAAAGAAAGCACGCGATATATTGACCAATGTAACTTGAGCTCTCTGTAATTAGGATTTCTTCGTCAAAGGGGGTCAAACCGCTGTAATGGCCGATCTATGTAGGTTTAAGTAAATGCATTCATTTGTTGAATTATAATATATTCGGGAATGTTGGAGGGTAGTGATTTCGATGGCCACAAAGAGCGATAGCGGTAATAAAAATCATTCATCGAAAATTTATTAAAATGAGGGTAGATATGTGGGAATTTCGAGTATGTACTATGCGTTGCTTGGGCAAATAATTATTCGTAACCGGACGTCAAAAGAAATTTATTATGGAATGAATAATTATTATAATTATTTTATGAACATTAATGAAATGAGATTTTAAAACGATTGGCTCGTTGACCTTTCGGTTTTAATTACAAGTACACTCCGTAAGTAGTTTTGTTTTATAGATATTTAAATTTAATTTATAATTTAAGTACCTACATGTATTCAAGTGTCGTGGTGGCCCAGTGATATCGCGGGCGCTACAAGGGTCGCGCTGCCTGTGGCGCCTGCGATATCGCACCAGTTTGAACGAGCCTTAAGGCCTGGCCTCTCATGCACGAGGTTGTGAAAGAAAACTTCGTAAGGAAACCTGGACTTATAGTTAATATAAGTCTAAAATCGCCAAGCCATCTTGAGCAAATGTGGTGATCAATGCTCGTGCCTTCTCTCTATGAGAAGAGGCCTTTGTCCTGCAGTGGGACAATAATGGGCTGGTATTATAATTTGTAATATTATCGTACACACGGCTACACATCAAGCTATACATTTCCAGTATAAGCTGACCTCGCATTATACGGAAATTCTATACAATGTGAATTCAGCTTATACTGGCAATGTATAGCTTGATATGTAGCCGTGTTTACGGTGGGCTGTCAATTGGGTACTCGAGTTGTATTAAAATTAATACAACTGGAGTAGTACCCAATTGACACATGTTTAAAGTAAGCTGTTAAAACCTTATTTTTAATAACAACAAACAAAAGGACCACCAAAATTAAATCAAAATTTCAACACCAAAAGTTGAACGCTCTAAATCCCCCACTGAGACCACGGCCTAAAAAATTACAGCCTACTAACAATTTACGTCACATTAGCTCACTTCATAAAACGGAAAATTTTAATTAACTGTGTACGTTAAGCGACTAATTGGTTATTTTCAAGTTGTAACTGAACGCGACCGCTTGTAACTAGGCTTTAGAATTAAATCGTCGGGTAAGTTTCGTATGTTTGTATTTTATTTTAATATACACTAGAGCATTTTGTTGAGCATTTTCATGTAATGTAACGTTCTTACAAATGGCACAATACAAGCAAAAACTCAATTTAAAAAATATTTCCATGTAATGTAACGTTCCTGAGAAGCTCGGAACGCTCACGGCGAGCGAGCATTTATCTGTAACATTTATTTCTACCTTGCGTTCATTGTAACGGCCTGCCCTCAGCCCGCGCACCTCACACCCTGTCGCCCGCGCTCGTGCTTTTGCTCAATTTAATGTTACACCAACACGCTCGCTGGTTTTTAAAATCAGGTTGTAACAAAACATCGAGCGTCGCGTTCGAAGTGCAGTTCGATAAAATTTAAAAACGGCGAACGTTCGATGTTCTAAGTAAATGCTCTAGTTTATACTCACCTTAAGGTGATTCAACTCTGGCTCAGCAAAGATTATTTTTAATCTTTTTGTTAAACGTTATTGGTAGTACAAGATTAGTTGAAGCTATTAATCAAACGACTGCCTTGTTTATCTAGTGGGTCCAAGCGCTACTGCTGAGCTTGAGGTCCTGGGTTCAATTCCCGGACAAAGTGCTTTGGATTTTTCTTAGTAGCAGCCCGGAGTCTGGATTTGTGCCTGGTTGACTGGCGAAATGTGGGTGTACTATAGGAACGCCTCTGCCTTACTCTTCGGGCATTACAGGCGTGATGTTATGTTGTTAACTAAACAATCAATCACAACTTGCAGCTAAATAGCAAACAGCTAAACAGCTTGATTAGACAGTTGAATTATTAAAGATAAGAAATTCGAACAGGTCTCCAAAAAACAGGCAGTAATTTTGTGTATGATAAGCTCACCATAGCCTGCATAGCCTTTAAAATTAAAAAATTAAGCATATTTTATTTCACTTAAACCTACATGAACACTTATGAAACGTCAGAAGCTAGGTGTAATTGGTCGTTTCCTATGGAGAAGAGTCGGCAAGAAACTCTACGGTTACTCTTTAAAAAATAAGTAGTTTTTACAATGTTTTCAAATTACAGAGTTAATAGTTATGAAAGTACAGTGTAGGTCTATTAAGAAGTACCAGGTACTTAGCAAAATAGCAAATGGTCCACAAGTCTATAGCCTACAACGTTCTCACACTCACAAAATCTAAAAGAAAAGAATCTATATAAAAGATAAATAAAATAATAAAAATAAGGACCTATTTAAACCAAATGACATGATTGCTACTACAGCTGTAACAAACCTTTTCCCAACCATGTTGGGCTCGGCTTCCACTCTAACCGGATGCAGCTGAATACCAGTATTTTACATGGAGCGACTACCTATCTTAATTCCACAACCCAGTTACTGGGCAATACGATACCCCTTAGTAAGACTGGTTGTCAGACTAATCGGGCTTCTGACAATGATCCGCGAATAAACTTATCGTCAGTATTCATATTTTAGTGACGTCATTTATAGACTATTTGTAGATTCTTACCAGAAAGTTTAATGTTCTGCAGTGAAAATATAACAGCCCAAAATATTGTAAAACAGAACTCGGTAACTGAAAAGTGCGGGAAAAAGCTTTAACTTAGTTATGTTCTTCCATGTTTAAAACATATTAGTTCCTATTCAACTACCTCAAAATAATTTTCTACTACATACAGAAACGCGTCAACATTTTTTGAAGAAAATGAAAATTTAATTGTTTTGGTTCTCCACTGACAGAGCTGTCACACCAGGTGTTACCGATACCAATCTAGAGTTGGCTCGTCCATCATATTTTGACAATTCTGTCCGCGCCGTGAAATGTGTCCCTCCGTTTTATGGGGAGTCGTATGAATGGACAGTATGACACTTGGTTGCCCCGTTTTGTAGTAATTATTGGTCGCTATGAACGTGAGAATGTAAATACAGAAAAGTTTATTTTAACTAGTGGTCGCCCAGTGGTCGAAATTTTAACATAATTCATTTCAATTTTAAGTTTGATAGGATAGTTTAGAATAATTCAAACTAATTCCATGTATAGTACATACTAATTCCATGCTGTCTTGTCATTATTCTAAGGTAGGTAGCCATCTTTAATCATAGAGTTCATAGAGTGTATCAAATACTTGGTAGTGTGTGCAATTTTTAATTTTTTCGTCATCATGATGAATAAAAAAATAATAAACGCCAACAATTTTTTTTTTATTCATTTAATTAATTTCTAATGCATTATATAAAAATATTAGCTTTCTGTACTACTCCTCCATCCGCTTAACTTTATTATTAATATTTTTGCAAAATGATTTATCCCGAACATTATATTATTATACTAGTATTTGGGCGTTGCGCGAGCTGCAAGCAGCTCGCGGGGTCGTGTTTTTGAGGAGTATTTCTTACCCTTGTAAAATTTTGAGAATTGGACAGTAATCCTTAGCACTTTAGGATTTTGTAATAAAATCTCTTAAATATTTTGTACGGATTTATGTATGGACTTTTAAGTAAATCAACTGAATGTTTTTTTTTATTCCTACAGTTGATTTACATAAAAGTCAGTACGAATAAACTATAAAATAATATTCCTTGTAAGTGACTATCCCCCGAATGCTGAAACGTCACTCAAAATTTAAGTAGCACTTAAATTTAACAGTTACTCAAAAGTGACGTTTGGCCATACAAAATTTAAAGTTTCGTGTGGTAAACCTCGCTTTTGAAACTCTATTACGTGCATCATATAAATACATTTGCCAAACCAATTACCACCTCGGATATCTCTTAATAATTCTGCTAGCTTTAAATTAAAAACTCTAGCACATACAAAAGGATTTACATAGCTGCTTTGAGTGGATTGTTGAATTTCTGGCCACTTGGGATTACAAGTAAACGTCAAGAAAAATGATGGGTTCCCCAATCTGCTTACTATTGCAATAGCATCACTATATTTTCCTTTCATGTATCGCGGCCCCCCCGTAAAAGTGCTGGGCAAATAAACGCGACCTGGTACGAATCCCTCTCCCTGAATGGTTTCATCTTGACGAATTTGACGCGCGACTTCAATGCTCATTTCAACTTCTTGAAGTGGAGCGGACCTTAGTGCACTACTCGAGTTATGTTTTTGTAGACTTAATATAAAACGTAGGCGTTCTTCTATGATTCGGCAATGCATGTCAACTAACCATTCTTCCGATAGCCTACCTATATCGGAAAATCGTGGCTCCGACAATAACAAGCAGCGAACGTATTTCGCTTGAGTTAATTTATTTCCGTTATTATCTACTTTGTTCGGGTACCAACCCGCATTACCCTCAGGATAAACGGATTGACGTTATGTAAAAAGTTAGTTATGCAACTAATTCTGTGCCACCGGTGAAAACTGATACAACTTTAAAATGACTACTTTTCAGTGAAGCGATTTAAAGTTATATTTATTTTCTATTTTATTTAAAAAGATTATTATCAATAATTTTACAGAACACTTAATGTTAAATACAAGTTGCATAGTTTTTCTTCAAAATTACAGGATTTTGTAACATTTCATTAGAAAATTAGGAAAATATTGAGGAAAAACTGTCAACTATATCAATGTGCACCGACATTACGTCTGTGTAAACTAATGTATGTTAAGTAATATCAACTTACACCACACATGCAGTTCTCGTGAAGACTAATATCATAAAATATGTTTTAGTATATACACTGATAATATTGATGCAAGAAAAATGTTGTTGAACAAATCTAATATAACTTTATGTTAGAAATCAGTCTAGAACTTTAAAGTTTACCTAATTTAATATTTATTGAGATATATCACTTATCACGATGTTGTTTATTGTGTATAATGCTACAAGTTAACTTATACAATTCAAAATCTCCGTGTAAAGTGATATTTGTAACCAATTTTATTTAAAGCTCTTGGTTTTAAAAATAAAACACACATATTTAAGATACAAAATATAATTATCTGAATGAATTGAGTAAAGCAAAAAGTAAAAAATCTTAAATTTCTAAAAAAAACAACTAAAATGCTTCTTTTATTAATCAGCACAACAGTATTTAATCAAATTCAAATTGAAAAAAAAATCAAAATCAGTATTTAAATTGTTATACATTTTTAAAGTATAACTTTTAAATATTCCTGAAATAGAATTTAACTGAAACTCAGTCTCAATCAACGTTTTTAATAAAGTGACGCCACTTTTATGAATTTATATTTTTAACAATCTTACAAATTAAATGAGATCACGTTTCAATATCACAATATCAGTCTAAGTAAAAATCAACATGCATTAGAAAATCTTTTATAAAACTTAACGGATTATCAAAATTGTACCTACCCATCCGTTATTAAAACTAATGAATGTTGAGCAGGATGAGGTAGTCATTCATAATTTAAATATAATGTAACATATAGGTTCTAATGAAACTGACATCTTCATGATATGGCAATAAAAAGTAAGTATAATAATTATAATAAAAGTTTATAAAAAAGTAGGTAACAGATAATTTTCAGTCGTCCTCACTGGAATATAAATCGGGATCAATATTTCTGACATCAGCCTTAGTCTTCAAGTTCTGATAAAACTCATGACATCTACTATCAACATAAGGTAATATTGACAATAGATCATTCTTCTTTTCAATTGAAATAAAAGATGGGCCACTGCATTGAATTAAATGATCTACTAATACTTCCGATGTATACATTTTACCCCTCTTAGCAAATGATATGACTTTGAAATTATCTGCTCTCATGTCAGTTTTGTATTTCGGAGACGGGAATTGGTCTTTCTCATATTTAAAAACTTTCACATCGGCCCAAACAAATTTCTCGTTTTCTTCATTAATTTTTTTGGTAGTGAAAATAATATCGTTTTGCAAATTCGTTATAATCGTAAAAATTAGATTCTGTCATCTCAACTACATTAAATTTTCCAGGTTTTCCTTTCGTTCGAATTAATTGCGCCCAATCTCTTGGATGATGGATGTTCATAGTCGTTCGTTTTTTAGCTCTTTCGATTGCAGAATGGTCACTATCTACTTCCATTCTTGTATGGCCCGGTATCAAGAATTTGTGCTCTATGGATGTAATATAAGGCAGGTCATGAACAGCAAGTAGCATCATTGTAGCCACCATGGAGTTTTTATTCTGTCCAGCGCAAGTGTCAGAGTAAAGGATAATTTTTGTAATACCGGGATATTTAGTGGGAACTTGATTTAAAAAAAAATCGAATAAACATGAGGCGATTTGATTGGCTCCTCGTCCGGACACACTTTCGTCCCACATATAGCAAAAAGCATTATTACTTGCACAGTCATGGATGGTAAGATTGTATGTCCATAACTGTCTTTTATAAAAGACCAGACCCGTCTTCAGGTATGGTGTTGGTAGACATTGTTGCAAGTCAAATGTAAGCGTAAAGGTGTCGGGCGATTCTTTAGAATACATTTTGTCACTTTCTTTCTGGTCATACGCATAAGCGGCTGCAGCTTGATGTTCCTCCAATTGACATTTAATGTGAAGTTTGTCATCGGCTGATGCCGTTTCTATTGCTTTATTTAACTTATCACATTTCTGACATGTATCCACTGATGGTTGCTTAAACGATAGATTCAATGATTTGAAAATCTGACTGTAAACAGTTTTACTTATAGGTTCCGTTGTTGTTAGCTGTTGTTTATATAGGTCATACATTTTGGTTAAGGTCAAATCGGAACTCAGAAATTTTTTATTAGTTTTGCTGCGACCATAGTGGCTTTCATACGCAGGAAATAATAAAATATGCTGTTTTGCAAGATCCAGTCGCTCATCATTAACTTTTTTATAACTTGCTGCCCGCCCTTTTTCACTTGGAACTATTATACCGTATTTAATTTTCTTTTCACAAATTGTCTGGACAAACCTATTGCTTTCATCGAAAGTAACTAAAAAACATTTTTTGCAAATGTCGTATCGATCATTAACATTAATAATCATATACTTATTAGTATGTTCTCTTGTCTTTTTTGGTTCAATTTTAGAAGTACGCTTTTTACCTATTATTATGCAATTACTAATATATTGTGCCCTTTTGTGGTAGCAACCGAGTGACCAATATTCATTAAAAACTATCTGTAACACTCTCTTTGGAATCTTTTCTCTACATTTTAATCTACAATCTGGTAAATCTTTGAGTTCTTTTGGTCTTTTAACTTTCCCACTTTTTGTGACATAAGCTTGCCCTTGGTTGCGTAAGATAGTCCTTTCACTTCTTTCACTTCTTCGTTCTAAGTTAGCACACCTGATCTTTCTTTTACGTCCTTCTCTAGAAATGTTCTTATCATCCCAAAATATAAACGATGGCCCTGGATTTTGGTTAGATTCCTCAGAGGATTGTTGTACTACAACGTTATCATGATTTTCTTCAGGCACATTATTTTCGGCTGTAGAATTAGATTTACTAGATTCATCGGATGCATCAATAAGCGTTGGAAGCTGAGTCGACCTTAATAAAGCGCGATGTTTTAGTAACTTATTCTTCTTACGATAATTGGTACTAGTATCACTACTATCACTACTATCACTTTCATCAGTACCGGGAATATAATCATCACTGCTCGACGAACCAAAATCAACATCATTTAAAGATTGCACATCGTCAGTAATCACTTGGTTCAATATTACATTATTCTGAGAAGTCGAACTACGTACAGGAAGCTCGCTATTACACATAACTTCCTCATTATTATCAGCATGAAATGGTGATTGAGGGCTAAGGTGTTCGATGTCCTTATTTAATATATTTAGCATGCGTTTTGTACGCTCTGAAAATCTCTGTAACAATAAAAATACCTACGTTCTATAAAAAAGTAACGATCAGACTATAGATATATAAAAATCCTATTTAATTTATTTTTTTAAGTTTTTTTTTTATAATAGATACACTCATTAAAGTTATTATAACGCATTGTGTAAAATGATATAACTAGAACGGTAGTTTAGTGTTTGATGATATAATAACTTAATAAAAAACTATTTACAATAACAACTTAGCATTTGTGTAAAATGATACATGTAATACGTACGTTGTGAGCCATAGCGTTCCGCTGCGTAGGCGCGTGCGTGCTCTCCATCTAAAAACTTTATTGCCACTGACCCCGCACGGTTCGCATATCCCCCGTAATGCCGCCCCCTGTGCCCGCGCAATCCCCCGCGATAGAAGAAGTATCACTATACACATTTTTTATGCCCTATTTTGAGTACTATTTACGTGTATAATAATATAACTTCACATGTATCATTTGAAACAAACAATTTTTTTACTTTTGTCTTTTTGTTAACTGATATGTCTGAAGTTGTACCAGTAAATTACGCAAAATGACTTCGTGTAAAAAAATATAACTGAGTTTATATCATTAATCACATTTATTGAAGATAAAGTTTACAAATGTATTGGAATATAACTTGAGACATATTTTTTTACACGGAGCACTATCTAATTTTTCAACATATTTAACGATTTATGTGGAGTTAAATTATTTTACACGTCATTAACTATTAATACATAAATTTTTAGGCCTACTTGTATCACACTATCTCTGGAAATATGACTTGTATCAAAGTGTCGATTAGACAGAAATGTATAGATTTTTTTTCTGATACAAGTGCATTTTAAAACTCCAATTTGATACAACTAGAGTTATATCAGTTTTCACCGGAGGCACAGAATTACCTGCCTATCAAGTTTCATATTTGCGGCTATTTGCTCGCGTTCGCTTGTATCGTTAATGTATAGTCCTAAATTATTTACGCTACCAGTGTAAGCTAAATCAAAAACTCTATGATAGACTCGACCTTGAATTTTAAGAAAAGATATTCCCGTTGGTTGTTGGTACCCGTGAGAAACGCCCAAGGCACTGAAGGCGAATAAATTATTGTAAGCTCGCGGTCTACTCAGAAAAGACGGGTGAGAGTAAAACTCCTCGGTTAACGGAATTAAATTTTGTATGTTGTACGCGCCCGACCCACAACACCATTGTTTTCGAGATTTTTCTTCTTCAAACAGACGCGCATTACAAGATGGACACCTAAAAGTGTCTGAAGAAAGCAAGGACGTTTTTTTTAAAGAAAATAATTTTATTACGTCTAACTCGGCGTCCCTCTTCTGTGCTATTAGGTTTTTAGATTGACGTAGTGGTATGTCAATACGACGGCTGTTTTTATTATATTTTTCAGTGGCTATTTGATTTATTTCAGGGTTCTGCTTGGTATAACGGTGTACAGCATCGCGATTAATTTCTGGATTTTCCTTGGTATATTTTTTTACAGCATCGCGATTTATTTGTGGATTTTCAGTTGTATATTTTTTAACGGCATCGCGATGAATTTGCGGTTTTTTTAAATTATATTTTTAACCGCATCCAAATAGGCGTTTACTGTACTACATTTCCTGCCACGTTTTTGTTTTTTGGGTCGACCTCTCTTTGTTGACGCCACATGGGTGTCAACTACTACCGGTTCAAGGGTTTTTTGAAAACCAAGCAATATAGATTGTGATTCCGATAATTGACTATGATCTGTTGATGCCGGGCATTCGAAGTCTATTATATGTAGACTCGACAGACGCTGGCCATGGCAATGCAGATCCTACAACTAAATTTTCAATTGTTTGATAATTGAGAACGCGTAGTCTGTGTATTGAATACTGACCTACACCTATATTTTGCAATAACAGCAATCTGGCTAATTCGCGAATCGAATAACATTTAAACAAACGTGCTACTCCGCATGTAGAATTTAATTTGTTATATTCATCTACTGCGTGACTGTTAAATAAATAGAATGCACTATCGAATCTCCAAAAAGAAACTGTATAGTCTTGCCCGGTAAATACCACGCTATCCGTCTCATCATTGTGGTTTGCGTCGAAAACATTGGATTCAATTATGTTTGCAAGAGTTAAAATACCGTATTAATTTTCTAAAATTTGAGGAAATACTCCATTTGTAATCCAATTGGCGGTCATATTTTCAATTTGAGCTCTATTGTTTCCGACGACAATCTCCGTAGGCAATTCCTCGGGGTTCAAAAATATGACACCCTTCGGTAGAATTGGTTTAAGCGACATATATAAAGTGTCTCCACTTTGGAGAATGACATCGAAATCATGACAAGTCAGATTCCGATGTCTGCAAACTGACAATACTGACGCGCAAGCGGACATTGCCACGCATTGAGCGTTATTACCCTTATAATTGCTACTCCCTTGGTGTGTAGTTCCTAAAACATTAACAAAAATACAAGGTCAAGTGCAAGGTAGATATAATGTTACAAGAGGGAGAATATTTTGTAATGACAAAAATCATCTACACCACCCTTTGTAAGGCAAAGCGTCTTTTTTGTCCCCATTGATTGGATTAATGGGTTACAGACAGCTCGCTGACAGAGACGACAGTAAGCAAAGAACAACATATTTATTTTTATTTACTGGGGAACCTGCTTCCAATTTTTAACTTATTTTTATTATGTATAGCGGCAACCGAAATCCACATTCTTGATCATGAGCTGCAGCCCGCTAACAGACAGATGGACAGACGGACGAACAGCAGTCTTAGTACATAACAAGATTCTGTAGTTTTTACCCTTCAGGTACGGCACCCTAACAATTAATAATGTTTGTATGTTTTACCTCTAAACTGTCTTAAACAATTGATCAGGTTGTGAAGAAACTGGTAGGATTTTAGAACGCGAGGGTTTCTGGCACAAAACAAAATTTATAATATATAAAAAAAAAAAGTATTTCCCACTCATTTTTTGTGCAGTACATTAAGGAGCAGAACAAAGGAAAAAACCAAAAACATTATGTATGCATTAAATATTCGAAAAATATCTATTTCACATTGTAGCACAGGATGACATTGAACTGACTGCAAAATGAGCTCAAAAGTCTGCATGGGTAATAATATGGTGTCTCTTATAAGCATTATTTATAATGATCAGTACCTAATTATGTCAATTTTCTAAATTATTTAAAAACAAAACAACAAAAAAAATATCCCTAAGTATATTAGCTGGCTGATGATGAAACTGCTTTTTAAGTACCTATAACTTATTAATTGATATGTACTTACCTACTTAAATTAATCAAACATTAATTTGTGATAGCATAGAATTATTTGATGAAGGAGTTATGAGATCATATATTTATACTTAAATACTATTTCAGCAGTCTCGACATTAGTAGGTAATGACGCTGTCGCAAACTTGCGATCGTAATAATACCTAATAACGAAAAAATTCTGTTGCAATAACGACGCTCGTGAGAAACGCAAGTCTCTACATCCAAGTTAGCGAGCCAAGATGTACAATAACTTGACATATCGGTACCAATGATTCTATTTTACATGAAAACTCGTACTTAAGTAAGGCTACAAAAGTGTAAAAAAAAAAAAAAAAAAAATATTTAAGGAAATTAAAATTTGCCTCCTTGCAACATTGGTTTAGTGTCAAACTTGTCAAGTCATAGGTTTTGACGTTTTGCTTATTTTGTTTCTGTTCTATTAACAATGGACCTGTATAAAAATGTACTCTGTGCAATGGACAATGGTATTTTCTCAAGCATTTTTTATTGATAGCTAAGAGTACAGTACCTCTGCTTTGTGGCTGAAGCTGCTACCCCACTGGATATACTTCTACATTCACGGTCAGTGGGTCGTCTTTGGGGCAGATTTACAGACGTCTGAGTATCTACGAAATGATACTGGAATTCGACAAAAATGTGTTTGAAGAGATGGCTGTAGGAGCTGCATGAAACATTGGTATTCCGTCAGGATACAGAAATACTTGTGTCGTACCATACCAAAGCTTTGGGAAGTAGTGTATGGCGAGCTGTTCACACTAAAAAGAACCTCCGACCTCCACGGAGCTGGGGACTACCAGTAAAAGAATGACAAAGGACAAGCAGAAAATCAAACTGAGTGAAATAGTGTAGTGTATGTAATATTGATAAGATTCTTTCAATATAAATGTATGTAATCGCAGTGTTCCAATATTTAATATTACCGTACTATAGTTGTAAGGGATACACAGCAGAGTTATTACAAGTTTAAGTGACACAAAAGAAATGCTTGTGTGCAAAATAATTCCAAAATATTCAATTTATAATGTTATATCGAAGAAAGTAGTTAACCAATCCTATATTTTTTTTTGTACCAATGGCAAATTCAACCAAATTAAATTTATTATTAAATCATTTAATTCAAGCAACAAGACTCGATAGTGTTATTAACAATATACTTACACATTATTCATCTCATTCTTCCTATATTAAAAATGCAGTGTGAAATTTAAATGTTAGTATTTCAATAATTGATAATTTTGCCTTGTTTGAAGAAAGTATTTGTGTATATTATTGTATTTATTGATACATATGTTTGTACTTTAGTATTTTTTTGTATTATAATTAAATGATTTGTGTATTATTTATTGTCTTGTTTAAAATTTTTACATAGATAGTATAGCTATGATGTAGGTACTGTGATATGTAATATTCATTACTTGTGTGTTCTGCACTGATATAATTGTAATGTCCTATTTCTTCACATTTTATGCAAATAAAGATACATAGGTACATGTATAATAATAATTTTTATGTGTCAATAAAAATTATTACTATACGACCTTCATTTTGCCTTCATTAAATGTGTAATACTTTACTTTTAAGCTAGATTTTAAAATATGTGAGCGGCTTTTTAGTTGCAACCAATTAATTTAACGATCATTATCTCTGTCTCTATGTCTGTTATCGTGGACCGAGCCTGACTAAACCAACTTGTTCATGTGATTGGCAACTGTGAGATTGTTCAATCTTATATGTTAGTAAGTACCTTGGTTCCATAATCAATTAATCACACACTGGGGGGTGTGAGGATGAGATTCTAAGGAGATGTGCTAACACAACATCTGCCGTTGATAAGCTCAAAAGAGTCTGGGCCAATCATAATATCACCAAAGCCACAAAAGTCCGCCTGCCGAGAAGTTTGGTTTTTCCAATATTTCTGTACGGCGCAGAAACATGTAGGTACGGTTCGCCTCAAAGACCGACGCAAAATAGATGCACTAAAACTTGTTGTCCATGGGCAAGTAAGGCTAAACGCTGCAACACAAACGTCCATGGTCCAAAGCTCCCGAGACGCCAGTACCTAGGTTTGGAAGCCTGCTAATAAGGTTACGTTATTCACTTAACAGAACTATTCAGAAACTCACCAGAAATAAGACATTCTGAATATTCCACAGCTGTGCCTCCGCGACGCGGAACAGTTGATAACTCTTCAGTACTTGCCCGTTTCATGTTGGAAATTGATTATTTTGATAATAATTATCAATCAATATCAACTTGCAACTTGCAACAAGAAACCTCGATTCACGAGTTCACGACAGAAGCAGGACGTTTCATTTTGGCGCTCTTTTCAAGTTTTTTTTTAAATTCAATGTCAAGTTCAAAATTCAAATTGATGGACTCTATGGTCGATTGTTTGATTGTTGGAAATATGTTAATCGACTCTTTTTTTAAATAGGTCATATTTAAATGATTAATAATTTCTCGATTATCTCAAAAAAAATATTACCATATTTTTTGAGACCTAGAAAACAGGAAAACTTTATTTTAAAAGTTCGTTAATTATTCATAGTTAAATTTTTAACCGGCGAAAATTTCCCCGGCTTAAACGTACCCCAAGCGAAAACTTTTACCAGCGGACGACCGTAAACGGAGCAGATTCAATTTTAGTCAGATTAATTTTTCACCTCGCGGTGTGCTTAAACGGGGTGTTTGACGTTTAGGCAGTCAATTTTAAACTGTAATAATTGACTTAAACGCACCCCAAACAAAAACGCTGTCCGCCATGTTAGTATTCCTCCCCCCTTCGCTCCACTCGGTCTCGCAGGTTCGCTCCACTCAGGACCTACCTACCACCGGAAAGCTATCGTAACCTTATCCCTACGCTACGCTACGCTACGCTTCGCTTTACCGCTACCTAGTTTCCATGATACGATGGGGGGAGGGGTGAAGGGGGGGAGAGGGGGGGGAGTTTTGAAAAAACTAATTTTGACCTACTCTGGGCCCACGGACATGAATCTGAAAAAGAAAATGTTCCAAGTCTTAACTTCCGAGATCCGCCTAAAGGGGGGAGAAGGGGGAGAGAATGGGGGGAATTTTGAAAAATGGTTTTTACTTTTCAGAGCCTCCTCTATACGAATCCGTAAAAAAACAAAACCCAGGAGGGGTGAAGGGGGGGAGAGGGGGGAGTTTTGAAAAATGATTTTGACCAACTCTGGGCCCCTTGATATGAATCTGAAAAAAAAATGTTCCAAGTCTCTTAACTTCCGAGATTTACCTAGAGGGGGGGAGAAGGGGGGCAAGGGGGGCAACTTTGAAAAATGGATTTTACTTTTCCGAGCCTCCTCTATACGAATCCGTAAAACAACAAAACACGGGACTCTTAGTTTCAGAGATACAATAAGGAGGGGGGAGAGTGGGGTGGAAAAGGGGAGGTTTGGGATTTTTCCCATACTCGTGAGAGTTACTTCTATACGAATCTGTAAAAATATACCCACCTCCCCTTCACCATCTGGGAGAACAATTATGTCAGTCAGTGGTAATCTAGCTTTATATAGTTTAATATAATATAATAATGAATCTGAAAAAAAAAATGTTCCAAGTCTCTTAACTTCCGAGATCTACCTAGAGGGGGGGAGAAGGGGGGCAAGGGGGGCAACTTTGAAAAATGGATTTTACTTTTCCGAGCCTCTTCTATACGAATCCATAAAACAACAAAACACGGGACTCTTAGTTTCCGAGATACGATAGGGAGGGGGGAGAGTGGGGTAGAAAAGGGGAGGTTTGGGATTTTTCCCATACTCGTGAGAGTTACTTCTATACGAATCTGTAAAAATATACCCACCTCCCCCTTCACCATCTGGGAGAACAATTATGTCAGTCAGTGAGTGAGTGAGTGGTAATCGAGCTTTATATAGTATAATAATAATGTTCCAAGTCTTAACTTCCGAGATCCGCCTAAAGGGGGGAGAAGGGGGAAAGAATGGGGGGAATTTTGAAAAATGGTTTTTACTTTTCCGAGCCTCCTCTATTCGAATCCGTAAAAAAACAAAACCCAGGTTTCTTAATTTCCGTGATACGAAGGGGGGAGGGGTGAAGGGGGGGAGAGGGGGAGTTTTGAAAAATGATTTTGACCAACTCTGAGCCCCTTGATATGAATCTGAAAAAAAAAACGTGCCAAGTCTCTTAACTTCCGAGATCTACCTAGAGGGGGGGAGAAGGGGGGTAAGGGAGCAACTTTGAAAAATGGATTTTACTTTTCCGAGCCTCCTGTATACGAATCCGTAAAAAAACAAAACCCAGGAGGGGTGAAGGGGGGAGAGGGGGGAGTTTTGAAAAATGATTTTGACCAACTCTGGGCCCCTTGATATGAATCTAAAAAAAAAGATGTTCCAAGTCTCTTAACTTCCGAGATCTACCTAGTGGGGGGGAGAAGGGGGGCAAGGGGGCAACTTTGAAAAATGGATTTTACTTTTCCGAGCCTCCTCTATACGAATCCGTAAAAAAACAAAACCCAGGAGGGTCGAAGGGGGGGAGAGGGGGGAGTTTTGAAAAATGATTTTGACCAACTCTGGGCTCCTTGATATGAATCTGAAAAAAAAAATGTTCCAAGTCTCTTAACTTCCGAGATCTACCTAGAGGGGGGGAGAAGGGGGGCAAGGGGGCAACTTTAAAAAATGGATTTTACTTTTCCGAGCCTCCTCTATACGAATCCGTAAAACAACAGAACACGGGACTCTTAGTTTCCGAGATACGATAGGGAGGGGGGAGAGTGGGGTGGAAAAGGGGAGTTTTGGGATTTTTCACATACTCGTGAGAGTTACTTCTATACGAATCTGTAAAAATATACCCACCTCCCCCTTCACCATCTGGGAGAACAATTATGTCAGTCAGTGAGTGAGTGAGTGAGTGGTAGTCGAGCTTTATATAGTATAAAATCGAGCTTTATATAGTATAATAATGTTCCAAGTCTTAACTTCCGAGATCCGCCTAAAGGGGGGAGAAGGGGGAGAGAATAGGGGGAATTTTGAAAAATGGTTTTTACTTTTCCGAGCCTCCTCTATACGAATCCGTAAAAAAACAAAATCCAGGTTTCTTAATTTCCGAGATACGATGGGGGGAGGGGTGAAGGGGGAGAGGGGGGAGTTTTGAAAAATGATTTTGACCAACTCTGGGCCCCTTGATATGAATCTGAAAAAAAAAATGTTCCAAGTCTCTTAACTTCCGAGATCTACCTAGAGGGGGGGAGAAGGGGGGCAAGGGGGCAACTTTGAAAAATGGATTTTACTTTTCCGAGCCTCTTCTATACGAATCCGTAAAACAACAAAACACGGGACTCTTAGTTTCCGAGATACGATAGGGAGGGGGGAGAGTGGGGTAGAAAAGGGGAGGTTTGGGATTTTCCCATACTCGTGAGAGTTACTTCTATACGAATCTGTAATAATATACCCACCTCCCCCTTCACCATCTGGGAGAACAATTATGTCAGTCAGTGAGTGAGTGAGTGGTAATCGAGCTTTATATAGTATAAATAATAATAATAATAAATCGAGCTTTATATAGTATAATAATAAGCATTGTCTGGAGATCTTCACCTTACGGAAAAAAATATCAATCTTTACAATTTGCACGATTTCTAATCTGTCTTTAAATAAAACACCACAGTACAACAAAATGCAGTATATCAGCCCAGCAAACTGTTGCCAGTGTTCCATTATGTTGAAAGACAATAGGGTATCAATCCGGCGGAGCATAATGGCATTGTCGGTTCACCGTCAATCATGGGACGACACCGCTGCAAATGATTCCCGTTATATCCATGCTGTTGTTTAGTTTACTAGGTGTTTTTACTGTCTTAGTTTTTTGTCTTTTTTATGCTGTGACACTCTCAATAAAAAAAAAAATGTAAGTATAACAACAGGATATTAAAATATTCTTAGGAGCGCTTAATCAGCGTCCAAAAGCGTAAAAATCAATATGGTGGTCAATCATTTCCTTGGTTAACTGTTGCTACGCCGTAGCCATACTGATGACGTCACAGCTAGGACCGCTACGCTTTCGTAGCCGATACGCTACGTATCGATACTTAGCGGGTCGGCTTCGATTCAATTAATATTATAATGAGGTTACGATGGTGTTGTTGGGATTATGAAGCGTTTCGTACGTATCAATAAATCCTGCCAAGCATAATAATATCAGTAAGGATCTTTTCAGAACATGTCTTCAACCAAACGTACGTTTAAAGGTTGAAGGTACAACAAATTATTCTTCGAAAATCTTTTCATACTTGAACTAATGTCAGATAATAGTTTGTAAAGAAAAAAAAAAGGTACCTAATATTTTATAAATCGAGCATTTCCCTCGATATTTTGAGCGTTTGAATGTTGGGGAACTTGCTAGAAAACATATATCTTTCTGTAAAAAGATGACAATGGGTAAAGTCTAGTCACTAGACCATTTTTGTACGTATAAAAATGTTTATTGGATTCTAGTATATATAAAAAAGTTCTTTGATTCCAAGAACCTGGTATTCTTTGTCCAGCTATGTGACCTAGACGACGAATTAGTAATTATTTTTAGAAAATAAAAATCCAAACAAAACATGCCTACTCTTCAAAAGTAGGCATTATAAGACTGCTTTTTGTACTTTTCGACCTTCCAAAATTACTGATTTGTATCTTACTTTCAATATATTATACTTTTGAATGGACAACGTAGTTCAAGTAGCTTAAAACAGTTGAAGACATAGCATTTTCGGACTAAAACTTACTATAATTATGGTCATTTTCCTTTTTAACGTCTTTCCTCCTTTTTATCTAAAGAAGACTTGAAACTATACGTCATCTCAATGAGGGAAGTGTTCGTTAAACGCGCTGCTGAAACTGATGGATGTTCGGATTTTGCGCGCTGCTCCAGTAGTGACGTCATGAGGATTTTGTGGCGTAAGTTAGAGATGACAGCGGTGTTAATAAATTAAAGCTTAACCTTAGAACAGTGGTCGCTCAGTGGTAAAAACCGCGACTTACAAGTTGTAAGTCCAAATAGGCGCTTTACTTTGTGTAAATTATTTCTTCACTATTGCTCTCAAAATGGTGAAGGAAAACATCGTGAGGAAACCGGCATGTCCTAGAACTAAAATTTCTTAAAGACATGTGACATCTACCAACCTAAACTGGGCCCGCGTGGTGGATTACAGTCACTCCATCTCACCGAGAGGAAGCTTGTGTCCCAGCAATGAGAACATTAGTCTTATACTAAGCTAGTAGTGGCTTTTTCTTTCACGGATATGCCATGAACATTGATCTCTACACCAGTTCATGTAGCGGCTATTTCAGACAGTTAGAAGTTGCCAAGTTCAGAAGGTGTTTTGCATTGAATTGCATATTGACACTAGCTATGTTTTGAAGCCTTGTGTTTTAGAAGCAACTCAATGAATCTTTAACGATACGTTAAAAAGTCTCGACTTGTACAATTTCAGCATTGTCGAGGGGAGCAGGCAGTCAACCTCGTTGATACTTGGAAATAATAATATTCAAAACAAATGACAAAATAATAATGAGGTCTAAAGAAATCCCTAATTTACTCGTATTTTGTGGCACACCCTGAAGTATCCAAAGTTTCGTCGTGCCAGTACGGAACTTGTTGCTTTGAGGGCATTTTCCGCACAAGAGGAACCTCTACGTTCCATTTCATTGCTCGCTAACTTTCTTTACAAGGAAAAAGTTTGATCAATTAACACGTCACTAGAAAGGTATTTCTTTATCGGAAAGTTTTCCGCTTTGGAACACAATCGATACCGGATAAATGGTTCTGAGATTGACTGGTTGGCAGACCAACGTGCAATCTGTTTATTTAGGTACCACTAAAGAATTAGCACTATCTTTGAAAGTTAACTCTTGAGGTGGTGAAATAGGGGTTGGGATGTAAAAGATTTTATTTTAAGTTGTAATAGGTACAATGTTCTCTACTAGGAGGAACAGTTCAAGAGTTTGTTCAAGTGGGATATACCTAAGTAGGTACGACCACCACACAGTTGCCCCTCTCTCAACTCTACTTAAAGGTAAATCTTTTTAGCTTGAACGAGTATCATAAAGATATAGACATATTAGGTTTCCATCATATACATGAGAAAGTAGATACAAGTTTGTATAACGTGACGTACATTTTTTTCGAACGAAGTTCTTTAACGCGGCTTGTAAATTTTCAGAAATCATAACGCTTAAAAGTGTTAATACTTGCGACTTTCTTTTTTTTTAATTCCAAGAGAAAAAAGGGAGAGAGAGTACACCGGCAGAAAAACGGACAAAAGAAAAGAGTAAAGTGATAACAGCGTCGTGGGATAAGATTGTACACATCGGCCCGAGTACACTACATGGCGGAGAGAGAGAGAAAGTGTGAATTTAGTCAAAATGAAAATCCAAGATGGTAACTCTGAAAATTGCCTAATTTTTCATCGTGGGTATCGTTTTCATGGTTTTCGAGGGTAGTAAAACCGATGGTGGTGTGGAAATGTAAATCCAACATATCGGCTGTGAAAATTTTCAAATTTTTCGTCATGGGTGCCGTTTTCATAGTTTTCGAGGGTGCTAAAGCCGATAGTGAGGTCATAATATAAATCCAAGGCTGCAAAAAAGTAGTTATTATTTTAAATCATACCTGAGAAAGAACTTCGTTCCTGAGTCCCCCGACAGCTTTTTTTGGCTTAGAACATAAGGTTTAGGTACTTATATAGATAACATTAATAATACTCTAATGAATAAGTTGGTTCTAAATATTGAAATCTAAAGAAATGCCGCAATCATAATATGTACCTATTTATTTTTTCAGACATTCAAGAATTCTGAAAAGTTACATTTGGCTATACGACATTTTTAATTGTATAAGTTGTACTTTAAATAGTCTAATGGGCAATTTCTTCATGGATTTTGGGGATTTTATTGTAAATGATTGGTTCCAAATAAAATATACTTTTATGCATCACTGCCATGCTCATTGTAACTATCTCTAATCTGTTATTATAATTTTTTCGATTCCGTTTGTAATATCCGATCATTTTTTAAATAACTTAGGATTAGTTTGCCAAAATTGACTACTTCATATACATATATTAATATAACAGCAAAATCATCAAAGTGAAATAGATCGTAACTTTGTCTATTTTTGCTAATGAGTAATCAGAAGGGGCTTTGTTAACCAATGGCTTAACGAAAACCCCTTTGTTTTAGTTAGATAACTCCAATTATTAATGGCTATGGTAGGGCGATTGCCAGAATCAATTTACGAATTAATGACCACTGTTTGTGATCAAAGCGCATGTAAATGTAAATGCTACCCACGGCCCAAACATAATCGTTTTGACATTTGATGACACCCACACAAACGTTACAAAGTGACTTAATCTTAGCTGAGATTAAAGATAAGCTTTATTTCCTTGATTTTCATTCTCAAAATATCCCTTATTAAACTAAAGGCTCCCAAAACAGATGTTGTAGAAAACGAAAATACCAAATCTCTCATTCTGAAAGTATAATTTAATACAACTCTGTGCTACCTACAAAATTACATTTGATTTCCAAGATCTAAAGCGTTCATAACTCTCCTTTGGCTCGGTTTCTATTCAAGAAACATAATAAAAATTAGGCACAGACATTGTACAGCACGACACAAATTAGAGGTTCCAATGTGCGCTTTTGAAATAGTTATAATGTTATCGGGGACGGAAATTAGAAAGGGGCTTCATTATATTTTCATAAATGATAAATGATAAATTATTTTATTTCTGTAAGTAGGTTTGTACAAACACTTTTACACGTCAATCATATTTTAAAAACTAGATGAGGTCGGCGTTTCCTATCTGACTACTCTGAGAAGAAAGGCCGAAACAAACTCAGAGGTCACAGTCTCTTTTAAAGTCCAGACATAATCTTGGTCAGATCATGTGAAGACCATGTAGATTGGTGTCTGAAGTGGTCTTTTGAGGAAAGCATCACACAGATTGAGAGGGCCTATCCAGTCAGTGCACGCATTTGTCAGTTATCGTGCAGCTCAACTCAGAGTTAAGGAGCTCAACGATTCGACGAACAATACCAAATAAAGGACATTTGGGTAGGCCGCATAAATTACTCAAACTGTCAGACTATAATTAGAACTAAGTGAGAATAAATTAAAAAGAAAAAGGAATGACCCACATAGTCTTCACATTCACAATAATTTAAATAATATAATACTTTAAAAGTATATAAAATTCATTAATGTCAATGTGTATATAAAAACCAGGAAATAATCTTGGTCAGAGCATTTCATTTGAGGACCATGTAGATTTGTGTCTGAAATGGTCTTTTGAGGAAAGAACCATACAGATGTGAGTGGACCTGTCCATTCCATGCACGCATTTGTCAGTAATCGTGTAGCTCAACTCAGAACTTAAAAGGAGCTCAATGATTCGACGAACAATACCAAAGAAAGGACATTTGGGTAGGTCGCATAAAGTACTCACAACTGCCAGATTATCATTAAAAGTAACTGAGAAAAATAAATAAATATATATATATATATATATATATATATATATATATATATGACCCACATAGTCCTCACATTCACAATAATAAAAAAATAAAAAAAAATACATTTTACTTCCCTGTGTTACCGTGATGTCGTGGATATCCTACGATAGTAATATCCTCATGTAAGATATTAAAACAACGCCCATTGACAAAGTTCATCAAATTCGATATTTTATACTTTCTCGCTGGTTTTAGTTATACCTAACGCGACTGATGGGCATAATATGGTTCTGGGTTCAACCAAAAAGAGTTATTAGTTTTTCTCAGAAGATACCCGTAACCTGTAAATTTACGCCCGGTAATGAAAACTGACTCGCCCTGTAAATATACATGGGAGTTTTCTAACGAAATGTGGGTGTTTTATAAGCCAATGACAACCCCTTCGGCGTATATAGAAGTTATGTTAGTATTTCAAATAACTTGTGTGATTTGAGTTTAATTAACTCAGGCAGGAAATTATATTGTCACGATGAAGCTTGTAGGTAAAGTCGAGGAAGTAAATTCGTAAGCAAATTGACTACCAACTTCAATTATCTGTACATTCAACTGTCATTTAACTGTCATTGTCTGTACATCAACTGTCAACTGTCATTCTGTGACATTTGTGTGAAATGGCTGTAACACGGCACGATGACGGCGATGTAGGTTCACAGAATAGTACAGAAGTGGCACTTAGCATTTAAGATATGAAGCTACATGTACGCGGTGGGCTCGTCTTGTCGGGCCAATTCAATGAGCGTAAAGTACTCAGAAGATATAAATAAGAAACAGAAAGAGAGGCAACTTCTAGGTGAATTTAACTGTAGGTAATTAGCGCTGTGCAACTTGAATTGCACTTTATTATGCCGCAGCAAGAGTCGCTTTTTATTTAAATGATTTTGCGGAGCGAACCATCTGTACTGATCTGTGGTAGGGAGTTAATTACTTTTAAATTTAATTTCCCGAACTGTTCATCGATGAAACCTTTAAATTGTGTCGTACTATACTTTGGTTTTAAATGAATTACGGTCCGTTCAACCGTTGTTCGCCTTAAATACTTTATGTATTATATTTAAGTGCTCCTGGAAGTTTCCAAACTTATAATAATTGTACAGACTCGGCCGCCATTTTGAGATCATGTTTTCGGTATTTGAATTTGTGGTGTTCCTTTGTTTTGTTCCTATTAATTATTACCGGTGTAGGTAATCTTTTCATAATAATTTTGAGGTCCGTTTTTTATTTATCTGGATGTGACTGAGCGACTATATCCATGGGTCCTTTATGACCAAATTACTAACCTACGATCGATTACTATTCCACTGGTTTAGCCCGGGGCGTCTTAATACTGCTGACCGCTGTCCTAATACTGGGTGGCCCGTTTACAGTAGTCCAAAATGATTTTTAAGAAGCCAAAGCCTTTTCGAAACACTACCATGCATGTTCAGCGATGGTGCCAATAGTGTCCATGCATAGTTTAGGAGAAAACTAAGTTCACAGGGTATAATCAGTACATTTATTCGATTTTATATTTTAAAGAATATTACAGACTAATAACAAACTTAAATATCATGCATAGGTAGGGGAAGTTTGCTAATTACAAGCTATAGCAAATTTTCAATCCCTAAAGATGAATAAAGGGAATATGGCAAAACATCTCAGTAGTTTAAAAAAGTCTTATGGACAGTTTGCGAGTTATATAACTACATAACATAACATCACACCTGTAATCCCCCAAGGGTCAGGCAGAGGTATACCTATAGTACACCCACATTTCGCTAGTTATGTTTAAGTCCCATGTAATAGGGGGCGAGCCTATTGCCATCAACCGAGCACAAATACAGACTCCGGGCTGCTACTGCGAAATTCCAGATGGAAAATCCCAATAACACTACCCGACTTGGGAATCGTACCCAGGACCTCATACTCAGCGGTAGCGCTTTGCGACCACTAGACTAACGAGGCAGTCCGCAGTTATGTAACTATACTATACTACATATCTTATTGTTTCTGGTGACCACTGAAAATCAGCGCTGTGCTGTGGGTCCTCCATAGCACAGCATCATGCTGAGTGGAAGCGTTCTTGTCACAGTCATGTCGTGCAGCTGCCGACTAATTTCTGTTTTATGCTTGTGATTAATTATGGACTTTTTGTTGTCTTCTGATTACTCTTGTCTTTTATGTATGCACGTGTTTCTGTGTCAAATAAACCTATTTTTCTTTCTTTCTTTATAATAATAACACACATGAGATAGCTCGAGAAAAAAGAAAAATAGTTCAGCATGACATGAGTAGCAGTCTATTGTGGCATAACATGTGCTAGCGACGCGAAATAAAAAGAAGCACTTAAAAGATTTCTAACATAATGTATGTTCCATTTAGACCGATTTTAGCTACACAAAAACGTTTTCAAGAATTTATAATTTTATTTCAGAAATACTTCGAGTCAAATCACATGACATTGAAGACGAAAAGACGTAAACTAAATACTTTACCTTTAAAATGAAATCAACCAGAAACCAAAACTAAAATCGTTAAAGTTTTAACAAGACAGCGTCTAAGAGAGTGCACCTAACATCACGTTAGTTAAGTAGAAACACTTAAGCCATTAACTTAACGATGACCCAAGTTGCACCTCAAAAACACTTAGTTTCAATTTTAAGTTATTCTTCATAGAATACTGTAAGACAGGAATTTTACTTTTAAAATTCATGCTTAAAAGCTTAACGGATGAAATAAAAGCTTTTGAACTAAAGTCGGACAGGTTAATATCCTGTCGTCGCAAGTCTACGGCATAGCGGCGTAGCAGAATACTACGAATTTCTACGACATTTGTATGAAAAATATTCGTCGTATGAATACTAATCAGGCTTTCAGTTGTTGTGAATCCTACCTAATGTTGGAACTTCGTTCAATTTGTACCCAGCTCGTGATTTCTAAAAAAAGATTTGTCTTCCCAGGTAGTTTTAGTTAGCAAAAGATACGATCATAGAATTACAATAGTTGTTATCATTATTTAAAACCACATTATTTTTGTTCAACTTTTCATTCTGAGGACTATTAGGAATAAATTAGTATAAAGTATAAAAATATTAAAATGTACCTACAAAAGATTTTTTTTTAAATCATAACAAAAAAATTATAAAATTACGAAAAGTAAAACCTTGTTATGTTTGGCTACTTATGCCGAACTGGATCGTATGATTTTGTATTATTTAATGTGAACATACGAAAGCTAATTTGTGGATAAAAGTTTAATAAGCTAAGTTTCAATACTTATTACCGAAGATAGATAACTTAAGAACACTCTTCTTGACTATTTTTTTTTAACTGCAGCACCTCATCAAATTAACCGAATAACCGAAAAAAATATTCAAAATCACATAATAAAACAGCAAAAACAAGAACCAATAAAAAAACAAAGAGCATCTACGAAACAGGAATCCTTAAATAACAATTTTGCAGTACATAAAACTGGAAGAAAATGTATGAAGGCGTGAGCCAAGATGTTTATATCTTTGAAAAATAAAACGACTTCCATTGTGTGGGGCACAATGGAATTTAGAATAGGTGTACTTACAGGGTGCGGGAGGGGAACGATTCCACGACGTGTACAATTATAGATTGTAAAGGGGACCCGAGATTATCACTGTTAGTAGGTAGTTTTATAAGAATGGTGTACTTTTATTGTTATTCGATTCGTTTTACGTGTGATAAAGTTAAGCAAAACGAAGCTATGTGTATGAGTTTGTTACTTTTAAGATATAATAATGATTTTAGTGACTTTTAAACCTGTTATTACGCCTTCAAATAATGCAAGTAAGTTGTGCAAAAAAATTGTCTTATACTATTAAACGAGCAATATTTATATTTGTATTTTTATTTATTTTTACTCACGTTCTCGAAATCGGCCCTAACGATTTTGGTGAAACTTGCAATATACCGGTTTACGGAGGCGAAAAATCGATTTAGCTAGGTGTCGTATTATCTGGGAAAAATTGTTTTCTCCGTATTCGGTAAGAAAATCTTGCTGTGGTTCTGATTAAATATATGAATCTTATAATATTTTATTCAAGAAGAACGATGTACAATGTTAAGAAGGGTTGGGCAGAGGTGTCCCTGTAGCAGGTTCACCCACATTTCGCCAGTTATGTGTTAAGTCCCATGTAATAGGGGGCGAGCCTAGAAGGAGAGTTTAGAACAAGATAATGAATAATGACATTAGAATAATGACATGGTAGCATGGAATAAGTAAGTACTATACATTATATAAACTTTCCAATATATTAAATGAGCATTCTCTTTCACCAGAGCAGAGCTCGGTCACCCAGGTTCTGTTAAACTAAAACTTAAATATTCACATATAGAATTCATGTGTACGCACACATGAATTCTATATGTGAATATTTAAGTGTTGTAGTAAAATACTTTATGAAATAATTTCAGGATTTAATATCTATCCAAAACATAAAAATATAATATTATATTACCTACTTACATTCAAACTACTTAAGATATTTACCTTCTTTTTTTTGTATGAACAAAGAATTTTATAACACAATAATTTATATCTGTGATTTTTGCAAATGTTCGTTTTTTCATTACTAAAAATAAATATATCCTATGGTCAAGATCAACGGCATTATGCAGACCTTTAACAACCTAAACTGCTATGCTGATTATAATAAATGAAGTGTGTGTTTAGTTTTGCCTTGATGCAGATTAATTCCGGTTTCAATAAATCGATAAGAAATCAATAAGATGGACGGTAGATGTTAATTGTGTTGAAACTATTCAGTTAATTTTCTTCATATTCGGTAAAAAAAATCTTGCTGTTGTTCTGATTAAATATATGAATTTTATAACATTTTATTCAAGGAGAACGATGTACAATGTTAAGTATGTCTGCCAACAAGGTTTTTAGTGGGAAAGACTGCCCAGAATATGACCCCAGTCATTGCATCTTCCATTAGAAAATTAGTTACGACCCCATATTCAGGTCACGACAGCTATAAATGTCTACCTTATTAAAATTATCCTTATCAATGTCCAATAAATTTTAATTGTATAGCCTCTTAAAAAATATGGAGGGTATTGCTTATCTCAGTCTGCATAATATAAGAGTCAACGAAGGGAAATAATTAGGTGCTTTAGCTGACAGAGGATAGGCAGAATTTATTATATAAATATGATGTTTATGTGTTGGCATACGGTACGTTGTTTTATTAGGACCTCTGCATATCTTGGTATTAATTCTTGTTAATTAATGTAATGTTTTGTAGGTTTTTGGAGTGGGGCGTGTTGTTTTAAAGGAAACGTGTGTAATGTTCGATTTTGTACGGTTTTCAATTTTAGATTTTTGAGCTTTTGGTTAATTAATAAAAAATAACAGATTTTAAGTGTACTGTGATTAGGTTACTTTTAATATACCTATCATAATTGCTTACCATCAGCTGGATGAGGGTGTAAAGACGACCCTATAAGATTATAGATAAACAATAAAAACATAAATTATTTTGTTTGTTTAAAAAAATTGTTTGCCAATTGCTATTTTTTTTTTTGTTTAAATGATTTATTAGTCATCTTTATTGGCTGATCCTATGAAAGACATAGAAGCTGGTATTTCAGTGCAAGATTGTCATTGCCTTAATCGTCTCTATTAAAATAATGTAATGCAATTTTTTTTACAAACGTTTTTGTGTCAGCATGCCTGATTACACACCAAACATTGTTTTTCAAACAAATAGCACTTCCCCTTGTCTCATTATTCAGGGCACATACTTAGGGCGAGGGCAGACCTGCCAACGCGCAATTTTTTAAGCTGACTTCTTTATTTATTGGGTACATACCACGACAAATTGCTCGCACGGGAAAGAATCCTGATCAGTACTTTGCCAGTTAAGCATTGACGAAAAATACTGATATACATTATTACTTGCTACACATATTAAAGTCAACATGATTTGGCACAGCTGGGTGGCAAGATCGAATAATAATAATCTATGTTCGGGAAACAAACCGGAGGACATAGCTTGCAGAGTAAGCAGGCTGAAGTGGCAGTGAGCTGGCCATGTTTGTCGAAGAACCAATGTCCGGTGGAGCAGACGAGTTCTGGAGTGAATACCGCGTATCAGCAAGCGTACTGTGGGACGCCCCCCAGCTGATCGACCACCTTAAGACGCAGATATATGACAGTGACCTTGAGTGGCTATCTTGCATGTTCTGTACTGAGCTCACGCAACGCGTCGTACGTCCAGTCAATAATAGGACTCGCCCATCAAGGTGCGCTGTCCCAAATTGAACGCATTATTAATTTATTATACATAAAACAAAAGGTATTTTAATAAAACTCCTATAGGTTTCAGAAAAATACGCTTGATAGATTTTGCGCGATTCTCAGTTTTTTATCCGCGTTAGACCTAACTTTACAAATTAATTTCACTATGTAATATAAACATAATCCAAAATATGCCTTTATTAGAATATTAAAAAATGCTCTAATTTAATTTTTTCCATATCTTTAACTCAACTCGTTTAGACGTCATCTTCAATATATCTCTGGGCTGAGTTGAACTCTAACACGCGTGTAGCACCCCTTCCTTTACTTGTAACTAAACAAGCTCTATATAGGTACACCCAATCTGAATATTTACAAGACATATTGAGAAGGTATTACTGACTTTCGGAAACTTAAATAACATCTTACATGAGAACTCACTTCGTCGGCAATATTTCTAACACACCTACCTACCTAACATTACTATGATAGAAAAATGTATTATGTATTACATGTTAGAATTTCATATGAAAAGGGGTGTTGTAGTTTATTTATAGATAATCCTGAATTTGACGCAAAGTATTGTTGAATATAACTGGTGAAATGTGGGTGTTCCTTCTATATGTATATTATGTACATCTCTGCCCAACCCTCCGGGGAAACAAGGCGTGATGTTATGTTATGTTATCTAAACTAATATTGTAAAGAGAAAAGATTTAACGTTTTGTTTTGAAATAAGAAAGGTTGTTTGTTTGTAATTAATAAACTCAAAACGACTGGACCTATTTAAACAATTCTTTCACCAGTAGAATGCTGTAGTATCACTGAATAACATAGGTTATAATTTATAAAGACATCACGTGAGCGAAACCGCTGGCGATAGCTAGAATTATATATTAAAATAAAGAAAAAGATTTGATTTTTTTAATGTTTTTTTTTTGTAATGGTTAAAGCGAAAACAACTTAACCAATTTAAAAAATTCTTTCACCTAAAGAAAACTACATTATAAGCGAGTAACCTGGGCTATATTTTATCGACTTCCAAGCGAGTGAAGTCGCGGGCAGAAGCCAGTTGTTGATTATTTATTTAGGTTATCATTTTTTTATCCACTTATCGAAATAAGTTTTTAAATAAGTTTTTTTTTTTTGAGATAACAATATTAAATAAATTTTCATTTGAAAATTACAAGTTTTTATGAGCACTTCTTTTGGAAATCTATTAACAAAAAGTCACCTAAAGTATCCCTCCACATAGCTATCTAGTAACCCTATTCATTCATTTCAGAAACAGACAGACAGCTTCAATATATATTTTTAAATTGAAGCCGTCTAGAACCTAGGTAGTATTTAATTATACTGCTCACTGGGAATACTGAGGGATTCAATTTTAAAATTTAATATGCAAAAGCTTTTCTATTATTCAGTTTTCGCTTATTCGGAAGATTAAAACATGATTTCTTTGCTGTGATGTTTTACTATGGTTAGGAAGTATTTATTAATGGTAAAATTAAGGAATTTAAGCAATAAGAAAATGGGTACTAGTATAATTTAAGTTTGGATTAAGACAATATTTCAGAATTAGATAGAGCTTTTTTTACACTAAATTGAGGAGAGAAGTAGCAAAAATGCCCCACTTTCGACTGCAAAGATAAGTATCTCAAAAAATCGCTAAAAATTAGTATAAAAATATTATATACTTCCGGTGATCATCCTTACTGGCTAGCACATAAAAATATGCTCTAAATATTAATTCAGGGGCAGAATACCTGTAATATACTAACTCTTGATTTTAGTTTTACAATGGGATTAAAAAGCAATTAAACACTGTAATAGCTCATTTTGATAATAGATATTATACTAGGTTATATAATAATATATAATATATAAATAATATTGTTCTACATGTATACATGGGCGCAGGACACTGGCCCATGTAATGACTATTTTGTATTATCTTGGTTGGGCGAGGTATGAAGATGTTTTTAGTCACCCAGGGCATTTTTTAGATAATATTTTGCTAGATGTAGAACAGGAATGAATAAGTTTACTTTATTTTATTTTTTTCTTTACACCTTCCTTGTAACAATAAAGCAAATGAATTTAGAATGTCACAGATGTTCATTTGTTTAATCTTTATGTCATCTTTATTCCACTTTTTTATGATCGTTAGAGAGGTAGGTATTGCATGATTGAAAGTTTAAATAACATTTGGAGCAATTTCTATTTGGAGCAATTTCTAAGTATGATAGCCAGTAAGGATGATAATCGGAGGTATGCAATTTATTAATACTCATTTTTATCTATTTTTTGAGATATTTTTCTCAGCTGTCCGACGTGGGGTAATTTTCTATGGAAGTTGCAACTTCTTCTTTTGAACATATTAATTACATGATAATATAAAAATCTTCTTAGTAAACTATTTTTACCTATGAGCTAGCGATCAAAGTATCCAATTGCTAAAAGTATTTCTATAATAATATTATTTGTATTAATAATAGGTATCAACTCAATTTTTGGCTTCATTAAGAGAATAATAAGTCGAAATGCCCCGCCTAATGCTCCTTTTTATTTTTGTTAATGTTTGTTCCTTTTTTCTTATGTCTATCCTTTTTTATTATGTTTTGTATTTCCTGTGCGTGTCCCAAATAAAATATTTTCTTTCTTTCTTTAAATGAGTACTTTTCCGAGGATAGGAAGTTACATTATCAGTATTTTTGTTATTAATTTCATTAATAGCTTCGTCCATAGCTCTTTGAGTGCAAAACTGAAAACGACATACTTTTGTCACACACGACACTAGTAACTTTGCATTTATTTTTTCTGACACGGTGTACTGAAAAATTACCTTGTCATCGCTTCAAAGAAACAGTGGAAACATATCTTAAAGTTCATATATTTCATGAACCATCCTAATCCCGAAGAAGGCAAACGTACGGAAATTCTTCAAACACGTACACATTAATAATAACAAAACAAAAGCAGCATTTTAAGCTGTTTCTCCCGAGCCCTTAATTACGGTCTTCAGAGCCCTTCTATTTGTTACGAGTGTTAGTTAAAAAGGGATATCAATAATTAATCACCTGTCCACAGTTTTAACGGAGAAGGATGACCAGGGGATTTTTTCCAAAGTATTTTTTGGTGAAGTCGGTATCCTGGGCAAATTTTTCAAAGCAATTTTTGGTGCAGTTTGTCGGAAATGGGAACTGGGAAGTGATGCCAGATATGATTAATTAGGGAGCTGGGGTTCTGTGGTATATTTACTTTAATATAATGCGGAAGAATATTTTTGTTTATTTATCGAGAATACGAAGATACGAGTATTGATCGTGACAACCGACACAAATTGTGGGAACCAACATGTGGATCGTTTTTTCTTAGCATGGCAGGTGTAATGTTTACTACATTGGAAATGTAATTTACTGACAGAAGGAAGGTCATCATCTGCCTCGCCTTTTCCTAACTATGTTGGAGTCGGATTTCAGCTTTACCACATGCAGGTGAATACCAGTATTTTACATTGAGTGACAGTTACTGGGTACAATACCTCTTGGTAAGTCTGGTAGGAAGGTATTTACTCAATTTTCTTTGCACTATTTACAGTATTTAGTCTTCAATGGCTTTAACATAACTAATCATAAATGATAAATGACTTTATTTCTGTAAATAGGTTTGTACAAACACTTTTACACGTCAATCATATTTTAAAAACTAGATGAGGTCGGCGTTTCCTATCTGACTACTCTGAGAAGAAAGGCCGAAACAAACTCAGAGGTCACAGTCTCTTTTAAAGTCCAGACATAATCTTGGTCAGATCATGTGAAGACCATGTATATTGGTGTCTGAAGTGGTCTTTTGAGGAAAGCATCACACAGGTTGAGAGGGCCTGTCCAGTCAGTGCACGCATTTGTCAGTTACACAAAGGTTTATAAGTACCTACCAAAAATATGTGACACAGTTCGACGTTGGGAATTCTTTCTTCATAGGTACTTTTTTCTTCTGCCAGCTGCAGTGACGTTAATGATGTCAAATCTCACATTCCACATTTTAATGTGAATGTACTTTAGTACATACGTTCATTTGAAATGATCTGTTGGAATTTCGTTCTATCCAAAAATTAAAAATGTTTGTAATAATTACTAATTTACGGTACAAGTACTAGACCGAGTTTAACTAGAATGAAATTGTTACCTTTACAATTTGATCACAGTATCTGCTAAAACTTTTATTGTTGCTAAGAACAAATTCTCGTTATTTTAAAAATTATTTTCATAACTGTGCGTTCTTGTAGTATTGTAGAAAACAGTTTTTTTTCCGTGTAGCGCTTGCGATCATTAAACCAACGAGGCTCTCCTGAGTCCACACCTATCTAGAGTGCCTCAATTCCATTAGGCTTATGACGAAGTGCTCGCATTACGGTGCCCATAAGCCTAACTATCACAAATTCACTAGGATTATCTGACCACAACGCGGTGGTCAAATAGGTTGGGTCTAACCACTGCCTTCCGATTGGGAATCCGATTTCTATTCGTTGGAAATCGTATGTATTTATAAGTAGGAATAATTGGGTATGTATTGAACTAGAGAGGAATCTGATTCGGAATTTTAAATGATTTTTTAAGGGATATTCTGAAAACTCGACTGTATTTATTTTGGCATGTTAACCAGTATTTTCTTGTAAATTGCTTTAGAACATAACAAACGGATGCTCGTCTTTTATATACGGGACCCGCAGTATACTCTACATTTTTTTTGTGCAACGTACTTATTATTTTGAACAATCTCACGAAGTTTCATGTCTAGGAAATAAACACTTTCTGAAATAAAATATAGGGAGTGCCTCCGCTGCCGGCACCGGCTCCCAAAAATAACAGACATTACTGCCGGCAGCCGAGATTAAAAACATTGGCTGCCGGCACATTACAAACTCTGTAGCCGGTACCGCTGGCTTCAATAATGGACACCGGCGGCGTGGCGTTTATGGAAACCCTTCCAGTATTCAGAACTCCAACTAACTAACCCTAACTAAAGTAATTTTTTAAAATATACTCTAGTCGTTTCTGGCTCTCACCGGGCGCTGCCGCGGCACTGCTCGCTTCTCTCGCTCGGCTCGTACGTAGGGGGTCACAGTTCTAACCTAACCTAACCTGTTTTGCTAGTAAAAATATTTAACCTAATCTAACTAGTTTGGTTCCGGGTACCTACTTAGTATTTGATTACGGGAATATGGAAATCATCTAATAATCGCTAATTCAGTAACCGGCGCTGGCAGCCAATTTGGGAACCGGCGCCGGCAGCGGAGGCACTCCCTAAAAAATATCAAACTTTGATAAAATAACCTCAACTTTTGTACAATTTTATTGGTTTTGACGTTATTTTGACAGAAGATATTGCTATTTTAGGGAGGTTTATTAATGTGTTTTGATTTTGCAAATAATAAGTTGACGCGCATGTTACAATTTTTTTTGTTGAAATTTCACATTATTTTTAATTTTATTTGGGTATCCATTTCACCGTCATTTGAGCATTTTTGGTGAATATAACTACGAAAATTTTGATTTTGTGACAATAGAATAGAATAGAATATTTTTATTTCAGACGGAGTCCATAGAAATATAAAAATTATTATTTTTATCTTGATGGTATCTGCTAAAGGTAAAACGAAACGCATACGTATTTGTATTTGCGTTTGAGAGCATCTACCATCTTGAATACCTGGCGCCATGTCATCATTCTCTGGGTCAAGTCCGAGGCGACCAACAAGTGAAGTGACGCGTGTTTTGTTACGTATTACGTTATACACCAAACCACTACACTATATAAAAATAACACATTTCGACTTAAAGGAAAGTAAAAAGGCAATGAGAACTTAGGGTGCAACAGCGAGCCTAGCGAGTTTGAGCTAGCGACATATCTCGACTTAGTAAAAAGGCAATGAGAACTTAGGCTGCAAGAGCGAGCGAAGTGAGCTCGGAACTTGGGGCACCCCGACTCAGGTAGGTTAGGTTAAGAGGTTGGGTTAGGTTGGGGTGGTTCGTGGTTTTTTTTTTTAAACACTGAAATAGAAGCCCCGCGACACGGGGCTCCGTCGACTCCGCTGGCTAAAACATTTATATTTACCCTATAAAATTATAAAGTACTATAAAAATATATATAAATAATATAATATAAAAAATCTTCAAAAAACTTATATAAAAAAAAAAATTTAAAAAACTATGTGTTTCCTAAACTTCCCGCATGCGGGGGGCTCCTCTCTACTCAAATATACATATATAATATATGGTCCCTTATATAAAAGTCCTTCCCAAACGGAAAGCACCGATTTCTGAAAGTGTTTCACACTTAAAACACTATGTACTTAGGTACTACACCCGTCAAGTCGAGCACAGGGGTAAACCCTTTTCTCGAAGCAAGTTAAGGACCTCTTAAGCTCCTTTGTCTGCAGTAGATTTTATCTGTGACGTCGTTCACATACGAAATATTTATCCACAAAGAGTATTGAAAAATCAGGATTTGAAAGTGTGTTTCTAAACTTTATAAAGAACCTATATAGGTAGTTATGTACAGTCACAGTATAACGTAGGTATGTATAGGTATACTTAGCAAAATTCATAATCAACTTTCTATTGAAACAATGATTATGAAGAAGGTGTTATCTCATAGTTGCTATGAGCAAAGCTCGGAACCCGTTTAAAAAATACCGGTGAAAACCGCTTTATTTAGGTTTTACTCCGAACTTTTCTTAAGAACATGAACGTTTTAAGAACTTTATTTTAACCTAAATTAACCGGTTTATACGACGAGCGGCATATCGGTAAACGCGTTGCAACTTGTTACTACTTGTAAGGATGGCACGTGGAATAAAAATTAAACAAAAAACCAGTTAATATTGCTATGAACCATTTAATCTGAAAAAATACTCCTCGAAAACAAACGGTTAAGAAAAACCGGTTTCTACGAACGAAACCGAATGTAAAGGTTTTTGCGTCAAGTAATAACGGTTTGAAAATTTAACCGGTATCCGAGGCTTGGCTATGAGACACCTTTTTCATATTAGTAGGTATGATTTTGAAAATACTATGTTCGTAACGTCATTAGTTCTTACCATGACAATCAAAACTTAAGGATAAACTCGCTTTTGAATTTGTGTTATATTTTTTAATAATTGCTCGTAACTATACAGGCGTGGTTTAAAATAAATTATTTTTAAAATAAATAAATTATGGAATTCCAAAATTTTTTTGTAACTATGTTGCAGGAGCCAGTGTCCTCCAGTAATAAAATTAATTTGTTATTTAATGACAAGACAAAAAAAAACTAAATTAATAATTACCATACTTCTACAACATTACGCAGTTCTTCCTTTGCGCGAAAAGCATTTTTGTCGATGTAAAGTGAGTCACAAAACTACACCAGATTTGATATTTTTAGCAATCACGAAGAAAATATAATACCTACTTTTCATACAACGTACTATAACATCCAGGGTACAGAATTAGGTCATCTACAAACTTAATAAGGACATATTCCGCCCGGTCTGTTATGAGCACGAGTCTCGCTCGAGATTGTCAGCAGATTACTCGGTTCGATTACCCGGTTGACAAAGAAGCAACCAATTAGCCGGTTGAACCGGGTAAATATAGCGTAGGGTAACAAGAATGTTATAGTCGCTCGTATAGTGAAGTAGGGTGACACTGTGTTTGCGATGAATAGAATTGTTGAAAGACGTTGTATATGTGTCGATGACTGACATTTGGGTACTTTTTGTTGGCAATCGTTATCCGAAATAAGGGTTGTTCTGTATTCGACCCGTATGCACGTATGTTTACCATTATTATAATAATAAAATAATAATCTATTTAATTCAGGCGACGCAGGTCCATTAATAATCTTAACCTAAACATACATATTTTTTATTGTAATTACAACAAACAATAATTTTATTCTACACGAAGTGATGACTACACAGTCATCGGCATTGTGTTGCGCTGCGTGGTGTCGCGTAACCTTCCATGAAATCGTCGGTACCGCATATCTTTCGCCCTAAACTCTTTTTCATGAAGGTACTGAGTTGGAACCCGCACCACAAACGACTTAAAGTTTATGTTATGGCGCGACTCCAACTTGTCTACTCTCAAGGTCCACTTGGTCTTGGTTCTGATGTATTCCACGGTGTCTTCAATCATCGTGGAGTGATGCAGACGGGATACGTACAGCTGCGTCGACGGTATAGCAGCACGCAGCAACATACTTAGTCCCGCCAGAGCAGTACCACATCGATTACGGCAAGTGGGCTTCATTGGCTTCCATTCCACCGTCACGAAACCATTCTTGTCTCGCTGTCCTTTCTTTGGGGCTGGAGACAAGATACCGGGAGCGGGTACAATGCGGCTCTTAAATGCCCCCTCGGTTGATTTTACACTTTTAACACAAACTTTCTTCTCAGTTGCTGCTCCTTTTGGATGGGAGGCTGTGCAGCCGCTGCTAAGTAAGCACGGTGAGGTGTTGACATGCTAACGTAACGTGCTGTTCGTGAATTATGTAGAAAAAAGAACGATTTTGTATGTATCTATCAGTATCAATGAACGGCATTTGGGTACTTTCCTCTCTGAGAACTAAAATGTATACCTAGTTACTCACGAGCGGAGCTGCAAGGGAAGTGAATGAACAAACAGATAACAAAGTTATGGTGGCGCGCTTCCTTGGTTTCTGGGTCAAAACCTGCCGTAAACCAAAGTGAGTGATTGCCACTGAATGGCAATTAATTAAACGGTTAACTAATTTCGTTAGCTTAACATTGTCTTTGAAGCGTTGATTAAGATATTGCATGTGCTTTGCTGTTGGCCATATTCATTTTGTTTTCTTACCCGTTTTACATCGCTTTCATGTGCCCTTTTTTTAGTCAGTTCGATTATACCGCTTTTTTTAAATTAATGTAGTATACTAGGTATACATAATTGAAAGAAAGAAAGAAAGAAAAGAAAGAAAAATAGGTTTATTTGTCACAGAGACACGTGCATACATCAAAGACAAGAGTAAATGAAAACAACAAAAAGTACATAATAAATCACGAGCATAAAACAGAAATTAGTCGGCAGCTGCACGACATGACGGGTCCGTGGCTTAGGCCCCCAGTGGTCGACGCACCTGTGGCCGACGCCCCCGATTCGATTAATTTAATTCAAAGTAATTTTTGATCAAATGTACTGTCAGGCACAAAAATTGTTTTACAAAAATATTAAATATACTTATATTGATTGTAAGTATATGCATAACATTAAATCGTAATTATATTTATAACATAGAAATGCTTTTATATTAGAGGTATGTTTTGAAAAATTTAAGTCTTAGTTATTTTTCATTATTTATTTATATATCTCGATAAGAAATCTAGTATTTTTTTAATATAAATCACAGTTTTCATCACCTATAATCAAGAGAATCATTTAACTTAATTATAATAATCAGTCGCAAATGTAATAAAACAAGATAGTAATTTTAAATAATCAATCTTAAAAATTACTGCAGAGCAACTAACTTTTTACATAGTGAAATGTTCTTTTATCTTTGTAACAATAATTATTAAACATATTCAACTGTGAAACAAATGAGAATAATTTTACCTAATTATATCAGTCAGTTTCAATAGCAATAACACAACAAAATAATCAGGCTTAAAAAACAAACGTACTCGTAGAGTAACAAATTTTTTACATGTGAAATGTTATGAAATTTTGCTAGCATAGAAATAATCAACTGTAAAAACTTATATAAATTAAAATTTCAAAATTTATAACTTAAAAATAGTATACAAGCAAAATCATCTCGTTTCATTGTGTAAGTTAAATTATTACTTTTTAGGACGAACTGCCACATATGGGCGGATTTGTTCTAAAAACATGACTGCAATTTTTTTTGTTTTCATACTGTTCAGTTAAATTGGCAATATTTTTTTCATTCTTTCTTGTGTTGTTCTTTCACAGTTCGCTCACAGGAATGTTTTTGTTTTTCAGTCTGAAAGAAAAAACTAGGTAAATATCTTAATAAATTTCTTTAAAACTACAATTTTTTTTGTAATATTGTAAATTGTTTTATATATAAGTAACATAAATAATATTACCTCGCTTGTGCCGTGCCGTAGGTAGAAATATCAATCCTAAACATTTCTAAAAACGACATTAAAGACGGGTTCGTTCCCAGGTGGTTTTTTAAACGGTGATTCCAGGCCTCTACTAAATTAGTTGTTCTATGTTTTTCCTTTATTAATATAGTGAAACACTTTTCTCATTTACTGTACTAAGTGAAACAGCACAGAAAAAAAGAGATATTAAATTAATCGTATCGGGGGCGTCGGCCACAGGTGCGTCGACCACTGGGGGCCTAAGCCACGGACCCGACATGACTGTGACAAGAAGGCTTCCACTCAGCATGAGTATGATAGATAATTATGAAAATATCCTAAAATTCTATAAGACTTCAATGTCACAATAGTCACCTCTCCTTCTAACATCTACAAAGGATTCCTTTCTCTTGTGTTATGTGCACAATTTTTTGCATTATTTACATAAAATACACTGAATTTCAAGATTGCTCGACGTCTACATACGCTGCAGAATAAATAGCGTAAAGAAAACTGAAGTTAAAAATAATGAGAGATAGAGAGTGTTCTTGAATAGAAGTTTTTACATTATTACATAGGTATCCTTCATTTAGGTACCACTGCGTAAATGATGGACACAAGAAAATAGGATTCTGACCATCACTTTGATTAAAACTGAACTAAGAAATTGAAATCGCTGACACAATAATAAAGCAAGCGTGGTAATCAATGGAAGTTGTAATTAATTAAAGGATGCATTAAAATGGCGTCCATAAGTGACGATATTAAAATATCGGCACATTCGTTTCCCTTGTAAGTCAGCAGCGCTACTACCTTGCTAACTGAGTTATATTTTAACCACGGCTTCAGCTACAATTTACGTATAGTTGCTGCCAGAACTTGGAACCGGTACCAAAAGTACAGGTTCAGTATCGGTACATAGCGGTTCTTACCATTTCGGTACCTGGGTACCGGTATAATACCGATACTGATTGGAAATACCAATAGTACTGGTATCGGTAGTAATAGTACCGGTACTACGTCTGATACCGGTATCATACCAAGGCCAATGGTACCGGTCCCCAAAAATACCGATATTTCAAGCCCTGGTTAATGCAAAAGAAGAATACACTTTGTAGGGGCCAATAGTTGTTGGCAACGTACACTATCACTTTGTTAATGTTGGTTTAGTTATGGAGTACACAGAAAGAACCACAAGTTGAGTTTAAAGTTATATTAAAATATATAAGGTTAACAAGTTAAAGTGGTAGCGATTCCTTCTCTTAACTAGTGGTTAGTTCCACAGTTATTGTCTGACTCGATGTGCATTACTTAAAACTTTATAATTATAACATAATATTTGAGACGCACGACATCCAAGTAAGTTGCTGCGTTCGCAAAGTAAATGTATGGTTGGTGAGACCGTACACACTTTTTCTCAAAAATTAGAACCCTATTACCTTGCAACGGTATAATCGCAGACTGATCAACTAACTCATTTCTATAACCCACTCATTAATATCTACAGACACTCAACACACTCAGACACTCAACAATTTAATTTAAGAACATAACTAAAAGTACATTCCTCTGTTACTAATAAGCCATGTTTGAAGTAAATTTAATAGAAGGTGTTAAACTAGAGGCCCGCCATATGTACCCACCGACAAAGGTCAGGTACTAAAGGTCCAAGAATCCAGAATATTCACACAATTACAGTACCCGTGTTATGGAGGCCCTGCTAAATTATTTACATGTTATATGCACGCTACAAATGATTCTGTACCTTGGTATGTGGAACGTGGGTTCTAAATTGAGTGTTGGATGGCTGATTAATTTTGGCAATAAAAAGAAGGTTTTTATTGTACTCGGATTTGTATTTGTATTGTAGAGTTGATAATTATGATGTTTTATAAATAATGAACTCTGTTTAGTTACTTATGTTAAATCATTCAATGCTAAAGCACCATAATGCAATTTTTACTCTAGATTTTTTTTTTAATTAATGCACCTAACAGTGAAGCAATAGTAATAAAAACACGAAACCTAGTTCGCTCGTTATAAAAATCATTTATGTTGAAAGATACGACTACTTTATAATCCAGGTCGTAGGTTCGAACCCTAGCAGGCGATTTACTTTATGTAAATTATTTCATCACCACTGCAGCTCTCAAAAAGGTGTAGGAAAACATCATGAGGAAACCAAACCGACCAACCGTGGTTCTAGAACCAAAAACTCAAAGACATGTGACTTCTACTAGTTCCCACTGGGCCCACATGGTGGATTACGGCCCACTCCCTTTCACCACGAGGAGGCCTGTGTCCTAGCAGTGGAAACATTATAGACTGATTATACTTATAATTAATAGGGATATCATTATTTCGTACAGTATCTATAAAAGCATGAACCTAGAAACTATATTACAGTATCATTTAAACGACAGTTAACAATAAAACTCTTGGCTTTTATCCATAATTCTGTCCTCATATGAGAACAACAAAAAAACTTGTCCTTTTTAGTGACATCACGAAGTAGATTGTCGCCACAATGCTATTATTTTATGGCGACTGGCACCATACATGTACGCAAATATGTTTGCACTCAATGCATATAGCAGCGGGTATTTGGGACAGTATGTCGGTAGGTCAGATACTTGTATTCCGTTAAGACTAGTTTTTTCTAGTCATTTCAATGAGCGAACGAGCAGATACATTACGGCCGATATGACTCGGCAGTTCCGAACTTCGCGCAAAAGGCTTCGCTATATTTTTTTTAGCAATCAAATGGTAACGTGTGGTGAGTGTGAGTGAGAGAATATGCGTGAAGTTCGTAGTGCGTATGTTCAGATCTGCCAAGTTATATCGGCCGAATTGTAGGTCACAAAGTTAAACGATGTTATCGTTTACATAATATAACATATGAAACAATATTTCTACCTAAAGTAATTAAAAGATTGAACTATTTTACACCTTAATATATTATAGGATAGGAATTTATTTGAAAATTGCTAGATCGTTTCGTTCCGCGAGTAGATATTATGGCGGCTTCTACATCGCCATACACGAACTACGCATCACACTGACGTCAGCCGAAATCCTGCATCGCACAAGCAGGGTTTACCGCACGATCAGCATATATATAACTTCCTAGTACATCAATCGTCTGGCAGTTGTCCAACAGACACGACATCCGTCCGGAGGATCCTCCTTTTTCTATAGAGGATGAGTGAATTTTACCCCTGTTGCTCATACCTCTATGTTGTACTTCACCCGAATTGATAACATCTACACATCCCGAGACGTTTTAATTACCAGACTATGCAGATAAAAGTCATAAAACTCCACCAAAAAACTATGGTCTTATTATTATAATGTGTCACAGCGACATATGACTTGCTCAAGATTAAACAAACAAAAACCTTTCTAAAATAGTATAAAGGAAACAAAACGTTTGCACATGTAATAAAATAACAGCTAACGTTTACTTTATGTTAGCGTCCATCATATTGGATGACCTCTGTGGGTACCAAGATGTAGGGAATTACATCAATCCAATTTGAGGAACGGCTCACATTACGAACATTCCGAGATCTAGAAATTAGGGAAGAGTGTGTATTACGTGCGATAGCGGTGGCGATAAGCGGTTTATGTGATGATAAAGCTTTCTTTCTAAAGCATAATTGACAAATTCTTTGCACTTGGCAGAAACAGATTTTTTTGAAAAAGCATGAGTGGGTTCTAATTTATTGAAAAGGGCTTGCAAATCGAGGTTTAAAAATTCTATAAAAAACCTTACTAAAATATCATTCAAGAGTCTGCATTAGGTAGGGACATGCAATTAGCAGATAAGTGGAAAGTAACATTTACCTTTTTCAATAATCTTTATCTTTCATAAGCTGAACTTGAACACCGAGGGGTTTTAGTCTATACAAGCCGGAAAAATTAACATGACACTTGGCTCAAATGACGTTTGTAACTCCCCCTGCTGCCCCGCACGGCCACGGCGGGGCGCCGCGCGGGTTAGCGAGAGTAAGTATCGAGTTACGAGCCAGATGTCATGTTAATTCGTCGGGCTCATAGGAGTTTAGTATAGATAAGAATGGCACGTTTCGGCAAGCCATGGGGATTTCCACATGAGAAAATAAAATATCACATTAACTTTAACGCTCTCCTCTTACAACTAACACGTTTCTTCAAAACATTGAGCCGTCAGAATAAAAATGAAATGTTACGCAGTAAAATCTAAGATGGCGGCCTATAGTCCGCGAGCGAGCGGTGACAATGCGCGCCCCTCACATAAAATTGAGACATTCCGACTCTTCCACTGCTTCATACCGATTGGAATTTTGAAAGCAATCTGAAGTTACAAGAGCATGTTTTACTTTATTATAATCATAAGCGAGCCCTAAAATATTTACTGCCGGATAATATACGATATGAATACAACAATACGACAATGAGTGAAAACACTGGCAATACTAGTGCATAAGAGAATTTTGAAACTATCATCATCATCATTTCAGCCGAAAAACGTCCACTGGGTGACATAGGCCTCCCCCAAGCAACGCTACTTCGACCGGTTCTGTGCTTCTCGCATCCAGCGGATTCCTACGGCTTTCAATAGGTCATCGGTCCACCTTGTGGAGGCCTTCCAACGCTACATCTTCTGGTACGCTGTCGCCACTCCAGAACCTTTCGGCCACTTAAGTTTGGCAATTCTTCGGGCTATGTCGGTTATTTTGGTTCTCCTACGGATCTCTTCATTTCTAATTCGATCACGTAGGGACACTCCAAGCAAAGCACTAAACTTGAAATTATAAAATTGTAATAAACGAATTAAAAAATGATCTTAATTGTAGAAGGTTTTGCCGACCTTTGACTAAATTATTGGTTAAAATATATAAAATTCAATCAAACAATATCTGATGAATTTTTGTATACAAACTGGGAACGCTGGTCTAAGTGGGAACGTAATTAGTTATTTATGAAGTTTAAATGTATGTCGTATCGTCGTTCTCATATTGGATACCTACATCTTGTCCATAGAGTTACGCATCAAACACTAAATTTTCATCAGGTCATCTGTCCATCTGAATGAAAATTTCCGTAATAGGACATTAATCATCATCATCATGTTAGAAAGGCCTTGCACTTTGCTACAACGGATGGACGGTTTTGGTAGCGCCGAAAGATCCTTGAGTGACAACCGCAAAGCGAAAGCCTCAGCGTGGTTAAGCCACCGCAAAGTGGACTGACGACTCAGTGAAGATGGAACATAAAATCTCAGGAACTTGCATACTAATTGGAGGGGCTCGTGGCTAAACCAAAAGCTACGCATGCCGCGGTCGGTTAAGGGATGGGTGCTTTGGAAAGCCCGGTAAGCCATTGGTCCCGGCTGTCATTCGTGGATCATTGACCCTTTTGGGCTTCTCTACCCGTACCGATGCGACGTATCGTGTTACCCAGTAACTTGTTTGTGGAGGTCAAATATCCAGTAGCTCCATATAAAATACTGGTATTCAGCTGTATCTAGTTAGACTAGAAGCCAACCCCAACATAGCTGGGAAAAGGCTAGGCAGATTGAACTTGGATACTAATCTAGAATTTCAACATGTTTCGTGTGTTGAATTGGCTATACAATAATTTAATCTAAGCAGTTTTGTATACAAAATTAGATAGCTCTTATGAGCCTCGATATATGTTTTGAGTTTATCTTGGACATTACTGATATCGGTGAAGGAAAACATCTAGATGAAACCTAGACTTATAGTTAATGTAAGTCTAAAATCGCCAAGCCGTCTTGAGCAAGCGTGGTGATCAATGTTCGTGCCTTCTCTGTATGAGAAGAGGCCTTTGCCCTGCAGTGGGCCAATAACAGGCTGTTATTATTATGAGCCTCTTTATGTGAAGTCTCATAAACAAGGCATATATAACTTGAGTATTGAGAGATCGCCTAAAACTTCTTTGTTCTTGTTTTGTTGAGATACTCTTTGTGCTAAGTACTTCATGAATTTAGGTTCCATGCCTAAAAATAAGTACCTACCTAAATATTGTTGATGTTAAAGTGATATCATTCATATCTGGTTTCATTTATCTTTGTGTTTAGTCAATAACACTCACTTAGTGCTTATCATTTGCCTAGCCTTTTCCCAACTATGTTGAGGTCGGCTTCCAGTCTAATCGGATGCAGCTGAATACCAGTATTTTACATGGAACGACTGACTCTCGGACCTCCACAACCCAGTTACTGTGTAATACGATACTCCTTGGTAAAACTGGTTGTCATACTTTCGGACTTCTGACGACCTGTAACAACGGTCAAAGATCTACAAATGACTGCCAGGACCAACGGTTTAACGTGCTTTCCGAAGCAAGGAGGGGTCTTGGTATGTAAAGATGGTCACCCATCCACGGACCAACTGCGGCAAGCGTAGTTTAACCTGAAAGATCGACCCGTGCGGATGTTATTACTTAGCCACAAGCCCCTCACTACAGCTAACTTAGGGTTTATGCTTTTGTTATCTAGATCCACTTTTTTGATACCGATATCAGTAAAGATTTTGTAGATACGTACAGCACGCTTACGCCGCGTATTTTAAAAATTTCAAAAATTTTTGCAGAACGCCACAGGCTGAGAACGACCCGTATATACTTTGTTTGTTCCGTCAATATTCAAGTTAATACACACAAGCTCTTGCCGCGGCTTAGGCCACGTGGATGTCGGAAAATATCCCACGGGGACGTACTATCGGGATTATAAATACTTTATGTGTTAATCCTGGTTATAAACTATCTGTATGTCGAATTTCATCCGAATCCGTTCAGCCGTTTTGCGCCAATCTACAACATAAATCCAGACGAGCAAACAAACAGACAAAAATTCTAAAAACTGTTTTCGACATCGGATTCGTTCCCATACCTCGCAACAGTAAGTTTTTTCTAAAATATATCGATGTACAGTTTTGACTAAGTTAATATTTTATTATATGCATAGAATAGATAAAGATTAGACAGTCATAGTTACTGAGAATGATTATTGGAAAAATCATCAAGAAACGTACTATCATAAAGCTCAAAACCTTCCAAGAGAAGCAACCACCAGTCCTTTCCATCCCATAAGCGAAAACGAGCACGATAAAAAAGAAAATCATGGACAATAGTCAGTAATAAAAAAGAATTGAGACATCTCTTTAATTCCTTCAACGTTAACAGGCCCTTGTAGACTGAAGGCATAGAAATTGATACTGTAAATTTAAACATTCCTTTTGTTTTAAAGGAAAAAGGCCAAGTTGCTAAGATTAAGTTCGGATGATATTAGCTTTTTAGATAGGAAATTGGAATTTGCCCTTCGTAAGGACTTTAAAGCCTTAGGGCCATCGTTCATGACGCTACTCAAATTTAAAGGTCTATCCACACGTATCAGAGCCGTGCCCGGAACGTAACAAGGCTGTGACACACACTGGGCAGGCACTGAAGCTCCATCGCCGGCTTGTGCTCGTGATGGAACACAGTCCAACCATGTCCCGAACACGGCCCTGTTCGCCCACGTTCGCACAGACATAAAAATATCGTGGTGGGATTTTATCACGCACTGGTTTTTCAACTCTAGGTGTTATGCCGAGCGTTGAGCACAGAGTGCATCACAGCGCGTCGAAAAAATACACTGTTGGATTTTCAACTCTCGGCACTAAGCAGAGCGTTGAAAATCCATTGTGCTAAAAAATCCCGCAGCGATGTTTTTTACATCCGTGTGAAAAGACTTATGTTACGATACATAGAACTTAATAAGTTACAAACGCAAATAACCAATGAGTAGCTATAATGTCACAGTATTTCATTGGTGGTTATTAATTAGTTTGTGATTGGTTGCGTTGTGCACGGACCGCCATTGTAGTATTAGTGCTGTGACATTGTGGCTACTCATGGGTAATATCAGTTTGTACCTGATTCCTTCTGAGTAGCGCCGTGGTCTCGTGGACGATGGGCCTTAAGATGAATGATTTTGAAAAAGGGATGCGAAATAATGAAATGGTAAGTGCTACTTTGTGGGTATTTTGTTATATTGCTACTTGAAATGGTTTAAGTTAAGTTACTTTTGTGGAAACACCGCTCCTCGTAAAAGAGTTTTCCGGGGAAATTGACACAACTAGGTGTATTATTTCTGCCTACCAACATTGTTGCGTTCCAGTAAGATGAGCTTTCATGCCTAAACAAATACTGGCACGTAAAAATGTTCGACTTCGTTTTTTTATAAAATACAATAGACGTGGATATATTTAGTAACCTCCTAAATATATCCACGTCTATCAACATTCCGCTTAGCTATTTCTAAAGAGTCTTAAAAAAACCCTGAAAGAAATCGACACGTGTTTCACCTCTCAACGAGGCATCCTCAGGATGACGATTGACTTGTCGCTAACTCGAACATGCCGTGTTCGCAAGGTCACGCCTGAATCAATTAACTATCTTCGTTTCTTTAGTCAGCAATGCATGAAAAATTATGTTCCTGTTATGGATTTTATCTTTACATACGTAAAGATAAAATCTTGTTGTGTTTAATAAAGAGTCCAATATGCCAATTTAGCTTAACAATAGCATGATATTCATGCCCAGACCGTAGTTATAAGTACTCAACGGATAAATAATATTTTCAGTTCACAAGGTTAAACGTTATGGCGTCACTATTCTGATGGTTACAGTAGTATATAATTGGGGCATCTGGATCAAAGGAGATCCAGATACCCCAATTTACACTATTCAAATAGATAAAAAATATCTATTCAAATAGAAGAAATCTTGTTTGTTGAATTGATGGTCTATTAGAATATACTGTTTAATTCATTGGAACATATCTATTAAAATAGATGACATTTTATTTACTGAATAGATTGTCTAATCAAATAGATTGTTGAAATAACTTTAATATTTCTATTCAAATAGGTTAATCTTTATTAATTGTGCATTCAACTAGACGAAATCATGTTTATTGAATTGATGTTCTATTAGAAGTGAGAATACCTATACTATTTAATTCATTGAAACATATCTAGTCAAATAGATTTTGAACTACATTACTTTCTATGGTACAACACTGGTTGATTATTCTTAGAGGTGTCACAAGTCTTTTAATAAATAAAACTAAAATAATGTTAATTTAACATATTTATCTGTATTCAGAAACAAAATGACTTAGTACCTTCATCGGCTAAGCAAACTATTTCGTTCATTACCATATTTGTCAAGCTACCTGACACCTGCGACTACATGACGCCAGGCATGCATTGTTTACTATAGTTATTATTTTATCTGTTTAACTATTTGATGAAACTGACACAAACTCACAAATGAAAATGTCAAATATGAGGTTCTGGGTTCGATTCTATCCCGGTCAGACGAAGTTATTTATACGATTATTAACAAAATGTGTTATTTTTCCTTTGAATTAAAGGCAAAATATTATTTACCAGGACATTAAAAATAAAACGAATTATTATTTCATAATTCTTTTATTTATAACATAGGTGTTACATCTAATTTGACAAACAAGTTATATTTATTGTTATCGTATTCACAGTTAACTACATTATAAAAGTACCTTATTAAAACATATTTTTATTTGTTACGTAAATAAATAGTAACAATTTATATAGGTAGTAAGTAGGATAAATACTATACAGATTTCTATGATTTATTTTCTATTTCATCCTGAATTTTACTAATGATTTCTTTAGCACTGCTGTATATGTCATCAAATAACACAGTTTTAACCACATGTTGAGCGCACACCTCAGCTTCACAATTACAGATAGAATTTTCGGATTTTGGCATATTGTCAGCGTCGTAGATTTCAATTTTAATTATTTTTGTACCCCGTGTCACAGGTTTCTTTATGTATGAATATATTGTTGGTTCTGGTCTTCCTCTCTTGCGGAAAGGTTGAACAAGACCCAAGGATTTTTGTCCTGGTTTTAGAATAGTGGCCGGCTGCTCCATTGGCACAAAATTGAATAGTTCTTCCGTATCCTGAAAAGAGAAAACAAAACTTTAAATAGGTTCTCGTCATGAGTCATCTATTAAAGAAGATATGAATTAGAATATAGTTACAATAACGAATACATTGCTTAAGAATTTACTTCAAGATTATAACGATATAACTACATACCTACCCATATAAAATAATTTATATACATATTGAGAGTACTTACCGACATACTGGAACAATCTCGCTAAGCGTACCCGTTCAGCCTTCAAAATTGAAATGAATTTCAGTGATATTTTCGGCTATTTATATTGAAGAAATATTTTTTTTTAATGGTTAATAGAGTTCAAAATGAAGGATTTTATTGATGTAGACATTCCTCGACATAAAAGGTAAGATGAAATTCAAAACCAAGCATCAAACAAGAGCAGGGATGCCAAACCCTTGGCTCAAAGCTAACATTTTAAGCACGTCATCATTCCGTTTGCCTAAAGGTATGTCCAAACATTGAGCGGCAAGAGTGCGGCACCGGCAGCAACACACGGCGTTTGCAGGATGCATTTCTACCGCGCTCTAGTTAGGAATAAACCAACGAATGTTTACGCGGTAATTATCCAAACCATAGCGCGGCAGCCGCGCACTATTGTTGTTCAATGTTTGGACACACCTTTACACAAACGGAATGATGATCCAAGAAGGACAAATTACATCGTACCACCTAAAATTTTAACGTTAACTCATAACAGCAGCAGATATAAAAAGGTTCACCATCTCTGAACAGTTTACATCTAACGTAAATAGATACTGTATATACCTTTAATAAATAACAATGTCTGTATGTTCATTGTTTTTTTTACATTTTATAAACGTCAACGTCTGAGAGAAACCTAATCGAATTTGAGGGAGGGGGGTAAAACTTTTACAGTTAAAAAATACTTAAAGTATGAAGTCTGTTTCTTTGTTATTAAATAATTAAATTTAACAAGCAAACCCACGATATTTCCATAGTATGTGCAATTGCATCTGTTGTTAGGAAGTTTAGCTGAATAAACAGTTTTAAAATCGTGTGCTCTCTCCATATTTGGGATTGTGACGTATTATAATTAAAAGTATTTAAGTCGTTGGGCTGGAAGCTGGATCAACATTAGCTCTCCTGAAGGTGGTGACCTCACACCTTCTAATTAATATCTACCATATCTAAAGTGAAAAGTGAAATTTCAACGATTTATAATGTAAGTACCTAATTAAGTATACAATATTGAATTATCTATTCAATAAGTCTACCTCGTTGGTCTAGTGGTCACAAGCGCTACTGCTGAGCATGAGGCCCTGGGTTCGATTCCCGGGACAGGAAAAGCGTTATTGGGTTTTTCTATCTGTTTCTCAGTAGCGGCCCAGAGTCTGGATTTGTGCTCGGTTGATGGCAATAGGCTCGCCCCCTATTACATGTGACTTAATTCTGCCAAACCCTTTGGAGAAATAAGGCGTGATGTTATGTTCTATTCAATAATGTCTATTTAATGTCTATTAGATATTTGGTGTCTATTTTTACCTGTTCCTGTTCGGTTATTTGTACCTGTTCCCTGATATGTATTTGCTCGCAGATAGTTTCTTATCACAGTTATTATGATTAGAATGAAAATTATGAATAAAATAATTACTTAGCAAGTGCAACTACTGAGTGTTAGACCCTGGGTTCGATTCCTTAGGCCGTCAACAGTTTTTATCATACTACTTAATGTCTATTAGATATTTGGTGTATATAAATAAATTGGACAGGTCTCTGATATGTATTTGCTCACAAATAGTTCTTAATCATAGTTATTTATATTATTCCAGGTCCAGATTTGCTGACGACCTCTTTCTGTCGGATGACGATAAGAGCTCCGTGCAAGATGTGGCGATTAGCGAAAAAAAGAAAAAACGGTCGAAGCCGTCAAGTTCGGATTCGAGATCACAACATCAACCACCGAAAACCACTCCGTCTACGTCATCATCTTCATCTTCAAAGAAGATGAAAATTAATCCAATCAGCAAGCCTCATCTCACCGCAACAGATTTATTCGGCACCGACAGCGATGACGAAGACGGGGACACGCAGGCAACCACCGGTAAAAAACCCAGTACTGTTCTTCATTCATCGATAACTCGAAGGCTGGCAACAGGTCACGCTCGTCAAACCTTGCCCACCAAAACGGGTACACATTACATCGAACTGAAGGTTTATCGGTGCGATGAAATTGAAAACGTCGCGCCGATGAACCGATGGCGTCAGGCCGTTGTAGCTGTCAAAAACCGGACGGATGAGGGGACCGAGGCTTGGGGTCATCTGACTAAATTTATATGCGCAACGCGCAAAGAATTTAAATCTAGCCCTCAGACCTTTATGAGTTCTTATTTTTAGGTATAGAATCTAAGAACTCATAAATATTTAGGCACACTATCATATAGCTCACGATGTGTCGTATCTAGTACCTAGTCTATCTACATTTATAATCCTAGTAGATATTAGTTAAGCTAATCATTTAATCAAGTTGTTATTTTAATACACATTATTAAAGAATCATTTTACTTATATAATCAATTTTGTTTTCTTTCCAGTTGCACCAACTACCAACACAATTCAAAAAGATATTTTAATAGAATGTGATAAATGTAAAATCGAATTACCAAAACAGAAATATAAATATCATGCTAGAACTAATATGCATAAATCAAACTGTTTACTTAAAACTGAATTGAATAACGTTGAAATAATTGCAACTGCTTTTCGAAACAGAATAAACACGTATCGCTTAAATCCAGCACCAGATGCCGAGTACATAACTCCGGAGGCTTTTCTGATTGGGAATCAAAGCGATATTCTGAAATTAATTAAAATATTGTTAATGAAACATAATTGTATCAAAGCTAATTTCGAACTGTTTGCTTACTTCTTATTACCAAAAACAGGTGAGCAGCAGCTAAAATCATTTAATACAAAGTATGCTAATGTTTACCTAAATACTGATTTAAATGAATTATACATGAATGCTAAAGAGACTTTTCAGAGAAAAATGTCTGAATTTAACCAACGTGATTCTGGTTGGTCATTTATCTCTATAAGTCACTTAGAAATTAATATAAATAAATATTGTCCAATGAGAGGTGGCACGTTTATCGAGCTTCCTCCGGTCATAAGGAATACGAAAAGTTGTTTAAACATACAGAACAATGACAACCATTGTTTTTTATGGAGTATTATTGCTTCTCTATTCCCATCAAAGGATAATGTTTGTAGAACAAAATCATATCCTAACTTTAAAGATGTTTTAAATATTGAAGGAATGACATTTCCACCAACCTTGGTTGATATAAAATTGTTTGGTAAAAATAATCCTAATATCAGTGTTAATATATATGGTTTAGATAAGAAGTGTCGTGTGACTGGACCCCTATACATGACAAGCTCAAAGAAAAACAAACATGTAAATTTGTTGTACTTTGAGCGGAATGGTTCAGGACATTACTGTTTAATTAAAGACCTAGGGAAACTTATCCGTCGTCAAGTTACTCATCACAAAGGTAATTTTTTACTTTGCGATGCTTGTTTGCAATTTTTTTCTAGTGATTCAAAATATAGTTCACACGATTGTTCTAAAGTGTTAACCATATTACCGGAAAAAAATAGTATTATACAATTTAAAAATTATGACAGACAACAAAGAATACCTTTTATCATTTATGCTGATTTTGAAAGTATATTACTAAACTGTCCTGAAAATAGATCTAAAAATACTCAGAACTTAAAGGTGCATGAACCATCCTGTTTCGCTTATTACGTATGTTGTTCATACGATCCAGATTTGAATAAATATGTTACATATAGAGGTTTAGATTGTGTAGAAGTGTTTATAAAACGTTTAATTGAAGATGTCAGTTACATAAATTCCATACTGTCTAAAAATAGACCCATGAAAGCTTTGTCTGTCAAACAACAAATAGAGTACGAAGAGGCTACTCGATGTCATATTTGTAAACATTTGTTATTGGGTGACAAAGTTCGAGATCACAATCATGTTACATCTGAATACAGAGGACCAGCACATTCTCGTTGCAATTTAACGTTTACAATATGTTCGTTTATACCTGTTGTTTTCCATAATTTATCGGGATATGATTCTCATTTATTTATTAAAGAACTGGTTAAGTACGATGGTCCTATTAAAATAATTCCTAAATCAAAAGAAAAATACATCTGTATTATGAAAAGCCTCGCTTCTAAGAACAAGTCTAGTCCTGTTCAAATAAAGTTTATAGATTCTTATCAATTTTTAAGTTCGAGTTTAGATGAACTATCTAAGAATTTACATGTAGAACATTTCATAAATCTTTCAAGAGAATTTGGCCATAAAGCCGATTTATGCTTATTGAGACAAAAGGGTATTTATCCATACGAATATATTGATGCATGGTCTAAGTATGATGAAAAATGTTTGCCCCCTAGAGAGTGTTTTTATAACACAATGAAGCTGGAGCCTATTTCTGAAGATGAATATACACATGCACAAAAAGTTTGGTATTCTTTTAGTATCAATTCTGTTGGTGAATATACTGATCTTTATTTAAAAAACGATGTATTATTATTATGTGACATATTTGAGCATTTTAGAAACACAAGTTTAGATTATTACAATCTTGATCCAGCATACTATGTGTCCGCACCAAGTTTAAGCTGGGACGCAATGCTTTTGTGTACTGGTGTTAAATTGGAGCTGATGCATGACTTGGAAATGTATAATCTACTTGAAAAGGGAATACGTGGTGGATTAGCACAGTGTTCCCTACGACATGCAAAAGCGAATAATAAATTTCTACCCTATTTCAATGATACTAAGCCTTCATCTTTTTTAATATATCTTGATTGTAACAATCTTTACGGATATGCTATGAGAAAAAAAATGCCTGTATCAGAATTTCAATTTTTATCAGAAAATGAAAGGGCTAACTTTGATGTTTTGAATATATCTGATGATTCTGAATATGGATATATTCTGGAGGTCGATCTAACTTATCCAGAAATATTGCATAATTCGCATAGTGACTTACCATTCGCACCAGAGAGATTTGTACCTCCTGGTGGGAAAACTACGAAATTAATTGCGAATTTATATGACAAATATAATTACATCATTCACTACATACATTTAAAACAATGCTTGAAAAATGGGTTGATTTTAAGCCGAATACATCGCATTCTCAGATTTAGACAAGAACATTTTTTGCAAAAGTACATAGATTTAAATACTCGTCTGCGTCAAGCTTCTACATCAGCCTTTGAAAAAGATTTTTTCAAACTTTTGAATAATGCTGTGTTTGGAAAAACAATAGAAAATAAACGCAAGCAAGTAAATGTAAAGTTAGTAACAAAGTGGGAAGATTCTGATAATAAAACAAATAAATATATTGGTGCCGAAAAACTTATTTTACAACCCAACCTGAAAAGTATATCAATCTTTTCAGAAAACTTTGTGGCTGTTCAGTTAAGCCCTGAAAAATTAATATTGGATAGACCGATTTACATTGGTTTTACTGTATTGGAGTATGCCAAACAACACTTATATCAATTCCACTACGATTTTATCAAAAACAAATATGGCTTGAAAGCTAAACTATGTTACACTGACACGGATAGTCTACTTTACTTAGTAGAAAGGGATAATTTTTACAAGGATATGATTGATAATATATCGGTATTTGATACCAGTAATTTTGCTTAGGATAATCCATATGGAATACCTAAAATTAATGAAAAAGTTCCGGGTTTGTTTAAAGATGAACTTGGAGGCTCGGTAATTTATGAATTCATAGGCTTAAGGGCTAAACTTTACTGTTTGAAAAGTGTAAAGACAACATTAAAGAAGGCAAAAGGTATAACGAAACCTGTAACAAATCAATTAAAGCTTTCTGATTATAATGCTGCTCTACACAATAACAAAATTATCAAACGTAAAATGAATGTAATTAAATCGATTAAACACGTTCTCTATTCACAACAAGTGAATAAAATTGCATTAAATAGAAGTGACGATAAAAGACAAATACTTTCAAATCAAATCGAAACCTTACCATGGGGCCATTCTGATACAATTTCTTAAAATGTATTATTTAGTTATAATGTATTTAGATGTATAATACAGCTGTGTATTCTCCTGTTTATATTACCTTTTCTTAAAATTAAATATACGATTACATTGAAATTGTGTCTATCTGTCTATTAATAAGTGTGTATGAATAGATATAATTTTATTTAATAAACTAGTTAAACGCATTTTTTTTTATTTATTTGATTTACCCATATGCTAACTACGCATTTAGTTAAAGTATTAAAAAATAGTCTAAGTAATCTTCAAGTCAATCAATAGTTCGATCAATAACTATGATAAGAATTATAAATACTAGAGCCTGAATAGTTTTCATAACAGATACAGACATGAAGTGGGTCAAGCAACAAGTATCATTGCATGTTAAAAATATAGATGTAAAGGAAACTTCGCTACGCGTGAAACACAGCGTACTTCTCCCAAATAATATTCGATGCATAATATGTGGTCCCTCGAATTGTGGTAAAACGAATGTCATGATTAGTTTACTAATTCATGAAAACGGATTAAAGTTTAACAATGTTTATCTTTATTCTAAGACCAGCTTTCAGCCAAAATACAGCTTCCTAAAACAAGTTTTGCAAAGAGTTCCAGACGTAAAACTTTTTGTTTTTAATTTTGATGATGATGTTATTCATCCTAACGACGCATTGTTGAACTCTGTTATCATATTCGATGATGTAGTTTGTGAAAAACAAATAAACATAAGAAATTATTTTACACTGGGTAGACATAGAGGTATAGACTGCTTTTATTTATCTCAAACGTATTCTAAAATACCAAAGCAGTTATTACGTGATAATGTTAACTTTTTGATCATTTTCAAGCAAGATGAAGTTAACATGAAACATATATACGATGAACATGTTAATTCTGATATTGACTGGTCTAAGTTCAAAGATATGTGTTCTAAAATCTGGATCCATCCTTATGATTTTTTAACTATAAATAAGGATTGTGAATTAAATAAAGGTAGATATAGACAGTCATTTGACAACTTTATTTATTTTGATTAATGGTTATATAACATGAAATGAAAAACAAAAAAAATCATTTGAACATTAATACTTCTGCGTACAAGTCGTATAATGGACCATAACATAACAAATCAATTAATAAACTCTGCGGATGCTATTAGGAAAAAGGTGAAACAAATGAAAGATTATGAATTTAGTACCGACACTCATCTGAAGTATTTTTTTAAACCTCTTGCTGACCCTCTTAATGCTATAGCAGCTAACAAGCAAATTTCAATAATAAAAAATGAAGACACTTATGACGACCAACCTAAAAACACTGATATCTTAGGTTCAAAAATATTTTTGCGTGACAAATCACATGATATGTACAAACATGAATCACCAGAATCAGAAAAGTTTTATTCAGAAGACGAAGAATATAACTCATCTGAATCAGAAAACGTTAATGTATCGCTGAAAAAAGAAGATATCTTTGAAATATACGATGATATGAACATACCATTTGGCGTACGTAGTGAGAACGATAAGCACATGATTGGAAATACAATAGTTAATTTCTCTACCACTCGCGAGAACTCTGATAAAGTGTACTTAATTCGCGTAGCTAATAAACAGTATAAAATAACACCTGGTCTTAAAGAATTATTGCTTCGCAAGAAGCCTGATTTAAGTTTGGTCAATTTAAAAGATAAATTAGTTTACAAAGAAATACTTATCACAACTAATGCTCATAAAAGAGACTTTGACCCTGCAGGTCAAGTTAAAGGTGATAAAGGTCTAAAATATTCTCAAGTGGTCAAACCGTTATTTCCCGAGTCTAGTAAACGCTTACAAGAACCTACAGAAGTTAAATCTAAACAAAAACGAGGTGCTGGTCTACCGTATCTTAAAAAATATAAAAAAAATACCGAGCTTATTTATTGGGATGATCCTAATGAATTAGTGGACAGGCTTAAACTTTTGATCGCATCTAAAACTGCAGGTAATACTAATCTTGACAATGAAATCTTATCAATTATTGAAGAGTTAAAAGAAGCGGGTGTTATAAAAGAATAAAAAGACTCAGCGTTTAAATTGACTATCAGTATAATTTTGTAATTCAGAAGTGATAGTTGAAAGAATGAGCAAAGTGAAAAGAGACATTATAAACGAAATTCATAGAAGTGCAAGAAAAAATTTTCCTCGAAGGCATGTAATATTAAAAGATATTGATGATCTCTGGCAAGCTGATTTAATGGATATGCAAAGTTTCTCCAAATTCAACAACAACAACAAATATATTTTAGTTATCATTGATGGATTCTCTAAGTACGCTTGGGCTATTCCACTTAAACAAAAAACCAAAGAAGCTGTATCTGAAGCTTTTATTACATTATTGAGTAGAGAAAAACGCATCCCTAGAAACTTGCAAACAGATCTTGGAAAAGAGTTTTACAATAAAAGTTTTCAAAAAATATTAATAAACCATTCTATCAACCACTACTGCACTTATTCGACCAAAAAAGCTTCAATTGTAGAACGATTAATAAGGACGATTAAGAGTAAGCTTTTCAAGGAATTTAGTTTCAAGGGGAATTATAAATGGACTGACGGGACACTTGCAAAAACCATTACTGGATATAATAATGCAATACATAGAACAATTGGTTTACCACCAGCTCAAGTTAATCATAGCAATAAAACTAAAGTACTACAGAGATATTTCAATCAAAATCGAACGAAAACAAAATGTGCTAAGTTTAAGACAGGCGATTTTGTTCGAATAAGTAAATATAAAGGTTGTTTTGAAAAAGGTTACACTCCTAATTGGTCAACAGAGATATTCAAGATCAGTAACGTTCAAAACACAAACCCTGTTACATATTTATTACAAGATGTTAAACAACAACCTATTTTAGGAGCCTTTTACGATCAAGAATTACAAAAAACCAAACATCCTGATATATACCTTGTTGAAAAAGTTTTAAAACGAAAAGGTAGAAAAGTTTTCGTGAAATGGTTGGGGTTATCATCCTGCGAAAATAGTTGGATTGACGAAAGCAATGTTTCATGAGCGGTTTATCAATATAACATCACGGTCTATGATAGTGATCTCATTCTGTTTCTATACATGAAAGGGAAAGGACTTATAAATAATTTAATTAATAATTTACCGTTTGAGCTCCATTTGCCAGGATATAATTATTGTGGCCCAGGAACTAAATTACGTGAAAGATTAGCTCGAGGTGATAAAGGTGTAAACAAGTTAGATGAATATTGTAAACATCACGATATTGCATATAACAATTCAAAAACTTTGAAAGATCGCCACAAAGCAGATATAATTTTATTAAAAATGGCAAAAAAGCGTGCTTTGTCTTCCGATGCAAGCACTGGAGAAAAACTTGCTGCCAATTTAGTTAATAATATAATGTTAACAAAAGTGAATACTGGAGCTGGGTTCAAAACAAACTTTAAAAATTTAGTAACCAATACGAAAAAATGTATTAAAAAAGTTAAACCGAAGTGTAGGAAAAAACTAATTGAATTGGCCTACGCTGCTGCTAGAGAATTAAATCGTGATTCATCTGCCAGGATTCCACGTATTATACCAATTCCTAAGTCTGGAGGGGTTCTACCTTTAATACCAATATTTGCTGGTTTGTCTGCTGCTGGCAGTATTGCAAGCGGAATTGCTGGAATCGTCAAAACCATAAATGAATATAGAGTTGCAAAAAAGCGTTTAGAAGAAATGAAAAGACATAGTAACAATGTGGAAGGTGTATGTATTGGAAACGGACTGCGGCTAAACCGTTACAAGGACGGGCTTGGGCTATATACAAATTTAAAGAAAAAAAAACTAAATCATAGGCTACCTAATCGCGCTCTTACTAATATAGATATCATACATTTTACCAAAACCGTTCCATATTTTCGTGGAGTGTTTATGAGAGATACCTTACCGAAGTCTCCATTTTCAAAAGAGTGCGGAATCATAAATTTAGATAATTCTAAAAATTCTGGTACACATTGGGTAGCCTATGTAATTTTAAATGAATATGTTGAGTACTTTGACAGCTACGGCAACTTGAAACCTCCAATAGAATTTATTCGTTATGTAGGTTCTAACAATATTAATTATAATTACAATAATTTGCAAAAAAATAATTTATTCAATTGCGGACATTTATGTATTAAGTTTCTTAAGGAGTTTTGGAAAAAGCGAGGTTTTATCAAATCATCACTTAAAAAGGTTTAAATGTTATGAGTCGTCTACATAAGACAACACTTTGACTTTATCTGTCACAAGAGGTGAATGTTAATTAGATTAAAGAAAATAAAAAATGATTGTTTACAATATAAAATCAACTGCCAAAGATAATAGTTTTACTCGTTCTCGTACCTTCAAAAGACGAAGACATATTATACGAACTCTAAAAAAAATAACTAAAGATAATAAACTATTTCTTCGAGCTTTAGGATTTAAATTATGAGTATTCTTCAAGTGAATGATTTACCACAATTCGACAACTCTATAGTGAATTATGAAATTCATACATATAATCCATATAGCAACAATTTTAATGAAAATGATGAAATACGTATACCCATAAATCAGCAAGATTTGTACGTATTACCTTCAGCTAGCTACATTTACGTTGAAGGCCGAGCCACTACGGTTTCGAAAGATGGAGCAGGAAAACTAACACGAAAGGTTGTTAATTTTACCAACAATCATATATCATTTCTATTCCAAGACATTCGATATGAAATTAACGGTGTAGAGATAGACCGAATAAAAAATGTAGGTATTTCTACAACTCTAAAATCATATGTGTCAATGAGCCAGGGGGAAAGTAAGGCTGCTGCTATTTGGGGTTGGAATTTGAATGGGATGAAAGATAATGATGGTATTTTTAGTGCACTTATACCTTTGAATAAAGTTTTAGGATTTGCGGAAGATTATAATAAAATTATCATTAACTGTAAACATGAACTTATACTTAAAAGAAGCGGTTCGAATCTTAATAGTGTTTTACTTGATAATAATGACTCCATTGAAGTAAGTATAGAGAGACTGCAATGGCGTATGCCTCATATAAAAGTTTCAGATCGGGAAAGATTAACTTTACTTAAACATTTAGAAAAGGATCGTCGTATTCAAATAGCTTTCAGAAATTGGGACATGTACGAATACCCTTTATTACCTAGAACTACAAAACATTCTTGGGTTGTTAAAACTGCTTCACAACTCGAAAAACCAAGGTATGTGATCTTTGGTTTGCAGACAAATAGAAAAAATATGAAAAGTAAAGACTGCTCAATATTTGACCATTGTAAATTGACTAATGTTACTATTTTTTTAAATTCTCAATATTATCCATACGAATCAGTGAATGCGAAATTTTCAGAAGATAAGTATTATATATTATATGAAATGTTCACCAAATTTCGTCAGTCTTACTATAACACCCGGTCTGAACCAATGCTTGGTTTGGACGAATTTAAAGAAAAGGCGCCTTTATTTGTAATTGATTGCTCAAGACAGAACGAAGCCTTAAAAACTGGGGCTGTAGATGTGAGACTAGAAATAGAAAGTTCTGAAGATATACCAGAAAATACATCTGCCTATTGTCTAATCATCAACGATCGTCAATTTGAATATAAACCCTTAAGTGGTATTGTAAAGAAACTATTATGAACGCTATAGTCGATGTGCAAGGGTTTAAGACGGAAAGTAACGAGTTCATCGTGAAAGAAATAGCAATAGCATGTGGAAATCAAATTATGGTATTATTAATCAAACCACCATTCCCATTTAACAATCTTACAAACAAAGAAAGATTGCAAGTAAGTTGGATAGAGAGAAACAGAAAAAATTTCTGGAAAGAGGGTTTTATGCCATACTTAAACTTTCATCGATATATTGTACCTTATCTGGAAGATAAAAGCATTTATGTTAAAGGATGCGAAAAAATTTCGTGGTTAAAAAACTTTGTAAAACATGATAAAATATATAATTTAGAAGATAAGAACTGTCCTCGTTTACAAAAATTATTTGATGACTATAGAATGTCTAGTAATATATTTAGTTGTGTATATCATTCGAATGTCTGTGCTTTAAAAACTGTAATGTGTTTGAGAAAATGGTGTACAGATGAAAATAAATTTTTTTGATTGATTATTTCTTGTTTTATTTTATTACTAAATAAATACATAGAACCACAATAAACCATGCTATAATTTTAAATATACCGAAAAAATAATGTTAGTCCTGTCCATATGACTCCAAGTACCACATCGTTATAAATTAACAACGCCAGTTAAAAGACCTCATTATGCCTATGCACATCCCCGTATCAAGACCTTCTAAAAATGATTCAAAATTATTTTAGCCCACGATATGAAACATATAATGAATATCAAATTCGATTATGTTCATTCAGACATTATTGGGCTACAGTAGATTCAAAACGAAGATTGGTGATGAAAATGGCTGATGCAGGTTTTTTTTACTGTGGAAGTGGTTTAAACGATAAAGTTATGTGCTTTTCGTGTGGAGGTGATATCAAAGATTGGGAGTATTACGATGATCCTTGGATGCAGCATGCTATACTTTTCCCTGATTGCTTTTATTTAAATGCTGTAAAAGGGACAGATTATGTTGATAAACTCAAACATCAATTTATTAAAGAAACAAAAGTATAAAATGGTTCCAAAGTAGTATTTAAGCTACCAGATTCTGGCTGAAGATGAAAATGCTTTTATCTTATTCGTTTTTTATTCCATTAATTGTTTCTGAATACAGATAAATATGTTAAATTAACATTATTTTAGTTTTATTTATTAAAAGACTTGTGACACCTCTAAGAATAATCAACCAGTGTTGTACCATAGAAAGTAATGTAGTTCAAAATCTATTTGAATAGATATGTTCCAATGAATTAAATAGTATAGGTATTCTCAATTCTAATAGACCATCAATTCAACAAACATTATTTCATCTAGTTGAACTCTACAATAAATAAAGATTAACCTATTTGAATAAAAATGTTAATGTCATTTCAATTATCTATTTGATTAGACAATCTATTCAGTAAATAAAATTTCATCTATTTTAATAGATATGTTCCAATGAATTAAACAGTATATTCTAATAGACCATCAATTCAACAAACAAGATTTCTTCTATTTGAATAGATATTTTTTATCTATTTGAATAGTGTAAATTGGGGTATCTGGATCTCCTTTGATCCAGATGCCCCAATTATATACTACTGGTTACAGTCGTAAATGTAGATACTGTCAAGGAATAAATAAGTTATGTATCTTAAGGTTGACTTTTACTTGAATCTTATTATTTTTCCGACATCGTCTTTACCAACATTTTGAATGAAAAGATCGGTTCGAAAAAGTGAAATGTGCCCGTTATGTGGGAAAGGAATTTGTTGAAAAATTGCATATCCGCTCCATGACAGCACCTAAACAGTAGCAGCTTCGAAAATATAACCAAACGTACAATATCTGCCTATCCATCTTTCACACAGCTCTATCTCAATATAGGTAGTAAAGAGATAAAAAAGTATTTATGTATTTACTTTTTTTTTAAATATTGAGAATAAATGAAATTCCCAGTTGTAGTAACTTTCTCTTCTAATTGCACGAGTATTATAACTCTTTTTTTGTTCGACGTTGAACAAAAAATGTCAAAACCACAGCTAAGCTTAGAAGCTTAGAACAAAATCGTTCACTAGGCGGGTACAGTGAGCTACAAAAGCGTTGTATTTTTGTGAGGTCTGAATCGTTTTAGTCCATTCGTTCAGTGTCGTGTCTAATGGATTGTGAGTAGAGGCGCTCGCGTGTGCGGATCTGTCTGTATTTCTGATTTTGGTCTAAGTTAGAAGAATTTTGCGGATAACAGCAAACAATAACTTCATTTTAATGTGCACACTTTCTATCATAATCCGAAGGTTTGAAGAAAATTCCGAGTTCATTGCTCCAAAGGTTTGATAATTATATGCTCAACAGCATAATTATCACAATGAACGAGGCTGAACTATCAAAATGAAAGCCATTCCCATCGATTGCCATGTGTCACGCAATAATCCCTCGGGTTCGGAAGGCATTACTTTAACTATCTTCCAATATTTAAAGCATAACTTATTAAAAAGTTGTCTATTATGCAACAGATCAAGCATCTTTTTGGCTTTTCTAAAAAAGGAGGAGGTTCTCATTTCATCTGTATAATATTTTATGTATCTTCATCGATATGTTCGTCAATTGCGGACCGATTTTGAATGTCTTTTTTCATTTGGTGGAAAAAAAACTTTTGTGGTAGTCCCAAATAAATTTAAACTTTGGTAGTTTTTGAGTTAGTTTCAATAATCCGCTATTTTCCACTTAGTGTATGTTGATGACGTTATAATAACTTCCTGTCACTGTTATTTACATATCAAGTATATTCATACGAATTTGTGTAGAGTACCTAGGTACAAATACATTATTTAATACTGAAAAAAAAAACAAAAAAAAAATACAGGCTTCCAAAAAACAACTTCACAGTGAAAAATTACTTTAGAAATGTTTCATGGTGTAGTGTCTTTTTTTTTCAAGTGATGTTGTTTTGTTAAAAAGTATTTATAATCTCAATAAAACTGATGAAAAACTTCACAGTTTCCGGGGAAGGAAAACCTTTGCCAGGTTTAATTTTAAACACATAACACAATTACACGCTTCAGCTCATCCATTAAATCCCACTACTAAGTTTGCAATGCCCTACTAAACACTTGCCAACTTTTTAGAGCACTCAGCTCAATTCTTATCGCAAAGCAACACATACTATTTTCGCTCAACTTAATATCAAATGCAGTTTGTAATCGCTGCATTATCTAGTTCTTAAATACGATGAAAATACCTTGTTGGGCACGAAATTCTGTTGGGAAAACTAACAAGCTGAGTCAGCGGTTTATATAAATAAGTGAGTGCTTATTCAAGCAAAAAAATGTTGGTAGGATTTTTTTGTAGGTAAATTATTGTGTGAACTGTGGTTAGCGATGACTAGAGACGCACCTATGGGATTATCCGCCTTTATTGAAAACATTGTAACATTTCATTTACGAATGTTTTTTGAGATGTGTTTGTGTGGACAGAATGCTCATAGTTCATACTAATTCCTTGCTGCCATGATAGTACATACTAACTCCTTGCTGCCGTGACAGTACATACTAATTCCATGCTACCATGACAGTAGGTACTTGCTAATTCCATGCTGCCATGATAGAAGGTACTTACTTATTCCATGCTGCCAAGTCGTTATGCTAAGGCAGCCATTTTGCATCTTGCATCTAGGTAGGCTTGCGGACGGTGAGCAATGGGTAGCTCGCCGTCCGATAAGGACCAGGCCCGGGTCGACGGCGCGTTGTGTTCCACGCGCTCCTCAAACAGATGTCAGCAGAATTGACGGGGTCCGTTAGGGCCGATGCCTGGCGGGGTCGCGAAGAAAACCGAAGGGGAGATCGTGGCCCCCGGCAACAGGGCAACCGAAGAAACACGTGTGGGTTTTAGTCAGTAAGAGTCTGACACGCCCTCCCGCTACGCCCCATAGTGGGAGAAGTTATTTGATAATTTTCCACCCAAAAAAAAAGGTAGCCATCTTGTTTGGCTCTGCTCGGGTGAAAATACGGAGAAAACAAATTTTCCCAGATATAAGACCTAGCTTGATCGATTTTTCGCCCCCGTAAACCCGTATAAGTATTTCAACTTTCATCGAAATCGTTAGAGCGTGAGAACGTGATTACAAACATATGTATTTATATTTAGACAAATATTGGCCATTTAATAGTATAGGGTAGCATTAGTATAGGTTTAGTAGTAGAGCCCGCTAGTATGAGTAATACCAATCTTGTCGAATGTCTAATATCGTCGCTCAGAATTCAAAACCGCGAATGTGAAATTTTTTACCAAAATCAGATTTTTGTTTTACTTCATTCTACACGTTCAAATACGTGATCCTGCATTTAAAAAATGGCCGAACGTTACCCATTCATATTGTTTTAATTTAGTATAAAGTATATTATTTTAAAATAATAGTATGTATGTAGTACATTTTGTAAAGTTTTTCTTTGTCTGCTGTAAAATTTGATGAATAGGTATTGCATTCGCGGTATTAGATACCGCGCGACGATATGTAATTTGTTTACTACGAAATAAACTAGTCTCTTACCTCGTGAAAGAATATGAAGTAAGTGTATGAAAGTGAAATCAAGTCATTACCTCCATTGAAAATCAAATCCTTCAGAGAAAACTTATATGATCAATCAAGTGAATGCCTTTTTTTCGGGGGTGAAATTATCAAATAACTTCCTCGCTCTGGGGGGAGCGGGAGGGCTTGTCAGACTCTTACTGACTAAAACCCACCCGTGTTCCTTCAGTTGCCATGTTACCGGGGGCCACGATCTCCCTTTCGGACTTCTTCACAACCCCGGCAGATCAAGTGTGTACCTGTTATTTATTCCTTAAATCTATAATAACAGCCTCTGTGGTCTAGTGATAAGGCAACCTATCTTAGACAGAGAAATCCCGGTTCGATTCCTAGCGGGGCCAAAGTTTTCTGCTCGGTTCGGTTGATGGTAGGGCTAGTTCTAAGTCCGCCTGGCCACCATGTCTGTCGCCATAACAACAATGTTAACAGCATGTTTGTGTTACGGCAGTTAGAGGTAAGATAACCAGTTCTTCTGTGGTTGTGGATTCGGGGTGAAGCTCGCTTCTACCTTCGGCCTGGTCATTAATTACCATCAGGACCTAACCACAACAAAAAATATTATAAAATTATAGGTATATACCTTGTTAATGTAAAGCTCTGCCAATATGTTCAATAACATATACCTACTCACATAAAATAGAACAATAAATGTACTGATATAATACACGGTTCGTTTCCCTTTTTCCTCCAAAAGCACTCCCCATTTGGGTTGAAATTAAAGTTTATTATCATTAGCATAACCTAAAACAGAGCCAAAATTTGCCCATAAAATATCCTTTTTATTTTTTAAAACCTTGTTTCGCGCCTGCAAATAAAAAAAACGCGGCCAAGTACGTGTCGAACTACGCACAATGAAGAGTTCCGTATTTGGGATGAATTTATCCCAAATACAAACTTAACATTGTAGATGAAATACATGTTCTCCCATATATACTGCAAATATAAGTTTGTACGCACAATATTGATAAATTTACCATTTTATTTTAAGACTACAGATTTCTTATAGGTTTTCCAGTAATCTATGAGTGAAGGAAGAATTTCAGGCTCTGTAGTTTCAAAGATAAGGGTAAATTTTCATCAATTTTCTTAAATATCTTTAAATGTATTTATATTAAAAATATAAAAAATAACATTTGAGATCCTTATAACAAGCCCTTTCATTTGATATATCACACAATACAGTTTGAAAAACTATTTTCTGTAATTTTCTTATTTGCCCCCAAAAGTGACCCCCATATTCAAAATTAATTTATTTACGCTACACATTCGTGTTTGGGTCACAGAAATACATATGTGCACCAAATTTCAATTTAATCAGTCCATTAGATTCGGAGCAAATTGGCTGTGACAGACGGACAGAAAAATAGACAGGCCGACAGACAGACAGCCACACGAGTGATCCTACAAGGATTCCGTTTTTCCTTTTGAGGTACGGAACCCTAAAAATTAAAGCAAGTAATGTAAAACCTACTTTGTTTAAAAGTTATTCTGGGTTTTCCTTGATCCCAAAGTTTTCTGAGTTCTTGTCAAGGTAGAGGTTTTGTAAAGGTTTTTATCTAACTAATAAGCTGGCACAGTAGATAATTAGCTAATATTTTATATTTAGTACTCCACAATTATTATATGCCTGACTATATTACATCCTTGTGAAATAAAATGAAATTGTTTATTCTGTAAATAGGATATCGAAATTACTTTTACACGACATATATAAAAAAAATATAAAAAAATTATAAGCTAGATAATTTCGGCGTTTCCTATCTGACTACTCTGAGAAGAAAGGCCGAAACAAACTCAGAAGTCACAGTCTTTTTAAAAGTCGAGACATGTAGATTAGTGTCTGAAATGGTCTTTTGAGGAAAGAACCACACAGATTTGAGTGGACCTGTCCAGTCAGTGCAAGCATTTGTCGGTAATCGTGTAACTCAACTCTGAACTTAAGGAGCTGTCGGGTTTGTATCCAATTAGCTCTGGTCTTCTATATCTACAATGTGAAATTTAATTCGTTTTAATCCGATTAAGGGGTCATTGTACTAATCATTATTAACAACTTTGACAATTTGTTCATAATGATTAGAACAAATTGTCAAAGTTGTTCTATCAACTAGGTTAGGATATTATATTTTTTTAGTTTTGTCATACCTATTTGTGTTAGTAAGTAATTAATAATTGAATATAAAAATCTAAGAATGTAAAAAAAAAAAAAATACTTTGACAATGGGACCAATCCTAAAATCCCGAAAAAAAAATCAACTCTTCCCTACATTTATGTTCGCATAGCTTGTCAAAATTTAGGGAACAGCAGATTTTTTTTTTGCGATTTCAGGCTAGGTTCCATAGTGAAAATTGTCATAATGATGAGTACAATGACCCTTAAACGAATTTAATTTCAATTGTATACTTATAAAACAAAGTCACTTCTCTTCCACATTTATTATGCACAAAGTATAAAACTCTCTGCCAGCGTCTGTGTTCTCGTCTACCGTATGTATGCCTTCAAAGCAAGAGTGAACAGGCATCTTTTGGGTATGCTCGTTCCATCATAGACCCCATCCTTCGCTTTCCATCGGGCGAAATCGGGGTCAAGAGCAGGTCCATTGTTTGTAACACAGATAGACTCGAAAAATGACTTTGTTTAGTTTAGATTTCCTAAAATACACAATGAATTTTGCTGTTTTCATTTCATCGTCGCTTAGAACATTTATACGTAAAGTTTATTGGGATGACACATTGACACTTTGAGGGACACTAAACGCCCCCAGACGTAAAACAATAAAACTTCTATTGTGTCTCGTTCAGTGGCCTTCAACCGATTAATAATTAACATTGATTTAGCACATAAATCTCAATGTTTAGATATGTCGCCATTGCGAAACAGGGCGGGTCGCTAGTTATAAAATAAATGAGCTTGTGCCCACTTGCACGTTCATGGGTTATCCTTAATAACTTGGTGTTAACAGCTAACTCAGGGTTAATCAAATAATTCATCTTGCGTCAATAAGAGTTAGAGGTAAACCAAGGGTATTTTTTAAAATATTTAAACTTCCGATGTGGGAGAGTGTCGCTAAACTTTAGGTTAATGTTAGTAATGTCAAAATAAATTGACGTTATTATGTACCGCTGTAAACATATTTTGTCATTTATATTGTTCACTGTTATTTTTTATTAATTATTATTTTAAATATGGCCTATGTCACTTGAGATGATGTAAGAGTTCTAACGCCACCCCAAACATCCAAATCTGTCCACGCATTTAAAAGTTATGGTAACACAAAGAAACTTACATGTATACACGAATCCTGAAAACAATTACACTCCATTTCGGGCAGTTGTGTAAAAACTGAAAATATATTAATACCTTATCTGACGTTTTCTTCAATCAATAAACTAAATCTCCATGAAAACCACATACATAAGATTAAAATGAAATCTCATGTTATAAAATTTGAATAAAATAAAATATTAAGTATCCGTAATGTTTTGTAAATAAAAGAGAGGAGTATACAATTTCCGTTAATTGTTCGTTCATTTATTTTTGATTGGATTACATATCAGGGTACATACATGTCAAATGAACAGCAATGTTCTCAATTCGAAAACACAAATGTCAAGTTAACTAATCCGATGTTACTTTTTAGTGGTGCAACGCAGTTATTAATTGAGCAAAAATGTTAATAACTTAACTCCGAGTTTACAAAATCTACGTTTATTCATTTAAACTGACTAAACGTAAAAGTGGGCCTCAGAAATTTTCTTAAAAATCAGCACTATCTAAGTAAACTACGCGAAGTCAAAAATTGCAAATCTAAGCTTTCCTTCAACAAACAAGTGTTCAATCAAATCGTTCAGATTCACCCCCACAGCATTTCACTAACGCAGTCTGTCTGTTGGAAGCCAATGTGTAAAGAAACTGTGAGGTTCGTGTCCTTAGGTCATAGAGGTCAGAACCCTGACCCCGCTGGTGTTCTGTTTCTTTTTTCTAGTAATTACTAGCAGTGCTAATGAGAAAAGTATTTAAGGAGATGTAGTAGGTTCAGTTTAAGAGATGTTTAGCTACAAAAAAAATTAAAGGCAAATAGCATGGCTTAGTTTTCTAAATTACTCAATATTCTAGAATTAGTGCCAATTTTTTAGAGATGCATAGAATTTTGTTCTTAAACCTCTTTGTGATTCACAAGTATAAGGCAAGGTATTGACCACCATCGATTTACCAGATTATAGGAGGCAGTAACCGCATATTTTTTCGAGTGATTTACAACAATAACGTCCAACTGTATAGAGAAAACCTTTCACAAAATATTTTGAACCTACTGTTTATATTTGTGTGTAATAGAACTCATGCCATTTTTTCTATTGAAGTCCTAACCTTATTAGTATCGGGTTTTTTTTTTGTAGAAATACATTTCTTTTTCTTTGTTATCTCTCACTGCATGGCCAATCTAGCCGTCTAGTCATAAATTGGACTCATAAGTTATGTTGTGTCTAGTAAATATGGTACGAGGCAAATATATCTTGAAAAGGTTGCACTTAAATAGATTAAGTGTGAGTATTTTTTGCTTAAGATAATTGGAATGTAGTTCATTATAATAAATTAGTGTATCCATAAAATAAACAGGTTAATATTATTTGATTGTTTAAAAAAATATCAACTGGTACTTGTTTTTACTTAACTTTGCTACAGAAATGACAGGTTATGTTTTTGCCATATTATTATAATCATCCTGTGATCTCTAAACGATGAAGGAAAACATCGTGAGGAAACCGGCTAGTCTTAGAATAAAAAAATCGAAGACATGTAACATCTATCAACTCGCACTGGGCCCGCGTGGTAGATTACAGGTCACTCCTTCTCACAGAGAGGAGGCCTGTGTCCCAGCAGTGGGAACATTAAAGGCAGATTATGCTTTATGTTTATTGTAATTATGGCATTGATAGTTTTCCACAAGTTATTTCTCACGCATTTTTTTATTTAAGTGGTCACATTTATCTATTTATTTAAAACACATACAACTATCATCACAGGCTTACCTAATACAATAGTGTAGTTATAGTTACATTTAAGATAATATTTAAAACTATATAATTATGAACAACAAAGAGTAATTTTACAAAATGTGGCCAATGTGAATTCACTCAGAGTACAATTGAAGCAGTCAATCTGTTGTGACACCATATTGAGTGTATGCAGGGCGCGTCAGCACACGTCACTCTTAAAAGCCAATACCTGGGGAAGTTCTCAGATTTTTAAGAACGTTCGCATTCTAATCTCAGAGTCAATTTGTCAAATACACAATACCCAAATTTACCTACATTTTGAAAAGTTTTTAACATATTTAATGTTAAAAACGTTTTAAAGGGGTACTGACTTTCCCAGTGACAATATATCCCTGAAATGAGATTGCGACAAAATGTTTAACGTTTTAAATTAGGTACCGGAATTGGCCTTCTGGTACGTATACACCTCCGGTCCACCACGATTTTCATTATCATACCAGGCAGATAACTCTAACAAAACATAATAATAATCCGCTGTTATGAAAACAGCTTATACCTACCTGAACGCTAAACATAGCACCGAGAAATGCGCGCAAAAGATTACTTTAATCTCAGCCAAAAATACCTTTTCACCCAGATTTTTATACCTAAAATTCGGATCCAACCCCTATTTAGTACCTCCCTACTATAAATAGAGAGGTGCAGAAGGCCCGCTTGATACAATGAGCGAAAACGCACGCAAGCATAGACTAACTTCACGTACAAGTGCAAGCGCACTCGCGACTGGCATTTGTTTCAGATCGCCGTACGTACGCGTTTATGTGTGCATGATCCTGTTTTTACTCATTGCATATAACAAGCCTTCTGTACCTATATATTTAGTGTCAGTACCACCCCTACTTAGGCGACGCCTTATCACCGGTTTCCGGTACAGTGAGCATTTCGTAATTAGCAGTATAATTATTTACCCTTGGAAATATACGGTCTAAATGTTTGGTAAAAAGTGTATCTTTAGTAGTGGCGGATAAAAATTTGCTTTGGATGACTTTGAATGGAAATGTTTTTGCTTTTTGAAAGAAACCAGGAGAGGGTTTTTTTCCGAGATATATTTTTTTTTGCAAATATTTATATCTCTAGCTTCAAATGCTGCTTGAATGGGTGCACCCGTAACATCACGTGAATGGGTCAGTTATTTCAGTAACAATAATTAATAGGAAAACTTAGTACCTTTGACATTCGGTTATGTAATAACAACGAAGGTATGTAAGTACTTTATTTTTTGACTTTCTATTATTATCTTAGATTAATTTTGTTACATGATTTTTTAATACAGAACTATTCACACCTCTGAAGGTCAAATCAGCGTGTAATAGTACTTTTCTTGTCGCGGCCTGTAACTTGGGCATTGATGGATGATCATGAAAGTGTGTGCACACATACGTGAGTCCATAAATGCTTGGTTGATGCCAAGGCTTGTATGGTACTTTTCTCAAATAATGACCGCGAATTCAACCTGAGTAAATTAATTATGAATTCCAAAATCAATGACGAACAACGATAACTTTTCACGCGCCAATATGTTCATTTGTTTCTTCTTTACTTTAAACAGCTCTATTTGCAAGCCGAATCGAAATTATGTTTTTTTTTTTTTTTAATAAGTTACCTCCTTAGTTGCTATGTGGTGAAGCAAAAAGTTCGTTCCATTTCTAAATAACGCGACAGATATGAGTTTTCATTATAATTTATTCGGCCGCTAAACACGACAGATATGGATTTTCATACAAACATTGCCGGCCCGGCGCTCGCATGTATTCGACCAGTACCGCAATTTAGATTTATCTCGAAGAAGGTTGTCAAAATTATTTTCGAATTTCCAAGCATGTTTGGGAAAAAGTATTTTTGAACCAATTTACAGTAATAAATATAATTTATCAATGTAATGGGGGATCCGAACAAGTCTATGTACGATATTATCTATTTCCATAACTTCACTTCACTTCTTCATTAAGGCTCGTGCATACAAGCGCGATATCGCGGGCGCTACAGGCCAGCGCGACGCTTGTAGCGCCCGCGATATCGCGCTGGTCTGCACGACCCTTTATAGTGAATCAAAATCGCCCCGACACACGAAGGTGATACAAAGTCATAAAGATAATAGTAGGTATAATGTGAATCGAATCGAATTTTCATTAGTATCGAAAATCGTTCGAACACACTCGACTCTCTTGATTCAATCTCGTGCGTTTCAACTGCTATTTGATTGGTTGGTTCTGATTGGGTCCAAGGTTTGGTAGCAGCTTGATTAAAGTTGGGATAATTAGCAAACTGGTTGAGTCTAAAAGAGTGGTTACCTTAGCCACTTTTTTAAATGTCGAAGGAAATCTAAGTCCAGCAGGAGAATACTGAATTGAATAATTTATTGATAAAAGATTTAATTTTTTTTAAAGTAAAAACTTCTTTTGGCGCGTTGGGCATTTTTGAGATGGGAAAACAACAATTGAACTTGCGACACCGTTACCGACACCTCATTTTTGTAAACGTAATTGTGCTCTTTATTTATATTATTTTACGGATCAATGTTCTATGCAATTATTTTTACTCTAAAGGTTTTGGAAGTTTTTTTTTTTTTTACTTGTTTCGGCACTCCCGGCGTGCCACTATTTTATTTTATTTTTTGAAGTGAAAGCTTCTTTATGCGCGTAAGGCATTTTTGAGATGGGACTAAACAATTGATTTCGCGACACTGTTACAGACACCAGCTTTTAAAAGACAGCAACGCGCGATACATTATTTCCTACACAGTAAAATGTTTCAAGTTTTTACTTCTGTCGGCACTCCCGGAGTTCCCCTGTTTTTATTTTCTTCCATACTTCTAAATAAAATTAGTCGTCATCTCAGTAGTCACCCTTAACAATACAACAAATAAAAAAAAATGTTTTTTGGCGTGATTTCATGTAGAACATTATTGAAAATAAAATCGGATGCGCATTAAAATTTTACAACTGACTGATTCTTAAGAATAACATTTCAAAACCTAAACAATAACTAACATCCTACAAAACTAGTTTGTTTCGTGAAACTATTGCAGTAACATTCGCAGCAATTGAGTTATTACTTTTCAAAGCTTCTTTTTCTTTGGCGCGAGTTTGTTCGTGCCATTTTTTGCCCAGTTAACAATCTGCTGAACAATAAATGGTACTCAGATTCTTTATTGAATCACATACAAGGTGCACAATGTGCGCGTGTTTAATACACGGGTAGGGCTCGTTGCCAGTGATCATAAAAATTATAAGTAAATAAAATAATTCGTAAATGGAAAAAAATAAATTTTCAATCCAATTAAATAATAATGCTCTCTCTTCCCTTCAATGCGCCTATTCTTTGAACGTAGTTTTTCTTAATTACATTGATGCGATTTTATGATCTGGCAAAAGACCCGTGCGCTACATTTCTTAAATTTGTTTAAATAAATAATAACGTTTAATGAATTAAAATCATATCCTACTAATAATATTATAAATATGAAAGTTTGTGAGGATGGATGGATGTTTGTTACTCTTTCACGCAAAAACAACTGAAGGGATTTGGATGAAATTTGGCACACAGATACTTCACATAGAATACTTTTCATCCTAATATTCCTACAGAATCCAGACTTATGCGGGTGAAATCGCGGGGCGCTGCAAGTATCTTCATAAAACGAAAACGTGAAATCATATACGTGTGTAAAATTAAGACGCAGATATATGACAGTGACCTTGAGTGGTTAGCTTGCGTGTTCTGTACTGAGCTCACGCATCGCGTCGTGCGTTTAGCCAGTAACAGGACTCGCCCATCAAGGAGCGCTCTCCCAAATTAGATGCCTTATTAATTTATTATTCATAGAACAAAATGTATTTTAATAAAAAACGACTTACTGACTATAAGTTAAATTAGATTATAATCGTCATAAAACATTATAGAAAAATGCAGTATTTTTCCTCGACAGGTAGAAAAGTCCCAAGCAGAACCCAGCAGGCATCTATCAGGTTATTAATTAATTTGCCACTCGACATCTGACCGGCCACAATTGCTTTCGAATTAACGTTCATCATTATCGCTCGTGATGAAATTCAATGCATTTGTACAATTTGTACGTTTGTACAATTTGCTCATTTTCGGTGTCTTTGTGATTCTGACAATGCTGTGTCTGTTTTTGTTGCTTTATTGGTACAAATGTGTTGATTTAATTTTAAACAGGCTGTGGATTTGTAACCTGTAATTAATTTACAGTTTTTAAGAGCTTGGACTTACAGAGCAGACCAACTTTGTGCATGTCCCGAATCGTCTGTAATTATATAAATGTTAACTCTTTGGCCTTAGCCATGGTCTAAGATCTCTGTATACTCTAACTACTTACTTACTTATGCTAACTCCGAGAGGAATCATCATCTTCCTTAAACCACAAGGCCATAGGTATCAAAAACGTTGACTGGTAGAAATTGCGTATGGCATTAAGTCCGCAGCTCACACTCAAATCTCAAAGGCTTCGATATAATACTAAGAAATCAATCATTTTAATTAATATAGTAAGTCATGCAGAAAAAAATTGTCTGCGGTCGTGGGACCCTGGTCAGGAACGATGTTCCCTCTCAAGTAAAATTTAAAACAAAAACAATATTTTTGCAGCAGCTATCTTGGATTTTCATTTTAACGTCACCGTTGCCTTTAGCATCCTTAAAAACCATGAAAACGACAACCATGACGAAAAATTTCAAAATTTTTGCAGCCGCCATCTTAGTTTTAATTTCTTTTTATTTATTTTATACATAAAGCACAGAAATGTACGCGATAAGGCCGCCCATTGTATATTTTGAAGTGTCTGATTCATTTTTTTGTTATGTAATTTTGTGGTGTATAATAAAGTACCTATATGTAATAAATAAATGTACAGAGGCGGACTTAATACCATAGGCATTTAGACCACACTATCGGCTTAAACCATGAAAACGACACCCGGGACGAAAAATTTGAAATTTTTCGCAGCTCCCATCTTGGATTTTTATTTTGACCTCACTATCGGCTTTGGCACCCTTGAAAACCATGAAAAAACACCCATGACGAAAAATTTCAAAAATTTTGGAGCCGCCATCTTGGATTTACAATTTGCCCACACTATCGGCTTAAACACCCTTGAAAACCCTGAAAACGACACCCATGATGAAACATTTGAAATTTCTTTGGATTTTAGTTTTGTCCAAATTTACACTTTCTCTCTCTCCCACAGCAGTGTACTCAGGCCGATGTGTACGATTTTATCTCACGACACTGTAATACTCTTTTCTTTTGCTTTTTCTGCCAGCGTTTTCTCTCTCTTTCTTTCTCTTTGAATTAGAAAACAGTAGCAAGTATTAACACTTTTTAGCATAATTTCTGAAAGTTTACAAGCCGTTAGTTGTTACAATATTCTTCATAATCCGTACATCTTACGATCTCTTCCGTACATTGGAACTTTAACATGGAGCTAAGAATATAATTATTCACATTTTGCTTTCCTAAAAATATTATTTAACACTCTAATATAATAATTAACTCGCGCCTCTTTTTGTAAACCACAAATAATTCCTATTTTGGTATCCTAAAAATACTAAAAAGTCTAGTAACTGCGACCGACAACAGCCACAGTTCTAACCTAACCCATTTGGTCGTGGTGTCCTAGTTACGAAGGCCAATTCGGCTCGCGCTTTGTCGGTCACAGTTCTAACCTAGCTTAACCCGCTTGGTTGGAGTACCCTTTTTTTTTTTTTTTTTTTTTTTTTTTTTTTTTTTTTTTTTTTTTTTTTTTTTGTCGCTGAGAAATGCATTACGCATCCCCGCTCGTGGGGGACGAGTCGGGGTATGTGGGACTCCCTGTCACCCTGTCACTAATGACAGTATACCCACTAAAACTCAGCGGTGTTCCCACATCGCCGTGATGGGAGGGTCATGGGAAACCGGCTCAGCCTTGACTTCCACAGCCTTCCCGGCGCATGCCCGCCTAACTGGCCGGCCCCACATGCCCCCCAGGCTGAGGGGCTACGGGAATGGCCGGGAACACCTGGCCATTCCCGTCCGGCACTGGTGGAAGCCTGTGCAATACAGGCAAGGGTGCCCCCGCACCCGTTGCCTGCTGGCCTCCACCTGGGAGGAGTCGGAGATGACTTTCGAACTGACGTCTTCTTCGACCCCTCCTCCGCCTTCGGAGCGGCGCCGCGGCAGGATCGTCCTCCCGCGTGCGCTCCGCCGCCTCCTTCTGGGACATGACGTGTTCGCAGAAGGAGGCGACTGCCGCCCAGGACCTCTCATCCCTCAGCATGGCGTTAACCAAGCCGGGGAGTGAGAGGTCCGGTCCGATCACCGCGATGAGATTGCGGCGCGGCTCGGACCACGATGGGCACACCTCGAGGGTGTGCTGCGCCGCATCCTCCGCCGCACCACAGTGGTGGCACGACGGCGTCTCCTCCCGTCCAATTCGGTGCAGGTAAGATCCGAAACAACCATGTCCGGACAGCACCTGCACCAAACGGAAAGAGAGGAATCCATGCGACCGCTCGAGCCACTCTCGCAGGACCGGCCCAATTGCGTCGAGGGCTCGGCGGCCGAAGACTGCGGCGGCAAGGTCCTCCGTCCAATGGACGACGATGGCGTCCCTCGCCTCCCGCCGAACGGCCTCCCGCTCTTCCGGGAGTGGGCGTTCTCCTCTCGCCCTCCGTCCCGCCGTCCATTCATATACTCTGGCGAGCACCCATGCCTCGAGTTCCCAAGGAGGGGTGCCGGCCAGAGCACATGCCGCCGCAAAGCTCACCGTGCGGTGGGCCCGCGCCACCCGCTGGGCTATGGCCCTTTGGGGTGCCCTCAAGGCGGCGGCGTTCTCCCTTCTTTGGAGTGATTGCTCCCAAATCGGGGCCCCGTAGAGGGCCATGCTCCTCAAGATGCCAGCGTAAAGTTGCCGGCATCGCGCGCTTGGCCCCCCCAAGTTGGGAAGCAACCACGAGAGCGCGCCCGCCGCCTTCAGCAGGCGCGACGACAGCCCACTAAAATGTGGGCCGAAGCGCCACCTGCTGTCAAGTACCAGGCCCAGATATTTCATCTGGGCCTTCACCTCAATTCTGACGCCCTCCACGAAAATGTGGGCGTCAGGTGGCTGGCGCTGCCGCGGGCCGTGGAAGAACACGGCCTCGGTCTTGTGCAGCGCCACCGTTAAACCTAGGCGGCGGATCCTCCCCGCGACCAAGGATCCGCCCGCCGAGGCCAAGTCGGCCGCCTCCCTGAAGCTCCCCCCCCGGGCGGTGAGGAGAGTGTCATCCGCATAGCAGATGACACTCGTGCCCCGGAGGAGAGTTCCCCGCAGGAGCCAATCATAGCCGACGTTCCAGAGGAGAGGTCCTAAGACTGACCCCTGTGGAACGCCGGCCCCAACGGCGTACCGCCGGACTTGGCCACTCCTATTTACCAGGAGGATCACTCGATCCTCCAGGTAGTCGGCCAGCAGCCTGCGCATGTATTGAGGCACTCCGTGGAATCGGAGCGCCTCTAGGATGGTGGAGTGGGGAACGGAGTTGAAGGCATTGGCTATGTCGAATGACACGGCCAACAATCCGTCCCCCGCTTCCATCGCCTCCTTTACCTGGCCCTTAAGGCAGGCCAGCGCGTCCACCGTGGAACGCTCAGCCCGAAAACCGAACTGAGCGTCCGACAAATCTGGCCCGATACTCCGCAGGTGGAGCTTTAGGCGGGCAGCGATTATCCCCTCGAACATTTTGCTGACCTCATCGAGCAGAACGATGGGCCGGTATGCCGAGGGGGAATCTGCTGGGCGGCCCTCCTTGCGAAGGAGGCACAACTGCCCCTCCTTCCACGGTTTCGGGAACCTTCCAGACGCAAGGCATGCGCTGAACAGGTCCCGAAACCTCTCCTTCATTTGAGTGGCAGCGATCGCCACCACTCTTGCCGGAACACCGTCGGGGCCCGGAGCCGTCTTCTTGGCGCGGATATGGAGGATCGCCGCGTCAAGTTCCGACTCCGTGACATGAGGGGCCTCCTCTTCTTCCTCAGCTGGCGGAGCTATCCCCCGCGGTGGGTCCATCACTGGTGGGGTGAAGTTGTCCCCGCATGGGAAAAGGGACTGAACCACCCCGTCCAGAAATGAGGGCTCCAGGGTCTCAGCCACCGGGGGACCAAAGGGGCGCAGTTTGTTACGCGCTGCCTTATATGGTCTCCCGAAGGGGTCGTTGTCGAGACCCTCCAGAAGCTCCGCTCTCGCCGAGTCTGTGGCAGCGGTGATGGCCCGATCGAGGACCATTTTTGCCTCCATGTAAACCTCATAGAGGTGGTCCTCGTTGGCCTGGTCCCGTCGACGCCGCCGGCGACTCCGCGTGTAGGCCCTTCTTGCCTCCACACACGCTGCTCGAAGCCCCGCCAGCTCCGCCGACCACCAGTGCACGGCGCGTCTGGGTAGCGGTCGGCGAGACCGAGGCATACTGGAGTTGCATACCTCGGTCAGAGACTCCCTCAGGTGCCCCGCCACAGTGTTCACGTCCAGGCCGGCAGAAGGCGGCGAAAGCCAGTCCTGGACGAACGCCGCCTCCGTTGCTGCCTCCCTGTCCAGGCGGGCGAGAGCCCACCGTGGGAACGGTGATCGCTCCGAGAGGGGCCGCGTCTCTCCGGGTTCACTGGTGGAGATGTCGAACCGCACGTAGCGGTGGTCCGACATAGTCTCCACCATGTCCACTCGCCAGTTCAACACGCGCGCGGCCAACGCAGAGGTGGCGAAAGTGACATCCACTATTGAGCCACCCTGCCGCCGCACGCATGTCTGGACGCTTCCTCTGTTCAAGAGGGAGAGTCCAGAGGAGGCTGCCCACATCTCCACTGCCCGCCCACGCGCGTCCGTGGCCCGGTTGCCCCAGGTCACCGACTTGGCATTCAGGTCACCCAGTACGGAGACCTGGCGCGGCGCCGCCCTGCTGACTACGGCAGCCAGGACTCCGAGATAGTTCTCGAAGTCCTGAAGAGGGCGGTTTGGGGAGAAATAGACGCCCACAAGGGCTAAGTCTCCCCACGCGGCGGCCACGTATCCCGGTCCCTTCTCTAAAAGCGAGAGGGGAGGGGAGTCTGTGGAAGACCGCGCCGCTAGTGCCACCGAGTCGTCCTCGTCACCCAGCCAGCTGCCGGGGATTGAGTAGGGCTCGGCGACCACCGCTACGTTCACCAACCACTCGGCCATGACCTGCACCAACAGGTCCTGGGCCGCTCTGCAATGGTTGGTATTCGCCTGGAGTATGCGGTAGTCGGAAACCATTATTCCGACATCGCACCCGTTTCCTCAGCTGCCACCGCTGGAGTTACAGCGGCGACGACAACGGCGGCGGCGGCGGTAGCAACAGGGCGAACCCGCGCCGGCACTATGCCCTTCTTCACAGGGGGCTTACAGCTCTTGCCCGTCATTTTGTGATCCGCGGGGCGGCCACTGGCGGCACACGCCGCGCAGTGTGGCGCAGTGGCGGTGCGGCAAGCGGCACTCTTGTGTCCCTCCTGCCCGCATTGGTAGCACGTGTCTCCCCAGTCGAACTTGGAGGGACACGTCGCTCGGGTGTGGCCGAACGCGAAGCACTTGAAGCAGCGAACAGGCTGTTCTTCAAGTGTCCGGACCACGGTTGAGCTGAACCCCACAAGCAGCCGTCCCTTGTTCGCAGCGAGGACGGCCCCAGCCGCGGCGACCGGGCAATCAACGCGGATGACGCCCATGCCGCGGCGGCCGGGCCTGATGGCTCCGCCCTTCACTGCACCAGCGTCGCAGCCTCCAGCCGCCGCGATGGCTGCCACCACATCCTCTTTGGTGACCGAATCATCCAGATCGGCCACCTCCAAGGCTGCGGTCTTAACGGGCCTGACGACCGTTGCCGCATCCGCGATGACCTCTTGCAACTTTGTTGCGAATAGGTCCGCATTTGTGCCGCGCTGTTCCCCCGAAAACTCAAAAATTCGAGCCCCGGTTAGGGTTGGGCGGCACGTGATGTTGCTGATCCCCAGCCGGGAGGGATCAGCATTGGTACGAGCCCGTTTTAGGACGGACTCATACGTCTCGCCCCGCTTCAAGGCCTCCGCGGTGACGGTCACGACGACAGCCGCGGTTTTGGGGGGAACCAGCTTTCTCCCGCCAGCTGGAGCCTTTTTGGCTGCAGGACCCTTTTTGGCTGCAGGACCAGTCGCAGCGGGCTTTTTCCCCTTTTTGCCCTTTCCTCTCCTAGCCACTTTCGTCCACGGCTGGTTGGACGGGGTGGTGGACGGAAGAAGGGCGTCTTCCTCCTGCGAGTTCTGGGGAGCCGCTGCTGCTGGAGCAGCAGACGACCCAGACGCTCCCTCCGCGCTTGTTGTGGGGGTATGAGGAGCCGCCTTGGTCTTCTTCCCCTTGCCTTTACCCTTGGATGCCGGGTCTGCTAGAGGCGCAGGTTCTGGCTCCCTCGGCGGTGGTCTCTTGTCCGCCGCTAGCGGCGGGCGGAGCCGCCTTTCCGGCAAGAGCCGGTCCTCGATGCCTGCGAGGCAGGCTCTTATGAAGGCCCTCTCCTCCATAACAACCCCGCGAATTGTTGCCTCAAGGCTGGCAGAGGAGGAGGACGAGGAGCCTCCCACCACTGGACCTGGGGCAGATTGGGCAGGCCCAGCCGTGGCATCAGCCAGCTTCTGGTGTAGCTGGCTGACCTCCGCCTGCAGGCGATCCACCTTGGCCTGCAGCTGCCGTGTCTCGTCCGTGGCCGTCCGCTTCACCAGCTCCATAATGATGCCGTGCATGCTGGCGGCCCGGCATTTGAGGGCCTTCTGAAAGGTCCCCTTCAAATTTGAGGACTTTGAGGCGACCTCCAGGATCTCCTCCTTGTCCTCTTGCGCCATGCGCTCCAGTTCTGCCAGGAAGTGGTCGGCATACAGTACACTGGATGCACCATAGCCAGCCCTCGCCCTGGCAACTTGCGCCTGCTGCTCCTTGGCAGCGACCCTCTCCTCCAGGTCCAATTGGATTTGCCTCCTTCTTGCCAGACTAAGCTGGCGCTCGGCGTCCACCAAGCCCACATCGTGGGTCGAAGCCGCAGAAGAGGTCGTAGCCTTTTTAGACTTCGACTTCTTCTTCGCCCTACCTCCGGTCGATTCCGAGGAGCCCTCGGACCTCTTCCGCCTGAAGCGGCTGCCTTCGGCCGCCGACGTGTCCATATTGGAGTCGTCGGAGTCCGACAACTCGTTTGGCCTGCTGAAAAAGCTGGCCGCAGATGGTGCGCGGTCAGCTTCCGACGCCGAAGCGCCGCCGGCGTGGCCCTGAGAAGGGCCATTGGGTTGGCCCTGAGAAGGGCCGTTGGGTTGGCCCTGAGAAGGGCCGTTGGGTTGGCCCTGAGAAGGGCCGTTGGGTTGGCCCTGAGAAGGGCCGTTTGAATCGCCCTGGGAGGAGCGTTTAATAAAACGTCCAGCGGCGTCACGCATTGGCTTGTCCATCTTATTCGCAGACGTCCGCATTAAAATCTACGAATCACAGCGCACTTTAGCCGCCGGTCTGCCACTCCGTTACGGTGGTCAGACACGGCGTTGCCCGGGGGAAACTGCGAGGAAGTATGCGCTGTGAGGGATCCCCCTGGTTGGAGTACCCTAGAGTAACTGCGTCTAACTGTGAGAAAGTTAAAAAGAGGCTGATTTATTTGAAGAAAATGTGCATAATAAGAAGCCCATTTTTTTGTTGTTGAGATTCATTAATTTAAAAAAACCGGCGTAGTGCGTGTCTAACCACGAATAATTAAGGGTTCCGTAGTTAGGCTGAATTTATCCCAAGAATAAACTTAATATTGTAGTTGAAAATCATGTTCTTCCACATTCCTACTGCATTCATATAAGTTTGTACGCACAATATTGGGAGATTTACCATGTTATTTTAAGGCCATAGACTTCTTATAGGATTTCTATAAGTATAGAGAACTACTTTCTGTATTTTATTCAAAATTATTGTCTCAGTGTTTTCGGAGATGAAGGGGGAATGGTCAATGTTCATATATTTCGTTATGTAATATTAAAACATTTAGTTTGAAAATTATTTAAAAAAATATACTTGAGACCGTCACGACGTACACGTTCATATTTGGGTCACAGAAATTGATTTTTGTACCAAATTTCAACTTAACCAGTCCATTAGGTTTGGAGAAAATTGGCTGTGACATACGGACACACGGACAGATAGACAGACACACGAGTGCTCCTACAAGGGTTCCCCTTTTTTCATTCGGAGATACGGAACCCTAATAACATATATCATTAGGAGGTCAATAAGTTTTTAGAGGTTCAGTTAAATATTTCCCATAATGTATTAATATGTAGATATCGTTTGGCTATAGATTATTAATGATTAGTTTTGTCATCGTCACGACTTGTCGATGGCAAAATACATTCTTTGTAAGAGAAATTAATAGGTTCCCGAATTAAAGCTGGCATTTTCTTGACAGTGTCTTTGACCTTAATTGCTTCTTCATTCTATGCGCCTTTTGTTTTTATTAAAATTGTTAAAGTCATCGTTTTAGCTTTTTGCGTAAGTAGACTAGGATTGGCTTTTGTTCCGAAAAGTTAAAATCACAATTATTGATAGAGGTATTTAAATTAAAAATAAATCCCTACTTACGATCTTTTCTATGATGTCTATGTTTTCAAAATAAATATAATTATTAGAAAAAAATAATACTTTAGTAAATATTCTAGGAATAAATTAAAAAACACAAAAAAACCTTCTAATAAATTAATGTACCCAGAACTAGTATTTTTACAGCAATATTTAAGCTTGGGTCTTATAAAATGATATATTCACTGGTCTTCAAAAATTTACTAAACCTAATTTTAAAATTAGACTTCAATAACATTTCAAAGGTCAATCACGTCAATGGCGTCATATTGTAAATATATATGGTATAGTGGCCTTAGAAATGGTTATTGGACTACATTATTAGTAGGTATAATTGAATGAAATTTTGACAGACAACGACGCCTTTAGACACATTCAAAGTGGTAATAATCCTAAGATGGTGTTCTCTCCATTGCCTTTTGGATGACTTTCAGCCTTCTAATGAGGCCCATTGTGAGCGACCACGTTTCAGTACCTTAGGTCATCACTGGCAACACGCTTTGTCAAAGACTTTCGTCTTAAGGCTCCGTGCACGAAATCAACTGCTTTTGATCAATTTTCTTCATTAATTGTGAGAAAGGGAAACAGAATTTTTACAAAATTTTTTGTGATTTGAAAAGTCGAATTCTTTGTCTTGTACACTTTGTCTTTGTCAAATACATTAAGGGTTTCACTAAAATTCGCAACAAGTTTTCCAAAAATTTACGCGGGACTGACGTTTTACCGTTTCGTTAGAAGTAACTAGTTTTGATTTTGAAAATTAAAAAAATATCATCAACATCATTATATGGTCTACTGGTACATAATTGAACCACTTTTTTCATGTTTCATACAAAATATAGCAGAAAAAAATGTTGAAATAACTATTTTTTAAACCCTGTCAGTAATGTATTTTTTTCCTATTATTTTGCAAACCATATCAAGAAATTGATAAATCATACATTAGTCTTCAGCTATCCTTGAAATAAAATCAAAATTGTATTTTATTATTATACTACTATATCTTTATTATCTAAATCAAAGGCGAAATAAACCATAGTTTCGAGAGCGCAAAAATGATGCAACTATTAACAGGTGCTGTGACTGGGACCAACACGAATGGTTAGAACCACAAAAACTATATTTTTATTGTCTATTGTCTTTCTTTGCTGGCAAAATTTATACCAAATACCATATCCATCCAACATATCTGTGGCTCCCCGGTTCTGTCCAGTTCCCAGACACATTAATCCAATGCTATTTGCATTGTGCTTTTATTGTGCGAGCGGCGTCTGTCCGTCTGTCCGTGTAGTAATACAAGTAAGACCATGATAATATGCCGATGGAAATTTATTCCTTTTAGTTTGTTTACTGATTAGATTATGTGGATTGTACGGGTTGAGATTCGTGGAGTATTTTTTGCTACTTGAAAAATTAAAAGCGATAGTTATTAGTTGGTAGGTATTGGGATAATTTTGTCTTGGAAATCACTGACATCGGTGAAGGAAAGCATCGTGAGTAAACCTTGACTTACCACTTCATCATCATAATTATAAAAAAAGTCCCCTCGCCGCGTCCGTCTGTCTTAACGCGATAAACTCAAAAACTACCGAACGCATTTTCATACAGTTTACACCAATGGACAGAATGATTCATGAGAAAGGTTTAGGCGTTGCTTCATTTTTAATTCTTTTTACCTATTGTGGTATAGTAATTTTATTCTAGGTGCATCGTCTTCACATATAATTATTTAACTAATGTACGTACTAATACAAACTATTGTAAAACATTTTAAAAGAGTAACGGTGGAGTTTCTTGCCCATTCTTCTCCATACGAAAACTACCTTTTGGAAGGGGCGACTAGAATCAATTATATTAGTCTGTAAATTTTGACGTTCAAAAGTGCCATACATGGGCCTATTTGAAATAAATGATTTGACTTTGACTTTGTGTATATATAATTCATTAAGATTTTGTGTAAATTGGCTGAAATATGACGATGATTGTTGAAGATGTCAGAAAGAATCATGCCGACTTGAAGTTTTACTGGCGGGCGCCGCGTTAAGTAGTAGAGTCATATGAAAACAATGTATTACGAAATTACGCCCCTTAGAAGGTAAGCAAAAAAAAAGAGTCTATAGGAAAGTGAAAACGAAGTAAAAGCGCGGGCGGGCGAAGCGCAGCGACGAGGTGTGTCCAGGGGCCGAAATTTCACGTGGACAAAGTTGCTGGCAGAAGTTAGTAGTAAATATATGAGTGAAATCGCCAACCCGTCTTCAGCATGCGTCTATATGAGAAGATGCCTTTGCCCTGCACTGGAACATTTACATGCTGGCTATTAATAGGCTGGCTTTATTTGTTGGTATAGTATCCTTAAAACATTAACAGTGTCGTTATTCTAGTGGATTTAAGTACATATGCAAAGCATGATGTCCTTGGTTCGAACTTCGATAAAAGTGTTACTGGGATTTTCCTTTAGAATTTTATCAGTAGTAGCATGAAGTCTGGATTTGTGTCCGGTAAATACTAGTTAGCTTATTCTCTATACACCGGCAAACCATACCATGGCATAGCTACCATGGCAAAATATGAATGTAATCGTAATGTTCACCTCTTGTCTAATCTTTTTTTTGGATTCAGACTTAGCATTATGAATGGAAGTAACTTATTACTTTCTATTCAAAGTAATGGCAATTGGAGCGCCATTCATAGAACCATTAATTTTACCCCATAAAGAGAGAGCACAAAATAAACGGAAGCCAATAGAAACGAGTGCCAAACTACGTCTATAAGGGGCGACGAACACCACCGACTATTTGTGCGACCGAGTCGGCGACAAGCAAAAAAGTCTGCGAAGCTTATACACTTTGTCTGACAAGCATTGCACTGTCCGTCGTGTTTGTTAATTCTATGATATTCATACATCTGAGGTCGTGATAGCCTAGTGGTTAAGGCCTCGCCTCTCTTGCATGAGGTTGTGAGTAACCGGGCAAGTACTAATGTGACGTTTTCAATTCCTAATTATGTACTTTCTAAATTCATCTTGGACACTACTGATATCGGTGAAGGAAAACATCGTGAGGAAATCTGGATTTATTGTTAATTTATGTCAGAAATCGCCAACCCGTCTTGAGCAAGCGTGGAAATCAATGGTCGTGCCTTCTCTGATTGAAAAGACGCCTTTGCCCTGCATTGAGACAATAATAGGCTTGTATTGTTATACATCGAGAATTCCAAACGTCATTTAACTTTAAGATATTCTTTTAAAAGTCTTTCTGCGTTATAAAACACCTGAAAGTGACAGAAAAGGCAAAGACATATTCACTCTTTCTCCTTCATTCAGTCTATCTCTCTGTGGAATGCGCTCCCCCTGGAAATCAGGATCGCAGCCAACTGATTATCCTTTAAAGTTTAAGTTCGCGAGCACATTCGTAATAAGCTAGCAGTATCATCACAACGCTAATGTTTTCCCATTGTTTGTCTTATTTGATTTAGTATATTCATGTATTTATATATATTTTTATTTGTGCTTATTTATATTTATAGTTTGCAATAGGTATATATATTATGTATATTTTTATTTCAATCATTTATTATTTCTTAATTTTTCGTATAATTGCACCTACCACTGTTTGTCTTTGCATCACCCGAAGGTTGACTGGTAGTAAATGCCTATATAATATTTTACTACCTGCCTATTTTATAAACAAATCACTGAACCTGACTTGATATCCGTACATCATCTTTTTTGACCACTGAAAATCAGCGCACTGCATCATGCTGAGTGGAAGCCTTCTTGTCAAAGTCATGTCGTGCAGCTGCCGACTAATTTCTGTTTTATGCTCGTGATTTATTATGTACTTTTTGCTGTTTTCGTTTACTCTTGTCTTTTATGTATGCACGTGTCTCTGTGACAAATAAACTTATTTTTCTTTCTTTCTTCTCTCTATGGCATTGTAAACAAACCGCCTCTGTATATTTTTGTGCTATAAGTATTAAATAAATAATATATTCAGCGACAAAACCGCGAAAAAATAAATTAAGTTGCGAGTCTGCGTTCGACACTAAAACCACTAAAAAGAATATGTGTTTACGCATAAATTCATCATGCTGCAATACACCAAATATTGGGCCAAGGTTGATGGTGTTTGCCAAGTACTACTTCCCCATAAATATATGAGTCTGTATCAAAATTGTAACTTATTCCTTAACATTTTCCTGTTAGCATAAACTTTGTGTCCAAACAACTTTTGTAATGACAGACATGATGTATTCTAGTTTTTTCTTCTGTAGCGACGACTTGTTTTATGTATTGTTTATGTTTTTTCTTGTGTTGGACGAAATTCGTAAATGATAGAGTGAAGTTTGTAGGGTAAACAGGGAAAGTTACGAAAAAAAGTGGTTTGTGAACTGGGTCATTTTTTTTATATGGTGGTAGATATTATGCCACCTACGAAATGTTTATTCTACCGTTTCAGGCAATGTACTTCTGAAAAAGGTTATGTGGTTCATCTATACTAATAATATTATAAAGAGGAAACCTTTGTATTTTTGTATGTTTGTATTGAATAGGCTCAAAAACTACTGGACCGATTTAAAAATTTCTTTTACCATTACTTAGAGGGATTCTTCCGAATCCGTATAGGCTATATTTTATCCCGGAAAATAGATAGGATTTTTCGTGGTAGTGAAAATTGTGGAGTAAGGCGTCGAAAAAACTGCCGTACGTTAACGATTCTCGCGAACGCTGCCTAAATGGTTAGACATTTATATTTTAGCCATTATCACATATAATGCCTATATGTGATAATGGCTAAAATATAAATGTTTGGTTTATACGATCGCGGACTTTTTTGTAGGCATTATTGAGTTCTACAACTTTTCTATAGAAGTCAACCATACATCTCTAACCAGGCAGCGTTCGCGAGAATCGTTAACGTACGGCTGTTTTTTCGACGCCTTACTCCACAATTTTCACTACCACGAATAATCCTATCTATTTTCCGGGATAAAATATAGCCTATACGGATTCGGAAGAATCCCTCTAAGTAATGGTAAAAGAAATGTTGAAATCGGTCCAGTAGTTTTCGAGCCTATTCAATACAAACATACAAAAATACAAAAATACTAAGGTTTCTTCTTTATAATATTAGTATAGATATGCGTAAAGTTTGTTCACTGTACTTAGGTACAAACAAACTGACACAAACGCGGACAAACGGACACTATAAAATTCCGTTTCCGTGTCTGTTTGTCCGCTCGCACGCGCGCGTTATATGCGGCGATGACGGTGACCTTACTATTTTAAGGGTCCTTACCAATAAAGCTACGGTTTCCTAAAAGAGCGGTGGGGCAGGCCGCTGGCCGCCAAATAACGTCCGCCAAATAACGGGCACCAAATAACGGCCGCCACGCAACAGCCGCCAAATAATGGGCGCTTAATAACGGCCGCTACATACCGGGCGCCAAATTACGGCTGCCACATAACGGCGGCCACATAACGGCCGCTACAGTTACCGTAGTTACCGTCACTCTACGGCCGCAAAAACGGGCGCAAATAACGTTGTCATAAAACCGGAAAAGTGCATTCTTTGCACGGAAATATTGTACGGTGACCACACCGCAAGAAAATAAAAGTGCGAGTGCACTTTTCCGGTTTTATGACAATCGTTACTGCGGCCGTTACTTGGCGGCCGTTATGTAGTGGCCATAATTTGACGGCCAATGTGTGGCGGCCGTTATGTAGCGGCCGTTATGTGGCGGCCGTAATATGGCGGCCGTTATGTGACGGCTGTTATGTGGCGGCCGTTATAGGGCGGCCGTAATATGGTGGCGATTATGTAGCGGCCGCTATGTGGCGGCCGTAATATGACGGCTGTTATGTGGCGGCAGTAATATGGCGGCCGTAATATGGCAGCCGTTATGCACTTTCCGGTTTTATGACAACCGTTACTGCGATTGTTATTTGGCGGCCGTTGTGTGGTGGCCGTTATTTGGCGGCAGTTATGTAGCAGCCGTTTTATGGCAGCCGTTATGTGGTGGCCGTAATATGGCGGCCGTAATATGGCGCCGTAATGTAGCAGCCATTATGTGGCGGCCGTAATATGGCGGCCGTTATGTGGCGGCCGTAATGTGGCGGCCGTAATGTGGCGGCCGTAATATGGCGGCCGTAATATGGTGGCCGTAATATAGCGGCCGTAAGATGGTGGCCGTAATATGGCGGCCCTTATGTGGCGGCCGTAATATGGCGGCCCTTATGTGGCGGCCGTAATATGGCGGCCGTAATGTAGCAGCCGTTATGCACTTTTCCGGTTTTATGACAACCGTTACTGCGGCCGTTACTTGGCGGCTGTTATGTGGCGGCAGTAATATGGCGGCTGTTATGTGGCGGCAGTAATATGGCGGCCGTAATATGGCAGCCGTAATGTAGCAGCCGTTATGCACTTTCCGGTTTTATGACAACCGCTACTGCGACTGTTATTTGGCGGCCGTTGTGTGGTGGCCGTTATGTGGCGGCCGTTATGTAGCAGCCGTAATATGGCGGTCGTTATGTGGCGGCCGTAATATGGCGGTCGTTATGTGGCGGCCGTAATATGGCGGCCGTAATATGGCGGCCGTAATAAGGCGGCCGTAATATGGCGGCCGTAATATGGCGGCCGTAATATAGCGGCCGTAAGATGGCGGCCGTAATATGGCGGCCGTAATATAGCGGCCGTAATATGGCGGCCGTAATATAGCGGCCGTAAGATGGCGGCCGTAATATAGCGGCCGTAATATAGCGGCCGTAAGATGGCGGCCGTAAGATGGCGGCCGTAAGATGGCGGCCGTAATATGGCGGCCGTAATATGGCGGCCGTTATGTGGCGGCCGTAATGTGGCGGCCGTAATATGGCGGCCGTAATATGGCGGCCGTAATGTAGTGGCCGTAAGATGGCGGCCGTAAGATGGCGGCCGTAAGATGGCGGCCGTAATATAGCGGCCGTAAGATGGCGGCCGTAATATAGCGGCCGTAATATGGCGGCCGTAATATAGCGGCCGTAAGATGGCGGCCGTAATATGGCGGCCGTAATATGGCGGCCGTAATAAGGCGGCCGTAATATGGCGGCCGTAATATGGCGGCCGTAATATAGCGGCCGTAAGATGGCGGCCGTAATATGGCGGCCGTAATATAGCGGCCGTAATATGGCGGCCGTAATATAGCGGCCGTAAGATGGCGGCCGTAATATAGCGGCCGTAATATAGCGGCCGTAATATAGCGGCCGTAAGATGGCGGCCGTAAGATGGCGGCCGTAAGATGGCGGCCGTAATATGGCGGCCGTAATATGGCGGCCGTTATGTGGCGGCCGTAATGTGGCGGCCGTAATATGGCGGCCGTAATATGGCGGCCGTAATATAGCGGCCGTAAGATGGCGGCCGCAATATAGCGGCCGTAAGATGGCGGCCGTAAGATGGCGGCCGTAATATGGCGGCCGTTATGTGGCGGCCGTAATATAGCGGCCGTAACATGGCGGCCGTAATATAGCGGCCGTAAGATGGCGGCCGTAATATGGCGGCCGTAAGATGGCTGCGTAATATAGCGGCCGTAATATAGCGGCCGTAAGATGGCGGCCGTAATATGGCGGCCGTTATGTGGCGGCCGTTATGTGGCGGCCGTTATGTGGCGGCCGTAATGTGGCGGCCGTAATGTGGCGGCCGTAATATGGCGGCCGTAATATGGCGGCCGTAATATAGCGGCCGTAAGATGGCGGCCGTAATATAGCGGCCGTAAGATGGCGGCCGTAAGATGGCGTCCGTAATATAGCGGCCGTAAGATGGCGGCCGTAATATGGCGGCCGTAATATGGCGGCCGTAATATGGCAGCCGTAATATAGCGGCCGTAATATAGCGGCCGTTACACACGACGCTATAAAATCAAAATGGCGCCAGCGGCGGCAAGCGAGGCGCAGGTTTCGCGCGCTTTTGAAATCAAATGGCTGACAAAATGGTTGACGCGGCCCTATTGAGAATGTTATTACAGTGGCGCCGCGTCAGCCATATATGGTAGCCACCATTATTTATTTATTTATTTATTTTACTATTATAATATGTAAAATGTAACGAAAATAGTGTCATGAGACGTTCCTCACATTCCATGAACGTATTTTACAAAAAAAAAAAATCAGTTAGGTCATTTGTTAGTACGGCATTATATGTGTTGTAACCACTTTTCCATAGAATAAAAGTAATTAAAATTATTAGCCTATGTTTATTGATCATATTATCGTCAAATACTAATCCTTATCCAAATAAACTATTTATTGAACAAGATTGTTTCAATAGCTATAAATTACTTTTTATTTTCTTCCAATCGAACAATCCATTCAAAAGATATTACGAATTTAAAAGTGTAATTGGTATTAAAATGAATGATGGTGTCGCACGACTCGCACGGCGAAACCGCAGGGGAGGGGGGTGCACATCTATGAAGCAGGTTGCCGCGCGGCTCACTCGCGCGGTCGGCTCTGTACACAGCGGACGCGGCCAAATTGAGTAAATTTACTGAATTAATGCACTTATTAAAATTGATTTCGGAACTATTTAGATACTCATTATCAAAAGTTCTTTTCAAAAATACTTATTAAATAATAATTTCATTCAATATTTCTTAAATATATTCTTAAATAATTCGAATTATTTTCGAAAAACTGGTATTTATTTTCGTCCACCCGTGCGAAGCCGGGGCGGGTCGCTAGTATGTCATATTATAATAATAATATAAATGCGAAAGTGAGTTTGTTTGTTACGCTTTCACGCTAAAACGGCTGAACAGATTTGGATGAAATTTGGCGGGTAGACTATGACCTGAAGAAGGACCTAGGCTACTTATCTCCGATCGCAGACGAAGAAAACAGCTCGTTTTTTATAAAATGGAAAAAATATGTGTGTATGAGTTTTATTAAGATTTTGCTACGATTAAATAAATGATTTGAAACCTTTCCTTACTTTTACTTGTATTTCTTTACCGTAACGAAGCTTATGTTTCATGTTGTTACATCATTATTTTGTTCTTAACTTTCTTTAACCATTACTTCTTTACTAACGATGCAACAATAGTAGCTAAGTAGCTAAAGCAAGGATTTATAACAAACTTCACAGAACAAGTGAAAAGTCTTTGTACGAAGGACTTAAAAATATAGCGCTATCTAGGAGCCCTGTCATGTCTAGATTAAAGAGGCCAATGTCGTTGCAATTTCATTACAACAACGCTGAAAATGAGGTCCTTATTCGCGTTTAGTAATTTGCTTTGGATACTGTTCTTTTCAATTAATTTTTAGTTCCTGAGTGATCGAGCTCTGCTCGAGTGAAAATAGAGAAAACGAACTTACCCAGATATGATATCTAACTAGATCGATTTTTGGCCCCCATAAACCCATATATTGCAATTTTCATTGAAATCGTTATAGCCGCTTTAGAGAACGAACGTGATTACAAATATTTAGAACTATCTTTTGCCCGCGGCTTCGCCCGCGTGGAGGTCGGAAAATATCCCACGGGAACGTCCTACCCATAGCGGGATTACATATACCTACCCAATAGCCGAGGAAAAGGTCATTGACTCCTACCGCTGCGCTCGCGTTGCCGTCAGCCAAAATTATTTTGTTACGCGTAATATTGAATCTGTGATATCTTTTAAACCATTCATTTAAATGTAATGATGTCAAGGCATATTTTAATCTAAATTAAATTAAAGTAACATAGTTTATTGGATAAGGATTAATATAATACCGGTCAAAATAGCTTCGAAAATAACATTGATATTTTTATCAAATTCTGAAAGATAAAAATAGTTACACACACACATATATCTTCGCGAACTTTTTAAGATGAACAAAACTGTAGAACATACATTTTATCTAACTTTTATGATTTCCGCGACGCACGCCAATAAAGCTCCCAGTCTGCATGATTTTTTCCGACATCTTCAACAATAATCGTCAAATTTCAACCAATTTACTGACTGCCTCGTTAGTCTAGTGCTACTGTTGAGCATGCGGTCATGGGTTCGATTTCAGGCGGTTTCATTGGGTTTTTCTATTAGGAATTTCTCAGTAGCAGCCCGGAGTCTAAATTTGTACCCGGTTGATGAACAGAAAAATAATAGTTCTTTATTTGCAAAGAAAGTAGGTACAAATTACAGATGTTAAGTTAAAATACAAAGAAAAAAAGAAGAAGAAAAATCCTTCAAACAGTTTAATCTGTAATAATAAAGACTCACTCAATATATCATATTGCTAACACATTCAATCAATTCATTACAAGTTTATCATGTCGAGATGAAATTCAGTAAAAAAATTGAAATAAGTAATACAATACATAATGTCAAGTTTAATAAAATGGGATTATAAATTCGTCAAGTTCGAGGTCAACAGTTAAATTGTGTGAGAGATGTCATATTATCAATTTAAATTCTCATCGGTCAAAAATTCGCCAATTGAGTAATAACATTTATTAATTAATAGATCTGACAATGTGTTTATGAAAAATGGAAATGTCTCATTTTTTTTATTGCATCGAGTATTTTGTTAAATATGATTGACCCATACATATAATATTTTTCTTTAATTCGGTATTCGTACCATTAACAATTAGCAAATTTGTATACTGTCTCCTGAGTGGCGGGTTTCCATTTTCGGACACTATTAAAAATTAATCATGTTTGATTTAACTATAACAATCACCTCGAAAATATAAAGTTATTGTAATTTTAGTAATTTTAGGGACTTAAATACAACTAACTAACGACTGTTGGAATAGATGGGTTTATCGTCACGTGAATAATGCTTATTTTAGACATTTTCTGTTCAAAAAGCCCTTACCTCCACCAACTCTGTCGGTAGCCAATGTGTCGCTACCAATACATTTATGTATTTGAGTCTAGCGCTGTAACATCGAAGTTTGCTTACCATAATACATATGTAATGTTGTGTTGACTGTGGAGTGCGGACATATTTTCTTCTGGCCCGTATTTCAGAGTTTATTTTGGATAAACTTAATCTGTAGTAATACAGGAAGCTTCGGCGTATCATGTAGTTTCGGGCAAATTGTAGTTCCTGATTCTAGTGGGCATCGGCAAATAAGAATGACCCCAGTAGTCTTTTCCTAACAGATAAGCAATGAAGTCGGTTAAAAGTAGTCTGACCATTTGCTTCGTTTGGATAATTTGAGTGAAAAATAACGATCAGGGTATGCCCTGATCGTTATTTTTGGGAGGGAGTTATTATTTTTTATTGTTCTCTCGTGTCAGTACAAACTATTTTATGTCAGCTCTAGAGCTTACTCTATTGTTTTACTCTAGAGTAAAATATTAATCAGACTTCAGCAAGCTGTTAGCAGAATTAAATAAGTAGACAGGGTGCGTCTGATGCGGGGTTGCAACAATCGTCAACAGGATCCGGCAATTGGGACTCGAGGTGGCCCTGCACAAGTCCAAGGTCATGTGTTTTTATGGTCCTTGGTACGCGCCACCGTCGGGTTCCCAAATAACGGTAGGAGAGGTTCACATCGGCGTAAAGTCGACGATGAAATATCTGAAACTCGTCCTCGTCAGCCGGTGGAACTTCGTGGAGTATTTCCGACGTTTGGCTCCCAGACTGGAGCAGGGCTGCCTTGAAGCTGCAGGGCTGCCTAATCTAGGGGGTCCAAACGCCTCCTGCCGGAGGCTCTACGCGGGGGTCGTGCGGTCCATGGCCCTTGACGGGGCACCAGTGTGGGCGCGTTCCGTGAGGCGACGGCCAGCCCGCCAGTTTAACGCATCCCAAAGAGTCATGGCCATCCGGCTCACCCGAGGATACCGCACCGTCTCCTGTGAGGCGGCGAGCCTCTTTGTCGGATTACCGCCATGAGATCTGGAGGCAAAAGTCTTCGCGCACATTTGTAGTGGCACGAAGAGGCGAATCGCCGGGGCGTAACTCCGCTGCCGCGAGAAATCACGGCATAGCGGACGGAGGTCCGGCGGGATCTCAGAGAGTCGGGCGTCATGGAGAGTGCGATTTTCGTAATAGGCTTGTTTCATAAAAAAATTTTTTTAGTCCGGAAGGTAGATTAATAAAAAATATAGAACACGTATATTTTATATTTTAACGTAATCAAAAAATTACGGCGATACATTGAGTTAAAATGTGGCATGACGTCACTGCTTGCTAGATTTTATACTGATTTGTGACGTTGCGAGCCCCCACTCCCCAACTTTAATGCGTGTTTTCTAAGTTATTTTTTATTAATATGATAAAGCAAAAAATACGTGTCTAATATTTTTTTATTATCTGAAAGACGGACTAAATAGAATTTCTTTTTTTTACCTAGGCAACTACCGTATTGAGCGCTTGCATGCCATAATTGCAGCGATAAATCCCCTCTTTGAGGAGTGGCTAGAGAGGCGCCACGGCGTCCTCACCTTCCGCCTGACGCAGGTCCTCATCGGTCACGGTTGTTTTGGGAGGTTCCTTTTCCGGATAAGGTGGAAGGAAACGCCCCGGTATCACCATTGTGTGGATTTCCCGGAGGACACGGTGGAGCATACGGTGGAGGTTTGCCCGGCTTGGGCGGTCCTCGTGGCGTTGCCCCACAAAAAAAGGGTGCGTCTGATGTGTAGTACACACAACTGCCAAATGATTAATGCGCTCAATTACACTTGCCTACGATAGAATATCACAACTATTGCTACGCTTATTCACACAGCATCAAACGCACCGACCTTTACCAAACTAACAACAACAAAAAGAGACAGTATCTTATCTCGACAATAAAAACAAAATTCCGCTGCGAGTCTCTCGTTGAATGCAAATCGAGTATCCAGCGTTAGAAGCCGGCTTTATATATAAACTTATTGCATATTTTTGCATATACGCTACAATATATTAAATTATATTAAAGTCCTTTGAAGAAAATGGGTCAGGGAAGCAAATTTGATGCTAAAACGTGGCTTGGGAAGATCGCAGCTCGACAGAGATATACGGTTCAGGTTGAATTATGGTGTTGCAAAGAGTACTGGTTAAATCTGCGGTCTATAATTTTAAAATATTTATAACTCAGTATCATGCCTGTATTGTTCAAAAGGGTATGCAGAGACCTATAGGTCCCACGTACATAAAAAAGGGAGGCTATTACCACGGGCCCGGGGACATAATTATGCGGACTTTGGATTGCTACTAAAAATTTTCTGATGGAAAAGACCAATATCACTTTGAGATTTCATTACTTTATTCTGTAAATCCTCATAATTTTCATGCACTTTTAATGTATATTGTATAAACGTGAAGATTAACAAGTTTTTATTACGGATCAAAAACCAAATTTTTATAATACATATTAAACACATCTAACTATATACACTAGGTAGGTATCAAATTAAATGACTAACTATAAAACTAAATACACAAAAGGACACTTTAGCGTCGAAGTACTCGTTCTCTTTGGGATTGAGTCCTAGATAGACTTTACGCTCAGCACTCTTACTTACGACTACTAAGAACAAAGAGGAAGTCGACAAAAAAAAATACCTTCCTCGTCTACGCATGGTCCGAAAAAGGTATGTCCTTTTTTTTGGAAGAGGAAGGTTTTGTTTTTTTGTCAACTGCCTCTTTGTTCTTAGTAATCGTATCATGAGTTAATGACGACACTTAAGGTTTAAGACCAAAGGCTTATAACATGCTCCAAAAATGTAATAATCAGGACCTCAAACCTCATCTTAAAAGCAAGTGCAGACCCTCTCCACGATTTATTTCAATTTCAAACGCAATCAAGGACAAAATAAAAGAGCTGGATCACAAATGGCACTTAATTACTTTCAACAGGGTCCCCGCTATAAGTGCGTAATTGTGTTTAATATTGTACCCGTCTTTGGCCACAAAATATAAAGGCACAGAAGGTCGACTCCTATGCATCATTTTTTTATCCTTAGGGCCTAGACAAAGTGACATTCTATCAGCGATAACAATGGTGGAAAAGTAAAAAATGTATGGGACTGACAAATATGCTACCGAAAAGCTTATATCAAGCCCATTGAAAAGTCCTACAGGAATACGAAACGCTTTAAAAGCGATCGCTACTTGTTAAGTCCCTCTTATCCCTTGTTATTTGGGGTCAAGACAACACGTTTTTTTACATTCTCCCTTATCATTCAGTCCTTTCAAATCATCCCTCACATAATCCTCTTATTTGGAGTTCCTCTCCATCTCAATCCGTCAACATTTATATAAATTACTCTTTTAGTCTATCGTCCCTTATCACATACCCATACCAGGATAAATGATTCCCTTTTAACTTTTTGTCACTGGAACCACTTTCTAACTTCCTTTTATACTCATTTTTGGGGTTCCGTACCTCAAAAGGAAAAACGGAACCCTTATAGGATCACTCATGTGTCTGTCTGTCTGTCTCTCTACCTGTCCGTCTGTCACAGCTAATTTGCTCCGAATCTAATGGACCGATTAAGATGAAATTTGCTACATATATGTATTTGTTTGACCCAAACACGGACGTGTAACGTAAATAAATGAATTTTGAATATGGGGTTTACTTTTAGGAGCAAATAAAAATAAAAAAAAAGTTCAAACTGTATCGTGTGACAAATCAAATGAAAGGGCTTGTTACGGGGATCTCAATTTTTTTTAACCTAAATAAATATAAAGATACTTAAAAAAATAGATGTGAATTGACCATTCCCCCCTTATCTCCGAAACTACTGAGCCTAAAATGTTGAAAAAAAATACAGAGAATCACTCATAAATTAAAAAAAAAAACAACAACAACAAGTCTATGCTCTTAAAATATGTAGAATGTTAAATCTATAAATATTGTGCGTATATATTTATATTTGTAGTTGAAATTTATGGGAGAACATGTATTTCAACTACAATGTTAAGTTTGTATTTGGGATAAATTCATCCCAACTACGGAACCCTTAATTGTGCGTAGTCCGACACGCACATGGCCGGATTTTTACTTTATCTGTTCTCGTCACTCCACACAGATTGTTACAAAGACCTTTTGGCGCCTGAATGAATTGACAGGGGAACATTGTTGGTAAATACTCGTTTTAAATAATACAATCTATGGGTAAATATTTGTGAAATTGTCACAGAAATTGTATTGAAAAAACAAGATGGCGGCATTAGTTACGAGCGGAGCAACCTTAAGATGTACACAAGGCTACACATCAAGCTATACGATTCCAGTATAAACTGATCCCGCATTGTATAAGATTTCCGTACAATGCGAGATCAGCTTATATTGGAAATTTATAGCTTGATGTGTAGCCGTGTGTACACATCTGAAGGCTGGCTGAATCTAAAGGTGTGTGCAACTCAAGGTTGGCTCCCATGCAATAGGTCCCCTCTTTGAGGAGTGGCTAGAGAGGCGCCATGGAACCCTCATCTTCCGCCTGACGCAGGGCCTCAGCGGTCACAGTTGTTTCGGGAGGTTCCTGTTCAGGATAAGGCGGGAGGAAACGCCCGGGTGTCACCATTGTGTGGATCGCCCGGAGGACACGGTGGAGCATACGGTGGAGGTCTGCCCAGCTTAGGCGGAGCATCGCCGTGTCCTTGTGGAGGCGATCGGCGGCGGTGATCTCTCGCTTCCGGCCCTGGTTCAGGCCATAGCACGGAGCGAGAGGAAATGGGAGGCCGTCACCTCCTTCTGCGAAGCAGTAATGCTCGTGAACGAGGAGGCGGAACGCGTGAGAGAGAGGCAAATTTCGTGCCCTCACGCCCCTAACTGCTGATTCCAGACCAACGAGGCGCGGGCTTGCGGACGATGAGCAATGAGTAGCTTGCAGTCCGATAAGGACCACGCCTGGGGCAACGGCACATTGTGATCCAAGCACGTTTCAAAAAGATGTGAGCACAACTGAAGGGGCCGCTAGGGCCGCTGCCTGCCGGGGTTGCGAGTTTGTCCGTGGCCTCTGGCAAGATACAGGCAATTGAAGGAATACGGGTGGGTTTTAGTCAGTAAGAGTCTGACATGCCCTCATAAGTTATTTGATAATTTCCCACCAAAAAAATAAAATGTTCGGTTCCCATACAGCGAGGAAAAACTTCCACAAATATAAACACGCATATACGTACAGCGACTACAAGCTCACTCACGACAGTTATTTGTTTGAAATCGCCGTACGTACGCGTATATACGAGCGTATTCCACTCGTTGTTTAAAGCCAACCTTCTGTACCACTCTATATTGCTTGTGCTCTGGCTTTGAAAAAGAGAGTTTAGATGTTTTCAGCAATTTTTTTCCATCTAGTGCTCATTCTGAGAATAATGACTGTCTTTAAAATGATCATCTCTCAATCAGCTCTTCAGTTATGAGAAAGTTATTTGAAATTCAAGGTTCCGCGAATTTCTAAACCAATTTCAATTTTCTAAATGCTATAATATTCAAATTTAATTTTAGAAGTACCTGATTTTTGGGTCAAGTAGCAAATATTTATAGGTAGGACAAAGGCAGTGTAAATTAATTGACTTTGTAACATAAAATTTTCAGGAGGAGCTCGTGGCTAAATAATATAATAACAGCCGCACGAGTCAATCCATTAGGTTAAGCTACGCTTGTTGGAATTGGTCTGTAGATGGATGACCATCTTTTCGTACCGAGACTTTTCTGTGCCTCAGAAAGCTTGCTAAGCCGTAGGTCTCGGCTGTCATTCGTAGATCTTTGATAGTCGTTACGGGTCGTCCGAAGCCTGAAAGTCTGTCAACCAGTCTTACCAAGGGGTATCATACCCAGTTATTGGGTTGTGGAGGTCAGATAGGTTGTCGCTATTTGGTAAACAGCTGCATCCGGTTAGACTGGAAGCCAACACCACCACAGTCGGGAAAAGGCTAGGCAGATTGATTGTTGTATCATAAAATTTACAAGTACCGGTAAAGAGTAAAACTGTTGTTAAAATGTAAAGCTACTTAAATGAAAGTTGAAATGAAATGCATGTTGTTTTGAAAGGACAGTTTGCATTCTAGAACAGATGAAGGTTTGTCTGATCCCAAGAATTAGAAAAAGGGGTTTTATTATATTCATAAGAATGTAAGAACTGTGTTAACAGTCGTACTATTCTAAAACGCCAGTCTACCGTCTATAACTCTAAAAGGACTTATTTCTTCCAGTTTAGTACCTACTAACTCTAAGTACAGCGATAACTGAGAGTAGCCAGTCTTTTATACTGTCTCTTTTAGGAGATGGCTTAAAAGATAGATAATAAACGGGAACTTTTTAATTGTGTGAACAGGCAGGACAATGGAAGCTTTATGATCAAAATTAAAATGATCACACTTCGGTCCAATCACAGGGCTCTTTCTCTATGCATAATCAGCCTATAATGTTCCCACTGCTGGGACACAGTCCTCCTCTCTGTGAGTGGGCTGTAATCCATCAAGCGGGCCCAGTGCTGTTTGGTGGATGTCACATGTCTACGAATTTTTGGTTCTAGGACATGCCGGTTTCCTCACGATATTTTCCTTCACCATTTTGAGAGCAGCGTTGATGAAATTATTTGCACAAAGTAAAGCACCTGCCTGAGTTTGAACCTACGACCTACAACTCGTAAGTCGGGGGGCCAACACTGGGCCACCAGTTCTCTATGAATTGCGCTTATAATAAAAAATGGGTACTGTGAATTATTTACTCATTATAAAACAGAATTTGAGAGTATCGTAAACACCAAAACTAATCGGAAGCAGCGCAATTTTAACGCGTACAGACGTGCCACTTTTATGCAAATCGCACTCACCAGCATTCATTTTTAATATCTTTAAAACCGGTAAAGGGCAGAAATAACTATCGATTTTCTAAAGTAAGAAATAAATCTCATTACCTAACCCAAGCTCACTTAGTTCCTAATAATACAACCTGTATTTAAAGCCTGGTTCTAACATAGTATGCACGATTTGCATGCCTTACTTAACAAGATTAATGCCACTATTTCTCGCTGTTCTCTGCATTATAATGGTCAGAATATTATAGCGATGGCCATGCATTTTATGCTTTGTGTTAAGCGATCTCGTGTCGACAAGAATAGCATGAGAACTGCTCGTTGTGATAAAAGATAAGGACTGGAAGGTTGGTAGTCGGGACGACTAGGTACAATGGACTCACTAAGTATCTTTCAATGCGCTCCGATGCGGTTCTTAGGGTTCTGTATTTGAAGGGTGCCAACGGACCCATATTACTAAACCTCCTCTGTCCGTCCGTCCGTCCGTCTGTCACAGGGATGTATGTATCTTTTTAACCGTAGAAATTTGAAATTTTCACAGTAAAATTTTGTACCATTATGGTAGATTTAACAACAAATAATAAAAATTATATAAAAAATTATTCCCCCTTTAATTTTTTAATTTAATTTAATTTATATTACTCACACAAAAAAACGTGTTAAGTAAATGGAGTATAAAAGATTGTGCGGTGGTAGAGAAACCTTCGTGTGCAAATCTGACTCGTACTTGGCTGCATTTTAAGTTGATATTCTGGGTATATGCAAAAATAATGGCCGTTGGGCGATATTGTGCGTTTATTTTTGATAAAGATTTGAAGCGTTAAACAAATTTAAAATGACATCTTATTTCTGTCATTCGTTTGAAGATGACAGAGACAGAATGATGTCTTAAATAGGTACGGTTAGCGTTAAGGTGGATCCGCAGTGGAAGCCCGCGAAATTCAAATTTTCTTACATTATTTATTTTTTATTTGCAGGTCAGTTTCAGGTTGAAAATATTATTTGTGATCATAATAACAATTATCTATTTACAGAATTATAATCAGTAGAATCATTAATACATCTTTCTAAGTTAAATTTGTTGTCAAATGTCATGATTTCATGAAAAAGTCATCCAAGTATGCCTAAGATGGTAATCAGCTTAAATCAATTACCTACTTAGATACTGTGTTGAAGGACCTAGAACACATTTGCACAAAAAATTTCGGCATTATTCACAAAATTCTTCAGCTAAACATTGAAAAAGAAAATCACAATAGGCCCATCAAATACATTCCATTTCACTGTGTCACCTTATCACACCGAAGACAACGCTACAAACAATTTGAGCACATAATCATTTTAGCCGACACCACTGGCGTTAAAAAGCCACCACAATCGACGTTCACGCGCCGGCGAACTCTTTACGTCGAGTCTTAACGAGTCCCCGCGAGAATTATTCCTTTCCTTATATCTTTTGGCTCGGTAGGGCGGTGTCAGACCGCAGTCTGCAAAACGCTGCGTTTGAATATCACTTTTGTTGGCTATCCATTAGTCTGCTTTTTGGTAATTACAATTATCGCTATTTTTGTAAGACTTTGTATAACTAGCTATCTGAATGTCGAAACAAGAAATCAATATTTTGCCTATTTTCCGTTCTATTGAGTTTAACATAATGTTACAGTAGTTCTGACAGTAAGGCCAATATTATTGTAGTATGCGACCATGTTTCTTTCATTATAAAATACTGAAAAAGCGCCATGGTTGACCACTGGACATAATAATGTCTTATACCGCTACAAGGTGCTATTGTCGCGTGGCATCATAATTTTCCGTATTTTTCAATTTTAAAATATTTATTTTGAAAAATTCATTGAGTCTCAAAAATTCGCAGAGAATATGCGCAATATGGATAGAGTTAGGGAACTATGGAGAAGTGTCTTGACGTTGCGTGAGCCGACATAAAGCTAAATTATCTTAATTAATATTATAAATGCGAAAGTGAGTTTGATTGTTTGTTTATTTGCTTGTTATGCTTTCACGCTAAAACGGCTGAATGGATTTGGATGAAATTTGGCACATGAGTAGATCAGGACCTGAGTTAGGACATAAGATACTTTTTAGATAGGATAGGGTTTTTTTTTCCGATATTCCCAGGGGATCGAGACTTACACGAGTGAAACCGCGGTGCGCAGCTTGTTCAAAATAGTCCTTTCAAACTTTTTTTCTTTTTTTTAGTTAGTGTTTTCGCAGTAGGTTTTTTAAATAATTTGCTTTATTTCAAGCTTTTTAGTTTTTTTTTTTTTTTTTGTATTTCCGCATTCAATATATAAATATTATATAGCATAAGTCAGTCCCACAAATAAGACAAATCTATCGACACCTCATATGTTAAAATCCATCAAGCCGTATAGACTACAGAGCATCCCAAAAAATAGACATACATAAATACATTACATACTCTCGAAAAAAATTACAATCCTTCTGGGGCAGCGGGATAAAAAAAAAAAACAACCAGCATTAAATTAAAACTACAATAGCATAATATCATAAAGGACTACATAAAAACGCAACTGAATTTTAGATACCAGACAATCTAGTTAGTACATATCGATTAACCGTAGAAGGAGCATGGCACTGTGGAAGCAGAATCGTTATGGTTAAAGATAGGATCCCTTGTATTAGATAGTAGTAACTATGTCTGATCAGAATTACTCGGGAATTGTTCGGGAAATGCTACGTCGAGTGTCTTGTTCGAGTCTAGAGAACAAGCGCGGTGAGAGGTTGAATGTTAATGTGGAAATTAGGGAAAGGTAGTGCTTTGTAAAAAGGAGTTTATAAACAAGAAAGTATCCTGTTTCAGGTTTACAACCGAGAGTGCGTTAGGTATAAACACTGATCTGTAAATTACACCACTACGGAATTCGTGGACAAGCTGCTGATCTTGTTTTTCCTATAGCAGCAAAAAGTAAACGTTAACGGGGCGACGGCCTCAGGGTCTCTAGTTAAGATGAGCGTGCCTCAAGGATCAATTTTTGGCCCTTTCCTATTTCTAGTTTATATTAATGACCTTCCTTGCATGATGGCTAATATATCGTATATAATTCTATTAGCTGATGACACTACCCTTATTTTTTAAATAGATAGAAAAGATACGGATGTACATGTCAACAATAGTCTGGCAGTTCTTTCGAAATAGTTCGCAGCTAATAATCTTTTACTTAACGCGAACAAAACTAAATGTCTTAAGTTCTCATTACCGAATGTACCTCAAATAGGTCTAAATTTAAAACTTGATGGCAAGGAACTAGATACTATTACGAAAACTGTGTTTTGAGGATTTACTCTAGATTCAAGATTGCAATGGGGCACCCACATTAGAGCTCTTTCAGGTAGATTAACTTCAGCTGCATATGCATTAAGAAAAATAAGGCAGTTAACTGATGTAGCCACAGCTAGGTATATTTTGCTTATTTCCACAGTATTATGTCTTATGGCGTTCTGCTGTGGGGATCGTCAGCCGATGTAGATTCAATTTTTATTTTACAAAAGGGCAATTCGCGACAAAATGAGTCTTCGTCAGTCCCATAGAAATAAAAAATAAAAAAATGATATACTTACTCAGCCTTCTCTTTATATCTTAGAAAGTATTTTTTATGATCGCAAAAACTTAGGAATTTTGAAAATAAGAAGCGATTTCCATAATATAAATACTCGTGGTAAACATGAAATTGTGATACCCAAATTTAGATTAACTAAAACTAGTAAGTCATTTCTTATAAACAGTATCCGCTTTTATAACAAGTTGCCAAAGTCAGTTACAGAACTAAGCGATGGAAAGTTCAAAACCCACATCAAACGTGTCCTTATCAAAAAAGCATATTATAAGATTAAAGACTACGTTGAAGACAAGGAAGTTTGGCATAATTCCTTCTGCATATGTGGCTTCCCTGGTACCTTATTAACGGCATAACAATATAAATGTCTATTAACTGCTCCCAAATTACGATGATTATTTTATTTTACTTTTTTACACACTTCCTTGACATAATCTTTTCATTATTTGACATTATATACCTACAATTATCTATGATTTTTTTATCAAGATAGATTTGTTACAGCTGTAGTGGCAATCATGTCATTTGATTTAAATAGGTCCTTATTTTTATTATTTTATTTGTAGACTTGTGGAACATTCTTGTGGAACACACTTGTTGATAGGCCTACACTGTCTTCTCCAATTAACACTGTAATTTGAAAACATTATCGAAACCATTTATTTTTAAAAGAGTAACCGTGGAGTTTCTTTCCAGCTCTTCTCCCTAGGAAGCGACCAATTGTAACCGTGCACCTAGCTTCTGACGTTTCATAAGTGCCCTTGTAGGTTTATGTGAAATAAAATATTTTAATTTTTTTTTATTTTATAGCTATGATAAAGTAAGAATGCTATGTTATTTTGGGTTCAAAAATAAAGTTAGCAGAATGGTTCGGTTTTGCAAAATATTTAGGTCATGTCTCATAGCTTCTGGTAATTAAGTATAACCACTGCGAATAATCTGATTTGAACAGAAGATCTAGAGCTATATTTGTCTTAAGAAAAAACCAGTCTTATAGGTATTTTAATTCTTGAAGAATTTTTCGGCCCTCAATAGACTTAGCGACATTAAACTTCAAGTACCTAGCTATAGCATTCCTCTTTTATTTTCACAAAAAAATATAGGCCCATAAAACGCACATAAAGTTCGTGTGAAATATCTCTTATAGCGTCGCGGGTCTTATCAACATTTTCCTCTCTGGATGAATGAAGACAATGGTTGGATTTCATGAATAATTACATTTAGAGATTTGTTATAGTCTCTGGATGACTGCCTGTTAATTATTAAGCTACGTTTTGTTTACACTTAAGCTGATTTGGGATGTTTATTGTGTTCAGCGTTTAAATTGATGCAATATTATTATGCTTTAACATCTCGTAAACTTTCTGGCGTGTTCGGAGATAGTGACTTTATCGGTGATGTTCTTCAGAAAGGTCAGGTGCGTAGTACTTGCAACCGGCGTGCGTGTATAACCAGATGAATGAACGGAAATAAAGCAAAGGCAGTATGTAAGGATCATAGCAGGTGGCGTTCTGGAGGTTCTGCATGCCCCCAATGGGAAGAAGGCGTAAATTTATGTATATAAAGATGAATTTATGTAATAAATGAGATGCTACACGATTGGGGTTCGATCTCACGACTTCTTATTTGTAATTCAGCTCTATGAATTGTTGAGATACAGACGCTTATTTCAAAATTTATTATCATAATATTACCAAACCACTTAAATCAAACAATTAAAGTATTAATTAATTTAAATATTTTAATCCATCACACCTAGAGCGCTGGGAAATATCTAAATAACAAAATTAAACCAGTTCCAACTAAGTGAAACCAATCTTTGGGAAACAATAGTATAATGAATCGTTCCTTTATTAAAAGCAGTCTTTCTAATTAGATCATTTTACACTGTGCCAATGTTGGTTCAATGTTTGACAGAGAATTTAATATTTTCCGTATCGAATTTCTTTTGTTTTGTTATTATTATCAGCTTTTGAATGTGAACCCGTATTTTCGACGAAACTAGACCCTAAAGAATATAATATGCATTTATTTATTTTTTAAGATACATTCCGAAAGTTGGTAAAGTTAATAGCTATCAAACGTATCGCTGTTTTTTGTCATTAATATTAAATGAAAGTATGAAACTTTGCTCTGTAAAGCACTAAAATATTGATTATTATAAATTGCAATAATAACACTGAATTAGGTGGTGTAACAGTTCTAGGATTAAAAAAAAAGCATTTCAAAAGTTTCGAAATGTTTTTTTTTTTTTTTTTTTCACTTAAAACTAAATTTTAAGCATTGATGAATTAATTCAAACAGCGAAATCTTTGACAGTTAAGGCTATTAGTTATATAGTACGCAATTAGTTATTTACCACAAAACATATTTTCTCAAACATGCATGGAAATATTGTCATTACTTTTGAAAAAAGAACACGCGATGTATCGAATTTATGGTCAATTAAAATCAAATCCATTGCAGGAGCGTTTTTTGAATTTGGAACATTACAACGCTCCAGTATTGTATGAAACGGCGTGCTGGGGTTATTAAATACTCTTTGATTGGATCTCTTTTATCTTTCTTGGCATACCAAAGTAAGTCTCTTTGCTTAGTACAAATTGCGTTGGCTGTATAGCCATAAATGCGTTTGCCTTTCGGCACAGATGATAATTAGAAAATTGGCGGCAAAGCTGAAAATTCGTCTTGATTTGTTATTTACATACATTATAAATTTAATAATTAAAATGAGTTCCAATGGTTCAGAGAGTGAAATGGAGATTGATTGTACTCCACCAGATTTAAGATCAGAAGACAAATTGGCAATGGAAAACCTGCTTCCAGCGAAGTCAAAAGAAAAATACATGAAAATATGAACATTTTCTTTTAGTAATTGCCCCAATATGAATAATGTAACTTTTAATATTAATTAAATTAAATGTATAATATGAAAAGTATGTTTTATTTCCGTGCATTCTTTTGAGAAAAGCACTATATATACCTCGGCGGAAATGGCAATTGCCTGTCTCCTATTAGTGAAACTCGCCTACGGCTCGGCCTTCAAACTCATACTCAACCTGCAATTGCCTATTTCACGGCATTTGCAATAATATACTATTATTCTTTCCGACACTCCTGAACATATATTATTACAACTAACATAAAACATACAATATGTAACGTTTTTCCAACAATTATCGTTAATCACAACCTCCTTAATTAAATAGATTAATTTAATTACTCGGATCTGAGATTACGGCTCTCCTTCGTCATTCATTCTTTGTCTTTCTTCCGTCGTCATTCGACCTTCAGATATTATCGTGTTGTTTCCTCAATTTTTTGAAAATGAATTACTGTAATGTCGTGATGGATTTGTTTGTGTTCCTTAGATTGATTGGATGTCATTTTGTGTTTAAGCCTAAAATATTTGGTGGTGAAATATTTTATGAATGAGGTAGATACTTGATTTAAGAGAATTTTTAAGATGCATATACATGACAGTGACCTTAAGTGGCTATCTTGCGTGTTCTGTGCTGATCTCACGCAACGCGTCGTACGTCGAGCCAGTAATAGTACTCACCCATCAAGGTGCGCTATGTCAAATTAAACGCATTATTAATTTATTATATATAAAAAAGGTATTTTAATAAAACTCATATACTAAAAGGTTAGTAATTAAATTATCTTTAAAATGGTGAAGGTTTCAAAAAAATACGCTTGATAGATTTTGCGCGATTCTCAGTTTTTTATCCGCGTTAGACCTAACTTTACAAATTAATTTCACTATGTAATATAAATATAATCCAAAATATGCGTATATTAAAATATTAATTAAATGCTTTAATTTAACATTTTTTTTTTCCAATTCATTAACACTACTCATTTAGACGTCATCTTCAGTATAAAATCATTAAAAGTCGGTTAGAGTCGCCTTAACCGACTTATAAAACGGAGGAGGTTTTCAGTTCGTCGGAATATTTTTTTAATGTATGCTCCCAGATTAATCGACCACGGCTGGACCTATTTGGAAAAGTGTTTTTTTTTCTTTAAAAGAGTCAATATAGAAATAAATGAGAGTTTGGAAGTCGGTGACAAAAAATGAAAATACAAAACCAAAGACACCGACTTCCGAATTTAAAGTTAATTGGAAGTCGATTAGTATTTTTTTGTAATAAAGTTTTTATGCCACTATTGAAGTTAAATGGATTGATAAGAACACAATTAACTACTGTTTTACATAGATATTTTAAAACATATTTTATTAGAAAGAATGTGTTATGTCGACGCTCCACTGCTACGTAGGATGTGTATTGAGAGATTACCCATTTTCGCTGCGCGGATCATTTGTTTGCCAGCCACGTATCATTCTGGATAAGGCTAAGAACTCACGGAGCGGTTTTCAGCCGCGCCCGTCGCGGTGGCGGGTGCGCAAACAATAGCGCAAGCCGAGGGCATAAACCGCGTCGTGAAATTTACTAGCTTCATTTCCATGTACTACGTGATTGGTCGGAGTGATCCGGTTCTGCAACCGCGGCAGGCGTGGCTAAAAACTGCTCCGTGAGTTTTTAGCTTGAAACGTTAATTTTCTTTCTAACATCATTCAAAAACACAATTTAACAAAAGTGAAAATGAATAAACACAAATGTAGCCGACAACACTTTCACAAACCGACCTTCCCAAACGCTTTATTACTTCTTCAAACACCGCACCAAATTAAGGACACGTTGTCAGTAAAATTGTATAGGTTCTGAATTGCCTCTAAACATGGCAGGTACGTACAGGTATCTGGCAGGTACATACAGGTATCTGGCAGATTGCCAGTCTATTGGACGCCTAACATTATTACGAGGGTACAGAAAATTGGTTTCAAAACACTGCTCGCGTTTAAAGACAAACAATTTGTACTTGTAAATTTCGCTATGTTGATTTGATGTTTTTTGGGTCATGGAGGCTTAAAAATTTATGTTGGGTTTGAAACTTAAGATACAAATGGGACTATTTCAAAGTAATTACTAAGTGTAGCTTTTAAGTTAATCTACAGATGTTACTGACTCACACGAAATGGAAAAACATATCGCGAGGAAAGCCGGAGTTACGGTCCAGCCGATGAGAGAATGCGTTCCTGACACCTGTTTGTTAGACAATTTCTAGTAGTAGGTAATACCTCAAAACGTATTTTTGTTAGTGTGAAACTGACAGGTGTCAAGAACGCATTTGCTCTACGGCCGGATTATAGACTAATATATATAAACTAGCTGACCCGGTGAACGTCGTTCCGCCTAACAGTCAATGAATGTACATGTTTGGGATTTTAAAATTAATACATTATTCCTACCCTACCTACCCTACCTACCCTGCCTACCCTACCTACCCTACCTACCCTACCTGCCTACCCTACCTACCCTACCTACCCTACCTGCCTACCCTACCTACCCTACCTACCTACCCTACCTACCTACCCTACCTACCCTACCTACCTACCCTACCTACCTACCCTACCTACCTACCTACCTACCCTACCTACCTACCCTACCTACCTACCCTACCTACCTACCCTACCTACCTACCCTACCTACCTACCTACCCTACCTACCTACCCTACCTACCTACCTAGCCTACCTACCTACCCTACCTACCTACCCTACCTACCTACCTACCTACCCTACCTACCTACCCTACCTACCTACCCTACCTACCTACCCTACCTACCTACCCTACCTACCTACCCTACCTACCTACCTACCCTACCTACCTACCCTACCTACCTACCCTACCTACCTACCCTACCTACCTACCCTACCTACCTACCCTACCTACCTACCCTACCTACCTACCCTACCTACCTACCCTACCTACCTACCCTACCTACCTACCCTACCTACCTACCCTACCTACCTACCCTACCTACCTACCCTACCTACCTACCCTACCTACCTACCCTACCTACCTACCCTACCTACCTACCCTACCTACCTACCCTACCTACCTACCTACCCTAACTACCTACCCTACCTAGCAACCTACAAACCTACCAATCTAACGAGATATCAACAAAATTCATGCAAACCTCGCCTATATTAAAAAAAAATGTTTGGGGTCCACCCTTATCACTTAGGGATATGAAAAATTAAATAGATTTCAACCAATTCTCAGACCTACTGAATATACACATAAAATTTCATAAAAATCCATCAAGCCGTTTCGGAGGAGTATGGCAACTAACATTGTGACACGAGAATTTTATATACACATATATATAAATGAGCCAGCTTGTAATGGTCATTTTACCAAGAACGTCCAAAGGAACGTTAGGCGAATGACATCGTCAAAGTTGCGGCACGAAGGTCGCACGGGACCATGGAGAACCGGAGAAAGGAAAGGAGACCCTACCCAGCAGTAATAATAATAATAATAATTCTTTATTGACACAAATATTTTTCAACAAAAGTAGTGAGGCCCTGACTACTTTTGTTGAAAAATATTTACTGGTATAGTACCTGTGTTACAGGAGCCAGAAATAATTACTTAATACAGTAGATAATTACTTAATGAAACCACGATGTTGATGTATATTACCTATGTCATTTTCTCGGACGAGCTTCTTCACAACGAACAGCTTGACTATTACTAAAGACAACATCTTATATCAATATATATCTAGTGTATATTGCTGCCCATTCTCTTGAATCGTCACTAGGTCGTCTTAAGCAAGCACGTTGATATTTACTTAAGCTCAATCCCGGGCCTCACGGCCAATATTCGCCTACGACCACGTTGAATACTAGGCTAGCAAGGTTAGGTCGTATTTCTATAGAGTATGTAGGTTTGAATCTACACAATACCTGTACGGAGCTATACTATACTGTGCATGTATATACAGAGCGTTTCTGAATTCGTTCCATTTCAAGTAAATTGAAGGTTAGGTACTGATGTAGAATGATGCATGGGATTCAAGTAAAATCAACTGAAAGTAGTAGAGTACAAAGAATTTGTGTGAAAATCATGTGATGTGAAAGAATGAGAAAGATGTCGTGAGGACTGTTTTGAGTATGACTATATGAAATACAATAGACGTGGATATATTTAGTAAATTTTCCGCTTAGCTATTTCTAAAGGGCCATAAAAAAAAACCCTGAAAGAAATCGACACGTGTTTCACCACTCAACGAGGCAACGCAGACAAGTGTTGAGTCTACATTCAGCGGTCGGTGTGGAAACACGCCGTGTTCGAGTTCGCGATAAGTCAATCGTCATCCTGAGGATGCCTCGTAGAGAGGTGAAACACGTGTCGATTTCTTTCAGAGTTTTTTATGGCTCTTTAGAAATAGCTAAGCAGAAAAGTTACTAAATATATTCACGTCTATTGTATTTTATAATGAATTTTCTCAAGGTTACTCTTGAATCAATTAACTATGACTATATGAATATGGTAGGACTATATTAAAAAGGGAAAATCAAAGAAAATATTGAACGATTCTGTAAAAATCAATTTAGATAAGGGGCAATAGAATAAAAAACCCGGTTAAGTGCGAGTCGGACTCGCACACAAAGAGTTCGGTACGTCCGTACAATATTTAGCAAAACACGCCGAAGAAAACACGTGTCTTGTATAGTAAAAATTCAAGGGGATGCACTTGAATTTTTAATTTTTTGTTATTTACTTATTATATAATTAAAATTTAATATATGTTGATATAGCAGCAACAGAAATACACAATCTGTGTTACAAATTTCTACTGTCTAGATACCTATTACAGTTCAGACAGAAGGACGGACGGACAGCGGAGGCTTAGTAATGGGGTTCCGTTTGGCACCCTTCGGGCATGGAACCGTAAATGTGCTGTGCAGTTTTAAGTATGCTACATCAGGACAGAGTAGAACACAAATATTCTGAAGGCAGGTTTCTTCAGAATATTTGTGTAGGTATGTATATAGTAAAACATTGGTGAGTAATGAAGCTGCACATACTTTGTTTTCGAACCCTGGATGGGTTCGAAAACTCAATTTTTCTGTCTGAACCTGACACCAGTATTGAAGACTAACAAAGGAAGTTGTAGGTTGGTATGCAGACAATGTTTGTGACGTATAAAATACTCTACTGGAAATTCAAAAATAGTAAAAATAAATTGCTCAAATCAAAAAATAAATAAAAAAGCCTTTATTCTACCATAAATTAAAAGTATATCAAAATGTTTAAACATTCTAAAACAATTAATGAAAGGAGATTGCCCACGGCGCTATGGACAAATGTACTGAATTCAATGTTGTTGTGTCTTCATCAAATCATCTTTGAAATACTCGATGACATGTCTAAATACTTCCTCAAAAAATTCAACACAAACTACAACAGCATTTCCGAGATATTTACATAATTATGTAATTACTATTTAGAGGTTATTTTCGACCACAAAATGATTTGAAAAACCAATTTGAAAGGGTCAGAATGGGTTTATGCTTTGAGTCTTTGAAGTACATTTGTGTAAAATCTTTAGCAGTTTAGCTATGTCAGATGGCTAGTTACTGGTGACCTGTGACCACCTCACCAAATCTGACTTGATTTCGATTTTGAGCATCTTCGTGGTTCAAGATCTTATTCCCACGTTTCATTAAAATGCAAAGCATGGAAGCAATAATAACTTAATAGTCAATCGCTCAGTGTTATAGCGAGCTACCCATTGCTCACCGTCCGCAAGCCCGCGCCTACGGTGGCCGGAAATCGGCTTGCGATTCCCGACGTATGGGGCAAATGCCTCTTCTCATACAGTTAAACCAGAAACATATTCATGCTACTATGTCTGGGTGACATAATTTCTTAACTATCACAGAAGCTTTTAATGAAATTCTATTAGTATTTTAAACTTAGTTACAAACTAACACCACAAACACCTTTTAACAAAATTAGAATATTCAAATAAATATGATATATTTTAATTCAAAGGGACACGTTCAGAGTTGTGTTACAGTTACAATTTCCGACACTGGAGTAGTTTCCAACTCGTTCTATTAGTAATGTTATAATTGGTAAAGTTTGACCATGTGGACTCTTTTTGGGATAGAAATAGAAGGCTTTGTAGGATTATATCCTGTCCTAACTTTATGAAATTGATGTATGGTGTTATAGAAAGTTATAAAGGTTTTCGATTGGGTACTTATATAACTGTTTGAATAGAATAGAAAAGAATAGTTTTAACAACGAATAGTTCTAGAATAGGTCGTTGTTGTTGTAGTTTGAACAATGTCTATTTCGTTTGTTTGTCTAAATTTAATGTTTCGAGTGCTAATTACGTTGTATTATTGTTTTTAGGGTTTCGTCCCTCAAAAGGAAAAAAACGGAACCCTTATAGGATGACTCGCGTGTCTGTCTGTCCGTCTGTCACAACCAATTTGCTACTGAATATAATAGACCGATTAAGTTGAAATTTGCTACACATATATACATTTGTGACCCAAACACGGATGTGTAACAAAAATAAATTAATTTTGAATAAGGGGTAAGTGACCCCTAAAATTAATTTATTTTTTAGACTTATCTATGTGTGTGTCGAAATTGAAAACTAAATAGAGCCTTTTTTTATAGATTCGTTTCAGCCATAGGAGGGACCTTATTGAATATGGCTCTTTTATTTAAAGTAGATTAATTAATAAAAAACGAACTAAAATAATATCTATATATTTCCAACTTTGACCCACTTCTGTTGCCTAGCAACCAACAAAGCAAACCTAAATAGTCTTTGGCAGTACGTAAACATAGCGAGGTGAGAAATTTTACTCACATCGATGGGTAAAAAACTGCCCAAGTGCATGTCGAACTACCCTTAAAATTTTGTCTGCTTTTTAGGGTTCCATAGTCCACAAGGTTCAAATATTTTTCTGTTTTTGAATGAGCGTTATGAGGCGTGCACTTTTGGATTTTCCAATTTTTTTTTTACTTTTTCGTGTTTAGATATCGACATTACGTCTGTGAAGTATACAGAAAAAAACTGATGTTTTAAACTGATATTTTAAGTAACAATACTACTAACTACTTACGGTCGTTGACCCCAAAAAAACATTACCAAATTATTTTCATTCTTGTTTTGACTGTCATGCAAGGCTCGAATAACAGTATATGTTTCGATACGGTTTCGTCTTTAAAACCTAACACCTACTTAACACAACCTAACACCTAAACCTATTTTATACATATAAAGAACGGTTAGAAAAGTTTTAAAAACGTTATTAACCGACTTCAAAAAAGGAGGAGGTTCTCAGTTCATCGGAATATTTTTCTATTTATGTTCCCCGATTACTCGAAGACGGCTGGACCGATTGCTGGAAATATTATAGGCACACCTATAGCGATTTGGGTATTTTTTATAATAACTCGTGCATTTGCTCTCGGAAAGCACCATTTGGTCAAGTGTTTCACAGTTTTGTATTTTAATGAAATAACATTTAAAACTGTAGAAATAAAAATAAAAATCCCATTTGATTAATAAAAACTGTAAAGAAAAATTATCCGGTAAAATTACGGTCTTCATTTTTTTCATGCGGAAATATTTACAACAAATATGATTGTGGTATGAATTGAATTGAATTGAATATGATTCAGCTAAAATATGTGTCACCATAGAGGAATTGCTGGGAACTCAGAAAATGAATCGCTTTTAGAGGAATTGCTTAATGTAGCCGTTTTAGGCCCCCTGCTTGTCATGTTTAAACATCGATGCCTATGTCTGCGCAGTTTCGCTAACCTGTAGATGAAAATCTAGCTTTGCGTCTTTACAAAGTCAAATAAAATTAACAGTAGGTACTTATGTGGGACTTATTTACAAACAAAAAATAAAGAAAGTACAAAAACTTACCATTACAGTCTACGGTGTCAAATAACCGTCAAAGCTAGGATAACAAGAGTGTATTATTTGCAAATGTTTCGCAAATAATTACAGGACCTCTTTTATTCTCCGTCGCTTTAGCAAAAGGACTGCAACGGTTTTGTAAACTGAGTGCGCTTCTAACTTGTTTGATTCGTACATTGGGGTGCTTTATACATTTTGTAGAAAACTAAGATGAATTTAATTGAATTTTTCGTGCTTTGATAGAACACGTATGAAGACTGAACATTCATAGAATGTCTTAAGTGTCTGTATAATGGACGTTTTTCACTGAAATTATTTGCACAAAGGTTTCTTTGCATACCTGCCTTTTACTAACTATTTTAGGGTCGACTTCCAGTATGACCGAATGCAACTGAATACCAGTATTTCACATAGAGCGATTGCCTATCTGACCTCCAACCCAGCTACTGGGTAACACGATACCCTTTGCTAAGACAAGTTGTCAAACTTTAGGCTTCTGTAACGACTGTCAAAAATCTACGAATGACAGCTGGGACCAACGGCTTTACGTGCTATCTGAGGTATGGGGGTCCTGATATGTAATGAATGGTCACCCATCCACGAACCAACTGCGGCAAGCGTAGCTTAACCTTCGATCTGTAGAGTGTAGGTACATAAAGCTAAATAATATTTAATCTTTACTCTTAAAACAACGTGTAGCAAAGACACGTCCCTTTTATAGATTATTATACTAAAATAAATGTTCGTACCAGCTCAGAGAGCCATGATAGGGTCGCATTAGCATTCTGATTACATACATAATCTACAGCCCTTATATATTTAGTGTACACCTTGATAACGATGACTTAAGGGCGGTTTTCTTTATGTTAGTGGTTGATAAGTCCTTTTGTTAATGATGTTGTTTTATTTAAGGTAGGTTGTAAACCTGTGTAAGGGTTTCGGAGACTGTATATTTGTTGAACTATACTTATGTTTAGTTTTTGCAAGTCTTATGAGAAGGTTAGGCATAGTACATGTCGAAGAACGGATATTATTTAGGTACTAAATTTTTACATTTAATTGGAATTTTATCATTTAACTTCAATAACACTCATGAACAAATTTAGAGGTACGCAAAAAAAAAAGTTTAAATAAGACAAGATATGAATATTTGTGAAAAATTACGTTTATTAATTTGGATTTTGTTTATTAATGAAATCAAGGAAATTTTTTTTTTTTTTACAGGAAAGTAACATTTTTGTACTTAAAATTTTTTTTTTTCACTAATCCTTAGGAAAGTCTCTAACGTGGGCTATTTAGTGTTGCCCCGCTAGCTCTTCAAACTGCTTCCAGTCTCCTTGGCATACTCCTAATCAAATTATTGATCAATTATGTATTGATAAAATCTTGAGAGATTGCATTCCATTCTTCATATAATGCGTTTGTATATAAGATCTCTCAAATTAGCGGGGGCAGGATTTCTTTTCTTAATTTGTCTGCCAAGCTTATCCCATACATGCTCTATAGGATTTAAGTCGTGTGAGCGCGCTGGCCACCCCATAACATCGATTTCAACATCTCGAAGGTATTCGACAACTACAGCCGCAGTATGGGGGCGTGCATTATCATGCATAAAAACAAATCTATCTCCTATAAAAGTGGCAAATGGCACTTTAATTCTTCAGCTAAAACCCATTGCTGGGAAAAATCCAATCTGGTATTTAACCAAAACCTGTCAAACCCCAAATCAGGAATGATGACTATTTTTTTTTTGTATTTCATATAGATTATTCAAAACTATGGACACCTATTTTTTTAAGTAGTTAAAAGGGTTAAAGATTATGGCGTCAATGAGTATGTAAATTTTATGGTTGTACGTTTTTTTATAGCTTTCATTTTCATAAAATTTCGTTTCATATAATTTTTTTCTCATAATTATTATCATTTCATAGAATAATCAATACACAGAATACTTACTTTGAATAAATTTAAGTAATTGATTTTTGTTACAAATAAAATTTAATGTTTCGATATTCATATCAAAGAATAAAAAAATCAAATATTCTTTATCCTCATATTGTTTAGTTAATATAAAACTTATTACCAAGAAAAACATTTTATCGAGTGACAGTTTCTATTCAATAGTCCATAGTATTTTATAGAGTTTTTTTGTTTTGTCAGCATAGTCGACGGAGCCCCTATTTCTGTGTGGTTTAAATAAAATAACCACGAAAGGGATGGCGGGGTCTAAAAACCCCGCCATCTTCTTCTAACCTAACCTAACCGCTCTTGCAGCCTTAGTTCTCATTCGATTTTAATTCGACACTTAATTTTCGACGTTCAAATATGTACCCTTATAAAATTATGGATAGCATAACGTCTATTTTTACATTTTCGTTGAAAACAAAATACAATGGAAAAATACACCGAACAATCAATATTCGTTAAAAGATAATTCTACTGTTTTATAAGTTTCTTAAATAAAAAAATGTGGTTATAAAATAAATTGAATTGTGTTTCTGTGAAATATGGTAAATTCAAGTAAATAATCGTTAAAACAATTATATAAGAAATATAAATACAAAGATCAAGAATTATATGAAACATTTTCTGCGAAACGAAATTCTATGAAATTTCTGTCTGCGAAATAAGGGGACACCAGACCGGGGAATAAGGGTCGACGGCGCGTTGTGTTCCACGCGCGCCTCAAAGAGATGTCAGCAGAATTGAAGGGGTCCACTAGGGCCGATGCCTGCCGGGGTTGCGAAGAAAATCGAAAGGGAGATCGTGGCCCCCAGCGACAGGGCAACCGAAGGAACACGGGTGGGTTTTAGTCAGTAAGAGTCTGACACGCCCTCCCGCTCCGCCCAGAGCGGGAGAAGTTATTTGATGATTCCCCACCCTCAAAAAAAAAAAAAAAGACCGGGGAATAAGGGGATACTTACTTGTGACGTCACAACCACCACTTTTCTTTTTAAAAATACGTGTCTAATATTTTTTTTATTATCTGACTGACAGACTAAATAGTTTTTTTTTTTACCCTGGCATGATCCCTATTTCAACTTTCAGCAACAGACACAAAATTTAGTTAAAACTGAGAAGATTAAAATGGAGATGGGTCGACCACACTGTCAGAAGATAAATGGAACGAAAAAGTTACATTAAAAGGTACCCTGGAAAAGATGGGACGATAACTTGTTGAGGACGGCTGAAAAGACATGGACTAGAAAGGCAAGGAATAGGGAAAATTAGAAGGGGGTGGCCTTTGTCAAAGAGCACACAGATACTCAGAATTGATAATAAACCCGTTTTTAACCTATAACTCTGAAATAAGGCTATACATAAATGAGGACAGTATCAATTTTTAATAAAACTTCGACTAAAGCTAGACCTTAAAATGAATGACGATAAAAATTAATTCTCAAAGAGAAATAAACTGAATAGGGCTACTGATAGAAATATATTTCCAAGGAAAAGTACAGAGCGTTGCTTGAAAGAACTGGAATTGGATTAGCCACCGGTATTACTGCTGTATTTATAGAGACTACAGGGTTTGAGAAGTCTCGACAGTCTCGAAGTCTTGAGACACGAGAAAACCTACGACCAAAGAAAAATTCTCGAAGTCCCGGAATGCCGGGACATTCCGGGACTTCGAGAATTCTCAGAATTAAAATTAGAATCAAATTAATTTTGGGCCAGCTGTATCAATTAAAAATGCGACGAGTTTGTCATTTTTGTAATTACGCCACCGGACAAGGAGAACAGTGTCTCGTTTTCAACACATGTTGGTTTTATTGTGTTTACAGGTTTACAAAGTAGTTCTAAACTTTCAGTACGTTTTCCAGTTTCTTCAAATAACTGGAAGTCCTTATAAAATGTTGCTCATGATTAGTGCAATAATTTTGGTTACATTTTCTTCGATTTTTTAAGAGTCGTCGAGTTCGTTGTGTACTGTAAAGCGACTGATACCAGGTGTATTATTTCCAAATCTGCCGTTTGAATACGAGGGATATTTCTAAAAAAGCCTATAATACAATTCTTCCCCAAAAGCAAATAGGTGCAGTTTTACTTAAATTCAAATTTAAAAAATCCATTAGCTTTGATAGCCTATCTCGAGTCTCGACTCGAAAATCTCGGGACCTGAGACAACTTAATTTACAAAAAGTCCTGGAACTTTGAGACACGATACGTCACGGGACGTCACGGAACCCAAGCCCTAATAGAAACCATTAATTTGTAGGTACTTTCACGACTTTTCATACGTGTAATTTGCTCTGGAAGAGCGGACTTTGATGTTGTCGGTTCTATGTCTGCATAGGGTTTGCAAAAATTCATTATTTTGAAAAGTTGCTTAGTAGTTAGAGTTATGTACAACAATAACAGACTATAAAATGAGAATGAATGAAATGAATGATGATGCTGAAATGGGAGCCTTTTGGCCTTGTACAGGACTTTCTGTTATTTTTTTTATTTTTTATTTATTTTTTTAATGAGTGTGTTTTAGTTTAATTTGTGATTTCCTGTGCGAGTCTCAATAAATACTTTTTCTTTCTTTCTTTCTAAAATAAAAATCTTCTGTAAAATAAGTAGGGTTCAAAAGCTAAGACGACTTTAGGTTTTGAATTAAAACGGACCTGTATTCTTTTTAAATTCTCTTTGACTACAACTATTTAAATAAAAAAGTTACGTACACTCCTAGAGCACCTTTTAAATTCTCACATTTAATATTACATTTAAAAATCTAAAGCACCTTAGCACTAAGCCTAATCCAGCTACATTCCAGCCGATATTAAAAAGCTCTTTACCAAATCTTTGGGCAGACAGCCCCAAAGTTTTCAAAATGCCTTACCTACCGACTTTTAAGATAATTCATAGTGGTTATAGATCACACAAAATCCAGTGTAACAAGCACTTGCTTTAATGAAGTGCTCTCCAGAGAATAACTTTACTTCGGCGAGAAGATTTGGATTTTCAGAATTGTAGTGCAAAGATAGTGTTGGAAAAATTATAAGAATAATGGTTAGATTGTTCGGTTATGAGAGTATTTTTTTATGGATTTATAATTTAGGACAAATTATTAGGTAAATTCGTTGTTGGACTTTTTTTATTAGCCTTTATTGTCCCACTGTTGACCTAAGACCTTCCCACTATCTTTCCACCTTACTCTGTCCAAAGCTGCCAAGGACCAATCTTTATTGAAGGAGTCCAACTTATCCCGCCAGCTCCATTTGGGTCTGCCGCTATACTTATATTTAGCTTATTTTTTTGCCGAAATTGTTTGCTTATTCTTGGCATAAATTAAAGTAATTGGGCTACTTGCTAATAAATGGAAGGTTATCCTATTGGAAATTTTACTGTTTTTCTTTTAAATACGTCTTTGTCAAATTCATACCACATTTTGACAACTAAACTTATAAAAATATTTAGCGTATTCTAACAAAATTTTACATGACATGTAGTTATAATTAGTTGGATTTTCAAAGTAAGACTTGACCTTTTTAATACGTGTTTAATCTAGATTAATCCTAAAAGCTGGGTCTTAGCAAATACCCATTTGCATTAAAAATATTAATGCTTAAAAAATGGTAGGTTCATTTAAAGCTATGTAACTTTATGACTTACATTAGTTTAAAAAAATACGTATAATTCAATTTAGTTACTACGAGTTGATTTCGTGTTTTACCATGGAAGAAGATTTGAATTTTGTCTAATCTGGACTTTAATTAATTGCCGATGGCCATTTAATGTTAAAGTAAAACAAATATTTAAATAACTTTCATAGTGAAACTGAACCCTCCAATTAAAATGTATGAAGACCCATCAAATCCTTTCCTTTTTCTCTCTTCCATAAACCTTCTTATCAATAATTTCAGGCCTTTTTTCACGTAAAATCTTTTCATGTTGTCAAAAAAGAGTAATTAATATAATCTCCATCTTTTATCTTAGGGCACAGATGTTGCTGTGAATGGGCCCCGTTTTGGTAATTAGAAGTGCGTGAATGAGATTTGGTTATGAACGGGCCCCGGGCCCCGAGATATCGTATTTTGTTTTGGTAACGGTAAATTAGATAATATATTTAATGTGGAAGCAAAATTGTTTTTAATAAAATTATCTGCCTTGTCATGCTCTGATACAAGTGTTTTTCGGTAGTTATAAATCTATTTTATATTTTTTTTGTTTTGTTCAGCTTTAGAACTGCCTATTTGTTTGGTATTTGCTACTGCAGCAGAGTGGGTTCGATTTCATGGTTTATAAAAGTGGTGGTAGGTTACAAGGGAAGAATAATGTTAGAATGTTATCTGAGATATTTCCTCATAGCTTTCTGTAACGGAAAGTACCTACTAGCACCAAAGAAAGGTAATTATTTTTTCTTTAATCACTTTTGCTATGTTCTGCTTCGAACAATGTAGATGCCAGCTTATTAAAGGAATAATTTCAACTTCATCTTTAGTAGTAAAACTTTGAAAAATACCTCGAAGTTATCGTCTACGCCGAACCATTTTCTACCGAGAGATTTCCGCTTCCCAATCCCACCAAATAGAAAAATTTATGTCCCAGCGATTGAATTCGATTCGCTGAACCGCAAACGAATATAAACAACGCACTATTTCTTTCTTTCAAATCTGCATATAAATGAATGCTCGAATCTGTATGCGATAAATTGTGACAATGGTCACAAATTGTCACAAATTAACAATAACGTGCCTACAGTATCTTTCCCTTAGTTATTTACGAATCGTACGTGATAGAAATTGTTAACAATTCATTACTATTCGTTTGTATGGAATGGGATTTAGATGTTAATGTGAATAGTAGACGTGATCCACTATTCACATTATTATTATTTTATTTATCTTCCACATAGATTCTTTTCTTTTAGATTTTGTGAATGTGAGAACGTTGTAGGCTTAACAAACTGTAGATTTGTGGATCATTTTCAATTTTGCTAAGTATCTGGTACTTTTTGATAGGCCTACACTGTCTTCTCATACCTATTAACGCTGTAATTTGAAAACATTGTAAAAGCCATTTATTTTTCAAAGAGTAACCGTGGAAATTCTTGCCAGCTCTTCTCCATAGGAAACGACCAATTGTAACCGCGCACATAGCTTCTGACGTTTCACAATTGCCCATGTAGGTTTATGTGAAATAAAATATTTTGAATTGAATTGATCATCATTAATTTTATGAGAATGTTTTATTTTAAATTCTCATCTTGGGGGCGAGCTTATGGCCACTAACTAGTCAAAAACCCAAAAAACACTTAGGTACCTTGGTATCGGCCAAAGATCTCACGTCAGACCACAAATCCCAAATTGAAAAAGTATGCATTTCTTAATCCACACTCATTGAGTGATTGATTGAAAAGCGTCTATTGACGTCGTGTCGCCATGCCTGCAACTGCACCACTTATTTATTTCAACAAAACTTAACTCGAAACTTCTTTAACAAAATAAAGAGACAAGATTTAACTGGGCAACTGCAGCATCCGCACTAACGTTATAATGCTGCAACAATAAAAAGAACTCACGCATTTGCAACTCAATTTTGAAGTTAAATAAAAATGGAGAGATCCAGTTTCAACCGGTTCAAACTGGAACATTTGCGTAGTAAAAACACATGTTAACGAAAAACTGTTCGTAGTTAATGCAGCATATTGCAACAGGTCGCCGGTTAGATAGGAATATGACACTATTTCATTTAAATTGGCCTATTCGTTGCAAATTTGTATATTGCAATATGCATATGATTACTACAGAATTCCGGAGAGTCTATTATAATATTAAATATACCTGATCCGACCGCTTGTAAATATGTGAGCACCATGTATCCATCACATAATTAATTTTGATGTCATTGGTTAATTTTTAATTATTTTTACCTATTGTGGGTATAGTAATCTTATTCCAGGTGCATAGTCTTAATATATAATTATTTATTTAATGTATATAAAATATTGTAAAACATTTTAAACGAGTAACGGTGAAGTTTCCTGCCCATTCTTCTCCATAGAAGAATCTTCAATCCATTCTTGTCTTCTATGGAGAAGAATGGGCAAGAAATCGTTTATATTATCTGTGGTACGGACCACAGATAATATAATACTAGTTCCATACGAAATTTACCTTTTGGAAGGGGCGACTAGAATCAATTCTACTTTTTGTAAATTTTGATGTTCAAAAGTCTCTTTTATGTGCCTAATTGAAATAAATTATTTGACTTTGACCACTTTTGTACATAGTTATTGCTTTTTTTAAGTTAAAAACATGCCCTGTCATTTCCTAGATACCAAGCCTCTTTTCTAGCAAAATTGATCATAATCGATTTTAAAATGATGATGTGGATATATTATATTTAGTAGGTAACCTGTTCCGCTTAGCTATTTCTAAAGTCTTAAAAAGACCCTGGAAGAAGTTCGCGACAAGTCAATCGTCATCCTGAGGATGCCTCGTTGAGAGGTGAAACACGTGTCGAATTCTTCCAGGGTCTTTTAAAGACTCTTTAGAAATAGCTAAGCGGAACAGGTTACTAAATATATCCACATCATATTCATCACATTTTATAATGGATTTCCGCAAGGTCACGCCTGAATCAATTAACTATCATAATCGATTTCTTAGTTTAGACGTGAAGACACTGCAAAGGAAATTAGGACGTGATTCTACTACAGCACTTTTTTATGCAAGTATTCTTATTAGATACCTATATTTCTGGAAACCATTATGGTACTTCTCTTTTAGATATATGTGGATGTGTCAGATAGCGAGACTCTTGGAGAGACGAATTTTATTTTATATTTATGTTTGGATCACTTTCAAATATTCGTGTACGCCGATGTGGCTGAACTGGCTATAGGTATTTAGAACTGTGACCTGTACCCTAAAGCCTCGTGCAGACTGGTGAGACGCGATGGAGCGACGCGACACCGGTAATTTTTCTACACTGAAGATTTCTTAGAAGTTGTTCTATTAGAGTCGCGTCGTTAATTGCGTAACACACGATCAATCACAATCTGTTGCATTTTGTTTAACAACATTCATTGCGTTAATTACGTTGCTGAGCAGACAAATTTTTCGAACATTTAAAGCATTGATAAATGATAAATGATAAATGATTTTATTTCTGTAAATAGGTTTGTACAAACACTTTTACACGTCAATCATATTTTAAAAACTAGATGAGGTCGGCGTTTCCTAACTGACTACTCTGAGAAGAAAGGCCGAAACAAACTCAGAGGTCACAGTCTCTTTTAAAGTCCAGACATAATCTTGGTCAGATCATGTGAAGACCATGTAGATTGGTGTCTGGAGTGGTCTTTTGAGGAAAGCATCACACAGATTGAGAGGGCCTGTCCAGTCAGTGCACGCATTTGTCAGTTATCGTGCAGCTCAACTCAGAATTAAGGAGCTCAACGATTCGACGAACAATACCAAAGAAAGGACATTTGGGTAGGCCGCATAAATTACTCAAAACTGTCAGACTATAATTAGAACTAAGTGAGAAAAAATTAAAATCAAAAAGAAAAAGGAATGACCCACATAGTCTTCACATTCACAATAATTTAAATAATATAATACTTTAAAAGTATATAAAATTCATTAATGTCAATGTGTATATAAAAACCAGGAAATAATCTTGGTCAGAGCATTTTATTTGAGGACCATGTAGATTTGTGTCTGAAATGGTCTTTTGAGGAAAGAACCATACAGATGTGAGTGGACCTGTCCATTCCACGCACGCATTTGTCAGTAATCGTGTAGCTCAACTCAGAACTTAAAAGGAGCTCAATGATTCGACGAACAATACCAAAGAAAGGACATTTGGGTAGGCCGCATAAAGTACTCACAACTGCCAGATGATCATTAAAAGTAACTGAGAAAAATAAATATATATATATGACCCACATAGTCCTCACATTCACAATAATAAAAAATAATAAAAAAATATTATACTTCACAAAGTAAATATTCATGTCATTGTGTATATAATTTTAAAGTTAGCAAAAAAAAAAAAATAAAGTTCCGAAAGTAAAACACAAAAAATTATAAAATTGGAGCAGCTCAATCCCATGCCTTTTTGTCCTCAATGTAATCTTTAACGGCATAAAAAGCCTTCTGGCACAACTTGCGTTTAGTAAATGATTTGAATTTATTAAGACTTAGATCTTGTACGTGGCTTGGAAGTTTATTATAAAAGCGTATACATTGACATCTAAAGGAGCTACCTATTTTCTTGAGCCTTGTTGTAGGTACAACAAATTTGTGTTTGTTCCTAGTATTTATGTTATGGATATCACTGTATTTTTTATACAATTTTTTGTTTTTATGGGCATATAAAAGATTATCAAAAATATACTGAGAAGGCACAGTCATTATATTTATCTCCTTAAATTTATCTCTGAGAGAGTGTCTAGGACTTAATTTATAAATAGATCGAACAGCTCTTTTCTGCAAAACAAAGATAGTTTGAATGTCGGCGGCATTTCCCCACAACAGAATACCGTACGACATTACACTATGAAAATAACTAAAGTACACTAAACGGGCTGTCTCTATGTTAGTTAAATTACGAATTTTTCTAACAGCATATGCTGCGGAGCTTAGCTTTTTTGACAATTTATCTATATGTGGGCCCCACTGAAGCTTAGCATCCAAAGTTAAGCCCAAGAATACTGTGCTATCTTCAGGATTCAATTCTTCGTCCTTTATCAACAATTTAGTTTTCACCTGCCTAACATGAGGTAGGGTAAACTTAATGCACTTAGTTTTTTTTTCATTCAGAAGTAAATTGTTAACATTGAACCAGTGAACTACTTTTGAGATTGCCGTATTTACATCGTCAGTAACTAGCTGCTGACGTTTAAGTTTAAACAAAAGTGAAGTGTCATCTGCAAACAACACTATATCATGGTTATCCTTTATGAGGTAAGGCAAGTCATTAATATAAATAAGAAACAAGAAAGGACCAAGAATTGAGCCCTGTGGGACTCCCATTGTTACTAAAGATCCTGGAGATCTTTTTCCATTAATGTCAACGCTCTGAATCCTATTACTCAAGTATGAAGTAAGAAGATCCAGAGCGCTGTTCCGGATCCCATAGTGGCGGAGTTTCCTGATTAACGTGTCATGAAGAACGCAATCAAATGCCTTGGACAAATCACAAAAGATGCCCAAGGCATCACATTTATCTTCCCATGCATTATAAATGTGACCTAAAAGTTCAACACCGGCGTCAGTAGTTGAACGACCCCTTGTAAAACCGAACTGTTTGCTGTGTAATAATTTATGTCTATTAAAAAATCTTTGCAATTGCTCTAAAATTAATTTCTCAAAAATTTTACTAAAGGTAGGTAGTACTGAAATAGGTCTATAATTAGTGGGGTCTGATGTACTACCTGATTTAAACAAAGGTATAATTTTACTCTTTTTCATTAGGTCAGGAAACTCCCCACAGTCGATACAATTATTAAAGATAAGAGCTAAAGTAGGTGCTACAATGTCAATAATAGACTTGGCAACTTCTACAGAGTTACCCCACAGATCTGCAGTCTTTTTTACATTTAAAGTATGAAAAGTTTTAATTATGTCTCTACAGGTAATATGTTCAAAAAGAAATTCCGAATCACAAACATTAACATTTTCCTTTAGCAAAGACTCAGCAACAGAAGGTGATGAGTTTAGGGATTTAGTAGTTGAAACGGGAATATCTGAAAAGAAATTTTCAAAGGCCGCGGCGACTTGGGAGTCTGATTTTATTATGTTGTCATTAATAGACAGGCTGTAGTTAGTATTTCGGTTATTAGACCTTCATTTATAGCCTTCAAAATGATTCAGATTATGATTGATCGTGTGTTACACAATTAGGGTGCTGGCAAACCTCTTTTCACTCCTCTCAGGTTACAGAGTAGAAAACAAAGTAGAAAAGAATGTAATTTTCAGCCTAAACAAACCTTTTAGAGAAACCCCAATCTGTTGAAAGTTTTTCTGTCTGTGCATACCATCCTTTTAGCTACCAAATTCCGTTTGGAATTAAAAAATTGTTTCCCTCAAGTGAACACAAAAAATTTGGATGTAAAAGACTTTTATATAGCCGAGAGCAATAAACCGGTTTAGAATATTCTGGAAACGATCGACATAGAAATAGGTATTTCGTAAATTGATCCGGTGAGTACCACTTATTTGAAATTGAGCTAGATATTTTTTATACGGTAAGTTTTTTCTGCTTTTAGTCCATCCTAGGTTTTTCTTCAGTTTCGCCTGCGTGGGGATCGGAAATTCTCCCACGGTAACTTACGTACTACCGGTTAAAATGTATGCTATGTCCTTACCCAGGTAATGGTCTACCCGTATGTCATATACATCTAAATCCGTTCAGCCATTAAGCCGTGATAAGGTAACAGACAAACAGACAGACTGACAGAGTAACTTTTACATTTATCATATTAGGATCATGCGTTATTCATTGGAAAAAAAAGGGAGTCATATTTTAGAGGCATATTGTTAGTTAAAACTCGAGACTAATTATTTTAAAATGAATTATAGTAAAATATCCCGACACATAACCCCGAGACATAATTATGAAAAATATTAAGTTCCATACAACATAATAATTCATAATTATGTCCAGCAGTAGACACAATTTCGACTAAAATTACGAAAATAATTATTTTTGATGAACGAGCATTGTGCTTTTGGGACTAGTATGCCAAAAACAACTAAAATTAATCCTATTGTCCTCGCCAATATCGTCAGCCATAATATATATTCGCATAATATATCCATCGTCATATGTGTAGGCTTCAACGGTCTATTGTGGGTGTGGTATCTCGGTGGAATGCCCTGAATTTGAATCCACTCCAGCCGCATTATTGTGGCTCCCACATTTGGGTGAAGGAGCTCATAGGATATAGGTAATAATATTTTAGTCATACGTTATAATTCTTATTTTATAAACATATTAGGTGTTATAAAAAAAACCGAGTTAGCCGACGTTCGCATGGACGTAATAAAATCGCGGCGGGATTTTTTCGTACATTGGATTTTAAACGCTCTGCTTAGCACCGAGAGTTGAAAGTCCAACAGTGTGTTTTTTCGACGCGCTGGGATGCACTCTGTTGAATTCTCAACGCTTGGTTTAACACGGAGAGTTGAAAATCCAGGGCGCAATAAAATCCCGCCGCGATTTTATTACGTCCGTGCGAAAGTCGGCTTACACAGAGTAAAGATAAATATACGAATTCAGAAGTTAACAAATACTTGTAGATAAGTGAACTGGAGTGGAATTACTGCAAGTTGTGCTAAGTGTACTGTTACTGTTAAATATTTGAGTTAACATCCACTTTAAGATGGATGGAGCCAGCACCTTTTGGTAAAGCAAAGATTTAACTATATTACATAACTTTTTGGTTCAATTTAGTGCATTAAGTTTAGAGTTCCTAAGTAAAGTTAGCTTTAAGCACTTGAATTTGTTTTCATATGCTAAGTTGAGGAGCTTCTAAGTTACATAATTAAGAAATGAAATAGTTATTTGAACCCGAATCTGAAAATTTAATTAAAATACCTACCTACCCTATGTTTTGAGATGATTTGGCTTAATAATCATACATTTTCATCAACCTATTATTTAATAGCGAATTGGGCTTAGTACACAATATTATTATAGGAAATGCCGGCTGGAATTGAACCCGAAACAATAATAATGAATTTATTTCAATTAACGTTCAGTTGATCGAATCAGAAATGAAGAGATTCGTAGGAGAACCAAGATGACCGATAACCCGAAGAATTGCTCGTGTGGCAAAACTCTCGTGTGGTCTCAATGTGGCAGTAGACAGGGCACATTGCTCGCAGAACAGATGGCCGATGGAACTGAAAGGTTCTGGAGTGGCGACCGCGTACCGTAAGACGTAGCATTGGAAGGCCCCCCACAAGGTGGACCGATGACCTGGTGAAGGCCGCAGGAATCCGTTGGCTGCAAGAAGCACAGAAACGGTCGAAGTGGCGGTGCTTGGGGGAGACCTATGTCCAGCAGTGGACGTCTTTCGGCTGAAATGATGATTCAAATTCAGAAGTAATTTATTCAAACTAGGCTGAGAATCAACACTGTTCGAACGTCAAAATTACATAAGACAGTCCCCCAAAACGCCTTCACCTCTTCCAAGTGATTTAACTGGCTGTTAATGATGATGAACGTTCGGTTCTAATTAGAATCGGCTTGCAATAAAATTAAAATAAAGGAATAGCACACAAAGAACACCAGCGAAGTACACACAGCTACACATCAAACTATACAATTCAAGTTTATGCTGATCTCGCATCGTATAAGATTTCCGTACAATGCGAGGTCAGCTTATACTGGAAACGTATAGCTTGATGTGTAGCCGTGTGTACCAATCTCGCTGTTATTCTTTGTGTGCTACAATTCCTTTCTTTTCGGTAGAAAAGGACTTTAATAGAAGCAACAAAAGCTATAAAATTAAGAAGTGGGGTTTGCGATTATGAGCTCAAAAGTGGAAGATGTGTACCTCATAAAACACACACTCTGCGCCTGGCATCGGACGCGGACGGACGTGCTGCGCTGCTGATTGTGGTTCCCGATAGTGACTCAAGCGATCCTGTTGCTGAGTCATCGTTTCGTCGCGTACTGCGACGCTCTTCATAGTCGATTATTATTAATCGACTATCGTCGACCAATTAATCGGAGTCTTTTTCAAGATACGATTAATTATCTGTTTCTTTATCGGAGTATCGTCAACTGACTCTTCAAGTCATTTTGCCCCTTCAGGGAAAAACCACAGTTTCGTGGTCCTCGGTGGAAACCATACGGTGCCAACGAAACCGAGGGGGTGTTGACCCAATCACACCCGCCGAGCCCCTTCAGGGTTAGGCAGTCAATTGGCCGTGTCCCAGTGTTCGGCCTTGGGGGGTCTCCTAGTCGGCATTGGTGACAGTTTTCCTTCCTCAGCAACACACCTAGTGTCGGTCGAGTGTGTCTACACCCGGCGCACTAGACTGGTCAGGACCCCGTTGCACAATAAGATAGGCAACGGGCAAAAGCAAGCTTAGGGCTCACCATTAGGCACACAACCTCCCTGTCTATACCCGACAGGGAGGGTTTACACATCCCCGGTAGTCCGCCCGGGGAAATAGGTTGTTAGGATTTTTATTAGGGAAAAATTAGGTCCCAAAATTTAATTTTAGTTAGTCATTATGGAGGCCGTACAGAGTGACATTCAGTCACTCCAAAACGACCTCATTTCCCTCAGGAGTGAAAACTCCAAGTTGTTAGACCTCCTTAGCAGAGTGCTCAAAAAGGAGCCCACTCTCATCAACGAGTTCGGTAACGAACTCGAAGGTCTGGCTGCTTCACAGCAGACTAACATTAGGTCCTCATCCATCGCTGACTTCAGCGATGTAATAGATGCGCAATTCAGTCCCTGTCCTTCTGACAGCATGGACATTGCAGAAGACGCAACCGCGGCTACAATCCGCGCCCCGACCCCCCATCCTTTTTATACCCCCGACTTAGAGGCTCAAGCCTCTGCTCATTCTTCCTCCTCTTCCCACTCGGATGACGAAGGCTTCACCCAAGTCACCGGGAAAGGAAACAAGAGTAAGAAGAAGAAGCAGAGCTCGTCCCAAGCGAGTAAAGTAGTCGTCATCGACGACTCTATCATAGTTGCCCCTCAGGCAATCCCCACTGTCACTCCCGCCGCTACTTGTACCCCCGTAGCTTCCCCCTCCACCGCCCCTCGCCCGATTGCGTCATCCTCGCAAAATGACGCACCGCGTTCGCGCCAACCTCCGGCCCTAAAAAGGTCGCGCCGCCACCTCCTGTCTTCATCCAAGACAAGGATAAGTGGACGGCTGTATCAAAATGGTGTGTAGACCTCAAGATAGGCTACACTAGCGCCCGCTCTACCCAACAGGGTATTAAAGTTCTCGTCCCTACCTCGAAAGACTACAGGGACTTAACCAGGGTCCTGAGAGAGAGAGGTGTGTCATTCCACACCTACTCCCTCCCAGAAGAAAAACAGATTAGGGTCATTAAGAAGATCCCTAAAGAGATTCCCTCCTCCGATATCCTTGCCGACCTTCAGTCGCAGAACATCCCCGTGGATGAAGTGCACCGTATGCACCGCTCGCGTGGAAGGGAAGCATACGACATGGTCATCGTCGTGTGCTCCCCTACCGAGGGGCATCACCCCATTTTCAACGTCAAGACAATATGTCAATTAGTGGGCTTCTCCATAGAGAAGCCCTGGAAAAACAGCGTCATAGGGCAATGTCACCGTTGCCAACTTTACGGCCATAGTCAGAAGCATTGCCATGCGAAACCCAGGTGCGTCAAGTGCCTGGGAGACCATGGCACGGCAGACTGCACTCGACCAAAGGATCGCAACTTGTGCGTCACCCCGCCAAGTTGCGTGCTGTGCGGCCTCGAAGGCCACACGGCTAATTACCGCGGATGTCCCAAAGCCCCTAAGGCTAACACAGCAAAGCTGTCTAAGCGTCTAGACGCTAGGCAGCAACGTCAACAGGTACATCAACCTTTCCCCTCAGCCCAGATGCCTCAGAGGCTTAGCCCTCAGAGACCTAGCCCGTGGTCTCAACTCAACTACAACCACCAGCAGACCTTCCCGGCTCTGGCTACCCCGCGCCCCCCTCCCCCTCACACCCCGCTATACTCCCTAATGGACCCGCGAGTCCGCCCTCCTCCTCCCCCCGGCTTCCCCGCTCCCCATGCGCCTACACAGCGTAGCGCTCCCCCCGCGACCTCCGCTAAACCCAACGTAAACCCGGTTACCCCGCGTCCCGTTCCCACTCCCGTGGCTAACAAAAATAACATTTACTCGGACCCCGCTAAAAATGCATTCAGCATAATTAGTTCCACCTTCATGACCTTCTGTACCCCCAGGGCTCAACAAATGGCCCTAGACATTGTAGAAGCCAGGAAATCAGGTTGCTTCGAGCAAATCCAGAATGTATTCCTGGCATACGAGGATATCACCTCCACCCTCACATCCTTCACTAGACCCTCATAATGTATAACGCCTCTTATGAAAGGTTTAAACCCCGATCCCTAAAGATAGGAACTTTCAATGCCAATGGCTTATTTAATCAGAAAGATGAAATCGCGGAATTTCTCCGCGATCATCAGTTAGATCTTCTCCTCATACAGGAAACCTTCCTAAAGCCCCATAAACGAAACCCCTCCATTGCTAACTATCGTTTAATTCGAAATGATAGGACGCGCTGTCACGCGGGTGGCACTCTCATTTACTATAAAAAGGATCTGTATTGCATCCCTATGGACCCTCCACCTCTCTCCCGACTAGAAGTATCAGTCTGTCGCCTAGGCATGACTGGTCACTCGCCGATCACTCTAGTGTCGGTCTATATCCCTCCCATCCCAGCTCAGGCCTCAGAAAACTACCAACTTATTTCTGATGACCTACAGCTACTTTTCGGCATGAGCGACTCTGTCATTATGGCAGGGGACTTCAACGCCAAACATCCTTCTTGGAACAGTAATATCACTAACCCCAGGGGCCGACACTTGTTCGACCTCTCTTCCATTCTTAACTTCGACATCATCGCTTCGATGAATCCCACGTACTATCCCCATATGTTAAATTACACCCCTGACGTCCTTGACATAACGCTCCTTAAGAACGTTAACTTACGACTTGACTCAATAGAAACGGTGCACGAGCTTACCTCTGACCACCGCCCAGTAATCTTCCATCTTGTATCCCGCATAGGTCCCTCTGACCCTAACCACCCTCTCCCCACTAGAAAGGTGACGGACTGGAAGAAAGTAAGCGAAAAGCTGAAATCCAACACGTCCCCCTTACTAGACTCTATTCCGGACCAGTTTGACTCAGTCGCTAACACGATAGCTGCGATCGACTCACTCACGGAGCACGTGCAAACCGTCCTGAGCGATTGCTCAAAGGAGGTTCCGGCAACAGATCCCTGTTACCTGAAACTCCCGGACGATGCGCGCGCCCTGCTGACTGACAAGAACGCAGCTGTCCGTGCCTACAGCAGCTTTCCCTGTGCCGCTAACAAAGCCCACATGCGCTACTTACAGAGAACTGTGAGGACACGTATGGCGGAGCTGCGTGAAACGGGCTGGGACAAGATGCTGAGCGACCTTGAGCCTACCCACCTTGCCTTCTGGGAACTCCAGAGAAAACTTAGATCCCCTCACTCAGGCCATATGCCCCCCTTAGTCCGCCCGGACAAAACATTAGCCTTCGATGACATCGACAAAGCCGAGTGCCTAGCCGACAGTCTTGAAGCCCAATGCTCTCCCAGTACCCTACCAGTAGACAAAGCTCACCTCGATGAGGTCGACGCCGAAGTCGAACGTAGAGCCTCTATCCCTCCCATTGAAGACCCTGATTTTCCCCTGCCCCCCATCGAACCAGATGAGGTACATGAGATTATCAAAGGTTTGAAAAATCGTAAAGCCCCCGGCTCAGACGGACTCACCAATAGGGTGGTCCAACTATTCCCAGCCCATCTAATCATGCTTTTGACCACCATCTTCAATGGTGCGTTAAGCAACAACATTTTTCCCCAGACGTGGAAAGAGGCCACTGTCATAGGTATCCCTAAACCCGGAAAACCCAAAAACGAGCCATCCAGTTATAGGCCCATCAGTCTGCTCAAGGTTCTAGGCAAGATCTATGAGAGGCTTATTTATAAGCGTCTCAGAGACTATGCAGAGACCAAGGGCCTCATCCCCAACGAACAGTTCGGCTTTCGAACTCAGCACTCTAGCGTGCATCAGGTCCATCGTATTGTCGAGCTAATCAGCGGTGCTCTCACCCATGGCCGACAAACGAGCGTAGTATTCTTCGACATAGCAAAGGCGTTTGACAAAGTCTGGCACAACGGCTTAATTTATAAGCTTTACAAACTCGGTGTGCCGGATCGTCTCGTGCTCATCTTACGAGACTATTTGTCGAATCGCACCTTTCGCTTCCGCATCGAAGGAGCCCTTTCCTCCCCCCGCCCCATAAGGGCAGGAGTCCCTCAGGGCTCAGTATTAGCCCCCCTCATTTTCACGCTATTCACCAGCGACATCCCCAAACACAGATCGACGCAGTTGGCTCTGTTCGCAGACGATACAGCGATCATCTGTAAGGGAAATTCAGCTACGATGCTGCTAAACCTCCAAAGGGCTGTCAACAACCTTGGCGCCTGGTTTAGAAAATGGCGAATAGAAGTAAATCCCGACAAAAGTCAAGCGGTTAGCTTTTCTAAACCGAGAACTAGACCCCCCCTTTCCCCCGACCTATCACCATGTTCGGCAAACCAATCCCTTGGGCTAGGCGCGCCAAATACCTAGGTGTTATCCTAGATCATCATCTCTCCTTTTCTGAGCACATAAAGACGGTTCGTTCGCGAGCCGCTTTCGCTCTAGGTAGACTCCACTTCGTTCTAAATGCACGCAGCAAATTATCACTTAAGTGCAAACTGCGCATCTATACATCATGTATCCGACCCATTATGATCTATGCGGGTGCAGTATTCGCCCACGCCAAGTCCCATTCCATCCATAGGTTGCAAGCTTTGCAGAACCGTTTCCTCCGTAAAGCCACGGGAGCTCCCTTCTAGGTCAGAAACGAGATCCTCCATCTCGACTGTAGAATCCCTACGATTCACCAGTTCCTAAAACGCATGTCCAAGCGTTACTTTGACTCCGCTCCTAGACATCGCAACCCCTTGGTTGTCGAAGCAGCCAACTATGTCCCTTCCCGAATTAGTCAGATCCGCCGCCCGAGGCATGTCCTTTCCGACCCTGATGATCCCATCACTCTCCTCCAAGAGCAGAATAGGGCCACCAGCACAATACACAAGAACAGACGTCTCCCGTCATTCCGACCTCGCCGCCGAGGTCCTTTGCGACCGCGACCGTGTCCCTGAGTAAATGATACTCCTCCCCGACCCTTGCTCGAAAACGAGGTGCCAGCAAGTTGTTGCCGCTGAGCACGTAGCTTTAAACTACCCCGCATAATAATCATGATTTAAACCAATTTTTGATCCAGCCTGTCCCTTCTTGCTGTCCTCCCCTCAGTGACGCCCCAAGCCGAGGCTCGTACCCCACAGGGGGTGCCCTTAGCGAGCGTTCGCCTAGTTTTAATTTAGTTTAGTTTTTTGCCCCTGGCTGGAGGCTTTGAGTGTAGCAGCTTAAGGCACCCACAGGAAAGTCCGGTTAAGCAGCCAAGACCTTAGTGGTCAAAACTGCGAGATGCCCGTTTCAAAAAAAAAAAAAAAAAAAAAACCTCATAAAAATAAGCGGTTTAACAATTGCATTACTAAAATGTCATCATTCGCACTAAACCAGAGTGAGCATAGAATTTCTTGCCAGTTCTTCTCCATAGGAACCTCCTAAGGTTAGGTTTTTCAAAACTACCTGTAAATTGTTTAATTGAAATAATTGGTTTGAGTTTGACTTGAAAAATAAACATAAAATTCATCTGCTACCCAAAAAGCAAATAAGAAATTCAAATTTATTTACCGCCATCTGTGCCCCAAACTTCGGAGTTTACTTCACATGTTGAATAAGAGATGGCGTTACAAATTCATAAGCTACTCTCATGTTTTATTCAAAAATAAATAAGTAGATAAAGTTTATTTAAACTCATCCGGCGTTTAAACGACGGAGACGGCAGTTAAGTATGCGAAACTGAGACAAAACTATTCGTTTATCAGCTCACAACTTGGTTGGGCTGTATTTTTATGGTCTGAGTTATGAACGTATGGAAAGTTTTGCATTTTTGAGAGGACGGGTTTCGAGTTTATAGACTTTTTTCTCTTAAATAAGTAATATCTGGATGGTATTTTTTTGAACGACGTTGTCTAAAAATGAAACTAGCTAGATCGATTTATCGCCTCCGAAACCCCCTTCATACTAAATTTCATGAAAATCGTTGGAGCCGTTCCCGAGATTCAGATTATATATATACATATATACAAGAATTATCGTTTAAAGGTATTATTATATTTCAGGTAGTTTGGCACGAATCAACAAATCAATCTCAACTGGGCCTGGGCGTAAGCCTAGCTCCTAAAAGGCTCCTTTCAAACTATGCCTTTTAAAATAACGCATTGCAAAATACATCAAGGCAAAATGAAAAAAGACTAAATATAAAATAAAACTGTCACCCGCCAAGACCTGTGACAGCGTGTCGGACACTATTTTATTTTATTATCTCAGTATAATAAATTCAATTTTCTGATACCCCTTACTTGCTAAAACAGCTTATGCCTTACGTCACATCCGCAGCAGTATTTTATGCAGCAACTTGGTTAGTTTTCCCGCTTGATGGAAGTAGAATGAAGTGCATCAGTGTTTACAAAAGAGGCTTGAAACTTTGTTTCATTAAAATATTTGTGATAGCATAAAGTTTCAGGTGTTTTTCTTAGTGGTAAATTTTACAGTCTGCTGGGAAGTCTTCACAAAACTCTCATGAAATAAGTAATTTTGTATGATTAACAGATCATTACTTTCTAAAGGAACTGTTGATCTCGTGGTCACAAGCACGACTGCGAGCGAGGGGACTGGGTTTTGCGGTTGTAAGTTTATCTTGGATTTTACTGACATTGGTGAAGGAACTAACTTTATCTATGCAACAAAAAAATATTAAAGAAAGAAAGAAAAAGTATTTATTGGGACTCGCACAGGAGGTCACGAATTAAACTTGTCGGAAACACGTCAATGATTTGACTAACCGGAGCGCCAGCGCCGCCTAGCGGCATTCGACAGAGTCTACAACATAATGCCCGGACCGGCCGGACCGGAACTGAGCACAGTTCATCGGTGGCGGTCAAGCAGTGAAGACGTTTTGAAACTGTCCCGCGTTCCGTATAGTTGTGTCGTGTAGCTAGTGTGAATTGCTAGTGTGATTAATTTGATCGTGAATTATAATTTGATCTGAACTGCAAACGGTTTTTCCATTGCGCAATAACCAACACTACCCACAGTACGCCCACAGTAGTTAAAATATGGGTGATAATAATGAAAGAGACACCCTCCGTCAAACTTATCATAAAAAAACTACAGAATATAAATAAAACAAAAAACAAAGTAAAATGAAAACAAAAAACAAAATAAAAGCAGAAAGTCCTGTACGAGGCCAAAAGGCTCCTACTCTCAGCATGATGTTGCGACATTTAAAAATAAGCACAGTGCCAGTATTCTGATAAAATTCAAAATATTTTATTTCACATAAACCTACATGGGCACTTATGAAACTAGGTGCACGGTTCTAAATGGTCGTTTCCTATTGAGAAGAGCCGGCAAGAAACTCCACGGTTCCTCTTTTAAAAATAATTGGCTTTTGCAATACTTTCAAATAGCAGTGTTAGGTATGGGAGGACAGTGTGGGTGTTTCAATAAGTATCAGTGATATAGCCCGAAAGCTCCAACTCGTGTACAATTGAATACCTTAGCAAGTCTAACTACAATGCTATTGACGGATCGAAGTTTTCAACGATAATAATAAATTCTGAACCATAGACACGACGAAGACCCACTTTTTCGCTGTTCCAATGACAAAAGTAAAATAGGAAGTGCAAACTTGCGATTACTTAATAAATAAGTTTTAAAAGAGTAGCACTTAGTTGATTATATCTCCCTCCACAACTCGAGAAACGCCTGGGACAATAATTAACTTTGAAAACTAAAACTCTCTCACGGACAAATAAACTTTTGTATAGACTATCTGTATTTCTTAGGCATGGGTTCGATATATCAAAACGTAACTTATATCGGATATGTGTTTATTATCATACCATATCGATATCTAAATATACATAACCGTTTTCACAAAAACTTCATCGAGCTATGGCTTATCCAAAGCGCAACAACGAGAACGAACTACGAATAATGTCGAATAAGTAATAACGAACAAAACGCAAACTTCACATCACGAGCGATATGACATCGACGGTTTTTATTCGCTTTGTCTCTGTCTTACCATTCAATGTTTTACTGGCGTAAAAGTGATGAAGCGAATATTACGTAACTTCGGCTAGTGATTGGTTATTTGGTTAATAATAGTGCGTGCGTAATATCTATAACCTAACGCGCTAGCAATAAGGTCTAGTTTCTATTTATTTAGTTACAACAAATATTCCATAAGTTAGTAACTTTCCGGCGGCTACTATCAATGTATTAACGGTAAAAGTGTGAGTTTGCGTTTCGTTTCAGTTACTTGTGCAAATCGTACTACTGATATCGATATCTGAAAACGGTTTTCGATATCGATATGAAAACTGAATATTGATTACATATCCGTTAGCAACTAAATACGAAAACGCCCATGTCTAGTATTTCTGTAGGTAGGTAAGTATTGACGTTTTTGTGTTATCTAGAACTTGAATTCGTTTGGAGAATTTTACTGGCGTATGAAGTATAGATACTTATTCTCTCCTACACTATTAAACGAGCAATATTTCTACCTATATATATATTTGTTTGTATTTTGTATAATATATTTGTATGACTGACGTTCTCGAAATCGGTAATAACGATTTCGATGAAAGTTGCAATATCCCTATCGTTAAATACCGAACACCGGGAATGGTACTCAGTTTTTTTTATCTTATGTGTATACTATACGGGTTGATGTTTAATTAAACAACCAAACTGTATATTGATCTAGGATGCTTCTATAATCATTAAAATTTACAAGACCCTAGCCAAATCGCGGTAACGAAACCATAGCGACTTCAAATTTAACGCCAACGCCATCTAGTTAGGTCGGGTACAACTTTGGACAAAAATACAATTTTTATGTTGACCTGATGAGCGGCTATTGATCGTGCATGATCATTAACACCTATATTCATATATATTACTCATATTATATTATTTTTATATTATAAATTAGTCCATTTACGGGGGCAAAAAATCGATTTAGGTAGGTCTCATATCTGGGAGAATTAGTTTTCTCCGTATTTTCACCCGAGTGGAGCTCGGTCGCCCAAAGTTTAGAACAAGATAATGATAAATGACATTAGAATAATGATCATGGCAGCATGGAATTAGTAAGTACCTACTATCATGGCAGTATGGAATTAGTAGGTACTATACTATTAAATAAGCATTCCCTATCTCACCAGAGCAGAGATCAGTCGCCCAGTTACTATATATTTATATATTATTCAGGGCACACACATAACAGCAAAATCTATCCTGCATACCAAGTGTCATGCAAATCCGTTCAGCTATTTTGATGTAATTCCTGCAGCATCTGCATCCCTTGACTGCTATTAACAGGGAAATGTGATTATTAGTAATAAAATAAGAGAGAAAGATGTTCTTTTGCTTTTCTGAGATCACAGAATGCAGAGATTTAGCTACCTTAGCTACAGGTATAGCAAGTCGACTATAACATTATTATACAGCAAGGAAATCTTCGCATTTCTGAATACAAAAAAATGCTAATTTCCATGTCCATCAATTATTAGATTTATCGTATATAATAATTTTAATTCAGAACTTAGTACTTTCTTGTTGTTTTGTTTTGATTTCCGTGTGTACTATATAGAGCTGTAAAACCATTTTCATGCCTACGATTTTAGTAGCTTTTCTCCCTTATTAAAATAAATAATATTAGGTTAAATGAGTATTAAAAACTCTATATACTTCCAAGTCGATTGAGGGCGTGCGGTCTGGACCAAGTGCTAAGGGCAACTGATAGAAATGTGACGACTGAGGAAACCCGAAGTTTGCCGAGGAACATTAAGAAACTAGATACTGTATACATAATGTTAACTTCAAAATAATAATTAGTTTAACACGCTTCTATCATAGTTAGGTATATAGGTCATAACTTCTAGCAAAATGTATAGCAAGAATTGATCAAAACGTTTCGAAATAATTGAATTATTCATGAAAGGTAGTGGTTAATTCTCGTCAGAGTTTGTAACTAGCATGCTCTGGGGATCTATAGTTTGGCATTTGGTACTTATACTGTAATCTGATTTTCTAGTGACGCCTTCTACTTGTTTTCTGAGAGATGGGTTAGTGTACTTGTGTAGAACACAGAAAATAATGTAACGATTGTATTCCCCCAAGGCAGGGGTTCCCAACCAGTGGCTCATCGTCCGATAAGGACCAGGCCCGGGTCGACGGCGCGTTGTGTTCCACGCGCGCCTCAAAGAGATGTCAGCAGGATTGAAGGGGTCCACTAGGGCGGATGCCTGCCGGGTTGCGAAGAAAACCGAATGGGAGATCGTGGCCCCCGGTGACAGGGCAACCAAAGGAACACGGGTGGGTTCTAGTCAGTAAGAGTGTGACACGCTCTCCCGCTCCGGGCGGAGCGGGAGAAGTTATTTGAAGATTTTCCACCCAAAAAAAAAAAGGGGTTCCCAACTTTATAACATACGCGCCCCCCTTACTTTCTATTAAAATCACTACACCCCTGAGTTACTTTGTCGACATAAGCAGAAAAGCATAAGAATGTAAAGCGAGCGAAAGTGAGGTCGAAAATGTTTGCACCCCCTTGGAAATGTTAGATTTGTTTGTGTAGTAATGAAAGTTAATTTGTCGAGTTTTGCAGAAAAACTCAAGAATTATGAGAATGCATAATGCAAGAGCGAGCAAAGCGAGCTCGAAAAATGTACAATTTCGGATTCGTTACATTTTTCTTTTGAAACATTCATACACAAATAGAAAAACTTATTTTGTCGACTTAAGCAGAAATGCTGAACCTCCGTTTAGAGCACCTAAAGTATTACGAAACGTTTTAGTTTTGGAAACTGGTCTTAACCTTTTCTAATACCAAAAACATACAATTTAATCAATCTATCCTTTATTATTGAAGCCGCCGCGTCCCCCCCATTACTTGGTCTATGCCCCCCGCGGTTGAGAATCCCTGTAAGGGAAATGGAAGGGTCTATAGTACAACTACGTATACATTTCGCCAGTTATGATTAAGTCCCCTATGTACCTACTTAGCTGTATTTGTACCTGCTTTTTTTAACAACTGAGCATAAATCCAAACAGTTACTGGGAAATTCTAACGATTACCCCAAAATGCTAAGGTTCGAGCCCAGGGTCACATGTTCAACAGTCACGCTTGCAAAGACTAGATCAGCGAGGCAGGCAAATAATAAATTAATAATCAAAGAAACAATGGATGGACTGTGTGAAAGATGATATTAGGGCTAGGAAGGGAGTGACTACCGAGATGACCACTAATCGAGAAGTCAATCTGCCTAGCCTTTTCCCAACTATGTTGGAGTCGGCTTCCAGTCTAACCGGATGCAGCTGAATACCAGTATTTTACATGGAACGACTGCCTATCTGACCTCCACAACCCAGTAACTGAATAAAACGATACCCCTTGGTAAGACTAGCAGTCAGACTTTCGGTCTTCTGACGACCTATAACAATTGTCAAAGATTCACGAATGGCAGCCGAGACCGACGGCCCAACGTGCTTTCCGAAACATGGAGGAGTCTTGGTATGTAAAAATGGTCACCCCCGGAACCAAGGGGTCCAATCCCGACAAGCGTAGCTTAACTTGATGGAACGACCCGTACGGCTGTTATTACTTAGCCACGAGCTCTTCGACGACTAATAGTTCTCTATTAGTGTGGAAGTAAAAAAAACATGTTGCACCAGCAACAAATAAATTGGGATTAGGGCAGGAGAATAATGATCATCAAGGTCATGTTGAATATTCTCTTTATTTACGATTCTTTTAAAGTTATTTAAGGAAGTGGTGCAATCTATGCCAAATATCATCAGTAACTATTATCGAAACGCACGTAATTTCAACAAGCTGTGCGACTGGAGTTTTAGCATTAATTGCTCCCAAATTGCACACATGCATACGAAACTACTAATTGTAACGGGAGAGATGCGAACTAACTTATGTCGTCGACGCGCGACGCGGAGTTTTCTCAGTAAAACGATTTTACTTCTTAAAAATTCTATGATCAAGAAAATGGTTTCGCCAGCTTGTGAAAATGGCTTGTGTTAACATAGATTCCTTGAAACTGAAACCATGCATTTGCTTTTTGCCTTTTTCCAAACTTCTCGTCAGTTCTCTTATTTCAGCTTTTCAGTAGCTTATGCCAATCCAATTCAGTTTTGACTTTTTCATATTTGTTATCGCTGATAGGATGCAACTTTGTCTAGATCATCTGGTGGTTCCCATTTTAGGCCAGTACCCTAAATGTGTAACGTATTTTCGTAAACGATTATGACTAATTTGTATCATTTTGACAGTTCAACAACATTCATTGCGTTATTTACGTTGTTGAACAGATTTTTTTTCCAACTTATGAAGAAATGGATTAGCAATCTGTTTAAAATCAAAATAGACTATGATTGATCGTGTATTACGGCTTTAGGGTACAGGTTAAAACTATGTATCTGTCAATAAACTCGTTAATGTTGAAATAATGTATTTTCTTAACACCAAAGTGCACATCAGAAGTCGATCCTAGCTCAGATATCTTACATTATTTTAACCCCGCAGCAAAACAAAAAGCGGTAATGTGTTGTACTAACGTCTTTTTTAGCGCTGAAAGCGATGTATGGTCAGCATCGTTAGTACTGCCCGCAAAAAATATATTTTTAAGCTTTATATAATTTTGTTGAATCCCTCTAGGAATTAAGAATTGTAGATTGTTGCTGGTCAGTGCTTGCGATTAAGCTTTTCTGCATCCTCTAGGGTCTCATTAGTGGTCATTACGGTATAATACTCGGGAAAGGGAGAATGTGTAAAAAAATACCTTTATTGCACTTAGTGGTAAGAATTAGATAGCGTGGTAAGGTTGAATACTTAGTTTTTTTTTGCGGTATTTGGTCCTTCAAAGCAGAAACTGTGATTTTAAGTTTTATTTAAAACCTTGGAGCGGTCAAACCTTCAATTATTTGTCTCGGTTTAATAATAATTGAAGTAGAATCCGTCTAATTTTGGTTCCCGTTTAAATGATTGTCTACTTTCCAACATTGTTTTCAGGCAAGTTGATAAAATGTTCATTCATTATTAAAGAAATTACGCGTCTGCTGTCACCTGATAGAAGATTTTAGAGCTTTTTGTGCGACAAAATTCAGTCTTGAAAAATTCCACGAGCAGGCCACACAACGTGACGGTATACGCAAAAAATAAATAAAATAACAACAACGTAAAAAACCCGAACGGTATTCAATTACACAAACATTTTTCCATGCCATTTACTTCGTCGGATATATGAGAGCAAAAAACGGTCAAGCGCGAGTCCAGCACGAACAAAGCGGGGATATGGTGTGCATCGAGAGCTCTTTTTTTTGTAACTGGCAAGCGACACTTCGCGTGACGTAACGCTTCAGCCGCTTCATTAGGTTTAAAAATGGAATAGGTGTTGAGATAATGAAAGCATACTTTGATCGGCATCTGGAAATAATGACGTAGGTGAATTACGCGGGAGTGATGAGAAAAAGTCGCAAAGAACTCGACATCATTATTAAAGGACGTGTTTGTACGTGTTTACTAGTAATATGTAACGTCAAAATATGTGTCGCTGGTATGGCGTATTGTATTTCTAATAAAAGTAGAAATAGATTACATAGGGTTTTATTTTAGGCTCTCGAAATTGCTAAGAATGCGACGTGCCTTTGGCATGAATAGGTTGGGCACGGCATAATTGCGGTGATAAGTCCCCTCTTTGAGGAGTGGCTAGAGAGGCGCCAAGGCGTCCTCACCTTCCACCTGATGCAGGTCCTCACCGGTCAGGGCTGTTTCGGAAGGTTCCTGTTCAGGATAAGGCGGGAGGGAACGCCCGGGTGTCACCATTGTGTGGATCATCCGGAGGACACGGTGGAGAATACGGTGGAGGTCTGCCCGGTTTGAGCGCAGCATCGCCGTGTCCTCGTGGAGGCGCTCACGCCCCTAACCGCCGCAGGAAGAGACGCCCTGGACATCGGGAATCGCAGGTCGATTCCTGGCCTCCGTAGGCGCGGGCTTGCGGACGGTGAGCAATGGGTAGCTTACCGTCCGATAAGGATCAGACCCGGGTCGACGGCGCGTTGTGTTCCACGCGCGCCTCAAATAGATGTCAGCAGAATTGACGCTAGGGCCGACGCCTGCCGGGGTTGTGAAGAAGTCCGAAAGGGAGAACGTTGCCTCCGGCAACATGGCAACTGAAGGAACTCGGGTCGATTTTAGTCAGTAAGCTCAGTTCAGTTCTCCCGCTCCGCCCAGAGCGGGAGAAGTTATTTGATAAATTCCCACCCAAAAAAAAAAGACATGAATAGGTTTTGTTTAATTTACCTAAATAAATACCACTTGCTAGTTGCTACCAAGATTTATGTATCAATCAGTTTAGTTAGCTCATAAAAGCACGAGGGAAGGATGCACGAAAAATTACCGTAACACTCTTTTTCATCAATTTTTGTAACAGACCTTTGGGCGTATAGATATTATGAAAAAAAACTACAGAATGTATCTACTCAAAACAAAATTATTTGAACTTTTCAATAAATTATCTACGGTTTCTATTTTGCCATTTTCATATTACATAAGTTTTTTAAATTTTATTTATGCCCAAAAATGAGTTAAAATGAATGTTAAAATATTGAAGTTTCGACGCTCATAACTTCCAAACCAATACTTTTTTCCCAGTTCAGCTTCTGTACTGGGCTAGATAATGACAAGGAATATTGATACAATTTTTTTTTGAACCTTTACTGTCAAACGAGTAATCACCATACTACGTTTGTATCGAAGAATGACCGACTGTACCCTTAAGGTCTTAACTCCGAGTAAAACTTTTTGTCCCACGATTTTATACCTAGTCATTTTAAGTCTCTCCTCGTTAAAAAAAAAAACATATTTTATCTATGACAACCCCAAAATTATTTCCAGATTTTTGGCCCACATTTTTATAGCAACCCTACATCCCTAGGACATATTTTGAGCGCTTTTGACCCGTCATAAATCTGGCACATGTCGTCGCTAGCCGCTCGAAAATAACGCACTATAAAACATTAATGCTCCGATGCTACTGCGGAAGCTAGGCTATGGATGGAATTCGCGGCTTTTCGATGGGAATAAAAGCGTGACGGTTGGCGTATAGTGGTTTAAATTTGATTTTGTTTAATGTTATAAAAGTATTTTTGTTGGGTTTTATGTTTCTTTTTTTGGAATGTTATTCGGGAAATTGGATGAACGAATATGAAGTATTTATACTTCTTAAACCTTTATTACAATTAATCCATGATACGTTAGTGTCCGTGTCCGAACACCCAAAACATCTAAAAATCGAATCAACGCGTTTAGTTTTTTTTTTTTTTTTTGCGAGCTTGTATCACATTTTTAACCGTCATTGAAAATCATAAAACTTATCGAATAGTGCAATTTTATTTTAACTCTATTTTCAATAAAATTCTAAATTTTAAACTGGACCCTAATTGCGTTACTTATTTTCGTAAACAATTATGCCTAATTTGTTTTATTTTGACAGTTCAACAACATTCATTGCATTACTTACATTGTTGAGCAGATTTTACTACCAACTTATGAAGCAATGGATTAGCAATCAATTTCAAATCGAAACAAATTGTGATTGTGTTGTATTACGCAATTAGAGTACTACTCTACAGCTCTACACTACAGTAAAGTAGCAAAACAAATAATCCAAGATGGTACAAATACAATCGGTACGTAGGTGTAAACTGTAACATACGTATAAGTATGAGACAAACATACAGAAGTTCAACACAAACAAACTAAGGACTTTGTTTAAACACACCTGCATCCCATTTATGTCAACATCTGTACTGATACAATAATATTCTGTGGTTTTGCTTACGCTTTGTGCTTCCAAATACATACATACACTCACGACTCACGCTTGTATTTAATTCCCCGAAGGGTTAGGCCGAGGCGCACCTAAATTACACCCACATTTCGCCAGTTATATTTTTAAGTCTCATGTAATAGGGGGCGACCGGACACAAATTCCGACTCCGGGCCGCCACTGAGAAATTCGACATGAAAAAACCCAATAACACTGCCTGTCCCGAGAATCGAAACCAGGTTCTCATGTTCTGGAGTAGCTCGAGCAACAAGGCCGCCTTTCAAAGTTCGTAGTCAACAGCTACCGTAGTCGCCTGTCGGCGGTTGAAGCTGTCTCTGCTGTTGACGCGAGCCGCTCCTGTGTATGAGCACTAAGTAGGTATCATATTTTCAGCCGTTTTCATTCAATCAATCTGCCTAGCCATTTCCCAACTATGTTGGGGTCGGCTTCCAGTCTAACTGGATGCAGCTAAATACCAGTATTTTTAACCCCCGACGGAAACAGAACGGTGTTACAGGTTTAATGTGTGTATCTGTGTTTGTGTATATCCGTCTGTGGTATTGTAGCTCCCAAACGGATGGACCGATTTCGATTTTTTTGTTTCGTTGGAAAGGTGACTTGATCGAGAGTGTTCTTAGCGAATAATTCAAGAAAATTTATTTAGCCGTTTGAAGATTATTAGCTCACTTAATGATTTTCTTCCGTTGTGGATATTCTTTTATTATCTACATTTAAGTCTATCATAGATAGTTTCCAAAACACATTAAAGAACTTGAACACCAGAAAATTTGGACTGCCTCTCCGCGAATTCAGACAAGGTTTCCCCGAAACATTTTTTTTACAAGCACATCGGAAAATGCATGAAAAATTGGTGAAAATCTCGAGACGGCCGTAGAACAGCTGGAGGCACCAGCATAGCACCTCTCTATTCTCAAGTCCACTACAGATAATAACTAAATCTGTTTATAAATCGTGAAATTTTTATCGTTTTACAAAATCAGCCCACTTTGTGTATTCAATGACTATTATTCATTAAAAAAGAACTGATATTTATATACACTGTGACATTTTAGTCGTCTTACAAAGGGCCACTCAATGTACCCGATATTAAATATCTCTAGGAGCAATTAAAGTATGTTACAATATATTAATTTGTTTTTAATGAATGTTTAGTAGTCATTGGATACATGAAGTGCTGCTTTTGTAAGAAGAAAGAAAGAAAGAAAGAAAAATAGGTTTATTTGTCACAGAGACACGTGCATACATAAACGACAAGAGTAAACGAAAACAACAAAAAGTACATAATAAATCACGAGCGTAAAACAGAAATTAGTCGGCAGCTGCACGACATGACTGTGACAAGAAGGCTTCCACTCAGCATGATGCAGTGCTATGGGGAACCCACAGCACAGCACTGATTTTCAGTGGTCACCCGAAAAAAAAAAGAGGAAAAGACGTACGGAAATCAAGTCAGGTACAGTGATTTATTTATCACATAGGCAGGTAGTAAAATAAAATAAAATAATCAGTGCTTAGAATAAAAGACAAATACACAACGAGATACAAGAATAAATATTATCAAAAATCATAAAAAAATAATCCGCAGGCATCACTGTGCATAAATAATATCGATATTTAAGTACATATAACACATTATTACAAAACAAGGATTTACAAGTCGACTAAAATGTCACGGTGTATACTGAAGCGCTGTTTGTATTCGACAAACTCCTATGCCCGGTTTCACCTTCACTAACTGCCACTTAAATGAATTCCTAAATAACAACAGAGTGACACTTAAATTAATCCCTAAATAAAAGTTCACTGTTGGATATTCAACGCTAGGCTCAGCGCTAAGACTTGAAAATCCAATAATGCACTTTTATTTAGGAATTAATTTAAGTGTCACTTAGTCGTCGGCGAAAACGGGCACTAGTCTTTTAAATTCATAATAATATCTCCACGACAGACAGAATATTTGACGTATGTCTAGTTAAAAACTTCGTAACAGTAGTTGACATTGTAAGCAGTTTACGTCAGGAACAAACTCCCACCCACAGGCTTTACTTGACATATTTATTATTTACGAACTTAGTAGTTTCGTAGTGTATTTCTATTTGATCAGGGAAAGGAAATGCTCCGTAAGTAGTTATTTGACAATGTCTATTTACTTAGTATCTAGGAAAACGTTTTGAAAGTGTCAGGTAGGTACTATCTATCTATCTATCTATACTAATAATAACCTGGTCGACCGAGCTCTGCTCGGGTGAAAATAGCTAAACATATCATCCAGGTATACCAGCGTTGTATCACATTCCTGTAGCTGTGAAAACGAATTTTCCCGGATATGAGACCTAGCTAGATCGATTTTTCACCCCCATAATACCATTGCAATTTTCATCGAAATCGTTAGAGCCGTTTTCGAGAAAGTGATTACAAATATAATAATGTATTTATAATTTTATACAAATATTGCTCATTGAATAGTAAAGGATTCAATTCATTTTTTGTGCCTGTCTGTGTAACCGCGTTGTTTGTCTAAACTGCACAACGGATGCGGTTTCCATCATCATTTAGAGAATTTTTGCGAAGCAGAGTATAAAAAATAAAGTTTTAAAAACTAAAACCAAACTACGAAAAAAAAAAAACAAGACATCACAGACAGACAAATTCAAACTCCGGAGTCACACGTAATTAATCTGTTTGATTCATGCCCTAACACGTGTGACTTCGGAGTCACATAGCCTGTAGCGGATGATCAAGACGCTTCTAACGATACCTCATTTGAAATAATGATGAGTAGTTTAGAAGTTATGAGGGAACAGATGAACATACACACATACAAATTTACATACGGGTCGAAATCATAACCCTCCTTTTTGATTCGCCGTAGTCGGGTAAAAATGTTTTTTTCTTTGTTTACCCCTGTTTGTGCCCATACTATTCAACATCGCAAAAGTTTCTAAGTTGGTAAAACCATCTTCTACACGAGCTAAGCCGGGAACAAAACCTACTATATTATAATAATTTGTAAACACAACACAAAATAAAATGATGATGTGGATATATTTAGTAACCTGTTCCACTTAGCTATTTCTAAAGAGTCTTAAAGAGCCATAAAAATCCTGAAAGAAATCGACACGTGTTTAACTCTCAACGAGGCAACCTCAGGATGACGATTGATTTGTCGCGAACCCAAACACAGCGTGCCGCCACATCGAGCGCTGAGCGCTGAGTGATGCAGAGTGTGGCAACACGCCGTCTATTGTATTTTATAATGGATTTCCGCAAGGTCACGCCTGAATCAATTAACTATCACTTCTACCTCTTTATAAAATGAGTATACATAGATTGCCTATTGATCCCATAGTGTAACGACACCAAAAGATTCAAATAAGCAAGTAACCACAAAACTCTAGCAACAACAGGAGACCATAAATAAATAACACAAAAATATATTTCTTCGTCGGCTTGTTTAACGTGTAGCCATTAGGGAATGCAGAACCGGTACTGTTTTAAAGAACCGGGATTTTCGGGACCTTCTGGCTAAAGAACCGGGATTCCCGGTACTTTCGATACTTTAAGATAGTAGAGTTGAAAGTGTTAAAATGGAGAAAGTAAGAGAAAGACGAAATTACAGGACAAAATAAAAAAAATAAAAATCAAATCAAATAAAACGTTTTATTTCTTGTATAGACACAAAATTAGTCTTTAGTATAATTTTTTTCTGGTAAATAAGCATATTCTACCAGCAACATTTTCGTAACATTAAAACATTTTTGTACTTAATCCTACTTTATAACAGGAACATTTATTAAAAAACAGTTTCATCAAACCAATTCTTTAAACCAACATGACTTTTACAATTCTGCATATCCAAATTATTATTTAAAATTTATGTAATATCTATAGAAAAATTAAAAGTAACAGTGGAGTTTTAGCGTAGCATTAATGATGAATGAATGAATGAATTAATGCACCAACCCCAGCGTGGTTTAAGCAGACTCGATAAATCGATTGAACCCCAAGATATGCAATAGCCTCTGGACCTTCATGCTTCATGGGGCTACCAGGCATATCAAGGAGTAGACCAGGGGCGCGGTAATGGTAGGGAAGACATGCCCTCAGGATATGGAAGGATTTGGGTAGTGGAGAGACGGGTGATATTTATCTATGGATGGGCATCTTTTTACGACGTCGCCGCCAGGCCAGTTCAGGTCCAGCTTCACCGGTGCGCCTGCTCTTTGTTTTCAATGTTTTCGTCTGAGGTCTAGAGATAATCAAAAAAGAATCCTGAAACAGATAGTAGTATCTGTTTCAGGATTCTTGTACATCTTGCTAGTAGTCTACTTAATCTTATTTCAGTCTTCAACTGTGTCCATTCAAAAATTGATTTCCTTGTCGAAGTAGGTCGAGTCCTGTTTTAGCTTTTCATTTCATGTGTAAATAGGTCGGCCAACTTTCTTGGATTTGGCCTTGTACTACATGTAACAGGTATGGTTTGCGGAGCCTGTGAACATGTAGAGGTAGCACATCCTGTGGTTCTTGATGCGATAGTTACGGTTACTTCGTCTAAAATTTGATGCATTTTCATTTGTCTTGGTTTATTCCTAGCGTGGTTAATCAAGTCTATCATAATAACTGCGAGAAGAGCTTTAATGATTGCCGATAATTTGAAACCAGAGAGACGGGTGACATTTGTATCTTTTCCCGAAAGTACCGAAAGAACCGGGATTTGGTTTTCAAAATCTCGGTTCCTACTACGACGCCAATTTCCGGGATTTCCCGGTACTTTCGGTTCCGGGTTTTCCCGGGACTATTCACTAGTAGCCATTACAATAATAGTCTAATTACTTAATAAAATAAACTCGACGTAAAAGGAAAAAACAGGACCAAAATAATTTTATTTGTATTTTCTTTTCTTAAGTTTGTCGTTAGATTCATTAACTTTGCTTCTTGGGGTCGGATGAATGAATACTTTTACTTGATTGAAGTAAAAGAGCTGTGGTTCCAAAAAGTAATTTTTAATTCATTGTCAAATCTGTTGGCTCGTGGCTAAATGATAACAGCTGGTCAATTCGTGATCATCCATTAGATATCGAAATCCTCTTAGTACCACGAAAAGCACGTTAAGCCGTTGGTCCCGGTTGTCTAACCCACTCACACCAAAGAGTATTGTGTTAACCAGTAACTGTGTTGTGTAGGTTAGATAGGCAGTCCGTCCATGTAACATACTGGTATTCAGCTGCATCCAGTTAGACTGGACCGACCCCGACATATTTGGGAAAAGGCTAGGCAGATTGATGGTTATTATCTTTTATTCAGTCGTACGATTATTTGTTGTTAATTCGATAAACCAACCACGACGACGGTTCACATGAGACTACAGATTTACTGATTAAAATACCTTCTTTATTGGCTCCAGCGGAACTTCTAAACGTGGCATAACTTTGAAAAGAACAGTGTCTGGCTGCTTATTACTTTCTAAGATCCCTAATAAGCAGAGAAAGAGGTGAATGAGATTAGTTTTAAGTGCTCTGTTCCTTAATTGAGACAACAGTAGTACAATACTTATGGTGAATTTTTTTTTTTTTTTGTATGTGTTTTTTAGCAAAACCGATGTTGATAGAATCCAACGGAAAGTCTAGAATAGTTAAATAGGTAATTTAAGACCTGGCTAATTACATCGACCACCTTGCCTTATCAAAAGCAGAAAAGCAGAACAAACCATAGGTATACTTTACATACATACATAAACTCACACTCATACTGCCTTCTTCTCATGGGGGTAAGCAGATTTTTTATTATTATATCAACTAATTAATTTTTCCCCTCAAATTAATTAATTTGAATATCCTTTCAATGTAAACGAAATACTTTAATCTCAAGCAGTAACCAATTGTTTTTTTTTTAATCTAGTTTTTGTTCAATAAATAAAATTTACTAATTTAAATATAATATAGAACGCCACCTGCTACGGCCCTTACATACTCATTTTGCTTCGTTTACGTCTGGTCATACACGCACGCCGGTAGCGATTACTACGCACGTCACGCAAAATCCATGCATCGCGCAATCAGAGTTTACCGCGCAACGACTCAACGAGTATAAATATACAATGCCCCGACAGCAATCGACGGGCAGTTACCTTTCTGAAGAACATCACCAATCAGGTCACTTTATGTACTTTGCAGTGTAATTATAGCAACGAATACCTTATACTAACTTACAAGATAAACTCATTCTCGTACATCAAGTCTCTCTACTGGAACTCTCAAGACGATGGGACGGTAATTATGCTCTTGTTATGCACAAGTTTGAGACAAAGTATTTAGTACTCCTGAATTTGGCCAGTCAACTCTCATCACCTATCCGATGTATATAGTGCTGTTATTTGTTATTCTACTCTTTATTAGTGGCTTTTGTGGACATGACAATTATTCAGATTTGTTACAGTTGTAATGGCAAACATGTCAATAGTTTTTTATTTTTATTTATCTTTTTATAGATTAATTTATATTTTGTGCATGTGAGAACGTTGTAAGCCTAGTAGACTGTAGGTTTGTTCTCCATTTTCAATTTTGTTAAGTACCTGGTACTTGTTGAAAAGTCTACACTGTTCTCCCATACTTATTAATACTTGTAACGTACGTCACGTTAAGAAAAGATTAAATATAAGTTAAGAAAATTAAGGACCGGCTTCGTACGACGCGAGATGCTCGGGATAGGCGGGGTCAGGATCAAGAGGACAGAACAGGCAGGACAAGCTGGCAGGCAGCGTGTGTTGGACCACGTCAGTTTCAGTTGTTTTTTTAAAGTTTACTAACATACCTAGTTTTAAGTAATTTAAGTAAGTTTTGTTGTCCGAAATAAAGAATATATTATTATATACGCATTCTTAAACAAGTCTTCGCAGTGCATTGTATTAAGGACAATGCACAGTCAAAGTGATAAAGTTCTTGTACAGAACGCTGCCATCATAAGCTCGACTTGCAATTTAAGACCAGCTTTCCTTGTTTCGTACTACATCGATCAAAGAAAACCGTCGACGTTATACGACCGTCTGAAATTCGATCCCATTGAAAACAGGAAGTCGTATAAAGACTCGAGAAAGTCGACGAGTCGTAGAAATTTAATTTCGGCGTAGAATGGAAATGGAAATTTTATAACATTGTCCCTAGAGTTTTATAAATCTGATGATGCTTTAACTTTAACAAAATCGAGCGTAAATCTTTTTTTTTTTTTTTTTTATCCTTTATTATAAAGAACTCCGTTCTTAATAATTAATTACAATCTAGTCTATAAGACTAATAAGCAATTTAAATCTAACTTAATTTTATACAAATGATGATTATTTTAAAACTTAGAATAGTGTCCTTTGTACTTTACACAAGTCCGTTCCACTTTCTTAGAGTCTGATATGATGATATTATAAACACTTTGTTCATGTGTTATTATGTGTGTCACTGTCACTGTTATTTCTACACTTTTTACACTACACTAAATCAAAAGGTTTTGTTCGTTTTAGTCTTCGCACTATATTCGTTTGGTCTAACAGCTGAATCGCCTCGATGTTCACATGATGATGGAGTCGTTGTTCATGGGCTTCAGCATATTTTTGTATTATCTTGGTGACGGGTTCCATGTTCAGGTCACGATGGAGGTCGTCATTTCTTATATACCAGGGAGCATTAACTATACTCCTGAGTACTTTGTTCTGGAATGTTTGGATGATTTTGATGTTGGTTGGTTTAGTACATCCCCACAGTTGGATGCCATATGTCCATATTGGCATAAGAACATGCTTATATAATAATATTTTGTTGTGTATTGATAGACACGAATCCCGTCCAATCAACCAATACATGTTTTTAAAGCGCATGTCTAGTTCCTGCCTTTTCTTTTTGACGTGCGCTTTCCAGCGCAGTTTCGCGTCAAGCGTTATGCCAAGGTATTTGGCTGTATTTGCGTATGGCACTCGTTGACCATTTATGAAGACTGGGTGGTAGTCACAATTTCTGTTGGTGAAATCAATATGAAGCGACTTTGATTCATTCAATTTGATTCTCCATTTTTGTGCCCAATCATGAACTTTATTTAGAGCGATTTGCACCTTTTCGATTGCTTCCGTATGGCATGATCCTGTCGCCATGATGGCAGTGTCGTCCGCAAAGGTTGCAATTGTATTATTTTCGAGCTCTGGTATATCATACGTGTACAGCAAATAGAGCACTGGTCCCAGCACACTACCTTGGGGCACACCAGCTTTAATTATCTTTAGCTCGGAAAAAGCATCCTCGTGCCTTACTCTAAACATTCTATTTGTAATGTATGATTGCAAGATATCGGCAAAATCATTAGGCAGCATTAGTCTTAGCTTGCACATCAAACCCTCATGCCAAACTCTATCAAAAGCTTGTGCCACGTCTAAGAATACGGTGGAGCAAACTTTTTTATCTTCAAGCGTTCTCTCGATGATGTTGGTAATTCTATGTACTTGGTCTATCGTAGAATGTTTCTCTCTAAAACCAAACTGGTGGTCAGGGATCAAATTATTCTCGCTTATAATCGGTTTTAGGCGTTTTAGAAATATTTTTTCAAACAGCTTTGATAGTATCGGCAACAGGGATATGGGCCTGTATGATGATGCTTCGTGAGGTGGTTTGCCGGGCTTTGCAATCATAATCACTTCAGCAACTTTCCATGGCTCAGGAACATGCTTTAGTACGAATGCAGCATTGATGAGCCTTGTAAGTTTAACAATAGCTTTACGAGGGAGATGTTTTAGGATTTCACCCGTAATAAGGTCATACCCTGGGGATTTCTTTTTTAGGCTTATCATTTGAATTTCCTTTGCAACTTCTTTCGGGGTCACAAGCTTAATTCTTTGATCTTGCAGAATATCGGGAACTTGCAGGTTTTCTACAGACCCGTCACTTGGCTGAAAGGTTTCTTCTAAATGATGTGCAAATCTTAGGGCTTTTTGCTCGTTGCTTATGGCCCACTTTCCATTATCATCTCTGATCGGGGGAATTGATGTGACTGGCCTTTTCAACAACTTTGTTGCTTTCCAAAGAGAGTATTGCGTTGTATGATCACTGCTTAACTGCCGTAGGTTAGTGTTGAGAGCCTCATCTTGAAAGGTTTTTATTGTTCTCTGTAGTCTTTTCGATAGATTATTCAATAGAGTTTTGTCTTTCGGAAATCTAGTTTGCTGCCATATTTTCCTTTGGTTTCTTTTTTCATATAATAGGTCTACAATTTCCTTTGGGTAGTTATTTCCTTTACATTTTTTATTTGACTGTGGTGTGTTGTTCCATGCACATTGTTGGATGTCGTTGCCAAACTTGTTTACTTCAAAATCGAGCTGATCTTTGCTTTTTAATGAAGTTTTTAGGTCAATTATATTTTGTAAGTCTATGCTAAAACTCTCCCAATCTGTAAACTTATTTTCCAATGTCAGGTGGTTTTGTCTCAGTAATATTTTGTGACTCAGTTTTAATAATATCGGAGAGTGGTCGGAGTTCATATGATACCCCTCTTCCACACTCAGGTAATTGGTGGATATATTTTTGACAATGAAAAAGTCGATAAGGTCTGGAAGTTTCTGGGGGTCAGTCGGCCAGTATGTAGGTTTTCCAGTACTTATGACCTCACAACGCATGTCATTCACTGCTCTAAAAAGCTGTCTTCCTTTAGTTGAAGTTAGTCTCGATCCCCAATGAGTGTTCTTAGCGTTAAAGTCCCCGCCCAATATAAATCTTGGTCCAAGAAGTCTGAGAAAGTTCACATATTGTTCTTTGTTTATCATGTGTCTTGGGGGAAAGTATGCAGCTGCTACTGTAACATTAAACTTTTTTGTTTTAATTGATACCGCCACAGCTTGCGTGTCCAGCTCCTCGTATTTACTCTGTTCGTAATGACAGATATTTTCTTTAATAATAACTGCACTACCTCCTCGGGCCGTGTTGTTAGGGTGCAGCGAGAGATACACTTTATAACCTTTAAACTGTACAAAAGACTGCTTAGTGAAGTGTGTTTCAGAGATCAAACACACATCAATGTTTTCTGTGTCTAGGACTACTAGCAACTCATGTTGGTGTTGCAGCAGTCCGTTGGAATTCCACGCCATTATTTTAAGTGTGTTATTCATTATTGATTTTGTACAGTACTTGATTCTAATTTCTCTAGTCTCTTGTCAAATGAGGATATGCACTTCAAGATCTGGTTGAGCTTATCGTCTAGGCTTGATGGAATGCTTGGTTTTACTACTTGTGCATATGAGGCACTTTTGGATGAAGGTGCAGTTATTGTTGTTGTCTGTGCAAACTGCGCACTTTGTTTTGTTGTCTGTTTATCTGAGTTTCTAACAATTTGCTTAACGGCAGTGTTGCTACTTGGATTACTTTTTGCGTGTTTGTTCTTCATCATTTGCATCTCCTTGGCAACTAAACACCCTCTGTAGTTGGCTGGGTGAGGTAAGCCACAGTGGACACACTTAGGTTTTTCTTGTGCTGGTTTTTTACAATCAGCTGTGAGGTGTTTCCCTGTACATTTAACACATCTTGGCTCTTTTGCGCAATACTTCTGTGTATGACCATAAGATTGGCATCTCTTACACTGCGGTATTATTTTTGACGTTTTAAGGGGGTGAATCTCCACTTTACAGCCTAGGATATATTTAATGCCGTATATTTTGTTGAGTTCTTCGTCATTCTTGAACGATAAAATAAACATGTTCAGCGGTTCTTTTGTTCTCCAGCTAAGCTTGTTAATTGCATTTTCTATCTGGAATCCTTGCGACGTTAAATCATCTTTAATCCGATCCGGTTGGCAGGAAGAATGCAACATTTTTGCCACAACTCTTATTGGCCTGTTTTGCTTATCCTCGTATGAGTGCCAAAAGCAGTTATTTTCGGTTAATCGCCGAGAAATAACTCTGTAGGACTCTTCAGTCTTGGCATTTATTTTCAAACTATCACCGCTTAACATTTTCGCGGTAAATGTTTCTACTGGCTGAGATTCAGTCAAAAAGTCGTAGAATGTTTGGTAATTCTTAACACCGTCCACCACAATCGGCGGCGGCGCTAGAATCTTTTTAGTGGTTGTCTTCTCTTTGCTGTTAGCTTGCTGCTGCTGAGCGCTAGTTTTAGCATGTTGTGGCGGTGGTGGAGTAAGAGAGGTGTTCAACTTCCTTTTCTTCCTGTTTTTAGCCCTAATCCACCCAGTTTCTTTGGCAAGTTCATCCTCATCCGTGCAGTACTCAACTTCACTTATAGTAGGCTGAGCTGGTGTTATGGCCACACTGGCCTGTTTATCTGAGCGTAAATCTTAATACAAAAATAATTCTTAAAAAAGCGGCCAAATGCGAGTCGGCTCGACACAAAAGGTTTCGTACCACCGTGCAATATTGAACACTACATATTTTCGTTTCTCGTATGGGGTTCTTTAATTATTTTTTTTTTGTTGATGTAGCGGCCATATAACACACACACACATACTCACACACATACACACACACACACACACACACAAACACACACACACACAAACACACACTGTAATGTAATTTCAAGTGTCTACCTATTATTACAGTTCAAAAGATATAGGCCTGTGACATACAGACGGACGGACGAACGAACGGATGGACAGCAGAGCCTTAGAGTAATAGGGTCCCGTTGGCATCCTTTGAGTACGAAACCTTAAAAATACGACAACGGTCGGATACAGGACAGGACAGACGCTATAAAATAAACCATGATTCTAATATTTACAATATTAAATAGACTTAATTGAATACCATAAGCATTTCATTAGCGAAGTATTAAACGGAGCTGAAAAATACCGTTTCACAAATTCGAGTGATTATCACAGCGTATTTTCAGAAAATAAACAGATTTATTTAATTACAATATATTTCGACAGCCCTTCGTTTTGTAGCTAAAAATATAACCTGTAAAACACACTCCATATGATTGTTTTCCTTAATAAAGTACGAATAATCACTTCGAAAACAGTCGTCTTTTTTGTCGCTCAAAGTTGAAGCTAACACGGTATTGTAATTTCCCATGGGATCCTCTCGTTATGATGACGTCAGTAATGGCCCAGCTTCATAATTTAAGTAATTTATAGCACAAGGGTATTGATGCTGAGTAAATAAGGATATTATGACAGTAGTCCGGTTTTCACAATTTACTTTAATAGGAAAATTATGTCGTGTTTTTTGTTGTTGTTTTTTCTCGTTTCTTACGAGTAACAGTTTATTGTTAAGAGTGTTTGATAAAGTGTTTTCTGCTTTTATTTTTCTTGGAAATTGGTATAGCTTTATGAAACAGGCCTTTAAAATATTCTCACTAGCCTGTATTGTCCCACTGCACGGCAAAGGCCTCCCTCTCCCTTTTCCACACAATTCTGTCTATTGCTAGTGTCGGCCAGTCCTGTCGGTAGGAGTTAAGCTCGTTCCGCCATCTTCGTCTCAGCCTGTCGCGTCTCACTCAGCCTGCAAAGTCTCGATTCCATAAGAATATCGGAATAAAAAGTATCCTATATCCAAATTCATGTCATGGTCTACCCATGTGCCAAATTTCATCCAAATCCGTTCAGCCGTTTTAGCGCGAAAATGTAACAAACAAACTCACTTTCGCATTTATTATAATAGTAAGGATAGGATAGACACACTCCCCATTATTTAATGAATGGCCACCAAATATCTGGTAGTTGCATCTAAACATAGATGTTTGCAATTGCAACAAACATTATTCCGTCGATCCCAAGGGTTTTGCCTACACATTGCTTACCTTTAATGAGATTGGAATTTTGTCATTTGACTTTAATTTTACCAGCACCGGTTCCTCACAGCAATATTGGTTGACGTCAGAAATATATGGGAATCATAATATAAGTATTTCGCGAGACAATTCCTTCACACAAACAAATTCAATGGCGTGCCCATAGAACAATCTGCCTTCATTCATTCCAAAATCGTCTTTATCTATAACCTCGCAAGTATTTCTTTAAACACAATTGCTTCTATCTACATCTCAATCAGCGAAACATTTGGAGTAAGCTGTGCCGTTGAACAGGACAATCCTGCCCCAATTCCAACAATAATTGCACTTTTTGCTCCCAAACCCATTTGTAGAGCCCGAAAACATATTCCCCGAAAATGTAAAGCACTGAAAATAGCATGAATAAAATTTGCTCCAATTGTAAGTTTATACGCGAAAGATTAGACTTAAAAAGGAAAAACGATTTCGGAATGGAGATTACAATGTAAGAAGTTATTCGTGTTGGGCTAAAGAGTAAGCGGATAATTTGACGTGATTTATTTAAATTAAGATTTAGCAGCCCGGAGTTTCGAATTATGCCCGGTTGATGGCAATAGGCTCGACCTCTGCTACATGGGACTTAAAAAAATAACAGAACAAAATTTGGGTGTTCTATAGGAGCACCTCTACCTAACCCTTCGGGGAATACAGGCGTTTTGTTGTGTGTAAGATTTAAATACCTACTGATCTTTTTCTTTCGTAAAAACATGGTATAAAAATATTAAATAGCAAGGTTCGCCCTCGTAATTTCCTTAACACCCTTTTTTTTTTGGTTGGGAAATTATCAAATAACTTTTCCCGCTCTTCGTGTCAGACTCTTACTGACTAAAACCCATCCGTGTTCCTTCGGTTGCCCTGTTGCCGGGGGCCACGATCTCTCTTTCGGTTTTCTTCGCACCCCCGACAGTTCTTTAACACCCTAAGGTTGAATGTCACTTGCACGTCATACAACATTATTTGGCTTTGTGACAGACAGTTATAACCTAAAGCTGCGGTTTTCTAGAAAAGCAGTGGCCGGCGCGTAGCGGCCGCAGTGACAGCTGTCATGAAAATAATGGCAGCGGGGTTTGACTTTACCCCGCGTCCTATTAAAAAGGATCGTTCGAACTTTTTGTTCAGTGAACTCCTCCCCGACCCTAGCTCGATAACGAGGTGCCAGCAGTGGTTGCAGCTGTGCACGTAGCTTTAAATTCTCCGATTAATAATAATGATCAAAACTTTGATCCAGCCCGTCCTATCTTTGATGTCCTCCCTCCGGTGACGCCCTAAGCCGAGGCTCGTACCCCACAGGGGGGCCGTTAGCGAGCGTTCACCTAGCTTTTTAGCTTAGTTTTGTATGCCTCTGGCTGGAGGCTTTGAGTGTAGCAGCTTAAGGCAACCACAGGATTGACCGGTTAAATAGTCATGACCTCAGAGGTCAGCTATGAGATGCCCAACAGAAAAAAAAAATAAAAAAAATTTGTTCAGTGAACTTGAACTCATGGTCGCGCCGACAGATGGCGCTTTCCGGTTTTCCGAACAAAAAGTGAAATGTGCATGCGACTGATTGCGTATTTGCGCGACAATCGCTTTTAAATAGGACGAAGCCTAATGGTGTCAAAATACGCGCTCTAGGAAACACAAGCTACTTTCATAAATAACGTTTCACTGACGCCAGTGCAGCAGCGATAGCCTAGTGGTCTGACCGTCGGACTGCCAAGATAGATAGATAGAATATTCTTTATTATGTACACCATAAAAATTTCAGACATAAATTTAAAAATTCAAGCCAAGCCATAGGTCTTGAGTTCGAACCCAAGGCACGCACCTCTTTTCGGTTTCATGTGTGTATTGTATAATATTATCACTTGCTTCAAAAACGGTGAAGGAAAACATCGTGAGGAAACCGGCATGCCTTAGAGATATTTCCCAACGACATGTGAAACCAAGTCAAAGGCCCATATGCTGCATAAAAACTCTGATATCGGGTTTGTCACTAACCACACGAAAAATAAAGAAAGAGTGACTTTAGTAAATTTCGGAAGCTACATATGTGGCGGTCACCGGCCTTCAAAGAAACACTAGCTTCTGCAAAGCTTCAATTTACTAGAAGTTTTTGTGCAAAGTAGTATCAATTATTAAACCGACTTAGAATATATATACATTGGACGCCTTTCGGAAGAATCGTCACGTAAATAAGGCACTGGTAACGTAATTAGCAGGGTTACAGACGCTTCACTCCAAGTTCAAATTGAATAAAAAAGGTTCTTTGATCTTAGTATGGGTTCCTACCGGCTAATACCCAACTGCCTTACTTTGTGGTAATGGGACACATACGAATATTCTAAGCGAAGAAGTGTGTAAGTAAATCGGGCTCTTTTTGACTATGCCGCTGGGGAGTTTATTGCGCCACTTCTTCTTCACAGCTAAAGCACTAGGAAGTGTAGAAGAGCGGGCGTTTTGAGAGACTGTCTTATGTAATTTTGACACATTCAAAAATTTCTGATTCTCAGTCTAATTTGAATATATGAATTTTGATTTTGACATTGTCCGCTAATTTTATAGCCACATCTATGCAAAACAAGTATGATTTTTATCTTGTATTTATATGAACTGGCACATTGCCCGGTGTTATGAGGCTGCTGCATCACAGCCTGTGCCATACGTTACAAGTATCATGTAATAATAAGCATGTTGGGTTATTCTGGGGAGATTGAAGGAGTGGGAGGAAGATTGGTGCAGGTTAGATAAGAGATCTATGGCTGACTTATTGGCAAGTGGTTAAGAGGCCAAAAATTAAAGCACAAAAATACGACGACCATTAGTAACAAGGGCCTACTGATTTACTTCTGTAGACTTTTTTGTGAACTATACAGTTAATTTACAGATTGAAGAAAATACAGAAATGAGTTAACCGACTGTGATACATAGACATGGCATTTTAATTTTGTCTCCAAGATAGCCCTTTTTTTTTGGGTGGGAAATTATCAAATAACTACTACCGCTCTGGGCGGAACAGGATGACGTGTCAGACTCTTACTGACTAAAACCCAATCCGTGTCGAGCAGCACAATGGGCCGATAGGCGGACGGAGACTCCGGTGGGCGTCCCGGCTTCTTGATGAGGACCAGTTGGCTCATAAGCGTGAAGATGGCACTAAAGAAGGCTGTGCATATTTGTTTTCGGTCTGTGTGTTGATATGTAGATATTGTACCTATTCACATTTTTTTCTCTCTTTTTCATTGACGTTGATTTCTATTGCTATTTATTAATAATTAATTTGTATTATGAAATGTGTGATTCTTTATAATTATTTCTTTTTTTGTGTCCAGGCTTATTTTATGTAATTATTGAGACTTGGCTGGCTTGATTACTTAATTAAAAACATTTGTACGCCGTCTGGCATAACATAACGTACTCTTTATTATCTTTATATACTATTTAAGATCATAAGGGCAGGCGAATGATAATTGCAATGTTTGTAAATGGGTGCTAAATTATAAGTACTAACATAAAATAACACCAACATTGTACACTTAGTTCGCAATAAACGTTTTAGACTTTGACTTTGACTTTAATATTATTGTATCTATGTTAAAAAAAATGCATTATGCACCTGTGATGCCTCTGCTACCTATTAAAGATAGGCGGCGATGACGACTAATTATCAGGTGAGCCACCTGTTTGCAGTCCACTTAAAATATATATTTTTTTGAACAAAAGGAAACAACGCTTTTGTCAGAAGTTCTTTTTAGAACTCATGTATATTTTGCAAAGTCTTAGACAACAAACTTTGCCCTCTATTTTATGCAAAACACCGATGGAATACTTTCCCCAACTTACATCACATAAGCCGCCTTGATCTCCAAGTTTCTACGTAATTATATTAACCGGATTCCGCCGGTTTTCAGCGGTTCTCACTGGTAATCTCCGGTTTATACAGTCTCTAGAGTTTTGTGGCTATATTTGTTTTAATTTTATGACTAACTCAAGGTTGACGAGATGCCCGTCTTTACGTGTTTTGTATAAAATGTTGAAGAAATTATGGAGTATATCTTTACAATAAGTGGTTGTGGTAAACCTTGCTAGACAAAGGTTTTTCTCAATTTGTGACGTAAAAAGGCAAAGAACGGAAACTTAATACAAGCATTTCCATGAAAATCCATCTGCTTTGTTATTACGGACATTCTATATTTATCGCGCGGTAGAGTTAATATAACTAGGTAGTATGCCTCTGGCAACGTACGTGGCTCCGTAGTATGTGTCCGATACTATTTCCATCGAAACTTAGTGACGTCAAGGGCCATTTTCCTGAGCAAAGTTAATTTATCTTCCTTTATTTTACACATTACTAAGGTGTCATTAATACCTTTGATTAAATATTTTTGACAAGCCGTGTGCCAAAATGACGAACGTCTATATAGAATTTTGAAAAATCCGTCCTTAATGCTCATCTGATTGGCTGTGCGTTGTCTGTCAGTAAATTTAAGTTTTTTTTAACAAAGTAAATTTTAATCAAAATATTGTGTCAGGTTTAGAAGATAGCTGACTATGTTGATAGATTTAACACGTGGCCGTTTCTTTCACCCTCTGCGTCAAAGAGAAAGCAGACACTCTTATTTTTAGCTTAATAAGCCATTTTTCTCTCCATTATAATAATTATCGTGAGTTTCCAGTTCAACGCCGACTAACTAACCGTTTAGATTCTGCACCCCTGGATAATATTAAGTACGTAGTTATATTACTACTATAACCCTAGCCAGATAATGAACGCAATGCTGTGCTATTCCCGACGCTAGGGTTTCTGTGGGGGCCGCCACATAACGTCCACAATTTAGCGGCGAATAACGTCACTCTTATTTATGAAAGTAAGTTGGCGTGTTTTCCTAGTTTTCGTAAAGTCAAACCCCGTTGTCATATTTATCATAACGGTCGTCACTACGGCCGTTATGTGACGGCCACTGCTCTTCTTGGAAACCAAGCATTTATGATGTGACTTACTATAAAACACTAAAAGGTTTTGGGCCAATTTTAAAAATAACACGCACTCACACTTTTTGCCTTCTCATAAGATTTTAGTCTCAACAAAATTGTCTCAACATTCAAGATTATTTTATTATCAACTACAAAATATGAAAAATAAATGAGGCAATTCAAAATCTGAATACAACATAATTATTTAAATTGCTTTTCACAAAAATAAAAACAAAATAATAATTTGCATAATTATCATCATCATCATTTCAGCCGAAAGACGTCCACTGCTGGACATAGGCCTCCCCCAAACACCGCCACTTCGACCGGTTCTGTGCATCTCTCATCAAGCGGACATCACACTTAAATATTTCTTCAAATAAACTCCACCAAACCAAGCTAACAGCTAGTACCTATTTGCACATGTCTAAATAATGTAGACAAATGTACTTGTATTATCCGGATTCGGTCGGATAAAAGATATAACCGAATTTCGGTCTGTATCTGAAGACGGAACTGATTTATTCTACAACAGTACCTTTCGATACGGATTTGTTTCCGTAGAAAATTGATCTCATTGTGATGTGACGACAGATCTAGTCGTACTGTGTAATATTGTGATGGCGTGACTTGAATGATATATATATAAAGGAAGCCGTTCACATTCAGTGTGTTAAATATCGAAGGGCATTCCCAAACCGGTAATAACATAGCACGCATGATAAATACCTCATTATCAGCCTATTATTCTTACTGCTAGGCCACAGGCCTCCTTTCTGTGAGAGGAAATAGACTGTAATCTACCACGCGGGCCAAGTACGGTTCGTTCCCTCACGATGTTTTTCTTCACCCAGTTTTGAGAGCAGTGGTAATGAATTAGTTTGGGTTCGCATTTTGGTACCCATTACCTACAGGCCAGTCTTACCAAGGGATATCGTGTTACCCAGTAACTGGGTTGCGGAAGTCAGAAAGGCAGTCGCTCCATGTAAAATACCCAACATAGTTGGGAAAAGGCTAGGCAGATCGATTGAGATAGTGTTCGAAATTGTGTTCTTCACACGTTGTAAGAAACAGCGTTCCACAAATTCTGACCGTATAGGTATTGTACCTTCGTTTTTTTTAGTATCTTGCGAACAATTTCAAAACAGATGGGTCTAGAAATATGTACTGAATTTATAGTAACAGTTTGCGCTGTAGGTATTTGTAAAGAAATTCCCAGGGTATTTGATTTATTAATCCTAACTACTATTAAAAACTCGAAAGTGAATTTGTTTCGCTTTTACACTAAAACGACTGAACAGATTTGGATGAAATTTTGTACATGGATAGACCATGATCTGGATTAGGATACTTTTTATGTCGATACCTAGTACACAAAGTGCCAAGTCATAACAAGACTAAGCACGCCACAATAGGCTTGTTTCATAAAAAATTTTTTTTAGTCCGGAAGGTAGATTAATAAAAAATATAGAGCATGTATTTTTTATATTTTAACGTAATCAAAAGATTACGGCGATACATTGAGTTAAAATGTGGCATGACGTCACTGCTTGCTAGATTTTATGCTGATTTGTGACGTAGCCAGCCCCCACTCCCCAACTTTAATGCGTGTTTTCTAAGTTATTTTTTATTAATATGATTAAGCAAAAAATACGTGTCTAATATTTTTTTATTATCTGAAAGACGGACTAAATAGATTTTTTTTTTTTTACCTAGGCAACTACCGTATTGCGGCGACAAGTCTCATCTTTGAGTAGTGGCTATAGAGGCGCCACGGCGTCCCCACCTTCCGCCTGACGCAGGTCCTCACCAGACACGGTTGTTTCGGGAGGTTCTTGTTCAGAATAAGGCGGTAGGCAACGCCTGGGTGTCACCATTGTATGAATCGCCCAGAGGACACGGTGGAGCATACGGTGGAGATGCCTGGCTTGGGCGAAGCATCGTCATGTCCTCGTAGAGACGATCGGAGGCGGTTATCTTTCGAGTCCGGCCCTGGTTCAGGCCATGATACGGAGCGAGAGGGCGTGGGAGGCCGTTACCTCCTTCTGCGAAGCAGTAATCCTTGCGAAGGAGGAGGTGGAATGCGTAAAGGAGAGGCAGATTTCGCGCCCTCATGCTCCTAACCGCCGCAGGACATGCCCTGGGCATCGGGAATCGCAGGCCGATTCCCGACCACCGTAGGTGCGGGCTTGCAGACGATGAGCAATGGGTAGCTCGCCGTCCGATAAGGACTAGGCCCGGGTCAACGGCGCATTGTGTTCCACGCGCGCCTCAAAGAGATGTCAGCAGAACTGACGAGGTCCGCTAAGGCCGATGCCTCCCGGGGTCGCGGGAAAGTCCGAAAGGGATACCGTGGCCCCTGGCAACAAGGCAATTGAAGGAACATTGGTGAGTTTTAGTCAGTAAGAGTTTGACACACCCTCCCGCTCCGCCTAGAGCGAGAGAAGTTATTTTATCAATACCCACCCAAAAAAAAATCATAACATGACGGCGCATTCAATATTTTTTTTAAATATAACATAAATGGCGTTGTAATAATATTCATTACGGAAGAACTCTTTAATGGAATAATAAATAGAATTAATCATTACATACACTTAAGAGTCTGTTATGTTGATTAAATATTATAATATATATGCGTGACGTAAAGCCAGTGGGATAGAGGTGGATAGGTAATATAATAGTATAGCTATAGAATAGGATAGTTCATATTAATCCCATGAATAGTACATACTAATTCCATGTTGCCATTTTATTATTCTAAGGTAGTCATTTTGTTCTAAACTTGGTCAACCAAGCTCTGCTCGCTTGAAAATACGGAGAAAACGAATTTTCCCAGATATGAGATCTAACTAGATCGATGTTTCGTAAACCCCTATATTGCAACTTTCATCAAAGTCGTTGGAGCCGTTTTTGAGAACATGATTACAAATATACATAAAGGTTATATAATATATATGTATATTTAAAAATATTGCTAATTTGATAGTATTGGATAGGATAGGTAAAGTCTGGTCGGTAGTTGTGTAGGAATAGAGGCGTAAACGAAAACTTGTAGGTAAATATATTATCCTCAGCCTTTTTGTGTGCTGGGAAATTTATTGCGCCACTTCTTCCTTCTACTAAGAAGTGATGAAGGGTGGGTGTTTTGAGGAACTGTCTTTGTTATGTCTTATGTAATTCTGACGTTCAGAAAATGCTGATTCTCAAGCAATTTCGAATAAACGATATTTGCTTTCGCTAAAGTTTTTGGCTACTTTAAGACATGAGCCTCCTTAGACGTAATTTTTTTCTACTGTACTTATATGTTTTCTAAATGAGCCATAATACAGAATAGTACCTACCCACTTGCTTAAAATGCATTTTATAAAAATTACATATCGAAAATTTGGAAATTAATACCAGTGAACCACAAACTAGCATAGCTTCTTGAGGATACATTATTGACTTTGACATTAATTCCTAAATTAAAATAATACACGCCCACTTATATCTGGCCAACTAAGTTACTGATAGTATTTCGGCAGTATTATTAGAACCTCTGAACAAAACGGTACCAACAACGTACAATAAACGAACAAAACAATTAATTGAACGACTGTAAGTAATCAAGCTGATTGTTCAAAGTGATGACAATATTGACCCGTAAAGTCAATTTCACTGAAAGTCCAGAAGCTATTTAATGTCAACCCATACAACGGAGACAATATGAAAATAAAAGTCAATAGTAAAAAGACGAAGGATACCTTCTATACCTTGGTGCCTTTAAATTGGCTGTTAAGGTTTTTCAATCTATCATGCATTTACCGCAAAGGAAGTGAATTGAAAGTGTCGTTGACCAGGAGTATAATCTTCGTTTCTCTCTTCGGATTTGTGAATTTCTTCTTTTTACTCAACAAGATTGAAAGGTTGGATATTGTCAGAAACAATACGAATTTTACGTTTTCTGACACCATACAAATGACCTATTTGATCGGATATTTTGAATATACTATCGACTTGATCTATGTTTACAAATATGGAAGAGATCTCCTCTTGAAGTATTTTAAATGTTTCGAGCATGTTGATCAGATTTTGGGTATGACTTACTATGACGAAATTCGAAGAATTATCCTAAGAACTGTTGGATTTTGTACGGTTATTTTTACTGTGACTTCTATTATTGACTATGCTAGCTGGGTCGAAGGCTATGGTTGGATTGCTCCGACATTATACTCTTTGGATTATTTTTATTTCTTTCTGAATATGCTTACGGTACTTGACGGTTTGTCTCATGTTATACAATTGGAATATCGTCTAAAACTGATGAAAGATCTTCTTCAGGTAAGTACAATTACTTTGGTTTTATCGTTGCTTACCAATCTTTACTTAAACCGATTTTCTTAATCACTTCGAAAGTGAAAGTTTTAAAATCATTTTTCACCGATCATTCATACTACTTATATATTAATTGGTCACAGTCAGTGTTAAGTATGTACAACTGGGTATTCCCTACTCCATATTTCTGATGGACCGATTACGGAAGTGTAACGTAAATAAATGAATTTCTGGGGGGCAAACAAGAAAATTAAAAAAAAAAAGTTTTGCAAACTGTACCGTTTGACTTATAAAATGAAAAGACTTGTTGCGAGAATCTCAAATACATATTTTTCATAATTTTAAAATAAACATATTTAAAGATATTTTAGAAAAGAGATGAAAATTGACCATTCCTACTTATCTACAAAACTACTGAGTCAAAAATTTTGAAAAAAATACAGAGTATGGTTCTTTACCCATAGATTACATACTGAACTTTTGTCTGAAGATAAAACCGAATCAAAAGCAGAACAGTGAAACAGCATCGATAAAAAAATCTTTTTTCTCAACAGGGCTACTACACCTCGCCCATTAATACGATATCCTCTTATGATGCCAATGACAAAACCTGGGCTTTGAGAACAGAGACTGGAAATATTCGTTTGGAATCTTTGAAAACCCTCAGCCGTGGCCGGTTCATAGAAGTCATTGGATTTAATCGATGCTACCTTCTTCTGCTTGAGCAAACCGATTACATTAACTCCAAGTTTGGCTTTCGGGTGAGCAACTTTAATTTAAATATGCCACTGATTTAGATTTGGTTTAAACTCAAAATCATTAGTATATATTATATTATCAGGTTACACCGCAAGAACATAATTTCAATACACAATTATATAGCATAAAATTAATAATATGTTAACAGTTTCATCAACACTACTTTTCTTTTTGCAGATTTTAATATATTGCATAAATCTTCTTGTCAGTATGATCAACTTGTTGAACGTGGCCATCAGATTTTTCACAGGATCAATGGTAAGAGATTAAAATAATGAATATTTATTACCTTCTTTGTGAGCTTCGCCGCAGTCGGGTAAAAAAGGCCATTAATACGCAATTTTCAATAGAAAGCTTCCAAAATCTTTCATTTTCCTAGTGTTTAAGCTGTATACTCTTGCAGCTAGCACCAAACGGCAAGTGTCGCTTACCATCAATATCCAGCCTTATGAGATTGATGAACTGGGCAATGGTATCTGTTAGCAAGGTGTTCCGGTGCGAAAGTACCTACAGGCAGAGCGAGAGTATTCTGGAGATCATTGATCTTTTGCTTGTTAATAAGAATAATTGTGAGTATTTTTTATATTGGTAACTATGGAAATTAACTTAATAAAAAGCGCTTTTTTTTTCCTATATATTTAAGATCTGCTTTAAATTTCTTTTTTCTCGCGGATGTCAAGTGGTTGTAGTTGTTTTCATTGTTTTATTAAATATTCTTCCTTCTGGGGTCAGCTTTCACATTACCAACCTTCTTGCTTTTATTTTAAATCATTTCGCACACAATTAACTCATCTTTCCTTTGTTTTCCCTATTTCTATCTATCCATCAACACAGCATATTCATCACCCACCACTGTCTTATTCATTTCTTAAACCAACGATTGAGCAATAAAGAAATACCGCCTTATCACGAATAATCTTTATCTTGTTCACAGCTGCCAACTTGACGACCACCCTGGTTAACTTCCGCAACCTGCTGATCACCAGACCTATCAAGTTTCACGCCATACATTTCTTTACCATAGAGTATACCCTCCTAGTTTCTCTAGCCTCTGCTGTGGTCACTTATACCATTATTTTGCTGCAGAACATAAAATAATGATGGACGCTGAAATCTATTTTTCTCTGGTGTGATTGGACTGAACTGTATAAACTTGGCTTTTTTTTTCCTCATAAGTGAGTGCCATAATTCTACACACCTAAGTAATTGTTTGCATCGTTCACACACTTTTTTTTTTTTTTGTGGGTGGGAAATCCTCAAATAACTTCTCCCGCTCTGGGCGGAGCGGGAGGGCGTATCAGACTCTTACTGACTAAAACCCACCCGTGTTCCTTCGGTTGCCCTGTCGCCGGGGGCCACGATCTCCCTTTCGGTTTTCTTCGCAACCCCGGCAGGCATCGGCCCTAGTGGACCCCTTCAATTCTGCTGACTTCTCTTTGAGGCGCGCGTGGAACACAACGCGCCGTCGACCCGGGCCTGGTCCTTATCGGACGGTGAGCCACCCATTGCTCACCGCCCGCAAGCCCGCGCCTACGGTGGCCGGAAATCGCCCCGCGATTCCCGACGCCCTGGGCGTCTCCTCCTGCGGCAGTTAGGGGCGTGAGGGCGCGAAATTTGCCTCTCCCTCACGCGTTCCGCCTCCTCCTTCGCGAGCATTACCGCTTCGCAGAAGGAGGTGACGCCTCCCATTTCCTCTCGCTCCGTACCATGGCCTGAACCAGGGCCGGACGCAAGAGATCACCGCCGCCGATCGCCTCCCCGAGGACAAGGCGATGCTCCGCCCAAGCTGGGCAGACCTCCTTCGTATGCTCCACCGTGTCCTCCGGGCGATCCACACAATGGTGACACCCGGGCGTTTCCTCCCGCCTTATTCTGTGCAGGAACCTCCCGAAACAGCCGTGTCCGGTGAGAACCTGCATCAGGCGGAAGGTGAGGACGCCGTGGCGCCTCTCTAGCCACTCCTCAAAGAGGGGTCTTATCGCTGCAATTATGGCGTGCCCATCGTTTACACACTTGACCTTTTTATTTGAAGAATAAACTACTTGCTTGATTTTGTATCGCTGTTTTAGAATGCAAGCTAGACACTTATTTTCTGTGTGTTATTAAAAATTAAAATAATGTTATCATATTTTGTGTTTGACTATAGCTAACTAGTTTTATCTTTATCATAAACTGTTTAATGTGCTGCATATTTTAATAAAACGATGTGATAGGTATTCCACTTAGCCTTGTGTTCACCAACATTTAAACCAACTATTTGGATATTTAATTAGTTATATATTTTAAATTTCCTTAGGAAATTTACCTTAGCAACTGTTACCTACCTGTTAAATACCTAATAGGTAATTTGAAAATTGGTGGACACAGGCCATAGTCTGGGAGTAATTATAACAATAATAGTATAACAATAATATATTTGTATCGTCATTTGCCAAAACACCTACGAGCAGCTTTTGTTTCTATATCAAAATCAATCTGCCTAGCCTTTTCCCAACCATGTTGGGATCGGCTTCCAGTCTAACCACATGCAGCTGAATATCAGTATTTTGCATGAAGCAACTGCCTATCTGACCTCCACACCCCAATTATTGGGTAATACGTTACCCTTTGTAAAACTGGTTACCAGACTTGGGCTACTGACTACCCGTAACGACTGTCAAAGATTTACGAATGACAGCTAGGACCAACGGCTTAACGTGCTTTTCGAGGTCGGAGGAGTCTCGATAATAATATGTGATAATAATTAGTACCCGGCTGATAATATGGCACATCGGATTTTAGAAAGAGACTCGTTTTGCTACACAGGTTCAAATTAAATTAGCTAGCAAAACCAGAAAAAAAAACAAAAAAAAAGATTCGATGTTTTTTTTTTTGTGTCCACTACCGTAGTTACTTAAGTAGTGTGGGTACTTGGAATCTTTTTTTTTTTTTGTAAGTTTCTTATTATCATTTATTTATTTCAGAGTAAAAACTCCATATAGGTTACATAAAATCATAAAATGTTAGTGTGTTAGTAACAGAATTGTGTCAAAAATTATATTACTATTGTTAAAATCTATAACCTAACGAATGCCTATGGATGTCCTTATCCACAGATTTTGGAAAGGACAGTCGAAACGGGCAGCAATAGCATTAAGGATGCTGTTGCCGCTGCTTCTTAGACGGTGCAACAAGGAGTTTGCTTTCTTGCGCATGATGGCTTGAAAGCCATCTGTACGCGCTTCAGCAAACATAGCAGACGCGCTGCAGCGCCACGGCAGCCCCATCAGCATCAACTCAGTCTATCGCAGTCCACTGCTGGACATAGGCCTCTCCCAGGCTGCGCCACAACAGCCTGTCCTCCGCCTTCTGCATCCAGTCTGTCCCAGCCAACTTTTTAAGTCATCGGTTCATCTAGCAGATGACTAACGATAAAACAAACAAAAATACTGATTTTCTCAACTAAACTAATTCTTCAACTACGAGTAACTATACTATACACAACTAGTAGGCTGCGACCGCGAAAAAAAATTCCTTAATTTATTTTTTCTTATAACGTGTTAAGATAATTATTATTATCGATACCCAGATCACGAGTTTTGCTAGCTAATTTTATTTGACCCTGTGTTATTGTCGATCGAGTAGGTACTGTAGGACTGTATGATACTATTTGTACACCCTCGCTTTGCTATTGTTGTGTTATCTCTTTGTGTCAATGCATGTTGAAGGATTCCTGATTAAAATTAAATTTTAATTAAATAACGTTATAATTTATTTAGAAATCTTGTTGGAATTCTTTGAGTCTCAAAGCATCCGCTGTTGATTTTGATTTTGTCACAAAATGGCAAAATTACAGTACAAAAGTACAGTTTGTGACAAAATCATCTATTAAAATAATAATATTTTTAAACGTTTTACTTGTTATTGTAAAAATCGTGGTAGTGGAAGTGGTGGCTGATTTGAAGAATAATTTATAATAATCTTTTACTGCCTCGTTGGTCTAGTGGTCGCAAGCCCTACTGCTGTGTATGAGGTCCTGGGTTCGATTCCCGAGTCGGGCAAAGTGTTATTGGGTTTTTCCATCTGGAATTTGTCGGTAGCAGCCCGGAGTCTGGATTTTTACCCGTTTGATGGCAATAAGCTCGCCCCCTATTACATGGGACTTAAAACATAACTGGCAAAATGTGGGTATACTATAGTTACTCCTCTGCTTTACCCTTCGGGGATTATGTAATCTTTTACTCTAGTTTTTAAGATTAAAATAATAGCAAATAATTAAAATTATTTTATTTTGCATAACACAAAAATATCCATAAATTGTTAGTAATATGTTTGCACTTAAATCACTATCATTAGTAACTTAAACTAAAGACGAATTTGTGAGAAGACCACCCAACATCTAAACACAACGAGAAATGGTAATGGTCTAACTATGGTATAAGTCTTTGCACAAATTGCTTTATTATGGCGGAGGAAGTGTCTGCAGCCACAACCTTTAGGATACTATTGTGACTATCTCTTATTCTTCTCAGGAGTGAGGCCGTTTTTTTGCGCATCATGGCATAAAATCCATAGGTATTACCGCGAACATTTCTGATGCACTGCAAAAACGAGGCAGTATAATAGCATCCTAAAAACATTATTGTATGGGATGCGAAGAACATTCACTGACCTTTTCGAGTAGTTTACCCAAGATTACCGGCGTAAAAACCCTAACAATAAGCTTTAAAAAGTATAATCTTTACTTGGTCAGTACGCCGAGCAAACCTTCGTGCCAATATATTACCCCTGACCGCCAAAGCTCTACGCTCAGTCGCTGAGGTCACTGGTAAGAAAATGCCCAAACTATTTAAACTTTGTGACTTTACGAATAGGCGTACTGTTTATGGCAAGTTCGAGGGCATCTTCCCGGCACTTACCGGCGACTCTAAAGATCATGTATTCACATTTTTTGGCATTATAGACCAGTCCATGTGCAGCAGCGTAGGTCTCACATACTTTGAGCATGTCCGCGAACACCCCGGGCGACGGGCCCAGCAGCACCATGTCATCCGCATAACTGATGTTGTTACAACTAACACCATTAACCCTGCATCCGACACGCATGCTGCTGGGCTCGGCAATGAGGTCATTAACATATAGATTGAAGAGTCGGGCATATGATTCCAAGAGCGCATCAGATTTAGGTATTATTTAGGTAGGGTATATTCGCGTGTGCTAGCCGACATATCGACGGTGGAGTATCAATATCTTATAACTAACATTTAGCCGGTTTTCACTTCATTGCTTATTTTCTATCTACGTTTATATTCCTAAACTGAAATATTTGATTGAAATCATTATCATCATCTCAAGCGTCTCCTACTATTTTTTAACTTAAAGTTACTTTTTGATTCAAATGTTAAAAACTATAGAAATTAAACGTTTTTTCGCTTCCTGTAAAATCATGGTTTTGTAGTTATTAGATATTGATACTCGTACTACACCGTCGATGTGGCAAATAACTATAATTTAACTAGCATCGCCTCGCGTTTTCACCCGCACAAGTCTAGATCCCCTGAGAATATCGGAACAGTATTCTTTGTATTAATCCAGGTTATAAACTATATATGTGTCTCAAATTTCATTAAAATGCGTTCAGTCATTTTTGCGTTAAAGAGTAACAAACATCCATTCATCCGTCCATCCTCACAAACTTTCGCGTTTATATATTATGTAATATATATCTATAATATAAGTCTTTGTTAATGTTAATTAGTTTGCATACGATGGTATAGAATCAAGTTTTTCTAACTGAACAGACAGCTGTGCTGCTAGGGAGCTTGTTGCGTCACTTCTTCTTCCCAGCTAAATTAAATTAAATAAAACTTTATTTCAGACTAAGGTCCATAATTTTGTTAGTATAGTGGTGTTAGTAATAATGGTGCTTAAATAAGTAGGTTAGTATTGTAATTATTATTATTATTTTTTACAAATTATTTATTCGCGCAGACCTATGACTGTCTCCACCCAGTGTCCCTGAAAGGGACAGTCCGGTCTGGCAGCGATCATTTTTAGAATGCTGTTGTCACTACCATGCAGGCGCTGTAGAAAGGAGGCCGCTTTCTTTCGCATGATGGTATGGAAACCATCTGTGCGAGCCTCTGTGAACATCCCAGCATCCTAAAAGCATTATTAAATTGAACACGCAGGACAAAAAAGCACTAAGAAGTGGTGAAGGGCGAGCGTTTTGGGGGACTTTCTTACGTAATTTTGACGTTCAAAAAGTGCTGATTCTCAGCCTAGTTTTAATAAGTGACATTTGATTTGATAATAATCACTAACTAACTAACAATTTTTACTTATACCTAAACATCCGTTCCGCCAATGACGTTACAAAGCTCCGATCGTTAGTAACAAACATTAATTACTCTCGCACTATAGGAACTAATTTAAAGGAAATTAACGAGACTTTGTTCAAATAACAATTAATTTTATATGCAAGTAATTTGAAAGCAGATAGCGATCGCCTGACAATGCGTGCTATGGCGTTATTAATGACTTGCCACACATTATTGTAGTGGATGCGACAGGAGATATAAGTTACATTCAACCCACCTATTTTAAACTTGCGTTGTTTCTTCTGCAGTTGTAGCCCGCGAAATTCAAATTTTCTTACGTTTTTTTCAATTTGGAGGTCTGTGTCAGGTTGTCTTAATCAAAATATGATGCGAGACTATAACAGATAAATGATGTATTTACTGTAATTTGAATTATTAATACATCTCTCTAAGTTCCATAAAAACTTTTCTATAAGAAATTTGTTCTTATGGAATAAATCTCACATATATAGATGCGTTATAAGAAAACGTCGCTGTCAGAAACGTAAGATTTGAAATTTGCGGGCTACAACTACGGATTCACCATAAGGAACTTTGATCTTTGCCCGAATCATGGGTTGTTTACAAACACAAAATTAAATGTCACCAACAAATTCATCCGTCAAATATCTCAACGTTTTTATCAACCCAGATTATCCCACTGTTGTGAAAAGGTCTAATATTAAGTATCTTCGTATTTAGTCCATGGTGATTTGTTCCGTGTAGAAATCATCCACGCGACAAACCAATTGATCAACCACTGCTTCTAACGAGCCGTTTAAAGGTCTCCACGGAAAATTATAAACTGATAACTTGGAAAAATTACTGTAATATTTAGCAACGCACGATTTAGCAATGGGCATTATTACGTTCGATATCATTCCTATTTTTATCTCCAATCCAGTAATTATAATGTTTCGAAGAAGTATTTCTGTTTCATTTAATGTCACCTCTACATCTCATCTCACCCGTTATACTAACCCTCGTTTGGGTAGTGCATCGTCACCGTCATATAGAGTGCAATGCTCATTAATATCGCATTAGTAGATACGTTGCATAACACTGGATCATCATTATATACGTTGAGGATCTCTTTGTAGCTATGATTCTGTTATTTATGCTCGTTATTTGGCATAGCATCACTCTTTGTGATACATTATTGACAAAAAAGTATTTTCGGTAACAATGTATGTAGATTGATGTTTTTAAGGTTCTGTACCTCAAAAGTAAAACAACGGAACCCTTTTAGGATCACTCGTGTGCCTGTCTATCTGTCTGTCCGTCTGTCACAGCCAATTTGCTCCGAATCTAAAGGACCGATTAAGTTGAAATTTGATACACATTATATATTTCTGTGACCCCGACCACGGACGTGTAACTTAAATAAATGAATTTTGAATATGGGGTCACTTTTAGGGGGCAAATAAGCAAATTAAAAAACAACGTTTTGTTAACTGTACTGTGTGACATATCAAATGAAAGGGCTTGTTGCGAGGAACACATTTTTTTTTGTTTTAAAATAAATACTTTTAAATTATTTAAGAAAATGTATGAAAATTGACCATTCACCCCCCTTATCTCCGAAACTACTGAGCCTAAAATTTTGAAAAACATACAGAAAATGCCTCTTTACTCATAGATTACAGAAACACTTATATTGCGTATGCTTTTAAAATAACATGGTAAATCTCTCAATATTGTACGTATAAACTTACATTTGCAGTTGGAATGTATGGGAGAACATGTCTTTCAAGTACGATGTTAAGTTTGTTCTTAAGATAAATTCACCCCAACTACGGAACCCTCCATTGTACGTGTTCCGACGCGCACTTGGCTGGTTTTTTTTAACGTTGACTGCACTGGCCTAGTTTCTCCACACTACCTGCCTAAACCCTCGGGAAATATTGGCGTGATGTAGTGTTATGTTATATTCCCTTCGGAACGAATCAATATACTGTTTTTTTTTTTACTTTGACGACATTTGATCAATGATTATTCACGTGACAAATTGCCCAGTTACAGGAAAAGTACTAAGTAATACATAGAATAACCAATAGGGAAATTGCCTTGATCACCACGCATGGCTTGGGGTTCCCGGTATAAGGACACAAGGACACACGGGGCAGGAGTAAAAATGTGTGGGTGAGCGCTCTGTTCCTTTCAAGAGGGAACATACTCCTTGCCGGATTACTGCCATGGAATCTTGAGGCAAAAGTCCTCGCGCACATTTGGGAGTGGCGCGAGGAAGCGAAACGCCGGGGCTTAACTCCGCTGCCGCGAGAAATAACGACACAGCGGACAGAGCTTCGGCGGGATCTCACGGCATCATCGGAGAGTGCGATTGTCGCAACCCAGTGCTGGGCACGCCACAATTGCGGCGATAAGTCCCAAGACACAGGTTTAAGGAACATTGAATGGACTATTGGACATTCGTTACAGTTTATTTTTGCACCCTTACTTAAATTTTATGTTGTGCCATATTAATATAGTGGTTATTGAAAGCTGTTCCTATTTCTACAGGATCTCAAAGTACAGTGTCTGTGTTATCAATTAGAATATTTTTTATACTGTCCCTATGGTTTTTGCTCCCGATTTCATCTTTATCACTCTCCAAACAGCTTTACTTTTGTTTTCATTATTGTTTATGTACTTGATTTATCAATTATACGTAATTTTTCCGATAATTACGTCCCATTACATACCCATTGACTATATTTTACTAAAGGTACCATGAGCATTGTTCATTAAATCAGTGTACAGACGAGTTTAACAATGTATGCTCAAATAAGAGCAGAATTTCGAGCAAATAAGATGATATTAACACGAGAGCGAGCAGCGATCAAGCATCGCCTTATATAACCAGTGATTTTGTTTGATGATGCTCAGAACACGGTCAGTACAAAATAAATAATCTTAAAAATTATGCACCTATGGCACTAGTGAACGCTATGTACAACTTACTATTAGGTAGGTACATTTATGTATCTATAGTGTCCCGGGTATTCATTGTGCTGAATGACTATTCCTAATATTACTTTAAAAAAATACTTTTAGTTTCAATGTTTAGTTCATTGAGTTAGAATCAGTTTCAGAAAAAAATATTAGTACTTAAATACGTACACAAATCAATCATAATAGTAGTTTTTCAAGTGAACACTTCTTTAGGCGCGTTGGACATTTTTGAGATGGGACTAAACCATTGATTTTGCGACACTGTTTCGACACCAGCTTTTGACCATTAAAAAGACATCAACGCGCGATACATTATTTCTTGCACAGTAAAATTGTTCAAGTTTTCACTTCTGTCGGCACTCCCGGAGTGCCACTATTTTTTTTTATTACAATATGTTTATGACTACATGTAATACCATAATCTAGCACTTTACTTCATTAATAATTAGCATTTCACTTTCGACACATACTTACCACGTTATGCTTAACAGCAAGCGCGATCATGTTGTACGCGGAAACCGATTTAAAAATGAGATATCCAAAGTTTATACACGCTCATACATATATGAATAACATACATGTGTATTATATAGGTACCTAGGAATTGGTTCTTAATGACATTTTGTTGAATTCTAAATACTTTTTTGACTTCTGTTAGTCGTAGACCCGCAGCAAAAATAAATGTATAGGTAAGACAACTATGTACGTGAGTACGTATGCAGAGAAACCAATTACTAAAGTGCCTACTAAACGGTCGCCAACCGCGTCCCAACAGAGGTGACCTTCGTGGTTTACAACCCTGTAGTTGGTGGTTTACGACCAAATTTTAAACAGCTCTGCCTGTCGCCAACCAAGGTCACCTCTGTCGGGGACGCGGTTAGCAGCCGTGTAGCAAGGCCCTTTAAGCTTTTATTTAAACAAAAATCTTGGCTAGTTATGAGGAGCCAGTTTGGCCTAGGCTGAACCAGTTCGTCTGAAGATCTGAACTGACTTCTTGGCCCAAGACAAAACTAGTTTTGGTACAGTCAGCGAAATTTATAGTCAAAGGAATTGACACCCTCCGTCAATTTGTCGTGTTATAGCCATTTTAGACAACTGTCAAAGAACGAAATAGTGACTAATACCACCTATTTATTTATGTGCCGTCATAATTTATTTTAATTTTTGAATTGCTCTTTATCTTTTTATTACGGACGCTTCTAACGTGCACGTCTTTCTACATTATTCTCACATGATACATTTCAACATGAATGATGTAACCCATATTTTGTAACATTTTTTTACCTACTACGCTTTGGAATGGGCAACTAGCTTCATATTTCTGACTGACCGATTCCTTGCCAATTGAAAAGTGCTTGGAAATGGTTTAATTGAAATAAATGCTTAGTAGTTTGAGTCTTTACTTGTAAATCCGATTTGGGCAGTGACATAATAGTTAAGTACCTACCACTGACCCGAATTGAAGCCAAAACCATACCATAACGTGCGACAAAATATTCTGAACATAATCCTCACATGCAGTGCCTATAATCTTCTACTCCATGTTGTTTGGACAATGTAATTACACAAAGCCTCTTTGTCTATCTACTGTTACGTAAAACAAAGTTCCTTCTTCGGGGTTCGGCGTCAAGTGTCAATCTGTTTGATTAGGATTGAGGATAATGGTTAGTGTGTATTGTTTTGTTTAAGTAAAGCCTGATTAAAACCTTAAATGTTTTTGTGACTGGAGAGCCTTCACGAGTGGCGATAGGTAGTCAGGTTTTGACACCTTGCGACTATTTGCCATTTTATACAACTGACAAGGAATGACAGTTGCGATTTGAACACACGGACAATTTAAGTTGGTAGTCAATTTACTAAATAGGTTAATCAAATCACTTCTACACTTAATATAAAAAAAAAGCTAGATGGAGTCGACATTTCCTATCTGACTACTCCTGACAAGAAATGGCGAAACAAACTCAAGAGTAGGACAGTTAGTCTTAATCCCACTATCACCGTTGCTGACTGCTAATCTTTACTGTGACACAGTCTACCATCCTACAGCTCCGTGCGGGTACAAATGAAGAAAATTAGTTTTACTAGTAAATGAGGAAAACGAAATATTGTATGGAAAGATGTCTGACTCCTGTGAAAACTAATTTTAATGAATTTATAAAGTGTTTTCTTGGCAAAAGAAACGTTGTTGAAACAAGATTTAAAAAATGAGTTTACTTCATAAATGAACCTCTTACCTTACTTTTTTATTATTCTTTAGAGGTATGAGGAACAGAGTGTAAAGTTCACGTATCCTCTATAGAAAAGGGAGGATCCTTCGACCAGACGGGTATCGTGTCTGGTGGGCAAATGCCCAACGATTGATGTCGGGGAAGTTATATATGGTGTTCGCGCGGTAAACTCTAATTGCGCGATGCAGGATTTGTGTGACGTCAGGATTTTGTGTGACGTCAGGTCTTTGATGCGCAGTTTGCATGTGACGATGTAGATGCCGCCAAAATTCTAAAAATAGCCTTATCTTCAGTGAGATTTGTTATTTACCTATAACTAACGAAAATAAAGATATCAACACAACTTCTTGTAAAAGATACTTGTACCCATAGAAATATAAACTTATATCTATGCTTGTACCTAAATGATACTATACCACTACAAAGGTTTCGTCCTATGTCCGGCGTGGAGCGTTCACAAAACCATTATAACCTAATCTAACAAAGAGGGTGTGATTTCACAAACGTTGAGGGATTTAGTGATTCTGTACATCGGAGGTCCAATCGAGATGCAAACGAGGCTGAAGTATCGAGGTTTGAAAGAATATAGGATCAAACTCTAGGTTTAGAAGGAATTTTGATAGAAATAATGGTAGGTATAAAGATATTTTCTGACAGCTTTTGATTTTTGTTATGGTATTCAAAGATCGCGTCGAGGTACAGGTATTCTCCTGGTGAGTGATGCGAGCACCACTTAGAGTTTGAATGATTTGTTAGTGTCAAGTCAATAATTGTTTAAAAGAATTAGATTTTAGCAGAATCCAACATAATCACAATATCCAATCCAATCAACCGCAATCTGCTAACATCCAATTATAATGAAAAATACCAACAGTGTACATTTCATTATAATCATTTTTTTTAACGTTAACGTTTAACGTCCAAGTAGAGATCATTAAGAATCCCAATACCTAACTACAGAAAACAGTTATTTGAGAAAAATTACACATATCCATTGCAGACGACTTGCTGATCGCTGTTTTAAAATAAACCACCAAGAAAAAGAAAAGAAAGACAGAAAAATAATTATGTTTATCTGGCATAGAAACAGGAAGACGCTGTAGCAAAACATGCTTCCAATAAGTATACCTTTAGGCTACATAATCACACCCAGTTGCAGAAACGAACTTTAACTTTTAGAGCTGTCATTAAATACTTATCTTCCATTAACTTGTTTTTAACTTGTCGCAGAAAACAACATTAGACTCAATTTTAATGGTTCTTTGATGAAATCAATGAAATCAGTACCGTTAATGATTCATTACGTAATAGGACATTAAAGTTTGTCTCTGTGCAACTGGGTGTGAAGTCAGTTAAAAGACTTGCTTGCAGAAAAATAAAAACAAAACCTTTATATCGCATTATTTATTTCCAAACAACTGAAGTTCAGCTTAAGTCCATAAAGAACCAATATCTTTTATCTTTCGTACAATTGAATTAAGTCCCGCTAAGAACAATAGAGGGATCAAAACAAAGTACAATAATTCATTCTGTTGTTTGTCTAAGCAAAAACTAGGACGCAGATATTAAGTAGAGTGACTGTAGTTCAATATTTTGTTAGGATTGTTATCTGGTTTCAGCTTTTAACCGGAATTTGACTGGCTGTAAGCCAAGAAAGGTATTTGTCTAAGAAAATATTGGTCAAAAGATCTTATAAAAATACCCTGATGGTACCCTATGACCCCCGGGGAACCGGGGGTAAATAGGGATGGAGCCTGGGTCAAAAAAAAGAAATTCTATTTAGTCCGTCAGTCGGATTATAAAAAAATATTACACACGTATTTTTTGCTTCATAATATTAATAAAACATGACTTGGATAAAACGCATTAAAGTTGGGGAGTGGGGGTCGCTACGTCACAAGTAAGTACAAAATCTACATACTCGTGACGTCATGGCACATTTTAACTCAATGTATCGCCGCAATCTTTTGATGACGTAAATAAAGAAAAAATATGTGTTCAATATTTTTTAATAATCTACAAGAGGGACAAAAAAAAAGTTAGTCTTCATCTCTATTCTGGCGGGTAATCCTGAACACGAAAGCCCTAGTATGGCTTTTGAATTCATTTATGTCTATCAAGTGACTTGCTTATTTATTCATTTATTTGCATACTGTAGACTAAGTTACAGGCTATACTAAAACTTCAGAGGCCCTGTCAAGGCGCGCATTAACATGTACATAACTTTTTATTTATTTATTTATTAAACTTACACACACTATCTTTACAGGATTACCCCAATACAATAGTGGACTGTAAACACTGTTTTTTTTTAATATAAAATCTTAACCTAAAATACAAAATCAGACCTATCACAGAATATTAACATTTAAATATAACTGACAATATTCAACAAAACTCTTGCGAACTCACTCAGATTGCACGAAAATATATCAATCCTCTCATGCACATTGTTTAGTACACATATTGTGCGGGTGAGGGGTATCTTTGACAGCAGGTTAGTTTTGGCAGCCGGCACGGCCAGCAGTGGCGGTCGCCGCCGCCTCCACACTTATAGCTGTAATTTGTGAGGCTGATATAAATACGTTGGGATTATATAGTCAACTAGTTTTAAACCGCGGGCTTCGCCCTCGTGGATATCGGAAATTAAATATCTCATGGGAACGTAGACACTACCGGGATAAGAAGTATCCTATGCCTACTCCTCACCCATGTGATAATCTCACAGACTCACATTTTATAATAGCATAATAAGCATAATCGTAATCAGTCTATTAATGTTCCCACTGCTGCGACAGGCCTCCTCTCTGTGAGAGGAAGTGAGCCGTAATCTACTACGTGGGCCCAGTGCGGGTTGGTAGATGTCACGTGTCTTCGATTTTTTTAAGTGAAAACTTCTTTAGGCGCGTTGGGCATTTTTGAGATGGGAACCATTGATTTCGCGACACCATGACGACACCTAATTTTTGTAAACGCGATTGTGCTCTTTATTTAGATAAGGTAACGGACCAATGTTCTATACAAGTATTTTGCTTCCACCTAGGCAATCTTGTTCAAGTTTTCACTTTTGTCGGCACTCCCGGAGTGCCACTAATTTTTTTGGGACTAGGATACGCCGGTTTCCTCACAATTTTTTCATTCACCGTTTTGAGAGCAGTGGTGATGAAATAATTTAAACAAAGTAAAGCGCCTGTCTGGTTTCGAACTTACGACCTACAACTCGTAAGTCGTGGCCGTTATCACTAGACCACCACTGCTTTCCATTTATAATAGAGATGCTGGGAGTTAAGGTTAGAAAATTTCTAAATATAAATAACACGTTTTTAGCACAAAGTGGTCTGGTGTAATTAATCATGTTTTATTTAAGCCTTAAGATGGTTTACGATAAAAGCTTACCTTAAATTTATACCTACACTAACTCTTTTTTATGTCCTGAAAGCGAATAATATGCTTCTGTAATGAAACATCGTAAACCAGATTTCACCAAAACAAAATACCTCTCATCTTTACAAATTCACGACCACCCTACAAATATTACCTGTTTACTCATTCATAAAATAATTCTATTGAGATTCCACAAACTTCACTAATTAATTATATTTTATGGCGTTGCTAACGGCAGTTTAATTAGGTCGCACTGCGTTGGCAAGACCGTGAAAAATTGCAAGCCACACCTTATCTGATGTCTGCATTCGTTTGGCTGGACTTTTGATAAATTAACTTTGTTAATATCGTGATTTGGATCTAGGTATTTTCTTATTAGGTTGTGACTGTCTGAAGGGCGATTGAATTCATTGGGGATTTTGCATGATTATCATTTTGGCAGATGTGCTTATTAGATGCTGCTGCAAAGCTAAAATCATAAGAGACTAAATACGTGTCAAGACAAAAGATCAAGTTCAGTTATCTTCTTCAAAAAACTAAAAGTTTATTCAGCTTTATTTTTCTAAATTTTAGAGCTCGTTGTTCCTTGTTTTCGAATTTTACATAATTATTTCTCAAAAATTCATTCTGTAAATGAATATCGATAAGGAAAAACTACACAACAGCTCTTCATCACACACATTTGTACCTACTGTTGATACACACACACACATAATCAACATTAATACACAAAAGCGTTTACTCTACGAACGATAAACCTTTTCCGTAATGACTGGAACAACTTACTTGGAAAGATTCATGACATACGGAAAAAGAGTAGCCCGAACATAACACACGTTCGTATGAAACACGAACAAAAAGTAACTAGCTTAGTGCTTTAATCCATCTTTTCTGGTGGAAGTCTTTGTCGGAATCCTTTAATGCGTCCACAAAATCGTGATTTTGATAAAGTTTGTTCATTGTTTATGAGAAAGTGAAAAAGAATTTAAACAAAATTATTTGTGATTTGAAAAGTCGACTTTATTGTTTAGCAGACTGAAAATAATTTTTTAAATAAATAAAGGTATTCATGGAAAATCACTCGAATTCACAACATGTTTTCCAATGCCAAAAAAATAGGCTAGACTTATGTTTGATCATATTTTTACAAGAAACTACTTTTGATTTCGAACATTAAATAATATTATCAACATTATTATAAGGTCTAAACTTGGCTGGACCAGTTTTTTCAACTTCTATACAAAATAAAGCAAAAAAAAATATGTTGAAAAAATCCAGTCAGTAATTTGTTGTGTATTTTTTTTTTCTATTATTTAAAAAACTATTACAAGAAATTTAAAAATCACACATAAAGGCTCCTACAAACAGGTGCGACACGCGACGCGACACAAAGACACCGCTCGTCGCGCGACGCGACGTACCTTTGTGTCGCGTCGCTTGTCGCGCCTGTATGTAGGAGCCTTTAGTTTTCAGCTATCTTTGAATTTTTAAAACATGTTATTACTAGTAGTTTCTTACTAGTTTCTTCATTTGCACCCTCGAAAATCTCGATGGCGTAAAACAAACACAACATAATAATCACATAATACTACATCATAAACACCATCATCACATCATCATCTACATAATAATATACTAACAGGTGCTGTGACTGACACGAATGGTTTAGCGACACAAAAACTGTACTTTTATAGTCACACAGTCAGTCAGTAGTCTTTTATAGTTTCGATTTTTTCAAGCATATTGACAGAGAGGTTCTTTTTGTGCACGGAGCTTTTTAAGGTTCCCCTAGTCGAAGGCTCGAACTCGTTGATGGCGTACCTAATAAAGATAAAAGATAATTCATTTGTCAAACATGCGTTTACATACAAATCAAACATGCAAGATTTTTATAAATATACCTAGGTAAAAAGGTACTTACATGTTTTTGCTGACGAGGCGTACATTTTTTTAAATAAAAGTTATAATTATTCATAAGCATGCTATTTATTAAAGTTATTTATTTATTTTGTATTTATTAATCTAGTTTAGATTTATTTACTTATTTAGTGAAATAGACGATGATTTATAACGAAAACGAGCGCGTAAAATTTCATGAACAGACCTTTGGGCGTATAAATATTATGGAAACTCTACTGGATGTATCAACAAAACTATGTGTGTTACTCAAAATAAAGATATTAGAACTGTTCAGTAAATTATTATCTATCCCTGTACGGTTTCTACTTTGCCATTTTCATACTACATAAATTATTTATTTGAAACTAAAGATGAGTTAAAATTAGTGTTGAAATATGGAAGTTTCGACGGTCATAACTTCCAAACGAATACTTTTTCCCAATTTTGCTTCCATACAGGGCAAGATAATCACCGACACCTTGAGCATGCGCACACATATCGGTCGTCTCAATAAATTGTAATCAGTACCTACCTAAAGAATACAGTACTTGTCGAAATCAAGTAGTTTTATTACGAAGTCAAGGCCACCAGCAGCACACCTGGAGCCTGATACTCAACATATGGTCCTTCGAGTTAAAGAAGATCGCCGTTTTTGTGCAACGCACGCGCCTCCAGTGGACTTAGGACTGGCCGTCCGTACCGCGCGTTCAACTACGCCGTAGAGGACACTTAAATGACAGTCTACCCGGAGAAACATTAATCTGAGTGAGTCCGTTCCATTACCCTTGTCTATTTTTTTATCTTTTCGCCTTTTCTATCCAGGAATTCTAAAATAGTGCTATACGGATCCATACATGCTATCCGGCATACATTGATCTCTTCATAATAAAGCTTACCTATTCAGTGGAAGTTTCCATAATCAAATAATCGTCATTTTGCATAATAACTTAATTCCTTAAAACATTCCTTCGTTCGCTAACCGCACGTGTTTGCTCAGCGCGTAAAAAGTCTATAGTATCTCCTATTACAACGATGCAAACTGTTTCAGTAATCCTTTATCATATAAAAACAAGTTTTTCCTTATTATTTCAGACTTTCCTTCCACTACACCGCTTCCAGCGCGGGAGCTGGATTCACAAAGTAATTAATTTATATTTTTGCTGTTTTATCAAAGCTATCCCACTTTGATAAAACAGCAAAAATATTAATTAATTAAAACCGACTTTAATTCGTTTTATTAATATTGTGGGTTTTCTGGGCATAAGAAAATGAAGAAGGAAGAAAGAAAAATACGTTTATTGGCATTACAGCAAAAAAATACACCATCTATGAAAACAGAAATCAATGAATTTAATGCCAAAAGGGCCTCAGCTCAACATACTGTTAGATGACAACACAAAAGGACACCTCTTTTTTTTTTGAGCGGGAAATTATCAATTAACTTCTCCCGCTCTGAAAGGAGTGGGACAGCGTGCCAGACTCTTACTGACTAAAACCCACCGTGTTTTTTCAGTTGCCTGTATGTTGCCAGGGGCCACGGTAACCCTTTCGGACTTCCCCGCAACCCCGGCAGGAATTGGCTCTAGCGGACCCCGTTAGTTCCGCTGACATCTCTTTGAGGCGCGCGTGGAACACAACGCGCCATCGACCCGGACCTGGTCCTTATCAGACGGCGAACTACCCATTGCTCATTATTCGCAAGCCCGTGCCTACGGTGGCCGAGGATCGGCCTGTGATGCCCGACGACCATGGCGTCATGTGGCGGTTAGGGGCATGAGGGCGCGAAATTTGCCTCTCCTCATGTGTTCCGCCTCCTCCTTCGCGAGCATTACTGCTTCGCAGAAGGAGGTGACGGTCTCCCATACCCTCTCGCTCCGTTCCATAGCCTGGATCAGGGCCGGACGCGATTTTCAGTTTAGTTCCTGTTCAGTTGTTGTGTTCCTGTTTAGTGTAGTTCCTGTGTTTCAGGAGTTTTTCGACTTCGTACAAGACTTTCTGCTTTTATTTTAATTTTACCTTGTTTTTTATTTATGTTTTTATGAGTGTGTTTTATTTTAATTTGTGATTTTCTGTGCGAGTCTCAATATATCCTTTTTCTTTCTTTCTATAGACAATAGTCCCTTAGAATAATTTTCCTCGTGTCCAAACTCCCGGCACACCTCTATCTCATCTCATCATAGACCATCTCTAATTGATTCCAGTCAACCCTACGTAATTCATCTTATAACAAATTGTATTGCGTCGAAGGGTCAGTCCCTTACTGTTCTCTGCCCTAAGACATATGTTAACGTCATTATATTACTGCCAATTGAGCTGAAGGAACCAAGGAACGTTCTGGAATTCATTTTGTAAGAAAATATTTATCGTTATTTGATTTGTAAGGGATGTTTCAATATTTTTATTGCTAACCTTTTTCTTACGTAAGTCGTTATAGCGTGGAGGTAATTGGGCTCCCAATTTGCGAACATGCAAAGGGGCATCTATTTAAGGAAATTACTTATATTGAACTTCATGTGATTTGATACTTTTCATGTAAATATCAAGGCAGTGGTTCCCAAAGTTAATTGGACCGCGACGCATGTAACAAAAACTTCCAAATTCGGGACTCATCACTTGACTGTCATAGAGAAAAAAAGAGGCATAAATAATGAAGGACTGTGCAAATAAGAAAAAAAAAGACATTCAATTACAATCGACAATTTTATTACTTATTAAATACAAGGAGTGCTATTTCAATGCAATGTTTTGCGAGATCATAACTACTTAACCGGGCTTTCCTTTGGCTGCCTTAAGCTACTACATTCAAAGCCTCCAGCCAGGGGCAGTAAACTATGCTAATGAAAACTAGGTAAACGCTCGCTAAGTGGGTACGAACCTCGGCTTAGGGCGTCAACTGGAGGGAGGACATCATAGATGGGACGGGCTGGTACCGCTTAGCTGTGTGCGACTTATATTTATAACCATATTGGAGCGGACTTCCTCGACTATCACAGTTTACTTGTCGACCTACGAAGCCAGCGACTCATCGACAACACTACGAAGCTCACCTCCAAAGCTTCTGGTCGCAATACAGGTACACCTACTGTCAGTAGTATGAATCTACAACAAACTTTTCACGACATATTAGCCAACTATCCTGGAACTACTCGTCTAACTTCAATTAAATTGAACCCGAAACACAAAGTGGAACATTTCATTGAAACAACAGGCCCACCCATCTACTCCCGAGCGCGGCCAGTACCACCACATCTGTATAAACCAGCAAAGAAGGAATTCAAGAATATGATAAGCCAAGAATTGTGCAGATCAAGCAAGAGTCCTTGGTCTAGCCCACTTCATATTGTGCCGAAGAAAAACGGAGACTTGAGAGCATGTGGATAAAGGACTTCACGTACCAACTCACGGGCAAGCAAATATTCTCCACTCTTGATTTGAACCGAGCCTACCAACAAATTCCAGTACGTGCTGAAGACACAGAGAAAACTGCAATAATCACTCCATTTGAACTATTCGAATTCCCACGAATGTGTCCAGGTTTGAAAAATGCAGGACAAACCTTCCAAAGATTAATTCATGAAGTACTGCGAGAACTTGACTTCGTGTACCCGTTCATCGACGAGGTTTTACTGGCCTCGGAAGACAAAGTCACACACAGATAGCACCTACGACCTGTGTTGCAAAGGCTGGACGAGTATGGCATAACTATCAATCCTACGACGTGTGTATTCGGTCAACGCGAAGTAACATTTCTCGGCTACAAAGTATTAGCAGAAGATATTAAGCCACCAGAAGACAAGATCGAGATCATTAGCGAATATCCAAAACCTACAAACGTCGAAGAGCTACGAAGATTCCTCGGTATGCTGAATTTCTACCGAGACATCATACCTAATGCCACCGCTATTCAAGCACCGCTACATACTAAAAAGCGAGATAAAACATTAACACAGTGGAATGAAGATAGGTACATCTCAAGCGTTTGAAAACTGCAAGAAATGTATTAAAGAAACAACCTAACTGTCACACCCACATCATTCAGTTCCACTTGGAATGATGTGTGCTGTTCTTCAGCAGCAAGTCAAAAGAAATGGCAACCATGGGGCTACTTTTCAAAGTTCACACCAGCTCAGCAAAATTACTCAACGTTCGACAGAGAACTTCAAGCAATCTACATGGTTGTCAAGCATTTCGGGAAAATTTTTGAAGGGCGTGAACTCATTATATTCACCGACCTCAAGCCACTCACGTACGTCATACAAAAGATTTCGTCAGATTCTGAGACACCACGCCGACGAAGATGTACCTATTTGTTCCCTATTTTTTGTCATTATAGCTTTAGCATCAACTTTATTTTAGTTACTTTTATTCGCCATGAGTTCGATACGCCCAATTTATTTCGGTATTAAGTTTTAATATTAATCATAGCTTGATAATCATTTTTTCAAGGCCCACCCAATATTGACTCGCGACCCACCAGTCATGACACACGTGACGCATAGGTTGGGAACAACTGATCTAAGGCATATCACATTTGATTTATGGTGACGGAAATCTTCACCAAACTGGCCTACTTAACTACTTATTGTCCTGAAACCCTCAAAAGCCAGTTACCACGCGTGGTTTACATTACTCGTTTCTTTGTCCTTTTCCAGATCTGAACACCGATAGTTGATGAGAAATACCAAACGAACCAGTACCCAAACTGAATAACCCAGAAAAATAATTATTCAAAGAATTTCAACAGTTTTATTAGACCTTCCATCATCATTTTATTATACAGATAACATTTTGACAATAGACTACCGCTTCAATATCCATATTTTGACCTATGAGGTCAAGAAATCGACCATCATCAGTACTTACAACCTACATATTATGGTTCTCTATATACAGCCCTGTGACCGACAAACAGACAGACGGCGTAGGCTTAGTAATAGGATCCCGTTCAAAACCTTGGGGCAGGTACGAAACCCAAAAATCATGTCTTTAGGACGACATCAAAAAAATCTTTAATTATTGGAAATCAACACAGATTAACTTCTCAAAGACAGCTTCAGGCTGCGTTTCTACCAGGGATGTGAGAGGATGCGTAGCGAGGGCTGTGTTTGTCGAGAACCAATAGAATCGCTTCATTTACCTAGCTCAGCTCAGCTCCTGTGGAAACGGCTTAGCAGTCCGAGGTTTTTGTACGTACAATACAAGTGAGGGATGGGTGCGAGAGATGTAGGTATGCGCGAGATGTGTGCGAGGGATATGTGCGAGGGATGTGAGCTAGGGATGGACGCGAGCGAGAAATCGCATCTAAAAAAAGCCCGCTGCACATCCTCACACCATTCATCTGCGCACCGTTTCATAGCGTCGCTACGCATGCTCGCACCGATCAGCGGCTTAGCACATCTCCGGTGGGAACGCTCACATCGTTTCACAGCTTCGTTACACATTCTCGCACCGTTCAGCTACCTCGCACATCTCCGGTGGAAACACAGCCTTAGCCGTTGCTAATGCAATTTTCTCGAACACACCTCATTACCTTTTACAAATACTGCCACGAAATGAGTAGGAAAACGTTCAATTTAACAGACTTCATTATGGAAATCCTCTTCCAATTATATCAATTATCATAATCCACAAAGCGAACTTGCCTTCTAATATTGGTACGAAATAATCGCATAACACATTTTTCCTCGTCATTTTTGGATTTAGGATTCGTTTACATTGGTAATGTTGATTTAATTTTTATTTTGTTGGCTCTTTAGGCTTGTTTGCTTTGTTTTCAGAGCAACGCACTGTGATTGCTCCAGGAATTATATTATATTATATTTATTTTATACATTACATTTATTGAAATGGAACGAATAAAAATAATTGGATGAATTAATTATCGTTGGATAATCAACTATTGCTTCAGCAATATCTTAATAAAATATTTATATTAACGCGTTTACCTGAAGATAGGTCAATTACGGGCTATATCTAATAAAGAACCTATTTCTAATAAAACATATCTGCCTAGGCTTTCATTATAGGTATAGATACTTACCCTAGGTATCTTAAAAGTATCTAATTCTCTGATGGAGAGTTTGTTGCATCACTTCATCTTCCCAGCTAAAGCACTAGGAGAAGTGGTGAAGGGCGGGCGATTTGGGGGGACTGTCTTAAGTAATTTTGACGTTCAAAATGTGCTGATAGCCACCCTAGTTTGAATAAATTAAGTACTTTTGATTTTGATTCCAATTTAAACGGAACTCTACGTTTGAGAAATAATTGCATACACACACATACTCTCACGCCTTCTTCCTATGAAGCTAGGCAGTAACTACAGAACGCAACCTGCTACGATCCTTATAATACATAGTCCCTTTGCCTCGTTTACGTTCATACATCAGCACGTGTAGCATGACTACCATAGAAACGGGTTTCGTCGACGGAAGAATAGACAAAATTACAGATTGTAAGAAAGAAAGAAAGAAAGAAATCATTTATTTGCTGATAATGTAGGTATACATATAGGTTGGAATATTTATTAAGTGTCCCGATACATTTTACCTTACGGCATGCAAAATATTGGGTTTGAATTAAATATTAATAATTATAGATACAGCTATTTCGATCATTATTAGCCATAGTCGAATTTAATTGGTTGTTACAGATCAGACATCAAAACAAAAAAAAATATAAATATAACTAATGAATTACATATAAATCTCTCGCAAATCATACAATGAAGAATATAAATGTCGAAATGATTAATGTCGAAAATCTTAATGTCAAAATATTCCAAAATATTAACAACAATCACTATTATTATTAGATAAAAAATTTAGATAATCTCGTAATATCAAGATCTGTTATGTCAAATTACAATATAACAACAACCATTAAAAAAAATTAAAAAAAATATCGCTAATAAATAAATAACCATGTCAATAAGTCAATGTCATCAAAAACATTAAAAATAGGAAAGGTAACGTACATTTATCAAAAACATTTTCCTATATAGTTTTGTCATTTAAAAAGTCTTTAACTGTGTAATAACATTTCTCCAGCAATAGTTTTGAAAATTGTTTTTTAAACATTTTTATAGGTAGGTCTTTTAAATTTTCAGGTAATTTATTATATATAAGCGGTCCTATGGAAAGAATGCTATTTTTTAATAAAGCTGTTTTATGACCACCTGTGCGCAATTGGTTTTTGTACTGGGACCTCATTGGTGCTGTGCGTTGTCTTATGTCAATCATTGAGGTAAATAGGTGCTTATTTAATTTAACGAATAGGGCCACTTCTAGAATATATAAACAAGGTAATGTCAGAATTTTAAGGGATATAAATACAGGTTGACAACTTTCATTAAACTTAAGACCTGTCATAGATCTAAGACATCGTTTTTGGGCCCTAAATATTCTTTCCCTCTCACTGCAGTTGCCCCAAAATATGACACCGTATCTTAACAATGAAGCAACTAAACCATGATAGGCTATAACTAATGTATTTATGTTTAGTTTATTTGAGAGGTTATAGAGTACATATGAAGATTTACTAAGTTTTTGGCACACATTTTCAGCCTGGGATTTCCATGTCAATTTATCGTCAATACTCCTAAGAATTTAGTCACTGAAGCTGTGTCTACGATTTGGCCATTATATTCAGTAATTACTTTTTTTGGCTGTAACCTCTGGTGAAAATGTATGCCTTTCGTTTTTTTTAAATTTATGACTAGATTATTCCTATTAAGCCAATCTATTATTGTTTTAAGTGAGCTGTTTATTTCATCTTCGTAGTTCGTCTCATTCGTACATTCGACTATAGCAGTGCTGTCGTCGGCAAATAATGTCATGGGGTGACGGATTTGACGGGGTAGGTCATTAATATAGAGCAGAAACAGTAATGGACCGAGTACACTACTATTGTGATCGTGAATCTGTCATTTTGTCTATTCTTCCGTCGACAAAATCCGTTTCTGTGGTGGTCATGCTACGCACGCCGGTTGCGAGTGCTCAACAATGCGAGTACTAGGATTAATTAATACATAATGAAATTGCAAGCATTCCAAAAGAATAGCTAAATAATTCCAACAAAAAAATTGTAGTCATAATAAATACCGACTGGTCACAACAATTCAAACGTTAATAAAACTCTTACCAACCGACCTACTGATATAATATTTCATATTATCAATTCCCCATCCTCTCAGTATGAGCGCAGCCTTAGAACACGTCCGTACTACACTCATAATGAAGACGCTTGGAATCAATTAGAGAGGCCGTTGAGATAAGTGTCAGTCGCCATGTTACGTAGGTATGTGTGAGGTGCATGTGGGAATATCTGTATTAATAAAGTTGTTTGAGTATTGAGGTGGATAGGGACTTAAATATGAACACTATAATATTAGGTTTTATTACTCACGATCTGACCTAGATTATGTCTGCATTTTATAAGAGACCTGACCTCTGAGTTTGTTTCGACCTTTCTTCTCAGAGTAGTCAGATAGGAAACGCCGACCTCATCCAGTTTTTTTTTTAATATTTGTGGATTGACGTGTGTGATGTATAAACCTATATAAAGATTCAAAATCATAATTTAGGGCTGATACAGTGTTTTTATACGCGCGTTCCACGCAACGCGAGTCGTCTGCGCATCGACACCGACGCGCGATGGTACGTTTTCTGCCCTAAAACAGCATAACTAGGTAGTTGTGATTGCAGCGCGTGCGTCGACGGCGCTTAAAAAAGTGTCACCCTTATCATGTTATTTGCCCTTATCATTACTGAAACGGTTTGGCCTTAAATAATACAGGATGCTGCCATCCTGTATTATTTAAGGCCAAACCGTTTCGGACATCGCACGAAAACTTTTCTATGAAACAGCAGATTATTTTTTTAATAACCGACCAAAAATTTCAACGCATGGGTTTCAGAATCATGTACTGTTAACTGTTACCATGGAGGTAACAGTTTTCGCATCGATTTCCCTGCCACCATGTATAAAAAAATATTATAACTAGAATTTACCAACTTTGGAATAGAAGCAGAGTCAGCGATTGTGACCATTACTTGACGGGTCGCTCAAACACCAACTCGAAACATATTTCAATACAACCATTTAACCTACGAGGCACGGGCGCCTTTTTTTTTTTTTTTTTTTTTTGTGGTTGGGAAATCATCAAATAACTTCTCCCGCTCTGGGCGGAGCGGGAGAGCGTGTCAGACTCTTACTGACTAAAACCCACCCGTGTTCCTTCCGTTGCCCTGTTGCCGGGGGCCACGATCTCCCTCTCGGTTTTCTTCGCAACCCCGGCAGGCATTGGCCCTAGCGGACCCCGTCGATTCTGCTGACATCTCTTTGAGGCGCGCGTGGAACACAACGCGCCGTCGACCCGGGCCTTGTCCTTATCGGACGGTGAGCTACCCATTGCTCACCGCCCGCAAACCCGCGCCTACGGTGGCCGGAAATCGCCTCGCGATTCCCGACGCCCTGGGCGTCTCCTCCTGCGGCGGTTAGGGGCGTGAGGGCGCGAAATTTGCCTCTACCTCACGCGCTCCGCCTCCTCCTTCGCGAGCATTACCGCTTCGCAGAAGGAGGTGACGGCCTCCCATTTCCTCTCGCTCCGTACCATGGCCTGAACCAGGGCCGGACGCGAGAGATCACCGCCGCCGATCGTCTCCACTAGGACACGGCGATGCTCCGCCCAAGCTGGGCAGACCTCCACCGTATGGGCAGACCCTGGATTTTCATCTCTCGGCGTTGAGCCGTTGAAAACTCCAAAAAAAGTGCATCCCTAATGCGTTAAAAAAAATCAGTGGCACTCCGGGAGTGCCGACAGAAGATTGAAAAAAACTTGAAAAAAAAATTGGCAACACCGTAATCAAGGCGTTGATGTCTTTTTAATGGTTAAAATCTGGTGTCGTCAAAGTGTCGCGAAATCAATGATTTAGTCCCATCTCAAAATTGCCCAACGCGCCTAAAGAAGTTTTCACTTCAAAATGCGAACACACTGTTGGAATTTCAACTGTCAGCGCTAAGCCGAGTGTTGAATTTCCAGTGTGTGGTAAAAAAAAAGACACGAAAAAAAAGCGCTCGTGCCATGTGGGCTTACAATACGGCCGATATAACTTGGCAGTTCCGAACTTCACATAGAATTCGTGGAATAGTTAAACAAAGTCCACAGTATCAGGCAGTTAAAATATTTAATAAATTACCGCTTGAGTTAAAAAGCATACTGTACACAGGCTCATTCAAGGCAAGGCTCAAGGCATTCCTGTTGGAAAGATGTCTCTATTCATTAGATGATTTATAGTCCTATTCTGTTAAAACTGACATGTCTCATTATTTGTCTAGGGGTTATAATTATAATTATTGTAGTCATATTTTATTTTTTGATTATTGTTTGCTTTTATCTTGCTGTTCTGTAATTATGTTTGCATGGTATTTTACATTTCTTTTTTTAAAATCTAATTAGTATTTCCTAATTTAAATTGAATTTGACTATACCTACCTACCACTTTTTTCATGGAAACATTTACACACAGGTGACATCTACCAACCCGCACTGGGCCCGCGTGGTGGATTACGGCCCCCTCCCTCTCACCGAGAGGAGACCTGTGTCCCAGAAGTGGGTACATTATAGGCTATGATGATGATTTTAAGTCTCGTATCCACTAAGCAACAATTGAAGCGCAACACGTGACGTTCAACATGTTCGGCAACGTTGCACAATAGCGCGCGACGTTGCCAGCTGGCGCGCAATCTGACGCGCGGCTTGTCGTTTGTTTCCGTGCAACATGCAGTTGAGCATCAAATGTTGTCCAATGGAGACTTTACCAAAACGATGAGTTTATATGGGATACTGCTGCTGCTACTTCTTTTTGATGCATTTTTCGATAAAATAAAAACCACCACCGGTGAAATCAACACAAGTTCCTCTGGCGACATGTTGTTGACGACGACTGATCTGCGCAGATTGACAACTTTGCTAAATAAAAATTCCGCGCTACTTTTCAACATGTTGCGCTACATGTTGGGCGCCAAATGTTGCACTGCCAATGATGATGAAACATTTACAGGTACCTTTTACCTGCGAGCACGACCCACAAAAAGCCCGTTAGTACCTAGATACTTATTTTCCATATTGACCGATCTTCGTGAAACTCAAAATGCTTAATTACAAAAGACCAATTTCCCCAAGCGCTCTCAACGGCGTGTGAGAGGAACCTTATCGAGCACCATAAAGGTGGGTACTCGAAGATGAAGGAGTTTGTGGAACCTGTTGACTGCTTAGGGCGAATTTCACCGATGAAACTGAACGCGATCAGCACATCTAAGCCGCGTTCAAAAGCTGTCGGTGTCAATATTCCATAACCACAACTGAGATGACACTGACGACTATTAAACGCGTTTTAAATGTGCTGACCGGGTTCAGTTTAATTGGTGGAATTCACCCTTAGTCAACTGTCTTTATCCCATCAGGAAATTATGTAAGTATTATGTTGGATATTAAAACTGTTTCATTTTACCCGACTGCGTGACACGTGAAAGACAGGATTATGTTTTTCACGCGTATCTATGTAGGTACCTATCTTTGTTACCCGACTAGGCTCTCTACAATAAAGAATAAATATTCTAGAAACAAAAACAACAGCACAAAAACAGTGGCACTCCGGGAGTGCCGACAGAACTGAAAACTTGAAAAAAAAATCGGCACCGCAGTAATAAACGCGTTGATGTCTTTTAATCTACGCACCGTGGTAATCAACGCATTGATGTCTTTTTAATGTTCAAAAGGTGGTGTCATCACGGTGTCGCGAAATCAATAGTTTAGTCCCATCTCAAAAATGCTCAACACGCCTAAAGAAGTTTTCACTTCAAAAAATATCACGAACAAAAACAAAAATGCTTTTTTGTTCATTTTCGTGCAAGGAATTCTTAATTCAAAAATGTATATAAACGTTTTTAAATTAATAACTACCTCCGTTTATTATGAACCTTACTACTCGAACACAAAGTTCATAATTATCACGTTTTCGATGTATTTACCTGAGTTATCGGAAAGAATGATAAAACAAATAATTCAGATGAAAATAAAAAGTACTTACAAAAATATTAATACCAATTTAAAACTTTAAAATTCAAAAAAGAATATGTCGGTACGCTAATTGGTGCATAATCTATTTTTGAACATGATGCAGTTTTTGGAATGCCTTAAAAGGTGTAAATTTTTGGTGGTTCGCAAAAATAGGGTAAACAATCATAATTCTTAATATTTTCATGTGATTTTAATGAATACTACTAGTACTTTAAATAGCATGTGTGTCCTGTTTGAGCACGCTTATTTAGAAGTATGCTTAAAATTAAAACTAGCATGCTCTGGCTAGCGAATGTTAACTGCTGCAGAGCATGCTAGTTTTATGCATGTCAGTGTCAATGCCTTTATTCTTTACCAGTTTTACGAAATGGGTTTGTATAACACAGCAAATTGACGTAGTGAGTCAATGTGATAATCAATTCATTTCTTCCTGTGCCTATTCTTGATCGAAGCCAAGAGCGGTTTCCTTTTTGGCCGTTCTTCGCAGCATTTTCTATCTGCCACTTATTTTTTTGTACTAAATAGGCACATAGAACTAAATAGACTGAAATAAAATTAATGTTTGATGGATGGAGTGGGAGAGAAAGGCCAAAGAAAAGATGGATGGATTGTGTGAGGAATGAAAAGGGGGTGCGCCGACCCCACGTAACATGGGACAAGGACAGGAAGATGATGCTGTGAGCTAAATAGAAAGAACAGTAGAAAAATACATAATCTTTATTGGGGCTTAAAATCAATCACAGAACTCAAACGCTCCTTTGCACCTTATTACAAAAAGAACATAATTCCGTCACAATAATGACTAAAACAGATAAATCATCTAAAATGTCACGTACAGATTGTCCACTTTGAAATGACGCCCCACTACCGCATTTTACGTACACAGTGACGCAGCCTGTACGGAAAACGCGGTAGTGGGGCGTCATTTCAGAGTGGACAAGCCCTAATTGTAGTGTACAGAATTTGGTGAAGTGAGACATTTCATTCTATTTAAAAAAAAAAGATAACTGGCGAAATGTGGGGTGTACTATAAGTACCATCGAAGAAACTCATATGTAAGCAGTTTGAAAACAAAATCCCGTGCACACGACCGTTTTTTTCACAGGTAAGCGTTGCTATATCGGCCGAGCGCTGCAAGCAGAAATAGTCCTTACGGTGTATAGATATGTTTCTTCGATAGTAAATCTCTGCCAGCCGTGGTCCCAAAACCTGTCGCGGCTTGAAGCGCAGCCACGATTATCGAGGCCTGTCGCAGCCCGTGCCTAGCATTCCCACCAGTCCTCATCGCATCGACGGTTCCCACGGCCTGTCGCCTAGCCTGGTATGATCTGACCTGTGAGAAAGTAGGCCGCAGTATAAGCCTTCGAGGAATACAGGCATGTTGTTGTGTTAAGTTTAATATAAACCTTTCTTTCACTGACAGGACAGACAACGCACAGCCTAAGCCGCTGGGTCCTAGAAGCATAAAATTGTACACAAGAATTCCTTCTATAACGAAGGTCAGCGCTGAGGATGGCTTTTTGAAAATTCAACCTCTAAGTGTCGGGTCATACAAAAATGGCGAGTGGCACCGTCGTCTCGCCTGCGCCACTCCTTTTGTGTTCCGCGCTGTCATTCCTATACATTTTGTATGAAATACGAAATGAGCAGCGCAACGCCCACGCCACACCGTCGCCACGCCCGCGCCCCTCGCCATTTGTGTATGTCCAGCGCTTAAAGGGGGGTTAAATAGGGGATGAAAGTTAGTATGGTAGGTCGAATAGGGAATGAGTCGAATGGGGATATCCTATAGGTGTAAATAATTTACGTGTGACTAATTCGTATTTATTAAGTTGAACAGGGATTTCAGACAGCCCTTGATTTGTCTGAAACTGAATACCGCTTCTATCCCTAAACAACCTAGACATGATAAGTGACGGAGACTTACTACTGAGCAGTGCATCAAAAAAAAAACAATAGAATTATAGTGCGTAAGTATTTTGGCGCGGCGCTAGTGTCTATGCCATTGCATCACATTGCATTAAAAAAATGTAGTTCCACAATTTTCCACGGGCCTTTCGTGGCGCGCACTGTACTCCATTTTAAATACATTTATTTTTTCTTAGTGGTCAGACCTAAAACATATCTTTATGAATGCATTACGTGTTAACTTAGACCAAATTCTGATCACCTTAAATGTTACGTGACAGCTTTATCGATACTAGAAATAAGTGGAGAAAATATTATAAACAAATCACCCTCCTTTGCGTCGCACAGTCGGGTAATAATGAATTAAAAATAACTTAATAATTAATACATAAATATAAACTTAAAAAATCTCACATTAATACATTATTTAGTTCAAGTTGTGGCTTTATTTCAACTTCTCCAAGGCCGATATTCGTTTGGTAGTGACAACCGCGCTGAGATTCGCTAGGTCTACACCGGTCCTTAGAAACATACTGGGCTTTCTGTATTACTTCATATTCTTAAAGCTGTGCTTGCCCCGACAAAGATTAAGGGTGTTTTTATGACAAGGAATACATCAGTAATATAATAATCAATACATCTTTGCAGGGTTAAAAACAAAGATAAAATATACCTATTTACTTTATAAAATATCTAAGTATTTAATATCTTTTGCACTACATAAAGTTAACTGACATATATAATTATACTTGGACTTTTCGCTTTTTTGTCTCGTAAATGAAGATAAGAGATGCAAGAAAATAGCACTGTCAAATAAAATCACGTTGAGACGTCTCATATAAATAATCAATAATTCAATTCACAACCAAAAACAGCTAAAAACAAATTGAGGAAAAAACATTTCAATTTTCTTGATTATTACAAGTTTATTATTCATTATTTTAAGTGCTAATTCTGAGTACGAAATTTTGTTCAGTCAGTAAAGAATTCCTGCTTATGACGACTGTTTATGTCTCATACATTATACTTTAATTATTATAAGGCCGCCATTGCACTTGAAAGGTTTCCTCTCGTAAGTCGATGAAATTGCTAGTGTAAACTCTCTTGTATGCTTATCGTAATTTCTTCTTACATCTTACGCAGTCATAAGTTACTTACATAAATTTTACGGAAGCTGACAAGAGTAATGGCGGACTGAGTACTGTGTATGATAAAGAGGTCTTTGCCCTTCAATATGAGATTTAAAGACTGATAATATTGCTTATATACGCGTATGTATGAATGAATGAATGAATGAATGAATAATGAATGAATGAACAATTAATGAATGAATGAATGAACAATTAATGAATGAATGAATGAACAATTAATGAATGAATGAATGAACAATTAATGAATGAATGAATGAACAATTAATGAATAAAATGCACCGTCCCCAGCGTGTTTTAACAAGACTCGATAAATCGAATGAGCCTTAAGGTTTGCACTAGCCCGTCATGGGGCTACAGAAGCCATTGCATATCAAGGAGTAGACCGGAGGGCGTGGTAATGGTAAGGAAGACGTGCTCTTAGAATATGGAAGGATTTGAGAGCCGTAACGGATATGAATCCTTGCTTATATAAGCGTATGTTAAAGAAATTATTGCATTGAATCGACTAATAAAAATTGTGTGTAGTATATTATTGACTATTCCACTTGTTTCTAGCACCAGGCCTATGTCGTACCGTGTATGCGTTGAGAAATTACATATTCCTCTTTATTTGTTCTTCATTATATTAATATAAATGCGTTTAAAATACACAGAACGGTTTTGCAGGGAAAGATTTAAGCTGCATTTTGTTACAATGTAAAATTAACCCTAATGTTTGTGGAAAAAGGGTTACATTACCATAACTCTGGTGTATTTTGAAGACGTTCATAAGTGTTGCTGTCTCGCTCGCATAAAGGATATTCGTGAATGTGCGAGCGAGACAGCAATACACTAAATAATATGAATAATTTAGTATGTCTGCGACAAACAAAATCTTTAAATAAAAAAAATATGTAATTTCGCAAGCATCATGTTTTTAAATGTATTTGTATTCGCAATAGAACGAATAAACTAATAAAATAATTATAATAAATGGTGTGTTGTGTTTAAAGTTCATATTTGTTCTTCAGGTCAGCTAAGACGTCATCGCTGCAGTTCTCAGCCGCCTTGCAGTGGTCGAGGAGTTTCATTAACACTGGAAACGAGAAAAATAGGAATTATTAAGTAATTATTATAGTTTTGTTATAGGTTTTCATGTTCACCAAAATCAGCCTTTATGGGAGGACGCTCTAAGGTAAGTCTATTCAGAACCTTGTTTCCAATTGATTTTATTTTCACTTAAACAAACATCAACTTTATGCAAGAGTAAATAAAGTTGATTTTAGACTGACTAGTACTGTTGAAAAAGTCATAAAAAAATATGAAGTTGTAGCGTAAACTGAACCTTATGTGTAAGCATTACAGTTTGTTTTTCCTAAAACTCGTGTTAGTTTACATGTTTGGCAATTATAAACGCAGTAACTGTAGTGTTGTAGTTTTTTTTGCAATTTGCAGGTTAGTGTCAGGTTGTATGTCAATAATATCTTTCGCAACATGGCTTTGTATAATTATAATAATTAGAATCAGTCATACAACCCAAGTTAGAATTGGCTTTAACCTTTTGAACGCCAGAGCGTAAACGCTTCGGTGCCCCTGCTACGCCAAGCCACAAATTCAGCTCAAATACCTACAAAAAAAATAGGGATTCCAACATCTTATCGATAAGTTATCGATAACCAATTAATCATTGCTTTTCGTTCCATATTTTTTAAATATAATATTACTAGTTGCATTATTCTTTTATTTAATTTGACCCTATTTGGTATCATACCATCATTAAACACCAGTTCCAAAGCTCTAAACAGCCTAAAAGCAGACATTATAACTACAAGCGAATAAATCAAATAATAATAAGGTACATCACTAATCTCGTTCATGACGTCATCCGCTGTCGGGAAGACCCGACTCTGGCGTGCCTGGCACGACTTTTGACAACTTTCTCGCATGCGAGTAGGGATGTGATATTGTGGGACATAATAAATAATAATCATATAGTATTTTAAACAATTTACTTATTATTACTCCGATTCTTCGTAACTTGGCAAACTTATGTCATCCAAGTCCTTTTGCTGCCATACTTTTCTAATAACGTTCAGTATATTTACGTAAGTAACTGAACGTTTTTCTTCTGGCACTCGATCCAGTTCAAAAGCGACCAGTCTTGCGAACGCAGCATTTCATGGGTCGCTACTAGCGACCCACGAAATGCTGCGTTCGCAAGGATTGGATTTTAACCAACCAAGACCTAGCGACTCGCTAGGTCTTGGTTGGTTAAAATCCAACGGAGGTAAATTGGAGACGTCACACCTTATACACTCGCACAATAATAATGCCGTTACAAATATTACCCCCGATCATAATTATAAATGTAGGAAATCACAAGCGCTCTCCCGTAGCGCTAATGACGTCACCGCTTGACGTCTATTCCCGACTGTGGCGTACAGGTCACTGTTTATGCGCTTTTGCGTAAGGATGCGCGAGAGTGGACAGTAAACTGTCGATCTATGGATAACAATTATGATGTTTTTCCACAATTTTACAAATATGCATTGGGAATATTCAGATACGAATAGTTGTCATTAAAAAATAATTGTCGAAGTAATAGTAAGCTACTTTTAATAAAATATTTCATAAATATGAAATATAAGTTACCTTATTTACCCATCACTAGCTGTCGTGTCTTGACGACTGTGGCGTGAGGAAGAACACTTTTTTACGGATTTCGATTAGCAATTTTTGATTTTTGTTTTTTCTAGTGAAATGTAAATAATGAATATATCTTTGTGCTATTTTACAATATTTCATTAATGTAGTTTTAAATAATACGAAAAAGAAACACTTAAAACTTAATTTAGTACATTTATTTTGTACTTAGATTATGTCGTTTTCTTGTCGGCTGTAGACGACGGTGGCGTATTTGGCACGTTTTCGTTTGTCGGCTATATCCGACCATGGCGTTCAAAAGGTTAAGGTTACGCTAGTCGGTCATCCGTCCATACAAACGTAGTATGGTGATAACTCGTCTGTTTGACGATGTACGTTCAAAACTAAAAATTATATCAATTTGTCTTGTTATTACCTAGCCCCTGTATGGAAGCAGAATTGGAAAAAAAAAATTGGTTTCGAAGTTATGAGCGTCGAAATTTCCATATTTCAACACTAATTTTAACTCATCTTTGGGCGTAAACAAATAATTTAAGTTGTAAAAAAAGGTAAAATAGAAACCGTGCAGGGATAGATAATTTGTTCGAAATTTCAAATAATTTTATTTTGAGTAGACACATCCAGTAGTTTTTCCATAACATCTACGCCCAAAGGTTTTTTCATGAAATTTTACGCGCTCTTTTCGTTATAAATCATCGTCTATTTCACTAAATAAATAAAAACTAGATTAATAATACTAAATAAATAAATTAATAATTAGACTAAGTAGCATGCATATTAGTCACGCCCACAAACGAGTTCAAACCGTCGACTAGTGCAACCTTAAATATCATGATTTCATGAAATAGTCTTTCTCTAGGGGAATATGAACTTAGAGAGTTTTATTGATGATTTTTATTATCGTAATCCTAACTAATATTATACGTAAATGTGAAAGTGAGTTTGTATATTATTTTGCTTGTTACGCTTTCACGCTAAAACGGCTGAACAGATTTCGATGAAATTTGGCACATGGGTAGACCATGACTTGGATTAGGACATACTTTATTTATTTATTTAAAATAGATCCACAAATTATTGAATCATTAATATTCCCTTTGTTCACAGATTTGTGACCACGAACACGGCAGCCAGTTATATTACGAAGGTAAGGTGTTCGAAAGAGTCACACCCAGTTTTTCTGCGATGCGATAAGAATTGTTAGAATGATCATTTGTAATAAAAAGGTCCTAAAAAAAATTGGTTGCAATGGAATTTGAACTTTGTCCTGTATGGCAAGACAAAGAGGAGAGCAGTGGTGTCCCAATGGTAATTGCTGACTAACGAGTTGTTGTAGATCGTGGGTTCGAAAAAGCAGGAACTTTGTGTAAATTATTTCATCACCACTGCTCTCAAAACGGTGAAGGAAAACATCGTGAGGAAACCGGCATGTCCTAGAACCAAAAACACCAGACATGTGACATCCGCCAACGCTCACTGGGCCCGCGTGGTGAATTACGGCCCACTCCCTCTCACCGAAAGGAGGCCTGTGTCTCAGCAGTGAGAACATTATAGACTGATTAAGCTTGTATGACGTTCGAGATTCTGGTTCTAAAAATTGATCTAAGATTATCAATTAAAGTACTAAATTAAACCGCTACAAGGATCCTTTTGCGGGGCCTTCTGGGGGGCGCTGTTGGTCAACATTTGTGAAATGTATTGAAAACAAACAATATGCGGTGTTAGTTCCGCTTTTGGCCACACGCCAAATAAGATCCTTGTGCAGCTATATTTTAAAAATAAATCGTTACATGTTGTACTTACTTTCCTTATCCGTATGTGAGAGGAACATGGCCAGCGCAGAGAATCTCGGCACCTTGCTGAAAGCGGTGAGGTACGGAGCGATGGTGCCCGTGAACTTATCGGTGTTCTCGTGTAAGATGCGGATCACGTCGGAGACCACGTAGCTTTCGAGAGCGTTTGCGAATATCGACGGAATTTTTGACGGTTCTATTATCTGGAAAATGCAAAGAAAAAGTAATAAATAACACTAATAAAAATAAAATGGCTTGCGACTCCTTTGTAGCAAAAGTTCCGAGACTGCATTTTCAATCATTTATATGTTGGATTATTAATTAATTTGTTAATTTTTGTAGTAATATGAATTTTTAGACAAAGCTCGGTGCGGTGGCAGCCATCGCACCTGTAATTTACGATGGCTATACAGAATAGTGAACGACTAGCCGGCCGTTCACTGCCCGCGAGGTGTCACACGTAAAATATACTTTAATTCATTTGATTTAAAATTCTAACTTGAATGACAAGTTATTTGCCGTGTCGGTGCGGTGCTGTTATAATGAGCGATGTCCTTTAGGCAGAGTTGTACCTATAGTACACTCACATTTCGTTAGTTATGTTTATGTCCCATGTAATAGGCGAGTCTATTGCCATCAACTGGGCACAAATTCAGATTACGGGCTGCTAGTGAGTCATTCCTGATGGAAAAGCTCGTGCTCAGCAGTAGTGCTTGTGTCCACTAGACCAACGAAGTAGTGGAGTTAAAAATTATTAGAATCAAACTCACCCTCCAATATTCGCACTTAGCATCCCACTGTCCATTCAAATACTTCCACTCCGCCATAAACTGAACACTGTTCACCGGTGGCACAAAACTTTTCACTTCCTTCTCCGTAATAATATTGTCAGTGATCAACTTCACTGACTCTGGACTAGCTAGCACTTTATCTCCCCCTCCCTTTACTTCCTCTGTTTGAGAAATAATCTCATCTATTTTGTTAGAATCATTGTTGTTGGAATCTCCTTGAGACAGGTCGTCTTCAATTTCGATGATTTTGAGACGAGTTGGCGGCTTTTCTGGTGTCTTTTCGCCGAGTAGGACTTCTTGGATTGGTATGGATTTTAGTGGTCTCTGTAAATAAATAAGAGGATTTTGTTATAGAAATATTTTTGACAACTAGCTGTGTTAGTGCTTCTACAACTCTGAGGAACACCATAATATCGCACAAACATCTTTCTATAGTTCTTTAGTCATAGAACTGCTTTGAACGAAATAAATGAAGAGTAACTGTCCTGTGGTAAAATAACTTTACCCCCCTTCGGCTTTCCGCAAACGGTTTAACATAAGCCAATTAGCAAAGAGGTACTGAGGCTGACTTTCCAGGATAGATTGAGACATATTCTTAAATTCGTAATGCAAAACAGAACAGCTGTAAATACAGCTCATCATCGTCATCATCATTTTAGCCGAAAGACGTTCACTGCTGGACATAGACCTCCCCCAAGCACTTTGAACGGTTCTGTGCTTCTCGCATCCATCGGATTCCTGCAGCCTTCACAAGGTCATTGGTCCATCTTGTGGGAGCCCTTCCAACGCTACGTCTTCCGTTACGCGGTCTCTACTCCAGAACTTTTCGGCCCAATCGGCCATCTGTTCTGCGAGCAATGTTCCTGCTCATTGCCACTTAAGTTTGGCAATTTTTCGGGCTATGTCGTAACCGACATTGGTTCTCCTATGGATCTCTTCATTTCTGATGGTACAGTACAGCTGAAGGAACAGATAAACAAAGACAATGTTCTTCTTACCTTGCACCTCAAATGCGGTGGTTTCTTCACAGGTTTGATGACCATAATATTCTCTCCAATGCCGTTCCTCCAGTTATCTGAAGTGACTTCATTGACTGCGGGCTCTGATGGTAGTTCCACTATCTTTGGCTGTACTTTGGGTGTCACTATCGGTTTGCTTTCGACTGTTGGTGTTGTAGATGGAGAGGATTTTGATTTGGCCTGTAAATATTATAAAGAAAATTATTAATATACTATGTCTGAATTTTTTGCACTTTCGTTGGGAATCTCATTTCCTATGAAATGTATGGGAACAGTTTTTTTCGCTATTTCCGACTTTTCTAGTACTCAAACCTCAGTTGGTCCGATAGTTTTTTGTATGAAATAAGAAATTGGATCAATTTGCATCAAAAATGTTTTAATGAAAACTGCCCTTTGTCTTGCTGACTGTATTTTTTTTTTTAATATACAGTCAGCAAGAAAAAGGGCAGTTTGTTGATCTGTAATGTTGATCAAAATTTCTCAAAAAGTTAAGGACAGTCTCCTAAGACCGTTTTCTTGTAGCGGCAACGGTTAATGTACCTGTACTTACTGCCCCGTCTCAAATATCCACCCTGTATAGTTTTCACTGGTAAAATTATAAACGTTGGTATTCCACTTACCCCTTTAGTCCCCATCCTAGCTTTAATAGCATCCAACTGTTTCCTAGCCGCAGTATTATGCGGTTCTAACTTGAGCACTTCATTGAGATCATGGGACGCTGACCGGAGTGAACCGAGCCGTTCCCGGGCAGTGGCCCTGCGTTGTAATGCTTTGACGTAGGTTGCATCGAGGCGTAAAGCTTCTGTGCAGTCGGATTCTGCTTGGTGGAGGCTGAAAGGAGAGGAAAAGAATGAATAGTTACAGGACCAAATTTTAATTTCTGTTTCAAAATAACAAGGGTTTTCCTCTGAAAGAAAGGAAAGCAGAAAAATGTTTTATTCGGGACACGCACAGGAAATACAAACAGTAATAAAAAGGGAGCATTTTAAATGAACTAACTAACAACAAAAATAATAATGACCTCTGCAAGGCCAAAAAGACTCCTATCTCAATATAATGTAGCGATTGTCTCATTACTTATGAGTATGCTATTATTACTGCAAACTGTGATCACCAAACTGTCTATAAAGTGAGGTGACGAGTGGTTCACCTTTGACCTCATTGTCAGCATAAGATGGTTGCTAAAATTTTAATTTTATTGCTTAACTTTCTTAGAAAAAATCGTCTTGTGAACATGTTGTGTTCTTTGTAAACTTCGTATTTATGCAGTGCTAAATAACAATAATTCTACAAGGCACTGCAAGAAAAGGTTCACTGCGATTTCTAGTTAGCAATTAAAGGCCTGTGCCGACTGGCAGTACAGCATGGGATCGTTAGGCATCACTACATGCAAGCCGTACTGATGGCAACGACGCCGCGGGGCGCAGGCTCTAAGATTCCTTCAATGAGAAGTCAGTCTTACATATTTTTGCTTGAGACATTGAATCTAAATGCAAATCAGTAAGAATTCTCTCCATCAAGTTTTGACATCATTATTCTAAAGGCAAGTAGTATCAAACAGTTGTTGAAGTGAAACTTCTTTAGAGATGGGACTAAACCTTGGATTTCGCGACACCGTGATGACACCACCTTTAGACAATTAAAAAGACATCAACGCGTTGATTACCGCGGTGCCGATTTTTTTTCCAAGTTTTGACTTCTGTCGGCACTCCCAGAGTGCCACTGTTTATTTTTTCACTAACCTGTCCTTCTTAAGATAGCAGAGTCCTCTATTAGCGAAGTAGATAGCATCATCCTTCACCAGTTCGATAGCTCTGTTGTAACATGATATTGCCTCGTCCCATTTCTCCTGTTTCACAAATGTGTTGCCCTGGAAAACATAAATGTCAAATGAATAAGATAAGCAAATTGTTGCCATAGTTACACACCTAGTAAGAATATTAATCAATAAGAGTGTACAATATTGTAATGATTTAATATTATTAAAACGCGAACAATGTGTTACACAGTAAGGCTCGCTTCGCACCCGCAGAGAGCACATTCACAAATTGCCTCGCTGGAAACATGCTGGCAAATCCTCAGTGTGACTCTATACTCAAAGTTCATTTACCAAACTATACAGGCATGTTACCCAAAATACACTCTGCATACTCGTAATAAATGATGTACACAGGTATGATATTTTTGTTTATTATCTGTAAAAGAAATAAACTATAATAGTAACAGATTCTTACCCTCTCCTTCTCATACTGGGCTTCTTCCTTTAGTTTCTCCAGCTTTACTTGCTGACTCTTCTTGCTGTCCAAGGAAATAGGTCCAACGTCTGCCATGTCTACTTCCTCACAGGCCTTGTCCTAGGTTTAACAAAGAGAAGCATGTAAGTTTGGTGTTTATTCAAAGTTAAATATTGATTGCAATACAGATAATGCAACATCAAACGTAATAAATACCATTTATTTATTTAATACTTCAAGTACAGAAATGTGCAGAGTTAGACTTAATGCCATAGACATTTTCTACCAGTCAACGTTTGGGTGATGCAGAGACTAACAGTGGTAGGTGCATTACAAAAAATGGAGAAATAAAAAACTATTTAAATATACCATATAACTAAAGAAAAAAAAAAAAACATTTTGTCAGAAGCAGTTTGAATTAGTTCTGGTAAATGGGCTTGTAACTTTAGTTTGTAACTTAAGACATCTAAACATAAGGGACGCAGTCCTAAGATTGATCCGGAATGCATGTTTCCAAGTACTATCAAAGAAATGCATATCTATACACCGTAAGGACTATTTCTGCATGCAGTGCTCGGCCCGTTAATCAGATGTGGTCATTGTATTCATGGGGTTTTCAAACTGCTTAGATATGCGTTTCTCCGATAGTACATTGTAGGATTGTATGGTCTTGTGGATCTCTTGGAGAATTAAGAAATAAATTGGTGCAACTTGAATGAATGCTCATTAGTAACAAGAGAAAATATAAATCTTCTAACTTAGTTATTCCAAATGGGTTTTTGTCATGTTGCAAGACTATTGCCTACTGAACTACAGGCACAAAAAAAAAAATGGCAAGTACCTAGTAAAAATGTTTAAACATTGAATTTTCTTGATTAAGGGGGTAAGATATAATAAAGACAAACTAAATGGTACTCACAACATCATACTTGTCCCATGCTGTATAATCAGATCCGCGGATCTTTTTCTCTGGTTTCTTCTTCTGTATCACTGGCTTCTCCTTCTTTACCTTGCTGCGAACTGGGGGCAAGTCCTAACCTCGAAAATAAACAAAAACAAATATGAAACTGCTCAAACTCGTATGTGGTGGATGTTTATTTACAAGCAATCGTGATATTTATGAGAACCTACACTGCGCATATGACTATCACTGTACAAGAATCACACTTTTTTACTTTCTTTGTGAAGGGAAAAGCGTACATAACCTAACAAATTACATGACATCTTTCACGCAACATTTTTCAACTTTAACACTACGATACATACACAAATTGTAGTTATTAATCAAATATACAGTCTAAGTACAACATAAAAACGGTAATAGGTCTAAACCTGTTCGAATTCACCGTTCAAAGCAGCCTCTTTTCGTTTCATCTCGGTTTCCCAATTCTGCAAGTCTGTCATGTAAGTATGTAACGCTTTAGCATTGTCTCGAGCTTGTTTCTGTATTTCAAAAGCTTTTTCCATGATTCTAATCGGGTTTAGCACATTAAATCGTTAACGTTACCTGTTAGATCAATAAATTATTTTCGGTTGCACTCAACGTAAACTTGTCAAACAAATTTTGATTGTCATGGCAATTCGGATTTCAGAATGGCGGGTCGCGAGTTGCGTTCGGAAATGTTTAATCAATAAGTTATGTCAAGTTATATTGTTTATTGTTTGGCTGACTTTATTTTGACTTGTTCCAAATGTTTTTTTTTTAATGTTAATGCTACAAAACTAACTCATAGCATGATAAAACTCGATTCTGGCATTTGTGTCAAGTAACAAAGCATTTTCATAACTCGTGGTTCTTTGTAGTAGTTTTTGTAGCATTCAATTCTCTTACTAATAGTCTATCAATGACCGAAATAGTCACTGGAAATAATAGATAGGTACCCTTCAAGCACCTGTCAGAATAATCAAAACGTCTACATTCAAATAATTTCATACCATTTCATAATTTCATGCATGCAGATAATCTGACAGTCTCCACTTCTGAAGAAGCAGCACGAGTATCTCAATAATTTGAACATAGAAATATAGTAATTTCTATAATTACATCTGAGTCTGTAGCAATTATTAAGAGGCGAAAAAAGGATGGCCTTGTAATAATATTATTACACCGATCAACATTTGTATGTAATCCCGGTGTCAATCAATGTCGCGTTGACGTGCCCCGCACTGCCCGCGCACGAATAGAAAGCTATGAAACTGTAAAAGGGTAGGTATTAAGTACTAGGTATTTTAGTGGGCTCATAAAATTGTTCACCTATTATTACCAATCTATCTAGTAAGTTTTTTATCTTTAAAGTAGGTAGGTAGATACCAAACCAACTAGGTACATAAGTAAGGTAAGAAGATAGTTCTAATAATGACCAACACGGAAAGTACTTATCTGCCACAAGAGAAGTTCACAGATTTCTGGCCTACTCAGTCAGAATGAAAACAATTTGGATGAAAAGTTACCAGTAGGTACAAATAAATGGCTGATTTTGATGAAAAACTTTGAGAAAAGCCATTTAGCACGGAAAAAGAAAAAAGAAAAATAAAATTTTATGGCATTTCAAATTATTCTGGTGCATAGAAACCAGTACGTATCTTAATTTAATAAGTTTGATGACCTATTAGGTCTTAACAATAAAATAAAATAAAAAACTTAAAAGTTTGCTGTATGGCTGGGCTGGCTCAGGAATGAGCTCAGGCATAAAGCTCAAAAAAATATCCATAGAACAACTTGTGCAAAAGAAATTTACCCACCTGCTGCAAGCAGAAAAAAGGTTAAGCAGTTTTCATTTTCATTCACGATTCACGTATACATCATGTAAGGTACACTTACACAGTAGGTACCTACCGTAGATAGTGGTTTATTTCCAATAATAAATTAATTCAAAACCCATCACAGGGTAACACAGTAAACAAATCATAATAATTTTATAACGAATGCGTGCTTTCGATAAATGACTTGATTCGGTTCACGATGTCAAGGTTATTTTCATAACGATATTCTGCGATAAATCGTGATTATTAAATGATGATCAACTTTTCTCGTGATGACATAGCGAATTTATGTTATACTTGAGTAATATGTTGAAAGTTTTAGGTATGGCCAAGAGCCACCCTTAAGCTAGACTTATGCTGTTGATCCTCCTCATACAAGCCTCAACCAGTCTATTTGAAGGAGGAATTGATTTCCATAATATCGGTAGGTAGGTACAGAACAAAATGCATACCGTATAGAAAAAATCGGCCAAATGCGTGTTGGACCACGCAGCCCCGGATCTAGATTTTTTTTGAGGCGGGGCAAAAACTGCCGTCTGCCGCCCCCCGCTAATCTTTTATGGGGATGCGCTAAGTTAGCCCGTGAAATTCAAATTTTCTCAAAATGAAAATTTTGCCAGCAACATATTAATAATAAATTTCGATAAAAATAAATTTTATCGATCGATAATGGGACCAACAGTCCAACAGGGGCGCCATAACGGTTGTAAAAAAGGTTAAATGTGCCGCGCGTCTCATTTATTGCAAAGTTGCGATGTGCTGGGTGGTGCACTTGTCTGCTACATTTGAATTTGTCGCCCCCTTAAATTGGCGCCCGGGGCACGTGCCCCGGTTTGCCCCCCTCCCCCCCCAGGTCCGGGGCTGGGACAACGCAGAATGGAGGGTTCCGTAGTTGGGATGAAGAAAGAAGAGAAAGAATTATCCCAAGAACGATCTTGACATTGTAGTTAAAATACGTGTTCTCCCATACATTCCAACGCCAAATGTAAGTTTGTACGCACTAATATTGAGAGACTTACCATTACCATAGACTTCTTATAGGTTTTCCTGTAATCTATAAGTAGGTACAGAACTAAAAAGTGTAATTTTTTTTTTCAAAATTTTAGGCTCAATAGTTTCGAAGATACAGAATGGTCAATTTTCGTATAGTTTCTTAAATAACTTTAAACAATTTATTTTAAAATTAAGAATAAAAAAAAACCTATTTGAGACCCTCACAGTAAGTCCTTTCATTTAGTACGTCACTCGGTACAGTTTGTAAAACTAGACTTTTTTATTTGCCTCCCAAAAGTGACCCCATAATATTCAAAATTTATTTATTTACGTTATGTACACGTCCGTCTTTGGGTCGCAGAAATTATTATGTGTACCAAATTTCAAATTAATCTGTCCATTAGAGTCGGAGCAAATTGTCTGTGACACACGGACAGACAGACACACGAGTGATCCTATAAGGGTTCCGTTTTTTGCTTTTCAGGTACGGATCCTTAAAAATGAGCGAGTCTTGCAGTAGTCGCATACGATGTGTCACATCTGACATCTCACCTTGGTAATATTATGATATTATGCAACAAAAGGGGTCCTCGTTTAGGACATTTCACGCGTGCTTATTGGTCAAATCAAACATTTCACTTTCCCGGCTTCCTGTGATACATCAGAAATAAAGATTCACGAAATCACTCCCACAGATTTGATAATTTAGATTTTTTTAGATTTTGATTGCAGGAAAGCGAGAGGAAAGACATTTACTGATCTTTAAGTTTAGTTTTGGTGTCAATGTTAACATCATCATAATTTTTTCCACCTTTCTTTTCGGGCATAATTACGTACTTACTGGTTCCATGCATCTCTCGTGGTGTTTCCCGCGACTTTTTTGACGGCAACTTTTCTACATAGTTGGTATTTGGATTTGGGATTGAAGCTCTGTCCAATAATGCCTGTACGTGTCAGGTTGGTCAGCCAATTGTGTGTCTATCTCTCAAAGGATCTGGGCGGAAAGGGAAGTGCCAGTGTATTTCTTAGTGTTGGCAGACTATAACAAGTGTTGTCATTAAAGGTAGTAAGTATTTTAGGGTATACTGGCCATGTCGTGATGCCATTGTTCTACAGTAGGTACTTTGCCAATGGTTAGGTACTGTGGGTAGGTATCTACATAAGTATGGCCCAAAACCTATTTTCCTTAGATTTTTTAATCAGTTTGATAGACACTGGCACATGAATCGAAAAAAATGAAGGCCTTTACAACATAATAATACTTTTGATTAGATTCTTTTTTTGTTTAAAAATCTTTAATTCCAATCAATTAAACGGATGTTTTGACAGATATCTTAGATTATTATCGTTGCATAAAAACAAATTCTTGCTAACAAGGCAATTATTAACGAGTTTAATAAAAAGCTCCTCGTACCGATGATTCACTGAAACGGCAAAGGTTCCGTACCAATGTTTAACAGTACCGGTTGGTAGTAAGTACCTGTAGTGCATCAATGCAAACACTAACATGCACATAAGAGTATGGTAGCTGTCACTAATGTCAACTGTCAGTTAAACACGAATGGCGGGAAACAGTGAAAAGTGAAGCCTAAAGGCTTTGGTGTGGTGATGAGCCAGTGTAGTATATAATCAACTTAAATACGGGATCAACTGGATTCTACAGCACCTAAGTAGGTACCTACATATTTTCCCACCATATTTTATCACTTTTTAGGTGGAGAGGTGATCTAATTGTGGGGTGACTTTTTATGGACGGATGCTGAGTGATCAAGAATCGTCGACATTGGCGTGAAATTGGAGTGGCCTACGACCAACTATTGGCTGATGACGAAGTTCGGGATGTCCTTGGAAAGAGAACTTACCTGAGTCTAGAAAAGTTCAACCACCGCTTATATTCCTAATAAACAGTAAAAAGTAATTATTATAATAAAATTATGATTAATTATTAATAATAAATATTAATCAATCATTAATATGTAATTAATTATTAGTTTGAAAAATGTTGGGAGGCATGAGAATCAGACATTTCGACTTTGTCAGCAATCACATTAAGGGCTCCAGGCAAACAGGCGTGACGCGACGACGACGAAGAGGACGCTGCGATCGAGTTACGTCGCGCAATGGCGTCGCGCCTGTCTGCGGGAGCCTAAAGCCCTGAGCCCGGGCAAAAGCATGCAAATCAAACGGCAAATACATGTAAAAAGGCCAAGTGCATGTTGGCAGAGCGCGCAAGCCCAACGGGCTCGTCCTTTAAAATTGCAGGGGTACATAGGCCGCGGTAATCACTTTCCATCTTGTAGGCCATCGTTTTATTTGCCAACTTATAACCCATAAATAAAAACTGAACAAGACTATCACGATTTTATTAAAATTTTAATTGATTAGGTGATTATAAACTTACAAACTAAAGCTGCTGTGCAATACTATGCAAAAACGTGACTTCTAATTTATGAGGCGTAGACCGTATTTTTTTCTAACCAAAAATTTCATAACCTTTCTGTTCTTATTAGGTTATTTTTAGTTGTTATTTATCTAAAGATTTTTAAATTACATTATTGCATGGAATAATTAGTGATTGCATTATAATTAGTTACATGTTTTTCGATCTTGAACTTTTCTTAATAAATATAATGAGTATAAATCCGGATCATTAGTCAGTCTACAAACTTAACAGACCAGAGAGTAGATTATAATTATAGCACAGTTTAGCTAAATGTCCTCACTGCTGAGACACAGGCCTCCTCTCTGTGAGAGGGAGTGGGCCATAATCCACAACGCAGACCCGCAGTGAAGATTGGCGAATGTCACATGTCACATGTCTTCGAATAGATGACATGTAACATGAGAATTTTCAACGTTCGGCGCTGAGATGTAGGTTAAAATCCAGTGCGCGAAAAAAATTGCCACGGGAAACAATCGACGATTATGACAAATTTGTTTCATTTTGACAGTTCAACAACATTCATTGCGTTATTTGAACGCATTATGTAATATCTACATTATTTATGCACGTACGGTGATGCCTGCGGATTAATTTTGATGTTATTTATTCTTATAATTCGTTGTATAGTTGTCTTTTATTATATTTTGTTACTTACCTATTTAATAGACTAATCACTGAACCTGACTTGATTTCCGTACTACTTTCTCAGGTAACCACTGAAAATCAACGCTGTCCCCCATAGCACAGCATCATGCTGAGTGGAAGCCTTCTTGTCACAATCATGTCGTGCAGCTGCCGACTAATTTCTGTTTTATGTTCGTGATTAATTATATACTTTTTTGTTGTCTTCTGGTTACTCTTGTCTTTTTTGTATGCGCGTATTTCTGTGACAAATGAACCTATTTTTGCTTCATTATTCTTTCTATTTACCTTGTTGAGCAGATTTGTTTTCCAACTTAAGAAGCAATGAATTAGCAATCTTTTTCAAATCGAAAAAAATTGTGATTGATCGTGTATTACGCAATTAGGGCACTGGGCTTACTTCTCATGTCATCTCACTTATGTGAAGTGAGCTTTAAGCAAGCTGTCAAAAGTGTAAATTCCTAGCATCAGGTGGAATGACTTTTGCACTATAGACCGGCTGGTCTAATTTTGTAATTACAATAGAAATAAGGACCCAGGCTACTAGTTTTGGGTGCAAGGCTTCAACGCTCTTCCTAAGGAACCCTAAACATTTATATCCTGAACATCTAATTGGCAGTTATCACTTTGTTACTATGATATTATGAGTGATATAGCAGAAAAACAATGTTCGTACAATAGTCAGCCTCAGCATCATTTTGAATGATGGCAGGATCTGTGGAAGGCTCTTTAATCATTATTGTACCCATAGACATAGAGAATTGGATTGAGCGTTAGACTCACAAAAGCTACCACTCTCTAGAAAGAGACAAAGCGACTGTGCGGCCAATACCTGTAGTACGACTAAAAAGATAACTACTGGCTGCGAATTCGCTTTGTCTCTCTCGTACTTTTCGGTCTGTGTTTACTGCACAATTGAATACGGAACGCACTGAGCCTTTCTCTATGTCTATGGCTGTATCAAATTTATGCAAAACTTAAGACTGATCATTGGGTCGATTCGATCGATTCTTGCTGCTTTTGGCATGTTAAGAATTCAACAAGTAGCTAATTGGTAGTGTGAGTAACTGCCCAAGCTATGTCATAGTAGAATATAATTATTATTTTGGCAAAACTATTCTGTCAATCAATGAATCATGTCATGTTTGTGTGTGTTGTGTGTGTTATGTGTGTGTATAACATGAAAAAAAAGACATGTTACACCGCCCTAAATAAATTGGGATCAGGGCATAGAATGATGATATTTTGTTGAATGATGTGTGCGCGAAGTTGACTCTTGAAACTAGACTTAATAACGCCCAGTGGCGTAGCAAAGGGGGGGGGGGGGGAGCCGGGGGCGGGCCGCACCGGGTGTCACCTTTTTTGGGGTGACACCCACCCGGTCTCTCAACTTTAAGAACAAGGTACAAAAAAAAAATCGCTAGCACAAAACTTTCTTTTTCGGGGATTCCTCCACTAGCACTAGCTCAGCTCTATGTATTATAATTCGGGGATTCCCGCAAAAGAGCCTGACGCTGTCGTGGGGGATTCCCCGTCCCATACTCGCGATCTTTGACGTCTCAGTTGCAACATTTCTCATTTGTTTCGTGAAGGAAGTGTGTTGTGTTTAGTTTGCAGCTGTCAAAGCTAGAAAAAATAAATTTTAATTGTATAACAATTCCTTTTCTGTCTTAGTTATTATTGTGTTTTGTTATTTCTTCAATATTATAAATAATAAATGACCCTTGTCCTTTATCATATAAAATTTATTGCTTTTTACTTTCGATGGGGTGACACCACCAACTTCCGCACCGGGTGCCACCCAAGGTAGCTACGCCACTGATAACGCCAATAAGGGTCTCAATTCACCCTTTAAACAATTAGACTGTATAAATATAAAACTGAGCATGAAAAACGTTCCCACGATTAAAATTTGCAAACATAAACAATCTTTACATAGAGTCGTTATGAGCGGAGGACGTGATTCCAATCTCATAGCGAACTGAGATGGTTGTGTCATTGCCTTATGTACTTGATGTTTACTAGAACTTATGTACTTAGTTTAACATGAGGATTGAAGGTCGAGGGTTTTGTGAAAGTCTGGTATAGGAGCTAAAACGCCAGATTGGTACGTCTAAGGCTGGACCGCTGAACTTGGGTTGAATCTTCGGCTTGCAAAATGTGTTATTGGTATCTTCCATTACGGAATTCAGAGCCCAGATTTTAGCCCAGTTAACTTTTAATAATGACAATTGGCTGCCCTCTTGGTACAATAAACGGATTATATTTAACTTCCTGAAAAACCTGCTGTTTTAATCATTTAGGCACCCTTCAACACTGAAAATATCATGGTTGACGGATTGGTGACCAACATCAACTGCCTTAATGTCGTCATTCGAAGACCGGTCATGCTAGTACTTACCCGTCCTTGTAATGTTGCATGTTTTTACTTACGGTTTGGTTGTTAAAATGTTGGTCTTTTATCATACGTTCTCTCTAGATAAATGCATGACCATTGCCAGTGTGTTAAATATTCCTGAGACTCTGTATTTCATTGATTGATATTTTCTGTAGTTTTTCTTGTTGTGACACTTACCTATGTCAAATGTTAAACTGTCAGTTTCTTTTTATTTTTCTGTTTGGCTTGGTCTATGATGTTACTTTTTGGTTTATATAGTTTCAATTATTTTTATTGATATCACTTAAACATTGTATTAATTATAATTTATTTTTTATATTATGATTGTACCAAATTAACTATTGTTCTAAATTTTATTTATGAAATTTAACGCACTCCAAGGAGGTCCGATTATATTTGAAGAAACCACTGTTTTAAAATGAAAAAGAATATTGATTTTGGAAACGAGCTGAAGGGTATAAAAGCAGAGGCCGTCAGAAGCAACGGGCTTTTCGATCTCGGATTCTATCTATCTCCGATTCTATCTCCGACTTTATAATAATAAAAGGGTCTGTCTCTCTTACAGTCCATCTTGGCCTACCCTGGCCATTCCGGGGCTCACCCACTCCCTGCCGAAGCCAACTCTTCCTTCCCTCGGAGTCATCGACCCGCCGAGGCCATCACCAGCCGTCAATCACTCCCTGCCGGAGCCTCCATCTCCCGAAGACTACCTCCCGCTGCAGGCCTCCTCTGAGGCCTAACCTCCTAAGCGTGCAGTGCCGATCAGTAGTGTTAAACTGTGTTTTTGTACTCCCCTTGTATTTTTAATTATATTATAATATTCACTTATATTGTTATATTTTCCCTTACATTTTCCCACTCTGGGAAAATGTAACGTTACATCCTCTTGGCACAATCCTCATCGCCGCACCCATGGGATTACCCAACTTCTTGAGGAAAAAAAGACAATCCTACTAGATGAACGACGATAAAAAGTCGATTAGATCATTATGGTCAAAAATCCGGTAATAATATCCACTTCATTTTGCTGTGGTTTGACATATTTGACATCACTATATTCTAAGGCATTTCCGTTACAGACTATTCTTTCTAACATACCCGCTCCGAAGAATTTTGAAAGAAATTTATAATCTATTATTTTATATCTTTAAAAAATTCGTCTGCTTGACAACGTAATTGACGCAATGAATATTGGTGAATTGTCAAAATGAATGGTTTTGTGGTTGTGTCACGAAATTACTCCGCAGTAGGTACTCGATGTTTAATCTGTGGTTCTCATCTAATTTAAGGCTGAACTGTAGTCATTTGTGACATATTTATAGCTTCCGCCCAAAAGGTTGCCTTAAATGGCACTCAATTTATGACTGCACAGAAAACCGTTTAGGCCTGCCTTATCCTGAATCGACGATTTTCAACATTTTATCAATTTTTAGGGGTTCCTTACCAAAAGGATGCCAACCGGAACCATATTACTAAACCTCCGCTGTCCGTCTGTCTGTCAGCGGGCTGTATCCCATGAACCGTAATAGGTAGACGAAATAATTTTTCACTGATTGTGTATCTATTGCTACTATAACATTTAAAAAAAAATATGGTTAAAGATATTAAGAGGCCAAGAATCGTGTTTATTTTTTCCGCGTTTTTCCTCGATCGGAATTAATACGGTACGGAACCCTTCGTGTGCGAGTTTGACTTGCACTTGGCCTGTATGTTTTTCTGACTTGACTATTTCCAAAACGAAAACCATTTAAAACTGTTAATGATTAGCTCTACAAAAGACCACCCAGCAAGAATTAGTTGCGATAATCATGATAACATTTAACATAAGAAGACTGCAAAAAATTAATTCGATAATTCTATTAATCTTGTATTATCAGCTCAAATTACATACCAACACAACAAGTATTATGTGTTTACCATACATTACGGAAGTTCGCCGAGTCAAGGTGATGTCAATGATCCCTGACCTGCAACGTAACCACTGTTACCTACTATAGATTATCTAGTGGGTAACTTACTTGTAAGAGTTATGTTAGTACATATACTACTTTTGATTTCATTACTGTTGTGTCTAGCTAGGTAAGTACTGTTAAAAATTCTTGCGTTCTTCATTTGTCTTATTAGTCATGTGTATTTTGTGTCCTTATAGTCTACGGCCTAAGGCAGACTCATAGTCTGTCTTCTTAAGTAAAATCTTATTTCAACACGTAAATCTGAGTTTCATTTAAGTGGGTTTTTTTTTTGTGTGGGAAATCATCAAATATTTTCTCCCGCTCTGGGCGGAGCGGGAGGGCGTGTCAGACTCTTACTGACTAAAACCCACCCGTGTTCCTTCGGTTGCCCTGTTGCCGGGGGCCACGATCCTGTGGTCAGTGGGGTCCTGGATTCGGTCTACGCATCGAGCAGGCTTTAATTGGGCTTAGAAAATTCTCAGTAGTAGCACGAAGTCTCGATTTGTGCCCAAGCTCCCTCTCTAACTGACAATCTTCTTGAAAATGAAGCTCAACTGTTGAAAAAAAAATCAACAGATTTAAAAAAAAAACACTACAAAGCGAAAAATACCTAACTTAAATTTCGGAAGTCGGTGTCTCTGGTTTTGAATTTTCGTTTTTTGCCACCGACTGCCGTTTTTTTTTGGAAGTCGGTTGTTATTTTTCACTTTTTAGTTGTAGTACCTACCACGTATAAATTCAAATACCATTACCTGCTATGTAAATAACAGTGACAGGAACTTATCATATTATCCACATGCTAAGTGGGGAAAAAAAACGTATTATTGAACTAACTCATCTCAAAATTATCCAAGCAAAGTTAATATAATTTATATGGAACCACCTTGAGAGCATACCCATTCAGACAAAAAAATAATTTTCAAAATCTGTCCATAATTGACGGAGAAATCGATGGACAAAGATAAAAAAAAAAATACATACGCTACCAACATAAGGTAGGTCTAAACGTATCAGTAGAAACAGGTATAATATTATGATGATATTATTACTTACAGTAGCCCCTTCCACCGATCTTCTATAATCTATACACCCCTACACTCGAAGTTTAGAGGTACTACATAAGAGCCAATTTAAATGAAACTGCTAATTTTAGAAACACGGCTGACATTAAACTGTCACCTAGCGAAACGCCAAACACGCAAGATAAGTCACCGTCGTTACTGAAGATGTTAAAATAATTAACTGTTTCGTACTTGTTAGAACGACATAGCACCAACTCGTAAAGTAAATAGTGTGCTTTAGTTATTACCGCATAAAGTTCATGCTCTTATTCTAATACCCCTAATTTAATAATTTTCAGCTTTGATAGGAAATAGAATACTTAGCACATCAAAATCTGTAGTATTGTAGCAAAAATATGATGATTTGCCACTTGTCAATCATCGGTCGGGAATCGAGCCCGGGGTGACATAGGGTTATGGAATGAAAGGTGCAGTTGGAGTAAAATAACACTGTACCTATATTTCAAAACGAAAACAAAACGAAAAAAAGAGACACGTTAGTAAAAAACCACAACTAGCCGTCAGCTTTGTTAGTTAAAAAAAATAACGGAATGGCTAAACGAAATTGGATCCTAATTTAATTGAAGCGTTAGGCCCATTGGTTTACGTACCTAATTTAAACAATGTCCGATATGGTGCGGGTGGTCCGCTCAATAGCTGTTGTGGCGGTTCTGCGTCGTTTTTTGTGTATAAACGCGTATTTAAACTGGTCGCGATGAACCTAATACACAATTTTTTTAAACGCTAAAAACTACAAACGCTAAAATTATAAATTAAAAATAAATCAGTAAGAAAAATTTGGCAGGGAAACTTCGATAGATGGTGTGGCCGAAATCTTCTACCCCATTTCTGGGTATCTGACAAAGGTTTAACTTTCTTTTCGGTCAACTATCGAGAAGGAAGACCTTCCGTCTGCTTGCACACCGTTGCGGCGGCATCTATATTGTCACTTGTGAATTACGCATCTCACTGACGTAACGCAAAATCCTGCATCGTTCAAGCAAAGTTTACCGCGCAACCAGCATATATACAACTTCTCGATATCAATCGTCGGGTAGTAAGCCACTAGACACGACACCCGTCTAGTCGGAGGATCCTCCCTTTTCTATGGTGGATGAGTGAACTTTACACGCTGTTCCTCATACATCTGTACCGTTTTTTACGCGCTTAAGCGCTAGAAGATGAAGTTGATGATGGCGGCAAATAATTTCCGTCAAACGGGCATTGACTCTACAAAATAATTACTATGTATTTGTCAATGTGATATTATCTTTAAGTCCCGTTATACTAAACAACACGTCTTGTCTGCCCACTACCCATTAATTAAAGCAACCTGGAAATTGATACCTGACAATGTGATAAACATCTCTATTATTTTGTTGATTATGTCCAACCTCTTTTGTTTTTAATTACAGGTACGATCGTTGTGAACAGACAAAAAAGTAACAAGTACTTATTACGAATTTCTTAACATAATAAGTCTTCATCAGAGTACCGCTACTTCTACCTGTCAACGTCTATTGCGTAATTCAAAGACGCACAGGTCTTTGACGTTGGGAAACAAGCCAATCAATCTGCCTAGCCTTTTCCCAACTATGCTGGGGTCGGCTTCCATTCTTATCGAGTTAATCTGAATACCAGTATTTTACATGGAGCAATTGCCTATCTGAACTCCACAACCCATGGGGTAACACGATACCCCTACGATACTTATTTACGTTGGGAATCCAGTAAGCTGATGCTCGCACGGACGTAATAAAATCGCGGAATTTCTTTTTTCCTTCTCTGAATTTTCAACGCTCTGCTTAGCGCCGAGAGTTGAAAATCTAACAGTGTGCTTTTCAACGTTTGGCTTAACACCGAGAGTTGAAAATCCAGTGCGTGATAAAATCCCGCCGGGATTTTATTACGTCCGTGCGAACATCGGCTATGGTAACAAGTACACACAAGTGTGGTACAAGTAGTAGTAGTTGAACAGGACACCTGGCAAGGCGTGGTGATGAAAGGTGGACTAAGCTTGTGCTCGAGTGATGTCTGACGTCTGGATAAAGCAGTGCTGATCGTCTTGTCGAGATGGGCAGACGACATTGCTGCCATCGCACATTAAACTTAAATAACACTGACTCAGGAACATGGAAATTAGCATAATTATTCCCATTAGTGGATGAAGTTGGGCTATGATGTGAATGATGATGACTTTTTCCTGTCAGCCTAAAGAAGAAACTGGATGAGGAAAGCTTAACACCCAAAAGATGAGCATGCAAAAGATGAGGCTACACGTAGAATTGGTTAAACAAAGTCTTTTAAAAAAGAAAGATTCGAACGAATTCACGGATGCATGGGTCACCTAGCTATCTCTATCAACAACCAAGTACACCGGTACATTTTGGGAGCTTTTTTATTCCAACTTGATTAAGTGTAGACATGGTGTTCACATGGTTTTTTATGCCCAAAATTGTTGATGCCAACAGACAGAGTTAAATAGATGCCCCGAGGTGACCCTAGGAAACCAAATGTAACATTTGGACATGATGCATCACGTCACCACACGTGTTGCCTGTCATTCAACATCAGCGTATGTGAAAACCTGACATAAGCTTATGCTTATGTCAGGTTTTTTAAATAATAATTGTTTAATATTTTACTTCCCAGTGACTTTTCAAGGTGCTGATGTATTTCATTTCCGTAATTCAATACAAGTAAATTAAGGAAAATCCAGAATAGCGACGCCGCCTCGCTGCCGCTGATCATATTTTGAATCGGCACTATAAAATTAGTTGCACTTTGACTAGCCTAATCTAGGATGCGCCAGTGTTATTACTCAATTAAATTAGTGAAATTAAGCACTCGCCATTTCCGCGTGCTGGATAGGCAGTTTAGAGTTTATTATGTTGCTCATTATAGACTCATCTACTCTGTTCAAAAAGTATCAAATGAAAGAGTAAATAAATCCAGTTCAGGTTAAACTCTTACGCAATCACTCAAGAAAGGGAATCATTAACATATTCATCTGTATTTAGGTTTCAACTTTATATCTCACCATTCTTTCCAACAAGTATTGTTTGAAAAACAATATAAATTGTAATTGTAAATTACAATTTATATTGTTTTTCACAACTAATGACCTAAGTGCAAAAAGCTTGACGTACGTTTTCCGTCAAGCAGTAATAATTATAATCTTCATTGTTTTCTTTAGCTCTTAACAGTATCTTACATCTATACACAAAAGTACTTAATGATATATATATAAATATATATATATAATGATCTATAGTATCACGAAGTAAATGCTCGGATTCAAAAAGCAAATTTTCAATGCATCTTTTTAACTTTGAAGATCTGATTTAAAAACAAAGCAGCGTGACTGCCCAAGGTCTGAACTCTGAACATGTATACTTATTGCCAAAACAACAGTAGCAAGAACAATGCATACAATGTTTGTTTCATTGCACAGAGCCATTAATCAATTGCCACCAGGTTTTATTTTCCGATCATTTAATTAATCAATCATTAAGGTGGTGTTACGTTGGATGTTCATACAAATATCTATAATTATCTAAAGATTTTTTTTTCATTGAACACCTGAGAAGTTACCATCTGTAATTTGAAAGAGATGTTGTGATTCCACAGTTAAAAGGTATTCATCTGGAAATTTGTTTTGAATTACTGATAGAAAATTACGAGCATATATCTACAGTTCCCAATTCGTCCGAATTCGTGGCAAGTTTTGGGGAAACCTTTATCCACCAGAGGACGTCTTTGGGCTGTTAGGTAGTTATGGTGGTGGTCATCACCTGCCTAGCCTTTTCCCAATTATGTTGGAGTTGGCTTGCAGTCTAATCGAATCAACAGTTGAATACCAGGAGTGACTTCGTATCTGATTTCAACAACCCAGTTAGTTAGGTACTGGGTAACACAATATCCCTTGGTAAGACTGGTCATCAGACTTTCGAGCTTTTGACTTCCCGCTACCAATAACAATTTGAAAAAATATGTAAATTGTGAATTTTACTTTCCAAAATAAAGTGCAAAAGATTTGACAGACATAATTTTGTATGGAATAAACCCCAAGAACATTTGAGTCTTCTAAAGCTGATGAGAGCATTTTTTTCTCATGTTAACATTCTTATTGTGATGAATCGAAGAATCGTTGTGATTAATATTTGATTAATTTGCATTGATTAATGATATTGTTAGTAACATTAAATGATGCCCAGGTCAAGTTGTGCGTTATTGTGGTGTCATTGTTAATAAAGTGAAATTTAAGACTCGTCAAAGTTGGGATTATGACACTGATACCAATTTTTGCTACCTAGAAAAACGATCAAGAAATAATCTGTTTTCAAAAGCAAATGATAATCCTAAACATTTTGGGGTTTATTTATAAACGTTGCCTAAAGTCAAGTAATGATTAGCGGCTTTTTAACCATACATTTTTGACGTTTGAACGTCACCTAACTATAAGCAACGTTTATAAATAAACCCCAATATGACAAATGCGAAAGTGAGTTTGTTTGATGTTTGTCGAATGTATGAATGAGACGAACTACGAAGATGAAATAAACAGTACACTTAAAACAATAATAGACTGGCTTAGTAAAAAAAAACTGGTTATAAATTTACAAAAAATTAAAGTAATACATTTTCACCAGAGGTTACTGCCAAAAAAAGTGATTTCTGAATATAATGGCAAAAACGTAGACACAACTTCAGTGATTAAATTATTGGGAGTGCATATTGACGACAAATTGAAATGGAAATCTCAAGCTGAAAATGTGTGCCAAAAACTAAGTAAATCTTCATATGTACTCTATAACCTCTCAAAAAAACAGATACATTAGTGATAGCCTATCATGGATTAGTTGCTTCATTATTAAGATACGGTGTCATATTTTGGGGCAACTGCAGTGAGAGCTGCAGTGCTTAAGACTTGTCATTGATATGACAGGTCTTAAGTCTACTGAAAGTTGTCAACCTGTAATTTTAAATCCCTAAAACTCTGACATTACCTTATTTGTATATACTAGAAGTTGCCCTATTCGTTACATTAAACAAACATTTATTTACCTCAATTGTTGTCATAAGACAACGCTTCAATATCTATATCAATAAGGTGTCAGTATAAAAAACAATTGTACACAGGTGGTCATAAAACAGCCTTATTCAAAAGTAACATCTCCATGGGACCACTTATATATAATAAACTAGCTGCGCTCCGCGGTTTCACCCGCATAAGTCTCGATCCCGTAAAAATATCGGGATAAAAAGTATCCTATGTCCTTCTCCGGGTCAAGGTCTATCCATATCCCAAATTTCATCCAAATCCGTTCAGCAGTTTTAGCGTGATGTCGTGACCAAGGGAAATAGGGATCCATTTTTATATATATAGATTACCTACAAATTTGAAAGACCTATCCATAATGTTGAAAAAAAAACAATTAACAAAACTATTGCTGCAGAAATGTTATTACACAATTAAAGACTTAAAATGACAAAAAACTCTATAGTAAAATGTTGTTTGTAAAAAAAAAAACATTATCTTTGTAATTTCGAATGTTTATGATTATTATAAGGACATTGTCATACATATTATTGAATTTTTATGATTGCTGTTATATTAGAATAACTATGTCGACATTAAACATATATATTTTTTTTAATGGCAACTCGCAGTTTTGACCACTAAGGTCTTGGCTGCTTAACCGGACTTTCCTGTGGGTGCCTTAAGCTACTACACTTAGAGCTTTCAGCCAGGAGCAAGTAAACTATTCTGAATTAAAGCTAGGCAAACGCTCGCTAAGGGCACCCCCTGTGGGATACGAACCTCGGCTTAGGGCGTCGCTGGGGGAAGGATAGCAAGCGGGGACAGGCTGGATCAAAATTTGGTTAACATCATGATTATTAGGCGGGGTATTTAAAGCTACGTGCTTAGCTGCAACAACTGCTGACACCTCGTTTTCGAGCAAAGGTCGGGGAGGAGTATTATTTACTCAGGGACACGGTCGCGATCGCAAAGGACCTCGGCGGCAAGGTCGGAATGACGGGAGGCGTCTGTGTTTGTGCACTGTACTGGTGGCCCTATTCTTCTCCTGGAGGAGTGTAATGGGGTCATCTGGGTTGGAAAGGACATGCCTCGGACGGCGGATCTGAGTGATGTTAAACATAATTTGATATTACAGATATTTACATTACATTACCTACATACACATTATGACATTATCTATATTATTAATTGTGATTGTTGTTAATGTTTTGGAATATTTTGACATTAAGCTTTTTGATTATACACATTACGAAATTTATTTTATATTCTTCATTGTTTGTTTTGCGAGAGATGTATACTTTAATATTTCATTTTGTTTAGACTGATCTGTACCTATCTATTAAATTCTGACTAGTGTTAAAAATAATTGTAATGGTTGTAATTATACGTATATTATTAAATTCAAATCTAATATTTTACATGCCGAAAGGCAAAATGTATCGGGACAATTTACAAACTATCCAACTCATATGTATACCTACATTATCAAAAAATAAATGAATTCTTTCTTTTTTTCTTTGTTATGCTTTCGCGCTAAAATGGCTGAATGTATTTGGATAAAATTTGGCACAGGAGTAGACCTTGACTGGAGAAGGACTTAGGCTACTTTTCATCCAGAATCTTCATTTTTATAAAGAATTTATGAATGCAATATATCAGCAATTCTTTTTATGTATTGTTTGTGTTATTGTTGTTCAAAGTCAAAGTTCAATAAAGGGTAAAAAAAATAGCACTCCATAAAGAATTATATTTTTTTTTACAAAACAGTTAAGTAATAATAAATGTTTATTGATGTTACTATTACAAAGTAATATTATTAAAGTGTCCGTCTGAGAAACCACAGTAAACGCCTTCTTTTAATAATCTTCTATTAAAGTGGTTTCTTTTTGCATGATATGCTAATCTCTATCAAGGAGGTTAAACTAAACTTGAAATATAGTAATGATTGATTGAAGTCAATTATTTTACCATTATTATCAGTTTTGTGGTTAATGCTTTAAAAAGTAGATAAAGCTATTGGAGTTTTTTTTTATAATCTACTAAAGCTGATCTTCATTGTCTGAATTGCCAAATCTGGAAATCGAAATGAATGAAAACCTTGGACCTCATGATTAGGAGTCGTACTTTGCCTCTAAGTCTTTGCTTGGTACCTCTCTTACCAATATCTGTGGGGTAATTACATGACACACTCGCAATCCTAATGATTATCATTTTGACAATTTAACATTTGTTGTCTTTTCTTTTCTTTATTTTGCATAAAATATGGTACTTTAAAGCTCTTAAGTATAAGAATTTGCACATATTTTGCTTACTTACATATTTTAGCATGCAAAAATACCTTATAATAAAATGATTTATGTTAAGATATTTATTGCAATGGATTAGGAATTTCCTACAAAATCCTTAGCATTGTGATAGGCAATGGGTTAAACAATTCAACAGGTCAATTGCTGCCATAAAAATTACTAGTAGAACAAAAAATATAAGTTTGAATATACCTTCTCCTATTCGTATCAATGCTATCCACCGAAGTCTCAATACATTCCGCAGACTTACCATTTTACATATTTTAATCTAAGTATAATGACTAGGACTAATAATTACAAATTTGATTTTTACCAACATCATGAACATTATCACATCTGCAAAACATCTACTTTTGTTCAGCACCTCATCACTATCTTAAAACCAAATAGGCATTGCGTCCGCGCAGCCTTCCCTGTCAATAAAATCACGATATCTCTTTCAAATACACTAAAGAGGTGTTGAGTGTTAGATATAAAAGAAAATAAAGCACATACCCGAGCCAGGATTATGAAATACGTAGTTTAGTTGAATGAAGATACTTTTCATTAATTTAGGCCACATTCACACACACACACACACACGCACCCACACACACACACACACATAACACACATCACACACACACGCACACACATTTGAGTTTTGTGACTTCAATAGGCTTATTTGTTGATTCAAGCAAATTTATTCGCCCGTAACGGGCGAATCGACACTTTTAAATAATAGGTATATTTTTTTCTTGAGGCGATTCGCACGAAAATAATTTATTTGTGGGCGAATAGAAAACTCCAGAAATACGTATAAGGCAATTGGTTAATTTTGAATTTGATTATATACATACATTTTACTTCCCTTAGTTATCGTGATGCCATGACGTGGACGTGGACGTTTACGATAAATATCGTGACGTTAGAAATTATATAACATTGGTTGTCAAGCTTAACCAGTAAAAATACCAGTGCAGCAGTGGTTCTGTAATTTAGACCAAGCTTGTTAGTTGAATTCATACGTACTGAAACCCGACTAGCAAGAAGAATAGAGAATACTAACTTCTGAAAAGTGTGTTGTGTAGGGATGAAGGAGATTTTTTATTTTTTTGTTTTCTGTACTCTTAGGTGAATGACCCTTAAATATTCTCTTTCATCCCAAGTTGTTTTTAGCAAACTTGATCCATTTTTTTGTTTATTCTTAGTTTCGCAATTTATATTTGAATATGGATTTTTCTCTCTCCTAACCTTGGTTAATAACTTTGTCACTAAGTTAATCGAATGCTTATAATTAATTAAATTCATTAAAGTCGTCGACACCTCTATCAACTCCTAAGTAATGGCCTAAAATGTAACAGTTGACATCCATTGCTCGCTTATTATTCAAAATGGTGGCAAAACTAGCTACAAAAGAAGCATTGGAAAATTCTCAAAGGTGTAACCGACCAGGCAAAGCTAATGGTGATTTAATGTCATTATGTTTACGATTAATGAAAAGAAACACGTTTATACGTATTTTATTATCGTTTAGCGATAAAACAGGCTTATTGATGACGTGATGATAGATTAAAGTAAGACGTAAGGGAATATAAATCATGACATTTATTTGTTTTTGGAACGAATTTCTGAAGATATCGTCTGGTTGCATGATGTTTATAATTTAGATCATTTAATAAAGGCTCCTCGTGGGTTGATCGACGGCTGTAGTAAACCATATTTTGTTCGTAAATTAACGCTTTTCCAGTAGTGTGAAAGGGTTATAGATAGTTCCAGAGACAGTTGTACATGATCTGAAATTCTTTGTTTTAGGGCTCCGTAGTAAACCAGGAACCCTAGTTTCGCCATGGCCGTCTGTCTATCTGTCCGCAGCTTAGCTCATAGACGCTTAGTACTAGAAAGCTGTAATTAAACTTATACTCAAAAACCAGTGATATATACAATGTTAACAGTAGCAATAAAGACAAACTACGAGCTCCCTTTCACCGGCTTCATAAGGTTCATAACTCATTTTTTGGGCTAGATTTAACCTTTTATCACAAGCTACCCTCTTCTTTGCTAGATTTGCGTTTTAATGCGTTTAAAACTAAAGTAAAATCCAACCTTTGTTCAAAATCATACTATTGTATCAACGACTACTTAAATAGTAAGAATAGTTGGTTGCTGTGATTAACTGAAGACGATGCTTATGTTCTTTCTCCAGAATTAGCTTACCTACTGACAGTTTATATGAGTTTATATCATTGTTTATTATATTTGAATTAATAACTCAATTTTTTTTTTCTTTTTAGTGAGTCAATTCATTTTTATTTTATTTTATTGTTGACATAATCTACTCATTATAATATTTTTGTTATGAGGTATATTGAAATTTGTGGTTAGCTACCGACCTCAACAATTGATCATATTATTTTGTTCCTGAGCAACCGGCAGCAAGTTCGTCATGCTCCCTTAGATGTCACTGCTTGCGGTAGCGTCGGGGGTCGGGTTGCCTCCTTCCCTCAAATATGGCGAGGGGGGTAGTGGCTGATCTTTGCGTTATGCTCGTGAACGGGTGCTGCTTGGGGTGACTGGTCGTCTTGCTGATCATGGTTTTGTTATTGTTACTAGTAGGTAATTAACTGTTTATTTATTTTACCTCGATGGTCCCAGTTTATCATTCATAACTTCCAATTACAGCTTTATATAGCTTTACGTAAGCGGGCACGCCCTTTATGCCTGGAGGCTTTATTTAGATAATTAGTTCTGTTTACGTTTTGTTTTTATTTCTGGTAAAGTTCTCGATGTTTTTGGTTGGTTTATTGGCTGACATATGGCCAATAGTTTATGATTTAAATTATTTTTTGTGCTGCATAATGTTTTTTTTTTGCATACTATTGTATTGAATCATATTTTTCCTAACAGACAGCTGTGTTGCTGGGGAGTTTGTTGCGCCACTTCTTCTTCCCAGCTAAGGGCATTAGGGAGTGGTGAAGGGTGGGCGTTTTGGGGGACTGCCTTATGTTATTTTGACGTTCGAAAAGTGCTGATTTTCAGCCTAGAATGAATAAATGACTTCTGCATTCTTTTTTTTAATTTTGCAAGAGTATACATATTAATCACGCTGACAAAGTGGTAAAATAAAATCTTGCGATTTTTTTTGAGGTACCTCCCCTACACGTAAAGTGGGGATGTTTTTTTTCTTATCTATCTCATAGTGGGGTGTCGTTGAAGAGGTCGTTCAAAAATATTGAGAGTTTGTGAAAACCATTTTTTGATTCAGGAATCCGTTTTTGAAATATTAAGCAAATAACAAATAAGTAATATTTAGTGCAAATTTTTGTTAGAGTCAAGTGTCCCCCCCTGCCAGCTAAATTGTTGGTTTTGGATATGTGAAAAAATTCACGGCAGTAGTATATATAACGAAATTAAAAGGAAAACCATCACAGCTAAGTAAGCTTTACAAGTTAACGAGTAATAATCGACCAACTTACATCTGCGGTTACAAAAACATGTTCTCCCATACGGAATCGTATGGGAGAACATGTTTTTCAACTACAAAGTTAAGTTTTTTCTTGGGATAAATTAATCCCAACTACGGAACCCTTCAGTGTGCGTGGTCCGACACGCACTTGGCTAGTTTTTACACTCTGTTTTTGGCAGCTATTCTTCTAGGTAGCGCATAAGTAATCACATGATTTCGCAAGCCATTAACTTTTTTGTAAATAAGAAAGATCGTTCCGGTTATTGTTATACTCATTTAAATATTATATTTTGTTCCGTCGCCGCGCGCCGCCAGAATTGACAAACATTTGGGCGCGTTTTATAGGATTTTCCATTACTTTTCTCAGTACTTCTGGCGATAGATTCGCCATTTCTATGATGTTCTCTTCTTGTAGAGTAAAGCGCACCATGATTTTACGATATGTATTATACATTTGTGTACTTCACAAATGTCGAAGTCGCAATGACTATACATTCCGTATTAAAAAATGAGAGCATCTTCCCAAGAGAAAAAAATGGCTTCTTTAAATATAATCTTGATGACATTGCATGATAGATTGCAAATGTTTAACTCTGTAGATTAAAGTAATATTACGTCAAATTAAATAGCTACCTAATTGGATAATCTCTAACCAAACGACACGTCACAAATAATCAGATGATTATAATTTCTATGAATATTTATTCAAAGACCGCACCGGTTCGATAGGCGAGGTTAATGACCGTGAAATGATTAGTTCAAGCAGATTGTCACTGACTATGGTTTAACGAAAAGGGATATATGAAACGGTAGGCCTAAATGTAATAAGTTGAAAAATGATGTAAAAAAATTGACAATTTTTTTTATCCTCGAATAACAAAAATAAGCTCAATTCTCTATCTGGAAGCGGAGAAATATGATAAAGATGGTTTTCGTGAGATTATCGATTAATTGAGTAATCGATTACACAATTACAAAAAGAAAACCTTTGCACTAGGTAGTACTAGGTAATTAACTAAAATAAAACATCGATAAATATTAATAAATAAAGCATCGATTAATTACTGAAAAACCAAAATAATGATTATCGATTTCAAATCGGTTAAAATCAGTCTTATATTTTTAGTCTATGTCACTGGCAGTGCTAACTGACGTAACTGACATTGAAACTTGACAGTAGTGGTGGGTTGTCGTCGAATTTTTCACAGACGAAACCGTTTTCCCGACGACGAATACGGTTGCAGAAAACGGTTAAAGGATGAGACTTATCCAACATGGAATAGAATTGCGTTTTCGTCGAGTGCAGTTTCTTACAACGATTTGCAATCTATGAAATAGTTTTTTCGCATCACGAACGACAGCATTTACAACTGGTAGTACATTATTGACTGTATTTCATTGACAAAGAGTTCACTTTTTATTCTAAGGACTGTTTTGTATACGAACGCGGAATATTAAGGACGACGACGCGACGAGTGTGATAGATCGTTGAATCATTGTGTTCTCGACGGTACTCGTATTTTCTTAGGAGTAAAATAAAAAATCGCACCAAGTAATTCGAAGGCTGGTTTGTGCAACGAAGACTGTTTGAACCCAGGACGTAAAACGGTTTCATCGTAGCAAAACATAAAATGGTCTTTGTAAACGGTTCATCGTCGCAACGCCCACCCCTACTAGACTGTTGCCACATATTTCTTGTTTGCGTTTTGAGTGCTTTCCCGATTATTTTTCATTTTCAACGACCACTGCTTTAATTTTTATGGATTCTGACCCTGCCTACCTTGTACGACCCTTGCTTTTACACTGGACTCCGCAGATCGCTACACGTTTGACTTGGAATTGTTATTTTGGATTTTACCGCCGCTTTTAGGTTTGGATATTGTTGATACTATATAGATCGCTGTGTGAATTGTTGGATAGCAACTAGTTACTGCAATATACTAACATATGCTCGAATCTATCAATTTACACCATTTTCATCTCGTTACATTCAGGCCGAAGAGTATATGTAATCGTTTCCGTCTCCTTTTACTGGGTATTTTTAGTATCGCAAATAGATCTATTTCGGGTTTGCAAATTTTTACGAGAATTTTGATCTGAAGCAGAAAAACTTTGTAAAGTTATAAAATAAGTAAATCACTATTTATTTGCAAATATAGAAAGTTTTAACCAGTTTTTTTATTACCGACTAACATATAAAAACCGAAATAGAAGAAAAACGACAATAAAAACAAGAGAAAATGAATAGGACTAAAAACACTATAAAAAAGAGGGACATAAGATTTTGAAAATAATATGTAGGGAATGTAGTAATGTACACCTAAACATATACAGACACATGAAATGCTAAGAATTTACCCAAATCAAACCCAGACAACAATGACATACTTAATTGACCAGCATCGTACAGAGCTTACGGGCAAAGTTCCCGTGTCGACGCGTGCGCACATTGTCGAAAGATAATTATGCTGTTCGGCGCGTGTTACGCTACAATTGGCTACATTATCGCAAACTACTTTATCATTATAAGCTTACCCAGCTTATAATGATAAAATGTTATTCCTATTATGGGCTAATGATTTGAGTTTATGGGATGAAATTGGATGGCACTTGCTTTTTACCCGACTACGGCGAAACAAAAAGGAGGGTTATGATTTTTTATAGGGGTAATGGCTGATCTTTGCGTTATGCTCGTGAACGGGTGCTGCTTGTGGTAACTGGTCGTCTTGCTGATCATGGTTTTGTTATTGTACCTTGATGGTCCTAGTTTATCTAACTGCCAATTACAGCTTTATGTAAGTGGGCACGCCCTTTATGCCTGGAGGCTTTATTTAGATATTTTGTTCTGTTTACGTTTAGTTTTTTTTATTTTTATTTCTGCTTGATTATAGTTCTCGATGTTTTTGGTATATTGGCGTGTGCTAGCTGACATATGGCCATTAATTTATCTTTTAAATTATTTTTTATGTTGCATAATGTAAATTATTTTGCATATTATTGTAGATAATCTTTTTTTTTTCTAACTTGAACAGACAGCTGTGCTGCTGGGAATTTTGTTGCGCCACTTCTTCTTTCCACTAGGAAGTGGTGAAGGGTGGGCGTTTTGGGGGACTGTCTTATGTAATTTTAATGTTCGAAAAGTGCTGATTCTCAGCCTAGTTTGAATAAATGACTTACAACTTTTGAATTTGTATCCTCTATTTTGTGTTGAAGGGCAGACTCAAGCGGTCATGGTGTGGGAAATGATCAGCCATTGGTTTATAAGTCGATAACTATGATGACTTCTCATCATTAGGAATGGAGGCTCGGGAACGTGAAACAATAAAAAAAACCTGTTTTTTTTAATTCGACAAGATGCACCTTTCTGTGAATTTTTTCCTGATATTATTATTTAGATATTATTCTAGTAAATTTCTTATTTTGATTCTTAAAATATTATGAGTTTAATTTGTTGTAACTAGCTCTCATTATTTCGAATTAGATTTTTTAGTTACTGATTCTATTCTAGACACACGAAAGTTCGTGAACTTTAGCATGCAACTATAAAGGCCAGTGAACATCAGCGGACGGCGGGGCAGTATATTTTAAAACCAACGTAAATTCGTACGTATCTAATGGTAACAAGATATAGATACCAAATCTCAGAGACCAGCCACGTAGCTTCAAAGGGAATTTCTCTGCGGTATTGAAGAGCGCGCTGGAGGATACCGCGACGGGATGTGAAGTCATGCAACGATATGCGCCGGAGTTTGCTAGCATACGATAGCGGGGGAGAGGCGGTGCAAGCGGGGGTACACTTTACATTTCCCTCCATGGTATCCCACAGGATGCTGCGCGATACTACTCGGCAAATCCTCGGCGATGCCGTCCCCCCCGCGCGCCGTCTGCCACAAAGGCCAATGCACACCGCGTTGGCCTTTGTGCTACGATAAAGGTTAATATAAAAAATATGACGTTAGCAACACATTAGCCAATCATAAACACGTTGTATGACATAATTATTGTAATTTTAATGCAATTATATTTGTTTATTCCGTAGTTAAAGACATACTGCATAGTTTTATACTTAAATAATAGTCTCAGATACTACTTCTATATTTTTATTGGTATATTCTTCTCAATCATCATTATCACCATTGACAGCCTAACATTATCTAATAAGCGTCGGTATTCGTCGCACCTGCCGTCGCCAAATGTTAAGAAACTGATTTCCAGTTTGAAAACTCTGTGTGTGTTTGTCTGGGAACTCTCTTATTAGCTGCTTTTGGCTTGAAAGCTTACTAGTTTGTCGGTAGATATATTTGTTTTAACAACGTGTTATTTTAATTTGGAACATAGATGAAATGAAAATTCATAAAATGGTTTTTTAGTTTTATTTTATATTAAGTACTGTTTATTTTATTTTATTTTGTGCCTATTTATTTACAATTCATTTGGTTTCCGTACGTCTTTTTAGGTGACTACTGTATCATCAATCAGCGCTGTGCTGTGGGTCCCCATAGCACAGCATCATGCTGAGTGGAAGCCTTATATCACAGTCATGATGTATCAGCAGGTGTGCTGCCAAATATTTCTGTTCTGTGCTCGTGATATAATTATGTAGATGTACACAAACACGCAGTAGACAGTACGCACGCAGTAGCAGTCGAGTATAAACTCGAGATAATTATCATTTTGTATGCGCGTGTTTCTGTGACAAATAAAGTTATTTTTCTTTCAAATGGTAGGTATCTCGAATATTAACGAGTATGAGACCAGTTTCTATGTTCACAATAGACTTTATGGCGTTCCGGAGAGCATCTGATTGCTTATCGGGTTATTGTAATAAAGTGTTATTGTAAATTATATTTTAACTTCTGTCATATCCCAACAGTTTTATTGTCTGATACTTGTAGCAACAAATTACCTAGGTACCTATTAATAGCGAGCTAAAAAACCCTCTCCGATCCGTGAGGGTGTTGTTAAGTATCTGGTATTGAGAGTATTTGTGTCGAAATTATCCGGAAAAAAGAAAAAAAAAATCTTTTCTATGGGGAATTTTACCGGCTTATTACATGGGATGCGAGTGGCCTCCGTTTACCTGGTGTCTACAAGCCATAACTTATGACTTCTGTTAAAAATTTGCATTTTTTTAATGGATTTGGGGTCATTTTGGTACATACTAAAAATGTGTTTTTTTTTATTTTCAATAATAGTAAGAATTTTTATTATGTTTTAGTAATATAATTGCAGTACCTACCTATGTACCCCGTTCGGATCGGACAGGTTTTTTTTTTTACTTACTGTATGTAGGTACTGGGACCATGAGTTATTAACAAATCTGGTCTTACTAGCTTTTTTTCTGCGGAATTATTACCGGGATTAAAGTATTCCATGTGCTAAGAGCGTTCATTCTAAAAGTGTGCAACGTCGAAAATAGCTGTCAAATATTTACCTGTCTTGATTAATTTTGCAATATTACTGTATGGAAATATGAAATATCACTAACTAGTTAACTATAATATTAATAATTAATTGCAATTATAATATCACTGAATTAGATGTTGTAACCGTTTTAGGTGTAAAAAAGGCATTTTGAAAGTTTTCAAATTCTTTTTTACATCTAAAACTAAATATTCGTTGTTACGATATTAATAATTGCATTTCGTAATCAATATTTTAGTTCACTAGTTGGACATATTTCATATTTTCATACAAAATATGATTGCCAAACTAATTAAAACAACGAAATATTTAACTTCTATTTGCGACGTTTCCCACTTTCAGAATGCATGCTCTTATCGGTCATAAACACAGAAAATAAAATGGATTTGGATGAAATTTGACACACAGATATTTGTGTCAAATTTGATCCTAGTCCATTCAGCCGTTATTGCGCCAATCCGGAAAATGCATCCCGACAAACGAACAAACGGACAAATATTCATCAGACTCGTTCCCACACAGGGCAGCAATTACTTTTTTCGAAAAATAGTCAATGTACAGTTTTGGCTTCGTTACTATTTTATTACATGTATACATAGATCTAAGATGAGATACTTTTTCAACAAAAGAGCTTTGAAACACACCTTTTTTATTTACATGAATATAATATAATATCAATTGCTTGCTACACTTACAGTGTACACAAAGCATGCATTACAAATACTTAACGATTTTATTTTCTGTGTCATCGAAGTCTTATTTGGATTTCAGTTAATCTAGGACAAGCAGACATCTTTTGTGACCTGAGACATGTCAGTCTCCCATAGAAAAAGGCCTTTGTTAATTATACTTTGACACGGTACCCTAAAGCAGTGTCTTTCAAACTTTTTCATGATGCGACCCCCTTAGTATAAAACATTTTTCGCGACCCCCTACCCTTCACTGTTTATAATCTGTATTTTATAAATGCTAATATTAAATACGTACAACATTTTTACAATTACGTATCGGCTAATTACATAATTAACAGATTTAATATTTCATCGCCAAACGTCTCCACGGAAAAGCGATACGATATATTAGTTGGGACAAAGTATCCCACTCGCCTCCTAATTAAATCCTAAGTAAATTTTATGTAGTATAATTGATGGATTTATGAGGGTCTTGGCTATGAAGTATTTCCCTGTACAGTAATTATATTTTTAAATGCAGCTATAGATGGAGCCAGTTTGGGAACCAAACTAAAAGTAAATCGGCTGGAAAGTAAGAAGTGTCGGAAGTTAATCTAAAGCAACAAAACAAAGCTGTTTTTTTCTTTTACTGAGACTCCGCGACCCCCTTATAGAAGCTACGCGACTCCCCAGGGGGTCGCGACCCACACGTTGGAAAACAACGCCCTAAAGCATTGAAAGTTTATCTTGTTGTCCTGAGCTATTTTTAAGTTGCAAAGTATGAAATAAGTTCCTGCAGTCCTTGAGTCAACGCCCGTCACATTTTATTTATGCTTATTCTTGTGATATTTAAACCCAAATATTTCTTGTATCGAGTTTTGTGTATGCACGATCGGTGCAGCGCAAATATTATATTGATAAACAAAACGAGTCAAACCACTAAATAAATTTCTTGCCTATTCACAAATCTAGTTAATGTCTTAGATTTCTGGGAACCTAGTACCATAGTCAATGATTAATGAAGTCATTAGAAATCTCTGAAAGGTATTTATAGAACGATTCGTCATGCTGTATTGTCTTAGGAGTCCTTTTGACATCGTGTAACGGTGAATTGACACTACAAACTAGAATAACAAGAATTCAACTAATAGGATATCGATATTATTGTTTAAATTATAAATTATCCGCGTCATATTTTAAATACCGATTCCTATGTAAGATTGTTGAGCTATTCAATTTCAAAATGGCAATAAAAATACATTGACAAATGAACATCATTCTCAATTATTTATCATTGATACGATCAGTAAATTGTTTGGGTCTACAGTTTAAACCTCGAATTTAGTAAAATGACTTCCGTTTTTCTAATTAGAATCAGATTTCTCGAAAATCCACACCAATTAAGATTCTTGGGGGCTATACCCAATCAAAAGCCTTTTAAAGAATTCTAGCAATTGAAAACAGAAATAAAAGTCAAAACAATACTGTCCCTGAACACTTCCCAATAATAATGGAGTCAGAGGTCAGTTTCAAAGCCAAAGCCATCAAAATCCCTATTAATAATATAAAGTGATTTAAAAAAACACTGCAAACGGCCCCATATAGTATTGTTTATGACCTGTAAGAAATTAAAACAATCAGTTGGGCGCGTAAACCACACATTCGTTGCCACTTGAACTTGGAACCTAGCGCATCTTCACAACTTTATACATACCGTCCTCAAAATTACTATCAAAGAAGTTTCTACTCTATGTCGTCGATAGAAGAGTTACAAGAATCTAAGTAAGTGTTAGGGAGTGGCAACGTTATCTTGGCAGAATCACATAAGCACGTTTTTTAGAAGACTTTTCAAACGCTATAAAAAGCAAAAGTTGCTTCATTGTGCCACCAGTTTAAGTGGGTTCTGCTGCGCACACACATCCCTCAGAGGGATATAGGACTATGATTTTGGTAATACTTTCTTTTGTGTCATTGTGTTGTGAATAAGTGCCTTATTGTCTAGTTGCACGAGAGTAATCTGAATTTGGATTTCGAATTGCAAAATTTTTCGCGGCAGTTTTCGGTGGTGATATTTTGACAGCTCTGTTGTGTCATCTGTAAAATTGTCATGACGTTTTGATTTTTTTTTTAATTGGCAAACTTAACGTTTTTCCATAATCGAAATTTATTTAAAAAAAATATGCACGATAATCTAGAACTTTCATTAGCATACTTTCATCCATAATTGTAAATGAGCTGAAAAATAACACTTGAGTAGACTAAAAACAAAAGCGTAGACTTTAAGCACTAACAATTATCTACAGACATTAGTTTATAAAATATGAATAATATACAACATAAAATTAACCGTACTTACTCTAGGTAATTCTTAAATTACACTTAAATGAATAACCGTTACGTTTGAATCGTCTTTAAACCATTTACATTGATATCGTTTTGTAACTAATTGCTTTACTTTCTACAATTTTTTTGGGCTAAAAAGCATCCTTTTTGGATTCCAAGTTTCTTATAGGTAAGTCAGCGTTTTTCAACATGGAACTGTACTGATAACACGACGCGACATGCTTTTATAGTAGGTAGTGTAATTTTATCCACAAAGGCAGTGCTTAATGCATCAATTACTGGAACTTGCGTATAGATATTATCAGTTTTTAAAATACTCTCTGTTTTAGACAATATTTTAATTAAATCAACACAGTATTGTGTTTAATTCCTTACAGAAATATTAATTTCCATACTTACATTCAAATATTACCATTCAAATAATCATTTTTTTTAGTTTTTTAATTAAGTGCCAAAATCAGTATGGTATTGTGTTGAATTCGTTAGAGTAACATTAATTTGCATACTTATAATAAAATATTTTTTTTAATATTTGCATTAACTATCAATTAAAATGGAAACTGATTTGTTCCGAATAACACGTTAAGAGACTTCATTTAAAAAAAAAATACCAGTATTACCTACTACAGTGCCGTCGTCGTTCATAAATAATAAATAATAAAAATAAATCCTACGCTACGAACAAGTTTTATCCGTAAAGTAATTTCTGAGGTTTGCGTGTTCAATTATAACAGACTGCAACAAATCTACATTACTATAAAGAAAGCAGTGAAAACTTGTCTGAATTCGATTTGTAGAATTTGCAAAATGGCGAAGCTAATTCAGTAACAAATTCGAATTTAGAAAGAAATAATTTCGGTTCAAAGACCTCCATGGGTGCCTAGCATTTTCAAAAATAAATACATGCGTATCCTCACGCCTTTTTCCTATGGGGGTTGACAGAAACTACAGATCGCCACCTGCTAAACTTATATACCTACTGCAAACATTTTCAAAAATGTTTTTACATTAATTCTCAAAATGTCCATCGCTATGACGATTTGCAATAAAATATTAGAACCTCATTATCACATTACTCCAAATGTTAGAGACCTAATTAAATTATAGTCCAGTTTTCTTTTTTATTTTGTTTGATGTCGTTCACAAGATTAATTACCGAAATAATCCATTATATTTTCATTTGATATATTGTTCGGTTAAAACATGACTAGTAACGTTAATTAAGGATACAAAGCTTGATACCGCCTTCCTTAAATTTGACAAATACCTAAGTTGAAAAAAAAAGTGGCAAAACAGGACTGGGTTTTTTACCTCATTTAAATTTTATTACAAGACGATAACATGTTAACTTTTGACCTCTGAGCTTCTAAATTTTTCTTGTTGTGCGCATCCTGTCCTTAAGATAGTTGATCTCCAAAAATTGGACACCTCGAGGTTAACTTGAAATCTTTTATTAAGTGTAGATTTATGCAAAAACCTGCAGAAATGTTGGATTTATTTCTTGTTGTCTGAAGCTATAAAAAAAACTAAAATGCGGCGGGAACTGACTCATGTTTTCATTTACTGGAAAACATCCTAATCCTTCAACAGAATCTTGAAACTTGTTTGACTTTGTGGTCACCTTATTTAAAAAAAAATATCCTTTACAGGTAATATTAACCGCTTTAGCGGTCGTGTGTGGAGCAGCGAAGCTCGACCAGAGCTACCTGCAGCCAATATCAGCCAGAACTGCTGAAGGAAGTGCTGGTGCCTTACTAGTTTCATTAAATGGAGCTAACCAAGGTTTGCCCACTGGTAGCTTCACAAATGACGTCCAGGGAGTGGTTGTGGACGCAGTTAACCCCGGAACTAGGACGTCTGACCTTGAACCAACTGGTCTAGGAGGACCAAGAACCTCATACGGTTCAACAGACTCCAAAGTTGGAGACGCCGCTTTTAGTGGTTCTAGTGGCCTTGGGCCTAATACTAGGATAGCACCTGGCTTCGGATCCTTCATAGAATCAGACGATGCTCAAGCTAATAAAGCTAGCGGGAATAATCTGAAGTTCACCAGTGATGTAGGATTAGAGAACTACAGTTACGGTTTTGAGACTGATAATGGCATATCTGTTGGAGAAAACGGTGAAGCTGCGAATGGTGTGAAAGCTCAGGGTGGATATTCCTACAAGGGAAATGATGGGAAGACAGACAGTACTGCTGATGGTGAGTGTTGATTTAGTATTTATTAAGCTTTGTATAGTATACAAAATGAAAGCCTTAATATTAGTGCTCACAAAATATTAAGGTCAATTAAGTCTATTAACCGACCATCACCAATAATTTTGTCCTTACAAAATTATTGGTGACAAAATTCAGCATATTCAAAATTTCGTTACACATTCCCATTGATATGTGAACCAAATTTCAACTTAATCGGACTATTAGATTCGGAACAAATTGACTGTGACAGATGGACAGACAGTCAGAAAGATGAAGACACACGAGTGATCCTATAAGGGTTCCGTTTTTTTCCTTTTGAGGTATGGGACCCTAAAAACAATAAAAAAAAATAAGCCGTGGCAGCTAAGAAATGACCAGTCCCTACTGACGGCGCCCGTTCACGAACCAAACGCTTATATCATTATCTTCCTGCCCTTGTCCCATGCTGGCCGGCAACATGTTTTCGTTTGGTCCATTATCAACCGTCACGCTATCATTAACTCCCTTTACTTTCATGTCACAATCAGTTCCTCACACAATCCATCCATCTTTTTTTTGGCCTTTTTATCCCTCTCAAAATTTATATTCATTGCTCTTTAAGTCACATGCATTTCCTCCCTCCTCAACACATGCCCATACCAAGTCAAACGATTTCCTTTCAACTTTTCTCTCACTGGTGCCACTTTCAAACTTCCCCATAATACTCTTTCTATTAGCGTTCGATCCCAAAACCTCTAACATAAATTTTCCAAAAATGTAACGAACATAATTGATGAATGGCAATACTAACAATAATAGTAAACTAAAAAATGTGATAATCTAAACTAAAAATTTACAATATTTACATATTTGCTAAAAGTCGTAAATTGCCAATAAAAGTCCGTTTTAGACTTTGACATCTTTAGCTACACGAGATCTTGCATAACAGTTAGATTTTGTACTAGCGTTATTTTAATAAATTATTTTAATAGGCGATGGCCCAGTGTTTAAGGCCTCACCTCTTATGGTCCTTGTGGGTTCAAATCCTGGCAAGTACCAATTTTACTTTTTCAATTCGTATGTATTTTTTTAGTTTATCTTGGACATTACTTACAACGGTGAAAGAAAACCTGGACTAGAAGTTTGATATCGCCCATCCGTTTTAAGACAAAAATAGTTATTATCTAAAACCACGAACATTTATTGTCTTTAGTCTTTTATGAAACTGTGCAACAAAATATTTTATTGTATATTGCATAAAATAAAAGTTCCTGTACGGAAGTCTAAGCGGAAGATTACTAAAATAGAATTTTATGATACTCTGGCATTTTATATCAATTTGCTTCACAAAATTGTATAGACAAATGCATAATTTTTACCTCACCGCATCATCTACTATTAATCAAAATAGAGGTTTACGATTATTGCAATTTGTATAGCTGTTTTCCTGATGCATATTGAGTATCAGCATTAACATTGCTATTGATAAATTGTGATAAAAGATCATACAAATTGCTAAAGTCGTTTTTTTTTTTTGTTCAATAACCATTAAAACGCAATAACATGTGTCAAAATATGTCCTCAAAAAGTTGAATTCAAATATGAAAGACTCTATCAATCAAATTGTCAATGAAGATGCTCACCAAAAAATATTTCATTCACAAATTCGGTAATATCTCAGTTACACCATATAGGCTTTTGTAAGCCTTGACAAATGTACCTTTGACTCAGGTATCAGTCATTGACAAATTGCTTACAACTTTCGTTTTTATTTACAGGCTCATACAACGCACAGAAACACAATGATGTAGGTGATTACTCGAGCAATGGCAAGGGCAATAACAATGGCAGACCGACAATAGGCGGCGGAGTTGCAACGTCTGGTGGATCGTACGTGAGTCAAAGCAGCCACAGACCTACTTCAGGAGTTCTCGTTGGGACTTACAACCCGAGTGCAGTTGCAAGCCATTCTTCACAAGGACACAGTGTTCAAGGATTTAGTCAAAATTCCGGTAACAATCAATCTGGAGGTAGCTCTGGTAGTTCTTTTATCGGAGGACAATTTGGACAGGCTGGTTCAAAGGATAGCAATTCTTTAAGTCATGGTAGTAGTTCTCAATCAGGTTTTTCTTCACATTCGACCGAGAATAGATTCGGCGTTCAATCTACTAAGTCTGAGGGCAATCACGCTCATGCCCAGGCTTCAGTAGGCGGCTCTCCAGTCAGATCACCAAGCTTTAATAACGGTGCTTCTGCCTACAGTTCAGCGATTACAACAGGATCTGGAAGTGCCAGCGCTTTCGCTTCCAATGGTCCCTTAAGTTCTGGATTTAAAAATGATAACTTGCCAACATTGAACTCATTCGGATCTGCTGGCCAGTATACACATGGTTCAAACTATGGATCAGACTCATCAGCTGGTGCATCGTTCCCTGCTCTATCTACAGCAACGGCATCAGCTTCTGTCTCAGGAAGTCAAACTCCTGGCTCCCACGCACACAGTAACTCACCAAACCTGCCATCAAGTGCCTCTGCGTCCGCTTCCGTACCTGGAAACCAACATACAAATCAGCAAGTCCCTAGCAGATTTGGAGAAGGTCAGCAAACTGGAAATTCCGCTACAAATGGCGAGCACCTTTTACCTTTAAATAAAATTGAATCAACGGCCAAACCACACAATATCGATTTTTCATCAGCTGCATCTACTGCTAATGTCCAACCTTTGAGTCAGCATAGTTCACAGTTTGTCTCATCTACTAACACGGGAGCCGTCGATGCAGCGTATGCGTCTAGTACTCAAAGGCCTTTTATTAGTCAACAACAGGGCATTGACAACTCATACATTTACAAAAAACCATCCAAGCCTTTTATTAGCCCATCTGTAAGCCCAAATTTCCCAGTTAGTTCTATATCTCAACAGGGATCAAAATACCCTAATGCTCTCAGTACATCAGCTACTGGACAGTATCAAGGCACTAGCTCCCCATCTTACAACGGTATCACCCAGGCTACCATTTCTCCTTTCTCATCCTTGTCATCGTCTACTCAATTCGCTTCCCAATCTAGTCAATTTGGTTCGAAACCGTCAGCGCAGTTTGGCTCATTAGGTCAGCAAACTGCTACTCAATTTGGAACTCATTCTGGTAATAAACCAATTGTCCAGAGTCAGACACAGGTTGGCCAGTCATCAACCAGCCAGATCTCTGATAGCTCTCAGTCACCAACCCAACAATACCAGGGCACAATTTACCAGTATAACAAGCCGGATACGACTTTGCCTGCACAAGGAATCAAAAATCCTTCTTCCGGCTTTGCTCAAGCGACATTTTCGCAAACAAATTCGCAAGCTAAGCCAGGTCAGCCTGAGACTGATTCCAGGTTTGGAACTCAGCAAGGTTCATCTCAATTTGGTAGTCAGTCTACCTTTCAGCAAACGCAAACAGGTTCTACTGCACAAACGTCTCAATTTGGTCAGAGACCTATCGTTAGCTCTCAAGTAACTGGTTCCTCGAATCAACAGACACAGTTTGGGTCAACAGGTTCTCAGTTTGGTTTAAAACCAGAAACAACTCAAGGTTCCAACTTTGCTTATACTCAAAGCCAAACTTCCAAGTTTGAAAAGAAACCTGTTAGCACGACTCAAACTGACATAACATCACAACAGACTCAATTTGGATCATCTGGTTCCCAGTTTAGTCAAAATTCGCAGTCCACTTTTGGTTCTGGTTCAATTTCAACTACCACTAAGCCATCATTCAGCCAAAAACCATTCGGTTCCTCTAACCAACAAACGCAGTATGGTTCAACTGGATCTAAATTTGGTCAGAATGCTCAGTCTTCATTGGGCGCCAATTCAGTTTCAACTACTGCTAAACCATCATTCGGTACCTCGAATCAACAAACGCAGTTTGGTTTAAAGCCACAAACAACTCAAGGTTCTAGTTTCACTTACTCTCAAAGCCAAACTTCGCAGTACGGAAAGAAACCCGTTATTAGCACAACTCAAACTGGCACACAACAGACTCAATTTGGATCAACTGGTACCCAGTTTGGATCAACTGGTACCCAGTTTGGATCAACTGGTACCCAGTTTGGATCAACTGGTACCCAGTTTGGATCATCTGGATCCCAGTTTAGTCAAAATTCTCAGTCCACTTTTGGTTCTGGTTCAATTTCAACTCCCACTAAGCCATCATTCAGTCAAAAACCGTTCGGTTCCTCTAACCAACAAACGCAGTATGGTTCATCTGGATCTAAATTTGGCCAGAATGCTCAGTCTTCATTGGGCGCCAATTCAGTTTCAACTACTGCTAAACCATCATTCGGTACCTCGAATCAACAAACGCAGTTTGGTTTAAAGCCACAAACAACTCAAGGTTCTAGTTTCACTTACTCTCAAAGCCAAACTTCGCAGTACGGAAAGAAACCCGTTATTAGCACAACTCAAACTGGCACACAACAGACTCAATTTGGATCAACTGGTACCCAATTTGGATCAACTGGTACCCAATTCGGATCAACTGGTGCCCAGTTTGGATCAACTGGTACCCAGTTTGGATCATCTGGTTCCCAGTTCAGTCAAAATTCTCAGTCCAGTTTTGGTTCTGGTTTAGTTTCGACTACCACTAAGCCATTATTCAGCCAAAAACCGTTTGGTTCCTCTAACCAACAAACGCAGTATGGTTCATCTGGATCTAAATTTGGCCAGAATGCTCAGTCTTCATTGGGCGCCAATTCAGTTTCAACTACTGCTAAACCATCATTCGGTACCTCGAATCAACAAACGCAGTTTGGTTTAAAGCCACAAACAACTCAAGGTTCTAGTTTCACTTACTCTCAAAGCCAAACTTCGCAGTACGGAAAGAAACCCGTTTTTAGCCCAACTCAAACTGGCACACAACAAACTCAATTCGGATCAACTGGTACTCAGTTTGGATCAACTGGTACCCAGTTTGGATCAACTGGTGCCCAGTTTGGATCATCTGGTTCCCAGTTCAGTCAAAATTCTCAGTCCAGTTTTGGTTCTGGTTTAGTTTCGACTACCACTAAGCCATTATTCAGCCAAAAACCGTTTGGTTCCTCTAACCAACAAACGCAGTATGGTTTAACTGTATCTAAATTTGGCCAGAATGCTCAGTCTTCATTGGGCGCCAATTCAGTTTCAACTACAGCTAAACCATCATTCGGTAACTCATATCAACAAACACAGTTTGGTTTAAAACCACAAACAACTCAAGGTTCTAGTTTCACTTACTCTCAAAGCCAAACTTCGCAGTACGGAAAGAAACCCGTTTATAGCCCAACTCAAACTGGCACACAACAAACTCAATTCGGATCAACTGGTACTCAGTTTGGATCAACTGGTGCCCAGTTTGGATCAACTGGTGCCCAGTTTGGATCATCTGGTTCCCAGTTCAGTCAAAATTCTCAGTCCACTTTTGGTTCTGGTTCAGTTTCGACTACTACTAAGCCATTATTCAGCCAAAAACCGTTCGGTTCCTCTAACCAACAGACGCAGTATGGTTCAACTGGATCTAAATTTGGTCAGAATGCTCAGTTTTCATTGGGCGCCAATTCAGTTTCAACTACAGCCAAACCATCATTCGGTACCTCATATCAACAAACGCAATTTGGTTCTAAGCCACAAACAACTCAAGGTTCTAGTTTCACTTACTCTCAAAGCCAAACTTCGCAGTACGGAAAGAAACCCGTTATTAGCACAACTCAAACTGGCACACAACAGACTCAATTTGGATCCACTGGTACCCAGTTTGGATCAATTGGTACTCAGTTTGGATCAACTGGTACCCAGTTTGGATCAACTGGTACCCAGTTTGGATCATCTGGTTCCCAGTTTAGTCAAAATTCTCAGTCCACTTTTGGTTCTGGTTCAATTTCAACTACCACTAAGCCATCATTCAGTCAAAAACCGTTTGGTTCCTCTAACCAACAAACGCAGTATGGTTCATCTGGATCTAAATTTGGCCAGAATGTTCAGTCTTCATTGGGCGCTAATTCAGTTTCAACTACAGCTAAACCATCATTCGGTAACTCATATCAACAAACGCAATTTGGTTCAAAGCCACAAACAACTCAAGGTTCTAGTTTCACTTACTCTCAAAGCCAAACTTCGCAGTACGGAAAGAAACCCGTTATTAGCACAACTCAAACTGGCACACAACAGACTCAATTTGGATCCACTGGTACCCAGTTTGGATCAATTGGTACTCAGTTTGGTCAGAATTCCCAGTCTAATCAAGGTTCTGGTTTGGCTTTAACGACCTCTAAACCGTCTGTCGGCCAAAAACCTTTCGGATCTTCGTATCAACAGACACAATTTGGATCAACTGTCTCTGGCTCCCAATTGGCTCAGAACTCCCAGTCAACCCAAGGTGTGGGATCTACATCCACTACCTCGCAAACATCATTTGGCATCAAACCTGTTTACCAGCAGACACAGTTTGGAGCAACTGGTTCTCAGTACTCTCAGGGCCAAACATCTCAGTTTGAGAAGAAACCTGTTAGCACAACTCAAACTCTTGTAACAGCCCAACAGACTCAATTTGGTTCATCTGGTTCCCAGATTGGTCAAAATTCTCAATTTGGTTCATCTGGTTCCAAGTTTGGTCAGAATTCTCAATCTTTTGTAGGTGATGGTTCGATTTTGACTACCACTAAACCATCATTGAGCCAAAAACCTTTCGGTTCAACGAATCAAAATACACAGTTTGGTTCTAAGCCACAAACAACTCAAGGATCTAGTTTTACCTATTCTCAAGCCACAAGCCAAACATCTCAATTTGGAAAGAAACCTGTTAGCACAACTCAAACTGGTGTGACATCACAACAAAATCAGTTTGGATCAACTAGTACACAGTACGGTCAGAGTTCCCAGCCAACCCAAGGTTCTGATTTGGTTGTATCAAATTCTAAACCATTATCCGGTCAAAAGCCTTTTGGTTCCTCCTATCAACAGACACAGTTTGGATCAAGTGGTTCCCAGTTCGGTCAGAATTATCAGCCATCCCAAGGTTCTGGTTTGGTTTCAACTACCTCTAAACCAGCATTTGGTCAAACATCTTTCGGGTCCTCTTCTCAACAGACACAATTTGGTTCTCAAATCGGTCAAAAACCACTATCGACCCAGGGTTCTAGTTTTACTTCGAACTCTTACTCTCAAACCCAAACATCTCAGTTTGGTAAGAAACCTGAAACTTCACAAAGTGGTTCAGCATTCCCACAGACTCAATTTGGATCAACTGGCTCCCAGTTCGGTCAAAAACCGCTAACGACTACAGTTACTGGTGTGACTTCGAATACCGGTCAAGCTTCGTTTGGTCAAAAGCCTTCTAGCACGGAACAAGGTGGTTCTTACTACCAACAGTTACAATTTGGATCTACTGGTTCTCAATTCGGTCAAAAACCACAGCCAGCAACACAAGGTTCTTACGCATCAAACACAGGGACAAAAGGACAAGTCGCACAAACTTCGCAGTTTGGGGTAATTGGTTCATCCCAAAATATAGGATCTAGCTCACAGAGTACGCAATACGGTTCTGCATCTGGTTCTGGCAACAAACTTTCTGGTTCATCATCAACTTCAGGGTCTAACTTCCAGCAAACTCAGTTTGCCGGCTCTCCTGGATCCCAGTTTGGCCAAACTACCCAGACTACCCAAGGGATCATTTCTCAAGCCCAACCGGTACAGACTACCCAATATGGTATTAAACCTTTTGGCAGCTCCCAAAACACGCAACTATCTACACAATTTGGTTCAATTCCGTCTCGGTTTGGCGAGTCATCTCAAACGATTGTACCAACTATAACCACAATTTCGCAAACTGCACAACCAACACAGTTTGGTCAAAAGCCTTTCCAAACACAATTTGGTTCTACGGCTGCACAGTTTGAACAAAAGCCACAGGCTCAAGCAAACGCATTTGCTTCCAGCTCGGGCTCTAATGTAGTACCAATTGGCAGTACACAAACAGTTTCTAAATATCAGCAAAATACTCAATTCGGTTTACAAAATCAGGGTGTTGTTACATCTACGCAAAAACCATTAGGAAGTTCCCTGTCACAGACTAACTACCAACAGTTCCAATACACACAAACTGCTGACAAGTCTGGGAGTCAGCCACAATTTGGTCAGGCTTCACAATCCAACGTAGGCACTGGACAGACCACATTTGGTGCTCAGTCACAAAAACCTTTTGGCTCTCAATCAACTCAAACTACTTACCAACAGACGCAGTTCACTCAGGGTCAAAAGCCTTTTGGTAGTTCCCAAGGTTCTGGTTTCCAGATTGGTCAATCAACTGGAGACCAACCGACCCAAGGCACCATTCAAATAAGTGTTGCTGGCTACAACAATCAGAATCCGCAATCAGTTATCACCACCCAATATGGAGGCCAAAGCAATGGTCCCCAGGACCAAAAAGTACAGCAAAGTCAGTCAAACTTTAACTCTGCAGTATCCACCTCTCAAACACCGATCAACGGCCAACCCCTCAAGCCTTTCGGGATTTCATCAACTCAGGGTACTTTCCAACAGTCTCAATCTACTGTGAGTTCATCTCAGTTTGGTACGCAACCAGCTAAACCAACCGAATTCAGCGGTCAGCCCTTCAAACCTGCAAGTACTGCATTCACGCACGGTTCTAATGTCCAGAGTCAGTCTTCAGCGGTCTCTACTTCTCAATTTGGTCTTCAACCTACTCAGCCAGCTGGAATAACACATTTCAGTGGACAGCCGTTTGGGTCGTCCTCAACGTATGGATCTAGCTTTGGAAGCCAAACTGTGGTAGGTTCTACACCTGAATATAGTGTCCACCCTTCACATGGCGTTATCATAAACACTCAGAAACCTAGTCACTTTGGTGTTGAGCCCTACAACCCGAGTGTTATCAGCAGTGCCTTTAGCGTCCCTTCAAGACTAGGTTCTAATGAGGGTCTTGTCGTATCTACTGTTCAGACTCCAATCGTGCCTGTTCCTGGCTACGAAATAGTTACTTCCAATCATGGAGCTGCTCATGGATTCGTAGGACTAGGAGAAGAATTCGGAGGTCCCAGGGTTCCTCCGAGGTTCGATGACAAAACTGGATATCATTATTGAACAATGCCATATAGACTGCAAATTATGTAAAATGTGAAGACATGGATCTGAAAATGTGAATGAACTGCAAGAAACTGACAATATAATTTTATTATAAAATGAATTATGGCTATCTTCTTCTTTTTTCGTGTGGTTAATGATTAACCTGGTGTAAAAAATGGCTGGCTATAAAATGCTGTCATACAGATATTTTTATAAGGTTTGCAAAAATTTTTGACAGTTTTTAGCAGTTCATAGCTAAGTTTTTAAACAAGTAGTATTTTTTGTAAAATATACATCGTAATAAAATGAATTAAAAATTCTGCATTTTAAACGTGAAAGACATGTTTAATAAATTATTAAAATGTAAATAATAAAAATATTTGTGTCGTTTTATCTTTATAAAACCCTCATAATCTTACATAATAAGATTTATTTAATTTATCACGAACTTTGTATATATTTCGTAACACAATCACACAATTTCACAGTTATAGCAGGACCAAAAAACGGGCCACAGTAATGCAACCCTATTAGAATAAAAGTCATTGAATAAACCAAATAGGTAGAGATTTCAATGAAATTATATTGAAGGGGTGCTACATACTTGTTCGGGTCAGCATGATTCGGCAGAGCCGGTCGAATAATCATTTTGTTTTTTTTTTGCCACGTGGCTTTTCCGAAACGTTGCCGAATCAAGCAGACCGAAACAGCATCAAACAAGCGTGTAGCATGCCCTGGCGATAATAATTTCATAATTTGTACAATCAAGGTAGTGTCGGCTTGCAGTCCTGCAGTCATCATATGACTTCCTACCATAAAACACGTAATTTGGAGATCGAAATATGTTGCTATCATTTTCCCGACACAAAAAGAGGGGTGTTATAAGTTTGACCGCCACGTGTGTGTGTCTGTGTGTGGCACCGTAGCTCTTAAATGGGTGAACCAATTTGAATGCGGTTTTTTAATTTCAAAGCAAGGTTTCTAAAGATGGTTCTTAGATATGTTTTATCAAAATCGGTTCAGCCGTTTGAAGATTATCAGCTATTTTCTAGTTTATGAATGGTTGTGAGTATCTTCGACAGGTCTGATCGATTTGAAATTTGGTATTCTGTTACTTCAATGATAATAGAAGAACATAACACCTTGAACTGATGCTGCAACATCACCTGAAATTTGCAGGATACACAACTCCCTTACCAACTTACAGCACAGGTGTCATGTTTGGGCTCATTGCAATGGTCTCAATGAATAGGTTACCTATAGATAGATGGTGAACAGGGTCTGGTGTAGTAGGAAAGAAAACTGAGGAAATGTTTGTACTGGAGGTTTTTAATATTAACTGTTAATATTGTACATGTTTAAAATATAGTTAATTAATATTATTATCACCTTATCAAATATAGAATCAAAGAAAATGAAGAATTTCAAATAATAATAATATGTACAAGTATATAAAACAGGGGCGAAATAGTCATAGGGTAAAAATTCGTCTGCATCGCTGTCAACAGGAAAAGTGCCCAAAAGGCTGGCAATAATGCCTAGGAAGGTAGGATAGCGCAAGGGTGTCGACACACGTTGCATCCCACACCAAAGGCCTACCAACCTTCTAAGGCATTATGGTCATTCCATCTGGTGTCTTCCCATCGTCGCGTGCCAAGCCATTGGGTTCTAAAATAGGTGACACCGGTGACAAGAGCACGACGGGTGATGTCATTGATGCTGGCGTGTCATGCTATCCGGCCTGCGCTCCTACTGCAGGATAGGTGCGCCAAGACGCAAACAAGTGGTGAGTCGGAAGGTGGTGTCACCCAGCATAGTGCCTATGTTGGGTGACGGTAGCGCCTGAAGCCAGAGACCCGACTTCCATTCAACACAATACGTCCACGAATAATGCCTCAGCATTATTCGTGGACGTATTAATAAGTTTATTCCGTACCAACCTGCACAGCGGCTCATCCTACTGTCTCTGGGAAGATGGCTTCACGGGCCGATCTGTATTCGGGCAAGCCGCTTTTCAGGCGTTTTCCGCATCTGTCAAGTACGGCACTTCAGGGTCAACCAGGCAGGGGCCTAAAATTTTCCCAGTCAACTTTTCAGTACTGTGGATAGAGGACAGGAACGCGGGTAAGCTAATACTGGTAATTTTGCGTTATTATTTTAAATCTGTTAGTTATTACAGTTAAAATAAAAATTATATGAATAAATAGGAATGTCCATAATTTCAAAATATGGTGAAGGTACCAAACTCGTAGCCAAATTCTGGGATGACTCTATGATTGGCATCAACATGCTAAGAAGAAGATTTCAAAATAGATTAGATAGGTACCTAAATTTGTTTTAGGCAAATAACTAGCCAATCCGGTTTTATACATAAATCCCGGATCCATAAATTATGTCTATTATTTTTATTGATTTAAATGTGGTTGACGTGAACTTTATACATTAGACTGGATTAACAAGAAGTAGATACCTACACCAACGTGAAATAAATATCATATGATGGCTCCTGCCCTCGCATTTGCCCACCCATTTTACAAACCATAGTGAAACATTGATCGACCTTGTCTGTACTAATCTCAACCACAAAGGGGTATCTGTTGAGCTCTATGGCTCAATAAATGGTCACTCACTTGTTATCTGCGAATTTACTACGTACAGACCCATTCGGCAAATAACAAGAAAAATATTAGACATTAACTTATCGCACATACACTAGGACAACATTTGTGGCTTACTTAATGCGAATGACATGGTTGAGGAATTGAATAGAAACAATTTACGATGCGCATGCTCCAATCAAGAAATGTTTAATTAAGGAACCGTCCTATCCCTGGATAACAGAAACAATTAAATTAATGAAGCACTTACGAGATGACGCTCTGAACAAGTAACGTAAAAAAAAACAAATCTGATACCAAAAATACTTACTACAAGCAGCTGAAATCTCTGGTGGCAATTACCTTATTTAGGGAAAATGTTGCATACTTCAAGTTCAACATTAATAACAAAATCAAGGATCCTAAAACAATATGAATTAAAAAAAAAAATCTGTATTACCAAAGAAACAAATTGATGACCTTCCTGCTCACTTCAGAGATCCAAACCAATTAAAGTACCACTTTTTGAGGGTTCCTGGTAACCCCTTCTGCAATATGTAATATATTGCAGACGGGGTTAACAGGACTTCCATTGAGTCCCATCGTTATGTCAAATTCTGCGATACTTCCGTCAGCTTAAATCTAACGCTGAAGGCGACCCTGAATATGCTTTTGATTACACTCCCACATACACTAAAAGCCATTAGTCACATTGTGAACAGCTCAACTGTTTGAGCAACATTCCCTGACATCTGGAAAGTCGCAATTGTTAGGCCATTACCTAAAAAAAAAAAAAACCGATTGACTTAAAAGACCTTAGGCTCTTTAGTATTCTGCCTCGTCTATCCAAAATTGCAGAAAAGGCTGTATGTCAGCAGCTGTCAAAATATTTTGAAGACAAACATATTCTACCTGAGCTACAAACAGGCTTTCGTAAACGACGTGGTACTTCTACGGCTCTTTTGGCCATGACAGATAACATCCTGTTAGCACAGGATAAGGTCCTCTGCACACTTCTCGTACTACTTGATTTTTCGCGAGCTTTTGACTGCATTAATATAGATTTATTTCTATCAAAATTATTTCACCAACCGTCAGCAGCGTTTAGAAATACAATTAAGCAATAGTTCTTCCCATGTTTCGTCACTTATTTCCGTTAATAGGGGAGTCTCGCAAGGCTCAATACTAGGCCCCATCATCTTCATTTTGTATTATGCGGATATAATAAATTTCCTAAAGCGGTGTAGGTACCACATTTATGCAGATGACGTACAAGTCTATATCTTTTTTAAGACAAGTGACTATGACAGCGCGTTAAAGGACCTTAACAATGATTATGCCAGGATAGCATGTTGGGCTGAAAATGACGGTTTGGTACTTACCAACCATCAAATCAGTACAGTGCCGGCAACAATCAACGTTACTCTGTTGGGTGAGTCGGTTAGACGAATCAGTGAGGCATGTAATCTGAGTCTGAACATGGACGCTGGGTTGAGATACGAAACACACGTGGCAGAGTCAGTGCGCACTTGTTTTTACCGGCTTAAGGTCCTTTATAAAATAAGGCTTTATCTATCAGAGGAGCGGCGGATCCAGTTGATTGAGGCTCTCAAGTTATCTAACCTAAACTATGCGGACGCAGTTATTGGCCCTCGACTACTGGAGAACTCATCGGCTGATCCAGAGGGTGCAAAACGCCTGTGCTCGATTTTGCTTCTCAATCCCACCAAGAACTCACGTAACGCCATTTTTAAATAACACTTTGTACTTAGTATGTCTACTATTTGGAGTTATAAAGTACAAGCAGCCGTCCTACCTGTACAATAAACTGAGCTGGATTGCTAGTAAAAGAGAAAGCGTAAGTAGACAGTGTTCGCAGCAAATTTCCACTCAATCGCACAAGACAGCTGCCTTCAGGGGAACTTTTAGATACGCCGCATCCAAATGCTGAAACAATATTCCCCCACCGATAAGGAATCTTAAATGTCTTGGCACCTTCAGAATGCGACTGCGGCAGTTTCTTATCGCCTCGCAGAAAAAATGGGTTTGATTGTGTCGAACACGTCCTTATTATAACTGTCTGTCGTGTTCTTCCCGAGTTATTCTTCTTTTTTAGTGCATCCCTTTTTTTTTGTTTGTTTGTATATTGGCACGTTGCAGCTATATCCTAATAGCTAATTAGTTATTATTCAATCATGCTATTGTATGTTATACTGTCTTTTGTGTGTACTAAATAAACGATTTATCTATCTATCTACCTGGATTAATTTGATTCATTTAAATATTGAATCTCTCAGGCAAAATAAGCTAACTGGTTCTGGGCTCGATCCCCCTATCGGTAACTATGTTACTGAGGTTATCCATTGGTAAATATTTAGTAGGCTCGCACCTATTGTAACAATTACCGCGTGGGTATTTACTATTAAAGGTACACTGCCAATCCCTTCGGAGAATATTTAGACCATATTTTGCCGATCAATCTAACATTGAATCAACAAAATATAAATTATAAAAGACGCATATTTCATAAGTTTTACATAGTAAAGAAGCCAGTTACAATTGTGCATATGATAGGCTTGCTAATCCTACTTAGTAATGGAATATTAATTTTATAAAAGTGATAGTTTTTTACTTAATCACGCAAAAAGGTCTGAATGGATTTGGATGTAATTTGGCACACAGATAGGTACCTGGATCAACACATATTTTACTTTTTATCCCGGTAGTAAGTTTCCGTGGGAGAATATCCGACCTCCATGCGTGTGAAGCCGCAGTCAAAAGCTTGTACACAATAACATACTATCACGCCTGTAATTTCCGAAGGAATAGGCAGTGGTACAAACACATTTATGTTTATACATAACGTAGACAATAAATAATATAACCAACTTAATGAAGATCACGGCCAAAGTTTTAATAATATTTCATTTATGTTTTCCAAGGTTAATAACACCATGTCTTTAATACATTAAGATACAATCAGCGGGTGATCGATCAGAGCAAACTTATTCAGACAAATTATTACATCTGTGATAAAATATTAAGTTACGTAGTTATAAATATTATATTATTATTTAGGTATTTATCACCAGAAAATGTAGTTAATTGGACTGTGATCTAAACTTTTGAACTTTAGATAGATAAAAAAAGCGCGTTGAAAAAATCAGACTAAAAATAATATCGTTTTTTTTTCAGTACTCATAAGAGCTAAAGTTCTTAGTAATTATAATTACAATCGAGCCTAATATGTTAATAAGCAATTTAACTCTGAATTAATATTTTACGAAATACATTATCTTATAACTAAGAATTTAAATAAAGTTTCAATTTGCATTTTTATAAAATATCGTAGCACTTTCTTAGGGCCTGATGATTGATGAAAAAACACTTTGTTTATGTATAAAAATATATGTATATTATTTTATAGTATTTTTTGAAAACCGGACAAGGAGAAGCAGATTTCGTCAAAAGTTTTATCTTTTTAAATCTTGAAATCTTCATAGGTTTTTATTTTAGAAGATAGTAGAGTAGTTTCCTCATCTATTCATTTGACGTCTGAATATTTATAATATCCTGATAAGGATAGTTGTTACCAGCAGTTGTCCTAAGAATGTTGAAGAAATGTTGCCATTGTTATATAATACAGAAGCAGGCAGCGGAGGAGCAGTCATTGAGGCGGTGTTATAGGGAGACCTCCAGCAATGGAGGATAAAAGATGATAGTGTTCCATATTATTCCATAGATATATTCAACAAAACATCTGTAAGAGAACTATCAGAGCAGTCACTACAAGATCACAACCGATTGCTTCACAATCCCGTCTCACGTCGCATGCGCATGGCCCTTAATTAGCTTCACTTAATCTTGCGATTTCGTTTCGTAAATATTCATGTTGCGTACTTGTTTTAATTTGATGTATTTTTGAGCTGTTTTACTATCGTTAAATAATTATTAGTGGTTATTTGGTGTTACTGAAGTGCTTAAAAGCTTGTACAGACCAGCGTGATATCACGGGTGCGACACGGGTCGCGCTACCTGTCGCGCCTGCGATATCGCTCTGGTCTGCTCGAGCCTTAAGTTGAAACAGTTGTACAAAGGCAACTTAACACACTGGAATTTCTCTTTGACCAACGTATATAGATGGGATATACACATTCGGTCACGAATAAAAATATATGCTAATTTTATAAATAAATAATGTTATTGTAAAGCCGGATTTATATTACTGTGTTGTGTCGTGGCGTGACACCTTCTGACGCAGTGTTAGCCAATCAAAATTCGTGATTTGACGTAGTTCTGAAAATATTCGTTTGATTGGTGTATCCCGCCTCACGACACAACACGACACAGTAATGTGTCGGTGAATTTATTGTGTCTGTCTGTCTGTTATAAACCACTGAACCGACCGTTTTGAAATTTTACAGATAGGTAGCCTGGAACCGGATAAAGATATTATACTTTTATCCTAGACGAGTATAAAAAAAAAACCGGCCAAGTGCGTGTCGGACCACACACAATGAAGGGTTCTGTAGTTGGGATTAATTTATCCTAAGAACAAACTATTAACATTCTAGTTGAAAACATGTTCTCCCATACATTCCAACACAAAACACAATAGAGATTTACCGTGTTATTTTAAGGCCATATATTTCTTTTATAGCATAGTGTCGTTTTCCTGTAATCTATGAGTAATTTTTTTCAAAATTTTAGGCTCCGTAGTTTCAGAGATAAGGGCGGGAATGGACAATTTTCATCTATTTTCTTAAATATCTTTGAATATATTTATTTTTAAATTATTTAAAAAAAAAAATGAGATCCTCGCAACATTTCATTTGATATGTTACACGGTACAGTTCGCAAAACATTTTTTAAAATTTCTTATTTGACTCCAAAAGTGACCACCATATTCTAAATTCATTGATTTCCGTTATACGTCCGTGTTTGAGTCACAGAAATTCATATGTGTACCAGATTTCAACTTAATCTGTCCATTAGATTCAGAGCACATTGGCTGTGACAGACGCGCAAACAGAGAGCCACACGAGTCAACCTATAAGGATTCCGTTTTTTCCTTTCGAGGTACGAACCCTAAAATGAAATACAAAATACATGCAGACGAAGTCGCATGCAACAGTTAGTGTATAATAATATTTTCCATAATTCAGCTTGAATGAAGTCATCTATTATTATTCTCACAGCTTTGTTTTACTTCCACCAAAATATATCCTGGAAGCAGGTTTTTATTAGCCTTTATATGTTTTAAGTTTTGTCTAAACGCAGAAAAATATCTTATGTTACTATTATTTGTCACTATGATAATCTTAAGTTAATTTAAATAAGTTGTACACTATTAATAACTTGTCTCCAATTACATATAAGACCCAAAGTGGAACTATTCGTCTTTTGCAAAACTATTAACTCCATTTTACATCTTTTTTGTAAATCAGACGGATGATAAACAGAACAGGATAAAAACCAAAAAAAGATCATAAATTAAACAGTGTCCATTCTCTATAAATAACATTTTTATTAAATTAAGAATTATTAGAAGATAGTCGTGATCCCACCGAGGTCAAGCAATCAACAATTTGCAGGCACTGTAATAAAACTGAACGTGTCCGTATGTGTGGCAGGGTTGATATCGTGAACTGTTAAAGGACATTGTTAAAAATGGCCTATGAATCAACACGTATGAAACCTTTACAATAATTTATAGTTTTTTTTTTTTATAATTTACGTAACACCTATTACATTAGAATGGCCACTTCTTATTTTCGAAAATATTTTAAAAAGTAATTCACTTCGGTCTTAATACCCAGCGCCATTATTTTTTGTTTCAATTTGACGTTTTGAATAGACTCTCTCAAGCGCTTGATTTATGAATAAGGTTTTTAGTTACAAACAGAATAAAGCGATTGAAAGCGCTGTGTGAAACGAGCAACATCGACACTGACAGTAGATAAATTGACAGATGACACTGACATTTGATTGTAATGACAGTGCCAATTTTTCACTCAGAGTTGTAGACGTATAAACGTTTATGCTCAGAAAACATACATTTTTATATTATCTAGTAACTACAAATAAATTAGTATAAAGAAAGAATGATTCTGACTACACTAATAGTACATAAATATGTAATAAAACGTTTGAAGATAAAATCTAATATATTTTCACTAATAAACGCTAAGATAATATATTTCTATTGGCCTAATTAGAACCCCAAAATCAAAAGTGTTTTAATCGAACGTGTTTTAAGTTTTTTTACAATTCTCATCAGTGTCAGTGATTTTAATTTAGATTATTTCGGGTTGTACGTTGTTTTATAGCTTTCATTTTTATAGAATTTCGTTTCACATATTTTTTTTCTCATATTATCATTTCATAGAATAATCAATACGCAGAATACTTACTCTCAATTAATTTCAATGATTGATTTTGTTACAAATAGAATTTTATGTTTCGATATTCATATCATAGAATAAAATATACATTCTTTATCCTCATATTGTTTAGTTAATATAAAACTTATTACCAAGAAAACATTTTATCGAGTGATAGTTTCTAAACGTTTCAATTCATACCTTTGACAAATATTCAATAGTCAACAGGACTCGCACACGAAGGGTTCCGTACCACTGTAAAATATTTAGCAAATAAATGAAAATACTAAGAATATTATTATTTTTCATCTTAATCAACGAAATCGCAAAGATAAATTAGTATTTTTAATTATGTAATTTGTTATTTTTTGCAATTGCAGAAAATCACCCATATTTAAATAAAATACCTAATACTTGCAACTAATTAATTGCATCAAATACTTGAAACGCCGATTGGCGTTTCAAGTATTTGTTGATTATGTACAGTTTATAGTATATGATACACAGAAGTTTCAAATTCCTAACTTGTTAAGTTGTTGAGATAGAGCTCGTACAAAAATGGTCTAAAACTGACAACTTTTACGGCCCCCTATTTCTTGATTTTTGAAGACAAAAAAAAATTGTTCTCTACTCAATGAGCTCTAGACAATGACATCCCAGAAATGAAAAAACTAAAGTTTGTTGTATGGACACCCAGTCCTTTAATTTTTAACTTTATTTAATTTTTATTAATTTTGCTTATTGCAACAATAGAAATAATCTGTGAAATTTTCAACTGTCTACCTATTACGGTTCATGAGATACATCTCGCTGGCAGACAGACGGACAGACGGCAGTGGAGGCTTTGTAATAGGGTTCCGTTTAGCATCCCTCGGGTATGGAACCCAAAAAACAATGAGTAAAAAAAAACATTTTTGAAAATGTTTGTCTGTCTATCTGTTTGTTTCGGCTAATCTCCGAAACGGCTGGACCGATTTTGACTGGACTTATACTGGCAGATAGCTGATATTATAATGAAATAAATAAAAAAAAGAAAATAAGTGTGCAGTGTACTTTACTCAGCGGGCATACAGCGACCTACGCGTTCAATATACATAATAATGCACTGAGAGTGCTGCTGCGGCTGCCGTGGCATTGTAATGCATCAGGGATGTTTGCGGACAATAATATTGATGGTTTTGCCGCTATTATTCGAAAAAGATGTGCATCCCTGATGTCACTTGTTCGCGGCAGCACCAACAGTATTCTCAGTGTGTTCGCAGATCGGTGGGATTCCTCGATGTTGCGGAGGTGGATGCAGCTCCACGCTGAATTTTAATATTTTTTTGATAATCTGGTTGTACCTACTAACACTAGATGTTAAGTAAAATTGTTACTAATCCTATGGACTCCGTCTGAAATAAAAATATTCTATTCTATTCTATTCTATTCTTTGCGGTAAACATGACGAACAGAACACATAATATACGAAAAGAACAAGTTGGGGGAAAATATGCATCACATCCACGCGAAACAGCCATTGCTCAGCATAATGCTGCGACCCTATGCGAAACAGAGCCCCAGCGCTGATTTTCAGCGAGAGCCGATGTTGACGTGATAGCGTCGATTGGTGTAGCAATTAATGACAATAACAAAATAAGAAATAAAATAAATACAATAACTAACTTACGAGTAATTAGGCTGACTTAGACTTTTATTTTAGAAAAAGAATTAGGGCCCACGTGGGCGAAGCCGCAGGCAACAGCTAGTTCAATAATAAAAAATCTATCCAGTTAATTAATAATAAACCAGTTTTTAAAAGCATTATCAAATAATAAATCATTCGACATTTAAATAAACTTGTTGCAGAGCGTAGCATATGGCTGGAAGGAAAAAAAAAACAGAACCAAATAAAGGTTCGATCAAATAATAATACAGACTATCAATAAACCACGTTTAGGTGCGAAACCAGTCACATCATGATCTAATTCAGTAGAAATAAATAAACACAGCTCTATGATGGATACAATATCATTCTTATTTTTAAATAAAACAAGAAAACACGGATCTGCTTTTAAAGTTAATTTGGCCAGACGGGATTGACGACATTTAAAGATGAAGCAAAAATTCGTAATAGTCCTCAAGAACTTTGCGCATCTAGACCATATTAAAGTTGTATTAAAGACCTGCTTAAGAGGCTTTATTTTAGGTTTTGCTTTTAAAAATCGACACAAAAAAAAATATATATTTTGCCACTGCTGGGAAAAGGTTTCCCCATACTTTTCCGATTCTCTATATCTTTCGCCTTCTCCAGCCAATCGCTTAGGAACGAGTCAAAAATACAAACAATACAAAGGCAAAAATTCACACCTCGGAAATATGTAAATAAAGATTATTGAAATAATAATTATGATTATTTGAATACTTATACATACTTTATATCTTTGGGCGTGGTTCATATAAATTGGTAAATGTAAAAAAAACCCATACACAACAAACTTAATTTAGAAACAGCAGTCATAGTCGTTTATGTATTTTCTTGGGTCACAATGGGTATCGGCTGTTGAGCACTGTAATATATAACTATTTCGGGAATGAACTCTGTACTGTATGTGGTAGACAAGGTTTTAATTTTAATGTCAAGTCATAGATCATAGGCTGACAAAGATTTTATGGATTCTGGACAAGCGACTTAGTTCATTTAAAAAAAGATTTCATATCGCCAACCTGTCTCATCCCCGGTCCCTGTCAATGGAACGAGGACGGGGATAGGGGCTGCTAAAAAGTGATCTATTTTATCATACTCAAAATTCTCACTACATTATGACTTTTCGGACCAAAGTGTTATAATAGAAACAAAACTTACATATTAATATCTCGATTCTAAGTGATCAATCATCATCTTTCTGCCCTTGTCCCATGTTACGTGGGGTTGGCGAACCCCTTTTTCTTCTTCCATTCTTCCCTGTCAACCGTCACACTATTAGTCACTCCCTTTTCTTTCATATCATTCCTCACACAATCCATTCATCTTTTCTTCTCCCTCGCCATCCATCAACTTTTATATTCATCACTCTTTTTGTCACATGTGTTTCCTCCCTCCTCATCACATACCCATACCAATCAAAAGGGTTTTCTTTTCAACTATTCTTTCAGTGGCGCCACTGTCAAAATACACATATTCACCACTCTTCACTTCCTTTCTTTATTGTCTAAATGGACAATATAATATTTAAATATCCAGTTTTTTTACTGAAGGAACTCCCAGAGATATGTAACGTTAACAAGGAAGCAAGCCTTAACAAGGTCATGGGAAAACAATGACATGTAATACTGTTCCAAATACATTCACTTTTTACGACACCTACAGGTAGGGAAGCTCGAAAGGATTGCACGATTTCTCTATGTATCTATTTGTCAACTGCACACATTAGAAAGAGGACATGCATTTTTGAAGGGAATTACAAAACGTTACAAAGAAAAAGATCATCAACTTAGCCTATCGCAGTCCACTGCTGGACATAGGCCTATTCCAGGTTGCGCCACAACACCCTGTCCTCCGCCTTCCGCATCCAGTCTGTCCCGCGGTCACCTTTTTCAATCGGTCTATCTAGCTAGGGGGCATCCCACACTCCGCTTGTCGGTCTCCACTCCAAGACTCGTCTGCTCCACTGGCCATCGGAAAGATATAGATGCCTTACAAAAGTTATAGGGACCAATGATTTAAGAAATCCTTCTATAAACTTACGTTATATAATTTATAGTTTCTTAACTCATTTAGTTTTGTGAGTTATAATATTAAAGGTGTTTAGCGTCAGCATATGAATTTGTGAATAGTCGCGAAAGGTCATTATCATATTCATAAAAAATACAAGTTTTTTTGACGTCTTTATTTAGCCTTGAACTTGAACATAAGAATAATGTAAAGGTGTGTGCTGACTACTTTTTAACCGACCAATACTTAGTAGAGTTGGGTATTGAGTTTTCTATTACTAAATATTTATACTTTGGAATATCCTAATTGAAATGCGAAATTGAGTTTGTTTGTTTATTTGTTACGATTTTACGCTGAAACGGCTGAACAGTTTTGGATGAAATTTGGCACATAGGTAGACCATGACTTGGAATTAAATAGGACATAAGATGTATTAACTTTTTATCCTGATATTCCCACGGGATCGAGACTTATACGGGTGAAACTGCGCAGTTAGGGATTAATAGTTTCGAAGGACATATCCCGGCAATTTTTTTTTTATAGCTTCTCGCATGTCAGTCTATGATGTTGTGTGCTGCTTAAGGAAGTGCATTTGTTTTGTATATTAGGGTTCCATACCTCAAAAGGATAAAAGGGAACCCTTATATGTAGGATCACTCGAGTGTCTGTCTGTGTGTTCGTCTGTCACAGCCAATATGCTCCGAATCTAATGGACCGATTAAGTTGAAATTTGGTACATATAATTATGTATTTCTGTGACCAAAACACGACGTGTAACGTAAATAAATGAATTTTGAATATAGGGTCAACGGCGCGTTGTGTTCCACGCGCGCCTCAAAGAGATGTCAGCAGAATTGACGGGGTCCGTTAGGGCCGATGCCTGCCGGGGGTGCGAAGAAAACTGAAAGGGAGATCGTGGCCCCCGGCAACAGGGCAACCGAAGGAACGCGGGTGGGTTTTAGTCAGTAAGAGTCTGACACGCCCTCCCGCTCCGCCCAGAGCGGGAGAAGTAATTTGATCATTTCCCACCCAAAAAAAAGGGTGTCACTTTTGGGGGGCAAACAAGGAAATTTGAAAATAATGTTTTGCTAACAGTACCGTGTGACATATCAAATGAAAGAAATTCTTGCGAGGATCTTAAATATATTTTTTATATAATTTTAAAATAAACATTTTTAAAGATATTTGAGAAATTCGATGAAAATTTACCATTCCCCTCTTATCTCCGGAACTACCAGACCAAACATTTTGAAAAAAATACATCATATGGCTCTTTATTCATAAATTACAGGAAAACCTATAAGAAGTCTATGGTCTTAAAATAACATGGTAAATCTCTCAATATTGTGCGTACAAAATTATATTTGCAGTTGTAAAGTGTATTACAACTACAATATTCAGTTTATATTTGGGATAAATTCATCTCAACTATGAAACCCTTCATTGTGCGTAGTCCGATACGCACTTGGCCGGTTTTTGCTATATGTTGTTGTTGTAATAACTACAATTTACTAAAAACTTAGTTAACCAAAGTTAAAAAAATATAAAAGCATGTTTAAAAATGAGCAAGATGAGTGCACACCTTTACAAGGACCCTGAACTTGCTTGAACTATACACAACACAATTTGTTGATATTTTTGTATTTTCGCTAATACGCACTAGCGGTTAACCGTGGGGGCGGCTAACCGCACGACTAGCCGTTTTTTACTTTGAATGTGCAACCGCTTATGTTTGTACGCACTTAACCTTCACAAAATTTCAACTGCGGCGGATGAATGCAGGGCCGCGGCCCGCTTCGCGGCTAGCCGCCGCCGTCTTGTCCATACGCACTAGGCTGTTCACGGGCGATTGAGCCGGGTTCCCTCTATCTGGCAGAAGTTTGATGCTCCGAAATTTATTTGGCATAACACACTTGGCATAATCTTCTTTAAACGAATATATATATGGCATAAAAATCATTTAATATAATTATTGTTTGGCCGAATGTTTATATGTCCGAATTTACAAAGGCATACTTTTAAGATGGCAGAATTTTATTTGGCATAATTACTTTTGGCAAAGCTTAATTTCGCATAATTTCGTTTCACATAACGTTTATTTAGAGTGTCGATTATTTGGAATAATTTCACTTGGCATATTAAGAAGATGGCAGAATATCATTTGGAATAATTTTATTAGGCATAATTATTGTCATTTCTATAAAATGTAATTATATTCTTAACCTTAAATTAAAATATTGTCTTAAAAAGTCAATATGTTGTACTACAAAAGTTTGTGAAGTGACAGAACCGAATCGCTGCAAAACCGACTGCACGTAGTCTTGTCTGCCCTACCCCTAGAGTGTAATTTAAGCCCGCGTAGGCGCGGAGGGGCGAGGCGGCCCGCGAGCTGAGGAGCAGGTGGTTTTAACGCTCGCTGCCACGGCTGAGGCTGGCTGGCAAAGCCGGCCAGCAAGCCGAAGCTGCTGTGGTGAGCGTTACAAGCATCTGCGACGAGAAGCTTGCGTGGGACCGCCGGAGCCCCGCAGTGCCGGAGCCATGACAGAAACCATGCCTGCTGCATGTTGCATGCTTGCTTGCATGCTGCATGCATGGTGTGTGCTTTTTTGCATGTTTGCATTAATGTATGTATGCCAAAAGACGATTCTGACAGTGAACTTTCTGCAATATGATGGTTCTACTTTTTAATTATTATGGATATGAAATTTATGCCAAAAGACGATTCTGACAGTGAACTTTCTGCAATATGATGGTTCTACTTTTAATTATTATAGATATGAAATTTATGCCTAAAGATGATTCTGACTTACAAAATGATGCGTTTTTAATGTATTATAAATGAGTGTATGCCAAACGATTTTCTGCGAAATGAAGTTTATGCTATGCGCTGTTATACAAAATAATATTATGACATAAAAAGTTCTGCTATAAAGGGTAGACCCGGTCGAGCCGCCCGATGATAATGTTGTTTTGATATCGATCTTTTTTGTTTTGCGTTTTTTTTTCTTCTACATGTTCTGTCGTCTGTCAGAGACATTACCTATAAATGATAATTATTCTCAGTAATAATTATTGTTAACAATTTTTTTATTAACCCACGTTGCGATTAAAATTCAAACATATTAGCTACAAAAACTTTTTTCTTAACACACCTTAGTGCTATTACTAATTTCTCTTCGGATTGAATATAATCACGAAATTTAGTAAGTATCTTGTCCTTTGTTGGTATCATATAAAACTTTGAGTAATTCTTTAAATGAGAAAAAAATCATTCTAATATAACCGAAAAAAAATCTTCGTATTTCTTCAGTTCTTGAAAAAAACTTGTAAATTGGTCAGTTTCGTTACGTGTTTCCAGTAAAGGAATTAGTTAAGGGAATCCAGTATCTCTTTTAATTCTCCTTTCCTTGTTTTCGGGAGTAATAAATAACACAAGCTACCTCGACGGCGTCCATTTCGTTTATGGACCAACACGCCAGCGGTCCAACTACGCGGTTCCACATCGCGGTAAGCCACCATGGCCACCACCTCCCGAAACAGCCGTGTCCGGTGAGGACCTGCGTCAGGCGGAAGGTGAGGAGGCTGGCCGCTCAAACGAACCGCCTAGGCGGTCAACCGCTAGTGCGTAGGAGCGCTCAAAATATTTCATAACTTTATGCAAAGCCATTTAAATTTCCAATTTTTAGATTTACATTATTTACAGCGTACTTAAAATTGATACTAAATAGTATTTTTACTATTTTTATATGTTTACATATCTTGGGATCAAGGGGCCCGGTCCTTTGAAAGGCGTACGAGGGGCTGAAGCGAACTCGCCGAGGCTCCTTAGGCGATTTTAAATAGAATGAGGCATAAACCGACGATTATCCCTGTATGCACTATGTAAGTGCACCCAAGGATAACTGCCAGTCGGTGCAATACTATTGCAGTATATGGAATCAAAAAAATTGGGCATTATTGCATTGGTTACCTAAAACTATGGAAGGACTATGTCCCCTGCCTGACCAATGCTATTTATAATTTGCACGGATAAAATGACAGGGGGTGACTTGCACACTCAACAATGGCCCTCGAAAACTGCGGCTAGCAAAAGGTTATGTAGGGGCAACATGTCCTGAGGTGTTTCAGGAATGATGATTGATCATACTTCCGGGCTACTCCTGATAGCGCTGACTGTCAGGAGTAGCCCGGAAGTACGGTCAAGATCCGAACACGTTTGCTCTTTCGAATCTCCATTCAAGCCGGCCAATAAAAACAAGAAAGAGGTGGGAGCTCTATTCCTCGTCAGTGTTCACTCCGGTCGGTCAACAAAGGCAAGGCAGAGATGAGGAACAAGATTTCTTCTGGGAGAATAGGGCACGTGGAGTCGCTACAGCTTAACAGCTTGCCACATGCTGCCCTGCGGGTTTATGTATCTCACTTGGTTGGCTCCTCACCCTAGACCTGTTTTGGCAAAGTAAACTCTACCGGAACAGACACAGAGGTTATAACCTCTGTGTCTGTTCCCGTTGTGCCCGGTTGATGGCAATAAACTCACCCCCTATTACATGGGACTTAAACATAATTAGCGAAATGTGGGTGTACAGTCAGAATAAAATCAAGTCAAGTCAATCAAAATATGATGATGTTTTGTATGAGGGATGTTTTTGTCTGTTCATTGACGATCACGATGGAATCTGCTTTACCAACTCAGTATTCTAATTTTATTGTCATGTCAATACCACAAAATGACATTCAGACATCTTGCTTTAAATGTCAGACCGCATTAAAAATGTGACACTGACAGAATCTGGCATAAAAAAAACTACCTACTCCCAAAATAAACACTACAAAGTGAAAAATAACTTTAATTCGGAAGTCTTTGGTTTTGAATTTTCATTTGTTGCCACCGAATTCCGAAATTAAAGTTATATTTTTTTTGTAAGTCGATTGGTTTTTTTTTGGTATAAGTTTTTAGTGTTCACTTTTTAGTTGAATTACCTACCCCACAACAATTCGAATACCACTACCTGCTATGTAAATAACAGTGACAGGAATTTATCATATCATCCACATACTAAAGGAGAAAAAATACGTATTATTGAAGCTTACTCAAAAAGTACCCAAGCAACGTTAATAAAATGTATATGGGAACATCTCTGAAGTATGACCTTCTAAAAAAAAAGAATCATCAAAATCAATTCATAATTGGCGGAGTAATCGAGTAACAAACAAACAGTCAGGTTAAAAACCTCCTCCTTTTGGAAGTCGGTTTAAAAAGGATTTATATTTAATAAAATGGCCATTGAAATGGTTTTATGTTGATGTCAACTAGACAGTGGTCATAGGTGTATGCTATTTTGATCTTTGTTAAAAATTAATTAAATATAGTTTTTTATACAATAGTCTGCTGATTGCCGTTACTTCAAATGGTCCTGACTTGATCAAGGAAATAATTGAAAACTGACGAAGATATTAAAGACTAGACTGTTCTATAGGTACACCTCTATCCCCCTTCGGGGATAATGTTATGTTATTTCGGGCAAACTTTGGGCACTACATAAACATGCCTTCATAAAACAACATCTTCCTAAAACTTCCTTCCTGAAGTTATAATAATATTATAATTTAACTTCCATAGGTCTTAAAATTACGAAATGTCTTGTTATTTTGGTCGATAAACGAGGCGTTAACAATAAGATTTGACAACAAATGGTCATAAACTTGTCTTGAAGAGGGAGTGTCACATGGATCTATCACAATTGCAGGGATATAAACAATACAGAGTTATAATCAACCATTTATAAATCTGCCTACATTGTAATATTTCATACTTTCATAAACTATGTTAAGAATATTATTATTCGATCCACTGTATTAAATAGTTTTACAAATGATAATCGTCTCAAGAATTAAGTAACATTAGCTATATTTATTAACGGTTCTTTCTCTATAATAATTTGTTTGTGAAATAAATTACAAACATCTAAAACACAGTTTTCATAGCGGTTACAACAGAAGCTATCATAATGACCGGTGTAAATATCTACCGAATATCAATATCTTGCAAGAAACTATTGCTATTGGACCTGCACAACTTAATTAAGGGGCAGTAATTAGACTTTCAATTCTATGACTAACCATAAGATAGTAATCATAAACTTTGTTACCTTGTTGTGCATGGGGCTATGCAATGATTTCGATACTCAGGTCGTGCAACTTATTATTGAGCCCGGAGTTTATATTTGTGTCTGGTTCATGGCAATTTTAACGAGGTGTCGGTCTACCGGCAGCGAGATGGGCGAACGATATTATTGTTATCCCGGGTAAAAACTGGATGAGGCTGGCACAGGAACATGGGGCGAGGCTTATGCCCAGGCGTAGGTGAAGGCGGGTTGTGGATGTTTTTTTTTAAGTGAAAACTTCTTTAGGCGCGTTGGGCATTTTTGAGATGGGACTAAACCATTGATTACGCGACACCGTGATGACACCATCATTGACCATTACAAAGACATCAACGCGTTGATTACCGCGATGCAATTTTTTTTCAAGTTTTCTCTTCTGTCGGCACTCCCGGAGTGCCACTGTTTTTTTTTTTTCTGGGTGGTTCGTGACTAACCTGGTGTCAGAATTTTTATGCCGCCCATGGGCTCTGACTTGACTTCACATGCTGTCGAGAGATATCTCTCAGGCATGCCGGTTTCCTCACGATGTTTTCCTGTACCGTTTTTGAAGCAAGTCATAGTTATACAATACGCACATGAATCCGAAAAGTCAGAGGTGCGTGCCTTGGGTTCGAACTCGAGACTATATGACTTGGCAGTCCGACGGCCACTATGCTATCACTGTTGTATGTGGACGATGAAGATGATCATAATGGTAGTATTGCAAAGTGTGGGTGGTATTAACTTTTGGGATACAGCCGTGATATTTTCACTATACCAAGTTATTCGTCTGACGTTTCCTAACACATCGACACCCTCCCATAGACTGATTCTTTATCACGCCTCAACGCAAACGCAGCTTTTAACCTCAGACCGATCGATCCTTACAGTCTCAAGCCACGAGCCCGTCTGCCTATTACTCACAAGATGGATTACTTATATTACAGAAACCACCATAATTATGATGGATAGATTTATAAACTTAATATTTTTTGCATCTATTTTTGCACCACAAAAATAAGTGCTGATGAAACCGCTTCACACATGAGTCAAGGATGATCCAAGACGTGACATGCTTATATACCTAGTGTAATTGACTGATTGAAGGTTTAATTAACATTTGCATTAAATATTATCCAAAGTATATACGTAATTAAGTTGTATGTACTAGTTTTTAGCGTGATTTCGGTTATAAGTTTTTATTTTTAGAAAATAGAACGTCATAATTTGTGTTTGAAAATGCGTGGGTGCATTAAAGTGGTCAATCTTTTAAGCTCTAGGTCGCCACTTATATTTTTAGAATATAATAGAACGATGCATCATAGTTTGACCTTTTAAATTGTGACTATGATATCAACCTACGATTCTGACGTAATAAAATCTGTTGCAGCCCTACTCTAGGAATTCCCAGGGGTCAAAAAAATTTAGAGAGGATCTGCCAAGAAGGCTATCAGGCGATCTTTGACAGTCGTTACGGGTAGTCAAAACTCAAAGTCCACCAATCTTACCAAGACAAACCAGTCTTACCAAGGGGTATCGTGTTATCCAGTAACTGGGTTGTGGAGGTCAGATAGGTAGTCGCTCTGGGTAAAATCGGTTAGAGTAGAAGCCGACCCCAACATAGTTCGAAGACTATGGCAGATGATGATTTGGCAGTAAAATTAAGCTAGTCAGGTGTTCACATAGTCTTTTGTGTTTTAGTTTATTCTGATTTAATGTTTCTTGTCCCTAACTCCTTTGTTAGTATTTCAGATAAAGCAATCTAAGCAACAGTGCAATATGTTGCATCAGGAAATCTGTCACAATAAGGTCAAGGCAGCCCTATCTTATAATTCTTGAATTACTTTCTATTAAATTAATAAACATTATTACAAATTTCAAGATAATATCAACAATTCTTAAATATATTTTTATGATAAATATTTATAAATATTGGGTGTAAACAATAGCGAAAGTAAGCGGTTTTATAAAAAAAATTGTGAAAAGACAACGTTGGTATTATATGTTTGTCTGTATAACTGGATTTCAGATGAGTTCGAATTTATTCAAGAGTCCGATCATTAGTTCATAAAAAGACAGATTGACTTGAATTGCCCTTCAGAAATTGGTGGGCCAATGTTTCTTTATCTTGGTATTTATGGTACAGTTGCCCGCACGACAGCGTCGGTGGTAACACGCTTTGACCTTGCCGTAGCCTAACATAGTTTAATAGAAAAAGATGCCAACGTATAAGGACTGGTTTTTTTTCTCACAGCTAAGCAAGCTATCCATGTACTAAAAAATAGTACTTTTTGTGACTGAAAATATTATAAAAGGTTATTGGGCCTCGTTAGTAATAATTATTTTTTGTTATCGTAAAAGACTGAACTTTCTTAAAATATTTACACAGTGTAGTATAATTTTAGCATAAATGTAAGAACTACGCACAGACAGATCGCACGAATTCTTATTAAAACTGCAAATAATTCAAATAAATAGATTTTATAATTTACGAGAATTATGTTAAATATTCGTACATTTATTACTACCACACGACCTACTAATAGTTTAATAATAAATATTTATGACTAACATCTTCTTTTATAAAGCGGGACGCTTCATTATTTACAAAATTTTATTCCCTATATTACGCATAATGGCGTCAATTCAAAACGATTCGTAGAAGTTCATATTATCGATTATGATTTGAAATAGTTAATTTATAAATTTAATCGATTCAAAAGATTTAGTGTAGTGTTTCAATAATGTTGATAAGTTTTTTTAATAGTTTACAATCGATAAAGCGACTCATTTGAGTTAAATTTTTGATCTATACTATATTATTATTTCACTATTGGGAAGCTACACTAATGCCGAGTGCCATAGAATGTATTTTTTGTTAAAATAAAAAAATACACCCGGACGAACTCGTGGGCAGAAGGTTTATGTATAAGGACATGGGCTGAAGCATCTTTCTGTTTACTAAAAGTAAAATGTCATTTTAATTTTAATCGTGTGATTAACTAGGTTATAAAACCAGTCAATGAACTAGGCAACTACGGTTTCCCAGTTGTAAGCGTTTCTCTTTGGGTTCATTGGCAATTAAAATTATAAAAAAAAAAATACATATTTGAAATCCTTGCACACGATACACACACATACAGTTCGAAAAACTTTTTTTTATTTGCCCCCCAAAAGTGACTCCCATATTCAAAATTCATTTATTTACGTTACATGTCCGTGTTTGGGTCACAGAAATACATACGTGTACCAAATTTCAACTTAATCGGTCCATTAGATTTGGAGTAAAGTGACTGTGACAGACGGACAGACAGACACAGACAGCCCCGAAACTACTGGACCAAAAATTTTCATCTTATTTTTCCAAAGTCCTAAACATTAATTTGTGGAGTTTTTTGTGCCATTTCTAATCCTCAGCTAAATCACTAGGTAGTGGTGAAGGGTGGGTATTTTCGGGGACATAATTATGTAATGTCATAATTATGTAATGCTGATTCTCAGCTTTTTTTTTTTGGGTAGGAAATTATCAAATAACTTCTCCCGCTAAAACCTGCCAGGGGGCAACATGGCAACTAAAGGAACACGGGTGGGTACCGATGGAGTGGGTATCCCTTTCGGACTTGCCCGCGACCCCGGCAGGCATCGGCCCTAGCGGTACCCGTCAGTTCTGCTGACATCTCTTTGAGGCGCGCGTGGAACACAACGCACCGTCGACTCGGGCCTGGTCCTTATCTGATGGCGAGCTACCCATTGCTCACCGTCCGCAAACCTGCGCTTACAGTGTCCGGGAATCGGTCTGCGATTCCCGACGCCCAGGGTGTCTCCTGCGGCGGTTAGGGGCGTGAGGGCGCGAAATTTGTCTTTCCCTCACGCGTTCCGCCTCCTCCTTCGCGAGCATTATTGCTTCGCAGAAGGGGGTGACGGCCTCCCATGCGCTCTTGCTCCTTATCGTTGCCTAGACGAGGGCAGGTTGCGAGAGATCACCCCTGCCGATCGTCTCCACGAGGACATGGCGATGCTCCGCCCAATCCGGGCAGACCTCCACCGTATGCTTCACCGTGTCCCCCGGGCGTTTCCTCCCGCCTTATCCTGAACAGGAACCTCCCGAAACAACCGTGGCCGGTGAAAACTTGCTGATCAGGCGGAAGGTGTGAATGACTTTTTGATATAATAGGAATAATAAATTCTGATTGCTTCGTTCTTATCAATCAAGTTAAAAATCAAAGCTTTAAACAGAATATTGATGACAAATACCGAGGTCATTTTAAAATAAGCTATCTACTTAAATTATCTGGTCCTCACATTTGGTTTGATTTGATTGAGATCGAAAGAAAGATGATCACGTTTCGAAATATTTAAAAAAAGGTTACTGTCATGATCAATGATGAGGCAATCGATTAACCGTCAGCCAATCCTATACTAATATTAAAATTTGTGAGTTTGTTTGTAGGGGATAATCTTCGGAATTACTTAACCGATTCCGAAAATTCTTTATATAATGGGAAGCTATAATATTGCCAAGCGGACATATTTTACGTTAAAACAAAAAAAATGTTACGCAGATAAAGTCGCGGGCTATCTTACTAAAAAGAAAAGTATATAATATTTAATTCCTTCTTCATGAGGTTCTTCTCAAAATATGGGGCTCTCAAATAAGATTCTTCTAAAAAACCGTAAGACAATAACCAGCTTCTGTAATCAATCATTTCGCAATTCCGTCCATCTACTTAAGGTGCTGACTCACTGACCATTCAAGCAAATAGAACCTACAATTACCTCTTCAATACATCTCATAGACAATACAAAACTATTAAACGGTAACACAATCTCAGTTACTTACATTACCTAACCGTAGATTACTGAATAGTAGTAGGTAAGCAAATATCAGAACAATGTAATAGATTGTCAGTCAAACTGATGGATAGCTGGCGATCCATTTGTCCATGTCGTTTTGATAGTTTTGACTAATGGGAGCAGAGCTACTTATTGACAATTTGATGACGTCACAAAGAATAATAGGTTACTAAGTACATCATCACCCGAACCTTCTTTTCACATTCGTGAATCAGCGCTAGATTAGCAATTATTGTAAGTAATGCTATCGCTGACCATCCAGAATATGTAAAAGTACACTAAAGGATGATTTAAGAGCGCTTATCCTAAAAGTTGGCAACGTCGCAAATAGCTGTCAAATATTTACCTGTTTTGATTAATTTGGCAATATTACTGTATAGAAATATGAAATGTGGCTAACTAGGTAACTAAACTATTGATTATGAAGTGCAATAATTAATATCTTAACACCGAATATTTAGTTTTAGATGTAAAAAAGTATTTGGAAACTTTACAAATGCCTTTTTTACACCTAAAACGGTGACAACATTGCACAGCAACAGTGTTATAATTCCAATTCATTCATAATATTCTAGTTCGCTAGCTAGTCACATTTCATATTTTCATACAATAATATTGCCAAATTAATCAAAACAGCGAAATATTTGACATCTATTTGCGACGTTGCCAACTTTCGAATAAATGCTCTTAAGAGATAAGATAGCAGCATCCTTTGGTCTGATCAATCGCTTGAACAATAATATGTGATGACCAATTCCTTTATGATTGAACTTTTATGATTACCAATTCGTCTGACAAGCGTAGTGCAGTTTGTTGTTATTTGTAGACAAAAGAACGAAGTGTAAAGTCTGGGCAGTGTTCTACGAAGTGTTTGTACAAATTACATTATCCCTTCCTTGTTGGAAGGGGTCTTATTTTCTTGTCGCTGAAAGGTAAATCCTAAAATAACTACATATTATTTTAATGACTGGGTTCGAGAAACTTTCCAGCGACAATCAATGTGATTGACCCCATTCTTTTCAAACCGGGACACGTCGAATATGGTACTTGGCAGCAGAAATTGATATGCCTAGTATTTTTTCAAAAGCAACCCTTCTTACTATAAGACATACTGCTAAACAATACAACAATTATAAACTTCTAAAAGTAATTAAACCAGATCACAATCAGGCGACAGGATGCTATAAACATAATCAGGGTTTTGATAACCAACGTAAAAAAATATACATGCGCACGACGTGTCGTGGTCGTGGCGCACATGACCTGGACTGCCGTGTCGATCCACTTATTGATTTTGACCAAGTACTCGTCACGCGTCGAGCTTGAAGTAATATAGTTAGGTTCCGCAGATAATAAATTTAACATTTAGGAGTAAATTTGTATTTAAGTCATCCTTTTGGGCACGCTTGAGCTCATTCCGAACTCGATGACGACCCTTGCTCGATAACGAGGTGCCAGCAGTTGTTGCAGCTGAGCATGTAGCTTTGAATATCCCGCATAATCATCATGATGAAAATATAATTTTGATCCAGCCTGTCCTATCTTGTTGTCCCCAGCGACGCCCTAAGCCAAGGTTTGTACCCCACAGGGGGTGCCCTTAGCGAGCGGCTCGCCCAGTTTTAACTTAGCATAGTTTATTGCCCCTAGCTGGAGGGTTTGAGTGTATAAGCTTAAGGCGGCCATAGGAAAGCCCGATTAAGCAGCCATGACCTTAGTGGTCAACTGCGAGATACGATATTTAAAACAAAAAGCACGCTTGAGCCATTGCAGAGTCTACACCACCACCCAATTCCGATAGACGCGGCGGTACTGTCTATGACATGGCATCAAATTGTATTTAAAAAAATATGTAGCTCCACAATTTTCCGCCGGACTTCAGTGGTGGCGCGTACTCAAGTCCTGCTCCGTCGCTTTCATCGTCTGTCTACTTAAAAAGATGTACTTCTAGCTGCTTATAAAATAATCCGATTTCCGTATAATTCTATTTTTCATTATCATAAATATTTTACTCTCTTTTTCCTTTCAGGAAACAAAAGGATCAAAAATCTCTATGATTGCCCTTCATCATCATCATTGTCATTCTCCTGCCCTTATCCCAATTTATTTAGGGTCGGCCCAACATGTTTGCGCTTAATTTGTAATATTACAAAAAAACATCATTTTTTTGGATTTCATCGTGGGACTTTAATCATCGCATAAGTTGACCTTTAATATTCTCTTCAGCCAATAACACTATCCACTAAGTACCCAGATCCCATTGAGTCATAATTTAGAAGTAGGTAGATAGACAATTTCTCATGATCCTCTCGATTACACATAGGCAAACCCACAAAAACTAAATAAATGACGGAAATGTCTCAATGCAGCAAATTGTGCATGATTTAAGCAATAATAAGATAAACCATAATTTGCCTTTCGAGAGGAACATGTGCTTTGTAAGTACTTTATAGCATCATCCGTAATTTGACCTATAGTTGGAATAGCTGCTATTGGGCGGATATGAAAATTATCAGGGTTTGAACCAGTTCATGTTATTTTTGGGTTTTACGGAAAGTTGGTAAAATCTCTACCTAAACTGTGTTTTTGTTTACTTGTCATATTTGGTAAACAAATATAACGAGCTGAGATTTCCATTTCGAAAAGATGAATGTGTTTAAATGGTGAATGTTTAGGTATCGTTTGGTGTAAGTCTCACCAAGGGCCAAGACATACTTAATATTTTTATATGCCAAGTCGTACCATGTATGTTTACCAAAACGACATGTAAGTAATAATATACTGTGTTCTAGTAAATAATCCACTAGCAGTACTAAAAGTTACGTCCTAATTTGTTATTTTGAGTGATATTGCATTACTTACTAAATCAAGAATTACGGCTTGAAGTTTTGACAGAAACAAGTAGTTCTACCTTCTTGGGAAAGACTAATTGCAATGGTTTTTAGACGTCAATGATAGATACATCCTGCAAAGGAATGTGGAATGATGGGTCAGCTTTGTCAATATCTAAGGTAGGTACTTATTTTATGATATAAAATGCGAAAGTGTATCTGTCGGTCTTGTCACGTTCTTAGGGCTAAACTGATGAACTGGTTTTGATGAAATTTGGTGTAGACATGGATTAAACCCTGAGGATACAGGTAAATAACAGTTTGAAGTTTGTATGGGAAAATGCGAAATCCATGGGGCTGCATAGTATTTTCAAGAAATATTATATTTCTATAGTTGGAATATTTTTTTTATTTTTGTTTGTTTTGGATTAAAAGGAAAATTAAATTAGTTTATTTATTTATTTTATCCGGGAAAACAAACAGTTACAAAAAATGTTTTATAAAGGTTAGTATACATCTAACATAGTTTAGCTAGTCTTGGCAGTTAAAGACACAAGGCAAGGCGACTTTCGTCCATGAGAAAGACGAAATAGTCAAATTTTTGATAATTATTTTTTCATTGTCATGGAATGATGGATGCACCTAGATCGAGTACGAATTTGGCGAATGTCCTTTTAGTAGTCCAGCTTATTATGTAATCAGGAGGTCCGGGTATGGAAACCATTAAATGGCAAGCATTTTCAATTAAATAAATAAAAGACGATTAGGGACAACTTTTTCTTGTTCATAGTAAAAGATGAGCTAGTAACTATAGAGTAACTGGCTGATTAAATGTGCCAACCATACATACTTCCAGCCCTTGTAAGGCACACTACAAATTAATGTTGCAAAGCATGGCAGAACATCCTAGATTTTATCTATACCTATACTTCCTTACATATTATAAAACAAAATCAAAACAAAAACTACTGAACGGATTTTCAATTTTCACCAATGAACGGAATAATTCATGCGGAAGGTTTTAGTGTTTAATTCATTAAGGTTTTGTGTAAATTGGCTGAAATTTGACGATTATTGTTGAAGAAGTCAGAAAAAATCATGCCGACTGGGAACTTTATTGGCATGCGCCGCGGAATTCGTAAAAGTTGCATAAAATTTATGTTCTACAGTTTTGTTCATCTTAAAAATTTTAATAAAAAAATTGCGATGAAATATGTCTATCTTCTAAGGATGACCCACAATAACCATTTTTATCTTTCAGAATTTGATAAAAATTTCATTGTTATTTTCGGAGCTATTTTGACCGGTACTATATTAATCCTTATCCAATAAACTATGTTACTGAAATTGCGTATTTAATTAAGATTAAAATATGTCTTGACATCACATTTAAATTAATAGGTTAAAAGATATCACAGATTCAAAATTACGCGTGACAAAATAAGTATGGTTGACCGTAACACGGGCGCTGCGATAGGAGTCAATGACCTTTTCGTCGGCTATTAGGTATGTAATCCCGGTATCGGTAGTACGTTCCCGTGGGATATATTCTGACATCCACGCGGGCGAAGCCGCGGGCAACAGCATGTAATCCATAATTTCCATAATTATTTTGTATTATAGATGCTATTGTAAGTCAGACTGTTTGTTACCTTTTCACGGCTAAACCACTGAACCGATCGTTATAAAATTTGACAGATAGGTAGCCTTTTTTTTGTGTGGGAAATTATCAAAAATGACCCGGGCCTAGTCCTTATCGGACGGTGAGCTACCCATTGCTCACCCTGGAAACGGATATAGGCGACGTTCATTCAAGGTTATTTGTATTAAAAATTATGAAACACAAAATACACGCAGGCGCAGTTGCGGGCAATAGCTTTTAGACCAGCTTGTATTATAAAGAAAGAAAGAAAAACATTTATTTGGACACAGTTCGTGAAACATAAAACACAAATAACAAAGACAAAAAAAAAAAAAAATGTTTAAAAACAATAGTGTTTGCCTCACGGCTGCGCCAAAAAGGTATTTTATCCTATGTCCTATATTTATATTAAATTCTGCTGATACCCCGGGAAGAATGCAAGGATTATCGTGATCCTTCGAGCATTGAACCCGGATACCAACCATATGAAACTAATAATTCCGCTATTATAAAATAATTAAAAAGAAACTACGTGAGTAAGTAGGTACTACATATACCAACACATGAGGTACCTATAGCAATTATAAAAATCAGTATGTTAAATGTTATTAAATTGTTTTTTATCATCCGCAATTATATTTAAATACATGACGTGTAAATTAGTTTTATTAATTCATCGGTCGAGGCATATTTTATTTTAATTTTTTAAATTATAAGGTCCATGAAAAAGTTAAAAGGTACTACAATTTTATAATAACCCTTAAAGTTTTCTATCGATCGTAAGGTTCTTCATGGTAACAAAATTATGAATTATTGTAACATAGTAATCAGAATCCGTATTATTTGTATTTCAATATGAGAGTGTACTAATATAGGTACAACCCTGCATAACCCTTTTTGGTAAGCAGTCGTGAAGGTTTTTGGGAAGCATTTATCTAACTACAAAACGCATTTCACCAGACATCTCGGAGCCAACACTTATGTATGTACTTAGTACATAGAGTTAGTAAGCTCAACTTGTGGTTTTAACTGGTAGACGTTCGACAAACCTTTCCTTCGGCCATATTATATAGGTAACATATAAAAAAATAAGAATTAGAAATAGTTAAATTTGAACCCAATTTTCTTGCAAGTACAATCAAAAAACGAGACAATTTCATATAAATTAATTAATATTTTGTCGATCCCTTTATCAGCATGTTATTCCATCATACGCTCACTAGTGAACCCAAATAATTATGTAGGTAGTTCCGGCACTAATACCAACTTCCACGAAAACCTCCACGGATCTCCAATATAAAATAAACAAAGTAAATCCCACCATACATGGGTTAACTCACACAGACACACACGCTCACAATAATTAGAGTATCAGTAATATTGATCGAGTTATTGAGTAAGAACACACACATACACACAGACACTGTGGAATCTTCACTATTAGTACTGTCAAAGGTTAGCTCCGTGCATACAATTTTGAGTAACCTAGCATGGTGAACGAATTAACTTCATATAAATAGGATGCAGTTACTCTGTTATGCACATTCGGTGATCATCCCGTGGTAGCTCAACAGCTTAGAAATGAAGCTGGTAATACATTCAATAAATAAATAATAATTATTAAAAAAATATTCCTAAAAAATAGTTATTTTAATAAAAATAATAATTTCGAAATTTATAAATGACGGTTAATTTTTGTGTGTTAATAAATTCGGAATTCATAAACGTTTTTACATAAAAATGGATTGCAGTGAAAGTTTAGAATTTTCGAAATTCAGATGTGTGACAGTTGATTCATATACATTTGTATTAAATTTTAACCCTATATATTTCCATAATATTCTGTGAACTAGATGACCTAATCAAGGGCTTCCCTTTCTAACTGTGACTTAATTTAGATTTATGACAAATCAGTGCCTTCAAATTGTTGTAGTTCATAACCTCCCATTATTTCTATTAAGTCTAATTATTTTAATTTCGCCTTTTCAGCTCATCATCTTAACAGTAGTAGCGTGCAGCTATGCTGACAAACTGGACAGGACGTACTTGCCTCCTGCAAGTGCTGGAACTGCTGGAGGAAGCCCAGGATCTTTAACTGCACCTGGAGAAGAGCCTGGCTTTGACCTGCCTAAAGGTCCTTCTTCATTTGGCCAGCTTTCAAGTCCAACTGGTTCCGCTGGATTTGGCCAGCCTGCTTCTCAATACGGTGCTTCCACTGACGGTGTTGGAATTCCAGCGCTTGGTCAGAGTTCCACTGGATTCGGACAGCCTACATCCCAATATGGTGCTCCTACTAACGGAGCTGGTTCAGCTCCTGGTCAAGGTCCCGCTGGATTCGGTCAGCCTGCTTCTCAATATGGTGCTCCTACTGGTGGTGTCGGAAGTCCAGCTCCCAGTCAGGGCTCCACTGGATTCGGTCAACCCTCAACTGCTGGTCAGCCTGGCTCTCAATATGGTGCTCCCACTGGCAGCGCAGACAGCCTAGCTCCTGGACAGGGCCCTGCGGGATTCGGTCAGCCCTCAACTGCTGGTCAGCCTGGCTCTCAATATGGTGCTCCCACTGGCAGCGCAGGCAGCCTAGCTCCTGGACAGGGCCCTGCGGGATTCGGTCAGCCCTCAACTGCTGGTCAGCCTGGCTCTCAATATGGTGCTCCCACTGGCAGCGCAGGCAGCCTAGCTCCTGGACAGGGCCCTGCGGGATTCGGCCAGTCACCTTTTGGAAGCCAAGGACCTCAAGACGCATCCGCTTACTCTGGCCAGCCCCAGCCTGAACGCGAACGTGCCTCCATTGACAAGAACGCCGAAATCCTCAGATACGAGAACCAGAACGATGGCGAAACCTTTTCCTACAGCTTCGAGACTTCAAACGGAATTTCTGCTGAAGAATCTGGTGTAGCTACGAATGGTGTGCACGCTCAGGGTGGTTTCTCTTATACTGGTGATGATGGCCAGCAGTACAGCGTGACTTACACTGCTGATGAGAATGGATATCAGCCCCAGGGTGACCATCTGCCGACTCCTCCACCCATTCCTGAAGAGATTCTGAAGTCTTTGGAAGAAAACGCGAGGGCTGCTGCTGCTGGTACACAAGAAGGTAAGCCTATGAATTTTTATAATGATGATGACGAATATGCAATTGTTTTGTCACACTCTTGGGAATTTGTCAGTGCTGTCCTAACAAACGATGAAGTGATAATTTAAATTGGTCTGATAACAAAATGAATCTAGTTTTTGTTATAAAAATGTTGTCATACCCACATTATGCAACGTCGGTGCGTGTCAATTGTATTTATAACTCAGACCGGAAACAACTAACTGTAGGCCAGTTCTTGTTACATGCGGGAGTCGAACCACTGACCCGCTGAAACACTGCACTAGTTTTCACAAGTGTTAAACTGTTTCATGTTCTAACTAGTAATATTTTACATAAGTGATTGGCAATACTAAGCATGAAAATGGATTGTTTTTTTATAAGTTACGAATCCAGATTGACGCAATTATTATTATTTACTTGTCGTTGGTCCCGGATGTCATTTGTAGATCTTTGACTGTTGTTACGGTTCGTCAGAACCCGAAAGTCTGACAACCAGCCTTACCAAGGGGTCTCGTGTTACCTAGTAGTGGTTGTGGAGGTCAGATAGGTAGTCGCTCCATGTAAAATATCGATATTCAGCTGCATCTGGTTAGATTGGAAGCCAACCCCAGTATGGTTGGGAAAAGGCTAGGCAGCTGATGAGGACCCTTTATTATGTACATCATAATAATATGAACTACAGATGTGAAATATGGGTGTACCTAATAGGTCACCTCTGTCTAACCCTTCGGAGAAAACTTGCATGAGATAAAATTTCAACAGTTTATTTAGATACCCAAATAGAAGAAGACATTGACTGACATTGACTACTGACACCGTCTTAAAATCTTTACGTTGAGTAACGAATGTAATTACTACCATTAGAATTTTATTAATAGCGGTAAATCACCTTTGAACTAATATTTTTTTGATAAATTACTATTACTTTCGTGTTTGCACGATATTTTCGAGAATTGCCTATGGTGTAACGATTAATTCAATCGGCAAGGTCAGCAGTAACGCCAGCTAAGGGTCGGGGTCAGATATGTTTTTCCCTTATGAAACTTTGTCAGTTTTGATTCATAAATTTTGTCAGTAAGTTCTTTTCATTTAGATTAAGTTTCTCGCGAGTGTTACTTGTCCTTAAAAGTGACCATTAGGTTTTGTCATAGACATTTTTTTTTTTTTTTGTGGCAAAATCCAATAATTTAGACATTTTTGAATTGTAAAGGAGTTGGTCAGTTTGTCAGAAAGTTGAAGCTAGTAGAAAAATGTGTTAATCTCCAATTTAATTTTTTTTCATAAAATAACTGTATAACTTTCTGCAGTTTGTAAATTATTTTTTAGTATTTTACATGCATAACTATTAAGAGGCTTAATTAACCACTTTCCTCAAACGAATTCAATTTTAATTTTTAGTACCTACTCTTTAACATATTAATTAAATCATTATTGAAATATGTTCCAGGTGCCTACAACCCTGCTGAAGACACCAACTCGAACCCCCAGCAATACTACGGAGCAGCTTCTCCATCTAACCAGGCCCAGGGTCAACTTGGACAGTCACCCAGCTCCTACCAGGCTGGCCAGGGTCCTGCTTCTCAATACGGTACCCTTGCTCAGTCTGGACCTGAAGTATCTGGACCTCAAGGCTTACCTGCCCAACGTGGTCAAGGACCTAGTTCCCAGTATGGAGCCTCTACCCAAGGAGGACCTACTGGATCTTCTGGACCTCAAGGCTTACCTGCCCAACGTGGTCAGTCACCTGTTTCTCAATACGGTGCCCCTTCTCAATCTGGTCTTTCTGGTACTAGCGGTCCTACTGGATCAGGATTCCCCGCGCAACGTGGTCAATCTCCTGCTTCTCAATTCGGAGCCCCTGCCTCATCTGGATCTCGGGGTTCTCAAAATGGTGCACCTGCATCATCTCCTTTCGGCCCATCTAGGACAACTGGACCTCAAGGTGGTCGTGACTCTGGTTATCAGTACAAAGCTCCAGGTGCATCTCATTCTGAAACTCAGGGCTTCCCATCTCAGGCTAGTCAGACTCTTGGCAACCAATACAGCGCTCCTTCTGGATTTGCCCACTCATCTGGACCTCAAGGTTTCCCGTCTCAGAGTAGCCAGACCCCTGCAACGCAATATGGATCCCCTGCTGGTTCTGGACCCCAAGTTAACCAAGCCCCGTCCAACCAATACGGTGCCCCTACTTCTTCTGGACCTTCCAGGCCATCGGCACCTCAAGGTTTCCCATCTCAGGGTAGTCAATCCCCAGCTAACCAATTTGGTGCACCTACACCTTCGGGGTCACCCAGGCCATCTGGACCTCAAGGTTTCCCCTCTCAGGGTAGTCAATCTCCTACCTCTCAATATGGCGCTCCTGGTGCTTCTAATACTGGTTCTACCAGACCTTCTGGTCCTCAAGGTTTTCCCTCTCAGGGTAGTCAATTCCCAGCTAATCAATTTGGTGCACCTAGACCCTCGGGGTTACCCAGGCCATCTGGACCTCAAGGTTTCCCCTCTCAGGGTAGTCAATCTGCTACCTCTCAATATGGCGCTCCTGGTGCTTCTAATCCTGGTTCTACCAGACCTTCCGGTCCTCAAGGTTTTCCCTCTCAGGGTAGTCAATCTCCTCTCTCTCAATATGGCGCTCCTGGTGCTTCTACTTTTGGTTCCACCAGACCTTCCAGTTCTCAAGGTTTTCCGTCTCAGACCTCTGGAATAAACCAGGGCTCACCGTTTGCCCCTGCTGGACCGTCTGAAAACAATGGACCTGCTCGTTCTGGACCTCAGGGACAGGCTGTGGGACAAGATGATGGATACCAGTACGACAGGCCTCAGTCTCAGTTCGGCAGACCAAGCCAACCTGGACAATTTGGACAGCAGGCACAAACTCAAGGATCTGCTTTCTCCAGACCCAATGGACAAGGTTTTGCACCATCAAGCCCTGCTGGTTCATTAGGACCGAGTGGTTCTCCTGTTTCTACCAGCCAAGGATCCGTATTCGGTAATGGCCTCGCCGATCCTACTTCTGGAATTTCGTCCAGTCCTCAAGGAGCTAGATTCCCCGTGTCATCGATTGATCAAGGATACCCTAGTGGCCCCGCTGGTTCGCTCACTGGCAATGCCCCTACTGGATCAGCACCGGCTCCTATTGGTCAAGGTTCTCCATTCAGGCCAAGTGGCTCGGTTGGGCCTACTTCAGGACCTACTCAGGGACCTTTCGGACGTCAGCCCTCCAGACCCAGCTCTGGCATGCCTGGCTCTGGTTATGAATACAACCGCCCTGGATCAAAGGGTCCTCAGTCTGGATCTTCTCAGGGTCCTCAAGCTGGATTCGGTCCGTCTGGACAGAACAGGCCTGGACAAATCGGAGCTCAGTCTGGCTTTGGACCTGTAGACCAAGACAGGCCTGGTCAGGGCGGCTCTCCGTCTGGTTTCGGACCTGCAGGACAGGACAAACCAGGACAGACCTTCGGTGGACCCCGCCAGCCCCCGAGCTTTAGCCCCGAGGAAGGATACAAATACTAAACCAAGGATAGATTAATTTATTTATAATTAAGTTTCAAGCAAATAGATAAAATGTAAAAAAAATAAACTATGCAGTACGCTTATAAAAGTATTTTGTACATATTTATACGAAATGTATAGAATATAATATGGAGTCACTATGTGATTGAAATGTAAATGTTAATTAAATAAATGATGCAAGCTTAATAGCTTTTATTAAATTTAAGAAACAACGTGTTTCACTTAAAAAATCCTTATTTTAGACAAACACTTTTATGATCGAAAATATATATTTTAATAAATTTAATTTATGAACGATGCTGGTAATATTAATTTCAATACTGTTCTTGATAGCCGTAACACAATCATATCAGTCGAAATAATATCTGACGATTTGATGAAGACATTTGAAACTAATTAAGCTTTATTCAGTTGAATATCGTTTGTAACTTATGGTGAAGTACTTAAACATACTGAAGTAAATGGGTCTGAAATCGGCAATATGCCATAATACTACTGGGTCTTGATCACTACGATTATCAGTCTTTCCTGAACCCATTATGAAACTGAATATTTTTGTATGTTTGAACAAAGTCGCCTTTTGCGTTAGTCTGTATGTCCGCGTTGTTCTTCTAAAATACGCAACGGATTTTGATGAGGTTTTCAACATAATTTAGAGAATGTGTTCCGGAAGGTTTAAATATATAATCCATTAATATTAAACATATAGATAATTAAGCAATCTCGATGTTTTTTGATGTTTCAAGTCAAAAAACCTTGCGAAGCAGGGATGGGGGCTAGTTTATTTATTTATCATAAGCACACCAACAGCACAGTCACTTACAATTCAAATTAAATAACAACTAAAATTTACATTTCAGTAACCATGCAAATGACAGGTATGCATGACATTTAGCATATGAAAAATTAGAGACAAAGGAAAAATGTGTCTAGTAGACATACATCTACAACACTACAAAACAAAACAATTTGAGTTAATAGTGCATAATAATTTATTTATTTAAACTTTTCACACTCACAAAGGCGGACTTAATGCCTTAGGCATTCTCTACCAGTCAAGCAATTTATATTTCAGTTGTCATGAAAACAATGGATTTTTCTCTTCGAAGCTACTCAACCTTGTTCAGATATAGTTTCCTGGACTGGTTCTTCGATTATACGTTAACACCACAGAATAAAAATAACGTTGAAATCGAAAAACATACACACACAGACAGGTATTTTCTAATAGATATGAGGACAGTCCTGTTAATAATATCTAACTAAGATTTTATCCTATTTCTTAAATACGGCTTTACTTAGATGAAGACAGAGTAATTTTGAGTTCTCCACTTCTTTTATTTAATTATCCTATAGTATTAAATGAGCAATATTTGTATATTAATAATATATATATTATATTATTTATTATATTATATTATATTTTGTATTATATATATATATTTATATTTGTAATCACGTTCTCGAAAACGGCTCTAACGATTTCGATGAAAGTTGTCTCATATCTGGGAAAATTAGTTTTTTCTATTTTCACCCGAGCAGAGCTCGGTCGACCAGAAACTTTTGATAATACGTGGAAAATGGTATGGGTTACATGTTTCTTATTTTAGTTTATGAGTTTCTTAAATTTTCTTTAGCATGTAACAGACTGTTGCTTTTCTTCAACGAAAAAAAAATAAAAATACACGAGTCACAGAAAAGCATACCTACCATAAAAGTGGCTGACATATTGAAAACTTTAAGTGACACACTCGTAGTTTTCTAACCCACGATCTCAACTCATAGACGGCACTGAAGCCAAAACCATTTAATTAAACATGAAGGATTTACAAACTACTATTTATCACTTCTACTACTTTGTCTGTCACGGTTGCTGTAATAATCGTCAGATAAAAAAGGTACTCTTGATCCTACCTCAGTACCTATAGGTACCAACTACACCGCGTTGCTATGATGCTGAATTTTTCGGAAATTAGTATGGTAATTTCCGTAATAAAATAAATATAGCACTCGATGCAGTTGTTATCTGTACTGTAAATTCAGTTTGATACGATCAAATCCTCCGAAAACACAAACGTACCCTCTTTGGCATTTATAAAACTAAAGTTAGGAATAATGTTTTTATTTTATTTATTTTTCACCGGTTATAAATGCAATGATCACTGTGTACTATCCATAGCTCTGAAAATGTCGCAATTCCGATTCCCAAGATACAGGCAAATGCTTAGTTGGAGGGTCACCGTCCAATCTGTTCTTGTACAACCTGATTATGAAATAAATTTGAATTTAAATTTGAATGCTTTTTTAGGCTGTAAAAAAAAACCATAACTTATGAATTAATTATTTCTTTATTTCAACCTTATTCCAAAAACCATAACCTCAAACATTCTCATCAACAACTAAAACTTAAACGGAGGTAATAAAAGGTTCATAAATTATTCTAAATTGTTGCTTTTATTTCCAAATAGTTATCGTCTTTAAAATCCATAGACCATTTAAAAACCCAAAATCCATAACATTAAATAGTTACAACTAAACTGAAACGCAATAACATAATGTTGGAAAAACGATAACGAGCTTCAATAATTGGTAGTAAAGAAAAGCAAAGTAAATTAAGTCAAATAATGTGTGAACCGAACATAAACGAGTTACATTACTGTTGCATCACTATTACAGTACAGTCGTGTGAAGATGTTACTCTGTAGTGCGGACAGCGAGGCGTGGCATGTGATTAATATTTTATTTATGAGTTCTAAATGGTAGATGTATGGGCTGTGGATTTAGATGAAGTGGGTTGTAATTGGATTGATATTTAAGATTTCGATTATTTGATTTATGGGTAGGTCGTGGTGGCCCAGAGGCAAAGTAGAACACAGGTTAAGTGGTCCAGCTTACTAAACATGGCCGTACACAAAACGTACCATGTCATTTGCGTATTCTTTTTAAAATTATCAGAAGAGTCTTAGAAGTATTAATGTCACTAGGAAATCAATCTGAAATCGCTAACTTTTTTCTAGCATTACTTATTGATGTATTCATCAATTTGCTACTACAAAAAAAAAAAAAAACGAAGACAAAAAATGTAGACTTCGTGAAACTTTATTAGGTAGTGAAAGAAAATCGATAATGAATTTTCTTTAAGTATTATTGATAGAATAGAATACTTTTATTTCAGACAGAGTCCATAGTTAGGTTTTAACATCGTTCATCGGAGGTGGTGGTTTATCCCGTGACCAGGATTTTGCCGGTTTCGTATTTTAATAATTAATAATTTGTTATTGAAATGTGTTAATCCAGATTTACCGCCCTAACGGGCTAGGTACATCTGAATGATCGTCAATTTAGACCAGCTCGACGAATACTGGCTCCACTCGAGGCGATTGACCTCCAATTAAGAATAATAATTATAAATATTGTCATAATGTTAGAAATAATCGAAAACAGGCCAATACATAGAGTTAAGACTGTATAGTTAAAACTTAAAAGGTAATTGTGCAAAGGCGTTCTAATAACAGTGATCACGCTATCGAGTGTGACGCTGATTGCACAGATATGGGTTTAGTGCCTGCATACACGTACCAACATTTTTAGAATTTATTGAAGTTTCTTAATTTTTTACATGAATAATATAATAATTTGCAAAATGGGTTGATTATAGTTAGGCCTTTGTAAGTAATTTTTTAATTAACACTAGGTGGATACATGTATTAAAATCTTCCTGTTAAGAATCACCGTAAAAACTTTGCATGTTTGAAGTAATTATAATACGTCATCTATCAAATATAACATTAACCTCGACATGGCCAATTTGCAATTAATTTTCAATTTCGTACGCATTGTCGTTACATTTTAAGACTTCACAAGGAAGAGTACAATATAAGGTCACTTGAGACATGTCAATATGTTAATTACATTTTGGTGGCATTTTAGAATAATGACGGAAGTATCGTTTAATATTCTTATTTAAAAACATATGCAAAAAGAGTGCAGTATGTGAGGATCGTAGCAGGTGGAGTTCTGTAGTTTCTGCCTACCCCCATGGGAAGATAAGATACGTTTATGTATGTATGTATACTTATGATATATTGTTACTTTATTATATTAAGTTCATGTAATAAATGCTTGAGACTTATAATATATTAGAGTTATTTAGGTAGGAAATCGCGCTTATAGGCGGTATTTTTTGTAGGTACCTACCTAACCTACTAAATGAAATCTAAAGTGAGAATTTTAAATAAGATTTTAAGTTAGTTTTGATTTAGGTAACACACACACTCACATGATCTGACCAAGACTATGTTTGGACTTTAAAAGAGTTTTTGAACCTGAGTTTGTTTCGGAATTTCGTCTCAGGGATAGTCAGATAGGAAATGTCAATCAAGTTTTTTCTAAGGGAGGTGTAAAAGTGTTTTCGATATCCTATTTACAGACTATATACATCATATCACTCCGTCGTAAAAAAAAAACAAACACAAATAGTTGTTATATTGGCTCGTGTACCGACACACTTACAAACTAACCCGTACATCACACGTTGTTCTCCAAATGATGATAATAATACAATCATGAACATAAACTTGTGCTTTATGTTCTGAACATGGCATTGTGAAGCTTTTAATAGTGTTAATAGTGTGTTTCAGTGTGTGTGTGAGTGTGTGTGGCGTGATAAATTCAATCGGAGCCTTCGTAGGGTTGGACGTAGTCGTGATTTAATTTATAGGATTTGTTCATAAGGTGCTGTAAAGGAGGGAAAGTTTATTTGGAAATACCTAAATCAGACGCGTTGACATACTTACGTGGCTAAGTGCCTTAAAAAAGATGGCGCGCTGGCTTAGACATCTTGATCACAAACTTAGCAGAAATGTTATTCTAGAAAGCGTAGAAAAAAAAATTAAAATCTGTAGCATGTTATGCTGCCCATAGTGAAATTTAAGGTACCTATTATTGATTTCATCATGATTATTATTTTAAATATGAATATTTGACCAGTGGACGTTTTTCGGGAAACAACAGCTAGGCAAAGGGCCTAAAGTAATCTTTCCAGTTATTTTCTTTTAATTGCTTTTTTTTATGTTATCTATTGACATGCCACCTCATGTAATTGCTTGTTTTTGTTAATTTTATACGTCATATATTGGCAAAACGTAGTGCACATATTTTAGAAAATATACTAACTGTAACCATACCTATGTTTAGCAAAATAAATAATTGATTAATTGATTGAGAACCTCAACATTATCAGTAAAATCTTTCCTAGAGAAATCTAAATTTTAAAAATGCTAAAATAAACTGAACTAATATGCACCATATACTCGAAATCATCTCACAAACGTCCTACAACTGACACGTTTCATCTCCGTGTGATGGCTATTTATCTAGCGAGATGAAGTCATAAGCGGCCATTAAGAAACGTTGCCCCCTGGGCGGAGGCATCCGTCACTCATGCTGCAATATGGACCTTCATACTATATCTTCTACTTTTTAAAAATCTTAAATTCATTCATTGTGATAACCCACTGCCTAAACCGCTGGGTCTGGAAACATAATAATTTGCACACGAGTTCCTTATATAACGATGATGAGCACTAAGGAAGGATTTCTGAAAACTCGTCCCCTAAAAGGGTTAAATAGGGGATGAAAGTTTAGTTTGCATGGAAGTTCGTCACTTTTGTAGTGTGAAATCCTATCGGGCCCACGGTATGTATGTTTTCTCAGCGTGATGTGAGATGAAGCCATAGCGTTGCCCCCTAGGCGGCATACCATCCGTCACTCAAGCTGCTGGTGCTGCAATATGTACCTATCACGTTTAGCTCTGGGGGCACGCTGTGACTCAGCTAGCTTCTGCTTATAAGGTAGGAATGTAAATAGTTTTAGAATTATGTAGCTATAGATAGTAACCATTTACGAAGACGCGCCACACTCCGCTCCGCTCCGTACTAAGTACAGCTTACTACAGTGCAGTAATGGTGGAGTGAGGCGCGTCTTTGTAGATGACACTATAACTAGGTCAAAAAGGGTACCTCAGTAAATTCATAATAACAATTTAAAAAGGTATTGCATCTAGGTCATTTCGTGTTGCCCGGAGGCTTTTTGTACTTTATTCAATTTAACAAATCGTGCGAATCGTTCGTCTAGCTTCTTTTATCTCTGCTATGTGTAGCTAAATCACCCATTGATCGAATTGATCATACTGAGCCATTGATCATTTGGCTTATAAAGGAGTCAGTTTCACACTATTCCTTGTAAATGTGTCTTAACTTCTCAAACATCAGAGCACATCTCTCGAATATGCCACAGTCTCTACAAGAGTACAAAAATGCTTATAAATGTGGTTTCTGGCATTAGGTTCGGAATCATTTTGTGGGGCAATTCCACTGACACAGACATTGCTTTTAAAGCTCTTTACGAAATTACAATCGATTGATAGTTGTAAGCCAATGTTTAAGGAACTTAGTTTGCTCACCTTACCGTCTATGTACATTTATGAAATGGGCGTGTTTGTTCGCTGTAACCTGCATTTATTTGAAAAGCTGCGCTCTCGCCGTTATCAGAATACCATTCATGTAACCTTTCATAAAATCGCATTTTTCGGCAAAAGTGTGCTAGGTATGGCCCCAAAAATACATAATAGTATACTAGAAGCTATTAGAAATACAGAGTGTCTGAGACCCTTTAAGAGGTTTTTTTTAAAATTCCTTTTAGACAGATGTTACTACTCCATCACTGAGTTTACTACTGATAAACAGAAGTATGACGATTCTGACTTGCTAATTAGGCACTTGTGATTTTACTCATTGACTAAGTATGAATGTGTTTATTTGTCTAAAATTGTATAACCTGTATACATAACTGACATATTATTTTAAATTCATATTATTATTTCTTTTAATCTTATTCTTCTTAATATTATTTTGTAATCTACTGGCATGCCACCTTAATTATAACTGCTTCTTTTTGTTAATTTTGTACGCCATATGTTGGCAAAACATAGTGCGAATATTTTAGACAATTTATCTGTAACCATACCTATGTTTAACAAAATAAATGATTAATTGATTGAGTACCTATTCCAAGTTCTCTGTGTTACTGTGAGATAGACCTGTACCAGAATTGCAAAAATCTGTTATTAATTGTACTTCTTCTATATAAAAGTTACTTAGAAATTGATCAGAGTGAATAAGAAACTTCTCATTTCTTCTAATCACTTACAAAGTGCCTTAATGTGATGTTTTGTTTTAAACTCGATTTTAAACTGTCATATTTCATTCAAATCTACAATTAAATCTACTCACGATTCATGACTCGTTCTAAAATACGGGCCTGAGATGTTTTGAATACTTCGTTTTCTGAAAGTCATTATATACAGGCATAAACAATTTCGAAGACAATGAGGGTATACATATTTATGTTGCGATGCGGGAATTAGACCTTTTTTTTGGGTGGAAATTGGCCGGAAATCAACCTGCGATTCCCGACGCTCAGGGCGTCTCCTCCTGCGGCGGTTATTGGCGAAATTTGCCTCTCCCTCACGCATTTCGCCTGCTCTTTCGCGAGCATTACTGCTTCGCAGCAAGAGGTGACGGCTTCCCATTTACTCTCGCTCCGTACCATGGCCTGAACCAGGGACGGACGCGAGTTATTACCGCCGCCAATCGCCTCCACGAACAAGGCGATGCTCCGCCCAAGCCAGGCAGACCTCCATCATATGCTCCACCGTGTCCTCCGGGCGATCCATACAATGGTGACATCCAGGCGTTTCCTCCCGCCATATCCTGAACAGGAACCTCCCGAAACAGCCGTGTCCGGTGAGGATTTGTGTCAGGCGGAAGGTGAGAACGCCGTGGTGCTTATCTAGCCATTCCTCAAAGAGTATGTGGGGTGTTATCGCCGCAATTGTGGCGTGCCCAGCACTGGGTTGCGACGATCGCACTCTCCATGACGCCATGAGACCCCGACGGATCTCTGTCCGCTATGCCGTGATTTCTCGTGGCAGCAGAGTTAAGCCCCGGCGTTTCACCTCCTCGCGCCACTCCCAGATGTGTGCGAGGATCTTTTCCTCCAGATCCCATGGCTTTAATCCGGCAAGGAGGCTCGTCACCTCACAGAAGACCGTGCGGTATCCTCGGGCCAGCCGGATGGCCATGACCCTCTGGGACGCGTTCAGCTGGCCGCAGCCTTAGTGAACGCGCCCACACCGGTGCCCCGTAAAGGGCCGTGAATCGCACGACCCCCGCGTAGAGCCTCCAATAGGAGGTGTTTGCCCCCTAGATTGGGCAGGAGCCGCTTCAAGGCAGCCCCGGCCCGGGAGTGTAAATAAGACACTTAATATCGCGTACAGCGTGTCCTATTGTCTGCACGTTACAGGAACTGATGGACGCTACAGAAAGTGCCAAACTCAAAGCTAATTTCTAGGCGGAATTTATATAGATTGCCATTGAAACGCTAAGAAGAGGATAAGACATTGCAAAACCTGTTCTTAAAACTGCGACTACTATGCAGGTAATTACATACGAATGATTTACTTTTAACAAGATCTAAAACAACTACATTAATGAATTTAATTGAATTCAACGCAAAAGTTGAATTAAATTAACCTTTTAAAGATAACTAGATCGAAAAATCTAAATATTTCGTAAAAGCCAATTACTTTGTACGGGTTCACTTATATCATGTTTTTAAATATTGCTTTGAAACGATATTAGTTTATTATTTAGTGGATAATATTTGGCAAAAGTTAATTAATCACGATTTAGAACACTATCGCCGTGATCGTCGGAAGCCGATCCATATTGTAAGGTCATATCGGTGTGGGGTGACCATACGTAGGCTACCTAACTTATTTGAAAGTTACTACATAATTTATTTATTTACGCCCAAAGATAAATTAAAATTAGTGTTGAAATATGGAAGTTTCGACGCTCATAACTTCCAAACCAATATTTTTTTCCAATTTTGCTTCCATATGACAAGACAAATTGATATAATTTTTAGTTTTGAACGTAAATCGTCAATCAGACGAGTAATCACCATACTACGTTTGTATCGAAGACTGAGTGACTAGCGTAACCTTAAGGGTCGAAATGTGATGCTAAATAGCCTATAACCTTCCTCAACAATTGGGCTATCAACTGCAATTTTTATTTTTTCAAATTCTAGTGTTCCAGAGATTTGCGCGTTCAAACAAACAAAAAAACTCTTTATCTTTATTATTAGTTTAATAGATGGTCATTCAAAGATCAAATTAGAATACACTTAACAAAATATTTTATTTCTTAAAAAAGCGTTGAACGGTTACACAATAGCCGCTTTCCAAATACAGAGCGTTTTTTGACATGTCAAAAAAATGACGGCCATTATAATAAAAGAAAACAGCTTTCTTATGAAACCCAAGCTTAAGTAACGATGGAATATAAATAATCTAAAATAATGAATTCAAGTAAAAGATTAAATTCGTGTGTATTCAAACAAATGAATGTTAACAATCGTTATTCGATTAATAGCATTGAAATGTAAAAGGCTATAATTATGTATTATATAATAAAAAATAATAAACAGTAAATTTAATAATTAACATTTTTATCTATTGTTATGTAATTACAATGTTGTTTTAGTAACTACAAGTTATTTTTAAATTAATTTGTTCTATTATTTCTATTCCAACCTGCCCCATATAAATAACAATTAATGTTGCCCTCTAAACAAAAATAATAATGGTAGTGTCTGTCTTTTATAAAGCATTATTATCATGAATTATCTTTAATAACAATAAAACCTTTAACAGACCCATTAAATTATTATGAATTAACATTACATGAATTCAATTAATAAAAACAAAAATTATTAAGAGGAATTATTAAAAGTGGGACTTTTTGACTGTGGAAATTCTTTTCCCAAACACAAATGTACATATTTTATTATTATTATTTTAAGTCTATTAGCTTATAATTACAAATAAATATCATATGCCTAAATAAACTTATTTGACGATAGCTTAAAAATATAATCAAAATTAAAAAAAAATGTCTAAAACTTTTCTCAATTTATATTTGCCAGTAAGAAAGCTTGGTCAACCTACAAGAAAAGCTCGCAATGGAATTTGTAAGTGGGCAAGGTCGAAAATTGATGCGCGATCGAGACTAAGTGTCCGTATGTACCGGTAATATTACGACCATTCAAATAGGATTTGTATGTCAAGCGTGGTATGTAAGAGGGGACCACGATATGTTTTGAATTCCACAAAATTATAAAATAAGACATTTTTAGAAATAAGACGAATTTATATAAGAATATTTAAAATAAATTGTAAATTGGAATACCTTATGAAAACTTAAAGATCAAGCAAATAATAATTGATACCAACAATAAGTTGGAATTATCAGGCGGTTAGGTAGGCATCTTAATTTTCTCAATTTCTCGTCAAAATATTTTTATTATTAGCAGCCGGGATAGAGAACAAGAGTTCACAAATATATTTTCAACGACATCTGAAGCAGAACGATATAGGTAATTAATTTTCAAAACCCAACTTTATCCACCAAAACGGATCTTCACCCAAATGAAATCGAAAGCACAAAGCTGACTTAACGAGACGGCTCACATAAAGCCATCCACGACAATTAGACGATTCCATCCTCGGGCACAACATAATATCGTGATTATGAAACATCGGCCACGACTTGAGATGAAGTAGATCGACCTACACCCAACTATATATACTGTACTGATACTGTAAGGTTATCAGTTGCATCCACAGCTTTTGGGTCGCAAGTTCATTCTAACAAAAGAATAAAAACAACAAAAATGAAATTGGTAAGCTTTTATGAGCTTCTTGAATTAACTTAAAACAAATATTTTATCTTCAAAAATTATGTAAATATTTACTTTTCACATATCTTTATTTCTTCCAAATAGACCTACTTTAATATCCTGCTCTAATTTCCAAATAAATTCCACATATTTTAAATTAGTAATTCACAGATGAAAACAGTGGTGCCAATAAGTCATCTTAAAATGATCTATATTAATTTTTACCTTTACATTTTTCAGTTCATCATTTTAGCTGCCGTCACCTTGGCTCAGGCCGCCAAACTGGACAGGATCTACCTCCCACCCAACGCTCAATCCTCTGCAGGATCGAACTTCCTCGAGACTCCTCGCCAGTCCAATGGATTCCAAGACCAGACTGGCGCTTTCTCCAACAATGGATTTTCCAACCCCAATGCTTACAACCAGAACGGGGCTTACTCAGGCTTTGAAGCTCGTCCCGAGCGCTCTCAGGCTGCCTTCGAGAGGAACGCTGCCATCCTCCGTCAGGACAACTCCAATGATGGAGAAACATACGCGTATGCTTATGAGACCGAGAACGGTATCTACGGCGAGGAGAACGGAGTGGCGACCAATGGCGTCCAGGCTCAGGGCGGGTATTCCTACACTGGTGATGATGGCAAGGTCTACTCTGTGAGGTGAGAGATTATTTTATAAACAATGATTCCACTTTTAACTTAATATCATGACCGGACAATAATGATCTTCTTTTTTTTTAATTTTCAGGTATACAGCTGACGAGAATGGTTTCCAGCCCCAAGGTGACCATCTACCCACTCCTCCCCCAATCCCCGAAGAGATCCTGAAGGCTCTGGAGCAGAATGCACGTGATGAGGCTGCGGGCATCTTTGATGATGGTAAGCATTTAGACTTCCTTAAATTTATGAGACATCTATAAGTCAAGTTTAATAAATTATTTATGATTGTTTTCGTTACACCTCTGCCTAACCTTTCGGGGAAACAAGCGTGATGATAAAATGTTATGTGTAATTTTCTTTCATTATTATAATTGCTCAATCATTTGTTTTTTGTTCTTCAGGTTCGTACAGCGAAGGCAAATACGACAGCAACAGCCAACAACAGTACTACAACAACAACGCTCAACCCAACTACAATAACGCTCAAACCAACAACTACAACGCTCAATCCAACAACTACAACGCTCAATCTAACTACAACAACGCTGACTCCGTGGTTACCAACAACGCTCTTCTCCGCAACGACGCTGCTGGAAGCGGTAGCTCCCTTGCCGGTCTCCAGAAAGCGTACCTCCCTCCCGTCGCACAGAGGAGACAATCTTCCTTCAACGCTAGAAACGGCTACCAATATTAGAGACTGTTGATTATTCTTGTTAAACGACTTATAAAATAATATATTTATGACTAAAACTATTTTCTTCCTTTTACTTGTTGATATTATTAATGAGGTTCTGCCAAAAAAATAATACCATCTTACTATATTTGTGCAACAGAATTGAATTACTACGAGTATTAACTTGAACAGAGAAATCTGAAAGTAATGATAACTGAAACAAAGGCGATTCAAGTAGATTTAATGACAAACAAGGGTTGTGACATTAAGTAAATAATACCATACTTCGAGGTTATGACCGTGGTTGTAAGTGATCATGGGAAATTAACAGATCCATGATATTTACTGGATCTCCGCCAGAAAATGTAGATGCTGAAACTGGTTTTGAAGAATTTCCTCATAGAAATACAGTGAAAGAAAATGATTTAAAAATCTTACAATAAGTTCCACGTTACTGCTTAAACTTACTGAAGACAAAAAAATATGATTGAAGTCACTGAAATAGCTGTGTGTGTGCTGCGTGTAGCTGTATTTTGTTTAAGTATCTCAAGTTGTCAGAATCTAGGCTACTGATCGATTAGCTTTGAATATTTTTGCTGATCGTTTGTTTGTTTTTATGGAGAATATGAATAATAGAGTGGATAGTTGTCATGAGACGCCTACTCGGGAAAAGTGCTGAAGCAGATTAAAATAGACTTCGAAATTCTCTAGCGTTATCAAAATTATTCCAAATTGATTCCTATAAAAATGTAATTTTATTAATAAATCTAAAGAATCCGGGTCCGCGTTTATAAATAATCGGGTAAGGGACTCATCTTACTCTTATGATGTTGGTGAAAAAAACATACTAAGTAGCTAAACCACCTGAAAAAATAGAAAACACACCGAAAAATTGTTTTAGCTTCAGTTATTTCTATTTTATAAGAGGTAGAATTGTACTCAGAGGCCGCGTCCTAACCGAAATCGACTGTCACGCGAGTACGCGGTAGTCCCGCTGGTTTATATGACATACTCGCGCTAAAATCAAGTCGCGTATGTACGTAATTTTTCAAGTAAACAATCGCGTAATCTTGTATTCGCGCGGCAGTCGCCTTTGGTTAGAACGCAGGGGGAGGCAATATAAAATGATAGTGATGATAAAGGCGTTTTTTGAAGTGAAAACTTCTTTAGCGGCGTTGTGCACTTTTTTTGTAATGGGTAAAAAATTTTGAACTCGCGTCAGGACACGTGACCTGATCGAAAATTCGTAAAACGGTTAAAAAGACATCAACGCGTTGATTACCGCGGTGCCGATTTTTTTTCAAGTGAAACTTCTGTCGGCACTCCCGGAGTGCCACTGTTTTTTATTGGTTTTGCTAGTCTACTGCGGGTGGTTTAAATACATCTACCTAGATTCTGAAAAAAATAAATAAGATGACTACTGACTCAGTATTGATTCTTTAGTTGTATTTCTGCCAGCCCAATGACGATTACAAAGCACTTATCGTTATCATAAAGAACTTCAGTGTATCGAATTTTACGATATCGAATGCTAGTGCAACCTACAGTAGCGGCACACTTGGGATTCGCCATACTATCGACATAACAAATCGAGGAATAAAAAGCATTACCATCCGTTATCGATGACCCTGAAAATTACATTGGTAAAATACTTGTATAATACTACTATAGTTTGTTCAAAAAGTATCTGATGAAAGTGTAAACACACTCACTAAAGGGAATTAGTAACATTCATCTACATTAAGAAGCTTTCAACTTCACTTTTCACTTTTCGAACAATTAGTGCTTGAATAACATTATTAAATTGTAATTGAAAAATCTTCAATTGAAATTGAGGTTATACAATTGACCGTAATTGTGGAATGAAACATGTCTTTAAGGTGAATTGTAATTAGAATTTCGGGATTATGTATTTAAATAATCAAATCAAAGCACTCGATCTGTAAGTCGCACAACAAAATTTCTGCCACAGTACTACGATTTCTGACCCATTTGTTTACATTTTCATCACATACTTTTGCAACAAACCATACATCTATCTGACAACTGGTCAAGGTGAACTGACGTTTCCGGCAATTGCGTTCCAGTTATTGACCCATCTGCTTTTTGCGTATCTCACGAAATTATAATTAAATAATTTTGATCAAGGTTGAGTTCATATTGTTTAACTTTGTCGACCTATATTTCTTTAGTGAGGGATTTTTCATAGAATAACTCCCTTTAACTCACATACATAACAAAACGCTTAAAAGCAATTAAGACCAATGAGGTACCTAATCGTTCGTTGGAGTCGTATTTTCTGAATGATAATGACACTATCTCTTTTCAAGTGCTACCATTATTATTAAAAAAAACCGAAGAAAATGGAAAATATACCAACACACCTTTCATCTTCATAACCCACAGCCCGATTTCACCCACTGCTGGGTATAGGCCTCTCTTTTCTTGTGTCAATTCCCACGCTCCTGTGCCATCTTCATCTAGGTTCTACCCGCGATGTCAACAATGCTGTCTTCCTATCTCGCCGCCAGTTGACCGATACTTCGTCTTCCAGTCCTTGGATGCCACTCGTTCACAGCCTTACTCCACTTGTCATAACTGCGCCTTGCCATGCGTCCTGCCCAACTCCATTTGAGTTCCATTGTTCGAAAAACCATTCGTACGTCTTCGGATCTCGACGTTTGGAACTCGGTCTAACAGCCTAATTATGCTAATCATGGAACGCTCCATGGCTCTCTGTGCAATTCTTACCCAGCACACAGCCTTCTACGTCAACGTCCACGTCTCAGCACCGTACGTCATGGTGGAAACCCCATTACCTCAAAATTATTTCGTTTAATTTCTTTTCTGCTGTTGACTCATCAAATTCAAATTAAAATTATTTTATTTCACATAAACCTACATGGGCACTTATGAAACGTCAGAAGCTAGGTGTGCGGTTCCAATTGGTCGTTTCCTATGGAGAAGAGCTGGCAAGAAACTCCACGGTTACTCTTTTCATCCCTCTTGAAGAGTCATAATCCTGCATCTTCCAAGTGATACTTGTTGTTTGATATTCACTACATAAGAGGTATCAGAGTTTTAATACCAATTGTATCTCATTACACCTTCCTAATACCAAGACTCTTACCGCCCAACCTCAACAAAGGTCATCTACAATTAAACAAGTCAATCCTCAGGCGTAACATCATATGGTCATTAGGAAACATTGACCACTACTTACGATATACTCGTAATTGATCGATCTGCACCTCACTATAAGTACTGTGATAACACTGTGAGGTTATCAGTTGCATCCACAGCTTCTAGGTAGCAAGTTCAATCTATTCATAAAATATAAGAAACGAAAATGAAACTGGTAAGTTTCAGAAGTGTTTTTTTGAACTATCACTTCAATGATTTGGTGGGCCGAAAGATTGACAAAGAAAACAAAGCAAATATTGAACAAGTTCATAATTGAATTAATGGAATTCTGGGTTCCGACTTTAAAAAAAAGTCTAACCTTTGAAAGATTACTTTTCTTGTCTGTCTGTGACAAGTTTTTCTCGAGATCTATATAATGTTGGAATTTTAATTTTGTCAGTAAGAACAAAACATTATTTTTCAACCTGATGCAAAATGTAATGTTATTTTACTAGTAAAATATAGTAGTAAAATACCTTCTGGGTCAAAATAAATATTTAACATATGCAGATAAAAGGGCACAGACAGAATAAAAGTGATATATTTACGACCTTGCAAATAAATTATTAACTAATATTGCATTTCCATTTTCAGTTCATCGTTTTAGCAGCTGTAGCTTTGGCTCAGGCCGCCAAACTGGACAAGACTTACCTCCCACCCAATGCCCAAGACTCTTCAGGATCTTCCTTCCTCGAGACTCCTCGCGAATACAACGGATTCAAGGATCAAACCGGTGCTTTCTCCAATGGATTCAAGGACCAAACCGGTGCTTTCTCCAATGGATTCAAGGACCAAACCGGTGCTTTCTCCAACGGATTCTCCAGCGAAAACGCTTTTACCCAGAACGGAGCTTACTCAGGTTTCGAAGCTCGTCCCGAGCGCGCTCAGGCTGCTCTTGAGAGAAACGCTGCCATCCTCCGTCAGGACAACTCCAATGATGGAGAGACTTACGCGTATGCTTATGAGACTGAGAACGGTATCTACGGCGAGGAGAACGGAGTGGCGACCAATGGAGTCCAGGCTCAGGGCGGGTATTCCTACACTGGTGACGATGGCAAGGTCTACTCTGTGAGGTGAGAATTGAATTAAAATAATGAAACAAATGCCTGCGTTATTCGTAACTATGTTTGGTAATTTATTAACTTCTTTATTGCAATTTTTCAGGTACACAGCTGATGAGAACGGTTTCCAACCCCAAGGCGACCACCTCCCCACTCCTCCTCCCGTCCCCGAAGAGATCTTGAAGGCTCTGGAGCAGAACGCTCGCGATGAGGCTGCTGGCATCTTTGATGATGGTAAGCATTTGGAATTAGTTACTTTATTTTGTAAACCTTGTGCATCATTTAAGTGCAAATAAACGCAACCCTTTGACCGCAATATTTGGGATGAAAGGCAAAATGTCTCATCAACTTTATTTCTTTTTCAGGATCTTACACCGAAGGCAAATACGACAGCAATAGCCAACAACAGTACTACAACAACAACGATCTTCTCCGCAACGACGCTGCTGGAAGCAGCAGCTCTGTGGCTGGTGTCCAGAAAGCGTACCTCCCACCTTTCGGTCAGCGCACCAACCAGGGTGAAGTCAAACGACCCACTTTCAACAAAAATGTTTTCGCCAGCAACGACGCTACTGGAAGCGGTAGCTCCATCGCTGGGGTCCAGAAAGCGTACCTCCCTCCCGTCGCTCAGAGGAGGCAATCCTCCTTCATCTCTAGAAACGGCTACCAATATTAGAGACTGTTGATAATTCTTGTTATTACTTATTAAATAATATATTTATAACTAAAACTAGTATTTTCTTTATGTGACTTGGTGATTAATTCCATTTGCCATAAAATTCACTATAATTTGATAACAGAATTTAAACCAGTTTTTTTTTAACCGGGTACACAAACACTGAAAAAGTATTCTAGTAGATCTCTTGAACAGGTCGACCCGATACTTAATCAGGTATCCTGACCACCCAGTCAGGAATGAGAAAAGTTATGAGAGTTGCGACACAGAAAATGAATCAGATCCATCAATACTGGTGAACTGACTGAGGCTCTACCCGAGGAATGATAGAAACCTTAATTGGTTTCAGTTACTTACACAGGTGTTATACAATCTTCACTGTTATTATTAGAAACTGAATAGTGAAGATAATTAAATAAGCTGTTACTTAAAAGTAATATGAATGTGGCGGTTGCATATGAGATTTCCAGAACTCATGCTACTCTCCGGGCTAGCGATATATTTTCAAAAAACGAATATCTGCGTTGGTTGAGTTTGGTTATTATCGGATAGCAGAATGGGATGAAATAGTTGAAGCAAAATAAATTGATAGGAATCAAAGGAATTTATTTTAAGAATCTCTGGAGAGGCTGTTTTATTTCATTGCATGTACTTTCTTCGTATACTTAAAATATTAATCTTTGATGAGGTGAAAATCAAGTAGCAATAATTGAGGACTGTGTTCTATTTCACTTTGAAAATAGATATAACTTACCTTCATAATTTCAGCCGAAAGACGCCTACTGCTAGGCCTGCCCCAAGCACCGCCACTTTGACCGATTCTATGCTTCCCGTATCCAGCTAATTCATGCGGCCAGGTCATCGTTTCATCTTGCGGAAGGCCTTCCAACTTTGTAACTTACCTTAAGTCCACCTTTTTCCATAACAATTCTTATGGAATATTGCCGAAAGGTGTTTGGAAATTGGAAATTGCAGTACGTTAATGCACTTTTTCAGCAATTTATTGGGTGGGTGGGTGCCGTTGAGGCTGCTAATTGCATAGATTTTTTGGCATATTTATGGTTCAATTAGAGGAAACAAATGTTTGTAAAACGCAGTTGTGCTCTACTTAAGACAATAAGCTCATTCCTTATCCAATGAAACTAAAGTATCAATGTTGACTATAATTATGTAAATTATTTTTGTTTCTATATAATTTTACTTATCAAGGGCAGGTATGTAACATTTAAGATTTTAGGTTATATAAGGCTGACTTTGTTTAAATTATACCTATCCTTTACTAGCAAAATTTACTAGCACCGCACTCATCGTTTCCACATGGAATTCAAAATAATATTATCTACTATATCGAATGTTAGTACAATCCACAGTAGCGGTACACTTAAAATTTGCTATACCATTGACAAAAACCATTCGAGGATTAAAAGCATACCATACTTTTTTAGATGACCTTGTAAATTAGGGGTACATACGATACATAAAAAATAAACTTAAAAAAAAATTAACATAAAAATTCAAAAATGATAAAATCGAAAGGCACAGCCGGGGGCAAAATCGATGTAAATATGAACATGATTTCCCTAGGGCCAAACGAAGTTTGCTGATCAGCTCGAGCCGAATGAAAGCTAAATACTAATTTGTTGTAATTTCTTCGGATCGGCTGTTTTGTTCAACAAATACTGCCAAATCTAATGTACCGACCCAAACATGTACATATGTAGCACCCCTTATGTAGGTAAAATACTTCATAACATCTGACAACTGGTCAAGGTGAACGGACGTTTCCGGCAATTGCGTTCCAGTTATTGACCCATCTGCTTTTTGCGTATCTCACGAAAATGGAATTAAATAATTGGTCAAGGTTGAGTTTAGATATTATTTTACTTGCTGGAACTAAATTCTATCCGGAGAGGACACCTTACATATAATGTACTAGAGATTCATAATATAAAATTTGCCCTGTGGTAGGCACAGGTTTAAAATACACTCACATTTCGCTAGATAAGTATAAGTCCTATGTATGTAATAAGGGTGAGCCTATTGCTACTAGCCTCTGAAAACTCTGGGTTGCGACAGATATTCTACTAATGAAAAAACCGAATGCCACTTTGCTCAACCCGAATATTTATTATTGGGTTAGAAATTATCAAATAACTTCTCCCGCTCTGGGCGGAGCGGGAGGGCGTGTCAGACTCTTACTGTCTAAAACCCACCTGTGTTCCTTCGGTTGCCCTGTTGCCGGGGGCCACGATCTCCCTTTCGGTTTTCTTCGTAGCCCCGGCAGGCATCGGCCTTAACGGACCCCGTCAAACCCAATACCTCTAAGCTCTGCAGTCATGCTTGAAAGCACTTTAAAGACCAATGAGGCCGTGTCTTTGGATTCGTATTTCCTTAATTATTCAAAAGTACTAAGCTCATATCAACTTATTACACAGTTATGAATCACCTAAAGAAAATCGAAAATATACCAACAAAGGTATGTTTGTATATTTTATTTATAACTTAAAGTGACTTAGTTTACTTTCCGCAGTTGATATCTTTGAGGATTGATCTTTTAGATTCATCATACCTAGATGATGAATCCAAAAAGAAACTAAGGCCGTAAAAAACTATCTTTAGAGTAGTTTATTTTGGAACACTGGAGTTAGAAAAACTTATCTATCTATGGCTTTAACGTCCCAATAATCTGTCAGAGAATAAGGAATCTTACAGAATTGTGGGACGTCATTCAATGACAGATAGAATTATACTGTCTACCATCAATAACAATCTGTCTTTTATTGAAATAGGTTATTGGGTTCGATACCTTTAATTCTGAATTATCCCAATGACATTTTAATCAATGTTGTCTGATCTCTGCTACCTAAGAGGTAAAATTTCAATGCAATAGAATCTCATTACACCTTCTTTATACCAAGACTCTCTTACCGCCTAACTTCAACAAAGGTCATCTACAATTAAACAAGTCGATCCTTGGGCGTAACATCATATCGTCATTAGGAAACATTGACCACTACTTGCGATATAATTGATCGATCTGCACCACACTATAAATACTGTGATAACAGTGTGAGGTTATCAGTTGCATCCACAGCTTCTGGGTAGCAAGTTCAATCAGTTCATTAAATAGAAAAAACGAAAATGAAATTGGTAAGTTTGCATTGATAGATTTTGAATGACAGTTCATTGTTCTGAATGCGTAAAACAAAATGTTTAAAAAGTTAAAGGATAAAATGAAAAGAAGTGGATCACGTTACTCTGAATATTACTTCTCCTGCTATTAAATATAATTTTTTAAATGACGAAAACTGCAGCAGTCAAACTCATTTAAAATAATCTTACTTATTTCCGTTTTCAGTTCATCGTCTTAGTTGCTGTTGCTTTGGCTCAAGCCGCCAAACTGGACAGGACCTATCTCCCACCCAATGCCCAAGGCTCTGCAGGATCTGCCTTCCTCCAGACTCCTCACCAGTCCAACGGATTCAAGGATCAAACGAGTGCCTACTCCAACAATGAATTCTCCGGTCAAAACGCTTATGCCCAGAACGGAGCTTACTCAGGCTTAGAAGCTCGTCCCGAGCGTGCTCAGGCCACCTTCGAGAGGAATGCTGCCATCCTTCGTCAGGACAACTCCAATGATGGAGAGACTTACGCGTATGCTTATGAGACTGAGAACGGTATCTACGGCGAGGAGAACGGAGTGGCGACCAATGGAGTCCAGGCTCAGGGCGGGTATTCCTACACTGGCGATGATGGAAAGGTCTACTCTGTGAGGTAATATACAACTTTTATAAACAATGATTTCAGCTTAATATCATATCAGAACAATAATAATCTTCTTTTATTTTCATTTTCAGGTACACAGCTGATGAGAACGGTTTCCAACCCCAGGGTGATCACCTTCCCACTCCTCCTCCCGTCCCCGAAGAGATCCTGAAAGCTCTGCAGCAGAACGCTCGCGATGAGGCTGCTGGCATCTTTGATGATGGTGAGCATTTGGAGTTAGATGCTCAATAATGTTTTTAACAGATTTATTTTGTAGGATTTTGGGGGCTTGTTTGACATTATTATTGTGAAAACTAAAAATAATTATAGTGCAAACAAAACAACTTATTACCCAGAAGATGAAGACGAAGATGAAGGTGGTGGTTCAAACCGGTATCAAATCACACGTAATTATCTTATTGTTTCTATTCTGTAGGATCTTACAACGAAGGCAAATACGACAGCAACGCCCAACAGCAGTACTACAACAACAATGCTCAATCCAACAACTACAACAACGCTTTCTCCCGCAACGACGCTGCTGGAAGCGGTAGCTCTTCAACAGGAGTTCAGAAAGCTTACCTTCCTCCCGTCGTCGCTCAAGGCAACGATGCTGCTGGAAGCGGTAGCTCCGTCGCTGGGGTCCAGAAAGCGTACCTCCCACCTTTCGCTCAGCGCACCAACCAGAAGAGCGCAGTGAGACAACCTACCTTCAACAACAACGCTCTGCCCCGCAACGACGCTACTGGAAGCGGTAGCTCCATCGCTGCAGTCCAGAAAGCGTACCTCCCACCCGTCGCTCAGAGCAGACAACCCTCCGGCAACACTAGAGATGGCTACCGTTATTAGAGACTGTTGAAAGAAGACTTTTATTAAATAAATTATTTAATTGAACACAACCCAAATATTTTTTTTCTGATTTTGATTCTATTTTTAAAAGTATGGAGTCTAAAGCAACGGTTTCCTTAAAGAGCAGTGGCCACCCACGAAACGTTATTTATGAAAGTAGTATAGCGTGATTTCCTAGAGAGCGGTTTTAGACACCGCTGCCAACATTGTCATGACAGCCGTCACTCTTCTAGGAAAACGTAGCTTTAATCTGGAATGTGATAAAAAAAATGTGTAGTAATAATTAATTTATAGTGAAATCACAAAACCATTCTTGATTAGCTATGCGCTAAGTGACCAAACTGATTAGTTGGGTCAAATTATTCCATTATTATTATTACGTCATGTAGTCGGATAATCATCTCAAGAATTGTTTACAAGGCATTTTAATAATGTCCAAAACAAATTGATCTTATAAATCACGCTGTTTGACATTGAATCTTGGATGCGAAATCTGGTCAATCATTACAAAAGAAATACTGTTAGTTTGTTTTGTATTACAGATGTAATTATACAGTAAGAGCTTATTTATAACATGATTATTGAATAAAAAACTGAAAGAGAATGTATTGCTAACTAATGGCTTACTGATATTAGTCGATCCTCTGCCGGTAACAGCAGCTGTTGTTATAGGCAGCATTATGAAGCTGATTCAATATCTCGTTAGTTAATCTATCGAGAACATTGCCCTACATGTCATTGTATACTACAAATCCTAGAGATAAAATTGAGAATTCTTTGTGCCCGTAATTTTCTTTGGCAAATGTCGCCTTGCTATATAAACGTTCGTTTTTGACTTAGTCCTATAAATTTTGGTTCCTCATCCATGATGAAGATGGCCTTATCACATGTATTATTTCGTTTATTCCGACGCACCATTTTATCTGGCGATAAAAAGGACCTTTTCAAGTCAACGTGTTTATTTTTTTTCACGCAAAACTTTTTCCAGAGTCCGATTTTGACGATTCTTTTTTTTTGTCCGTATATGGCAAGGTTCTAAATTACATGGTCAAGGTTTTCATAGGTCGATTTTACCTAATGCTGTCAGGTGGTAGAAATATAGATAGTAGTGGTGCTTCTCTATGCAGATTGAACTGTTTCACAAGCAGCTTTACTTTTCAAATTACTTTTAGATAAGATTGGCACGATACGTCTTGTGTAGCAATTGAAGTTACGTCTAAAAATTAAATTAAATTTTAAGATGGTTATGTTGCATAAACTGAATATAGAATGAGTAGCCTACGGTCTAGATCAGTCTTTATCAGTTTGCTTGTAGAATTTTTATAATAAGTAGATTAATTAGCACTTAGCTACTTTTATATTTTACACCATTTTTGGGGTCTTTTCTAAGATGTTTCCTAAGCAACAGAAATCTTATGAAATAATTGGGAACGAAGCTTTCAAAGTCTATTTTTTTTTTATTTGTATATTGTCGAGCTGACAATATTATTGGAGCAGCAATAAGGAGCAAAGGCATGTAGTAAAGGCATGGACTGCTTAACAAATTGATAGGAGATTGTAAGTTCGATCTCCACTCATTCTCGTTATCGACGAGAGCCCACTACTAGCACAAGCACAATACCTTAGTTGGAAGGGTTACCAGAGAGCTTAGACAAAGTGACATTCTAAAATCGATAACAATTATGGATAAGTCAAAAATATATTGGGTTGACATAAGCTACTAAAAAGCTTGTAGCAATCCTGTTTAAAGTCTTTGTAGAAATACGAAACCCTTTGAAGGCAATCGCCAGTAATTGTCTTCTAGGCCCTCAGGATAGGCTAGGAATACATATAATACTATCACAGCTACAGGGAGGAGTCCAACCCAATGTCTTTTCCTTGTCTTTCTTAAATATACTTTGCTTAAAGATTTGTAAAGTAATAAGCAACTAAGACTATCGTAGAAATAAAAGCAGTACCGCATCGGTTGTTATACCAAATCTTTACATCCAACATTAAGATAGTAAAATAATTCAGGCGTGACCTTTCGGAATACCATTATAAAATACAATTGACGTGGATATATTTAGTAACTTTTCCCTTTAGCTATTTCTAAAGAGCCATAAAAAACCCTGAAAGAAATCGACACGTGTTTCACCTCTCAACGAGGAATCCTCAGGATGACGATTGACTTGTCGCGAACTCGAACACGGCATGTTGCCACACCGACCGCTGAACGCAGACTGAGCCTTATCGCCTTATCAAACATCAATATTTTAAGAATCCAATTACTAACGAACAATTTGTATTTATTTATTCCACATTAAGCGTGGGATAGGAATTATTAGATAATTTATATAAACTTTATCTGATGCACTTTCAGATCTTTAATGAATGCACTGTCTGATAAGTGTATACTATGTTTTGATGAAATATTTAATTTGTTCATATTGACAGCTTGTATTGCGCCTAAGCGCGTCCATGATAACATGGACGCGACGCGCGACGCGCTTAGGCTTCTCAAATCAAATGTTAACTGAAAACTGAAAAGTTATCGCCACTGTTATAAATGTTAACTGAAAACTGAAAAATTACATTTGATTTGAGAAGTTTAACATAACGTTCTTTAACCGATTAATGGATGGAAATGATGGAAGAAGCAATGGACGACATACATCATAGTCTTGCTAGCAATTATTGGATTCCGCTCACATTTCGTGAGTAAAGCTTGATAAATCAAAAATTATACTTACAGAGTAAATTAGTGAATTAACCTAATTTGACGTGTGATAAAAATTGAAACGAAAAAGTAGGTGGTTATAAATATATATTATTTATTTACAAATCAATTAACATTCAACAGTCTCTAATAACGGTAGCCATCCCTTCCGTTGAAGGAGGGTTGTCTGCTCTGAGCGACGGGAGGGAGGTACGCCTTCTGGACACCAGCTACAGAGCTACCACTTCCAGCGTTGTTGTTGTAGTACTGTTGTTGGTTGTGAGAGGCTTCACGGTAGGTACCTGGATGAAAGAAATAATTAAGTAAAATGTAGTTAATATCGTAGAATTTAAATAAGTGAAATACTGAATACGGTTTCAATTAATTTGATTATAGTGTAGAGAATGATAAATGGTCTCACCAATTAATTAAAAATTAGCAATGCTCTAAAATGTCCTGCAATGTCCTGCATATTGGCTAACAGTACACTTTATTTATTTAAGTTCAGATCAGTCTGTCTAAAAATCTTTAATTGAAATTACTTAAGCGGTTTCATAATGTAACATTCTCAAATGCTTACCATCGTCAAAGATGCCAGCAGCCTCGTCACGGGCATTCTGCTCCAGAGCTTTCAGGATCTCTTCGGGGATGGGGGGAGGAGTGGGGAGGTGGTCGCCTTGAGGTTGGAAACCGTTCTCATCAGCTGTGTACCTGAAAATGTAAGATAGAATTAAAGTGGTATCGTTATGAACAAATACCAAAATAAGCCATGAAATAATATGTTGATACAAATGGAGCCTCACCTCACAGAGTAGACCTTGCCATCATCACCGGTGTAGGAATACCCGCCCTGAGCCTGGACTCCATTGGTCGCCACTCCGTTCTCCTCGCCGTAGATACCGTTCTCAGTCTCATAAGCATACGCGTAAGTCTCTCCATCATTGGAGTTGTCCTGACGGAGGATGGCAGCGTTCCTCTCAAGAGCAGCCTGAGCACGCTCGGGACGAGCTTCAAAGCCTGAGTAAGCTCCGTTCTGGGCAACAGCGTTTTGGCTGGAGAATCCATTGGAGTGGGCACCGGTTTGATCCTTGAATCCGTTGGACTGGCGAGGAGTCTGGAGGAAGCTGGAACCTGCAGAGGATTGAGCGTTGGGTGGCAGGTAGGTCCTGTCAAGTTTGCCAGCCTGAGCCAGAGTGACGGCTGCTAAGACGATGAACTGGAAAAAAAAAAACAGATGTTATTAATTTTAGAAAATTTGAAGTTATGCGTATGTCGAAACGAAACCATTCATCCCTATTGGGTCCTGTTCTGAATCAATAACGTAAGACTAATGAGCGAACACATTGTCCAGTGTCCTAATTAATTTGATTTGTTTAGTCTGAGCGGAAAAAAAAGGGAATTTCAATATTTTCTTTCTTTTTAACCTATTTTGTCCCAGTGCAGGTTTTTCCCAAATTTTACAATAAACTATTTTCCTTATATATTTTTTTAACGTTTTTTTAAAATCAAATGTTGTCATTTCAATCCCAGTAGCTTACCAATTTCATTTTTGTTTGTTGAATTGAACTTGCTACCCAGAAGCTGTGGATACAACTGATAACGTGACCGTATCACTACAGTATATATACTTAGGTGTAGGTCGATCTGTTTCAAGTAAGTAGCAGTCAATGTTTCATCATCAACATTCGGGGATGGGCTAGTCTAATTGTAGATGACCTTAGTGAAGCTAGTTGAGATAGTTTTGATATTAAGAGCCGTAATGATGACATTAAACTGCATAATAATCTATTTTCCTACTAGGTTACGGAGGTCAAAAGGAAGATACGTCAAAATGTAATTACATCATCATTCATTAAGAAACGGCGCGCCCTCACACTATAATTATACACTATCTCAAATCAGCTTCTGAACTTTAATCAAGATATGTATTCAGAAATCTGAAAAGTTTAGAAATCATAGACTGTAAGCGTCAGCGCAGACCGACGGAGTAGCGGTGAAGTGACTACTTCCGTAACAACTAAAAGTCGATTTATTTTCGAGTTTCGTGATTTCGAGTTTATTTACTATAGCTGAAATTTGTATTACTTAATATAAACACACAAAGCAGCGTGAAGCGTTATCGATTTGTCGTTTGAAATTTCAGACGCAAGTAGATCGATCTACTGAATAAAATCGATTGTAAATAGTTATATAATTAGTCGCTTCACCGTCATTCCGTCGGTCTGCACTGACCAGACTCGGATAACTTTATTTGCTCAAACATGTGTGTACATACAATACAATGCATGCAAGGTGTTATAAGTACATGGAGTTGTGCTAACATGTTTTCCATATTGCCATGGTGTGCAAATATTAAAATACAAGTATAGAATATAAAAAAACAAAATTCATTAACATTGACAATGCTGACATAAGTAAATAAATTAAATTGAATTGACTGATAGGTAAGTAGGTGTTTTTAGGGTTTCGTTCTTCAAAAGGAAAAAACGGAACCCGTATACGATCACTTCGTTGTCCGTCTGTCTGTTTCTGTGTCAGTCTGTCCTTTTTCTCAGGAACTCGTGGAGGTATCAAGTTGAAATTAAACATCAAATAAGTAGACTTACGGTCTCTTGAAGCTCTAAAAACATCAAGCTACTAAGTCAACGCAATCAAAAAATACGGCCTTTTATGCGACATATTTTGATAGTCACAAATAAATAAAAACCTAAAGGGTAGTTCCCATTGACCTAGCATCATTAAATTTGGAGAAATAAGGTCTCACAACACAAGTAATGTAAAAAGTCCAAAAATCGTTAATTTGAAAGAAATAAAGAAAGAGTATGTAAGTATCGTAGCAGGTGGCGTTCAGTAGTTTCTGCCTACCCCAATGGGAAGAAGGTTTATGTATGTATTTGTATGTGTAAAAATTTTATTTTGCGATTACAAACTTACATTTGCAGTTGAAGAATTGACCGTGACGTATATCGATATATGGGAGAACATGTTTTTCACCCACAATGTTAAGTTTGTTTTTGGTATAAATTCATCCCAACTACGGAAGCCTTCATTATGCGTGGTCAACACGCACTTGACCGGTTTTTTTGTGGTTGCTCAGCGCGCTGTGGAGTGAGCTCTGCTCAAGTTACTTTGGTTTAGGTTACGATAAGGATCCGAAAAAAAAAATCCTGGAAAGAACTGCAGTTACTGACATAGCCTGCAGAGTTCGCAAGCTGAAGTCGCAGTGGACTGGCCATTTGTCGAAAAACTGATGGCCGGTGGAGCAAACGAGTCCTGGGGGCTTAGACAAAGTAATAATTTAAAAACGATAACGAAGTTAGACAAGACTAAAATATATGGGATTGACATATGCCGCGTTAAGTCACGTGGTCAATCGACATCGTTATCGCAAGTTGGTAGACAATGTTCTATTTCGTAACGAAACCATAGAGTAACAAATTGTTAGCATGTTTAATACATACAAATGCGTAGCCAAGCAGCCCTTTCCGTGTTCGCCTTCGCCTCGATCGTGATCGCCAAAAAAGATAACGAAACGAATGTCTAAACGTTGTAGTTATTGAAACAATACGGCCGGATTTCATTCAGCAGCAGATTTTTGACACGAGTGATTACATACTCTTAGATATTTATTCTGTACTAGAGGTATTATTGCGAATAAATCATGCATTCTTTACGTTTATTGTGGGCTGCACACAATGAGAACACCTGGGAGAGGCGCCAAAAGCGATTAAGACAGCGACGGCAATTGGAAACAATTGAGGATATTCAAGCAGCGTTGACAATTGTTCGGGACTTGCTCGCACTCTTGATTCCATGTTTTTTACCACTAAAAATTAAAATGAGATTACTCTATCATCGTTTGTTTTGTCATCAGTCACATAAAAAAATGAATCTATTTTGAATATCATTAAATTTTGGAGACTATCTAAAAGTAATAACACTCTATTCACTTACCACTGTCAAAATATTGTTTTTATTATAATTTGAAAACGATTAAACGCAACACTCACTTATTCTTAACGTAAAACTTTAAAAACAACAAAAATTTTCGCGGCTTTAACCGATTTGACACTTCTTGACAGACACTGATAGCTAAATTTTCGATACCATAACCAATATTTTTGTTTCTTAACGAATAAACAATTCGACACAACGATCGCGACAATAGTGTTACATTGGCTAGGAAATGTTTATCGTTATCTCAGAGACGATGACGAATTTAGGTATCGTTTCGCTACGAAGTGATGTTACTTTGTCTAAGGACCCTGCACGCGTAGCATGACAACCATAGAAACGGGTTTTCTCCGGGTTTTGTCGACGGAAGAATAGACAAAATGACAGATTGTGATTGTTTATCTGTCATTTTGTCTATTCTTTCCCGTCGACAAAACCCATTTCTATTGTAGTCATACAATACACTAACATTTTATGATATTATGTACCTTATCTATTATAGAGTTTTTTCTCTGAAATAAATACATGATAATAATAATCGTGCTGGAGTGGAGACCGCGTATCGGCAGGCTTAGTGTGGGACGCCCCCCAGATAGATGGACCGACGACCTTAAAAAGGTGACTGGAACAGGCTGGATGCGGAAGGTATTGTGGCACAGCTTGGGATCCCATGTCCAGCAGTGGACTGGGATAGGCTGAGTTAAAACTTAAACAAATTACATCGGTCACGTTGTAATTTGTTTAGTTTTACCATTGAATGTTCTTCAAATGCGTGCAGTATTATTTATCATAAAATAAATATTTACACAACTGCTGCGAGGCCCAAAAAGAGAGTAATGTTTTAACCCGTGTTTAAGTATGTAAAGATGTATTTCCATTTCTTTGTTTGTTCTTACATAGCGTAGAATATTATAACAATGCGTTTATTCTATCAAAATGCCAGGTAATTTCCTCGTTCTTTCTTTCATACATAGTCCAAATCTATCAGTAATAATACATAAATTTTTAGGCTTCCTTACCCAAAGGGTGCCAAACGCAACTCTATTAGTAAGAGACTCTGCTATCCGTCTGCCAGCTGTCTGTATCTCATGAACCGTAATAGGCAGGCAGTTAAAATTTTCACAGATTGTGTATTTCTATTGACGTTGTAACAGTGAATAAAAAAATATTGCGTCTTTTGCTAAATATTGTACGGTGGTACGGAGTTCTTCGTGCGCGAATTCTGCGCTCACTTGGCCGGTGTTTAAAAAAAACCTAATTTTATCAAGTAACAGTATGATATTGTTGTAACTGTGTTTTTGTTATAAGAGGTTTGTTTACATTTTTACATAAAAGCATTAAAAGTACTGTGCAGTTCTATAAAGGCACATCGTGCTCTCATATCAGTTCCATAGTAAGTATGTTTGTGGTATAAACATATATCTTTTCTTAGCCTAATAGGGAAAGTAGACGTACCAGCACCTAAGTCGTACTACAGCAATATCTGCTCTCCTGTTTATCAAAGCTGACATCATAATATGTAAAAATATATATTATAAAGGCGAAAGTTTGTGTGGATGGATGGATGTTTGTTATTCTTTCACGCAAAAAGTACTGAACGGATTTGGATGAATTTTTGCACACAGGTAGGTTATACCCTGAAAACACATTTATAATAGTTTTTATTTTTCCCACAAAAAAAAAAAACTGTGTTTATAATTTTTTTTTTAAATGTTTGTAAGCTATTTCTGAAGAAGACAAGAAACATAGTATTTTTGTTCATCACTATTTTCTTAGTATTCAAAATTCAATTACCTAAGCATATATAACCTTTGTTTTTAAGTTATTTCTGTGGTTTTTATTGGAAACTGGCTCTTTTGCTGAATTCAGACTTGCGGAGAATTTCTAAATCGTATCATGAGCGCAAAATAAAACTTTAAAAACCTTACGAAATGAAATAGGATATAGCAGAAATAGACGATAAGTTACATTAAAATAAAACAATATAAGAATAGTTCGACTAATCTAGTTTCTTCCTAACTTATAAATAACTGAGTATTTTTGAGGAAAATTATCAATTACCTGATTTATTTTTGAAGCGAAAACTTTTTTAGGCGTGTTGGGCATTTTTGAGATGGTACTAAACCAGTGATTTCGCGACACCATGATGACACCACCTTTTGACCATTAAAAAGACATCAACGCGTTGATTACCGCGGTGCCGATTTTTTTCAAGTTTTTACTTCTTTCGGCACTCCCGGGGTGGCTCTTTTTTTTTTTCTTTAGATAATTGTACATAATACAAAAATATTTTAGTGTTAGATTTTATATTACAATATTATATAAGATTTGAATTATTTATTTATTGTTTCATAAAAATTGTGCTTCCCGTTTTAATATTAAACAGTTAAGTAAATATCGCTGTAATATACCTATGTTAATGAAAAATCTGTAATTAGATTACCTGATGTACTAATATTAATATTCTATTGACTTCAAAAAGAGATTTTACTTGATCCCTTGAGAAATTATTTTTGTAGTTTTTAGTTTGTGTTGATGACGTCGTGTTTTATTATTCTTTAGATTTATATAATAAATAAATCGGCAGGGACATCGACGCGAAAACTGTTACCATGGATTCAGTACATGATTCTGGCGTTGAAATTTTTCGTCGGTTAATTAAAAAAAAATCTGCTGTTTCATAGAAAAGTGCAATACCTACGCGGTCAAAATGTATGGAACAGCTGATTTTTTTTTTTAAAGGGGGCAAGTGAGTTCAGAATCATCTACTGAATCCATGGTAACCGTTTTCGCGTCGATGTCCCTGCTACCCTGTATAGGTGGACCTAATTAGACGACCACACTCCTTAATCGTACCGAAGGATCTTTTTTTGTATAACGCAAAAATATCCATTATGATAAAAAGTTTTAGTGTTTTATGAATGCTAGTTGATAGCTTAATAAAGATTCAGTGGACGCAAAAGATTTTGATTTTGATTAATTTAGTAGACTCTAAAAACGACAGCACTTAATACGAATTACGCATCCTTACCCTATCAATCTTAATTCAAAATAATTGTTTTAGAATCACTTTTACTGAAACGCCTGACTGCCTCGTTGGTCTAGTGGTCGCAAAGCGCTATCGCTGAGTATGAGGTCCCGGGTTCGATTCCCGGGTCGGGCAAAGTGTTATTGGGTTTTTCCATCTGGGATTTCCCAGCAGCAGCCCGGAGTCTGGATCTGTGCCCGGTTGATAGCAATAGGCTCGCCCCTTATTACATGGGACTTAAACATAACTGGCGAAATGTGGGTGTCCTATAGGTACACTTCTGCCTAACCCTTCAGGATTTACAGGCGTGATGTTATGTTATGTTTTAATAAAACTATTGAAGTATTGCACCACTGATCATTTTGAGAACACATGTTACTATGTTTTGAGAATATATTTGAATTTTCCTTGTAGACAGCTTGTATTGCGTACATTTTTTTCTGGTAAGTAGGCTCAGTGGCAATAGCTTTTCAGTTAGAATTTGAAGTGACAAGCTATACTGCAAAATGTCATTAACGGATTGATGGGAAAAAGCAATGTGCAATGCACATAGGTTTGCTTATTATTTTATTGGATTCAGCCCTTCATTTCGATACTAAAGCTTAGTAGTTTTAAAATAAGAGTTAATTGAAGAATTTACTCTCAAGGAATTGTAGTTTTGGTAAACTCTTATAATACACTTATTAAGATATTTATGAAACTATCGAAGATTAAAACGAAAAATAGGTGGTTAGAAATATATTATGTACAATTCAATTATTCAACAGTCTCTAATAACGGTAGCCATCCCTTGCGTTGAAGGAGGGTTGTCTCCTCTGAGCGACAGGAGGGAGGTACGCTTTCTGGACACCAGCGATGGAGCTACCGCTTCCAGTAGCGTCGTTGCGGGCGATAGCGTTGTTGTTGAAGGTGGGTCGTTTGGCAACACCCAGGTTGTTGCGCTGAGCAAAAGGAGGGAGGTACGCTTTCTGGACACCAGCGATGGAGCTACCGCTTCCAGAAGCGTCGTTGCGGGCGAAAGCATTGTTGTTGAAGGTGGGTCGCTTAGCAACACCCTGGTTGTTGCGCTGAGCGAAGGGTGGTAAATACGCTTTCTGGACTCCACCAACGGAGCTACCACTTTGAGCGTTGTTGTTGTAGTACTGTTGTTGGTTGTTAGCGGCTTCCCGGTAGGTACCTGGATAAAACAAATAATTAAGTAAAATGTCGGTAAAAATCTTAAAATTAAAATAAGTATTCGATTATTGCTCATCAGATTTCGATATTTACTTATTTAATTATAGTGTAGAGAGTGATAAGTGGTCTCACAAATTAATTATTGATTGAACATTAGCACTATAAAACTTTCGACTAGCATATTGGCTAACGGTACACTAATATTCATCTAATTTCAGACAGGTCTTTATACATATCCTTATTAGAAACTGCTTGTAACATTTTCAAATGTTGACTATGTCTCACCATCATCAAAGATGCCAGAAGCCTCATCGCGAGCGTTCTGCTCCAGAGACTTCAGGATCTCTTCTGGGATGGGGGGCGGAGTGGGGAGGTGGTCGCCTTGGGGCTGGAAACCGTTCTCATCAGCTGTGTACCTGAAAACGTACGATAAAGTTTTATTGATAGGCCCAGGTATCAAATTTATAAGTGGTAGTGCATTGTGTTGACAAAAACAGATTCTCACCTCACAGAGTAGACCTTGCCATCATCACCGGTGTAGGAATAACCACCCTGAGCTTGGACTCCATTGGTTGCCACTCCATTTTCCTCGCCGTAGATACCGTTCTCAGTCTCATAAGCATACGCGTAAGTCTCTCCATCATTGGAGTTGTCCTGACGAAGAATGGCAGCGTTCCTCTCGAAGGTGGCCTGAGCGCGCTCGGGACGAGCTTCAAAACCTGAGTAAGCTCCATTCTGAGCATAAGCGTTTTGGCTAGAGAATCCATTGTTGGAGTAAGCTCCAGTCTGATCCTTGAATCCGTTAGACTGGCGAGGAGTCTGGAGGAAGGAAGATCCTGCAGAGCCTTGGGCGTTGGGTGGCAAATAGGTCCTGTCAAGTTTTCCAGCCTGAGCCAAGGTGACGGCAGCTAAGACGATGAACTGGAAAACACAAATTGTTTATATTTTAGAAAAGCAGTTTATTTTATTGCTGAACAATATTAATCCTTAGTAGATAGTTTTTTGATTATAATAAAATAGCTTGTTTTTCGTTCTAGTTAGATTTGTATGTTTCGAGGGGATTTCACTACTGTTTTATTTGTCACTGTTAGGCAAAGGACTCCCTCAATTTCTTTTCTTCTAGACAGTATTTCTTTGCTTTTATTTACTAAAGATATTATTTTTAACTTATCAACCAAAGCTGTCAATAAAATCCAGTAGCTTACCAATTTCATTTTTGTTTGTTGAATTGAACTTGCTACCCAGAAGCTGTGGATGCAACTGATAACGTAACCGTATCACTACAGTATATATACTTAAGTGTAGGTCGATCTGTTTCAAGTAAGTAGCAGTCAATGTTTCATCATCAACATTCGGGGATGGGCTAGTCTAATTGTAGATGACCTTAGTGAAGCTAGTTGAGATAGTTTTGATATTAAGAGCCGTAATGATGACATTAAACTGCATAGTAAACTAGTTTCCTTGTAGGTTACGGAGGTCAGAAGGAGGATACGTCAAAAGATAATTTAAAGCATCATTCATGATGAATAGGCGCGCCCTCTCACTGTAATTACACTCTAGCAAAAATCAATAAACTAGCTTTTGAACTATATCATATTACTATATCTTCTATATTTCAAAATACAAAAAGTCTGTAAATCATAATAAGTATGCATGTATGTAGTATGGTATGTTCTTCAATTACATGATAGTACCTGGGCGACCGAGCTCTGCTCGGGTGAAAATAGAGAACGCTCATTTAATAGTATAGGAAAGTTCATACCATTCCATGTATACCTATTTATTCCAAGCTGCCATGATAGTAGGTCCTTACTAATTCTATGCTGCCACATCATTATTCAATATCTTGTTCTAAACTTTGGGCGACCGAGCTCTGCTCGGGTGAAAATACGGAGAAAACGAATTTTCCCAGTTAAGAGACCTAGCTAGATCGATTTTTCGTCCCCGTAAACCCATATAATGCAACTTTCATCGAAATCGTTCGATTTCGAGAACATGAGTACAAATATATATACCTACTTATATATACACAAATATTGCTCGTTTAATAGTATAGAATGTGCCATGTTTCATAATATGAAATTCTGAAAAATGATCTTATACTTAATCATTTTTATAAAAAGTTGAATGAAAGCCTGTACGAAAATCAGCAATTTGATACCTTTTTATATAAGTAGATCAAGATTTAATAAGGCGTCTTTCTATTCAAGTACAAGGAAGTTGCAAAACATATAGTCAAAAACCATGTGTCCGTACCTATGGATTGGGGAGCCATGAAGATCAGTTTCTTTGTTTCCATTATCCGTTTTTCATTTCATCAAGTAACATAATGATGATATGTTTCTATTTATATTTGTGTGATGTTTATATTTTCACATTTGACTGATCATCAAGGATATTTTACTGATTTATAAAGACAGATCGTGAACCCATTTTAGTTTCATCACCCACAAACATTTTCATCTTTCTAAGCCTAATATCAACCTTAATACACAATCATTATTTGAGCATTACTTTTACTGAAACGATTGAAGCATTGCACCATATTTTTTGAGAGCACTCGTAATCATTATAATTGCGGTATCATCACGCATAGATTGACGTAGGCAGAGTAAGGCAACGGGGTGAAGGTCGTTTTAAAGTGTTGTGTTAGTTCTTGAATGGTTTGATAGATGGCGTGAGCTATCGATGTTGGTAAAAGCTTTGGTGGAGCTTTATTCGATTTTATTTTGTAGCCTAAGGCTTATTTAGTGCTGGGGAAAGGCCTCACCCTTATGGCTTTATGGCCTTATTATTTAGGTAATACTGTCTTGCTAGCTATGCTGTGTCTAGACTCAGATAAAATTGTTGTGTTACGTTAAAAGTTGAGCACTAAATTCTTAACCCCAATGATCTCGTTACTGAATGTTGAAATAAGATATTATGTGTATTTGAATTAAATGATGAGCTTTTTTATACAATTTTTTATTTATGAATGTTGTTTCATTATTTAGAATGAAATTTTCGTTATTATTATTGTTAATTACCAAAAATGATTGAATAACTTTAATTGTAATTATCCTTTTTGTCTGTATAATATTATGAAAAACCATAAATGGTGCATGGTGTGTTAGCCTGTAAGTAATTGTTGCAGTAATAAACGTACTTAAGGAAATTATTTTAATTAATGTATTGTGTAAACAATTGTTGGCTAACCCGAATAAATAAATGAACACTAGTTAGTAGCAGAATTTTGTTTTCTGTGAAGATGTGTATTTCTAGTCAGGTTTAGTTATCTTTAATTAATATTATAAAGAGGTAAAATGGTTCGTTTGTTTGTAACAAGTAATCTCTGGAAGTTCTGAACCGATTACAAAAATTCTTTCACTGATAAAAAGCTAAACTATTGCCGTTTTTGGATATTAATATTTTTTATATTTACTGGTATGGTTGACTTCCACGCGGATGAAAGTCGCGGGTAGGAGCTAATACATTTATAAAACCTTAAGGCGAGCTCTCCTTTTCTTGGTTGGCAAGAAAGAATGCCAATAAATGAAACACATTCGGGAACACGGGTGGGTTTTAGTCAGTAAGAGTCTGACACGCCCTCCCGCTCCGCCCAGAGCGGGAGAAGTTATTTGATGATTTCCCACCCAAAAAAAAAATGGAGGTATATGAGTAGGTACTATTTTTAACCGACTTAAAAAAGGAGGAGTTTCTCAGTTCGACGGAATCTTTGATTTATGTTCCCGATTACTTTAGGAGCGTTGGGCATTTTTGAGATGGGACTAAACTGTGCCGGTATTTTCCGACACCGTGGATCAAAAGACATCAACGCGTTGATTAGCGCGGTGCCGATATTGTTTCAAGTTTTCACTGCTGTCGGCACAGTTTTTTGTTTGAAATGGTATACTTCCTAAGTGGTCCCATTGTCATCAGACAAGCTCTGATGATGGGATCCTGGAGAAATCGAGAGAACTCTTCAAATAATATAGGCACACCTTTAGCGATTTGGGTATGTTTTATAGTAACTCTTGCATTTGCTCTCGGAAAGCACCACTTGGTGAAGTGGAACTGATGATCAAGACCACAGATGGCTACCGGAACTGTTTTTAGTATTTCATGGGTTGCGATTCGATACTTTAATATGGTTGCTAGACATTTACGCTGTCACAATGCATATGGTGAAGTAGAGTTGATGGTGAAGTACCAGGAGAAATACTCAACAGTTAACGTCCCTGTATCGAGAAAAGGAATATTTTGTAAAAAGCGATTAGCAGTTGACATTAGGCTATTGTAACTTAGATAAATTGCAAACTGACTCACTAATAACAAAAAAAAAAACTTCCATAGACTTAAAAAAAAAAACACTACATAGTGAAAAATAAATTAAAAGTCGGTGGCAATAAACTAAAATACAAATGCAAAGTCGCCGAATTCCGAAATTAAAGTTATTTTTCACTTTTAAGTGCTATTTTTGGAAATTGGTTGTGATTTTTAAACAAGGCAGTTCCTTCGGTGGAGCTTTAAGTGAAAAATGTAAGTTGCTTATAAGGTATAAGTTCTTAGAACAAAACAAATCAATTTAAATCATTCGACCTTCTCATATTTAGAAACAATACCTAGATACGAATCTTACTGATTCACAATCCTTATAATGCTCATCTCAATCTGACATAAAAAAGACATTATCGATCAAATCGGATTGTGAAATCGATCCATCTTTGCAACATCCTTTTATGAATAGAAATTCCGACTAATAGTGAGTACTTGAAACGATTTGTGTCGATATAAAGGTCTGCAGACGTTCATTATTCGTAGGTCTGCATACATTTTTCGGGTAACTTTAGAGTGCCAGAAATCGGGAATCAATGGATGGTTTTTTGTTAATCCAGTTCAAGTTGGTAACAACTATGATAGCTTGTGACTTTTGCAAGTTTATATGAATTTCTGGCTAAATGAGAGGAAGCAGATGATACTAGAATTTGTACAGTAACCTAGGAGGTACGAAAAAATCTCTACAAAGGTGAAGCTTAGGTCTAGATCCAATCCCCATTGATTTTAAATAAATTGCTTGACTGCACGAGTAAGAAAAAGGTTCCCACAACAGCACTATAGTATTTTTATCACACGAAGCAACGCCCGCTTTACTTGTGCTTACCAAGTATACAAACACGCTGTGAATGTGTGTTTGTACACTTGGTTACCACAAGTAAAGCACGCGCCGCTTCGTGAAATAAAAGACTGTACTAAAACACGTTTTTCGAGGTGCGTTTTAAGAAGTTAAAGTTAGAAGAAGTAGGTATTTCTATCACATCACAAGAATTTTAATTGCTATCGATACCTACAAAAAAACCACATGTACTGAATGCAGTGGACTTATAGACTAAAATAAAGTCATAATCAATCAACACATTCATACAAACGTATGTACTTGGACCATAAATCGATTATATTCTCGCTGCATTATGACATCGGTCGGTATTCGATCCGAATGAGCCGTTTCGTCACAGACCGCACAGTTTTAAAACAGTCGGCTCATTCATGGAGTTAAGGTCAAGATGCGTTAAAAAAATGGATAGATATGGATTTTAAAGTTTATAAATACGGATAAAATAAGGATATTTTCGGATATTGATGATGATTTTAGATAGTGAGATATTTTCAATCAGTAATTTTATTAGAATTTGAATAAAAAAAAAAACTAAGACCCTGCTAAGAAATCGGTTCAAAAAGTTGTTTCGTACCAAAACTTAATTTAAGTGTTGGTACATCAGTTTTCAGTTTTTTATTGTTGAAAGGAAAAAAAATGGCCCTTAGAGAATTAATTCTAAAATAATTTAAATGTAAGCTAAAGTAACTACACCAATCAATCAATCTGCCTAGCCTTTTCCCAACTATGTTGGGGTCGGCTTTTAGGCTAACCGGATGCAGCTGAATACCGGATTTTGCATGGATCGAATGCCTATCTGACCTCCACGACCCAGTAACTGGGTCATACGATACTCCTTGTCAGACTTTTGGACTTCTAACGACCCGTAATGACTGTCAAAGATCCACGAATGACAGCCGGGACCAACGACTTAACGTGCTTTCCAAGGCATGGAGGAGTCTCGGTGTGTTAAGATGGTCACCCATGCACAGACCAACCCCGGAAAGCGAAGCTTAACCTGATAGATCGAACCGTGTGACTAAAGTACCTACACCATTAGACCTAAATACTTATATAATTGTGACCCTACAGCAATTGTCGATGATTAAACTAAAAATAAACCTTAACAGCAAGTTCACAGTTCACGGTCGAGCAAGTAATTATAAAGACAATAACGATTATCTTACGAACGTCCGATCGTGTGTCCGACGACCTTTCACTGTATTTGTCTTGTATGTCTTATAGGTTAACGTGGATACGACAAGCGATTGGTCAGATGTTAAGCGAAGCAATGTTTTCCCAAAATTAAATCATTCATACATCACACTCTAATAGGTAAATTACATAACATAACACCACGCCTTGACTCCCCGAAGGGTTGGCCGTTGTAGTACACCCACATTTTGCCAAAAATGTTTTAAGTCCCATGTAATTAGGGGCGAGCCTATTGCCATCAAACGGGCACAAATCCAGAGTTCGGGCTGCTACTGAGAAATTCCAGATAGGAAAACCCAATAATACTTTTCCCGACCTGGGAATTGAACCCAGGACCTCATGCTCAGCAGTAGCGTTTTCGACCACTACACTAACGAGGCAGTCTATAAGCAAAAAAAAAGTCGGTTTATAAAAGTTTTTGAAGTGAAAACTTCTTTAGGTGCGTTGGGCATTCTTGAGATGGTAAAAAACAATTGAACTCGTGACACCATTACCGACACCTCAGTTTTGTAAACGCGATTGTGCTCTTTATTTATATTATGTTACGGATCAATGTTCTATGCAAGTATTTTCTTGATCAAGTTTTTTTTTTAGTTTTCATTTCTGTCGGCACTCCCGGAGTGCCACTGTTTTTTCTATGACTAGTGCGTGTACGAAGCTTTGTACTAAATAGTGTAAATTAAATGTACAAATATAAAACCAGAGAACTTAAAACGTCTATGAGGGTAAAATACTTTTCTGTAAAATTGTGCTGTAACAGCAAATTATGTTCAAGCAGGAAAGTGAGGGTATTTTTTTGTAAAATGATAAGATCAATGGTTAATGTCTCATCAGCAATGTTCCTACATTGTTTTGCAAATTGTGTTATAAGTGGCGATCAGCATTTCTTTTGAGCTGCCCCGTCATCGGCGAAAAAATTTGTTGAACATAGAAATGTTTTATGAATGACTGAACACCCGCCTGGCTTTTTCCAACAAATTTTAGGGTAGGCTTGAAGCAATGGGTAGCTCACCGTCCGAGAAGGACCAGGCCCGGGTCAACGGCGCGTTGTGTTCCACGCGCGCCTCAAAGAGATGTCACCGGAATTGACGGGGTCCCCTTGGGCCGATGCCTGCCAGGGGTGCGAAGAAAACCGAAAGGGAGATCGTGGTCCCCGGCAACAGGGCAACCGAAGGAACACGGGTGTGTTTTAGTCAGTAAGAGTCTGACACGCCCTCTCGCTCCGCCCAGAGCGGGAGAAGTTATTCGATAATTTCCCACCCAAAAAAAAGGCTTGAAGTCTAACCAGATGCAGCTGTATATCAGTTTTTTTACAATTAGCGGCTGCCTATCTGCCTTCCACCCCTTGGGAGGACATTAGAAAAATTAATAGATATCAATACTTTTGTGATCTTTTCTGTCTATTAGCCTCTGGCCATATTTATGTACCTATGTGTGACGTTAATGACTTTAGAAATCATTAGCATATTAATATACTATCATATTAACACTATGTTAGTATTGCAGTTCTTAGCCTGAGATAGCGCACTAGACCAGTCAGTCCATTGACATATGATTTATTACTATTTACTTTGCTAACCTTTCGAACAATAGCTAATTACAGTGATACACATGATTAATTAGAACTTTAATATGTTTCTGCTAATGATTCATCTTGTTCTATCATTATTGATGAGATTCCTATCAATGTATTTATATTATAAAAATAATATGATGAAACATTGACATAAGAAATGTGAGACTGTGATCGAAAAGCAAAATAATGGCGAATTGAATAGTTTCCAACACATGATTTCAGAAGTTTCCAACTGTTAGACTGGAAACTGTCTAAATTAAAAGAAGATAGAAGAGATAATACTATTGAGTTGTGGTTAACAACAGGAGAATGGCCTAATGGTAAATGGCCATCTCCGCCAATATCAAGGGCCTTGCAGGTGTGCTTTCTTCCCAGAGACTAATCGAAAATCTAATAACTACACCGGCACCCTAAACCCTACTAATCAGAACATAATGTTGCTATAGCAACAGAGATAGATGTAATATATCTATCAAATAAGGTTGATATCCGTTATTTTAATTTAGTTTTTAGCCCAGCAACAAAAAGGGTTCTAATTTGAGAGCTATAACAGACACATTATGTCACTTTAAACGTGGGCAAGCGTTTGTCACCAACAAATTACAGTGCTGGCCATAAAAATGCCAAGGCCCTATAATTTTACCAGGTGATGTAATAATAAAATAAATACGCTTAATACGTTGTGTGTAGTGACAGCAACAATTAGGGGATTGTCACGCTGTCCGTCTGTCACGTACCCACGAACATCTAAATGGTCATTATTGGTTTATGGGTGGTATAAATATCATTTGTTTTTTGGGATTATCACACATCTCAAGTGAGTCCTGGTGAGGATACAACAGCAGAGATGAAGTGGTTCTTGGTAGGTTAAAAAAACAATAAATATCATTACAAACAAACGATTTTTTAAAGTTTCAGTTATGAACAGCCGTCATAAAAGTAGTCTTTTAATCTTAATTCTTACAATTACTTCTTGGCCATCATGGCTTTCTTAGGATTCGTTAAACATTTTAGTCAAATATACATAAACATAATTTTATATTCATATTTTGTATACTTTTCCTTGTCCCGCGCTGTACATTGTAATTAGAGGTACCTAAATGAAAGTAGTTTAAACTCTACCGGTGACAATAAGCTCCGACAATGAGCTCTCATTAAAGATTGATCCAGTAACGTACTTCCATTGTGTTTCTGACTTAGCACAATAGGGTACATAACTTTATTCGTTAAGAATGGGGTCTTTAGAGGCAGGCTTTTGTGATTGAGGTTGATTTCCAGGTGTTGCGGAGTATGTATAGTTGCATGTTACAACTAGAAATAAATAATGCATCTTTTGTGGATGGAAATATTTTTGAAGAATTTTTTTTTTTTTGGAAACTCACCTTTTGTTTATTAGGTTCTTGGTGTTAAGGTTTCTTTTCAAATTAAATATTTAACATTTGAAAATAATTATCGTTTTCTTTACAGATTTCTCTGGCCATAGGCCTAGCAGCTTCTGATAAACTGGACCGCACCTACCTTCCACCACCAGGTGCCCAATTAGCTGGCGGAATCCTTGGTAGCCATGATGCACCATTGGAACCTCCACATCACACACCTTTAGAACCTGCACCCATGATTGGAGGACCAGGATCTCAATCCAACTTTGGAATAAATGGAGAACATGTACACTTCGGTGATAAAATACCGAAGGTTCCAGTGACGACCACCTCTTATGCATTTTCGCAGACAACGACTTATCCAACTGGAGAAGGCTTTGAAACTGCAGTTTTACCAATAAATCCTGTTACTGGACTGCCAATTGGATCGGAGCAAGGAAACTTCCCCTATGTACTTTCTCAAGGGCAAGCACCAAACTATGGGACTAATATTCAACCTGGTTTTGCTCCATCTGCTCCCGTCAACTATGACAGCCCACGTGATCAATTTGCTAACCAGCCTTTGGGTCAATATACAGGACAAAATGTGATTACACCTGGCGGTGCTCAAATCACTGGATCAGTATATCCAGCTCAAAGTCAAGGTCAGGTTCAATATCCTGGTGGGCAGGCTAATACGGAACAGCAAGGATTCTTACCCACTGGTGCCCCTGACAATCAGCGTTTTGATCAATATCCAGGACAGAATATAGTTAATCCCGGAGGTGTTGTTCAAATTCCTGGCGGTAATCAACATCTGGGACAGTATCCTGGTGGTGAGACAGTAATAGGGCAGCAGGGACTCGTGCCATCTACTGGATCTCCAATAAATATTCAACCCGGTGGTATTCAACAAGGCGTGAACTATGATGGTTCTCAAGGACTAGTTCCTCAAGGAACTTACACTGGCCAACCGATCAATGTTCAAAACCTGGGTGGAACTCAACCGACCCAGACATTCTACCAAAACCAGCAACCTATTAATGTTGGTGGAATTCCATCGCAATATCCCAATGGAAACCAAAACTACGGGCCCTCTGTACCTACTGGATCTGAAAACGTATACCAATCTGGGTCTACACCTTCTTCTATTCCTTCATCGTACAACAATGATGTCTCTAGTAAAACTCCTTATCCTGTAGTATCATCTCCTACATCAGGATACTCCTCAGTTGGACCGGTTTATCGACCAGAAAGGCCCCAAGCCGCTGCTGATAGAAACGCCGTAATTCTCAACTATGAAAATGTTCGAACTCCAAATGGCTACTCATATAGTTTTGATACTTCAAATGGAATTCATGCTGATGAAAGTGGTATAGTTGATAATGGAACGAAAGCTCAAGGATCATATTCTTACATCGGTGATAATGGAAAAGTCTACAGTGTTATTTACACTGCTGATGAAAACGGTTTTCAACCTCGTGGTGATCACTTGCCGACACCTCCGCCTATACCTGAGGCTATCCAGAGGGTTATTGAGCAAGCTGCTAGAGATAAAGCCGCTGGAATTGTGCATGATGGTAAGTTTATTCAACGTATTACATTCATTTTAGTTAGCTTACAAAACACTTAATTTTTCTCGTGAGAATTTAAAATGCAATCAAAGAAATGTTATCAATTATTTTACTGTAGATCTTATAGACGGTAAATTATTCAATTATTCAATCACACTAATGCATTATTTCTAACCATACAATTACATTTCATGTTAGTACTTAAGATTATTATCTCATCCTGTAAGACACAGCAGCTACGCTTATTATTCTAAAGATTCATTGTTACCGTATAATTTTACATTCGTAATAATATATATTTTTTGCAGGTTCTTACGATGAAGCTAAATATGGTGACAAGCAATACCAAGGAACTGCAAATCGTCGTCGCCCTCAAAATCAAAATACTGATGTATTTGGAAATAAACAATTCAATGGAGCTCAAAATAATCTGCCAGTTACCGGTACAAGGAAAATTTCAAGTAACCAACTACCAGCAAGACGCCCATCAAACGAGGCTATCGGTGGAAATAATGATCAAAAAGATTTTGAAGGAAACAAAAGGGTTTCAGAAGATGGAGTAACATCAATAGGAGGTTATGACCAAAATGGTTTACCTGAACAGGATAGAATAAATCAGCTCGACAAGTACGGCATAAAAAAACAGGGATTTTCAGGTGGTCGTCCTATGTTCAATGGAGCTGATCGGCCTCTTACTGGGACCGAAAATATCAAACAAAATAATGCTTCGGAATTGAAAAACCCCGGCCCATCTGGACGCCGCCCAGTATCTGGTGGTGTAAAAGATAAAATGGAATCCAAATATCCTGGATCTAACGTAGATGTAGGAGATGCTGACTACTCGGAAACTGACGGAGATGAATTTGATAATAACAACGGTAAAAATATCGATTCTATGAGCCCAAACTTATCTGCTGGAACAGGTGAAAAAATAAATACCAACTTCGATAACGTCACAGGTTTTCCTGATATTGGAAACAAAAAATCAATATTGAGGCAAAGAGTCAAAGCAAATCAAAGACCTGACTCAACAGACAATGGATACACCCAAAATAAAAATGGCAGGCCTCAAGGAGAATCTTTCACTCAAAAAAGTACCGAGACGCCGTTTTTTTCAGATTACTTAAAAAATGCTATCGCAAACCAACAAGAAACTAAACAAGATAAAACTGGGTACCAGTCCAAGCAACCGAATACCAAGTTTGAACAGATAGAAAGAGATTCATTCCCAACACGATTCAGCCCTCAAGAAGCACCTTCAATCCAACCTGATCAGCGCAGAACCGAATACGTAGAAGGTATGACACGAAAGCCTTTTATGACTCCAAACGTTTACAATCAAAATAATAAGAACAGTCAAGCAACTCCTAACAAAAACAATCAAAACTATAGAAACAGTCAATCTACTACCAGGAGGCCTTTTACGACTATTGGTGTCACATCACCTACAGATAACTCTTACACTGATTATGACGATGGTGACAATTATGCAACTAATCAAGATAATGGTGACGACAGAATCGAATCCGCCAAAAAACCTACAGACAACCGTGTTACGTCTCGACCTTATTCAACAACTTATACTACATCAATACCTCAAAATGAACCAGGTGGTCAGAGAACGCGTGTCAATCAAAAAGGCGCTGATACTCTAGAACGAAGAACTGAAAATTCAGCAACTGTATCGCCAGGGTATACCTATGGGCCAACTACTCAAATGCCATCCCATAATTCCCGATTTGGAAGTACTGAAATTCCTCGAAGAATGAAACCACAACAGCGAAGACCATCAACCACTGAACCAGATTCTACAACTGCTGTTGGTAGACCTACTACAAATCAGTTTTCCTCAGGAACTGAAGAGTCAGACTATAAATATCAGACTGCGAGACCCGTCTCTAGATATAGTGATACAAATGTAGGGTCTGATTATCCAACTACTGGTTTTTACCCTGGTTTAGGCTCAATGACCACTATTCCGGGAGTTTCAACTCCTCAGGACTTTTATACCTCCACCTACGGACCACAAGGCTACTACAGCACAACGTCTGTACCTCCAACATCTGGATACATACAAGGCTCTCAAACTCCATCCGGTACTCCTGAATCATTACAACCTTCACAGGACCAAAGTTACCATACTGGTTATCATTATGGACCTCCGAAGTCTGGTTCATTCATGCCTGATAATACTGGTTTTTTCGCACCCACTGGAAATTCTGAAGTTTTTCCAAATTCGCCAATTGGAACTTATCAAACCACTTATCAACGGGACCCCGATGGTTTCCCGTCTACTACCTTAGGCTCTATAGCGCCTGAAAGACAGGGCACTTTTATTCCATCTCTACCAGGAACCTTTGTTCCAGAGACTTCACCAACTAGTACTTATCAAGGAAGTTACCAAAATGAACTCTCTACGCCTGACTATGCTGCTACTATTAGATCTTCAATTCCAGGAGGTAAACCTGTCTTTAAATATCCGGGATCAGCTGGAGTTCAGGAAACTACTGGATACGAATACGGACCTTCAAGACCTACTTACTCAACTACCGACTCAACCTCAACTATAGGAACAACTCCTGGTTCCTTCATACCATCTGGAACCACTGCTCCATCTCAAGACTATTTCACCAATTATCGTCCTGGATTACAAACTACTAAGGATACGCTTGTGGGAGGACCTGTTGATGGTTTCGGAAGACCAATCACATCTGAACAGGGTGGGTCACATCCTGGATTTGGACATCTCACACAAGGAACAACAGGACCAGGAATCATTAAAGGACCAAACTTTGGTGGTTCTGGCCAGTCTACTACATATCCTGGTGGTTTTGATCAGACTAGGGTTATTGGTGAAGACTTTAGTGGACCCAAACAGCCTCAAAGGTATGACCCTATAACCGGTTACCATTATAAATGATTGATGTATTCCGAAGTTATTTATTTCTGATAATTTATTGAGAATCAATAAAAATTTTAATACATAAGATGTTGTTTTAATTATTGTATTCTGCCATTTTAAAAGTTACTTCTTAAGGCATTAATATTAACTATCTGTCTATTAATAGTTACTGTTGAACATAGTTAGGTATTAGATCAATTCCTAAATCTATCCCTCAATGTCTACTACCCAAATTATATTTAATCTGAACTTTGCCCATCAAAATACATTATACAGTATTAGTGATCCAAAATTACCCTAATTACATTCGAAATCATGTCATTAATCATCCACAAAAATCTAGTCAAAGGAAGCGACGTCCAATTTCCTATATTATTACGATAACTACACACATACGTGGTAATTGCTGCCATGTAGGTACCTAAATGTCAAGATCAAAAAGATATCTGGATCATTTCTTACTCACGTATATACGTATACTAATCAATTACACAAAACGATTAAACTGCATACATTAAAAGAAGCGAATTTAATAATTTGCATAAGCACGAAATTAAAATGACGTAATTTATCATTTTTTATCTTAAAGTTAGTCACGTTTGATGAATAAAATGATGCAAATTGAAGAACATTATTTTACTTAGCTAAAAGCTGTGAAATAAGGATTCGTTGTCCACCAAATCAATGGTCAACACAAATCCTTGTTTAATTTCAACAGTCAGATGGCCTAATATCCCTTACAAGACTATAACTACAGGTATAATATAACAAAACCTAGGAGGTCTGCTGCTCTCTCTTTACTTATTTTCAATAGCGTGATGATAAACCAAAGAGTTCAAGCTCCATCTACACTCAAACTATGAAAGTTAGCCAATGATCTGTGAGAGCTAAGAGCACAAGCATTGCATGCACACATGCAAATTAGCTTCAAGATTTTGGCGACAGAATATAGATGGCGCAATTATAAATGTTGTAGATCTTTTAAAAATAAGATACAAGATCACGCATGTATTCCCTGTGGGTTAGGCAGAGGTTTTTAAATGCAATTTTATTTTCCAGTTATCTTTAAGTACCTTATGGGCATTATATTATTTCTCAGTAGCATTATCAACCTATTATGTTCTCACTGCTGGGACACAGGCTTCTTCACTGTAAGAGGGAGCGGGCCGTAATCCAACACGCGGGCCCAGTAGGGGTTGATAGATTTCATATGTCTTCGAATTTTTGGTTCTAGGACATGCCGGTTTCCTCACGATGTTTTCCTTTACCGTTTTGAGAGCAATATACTTGGCTCCTATAACGTGGGACTTAAAATAACTGACGAGATGTAGGTGTACTATCATTGTGGTACTTATACACTTTTGTCTAACCCTAACCCAATAATGATACTCAAACATAACTGGCGATATGTGAATTCACTAAACACATCTGCTTATCCCTTCAAGGTTCACAGGTGATATGAGACATTTTATTTTATTGAGGGTATTTTTATTCAGCCTGGCCTTCAGTTGCAAAAACGGCTTACCGGCGCTATAAAAACACCTCACAATAATGTATGTTATCTACTATTAAAAAGATAAACTTCATAATTTAGATTTAGCAATAAAACTATTGTTTTAAGTAATCTACACAATAAATTGATCATCAACATTGATGTGATATCGTGAGAAAACCTACACGTTTATAATAAATGGCGATCGTGTGTGAGAGTGACGACAGCGCCACCTGCGAGACTGGGCGTGATATACCGGCGCCGGCGTCGCTTGGGATCGTTCGTAGTGTTACTGTAATACTGTCCCACGTTTGGGTAGCCTTTCACTGCTATCGTTCCTTTGATTGCGTGTTTTGTGTATCTTCAAAGGCTTTGAGATGATACGAGCTGCAGATAAATGACCGTCACTATTACTGTTACAGCAACTTAACAGGGATTATCTTAAATTTTGATAGGATTCAAATGCAACAATAATTTTAAATGATTCTGCTTAATTCGGATAAATACATAGGCTTAGCTTTTCGGCATGTCCTATAACTGAAAAATTTAAGACATTTTGTAACATTCACCAACCCGCACTGGGCTCGCGTGGTGGATTATAGCCCACTACCTCTCACAGAGAGGAGGCCTGTGTACCAGCAGTGGCAACATTTAAGGATGAATATTATTCTAAAAAAAAAAATAGTTATGTTTTTAAAAACGGAATGATAACAAATTACGAGGGACTTGGACCTTTTGCTCACGGTACGATTTTTGCCTGTAACAAGTATTTTAATTGCCTAGATGAGATAACTGCAAGTTCGATTTAGGATAAAACCTAGTACATAAGGAACAACGATGCCGCAAGTATCTATTTATTGAAGTAAAATGAAAATGACTTACCGTATACTAAGCAACTAATGAGCGAAAAAACGTGTTGGTAATATGAGCATACATATTATTACCAAACCGGATTCCAAAGAAAAAGATGCTCCTAATCATAATAATAACAATTTCATAAGAATCGATAAAGTAATAGAAGCCTATTAAAATAATGATTACCTAATAACTAATAACGTTCAAATTACATTATTTAACGAGCACGCATCTTTTAATTTTAACAAATCATAGTTTACAATTGTATGTTATATATTTTTTGTTCGTCTCTAGTTTTTGTTGGATGTTAATGGCTTCGGGTCAGGAGATCCGGTTCCTTTTAATTTTAGGCTCAAGGTTAAGGATGGGCTATTCGTTTTTGCTGTAGGATCTTCTTGCGGTTTTTATTAAAGGGCTTGAAGGTTTTTTTAGAGTACAAAAGGCATTGCTGATGACAGTTTTTGCAAAGAGGAGAAAAGAGAGATTTCATTTTATTAGGTGCGCCCACATATTTGGATGATTTTGTAAAAATTGGGCATTCACTATGTAGGTAAGTGAAGATTTGCTGGATATTTCGACGATTAATTAATTCAGGCATAGGCCTGGTTTCTCAAACGCATATCAAATGCGAAATTATCTGATAATCGATCAGAATTATCCAGCAGTTAATAATTTGTTACAATCCGCGAGTTACTCAAAAGACATTCATCGAGAAATTAGGTAATAGATATTCTTTTTTTAGCTGTTTGAGCGCTCATTAGAGCTTTATAATATAGCGGTTACTAAAAATATCATTCCAAATGACTCAAGGTCGTGCTTTTAGTCATTATAAATGAAACTCTTAGCTAGCGCTTTGTCTTGAGTGAAAAGAATAATGAACAAGCACTAAACTGAGTTCTAAATACACAAGCTACTATTCTCAAACCAATTAGTCACAAATAAAGCAACAAATATAATAATATCGAGCACAAAGGTCACAAAAGCAGTGACAGGTTAGTAACGTAACACCCACGTACTCAATTAGTGCACAAATCGCATCGCGTGGGTTAAGCAGAGGATGTAACTAATAAATAATATAATTCTGAATAATTCTCGTCGTAAACCTATCCTGAATAAACTTCGTTATTATTATAATTGTAATAATAAGTAGTTGAAAACTTTATTACGATCAAGTGTATTATATTTTAGAATGTTAGTACAGTCAGACGGTATTTTTTTTTTTCTGTAAATATTATTAAATTTAGTTGCGTTTGACCACTATGCCACCGTGTATGTGTTTTAGTAAGCGATGAATCTCTTTTTGTCTAAGCTCTCAGGAAACACAGAATCTATTAAGAGATTTACTCTTTAGCAATCAGTGGACATTTTAATTTGATGTGAAAATTTAGAATCCAGTACTTTCGTAAACTAATGCACTTTTCTATAAAGTGCCTAAACCACATAAAATAAAATTAAGTACTGTGCATGGCGTCATTCGCTTTTGATTTTTTTCTTATCTTATTTTATTTTATCTTTTTTATTTTTTTAAATGATGCTGACAATACCAACTAATACCACTGAAAGTAGCATTCACGATCACAATATCTTTATGTTAAGCCTCCATATTTTAATGACAAGGAGTAGGCCATACCAATTTTTCCACGGATCTCGGAATTTTACAAGATTATTTTAATAGGACAATGACTAAAATTGTCCAAAAGTTAGTTTACCTTATTCAACTACTAGGAACATAATAATGTTTAGCTAATAAATTTTAAACATCTGGCATGGCCACTTCTTCAATGAGGTGATAGCTCACTGATCAAGAGGTTGCAAGCGCGACTGTTGAGAGAGGTCATCACTTCGCTTAGCGGGTGGGCAAGTTTCTATGTCGAAAATGCTTGGACTAATGTAGGCACAACTCTGCCAAATCTCAAACAAAAAATTATCATCATAGTCGTTGATTGACATAAACTTTTAAAAATCTAAAGAAGCTATACAGCAGGATGTGCCAATCTACGAATCCCAACATATATTTATATCAACAAAACAATAGAGCTATGTCAATGTGAAGAATACTTCAACATAGGGTGCCACTACACGATACGGAATCAAATCTTGTACATCACGTTCACAACACGTGACATGCATCAGCTGAGATGAAAGGGCCGCCAAGGTAAAGGCAGAGATTCTAAAATAGTGCATAGTATTTAGTTTTAAATGTATATGTAGCTAGCCTTATATGTACTTATTTGGCAACTACGGAATGTTCGCTATTTGAATCTTCACTCGGCACGAGCTGTATTGATATGAAAATAGCTCGAGTCATGAATGGTGAAATAATTAGTCTGTTGGGACGGTCAGTAGCGCCAAGTCGTGAAGGTGGTCATACATTTGTTGGGCGGCCATTTATGATGACAAACACGCCCGTAAAAAACTCGTGGACGCAGTGCTTATTGTTAGGAGGTTACTCTTTCCCTAAGAGTTTGCCTGTCCTATATACCAGCTACTAACTGTTGGACTTATTCTATATTTTAATGATTTTTAAGATTGAAAAAAATAACATTCTAGATTTTACGTAATGAATTTACGCAAAGGCGGCAAAGTACAAATACAAATCTGCAACCTTCATGTTCGTTATTTTTTGTTGGTCATCAATGATGTATTGACCAATGCAAAAATACAAATAGGATATGTCTTGTAAATATGGCATTCATTTTAAAACTATAGGTGCGGCAACATGACTAAGTAATCTAGCTCTGAGCAAGACGTTCATCTTTTAGAGACGTGACTAGCATTAGGAACAGTCTAGAAATCTAGACGAAAGGGCCGCCAAGGTGAGGGAGGCTCCTAAAATAGACAAATGTTAAATGTGTCTACCGGTTATGTATAGATGTAGAGAGTTAGAAGTAAATGTTAATCTGTGTTGGTTGAAAACAGCTAAAATAAGTATTAAAAAAGACACGGAAGTAAAAAAGAAAATAAAAATATTAGCTCCGCTACAAAGGAGACCAAAAGGTGAATTCCGAAAGACGTTCCAAATGTAGTCGCAATATCATACCAGCGAAAATCGATGAATGTGCGAACTTTCTTAAATATACGGGAATCGGAAGTGATTTTTTTTCTGAAAATTGAGTCAAAAACACTTTTACACGTCAAAACTAACTTAATACGGTCACGGTCTTCTGTATAATACGAAAAAGAGTGAACTTGTGGTGTTTAGAGGTAGATGTAAGTTACCCAATGTTATTCCTCCAGTGTTTCTGAGAGGTGTGGCCCTCACCAGGGTGTCACAATTTAGATATTTGAGACATATTATGACTGAAAATCTGAATGATAATGCTGACATGGAGAGAGAGAGAGAGAAGGTCATTGGCGATCCGATGCAACATAAGGCCTACTGCCAGTCCTTTTACACGTGCAGCTTGTGGGTCGAGTATACCCGGAGAACCTATGACATCCTCCGTGTGCAATATAATAATGCCTTCAGAGTGCTGTTGCGGATGCCCCGGTTCTGTAGTGCATCAGGCATGTTTACTGAGGCTCACACGGATGACTATTTCGCAATCCTGCGCAAGAGAGCTGCCTCCCTGATGCAGAGGAGCAGTGGCAGTGGCAACAGCATTCTGAGGGCTGAAAGTATTGATAGTCCAATATGAAAGCACTGGGGGTCTTTGCTGCAATGTAACCTCTGGCGTTTTCGCATTGAATTTGTTTTGTTGAATATAAGTAGGTATATAATACTATAATTTCTATTGCTTTTATAGTAACTTGTGATATCATGATAGTGTCATAATGAAATTAGTTACTGTAAGCTAATAAATGTATGTAAGTCTTACTCTATGGATAGGTACTTATCTGAATTAAATGAATATTATTTTTTTATTTTAACAAATCTCGGGACCGAGGGGCCGAAGCCAACTCGCCCCTTAGACATTTTTAAGTGTATTATGTTTTAAAACTGAAGAGTTCGGTAAAATAACAACTTTAGCACAATTGTTGTAATTTTGACGTAATTTATCGAGTTTCTTTTTTAATTGTCTCAATGAAAGGAACTATAAACCTAATATTTCTGCAATAATCGTGAGAACCACAGACCACAACCTATGATTCATTCAAATCTAAGAACAAACCAAAAATATACCTGCCAATATCATGTCAAACCTTCGTACATACTCTACAAAATATCAAGGTTGCCACAACAAAAGATTTTGTGCAATCAGCCACATTGTGGTGAGTTCATTTCGTTGGGACTTGACCCTAGAGAGGTAACCTTAGACTGAATGAATGGATATAGATCGGATAACCGTCTGTTGAATCCGATGGCCGTATGGTAACGAAATCACGATTTTTAAAGAGATTGTTTTTCTCTGAACAATAGATACGCTTTTGTTTTAAAGTCTATCATACCTTCTTTGTGTAGTTTATAGTAATATTTATTGGCATTTTAATATCTCAATTTATTGTGCTTGTATCGGCAGATTATTATTCTTTGATGAACTATCGACATCATCAAATGGTTACTGATAAAAGAAGATGTATTTAACGTCTTTTCAGCAATGGACTCTGATATAGGGTTAATTCAAACTATACTTCTAAAAACTACTTTAAATCGCACTTAAGAGTAAATAGTCTTAGATAAACTGTTACATGAAAGTGCTTACAAGTCGGAAAGTTTTTGTCTGATATAAAACAAATATTGTAACTCCCTGATACAACGACTTAAAACTTCTTAAAAAGACAAAGACCCAAACCCATCTATCAAAAGCAGTGTTGCCAACATTTCGAGCAACACTTACTACCAATCAAGGCACTTGACGACTTATAATGATGCACAAAACAACGATGATCTACATCGCATGTCGTAATTTTACTAAATATCCCTCGACCCAGTAATCGGTGCGATAACGTGGTAGACGAGCGACTTATTGGCTATTCAAGGGGGTTATATTAAACTTCAGAATTAATATTCTACTAAGGAAACTTAGAACCTCACTCTGACCACAAACTCAAGAGATACACCATTTAGAATAATTAATTGATTTTCTTTTAATCAATATGTTCGGATTCACTCTGCAACACTATTAGAATTTCAATGTGATTTTTTAAAAGCTACATATTCATAACTTTGATGCCTACGGATAACGTAGAGGCTAAATCGGCGTTATCTTTTTCATTACAAACCGGTTGAACTCAATAAAGCTGTATCGCGTACCAAAAGTAGTTCCAGGTTCGTGTTATCCATGTTTGTCTATAAAAGCATTCAAGCTACGATTTTTTTCTCAAGTGTTACAACGAATTAGTCCACTTTCGTCAACCATGTATCCAATATCTATCTAATTTTTATAGAATCAAACTTTCCGCAAAGTTCCGACTGAGAAAGTCCCATTGCTAATAATACTGTTAGGACATCAAGATAGGCAAAGCCAATATGTAATGGGTCACTTGCAATTTGTCTTTCGTAAGAAGGACGGTTATGGACGGAATTCCAAGCATTTATTACGATGCCATGTTATTCTACGTTATCTTGCTAATGTAATAAATGCGATAGTTTGGCTGATTGGACACTTTGATCTTTGTCGATATCGATGAATCGATTTTGTTGTCGAGTGAACTCGATTTGGGAGGAATTTGGTACAGAATTATATGAATGATAGATTTTTGATATATTTGTAGAGGTAATTAACAGTGTCTACAAATTCAAACTACTACATAGATATGCATATTGCTTTAAATAAAATTTCATTTTATTGGTTACCTGTTATGTTTTTGGACGATAAACAAATCGATGACCAAAGTGATAACCGTCACATATGAAAAATGCAATACTAGAGAGAGTGAATGGGCATTTGGCTAAGTAATAATAGCTTCACGGGTCGATCAATCAGGTTAAGCTACGCTTTGCGGTTGGTCCGTAAATAGGTGACCATCTTTCAATACTACGACCCCTCCGTGTCTCGGAAAGCATGTTGAGCCGTTGGTCCCAGCTGTCATTCGTGGATTTTTGACAGTCGTTACGTGTCGTCAGAAGCCCAAAAGTCTGACTTGGTATCGTATTACCCAGCTAATGGGTTGTGGAGGTCAAATTGGCAGGCGCTCCATGTAAAATACTGGTATTCAGCTGCATTCGGTTAGACAGGAAGCCGACCTTTGGGGTCTTTGGGGGCTTCATAGTTGGGAAAAGGCAAGGCAGATGATGAATAGCAGAGGCAATAAAGATATTCGTTGCCATCCCACAGACAAAGTTAGTTACATATTTTTGTATCACCGGTTTCTTAACAGTCGTTCCAAGAGATTTGATTATTCAAAGCTTATAAGTAAATATTTTCTCTACACTAGATTACCATATACGTTACTTCTAATTTCATTTCTCATAAATAAGATCAACCAGTCCGGGTGCAGCCATAGACACAGCTAGTTGATTATGTATCAATATAATAATTTAAGCTTCTGCCATTTGTCAGTAAGCTATCGATTAGTTGCGATATGTTTGTTTGTATATTTTATTAATTACCGATTTATATTGAATGCATAATATCAGACGCTCTTTAGTTCTATCCAACTGCACGGTTTATAGTACAGACAACCGCACATCAGTGCTAACAATTTGTCATTATATTTTGTAGCAGTAAGGGTGATTTTTGTAATGCAAGTTTTACCACTGATGTCCGGTTGACTACAAAGTGATAATTTAAAGACAGTTCTATATCTTTTTACCTAATCTATTGTTTTATTTCACATATGTGTCTATTTTACAGACCACCATTACTTTACTAAGGATGCTACATTTCCTTCGCTTTTTCTTGAAAATAGTTGCTTAAGAATGGTAGTCATTTTTTTTTGCTCTGATCCCCACAGTCAACATTAGGTGGCCATTTTGTTTTAGATTGGCTAACCTGACCTAATGGCATTCTTAGTAAACCAATAAATAAATTACTTCAGTAATAAAACACAGTAACTACTGTACCTATTAATAATTCTGTGTATTGCATGCATGTATTTTCTTTTGTTTTGATACTTTTTAGTTTGTTTTCTATCGTGAATTTTGTTTTTTCTTTATTTTATATAATCCTGACTAATATTTGTATGTCATCAATGATTAAACGTAGACCAATATATAATTATTAAATAAGACCTTGACCTTTTACCTATTTTTTACAAATAAATAATCCTAATTCAGCAAATAGCAGTTCACGACCAGTATTGGACAAAGGCCACTCTCAAGTTGGCTATAACACCAGGTTTTTTACTTTCCGCATCCAGTCTATCCCAGCCACATTTTTAAGGCCGTCGGTCCATCTAGCTGGGGGGCGTCCCACGTTACGACGATACGGGGTATCTACTCCCACGATTAATACCCGACAGTTTATTAATAATTTAATAAAGGAATAACAAATAAAGCAGTGTCACAAGTCGTCCGTCTGCCCAGTTCGACGCATGCGCACAACCGCAGGCTAAACACCGCAGCACGAACTATTACGTAGTGCGATACACACCACATTATGAATTGCAGCAACTGCCCGAATGTAGGGCCGCGAAGCTTTGACCTTTGAATTAAAAAATATATAGTTAGTAAAAGTTTTTTTAAGAAACAAATAGATTAAAAGTGTGCGTTGAAGTCTTTTCGTCGCGGTTCAACTGCTGATACAAAGGACTTCAACGAATTAATTCAAAACAAATGAATGCAGTCTCTACAATAACGTCTGTATTTCTGCAGGCTAAACCACCATTTTTTAAATCGTTCACCACAAAAGTTTTACACTTTACTCTCACTTTATTCCACGCTACTTTTCTCATGTATTCCTGGGTGCGTATTACAGACATTAATCTCGCACAGCAAACAGCCACACCCGGAATGAAATAATTGTTTTAACCGGCAATATGCAGTGCAGCATTCAATCGCTCAGGTACCGCATTAACTGTGCTGTCAAACATTTACGACAAATTATTACAAACGGAACAAAACGAAAAATAATAAACTCAAAACAGCTTCTGGCGTTACGCTCAGCATGGAATGACTGCTCACTATCTGATTCAAGGCCCAGATAATATCATGACAAGATGTACAATCAGTGTGAACAGAAGATGATCCTATTTATTGTTACTTACGTAGATAAAATGCAATTGAAGTGGATATATTTAGTAACTTGTTCCGCTTAGCTATTTCTAAAGAGTCTTAAAAAGACCCTGAAAGAAATCGACACATGTTTCACCTTTCAACAAGGCATCCTCAGGATGAGGATTTCGAGACACACCGTGACAAGCCGTGACACGCCGTGTTCTAGTTCACGACAAGTCAATCGTCATCCTGAGGATGCCTCGTTGCGAGGTGAAACACGTGTAGATTTCTTTCAGGGTCTTTTTAAGACTCTTTAGAAATAGGTAAGCGGAACAAGTTACTAAATATATCCACTTCAATTGCATTTTATAATGGATTTCCGCAAGGTCACGCCTGAATCAATTAACTACGTAGATAAAGTACGATGTAAATAATCACTTCTAAGCAAGTCAGAAATTAAAAACAACCCACAATCTTCTAAGGTTCTATCTATTTCTCATAGTAAATAGATTTTAGTAAATACATCTGCTCTTGATTACCTCAAATCCGGTTCTGTAGGTGAAGGATAACCGCCGGAGGGTACTATTGTAATAGTGGTTAATGCCGATTGGTGGCATCAGCCTGCGTTATGTCATGTCAAAACCATGGTCATGTTTTGACAAGTTGGCTTAATTTGGTCAATTTTGAAATAGTGGATCATTTTCATTTGTTTGGTAGTACTAAACTAATTTAGTTTTTTTTTCAATAAGCTTTTCCTGAACACGCGTGAAACTGTAGACGATACAAACAGTGAAATAAAAAAGTTAGGATTGGGCTGAAAATCATCAAAATATTTTTTAAACATGAGGTAAGTACTTACTTATTGCAAATTAGATTTCTGGTGAAACATCTAAGATAGTAGATCTACCTAAATATAATCTGAAAAATAATTTAAAAAAAAAACTAGGTAGATGGGTAGAATACTCTTTATCTTTTCTTTAATACCTTTGAAAATTATTTTTAAGATTTTATGTTGATATTTTACCAATTTCGAATACTGAATAAAGATTTATTATTATTATTATTGTATACCATAATCAGTTCAAAATTAGAACTTAAGGTCTTTTTTTAGGTACCTACGAAATAGAAAATAAATTACCTCTCATCCATTAATTTAAAGTGATTTAGAAAACTAACACAACTTGACCTAACTTCTCAACTTACAACGCAGGTTTTTTACAATTCCATTTGAAGGAGATGTCACCATTAGAATGTAAGTATTACAGACAGCTTGTGGCCCAATTGTATAATGATTAGCACGGTATAAGTAAGGCCCAACAATTCACACATTCATACCATATAAGATCGTCTCGTAAGGTCAGACAACTGGCCTCATCTTATTAATTAGGGCTATGATTAATAGGGCAGATCTTAGAATTAAATGAGATAAGGCAAAACCTTAAATATATTAAAAAATATATTATATAAATACATGATTACTAGCTGTTGCCCGCGACTTCGACTGCGTGTATTTTTTTTAATACTAATAACAAGGGTAAAATCCAGTTTATGTCCAACTTCAGGTCCCATTGTACCTATACGTTAAATTTCATAACGATTATAAAGTAACAAACAGACCGACATTAGTTTTAGTATGGATTTGTATGGATTGAGCTATTATACTTAAAAGCATGCATTCTGAAAGTGGGCAACGTCGCAAATAGATGTCGAAAATTTCGCTGTTTTGATTAACTTGGCAATTAATGTATGGAAATATGAAATATGCCTAGCTAGTGAACCAAATTATTGATTACGAAATGTAATAATTAACATCGTAACACCAAATATTTAGTTTTTCTTTTAGACATTTCATTTTTCCATACAGTATTTAATATTGCCAAATTAATCAAAATAGGTTAATATTTGACAGCTATTTGCGACGTTGCCAACTTTTAGAATGAACGCTCTTAAACTCAGACCACGACCACCTGTTGCAAAAATATTTGTCATATCTAAAGAAACTAGCAACAACAAAAGGATATTTCCTATTACGATAAAAATGGTGAAAATAGTTTCCGTTTTTTAACCAACTTCCGATATATTAGTAGCGTATGTGTTTTATTTTTCTTGTCCACCAATTTCGCCGTCAATTATGGACCGATTTTAAAAATTATTTTTTTGTTTGAAAGGGTATGCTCTCAAAATAGTGACATATAAATTTTATTAACTTTGCTTAGATAGTTTTTGAGTTAGCTTCAATAATACGTATCTTTTCCCATTTTTTTATGTGGATGATATGATTATTTCCTGTCACTGATGATTACATAGCAGGTAGTGGTATTCAAATTTGTATGGGGTAGGTACCACAACTAAAAAGTGTAAAATAAAAACTTTTTACAAAAAAAAAAAAACAACCGACTTCCAAAAAAAAAACACTATAAGATGAAAAATAACTTTAATTTCGGAAGTCGGTGGCAAAAAACAAAAAATCAAACCAAAGACAACAACTTCCGAAATTAAAGTTATTTTTCACTTTGTAGTGTTTTTTTGGAAGTCGGTTTTTACTGATACTCTACCAAAATAACCTATGGACATCAGAAATGAATTATTTCTAAACATAGTAGCTTTTTAACGCTATTTGACTTCCATAATTTACGATTTATTACAAAATCTGATTTCCTTTTATGATCTATGGCTGTGACTAACGGGTGCAATGTTGAATCAAACAAAGCCAATGTTGTTTTATGCCATCGCAGACGTTAATGATATAATGGCATAATGTGTGAACGCTAAAATATTTATTGATATTTAATTGGCCTCATGTTGCAGATTGAGTTGTATTAATTATTGCAGTATGAAAAATATTTGCTCTTAGTGATAATTACATTATTTGTGGTTGTGGTTTCCAACTGAAATTTCTCAGTAGCAGACCGGACTCTGGATTTGTGGTTGATGGTAATAGGCTCATTCCCGATTGGACTTAAACATAACTGACGAAATATGGGTGTGCTATAGGTACACCTCACCCCAACGCTTCAGGGGGGAAATAAGGCTTGTTATTATGTTATCTATTGTGGTTGAATCGTTTTCTGTTGTGATCCAGTACCTAATTATTCTTCTTTGTGTTTTATTGTAATTTTCCTTATGACTTTTGGGACGCATGTGTTCGTTAGTGAAGTCGGACTGCCAAGTCATAGGTCTCGAGTTCCAACCCAAGGCACGCACCTCTAACTGTTCGGATTCCTGTGCATATTGCATAATTATCACTTGCTTCAAAAACGGTGAAGGAAAATATCGTGAGGAAACCGGTATGCCTGAGAGATAATATTTCTCGACGGCGTGTGAAGTCAAGTCAGAGGCCCATGGATGGCATTAAAACTTTGACACCAGGTTAGGTACTTATCAGAGGAAAAAAAAATAGTGGTGGTACTCCGGAAGTGCCGAAGGAAGTGAAAACTTGAACAGGATCGCCTTGGTGGAAGAAAAATACTTGTATAGAAAATTGGTCCGTAACCTTATCTAAATAAAGAGCCCTATTGCGCTTACAAAAAAAAAAAAAAACTTCCGAAAGCTTTATAGTAAAAATACTTGAATAGAACATTGTTCCGTAACGTAATATAAATAAAGAGCATAATCGCGTTTACAAAACCTTTTAAGTAAAAATACTTGCATAGAACATTGATCCGTAACGTAATATAAATAAAGAGCACAATCGAAACAAAAATGAGGTGTCGTCATAGTATCGCGAAATCAATGGTTTAGTCCCATCTCAAAAATGCTCAACGCGCCTAAAGAAGTTTTCACTTCAAAAAAATTGTGAAGTTTGATAATGAAGTACCTGAACAAGGCTTTTGGCAAAAAAGTTGGTCATGTCTCAAGGCAGTTTTGATAACTGATTAGAATCAACAGCAAGCCATGGCAGATTGAAACCCTCAGAAGGGGAAAGATAGCTTATGTTCCACTGATACATGAAATATATACAAATTCTGCTTTCTGATATTGTAACATAAACAACAAACAACTTTAATCGAAATTCCCATAATAATATTTCGGGAGTGGCATAACTAATAAACTTCAGTTATTTAGCAGAAGCATCACCGTAAATCTTAGCGCATGTGCCATAACTTAGTTTCTTAACTTAATCCCGTCAAAATAGTTCAAGTAAGTATAATAATTTGTAGACTAAATTTAGTTTTACTTAGAACGTGCAGACGAAACGTGTGGGAGCGGTTAGAAGCTGTTTTGCGGAATCTGTAGGGCTGGGACAATGATTAGACAATCATCATCTGCCTAGCCTTTTCCCAATTATGTTGAGGTCAGCTTCCAGTCTAACCGGATGCAACTGAATAGCAGTGTTTTACATGCTACAGTGTTTTGTATGTGTCCCAGTTACTGGGTAACAGGATACCTCTTGGTAAGACTAGTTGTCAGACTTTAGGATTTCTGACCTGATCTACGAATGACAACCGAGACCAACGGTTTAATGGCATTCCAAGGCACGAAGGGGTCTCGGTATGTAATGGATGTATCTAAATTAGACAATCTGTTATTAAAATGTAGATTAGATGTTTTAATGTTTGTTTTGTACACTTGTTGCGCAACAAAATGGTCCTATTTTCGGAGAAACAAAGTATTTCGATATCCGTTAATGCTATAGAAACAAGACAACGGTTTATTCTAGAAATCCCCACCGATAAATCTCCACTAGTGGGGATAGTTATTTTTTTCTAGAAATCCCCACTAATTAAATAAACTTAGCCTTTTTTTCCAATATTCTAGTCGTTTTTGGCACTCGCCGGCCGCTGCTCGGCTCCGTTCTAACCTAACCTTTGAAGAAGCGGGGATTTCTGGAAAAAAAAAATAACAATCCCTACTGGTAGGGATTTGTCGGTGGGGATTTCTGGAATAAACTCTAAGAATAGACCGACAAATTGTTTTTACTTCTAATTTCGGAGATAGGTTTTACTACACAGCTTCTGCCTGCGACTTCGCTGGGGTGGAAGTCGTAAGATACACAATATACTAAATACATTTAAAAAAATCTCTCTCAGCCCCGAGCCCACCGCGTCGCATCGCATCGCCCGACCACGCTATTACTTCGTTTTCGCTTGCATTCTTTCCCTTTTTTTTTTCTTTTTATCGGCTCTTTATGGTCGTAGCGTGATGTTAAGTAACCTATAACCTTCCTCAAGAATTGGGCTATATCCCCAAAAGGCAAAAATATCTTTTTGCTTTTTTTTCAGCCCAAATTTGAGAAATATGACTGGTAGTTCAAGAGATTAACGAGATCAAACAACAAAACAACCTCTTCAGCTTTATTATATTAAATAATAACCTTCGCCCGTGGCGTCTTCCGCGTGAGGTAGGAAATTATCCCACAGAAACGTACTACCGGGATAAAAAGTATCCTATGCGTTAATCCAGGTTATAAACTATAAGTGTGCTAAATTTCATCCAAATCCCTTTTGCTGTTTTAGCGTGATTGAGTAACAAACATCCAAACACAAGCTTTCACATTTTTATTATTATTATTAAAGTAGAATCGGTAGATCTTGCGGACTGTGAGCAATGGGTAGCTCACCGTCCGATAAGGACTAAGCCCGGGTCGACGGCGCGTTGTGTTCCACGCGCGCCTCAAAGAGATGTCAGCAGCATTGACGGGGCCCGCTAGGGCCGATACCTGCCGGGGTTGCGAAGAAAACCGAAAGGGAGATCGTGGCCCCCGGCAACAGGGCAACCGAAGGAACACGGGTGGGTTTTAGTCAGTAAGAGTCTGACACGCCCTCCCGCTCCGCCCAGAGCGGGAGAAGTTATTTGATGATTTCCCACCCAAAAAAAAAGAGAATCGGTAGATGTAGGTACCAATAATGAGTACCTACGATTAAAAATATAATGTAAATCACAATATTTTGTTTCTAACGGGATATGACAGCACCAATACCTTCGTATTTTGATCTCTGGGTACAGTGACAACAGAAATCTTAATTATTAGTAACATTTACTGCTATGTCCAGCAAAGTGTTAATTAAATATATTTTAGACATTTGCTCAAATAGATTGTAGGCCAATGGTATCGAGTATCCAAATATTTAACCAAAATATTATTTGAGCCACATAATATTTCACAATTCTAAAGAGAACACAATACATTGAAGAACCGCTCGCAGCATTGAGAGTTGAAATTTCAACCTGCAAGGTAAAATGATGTAAAACTGAATTATTGTCTTCCTAATACTGTATATTAAACTAAAAATTTGTACATACATTACTGAACCGCCGATGGGTATAGAATGAATAGCTATTATTTTATATTTTGAACTATAATAGTACAATTGTTTCGGTATTTCTTGCCAAAGGCTATATAGTAGTATTCTCATTGTTAACTTCGATTGCGAAGATTTTCGGATTTAGTTAGGTATCATCACGCTTTGGTTCAGAAAAGGGGGGGAGAAGAACACGAGGTGTGCTAAAATAATGCTTGGTGCCACAATAGGGAGCCATAAATTGGATGTAAAGGTTATTCGGTCGTTTTCATGTTTCAGAATAGGTAAATATTAGAGATGTGCGCACGAGCATAAAAGTTACCAAAGCATACCAAATAAATGCACACTATAATTTTAATTTATAAAAAGTCTGACAACCAGTCTTACCAAGGGGTGTCATATTACCTAGTTACTGAGTTGTGAAGGTCAGATAGGCAGTCGTTCCATGTAAAATACTGGTATTTAGCTGCATCCAGTTAGAATAGAAGCTGACCCCAACATAGTTGCGAAAAGGCTTGGCAGACTCAGATTCCATGATTTTAATGGGTACCCCCATTAAAATCATGGATATTGTAAAAGATGGTTCAGCAACTGGTAAGTTACACTTCGTGAATACATTAGTTTCCGCTTTCCATTTTTAATACCACGTTTTTATTTATTTAGTAGTTACTAGCTCCTACCCTCAACTTCATCTGCGTGGACCTCAGAATTCTCATTTATCGGGATGAAGAAGTACCCTATGTGTTAATCCAGGTTATGAACTATCTGTGTGCCAAATTTCATTCAAAAATCCATTCAGATGTTTTTGCGTCATTGAGTAAAAAAAATTTCAAAATTCAACATTTTTTTAATAATATGAATAAGTTTATTCTAATCTTGTTTCATAGTATCTGTATAAAAAAGTAGTCTTTAAAATTAATAAAATAATAATTGGTCTAAACATTAAGAAGGTACATCACTATTTCAGCCTACACACAATAATCGAAACACGAACTGTTATTGCGACGCTAGTGTTGTCAATCATCCGGCTCTCGTCCCGAATTAATACAACTATTTCAAAATGACGGATTGTTCAAATTTATATAAATGTTTTAAGTACAACTTCACGATGAGCTCGATGGTAACTAACTACTAGAAAACATAAAATACGACGAATAGACGTTGTAACTTATTTCAAACTAAGTTCAGTTATTCGGTAGGTGTGTTTTGTTTTGTTGATTGTTTACTGTCACCTGTCGCTAATATTGCCACATTATTAAAAAAAGTCTTTGTCGTAGACCAAAAACATTGTATTGTCTATGTATGGTCTTTGCTCTCTTTTTTTTGGATGAGAAATTATCAAATAACTTCTGCCGCTTCGGGCGGAGCGGGAGGGCGTGTCCGACTCTTACTGACTAAAACCCACCCTTGTTCCTTCAGTTGCCATGTTGCCGGGCGCCACCGTATCCCTTTTGGACTTCCCCGCAACTTGCTCAGGGACCTTAGAGTAGTTTATCGAAACTTAGCTGCATCAACAATCCTTCTCTTGTGTTGTACTTTTTTTGTGTGTTTAATATTCAATAAATTGTTTTAATGTTTTTTTTTTTTTATAATTGTATTGTCCTGACCAGTCAGTAGACAATTTTATAACTTTGAGACACACAAAAACATCAAACTACATAAAATAAACCCTGTCTTTGCTGTCACATTGTCGAGAAAAAATAACTAAAATTCCTGAATTGAAATGATCTGAATAGAGAAGTGGAATGAAAGAGACTAAGAAAATAAAAGTTGATAACATCGTGTTCCGGTGTCTTTAATACAATTTTTGCAATAATTATAGTGTTATTACGTATTGGTTGTGGAGGTCAGATAGGCAATCGATCCATGTTAAATAGTGGTACTAAGCTACCGTTTAAACTGAAAACCAACATAGTTGGGAAAGGGGTAGGCAGATTCATGTCTAAGATATTGGAAATTACGTATTAACACTATCAATCAATTGAGAGACTGCCTATCTGACCTCCACAACTCAGTAACTAGGTAATACGATACCCCTTGGTAAGACTGGTCGTCAGATTTTTAAGGCTTCGGACGACCCGTAACAACTGTCAAAGATCCACGAATGACAGCCGGGACTATAGGCTTAACGTGTTATCTGAGGCACGAAGAAGTCTCGGTATGTAGAAATAATATCCCAATATATTAGACATAAAGAAGGTAATTAGAATACAAGACATTATAAAATTATAAACGCTCATTCCGTGTTAAGCCCAGCCAATCAAAGAATATCAAAGACGCACCTTCGAATTAATGATAATTATAAGGTGGAGCATCCCTGAAATACCGATAATTGTACCAATCAGTAAGAAGGTCCATACACGCCAGTGGATATTAACAAGCCCAATACACATAAGTAACTTCTAAAAAACGATTACACTAATTAACTGACCTTGTCAGTGAATTGGAACATACATAATGGAACACATCAATTACATTTCAATACATAATATTATAAAGTTCATCTCAAATTCCAATTGAGTATTTTAATCGGTGTATTTGGTAATTTATATATGTATGTGCATTCAAACTATTGTAAAATCAAGACACAGAAGTTCAATTAATTCCACAAAATGACATAATACTCACGACCAAAGGAAAAAGAATGTTAAGAATTTTTTTTTAAATATTAATCGTTTTCTTACGTAATTTGCTCTGTCGACTTCATGAATCAAGTCAATTACTTGGGGCATATGCGTACGGCAGCAGGTGCTCTTAATAATATAACATAACATAACATAACTTAACATAAAATAACATCACGCCTGTAATCCCCAAATATGCTCTTAGTAGTAGGTGATGAATTTGTATTTTAATCATCAACACACTTACATACCTACAACTCCAACAACAACAACTAAACCGGTTGTCTGACAACCAGTCTTACCCAGGGGTATCGTATTACCTAGTAACTTGGTTATGGAGATCAGATAGGCAGTCGCTTCATGTAAAATACGGGTATTCAGCTATATCCGGTTAGACTCGAAGCTGACCCCAACATTGTTGGAAAAGACTAGGCAGATAATTTTTAAGAGTTACATGCCTAGGGCCGTAGCAGCATGAATAAACCGTATCTATGAAATGTGTTGCTTGTCTACTAAAATAAATAAAATCGGCAGCTCATTTTATAAATAGTAAATTTCTTAATAAAATCAACGTATTTTCTGTATGTTTTTGCGTTGTGGCTAAACTAAGAGAATTGACCTTAATCAACAAGTGCAGAAAGGTAATAAATTTCTTTAATCGTGCATGTTACGAATCTGGTCCGTATGCGGATTAGCTTAGATTGTACAAACGTGGATATGTTGCTCTTGATTTATTTCATCTTATATTATATCAGCATTTCTAATAATCAATTTACCTAGCCTTTTCCCAACTATGTTGGGCTCGGCTTCCAGTCTAACCGGATGCAGCCGAATACCGTATTTTACATGGAGCGACTGCCTATTTGATCTCCACAACCCATTAACTAGGTAATACGATACCCCTTGGTAAGACTGGTTGTTAGACTTTCGGGCTTCTGACGACTTGTAACGACTGTCAAAGATACACGAATGACAGCCGGGACCAACGGCTTAACGTTCTCTCCGAGGCACGGAGGAGTCTCGGTATCTAGAAATGGTCACCCATCCACGGACCACCCCGGCAACCGTAGCTTAACCTGATGGATCAATCCGTGCCGCTGTTAGTACTTAGCCCTGCGCTCCTCTATTTTTAATAGATATGGAATAAGGCAATAGGCTTACCCCCTATTACATGGGACTTTAAAACATACCTGGTGAAATGTGGGTGTACTATAGGTACACCTCTACCTAACCCTTAAGGGAGTAATAGCATGATATTATGTTCAGTTGTAATAACTTTTGCTGGTTATTTGTTAATTGGAAACTTAAGGATTTAGTTTGGAAAGAAAAGACCTTAGAATTATAAACGCTCTCACATTTTTACTTGTAAATTACTTGCAAGTAATGTCCATTTAAATATAATTTATAAGTCCTTCTGGAAACCTAATTGCCAAAGGAAAGAGACAAGACGAAACGAGTGAACGATGCACAGACAGACAAAAAAAAACGACTACAGTAAAATTATATATTGCTGCCACCTAAATAAAAAACTGCGAAAAGTTATTTCAGCATCTGGCGTATGATCTAATCTCTATAATCTCTTGCTGCCCTCCTCGAAGACGCTCCACGAGTGAAGCTATAAGTTTGTACCTCACAGGGGTGCCCTTGACGTGTAGTTGCGTTTCTTCCTTGTTTTTTCAGCCGAAAGTCACCCACTACTGGAATTAGGCCTCCCCTAAGTTCTAGTTGTTTAGTTTGTAAGATTCATGCCCTGGCTGGAAGCTTTAAATTATTGAGACATTCACAGGTAGTCAAAAAAACCAATATCTAGGGTCATTAGACATTCTAGCTAGCAGGCATTCTAGCATCATACTACCTCACTCTTCAATATCTGATTACCCTTTCCAATAATTAGTTATTCTAAGTGATGTACCATCACATCTGCCGCCAGAGGTTGCAGGTGCAATTCCGTAGACAGCCTTGTGTCTGTTCTGTTTCACTTTATCTGTAACATGACACACGATAGAGGTCGCTTCGTCTTCCAAAACACGTAGGTGAAAATGTGCTAGCGAAATTATAGGTTACATGTGCGGTAATTGCGGTGTTTCTCTTAATACCTATAATTATGTTAAACAGCCAATTTCAGAAAAAATATACATGGAGCTGGAGATAATAAGGAAATTAAATATTAATTAAGAAGTCAAAAGTGTAGACCCCGTAATTGCTAAATTAAAAATACAGGAAAATAATTACATCTTGGCTTTAAAAAGAAGAATAAATAGAAACACAGAGACAAATAACATAACATGACGCCAGTATTCCCCAAAAGGTTGAGCAGAGACGTACCTATATAGTACACCTACATTTCGCCAGTTATTTTTGAGTCCCATGTATGAGGGGCGAGCTTATTGTCTTCAACCGGGCACAAATCCAGGCTTCAGGCAAACACAGAAACGCAGAAATTATCTAGAAAATTTAAAAATCCACGCAAATGTAAACCTCCAAAATTATTTAATATGTCAAAACACATCATCACTCAAAATTTAACGAGCTTTACCGACCGAACCAGAGCTATGTAACTTCTACCTCATGTCAAGCAGCTGATCAAGCCACTTGATTAATTATAACATATCTATTTTGTCGCCGACGACTCATCGCGCCATACTTGATTTCATGAATTGATGGTCTGATCACTTGTATTTAGATCAATTTCGATTTAGTATCCATTGAGACTATAATAGTTAAGTAATTGTCGAGTTTATTCTAGAATTGAATAAACATGAATATTTATTCATGGAGACATTTTTTATCGGTTTCGGAGTTAAAGCCCATTTAATCTAAATATATAATGGAAACGATTGACAATATAACAGTTATTCGAAAAAAAAGCTTAGCAAGAAATGGCGCAGGTTTGCAAATCAGTGAGAATTTAACGAACAAAATGAAAATAAGATCTCTTAAAAAACACAGATCCTAATGTTCAGGCAAAAGTTAAAATATGAAGAAAATAAATACTTATCAAATAATAATAAGACACACTTAAGAAATATTTAAAGCTTACTAAAAGTAAGCGCAAATAATAATTTTATAAAGTTTGGTAAATACTTCTCTCGTGACTTGTAAACTTGTAAACTTGTCTGGACTTTCAAATTACGTTGTCTTTTAAAATTTTGTTAGTTATTTAATAATTATTTTTAATAACATCATCTTTAGTCAGGACCTAATGAATGTGTTAACTATGCACACTCTACCATGTAATTATTTAATCACGATGTGTTACAATATTATTTTCTACCGATAATCACACTTTAGTACCGTGATGAAATTTCATAATAATTGGGTATACAGCAACAGGTGGTTGTGATTTAAAAACGCAAATATTTGACGTTCCAACACGCAGATTCGAAGCTTAGTTTATAAACTCATGCTAGTATTTGGAGTTCCTTTGAAGCAGGGTTTTGTAACCAGTTTTGAAATACCGGTTAATATTGTTCATAAACCCGTTCATAAATCTCATTAACCGATTAATTACATAAACCGTTCCGCCTAAACCTAAATAATTTTAGTTACCGGTTATTACAAAAAATTTAATACAATAGACGTAGATATATTTAGTAACCTGTTCTGCTTAGCTATTTCTATAGAGCCATAAAAAACCCTGAAAGAAATTGACACGTGTTTCACCTCTCAACGAGGCATCCTCAGGATGACGATTGACTTGTCGCGAACTCGAACACGGCGTGTTGCCACACCGAGCTCTGAACGCAGAGAGAAGAGAATTTAAAACTCGCGCTAACCTGAATAAACCGGTTTTACTCAGACGCACGCACGCCGCCGCCGTTGGTCACAATTGCGTATTCGTTGGCGTAGAGCGGGAGCTTTGTTACTGTAGGTGTAAGAGAGATGGCGTAGTAGGTAGAACTCATTTATACCATCGAAACGTAAATTAACCGATTAATTACGCTCAACAGAATAGGAATTTGTAAAAAAACGGTTTCTCCCATTAACCAGTTAAAATACCAGTACCAAAACCGGTTTGATTTTTCACCGGTTTCCGAGCTCTGCTTTGAATGATGTGATCCAGAATCAAATTATCCGGAAAATAGCAAGAGTAGCCTCGTTGGCCTAGTGGTCGCAAGCGCTACTGCTAAGTATGAGGTCCTGGGTTCGATTCCCGGGTCGAGCAAAATGTTATTGGGTTTTTCTATCTGAAATTTCTCAGTAGCAGCTCGGAGTCTGGATTTGTGCCCGGTTGATGGCAATAGGCTCGCCCCCTATTACATGGGACTTAAACATAACTGGCGAAATGTGGGTGTGCCTGCTACAGGGACACCTCTGCCCAACCCTTCGGGGAAAACAAGGCGTGATGTTATGTGTGTGTATGTGTAGCAAGAGTAACCCTACTACTTTGCACAATTACCAAGCTGAAGTGGCAGTGGACTGATCAATGACCATGTTTGCCGAAGGACCGACAGCTGTTGGAGCAGCGTTTATGTATCCAACAAAAAAATATAGAAAGAAATATAGAGAAATCTAGAAAAATCTAGCCGGGGAATGGCAAACAGCCATCTAGATTTCGGCAAACGTGAATGATATGAACTGACGACCTTCAAATCCAGCTGTGTCATATTGGATGCGAAAGGCAGAGAACTGGGTGTTGTGGCGCATGCCATATTGCTGTGTTTTAATTTGAAAAGCGTACATGGAGAGAAAGAAAGAAATTGCGTCCCAGACTAAGGCACACAATACAGTGTGAGTTTTTGTAATGTGCAAATATTGAAATGAGGGAGGCGAATTTATGCTATAAATTTTTATGGAATTTTTAACCAAAACGGTGTAACTTTTAAACTAAATGACTTACCGCGATGAAAATAACTCCATAATGATTGGAGGTAATTAAACGATGACTGACTTATAAAATGAAAATTGTGGAAAAAATTCTACCCTCAATTAAAAATAAACACGATTTTTTTTTGGAAAAATTCTTTCTTTTTTCATAATTTTTTACAATAATCGTAAAATTTCTCAAAAAGACGCCTCCATTACGAACAGTAAATTTTTTTTTTTTTTTTAAATATGTTTTTCCGTCTATAAAATTAAGCATAGATTCCTTCATTTCGATATGTACACATTATAAAGACATTGTAAAAGAACAAAAAAAAAAACGAAAAATTCAAAAACATGGCAATACAATCGCAAGCATCTTAAACATTTGATTCTTATCTGTAAGCATCTCGCATCAATATGTCTTGATGATAGGTACAAGTTGGCTATAGGCAGCTCGGTTGCAAACCTATTGCATAAGAGGTAAGCCAGACTCCTTGATTTTTCGATAATTGCTTATTGCCAGTCTAGCATTGCACTGTGAAAGTCTAATCAGATTGCATCGTATTGGGATCTCACCACCTAATTATTCACTCACGATGTATTGCATTTTTTTTCTCTGATCTCTACCGGTAAGTAGCCATGACGAAGTTTTATGCAATTTGATATTTCTCAATACTTTCAAAAACTCGAACATCCCACGACCTGTGTACCCGTACTTTACTATATATTAGTTATGTAATAGTTTGGTAATTGTAAGTATGGTTTAAATTATTGCAAAGCCTTCTTAGAGAGCGCAACAGTATTTTTTAAGGTCTAAAGTAAAGTCTGAAGATGGTTCAGACCTTAGCATTAATGATTTAATAATTTAATTTATTTATAAAGTTTCAAGATAAGCCGACAAACAACATTACCTAATAAGTTGTTTCAATGACATACATCATACTTGAAAAAAAAAAACTCTATAAGCGTTCCGCGAATTAAGTACCTATTCTTCGCAATCAGCGTTTTTATTTGTTATAAATACATAAAAACACACACCTTCTTCCCATGGGAGAAGACAGGCAGAAACTACAGAAAGCCACCTGCGACGATCACGATCCCTAATACCCCTTTTGCCTCGTTTACGGTCATACACGCACACCGGTTGCCAGCACTACGCACCTGACCTTTCTCTAAAAAATCACCAATAAGGTCATTATACTACTGCGTTCAATAAAAAGTGAGAATGAGTATGTTACAGGTAACTTTAATTAAATATTTCTTTTAATTTTTGTTATTCTCCTTTTTGCGTAATACACTTGAATACCTATTTAGGGTTTTATACCAAAATGGTAAAAAGGAACCCTTATGGTGTGACTCAGTCTGCCTGTCCGTATGTCTGGCCCAGCTGGATATCTCAAAAACTACTTATGATATCAACTTGAAATTTGGAACAGTTTTAGATGACGTTTGCCCAACTATTTTGCAATTTAAGAAAGAAATAAACATACATTTAAAAAAAAATTGCAACAGGGACTGAACGGGGTTCTTCAAAATTCAAAGTGGGACTACCTCTGTGACTAAGTCATGTGGGATATCATATCAAAAGAGCGCTATTTGCACATTCTCAAACATTTTTTTTTTAGGCCGTCTGGTTTTCGACTTTTGACGAAAAATTATTCAAAAAAACCGTTCCCCCCCTTATCTCCGAAGTTTGCATAAACAAAATTCTGAAATTATTCTATGTGATAGAACTTTATGTAAAAATTACAGGAAAATAAAACTATGTCTCTAAATAGCACAATTTTTAGAAATCATCAACTTAAATTACATTAGTTCCACTACCGGTCAAGAGATGGCGCTGAGCTAAAACTGCAATATTCTACACGGCAGTGAGCAGTGTTAAAATTTTCTGACGATTAAAGGCCTCGCCGATGAAAATTTAAAATGGTACGGAACCCTCGATGCGTGAGTCCGACTCGCTCTAAACCGGTTTTTTTTTTAGGTAAATAGCAGATATTCGAGCTTTCTCAGCCAGTATTTACTCTTAATACTTCCAAAGAGTTTGTACCTACCTCATTCTCATTTTTTACTGAACGCCCCTCGTATATCAAGTCTGTAGCAATTTCTAACAAAAGTTAATAATATTATTAGCACATAACAAAAAGAAATACGAGCTATATCAGTTACCAGTGATACTAGATAGCAATACAGCCTCCTGCAGCGATTAATTTACATACGTTGGCGTGAAATACATAACAATAATACTTACAACACAGTCGTATAATTAACTTCATAATAGATATTTTGTTATTCTACGGTTTAATTACGTTCCCTTAAGTTTATAATAAACTGTTGACCATTACATTAAGAATCTATCTATAAATAGTATTGACTATTATTTGAACGAATAGACAACTCGATGATTTAGTGGTTATAAGCACGACTGCTGAGTGCTGGGTTCAACCCTTGATTCCGGCAGATTGAGTTTTCATTACAAAGGAGTTTCTCAGCAGCAGCCCCAAAGCTGGATATGTACCCGATATTATAGTAAAAGCTCACCCCGATTTTCGTAAACCCTTTACATAACATGCAAAATGTTGGTGCACAGCTCTTCCTGCCCATTCGGAGAATACCTACATGCGGGATATTAGGTTTATAATATGCTGCATTTCTATAAGCGAATGATGCTCATCATTTGTACTACCCACATTAATATGGTAATTCCATTGCAAATAACATAAACGGCTTTAATGTCTCTATTTACCAATTTTCCATGACAATGGTAACTCATCTTCTTTCTTCTAAGCCTAAACAGTAATATATCTATTTGAAAGTATGTAATTTTAATCGTTAATTACTATTTTAGGATGATAGAACTTGAAGAGGTATAGTCTGTTAGTTGTCTATTTGAAGACAGCAATGCTTTTGGATTTAAAACGCATGAGACCTTCAATTACTTGGCCGTTTTAGCAGTCAGCATCACTAGCGGCATCGGCATATAATTTAGGAATTATCGACTTTTTGAATATAAGTAATCTGTTTATATGCTACAAAGATTTGGGGTGGATTTTGCATTTTTTTACAAGACATGTTTTTATTTATTTATACAATACACATAACATCACGCCTTGTTTCCCCGAAGGGTTAGGCAGAGGTGTCCCTGTAGCAGGCATACCCACATTTCGCCAGTTATGTTTAAGTCCCATGTAATAGGGGGCGAGCCTATTGCCATCAACCGGGCACAAATCCAGACTCCGAGCTGCTACTGAGAAATTTCAGATAGAAAAACCCAATAACATTTTGCTCGACCCGGGAATCGAACCCAGGACCTCATACTTAGCAGTAGCGCTTGCGACCACTAGACCAACGAGGCAGTCAATATTTTATAAAAAACAAAATATACAATGGTCGGCCTTATCGTTGGCGGTCTTTTCAGTTAAGTAAGTACTATATTTTAAAAGGTTGTTCTTTTCTTATTCATTTCTATGATATCTTTCTCCTTTGTCATGAGGAAGGTAGTCTAATAATAGATAGAATAATTGCTTCTGCAGCATCCAGGACTTATTATATTCCGGGGGTGCGAAGAAAACCGAACAGGACAACCGAAGGAACACGGGTGGGCTTTAGTCAGTAAGAGTCTGACACGCCCTCCCGCTCCGCCCAAAGCGGGAGAAGTTATTTGATAATTTCCCACCCCAAAAAAAAAAGGAATTATTATATTACGCAAAAAAAGCTCGAATTCATTTCATTAACGCACTAAAGTAATAATTTTATTAAGTTCTTTTAAAACCTCGAGGCTACAAACGATTATAAATAAAATAAATGTAGTAAGCCCGAAGATCCGCATAATAGCAACAATATTAATATTATGAGTGTGCTCGCACGCAGCTGATGTGTTCCGGCAATACGCTACAAGGCTACCACGATCACTTGTTACGGGTGATTTGAGGTAATGATGTATTCAAAGCGATGGGATATAGGAAGATATATTTGATGGCGGTAATAATGTTTTTAAGAACGTATGACACCGATTTAACAGTGTTACCGTAGCCCCAATCATCCCACTGTTGGACAAAGACATCCTATCCCTTCTAATTGCTACGATCTAGAACTTATACCAACATTGATTGTTGTTCAGACCCGTCATTTACTTAAGTACAAGTATTTGTCATTGTGTTTTCATTCATAGAAATATTTAAATTAACTCTAACACTTTATCAAGTTATGCAGAATAAAAATAAGAAGCTTGTAGAATGATACTAAGAAGTAGGTAAACTAATTCTGTGTGCTTTTTAGGCAAAATTATACTTATTTTGCTTAGCTTTAGTCGCTTTTAGCTTCTACTACACCATCATGTTGAGTATGGCGGTGAGCGGTCACATTATGAGCTAATAACAAGCCGCTCTTGATGCAACGCGATGCTATTAACTGATTCTAATGTTGTTCACTTCGCTTTGCTCGCTTAGCTTGCTCTGCACCGCCACGCTGCGTATGGCGGTGAGCGGTCACATTATGAGCTATTAACAGGCCGCTCTTGGTCCAACGCGATGCTAGTAACTGAATCTAGGTCTAGAATCTAGGTAGGTAGTTATTTACAGTATTGAGATATAAGTTTACATTCTGAAAAAAATTGAATTGCTTATTAAAATAGCTTCTTGATTGATGGCTAAGACTTAATTCACAAGATTAGGTTCTATTAGGTTTTTATCAAACGACACGAATTTAAAAAAATGTTTTTTTTTTTTTTCGTTTATAGCAAGTATGGAATATTTCATTATTTACATTACGATAATTGTCCAATGTCCTTTTCATGTATAAAGAGTTGTGCAAAATTTGAGATATTGTTGAGCTTTTCGAGCATATAAATACGTCAGAGCATTAAACCATATGTGAACAGATAGGGACCTAATGGGTTTCTAACACAAGCTATCTAAATTGCTATACAGCCACATAGTTCAGCAGTCAATATTGGGCACGGCCACTTACTGCAACTAATTGCTCCACTCGATTCAAAGAGATTGTCGCCGAGCGATTAAAATTACCCGTATAATACGACTTGCGGTTTACTCACAAAGAAGCTACCTATGACATAGGAAGAAAACCATCAGGTATACGTTTCCGTGTGTTCCATAAATAAAAAGCTAGGATTAACTTTTAAACCTAATTAACATAAAATAATTAAAGCAGTTTTAATTAAACGCATCCTGTCGGTAATTGCAAACGTTACTAAGTAAAGGTTAAGCGCACGTACAATATTAATTTAAAATCGTTACAATTAACTAGTTATTGCAATGTAATTTTCTTCCTTATTGGGTTTATTGAAGTATCTTGTTCAGGCGGTATGCCTTTGACCTTGACCTATTTGGTTTTATTTTTAGAATTTGGGAAAATCTTGTCGTTTAGTCTACCATATACAGAGCAAATATTTCTTATGGGTTAAATTGGATGAAGGAGGGAAAAGTTCTGTTAGGAAAACTATTATTTAAGGAACACTTATATTCTTGGTAAAAATAATTAAACATTTATATGTAGGTATTAGGTTTGAGCTTTACTATTCAAATATTTTATGAAATGTTTAATATAATTAATGTAACATCACTTTATTTTTCTTTAACTAGAACGTGCATACTTATTTTGTTTCAAATAAATAATGCACTTTTTCGATCCAATTAAATTGTGTGCGTCATAATAATTGCGATTGTCAGAAAAACTTACTTAATGATGCTCTTGCCATTAAACTTTATTTGAAAAGTAAAGTAATTAATCTATTTTTACAAGGATTTCCTAACATCAATTGCAAGTAATGGTATATGGTAGTTACTTATAATAATAAATTGATGCTCTGTATAAATTATTTTAGTTTTGCACCCACGGTTATAATTCATGATCAGCTAAATGTCATGAACGGGTCTTGAAGTAACATTAATTTTACTTATTCGGATTATAAATATTAAAAGATGTGTAATTAGAGAAATAAGATCGCAAAATTGTTAATTATTTTATTTATTAGGTCACTTGTATGTACTTGTAATTGAGATGAGTAGATTTTTGCCTGTGGCTCTGTCTGTTACGAAAATGACTTAGTTTAAACATGTTTAAAAATATCATTTACCGTGCACCCAAGTTTGGCGTATTTAATTTAATGACGATTTTACAATGTCAATGTTTTAATTTATTTTTTAATCAATTCTTTTAATTTATTTTATAAGCTGGAAACGATAACAGCTGCTAAAAAGATCCTTTTACGAAGCTTTATCAAAGAATAGTGGGGTACTTATATTACATAATTTTTCAAGAAGTTGTGCGTAACTTTTTTTTGCCACTGCGGGAAGCTCTTGGTCTCGTCTCACCTGATGGTAAGTGATGATCAGACCGAAGGTGAAAGCGAGCTCCACCCAGAATCGTCAACCACAGAGGAACTGGCTATCTTACCTCTAACTGCCGAAACACAACAATACAAAAAAAAAAAAAAAAACAATAGACGTGGATATATTTAGTAACCTGAACACGGCGTGTTGCCACACCAAACGACAAGTCAATCGACTCAAGCGAGTTCGCGACAAGTCAATCGTCATCCTGAGGATGCTTCGTTGAACGGTGAAACACGTGTCGATTTCTTTCAGGGTTTTTTTATGGCTCTTTAGAAATAGCTAAGCGGAACAGGTTACTAAATATATCCACATCTATTATATTTATAATGGATTTCACGCCTGAATCAATTAACTATCACAACAATATTGTTAACATTGTTGTTTTGGCAACAGACTTAGACAAAATATAGTTTCCGGAAAAGTCCTAGTAAGCTTGAGATAGAATTTTCTGTCTATAATTATTATTTATGTTCAGGAAGCTAGCACCGTCAAACCAGTCTATCAGTCCACACAACCGGACAAACAAACTATTTAACATAACATACCAACAGATGTTACAACGAATAATATTAATTGCTTCATCTTTACATACACTAGTTTGCCGTCGATAATAATTAGTGCGAATTGAAATTCTGTGCGGTAGTCAATATCCTTGAGTTGAGAACTCCCTTCTTATTTAGGATAAAGGTTAGTGCACGTTGATGAGTTTTTGATGTTTTTGTTGGGTAAGCAGAATTTTTACGTTCTGTGTGGTTCCAGTTCTCGAAATCTTCTCCTGTCTGGACGATGGATCTATTCAACGGAAAGGTAATCGTGCTGTCTGCTAAATATTGTATGCAATCACTATCCGGTTCAGCCAAGTGTGGTTTTTACAAAATTGTGTACATAAACTCATACTTTTTCCCATGGGAGTAGGCAGAAACTACAGAACGCCAACTGCGAAATTTTTTACTTTGAATATTAACTCTGAATTCTATGACCGGCTGTCGTTTATCTGGCTGATATAATTGGATGCCATATGGCTATCTAAGAATTAGAATAATTTTTATTGGTCCATTGTTAAAAAATTTATTTCAGAAAATAATGATATTGTATGCTTAAATTGAGGGGCCTAAGTTGCGTTACATCTTAAATTTTAATTCGTAACATGTTTGTGTTAGCTTAAATTTAATTTCAGGATGTTTGAAAATGAACAGAATAGTTAATTAAATAAGGGTATCGAACTATCAAAATAAAAATAAATTGAACAAAATAAAATAATTCAAAAAAATGTTAGGTATAGTGTGTGTGTGTGTGTGTGTGTGAGTGTGCGTGTGGTGATGAGTTGTAGGTGTGAGTTTTCTGTGAAAGACTTGCTTGTATATTTTGTTATTTTCGTTATCTAATTTGGTTTAACGTTAATTTTTTTTAGTTTATATGATAATATCTGGCTCAAAGCTATATTACGAGGCCACTACGATCTATTTTGAAAAAACTATTTTGTTTATCTCAGTGTCTTTTTGTAATGGTAACACTAGAAGTCGTGCCCATCCCACACCAGAAAAGCTTTGGCAACACCAATAGCTACACGAACACACATCATACTTACGGATGACTAGCCACAAGAGAATGCTAATCATAACGTACCTACCTAGTTTACATTATAATACCTACTTAGGCAATATTGCTCCAGGCAATTTGAGGATCGAATGTATGATAATGATGATTAAATATGATAGGTACGGTACATCTTTTGTAAAATTTCATAGTAGAACTGCTATAGGCTATGAATATTAAGAATGGTTTGTGTAATCATATGTGTTGATATGGTCTTCATTTTGGGGTTAGAGATCAAGGAAAGAATGTAATCAATATTTTTGTGACGTAATTTGAGAGTATTCTTTCTTTCAGTTGGGTAGGAATAGCTGTCTCTTTCTAATTTTTCTTAAAAAGTTCCTTCAATAAGAAATTATTTATCATTTGTTATATTTCTATCTCTTACTTTCAATACCAGAGTTCCGTAAGCCATGTAGAGCCAAATAGATACTGCATAAGGTTGGCCAATTCGTTTTTTTTTTTTTCGCAGTTACAAGTGTTTTCCATATTTTGTGAGATCATTGACCGTTGGCATGTGTTTGAATCTAAAACAGGAAAAGGAATAATAACTAAAAATTTACTAGAAAACTCTCACACTTTTTTTGACTGCTACGCGTGTATAGAATTGGAAATAAAGAACCTTTTCCATTTATGGCGACGATAACCGATTTTTAATAATTTTATACTGAAGATGACGTCTAAACGAGTAGTGTTAATGATTTAAATTTATTAAATTAGAGCATTTTCTTAATATTTTAATATAGCCATATTGTGGATTATGTTTTTATTTCATAGTGAAATTAATTTGTAAAGTTATGTCTAACGCGGATTAAAAATTGAGAATCACACAAAATCTATCAAGCGTATTTTTCTAATACTTTCACCATTTTAAAGATAATTTAATTATTGATCTTTTAGTATACGCGTTTTATTAAAATACCTTTTGTTTTATGTATAATAAATTAATAATAAGTCTAATTTGGGACAGCGCTCCTTGATGGGTGATTCCTATTACTGGCTGGATGCACGACGCGTTGCGTGAGCTCAGTACAGAACACGCAAGCTAACCACTCAAGGTCACTGTCATATATCTGCGTCTTAAATCGTAATCGGAGAGTCCACTTTTGAACAAATAGAATTATGATCAAAGGTGACACAGACCTTATTAGACAGTTGATATGCTCATAATCATTACCCAGTAATGTTTAAATAATTATAAATTAATAATGCCATTCTGTATACTATGTTTCTCAGAATCGCGTGTCTGGGAGATGAGCTAATCAAACACTGGTTATGCTGTCATGGACAACAGTAGCATGATGTTTATTAATATTAGTTTTATTTAATTTAAACATTTTATGGCTTTATCATATCGATCTGAATTTTATTATTATGTAAATACATCATAAACCTGCCATCGTAAACATATCAATTAATAGATGAGTTTATTAGTGCCAGAAAGAACGAATGGTTATCTTAAATTGATATTTTTATCGATGAGTATATGTAGATCCAATGGAAAGTAATGTACGGAAATCTTTTTTAAATTGGGAGACGGCCGCCATTCTAGGTTTTATTATTCCTTTTTTTTTATTTTCTATCCAGGCCATACCCTGCCATATCAATGCACAAACTGTAACCATGAAATCAGCACATGATTCTAGACCCCTTAGCGTAGACAGTTTTGGTCGAAGACAAATTTCAAGGCAGAGGCAAGGTTCAGCATGTATTAATCAGGCCAGTGCAACTTCAACAACTAAAAATTTACACAGGCGATTACTTAATCAGAAAAATTGGTTGAGAAAACGAAGTTAGGAAGCCTCGAAAATAATGTTCTATCTCCTTGAAAATCATACGAAAAATAACCAGAGGCCCTAGCACGAACCTTCGACGTAAACGTTTTAATACAACTATCCTCTAAGATTTCGACAAGCACAATAAGATATTATGAATAAAGTTTTAAAACAGTACGTGCGAAGCGAATATTTTAAATTTTATAATCATTCTAATTAATGATAATGTTTATTTTAGCCATTTATTTCAGACAGAATCCACATTGTGATAAATCCGTGTTAGTAACAATTTTCTTATGATCTCATAAAAAAATAAAGTTTTTTTTTTACAATTACAATTTCCCCGTAACTATTTACCACCCAGTGTGCCTGTATGTTATGTTTATTCCGCGCGGTCGTGCTAAGTCTACAGGAAATAAAATAGGAAGAGTAAGAAATAACAGTCCACATTGATTCCCGTATATTTCGATGTGAATTCAAAGAACCATGTTCCACGTCTTAACCACATTTCAATAAAAGCACTGATAAAAATCGATTTACTTGACTAGATGATTACAATTCTCATGAATTATAAACTTACAAGTCATGATTACGAGTTTCTTTGTTTCCTTGTATGGTCTAACACAATTGAATCACGCAATTTGCTCTTTAGGCTTCAAATTTCATTGTTGTATAGTAATGGACTGGGTTAAAGGTTGCTAAAGTAGTAGATTTGGCAATATTTTAGCCCAAAACTATTGGCTGGCAAGATGCAGTACGGCTGAATAGAAATGATTGTTGGTTTTGTGTTAATAAAGGCCACAGCTGCATAGCTAATAGCTATTTACAATAACCATTGGACAAGTTGTCGAATTAAAAATGACACATTTTGAATTCATTCATTCATTTTGAAACCAGCGCTGGGGCTCTGTCTTGCATAGGGCCGTAGCATAATGCTGAGCGATAGCCGATTTGCGTGGATGTGACGCATGCTTCCCCAACTTTTTAAACTTTTTTATGTATTTAAAACTTTTTTTTTTGCGTCATGTTTACCGCAAATAAACGTTTTTTCTTTCTTTTCTTTCTTTCTTTCTTTCTTTCTAATTACTTATTTGCCTTGCCCCCGACAGCAGTCTATTTGGATTTTGTGAACAGTCTTTAGAGGAATCTTTTGATAATATTGATTGATGTTTGATTCGGAAGCGTATCGAATGGCTGTGAATAGCTGTGCTGCTCCGCAATCAACGCAGCTAGCCATAGTCGCTACGGTGTAAAATATTTAATTATTTACTTTACAAGCCGAGTGATGAGATTTCGCATCAAAACTTCTCAATACTCTCAGGAGATGACTTTCCAGAAACTATGACACTACTATCGTTTACATACAAACAGAAGTTTAAATACAAATTTCCACGTTTCTAACTTCGAAAATGACAAACTTCCATACAATCTTTCATCCCCTATTAAACCGCTTTCATCGTCATCATTTGCTTAGCCTTTCCCTGACTATGTTGGGGTTGGCTTCCAGTCTAACCGAATGCAGCTGAATACTAGTATTTTATATGAAGCAGCTGCCTATCTGACCTCCACAACCCAGTAACTGGGTAATACGATACCCGTTGTTAAGACTGGTTATCAGATTTTCTGTCTTCTGGCAACCCGTAACGTTACCATGCTCCCGTACCGTATACCGTGGTCCCGGTTGGTACCGGGACCAACGGCTTAATTGTGTAACAAATAGGTATTTATTATGTTCTAAAACCACTGAACATCGAATCTCCACCACAACAGAAACTTGCAACACCGAATCTGCTAACTCGATCTTTTGACCCTGCCACCTTTATGGTAACATGAATTCAAAACTAACAGCTCCACATAAAATTATACGGTCCAATATCTTTGGTATACGTTGCATGTCTTTACTAAGCTTTACATGCACTGTTAACGTCTTTACAAGTTCGTCACAGTTACTCAAGCTTAATTATTAAGTTTTGAATACTTGAGTAAATATGCAACAGAGACTGAACTTGAACAATCGGCGGTGACGATCTGTTTCCCATCGCAACGTGATTTTTCAGCGTAATGTGGGAGGGGTCCGTAGTTTCATCATATTATTCTGAAGCCAGCCACAGTGGTTTCAGCTGTTAAGAGTCTTATGGGTATCTTAACCTTTTCCAGGCGAGATCCCTAAGAATTTGCGCCGTCAAAAACGTTACACTTACCTAGATAAGCGTGGTTATAATGGGCGTGAATATGAAGCTTGGTCTCTGTGGAATACCTACTCTGTGCTCATGTGCCCTGAACACATTGCCCGGATTCCTTATGTTTATCGTATGGGATTGGTATAGAAATTACGTTATAAATTCTACTGAGTTCATTACTTCATCGGTTAATTGGGTTAAAACTGATTTGTTGATCCTTATTATTTTATTAATTGTTTTCATCTCTAGAGGGCGATTTATTTAAACAAAAAAGTCAGAGTAGTTAAATTTAATTATTGCTTTTTATCCTATAATGAACTATTCTTGTAAAGCTCAACTGATATTAGAGAAACAGATATCAAAAGTATATGATGTCTTACCGTCAGAAATAAAATAACCACGATCGTCATCTTAATTTTTTTTTGTATGTATTCCATTTGAATTCATCATAGATAGATCCACCACTAAACAACTTCCTGTCATAATTTCTTGACCCTCTTACACCACATTTGAACTCATTGGGAGCCACCAGCAACAGGTCACAGCTACTCGTAAATTCCGATCCCAATCTCAATAAATCAATAAACAAGCGTAAACCGATAAAGTAACATCACCATTAATTAATCTACGTTTACTTAATTACTCTGGGAGTTATGTTTGCAAGACCTTTTGGTTTTTATTGGTGACTTTTACAGCCCGTTTCCATTTGGCGAGTGTCGGATCCGTTTTTAATCGGTTGTTACTGCCGACCTGCATTATCAACCTATAATATTCCCACTTCTGGGACACAGGCCTCCTTTTTGTGCCTGTCCAGTGCTGTGAGTTGATAAATGATTTTCAAAGAAATTCAGTTAGCGAGGTAATCGGGCCGATCATCCGGCAAAAAAATAGATCCGTCACCCGACAAGTGGGAACGAGCCGTAGAGACCTTTGACATTGTCTTTAGGAAGTGATCTTGTTCAGTGGCCTTCATTCGATGCAAAGGTGTTGTGAGATCCGTGTGTATTCCGGATCTTTGAGGATTGATAAAGAAGGCATTTTCGTGAAGATAAATGGCAGGGCCAGTTAGTGAAAATGACATGCAGATTAGATTTGATGGTTTTTGTGGAGTACTTATTTGTCCAGGTATATTCTGTGAATATTGATGTTACTTGGAACGATGATTTGGTTACATAATTTGGAGAAACAATCTAGCTTTATAGTTTGATTCTTCCTGATTATTTTCTAACGGGTCCCAATACAATTTTTTTCTATAACATTGACTCATCTTCGCAAATTATCGAAGTTATCAAAGAAGACCGTTTACAGCAGCTTTTACAGATCAAATTGCTTTTTGTGCGATTTCAAGTGACACGTTAGGCTTTGCCAAATTAATAGTACATAAGTAAACAGATCCATCTCGAAGAGAGGAAGCTTGTGTGATTTTATTAATTGGTTTATGCCATGAATGAAATCAAAATATATTAAATTGAACTAATTAAAATTAGGATTATAGTTAAAAAAAAAAAAAATTTGATTTGCATTAAAAAAATATTAACTTATATAATTTATCTTAAATAAGAAGCAATTTGCATTTATTTTTGACTTAAGAGAAAAAGTTATATAAACTCCTTATTTTATATAATATATTTAACTTACTTAACCCCTCTCTTCTTTTCTTTTATTTTATTTAATTGAAACCAAAAAGCATTATAGCCTGATGATGCTGTTAAGTACCGTGAGTGAAACTGTTCCGTTTTTGACACAAAGAGCTATAGTGTAAGCACTTCATTTGATAAGTTTGCAGAGGTTAGAAGCCAATCGTTGTATGACAAATTAGCTGGACAAGAAGCCGACAAAGTACATACAGATCCGTGTCTCATTAAACGTTGACACGCACCTTGCACAGAAAGCTATAAATTATTATAATTCTTACGTTAACACCTACATGACGTTTAAGCGGCTATTAAAGGGCTGCTCACACGCATCCTCATGAGTAATGTTGACTGTTTCAAATCATAATTGATTTTAATCATTATGATATTACTTACTCACTACAGAGGCTTGCCAGGAGGTCACGTACGACAGATATAATTATAAAATGATAGTCTACATCCGTATCCGGTAAGATTGAAAACCATCTTCAACATAGTTGAGAAATAAAATATGTCTAAAATATGTCTGATTATACTTTATGAGGTCACAGGTAGAATAGATTATAATTAAGGGAAAATTAAAAACACGATTGGAAGGTGTAGTAAACTTCCTCATTGTTGTAGCACCCTTTTTTTTTGGGTGGGAAATTATCAAATAACTTCTCCTGCTCTGGGCGGAGCGAGAGGGCGTATCAGGCTTTTACTGACTAAAACCCACCCGTGTTCCTTCGGTTGCCCTGTTGCCGGGGGCCACGATCTCCCTTTCGGTTTTCGTCGCACCCCGGCAGGCATCGGCCCTAGCGGACCCCGTCTATTCTGCTGAGATCTCTTTGAGGCGCGCGTGGAACACAACGCGCCATTGACTCGGACCTGGTCCTTATCGGATGGCGAGCTACCCATTGCTCACCGTTCGTAAGCCCGCGCTTACGGTGGCCGGGATTTGGCCTGCGACTCCCGACACCCAGAGCGTCTCCTCCTGCGGCGGTTAGGGGTGTGAGGGGGCGAAATTAATCTCTCCTTCACGCGTTCCGCCTCCTCCTTCGCGAGCATTACTGCTTCGCAGAAGGAGGTGACCCATTTCCTCTCGCTCCGTACCAAAGGTACAATTTTATTTACACGTCATTTTCAAGTCGTCACTCCGTGAGTCTAGAACGATCATACTCCTTTAGAATACACGTCATGCTAATTATGTGCTACTAGGTAGCATCTGCTTTAAATTGGCATGCTTTTGTGCTACTGCATAGCATGATGTGTATTCAAGGATTACGAGTTTTTATGTAAGTATGAAAATTAACATATCGTAACCGACAATAGTTAGCAGACCGGAGTTTGAAATCGGGCCAGCATCCCAAATTATGTAAACAATTTCAACCCTATTTCAATAGACTGCCGGATATGTTTATCCTTCACAAAATGAGTGCAAATAACATGTTGCTCTAAGGTCTTAGTAACTTATAATCTCACCTCTTGCAACACAACTCATACAATTTGGCTTTATTCAGACTGCGCAAGACGAGATAATCTTTCTAGTACATGCCCATAACAAATGTAGTCTGCTTGCCATATAAGCGATTATCTGAAGAAGTGTTTTGCTGCGATAAACCTGCCTCAAATATGGTAATATCTTTTGCATAGCAGAATGATGGCTGTTTGACATGTACTGTAGCGATCTAGAGTAAAGGTGACATGCACGCACAAAGAGGTTTGTGCGGTTTAGGGCGCGTTGTATAGGGCGGGTCATCCAAAAAGAAACTGCGTATTTTTATTTTATTTTTATGTATCTATATCCAACAAAGCATGAAAAAATTGGCAAGTACTTATCCAATTAAACCAGGTTAGGATATTATATATTTTAATTTTAATAATCTGTTAGTTATTTAGAATAAGAAGTTTATCCATTGTAAATATTTTTATCTTCTTCAAGAAATGTGTACGTAGTAAATAAATTAAACCAAAAATCCTAGTTTAGACGCATTTAAAAAAAAAATGAAATAAATTAACAACGTTTGACAGTAAATAGAATAGAATAGAATTTTTCTTTATTGGAGTAACCAAGACTCAACAAGCTTGTTAGTAAAACTTACCAATATGTTTGTAAGCACAGACACTAAAAAAAAACAAGGTAAACAATACAATAAATAACGGTTGGTCACCGCTGCGACACCCCATGAGAAAGAGCACAACAGTAACCCACATATTCAGAATTAAAAAAATAAACATAAAAAAAATGATGATGTGGATATATTTAGTAACCTGTTCCGCTTAGCTATTTCTAAAGAGTCTTGAAAAGACCCTGGAAGAAATCGACAAGTGTTTCACCTCTCAACGAGGCATCCGCAGACTGCGCTCGGTGCTTGGTGTGGCAACACGCCGTGTTCGAGTTCGCGACAAGTTAATCGTCATCCTGAGGATGCCTCGTTCTTAAAATAAACATCGTTTATAAAAAAGTATGGTGTCGGTCAAAATGGTACATATTTTTTTTCGATCTAGCTCTACAGCACCAAGTGCTCAACGTGCGGTGAGAAACTTCGTTCCAAAAACTTTAAAAAATTAATCCGGTCAAATGTATTCCACGCCTATTAAGAATGCGTAAGAAAATACCTCGAATAATGAATGCCGACAACGCGATATAATGAACTGTCCGTGTTTTATTACTCTATCAACTGATATATCTGCTAACAACATTGTTTGAATTAATAGTTTACCAAATCGATATTCTTTTCAATCGATTCAATTTTACGGTAGAATTTAATATCCCGAATAAAGCTTTCTTTGTGTTGAAATAAAATCTTTAAATATTTTGAGCTTTATGATCGTCCTTAAGTGCTAGGTTGAGTAACAAATATAATTACTATGTCAATTCTCAAGGATTACGTTATAGGGACTTTGCAAGTATTTCGGTTTAACTTAGTAACTTAACGAGAAAAATATTGATATAATAATCTTCACGTATTATTTAAAAGGGCTGTAGATGTTTCAGCGGAACTATGGATGAGAAAAGCAGTTGAAAATTAAACAAATATATAACTCGACATCATGTCCACTGCTAATAGAGATCTTACTGAAAATCGTCACAATTACTGACAGGAAGAAAAAAAAAACTCCGGGAGTGCCGACAGAAGTGAAAACTTGAACAATTGTATTGTGCAGGAAATAATGTATCGCGCGTTGATGTCTTTTTAATGCTGGTGTCGGTAACAGTGTCGCGAAATAAATGGTTTAGTCCCATATCAAAAATATCCAACGCGCCTAAAGAAGTTTTCACTTTAAAAAATACGTTAATTTGACCCAAAAACACGTGCATGAAAAAATATACAGCTGCACGTCGTGACTGTGACAAAGAAGGCTTCCACTCAGGATTTCCGAATCTAGTAGATTCCGTCTACCTTCACTAGGTAATCGGTTCACCATGTGGATGACCTGTCCAGTAATTAAACATTGACCAATATTTAAGTAGAGCTCAGTCTAAGACGATTTAATATTTAATAGCCTCTCCAATATTGTAATTTATACAGAACAGAGTCTCATCAACTGGATGGGCTAATTAAAAAGTCTATTTAGTAGGCTAGACGTAACGAAGGCACATACCTACTTGAACCGATTGCTAAAATATTGGAATACGAAGTGATAGTCAAAGGTCGTCCACTTACAATTAATAGTTCATATTTACAGCGTTAATCGTAATAATAATATTAACGGTACTATTTCATCATGAATAATAATAACAGTACTATTCGATTGTATTTTTACCCGACTGCCCCAGAAGGAGGGCGTAAACGTAACGTTTTTCGACAGTATGTATGTCTATTTGTTGGGCACGCTCTGTAGCCTAAACGGATTGGTGGATTTTAACATATGAACTGTCGTTAGATTCGTCTTAATTGTGGGGGTGACAAGGGCTATATAATATTTATATATCGCATCTGCAAATTCAAAAAAGGGAGGGGAGGTTTTTTTTAAAAATAAATTGCTATAATATTGGTATCAAATAAAAGCTAGTAATTAGTAAATTCCAAATATATATAGTAATAAAACTAAAACCTTAAAAAAATATATATTTAAAAAATAAAAACAACCCGACTGCAAAAAGGCGGGGACAAACCAATAACCTGAAATATGGTGTAACTTTTGCAGTCTCCGCCTGCAATACCTTACAAAAAAACAAAGTTCAGTGCTTGTGCTTCTCCTTTCAGTTATTTGTTTTTGCAGTCAGGTTTTTTTTTTTAAACAATATGTTGTAGATGCTGTTAAGACTTCTTTTCTTATTTTCTGGGTTTCTTAATAGTATCACTACCCACTGTTATGAATATAGACTCCTTCAACAGTCGTGCATTAGAGAGTGCTCTGCGATCGAAACATTTGTTTTGCTTCCTTTCTGCAACTATTTTCATTGTTACACTCCTGCTAGTACACAGAACCTACTTAATTTATATACCATTGTATAGATAATTTAATGGAGATTAATACTGTACTTTTCAAAAATTGATTGAATGCGAAAAAATATCCAAATAGATTTTTTTATTTTTTATATCGCCTCAATTAATGTATGAAAACTGAAAACATTGTAGCTTGCGAGATAATCAATTAATTGAGTGAATTTTTAATAGATTTGTTTCACACATAGGAGAAACTATTAAAAATGGCTCTTTTATTCAAATTAGTTTAATTATAATTAATAAAAACGAACTAATATAATATCTATATCAATATTTCCAACTTCGACCCTCTTCCGTTGCCTAGAAACCAACAAAGCAAACCTAAATAATCTTTGACAGTACGTAAAGATAGCGAGGTGAGACATTTTACCCATATTGATAGGTAAAAAAGCAGTCAAAACATAATTCATGAAAAGTCATTTAAATATTTTTCTGTTTTTGTATGAGCGTTATGAGGCGTGCACTTTTGGATTTTTCAACTATTCTAGTCTATGCGGTAGCAGTCATGATTGTGACTACTAGACCTCTAGTAGTCACAATCATGACTGCTGAGCGTAGCGTCAGAAAAAAAAACAGTGTTATAAGGTTCTCCAATAAGAAGTTCGAAATAGCTGCTGCTTATTGTACCCATCAGCTGTGTGCGATAAATGGCAATAGGCTCAGTCAGTTCCCATTAGTTACGACTAAATTACACAATATCAGGCGAAATGTAGGTATACTCTGTGGTGACCACTGCCCATCCTTTCGGAAAATGCAGGCGTGATATCTGTATTATGAAAACATACCAATTTAGCAACTACCTAGATAGTACCCATCAATCCATCACGCATATGCTCATAATTTAATTAAGGGGCCTAACCATGTCGTCATAATAATATTACAGTTCTGTTGAAATATAAATTAAATAATTGCCACGTGTGTAGCCATTAAGTGAGAAGCTAGAACTATCCTAATTACTTAATTACAGAGATTAAAAAACGTGTTGATTGTCAGTTTGTTCAATCCCATCCATTCGACAGTTTGATTGCTTTTCTGGTCTCTCTGGAGAAATATCAATTCATTCTACAAAATAATGTATTAGATAATCAACCTAAAAAAAAAAAATTGGGAATAAAATTAGCTCCAAATTATACTAAATTTTTCTTTGTTGACACCATTTCTTTGATATTTATGAGATAGATGTTTTATGTTTAGTTTACACGTATATATTACAATCCTTAAGAAATCCCCGTGGCTATCTAGACCAGGAAATAATAAAAACAATTTAGCTTACATGAAATTGGGTGATATGAAGTAGCATTAGCAACAACTAATGTACAAGAAACTGCGTAACAGAGGTAGTACAATAATATACTTAATATCGTATGCATGTCTCCCCAACCCAGGCACCCAACTGTGCTAAAGCCATAACTTAATCTCAAGCAAAGCCGCAGGCAACCACTAGTTCAATCAACTAAGTTCAATAGGTTAGTTCACCATTTCACTATCATTAGACATTTTAAGTGGTCGTAAATTTTGTAATCTTTGCCAACGATGCAGGCTTCAATACCAGTAATAATAACTCGGACGGCATTTTGTACATTCTCCTTAGCTAATTAATCCATTGAGTTTACAGCTTAACTACCGTGAAGTACTATTGTATTAGTATTTCTATCGAATGTATGGTTTTATTACGAGTCTTCTCATTGCTTTTATAGAATTGCCGACCGAATGAGAGTGCATGGTAAAAGTTAACCCCATGCACTCTCATTCGGATTCAGATTGCGGACGGTGAGCAATGGGTAGCTTACCGTCCGATAAGGACCAGGCCCGGGTCGACGGCGCGTTGTGTTCCACGCGCGCCTCAAAGAGATGTCAGCAGAATTGACGAGGTCCGCTAGGGCCGATGCTAGCCGGGGTTGCAAAGAAAACCGAGAAGGAGATCGTGGCCCCCGGCAACAGGGCAACCGAAGGAACACGGGTGGGTTTTAGTCAGTAAGAGTCTGACACGCCCTCGCGCTCCGCCCAGAGCGGGAGAAGTGATTCAATGATTTCCCACCCAAAAAAAAAAATGGTAAAAGTTAACGGTGGAAATGCTCGTATTGTCAACAGTCGTCAATATCTCACTCTCTGCTCATGCTGGTTACAGGAACACGACACGCCGATAGTCTTACACAACTCAACTCTTGTGACCATCTGATTTATCATCATGATTCTGACCAATTTATCTTGATCACATTCACTAGTAGTTTACAAAATTTATAAATCATACGTTAGTATTTGATTTAAGCATTAAATAGAATACAATTATGGACAAGGGAGTGGGCCAAATCGCATGTTAAGATGCCTCCTAGATTACGTAATTAAAATTCAATGGAACTAATTTAATTATAGCTCAACAAAGTCAACTCATAGGTGTTTTCGTTGCTGGCACAATAATGTCGATAACTGTTTAATAATATATCTAATAATTTATTTGCACTATCTATTATCCAGCCCAGGCCTTCAACCCGTAGTGGGGTAATCGGTCACGGGAGAGACAAAAAAATTTACTCGTGATAATCTCATCGCATCTATTTCTAGCACATTGAAGGCGACAGTGCATTCCACGGAAAATCCCGAAGGACTGTACATGCGGTGGGGCCGTATATAACATAGCATCATGCTTGTATTCCCCGAAGGGTTAGGCAGAGGTGTACCTATAGTACACTCACATTTCGCCAGTTATGTTTAAGTCCCATGTAATAGGGCGCAAGCCTATGGCCATCAACCGGGCACAAATCCAGACTCCGGGCTGCTACTGAGAAATTCCAGATGGAAAACCCAATAACACCTTGCCCGACCTGGGAATCGAACCCAGGACCTCATACTCAGCAGTAGCGCTTTGCGACCACTAGACCAACGAGGCAGCCGTATATATTGTAAGGGAAATTAATTATTAAGCAAAATGACGACCTACGTCAATTTTCCGCGATATAGCCATTTAATACGGACAATTCAAGTTTGTAGACAATTTGGCTTACAATTAATTTCCCCGACTTTACCTACTGAGTAGAGACACCGCGGAAATTGTATCCGCTAAGAATTCGAGAATACTCTGTCAAAAAAATATCATAAGCAGAAATATCCGGGATAGAACAGTATCTGACGCGACATCTCAACTCGGTTTAGGCAACGAAATTCCATGTAAAAACATTTTTAATGTACAAGCATTTAACGTGGTACGGGCTTTGAAATAGTATAGTAAAACGAGCTGTCTACAACTTCATGTCTAAGTGCGTTATCTTGTGGGCGTACGGAAGCTTTGATGTCATATCCATTTGTTGTAATGATCATTAGAACATGAAGTCACCGTGTTTTGATTAATTTTAATTCAATAAAATGTGTTTTGACGACGTGTTGATGACATCAACCTACTAAGTCTCTTTTAGGATGTTTGAATTTACAATTCACTTAAAATTTGAAGAGTTGTTGAACAAATGGCTGCAGCTTGTATAATTATTCACAGTTCAGATGCGTCGGAATGAGGTGACCCGACAAAGAACCTAAGTTGTCTACATAGCTCACAGCATAAGGAAGCTGAAGTGGCAATGTACTGGCCGTATAAGCCGTAGAACTGATGACTGTTGGGGTAGACGTGTTCTTGAGTGGATCGGCAAACGTAAGTTAGGACGTCCTCAGGCTAGGTGGAGCGACGATCTTCGCAGGGTGCCTGGTAACAGCTGGATGAGAGTTGCCAATTGGAGAGGCCTATGTCTAGCAGTGGACTGCTGTGAGATGATGGTGATAGATGCGTCGGATTTGTATGCTGTGTCCATATTTTGTTCCTAATCGCTCCAGAAAGCATACAATATTTAAATGTTCCATGTCGTCTTTGTAGGTCGATTTTCCTCCCTTACACCGCGTACGTTGTTGATATTCAACGCGGATCATTAAAACTAGCTGAGAAAACAATAATTAAAATAATATTATACTTTACAAAGCAATCATGTATAATATGAATATAATTTTTAACAATGTCATTGTGTCGATGTGTGCAGTTCTGTGAGAAGACACAGTGAAAGAGTATTAATGGCTAATATGATGTACTATATATATATTATAAACTAGCTTCCGCTAGCGGCTTCGCTCGCGTAAACTCTTTAAAAAGTATAGCCTATGTGTCTTAGTGGTAATATAGCATTCTACTGGTACTTATAAGAATTTTTTAAATCGTTCTAGTAGTTTTTGAGTTTATTCATTACGAAAAAAAAATGCAAATCTTTTTTATTTATAATATTATATAGTGTAGATTAATCAACGCGTCGACAACATCCAAAGTTCAAATTATATCGACGGTGGAAATTTCAAATGTCGTAAGGACATTGTGTTCTCTGTCCCTTACGAAATTTGGAATTTCCACCGTCGATATTATTTGGATCGAATGTCTTTAAAGGATCATTGGAGAATACCAACAGCTATATTGCAAACAAAAGCCTAGAAAACTAGAGCTTTCCTAACTCATGATTGATGTCAGCAAAAAGTTTGCTGTAGAAAAACATTTGGCTAATCATTGAACCAATCATATGGCCAATCAATAATTGCACTACATTATCTACAATGGCTACTGAGAAGCCATTACCTACTGAGAAGATGAGTATTGAAAGAATGTTTCAAAATCTTTCGTGTTCTCACGACAGTCGGAAATACACGAGAGGGTCTTGCGTCGAGCAAAACGTAGGTTTTATGTTTTAAATTATTAACTTTTCGATTTGGAGCTCAATGCTTTATGGATGGTTGATGAAGGGTTTTGTTCAGCAGTTGGAGGAGCTTAAAAAAAAAACATTTATTTAAACTAAGTTCAGGATAACTTTTTAACGTCAATATTACATAAGAAAGTCCCCCAAAACGCCCACCTTTCACCACTTCCTAGTTTTTTAGCTGGGAAGAAGTGGCGCAACGAACTCCACAGTGACATATTCTTCTGTTAAGTTAGAAGAACTTGCGTTCTATACAGGGTAGCAGGGACATCGACGCGAAAACTGTTAACATTGATTCAGTACATGATTCTGAACTCCCCTGCGTTCAAATTTATCGTGGTTTATTTAAAAAAAATCTGCAGTTTCATAGAAAAGTGCAATACCTACGCGGTCAAAATGTATGGAACAGATTTTTTTTACATTAAAATAACTAAAGAAGTAATTCAAGTTAAGAAGAAATTATTTCGGTCCCTTACCACCCCCTACATACTACTACTACTACGTCTGCTGGTACTAGCTTCTGCTCACGATTTTGCCCGGTTGGTCCCTAATTCTTTTTCTAAAATAAAAGAAGCCTAAGTTACTCTTTATAACACCAGCTATCTGCCAGTGAAAGTCCCGTCAAAATCAGTCTAGCCGTTTCGGAGAGTTGCCGAAATAAACAGACAGTTAGACAAAAAATGTTTTTTTTTTGTTATAAGTACCGTTTTTACTTTCATGTGCATTTAGTAAAAAGCTGTTATTTTGACATTACAAACAGACACTTAAGCTTATCGTGGAACCACGTCCACGACAACACAGGGGAGTAAAATGTATGGAAATAAATGAAGACGTTTTTAAATTTTTGTCCACGATAACGTTTTAAGTGAACGTATTTCCATACGTTTTATCGATGTGGATGTCCACAATAATATTACTATCGTCACTGTGGTAATAATAAAAGCGCACAATCACTAACATGATCTGTACACATTCCAACTGTAATTATATCTTGTTTAACTTTAACTGTTTCTCTTAATTTACAATAAACATTCAATTAAGTTCTGACACTTTATTACATAATTAACTTTCCTGACATTTGCTAAGGAATCTTTCATTCTTCGTAAAACATCATTGTAAGGCCTCGTACCCACAGGCGATTTTTTTTGTGCACTAGATTTTCAATGCACTGTTTAGCGCTGAGAGTTGAAAATCCAACATTGTATTTTATAGATGCGCTGGGATGCACTCTGCTGGAGTCTCAAGTTCAATACCGAGAGGTGACGATCCGATTAAAAATCGTCGCGTTAAAAAATCGCCCGGGCGTACTATCGAAGAAACGCATAACTATACACCATAAGGACTATTTCTTCTTGCAGCGTTCGGCCGCTATAGAAAGCGGCGGTTAAACAGATGTGGTCATCGTGTTAACGGGATTTTGTTTTTGCTTAGATATGCTTTGATAGTACCTGGGCATAAGATACCGGAACAATGAATAGGGCTCTATCTACGCAATAGCCACCTGCCACATTTCAAAGGAAATAATACCTTAATGACGAATAGAAATACTTTATTAATAATTACCTAATTATTATCGATACGATATTTATAACATACATAATGCAATAAAGCTGAAGAGTTTGTTTGTGTTTTGTTGGAACGCGCTAATCTCTGGAACTACCAGTCGGATTTGATCAATTGTTTTTGCATTTGATAGCTCAGTTTTAACATTTCGATACTACTCCGAGGAGCGGAGTAAAAAGAAAAAAGACGGAAGAAACGCTAAGCGAGAACGAAGTAACAGCCCGGGCGGGCAATGCGATGATTTTATAAAAATGTGGTTGTCATTTTAGTATTATTGTGTATCTTGCGACTTCCGCGCGAAGGAAGTCGCGGGCAGAAACTAGTTAATTAATAAAGAAGGGCTATGATCATTAGCGGATATCCTGAGATGAATAATGAGCTCATCTGAGATCATAGCAAATGAAATGATCTCATTCGAGGTCACCAGATCTTAATCTAGAAAATTTCGAATTGTTGTTCCTAGAATAAATAATAATGTAATTGTTGAGTGCTTTGAAAGCTTAGAGTTGATTGAAATGATGTAATTTTAAATGTAAAAGAAACATATTAATGTAACGATGATTTGCAAATCGAAGCTTGTCGGCTGTCAAAGGTTTAGCATCTCACTTTGAGCGAGCATGTATTTTAATTTTGGCAGAAGACGATACTCGTTTATTTCTGGATTAATAGATGAATAAAAAAATACATTTTCAAAATCGAAAGTCAAAATTGCAAAAAATAAACAATACTTTTTTAAATTTTACTAATGAAAATTAATAAAAGTAAAGTAAAAGAAAAAAAAAAAAAATATCGTTATACATAATCTCAGATCAAAATAGAATCGGAAATATCATTTTGTAAGGTCGAGAAGAAACTGAACAAAATAATTTCGATAATTTCTTCTTTAACGTCTCAAGTTCTTCATTCTCAGTTCATCATCTTAGCCAAAAGTCAACCACTGCTTGACTTAGGCCTGCCTCAGTCGTGGGCAGAACGACCGTTCCTGGGTTTTCCGTAAATGCGCTTCTCTGATCTTAGGTTCAAACTGAAACCTAATGCATTTATTTTAAGTAAACAATTGGTTTAATTGACTGGCACTTTTGATTTGTTAAGGGATCAGTCACTCACAAAGATGAAGCGAGTTGCCCATCCCAAAGCATTTGGAGAAGAAGAGGCAAGAAACACTTCACATTTCTGCTACACATAAAACTAACCCGTATGTTACTTCTAGAAGCAAGCATAATTATTGTCGTCACAATAACTAAATAGATAATACAAGTTCGCGTCTGCGCAGTTTCCTAACGTGACTGTAATGGGCGCTTATTTATAGGGTTCCGTGCAACTGCCATCAAAACGCTCTAAATTTATCATGTGTAAACTAATTTTAGGTTGTGAGCTGTCACTTTCAAAACCATTGTTATGTTATGAGTGGATAATAAATTAAATAATTTTAAATGTTTATTTCTAATTATAGTCAATGTTTCTAAGTTTATGTTATGCATCACTGAATGTCAGTTTAAAGAATGCATCGTAAGAAATGGTCTGTAATTGTTGTATAATGATTAGATATTGTATTGAATTGATTAATTACGAAATCATTACTGAACAAAATCATTGACAGAGTCACAAACGTCATAATTTAAAAAAAAAAAATCGAATTTAGAGACTATTATGAGGCTACGAAGCTTTTAAATACTTTGTATGTGTGTATTATGTGTATTAAAATTTTTCTTTACTTTAAATCTTTCGTTTTTTTCTTTCTTTCTTATTTTATTTTTATATTTTCATAGCTAGTACGATTATTTGATTTTATACTTTAACAGAAATCGCCATAAAGCAGTAAGCAACAGTAGTAATCAATACTGTATGAGAACTCGCATTTTCCTTCAAGTGGAGTAATTATAAGCTAGTATAACCAGCTCATCATTCTAGTTCGTAAAATACATACCTATATACAAATTATGCCAAACCCTCAAACAACTTTGAAATGCGTGGAATTCCAAGAAACATTCATATTTCTTTATGAAGAAATAATTAAAGAGCCTATTAGCTTTTAGTCAAATATTGATTTGAATCGACAATAGGGCACTGGCTACGGTAGACTGGCTATCGAAAGGTCACAAGTGCAAATCGAAGTAAATTACATAACAAAACATTCCAACAACTTAGTAGTAACTTATGTTGTGATCCCAATCTTAAGTTTAAATGTAAGTTTAACTAAGTATAAACAATTGTAAGTTATTTGGAAAACAGGAGATTTATTGCACCCTCTTATTTACAAGATAATGCTAACAACATTTATACCTAAATGGTGCTAATAGCCACTGCAAAATTAAATAACAACTGTAGCTACGGTTATTATGATAATAATAATAAAAATATTTAAAAATGAAAATTATTTGTATATAGATGAAATAAAGGAAATAATAATAACATTTATTTTAGGGGATACATAGAAAAATACCGTAACCTTAACACACATATTTTAATATAAACAAAAACTTGTGTTAGTAAAAATAGGGCTAATAATCATTAATCACTTTTCTCGTATTTTGTTGGGCGGCGCACCTTGAATAATCAACCCCAGTTTCAACCTTTCTTGCTGATTTTTTTACCACAGCATTATAAATATTTTAATTATATTATATTTTATTAATTCTGTATTATTTATTTCCATATTTTAATTTATTTTGAATTATTTCATTTAATTTTAATTTATTTTAAATTATTTATTTCAATTCAATTACAATTAATTATTTCAATTCATTTACAATTATTATTTTCAATTTTAATTCATTTTCAATTATTTATTTCACATTATGTTAGCTAATTGTATTAATTGATCTCATCATTACTAATATAGTTTTAAGAGAATGTACTAACAAAATATGTACAAAAATAGTCTGAATAAAATTTATTTTATTTTATTTATTTATAAACTGTGAGACGGTGGGCTGTGTGCGTGGCGGTAAACAGGGTAGAATATAAGAAGAAAACGTGTTGTGCCAACTCTGAGTAACATGGGACAAGGTGAGGAATATGGTGATGGTGAAACTGTTCCTGCATAGCTTGTACCAACAGAAGAAAACCGTAAATAAAAAAGGGAAATATTTTATTGATCCTCAAAACCCTATTTACCTTTTAATGGCTAACACTTGGTTAAATTTATTTATATATATTTATTTATATTTAACAATTTATTTACTTTTTTAAATAAATGAGCTTCTAAAAGCTGTGTGGCGGCGGCGCGGGGAGCGCATCCAAGTTGGTCTCAGTTACTCGGCTAATTTGTATTTTTAGGACAACAAAATATGAAGTCTCACAAAAAGAAGCACATTTTGTATATTAGAATGTCCATTAATATTTTTGAGTAATCAAATGTTTTTTGATTTCAATTAAATACATTCCATTAAAAAATCCGTTTTAGAAAGAATACTCTCCATCGTTCCGGTGTCGTCTATCCGTTTTATGAAATAAAAAGTATATACGGGACCCTCCATCAACATTTAAAACACACCATACATTTTCTATAATCTGACATAATAAGCAGTTTGCAGAATGATGGACAGTTAGCAAAAAATAGGCAATATTAGGCTGCAGGTCGTACTCGGCTACTGACCCACTGATTCAGATAACATGTGTTTGTAGGATTTTGTAATCTTTCATTTTATCGTAGGTTTGTGAGGCAATGTAAAGTGGCTGGGATGAGAACAGGCTATTTGTTTTGTTCCCATGAGTAATGTATTTGACTTTTTTCAGGGTTAAGTTTAGGGCAAAATGAACTTTAGCATTTAAAGCACTAGATGTTGTGGTCAGAATTTAAGTAACGTTCTACAAAGGGTAGGTCGTCTCGTAGTTGACCTCTGAGATCATGACTACTTAACCGGGCTTTCCTGTGGGTACCTTAAGCTACTACACTTAAAACCTTCAGCCAGGGGTTATTCAACTATGCTAATTAAAACTAGGTGAACGCACGCTAAGGGCACCCCCTGTGGGGTACAAACTTCGGCTTAGGGCGTCAACCGGAGGGGGGACATCAAGGATGGGACCGGCTGGATCAAAGTTTTGATCAGATTATTAGTCGGGGAATTTAAAACTACGTGCTAGGCAAAGTGGACTAAATATTTTTATTTGGGTAGGTATCTATTAAAAACTACTCTAATAATATCTAAATTTATCCCTAATTATAAATGGTGCATAAAATGAACAATAATTGAATGAGCTTTACAATAATTTATCTAAAAGAACCAGATCCAGAAGACCCATTTAATGTAACATAGTCAGCTTATAATTTTCCCACTGCTGGGACACAGGCCTCCTCTCTGTGAAAGGATGAGCGCGTCATCCGCCACGTGGGCCGAGTGCGGGTTGGTTGGTGGATGTCACATGTCTACGAATTTTTGGTTCTAGAACAAGCTGCGGTTACCTCACGAAGTTTATGATGAAGGAAAATATCGTGACCCATAAAAAACATTCGAAGCTCTAGGTATACCTTTCTTTGTTTTTTATTCACAATAGGGAAGCACTTGGCTTGCATCTTACCTGATTGTAAGTGATGATCATGCCGAAGGTGGAAGCGAACTTCGCCTGGAATGCTCAACCATATAGGAACTGCGAAACTGCCGAAACACAACAATGCTGTTAACATTGTTGTTATGGCGACAGACTTAAATAAGATGGCGGTCGCAAATCTTCATTATCAAAGAGCATGTTAAGTAACCACAAAAATAAAAGAGTATACCATTATAGACCTAGATAGCGATCCCTGAGTTCTCAGCGATATAATCTTAAAGCTTAACACATAATTCAATAGGAGCAGTACAGTAGCGGAGATTGTCCGACTGTTATGCGCCCGCGCCGGGTCGCAGGTCAAAGGCATTAGGATGATATTCAATGTTTTGTTCATGTTTTCTAGGAAAAGTTTTAGTGGTATGATACTTAAGAATGGGTTGATATTCTAATAGTTCTAAGTGCGACTTCTGGGCGTTTCGTTTTAGTTTCGATTCTTATCAAATTGATGACATTAAGTATATTAAAACATAGTATTATATTATTATACTAGCTTCTGCCCGCGACTTCGTCTGCAACCCTATAAACTTCCTCAAGAATTGGGCTATCCAAGGCAAAAAGATTTTTTTAAATCCAACTGGTAGTTCCGGAGTTAACCCCTTAAATACTTACTTACTACTTACAAGCAAACAAATTTTACCTCTTAGTAATATTAGTATAGAAGTATAGTTATAGATTATTATCGTTAAATTACTGTCTATAAGTAGTAAGATAGAGACAGTTTTGCTCTCATAATGATCAGTACCTGGTCGACCGAGCTAGGCTCGGGTGAAAATAGATAATAAACATATCATCCAGGTATTCCAACATTGTATCACATTCCCGGGGCTGTGAAAATAGAGAAAACTAATTTTCCTAGATAGATCGATTTTTCGCCCCCGTAAACCTCTATATTGCAACTTTCATCGAAATCGTTACAGCCGATTTCGAGAACGTGAGTAGAAATCTATATATATACAAATAAATATATACATTAATATTGCTCGTTTAATAGTACAGGATACTTCTTTTGTATCCGCACGATTACAAGCCTCTTAAAAAAATAATGGTTAAAAATGTAGTCAGTCAGCAAGGCGCAATCAATCAATGTGCCTAGCCTTCTCCCAATTATGTTGGGGTTGGATTCTAGTCTGATCCGATTCAGCGAAAAACCAGTATTTCATATGGAGCGACTACCTATCTGACCTACACAACCCAATTACTGGGCAACACGATACCTCTTGGTAAGACTGGTTGTTAGTTGGGCTTCTGAGGACCCGTAACGAGTGTCAAAGATCCATGAATGACAGTCGAGACCAACAGCTTAACATGCTTTCCAAAGTACGGGGTCTAGGTATGTTAAGATGGTCACTCATCCACGGACTTACTGCGGCAAGCGTAGCTTAACCTAATAGATCGTCCCGAGTGGCTGTTATTACTTAGCCACGAGCCCCTCTAGTAAGCAAGGTGCATCAGAATATATTGCCTCTCCAGATAGCTATTACGCATAATCAAAATGCATAGTTTACGGATTGCCAACTAAAATGTATTCTGCTACTATGCTAATATTGCTCATCTTCCACACATTCAGTTGTTTTCTGGAATAGCTTCGGTTATAGCTCGGTTATCCCCGAGGTAAATACATATGTAATAACCCAACGTCGCTGAAAACATTACTTTTATATCATTATGATTCACAAAAATACCAGACGAGTTACTAATATAAACTGTTACTAAAACTTATTGTTATTTAATTCTCATGTGTATTTGTTTTTTTAATAACTGCTATGATTAATGATAGCACTAAACAGTTTGGACAGCATTCTTCAAAATATTGGACTTGATTTATTGGTCTGTTTGTGTATTGTGGAGGTGAGTCTTGTTAAAACTGTGTGCTATTGTTGGATAAGTTAATTAATAACGTATGTTTTAGTCATAAAAGATTTTTTAGGGTTCCGTACCTTAAAAGGAAATAAACGGAACCCTTATCTTATAGGATCACTTCGTTGTCCATCTGTCTGCCTGTCTGTTAGTCTGTTAAAACCCTTTTTTTCCGGAACGCGTGGAGGTATCAAATTGAAATTAATATCTAGTACGTAAATCTACGGTCCTTTAGAACTCTTAAAAAATCAAGCTTTTAAAGTCAGCGCAATAAAAAAATACGGTCATTTATACGACATATTTTGAAACTTGCTAGTAAATCAAAACCTACAACAGGGTACTTCCCGTTGACCTAGAATCATGAAATTTGGTAAGAAGCAAAGTCTCATTGCCAGAGTAAAGTAAGAAGTCCAAAATATGTTAATTTGTAGATTTATCACATATAAAATATATTTTTTGCGATAGCAAACTTACATTTGCAATTAGAGAATTGACTGTGACGTATTCGATGTATGTGAGAACATGTTTTTCAACTCCAGTTTGTTTTTGGGATAAATTCATCTCAACTACAGAACCATTCATTGTGCGTGGTCCGACACGCACTTGGCCGGTTGTTTTTGTGTATATCACCTCGCAAAAGCAGTGATAGTCTAGTGGTGTGACCGTCAGACTGCCAAGTCATAGGTCTCCAGTTCGAACCCAAGGCATGCACCTCTGACTTTTCGGAATTATGTGTATTATTGTATAATTATCACTTGCTTCAAAGACGGTGGAGGAAAACATCGTGAGGAAACCGGCATGGCTGAGAGATGTTTCTCGACGGCATGTAAAGCCAAGTCAGAGGCCTATGAGCGGCTTTAAAAATCTGACTCCAGGTTAGTCACTAACCACAAGAAAAGAAGAAGATCTCGCAGGTCAACCTTGAAGGTTGTCGGCTGCTTAACCAGGCTATCCTGTGGATGCCTTAATAAATAAAGGCCTCCAGCCAGGGCATAAACCTTATAAACTAAGCAACTGCATGCTTAGGGCACCACCTGAGGGGTACGGACCTCGGCTTAAGGCGTCACTAGGGGAGGGCATCAAGGGACAGGCTGGATACGATTGTCATTATTTAGGGACGAATTTAAAGCTATAGGCTCAGCCACGCGGGCTATCTCGAGAAAGAGTCGGGCACGGGTACAAAATATACCAAGCTTTTGTCTTTTCAATAACAGTCCATTGAAATATTTTGACTTTGACAGTGACTTTGTTTCGTAGTTCAAGAGTTACATCTGACGTATGGTTGACCATTTATTGAGCGTTAATTTGATGAAACGATTAATTAAACTATTTTACAGTTATTTTTACGTATAGCGTAAGTTTAATTTATTTATTCATTTTTGAAAAAAAAAATCCGCGCATACAGCGTGTATTAGAAATATGTGGTCATATTTTAAGGGTTTAAGGCTGTGATTCGGACCATCAAACTGAACAACTTTCTCCACAGGACCAACATCGTAATCGCAAAAAAATAATCTGCTGTCGTACATTTGGATGAAGTAGGTACCATCAGAGTAACGCTAAATCCGTGTCTTCTGCTCGTGTTTTTCGAAACATTACACAAAAATCTCTATTCTAATCCATCGTCAATTTATCACAACTTGTTCACAACTGTTCACAAGACAAGATAACCTCAAAACCTGTGTTTAATGACAGTGACAGACGTCAGAAGTTTTTTAAGGGACGTTTGATTATTGCAAAGAAGTTCTTTAACGCGGCTTGTAAACTTTCAGAAATCTTCACGTTCAAAAGTGTTAATACTTGTGACTGTCTTCTTCTAATTCAAAGAGAAAGAAAGAAAGAGAGAGAGAGAGAGAGCGCCGGCAAAAAAAAAATAAATAAAAGAATAAAGTGATTCAGTGTCGTGAGATAAAATTGTATACATTGGCCCGAGTACAGCGCATATGGAGAGAGAGAGAGAAAGTTTGCAAGATGGTGGCTCTGAAAATTTTCAAATCTTTCATCTTGCGTATCGTTTTCATGGTTTTCAAGGATGCAAAAGCCGGTAGTAAGGTCAAAATATAAATTTAAGATGGGGCATTGAAAATTTTCTAGTTTTTCGCAATGGGTATCGTCTTCATGGTTTTCGAGGGTATTAAAGCCGATGGTGGGTCGAAATGAAAATCTAAGATAGCGGCTGGGAAAATTTTCAAAATTTTTCGTCATGGGTGTCGTTTTCATAGTTTTCGAGGATGCTAAAGCCGATAGTGAAGTCAAAATATAAATCCAAGATGGCGGTTGTGAAAATTTTCAAATTTCCTCATGGGTGTCGTTTTCATAGTTTTCGAGGGTGTTAAAGCCGATAGTGAGGTCAAAATGTAAATCCAAGATGACGGCTGCAAAAATATTGTTTTTTTTTAAATCATACGTGAGAAGGAACTTCGTTCCTGACGGGGGGTCCCTCGACCGCACACGTTTTTTTTTTTCTTTTCGCGATTACGATGATGGTCCCATGGAGAATGTTGTTCAGTTTGAAGGTCTAAGATACCACATCTGTAAATATGACCACACATTTCTGAAACACTCTGTATTTTTTTAATAAAATCAATAAAATATTTGATTTACAACCACATAATATATTTGAAAAATTATAGTATCTGTTTTGACCACTAATTTTTGATGATTAATGAATTTATGATTGATCTCATCAAATCTTTTACATAATAATTCAAAGTTTAGAAAGTTTTGTAATTTTTTATACTATAAGTACTGTTTATTTGTTTGTTCGTAAGTTTGTATGCAGGAGGTAATCTCTGGAACTACCAGTCGTATTTGAAACATTCTTTTTGCATATAATAGCCCAATTCTTGCGGAAGATTAGGCTCGCGGACGAAGTCACAGGCGGTAGCTAGTATTGTATACTTTGATAATTATTAATTTCACATAGGACAAACACCTTGAAATAAAACCACGAACATTTACACCACCTACTGAGTATCGAACCAGGAGCCGTCAGAGATCCAAGCGCTTAACTAATGCGCTATTGAGCGCGCTTTGTAGCATCGTAAAGCGATGAGATAGGTTTATACGTCACTAGACTTTTTCCCGCGGCTTCCTCTGTGTGGAGGTTAGAAAGTTTCCCACGGGAACGTACTACCGACATAAAAAGTATATCCTAATTCCTTCTAACCCAGGTCATGGATAACCTGTGTGCCAAATTTCATCGCTATTTGTTTTGTTCCCATGAGTAATGTATTTGACTTTTTTCAGGGTTAAGTTTAGGGCAAAATGAACTTTAGCATTTAAAGCACTAGATGTTGTGGTCAGAATTTAAGTAACGTTCTACAAAGGGTAGGTCGTCTCGTAGTTGACCTCTGAGATCATGACTACTTAACCGGGCTTTCCTGTGGGTACCTTAAGCTACTACACTTAAAACCTTCAGCCAGGGGTTATTCAACTATGCTAATTAAAACTAGGTGAACGCACGCTAAGGGCACCCCCTGTGGGGTACAAACTTCGGCTTAGGGCGTCAACCGGAGGGGGGACATCAAGGATGGGACCGGCTGGATCAAAGTTTTGATCAGATTATTAGTCGGGGAATTTAAAACTACGTGCTAGGCAAAGTGGACTAAATATTTTTATTTGGGTAGGTATCTATTAAAAACTACTCTAATAATATCTAAATTTATCCCTAATTATAAATGGTGCATAAAATGAACAATAATTGAATGAGCTTTACAATAATTTATCTAAAAGAACCAGATCCAGAAGACCCATTTAATGTAACATAGTCAGCTTATAATTTTCCCACTGCTGGGACACAGGCCTCCTCTCTGTGAAAGGATGAGCGCGTCATCCGCCACGTGGGCCGAGTGCGGGTTGGTTGGTGGATGTCACATGTCTACGAATTTTTGGTTCTAGAACAAGCTGCGGTTACCTCACGAAGTTTATGATGAAGGAAAATATCGTGACCCATAAAAAACATTCGAAGCTCTAGGTATACCTTTCTTTGTTTTTTATTCACAATAGGGAAGCACTTGGCTTGCATCTTACCTGATTGTAAGTGATGATCATGCCGAAGGTGGAAGCGAACTTCGCCTGGAATGCTCAACCATATAGGAACTGCGAAACTGCCGAAACACAACAATGCTGTTAACATTGTTGTTATGGCGACAGACTTAAATAAGATGGCGGTCGCAAATCTTCATTATCAAAGAGCATGTTAAGTAACCACAAAAATAAAAGAGTATACCATTATAGACCTAGATAGCGATCCCTGAGTTCTCAGCGATATAATCTTAAAGCTTAACACATAATTCAATAGGAGCAGTACAGTAGCGGAGATTGTCCGACTGTTATGCGCCCGCGCCGGGTCGCAGGTCAAAGGCATTAGGATGATATTCAATGTTTTGTTCATGTTTTCTAGGAAAAGTTTTAGTGGTATGATACTTAAGAATGGGTTGATATTCTAATAGTTCTAAGTGCGACTTCTGGGCGTTTCGTTTTAGTTTCGATTCTTATCAAATTGATGACATTAAGTATATTAAAACATAGTATTATATTATTATACTAGCTTCTGCCCGCGACTTCGTCTGCAACCCTATAAACTTCCTCAAGAATTGGGCTATCCAAGGCAAAAAGATTTTTTTAAATCCAACTGGTAGTTCCGGAGTTAACCCCTTAAATACTTACTTACTACTTACAAGCAAACAAATTTTACCTCTTAGTAATATTAGTATAGAAGTATAGTTATAGATTATTATCGTTAAATTACTGTCTATAAGTAGTAAGATAGAGACAGTTTTGCTCTCATAATGATCAGTACCTGGTCGACCGAGCTAGGCTCGGGTGAAAATAGATAATAAACATATCATCCAGGTATTCCAACATTGTATCACATTCCCGGGGCTGTGAAAATAGAGAAAACTAATTTTCCTAGATAGATCGATTTTTCGCCCCCGTAAACCTCTATATTGCAACTTTCATCGAAATCGTTACAGCCGATTTCGAGAACGTGAGTAGAAATCTATATATATACAAATAAATATATACATTAATATTGCTCGTTTAATAGTACAGGATACTTCTTTTGTATCCGCACGATTACAAGCCTCTTAAAAAAATAATGGTTAAAAATGTAGTCAGTCAGCAAGGCGCAATCAATCAATGTGCCTAGCCTTCTCCCAATTATGTTGGGGTTGGATTCTAGTCTGATCCGATTCAGCGAAAAACCAGTATTTCATATGGAGCGACTACCTATCTGACCTACACAACCCAATTACTGGGCAACACGATACCTCTTGGTAAGACTGGTTGTTAGTTGGGCTTCTGAGGACCCGTAACGAGTGTCAAAGATCCATGAATGACAGTCGAGACCAACAGCTTAACATGCTTTCCAAAGTACGGGGTCTAGGTATGTTAAGATGGTCACTCATCCACGGACTTACTGCGGCAAGCGTAGCTTAACCTAATAGATCGTCCCGAGTGGCTGTTATTACTTAGCCACGAGCCCCTCTAGTAAGCAAGGTGCATCAGAATATATTGCCTCTCCAGATAGCTATTACGCATAATCAAAATGCATAGTTTACGGATTGCCAACTAAAATGTATTCTGCTACTATGCTAATATTGCTCATCTTCCACACATTCAGTTGTTTTCTGGAATAGCTTCGGTTATAGCTCGGTTATCCCCGAGGTAAATACATATGTAATAACCCAACGTCGCTGAAAACATTACTTTTATATCATTATGATTCACAAAAATACCAGACGAGTTACTAATATAAACTGTTACTAAAACTTATTGTTATTTAATTCTCATGTGTATTTGTTTTTTTAATAACTGCTATGATTAATGATAGCACTAAACAGTTTGGACAGCATTCTTCAAAATATTGGACTTGATTTATTGGTCTGTTTGTGTATTGTGGAGGTGAGTCTTGTTAAAACTGTGTGCTATTGTTGGATAAGTTAATTAATAACGTATGTTTTAGTCATAAAAGATTTTTTAGGGTTCCGTACCTTAAAAGGAAATAAACGGAACCCTTATCTTATAGGATCACTTCGTTGTCCATCTGTCTGCCTGTCTGTTAGTCTGTTAAAACCCTTTTTTTCCGGAACGCGTGGAGGTATCAAATTGAAATTAATATCTAGTACGTAAATCTACGGTCCTTTAGAACTCTTAAAAAATCAAGCTTTTAAAGTCAGCGCAATAAAAAAATACGGTCATTTATACGACATATTTTGAAACTTGCTAGTAAATCAAAACCTACAACAGGGTACTTCCCGTTGACCTAGAATCATGAAATTTGGTAAGAAGCAAAGTCTCATTGCCAGAGTAAAGTAAGAAGTCCAAAATATGTTAATTTGTAGATTTATCACATATAAAATATATTTTTTGCGATAGCAAACTTACATTTGCAATTAGAGAATTGACTGTGACGTATTCGATGTATGTGAGAACATGTTTTTCAACTCCAGTTTGTTTTTGGGATAAATTCATCTCAACTACAGAACCATTCATTGTGCGTGGTCCGACACGCACTTGGCCGGTTGTTTTTGTGTATATCACCTCGCAAAAGCAGTGATAGTCTAGTGGTGTGACCGTCAGACTGCCAAGTCATAGGTCTCCAGTTCGAACCCAAGGCATGCACCTCTGACTTTTCGGAATTATGTGTATTATTGTATAATTATCACTTGCTTCAAAGACGGTGGAGGAAAACATCGTGAGGAAACCGGCATGGCTGAGAGATGTTTCTCGACGGCATGTAAAGCCAAGTCAGAGGCCTATGAGCGGCTTTAAAAATCTGACTCCAGGTTAGTCACTAACCACAAGAAAAGAAGAAGATCTCGCAGGTCAACCTTGAAGGTTGTCGGCTGCTTAACCAGGCTATCCTGTGGATGCCTTAATAAATAAAGGCCTCCAGCCAGGGCATAAACCTTATAAACTAAGCAACTGCATGCTTAGGGCACCACCTGAGGGGTACGGACCTCGGCTTAAGGCGTCACTAGGGGAGGGCATCAAGGGACAGGCTGGATACGATTGTCATTATTTAGGGACGAATTTAAAGCTATAGGCTCAGCCACGCGGGCTATCTCGAGAAAGAGTCGGGCACGGGTACAAAATATACCAAGCTTTTGTCTTTTCAATAACAGTCCATTGAAATATTTTGACTTTGACAGTGACTTTGTTTCGTAGTTCAAGAGTTACATCTGACGTATGGTTGACCATTTATTGAGCGTTAATTTGATGAAACGATTAATTAAACTATTTTACAGTTATTTTTACGTATAGCGTAAGTTTAATTTATTTATTCATTTTTGAAAAAAAAAATCCGCGCATACAGCGTGTATTAGAAATATGTGGTCATATTTTAAGGGTTTAAGGCTGTGATTCGGACCATCAAACTGAACAACTTTCTCCACAGGACCAACATCGTAATCGCAAAAAAATAATCTGCTGTCGTACATTTGGATGAAGTAGGTACCATCAGAGTAACGCTAAATCCGTGTCTTCTGCTCGTGTTTTTCGAAACATTACACAAAAATCTCTATTCTAATCCATCGTCAATTTATCACAACTTGTTCACAACTGTTCACAAGACAAGATAACCTCAAAACCTGTGTTTAATGACAGTGACAGACGTCAGAAGTTTTTTAAGGGACGTTTGATTATTGCAAAGAAGTTCTTTAACGCGGCTTGTAAACTTTCAGAAATCTTCACGTTCAAAAGTGTTAATACTTGTGACTGTCTTCTTCTAATTCAAAGAGAAAGAAAGAAAGAGAGAGAGAGAGAGAGCGCCGGCAAAAAAAAAATAAATAAAAGAATAAAGTGATTCAGTGTCGTGAGATAAAATTGTATACATTGGCCCGAGTACAGCGCATATGGAGAGAGAGAGAGAAAGTTTGCAAGATGGTGGCTCTGAAAATTTTCAAATCTTTCATCTTGCGTATCGTTTTCATGGTTTTCAAGGATGCAAAAGCCGGTAGTAAGGTCAAAATATAAATTTAAGATGGGGCATTGAAAATTTTCTAGTTTTTCGCAATGGGTATCGTCTTCATGGTTTTCGAGGGTATTAAAGCCGATGGTGGGTCGAAATGAAAATCTAAGATAGCGGCTGGGAAAATTTTCAAAATTTTTCGTCATGGGTGTCGTTTTCATAGTTTTCGAGGATGCTAAAGCCGATAGTGAAGTCAAAATATAAATCCAAGATGGCGGTTGTGAAAATTTTCAAATTTCCTCATGGGTGTCGTTTTCATAGTTTTCGAGGGTGTTAAAGCCGATAGTGAGGTCAAAATGTAAATCCAAGATGACGGCTGCAAAAATATTGTTTTTTTTTAAATCATACGTGAGAAGGAACTTCGTTCCTGACGGGGGGTCCCTCGACCGCACACGTTTTTTTTTTTCTTTTCGCGATTACGATGATGGTCCCATGGAGAATGTTGTTCAGTTTGAAGGTCTAAGATACCACATCTGTAAATATGACCACACATTTCTGAAACACTCTGTATTTTTTTAATAAAATCAATAAAATATTTGATTTACAACCACATAATATATTTGAAAAATTATAGTATCTGTTTTGACCACTAATTTTTGATGATTAATGAATTTATGATTGATCTCATCAAATCTTTTACATAATAATTCAAAGTTTAGAAAGTTTTGTAATTTTTTATACTATAAGTACTGTTTATTTGTTTGTTCGTAAGTTTGTATGCAGGAGGTAATCTCTGGAACTACCAGTCGTATTTGAAACATTCTTTTTGCATATAATAGCCCAATTCTTGCGGAAGATTAGGCTCGCGGACGAAGTCACAGGCGGTAGCTAGTATTGTATACTTTGATAATTATTAATTTCACATAGGACAAACACCTTGAAATAAAACCACGAACATTTACACCACCTACTGAGTATCGAACCAGGAGCCGTCAGAGATCCAAGCGCTTAACTAATGCGCTATTGAGCGCGCTTTGTAGCATCGTAAAGCGATGAGATAGGTTTATACGTCACTAGACTTTTTCCCGCGGCTTCCTCTGTGTGGAGGTTAGAAAGTTTCCCACGGGAACGTACTACCGACATAAAAAGTATATCCTAATTCCTTCTAACCCAGGTCATGGATAACCTGTGTGCCAAATTTCATCGCTATTCGATCAGCCGTTAGGACGTGAAAATGTAACAGACATAGTTACGTACTTTCGTATCCATAATTTAGACTATCAATTGAAGTTTAGTGGTAGGTTTAAGGAATCAAATATGTTATAGTTTGTATTGTTACAACGACAAGGTTACAAGTTCAGAAAAGCCATGCTCTATCGACATAACCATCAAGAATTGAAGGATTCATTGCAATTGTTTGACTTGTGACCTTTTTGAAGAATTGAAACGATTTAAATAGTGATATCAATATTTACTTTTAATCCATTTCCATGTTTGGTAAAAACATAAGGTTTTTTTTACAGAAAATTAATTCCAGTCTTCATCTAATTTGGTTCTTATTTGAAAACATGTCTAAACTCAACATAAACTCTAGAGTTTATCTAGAGAACCGGCATTATAGTAATGCCGGTTCTCTATCTTTTCTATCTTTTCTCGGATACAGAGTAGGACACAGCATAATCAGCCTATAATGTTTCCACTGCTGGGACACAGGCCTGTGTGAGAGGGAGTGGGTCGTAATCCATCACGCGGGCCCAGTGCGGGTTGGTAGATGTCATATGTCCCCGAATTTTTGGTTCTAGGACATGCCAATTTCCTCACGATGTTTTTTCCCCGTTTTGAGAGCAGTGGTGAAATTATTTACAAAAAGTAAACCGCTAATAGTACAAAGGAATGAAAGTAAGACAAAGATCCAACGTTTATGTCTCTTCCTGCCAAGTGTGGTTTCGGCTGGGAAAAGATGGGTGACCTTTTCATTAAATATTCTAGTCTCCTAATATCTAATGAATTCTTAACTATAATATTGCCTGAAGCTAAATTACACCATTTTGTTAAAATATTACTCTGGACTCTATTTAGCTTGACTGTAACAAAACGTGCTCAGCCTTAGATTCTAAATAGTCGTAATATTTTACTATGTACTTACATCTTATTTCTTGAACAAGTCAAATAGGCATGCATATTTATTTATAATTATATACTTTATTGTACACCAGAATAATACATATGAAAAATGGGCGGCGTCGATATTTGCGATTTCTTCCAGGAAACTTTGGAATGGACAGTGATTCACCTTGACATAAAAATATGGGGTTGTCGTTGATGCAAATAATAAGTATATAGGATAGAATATACTATAATACATAGATACATAAATATACACATATGCTATACAGGGTGGGAGGGCACATCGACGCGAAAAGTGCTACCATGGATTCAGTACATGATTCTGAACCCCCCCCTTTTTTTTGGGTGGGAAATTATCAAATATCTTCTCCCTCTCTGGGTGGAGCGGGAGTGCGTATCAGACTCTTACTGACTAAAACCCACCCGTGTTTTTTCGGTTGCCCTTTTGCCGGTGGCCACGATCTCCTTTTCGGTTTTCTTCGCACCCCCGGCAGGCATTAGCCCTAACGGACCCCGTCAATTCTCCTGACATCTCTTTGAGGCGCGCGTGGAACACAACGCGCCGTCGACCTGGGCCTGGTCCCTATCGGACGGCAAGCTACCCATTGCTCACCATCCGCAAGCCCGCGCCTACAGTAGCCGGAAATCGATCTGCGGTTCTGAACCCCCCTGCGTTGATACTTTTCGCCAGCTATTTAAAAAAAAAACAGCCGTTCCATATATTTTGACCACGATTGCACTTTTCTATGAAACAGCAGATTTTTTAAAATAACCGACGAAAAATTTCAACGCTGTGGGGCTCAGAATCGTGTACTAAATCCACGGTAACAGCTTTCGCGTCGATGTCCCTGCCAGCCTGTATAATATGAAGATACATAAATACATACATATGTAGGTATCTACCTATAGGTGCATTAATTCTTCCGGTTTGCAAACAATAATAAACGTTGATTACCAATTTGTCAATCGTGGTGATTGCGGCAACACATTATCCTATAATTAAACTATTAATCCTAACTAATATTATAAATGCGAAAGTGAGTTAGTTTGTTTGTTTGTTTGTATGTTTGTATGTTTGTTACGCTTTCACGCTGAAACGGCTGAGCGGATTTGGATGAAATTTGGCACATGGGTAGATTATAAGCTGAAAAAGAATGTTAGCTACTTTTCATCCTAGATTGTAGACGAAGACGCACGCAACAGCTAGTAATAAATATTATTAACAACTATTATTAGTAATCAATCATAGGTCGTCTCAGTTGCATGAAAGTTGCCTACCTTTACTTAGTATTTTAGCTTTAGCTTCATAAAAGCGAAGTGTGTTAATAAAATAAAAGTTGCCCCATACTAACATTTTATATTTTTTCGGAAAGAGAACACAAATCTTATTAAATGGGCCTGGTTCATCCTAGGTCCTATGGTCAGTAGGTTGGAGCGTCAATTTTATAATTTTTAAATATCAAGTCGATTTCAAATAACATAACATAAATTTACGCCTGTGTGTCTCCAACGGGTAAGGCAGAAGTGTCCTTAAAGTACACCCACATATCACCAGTTATGTTTAAGTCCCATGTGATAGTGGGCGAGCCTATTGCCATCAATCGGGCAAAATCCAGACATCAAATAGTTACGAAAAAATGCATTCAGTCGTAAGCAACACGAAAAAAATAAAATATTATGAATATTTTAACCTACTTTTAGCTTTAGGTTCAAAGATTTAAGAAAAACTTAAAAAAAATATCACTGATGATTTAATTCCGTTAAACCATTTACAGGCGCTTTTGAATTGTCAAGGAGTCGGTCAGTCAGAAATATGAAGCTAGGTGCCGATTCACAAGCGTAGTAGGTTCCTATGGAGAAGAACGGACGAGAAACTCCACGGACACTTTTTTTATATTGTTACAAAATATTACAGTAAAATTATAACATGCAGATCATAAAATAATAAATGTCAACAGTGACGATAATGAACCAAAATAGCTACAAACCATACCAGAAACCAGAACACAATGCAAACAATCAAAATAACAACTGCACACGCACTAGCGTATTTGTCGTGGTATGGTTGAGTTTTGATTTGATTTTTTATCTATGAATCTATTACGCATGTAAGAAAAAAATCTACATCTTTTTAATAAAATAAGTGATAGACATAATTTTTATTCTAGAAATAAAGATAAAATAGATCACCAATTTTTCAGTTTATCTAAAATACATACATCTTTTATGGGGTACTGTGTTAAATGTTACATCAAAGTACCTTGTGATATATTACAATTAACTGAAAGAAAATTTAAACTCATATTAAAAGTACTCTTTGTAAATAAGCGTATTACAATTTAGAGGATTATATCTAAGATAAGAATGCTTGGAAACATGCTGGTCTAGCTCCATAGGACAATTTGGAGTCTAGAAAAATCAAACTGGTTGCTAATTTAATTGTATAATTTATTATTATTATAACATTGATTTTACATTCTGTGATTACTTGAACTGACACACTGACTTATGAGTATTACTTGTAAAATGTTTAGGAATATCGTATAGGTACTTTTACAATGCTTGTAAATATGTGATCACCATGTATCCATCACATAATTAATTTTTCTGTCATTGCTTCATTTTTAATTATTTTTACCTATTTTGCTATAGTAATCTTATTCCAGGTGTATCGTCTTCACATATAATTATATAATTAATGTATACAAAATATTGTAAAACATTGTAAAACAGTAACGTTGGAGTTTTTTGCCCATTCTTCTCCATACGAAAACTACGTTTTGGAAGGGGCGACTCGAATCAATACTATTTTTTGTAAATTTTGACGTTAAAACGTGCCTTTTATGTGCCTAATTGAAATAAATTATTTGACTTTGAATTAGACTTTGATGCAAAAATGTTTGTAATGTATTCCAATTTAGTTGATGGATAACATACAGACGGAATAAGTACAATTTTAACAATTTAAATTAAAAAACATTTTCTCATTTCTCTTTCCTACTCCATCATCAGATCCTGTTTACCATCTATCTATAACCTATGCAATGAGAACATTGCAATGAGCCCAAAAACGATACCTGTGGTATAAGTTGGTAAGGGAGTTGGGTGTCCTGCAAATTCTAGGTGATGCTGCAGCATCAGTTCAAGGTACTATGTTCTTCTAATATCAATGAAGTAACAGAATACCAAATTTCAAATCTATCAGACCTGTGGAAGATACTCATACCATTCATCAACTAGAAAATAGCTGATAATCCTCAAATGACTGAACCGATTTTGATAAAACATATCTAAGAAACATCGCTAGAAAACCTGTTTTCAAATTTAAAAAACCGCATTTAAATCGGTTCAGCCGTTTAAGAGCTACGGTGCCACAGAGAGACACAAATAGCAGTCAAACTTATAACACCCTCTTTTTGCGTCGGGGGTTAAAAAATCATAGAAAGCGTGAGGATTGTCTTCTATGTGTTTTTTTCACTTTTTTTTAAACTACGGGAATCGTACCTACCAAGTTCTAACCCTGCCTATCGCTATACTTTCCGGTATCCCGTCAAACTTGTCAAAAATACCTCTAATTAACCTTAATTTTTGACAACGACATTGATTTTCACTGATTAGCCTACTAAAGTATTTGTATTAAATCTGTCAATCACTCAAGATTTGCCAAAAATAAATCTAGGAACCGCGATTCATGTATGCAACCTAACATCAACTGCAAGCTTTTATTTTTCGCTTTGATGTCTATGCTATTGTACATTAAATATCTTTATGTTTATTAGGTGCATAAATGCCACACTCAAAGAGTTAAACGCTTCGCTACCGTTAAAATTACGATCAGAACTTTATTTTATTGCAAGAGGTACGAAGTTTAGACTTAATGTATTTAATTCTAATTTTATAACAGCATCAAGCTGCTGAAAGTATAAAATATTCTCTGTAGGAATAATAAATAAATGATGCGATTCAACCAAAATCTGAATACCAGTATTTTACATGAAGCTGGTTACTGGGTAACACTATACCCCTTGGTAAGAAATGATACAATTCCACCAATAGCATAAAATAACATAGAAAAGCAACCAGTTTGCAATCTGTTGATTGCAAACTGGTTGCTTTTCTATGTTATATATGTTAGTCATGCATTGCAACAATAGCAACAGGATTTACATGAGAAATGTCTTAGTAATTGCATTAAACATATAAGATTAAAAGCCACAAAGCTCTCATTTTAAAATAGTAACCAAGTATTTTGGAGCCGATTGAAAAATGGGGGTCACGATCTGTAAAAAAATCCTGTCATTTCTGATATCGACCAAAATAACGAGAGAATAATGTAGGGCAAGTTTGAACGTTCCTGAGTTGGTCTAAGCGTGTCCTATTGATAAAAATATAAACAAAAAAAAAATCCCAACGTAAACTTTTAGCAAAATAGAGAAACCAAAAGTGACCATCTTCCTCAAAACGTCTTTAAGTATGGAATGCAGCGTCACCTTTTAATAATTAATTGATCGAATTAACTAACGAAATGTCAAAAATCAACCCTTCAACCAAAACGGATGTCGACATAAAAAAAAAAAATATGTGTATCAGCTCTCGATCACATTCTCTTAATAAAGGAAGACCAACCTTCTTACGACGCTACAGCGGCCCTGATATCATTTTCAGAATGATTCTCACACATCTAGAGAGGTATATATTGGTCGGACCGCCAGTGCACATCACAGTCAGCGCACCATCGCTCAAGACACAAGTCGTCTTCCTTAAAAATATTATATTTTAATATAAAATAATGAAATTGGTAAGTCAATTTCGTTTATCGGGAGTTGTGGTGCAGTTTGGGGTTAATACGGTGCAAACCGTCTTAACCCCAAACTCCCCTTACGCTTGACGGGTAAGATCGGTAACATGTCAGTCTGATTTGTCAGTCCATTTAATACCTCACTGACAAGTTGGCCTGAAAAGTGGTCTAATTTAAAATTCAAATTCAAAATTCAAAAGTCATTTGTTCAAACTAGGCTGAGAATCAGCACTTTTCGAAAGTCATAATTATATAAGACAGTCCCCCAAAACGCCTAATTGTCTGGAGGGGGTCTCCAGACCATTAATGACCATAATTAAGATTGTCAAGTTAAAGTAATAATTCCTTTGTTTTTTAATCCCTCCCTAAAGTTCTCTTCCTTAGTACAAAATAATAGCGTAACGCCGTATTATTACTTGTGATAGTTCATTAATATATTTCATAACTTTCATTAACCGTAAAGCCGTTAAATTAGAGCCATATAATTACATCAATTACAAAAGCTCTATCAGCGATTCAGCGACTAATTACTACGCCAACTGAACTCCAAATAACTCAATATTCTCATGTTTTTTACATTCAATGTGGTAACTATAATCTCCTTTATATCTTCATAAAATACTCACAGTGATTTCAAAAATATTACTTAAACCCACACGGTTGCAAACATAAAATCACGTAGAAAATGAATTAAAGGCACAAGAAATCCAAGTCATGAATGCATCTATCAGTCGCAACATGAAACATTTCGACGTATAATTATTACGAACATACAGATAAACTTAGGAGTGCAATTAAACAAAATGTCTATAATTAAAACATGCTCATCATTGATTTGAATTTCGATGAGATAATGGCCATTTGAGGCAAAAAAACTGGGTTAAACAGAATCAGGGCAGGGTTGAATAATAAACTTGTTTGTTGTTACTTGTTTGTTCATGCGGTGAATCTTGACATTCCCTTAACAAGGAATCTTGTTAAAAAAGCTGTACCATCTAGGCTTGTATTTTCTAAAGGATAACTTTTATTAAGTACATCTAATAATCAATAATCATATTTTGTCCTCTTTACAGCTCGTGGTAGCCGCTGTCCTCGGTGTCTGCTTAGCAGACCGCCTTGACAACAAATACCTCCCCCCCAGAGGAAACGCTGGCGCTGGTGGTTTCGGCCCCGGGTTCGGTGCTGGCGGTGCCCCTGGCTTCGGTGGTAAAACCGGTGGTGGCTTCGGAGGAGGAGCCGGTGGTTTCGGTCATGAAGGCGCAGGTGGTTTCGGCCATGGAGGCGCTGGTGGATTCGGCGCTGGTGCTGGTGGCCATGGAGCCGGAGGTTACGGAGGCGGTGGTGCTGGATCTGGTTTCGGTGGTAGTGCCGGATCTGGTTTCGGTGGTGGTGCCGCGCACGCTGGAAATGCATACAACGCTCCCGCCGGCACTGGTGGAGCATACAACGCTCGTGGTGGCGGTTCCTCTGCTGATGCCGGTGCTCAGATCTTAAGGCTGAACAGCGAAGTTACCGCTGAAGGATTCTCTTACGACTTCGAAACCTCCAACGGCATCCGCGCTGACGCTCAAGGCGTTGCCACCAACGGAGTGCAGTCTCAAGGAAGCTTCGCGTACAAGGGTGATGATGGCCAGGACTACAGTATCACGTATACCGCTGACGAGAACGGCTTCGTGCCCCAGGGCGCTCATCTGCCCACTCCCCCCCCGATCCCCGAAGAGATCTTGAAGTCTCTGGAGCAAAACGCCCGCGATGAGGCTGCTGGCATCGTTGATGATGGTGAGTCATACATTTTAAATACCTTTACCAATGCTCATAATGAATATACTTTTTCATTAAATTAAAGCCTAAAGTTCTAAACACTTATCTATACATATAATAAAACAGTAGAATATAGATATATGCTGAAAACTTTGTACTAAAAACCTAAAACAGCCACTAATGCAGTCATTATATTTTAGTCTACTTGAAAAAATATGACACTGCTGATTGATAGCTAGATAATATAATTTTAAAACTAATGTCAATTTTTTACGTTAATATGCTCATAAATCAAATATTATTAACTAGAAAAAATGCGCAAAAACTCACGCTAATCGCCAGCGGTACAAAACATTTATCTAGTAGTCAAAAAAGTTATAAAGGATTACGCAAAATTACAATCATTAGTATTAATAAAAATGGATGTTAAGGAATTATAATGATTCTGTGGTAGTATTAAAAAATGTAGTGCTAATCTTTAAAGTGACCGCAAGTCCAAAAGTACGGGTAACGAATTGACCTTGATGATAATAATATTTTAAATGAATGGACATCATTTAGGTTGCCTGAAGATAAAAAGTGATGCTTTATAAAATGTTGCACAGTACTTTAGTCAGAATTGGCCAAAACATCGCTTACAAGAAATCTAAAACAGTTACTATGCAGACTTTGTCGTTAAACGTAATACAGTGAACTTACCTTCAGAGTATAAATGTCTCATAAACGTTTAATAAACTTAACATAATATAAACTTTTCAATAGCTTGACTTTAAATCAAAATCATCTACTATTTACTCGTCAAGCTCTGCCAATACTCCGGTTATATTTGCATCAAAACATCTTCATAAAGAGCAAAAAACTATCAGAACCAAACGAAGCCCTGCCATTAGAAAGCCTTCCATTTACAAATACATTACAATTTACTAACAAAATACTGAGCAACACTAGACTTGTACTTAATCTTGTCAAGTTCCAACATTACCTCAGTAACTTGAATTGAAGATAGCTCACTATGCAAGCACTTGACTCCTTTCATACAACGCCCTGCGCACACATAGATACATCACAAAATCTGGCGAAGACTCCGCGTGAAAATCTCAGTTACATCCCCGTGGAATTTTGTGTAGACGACCGTTGCTTATGTGGGCGTGCATAGAGCTGAGAATATAAGGAGTTTTGGCATCTGTGTAGCATGTAATTTGTTCCCTGAGTACCCTAGTAGGTACTGATGAGTTACAAAATGACGTGGGATCGTTGCATCATGTATCGTGATCTAGCTTGAAGCAAAGTAAGGCACTGCATAGGTCAGATTTTAATTGGTTTCACAGGTATTCTAGGTGAACATTGCAGATGAACGGATAAGGAGGGAAATAAATGGACTCGGTTGTAAAAGTTTAGATTCAAACGGGTGAGAATTTATTAAGGAACACTTTTTTATTTTGACCAAAAAAACGTGGCCCACATAAAAACATAATTTTTGCGTTTTTCAAGAATAAAGAAATTATAAATAAAAAGGCATATTGGAAAAGCTCACACCGTAAAATTTTAAGTACTTATCTAAAAAATACAAGCTCCAAGAAAGGAGCGTCAATTCACGATCACACCATAAAAACCACCAGATTTACTTTTTTCAAATCATCTCAATTACCATTACATAAAACAGGAGCCTTGTCGATCCAGTGGAGTCAAGATCCTACAAATTAAAAGCAGATGCACTAATTAAATCAAACTTTTTGCCTTTGATTGACCATAAATAGGCTTTAAAATGTAAATTATTGGGTTAGAACGCAGGTATAAAGTGTGCAGCCATATTCGAAGGCAGATCTTCTCAGACTTGCGAAATGAGGATTCTTGGCTATCCCATCATGCATACTTTATTGAAATGGTCAGTTCAATAAATATTTATAGGATTTTCATTTATAATTCGGTAGTAAATCATTTGTTATTTCCACAAGTTTTAGAATTTGAGAGAAATATTGGGTTACAAATCAGATGTTTTATCGTGGCGTGTGAATTCTCGGGGTAATTGGTATTTATAGGTATGTGTTACCTCACTTAGTACCTACAGATAAACTAAATCTTATAATGAAACGTTGTATTGTTTCAAGTGTCTTCCAGTGATAGTAGCCATAGCCGCAGACGAAAATTTAGAATAATTTATTATATCACTTCCACTTCTACTTCATTTGTTATTAACAGCTTTGTCACCATTGTGTGTTCTATCAAAATTTATCGATGTTCAACAAGCGATGGAGTACTCGTTTGAAAGCAAATTGATCATGTTCCTAACATCAATACTTAATCTGGTCATCCAGGCATCATCATCTATCTTTGGTAACCATTAATAAATTTTCAGTGTGTAATATTTCAAGACGGAAATTGCTCGATCATAATTGAGGGCTATATAAGATTAATGACAGATTCGTAGAGATAGTACAATATATTTTTTAACTTTACTTATTCGTATAATTTTATTTTGAGAAATAATGTCCATGGGTAATCCAATGTAGTCCTCCCCCTCAACCTGTCACTTTGATAATTATAAAACAAATATTTTTTTTACTGAAATCCTTTTTCTAATATGACGCTTTCAATTTACTTAAGATTTTCATATGAATCGTCACATTCTAGAAATCCAAATTAATTTAGGGATGAATTCAAGCCCCAACCTTTCACAGCTGCACATAGCCGTTTCTAAAGACCCCAAGGAACTATATTTGGGCTGCTGAAAAATCCATTTTGTTTCCTTCACAAGTTACTATATCAAAGACACTATGCTACCAATTTTTTTTTTTTTAATAATTCCTTCAAATCAAAGTCCTATCTATCCGACCTCTTTCAACATTTGTATGTAGAATTCAAGAAGTACCCAATCGACCGTTAATATTATTGAGTTCAAAACAAATACCAAATTCAGAACCAAAAGTCAAGATAATAACTATAGATTTATCTACGTTACCAAAGCGACGAGTTTGGAGATTGATTAGTGAACGCACAGATGAATCTGATAACGTCGACAACGTATAATCATTCCTGTTGTCTTGACGAGATGATTGCGTTTACGAATTGATTCATGCGTTTGCCGATGGTTCAACGCTTTTTCGGTTTTTGTATTTTTTTTGGTCGCCTTTTTTTGCAATGATAAATTTTAATGATTTTATTTCTTTATGTAGGTTTGTACAAACACTTTCGAACGTCAATTATGTTTTAAAAACTAGATGTTGTTCTATCTTAATATGTCTTTAATTTAGAAATTATTATTTTTATAAGTTAAATATTATGTGAGAGCACTTTCAAGTTATTCATTATTTATGCTTATTCTTTTTACTGATTATCTTCCTGAACTTCGGAATGTAACAATGCTAAACAAAATATACTAAAGAAAATTGCATTATCAAAAACAAATACCTATATGCATAAACAGTAACTGCAGTACTCGAAATAATTCGAAACATCACATTACCCTCAAATCATTGTAATTCACACCTAGCTAGTTCACAAAATGACCAATTTCTCAATAGCTCAGGACTATAATATTAATGTCTTGGTTTACATGAACTGTAAATACTTCAAAGGTTATTCTACAATCTTTACTTCAATTAACCCGGTTTACACTCAGTTTCATCACGGAATATTCGATTTTATTCCAAAACAGGGGATCATTAGAATCGTCTACAACATATAGTTTCCAGAGCGTCATTTGAAGATTTAATATGAAAAGCTGGTAAGATTTAAAATAATTTCAAAGTTTTATGGAGAAAAAAAAACATTCTACTGTGTGTACGATGCGTTGTGAAGAAATAAAGCCAAAAAGTAAATAAATCAAAACAATCTCAATGCAATAAAATATTATCATCGAATAACAACAAAGCAAGCCTACTGGTACAATTCAATTAACCAAAGCTTAAACAAACAACAGCTTACAAAAGTTTGTACCAATTATCGCGATTCACAGTATTCTTAGAATGACCAATTTCTCAACAATATAGGACGATACTAATGCTTTGCCTTCTTGCATTGGGTCACGACGTGACCGCACCACTCACTGTAAGGCGTGGGGCACATGATCCAGACTAACGATAAACGAAAGGTCAGACATGTGCATTCTGTATATTGAGTTCAGAATGACATCTAGTATCCGTGATTTGTTGTTATAGAATTTGAGAGAGAACTGAATCTTTTGTCGAATTTTATTTTGTTTAGTGTTAAAAACAGATTACATTTTTGTTATTGATAGTAAATGAATTTAACGTAAACGTAGTGGTCAATAATAAAATGGTTATACCTAAACAATTAAACAATAGGGCACCCTTCAAAAAGCAATAACGATCAAATTCATACCCCAATTCCTAAAAAGCTAGACCAATTTACTAGATCAACCTGTCTATATAAACATCAATCCATTAACCAACTCACCTAGTTACCAGAAAAACACCAACAAAACACATGTCCCAGCGGTTGCATTACCGTTTCACTCAAAAGCAGACGTACCATAATGAGTCCATTTACGAGAGATAGGCGGTAATCGCGAATATTAATGACTCCTGCTACAGTAATAAAGGTTTCATCTAGATAATGACGCGTTGCAACACCGATGTGCACTGAGCTTTACATTTTGTAACTTTTGCTAAGTTTAGCGAAAGTGTTTGTGGGATCTGTAACTTAAACTGGGAATGAAAGCAATATTTAGAGTTTCTGCAACAATTTTACTTATTATATTTTAAAACATCAGTTAATAATAATGATACAAGGCTCGTAATATTTCTCAATTTTTTTGTTGAATTAAATCTCTTTTATGTAGTCGTTTCATAACATTACCATATATGCGCAAACATATCAGGTCCAATATTCAAAAAAATCAGTTCCTACTTGCCTAATAATAATGATACAAGGCTCGTAATATTTCTTTAAATTTTTATCTGAATTGAATCTCCTTATGTATTCGTTTCATAACATTACCATTTATGAACAAATATATCAAGTTGATATCAGGGCGCCATAAGTATCACACATAATACCTAGATTTACAATATACACAGAAAAACCGCTTCAAGAATTTTTTTTCTCGCTCCCAACAAAGGAGGTATAAAGTCACAAATATTAATATTATCTACACATATCAAAACGGAATAAAGAATATTTTCTTAGAACTTTACATGTATGTTAGCAGATATGGTGCTTTGTTCACCATTCTCATAGTTACAAAATGTGGGAACATTAGATGCAAAGATATTTAGCACTATAATAATTACCTTAAAATTTACAACGTGTTGGGAAACTAGAATGAAGTTAAATCTTACATCTAACATCGGTTAAAGAGCGTGAAGATTTTGCTTATGTGTTTGATTGTTATCTGAAGCTTTATAATGATTCAATTTTGTTGCTTGAGTAAGAAGATTAATTATTGTGTTGACTAACGTATTATCTTTATTGATGTTATCATGATTTTCTTCTACATTTCTTGTTTTTTTAACTACTTTATAAACATTAGATATTATAAATCATTATAGCGGAGAGCATTTCCTCTCCGCTATAATGATTTATAATATCTGGACCGGTGTATATATACTTAAAGACTACCAGTGATATAACAGCATTTTCAAAAAAATTGTGTAGGCTTACTAATCATTAACCTGAATTATCAGATTTGTGTTATTTGTCACATCAAGATCGAACACGTACATAATCACTGTTACCTGTATCTTTATAATAATTTTCTAATCTTAACCTAACATTAAATTTACGCAAAAAGTATGCGCACACAAACGTTGCGTGTGACTAAATCTTTTCGTAACTTGTCAAACTGATAGACAGATTAGCGGTCTTACTAAAATACTTACATAACAGGTCAATGATGAGATAGTTAGAAGAGAGATAGTTACTGATAATGAAGTTAATGCGATTTCTGAGATGGTCAGATTATAATTACGTCATGGTAATGTAATTTTAATTGGAGATTTTGAATTAGCAAGTTGCATTTAACGGTAAGCTTTTTAGACGAATACGCTAAAATAGTAATAGTAGTATATTGATGATTTAGATTTATTAAATTAAAATATGGACCCTAACAGTAGGACCGGTTGCAGTTTTAAAAAATACGGATAGAATCAATTTCAAAAATATACTTAAAGCCAAAGGAATCATGTATCAATAATTCTGAAATCAAATTTTAAAAACAACATCAGTCATAGCTTTTAATACTCATACCAGGCATTCCACTTCATCCACGGATACAGGTGTATTAAAAGTCTCAGGTGTCTCCAATCAGTCATTAAGTAAACCTGCGTTTAACCTAGAACCAGCATACCCATGCAGTGCGGTCATCTTCGTATTCTAAATAACTCGATACAATTTAAATAATTCAAGCGAACGTTAACGAGAGCGTTCATTGCTAGCCTTGGAGCTTTCGATGAGTTGAGTGGCTAAGAAGTAAGCGTGTGCGATAAGGGATATTGTGGTAAGATAGAAGAATGAGGTGTAGTGGTTGATAAGAATAATAATGGGTGTTCATTACTGAAGGATTTGAATTAGAAAATTTTTGTGCTGTTGTATATCATTTCTAATACTTGAAGTCAAGAATAAGATAACAATACCTCGATGACTGTTTAATGCAACACAAAATTATGAACGATGAATTAAGAAGACGGATTTGAATAATAACAACAGAAGACTCAAAGATTTACTCCAGGTTTACAACGACAATGAGAAACATGCTAAACATAAACAACAACAATTTAAAATAAACGTCCCCACAATTATAATATTTGCACGCGACGCTTACTTTACGGCCTCCAAAGTAAACAATACAGAAATATTATGTGCGTGATCGAAATTACAGAATTATTTCGTAATTGAAAATGAACATAAATTATATGCCCCACTTGTTACTATATTACAAAAGGTCATTTTAAATACATTTCATTTAAGTAGACATGGCTTGCAAGACGATTTTAGTAATGTACGACTGTGCTTTGTCTAAAACAATTGTTTTCTAAGAATGTAGTAAGAGAATAACAGCTTGGAACAAAGCTTATATCCAGAAAAATGCTCAAAATGCATGGAAAGTACTAAAACCCATCAATTTTTTTTTTTCAAAACAAAAGGATAACATTAACGAAAGCTTAATCATACTACTACCCTTAGTAAGATTAAGTTTTTGTTAATTCACACACAGTTTAGGAAGCAAAAAGTCAGACAAATAAGATTTGAATTTCATTAACTTGCCTGTCCTTCACGAGGCCAACATTTGACCGCTTCCAGTCAACGCCAACATCAACGCTCTATTTCTAATGAACTTGTTACTTCGTTGAACGCTGAGATGTTGGTCGGTGTTGGCAACCAATCTTTTAGTTATTAGGCTTGTGAACCCGGTGCGTGAACTGCCCTGAGAACGACAGTTTGCGCATAAATTACGTTGATGCTGATATATAGAGGGCATTCACTGTAATGAGCAACACTTGACACAGGATTTAGAAGTGTCGTCGAGTTGATTGCATCGTTTCTCCATACGATACCAAAATCGTCGTTGATAGGTATAACACACTCGTTTCATGTCGAAGAAACTGGAAAACCTGAAAGTCATATAGCCACCTGCCAACTTATGGTGTAGTGTATACATATTATATCATTTAATATTAGGTCTAATACATTTTTCTGTGACCTCTTAACTTTCCAGTTTCCAAAAATTTATGATGCTCCCTAAGTGACTTTATCTCAACCAAAATTCTCTCTGTTCCAGGTACCTACCGCGGTGAGGGCGCTGGCGCCGGCGGCAATGGCTATGGATCCGGACATGCTGGTGGAGCCGGCGGTTACTCCGGCGCCGGAGCAGGCGGTTTTGGCGGCGGTCATTCCGGTGGTGCCGGATCCGGTTTCGGTGGAGCTGGTGGTGCCGGATTTGGCGGAGCTGGTGCTGGTGGTGCTGGATCCGGTTTCGGTGGAGCTGGTGCTGGTCGTGGTGGTGCAGGAGCTGGTGGTTTCGGAGGTGCCGGGTCTCGACAGTACCTCGCCCCCAACGCAGGAGGCAGGGGATCTGGATCAGGAAACTTCAACTCCCAGACTGGATACAAGTACTAAGATGAATACTATCGTGGTGATGCATGGAGGTGATGGCTGTGCAAATGGAGAACAAAAATTAAGGAAAAATCTAAGTATGTAGTGTAAAGTAAAAAAAAATGTCACAAAAGAAATACAACCAATTACGTTGATTTTTTATAAAAATTAAAGTAACTGCTTCCTTTTTTTTTGTGACCAAAATACAAATTTGTAACATGTTTTGATTTGCACAGTCGTTAATACAATTTTCGTTTATCTTTGTTATGGAACATCGTATTTATTACTTTCATTTTTTTTTCACTCTCTTTTGTCGAGCTCCCCTCCGCCATCATTCACTAGTATGTGATGTGAAAATAACGAATATTTTGCTGTGAACCGATACATGTGATGATTATTTCTAATAATATTGTTATTATTATTGTTTATATAGAATAATACTGTCTCTCTTTCTCTTTATGATGTGATCTCAAATCTTTGTATAAAACTCCTTTTTTCTATTATGAAATTATATTCTTCCTGTTAAAAATGATAGTTATAAGTTTTTAATCAGCAATGCAAGGACAGTATAGAATAAGATGGAAAATGTATAAAAAAAAATTACATTTAGTATTTAATAATTGTAAATATGAAATGAAGCAACGAATATACGACTTAATGCAAACATAATGATTTTATTTCGTTTAATTAAACCCAACAAAGACATGGAAATCCTGTGAATCCTGTCCATGGAAATACGTATACCTAGGATAATCTTTTTATAACTGCACTGCTCAACAGCCAACATTTTTTTGTGAAAAATTGTTAAATTAATACACAGATAAGTACATAAACACAATTTTAGACTAAAATAATCAGAAAGCTTCAAAAGTAGACTTTGATCCAAATCGTCGTAATAAAATGGCAAAGGACATACACCCAAATTAGATGAAGTGACAGGATACGAACCGAGTCTACTAGTTAACTCTTTTTATTCTTGATGTGTCGTTTTAACTCAAATCGGTTCCGATCAGAATGTAGCCACCTGGACAGCTATTGCTTCGTTTAAGTCCTGGAAGGTGTAGTTGACTGATAATAAAAATACCCATCATCACTAAGAACAAGCTAGTGAAGCATAGTCTAAGCATTGCCATACAAAACGTGGCAATGCCGGCGCCAGTCTCTTGGGTACATTACCAGTTGACAGCGATGTGGATGAATTTTTCGATGCCATATTTTAATTTGTGAATAGTTTTAATTAAGTTACTACAACATTTTGTTATTTATTTTAATTCCCCATAATATATTAATAAAAATTGGAGCATTGAAACAAAAAAGCTATGGCAATTATCTCCATAATTATTAAAATTGTTACAAAAAGTAAGATCTGCTTTATTGCCTGCCTGAAAAATTGCCATGGAAGAGAGATGTTTGATGATGTTCCGGTTAGACTGAAAGCCAACCCCAATTTATTCGGGAAAACGCTAGTCAGGTGATGATGCAGATTTTTTTTTGCACAAAAGACAATTTCCCTACCATCCAAGTCCAAAAAAATTAAAAAAACATAAACTCGAATATAGACCCTCCTCCTTTTTGGAAGTCGGTTAAAAATACTTATTTTGCTTATGATAGTTCTTTTCCAATAAACTTATAATCCTTCTTCATATCGTATCGATGGCAAAAAGTTCAAACGTCAGATCCTCAAGTGCACAGGTGACAGGGCATGCGGCGCAGGATGGTGGGCCATTGTCTGTGAAGAGATGCCGCATGCGCACTTGAGATTTGAGCCGTCCATAATCCCCCATCTTTGAAGATGTCTTTGATCCGGCCTACTTGGGTTCGAAGTCTATTTAGAGATTTCCAAGTCGTGTACGGTAACGCGTGCCCGAGGCGGAAGGCTCTCAGGTGGTTCGATAAAATTGTCGGGGAATTAAACAGCTCCCGCCATAACACCTCGCTGTCGAGACGTTACTATTGGCTGGACTAGCAACCAAACACCCAAGAAAACGTTTGCTATGCTAATAATCTTGTTAATAGTTCGTGGCTATTGTGATAGGTGGCGCTACGTATATTTTTTAAGATGTTACTTAATTTACATCATGGAGCCACATTGCAAATGGAAGAATGATTATTATCCTACAACTAAGCACTATTCGTGTCACTGCAGTTTTTATACTTATCTTTCCTTTTAGATTCTAGAGTCAGCTTAGACTAGGAACAGTTTTGTTTTGTTTTTAAATAGGAAAACTTAATTTTTACTACTAAACTTAATAGAGCAAAACTCGCGACTTCTCTCAAAATCCAAATCATTTTTTTTCACATAAACCCACATGGGCACTTATGAAGCATCAGAAGCTAGATGCATGGTTCCAATTGGTCGTTTCCTATGGAGAAGAACCGGCAAGAAACTCCACGCTTACATTTAAAAAATAATTGGCCTTTATAATGTTTTCAAATTACAGTGTTAATAGGTATGGGGGGACAGTGTAGGACTGTTAAAAAATACTAGGTACTTAACAAAATAGAAATAGGTCTACAAATCTACAGTCTATTAAGCTCATGATGGAAACCTGGAAATATATCCATAGATACCATTAGATCGGGATAAAAGTAAGTAATTTGTATTTTCATCCTGTCTTACAAGCTACAGGGAAAGCTTCACGATGATACGACTATCTGTTAAGACAATGCTGTGTGGAAACAGCTAGGACAAGGAAGATTTAAATTACAATGAGAGCCGTTATTACAGTAAATATTTATTAGCAAGGTAACAACATAGTCAACATAGTGAAAACAACAACGGCATTTAAACAAAAAAGTAAGGTCCTTTGGACCATTCACTTCATGAATATTAAAATAAAAGTAGCTCCTTGTATTTAATCTACTGAATAAAAAAGGTTCAAATCAGACATCATAGACTTTAAAAGGGATACACTAGATGTTAGTTAGATTTTTAGATTGAAAAACTAGGCCTAAGGCATCGACTCATCATGCCCATAAAAGGGATGCGCTCTTAGCCAATTGAGGTACAGAATGATGGTAATATATTAAATGTAATTGAGGGAATATAGATTTGTCAATGGTGACTTACTTGGATTGAATGGTAATGCAATATCGCAATGTGACCAAGCTATGTCTTGGAACATTAAAAATCAATGGATATTTGATGATAATGTCAGAAATGTAATAAGTACCTAAAATTATACTATTCATCGTGATGGTGCGTTTTACTGGATCTCCTGGAGACTCGCCACATGTGCTGATAACGACCACCGTATGCTTTTGGTCGGTTGAAGGCTTGCCCCCGGTTTTGACTAAACAACTAACAGGGTATTCATAAGGATTCCTACAAGAGAAACAAGGCCTTGATAATATTTAGCTGCAATTGCTCGTACTGCTCACTCCTATAAAAATAATTTCATGCAAAAAACCACATGCCTTGTAAAATAAATTAGATTTAAGGTCGGTATGGATGCCGATGTCGGCAGGAATATCCACGGATGGCTGTCCCGGACGTAGGTTCTCTACTTTCCGTCTACCACCCTACGCAACTGAGAGTCATTTTCATCATATAAGGTGTAAATGAAAAACGTAACTGCAAACGGGTCAAATGTATCAATTAGCAGACTTTTTTCATGATTTTAGTGTTAGCCTCATACTAAAATTTGTTTATAATGATGAGTACAATGGCCACTCTTCAGGTTTTCAGTTATTTTAAAATTATACCTCGATCATTGGTTCTAACGCCATCTATTGCTTTGAGCCTAAACTACGAACGCTTTGAGCTTAGTAAGCTCACAACACACTGCGTAAGCACTGCTTAGATCGTGCATTTACTTTGATGGTCACAATGATTGCAGTCTGTACTAATAGCGCAGTAGCGCTTTTGTCTGTCCAACTGATTTGTAAATTCGATACTCGAAACTCTGTGTAGGTAGATGACAAACGTCACTGCAGACCAGATATTGGGGTTGATAGCTTTCATGATGTTTAGCTAGGCTTATGGCATGTAGATCCACTGTAATAAGCTATATTGGCTGTGAACGAAAATAAAGAGTATTAAAACGATAATGCTACTTCCATATCTAAGACATCCAAAAAGAAAACCATTGTCTGTGGTTTGACAGCAACGGCCCTTTAGGAATGTGAGATCACTTTTTTTTTGCCAAAGTGACCTTCGCTTCACTTCGACTTTGGCAAAATAATTTTCTCTAAGTCTATTTACGTGTGCCAAGATGATCTATTTAAATCAAATATGTAGCAACAGTGCGTACCTCACAAAGATCGTGATCATAACTAAATTGCTCTGCATCTTTGTTACAAAGTAGGTCATCAACGAAGGTCTGTATCATATCAATTTGGCAAATGAACAATATGTATCTGACTTCATTAGTTTTTATCAGATAACGTGTGTTCACGATTTTGTAATCTGTCTATGTACTGATCTCATTTGTGAGAACCAATTACGTTATTTTTATTGGTAAAGCATCACGCTTTGTCTTTCAGTATGATTTTGATGAATTATTTGGGACATTTGTAAGTTAAACCCCTGAACCCTATCGGAGTAGTTTTAAAATACTAATAATAATTAACTTTATTATTTGCTTAAGTATGTTGTATTCGTGCTAAGTTTCAAATTTAAGAGCACAAGTTTTTTTTTTTTTCATGTATACGAATTCCTCCATTTTCACCCCCTTAAGGGTTGATTTTCCCTAAATCCTTTCTGTGCCCCCTGCGTTCTAAAGTACAACAACTGTCAAAAATGTCAATTTTCTATCTAGCGGTTTGGACTGTGGGAGAGTCTTACTTACGAACTAACCCTATTTTTTAATCGACGTTTTTGCTTTTTTTTTTCAAGATGTTTGTTACGCGATTACTCCGCCAATCATGATTATATACTTTAGAGGTAGTCCCATTTAAAATTTTATTAACTTTTCTTGGGTAGTTTTTGAGTTAGCTTCAATAATACGTATTTTTTTTCCAATTAGTATGTGGATGATATGATAAGTTCCTGTCACTGTTATGTACATAGCAGGTAGTGGTATTCGAATTGAAAAAGTGAAAAATAAAAACTTTTTACAAAAAATAAAACAACTGATTTAAAAAATAACTTTAATTTCGGAAGTCGGTGGCAAAAAACGAAAATTCAAAACAAGACACCGACTTCCGAAAAATTAAAGTTATTTTTCACTTCGTAATGTTTTCTTTTTTTTTTTTTATTCGTTTGTTTTTTTTTAATATTAAATAATATATAGATTAGTGATCTATTGTATAGAAACCCATAATAACATATAGACAAAATATGATACAAATTAAGAAGAGTAGACTAAAATAACCTTCCATGTAAGAAGTCTAAAAAAAAACTTTGTTCAAGTAGGTATACCTGCTGGTAAGAGGACCTAAATATCTTAAAAGGACGTGGCTGAGGAAGACTGAAGGCATAGGTGGAAAATCAGTATTGTTGGAGACCCGTTTGTCTACCAGTCCACAAAGAATATTATATTTTGGATTTCTTGTGATGAACATTTTATTATGTCCATCCATCATCATTTATTAGTAGTAAGCAGTGATAGCCTAGTGGTGTGACCGTCAGACTTGCAAGTCATTGGTCTCGAGTTCGAAACCAAGGCACCTCTGACTTTTCGGATTTATGTGCGTATTGTATAATTATCACTTGCTGTAAAAACGGTGAAGGAAAACATCGTGAGAAAACCGGCATGCCTGAGAGATATTTCTCTACGGCATGTGAAGCCAAGAGGGCCATGGGTGGCTTTAAAACTCTGACACCAGGTTAGTCACTAATTACACGAACAAAAAGGAGATTTATTCGTAGAAAAGATAATGAAAACAAATCTAGGCCAAATCTTATTACAATCTCATTTCACGAACAAATGACATCATTTATTCTGAATCAGATAAGGGTTAGTGCTCATCGTTCTCATATTATTGCTTATCATATTAATCCTTTTATAGCGTCACGTCTACTGTCAAGGTTTAAGGTATATTCTAGTTTAATACATACTTGAGATTTGCACGAAGTGTACCTAATTTTGCACGTAGTGAAGGCCTGGGAATTTTGACATTTAGGCAATTCGCAAAAACTTCGGAATGTGGTTACAAGATTCATTTTTGCAGAAGTAGCTTAACAGCGCACGAACACATTTATAGCGGTGGACACTCATTGGCTCAGCCACGCTTGTATAAGAATAAAAATTTAAAAGTATTGGAAACAATTCATGCCAAGTCAATAAGCAACAGTATGTTTTTAATCCGGGCAAGTACCAATGTGGCTTTTTCAATTCACTGGTACTTTTTGGGTTCTTCATAGACAGTTCTGACATCAGTGAAGGAAAACATCGTGAGGAAACCTGGACTTATAGTTAATATAAGTCTGAAATCGCTAACCCGTCTTGAGCAAGTGATGAGATCAATGCTCGTTGAGAAGAGGGTTTTGCCCTACGGTGGAACAACAATAGTCTGGTATTTTTATTGTTGATTGCCTTACATTAAAAGTAACAGAAATCGACCCTAACAGTCAACGACCTTTTTTGTCTTCTGAAGCTAAACGCTAGAATGTATTTGAAAGGTAAACATTTTATTTTTATTGATCTTTACTGTCAATAATTATTACCAAAGGAATCAAGTAAGGATTAATTTTATGAGTTACTCATTTAACAAACTATAGCCCACAGTAATTAACTGGCACATAACACTTAAAAGTTAAAGATGAAACGGACCGTTTTGCCAATTTGCAATCAACCATTAAAACAAACCATTCCATACAAGAGACTCAATTTTATATACTACGCTTTATTATTAGAAGTTCAATAAAACCAGGCTTAGTTTTAACTGGTAACTAACGGTAAAGCCTTATTTAGACGATGCTAGTTTCTTGACTGTGGCAAACAAGAAAATTGTAGCAACAAATGACTTGCACCGTCTAAATAATGTTTTCGTGGTGCAATTTTTATCGTTTCTTCAACTTATGGTACAAGGTGGCTTAAGATTTATTAAGGTTCCCACAGACACGGAAATTGTTCTACTGGTGTCGCGTCGCACCTGTCTGCGAGAGTCTTTAAGGTACGGGCAGTGATGTAACGTCAACAAACAACTGAACGTCTTATTTTTGATAAACTAAATTAACTAAAAATCAGTATACAACTCTCTGTATGAGGAAAAAAAAACATAGATTTCAACTGGACCGCTTTAAAATAAGCGCATACATGCACCATTGGTAGGTACTAAAGCAGAGAACCAGGAAATAAGGCTTTACAACATTATTTGATCGAAGGCTGCTCTCCAACCCTCTTAATAATAAACCAGGATTAAACTTATTAAAGTGGTTGAATAAAAGTTAATACGTACTGAACCTATTAACTGAAGAGGTAAAATGTAAAAAAAAAATGTATGCTTGACAAAAGTTTATACTTTGGTTCAGCCATACATTTTTTGAGGGTTTCATAATCAGCCTAAAATATTTCCACTGCTGGGACATAGGCCTTATCTCTTAGAAAAGGGGAAAGGGCCCATTGCGGGTTGGTAAATGTCATATGTCATGTCTTCGAATTTTTGTTCCTAGGACATGCCGGTTTCCTCTCGATGCTTACATTCGCCGTTTTGAGAGCAGTGGTGATGAAATAATTTAAATAAATTAAAGCGCTTTTCTTGGTTCGAACCTACGACCTACAACTCGTAAGTCGCGGCCGTTACCACTGGGCCACCACTGCTCTCGAGGGTTAAGTTTGGCAAAACTTTCCTTCGGGTTTATTATTAAGGGGGCAACTGAATTATGTAACCAGTCTTTGATATTTTTCCATATTTTCTTCTCAAGTAATCGACTCTTTGATGTAACTTGTTGACAACAGCCGATCGATTCTGTAAAAATCTCAGTTTGAAAACTTAGGTGAAGTGATATTGAAGTGAACTGTTAATTGTGTCAATTCCTAGCTTCTGGTGGGATGATAGCTCACTTCACCTAAGATTTTTACAGAATAGACCGGATATTCTTGCAAAAATAGTAATGATGAAATACAAGAGAGCAACCACAGCCAAAGTGATCCCAAAAACCAATGATCCATCATTTTATATACGAGCCAGTTCCGTTTAGACTTCGGAGCCTTCAGACGTTCACGACATCCTCATAAACAACCGATCATGAACCGATTGATCGATAAAAAATCATTAATTGATCCCATCAAGAGCTGTTAATTAAAGCGTGGGATCATTACGTACGCGGAAATCGATTCGATTTACGATATTTGATGAAGAATCGTATAAAAAATCGGTACTGTTGACAGAAGTGTTATAAAATAGAAGATGTTTTGATAATAATTTGAAAAGGATCTATATAATTTTGCAACATCATAATGTATTTAATACATAATTAATCACGTAATTTTTCTCAATAAACTTTTTTGCTGAAATCGATTATCGGTAATAACGAACATCGGTAATCGTAATATTTATAAATAGAACATTTGAAATCAAAATAAATAACGCCACATTTATTTTTGACGTTATGATTATGATTGATATTTTGAAAAAACTTGACGACTTTTGAAATGAAATATTCAAAAACAACCGGCTTCGAAAAAATCACTGCAAAATTATTTTAATTTCGGAAGTCGATGGCAAAAAACGAAAATTCAAAACCAAAGACTTCCGAAATTAAAGTTATTTTTTTTTTTACTTTGTAGTGTTTTTTTGGAAGTCAAGTTTTTTTTCCAAGTTTTTTTACTCTCTTTTTAGCGACAGGAAGTTAATATGACATCATCCACATAATTATGCTAAGTGGAAAAGATACGATTGTAGCTAACTAAAAAAGTACCCAAGTAAAGTTAATAAAATTTATACGGAATTATATATGAAAAAATAATTTTCAAAATCGGTCTACAATTTGACGAAAATATCGATGGACATAAACAAAACAAAAAAAAAATATGCGGACGAACATAGAACCTTTTTGGAAGTCAAAAATAAAACAATAGAAATACACAATATAACATTACGCCTGTATTCCTCGAGGTTAGGCAGAATTTTAATATCTATATTACTCCCACATTTTGCCAGTTATGTTTAAGTCCCATGTAATAGGGGGCGAGCCCATTACCATCAACCGGCCACAAATCCAAACTCGAGGCTGCTACTGAGATATTCTAGATGGTAAAACCCTACAACACTTTATCCGACTCGGGAATCGAACCCAGAACCATAACAACAACAAAAAAGAACAATAGAAATCTACATACTTAAAGGCTCTGCAGACAGGCGCTACGTGACTCCGGTAGAATAATTTCCATGAAGTTTTCATAGAAATTGTTCCCCTAGAGTCTTGTCACGCCTATCTGCGAGAGCCTTAGTATTTGTATTATGATACAGCGTTAATAATAATATGATAAAGCAATACTATTATTTGATAAAGTTACAACAGAAAAGCAGAATAACTAAAAGGGCATTATTATGTATCTTGGTAAAATATGGCCACTTTAAAAAATAGTAATTTGCTGTTTCAGCAAAGTAATCCTTTTGACTTATACAATATCTTTCATATCCAATGCGATGACGATCCAATGTAAAAGAGGAAACTGAAAAGATATGTATGTGTCTATGGATCAGCTTGATTTCTTTTTAAAAGCTTTTATATCATAAAACTTTTTATTCTTTGTCACACTCTGTATACGCCTAGGAAACAAAGTGTCAAAATAATATGCTTTACGAACTAAATGGAACTTTAATATATGTATTTTTAATAAAATATTTTCATTTTATATTTATTTTACTTTGCATTAAAGTAAACAAAAGCTAGATTTTCATAATTTCCGTGTCGAAATCATGCATTGCAACATTAAATATAATAAAAAAATATGAGTTAGCTTTTTAGAAGAAAGAAAAGAAAGAAAGAAAAGAAAGAAAGAAAATACATTTATTTGCAGTAGACATGACACAAAGAAAAATAATAAAAAATATAAAAAACACGTTAAAAACAAATTGGGGAAAAATATGCATCACATCCACGCAAAAGGGCCATCGCTCAGCATAAATGCTGCCACCCCGTGCGAGATAGAGCCCCAGAGCTGATTTTTAGCCACAGCCGGCGCTGACGTGATGACGTCAACCGGTGCAGCATATAGTGAAATAACAAGTCATAAATACAATACTTTTTTGGTACTGCAGTGGATTTGACCCGTGGCTCTTAATGTCTGAGTCGTTGAATGGAATTTACAAATGTAATTTGTCAAAAATAAGACCTATTATTGTTGTATAAAAAAATCTAGTGGTTTTAAAAATCATATTGTTGTTAAATTGTTGTACTTACAGACACATGAGGCGTTTCAGTTTAGTCTCTGAGACATCTGCACTTCTGCAGTACCAAAAGCATGGCACATGCGTTGCCATGTTTGCAGATGATGTATACGACCACAACAAGTTTTTAAATACTTGGGCTGATCAAAAGGTAATAATCGATTATTTTTCTTATTGCTAGCGTGATTTTTTCAAATCTGACAGGTAGTTCCAGAGATGAGCACGTTCAAAGATATAAAAAACCGGCCAAGTGCGTGTCAGACTACGCACAATGTAAGGTTCCGTAGTTGAGATGAATTTATCCCAAATACAAACTTAACATTGTAGTTGAAATATATGTTCTACCATACATTCCAACCGCAAATGTAAATTTGTACGCACAATATTGAGAGATTTACCGTGTTATTTTAAGACCATAGACTTCTTATTGGTTTTCCTGTAATCTATCAGTAAAGAGCCATACTGTGTATTTTTTTTTCTTCAAAATTTTAGTTCCAGTAGTTTCGGAGATAGGTAAGGGGGGAATGGTCAATTTTCATCGAATTTCTTAAATATCTTTAAAAGTATTTATTTTAAAATCATATATAAAACATGTTTAAGATCCTCGCAATAAGCCCTCTCATTTGATATGTCACACGGTACTGTTAAACACTTTTTTTTTTTCTTGTTTGCCCCCAAAAGGGACCCGTTTTTTTTTTGGGATGGGAAATGATCAAATAACTTCTCCCGCTCTGGGCGGAGCGAGAGGGTGTGTCAGACTCTTACTGACTAAAACCCACCCGTGTTCCTTTGGGTGCCCTGTTGCCGAGGGCCACGATCTCCCTTTCGGTTTTCTTCGCAACCCCGGCAGGCATCGGCCCTAGTGGACCCCGTCAATTCTGCTGACATCTCTTTGAGGCGCGCTTATCAGACGGCGAGCTACCCATTACTCACCGACCGCAAGCTCGCGCCTACGGTGGCCGGGAATCGGCCTGCGACTCCCGACGCCCAGGACGTCTCCTGCGGCGGTTAGGGGCGTGAGGGCGCTAAATTTGCCTTTCCCTCACGCGTTCCGCCTCCTCCTTCGAGAGCATTACTGCTTCGCAGAAGGAAGTGACGGCCTCCCATGCCCTCTCGCTCCGTACCGTGGCCTGGACCAGGGCCGGTCGTAATTTTTCTCTTTGTAGTGTATTTTTAGGGAACCGGTTGTTTTTGTTTTTGCAAATAGTTTTGAAAAACAGGAAGCATCACCATCAAAGTAAAAACCTACCAAGTAACAAGTCGTGCCGGACACAAACTGCCTACTAGTTAAGTAACTATGTACTTACGAAATCTATTTTACACTTATACATTAGTAGCATAGATAATTCGCAAAAAAATATTCATTAACCTTTGGTTGTCGGGCACAAGACTCGAGACAAATATCCCTGGCATCTACAGTTTTTAAGGTATGTAATTAAGACAAAAACGGTTTACCACTTAACTAAGACGTAGTATTAAATAATTTTTGCGTGGTAGAAAAATCTCTTTTCTTTTGTAAATAGACTCTCCATTTTGGCCGTTATTCGTTTAGAGGAGATATAGTCTTTTCCAAAAGTATTTGATGAAAGTGTAAACAAACCCTATTCAGATGAAATTCTCGCAATCACTCACTAAAGGGAATTAGTAACACATTAACCTGCATTTAAAAGATTTCAACATTAATCTCACCACTTTTCAAACAAATTGTAAAATTGCAATTGTAATTATTTTATTACAATTGAAAAAATATCCACAAAAACTGAGGTTATAAAAGTAAGGTGAATGAAAATTAGAATTTCGCTGTTTAAGTGTTATAGGAGCCTTTTGGCCTCGTACAGGACTTTATGTTATTTTTTTAATTCGTTTTTTTTTTTTTTTTTAATGAGTGTGTTTTAGTTTAATTTGTGATGTCCTGTGCGAGTCCCAATAATTACTTTTTCTTTCTTTCTTTTCTTTCTTTTTCTAAATAATCAAATCACTCAAATTATAAGTAGTACAAATCAGATGAAATTCAGATGAAATTCTCGCAATCACTCACTAAAGGGAATTAGTAACACATTAACCTGCATTTAAAAGATTTCAACATTAATCTCACCACTTTTCAAACAAATTGTAAAATTGCAATTGTAATTATTTTATTACAATTGAAAAAATATCCACAAAAACTGAGGTTATAAAAGTAAGGTGAATGAAAATTAGAATTTCGCTGTTTAAGTATTATAGGAGCCTTTTGGCCTCGTACAGGACTTTATGTTATTTTTTTAATTCGTTTTTTTTTTTTTTTAATGAGTGTGTTTTAGTTTAATTTGTGATGTCCTGTGCGAGTCCCAATAGATACTTTTTCTTTCTTTCTTTTCTTTCTTTTTCTAAATAATCAAATCACTCAAATTATAAGTAGCACAAATTGGCATCCACAAGCACGTTTTATAAACTATTTGTTGACGTTGCAATTAGATACTTTTGAAACAGGCTTAAAGCAGGGTGGTCATTACTATTACCTACCGAACCTGTTTCGGCCACAAAGCACCATTATCATACAGGTCCTGCATTACTAGATTTCCAGCTTTTCCAGATTAGATTCATTTACAATTATTTGTGGAAATGACATATTGACAGTCAAGACAAACTGTCCGCAAAAACATTGTTTTGACAGGCTTTTTTTTTGGGTTGGAAATTATCAAATAACATCTCTCGCTCTGGGTGGAGCGAGAGGGTGCGTCTCTAAGACAGTGTCTCTAGTCAGTAAGAGTCTGCTCTTACTGACTAAAACCCACCCGTGTTCCTTCAGGTGCCCTGTTGCCGGGGGCCACGATCTCCCTTTCGGTTTTCTTCGCAACCCTGGCAGGCATCGGCCCTAGCGGACCCCGTCAATTCTGCTGACATCTGTCTGAGGCGCGCGTGGAACACAACGCGCCGTCGACCCGAGCCTGGTCCTTATCGGAGGTGGCATTTTTTTTTACCTCAGTTTTGACAGGCTGAGGTAAAAACGACAACCAATAAAATATTACTATTTCGTAGATATTAGTAGTGAAGAGTTTTTCTCAAAACATTTCCTGCGTTCATTACCATTGTGGGTGGATATAATTTACAAGAATGAAGTTCTCCTCAGCTAATAGCAGAACCTAGAATATAAACTAAAACTCATCATTATATTTAAAATACCTGGATAAAATAAAACTTTACAAATTCAGAGATGAATTTGTTGCTACCGAAATGTTAGACCTGGGTATGAATGAGTAAAGTACTATTAAATTAAGACCTAGTGCTTCAAAAACTAGTCCTAAAATCGTGTCTAGTTAATCAATCCATGTTTTTACATTATTAGCACTAACTATTAAGCAGTAATGAGTTTTTACCACCAAGGTGCCTTCTGCTGAGCAGTCTAATGTTCTGACAGTCACGAAAAAGAAACAGGTTGAAATTAATAGGTACCTATTTTTTGACGATTCTTTGGATCACCAAAATGAATAATCAAATCCCAAGTCATTTGATTATTATACCCTATTCTAGATAGGCTTCTGGTTCGAATTTTTCAAACGTATACAATATTTTCACTGACAGTACTAAAATTTATAATATCCAATTTGGTCTTTGATTTTTCATTAGTCTAATTATTTAATTACAACAAATATCCAGAATCATAATTATAATATTATACTTAGGAACAATCAGCTGTGATATAACTAACCTCTAAATAAATAAGAAAAAATCGACGCATAAATTACATAGATGTACCATCGGGGTAACGCATATCTAACCAATTTGAAACAAAATCCTATGCACACGACCGTTTTTTTTCGTAGGTAAGCGATACTATAGCGGCCGAGCGCTGCCAGCAAGAATAGTCCTTACAGCATACAGTTATGCGTTTCTTCGATAGTACCTACCTTAAATAATTGCTTAGAGATCACATCTCAGCATGAGCAACTCTTTAATTAAACCAAGCTCATAAGTGGTCCACAGATTCATAGTACTTCCTCACAATCTCTACTAGACTTCTGGTTTTACAACTAGTACTAATGACGCTATGAACCAAGAAAACATGCCTATTCAGGAAAAGCTTATCAGTTAGTTTACGTTATAGTGTTGTGTAAGTATTACATAGTAAGAAGAAAATACACTAGAGTCGAAAATGCGAACATATGCAAGTCTTTTTTAAATTTGTATTCACAACGGGTAAGCTCTTCACCTGCATCTTACCTAATGGTAAGTAATGACCAGGCCGAAGGCCGAAGTGAGCTTCACCCGGAATTCTCAATCACAGAGGAACTGGCTATCTTACCTCTATCTGCCGAAACACAACAATGCTGCTAACATTGTTGGTATGGCGTCAGACTTAGATATGATGGTGGTATCTAGCTAAACGGACTTAGAACAAGCCCTACTACCAACCAAACCGAGCAGATTTTTTTTCCCCATTGGATATCGGACCCGGGATCTCTGGGTCTGAGACAGGTGGTCTAACCACTTGACCACAGAGGCAGTTAAGACAACATTTAACCACCACCACCAAGTACTTAAACTTTTCCGTTTGGGTCCGTAATATTGATGTAATACAGAGGAAACTTTAGTAATTCTTCCCGTTTATGTAAATTAATAATATTATTATAATTAAAATATATAATAAAAACAATAATAAAATATAATACAAAAACAAAATAATAATAAATAAATAAATTATAATGTAATATATTTTTTTTATAATTTAAATTGATTCAAAATAGTTACATCATTTTACAAGCTAACAGTCTTAACATGATAAGAATATCAATAAAACGAACCAACGGAAACGGAATCATTGGGTATAAAAAAATTCGTCCGCATCTCTGTCAACAGAAAAACGCACTAAAGTTTGACAGCATTGCCACGTTTAATAACCATATTGACCAAAAAAATTTAAAAGGCCGCTTCTACTTTTTTTTTCCAGAGAATTAAAAACCTTAGACAGCAAGAAGCGTAGCCAGTAGTAGCTAATAATAATGCTCAAAATGGCGCTAAGAACGGATTCTTTCAATGGGACGGTAAAACCCAATAATTAAGATGAACAATTCAAAAGGTTAACAAAATATTACTAAAAGCAACTTTCGACCAGGATCTTTACCTAGGTATTTATTTTTTTCCTACATAAATGCTGTAACAGCATTCTAAAAATAGGTACTTAATTTCATATTGTATGAACTTAAAAAACAATCAGATCAATCACCTAATCTAGATCGTCTGTTCTGTGTCTAAATTCAAAGATACTTAACTAATGGGTAGCAAAATTTGAAAGTATCGAAGGCCTGGTTCAGACAAGGCTGATGTGCGATTAATTATAATATTGGGTGCGCTTGCATTGCGTGAATAAGGATAATCGTCGGTTGGTGCCTCATTCCTTTTAAATTTGGCTTCGGCCCCTCGTACGCCTTCCAAATGACCGGGATCCATAATCCCGAGATTTGTTAAAATATATATATTATGTGTTTTTTATTTGTAATTTTTTTACTATTTTATTTTGGCAATTCGTAATTTCTTTATTATTAAGCAATTTGATATCATTTAATTGTGCCTTGTTGTGCTATTTCTGTTCACTAATTAAATTATCAATTTATCTATCTATTTCATTTAAGGTGATCCTTGTTGAGTGTGAAACATAGGTATAATAGATGTTCTGCTCGTCAATTTCACCTACGCGATTAACCTAACCGCTGTCCGGTGCAACGGTGTGACTTTGACGATTGACAAATTACAGCCTAATCTTTAACTAACTAAAATAGACACACATACAAGAGAAGCAATCCGTCAACTTGACTAAACAGTATTGTATTGACGGGCAATTTAGAATATAATATTTTGTAGGTATACAGGTGTGTTACAAAAAAAAGAATTGGTTCCAGCTATTCTTCCATATGGCATGCAAAAATTTGTACTGATACTACTAATAAAATATCTGTCGGTTGTCCCCGGACAATTTGTTATCATAAGGAAATTCCGGCATTATGTTCTACGTGCGCGATAGATTTCCATGTGATTCCAAATTGTCCGCGGGCAAATTGTCCATCGTCTGCTCAGCGCAGCTATAGTTTATGGTATATTTAAATTAAACATTCTAATAGTTCTAACCTGTATTTAAGGATGTCGACCTCGAAATTGCTTTACAACTTTTTACACAATAAACAATACCCAGTAAATTGTAACTTCACTAAGGTCGAAAGATCTAACTGTCACATACACAAATAGACTGTCGTTTTATGACGTGCAAATGACATTCAACCCTAAGGTGGTAATACAATTATTGGGACGACTATACAGGATATAATGAAGATGAATTTTAATTATATTTTTGGCACATTATATTGAAAAAGTTAAGAAATATCCGGCGAATTTAAGTACAAATTATTTGGCTTACTAACACTTCATCTCTACAAGAGTTAAACATAGGAAACTATAACACAAGCACGAAATAATAATAATGATCGATTCACGCAATGCTAACTGCATTCAAGATCACGACCCAGACAGTGAACTGATATGAATCGATACTTTCGTTTGGATTCGATCATTATGATGTGATGTATCGAGTATGTAATTGGCCGTTTTTACAAATGTGCATTTTAATTAAACCAGTTTTTGAGCGTGTAAAAGACATTAAAATGTCTGAAATAATTGCTTTGAAAGAAAAATGTGATCATTGCTGTGTCTACCACATTTGACGGAATGATTGCAGATTCTTTACGGCTTTGCAAATGAAATGTAGTTCTAAATCCTTTTGACATTAATTACATCATATTTCCCACCTTTTAATGAGCGAAAAGGAGTAACAGGATTTCTTGTAGCTTTAACACAACTCTTCTTTATGTGAAGAGATTCTAGATATATATGAATTTGGAACTATCATTTCTAATTATTTCAAAACCTTAAATAGGCGGTTACTAAATATACACTTAGTTACATAACACTTTTATTAAATCAAGGAATAGATTACCAATCTATTGATAAGTTGAATTAATGCTATGAAAAATCTAAAAAATAAATCCGGCGCCAAAAGACCAATGGTCTTTTTCCCCATACAAAGTTAATGGAATCCTTGAAAAAATACACTAAGATTTGACACACGAGGTCGATCACGTTCGGTAGCTCAAAAAAGCTTCAAACTAATTACATGAGGTATCATAGCTTTGGTTCATTATCTTTGCTATAAAATGACGTCAGACGCGTGTGTTCAGGATCGACAGCAGATGGTATATAATAGGTCAGTCGACTCGCAGCATCACAGTCCAACTTGAGCTTCATCCACATTAGGTTTTGAGTGTTCCAACAACTACTATACAAAATGAAACTGGTAATTATTATTTGCTGCAAAATATTTAGCAATATTAAATATGACGAGCTTAATTTTCCTTTCCGTCAAGAGTATATATACATTTAAATCTGTAAACGGTCTTATAATGTTAATTCTAAAAAATACCTTTACAAAAATGAAATGTGAATACAGTGCAAATTATCTTTTACTTTCAAAGACATTCTTAAGTTTTTCAACATACTCAATATGTTGATTAGCATCTTATTACATCCATCCATTACTGATATGTTCCTTCTATCTCCACAGTTCATGATCGCTGCACTCGTCGCCGTGGCCGCCGCAGGTCGTCTGGAACACCTGGAACGCTCATACCTTCCTCCCGACAACTCCATCGGCGTTGGAAGGTCCTCCTTCGGTTCCAACGGAGGCTTCGGTTCTCCCAGCTCCCACAGATCCTTCGGAGGTAACTCCGGTGCCTTCGGCGCTGCTGGAGCTGGTCTGCACGGTCAAAACGCTGGTGCCACCTCCAACCAGTACCTGCCTCCTAACCACGGACCTTCTGCTTCCAACGGTGGTTCCCAATTCGGCGGTTCTCTTCACGGTAAGTCGCACCAAAATTATACTTATACACATACATAAAATCACACCTATTATTTCAGAAGGGTTAGACAGAGTACCCGTTAATACACTCACATTTCGCCTGGCCACAAAATTCATCAAACATATTTCAACCCCAAACATAACCTATTCAAATAATTTTATTAACATAAATTAGGATAAAATATACAATTAATTATTAATTTAAGATGGCAATCAAACGATTTGCATCGAAATGTCAGTTATTGAAATAAAATATTGCGGTTTTAATTATGACTTCAAAACCAATATTGTGATGTTTTTATGGCCATTTCGTTTTGATATGATTAGTGCGTTGTAAATCATAGTACGGGCTTTATCTTTTAAAAACCGCAATTTATTGAATGAACAGATTCAATTCAGTGACCTATTGTCATTGATAAATTACTTAACGATATCACAATTTTGACATTAGTAACTGTGCGGTTTTTACAAACTGTAAAAGCTATGCTAAACTAAAAGATATATTTCTTCCGTTACCCACAGGATTCGGTGGCCAGCAGAACTTCCGCAGCCAGCAGTACAGCGGTCACCAGGCTGCATCTGCCCAGCAGTACGCTTCCCCCAGCTCCCAGTTCAGATCTCCTCAGGCTGGCAGCTCGTTCGGCGCCCCCCGCTACCAGCAATACCCCCAGCAGTCTGCGGCCGCCAGCCGTCAGTACCTGGCTCCCAACACCGGCTCCTACCAGCAACATCCTCAGCAACCCTTCGATGAACAGACCGGATACCAATACTAAGGACATGTATGAAATGTACTTGTCTTAGTCAAATGAATTGTATGTTTGTATGCATAATAAAGACGTTTATATATTATTTTCGATTCTGTTTTGTCTCTGAATTTTGGTTATGGGAACAACGGACGTTGAAAACGATAAATGGAATGTATGAAAGATAATAACATTAATTATATAAAATAATAAATATAAATATAAACTTTGTAGACTCTGAGGTACCGTATTACAAGTATGTGCCCGACCCAGTTCTCGAAAATGACCATGTCACGTTGTACTGGGATCGATCTATCATTACTGACAGGACTATTATAGCAAATAAGCCTGATATAGTAGTGATAGATCGATTAGCGCGCCGCGCAATGATAGTCGATGTTACCATTCCACATGACGAGAATCTCGTGAAAGCTGTGAAAGAGAAACAAATAAAATATCTCGACTTAGCACACGAAGTTGTCGACATGGAATGTGAGCTCGGCTATCATTGTGCCGATTGTCGTAACGGCTAATGGCCTGATGACCGAAATCCTCAACCAACATCTTTCGAGGCTCTCGTTAGGCGGTTGGATCAAGCGCCTGATTCAGAAAGCAGTACTCCTCGATACGGCTCGCATTGTGAGGAGGTTCCTGTCTCTGCAGCCCTAACCACCGGCAGCTAGGACCCTGCTCCCGACAGCGGTGGACTTCTATATCTTTTAAGAGTTTATATTTTTTATATCTTATAAGAGTATAAAATATTTAAAAATATAATTAAATATAAAAGAAAAAAAATATAAGAAGAAATAAAAAATATAATAATGGATATAATTATTTATTTTTAATAACATTTTTTTTTTGATGTTGATATTGTTAGAAAGGGGTTGACTACGAGAGGTATGAAAGAAGAAGCTGCGGTGACTCTAAATCAATTGAGATGGGAAGGGCACGAAAATGGATGGGAATAACGAAGGTTACATTCGGTCCTAATAAAATCACTGTAACATAAGGTTGCAGACTACACAAAAAAGTAGGGTTTTTCAGGAGGGTTAACTATGCGGTTATGACTTTTATACCATAACATTTGAGTTTAACAACACAATCTTACAGTAAAATTATTATTCAATGCATAGTTTTAATTACACAGTAAGAGTAGTCACTGCAATTAAAATTGGTGCTTTGAAAAATTACTCTTTGAACCAGTGAATGAGTGACCGATGATTCGGCAAGGTCTAAGTTCAATGTAACTTTAACACCTACGAAATACAAATGATCCGTGTCATTAGACTACTTCAAAAAATTTATTGTTATTACACTTACAAATGCGGTCTTTAAATTTAGCGCTGATGGATTCTTGTTAAGTATAGATTCGTTTTTGTCTATCATTATCAACAAAAGTTCTGTTATTAATATTCTACATTTCATACTAGGTGTCGCTAAATAGAAAATGGCATCAAACCTACTGCTGGTAGATTTTAAAATAAAGATGATAAGACAAGGATGATCCCAACTTCTTGCGCTAGCAGAACATGTTAAATTTTTTATAATAAATATAAAATAAAATAAGCCTTTAATGCTGTAACTTAATAGCATGCATAATATAACATTTTTATTTCATTCTGTTTAACAATTTAACTTTTAGCTAATTATAACGCCAGCTGGTTTTCCTTGTACAGCTTGTCCTTCGACAAAGATCTTCTCTAAAGCTTTCCATTTTGTCCTATCCTTTGCAGTGCGTGTCCATTCTGGGCCGCTATCTTTTTTATATCGTCTTCCCAACATTTAGTTTGTCTACCTTACCTGTCTAAATTATTATAACGATACGTTACATCAACTTTGTATAGAGTTTGGATCACCGAGATATAGGCTGTGGCTAGTTTGCGATCGGACGTAAAATCTGTCTGTCTACTGTTAGTTATTTTAGTATTTCACTTGTTTGGTTGAGAAGTAAGTTATATAAATGAATTTGAATTTGAACTAAGATAGACCCAGTTGCCAACTGCAAATTAATAGAGAAATAATTCATTTTAATTGGACTCAATTTAATAATCTAAAGAACCGGATAGTAATTATTTAATATCAAAGACAAATTAAATAAAACAAGCTCCGTGTAAAATTGATACTATAAGGAAATATTCAAAACCAAGCACTAAGATTAGAATGTCTATAAAAATCAACAAAGGCGATGGTGATTCGGCAATCTTCTTACAACTGGTGTCAACTTCCCACCAAAATTTTAAGTAAATGTTGTTTTATTTTTCGATTTCATCTAAGTAAATAGTTAACATAGGTTATGGTTTTGTGTAAGTTAATATCTGAACTGGTAATTACTTCCATTCAATATTTTTCTTGCTGATGTCAATTATAACCTACGACATTAGCTGATACCAGAAGATGCGTATTATAGTTATGTAATCCATTCATGAGTATCCAAGACCATAAGTAATCTGAGGCAATTAATAAACCTTAGCAACAGACCGATTAAAGCAAAAAAAAAAACAAGAAAAAATATTAAAAGGCCTGTTTACCATGGCAAACGTATATATAATAGTTGCAATAATGATACAATCCAAGTGGATAATAAAGGGAAAACAGTTACCAGGCATAAATACAGACTCGGCTCCTACCGAGAACCTGATCAACGCCAACTCCGCCATTATTTTCATGAACATTAGTCCTTTAGCAATTTATAAAAAGTCAGCCCAGAATTTGCTTACGAGTTTGACATATTCAGAAATTATTTCCGATGTCTACTGCAAAACTAGCTGCAACATTATTTGCGTCCAAGAGACCAATCGAGATGAAACTGTATATCTCCTTATCCAAATGCCGTTAACTGGTTACCACGATACACTTTTCATTATAATTATAATAAACACTGTGCTATTGTAACATTCACAAAGGACGAATCATTATACAGCCGTAATGTTTTTATAACAATTTTTTGCCGGTGTCGGCGTCTGCGTCTCTTTACTTGTCACAACGATGCCTAGTGTACCACAGACACTAAAGGCATAGACAAGTAACTGATGTTACGTCGGGTGCAGACACGGGGACTACTTCTATTTAATTTTTAAAGTATTTTCACACATATATTTTATTTAATATTTATTTACATCTATTTTATTTAATATTTATTTACATCTATTTTATATTTTATTTAATATTTATATCTGTCCATCCGTGACATCACTGCGGGCCCTATCAGAATACCAGCGCTGCGACATTTTTTTTAAATGTCGCAACATATGCTGAGATAGGAGCCTTTTGGCCTCGTACAGGACTTTCTGTTATTTTTTTTTTTAATTTGTTTTTTTAATTTTTTATAATGTTTTAATGAGTGTGTTTTAGTTTAATTTGTAATGTCCTGTGCAAGTCCCAATAAATACTTTTTCTTTCTTTCTCTTTCTTTCAAACTCTTTAGTTATTAAGATTATTTCTAATATAACTTTTGTGTATGTGACGTGGCTCTGCTTTTTTTAAAATAAATAAATACCTAAATAAAAATAACCTCCTCATGAAAAAAACTCAATAAACCTGACATAGGAATTTAACCCTAAAGAAAGTTGTTCTTGCAACCACTAGTCACATGAACAACGATAAAAAATAATCCATACAAGATTACACAATATATTACCAAACTATGTATAATCGATTTCACTGAATGGAAGGCATTTAAGAGTTCAGTGTCTGGGTCGTGATCTTGAAAATTTTAATTACCTACGATGCGTGAATGCATGCCTGCCTTTATGATACATTACGCAAAGCTGCGTTGTTCAAAAAAAGTATGATTTATTGGTTAAGACAAACGTTTCATTGTGATTGAAATTGCTCAAGATTGAATAGAATTCGGATGAAAATGACAGATGGAATGCAACGTTGATCGAGGAACTTTGACGTCTACTGTTTGGTATAAAATATAATAAGGAATAGAAGAAGGTTCGAAAGGGAATGTGAAAGTGCGTATTCAAAAGTGATTTCGTTCTGATTGGTTCATGACTATGAGTAACTTACTGGATAATAGATAATATTCATTTGAAATTAGCAAGAAAGTTAAAGTCTTACGCACTATTATCATTATTATCTGTGGTTTATGTCTGTTATTATGTGATTTTAAAAGCTTTCGAAGTTTTTTAGGGCGTGCTTTTTGTTTAAATACAAAATATTTAATTCATGATTTAACTATTCGTTTTTTTTTTCTTTTGTGGGACAATTAGTACGTTTTTTTAACCATATTTTATACAATTTTGTCGGTTGAAACCGTGGACCACGTGCCAGATCGATTATAAAATCATTAATGTATGCTATCAAATCAACTAGATTTTCGGTAATTTTTGAGCTACCTCAACGAAGATTAAACCTCCTCTAATTTGGTTGTCAAAACATTATGATTATCCATTGATTTTGATTTTGTGATGTTGTTACTGTCGATGTCAATTAAATTCATGAGTAATATTATACACAGCTATTTATTATACACATGTACATACAAATTATTCAATTGACTAAATCGGTTACATTTAGACTACACTAGTTCACACATTTAGTATTCTTAGTAATGGTATCCGGTTTGTTCATCGAAGGCTTGCTGAGGAGGTTGCTGGTAGGAGCCGGTGTTGGGAGCCAGGTACTGACGGCTGGCGGCCGCGGACTGCTGGGGGTACTGCTGGTAGCGGGGGGCGCCGAACGAGCTGCCAGCCTGAGGAAATCCGAACTGGGAGCTGGGCGCGGCGTACTGCTGGGTAGGGGCAGCCTGGTGAGCGCTGTACTGCTGGCTGCGGAAGTTCTGCTGGCCACCGAATCCTAAGAATCGAAAAATTTTGATTTTACCCATACGTAAGCAAGAGAATTCACTTCTTTTAGAATTTAATCAGAATTCAAATGATTAAATAAAAATGGGCACAATCAACTGTCTTTTTCATAATCTGTTTGAATTACGTAGATGTTATTATTAATTCGTTCAATAATGTATTATTGATCGAATTTATGATAACAATAATACTCGTAATTGATCTGAAGTTAATACACTTTAATATACATAATATTATTAAAACATAGCGAATTGCCACTGTAAATGCAAATTAACAAAGTTCACTATAGGTTACATATCGACAAAAAAAAAACTCACCATGAAGGGAACCAGCGAACTGGGGCGCACCGTTGGAAGAAGCTCCGTGGTCAGGAGGCAGGTACTGGTTAGAGGTGGCACCAACGAAGTTACCGCCAGCGTTGTTGCCGTTCAGACCCGCTCCAGCAGATCCGAAGGCACCAGAGTTAGATCTGAAGGATCCGTGGGAGCTGGGAGAACTGAAGTCTCCGTTGGAACCGTGGGGAGGTAGGTAGGAGCGTTCCAGGTGTTCCAGACGACCTGCGGCAGCCACGGCAACGAGGGCGGCAATCACGAACTGTGGACACAAAGATACGATCATTTATTTATCTGGCAAAGTTTCAATGTGTGTTTTAGAACAAAAAGGGAAAGTAGAATAAATATGGCTACGGACCCTAATTTTTGTGACCCAAACTTTCCCTGCGTAAGCAAGTTATCGAATTTTGTATTGAAAGCAATGACTGACTAATTCACTAAAACGAGAAATTAAAATAGGAGAAAATCGTTGCCAAATATGTGCACCAAACAAAGATCAATTAATTCCTACCAGTTTCATTTTGTATAATAGTTGTCGGAACACTCAAAACCTAATGTGGATGAAGCTCAAGTTGGACTGTGATGCTGCGAGTCGACTGATCTATTATATACCATCTGCTGTCAATCCTGAACACACGCGTCTGACGTCATTTTATAGCTTAGATAATAAAGTAAAGTTATAGTAGGCCAGGTAATTAGTTCGAGTATTTTTAAGCTACCGAACGTGATTGACCTCGTGTGTCAAATTTCTCTGTAATTTTCAAGGATTTCTGTGAAGTTTATGAACAAAGGACCGAAATTACGTGGTCTTTTGGTACCTAATTACTAGATTTCGCTATTTATAATAAAATTGGTCTTGTTATACATTATTTTAATTAAATATTGCCAAATTTTCTTTCTATGCCGTGTTGGCTGAATTACAAACTGCCTTAAATAAATAATGTCATTTAAATCCTCATAGGTATACATATGAGGATGTAAATGATTTTACTCTTGGTATTTAAAATTAACTTTCCGGGAAAGCTCGAAAAGGCAAAGATACTATCTTTTTTGCCAGGTTGATGGCGATAGGCTCGCCCTCTATTACATGGGACTTAAACATAACTGGCAAAATGTAGGTACTCAACTATAGGTACACGTTAGGTTAGTGGGATGTTATCAATACTCAATTCTTTATTGCATTTAAGTATCAGAATCATCGTGCCACAGAAGAAATCACGTTTAAAGAAAAATATCTAATACAGACGAAAGTATTGCAAGTAATTGATCCGTATCAATAATCAGATCACTGTCTGGGTCGCGATCTTGAATATTAGATTACACTGCGTGTGAGAACATCGTGTAAATGGCATATTTCACAACTGAGTAACAGAGGCTTTTTAACGGTATTATTCGAATACTTACTTTTCATATTAAAAATTCTTAAAAGCAAAAATCTTAATACTTTTACGCGAATAGGTCTTCCAAATCCATTTAATTTTTTAAGAGGTTTAAACCTCTCAAAAAAATAAATTAAATAAACAACGTGGGTCAATGACCTTTTTTTTTCTTTTTTTTTCGGGTGGGAAATCATCAAATAACTTTTCCCGCTCTGGGCGGAGCGGGAGGGCGTGTCAGACTCTTACTGACACGCCCTCTAAAACCCACCCGTGTTCCTTCGGTTGCCCTGTTGCCGGGGGCCACGATCTCCCTTTCGGTTTTCTTCGCAACCCCGGCAGGCATCGGCCCTAGCGGACCCCGTCGATTCTGCTGACATCTCTTTGAGGCGCGCGTGGAACACAACGCGCCGTCGACCCGGGCCTGGTCCTTATCGGACGGTGAGCTACCCATTGCTTACCGTGATGACGGTTTCGGAAGTCCCCTGAAAGTAATGAGCACAGGACCACCAATTTGTTTTGACGAACACTAGCAAACCAGAAGCTTGACCAAGGTGTGGTTCAAATAAATAAGAGACATCGAGTAAAAAGAAGGGTCTTGGTTCGGTATCAGTTAGATTTCAGGAATATGACTGTAATGGGTTATAAAGATAACTAAAACAGCGGGGTAATTGCGTAACACACTTACAGTAGCAATGGCTTTAATTTTGACAGCTCAATAACATTCATTGCGTTGTTTACGTTGTTGAGCAGACGGCGTTTAGCAATGAATTAGGAATATCTTTCAAAATCATTCAGATTTTGATTGATCGTGTGTTATGCAGTAAGAGTGCAGGAATATGGGTGTTGTATGGCTGGCTTAGATGTCCAACTGCGGCTTTACTTTTGATAATGTTGATCTTAGGATAGTCCTTTTTATGATAAGTTATTAACATTATCAAAATAATAATTTTATTTGCGTAAGAATAAGGTTCACATTCGCTTAATTAATTTTAATCCATGTAAAGCCAAAGTGCGGTCCATGAACCTTGCCCATCGTTTCTACCAACGTAACGAAGAAAGTCCTAGAAGCCAGTTGACGTGACATAATTTTGTATTCTGCTACTCTGTTAGATACAATGTTAACTTTATGTACACCAAGAATGTAACAAAACTTATGTAAAATTCACCACATAACGAGGAATGAACAGGATTAATGGGTAATTAACTGCAAACGATAAACGAAATTGGAATCGAAATCGTGCATCATTATCTCTAAAAAAGGAGGAGGTTCTAAGTTCGTCTGTATGTATTTTTTTTTTGTATGTTTAGCGATATTTTTACGAATTGTGGACCGTTTTTTTAAAATATTTTTCATTTTGTAGAGGAAGCTCGCATGATGGTCCCACATAAATTTTATTAACTATGCTCGGGTATTTTTTGAGTTAGCTTCAATATGCGTACGTTGATGATGTTGTAAAACTTCTTGTCACTGTCGTTTACTTGACAAGAAGTTTTACAACATCATCAACGCAACAAGTAGTGGTATACGAATTGGTGTGGGGTAGGTAACGCAATTAAAAATTGAAAATGTAAGTGGCAAGAAACAAAAATATGAAACCAAAGACACCAACTTTTGAAACTAAAGTTATTTTTCACTTAGTTGTGTTTTTTGGAATTCGTTTTAACTTTTTTGGAAAAACGTTTTTGTTGCACACCGTCAAATTTTAGACAAATGTGTAGTTTCCAGAGACAATTAATTTAAGGCAATTAACAAAAGGGTGAGATGTATATAGTAGCGGAAAAGTTTGAAGGGAGAGACATTAATGATGATGATCTCCTTCAAATTGGTAAGATCGGGGTACGTAGTACGTATTCGTAAACTGCACAGGCCTGATCAGATGTACTAAAAAAGAGAGAATCAAAAGGAGCATGTCCTATCCCTTGGGTAGCACTCCCAGAGTGCCACAATTTTTTTATTTAAACAAGGGTGACAGTGAATTATTCGCTTGATGGTATAATCGCCTCAATTGCCAATAGCTCAAAATCCACCCAAGATATGCTCTTCAAATTAGCAACTTGGTAATGGATATAGACATAGTCCTCATCATCAATAAGCACAGTACGACTTAACCCACTGCTGGACATAAAAGGTGGGAGTATTGGTGTGTATATATTTTTGAAGTGAAAACTTCTTTAGGCGCGTTGCATGTTTTTGAGATGAGATCAAACCATTGATTTCGTGACACTGTTACCGACACCTCATTTTTGTAAAGGCAATTGTGCTCTTTATTCATATTATTTTACGGATCAATGTTCTATGTAAGTATTTTCACTCGCCAACATCTACTCTGTCTTTTACATGTCATGTCTTTTACTCCACAGATCTGATCTGTGGAGTAAAAGACATCAACGCGTTGATTTCTTTTTTTATGATACCTACATAGGAACATGTTTTTTAGTTTTCACTTCTGTCAGCACTCCCAGAGTGCCACATTTTTTTTTATTTAAACAAGGGTGACAGTGAATTATTCGCTTGATGGTATAATCGCCTCAATTGCCAATAGCTCAATATTCACCCAAGATATGCCCTTCAAATTAGCAACTTGGTAATGGATATAGACATAGTCCTCATCATCAATAAGCAGAGCCCGACTTTATCCACTGCTGGCCATAGGCCTCTGTTTTCTTATGCCAATCCCCAGACAGTAGTACTGCCTTATAAAAACCTTTTATAAGGAATTCTGCTCATTATCTAGAATAATTTTGTTGTCGTGCTTGCTTCATGCACAATTAATTCTTTCTTATAATAACCAGCAAAATATTATGTCATTTGCACGATGAACTCGCTTTGTAAAGTAATAATATTAAAGTCAAAATTATGGTTATGTACAGCATTTTATTACACGATATAATTGACTAATACAACAACATGTTGTACTGAACACACTTAGTAATGGTATCCGGTCTGTTCATCGAAGGATTGCTGAGGAGATTGCTGGTAGGAGCCGGTGTTGGGAGCCAGGTACTGACGGCTGGCAGCCGCGGACTGCTGGGGGTACTGCTGGTAGCTGGAGGCACCAAATGAGCTGCCAGCCTGGGTAGTTCTGAACTGAGAACTGGGGGCACCGTACTGTTGGATAGGGGCAGCCTGGTGGCCGCTGTACTGCTGGCTGCGGTAGTTCTGCTGGCTACTGAAACCTGAAGAAATGAAAAATGTGGTATGTATAAGAGCAAGCCGTTTTCTTTTCATCCACCATTTGATCAAAATGATTCGTCTCATGAATAAATTAATAACGTTGTAGATGAGCGCGATGAACTATTTCTTTTATGTGCCAATTAAGTAACTTTTTACTAATAATATTTTATTAATAAAACAAAAAAAGCCATAAAACATATTTATTTGATCTAAAGGCAAATAAGTCTAGTTTATTAATTTTAGGAGATCATAGAATTGCTACTGTAAATCTAAATGAACAAAATCAGGTTGTAACGATTCATTCGGTTAACTTAAAAAATGTCTAACCTTGAAGGGATCCAGAGAACTGGGAAGCACCGTTGTAGGCTGAAGGTCCGTGGTTAGGAGGCAGATACTGGTTAGAGGTGGCACCAAAGTTACCACCCGCATTATGACCGTGCGGACCAGCTCCGGCAGCGCCGAAGGCACCAGAGTTAGCTCCGAAAGATCTGTGGGAACTGGGAGAACCGAAGCCTCCGTTGGAACCGTGGGGAGGAAGGTAGGAGCGTTCAAGACTTTCCAGACGACCTGCGGCGGCTACGGCGACGAGAGCAGCGATCACGAACTGTGAAATCAAATAGACCTGTTACAAGCTCAAGAAAGTCAAAAGCAAATCGAGGTAATGTATCCAATTGAATCTCAAGTCTCAAGATTCAGTAAATGAGACCTCTCTGAATTACTCTCCGAAATCAAATTACACATTTCTTTAGAATGGAAAGAGTGCAGGTGACAATTCCAATTTGAAAACACTATCCAAATAAAAAACACTCATTGTAAAAGATTTTGCACCAAACAAAGATCAATTAATTACCAGTTTCATTTTGTATAGTATGTAGTTATCGGAACACTCAAAACCTAATGTGGATGAAGCTCAAGTTGAACTGTGATACTGCGAGTCGACTGACCTATTATATACCATCTGCTGTCGATCCTGATCACACGCGTCTGACGTCATTTTATAGCTAAGATAATAAACTAAAGTTACGATAGGCTAAGTAATTAGTTCGAGTATTTTTGAGCTACCGAACGTGATTGACCTCGTGTGTCAAATTTCTCTGTAATTGTCAAGGATTTCTGTGATGTTTATGGACAAAGGACCAGAATCTAACGTGGTCTTTCGGCACCTAGCTGCGAGTATTTGCGACTTGTCATAAAATTGCTCTTGTTAAGTATAAATTATTTTAATTAATTAAAGGCAAATGTTCCTGCTACGACTTCTTGGCCAAATTAAGAACTATAATTATTATGAGGTAGGATATAGGTATGTAAATTCTAAATGTACTCTATAATGCGGCGCATTTTTGTGGGCCTAAAGGACCGAAAGATTCCGTTTCTGAAACTAAACATTTCGCGGAGAAGCTACGGAAAGAAAAAGGTTCGAGCGAGTCCCGGCAACTCGCGTGTTTTGTAAATCAATTCTTTATTATTTCTTGCATTTACATGGCAGATCATAGTGCAGAGAAGTCATTACATTAAAAGAAATAAGATCGATTTCAGACGAAAGTATTTCAAGTAATGGATCCTTAACAGTAATCAGATCATTGTCTGGGTCGCATTCTTGAGTATTAAATTACACTGCGTATGAGGACATCGTGTAAGTGGCATATTTCACAACTGAGTAACATTTTGATTAGTATCCTATTCCATTAGTATCCTATCCTATCTACTTACCTTAATAACGTTTCTTAATACAAATTCGTATTTTTTAAATCTTGGTGCACAAAGACTTGAAAGTTTTATGTCCACTCCTACAGAAAGCAATAATACGTCCGTCCCCCATACCCCTTATATGGGGGATGGACGTTTTATTATTTGGAGATCGTATAATCATAGAAAAAAAAATCAGAAGAAACTATTTGATTGGTTAGATGTCGCCAAGGGTCGTCGTTCAGTATCAGTTGGACATTGTCCGCCGAACAAGAATTTAAGAACATGGAGGTGATGGATTGTGAAGTCACAGAAAAAACAAGGACTGCTCGGAAAAATATACTTTCAACCTCGACTTGAATTTTGATGAGGATGAATATAAAAATAAAAATAAACTATTGTCTTCTGTGGGTCCCCCACATCATGCTGAGTTCTTGGCTTAGTCTCTAAGTGTAGCTACTGACTACTTCTGTTCCGTACTTGTAATTATATGTTGTTTTATTTTAGGTACTAACAATTCAAATTCGAGGTAGTTTATCTTTTTAATATGCTCGTATTTCTGTGACAATATAACAATTTTTCTTTTTTTCTTTCTCATCCAAGGGTTGGTTTTTTTTACAACTTTTCTCCATTGATTTAATTAATCGTTTTTAGGGTTCCGTACCCAAAGGGTAAAACGGGACCCTATTACTAAGACTCCGCTGTCCGTCCGTCTGTCACCAGGCTGTATCTCATGAACCGTGATAGTTAGACAGTTGAAATTTTTATAGATGATGTATTTCTGTTGCCGCTATAACAGCAAATACTAAAGAACGGGCCAAGTGCGTGTCGGCCCACGCACAATGAAGGGTTCCGTAGTTGGGGTGAATTTATCCTAAAAACAAACTTAACATTGTGGGTGAAAAACATGTTCTCCCATATGGGATGTATGCGAAAACATGTTTTTTCAACTGCAAATTTAAGTTGGTCGATTATTACTCGTTAACTTGTAGAGCCTACTTAGCTATGATAGTTTTTCTTTTAATTTCGTTATATAAACTATTGTCGTGTTCACACATCCAAAATCAACCATTTAGCTTGCAGGGGGGGGGGCACTTGTCATGGAGAGTGCGATTGTCGCAACCCAGCGCTGGGCACGCCACAATTGCGGCGATAAGACCCCACTTTGAGGAGTGGCTTGAGAGGCACCACGGCGTCCTCACCTTCCGCCTGACGCAGGTCCTCACCGGACACGGCTGTTTCGGGAGGTTCCTGCACAGGATAAGGCGGGAGGAAACGCCCGGGTGTCACCATTGTGTGGATCGCCCGGAGGACACGGTGGAGCATACGGTGGAGGTCTGCCCAGCTTGGGCGGAGCATCGCCGTGTCCTCGTGGAGGCGATCGGCGGCGGTGATCTCTCGCGTCCGGCCCTGGTTCAGGCTATGGTACGGAGCGAGAGGAAATGGGAGGCCGTCACCTCCTTCTGCGAAGCGGTAATGCTCGCGAAGGAGGAGGCGGAACGCGTGAGGGAGAGGCAAATTTCGCGCCCTCACGCCCCTAACCGCCGCAGGAGGAGACGCCCAGGGCGTCGGGAATCGCGAGGCGATTTCCGGCCACCGTAGGCGCGGGCTTGCGGGCGGTGAGCAATGGGTGGCTCACCGTCCGATAAGGACCAGGCCCGGGTCGACGGCGCGTTGTGTTCCACGCGCGCCTCAAAGAGATGTCAGCAGAATTGAAGGGGTCCACTAGGACCGATGCCTGCCGGGGTTGCGAAGAAAACCGAAAGGGAGATCGTGGCCCCCGGCGACAGGGCAACCGAAGGAACACGGGTGGGTTTTAGTCAGTAAGAGTCTGACACGCCCTCCCGCTCCGCCCAGAGCGGGAGAAGTTATTTGATGATTTCCCACCCTCAAAACAAAAAATAAATAAAAAAAGGGTGGGGGGGCACTTGACTCTAATAAAAATTAGCACTTTAAAGCTTAATATTTCGCAAACGGATGCCTGAATTTAAAAATGGTTTTCTCACACTCACAATGTTTTTGAAGGACCTTTCCAAAGATATCCCACATCATGTGATATAAAAAAATCACCACTTTACTTTTAGGGGAGGTACCATAATTTTTTTTTTCGTAATTTTATTTTATCACTTTGTCGGCGTGATTAATATGTATATCCATGCCAAATTACAGATTTCTAGTACTAAGAGTCTCGGAGCTAGACCGCGGACAGATATACAGACGGTCATGGCGAAACTATAAGGGTTTCTAGTTTACTTCGGAACCCTAAAAACAGAATAAAATAAATATTTAAGGGGGCTCCCATACAACAAACGTGATTTTTTTGCTCGTTTTTATAGATAATGGTACGGAACCCTTCGTGCGCGAGTCCGACTCGCACTTGGCCAGTTTTTTTTTTTTTTTTGGTATAATGACAGGCTTCGTTTCTCATAGTTTTCATAAATCTGACGAAGAAAGACCTAACGAAGAAGCCAGTTGATGTAATATCTACACAATTTTATTTTCTGATAAAAAGATCCTTGTAGGTGCGCCAAAATTGTAGCAAAGCGTATGCACTATATGAATACACGACTCACATATGAATGAACAGTCAAATAACAGTATACGGAAATCATGCATCATTATCTCTTTTTTTGCACACAATTAAACGTATCAAATAGTTTTCTTGAGAGAATGAATGAAGGCAATTAGCTAAAATAATTTATGAGATGGGTATTAGTGAAAAAACTCGAGGGGAATGATATAAAAGGAAAAGCTAATTGATGAAGTTCTTCGAAATAGGTAAGGAATTTAGTATAAAGCAAACTGCGGTAGTGTGATGTGTCAAGTTTTTTATTTTTTTACTCCTCCATTGGGATTTTATTTTGTGTCCAAAGGTGTGTCCGTGGTATCACAGCAGGCCCTATCAGAATACCAGCGCTGCGGTAATTGTTTTTCAAATATCGTAGCATTATGCTAAGATCTATTTTTTTTACAAAATTTTCTTTTTTTTTTTAATTTTAGTATGTTTTCTGAAATTGTTATTGTTTTTATAATTTTCTTAGTTTTAATGTAGTATTTCCTGTGCGTGTCCCAAATATTTTTTTCTCTTTCTTTCTTTGAAGCCAAAGGAGCATGTAAAAATCGAAGCACATTATTTTTTGTAGTCCTATCGCTTGGGGCAGGGTGTGCGTTTTGGTGTTTATGTTTTTTTATTATTTAAAATAATGGCTGTGGATGATCCACTATATGTTATAACCGCTTCCCATTTATACGGAATACCTCTAAAGTCACGTCCACCATGTGCACCACATCGGCAGTTCAGCAAATCATTCAAGGTACTGTCAAATCTGTGTGGTTCTTTCCTCAAAAGACCATTTCCGACACTAATCTACATGGTCCTCATATGGACTGACCAAGATTATGTCTGGATTTTAAAAGGGACTGTGACCTCTGAGTTTGTTTCGACCTTTGTTCTCAGATATCTCTCAGATAGGAAACGTCGAACTTATCTAGCTTATTTTTTATAATTTTAGGGTTCCGTACCACAAAGGGAAAAACGGATCCCTTATAGGATCACTCGTGTATCTGTATGTACGTCTGTCACAGCCAATTTTCTCCGAATCTACTGGACTAATTCCGTAGAAATTTAGAACACATATGAATTTCTGTGACCCAAACACGGACGTGTAACGTAAATAAATGAATTTTGAATATGGAGGTCACTTTTCGGGAGCAAATAGGAAAATTAAAAAAAAGATTTGCGAACTATATCCTGTGACATATCAAATGAAAGGGCTCGTTGTGAGGATCTATATTTTTTTAAATAATTTAAAATAAATATTTTTAAAGATATTCAAGAAAATCGATAAAAATTGACTCTTCCCCCCGTTTATTTCCGAAACTACAGATCTAAAAACAAAAAAATAAAACGGAAAATGATTCTTTACTCATAGGTTATAAAAAACCTATAAGAAATCTATGGTCTTAAAATAACATGGTAATTATGAAGTAGGCAATGTTCTTAGGATAAATTCATCCCAACTACGGAACCCTTCATTGTGCGTGTTCCGACACGCACTTGACCGGCTTTTTTAAATATGACGTGTAAAAGTGATTCCGATATCCTACTTACAGAATAAACAATTATATTTCATTTCATAGCAAAGGAAATAGGCAATTAAGTTTTGCTAGGGGCAAAAGGTGAGCTGCAGTGGCCCAGTGGTAACGGCCGCGACTTACGAGTTGTAGGTTGTAAGTTTGGACCCAGACAGGCGCTTTCCTTTGTGTAAATTATTTCATCACTACTACTCTCAAAACGATGAAGAAAATCATCGTCAGGAAACAAGCCAACCAGCACTGAGCCCGCGTGGTGGATTACGACCCACTTTCTCTCCCAGAAAGGAGGCCTGTGTCCCAGCAGTGGTAACTTTATGGGCTGGTTATGTTATGTCATGGTAGTTCTTAATTTAGCCATGACGTTGTAGCAGTAACATTGGCCTCTAACAAACAAAAAAAAAATACAACAAGAGCAATTTTATGATAAATTGCAAATTCTCGTAGCTAGGTACCAAAAAACCGCGTCAGACTCTGGTCCTTCGTTCATAAACATCACAGAAATCGAGAGGAGGCCTGTCTCCCAGCAGCGGGAACAATACAGGCTGATTATTATTAGGGCAAAAACCTTTTGTTAGGAGTTCTGTAATTTTTTTAGAATCATTTTGATGACGTGCTTGCCTGATTCACAGTTCACTAATGATGATCAACATGTGTTATGTGCTTAGACTGGCTCTGAATCAAGAGTAATAACTTAAAAATCGAAATTGGTACAGCAATTTATTAATCAATACATTTGACTAATATATCTACATGTCATGTTGTACTGAACACACTTAGTAATGGTATCCGGTTTGTTCATCGAAGGCTTGCTGGGGAGGTTGCTGGTAGGAGCCGGTGTTGGGAGCCAGGTATTGACGGCTGGCGGCCGCGGACTGTTGCGGGTACTGCTGGTAGCGGGGGGCGCCGAACGAGCTGCCAGCCTGAGGAGATCCGAACTGGGAGCTGGGAGAAGCGTACTGCTGGGCAGGGGCAGCCTGGTGGCCGCTGTACTGCTGGCTGCGGAAGTTCTGCTGGCTACCAAATCCTGAGAGAAACGAGAATTTTTACTTTTAGAATACTTTTAGTAATCAAAGTGAGCTTGTACAATTATTGATACGACAGAAGAGCTTTTTCAGTTGATTATAACTCGTCAGATTAATACTGTCATAAAACATAATATTTAATTTGGACGCAATAAAATTTTAATTGAGGTTTAAAAATATCTTTTAAAGTGAAGACACGTGAACATATTCATAAGAAGTTGGCTGGATCATCCCAGCGCTGATTAGCTGGATTCGTTTTCTCCTCTACCTATCGTTATTTCTCCTGACTAAGATTATTTTGTTTATATTTACGTATGTGTTTATGTATCTATGTATTAGTATTTATTCTTTTTCGAGTTATCTATCAATTATATTGCACCTGCCATGTTTTGTCTCTGCATCACCCTAAGGTTGACTGGTAGAAAATGCCTCAGGCGTTAAGTCCGCCTTTGTACAGTATTTTTTAATTGTGCATAATTTTTTAATAAAATAAATAAAACATGAGCAGACGATTTTTATATTACCACTGTGAACCCTAAGTAACTGTTGAAATATTTTTTATAGGTATGCCAAACAGGTTTTTACCTTGAAGGGATCCAGCAAACTGGGAACCACCGTTGGAAGCAGAAGGTCCGTGATCAGGAGGCAAGTACTGGTTGGAGGTGGCTCCAGCAAAGTTACCGCCAGCGTTGTGACTGTGCAGACCAGCTCCAGCAGCGCCAAAGGCACCAGAGTTAGCTCCAAACGATCCGTGAGAGTTGGGAGAGCCGAAGCCTCCGTCAGAACCGTAAGGAGGAAGGTAAGAGTGTTCCAGGTGTTCCAAACGACCTGCGGCGGCCACAGCGATTAAAGCGGCGATCACGAACTGAAAAGGTAAAAACATGGTCAATGGTCATAAAACACATGGTCATGGTTATGGTATGACAGGAGCTGGAAATAAAAATTTGCACACTCGAGATTAAAATTACACTAAGTGTAATTTTAATCTCGAGTGTGCAAAAGTCTTTTCTTTAAAAATTATTTCAAACTGGAAACTGTGTAGGCTAGCGACACTAATTTTTGAAACACTGCCGAAATGGAGTTATATATTTCAAATGCAATGGAAACACTCTGGACAAAAGATCTAACACCGGTCAAAACAATATTAATTACCAGTTTCATTTTGTATAATAGTTGTCGGAACACTCAAAACCGAATGTGGATGAAGCTCAAGTTGGACTGTGATGTTGCGAGTCACTGACCTATTATATACCATCTGCTGTCGATCCTGAACACACGCGTCTGACGTCATTTTATAGCTAAGATAATAAACCAGAGTTATCAGACGATAAATAATTAGTTTAAAGCTTTTGAGCTACCGAAGAACGTGATTGACCTCGTGTGTCAAATTTCTCTGTAATTTTCAAGGATTTCATGAACTTTGTATGTTTGAAGGCGGCAGTGCTTCAAGGTAAAAACCCTTAATTAAATAATGAGCCTATTTATACAGGGTGGCAGGGACATCGAAGCGGAAACTGTTACCATGGATTTAGTACATGATTCTTAATGCCTGCGTTGAAATTTTTCGTCGATTATTTTTTTTTAAATCTGCTGTTCCATGAATTTTGATCGCGTAGGTATTGCACTTTTCTATTTAAGAAGCATGGCTTGGACGCTAAACTCTCGGTCTTTTTTGTAAAAAAACTCACTGAGAACACTGAAGTGAAGTGAGTTGTCATTCTACAGTGAGCTTGAAGAGAGGTTGTAAATAGTCTCTATCTCTAATATCCAGTGGAATGACAACTCTCTTCACGCTCACTTCACCTAAGTTTTCACAGTGAGATGTTTACAGAATTGATCGGCTAATTATGATGTGTCCACGGACAAAAGAAGACGATCATATCAGTATGAAGATACAGTAAGTTCAATGAGATGAGAGTATGAAATTTTCTTTAACTAATGTAATTGGCAGATAGGCGTTATACAGGGTTATTTTTAATTGGCCACCTAAACCCCACAGAAGCGATGGGTCTCGATATTTAAACACGATAAAGTAAAAAATAAAAGTATTTGGTGTTTTTTTATTTGGAGTTCAGCGACCGCTGTTAGTGTTGTTACTTGAAATATGAGTTGGGAAAATCTGTTTTCTTATGTTTTATCGTATTTAGATATCGATACTCATCACTTTTTAATTTTGTTATGTTTAGATAGGTATTAGGTAACACGTCGTGTTTGAGAGTTTAGATACCCAATTTAAAATAACCCTGTATATTATGTTAAAGTCAAAGAATTTCTTTCAATTAGGCACATAAAAGGCACTTTTGAACGTCAAAATTTACAAAAAATAGAATTGATTCGAGTCACCCCTTCCAAAACGTAGCTTTCGTATGGAGAAGAATGGGCAAGAAACTTCACCACCGTTACTCTTTTAAAATGTTTTACAGTATTTTGTATACTTTAAATATAGAATTATATGACGATGCACCTGGATGAAGATTACTGTACTACAATAGGTAAAAATAATTAAAAATGAAGCAGTGACAGATAAATTAATTATGTGATGGATACATGGTGCTCACATATTTACAAGCATTGTAAGGGTCGTTTTCAAATTGTTATGGACATTTTGTTGTAATTATGTTTCCCCAACTTCTTATTTTATTTTACATAAAATAAAATACATTTCGAAATGTAAACATATAAATCAACATTCAGTCTAATTAATAATAAATTTGCAAGTTTAGATTTTTTTTAAAATGGAAATTGGTTCTATTGCTTTAAAAAACTAAATTTAATTCCTGTCACAATTTGTTATAATAAAATACCACTCGATATTCTTCAACTAAATGAAAAGAAATTTAAAACATGCATTAAACGCACACTATGTAGACAAGCATATTATAAGTTAGATGATTATATCGTAGATAAAAATGCTTGGCTTAATGCTGGTCCTGCTCCACAGCCGCTTGGGCTCACTAGTTAAAATTTTAATATTTGGAAGAGTTGCTTCCCCTTTTTAAAAAAAATATATTTTGACATTAGGAACTTAATGTTCATTTTTGTTTTACCAACTTAATTGTTGAATGCTCCAATTAAGTAATGATTTTCTTTCTTTTTGGTGGTTAAATTCTTTTATTTTTTTAGATACATTGCAAACTATAGTTTTGTATAATTTAGAAGCATTTTTATTTTTGTAAATGTGAGACCATGGAGCCGTTTATTAACTTATTAAGATGTATGTTGACTTGAAATAGCATGGCAGTTGAGAATATGTCATGCTCACTTAAATGTCTCGCTGATGGTGGCGAGTGTGTTGGATCATTCGGTTCCCTACAAAATGGTTGAGCTGGATGGTGCTGATCCACGCGTCATGTTCGTGAACGGGCGCCGTCAGTTGAAACTGGTCATCTCTTATCTGCCAGGGCTTATTTTTAATCTTATATTTTCAATTGCTTTTGATTATTTTTTGTACATTGTTCTCACATATAGAAGCAACAAGAATGATGTACCCAGGATTTTGTAATATCAATGTTTAAAAGAGTGTCCTTGGAGTTTCTTGCCCGTTCTTCTCCATAGAGATCTACGTTTTGGAATGGGCAATTAGCTTCAACTTTCTGACTAACTGACCGACTCTTTGACAATTCAAAAGTGCCTGTAAATGGTTTAATTGAAATAAATGCTTTGAGTTTGAGTTTGAGTTGAGTTTCCCATACAAAATTGTTATGTCCACAGTCGCATGTAACCAGATTCAACAATGTTTTGTCAGGTGAAGGGGTAAGTTATTAGAAATATACTATAAAACAATGTAATTTTAATAACCCATTTATTTATTTGCTCATAAACAGGTGTCTCTTATTCCATTCCGTTGTGTGATTCCTTCTTGTAACGTTGATAATGTAGAAGTCAATTCCAAAGTTAGTATGGGAAATCTATGCGTCAAAATAGTTACAACGAGAGGGTGCTAGTTTCTATCGGCTACGCCATTTTGTTTAGTAATTGTGGGTTTCGATTCGTGCGCGTCGTAAAAAGGACTTGAAGACGTTGTGTTAAAAGTGCCAAATTACGTGAATTCGATAAGTTACAGTTACAGTGCAGCATGTCAGTGTAATAATGCTATAATAAAGTCATATTCCTGTTTCACGAGTAACTCTAGGATGAAATTACAAAAATATTTTTTTTTGAAGGCTAGGGTAATGTTAATTTTGTTCAATTGTGTGACCATTGTGTAACTATTTTTGTGTCACGTAATACTTAGGGCTTGTCGCAGTATATTCACTTAAATGTAAAAAGTAATTCCATTTCCGTTTTAGGAAAGATGCCGTTAACGCCCGCTGAACAACAAAGATGTTACCGAGAGCCTTTAAAATCAAAACATCCACAAACATGGAAGAAACTGGGTACAAGAAAAAAAAAATTAGATTCGTCGACTTCGTTGTGACTCTGCCCTTATTCTTCAATTGTGTTACTTTTGTGTTACGATAACACAAAAATAACACAAAAAAATGTACATACATTTTGAAAACGACCCGTAAAAGTATACAATATTCGTAAATTTTTTACAAGTAATACTAGTAAGTCAGTGCGTGAGTTCAAGTAATCACAGAATGTAAAATCAATTTATGTTATAATAATAAATTATATAATTAAATTAGCACACAGTCAGTGTGAAATGCCTGTCATAAGTTGAGAAAACTTGCTGGGCAAACACTTACTCCAAATGAAATGCATAATCAACCTTTAGTGTTCCCATCGCTGGGAGACCGGCCTCCTCTCTATGAGACGTGGGCAATCTACCACATTGGCCCAGTGCCGGTAGGTCTCTCATGTCTTCGAATTTTTGGTTCTCGGACATGTCGGTTTCCTCATGATGTTTTCTTTCACTGTTTTGAGAGCAGTGCTGATGCAATAATTTACACAAAGTAAAGCGCCTGTCAGGGTTCGAACCTACGACCTACAACTCGTTAATCGCGGCTGTTATTACTGAGTCACCACTGGTCCCTAAATTATATGGCTTTATGTTAAATACCTACTTTAAACGGCTTTTTTGAGTTGAGTTCATCAGCATTATTACCATTTCAGCCGAAAGACGTCCACTGTTGAACATAGGCCACATCGATCGTTCCTGTGCTCCTTGCATTCAGTGGATTCTCGTGAGTTGGGTTGTTGAAAAGATTTTCCATGATATCATATCACACAAAAAAGGGCTGCGTCAGTTATTAATTCACACATACACCTTAAAACAGGGCGTTATGTAATTATTTCGATGTAAATACTTGCATTTATATTATATAGTATTTGCTGGTTGCTTTAGTATCTTAAAAGAGCCATCATTAATCGATTCTCATTCCCCACAGTAATTATTATTTAGTGACGGTTCGTATCAAACTAAAACGTTTTTGTTGTAAGTTTTTTTTTAGAAAAACACCTGGCTTTTAAACGTTCGCCATCTTTTCTTGAGTTTTTTGTTTTAATTTGTTTACTTTATCAGTTTTGGCATTCTGTTTCATCATTCAATGGATCTTATAATATATTTTTTTATTTTATTTTATCTACACCCATGCTATAAAACCTCTATAAAAGTTTCTGAAACAGTAAGCTTATTGCCAACATAAAAACAGCCAGTGTCATAGTAACCATAATATCATCCAAATGAGTGTTATAATGTTGTACTAAATTTCATTATGCAACTCGAATTTAAAAAAAGAACATTGTCATGTATGCAACTGCTTGTTTCCATCAACTTTTGTAATGGAACGGCAACACCCGCTGCACGCATGCGCGGGGATGTGCTGCTGCAGACGACACTCATACGTGCACTTGTACTGAGTTTCGTGGGATTTTTTAAATGTTTATCTTGAATTACAAACACCCAATGGTTTCAGAACCTTTTATAGAGGATTCATATCACGGGTGTAGATGAAGTCTTGTATGAAACTATTTATAATTAAATATTAAACTACTCATGTGATACTATTATCACATTCGTGTTTTAATACCACTTATTATACAACAGTTGCATAAATAATTATTAGCCATTGACGTGGTTTAAGTCATTGACACGATGAGACTTATCTATCTTCAAATAATAGTAATTATTACAAAAATAATAATATATTAATTTAAACAAAAAAAACAATAATAACTAAATTATTAATTAGTTTTTACCAAAGCTAGTAAACTATTTCGAAACCATCAGAATGGTATTTCGTAATGATTAGAGCATATCACATTGTGCGGCTACCCGCATTGCGACCGCTTTTCTGAACCACAGATCATTAAATCTCTAATTAGTAAGTAATAAAAAAGTCGTTCTGCTTTGTTTCAATTAATTAAAGTTATATCATTGCAATTCTTCTCCCTTCAGAAGAAGGTCGTTGGTTATCACATGATAAATATCACGTACTTTTGTAATAGTAACAAGGACATATTAATTATAGAAAAAAAAAAAAAACACATTATTTATAAGCTTTCATATCTACTTGCAGATAAATTGTTTTATTAGAAAAAAACATGAGCCACACCACACGACGTCACGTGACGTGGTTTATTGTCATATTCACGTGACAATAAACCAATGTTTTTTCTTGCTTTCTTTTCTCTGAGTTTCTGGCCCGTCCTTCATAATACACATCAATTATGCCGAGGCCACATTATCGCGATAAGGCGAACTACACTTCGCGCGCTCTCTCAACAAGTGGTCCGACACTTGCTGATATATATAAATTCCATACCTGCATTCATATACAGAAGATATTGACAAAGGAAACACACATTCTCAAATATTTTTTACAAAAAAAGCACGTAAATAAACTTCTGGTCACTTCTTCTTATGCCATGGCTACATTGTCGCGATAATGCGAACTATTTCATGCGCTCTGTCTCACATCGCTTGACCTGTCGGTGTACAACAGACAGCGAACAAAGAGTAGTTCGCGTTATCGCGATAGTCGAGCCGTAGCATTAGCGTATTAATGGCTAGTAAGAAATTTGTTGTGAAAATTAAAATATTATGTTTAGCCCAAAATTCAGCCTCGAAAACTCAGTTCGCTGACGTAGTCATAAGATCCTCAAGTGCACAGGTAGTGCAAAATGGAAGGTGGGCATACCGTTCTGACATTTATTCCAACTTCCAAGTAACAATTATTTATAATGCTGGGGCTACATTATCGCGTTATCGCGAACTTTACTTCGTGCGCGGTATGCGAGAGAGAGCGTGCGAAGTTTAGTTCGCGATATCGTGACAATGAAGCCCCAGCATATGCAACCAGTGTTTCTCATTCTAATACTACGGCTACATTACACGGCGCGCGAAGTTTAGTTCGCGATAATGCAAACTACACTTCGCGCGCTCTTTCTCGGACACCGCTCAAAGTCTCGCTGTTCAACAGAGAACGCACAAAGAATAGTTCGTGTTATCGCGACAGTGTAGCCGTAACATAAATGAATAAATTGTATTCTGTTTTTGTGAAATAAATGTCTTAACTTAAATAATAATGACTAGAGACTAGTCTAGTAATAGTGTTTTAAATTCGAATTTGCGCGGATGATTTCACCATTTTTGTGATCTAAACTAATATCTAAATCGTGCAAGTAATAAAAAAATTCTTGAAAAATGCCGTGTTTTAGTAAATTTGAAAGAAAATCTTCAGCATTTGCTTTTAAAACGGCTCCTAATAATTGGAATCGTGATAAATCTTAGTATTGTTATTAATATTAATTCTTCAATTTTAAACTGAATAGGTTTAAAGTATTAAGATGTCAAATGTCTATGTTTGTGGACATTAAGATTATTATTTATGAATATAATTGAAATAATGACATTAACGTAATTATTTAACAAATAGATTCATCCGATGCAATATTATGACTGCAAGAATTTTCATCAGTACTGTGGGCGTAACCTCATTTTTAATAGGATTTGTGTACCATTGCAATAAACATCTATGTACCTATGTATGTTCTAATGTCCAAGATGTTCATAAAATAAGGTTCAAGTCCGATGCGCTAAAGTTAATACAATACCGTACCGCAATTAGGGCATTGATGGACGATCGTGAAAATGTGGGCCGAAGCGAAGCCGAGTCACACATACATGAGTCCATCAATACCTGGTTGCGATCAAGGCTTGTATAGGACTTTTCTCAAACAATGCGCGGGAATTCAAACTAAGTAAATTAATTTTAAGTTCCAGAATCTATAACGAACAAAGAAATTTTTTTACGCGCCAATATTTTCGTTTGTTTCTTCTTCACTTTAAACAGCTCTAATTGCTAAGCTGTTCGAAATTTGAACAAAGTTTTGATTAGTTACCTCCTTGGATACCATGGGTTGAAGTCAAAAGTTAGTTCCATTTTGAAATAACACGACAGTTATGAGTTTTTAAAGTAACTTATTTGGCCGCTAAACACGACAGTTATGCATTTTCATAGTAACTGCCGGCCAGGTACTGGTAAAAAATAAGCGAGAATGCTCGCTTATTTTTTACCAGTACCTACAGCAATTTCGATTTATCTCGAAGAAGGTGGTCAAAATAATGTTTGAATTCCCAAGCATGAAATGAAAATGACCATGAAAATATTTACACCACATTTTGGTCCATGTCCTTCAAAAAGATCAAGATCATAATACGATATGTTGGTTCTCAGACCGAAATAGAAAGTACTCAAGTTTTTTAAATTATTTTATCAAGTACAACTTAATAATTAAGCATTCAAGGCTCTCGATACGCGATGTCATCCAAGATTATCGTTTTTTCATAAAATAAACGATTTTTGTCCACTTATAAAAGAGGATGGAGTTCTTGAAAACGACACAGTTCGAGTTTTGTAGTGAAAAGTTGAGGACAAATATACCAACAATGAATCTGGTAAGTATTTTACCTCGAGGAAAAAAATAACGTTTTTAATTTCAAATACCTAGGATTGAGTTTGCAAGGGTATTTTAAATAGTTCAGTTTGGACAGAAAATTACAATATCATTTCTGCATTCTAACATAGAATGCTCTTTCGCTGTGTATGTGCCCGCTTGATTCTATTAGCTATGCCCTGCTAGGTTGCAATTAAGCAAGGCAATTTTATTTTTTTATTTTGTATTTCAAATTTTTTCTGATTACCTCTCTAACTTTCCAGTTAATCATCAGCGCAGTCTTTGTCATAAGCGCAGCCCAAATCCCGTCTAGGAACTACATCCCCCAAAACCAAGGAGGTCAAGGGGGCCAGGGTAACTACCAGTCTTATCAGGGCTCCCAATCCGCTTTTGGAGGAGGCGGAGATGGAAACAGACGTCCCCAACAGGGTGCTGAGAAGAATGCTGCTACTCTGAAACAGGACCAAGGTGCTAGTGAAGATGGAAGTAAGTAGCTTAGTATCAAACATACAGATATTATTATTTTGGGAATATTAAGATAGAATGATTAGACAATGGGTCGAATGAAAGGCCCAGCAATGAGAACGTTATAAGCTTTTTATTAAAATAATACTGTGTGGTGAACTTTGTATGTCCAACCAATTATGAATGTAGATAAGTTTTAAGCCCGTCCCGCACAGGCGCGTTTTTATCGCGCGATAATAAACGCAAGCGTTATTGCGATATCTGTTTTCAGTACATTTTGTATTAGGACGACTAAGAAGTTTTACACAGCTGTGATAATAACGACGCAATAGAAGTAGGACGCTTGCGCTGCCCCATCCTGCGATATTCCGATATGTGTTCTTAGAACATTTTGTATTAGGACGGCGGGGGCCTGTAATATATCCGGAGGACACGATATAGCATACGGTGGAGGTCTGCCCAGCTTGGGCGGAGCATCGCCGTGCCCTCGTGGAGGCGATCGGCGGCGGTGATCTCTCGCGTCCGGCCCTGGTTCAGGCCATGGTACGGAGCGAGAGGAAATGGGAGGCCGTCACCTCCTTCTGCGAAGCGGTAATGCTCGCGAAGGAGGAGGCGGAACGCGTGAGGGAGAGGCAAATTTCGCGCCCTCACGCCCCTAACCGCCGCAGGAGGAGACGCCCAGGGCGTCGGGAGTCGCAAGCCGATTTCCGGCCACCGTAGGCGCGGGCTTGCGGACTGTGAGCAATGGGTGGCTCACCGTCCGATAAGGACCAGGCCCGGGTCGACGGCGCGTTGTGTTCCACGCGCGCCTCAAAGAGATGTCAGCAGAATTGACGGGGTCCGCTAGGGCCGATGCCTGCCGGGGTTGCGAAGAAAACCGAAAGGGAGATCGTGGCCCCCGGCAACAGGGCAACCGAAGGAACACGGGTGGGTTTTAGTCAGTAAGAGTCTGACACGCCCTCCCGCTCCGCCCAGAGCGGGAGCAGTTATTTGATGACTTACCAACCAAAAAAAAAAAAAAAAAAGCGGGCCTGTAATATCGGACGATAAAAACACAGTTGTGTGCAAGGAATCGGGACGCATTATCGCAATAACGCTTGCGTTATTATCGCGTGATAAAAACGCGCCTACGGGAGAGGCTTTATCCCGTTTCAATCTCTTTTCCAATTTGTTAATACACTTTCAGGCATTTCTGATGCAATGTAAATTAATTCTTAAATGTGTGTGTGTGTTAAGTTGGTAACTATGCGATGAAGACCTTAAATTTAATCAATAAAGCTATTATTAATAGAGCATCTAAATAATTGATTTTGTGTAGCATTTACAATCATCTAAAGCTTTGTAAGTTAACAAAGCTTTTGAACTGCATAAAGCTTTGTATTTCACGAAGCAATAATGAAAGTGCCCTTGTTGTGTATTGGTAATGTCAAGGATAATAATAAGTTTGTGCTCTTCGCGTACGTGCTCTAAATTAGCCCATTCACATCTTTTGCATAGTTTTCGCAACTACTTTTTGTCAATACAAGTGCTTTTGCTTTCGTTATCTATAAAAGTATCCATTTTATTCAATTCTACAATTTAGTATGACCGATTATTGTTAACATCAGTCACAGCCCTTAATATTCCAGGGCTGCGCAAATAATTTTCAAAAATTATCCCAAACAAAAGGTCTATTTTTCAATTATCCCTTTCCTCACGGTTCTGTGCCAATATTTTACCTATTCAGAAAAATAATCTATTCCATTATACGGCAATTATGTAATTTAATCAGCACCATAAAACGGACATTCGTTTCATCATAGGTTTTATCTATGTATCATTGTTTCATCAAGCTATGAACGTAACTAGAAGGTTACTCTGCATATATAAGACGCACATTATAAATTTTATAGTAATCTTACATCTTCCAGGTCTCTGTCTATAAGGTCTCACGGTACCTAATTTTACTTCTTTCAGGCTACCATTTCGGCTATGAAACTTCAAACGGCATCCGGGCCGAAGAAGCCGGTAACCCAACGCAAGCCCAGGGTGGGTTCTCCTACAAAGGTGACGACGGCATCACATACACGATCACCTATACTTCAGGAGAAGGTGGCTTCAGGCCTCAGGGCGAACACCTGCCGGTTGCACCTCCCACTCCTGAAGCTATCCTGGAAGCGCTGAAAAAGAATGAGCAGGATGAGGCAGCTGGCATCTTTGATGATGGTAAGTAGAATAAAATTTAATAAAAACAGAATGAGAGTATAACAAAAGCAAGACAAAATTCAACCGCCGCAAAAAAAAGAAATCATTTGCATTATCACTAGCACGCGTAGAATGACAACCATAGAATCAGGTTCTCTACGGATTTCGTCGACGGAAGAATAGACAAAATGACAGATTTTGATTGTTTAACTATCATTTTGTCTATTATTCTGTCGACAAAACCCATTTCTGTTGTGGTCATATGTCAAGCCTGCTGGGAGAACTGTGGAAGACCAGATGGACATTTATACCCTAAAAGGTTTATAAGAAAACGGTACTGACAACACATAGAGAGTGTTTTGACACAGTAAAACCTCACTCTGATACCGTCATTGCAACCGCTATGTTGCGTTCATCGCTATCTTAGAATAACCGAGCGTTACATTAAAGAGGATAAAAAAAACATGATAATTCATTCATAACATTACAAAAGTCATTGCCTTCATCAGGTAAATACCATCCAGAACAGCATGGAGGAGGCCAGAAAAACGGCTTTGGATCTTCAGGCAACGGTTTCGGATCTGCGAATCATCAAGGAGGTTTCAACTCCAACAGCGGTTATCAGTACTGATTTTGTACTCCTCAGCAATAACATTTGTCAATACAAGGACATTGGAGAATGTTTGAATGTTCAAAATTTTAGATATGACGTTGATTGAAAGCTTTAGTAAAGTCTAGATGTCTACACAGGAATAAGTATGAGGAAGTCAGACTTGCAGTTCAAATATTGACAAATGTTATAATTATTTTACAAAACTGAATATGACTGGACATTAGCTCATAAGATTTATAAATAAGTAGTAGTTATCCAATATAATTGTACATAAAATGTTAATAAAAAGTAAGAACGATTTAATAAAGAAGATCACAGCTATAAAACCACTGAAAGTAAGTGAAGTATATTTTACAAACCCCAATCATGAAAAGAGTAACCAGCCAAACGTAATTTTGTTACATACCATAGAAGCCAAGAAAGATGTGCTCAAGCCAGCGTACGCGCAAGGTTTACTAACGCCATCTACGTTGTAGACAACGAACTAACACAACTCATAGTCAGCTAGCTTACAAAAAACTTACACATGAACTCATGCTATTCATTGTATCATTATGAATCAAAAAGTTTTATGCTTTCGTTAAGTTTCAAAATGATAATAGATATCTTAAATCTGTTAAGGGGCCTAAACCAAAATTGCCAATTGTAAATTAGATTTCCCATGAAATTGATAAGAGTTAGGTATAAAATGTACAAGTATATAAAAAAGGAGCAGAAATAGTCAATGGATATCAAAAAATTCGTCCGCATCGCTACCAACAGGAAAAGTGCCGAAAAGGCTGGCAGCATTGCCACGTTGATGGCAATGCTGATTCTTTGGCGAAGAAATTGGCCACCCAACTGATCAAGTGAAGAGTCGACCAACCGCTTGGCGCATATTATTATTATTATTTTAATTCTGTAAGTTTTTAAATCGGAATACACGAATAAAAAATCAATCTAAAAATAAAATAAAAACCGGCCAAGAGTGTGTCAGACTACGCACAATGGAACCCTTCCATAGTTGGGATGAATTTATCCTAAGAACAAACTTAATATTGTAGTAGTTTATACGCACAATATTGAGAGATTTATCATGTTATTTTAGGACCATAGACTTCTTTTAAGTTTTCCTGTAATCTATGAGTAAAGAAACATCCTCTGTATTTTTTTTTTTCGAAATTTTAGGCTCAATGAGAGCCTAAAATTTTCGGAGATATGGGGGAATGGTAAATTTTCATCTATATACTTAAATATCTTTAAAATTACACAGGTCAACACGAATTTTGACTTTGATAAGAGGGTATGGAATACCGATAGATTTATCGATATAAGATGAAAAAAAAAAAAACCTGAAAAAAGTTTGCTTTTATATCCAGGAGAATGGTTGATCAATGCTTTAGAAAATCTTCTTTTTAATTCTGATAATTCGAATCAAATATATTTATGTATACATTTTTATCAACTTTACTATCATATCACATTACAACATAGTGGGAAAAAGTTTTATAAGTACGTTCTCTCACTAAGCCTCAAATATGGACTACATTTGAGGCTTAGTGAGAGAAAGTACCATCATATTTTCGTTCTATATTGGCCCTGATAACATTGTTCAAAGCCCATGATACCTTGATTGAAACGTTTCCCTGTTCTTCTGAGTACACACCCATGTTGTTTTTAAATTTATCTAAATGAGCATGCAGAATTATGTACTTTTCTGCAACCCATATTTTATTCTGCAACCAATATTTTATTACTATCATAACTACCACAAAAGCAAACTTTTTTAAGGAATAAGGGTGTTTTTCCTATATTTAAAAAAAATCTTCTTTTTAGGACAAAGATTTTTTTTTTGTAGAGTTGTGTTATTTATTGTAAACTAAAAAAATAAAATTTTAGTTACACGTCCGTGTTTGGGTCACAGAAATTTATATGTGTACCAAATTTCAACTAAATTGGTCCTGTAAGGAGCAAATTAGCCGTGACAGCCAGACAGACAGACATCTGATCCTATAAGGCTTCCATTTTTTACTTTTGAGGTACGGAACCCTAAAAAGGTATAAATGAGCTACTACATAATATTTCCAAACTTTCAGAGGACCAGAAACATGAAATACTAAAATTTTCTAGATCAAAAAACATTACAAAGTTACCTCTAATTTCCACACATTCTATTTGAAAATGAATTATATTATTATGTACAAGACGAAAAACTTGTGGAGGCTTTTTATAAAATTCCTTTTATTATTGGGCATATGTATAACAATAAATGCTTTCAACACTTACCATATTCTTATTCCGAGGAAAAATGCGACTAAAATCATGCGGCGAAAAATATAATTATAACTATAAGCATATTTTTATCTCACAAGTCGGGGGTGTGCAAGGTTGCGCGGGTGAGACATTTTTCTGTCTTCATACGCACCCTTTAAATGCTATGCCATATTATTGTTTTGAATTAAGGCTCCGTGCACGAAAAAGCCCCCTCTTTTGTCAATTACTGATCTAATTGTGAGAAAACTTGAAATAATTGAAAGTATGTCTGATTATAAAAGAGTAGTTTTCATGGTGGTAAACCATTCGTGTCAGTCACAGCACCTGTTAATAGTTGCATCACTTTTGCGCTCTCGAAAATATGGTTTATTTCGCCTTTGATTTACTTAATGAAGATATTGTAAAATCATAAAAGAAAAAATTTGATTTTATATCAAGAATAGCTGAAGAAAAATGTTTGAGTTTTAAATTTGTTGATAATGGTGTGCTAATTAATAGGAAAAAAATAGGTTTTCTCAACATTATTTTTCTGCTATATTTTGTATGAAAGTTGAAAAAAGTGGTGCAGCCACATGCGAGTAGACCATATAATAATGTTGATGATATTTTTAAATTCTCAAAATCAAAACTAGCTTCTTGTAACAAAATTATCAAATGTCAGTCTCGCTCGCGTCATTTTTCGGAAAACATGTTGCGAATATTAGTGATTTTCCATGAATGCAAAACAAAGAACTGGATTTTTCAAATCACAAATAGTTTTGTTTAAATTCTTTTTCCCTTTCTCACAACCTATGAACAAAATTGATCAAAATCAGGCTATTTCGTGCACGGCCTCCTAAACAGATTTTTTAATTATGCAATAGGAAAGTTGTCTGAAAAAAGTGCCCGTCCCAAAGTGCTTTAAGCGATGAGACCTCCAGGTAACTTACCTATTGTTAATGTTTTTCATTTGCAATTATTCCTTTTTGCAAACTTTTTGGAAAATGCTTCATCATCACATCATGACATGCTTTTCTGCACTTAAATCTTACCGGACACAACTTTATTGATTCAATTTTGCTTTTAAGTAAACTTGGGCTGGTATTCGAGAATAATGCTCACGGACGAATGTTCTTCTTAGCGTATCGATGGTAAAAATAACACATAAAAATACATATATAATATCCAGATTTTTTAAAATTTGTTAGCCCATAAACTCAGCAACGCGAATACTGTTTGCTGACGCAGCCATTTGGTCCTCACGTGTCCAGGTGACAGGGCATGTGGTGCAAGATGGGAGGTGAACCATTGTTTGTGGAGAGATGTCGCATAGACACCGGAGATCTGAGCCGTCCATGAACCCCTATTTGTGGATGTTGTCCTTGCTCCAGCCTACTTGGCTACGAAGTCTATTTAAAGTTTTCTAATTAGGCCACTGTAACCTGTGCCCGGATGGGAGGCTCTCTGATGGTTCGGTAACAAAATCACATATTTTTATTGAAGGGTTTGCCATCTGCTGGACTCACGCACCCCTGAAAAATTTTGCGGTTTTTAAGCCTCTGTGACACTGACTTAAAGTTGTGAATTGGGTGGCGTGGGTCATCTTGTGGCTTCGCTCTCGATGCGGCTAGCTATTAGTCCTGCAAATTCCTGGAGCCGCGATGCCAGTCAGAGGATACAGCAATCGCAACGGGGTCGGTTTTAAGCAACTAATCATAAACCGGCTCAAAATGACACATTTAGAGCTGTATCCACTAGCTTAGCGTGGGTAGATCAGCTCCATACTGGACAGGTGTATTCATCAGCGACAGCGGAGAAACAAAGTGCCATTCCAGTCGTATGCAGGACTTGAGGAGATGCCATTGCAATTGCCATTTGCCATTTGGTGTATGTTAGGCGACGGAGTAAGTTGTTTTTGGTGTGCACTGTCTGATTGACATTTTCGCAGTTTTTCCGGAAGTTATCCAAAGTGATGCCGAGATATTTTGTCTGGCAAATATACTACGATGTTAAATATATCGGATGAATCTTGATTTATAACCTAGATTTGTGTATCAAGTCTTTCATTTAATAGTGCTGGAAGTGGGATAACCACAGAACATACTTATAACAAAAATTCCAAAAGTATCTCGTGAAAATACAACAAACGTACAAATGGATCAGAAAAAGTACCTGGGGATGCCAATTTGTAGTGCTATTTACAAGTTTAAGATAATTAGGTTCATTTTATTACCTCGATTTTCGTCGATAATTTTTAATTACAATTTAATAAGTAATGTTATTTAGACAATGATTATTGGAAAATATAATTAATAGAATTGTGAGATATAAAGCTGAAACCTTTTTAATACAGAATAAAGTTATGAGAGTGATTGCGTAAGAATTTAACTTGAACAGGGTTTATTTATGCTTTCATCACATACTTTTGGAACAGACTATAGAGGGTTATGGTTCTGTGGATTTAGCTTTTGTCATGATAAGAACAACTGGTCAGCAATGCGGCGAGGCTTATTATCCAATGTGCACTGGCACATATCTTAGGTAAAGTTTGTAAGCTTCGATCTCCAAAACTAGTCATTTGATTTAAAAATTTATTTCACTGATAGAAAGCTACATTATTGCCGAGTGTCATAGGATATATTGGCTTAGTTGGCTTCCATGCGGACGGAGTCTTCGGCAGAAGCTAGTATTTTATATCGCCACTTGTGGAGGCTAAGTTTAGGTCTACTAGCGCCATCTATTCCTCAAATAACCTCATCCAATGCTTGTCAGTGATATAATTGGTTGCATCAGTCATATTGTAACAGTAATATTTCTAACATCGCAGACCACATCCTCATGTCAAGGTCGTAGCATCTTTACCAATGGTTGCAAAACTATCTCATTATGGTTGTTGGCAATGCTTATTTTTTGTTAGTGCATCTTCTTACTCTGTTTCCTTTTTAGGTTTTCACATGAATAAGTATTTCCATGAGGATTTCTCCACAGAATAAAAAGGTACAGTTTCTTTGACTGTCAGTCAAAAAGTCAAAGGGACAGTTTACAAACACTTTTTCTTCCAGTATTTGATTATTAAGTCATTGTTTCCTGTTTACTATTTTTTGCTAAATTTCCATATTAAGTATGTACTTAATTAATGTGTTGCTGTCATTCTTAATTGTTATGAAAAATTAAAAATGAGTTGGCAATCCTGTAAGAAACGCTTTTAACTATGCGATGCGCTTAATCGGTGTTTTAGCGTTTATTCATTTGTGTTTTTTTATTAGGAGTTGTAATGAAAATCAAAAGGTATATTGTAGAAAAAAAGTATAAGTTTTTATTCATAAAATAAATAATTGCATCCCTCAAAACTTCTCACTGGTAACCATTATGACTATATCAGATTACCCATACTCATGACGTTTTAATGTTATCATACTTCATTTTAATTGATAGACTTTTAGTTTTATTATTATCTGTAAGCATATTTTGACACACAAAAATATCCAGAGCCATTGGCGTAATACTAATAATCTTGAATATCCAACTATTTTTTTCTTATTCAAATATCACAATTATAATTTGCCAAAATGTACTTACAGACGAGCCTCATTATAAAAATGGTGTAGAGCATATTTCATATCGTCTCAATATGCACCTATTCTATTTTCGAATTGCAACTTTACGTTACTAGAGTGCGTAACTCATCTTCATTATATTCACCAATCAGATCGTTACCTTACATCTGTGTGTAATGCAAACGATACAAAAGTTGCTCTACTTGATTTTTTTGTTTGTTTTATAAAATGAAATGAATATAGCTAATTACTGGTATGGTATTGTGATCTTTAGTATTTGTTGTAGGGTTGTCTGTAGCCAGCGGAAGCCTGTGCTCTCGCGAACTGGGGCTGTTGGGCATATGCGGCGCCGCCAGCGCTGGGTGCGTCTCCGTACTTGCCGGGGTTGTATTGACCTGGAAAAATTAGAAGAAAAGAATGTTAAAGTTTTTTAATGATTGCATAAAAAATAGAGTTTGAGAGAAAATTTAAGTATCCAGTTGAAGTTCACTGCTGAATATAATAGGTAAAAACTATTATGTGTAAAGTATTTTAAAATATATGTGGACTACATAAATATAATTAATATCACGCTTGTAATCCTCGAAAGGTAAGGCAGAGTTGTACCAATAGTGCACCCACATATAAAAATGGAGGTTCAAAGTTCTTCCAAAGGTTACTTGGAAATATTACAAAAGTGTATTAAGCATGAATTATAAGATTTCATTGCTGTCTAGTCGTAAATGTTAAAAGATTGCAACAAGTTTGTAACAACTAATAACATTAACGTCTTCTAAAATTATAGGCCGCCACAGTCTCTTGTAATTAGTTGACATTTAAGATGGCGGAACACTTTATTGAGGAAAATAGTTTTGAGTAGAATGTCATAGATATTCAATAGGAAGACCTGGTTGAGACTCGCACAGACCAAGGAAGCATGCCAGAAAAGAGGAGGACTGTTGTCAGTCAGTGGGTGGGACAAATCTGCCAATGATGATGAAGATTGACTCCGAAGTCAGTTCTTTTTCATATTTTTAAATAAAGTCCGCTACCAAGCTTGATTGTTCGCCTGTCGCACTATTTTTTTAATATTTTTTTTTGTAATATCGTTGATATTTTGCTCAACAAATCGCAACACCTAGAATGATTTGACAACCGATTACTGATCAGTATTTTAGGGTCAGGGGACACTATCAGGGTGACTAAGACCTGGAGTTTAGTGGTACAGCTCCTGTATCACTAAAAATGACAGCATTTTACAATTTCTTTTTAAAAAACGTACCGCAAAACATCCAGCATTTACATATCCGGTCACAAAACCTAACTCAGGTCGCCAATTTCAAAGTCCGGATCGCCACAAATCTCTACATGACCTTAGAATCTCTGTGGGACATTCCCTTCACTGCACTGACCTATTGTTCAGTAAGACAGTAGCCATTATCCTCCACAAACTTTAGTTCCCGTACATTATTATTTACAACCTTATTCAAAGATAAACACATGCAAAACCCAACCATATTCATAAAGTCATAAAGTCTTACACAACTGTAATTTGAAATTGGAAGCTTCAAGAAGCGTATTAAGCTATTTGCCAAAGAAAATTGATCTTTATTGTGATGAAAGTAAGGTATAAATGCAGGATGATTCTCAACGGTCATATAGTGAGGGCACATTGAGTAATCTTGTAAAGGTCAGTGTACTAGTGCAAGTGCTGCAGGTGATTCTGTTAAGTTATTTATAGACGTTTTGTTATTTACATTTTAGTTTTATTTTGTATCTTTGCGCTATTCTTCGTGGTGGGATGGATTTTATAATTAAGTAGGTGCTCTTACGCCTAGATTCTGAAATTTATTTTATGTGGACTCTAAAGTAGTGACCATAGTACATCAGTTTAACAGGACAGTTCCATTAAAAAAGCAGAAATTATTAATTTACAGAAGGATTATCATTTATTTATTTTTGGGATTTACACAAATTTTGCTATAAAACTTTAGCAAAATTTGTGTAAATACCAAAAATTCCTGTTATAAATGTTCAAAAAAAACATAATTCCTAAGCCTTCACAAAACATTATAAAACCAATTATATCCGTATCAATTTATTCACCCCAATAAACAGAATAGCCCTCTAAACTATAGACCAACAAAGCTATTTAGACGCGCCACCCAGTGTATAAAGAGTGACATTTCCCACAGATTACCGCGCCCTATCTGATTGCTAATAGTCATTATTAGTCTGTGTCTAATGCCATTCTAAAGCAATTTGCTTGTTAGTCTGCTATTTTAGTAGGCTTGTGTTATGTTTCGTAACAGAGAGGTGAGCTGCCAAAAGTATTTCTGGAAATATATTTTCATCCCATATTAATTTATGTCCATAATTGTGTTAAAGTTGAACATCATTCATTCATCATTTCATTTCAGCTTGTATTTATTACATAGACTTTATCTGTTGTGTCTATCATTTTGCAAACCTGACCCGTCTTTACTATTAATCGTTACAAAACCTTTATTAGAAAAAATACTGTTACTGTTAGCCTATATTATCCCACTGCTGGTCAAAAGCCTCTCCCCATGACTTCCAGTACTTGTGATCCAGTGCTTATGTGGACCACAGATCGTTTGTTTTGTGCAGCTCGACCCGCCATCTTCTTTCAAATATTAGTATGAAAGCATACTCTCAAATCTTTTGAATATCATTGTCAATCTCTCAGGATGGATAGGTATATTTTTGATTTGTGTCTCTTTATCATCTAAAGTCAAGTCAAAGTCATAGATTAGCTTCGCTGTTATTTCTCTATCCATCAAGAAAGTTTCCCAGATCTGTTTAGATTGAGATAAGGCGTAATTCTCACTACTTGCAACACCGTACCATCTGTCAGGACTTTACGATGTTAGGTGTGACCATAGTAATGTAATTTGAGAAATCTTTAATATCTATCGGAATATACTTGTAATAAGTGTGAAGCAACTCGTTATTGCTCGTACTTTGTAATTAGGAATTAATTACAAATTGGCCATTTAATGTCGACAGTAGGTTTTTAGTGTTCAATTACCAATTTAAGAACATGTAAGAAGATCTTAATGGGATGTGACAGAAAATTAACTAATTTAATTGATTGCCTGAACTGCGATAATTTTAGAGAAAATTCCGACCGAATTATGCATGCAAACTGAACATCAAACTTCAGGTTAAAGAGAGCTGATGTTACAAACAACCCTGAAGACACCTAGGACTTGTCTTCTTGCAGTAACACAAAAATACTCATCAATCAATTTTTTCTGCCATTCCCAAAATTTCCAATAGAATTCTTCCCAATCAAACAAAACACTTCCAGAAACTTCAACTCACCATCATCGATGATGCCAGCGGCCTCATCACGAGCGTTCTGCTCCAAAGCCTTCAGGATCTCCTCTGGTACTGGGGGAGCGGTGGGGATGTGGGCACCCTGGGGCTGGAAACCACCCTGACCGGCTGCGTAGCTGATGGAGTAGACCTGGCCGTCGTCACCGGTGTACTGGAAGCCACCCTGAGCCTCGATGCCGTCAGCCTGGAATGTTTGAAGGGGGTTTTGTAAGTATGTGTTTCTTGTTAATATTGTTGGATGTAAATATAAAAGTAATGTTATTTTTCGTTTTATTCCAAACTGACTTCTCCAAAAATTACCACTGCTTTGTACAGTGACCCATATCTGGCACACAGGGATTGTTTTACTATTGTGTCTATTCTGTAGACAGTGAACGTGTTAAAGATTAGCAAAACATCACAAATTCCAAGCCAGACATAGTCTACAAACTGAGTAGGTACAGAGGACAGCTATGAAAAAATTTGGAGTGCCTAAAATACTTTCCCAGAAATCTTCACCAACTCCTTGGCTATTGTCAGAAATCTAGTAAGTAAATCATACCAGTGACTTATTTTCCAAAATTTAGAACAACTATGGTTTTAGACCGAGATTAAAAACACGTTTTGGAAAATACCTGGACAAGATAAACTCGTAATTTCTAGTTATTACGATGTCTCTTAGCGATAGTAGATTCTAAGAAAATGATGGCTCATAAAAGCTTGACCTATGTCTTCTGTAACTCATCCAGATCATTAACATTTACCGTGAAGGATGTTACGACCTGATAATATCTTTGTTAGCAAGTTTGTTTTTAGTCCTAGCATTTATGACCACTATACCAAAACCTACATAACAACGAAATGACTGACCGTGCAATTTTTGTTTTTGAAGAAATTTTAAATCTTTAGCTTCACCCATATTTTGATACGAAAATTTTAAGCCAGCAAAGATCAGGTGCTGGTCAATAAAAGTTTTCTGAATGATATAATGTACCTAGATTAGAAGATAAAGAAGCTGCAGAGAAGGTTTTACCTGATAGTTGTTTTTAACCATTTCAACATAAATAAGATAATATATACCTGAAATAATAATTCCATTAGTTCGAATCGACATTATGTAGATAAATTTTAAAATATGATTCCTTTTACGCCTGTTCCTATGTTTATATCTCACATTTGTGTAAGAAGACAGATGGTCTAAATAGTTATTATCTAAATGTCAATGCAAAAGTGGATGCTCAGTAAGTTATTACATTTATTACGTTCACTGAGGATCGAGGTTAATTGAATGAATTACAATAATTGTACCTCAGACCTTGACATTTTTTAGTTTTTTGGGAAGGTCAATTTTTGACCTCACTTTATTGTAATAATTATTATGATAAGAATAGCCCTCAAAGAGACCGCAACCCTTTAAAAGCGCGCTAATCTAATAATGATTATAAATTATATTTATTTCAGTAAATTATTTAGTAAAACAGATAAACGTCAAAAATAAATTTTGGTATATATAAAACAAGATGAGTTTCGTGTTTCCTATTCGACTACTCTGAGAAAAAAGCCGAAAAAAAACTATTTTAAAGTCCACGTATAATTTAGATAATCTGTCAGATTTTAACCCTAGGTACATACTCATTTTTAGTTGAGAAAAAGAGCAATAGTTTTATTTCATAAATCTAGGAATTTATGTTCATATTATATTCCACTCAACCAAAGATCCTAAAACCATAAATGCCAAATACGATTAAGTGCTAAAACAGCTATAATAATAAAATAAGATAATATAGCTATGTGTCACATTCGTCACATTAACATATAATTTTACGACTAGATAACTTACTATCTGCTAATGATATTTTATGTTCAACAATTTAATCACACTATTAAGTAGGTGCAAATAAATGTTTTGAATGATTAACGACAGCACTAATCGTCTACAAAAATTTATTCAAATATATCAATTTGTTTGATCTAGACCTGTCAAAAAAGATATACAAATATGTCAAGTTTTTGGTCTTATCTCTGACATTTTGTCAGTTTATTGCTGATAGTGTCTAGCCATTAGCAGTTGAGTATTTGTGAAGCAATATAGTAAATCGGTATGTCAAAATAATGTGTCTAGTTTTTATTACCTAATTGTATAAACACTGACCTTTTGACGATAGATTTTTAGAAAAAAAATAGACTTGGATTTATTATTAACCTTTGCAAAAGACATACGAGAATGAATCTGTAATTATTTAAAAATAAACTTGACAATGCTTATCAATCATATCATTGATTGTCTAACACTAAAAATTTGAAATATGCACTTTCGATTTTATGTAACTGCGGCCTACAGGTTTGATTTCATAGCAGGTGGTTTATGTAGGTGTAGCTCATAGACGTATCGTTAATCAAACAATTTACGAAACCTTTTTCATATGTTTTTATATCAGATAATAATAATAATTTCGTAATAATTATTATGCAAACCACAAACCAACGAGATGGACAAATAAACAAACAGATCTAATAACTTAGAAACCGCAAGTATTTTGCATAATACTGACCTTTCCTCTGGCCGGTGCCCTTTCAGAATAACCCCATATGGGCGAGCCGTTGAGAAAAAGATTACTAGGTCATCTGCTGATAAATGTTTTAGAAGGGACGGATACGACACGATTATTAGACCTTGCGACTGTTATGTTCCACTTTCTGTCTTATGCTGATATTGAATTTATTAAGAATTCCAAAAACAAAATATTTAAATGAAGATAACCAAAAATATATTATCATCTTGACTTCATTTATTGAACAAGCTAGCAAAAAACTCTTTTTCAGAAATAATTTGAAAAGTGTTCCCTTGATGACCTTTTGGACAGAATAGTCACGATCAATGCTCAAACTCAAACTCAAGCTCAAACTCAAGCTGTAAAAGTTTAATTTGTTCCTGCCCAAGTGCGTAGTAATAAAATGTAGTGTCCAAGTAAGGCCACCCATGTTACAGGTGTCGTAAGCAACTAAGTGATCAAATTGAAAGGATGGCTACATTCACTTGTGTCCTAATAACATTACGTTTTTATCGCGTAGCCCTAGCCATTACTTTGGCGGCTAGTACCACATGTGTCACATTTTATGTTTAAGAAAATGAGCAAATCTGTGACAAACGTTTTAGGAATACGGATGTCTATTACATTCTTAACTAGTCGTCTCTTTTAAATGTATTTTTATACTCCAGTCAATATTAGTGCGTAAGTTTGCTTAATTGTTACATGCTGTGCCAGTATTGTCATAGAATTCATGACAATTTTGGCGAATTGCCATATTATGTGGGACAATGAACAAAACCATGGTGTCAAGGAATCAATTTTAGAAATAGATGCCATTTTATTCCAAAAGAATTCCATTCTGATGGAATGACTGTAACTTGTTTTGCACTCTATATTCATGGATTGCTGCCTTTGTAGACAAAATAATGAGCATAACTATAATTTGAGCAGATAGACTTTGAGTGTGGTCATTACGAACAAGATGATGTATGTTCATTCATTCGTTCATTTATTCCTTTATTTTCTGGCCTGATTTTTAGTTTTTTTTTTTTTATCAGATAACTAAAATATCCTCTATCAGGAAGGGTACAGACGCAGCTGCAAGAGCATTATTTAATATGTAGGTACCATTAGTACCTACCATCATCCGTTCTACCATCATCATTCCATTTTTCCAAATTGATACATATAATGACACAAACATTTAATGATAATATTCTTATCCTCATAGCAGTATGGCTGTTCCTTTTTGGATTCTCTCATTCATCAAGGAAAAGTCTAATTCCCTGAAGAGATGTAGAACAAATCTCACGATAATCACTTACCTCACGACCCTGTTCCTCAGCTTTGATTCCGTTCTCAGTTTCATAGTTGTATCTGAAGGAGTCTTCCTTCACATCAGAGTCGAAGGCTATGATCCTGGCATTCTTCTCGAAGGAAGCCTGGGGGCGGTTGGACTGTTCTTGGTACGCTGGTGGGGCGTAAGCGGCCGCGGCCATGCCGAAGAGAGCGGAGATCAGGAGCTGGAGAAAAATGGAGAGTTACAAAACGGGGTGTTAGAAAAATATAATTGAGGGGTGAAAGAGCTACTAGGCTTTTGGATATGGGGGAATCTAAAAGATTGTTTAATTTGTGTTGCATAGAAAAATATATACGATTTGAAGTAGAAAAAAAACTGTTAATTGCAATAAGCTTTCTGAAATCAAGGAGCTTGAAAGCTTATTCAATTTAACTTATCGTCAATTAACATGTCAAATTGTTAAGTTATAAAATTGGTTGTTGGCATTTTTGCTAATCAATTTCTTATAACACTGCAATTTGTTGACGACAGATGTTAATTGATTAAGCTTTCAGAAACCGGGAGTAACTTTGTTATAAGTAGTACAATTACATACTGAATTACACGGTAGGTAATTATCATACAAAAGAGCAATTAGACATAAGAAATTCTTCATTGTTTAAAGAAAAGACCTATATATTATGTGACATTAACCCCATTTCACTTCTTAGTGTTACAACTAGTTATATGATAGTGAATAGAATACATAATAATATTCGATATATTGTTAAAATGTCAAACAATAGTCAAATTATATAAGTTTAATTAGTATGTACTTCCCTTAGGCCATAATTATAATTTAACTTGCTTTGGGGTTCTGCGATTTGTAATTTTTTATTTTGCCCGATTATTAATATTTTTTGATAACTAATGTAGGTGGTGGGATTAGCGATGTAAGTTAATATAAAAATAAATTTGTTATCGTAGCGACTGACATTTTCGCTTTTTTTGTATTCACAATCTCAGATTTGTTTTTTGTGACGAAGTTTATCCACAGACATTACATTTATGTATTTCTTATACGGAACCACTATTTTGCTCCTCTCAATTGGGCCCGAACTTTGATTCATGACCGTTAACATTGCAAAAGTGCGACGCTTGCGCAAATGTGCAATAGATCAGATATTATCGCCGTCCTACCCATTGTCTTACATTTTGACACCGCTTCAAGAACGCAAACTATTCGCGTGTGAACAAGTGTTTTAACAAATCTTACCGTGTTTTTCATTTTGTTTTAGATGTTTGTTGATGTTTAAAATTGTTTTTTTTTTGTAAAGTTGGTCTTTTAACAATTTTTTTTTAAAGTTGGTCTTTTGATACAACAGTAAAAAAGGTGTTTATAATTTTGTACCTAACAGTCTTTAAAAAAAAATTGGTGTTTTAAAATCAAATTAGCTCACTTGTTTCGTCTAAAGATCGTGACCTAGTATGAATTAGCCAAGAACAAACTAAGAGGAGCTAAAAACCTAGATAGGTATATAATTAGGTGTGAATTAAGTGCATGAATGGAAAATACTAATAATATTTTGGAGCTTCACCCGTGCGAAATTTTGACGCAATCATTTGCATAACCGCATGTTTGTAGAAATTGTTTCAATAATTAAAAAAAAAAAACAATACGGTGAGCTTATTTGATAACAATAATTATTCGGTATTTTTAGAAGGAGTATTTTTATTAGTTGTGTCCCGAAAATGTATTAAAAAAAATATAAAATCGTTTCACTTTCAACCGCACACTGTGAAAAATAATTAACTTTTACAAATCACCGGAAAAACTTAATTCCTTTTATTATAACTGGTAAAAAAATAAAAATTAATTAAAAAAAAATAAACTTAAATTCACTTCGAAATCCGATAAACACATCACAGTAACTCTCTAAATCGATTCCCGCCCACTCGATTAAATCGTCTAACGAATCGAATTGACTATCGCGACTTACCAGTTTCATATTGTCAGGTCGGAGGTGAACACTTGAATGTAACAACGACGGCTCAGCCTGCATATATATACACATCGGATGATAGGAGAATTACAAAATTCATTCTAGTTCATAATGATGCCACTTTTAACAAACATTACTACGGATACATTTTTTTGCGTAAGTAATGACATTTCGGTGAAATGATTGGAAGATAAAATATGAGTGTTTTTGGATCATTGGTACAAGGTCAGGCAAAATATCAGTCTATGCAAATTCCTACAAATGTGGTCTTTTTAGGGATCAAAAGAACTTTGACCGCTATTAGCCAGTAGACTAGTGCAGCATCGGGAAAATGACAGGACTATGAAAATTATCAGTGTTTTTGGATCATTGATACAAGGCGACACAAAAGACTAGTCTAGTATCAGATTCGTACAAATGTAGTCCTTTTTGGTGGTTTTTTGGGACGGAAAGAACGTTGACCTCTATTAGCTACATCGGAAAAATTACAGGACTATAGGGAACATCATGTGTGTTTTTTGGATCATTTATAGTACAAGGCAATGCAAAAGACCAATCCATGTTTTAAAATCAAATGTGGTTCGTTTTAGTGGTTTTTTCAAGGATCAGAAGAACTTTGACCTTTCTCCTTTAAGCCAAAAATCCCGAGCAACATCGGGAAAATGGTAGGACTATGAAAATTATGAGTGTATTTTCATTGTTGGTACAAGTCTATGCAAAAGACCAGCCATTGGTAAAACAAATGTGGTTCTTTTTGGTGATCCTATCAGGGATAAAAATAATGAACTTTGACCCTTATTAACCAGTGTATCATTGCCGAAAATGAAGGAAATTCGGAAGAAATATGATTGTTTGGTCCAAGGCCAATGAGGTAATTACTGCAAAAAAACCACATGTGGTCTTTCTTCCCGTTCTCCTTTGGATACTGGGGCAATATGAGTTTGACTCAACCCAGTTTTGGATACAGTAAGAAATTTTATAATATTCAAAGCCTTAGGTCAAATGGTTATAATTTGATGTAATACAATTTTAACATGTACATGACATAATTATCTGACATCAGGCCTTAAAAAGATTAATACAAAAATCTAAATACGTAGCATAAGAAATATTGCAATGTTGTAACTAACAAAGTAAAATTTATCTCCATATAGTAGGTAGGTACTTAGAAAAAGTTGTAATGTACCTAGCGAAATATTTTTTTAAATTAAACGTTGAAGGGTTTCAGAGCTACAATTAATTCAACAGTCAAATAATAGTGTAGAGAGTAATGTAAGGAAAACCTAAATATTGTTTTCTTTTTTAATGGTGTTTTAAATTAAAAAGCTGCGCCTGAAATACGTATCTTCAATGGTTCACGTTTCCTGTTATCTAGATGTTTTACAAGACGGTAAAGTTCTGGAACAATAAAATCATCTGAAAGATCATTTTGACATCCTCTTTTTTGGGAATGCTCTAACCATATACTATTATTTAATGTTACGATAGCATAATAATAAATAATGTAGGTTTAAAAGAAAAAAGTGACTATAACAAGTCTTGCTTTTTTTGACCACCCTTGAAATTAATCATTTGATTTAATTTTCATTAATTAAAATCATGAATCATTTTGAGCAACCTTGCAATGAACCATTTGATTTAATTTTCATTCATTCACATAATCATGAAACATTTAATACATTTTCAAGATATTAATTAACTTGCTGCTTAAATCCTAATTAAAGGCTGCATGCTTTTCATAATTTTTGTGCCTAGTGCTTTATCATAGCGTTTCCCGCCTACGGTCAATGCCATCTCTCTGATTATTATATGCCTAAGTGGTTCAAGGAATTTATCATAAGCAGAGGTATGACTAATAAACAAATAGGTAACTCAAGAAAAAATACTGTTTTTCCTGCTGATTTGGGCTAGTGGTTGCAAGCGCTACAAACTTCTGATCATGAAATTCTAGGTTTGATTCTCGGGTCGGGAAAAGTGTTGTTGGGTTTTTCCATATTTAATTTCTCTGTAGCAGCCCGAAGTCTGGATTTGTGGCTGGGTGATAGCAATAGGTTCGTCTCCTATTACATGGAACTCAAACATATTTGGCGAAATGTGAGTGTATTATAGGTATACTTCTGCCTAACCCTTTGTCGAATACAGACGTGATATTGTTATGTTATTTAGTATTTTGCAGGTTATTATTGTTATTAACACTATCTGTACAAAGTTACTAAAACAAATCAACATACATTCAAAAACCTTCAGTAAATAGCATATTATAACATTACCTTAATAACATAGATAATTATGCCATTACAGAATTATAAGTAGGTAAGTATTTATTACGCTGGTCTGCGATTGAATCAAAAACACATCAACATATCAACATATCAATCAAATCATTTAATAGAAACATCGTACCTAGAGTGCGTTCATTATGACTTGTCCCGTGACGAGATTTGTAGCACTGAATTTTCCAGTCATGTGATTGGTAGTACTGTTCTGTCAGTCGCCATTTTAAACTCTATTTGTATTGAAACTAAGACAGCAAAATTCAGTGCTACCAATCGCGTCACAGGACAAGTTTTAGTGAACGCACTGTACAATAATGTGGAGGAACCTTCGTTCTATTGGCGTGAATTATGTCTACTACTAAATAAGCTTTTCAACGACTACAATAAAAGGTTAAAGAAAATTGCAGCCACTACACAGCCACCAGGTCACTTGTGGTCTAGAAGCGACATAAATTCACATCCAGGAACTCAATTAGGAATCGATTCAGTTTATAAAAGTGGTCAACTGGGCGTTCGTCTCGTAACAGAGATAAAATGGCTTTAAATAGCTAAAAATAATAAAAATGTATTCCCACACTAAAATTATAATGAATGTAAGTTTATGACATGAATTATTATTACGATGCACGCCCATTAATATAATCATTTCCCTTTCACATGATTTTTAATGAGATTTATAAATGAAGTTATGTAATGAACCATTTTCATTTAGTTCGTTTGATATTATTAATAGTAGTTTTGCGGTTATAGTTCAATGTCACGTTCATCATTAAACGTTTTGATGTTAGGTACACAGTTAGTTAATAGAATATGAATCGATTTTGGTATATAAAAAAGTACTATCTATTTTTATATTATTTTGAAAACTAACAGACTTAAAATAATAATAATAATATATTTCAATACCATAGGACAAAATAAATACAAAAAAAAATAACCCTAAACGTAACCCTAATTTTCTGCCGGGGTTGCGAAGAAAACCGAAAGGGAGATCGTGGCCCCCGGCGACAAGGCAACCGAAGGAACACGGGTGGGTTTTAGTCAGTAAGAGTCTGACACGCCCTCCCGCTCCGCCCAGAGCGGGAGAAGTTATTTGATAATTTCCCACCCAAAAAAAAAAAAAATACCCAATTTTCGTCGATGATTTTTCAGTTACAATTTAATATTGATATTCAAACAATATTTGTTAGAAAAAGTGGTGATACATAAAGTTGAAACATTATTAATTGAATATGTTACTAATTCCCTATATTGAGTGATTGCGTAAAAATGTAACCTAAACAACGGGGTAATTGCGTAAACACACATAAAATGACAATTGATCGAAATGGGTTTCATTGTGACAGTTCACCCACGTTCATTACGATATTTACGTTGTTGAGCAGACGGGTTTTTCAAACCTATGAAGCAATGGATTAGCAATAGAATAGAACAGAATATTCTGTATTATGTCGCCATAAAAATTACAGACATAAATATTCAATATCAAAAATATATTTTTCTCCCATTTAGATTGCCATCGACACGCTAAGAATAAGAGGAGAATATCCTTTAGAACTCACGGATTGTGATTGACTGTCTGTTACGCAATTAGGGTACAGGGTTAGTTAACACTTTCATCTTTTACTTTTGTAACAGACTAGGTCTATACAGGTACAGTCCGGGAAATTCATTATTATGAAAATTGATACCCTACTGTAATGATACACCATTTCAGTACTAATATTTCTGTATTTATATACTTACACACATACAAACTTGGTATACCTTTAGCAATATTTAACATACTATTTAATTAGGTACTCAATATAAATATCTTTATATACTTTAGACTTCTTGAAGATAACCTTTGGATTTCGAGGCTCGAACCAAACTAACTTAGAAGCTAAGCGACGCTCCAAACATCATGTTTCCATTCCGTTCCGTTAAAAAGCGTTTACCGGTTAACTTTCAAATGATATAATTTTATACTTCATGATTACACTGATGCAAAATCATTTGAGGCAATTCGCATACTTTTAATTTTATTTTTTATAAAATTAAAAGTATGCCTTTTAATTTTATATTTAGTATTTTATCTACACCTGTTTTTGTTTCTGAAATAGTTAGCTTATTGCCAACATTAAAACAGTCAGTATCATAGTAACCATAATATCATCCAAACGAGTGTTATAATGTTGTACCAAATTTCACTAAGCAACTCCTTCGCTTTTTCGATCCCTTCCTTACTCATCAAACAGCCACATTCTCACTAATCAATTCGTGGTATCTTTATGAATTAAAAAAAAAAACAATGTAATGCTCGCTCGTTTCACTACCACAGCGCCGTAATGTAAAAAATAAATATTGCGAGTACATCAGGATCTGCCAACATTCAACAAAGTGCATTTCAATAATTGTACGATCCAAAATGTAAATAATAATTATTACAATAAATAATTCTATTACTACAGCATCCTTTTTTTTGGATCTAAGGCATCTTGCAGTTTTGACCACTAAGGTCTTGGCTGCTTAACCGGACTTTCCTGTGGGTGCCTTAAGCTTCTACACTTAAAGCCTCCAGCCAGGGGCAAAAACTATTCTAAATTAAAACTAGGGGAGCGCTCGCTAAGGGCACCCCCTGTCGGTTACGAACTTCGGCTTAAGGCGCGCTGGGGGGAGGACAACAAGAAGGGACAGGCTGGATCAAAATTAGATTTTCACCTTGATTATTATGCGGGGTTTTTAAAGCTACGTGCTCAGCTGTAAAAACTACTAGCACCTCGTTTTCGAGCAAGGGTACGACACCCTATGGTTTCAGAACCTTTTGTAGAGGATTCATATCATGGGTGTAGATAAAGTCTGTATGTATCTCTATGTAACTGTACATAATTATGTATTAAAACACTCATGTGATACTATTATCACACTCGGGTTTTTAATACCCCTTATTATATATACAACAGTTGCATAAATAACTATAAAATCACTACAAATCTTATTAATATTTGGATATCATGACACTACGTTAATAATACCCTATTTCATACAATTGTTATAGACAGTTGTGATTTCTATCATCATTCTTCTTCTCTTTTTCCAATTTATTTGGGCTCGGCACAACATCTCCGTGTTTTTACCCGACTACGGCAAAGCCTCATAGGTATAAAAATGGTCAAGGTAAAGCCGTGGTCGCATGCCTGTATACCATGTGGGTGCCAGGAACACCTACAAAATCATAATGGCATGCGACGACGTCTTTAACTTGACCATTTTTGTACCTATGTCTTGATTTCTGTCTGAAAAATTTGCTTCTTTCGTACTTTTTAGATCAATTTTATTTTCCAGTAGTCGAGTTATAGTTTTTTATCAAACTTATTTTTTTTTTCCATATTTCTCTATTAGTCGTGATCTCGGTAGTCAAAAAATTTAAATATTTGATTTCACATAAACTTACATGGGCACCTATGAAACGTCAAAAAGCTAGATGCTCTGTTCTAATTGGTCGTTTCCTATGGAGAAAAGCCGGCAAGAATCTCCACGGTTACTCTTTACAAAATAATTGGCTTTTATAATGTTTTCAAATAATAGTGTTAATAGATATGGGAGGACAGTGTAACAAGTACCAGGTACTTAACAAAATAGAGAATGGTCAACAAATCTCTAGACCACTAAGTTTACAACGTTCTCACATTAGTCAGTAGTCAGCCCCTTTCTAGCCATATATGTCACACAGTCCATCCGTCGTTTCTTTGGTCTTCCCCTACATAGCCAATCCACAATCTTACTCAAAGTTGTGATTTGTATTATACTGACAATTTAATTTGGTTACTAGTGATTTTGACGAAAAATTTATTTCCCTCACTTCAACTAATACCAATCAACAAAAAAAAAAAAAACAACCGTCTTCCAAAAAACACTACAAAGTGAAAAATAAGTTTATTTTCGGAAGTTGGTGTCTTTGATTATAAGTTTTTTTTTTTTTTAAGTTTTTATTTTTCACTTTTTAGTTGTGGTACCTGCCCCATATAAATTCTAATATCACTACCTGCTATGTAAATAACAGTAACAGGAACTTATTATATCATCCATCTAAGTGGGAAAAAATACGTATTATTGAAGCTAACTCAAAATCTACTCAAGCAAAAGTTAATAAAATTTATATGGGACCACCTCTAAAGTATAAACTACCAAACAAGAAAAAATCATCATAATCAATTCATAATTGGCGGAGTAATCGCGTAACAAACATACAAAAAAAAACCCTGAACCTGCTCCTTTTGGAAGTCGGTTAAAAATATAAAGAACAAAAGAACCTACAAATGGTAATTAAATAGCGCGCACGCATTTATCTCTAATTGCTAACAAACAAACCGTTCCATTTAGACAATTCTAATAACTGTAGAAGATAAGAACATAAGAGAATCATTAATTCCCAGACATATGATAAAGGTATAGAAAACAATTACTAAAACAGAAGCATTTTATTATTTAATTGTGGATTCTGAGAATGATGATAATGATCATTATGTACTTAGGACAAGATGTATATTTATTAGGATTGTTTCGTTTTACCAATTATTATTGTCTAATTAAATCTTATCTAACACACACATAACATCGCACCTCTAATCCTCGAAGGGAAAGGCAGACCCCCAGTCCCATGTGATAGGGGGCGAGCCTATTGCCATCAACTGGGCACAGGCCAGACTCCGCGCAGCTGCTGTGAAATTCCTAATGGCAAAACCCTATAACACTTTGCCCGATCTGGGAATCGAACTCAGGACCTCATGCTAATCTAATCTATATAGCTGTCCCACTGCTGGGCAAAGGCGTCCCTTTTCCTTTTCCACACACGTCTGTCCACTCTTGCACTTGCGGGTCAATCCTTTGGTCTGCCACAATGTCGTCAAGCATTTAATGAGACCGAATCAGTGTTTATTTTAGCCCAGCTCGTCTGATATGTGGCAGACCTGTCCGGCCTAATCCCACTTTTTGGCAGCTTTCCGGGTAACATCCGCGATTATGGTTTTGTGTTTCTTGTACGGTCCGAAAGTCGGTATTGTCTACTTTATCAAAAGGAAGTTTTTATCTTTACTTTCGTTTGTTATGTCTTTGTTTTTGTAGTATTCGTTTGGAACTCATAATCCTTTGACGGCATGATTGGCGCAGGCAGCGGGATCGTAAGATTGAGTTGGATTCAAATTTAAACAATTTTCATGGCAACACGTATGTACGTAGGTACTTGTACTAACATAATCGAGATGATAGAAATTGAGTGGTCAACTGCACTCAATATTTTACCCACATTCATAAAAGTCACGAATATCTTTCTGTCTACTGACGTACATAATACGAGTATAATACAGGAAATTTGCTATGATTGATTCACTACTATTTACAAACATTAGCAATTTTTTTTTTATAATCTTCTCCAAATTTTTCTATTTGAAATCTCAAACAACCTGACTCATGTCTTCGTATATTAGCTAAAAATGTGATTACCTTCGGTAGAGACAAAGCGATGAGGCGTGGAACAATAACGTTGCAAGTAATAGCTTGTGAAAGGTCACATTCCTACACAACGTTAAGACATAGAGTCTTGTCTGACTTACTAATATTCTAGTGTTGATAGTCTGTCTGTATTCTGTGATTTGTTGAATGGTTTATAAGAATGTTCTGGAAATTAAATGTTAAGCAAACTAGGTTATTTTGCCGTGTTATAGCCATTGCATACAATGGTCAAAGAATGACAGTTGGGATTCGAATAAACGCGAACAATTTAAGTAGTTAATTTGCTACACGATGAATTTCACTGACTGTACTTTTTCATCCATTCACTGGCCATTTTGGAACGAATGATGGAAGCCTTGCCAAGACAGCTTGGCAAGAGATATGACACTCAAGCAGCTCGGTTCCTGAAAACTGGTTTCCAAGCTCCATGACACTTCTAATTTAATTTTGTTTTTCTTAGGATCAATATAATCCCCAAAATAAATCTATTTTTTTATTTAGTTGATCTAAGTTCACGTTATTGAGGCGTAACATTTGCTAAAATTCAAATTCTTGCGTCACATAGATCTCGAGAAAAACCACAAAAAAAGTGATATTATGCTAATGTTTCTTTTTTCCTTTTAGGTCGGAACAGAATACACTTAATTTTGATGTGTAGCATCTTTCCGCTTGCTTACAAAACTTTCCTCTCGCTTTCCTGCAATCTTTGGGAGTCATTTCGTGAAAAGGGACGGAAGTGCGTAATAGGAAGCCGGGGAAGCGCGCGCTAAATGATTTGACCAATGATCACGCGTGGTGCTAGAGGTGCCGTCAGATGGTACCAACCCATTTTCCGAGTTCATTGTTTATATTATATATATGCAGCACATTTTTTTTTGCCCTCTAACGAGTAACATCGAGTAAATAACCGATGTCAGTAATAAAACTTAATCTGAGACGCTGGTCTTCATGTTAAAGGTCTCCCGAAGATCAAGGGCTTGAAGGGACCAAAGGTTAATCGTAAATGTATCAGGACTTCGATCTGACATTATCATAGAATAAAAGAAATAAATATTATTTTGGTGTACCTACTGTAATTTGTAATTTTGTAATCCGTGGTAGTAAAATTTTATGTTTATAACTAGCTGTTATTATTTGAAGGTAGGTTAATCTTTAATTTCATGCTACTAAAAGTGAGCTCAGTTTATGGCCATCATAGTTGATTTTCTTTTATTTTCTGGTCCGTTCTAAATGTTTGTGTTCATGAATTGCTTCTTTTATCTTCTATCTTTCGATTAATTGATTAGTTTATACGTGGTGGCCCAGTAGTAACGGGCCCAAATTACGAGTTGTAGGTAATTGTTTCGAACCCAGGCAGACGCTTTATTTTGTGTAAATAATTTCATCACCACTGCTCTCAGAACGGTGGAGAAAAACATCGCGAAGAAACTGGCATAACCTAGAACCAAAAAATTCGAAGACAGGTGGCAATTACCAGCACGCACTGTCCTTGCGTGGTAGATTACAGCCCACTTCCTCTCACAGAGAGGAGGCCTGTTTCACAGCAGTGCGATGGGAGCATTAAAGGCTGATTATGCGGTGTGCTTATACAGTCATAAAGCAGTCAGCAAAACAGAGACTCTTTTACCAGATAACTCAATCTTTCGCATCGAACTCTCACCTACTGTCTCAAGGATTGCCCCTTTGGTCGCGCGACTGCTGAGCGTCGGATCCTGGGTTCGATTCCAAGGTCGGGCAAAGTGTTATTGGTTTTTTCCATCAGGAATTTCTTAGTAACAGCCCGGAGTTTAGAAGTTGGCGGTGTAATACCCCCGTGCCTAGGAAAGCACGTTAAGCCGTTGGCCCTGCGCTTGATCTCTCCCCAGTCGTGTCAGATTTGTCGGCCGATCGGACTATGAGAGTGAGGAAAGAGAGAGTGCACCTGTATCTGCGCACACACTTGTGTGCAATAATATCTCCCGCGCCGAAGGTTGATGTATACTGACCTTGGTCGCCATGGCCGAAGATCGGTCTGGAGGACTATTATTATTATTTTACTGTCTGAACTCTCATTACCTTGGTCAGTAAGGAAAATGTTAGGATTTACTGTGAGAACAGCAAACAGCTTTATCTAAATAAAATGAGATAGTTTACTATCTTAAAATAGCTCTAGACGTTCTCAAAATTCAGTCACTAGGTCGCAAGAGGCGTGCGAATTTGTTCACAATCTGTGCTTGAGATGATTAATGATGATTATGGCTTTACCTCGCTTTATTTTGCTGCTGTCGGGCAAATATTTTGTAACAACTTGTTTGGATGCCTTGTACATAAGTGTCTTATGCGTTCGGTAATTAAATAGTATATCTGAACTTGAGTTGAATTATGCATTCGACAAAAATATTTGACTGTAGAAGTATGATTATATAAGTACCTACTTTATTTATAATTTATTGTGATATTTTTTTTTTTCTCTTTGTTCCCCTCAAACAGTGCACCTGCCATCTAATCTCTTTACTACCCTTGATTGACTGGTAGCGAATGCCTAAGGCATTAAGTCCGCCTTTTTAGATTTATTAAGTGCGAAATGTTTAAATAACTAAATAAGTATGCAACCACTTCTACTGTCGGTTACAAAGGGAAAAAATCAACGGTTAAAATTAAAGTATGGGATCATCACCAGCCATCAGACTACAGCAAAGTACTGGCATAGGAGTGCTGCCAAGAGGAAAATCGCAAGTCCTCGAGAGTAACCGTGGAGTTTCTTGCCAACTCTTTTAAGTCGACAATTTTGATTTTTATTTTGTACGACTCATAATGCGAAGCACTAGAGAATGCTCTGCGATAGAAAAATTTGTTTTGTCTCCTTTCTGCAACTGTTTTTATTATTGTTACACATCTGCTAGTACACAGAACCTACTTATGACACAGAACATGCTATTGTATAGATAATTTAATGGAAATTAAACTGTACTTTTCAAAAATTGATTGATTGCAGCAGAAACAAAAAGGAACTCAATCAATGTATGAAACCCGAAAACATTGTACCTTGCGACAAAATCAATTAATTGAGTAATTTTTTAATGAATCGTTTCAGCCATAATAGAACCGTATTGAAAATGGCTCTTTTATTCAAAGTAGTTTTATTATAATTAATTAAAACTAATATAATATTTCCAAATTCGAACCTTCTTCCGTTGCCTAGCAACCAACAAAGCAAATCTAAATAGTCTTTGACAATACGTAAAGTTTGCGAGGTGAGAAATTTTACCCATATTTTGATGGGTAGAAAAGCAGTCAAAACATACTTCATGCAAAGTCGTTTAAATAAATTGTTTAGTTTTCTGTTTTTGAATGAGCGTTAAGGCTCTTTCAAAAAGGCGCGACACGCGACGCGACACAAAGACACCGCTCGTCGCGCGACGAGCGGTGTCTTTGTGTCGCGTCGCGTGTCGCGCCTGTTTGAAAGAGCCTTTATGAGGCGTGCACTTCTGGATTTTCCAAATTTTTGATCATCGGCTCATCTTCATGATTCATCTGAGGGCGTCCTACCTCACGTTTGCGTATTCTTCTAAACATAACATTACATCACGCCTGTAATCCAGACGGGTTAGGCAGAAGTGCACCTGATAGGACACCCACATTTCGTCAGTAATGTTTAAGTCTAATTTAATAGGGGGCGATCCTATTGCTATCAACCGGGCACAATTCCAGACTCCGGGTGGCTACTGGAAAATTTCAGATAGGAAAGCCCAATATCACTTTGCTCGACCCGGGAATAGAGCTCATGCTCAGCAGTAGCGCTTACAAGCACTAAACCAACGAAATTCTTCTGTAAACCATAAATTAAATTACTTGATAGATAATTCTTGATTGCTATTGATAATTTTGTCTCAAGTCAAGAGTGTTTGTAGTAAGACCACAAAACTATTAATACTAGCGGATATACACATATTAAACGATAACATCGTTCGTTTTAATTAAAATGATTTAATTGAGCATAATATAATTATTGAAACTAGCTTACTCTGTGTCTTGGCTTGTGACCTTTGGCGATAGGAAGATGTAACTTGTGCTAGTTGGCTAGGTTTATAATGATGGTATGGAACCTTTTAGCTGGAGATTAAAGGCTCCTACAAACAGGCGCGACACGTGACGCGACACAAAGGTACGTACGACGAGCGGTGTCTTTGTGTTGCGTCGCGTGTCGCGCCTGTTTGAAAGAGCCTTTAAGTAATTGGGTGAAATATAACGGCAATATTATTTATTCTGAGCAGAAAGAAGCATAAAAAAAGTTTATTGCCTAACGCCTAAGACTGGGCAGTCATTTTCCACTGTTTTGCAAAGGTGTTGTGTTAAACCTCTAGCCTCGATTTAGAAAATAATCGTGGGTCTAAAAATCACCAACCCAGGAAAACAAAGAGTGTAAAAGAGTGCCCGTGGAGTTTCTTGCCCGTTCGTCTCCATAAAGATCTACGTGTTGGAATGGGCTGCTGGAACTAGCTCCAACTTTCTGATTAACTGACTGACTCCTGAGCAGTTCAAAAGTACCTGTAAGCCTGTAAATGGTAAATGCTTTGAATTAGTATTTCATGTGCTATAAGCGATAAGTCCAAACCGACGGACAAACAGTCTTAATGACTTTTTAAAAGTCAAAATGTGTGTGAAATATACCCTGAGGTTATTATTTTATGATTATAAATTAGTAAAATTAATTAAATATTAGATTTTAACATTATCTATAAATCAATATTTCGAAACTTTTGAGAGGAATATCTGCTGTTATGAAATGTTCATATATTGATTCAGGCAAAGGTTAAATCAATAAATTGGGATAACTGAAAGTAATTCTACAGACTGATTGGTAAAACTACTACATTATCAAGGTCAAACAATCTACCCAAACCCCAAGCATGTCTATTTTAACATTCTCGCAATTTTAGAAAGATTATTTAATGGTAGCCACCCATCCCTCATAACAAAATTTCCGTTCAATTCACATTCCAAAAATCCCGGAGATAAGTATCCTACCTTCACCGACACGACCTTTCTACCTGTCTTTCACCTTGTCATTCAAGACTAATGCATTCCTTACAACAATAGATCGAATGACTAATTTATGATCTTCCAATACTTGCTGATAGATATATTGACTTGAGCGAGTCATCGCTTTTGTTTATTTGATCATGAAATTAATTATATAAGGGACCTAATAAGAAACCACTTGGTAGAAATAATTGGAGGCATATAGTCGAACCAGTTTTCAGGAAGTTTCAACTTCACTTATCGATTTAAGAATGTAGAAAACTGGAGTGCAAAGAGTGGTATCTTGATAAATAAGTAATTATTAAACATATTTCATAAAGTTTTATTGATCATACCCCTCATGAAAAAAACAATTACACCCCTCAACTATCAATCCTCGACGTATGAGTACCTTATAACATAAGATGGGTGACTAATCTGTAATCCACGCAGCTTCCAACACAGATCGTCTATAGTCTGTAGGAACGTAATCGTGTCCTTGTAAAGCGTATCAATGAATTCATTCTGTTATGCACTCGGAGATTGGATGCCATTTGGAAGCTATGACTTCGAAACGCAGCAACGCTTCTTGCATTATTATTTTTAATTTTCCTGGATTTAAATACCTACTTAAATTGATTTTAGTAGAACTCCATGTGAAAAACATTTTCCAGAGAGAACTTACTGCCACCATATTCATAACCTATATGTAAGCCTCTTTTATTATTTTGTGTTGTACTATTGGGAAAGGTTACCACTTATTTTAATGATATCTATCATTTAAAATACAATATTTCACTGGAAATCAATCCATCATACCAGAATGACCTAGAACACAAACGTTCTCGTTACGACATAAAATCGAAATAAGTAAAATTACGAAAGAAAGAAGACTCTATGGCGTAAATCATGGTTCAATATCACTTTGTCACTTGGGAGTATTGCATAATTTAGTGGGTATCCATCACTTAACTGACTACTGTGATTTGTATATCTCATTGCCAAATGAAACTTCATTGTCTAGTTTACGGGTATAGACGTTATGTGCTGATATTGTGTTCAAAGAAATTGTGCAAAGCTGCTTTACAGTAATTGTTTCAGTCAGTATTTATCTAAACAATGAGCCATTTATGTGTCCATGAGTAAATACTTTATTATATAAAGCGTGAATAGCGAACGATTAATCTCAAAACCATAACATTTACCAAAACTTAATCTCGTTAATCCATAACTTTAACACACCCACCAAGGCCAAATTTAAATAGACTATTACGACTAAGTATTACCAAAGATTACCCAACTAGAGATAAATCACAGCAGCTCCACTCATTTTTTTCCGTAACGTTACCGATAGACTGCCCGAGGCCACAGTGTGAATGTCAGTGGGTCAAAGTGGAACAAACTTGTTGAGATGGAACAGGAATGTGTTACAATAGGAGACTCGTAGGCTGTAATTGTGCTTAATGGTATTACGTCATGGTTTTATAGTTTGAGGTGTGTTTCAGCTTAATCGGTTAAGGGATTTGATGTCCTAGAGACTGAAATAAGGTAGATCCTTCTAGGTGCAGGTTATCAAGTTTGAGAAATAAAAGTAATCATGCATCCTGCTTAGAAGCCCAATAATCACACTGTACTCGGAAAGATTCAAATACTTTATTTTTATTTTATTTTTTTCAATTACTTCTGTATCCTAGAAGCGTCAAAGGATAAATCACACTAGCAATAACTCTAGTTCAACGAATAAACCATTTATACTTGAATTATAACCATTTATACCAAATATACAGGTCGTGCCATTAAAGATGCGACTTGACCGCGCCTCCCGCCGCTCTTTCCCCCGCCCCGATGACGCCTCAGCGGGGACCTCATACTGCTAAAGAGACCCATAAATCGTCTACTGCGCAAGTCAAACCACGTGGTGCGTCAAGTCTCATCTTTAATGGCACGACCTGTACTTGAATCTGCAACCTGTAACGCAAAAGCCACTTACCTACTATGTCAACAGTACCATAAACTGTTACTTATTATTACGAGAATAGAGTCTCAAGAGATTCGACCCTTCTATGAGGAAAAGTCACGTTTAACTGACACTACTACCACTTCACTCCTTTTATACCCAAGGTTATAGCAGGCAGGCAAAGGAAACTATTAGTGAGCTTTATTCTAAGAATGACTGCTTCGTTGGTCTAATGGTAGCAAGCGTTACTGCTGAGCATGAGGTCCGATTCCCGGATCGAGCAAAGTGTTATTGGGTTTTTCCATCAAGAATTTCTCAGTAGCAGCCCGGAGTCTGGATTTGTGCCCGGTTGATGATAATAGGCTCGCCCCGTTTTAAGGGTTTTAAACATATCTGGCGAAATGTGGGTGTGCTATAGGTGCACCTCTGCCTGAAACCCTTCGGGTAATAGAAGCGTGATGTTATGTTATGTTATGTGCTATTCTCAGAATCAAGCTGAAAGTGAATGTACCCACCTACCACATCTAATGTTACATCATGAGTTTCTGTTTCAAAGGATGCGTCTGATTAGTGACTGTGAAGCGCTAATTTTATTGGTTTTAGCAATGTTTGGATGTAATATTATTTGGTGTAGTTGGGTAACTTAATTCTGTTTAGTTTCGAAGGTCAGGTATAGTTGGTAAGGTTACTTCATTTGCCTCTGATTAGAAGGACGCGTAACTTAAGCTCTTTATCAGCTCAGTCCAGGCTACTGATAACGATAAATAAATTGTAACTATTGTAGGTCTGCCAAGCTCGTGATAACATAACATAACATCACACGTGTATTCTCCTGGGCGCAGGTGCATCTATAGTAAACCCACATTTTGCCAGTTATGTTTGTGTTCGCCCATGTTAACGCTTGATAGTGAACACATGTTCCGAAATAACGTTAAGCGTGTCAACATTATGTAGATAGATAGGTAGAATATATGTTTTATTATACAGCAAACAAAACTCATTTACATAACCATTAATATTCAGGGTACAACGGCGGTCTTATTGCTAATAACGATATCTACCAGACAACCTTTGGATGAAGAGGGAGACAATAAGTAAAGTCTTTTGATTTTTTTAGGTCCCATCTGCAAAATGTCGAGCCCATAGCATTCGTAGTCAAACTCATCGACAGCGATACTTAATCAAAAAACGTTTTCAGTATTAATAAAAACATTTATTTCACAATAAAACAAAAACATAACAATATAATTTAGACATGTCTACCTAAAAACTTCAAATTGACTAATATACTAGGTTTTAAATATTAGTCATGGATTAAGATGCCAGCCATTTTAATACAAAAAGTTTATGCATCGATATTGCAAATCTATTGACTAGGTTTTTGTGTAACCATTTTGAAATAGTTAGTTTATTATTAATGGTATTAAAATGTATTAAAGGATTCATTACATCATTTGTATGGAAAATGTTTGCTAAGGCAGTAATAAAGGCGTCGATGGATGAAGTATCAATTATGTAACTTGATCTCTTCATCGACAGTTTGACATTGACGTGTGTCAAGCCACCATTTTGGAACTTTTGATTGACGTTTGTTTGATGAATCATTTACTTTGGTAATCTTTTGATTATTATACATTTCAGTGCATTTGTTACTTTGTCAAGCAGTTTTTGCTAGTCACCTTTACATAGCTTAGATTGCATGCTTTTTGTACTCTCGCATTTTAATTTATATTATATGTTCTACTAAGATTGAGTTTTGATACCACGTTCAATGGATCCATAAGCCTACCGTAGTCCAGTGTTAGGAATACGCCTTCGGCCTAAAGTGTTATTATTGCTATCAGACTACGTTTATGAACCGGGAGTTGCATTGTTAGTTGGTAGATGTTTTACACAGCACTGTTTATTGGTAACGTTAAATATTGTAGAAATTGGTCCGTCATTTATTTTATTGCACTTATTTTATAATTCACACACTCATTTCACTTAAAGCAACATTCATTTCACTTGATATTCACAAATAATTGTCATTTATATTTAATAATGACCATGGTATGCCAATTCAGGGCCAGAAGCGTGGCCCGAGGGAGCATACCCAGAATTAGCTTTGTACGCCATTTGGGCTCCAGATGAATGACTGGAAGGAACATGATACGCTATTTGGGCGCTAGAAGAAAGGCCCGAGGGAGCGTGGAACGCCATTGGAGCGCTAGAACCATGACCCGAGGGAACATGATACGCCATTTGGGCACTGGAGCCATGACCCGATGGAGCATGATACGCCAGTTGGGCGCTTGAACCATGACCCGAGGAAGCATGATACGCAGATTGGCCGCCAGACGAATGACCCGAGATTCCAGAGAGAGCATTACCTGAATGAGCATGATAAGCTAAATCGGCGCCAGAGGCATGACCAGAGGGGACATTATACACCAATTCGGCGCCAGTAGAATGTCCAGATGGTGCCTGGTAACCGAGGGTCTGGTAATTGCCATCGTACTGCTGGTAGCCATGAGCCATGCCTTGGCCAGATTGGTCCTTGTATTTACCTGGAAATTAGCGAAAAAAATCATTAAAGGACTTCACTTTTCACGTCTTTGAAGAAAATGTACTTTCAAATCTTTGAAGCTGAGAAGCACTTTAATTGTTTTCTTTCTATTTTTTTACAAAATTTTGGACCGCATCGTATGTACCCAGGTATAGCTTTAGTAAGCAGGTAATCAGGAACGTATGAAAAGTGGTAAGGTACGCTCCACCCTTAGACATCTACATCACCAATCGTAATGTTGATATGTGGAAAGTCTCATTTGCTTGTCTTTCATTTCACTGGCCCCCACATATTTTATTATTATACCCTCAAACTACGTAGAACACAGTGCTGCCTTGTGTTAGAAAATGGTATTAGTGGACTAAGAATTATTTGTTTATTCCACCAGCTTGTCATCGCATAGTTTGAACATAAGTTTGCTGTTGACCTTACATTCATCGACAGTTCAGTCTGAATATCATAGATGGCGCTGCTGCTATGAATAGGTGTTTTATGTTTCTACAAAGAATGTTTTTTTTTTTATATCAGATTTTTCGCGTATGAAATATTAGAATAAAAATAACTCAATAGATTTACATGACTAGCGTACTAATACCCAGTTTCAGAAAGGCCGATCTATCAATCTAGACTTAAATTAGATGAAAAATTGTTAAACGCATAAATAATTATTTATTAATAATAAAATTGGTTAGTTGACTAAAATAACAACAGGCAATCAAATCGTTTGACATCCTACTTCCAGTCAGTGACAGATTGTTGTGGGAATATTTATTTATCTAGTATAACCTAACGAGTATGAGTATACGACCATAATAAATTATATATCCTACTTAGCACGTGCTTTGGCACGTCCATAATTTAAAACTAACTTTTTATTTTTTTTTATATTCAATTGCAAATTATTATTATTTGTTTTTTTACAGAAAGCTTGCTGACTAATAACACAATTAAAAATAATTAATAAGTAGGAAAATTTGCTAATTATAAGCTTCCAAATGTATATAAATATAAATGGATAATGCTAAGTGGAAGTCTTGAGTCTCCTAACACAAGCATTTCGTGCTCAAAAGGTGATCTCCAAATAATGTATGGAAATGTTCTTGAATTGTGTTTTTTTTCCTGTTTGTTGTTCCTGTCACTGTCGCACAACTTTACTGCCAACTACACTGGCCTTTAAATACATTAAAGTACCAGATAACTAAGGGAACATATACAAGCTTTGGCTTAGATATCCCATTTTTCTGTCGTATATTAATCCTAGTAACTGGGCGACCGAGCTCGGGCCGACTGAGCTCTGCTCTGTTGAAAATAGAGATTGCTCATTTAATAGTATGCTGCCATGATAGTAGATACTTACTAAATCCATGCTGCCATCATAGTAGGTACTTACTAATGCCATGCTACCACGATAGTAGGTACTTACTAATTTCATGCTGCCATGTCTTTATTTTACGTCATTAACCTTGTTCTAAATTTTGGGCGACCGAGCTCTGCTCGGGTAAATAAGGAGAAAACGAATTTTCCCAGATATGAAACCTATAGAGTATAGGATAAAAAACAACTCACCATCATCAAAAATACCAGCGGCCTCATCCTTTGCATTCTGCTCCAAGCTCTTCGCGATAGCCTCAGGTACAGGTGGGGGTGTGGGCAGATGAGCTCCCTGGGGGTGGAAGCCATGCTCATCAGCTGTGTAGGTCACGGTGTAGGCCTGGCCATCATCACCCTTGTAGGAATAGGCGCCGTGGGTGACTGTGCCACCGTGTTCGGACGTCTGGCCTGCTTCCTCGGCTTTTATCCCTGGAAGGTGGGAAAGAATGGTGTTAAGATAAAAAACTAAGCAGATAATTTCTTGGAAAATTCAGAGCTAGAAAGTCCTAACTTCAATGAGCATAAAAACATCCTAAGTTCAGGTTTATGAAAGTTTTGGTTAGAATTCGTTATTATGTAGATAGTGAACTTTACTATGAGAGCTGTTAGGCGATGGGTAAATAGGGCAGGTGCACTCATCGTGTGCTATATTATAGTAAATATCATTGCAATCATCAACAGTGGAATGTTTTGCTTTGATATGCCGAGTCTATAACCTCAGTTACTACTCTTTCAGTCCGTGCACATAAGTGGTAAGAATTTATAGACTCAAGTAAAAAATGAAATAACTTTTAACGGTCTTCTTCTTCTTTGTGTCGTTGGCTAACACACGAATTTATATTTGACTTTTAACGCTATATCGACCCATCCACTCACCATTTTCTGTCTCATAGGAATACTGGTACTGATGCCCATTGTTCTCATTGTTGAAAGCCAGAATCCTTGCAGTCTTCTCCCCAGTCGGTCTGCTGTTATAGGTTACTTCATGTCCAACTGCCTCATGTCCCGAGAATGTCTGAGGTGCCTGTGATTGCTCAGAATATAATCCATGTTGTTGGTGTTCGAGCGCTGATTGGTACTGCTCTGCTGACTGCGCGTAGTTCTCCGCTGCTTGGCTTGTGTAAATCTGGCCAGCTGATGCAGCGGCGATGAAGGCGGCAATTGGAGCGAGCTGGAAAATTACAGTTTGGGGTCCTTTAAGTTTAACTGTCGAAATGCTACTTAAGTGATCTTCATTGGCTTGGCAATAAATAAGGGAAAATAATGAATTGCCAAATGAACCCTACTTCCATATATCAATCACTACATTATCAAGGACTACATTATCAGAATTCCCTTTCGGATCATTGTTTTATAATTTTTTTTTAAGGTAGTAAAAAAAATATGCTACGGGTATGCCACCAGAGCTTTTTAACCCAGCCCCAAAAAGTTCCTCCTCAAACACTTCCACTCTGGATGATACAACTTCAGGTTTTTCCCCAACCAGGTTAACCATTTCAAAAACTTTCACTCAAACCACTCCTAACTTAAAACCTAGACAAAAATCTAGACGTCTAATTATAAGATCTAAATCACAGGTCTAATTAGATTTTAACTAATTATAAGCACTAACGTACCAGCTTCATGATGGTAAGTAATAAGTACTTGAATGTAAGGCACTTGGATAGCGAATGAGTTTGTAATTTCTTTCTGACGTTTATATAGCAAAAAATTTCCGAGTACGCATAGATGTATGAACTCACACTTGGGATAGAAATGACTCCAATAACTTTGGACTTGGGCCATGATTACAGCTTTGTACCGATTTTAGATACCGTCAGTAAATTTCACTTAACGTGTTTGAATGTTTAGGAGGTCCATTTTTAGAAAAATATTCTCTAATTTTGTCCCCAAGGTTAAACCTAAAAAAACACTTTTTGTATCAAAATGATAAAAAATTATAAAAAAACATTATATGTAGCTGAATTTGAAATCTGAAAAAAATTAGTTAAACTGTCACAATATACCAATTTTTTTTTTTCTAGCTTTGTCCCACACTAGCAATTACTGCTGTAATGTGGGTATGGTGGTTTACAAACATTTAAACTCCTATACACAAACACGTAATTGTTTTCTTTTCAGAAATTTTCTTTCCAAGACCAAAAAAAAAAAAAATTTTTTCTCATTATTCTGCCAAATACATTTTCCTCCTAACTTTTCTTTATAATAATAATAATTGCTTTATTTTTAGACTACTAAGACAAAATACACAAAATAATCTTACAAAATAATAAACTAATACATAATAAAAACATCTCTACAAAATCTAGTTACTACGTTGGGTCGGCGACGTATTGCGTTAAGTCATGGTATCATGTAGCTTTCCGCTAAAACGCTGGTACACGACACCCGTCGGCCAAAATTCCTCCTTCATAAAAGTCTCCAGGTGATGAGTCGGAACTCGCACCACAAAAGATTTGAAGTTAATCTATGTCACGACTCCAGCTTCTTGACTCTCAAGGTGAACTTGGTCTTCATCCTGATGTACTCCACGACCTCCTCTAACTTCGTTTTTTTTTTTTGACACGGACACACAACCCACCAATTTTTTAATCTCTCCACCAACCAAGCGCATTTTCTCAGAAAATACTAAACTAATTAAAATGTGCCTAACTCCACAGCCCCTGTACTCTCATCGGCATGCGATTCAAGTCCGAGATCATTGTTAGGTAACAGTAGTAACGAGATGCGCCCGCCGGCTGAACATGTGGAGCACTTATAGAGTAAGGAATGGGTAGAGGTGACCGTGTCACGTGGTATTGATAAGCGTTCACGCTAGTTGTAGGTAGGGGGTATGTAGAGTTGCACGATTGAGATTATGAATGTATCTTCTAATGAATAATTTTATTATGAATTAAAAAAAGGAATGTATTTAGTCAAAAGCTTGCTGTGTAGCGTTGTTAATCAGAACCTGAGAAATAATATTAATATGTATATATATATTTTTTTAACACAATGATGTTAAATTGACCAAAGGGCACAAAGGTGACATTCTACCGGCGATAACGATGTTTTAAACAAATGTATTAGATAGACATAAGCTACAGAAAAACTTACATCAATTACATTGAAAAGTACTATAGTAATATGCCACTAATTATCTAGGCCCTCGGGACTTCTCTATTTTTAGCAAAGATCTTCCACATCATCATTACTAGAAAATTACCTATAAAAATGCTAACAAGCTAACGTGTACTATCTAAATATTCTCAACTCTATGTCCACTAAGTAACTAAATTACACCGTGGCGCAGTGTCCAAACAGTCGATATTATTTGTATCAGCTAATAACTGATACACAATAGTTACGTTACGTAACTGTTACTATAACTTAAGTGTAACATGTTCGCACTTCGGGCGGTAATGATTGACAATTGGATCACTGGGTCAGTATACTTAGATTCCATTGGAAGTTTGGTGTTTCGTTTGGTATGATTACATGCTATTATTTTAAGTATAGCCACGCTTTTGACATGATACCTTTTTACTACGGCACGTGCTGGAGTAGATTGATAGGTAGGTAAATTGGTTGGGCTTATAATTTTGGCTAATTAGCTAACCGATTAATTTAGAAATATATATAGGTCTTAGCTAAGCGCTCTAGTTATTGAGATTGCTATTATCGAAGGAGTTCTTTTTGGTCGCGCCAAATGTAACCTTTGTTTTTTTCTCTTCGATAATGTTTGCATGCATAGAATGTGGATTTCGCTTATGTTAAGAGTGTCCATTTAGGTTACGCTAATCGATAATTCTTCCAAACGTAGTATGGTGACTACACGTGTGTTTGACGGTGTACGTTTAAAACTAAATTTTTTATCAATTTGTCTTGTCATTATCAAGCCCTGTATGGAAGCAGAATTGGAATAAAAATATTGGATTGGAAGTAATGAGCATCGAAACTATATTTCAACACTAATTTGAACTCATCTTCGGACGTAAATAAATAACTTATGGAGTATGACAATGGCAAAATAAAAACTAGATATATAATTAATCTGTAGATATATGTAATTAATGGATAGATAATCTATTCTAAAGTTCAAATTATTTTATTTTGAGTTGATACATTCAGTAGTTTTTTCAAACGTCCAAAAAAATGTTACGCGTTCATTATCTTTATAAATCATCGTCTATGTCACTAAATAAATAAATTAATATATGAATATCACCAATAAAAACTAGATGAATAAATTCCCAGCAGTGGGACACAATATAGGCTAATAAAATACTAAATAAATAAATAACTATACTAAATAGCATGCATATTAGCTACGCGCACCAACGAGTTCGAGCCGTAGACTAGTGCAATCTCACGTTGACTGTCCGTGCATTACATGTAATGCATTTTAGGTCTGGCTGTGACATTCGTGCAATACATGTAATGCATTAGCCAAAGGCAACTGAACCGCGTTTCCTGGGCCGGACAATCGGACATAGGAACTTGAACTTCGATTTTCTAGGGACGTATGAATAATAAATTGGCGAAAATAAAACTCAAATGTCTCATCGATTTTTTTGTGTTTTATTTTAATTTTATGGACGTCTTAATCTGAAGAAGAAAACTTTAATGAGCTTCTGTGAAACATGATTGGCAAAAGGCTTTTTTTGCAAGGAAGACATTGAGTTATGACTTGTTTAGCCTTTTTTCTTGCATCATTAGTTGTAGATCCAATTATGTAATCCACAAAAATCTAGTTGAGACGTCTATGCATTTAATTCATGCTGAAATTCGGGCCTCCTGTATATACGCAGTCATCGACATATCAGCCCCTTCTTTGGAAAATAAAATAAAGCTGTTTATAAAAAAACTCATTGGACGTACCACGAAATTACCCAAAATAAACGGGACAGACAACGTGTTAAGAGCCCTTAACTAATTATTAACTTAACATTTTTCGCAATTCAACATCATAACCAACTGAGCTATAAATTGCTCCATCATGTTTCAGCCCAGTCGTAATTTAGATTAGACCACGTATGTGTCTATCAATACAATTCAGATATGATTATGAGATAATGTCCTAGCCAATACAATAACTAATAATGAGGTATTATATCATTCGTTTTGCAATAGGTGAAAACATATCTACCACCTCACAAGTGATACAAGTCTCAGGGTAATTGACACATAGATTTATTAAGTCTCACTCAATTGGTACACCCAGTACCGACAGATACATATTTAAACACCCATTCGTTAATAGGTACTTCTGCTTCTTAGGTCCGTACCTTTATAGCAGTATTGATAGAACTGTCGCCATACTTGCCTTAAATAGCAGAAGTTGTAAGAATTAAGTGTTTGAGTACATTCATAAACTGACCTATGACGAAACTGAAAACCTCTTAATTGTACCACATTAAGTTCACATACTCACCCTCCAACACACACTCACTCATCTACATTCGACACAAAAGGAGGTCCACACCACACCCCACTCCACATTAATTCATTTTTACTTTATTTGCATTCTTATTTCATTTGCTACTAGTTGGTCTAAAAATAACGAAATATGTATATAATTATAATAAATTTGAACTTGTAAGCGTTTAAATGTATATTTTACAAATGAACGTTGTTGTCTGAAATACAGATATTTATTTATTTAGTTCAGACACAGATGTCTTGTCGAATTTCTGTTAATATAAGATCCTCTAAAATATGTTTTTATTTATGATGTAATTACTATCTTGAATGTGAAATAAATTTTATTATACAATATATAATAATATATAATTTTATTATTTCGATCATATTAATCAAAAATAAAATTTCGCAAAATTAGCTTTTATTTTCACCATTCTATGCCTCATCGTATTTAATAAGTCCTCGTAGAGAAAACCTCCGCTCAGCGCACCTAGAACAGTCTTGGCGCTAGAAATTATAATGATTACGTACTATTGGTATGTTCATATTTTTTTGGCAATCAACCCTAAATACATTTTATAATCAGAAACCAGTTCGGCTTTTTCACCAAGGAATTCAACTTTCGATTACAAAATATCTTAAACGAAACCCAAATACGGATGGTTATCGTTAAATACCCAGCTATTGCAATAAGTACTAATTACTCTATTATAATTCTTAGCTAATAATATAATGATACAATAATTGTAATATCTTATATAACAGTATCATAGCCATAATAATGATGTAGGAATCGGGGTTAAGATTCGGTTTTTATGTAACTATTTGAATCGAACCGAGACAAATGATTGATTGGATTATAACTAATCATTAGGTACTTAAAGATGTTACGCCAAATAAGAGGATATTATGTAAATAATATCCTCTTATTTACTGCTATTAATGAAATATATGTTGCAAACTCGTAGGAGTTTGCAACATATATTTCATTAATAGCAGTTTGATAAATAGGGAGATCTGGCCCTTTTTATGCAAAGAATGAACGAGCATTGATGACCAGGCTCCCTTGTTGTGTTTGCGACATCTGACTGCTTGTTTCCTTTAAAATTAAAACAGTATGTCGAATATGAATACAAAAATGACATGGCACGCATAATGGTCCACCTTACGGACTAAGTGCGGAAACCAAACCCCATAACATAGAATTACATGGCACACAAGAGATCGTTTTTTTTTTAGAACTAGGATAAGAATCTCGTGCATAGAACTGTTTCTAATATCTCTGGGCCTTTAACCTTCTGGTTAGATAAGAAGACAAGTTATAAGTTATTCAATCCATTAAGCTAGATCTAGCAAGATACAGTACTACAAAGATATTTTGGTGTTTGAATGACATTGTACAAATAGTTAATGTTTAAGTAATTGAAAATATTATGTCTCCTTTTTAATTTAGCTTCTAATAAATGTATTGTTGTCTTCTATATAAATGTTTGATGTAAATCGATGGCCTGAAACACAGGTTTTCATAAACCTAGATCAGGGAAGTCTACATTACAGTTAGAATAAAATTTTCCTCGATTGTAATTAATGTAAATCATAATTTTACTTTATACTTGAATAAAATGTTTATTTTATTTTTTATTTTATTTTTCTTGACAGTACGCCTTTCACGTTGCGTCTTCCTAGTGATGGCACTTATCAAATACAAATGCAAATGTGTAACGAAACTGAATCCTAGCCCACAGTGAGTAACTCTAGAACAATTCATGCATATTCATCAATTTGCGTTTAAGTAATTTGGTGATTAAGGCAGTTAACAGCAGCATCCATCAAGAAACGAGATAATAATAGATTAATTTTATCTCGACAAACATTCAAATTTCTTTATTTGGTTGTTAGCATAGTCTGTTACTTTTTCTCGTTTTTTTCATGCAAATAAAGAGTTTATTTATCTCTTGTTTTACCTATGAAATTGCCGTTTTTCATGAAATAAGTTAACGCTCGTGTTTCTCTATATTTTTTATTTTTATGAATCAAAGTACCCATGCAATCAATGCATTTTTGCCAACGTAGTGGTAGCTTATTGCTACCCTTTTTGAATAATTCTGTTGGACGGGAGGCAACAAATTCCTCATTTTGAACTGCCTCTTGGTTATTGAATTTTTTCCCCGCCAAGAAGTTATCCTAATTCTGGAAAAAGTAAAAGTCTGTAGGGGCAAGGTCTGGTGAGTACGGTGGATGACGGAGAACTTCCAACCCCAACTCTTGTAACTTGGAGACCGTCTGCTGTGCAGTATGAGGTCGCACGTTGTTGTGCAGGAGCAGCGGAGCCGAACGATTGACCAAAGCTGGTTGGAGATGTGCGAGCTTCTCCATCATTATGTTCAGTTCTTCACAGTACTTATTTGCAGCAATGCTCATCCCGTTTGGTAAGAAGCTGTGATGAATGACACCGGCACTAGACCACCAAACAGTGAAAAGGGGGGGGCTCCAGCATCATGTACTGAATCTGTGATAACAGGATGCGCATGCGCGTCGATGTTACTGCCAACCTGTTCTTACTCTGCATAATATACCTACCTACTTAGTGTGCAATTGATAATATTTCGGGCTCGTATTAAAAACTGAACCTTGTTATTGTGTATTTGCACTGCACGAAACATTCACAACAAAACATGTTGAATTCTCTTTTTTCTGTCAATGTTCCATACAATGTTTGTCAGGAACTAGAGATTTCAACATGTTTTGTTGTGATGTTTCACCAGTACAAACGCACCTTTAACTAGACATAACAATGAGAAGTGTGGAATGATATGAGGAGACCTTTGCTTTTAATAGTGGGACATTATACGTTTGTTGTACCTAATCTTTAACTAAAAGATACTTTCACAAATTAACGTTTAAATTTATTTCTGCATATAAATTTAACACTTTTAAAACACAACATTATATCTTTGGTTAGAAACATTAAAAGAAAAACATTAAAAATATTAATTTCAATCAATTTACATTTGATACAGTTTTTAAAATTCACAAAAAATCTCATAAATATCTAATAACATCCTTGTTATATTAATTTAACAAGATTTTTAGACAGAATCCCATTTCAAATGTCAGAATCTATTGCTGGTATTGAATTATAGCATTATTTTAAGTTATTCAATGTCTTAAATTGTATTTTTTTGTATCAAAATCATTTGTGAGAAAAGGTGATACTACACTTCATGTTACAAGCTAAGCTTTTTATTTAATGTACGTACATAATACTAAGACTGCCTCGTTGGTCTAGTGGTTGCAGACGCTACTGCTGAGCATGAGGTCTTGGGTTCGATTCCCAGGTCAGGTAAAGTATTATCGGGTTTTTTTTTTCTCTTTGCTAATGAGAAATTCAAGGGGTGTTCCCCTTATTTCATGGGACTTCAACATAAGTGGCAAAATACGAGTATGTGTGTACTAAGGTACACACCCTAACCCTTCGGGAAATACAAGCGTGATGTTATGTTATAAGTCAAGAAAAGATGGTTGTGTTGTTGGTTACAAGTGAAACTTTATCTTACCTATAATAATAATGAAGAACGGTGAAGGAAAACATCGTGAGGTAACCGGCATGCCTGAGATATATTTCTCGACAGCATGTGAACCCGAGTCAGAGGTCCATGGACGACTTTTAAAACTCTGACACCTGGTTAGTCAGTAACCTCACGAAAACAAGAAGATTATGTAACACATTGCACCATACATTATTTTTACAAACACGGAAAACATTATAAATTCTGCAAATGTCCTTGATGTGCAGTACCTTTGTACTCAACATTATAATTATGTAGTATATGTGTATTTTACTTAGTATACATAATTAATAAAATAAATTAATAATGTCATTTTGATTTCCAAATAACTAGATTCACTTCAAATTACTTCGTACTTAGCATCAGCAGTAGCATTAAATTAGCAAAGCTTCTAATGGGAGCTCAGCTTTTATTCTCTAAATACGTTTCCAAGGCCTAGAAGATGAAGGCATATTATTGTTATGATTTACTGTTTCATTCTACATGTAGGTAGTACTTCATTCTACTTACCTACTAACAGCTTTGGAGGATGCCTTCGAATTATTGTAATAAATTATGGATTTAAAGATTAGTCTCAAGTAAAACCAACAATTGCTGCAATATCTCTACTTTAATCTATACTATATATAATAATAATGAGGTAAAATTTGTTTGTTTGTAAGTTTGTATGTAGGGGGTAATCTCCGGTACTACCAGTCTGATTTGAAAAATTATTTTGCGTTATTTAGCCCAATTCTTGAGAAAGGTCGGCTCGCGGCCGAGGTCACGGACAGAAGCTAGTAATATTATAAAGAGATATGTGTGAGTTTGTATGTAGGGAGTAATCTTCAGAAGTACTGATCGGATTCCGAAAATTCCTTCACTAATGGGAAGCTACGGTATCGCCGAGTGCCACAGGATATATTTTATGCTAAAGCAATAATATTTCACGAGGAGGATGTCGTGGGCAGAACTTCGTTTATCTATAAATTAATACGTACTTACTTGCATTATTGTTTATTCTTTTCAAAGTTATTGTTTACGGAAAGAACAGGTATTTTCACAAAGTTGTAATAATAAAAATGGTTTCGCATCTAGTAAATTATTGTGGAAGGCCTCCCACAAGATGGATCGATGACCTTGTGAAGGCCGCAGAGATCCGCTGGATGCGGAAAGCACAGAACCGGTCGAAGTGGTGGTGCTTGGGGGAGGCTTATGTCTAGCAGTGGACGTCTTTCGGCTGAAATGATGATGATATTTATTAAATTATTATGCCAGAATATTAAATTAACCAATTAATGGATAACAAGGTAAAGCTAATAATTTAGGATATGGAAAAAACTGTGCCGGTAAGTCAAGCAATATTGTTATGATTCCAGATGAAAGATATTGGCCAATTAACAAACATGGTAGCGGAGTTTAATGTTCAAAATGCATCTGCATCATAATCTTTAACTATTAAACATTCTATTAGCAATGCAGTCACCAATAAATTAGCATTATCAAGCTATAATATGACGTACAAATGATTAATGGCAACACCACTCAAACACGTACAAAGGTCCAATGACCTATAACCCAAAACTGCAACGTTTCATTCCTTATACAAACATTACATCAAAATCTTTTACATAACATAACATCACGCCAGGAATCCCCGAAGAGTTAGATGTAGGTACAGTACGTCCACATTTCGCCAGTTATATTTAAGTCCCATGTAACAGGGGGCGAATCAATTGCCATCAACCGAGGACACATTCAGATTCCGGGCTGCAGCTGAGAGATTCCAGATGGAAAAACCCAATAACAATTTTACCGACACGGAAATCGAACCCAGGACCTCATGCATGACCAATGAGGCAGTAGCATACACACAAAAATTCACTGAACCCGAATCTGCAACCTTTCATTTCCAATACAAACTCAAAACCTTTGGTCCTTCACAAAATCATCCGTGATCCATGATTTATAAAGACTACCACTATGACATTATCAAAGCATGATTAATGCACTAAAGTGATGTTAATAGGGGATAGGGGACAGATGTTAATAATAGCACATGATTATACAAACTAAGATGAATTGATCTTGTTTAATGTTGTATTAGATTTGAAAATGAAGATGATTTTTGTGACGAAATGACTCGACATTCCCCAGAGGTTACTAAAAGAGTAGGAATTGTAACATGTCGAGGAGTGTTCGAATGATTAATGTGCATGGTTACACAGCTGTCTATCCTCAATGCTGTATTAGAAGGCTTTAATACTAAGAGGTATTTGATACAGTATGATTGTATCAAAAAAGTGTGGTTATATTTAAGAATGTGGTACAGACAAACTGAACAACTGTCTCCATCGGACCAGCATACTTATCGAGAAAAATTATTACCCGTCCCATACATTTGGGTCGAATAGGTATTTAAGACGCAGATATATGTCAGTGACCTTGAGTGCATAGCTTGCGTGTGTGCTGAGCTCATGCAACGCGTCGTACATCCAGCCAGTAATAGGACTCCCACATCAGCTGTCCCAAATAGGACGCATTATTAATTTGTTATAGATAAAACAAAAAGTATTTTAACAAAACACTTATACTAAAAGGTAAATAATTAAATTATCTTTAAAATTGTGAAGATTTCAGAAAAATACGCTTGATAGTTTTTGCGTGATTCTCAATGTTTTATCTGCGTTAGACATAACTTCACAAATTAATTACACTACTTATGTAATTCAAACATAACCTAAAATATTCACAAATTAAATTATTTAAAAACGCTCTCATTTAACATAATAACGTATTTTTTCCGTATCATTAACACTACTCGTTTAGACGTGATCTTCAGTATAAAATCATTAAAAGTCGGTTAGTGTCGCCTTAAGTTTTGAATGGGACAGTTGATAAATTTTTTGCGATTATGATGCTGGTCCCATAGAGAAAGTTCTTCAATGATTTGCAAATACTGGTTTGTGCTACTAAGCAGCTTTATTGTGTTTATATCTGAAGTGTAGGTGCGGATGATGGCAAATACCCCACTACTTGCAACCACATTTAAATAAGGTTTCATAAGGGTTTTTTATCACCTACTACTGCAAGTTAGCAAGAAAAATGCCGCATTCTTATTGATGTGCACAGCAAGTGTAAATGTGTGTGTGTGTAGTGTAGTGTGTGTGTGTGTGTGTGTTGGCTTGTTCGTTTCAGATTACAGTTTTTCAGGGAGTTTTAGGTACTTCTACTAACAAACAACAAGATGCTTGAAAACAAATAGTTAAATAGGTACGTTTCTATTCTTCAAATACTTTAGAAGACTTGTAACTACGAATACTGCTCCCGGTTCTCATTCGTAGATCTTTGACAATCGTTACTGGTAGTCAAAAGCCCGAAAGTCAAAGTCAAACCCATAAAGTCTTACCAAGTGGTATCTTGTGGAGGTCAGATAGGTCACTCCATGTAAGTTACTGGTATTCAGCTGCATCTGGTTAGAGTGGAAGCCGACCCACCAGAAAGGTGGAGGGATAGGTAGATTGGTTGGACTACAAAGACTTGTACCTATGTTCATAACCCAAGGTTAATCACCTAACAAAATTATAGCAACACAATTTAATTGCCACCAAACTAGAACTTTAACACGTTCAAATTATAGCCTACAGTAATGCAATATAGTAACGGTATAACGGTTAGCCCATCGCAGTAATAAACTTAATTTTATAGCCGCGTTCAAATTGTACAAAAATTAAAGAAGTTCATCAAATGTTATGGCTTTATTGCATCAGTATGAGAAAATAATCTTGTTCAATGATTTGTTTTTTTGTATGACTTAAAAAGTTTTGTTGCAAAACGTATTTGGCATGGTAAAGGAGATAGTTGTGCTTTTATAATTACTTACCCAATTTAACCCACAGAAAAACGTCAGGTTTACTGTTGTTAGAAGTAAAAAACTGGTAATAATTAATCTGATGACCCATATCTATCTCATGTACACAATCGTCAAGGAACTTGCTTCCTGCAGTACCCATTATTTGGTGAAGATGGGGAAGAATATCTAAGTCCTACCAACTGTTTGCCTATAATCTACTCTTTTGACGTGTCCCCAAGGAAATGTAGCCATCTTTTCAGATTACAAGTAAATATACATCTTCAGGAACTCAACCGTGAAGGTTAAGACCGTGTCAAAATAAAACAATAATTAAAAATAATATTGCAACTTTATTGCTTCGATATACAAAATAACGTACAGAAGACCGACTCCCTACAACATACGATGAGCTCACGTTCACTCGAACAAACAACTGACGATCGTTTGACAGTTTCGAAGCCAAAGCATTTGCGACTTTATCATCATGCGTTGTATATCGCAGACCTTTTATACTTTTTATTTTCATTGTAAATTATAATCCTTAATGTCTAATATCAAATGGCACTGTACAATGTTGCTGTCTTGTTTCGCTGTCATACTGTCTCAGAAGCGACGGTAGGGGTTGTAAGGGTTGTATCTCGTGGGGTATTGTTTGCGGGCTAAGACCACACCGGGGGTATATCTGGCGTCCTGATAGCTTCCTGGAAAGTCGAGAAAAAATAATGTTGTAATAAATTTAGGTAGGCGACGATTAGGTAGAGTGGAATGAGGTTCACATTGTGTTTTTTTTAATCGTTTTTTTTTTCTTGCTCGTTATACATTATAATATACAGTTACATGGTTTTGCACTTCTTTTTAAATCTGAAAACTTGAATTTCTACAACTTTTATACCTTTATTTGCATGAGTAATAAAGTGATACCTAGTCGTTAACGGCACAAACAGACTAGTCGCCCATGGATGAGGTCGAAAAAATCCTAGCGATTTTGATCTATATGGTAATTTCCACATCCTCAACTAAAATACTTTAGCACACTGAGAAAAACTGTACTATAACACGTGCAAAAGCTGCAATTATTCACTTAATGGTGATGGCTTATGGGCGAATTAACCCGTTCACTATGGCGATAATTAGCGCGGTAATCATCGCGTTATTAACAAGATATCTAGATTAATGTATATGTTGTTACATTGGACACGATAAAATGTTGATTAACGTGTAACATGTGGGATTAGCAGATTTGTAGGAGCTGGCACGTAGGGACGATTAATTTTATTACGGTGGCTACAGATGAAGTCGCAATTAGAAAGTATTTGTAACCCAATTAACCCAATCAGAACTGTCAGTCTTACTTATTCCTGAATGCAATCAAACATTATATCCTTGAGAGTATTGATTTTATTATCTTCAATTTGACCAACACTGTAAGGTAAGTAATAAGTTATATAATATGTTATTTACAAAGGATACACGAGTATACCTACTCTTATTACAATACTGAAACCTCGAGTCGAAGCTAATCGTCATCCTGAGGATGCCTCGTTGAGAGGTGAAACAGTGTGTCGATTTCTTCCAGGGTCTTTTCAAGACTCTTTAGAAATAGCTAAGCGGAACAGGTTACTAAATATTTCCACATCATCATTTTACCTCGAGTCGTCAACAAAATTAATAATGCATCGAAACATATATTTTTATAACCTGATAATACTTAATTGGACGCCGATTTTTTTTTTTATAAAAAAACAGAGAGGGCAAATTCCTGGTTTCTGACAACCCATTAAATATAAACTGTTGTAAAATCTAAAAAATGTCGAGTAATTCGATTAAGAACGTCGATTTGGACAAAGAATCCCATTGAAACTATTTCTTACTGGCTTCCAGAAATCAGGAGTAAGTGAAAAGTAAGAGTAAGTAATACAAGGCAGTCTCACCATCATCATAAATTCCAGCAGCCTCATCCCTCGCATTCTCTTGGAGTGACCTGGCGATGGCCTCAGGAATGGGGGGAGGGGTCGGCAGATGGGAACCCTGGGGCTGGAAGCCGTTGGCGTCAGCGGTGTAGGTCACGCTGTAAACCTGGCCGTCATCACCGGTGTAACTGTAGCTACCTGCTGCCTGGATGCCGTTGGCTTCGACGCCGGTTTCATCGGCGTGAATGCCTGAAAAAATGGTAGAGTAGAGAAAATGGTTAGTCCGAGTTATAGTTATTTGTGAGATAAGTTGTTTGTTTACAATGGAGTGTATCAAAAGATTTATTTATAAAAATTAAGCTAAGAGTTTGCCATGAAATTGTAAATATCGCAGTAATTTGACAAGTCTCCTTAAAAGTGGCTTCCCAATTGTTGTAAAGAACGAGAATAATCTCATAAGTAGTAGACAAGTGTACAAAAAAATGATAAAATAATAGTACAAGCTTACAGGACTTGCTCTTAGATTTCAACAATGCAAAAATTGCTTAAAACTCGCTTGTAGAAATGGAAAAAGAGACATATTATAAAAGACGTAAAGGATATTCTTGAAAGAACAACAATACACAAAAAATACTGGAACAATGCAAATGACGGGCTTATCACTAAAACCAATGAAAAAGGTATGGTGTATGTCACTTAATTGGATATTGTTATCCGCCGACTACAAAATACAAAATGATGAATCATTCCTTAGCACTAATTCTTAGAGCTCAACCGTTACAAATTCTAACACAAACAATTTTACAAATTGTAACACATGTTTGCCTAAACTCGAGTTCATTGTGAAAATGGCAAGCAATGTGCTAGATAAGACCAACCCACTTAAGTGTAGTCTTCAATTATGTGCAACAAGCTAATATATGGATCGTTACTATAAATGTGTTCAATTCCATCTTATTTCTGAACTATTTTGAAATGCAAATACCCTTTTGAATCAGGCTAAGTAGATAGAGTGACAGAATTTTATTAACCTGCTGTTTACTTTTACAGCCAGTCACTGTCTGAAATGATATCTAAAGCAGAAACGAATGCATCTGAATGTGTATTTAATTTAAATAGCACGATTTTCGTAGTTTCTATGATACGGTTTGTTTTGCTGTGAAATACGGTTTGATACACAGGCACAAAAAGTTCCCACTTACTTATCATTGCTGTATGAAGTTAAGTCTTGATTAACGTCAGTGTCACCGCTGTTAAGCTTGTCTTAACTTTACACAACGAACGGGGGATTATTATCAATATATTATATTTATATATATATATATATATTTGGTTTGTATTCGTAAAATATCCACAACAGTCAGAATAACTTAGCATAGAACGACACATTTATAAGAGCAATCTTTTTCTATGTCAATAATACCAAGCAAAATGAAAAGAAAATTCTAGCTATTAGATACGCAAGTAAAATTCAAGCTCTTTGCTTATGATCTGCGCCAAACCTTAGACTATACATTTCAAATTAGGTCTTTTACGTAAAGTTGCGTAAGGCACGGTCGCACCCACGTTCAGTTTGATTAGGTTAATGATGTGAATGCGTATCATCTCGCTTTCAAACTTGTGTCGTAAGTAGATTTTGATGTGTCACTATTTACATTAATTTTATGTAGAACGAGTTAGAGGAAACGAGTTAGAAGAGACACTAACATCATCAAAGCTTGCTCTGATATATACACACAACTGTTTGGGTTTAACGTAGCATAATTTTGGTGTCCTAATTGTGATTTATATTATTAACATAAACATAACATAACATCACGCCTTGTATCCCCGAAGGGTTGGGCAGAGGTGTGCCTGTAACAGGTTCACCCACATTTTGCCAGTTATGTTTTAAGTCCCATGTAATAGGGGGCGAGCCTATTGCCATCGACCGGGCACAAATCCAGACTTCAGGCTGCTACTTTGAAATTTCAGATTTTTATATTATTAAATGGATCCGTATTTGGCATCCTTATGTTACACAGTGGTTTTTCACTTGCAAAATTCTGATTTATATCCTTGAGCTTGGTAGCATTTCCGAGATTATGATGGAACTCAATCGCATCTTAAAATCAATTGAGGAAAAGAACTTTACAAAAATAGGTCACACCATAAGAAAAAATTGACCAATTAGCAAGGTTGGTGATTACACTAACCTGGTTCACTAGCCGAACTTGACAATCATGAAGAAGATTTGAAACAAGGTTTATTAGTACACACTTTGGCATAATAACAGCCGTTTTCACACAAAGAAATCACATGAAAAACTCACCATTCTCCGTATCAAAAGCATAGCGGAATCCCTGCTCGTTGACCTCAGAATCGGACCTCAAGATAGCGGCGCTCCTGTCGAGTGCGGCCCTAGCTCTGGAGTCCTGGTAGTTGTAGGGGTAGCGGTACTGGGGGGCCACGAAGCCGCTGGGGGCTACGTAGCCGGGGAGGACGGCGGTGGCGCAGGCGCCGATGATGCAGGCGAGGATGATCTGCAGGTGGGAAAAAGGGTTGAAGTTGGTGCTAGTGAAGTTGAAGACGGTCTTAAACATAGCATTGCGCCTAAACTCCCCGTAGGGATCAAAGATGGGAACACCTACTTTCGTCAGTTATGTTTAAGTACTATGTCCCAGGGGGGTGATACTATCATCATAATATATATATTTCCTACCTACGAATGATATTTAATTGTGTTAGTAGTCTGTAAGCTTTCTGTAAAATTTAAAAAATAAAAATTTAAAAAAATAAGGCAAAAATCCAGACCCAAGTACCAGAACAAAATAAAAGATTGTTGTCTAAATTGAGAAAACATAAAAAGGTTCTGTGTTTATTGTATGCAAAACAGGAGTGCTATTTTTTATGGTATTGACATTTCTGTAAGATTATTTCAATACACGACAGATTAGGGTTTAATGGAATTGAAAATAAAAGTAGATTTTTTAAGAATTCTAGTCTGACATAATGTCTTTACATGATTGAGCTTTCCACTACCGCGTTTTGCACTTCACACTGCATTGTATTCAAAATTATTATTAATCATTTATGTAGGCACCGTAATTGATTGATTTACTTAATCTATGCGGGTATTTTTGTAAGCCTTCTTTTTATAGTTCTGTAGTTACAACATACAAAACAATATCCCATCAAACACCATAACGAGTACACTTCCCAAACTATTACGGTAACCGTTACCGAAATATTATAATAACGGAATAAACAACAACATTATTATCAAAGAAAACACAAAGGAAACCCCGTATCGAAATCGTTTCACAAATCACGAAAACTAAAACCAAACGTCACGATGAAAAAAAAACAATTGACACTACAAAAGAGTATTGAATTCGATAGCAAACTCTTTTGACGCAAATTCTCGTGACTTTTTCGATTCGTCTAAAGCTTTTGATACACCTACCAACTTCATGTTGTTATCTGGTCTGAGGTTGGCAGAAGAATGCTGGTGTTGGTCCTCGTTCCACTATATATAGGTGTCGACCTGATATCCTGAGCCAAGGTCATGGTCAAGCAAAGTTGTATTAGAAGATCTGATTCACTATTACACGAGGATGATGATATTAATTAGGTCTCTTTGGAATTTGAAAGGGGAATTCATACGTGGGCTCGATTTTTGAATTCTTTTGAACTTACACGTCTAATAAAGGTTACAAACCCAAGAAAATTAATAATGATTTAATTCATTGTGTAGAAAAAATTGTTATGCATTTTAATATTTTATTGATTTAGGCAATATATACGATGGTTTGCCTGTCAAATAATTCATTTAAATCAATTATTATTTAATTTTTAATATCCGTCTTTTGTGTGATGAGATTAGAATTTAATCAATAACCAATCTAAAATAAATTGAACTGTTTAATACTGTAAAAGCTTTCGGTTTATGATTATCAAGATTTAAATTTTAAAATCGCATCGCTGGAATTAGTTAAATTACAGCGATGCGATTTTAGCAATGGTAGTCATATTGTAATATAATCACGCTTTTTTACCACATTATGGTGAATTGCAGTCTTTTTAGAATATGCTTGGTGATAGTGGTTATATAGGTACTTGACCAATAAAGAAGCATTTTATACCCCATAACTTATATGATCTATTGCTCTTTCAAAATTAATTCACTGCGTTTACTCAAAAGCCCAAATCTGTAGGTATCTAACTAAACATAATATTATAAAATAAAAGAGCTTTTCGCATTTTTCTTCTAAATTGCGCTACGGATTTTGATGCGGTTTTCACAATAATTTAGAGAATTTATTCCGAAAGGTAAATATGTATTATATGAATATTAAACTTACTTAACTTACTTAAAAGAAATCTCGATGTTTTGTCAAGTCAAAAGACCCGTGCAAGGCAGGGGCAGGTCGCTAGTCTATACAAATAAATAAAATTGAAGTGCCTGTTTGTAATGTCAAAATAACAGCTTTTTACTAAATGTATAAATAAAAGTATAATTACGCGGAATTATAATAAAAATAAAAATAAATATTTCTGTCTGTCTGTTTGTTACGACTAATCTCTGAAACGGCTGTACCAATTTTGACGGAATTTTCACTAGCAGATAGCTAACGTTATAAGGACTTTCTTTTATTTTTAGAAAAAAGTATTAGAGTTCACGCATGCGAAGCCGCGGCCAGCAGCTAGTTGGAAATAAAACGATAACAATTTACAAGTCATAAATAGTAATTTAATCAGGTCTAAGATTACATTTAATCAGAGCAAGATTAATATCGCTATTATAGTGTTATGTGTGCCTAAAATATTCATCACGTACAATGTAATAAAAACAATTTATTTCTGCGGCTGTCAACCGGTAGTCGTAAGGTATGACATCCTTGTACGTAATATTTATAGTTCCAGTTGTCAAAATTATTTTTAATAGTTTTGTAGAGCACTTGTTTGATTATAACGCGGTCTTTGGAGGCACTGCTTAGATACACCTTGTTGTTCCAATAGTAAGTATTTTTTAGAACGAAATTCTGTAACGCGTCTAGCGTTAAGAGTAAACTGGTAGAACTTGTCATGTAACGAAAAAGCGTTATGCCCGAAAAAGTCAATTTCAAATATCGATAGTTCATTTATTTTATTATTTATGTACACACAGTAAAATACATTTAGATACAACATAATTATAATTTGATTTGATTTTTTTTAATGTTTATTTTTTATTGTTTTTTTAACTTAAATTAGATGGGTCTGTAGTAAAAAACAAATACTTTTGACATTTGAAACTTGAGACTTGGAGTTCCTTGCCCGTTCTTCTCCACAGGTACCTAAGACTACGCTTTGGAATGGCAACTATTTTCATCTTTCTGACTGACCGACCGACAAACAATTCAAAAGTACCTGTAATTGGTTTATTTGAAATAAATCCTTTGGATTTGAGACCATACTAGATGGCTTTGGTTTCCCATGACACCTCTGACTTTTTTTTAATTCTCAATATGTTTTATTAGGGCTTATGTATACTCTCTAATGCGTGGCTATGCCCTACATAAGATGGAACAGCGACTTTGTCAAGGTCGTGGGAATCCACTGGATGCGGCAAGCACAGAACTACTGGCCCTTTAAATTCCCGTAATTTAATACGTTTAAAATCTAGTCAAAATCTCATCTCGGCGATAATCAATGTCAAAAATTTATGGAAATTAGAGGTATTTGTGACACATTGAGACTAAGATTGGAACGTGGACGTTCTTAAAAATACGAGATTTTTCCCTCCGCTCATTGTTGCGACGATTGGGAATGCAATCTCCAGCAGAGTCGGTGGACGTCTTTAAAATGATGAAACTACATAATTACTTATTAAACCTATTCTGACGTTTGCCTAACTATTTTAAAACATTACACTTTTCTTGTACAATAAAATTAAACCTAATAAGAGAATTTCGTTAGGTTTCTAATTTGTAAAAGTTCCTGAATTACTTTTGAGGCCACCCAAAAGTGCACTAGTGGCCTATATCCAGCAATGTTATGCTATAGGCTGTTATTAACAATGATAATGTCTTGCACTAATAACCTATGGTAATTACAGGTTGTGGATAAGATTGCATTTGGATTGACATTTCAGACCTGCAATGACCTGCATAGATTAGTTGCGCTTTTGAAGAGTGCACGATTCTTTATGCAAAAACCGACTGCATATCTAAACACATCTAGGGTCACCTTTTTCGTAAAACTAAATGCCAATGAATATCAGCTTTAAAACCATTGTCATTTAATCATTGTCTACCTCGTTATAAAGAGGTCAAAACGCATAAGCATCTTGTCCTGTATTCGATCCACGGGTTGAACAGTATTTTGGGTTTACGTTTAGAATTTCGCAGTCTGTACTGAGAGCAGCCCAGAGTCAAGATTTGTACCTGATAAGTTAGGCTCGTCCCCTTTAGCCCCTTTACTTTCCCACATGGGGTTATAACTAGCGAAATGTGTTTGTACTGTACATTTCTACCAACCCCTTTGGAAAATACAGGCTTTGTGATTGTAATGTCTTCTGCATCTATTTCCTTTCCATTAAGAAATTATCCTATACGGAACCGGCTCTAACGATTTTAATGAAAGTTCCGATAGCGGTGTTTACGGGGGCAAAAAATCGTTCTAGCTTGTTCTCATATCTGGGAAAATTCGTTTTCTCTGTTTTTTCACCCGAGCAGAGCTCGGTCGCCCAAAGTTTAGAACAAGATGGCTACCTTAGAATAATGACATGGCAGCGGAATTAATAAGTACCTCCTATCATGGCAGCATTAAATTGGTATGTAGATACTATCCTGTATACTATTAAATGTGCATTCTATATTTTTACCAGAGCAGAGCTCGGTCGCCCAGGTACTTGGCATGAAATGACATAAAATTATAGAGAGAATTTTTCGTTGGTGACAGTCCCATGGTTCACGCGGTGAGCTACTGACGGTACTGCCAGGTGGCCCTGCCGCCCGCACACCTGTACGAAAAAGTCATCCTATAATTTTTTGTCACTAATTTCGTGTTGTTACTTTGACTTTAATGCTAGGGTCACCTTTACCTTAAATCCTAAATGTCAAAATACGAACCTTATAATGAACATCAACTTTATAAACGTTGTCATCAAAATTAAGATCATTCGGATTACATCACATCACGGTTCCAACATCCTGGACCATTTGATTGATTGGCAGAGCCACATCCTACAAAATATCGTATGAAATTAAAACTTTAGGATTAATTTATATTTCCATATCGTTTGGCATTATATTTTTTATATACAAAAGACGTGTTTACGAGGCTCTTATTGTCTTTAATTAGTTTTATTGATCAGGCGAGCTTTGAACTCGTGTAATCTATCATGATTGATGTTTTATGGACTTTAAACTAGTTTCACACTATGTCATATTACGGTGGGTTTGTTAGTTTGTATGTGGTCTAGCGTTTTTCTCTGGAAAGGCTTGCATTTGCCCACGATCTTACTTTAAGTAGCGATGTGGTCAACGATGAGGTAAACTTGTCTAGGGAAAAGCATTTCTCAGTTGTTTTCTTAGATTTCCGTGCCCAACGGGTGCCAAACGGAACCCTATGAGTAATACTCCGCTGTTCGGTCGTCCATCCATCTGTCTGTTAGCAGGCTGTATCTCATGAACCGTAATAAGTTGACAGATGAAATTTTCACAGATTATGTATTTCTATTGCCACTATAACAACAAATAAAACATACAAGAAACGTGTTTTTTTTTTTCGGCGTTTTTTACTCGATCTTAATACGGAACGGAACCCTTTATGTACGAGTCCGACTCGCACTTGGCCGGTTTTTTGTGGAAATCTTTATGTGTTTTACTTTGAAAAAGTCTACTGATAAAGATCTCTGAAACCTTGCTACTTGTATAAGCATTATATACCCAGTTGGTATAACTTAAGGATTAAATGTTGCTTTAAAAATGCCATACGCTTATAAATCATTTTTTAATTACACGATTGGAGTGTTTAGATAGACCCGATTTAAAAAAATCAAGCCTTTTCTAGAAATAACTACTATTTTATGTAGCAAAATAAAATGGCAGAAACGTGAGCTTATAATTTTTTTTACAAACTCATCCAGGTTCTCTCAAAGTTTTCAAGATAAACCAACAGACTGTAGGCATAATCATGTTAAAAACATTGTAGTATCTAACTATAAATTTTTTGTAAGCTTTTCCTTGAAAAGACCATAACTTCTTATTGTAAAACATTTGAAATTATTATAACAATGATCAGTGTCGATAATTTTAGTCATAAAGACATGAACATGACATGGCACCTGATTATTATTAATATTTTATTTAATTTTCACACCACCTGGTCGATTCTTTCAAATTACATGTCATGCAAATCTAACCTAAAGTAATCTATTATAGACCCTAGGTCTAGCCGGGAAATAATACCTCCTAACACTATAACCAGTGGGTTATAAGATTAGTAGGTATTATACGAACTTTTTGTTGTGGAATAAAAGTCACGTTATTGAGCAGTGGCTCAATAATGAGATTTTTATTCCACAACAAAAAATTCATATGAAACCTTAAAAAAAAAGAAACGACTATTGAATTACTTTTTACTATTTCGCAGAAGATGTAAAAAGTAGGGTGTGAAAATTATTCTCCTCGGTAATAAAGGTGTCTTCGTCTTGGGCGAGCTTGAATCAAGCGCTATATTGAAAAAAATAAAAAAGCTCCCGTAACATAAGACACTGCTTTATCTCCTTGGTGAAAAATCAACTTTTAAAGTTTCCTAGCTAGCTTTTGTGTGTTTTTTAAAGGTATTACCTAGGTATTTGTTAGCATTACTCTCATTGTTTAAAACCCTTATGAAAATCCTCAGCCACATATATGTAGCTTCTACAGACAAGCTAAATAGTATGAATATTTTTTTTAAATATATAAAGTTCTTTGTTTCTGCTAAGTGGGAGATCTACATAAGTCAGCACTGGGCTTTAATGGACTGTTGACAATATTATGAACATCTATCTGTCTTGCCACACATGTTGCCAAGATCGACATAAAACTCTAAAATCGGATACCAAAACTAAAATAACAAAACAAATTATCATACAAATGTGCTTAAACGTATTAAAAATACAACTTCTAGTTCAAGTATTACGTAGTAGTCAATAAACGTATCGATATAAATCATTGAGATACGTCTCGAGTTTCGATTTACTCCGAATATGTCAAATTGAATCGATTGCTGTATAATAAATGGGGCCAAGTTCTTCTTTACTACGTTTTACACAATACGAAGTTGATATACCGTCGTATAGTAATAAGGTTTTATAGTAATGTTTCGATGTTAGTTATTGAAATGTGAAACTAAAATAATGTTTACTGTGATGAACTTGGCATGCTTTATTTTATTGTTGTGGCCTACAAAAACATGTTAGTGTGCTTAGATATAGACACCTATAGTAATGCAACATATCCCAGGAGGGGCTAGTGGCTAAATAGCAACAGCCGCACGGGTCGAATAAAGTAAGCTACGTTTGCCGCGGTCAGTTTATGGATGGGCGACCATCATATCGGGACCCGCCCGTGCCTCAGAAAGCACGTTAAGCAGTCAGTCCTAGAAAGACTGAGAGTCAGAAAGCACGTTAAGCTGTCATCCGTAGATCTTTATCAGTCGTTACTAGTTAGAAGACCAAAAAGTCTGACAACCAGTCTTACCAATGGGTATCGTGTTACCCAGTGTAAAATACTGGTATTCACCTGCATCCGGTTAGATTGGAACCGATGGACTGGAGATTCGATTCGATCCAAGGGGTTATTGCGTTTATCCACCCCAAAAAATCCACCGTAAGGTGGACACTTGGAAACTTACGTTCGAGAATCTACCCTAAGCCTTTATATTCCGTATATTCAACTAGGGCTAGGGTGAATTCTCGGACATACGTTTCCGACCTTAGGATGGATTTTTTGGGGTCGATAAACGGAACTACGCGATCCCAGTCTATGACTGGATCTATGCCTCTCCCACCACAATACCAGGTTCTTCACCTTCCGTATTTAGTCTCTTTCAGCCGCCATTTTGTCGTCTGTCTAACACTATGACCATTAAGGTACTGATACCGGATGTTTAACATAGTGAGGAAACAGGCATGTCTGAGAGATATTTTTTAAGCTGTAAAGCCATGTCAGAGGCCCATGGGCGGCATAAAAAGTCCGACACCAGGTTGGTCACAGACCACACAAAAAAGAAAGATTAAGTGGTTACACAGTACATACACTTACTTTAAGTCCAGTCATACTTACCATAATCTAAATGATCCCCATCCTTCAGTAAAACTTACGAAACCTAATAGTATAATGCCTTATAGCAAAATTCATCTAGAACATTTTCTGTAACGTTTATGATTATCGTCTTGCCAATGATAAGGTATAATCCCACCATGATATAATAGCTAACTAATTTTTAATTGCTACTAATGAGATTATTAGATAATATGACATATCTAATCACATCAACGGTATCTGTAGAGGCAATTATTAAAGACCCATATGGTATTATCGGCAAAAGGAGACATATTTTCGCAGATTCATTGACGATTACAATGGCTATGAGAAAATGCATCATTATCAGTAGGACCGATTATATATTAACTCCTAAAGTTCACTACTGAAATAGATTCCCAATAAAAGTTAATTAAAGGTTGACATTTTAGTAATGGTTATGGCTTAAGTAAGAGCCATATTTAAGGGCTGTTGTAAGAGCCACCGCCTTTAGATTATGGCTAATTTATACGAGGAGAGTTTATCGCCTTGAATCAATCTGCCTAGCCTTTTCCTAATTATGGTGGGTTCGGCTTTTAGTCTAACTGGATGCAGCTAAATACCAGTATTTTACATGGAGTGACTGCCTATCTGACCTCCGCAACCCAGTAACTAGGTAATACGATACCCCTTGGCAAGACTGGTTGTCAGACTTTTGAGCTTCTGATGACCCGTAACGACTGTCAGATTCACGAATGACAGCCGGGACCAACGGCTTAACCTGCTTTCCGAGGCACGGAGGAGTCTCGATATGTAGAAATGGTCACCCTTCCACGGACCAGCCCCGGCAAGCGTAGCTTAATCTGATGGATCGAACCGTGCGGTTGTTAGTACTTACACTAAATTAAATTATTAAAATGAAATGATTTCAATCATTTCATTTTAATAATTTTATTTCGTTTAAATAAATAAAATGATTCTATAAAAGGGTGTCATTATCCTATTACCAATGTTTACCTAAACATGCAGATTTTTTAATTGTATCGTTAATTAGGTGTTTGTATGTAGGTACGACATAAGAACGATGTTAATTGTTATTTATTGAAGGGAAGCGGATACTACTCGGTACGTGAGGTCACTTGAAATTGACTGCTTTGAAATACTTTCATTGTACGATTTACATTTATTACATTTTACAGTTAAATATGCATGTAAAATAAATCATACGTAAAGAGATAAAGGTATAAATGAATTTGATTTCACTATAATTTTAATTTCTCAGTAGCAGCCCGGTGTTTGGATTTGTACCCGGTTGATGGCAATAGGCTCGCCCCCTATTACACGGGACTTTAACATAACTGGCGAAACTCAAAAGCATTTATTTCAATTAAACCATTTACAGGCACTTTTGAATTGTCAAGGAATCAGTCAGTCAGAAATATGAAGCTAGTTACCCATTCCAAAGCGTTATAGGTACATATGGAGAAGAACGGGCAAGAAACTCCACGGACACTCTTTTGTGTGAGATGTGAGTATACACATGTATGTGTGTACCTACATGTGTGTGTTGTGTGAGTAGGCGTAATGTTATATTATACATAATATACTTCTATTATGTCTCATTCAGTGTCCTTCAACCGATTAAGACCTCTGAAAACAACAAATTCAAAGATAAACATTATACCAACATAATCATATGTGTCTGTTTTTGTAATTTAATCAAAGCAACGTGACTCAAAAATTACTGATTTCAAATGAATAGTAATTACTGTTTTATGGTGAGCAGCTATTGTTAGATAATTACAGCCCCCAACTGGCTTTATGCCAACTAATTATTGAAATATTGAGGAAGAATTGAACTTTAGAACTAAATTGTAGGTAACCTTGTAACGTAAGTAGGTTTAACTGAAAAACTACTTGGTTAAGAAAATTAATAGTAATCAGAGTCTCAATATTATTACACCTAATTATCTGCATCGTGAGAATCAAATGAATGAAGCAATTTCCATAATTATCTATTTCGTTCAAAATAAAATCCAGATTAACATCAGATGATTTCTCAAATATTGGTGCAATTTATGTATGTATGAATTTGTAGATTTTTAAATGTTAATTACCTAAACATTAATCATTTTATTAATTTTACTGATTGCATTCAATTGATTTCTTTAACTTTGTTCCCGGAAGCTTTTAACTCAAAATCATCATTTTAATCATCAGTAACAAATAAATCTTCATTTAGACATAAAATATGCAGCCGGGCACAAACTGTGAAACTGCAAACTATTTTTGCTTGCTTGCTTGCCAGCTTGCTTTGTTCGTATGTATTTGTCATCCATTTTTCAAGCACTTCCTGGCCTCCCATTGAGCTGAAACTTGGCTTATTTAAATACGGAGACATTTTAAAAATATGATATCATTGAGCTGGTCTGATGATGGAGCCCGAAAATGGTCATAGGAACTTCTCAACTAAATGAGATAGCGTTGTTGAGTTTGAAATCGTTGTCCTTTTTCTGTTTGAGGCGTAAATGCAAAGATAAGCTTCAAGCTTTTACGTAAAATATTTAAGTTCTATGGTTACGTAAGTTTCATTTAGTACTTTTTCACTAAAAGCTTGTTTTTTAAAATATTTTTACTTAATCTTTCACTGCCTTCAGTGCCCGCAGAATTTGTGATCAATTTTGAGTGCCCTCAATTTGTAGTTAAACCTAGTGAGTTATCTACGCGATACTAATCATGTTATTATGCCATTTATTCAGAAACTAATCTCAAATATCTTCTGTACTTTTAATAAAGCTGAAGAGTTTGTTTTTTTGTTTGTTTGAACGCGTTAATCTGTGGAACTACCAGTCGGATTTGTTTTCTTTTTTGCATTTGATACCCCAATTCTTAAGAAAAGTTATAGGCTATTCTTCTTATTTTCCTGTGGTTAGAGACTAACCTAGTGTCAGAGTTTTAAAGCCGCCCATGGGCCTCTGACTTGGCTTTACATGCCGTCGAGAAATATATCTCTCAGACATGCCGGTTTCCTCACGATGTTTTCCTTCACCGTTTTTGAAGCAAGTGATAATTATACAATACGCACATGAATCCGAAAAGTCAGAGGTGAGGCCCTGGGTACGATCTCGAGACCTATGACTTGGCAGTCCGACGGTCACACTACTAGGCTATTTAACACACGCTACGACCCTTAGTAGACCCGAGCAAAAAGTCAGAAAATAGCGCGGGGCAGGCGATGCGATGCGACAGAGTGGGTCGGGGAAACAAGAAATTTCACGTAGACGAAGTCGCGCGCAGAAGCTTGTAAAAAAGATGCTGGGACTTTTATTATATAAACTCATGTTTCAAAGTGTAAAGCTATGGTTTCCTAAAAGAGCGGTTCCGTCACATTAAAACGGCCGTCATGAAAATCTGTATAATTCACCAGTGTTTGTCATTGATGCCAAAAGTTGTCGATTCGCCTACAAATAAAAGAACTTCGTGCAAATCGCATCAAGAAAAAATAATATTATTTAAAAGCGTCGATTCGGGCGAGTCGGGCGAATCACCAATAAGCCAAAAATGGTATTAATATTCTGTATTTTGACAGCCATTATTGTGTGACCGTTCACCGCTTTCTTAGGAAAAATATTATAATAAAGAAGTTAACTTAAAAGAGGTTCTTATGTTAAGGCTAGACTCATACTCACGAATTTATATCTACAACATGTCCCGGAATAAACAAACACCACCAAGCACCCCAATTAGAATAATTAGCTGAAATCATAATACATACACTGAATTTTTATTATTATACATAATATATTAAACATTCTTGAAGTGAAAACTTCTTTAGGCACGTTGGGCATTTTTGACATGAGATCAAACCATTGATATTGCGACACTGTTACCGACACCTCATTTTTGTAAACGCGTATGTGCTCTTTATTTATATTACGTTACGGATCAATGTTCTATGCAAGTATTTTTACTTGCCAACAGACGTCTGTAGAGTAAAAGACATCAACGCATTGATTACCGCGGTGTCGATGCAGGTGATGTTATGATACCTACATAGGAAAGTTTTTTAGTTTTCACTTCTGTCAGCACTCCCAGAATGCCGCTGTTTTTTATATATATTAAATTAGTTATACTGATTGTGGGAGAAAATTGTTGTCACAAATCTATGCACGCGCACAGTCGCACACGTATAGGGGTCTAGCACAGTACGTAGTTCGTCCATTTCGGTTTATTTTTGCTATACAGCGAAATTTTGATTGTAATTCGTAAATTACACTCAAAATTCCGCGTTAAAGGGATTTTTTAAATAAAAAAAAATAATTGTTACTATTATAACTAATAATTTAAATTATTTTTGAAATAAAAAATCCATTTATTAAAAATTACAGAAATCGATTCAGTAAATTATTCTGAACAAATAATTTACATAATGTGCATTAATCAGTTACACATTGTATATTTATATCCTATCCTACTCTAGCAAAAAACAAAAGAACAAAAGGATTTTTCGTCTTTGAATCTTATATTGACTGACAGGCGCATTAAATAGGTATGTCAGTCACAGCTAGCAGGCATCTTATTCCAAAGCTATGCACATTACGTATGCTCTAGCGCATAGGACTAAATTAAGATGTATTAAAGTCAAGGGCAGGAGGCTTGATTGAATGTCTTATCTCTAATTATTTATAGAGAAAAAGTCTCATGTGAATCTAAGAACAAAAGGTAATTCCTTCCTTCCTGTGCTACAAAAAAAATAGGCATTCATAGGGACTGCCGATAGAAGCACAGATACAGAAGTGAAAACTTAAATCTTTGGAATAACGGTGTTTTTTGTTTTAATTTTTATGTTAATTATAGTCTGAATAATTAAAAAAATAATTAATTTTTCATTGAGATTATTAACATTAGACTGGTTTTCACATCTATTGGCAATCCGAGCAATAATTTATAAACATTTTTATATACTTTATTTATTAATCAAAACATGATGGGCTGTGTACAATGAATATTTATCCACTTACTGTCGATTACACACAAAAACATTTAGTTTTCAATAACATTCGTAGGCGTCCCGGGACCTTCAAAATTACTGCTATAGTTTCACCGAGACTGCTGTACTGCGCCAAAGATATGTGTGGGGCGTGCCGGGGGGGGGGGGGGGGGGGGGTCGATCCGATTTTGGTCAAAAATGATCACAGATATAACTGTTATCAATAGACCTGCAATTGTACTTCATTTTGTTGTTATAAAACCAGGAGTTAAGTCCTTCCTTTTAGTTTTTATCGTTTTTAGGATGGAATTACTTGACCATTATTCTTGAAACTATAACAACAAGCAGAAATATAGCTTGGTACCTGAAGAAGGCTATAATACATACGTACTGCATCATCATATTTCATACTACTGGGTATTATATAGGCCTCCGTGCGTCCCTCATCCAGGGTGCAATACACGAACACACAGACCGACACTACTTATTCCTGATAATTCACAACTACAATTTCAAAGGAATCATTCACTTGTCTTCGGTTTATCTAAAAAAACAGTTCACGATTGAGAATTTAAAAATCCATTGTTATATTTGTCTTAGAAACGAAGATAGTCATCATTAAAAACCGCGATACGTGAGGTCGTGAGTTCGATCCCGGATTTGAACCAATAATACGTGTTATTTCAAAATAAGCTTGTTGATATGTACATATTGGTAAAATAAAAATGGTAATGGTTTAATAAATAAATAATTTAATTCTTCAATTTTCTTGCCTAAGGTATTTTAACTATGTGGGATAAGCCTATTTGACATTTCATAACTCCGTAGTTGTAAGATTTTGCTTCATCACAATTAAACCGGAAGCTACTTCCCAAAACCTCGACATTATCATCATAAATTAGCCTCCTTACACTACAACCTACCCACGAAACTTAAAAATCCTTCTCCCAGGCTTCGATTCGCGCGTTCCACCCATTGTCACTCCCACGCACGTGTCAAGGTGCCATGATTCACTGGCGAACCATCAGACACGTGTATAGTATGTTAATAGCTTTATTTAACTAATGTTTCGATGTAATTATGTACCGCTGTTTTGGTAGATCATTTTATTGTTTCCTCGTTTTGATAGAAGTGTGGGAAATGGCTGTGGATTGTTTAGAAGGGTGTGGGGCGCGAAGCTTTGTGTTTAGTGACTAGTTTGATAGTAATATTTAGTTTTCTAGTTTAATATTTAGCATTTACAGATTGCATGATATTAAACATCATAACATTACGATTTGTGAGAAATAAGGCGAAGGGTTAGGCAGAGGTGTACCTATAGTACACCCATATTTCGCCAATTAGAGCGGTAACACACTGGGATACCATGGCGACGTCGCCGGCTACATATCCAAACAATGCGTATTGAAATGTATGACAGTTAACTCACTTGGCTACGGTCTGGCGACGTCGCCAATTAGGAAGCGTAGCCACAACCGACCGGCCCCTACGTGGAGACTGGATACTCTATTAGTAACTTACTTGTATACAAAATACTGGCGACTTGGCCACTCGTCGCCAAATCCGCAGTATTTCGAAATCAAGTAAGTTACGCCTCCCTTACTCAGTGGCCAACTGATTACCAAGACGGACGCCCGCGTGTTACTGGCTAATTATTTGGCAACCTCATTTGTCTATGGTAGATAGCCCGAAGTAGCCATGGCTACGTAATCAGTGACGTCGCCAGGGCGTCCCAGTGTTTTAGCGCTCTTATGTTTAACTCCTATGTAATAGGGGGCGAGCCTATAGCCATCTGGACACAATTCCAGACTCTCGGCTGCTACTGAGAAATTCCAGATAGAAAAACCCAATAATACTTTGCCCGACCCAGGAATCGAACCCAAGACCTCATTCTCTCAGTAGTGCTTGCGACCACTAGACCAACGAGACACTCAATGTTGATTTTTGTCATTCAAAAACATGAAACGCATGATTGATTCATTTTTGTTTTCGTGTTCGTTTTTGTTCTTGGATCTATTTAGGTACTTTAGATCACTCAAGGTCAATGTCAAACAAAACAAGAGGTTTGCATTTTGTACTTGGGTGAAATTTGTTATTATTACAGAACATAAAAAAAGCCTTAGGTAACAGGAGACATCTTTTTCATAGGTTTAGATAATTATTATCATTTGTGTATATAATTTTCACAAATGCCAGGGAAAGAATTGCATTTTCATCTGGCTTACTGGTCGATACGCACGAAACGGACGAATCGTCACATAGTCAATAAAAAAGTACACTAGGAACTTGCCAATAATTTGCTCCCAGGTTAAAAAAAAATATTGCACAAAATTCAAAATGTACCAATTGCCTAATATATATTTCTGGAGGTGCCGATTCACCCACAAATAAATTAACTGCGAGCAAATCGCTTAAAAAAAAATTAAACTTTATTTAAAAGTGACGATTCGTCCGTTCCGGGGGAGTATATTCGTGCGAATCGACGGATAAGCCTCTCACCCAGAGAAAAAACCTTAAAACCAGTGATATCAAACTCGTTTAAATTAAGTTTATTCTTTTACACGTAATACAAAGGTATAAGAACAATTTTTTTTACCATAATATCATATTGTTACATCAATTTAATCTGCAATTAACTCATTAACAAGCTACCTACCGTAACGACTTTCCAAAATGTTCACTTTCCTCCTCGTAATATTTTGATTCATGTAATTAACACAACTCTATGTAAATACGGTGTGCGTGGGCACAACAACTTGTAACTACACCTTCCTGGCTTGATGTTGTTAAGATCACCAGGTCTGTGAAACAATGGAGGACGGTTTTTGAAGGATATTTTCTGAAATCTAAAGTGATTTAAATTGGTACAACATTTCATACGACTGCAAACGTTATCGCACTGTTTTCATGATGAAAAATAAAACATATTAAAGCTATGCGTGTAAGTATTTTTTTTACAATGTGACCTATGTTAATAGTAATTATGACATCCTTCTTTTCTTCTCTGCCCTGAACCCTATTACATAAGCCTCCGGTGCCGTCCGCGTGCTGTATCTCATGAACTGTAATAGGTAGACAGTTAACATTTTCTCAGATTTTGTATTTCTATTGCCGCTATACAAATAATAAAAAATTAAATAAAGTTAATTATTATCACTTTGAGGGACTCTAAACGCCCATAGGCGTAATAAAAATAAAACTTCTATTTTATCTAGTTCAGTGTCCTTGAATGCGTTAAAGAGGAATACAAAAAACGTGTTCTCTTCGGCGTTTTTTGCTCGATCTTAATACGGTACGGAAACCTTCTTGTGCGAGTCCGACTCGTTCTTGGCCGGTTCTATTCTGCCATTGTCACTGTGAGCCGTTACTATACCATTCACTCTTTTTTATTTCAATCATTCCTCTCACAATTCATCCATATTTTCTTTGTTTTTCCTCTCTCTCTATCAACATTTATATTCATTACTCTTTTAGTTAAGTGCATAACACTCCTCAAGACAAACGTTTCCCTTTAAACTTTTCTATAACTGGCACCACTTTCAAACTTCGTCTACATTGCTCTCTAATATCTTACTTTAGCCACTTACTTTCTCACTCCACAGATCCATCTCCACATTCTACACGCAATCGTTTCTCATCAGTCTTTTAAAAACGTCCACTGCTGAACTTAAGCCTCTCCCAAACTGCACTCTAACGACTGATTCTGTGCTTTCCACATCCAGTGGATTCCAGCAAGCTAATAAGCTAAACGAAAAGAATATTTTAGAGGATCAGAATATTTTTCTTCATTTACTTAAGACAACAGCTTTCATAAAGATATACTTTACCGAGTACCTTATCCGTAATCGAACGTTTGTATTTCACAACCTGTAATAATTATCCTATAATTATCACAAAAGTTCAAACCAGAAGTCCTCGGACACTCAGGTCAACCAGATTACAAATTGCAGAAAATCCTCTAAACCATTAACTCTTGGTCACAACTCCCATAATGTACAAAGCAGGCAGACAGACAAATCGCATCTGTATCTCATTGTGATTGATACTGCGATTAAACTGTCTTATCTTGCAATATAAACGATAATTAATTCAATATTGTACGCATTTTCTATGTTCCTATGATTCTATGGTGGCTGACGTCATTGTTTTGTAATACATTCTTCGTGGATGCGCTTGCGTTGGTGGAAACTGCAATGAATAGTCATGAAAAAGGTATTGCCCCAATTTCGATATTTGGTTTGGAATTTTGTATATCAGTAGCAGGTAACAGTTTCGTTGGCCTAGTCCTTTATGTTGTTCTCTAAACTAATGGAGTGATGTAGAAACTATGGTCTTTTCCTATTCCACCAATTTCTATTGTGGTTAATTTCGATGCGAATTCTTAGACAGAAGAATAACCTGTTTGGCTGGAACACGTCGAGCTACATTTTCTCTGTACTTTTCTGGTGGGATGCCACTGCAGAGTCTGGTTTACAGCAGTTGCAAAGGTTGAGAACTGTGAGATTTGATATCGCTTTCTGGAAGATATTATCCAATAACATGTTTATAAAATATCCAAAGAAATTAAAGAGAGAAATGTTAAAAGGATATCTTTTGTGAAACACCACAACCCCAAAGTTATGGTGTTTCAAGAGAGCTGGCTGAGTTTTCACATAAGCTCGAAAGTGACTTATACGCTCTGTATTAACGTAGGTAAGTTTAGTGCATCCTGCAAGTATAGTTCAGCTAATGATATAATTGTTTTGTAGGTAATAACGAGGATAACTATTACATAGCGTTTAATAAAAGATACTTAGTAATGGGTAATACCATACCAATGCCACCTGATTATCATGTGAAAGACATAAAAATATATTATGTGATTCCATAAATTCTACAACGTGATTGCTATGTAAATACATAAACGGACATTGTATCCTGCATCTACTCGTGAGTACTGTTCTAAAATTCCCATGATAAATACTGCCCTAAAACTTTCTCAAGCTATTACCAAGCCTAATTAGTCTTTTTCCAACTATTTGGTTATAAATATAAGTTAAAAAGTGAACAAATGCGCTTTGTTCTATGGTGGATAGAAAGTTTTTAATTAATACCTACCATAAAGGAGAAATTTATGGGTTGTGATTTACACAATTATCTGCCTAGCCTTTTCCCAATTATCTTGGGGTCAGCTTCCATTCTAATCCGATGCAACTCAATACCAGTATTTTTTTACATGGAGAGACTACCTATCTGACCTCCACAACCCAGTGTCTGTATAACATGATACTCCTTGGCAAGACTGGTTGTCAGACTTTCGGGATTCTAACTACCCATAACTACAGTCAAAAATGAACGAATGACAGCCGGGACCAACTCCTTGACGTGCTTTCCGAGGCATGGAGGGATCTCGGTATCTACCTCGGCAAGCGATACTTAACCTAGAAGATTATTTAACCACGAGCCCCTCCCACGTATTTGCCAATTTTCAAGAAAATCTGTACAGGAAGTTAGCAGTAATAACGAATTAAACGGACAGACAGAAAGATAAACTTTCTTATTGCAATCTTAATAGGAATAACATTGATGCAAGTTACAATAGGAGATGATTAGCATCTGTTATTAATAATGTACCAACTGGGAATGTTAGTAAAATACTATTAGTGTAATATCATTAATTTGTTTCAGCCCACATGGTGACCTAAGACTTCATTTGACTACTGATGAGTGGTTTGTAGGCGAAGACGGAGCTCTAATAGAATACAATAAGCAATGACTAATGAACTTGGTTAAAAATTATGACAAACTTTTCAGAGTACGGAAACTACCAGAATTCTAAAAAGTTCCTTTCTTTTAGTAGGTTTTCTAGGTATGTCTATAGCCTAGTTTTTCCAATGTAATGTTTATGTGAACCTACTTTAAAGGTACGACGTGTCGCCGTGACACAACTTGTCGGCGAGTCGCCTTCATAGAAATACTTAGGAAATAATACTTAAAAATTAATAGGAATCAGTCGTGTTGCGATGACACGTCGCCTACAGTTGCCGCCTGCGGTCGGCTACGGAATGGTTCCTTTAGGAATCTTTTAGGAACGACAACTGATAAACTAACTTTAAAAGTATTTTATTTATTTATTGAAATAAAGTTAAGGAATTGTACTAAAAGTAAAGGTAAGATTTAAATGATTGTAAGGCAGTTGTTTTAATTTGTTTTCCAGCGGTTCTTCTTCTTTTCCTATGGTTAGTGACTAACCTGGTTTCAGAGTTTTAAAGCCGCCCATGGGCCTCTGACTTGACTTCACTTGCCGTCGAGAAATATCTCTTAGACATGCCGCCGATTTCCTCACGATGTTTTCCTTCACCATTTTTGATGTAAGTCATAATTATACAATACGCACATGAATCCGAAAAGTCAGAGGTGCATGCCTTGGGTTCGAACTCGAGACCTATGACTTGGCAGTCTGACGGTCACACCACTAGGCTATCACTACCTTTTTTTCCAGCTGTCTTTATGATTTTAGACACGTTTTTCTTCTGCAGCAATGAATTTGAAACGCTTCATTTGCATTATATTCCTACCGTAACTGAAGAAATAGATTTCGATCCAATGTATCAGGGACTTAGCTGCCTAATGGTATCAACATCACGAAACTAAAATCTACGGGCATTTACCGAGCGCAAACGCATACCGTCAAATTATAATAGGTAGTTATAATTTAATATAAAATTTAACTCTTACAATTGTTACACAACCGTCACGCTAGGCCTATTTGAGGCTGAGTAGAAAGCCAGCATTGTTTAAATAAAGTAATTATTGTGAATGTAGATTTTTATAATTACATTTTGCATTGGGGACCATAAAAATTGTAGATTAGGTAAACATTACTGCCTTGTTTTTTGAAGGGCGTATCACGATTTTAAATTGTAAGGATGTAAGCGAAATTTTTATTTTTATTTTACTAGTGCTTGTTTACAATGTATATAAAAATAAAGACTATACTATTATTCAAGGCAATGGCACGTAACATTTTATCGGAAAGGCAACCGGATGGCGATTGGTAATCTGGGTCTTGAAGTGATACCGAACCCCCCCGTACCATCCGAATGGACGTCAAATGGACGGGGGCGGAGATGTGGGGGATGGTGGCCAATTTTTTTTTTTTTTTTTTGACATGGCATTCAAAATTTAAGCTCTATTATGTGCAAGGAGTTTGTGTATCGATGCCCTCTGGTTTAAATAAAATTAATCCTAATTTTCGGTGATAAATCATCGGTAAGGAGTTTCAAGAATTATATACATTATTTCAATTATAACGATGTTGGGGGGTGGCAACCGGATAGCATTGATACACGCAAATTCCTTGCCACCTAGCCTCTACCTAGCCTATTAGCTTTTTTCCAACTATGTTGGGATCGAGTTATTTTCGGATAGTTACTATCGGTATTTTGACCTCCACAACCCAGTTACTGGGTAATACGATATCCCTCGGTTAGACTACGTACAAAGGATAACTAACTAAAATAAATGCAGTCATTACTAACCTTACAATTACATCAGCCTTAGCATGAATCCTAAAATAGTCGGCTAATTAAACTGAATCCTGCTGAGGTCGCCTCAGATTCATTAAAGTAATTTAATTTGTGTTTACTAGCGTCCTTGAGGTCCCAAAATGGAGGGATTGTCAGTGGTTGTAAAAGATTTGACCTTGAAAATCAAGATGAATAAGCAAAATTATTTAATTTTAATTTTGATAAATGTCTCATTAGATCGAAAAAGTAATTTAATGTTTAAGATTAGAGGTTTATCATAGATGCTATATTCTTACTTAATGATACTTTAAGTATTGTACGCTATATTATACAAACTATTGTAAAACATTTTAAAAGAGTAACGGTGGAGTTTCTTGTCCATTCTTCTCCATACGAAAACTACCTTTTGGAAGGGGCGACTAAAATCAATTATATTATTTTTTTTTTAAATTTTGACGTTCTAAAGTGCCACACATGGGCCTATTTGAAATAAATGATTAGACTTTCACTGTTGACTTTGACAAAAAAAATGATCAATGTCCACATAATTTGAATAGACAAAAATGTTTGTTTGAAGGATTCTTTATTTATTTATATAATCTTTAGGACTAATGAAATACGTAGCAACAGAAGTAGTAGTGAGCTTGTTAATTGAGTTTTCATTTTAAAGCAACATAATGTTCAGAACTTAGAGAATCAACTCTATGGGGAGGAGTTTTGTGTTAATCTTAGAGACCTGTAACTTATGTAGACCGTTGTTACCGATATAAATAGATTCCTATTTTAAATAGATTTTAGATTATATTTTCGGTTTATGTTTATTCCAAACAGGTTGAGAGCCGCTGTACTTAGTGCAGCCGGTATTCAAAACCCGCCATTTTTGTTCATACGTGCTTCTTCCTACGCATGTATTGTTTACTAATACGTAGGTTTTGTTTTTGTAAATGATTCAATATCTTTATTATGAGATAATTATGAGTAATGTGAGGCGTAATTAAGGTTATGTTGATTGCCAATTTGGTGAATTAATTTAACTTGGTGCTCATATTCTTTCGTGTAAAGCATATACGGGGGCTTATGAAATGCATCATTATTATATTCGCCTACAAGAATCCCTTTCCCTTTCATTATGACATTTTAACAAAGTTTAGTGCATAGCATCTTTGAAAATTATTGTTTGAATGCCAATCATATTAACTCTGATGCTTCACACGCATAAATCATGTTCTAAATAGTCATTTTACGTCCATACTTATTACTTTTGACAGGCGTAGAACAAACTACCATTTTTAATATCCCACACCCTTAATGAGATTCTTATATATACTCATATTTATTTCAAATCCTTCCCATAATCTAATCACAAAAGCCAATGATGATTAATATCATCATAACGCTCAAACTTAATTTAATGCCACTTCATACATAACATTAATGAATAATTCACCATGAAATCAAAGCGCTTAGAATTCGTTCAAAAGGCTTGCCTATATACTGCGAATTACCAAACAGTTAATGGCAGTAATATATGGCGAGGCAAAGGAAGCGATGGCTCAAATAATTTATTTTATCTAATGTGAGATCAAAGAGCTGTGCAACCTGTTTGGTCAGCTTAACTTTGTAAAGCGTGTGAGATATAAAGGTTCTGTCCTATATGGGTTTGGATTTACGGTGGCGTTGTAATTGGTTCTAATTGTTGTATGTGGCTACTGGGTTAAATAATTTTCAATACATAGCTACTTCTGAACAAGTGCCAGATGACCCCAGAAATTAATGATTATGTACACTTTTTGTCATATTTGTTTGGATGTGCCGTGCTGTTTCGAACATTTTGTTTTGTCTTGCCTCAGTAGATGCAACAGTTACGTTAAATGCTGCTTTTCGAATAATCCTGTAGTCGCCTTTAACGATATCCACAGACTCAGGGTCTGTGCAGACTTGTCCTTTTCAAATCACACGTTTCTGTAAATTGCAAAAAAAATGCTTGAATCAAATCAGCCCACAATTTATAAGTTTCAGTGTTGAACTTGAAATCAAACTGAAAGCATTTATTTAAATTAAATCATTTACAGGCATTTTTGAACTGCCATAAAATCGGTTACCTTGTCAGAAAAACTAGTTGGCCGAGCCAAAACGTAGATCTCTATGAAGAAGAAGGAGCAAGAAACTCCATGGACTCTTTTAACCAACCAGGATGAAGATGTTGTTCTATCGTAGGTGTCATCTCGATATCTTCCCATACCTTCTCAGCCAGTGATACATCGTTTACATAACGACGTTGGACAAATACATGAATAGCACAGAGCTCATAACTTAATGATGTTACATAAATCGTTTCTTTACAATCTATGACACATTATAAATGATTCTATTTAATACACTGAAAAAAAAACTTGATAACATTGATCAAAAAAATGGTTGCCGCTATCAAGGAACTTGTTTGTTCACGAGCACATAAAGTAATATGATTAGGGCAATAAAGTTATGTTGATTAAGCAACAAGCAAGTTCTCTTGATAAAATCGTGAAAGTTTTCGTGATAAAATCAATCAAGTTCTCTTGATAAAATCATGAAAGTTCTCTTGATAAAATCATGAAAGTTCTCTTGATAAAATCAATCAAGTTCTCTTGATAAAACCGTGAAAGTTCTCTTGATAAAATCGTGAAAGTTCTCTTGATAAAATCAATCAAGTTCTCTTGATAAAATCGTGAAAGTTCTCTTGATAAAATCAATCAAGTTCTCTTGATAAAATCGTGAAAGTTCTCTTGATAAAATCAATCAAGTTCTCTTGATAAAATCGTGAAAGTTCTCTTGATAAAATCAATCAAGTTATCTTGTTTAAAGCTATACGGGTTGGAAGGGACATCGACGCAAAAACGGTTGCCACGTCTTCAGTACATCATTCTGAGCCCTAGCCCTAGCTCAGAATTATGTACTGAATACGTGGTAACCGTTTTCGCGTCGATGTCCCTTCCAACCTGTATAGCTTTAAACAAGATAACTTGATTAGTTCTAGTACTTTTTTTTAGACTATCAGGAAAGATATTTATTCCTAAATCGTGCACTTATTTATATAGGTTCAAAAGTTACTGTACTGTAGGTTATGGAAGTTCTGATAAAATAATAATGACAGAAGTAATTATAAAAGTATTTATTTATTTGTGTTTAGACATCAACAGTTTTCCCTAGACTAATTAATACAATAGCAGTCTTATTAACCTTAATTAGAAATCAACATCCTTATGCTAATAAGAACCTAAATTGAACAGTAGTATTATGTTGGGTGTCCCACAGCCATGACACAAGCAGGAAAAGTACTTACTTTTATATTGAATATAGGACATTTTGGTGAAAGAAGACTTAATTTTGCCCACCCACTCTGTAAAAATAACACTGTATTTGTAAGACACCAATCGACAGGGCGCTCACCCACCCAAAATCTTTGAAAGCAGTTTTTTTTAAAAATTTTATTACAATGAAGACTTCTTTCAGCAAAATTTCCTACATTCAATATTTAAAGTACTATTCCTCCATGTGGCATAGCCTTGGGGCACTCTGTATAATAGTGTTTATAGATCAAAAATTTTAAGCTAATAAATTGAACAATAGTCTTCTAATTATTTTAGTTCAGAGATCAACATTTTTCCATAAACTAATTAATACAATAGCAGTCTTATTAACATTGAGTAGAAATCAACATCCTTATGCTAATAGGAACCTAAATTGAACAGTAGTAGTTATTATATTGGGTGTTCCACGGTCATGACACACGCAGGAAAAGTACCTACTTTTATGAAGATATCACATTTTGGTGAAAGAGGACTTCATTTTGTCCACCCACAAACTCCCTTCAACCCACCCAAAAATATTTGAAAGCAGTTTTTTTAATTATAATGAAGATTTCTTTCAGCAAAATTTCCTACTTTCAATATTTAAAGTAGATTTCTTCTATGTTGGCATTGCCGTGTCACACCCTGCATTATCTTTGTGCGTAAAGATATTTATGCTAATATGTTGAACAGTACTTAGTCTTATAATTATAACATTTTTGTTTAGAGATCAACAGCCTTAAACGCCTTAAACGCAAAAGTAGGTAATATGTATTAATTACTTAAATTACAATCTGTCAATAGTGATTCGACAGATGTTGAGCCTTTATCATAGGGACTGGATAGTTTATACAAGCCTTTTTGTATAAAGTACCATGGGCCGTAACTTGAAGGGGAGTATTCCAGATTTAACGACCAAGTGAGTTTGAAACATGCATCTACAGACGCCAAGATGTTGGGGCAGTTATAAAAAGTGTTGGGGTTTACCACAACAAAATAGGACTTGACGCTTGATAAATTAGGACCAACAATGATAATATATGGTTGTGGGGTAAAGCCTTTTTCAATTAACTTTTGATGCCTTTTGGCAATTACTAATTCCAAGTAACTATCGTCTTGTACATTTGTGACAAAAGCTTCGCGACTTTCGGCTTTTGAAGGTTTCCATTTTTTATCATTTACCTTCTTCTTTTTGGCTGGAGGAGAGGTTTTGCGTTTGGAGCTCGAAGAGGTAGCAGCAACCTGTTTACCGGCAACCGGTAGAGCAATGATGCTTGGATTAATCAGCTCTGGCAAACTCAATATCGCCGCAAGGTTACTTTTCTCTTCACTCGAATCTGAAATATGAATTTTGCTTAATCAAAACTGGCTGTAAATATTTGACTAGTCGTTTGACCGCAATCTTAGATACCAAATAGACACAATATTGATAGTATTAATTATCCTTCCTTTCCCGCGCCGAGGCGACAAAAAATAACACTTACCATCTGCCAAATGGATTACGTCATTACTGTAAACGTCTTTAGGTTTTCTTCGTTTAAGTAGTTCAATTAAAGTTTTCTTCACTGATGGGAAATTCAAATAAAAGTTGTTTTTTTCTTCAGGGTAACAAGCGTTGAAGTCTTCTTCAAGCTAAAACAAAAGGTTAAATATTAGAATTTGCGCACAGAACAGTTGACTCCTACATTCCTACCAGCACACCCACAAATCAGTTTATCAATACTAATTGTATACATGTGAAGTCTTTCTGTCCAACCAGCAATGAATTCTACATTAAGTATCTTAAGTACTAGATACCTACCAATGAACAACCATGGGGTTTTTGTAAGGCAGGAAAATCTTTGAAATATTGTTCGACTGAATAGTCATCAGACTCTCTTAATGCTTTGAGACGTTTTTGTAAAGTTCCTTTCCATTTTGCTAGAACTAATGTCCAAGGATCTGAGCTGCTCTTGAGCCACGCTATATCATCATCTTCGTTGCTGGAATTTGTAGTATTCACCGATAGTGGTAGTGGTCGTGGTGATAATCTGACAGCTTCATCAGTAGTTTGTAGTTTCTTCGGTTTAATGTCTAGTACACCCTGTTTTTGATATTTCTTTCTCAAGTTTAGTAATTGACTGATCAATTTGCCTCTGGCTTGGAATGTCACACCTTGTGCAGTAACGCATGGTGGAATATAGTACGTCGTAATCCTCTCATTTGGAAAAATTTCCTTTATTTGTTTACTCCACTTGTGATATATTTCTTTAGTGATATTAGAATTTTTGTGTTCTTTTAATATTTGTTTGCAAATAGCAGAAGCTAGGAGATTTCTAGAATGTTCATTATCTAACGATGTCCCAACAAACTTTAAGAGACCAGATGTCTCAAAATCTTCTTTAAGTAATTGCAGAAGAGTCTGTAAATAAAAAACAAAACAGAACCATTAATTAATTACAATAATTATACAGTACATAGGCGACCAAGCTCAAAACCCACTATAAATTACTCAGTTCAGTGATAATGACACATGGTTTCTATGTAACACTAGGTATGATGCCCCGGAACCTTTGTCTGCGATTATTATAAAAATATTACTTCCCTTTGGATCGGATTGTGTTAACGATTTTAAGGATTTCAATTTTTTTTGCACAAAATGATGATCCTATTTGTCAAAATAAAAGTAGGCTAAGTTACTCCTTATAAAATCAGCTATCTGCCAGTAAAAGTCCCATCTAAATCGGTTCAGCCATTTTGGAGATTAGCCGGAACAAACAAGCAGAAAGACATACATAAAAAAAATAAGTACCGCATATACTTTCATCTGCATTCAGGAAAAACCTGTTATTTTGAAATTACAAACAGACACTTAATTTTTTTATAGATCAAGGAGGCGATGTGCCATGTCCACTCAACTGAACATTTTTTTTTTCTCTTTAACTTTTATATTTATTTTGATTATTATTTGATGTTATAGCGACCATAGACAATTTTAAGTATCTACCTTTGTGGTTCAAAAGATACAGCCCTATGACAGACAGAAAGACAGCATAACACCACAAAACTAAAAAAAATTTAAAGATAATTGGAAAACAAAAAATAATAAGTCTATGTACTATATGCTTACATTATTTTCAATGACATAGAAACAATGTGTAGTTGAAGTGTTGTGTTGTTGTGTGGTGGAAGTTGTATCAAGGCTGGGGGCTCTTGTTTCTAATTGCTCTGCCACCGACACATTACTTGTTTCTATTTTTTCTTCAGCATTAAGATCTTGAACTACAATGTCCTGAAACAGATTAAATATAAGTAACCAACACAAAAATTGTAACTAACTTTTATTGCATGCAATGATTAGCCAGGATCTTCCCTACAGAATAATGCAAAAGTTGTAGTGAACCTTAGCATCCCGTAAAATGTAAAAAAACGAACCATCAATATTTGGATAAGCTACATTGATTAAAATAATTTGAAGTTTGGATTTAGTAATAAAAAATTAAATTGTTCAATTTAAGTCAGTAACCCGTCCTGTGCCAGTGGCAGTAGTTAGTTAGGAAACAATAGAAAATCTAGCCTGGTCCAGATACGTGCGCTAACAAATGAGAGGTTTATTAAAAAACTAAATGCCTATCATAATTATGTAGATATGGTAGACAACCACATTGATGTACTGCATGCATATTACTTCATATTCAATTTCAAATTGTTCAAGACACTTCACTATGATGAGATAGTTTGTAAGCACTAGCCTGAAATACCTAGTTAGATTTTTATGTTAGTTAGATACCTAGGTAGTACTTTATTTAAATACATTTTTCTATAGATTTACTAAACTGCACTACACACTAGGCTGATATGAAACGGTGCCTAGTTAACTTGATCCAGTTGTACCTATCTACCTGATTCCTGAAAGCGTAAGTATATACCCAGATACTTACACTTATAGATATATTATCGATACTGCTCAAGTCTCCTGGAACATTTAGAATACTCGTATTGTATAAAGAGGCTTTGAAATCCGAATTCCACATTTTCCAGCTCCGTAGAAATAGGGATCTAGGCCCTAAGAGAGGAATCAGCTCTTTGATATCATCATGGGTAAGTGCAGAAAGCGCCTGCATATTAATTTCATTTTCTGCAAAATAATCGTTGATGAATATTTGATGTGAAAACAAATTATCATCATTGCCAAAAAGGCTAAGTAGGCACTTACTGATAAAAATGGCACGTAGTTCGGGCAGCCCCCAAGCCTGGAGAAGGTCGGACACTTCTTCCATCACAAACAGCTACTACAGGGCACTTCACAGAAGGATCACTGAGTTCCAGGATAGGTGGAACTTGGCGCAGGCGAATAAGTAGTTAAGTTACGCGCAGCACGGTCACAACTCACAGCACAATTCACTTTGTTCCAGGGTAGATTCAAAAGTTACGCGCAGCACGGACACAGCTCACAGCACAGGGTTTATCGAGTTCTAGGTTAGGTTCGACTTGGCGCGAACTTGGGAAGTCACCGAGCGGACGAAGCACGGATGAATGAAACTTAATTTGAAGTTATTGCGCGGTTACAAACAATAAAACAAAAATCATTGATGAATTTTGTTTTATTGGATGTAACCGCGCAATAACTTAAAATTAAATTTAATTAATTTACTCCACGCCAAAAGCGTGCTTTTCTAGACTCCCAAACGAACTAGATGAACGAGTCAGTGTTGCCACACGCCAGATCGAGAAATCTGGATAGAACGGTCGAAAAATCTGTACAAAATTGCAAGGTCTGATAAACAAAGTTTATAGTATGCGTAATCTTCTCCCTTTTTACTTTTTGTTAACCACGATTTAAAACTGCTTTCTTCCAGCCAAGTCTGATTAAAACGCTGCGTATTCCGTGACTTTTTCGCGAGCATATTAACAAGTTATTTACTTCACACTGAGAGTGATCAATATTTTCTTAGAATGCAGCACTGCACACACAAGTCACAACACAAAATCGACAAGAAAGTCAAGAAATCTTAGCGCAAATACGACTCAGGATACTCGACTAGAACTAGAAGTTGAAACTCCAACCAAACAAATCGTTTCATACTGCTCATTCCGTTCATTCATTTGTACTGAAGGGATTCCCCGAAACTTATGTTTGAAATGAAACATAAGTTTCGGGGAATCCCTTCAGTACGCTATAAATGTTGCCAGGGACAACGATTTACACAGAACACAGGGAAAAAATGTTGCAGGCAATAAATAAACACTAAATTATTATACACTAAAAAGAGATACATTTTCAATCATTTCATCATAGATTATGTGAGGAAGCGAAAATGACGAAAATCTGTATAAAAGTTATGCTAAATCTGTAATCTGTATTGGTGATGAAAAATCTGTATAGATACAGATAAATCTGTATATATGGCAATACTGGAACGAGTCTCGACTTGAAACACTGAGAACAGACCATAAACAATCATACAAGAATTTGTATTTATAAAGTGCCATTATTCAAATAAATAAAAGGTTGCTTGTTTTATATATTTTAGGTTGTAGTATTAAATATTCTGTGGTTATACAAACAATAATTTCTTCATTTTAAAAACAATAAATAAATTATTATAGAACCTATCATGCACTTGATTGAATCTGTGATGTGCCATGTTTAAAATATGGAGAAGAGTTGATCATTTCAACTTTATTGTAAGAACAAATATTGAATAATATATTTTAATATGTTTTTGATTGCTTCATTCATTTTTTTTTCTATCAAGCAAAATGTCATGCTTGATTGACTCGATTTTTTTCAGTGTATGTCCGGCGCCTGGTATTGAGTACAGATGTCATACCTTCCCTGTGTTATTGTAGTCTTCTGATTTACAGTGTTATCATGTTGTCTACCTATACATCTAGATGGCTGTTAGAATTGGGAACGGCCAAAGAAACGATGGATGGACTGTGTGAAAGATGATATGGCTAGATTTATTTTTGGAAAAATTTGAAAATGGAAAGGAAACTTAGGATCTTGTCTACCTATACGATAGTACCTACTGCTAAAAAGAGGAACTTCTATGTTTTGTGTTATGCGGTTTGGTTTCCGCACTTAGTCCTTCATGTCGACCATTTTGCGTGGGCCTTGGCGGTCGACGGTGGTTATTCTAATCATCCCACCTCCCTCCAGAAGTTGAGTAAGTCCGTTCAGAATATCTGCGTAAGATCTGGTTGACCCGAGGGTTTCTTTTCTAATCTGGCTGACGCTTGTGCATTCAAAGAACACATGCGCAACGGTTTCCTTTGCATCCATACAAGCCTTGCACTGAGAAACTTCTTGCTGGAGTCTGTTTCCCGACAACCTTAACCTGGGACCATTGAAGTTGCGAATGAACAGGTTACTTCTACGCAACTACCCTTCATCGTCGAGTTTAACTGGTCAGTCGAAAGAAGTCTCAATCTATTACATGACATAAACTCACGCATTCTCCCATTGGGGGTCTGCGGAAACTACAAAACGCCACCTATTATCTAAATCCATTAAAGCTAGAGTAATTATTTTAAACGGGACCAATGAGGAGACGCAAATGCTGCATTGGTACAAACATTTTCAGAAAAAGCTCACACAGATAGAAATCAAGTAAGTTACTTCATTTCTTTGACTTTAAGACATATCAATGCAAAGAATTGCGATAGGCTTTAAATAACCGAAGCTCATTATGGCAACATCGATTGCAATATACTAATCTAATTTGTAAGTAAATCGAGCGGTCACTAATATGATTGGATGGGCGATCCGTTTGTCATCAGCGGTGGCGTAAATTACCGTATCTAAATGTAAGCCCTGGTTCGCACGGGTTTATTTTGATTTTTTACACACTGCTTAGCGCCGAAAGTTGAAATCCAACATTGTTTTTTTTGTTGACGCTCTAGGATGTGCTCTGTTGGATTCTTAAAGCTCAGCTCAATACTGAGAGTTGAAAATTAAGTACGCCAAAAAAATTGTCGCGTTTAAAAATTGCCTTTGTTAATATCTGGCTAAAATTAACGGTAATTGGAATGCATAGGCTATGCATTCCACTCGATACATATTTTGAAGGGATTTGTAGGTTATCTCTTACAAATCCCTTTAAAATTACTGGTTTGAATTTGAATTTGATCTATCATAATATAGTAAGAATATGACCGATCAAAACTATAATGTAAATTAAGGGTTGACCAACCACATTTTACGGATTAATGACTACCGCTTGAATTATAGATGGTTGTTGCGTTTAATTATGTTTTGCTGATGAAATTATAATCATCCTAAAGCCTGGTTAATACGGTGGCGATGGCTGGATCCAGAGACTCGGAATTTCGGACCCAGTCAGTGGGTTCATGTCGATGAGATAAGCTGTAAGTCAGTTAGTCAGGCGGGGGAAGCTACTGGCCCGAAAATAGACGAGTAGGTTAGTCTTGAAAGCGCGAAGTCAGCACTGGACTATGTTGAAACTAGTGTCTGCAGTAACTAGTAGTCAGTCCGGCTCTGACTTGCAACTGGGGTCATACCCCAGTTGCAAGTCAGAGCCGGACTGACTTACTGTTCTGTTACATTACTGGGCTCGTATAAACATGCCTTAAACCATAAATTATTCCTCATTCCTACAGAAGACCCATAACAGGTGATATTTGTACACACATTATCAAGAAAAAGCAAATCCATAAAGCTCTGGAGTCTTATTAATCACCGTCTTTACAAAAAAGCTTCTAAAAATAAACAAAAAAAAAGTATTAAAGCCGTTTTTTTTTTTTTTTTCAAAAAAGATTATTATAATCTAAGCCTACATTGGGCGTTAGGCAATGGCGCCCTTAACCTACCATAGATGACAATGGCTATACTTAAGTAAGACTTACTTTTTAATAATATGAGATCTGTATTCTCTATATCATAGTCCCGCGTCTGTATTCAGTAATAGGTATTTTCTGGGTAAGCGCGTTCCATCTTCGACCTTGTCGTCACTTTACATCAAGTGAGACTGTGGTCAAACGCAAGCCCATATTTTATTTAAAAAATCGAACCGAATAAATTCCGGACTTGTCCTACAACAAAGTTTGTCACGGATCACAGAAACCGTCAGTCAGAAACATATCATATTCATATCGTTGTCAGTCAAAAAACAATAAAGATCTTATACCCAATCTACCATACATTTCCTTGAACTTTCCATTTTGCTATGCCATTTTCAACCTTATCACTTGGAAATAAGAATAATGAGATTGGGGATTTAAAATGAGGCTTTGTTTTGTTGTAAAATAAATTTTGCATCCGTATTTGTTTGTGTTTGATATGTATTATTATAATAAACTATTAGACCTAAGGCGTAATACAAGGTAATCGGTTTAACTTGAAAAGACAACTGAATAGGAATGAACTGTATGAAGAATGAATAATAAAAGTTTATTTGGAACAACTTAAGTTATGTTTAAGTCCCATGTTATAGGGAGCGAACCTATTGCCATCAACCGGGCACAAATCCAGACTCAAGGCTGCTACTGAGAAATTCCTCATGGAAAAACCCAATCATACTTTCCCCGACCTGGGAGTCGAACCCAGGACCTCATGCTCAGTAGTAGCACTTACGATTGCTAGACCAATGAGGCAGTCCAAATCAATTACAATCAAAATAAATTACTCTACAATTTAAATATTGTTTTTTTTTACTCCTGTATTGGGATTTTATTTTGTGTCCGTAAGTGTGTCCGTGGTATCACAGCGGGCCCTATCAGAATACCAGCGCTGCGGTATTTGTTTTTTTCAAATATCGTAGCATTATGCTGACATAGGGGCTTTTATAGCCTCGCACAGGTCTTCTTTTTTGTTTACATTTTTTTTTTTAATTTAAATGTTTTTCTGAAATTGTTATTGTTTTTATAATTTTCTTAGTTTTAATGTTGTATTTCCTGTGCGTGGCCCAAATAAAAATATTTTCTTTCTTTCTAAATCTATTCGTTTTACAATCTTTTGATAGAATACTTATCATTTCGGATCTACCAATGTCCAAACAATTATTCTAAAGCTTACTCAAGCTTTCTTCAAATAAGGAAAAGTCGAGGTAAAGATACACCTTTAGAAGTCGGTTAAAATCTAGTTTTTGTCGCTTATTATATATGATATGCCTGCGATCACCATTTTTTTCAATTCATTACTTATTTTTAACCGACTTCAAAAAGTAGGAGGTTATGTGTTCGTAGCGTATGGTTTTTTTTTATGTATGTCTACCGATTTCTCCGTCAATTATGGACTAGTGTTGATTCTATTTTTTTTGTTTGAAAGGGTTTTAGTTCGGAAGTCGGTGGCAGAAACGAAAATTTTAAAACCAAAGACACTGACTTCCGAAATTAAAGTTATTCTTCACCTTGTAGTGTTTTTTTTTGAAGTCGGTTGTTTTTTTACACAGAAAGTTTGTATTTAAGTTATGAACAACACGGATATTACTACCCTTATAAACTACCTATCTGGAACAACACATCCACATAACATCAATTAATAACTATATTAATACAAAGCAATTATTATTGTATACAATACCATATTTTTAATATTTCTAGACAATTACAAAAAAGCAATAATGTCACTAACAATTATTATCACACAACTGCATTAAAATACTTAAGATATTAATTGATCGAAATTCTTCAGATATTCCTGTTTTCATTTGCAATGATTTATGTGACATTTAACTATTAATGACACATGTCTTGTCAGTCATAAGGAATTAGCTGCGAGGCTGTGATATTTAGGATGTGCGTTTCAATTGATCTACTTGTTTGTTATGAAGAGGGGTATGAAACATGGCGTGAGGCGAAGCGGAAGGCAGCCATTTTTTGTACCGAATAATCAACTCTCTTTACACTGCTCGATATTTACGAATAAAAAAAAGAAAAGAAGATACAGAACGAAATAAGTTCAAAGATAAGAACCTAAGGTAACCTAATCTATCCTAACGATTATCTATAAAAGATCGTGAAAATGGATAACACTTTTCATGACCATCTATTGTATAATTTCGAGTAACAAATTTCTATTGTTGATGCTGTGTATGCAATAAAGACAAAATAAATCAAGAAAATGTACATAATTACCTCCACACTAGACTGGCGGGTTGTTTTCCACCATTCGTCTACAGAATTTCAAAGTCTCCACTCAGAAGCAGAAAATCTGCATATTATTCTTTTCTCCTGCTATCCCACAAAATTCAAATCACAATTTTAGAAGGCGTAATACCGCAATTTAAATCGCTAACCGCTCCGCCTACCACTAACCGTACCAAATCAACACCTACAGTCAAGCCCGGGGCACCCATAATTTCAATACTTTAATTAAATTACGCAGAATCGCAATTACATTGTAATTATTATTCTAAAGTTATTATACTGAGGTCGACAAGTCTCAACGCGTCTTCAATCCGGAACTAATGGTCTTCAATGGATTATAAACAAGATCATATTATGGTTATAATGAACGTCTGTAGATCCTGATATTAATTGGTTTTTAATGCTATTATAATATATTTATAGTGGTGATGATGTAAGTATTCTTCAAATGAAATGAAATGAAATTGTTTATTCTGTAAATAGGATATCAGAATCACTTTTACACGTCATATAAAGGGTCTTTCAAACAGGCGCGACACGCGACGCGACACAAAGACACCGCTCGTCGCGCGGCGGGCGGTGTCTTTGTGTCGCGTCGCGTGTCGCGCCTGTTTGAAAGACCCTTTAAAAAAAATAAAAATAAGCTAGTTGAGTTCGGCGTTTCCTATCTGACTACTCTGAGAAGAAAGGCCGAAACAAACTCAGAGGTCACAGTCTCTCTTAAAGTCCAGACGTAATCTTGGTCAGGCCTTATGAGGACCATGTAGATTAGTGTCTGAAATGGTCTTTTGAGGAAAGAACCACACAGATTTGAATGAACCTGTCCAGTCAGTGCAAGCATTTGTCAGTAATCGTGGAGCTCAACTCAGAACTTAAGGAGCTCAACTCGACGAACAATACCAAAGAAAGGACATTTGGGTAGGCTGCATAAACTACTCAAACTGCCAGACCATAATTAAAACTAACTGAAAAATGAAAATAATAATGATATCCACATAGTCCTCACATTCACAATAATTAAATAAAATAATATAATACTTTACAAAGTAATCATGTCATTTTGAATATAATTTTCAACAATGTCAATGTGTATATAAAACTGGTATATTTTCATGATTTTACAAAATAATTAAAATGTTAAGTTTTATCACAAGGCTTAGCAGAGCGAGCAGTTCATTCCCATGCTTTTTTATCTTCTAAATAATCTGAAATTTTATAATACCCTTTTTTACAAAGTTTAGTTTTAATACAGATTTTAAATCTATTAATGGGTAAGTTTCGAATGTCAATGGGAAGTTTGTTGTAAAAGCGTATACATTGACCCATGAACGAGTTGCCTACTTTGTGGAGACGTGTGCGATGCACAGCAAGATTGTGTTTATTCCTGGTATTTAAACTATGAATATCGGACATTTTTTTTTAAATTTGATATATTTTTGTGTACATACAATAGGTTTTCAAAAATATATTGTGAGGCTACAGTCAGAATATTTATTTCTTTGAATTTTTCTCTAAGGGAATCTCTTGGACCTAGGTTGTATATGGCTCGAACAGCCCTTTTCTGTAGAACAAAGATAGTATCAATGTCCGCACAGGTTCCACACAGGTACACACTGCAGTTACTGGTTTACAGCAGGTTTTCAAGTCAACATAATGAAGGACTGTTAAAATTCTTTTCAGGTATTACATGATGAGGAAACATCTTGAAAAAATCAGGATTAAAACTTCCATCACTGAGTCAGCAAGAGTGTGGTTATTATTAGATATTTATGTATTTTCATAAAAATTTATCTACCTAGCCTTTTCCCGGTCGGCTTCCAGTCTAATCGGATACAGCTGTATTTTGCATGGAGTGACTGCCTATCTGATCTCCACAACCCAGTAACTGGGTAATACGATACCCCTTGGTAACTGGACTGGTTGTCAGACTTTCGGGCATCTGACGACCCGTAACGACTGATGTAACGTTTTATTTATTTTCATCCGGGATAAGAAATACGGTCGATTTACAAACCCAATGTTCATTTTCTTCACTGTTTATGTGTTTAAAACTTTTTGCTGTGGTGAAACTGTTACCTCAGGGCCTCAGGGCACTGCCGGGGTTGCGAAGAAGTCCGAAAGAGAGATCATGGTCCCCGGCAACATGGCAACTGAAGGAACACGGGTGAGTTTGAGTCAGTAAGAGTCTGACACGCCCTCCCGCTCCGCCCAGAGCGGGAGAAGTTATTTGGTAATTTGGCACCCAAAAATAAGAAGATCTCAGTGCTTTGCTTTTGGCTCAGCTTTTGAAGTTGGTGATAAGCTGCTAGAATTGTGGGTGTTCCGCCAATTTTTTACTGTTATTTGACATAAATCACAGATAGTCCAAAATAAATTAACTACTTCATAAACTGAGCCTGTTCTTTATACACTTGTAGAAACCATGTTACTTATTACTAAACACAAACGTATTAAAAGTTAACAAAAACTAGACTAATAGGTATTCATGAGCTCTTTAGTAATCTAGAGTAATTTCATCAGGCAGTGAATTCATCATTCTAAAATGATTTGTTTGACGTGTGATCTTCTTTTATTTTACTTTTATTTTTTGAAGTAGTAATGGCCTTGAGTAAAAGATAGTAGCTTATAAATAGTAGTAGAACGCCTGTATGCAGGTGCGTAGTACTCGCAACCGGGGCGGCGGCGTGCGTGTATGACCAGATGTATGAACGTAAACGAGGCAAAAGGAGTATGTAAGAATCGTAGCAGGTGGCGTTCTGTAGTTTCTGCCGATCCCCATGGGAAGAAGCCATGAGTTTATGTACTGTACTGTGTGTGTACTGCAATATACATGAGAATCTTCTGGTTACGGAGATAATGAAGGTCAAAGTATTTTTGAAGTGAAAACTTCTTTAGCGACGTTGTGCACTTTTTTTGTAATGGGTGAAAAATGTTAAACTCGCGTCAGGACACGTGAAATATTTGAGATTATGTTTTTATTACATAGTGGAATTAATTTGTAAAGTTACTTCTAACGCCGATAAAAAATTGAGAACCACGTAAAATCTATCAAGCGTATTTTTCTGAAACCTTCACCATTTTGAAGATAATTTAATTATTGATCTTTTAGTATACGTGTTTTATTAAAACACCTTTTGTTTTATGTATAATAAATTAATAATGCGTCTAATTTGGGACAGCGCTCCCTGATGAGCGAGTCCTATTGCTGGCTGGAAGTAGATACGACGCGTTGCGTGAGCTCAGTACAGAACACGCAAGCTAACCACTCAAGGTCACTGGCATATATCTGCGTCTTAACTTCAAATACTCGAAAGATTCCTGTACCGTTGGATGCACCCATGATCAAAATGTTTTGTGAGCCTTACGCACTACCTTTAACAACGTATTTTCGCACCAAAAAAAAATATAAAAGTCGTTTCCCAGCTATTATTTTTACATAAGGTTATTTAGTTTGATGTACAGAATGCGTAAATGACGGCTTCGTGATTGATATTTTTACACCCTACATAAGTACTTCTTACACCCACAGTTCTTTATCTCAAGTTATGAAAGAGTTCATTGAGAAAAGAAGTACTTAACTTATTTCTGCTACCAAGCTCTGTTACTTACTGTGATAATCTTTCGGTTTACTTGTCATATAATATGCTTACCAACATACAAAAAAGCAAATAGATCGGATCTCATTAAAACTGTTTGAATAAAAGACATAAACGTACCTAAGAAGGAATACAAAGCAAGTAAAAAAAAAAATTCGAATCACTGTTTCTAAAATTAAGAAATGCCAAGAAACAGATTTCACGAGCTATCCTCATAATTACCGCCACACAACGCAAGGCTATCGTCATTACAATCTCGGTTCAAACCCCGATACATAAATAGCAGACAATGTCTTAACATATCAATTGTTTTCTGATCATAACATTTCCCTGGTTATGGAGATGGTATCAGCAGACATATTGCGGGTGACCTCACCAAAATGAATCGGTGCCCTTCACCCTGGCAAAGAGTAAACATTTTTTTTCAGATGTGACTATTTTTACGTAAAATGTGGTTTTTGCCTATTTATCAGCCTGCTCCTTTTTTAGTTAATTTAAAAAAGGTGCTTCGCTATATTTCACCCTTATTAACCACATTTTTTTAAGGACCTATTATTTTTAACCTATTTTGACCCACTGCTGGACAAAGGCCTCCCCCAAAATCTTCTAGGATGTTTTTTCCGGAGCCACCACTAAACAATTACGATTTTTTAGCGGTGGCTGACATTGAACTCAAACATAAACTTGAGTTCAATGTTTTACAAAATAAAATGACGAAAAAAAATAAGAAACTAGTATGTGCAAAAATGTTGTCAATTTATTTACCAAGTGACGACTAATAAAGTTATACATCAAATCAACTTTTAATAATCAAAATCCACACAATATACTCTACATCCAGCGAGACGGGCAAAAAACCGAATAAAAACCCATACTTGTACTGTAAGTCACTAAAAACATCTATTTTAAATAGTTGACCATAATAATTTGAAACACAGAAGCCTCTAAGTGACATTTACGAAAGCACAGTTCATTAAAGGTTCCGTATTTCCATAATGTACTCAAAATGACAACAAACTGACATTATTTTGATTAGATTAGATTAATCGAGATCCACATTGATTGATCGAATGAAAGGTGATGCGGTGACATTATGTTATTAGGAGTTAAGAATATTTCTTAACGTACAATAACTTGGCGTAAGACGTCGGCACAAAAAGCTTGAGAGTGTACCTAATTTGTAAATACGTAGTAAATAACGAACTTAAATATAATGACGTGCTTCATAAAATGGTATTTTATGGTGTTATCCGTTACTATCCCACAATGAATAAACATAAGAATGTTGGTTTGATTTAAAAATATTAGAACACTTTCACTAGTTCAGTTGGGAAATGATTTAATTATTTTTTTTTTGTTTCTCCTTGGCAAACTCTTTTTGACAAGCTGTAACAAAAAAAAATCTGGGAAAAATGAGGACGCCACTGTCGCACTTAGGTGACTTCGAATGAGAAATGAGTAAAAGAATTCAAACAAATTGTACTTGTGGGTGACTCAAAACCTACTAGCACTTGTCGGCAAAGTAAGGCCATCATAATAGGTGTGCATTACTTAGGTATGTAAGATATTTAATTCCAAATGTCACCACGTCAGACTCTTATGTCGACCTGTACCTACTAACTTTATTTAGGTTATTGAGATGTATTGAAGAAGTAGAAATATTTTGTTGTGAAATTGGAATAAAGGCAAAATTATGATTACTGACAATTATGACTGAATTATGATTATGATTATTGTATATACAACTCACATTATATCTAAAGAGTTCCTTTTCAGAGTTTCCTTTGCCTCACAAAGTCAACAACATCATAGGCACTTAACCCCGAAACATTAACTTTCCCTCTCACACAACTTAATCTTTGTCCCCTCATAACCGAAAACACGACAAGAATAATAGTCGGTCTGTAACAAGTTACAACATGGCACAACAATGCAGATTTTAGAGTACACTCGTGAGATCTGCTGCTAGATGCATGTATGTACGACCCACGCATGTTTCGGATGTCAGCAAAGTTTCAGGTAGGTGTATTGTAGTGAGTCCTGGTTCAGGAAGTGAATGGGTATTGTGATGATCTCTTAATTAGTTTTATCTGCTATAAGATGAAGTGTTACATAAGGCTATAAAATATGTGTAGTCTGGTATCGGTTGGAGAATAGTTTCAGCTATGAAAGAAATATAATTACATTATGGTTGAATGTTTAAAAAGCACTGATTATACTAAAGTATTAGATTTTATCTATGAGCCAACGGTAAAATTTCACTAAAATCACGGGAACTATGAACGAAGCACGGAACCGGATACAAAGGAAAATTATGGAGGCCTATTACACCCAGTAATTCTAGACAGAAATGATGATAGCAACATAATTTTAAGGGTATCTCCCTTAAAATAATTACTTCTGTTGAAATAATATATTGCTTGCCTCATTTGTTTCAGAAAACTTTGGTTTATTGCAGGAGACCAGGAGTTGCAAGAAACCAAGTGTTGCAGGAGATCAGAAGTTACAGTTGCTTCAGTTTGTCAGTTTGAAAAAGTTACTCTTCAACTTTTGATGGCATTGTACCGGAAATGAGACGATGATCGCGACTCGAAATTAGTTATTAACGGATATAAATAATTCTAGCATTGATATCAGACAAATTAGAACATTAAAATTAATGACAGATTTCTTGAGTTATTTCAATTAATATATATACTAATCGAGGTCCCATACGTTATCGAAGTGTTAAATAATTCGCAATTATTTATTTCATCAGTCAATTGAGTAGGTATTGAAATCGGTTGATTTATTAATTGTAGTGTTTCCAAGACATATTAAAAATTATCGGTAATTTACTTATTATATTTTAAGTACTTACAAGAAGACTTAATAACAAGAAGCTGCGGTGGTGAGCGTTAAAACCATCTCCGACGATAAGCTCGCGTGGGACCACCCAAACCCCGTGGCGCCGCAGCCGTGATAGGAACAATGCTTGCTGCTTGCTGCATGTTGCATGCCTGCTTGCATGTTGCATGCTTGTTTGCACGCTGCATGCAAGCTTGCATGCTGTATGCCTGCTTGCATGCTGCATGCTTGAAATAGATGATGTTTGATTTGATGAAATAGTGTGCACAAACTGTCTAGGCGTTTGATGAAATGAAAATATGATAATTAAAACAGTGGTATAATGAATGTGCGGAAACATAATACTTCGAACAAATGTTTATAATGAACATATGAACATTATGATAATCGACGTTTCAAACATCATAACTTCGTTATTTCGGCTAATTGTAACTTCGGTAAAAAGCTTTTCGACCAAATGAAACGTCGGAGTTACGAAAAAAATCGAGTCGATAATAGGTCCACTGTTTCACTGGTCCACTTCACATTTTCAGTGAAGAAACTAAATTATTTTCCCTCGGCCCCGTGCCGAGGTAGGGGGAGCTTTTCACCAAATATCCGGAAGCTCTTATTACATGAACTGACGACGATTTAGGTAGAATAGTTTGTAGGAGACGGACCCTGCGGACGGATATTCCTAGTAATACATGATCAATCACAATCTGAATATTTTTTAAAGAGATTGCTAATCCATTACTTCATAACTTCGAAAAAAAATCTGCTCAACAACGTAAATAACGCAATGAATGTTGTTGAACTGTCAAAATGAAACAGTCTCAATCATTTACGAAAATGTGTTACGCCTGTTTTGCCTAGAAAGAGAATATCTACGAGGATTTCCACTCAAAGCATGAGTGTCCTAATTTGAAAGGTTAGGTATATGTTACAGATTAAAGTACATTATAGCCTTTAAATGTGGTCTTTTAGACCGAATCGGTAATTTTTATGAGACCACTTAAGAGACATACAGGCAACAGAGTAAAAACAATTCAGAATAAAGAGGCTTAAAAACAAATTTAAAAAACCTTATAGTATACAGATGTTTATAATTATTCCCCTCTTTATAAAAAAATATTGCTTATAGTTAAGAGACGTATTTATTTAAACTTACAAAATTTGATTAGCAGTGTTTATAAATAAATGGGTTATTTTCTCACGAATGTTGACTGTTTTAATGTAAATGAAAATTTAGCAGTGTGTTTTTCAGGTGCTACCTACAAAATATTGAACTAGACAAAAGACGTAAATGCTATAGATTCAGAAACTTTTTCTTAATAGTTGGATTATTTACTTAATTAACTGACAGTGCGACATATTTGTCAAAAAATTACATAATTGACACATTTTCACTGCTTATAATGAAAAAAACTTAATTTAATTGTCGGATTGTCAGGTGATGTTATTGTCGGTTTTATTAAATGGTAATATTTTTTGTTAAAACAAGATGGCTTCCTTCCAGGGGAAAGCCTTCTTGTTCACCATCCCAATTAAAAAAATAGTTATGCTAATAGATCTTGTTTATTTGCAACTAATTCGTGCAAATGAAGAATCGTAAAGTAATAAATCAAGTTTTTAATTAGGCTTTACGACTAGGTGTGGTTAAAATTCAAAGCCCAAGGAGTAACATAATGTGGATCAAATTATTCTGATTATGCAAAATTGCTAAAAGTCAAGTGAATGAATCAGGTTCCGTGATCATGCTCGTCCTTTATATAGCACTCCTTATTCGAAGTAACTTTGCCCAGATAATTAAATCACCTGCATTTTGTAACACATACATAGTACTCTAGCAATATGAAACTATATGCAATATTTCGTAGTCTCCTTTTACAATACCCAAAAGGTTACGATCAGTCATGCAGATAACTATATTTGGAAAATCCAAAAGTGCACGCCTCATAACGCTCATTCAAAAACAGAAAAATATTTAAACGACTTTTCATGAAGTATGTTTTGACTGCTTTTTTACCAATCAACATGGATAAAATTTCTCACCTCGCTATCTTTACGTACTGTCAAAGACTATTTAGGTTTGCTTTGGTGGTTGCTAGGCAACGGAAGAGGGTCGAAGTTGCAAATATAAATATATATTATTAGTTAGTTTTTATCAATTATAATTAAACAACTTTGAATAAAAGAGCCATTTTCATTTGGGTTCCTCATCTGGCTGAAACGAATCTACAAAAATAAAAACACAATTAAATAACTTTCTCGGAAGCTACAATGTTTTCAGGTTTCATACATTGATTGACAGGATTTTTTTTTAACTATTTTGATATGTTTTCGTTTCTGCTGCATTGAATCAATTTTTGAAAAGTACAGTATTAAGCTCCATTAAATTATCTATACAATGGTAAATAAATTAAATAGATTCTGTGTAACAATAAAAACAGTTGCAGAAAGGAAGCAAAACAATTTTTTTTTTATTGCAGAGCACTCTCTAATGCTTCGCATTATGAGTCGTGTGATTATGAAGGTATGTACCTACCCACAGTGATTGTAGAACGTCTGTCAAAAGTGGTGACTAGAGCAGCATCCTTGTTAGTACCAAATAACGTAATCTGTCATCGATTATAGCAATGATTAGCTGAGCCCATATTCCGCGTAGATTTTATACTAACCCGATAAAAATGAATAATGGTTTGACATATCATCATCATTTAACTGCTTCTCCTACTGCTGAGCATAGACCTCTCTTTTCTTATGCCAATCATCCCCACGCTCCTGGGCGAGCCTCATCCAGGTTCTATCCGCGATGGTAACAATTTCGTCTCCCCATCTCGCCGCCGGACGACCGACACTTTATCTTCCAGTCCTTGGACGCCACTCAGTCACAGCCTTAGTCCACCTGACATAACTATCTTTAGTTTTCAGCATTTACAATATTTTTCTTTCATTTGAGGAACAAATAAGGCAATTATGTCGATACACATTTTTTTATTCTAATATCTGGACAGCAAATTGCCTACTCCATCTATTCGTAAACGATGGAACTAAGAGGCCTCCGTCAGTGTTACAGTCTTCGATCATTTTTGAAAGTATATTCGAACTCGAAGACCCGACTATGTTTGCATTCTGCGATACTAACAAAAAAAACAAGTAAACCCCTACACCTACGCAAGTAACATGAGGATGGACAGCGCCATCTAATGAGCGCATAGCAAACTATCAGATCTACAATCTATGTGAATCGACACTGTAACAACATTCTAATATTATTCTAAGTTAATAGCCTTCAGTCAGAAGGCTCGCGATCAGATCATGTCAACTTAGAAGAGGTTTCCTTTACAGTTTCTAGAGGGCGTTTTTGCCAGTCTGTTAGATAACTAAGATTTTCAGTTCAGTTTGAGCATAGGTTTTTTTTTCCTTAGCTATTTCGCCTAGTGTAACGTCAACGACGACTTACGACTACGATTTTTTAAAGCATAAATTTTATTAAATTTATTTATACCTTCTTGATTTACAACACGTCTTATAATAAAACATCACACCTATTATGACTGAAGTGGAACACGTGTAGATAAAATCCACCAACAATATCTCCAGTTAATATTAAGAGCCCCTTCCCAGGCCATAATAAAGTCAAAACCAGGCACAACTACAGACTATGGGCTACTTCTTAGAATTTCCTACAGAAAAACCCAACACTAACTGAGCCAGGGATCGAACCCAGAACTCCTAAGTTGCCTAACTTTCAGGCCATTTTCCGTCAGTAATTTTTCTCCATAATATAGAGACATGAAATACATCCTCTCTGTTTGCCAAACAAATTCACACGATACTGAATCTTATGTAACGAGCCGTGATAACAAGTTACACAATACTTGTCAACACTCGAGTACAGTCGGGTCATTGTCATACATCATTGTGCTAATGACCTGTCACTATTTCAATTGTCATCGGTCGATTCGATTCTTTGGACAAATGTTTCTACCCGTTGATCTATTGACTTGAACCAATTTCTATTGGAAGTTTATTTAGATAGGGGGAGTAATAGAAATAGTAGGTAGTATTATACAATCTATATTTTTGCTCTACAACGATGCGCCAGCCCTCGTCGAAGTCGAGCCTGTAGCTTTAAATTCCTCTGATACCTAATAATAATTATCCAGATTTGATCCAGCCTATCCCATCGTGCTGTCCTCCCCCCAGCGATGCCCTAAGCCGAGGTTCGTAGCGAGCTCTTAGCGAGCGTCGCCTAGTTGAATTTAGCTGCTTAAAGCAGTCACAGGAAAGCCCGGTTAAGTTGTTACGATCTCCGGTCAACTACGAGACAACTACGAGCCGGGGGTGCGAAGAAAACGGAAAGAGAGATCGTGGCCCCCGGCAACAGGGCCAACCGAAGGAACACGGGTGGGTTTTAGTCAGTAAGAGTCTGACACGCCCTCCCGCTCCGCCCAGAGCGGGAGCAGTAAGGAAAAAACGTCAACTACGAGACGCCAACGCAAAAAAAAAAAAACATCTTATATTTCTAATTGAAGTTAGTTACATCGCATTTATGGTACTCTACAATACTGTACAATTTTCAACTTGATCATTATCGAGAAAAATCTATAAAATGAGCATAAGGGGGTCAACCCCGCTCCTGCACCTGGCCAACCTTTTAGCAAATGCGACATTATAATGTCACACGTACTTCAATTCTTTGCAAGGGATTTCGTAAAACAATTTTAGAACCCACATACAAACTCGCAGAATTTCTAGCTTTTTTTGTTGCTGATTATTGTCAGCTGTTGCTGTTAAAGTCTAGTTCATTTGGTATCCTAGTTGCCCCAAAAGATTATCCAGTATCATATAATTATTGTATCATTTGTTATTAAGATTATTCCTGGCAAAGAAGAAATCATCTCTGTCCTAATACAATCAAAAGTGGCGTAAAAACTAAACTAAAAAATTGCAACAAGCAATTCATCCACAAACCGTGATGATATTCGACCTTAAAATCCCTTACAATTACTTACTATCTACAAACAAATCATCAGTAACAACTTCATCAACCAATTGCCTAATTGTTGATTAACTTTCTGCGCAAGCGCCAATCAAGACGATTATGATAACATTCGACATTGATGATCGATAGATCGATGCGATCTAGATCGATGCGTGATCCACCGTCGTGACCTACGAGCACGTCTCCGGTTGCGACTGCGTACCGCATTCCGAACTTATCGATGTGATACAAGGTGTTCTGAAAATGTCATCGGAATTCCTGTAGGTATAGGTAAGTTCCTCGTGATTTAAGTGCGTAAGTAACTGGCAGTAAGTTCTGTTACCAATCTTGATGCACTTAATGAAATGTCTTTTTGGATGATGACGACGATAGGAATGAGAGATCATTATATAGGATAGCGATAGCAACTTTTTCGAATCGTGAAAAATAAAATGCTATTTATAGACTATTTCGATTGATGTACGAAAAGTTTTTTTTTTTTTTTTTCAGTTTCGGATATAAGTGTCATAGCGAAACTTGTTTAGTATGACGGGTATAATCACCCCCAAGACGGCTGCAGGTGACTAAATCGCTGCCTTATATATGAGTGATGATTGACTACACCTTTAACTTTCCCTGGGCAGCATCCCACCGTTCTTGCTAATTAGCTAATTATTACATTACCTATAGCAGTATTTTTTTTTTAAGTAACAATTAGATTTTTTTTTAAGAATAAAATAACGTTCTGAAAGACTAGATCGATCAAAAATCATTCAAAAGCATGCTGAAGCACTTGCTTTCATTTTTCTACACCATGTACATATAACCAACAAAATAATTGATTCTGTTCGCACATACAATATAGAATCGATAGCACTTAAAATCGACCTCATGGGAGATAAAACATAACTTTTACAACTTAAACCATACTTATATTAAATAGTTCAAGTACGCATAATTTGATGGCTTCATCTTCACGAGCAGTAAACTGAACTACTGTTTGAGAAATACAGTTAATTTATTTAATGATTAAGTGGATTTAAATTAGTGTCTATTTAAGTTGCTGATGTTTAATACATAAAAACAGACTCCAGGTTGGGTTGATTGTTAGGTTTTCTTACCCAGAAAACGTGAATTTTCAGAAGTTTTAGTCAAATGATTTATTAAAATGATACAATTCATAGCCACTTTTGAACGATCAAGTCTTGGCAGATTCTAGTCAAGAATGTGGGGAAGAAAAACAAGCAAGATACGTAATATGTGATACAAGAAATTAAAAAAAATGTGGTCGAACACAATGTAAGAGCCATAAATATAACGTGTTTATCTTTGCACACTCAGCTTTTACTCTTCAACATCGTCATCGTAGTCACCATTTACAAAATTTCACAAGCACAGCCTACTCACAAAAAACTGTTTGTAATACAAATGAACCATCTAGTCAAGTACCTACTTATAATGCAAGCCAAAATACTTAAAACTCTATAAATTGACATTGCTTATGTATTACAACATTAATACGGATTATATGATTACGTGTGTCATCTATGTGTGGTCTTACAGTTTGTTAATTTTAACCAATTAACTTGGGAGTTTGGGATGGACATTATTTGATGGACAGCTGACCTGGTCAAGGTCGCGAGTAACCCAGCGTGAAGTAGTTTAAATAACTGTCGCAAAATTATAAACTGGTGAAATTATGAACATGCAATTTCATTTCACAATAAAAAAAGAAAATTTGGTAGTTTATAATTTATCAGTGATTCCGTACCGGCTCACAATTTTTCGCCAGTTAATTAATCGCAGGATTAATTAAAAACTGACCGTATTGTTTATCCGGTGACAGGTATAAGCGGTCAAGAACAATATATTGCGGAAATCTATGGAGAAGGCATTTATCTAGGCCGGTTGTTAAAAGGATTAGCGCCAGCGTTCAAATATTGCGTGTTCAAATTAATTAAGTACACATGTACATCAAAAACTAATCTGTCTTTACGCTGGCAATAGTTTTTATACCTATTCAACTGAAAAATATACTCTACCATGTCTATGGCTTATAAAGGACCACAGGCATTTACCCTTTAAATATTGGCCTTCACCTTAGATACCGGAAAAAACGGCCTAATTCTAAAGAGTTTAGCCCCCACAACAGCTTGACGTGACGATGATTGATATCAAATCGAAGAACATCTTATCTTGATCGCTATTTAAAAATGTGCTTTACTTAAATCCTCAATTACGTCATTTTATTCTGACACTAGCTGCGCCCCGCGGTTTCACCTGCATAAGTCTCGATCCCGTCAGAATATCGGGATAAAAGTATTTTATGTCCTAACCCAGGTCATGGTCTGCTCATGCGCCAAATTTCACTTAAATCCCTTTAGCCGTTTTAGCGTGAAAGCGTAATAAATAAACAAACAAATATACAAATTATCGAATCTTTTCTCTTTATAATGTTAATTTAAATAAGTTTAGACAACCAACATTCGTTTATCGGGACAATAATCAAGCCCTAAGGCAATTTCTGACGAACTTTTAAGTATTCAAAATGTCTGCCTGCACACCTACCTCAACGTAATAAGACTATTGATTCAGAATTATTACAAAACTGAAAATAAAATAATGAACTAAGTTTGTTATGACCACACGCCACAGGTCGAGTCGTACTATTCAGCAGGTGAGATTCTAATTAACTAGCATGTTATATTATTCGAGTACGTGTGGTCCAAGTTGTAAGGTATTTAATTTTTGAACTAAAATCCTTATCGCACGTTATACTCTGCACTGTGTAAACATAAAAAAAGTGTATATCTATGTCTATTGTATTTTTTTAAAGTGTTATATTTTGACCAACACGACACTTTTTTTACACTTTTTTGATCTGACTCTCATTCGCCAAGTGTGAATTTCGTTCCAATCGGATCGAGTCCCACCCACAACACCTCTCCGCTGTTTTTTTGTTGCATTTTGCATCCGAGCGATTTCCAGAATTTTGTTGAATTGCTTTGTATATCAAATAACATATTTATATTCATCTTCTTTATTTAGTTCAATTAGGAATTTTAATAGCAGTTTTATTGGGTTACAATAGTGTACATTTTTCATGATGATATATTTGACATGATAGGCCTTTATCTTATTTTTCATTATTTTTTGTATTATAAAAATTAAATATAAGCTGATTTTGGTTAGCTTACGTCAGAAGAGTTATGTCCTGCATTTTCCTGGTAACATTCTGTAATCCGATTATCAACTCAGTAGCACAGTTAGTTTTTCAACCAACTTAAAAAAGGAGGTTCTATGTTCGTGTGTTGTTTTTTTTTTTTGCCAATACCGAAATTACAAAGTCGATTGTTTTTTTAAGTGAAAACTTCTTTAGGCGCGTTGGGAATTTTTGAGATGGGATTAAGCCATTGATTTCCCGACACCATGATGACACCATTTTGACCATTAAAACACATCAACGCATTGATTGCCGCGGTGCGTGGAGTAAAAGACATCGACGCGTAGATTACCGCGGTGCTGATTTTTTTCAAGTTTTCACTTCTATCGGCACTCCCGGAGTGCCACTGTTTTTTTTTTTTTGTAAACATATTTTTTTTTTTTTTTTTATTATTTGTCCCCGTCGCCTATGAGTTGGACCGACCCAAAGTTCAAAGTTGAACCGTGAATACCCTACAATTAACAGGTTGTTCTAATCTCACTGACATTTGGCAACTTTAATAATATCACTTGATGTGCATACCATATTATTTTTTTACTTTTACCATGGGCGCAATAGGTTAAGCGGTTACAGGTTACTGACAGTTACGGCAACCATGATTTGTTCATGTAATGGGGCAAGGTTGTCAAAGCTGAGAAACGAAATTAAAATTAGTTGAATTAGTCGAAATTAAAAGTAGTTATTTTAGATACAATCCTTCTCGGGAGATCTTTAAAGGATTTCAGAACTTTAAACGACTTTTACTTTGTAATTTGTTATTAACCTACTTTGGAATCGTTACTTTCAGACCCTGTCTCTTTTTCATATGAACTGAAATGGAAATTAGTTACCTACGTATCACATTAAGAAGTTAATTGTAAGATTTAGCTACTAAGTGAAAAGGATAAGGAAAATCAAATCAAATCAGTATTTATTTCAATGTTCCACATTATGATGCATGCTATCACAGATAATAATATAATAGAATTTAGCATCAGCTGCCTAGCCTTTTCCCGACTATGTGGGGGTTGGTATCCAGTCTAACCGGATGCAGCTGAATACCAGTATTTTACGTGAAGCGACTGCCTATCTGACCTTCACAACCTAGTTACTAGGTAACACGATACCTCTTGGTAAAACTGGTTGTCAGAGTTTTTGGCTTCTAAGTAGCCGTAATGACTGTCAAAGATCTGCAAATGACAGCCGGGACCAACTGCTTAACCTGTTTTCCGAGGCACGGAGGGGTCTAACGATGGGGGGTGTAAAGATGGTAACCCATCCACGGACCAACCACGGCAAGCGTATCTTAACCGGATCGATCGACTCGTGCAGCTGTTACTACTTAGCCACAAGCCCCTCAGTAATATAATAGTATTATTTAAGAATAACTAGCTGCCCGGCCCGGCTTCGCACGGGTAGCATTAAGAACTTATTTACGGCGCACCTAACTACCTACCCTACCTACCCTACCTACCCTACCTACCCTACCTACCCTACCTACCCTACCTACCCTACCTACCCTACCTACCCTACCTACCCTACCTACCCTACCTACCCTACCTACCCTACTTACCCTACCTACCCTACCTATCCTACCTACCTACCCTACCTACCCTACCTATCCTACCTACCTACCCTACCTACCTACCCTACTTACCCTACCTACCCTACCTATCCTATCTACCTACCCTACCTACCTCCCCTACTTACCCTACCTACCCTACCTATCCTACCTACCTACCCTACTTACCCTACCTACCCTACCTATCCTACCTACCCTACCTACCTACCCTACTTACCCTACCTACTCTACCTATCCTACCTACCTACCCTACCTACCTACCCTACTTACCCTACATAAACCTCACGGAGCCCGAGACTTTTCCAACGAATGCAAAACCGTGGAAATCGGTTCGTGCGTTCTGGAGTTATAGCGTCAGGAAGGAAAACCCGACTTATTTTTATATAGTAGACAAGCTGCCCGGCCCGGCTTCGCACGGGTAGCATTAAGAACTTATTTACGGAGCACCTAACTACCTACCCTACTTACCCTACCTACCCTACCTACCCTACCTACCCCACCTACCCTACCTACCCTACCTACCCTACCTACCCTACTTACCCTACCTACCCTACCTATCCTACCTACCCTACCTACCTACCCTACTTACCCTACCTACTCTACCTATCCTACCTACCTACCCTACCTACCTACCCTACTTACCCTACATAAACCTCACGGAGCCCGAGACTTTTCCAACGAATGCAAAACCGTGGAAATTGGTTCGTGCGTTCTGGAGTTATAGCGTCAGGAAGGAAAACCCGACTTATTTTTATATAGTAGACAAGCTGCCCGGCCCGGCTTCGCACGGGTAGCATTAAGAACTTATTTACGGCGCACCTAACTACCTACCCTACTTACCCTACCTACCCTACCTACCCTACCTACCCTACCTACCCCACCTACCCTACCTACCCTACCTACCCTACCTACCCTACCTACCCGACCTACCCTACCTACCCTACCTACCCTACCTACCCTACTTACCCTACCTACCCTACCTACCCTACCTACCCTACCTACCCTACCTACCCTACCTACCCTACCTACCCTACCTACCCTACCTACCCTACATACCCTACCTACCCTACCTATCCTACCTACCTACCCTACTTAAAACCTCACGGAGCTCGAGACCTTTCCAACGAATGCAAAACCGTGGAAATCGGTTCGTGCGTTCTGGAGTTATAGTGTCAGGAAGGAAAACCCGACTTATTTTTATATAGTAGATATTATATCACTAATTTTAAAATTAATTAACTGATTGAGAAAAGGAGTATCCTACTTATATTATTTTATATTATATTATTATTATGCGAAAGTTTGTGAGGATGGATGGATGTATGAAAGGAAAGGAAGAACTCTTTCACGCAAAACCTACAAAACGGATTTGGATGCAATTTGCCACACATATACTTTATAACCTGGATTAACACGTAGGACTTTTTATCCTGATATTCCCACGGGATCAAGACTTATACGGGTAAAATCGCAGGCCCCTGCTAGTTATTGTATAAGGATCATAGCAGGTGTCGTTCTGTTGGTCCTGGCTACCCCCATGGGAAGAAGGCGTGAGTTTTTATACGTATGTATTAACAGATTATAGTTTTCAAAAAGGTATAGTTACTCTACAGACTGAAGTAAGAATAGCAATGAGATCTGTTACATAGATTGTTGACGGATATTACAAAAAAATTAGGTCAACTTGCAAGCATAGAGCACCCTTTTTGAAAATAAAACAATAAAATTTATAATACTTTTTGGTAATTACAACAGACTCCTCTCACCAATACGTCTTCTAAAAATAGCGATTATCGCTTTGTCCTTTCATCGACGTCGATATTGGGAACCACAAGTTTGTCAGTGAATATCTTTAAGTACCTAGGTATTTGCCATCGACCTTATACTTATCACTCAACAATGCCTTTCTCAAGAAGCACATTCAATCATCAAGCAAGATCATACAAATACCGCAGTCTAACAAAATATCACTTAATTCCAAGGTTCAATACATTTTCAACGGATAGGACGTGTCGTTCCGGGCCAACCTTAGAACGGCATGTGCTCTATATCCTATCTAAAGTTCATCTACTTACTGCACACGCAAAACCAACCTTCACACAGTAATAACAAAATGTATTTTCCCTTAATCTTCCATCTCCTCAGCACCCGCTGAATTTTAGAGCGCAATCTCAAGGTGTTTAAGACTTAAAGTAAGGATATTATGGTTCGGTTTTGAAAGGTATAATATCTGATAGAAAGGTTTACCGCGTGCAGTAACTGTTTAGCTGCAAAACGTGAGCTTATTGCCACCGAAGTTGTAATCTATGATTGTGTGGTGACATTTTTGACTGTAGGAAAGTAGGAGGTAGTTAAGTATTTCAAGGAGATGCACCTGTTTTCCCATTGAATATAGGCTATTTAGTGACCGCTGAAACACTATGAAAATTTAAAGAAATTGTCATAAAAACGATTGAAAGACCGAGACAAGTTGATGGTTTTCTTCTTCTTAGTGAGTCGACGGCAAACTAAAATGAATCGGTCCAGAATTCGTACCATGAGTAGCGCCATCAGCTCCTGAAACGAGCAAGATACGATATCAAGGTGTACCATCGTTATCCTTATTTTAAATCTTTTAATTTCAATTGCTTTTGATTATTTTTTGTACATTGTTCTCACATATAGAGGCAACAAGAATAATGTACCCAGGATTTTGTAATATCTATATTTAAAAGAGTGTCCTTGGAGTTTCTTGCTCGTTCTTCTCCATAGGGATCTACGTTTTGGAGTAGGCAACTAGCATCAGCTTTCTGACTACCTGACCGACTCTTTGACAATTCAAAAGTGCCTATAAATTGTTTAATTGAAATAAATGCTTTGAGCTTGAATTTGAGTTTTTCTAGTTTGAGTTTAGAACGACATTTTCAATCCAGGGCAACCCATGGCAGTTTTTGTAAGTGCTAGACAAGAGGATGCTACTGCCCATCCTCTGGTTGTAAGCCCTTGACACCCACAGTCCTATTCACGGTAATTATGATTTCAATACCTTTACAAACGTTTCACGTTTGAAGCCCTGCCCACGCCAAGCAAGCGAGACGATGATTATGATAATACTACGAAATACCTTAACCAACAATATACCTACTAATAATAAATCGTATTTATTTAACTTACGTCACCTTTCACATATCACGGCGGTTGTAAATTCGGCTCTCGATGCGTCTGTCAAGAATATATTACTCACTGGAATCAATGGTTTAGGAATATTCAATTAGATGTGACATCAATTTTCAGACCATTATAGTTAAGGGCCATGCCAATGGCTCATCTCTGCATCACCCAAAGGTTCACTGGTAGAAAATGCCTATGGCATTAAGTCCGCCTCTGTACATTTATGTGCTTAAATAAATAAATAAATAAATAAATAAATAAATAAATGGCCAGGTGATTGAACTACCTACAGAAGATTGCAGGGAAACCTGGATGAGACTTACACAGACCAGGGAAGCATGGCACAAAAAAGGAGGAGGCCTATACTCAGCAGAGGGTGGAACAAGGCTGTCAATGATGATGATAGTTAAAGGATTTAAAAGTTGATATTGCCGGAAGTTACACATGTCATGTACCACTAAACGTTTGCTGAAACCCATAACACCGTTCGGTACTTAAGTTTTATTATGATACAGTGCTGGCATAGAGTATGTTGGGGTAAATTCGGTGCGGTTTGCATCGAATTCCGTTATTTGGCAATATTTTTAATGGTAACAACATTGTGTTCTGTGCAGTTTACAACATCCCTAAAAATCTATAGGGAAAACAAGAGTAAGTGAAAAATAGCAAATAAAAAAGTCTGCAAGCGACAATATGCTTGAACCATAAAGAAGTGTTTACATCACCATTTTCAGTCAGTTTTATATTCTGAAACTTTCAGCGTCCGGGTAAAGAAGAACTCCAATTTATGTGGTCTTTCCCACAGGCCTAGGAAGGCGTGCATGTTGCTGAAAGTAGGATCAGATGGAGGAACATCATCAAGGAGAAGGTCTGGATACCATGACGTGGTCACGACCCCCAGCATTAGGAATCAACGAAAGTAGAAGGAGGAGGTCCCACATGCGACAGTTACAAAGACATTTTTTAACGGCCATGGCATAAGTGTCATGAGATGTAAACTTCCAGCATACAAACATTAACTCATGCTTTCTTCCCATGGGAGTAGGCAGAAACTATATCGCCACCTGCTACGCTCCTTCAAAGCTTTTCCTTTGTTTACGTTCAATCAACATAATTACGCGGAAATTCTTAGTTTGCTACTAATATTTACAGCGTATAATAATTTCAATTAAGAAATTAGAAGACGTATAATTTAGTTTATAATAAAGTAGCCAATTAGCACATGCCAATAAGTTTTGATTTGAACCTCACTGTGACCTTACATACAACTTCTGATGATTTCGTAAATAAGATTACATCATGGTAAATGTGATAGTATAATATCTCCTTCTAAAAGTGAGTTCATATAAGTAAGTACTATCACCAAAATATGATAACTTTGTTTGACTCCAAGAAAGAATCCTGCTTTCCCATAAAAAGAGTATGAGGCCAAGATCTATAAACGTAACTTAGCACGTATGTTTGGCTCAAAGTTATGCCTATCACCGTCGCCCAACTGACAAACTACAAGTGCAAGATAGAAAGAAAGAAAGAAAGAAATCTTTATTTAAAAAAAAATAGACATAAAATACACACAATACAAAAGTAGTCAAAAGCCTCGTATTCAATCCAAAAAAAGTTTGACATTGTTGTTCATAGCTTAAGTATAACACTGGTTCATTGATTGATGTCAAGACCACGGACCAAATATAATATTGCCAGATAGAGACGGGTTCTTTCCGACCCCGCCGCCGAAGTCCTTCGCGATCGCGACCGTGTTCCCGAGTAAATTATTCCCCCCCCCCCCCGACCCTTGCTCGAAAACGAGGTGCCAGCAGTTGTATAATAATAAAGATGAAATCTAAGTTTGATCCAGCCAGTCCCTTCTTGCTGTCCTCCCCCCAGCGATGCCCTACGCCGAGTTTCGTATCCCACAGGGGGTGCCCTTAGCGAGCGTTCGCCTAATTTTAATTTAGAATAGTTTTTGCCCCTGGCTGGAGGCTTTGAATTTAAAAGCTTAAGACACCCACAGGAAAGTCCGGTTAAGCAGCCATGACCTCATAGGTCAGCTGCGAGATGAATGAAATGAAAAATCTGTAATGTTGATAGATATCGACCTGAGAGCTATGGAGTAGCAGCGAAGTGAGACTCAATAGTCTTGTAAGTTAGCTGCTATCCCTTTTGTATTGCATTTGTCCAGTCTATATGGTGGGGTCTATCCTACTATGTTTGCTAAACTATAATGCTCATTTTCACTAACACTAGGCAACAACTAAATGTAATGCCTAAACAAAAGAGTACTGTTATATTTTCAACACTTGCCTCAGTACTGAGACTTATTAGACATTATAAATATTAATGTCCACTAGAGTAGGTGAAAATGGGCATAAGTATTCAATATAAAAAAGTGCAGTGCTCTTCATTCTATATTATGAAGAGCTTATCTCTAGCTTTTTTTTTTTTTTTTTTTTCATTTTGGGGAATCATCAAATAACTTCTCCCGCTCTGGGCGGAGCGGGAGGGCGTGTCAGACTCTTACTGACTAAAACCCACCCGTGTTCCTTCGGTTGCCCTGTTGCCGGGGGCCACGATCTTCCTTTCGGTTTTCTTCGCACCCCCGGCAGGCATCGGCCCTGACAGACCCCGTCAATTCTGCTGACATCTCTTGGAGGAGGTCCTTATCGGACGGCGAGCTACCCATTGCTCACCGTCCGCAAGCCCGCGCCTACGGTGGCCGGAAATCGGCCTGCGATTCCCGACGCCCAGGGCGTCTCCTCCTGCGGCGGTTAGGGGCGTGAGGGCGCGAAATTTGCCTCTCCATCACGCGTTCCGCCTCCTCCTTCGCGAGCATTACTGCTTCGCAGAAGGAGGTGACGGCCTCCCATTTCTTCTCGCTCCCTACCATGGCCCTAATCAGGGCCGGACGCGAGAGAACACCGCCGAGCTTATCTCTAGCCTAAATATCATCTTCAACGAATTCACTTACCAAAACATGGCTTGTTCTTACTCAATATATTTACCCATCCACTATTTCGATGACCTCACCAAAATAGCACAAACTAAATTAAACAAAACACACAGTTATTTACAAAGAAAACACATGGAATACGTGCATCAGTCACAAATGAAGATTGATGATACCAACTCTATCTGGACCAAGGCCAAACATTTGTTTAACTCAGAGATTTTCAGAAATAATTGTTTTAATAACAAATTGGTTCAAATTTGCAAGGTTTATAAAAACGTAATGAAATCTCATAAGAAGTATGTGCTTCTGTGATTGTATTACTCAATTTTGATTAAGGAATCAAATATGTGAGTAAATTCTTCATACCCATGATGCCTGATCAGATGTATGACGTCATGTTTCTTTACAGCATATACCGTGCAAATCCAAAGGTTCCTATAAAATGGCATGTACTTATATAATTGAATCTCAAATAATTCCATTTAAGCTTTCCTAAAAATATTATTGATCATTCTAACATATGATGCGCTTCTTTTTCTGAACCTCTAATAATTGCTACTTTGGGATCCTCGTTGGTCTAGTGGTCTCAAGTGCTACTGTTGAGCATGAAGTCCCGGGTTCGATTCCCGGGTTGGGCAAAGTGTTATTAGGGTTTTTATGTCAGGAATATCTCATTAGTAGCCTGGATTCTGGATTTGTGCCCGGTTGATGGCAAAAGGCTCGCCCCTTCTTACATGGGACTTAAATGTGACTAGCGAAATGGGGGTATACTATAGATAAACCTCTGCCGAACCCTTCGGAGAAATACAGGCGTGATGTTATGATATGTAACTGCGACCAACTTGGATGTAGTGCTCGCCGGCCGCTACCACGGTGCCGCTCGTTTCGCTCGCTCGGCTCGCACGCAGTTGATCACTAAAGTCAAAGTCAAAAGTCAAGTCATTTATTTCAAATAGGCCCATGTCATGTCACGTCTCTCACCTAACCCGGTAAGGCTGTTCTAGTTTAGTTAATGCGACCAATTCGGCTCGAACGTTGTTGGTCACTGTTCTAACCTCACCTTATCCGTTTGGTATGAGAAGTGATAGCCTACTGGTGTGAACGACGGACTGCCTTGTCATAGCACCTCTGACTTTTCGGATTCATGCGCGTATTGTATAATTATCACTTGCTTCAAAAACGGTGATGGAAAACATCGTGAGGAAACCGGCATGCCTGAGAGATATTTCTCGACGGCATGTGGCATATGAAGCCAGGTCAGCGGCCCATGGGCGGGTTTAAAACTCTGACACCAGGTTAGTCAATAACCACACGATAAGAAAAAGAAGATCGTTTGATCGGTGTATCTTAACTTAGTTCCTGCGACCAACTGTGAGAATATGCGGCGGTCATGGCGTGTGCTCCCTCGCTCCTTTATATTATTATAGCCTTTGGTCCGTAAACGCAGCAGTATCATTGACTATCTTCCAACTTTCTACGGCAAGAAAGTAAAAAAGAGGCTCATTTATTAAAAACCGGCCAAATGCTTGTCGGACTACGCACAATAAAGGAGGTAAAGTTGGAATGAATTTATCCCAAATACCAACTTAACATTGTAGTTGAAATACATGTTCTCCCATACATTCCAACTGCAAATGTAATTTTTTACGCACAATATTGAGTGATTTGCTATGTTATTTTAAGACTTTAGACTTCTTATTGGTTTTCCTGTAATAAAGAACCATAAACCGTAAAGAACCATATTCTGCATTTTTTTTTTTTTTTCAAAATTTTAGGCTCAGTATTTTTTGAGATTAGGGGGGAATGATAAATTTCCATCTCTTTTCTTAAATATCTTTAAATGTATATATTATAAAATTATTAAAAAAAATATGTTTGAGACCCTCGCAATAAGTCCTTCCATTTGATATGTCACACAGTATACTTTGCAAAACTTTTATTTATTATTTTCTTGTTTGTCCCCCAAAAGTGACCCTCATATTCAAAGTTCATTTATTTACGTTACACTTCCGTATATGAGTCACAGAAATACATACGAGTATGTGTACCAAATTTCAATTTAATAGGTCCATTAGATTCGGAGCAAATTGGCTGTGATAGACGGGTTCCGTTTTTCCTTTTGAGGTACGGAACCCTAAAAAGTGTGCAGTATTTACGCCCAAAGTGATTTTTGAGGTTCTTTCATTTAAAAAAGCGTCCATAAATAAGTTTTGAGAGAATCTATTAAATATGAAATTAGGGTTTTATTACTGTTGTTGTATTGGGTTAGGTTACCCTCATCCTCTACTTACGTACTTAGAAAAATAATCAGTCCTGTATTACCAAACTTTGTTTAAGACAATGATGTATCAGCACATAGGAAATAATTAATCAGCTTCTGGCTACAGTCGGCAACATGAGTCACTGGACTTTTTAGAATAAAACACAATTTGATTGCGATTTTGTTTGTCGGTCCAATATTTGGTCAAACATTTTGAGCTGACTTAACAGCGTAAGCGTAATCAGTCTATGACGTCCGCACTACTGACTCACTGGCCTCCTCTCTTTGAAAGCGAGTGGGCCATAATCACCACGCGCGCCGAGTCAGAGTTCGTCGCATGACCAGAAATAAAGTAATAACAAAAATTGATAAAATTGTTAAACCTACTGAATTAAAAACTTGAAATCAGATCAGTAAGCTTTATAAGTTCCATCAATTAAGAAAAACTTTTTTAAACTTAATGTTTCATTTTTGGCACATCGAACATTCTTACTTTTGCTGCCGACTCTCCTTTGTAACGTTACTTATGAAATCTTACGTCAAGTAATCAAACATTTATTGCAATGATTGATAGTTTTATCATAAGAAGGTACTTGTTAGCAAATTAGTAGATGATGATATGTATTCATGATAGATGGTAGATCATCGGAATTTGATGAAAGCTCTTTTAAATGACCACTATTGAACTAAGGCTTCTGAAGTCTTTGTTCAAAAGGTCTGACCTTTGTCCTTGATCTTTTATTTTTAAAGAGACCTTTATCCATCTCATTACAAAACGAGTAAAGGCTCTTTCACTGAAGTTTTCATAGAAATTGTTCTGCTAGAGTCGCGTCGCGCCGAGGGTGCCTTTATAATTTTGATTCATACTTAACCCGGGCGGACGCACGGGCGATTTTTAACGCGACAGAATAACAATAGTGTACATCCCAGCGCGTCAAAAATATACTGTTGGATTTTTAACTCTCGGCGTTAAGCAGTGTGTTGAAAATCCAGTGCGCGATAAAAAAATCATCGCGTCATAGTATTGCCTGTGGGTACGAGGAGTGAAACCTTCGAGCCACTATTGTATTTTTATTTTAGGGCTGTAACTGTTCGTTAACTAGGTCTTCTTTATAATGGTAACTAACAAGTAACTAACTATGTAGTTAATAAGTAACTTTAACAATTTCATATTCGTGTCTAATTAAGATAATACAATGCTTTTAAGTTTCAATTTATTCTCAGAATCTTGTTTGATGACCAAACCATGTTATATATGGTAATTAACTATGCTATTTTCCTTAATAATAATAATACGTTTGTCCTTCATTACATGCATTTTAAAATCATAACTATCAAGACTAGTAATCAATTCTATTTAAGACTGCGGATTCTATTAATGTGATGTCATTCTTTTAATATTTCTGTTGAAAATTACACAGAAGATTGATGACAGGTAATAATATACTCCTTTATCAAAAGCTAACTTTTACAGTTCTCTTGTTAACCTTACAATCCATACTAATACCAATGAATCAATACTAATGAATTACACACAAATATTTGCTAATTGAACTGCCAGAATATGAGTATCCTTACATGATAATAATGTATGTCAATGTGAGTTTGTGCGTCTGAAGGTATAAATAAGATACCAAAAATAGGTTTTACGAAAATGTCATTTTTAAGACCCAAAAATCAAATCAAATCGAAGTCATTAATTAAATTAGGCTGAGAGTCAATACTCAAATATTCAATATCTTTATTGCTTTTCCATAATGTGTACTTAGGTGGTAGTTATATAATTTAGATCATTATGGACCTTGTAGGGCACAGCAAAGACGGCAGGAGAGAGGAAGCACTGTTTTAGATCATTAAGTTGTTTTTGTGGGAATACGTTTTAACTTACATTTATTATCAAAGTATGGAGATCGCGAATAAGATACTAATATTTCGCTTAACTATTATTTATGTTTTATCTTCAAAAAGTACCTACTTGAATATTTTAGATTATTTTTATATACGTGTACATGTGTATTATAATTCTGTTTATTCATAAAAATAAATTGTTTCATTTGAATAATTATAATTGCTATATTATTTAATTTAGTATTATTGCTATTTTATTTAGTTATTATTTTAATAGTATTTATCGATTATTATTATTATATTATTTATTAATTTCATATCTTATTTATTTACATTTTTAAATATTTCTTAAAATAAAAAGTATTAAAAGAAAAAAAAAACATTTAAAAATATAAAAAATAGAGTTCCGCCGGTGTCGGGAGCAGGGTCCAAGCTACCGGTGGTTAGGGCTGCAGAGACAGGAACCTCCTCACAATGCGGGCCGTATCGAGGAGTACTGCTTTCTGAATCAGGCGTTTGATCCAACCGCCTAACGAGAGCCTCGAGAGATGTTGATCGAGGCTTTTGACCATCAGGCCATTAGCCGTTACGACAATCGGCACAATGATAGCTGAGCTCACATTCCGCATGTCAACAACATCGTGTGCTAAGTCGAGATATTTTATTTGTTTCTCTTTCTCAGCTTTCACGACGTTCTCGTCATGTGGAATGGTAACATCGACTATCATTGCGTGGCGCGCTAATCGGTCTATCACCACTATATCAGGCTTATTGGCAACAATAGTCCTGTCAGTAATGATAGACCGATCCCAGTACAACATGATATCTTTTATTTAATTATTTACATTTTTAAATATTTATATAAAAAAATAAAAAAAAACATTTAAAAATATAAAAAATAGTAGCCCACCGGTGTCGGGAACAGGGTCCAAGCTACCGGTGGTCAGGGCTCCTGAGAGAGGAACCTCCTAACAATACGCGCCGTGTCCAGGAGTACCGCTTTCTGGATCAAGCCCTTGATCCAGCTGCCTAACGAGAGCCTCCTCAGGTGTTGGTCGAGGCTCTTGGCTATTATGCCATTGGCCGTCACGACTATCGGCACAATGATTGCTGTATCCACATCCCACATGTCGACAACCTCGCGGGCCAGGTCAAGATACTTAATCTGTTTATCTTTTTCAGCTTTCACGAGGTTCTCGTCATGCGGGACTGCTATATCAATAATCATTGTGCGACGCTCTAATCGATCTATCACCACTATATCTGGCTTATTGGCAACAATAGTCCTGTCAGTGATTATAGATCGATCCCAATACAACGTGATATTGCCATTTTCGAGGACTGGGTCGGGCACATATCTATAGTAAGGTACTTCCGATTCCACAAGATTGTATTTCAGAGCAAGTTGCTGGTGGATAATCCTGGCTACAAGGTTGTGTCTATGCAAGTAGTCTCCGTTAGCCAGACGAGAACAGCCAGATATAATGTGTCGGATTGATTCCCCGGGACGGTGGCATGCCCGACAGATGTCAACCGTGCAGTCCTTCACAATATATTTCCGGTAGTTGTTCGTCATTATGACTTCGTCCATAATCACAAAGACAAAACCTTCGGTTTCCCCAAAGAGGTCACGGAATCGCAACCAAGATACGGACGCTAACAGGTCTACATCGGGCCCATGTAAGGCCCGATAATAGCGCCCGTGAAGCTCTTTGCTCTGCCATACCTCCCTGCGGTCATTAGTATCTAATACTATAGGTTTGCGCCAGTTCTCGTTAGCCAAGGATAGCGGGGTGAGGCCCTTATCCACTGAGACCACATCTCGGTGCATCCCCATGTCGGCTTCTAGGAAGTATTCCCTGAGACTGCATACCTCACGGTTGTGCAGGGTCTTAGCATTTAGGAAGCCTCGACCTCCGCACTTCCGCGGGATATACAGTCTCATCACCGATGAACGTGGGTGATGCATCCGATTTGCGGTCAGCAGTGTGCGGACCCTCCTATCCAGGGCGTCAAGTTCCGTCTGAGTCCATTTGAGTATGTCGAAAGAGTACATCAAAACCGGCATGACCCAACCGTTGAAGGCGCGCACCTTGTTTCCACCTGACAAAAGACTATTTAATACTTTATTCAGGCGGCTAAAGAAGCGTTCCCTCAGCGATTGCTTCATGTCAGCAGCGTTGATACCTAACGCTTCCGACATACCCAAATACTTGTAGGTTTCGTTTGAGGAGAGGGATCTTAGGTGTATGGAATCCGAGAGGTGGGTTTTACACGGATTCCACGATCTCCCCTCGTTTTACATGCATGACCGCACATTTGTCCACACCAAATTCCATCCTGATGGCGCTACTGAAAGTTTCAGTTACCTTCAGTAGCTCCAGCAGTTGCAAATTGTTGGGGGCAAAGAGTTTCAAGTCATCCATGTAAAGGAGGTGAGATATAACCTGACCACCTCTCCTCAATCGATAACCTAGCCCTGAATTCTCCAGCAGTGTGCTTAGAGTATTCAAGGCTAGGCAGAACCAAAGTGGACTCAAACTGTCACCCTGGAATATACCTCGCTCGATCCTTATCGGTTCGCTATTCCTCAGGATATGTCGACATCCTGGATAGCGAAGCACCATCCTCCATTGCCTCATACATGACATCAGGAAGGTGCGTAGAGTTGCGTCTACTTTATACAACTCCAGCACCCTCATGAGCCACGTATGTGGCACCGAGTCATAGGCCTTCTTATAATCTATCCAACATGTCGACAGATCCCTTCGGGAATGACGAACCTGCTGGCTAATGGCCATATCGATGAGGAGTAACTCCTTAGTACCGCGGGACCCGTTCCTACATCCATTTTGAGAGGCAGAAATGATGGAGTTGGTGTCTATACAACATTATATTATTATTATATTTCGTTTATTCATTTAAAATCTTAAAATTTACATTTTTAAATATTTCTTAAAATAAAAGTATAAAAAACATTTAAAAATATAAAAAATAGAGTTCCGCTGGTGTCGGGAGCAGGGTCCAAGCTACCGGTGGTTAGGGCTGCAGAGACAGGAACCTCTTCACGATGCGAGCCGTATCGAGGAGTACTGCTTTCTGAATCAGGCGCTTGATCCAACCGCCTAACGAGAGCCTCGAGAGATGTTGATCGAGGCTTTCGGCCATCAGGCCATTAGCCGTTACGACAAGCGGCACAATGATGGCTGAGCTCACATTCCACATGTCAACAACCTCGTGTGCTAAGTCGAGATATTTTATTTGTTTCTCTTTCTCAGCTTTCACGAGGTTCTCGTCATGTGGAATGGTAACATCGACTACCATTGCGCGGCGCGCTAATCGATCTATCACTACTATATCAGGCTTATTTGCTATAATAGTCCTGTCAGTAATGATAGACCGATCCCAGTACAACGTGACATGGTCATTTTCGAGAACTGGGTCGGGCACATACTTGTAATACGGTACCTCAGAGTCTACAAGTTTATATTTCAAAGCAAGTTGCTGGTGAATAATCCTGGCCACTTGGTTATGTCTTATTATATTATTTATGAATGATTAGGATTAATCACCACTCTTTGAACGTCAAAATTACCTAAGACAGTCCCCCAAAAATGCCCGCCCTTCACCACTTCCTAGTGCTTTAGCCGGGGAGGATAAGTGCCGCAACGAAATCCCCAGCAACACAGCTATCTGTTAAGTGTTAAATGTTTAGATTTCATTCTAAGTAACTAAATCTTCAAATAGCTTGGATTGATTGAACTGTTGATAGGGATCTTCAAGTGCCTATAAAACTGCAAGTACTGCAACAGTAGACATGTCTCTGCAGTACTTAGGTACAGCAAGTTTCATGTGTTTTAAGGTTCCGAACCTCAAAATGAAAAAAAAAACCGTACAATGAAGGGTTCCGTACTTGGGATGAATTTATCCCAAGCCCAAACTTAACATTGTAGTTGAAAACATGTTCTCCCATACATTCCAACTGCAAATTTAAGTTTGTTCGCACAATGTTGAGAGATTTACCATGTTATTTTAAGACCATAGACTTCTTATAGGTTTTCCTGTAATATGAGTAAAGATTCTCTGTAAATTTTCAAAACTTTAGGCTCATTTGTTTCGGAGATATAAGGGGGTCAATAATGGTCATCATCTACTTTCTTAAATATTTTTAAAAGTATTTATTTTAAAATATTATATATATAAAAAAATATATTTGAGATCCTCACAACAAGCCCTTCAATGTTTAATGTCACACGGTACTGATTGCAAAACATTTTTTTTTCCAGTTTGCCCCCGAAAAGTGATTAAAATCTTTTACTGGAATCACCGAAAAGGCCGTATAAGAATGAAAACAGCTCATTACTGTCACTCAAGCAGAGCGTCTTCTGATGATGGATGATGTGAGGAGGGGGAACCGCTTTCGTACCATGTCCACGACGAACTGTTATTATGTCGGCACAATCCTGATGATATTGAAGCTACTAGCTACTTCTGGTAAAGACCTTGCCTACCTCGAGAGCTCGGAATTACAACATGCAGCTCCTAAAACACAAAAAAAAGGGAAAAGGAATTTTGACGGACGAACAAAGACAGACAGAGGCACATCAGAAAAACGAACAACATAACATCACGCCTTGTTTCTTTGCCGAAGGGTTGGGCAGAGGTGTCCCTGAAGCAGGCACACCCACATTTCGCAAGTTATGTTTAAGTCCCATGTAATAGGGGCGAGCTTATTGCCATCAACCGGGCACAAAAACTATAATATTATGATCTAAATGTTACAAGTAATAACATCAATTACATCGATACTAAATCAAATAAAAAACAAATATTGAAGCTAACGGAAGCCTAATGATAAATATAAATTGATGCTCATAAATATTTGAATCAAAATGTCAAGTTCACCATATATTGGAGTAGGTAATTGAGTTTTTTATTGGAGAACGAATCGATTTGAGAGAATGTGTGTGGTCAGCGTTAACTAGAGTGGTGACGGGCGATACTTGTATTTTGGAACGAAGTTCTTTATCGCGGCTTGTGGTAGGAATAAACTGGTAGAAATTGTTACGTAATGACAAAGCGTTGCCATGCGACTTTCTCGTAAAAGTGTGAATTTGGTCAAAATGAAAATCCAAGACGGCTGCGAAAAATTTCAAATTATCCATCATGGGTATCGTTTTAGTGGTTTTTGTGGGTGCTAAAGCCGGTAGTGAACTCCAAATGAAAAAAAGATTGCGGCTGCCAAAATTTTGTTTTTGTTTTAAATCTTATATGAGAAGAAACTTCGTTCCAGACCGGGGTTTCCCAACCACACACATTGTTGAAGTAAAAACTTGTTTACGCGCGTTGGGCATTTTTGAGATGGGACTAAACCATTGATTTCGCGACACTGTAACGACACCAGCTTTTGACCCGTAAATAGACGTCAACGCATTTATTACCGCGGTGCGTGGAGTAATTATCGCGGCCGTCTTGGATTAACATTTTAACCTCACTATAATAATTATTATTTACTTTTTATTTATTTGGAACATAAAGGTTCTGTAGTACATGGGGGACTTATAAAGTATGCATAATATTACATGGTGTAGGTACAATTAATGAAAGTAAAGTAAAAATTTATTTGCAATTGTAGGGTGAATCGCTGCTCTCCTAGCTAGATCACTGAATAATCTGTATTTAGGAGAGACACTTTCATGAAAACGATGCCCATGATGAAATATTTGAAAATTTTTAGAGCCGCCATATTAAATTTACATTTTGAGCCCACTATCGGCTTTAACACCCTCGAAAACTATGAAAACGATACCCATGACAAAAATGTTTTAAATATCCGCAGCCGCCATCTTGGATTTTTTGACCTCACTATCGGCTTTTGCACCCTTGAAAACTATGACAACGATACTCATGATGAAAAATTTGAATCAAAGCCACCATCTTGGATTTTCATGTTGACGATGTGTACAATTTTATCCCACGACACTGTAATCACTCTACTCTTTTCTTTTGTTTTTTCTGCCGGCTTTCTCTCTCTCTTTCTTTCCCTTTGAATTAGAAGAAGACAGTCGCAAGTATTAACACTTTTCAACGTATAGATTTCTGAAAGTTTACAAGCCACGTTAAAGGACTTTGTTTCAAAAAAACATACAGTCGAAGAGAGAAAGATTTTGGAAGGCGGTTAAAAACAAGCTTTGAACTTGTAAGGTGATATTTCTGGTTATTGGTTTGTATTTGCTTTCTTTCAAGCTTTTTAGTTTTATTAATAAATGTATATACATATATTTGGAATTGACTCATTACTAGCTTTTATTTGATACCAATTGTATTGTACTTTTTTTTAAAACCTTTCGCTCCTATTTTTTTGTATTTGTAGACACAATACCTATATAAATATAATAATATAGCCTATGTTACTCCCACAATTAAGATGAATCTAACGAAATCTGATTATGGTAAAATCCCTCAAGCAGTTTAGGCTACAGAGCGTGCCAAGGAAATAGACATACATACATGCTCTCGAAAAACATTACCCTCCTTCTGGGGAAGGCGGGTAAAAAGAGTCACTAAAATCTATTTCGTTATAGCGTTATGGGTTAGGTTTTGACTTCAATCTCGCCTCATGGAAAGCGATGGATGAGGTCTACGATGGATCGAACGAGCCCAGAAGATATTTAATAACTAGTCTTCAACCCTACTCTATGGGTTGAAGACTAGTATTAAATATCTTCTTTATTTTTCGTGTGATTAATGACTAACTTGGTGACAGATAATTTACTTTGCCCCCCATGGGCCCCTGACTTGGCTTCACATACTGTCGAGAAATATCTCTCAGGCATGCCGGTTTCCTCACGATGTTTTCCTTCACCGTTTTTGAAGCAAGTGATAATTATACAATACGCACATGAATCCGAAAAGTCAGAGGTGCGTGCCTTGGGTTCGAACTCGAGACCTATGACTTGGTAGTCCGACGGTTACACCACTAGGATATCTAATATGATAACTATATATTAAGAATTTGAATTTTACGTCTATGATAGTTAATTAAGTCGTGATGTTCGTAATAGCTACTAAACCAGTACCTAATGCAATTTATTCATTGAAATCTAAAGCTGTAAAATGATTTATGATAATATGCAGTAAATATGAACTTATTAGTCCATTAAATTAAATATTGGTCTAAGCAATGTGTTCAAGGTCAAGTTGAAGTTTGTGAGATGTGCCACGTATTCGATCGAACGTCAAATAATTTCCATTTTAACTTGGAAAGTACAAACGACAGAGATTCAGAAAAATACATAATAAAATATCACGCCTGTATCCCCCGAGGGGCTAGGCAGAGGTGTACCAATAGTATACCCACATTTCGCCTGTCATATTTGAGTTGCATACAAAAGGGCGAGAATAATTTTATTGCCATCAACCGGACACAAATCCAGACTCCGGACTTCCACTAAAAAGATCCAGTTAAAAAAACAAACAGTGGCACTCCAGGAGTGCAGACAGAAGTGAAAACTTGAACAATTTTACTGTGCAGAAAATAATGTATCGCGCGTTGATGTCTTTTTAATGATCAAAAGCTGGTGTCGTAACAGTGTCGTGAAATCAATTGTTTAGTCCCATCTCAAAATGCCCAACGCGCCTAAAGAAGTTTTCACTTCAAAAAACCCAATAACACTGCCCGACCCAGGAATCGAACCCAAGACCTCATGCTCAGCAGTAGCGCTTGTGACCCACGTTTTCACCTTGGTTTTTCAATTTCGTGCGTAAGCCTGCAAACATCTTGATATGATGTAATTAAAAGCATTTTTGGTGATAGTAAATCTTTCAATTCAATTCCAGAGAAATCGTGATAAGAATTGTGAAAAAACGAACGTATCTTCAAATAGATTTAACATCGTTATCGATGCGTACAGAAATCTTTCTGTCGTTTTAAATCGTCACGATATCTTGTATCTATCATCTTTGTTAGAATTCTATTGCATAAGCTATCCATAGGTCTTCCCAAAAAGGATACTTTTAGCCAACATTACTGAAGTGGGTCCATGACCTAAAGTACAAAGCATTACTAAAAAGAAAAAAAAAGTGAAAACAAAATGCCTGGACAATCTTTTATAGAGCAGTTTTCGAGTTGGTCCCAGTAATAGTTTAATTGTTCTTATTCATGAATTTTACTATTGTATAAAAAAACTGTTTAGACCTCATAAACGCAAACTCAAAGGATTTGAAATAAATGCTTTGAGTTTGATTATTATTACTTACACTTTTGAATTATCAAGGAGTCGATCAGTCAGAAATATTAAGCTAGTTGCCCATTCCAAAGCGTAGTAGGTAATATGGAGAAGAACGGGGAAGAAACTCCACGGACACTCTTTAAATCAAAGAATATTGTTACAATAAATTTGTAACATCATTCATTTCGAATTTATACACGTGAGAAGAACGTATAAAGACGTTGCACGTTGAAAGCGTCCTTAATAAAAATATAAAACAAAAAGGAATTAAAAAAATTAAAATGAGCCAGGGCTGCTAAGAAATGACCAGTCCCAACTGACGGCGCCCGTTCACGAACATGACGCATGGATCAGCACCATTCAGCTCAACCATTTTGAAGGAATCTATATGATCCAACACACACGCCACTTTAAAATAGCGTCGTTGTTCTTCACGAGCTGCACTGAACCATGGCTGAATTACATATACAATAAGTATACAAACACCCAGAATCCAAAATACTTTTTTTTTTTTTTTAATTAAAAATATTTGTCGCATGCGAGATTTGAAACTCAGCCCTTCAGTACTGAAATCCACACATTATCCTACCAACCATGTCTTCATAATGTTTAATTAACCAGTAAACAACTCATCATAGCCTTTAAATCTTATCCAATACCTTTTAAATCTGTATCCTTTACGCCAAACATCTATTACCTAAATAACTGTACTACATACATAAGTATTTAAGTACGAAGTACCTATCAAGTTAAATGTTAGCAAACGCTATTTAGAGGCCCTATTTCTATTAGGCGACATTTGTGAGACCGCATTTAAACATGAGAACTTGAATACGGCATCACTGTCATTTAAAATTTGAATCCTGGTTGGATCAATGACATCATGTCATTGATCCAAGCAGGATTCAAACTCCATGACATGTTTGTAAGTTTTCAGGAGTATTTTAAAAGTAATTTGGGTATGTTTTTTCTTTTGGATAGCTTTAAAACATGTAGGAAAATTCGTTGCGATGTTCCTTCCCTACTTAAACTTAGATATTGTAATTTTGATCTACGACGATCACCACCACCACCACCATCTCCTTTCTTGGGATTCCACAATTGAGAAATTAAGTGACCGGATTTACTGAAGTTAATAATACTAATGTATTAAATTTCAGAGATCTTGAGGGATTGGACATATTGACTTTTTATACAATGTTTTTCTTACTCGGACATCAAAAGTGGGATGAAAGGGGTGGAAGCTAACAGAAAGAAAGTTAAGAAAGGGTGAAAGACAAGAAAGATGAAATACCCTAATCAACCGAGTACCTATAAAGTTAACAAATATATGCAGATGAATAGAAACGTACCTACTGGGTAGGTACATACGTGAACAGGAAATATCGCCGACGCTTTTCGCAGCTGAAGTTCATGAACGCAGCCCATTATTTACATAAGTGTTATGATCTATGAATCTTTTATTTTCCTTCCTCGCAATTACGTTTTTTTCTTGATAACAATGCGCCTTACATTATTATAGCGTTTATGTATTGCCAATAAATTATCCAGCAGATAACCTTTACCTTTACAAAAACATAATGACAGCATTTACAACAAAATGCTATTCATTATTGAGCTCGGGTACTGTTTAGCTAAAATGTTTAGGTGCAGATGAAATATATAACGTCTAAAAAATAATCTAGACAGTTCAAACATTTATAAGGAGACTCGTTTACATTTGAAAATTTACAACTCCATCTGTCTAAACATAATTTTAAGACAACCTCAAGGTCATTTTTAAAGACACGTACATACCTTTAAGTGATTCTATTAATAAAATAAATAATTTACTGGTCCTTACGAATGATACAAAAATACGAAAATAGACCACAGAAAATCGAACTTTACCAAAGCCACATAAAGTTAAAAATTGAATGATAGTAGCAGTTTTAAGAGTTGATCTGCGAATGTAAGACTGAATGTATATCACTCAAAATATTGAGCATAGTAAGCTCAAGTATAAAATGCGGCAGATTCACTTTGCAGTCACATTTCACTGGCATCTTCCTTAGACGACACACAGCAATGAAATTCGTTAGTATTTGTGCAAATATTTTGTATAAGTTTTAAGCAATCGTAATAGTGCATACCTTTCTAATATAAGTGTCATCCGTCGAGTGAGTGTTAAGAAATCGTTATCAGTGATTTTGAAATTCGTGGTTTTCGGGTGTTTTGTGCAATGGGATTGTGCGAAGTATATTTGGTCCAATTTTTTGTTGATGGACGGGAGTCTTTTGTGGGATTCGGGGTTCGTTCGTCAAATAATCGGCTTTTTAAATTTCTTCTTGGCCATCCATCTTTAATGAAATGAACTTCTGAGCAAAATACAAAATATAAAACCTGTTTTTCAGGAGTGCTTAACTGAAATTAAAAAGCCATGTCCAACTCAGCTTTCTGCAGGATGAAACGCATCCAAAGTTGATTAACGAAATTCGATCTAACTATTAAATTTAGGTCCATTTTCGGCAATATCATAAGTATGAACCTAATTTTTTTAATTTACTATTGAAACATTTCGGGGATTAAATCCAAAAAAACAGTACCTACTTACAATCTAGGCACCTACTCAGCTACAACTAATAATTGCATTCCTTCAATGTTTTCTTCACACCAAGTAAAATCGTTTTCTTTTTGATACTTATTGTTATCAGCTTTTGTAAGTTCATACTGAAAAGGAATTGTCTGGTATTTTTTTACAAGTCTGCGCCAGTAACATTGTTATAATAACAATTTGTCGCTCTATTTGGCATTGATTACAATAGTTTGCATGTGTCTTTATTTATGTTATATTTAGCAAATTAAATTTTTCTTAATTCTTCACATCAAAATATGATATCTCTATCAAATTGGTACTAAAATCAGTATCCATTATAAAAGAGAAATAAAGTGGAATAAGCTTTAGAAGCTCAATGCTTGTCTAATCCATACTAATATTAGTAGGTACAATTTGTGAGTTTGTATGTAGGAAGAAATCTTCGGAACTACTGATCCGATTTCGAAAATTCTTTCACTGATGTGAAGCTACAGTAATGTTGAGTATCATAGGATATATTTTAAATTTTACGCGAACGAACAGAATAATATAAACTTTCAATGTCAATTTTAATTTTGTATATAAATAACCTAACCTTTAAGAAAGGTTTTCCCCGTTCCGTACTCATTCAAAAACATGCCGATTTGAAGTACTTTATTACCTCATAAGTCACATACCAGAGCAACTAGAATAATATAAGCATTTTACGAGTAGTTATTCCAACTTGCTAATAGTTATACATTATTGAATTTAAATTTTGATTGTTATGGAACCAAGGAATTAAAATTGACAATTGGTTTTCAAAGTTTCTCGGTGCACCTCTAATTTGATAACCAACCTTCCGCTGTGATTAGAGCTGTAGTGCTTGTTATTATAAACTTAGCATGGTCTTGTTCTACACTTATTAGTCTTACTTCATGATCACGTCCAATCGCAATCGGAATTATCTCTTCTTCTCGTGTGGTTAGTGACTAACCTGGTGTCAGAGTTTTAAAGCCGCCCATGGGCCTCTGACTTGGCTTCACATGCTGTCGAGAAATATCTCTCAGGCATGCCGAATTCCTCACGATGTTTTCCTTCATCATTTTTGAAGCAAGTGATAATTATACAACGGAATTATGAAATCTAAAGATGGCTGTTCATAAAGTAATTGTCACCCATTCACAACCCAGATGCGTAGGGCATCACGGCTAAATAATAACAGCCGCACGGGTCGATCGAAGGTTAACCTACGTTGCCGCAATCGATTCTTGGATAGGTGACCACCCATTACATATCGAGAACCCTCCGTGCCTCGGGGAGTATGTTAAGCCGTTAGTCCCAGCTGTCATTCGTAGATCTTTGACAGTCGTTACGGGTAGTCAAAATCCCAAAAGACTGAAAACCAGACTTAGCAAGCGGTATCGTGTTACCCAGTAACTTGATTAAACTGGAAGCCGACCGAACATAGGAAAAAATTGGGGAAAAGCCAGGCAGATTGATCACCCCAGATGCGTTGAGTGATTTGGTTTAATTAAGAAATCGTAAACTGAAACTGAAAACATTCCATGATTTTTCTGTTCTAAAAACTCTGACATTGTTATAATACTGTGACGTAATAACGGGTTGACGTGCTTTACGTAAATATTAAAGATCTGATGACCTTTCAGGGTCAAAACATACAACTCGATGCTATGTAATGTTGTGTTATCACCTTCATCTAAACTCACCATGTTACAATGTTTAATGTTATTGACATAGTTCCCATTGTGGGGTTTTACAAATTCTAACGTGACATTATTATCATGGAAGTCCACGGCACGGCATCACGATAGCACAGGAAAGTAAAATGTGTGAAAACATATGAAGACTCTTTTAAATCGGTCCACGATAACGTTAGGCATAACGTGCACCTATTTCCATACTTTTTATGGACATAAACTTGGACGTCCACGATAATATCATCACGTTAGAAAATATAAAAACGCACATAAGCAAACTTTATTTGCAATGCAAACTTTAACTGCAAATCGGGCAGTTATTTATTTTTCCATTTACAAACCGTGTTCACTGAAAGAAATTTCACACTCATCGCAAAATATTTCTATCATACGAAAATATATTTCCAGTTTATGAAAATTCGTATGGTGTTAGTCAAAATAGCTTTTGCTGATATGTTCCGCTTATTCACAAACTTCTCCAAAATAAAATTCAAGATTTCTATCAACTTTTTCGAAAAAACCTCACCTCATTTTTAGTTTGTCACATTAATCAATGACAGAGTAGTTCAAAACCAAAGACCACAAATTCTTTACAGCCCTATTTTCCAAAATGTCACAACATCCCAAGCTTCCTCATCAAAGCTTTTAACTTCACAACCGCACTTGTGAGTACCACCAACCACCACAATATTGCTGGTGTGACAGTAATGTCAGTGGTAACGTTATGACATCTGTGAAATAACCGCAGGCAATGCCGCGTGACGGAAGAATAGCGACACCCGAAAATTGAGTAATCAGAAAACTGAAATTTGGTAATGTTATTAGAGCAGTGATGGCCCAGTGGTAACGGCCGCGACTTACTATTTGAACGTTCGAACCCAGGAAGGCACTTTACTTTGGGTAAATTATTTCATCACCACTGCTCTCAAAATGGTGAAGGAAAACATCGTGTGAAATTCACCAACCCGCACTGGGCCCGCGTAGTGGATTATGAACCACTCCCTCTTACGGAGCCGGGACCTGTGTCCCAACAGTGGGTACATTATAGGTTCATTATACTATACTTATGCTAAGTTAATTGGTTATTGAGGCTTTTGGTCAAATTGTATTTATACCAAACGCATGATAATGAAACTTATTTCAAGTGTAACAAACTCTCGTTTTGATTTTATTCTTACAATATTATTGTTACTGTTCCATTTATGATTACTTAGTGTAGGTACATTCATAAGAACTTACTCATCCTTTTAGTTCCTAATCAACGATTCCTTGACAGTCTTAGAAAATTAATCTTATGAGAAGCCAGTTTTATGTCCTTTGATAATTTATTTTCAACATGGCGCCGAAATTACAAATGGCGACGGCGCGGTCCCTTTCATATAGACAATTGATAGATAACATTTCAAGATTTGTTAGTCGCTAAAACAAAAATAAAATTTCTTGATTAATTCTCCCAAGTTCGAATATACTATTTTTATTTTTTGTACTGCTTAGTTTCTTAATAAAATAATAAAACCGAAAAACGAGTAATGAAGACACTGAAATGGCTTATAAGTATAACATATTTGCATACATTCTCACTCCATAGGAATAAGTCATAAATCATCGGAAATACAGACGGCAATTATTATACAGGTTCATTCATTTTAGTTTTTCATCTTTTTTAAGACTGGAACGAATTTCAAATATGATTTTTTGACTAAAAAACAATCAAAATTGTAAAAAATACGGATGTCTTATTTTTAGATTTAATTTAATGACTTTTAGTATCTTAAAACTTTGAAATGTTGTCAATTTCGAATTGAGAGATAACATCAACAATCTATTTTATTAGGTACAGTCCGGCCGTTGAGAGAATGCGTTCTTGACCCCTGTCAGTTTCATACTAATGAATGTGTGTTTTACGAATTTGATCCTTATTACTACTAGAAATTTTCCAACTAGAAATACAACATAGAAACGACAGGTGCCAGCAACGCATTCTCTCGACGGCGGACTGTAATTCAACCACATTATGCTCACAGGCACATGAGATTGATTAATGTTATTTGAAACATGCCTTTCCAGTAATAAGTTTTGATAATAAGTTTACAATTTTAATTGGGTATTTGTCAGTATTAGTAATAATTATATTCGTTGTGTTGGCTAATTAGTTTGCAAAGTTATCTGGGTCAAAGTTCTAAACGGTTTAATGTCTAGTTTATTATGCTGGCTCTTTGCTGGCTGTAGTAAATCCTTTCCCTGCAAGATGCTTGTACCTACAAAGTTACACAATATTAGAACTTTAAAGTAAATGTACTAGTTGGATTGACCTTAACATACCTACTGTACTGATTTCTCCAGGATCTAAATTAGTTCAAACTTTTCTGAAAGTTAAAATGTTTATAGCGTGTTAAAGTCTCTTGAAAAACATCAAATTATAAAATCTAGACTAAGGATAGTTCAATCTTCCCATAGTTTCTTTAGAGTATCGACTCGAGATCTTTTTTTTTTTATTAAGTTAAAACTTCTTTAGGCGCGATGGGCATTTTTGAGATTGGACTAAACCATTGATTTTGCAACACTGTAACGACACCAGCTTTGACCATTAGAAAGACATCAACGCGATGATCACCACGGTGCGTGGGGTAAAAAAAACGGCCAACGGCGCGGTGCCGATTTTTTTTCAAGTTTTCACTTCTGTCGGCACTCCCGGAATGCCGCTGTTTTTTTTTTTAACACAAAGCACAAAGCGGCACAAGACTGCATCAAGCCTCACATCCGTAGATATTTAATTGATTATGTATTCTTTACTCGGTGCTTGTCAAACAAAAAAACATTCTTTTGTCGATATCCTATCCCACTCTGTACTGGGAAATACTTTCCCAAAAAGCCAGCATACCAACTTTCCCAATGCGTCCTTAGAAGGCTTCCATATTGTTGTGATCGTGACCGGAGTTCTATGGGGTCACATTCAGAACCTTAGCCTTTCCCATCGCCGTGTTACCTTCACCTCAATCAGCTGCACTCATTTAAGTTTGCCGTAAAACTTTGTTACTTTGCGCTTTATGAGTTACTTTAGGACCAGAATCAGCAAGTTTTGTTTATGAATCGTAAAATATAAAAGAATCGATGTGTTAATTACTCCGTTAAGTTCAACTAAGTTTAGTTTTGTAAGTTTTTGCATCGATAAATGGATAGGATGAAATATATTTGAAACCGTTTATTGAAATAAAACCATTGCATTTCCACGTGTCTATCGGTTTTTGTTCTTTTTTCATGTGACACACAAGTATTGTGTTTAATAATTTCGCAGAAACTCCAATTAAGTGATCACTGATAATGATACTACACTCAATGATAAGTAGGAACAAGACAGCTTCCCTTTGGCAAAAATCTTTGTTGTTATCTGGCTGACTTTCTTAAGCTTACGAATCTTCACTTGTGGAGGCACTTTATAGTTTTAACACACACAATGAATCAATCAATAAATCTAAAACTTCTACGACACACCTTCCAACAATTCCTCACTACTAATCCTCCGAATTCTCAATTCCAGTTCATCGTATTAGCCCTGGTCTCGGCAGCGTCATCCGCTCGCCTGGACAACTCCGTCTACCTTCCTCCCAACGCCAGATCCTCAAGTGGTGCCAACGCTGGACTCCAAACACCTTTAGGAGGCCAAGACCATGCAGCTTACAATGCTGGAGGTCAGGGAAGGCAGTCTGCGGGCAGCCAGGCCGAGATCTTAAAGTATGAGAATGAGATCAATGAGGAGGGGTACCACTACGCTTATGAGACCAGTGATGGAACTAAGGCTCAACAGCAAGGTGGGTGTAGACAATTTATTATTTAAATTTATACGTAGATTGTTTGGAACTGTTTCTTGAAGAACTGAAAGTCAATGTATGGATTCTCTCAAAAATTAGATAATATCCTTATCTAATTTTTGAGAGCATCCATATATTGACTTTCAGTTTTCTTTACAAAATGTTAATTCATTAAAGTTTTTCTATGTTATTCAAAAATTACTTTTCGTTTTCTATTGCAACCTTTTTAAATTGTGGTTTGATAACCGATCCAGTTTTTATTGCATGATTGGGACCATTTTCTGTGACCTGTGTGTCTTTGTGAATATTTATTTGTTTCCACAAAACAATTTTGACTACCCTTTAAGGTTTACCTTCAAAATTAGTTGCACTAAATAAAGTCCTTAACTGCACTCGTGCTCTAAACATTGAAAACAATAAACTTTAGTTGTATAAAGCTAAAACTTTAGCTATAACATTTGAGGTAACTAGCGTACATGCAATGAATGTTATATCATACTTGCACGTTAAATGTTAATGATCGTAAGTAACTAACTCTTAAGTATTAGATATATGTATTGTTTCATCATGAGGTTTGTTTAAGTAAATGACTTGCTGTTACAACAAATCATTATCTTTTACAATTTCATTACATTATGATCAATATTAGGCTTCTTACAACTTGATACAGGAACTAGACAAGCAGACCGCATCTATCTTAATAATGGATTGAATAATGATATTGTTAAGTTACCTCATAACAATATACAATAACAATTTTATTACAGTATTTTTTTTTTGCAATTTGAAGATATAATTCTAAAAAGCAGTTCGTTTACCTAATTATCTTCTCTCAGTATTTCTAATATTTTATTAGGCAGTGTTAATGTTAATGTTTTGTTGTAGCTCTTTATAATTTTAGTCAGTTTCACTTTACTTTCTTTTTCGTTTTTTTTTTTTTTTAACAATTCATTTCTTAATTCCAGGCCGTGTGATCCCCGGCGCACAACCCGAAGAAGGTTCCCTCTCAGTCTCAGGCTCCTACTCCTACATTGGTGACGATGGTCAGACCTACACCGTCACCTACACAGCTGATGAGAACGGCTACCATGCTGAGGGAGCTCATCTGCCCACCCCTCCTCCCATCCCCGAGGCGATCCTGAAGAGTTTGCAACTCACGGATACGAGTAGGTCTCAAGGTATGTATTTAAAACATTGTCATAACATTACGCCTGGGTTCCTTGACTGACTGACTATGAGCTGATTGACGAAATCAGGATTTCGTATAGATATGTACATCACAAGGTAACATTTATAATGTGACTATGTATAGGGCACCCACATTCCGTTAAATATATATTTTGAAGAGGGGGCAAGTCTATAGCCATCAACCAGGTACAAATTCAGAATTCACGCTGCTACTGACATATTCCTAATGTTATATAATACCATATACAAACTCTGCATCCAGCGCTCGATGTGGCAACACGCCATGTTCGGGTTCGCGACAAGTCAATCGTCATCCTGAGGATGCCTTGTTGAGAGGTGAAACACGTGCCGATTTCTTACAGGGTTTTTTATGGCTCTTTAGGAATAGTTAAGCGGAACAGGTTACTAAATATATTAACGTCTATTGTATTTTATAATGCATTTCCGCAAGGTCACGCCTGAATCAATTAATTATCATATAGGTGACTTTTTCCTAACCTAGAGATGGAAACCAGGACTCCTAGTCGCATGCGGGGAAGTATTGTGTTTGAGAGACTCGATAATGCTAAAACTGAAATTATTAATAGAATAATTTACAATACATAGCATGTTTCCGACATAAATCTAGTATAAAATTAATGTAATCAATTTGTTTTCAGGCGCATACGACAGCAGAAAAAGTAGTTACGATGCCGACGCGGGCTACTAAAACTAACACAAAACATCTACTAACAAACTAAAACTAAAAATTAGAGTAACTTTGACTGTACACGCCATAATACAGTCAGGCACAAAATTTAAAGAATAAGTTATAATTTAGTCTCTCAGTGATCGATTGGACGAAGTGGCCAGTACCTGTGTTCTGTAGTCCTTAATGTTATTATTTTGTAATAAAACTCTTTGTAAATAGTTTTGTCTCTGATTTTCCTCTATGCTCTCCATTCAAAATGTACTGTGGTATTTAATCTATATTTTAACAACAGTTTGCAAGCAGCTTTCCTTTATGGATTTAGCACAATCCCTTATGAGCCGATGAATGTATTTATTATCCCAAAAATCTTTATGACTACGACCGCATAAAGAGATAATTGTTTTTCAAATGGTCTTTATTCCATTTGGACGATTGATATTGTTTAAACGTCTGCCAGATATGCTTTGGCAAGATTATTAACGGGACAATGCGCTAAATTAATCGTGCAGGCGTTCAGTTGGGTTTCAAGAAAATGATTTCATTGCAGCCTTATTGCGTGGGTATTTAATTCCATCAGTGATTATTACTCCCAAAAACATATTAAACAGACTTCTAATTGTTTTGTTTATAGACATGAGAAGTATTCAAGCATCAAAAAGTAATTTTCTGTGCGTGTGGGTAACAACTTCTCGCTAGATGGCGTAAGTAGTATTTTAGAAGTACTTAAACGGTGTTTCCTAGCCGGTAGCAAGCAAACATTCAAAATCAAAGCCAAATTATTTATTCACAAATATGAATGTGAGCACATAGATACACAACGGTATACCATTTGGTATTACCATAATTATTGTTTTACGATTCAGCATACAAACGGGTAAAAACAAAAAACAAAAAAAAACATATACAAAAAGAAGATTTTTATCAATAATTTTAATTAACATTTTTTGCAAACGTCGTTAATGTTTTATGTTATGCTATGGGAAGCTGGGAAGCTTTCAATTGGTTTAGGGTTCCCCAGGGAAGTATTCCGGAGCCGCTGCGTTACTCAAATAAAACAATATCTCCCCAATATCTTCATTTTAAACAATTCAAATATCAAAATTCAAAAGTCAGCTATTCAAACTAGGCTGAGAATCAGCACTTTTCAAACGTCAAAGTTACATAAGACAGTCCCTCGAAAACGCCCACCCTTCACCACTTCCTAGTGCCTTTAGCTGGGAAGAAGTGGCGCAACAAACTCCCTTATAAATACATAAATACATTTTTCTTCAAGTTTTCGAGAAGTTTTTATCTCAAAGGTCTTTCTAAGAAGATTGGAGATTTTGAACACATTCCGTTAACCAGTAACCCAGATTCCGATAGCCATCGATCAACAACTACGTAACTCATGATTCATGGTCTCACCTAAGGGTACGATTGACCTTGTGAATAACAGTTATTTAACCATCGGTTAGGAATTCGTTACAAATAATTTACTGGAGCACTGACTGGCTAGAGGTGAAGGAAGCTTTGTGTGAGCGTAGTGTACAACTTGCAATGGCGATCGATAGGTGATTTCTGAAATAGTAGTTTTAGATTTTTAGCTGGGTAGTTGAAATCAATGGTACAATCATAAAGATGGGACGTTCCGCATTTTAGGTATGAAGATACAAGTACGCGGCGGGCCCATCTTGTCGGGCCAATTCAGTGAGTGAGTAACATAGTCAGAAGATCTAAGAGATACGCGACAGAAAGAGAGGCAAATTCAGGTGAATATAACTGAAGGTGCTGTACGACCTGAATTGCACTTGATTGTGTAGTAGCAAGAGTCGCTTTTTATTTAAATGATTTTGCGGAGTGTCCCATCTGTATTAATCTGTGGTACGATGCAACACTGTTATCATTTTCGTTCTTGCACAACCCTACACCCAACCTACCCTAACCTTACACCCCTAATAGTTTTTTTTTATAGTTACAATAGTATTCTTATGGTCTGCTAAACAGAGAAACTAGCTAAACTGGGCAAGATTTAAACAGATGTCATAAAAAAAGACTGTTGACTGGAACTCGAGAAGATATTTTGGATATTTTCTCACAATCCATTGCATATATAAAGAAGTACAGGCTAATCTAAAAGTAGGAGATAACTAACATACTATTCCAAGGTCATCACAACCACCAAAAACTACAAAAGGTTGGTTCACTCATAAGAAACATGCCGTCGAAAGCTAATCAGCATCTTTGTTTAAATTACAACTGGCTGCTTCAAATATTTACGTGATAATGCCTGGACCGGTAATTTCGCATTTGCACGGTTCGCGAATGTACTCCTCTGATCATACGTACAGAGATGGACAAACAAAATTATAATTTACTGTATTATTAAGGGTCCGCGCACGAAATCGACTGATTTTGATCAATTTTGTTCATTAGTTGTGAGAAAGGGAAACAGCATTTTAACAAAATTATTTATGATTTGAAAAGTCGAATTATTTGTCTTGTACATTGTGGATTTTTCAAATAAATTAAGGGTTCGTGGAAAATCACTAAAATTTGCAACAAGTTTGCCAAAAATTGACGCGAGACTGACGTTTGATCGTTTCGTTAGAAGAAATTACTTTTGATTTTGAAAATTACAAAATATCATTAACATCATTATATGGTCCACTTGTACAGGGAACCACTTTTTTCAACTTCCATACAAAATATAGCAGAAAAACAAATGTTGAATTAACCATTTTTTAAACCCTGTCAGTAATGTATTTTTACCTATTATTTAGCAAACCATATCAAGAAATTTAAAAATCACACATTAGTCTTCAGCTATCCTTGACACAAAATCAAAATTTTATTTTAATTAAGCAAATCAAAGGCGAAATAAACCATATTTTCCAAAAACGCAAAAGTGATGCAACTATTAACAGGTACTGTGACTGACACGAATGGTTTAGAACCACGAAAACTGTAGTTTTATACTAACACGGACTTAATGTTTCAAATATTTCAAGCTTTCTTACAATTAGATAAGTTATTGACGAAAACGGGTTTTTTTCGTGCACGAAATCTTAACTGTGACTAAGAATTCGCAGTAATATCTCACATATCTGCAATATTGATTGATAGATTCGGACAGAGTATAGTCAACCTCGTAATTGTTTTATCACATTTTATAATATCTCCTGGTTTTTTTAAATTTATTTTTAATTTATCTTGCTCTTGGCTCGTGACCTCGATCTCGCCTGATCGACAGCGATAGATGAAGTGTACCAAGAAACAAGCGTGCCCAAAATATGCCTGTGCACACTTGCTTTGAAGACTGACGGGTTATATATGTGGAATACGGACACTAGGAGTTCCATATTTTGGCAGAACAATTGGTCGGGATTACAACCAAGGTAGGATGGTCTACCATGCTGTACGTCTAGTGAAAAGTTGGGATGGTGGGATCCGGTTGAATTGAACCTTCACTAAGTGTAAGACTGCTTGAAACCGTCATATTGGTAGTAAAAATATAAATTGACGTTTTATGACGTGCAAGTGACATTCAAGCTTAGGGTGGTAAAGCAATTACGAGATTGACTGTACTTACACGGAAGTCTTGGAATGACAAAATCGAATGGTGTGACACAAAAAATTATATCACTTTAGTCACAAGTTTTTGTAGTATATCATCAGTGATTGCTTTGTTAAGAGCAGAATCAAAAAAGTAACCGCCACGTTGGTCTAGTGGTCGCAAAGCGCTACTGCTGAGTATGAGGTCCTGGGTTCAATTCCTCGGACAAGGTGTTATTGGGTTTTTCCATCTGGAATTTCTCAGTAGCAGCCCGGAGTCTGGATTTGTGCCCGGTTGATGGCAATAGGCTCGCCCCCTATTACATGGGACTTAAACATAACTGGCGAAATGTGGGTGTACTATAGTTATACCTCTTCCTAACCCTTCGGGGAATACAGGCGTGATGTTGTCGAAAAAGTAATTTTCGATCCCATAGTAAAAAATATTCGGATTGGTGTAAAAACTATTTTTTTGTTACCTATTCGTGGGCAGAAGCCCTATAGTGACATAATTCCATAAAATTAATAATACTTCGCTGAAGTAACGATCACTATTTCGAACAATATTAATTCCCCGTATCCATTATTCTCGTAAAATTATGTCATACTCGCAAATGGCTTACCGCTAGGTACCGACGTAAAATGTATTAATAAACTAAGTACTTACCTACATACTTTAAATATTCATTCGCAGACTTACCTGCTAGTTAGCTTTATAATTTTCAAGGTATCTAAGAACATTTTTAGAAATCGCATTATTTTGGACACTGCTGGCCCAGGACTAACGGCCCAGACTTATGTTTCGTCGGTCGTGGGTTCGAACCCAGGCAAACTTTACTTTGTGTAATTTATTTCAACAACGCTGCTCTCAAAACGTTGAAAGAAAACATGAATAAACCGGCCTGTGCTAGAACCAAAAAAATATCGAATTCATCTGACGTCCACCCGAACTGTGCCTACGAGATAATGGGCGCAGTCCCTCTCAAAGAGTGAAGGCCTGTTTCCCAGCAGTTGGAACCTTGTAGGCTGATTATTCATTGAAATTTATCAACATCAGCCTATTGTAGCAGTCTACTACTGGTCATAACAATTATGTAGGCCTCTTCAATCGCAAGCCATTTAAATCTAACCACCTCTGTGGTCTAGAGGTAAGACCACATGTTTCAGACCCAGCGTGAACTAAATTTTCTGCTCGGTTTGGTAGGTGGTTTTTCTAAGTCCACCTGGCTAGCTACCACCATCTTATCTAAGACTGTCGCCATAATAACAATGTTAACAGCATTGTTGTGTTTCGTCAGTTAGAGGTAAGATAGACAGTTCCTCTGTAGTTGCGGATGAAGCTCGCTTCCACCTTCAGCCTGATCATCAATTACCATAAGTTGAGATGAAGGCAAGATTCCCCGTTGAGGTGAGTTTGAGCTGCTACCTTTACCAGCCACCCTTTTTTTGTGGGAAATTATCAAATAACTTCTCCCACTCTAGGCGGAGCTCAGGGCGTGTTAGACTCTTACTGACTAAAACCCACCCGTGTTCCTTCAGTTGCCATGTTGTCGGGGGCCTCGATCTCCCTACCGCACTTCTTCGCACCCCGGCAGGCATCGGCCCTAGCGGACCCCGTCAATTTTGCTGACATCTCATTGAGGCGCGTGGAACACAACGCGCCGTCGACCCGGGCCTGGTCCTTATCGGACGGCGAGCTACCCATTGCTCAAAGTCCGCAAGCCCGGGCCTACGGTGGCTGGAAATCGGCCTACGATTCCCGACCCCCAGGGCGTCTCCTCCTGCGGTTACCAGCCACCCTGCTAAGAACTTCCAATATAAAAATAAAAAAACAAATGCAAATAAATAAACTTTACTTTAACAAAAAATCATCAATAGATGTGATATTAGGTAAGTACTACTAAATTCCTCGGTTCACTCACTCAACTCAACATACTCGTTGGTAACTAATACCTACAGAAATAACGGTATTCCGTTCAGTATTTTATTATTTATTTTTCCTGCCACAGTTCATTATTAGACGGCATTTCCCAGAAAAGAATACAATGGATGATCCTGTTTTGACACTGTATAAATAAGTAACAGTATTAGGATATCTTCATATAAAACGGCCGAAACAACGCGCTTTGAAATATTTTTATTGCGCTGGTCTACACAAGCCTTTATACAAAAGGCTGGTGCACAATATCGCGGGCGCTACAAAGGTCGCGCTGCCTGTAGCGCCCGCGATATCGCGCCAGTTTGCACGAGCCTTAATACAGTATCGAGTGCGCGGCAGTTACAGACGGACGCGGAAGGTTTATCTACCGAGCGGCTGTAGGTAATTATTTCAAGGTCACTGCCGAGACATAATACTGTTACATATTTATACTGTGCTGTTAATATCTGTTGAGGTAAAGAAGAGTTTAGAATTTCAAATAATATACGTTTTGAATCGTAAGATATCTTAGTTTTGTTTAAGTCACTAGGTAGGTACTTTCATTTAAATTCACTTTTGACTTTTGCTAAATCTACCAGCTTTGTGCAACTCACTGCTGGTATTATTATATTACATATAATAATACCAGCCTATTATTGTCCCACTGCTGGGCATGGTCTTCTCATAAAGAGAAGGCATGAGCATTGATCACCACACTCGCTCAAGACGGGTTGGCCATTTCAGACATATATTAATTATAACTCTAGATTTCCTCACCATGTTTTGCTTTACCGATGTCAGTAATGTCCAAGAAAAACGTAGAAATCAATCAATTTGCCTAGCCTTTTCCTAACTATGTTAGGGTTGGCTTCCAGTCTAACCGGATGCAGCTGAATAGAAGTATTTTATATGAAGCGACTGCCTATCTGATCTCCACAACCCAGTAAGGGTTGTGGAGATCAGATAGGCAGTCGCTCGCTGGGTAAAACGATACCCGTTGGTAAGACTGGTTGTCAGATTTTCGTGGATCTTTGACAGTCGTTACGGGTCGTCAGAAGCCTGAAAGTCTGACAACCAGTCTTACCCAGGGGTAAGGTATCGTATTACCCAGAAACTGGGTTGTGGAGGTCAGATAGGCAATCGCTGTAAAATACTAGTATTCATGTGAATCCGGTTAGACTGGAAGCCGACCCCAACATAGTTGGAAAAAGGCTAAGCAGCTGATGAATTTATTAAATATTTCCCACATCTGAATTTAGTAGGTAAGTAAAAAACTTTGCCAAAATACTAATCCATAGATAAGACAGTTCCCGGAAATAAATTTATCATTTTCAACCTACACATTGGCGTTTTTAATGTAAATCTAATCATAACACTAAGTATCCAGGCAGTAATTTTATGAATACTATTCGGACTAATTCGGAGAGATAAACACAAACATTTCAATTTAGTTAGTGTTTCCATTGCACCGCACCACACTTGTGTAATGGCACCTCGATCACAGCACTGACGGTAGTAACTGGTACTTATAGCACAGGAGTCCTCCTAGTTTAAGCCCAGTTGCAAATGGCTTGTATCTTGCCGCTAAGTTATAAACTTTAATTTAATCTTGAACAAATAAATATTGTTTATTGTTATTGTTTGTTGGTTTTTAGGAAACGTCTCTGACACAAACTGAAACTGAAACAAAGTTAATAATATTAAAAGAAAATACATAGAAGTCTTTGTTAAGTATACTCGGGCAGGTATCATTGGAACACACAGTCTACCCAATCATGACCATATAATTATTGCAATATTTATGTATTTTAATCAGTACCCTTTCACTTTAATGTCCTGTGCTAAGTTGATGATCGTTAATTATATCTAAATTATCTAATTACCAATAATAATTAACTGTATTTGATATTCAGAAGTTATTATTAAATATAAAGGTTAATATAAATATAAAGGAATTTATATTTATATTACGTGTTTTACCTGTATTTGCTTTCATAAATTTATAAAAAAGACTCTCTTATTGCTTAAGCACAAAGAACAGGTAAGAAACACCATGGACACTCTTTTAAATTATATTGTTTCAAAATATTAGTTACATAATTAATAACAAAACAAACATCACGCCTTGTTGTCCCGAAGGGTTGGGCAAAAGTGTCCCTATAGCAGGTTCACCCACATTTCGGCAGTTATATTTAAGTCCCATATAATAGCAGGCGAGCCTATTGCCATCAACCGGGCACAAATCCAGACTCTGGGCTGCCACTGGGGAATTAATATTGAATTTATAATTAAATTTCAGAACCAGGTATCTAAGGTGAAAACGATGTATAAAAGACGTGCACGTAAAGTGTCCAAAGTACCTACAGCAAAAATAGAAATCCAAAAAAAAGAAAAAAAACCAGAGGCACTCCGGGAGTGCCGAACTGCCGACATATGTGAAAACCAAAAAAAATCTTCCAAAACCTTTAAAGTAAAAATACTTGCATAGAACATTGATCCGTAACCAGATATAAATAAAGAGCACAATCGCGTTTACAAAAACGAGGTGTCGGTAACGGTGTCGCGAGTTCAATTGTTTTTTTTTTTCATCTCAAAAAAGGCCCAACGCGCATAAAGAAGTTTTCACTACAAAAATACAGGCTATCCAGACATATAAGATTGATCTGTCTTCTGTCTATTCAATACTATAAATCACTTATCAGATTGAAAGATCACGTTTATGTAAAATGATGACAATGCCAGTTCAATATTTCCATGTACCTTTTAGTCATCAATTCCCTTAACTGATTGACCGTCATATACACCGTCATCATCCTCATCAGAAATCTATTACAGTTCACGATACACCAAACAAATTAGTCACTGCAGAACTACTCTTCTCATGCTGATAAAGATGTCACGCACTACCATCATTGGCTATCCAATTGAAAGGCAGAAAGATAAACATTTTGGCTACTGTTCATGACACACTGCGGCAGTCGTGTTACCCAGTAACTGGGTTGTTGAGGTCAGACAGGTAGTCGCTCCAACCTTAATACTTTTGTTTAGCTGCATCGGATTAAACTGGAAGCTGACCCCAACCTGGGAAAAAACTAGGCAGATGATGAGTTCATATTAGAATTAGAGTAGAATAGACAGGTAGGTAAAGTTTCATACAAAAATGGCATGCTTTCATAGTAAATACCTCACAGCTGCGCCAAAAAGGTTCATTTCAGTAGACAGATGCTGTTTGACTCTGATTTTCTAGTGAACCTTTAGGGATTAGTGACGGATGTGTATGTAATTGAATCGATACTTAAATCTGTCTTGTCAAAAATTATGGATACCCTCGGAAGTCAAAGCTGAATTTGACTGTGTTTGAGTTGAAATCTACCTAATTGATATGTTTTTTCAAAATTCTCAAGAGTGTCATTATAAAAATACCCGTGTAGTTCCAAAAAATAAAAGGTCACGTTATTTTGTAAGTCTAAATAGCCATCAAACCATTTGGCCCTTTAACTTAACATACAAATGTGTTGCTAGACAGTTTTTTGCGCCACTTCTTCTTCCCAGCTACAGCACTAAGAAGTGGTAAGGGTGGGCGTTTTAGGGGCTTCCTTTGTCCTTTATAATTTTGACATTCAAAAAGAGCAGATTCTCAGCCTAATTTGAATAAATAAGCTTTGATTTTTGTTGCGTTTTGATTCTGCCAAGACACTGTTTCCTACGGTTAATTTCGTGGTATTTTGGGAGATCAGTTTTATGTTTTGAAACACATTTTATACTTAATATAATCAGCTCTAGATTATGATAATATAATCACTTCCTTAGTAAAATTTGCGATAAACTATTTTGTAATACTGAATTGTTAGTTTCATATAGCGACTGATAAATTTACTTAGTAATAATATACTGTTATATGGCCGACATACATGGTACACTGTACAGGAAAACGCAGAAGTTTATTTTAACGGAGCTTTTAAAATAGAATATTAAAAACTGTCGTGTCCGCGACTCCAACGAATAAACCTTTTATTTTAAAGAGATATAGAGCATAAGTTTGAATTCAAATGAAAAGCTATTTTCCAATGAAAAAGGTATAATTTAGATAGTCGACAGATTTTGCAACAACCTTCCATTTCTTAGGTAAGTAACGGAATAATTATTCACTCATTCAAGACATATCCGACCGTTTACAGCAGCATTCAACAATATCTCACAATTAGTCGGTCAATCCATAAAATTGAAAATTTAAAAAAAAACACAAAATTCATAATTCAAAATTGTCTTTAAAATTATAATCATTGGTATCATATAATCAATCCATACCTTTTATGCATGTTTTTTTGCGTGAATGTGACGCATATTTTTACCCCAACTTGTTCTTTTTTTATGTTTACGTTTTTTCTTTGCGTCATGTTTACCGCTACTATCTTAATGTATTTTCTTTTTTCTTCTGTTTTTATACCCTAGATAGGTACAGTACTTCACCTGCCAAGCCATCCTGGATCTACAAAACACATAACTATTATCAATAAAATCCACTCGTATGATGGTTATCTCTATAAAGGGAAAACTCATATAAACTCAGATCTATGTACATAAATACTCATTTGCAGTAAAAATATTATTATTAATATTTTCCTCTGTCTGTTTCCAATGGGCCTTTTGAGTTATTTGTCATGTGTAATATGGTTGGCTAGAACATGCTGCAAAGCTTAGTGTAGCTTAGACATTCTGGACATACGGTTCTCAATATTCACAATGAGATGCTATGTGTTTTTAATAGTGATCGCCATTTTGGATGGGAGTGTATGTAAATTGGTGAGTATTTTCAATTTTATTTTTAAGCTTTTTTTTTATTTGTGTCGTGTCTTATTGTTTTTTTTTATTTTTTGGCAAATTCATTAACATAAGTTTATCTGTATAAGTATTTAAAAGTTTACAAAAAAAAAATTTGTCCCACACTACTGTTTCTCTGCGTTTAAGTGTGTGTTTACAACACAAATCTCATTTGTTAAACCTCCCATACCCTATAACTAGATACATGTTAGTAATAATTTCATACGAAAATCGAACCCGTGAACCGTAATGCAGAGCGCCATTTCAATCTTAAATTCCCATACGAACATCAAAACAATGGTTGCTCTACATAATGCTTGTTTGCAATATACTAGTTTTAATTTTTTTGGATTTTTTTTTTAAACTAACATTTTCCAGTAGGTATTTCACTAGGCACTAGAAAAAAAAAAAAAAAAAAAAAAAAGCCGTTTTTTAATTTTAATGTGTAGCATTCTTTCCAATTCAGGATCAAACCTTCCAAATTTTATGTTTCTGTTAGGTGTTGCGTTGTTTGTTAGTCAGTCAGTCACGGAATTACTAAAAATAGCTTAATACCAGGCTTATACAGGCACATTTGCCTGTTTTGTAGTACATATTTACCTACACACCTAAATTGACCATCAATAAGTTTTTAGGGAAAACTTCAATACCCAGCTATATTATTAATTGATAGCCTGTACCTAAACACAAAACAATAGCTACTGACTCAGGTTTATTTAAACTTCGATTTACAATCAACATAATTGGTTACGTTAATTTACCATCAGAATCTTTCTTAATACACTTAAAATTGTTACCTACTTTTGTAGTTAATCCTATATTAAACTTAATCTTTAAAGTTATATATAATATTTACATAATATACTAGCTAACGGACTTAAAATAATAATATGTGTGTGTGTGTATGTATGTAAGTTAGTGTATGTGTGTGTGTGTGTGTATGTGTCTATATTATTATTTTTTTATTTGGCCAGCTGTCGTAATGTTTCCCCCAAATAATTCCCAGTATCCGTTTCCTGGGCCACAATCCGCTTACTTTTTAATTATTTTTATATGCATGGACAGATTAAAATGTAGAAAAAAATGTAAAAAAATAGTATAGACACATACATACACACACACACACACATACACTAACTTATAGTGTATGTGTGTGTGTGTGTATGTATGTATGTGTCTACACTATTTTTTTTTATTTAGCCAGCTGTCGTAATGTTTCCCCCGAATAATTCCCAGTATCCGTTTCCTGGGCCACAATCAGCTTTCTATTTAATTATTTTTATATGCATGGACACATTTAAATACATCAAAGGCAATGTTCAGTAAAATTTTCATCAAGAATTTCTCGGTTAGCCCAGAGTCTGGATTCGTCCCCGGTTGATGGCAATAGGTTCGCCCCTATTATGTACATGAGTGTTAAATATAACTAGCTAATCTGGGTGTGTGGGTGTGTGAGTGTAGGTATGGTGTAGTGTGTGGATGTGTGTGCGGTGTGGTGTGTGTGTGTATTGAAAAAGAAATAAAGGAAGAGTAACATTTTGAGCACAAAAAACTATCACTTACTCCATGCAAATCTATTTACGAAAAGCCTTGATCCTCAAATTTGCAAAGGAATACAAGCAATAAACATTAAACTGACCGATTACGTAAGAGTATCCATTCTGAAAGGTCTCGGGTTCAACGCTTGGCTCGTTAACGGTAATATTTGTTGTACAAGCTACCTACGCGTTCCTGAAAAACCCGTGTCATTAGCAAATCAGTGTTTCTGAGAAATGTTTTATGATCTTTGTTAATATTTTCAAGCTTGCTTGCCTTTGTTTTGCACTGATTTTGTTATTATTTGGTTCTGCTTGCTGATTATATTCTCACATATTGCATCTTTTTTTTTTGTCCGCTAAAATATGTGTTATCGTTCAATAATCGTCAGTAATATAAGCTTTCATCTTACATATTGCTTTGAGCGTTCAGAGAAGCTCCTTGCTAAATAATAACAGCAGCACGGGTCGATCCATGAGGTTAAGCTACGCTTGCCACCCCGACAAGCGTAGCTTAACGGTCCGTAGATGGGTAACCATCTTAACATATCGAGACCCCTCCGTGCCTTAAAAAGCACGTTAAGCCGTTGGTCTCGCCTGACATTGACAGTCGTTACGGATCGTCAGAAGCCCGAAAGTCTGACTACCAGTCTTACCAAGCGGTATCGTATTACCCAATTACTGGGTTGTGGAGGTCAAATAGGGAGTCGCTCCATGTGAAATACTGGTATTCAGCTACATCCAGTTAAATTGGAAACCGATCCCAACATAGGTGGGAAAAGGCTAGGCACATTGATTGAATATAAGCTTTCATCAGATATTTACGTCTTTCGTATTTATGTCTGAGATTCTCACCTTAGTTTTAAAAGCCATTAAACCTGTCTTTACTGCGTACCTTCTACAGATACACTTTAATGCAAAATACGAATGCAGCAATAATTAAAGACATAATATTTAAGAAATAAGGTCTGCCAAAGAAATAAGGTCTCTGAAATCCAAGTAACCATTTTCCTTTATTTTTCCTGAACTGCTTTATCAAATAGGTTTTTACATTATTTTATAACGCCTTTTAATAAACAAAAATTCGTTTTCTCCATCATAGATTTCGACGACTTTTAATTGTTTTGAAGGACTTTGTCCGCACGAGACAATTTAATAACCATTTCTCGTGAGTGCAAATTGACTTCACAGACAAGTAAAAATAAGTGTGCAATGCCATCTGTCTAATGTATTTTGGCATTTAGAAGACGTATTGTCATTAATTAAAGCACCAAGGGTAATCAACGATGCAAAAGATTAAAAAAGTCATGTCTTGTCATTAGTCTTTATAAACTTGCATTAGTTAAACGCCACGTCTTCTCCCGATGGGAGTAGGCAGAAACCACCTGCTACGATCCTCACATACTCCTTCTGCTTCGTTTACGTTCATACATCTAGTGATGACTGTATTGCATTAGTTATAGACTATTGTGATTGATTCATATATACTCAGCGATAATTTTGGTCAGATCCAGATTAAATATAATAACAACCTGTAAAGCGAAATCGAAACCTCCTTCGGATCAGTTCACAATAGTTCCCACTATTGTAAACTCATCCGAAGGAGGTAATTAAGGGCATACGGATAAATGCTTTGATTTTGAAGCATCAATATTATAAAATTCCACTTACAATTAGGTATTTAGAGTCATCAATTTATAATGGTTATTCTACACCTACCGATTACTAGTCGGTTCTAAACGTGGACTGAACATAACTTCGGCAGTTAATTAACGTTTCCTTATACTCTCTGACTTGAACAGTGTGTAACAGCTCGTTCAGGAAATTGGTATTGGCACACCATTACCCCATGATCCTATGACACTTAACGATGGTTTTTAACCTAAAGCATAAATAAGAATGCGAATATACGATGTCACGCAAATTAAGGAGGAAAAAATGATCACAAAAAAAATATGCATTTTTAACAAAAATAACTAACCATTTCTTCATTCAATTCCAGAACAAATACACAAACCCGAAGACACAACAAAAGGACCTCTCAATGAAATACTACACGAAACAGACAGACATTACAATCCCAGTCATGATGCACTTGGACAAAGCCCTAACCAAAATACTATCGAAAGAAGCAAAACACAAAATAAGAGAGAAGTTCAAACTATTAGCGAAGGATATATTAAAAGACGTAGAAGACTTATTTTCTCATCCAAATCTACAGCAGAAAGTGAAGCTAGAACTGCTAGATGTGAAGATATTAAAGAATACAACGAAAAAGGTGGTGATGAATGAGAATGTTTCAAAGTATTTGAAGAGTTACTGCCAATGGCAGGGAGAGAAGAAGATAACTAAAAAGAGGTGGTTTTACTCAGTTTTGTTTACGGGATTGGACCTGTTCTATCTAGATCGGTTTGGATCTGAAGTTAGGAGTAGTACTGGTAAGTTTTAAAATGTTTAAAATATGAGATTGCAGAGTTAATTTATAATTTCTTTAAATGTTGGAAAAGGCAATTAAATATGATGTAAGCAGGCTAGTAGTAGGAAAAACAATTAAAGTGATCATGCAATGTTGTTCTTTATAGAAGAGGAGGAGCAGTGGTGGCCCAGTGGTAACGGCTCCAACTTACGAGTTGTAAGTCGTGGGTTCGAACCCAGACAGGCGCTTTACTTTGTGTAAATTATTTCATCACCACTGCTCTCAAAACGGTGAAGGAAAACATCGTGAGGAAACCGGCATGTCCTAGAAACAAAAACATCGAAGACACGTGACATCTACCAACCCGCACTGGGCCCGCGTGGTAAAGCACTGAACCAAGAAAAGAGAAAAGAGGAGGCCTATGTCCCAGCATAGAAGAGGTTTATTAGGAAGTCAATTTTAATACGGAATTTAACTTTGTTTTATACATCTTCCCTTATTTTTTTCCGTAACGGTGAAGATCCATTTCTAAAACAAGCTAAGCCACCTGTAGTATGCATCAGTTACCTATTCAAAGATTTAAACACAACTTATCTAGAAATTTAATAAACCGTACATAACATAACCTGTTTCCATATTCTCCCTGCAGTAAAAGTCCAAACCAATTATGGAAATAAGCCTGCAAAGTGTTTGAAACGACAGGAAACGCAGAAATCTTGCACAAACCATCAGATATAATCTTAAAAGTCTTTATTTTATTTGAATGTAAAATGTTCTAGTGAACATAAAATGTATTCAGTGGTTTTAACATAATAATATTTGCAAAGGGGTCTCTCTTCCGAATCGAAATTTGAAACCGGAGTTAGCTTTGTATAATGTCGCCGAGAGTTTGCATAATAATTATGTGAATTTTCCCACATAAACTCCTCCTCTCGAAAATCTATGGGCATCGTAATTTCAGAAACTTATTAAAATCTAAATATTCCAGGTCGAGGGTATATGAAAGGGATGTGCAGCAACAGAAACAGCTGTACTCTCCTTGAGTGGCATCCGAATAACATTGCCTACGTACTGACACATGAAATAGCACACAGGTAAACTACATAATATTATGTTCTTCTTTACGACAAAGGCGCGTTCACAAAATGTCCCCATCCATGAATATATCTAAAATCCGGCGCACGGTCAGCAGTTACCTTTGCCAACACATTGCTGACTCGTTAAATCTAATAGGCGTGTACGCACGAACGAACAAGAACATAGTAAACATGAACATCAAACACTTCGTTTGCATGTGCGTACCACTAACTAACATCAACACTGTGTTTGTCAAAAAAAAAAAATTGTGGAGATCCAATTTCGAATCCATGGCTACTAAAGACAGCGGGGCGGTTGAGCACAAACACAAGTCGAATTGTGTTCGTATTTGTAAATGTACGTCCACACGTACGAACCAAATGTGCCGTGTTTGTTGTCTGTGTTCACCATATTTTGATCCTTTGTGCGTGCACGCCTTTAGGATACTTACACAGTAAGAACCTGTGCATTTACTTCGTGGTATTAACTATTCTCATGATAAATTTAAAGATGGAACGTTGTCTTGTGACTCGCAAGTTATGAATTAGAGAGCACAGCAAATACAGATACATATACTTCCTTTTAATGCGCTACAGCCAATTTATGTACCTATATTAGTTAGATGCTTAGCTAAAGTTTTATTATTAGACTTAGTTGAAAAGCTTTTATTTTTCGAGTCTGACTAAAGACAATATTTCGTCGTAGTCGTTTCGTCGTCACACGCTTGTTCTCCGGATGAATGCGCTGATTATTTAAGATCCGCTCTAGCACTAAATATCCTGCACCTCAACATTAGAAGCTTAAACAAGAACTTCAATGAGTTAAACTGTCTACTCGTGTCTATTAAAATAAAATGCGATGTCCTAATTTTAACGGAGTGTTGGCTAAAGACAAATGCGACCGTCCCAAGTATACAGGGCTACACCTCATTTCAAACCAAAAGCCTTATTAATCAGAATGATGGCGTGGTGATCTTTATTAAAGACACTTTGAACTTTAGCATTACTGAGCATGGCTCAGTAATGCTAAAGCAGCTAGCATCGGTAAATGATGGCAATTACCGATGCTAGCTGTCTAGTCTGCACAGACCAAAACAATATTACTATTATAGCATTATATAGACCACCATCACAAAAGAACATAAACAATTTCTTAAACAGTTTAGATAACCTATTAACAGACTGTAGCCACTGTAAAACAGTCTCAGTAATAGGAGACATAAATATAAACATTGCTCCCAACAACAATGACCCCCGCTCCTGTCAATAACTGACCACTCCGCGGTTTTACTAAACCTAGAAATTAAAGCCCCAATACGTAACACAAACAGATGCACTTCTTCACGCCTAAACTTAACTTGTGCTATTAGCGATATCAACAGCTGTGATTTCTCAATTGTCTCAAACCTAAATGACCCTAATCTTGCTATGGATATACTTTATGAAATCCTGACACCCATATTAATAACGAACACTATATATAGAACTATCCCCAGTAAACTAAAAATTATTAAACCCTGGATAACGGTTGGTCTGCTGAAATGTATACGCAACCGCGATAACATGCGCAAAAAATCAAACAAAGAACTGAGGTTCTTTGTTTGATTTTTGCGCATGCGCAAAACGTGGTTTTAAACTAACATACTTGCGCTATCGGAATGTTTGTAACAATCTCCTCAAAAAACTTAAAACCGCGTATGAACAAAAAGCTTATTCTGATGCTAAAAATAACCCAAAAAAGATATGGGGGGTCATCCGCAATGTACTTGACACAAATAAAAATACTTAACCACCGACTGATCTCCTTAAAATATACAATGACCCAATCGTGTCAGTCAACGCCATGAATAGTTTCTTTGCTGATGTCGGCAGAAACTTGGCTAACAACATCCCGCAAAACTTAAGTAACGCCCAATGTACTCCTCCCCGCCCAGTCTCTATGCCTAACTCAATTGTCCTACTGCAGACTGATGAGGAACAGGTCGAGGCTATCATTAAAGACCTCCGCGTAGACAGTGCCTCTGGCTGGGATGATATTCCACCCAAACTGATAAAATCTTCCAGTCACAAACTAGTTCCGGCCATAACGCACATTTGCAATCTTGCAATATCCACTGGCACTTTCCCTAAGACCCTTAAAAAAGCCATTGTTCATCCAATCTTCAAAACAGGTGATAGGGGCAGTGTTAATAACTATCGACCAATCTCGGTACTTCCAGCAATTTACAAAATACTAGAAAGAGTTATTCATAAAAATCTCCTCAACTTTCTGAACAAGTATAAAATCATTGCTGAAAACCAGTACGGCTTCAGAAAGGGGGTATCGACGGAAGACGCTGTACTGGCTCTACTGGACTCTGTTGTCAACAAAATTGACTGTAAACACAAATGTGTGCCATATTCTTGGACCTTTCTAAGGCCTTCGATACTGTCTCTATCCCAATTTTACTCGGAAAATTAGAACAAATTGGAATACGCGGCACAGCTCTCAAATTGCTTAAGGATTCAAATTGCTTAAGGATTTTCTATCGGACCGAACCCAGTGCGTTAAAATAGGTGAGTACATCAGCAGTCAACAACTACTAGATTTCGGTGTGCCACAGGGAAGTTTGCTCAGTCTTCTCCTCTTCCAAATCTATGTCAATGAACTCTGTCTACTTAATCTCCCTTCTGCTCACATTATAGCGTATGCCGATGATACTGTCTTACTCTCCAGTAGACACGACTGGGAAATGGCTAGAGAGGCCGCTGAAAGGTCCATGACCCAAGTTATGATGTGGTTGGGCAATAATAGCTTAACCTTGAACGTCAGCAAAACCAACTTTATAACCTTTGGTTCCAGACCCTCTACCCTTCCATTTGACCTCTCACTACAAATCAAAGCCCATGTTTGTGACGAGTGTGACAGCAATAATCCCTGTTCATGCCAGACAGTGTTGAGAGCCTCCTCCGTTAAGTATCTCGGCCTTTACCGCGATTCCTGTCTAAGCTGGAAGACCCACATTGAATCTCTATCTGCGCGCACTAGGAAACTCATTTACGTGTTCAAAAAATTAAGAACTTCTGCCCATAACAATATCCTAAAAATGGTATACACTGCCCTATGCGAATCAATACCAAGTTACTGTATCGCTGCGTGGGGTGGTGCAGCCAGAACAATCCTCATACCTGCTGAAAGAGCCCAACGTGCAGTAATCAAAGTCCTATTGAGCAAACCCTTTAGGTATTCCACGCAGCAAGTTTATTCGGATTTTAAGGTACTGACAGTCCGCCAGATGTATATACTTCGTGCGATCATGCGTACACATAAAATTACACCACCCAATAGATGTAAAAGCCCTACGCTCAGAAGAAGACCCAAACCCGTTTGTCCCCAAGTTTGTGCGAAGACCACCTTTGCACGACGGCATAACCGTTATTTAAGCACATTACTATACAATAAACTCCACAACACATTAAACGTACATTGTTTGAACAAATTCTACTTCAAACAAAAAATTAAGGAATATCTGCTAACTGTAAATTATAACAACACAGAAGAATTACTTAAACCATAATATAACTTAAATAAATCAGGCACCCACTCATTGACACCTACACTCACTCATACATGTCTACACTCACACTTACACACCTACACCCACCCATACAACACATACCCATAGTGAATTTAAACTCCTTTTACCGTCTTTCCCCCGTTTCTTATCCCCAAAATCGATTTTAATAGTCTAGTTTATTTTTATATATAATTTATATATTTTTTAAATTATTTGTTTTACATAAGTGCACACTACTAAATTGTAAATTACTATTACAACATCCATAATGGACGAATGGATGACCCCTGTAATACAGGTTTTCCTAGCATGGGGGTCATTATTCAATATTTTGTATCAGGCTATTTCCACGTGTAATTAAGTGTCAACCTGTATCTGTGTAGTTTTTACGTCAAATAAATATTATTATTATATTATTATAATATTCTACCCATCATAATTCTCCAATACTTTCGGGTCGACGACGCGTTGTGTTCCACGCGCGCCTCAAAGAGAAGTCAGCAGATTTTAAGGGGTCCACTAGGGCCGATGCCTGCCGGGGTTGCGAAGAAAACCGAAAGGGAGATCGTGGCCCCCGGCAACAGGGCAACCGAAGGAACACGGGTGGGTTTTAGTCAGTAAGAGTCTGACACGCCCTCCCGCTCCGCCCAGAGCGGGAGAAATTATTTAATAATTTCCCACCCACAAAAAAAAAAAAAAAGGGGCCACCTTAGCGCATCGTTTACTCTTGTCTTTTATGTATGCACGTGTCTCTGTGACAAATAAACCTATTTTTCTTTCTTTCTTTCTTTCTTTCATCCACCTTAAGGGAAAATACTGTACAAGAATTTAAAGAAGTAACAAAGAATGGTTCTGCATAAAAATCGTTATACAATGTCTAACTGAATTAATGCACATTACGAAAGTAATTTGTTCGGAATCGTTTACTGAATCTGTTTCTGTCATTTTTATTGAAGTATTTTTTTTAGCCTAAAAATGATTAAAACTACGTAAATTTACCGTCACACTTCCGCTGTACTGTCAGAACAAACCAAAATGAACGAAGTACCTACTACGCTAGACCCTCATACGTGTGCAACTGTCTGCGTGTGTACGTAGATATGTAATGTGACCACAATTTTCTCTAACAATTAATTAGTATAACTAATTTAATTAAAAAACAATGTTGTATCCATAATAGTAAAAATTCAATGTATGTATTATGATTTTAACATAATATTCTAATTGGGGTGTTTGGTGGTGAGCGTTAATTCCGGGACAATGTTGTATTTAGAAATGGCTAAAATTATATTATAGCCTAGAAATTAATACACTTGAAATAAACACTGAAGAGCTTTTACGTAAAAAAACAATCTTTCTTACAAAAAATTAAACCGACGAAAAAAAAACTGAAATGCGAAAAATAAATAATTGCCTTTTAATGTAATTAAGCTCCTAAACGAATTTATGTAACATATTTTGAGGCAGCGCCAAACAAACAAATTAATTCCTTATAAAGCATAAAATGGTAGCTAGATGGATCTTCGTTGAATGTGTGTTGGGCGCCGCTCAAAATTTTATTCGTTTCGACCTAAGAACCTCCTCCTTTTTTTTTCATACCTCCAATCTAGTCTATCAATGAAAGGAAATCATTAGAACTGAATGAAATGAATTGAAGTAGAACATTTACGTTTATAGCCAATGCATTTTAATACAAACTCAATTGATACTAATCTCAGACTGACGTCTGTAACAGATTAAATAAGTACAGGGAGTTAGAGCACGATGCAAATTATGAATTACAACGCTTATTTAAAAATGAGGTGGTAAAATACTTATTGATCTATAGTCTGAAAAATATATTCGAGTGGAGTTGTTCTTTATTAAAAGAGTTGATGCTTTATTTGGAACTGTACCCTTTCCCTGCCCCATAAACCACATATGGTTCATGTTCACTATTTAACTATTGTGTCGCACAGTGACTTTTAGTAGTTACTTACCCATCTAGCTTTCTAAAATTCTGCCTGTCCATGTAGAAATAATGTCTGATCTGTGACAGTAAATACTCTTTCCAGTTCTTCTCTTATTATCGCTTCTATGCCGTCAAGCAGTCTATCAATTGCATCTATACCTAGTTATAGCGTCCTGACCGTCACCAGTTTTGCTAATGGATCATTTGTAAACATTACTTTTTGTTAAAACCTAAGGTTTTTATTACCGTGCGTTTGTTTGCCATCTCCTCCATACATTGCACCAAGATGCCTGGGTACGTTGATAAAATTGAGAGTAACGTTAATTTTACCACCAGCCAATTGCTTAAAATATAGACAATATTATTCTTAATTGCCGTTTATTGAACACAAGCCGTGTCTCCTCGTGTCAATCAATGCGATAGTCGTGTATTTAGGCCAATAATAGCGACAACGTGTGACAAAATCTAGCTGCTACTTGGATTCTCAGAATCCAAGCCAATAAGTGTGACATATTTGGTAAGTGCGAAAATAAGACTGTTTGCTACAGTAAATTTGTCGGCATAAACGAAAATCAATAAATTCCTAAGTTCGCAGGTAGACTAGACAGTGCTAATTTTAGTTGATTGAAGCGGAATTTATAAGACGATGGTGATGAAAATATTTATAACAATGACTTTAAGTCACCTTTTATAACCGCCATTCAGACCTCTTCCTAGATGAATAACTGGCCTGTTCCATTTACTCGCAATAAGAAGTAGTAGGTACCAGTAATCCTAACTCTGGCGAAAAATGCAAAATAGTACGAAATTTTGATAAAAAGTCGCTTTCGCAACCAGACCATCACTCTGTCACATTACGCATTTTGCTTATAATTTTTTACAATTTTTTTAATTGAAGTTCTTATTTATAATTTCAGTCTTGGCATGTCACACGACGGGCCACCCCACAACGAGTGTCGTGGACAGAGGCACATCATGGACGCTAAGTACAACCCCAGAAAGCCTGCCAAGACCTGGTCACCATGTAATAGGAGAGACCTCAATCATTTCTTGAAGTAAGTACCTACGCTACAATACCGCATCTACGGACTCACCTATACAAATATCTATATTAAAAACGAAAAAGATTCAATGTTCTTTTTTTGCGGGGTCAACGACTCCTTTTAGTGTTGTTACTTGACGTATGAGTTGAGAAAATCTGTTTTATTTTGTTTTATCGTGTTTAGACATCGATTTTCACCATGTTAGCTTCTCATGTCTGAGAAGCTAACACAAAAAAAAAAAAAACAATTTTGTAAACTGATCTGTGAGTTCACTAACTGCGGTCGATGACCCCACTCAGAAACATCATCAAATGAATTTCTTTTTGTTTTATGATGTTTCGCTCGAAAAAAAAGACGTGGTGGGTACGTCTTTTTCTTTTTGGGTGGGAAATTATCAAATAACATCTCCCACTCTGGGCGGAGCGGGAGGGCGTGTCAAACTCTTATTGACTAAATCCACCCGTGTTTCTTCAGTTGCTATGTTACCGGGGGCCACGGTCTCCATTTCGGACTTTTTCACATCCCCGGCAGGCATCGGCCCTAGCCGACCCCATCAGTTCTGCTGACATCTCTTTGAGGCGCGCGTGGAACACAGCGCGCCGTCGTACTGGGCCTGATCCTTATCGGACGGCGAGCTACCCATTGCTCACCTTCCGCAAGCCCGCGACTACGGTGGCCGGAAATCGGCCTGCGATTCCCGACGCCAAGGGCGTCTCCTGCGGCTGTTAGGGGCGTGAGGGCGCGAACTTTGCCTCTTCCCATAATGTCTGCGGAGTTTCGCTAGCTTATTCAAAGAAAGAAAGAAAGAAAATAAGTTTATTTGCGGTTAACTAAGTATTTTAATTTGACCCTGTATAATAAAAATGAAATGCTGTGCGCCAATTGACATTGGCTGCACCGATCTGGCATTTTTTTAAATTTTAAAACGTTCGTAAATTGTCTGAATTAGGTTTCCATGGAAAAAAAAAACTGGCCCAGTGCGAGCGTGACTCGCACACGAAGGGTTCCATACCGTATTAAATCGAGAAAAAAAACGCCGAAAAAGACACGTGTTTTTTTTCGGCGTTTTTTCGTCATTCTGGTATTATTAACGGATAGTGTTGTTATAGCGGCAATAGAAATACACAATCTGTGAGAATTTCAACTGTCTACCTATAACAGTTCATAAGATACAGCTCGCTGACAGACAAATAGACGGACAGCGGAGGCTTAGTAACAGGGTCCCGTTTGTTACCCTTCGGGTACGGAACCCTAAAACAGAAAAAGCTTCGCAGAAAATTTTCAAATTCGGGAAAATACTTAACATCCTTTTTTCTATTGAATTTTTGCTTGAATTATTGAAAGGACAGAACTTCTGTCGAGTCAGCTAGTCAGAAATAAAAAACCTATACCAAATCGTGTTCTAAATAAAACTTAAGGAAATATAATTTAGTTAGTCATAGGAAAATAATATCATGAAATATTCATGATATTATTTTCCTATGACTAACTAAATTTACGACCGAAAAAATGTAATATTTTGTGATGATATTAATGTACTAGGTATACAATATGTAAAAAAAACACTGGCAGATCCGAAAGGGGCTCATCGGTATTGCAATAACATTACCTAAAAGTATTAAAAAAAACAATTATTATTGACAATAAAACGTTATTGCTATTTAAAAATCTCATTTTGAGTACCTAAATTACCCCAAATTCATTAAACATGAGCAAATGTTCAACAGTTATAACTTGCAGACACCCGCTAAACGACGACCGCCCGCGCCCATGAAATAACACGATAAATTCCCCATTGAAAAAAATCGCCTTTTTTTTTTTAAAACGTGGTGCGCCAACCCCACGTAACATGGGACAAGGACAGGAACATGATGACAATAGATTATCTATTTGTACCGTGTAAAATAATTTTTTGTATCTGATTTATTCGAATATAGTGATTTATTAAGTTTAATTTGTGTTTTGTATGTCTTAGATTCATATGAATATTCTTTTTCGTTGCAGAAGCAAGCACGCATGGTGCTTAGGACGGGACCCGAGCACGATATAATTATAAGCCATAGTTTAATTAGATGGTAATATTATCATAACTCATTATTATTAGAACGCTAGACAGATATTTTGTTACATTATTAACAGGCACACAACGCCTGTTAAAGTTATTTGAGCAACGCTTCAACTGTGTTGGTGCTATTTAAAACTGCTAGGCACTGTGAGTCACTTTATTTAAAAGTAAGCCAATTGAGGCTTGTCTGTTGTTATAAAAAGTTGACTAAGAGGATCTAGGCCAAATAAACTCTTATTAAAACTGATCATTTGTTTTTGACTTGATAAGTATAATACGACATTGACTAGGTAGTTAGTCTTCGTACCTACGCAACTGAGGAAATTAGAGCTTCAAACTTACATACAAAAATTCGTTAGAACACAGCACTTTTAAAAACGCTGTAATTTTGCGTAAGCCTTTTCCATCTCTTTCTCGTTCAGCCTGTAAATAAAAGATACGTACAAACATAAACTCACGCCTTCTCTCCATAGGATAGGCTACTCCTTTTGCTTCGTTTACGTTCAGTACCTGGGCGACCGAGCCCTGCTCTGGTAAAAATTAAGAATGGATAGTTCATACTAATCCCATGTATATAACATACTAATTACATGCTGCCATGATAGTAGGTACATACTAATTGTACAATCTAGAATCTTACGTTTGGTTTGTTACTATAAACGATATTTTAGTACCTGATGTCTCAATAGATGGCGTTGAACATTTAGCACTCTCGTCCCGCATCCCGGCGCGCGTCAAGCTGAGCGTGTACAAAATGTACGTGCGCCCAGTCTTGACGTACGCCGCTCCCGCTTGGTTCGCCCTCACGAGCGAGTTGAGCCGGAAGCTGCTCCGCACGCAACAAAACCTCGCGTTGCGGACCATCGTTGACGCTCCTCGCTTCGTGAGGAACGATATCATCCAGCGGGACCTCGGGATCGAGAGCCTGGATGAGTTTGTGAGGCGACTCGCGAAGGCCATGTTCGCGCGTGCCGACGCCTCTGCCTGGCCCCATGTCAGGCAGATTGCGCCCTTGCACGCGCGGCCGCCTGACGCGAAACCCCTGCCCCGCGACCTGGTAGCGGACCCTTGACCCCATCGCACCGGATTGACGCCTCGAGTAAGCAGCACCCAGGTTACACGCAGCTTACTCGAAATAAAAAGACTCTACAGATGTACACATACATCCGTTGTGTGGCGTGTTCTAGGTTAATATAGGCGCGTCACACAACCGCATACAGACAACCACCACTATACATGCATCCCAACACAACACTTGCGGGCGCGATGCGGGTCGCGACGCGAGTATACACTGAGCGGTGTTACTCTACAACACTAGCCGCTCATACATACGAGACTGCCTGCCTCTCAATCCGCAAACGGCTCGATCTGTGAACGGGGCGAGAGGTAGACTACATATTAACATGTAGGTGTGTCGAGTCGGCATCCTCGTCGCTGGTCGTCTTCGCTGGGCCTCCCCCAGGTAACTGGGGGTCTCACCTGGCGGGGATTGACCGCCGGGATGTCGTGAAGAAAGCGGCGCTACAGGAGTTAGCGCCGTGGCGCGCCTACAATAATATTCAGAGCAACCATTTACATAGACGCATTTTGCCTCACAAAATGCGTCTTACTTTCTTTACGCCGCCCGAGGCGAACCAAAAAGAGGGGCCCATATCTATGGGCCAACGTATGGCCACCGCAGGCGAAGGGCGAAGCCCTGACCCTGCTCGCCACGCCCCCTTGCGGGGGCGTCGCGACATCTTCTAGTAATAAAATGTCTTCGTCAAATTAAATATTGCTTTTTATTCATGGTCCTTCGAGCCGGATTATATTGGATGCCGTGACTGATGCACCCGTGAGTTTTGGACAGTACGACAGTGGCGCCACCTATCGGCGAAAGTGAACAGTTTAAGTGTAAGTGCAAATTAGTGAAGTGTCTGTGACAGTACAAATCATATGGATAAACTGTGAGTACTTTATAACATTTGGAAAGTTAGTGATTCAGTTCAGTCATAATAAAGTGGAAAAGAACTTAGTTAATCAAATAGCTATCTTGCATGATTGAACTTTGGACTTGTAAAATTTTCATGCAAAAGTGTGTTTAGACGGGGAACCCATGCCCAATTTTGGCAAAGTGTTACAAACACTTAGAAAAATTTACCAAGATTTGAACTTGTAAAAGTTTCAAGGAGTTTTATCAACTATTCTGCTGAATTTGGGACTTGTAATTGAAACTAGTTCTGGAATATAAACAGTTTTTTTTAAAATGGATTCATTTCTAAGATTGCAAGTAGATATTAATGAAAAGATGAAGAGAGGATACATAAACTTCAAAAAGTCTCCTAAAGAAAGGGTTACCGTTAGCTACGTGGAAACAAGATTGGAAAGTTTAGAGAAACAGTGGTCGATGTTTGAAGAGACTCATCGTAAAATAATATCCGAGGTTAAAAAGGAAGAGTATGTCAAATCAGATTACAATTTAAGTGACATGTATGGTCAGTCGGAAGAGTTGTATATGGACTACAAAGTCGATTTAAAAGAACGCTTGAATAAGAAAACCACTTCTGATTGTGCGGAACACAGTAACCAAATAACTCAGAGTGGCGTGAAGTTACCTAGAATAGCGATACCTACATTTTCTGGTCAGTATTCTCAGTGGACAACGTTTCGGGATCTCTTTCAAACATTAATCCATAAAAACCAATCATTGGATAACGTACAAAAATTACACTACTTGAAAAGTTATCTCACCGGCGAAGCTGAGCAACTGTTGCGACACCTACCTATTACCAGTGAGAACTATTTGACTAGTTGGAACCTTTTAGAAAATAGATTTAATAATAAGAAGTTTATAACGGATTGTATTTTCAAAAGATTCTTTAACCAAAAATGTATAACTACTGAATCATCACAGTCTTTAAAAGAACTTTTTGATACAACTAACGAATGTCTTAATGCGTTAAAAAATGAAGGTATTAATATCGAAAATTGGGATCTTATTGTTATTTACATATTGTGTTCTAAATTAGATAATGAGTCTCGCAAACAATGGGAAGCTAAAATTTGTAGTTCAACTGAGGAATTGCCTACATTAAATGATTTTTTAGATTTTGTTGAGCACAGATTTAGGTCGCTTGAGTATTTATGTACAAAAACAGTAAAGAGCACTACCACAAAGTCACATCATATTGTAAAAAATGCTAATGAGAATAAAGTTAAACCATCTTTATGTACCTTTTGTTCAAATAATAATCATAAGATAGGGAATTGTAAAGATTTTGCTAAGGAAGACTTGATCACTCGTCGCAATTTTGTCCAAAATTCAGGTTTGTGTTTCAATTGCTTAGGGGCAAATCACATGGTAACTTCGTGTCGATTGCCCACAAGATGTAGAATATGCAAGAAGAAACATCATTCGTTGCTGCATTCAAATAATAATAACCAATCAACTGATAACGAAGAAACAAAAAAGCAATCAGCTGATAGTACTAATGTTGTTGAAACTGCAACAACATCAAAAGACGAGACCGAGGTAAGAAACATAACTAGTTGTTTTTCTAACACAAATTGCCAGGTTGTATTAGCAACAGCCTTGGTAAAAGCAGAAACTAACACAGGGTCTTATATAACACTGAGGTCTCTAGTGGACCAGGGATCACAGGCATCTTTTATAACGGAGTCTGCAGTCCAATTACTTGGGCTTAAAAGAATTACATGCAACAGTGTTATATCAGGAGTGGGGGGTGAAGACAACGCTTCACTTAATTGTAAACATGTGGTTTATATTAAACTACAATCTCTCCAGGATCCTACCTTTACTGTTAAAGTCAAAACATACGTTCTTCGGAAATTAACTTCATTTCTCCCTGAAAGAAAAATTGTTGTTCAGTTGCCCAACTTACCAGTTATGAAGTTAGCAGATCCGAAGTTTAACATTCCAAATAGAATCGATTTATTGCTTGGTGCAGAAGTCTATTGTCAAATTATAACTGAAGGATTGATGAGAGGTCCACCAGGAACACCGATAGCACAGAACACCAGGCTGGGTTGAGTTTTATCTGGCAAAGTGGGTGGTGATAGTGAAACCAATACTGTGAGCTGCAATAGTACTATCATCACTATGCATACTAACATTTGCAATGAAGATTTTAATCTTAAACAATTTTGGGAACTTGAATCTGATAACTTCAGTCTGGGCAAAAATCAATTCACTCCAGAAGAAAAACGTTGTGAGGAAATATTTGAAGGAACAACAAAACGTGATAGTTTTGGTAGGTACATTGTAAAATTACCTTTTAAAGACAATGATCCGAGCTGTAAGCGTGGCAATTCGCGCGATATTGCTATAAAGAGATTATTATCCTTAGAAAAACGTTTCTTAAAATCACCGGATTTAAAAACAAAATACTCTGATGTTTTTTTAGAATATTTAAAGCTCGGTCACATGCGAGTAATACCTTCAAAAGAAATTGATAATCCAGAAGCAGTTTACTTACCTTACCATGAAGTAGTTAGAGATGATAAAACCACCACCAAATTCCGGATCGTATTTAATGCTTCTAGTCGCGACAACCATATGGTGTTTCACTGAACAGTAATCTTATGGTAGGTCCGACTTTACAAGACGATCTTAGGCACATTCTTATGAGGTGGAGGCTTCACCCTATTTGCTTGGTAGCTGACATCGTAAAGATGTATCGACAGGTGAAGGTGACTGACCAAGATGCAGATTATCAACGTGTAGTGTGGAGATCTGACTCAACAAAAGATATACAACATTTCCGTTTAGTACGAGTAACGTTTGGGACCGCTTCAGCTCCATACTTGGCGGTAAGAGCGCTTCACCAAGTCGCTTATGATGAACGAGACCAATTTGCACTAGCATCTGAAAGAGTATTACAAGATTTCTACATGGATGATCTAATTACTGGCTGTAAAAGTGTATCAGAAGGAAAACAAATTTTCTCAGAAATGACTAAACTCCTAAGCAAAGGAGGTTTTGAACTACAAAAATGGGCAAGCAATAATGATCAATTACATAAGGAAATAAGCGAAGAAAGCATAGTAACAACAAGTAACCTGGAATTGAAAGAAAGTGAAACAATGAAAATATTGGGACTTACCTGGAACCGACGAACCGATGACTTCGAGTACTCCGTTCAGCTACCACCTGTCTCGGAACCTGTAACAAAAAGGAAAGTAATATCTGATATTGCAAAGTTATTTGACCCAATGGGTTGGATATCACCAGCAATCATAAAAGCTAAAATTATGATTCAAAAGCTCTGGCTTGCGGGCATGGATTGGGATGATAAACTACCACCTACACTATTAAATGAATGGATTACTTACCGTGCAGGACTTGTTGAACTTACCAAATGTCGACTCCCACGATGGATTAATGTCAAGCAAAACAGCACCGTGGAACTTCATGGGTTCAGCGACGCTTCTAGTGAGGCTTATGCTGCTGTGGTCTATATACGTGTTGTTGATGACTCAGGAAACGTCTACGTTCATCTGGTAACTTCCAAAACCAAAGTAGCTCCAATTAAGCAAGTATCCATTCCAAGACTTGAGTTGTGTGGAGCTGTCTTGTTAGCTAAATTGTTACAGGAGGTCTCAGTAGTCTTGAACATTTCAAAACTTAATCTACGTGCTTGGACCGATTCAACCGTGGTACTGGCTTGGTTAAGCAGCCACCCAACTCGTTGGAAAACGTTTATAGCTAATCGGGTATCAGAGATTCTAAATATATTAGACAGGAATCAATGGTCACACGTATCATCTCCTGATAACCCGGCAGATTGTGCGTCGCGGGGAATCAACCCGTCAGAGTTACCGATGTTTGAACTCTGGACAACAGGACCACCTTGGTTGAAACATAGAACTGAAACTTATGATAAAACACAAATACCAGATACTAATTTAGAAGAAAAATCAAAAAAGGTTTGCCATATAACGCAGAATGATACACTCCAGTTGTGGTCCAAGTTCTCGTCTCTTCGTAAATTAGTTCGAGTTGTAGCATACTGCAAAAGATTCATCATTAAATTGAAAAACGTTCGTGATCATAACTTACCTGTATGGTTAACTAGCAAAGAATTGAATGAAGCTCTTCATATTTGTGTGAAACAGTGTCAAGCAGAGACATTTCAGCAAGAGATAAAAGATATTAAAGAAAAAGGGATAGTTCAAAAGAAAAGCAAACTTACATCTTTAAATCCATTCCTAGATGAGTCGGGCATCTTGAGAGTTGGTGGTCGTCTAGAGAAAGCTGAAATAAAAACTGAAATGAAACACCCAATAATATTACCGTCAAAATCTTACCTCACTGATTTAGTCTTAACTGAAACTCACCATAAAACGTTGCACGGCGGACCACAGCTCATGGTTAATTATCTGCGAACTAAATACTGGGTGATTGATGCTAAGAACCAAGCAAAAATGGTTGTTCGTAAATGCGTAATTTGTGTACGCCACGCTGCACAAACTAGGGTTCAACTAATGGGACAATTACCTTCAGCTCGAGTTACACCAATTCGAGCATTTTATCGAAGTGGTGTGGACTACGCAGGTCCTATACAGATCCGAACTTCTAAAGGTAGAGGCCACCGGGCCTATAAAGGTTATATATGCCTTTTTGTATGTATGGCTACAAGAGCCGTACACTTGGAAGCAGTGAGTGATCTCACATCACAAGGCTTTATTGCTGCTAAAGTCACAGCGAAACACCCTGGTTTGGACAAAGTTGCGAGAGTAGTCAGTCTTGAATGTAAGGGTGTTACATTTAAGCGACCAATAACCAAACTGTGTTTTTTACCTATCGCTCATTAAATTTGCTGTTACTTTATTGTTTAAACTAATCTGATTTTGTGTTTGAGTGTGTTTGTTCTTGGCCGCCATGTCCTAGCTTTGTTTGTTTTTTCTTTTATTTTTAACAACAATACAGTCCATTATAATCGAATGTGGTTGGTTCATGGTGGGCGGGAACAATGGACATTCTGTCCATAGTGGGCGGAATGTACAATCTAGAATCTTACGTTTGGTTTGTTACTATAAACGATATTTTAGTACCTGATGTCTCAATAGATGGCGTTGAACATTTAGCACTCTCCGCTGAATCGCGGTGTTAAGAATCTCCATGGAAACATGACCTTTTCGTTTATAGTGAAAAAAAATGTCTCTTGCGCTGCGGACCATTATAGACGCTCCTCATCTCGTGAGGAACAGTGTCAATTGTCATCCAGCGGGACCTCGGAATCGAGAGCCTGGATGAGTTTGTGCGGCGACTCGCGAAGGCCATGTTCGCGCGTGCCGACGCTTCTGCCTGGCCCCATGTCAGGCAGATAGCGCCCCTGCACGCGCGGCCGCCTGACGCGAGACCCCTGCCCCGCGACCTGGTAGCGGACCCAGACCCCATCGCACCGGATTGACGCCTCGAGTAAGCAGCAACCAGGCTACACGCAGCTTACTCGAAATAATAAGACTCTACAGATGTACACATACATCTGTTGTGTGGCGTGTTCTAAGTTAATATAGGCATGTCACACAACTATATACAGACAACCATAACTACACATGCACCTAAACACATCACGTGCGGGCGCGACGCGGGCCGTGACGCACGTAATACACTGAGCGGTGTTACTCTACAACACTAGCCGCTCATACATACGAGACTGCCTGCCTCTCAATCCGCAAACGGCTCGATCTGTGAACGGGGCGAGAGGTAGACTACATATTAACATGTAGGTGTGTCGAGTCGGCATCCTCGTCGCTGGTCGTCTTCGCTGGGCCTCCCCCAGGTAACTGGGGGTCTCACCTGGCGGGGATTGACCGCCGGGATGTCGTGAAGAAAGCGGCGCTACAGGAGTTAGCGCCGTGGCGCGCCTACAAGAATATTCATAGCAACCAATAACACCGATGCTTTTTGCCTAACAAAAAGTAGTCGTTTCCATTATGCCGTCCGAGGCGCCCAAAATTGAGGGGCTCATATTCATGAGCCACTGTATGGCTCCCGCGGGCGAGGGGCGATGCCCTGACCCCGCTCGCCACGTCCCCTTGCGGGGACGTCGCGACGACTCGAGATCCAGATCCAAAAAAATGTCGACCCGTGCTCTCGTAGCCTGGATGAGTTTGTGCGGCGACTCGCGAAGGCCATGTTCGCGCGTGCCGACGCTTCTGCCTGGCCCCATGTCAGGCAGATAGCGCCCTTGCACGCGCGGCCGCCTGACGCGAGACCCCTGCCCCGCGACCTGGTAGCGGACCCTTGACCCCATCGCACCGGATTTGACGCCTCGAGTAAGCAGCATCCAGGTTACACGCAGCTTACTCGATATAATAAGACTCTACAGATGTACACATACATCTGTTGTGCGGCGTGTTCTAAGTTAATATAGGCATGTCGCGCAACTGCATACAGACAACCATATCTATACATGCATCTATACACAACACGAGCGGGCGCGACGCGGGCCGCGACGCACGTAATACACTGAGCGGTGTTACTCTACAACACTAGCCGCTCATACATACGAGACTGCCTGCCTCTCAATCCGCAAACGGCTCGATCTGTGAACGGGGCGAGAGGTAGACTACATATTAACATGTAGGTGTGTCGAGTCGGCATCCTCGTCGCTGGTCGTCTTCGCTGGGCCTCCCCCAGGTAACTGGGGGTCTCACCTGGCGGGGATTGACCGCCGGGATGTCGTGAAGAAAGCGGCGCTACAGGAGTTAGCGCCGTGGCGCGCCTACAATAATATTCATAGCAACCAAACACACAGACGTATCTTGCTCGCAAGATACGTCGAATGCTACGACGCCGTCCGAGGCGCATCCAATTGAGGGGCCCATATTAATGGGTCACCGTATGGCTCCCGCGGGCGAGGGGCGATGCCCCGACCCCGCTCGCCACGTCCCCTTGCGGGGACGTCGCGACGACCCGGTCCAGGGCCCGTGCTCTCGTCCCGCATCCCGGCGCGCGTCAAGCTGAGGTGTACAAAATGTACGTGCGCCCAGTCTTGACGTACGCCGCTCCCGCTTGGTTCGCCCTCACGAGCGAGTTGAGCCGGAAGCTGCTCCGCACGCAACAAAACCTCGCGTTGCGGACCATCGTTGACGCTCCTCGCTTCGTGAGGAACGATATCATCCAGCGGGACCTCGGGATCGAGAGCCTGGATGAGTTGGTGAGGCGACTCGCGAAGGCCATGTTCGCGCGTGCCGACGCCTCTGCCTGGCCCCATGTCAGGCAGATTGCGCCCTTGCACGCGCGGCCGCCTGACGCGAAACCCCTGCCCCGCGACCTGGTAGCGGACCCTTGACCCCATCGCACCGGATTGACGCCTCGAGTAAGCAGCACCCAGGTTACACGCAGCTTACTCGAAATAAAAAGACTCTACAGATGTACACATACATCCGTTGTGTGGCGTGTTCTAGGTTAATATAGGCGCGTCACACAACCGCATACAGACAACCACCACTATACATGCATCCCAACACAACACTTGCGGGCGCGATGCGGGTCGCGACGCGAGTATACACTGAGCGGTGTTACTCTACAACACTAGCCGCTCATACATACGAGACTGCCTGCCTCTCAATCCGCAAACGGCTCGATCTGTGAACGGGGCGAGAGGTAGACTACATATTAACATGTAGGTGTGTCGAGTCGGCATCCTCGTCGCTGGTCGTCTTCGCTGGGCCTCCCCCAGGTAACTGGGGGTCTCACCTGGCGGGGATTGACCGCCGGGATGTCGTGAAGAAAGCGGCGCTACAGGAGTTAGCGCCGTGGCGCGCCTACAATAATATTCATAGCAACCAAACACACAGACGCATCTTGCTCGCAAGATGCGTCAATTTCTACGACGCCGTCCGAGGCGCACACAATTTGAGGGGCCCATATTAATGGGTCACTGTATGGCCCCCGCGGGCGAGGGGCGATGCCCCGACCCCGCTCGCCACGTCCCCTTGCGGGGACGTCGCGACGACTCAAGAATAAAATGTCTTCGTCAAATTAAATATTGCTTTTTATTCACTAATTCCATGCTGCCATGTCATTATTCATTAACTTGTTCTATACTTTGGGCAACCGAGCTCTGCTTGGGTGCAAATACGGAGAAAACGAATTTTTCCAGATATGAGAACTAGCAATATTGATTTTTCGCCCCCGTAAACCCCATGTTGCAACTTTCATCGAAATCGTTAGCGCCGTTTTCGAGAACGCGAGGACAAATGATGTATATATTTATACAAATATTGCTCCTTTAATAGTATAGGCAGACTGCCTCACTGCTACTGGTACAGTGTAGACTGCCTCGTTGGTCTAGTGGTCGCAAGCGCTACTGCTGAGTATGAGATCCTGGGTTCGATTCCCGGGTCGGGCAAAGTGTTATTGGGTTCTCTATCTGGAATTTTTCAGTAACAGCCCGGAGTCTGGATTTGTGCCCTTTTGATTGCAATAGGCTGTGATAACATGGGACTTAAACATAAATGACGAAATGTGGGTGTACTATAGGTACACCTCTGCCTTACCCTTCGGGGATTACAGGCGTAATGTTATGTTTATGTTAATAGTATAGGATAGGATACGTCTGGTCAAACACATACGCCGGTTGCGAGCACTACACCCCTTCCTACCGGTAAAAGATACCTACTCTTATAATAAGTAGGTACTTTATTTATTAGCTGCTCTGTGATCTAGTGATTAGACCACCTGTCTCAGACCCAGAGATTCCAGGATCGATTCCAAGTGTTTACAAAATTTTCTGCTCAATTCGGTTGGTGTTAGAGTTTGTTCTAAGTCCGCCTGGGTAGGTAACACCATATTATCTAAGTCTGACGCCATAACAGCAATAAAAACAGCATTGTTGTGTTTCGGCAGTTAGAGGTAAGATAGCCAGTTCTATTAAGGTCGAGGATTCCGGGTGAAGTTCGCGTCCACCTTAGGCCTGATCATCACTTACCATTAGGTGAGATGCGGGCCAAATAAAAATAAATTAGACTTATAGCACAGCTATTATTTAACTCGGTAAATAGTCGTGCATTTACGGATTCTCACACAAACAGCACAAATCAGTCTCTGTGTACAACGTTACTCGCCATTAATTATTGAGATGAAATTACATAATCTAAGTAAAGATAAACTCACACACATTAAAAAACACTGTCTCTAATATTGAACGCCTTTTTGTTTAAATAATGCAGCTTGTTTGTTGATAAATGATCAATAAATAGGTTTATTAGGCTCTGAATCGAGATATTTTATGATCATTTATTTATTATTGGCTGAGTGACAAGCAATTATTTTAATAATTAACCGCCTTTGTAGCCTATCACTGATTCAAAGCACCAATTTTATGTCTGTATATTTCATTTTTCGTTTTAAGATTTTTGAAACGAAGTTCTTTAACGCGGCTAACGGTAGGAGTAAATTGGCAGAAATCCGTCACGTAAAGAAAAAAGTGTTGTGCTTGAAAAAGTTAGTTTCCAATTGACGAAAGTTTTATTTTTTTTGTTGGTATAGAGCCATCTTGTATAAGTTTTTAGCTATACTTATGGTTCTGTATTGACATGGCACTAGAAACTTGAAACCATAGAAGATGGGTCCGTATTAATACATAATATGCAGCCAAAGCATACGCGTATTATGCGTTTACAATCTACTCGAGTTGGCATATTTGAAAACTATTATTTAAATACCGTTATGTTTTTCATAGGGAACAGCATATTACACGATTGGAACAGTATCCCTGAAACCTCTGTAAATGACCTAAATAACCGTTGTGCATTAATAATCAAAATTGGTTTGATAATTCAAAGAATAATCCGGACACCAGGTAAAAAGTTTTAAAAATTACCCGAAATTTATTTTTTATTCACAGGGTAAAAAAAAAATTAAACAGCTGAAACTGTAGAATAGGAACAATTATATTAACTTTCCTAATTAAAAATAAAAATAAAAGGCAATCAATTGGTATTCAAAGCTTCTTAATGGGTTTGAGGACTTGCTGACGATTCGAACTTAATATATTCGGTCACAGTGTCCGAATCCGAATTTTTTTTTTCACTGACTATTCGGACATCAATAAAAAAGCTGTTTTGTATAGTCAGATAAATAACTTCCAACGATACCTTTATTGTAGAAATCCGTCCTCCGCCCAGCCTGTAGTTGTAAAAAGTTTTAAACCGGATTTTAACGAAAGCAACCGTTTTTAATGCTGGGTGTTCCCGTTTTAGCCAGATTTAGCATATTTTAGAATTTTATTTTGATAGGCAAATTATAACATTTAGAATCTGAAATAAATACATATTTTAGAAACATTCATTCTGCTTACCATGTACCCGTTCTATTGAACGGTACAATATATTTTTTATATTTTTATAGAAGAAAATACCGAAATAAGTTCGATTTGCAGTGTTCTCCTTTTTTTATAAATAATTTCAAATGCTAGGTAATTCATTTTGGAATCAATTCTACGCGATAGTTTTTTTTTTTTTTTATTAACTTTTACAATTTTTAAATAATATTATAAACCCACATACAGATACGAGTCTTTGCCAAATCAATCAATGTGACTGTTGTCAAGATATTTTTTATGTGATTATATTGTAGAATAAACCAATATTTATAGATGTTGATTTCTATACTCAATATGCGTTTTGAATGTTTTTTTTTTTTCTACATGTATGTAATTATAGTCTGACGTGGTGACTTACAGTGATACTCGTCCACAAAGCAATTTATTACCGAAAGATGCCGCCTTAAAGCCATCACCCTACAATCGTTTTGGTAACGCTTGTTTTCCACATATTATAGAATATATTGTGTCCGAGTCGTCAGCAAGTCGGTTTGAGAGATTTGTAGAAATCTTGAGACTACGCAGAATAACAAGCAGCTTATAATACTTTATGTTGCTAGTCTTATGTTACTTTCCTTCTTTGCATGATTCTCTCTCATTTGGCTCCCACAATACATGAATAATGCGTATATTAGCATCATTATTTCACGGATTTGGCGAACTGTCATTGACCATTTCTGTAATACTGTCTGGAAAACCTTCGAAACCAACCCGCGTGATGGATTACGGCTCACACATTATCAACCTATAGCAATCCCACTGCTGGTTGATAATGCCTGGGAAAAGCTATGGAAACTCAAATGAGGGTTCTGAATAGTCCTAATATGTGCTTTGTTTGTGGAAAGCTGGGTATCTGCTTCGACATATGGTGCCATGGCTGATTAGGCAAAGACGAAAAGGGGATGCGCGGAACACAGTTGGTGCGCTAATATGTGGCTGGCCCAGCTTAAGGCAGTAACGTAAGTAAGTTGCACTATAATCAGCTGTTGTCTTCAGCACAAGGAAGAGATGGTCCTGTATCTCTGATGGAACATTACGTGTCTTTAGTTATTAGTTGGTTCAAAACCGTCATAGCCCTTCACTTTCCTTAGACGAAGATCCGTGCAATATGACAATAAGGGAAAAGCCCATTTGATAAAGAGGTTTTGGCCAAATGACGCCCATGAAAGAAACAAGTTATAAGCATTAGGGTTGACATCATAGATAAAGAAACAACCACTATTTTTTACATAGAATTCGGTAGGTCTTTTAAAAATCATATATCAAAAATAAAGGTTAATAAAAAATATATTATATGAGATATTCTATTGATTATTTTTTTAATCCAGCTACTGTAGTGTCCACCTCACAGTTAATATCCGGTAAGTTACATAAAATTAAAGCAACACGTTAGCCTAGTGCAGGCTATGAACTTATTTTTTATCTAAACCCGACCAGTGCGGTGCAATGTTGCCATTGCGCAGTGCTACAGTTCTCACGCACGCCCCGAAAACTAGAGCGGGGTAGGGTTGCCAACATTAATCATTTTAGAACTAAGAATAGTTTAATTGTTATAATTATCATAATCCTAACCTACGCTCTACGCTACGCGATAAACACCACTCAAGGAAAGTGATAAAAATGTGAATATGAGTGTGGAACCTATAATAAATTAATCTGTTAGATCAAACTCTTTTAAACTAATACAAGATAATCACAATAAACATAGTGAAAAAAAAAACATGTTGTCTTTGGTTTTGAATTTTCGTTTTTTGACACCGACTTCCGAAATTAAATTTATTTTTCACTTTGTAGTGTTTTTTTTGGAAGCCGTTTATATTTTTCTTTTTATTTTTGTAATTTTTTTTTTTACTTTTTAGTTGTGGTACCTACCCCACACAAATTCGAATCCCACTACCTGCTACCAGTAACAGGAACTTATCATATCATCCACATACTAAGTGGAAAATAATACGTATTATTGAAGCTAACTCAAAATCTAACGAAGCAATGTTATTAAAATTAATATGGGACCACCTCGAGAGCATACCCTTTCAATCAAAACAAAATTTTCAAAATTGGTCCACAATTTACAGAGAAGGAGAAATCAGTGGAGATACAAAAAACAAAAAAAAAACATACACTACGAACATATAACCTCCTCCTTTTAGAAAGCCGATTAATGCAACCTGTATTAAGTTAATTAGTTAAGTTAGATTAACCTACATGCAATTTTAGGTTAGCTTAAAATCTTACCTAGCTAAAAGATACTCATTTTCTAAAAAGGTGAAAAGTATTTTTACAGTACCTTGTCATGTCATGTCAAGGCAAAAACATAAACTACAAGAGTCATTCTATTATGAGATGCATAGTTAACGTTAGACTATTACCAACTAACATGTTGATGATACCACTTAACAGACGATCAGGTGATCACAAAACGACATTATAGACCTAGAGAAAGTAGCTATAATATTATAAACCTAGCATATCAAACGAGTCAAACCCGAGACGGGAGAAGACGCTAATAATATGTCAAAGAAAAATCGCACAACGACAACTTTTAAATAATTTAAATATAATAATATACAGGCTGAGTTTTTGAATTGGAATTGCAATGCGAAATCCGAGCCTACATAAATTTATGAGAAGTCGAGCCAATATGGAGCCATGAGCTCGATTTTGGAGAAAAAATTTATAACAATTTAAGCCATTCTTGATTAGCCAAGAAACGAAGAAGATCTTTTGTAGTAAAAAAAAAATCGCAGCCCATATTTTAGCACTGAAAGAAGTTTTGCTAAAATACTCGTTATAACGCTTTATCAATTAACCGCAAACACAGGTTTAAATTACTCTGAAATAAAGCTCATATTTTATGATTCCATCTACTTTTATGACCCGAATGAAAGACAGGGTTATGGTATTTTCATTATTTATTTATTTTATTATCCTTTATATACTTGCACATATTATTATTATTAAGTCTTAGCTTTTAAATCATGTAGGTAAATACTTGTGTGTAAATTAATAACAAAAAAAAAACAAACACAGTAAAATACACTCCAAAAATATTTCGATTATCAAGTTTTCTCTATTATTCATAATTTTCACCCAGAAGTGTGATCACAAAACTTCACCCCGTATAAAACATTCAAATATGTATATAAAATTACGACTCATGTTCAAAACAATAGCGGCACTTGACCTGAATATGGCGGGAGCTTCTCTTTTTACTCGCCGTCAATAAAATTACTTTATTATGACAGTCATTTGCAAGAATTTGCACTTTCTCCTGAATATTATGCGGATGTGAGATGCTCGCATTTTCGTTGTTTCGTTGTGACTAGCTTGTACCCGCGGCTTTGTTTACAAAGCTGGTTTCTTTTGCATTTTTAGATGTCTTGTGAATCTTTACCCTTATTTCTCATATTATTGTTAAATCCCTTATATTATTTGAGTTTATCGCACTTAGACTTCATAAGAGCAACAACTTTTGTTTCTACTACTTCTATCATCGCCAACATATTTTTGCAAACCCGCAAACTTTCAAACTTACAAAGATGGGAAAGATAGCTTAATAGACAATCAGCTTGGTATTTAATAAACGGATATTCCTTATAACCTCGTAGGATTAGAATTTGACAGCTGACACAACCGTAAATACGTTTCATTTACCTACTGGTTTACGTATCAAGAGTCCCAAGTAAATATTAATCAAATAACCATGTCAAAAAAAAAACAGTGGCACTCCGGGAGTGCCGACACAATTGAAAACTTGAATCGCTGCCGAGCATGATAGCGGTATCGTATATATCTAAATAGATTTTAATTCAAAGATGTCGATAATTGCCAAATTTACAAAAAGTGCCGACAGAAGTGAAAACTTGATAAAAAAAAAAACGGCACCGCGGTTATCAACGCGTTGATGTCTTTTTAATGGTCAAAAGCTGGTGTCGTCACAGTGTCGCGAAATCAATGGTTTAGTCCCATCTCAAAAATGCCCAACGCGCCTAAAGAAGTTTTCTCTTCAAAAAACGAGCGAGCTTTACAGTAGTCGCATAAGATGTGTGACATCTGACAGTACCAACCTCTCGGAAAATAGATTGATACAATCTGAGGGCTAACTCTAGTACCACGCGCGCTCATTGGTCAAATCAAATAGCGCGTACTTCCCCGGCTTCCTGTTACACACATCCGTCCCTTTTCAAGTAATCACTCCCACAGATTGAGGAAAGCGAGAAGCAAGATGTTACACATTAAAAGTGCTACAACTAATATGTTTTCAATTTTATAACAAACATCGATGGATATACATTCAGGGCACGTCCGTTAGTACACACCGATCTCGAAAACGCAATATTAGTATTCTCAGTATACACGAAACTGAAAGTTACACTTTTGAGCGAAAGTAAGAGAGCTCAAGTGAAACTGTACATCGATTTAAAGTTACATTTTATTTATCGATAAAACGTGTTAACTCGATTACTGCACGACTTTGTAATCTTGCGTAATCGATTCACTAAAGCTTCTGTCGTTTGAAGATAAATAAATAAATGTTTGGAAATAAAGTTGTGGTAGCGCAAGCGCATGCAATTCTTTAGGGGGAAAGCGCCAAGGTAGCACGCGAATTACAAGTTTTCTTAAGTTATTTTGCAATTTGCAGGCCAGTATCAGGTTTTATGTTGATCAAAATATATTATTTGCTATCATAAAAATATTTACTTACCGAATTAAAATCATCAAAACAACTTGAATTATGCGGGTTACCTTAGCGCATACACCTTAAAGTACTTCTTGTTTTCGTATGGTTAGTGACTAACCTGGTGATAGAGTTTTTAACCCGCCCATGGACCTCTGACTTAGCTTCACATGCCGTCGAGAAATATCTGTCAAGCATGCCGGTTTCCTCACGATGTTTTCCTTCACCGTTGTTGAAGCAAGTGATAATTATACAATACACATATGAATACGAAAATTCAGAGGTGTATGTGTACTTAAAGTACTTTTCAAATAATAAAATTACTTCAGAGTCCTGAGTAAAATTCATAATCGAGCGCTACATCACTTGGCTTGAATCCATCCACGTTCTTTTATTTTCAACTAGCTGCGCCACGTAGTTTTACCCGCATAAGTCTCGATCGTGTGGAAATATTGCGATAAAAAGTATCCTATGTCCTAATCTAGGTCATGGTCTACCCATATACCAAATTTCATCTAAATCCGTTCAGCCGTTTTAGCGTGAAAGCGTAACAAACAAACTCACTTTCGCATTTATATTATTAAAAATAATATATAATACGTAGTTAGGATTAGGATACCTATTAAACCCTAATAAAAAAGGAAGGCGGTCGCATTGACATACTTCAAAAAACAATGATAATATTTTAATTTTTTTGCCACTTTGTTGACCTATATTAGCTCTCAAAGCAATGGCATGAATTACTGAACGCAGAGAACACACACACAAAAGCTAGACCTAGTGTATCCATTCAATCATCAGCATTACATTAAATATTACATCAAAGTCAAAAAAATGGTATCATTGAACTCTCTCAGATGAGATAATGATCCTAATGACGCAACGGCCACTCGTTATACTGTAAAATGTATGGCGGATGATTCATACTATTACGCATGCAAAACATGTTTGAAGCTTATGCTGTCAATAACATAACTTAATGGTCATTACCATTGAGTATGGAGCGCAGGTAGTGAGCCGAGTTCATTCATTCATTCATACACATATCATTATATTATTATCACACCTGCTTTTCACCGAAAGCTTAGGTTAGGTTAGTCAATTACCACACGAAAAAGAAAGAATTAAAGAGAAGACCTAAAAAACACCCACATTTCGCCAGTTATGTTTAAGTCCCATGTGATAGTGGGCGAGCTTATTACCATCAACCGGGCACAAATCCAGACTCCGGGCTGCCACTGAGAAATTCCTGATGGAACAATCCAATAACTGCCCGACCTGGGAATCGAACCCAGTACTTCATACTCCAGTAGAGCTTGCGACCACTAGACCAACGAGGTCAAGATTTCTACTAAATAGAGTTTACATCATATTTTTTTGTTTAATTTGAACATATTTCCCAAAGAAAAGTTTTCCGATGAGTTAGATACATTTTTTGGAGCCGACTGTAGTCATGAGGCGAAAACCTGACGCGGAATATTTTTTGATATTCGAAATACGCATGACAATTATTTTTGGTTCATATTACGAATATGAAACAAAAATAATAATAAAAAAAACGCGAAATTACGCGGGTTAAAGCTAATGTATTATGTACAGATAGGTAATTAACGTCTACATTTTTTTTAATCTTTTATTTTCACAACAACCAAGAACAAAGAAAGTAATCCGATGACCTCCTGACCAAAAAAGACCAAAAAACAATGGAAAAACAAATTACCCTAAACTCGCCCTAAAAACGGAATCACAATAAATATTATCCAACACCTTTTGTTCCTACTGCCCCACTGACATACAGACAGACAGAACAGTTATTTTTACTAATTAATTCATTAACATGTGCCTTTGAGTCGGATAGCCAGAGACAAAGGACCAACGGTAGGTGGACACGGTTTGGTTATAACTTAGCATAGTGCTTGTAATGTTTTAGAAAAGTATCAAGAAAAGTAGTCAGAGAAAAAAAAATAGGTTCCGCACCCAAGGAGTGAAAAGGGAACCTTATTACTAAGCCTACGCTGTCAATCTGTTTGTCCGTCTGTCTGTCTTAAGCCAGTATCTTTTAAACCGTAATACTTAGGTAGGTATCATATCAGCCCATATAGCTTTATACTGCTGGACAGTGGACATTAAATTTGATTCTCGGCAACTCTCATCCAGCTGGCAATGTGAGTATTATGTTTGCCAATGTGTATCTGTTCTATCCGTAAGCGTAATTTGAAATACACAGGTACTGATAGCATTTCAATATTTCACGCCTATTCTGCATTCAGCTATATATTCAAGCAATTTCCTAACGGAATCCCGTCTAAACCTTCCGTCGGCAGCAGAGCAATAAACCAACCCTTTCTCTTTTAGTTTCCGTGGTACACAATGGTGTTGCAGACGTTTGGCTGTGCGGAGAAAGCACGCAACAATAGCGTGTGAGGTGACATATCGAAACCAATCTGTAATATGGGTTGGGAAGTGGGGTGGAGTCGGACTTATTATTAATTTACTAATTAAAAAAAAATGAATAGAAATAAGACATATTAAGGGCCAGCAAGTGCGTAACAGTTGAAATTCCCTTTACGTATGCCTATAAAAAATGAATTGGAAATAAGATCAGAAAGCAGTATTATATTCTCCTGAAACCGAAAACCGGATCCCATTATTCAGTTAGGTACACATAATCTCACGCCTTCTTCCCATGGGGGTAGGCAGAAAGCTACCTGTGCAACTTTGATCCTGATATACTCCTTTTGCTGCGTTTACGGTCATACACATACGCTAATTGCGAGTACTATTCACTACGCACCTGACCTTTCTGAAGAACATCCGTCCATGAACATGCGTTCATGGTTCCTGGCGTTACCCTTTCTAGTCGCCATCAGTTACCTTTTATGGACGTAGTATGATTATCTAGTGGGAGTTAAAAATCAAAAAAGTAATTTTGCATGTAACAACTCCAAGCGTAAGTCGGACTGTATTAATTAAATCAGCTGTTCGTATTGGGTCGTGCGAAAATCTAGGACTTAATGATGACGTGGAACTTGGGATATCTATTTGTTTCTGCTTCAATTAAAAGTCAAACATTCAAAGTAGTAAATAGAATTGATGTCCCCAAGTATTTATTATTTACAATCAAAATGCAAATAACAAGCAAACAAAAAATACTTTATTTGAATACCACACCAGCTCCATGACACTACTGTCCATCTGTTTCAATCTACACAGAGCGGCGCGAACCGAAGCGGAACTATTGCCTCATAGCGAGCATTTTCACTATTCCGCTAAAGCAATTATTTATAATAATATATCAGTAAAAGGATTGTTATTTGTATATCATATGCCGCTAACCATAGGTTAGGGCCTATAACATATACATACAAACAAAAATCCTATATTATCCTGTATTATTCTCGAGGCTATTTTTAAACAAATTAGGGCGCAAGTCACCTTTTGGAACTGTCATTTTCATTCAAAATGTCGGCAATGGCGTAACCGGAAAAATAATCAGGTGCAAGAGAAATAAAATCAGGTTTCTTAACATTCCCTAAATGTACAAATACATCGATCTATTAAGTTAAACTGTGATGTGTGACGATGCAGCCTGTTTTTTAGAAGGATCACCGATACATACACGTAGAAAACTCGGTTTATCCTATAGACCGTACAAACCATATATCGGACACAGGACGGTGTCTGACAAGAATCAGGACTACGTCACAGTTTGATAACTGCTTTCACTACACTAGTCCCCAGTAATTTAGGAAGAGTTCAAGTAAACAAGCAGATAATCCAACAATTGTAAGCCTGCCAACCAGTCTCATCGGGGTATCGTGTTACCCAGTACTTGGGTTGTGGAAGTCAGATAGGCAGTTGCTCCATGTGCTGCAGCTGGATTCATTTAGACTAGAACCCGAGCCCATGGTTGGGAAAAGGCTGAGTAGATGATAATGCTCTACTTATTGTAAGTGGTTATCACCGCCCTCAGCCATCTGCAAATAAACCTGAAGCCAGATGCGTTGCCTTTAGTTCCGAATCTAAGCTCAGCGTGATCAGGACAAGTCCAAATCGTATGGATTACATAGGATCTTTATGTTTGGTCACCCATAAATAAACCAGTTTTGACCAGATACATTTTAGAGATATTCCAGATTTAATTAAACAACTTGTTCTATAAAATTCCATTTAGTTGTTAAGCCTACCTATTATAGGCTTCAATATAGGTGTTCTTTGTAACACCTACGCTAATGACCGATTTTTTAAAAATTTGATAGGAGATGAGCCTCCCCTTTTATAGTAATTCTAAAATTAGTTTTTATCTGAGCACTTTGAATCAGAAAATCGCTATATTTGGACCAGTAAGTTAAACCTTGGTCCTAGACAAACTGACCTTGAAACGAAGGTTGAATGAGAAGTGTTATTATATGATTTGAGAAATGTGGATTAGGCAGAGTTGTAGTTACAGTTCGAGAGAATGCGTTTCTGACACCTGTCAGTTGGACCATAATCAGCCTATTATATTCTCACTGCTGGGACACAGGCCTCCTCTCGGTGAGAGGGAGTGGGCCGTAATCTACCACGCGGGCCCAGTGCGGGTTGGTAGATGTCACATTGCTTAGAATTTTTGGCTCTAGGACATGCCGGTTTTCTCACGATGTTTTCCTTCGCCGTTTTGAGAGCAGTGATAATGAAATAATTTACACAAAGTAAAGCGCCTGTCTGGGTTCGAACCTACGATCTACAACTCGTAAATCACGGCCGTTACCACTAGGCCACCACTGCTCCACAATTGTCAGCTGCACAATTTCTAGTAACTGTAAGGATCAAATTCGCAAAACACATATTCGTCAGTATGAAACTGACAGGTGTCAAGAACGCATTCTCTCGAAGCGACGGTCGGACTGTGGGTATGTACATACTTAAGTACACCTTTGCCTAATCCTTTGGGGAAAGTAGGCGTGATGTTATGTGTGTATAACATAACATTACATTACACTTTAAGTACCAATATTTTTAGCCAGGTTACCCAAACAAAGTATCATAGTTATTCTGCAGAAAAAAAAAAAAATAACCAGGAAATACAAGGACGAAACTCTCACTCTAAATCATAGACACAAAAAATCTGTTACAATTTCAACAGGCAGACTACAAATAGTTACATTAAAAAGTACATTGCAGGATACATGTGCCCGATCCCACGATACCAAACAACGCGAGTACATATGGACAGTTTTTATTTAGTGACATTATCATTTTAATTGAAATGAAAGTAAAATCCGCGGCTAAAACAAACAGCTGACACAGTTTGGAAAAATTGTTTTTACAATTCCGAATTGCAATAGACTAGTGAGGGGGTGTTGTCGATAAAATGTTTGTTTGTTTGCGGAAATAATGCTGCTGAATAATTTATTTCTTATATTTTTAAATCTGTCTGAAGATGTTTATAACAATTGGTCATTAGAAGCACATATAAAATGTGGAATATTTACAGACACAGATTAAAAAAATATAAAATAATCCTACTTTTTTGTAACTCTTTTTTGTTCTTATCTAAAAAGAACAAAAAAGGATTCTACATCTCTTAATGCCCTTTGTCTTCATTTTAGGTGTTTTTTACACAAACAACACACACGACGTATTTGTTAATTTTATTAACACCAAAGTGCAAAAAACAATTGAACAAAACATTAACAAAAATATACATATAACTCTATCGATAGAACCCCAACACTATCTAACACTTTGTTCTGTATCTGTTGCACTAATCCGCGCAGTCGCATGCCGCGAAACCACGCGAACTGCCGCTCGCAACCACGCGGTAACTACCGTAAATAAATACGATACAACTTTTATCATTCTATTATAAACTCTTCCACAAAAAGGCAGTAAGCATGTAATTTCTTTTGCCAAAAAATTCTAATTTATGGTAGTTGTCACTGACGCGCGGGAAAATAAAGAAAATGGCGGACTTTTTGAAAACATTTTTTATTGTTTGTATTTTAAAGTTTTATAAAATGTGAAGTTATTTAAGTTGTTAGTTAGTGCATATATGAAAATATGGTGATTTACTGGAGGAAAGTGATACTGGCTGCTGCCTTGTCGTCTGTTTTGGATGTCAGCAGCGAACAATTTGGGAACGATGTAAGTTTTTTAAATAATTCAATTTTTTCCAATATAAAACCCGGATGAAAAGTTTTGGGTAGCTATTTTTTAACGAATTTAATACGGCAATAACAGTTGCTGAGTTATAATAATTATTTAGAGGTTATTAGATAATAATAATATATCCTCGTTAGACGCATATTTTCCCCGAACTTTTTTTTTGTGTATTTATGTTCTTTCTTTGCGTCATTGTTTACCGCAAATAAACGTATTTTCTTTCTTTATTCTTTTTAGATGATGTTTTTTAAACCTAAATTGACATTTTATCAAAATAAAAAAAACAACTCGTTGCAATTTGTAACGCAAACACATCAACTTGACGTAAACATTATAAAATCCAGTTCACAATTTGCATCATTGACTAATTTTCTTTTTTTCTAACAATTTGTTTGTTTACTTTTTGCAATAACCTGTTTGAATAGGTAGCATTACATTATTTGCATATTGCGCTATGGGAGGCTAACAATAATAATATTGAATAATATAATTATAATATCGGCCTTTCAAGCATCTTCTCATATAGATAGTTAAAGCGATGGCACGTAAAATTTAATCGGAGAGGCAACCGGATGGTGAGTGGTAATCTGAGTCTTGAAGTGATATCGATCCCCCCCCCCATACCATCCCAATAGACCCCAAATGGACAGGGGCGGATATATTGGGGCAAAATATACTTTTTCATGACGAGGCAACCGGATGGAAATGCGGGTGCTTTGACGTTTATACCCTATTTATACAATAAAAAATTGCCACCCCCCAACATCTCTATAATTAAAATAATGTCTTACGCTGTCTAAAATTCTTGAAACTCCTTACTGATGATTTATCACCGAAAATGACGGTGAATTTTTCAAAACCGGATGTCATTGATACACACAAATTCCTTGGACTTATTAGAGCTTAAATTTCGAATGCCATTTCGAAAAAGGTTCAATTTTGCGATATCTCCGCGCCCGTCCATTTGGGGTTGATTCGGATGGTACAAGGTCGGTTCGGTATCATTTCAAGACCCAGATGACTACTCTCCATCCGGTTGCCTCTCCTATTAAATTTTATTTTAGCTTTAATTAAGAAATAATCGCCAGAAAGCAGTGACCCAACAGACAAATATGATCAGAAATTCCCACTATATTTTCTTTACTGCAGGTCAGTGACGTCTAACATAAACTAGAATGTGCATCATACTCCTGTCCCTAACCCAATTCATTTACACTGACACAGTTTGTTTTCTTCTTCCATACATAGGTATCTACCAACCATCATCGTAACATTCTTTCTTGCCATGTCTTTTGCATCCATTATTTTTTTCTCTGGCATGAATTTTTTTGTCATCCACTCATTCATACTCAAGTGCCTCAAGGCAGGTTTATACGAGCACAGTAAAGTAACAGTAGAGTAAGTGAGTCCAGTGCTGACTTGTAACTGGGCTCGTGTAGACACTAGTTTCAACCCCAGAGCTGACTTCGTGCCCTCAAGTCAGTTGACTAACCTACCCGTCTATTTTCGGGCCCATTAGCTTCCCCTGCCTGGCTTACTGCTGATCTTGTCTACATGAACATACTGACTGGGTTCGCAATTCCGGGATCATAAAAACCAGGCTTTCTTCTTGTCACAGACGACGACGATTAGATAATTTTGCCTATAACGTCAAAACTTTGCGGTACATTAAAGAAACTGTATATCATATTAAGCCATTAGGTATAATTCCAGCTACCGAAATAGCCCATAAACCCGCGTAATTACAATTTGGTTTTATCTTATGTAATCTAGTTTTTGTCTACTGTAGGTTACTTGTTTTTCTTCTGTCTGTTTGTCAGTCCGATGTCTTGCCATGATCCTTGTTTTTAAATATGAAAAGTTTACCTAGGTACATTAGCTAATATCTGATGAGATGGACCATAGTGCATATTTTTCTTGTAAGTATCTTAGACTTAATCTCGGGTTACGTGTTTCCTATTGTCCAATAATGACGACTAGTCTCTTCATGGCCTATATTTTTCGCATTTTAAATCGTCCCTCTTCCAGTAATATTAAACTTTCTTTGGACTTTGTTTCTATTAAAACGTTAACTCGATAACATGACATATCTTGAGTACCTAAGAAAACATAGAAAATCATAAATTAATTTTTATAAGACCAAAGACCTAACTCGAAAATTAGTATTCTATTACCCTCACTGAGTACAATCGTAAAATCTATCAGATAAAGTTCGCAGTACATTTAAATTCAGCAATCGTAACATTGTAGAGCACTTTATTTAAAATCTTGTACATACTTGTACATGCGAATGTTGCCAAAAAGAAGCTTTTAAGATTAACTTACACTATCTGCATGCCTGTGATCATCTTCATTGTTTAGCCGGTATAAATTTCTGCAGACCTGCGATGATGTATTATGGCAACACAAGACCAGACTGATAATTTTAACCCTTCAATATTCACTACACAGCATTAAAACCTATCGGAATGTACCTTGAAAATCTTCAAACACTGTGTCGGAAAAAACTGGCTAAAGAGTAATAAATACTTTTACAAGTAACTTATAATTGAAGATAATGACATAATGTCAGCTTTAAAATGACCCACTGCAGGACTAATGCTCGAGCAATGACCACAATTACAAACAAGCATGTTTGCAGTATATTGGGAATTTCAATGTTTGAAGTTCAATTTAGAAAATGCAAGTTTTCTCATGAGAAAATGATATGCATATGTATGACATGGAAATCATGTTAGTATAAGGTACACGTTAGGATTAAACACGCAACTTGTTGATAAAAAAAATAATTTTCTTAACTAAGCCAACATAACATTGTTGCTAAACTTGAGATAACTTAAAGTTTCATTGTTATGAAATCCTAAGCACGTCCTAACTTAATCCGTGGAGGCATGCACATTATTTCAGAATAACATTGTCCAATCCCGGACTTTCTGACTACTAATGTAGCAGACTTTCATTATTAAGCCCAGTCACGTCCTAGGAGAATGACATAATGTCATTTATATAGGGGTTCCTTTACCGTACCTATTGTAAGAGGTACTTCGTAATAGAGCTTTATTGGAAAAGCTTTTTAACCACGTGACCACAGTGGTTAAAAAGCTTTTCCAATAAACCACCCACCACCACTGTCCACCCAAATGTCCCGGGTTAGATTCCTAGTGGGGACAAAATTTTATGCTCGGTTTGGTTGGTGGTAAAGGCTTGTTCTAAGTCCGCCTGGCTAGCTACCACCATCTTAAATAAGTCTGTAGCCATAACAATAATGTTAACAGCATTGTTGAGTTTCGTCAATTACGAGGTAAGATAGCCAGTTTCTCTGTGGTTGCGGATTCCGGGTGAAGCTCGCTTCCACCTTCGGCCTAATCATTGCTTAGCATCAGGTGCGATGCCAAGAGCTTCACTGTTGAGGATAAAAAATAAAAAAAAGAGCCGTGACTTTACTTAAACTTATGTTATAAGTTAATACCTATAAATAATTAAACTCTTAACCTCATTAAATGAAATGGGGGAGTCCATCTTTTATTTAAATGAAGATATTTTATTGAATAGCGCTTGAATTACCGACGATGAATCTAAATTAAATAAGTAAATGTATCTATACTTCCATTTCCATCGAGATTTAGCCCTGCCGACATAACTCATAGGGCTGTCACAAAATAGTTCCCAAATTACCTTCGCAACAAATCAAGTCAATTTACCAACCTCGTTCATGTCAAAAAACTCACGTGGGCAGCTCTTAGATACTCGTAAAACTTCCTTACGTAATCCTGTTACTAGGCCAATCATACAGGAGTATCCTTAACAGAACGTAGGCAGGAATTAAGGCTGTAATCACGACCGGCAGCTGTAAACTAACCTTTTCGCTAAACTAGCCCAATCCGGGGTCATGGTCATTGATACAATGGCAGGAATTTGTTGAGAATTTGGTCAGTGGCAACCTTGACATGAGTTCACTGAGTGACGTTCCGGTACGTAGTCTAAATAGCTGTCGAGTTTTAGTACCGGTTAGCTTTACTTGGTCAAACGATGAGCTTTTAACAGCTGGTTCGACGTATTGGGTAAGAGTAGGTTTTCTCCAAGGTATTGGAGTTGATTTTCTATTTTGCATGTTTTTTTTTTTTTTTAACTAGGTAGATTCTAAATCTTTACTTGTGTAAGTTATCCCGCATTTGTGTGTGGGTATTTCCCGAGAAATAAAAGACTTTACACGCGTTCAGAGCCACTCTATAAAAAGATAACGTCATTGTTTCAAATTTTATTTCTGACTCTTATCTGATTTATAAACCAAAAATAATGACGTAACATATGGAATCTATCTCCCTAGAGAAAAACCAAACCAAATCTGGGACAGCATTGTTTTTCTATACTTAATTGATTGAATCAATCAGTTCCAGTTGGCTGTTTTCACCACGAGAAGCAAGTCTTCCGTATAGAAATGTCAAAGCGTTGCTAATTTTTGCTAGCTTAATTACCAATTTACCATTTAACAATTTTATGGACACCGTTTTGACGCTGATCAAAAGGTTGCACGTTCAGTTGGAAGTTTTGAGGAGCCGAAAACACTTAAATTTGGTTAAATTACATAACTTGGGTTTAAATCTTAGGACAGGAAATACATTGGTTGTATTGAGATTGAGATGCTACTTGATTATTGTGGTCCAAATTATATCTTACTTCTGCTTTCCCTAGTCCCATATGATTGGGAGTTGTCGACCTTCACTTTTTGCCTCCTGTGAGCCGATCACGTGAAAAATAAATTCAATATATCCAGTGATTATAAAACCAAATTATCCCATCCATTGTCATTTTATTACTAATTTTATACGAGTATTGTAGTAGATTACAGTTATTATGTCCCAGTAATTTTTTCACAAGGGATTGCATTAGTTATGTGAAACTATTCATTCATAAGGCTTTGATATTACTAGGCTAAATGTTAATCTATGTAAAAATCTGTGCGGTGCCATAAAATTGGTTTTAAGTTGCAGTCAAAGATTATCTTTCTCGTATTTGTCTAGATTTTTAGAATGAAACCTAATATTTATTATTATATCTTCTCTTGTTATTTTATTCGATCGAAGTCGTAAGCACTTGCCTTTCACAAAATAAAAGGAAAAAATAATAGTCGAATGATGGTCAACTATAAAAGTTAGAATCAGATAAATTACAATGACTTAAGTGACTTACCTAATCATTTCATAGAAATTGGTATAAAAAAAGAATGCACGCAGAAAATGTTAAAACAGGTGAATCCATTCTCTTCTCCAAAGTTCTATGTTTATAAAATAATTCGTAATGGATATCGAACTAATGCGTATAATTGAAGGCTGTCTTGTAAATCTGCATGAAAAGTGACATCATTTTAATAATCCGTGTCCGATCCTTGAGAAATACTACATACTTGAAGATATTATTTAACAGTGAATTCATTCAGTTAAAGCTTCGAACGCGTAAGCAACATAGAACTTTCCTATACTTTATTTTATTATTTCCAACATATTTTATATGAACGTTCTGTTTCCTAGAGTCACAAGATAAGAGAGGCTATACCCAGCAGTGGGTGAAGATGATACTGTTAAAAAAATGCATATCTTTTCTAAGAAGGTACTAGGAAAGTTTGATCATTATTAGTAAAAAATCACCAACTATTGCAATGTTTATCCTCTATCTGCCTACTCTAAACAGTCGTTTTAATTATAATTTAACGGTAATGGTAACTCCTTGCAATGTTATAGCAAAGTTGAAGGTCCCGTGGTCTTAGACCGCTTACATTTACAAATTACTATGCACTGTGTCCATTTCTAGGGTCGATATCTATGTGGTACTAAGAAGGACTTTATATGTGTCTGCCTCAATATATTTTCTAGCCTCAGAAATTAATCTATAAGGCCAAGAGGCAAAGATATTGTCATCCTAAATAAAGGCACAGATTAACACTTCGAGAATCGGATACTTGTAAAGCTATCTGCAGTGTCACCAAAAATGTTTTGTCCATCTGCCAAGCATGGTGATTAATTAATTTTCTCTCATTATTTGTTACAGTAAACTACAAAGAAGAAAATCGTCTTAATTATTATATCAGCCGTTAAAATAACTACTGAATATGTACTTTAAAAATACAAATTTTATTCTTTGCAGTCATAACAAGACGATGATAACGAATTTCCACTCGCAGGCAGTAGTAAAATATGGATCCTTTAAAATATGGATTCTGGCAAAATTTAATTTTATAGAATAACAGTGTTTTCCCGTTACTAACCTTCAAAGCAGGCTTCTGCGAACGGTTGGGCAACCCACCAGAATTCTAAAGATAGAAATGTATTTTCCGACCACCATTCTCAATGCCTTATCAGCTGGAATTGTAATTTAGTAGTTTGCAGATCGGCGATAATCCGAATATTTTAACCGGAAATTCCTTTTGGTACATTCGTGGGGCCATGATGTTTGATTATAAATGCTTAGTGTTAAGTCAGAAAATCTGCCGAAAATCGTCACAACATTCACAATCTTTGAATTAGGTTGTACGATATTTTTTGCGTCACACACTCAATACAACTCCCAATGAGGTAGCAATTTTAAGCATTCAAATGACACACAAATGGCAGTCAGCATTCATGTTAACACAAATATTGGACTAGTAAAACATTTCCACAAATCCAACACAAATCACAAATCAAGACAATTAAAGTAAGAAAGAAACAGTACTTACCATTCAAATACATGCAGTAGAAATGCATAATGTAGAAGAATCTAAGCATGCAGACGATGTCGCGAGTAAAAGTTAGAGGCAAGTGTAAAATACTTGAGATTAGACGGTGCGGCAGTGGTAACTGTGAACGTGCGAAGCGTTCACGGTCTCGACTCAGCAGCTTTATGGCTATTTTATTCGAATAATTTTACTAAACTCATGTCTACTTTGTTTTGGTTCATAATATATCAGTGGATAATAATAGAAGCCTATGAATCTTCGAATGAGATTTCTAACTGTCTGCAGTTGTATGGATGTTCAAATGAGATTTCAAAGCTTCTTCAGTTTCTCTTTTAATTCAAGAAGGAGATAGCTTCTGGCTTCTACGTCTTTTAGCATTTCTTCGAGGTTCGATTAATTGGTGATACTTTGGCTGTGGCAAGGGTCGAAATAGGGGTTCTTCAAAATATTTTACATAAAAGGTACATTAAAATTCTCTTCTAGAATTGAAAAAGACCAGTAGGTACATAAAATACGATATTTTGGGGACATGGGCGATTACAATGCAAAATTACACCTACTTTAAGGCTCTTTCAAACAGGCGCAACACGCTCGACGAGCGCGACGAGCGGTGTCTTTGTGTCGCATCGCGTGTCGCGCCTGTTTGAAAGAGCCTTTATTGAACCTTACACGAAAAAGATGGCCCTTAATAACATAACGTAAGCAATTTGATCATGTTGTGTCTATTTACACCGATGTACACTCATCATTACCAGCTATTTAATATTATGTAAACAAGCCTTAGCAATTCACGTTTATTTATAAAACTTACGTTTTAGAAAAAGCTATTAAGGCAATGAGAGCCAAATAAATGTGGCGTCAAATTCTTTAATTGAGTTTTAATGCTAATCTGGGAAGAGTAATGTTGTAAATGTGGAATTTAGCGCTTTTTAGCAACATAGCAACGTTCTTCTCCTTAATTTGTAATTAGAAAGAGCCATATATCAGTCACGGTTTGAACCCTTACGAAAGTTAACTGTTCGGGAAATTGAAATAAAGTTTATCTACATTTAGGCAGGTTATATTATGCAGACAATTACTAATAATTATAAATTTTTTAGCGGCCGTATTTGAGCCAATATTTGACAACTCTATCTTATTTGCGTTAACTCAAAAACAGCACTGCAACGCAACGAAAATTTCACAAAACGTTTCAAATTCGTGTCGTTGCACTCAAAAAACGTTGCTGAGGTTCAAATTAATTACCATGTTCATCGTTCTGTCACGAGCATGTCAACAAAATGTCTTTAAATGGCTCAAAATTGCGAAGTTATCACGACATGCCCTAGAGGATCACGATAATAATTCTTTGTCAACTTATGAAAAAGTGCTCGGGTAGACGAGTTGCTTCGGAAGTAGAGCGCAGCATGGTGACAAAGGAGACGGAAACAATAATTAAATACACTCTTGGGTCTGAATGTAACGTGATAAAAATGTTGTGAATTTAAAGATTTAAACATATATTAGTGTATTGCAGTGACTAGTGGCTATCCCACAATTCACACAACGATCCATAGTTTCAACAATATCCAATCCACAAAGCGGCGGTAAATTCCAAAATAACAGTTCCAAGTCAGTCGTGTGAGTGGTCTTCGGTGTCCAGTGTGAAAGCAAGGGTCGTACAAGGTAGGCAGGGTCAGAATCTGTAAAAAAACAAAGCAGTGATCGTTGAAAATGAAAAATAATCGTCTGTCTAGTAGGGGTGGGCGTTTCGACGACGAACCGTTTACATAGACCGTTTTGTGTTTAGTGATAATGAAACCGTTTTACGTCCTACTGGGATCAACTTCAAACATTCTTCATTACACAAACTAGTCTTCGAATTACTTGGTGCGATTTTTTATTTTACATCTAAGAAAATACAGTCGGGTATAATGATCCAACTATCTATCACACTCGTAAAACAGTCCTTCCAATAAAAAGTGAACTCTTTGTCAATGAAATACAGTCAATAATGTATTACCAGTTATCAATGCTGTCGTTCTTGATGCGAAAAACCATTTCATACATTTCAAATCGTTGATAGTTGTAAAAAACTGCGCTCGACGAAAAATCAATTCTATTCCATGTTGAATAAGTTTCGTCCTTTAACCGTTTTCTGCAACCGTTTTCGTTGGCGGGAAAACGGTTTCGTCCGTCAAAAATTCGACAGCGACCCACCACTTATGTCTAGTGTCAATGTCAGCCAGCTCATGCCAGTACAGAATATGCACTGCCAGTGACATAGACTAAAAATATAAGACTGATTTTAATCGATATGAAATTCATAATCATTATTTTGGTTTTTCAGTCATTGATAATGTTTTATTTAAATTTTATTTAATTAACTGCACTATATTGTATAAAAGTATATATAGTGCATTTTATTACTTTGTGTTAATTATATGACCTAGTGCTACCTAGTGGGTAGGTTTTCTTTTTGTAGTTGTGAAATCGATAATCTCACGAAAACTATCTATTATCATATTTCTCCGCTTCCGGATTGAGAATTGAGCAGATTTTTGATATTCAAGGATAATAAAATATGACATTTTTTTTAGATCATATCTCAACTACATTATACATTTGGGCCCATCGTTTCCCATCTCTTTTAAGTAAGGCATGTAGTGAACCTGTTTGTCTGTAGGCTTAAAAATCATGACATTTTAATCATACTTGCAACGATTTCTACACAGTTACAAAGGTTTTAAGAAAAAATCGTGAGTACAACACTCCCACATTAATCATTATCATATTTACTTGTTCACACGTAGGAAGTACATCAACAAAGTAAGTATCTAATTGATGTCTACGAGTCACGTCTAAATTGATAGATAAATTGAATGCTTAAACCCATAAATATAACCAGTGTTCATTAAATTCATCATTTACTACTGCATCGGGCAATTAATTTCAAGGTTTTGAATCTAAGCATATTGTTTGTGATATAAACTACCGCATTAACTTAAAAAATACAACAAAATGTTGTTGTAATCATGTAGCTTATCAAATTAACTGTACATAATTAGTTAGACAATCTGAGAAAAAATATGAATACGACATTTATCGTCACGCGAGGCATGAAGGGTCATATTATGAAGGAAGCAATTTTAAAATTTAATTGAAACAATTTTATGTTAGTTTATAAGGAATTCATTTTATAAATAATACAACCTACAGTAAGTGCGGAGATTCGTGACTGCAGTAAATACTATTTATTATCTCTTCATATTTTGTCAACTGAAAAATATCAGTTTGCAAACTAGACGCTTCAACCAGCAAACATCGAAGCAAGCTTCACAAAAGACAATATCGAAGCATCCCGTGCACCCCAGCACTAACATCTTACACCGCTTAAACCTTAGAGAGAAACCTACATGGCAACCGGAGCATTGAGTTCGTGAAATTATCACGCAAACAATGGTAGTTGACTGATATTTGCCATGGGTGCTAAACGAGGGTTAAAATGTGGAGCGCTTCGTCACGGATTGATAATAATATAATAGGTGACTGCTATTATTGTGAGAATTTTGGAAACGGACGGTGTAAATTATCTTTTTTTATGACAACGGTGGCTAAGTAACAACAGCCGCACGGGTCGATCGATCAGGTTGCCGCTGTATGTTCGTGAATGGGTGACCATCTTTACATACCAAGTCCCCTCCGTGGCTCGGAAAGTCCCGGCTGTCATTTGTGGATCTTTAACAGTCGTTACCATTCGTCACATGCCCGAAAGTCTGACAACCAGTCTTACCAAGGGGTATCGTATTACCCAGTAACTAGGTTGTGGAGGTCAGATAGGCAGTCACTCCATGTAAAATACTGGTATTCAGCTGCATCTGATTAGACTGGAAGCCAACCCCAACATAGCTGGGAAAAGGCTATATAGGCAGGTTGTGTGATGAATCGTGATAAGTTGGTGTTCAGAATGTGGAAAAAGCTCGATATACTTAGTGAGAATGAGGTGTTTGCAAACACTAGAGTGTAAAGGCCAACAAGAACAACAATGTTTGAAACTTAAAAAACATAGTTTGGTTTTTGTTCAAAAATTCTTGTCGTAGACATTATAAGTTCAATTATATTCTTTTAAAAATAAAACAATAGAGATGGAGTCACGAGTAGGTAATGATCAAAGAGAGATTACCTCTAGATTTAAAGGCACCCTGTTCAAAAGTTAAACTTTCCCTTAAGATAAGATAAGATAAGATAATTTATTTGTCCAAAACATAAATATAAACACACATGGCATGCAACATGTTACATTAAACTCTATCACGGTCATGTTTTGCCTCCACGGCATACAAATATAAATAAGTAAACATCAATAATTTTAAATTTATCCATTACTTATTAGAAAACAATTAACATTCCAAATTAGAACTTAAAAATTAAATTGTATTATAGCTTAGTGTCATCTACTCATCAAAGAAATGTATATAAAATTAGTCAATTAAATGTCTCAATGTCTGTCTTAATGTTATCTGGATATTTCACACACGTTAGATTAATTTATCAGTTAAAAATTCATCTCATTCATCTCGTTCATTTGTATTTTGTGTATTCCCTCCAATATTTTAGCAACGTTTTATAAAGAATTGGCGCCATACAAAATATGCTCTTCCGCAATAGTGCTGTCCTGGATCTAGGAATGCAAAGTTTGCTATTGTCGCATCTATTTCAAATTACTCCATCGGACAATAGGGGAAATAGATGTGGGTTCAATTTGACAAACATTATGGTATCTAAAATGTACAAGGATTGAAGGACCCATTTTTTTTTTTTTTTTACGGTTTGCCACTCTCAGTGACATGAAGTCCAAACATACTTCTTTTGGGTTTTAAAAATTACATGTTTATTTGTTGAATTGCCCCAAATAGAATTACAATTTTTTTTCATATGGCCGTATGTGCTTTCCAATCTAATTTACTGTTTATAGTTACTCTACATTATGCAACTCTAAGATAGTCAGGATATGAGAGATATGGTATATGGAGTATATAGGTAGTGGTAGTTTACTGGTTACTAAATATAGCAACATCTGTTATGCTAAAACAGTATTTTCTACATTATGCTACAACATCTTGTTATTTATTTACTTATTTTTATTTATTATTTTTATTTATTTATTTTTTATTTATTTTCTCGTTAGTTATTTATCTTTTTTATAACAATACTTGAGGACCGGATTGCAATCTCAATGACTGCACTTTCGAACTTTGGCCGTGGCTTTGGAACTCAAAGTCACGAATTCACAGCCATTGATCGAAAGTTAGAGAGTTTAGATACCTAATTACCTAACAAAAATATTTCTAACGAATTGACAAATTGTTAATTGATTGCTAAAACATTGAGTAAGGTAAGCTTAAATTGGTTTCCATGATTTTAATCTAGGATATTTGAGTGTTATATAAAATTCTTGCGTACTTATAAATGTCACGAATCTTCCAATTTGTTTTTTAGTAACTAAAATTCTTTGTGCAATGGTAATTTGTAATAGTTGGATGCTCGTTCATTTCAAAGATGACAAAACGCTGTTATAAAAGGCAAGTAATTGCCTGGTGCTGGAAGAATAAATTGTTGAACTTTGTTGACGTTGCTATACCATGAGCTAAGCAACCCTATTTCCAGCGCCAGAAATTGGGCTTTTCCTAAGTTGCACTACAAGTCTCAAAACTTGGTTTTTTACATTTCCCAGCACCAGGCCACTAACTGGGGCTAAATATTAATATTTTTTTCGCTGGCACCCATTTTTTCGCGAATATTACGTCCTAACCTACCTTCTAGAAATATTTTGTTAAATTAATGATTTTGATTTAAACCGATCAACAAAATTATTTATTGAGCTATCATAATTATACTTACCGCAACTCGTTTGTTGAATTGTGGAACTCAATGATTTATTCTGTTTGCCTAATAAATAAAAATAGGAAAGCCTTTTATTTCATGCATTAGAAAAATAAACGGAACATTTTTTACAAGTATTATATATGTTAATACAATGTAGTTATTTAAAAAAAGATTGTTACATTCGTTAATGATAACATTTCATAATAATGAATTTGTAATTTTCATAACATCTATCATTTGCCCAATAAAAAGTGTTAAATATTCTTATTAACCAATTTATTTTTTTTGGACATAAAATATTGCGAATTCGACCTATCTGACCATCTTAAGGTCATGTTTGTTTACGTATCTTAATGTCGGGGTGTCACTTTTGTTATCCAGGTTTCTATAATGAGATAACTTTATTGATTTCAAAAGTTACCTATCTACTCTAAAGTTTTTCTTTGTAAACTTAATAAAATAAATCGTAAAAAGGAGAATCCTAACATCTTGTATTGACCTTGTTTGTGACATGTCGATGGAAAAGGCATAATAGAATTTTAATGTATAAGTTTTAAGACGTATTTAATATATATAATATACTTACCTATTTAATCGTGATTAACCTGACACCTGTTAAAGTGACCTTCCCTAAGGTCACTTTAACAGGTGTTATCAACAGAAGAGCTTGCTAAGCATTAAATGTATTTCTACTTACAGCTCATTTCAATCCGATTGACAATATTGACTGTACTTTATAAAGGTATTAATTTAAATACACCGGTAGAACAATTTCCTTAAGTTTTATAGAAATTGTTCCATTAAAACGTGTTGCTATGTTTAATGATAAGTAAAAATATATAAACATAGATATTTATATTAGTTAGTTTTTTTATTAATTATAATTAAACTACATTTAATAAAAGAGCCATTTTCAATAGGGTTCCTCAAATGACTGAAACGAATCTATTAATAAAAAAATTACTAAATGAATTGATTTTTTCGCAAGCTATTGTAGCTTTCAGGTTTCACTTAACCTATTTTGAAGTTTTTTTCGTTTCTGCTGCATTAAATAGATTTTATAAAAAGTACAAAACTCATCTCCATTAAATTATCTATACAATGGTATATAAATGAAATAGGTTTTCGTACACTCCTAGAGAGTTTAACAATAAAAACAGTTGCACAAAGGAGGCAAAACAAATTTTTCGATCGCAAATAACTGTGTAATGCTTCGCTTTATGAGTCGTGAAGAAAACGGATAAACATGTAGATACAACCAAGTTACATTTAACAGATACGTTAGGTATTCGGTTTTTGCCCCTACTGTGTGAAGGAAATAGTAACACGGAAATCCATATACCATTCCATTCTACCCGTTCAACGTAAATTGTAACTGACAGGTTTCTATGTGGAAATAACATGTATTTGACAGCTTACCTACGTTTTATCGCCTAAGGTACTTGGAGACTTAAACATTCGTAATAAGTCCGGCAGCAACGATCTTTGTCGAAGGACGAAATTCTGTGGAAAACGACAATTATCAATACGATGGAGCTTGTGCCGCTAAGCTTAGGTGGAGAAGTGAGATTTAAAAGATTCATTGGTCATTTTGTACAAACTTACATTCGGACCTAATATTGCAAACGGATTATTGCAAATTAATTAATTTAATGCAAGGTCAAAGATTTTGGAAGCTAATTAGCTGTTGTTTGAGCTGAACGGAGATTCTTCACAGAGTAGTGTCTTGTACAGGAGCAGTGGTGGCCCAGTGGTCGGTCGCGACTTACAATATATCGTGGTTGAATTCCCTACATAGGCACTTTACTTATACCACTTATGTATTAAGAACCTATTTCGTCTACTCTTAAAACGGTGTAGAAAAACGTCCTGAGGAAACCGGCATGTCCTAGAACTAAAAAAATGTGTCATCCACCAACCCGCACTGCACCCGCGTGCTGGATTACACCTCGCTCTCTCTTCTGAAAGGAGGTTGGTGTCCCAGCAGGGGAAACATTATAGGATTGTTTATACCTTGTGCAACGCAAGTTGACCTCTCTGAACGGAGGCTCGACTTGCTCAAGTCAGACGAGTTGACATAAGTTACGCTCACACCAAAACGTGTCGCTCCAGATGGCACCAGCGCTAATTGTGCACGCTTTGCGCTCAATGTCAACGCACGCCCGCAAACCTGTGACTAATTGTCAAACGGCGCAGGCGCAGGGGCCGGCTCGGGCGGTGATTGTGGCGCAAAACGGTGATAGTGGGTAGTTAATTGTGAAGATGTTGATTTGGAAGTGTGTGAGGTGTGAAATTAGAAGGAATTACATAATGTAGAGCCATGATGATAACACAAATACTAACCGTAACATTTTGATAAAAGCCTGATGGTTTCATAATAATCTTTTTTACCTTTCTTGTACATAATGAAATGGGTCTGTCCTTCTACATAAACACAATAAACTTTAAAGACTTACAACTGGAAAACGAAAGAATGGGAACAACATACTTCATCCGATATATATTCTATTCCATTCATCTATAGATTGTCACACCAGAAAGAAAGCAAGAAAGAAAGAAAGAAAAAACTTTTATTTGCGGGAAACAAGACGCAAGCAAAAAAAAATAGTTTAAAATACAAAAATGAGAAAAGGATGGGGGAAGCATGCGTCACATCCACATAAATCAGCTATCGCTCAACATTATGCTACGACCCTATGCAAGACAGAGCCCTAGCGCTGGTTTTCAGCGACAACCGGCGCCGACGTAATGACTTCGACAATAATGACACTAAAGTGTAACGGGGTCAATAATAAAGTATCACGTTTATCGCCTAACATCTTTAAACACTAGAAACACGCATAGTAAAAGGTATCCATGAACTCCAAGCATTTAACTGCGATGCTCATAAACGATAGCCATCAATAGATTACGCGTCAACATTCCGCCTTATCGATTAACATGATACTTACATTCTACCAGACCTCTAAGCCTTAAAGGGAAAGCAATTATCGACCATCAAGCTCACGCCTACAATTTCGCTAGCATTGAACATGTACTTCACCTTAATCTCGAAAAACTAAGTTATTTTTCGAGGTAAATTGTTACATATTTCCTCTTCTGTGTTGTGTTTAAGCTCTGTGCCAATCACAGATAATCGCCTTGTGGCAAATTAGGTTAAATGATAAATGATTTTATTTCTGTAAATAGTTTTGTACAAACACTTTTACACGTTAATCATATTTTAAAAACTAGATGAGGTCGGCGTTTCCTATCTGACTACTCTGAGAAGAAAGGCCGAAACAAACTCAGAGGTCTCAGTCTCTTTTAAAGTCCAGACATAATCTTGGTCAGATCATGTGAAGACCATGTAGATTGGTGTCTGAAGTGGTCTTTTGAGGAAAGCATCACACAGATTGAGAGGGCCTGTCCAGTCAGTGCACGCATTTGTCAGTTATCGTGCAGTTCAACTCAGAATTTAAGGAGCTCAATGATTCGACGAACAATACCAAAGAAAAGACATTTGGGTAGGCCGCATAAATTACTCAAACTGTCAGACTATAATTAGAACTAACTGAGAAAAAATTAAAAACAAAAAGGAATGACCCACATATAGTCTTCACATTCACATTAATTAAAATAATATAATATAATGGTTAATTTCAGTTCAATTGTGGAGATGTCAAGTACCTACATAGTACGAAATAAATCGACAGTCTCAGATTCTTAAAATTAATTAAAGAGTGTAAGAACAGACACTTTCTTACAAGATCTAAGAACACAGAAATAGCAAGATGAGAAAATGCACTTACGCCACTTTCATCGATACGCAACGCTTGGTAACACTGATGAGATGCGGCGATAATGTTCATTTACTTCCCTCTGCATGTCATGCGTTGATTGTAGAAAGTCGGTACATACTCATCTAATAGTGATATCACTTCATTTGCAGCTGATGTTATCGTTATTTATGGGTTAATTTATATGCTAATTAGGTATTGTTAGGTTTATGTAAGTGACGTAGTTATGCCATGGGACGCGTCTTAATCTTCACCAAGTCTTTCTAGGTAGTTATCAAAGATTTCGGAAGAGGTGTTTCACAGCGCTTGGCTAACAAAAGCTACCATCGAACCCCTGATCTTTTTCGTATGTTTAAACACAAACCTAAAAATCACAAGAACCTGTTACTTCTTCAAAATGTTTTGATGAAATTAAGGAAGCAAGTAGTGTACTGGACTCGTAATCAAGCCAGAGCAAACCCTTTAGAAAACCTCAAAATCTATGGAATAAGCAGTTACCTAAACATTATTAGTTCATTACCCTATTCACCTTATGTAACTAGCACAACCATAAATAGATAATTATTGTAATGATTCCGTATCGGCAAATGACCTGCAATTATTTGCCTACACAAAATAGTGATCGTTAAACTGATTTTGGATAGGTTCGACCGGAACGGATTGACTCAGCGTCAAAAATGGATAAAGGCAGATTTTTGATGTCCTTTTATGTGTTTTGTATGTAGTATGCCTTTGTTCAATTTTGGTTGTTTGTGGGCAGATAATGATAATTAAATTATATCCATAGAGTTGCTTTCTTCTCCATGAGAATTGGAACCTGTATACCGAAATTCAGACATTTTGAAAGCGACTGGATACATAATCCTTTAATTCATGTTTGGGTTTCATCATTGAAATGAAAATGCAAAATATACCAATTTATAGAACCAGTATGTGGCAGCCAAGCATGAAAATAAAGTTTTTAATTTCGTAACCATCCAATCGCTACAAAAGATATCTATACTCATCGTCAAAAATATCTAACATTGCCAATGAAACCAAACTAAAAAAAATATATCTAAATTGACACCGACACTACTTAACCCTATAAAAAACCGTGAAGTAACCAACGATTACATGAAAACGACGCGTGTTTGCAATAAAGATCTGATTCTATTTAACTTAAAAGAGAGCGAGAAATTTCTTTTTTGTTTTTTTTGCGAAACAAACGCGGTTGACCGACTCGGTAGCTATTATCAAGTTTTTATAATAGAACTACTGAACCAGTAACTGTTGCACAACACTATTTGCTGTGTTTATTGCTTATCAGTTATAGTTTAAATAGTATTTATTGTTGTTATAGCTCGCAGTTTTGAGGAACCGGTTTTTAGCACCAAGTCCAAAGTTTGCAGAAACTCAGGAAAAGGACTTTTTTTGGGTTTTACTGCTTGAACTACCCAGTTGTAAAGGCAATTGGATTTTTGAATTTTGATTCTAATTGCCCTCTCTAGGTATAACACCATTGGTGATATTACATTTATCTCCTACAACGGGCAATTTCATTTTCTAAATGCACCAAACCCGGTTCTAAGCCCCTGAATCCTAGGGAGATACGGGGGCTTAGAACCCTGTAATCGGAATCCAATGGCCAATGTCCACTAATAATTTCTAGTCATAACCAGTAAACAAAGATTTTGTTTATAACAGGTCTAAAAATAAAAATAAATCGAATGGTCATTAATTATTTATTAAGGTCAAAGAATTCTCAAATAAACTGAGCCCAACTCTTCATCAATCCGTCCCTTTCTCCAAGACACTGAAGCATAGAACATTGATTTACATAAAAAAACACTTACTCATAGGGCATTCAAATTTCCAGCTGTCGGACACTAGATATCTAAGGTTCAATGTCCTGATGCACTAGCACTCACACAATGCTATTGTATTTATTATGTTCCTTCTTGAATGTAAAAGCAGTTTGAACAAGCTTTTAAGGATATTTTCATCGAAGTGTGGGTGAAAAAGAGAGTTTTGTTAATGCGTATTTTTTTTCTTACACTGACATTTTACTATTATAATATGACAAATGATTGACACTTTTATTCTTATTAAAATAACTATGATATATGTTCCAATTTTATTAGCTTCTTATTTCATTTATGTAATTTTGCATGCTAGTTTTGTATGTACTACAATTCTTGCAAATAAAATTTCATTTCATTTCTTTAATACGGCAAAGAAAAGAAGTGTTGAGTGTCATTCAATGGATATAAATGTATGTTTATGAGACAGTAAAAACCTCGTTCTGGTAAAATCAAATTCATTTAATTTCATCGAAATGAAATGCTATTATTGATTTTGCCCGATTCTGAATCCAGACTATGGTCATCACAAAATAAATCCACTTTGTGTGTGCTTTTAATTTTTTTGTTTTCCATAGTCTATTTTAGTTTTTTAACTCTTGTTTTTTTTTTTAATTTAAGCACGAAATAATTGCCTACTTGCAAAAGTTAATTCGACACTATTAATTTTGTTTGGACCCCAAGTTATGACGCTGAAATTAATGTCTTCAAACTAGTATGTCACTGTGTGCCGTTCAAAATGTAATTAAGCAAATACAATACTCTAACTAAACCAAAACTGGATCATGCTGGGTCAAGTTCACCCATTACTTGTCAATCTATTGTTTCACGACACAAAGTTTCGCAATCTTACTCGAAGCCAGGTCAGCGGATTCTCTGCATAGAACAGTGTATGGGGCAACAGCATAGAGATTGTTTAAGGGCAAAATAGTATAGTGCAGAGAGCTTTTATGGCGGAGAATTTTATAATAAACTGTTGTATGGGGCAGATGAGAGACACATAAAAGCTACATAGCAAAATACCATAACAGCGAATGATGGCATCACCCTGCGACAAAGCCCCGAAAACACATCACTTTCAAAGGCATTACAGCATAATACTCACAGAAGAACAGTGTGATTACTCAGGTCCGAAAGAGATGAGAGTATACACCGATGGATCGAAGACCGACTCTGGTACCGGGGTCGAAGTTTTCTCATACGACCTCAACATAAATATATCCAGACCATTGGGCTTGTTCAACACCGTCTATCAGGCGGAGTGTGTGGGCATCATACAAGCGGTCCACGCCCTAGAACCCAGGAGCGTTACGGACACCCACATACGTATACTCTCCGACAGCGCCTCAGTTCTGCAATCCTTAGAGAAAAAATATATTACCTCGAAGCTAATACTAGAATGTCACAATGCACTAGAACAAACAACGGTATCTAGCCGCAACAAAGTGACACTGCAATGGATAAAAGGACACAGTGGATCGCTAGGTAACGACGCAGCCGACGAACTTGCTAGACTAGGATCCAGCACGGCAGTATGTGGACCCGAGCCTATCGTACCCATCCCCTTCAACCAAATACGCAGGTGGCTACAGGAGTTCACCCACACACAAGCGGGGAACTGGTGGACTTCGACACCGGGCTGCAGGCAGTCCAAGGAAGCTATGCCATCCTTGGATAGCAGGCTAACCAGGCGTTTATTGCGCCTGGACAGGAACGGCCTGCGCCTGGTTACGGGGACCATCACGGGCCACTGCTCGCTAAACAAACACTTCCACACAAAAGGCATAACGGACAGCCCTCTGTGCAGAGCGTGCATGGAGGCTGAGGAAACCGTAGCGCACGTGCTCTTTAAATGCACAGGCGTCACCCAGATTAGAACAGAAACCCTCGGGTCACCCAGATCCTACACAGATGTCCTGAACAGACCAGGAGACTTAATTAGCTTCTGGAGGGAGGTGGGCTGGTTGGAGTAACCATCTAACGGCCGCCATGGCCCACGCACAATGGTCCACTTCACGGACTAAGTGCGGAAACCAAACCCTTTAACATAGAACATAGAACCATAACAGCGAAAAAAAGTTTGTTCTATTCTACTATAGTTTCCTCTCAATAATATCCAACAAGTGAAAATATATAGGGTATGTTAGTCAGGAGGAAAACCTTGGGTCAAGCAGTGGCGAAGAGCAGATATCCACACATTTTAGGATCGACTTATTTCTCTGTTAACCACTTGTTCCTATTTACACATTAATATTGACTAAAGATAATGAAAGCCACCACAATCTTGTGCATATTTCTCAATTGAGTGTCCGGTGTTCAGGAGCGCATTGTCTGCGTCACAGGGGAATGCTGAGCATCGCGTTGTTTTGCTCTATCTCCCCAGATTGTCACATGGTTACTAAACATATTCACCAAGGTCAATAGAAGTCATCTCTACCCGTCGTGCATTTTTCTTAGTTCAGTGTCCCGTGCTCAGCAGTGCATCGTCTGCATCACACGGAATGCTGACCGTCGCGTTTTATTGCTCATCCTCGCAGATTGCCGACACGCGCCGCGGAACAACGGAATACTTGCAACTACGTGCGCACATGCAACCCTGCCGTAGAAGAGCAGAAAGTAAACTTATGTCAATTCTGTAAAAAGCAGTTGCAATAGTTGCAATGCTAGAACCTGAACTTGAGAAGAAGAAGGCAAAGACTTGTTTTAGGAATAGGGATGATGCCTGGGTGAAAAAAAAAAAAGAAATTCTATTAAGTCCGTCACGTCAGTCAAATAACAAAAAAATAATAGACATGTATTTTTTGCTTTATCATTATTAATAAAAAATTACTTAGCTAAAACGCATTAAAGTTGGGGAGTGGAGGTCGCTACGTCACAAGTAAGTATAAAATCTACATACTTGTGACGTCATGGCACATTTAAAATCAATGTATCGCCGTAATCTTGTGATTACGTAAAAAAATAAAAATACGTGCAATATTTTTAATAACATAACGGACAAAAACAAAATTTTTCACCAGCCCAATTGTAAACATGGACTTATTTCAACAAATAAGTGGCTTACAAATTGGTAACATCAACAGTTGAATGTTACCAATATTTGTTTCGGGGTTGCAAGACAAGTTTTTATTTAAAAGAGTGTCCGAGGAGTTTCTTGCCCGTTCTTCTTCTACCTACGACGCTTTGAGATGGCTTCATATTTCTGACTGACCGATTCCTTGACAGTTCAAAAGTGCCTGTAAATAGTTTAATTGAAATAAATAGTTTAAGTTTGAGTTGAGTTTAGAACTACTACTATGTTGTAACTATGTTGAGGTTGGAAGTCGACCCCAACATAGTTAGGAAAAGGCTAGGCAGATTGATTGAGTTTGAGTTTTCCGGAATGATTGAAAATAACTAATAACAGATTGTTCGAAATTGATACTAGACCAGTAATACTAAAACAACCCATTGAGTAGAAACAAAGAAATGTGTCACTACAGTTTAATTTTTGTTTTATATGTTCATTTGTTTATATCAGGTTAGCCTTCTGTGCGTATTATTCTGTGATGGTTGTGACATTTTATTGGGGAAATGGATTTTTAGTGGTTAATTATAGGGATAAATTGCGCCATTTTTCCGGTAAACAAGAAAGTGCGAAAGTGATTATAAATCAGTGGAGTAGATAAAATTGAATACCAAGATTATTGAATTGGATGCAAGAAAGGAGACGGATTATTACGCGGATTGTTTACACTGTAAATCAAAAAAGTTTACTGAATATTAGAAGACCAGTATTCAAATTCAACAATATAATTTTTGTTGTATGAAAGTAACCTTTGTCTGCCCATTTCTAGGACTGGAGGTCGTGAGTTCGTGACCGATGAAGTAAGATATTACCTATGTACCACGAGCAATAATATGTATACACTTAGCAACTTTAAAAAGCGATTTTCTTCTACTGTGTTGATTGTTATATTATGCTGTAATGAACATAGTATTTTTAAAACCACACTACTATGAAATAGGTCTTATCTAAAAGTTGCACTCAATATTCCACGAGAAAATCGCGATTGAATTTTGGTAAGTGGATACCTATTAGTGCTCGTGACTGGACTTTGTATGCAAATAATGAATTTCAATGCCTCGCCAAACGAGCTGTTTAGTTCCAATCTTTACTACAAGTTCTTAAGGTACTTGGTTTTAAGGTTCACAGTGTGTTCTAAGTAGTTCTAATTAGGCATCAAATTGTCTTTATTTTTACGTCTTTAGGACTGTTAAGGAAAGGATGAAATCGCGTGGAAACCTAAATTAATGACCAAAAGCCAGTTGTGATCAAATCTCTTTCCTTCTTGAGGAGAATTTTTTGTTCTGTATTTTCAGACTGGTATTCTTATTACATTATTCATTAACAATAACTAATCAACAACAATACAGCTCTATTACTAATCTAAAATTAAATTAGGGTTCTTTTCAGCGTACCCATTACATTACAATTAGACAGCTTGAACTTTTCAAATCAAATTCAAAATGGCGGCGACCACATTGAGACACACTGACACACCTATTACGCATAACAATGAAAATAAGTAATAGTTCAATAATAGTGGTACAAAAATATTGGTGTCGTAATTCAGATCAACTCGTGACTGGTTCATATACTGTTATTATTATGGTATGTGATCAAGGATCTATGAAGTTTTGTTGTAGTGTCTTCTTTGTGCTGTACTCCTAGGTGACTTTTTAGTAAATTATCAGCTCTAGCAACTTATTACTACTCTAGAAGGCTTTCTTTTCGCCACAGGTGGCCGCAACTACAACGCCACCTGTAAAATTGCAAACTTCGCATCACACTGACGCGTGACGTCACGCAAAAGCCTGCATTGCGCAAGCAGGGTTTACCGCGCGACGAGTATATATACAACATCCCGACATCAATCGTCGGGCAGTAGCCCACCAGACACAACAGCCGTCTGGTCGGAGGATTCTCCCTTTTCTAAGGATGAGTGAACTTACACCCTGTTCCTCGTACCTGACCCAAAACAGTAGAAGCATTTGCTAAGGAATTCATTATTCTGTTTCCTTTATGAAACTTTAATTGTAGGAAAAGCTTTCATAAATATTAGGGTTGTATTTTTACTCTTGACTGTCGTTTTTTTTTTTTTGATACGCGTGTTATCTTTTCCCATGCATTTCATAACAAATCAAATACAATCAAATGTTCTATGGAACAAAAATAGGTTCACAATTTCTTGTGTTTGTTAACAGCTTCATTAGTTTTAAAATAAAACTGTGTTGCAGCCATTAGCGCCCACCTCCGAGAGGAGAGACGTCGGCGTTCCGTCGGCGTTCCTGTCAGTTGAACCATTATTAGCCTATAATTTTCCCACGGCTGGGACACAGGCCTCCTCTCAGTGAAAGGGAGTGGCCGTAATCCACCACGCGGCCCCAGTGCGTGTTGGTAGATGTCACTTGTCTTCGAATTTATTGTTTTAGGACATGCGGGTTTTCGTGCATGTTATACCTAACCTAAATGCAGTCACGCACGCTATTAGCTCTTAATATTTTAATGACGGCATTACTTAGCTGTTCTCATATACTTACATAGCTCGTTTCAACAACAGTGAAGAAGCAAATGTTTAATGGCCAACGCGTAATGTTCTAACTCATATCAGCTTTAACATCTAGGTTCTGTAATCTATACTTCGCATTCACATAAGTCGCTACAGCAGAGCATAAACAGCGTGTATCAGAAAGGTGTGGTCAAATTTAAGGTTGGTTGGTTGGTTGGTTTGATGCTTGGTTGGATGGTTGGTTGGTTGGTTGGTTAGTTGGTTGGTTGGTTGGTTGGTTGGTGGCTTGGTTGGTTGGTTGGTTGATTGGTTGGTTGATTGGTTGGTTGGTTGGTTGGTGGCTTGGTTTAAGGTTGTGGTGTAGACCAACAAACTGAATAACTTCCTCCATGGGACCAATATTGTATGCGAGAAAAAATTATCATCTGTACCATTTGGGTCGAGTAGGTATTGAAATTTCGTATAGGACTGTTGAGAATTTTTTCGCGATTACGATGTTGATCGCATTGACAAAGTATTCTATTTGTATGATCTGTACCAATTATATTATAACTAAAAAGAGGTAGATAGGTTATACACACTCCGCAAGTGGCGTTCAAAAGTGCCTTTTTTGTGCCTATTTGAAATAAATGATTTGAAAAAGTCAAATCACGTCAAGTCAATCACGTGAAAATTTTGGCACATTACCTTCGTCTCGTCTCATTTTCGCTCCGGATAATTACGACATGCCTTCGTACTTCCATATTTTATCTAATAGTGTGACATTGTACCGTTTTTGAAGATCAAATGTTGAGTAGGTAACCTATCTACGTTTTCTTACTTATGTATAATACCATTGGTCTGTACCACCTTTTTGATACATGCTGTATACTGTAACTACAGCAAAAGATCATAAGGAAATATTGCCACGCTTGCCAAACTCAGTGTATTGTGTATACATTTTATTACATTTTTACATATCCAAAAAGGAAGGAAGCACAATCAATTTATAATTTATCTTTAGACACCGTTATTTCACAAACCCCAGTTTGCAATCAAAGTTGCTTTCATTTAACAATCGTGCTAGAAATAATTATATGTATATTAAGTATATGCAATTTGTTTGCAAGAAACTGAGGTGCGGAACAGTATTCAAGTTAATCAAAGGTAATAAAACATTAAACGAGTTGTAAGGTTTCGGATTTGTGGCAAATTAGGGACTGCGCGGATCAAATGATTTATTAGGCACAGCTCTATGCTTGCGACTGTCAACACAAAGAATCCTTCGTGTCTCCTGACGCAAATTTTCTACACTAATATAGCTAAGCTATTCTAGCTTTTGATCACACATCAATATGTTAAACGCTAAGCTAATGCTAACTTAGATTTCCCTACTTGCAGTTGTCGAACAAAAGCTAAGTAAACTTTGATTTAGCTTTTGGTCAACAACCGCAAGTCGGCCAGTCATAATTATAACCAGTTAGTTAAATAGCATTTTTTCCTCATGTGAATATACGGTATCAGATTAAACGTTTAATAAATCGCTTGGTATAACTACAAGTACCTTTACAGACACCTGCATAGGTACTTGGATAGACGCCAGACAGACAACGTTTAATAAAGTTATCATTCCGGCATGCCTTTACATAAAAAACTTCAAATAAAAACGTAACGTAACCTTTTGTTTAATAGAGCTTGTCAGTCGACAAGTAACCGTTTATTTTGTGGTCTTAATTTCACACTCAATTAATTATTTATTAAGGCTGTAAATCAGGGCGGACCACTAATCTTTTATTTTTATTTCATGAGTTAATTTTCAACAATGTTAGAACGACGTGGCTTATTTTTCCGGGTGTTACAAATTAAAATGGCAAAATAATCAAAAATTCTGAAAAATTTTGGGCTGTAAAATTTCAGAGAATAATGTGTGATTCGGACTACTCTTGTACGAATGCTTTTACAAAAGTTTTATCACATTGAATAGTTCTGGACCATTTATGAAATGTAGACAATCCAGTCTAATCCAAACGACAATCTAAACACACGTTGGCTTAGTCAATTGAATAAACCGAATATTTAGTAGGTACTGGGCAATTTGAATTTATTTTAATTGCAACACTACCATTGGCAATTAAAGTCGAACGGAAATCATGCCTATACTATGTGTTGTAAGACTTGCAACTTGTAAGCATTGTAACACAGGTTTCTACATACGGCAAAGTTAAACCTAGGAGTGAAATTGGTAGTTCCAACTTTGCTCCGCTTAATTTTCAATTTACAGCTATTTCCTCCAATAACATCAAGCCTGTATTGCCCGAAGGGTTAGGCAGAAGTGCAGCTTTACTACACCCACATTTTCCCAGTTATGTTTAAGTCCCATGTAATAGGGGGCGAACCTAAGCCATCAACCGGGCACAAATCTAGACTCCGTGCTGCTACTGAGAAATTCCAGATGGAAAAACCCATTGTCGTCTGTATTGTCGTCCTGGTCATGCTCAACAGTAATTCCTGCAACCACTAGACCAACGAGGTAGATTATGACTAATTTCTATTTAATAAATGATATTTAGAAACTTAAACTGTATTTCAAAAATCGCAGTGTATTTATTGGCGTATACCAATCAGTAATTTTCATAGCCTAGCACCTCAACACTACAAAGTAGTTCAATAAAAAGCCTAAAACTTCCTGTGCACTGAAACGGAGAAGACAGGAGAGGAGCGGAGCTGTACTAATATTAACCAAGAGAATGTAAACTCGGCTCCAAAGTTTAGATGCTATTGTCACAGCTCCGCTCCTCTCCTCTCATCTCTTAGCCTTAAAGCGTTAACAAGCAAAAAAAAAACATACACCTATATGAAACAGAGTTTTTATCCCAGCAAGATAGTAAAAATATTAACTGCCTGCTCCTTTTGAGTGTTGTTATCCAATGAGATTATTTTCATGCTCCCAAAGAAAAAAAAATGTTTATTTATTAATTTATGGAATATGTAAAAATTACTAGGTAAACAAAAGCGGACTTAACAACGCCTTAGGCAACTTGGGTGATGCAGAGATTAAAAATGGCTATATAGGCTAACTATAATTTCCAAACAGTTACAGCTGCTCCAAAACTGAATCCTTACGTAAGAGAGAGTAATGTAAGGCGTCGTTAACACAAACAATGGTTTGAAATTCGCAATAAACAGATTATTCGATTATTTTACAAAGAAAGGGATCTGTATTGTCTGGTGAGGCAATTTTCTAGTCATCGTTAACGCTTGCTTAACTTTCTTGTTTTATTAATGATTGCATTAATTTAGGATAATACCAGTATTTAAGCAGGAACAAGGAAGGAAGGTTTTGTAGGAAGGATTGCCTTATGGGAGCCGATTTGAAATAAGCAATGTCTACACTAATATTATAAAGAGAACAGATTAATTGTGTTTTTGTTTGTAATGAATAAACTCAAAAAATACTGGACCGATTTAAAATTTCACCATTAGAATGCTACACTATAACTGAGTAACATAGGCTATAATTTATAAAGATATTACACGGAGGGAGCCGCTGGCGAAATTTAAAAAAACTAAACTAAAAAACAATAATCTTAACAATATACAGTCATAATTTCTCACAGGTCAAGATTTTCCCAAATGGAAGTTTATAATGTTATAAACATTTATATGACATATGACAGCAGATTTGCTTGATCAAGCTTTCAGAAAGTTCAGGTAAAAAAATAAGACTAAGTATTGTAGGGTCGTTATTAAATAGTGCACTTCTAAAGCACTTTTAATTTCAAATATTTTAGTATTTAGGAGTATAATATATTATATAATTTTTGTATTTTGTATAATATGTAGGTATTTTTTTAACTTTTATTTGTAGCTCCTCTAACACAAACACGTCTTAATAACGTGGCATCACGTTTTTAATTATCGTGTAGTTAATTACACATTACAATTGATATGTTCAAAATGCGGCTAATAAGACCTCGACTGTAAGGTCAATAGTACTAAGAATATGGTCTTTATGTTATACTTTATTGTTATGATGCGTTCGCTGTATATTCCGAATTATATTCTAGTGAGACAAAGGGGAAGGTCGTGAAATGGTTCATTGTTGAATCAAATGTCAGTTTTGGTCTAATAATGTTAGAAATTTCGAAACTGTTTTTTGGATACTAACTTCTAAAGCATCGCCTTTTCTATCTAACTTTTCAAGCAGCACTCTCATTTTGCTGCGTTGTTCAAAATTGTACATCAGAACGTATTTAGTCAACCCAATTTGATACTTTTTAGAAGGTTAGCTGGCCACCATACTATTCCTAATTTACCTTCTGCTCTTCCAGAAAAAAAGTACAACAGTTTCCACTTTCCTTTCATATAAAGAATGAGATAGAAAAGATCATTGTAGGTATTCTGTAAAAAGAAAACTCGAAAAATCTGCTCGCATTCTCGTCAAAAACCCATTTATCGAGCCTTGACATGTAACTCTGACTGACTAAACTATAGCTACCTGTACCATTTAAAAGGTAACACACAAATTGTACTTGACAGTAGCATTTTAAATAAATATGTAACATCAATCATTACAACTATCTGCGGCCTTCAACTGGTCACGGTTAATTTTAGATAACCGGACAGCTAAATTGTGGTAGGTATGCTGTGTTTCCGCCATCCGTGTGTGGAGTTAGGGATGGCAAATTATCGAACTAACTCAAAATTATGAGACCCTTAGTTCTTCTTAGTAAGAAAATTGTCACGGATGTTACCCAGTAAACTGCGAAACTTAGTCAGGCCGAGCATATCAGATGAGCTGTGTGCTAAAAGAATCACAAAGTGATTCGCCATGAAAGGTTGGAAACCAGAGCAGACCAGACGATGGAGGGACGTGTGTGACTCCTACTAAAAGGACTGATCCGCATTTAGCAACGAGCAGAATAGTGTGGGGAAGAGAGAATAACATACTACTTCTTTTGATAGCTTTTGCTATCTTATTTTCTTGCCGTTGACAACTGTAGGGTAAATAATACGGACCTTTTATTTTAGCTCACTACGGAGAAGGAGGCCTTGGCACTTTTCAGTGGAACAATAATAGCAAAAAAATAGACATGGAAAAACGAAAGCTTATCTAGATTCGTCATTACGTGAAATTTGGTAACCCTAAACAATGCATATAAGCACTCTTAAAACAATGACTTATAACTGTCCTCTAAAATTACCAAAATATCTACGCTTTATGCGTAACAAACTACCTACTGTCATATTTTGATTGTTATCTTCGCATGTTTTTAAAAGTTAACAATAGCCAAGTTCATTTTTCTGCATATTTACTTTGGATGTCTCTACTTGCTTCCTACGATTAGCTTTTATTATTACTTTTAATTTTTTTAAACTTTTTACACTCAAAACGGTACAAAAGTGGACTTAATACCTTAGGCATTCTCTACCAGTCAACCAAGGATGGTGAAGAGATTGGATGGCAGGTGTTCTGTTTAAGAGGAACAAAGAAAAAAATATGTAGGAACAACAGTACATAAATAGGTTATATCTTATAATACACATACATATTTAATGTAATATATATATATATATATATATATATATCCATATATATAAATTTAAGGGAGAGAGATATTGAGATGACTCTACTCTATTTATTTTGAAAAAACTGCAATTTCCGCTTAAATGCATACTGACTGGTGGCTGTCCTGATATCAAGAGAAAGCTCATTCCATAGAAGAATGGACTGAATGTGAAAGGAAGAATGAACAAAGTCAGAAGAATGAGAAGGACAAAGTAGGAGAAGACGTAAGTATCTATACTGTCAGCCAGATTAACTTGGATTGGTATCGTGTTACCCAGTAACTGGCTGGTGGACGTCAGATAGGCAGACGCTCCATGTAAAATATATACTGGTATACAGCTTTTGGTTAGAGTGGACGCTGACCCCAACATAGTTGGGAAAGGCTAGGCTGATGATCACCTCATTACACTAATTTTAGAAGAAAACCGAACATTCCATTGTAGGTTTCATTACACCGACAAAATACAATCGCCCACCATGAGCGTGGTGGAAAGTGTGGCAACATTGCGGAACATTGTTAATATTCATGATATTGCTAATGTAAGCCCAGTGTTGCCAGTGTTACGTTTTGTGCGGCTAAACGTTAGATTGGAAGAGATTAGCCGTTACATAGCATGGTCTAGACAGTGAATAGCAGAGTAATTTTGTAAATGAAGAGATACCGCAAATAACCCGGCTGTTTTGACCGCTTTATTATAGCGGAGTGTTATGGGTTAGATCAAAATAAACACTGGTCAAAGTTTGGTATTCTAAGATAAGCTCATAAAATCAGAGTAACCACGGATATCGAGAGTAACCATCTAGGTAAGTTTTTAGATTTCCTTCGGAACCTTTTAATGAACCAGTGTAAAGCTGCCTGTCCAGTAGAGCGGAGAAGAGAGGAGAAGAGCGGAGCTGTACCTGTATAAACCAATAGAATCGAAACTCCGCTCCAGAGTTTATATTCTATTGGTTAATATTGACACAGTTCCGCTCCTCTTCTCGCTTCTCCGCTCCAGTGGACAGGCAACCTAACATTGGTCTACTGTAAAAGCCTAACAGTTAGGGTTCGAAGATTGCAAGCTACTGTTGTCCATTGCTGGACATAGGCGCTTACCAAGTTGCATTTCAACATCAGGCTCTCCACCTTCACATCTAGCCTACACTTGCCGCCATCTTTTTCTCTAGTTCGGTAGAAACCAAACGATTGACCACTTTATACTATGATATTAAAATTCATTTCCTTGCTAATGACTCAGTAGACAAATTGTTTATTAAATTGAAATCGAATGATTGATTTTAAAACCAACACAAGCTACAATTTAAATTGAAAATACATTGTCATAATACTACTCAAGTTTGACCGACATTTTTAATTGGCTGTGCAATGCATAGGAAGGCTAATTGAAGAAAGCATTGCGTTGTATAGCATTCGACCAATTACATGTGGGTATCAAACCATAGCGGTGTGCAATTGTTAATGGTTATCGCAACCTGGTAGGCAAGGTTAATTTTTGTTGAAGAACTTTTGTGGCGTCAGTGAGTTTTAAAAAAGGGTCAGTTTAGTTTCATCTGGAGGATTATATTTTGCTGGTGCAAACACCGGTATTATTTAACCGTAAAGTGTATGTGGATTGGCTTATAGATCTGCATTCTAGTCAAGTGTGTTCTTGGCTTTTCTTTGTTATTCGGCAGTAGCTGCAACCAGAATCCGATATACTTTGCATTTTCACCGATCCCATTGCATCCTCGATTAGCTTTGGCTTCTGTCCTGTTGTCTAATAGCTTTGTTAATACGAGAAACTAAACACAAAGTTTTGGGAACATAACATTCCTACGTATCAAGAAATGATAGGGTACAGAAGCACGAATATCCCATAAAATACATATAAGTACAATAGCAACATTGTTTACTAATCAATAATTCGCAGTTAGCCCGAAGCTTAGTGTGGAAGCAAAGCCCTTTCAATAATTTATAGGAATCTGTCGGTAACTGTGGTCCTTCGCCAACATTTTATTAAGGCTGTTTCAAATTGATCGCGCAATCGTTACTGCTCGCGGGCTAAAGTTATAAGTGGCCAGCTGGTTTGACAGACTTCAATTATTTGTTTTGCATGTTTGTAGGTAACTAAGTAAATCAAGGGTTTGACATGCTTAATTTTTTGTTACGTAAGAGTTCTGGCTAGGTATAGTTAAAATATTTTTAAGTACTGCGATTGACAACGGAATAACATAAAGAAAACTACAACGTTACTCAAACAAATCACACATAGGTGACAACCAGTGGGCACCCAGTTGTTCTTGATTTTCGATGGCTGCCAACCCGTTATTTTGGGTTGGAAACATCAAGTCCAGCGTAACAAATCAAGGGCCAATAATTAAGGTTAGAAAACTCTTCAATCTGGTTCTTTCTTGACTTGCCGTGGGGCAGACAGTTATAAAATAAATAACGACATTTGACTTTGTGTTTGTCTGGAAAACCAATTTGTACTGGTCACAAAAAACAGCTCTCTCAGTTCTCAACTTGCGCCTTAATAGATATGCGCAATATATAATTATTTGCAGTATTGATGCATGTACTTGTAATAATATAGAAGCTTTTACTTCTAACTGGTTCGTTCTCGCTACAGAAATTATTGCTAACGATATTTTCTAACTTTTCACTTTAAGTAGGTACAAATTAAATATAAGCAGTAACTTTATTTACATATAAGCAAGATTTTCATGATTAAGTTACAACGATTATCAATGAATAGGCCAAATAGAGTTGGCCCAAGAATAATACCTTGTGGCACGCCGTTACAATGATAAAACGTGAATATGCTCTTCTATTTTGATCATTTGGTTTCGTGTGGTCAGAGATAAAAAGGTGGAGATGGATAATAATGAGACCAATCGGCTTGCTAAAACTGGTGATCACAACTGTCATAGGTATCTGTGAGTCAATGAACAGTGGACACAAATCGGCTGCTAATTATGTATGTACTTAAGTACCCATTTACAATATAGTATTATCTTTTACATGTCATAAGACCAGTAATTACTAACGCATATCTCTACTAATTATGTCGTTGAACAATACGTGATATAATGTTGTTTCTTGTCCTATATGTTTAATTGAGCTTCACAACCCCTCATTAGAAGGGTAATCTTGTAGATCGTATCTATTTTAGTGGAATAGAATAATAGATTTAATTGCAAGCTTGCAAGAGTCTGCACCGGTGACGACACTTAAGGTAGCTTCGCTGCCAGTCTTCATCATCAACATCGTCATGCTGAATATAGGTGTCCCCCTACTATGCCATAGTTGTCGCTGCTAGATTACAACAGAAGAGAAGAAGAAAAGTTTAAGAGGTCTAAATCTTTTAATACCTTAACAAAAAAAATACTTGGGACAAAAGGTTCCTATGCCAACACCAACAGTCACAAAATCCAAAAAAAAATGGCGAACAGTAACCTGAAATATGCTAGTCCTAAGCAGAAACAAAGAAAACAATGTTTTTCTGTATTTTATAATAATAGATATTAGGTGTTCAAAGTGCAAAAGAAGAAAGCGCTCACTTTCTTAGTAAAAGTGATTTTACTTTACAGACTACTCTTCTCGAAAGCCAGACGAGCATTGTTTTGTTACCTAATTAAAAACTATTTTATAAAGATTTAATCTTAAGATATCTCGCTATCTTCTGATCGCTTAACTGTGTTAAGATTGATGATGACAGTACAATTATGCAAAATAACAAATGATCTGACAAATTGTCTTGTAGATATTATTTTGTTTTAACAGCTCATTATCTTGATTAGGTGTGTTCGTAATTAGAATTTTTATGAAGTGTCCGTTATGAAACTTTACCGAACGTTATTTGTCAGAACTGTGACATTAATAAATTAGTGTCAATATTGTAACGACATTTCAATTTTAAAATCCCCAACCAAAAATACATGACAGAAACACATAGCAGTTTCATCTTTTAGTCAATACTAATTTAATAAAGAGGTAAAAGGACATTGATAAAGTCTGACCTAGCACAGGCAAAGAGATAATTATATTTAAAAAAATAACTGATAATATTTGAAATCGCACCACAGCTTCCGTTACTTAACAAAACATTGGAGGAAACATTTCAATTTAAAAGACTTTACAAGACGATAACTTTAATTCAAGTATTCGGGGAGATATTTATGTTGCCAGTTTTGGAAATGTAATGGTAATTGAGACATGCTTATTGTAACAATGGATATGATTTCACTAGTATTTTTAGAGTTTAAACTCGAAGCTCACAAAGGAAATGAAAGAAAAAGAAAAGAAAGAAAGAAAGAAAAGGAAGATGAGTTCCATCTCCTTTATGAGTTTGTATAAAGGGGGGTAATCTTCGGAAGTACTGATCCGATTCTGAAAATTCTTTCACTAATGAGAAGGTATCATATCATCAAGTTAGGCTACAGGTCATAGGATAGAAATTTCATGTGGTCGAAGTCGCGGGCAGAAGCTAGTAGTGTATATATTTGACATCAGATTATTATTTTTAATGTAAAATATTTTTTTACAAGAAATGAATAGGGTGGGAAATCATCAAATAACTTCTCCCGCTCTGGGCGGAGCGGGAGGGCGTGTCAGACTCTTACTGACTAAAACCCACCCATGTTCCTTCGGTTGCCCTGTTGCCGGGGGCCACGATGTCCCTTTCAGTTTTCTTCGCAACCCCGGCAGGCATCGGCCCTAGTGGACCCCTTCAAATCTGCTGACATGTCTTTGAGGCGCGCGTGGAACACAACGCGCCGTCGACCCAGGCCTGGTCCTTATCGGACGGTGAGCCACCCATTGCTCACCGTCCGCAAGCCCGCGCCTACAGTGGCCGGAAATCGCCTCGCGATTCCCGACGCCCTGGGCGTCTCCTCCTGCGGCGGTTAGGGTTAGGGGCGTGAGGGCGCGAAATTTGCCTCTCCCTCACGCGTTCCGCCTCCTCCTTCGCGAGCATAACAGCTTCGCAGAAGGAGGTGACGGCCTCCCATTTCCTCTCGCTCCGTACCATGGCCCGAACCAGGGCCGGACGCGAGAGATCACCGCCGCCAATCGCCTCCACGAGGACACGGCGATGCTCCGCCCAAGCTGGGCAGACCTCCACCGTATGCTCCACCGTGTCCTCCCGGCGATCCACACAATGGTGACACCCGGGCGTTTCCTCCCGCCTTATCCTGTGCAGGAACCTCCCGAAACAGCCGTGTCCGGTGAGGACCTGCGTCAGGCGGAAGGTGAGGACGCCGTGGCGCCTCTCTAGCCACTCCTCAAAGAGGGGTCTTATCGCCGCAATTGTGGCGTGCCCAAATTATTCGATGCCTAGCTGGCTCTTGAGTTCTGACCCCAAAGATTAAGACATAATCGTGATACTATTTATTTACCTACCTACTAACACTAATACATACATTTAAATACCAATCATTCGACCCGCGGGACCAATTATCTGAATTTATTGTCACGCTACCGTTCAATATGAAACATACGCACATAATATTTGTACCTAAATCGAGGTTAAACTAAGACAACTTGTTAAATTCAAGTCAAGAACTGCGTGTCCAGTTTCTTATAATGTGTAATAAGTGGTTTGGGAGAGGTGGAGCGAATTTAGAGCTTTAGGACACAAAACAGCCCAGCGTGCAGAAGGACCACTTTAGGTTCCTGGCAAAGAGTGTTTTGTAACAGATCTTAATACGGATTTATAAACAGTATCCTGCTAGTTGCCAGTAACATCAAAAAAATCAAATCAGTTTATTGCAAACATGAACATCGAATTCATGAACAAATTAACAAAACAAAAAGGAACGAAAATCACCGCTGCTTAAGCTTTTTTATGGGAGACTGGTTGTAAACGTTAAACTGCTACAGAGTGAGAATAAATCAAGAAGAACTTCATCCTTCAGGCAACCAGAAGCTAAAAAAAAAAATAAGGTAAAACGCGTACAGTCTGCAAATGACATGGCAAGCTTTTGCGCCAGAAGTTGTCTGCAGAGCTTAGCCTAGTACCCACGCACTCGCTCTTATGATTTCCGTATAGAAGGTGAAATTATCGACAGAGTTTCTTTTCATAAACAAAAGTAAATGCAACGTTTTCCGGGAACCGGAGGTAATAAAGCGTTCGACCTGCAACTATTTGCCCATACGTTGTTCGGATTAGGATTTCTGTACAATTTAAGTAACTAGCCCATTTAGCTTTGCACAAGCAAAGGTTACGCAAGCCGAATTCTCGAAGTAATCTAGTCGCACTACGAGTTTAAGGTAGGTACCTGCGTTTATTGTCAAAACCTAACCTACATTCTGGAAATAATTATATCGTTAGTGCGAGTTATGGTTTTAACTTAACTGTAGGCGATTATTTTAGGAGATTCGAAACTAGGAATTTGAATATTCTGAATCAGATACAACGGAACTTAGTTCTTAGATAGTTTTGAAATATTAAGGAATTTGAAAATGTCGATGCGACCGATGGCAATCTAAATATAGTCGGCCCAGAATTTGGGTACGAGTTTGGAATCCTCAGTGGCCCAGTCCATCAATAAAAACAATCTGTTTCCGAGATTGTAATCAGTAGCGGTGTTAGGGTAGGGCGCGCGTGGGCACCCGCTTAACGCGAACCACCGGCCTTTTATTTCTCTATCTTTTCTTTTTGTACCCGATTGCGGAACAGCAAAAACAAGGCTATGTTTTTCTCTAACTTTTCTGTACAAGTCGACAAAGTTTAGGTACTATTTTTATATGAATGGGCCAAAGAAAAGACGCAGTGGGGTGCTAAAAAAATTTGAACTCTCTCTTGCGTTCTCTGAAGTTTGCATTCTCAAACTTTTCTGCATAAAAGAAATCCTAAGTTTTCCGTGGCGGGGTGCTGACATTTTTGAACTCGTTTCGCTCGCTTTAGCATCCTGCATTTTCCTGTTCCTCAAACTAGATCAAAAGCTACGATTTTCGCCTCTCTACTCTCCAAAAGTAGTGAGGGGTGCCACAAAAATCTCGCCCGTGGCGCCGCCGGTATTGCTAAAACCGGCACTAATTGTAATAGTTCTTGCAGGTAGTCAATAGTGTTCAAAGAGTGCTTGGACATGCATTTGGATTAGACTAATTGCGTGATGTACTTAGGTACAATCCTTTCAATTTGACAATTTAACAATATCCATTACGTTATTTACGTTGTCCAGCAGATGAATTTTACAAACATAACCCAATGGATTATGAATTTCCTTCAAATTCCGCCGAATTGTAAGTGGGATGCTGATCTAGGATAATTAGTAACACACATAACATAATATCACGCTTGTAATCCCCGAAGGGTTAGACAGAGATGTACCTACCTATATTACACCCACATTTCGCCAGTTATGTTTAAGTCCACTGTAATAGGGAGCGAGTTTATTGCCATCAATCGGACACAAATCCAGACTCCGGGCTGCTACTGAGAAATTCCAGATGGAAAAACCCAATAACACTTTGCCCGACCCAAGAATCGAACCCAGGACCTCATACTCAGCGGTAGCGCTTTGCGGTCACAGTCATAATCGAGGATAATTAGTAATCCACCCGAAAACTGTAGAAGATGAAAAGAGATCCCCTTAATTCTCCACTCGATTGTGCACAGCTGACTCCAAACATGACTCATATCATTCATAATCGCACTGATGATCGAATCCTTTAGTTCCCGTGAAACCAACGGAAAAGACTGAGGTCATATACCACCATATTTTTTACCGGACCTACCACACCATACAATAACATACAATACAATCACCACTTTAAACATATTTATACTCCGCTAAGTAAAAAATTATGTTTCTTAAACAATTAGCCTTATCAAATGTCCGTGTGTAACTGCAGTTATATCTATGAATCTAAGAAAAACCTAAGGTTACGTGCAATTTTACAAAATCTTATGTCATTACGACAGTTACATAATCACTGTAATTCATGTAATTGCGCGTCGCATCATGAAAACCGTTCGTTTTGACGTTGCACGACGCGCATCTATCAGCGGTTGCTTTAAAGAGGGATGACAGTTTAATTCGAAGCATTGAAAAAAGTTTTAAAAAAAAAATTACAAAGGACTTCCAAAAAAAAAACCAGTGTGCTTATGACCACACGACTGAAGTGAAACTTCTTTCGCTCCATCTGTATGTATATATAAATATATATATATATATGAATCTTAGATATACGGAACGTATTTGGCTATGAGAGGAAGAGAGAAAGAAAATGTGCGCGCGCACTGCTGTCTCTTGCTTATATCCCCCACTCAACTTCCGTTCGCCTTGCCCGATCACACTTTTCGTAACGCTTACGTCACGCGTTCGCCAGCTTACTCCCCAAGTCAAGCGTGCGTAAAGAAGTTTCACTTCAAAAAACGTTACAAAGTGGAAAAATAACTTTAATTTCGGAAGTCGGTGTCTTTGGATCAGTTTATTAATTTTTTGACACCGACTTCCGGAATTATAGTTTTTTGGAAGTCGGTTGTTTTTTATTTATTTGTGGTACCTACCCCATCACACCAATTAGTATACCACTATTTGCTATGTAAACAACAGTGACAGGAAGTTTTTAACATCATCAAGTTATGTGGATTAAATACGTATTATAGAAGCTTTTGAGTTAGCTTCGTTAATACCTATTTAAGCCACTACGCATTAATCGCGCAAGCTTCCTCTACCAAATGAAAAAAACAAAATCGGTTTACTATTGACGAAAATATCGATGAACATACATAAAAAATACATAGGCACATAGACTTTGTAGATCTTTGACAGTTGTTACGGGTAGTTAGAAGCCCAAAAGTCTGACAACCAATCTTACTAAAGGGTATCGAGTTACCCAGTAACTAGGTTGTCGAGGCCAGGTAGGCAGTCGCTCCATGTAAAATAATGGTATTCAGCTGCATCTGGTTAGACTGGAAGCCGACCCCTACTTGGGAAAAGGCTAGACAGATGATGAAACATAAAAAATACATACAGACGAACAGAACCACCTCCTTTTTTGGACTAGGTTAAAAATATTTATAAAACCACGTAAAGTAATTGGGGTGCATCGAAAGAGCCTCTGGTTGAGACTCATCCGGACCAAGGACGTAATGCACAAGAGGGAGGAGGTCTAGTCATCAGCGAGTGGAATAAGGCTGCCAATGATGTTGATGTTCCTAGTGATGATGAAAAAAGTCTCCTCAAGTGACTACTTAGTTATACTTATGGAGCACATACTGCGTGATCAGACCTGCTGCCAGACTTGATGACTGGCTTATCTTTCAACTTGATATTTTTCGGCCCCATCGGCCATCCGTTCTGCGAGCAATGTGCCCTGCCCATTGCCACTTAAGTTTGGCAATTCTTCGGGCTTCGTCGGTTACCTTGGTTCTCTTCCGGATTTCTTCATTTTCTGATCCGATCACGTAGGGAAACTCCAAGCATAGCCCTTTCCATTGCTCTTTAGGTGACTTTTTGCCTTCTGATATGGCCCATTGTGAGCGACCACGTTTCAGTACCATAGGTCATCCCTGGCAACACGCACTGGTCAAAGGAACATAGTCCAGCTTATTTTCAAATTAGCCCACATTACATCATTCACAGTATAATCACCAATACCGAATGAAAACGCCACAATAAAGACTTCCATGTAGATTAGGAAGCATCAAAATACCTTGATGGGCAGCTTCCTACAAATTATTCTGTAACAATCAGCGTTCAACCTTTGTACAGAGGTCGTCAACATAAACAATGATATTAAAGTGTTACAAGAAATAGGTAGCACTTATGTGCAGCAGTGCATTGAAGTTTTAGCAATAAGTAGTTTTAAAACAATTGTTTCGGATGATTTTTATCGGGATACTTATAATATTTGTTATGATTGGATCTGTTTTTTTGCATGAAGGGTCAGATAAAAAAAAAACAATGTTTATAATTGAAGTCAGCTAAAATTGTATTAAAGCTTTGGGTACTAGTATTATATTATCCGTGCTTTAGGCAACTGCAGTGAAATTCTGAGATCTGGACATACCTGAAATGGAAAAGCATAGCAAAGCGGGTTTTTCTTTATGGTTTTCATCTGAATAAATATAAAATAGAATATGTATTACAGCTAAATAACTCTCTTGAATTTATCAAATATGCAATTTCCAGACTTCCCACTAGGCTAGGCCTGTTCCGCGGGAAGCTTATAAAATTTTCCCATGAAAGGGAAAATTCGAACGACGATTCGAACTTTTATTTTTTTATATCTATTTATGTAGCTGGTTCTTAGCCCCTATCTGATATTCCAAGGGCCGGGCCATAATCTCAAGATACATAATGGGTGGGCATCATCCGGGTTTCAAAATATTCTAAAGTTTTTTTTTTTTTGTATTTTACATATTTTTTCGTACCCATATGAACAACTACACGCAATCAGGTAATGTTTTGATTATAATATATTCAGCCTTGTAATTATATTATTTCCCCTAATTGAAAAAGATTTTCCTACATAGATTAGGACGGTCAACGGTTTTTAAAAGAAATAAATTAACAAACAAATACGTATTTATTCTTATTATGACTGATAACAAAAACAACATTATTAATTTATTTTATTTACAAGAAGACCGTCGCGCCATCGCATCCGCGCATCGGCCCAAAATACTCATTAAGACAAAAAGCTTAATGTAAAGGTCCTCTAGAATAGCTCATTATTTGTTAAAAAGATTAGTCAATCAGGAAAGTTGATAGTAAGTCTACTTATATGCATTCTAAAGTTTGAAACACAAAACTTATTGGACTAAAAAAGTGTCAACAAAGTCTAAAAGGGAAAATATTTCCCTATTATGTGTCGCTTTTTGTACAATCGTAGTAATTGCAAAGTTCGCAAAGAATCGCAAGGCTGTTAGAGATATTATCCAGCTAATATCACCGACAAATTGCTACAGTCGCAGACACAAGTGATGATAATGTTTATAATGTGAAAGATCGTGCCAGATTTACAGGTCGTGCCATTAAAGTTGAGACTTGACCGCGCCTCCCGCCGCTCTTTCCCCCGCCCCGATGACGCCCCAGCGGGGACCTCATACCGCTAAAGAGACCCATAAATCGTCTACTGCGCAAGTCAAACCACGTGGTGCGTCAAGTCTCATCTTTAATGGCACGACTTGTACAACGAACAGAAAAAACAAAAAGATTTACTGTCAGAAAAGATAAGTTAACTCGGATTTTGTACCAAACTAAAACAACAACAATAACTTTTTACAATAACTTGTAAACGCAGTACCGACTGAGGGATGGTGAGTTTGAGCCCTAACCGTTGCACAATTTTTACATTCATACCCACTTCGTTTATAAGCAGAAATATTAATTTTGGGTCAGAAATTGAATGAACACATCTAAATGAAGGACGCCCAGAACCTTGGCTATGGGTGGCAAGGAAAGGGCCAGATGTGAGTAGTTCCGGGCTAAAAATGATGTTGATGATAGGGTTGACAGAAGATGACACAAAGCCGACCTTGCTTCCACCCAATGCTAATAAATGTTATGTATGTTATTGTTGTTTCGAACCTGGAAATTGTTGTTTCGAACCTGGAAATCAAAATCTGGAATGAGCTTTTTCAAGCTTCGATACGTCGGCGTCGTGGGAAAAAAGAAGCCGTCTTACCCTATCTTTATTATCATCTAAACACCACCGAACAATGATATATTTATCCTCAAAAAAGCCACATTATCATAAAAACCCGGAACTCAACTAACAGTTGTCTGTCCGTCTATACGTACGTCTTTGTTCCAAACATTATTGTGTGCGAAACGTTAACGTTCGCGGATTTTTCGTTTCGCTTCGTCTCTTTCGCCTTTTAATTGCAGCTTTTGGCTAACAAAGGTAATGTGTGCATTTGCGTATTTTCTTGGTGTTTTTCCTTTATTGGGTGGAGAGGAGTTCTCCTAAGTTCATCATAATTATCTATCATCATCCACAGTCCGATTCTTTCCACTGCTAGACATAGAGCTCTTTATGCTTGTGCCTCCAGATTTTACGTTCAGTTATCGGATTAGTAATTGCATCAGAAATGCAACCTCAGACACATATTAGTACAGATGAGACACTTCGCAAAATCATTTAAATAAAAGCGACTCTTGCTGCTACGACACAATACAGTGCAATTCAGGTCGCACAGCACTAATTATTAACTACAGTTATATTCACCTAGAAGTTGCCTCTCTTCCTATCACGTAACTCTTATATCTTCTGACTACGTTATGCCCACTGAATTCGACAAATCGAGCCCCCCGCTCACCTATTTGTTGCTTCATATATACCTAAAAGGCGTAGTGTCCTATCTGTATTCATCTGTGCCACAGATAACATATTTACGGTATTTTTAAGCAGCTTGGGACAAACCAGCCTGGTAAGATTTATCTACTGTAACACCAGAACAATCTCTAATGCGTTGGAAATTCGTACATCAGAGTACCTGATCAAAACCACCAGTTAGGTAGGTACTCACAATTGAACTGGGTTTTTTTAGAGTTTTCAGAGTTCTGACCATGATATTTAGTGCCATCAAAAAATGTCGTGACCTGGGACAGTCAAAAGGTTAACTGTTTATTGAAGACACTTCCTTGACTTTATAAAAGTCTATAGACAATCTACTGCAGGCATGATTTTAAATCGCAAGCGACAGCGATTCTATTATCATAAGCTCGAGGAGCTCGTGGCTAAGTAATAACAGCCGCACGGGTCGATCCAAAAGCTTAAGCTACGCTTGCCGGGGTTGATCCGTGGATGAGTGACCATCTTTACATACCGCGACTCCTACGTGCCTCGGAAAGCACGTGAAGTCATTGGTCCCGGCTGTCGTTCGTGAATCTTTGACAGTTGTTACGGGTCGTCAAAAGCCCGAAAGTCTGACAACCAGTATTGCCAAGGGTTATCGTATTACCCAGTTACTGGGTTATGGAGGTCAGATAGGCAGTCGCTTCATGTAAAATACTGGTATTTAGCTGCATCCGGTTAGACTCGAAGCCGACCCCAATATAGTTGGGAAAAGGCTAGGCAGATCGATTGAAACTTTTATTATCATAACTCGTTATCATTCTCCTGTCCTGATCCCAATTTATTTGGGGATGGTGCAATTTATCATAACTATGACTTCATAAATGCTTTACCTCCTTCTTCTTGACGGTACTAAGTTACTAAGTGAGTTTTTACCACACCAGTGACTAAGCTAGAATGTATCATTAAATCATTTAAATGAACTTCTCAAACATTAATTAATCAAGACACACATCTTCAATCCACTGTATAATAATACTACTATGGACTAAAATAACCACTCTTGGTGGTAGCAAGCAGAATCATTTCAATTAAATTTTCAAACATTTCAAATTAATATTGTTAGTAAGAAAAAATCGTTTCGATTGGAAAGTAAGTACTTCAGTCCATAGTGGCATAGTAGTGTGATCAACAAAATAGATAGGCATAATGCTAGAAAACAACCAACGTCCCAGCAAAAACCTTGAAACACAATAATCGTGCTAACGACAGCCAAAACTTGTCTATCTCATTCCTGTCGTGTCGAACAAAACTCGCCTACTATCACGGTAAGGCGTGGCGGGCGTCATGTCTGTATCCTTTGCAGTTTGTCAAGGCAGTTATACAAGGATCATGTCTGTATTAACTTTCGCTTGTACCTTTAAAGGAGACACGAATATCTGTGATCTACGAGAGACTTAGTTACAGATTGCCCAGAAAATAGTTTTTCTGTGATAAAATATTTTAGGTGGCACCAAGCCAGCCCGTACCATCCTTGATGCCCTCCCTTCGGTTGACGCCCTAAGCCGAGGTTCGTACCCCACAGGGGGTATCCTCAGCGAGCGTTCATCTAGTTTTAATTAGCATAGTTGAATAACCCCTGGCTGGAGGTTTTAAATGTAGTAGCTTAAGGCTCCCACAGGGAAGCCCGGTTAAGTAGTCATGATCTCACAGGTCAACTACAGGATGCCCTACCTAAAAAAAAAGGTGGCACCAAGGACATCTCGTTCGATGCAGTCATCAGCAATCGGCATCTTTAAAAAAAAAATGCACTAATCATGGAAGTTTTTGCTTGTGGCATTCAAGAAAATTTAAGCGATAAATGACTTGCAACGTCTAAATACTGTTTAGACGGTGCATCTTTTATTGTAGCTTCAACTTATGGTATGCCATTGCAATGAATTGGCACCGTGTAATCAGGCTTAAAAGTAAGAAGATGCACCATCGAATGAAGAAAAGCCCAAAGAAGCCTAAGCAAGCCTAAAGGCTCTTGCAAACTGGCGCGACGCGACGGCGCGACGCGACTCTAACAAAACAATTTGCAAGAAAAGTTCACGGTAGAACAATATATGCATCTGGACTGATGGACCATTTTTTTTTTCTATTGAATCAGTTTGAGACTTATAGGGAAATTAGTTTAAAATAATAAAATTTAAAAAGCAAAGGTCCATAAACTTAAACTTGAATTAAAACTTTTATGAAAAAAATAGTGTTTAGTTGCCAAGGAGATGCAAATGATGAAGAACAAACACGCAAAAAGTAATCCAAGTAGCAACACTGCCGTTAAGCAAATTGTTAGAAACTCAGATAAACAGACAACAAAACAAAGTGCGCAGTTTGCACAGACAACAACAATAACTGCACCTTCATCCAAAAGTGCCTCATATGCACAAGTAGTAAAACCAAGCATACCATCAAGCCTAGACGATAAGCTCAACCAGATCTTGAAGTGCATATCCTCATTTGACAAGAGACTAGAGAAATTAGAATCAAGTACTGTACAAAACCAATAATGAATAACACACTTAAAATAATGGCGTGGAATTCCAACGGACTGCTGCAACACCAACATGAGTTGCTAGTAGTCCTAGACACAGAAAACATTGATGTGTGTTTGATCTCTGAAACACACTTCACTAAGCAGTCTTTTGTACAGTTTAAAGGTTATAAAGTGTATCTCTCGCTGCACCCTAACAACACGGCCCGAGGAGGTAGTGCAGTTATTATTAAAGAAAATATCTGTCATTACGAACAGAGTAAATACGAGGAGCTGGACACGCAAGCTGTGGCGGTATCAATTAAAACAAAAAAGTTTAATGTTACAGTAGCAGCTGCATACTTTCCCCCAAGACACATGATAAACAAAGAACAATATGTGAACTTTCTCAGACTTCTTGGACCAAGATTTATATTGGGCGGGGACTTTAACGCTAAGAACACTCATTGGGGATCGAGACTAACTTCAACTAAAGGAAGACAGCTTTTTAGAGCAGTGAATGACATGCGTTGTGAGGTCATAAGTACTGGAAAACCTACATACTGGCCGACTGACCCCCAGAAACTTCCAGACCTTATCGACTTTTTCATTGTCAAAAATATATCCACCAATTACCTGAGTGTGGAAGAGGGGTATCATATGAACTCCGACCACTCTCCGATATTATTAAAACTGAGTCACAAAATATTACTGAGACAAAACCACCTGACATTGGAAAATAAGTTTACAGATTGGGAGAGTTTTAGCATAGACTTACAAAATATAATTGACCTAAAAACTTCATTAAAAAGCAAAGATCAGCTCGATTTTGAAGTAAACAAGTTTGGCAACGATATCCAACAATGTGCATGGAACAACACACCAAAGTCAAATAAAAAATGTAAAGGAAATAACTACCCAAAGGAAATTGTAGACCTATTATATGAAAAAAGAAACCAAAGGAAAATATGGCAGCAAACTAGATTTCCGAAAGACAAAACTCTATTGAATAATCTATCGAAAAGACTACAGAGAACAATAAAAACCTTTCAAGATGAGGCTCTCAACACTAACCTACGGCAGTTAAGCAGTGATCATACAACGCAATACTCTCTTTGGAAAGCAACAAAGTTGTTGAAAAGGCCAGTCACATCAATTCCCCCGATCAGAGATGATAATGGAAAGTGGGCCATAAGCAACGAGCAAAAAGCCCTAAGATTTGCACATCATTTAGAAGAAACCTTTCAGCCAAGTGACGGGTCTGTAGAAAACCTGCAAGTTCCCGATATTCTGCAAGATCAAAGAATTAAGCTTGTGACCCCGAAAGAAGTTGCAAAGGAAATTCAAATGATAAGCCTAAAAAAGAAATCCCCAGGGTATGACCTTATTACGGGTGAAATCCTAAAACATCTCCCTCGTAAAGCTATTGTTAAACTTACAAGGCTCATCAATGCTGCATTCGTACTAAAGCATGTTCCTGAGCCATGGAAAGTTGCTGAAGTGATTATGATTGCAAAGCCCGGCAAACCACCTCACGAAGCATCATCATACAGGCCCATATCCCTGTTGCCGATACTATCAAAGCTGTTTGAAAAAATATTTCTAAAACGCCTAAAACCGATTATAAGCGAGAATAATTTGATCCCTGACCACCAGTTTGGTTTTAGAGAGAAACATTCTACGATAGACCAAGTACATAGAATTACCAACATCATCGAGAGAACGCTTGAAGATAAAAAAGTTTGCTCCACCGTATTCTTAGACGTGGCACAAGCTTTTGATAGAGTTTGGCATGAGGGTTTGATGTGCAAGCTAAGACTAATGCTGCCTAATGATTTTGCCGATATCTTGCAATCATACATTACAAATAGAATGTTTAGAGTAAGGCACGAGGATGCTTTTTCCGAGCTAAAGATAATTAAAGCTGGTGTGCCCCAAGGTAGTGTGCTGGGACCAGTGCTCTATTTGCTATACACGTATGATATACCAGAGCTCGAAAATAATACAATTGCAACCTTTGCGGACGACACTGCCATCATGGCGACAGGATCATGCCATACGGAAGCAATCGAAAAGGTGCAAATCGCTCTAAATAAAGTTCATGATTGGGCACAAAAATGGAGAATCAAATTGAATGAATCAAAGTCGCTTCATATTGATTTCACCAACAGAAATTGTGACTACCACCCAGTCTTCATAAATGGTCAACGAGTGCCATACGCAAATACAGCCAAATACCTTGGCATAACGCTTGACGCGAAACTGCGCTGGAAAGCGCACGTCAAAAAGAAAAGGCAGGAACTAGACATGCGCTTTAAAAACATGTATTGGTTGATTGGACGGGATTCGTGTCTATCAATACACAACAAAATATTATTATATAAGCATGTTCTTATGCCAATATGGACATATGGCATCCAACTGTGGGGATGTACTAAACCAACCAACATCAAAATCATCCAAACATTCCAGAACAAAGTACTCAGGAGTATAGTTAATGCTCCCTGGTATATAAGAAATGACGACCTCCATCGTGACCTGAACATGGAACCCGTCACCAAGATAATACAAAAATATGCTGAAGCCCATGAACAACGACTCCATCATCATGTGAACATCGAGGCGATTCAGCTGTTAGACCAAACGAATATAGTGCGAAGACTAAAACGAACAAAACCTTTTGATTTAGTGTAGTGTAAAAAATGTAGAAATAACAGTGACAGTGACACACATAATAACACATGAACAAAGTGTTTATAATATCATCATATCAGACTCTAAGAAAGTGGAACGGACTTGTGTAAAGTACAAAGGACACTATTCTAAGTTTTAAAATAATCATCATTTGTATAAAATTAAGTTAGATTTAAATTGCTTATTAGTCTTATAGACTAGATTGTAATTAATTATTAAGAACGGAGTTCTTTATAATAAAGGATAAAAAAAAAAAAAAAAAAAAAAGCAATCGGCATCTTTAAAAAAAAAATGCACTAATCATGGAAGTTTTTGCTTGTGGCATTCAAGAAAATTTAAGCAATAAATGACTTGCAACGTCTAAATACTGTTTAGACGGTGCATCTTTTATTGTAGCTTCAACTTATGGTATGCCATTGCAATGAATTGGCACCGTGTAATCAGGCTTAAAAGTAAGAAGATGCACCATCGAATGAAGAAAAGCCCAAAGAAGCCTAAGCAAGCCTAAAGGCTCTTGCAAACTGGCGCGACGCGACGGCGCGACGCGACTCTAACAAAACAATTTGCAAGAAAAGTTCACGGTAGAACAATATATGCATCTGGACTGATGGACCATTTTTTTTTTCTATTGAATCAGTTTGAGACTTATAGGGAAATTAGTTTAAAATAATAAAATTTAAAAAGCAAAGGTCCATAAACTTAAACTTGAATTAAAACTTTTATGAAAAAAATACTTGGGCTCTCAATCCAGACGCTTGCATAAAGTGGCATAACATAAATCTCAGAAAGTACTATCTCTGTGTTAATAATTTTTATTTTAGAGATTAATTAAGATTTTCTTAAATCTTTTAAGAAATTTCCAACTCTTCAAAGAATATGACGTTACAGATTTATGGCGGTATAACTGGGTTCCTCGATCTCAAATTGATTCGTAAGAACAAAAAAACTGGCACTCCGGGAGTGCCGACGAAAAAAAATCGCCAACGCGGTAATCAACTCGTTGATGTCTTTTACTCCACAGATTGATGTTGGCGAGTAAAAATACTTGCATAGAACATTGATCCGTAACGTATTATAAATAAAGAGCACAATCGCGTTTACAAAAATGAGGTGTCGGTAACAGGTCGCGAATTCAATGGATTTTTCCCAGCTCAAAAATGCCCAACCCGCCTAAAGAAGTTTTCACTTAAAAATATGGGCCCCCAGTCCAGATGCACATTAGAACAATTACCGGTGTCGCGACACGCCAGCACGAAGCTTACCTAAAATTAGCCTAAGCCTAAGCATAGGCTTTAACTTAATAGAAGAAAAGCTCCACTCTTTGTAGTAACAAACTTAAACCACAAAGCTTACAACCGTAAACAAATCAAACTAATTACCGACAAACAATCAGCACTTAAACAGAAAACCACTACTTATACAACTTCTCAGGCAAAATATTAACCATCAAATTATTTATTACATAAAAAAGAAACGCAATAACCAGACTAAGGCACCATGTCCGATGCTTTCATTGTACAGTCAATCGCACATCCATTGATAACACGTTAACTCCGAAGATCGTCCATACTGGTACGAAATAAAGGTGTTCTCGAGGTCAATTTCTTAACATGGACGTGGTTGACTGTACCTACCTACTAACAAAACTGACGCATCAAAACTAATTACACACTTTCGCGCTCAGAATCAACGAAACGAAAATGAGATGAAAAAATTGTTAATTACCAAGGAAAGTGAACGAAATTGTTGTACATTGTGCTCGTAAAAGCTGAACGGTGAAACCCGTCCTAAATATGCTTATCTGTTGCAAATGGCTTTTAAATAAGCCGAAGTCTGTATGACGCAAGATTTAGGTACATGTTGATAAGTTACAAATAGGGAAAGTTTATATCAAAAGCTCTTGTCTCAAGTCTTGAGCGAATATGATTCCTCTAAGCAAGTGTGCACTGTCGTCACCCGCATCATTACTTACCATGAGATGAGATAGAGTTCATTCGCGAGCCTATCGTCAGTATTAAGGAATATTTACTACACTTTGACCATTATATATATTATTTTTTATCCTGTACAGTCCCACTGCTAAGAAAAATCCTTCTTAGCATCCTTTTCCAGGGCCACCTCGATCCAACCTTTGCGGTACGCGTAAGTCGTCTCGCTCCTCTTCCTGGGCCGGCGTCAGCGGCGCCGTCCATCCTCAGACACGTACCATGTGGAGACTGTCATGCGGTCATTATACATGCGGCTGACGTAACCAGCCATATCTCATTTTAGCTTGGCAGCCTTTTTACCTACGTCCAGGATCCCCATTTTTGAGCGCAGCGTGGTGTACCATAGTTTACTTTTTTGATCATTATTATCTGCCTTTTCGCAACTTTGTTGGGGTCGGCTGCCAGCTTAACTATAGCATAACCGGATACTTATGCTGTAGTTAATATTTTGAGTGTACAAACCACACGTTGAGGTTCTTATAATGCATCAGACGCCAGCTGCATTTTAAGAGTCTCCACGGTCTAAAGCTTCAGTATTTTATATTATAAAATATTGCATTGATAAAGTAACACAATTCGCTTCCCGATTGAAAAGAATCAAAAGCCGAGGACGATGACGATCCCATAAAAGTCAAGAACAATACAATGACATTTTAATATTTAACAACAACATTGCAACACACAATAATGATGCTAATGAAGTTACAAAAAAGACATCTACCGGAGTGAGTGACCCATCGAAAGAAACAGTATCTAATCGCATAATAAACAATACTATTCGACGTTTTGTCCAAGGCACAAGCAGCAGCGACTGGAAAACGTTTACAACTTTCACTCTTTTTATTTGGCTAAATGAGCCATACATCTTTAGAACAGGAAATGTAAATATACTGAAGAGGCGATCGATTGATGATTGCTTCACCGATTGATTCATTGATGTCATTTCTTTTTTTACTATTGATAAATGACTGCTGATCTGACTGTGTAAAAGATAGATATAATTTAATAAAATTTTAATGATCATACGAGTTTTGTATTTGATTCTAAAGTCAAATAATAATAGGCTAGTTGACAGTAAGTAAAATTTTGCATTGTAGCATGGTTGTGAGCTTTAATTTCCATTTATCGTTTCACAGTCGGGAGCATTTCTTACTGGGATCGGTTGAGAACAAAATATTAATTTTATCCACATTCCTAACGAATCCCATGAAGTGGAATCAAATTGGAATAAGCAATTTCAAGGGATAGCTTTAAAATTAATTCTAGGAAGGAAATACCTACTATTATTATCTACCGATATATTTAGTTAATTTTAGTTTCATAGATTCTTGAGACATCAAACACAGAAGGTGGATTTGCCTTCATGCCTATCATCTAAGCATGTTGAACAGCGTATGTGAACCTATGCCCTTTATTTTCCCACATTAAACTCTCAACTTTATCCATCGCTAATATGATTTTAATGCACCGCCATCGCCTTTCACTTAAACAGCAATTAGGTTCTGTTTAATCGCAAAACTTCGTGCGAAAAGCATCTATTGTCAAAAATAACGTGTCGAGGTTGCGCTTAACCAATGGCGTAGAGACAATAGCTTTAATATTTATAATGCAAGGCTGAACGGGAGTCGCGTGGTGAATTCACACTTCCTACCACTTGTTTGTGTTCTATGTTAGTGTTTTCACCTGTTTGCTTGTGTCAACTTTTCTATTTAACAGATGTTGTTGTTTAACTGCGACTAGTACATGTCTAGACAAGTTTCATTTAGCTAATTGCCCTCTGACTTTACGTATTAAACAACCCAGTAGAGCGATTCTGGTACGTGGAACAATTTCCATGATGTTTTCATAGAAATACAAGAAAGGGCTCCCGTAGAAATACAAGCTCTACGGGAGCCCTTTAGACAGTCTGACTAATAAGAAGTTTAAACTACTATAAGTTACACTAATTGTAGCGTTTACTTTACAAGACACATGATCATCACGATTATTTAATGAGTATACAAGGTATAGTCGACCTCGTTTTTGCTTCACCACCCTTAGATTGAATGTCACTTACACGTCATAAAACGACAAGGTCTATTTGTCTTTGTGACAGTTAGATAGTTTCAACATTAGTCAAGTTTCAATTTACTAGATGTTGTAAAAAAAGAGCAGTGGTGGCCCAGTAGTAACGGGTGCGACTTACGAGTTGTAAGGTCGTAGGTTCGAACCCAGACAGGCGCTTTACTTTGTGTAAATTATTTCATCACCACTGCTCTCAAAATGTTGAAGGAAAACATCGTGAGGAAACCGGCATGTCCTAGAACCAAAAATTCGCAGACATATTGTGACTTCTACCAACCTGCACAGGGCCCGCATGGTAGATTATGCCTCACTCCCGCTCACAGAGAGTTGGCCTGTCTCGGCAGTGGGAACATTATGGACTGATTATATGTTATCAAAAGTGGTAAAGCAATTACGAGGTAGTCTATACTTTCTACCCCGCCCTAATTGGTTTTCTTGAAAAGAAAAATAAACTAAACGTGTTTCATTTTGTTACAGGATCACTCCAAGCAGCTATTGGAACACTTAACAGAGTCTGAAAAAATATTCCTATTTGGTGCCAACCCTAACGGTGCGTACGAGTTGTTTTATTTAAATCTCACACAGTTACACTTAATTAATTTTAATGAACTAGAGACTATTACAGATAATAATCGAGTCAATAGTCTTATCTATGTAGTGCTTATTGCAACATTATTTTCAAGATCATGTATTTTTTGCTGAGCTTGTATCATTTGTATGCATTTGTTATTTCACTGAGATTGTAAGTAATAGGAAAACAGCCAAATGTTATGTCGTGGTGGCCATTACTTAGGAGATGTGTTGCGGTATTTTATTATTATTTTTGGCTTTTATTCTCCTATTCTATTGCAAAGGCCGCTCTTCAAATTTGTTTAATGATTCTCATCATAAGAAATTTGCATTTTTATAATTTATTCAACTCAATATACACTTCATAAAGTTTTTGTAAGAACATATGCATGAGCATTAATAGACCCTCCTGCTTCTCTAGTTTGCTTAGATGTCAAACCACAATTACGAAAGAAAGTAATCAGTTATGCGTATGAGTGGATTACTAATGATCATGGAAAAACAGAAAGCATGCTGCTTATAATACCGCGAAAGCTGTTAGAGCTCAAGTAAGGTGAATTAAAGGTGTCGACAGGCCATGGGAGAAACCACTTTTTGATACACAAACCGTATTTGTCTATCAAGACTCTAAAAGTTCACTATGTCAGTCTAGACTTAGGCAAGTTAGTCTTAATAAACCTCACATCATTGTTGAATCTATATATAAAGTGAGAGCTGACAATTCGATTGATACTTTTGGAGTGTTCAAAATGCATCGGAATGATCTGATTCCAAAAGTTAGTCTAGCAGGTAAACTAGAATCATTTGCCATTAGCATTTACTCAAATATAAATGATCACCGTACAACATCTGCCTTATTCATTAGTCATCAAACGAGAAATCGGCAATCTTCGCTTTTTCGAAGATTAATCATTGCAGTTTGTTGCTATAATCTGACAACACCATTGATAATACAGGACTAAACCGCTGTCCATTCTTTTAATGTAACCGTTAAGTCCCCTTTAACAATACCTAGGGATCTCCTAGAATCTTGACAAAGTATCCTAAAAAATAATTATTTGCTTTTCAATTTCAGAAGCACAATTCGAAGTAGCACATCTCAAGCAGCCAAAACGTCGTAAACGCTCACTCCTGTACGACGATCAAGACCTAGTCGGGCTGAAGAAGCATCTAGACATAAAGCTTAGCCCCAGAAACAGTTTCCTAGACCCCCAGTTCCTGCTGATGAGAAGATGGTCCAACAATACTGAGGCGGTGCTGGACCATACTGATGAGGAGGTGGATCTGTGTTATTATAGGAGTGATAATGCAGCTCTCTATGTTTGTGATGACGTGGTAAGTCTAAAACTGGTAAAAACTATATCGCAGTAGAAATAATAAGGGTGTGTGTAGATACTATATAGACTACGTTAGAATTTCATAATCAGATTCATTTCTAATACCAAACGAATTGGTAGTATCTCTAAAGAATTTTAATAAAGAAAAAGTTATAATCTCCACACACAATAAGCAGTAAAAGCTGTTATTACATACATCCGTTGTTTAACACATAGGTATCATCATTAGTGTCCGAGATATCTAGGTCGAAGAAATTTTAATACCCAACAATTAATTCTAGACACAATCATGAGAAATTTTAATTGTACTTTCATTTCATATTTCTTCTTTTTTTACAGAGAGGCTTAGTCAGATCTAATGACACTTACTACTTCATACATCCATTGCCAGAAAGATTTCACGATAACCATGCGAAAGCTCATGTCATAGTCAAAAAACAAATAGATCAAAATAATGAAGAAGACACGTGTATAGAAAGAGAAAACATAATTCCTAATGAACCACAACCTGTTAAAACATGGTCGAAACATAGAAGAAAACGAGAAGCACCAGTCAATGATGTAAATAATAATTTAGAAGGATTCAAAGTTAATTTAGCTCATAGAAATAAGACTTTAACAGACTTTATACAGAAACTATCGAATGGAGTGAACAGGCAACGAAGAGCAATACTACCAGCAGTGTTTGTGGAAACTGCAGTATTTGTAGACAGAGACTTATATAAACATATGACAGTAAATTTTCCTAAAGACACGGAGAGAGAATTAGTGAGATTCGTACTGGCAATGATCAATGCAGTACAGTTGATATACCACGACCCTTCGTTAGGAAGGCCTGTGAACTTTATACTCAAACGATTGGAAATTTTGCACGAAGACCCGGCTAATCTGAAGAGGCCACATGACATTGATAGATTTCTTAGTAACTTCTGTACGTGGCAAAGACTGGAGAATCCTCCAGGTGACAATGATCCTTTGCACTGGGATCATGCACTGATATTAACTGGATTGGATCTGTACGTTGTTAACAAGAATGGGAAAGTTAGCAGTCAAGTTGTGGGTAAGTCATACTAAAATATATATATATTGTTAAATTAAGCGGATGCCTTTCTGCTTTCCGTAGACGAGCGATATAAACGTTAGACCGCAAAAGTTAGCTAATCGGGATAGTTGAAAAATTAGATCCTATACGCACTTACTTTGACAGACACCCATACAAGGTAAGACCACAGAAAATTGGTTAAATTAAGACGATCCGATCATCAGCGAAAATGAAACGTCTGGGAAAGCACGTCTGGATTGTGGCATGGCTAATGGTGTAAAACCGTATGAATATGAAGATAGTGACTACCAGACACTTTCGTTTAAACATCTTCTTACTTAAGCAAAAGCATTGCAAAAAGTAACACCATGAGATGACACTACTCATTATTGTAATGATAATATAATTTCAAGCAGTTTAAAACGACTCAATATTACGCCTATAACTTTTGTTATTACGATTCGTGACGCTTTCATCAGGCATAATGCTCTACATGCAATTGATGTGATGTGGCAATGGTGTATTCTGTCTAAGTCGTAATATACTTTTTTTGGACCAATATTTTTTTTTTGTCGCGGTAAGCACACAATGATTTTGTAAAAGTAAATAGGTACATACTGCACATTGTTGTGTCTCTCAGTCAATTATTAACATTACATTTTAATTGTTCATAAAATAGATGGAGATATTGTGGTACTACTGCTACTTAATAAGGTATGAGTTTAAAAGGGTAAAGTGTTTGGATCTTCTCCTGCATCCGATAAGCTGGCATGCAATTTTTCACACGGTCAAAACAACGATAAAGAAGCAAATAAACGCGAATTTCTCTACCTAAGTTACAAAATTTATATCCACAGGATTGGCGCCAGTAGCTGGAATGTGCACCGTTACCAGTAGCTGCACTGTCAATGAAGGGAGGCATTTCGAAAGCGTCTACGTAGTCGCACACGAAATTGGACACAAGTTAGTTACTGCAATCAATATTTACCTAATTCTTTCCTATTATTATTGTGGCGCGTAGAAACTTCCTGGCAATCTAATCTCACACTTTAACTATCCTGTTTATCAAATAATTATTTGCAAACTTGAAGCTTTAAATTTGATTTATTAACGCTTCCGTTCCAGAGCTTATTTTTATTCAATCATGCCTCTCGAAACTGCATTTGCAGATGTGTAAAATAACAGTTGAATTTTTATAATGTAGTTTACGGATAGAACTGTTAAAACTATTAACTGCATACTTAGCTGCGTAGGTTTCTAAATTCAATCTAATTTCGGCAATCATTGTGGTTTCCAATAGATTGGTTTGCGCTTGGCTCTATATTTTTTTGAGTAGGTTAAATAGAAATTGACGTACCTAATTATTTCTAGTTAGTTCAAAGCCCAAAGAACCTGCCAAGTCAGGCATGAATGGTAAGAACTAATATAGCCAAGTGATTGCAAAGACTGACTTAACAACTAAGTGCTGCCTGCTCCGATCTTTGACCTTGCTTAACAGCGTGAAGTTTCGATAACCATTACGAGAAGCGACCGCGAAGCTACGTATCTAAAATTTATAATAAAGTTATGTCATAAAATAATAGAGTAAATGCGGATGATCTGCAAGTGTAACAACGTTAACGCAATCATTGATTTGATTGTGATTAGAATAAATTAGTTTCAGTTTACAGATCTGCTTTCACGATTACGATTAGCCTTATTTAATAATTACATAACCTCAGATTATGTTTATCTCAATATGAAATATCTGACAAGTAGTAGAAGAATAGTAGATTGTTATACAAGGGTCGAAAGGAATCAATTCCCATACGAGGTATTTAGACGCCCGAGCGCGGCGAGAAACTGCGACATTTTTTTCTTAAATCGGTATCCTTCTATAAGGGTCGTATTACACTATCATAAAAATTAAATTGAATAAAATAGACATATTATGGGTAATTTGTGAGCTTGGTAGATAGGTATAAGATATAATATGATAGTGAAGAGAAACTAAGAGGAATGTACCCATAATAAATGGCTATTTTACAATTTCATTGTATATTTGATCATAGATATGATAGTGTAAAATTTTTCGTAGCCGACTACCTAACCAAATTTAGTTCTATTTTTAAAATTCATTCCCGCCCTAGAGAGGGAATCAATTACTATGAGTTTTTCCCGTCCAAGGATGGGAAGCAGCGTCTTCCACCCGCTACTCGGATCAAACAAACACTACTTTCCGAGTATGAGAAATGAAAAAGCTAGAAAATGTCCAGCAACTATTTACTATGGACACGAGCATCTTCAGTTTCTTCCGCCATTTTACCCTAATTTTCTCGTATTCCAGCCTTGGCATGCGTCACGACGGACCCTTAGCAGACAACGGCTGTGACCCTAGCGCCTACATCATGAGCCCGACCCTCGGCAGCGGGAAGATCACCTGGTCACAGTGCAGCAAGAATTACCTGCAGAAGTTTCTGGAGTAAGACTTACGTAGATTCTTGGTGTCTTTTAGAAAGTTCTGATGGAATAGGAAATGGAAAATATTGTCAGTCGAGCTCGGTAACAAATATATCGAAAATCATTTATTCAAATTAACCTTGAAAATCAGCACTTTTTGAACATAAAATTTGATAAATCAGTGCCCCAAAACGCCCGCCTTTTACAATTTCCTGGTATTTATTTGCAAAGAAAAAGTGGCGCAGCTAACTCCCCAGTGACCACATTTGTATGTTCAGTTAGAAGAATACCCTGCCACAGAAACCGCTCTTTACAAAAAGTTTAATAAGTTTTCAACTATAAATTTTCTTTATACCATGTTTGCAGCACAGTACAATCTCGATGTCTACTGGACCATGGCAACTCAGCTGGTCAGTTGGATCACAGCGCTGAAGGTATTCTACCTGGAGAGAGATTTGATGCCGATCAACAATGTAAGACACCACAATATCTTCTTTTGTTTCTCTTAAGGCAAACCAAATAAAATGTCAACACAGATTATCGGAATGCCGGCAAAATTAACGATCCGATAACCATTTAAATTAAACTTTACTTACTTTGGCATAGAGCTTAAATTAATTCTGCTGCAACTTATTATGGAGTAGGTTAAATAACTCCAATATCAATGTTAGGAGCTAATCTTCTGTGAAAAAATGCTCAAATTTTCTGAGAAATTAATAAGATTATTCCTCATCAAAGACCTTTAGTAACTAAAATTGTATGTTTACTTTGTAAAGTTCCTTCACGTACCATAAAATTAGGAGCAGATAACATAAAAATCTTCTTACAATTTCAGGCATGTTGAAATACGGACGAGGCAGTCGCCACTCAGGAGCCCAGAGTTTAGAAGACATTTGTAGAGACCTTCATTGTCAGCGCGAAAGATACACTTGGACCTCACACCCTGCTCTGGAAGGAACGCGGTGTGGCGAGGACATGGTAAGCTACCATATTCATAAAATACAGCTAGTTTCCATTATTTAATCCTTAACTTACTTATTTAAAGACATACCCCAGGCACCTGGTTTCTAAACGCCTTTTCAAATCACAAATCACCAACTCTCCCGGTAAATCTCATCTCATCTATTGATTGGTTGCTGGTGAATTAATCACAATTGTTTGCATAACATTTGACTTCAAATCACTGATAAGCACTTCAATCACTGATGAGCCCGTGGCTAAGTAATAACAGCCGCCCGGGTCGATTCATCAGGTTAAGCGATGCTTGCCGGGGTTGATCCGTGGATGTGTGACCATCTTTACATACCGAAACTCCTCCGTGTCTCGGAAAGCACGTTAAACCATTGGTCCCGGCTGTCATTCGTGGATCTTTGACAGTCGTTACGGGTCGTCAGAAGCCCGAAAGTCTCACAACCAGCCTTACCAAGGAGTATCGTTTTACCCAGTTACTGGATTGTGGAGGTCAGATAGGCAGTCGGTCCTTGTAAAATACTGGTATTCAGCTGCATCCGGTTAGACTGGAAGCCGGCCCCAACATAGTAGGGAAAAGACTGGGCAAATTGATTGAGTTCAATGTAACAATACGGCATACTTATGCCATCACCGTTTCCTAATTCCATTCCGTCAACAGTACTGCCGCGGAGGTGAATGCGTAGAACGTGAAGGGTCTACTGTAATCAGAGGGTCGTGGGGGCGCTGGTCGGGCTGGTCCGAGTGCGCGTCCGCCTGCCTGCTCGATGACACGCATGCTCCCGCTGCGGCAGGGGTTGCAATGGCCACCAGGAGGTGTAATAGACCGAGGTATGTGTCATCTTGATCTATCACTATTAACGAATGCGAAATATCGTTTTTAGCATGATTAAATAGTAGAACCGTCGGTCAATCAGCAAGAAAATGCCAGCAACTAGGTTTAAAATAATGACCAGAAAAAATTATGTGTAAGCGTTTCTTAAAAGACTCTCTCTACTCACAGAAAAAAACATCATTTAAACCAAAACCATATTGACGTCCTTGAAAATCTTAGAGGACTGCTATTCTGTACCCCACCCTTATCAAAATCTGATTTCGTTCACGAAGAACGCAGAGTGGTTCCCAAAGAGTCATGCAATTAGAATGACTTCTACATTTACGAAATAAATAAATTGTTGTTTGCAAGATCTCCAAAATGGCATCTCAATCATACCAGGGACTGTAATCAAATCTTTTTTTTTCCTTTAATCTTTTTAGACATGACAACGGCAAGAATTACTGCGTAGGACACGATAAGAAGTTCCAGTCGTGTCACGCTCAACAGGTAATTTTCAATCTCTATAAATTCTTAATTTTTCTTGATCTCATCATGGTAAACATTCATATTTTCTCAATTACAGTGCAGCAACGTACCCAGAATGACAGTCAGAGAGTTTGCTGACCAGATCTGTTTGAGAGCTCGAGATGTGGACCCTGATCTGATTGGTACTGGATTGCAGAGGATCGATTCTGATGGTAGGTTGAAACGATACCTTGCCACAAGTTAGCATTTTGACTTCTCAAGTTAGTTTAAGAAAATCCATGATCCATATTCAGAATTTAAAATAAATAAAAATAAAACTCAAATAACTCCCATTTTGCTTTTTTGTGAATCTTAAATAATTTATATTTTGGGGACCTAAAAATACTAAATAGCCGAGTAACTGCGACCAACTTTATGTTGATGACTCGCCGACTGCTGCCGCGGCACCGCTCGCTTGGGGTTGGTCACTTTTAGAGTATCAGTTAAATAATACACTTCTATGGCAAACAAGCTGGTTACGAAATGTTGAAATTGTGCAATACTAAGCTATCGCAGGCGGAGACACGGCTGAAATGTGTCATGCGCCCACGCCCTTCAAGGACACACTGCAGCACTATTGGTTGTGATATCACCGAGTCTTATCTAATAAATCTTCCCTATCTTACCAAATCACCCTTATATTTAGACGTGAGCAGCGCTTGCGCAGTCTGGTGCGACACTCGCGGCGGCGGGTACAAGTCTCGCGGCTGGAGTTTACCTGATGGAACAGCCTGCTCTAATGTCTCGCCTATGTTCTGCATCAGCGGAATCTGTCAGGTATTAGCCATATTTGGAATTTTTACTATTCACAAGCAAGTGCAATCAATTTAAAACCTTTAGAATGTCAGACTGGAATCAGGCGACACAGGAGAATCCAAAGAATACTGGAATTCTAGTCTGGTGATAATAAAAGTCCCCAAAAAGGCAATGGAGAGGGCTTTTCTTGGAGTTTCCCGACGTGATCGAATCAGAAATGAAGAGATCCGCAGCAGAACAATGGTACATTGCTCGTTCGCGGTTCTGGTTCAAGGTTCTGAAGTAGCGACCGCGTACCGGAAAATATAGCGTTGGAAGGCCTCCCACAAAGTAAACAGATAACCTGGTGAAGGCCGCAGGAATCAGCTGATTGATGGAAGCACAGAACCGGTCGAAGTGGCGGTGCTTGGAGGCCTATGTCCAGCAGTGGACGTCTTGCGGCTGAAATGATAATAATGATGCAAAAGAAAATAAAAGAAATGCGCGATCTTTTAAGATTTTGGATTCAACCATTTCTGTGGATGCCATATTCTAATGCAAATTGTTCACCTTCCAGAAATTCACCTGTTCATCAAGTTCCGACATCGAATTCTCTCTAAAGCCAAGCGACTGCGAGTGGGAAGCGTTAAGAACTGCCACGCCGCACACACCACCGTAAGTTCCTATATATACAGGGTCAAGTTAAATTACTTAGCGAAACTCCGCAAACGTGATGGACATAGACATCAAAACATGATAAATAAAAAAAAAATCTTGACTCGATGATTTTTATTTTTGGGGTCGACGACCGATTTAGTGTAGTTACTTGCAATATCAGCTTTAAAAAAAAATTTTTTTTTTTTTTTTAAATTCACCGACTTTGTGGGTTCGATTTCTTAATACGATAAAACAAAAAAAAACTGATTTTATCAACTCATACTTCTAGTAACTAAAGATCAGAGGTCGTTGAATCCCCCAAAAAAATCATCTGTTTTAGTAGGTATGTTTCAAAATATTTTATTTCACTTGAACCTACAAGGGCACCTATGAAACGTCAGAAGCTAGGTGCACTGTTTCAATTGGTCGTTTCCTATGGAGAAGAGCCTCTCCATAAGAACCGTGGAGTTTCTTTTCTCAGAGGAGAAACTCCACGGTTACTCTTTTAAAATAAATGGTTTTACATTTTTTTCAAATTACAGTGTTAATAGGTATGAGAGGATAGTGTAGGCCTATCAACAAGTACCAGGTACTTAGCAAAGTAGAAAATGGTCCACAAATCTACAGCCTACAACGTTCTCACATTCACAAAATCTAAAAGAAAAGAATCTATTTAAGATAAATAAAATTATAGCCTATTTAAACCAAATGACATGATTGCCACTACAGCTGTAACAAAAGAAGACTGTTCACATTTATATGGGAAGTGGTGGAACCAATAGCGATACTGTAGTGTGAATTTATGTGTGGAAACCTCAACTGCATCCTTGTGCAAAGGGGAATCAAAAGAAAGTAAAGAAAGAATGAAAATATTTTTATTTGGGACACGCACAGAAAATACAACATTAAAACTAAGAAAATTATACAAACAATAACAATTTCAGGAAAACATATCAATTTATTACCTAAATTTAGCCCTTAGAGAGCATTCACCTAGTTTTAATAATTAGCATAGTTGAATAACTCCTGGCTGGAGGTTTTAAGTGTAGTAGCTTAAGGCACCCACAGGAAAGCCGTGTTAAGTAGACATGATCTCAGAGGTCAACAACGAGATGCCCTTCCTAAAAAAAAAATCTACATTAGGTATAGCATAAAATAAATAACAATAACCTTGCGAATTCCCTCAAATTACATGTGAATAAATCAATTTTGGTATGAAGATCGTTAATGACCCGAATTGCTCGGGTTAGTGGTGTTTTGGCGAGTAAGTTGGTTCTGGCTGTCGGCACGGCCAGCAGTAGCGGGCGCCGCCGCCGCCACACAGCGGTCCGGTACGCAAATACTTAAGCGCTGCAGCACCCCTTTTTTTTTGTGGGGAAATCATCAAATAACTTCTCCCGCTCTGGGCGGAGCGGGAGGGCGTGACAGACTCTTACTGACTAAAACCCACCCGTGTTCCTTCGGCTGCCCTGTTGCCGGGGGCCACGATCTCCCTTTCGGTTTTCTTCGCAACCCCGGCAGGCATCGGCCCTAGTGGACCCCTTCAAATCTGCTGACATCTCTTTGAGGCGCGCGTGGAATACAACGCGCCGTCGACCCGGGCTTGATCCTTATCGGACGGTGAGCCACCCATTGCTCACCGCCCGCAAGCCCGCGCCTACGTGGCCGGAAATCGCCCCGCGATTCCCGACGCCCTGGGCTTCTCCTCCTGACTGCAGCACCCCTGGATTATGCTCAATGCCTCGGAGTAACTTGACTATTTAAGCGACAACTGTAAACTCCCGTCGCACCCTCAATTCATTATACCCGACCATACCCAGTACAAATAGAGTGGGATACATCAACGGATAAAACGGATATACCCCGTAAAGCTTCCTGTACAAGTGCCGCGTAAACTTGTTCTGAACTCGCTCCAACATAACAGAGTATTTGGTTTCGTGTGGAGCCCATATGATAGCAGTATGTTCCAGATGACTCCTGACTAGTGCAGCATACAGAACCCTGACTGCTGCTATGTTGGTGAAGTCTCGTGTCTGACTCAACACGAATCCTAAATTTCTGAACGCCCTTTTACAGATTTGGAAACATATAGATATTATATTAGTTAGTTTTTAAAACTAAGACTTAATAATAATAATATGTACAAGTATATAAAAAGGGGGGGGGGGGGGGAAATAATCATAGGGCATCAAAAAATTCGTCCGCATCGCTATCAATAGGAAAAGTGCCCAAAAGGCTGGCAGCATTGCCACGTTGTATGGCAATGCTGTCTTAGTTTTAAAAATCATGTAAATACGTATGTGTAAATAAAAAAATTTAAAGTTAGTTTTTTATTGATGATATTAAACTACGTCAGTTTTACAAGGGGTACTGGTCCAAGTCTCTACCTTAAATGACAGGTCTCAACCACTACAACATTTATTATTACGGTAGATAACAAAACTGGCCAAGTGCGTGTCGTTGTTCAAATGAATTTATTTAGCCCAAGAACAAACTTACCATTGTAGTTGAAAAACGTACTCTCCCATACATTCCAACTGCAAATGTAAGTTTGTACGCACAATATTGAGAAATTTCCCATGTTATTTTAAGACCATAAACTTCTTATAGGTTTTCCTGTAATCTATGAGTAAACAGCCATACTATGTATTTTTTCCAAAATTTTAGGTCCAGTAGTTTCGGGGCGAATGGTCAATTTTCATCGAATTTCTTAAATATCTTTAAAATTATATTTTAAAAAAATAGCCGATTGAGCTCTTTCATTTGATATGTACTACACGGTACTGTTAGCAAAGTTTTTTTTATTTTTTATTTTCTTTTTAGCCCCCTCAAATGACCTTTTATTCAAAATTCATTTATTTACGTTACACGTTCGTGTTTGGGTCACAGAAATACATATGTGTACCAAATTTCAACTTAATTGGTCCATTCGATTCGGAACAAATTGGCTGTGACGGATAGACAGACAACACACGAGTGATTCTATAAGGGTTCCGTTTTTCCTTTTGAAGTACGGACCCTAAAAAAATGGTACAAGGTCTCATGATAAGTTTGAGTTCTGTTCGTACTGCAGAAAAGAGACCAGCTATTCCGTATGAGACGGCACCTATATTTACGTGAAAAAGAGCTCCATTTTTTTATGTAAGAAGAAGTCATACAGCCTTAATAAGTTCCGCAATCTCCTCGAGCCCTTTTTCATGGTTGCTTGTGACGGACATATTTTCGACATAACTGGGCCGAATGCTGCCACAAAGTCAGCCGCTACGATAGTCAACGAAATAATCAGCAATGAAAAGTTTGTTTGGCTGGTTTTTAGAAGTGGTGTATTTATATTGAACCGAGGTTTCGTGAGGCAAAATCGGTAGACCATTACACATAAACACGTATTATTTGTACGGGTTGGCAACACTCTTGACAATTGACATTGAATTTTATTCATTTTTTTTGCATTTAATTTTGTTTTGTTAATGGAACTTAAAAACTTTTTTCAGAACACAAAATTATCGTACGTTAGACAGTAACTATCGTACATCGTACCATTGGCCCCCAAAATTATCGTAGGGGTTGGCAACTTCGTACTTCCAAGTTGCTCGCAACTAAACAGACTACTTGGTATTAGCGCAAGGTGCGTTACGACACAAGCAAGATTGATTACCAGTTCACAAGTTGTCGGTTTCTCATGGATAGATTATAAACTACCGTAAAATAATGCGTTAAATTGTAGATGATTTGTTAGAATTTATAATTATACGGTGACATAATACAAAAGATCGTGGATAAGATGATTGGTCATTACGAATTATTTTTATAAAAGTTTTTTTGCCATTTGTGACATTTCTAATACTCATACCTCGGTTGGTCCACTAGAGTTTTTTGATCCTTATTAGAAATAGGATCGAATGGCATAAAAAAGTTTTAGTATAAATTACGAATTATCTTGCTGACTGTACATTTTTTTTTACAAAATCTGTAAATGCGGGTCAAAATGTTTAAAAAAGTAAAGGAGTCTTCAAAGAATGTTTTCCTTTAACTACAGCGGTTAACGTACGACCCGTCTGAATATCCAGCCTGTATATTATAAAAGCGTATTTTTCTCAAAATTGCCGGTTCTCCTTTAGTTAAAATATCGAAATCCGTCACGTCTGTCAAGTTTCGCTAGCTAATTTTATTTGACCCTGAATTGTGTAATTTTTGTCAAGTCTAAGAGCCATGAAAGCGAGTCTAGAACCATGGTAGCAGAATATTGGCAAAAGATTTTATCAGTATTTTCATATTTGAACCAATGCTATCATCGAAGCTTGGAAAGGGTACAACACGAAATCTTGGTCTGTGTGATAGCAGAATTGGCTCACAAAGTTACTAATACCATGGGGGCAAAATCTTGACGGAATAGTGGCTGAGACAACCGTTAAGGAATGCATTCACCAGCAAACTGGGAGCGTCAATGGCGCATGACGGATGTGACATAAGGAAGCAACTTGACTACGAAGAACCTGAGAACTTATTTTGACATATTGCCCTTTTTTCCAGAGCAAAAACCTCAGGCACCTGGCGTCGTGCAGTGGGCGGCCAGTGGCGCCCGGCGTCGGCGTGCCACTACCACTGCATGCGGCGCGGCGCCGGCGTGCGGCTCGTGGCGCACGCGCACGCCGAGCGCCCGCTCACCAGCATACAGCTGTGCGAGCCTGATAGTAGACCCGACTCGGTATGTACTGACTCTAGAACAAACTCACTCTACGGTTTAATAATGTTACTTTCGTAAAGTGCTTGTTGCCACTTTAACAAAGTTAGGCGACCTTTTGCAGCGACTGTACATCCTCTAATTGACCCATTATCCCTAACATTAACATGAACCCACATACAGTTAAGAGTAACGTATTTCTCGCTAACCATTTGCTTAAATTTATCAAGATAATTATTTAGTTTTAAATAACATGATATTGCCCTTTGAAATGTTTACGATAGCAACTCATTTATATTCACTACATTACTTTTTTAAGAAATGCTATGGTCCTTTTTCGTGTGGTGACTAATCTGGTGTCAGAATTTTTATGCCGCCCATGGACCTCTAACATGGCTTCATATGTCAAGAAATATCTCTCAGGCTAATTTCCTCACAATGTTTTCCTTCACGGTTTTTGAAGCAATGTTGAAATTAATTATACAAGTAACACTTTCTATCTTAACGATATTTCAATATTCTTATTTTTCCAGGGTTGTACTCAAAGGAAGTCACCGTACCAGTACGCCACCATGGTCTGCACAAAGTACAAGGACAGAGTGAGAAGGTTATCTGGATTGGGAATGCAGATTTCACCAGCTTTAGGTAAGAAACAACTCCAATTAAACCATATCTTATAATAGGTATACATAGGTAAAATGTTTTATACCATCTCAAAATACAAAAAAAATCAATACTCTGCTCCAATGGGGTTGGCCGGTGAAAACTTTACATAGATGGCGCTAGCATAGCTTTCACCTATCATATTTGTGTTGTGTTTTGGCTTTCCTTGTTGACTGCGTTTTTTTTTTTATATAATATTGAAAGAACTCCTGTGAAAAAACATGTATTCATCATGGCAGAGAAGTGAGTTAGAAGCTAAAGAAGACAAGAGGTGCATCTTTACGACGAACGAAAGCAGACTTTGTCAAATCAAACCAAATGTCAAATCAAATGTTCCTTATAAAAATTCTTCTATTTTAGTTAAGCTATGCTAGCGCCACTTTTGCAGTTGCCAACCACTTTAGTGATTTGCATGCCTTGTTTATTTAGAAAAGCCCTTTAAGGGCTGAACGATTTGAACTTCAGTCAATAGATACCTATATTATTTAAAGAAAAATCCATCAGATATTTTTTCACAGCTTTCTTACCCAGTCGACCGTTCAACACTATTTCTCCCCTTACATTACAGAGGACCCAGACCGACCCTGTCGCATAGCCTGTCAAGACGAGCGAGTGTCCCATCGGTTCTACTTAGTCAACGGACACGAAGGCTGGTTCCCGCTGGGAACGTCGTGCGGGAAGAGAAATGCTTCCTATTGCGTTAGCGGGAAATGCTTGGTAAGATATTTCAAGTATTAGCCCTTAAACAACATTTCAGAACCGGTTTCAAAACTTCCAGATAGGCATTACCTAAGTATCTGATAATTTCAAAACTTGAAATGCATTTTGAATTTTTGCCAGAAAATTAAACCGGAACTTATCGAGGTGATAAAACAGTTTAGTAACAGTATAATACCGTATAGCCGTATAGTAATTGCAGAAAGCGATAAGGCATTTGATTAATTTTTTGTTATATATTTTTGTGGTGTACAAAACATTTTATGTAAATACCGCCAACAAACGGAATCTTCAAACCACAGAAGAACGAGAAAAAGAATTAGCATTGAACAACTCGTTAGCTTATATCAGATTTCCAAGCCCAACCATGTTTTTTCCATATTTTTTATTATTTATAATGTCACTTAACACTTTGATTTTGAACCATTTTTTTTTACAAATCCGACAACTTTCAGGCAACTGAAACTGTCTTTCAAACTCGCTACAGCAATTTTTTTAATGGTTCCCAGGAATTCGGCCCCGATAACACCCCTCTATCCGAGATGGTGTTCACGCTCCCTCTGCTGAACCGCAACAGCTACAACGGTTACAACAACAACAGTACCAGCCGCGTCACGTGGCGCACCTCGCGACATCGACGCAGTCTGAGGAACGAGAGGATCACTGTCAAGGCCACGCTCGACCAGAAGCATTTAGATGATATTATTGCGAGGCTGAATTTGACTAGTAAGTAGCTACATTTTTTCTAGTTCCAAAAATGAGAACAATTAAAATAATAAAATAAAATTTTACGAACAATGGAAATTGGCGCAATTATCCTTCTCGATGTAAAATACTGGTATTCTGCTGCATCTGGTAAGACTGGAAACCGACCCCAACATAGTTGGGAAAAGGGTAGCTAGAAGATCCTTCTTGATTTCTGTTTAGTTTAGCCAAAACCTAATCAAGCCGAATTTTTTTTTTTTTTGTTTTTGCAACAACAGTAAATCTTGGTACAGTAACACATTTTAACGAAAAAATTCTTCAGTTTCACACTAGTCTAGTCAATATAAGCAGAAACGTGTATTTTTATTATTATTATTTGTTTGTGTAGAAAACGGTATCGTTGTTTTATTTAAATTGTCGATTCTATGATCCTCTGTGAATATAGCATTTTCTTTTTTCATTTCTTAACTGAACTCTTCTATAACAACCATTTGTATGTAACCAAATCAATTAACTTTTCCAGACAATTTGACCGACCACATTACCTACTTCGACTCAATTCCAGAGCATATTGAGGTTGACTTCAATAACCCGATTCACATCGCTCCAGAAGACACGCTGCTAAGGAAGGTACCAAGACCTACATGGGACTGAAATTATGAAAATACTAGGTGAAAGTTAAAAGACAACTGTTGAACACTAGAGATTGGGATAGCCCATAAACTGATACATCTATGTTAGCAGATGGATCAACTTTATGAACGGTCTTGGCAAGACAAAATTTTGTTCAGCTTGGGATTATTATTTGCATTAAGATTCTAGCTGATGAGATAACTTCGGGAAGTCAGGATCGTCTCTAATCTATGAATATTCGGGGTAATTTGGCAACACACATTTTGAATTTTTGAATTTGACAGTTCAACCACTTTCATTGCGTTATTTACCTTGTTGAGCAGACGAATTTTTCAAACCAATGAAGCAATTGATTATAAATTTCCTTTAAAATCCTCGGTTTATAATTGAAAGTGTGTGACGCAATTAAAGTGCGGAAATCTAGTCTCATGTTAACTGTTATACTGTGGTACTGTCAAATCACTTAACATGACACTTGGAAACAGGTTAATTTCAAAGATAACTAAGCTAGTTTGACGAATAAATGATTGCCTGAAATAACATTGCCTGATAATGTGGATTCTCCACGAAACTTTATGAGACTTGATTTACAAAAGTACATATTTAGTTTATTTTATTTTATTATACCCAAGGTTTCATATTAAAAAGGAACAAACCTTGGTTCTGATTAGAAGTATTCAGGGGCGTAATGAAGAACCTGAAAATAAGCAAAATACTATGAAGAAAACTTGTCTTTTCTACATAACAAAGTCCAAGGCATTATTTTATTGGACGTTCTTTTGCGTATTATATTACATTTATATAAATTCCATTCACAATAGTACAGTATTTTTATGTCACGAACCGACGCGCGCTTTACTTGTGGTAACCAAGTGTGCAAACACGCTGTGAATATGTGTGTGAAGACGAGTAGCTTCAGCACGTACAACACACACACACCTCCGACTTCGCCCGTGCCTCGGACGGTACCGAGAGCTCATGCGCTTATACACACATTCACACCGTGTCCGTACACTTGGTAACCACAAGTAAAACGCGCGTCGCTTCGTGAGATAAAAATACTGTACTATTGTGAATGGAATTTATATAAACGTATCCATGAATTTTATTCCTTTTATTGAAATTGTAGGAAAAAAAAAGTCTCAAGACAAATTTAAGTTGTTAAAACAAATATAATTTTAAGTCATTGTACATACTTGAAGAATCATTGTGATCAAATTTAGTAATTTATTTATAGAGATTTTTATACCTTTGTTATTAAGTAGGTTTAAGTAAATAAAAATAAAGTTATTTTATACAACTGTACATGTTTTATTTAAAAGGCACTCATTTGTAACCGGGTTATCATACAAAACATTAGTAACTTTAAATGTATACAGAATATTTCTTATGTATAAGGATTAATATAAAATTAAACTAGTTGTAAAACTTTAGTTTCGTTGTATGAAAGTATCAAGAACTTATAGTGCCGTAACATTAGTTTGCTGGTTAAATATTGGTCGGTATTTTAAAAAACTGTTCATTTTATATTTGTTAGTTATTTATTAGTTTGCTGGTTTAATATTGGTTGGTATTTTAAAAAACTGTTCATTTTATATTTATTTTTTTTGGTTTTGCCATTTTTTGTAGTTCCATATAAAATATCGTTAGGAACTTTATTGGATCGGAATAGTGCTTACAATGCCATTAATATCAATGAATTGCGGCGAAATTATGTACCTATACATAACATCCATAATTATTAATATACTCTACACGATTGTGCTAAAACAGCTCATATTTAAATACGATGTTAGTTACTTGTATCCATTATGAATAAAGCTTGCAGTTTGCGTTCTTCAAAGCATGCAGAAGTCTGGCGGGATCTGTCAGGAACCATTGCCACAGCTTTCTGAGACACTGCTTATCGCCATTCTGGAAATAGGTAATACATAATATTAGCCGATGTTAGATGTACTTGTCTTCGTGATTTGCATGGCAGAAAGTCCTATAAAGATTGCATGTTGCCAGGTCAAAGTCAAGTCAAGTCAAATCATTTATTTCAAATAGGCCCATTTATGGCACTTTTGAACATCAACATTTACAAAATAATATAATTGATTCTAGTCGCCCCTTCCAAAAGGCAGTTTTCGTATGGAGAAGAATGGGCAAGAAACTCCACCGTTTCTCTTTTAAAATGTTTTACAATAGTTTGTATAAGTACGTACATTAGTTAAATAATTATATGTTAAGACGATGCACCTAGAATAAAATTACTATACCACAATAGGTAAAAGAATTGAAAATGAAGCAACGACAGATAATTTAATTATGTGATAGATACATGATAGGTGTTTGGATCAAATTATTATAATGTAGGCGCGGAGTGAATGTCCATGCCAAGTGATGCCATGTGAATCTTTTTTTATATTATACGAATAGGAAGCTAAGTCGACATCATCATCATCATCATTTCAGCCGAAAGACGTCCACCAATGGACAAAGGCCTACCCCAAGCACCGCCACTTCGTCCGGTTCTATGCTTCTCGCATCCAGCGGCCTTCACAAAGTCATGGGTCCACTTTTTAGGAGGCTTTCCAACGCTACGGCTTCCGGTACGCGGTCGCCACTCCAAAACCTTTCGACCCCATCGGCCATCTGTTCTACGAGCAAAGTGTCTTGCCCTAAGTTCAAACTTTAGTGGCAGTGGGCAGGGCTCATTACTCGCACAACGGATGAGTTCTGGAGTAGCGACCCCTAGAGTAGCCCTCTCACAAGATAGGTCAATGACCTGTCAGACTATTCTGTAAAAATCTCATCGTGAAATGACAGAAAAATAAAATAGATGTAGATGTATTTAGTAACCTGTTCCGCTTAGCTATTTCTAAAGAGTCTTAAAAAAAACCCTGAAAGAAATCGACACGTGTTTCACCTCTCAACGAGGCATCCTCAGGATGACGATTGACTTGTCGCGAACTCGAACACGCCGCCCTAGATACGAGAAGCAGACGATCGGTCAATGTGGCGATGATTAGGAAAGGCCTATGTCCAGCAGTGAACATCTTTCCGCTAAATAATGAAAATGGAACTCTTACCTTAACACTAGTGAAGAGATGACTAGCGTCTAGAACCTTCTTGTCGACAGTATCCATGTGTTGTCTGAGTGTGTGTGCGAGTGTAGCTACAGTGCGGTCCCAGCTGTTCGGCTGGCGAGTGCAGCCATCCCAGATGTAGGCGCGGAGGGATTGGGTTGATTGTTTACTGGGGAATTGAGACAAGGTCATGGTTATTACAACAAAAGTTTGAATGAAATAATGCTAATATAAATAATCTATCAAAAATCGGTTGTGAATTTACTATGATTCAAAGGACCGAATTTTCGGAATCCGAATTTTCGGAATCCGAATTTAACGAGCGCTGTCACATCATGGTTTCCGAGTCCCAAACTAGATATAAACTAAAGTAATTTGACAACGGAATCTTAGATAGTTGCTAATTTTCCGCTTTACACAAAGTATAACAAAGTAAGCGTGACTTTCACTTACCAGAAAGAGTAGGAACCAAATTCTCATAATGCACTAATCCTTTTAGGATTAGGGCACACCATGTTACGCAGTCGCTTAGAAAAGGAAGCTACAGCGATCACGCTAGGTTAAATCCCTACCTAATAATTTTTCGACGAAATAATAAAAGAAAAAAAGAAAAATTGTTTATTCTGCACAAACAAAACGCACATTGAAATAAAGATGTAAACTGCACGCATACAAAGTAGCCAAAAGGCTCATATTCAACCAATAAAAGTTTGACAATTTTGTCCATTGGTTGATGTCAGGGCCAGGGACCAAAGACAATGTATGGGCCTTTTTGACGCAGCCGTGAGGCACACTGCCCTCCTAATTTCTTACATCGCACTTTATATCTATTTTTATCTGCTGTATAGTTGTTTATTGTGTGCCTTTTAGTCTGCGCTAAATAAATGTAATTTATTTCTTTCTTTCTTTATATACATTGCGTAATTACTGTTGCGATATTGGCAATGACAAAAGACAAACAATCGAAACAAAAACAAAATGCCGATTGCAGAGGTAACTTTAAAAAAAACTCACAACTCCACCGTCATATCCTCCTTCTTCTTATACCCATCGTCAACAGCACCCTTCAACTCTTTCACCTGATGCTGCATCTCCTGGTATAGCTTCACCAACAGACTGGGGTCACCCGACTGCGCACCAAGAATGTGTAGTATTGCTTGCACCAGTACATCTGAGGATTGGAGCTTTAGCTCGCAGGAATTCTGTTCTGTGCATATCTCGTTCATTGAATTCTGGAAATAGAGATTTTTAATATTTTAACTTTATACAACTTGACAAAGTATCTAAATTGTTTTATTAAAGTAAGTTTCTTTCCAAAATTAAAATTCCTCTTCCTACTAACTTCCATTCCCTCTTGACTAACTTTTCTCCTAAACTAATCCAAGTCCTATCAACATTTTTAAATAAAGAAAAAAACAATTTTACTTCGCTTTCGTTTACTTTATTTAAAATTTAAATAAAGTAAACATGACGCAAAGAAAGAGAGTAAAAAAAACCTGTAAATAACAAATTGGGGGAAAATATGCGTCACATCCACGCAGTGACAGCCGGCGTTGACGTGATGACGTCAACCGGTGCAGCATATAGTGAAATAACAAATCAAAAATAAAATAAATACAGTACTTAGTCCTAAATGTTTACACAAATATAATATTTAAAATGGCAACATTTCGTTCCGTCGGCGACTCACGCGCCTCAGACTTATTGCAATCTGTGCGCGTAGCTGTGAATGTAAATGAAATCAAAATGTAGTCTGGTGTGTAGTAATAATAACTTTTTGTAAATATATGTGTCGAATGGTTGTGTTTTGAATATATATATATATACTTATATTATTTATTTAGCTAGATTTACTAACACAAATTGTCCTGTCGTTTCAGCTACTAACATAACTACTACAAAGTGCAAAGTTCGACGGCTCACCCTGCTCATTGCCGTCACCACATGACGCTGGCAGAATAGTCGACGTCAGCTCAGTTGCCAAAGAAAAAAAAATATATATTTACCCATAGACCGTTCGGAATAAATTCTCTAAATGATAATGAAAAAAACATCAAAATTAATTTTGTAGTTTAAAATATTTAAGCAGTCAGACACACGAAAAGCGACTTTAATATATAATATGTATAGATAACAACAATCAAGAAAGTTGTTTAGTTTGATAACATTATATAGCGGATAATAAGTTAAGTATTTTTAAGTCTTGTCTCGCGTCACAGTAAATCATAATCAGAAACAAGGTTCAAGCAACTGATAATTATCTATCCTGCGTTAGGAACTTAATTTCCAATCATGTAAACAAAATATGTGTTTATGGCAATGTAACTTTAATTAATATAAGTCATTCTAAAATCAACTTAATTTACGCTTACATAAAGTTAATATTTGTTTAAGTAGAAATAATATCGATTGGAAACAAAGATTTCAATAGAATATTATACCAGGGTAGGTAGGACGCCCCTAACCGCCGCAGGAGGAGACGCCCAGGGCGTCGGGAATCGCAAGCCGATTTCCGGCCACCGTAGGCGCGGGCTTGCGGACTGTGAGCAATGCGTGGCTCACCGTCCGATAAGGACCAGGCCCGGGTCGACGGCGCGTTGTTCCACGCGCGCCTCAAAGTGATGTCAGCAGAATTGACGGGGTCCGCTAGGGCCGATGCCTGCCGGGGGGGCGAAGAAAACCGAAAGGGAGATCGTGGCACCCGGCAACAGGGCAACCGAAGGAACACGGGTGGGTTTTAGTCAGTAAGAGTCTGTCACGCCCTCCCGCTCCGCCCAGAGCGGGAGAAGTTATTTGATGATTTCCCACCCAAAAAAAAAAGGTAGGATAGGCAGATGCAAATATCAGCTCAAGTTTTTGTCTAGGAATATTTTATTTAACTTATTATACTTACAATTCTACTGATTACTGCGCTAGCGTCAGCGGCGGCGTACTGTCGTAAATGAGCCGCTAACTGTAAGAACTCTTGGACTGAGCATAGTTCGTGTCGTAGTGCGCTGTATACGATGCGGTCTAGGCTGAGCGCGCGGTGAGTCGTTTCTAGAAGGTGGGATAGGTCGGCGTGGATTTGCCTGTAAATAAGAAGATATAATAGCATAATCAGCCTATAATGTTCCCACTGCTGGGCCTCCCCTCTGTGAGAGGGAATGGGCCGTAATCCACCACACTGGCGGGTTGGTAGATGTCACATGTCTTCGAATTTTTGGTTCTAGGACAGGCCGGTTTCCTTACGATATTTTCCTTCACCGTTTTGAGGGTAATGGTGATGAAAGTAAAGTGCCTCTCTGGGTACGAACCTACGACCTCCAACTCGTAAGTCGCGGACGTTACCACTGGGCCACCACTGTGCACAGAAGATGCAATGAATATTAGTAAATTCAATACAAAAGACATTGTTTTCTATGAATACGTAGTAAATCTGCTACACGCAAATACAGAATTGGCTACAAAAAATGTCTAGATTTTGCTTTGTCACTAAAAACCTTTCAAACTACATGTAAATTATTATTCATATTATTGTATAAAATCTTTTTTTTTTCTAACTTGAACAGACAGCTGTGCTGTGCTGTGCTGTTATTGCGCCACTTCTTCTTCCCAGCTAAAGGCACTAGGAAGTGGTGAAGGGTGGGCGTTTTGGGGGACTGTCTTATGTAATTTTGACGTTCTCAGCCTAGTTTGAATAAATTACTTTTGAATTTCGATTTTTTTTTTAAACATCTAGGTTGACTTTAAGGACAAACTAGTTTAGCTGTTCCCAACTCTCAAAGTGGTAACTATAGCATTAGCATAATCAGCCAATGATGTTCCCACTGGCGGGACACAATCCTGCTCTCCATGAGAGGGATCATAGGTCTATACATTTTTTATTTATTAGGAATTGTTTTCTTACGCAGTGGACTCCAATAGGTTTAGTAGATGGTGGTTTATTGAAAGCCATGCGGATAACTAGACTGTACTTTTAAAAGATAGAGGACATTGAAAAATAAATCACGTTAAACTTAGTAACTAACTGCCTCGTTGGTCTAGTACCTGCAAGTGCTATAGCTGAGCATGAGGTACTGGGTTCGGTTCCCGGGTCGGGCAGAGTGTTATGGGGATTTTCCATCTGAAATTTCTGGATGGTAGATGGCAAAGGCTTGCCCCCTATTACATAGGACTTAAACATAACTGGGGAAATGTGGAAGTACTAATATGTACACCTCTACCTAACCCTTCAGAGGATGTTAAACTTACTGTCTAACAGCCAGTGCACAACAAGCAGTAGTCTCTACAGCGAGAGTAGTTCTTGAGTCCACAAGCTGCCTCACTGCATTGTGTATTTGTTGGTATATGATGGGCTCTTCTTGTTCCAGTAGATCCACTGCGCTTTTAGCTTCCATTAGACATGACCTGGCAAAGAATTAGTAAAAGATATTCAGGTATAGATTTAACAAAATAAGAAAACAAAAAATTTGACGCTGACGAAGTCGCGGGCCGAATCTATTAAATTATAAATAGAAATTTCGACTCGGACATCACTGTAGCCCTGGGCGACGGGAATCGCAGACCGATTCCCGGCCACCGTAGGCGCGGGCTTGCGAAAGGTGAGCAATGGGTAGCTCGCCGACCAATAAAGTCGACGGCGCGTTGTGTTTCACGGGCGCCTCAAAGAGATGTCAGTAGAACTGACGGGGTCCGCTAGGGCCGATGCCTGCCGGGGTCACAAGAAAGTCCGAAAGAGTTACCGTGGCCCTTAGCAATACAGGCAACTGATGGAACACGGGTGGGTTTTAGTCAGTAAGAGTCTGACACGCCCTCCCGCTCCGCCCACAGCGGGAGAAGTTATTTCATAATTGCCAAACCAAAAAAAAAAAAGAAGACATCACTAGCAATTATGATACACCCATCCAATGCATTTAGGGGTTTATTTATAAACGTTGCTTAAAGGTAAGTAATGATTAGCGACTGTTTAACCATACATTTTTGATGTTTGAATGTCACTTAACTTTAAGAAACGTTTATAAATAAACCCCTTTGTTTTTAGGAAGGGTGTTATTTGTGATTAAATATTCAACTAATTGAGTTTTAAATGCATTGAATGAGTGTAATTTATTGATATTATAATTATATTAGTATAGATAATGGGTTAATCACACAATATGCTTACGTTAGTTGGCTTGGATGAACATCTTTGTAGTTTGCAACTAATGCCAGCTTCGCTTGCTCTCCACATAGTTCAGCTTTCGATTCAATGTATGTGCACATTGCATCAGATAGTCTGGAATGTACAAAAAGGCCAATTAGAACAACAAGTACAGTAGTGCACAGTGCCACCAACATTTATCTGTCATATGTCTGTATTATATGATCAAAATACATTTCACATTTCCCAATTGCATAATTTTCAACTATAGTTTAAACTGTCAATAGATTTAAAACAAGCCCTAATCATAATAATAGTAATTTATTTCTCTCAAGAAGGTACAAATTTGGTACATGGTATTTAGGTTACAGGCAGATTCAAACCTTTTTCTAATGTAATGTTAATTATCTTTTTGAATGCTAGTGTTTCTGTGACAAAAAATTACCTTCTTTTCTTTCCTTTATAGATATTAATTTTATTAAGGAAAAAAAAAGGTTTAGTTAACTCACCTTTCTTCCATACTCTTGGCCTCAGCCAGTGCAGACCTCAGTTCTTCATCAGATGAGGTGTCATTCACTCTTTTGGCAAACTTCTTAGATGTGTACAAGTCAAAGTGGGATCTAAATAATGCCTGTGACTGTCTGTAAGTCTCAAAGGGGCCGAATGTGAAGAATTTCTTTGCATTTTCCTGAAAAAAAAATTTGATTAGAATAAAGATTTTCCCATGTTTTCTACACAAGATAGGCAAAATGTTATATTAAAAAATTTAATGTTTGTTTCATATTTTATGCTGCCATACCATTAATCCAATTATGATAAAACATAGTCAACTTGCGCGAAGGCTATAGTCACAAATGAAGTCGCAAGCAGAAATTTGTATTAAATAAATTTTGTTCAGTAGCATCTTCTACTAATTTACAATATCAAGATAAACCAATTTTCCCTAAAAACATTTCCACATCATACCATAGGCCATGGTTTGTCTTTTATTAGTAAAAAAATACAATCTAATATGATTTAACCACAAATGTATAGATTAATGAAAAAAGAAAAACAGCCATAGATAGATTATAATAGTTTTAAGAAAGAATGCTGACTTATGTTCTTCCTACATACTATCGAAGAAAAGCATATCTATACACCATTAGGACTATTTCTGCTCACAGCGCTTGGCCGCTATAGAAAGCGGCCGTTTAGTTTTCAAACTGCTTAGTTTCTCATCATCTTCCTATGGCGGTGGGCAAAAACTACAAAATGCTACTTGTTACGATCCCTACATATTCCTTTTGCTTCATTTACATACATACATCATCATTCATACATCTGGTCAGAGAAGCATTATGTCTTATGATCACCCACATTCTGAAGATTATTACCTTATCACTATGACAACTGCTGTACACATCTAAAGTATCAGCGATCACATCTATCACTTCATTGGTGATAGTCTCCACTTCTTGAGCGAGGGCCAGGCAGTCCTGAGCAGCAGTGCTCTCGTCATCCTTCCATTGCCGGTGTGAGGAGTTCAGCTTTGAGATCTCTATGGATAATTCTTCTTTTGTTAATCTGTGTAAGATAATATTGGTTTGTATGAGTAACAAGGACCAGGCAAGAGTTATATAATAATTGTAGCATTCTGTATTTTTTGTTGCAACTATAGAAAAAAGCAAGAGCTTTTATTTCACGGAATGACAAAACTTTACTTTTAACTTGTTTTTACTTACTCATTCTGTCTCTTCAAGTCACCAAGTACCGTCTCCTGTTTTCGTAACATATGAAGCCGATCTTGTAGCATTTTGATGTCCATTTCGACATCCTCCTTAGCCTCCTTATCTCCTGGTAGACAAATACCTTCATACTGCTCTTGTATGCTTGTTATAGAAGATTCTAGATCTTCTGGGGAGAGAATAAGACCTTTTTTCTCTAGTTCTATGTATCTGTAAGAAGAATTGATAGTAATAGCACGTATTGTGTGTGGTAGGTAATTTCTTTGGGAATTAATATATTAATTCTTATCTCTATCTAATTCTTCATTGTTAAAACACCAATTAGTAAGTTTAGGTAATATATATAAGGTTAGAGTAAAACTAACCTAGGCTTAAGGCGACCCTTAAGCCTTGGATAACAAACGAACACTACTATTAAGTTATAGAAAAGGAACAATGACGCAGAATCAAAGTCATTATTTTGATGTTGATAAGTATCATAGTTATAGACAAAAGAATAGCTCTGGATTAAAATAAACAAGTAATATTTCACTTACCGACATTCCTCGCGGGCACTCAACGCATTATTATGATCCAAATTGTTGTGAAGCCAACGCAAAACGCCAGCAAAGTCTCGGTCATTCAACATCCATTCAAACGACTTTTTACAAGTGTCCACACCCAAACTATGGAGGAATGGCACGAATTCTTCATCGCTCATGTCATCTAACGCATTCATCATTGAAAATTAAGATTATTTCTCACGTAAACTCGCGTAAACTTAAAATATTCGTAAGCGGTTATTGTTTTCCATTCGAAAAATCAAAATCACAACATAACATTGATGTTTGACAATAAATGTTGTGGGGTTGCAAAATCGGGATTTAAAAAACTACTATTGGAAGTCGTCGGCGGGTTTGGCGGTCGGTAGTATTTCTGGAATCGTTGATAGATTTATTTTTAAACAAATAATTACTTGAAAATACCGATAAACATTAAATGTTTTTGATTGTTATACTTAATCCAAAGTGTGCCATATTATTTCTTCTTTTTATAATAACACAAAAACAGTAAACACAGGTACTTACTACTGGTTTATGCTCTGATCTGTAATAAATTGGCCACACTGAAAAAGTTCGTTTACAAAGATAGCTTCATATAAAAATCACTGCTGTAGTCTTGCTACATATTAGTAATCTGTGCCGTAGTCCCCCAAGGGGTAGGCAGAGTCGTACAGTACAACGATTTCGTCAGTAGGTTAGTCGACAACAATAAATAATTATCTAGGTATAAAACAAAATAAATACTACGCCGCGTTCTAAAAAAAATATTCTGCTCCTACCAAGCAATGAAGTTTGCTAATTGAAACTGGAAAATAATCGAAATCGGCTGTTGTCCGTCTCTCCACGCTTTAGAGCCTCTCTTAAAAAAAAAACTGATAATAATTCGAGAGCTCTCTGTCTCGAATTATTATCAGTTGTTTTTTTTTTTCGGAATGGAAACCTATAATTTTAGGAAAGGTTTAAATTTAATGACAATTACATCAAATTAAATCGTAGTAAAGTATTTTTTTTTTTTAATAAATAAGCATTGGCTGCGAATTTTTCTTCTATGCCACTATAGAGCCACCACGAAATTCTTGTTGGCAGCGATGGAAAATCCTACAACAAGGAATTTCCTGTCATCTACTGCTCTGCTTTCACGTGCCAGACAAACAAACCTAGAAAACCCAGACACCTATATTTAACCCCAGTTAATCCAGAACATACCACTCGACACTCTCGAGCGTCCTTTTGCCCCTGACCCTGAACTTGCATCCAACGAACGTTCAAGTGCGAGGCTGCCAAAACAGAGGGTCCTGATTGGGTAACTACATGCCAAATTGTCACTTCCTTCGTTCTTTGTGTCACCATGATAAAATGATTTATTGGCTGACGCAGTAATTTTTGCCATTTTATTTGTTTGGACAATGTTTGGATCTCGTAAGCAGGAATTATTGTCTGTCCATGGTAAAGGAGAAAAAGCGATCTTAGCCCCGGAACTAAACAAGATTAGCGCAAAACAGGTAAGAATGATGTAAAAAGGAAACTCCCTGTTATGCCATTCTCCCCTGTTTGTGGCTGACATACTGATGCAGTGAGTTGAAAAATATGTATATGGATAATGATGACCAAAATCACATTGACACTCGTAATGTAAGTACCTAATATAAAGTTAAAGATTCGTGGTTCATTATCACAAAGTGCCCACCTGGAGATGAGTTGCCTTGGGTAACCTGAAAGTCTTTAAACAGACTCCAGACCCAGGTTGGCCGAAGCAAGGAAAATCTGTTCAGGTGGAGATTCATAATATGACGACTCCTCTTTGGAGTGTTAATGTGGTGCTGATCCACAAACGATGGGACAATGTCGTGTCCTACGTATCCTGTCAGCTGCACGTTACAGGAACTGATGGACGCTAGTGATGGCGCCAAATACGTAGCCGAATTCTGGGCCGAGTTTATTTAGATTGCCATCGACACGCTAAGAAGAAGAAAATCACAAAGTTTTACACGAATATTGTTGCTTTGCAATTCATAAAAAAGGGAAAGCGATACCTATTTACCACCATCTTATAAAGGCCAAAGTGACCAAAAGTGTCAAGCATCCTTGCATCGTAACCGTAGGTTAAAAAAAAAGGTTTATTTCAATTACAAAGGGCATTTAGATACATGTTTTGGAAATCACCTTCCAAGCAGGAATTGCTTGTGTTAGGACACTCCGTGCTTTTCACTTATAATTTTATCTACTAACTAGATTTTGTCCGCGCTTCGCCCGCGTGTATGTCGTAAAATATCTCACGGAAACGTACTATCGATACCAGGATTACATACCTAATTAGCAGAAGAAAAGGTCATTGACTCCTACCGCTGCGCCCGCGTTACCGTCAACCATAATTATTTTGTTACGCGTAATTTTGAATCTGTGATATTTTTTAAACTATTCATTTAAATGAAATGATGTCAAGGCACATTTTAATCTAAATTAAATGCTTAATTTAAGTAACATAGTTTATTGGATGAGGATTACTATAATACCGGTCAAAATAGCTTCGGAAATAACAATGAAATTTTTATCAAATTCTGAAAGATAAAAATGGTTATTGTGGGTCATTATTACAGGATAGACCATCGCGATAAATATGCCATAGCGGACTTTTTTGTTGAACTTTTTAAGATGAACAATACTGTCAAACATAAATTGTATGTAACTTTTACGATTTCCGCGGCGCACGCCAATAAAGTTCCCAGTCGGGATGCTTTTTTCCGACATCTTCAACAATAATCGTCAAATTTCAGCCAATTTACAGAAAATCTTAATGAATTATACACTTAAACCTTCTTCATGAATCATTCCGTCCATTGGTGAAAACCGTTTGAAAATCCGTTCGGTAGTTTTTGAGTTTATCGCGTTCAGTCAGACAGACAAACTGACAGACAAACGCGGCGGGGGACTTTTTTATAATATGTAAGGATTAATATGCAATTGAAATGTAAACATACAAAACTAATAATAATTAGTAAGTTTCAAAGAACACACCTACGGTCAATAAAAGAGCGTTATGCGCAGAAAAGGGCCAAAATGCGCGTAGTTCGCGTTAGGCGCGCTTAGTTCTGTAAATTTATTTTTTATTAATCTTTCCAGTATAAACTATATTAAAAGCACCCTGTCCGCTGATCAGTCTTTGCCCACATCTTAAGCAAGTCCTTCTATTGTGTTTCATTATGCGAAGTGTTCGTCACCGCTCGTGCGATGTCGAGGCTACTTGAGCAGCCGCCGTCGATGTGAACTCGCTTCCGTGTCCACTTACATGTATAGCTTTCTAGTGAGTGTGCATTGTTTTACGACACGAGAATGTTGTTCCCTTAGCTGCTTGGCAAGACTGCTTTCTTCCTTCCTTTTTGGCTGTAGTAAATCTGAAGCACCACTGAGCTTGAGTGAAATTGCTCTGCCAAAATGGTTTCAAAACAATACTGAGCAAGCAGAAATTGGTGATTCCAACGACACATGGTGTCCCGGCTATACATATTATCCAGAAAAGGCAACGCAGCTGCTAAAACCACAAATTCGGGCAGGTTGGTGAGGTTGGCTACATGATTATCCTGTTATTGGTATCATGGTCTGGTCATCACTTCATCAGATCCTGTTTTGGTAACCGCTCAGTTGCAATACAGTTCCAGCATAGCGAATGAGGCCCCAACTTGTTTTATGTAGATTAGTCGTAAACCAATGGAGACGCACTCTTATTGCCTACATAGAAACTAGGCGACATGAAGCACTCTCAACATCTCAGCGTTGTCCTCACAAAGAAAAACAATGCAGTCAGCTTGTTCAGGCATACAAGCGATACTTTCAATCACCCCCTTTATACCCAACCTTAATATCGGGCCATAAGGTTTAAACTCCCGTCGTTATTGTAAGAGAAGTATTGAATGGGTGTCAATAGTCCTTATCGTTGTGGATGGCTCTAGACTTGCTCGTGCCCCATGAATGCCTGGTATTTTCTATTTAACTAGATTTTCGCTGGCTTGCTGAATGCAACCACCATGTCGAGTACCTAAGTAGTTCTATTTATTGATTGGTGGCTTCTTATACAGAAATAACTTACATCACACATTATTTGTCAATAATCTCTTTCCTACTTAGATATTGCATGAACTTCTTGATTCTATACTATTCTATATTTTATATAAATTGTGTAACTTGTATTGTTGTTCAGGACAAGAGTGCATTCGTTTTCTTCTAGGGGTCATCTAACTATCAATTATTTCTAATATCAACAGTCATATTTTGTAATATTACTTAAAAGGTTTTTGCATAGACTTTAATAATAACCACAAAATGGAACACAGAATTTATGGAACCTAATTCCGTGATATCCATTCCTTGCTAGGAAGGCAGTTGGCACATGTTGAAGCACACCTACTTATTTATAATTATGTAAATTATGTAACGTATAAGAAGTATGGAAAGTATGTACCTACTAAAAAAGGTCGAGAGAACCCTCAAACTTTCTTAAACAGTGTTTTAAAAGATTATGCGTCACATCTTGTGAGGGTCTTGCAAACAGTCCATAAGTGGCTGGCTCGCGGTTTGCTCTTTAAACTTTGGCAGGCGCTTTGAAAAGAAAACTACGGTATCTACAGACAGAACCAGAAGTGAAACCACAGAAAACAGAACGATTAAAACACATAAACATAACATCACGCCTAGATTCCTCGGAGGGTTTGGCAGAGGTCTACCCATTAGTGCAGCCACATTTTGCCGGTTACATAATTATGTCCAAGTCTCATGTAATACCTAGGGAACGACCCTTTTGCCATCGACGGGGCACAAATCTAGACTCTGGGCTACAACTGAGAAATTCCTGATGGAAAAACCCAATATCACTTTGCCTGACGAATTGCGAAAATAATATCAAATGTCCCATACAAAACTTCAATACCTATTCGACCCAAAAGTTTGGGACGTATTAAATAATAGGTACCTATGGGTTTTATTATGCCAAGAATGATTAATTTCTACATTAATATATGCTGTCTGAAAATTTTTCTTCAAAGGACGAGCACGCTTTTACTATTCTTTCATTCCTAGACCACAAAAAATACCACCCTCAACCACCATAGCATCTCTTTTATAAGCAAGGGGCTCTTTACAAAAGAGCACCCTATACATACTGCTATAGTAAGGGGTTGTATACAGGGCGTGTTTAATTAAGGGGCTATAAAAAGAATCTATTTGTGTTTGTAGTAGTCTGTGTATGTCAGTTTGTTTGTTTCTCTAGGACGCGCCATCGAGCGTCTGTTCTTTCCAATATAGTTGGACAGAGAATGGGATGGAGTCGATTTAATCTGATGTTATACCTTTTTATCCGTGGACCATATCCGAGGCTAGATAACATTAATTTTTTTATATATTAGAAGATGGAGAAGAAAAGAATGACGACACAAAATAACAAAAAAAAAGCAGGAAACATTGAATACCTGTTCATTATTATTTTGAGATAGAATAGTTAGGTCTATTCAGATCAATTATTAGGTAGGTACCAACTTTTTTTTTGCTAGTCCCAAGTTAGGTTATACAGATGCGTGAGCGTTTATCTGTACATTTGGCTCATAACTCTTAAAAAATTAACATGCACATCATTATAAGTGATGTAGTCACCGACTATGGGTTTTGTTTTGCCAATCAGCCGACTAGTCAGCAATATCGATAGTGATTGAGGCTGAAAATGTGCTCTTTGCCCTCTGAATTAAAATTGGAAGCATTAGAAAACAAACACACAGCTACTCCACACCTTACTTAACAAACAATACTAACAAAGTCAAAGTCAGGATTATCTCGCTGGCGCCTGTACAAAAGGACCAGCCTATAAAGAAACGTAAATAACGTGTAAATAAATAGCACGAGCACGACTCGTGCCCGCCCCCTGGCGACGACGTAGCGTATTATTAGCGGTACGAAATAATTAGTAGTTTGTTGTACCTACCTGTGGTTAGTTAAAGGGCTCACCTATTGTATTTTTTATCTCCATACACAATCTGATTGATTAATTTTGTTTTAATTAGTGAAGGTCCGCAGGGCAAGGGCGCGTTGTGACAAAGATTGGGTATCTTTGTCTCAACGCTCCCTTGCTCCGAATGTGCAGAAATTAAAACAGTTTTTGTCCTTCCACCTTTCGTGGTAACCTTTTATATAATTTTACCAGTACATCAATTTAATTTATTTGTATAGCTGGCAGTGAAATTCCCGTCAAAATCAGACCAGCCGTTTTGGATATTAGCCGGAACAAACAGACAGAAAAAAATACTTGTGTTTGTGTTGTTATTTACTGTATATACTTTCATACGCATTTATTAATAACCTGTTATTTTAATATTACAAACAGACACTTCCATTTTCTTTATTTGTATTGATGTATAGATTTAGTAGGTAAGTATAATGCGAATTTCCATTTATTTAGAATTTTGTTTTCTAATTGTATTTTATATTTTCATAAGTTTCTTTAGTTAATTACGTTATTGTTTCATGGTGAAAGCTGTGTATACCTGTAATAGACATACATACCAGTACCTACTTTTGTTATGCTAATTATTCCTAGTTTTAATTTTTTGTATGTACCGCTGTTAGTGTACTAAATAGATAAATTAATTAATTACCTATATAAAAAAATGGTCCTTAGAGCGTGTACTGCATCACAAGTATAACAGGGTTTCGCAACTCGCGGGGGCACTGGTCAGTACAGTAGAAAATAAAGATAGGTAGATAATTGATGACTCTTTAAAACACTTTTTAAACTCCATCAAATGACAATAAAACACCAATAAAAGAATCAGCCATAAAAATTCAACTACCCATCTAAAATATACGTTTCAAGTTTCAACATCGCCATAAATTGTTACAAAATAATCTATGTTTAGAGCCATCTATCAGTCGACACTTAAATTCATTAAGTGTTTATAAGCTGCCAACGCTGAACACGGTCGATTTGACAGGTCGAAACTATTTTCGGAACTTACCAGTTTAAAAAAATGTTGTTGCAGTGGTTAAAATAGCCTTTAAAAGTTTGATGGGATTCCGCCTACACTTCTGATTTTGTTATTATTGCTTTTGAATAGTTTTTGTCTGATAATCTCTATTAAATGTAATATTGTAGTTTAATACAATATTTTATGCATTAGGTATATTATATCAAACAAAAGTATAGATCCTGGGTTCGGTTCTCGGGACAGGCAAATTGTTATGGGGTTTTTCCATCTGGAATGTCTCAGTAGCAGCCTGGAGCCTGCATTTTTGCCCGGGTTTTGGCAATAGGCTCGCCCCCTATTACATGAGACTTTAACATAACTGGCGAAATGTGGGTGTACTACCTCTGCCTAACCCTTCAAGGAATACAGGCGTGATGTTATGATATGATGAAGCAAAGAAAAAATCCAAATATAGAGTAAAATTAACATTGGATCACAGGACAAGAATTTGTATTCAAAACAAAACTATAGAAAATGGCCTTTGGGCTGTTTCCAATATTTCCCTAATTGAATTGACTAACAATTATTATTATTAAAGCTTACAAAACGCCTACTTACATTTGCAAAGGTGCAACGCTTTCATACCTACTTCTAACGGAATTAAAGGAATAATGGTAAATTTCGATTTTTTTTTAAGTGTTCCCGTTTTGCCATGGATTTTATTGATAGTTTCATTCTTTGCTCAATATTTCTCATTTAATAATGTAGAAGCAACAATAATAAAAATATAAGTAAATAATTGATGTTGTTTGATATAAATACACAAACAGCCTTTATTTACGATTGTACGCGTATATTTAGCCTGAAGCCCACTGCATCGGATTACGGCTAATGCATATCTGACAAGGGATTACGTTTAATTACTCTCTAATAAAACATGGCCGTCGTCTGGTTATTTGATCGGTCTTTGAGACAGACTGTCGCAGTGACATGGTTAGGAGGTATGCTAAGCTGAATATGGTTGAACTTGCAGATCACTTTTCTTGTTGTTCCATTGTTTTGTCACCCATTTGGTATGCTATGCTCGTGTTCAAAATAGGCCGTCCCTCATTCTTTTGTCGATTGGTACTCTCACGGAATATAAAAAAACAATTCCCTGTGTTCCATATACAATCCTTTTGATACTCACTTTTTCATGTAAGAAAAAAGAAAGAAAACGTATTTAATACGACACACACAATGCTATAAATATAAAAGAAATTAGTATAAAAACAGAAGGTCCTATCCGAGGCCAAAAGGCTCTTAACTCAGCATGATGCTGCGACATTTAACAATAGCCAAATGTCGCACCGCTGATCATCAATCCGTGATACTATTTACGATAATTGCCCAGAATTGCCTAGAAGTAACCTATTCATTCGTAGTTTCATGACTGCTGCACCTGTGTAAGTTAGGAAATCAAAGAAACTTATCTAGGTAGCGGGTACTATCTACTGTGAGAAATCTTTCAAACTTTTTTTTTGGGTCTACTCCTTAAAGACATAAAGACATCAGATGCATTATTAAGATGTTTGATAGATTCAAATTATGTCTTTACAAGTTTCTGAGACTAGTACCCAAGTTACTATCGGCTGCTAATCAATACCAAACAAAATGGTAATTGATTTCCTTCCGCTAGTAAACATTCTGGCCAAAAGAAAGTTGGATATCATTGTATAATTTACCGTAAGACCAATTTGTAGGTGCTGATAACAAACTGAGAACACCGGATATCCTCATTGTCACTTACGACAGATAAAGGGACAAGTGGTGTTTATATTAATGAAATAGCATCTACATGTTATTTGAGATTGTATGGAGCATCAATGAAGATAGCAAAAATATGGGAATTGCAGTAAAAGCTATTCTATATTAAGCCGATGATTGGTCCCCATGCCCTGTTTAATTATTATTATCATTTGATAATTTCCCATGAGTCCATCTAATCTCACCAGAAAATATGGGGAAGAAATCACTGGCTATAATCTGTTCCAAAACTTTTTAATAAAAGTATAAACAAACCTTGTTCAGGTGAAATTAATTTGTTTACATAAAATTAAATAATTTTTGAACAGAGTATAGGTTTCTGCTTTACAAGACTGGAGAGTATAGATGTTTGGCTAAAACTCTTTAGGTTCCAATACTTATTGTCTTGTCTTTCCAGCTAATTAAACGGCATTGTTTATCTACCAGTGGTACCCATCTTCCTAATTACTATTATCATCTTGTAATAAGGACAGTATGACAACCAAAACACTGATATCATTGGACATTATAATTTTAGAAATGATCTACAATTATAGTCTAGGAAATCGCAAGTAAAATGATAACGTTATAAATTCGCGTGAAGTGGCGAATGAAACAGATGTTTACCCCAGTTCATTGGCACTATTCTGTCCAACGAAATCCTGCTTAAATAATTATCATCAACAGAGTTAATTATACTGGAGATCGTAATACATACTGGGGAATGAAATTGAATTGGCTGTGTGGCCTTTTTTTTTTTTCGAAGGTGGGAAATCATCAAATAACTTCTCCCGCTCTGGGCGGAGCGGGAGGGCGTGTCAGACTCTTACTGACTAAAACCCACCCGTGTTCCTTCGGTTGCCCTGTCGCCGGGGGCCGAGATCGTGGCCTTTCGGTTTTCTTCGCAACCCCGGCAGGCATCGGCCCTAGTGGACCCCTTCAATTCTGCTGACATCTCTTTGAGGCGCGCGTGGAACACAACGCGCCGTCGACGGGCCTGGTCCTTATCGGACGGTGAGCCACCCATTGCTCACCGCCCGCAAGCCCGCGCCTACGGTGGCCGGAAATCGCCTCGCGATTCCCGACGCCCTGGGCGTCTCCTCCTGCGGCGGTTAGGGGCGTGAGGGCGCGAAATTTGCCTCTCCCTCACGCGTTCCGCCTCCTCCTTCGCGAGCATTACCGCTTCGCAGAAGGAGGTGACGGCCTCCCATTTCCTCTCGCTCCGTACCATGGCCTGAACCAGGGCCGGACGCGAGAGATCACCGCCGCCGATCGCCTCCACGAGGACACGGCGATGCTCCGCCCAAGCTGGGCAGACCTCCACCGTATGCTCCACCGTGTCCTCCGGGCGATCCACACAATGGTGACACCCGGGCGTTTCCTCCCGCCTTATCCTGTGCAGGAACCTCCCGAAACAGCCGTGTCCGGTGAGGACCTGCGTCAGGCGGAAGGTGAGGACGCCGTGGCGCCTCTCTAGCCACTCCTCAAAGAGAGGTCTTATCGCTGCAATTGTGGCGTGCCCATGGCTGTGTGGCCTGCCAATCAAATGGATGGTTATTCGATTTAGTCTTGTTGTTATTATAGAATAGCTAGAAGTTTAGTAGTCTCAGACGAGTTAAGTAACATCATCATTTTCCATCTTCTTTTCAGTTTCCGTACTTTTTATTTTTTTGTGTTTGTGTTTTTCTCTCCCTCATGTTTTGCCGCATATAAACGTATTTGTGAAGTGAAAACATCTTTAGGCGCGTTGGGCATTTTTGTGATGGGACTAAACCATTGATTTCGCGATACTGTGACGACACGTCATTTTTGTAAACGCGATTTATTTATATTAAGTTCCGGATCAATGTTCTTTGCAAGTATTTTTACTTTAAAGGTTTCGGAAGTATCTTTTTTTTTTAAACGCATTTGTGCTCTTTATTTAGATAAGGTCCAATGGTCTATACAAGTATTTTTCTTCCACCAAGGCGATCTTGTTCAAGTTTTCACTTCTGCGCTCCCGGAATGCCACTACTTTTTTTTTTCTTTTTTTCTGTTTATGTTATTGAGTCAATCATCATCTAAAATCCATTTATATCAATCCATGACTCCTACCTGAACGGATTGATAGGTAGGGGTTGAGATAAAAGTTTTTAGGAGCTATACAATTCATAAATATTGAGAAACAAGTTTTCTCATTCACGTGACTCATAGGAAAAATCCAACACTGCACAAGAACGCAAAAAAATATTTCAGATAATTTCCGGGATTACCTTTATTTGACCAATACTGCCTTATATTTTTTTACATATTGCATAGAATACTATACAATATGTAAAAAAAAACCCTGTCCGATCCGAATGGGGCATAGGTACTGCAATAACATTACCTAAAAGTAATAAAAATCTAATTATTATTGAAAATAAAAAAGTTAATTCTATTTAAAAATCACATTTTTGGTACCAAAATTACTCCAAATTCATTAAAAATGCGCAAATTTTATTCAGAGGTGATAAGTTATGACTTGTAGACACTCGCTAAACACGATACTCTCAGTACGATACTTAACAACACCGTCACTGATAGGACAGGGATTTTTTACATGTTGTACACCTAATCATGATTTTACCACGCAAACCGTATGCTAACAATAGTTGCATGTTCCAAGGACATAAACACACCACTGTAACATAAATTAACTACAAAAACAATTGCACATCGCGTATGCTTTTGTAGTTACCTAAAATAAGACAACTGCTCAGGTACACGATTACGGATCACTATAAAAAAACCGTTGGTACAAAACACACGTTGCTAAAATAAAGACGGTTTAAAAGAGGGCGTCGCGGTGAACGGGTTAGAACAGGGTTCCTCAAACTTATAGCCCCACGTAGGTAACTATTTAATTGCACAGATGACAGCGAACCCCTTGATTAAAAGAAAATTTAGCTGTAAAAGAAAATATTTATAATAAATTAATACAGATGATAGTCGACCTAACTCGTTTACCACCCTAAAGTAGAATGTCACTTGCACGTGACAAAACAATATGTTATTATTGTGTGACAGTTATATAATTTCCTTAGACTTATCTATTGAAGTTTGTTTATTTGGAATGGTTGTCAAAATTATAATGAGGTTGACTATATTTATTATCTATAGAGGTATGAGTAACAGGGTGTAAAGTTCACTCATCCTCTATAGAAAAGAGAGGGTACCTCCGACCAGACGGGTATTGTGTCTGGTGGGCAACTGCCTGACGATTGATGTCGGGACGCTGTATATACTCGTTGCGCGGTAAACCTGCTTGCGCGATGCAGGATGCGTAGTTGATGCGTAGTTTGATGCGTAGATTGCATGTAGCGATGTAGATACGGGCCCGGGCCCTATCAGAATACCAGCGCTGCGACATTTTTTTTTTAAATGTCGCAGCATATATGCTGAGATAGAAGCCTTTTGGCCTCGTACAGGACATTCCGTAATTTTTAAAAAAAATTGTATGTTAATTTTTTATTAACGTTTTAATGAGTGTGTTTTAGTTTAATTTGTGATGCCCTGTGCGAGTCCCAATAAAAAAAAAAGAAAAAAAAAATACGATTCAGAAATTTATATTGTAGTTATTTTGGTCTGTTCCAATCGTTATTCTGCATCTGGATCAATTTGGTTTCTTTCTATACCAACCTAGACGCTGTCGGTATATCGTCCTGTCATGTACCATCGCGGAAAGCCATAGCTAACCGCCGTAAGGACGATTCTTGCTTGCAGTACTCGGCCGCTATAGCACCGGGGCGCTAACAGATGTGGTCATCGTGTGCACGGGATTTTGTTTTAAAATTGGTTAGTTATGGGCTTCCGCGATGGTACCCTAAGACCAACAGTCATCTTTCTAAAATTACGCACTAACCCCACTTTGAGAAACCCTGGGTAAGGCTAATTACACCCACCTGAACCACCCTATACCTATCTCCGGCGCATGACTCATGTCCGTGGGGTTTCCCTCCAATTAATATCGGATGGTTGCACTTGATGTATTTGCGTAATTCTTTAGGTGAAGTGGTAGAAAGTGTACATATAGGAATTTCTAGGCCGGTTTACCTTAGGAGCGATCTTTATCACATACTATATTTAGAATTATGATAGCTATTTTCACTTATGATAGCTAGCTACTAATCAAGTATTGAAGTAAGTCTTATACTTATTTTTTCATTGAGCTACTACCACATTTTCTCTGGACAATTCCTTCAGGCCATAAACAATAATCGCCCGCCACATGAACTAGCGTGATGTTTGACGTACAGACCGCGTTATATTGTAATTTATAGCCATATGCCCTTCCCCCCGGCCACGACGGAAAAATAAATTACCTGCGTCTATAGAAGTACCGGCTATACATGGTTCATGGCGAATTACACGTGCACACAGTAGTGGAGGGTTTTCTGAAGAGAAAATCAATAAGTAGTACCACTGTTTTAGTTCTATCAGTGATGGTGGAAAAAAATTGGTCCTTCCGTTCCTGCTCGAAACGGTTTTTGGTCCTTTTGCCCACAAGATCCAAAATTCCAAAATCCTGTAGGTATATTCCTGTATTTTTTTATTACATAGCATGATTATACTATTTAGATTAGATTGATATATTATATTTTCGAGACGGAGTTTCTTGCCCGTGCTTCTCCACAAGTACCTACTACGCTTTGGACTGGGCAACTAGCTTCATTTTCTGCTCGACCAACTCCTTGACATTTCAAAAGTGCCTGTAAAAGGTTAATTAAAATAAATGCTTTGAGTTTCTGTTTGAGTTTGTGATAAGTATCAATTAATAAGAACCCAATTAGGAACAAATCACAGCACTTCCAACTAACTCTATCAATCACAACATCACTCATAGTGAAGGAGCAAGACAGCTTAACATGACACATCATCTTGACAATTAATTACTAGCTCCTAGTCTACATTCGAGAGCAGATAAAAGTGACGGCTCATCAAAAGTTGCATTCACATGTCGTGAACTCCTGAACTGCACTAATTTCTTGCAAAATTGTCTTTGCTAATCGTGCTGTGACTTAAATACCATTGACATATGGTTTCATTTGCAATGATAGACGTTCGCTCGTGAAATGCATTACTTCTACAATATTTAGAGTTTATTTTGGGATACCGAATTAAGTCTTTGTTTAGCTCTTGTACTTACAAATTCTTTGGAAAGACACTTTAAGTAATTAATTTTGATTTGCTGAACTTATTAAATACATCTATTAATCAATTAAGAAATGGTTGTTTGTTGTTGTTCTCGTTTGTTGTCTCATATCATCCCACTGCAGGGCATTGTCCTCTCCTCAAACAGAGATGGTACGAGCATTGATCACCACCCTTACTCAAGATGTGGGTCAAATGCGTAAAAAATTATGTAGACGACCACATGCTTCAGGACAGAAATTCCTTGGTAGAGATTCAGACCAAATAAAAACAAAAACAGCGCTGTCAAAAGTGACGTGAGGCCGGTTTCGTAAACATATGTGCACCTAGTGAGGTGTAGTTTGATTGTAGTGTCACTGTAAATGGTTGTAAATGTGTGCGCGTCACTGTGTATGCACAGAACGGAGGTGTAGTTTTGGCATGCTTCACTGTATTGTTCGCAAAGCTCTGTCTTGGTTTTTTATTTGGTCTGAGGGTCTGAACTAAGAATTACCGACACAGCGACACCTAAAATACACCGATGAGTTAGAAAATATACAAACAAAAACATCTGCTTATGTGGATATTTAATATGCGTATGCATCTTGGAAAGCAAATAAATATACTTACATAGTTATCAACAATTCTTTTAAAAAATCCACAACACCGGCGCTTTAAAAAATACTTTATTTCATTAAATATTTTTCAAATAAATTGTATCTCCTTTTCACACCCAAAGGGGAATTTTTTTAAGGCACTTAAAAATCAAACATCCAACCTTAGTTATTATAATCCTATCGAAACTAGAATCGTATCATTTTGAAGCCCTTTAAATTCTGCAGGATTTTTTTAACATCCTTTTTTCGTTTTTAAGAAGTATAAAATTCTTTGGAAAAAGTCCCGAAATAAAGGGTAAAAAATTGTTAGTCATTTATTGTAGCCCTTTTAGTAACGCATCTTTTGATACCATTTTCATTTCTCTATCTTAATAATTGAGGATGTTAGGCCCTGGTCATACTTTTCTTGAAAACGGGTCGAACTGAAAATGGGGTGGAACTGAAGCGATCGAAAAAGTATTTTTATCACACCTGCTCTGAAAATACATACTAATTATACCAATTATAGGGAAGAAACGCCTTTATCCCGCCCTTCAAATCCTTTCATCCCAAGGTATGGAAGTTTGTATGAAAATCCTTCCGACCCAAGGGTGGGAAGTATGTATGAAATTCCATTACATACCCGGTTTTTCTTTTTTTTTAATTTGTCAGCAGTCATACTGCCAAGAGACTTTAACTGTCTACTAATTAAATTTCAAGTAAATTGTTACTGGCCACATACAGTTTTTTTTTTACCAGTTACCAACCTCCTTGGTGCATACAGAAAATTAAAAACGAAATTATTTTTGTATATAAAACGCGCGGAATCACGGAAGAAGTGGCTTTTTCAAGCCTTCAACTAACTCAAGATGTAAACATGTCTCAAAATATCAAGATACCCGGACAAAATGTAACATCTTATAATAGCTGCACTTTTAATAATTGTACTTTTAACTAAATATAAACATTTCTATGCATTTATGTCCATAATTTTCCTCGTAGGTGTAATAAAAAGCACTATACATCCCTCAGGATAAAGTACAGTTCCATACCTCAAATGGTTTGCGCCCCTCGCAAGCTCGTGGCGCAAATGCCATAATCTCGGTATGGAACTGTCACTTTCTTCCCTCTGAAGTAATGTACTATTTCAATGCTAAACATGACTCAAGACTTTAAACACAACAACGTGCCGTGAAAATACTTTGCTAAAGGCTATAAGTACTGTAAAGATCTTTTAATTTGCTTGGTTTAACCATGCAGCCTTCATGAATAGTTTATAAGTTAATGGCATAAATTATGAGACAAGCACTATTTCGTATTAAGTGGCAGTTAGCTTGAAGAGCTGACAGTGTATGTCATCACGAATAAAATAAATCTTTTAGGTATTTGAACCAGAGAGTACTTACGTAATTACTACGTTTAATTTGAACGACCCGGTAATATATGGACATACAGTACCTACTTACTTTAAAATATATATAGTAAAACCAAGCCCAGGCCTTACCTCGAAGGGGTGCTTGGACAGGAAACCTCCCCGTGTGCCCGTGGGCTGGAGTTCCCTTATGGATGCGTCCGGGGGGAAGGCCAGTCTCCGGGACGGTGCACCCTGGGGTACGGGCAAAGTCTCCCCATTAGGTTCTGTGAGCCTAAGGGGTCTCGTTGTCCGTATGCCAATATCCTGTCGGAGGAACGCTCTAACGTGTACACTGTAGAGAGTACACGTTGAGAAGCGTTTTAAGGAAGGAGCGGGCTCGGCGTGCACTAACCCTGCCGTCGGGCAGGCAGGAGGAAACCCTTCCTTCTGCCACCGTTGGTCTCGTAGCCCCGAAGACTGCCAAGGTCATGTCTCTGGCATTCGACGGGGGTCGAGGGTCTTGGCTTAACCGCCCGGGCCGCGAGGTAGAAAACCTCTATAAAAAGTCACCCCAAACCTCCAAGCGGCGGCGCACCGTGAGGGAGGTTGATAGCTTGATTAATGGGTAGCTTAATTAGTCACTAGTGCGAACCACACAATTTAAGAAGATAAAAAGTTAATACTCGTGGGATTAAATATGGAAATGAACACAACCAACAAAACGAAAAAAAAAGAGGAGGGGAGTGATGCGCGGTCGGAGTCCGACGCTGCATCTAGCTCTAGCCTGAGCTCGGAGCGCGAAGTGGTGGGGGCTGACGGAATCATCCGGAAGCTCCGGAAGCGCCCCCCATCGGGGGATGCTGGGTGGTCCTCCGCCGAGGACAGGCGGAAGCTGCACACCAGCCGGCGCGGTAGGGCCCGCCAAAAAGGTGTGGGGAGAGGGCTCACCACCAAGAAGGGTGGTGAGCCGAACCGGGCCAGTCCAGCCGAACTTGCCCCACAAGTCGACGGACTCGCCACGGAGGGGCACCACCCTGGAGGGGCCAGCAGCGGGGTGGTCCACTCAGAGGCCGCAGGTGGTGAGCCGGACGCCGCTGGCGGCGGCTCAAACCCGGAGCAGACGGCCAGGTTTGCGGAGGTCGTGGCAGCCGCGATCAGGAGTGTGGCCTTGAAGAGGATTCAGTCCTCTAAAGACAAGGCCATACCCGCGGCCACGGCCTCTATTTTGGCGGCATCGAAGGCCCTTCAGCTTGGGCCTCCGTCGGACGAGATGTCCGAGATGCGGGCGGAGGTTGCCAAGCTGACAGCCGCCATGGAGCTTCTCCGAAAGGAGAACGAGAGGCTCCGAGCAGACCTGGCCGGGCTGCGAGCAGCCGGCTCCCGGGAGTTGCCGCATGGGGGAGAGCAGCATGGGCAGGCACGGCCCGTGCCAGCTGAGGACCGGGTTCTGACCCTGGTGCGGCAGGAGATGGCCTCCCTGCGGAGTAAGTTCTCCGCCCTGGAGGCTATCGTCCTTCGCCCCCCACTAGCGGCGAGCCAACCGGCCTTGGGCCAGCCAAAGGTGGCAAAGGTGGCATCGTATGCCGCCACCGTATCGGCCGCGGCCAAACCGGGCCCGTCAAGGCAGGCCAAGGGCGGAGCGGCTGCGCAGGCGGCGAGGGCCCCGGCCCTGACGGCGAGGGCTCCGGCCCAGGCCCAGGCCCAGGCGGCGGCGAAACGGCCGCCTCCGCCTCCTGAATCTTCTCCTCCGGCCGACGCCGGGTGGCAAGTAGCCGGGGAGAAGAAGAAGGCTGGCAAGGCGACAAGGGCGGCCAAAAGAAGGGCGAGGCGGCAGCGGCGTAAGGAGCGAAGCGTCGCTGCTAGGCTCCGCGCCCCGAAGTCCGCAGCTGTAGTGGTAACACTGCAGCCGGAAGCGGAGAAGAGGGGCGTGTCCTACCAGGACGTGTTCGCCAAAGTGGACGCGGTGATGGACCTCCAGGAGATCGGCGCCGCTAAGGGCATCCGGTTGAAGATAACGGCAACCGGGGCCCGGATGCTGGAGGTCCCTGGTGCGGCCAGTGGCCCGGCCGCTGACGCTCTGGCCGAAAAGCTCAGGGCGTCCCTAAATGCGGACGAGGCCCGAGTGTCCAGGCCCACCAAATGCGCTGATCTGCGCATCCAGGGCCTGGACGACTCCGTGACGGTGGAAAAGGTCGTGGCCGCCGTCGCTAAGGCTGGAGGGTGCTCTGCCGAGCAGGTTAGGGCGGGCACCATCCATCCTGACTTCGCGGGGATGCAAGCCATTAGGGTGAGCTGCCCCGTGACGGCGGCCAAAAAGATAGCCGGGGAGGGCCGAAGGCTCTTGGTGGGCTGGGTTTCCGCCCAGGTTAAACTGCTGGAGCCCAGACCTCTGAGGTGTTACCGCTGCCAGGTGGGACACCACGTGGGGGTCAAGTGCACCTCGGAGGTGGACCGCAGCGGCCACTGCTTCCGCTGTGGTCAGCCCGGTCACAAGGCCGGCTCGTGTGACGCCCCGCCGCACTGTGTTGTATGTGCGGCGGCTGGCAAGCCGGCCGATCACCGGGCTGGGAGCAAGGCCTGCGCTCCACCCGCCAAGGCCAAAGGCAGGGGCAAGTCCTCCGCCACCGCCGTCACCGCCGCAGCCGCCGCCACTACAGCCGTAGCTGCTGCCGCCTCTACTGTTGTCGCCGCCGTCGTTCCCACTGCGGCAGTGCCCTCACAGGGGACTCAGGAGGGGGCAGACATGGAGTGCCAATAATGGCCCCATTACGCCTCCTCCAAGCGAACATCAACCACTGCGTCGCCGCTCAGGATCTATTGCTCCAGAGCATGGCGCAGTGGTCGATTAACATCGCCGTGGTCGCTGAGCCGTACTTTGTCCCGCCCAGGGATGACTGGGTTGAGGACCTGAGCGGCTCAGTGACCCTCATTTCGTCGGCCGCCGCCGGAACTCCGTCTCTCGAGTCTGTCAAGAGAGGACGGGGTTGCGTGGCAGCACGGTTCGGGGAGATTGCCGTGGTGGGGGTATACTTCTCCCCGAACCGAACTCTCGCCGAGTTCCACAACTCCCTTGCGGAGTTGAGAGTCGTCGTCGTCGGGTTCTGTTCCCTCCCCGTGCTCGTCCTCGGGGACTTCAATGCCAAGAATCTGGCTTGGGGTTCCCGGTACACGGACACACGGGGCAGGATGGTGGAGGACTGGGCTCTGGAGACAGGCCTAGTCGTCCTAAACCGGGGTTCTGTCCCTACGTGTGTGCGGATGCGGGGTGAATCGGTGGTGGACATTTCGTTCGCCAGCCCCGCTCTGTCACCGCGTGTCATTGACTGGCGCGTCATGGAGGGGGTGGAGACCTATTCCGATCACCGGTACATCCGGTTTGACGTCTCCGCCCAGACCTCGAGCGCGCCGGTCCGACAGGCCCCGAGTGGTCCGCGGTGGGCGCTGAAGCAGCTGGACCGGGAGCTCCTCCTGGAAGCCTCAATCGTGCAGGCCTGGGTGTCATCACCGGACAGGCCTGCTGACATCAACGACGAGGTGGAGTGGTTCCGGGAGGCCATGTCCAATATATGTGACGTGGCTATGCCCCGGGTCCGGCCCGGACGTGCTTCGCGCCAGGTGTACTGGTGGTCGCAGGAGTTAGAGACCCTGCGCAGGGCGTGCGTTACTGCGCGACGCCGGTACGCCAGGCACCGCAGGCTCCGTATCCGCCCTCCGGATACGGAAGCCATTCAGGCGGAGCTGTACGAGGGGTACAGAGCGGCGAAGACCGCCCTCCAAGCGGAGATCCTGCGGGCCAGGGCAGTGGCCCGTGAGGAGTTGCTGGAGACTCTAAACAGGGACCCGTGGGGACGCCCATACAAGATGGTGCGGGAGAAACTCCGCCCATGGGCTCCCCCGCTGACGCAGAGTCTCCGGCCCCAGCTTGTGGGGGACGTGGTGAGCGCTCTGTTCCCCCCAAGAGGGGAACACGCTCCCCCGCCCATGGCTCCGCCTACTGCGGTGCCCGATGCGGACCACACCGCCGACGACGACGACGATGCTCCGGAGGTGACCGAGGTAGAAATGAGAGTGGCGGTACGCAAGATGAATGCGAAAAATACCGCCCCAGGACCCGACGGCATACCTGGAAAAGCCTGGGTCCTGGCCTTGGGGGCTCTCGGGCCTCGACTAAGGGGGCTCCTAAGCGCATGCATGGAGAGGGGCCAGTTCCCACTTCGTTGGAAGACGGGGAAACTGGTCCTCATCAGGAAGCCGGGGCGCCCAGCGGACTCTCCGTCCGCTTATCGGCCCATCGTGCTGCTCGACGAGGTGGGCAAGCTCTTTGAAAGAGTCATTGCAGACCGCCTCGTCGAGCGGCTGGTGCGGGTGGGACCGGATCTGGCGGAGAGCCAGTTTGGCTTCCGCAAGGGGCGCTCTACGGTGGACGCCATCATGCGCGTGCGGGCCCTCACGACGGGGGATGCTGTGGCCCGGGGTGGGGTCGTCTTGGCGGTGTCTCTAGACATCGCCAATGCCTTCAACACCCTGCCCTGGAGTTGCATCAGGGAGGCACTCCGGTATCACCGGATGCCGACCTACCTCTGTCGTGTGGTCGAGGCCTATTTGACGGACAGGGCCGTCATCTACCCCGGTCACCAAGGAGAGTGGAACCGGCGAGAGATGTCGTGCGGTGTCCCACAGGGATCGGTCCTGGGGCCGCATCTGTGGGACATCGGATACGACTGGGTGCTGCGCGCCGACCTCCCTAGCGGCGTCAGCGTCGTCTGCTACGCTGACGACACGTTGGTCCTGGCACAGGGGGGGTCGTACCAGGCGGCGGCCGAACTAGCGACACGCGGGGTTGCGACAATCGTCGACAGGATCCGGCAGCTGGGACTCGAGGTGGCCCTGCACAAGTCCGAGGCCATGGGTTTTCATGGACCTCGGAATGCGCCACCGTCGGGTTCCCAGGTAATGGCGGGAGGGGTTCACATCGGCGTCGAGTCGACGATGAAGTATCTGGGACTTGTCCTCGACAGCCGGTGGAACTTCGTCGAACACTTCCGACGTTTGGCTCCCAGACTGGAGCGGGCCGGGGCTGCGTTGAAGCGGCTCCTGCCCAATCTAGGGGATCCAAACGCCTCCTGTCGGAGGCTCTACGCGGGGGTCGTGCGGTCCATGGCCCTTTACGGGGCACCGGTGTGGGCGCGTTCACTAAGGCTGCGGCCAGCCCGCCGGTTGAACGCGTCCCAGAGGGTCATGGCCATCCGGCTGGCCCGAGGATACCGCACGGTCTCCTGCGAGGCGGCGAGCCTCCTTGCCGGATTACCGCCGTGGGATCTGGAGGCAAAGGTCCTCGCGCACATTTGGGAGTGGCGCGAGGAGGCGAAACGCCGGGGCTTAACTCCGCTGCCGCGAGAAATCGCGGCACAGCGGACAGAGCTCCGGCGGGATCTCATGGCGTCATGGAGAGTGCGATTGTCGCAACCCAGCGCTGGGCACGCCACAATTGCGGCGATAAGACCCCTCTTTGAGGAGTGGCTAGAGAGGCGCCACGGCGTCCTCACCTTCCGCCTGACGCAGGTCCTCACCGGACACGGCAGTTTCGGGAGGTTCCTGCACAGGATAAGGCGGGAGGAAACGCCCGGGTGTCACCATTGTGTGGATCGCCCGGAGGACACGGTGGAGCATACGGTGGAGGTCTGCCCAGCTTGGGCGGAGCATCGCCGTGTCCTCGTGGAGGCGATCGGCGGCGGTGATCTCTCGCGTCCGGCCCTGGTTCAGGCCATGGTACGGAGCGAGAGGAAATGGGAGGCCGTCACCTCCTTCTGCGAAGCGGTAATGCTCGCGAAGGAGGAGGCGGAACGCGTGAGGGAGAGGCAAATTTCGCGCCCTCATGCCCCTAACCGCCGCAGGAGGAGACGCCCAGGGCGTCGGGAATCGCGAGGCGATTTCCGGCCACCGTAGGCGCGGGCTTGCGGGCGGTGAGCAATGGGTGGCTCACCGTCCGATAAGGACCAGGCCCGGGTCGACGGCGCGTTGTGTTCCACGCGCGCCTCAAAGAGATGTCAGCAGATTCGAAGGGGTCCACTAGGGCCGATGCCTGCCGGGGTTGCGAAGAAAACCGAAAGGGAGATCGTGGCCCCCGGCAACAGGGCAGCCGAAGGAACACGGGTGGGTTTTAGTCAGTAAGAGTCTGACACGCCCTCCCGCTCCGCCCAGAGCGGGAGAAGTTATTTGATGATTTCCCACCCTCAAAAAAAAAAAAAAAAAAAAAAAAAAAAGGCCTTACCTCGAACTACAAGCAAAACATCGTAATACACTACAATTTACTCACACTACAAGTACATGTTGCCTCACACGGGAATCGAACCGGCGATCGCGAGCATCCTTATTTCGGTAATAGCACATAAGTGGCCAGCGGTTATGCAACGCTATCATTATGACCCATATATTGGCCCTTCGCCTCTACGCCCTAGGGCCCTGTGGTCCTGCGGTGTTGTAGTACGAAGGGCATTAGGCTATTTGTGTCAGTAATTTGTTTACTATCCTCTCCTAAATTGGTCTTTCAATGTTGTGGATCGTGACTTAAATATTTATTATTTTGTGAATAATGTACCTCCATTTGGCGACGGTCTGTGACTTGACAGCACTCAAGACCCAGTGGTCAGATGTCCTAAAGTTACGTGTAAACGTAGGTCTTGGGTTCGAATGACCCTGACTTATTAATTATGAAATTTTAGGAAAATCGTCTACTTTTACAATGTTTGTAAATATCTGAGCACCATGTATCTATCACATAATTAAATTATCCGTCGTTGCTTCATTTAAAATTCTTTTTACCTATTGTGGTGTAGTAATTTTATTCTAGGTGCATCATCTTAGAGTAACGGTGGAGTTTCTTGCCCACTCTTCTCCATACAATTTGGAAGGGGCGACTAGAATCAATTATATTATTTTGTACATTTTGACGTTCATAAGTGCCATACATGGGCCTATTTGAAATAAATGATTTGACTTTGACTTTGAATCCAAGCAGGCACTTTAGTTTGTGTAATTTATTTAATCACCACTGCCCTCAAAACGGTGAAGGTTAACATCGTGAGGAAACATGTACTAATGTACTAGAACCAAAAAAAATGAAGACTACTACAATCCATCATGGACACGCATGGTGGATTATGGCCCACACGTAGTGAGGGAAGGTTAAGGGCTGGTTATGCTGTGATGTGCTGAGGCTGGCTGGAGTGCAACGTATACCGACACTCCAGTTGCTAGTGTTACGACATCACTTAAAATATTATATCCAGGCAAACATAAGACACCCTGATTTTGTTGATCTAGCTTCAACTCTATATCTAAATTTAAACTAATATTATATAAAGAGAAAAGAATATATTTTTTGTAACTTTGTATGTTTGTTTGTTACGCTTCAGCTAAAGGATGTGAATGAAATTTGACACAATGGTAGACCAAGACCTGGGTTAGGGCATAGAATACATTTTATCCACATTCCAACGGGATCGATACTTATGCGGGTGATACCGCGGGGCTTTAAAACTCTGACACCCGGTTAGTCACTAACCACACAAGAAGAAGAAGACCTGTAGTACAACCACATTTTGCCAGTTATGTTTAAGTCCTATGTAATAGGGGGCGAGCCTATTGACATCAACCGGGCACAAATCTAGCCTCCGGGCTGCTATTGAGAAATTACATAATTTTGGAAAAATCCAATAACACTTTGCCCGATCCGGGAATTGAACCCAGGACCTCATGCTCAGCAGTGGACCAATTAGGCACGAGGTATTTATGTTCATAAGATATACAGGGTGGCATGGACATCGACGCGAAAACCATGGATTCAGTACATGATTCTGAACCCCACCTGCGTTGAAAATTTTCGACGGTTATTAAAAAAAAATCTGCTGTTCCGTACATTTGACCACGTAGGTATTGCACTTTTCTATGAAACAGCTGATTTAAAAAAAAATGTCCGACCAACAATTTCAACGCAGAGGGGTTTAAATTAATGTACTGAAACCATGGTAACAGTTTTCGCATCGATATCCTTGCCACCCTGTTTAGTAATCTACTTATGCAGAGCTGAATCTATCTAGAATCTAGATTCTAGAGGCAGGTACTGGGAATAGCTATGAAGAAAATAAAAGTGAGTCATGTATCTTTACATTTTATTAACAAAATTGTAATGGTTTCCATTCAATCGTGAGCGATACAATTTTCATCAGTATCACAAAAAAATATATAAAATTTTCATGAATCCGTAAAAACTATTCAACTTTGCACTCATATTTGAGCGACTCTCTCTTTTTATAAAAAATAATTTAATAATACTGATACTATGTATCCCTATAATTTATATGCAATAAATATTTTTTAAATACCTACACAGATTTTTTTTGCTAGCCTAATAAATAAATAACAAAAGAATGTAGATTCAAAGGCACTGTCAATATTCTAAATTGATCAAAAGTTCGTTTCATACATTGTTTTTACTTTGCACTATCTAAACAAATAATTCTATCACGCTTATGCATGACCACAATAGAAACGGGTTTTGTCGACGGAAGAATAGACAAAATGAAAGATAAACAATCACAATCTGTTATTTTGTCTATTCTTCGGTCGACAATATCCGTAGAAAACCCGTTTCTATGGTTGTCATGCTAGGCTTGTTGGTATACAAATAACAATACAAATGTTTGAATAACTGAAAACCCGTTTCATTTGGTCCTATAGAAATCTAAAATCTATATAAGTAGGATTTACTTAGACTTGAATATTATTTTATTCATTCAGAAAGTCCCATTCAAAAACATTTTCTCAAACCTCTTGGTCCATACAAATGCATCCTCTCGCGAAAACGCATCCCTGTCAAATTATGCGTCATAAATAACTGAATATATACAAAAGTATTTACATGATAATATCATTGTGTCATTGTAACTTCAGAGTTCAAACACAAAATACATAAGTCATAACTTAAACCTAACTTATGAAGTAAGAATAAAACTAAGTAAGTAGGTATTAGGTACCTACTGGAAAAATATATGGCGGATATTTTCAGTTGCATTTCTTTCTATCTTATAATTTTTTTTATAACACTCAGTGTTTTTTCGTTTTCTTTCTTCCTTACTGTTATTTTATCGAATGTAATGGACTAATTGACAAAATAAACAGTCCGTTTCGAGATATTTCGCAAAGCACTGCGCCTAAAACGGTCCTTTAATTCATGCCTATTTTTTACATTATTATAAACAATAAATTCTTCTCAGTACCTTCAAAACACTTTTTTATCAATTCTTCCTACAATTTGTTATCAGTCTCTGCAGCATACACTACACTAGGACACTAGGCTGTCACTGGTCTTTGCTCGTCGTATAAAAAAGTTCTCACTGTGTGCTGGCTCTCCTCTGACTTCAGGTCACTGGTCTTTGAGTGCACGTATGTGAAGTTTGCGCTGATTACAACCTGGAAAAGATTAAAATAATTATATTTTATTATTTATTCAATTCTTCAGGTACGGCCTCGTAGTGATTTGTATAGGCGGACTTATTGCTACAGGGTATTCTCGTCCAGTCAACCTTTGGGTAAATAGGACCACATAGTGGAAGGACCACAAAAAACAATGGTGGTGATGGCAACCTTAGTAGAATATTAGCTGGTTGTTGCGAACATAATACTTGAAGAAATAGAGGGAAGACTAAATTTTCAGCTAGTCGGTGTGTGTAATGCCCTGACGTCTGGTCAAAATTATTTATAAGCCAGTACTGCTACGGGTAGTAAATGAAGCACGACCAAACTTAGAATGAACAAAGACTGCACTGAGCTTCATCAAGCTCTTACCCTTGTACGCAGAAACGTAAGATCAGTAATTCAATAGCAGTCAACAATATAATATGGTCAACTAAATGTAATATTTTTTTAAAGAATTTTTCAATAGTCCAAACAATACTTACAGCATAATAAACAGTAACAAGTCCAATAGCAGTGCCAACGAGCACATCCCACCAGTGATGCCGGTGGTCTGTGATCCTGGTCAGCGAGCAGATGGCGGCGTACGAGATGCAGAGTAGCTGCAGGATTGGGACGAGGAAGATGGAGCGGTGCGACCAGTCGAAAGCGCGGCGTTGGAGGTACCACTGGAGAGAAAAAAGATTAGAAAATTAAACATAAGAGTAAGAAAAATATTGTTGGTTCGTAGATTGAAGAGTAGAGAACAAAAAAGATGACAACAACTAACTTGTATGGTACAGAAAATCATAGTACCAAAACAATTTGGAGTATTCCATCAAAACAATGTCAAAATAAACTTGCATGCAATGGAAATCAAGTATATACGCTTCTTAAATAGTTTTACAGTCTTTTGCTTAGTTGTATTTTTAGCATCAGCAGATGCTATTTTGCTGAAAGTGATTGCTATATGGTTAGAAAAAAATCTGAATTTTCATAAGCCTGTCATGACCGTCTTATCAGTTATCATTGCAAAACTTACCGCAATAAAAAAGCCGCAGTAGACTGACATTGAAGCATGTCCTGAAGGGAAGCTACGGTATGAGTCCATCTGGTACCAGCTGGGGTACTTTTCAGATGTGCACTGGAAGTCACTCACGAACTGGGAACTGGAACAAAAGAAACAGAACATTAGTATACGGTGGTAGAGTGTATTAACGTCAATGCTCTTGGACTAACCAAGCTTGACCATGGCATAGAAGCTACAAAAGCTGTAGATTATAATTTGCACAGAGATGATGCGAGATGGTGCTATTATATTTGCACACTACAATTATATTGTGGTAGAATGTCCAGAAATTATTAACATCATACTATGTAAAACTATATTCTTATAAATAAATAAATTCATAATTTGATTCTGGAACAGAGAGCCTCAAGCTTGCCAGGTTTATTGAGAATTAGAGTGGGTAAGTGAGAATATTATTTGATAAGAGTTAAGTTTTGGAATTTAACAGTTTCAAAGTACATAAGGAAGGCGGAAGGCGGAGAATCGAATGTTGTGGCTTGTGGCGCAATTGGCGAGAGGCCTTTGTCCTGTGATGATGCTCTCGTGTTGACAGCACATACGTCTCAGATTCTTCTAGTAAAGGAACTCTCCAATTATTTTCTGATGATACGTCTTTTACGACCGTACACAAAGCAGTGTCAATAATCTCATGAATTTCCATCCTCATTGACAGTTTGATGTGCCCACGTCAATCCTGCGATTAGATAAGTAGCCTGAAGATCTTCAAGATCACTCAATGTCAAATGTATTACTCCTACGAGTCGAATATATTGCTATGTAAATGCGGATGTCGTAAAATGTACAGTCAGTGACCGGACCTCTCAGGGAAGAACTGTCCTTGGCTTTTTGGTTATTTGTTAGGAACCATCTTCGTCTTCGATTTTTATAAAAATATTGGTGAAACTTGTCATCATTATAATCAGCTGATTGTACTAATGGGACGAATGTCACCCATATTTAAAAAAAACTAAGGTTAAGGTAGTTCCTAAAAAAATATTGGTGAAACTCATTCCGTCATTACAATCTGTTGGTTTGAATGCAATGCAACTTCATGAGGGTTTATTGCCAAAGTAGCCCCGACTTGTCAAATAGAAAAGTGATAAAATTCTAGCTTTTTGCATAAATAATTAGTTGCCTTTTACAACCCCCTAAGACATGGTATTAAAAGTGGTGATAGTTAATATAAGCAACAATAATTATGCTGCCTCAAAAGAATTGTGCATCATGTACCTACTTCCTTCGAGAAAAAACATTGGAAATAAGTAAAAAATTCCTACCCATTGCAAGTCTTGCCAGTATCAGGCTCACATAGATCGAAGAAGGTAGGCCTAGGGCTCCCGACCAGACCCTTCATGACCTCCACAATACTCAGGTTGATGATCAGACCGTAGATATAAGTCCTGTACAAGTAGAAGGTACTCGTGCAGGTCCGTCGAAATCTTGACTGAGAGAAGTCGCCGTTTATAAAGATGTACTCTGTTACGCCGATCTGAAAAGAAGAGAAAAAAAATGAATTTAGTTATTCAGGATTAAGAATTTAGAATGGCAGAAGGATTAGAAGAAGCTCTTTGGAAAAAGAACTCCTAGTAAAAAAATATTTTCTTAATCGATTTAATATAGTTTATTTTGGATTAGTAAAAGGTACATGTTTAAGAATTTTGATTATTTCAAACTTATATATCTATATATAAAAATCAATTTCCGTGCGTTAGTCTCGCAAAACTCGAAAATGGCTCGACCGACGACGGATTACGGATACGACGATTGTGATGCAACTTTGGTGAGTTGTTATGTGCACAAGTATGAGAAGTGAGAAGATTCCTTACAAAAAATAAATAAAACGGCTTTGCAACGGCATTAAGGGTCTTTCAAACAGGAGCGACACTCGTCGCGCGACGAGCGGTGTCTTTGTGTCGCGTCGCGTGTCGCGCCTGTTTGAAAGAGCCTTTAACTAGTAAATAATAACAATGGTTCACTGGGCTTTTTATTTAATAACCATTTAGGGTAATAACCTCGTTATTAGTTGTGAAGGAAAAGCCATGTAAGTACGCTTGTACTTTTCAAGACAATTAATAATATCTGTGGTCAGAAACATTATTAGCAATAGGTACCTACATAAGCACTAATGATACTTGTAGTAACATTGTAAACAGACAAACATGATGACGCACTTTGTGCATTGCGTGGATCATTTGGTTCTCAGCAAAGATCTACCTCTTCCCCATAAGAGTGACTAAAATGTTTTGCATCCTCCTTTACGAAAATAACAACATGCTGCGATACTCAATCCATTTTCCAGGAATTCATGCAGAAAGCTTGCATGCATAATCAGCCATATGTTCTCATTACTGGAACACAGGCCTGTTCTCTTCAGAGGGAGTTGGTTGAATCTACCACGCAGGCCCAGTGCGTGTTGGTAGATGCGGCAAAAGGTTTGCCTCGTAGGGTTTCATGGGACTTATGACTGGCGAAATGTGGGTGAATACCTGTGCCTACTCTCTTGGGGAAATCATGTTTGATTTAAGTTATGTAAGTAGCAAAGCTGTCTGTAAAAGTACCAGTGCCGTACCTGTCTACGTTGCTATGTTCCGGTTCCAAGAGAATGGGTTCTGATGTAATGGAAGACAGGACATGAGCAGCTTTCAGCTTTGTCTCTGGGACAGCAATGCAAATACAATGTCTCCCTCTGGTAATGCAGATGTAGGTGGCGACGACCACTTACTACCAGCACTTGCGTACCACACTTTCAATCACAATCCGAATGATTTTAAAGGTTATTGCTATATCCATTGCTTCATAAGTTTGAAAAATGAAATAGCCATTGCTACTATAAGTGTGTTACGCAATTACCCCGCTAGTGAGCCTACCATCAGGCGGGATCTACGGTTTGATAACCATTCAATATAAAGTTACTTAATGTTAATATAAACTTACAAAAATGAGCGGCAATCCAAATACAGTTGATATAATCATCTCAGTGTTGACAGTGTCTCCGTTGAAAGGGAAGCTGAGAGCAGGATCGTTGCAGTAGAAGCCAGCTTTGTGGTTCGGGATGACGCCCAGCTCGAATAGTCCGATCAATGCCAGCACTGTGGAAAAAATGATACTGTTAGAAGATGATGGCAGTTATGTTTACAATGAGAAACTGTTACATTTTAATAAGTCACACATTTACTAAATATATTATGCAAATAATTCGTTTCCTCCTCAATAAATTGAAATGTAAAGCATTTCAATTTATTGAGGAGGAAACGAATTATTTATTAATTATCATCTACATCTACATAAATGAGCATAACCCGAACGTCGATTTACGCGAGAGGTAAAACCATTTTTCTCACAAGGGACGTAAGTTCAAAACCCATTAAAAACTATAAGGAAGACTCATAATAGACTGTAAATCCAATAGTGATTTATAAGTATCAAGAATATCGCTTAGGGGTTTCTAATCTCACTAAATACCCAATAAATGCACGTCAAAACGCTTAAGTATAATTAATTAAAAATTAATACCAATAATATTGGAACTAAAACTAAAAATTAATTCATAGAAGGAAAATTGGACAAGGAGTAAGACTCGTGCGCATTATATCAACCAGTGTACGTCACTATGCAGTGAATCAAAATTATACTCACGACCATTTTAGTCATTAAATATTAGGTACAAAATATAAATGGATGATTAATATAATATTCTATTATTTATTTTTAGGCTTGTACCTACTTTTCGTATTTATAGTGTTTGCTCTACAAAATCCAGCGGTCGGAAATACATTGGTCGCAATGGTTATGATGAATTTCAGATTGACATAACTATTAGGTGGGTACGTATGTGTGATGCAACTGTTTGGGAGTGCAGAATTTTTCCGTAGACCAAAACACCAATAGTGATACGGATACCTTAGACTCTTAGACTATTTATAGTCTAAGGCCCGTATTACAGAACCTCACTCAAGCATTACTTAAAACTAGTTTCAACCAATTAAAAGGCTTTAAACGAATTTTAAGTAATGCTTGAGTTTTGAGTGAGGTTCTGTAATACGGGCCTGAGACTTTTACACAGACTTTTTGTTGTTAAAGATGAAAATTAAGAAAGACCATCAAGATTAAGAAAATGAGAGAATTATAAAGAATACTTTTCACCCGACTGGGTCCGGATCCCGTGGGAGTGTCGGGATAGTGGTGCCCTGTGTCCTAACCCAGTGAACCTGAACATGGTCTACCTAAGTACCAAATCTCAAATCTCATCCGGATTTGTTTAGCCGTTTTGGCGTGAAGGCGTCACAAACAAACAAACACACAAATACACTTTCTATTTATATGTAATATTGGGCAGGATATTAAAGGATAGTATAACTAAATATGCTAATTATAACTCACACACTACACAGTTACACACCCTCACTCTGACACACTTTCACCCATACTCACACATAATCACACGTAAACGCGCGACTTGACCCTTTTATATGCATAACGCTCACTCATTTACAAATCATTCATTCTTTCATTTTTGTATAATGTTTTTGCATATTTACATTGTCTACATTCAATTCAATTGCAAATGATGAGAATGATAAGTGGAAGCGCGGAGTCAGCACAAGCAACTCCTTGCTTAAAAGGTGATCTGATATAGTATCTTTTTTTTTTTTAAATCTAAATGCCTTTTGTAAATGAAATAAACATTTTTTTTTTCTTTTGTTTTTTTATGCTTAGTAACTGACTAGGAATTCTTGTTAACTTAACCAGTTATACTAAATGTGATTACATACCTACATAAAAAAATAACAAATCAAGTACAAAAACGTATAAGCAAATCTTCTATATAATAAACCCGGAACGAACAATCCAAATCTAGTTTTAGTATTATCTAACCACCCACGCAATTTTCGCTCGTCCCCGTGACATTGCAATGGACGTCGCCCTCCATTATAGCCAATTTATTTGCCAATCCCCCAAACTGTGGCTGTTGTTAAAGTTCAAAGTCAATGCCAAACTTCCAGGAACAGAACTAACTGGCTAGTATATCCTGACATATTGGGGTGGCGCTATCGGCCATGGCGAGAGGATCGCGAGAGCCAAATTTGATGCGTTTAAAATTTAGTTCCACTTTTTCCCGTGTTCAATATTGCTGGTGCAGATTTGTAATGGTAGTGACGATTTCAAGGTGATAGGTTAGATGAGTAGCTGTGTGGGATTTGGCAGTTCCTGCAAATGATGCTGGTAGAGAGATTTCTGGGAAGTATGGAAGAAGAAAATTTTCGTATTTGTAGTCATTTTTATGTGTCATGAGTCGTTTGTCTATAGTACAGAGATGGGAAAAATAAATAAAATCATTTAACAATCAAACCATGACTAGATTGAGTTCTCTAGACTTTGAAGAAATCTTATTGTTGAGCGTTGTCTCATCTTAGTGTTCGAGCGAACTATAGACGTTGTCATAACCAGAGGTATCATCATAGCAATCATCATTACAACACAATACACACACACATACACATGTACCTATGTCACAACATTTATTTCATTTAGTTATGAGCTTTTTCATATTATCCCATCTTATTATTACCTTTAAATTATTTATTAAAACGGACAGACACTTCCCTATTTGTGTTTATTATTATTCTAGCGTATGACACTCGTGGGTTGCAGCTGAAAATCAGCATCAGGTGGTACACTTTGTGTTGTCATCTGACATTATGCTGAGCTGAGGCCCTTTTAGCATTATAATCCTTGTTTTCTGTTTTTATAGTTTTAAGGTATATTATTGTGTTATAATGCCAATAAACGCAATTTTCCTTCTTTATTTCTTTTCTTTCTTCTAATCAGCGGTCGAAGCATCGATACAAAAATGTTACCCTCAAATAATTGGCCATCATTATCCTCCTTTTAGGCTCCACAGCAGTCGCTTAATAACAAAGCTACCTAGAAAATATTAATTACTCTGCAATTCTGGATGCTATTCGTTTGCTACGCAAATTAGCTAATCTTTATTGCAACAACCGATAAGCATCAACGTGCTTTCTCATGCTGAGCACACCTTATTGTTTATGCTCAACAAATAGAGCATTTAAATACACGTGGTAAATTTTAGCAGATTAGATTATTTGAACAATGATTGTTTGTCGTTTAAGATAGCATTTGTCTAGAATGTAGATATTTTATGACTTAGCTGTAGGTACCTATCATAAGTAAGTAATACATTAATTTATCGAATTGTTATGATAATTAATTCATGCCACAAAATAGTTTTTGATATTCTTATTCTGTCCAAGTTAGAATCATCACTTTTAATGCAAATGTTAGAATCATCACTTTTAATGCAATTTCTATAGGAAGACTGTTCAAGTGATTTATAATGTTATTTTCAAATAATATTATTACTTAAGGGGGATGTGCTAAAGCCCACGAAATTCAAATTTTCTGACGTTTTTTTGCAATTAGCAGGACAGTGTCAATTTGCTGTATCTTGATCATCGTAAGATTCCCGACCGCAACATAGATGTATTTACAAAATTAGAATCATTATGAAATACAACTCTCTCTACGTTTAATGTTCGTGACTATTTTATGAAATTACACATTTGAGGTCAATTCTAACTTATAGAGTTGTATTAAATATTCTAATTACTTATTCTTCACTCAAAATATCAGTATGCAGGTACCTATATGTCCTTGAATGTAATCAATGAAAACGAATGCAATGACACGTAGGACACGTCCTGTATTGCTTTTATTTTATCTAATGGAATTCTCAGTAATGCATTTGTAATAGTCTGTAGAGTTTAGTATAGTGGGCATTTTTTTTCTTTTCACAAAATAATTGTACCTATTCTTATTTTTTCATTCGTCATCTCTAGAACAGTTTAAAGGAGACATGAATGGAGTCACGAGTCCTAGATGCACCTCACTTCAGATAACGTGTTCTATGGGAGTCCATTACGAATAGTGACGTCACGCATATAATAGACCAATTGCAGTGCATCCGACACGTTTGGACCCACGTTATAACCCATGTGGCCAAGCTGCGTGGTCAGTCACGTTCCAGTGTATGGCCAAGCTTTAACAAAAGGACGTAATTGAAAGATTGTTGGTAAGATTTACGTTTATCGTAGCAGATGGCTATTTTTTATTTAAGTAGCTATTCGTAGTGACTGTTTGCTAGATACATTTTATTGTTTGTTTATAGTATGATGATAAATTACTGAGATATTATTAAAGTCTACAAAGTTTTAAGAGTTCGCGGCGTGAAATTGGTACCGCTACTCGATAATAGATGGCGCTGCTGAAAGTTTTGTGTTGGTGGGAAAAGTTTGATTGAGAATACAATCTAATGCATAAAATTAATTAATATCAAGTGAAACTCCACTATTATCGTTTATCTGTCTGTAATCAAATTAAGATGAATTATGGTTTCGTTTTTGTTCATTCACAAAGAGAGCTATAATTACTGGCACGATTACGAAGTTATTACTAGAATTAATCGGGAATCGATTACAAGCGATAATGACCGTTAAATCGTACGCCCATAAAAAGGTATGGATTAAAATACCACTTGAACGACGCGGGAACAGTGTGCGACGCAACGGGGTGTTCAATGTTATTATAAGGTAAGTGGCACTGTTTTCGGCATTAATAAATTAATGAGAGTAGGTGCATACATACTATGTTAGGTAGGTAGGTAGATACACCTAAGATGTTTGATTTACATTGTTAATGTTAAAATGTAGATACGTAATAATTTATATTATTACCCTAAGCAGGTAATAAATTCTAACAATGACTATTATAATATAGATAGAATAATATTGGTAATTAATTATAGAATTATTATTGAGATGTGTAGGTACAGGTAGATTATACATTATCTATAATAAGTCTTAGCATTTCCTAAATCGATAACACTAAATAGCTCGCAAAGATAATACTTTGCAAAGAATCATTATAAATCATTAAAATCATATAAATTGAATGTTTATAAATATGCATTTATAAACATTCAATTTAAAATTCATCTAAGTACCTTAAATTCAAAGGTATTTTGAATAAATATTTAATGTATTCATTTAAAAAATACTACATTGTGTAAACATGGAAAGACATAATAATAACTGATCTGAAACGGAATTCGAATCCCGGTTGCTAACATTCCCCATTCAAGCCATAATAAAAATTCGCCAAAAATGTCGCAGCAAAAATATAAACGAGCTGAAGTTTAAAATCAACAATAAAGATAGCCGTTTATATCCCGATTATTATTAGTAATAGTAGGTACCTACCTATAATTATAATGCCAACTAACTTTTAAATTACCTAGGTACATTAATTAGTCCGGCAACAGTTCGGTTTACCTTCCAGACGAATTACCTAACTTCTTCATATAACAGAATTTATAAAATGGAAGGTGTGGCATGTAGTAATTTATACATTACGTTCCTATTAATATAATAATTTAGTAGTTTATAGTTCTGGATTTTAATTTAAAATGTAAACGCAACATTATAATATAAAACGTATAAACAAACATGCAATACTTATTTACAACTTAAAATATGCACTGAATGATAACTTTTTCAAACAAAAATAAATAACAAAACTTTACGCTCTGCATGATGCAAAAAGTAGTAAAAAATTACATAAGATTCGTTCTATTTTTAAAATAATGTTCTCAATGGCTGCCTAATGAACGCTTGTCAAAAGGTCGTTGACACGGTTTTTTTTTTCGTATTTGTAAACAGTGACTGCGATTGCATGCATTCTGCCACATGCGGCTAGTGTTACCAGTTGCGAACTCTTAAATATACTTACATCGATCCTTTTTTTATTAATTACTTTCATAAATATTTTCTTCGAAGTAAAAAGATACTATATTAGTAAATCATTTGAATTATAAAAACTGAGTGTGTTGAGATACGATTTCCTAGTATTTTTATAGTTTTATGTGCACATGCAGCGCATTATTATGTCATACGTTGACGGGTTCATAAAGTGACATAATTATTGACCACCATATTTTCTAAGTAGATTTACGCAAATAATTGTTGACATTGGCACAGACAGCCACATCTATCAAGTACCATTTTAATTTACTGAGTATTTGACGTCAATAAATGCGAAACTTTATGAGTGTGTCTACTACACGTTAGAGATGTCCCTCGTTTTCAGTATTCTTAGCACGTAGAGTATTTTGCATAATTATTCGTTGTGAGTAATAGAGTACAAATGTATCTACCTACTTACTTAATAAACTGTAGGTGATACAATAATAGGACGTAGACTATATCTATACTAGATAATAATAAAGCTGAAGAGTTTGTTTTTTTGTTTGTTTGTTTGAAGACGCTAATCCCTGGAACTAACAGTCGGAAAAAATACTATCACATGCATAAAAATGTTTTTGCATTTGATGGCCCAATTCTTGAGGAAGGCTTTCCAGGAGCTGAGCAAAAAGGAAAAAAAGTCAGAAAACGCTAAGCGAAGTAACAGCAACGATATCTATCAGGCAATATTTTAACGTACGTAGCAGTGATATATGAAATAAACTTTTACCGCCAAGAGGTGTAAAAAATCTTTCAAAATATCTTCACCTTTTTTGTCTGTTTAAATTCGTGACAACCCTTAATATGTGACACTGTGGGGTCTACCACGTGTGTTACATAAATATATTTTTTACCTTTTTGCCAGTCAAAGCCGTTAATCTATTTTTAATTATTATTTTGAAGTGTCTCTTCTTCTTTTATCGGTAATGGGATTTTTTTTTTGTTTTTTTTTTTATTTCAGTAACGGACTTGTTAAGGATTTCTATTCTGTTTTGAATAAATTTAAATCTTTTTTTCGGTATTACCTATCCAGATGATTCGATTAAAAAATAAATAACTACTTAAGTAATAACTACTAGGCAACATATATTATCCCTATGACAAACATTAATGACAATAATATGAATGACCAATAAAATTTCCGTACACCGTGCGTGGCAAAAGCAAACATTATTGTTTATTACGTGAAACAACGTTGTTTTGACGTACCTATAACAGCCAAGAGGAAATTCCTGTTTCCGTAGAACTTTCCACCATAATGTTCGCTATGTATCTATCCATGAAAGCAAACATGCTGTCTTTTAAAACGCCTCATTGTATTAGGTATTCTAACTAAACAAGGACCAGAATAGAACCAGGAACCCAAATCTAACAATTAACGGTACTTATAGCTTGCTGAAATAGATTAAAGAAATAAAAATAAAAATCTAACCTAAAATAACCTATAAGTCTGAACATATCGTAATAAATACTAGTTGGTATTTCATTAAATGAATACATTATGATTTACGAGTATAGTACCTACTTATACAATAGCACAACTTTATTTAATAATACCTACTAATTCATCACTTGTTTACTTTAACATTAAACGGTGAAAATAACAATATAATATTATGTATAATTTATTATTTGTATTCCTTCAGATTTTCCTGAAGCAAATACAATTTTATACTTGAGATATAATTTTGTAACATAATAACCAGAGAAAAATATTCCAAACATTTGAACTTGCATCCTAACAGTCGTTTTTGTATCATAAAACGTACTATCTTCCTTTTGCTATGAAAAACTGAAAACTAATATCAAGAATCTCACAACACAAACAAACACCATACTTTTTTATATTTTATAAAATACGCATCTAAACGCGTTGCATTGATAGAAAAAATAAATTATGTAGGGATAAAAAAACGCGCGTAAAAACAATTTACAAGATTGAATTATTTTGCATTTTATTTACATAAATATTTTCACTGGAAGCAGAACTTTACACCGTCAACACAGAATGTAAAATTGAATACACATGTTTTTCTTCCGAAAATAAATCAGCTCAATTTATTATTACTGGCAACATTATATCTGTCTTCGTCGCAATTAAATGGGAGCCATTTTTGGTAGTCAATGTATTACGGCCATGAGTTTTAATTTTATTCGTGTCCGATAATTAGTTGCATCCGTTATTGGTACAATATCAATTAATTGAATAATTTATTCAATCAATTCGGGATGCATAAGTCTTTGGGGCGCTTCCTTATTGAACTTGTAAAGTTGGAATTAAAGAAAAAAAAATCAGTCTGCTCCGTGCTCCATGGGCCAAAATATGTTTCTGGGTATCAATTTCGTAGGGATACCACACACGTTGTTGAAATAAAATAAGGGAAATGACTTGAAATGTGGGGTTTTATGGCGGTCATAAACGGCGAATAAACTCATACAGAATTCTCTAATATTATTGAGCTCACAAGATCACAACAACGACCTCAGAAGTAAGTACTACTATTTGATATTATGTATCTTTGCTACTTTAGGTCAGCGCATAAAGTAGTTTTATACGTCTTCAGAACGTGTCATCATTTTTTAAAGATCGTCTAACAGTAGCGTCAGGTAGATCAGTTGGCAAGCGGGCTGCCAGACTATCTTTCTGGAGAAGAGATTTATAGGACACTATAGTCCCAATATGGCCAGAAATCGCACAAAACAGAGAGATTTGGAAGGAAAAAAGGGGAGGCCTCTGCCCAGGAGTGGAACAAAGTACAGGCTATTTAAAAAAAGAGCTACCCGCCCCTGTTTTGCACAGTTTTTACGACTTGACAAAACATCGAGATTTCTACATTATAAGTAAAATGATGATGTGGATATATAGTAACCTTTTCCGCTTAGCTATTTCTAAAGAGTCTTGAAAAGACCCTGGAAGAAATCGACACGTGTTTCACCTCTCAACGAGGCATCCTCAGGATGACGATTAACTTGTCGTGAACTCGAACACGGCGTGTTGCCACACCAAGCACCGAGCGCAGACTGAGCTTTATCGTTTTTTTTGCCTCGTTGAGAGGTGAAACACGTGTCGATTTCTTCTAGGGTCTTTTCAAGACTCTTTAGAAATAGCTAAGCGGAAAAGGTTACTAAATATATCCACATCATCATTTTATTATGGATTTCCGCAAGGTCACGCCTGAATCAATTAACTACATTATAAGTAATTTTTAATCAATTTTGATTCACAAAACCTCCGGAATCAATTCTCTAAAAGTCTAAATGATGGCGAAAACCGCATCCAAATCCATTGTTCATCGTCCCAAGAAAAACAACGCAGTCACATACAAAAAGTGAATTTAATTTATAATTGCAATACCAAAGAAATCATCCATGCCTTGAATAATGTACAGACAATTAAAAGTCCAAACTTTTAAAATAACTCGGGAATGCTGCTTGTTTGCAGAACTAGGCGAGGTAACCTTTCTTAACATATTTACCCTTCCAATATTATCAAATAAATTATACATTAACAGTATTTTGTCTACTTACATATCAAGAGAAGAGGAATATCGATGCCCAATATCCACCATAAGCCATGTCGTGTGAAGAAGCTGGTCTTCGTAGACTGCGACTCCACGTCTCTTCTCTGTAACAAAGAAAATAACAATTTAAAAAAGTCTAAACCCAGCATTGGCCAAGCCGAGATCTTGGAAGTATATTGCCAATAAGTGTGATCACATTATTTGACAAATAGATTGATGATTGTTCATAAAGGTACCAAAAGACCGTCTGAAAATTCACGCAATAGTTGTTCACACCAGTTTTCATTAGGTACATCATTATGATGCAGATCCAAGATCCAACAGAGCTCCAATCGAAGTGTCTTTCGTTATGACACTTCATCACAATTGGTATTTCACTGTCTATTTTCGATTTTCACAGTGACAGCTATTTTATTACGATTGTCAGTGTCATTTACAATACAATTAGGCTGCAGAATCCCATCTACCTTTTCTAAGTCTAACTAAGTCTACTTATCAAAGTCCCGAAGCCCTAAAAATCCAATCCGAAAAGTAATAAAGTAAGTCCGGATCTAACTTCAGACGGATAAAATAAAAGCTTAGCCCAAAAGTACTCCCTAGATGATGAATAAAACAAAAAGTCTCAGTATTCACTTAATCCTAAGTAGAATCCTGCTAAGTCGAGCGTAAAAGTAGGATTACCTCAGACCCTTTCAGAGCAAGGTCGGTTTGACCTTGGCGCCTGTAACCTTCGAAGGTCGGCTGGCATTACGCGTTTGTGAGGGTAGTGACCTCTAACGGGAAATGTATAGACAGAAGGCTTAGTCTATACTATGTCTGATAAACAGAAACAAAAATATAGCTAGCCAGCGGCTTCGCCAGCGTGACATTTTTATATAGCATTCAAAAAATATATGTAAGAATTTTTTAAATCGGTCTAATAGTTTTAGAGTTTATTCATTACAAAAATCTAATGTTTTCTCTTTGTAATATTAGTTTAGATAAATCGTGCACCCCAAGATCGACGCTTTGCAATTTTGCTTTTGCTGGCAGATTCTTTAAGAGTGAACTCTATTGTTCGATATTCTGGAAGCCGACCCCAAATTAGTTGAGAAAAGGCTACGCAGATGATGATGGGATAATACGGGCTAATACCGGCTAATACCTAATGTGTTTTAGAGTATAATGAAAACATTAAAATTGGTTGCTTGGTGCTATCAAAGATTAATACAGATTGAACACTCCGCAAAATCATTTAAATAAATAGCAACTCTTGCTACGACACAATAAAGTGCAATTCAGGTCGTCACCTACAGTAATATTCACCTAGAAGTTGCCTCTCTTTCTATCGCGTGTCTCTTAGATCTTCTGACTACGTTACACTCACTGAATTTACCCAGCAAGACGGGCCCGCCGCGTACTTGTAGCTTCATGCCTAAGCTGCGGAGTGTCCCATCTGTATTCATCTGTGTTGCTATATTAAACAGCCTCTCTTCTAAAAAGTTGTGAGTGCCGTAGATTCTTTCAACGTTAGCAAATGGGCCTTCTGTCCGTCTCCAGTCCAGTCTTTCTAGTATTTGCTCAGAGCTACCTACACAGGGACTGAATTAGCGAATTTTGCTTACATTTGCGGTCCGTCTCCTGTTTATTTAGGAACAAATTAAACGTCAAAATTTTGGAATACACTCTGTTTTATACAATGTTTTAACTGTGGTCGTTTTGTCGTCAGCAGATTTTAATGAAATTTACCTAATTTCGACTGTTTGTTCAAGAGTTCTAAATCTAAATTGTTAAAGGGAAATAGGGCATTCTGTTGACTGTGCCAGTTGTTACTATTCCCTGTAGACTGTGTCAACAGGTTTGTGCCAGATAGGAACCTTATTTAAATTTTGTAATTCGTGACGTAGTCTGCGTAGCGTAGACTTTAAAGTTTCTTTGAATTATTCGCTCATTTTTGTGCTTTTTCGGGTATGACAGCCTATTTAATTTATTATTATTAATATCCCACCAATTGTAGGCTTTTTTAGCAGTACTGGACATTATAACCATTATTAGATTAATTGTTATTCGCCACAGGTTATAAGCTTTTCGAAATTGAAATAATTACCTATCAATTATTCCGTAAGTTAAGATGTTGCTTCTCAAATTCTTCATAAGTATAAAATTCTGAATGAGTTAAGTTTGGAATTTACAAAAGAGAAACGTTACTTCTAATAGTAAGTACATAATTATATTTCAAACACTTAAAGGCCTTGTGTAATGTGCTCAATATTATTGGTTGAGATTGTTAAGGAAAGTGTTCAAGCCCCCTTAACACTTAACATCATCCGGACATTTAACCCGGATCTTAACGATCTACGTGAATGAAGAAAATAGAAAATTATGGGCACAATCCACTTGCATTATGTAGGTACTTCGTCTAATAATGACTCATTACTAGATACCTACTTTGTTGCAGTTAGAATATGAAACCAGGTGTTTTTGCATATTCCTAGAAACATGTACAAAACTCTATAGCTATTATTTTTGAGCGAAAATAAAGAAGTTAATTTAACTAGTTCATCACTACCTACGGTCGATAGTTGTACTGGATGCTTTTATAGATTTATTTCCTAGTCCCAAAGCATTTTATTTTTGCGGTACTGACCAATAAACTTTCTCACTTTTGTGTGCTTTTGTAGTCACAAGGCTTTCCAAAAAACAAGCTTTAGAAACCAGTTTAAATATGAAAAAACCTGTCAATATAACTCCACGTCAAGGAGTTAATCGTTCAATTAAACTGTCGGATTTGACACTTAACAAACCGGCAAACGACTATACGCGTTAAGTTTGGAAGTGCCGACTAATCAGCGATTATATTGACAAGACGACTACGTAATCGATCGATCATAGTGTTGCCAGTAAACATATTGAGCATTTAACAAACAGGTCTTTCGTCCCACATGGTTTGAATGAGTTACTGTGGTGCCCATCATAAGCAATCGATTTCCTCACATAGCAGATACGATAGGTACTTTTCACATCGGCATTGATTTTTCCTATTCACATTACAATCTAGCCTAATAAGCTAATAAGTAATTTAAATACAACTTAAACTACTAAGAAAACGTCCAATAACGTCTTTCTTATTCACTTTATTTTACGGGGAGGGCACAAACTTGATTCACGTGTTCTTTATTCTAATGTCGGTGAGCAAGCGATTTTGGGAAACTCGATACAGAGATACGGCTGACAAAAGGCCATCGTTCAACTACATAATGCGGTCCCACAGCGAGTCGCCAAAACGAGATGCAGTGTTGCAAAATCGTCGATCGCCACCGATGCTAAAAGTATTGTGCCCGCTATGCCCTTTGTAGATATCTTGTCTAGGCGTTATTAAAAATGTTCTAATCCACAAAATCTCTACAACATAAGATGATTCAACGCCCTGAACAATAGCAGCTTAACTATAAGTACTAAGTATATTAATCTGGTTTTAGGAACGTCTTCAAGCCTTTTCATTCCGTCGTTTTTGCGAATACTTGACATGTAAAACATCTAAAATACTGTGACTGACGCTTTTACAAAATGAACTTTAATGGCTAAGAAATTAGAACTACATTCAAATGCAAGCAGCTCTAAATACACTGAATGGAGAAGTATATCTTTTCGAGTTTGTTTCAGAATTTTGAACTTTAGCTTGCTGAAAATGGAGTAGGTTTTCTTTTGAGTAAGTAGTGTGAGATTCCGTTTGAATAATTGTCGTTTCCTTGCGACCGTGAACTCTCTGACCGAAGCGTGACATCGCAAAAGGTTTAAAAAGTCTTTAAATTCCTGATTAAGCACGCTTAAACGTGGTTATGTGGTTAATCTTAAATTATAACAGCTTTTGTTCGCGGAATCTGCCACTGAACAAAACAGTGCAGACGATTTATAAGAAACTCTTTGGAGTTTCTTGCCCGTTCTTCTCCATTGAGACCTACGTTTTTGGATTGGCAACTAGCTTCAACTTTTTGACTATCTGACCGACAATTAGTCAATACAAAAGTGTGTGTAATTGAAATAAATGCTTTGATTTTGCGTTTGAGTTTGAGTCAGTTTTGTACCGGTCAATCAAAGCAACTGCTTATCTGCTAGAAATAGGTTTCTGCCAAGTTACACTACTGGAGTGCTGTCACAGCCTATCATAGTCCATTTCATCCTGAACATAGGCCTCTCTCAATATGCAATTCGCCACTAGGTCCTGGAATCATGAGTACTGGTATTTTCTAGTTATCTTCATTGACGGGCTAATACGGCTTATGTTATGTGCCTCGTTAAAAGTGCCATCTAGCCCAAATCATAAATAAATATAAGTTCTTATTTTTGGTCTATTTTGTGCAAATAATATCAATTTGAAATGAACAGGAATAACCTTTATGATGTCACACAGGAAATGAATCAATACAGTTTTTTTTTTAGTATTTGATAACGTGTACAGATATGATATGCGGATACCAACCTAATGTCACATCCGTCATAGGCTTATTTTGGATATGTAGGTAGACTTAATCATCGGGAATTGCTATTTTAGGATTTACCTAACTATGTGAAAAATATTCTAACAACTTTTATTTTTTCTGTACTTTATTTATTCGGAACTTCCATTCGGTAAAATCGTAAACCTATGCCTCTTAACAAGTACTCTGCTTCCGAAAATTTCGAAAACTTTACTACAGCTAAACTTTTCAGGTGATCACGAAAATTCTTATAAAAAATATTTTTATATAATTAAATAATTATACTTATTACGCGTAGTGTGGACGCTCCCTTTGGCTGGGACACACTGGATGCGGAAGGCTGTGGACAGGGTGTTGTGGCGCAGTTTGGGAGAGGCCTATGTCCAGCAGTGGACTGCAATAGACTGAGTTGATTGATGGAGACTTGTTACTAAATAAGTCTTATATTTTCTGACCATAGTTTTCTGAAACATTACCTAACACAATCGATTGATTTATAGGGATAGAAGATTTACAGCTGTTTAATAGTTTAACCTAATAATGTTGCAACGGTAACACATGCGAGTGTTTCACACGCCATTTACAAATTAAAAACACGGTTTCTGGATGTTTAATATTTACGTTAAGGATCTTGTTCAGCAATTTGGGAGAACATAACATTATAAAATATGCTTTGTGGGAAAACTCGTAAGCATCTTTAACTTTATTTCGTCGCTACTTATTTTTAGTGTTACAAGCATTTTTAAACTCAACTCAAAGCATTTATTTCAAATAAAGTAATTATAGGCACTTTTGAATTGTCAACTGTGTTGTTTTGAGTCGTTCAGTCAGAGAGAGGAAACTAGCTTTGTCCATTCCAAAGTGTAGTAGGTTCCTATTGAGAAGAACAGGCATGAAACTCCTAAAGCACAAACCTATTTACAGAAATAAAATAATTTATCATTTACCGTAGGCTACGGGTTTTAAGTTTAAAAAATATATAAAAATGTATTTAAATACCTATCTATGAATGGAGGCTATCGCAATCAGTGACAGTAGTGATTAAGAATAGTGAATGACAGTTCAAGTATTTACAATAGTAGCAATTGTTAATTGATATTGATTCAAGAAACCATGATATTAAAAAATACAATAGACGTGGATATATTTAGTAACCTGTTCCGCTTAGTTTTTCTAAAGAGCCATAAAAAACCCAGAAAGAAATCGACACGTGTTTCACCCCTCAACGAGGCATCCTCAGGATGACGATTGACTTGTCGCGAACTCGAACAAGGCGTGTTGCCACACCGACCGCTGAACGCAGACTGTAGATGATATTTGCTTAAGTAGTTAAATCTCATAGTCTGACTGTCGCAGCAATAAATGTCTGTCTGTCAGCATAAATTGTCATGGATAGATCGAAATAAGTATTTAAATAGATAAAGCTCAAATGAAAACCATAAGTAATAAACGGCATTCAAATATAACTTCTGAAAGGCAGAAAGGGTGTCGCAGAAGAATAACTGTAATAACATAACATAACATCACGCCTTGTTGCCCCGAAGGGTTGGGCAGAGGTGTACCGATAGTACACCCACATACTGTGATACGTCCGATCCCTTTTGTCCAAACTAATTTTATAATAAAGAGAAAAGATTTGATTTTTTGTATGTTTGTTTGTTAAGCTTTCACGCTAAAACAACTGAACGGATTTGGATGAAATTTGGCACATGGATAGACCATGACCTGGGTTACTTTTTATCCCAAGATTTCCACGGGATAAACATAGTTATTCAGTTTAGTACCCTAAGGGTATTAAAAAAGGTATTGCAAATTATGTGACTGTGAAGTGAAGACTATTGAAAGTGGAAAATGTTAAGCTAATTATATGAAATATGAATTTTTGGATTGCCTGCCTAACGTAGTGTAATATTAAAAATAACCTAGTACCCTACTCAGTTACTTTTCATAAAACCATCCTAAATTTTCACCAATTATGATACTTGTAAAAACATTTTATTTTTTATTTTTTTATGTACATACAGTGAAATACATAGAGAAATGACATAATTATAATTAATAAATAATAAAATAAAATAATAATTATTATATTTATTAATAATTAATTGTTATTATAATTAATAATTAATAAATATAATATTTTATTAATTATAATAATTAATAATTAATAAAATATCTGTAATGGAACTATTTATTTTGCAAAAAATACAAAATACGTTCGTTTTTAAGACCACCCATAATGGTTATGATAACCATACCGTGCTTTAAATATCACAGATACTAATTTTGGGTATCATAATAATATAAGCTAACATTATACCTGACATTTAGAACAAAGCTTCAGAATAGTCGCCATCGATATTGTTTGCCATTTAATACAAATAGAATTACCTCAACAGATTCGTACGATCGATAAAGCGACATAATTCCAGAATTCACTTCACCACTCACAACAAAAGTAAAAAACACGTTCAAATAAAATCAATATCACAAACTATGAACTAAATAAAACATGTTGACATATCGACACACTATTTGCAACTGATATGAAATCTGGAACTGACCAATTTTAACTAGGTAGATACTGATATTGGCTTATCTCGCTGAAATTGCTAGCAAAAATGTGCCAAGTCCTTATATCTTTTGTCGAGTTAGTGAGTAATCGGCTAAGCCCTTATGAGTGTCAGTAGATAAAGGAGTGACGTATTTGTATCCCTTCGATTTCATAAGTAGATTCGATTGTTGACGTTGAGTTTATGTGGTGAAATCCGCTGGATGCGACAAGCACAGAATCGGTGGAAGTAGCGATACTTGGGGGAGGCCATCCGTGGGGGAGGCCTATGTCCAGCAGTGGACGTCATTAACTGACGTGACGTGAAATAATTTGAAAAAGCACCAGATTTTTCGTTTTTTCGTGATGTATCGTTCGGATTATTCATATATAATTTACATTTCGGCAAATATAATTTATTACATAAAATGCTATTTCAATATCAGCAGTATAATATATAGTTAAAAATAATCCTATTAAAATTGCAGTATAATATATAGTTAAAAATAATCCTATTAAAATTTGAATGATTAAACATAAAGCTAACAATGATCCAACATTTCATTAACCTGTATTTTTGTTGTAAATTGACCCACAAAGATGGCTTCAAAATTAAATGGCAATAGAATTATCTGATTTGACTTGAGTTTGAATCAAACGGCAAAGGGATTCCCGAAGAACCATTTCCGACAGTAACTTAAGCCCTCACCTTGACAAAGACGATACCTTGAAGCATGACTCCACTTAAGTAACTAGGTCATGATGACGAGGCAGAACTCCTCGGTCACCCCCTATATCCTTCGAAAAAACCATTGAATCTATAACGTTGGAAAACTTGGAAATGGAAACGTCATAGTGGAATGTACGGTAGAACTAAGGATAACACTGTTAAAGCTTGGCCACTCTGCAATGACGCGGTCCACTAGCGCATTTACGTACTGCGGTAGTGGGGCGCGTCATTTTAGAATGGACTGGATATTCTGCCGATTTTTCTGTAAAAACCTCACCGAGAAAGCGTACGTGAAGTGAGCTGCTATTCCACCGGGATTGACACCATTTTGACAGCTGACTTCATTTAAGATGACCTAAGTAAGATTTTACTGAATAGACCGGCTGTATTATATTTTAATTATGTATAGCGTCTTGAATATTTAAAAAAAAAATATATATTCTAATTTTCTTCGAAAGATAGATAGAGAGTATATAATATGCATAGTTTCAACAAGAACTTGGCTCACAGCACAATTAAATGCTGATAAGATACCTTCCATTTACTCGAACTCAATAAATTGTGACTAAACTGATAATTCTACGTACGTCTTTAAAATAGATAAAATATGAATTTGCATATCAGCTGATATCGGTTACAGGTATCGATATAGTGATTCAATTATCATCCAGGAAGAAATAAAGCTACAAAAATCTGAAACATTATTATGCAAAATGTTGGTTATTCAAGACCTTGTCTTATGGTCTGACTAAATGCTTGTATATTCATCTCTCAACACTGTTAATTTATTGACAAATACACTACACCATAGATGTTTATCCTTATTACGTTACACACTCACAATCATTTCAATTAAACATGTTTATTGAACATTTTAATACTAGTGGTTTATTCTGTAAATAAAACCCGCTCTGACATTAGATAATTCACTAATGGGGTAACCATTTGCTCCCGCGTATTATAGGGATTGGCAAAGTTTCTCCAAAGCCGAGAAAAGAGATTTCTCGAAAAAAACATTAGATTTGACCTATATTTTCATCTCCGCTTAGCTTCAACGCAATACAATTACGTTGTTTAAAAGACTACCTTGTCTTTGGTGGAACCGTAGAACGCAAGCGTTACGCAATTCAGGCTTCTGTGCATACCCACTTTTCTAAGGGATTCCCTTTCCTTGCCACAACAATCGTACTCAAATAAACACTGAAAAACAAACCTCTTTCCTCATATTGACAGTGAGGGAAGCTATCCTCTTTATTTCTTGAACACTCGTACGTAATGGCGACGCGGGCATTTTGCACATTCAAACTTTATTTTAACTTTACACTATAACTTAATTGTCCACAATAATTTGATTTGTTTGCTTTGTTTGCAAAATTAAGAAGACTATATAAATTATTATTATTTAAATTATATTATTTTCGGGAATGTTTCAGTCCTTTTCAATTAATTAAAATCACAAATCAATCCGCACTAATGAACAGTTAAATTGTAACTGAAAGCTGTACATGACTTTAGTTAACAATTGCTTTAATGATGAGTAAGTTAAGGAAAAACCTTAACAAGCAATACGTCACACTAGCCTAGTTAATATATATTAATTAATAATAATATTATATTTTTTAATAAGAATTAAGTACAGTTAACCTTACGTCAGTTCCAGCCACTTGATGAAAAAAATCCCGTACTCCTTTGACATTAAGGCGCTGTCAAAGACTTGCGGTGGACCGTACCTAGTCATAATGAATTGCAAGTTCCGGTAGTTTACTGACCCAAATACGAGTGCAAGCTAACTAGAAATTGGTCAAACTGTCATCATCAGTGACGATTTTCGGTTAAGGTGGGTTTAAATCGGTTAGTAGTTCAACCTTCTTACTGACTATTACAGAATCAGCCTACGGTGGGAATTTGAGTTATCAAGGTCCTGCTATTGGCCACTGGAACTAAACCTCTCACAGAGTGGAAGGACTCATGCCTCCATTCTATGGGAGGAAGCTAGGTCATGGAGGCCTAGTTCTCAGTTATCATAGTAAATTCTGCCGTTTACTAGCAATGCTCTTTCCTGGTATAGGGATGTGACGGCAGAATTGCAAGCAGAAATTAATATATTTCAATTGTGCTTCTTTTTTTTGCATCATCAAATCTCTTGGACCACCAACAAACTTTCAGCAACCTTCTTTATACGCATCCTACTACCCTACTAATATAATAAACGCGCAAGTTTGTGAGGATGCAGGATGGATGGATGGATGCATGTTTGTTACTCTTTCACGCAAAACGTACTGAACGGATTTTGATGATCTTTGGTACACAGATAGTTTATAACCTGGATTAACACATGGGATATCCCGATATTCTCACGGATTGAGACTTATGCGGGTGAAACCACGGGTCGTTGTTAGTTTTTCATAGAGCGAGCCTTTGCTATTACATAAAAAAACGGAATAAACTTATTGTTACGCTTACGCGTCGGTCATCCCATGTCAACTGTCTGCTGTAACTATGACTCAGTTAAAGCTGCAGGAAAATTATAATCGATGTGGTTAGCCTTATCGCCTGACGCGTAGTAGCTAGTCATTATTGGCTCCAACGTCCATAGATGAAAATAAGTATATATGTATATATGTATTTATTATAGGATTTCTATTTTATTTCCTGTCCTCGGCAAATAAGCAGAATTGCCAGTATTTTTATATTATTTGAGCCTATATTGCCTCACTGCTGGGCTAAAGGTCATATCTCATAGCTTTCTATTCTTCCCAGTATGTTGCCTTATTCGGCCAATCTCTTATAAACGCCTCTAAGGCTCCCGCAGATAGACACGACGCGACACCCCGGTAGAACAATTTCCGTGAAGTTTTCATAGAAATTGTTCGACCAGAGTCACGTCGCACCTCTCTGCGGGAGTCTCTAAGTCAAAATTGAGAGTAATTTATGGTCTATTATTGTCTCACTGCCCTGCAAAGGCCTAACTCCATTCCTTCCATCAGTATATATGTACGGTTCTGGACTACTTTTGATCTACCGCAGCCCTGTGTCGCTGTTTCAGAGCACTCCTGTGTTCCATAAGCCTACAGCTAGACTTAGATAGATGTTTGGCGTCAGGCTAATAGACTGAGTTCCAAACGTCGAGGTCAAAGACGTACGAAGGTAAAATACCTACAATAGACGTCGATATATTTAGTAACCAGTTCCGCTTAACTATTCCTAAAGAGCCATAAAAAACCCTGTAAGAAATGACACGTGGTTCACCTCTCAACGAGGTATCCTCAGGATGACGATTGACTTGTCGTGTTGCCACACCAAGCGCTGGACGCACAGTACACGCCTGAATCAATGGACTGTCGTACGAAGGTCTTCGATATCGGATAGCGTATTATTGAACTCAACTGGAGTTGGGCAGGATACCTGGAAAGGCGCAGTGATGGCAGAGTGGAAAAAGCTATAAAAAGCTGTGACGACAGAGTGGCGTTCGAGTGGAAGACGAGATTTCGGTCGACCGGCGGCGAGACGGGCGAACGACATTGTTGACATTGCTGGAAAAACCTGAATGAGGCTGGCGCAGGAGCGTGGGGATTGGTACAAGAAAAGAGAGACCTATGCCCAGCAGTGGGTGAACTAGACCTTGGCATGCGGCAGACATGTCCACTCCCGTCCCATGTCAAGGATATGCGTTTTAGAGTGCCAGTAATATAAACACAATAATTTCAACAAATATTCCACCAAGATATATTTTACTTTATAATTAAATCGTTGCGTGTTGCAGACTCCACGACCGGCTCACGGTCTCATTTGAGAAACACTGACAACGACCACAAATATCAACAAATCGTATACAAATAAATAACATACGTTTATCTATGATCATTACTCGGGACACCTAGCCTTCGACAAATAGATACTATATTTTAACCCCTTAGGCTACATACAGACGGTTAAAATTAATTTATAAATAGCTACAGTATTGTGTAACACACGCGTGAGTCTCGATCCCGTAGGAATATCGGAATAAAAAGTATTATTTGTCCTAATCCAGGCCATGGTCTACCTATGTGCCGTCTTAGCGTGAAAGCGAAACAAAAACACTTTCGCATTTAATAAATTTGTTAGGATGCAATAGTAATGCAGGAGAGATCCGATAAGATTCGGTTGAGATACGATAGTTTGCCCTTAAGGCATTGATGTATGATTTTTCTAAACCATCAGAAGAGGCAGAAGCGGGAATACATTATTTAAAACTGATGAAATATTGTGACAAAATATTCAAAAAAAAAAAAATTTCTTATCTGTTTAGATAAGATATTTTATTTTATTTTCTATCTATTTAGATAAGATATTTTATTTTTTTGCACGAAAAAACTTACACAAAGTAACTTTCTCTACAGTTTATCTATGTGAAGCAGGACTACAAACAATACAGACTGTTTACATTGTAAAACTACTCACATAAGAAACACAACCAACCAAACTTGAAAATCAGCACCACCCTTGTAAGACTATCTCGATGTTCGTCTGTATACGCCCTTAGGCACAATAAATAAGCTGCGTGGTGATAAATAAAGACTCACTTCACCGCGGCAGCCGGTCACAGGTCGAGCGGTTATCAGATATATCTTGGAGTGAAAGTATCTATTGAAGACAGAACCAGCACATCTTTATTATAACAGATATTGAAAAGGAGGAGGTGAAATACTATGGTTTTGTATAATAGAGGTTAGGAAGTCTGTGTTAGAAAATAAAAAAAAAACCAAATCAGAGAGAATCTCAATTTTAAAACTACGACAATAGAATATAAATCAACTTTATTTTACAATATACGAAACGGTGTAGCGTTTAGGTTACCTACCGTAAGTGGGTGACAGTTTTTAAAGCGTCGTGCAGATAATTATTCTACCCTGAAGTTTTCTTAGAAATTGTCTCTTTTAATCTTTCACATTGTTCTTATTGAAGGCGATTTTTAAATACATGTAAGTTTGTATAATTTCCTGTTTATTTAGAGGGAGTGTTCAAATATTCTTACATAAAATACAATAGACGAGGATATATTTAGTCACCTGTTCCGCTTAGTTATTTCTAAAGGGCTATAAAAAACCCTGAAAGAAATCGACACCGAGCTCTGAACGCAGAGTCAGAGCTCGGTGTGGCAATACGCCGTGTTCGAGTTCACGGCAAATACATCGTCATCCTGAGGATGCCTCGTTGAGAGATGAGAAACGTGTCGATTTCTTTCAGTGTTTTTTTTTTAAGACCCTTTAGAAATAGCTAAGCGGAACAGGTTACTAAATATATCCACTTCTATTGTATTTTATAATGGATTTCCGCAAGTTCACGCCTGAATCAATTAACTATATTCCTACATAATAAGTTTCGTAAAAACCAGAAATTAACTCATAATGACGGGCGTAAAGATGACATTCAAAGCTCGAAATCGATAAAAGCTAATAATAAATATTAGGATTTCCAAATAAAGTTAGGTCATTTTATAAGTAATTAGACTTACGTGCGTACCTGTATTGTATCTAGGTCATAGTTAAAGGCACTACTTGAAAAACCCAGCTAGCATTACTAACTATGACTGGAAATGTTTTTACCACAGCCACTTTTAGTATTTGTAAGTACTAGAAAAAAATGAGACCACCAAAGCAAAAAACTGGTATATTTGAGGTGAAAAAAATACTGGTTTTAAAAAACAAAATCAAACCTTATTTACGAAATTAAAATAATTTTACAAAAGAATGTTTCGACCATTTTTTTTTAAACTCGTTATTTTCTCCGCCTGTTCTTACAAACTACTGTACCTTATACATAAATATGTGTGTACATCTCTTCTTTCTGTCAGTTCATCCAAATGGTGTCAGTTCATCATTGGACACTTTTATACAAAGGAGTGCAATAAATTGTTTATTATATAAATAATTTTACTTCTCGCCTCACTACTACATAATCCAATCCGTATCTCGCAAGCGCCGGCGCATAATTCAAGATGCGTCGGATAATCGAAGCGCAGCAAAGTGATAGGTTTACCGCCAGTTCGCGCGATAAATTACTTTATTGTTTACGTTAAATAAATAACTTTATTTTATTAATAAATATTTTAATAGTGATTGTGAATAAGTACGTAAGTAAGTTGCTATTTTCTTAGTTTCACCTGTGTGGTATCTTGCCATTTTGAATTAATTTATAAGCGGTTTAATCGCGTAACTCAACTATACGATGACAATGGGAAAGCAATTGCGTTTGTGTAAAGGGTCGTGCTGACTGGCACGACGCGACACCGGTAATTGTTCTACCATGAAGTTTTCTTATAAATTGTTTTGTTAAGAGTCGCGTCGCGCCAGTCTGCACGAGGCTTTACGCGTTTTCTTTTTGATATTACATTTTTTTTATTGTAGTAAGTATAGGAAATTGTTTTAATTTCTTTGCAATAATTAGAATTCATTGTGATTGCGAGTGTGATACGGAATCAGTCCGTTGACCATTTCAAGTACCTACAGGATTTTCTTTCAGTAATTTTAACGTAATGTTTCGATATTGGAGGTTATTAGAATGTCAGTGTAACTAAATGTTGGGTCATAAAGCGTATTTTTATCCTAGAACACATAATGAACAGAGCGATACAATTCGGAGAAATAGTTTTTATCATCTCTAATAGTGTGCAGTTTGTTAGCTGTTATCGAATCTACGAAACGATTATTTATAAAGTTACAAAAGCTCACAAAGTAAAAAAATAATCTCGTTAACGATTTAAAAGCTGTTTTTCTCTGTTCAGATGCTGTGCTATGCTATCTTCAAATTTTTCCAGCAGGTCTAAGATTCATCTTGAATAATTTATGCAGAAAAAATAGCCACCGCGTGTTCATGTGGATTAATGGTTCCGTGAAAAAAAAGAAACAACTAGATAATAATAATAAAAAAATACAAAAAAAAAAGAAATTCAAGTTAGTGACCAACGTTCAACGTAAGATAAAAGAGTCCTTTCTAAAATCGCACTTTCTAACTGGTTTTCACAATACCATTATTTCTAAAAAATATACTTACGTTACGAATATAATTTTCCAAGAAATTTTGATAGGTATTTCGCATTAAACATATTCAATTACAAAATTACTTACTATAAAATGATAATATCTGATTACGGTAGCTACTGAAAACTCATTAGTAATTTTAGAAGCGTGAATAGCTTCACGCTTCTAAAATTACTAATGAGCTACTAATGAAACTGATATTCTGTGCGATGCTCAATTTTATGAGAGACCAATTTATTAAGATTAACAACAATTAGGGGTATTTTTTTTTCTATTTCTATTAGTACCTAGTGTATTTATATAAACATAAATCTATAATACATAGTTCAGTTTTCATAAAATACTACAAGATATATTCATTACAGCGCCATCTGTTGTCGAGTAGAAGAACTATCCTTAAAAAAATATAATATTAAAAAACTGAAACACGAAATTCAAGCACATTTATAGATATAAATATAGTGCGCCGTCATTTATTTACAATCTTATCTAGTTATAAAAATTAAAATCGATGACTGGATTGAACTGTGTTTATAATAATTGTTTACCTATAATAATTAATTACCTATCTGCTAGTAGGTGCCCGCTATTCTTTTAATTAAATTGTTCACTACATAATCTGCACCCGGATTCTCATAACTACATCGTTTTTGTTCTAGTTGTTTATTAATTAACATCTGGTCTTCGTAATCTAGGCTAGTAAAAACAATGTTATTTACATTTACCATTTTTCAGCCAAAATTTATGCAGTTACGAGAATTCTTCACGGAAATAACAATTTCTTAGTTAAGTATAGGTAGCGTAATTGTTTGTTGGGCACGAATTTAATAAGAAAATCTATGAACAACCGGTTAAGCGGATACAGCTGAAGGATAAACTAAGTGAGAGTGGGTACAATCAGTTCTGAGTCATAAGAAATATAAATATGTACTTGGTTAATCGTAATTTCAGAACTGATAAGTAAGTACCTATGTATCGCTATCGATAAATATTTTATTGAGCATTATAAGGAAAAAGGATTTCGAAAGATGTATTGACGTTCCTACCCAAATAAAAATAAGTTAAAAATAGTATAAAAAGAAAATTTGAGAAATAATGTTTAGGTTACTGAAATGAAATGAAATTGTTTATTCTATAAATAGGATATCAGAATCACTTTTACACGTCATATTAAAAATAAGCTAGATGAGTTCGGCGTTTCCTATCTGACAACTCTGAGAAGAAAGGCCGAAACAAACTCAGAGGTCGCCGTCTCTTTAAACCGACGTACGCACGGACGTAATAAAATCGCGCCGATTTTTTTTCGTGCACTGTATTTTCAACGTTCGCTTAGCGCCGAGACACAGATGATATAATACTAGTACGAGAGTTGAAAATCCAATAGTGTGTTTTTTCAACGCGCTGGGACGAGAGTGCGTCCCAGCGCGTTGGATTCTCAACGCTCGGTTTAACACCGAGAGATAAAAATCCATTGCATGATAAAATCTCGCCGCAATTTTATTACGTCCGTGCGAACGTCAGCTTAAAGTCCTGGTCATAATCTTGGTCAGGCTATATGAAGACCATGTAGATTATATGCTACTGTAGCGTAGCAATATCTTTTAGTTAATTTGTGGTGTTACTAAGCTGTGGTTTAACTCGCATTCTAGTGCCGAGTATAGATTGGTGAAACATCACATAAAATCTAACACAAATAAACCGTTCAAAATGTAATGCAACATGAAAAATAACAAAAAAACTAGGCAAAGTTTTGACGTGAGCAACATTTCATGTTACGTTCACTAATGTGTACCTTTCTGGCATAAGGGAACTACTTCGTAGTTTTATATTCGTACGAAAAGGTCCTAGAACAACCAAGATTATGTATCTACCTATTCAATAAAAACAATTGAACATCATCTCTTTACATAATCGATTAGCCAGCCATATATCCGTATCAGTATCATCTTGTAACCTAATCGGTACATAATGGCTGCGTCAATTGAACCAATGATAAGGCTATTATTAGCCATAAGTGATGTCCACGTGGATCTAGGATAATATGGTATCAGATTATGTCTTAACTCTATGTCATTTGCCTGATTGGATCCCTTAAATAAATTAAAGGGATTGCAAATTTAATTCAAGAGTTGACTACTTCACTGGCTGAGTTGTCGCAAGACAGCTAAGCGTAAGTGTAACAGTGTTTTTGAGGATATTCGGAGTAGCCCGGAGTTCAAATTGGTGACCATTAAGATCACACCGTATTAGGTCCCTGCTCAGATGGAACTTATAATAATAATTGGCGAAGTGTGCCTGTACTACCTTGGTATCTATTCATTCGAGGAATAAGAACTGGCGAGAACTTATTTATACTTTAGAAGTTAGGTACTGTTTTTGTAGATTGCATTTCTGGAACTACAGTGACGTATTCAGGACTCAATTGTGTAAAATTAGGTTTAATTTCAGTTTGCTAATGTGTGAATGAGTAATTTAATGCTAATCTGTCATTCTGGAACGCATGCGGTGACAAGATAAATTGTGTGTATTTTGGGTTTCATTTTTATTAGCCAGGTATTATGTAGTTAGTGCCTACTCTTATTATAAACAGTATTTAAGTAGATAAAAGTAAGTTGACTTAAATTAGCAGGGCAATGGACGCCTGATTTACTGACAATGCCTCTTTAGGCAATGCAATGCCAATGCAGTAATGTTCGCGAAGGAGGAGGTAGAACGCGTGAGGAAGAGGCAAATTTCGCGCCCTCACGCCCCTAACTGCCGCAGAAGACGCCCTGGGCGTCGGAAGTCGCAGGCCGATTCTCGGCCACCGTAGGCGCAGGCTTGCGGACGGTGAGCAATGGGTAGATCGCTGTCCGATAAGGGCTAGGCCCGGGTCGACGGCGCGTTGTGTTCCACGCGTGCCTCAAAGAGATGTCAGCAGAACTGACGGGGTCCGTTAGGGCCAATGCCTGACGGGGTTACGGGGAAGACAACGTTACCGTGGCCCCCGGCCACATGGCAACTGAAGGAACATGGGTAGGTTTTATTCAGTAAGAGTTTGACACGTCTTCCCGCTCCACCCAGAGCGGGAGAAGTTTAATAATTTCTCACCCAAAAAAGCATGCTCAATCTTCATCTATGGTAGGAAAGTACTTGGTTAGTGTGATCAAGACTTTGTTAAGTGATATACAGGGTTATTGGTTATGTGTCAGCAATCCGTTAAGAGGATGTAGGAGAGGTCATTTGCAACCAAGTGACCCCTGATGACCCCTATGCAAATGTCAACAATTTTCGACTCATGTGACATTTTTAAGTTTATATTTCGTACGTTTTTAAAATATGAAATGTTAAATTACTCGAAAATGGTTGACATTGGCATTGCAAATGACCTCTCTTACATCCCTTTAATGGATTATCGACGTATATAGATAGATGAGAAAAAACAAAATTCTACTTGTGTCTCATCAATTCATCCATCATGTGCCTAGCCTTTTCCCATATGTTGGGGTCAGCTTCCAGTTTAACTGGATGCGGCTTAATGCCAGTATTTTACATGGAGCGACTGCCTAACTGTGTAACACAACACCCCTTGGTAAGACTGGTTGTCAGACTTTCCGGCTTCTGACCATCCATAACGACCGTCAAAGTTCCACGAATGACAGACGATTTCACATTTTACGTAATTGTGTAGAAAGTCTTTTTTTTAATTCTGGTTAGCTTAGCGTACCTACCGTCTTAATTTTTGCTTGCTGTAATTATTTTTATATAGCAATGGCATCTGTCTATTAATTAATGATCAACTTATTCAAACCTCTAGGTCAGGTGCGTAGCACTCGCAAATGCCGCCGCCGTGCGTGTATGACCATGTATGAACGTAAAGGAAGCAAAAAGAGTAGGTAGGTATGTGAGGATCGTAGCAGGTGGCGTGCTGTAGATTCTGCCAATAACAATGGGACGAAGACGTTAATTACTGATGGATTTTATGTATGTATGAGTTATTTATATCTATTGTATAGTCTTATCTTTAATATTGTAGTTTTATCTTTGATATTGTAGTCTTATCTTTGATATTGTAGTCTCATCTTTGATATTGTAGTCTTATCTTTGATATTGGAGTCTTATCTTTGATATTGTATTCTCTTATCTTTGATATTGACGTTGATCATCATCTATGGCAGTGGTCGGCAAACTCATTAGTCGATAGGGCCAAATATCACGTCTAAGATTTTTTATGAAAGCCAATCCTTTCTGTGTGTCCAAACTGTCTCAATATACTTTTCTTAATCCTTAAAATTCCCATCCTGTTTCACTCCACAACGCTTCCTAAAATTAACTTGCTAAGAAGTAACAAGCTGATGATAATATGATGAAGGCATCTGACTTAATAACAAGTTAACCTTGGAAAACTTTGAAAGGTAGATACAGTAAATGATTAATTTTCGATGTCCTGTTATTTTTTTTGTGAAAATACTTCGGAAATAAATCTTTGAAATATAGGTTGAATTTTGAATTAAACCTGATATCTTGCTTAATAACCGAAAACCCGACCCCCTCGCGTATGATCAACTCTCGCGTCGAACTCATCGTCATTTGTACAGAGCTATATAGGCCAAAGTAAATTGTAATTACAATTAGGTATAAGCGACATTAAGTTGACCTTTCAGATATTATGCTAAATGTGTAATTCAGTATTGAGGAAAATCCAATGACTTTTTTCAGCCGAACCGCGGGTCGTAATGACTCTAATTACATTTTTTTGCAAATATTTTATGCATCACCCGCATTCAACAATAAAGGTAGTGACGTCACTCAAATACATGGTCCATACATGAAATAATAAATTAGTTCCATACACTGCACACGTTAACAATAAAACGAGAACAATAAAGAAACGTAGTTTACAGAAAAAAATACGTAAAAAAATCAAGTATGGACAAGCGTTTACTTTTGTTTGTTTTGCAATGTAATTATTATGTAGGTAAATAAAACAATACATAGGCACGTAATTGTGCGACTGCGCAGTTGTGCGTGTCACTTATGAAATCATTATCATCGTTAAAATCATCATAAATCTTATACTATTAAATGAGTAATATTTGCATATAAATATGTATATTTATATATATTTGTAGACTCACGTTCTCGAATACGGCTCTAACGATTTCGTTGTAAGTTGCAATATTAGGGGTTTACAGGGGCGAAAAATTGATCAAGCTAGGTCTCATAAATAACTGGGAAAATTCGTTTTCGCCTTATTTTCACCCGAGCAAAGCTCGGTCGCCCAAAGTTTAGAACAAGATAATGAATAATGACATGAGCATGGAATTAGTAAGTACCTACTATCATAGCAGCATGGAATAAGTAGGGTAATACATGGATTAGTATGAACTTTCCTATACTATTATATGAGCATTCTCTAATTTCACCAGAGCAGAGCTCGGTCGCCCAGGTATTATAACACAATTACCTGGTCCACCGAGCTCTACTCCGGTTAATCACGTTCTCGAAATCGGCTCTAAGGATTTCGTTGAAAGTTGCAATATAGGGGTTTACGGGTATGCAAAATCGATCTAGCTAGGTCTCATATCAGGAAAAAATCGTTTTCTCCGTGTTTTCACGCAAAAAGATTTTCACCCGATCAGAGCTAGGTCGCCCAGGTACTAATCATTAATCTTTGTCCGGGATATAATATTATGTAAATGTGGAATAAATTAGTAGGTACTGCCTCGTTGGTCTAGTGGTCGCAAGCGCTACCGTTGAGCGTGAGGTCCTAGGTTCGATTCCCGGGTCGAACAAAGTGATATTTGGTTTTTCCATCTGGAATTTCTCAGTAGCAGCCCGAAGTCTGGATTTGTGCCCGGTTTATGGCAATAGGTTTCCGGGCGAGCCTATTACATGGGACTTAAACATAACTGGCGAAATGTGGGTGGGGTGTACTTTATAGTACACCCCACCCACATTAGAAATGGTTCGAGGAATAAAGGTGTGATGTTATGTTATATGAAATATTGTATTCGAGTATTTTATTTTATTTTCAACTAGCGACCTGCTCATGCTTCGAATGGGTGCAATCTACTTTCAGCGCAACATTCTTAATTATTTTCTTTCACAAGAACCATCTCCTGACAATAACCAACACAAAACAAAAAATGAATTAGCGAAATCGGTCCAGCCGTTCACGCGTGATGCCGTGACCAAGGGAAATAGGGATTAATATTTATATATATACTAGCTGCGCCCCACGGTTTCACCCACATAAGTCTCGATCCCGTAAAAATATCGGGATAAAAAGTATCCTATGTCCTTCTCCGGGTCAAGGTCTATCCATATCCCAAATTTCATCCAAATCCGTTCAGCCGTTTTAGCGTGATGTCGTGACCAAGGGAAATAGGGATTCATTTTTATATATATAGATATACACACATCAAAAGTGTCTAGGGATCAAGCATTTTTATGCGGATTTCTTGAGATTGAGATGTGGCTTTGTAATAAATTTATGATTATATAAATTTATATGGATCCTTTTTGGTGCATTTCATAATTTGAAACAGGAACTGTTAATCAAATTCGAGTAAAAGATGAAAATCAGCTGTCAATATTTTCCCTATAAAAACATACAACGCATTGAAGACATTATTAGTGCTACTGTTTCCCTACTACTGATTAAAACCAACGTTATTATGGAGCGGCGACGTCATTTAAGCAGGGAAGAAATGCTCAGAGCCGTGGGAATGATAGAAGCTGGTTCCCGGCAACGTACTGTGGCTTTAGCTCTGAATACAAGTCAGAGTGTTATCAGTCGACTTTGGACACGTTACCGAAGCACTGGTACCGTGGCTGAGCGCCATGGAGGACGGTATCGCTGCACCACACGGAGACAAGACCGATACATTCAAATCTTAACTCGAAGAGCTCCAACAATAACCGCCATGATGTTAGCCGTGAGGCTTCATCACTCTTCAGGGAACTTAATTAGCGACCAAACAGTCAGAAACCGCTTGCATGAAGTGAACCTTCATTCCCGAAGACCGCTACGGGTACCACCTATAGCAATGCACAATCGTAGGATTCGATATCAATGGGCTCTTGAACACAGAAATTGGGCAGAAGAACAATGGCGTTTCGTGTGCTTTTCTGATGAGTCTCGTTTTGGTATGAGACCGGATACAAGACGTATACGACACTGGAGAACCCCTGGACGCCAACAGCGATTAAAATCCTGCCAGGAAGTCCATCCTTATAGTGGTGGAACCATCATGGTATGGGCGGGTATTTGGATCGGCGGAAGAACTGAGTTGATTTGGATCAGAGGCAACCTCAACGCTCAAATTTATGCTGAGACGATTGTATCTGACGTCATCGTTCCTCTACAAGTGCAAATCGGTCCCTTATTTCAGTTAATGCATGATAATGCACGACCGCACACCGCAAGAGTTGTAAGACAGACTCTCGCCGCAGCTAACATCAATGTCCTGCTCTGGCCTGCTCAGTCGCCAGACTTGAACCCGATTGAGCATGCATGGGATATGCTACAGAGAAGAGCTCTGCCGAATATGGAGGGTATCCAGTCGCAAGAAGACCTTTTTTTGTTGTTGCAACGAACATGGGCGGCCATTCCACAGCGTGATTTGGATGAACTCATTTTGAGTATGCCAAACCGATGTTCTTGTGTTGTTAGTGTTCGCGGTAGAAACACGGATTATTAATTGTTTAAGTTACCCAATAAAATTTTAAAGAAAACTGTTATTTCAGTCTTTTTTTCGAACTTTAATGTTAGTGGTTCAAATGTCAAAAATCCCTTTATTAGGAAAATGGCAAATTTCTTTATTAATGCAAAGGTGACTTGGTTTATCGTTACTGTGACAAACGAAAACACTTTATTTGATGAATCCTTAAAGAAAATTTTAATTAATATCAATCAGGAGAAAAGTTATTGCAAAAATATATGTTGATCCCTAGACACTTTTGATGTGTGTATATAGATTAAGTAATTGTCATCAATATTTTAACCGCATTAGGTAATATTGCTCACTTAATCATAGGTATTACCAATACGTGATATGTAGCTATGTAGTGTGTATCTCGACAAAATCCGTGACATAACTATGTATCTTGCATAGTAATGTGTGGTAGGTCATCCGGATCTATATTGCGTAGCGTTTTGTAAGATACCTAGTTGCGGTAAAGTTACCGATTACTAATTTGCATCATATTAAGTAGATAAATTAAAATAAAATTTACTAAATAAATTAACTATACAAAAATGTTTATACGTAGTTTTTTTTTAATATTTAATACTAGCTTCTGCATGCCACTTCGTCCGCTTTAACCTTCCTCAAGAATTGGACTATCCAATGCAAAAATATTTTTTCAAATCTGGCTGGTAGTTCCGGAGATTACCCCCTACATACGAACTTACAAACAATAACAAATTATACCTCTTTATAATATTATTATATATTCTACAGTATATATAAATTATATAATTTAAATAATTAGGTACCTACTCTTTTTTCGTATTTTATACGGAAAATATTTAACTGGTCCTCTAAAAACTTTGCGCTTCTATAAACATTTTTTTAATAATTGAGCCTCTTTTTAACTTTCTAGCCTTTTCTCACAGTTCGTCGCAGTAACTAAATACCCCAACAAAAACTGTGCTAGATATCATCTAGGGCACAGATAATATACTATCTAGAGTTACATAAGAACTGTCTGTGACCAACCGGCGAGCGCTACATCATCAACTTTGTCGCAGTTACTTGACTATTTAGTATTTTGAGGACCCCAAAATAGGAATTATTCGAGGTTCACAAAAAGAGGCGCAATATTAAAGTGTTCAGTAATATTTGTTAGGAGCTCAAAATAGGAATTATTAGAGGTTCGATTAAATACACGCTATTTTAAACCTACACGCAACACTAATATGATGGTAAGTAGGTATAATCATTTCGTTTCATCCATTCACCATTTTAAAATGCCATTTGTGTGAAAATGGCATGTCATAGAAATACTATCATGTCCTTGCATGGTTGGTATTGTCGGTCTTTTGAAACTGCATGAAATGTATCAAAGGGCATTAGTAGATATACATACGTGCCTATACAGGAAAAACTCACAATTATTTTATAAATTTTCCTATCAACTATTTCACTAATTAAGCTACTAAGGAAAACAGATTTGCCTACTTTAATTATTTCTTGTTTGTTCTTTAAAATAGGTAATTTTAAAGTCTAACATAAATACACAGCCAACTTGCATTTGATCCTAAATGCTGTTCTATGTCGCTCGAATAGGGTCTGTAACACTGAGTCACGTAAAACCGTAGCTGTAAGTCCTCATTACAAACACATAAGTTCAAGAATGTACAACAAATTAAACGGAAGCTTACAAATCCACCCATTAACCTCTTGGTTAATGGGTGGATCTGTAAGTCGTCATTATAAACACATAAGTTCAAGAATGTACAACAAATTAAACTTTATTAATTAAATAAATTTACTTTAATTTTGGAAGTCGGTTGTTATATTTGTAAAAAGTTTTTGACTTTTTAATTAGTAAAGTTAATAAAATGTATATGGGACCACTGTGCAAGCTTCTTCTAACGAAAGAAAAAAAAAATCAAAATCGGTCCACAATTGACAAAAATATCAATGAACAAACATGCATAAAAATAAAAAAATCACGTACGGACGAACATAAACCCCTTCTCCTTCTTGAAAGTCCGTTAAAAAATTATAGACAGGAACTAGGGTTGTCAACCAACTTTATAATAACGTATCCTACTTTATTTTCGATAAGTATACTTTATACTTTTCCATAAAAATAAAGTATGCAAAAATACTTTATTTCTAATCTTTACTGTGATGCGTTTAACGAAACACTCACAGTGTTAGCCATGGGTAATTTGTTACTATACTATTTGTCGATATCTTTATGGTAGTTAATTGATTCAGGCGTGACCTTGCGGAAATCCATAATAAAATGATGATGTGGATATATTTAGTAACCTTTTCCGCTTAGCTATTTCTAAAGAGTCTTGAAAAGACCCTGGAAGAAACCCTGGATTCATTCCAGAGTCTTTTCAAGACTCTTTAGAAATAGCTAAGCGGAAAAGGTTACTAAATATATCCACATCATCATTTTATTTTTGATATCTATATGTCAAAAAAGAAAATCTAATAATATTGATAAAAAATTGTCAGAGAAAAACACATTTGACAAATAGCAATGTTAAAAATGGATCTGATTTATTTACTCTCTATTCCCGCCACTTCAGCTTTCACCGAGAAGAGAGACTCAGATCGACCATATAAATAAAAAAACGAGTTATTTATTTAATTAAATATCGGTAGTAAAACTAGCTTTGAAACATTCAAAATACAACAAACAATTGTTAGCGTTTACTAAAAGCACCCAAAAATATTTTTTTAATGGAATAAAAACTTTTGAAAATACTTTTTTTTGTTCCTGATACTTTTTTTTTTCAAAGAACTTGATACTTACGTTATTTTGCTAAAAAAAGTTGGCAACCCTAACAGAAACCTCTGTTGCTTACTCTAGTAACTGGTTGTACAAGAAAAGCTGAGGAATTTTGACTGATGACTAACGTGGCAGGATAATTGGCAATACTACTCGGCAACCTGAACCATCTTCGTGAGAGATCTAACATCAAGGAAAAGACACATCTTTGAGTTCCAAGTATCTGCCAAGATGACTAAGGCTCAAAGATTGTCTTGAAAGTGTAGTTTTGGGTACCTAATTCGGGTTGGCCTAGCACCCGAAACATCAACGTAAGAATAAATCTAAACTGATACTGTCTCACCGTCTTATTACAAACCGAGAATTTCGTTCCAGTCAATAATGAGTACGTACTAATTTCATGCTTTGAGTCAGTTTTCGTATGTCGAACTTTATTTCGACTACAATCTGACAAATTGACAGTTTTGTCTATAGAACCGTACACGTTCTTAATTCAAAAACTGAAAGAAGATCCTTGTTTTGTAAAGAGACTGAGACTATCCGTATCTGTATCTGTCTGTCAGTGTGACCGCATTGTTGTTCTACCACGCGGCCGCGCACACGGATTTTTGATGTCGTTTTCACTACCATTTACGGTATTTATTCCGAAAGGTTTATGACTGTATATCATTCATATTAAACTCATAAATATAATAAAGTTATCTCGATGTTATGTCAAGTCGTAAAAATCGTGCGAAGCTGGGGTCGGTAGTAAAGATATAAATCTATAGAACGTACAAAAATAAAGAGGTACGTTTCCTAAGCATCTTAAACATCTGTTTGCTTCTTGACATTTTCTTTCGGATTTCATAATAAGTATATCAGTACGCGATCTTTTCATACTCCTTTCGTTCATTCATTTTGACAGTACCGGTTTTAAATGTATGCACCTGGCCTGTTTGAAAGAACTCATTATGAATAAGTTTAGCGTTGGTAGGTATATCCTTCAGGGCGTTCCCTGCTGCTTTACCATTGACATCCGCTATGTGGATTTCTTTATAATCAGTTGTTCGCCTTTCATTCATTCTCTCCAAACTATAAAAAATGATTCCCGTGAATCGATTCTAAATTCTTCCATAAAATGACACGCATCACCGCATCTCACATAATCACGTAGTAACACTTAACTTTTTTACTGAAAGACAAGAATTATCTCGCAATTGATAACTTTTCTCCCATTTCTGTCAGTTACGCGTTGAGAAACAACAGATTCCTTTGATACAAGATCATTTGGTTATTAACACCGTCACGTTTATGACCTTTCGCCAGTTATGACATTGCATTTCATTTAAAAAAAAATAGATTTTTATCGAAATACACTTCTGTTCCGATAGGGGCTCGTGTCTAAATGATAACAGCCGCACGAGCCGATAGAAGGTTAAGCTACACATGCCGCGATCGGTTCGTGGATAGGTGACTATCCGTTACCATATCGAGACCCCTCCGTGCCTCGGAAAGCACGTTATGCCGTTGGTCTCGGCTGTCATTCGTAGATCTTTGACAGTCGTTCCGGGTAGTCAGAAGCTCAATTATCTGACAACCAGTCTTACCAAGGGTTATTGTGATACCCAGTAACTGGGTCGTGGAGTTTAGATAGGTAGTCGCTTTATATAAAATATTCTTCCGGTTAGAGTCTGCAATGGAATAAATGGGCAACCCCAAAAAGTTTTATATACGGTATACTTTTACATCAGTCAGTTATGTCAGTTTCGGGGTTGTAAGTAGATCTAATGATTTTGATATTTTGCCTTTCGATTTTTGCACAATAGACTATGTGTAAGACTATGTCGTACCTATGCTCTACCTCCATACGATGAAAAAACTGTATCAAATCCACACTGCATCGTGCTAAAATGACTATTCTTTACCAGGAATAAATCAGAATATAAACAAAATAACCTATCAAAAACAAAAAGACAAAAAAAGTATCAAATTCCTTTTTCGTAGGACAGGATGGTGTTGCCGTCTATAGATTTTCAAATTCTACCGTTTTTTTACTTAGCGTGGCTAGACTCTAGACACGAAGTCAACACCAATATAGGTAGCAAAATGCTAGGCAGATTTTTCGTCTGTTCCGATTCTTCTTATCATCATTCTCTTGCCGTTATTCCAATTTAAGGTCTATTCAGACAAAGCGATATCGCTGTCGCGCTCGGTAGCGATACTGGTCCGCCTGCTGGTTAGTCACAGAACAGATAATTTATCTGTTCTGTGCTTTGGACCAGTATTGCTACAGAGCGCGACAGCGATATCACTTGTATTTGAATAGGCTTTCATTTAAGGTCGGTACAGCATTTCGTCTTTTTCCACACGTCTCTCAGTCTCAGTAGTAAACTTGGCTGCTCCGATAACCATGCTGTACGGTAAATATTATCATAATAAGTAGGTATTGTTGGAATCGGATCGCAGTCTCGTCATCCAACCGATACTGTTTTTATGTGTACCGATCCATAATTCAATAAGACTTTCTTCTCAACTAGTAATCCTGACTGCATAAACTGCTGGATTTAATTAAGTAGATGTTGTAGATGGAGAATGGTCTCAAGAATCCTAAGTTTTATTACTCGGCGAAGGACTTTAAGTAATAGCATCTTTTGGAGATGAGCCCGCTTTTGTAGCAGTTTGAGAATTTGGCGAGCTTGGGCAGAGAATAATGCTCATTTTCACTACACATAAATATAAAGGCTCCGCAAACAGGCGCGGCGCGACTGTAGTAGAACAATTTTAGTGAAAACTTTAAGGAAATTGTTCTACCAGAATCGCGTCGCACTCCCACCTGTCTGCAGGAGCCTTAATGCGTCTCGTCTGCACCTCACATCTCTTCTGCTTGGCCTGCTCCTAACCAGACGTTGCTTAGTGAAAACGGCCTTAAAACATGGGCTATTATGGCATCTATTAACAATACAGATCTATAGAGTAGAATATTAATTCTTATTATAAGGCATGTTTTATCGAATGATAGGGAAAACCCGGAAAACCTACCCACCAGGTTTAGGTACCTATTTTTCTGGGATTTCCCAATCGGTTTTGCATTCGTAATAAATAGTAAATGGGACTGCAGTACCACTAGCTTAGCATGGTTTAATACAATGAACAGCTATTTTTACCAGATAACAAATGACTAACGCAATTATAATATTAAATTAAATTATTCATAAACCTAATTATAAATCACGACAATAAAATTATTGATGAGAATGGTTATGAAAAAAATCTGTGTGTGAACTTAAATTATCTAATGCATGCAAACTATAAGGAAAATAGGGCAGTGTAATATTGGAGCGTGGACTCACGGTGTTATCATTTAATTGGTTAATTATTGAATTTTGCAACAGCGCTTTTTATAATATAGTTTAAGGATAGTTTGCAGTTGTATACAGGCTTATAGTCACGAACTATCAACAATAACTATTGGCCATATTATCTTTTTGCAAGGCAAACACCTACGTTTATCTTTTGCAGACTTTTCCAAGAATTAGATTTAGATTTTCTTTTCGTAATTTCGTTTCTAATGGGAGCTAGCTGTATTAGTAGGGATAAACTTTTCACTAACGTATCTTGGGTAGATTACTCTGTTACCAACTTTGCTGACTGGCTAATTTTCTCATTACGGAATTAGCTTTCGTAGATATTACTTAGAGAGCAGGTGGTAGCCTGGTGGTAGCCTAGTGGTAATGGCCCCGACTTGTAGGTCGTAGGCTCGAACCCAGAGAGGCGCTTTACTTTGTGTAAATATTTCATAACTCATCATCATCATCATTTCAGCCGAAAGACGTCCACTGCTGGACATAAGCCTCCCCCAAGCACCGCCACTTCGACCGATTTTGTGCTTTCCGCATCCAGCGGATTCCAGCGGCCTTCACAAGGTCATCGGTCCATCTTGTGGGAGGCCTTCCAAAGCTACGTCTTCCGGTACGCCGTCGCCACTCCAGAACCTTTCGGCCCCATCGGCCATCCAAAGCTATTGCTCTCAAAACGGTGAAGGAAAACATCGTGAGGAAACCGGCATGTCCTAGAATCTAGAGTCTCGAAGAGAGGAGGCTTGTGTCTCAGCAGTGGCAAAATTAAGGGCGATTATGCTAGATACCAATCTAACTTGTACAAGAAAAGAACAAGTAAACTTTTATGAGAACTTGATCAAGTTACTGAAAGCCAGAACAAGTTTCTGTTGGTTTGACAATAGGTAACATTGGAACCAAAATTGTATGGAGTAATGAAATATATGAAATTATGTTTAAAATTGTAAAACTTATACTGCTTGAATACGAGGCTATTGGCTACTTTGTTTGTGTTGATATGTAATTTTACAGAATAAACAATTTTTCCTTTTTTTTTTCTATTTCTGTAAGTAGATCATTTATGACACTTTTACTCGTAATTTTTTGATCAGTATGTCAAAACTAGATGGCGCTGGCATTTCCTAGCTGACTGATCCCTGAGAAGAAATCCCGAAACAAACTTAAAGTATAATTATAAGCGATAAGGCCGCCCATTGTATATTCTGTAGTGTTTGATTTATTTTTTGCTATATATTTTTGTGGTGTACAATAAAGTATATATAAATAAATAATTATAATAGGTATGTAAAAATCGTAGCAGATGACGTTCTGTAGTTTGAACCTGGTGGGTGACTTTATACGTTATGTACGTGTAACATTGGGTAGGTTTCCAGAAACTTGAGGTGGTTTATTCATTGGTATATGTTCACCAATTGAAAAAGCGTAGTAGCCATGAAGGTCTATAAAACATTCTGCTATTATAAAGGTATATAATACGTTATTTCTCTCGTGAGTAAACAGGAAGAAGATGAATGTACTTAGGTACTATTGTGAGATAAAAGCATCATTAATTCATTGCACGCTGCATAATAACAATTAATAATTCATTATGAATCACGTAGAATAGCCATTTTCTGTCACAGGGTTAGCATTGCTTAAAGGTATACTTCAATCAACGACCAGGGTTGACTACTTTTAAGTTTTCCATACACTAATAACTTATTTTAGTAAACGATTTTGACAAATGTGTTTCATTTTGACAGTTCAACAACATTCATTGCGCTATTTACGTTGTTGAGCAGATTTTTTTTCGAACTTCTGAAGCAATGGATTAGCAATCTGTTTCAAATCGAAACAAATTGTGATTGATCGTGTATTACGATATTAGGGTACAGGGTTGACTACTTTTAAGTTTTTTATACAGTTAGGACCTACAGTTAGTCATATTATTGATTTTGAAATCGCGGGCAGTGGCGACGACAGCAAGTGCAGCAGCGAGGTAGTCAGAGGTGAAGGTATTACGGTGTATTCGTGGCATGACAGCGGGCCCTATTAGAATACCAGCGCTGCGGTATTAATTTTTAAATATCGCAGCATTATGCTGAGATAGGAGCCTTTTCGCTGGTTTATATTATTTTTTTTTTTTTGTTTCATTTATTCGAAAAAATATTTTAGTTTTGTTAGGTTTTTAGGGGTATGAGGAACAGGATCACTCATCTTCAAAACAGGATTCTCCGAAAGACGGGTGTCGTGTCTGGCGGGCAACTGCTCAACGATTGATGTCGGATCGTCATATGTCATTCGCGCGGTAAACTCTAATTGCGCGATGCAGGATTTGTGTGACGTCAGGTCTTTGATGCGTAGTTCGCATGTGGCGATGTAGATGTCGCCACAGTTTTAAATGCTCCTTTTTCACTGTTTGTTTTTCCTGAGCGTGTCCCATTTTTTTTCTTTATTTTCTTACACCGAATTTGGCCAGCATGTTATAAATACCCATATAAATTGATGTAATAGGGGGCGAGCCTATTTCCAGCAACCAGGGGCAAGTCAAGGCCCGACACTTTTACCTTGCCCAAGCACGTGATCGTACCTACACTCTGTATGATTATAACTACGTTTGTCTGTAATGGCAACAGCAAAAGACCATTGTTTACCTTTCTACAAGATGAGTAATTTTTAAAAAGGGTATGCTGAGATGGTTTGGTCATGTTAAGAGGATGAATGAAAGGTGACTAACAAAATGTATTTACAAGGCAGATGTGACTGGAAACGCCGGGATGAGACGCCCTAGGACATATACTGACCTTCTTGGTGATGTTCTTCAGAAAGGCCAGGTGCGTAGTACTCGCAACCGGCATGCGTGTATGACCAGATTAAAAAATTGTGTGATAATCGAATTAGTTAACTGGTTTATGCTATAGCACTACTTTCTAACCTCCCAGGAATCCATCACACGTAGAAATAGTCTTTGGAGTGCCTGGACTTAAAGTATTCCGTACCTAAAGGAATCGCAATAAAGGCCATTCATTTTAAAGGTTTAGAGATAAGTGATATTTTGTGACGAATTCTGGGAAATAAAAAAAATAAAAAAATGGATTTTCTCGAATCCCATGAATTTTTGCCTAGGCTTTATGGGCTGCTAAATTGTTGCAAATAGGTCACATTATGATGTCCTAGAAGGAATACGTGAAAGTACAAGTCACCCTGTATAGAGCTGCCTGCGACTTTAGCAGCTTTCCTTCCATTTTTTAAATAAACTACATTAAGTTAAAAGAGTATTAACTACTCTATACATATACTTTCAAGTCGATTGAGAGCGTCCGGTCTGTACCAAGTGCATTAGTGCAAAGGGCAACTGATAGAAATCCAACAACTGACGAAACACGAGGTTTGCCGAGGGACATTAAAAACATAGTTTGTCTGTATGTATGTGTGATTAATTTGGATTTTAATAATACTCCGATATACAAGGTCAAATTCGTGAAAGCGAAACTCCGCTGACGTGCGGATAAAAAATAATAATATCGATACCCAACACGTTTACTGAGTTTCACCGGCTTTTGCTAACTAATTTTATTTGACCCTATATTGTTTGAATTTCTGCGGAACTCCATTCATATCCAATCGAAAAACGGAACCGGTTCAACGTCCAAAGTGACGTCAACGCAGAACCGAACTGGCCGAAAACCGGATTGGCAGCTCCGTCACTATTATATATTCTGTGGCCCGTTCAAAAACGTGCAGCTGTATCTCCTTGTATTGACCGCAAAGAGCAGAATCGTTCAAGGATGATGTACCACCAATTATGGCTTAACGACTTAACAATAACTCCCTTGATTGCTGTTGCTTCATTGCTGAACAATTTATGTTACTTACTTTTTCTAATACTTTAATTCATTTGATGCTGCGTGAAAGATCCCCGATCTATTCTGTAAAATTGTGAATCATTCCTCGTAGATACACTTTTGAAAATTATTCGCTTGTTTTCCTTATAAATACACTTTTTAAAATCCTGAACAGATAGTCTTCTTGGATACACTTTTAGTAACAGTTATGCACTAAATAGTTATGCTGATGATGGATGATACACCGATAAATTATAAAAATGGACACACAAATAAACGGAAATAAAATTTACACATTGTTATAGTAACAGCTATTACTACTACTACTGACACTACACTCTGACTACAATATAGTCAGAGTGCACGACAATCATGAAAACGATACCCATGATGAACCTGCGTTCTTTCTTTGCGTCTTATTTACCACAAATAAACGTATTTTCTTTTTTTTTTTACTTAACATCACCGCACCACATAGGCGGTCCTTACGATAATAAAAAAAAAAACAAAGATAGTCTATTGTCTATGATCCCATTATTTATATATGAAGAGAATATATATATATGTATATATATATATATATAACTATATTGAAATTAAATTTACGTTAACTCTTTTTTGTTTTTCTGTACTAAACGAAAGTGTATCTATAAGGAACAAAAGCGAGAATTTTTCATAAGTGTGTCTACGCGGAATGACTCTGAGTTCGAGATTGGCAAGTCCATTTTGGTGCAAAACACTATATCGTCGTATCACCTGCGATTTTTTCGAGGCGGGCTATACTTTGAGGTAAGGATCAACTTGCTATTTTTAAATCATCACACTTGAATAATATGTTATAAGTACTTTCAGGGTAAACTTTTTAATACCAGTTGATCTGTAACCACGATTGTTTCTATTGGGCTTTCGTTTCTAAGTGCACTTGAAGTGAGCACTGCAAGCTCAATTCACTTAAGTTTTCATGGTGAGATTTCTACAGAATTGACCGTCTGTAACGAAAATCAATGACGTGTCAAAATAAAACGCAATATCACGTGATCTTGGCTGTTAATAATGCAGTCAACCAATCAACGCAACAGCAATTAACATGCGGTTGACAATTTGATGGGTAACTTTTGAGTTCATTTATTTTTCAAAAACTAGGTGATATAGGTACGTATAGTTACACTAAGAACTAAGTAGCTTCGATTAAAGGCTCCCGTAGACAGGCGTCACCGTTCTACTATAGTCGCGTCGCGCCTATCTGTGGGAGACTTAAGGTGATATTTTATTTATTTTTATTTACTTATTTATTCCGTTCGGACAACAATATGGTCCAATTTTTTAGTAAAATACCCTGTTAGTACTACACAAAACAAGGATCATATTAGTTGGTGACTGCAGCAGGATGTGCAGAGAACGATAAAGCAAGGAATATGCTACCTGACCATTCTCGCCTCATAATGCCTCTAAAAAGGGGAGTAAGGGCTCTCCAGCACTGGTTTTAGGATACTATTGTCACGATACTACTACTATGTTCACGAGAAATCGTTTTACGATACGATTTAGTAGCAGAATATACACAGGTATAGTACACACGGCTACACATCAAGCTATACACTTCCAGTATAAGCTGACCTCGCACTGAACGGAAATCCTATACGATGCGAAATCAGTCTAAACTGGAAATGTATAGCTTGATGTGTAGCCGTGTGTACATAACAATCTACTATACGTTATACTTTCGAAATCAAATAAAATTCAAATGGCTTGTAAACCGGATTTTATGACTTAAGTTTTATATGAGGAAAATACTTCCAATATCAGCGTCGTAGATTAAAATCTTCATGCCAAAGTAAGTAGAAAGTGATTATGATTACAATAGCTATTCTTATGGTTGTACTAATATGTATGTGTACGCGCATGACTATTATTTACCGTTAGGCAAATATAGCCTACAAATTCTTTCTCTAATTTTTCGCAGACTGATGATTCAACCGTAATAACATAGGAGTTAGGACCAAAAACTGTAATTTACCACCATTTTCGTTGGGTTCAGACACTTATTCTGTCAGAAAATGTTATATTATTCCCAACCATAGTTCACAGACTAGATAATAACATGAAATACACATCCCTTTCTCTTTAGGCCCCGTTTTTTAACTTTTTCTGACAGGATATATCAGGTTTTCCCGGCCAGAATTCACAGAATTATATTCGACTTAAAGCAGAAAGGAATAAATAATTTACCGCCTTTCACTTTGATTTGAGATCTTAACCTTTTCAGTCAGAAAAACCGGTTTTTTAAACCTTAAAACCGGACTTCAAATGCAATCTGACAAGGACAATATAACGGGAAACAGATTAACTGGATCTTATCTGTGATATACGTTGATAAACGTTAAAAAAATCATTATTAAAACAATACATAATCACTTACCATAGTCACAGTCCCATTACTGCCATTCAAAGTTTCATTTGAATTTTGAATGTTAATAGTAAAAACCTCGGTACTCTCAGTAGGCGAGATTTTACTCGCATTCACACATTCAAACACACCCATAGTTTAAAAAGAAAACACTGACACAGACTATAAAAACCGTAACAACAAAAAAATACGTTAATTTTTAAATTTTAATAATAGAACATGGCTGTTTCTTTTGTTGAATTTTTAAACTTAATTCTCAAGTGTTCTAAGTTGAGATATCGCGGCGACTGACTGTCAGTGGCGTGCGCGCAACGGTGAGCGTTCGTATACGGTCAGTGATATATCGCAACTGGATGCCCTATGAGCGTAGGTGGTGTTCTTAAAGGTCAATCGGTAGACCGGTCTAGAGTGAGATAGAAACTAGAACATTGGGAGTTCCTTTGAATTAATTTGTTTTTTTTTGGCTTCTGATGTCTATTGTAAGTTTGCGTGTACCATCGTCATGTGTCTTCGTAGAAAGTTTTTTTTTTTAAATAATTCATAATGTTTTTGTTTATTTGACATCCGCAAGATTTTTGTGGTTTATCGTCATTAAAATAATTCGTCCTTGCAAAAATTATAATTTACTGATTAATTGGCACTAAGTCAAAGGTGAATGCTAAATCAAAGTTATGATGATAATATTACTGTCAACATTTTTTTTTTAAATAATTTTAGCCTGATTAAAATTTGATGTTTCCACTTTCGAGCTCAAAATTAAGTATGTGTCAATTTAGTGATAAATGATAAATCAACAGAATAACTATACTGGGGCTATTATTTACAGAGAATACCCTAAACTCATATCAATATCACATAATTCACATAGGTAGAAAATACTTCTAAAAAATACCTACTAAAGAAAGTGTTTTTATTCTCATTTTGAAGGTTTCTAGTGGTAGATAAAGAAAAGTACTATCCTAAGTCATTGATCTTTAAGACAGGTTATTTGACGTCAAAACAGAGCGCTGTCAACAGTGACGTGAGGCTGGTTTCTTAAAAATGTGTGCACTTAGTGAGGTGTAGTGGCTATAAATGTGTGCATGTGAGCGTGTATGCACAGAGCGGAGGTGTAGTTTTGGCATGCTTCACTGTATTGTTCGCAGCTCTACGTCTTAGTTTTATTTGATCTGAGGTCAGATTTAAACAATTATTTTTTGCCCGATTCTTGAGGAAGGCTATTTACCATCAAGAAGCCAAGCTAAAATAAAATAAAATTCAGAAAGAAAACAGGCAGAAGCTAGTGTAGGTATATAAACTGGCGTACATGTAGGTAAGTAACACCTGTTACCGTTATCGTATCTAGCCGCATTATAATCAGTGAAACAAAACACAATATCTCAAATATGAATCATTCACGTGAGCGAAGTGAATACTAATATAAACGAAGCGTTATGTCAGTTTGTGGGTCATTTTGTAAGTACGTAAGGAACAGTTCTGACCGGCTCTAAGGCACCTGTCCTACGACAGGCGATTAACGAGAAGCGGGTAGAGCTAGCAACTAAAAACAAGTTGGCGAACAGCGCGCTGTGAGTGCGAGACGGAGACAAGCGATTACTCGCTTTTTTTTTTCTGTTGGGCATCACGTAGCTGACCTCTGAGGTCATGACTACTTAACCGGTCAATCCTGTGGTTGCCTTAAGCTGCTACACTCAAAGCCTCCAGCCAGGGGCATACAAAAACTAAGCTAAAAAGCTAGGTGAACGCTCGCTAAGGGCACCCCCTGTGGGGTACGAGCCTCGGCTTAGGGCGTCACCGGAGGGAGGACATCAAAGATGGGACTCGCTGGTATGCGTACGTTTTATGTAATAAGCGTGGGGTCTCTGAGCGAGTGTTCTGCCCCCCCAGCGAGCGTCGCTGAGTGAGTGCTCTCTTTGATAGCTCTTGTCGCTGCGACAAACTAGTACTCGCCGCCGGTGCGGCGGTGTAAACACTCAGCCATAAACTATTAATATTATTATATAGTACCTGGGCGACAGACCTCTGCTCGGGTGAAAAAGAAAAAACTAATTTTCCCAGTTATAACTAACTAATTTTAACAAAAATAACTAATTTTCCTAGCTAGATCGATTTTTCGCCCCGCGTTAAACCCTATATTGCAACTTTCATCGAAATCGTTAGAGCCGTTTTCAAGAACGTGATTACAAATATATTCTATTCACATAAAATAAAAATATTGCTCATTTAATAGTGTAGGATAGGATAGGATATTATTATGTAACTCTTTTACTTACACGGGATCAACAAGGGTCTAAATCTCTTGGGTGAGAAAGTAGTTGATAGCTTCCTCGCCTGCGTGGCGCGGCGGCGGGGACAGGGTGCCTAAGATATCAGTTAACTTGCGTAAGAAGCGTGTTCAGTAATAGTTTGTTATCGAATGGGTTGAATGGAGTTTCCGGTCTTTTTCTCAATGATAGGTGATCTTTAACCTATGAGCAGTGTCAGTACCTATCTCAATTAGTTCGGTGATTGGGTCAGACAAGACGGCAGCTGCTCTATAAACAATTTAGATAGCTTCATTCCATTTTTATTAAACAAACATAAATATAACATCACACCTTGTTTCCCCGAAGGGTTGGGCAGAGGTCTTCCTGTAGCAGGTTTACCCACATTTCGCCAGTTATGTTTTAAGTCCCATGTAATAAGGGGCGAGCCTATTGCCATCAACCGGGCACAAATCCAGACTCCAAGCTGTTACTAAGAAGTTTCAGATAGAAAAACCCAATAACACTTTGCCCGACCTGGGAATCGCACCCAGGACCTCATGCTTAGCAGTAGCGCTTTGCGACCACTAGACCAACGAGGCAGTTTTATGAATCAAACTGAATTAAATATCAGTTTAATTGTTTGCTTTGGTTAAGCTTGGTTTGAAGATAAGCCGTACCATCAGCAGCAACTCTGTATTTAGCTGCATTTCGTAATAATATTGACTTTTTTTCCATAAAATATAAAATTACCTACTTACCTTTGGTATTGTTTGTTTTTGTTAAACTGGACACTGACTTAAACACATTATACTTTCGAAATTGTTTTTATCGAATAATTATTTACTTTCTTTTTGTATTAAAATCCTGACGAATTGATGACATAATCAAATTCAATTCAGTTCAGGTGCTTCTCGTATTATGTATTCGTGCGTAACCGGCGGCGGCGGCGCCAATGTAAATTCCTTCCTTCCATATTTAAATATTCTATGCGGTTGCTTCTAATGCTGCGCTTACGCATTAACCTCTTTATTTAGAAACGTCGCTTAAATGTATGGTTAATCAGTCGCTAATCATTAGTTACGGTTTTTTTTTTTTTTTTGTTAGCCTACACTTTGTTATTAGGCCTTTGTTCAATAGTGGGAACTGCGGAACAAAGGCTTCCCTCAAATCCTTCTAGGCATCCTTTTCCAGAGCCACCTCGATCCAACCCTTGCGGTACCCGTCTAGGTAGTCTCAACACCTCTTTATGGGCCGGCCTTGGCAGCGGGCGCCGTCCATCCTCAGGCACTTTACTTAACTCTAAGCAACGTTTATAAATAAACCCCTAATTCGCCACTAGTAGAAGGCAACTATGCCCAGCTGTGTACCATGAAACACCTAGTAGAAATAGGTTCTATCGAAGAAACGCATATCTGTACACTGTAAGGACTATTCTTGCTTGCAGTGCTCGGCCGCTATAGTATCGCTTACTTACGAAAAAAAAGGGTCGTGTGCACGGGATTTTATTTTCAAATTGCTTAGATATGCGTTACCCCGATGGTACATAAGGTGGAGTTATAAATTAGTTAAAGCTGCTTATATATTGAGAAAAGAGTAAGTACTTAGAATTATTCTGGTATGTTTTGTCTGGTATTTCTGACTCATAATATAATAAATAACTTAAGCCAGATAAATTGCTGCTAATGTACAAAATAACACAATATGTAATATGTATGTGTGTCAATATTTTCAGAAGAGTGAATCATTAGATACAGTCAACATAACAGTTCAAAGGGTAGCTGTACTAGATATTCATTTTAAAGTAATTTGAACATTGAACATTACTGCTCAATTAATTATCATACTTAAATAGTCATCACTTTTAAGGTAAATGCACACGTATAAGCATTGCACGGGATGCATCGCCTCAACTCGAGTCGTTCACGATTCTTTCTATGGAACTCCATGCTGCATTATATATGCATGGTGACGGGATCAGCTTGGAAACAGCAGTCACCGAGCTTCGGGGACAGGCCGACCTCCCTTACGGGTGAACCGCTTACGTAGAGTCATACCTTACCTACCTGCCTTCACACAGCACAAAACGGGTCGTCGGCCCCCGTGCCTTAAACGGGACGACGCGGCTTACCTCAAGCAGGGTGATGCCTCGGGGGTGCTGTGCTGATCCGGCTACATGCATACGTTGGGATGCCACCTGGTTGACGACGAGCAGATGAGGCAAAATGTACTGCACGGGATCGGCAAGATCAGTGCAGTGCTTATACGTGAGCTGTAACCTTTATTAAGTACCTAGTGGTGTTGTTAGGTGGGGAGACATTAGTCTGATGCCGTGGTAGATAGATAGAACATATGCATAAGAAATGATAAGATATCTCGAATAAAATTAAAGTAAACAAAACTGGTTTACTCACGAACACAGAAAATAAATATACGGCAGCTGCATGCTGCGACTGTGACAAGAAGGTTTCCACTCAGCATGATGCTGTACTATGGGGGACCCACAGCACAGCACTGATTTTCGGTAGTCATCCGAAAGCGACGTACAGAAACCAAGTTTGGTCTAGAGATTTGTACAGATTAAACAATCAGCTAGTCAGTTGCTGTAAGGTTGGTAGTCAATCGTCCCTTTGTGAGCACTGCTGTGCAAGGCTCGGATACCGGTTAAATTTTGAAACCATTATTATATACTTGACGCAAAACCCTTTACATTCGGTTTCGCTCGTAGAAACTGGTTTTTTGAATTGGTTTTGGAGGAGTCCTTACATAAAGGTTTTTTCGGATTAAACGGTGGATGGGACCCCCTTTAATTTTTCCCCTTTTTTTTTTGTTACTATTTGTTTTTATAGCGGCCATAGTAGTAAACTCCGAATTTAGAACATTCCCAATTCGAATTGAATTCGGATTCGGATCGGACGTAGTGCGAAACCACTCTTAGTAATAGGGTCCCGTTGGCACTCTTTGGATCCGGAACACTAATAAAACACACTACGCGACCGAAATAAATTGAGATAAGAGCAGAATGATCATGATGATGAGCAATACTTAGTCAAAGAAGCTAACGTGCGATAAAAAGCAACAGAGGAGCGGTATAGCAAACATGTACAAAACTAACAAAAAAAATACCTATAATATTTTCAAATGACATCCACAGTAAATCACCACGCAGTGGGCCCAGTGCGATTTGGTAGATGTCCGGTTGGTTGGTTGTTGTTGGTTGGTTGGTTGGTTGGTTGGTTGGTTGGTTGGTTGGTTGGTTGGTTGGTTGGTTGGTTGGTTGGTTGGTTGGTTGGTTGGTACGTCTTCGAATTTTTGGTTCTAGGACATGCCGGTTTCTTTACGATGTTTTTCATCATCGTTTTGAGTTTAATGTTGATGAAATAATTTATACAAAGTAAAACGTCTGTCAGAGTTCGAACTTGCGACCTACAACTAGTAAGTCGCGGCCGTTACCACTGGGCCACCATTGCTCACTGCTCAGGTACTTATACGTACTTAGGTATAATCTGTTCAAATGCAAAAGGCATTCATATTCTTGAATACAGCCAACATTCCTAAGAAGCCATTGATGACTCATACTATACATATTACTTTCGCACTGACGCATTCAAATTATATAGACACTAAAGTCGCGGTTGCGCTCGCGCCAGTGATGAGTCACTGGCGCTTAGGAGGGCACACGCGACGGCGGTGACGGCGGTAGTATACGTATAGTAAATGAGTTCTGAGAAGCAGAGGTGTACTTGAGTCCATTCTTAGTGCAGGAATATGGGTCATCCGTACCATAACATTGAATATTATGACATAAAGGGTGTAAGGAGAACCGTCACAAAGCCACAGTATAAATAAGTAACAGTATTATGTCTTTATAGAAAACGGCCGAAACGACGCGCTTCGAAATCTCAGTGTATACAGTACCCAACAGTCTCGAGTGCGCGGCAGTGACGCACGGACGCGGAAGGTTTATCTATCGAGCGGTTTTTGGTAGTTATTTCAAGGTTACCGCTGAGATTATATCTCGGCAGTTCCGATACTGCATTATGATACTGTGACCCGTCAACTACGCATTCTGTTCATGAAACTAAAGTTTTAGTAGGTAGGAGTATTTAGTAAACCCACAAATTTTAAATGATAAAGGTACTTCTCATTAATACGTCAAGAAAATATGCTGACGAAAACTGAACTTGAATGGTTTGAAATCGCTGACATGCTTTGAGCAACATGGTAGTAAAAAGCATTAAAAGCCCCTTTTTGGAGTCGAGGCACTTGCCTCATAGGGGTATACTTATTGGAAATTAATATTACTTATACCTAAAAGTTTAAGGAAAACCATTCGTTAAATTAAACGGTTTGCCAAATAAATTTACCTATAAAAAAATTTTCGACGATTTGTCACTACTTGTAAGGCAATATTTCTATGAAAACTTCATAGAAATTGTTCTAATAGAATTGCGTCGCAACGTTACGTCACGGGAGCCTGTAATACACAGCCAAATACAGATCCAACAACATAGTCATAAACATTACGCCAAAACAAAATATAATTTACGATAAAACGTGATAATCACAAGACAATGTAAATTGATGATAATTATCATGATTTTTGATAAGATAGTCTAATTACATCTAATATCATTGACACCTGCATTTGTTTATCTATTATCGGGAGTTTTAAGCAGCTGAATCGGATTGATAACATTAAAGCATAAAAACTACCTACGTCAATAATTATTTTTACAACTAAAACTAAATATTTGGTGTCACGCTAATAATTATTGCATTTCATAATCAATATTTTAGTCCACTAGTTAAAGTGGAAAGGAAAATGAGCAGTGGGAAAATGAGGAATGGAAAGTGGTCAACGTCGCAAATAACTGTCAAATATTTCATATTTCCATATACGCCAAATTAATCAAAACAGCGAAATATTTGACAGCTATTTGCGACGTTGCCCACTTCTGAAAGTGCGAAAACGCACAGAACAGGAAATATAGTTCTTGAAACTATGGCTTAGAGTGCCGGTAACTGTACCCTAATTGCGTAATATTTTCGTTAACAATTATGGCTCCTACAAACAGGCGCGATACGCGACGCGACACAAAGACACCGCTCGTCGCGCGACACGACGCCGACGTACCTTTGTGTCGCGTCGCGTGTCGCGCCTGTTTGTAGGAGCCTTTATGCCTAATCTGTTTTATTTTGACAGTTCAACAACATTCATTACGTTATTTACGTTGTTGAGCAGATTTTTTTCCAACTTATGAAACATTGGATTAGCAATCTGTTTCAAATCGAAACAATTGATCGTGCATTACGCAATTAAGGTACTGGACTATAAATGATAAAAAATTCGAGGTACTTGAAGATAAAAAATTCTTCCTGTATTTGCTTTCACTGTAATCACTATCATCTATCAATCAGCCATCTGGTGTATTATGTAACTATTACATTACTATTACTAACGCCCCTTGGGACGTTCTTAAAGTTTTATCAATCTCGGACGCCGAAGGCTCTTTTAAGCAGCGCATTTACGATTAAATTTGAATGATGTAAAACCATTAGTAAGTCATTGCAATGACACTCTTATCCCATTGTTATAAAGAATAAATTAGAATGAATGCCGTGTGTTGGATAAAATTCTCGGCAATCATTCTAAATATCTGCATGACAAAAAAAAAAACTGTTTTTCTTTTTTTGGTAGTATTCTAAAAATGAAACTTTCATGAAAATCGTTGGAGCCGTTTACGAGATTCAGGTTATGTATACATATATGTATACAAGAATTGCTCGTTTAAAAGGTATTAGATTTATACCTTACCGAGATATCACGATCTCCCTTTCGGACTTCTTCGAGTGTCCTACCTTCCCGCACCCAAACTTTGCTCAACCAATTTACCAGCTTTCTGAAAAGGAACGTGACAGCAAACATGTATTAGGTACTTTCTACGTTTTTGTATTATATTTTCCCATAACCACGGAAACAGAGTGTAATATTCGTATTAACAATAACAGGAAAGTCAGACATATGAAGCTATCGGCAATAACGTTAGGTAATTAGTGGTTACTGACGTATGGCACTCGAAAGACAATTTCCACGCAAACTCCGCCCCAATGCACCCCACCACTCCACTATGTGCTAAACTTTAACACATAAGTAATAAAGTTGAATATTGCGTGCGCTCTTTGGACGTGTTCAAGCACGAAACTAAATGTCGTAAGTCTAAATTCTTATTTCGTCTATAACTAAAGTAATAATTTTACTAGAGAAAAAAATATATTATATTTAGATAATAAACTATATTTCCTTACTGTCAATAATTATTTTAGACATAAAAGCCGAGTAATCTTGTGTTTGTTTCAATTAATCTTTTTACAAAAGACAGCGAAATTGTTCCAATTACGTAACTGTCAAACTCAAACTCAAACTCAAAGTATTTATTTCAATTAAACCATTTACAGGCACTTTTGAATTGTCAAAGAATCGGTCAGTGAGTCAGAAAGTTGAAGCTAATTGCCCATTCCAAAACGTAGATCTCTATGGAGAAGAACGGGCAAGAAACTCCAAGGACTCTCTTTTAAATATAGATATTACAAAATCCTGGGTACATCATTCTTGTTGCTTCTATATGTGAGAACAATGTACAAAAAATAATCAAAAGCAATTGAAAATATAAGATTAAAAATAAGCCCTGGCAGATAAGAGATGACCAGTTTCAACTGACGGCGCCCGTTCACGAACATCACGCGTGGATCAGCACCATCCAGCTCAACCATTTTGTAGGGAACCGAATGTCTCGCTGATGGTGGTGAGTGTGTTGGATACACACTCACCACTATCAGCGAGACATTTAAGTGAGCATGACATATTCTCAACTGCCATGCTATTTCAAGTCAACATACATCTTAATAACTTAATAAACGGCTCCATGGTCTCACATTTACAAAAATAAAAATGCTTCTCAATTATACAAAACTATAGTTTGAAATGTATTTAAAAAAAAATATATATATATATATATATATATAAAATATATATATATTTAAAAAAATAATGTCTTATATTTGGAAAGAAAAAATAAATATATGATAGGATGTACAGACCATCCTCACGGCAAAGTAATACAATATTAGTATTTGTTCTTTATTTCCGGGATTTTGAATTATCATCAGAAATACTAAAATGTACTAATTGAGTTTTGAAATTGCGTCAAACTGCCTTTAAAGCAATTAGGTTACACTTGTGGTAGCCTAATTAGGCATAACGGTTTGTCCCATCTATTTAAAAACAAGTCTTTGTCGTCTTTGAACAATGTAAATGTTCAAATATCATCCAAAGCAATTTCGTTGAAACAAGACCACATTATGCAGCAACAAGTTCACATTACAGACACCATTGAAAAAAAAAATCTTAACACAACCTTGAAAACCTTACAACATAATTAAAAACTTTGTACAAAGACATTAACAAAAACAAACACATTTAAAAAACAATAACGCCACAATGACGTGACATAACCAACCCTTTTGTCAAAACGAAATAATTCAATAGAAAAAGTCATTAAAGCATTCCAACATGAATGTTCCCGAAATAAAATCGTATGAAGAACAGGCCATTGACACCGTGGTGTCTGTGATAAACAGGGCGAAGGAAATGCTAGGGATGCGACTGACCCTCAAACAACTTGCGAGTGAGTACAGCACCACGGTTCGGGCACTACTGCAATCTCTAGAAAACCGCATATGTAGCACCTCTGCTGATACAAAACTCACGGTACTATCATATTCTCAGCTTATATCGTTTTCTTGCACTGGGATAGACGTAGATGTAGTTTCAAAATTGATTTGAATCTGGTGACATTTTCTGAACATATCAAACGCTAATCCTGTTTCAGAAGACTTGCTCGTTGCATTGAAGGCTCAATTTCCGACCTTGTGTAATTTTTCAATTATATCAATATTGAAGTCATTAGTTTAATCAGGGACCAAGTTTGATCCTGATTTGTATTGAAATAGAAAGAAACTAGGCTAGAGGCCACATTAATGCCTGCTTTCTCTCAATTGACATTTAATGCACTTCCATGCATCTTCACTGCGATGCGGGAATCCATTTTTTATTCCCTCACTCTGACTGATTCGTCATATCTTACTAGCATCCCCAGATCTAGACATCTAATCGAAATGTTCTCACGGGAAATTCTCAGTTGCAGCATGGAGACGGAATTTGCGCACAAGCATCCTCTCCTCAAGTATGGGAACCCCATCGACCGGCTTTGAAGAGCTTTGGCTGCATGACAGCACCAAAACCTCTACCAACCCATTTCGGGAGTAGAGGCATGACGGTTACGTATGTAACTACAATAATTATATATAGATCAATATCCTCTCACGTTTTTCAGGGATTCAAGTCTGTAAATCTTTTGATTTCAGTTACCAGTCTCATTGCGTTCATGTTGAAATTGACTTTTCTTCAGACAATTTTTTCACGATATGATGGCGGTTTTACGCATTAAAAATATAAGACATTCCAAACAAGTAAGTCGTTGTTGTTGTTAGTTCTTGAATCCTCTAAACATGTTCCTAATTCGAAACTACTAATATTTCCATAAATATTGATCTATTCGATAAGAATGACGTGGTCTGTAACTGCTATGCTCCTCCTTTTTTCCCGTTAGGATTGGTAGTTGCCGTCGAATCCAATAGATGTTACTGTTCTAGAACGTTAGTTTCACTTCGGTAATCGCCAGGTGACTCGGTAGGCTCTAAGCGCATAGCAAGCCGCCTGTCAAACTCACTCGAACGTCACATTGGGGTTTTATGACATCTATTAATGGGTAGCACCGTATAAGTGTACGAGAGTGTCACCTTCCCGCGACTTTTGCGAATACTTTTGACAAAAGCCTATCAATCAGCAGTGCGAGACAAACCATAAGCAAGTAAAAGTGCTAAATATTTCATCTCCATAATAACACTGAATGGTATACCATCCTCATCATCTTTATTTACATCGTAGAAACATATTTACTTTTTTTCATTTTTGCTTTTGCACATGTGTTAATAAATTTATTCAATTTTGGCGATGATTATCGTCAATGATATAATGTTTATGAAATTCCAGCCAGTCGCGACTTTGCTATCAATGCTAAGCTTTCCATGAAACCCATTAAACCGCCATACGCGATCACCAGTGAGAAGTTCATCAACGAGACCATTCAGAATAATTGGAATCTTGGTGAAACCTTCAAGTACTTCGTCAAGTACATGGGAGGATCTAGGAATGAAGTGTCTCAGTATTACTATTATGAGGTAAGAACTTATCTATCGCGGATCGAACCTGGGTGGACCAAACCCCCCAACCCCCAACGAATATCGAAAGCCCCACATTTAGCAATGCTTAAGTTTATTTTATGATCTATTATCCCCAGAACATTGTTCCATTTTGAAAAGAATTTATAGGTCTATTTCCATTGCAGGCTATCTTCAGCCAGCCGACAGTCGCGTACCCCATACCTCAGGCTACAGTATCAGTCTTCTTCACGCTTGAAGATAAGCACATTGAGCCCCCAGAAGTACGAGGTGTGCCGACGGTAAGTCGAACAATTATTGTAAGGGTGCAGACCAGACTGCGGTTGATGACATCACCTCAAAATATACACCTTATATTTTTATCATGAGCAAAGAATAAAGACTAAGGCCGTTTTTCCACCGCACCGTGAACGGGACGTCAACGAAAATGAGATGACGACGCCAAAGTAGCGCCAGTACATTTACTATATGGCCGTGTAATCTTGTTTCTCGGGCTTCGTCCATACTCATCCCCAGTCCAAAATCACCCAGTTTGTATATATCTAACTACATGTATAGCTAGGAGTCGCAAAAGTATTGGTGTTAAGAAAAGTCATAGTATGATTTTTATTTATTTTTATTCAATCATAAATTCATAATATATGTATGGTACAAAATTAACAGTAGGTACTATTAATGCTTTTCCAACATCTATAAAATAGAATCAACATTAATAAACAACATAGGTATTATACGCTCGTTTATCTAATCTCTTAAAGTCACAATTCGTAAATACAATAATTAAAACTTTGATTAAGTACATATTAAAATTAAAACTTTTCTCTAAAAAACCACAATTTGTACAATGATTAACGCTTTCTGCAAAAAATCGCATTCTATTTAGCGAACAGAGCCAACTGCGTCTTTTTACTTATAGGGATATCGCTGGTGAATAGCGTAAAAATGAGAAGGGACACTACGGATCCCTGAGGAATTCCGACGCAACCCAGCGCATATGTGGTTGGTGATCCGGTGGGCCTGATGCACGCTAGAGTGCTGGGAACAAAACCCAAACTGTTGGTATGAATTTATAAAAAAAAAGGCCCTTAGTCTCGGCGTAGTCTCTGAGACGCGACGCTTATAAATAAGCCTCTCATAGACTTTGCCTAGGACTTTGAGCAGACTAATGGGACGGTAACCACCAGGTTCGGAGTTGGGCTTGCCGGGCTTAGGGATACCGATGACGGTGGCTTCTTTCCATGCTTGTGGGAAGATGTTATTGCTCAGGGCACCATTGAAGATGGTGGTCAAGAGCATTATTAAGTGGGCTGGGAAGATTCGGAACACCCTATTGGTGATTCCATCTGAACCGGGGGCTTTTCGAAGTGACGGATATAAATCAGCTTTTATACTACATTGTGTGTACTTATACCTACTTAAATCAAATAAATTTGTGTTAGATAATATTTTATTAACAAATATTTCATAATGAAAAATATTATTATTATTTTATTTTTCTTTTTAATATTAGTTTAGATTAACTCGCGTAGGTTTCATGCTAAACCATGTTATGTTACAGACATAGGTCCAGAATATTGTGGGTGCCGGTGGAATTATAAGCACATAAGATATTTTAGCTGTGTCTCCGAGATGGTAATGCACTTGTATTTTGCCCTGATATAGATATGTCCGTAGCCGGCTTGGACCACCAGCACCCTAATTGCGTAACTGCCTGTCTATTGACGTGGAGCGAGGGAGTAATGCGGAGTGAAGGTGCGGACTGTGTGTGTCGATTGATGCGGAGCGAGGGAGTAATGCGGAGCGTAGTTACGGACTGAGCAGAGCTAGGCAGATTTCACGCGACGATTAATTTGACGGGCTGCAATGCTCCGCGGTCGGTTTTTTTCCGCTTCCTCGCTCCGCTTCCCAGCTCTGCTTCCCAGTTTTATATGAATTTTTAAACTAGTTCGCAAATCCCTGTCCACTGAAGCGGAGCCGAGATTTTATGTAACACACTTGCAATCACAATTTCAATGATTTTGAAGGATATTGCTAATATTGCTTCATATTTTCGAAAAATTTGTCTGCTCAACAACGCAATGAATGTTGTTGAACTTTTAAAATGAAAGTCATTGCTACTGTAAGTGTTTACGCAATAATTGCGTAAAACACTTGATCAGCAACAAGCAACCTGATCAGGGGGGTAATTATTATCCCGCTGATCACCTGTGGCTTATTTGCCATCAATAGATACGGTCATCGGTCAGCCAGATTATTGTAGACAAAAGTAAATTGTATTCATTTAAAATTATCGTTTTCCATTCATTAAACTATTTTAAAAGCTTTGTAGGTAACAGTCCAAGTTACTTTTATTTCTTTTTGTCCTATAATGGATGATGTGTTGACAGTTGCTACCCTAATAATTTCTGCCTACCATGACGTATTGTAATGGACGTACATAAATATGATAATTAAACCACATTATAGAATAGGTACATTGTTCAAAACCCAGCCTGTGCGTGGTTTGATTCATCGTTGTGATAGTTTTATATTCTATTAGGTATCTGTGACGTTGTATGTTCGTTTAGTTACTTCCATTTAAGTGCATCATAAGCTTTTAAATCAAATCAAATCATTTATTTGCTTGAATATGGGTAGGTACAAGAGGTGATATATACAACAAAAGATTTTTAAACCAAATCAACCTTAATAGGTGTGCAAATATCTATTACAATAAAAAATAAAAAATCTTACATTAATCATACATTTATACCTATATAGCAAATATTATTATTGGGGTATTACATGACATTAATTAATATTTTTAATTTATATTTTATAGTAAATATTTTTTTTTTATTATTACTTATTTTAAAAATTTAATTATATTTATCATTTAAATATTCATTAACGCTATAATAGGCTTTATTAATCAAGAAAGTCTTTAATCTATTCTTAAATGATATAAGTTTATTTTCTTCCTTTATATTATTAGGTAATTTATTATATATTTTAGGGTCCATACGAAATTGCACTCTTTTCAAACAAAACCATTCTATAGCTTATTGCACAAAGTCTATTGGTACTTTTAAGCGTCTCATATTTGCTTATATTATTTCTAATGTTTAATGGTAGTTCATAGACATACAGCGATAGCAATGACAATATTTTGAAATTTATAAAATGTGGTTTACAAGTTTCTGTAGGTTTTAATGCACATATTGCCCGGATACATTTCTATTGGGCTTTGAAGACAGTTTCTCTCTCAATGGCATTCCCCCAAAACATTATACCATAATTAAGTGTCGAACCAACGTAAGCGTGATAAGCTGATAGAAGTGAACTTTAATTTACGACTTTACGAAGTATATATAGATGGCATATGAATATCGACTTAATTTTGTAAATACTTGTTCAATATTCGTCCTCCATGTTATGTCTGAGTCTATGTGTTCAATATTCGTCCTCCATGTTATGTCTGAGTCTATGTGTTCAATATTCGTCCTCCATGTTATGTCTGAGTCTATGTGTAGTCCAAGAAATTTTGTAGTTTTAAAAAACACATAACGAATGAAATAATACATGGATTCTGGCTGGGATAAAACATAATGTTTGCAGCACTCCTCAAAAGGCCGAATCTGGCAACCACTCTTACTGAGGGGTAATGTGTAACCCAATAACTGGGTTGTGGAGATTAGATAGGCAGTCGCTACATATATACAGGTTTTCAGCTGCATCCGATTAAGGCTACCCCCACACAGTGTCGGCGGCACGGACTGCCGCGTCTCCGCCGCAGGCTTTTGCCGAGCGGTACTTCTTTGTATGGCGGCTCCTTTTTCCTGGCTTTCCCGGCGGCATTGCCGTGTAGGCCTTTAGACAGGAAGCCGACCACAAGATGTTTTTTTTTGTGTGTTGGTTTTGATATACAATATAGCAGCAGACCCATTGAATTGTCCAGATTCTGTCGAATGAAATTATCGATAAGGAGCGGTCAGTTTTGGTAGATAATCTTAGAAAGTTGGGCACTGTCCTGTTATTTGGGCCATACCAACACATCATGTCCTACGTGACACGGGTCATAATAAATTGTATTAATACATCTCACTCTAAATTAAAACAATAAATTCGTCTAGAGTAGCATGCTATCGCGTAGTGGCGTAACGCCAGGTAATATTTGAAATAGGTAAATACCTGCTAAAATTTATAATAATAAAACTGGTAGCTAATTTTACTTAATTGAAATCATTTCAAAATCTAGGTAGTCACAATAGCTTTTTCGTCGTGATCAAAATCAGGTCAGATACTTCGATTGCTCAGTCTCCTTTGATTATACATCATTCTATGACAGTAAAGATATTTTAAGTTCTACCTCGATGGTCTGGTGGTCGCAAGGGTTACTGCTGAGCATGAAGTCCTGGGTTCCATACCTGGGTCTGGCAAAGTGTTATAGGGTTTTTCCATCTGGAATTTCTCAGTAGCAGCCCGGAGTCTGGATTTGTGTCCTGGTGATGGCAATAGGTTCGCTCCCTATTACATGGGACTTAAACATAACTGGCGAAATATGGGTGTACTGTAGGTACACCTTTTCCTAACCCTTTAGGGAATACAGGCGTGATGTTATGTTATATTTTTAAGTTTAAGATTTAGACCCTTTCCTCACTGGTCGGTACGTCAGCGGTGCGGGATCAGCATGCTCGGTATACTTGGTACCGAAAACCTTACCGAGCGCCTATATTTCAATGAGCGTTTCCTGATTGGCTCGATATAAGCGAGAGCGAGGCGGGATCGTTTCGGTTTACCGCGAAAACACCCAGCGCGGAACCCGCTCACGTCACGCGTTTCACAGCATGCTCGGTAAACTCGGTACGGAAAGCTTACCGAGCGCCTATATTTTTACTGCACAAATTATACCAAAATGAAAGCATTGTGGTATCGTTTCGGTATACAGAGCATACTATACCGCACTGCTGCTTACCGACCAAAGAGGAAAAATGAAAACAGTGCGGTATCGTTTCGGTATACCGAAATGATACCGCACCGACCAATGAAGAAAAGACCCAACTGTAAATATGGTTAATACTCGTGTTTTAAGTCACGTAATTGTTTTATAATAGGTATAAATTAATAATATATTGTGCGTACTTATTTGACATAGAGTTTCCGCAATAGGCTTTTCCCTTATTGTGTGTTTAATTAACTAAAACCACACCCGAGAAACCTAATAAAAATATCATGGTGAAACACTCACTGACGTAATAAATGTAACACATTAATTATATTTTATATTCACATTTCAGTTTATTTATTTACTAACTTAACCCTCGGCTTCGCCCGCGTGGATGGCGAAAAATATCCCACGGAACGTACTACCGATACCGGGATTACATACCTAATAGCCGAGGAAAAGGTCATTGACTCTTACCGCTGCGCCCGCGTTGCCGTTAACCAAAATAATTTTGTTACGCGTAATTTTGAATATGTGATACGAGTATCTTTTAAACCATTCATTTAAATTAAATGATGTCAGGCATATTTTAATCTAAATTAAATGCTCAATTTAAGTATCATAGTTTATTGGGATAAGGATTAATATAATACCGGTGAAAATAGCTTCAAAAATAACAGAAATTGTAATAAATTTCGGAAAGATGATAATAGTTAGTGTGGGTATCCTTAGAAGATAGACATATGCTATTGCGGACGTTTTTTTGACCTTAAGATGAACAATACTGTAGAACATAAATTTGATGTAACTTTTACGATTTCCGCGGCGCATGCCAATAAAGTTCCCAGTCGGCATGATTTTTTCCGACATCTTTAACAATCATCGTTAAATTTCAGCCAATTTACACAAAGCCTTAATGAATTATACACTAAAACCATTCGCATAAATCACTCCGTCCATTGGTGAAAATCCGTTCTGTAGTTTTTGAGTTTATCGCGCGCGTTTAGACAAACAGACAGACAGACGCGGCGGGGGGACTTTGTTTTATAATATGTAAGGATTAGGGTTCCGTAACTAAAGGGTGCCACCGGGACCCTATTACTCAGGCTCCTCTGTCCGTCCGTCTGTCACAGGGCTGCATCTTCTGAATCCTAATAGGTGGTCACTTGAAACTTTCCCAGAGTGCCGCTATAACATGGCGTCGAAAAATTCCTCCGCATCGCTGTTGACTGGTAATGTACCCACGAGACTGGTGGCGTTGTATTGCAATGCGTAGCCTCTGGCCAAGGTAAAAGCCTGCCCTTGGGTCAGGGGAAGTTTCAACCAGTCGTTTCATTTCGTTTGAGATTTCATTGAACAGACCATGAGCACTCGGACCCTACGGCCCTAGTTTCAACACCAAACGGCTTATAGTGACCTATAAGGTTATTATACTTTCATCGCTTGAGGTTTTCCGCTGCCACAGCGGCAGCGCCAGTACACCACGCTGAGCCAGGAAGATGGAATGGCACTAGCACTGTATATACACACGTTGCGTCCCACACTAAAGGCCCACTGACCTTCCATGGAAATAAAGACATGTCGTCCGTTCTCTTGCCATCGTCGCGTGCTAAGCCAACGTCAGCGGTGACAAGAGCTCGTCGGATGATGTCGTTGATGTTCGCGTGCCGCGCTAAGCGACCCGCACTTCGGCTGCAAGACAGGCCGTGGTGTCCGAGGCTATTGACAACTTCGCCACAGTGACAGCGATGGGGAAAACAACAAGGAGTTCGTAGTCATAGGGAAGCAGCGATGCGCAAAGTAGTGTTGTCACTAAAGTGCATTGCTTTAAAGCGCTTTTTTTTCCTCTTCCAGATGTGGTTCAGGATTGAAGGTCATCACACGGACCACGACATGCGCTATGTAGCGCTTCAAGCAGACTGGATTCTAGCCGTGCTTCAAATGAAGATCAAACTGTTCAAGAGAATTGAGTCTATTCGAGTGTTTTGATATTTTCTTGATTATAACAGCTGTAGTTAGTGAAAAGTATTCATGACGAAATTATAATAATGGTAGTTCAAAGTGCTTCTACGTCCATACGTAGAAAGTGGAATGAAAAATTTGGAGCTTTAGAAATGTTCAGAATTCAGATGCAAATCTAATCTTTTATTCATAATTTCCAACATATTTATTGGCTACAAGACTTGGTAATGTTTAAAAAAATTAAGTAATAAAAAATTAAACAGTGTTTGAAAGCTTGTTTAAATTCTGTCTTCCAGCAACAGGAAAAATATAAACATGGAATATTTTTATTATTTTCATGTATGTTAATTGGATAAAAAATCAAAATCACAATCCAAATATTTATCTAAAACATAACGTCGTTCGGCATCCAATACCGCGAATGTGACATTTTTTTTTGTTTTATTTCATTCTGCACATTCAAATACGTGATCCTGCATTAAAAAATTGGAAAATTTAATGAATATTGCATTCGCTGTATTGGATGCCGAGCGACGATAAAATAAATAAACGACGGTACCAAATAAAATACTAAAGAATCAACAGATGTGATCAGCAAATTACAACATTTTGTGGTTTCCTATGAAATCGTGAGAGAATTTTCAACGAACTACTAACAAAACGAAGGCTGTATTTAAAAAACAGAAAAACGTGGCAGATGAGTCATTCATTGATAATGCCGGTTCTCAGAAGGACGTATGTTAATTTCGCATCGATGCTATTTCGCAATATATTGCATTCTCGGGATTATAACCGGTTTTGAAGTGGCATTCATTCGATTAGTTTTAGCAAGATAAATCTCTCAGGCATGGTTCGTGTTGATTCTTTCGTTCTGCACCTTTCATTATTAGCATCAAGTTTTTATTGATGAATAAGTTTGATATAGTTAGTAAAAAATGGCACATATTTATTGATCCTCTAAAAACTTATTGACATTTTAATTATGTACTCCTTTTTTCATGAATGAGCCCCTAAAACTTATTGCTCTTCTAATGATGTACGCTTTTTTAAATAATTGAGCCTCTTTTTAACTTTCGAGCCTTTTCTCAAAGTTGGTCGCAGCAACTTAGCTAGGGCACCGCAACCAAATAGATTAGATTAAAACTGTGATGAACAGCTACATGGTCGCAGTTTCTTGGCTATTTGGTATTTTAGGACATCAAAACGGGTATTATTAGAAATTTACAAAAAGAGGCACATTTATTATATTGCAGTGTCCATTAATATTTTTAGGAAATCGAAATGGGAATTATTTGGGGTTCGATTAAAGACATGCTTACTATCTCATTTCGAAATAAATTTTCCAAATGATGCTTGCTTGCGATGCATCAACTGGTCTATTGTTAAGCATTGCAATTTTTATTACTACCGCAACTGTTTTATGGGTAATTTTATTTGATTACTGCAATAAAAAGACAATCTGTAAGATACCATAATCATCGCTATAGTCATCTGCGTGTAGGAGGATATCACTGAGCATTCTCCTAAAATGGATTCGATTATTGGTGTCACTAAGTCACAATAAGTACCTGAATATGATCTAATAATCAGTGTCCCCAGTTAATCACTTTTTAAAACAACTTTACCCACGGGAACGTCTTCTTCACGTAGTAATGTGAAGTTGTTAGTCAACTAACACTGAGTTTAACACTTACCTGGCGGCACCTTGTTACCTGTCGTTTCAAGTCCACTGCTGGACGAGGCCTATCCCAATCATATGCCATTCAACTCGATCCTCAGCCACTCTCATCCAGCCGTTACCCTACCGGACATTCTTGAAGATAGTTTCTCTAAAGTCGTATTTCAATCGTCCAAACCAAAAATCAACCAAGTTATGTCACACCGTTTTGCAACTTAACTAATTCTATTCCCACCATTTCTAAGTATCGAACGACCAGTTCATTGTTTCCTGTGAATCATTCACCGGTGCTTGCGATCAATGTCCTTGCGCAAGCGCTGCTACTTTCACTTGGCAACACCGAGATTTATATGCAAATGGCAAGACTTGCACGCGACCATTAAAACTGTGTTGCTAGTTAACAAAACGTGTTTGAAGGATAAACAAAGTATGATGTTAATGGGTTTACCTGCTTTCTCCTCATTTTGTTTTTTAATAACAATAGCATAACAGTTACGATTGTTTCATCTGTTGATTGTATTTTTGTTTGTAGTCTTATTCATTTGTAGTGAAAAGTAAATAATATGATTTTGACAATAATCTGTTAATGAATTTCATAGATTATCAAAATCATATCTACTTTCATTATTTCAAGATGTCTGTCATAGGGAAACTCATGTGTGTGTTGCACAGTTAAATTACTTTCTATTTTATTTGGAGAAGAAGAGAAAGAAGAAGAAGAAGAAGAATAACGTTTATTTAGACACAGTACATGAAACACAAAATACAAATAACAAAATAAAAAAGTGAAAATAATGTTTTAACAACAATAGTGTGTGACTCACGGCTCCACCAAAACGTTTCATTGGCGGACCTGACAAAATACTTTTAGAACGTGTATTATGTACAATAGATTACTGAGATATTACTGTGTACCAATAGTCTTTCAGTTCTACAGTGACTTAATCCAGACAGATATTACCTAGATACAATTTTGAGAATCGACGAGACGTTTGCTTTCGGTTCTTCTGATTATAAGGCAAAAATGAACGCAAACCAGCAGCAGATCCTATCCAAGATAACAATGAAATTATGTACCTGCGAGAAAAAAAATCCTTCACACACAAAAATCCAAAACAAGCTTCCAAAGCATCAGAACCGTGAGAATAAAAAAACGGGTTTGAAATATCTCCATTATCCTCGAACTTAACAGCTGGGAAACAATGGAAAAAGGTTTATCGCTGACCATCGAGTATCTGATAAAATAGACAAAAATCTACCTGGCCGCCGCACAGGCTTCGCGCCATAATGACCCAAACTGTCATTCAACCGCGCATGCGCGTAGCGTTCGCACGGCCATCGTGTTTTGCCGCCATATTTGATTTATTCGAAGTGTAAACACGACCGTTTTTGAATTAAAAAAGTGTTTGTTGTGCAAATTGTGATAATGGTGCGTACTTTTAAACTAGTGGGGTGCTTCAAAGTGCCAAAACGTGGCACTAAAGTGGTACCAGCATCGAGTGGCGAGGGGATTTTCACAATCGACATGTCTTCTACCTCCACATTAGATGTTGTCGTAAGTTAATTGCAAAATAATGACCTATTAGGAAGATAAATTAAATTGTCGAAAACATGGAGAGACTCGTCCGGCTTGTTATGACTGTTCGATAGTGTTGTGTCAACTAACAGCTGTTATAATGTGACGTCATTTGAATGTCTGTTTGTCAGCCTTGGTCTAGTAGTCGCAAGCGCTACTGCTGAGCATGAGGTCCTGGGCTCGATTCCCGGGTCTGACAAAGTGTTACCTAGTTTTTCCATCAGGAAATTCTCAGTAGCAGTCCGGAGTTTGAATTTGTGCCCGGTTGATGGCAATAGGATCGCCCCCTATTACATGGGACTTAAACATAACTGGCGAAATGTGGACCCGTACTTTAGGTACACCTCTGCCCAACCCTTCGAGATACACAGGCGTGATTTATAATGTCATTTGGATGAAACTTTATCGTAAGTTTATGAAAGGTAATTTGTCTGTGCACCGTAGTTAAGTAACGAGGTTATAATTATGATTAACTATATTAACTAATATACGAGTCTTCTTCTTTTCGTGTTAGTGACTAACTTGTTGGCAGAGTTTTAAAGCTGCCCATAGGCCTCTGACTTTGCTTCACATGCCGTCGTGAAATATCTCTTAGGGATGCCGGTTTCCTCACGATGTTTTCCTTCATCGATTTTGAAGCAAGTGATACGATACGCACATGAATCCGAAAAGTCAGAGGTGCGTGCCTTGGGTTTGAACCCGAGACCTATGACTTGACAGTCTGGCGATCACACCACTAGGCTATCATTGCCAGAATATATAATAATAAAAGAGTTATTGGTCATCAAATCAATTTACTTAATCCTTGTACCTATATTGTCAATCTAAGTCAGTTTTAACTTATCAAAGAGAAATGTAAGTGCATAACCCTTTAACCTAATTCATCAATACTTTTTGATTAAATTCTGTCTCACCAACCTAGATTATTGCCTCATAATTACCAAAGCCTAGTTTTAGTCGGCTTCTAGCAGTTCTAGCCTATCAAGATGACGTTGGTTTCATTAAAACTTTAATCGTTACAGCATGTCACGACTTTGGTAATAAAATTTTCGGATCATGTGACTGGCTCTCCAACTACAAGACATATTTCACGAATTTTGTCACATTTGGCGTAACCAAAAATACGACAAAATCCCCGATACACACGGCTACATATCAAGCTGTATATTTTCAGTATAAGCTGATCTCGCATTTTATAGGACTTCCGTACAATGCGAGGCCAACTTATACTGGAAATTTGTAGCTCGATGTGTAGCCGTGTGTACGAGCTAGATTTAGCCTGGTGACTTGACAGGTGGTTATTCCACCTTTTATGCTCGCACATATCCAGTTTAACGCGTACTAGAATTTTTTTCCTGATGTTGAAATTGTAGGTGCATTACCTACAATCTTGTTGGGTCTTTGACGTCCTTAAGACTGAGTTCTGGTTTTGAGGCAAAGTCATGAAGATTCATAGTCATTATGGCGTACGACACAAAATGTACAAGTACCGTAAAATCTATTGGAATCCAGCCGAATGCGGTCAGAGTAAAAATAAGGTCAAATAATATAATAGCAATTTCCCAAAGCACTTTAATTTTTATTTATTATCTGCAAAATGTATTTTGAAAGTAGGAAGGGTAAAGTACGTTTGTTTGCTATGTGGTTCTATTACCACAAGGAAACTGCAATAACAGTACAATCCTTAGACTATTTTCTAATCTGTAATTAACGTAGAAACGTTTCTCATTTCGTAACTACTCAGCCTTATTTTCAGCTTCAACTTTGTATTTGCATTTGCTATTCAGTCGCAAGAGAAAGTTGCCATTGTATAATGAAGGCTAAAACCACTAAATAAGTAAAGTTCAATGTCTTATGAAGCCTTGAAGGTGTTGGCAATTTATCGTACACTTTATTCTTATTCACAAAGCAGTAACTACGTAATTAGGTCTACCACTGCCTCTACAACTCATGGAAGACCTAATGAACTAGTAGTAAGAAGAATAACCCATGGGAAAATAATAACAATTTCTACTTAAGAATTTTTTAGAGTCTCTAGAAGTAAAAAATCACGAGAATAAACAATAATTAATGTTGGTCGAAGCCTTGAAATCGCAGAGGTCATCTGAAAAAAGCACCCATATCTGCACCAGTCAGTAGGATATGGGGCTCCAGTTGGTCAGCAAACTGCTTTAGAGTGTTTCGGCAGTTAGAGGTAAGATAGGCAGTTCCGCTGTGGTTAAGGATTCCGGGTGAAACTCGCTTCCACCTTCGGCCTGATCATCACTTACCATCAGGTGAGATTCAGGCCAAGAGCTTCCCTGATGTGGTTAAAAAAAATGGTATCTCATAGTATTATTAACTAAGGATAAAAAGTCGTGGTGCTGATAAAGCAGTCAACGCAATATTTGGGTTCATTAAAGATCGAATTTGACAGATAAGAAGTCTAGTATCTTTCAACAGCTTCACCACATTTGCATTTTAAATTTAAGCGATTGTATTAGAAAATTGTCCCAGACATATAAATGTGGCACAGGTGGACACATTATGCTAATTACATTCGTCTTACACTTCAATCCTTACATGTCCTCCAAAACATGCGTCATTGAGATAGTGATGCACCTATCTACCTAATTTTCTATCTCGTTTAGAACTGAAGTTATGCACTAAAATTCATTTTAACGATCGACTGAAGTTAACCGCAGTAATTAGCCTTCGGCTTTTACTAATCGGATTTTACAGTTTGCTTCTATAACTACACAGTAATCAAGGCCTTCACTTAAATTTCATTTTATACTCGTAAGGTAGTCTCATGTTGTGATATGGTTTAGTAGTTTGCTTCGGCTGTCTTTCTTTAGCTAATGAAAAGTGGCCTATTCTAGATTGTTGTGGGCACATCTAGGGCACTTCCAAGTTTTTCTCCATAACCCGGTTCTCCGCCTGTCAAATCTAGTCTGTCCCAGCCACGAATTTCAATGAGGAACAGCGTACAATGACACATTATTTTATTTTATTGGAGCTCCACTAATTGCCCCGCTTTGAAGTAGACCATTATCCGCATCATCTAGTACTAGTACAATATCAGGAAATGATACATTACCCTTCTGTGTTATTTCCTCATCATCTAAAATCAAAATCGCTTGTAATTCGTCCATGCTATCAAAATTCTCATTCACAGAATTATCTTCTTTAATGTTATTGTTTACTACAACCTAAATTTAGAGCTTTATCTTTTGAAGAAGCAAGTTTCGTGTTAATTTATAATAACAATACAAATCCCATTTGTGTGACAGAGTTATTGAGTATGCTGATAACATACGAACTTATGTAGCACTAATTGATTCGGTTGGTGCAAAATATATATACCGAGACCTATTATATCATGCAACTGAATATATTATCTGCCTGTATGCTTGCCGTTTTGTCTGAGCTCAATAAGACTACTGTTCTACTTTAAGCAACCTGCACTATTGTGTCCCCAAATGCAGTGCTTTCGCTTTATCCTAGAGGACACTTTGTTGTTTATAACCAACCTCATTCCTCGGGTGCATAGATATTTGCTGTTCTTACGCTGTATATCCCATAGATATATTAATACATCAATGGTATGTCCGGTTTCAATTTCCAAACAGCTGATTTGGCTTACCATTTAACAATCCTTTATTAGGATATCTCTAATTGGGAACGTAGGTTTATTAACGTTGAACTTCTCATTCTCGAAGATATGAGAGTTAGTTTTAGCATTAACATTCAAACTCCTACTCAAACCATTTATTTCAAGAAAACCAATTACGGGCAATTTTGAAATGGCAAGGTGTCGGTCAGTCAGAAAGATGAAGCTAGTTGCCTTTTCCAAAGCGTAGTTGATTGCTACGGAGAAGAACGAGCAAGAAACTTACCCAAGAAGTAATTAAGTGATGTTCTAGGCGTTACCAATATCGTTAGTGAAAGGTATAGACTCGATCAAGTCGTGTGAATTATGATTGATTTTATAGATGCTAGAGCTTCATGTTCCATTATGTTTTTCTTAGAAACCCAAGTCTATGTTAGAGCGAGCGAGTGTGAAAGCAAATGTTAATGTTCTTAGGAAATGAGCTGTCGTTCGTAATGAGCTGTTGTGATCGATATGTTCGTGTTAATGTGATTATTGCACACAGCTGTAGGTAGTGATAAGTCTGCAATGAGGACAGTGTTGACCTTCATAAGTGTTTCTATTTGTGCCCGGGACTTCGATCACGTGATATTTGTAAAATAAAATATATCCTACAATTTCGTATTGCTCGCCTGCGCCATTACTTCGTTTTCGCTTAGCGTTCTTTCTGACGTTTTTGCTTTTTGCTGGGCTCGTAAGGATCGTAGCGTAAAATTAAATAAACTAGCCCTAACCCTTCTTCAAGAATTGGGCTATCATACATACATACATACATAAACTCACGCCTTCTTCCCATGGGGGTAGGCAGAAACTACAGAACGCCACCTGCTACGATCCTTACATATATCACAACCTATACACTCCCGCCGGTTGCGAATACTACGCACTTGGCCTTTCTGAAGAACATCACCAATAAGGTCAGTATATGTGCTTTGCTAGATGTTTTTCGGTTATGCACCTTAAGGAGAAGATCTCGTCCATACAGCCCATTCCCTCTCTAAATCCTGCCTGTACATCCCATATTTTCTCATCTGTCACTTTTATTACTCTATTTATTAAAACCTTCGCATACAGTTTGCCGACAACACTCAAAAGACTAATGCCGCGGTAGTTTTTACACTCCTGCTGGGCTGGGCTATCAATTGTAAAAATATTTGTTACAAATCCGACTGGTAGTTCCTGAGATTAGTGCGTTCAAACAAACAAACTCTTCTGATTTATTATATTAAGTACCAGTAAGTATAAAAAATAGTCTGCGAATTCTGCAGAATAATGACCTTCTAAACGAGTACTGCAATTAATGTTGTTGCTATGGGTACAGTATCTTCCGAAACACCAAAGTATGATAAATAGTTTCAACTTACATATATTGGGATTACCTTGGGTTGTGGAGATCAGATGCCAGTCACTGCTAATATTTTACGCAGAAGCGCACTAAAACTTGTCGATCAATTTGCTTTGATATAAAATATTTTTAATATGGTTAAAGTCGAATATTTTTCCAGCTCTGGCTCATGCACCAATCTGTTTGCTTGTACGATTATGGCAATATAATATGCTCTTAAAAGTTCAAATTTACCATAACTACTGTGCCTAAAATTATTTAAAAAAATACAGAGAATTGTTCTTTACTCATAGATTACAGGAAAACCTACAAGAAGTCTATGGTTTTAAAATAACATGGTAAATCTCAATGTTGTGCGTACAAAGCTACATTTGCAGTTGGAATGTATGGGAGAACATGTTTTTTAACTACAATGTCAAGTTTGTATTTGGGATAAATATTCATTCCAACTACGGAACCCTTCATTGTGCGTGGTCTGACACACTAGGCCGGTTTTTATTTTTTAATTCTGACACAGTCCTGCACCCTAATTGCGTAATACACCATCAATCACAATCTGTTTTATTTTGACAGTTCAACAACATTCATTGCGTTATTTACGTTGCTGAGCAGACAAATTTTTCGAACGTATGAAGCAATGGGATTAGCAATATCCTTCAAAAGTATTCAGATTGTGATTTACGCAATTAGGGTGCAGGCTCTTTACCTTGCTACTACCTAAAGATGAAATATAATCTTCATTTATTAAGTTTCTAAAAGCAGTTTGCAGACGTAATTAATTTTTATCTTATCGTTTTTGTTTGTTATGCACTAAACAGACTAGTAGTGGACTGATGTAAGATTTTTGTACATAATGTGTGCCATCATGTAAAATATGGTAGATATACTGATAACGTAATAGAGACAGAGTTTTTTTTTTAAGAGACTTAGATTATTTTCTGAAACAGAAAATAACGGTAATCGCAACGTCGTGGTCGCAACGTTTTGTTGGCAGCCTTTTTTCACACTGTTGTGTGTTCCTTTAATAAGGGTTGCTTATTAATTTGCTTATTTAAGGTTGGTCCCTAAATTGTATGTTAATTTGCATTAATATTCTGAAACAACCACGCATAGAATCAAAATGGAAATTTAGTATATGATTTATTGGATCTTTTTCTTTCCATGCACAAGAAAGTTACGTAATTGTAACATTTTCGCTCGATAAATTTTTTATTCGAAAACAATGTCTTTTTGTAACGATTATTTAAATCAAATCAAGATTACTCAGCTTTTATGTCTAAAATAAGTATTTACAGTAAGAAAATATAGTTTATTATCCAGTCACAAGATATTTTTCCTCTCGATCAATTATTACTTTAGTTATAAACGAAATAAGAATTTAGTTTCGTGCCCGAACACAATCAAAGAGCGCACGCGATATTGAACATTATTTCTGATGTGTTAGCGTTTAGCACATGGTGTAGTGGCGGCGTGTATGGGGACGGGGTTTGCGTAGAAATTGTCTTTAGAGTGGCTTCATTGTTTTGGCTTGTAATACCAGCTTCTAACTGTTCCACGAGGTCTTTCCTCTACGAAAGACCTCGTCTAATCCAACAAGAATGTCAAAGGATTTCAAATATCTTCATGGCGACTGGTCCAGGATACCGGTTCCTCTGACAAGTTTACGTACCAGGAAAAGGATTGAAAATAAACAATTATACCTTAGTAATCACTTGGTACAAAATAATTACGATGTCTATAATCTAACCACAAATGCATTAGTATTAAAAAAAATTAACACTTCGATCAACACAAATTGCTTCGACTGTTGCATGTTTTAAAATAAACCTGCAAAGTTAAAAATACATTCGTCAAAATCCTTTTGTAAGACCAACAGGATTTTTTAAATAAGTCGTGTTAAACTTACCTGGGTGTTAATGGTCTATTTTCTGTTGTTCTATGTTAGCTCTTATCTTGATGACGGTAAGGTTTAGATTAGTATGTGTGGTTATCAAAGGCTTTGTAGAAAATTCCTCCAGCGGTTGGTATTGGGAATTCCTTTGTGGATGTTTCATAGGTTGAGGTATACAAATTATTATACATAAGGTAGATGCTTTGTGGTAGTACAGCGGTTATTTTAAAAAGATTGTCACGTACAAGAACATAAATAAGTACTTGGTTCGATACGAAACGTACCTAATTGATTCAGAGAATGACGTGTGTTCTTTAGGAAAAAATGTACAAGAAACTACTGTAAAATATAAAGTGGGAATTTCTGAGCTTGTTAAGATTCTGTTCAGGTTTCAGTCAGCTGAGGTAGCCTGCAGATGGGCAATCGTGAATATAGGGTCTTTCCCATTTACCGACACAGTCAGCGAAAAACCACATGATGGTATTGTGGAAGGTAAAATGTCAAACATCGCGGTTTGAAGAGGGAAATCAAACAGAATGGATAGAGCGTCTTTCTAGTTCCCCAACAACATAAATAGTAGAAAGATAAATTGTTTATTTTACACAAATCAGACACACATTAAGAAGTAAACATAAAATACTCACACTAGATATAGCGGTTCATATACCATTTGAAATGGGGCTGGACAGGACACATGCTTTTATGTACAACAAACAAATAGAGCAAACAAGTGACTCTGTGGTACACAAAAGATGGAACTAGAAGTGGGCGCCCAAAAGCATGATGGGAAGACGACGTCCGTCTAACTCTGGGTCCATACTGGACCAGAATTGCAGAGGACAAAGCACAATGAAGACTATGCTAATAGGCACTCTGAGCTGCGGGACATTTTATGATTGCCCTATTACTTTCTGCTAACAAATTAATGATGTACCCAAAGTTTCGAAATAAACGGCTTTATTATTATAATTAAATGTAGCCAAAAGCATTAGACAAAACAAAAATAATAATAACAAGCAGAGAAGTTAAAAAGCCTAAGGACAGGACAGCAAGAAGGTAGGATACAAGTTACTGATATCCTTGCTGAGAATTACACGGATCAAGTCATTACTATCCTAAGCTGTCACTAATGCAATCTATTTAATCGTTTTTCTTGCATTTTATAAAAGATCAAAGTCCATGTTATACACACGTTATTACTAAAAGGAAACTGCTCAGCATATTAAGCGATGCTCCAGCAATTTACTCACGCACGGCAATCATCTTAAAGCCTAGATTATTACGGAGACTGGTTCGACCAGCGCCAATGTTAGCGGTATCAGTAATGATAGACTCCGGAGTAAATAGTGCTTTTGAAGTCTCGTCGTTGATCATGGGAAAGGAAATCGAGTAATCTATGAAGAGGTTTTAAGGCCTGAACTTAACATTCTTAATTAAGTTAACTGCTAAGTAAGAAGTGGTTTTGCCAGTTTAAACAACCACCAAATTTTTACTGTAAAATATTACAGTCAAATAATATAGAAATAGTGGGAAATCTTCCTACAGGATATATATTATTTCCATATGGACGTATGTTTGTGGGGGTGCGAAGAAAACCGAAAGGGAGATCGTGGCCCCCGGCAACAAGGTAACCGAAGGAACACGGGTGGGTTTTAGTCAGTAAGAGTCTGACACGCCCTCCCGCTCCGCCTAGAGCGGGAGAAGTTATTTGATAATTTCCCACCCAAAAAAAAAGTTAAATACGTCAGACTACAACCCACCCGTACGCACGAAGAAACTATTCATCACACAAATAATTAAAATTCGTTAACTACATAAATATGAGACATGAAATGATCTTGATAAAATATAGTAACAGCTGCTGTAGGTACTGAATTTTGTTCTTCGGGATGTGCCAAGCAGATAATTTATATTTATTTCTGTAAATAAATTGGTTCAAAAAACATTTTTACACGACAAAATTCAATTAAGTTTTAAAACTATCTAGTTTTAGAACGAGTTCGGTGTTTTCCAACTGAATACTCTGAGAAGAAAGACCGGAACAAATTCAGAGGTCACAGTTTTTTTTAAAGTCCGGCCATAATCTTAGCCAGGCCATTATGATGGTTATGCAGATGAATGGAAGAGCGTGGTATATTTTACATATTATTTGCAAATATGTAAAAACAGCCTTTAACCTATCCTTATGTAGTATCCATTAGAATCTAACAAAGAGCTGGATAAAATATCTACGTGTCACTGTGATGATCCCGTAAACCACAATGTTCAAAAGTTGCATCGAAACACAAATGGCCAACAAAATAAGCACAAAAGACCATGCAGTGGGTCATCGCTTCCTGCCATTCATTTCTAACACAAATACGTTCGTTGTTTCGTTCTGTAGCTGCAGATATGTTTCACTAGAATAATTTCAAAGGTCATTTAAATAATTACGATACTAGTGCATTATCTAACGTGGACCATGTTTTGTTAAATGGAACAGTTGATGTCCATGAGTTGCAGGTTCAAGGTTCAATTCAAGAGATAAATGGAGATATATTTTTTAATCTATTCGAAATTAGTAAGTTACACAGATTCTGGCGAAATATGGTGTCTTGGCAAATGTTTACGATGCGGTCGATGACTGTAAATTTGAGCTCCCCAAAGTAATGATATTAGTTACTTGAAATATCGTGGTTTCAACTTTCAACAACGAAGAAAAATTACCACAGTAAAGAGCCCCATAATTCAAGCCGTAATTTACTTGAAATTCTGTGGATCCGCTTGAGAGAAAAATCGTCGCCTCCAAGGTCGTTGACCGTTGGTTATAGAGGATCTTGAGGTGTTGTGGTTCACCATAACTGGAAAAGTAGATATAAAATCTAAGTGGCAATGTATTTGTCTTACCCGCATACTAACTTACAGATGTATATATAATGTTGTATGGTATATTAGGTACTATTTCCAATGGTTAACCGTTTTTGTTCATCTACTATAAAATATTGACTCCCGCAAATTAACTTTCCCATTGATATTGGTACCTTACTACAGGAAATCATGAATTTTTTAATTTTATTTTTATTTCGGACACGTACAGGAAATAAATATAACATTAAAACTAAGAAAATTATAAAAACAATAGCAATTTCAGAAAATAATATTAAAATTTAAAAAATATTGTACCTGTGCGAGGTCAAAAAGGCTCCTATCTTAGCATAATGCTACGATATTTGAAAAACAAATACTGCTGCGCTGGTATTCTGGTAGAGCCCGATGAGTGATACCATATTATCCATCAAGACAATACCGGTATCAATTCATAAACTTGGACACAAGAGAATGTGACTCCAAACATTGGATATGGAACCACCATACACGAAGACGAAAGAAATACTAATACTAAGCAGGTACTATTGAATTTATACAAACTGCAATATATAAACATGCCATTGTGTTTAGGTAAGTCATAGTTTATTAAACAAAGTTCAGTTGCTTTCCATTTGATTGTATCTCGGGGAAAACCTTATAGAATATGATCGTGATAACAAGTGCCTGGATTGGAAGAAAGTAAACATGCTATACTGAATTCTGAATCTTGAATTCAGTTTTCTAGTGTCCGCAAAGATTTAGAGATTTACGATAAGTATGAAGATGTCTTTGTTGTTGCTTAGTCATTTGCTTTACCACAAAACGGTAATTTTTATGAATTTAACAATGAAGAGTTACCACTCTTAACCAGCACTGTGGCTCTGTCTCCGATAGAGTCATAGCATTATGCTGAGCGATGGCCGTTTTGCGTGGATGTGACGCATATAAGGCCCAACTTGTTCCTTTTTTGGGTTTCTGTTTTTTATTTGCGTCAGTTTTTACTGCAAATAAACATTTTTTTTTTCTTTTCTTTTGTCTCTTGCTATTATTAGATATTGGAATCTTACGCCTGCAAACTATTATGGGTGACAATGACATGGCGCTTTTCCAACTCGTAATGCATCATTAGTATTTTAACCGACTTGGCAAATAATGATCAAGCTTAATTTACGAGGATTCCCCATTTTGGTCATGTTTTATGGCCATAAAATTGGTTAGACATTTGCAATTGTATACAATAATGTCATGGATAAGAACCCCATGAATGGCATCCTCATAATTTTCTTCCTAATACATAATTTTTCTGCGTTTGATTTTGGGTCTGTGCATTCTGTATTCTACTGTTTTCCACGTAACCTCATTAACTCAGAATGTGTTAAACCTAGTTCATGGTTTATGTCTGAATTTTCCTTTAGTCTCAGCAACCATCCGCATTTGACAATCATCAAGTCCTTTATGCACGCCTTCGAAAAATGTGTAAGAAAGTCGTCACCAAAAATCCTTACTTTAAAACCATTTTCATTTAAAACATCGTCATTCATCACTCATACAAGGACATAAATCTTCACCAAAGTACATATAGTTTCCGAGTAAAAGGCGTTCATTTACGGAAACATCGTGTAAGGGGCAAGGGGGACCGTTGTGTTTTAATGTTTGTAGTATGAGTCATCGAAACTCGAGGCTCTTGTCGGTAGTGGTTCGTGTGTAACCTGGCGTTATCATTATATACGTACATGTTTTGAATATTAAAAACGTGTGGATTGAATAAAAAATATTCATGCGATATAAACGAGTTAAGTTCACGATTTGGTACTGACCATGTTGACGATGTAACTGATAAAGATCCCGTTATCAAGTCTTAGTAATAATGGGATCTTTATCACTTACATCGTCAGCATCATCGACTCACTGAAGTAGGTAATGCTACAGCTTGTAACTATATTCTATGTACCTCTTCCATTTTACCTGACTTCACCACAGTTTGATTTATCATCATAATTATGACAATAATATGCTAACTTATTGATCCCATAAATTCGAGACGTAGACAAATTGATAGCGATCTCATTAAAATATAATATCGATTTATAGAGGATTTTATCGACAGCAGATTTATTACAGGCATGGTTTTAAACGACCTCAAAACCTGGTAGTTTCGATGGATGCTTAGATAAAAAATCATCATCATCATCATTTCGCCCGAAAGATGTCCACTGCCGGACATAGGCCTCCCCTAAGCATCGCCACTTCGACCGGTTCTGTGCTTCTCGCATCCATCGGATTCCTGCGGCCTTCACAAGGTCATTTAAGTTTGGCAATTCTTCGGGCTATTTCGGTTACCTCGGTTCTCCTGCGGATCTCTTCATTTCTTATTCGATCATGTAGGTTAACTCCAAGCATAGCCCTCTCCATTGCCCTTTGGGTGACGTTTAGCTTTTTAATAAGGCCCATTGTGAGCATTGTGAGCGATCGCTTCAGTGCCATAGGTCATCACTGGCAACGCGCAATGGTAAAAGACTTTCGTTGTGAGACACTGCGATATGTGGGACGAGAAGATATTGCGTAGCTTCCTGAACGCTGCCCAGCCGAGTCGGATTCAACGATTAACCTCTTTCTCGAACTTGGACCTACCTAACAGGACAGTTTGTCCTAAGTAAACATACTCGTCCACAATTTCGAGTGTAGCGTCTCCAATCTTCATGAGAGTGGGTGTTACATGGGCATTTGACATGACCTTTGTCTTGTCCATGTTCATTTTAAGACCCTCTCTTTCGGAAGATAAAAAATATGTAAAGGTAAATTCAGAAAATTTAAGTAATCAAAATACCGTCTTCCACTGACAAACTCCGCTCTTAGCGATGCAGCAATTAGCAGCCTAGTGTTGAATGAAAGCCAATTCTTTGACCTGTTTGTTACACTACGTCGTCTCGACCTGCAATTTCTCCATTATCTGAATGATGGTAACTCTGCGTCAGTCTTCCTTTCCCTCCCTCCTTTTCTTTATTCCTGCAGTCAAAATATTTAACTCTTGTTTTGCATCCTGTGCACTCGGTTTTATACGCTGACTTCTTACTACGTAATATTCAATGCTTCTTCTTTCAAGCTTCGCAAACTGATTTCTAAATCTCTGCCGTCAAAAGTAAAGAGGCGCGAACGTAAACAAGGTGTTAATTGCCGGCAGTTTACAACTAATTTATGTTTATGGCGCTAATTGCGTGATTTTAGAATCAACGTTAGTTACTAGATATATTGCAACGATGTTTTCTTTTGATAGACATGCTAAAAGGTGCTTAGCTTTCTTTACTTCATAATGTATATTAACGGTAAGTGAGCAGATGAAATTACATTGTCTTCGTAACGTTACATTATAATAGGTCTTTACCTATGAAAATGCCGTTTTTCATTAAATACTCTAATTTAATGAAAAACGGCAATTTCATAGGTAAAGAGCTAATATTTTTAGCAACAGATTACTGAATAAATAAGGAGAGTAACAACTTATAACTAATTAATTTATAAAAATAACAAAATTATATACTAACTTAGCTAAAACTAGCTATTTACAAACTAAAATATAGCAACGAAAAATTTATCCACATCGCTGTTGACTGATAATGTACCCAAGAGACTGGCGGCATTGCCACACTGTATGGCTATGCTTAGCATCTGGCCAAGGTAAAAACCAGCCAGATTTCACTAAAGAGGCAATGAGTACTCGGACCCCATGGCCCGAGGGTTTCAATCCCAAATGGCTCGAAAATATATTAACCAATAAAATTATTATACTTACGCGCTTAAGGTTGTTGCTGTTGTTGTTACTTACTTATTTATATTATCTTAGTAATATACCGTATACATATTAATAAATAAAATACCCATTTTCCATAACTCGGTACATGTCAGTATAGAAATGACAATATCATGTCCATACTTAGTAGGTTTACCCAGATATCGATACCCATCGCATTTGCGGAGTTTAGCTAGCCAATTTACAATAACCCTGTATGTCCGTCTAGAGCGTCCCCTCCCGGCGTTTCCACTTACATCTGCCTGGTTTATAGTCTTAGTTAGTGGCCTTTCATTCATCCTCTCAACATGACCAAACTATCTAAAAATACCTACTCTTTTGATTTTTTGTCACTAGATAGAGAGAATACACTTTATTATGTACACCATAAAAATTACAGAGATAAATTTAGAAATTTTAGATTGGGTGACACAATGGGCGGTCTTATCGCTTTTGCAGATATCCTTTGAATGGATTAGAGGGAGAAGGAGAGTCAACACTGCAGGTAATCAGTGGTGTACCATTTACATATACAATAAATACATAAAGCATAAACTTATCTATATAAATATATGTATACATACCTTTAAACGAGCAATTCTTGTATATATAATCTGAATCTCGGAAACGGCTCCAACGATTTTTATGAAATTTTGTATGCAGGGGGCAATAAATCAAACTAGCTAGGTATCATTTTCAGAAAACTACCAGAAAAAAAACGGTCCTCCAGATATTATATATAAAATAATATTATTTAATTTTTTTCGATCTCATAGCTGACCTCTCATGACTATTGAAACGGTCAATCCTGTGGTTGCCTTAAGCTACTAAACTCAAAGCCACCAGCCAGGGGCATATAAACTAAGCTAAAAAGCTAGGTGAACGCTCGCTAAGGGCACCCCCTGTGGGGTACGAGCCTCGGCTTAGGGCGTCACCTGAGGGAGGACATCAGAAATGGGACGGGCGAAAACAGAGCAAAGAACTTTAAGCTATATACAGATAATGCGATCTACGAAGACGCGCCCCACTCCGCGATTACTGTACTGTAAACTGTACTTTAGTACGGAGCGGAGCGGAGTGGGGCGCGTCTTCGTAGATTGCACTATCTATACTACATCTGTTGCCTTTCTATCATCCAGGGTTAGTAGCGAGGCTAACAGTGTGCCAGACTTTTTTAACCATCATTGTAATGACATTATACATCGGTTTAATCTCGAACTCGCGTTCTTTGTGGGATTGTTATGACAAACCACTGTGTTCATAGAAAGTGGGCAACTGAAACATGACTTGTGTTTTGACAAAATAGAACCTTACTTTTTTGGAGATAAAGCGTTTATTCCTATAGTGTTTCTCAGTATCGATATTTTGAATTTTTGACATTGTCATCGTAACCATGCGCAAGGAACTAATTTAAACGTGTTACCACACAACACGTTATCTTAAAATACAGTACTATCATTGCATGTCAGATTCGTCAGTCATGAAGGGGGTCTCCAGAAAACTCTAGAAATTATATTCGTCAGCAATTTGCATCTCCTAAGTTGTACTTTTATGTGACTCAAGAATCTGAATAAATTCAGCCTGGAACCTGATTTGGTAAATGCGACTTGATCGATTCACCAAATCTGGTCCAGTCATGGATGACTGGTCCACAATGGATTGTATTGTACCAAGAAGTACAGAAAGATTAATTTCTCAGAAGTAAGATGGCTTTCTAATACTTATTAGTTGCTTTATCGCGATGTTGAACATTCGCTGACATAACTGGTTGCTGAAACCGGTCGGTCATTGCCAACCAGTATCGGTGGCTGATATGTAGCAAATAGGCTTTTATAGGTGTATATTAGCTTGGTATAGCCATGTATTTCGTCATGGATGTGTTTTTAACTCAAATCAACCCCACGTTTCAGAACCTAATGCTAACTCATTTAACATTCGATTCGCTAAGTCTAACTACTTAGATGTCAAATCGAAAGTTATGGTCAAGGTAAATAATAAAATGAGTAATATTGTGAAAGCAAAATTTAGAATTTATTAAATACTGTTTGGAGGGTTTCATTAGGAGGAAGATGGGCTAAGAAAGTAATACAGAAGTTACTATTTCTTGAGGTCCAGAGGGGGAGCAGCATAAAAATGTGATAGATCTGAAAATTAAGTTGTAGTTCAAATTGTTTCCCTATCTTTCCAGTTTTGTCTACAAGTAGAAAAGATGGTAATAGGTTTCTACCTAGTTTTAATTTAGTTGTTGCCCGCCAGAATTAGTCAGGACCAATTTATTATTTGATAGATATGACTACATACTATACTGTATGTAGGTAAGTAGAATTCTCACTCTAATTCCCGTATGACGAGCTCAGACCTAACAAAATACCAAGACATAGCGCTCAAGCGCTGTCAACAGTGACGTGAAGCCGGTTTCATAAACATGTGTTCACTTAGTGTGGTGTAGTTTGATTGTAGTTCTATTGTAAATGTGTGCGTGTGAGCGTGTATGCATAGAGTGGAGGTGTAGTTTTGGCATGCTTCACTGTATTGTTCGCAGCGCCCTATATTGGTTTTTTATTTGGTCTGAGGAGACGAATGGCACAATAAGCCGGATAACCTTTATCATTTTCACAATGCAACATCAAAAAATTATTGAATAGCCGCTCCGAGAAATCCGTCATCCCCTTTTTGAAATTATCTGAATTGAATTGACGTCAGAGGACATTAGTTTTTTTTTCCTGATAGATATTATGATAGGTACTCTGATTGAATGATTTGACTCATACCTACCTGCATATTAATATGATGATTAGATTTATTGAAGTAATGTATAACGTGTTACATTTGACCTTAACATTTAAAGGCCTCGATGACATTGAAGATGCGATGCGTCAAAAGAATAACAAACCAATTTCGCACGCGGAGATTGCAGAGTTAGCCGATGTCCGCACGGACGTAATAAAATCGCGGCAATTTTTTTTCGTTCACTGGATTTTCAACGCTCTGCTACGGCGCTAATGCCGAGATTTAAAAAAAAAACCAACAGTGTATTAAAAATTCAACAGTGTATTTTTTCAACGCGCTGGAACGAGAGTGCGTCCCAGCACGTTGGATTCTCAACGCTCGGCTTGACACCGAGAGTTGAAAATCAAGTGTGCGATAAAATTCCGCCGCGATTTTATTACGTCCGTCCGTGCGGACATCGTCTTTCTGCTGCCTTATTTTTGATTCCTCAGACTAGGTAAAATGAGTTTCGCTAATGTAAAATGAAGTCACGCTAGATCTTTGACAATTATTATTTAAATAGTAGCAAATTGTACCTATTTGTTAATTTAACGGTTACCTATGTTTTTTAAATTCTAGCTAAGAATGATGTTACAAAAAATATATACCATATAACTAGCCACTAACTGTTTTTATTTTCAACGTTTTTAATAACATCTTTTCTAGAGACGTAGTTAATTAAAATTGGTTCAATGCCGAAGGCCAAAAGAAGCTGGGGCAAAAACCAGTTTGTATTGAAATAAACAAGATTTCAACCTGGCTTGGCTTATCATCTTGTTCAAAGGTATTCAACATTCAAAATTATTCATATCTTTCCTGGAACCGATAAATAGACAGATTGAATTTATTTGAATAGCTAGGTAGTATAATTTAATTTTGAATAGATTGTTTCTTGAGACAAGGATGAATATTCCTAGGAAAAGGATGAGCTGGTTTTATTAGCCAACCCATTATTTAGTGACAATTTTAGATGCATCATCGCGATGTCTTCATAGTTTGAACTTTGTATTTAGGTGCTAAAAGGTGTAAGAGCATACACCTCCTTGCATTATCACTAACAGAATCTTACGGTCTTACCCCACGCCTGCAATTATTTAGATGCATCGTAGTAGCGATGCTTTCTTAGTTTGTACACACGGCTACACATCAAGCTATACAGTTCCAGTTTAGGCTGATCTCGCATTGTATAGGATTTCCGTTCAATGCGAGGTTAGCTTATACTGGAAATGTATAGCTTGATGTGTAGCCGTGTGTACTAAGTATTTATTTAGTGTTAGAACTTATACCTCCTTGCATTAACACCAACAGACCTTACCCCACGCCTTTTATATGCAGTTCTCATCCTTCTTAACAGTTGTCTGCCCACATAACTCCTTCCTGGAAATTATTTCAGTTAAGTTATAAACTTACAAACATGCCGACAGTAATTTTGTTGTTAGTGCATGAATACATAATGTTTATTGTTCTGACCTTGGCCGCTACCTCTAGATCAGACTAGAGAAGTGCGAGTCGGACTCACACACGAAGGGTTCCGTACCACCGTACAATATTTAGCAAAAAACGCCGGAAAAAACACGCTTCTTGTATGGGAACCTCCTTTAATTTTTACCTTTATTTTATTTTTATATTTCTCTTGTTATAGCGGCAATAGAAATACACAATCTGTGTAAAAATGTTGACCGTCTACCTATTACGGTTCATGAGATACCGCTGGCATACAGACGTACGAACGGACGGACGTTAGCGGAGATTTAGTAATAGGGTTCCGGTTCGGAACTTTCAGGTAGGGAACCCTAAAAATCGTGATCCAAGCTTTTCTGTCAAAGGGTATCTTAAGACTTGAAAAAAAAAATTATACGCGTCGTCTTGAGAACCTCTTCCTTTTTTTTGTCGGTTAAAAAGACCCAAACGGACCTATTTTTTTCAAGCCCTAAGCCTCATGACACCTTGTTTCGGTTTTATAGTTTACTGTAGATGCGTTTTCTGTAAAAACGTAATTGTTGTCGGATCGCACAGACGTTTGTTTTTTTATTACATTTATTATTATATATTATAATTATGTTACTTACCTACATTTTTGTATAATTTTCTAACCCGCCGCCTTCCCTAAGTGTGAACCTCTTACTGAAATACTATCAGATGCGATCTTTATAGGTACTAGTGCAAGTATTGTGCCCGTTAAGATCGAGAGAACAAGTCTTGGATGGAAACCTACCTACATAAAAGTTCAATACTGTAAATCTACTATGTGCTAGGTATGCAATCATTTTAGCTACCTCAATGTAGGTATACGTAATTATTTAACAAAATCATTTTGACGTCAAAATGGAGGGAGACTGCTCAGGGCAGGAGTACCCTACATAGTAAAATTTGATTGTCCCTAACATGAATCGTTTGAGAAAATATCGACCATAAACGTCAAATCCGAGACTTGGGCCCTCCATTTTGACGGGCACCAATTATTTCATTAATTTGTACCAGAAGTATGATTCGTGACGTCAGACAAATATAACGTTTATTTGAAATACATAGGTTCAGTTGACGCATTCCCATAAAACCGAGCACCAACAAAACGCCACTAATTCCAATCGTGTTAATACAGTTTTCGTCACGAAACCAATTAAGAATTAGGTTTAAAGATCGTAAATGTTAACTGGGAGTTTATATTTAACCTTTTTATGTGTAGGCAACGTTACTGGTTGTTATGGTACAGCTGATAACCTAGTTACGTGTTGATTGTGTTTAGAGTACTATAAAATTGCTTGGGTAGCATGTGGGACTTGGAATAGTACAGGCTATCTTGTTGGTTTCGAAACTGAGAGGTAATTAGATCTTTGTTGGCAGATGGGTCATACAGTGGTAAAGATATTGGCAAGACAGCAAGGTAGTAGCAGTACTGTTTCTCCAGATTGCACCATATGTACTTTTAATAAAAACTCGTGGACATAAGCTTACACGGAGATAAAACTTGCAAAGTTAAAGTTCTATAAAACATTGAAGTTCATGCCAAATAAAACACCACTTAAGTTTATACATATAGGTTTTAAAAATGTATAAACCGTGTAGCATAATAAAATTAACCCACTATGACTGTAGTCACTACTGGGACACAGCAGTCTGTAATCCACACGCGGGCCCAGTGCGGATTGGTAAAAAGTTAAATTCAGTCAGCAAGTTTCTTGTGCAGTAAAACCCGATACATCCTCGCTAAGTAAGTACAGCTAAGTACGAAATCAACCATTTTACTCATCATAATTTTACTACTGCATGAGCTATCGCATATTGTTTAGCTAATGCTGACACGGAAGAAGATTATTTGAAATCTTTATCGTACTTACCATAAGTTACAGCTAAGCAAATCTCTAAACAGCTACCTACGAGTCAAAATAATTGGTTACTGTAACTTATTAACTTGAACAAATGAAGTGATGAGCGCACAAAGATTTCTGATTAACTATTACTATAGAAGTCATCTGTTAATAGCTAAGCAGAAGTCTGTGCGTTCATTGACTGTGAAATATTACGTAATAAAGAGATCTAGGATTGTTACCTTATAAAGAGATCTAGGATATGGTTAAATGGTGGAATTTACCTTGTCACCCTTTTAAGGGTGAATAAGTGGAGTTTGTCATGTTCCGGTTTAGGTAGGTATCCATTTTATAAGGGCACAATTGTAACATAGGTATAGTGAGTCAAAGAGATCCAGTTGCATTGTAAACAGCGTTCGATACACCATCGCATCGCAATTTTGGATTAGAGATAGTTTTTGGGAATCATTTATTTTATTTTTTAAGTATCTATGTGTATTTGTTTTATATGAGGCTCAATTTAACCCTAATATTTGCTATTGCCTTATTACGAGTATAAGCTTGGAAATGAATGTTCCTTAGGGTAGCGTTCTGTGTCCCATAGTTTTCAACTTGGTTTTGCTGTTCAAATTCATTCACTGCAAGTTGCCCTCTGATTTCTGATAAGTATATAAAAAACTATTCATTTTAATATTCCACATCACGTAGTCGCTGGATAAACCACTTAATGTGACCTCATTAGTGACGTTTCTGCCCGTCATCAATGTAGGATAATAATTAGCTGATGACGACATTATTTTATCTTTGATTATGAAAATTAAATCTTTTACATCCTGATTAGTTTTCAGTATACTTAAATACTAAATTAAATATCAAGAGATTGGTCCTGGTTCAGATTGATTAGGTTATATCACATAGGCCATTAATAGACATTTTTGAAAGTCAACATTTACAAGAAAATAGAATTAATTTTGGGTGCTTCCAAAAGGTAGTTTCGTATGGAGAAGAATGGACAAGAAACTTTATAAAATGATTAACAATAAAAAGAACAATGTGAAGCAATAGTACCTACATAACTCGCATTCCCAAATTATTAATATCAGCTCAATGTTTAATCCTAATCAAAATTCATAAGCTCTTCTCTTAGCCCAAGGCCAGACTAATGTTGCAGAAAAAAACGCGGTTCAATTGGCTGGATGTTTTACTGTTATTAAGGCGGGGTGAGCCCGAGCGCAGTAGGCATACAACGCTTACCCCAGCCCCCGCAACGAGTAGCGATACGTAACAAATTACGATGCGCGGGAAACGCGAGCGCCAAGCGCACCGCTCATGAGTTCACGACCTCGCGTAGGTAGTAAGTTGGGTCACATAACAGAGCAATGCAGTAGATCAACTTGAATTGATTAATATAAGTTTATTTTATTTTATTTTTCTATTATATATTTTTGAAGATTATAGATAGATTAGGTAGGTATTGATTAACTTGAACCTAATGAATAATAATTAAAAATAAATATAATAATAATAATAACCCCACCGCCGTATCTCTACGTTGACGTCGTGGTGGGGCTTGTGCGCTCCGAACTCTAGGTCTGTGCCGGTAGAGTTTACTTTGCCGGAACGGATCTAGGATGAGGAGCCAGACCAAGAGAGATACAAAAACTCGCAGGGCAGCATGTGGCGAGCTGTTGGGCAGTAGCGACCCCACGGACCCTATCTCCCGGAAGAAGTCTTGTTCCTCACCTCTGGCTTGCCTTTATTGGCCGGCTGGAGTGAATACTGACGAGGAACGGAGCTCCCACCTCATTCTTGCCTTAATTGGCCGGCTTGAGTGGAGATTCGCAAGAGCAAATGTGCTCGGAGGAAGGAAGTATTCCAGTAAGTGCTCGTAGGGATGTTGACCATCTTCCGGGCTCTGGGATTGTTCTGAAAGCCGTGGAATACCTCTCCACTCCTCAAGCACCTCAAGACATGTTGCCCCCTAGTTGCTACGTCACTGTGTGCTAGCGACAGTTTTCCGGGGGCCCATTATTGAGTGTGCAAGTCACCCCCTGCCATTTCATCCTTGTATAGTATATAACATTGGTCAGGCAGGGGACATAGTTATCCCATAGTTCAAGGAAACAAATCCACTATAGCCATCCAAACCCATAGCATAAGTTTTATTTTCATGTTCTACAATAGTCCTGCACCAACCGGGGGTTGTCCTTGGGTGCACTTGCATAGTCCATACAGGGATAATCGTCGGTTGGTGCCTCATTCCATATAAAATTGTCTAAGGGGCCTCTGCGAGTTGGCTTCGGCCCCTCGTACGCCTTCCAAAAGACCGGGACCCTAAGGTCCCGAGATATATAAATATATAAAAATAAATAATAATAATAATAACCCCACCGCCGTATCTCTACGTTGACGTCGTGGTGGGGCTTGCGCGCTCCGAACTCTGGGTCTGTGCCGTTAAAGTTTGCTTTTTCGAAACAGGTCTAGGGTGAGGAGCCAGACCAAGAGAGATACAGAAACCCGCAGGGCAGCATGTGGCGAGCTGTTGGGCAGTAGCGACCCCACGGACCCTATCTCCCGGGAGAAGTCTTGTTCCTCACCTCTGGCTTGCCTTTATTGGCCAGCTAGAGAGAACACTGACGAGGAACAGAGCTCCCACCTCACTCTTGCCTTTATTGGCTGGCTTGAGTGGAGATTCGCAAGAGCAAACTTGCTCGGAGGAAGGAAGTATTCCAGTAAGATGCTGGTAGGGATCTTGACCGTACTTCCGGGATTGTCCTGATAGCCGTGGAATACCTCTCCACTCCTCTTAAGCACCTCAGGACATGTTGCCCCCTTGTCGCTACGACACTTTGTGCTAGCGACCGTTTTCGGGGGCCCATTATTGAGTGTGCAAGTCACCCCCTGACATTTTATCCGTGTAAATATAAACATTGATCAGGCAGGGGCCATAGTCCTTCCATAGTTCCAGGTAACCAGTACATTTTAGCCACCCAAACCCATATTCCAATATCTTTGTTTCCATGTTCTGCAATAGTCCTACACCAACCGGGGGTTGTCCTTGGGTGCACTGGTATAGTGCATACAGGGATAATCGCCGGTTGGTGCCACATTCCATTTAAAATAGTCTAAGGGGCCTCTGCGAGTTGGCTTCGGCCCCTCGTACGCCTTCCAAAGGTCCGGAACCCCAGGGTCCCGAGAAACGTCAAAGACTTACATAATAATAATAATTTCATTCAAAACGTCTAACGGGCCTCTGCGAGTTGGCTTCGGCCCCTCGTACGCCTTCCAAAGGTCCGGGACCCTAAGGTCCCGAGAAATGTCATAGACCCTATAGTAATAATAATAAATATATTATAATAATAATATATTTATTTACTCAAAAACGATTAAAAACAGTCTGATAAATGTAATTTACAATTTCTAAATACTTTTCCTCTTGCCAATAAACACTGAATAAAGTTATGCCTTGGATAACGTGTGTATAGCCAAACTAGCTACATATATGTAGTTTTTATTTATTTATTTGTCATAATTTGATACAGTGTTTTTAGTAAGTAGTGTACTGCGCATCAACGAGCTTGTGCCTAAACGTTACCGAAAATAATAAATAGTATTTTTGTAGGAAATGGTCATACTGTACATTTCTACATTATGGCACGAGTGTGCAGCGCGTATTACATGGCATAGACAAGACCTACACAAACGTTGCAGACGCCATAAATATTATTATTTGTTGTGTTGTGGTGGCTGTGGGATACATAGCTTACTTCTAAATGAACACCTAAATATTATTGCACTGTTGAATTTTCAACTCTCACGTAGGAAATACGCGCTTTTATTTAGGCATTTACCTATTTAGATGTACGATAAGTGAAACCGGACATATCAGTAGTAAATAACAAATATTATAAGACTAGGCAAGGGCTCTTATTATACATTTATTGAGATTTTATTAGGGCTTTGTAACCTTATTGAAATATTACGCAGGCGCTCGGTACCTTTTTATTACCTATCAACTTCGTTTATGCAGTTTGTCCTGCGAGTCGCGTAAACACGTACAGTAGGCCGCACGTCATGTCAGTGGAAACAAAACCAGTGTAAACTGGTCTCTTATTCTAATGAAACTCCGTACGTTGGGCCAGCTCAAGATTATAGTGTTATTTATCACTTACTACAGACGCGCGACGTGTGGTCGACTGTACAGTACCTAACTACGCTAATAAACATTATAAAAACCACCCGGACCAACTCAGCGCGGGGTGAACTAACTACCTATTTGACATTCGAAAATAGTAAACTATTACAACATTAGTGCGCGTGGCGGCTTTATGCACTGCGATATAGATTTCAAATTCACCTATTTACACACCTTGATGCGGTTGGTAAATCTATTCAGCGAGAAAAATATACCATTATAATTTTTGCGCGCATGGCGTCTTTATTCACATTGTCATAGGGTTGAAATTCAACTGATTTACACACATATTTGCGTTTTGTAAATCTATTCGTTAGTAAAGTAAAATATAATACCTTTATATAATGTAGTGTATAATAATATTTACAATTACCTTTTTTGTTTATTCAGCCTTCGTAGACCCAGCGATGACAACTTTTTTTTTTTTTAGTTTTGCCCATTTAAAAAAAAATATAACTAAGTATCTAATAACTATTTACAACTATTAAAATTTTTAACTATAATAATTACCTATCCTAATACCTAACCCAATTCCTTATCCAGATATCCTAATCCTAGTTACCTATTATAATTTACAATATGTTTTTTGGCTCAGCCGGTAATAAAACTTAGCGGGGTGGCGGTCTTGCAAAAATTGGCATACGTCCGACCTCCAACACGTTCCGCTCGGGACTAAATGGCACGGGGCGAGCGCATGAAAAGATGAAAACGCTTGATTTTGGAATTAGTGGTATTGGTATTTTCATATTTCACATTATTTTGGCCAGTTTATATCACTTTTTTTACGACCTTTATTATGGTATAAGTTTTATTATTGAAAGCCTAATATAACTCAAATAAAAAAAATATTTGAACATAAATTATGTTCAAATATTTTTTTTACTACGCTAATAAACATTATAAAAACCACCCGGACCAACTCAGCGCGGGGTGAACTAACTACCTATTTGACATTCGAAAATAGTAAACTATTACAACATTAGTGCGCGTGGCGGCTTTATGCACTGCGATATAGATTTCAAATTCACCTATTTACACACCTTGATGCGGTTGGTAAATCTATTCAGCGAGAAAAATATACCATTATAATTTTTGCGCGCATGGCGTCTTTATTCACATTGTCATAGGGTTGAAATTCAACTGATTTACACACATATTTGCGTTTTGTAAATCTATTCGTTAGTAAAGTAAAATATAATACCTTTATATAATGTAGTGTATAATAATATTTACAATTACCTTTTTTGTTTATTCAGCCTTCGTAGACCCAGCGATGACAACTTTTTTTTTTTTTAGTTTTGCCCATTTAAAAAAAAATATAACTAAGTATCTAATAACTATTTACAACTATTAAAATTTTTAACTATAATAATTACCTATCCTAATACCTAACCCAATTCCTTATCCAGATATCCTAATCCTAGTTACCTATTATAATTTACAATATGTTTTTTGGCTCAGCCGGTAATAAAACTTAGCGGGGTGGCGGTCTTGCAAAAATTGGCATACGTCCGACCTCCAACACGTTCCGCTCGGGACTAAATGGCACGGGGCGAGCGCATGAAAAGATGAAAACGCTTGATTTTGGAATTAGTGGTATTGGTATTTTCATATTTCACATTATTTTGGCCAGTTTATATCACTTTTTTTACGACCTTTATTATGGTATAAGTTTTATTATTGAAAGCCTAATATAACTCAAATAAAAAAAATATTTGAACATAATTTAGACATGTTTTTGCGATTTAATTGGATGCAGTAAAGTGCAAGTAATCGTGTATCGCATGGCTGGCATATCTAGATCAAAGTGTGAAGTATGTAATATGTTTTTTTCAAAATTTTAATCCGTGTTATTTACGAATAAAAGACAATAGAAAACGTCGTTTATCCGGATAACCCCGCCTTAATCTCATGAGCTAGACAATTTGTATGGCTCCCATTGGTCTGGGTACTAGATTTTTCTGTGAGCGTCTTTAATGGGTTATTAATTTATTGGGTAGATAAATATTTATTATGCCTATGAATGTTAATAACATCTAAAATTGTCTTGATATCGTAACCAAAGCGATGACGCAAGTGGCATGATAGGGGTCTTAGTTACATAATAAGTAATATCAAGTATTTTTATAGTTGTTAAATTGCATACAATAAAACAATGCTTAACAAATCTATCGTGCTGAAAATGATCTTGACTCTTGTTGATCTTGCGCTTATAGCGCCATCTAGCGGTGAGTAGAGTAACTAAATATGTAAACAATCTTGTTTTAGCTACAGAGCGCCATCTAGTGTGTAGCGGAACAAAACTAAATTTTAATACTTTCTCAAATTCTCAATGTTTATATTGAAGTGTGAAAATAAATTGCAGTTATGCAGTGCCTTCAAAAGTGAAATTAAAATAAAAGGTTACAAAAGTATACAGTATTTTTTTTCGAATTTCTCTAATGCGTTATTTTTTCTTTTTTATACAGGATGTTCGTAACTGTCAACTTCAAGAGTGTTTACATTTTTTTAGTTCTGCAAAGTTTTCTGATTATAAACAGCGAGCATCCGTCCTAGGTACTGCGGAGTGTGTGTGTGTGTGTACCGAACCCTCCAATTTTTATAATCTCACACACAGAACCACGGGTTCACTTCTTCAGACCGCTATCGAAACGAAACATCGCGTCGCGTCAGTCAGCGATTGCCCAGCAGGCTCTACGAACGCGCGCGCGACTATTCCCGCGCACTTTCAAATTTCGAACGCGATCGAACATAGACACGATAATATTGAGTTTTTTCTAAATTCGACCCTTTTTATTCCCGATTTATTTTTAAACGATTCTCATCAAACAGTGACAGTGTTTAGTGAGGTGCTTTCTTTTTACTTTGAGATAAAATTGTTTTTTTCGAAAATGTTTGCGGATACGATTTGCTGCATTATTGGCTAGTTAGCCGGACAGAATATTTTTTTGGTAAGTGAAAAATTTGCTTTTTATATTTTACACATTTACAAATAATTTCATATTCTTACTTTAACGTAATTTATTTAGAAATTCCACTTCAAAACTTATCGGCACGAGTGTAAATGACGGTGTAAGGGGAATTGATAACAACAATGTTACTTATTCTAATGTCTACCTACACTTGTTTCTAATTAGTTAATAAGTAGATATTGTATAATTGAACTATTACCGTGTGATTAGTTGGACTCGTTACTAACTTAATCGTTACTCTACAAAACTGTTACAAACCAATACTTTTTATACTTATACAAATATTTTGCTAACACGAAACCTTATTGCATGAGAAAAACAATCAATTTTAATAAGATAACTACAAGTTGCCAGTTATCCATCCATATATATATATAGATATATATAAAAATGAATCCTAGTTCCCTTGGACACGGCATCACGCGTGAACGGCTGGACCGATTTCGCGAATTCTTTTTTTTTGCGTTTGTTATTGTCAAGAGAAGGTTCTTATGAACGAAAAAAATAAGATAGTTGCGCGAAAAGTAGATTGCACCCATGCGAAGCATGGGCGGGTCGCTAGTTAACAATAAAACAAGCAAATAATTCAACCGTACACAATTTAATTTGTTGCTCAATATCGTTTAATTCCTTCTAAAAAAAAACGAAATTCACAGAATCAGTCTTGCACTGATGAACTCAAGTTTTTTATGCACTTACGATTTTTCATCCTCAAATTCTTATTAACCAACATTATTCTGAAATAAAAACCTATTTCCACCATTTCCAAACAAAGTCCTTCAATGGGCAACGAAATAAAAAAGCCAATTTTCTTTTGAATTATTTCAGTGACGTTCTCTAATAGGTACCTACCATAAAAATCTTACAATATTACAATTTGCTTCTATTTATTTAAAAACTGGTTTACTCACTTAGTACAATTTTAAGTTCTGGGGGGTCCTGTCTCAGTAAGAGTTCATAAATTCATATTTTATTGAGATACCTTCGCAACCAGTATAATACAAACGGCATACAAATAGCAAACCGGATACTTAAATATAAACTTATTTTTATTATTTCCATTTTATACACACACAGTAATTTTATATTTACATATTGTACAAAAGTAAGTAGGTTCATGCAAATTTTGGTTAGGTACTTCATTGCGGAAATATCAAAATTAAATACTTTATAAAATCCAATCAATCGAATTGTACCTATTACATGGCCTAAACAAGCAAAACTCATATTAAATACCAGCACGATAAAAAAAAACATTCTCAATTTGTACAGTTACTTACATTCTTACAAATAATCGTTAACATCACAACACTTAACTTAAAAGTAACTCTCATTCCCCACAAAAAGTGCCCGTATCATAATGACCCAACATTTCTTCTCGATAAGGGCACAGCACTATGTTATCTCCGCCTTGACCCCTCACACGTTCAATGATAAAAGAACAAACAGTTCCGTAGCACTTGTGTTTTTGCGCCAAAATAAATGCTCAAAAGTGTCACAAACGCAATCTTTTTGTGAAAAAAAGAATAACTGTAACATCATCATCATTTCAGCCGAAAGACGTGCACTGCTGGACATAGGCCTCCCAAGCACCGCCACTTCTACCCGTTCTGTGCTTCTTGCATCCTAATAACTGTATATTTTCGCAAAAAAGGTCAAATGCGCCACTTGAGTTTAAAAAGTTTGCAAAAATTGTCTATGGCATTAAGCTGCCAGTGTTTTCTTCAGCTTTTCCGACGTCTTCCTTTAAAATATCGACGGAGAAATACTAAAAATACAAAATACCTATTTACTTATCTTTAAGACCGATTAATTATTACGCAAACAGTAAAGGGTCTTTGTGTCGCGTCGCGTGTCGCGCCTGTTTGAAAGAGCCTTAATACAGTGCCTGTTTATATTTTAAAGTGACATAAAACGGTATTAATACGTCATAAAACCTTTGAACTCTCGCGTGACTCCGTTTTCCGTCATAGCTGTAGGTAAATGGGTTAAACACTATTAAATCATAGTTCTGAATTCTAACACCGAATCTGCACTAATTTTAATATCAGTAATTAGACCAACAGGTGAAAAACATCGTTAAAGATTGTCATTTTTCAAGTTTCTGAAGTATTTTTAACGTTTCCAGCAACATTACTTTAAAGTATAATTTTATTCAGTGATTTCACCATTAACCTTACAACTTTTATGCCCTTTTTGATTAGTGTTAACGTAAAGACTAATTAAAATACCAAAAAGATCTTAAAACCAGTAAAAAATCTTAATCACATACATACATACATACATACACTCACGCCTTCTTCCCATGGGGGTAGGCAGAAACTACAGAACGCCACCTGCTACGATCCTTACATACTCCTTTTGCCTCGTTTACGTTCATACATCTGGTCATACACTCCCGCCGGTTGCGAATACTACGCACTTGGCCTTTCTGAAGAACATCACCAATAAGGTCAGTATATGTCCTTCTAGGGCGTCCCCGACCGGCCTTTCCCTTCACATCATCCTTGTAAATACGTTTTGTTAGTCGCCTTTCATTCATCCTCTCAACATGCCCAAACCATCTCAGCAAATCTTAATCAATGTAATTTCAATGTCCCAACTTCAATTTTCCACGACATTGAGCGCTTTTATAATTTCTAACGTGACGATATCGTGGACGTCCACGCCCACGACATCACGAATTCACGATAACACAGGGAAGTAAAATGTATGGAAATATAATATACAGTACACTTTCCCCTCACGATAACGGTACAACGTGCACGTATTTCCGTACATTTTAGGTAAGTGGACCTGGACGTTCACAATAATATCGTTACCTTAGAAATTATCAAAACGCACATTGATTTGCGGTATGATAATTAACACATGCGCATGCACATTACTATGAAATAATCAGTTTCATTGTCTCTTACTACTTGAAAATGATAGCACTTGAACGTCATCCGTCAATCCAAGATGACATGGAAAATTAATTGCAGTTCAAGAGCATTTAATAGTAATTGGCATTAAAATAGAGTTCACCAAGACTTAACACAATATGTTACGCGGAAGAGCTAAAAAATCTTCCTCTGTCAGAAAATTCTCAGTGTAACTCTGACACTTTGACACGATACTTCGTTGAAAATGTGCCATGTGTCTTAACGTTTCTCAAGAAATTAGCATCGGTTAAAATACTCAAACAAAATAATTGCAGTTCAAAAATATTCAACTGTAAAATACCGTTCATTAAGACATAACATATTAATTTGCGAGCTAAAAAAATCTTCCTCTGCCGGAAAATTGTAGTGTTATTTTGTCACTTTGACGATTTTTCCATGAAAAGGTCACTATAATGCTTAGAGCATTATACAAGAAAACTACAAATCAACGCTGGAACATGCTTGAAGCATCTAGAATATCACAATATACAATCTAGAAATACACAGTATTAAAGATAAATCTGAATAATTGACATATACGATGAAAGTTCAAGATCTAAAGGGAAAAACAAATGTTACATTAAAACTATAGAAGCCATTTAAAATTCCCAGGACTGGAACCTGCTAGAAAAGCCTAGAAATGTAAAATCCTTTTAAATAGGTAGTTACATGGTTTCATTTACAAAATACGCTTAAATTCTCAAGTAAGGATCGTAAGGAACCATTTCCCTACTACAATAAAACTGGCGCGGAAGTAGCAACAGGTTTTAATGCGTTATTGTTTTATGGCAAATATTAACAAGCTACTACATAGTAGCCACTAGCCATGAATTCCACTTTTACTAAGGAAACGTTTTCGATTATGAAACGTTTAATCGCATGTGACTTCTGAACTATTTGTTTCTATTTGATTTTTACGACGGCACAATTATTGTTAAACAATATATAATTATGTGGATAATTTATAGAACTAATATTAACAGTAATAGATAACCCTTTGTTTTACTGTAAGACGACACTAGCTTCTGTAGGCTATAAATTTGGATGATGCTAATGGTACCTACTGTCATTAGAAGACTCAGATCATCATCAAGACACAGATTCAAAATCTCTAGATTCTGACTAACTTGGAGCCATCATAGAGATGATGGATGATAGCGAAGCAATAGTTTACGTTAGTCCCTCTGGAGTTACGAAGTAAACTGTTAATTCGCTTGACGATTAAGTTTTGATGATACCATCAAAACTTAACGTGTCATCAGAAGCTGATGATAATATTTTCTCAGACACGAGAAAAACTCTTCTAAAAATATTATTCTAACATCTGGAGAGAGAAATACCATTATTCTGAAACGATAAAAAAAATACATAAAAGTTAAATTATCTCGCCTGGGACAAACACTCGATAAAAAAATAAAAATACGAAGAACTCGCGGAAATTCACTCGTTATTATTTGTAAATTCCAATCGATTGTATTGGCTTCGAGCCGATACATTTGTAAATTATCGCAATATCACGACAAGGTCGGTAGTTAACAAATATTCAGTAGGTGAAGAAACCCAAATATTTGGGGAACTTTAGTTAAATTTCATTAGTAAGCTACTTGATATAGCTTAATGGGCAGTCAGATTAAGCTCAATTTAATCATGAAAGATGAACAAATAAAGACAATTTTAAACGATAATGGTCACTAAATTAAACCAAGCTGCTTGGTATTAATCAAACACAAGATCTATCTCCAATTGTTATGAAAAATACAAAACAAAAGTAAAAAAAAAAAAATCAGTAGTAAAGTAACCCAATAATCAAAATTTTATACAAGATCCGTTAGCGGAATCAATATCGATGCCTAATTCCGCAAAACCAAATCTGGAGTCAAAAATCAATCTTATTCCTGTTTTCTTTCTGACTCCGCTTACCATATTTCAAAGCTTGCTATTAATCCAACTGATCCAACCATTTGAATAAGTGTACAACGTGTATTCGTCATAAACGGTTGTAACCCAACCAACGACCTAATTAGTGTTAATTTCATCGTCTCATCCGATAATGTGTCAAGTATCGCACTGGCATTTTAACTACCAGTGGGGTCAGTTGTAACACTTGGATTTGATCGTTTTAAATATTTTATTATGCAGAACTGTTGGTTGGTAGTTCATGGAATAATCTAAACTAATATTATAAAGAGAAAATATTAGATTTTTTGTATGTTTGTTTGTTACGCTTTCACGCTAAAACGGCTGAACGAATTTAGATGAAATTTGGCACATTGATAGACAGACATAAGATACTTTTTATCATGAAATTCCCACGGGATCGAGACCTATGCAGGTGAAACCACAGGACGCAGCTAGTATTAGACACATTTAAATAAAACAAATGATAATTTAGCTCAAAAGCAAAGTAGAGACATTCATTTGAAAGCATAAAAGCGTCAGTCAGGTTACCGTTGAATACAAGCCAATATTACTAGATAAACAAACATCAAAAAGTAATCCAACAGTAAGTAAAAAAATGTCCGAAAAACAAACTGGTACAAAATCGATCAATCAATCTTAAAATAAAACCAATCGACTAAAAAACTAACACTAACTGGCCAGCTAGCCACTTCAATAGAGGATAAAATAAATGTATGACTTTTTATGCAATTGGCTACGGTAAAGTTGAAGACGATGACCCAAAATATAATGTCTGGGTCAACAGATTCTGTTATCTCTACATATCCAAACATGGCTTACTTAATGAATTTAAAGCCACTAATTATAATATATCCTTACTTATAATAATCCTATCGCAAAATTTGACATTTGAATGTTCCAAAACTAATAATAAATTACATTTTATCTTTAAAAAGAAAGTTATCGAAGTTGCTTTTTTATTTTACTTTTCAAGCCTTCCATAGATTCTTGACTATGCTTTTATTTTTCAATAAACATATTTCCGTGTTTTATAAGTTTAAACCCATTAAATGGAACTAGCAACGTCAGGTACCAATGCATGGTTTTGGATTATAGAAAAGTACAATAGTGTTACAACATTCCCATATCGATTGTTTACGCCGATTCCGTCGAATCGAATGTAATTCGATTCCATAATGAACTCCTATATAATTATTTTTGCGTGACCAACTTTTACGATTACTATTTCTTTTCAACCTATAGGTGATTGATTTCTTCATCTATAGGTTTGTTTACATTCATTCTGGAAAGTTACTTTAATTAGTTTTCGTTTCTTTTAATTCTAGCCAGCCTAACCGACAGGTCCAGTTCTCAACGTCAGAATTTTTCAGAATTATGAACTCTCTTTGAAAGATCTTCACAATCAACTGCTATTATTTATTCATATTATGTTTTCAAAATGTTGCAATGAGAATAAAAAGAAAAAACTTTTATATCCATTACACAATCTTGCAATTAAAACAGTTCATCCGCATATTTCGCAACTAAAAGAAATAAAACTAAAAAGAATAACTTTCTCACAGGTCTGTGGTTCTTACGAAAGGGTATTGTTTGTCTTTACACTTTAATCTCTTGAACGGCCGCGTTTCACGGAAGCAGCGGTTTATCATGTGGAACTTTTATGGGTCGTGTTACGATCTCCTGTTTAGCTAGTGCCTTCTCATTATTAGTAGTTGCTTCATTAGTATCATTGCTGTAATTTGTATCATCATATTTTACAAGCTTCATAATATATAGATTTCTATTTTGTAGATCTTCTATTGCAGTGGTTATTTGAATATGTTTATCATCCTTATTATCATCATCCACAGCCTGTAACATCCATACCAACATTTTTGGATAGAGGAGGCCTCTCTTGAGTTAAAGCATTCCTTAAGATTCTGTCATCACTATTTGCATTTAATAGTTTAGCATTGTGGAAAACTATCTTGCCTAGTACTATTTTAATTACCTCGTCTTTAAGATTAGTTCTACTGTGGGCTAAGATTAACATGAGTTAAATTAATTGGTCTTGTTTATTTTTAATTTAAACAACTACCTGCTAACTATACTTATGGTGATCTTAACGAAAGATAAATACAGAGTCGAGAACCATAGTGACTTGTAGGGGAGTCGTAACAATCAATTGACGAAGACGAGGTATAGCGCCCCCTGTCGAAGGGGCGTTGAACTTGGCAGATGTTTGAGAAGGGAAGTTGATGAGTTTATTACGGAATTGATTGACACTTATTCTGTCGTTTATTGCGTTTGAAAATAAGTTTAGGAGCCCCAATAAATATTACATATATACGGCTTGGGGCCGTTAAGACTCCGGGACATTTTTAGGATTCCGTACCCAATGGTTAAAACGGGACCCTATTACAAAGATTCCGCTAAACTAATTTCATGATAAATAAATAATTATGAAATTATATTCGAAAACGGATTCTAGCAAATCATTTCCCTCGTATCCTCAAGTAATTTTCTAAATAATAAACACTTAACTAGATCAAATGACTGTTAGTGACATACATAAATTTATTCACTGAGTTGCAAATCATCGCCATTACTCGACCAGTTATCCTGGAAAGTGATGATTATGCGGTAAAACCCATATAAGTAATTAGTTCAGCGGTTCCTTACCACAAAACTAATCTGAAATGAAATTACCCAATGGAAAATCTAATGCTATAGACTTCAGCCAGGTAAATTTTAATGGAGATAATCATGAAAATGCTATAAAAACAATGAAAAACTGTATTTAATATAACTGAGAATGCGACACATTTGTCAAAAATTAGAAAAATTGACGCATGTTCACGACAGTAGAAAATTTATGAAAAAATCTGGTAAAATTGTCATATTGTCAGATTGTAGCCTGTCACTTACAGCCTGTCGGTTTTAATAGACCCCACATGTCAGATTACAATGTCATCAATTACAGTCAATAATTTAAAAATCACTTTCTTTTGTTTAGTGAATGTGTCAGCAGTCAGCACTAGAACATGAGGGATTCCCACAAATGCATGAAAAATGTACGAGTATGTTATGTGTCTTTGTTATATGACAGTTTCCATTTTATCCAATGATTCATTGCGCAATGCGACACCTGTCTTCAAGAAATGATTAATAACATCTTACTGAAGATGTGCAAGAAAAATGTTGAATGTCTTTTTACGTTTATTTTTCACTTTAAAATGTTCTGGTCATTCTTCTTCTACTAAATTATAAATTGTCTCAACATCGTTCACAATTTTTCATTGACCAAATGTAAAAGTCATCTCTCAAATTCCACATACCGCACCCCTTGGTTTATTAACACCTTTTTATTGATTTTAATTTAACCATTCGTTCCAATTTAACCTTATCCCCCATCGAGTTGATTAACTATCAATAACTCTCATTAGAAGTCAGTTTTCCAACCCAAAGCCAGTTTCCAATTCAATTATCTTCCCAAGTGAAATATGTACACACTTAATCTAGTGTCAGATCTTAGTCTATGCATTTGACCTTAAGGTGATAAAGGTCCGCTACCTGTCAGATGGTGCAGCTATCTCTAAGCCTGATTATTATCTGTGCATAAGATCTATTCTGCTGCTACTATCTTCTGTCGAGATGTTCAGCCATTTCTATGCAATGATGGAGCAAATAGCTTCAATTGGAACTGTACCTTTAGAAGCGAGTTTTCCTTACAAAGGCTGGCACCGGTACGTTTGTGTAATAAATAATAATGCTGTTTAACGTCCATCAACTCTGCCTTTAATTTGGTTCTGCCTCTGAGTGCACTTGCGTGCAGAGTCGGACTTGACGAGGAATTTACAATAAATTATCAACAAAAATATGGTTCTAACAATGATCTTTTATATTATAAGTTTACAAATTGCTTATTTTTAAAATGATTGTGGATTAATTTGATTACTAACAATCGTATGGTATGGTATGATAAAAGTAAAAATTATTTAGTTAATAACGGGATGCCAACCATCCCGTTATTAGCTAAATAATTTTTACTTTTATTCTATTGAAGTTAGAAAAACCAAAGTTTTCTAACTAAAATACGGTTAGTGATTAGATTACTGCTTATTTAATTAGAAGGAAATTCAACAGGTATCATCAACTTTTTATCCCATGCATTGTAGAGAATGGCATTCTAATAAGGTGTGTTCGTAAATAAAATGTCATGGGGCAAAGTGATTTAGCAAAATGGCATCGGAACTACATACCTTACAGCTCAAAATTTACACCTATTAATTAAATAGTGGTCTTTAGTCGTCGTTTCAAGGAGATAACTGTTTTCTTCACGCTCTTTCCATCTTACAAAGTAACGAAAACTTCCAACGGTGTCATGATAATATCTAAGAATATTAAAATCACTTGAACACAGCAATTGTAAAGAGCCTTGTGTAGGTCGAATCTAATGCCTCCAATCTTATGGATGGTCGAATTTTTTTTTTTTTTTACCGCTTATGTTATTTTTCTCGTGTATTCTTTGTTTGAGATTGGAAATTTACCTCTTAATAAACAAATTGGATTATAAGTCTGTTTATTTTTCTTACTTAAAATAGGACCATAATCCATGTTTATACTACCTAATTAGAAATAAATAATATTGGTAGAGAGATATGTAATGTCCTGTTCCAAAGTAAATATTTGGACTTTTTATCTGAACATTATTTTTCTGAGTACAAACGACAAGTGCAATGGTTTGTTTACTTAGGTCCCAGAGTCAAAATAACCCCTTTCTTTTATTTATTTCATAAAACATTACAATATGATACTGATGTGATACGTAGATACATTTTAATTTTTCTCCCCGGATATCAAGAAATTGTATTCAAGTAAATATTTATGTCGCCCTAAATTCTTTGAACTGTGCGCAGACAAAATGTCTTCTGTTGTCAAACAATATTATCTTGAACATGGATTTGTTTTTATGCGGCCGCTTTAGAGCGTTGATAAACTATCTAATCACAATAAATAAAGATTTAACAATGCATTTGTTTATAAATTACAAAGTCAACAAATGCGCTTTGTTCCAGTTGGTGAATAGAAAGTTTTTTATTAATACCTACTGTATAGGAGGAATTAATCAATATGGGAGGAATTTATGGGTTATGTATTGCTATTGGCATATGGATTGCTATTTACTGACGTCATGATTTAGTTATTTGGTTTTTATATTTTTAGACTATGCATTTGGCCTCGATAAATATTGACGGCTTCACATATTGCCCTGAGCTCAGAGCACGAATTAAAAAAAAAAATAGGTCTATTTACGCCACACTTTTTTATTCAATTTAAATTTTTGTTCAAGTCTTTACATAATAATATTATTTAACAGGCAACAATCAAAATTGGTGAAAATACTGTAACACAAATAAACTGCACCTCAAAACTGCAACAAACTCTCACTCGCTGAGTCCGTATCTGCGCCATCTTACATCTTTATACACAAATAATGGTTTGTTCAGCTGCAGCGCACGACTGCGACAAACGCCATCGAATAATGGCTTTAGAATTTAGATTATTGATTTATCGGCGCCATGGGAAGGATCATTTATTTTGTTGAAATGTCAGTGCAGCCTTGGTTTCGAAGGGAAATAGATAGGTCACACTTACGGACTATTCAATATTCTACACAAGTTAACAAACTCCAGTTCAAAATCGAATGTTGAAGTGTTAGATCTATTATTTCCAGACGATTTCAGTTTTTTGTTTAGATTAGTTTTATGTTTTTTTCGGTTGGCAGTGGTATGTTTTTCGAATTTTAGACTGTTTCTGAGACACCAGAAGTGTAATAAATTAAAAAGAGTTTCTCCGAGCTAGATGCATTCTATTATGTTACATTTTTTTTTTGTTTTTCTTTTTTATATTTCTGTTTTTTATACTTCTGTTGTAATTATGTTGTGTTGTGTGCCTTTTTGTCTGTGCTAAATAAATGTATTTTCTTTCTTAATATGTACCGACTGACCGATCCATGAGTACATTATAACATAACATAACATGACGCCTGTTTTCCCCGGAGGGTTAGCCAGAAGTGTACCTTAATACACTCACTTTTCGCCAGTTATATTTAAGTCCCATGTAATAGGGGGCGAGCCTATTGCCATCAACCGGGCACAAATCCAGACTCCGGGCTAATCAGAAATTTCTGATAAAAAAACCTAATAACACTTTGCCAGACCCGGGAATCGAACATAGGACCTCATTCTTCAGCAGTAACGCTTGCGACCAATGAGGCAGTACGCATATTATCTCTTCCTTATAGTTTTCTTTTTAAAAGGTTTATAACAAGCAAACAAAAATCCTAATCGTTTACCTAAGAGTATTTGACGATCCAAAAGATGTTTTACAGCTTCCGCCCTTTAAGCCCAGGGTCGAAAGTTCGATGCCCGTGTAGGTCAAATATTAGTTTGTCCTTAGACATATGACTCTAGTCAAGTAATCAATCTGTTTGTCTATGTAATGGCATCCGTCATTTATGTATTTATTATTTGTTTTACGTGGTAATTTAAATTCTTCACTTGTTTCTGTACTGTATTATTCAAGAAAATACACCTTCAATAAATATTCCTTTATTTATTTTATTTAGCGAAGGATAGCGTTTACCAGAAGTGGTCATCGTATTAGTGGTTCAGCAGCTTCAATATACTCAGGCGGAACAAAGCAGTTCATCGTGGACGTGGTATAACTCGATTTTTATAACTGTGCGCTTAGAGCTGTCAAAATCGTAGGTTGTTAGTATTGAATTCGGCCGTTCGATTCCCTCCTCAATGTCCCAACGACTCATAAAACGGTCTACATAACTTGTGTCGTCTCCACAATTCTGTCTTATTATTCATTAATTTGTTATTGTTATTATTTAAACCACATACACTGTAAAATTTTGACATTGATAGGCGCACAGATAGAAAAATCAGGTTGTCCTACGATTGCGGCCGGATAAATGACATCATCTGTCCGGATAAATGACAGCTCTGGTAGATGTGACAGTTATCAGCCAGTGTCACTCTTATCCGACCTCTTCGGTGGTTTCTAGTTACACTTAAGAAAACTAGACGGCGCCACTTGCTGCGCCATATTTATTACTAGCTTTTTAGAAATTATCCCATGGAAACGTACTACTGGGATGAAAAGTATCCTATGTTTTAAGCCAGATTATGAACTATCTGTGTGCCTCATCTAAATCCTAATAGTAGCATAACATAATGATTGAATACTATCGTGAATTCATGCAAGCCTAGTACTTTTTGTTAGGTTACTGCTAAGAAATTGTGCACAATGTCTAATGATTGAAATACTATATCGTGAATTCATGCACGCCTAGTACTTTTGTGCCAAGTTTCAAGTTTATTAACTCAAGGAATAAGATTTTTCATACAAACGAAATCCCCCCTTTTCGCCCCCTTAAAGGTGGAATTTTCAAGAACCCCTTCTCAGTGCTCCCCTACATCATAAAAGAAAGCTGTGTGCAAAATTTCATGTTCCTAGTCCCAGTAGTTTCGGCTTTGCGTTGATATGTCAGTCAGTCAGTCAGTTTCTCCTTTTATAAAGGTATATAGAAGATTTTTACACAACAATCGAGCATTCATTATTTAAATTAAAGATAGCTTTCAAACTTATAATTCTAGTATGAAATCGTTCACCCCTACCACTATCTCTTCAAATCTAAAAATAGTTACTTATAAAAGCAATGAACTTGAACTTTGTTCAATCGTAATTATAATTATTTAATAAAAGGCTTGACTCATTGACTGAGAGACGCTTTATGATTATTAAATTATGAGTTCATTAAAGCATTCATTGTTCCTTGAACAATTGATTGCCACCTTGGTCTAGCGGTCATAAGCGCAACTGCTAAGCATGAGGTCCTGGATTCGATTCTCAGGTCGGGCACAGTTTTATTGGGTTTTTCCATCAGGGATTTCTCAGTAGCAGCTCGAAGCCAGGATTTGTGCCCGGTTGATGGCAAATTGGCAATAGGCTCACCTCCTATTACACGGGACTTAAACATAACCGGTGAAATGTGAGTGTAATAAAAAAATTAACCTTGAACAATTTTAAAAATAATGAAATCGTATTGTAAATAATATTCAAACTATCGGCGTGAAAGTACTTAATTCATTTGTTTTTCTTGGTCATCACGTGTGAACAAATCTTTAGTTCTGCTTTTGACAGCTAAAAAAGACCCGAAAAGTCATTTTTAACTAGCTTCTGCCCACGACTTCGTCCGAGAGCCTTTGTATAACCTTCCTCAAGAATTGGGCTACACAAGCCAAAATTAATTTTTCAAATCCGACTGGTAGTTCAGGAGATAACCCTTACATACAAACAAACAAATTTTACCTCTTTATAATATTAGTATAGATTACAAAAAAGGTTATTTGTTTCGACAGTAAGGTATAATTTAGAAGTCATTATAATCAATATCAGTTCAGTTGTATAAACATCATTAAGAAACATGTTATTTAAACAGTTTTATAGAGTTTAAAATGTCAAATTCTATTTGTATCGGCTTAACAACAGTAAAGCAGGAACAATTTGAGAATCTCCCTTTGTTGAAGTCGGTTAAATTCTTTATCGTCTCCAATTAGAAGACAACTTACGTCATTTGTGAACGGGTAAAGTTCGAAGTTCGAAATCTCTTGAGTTCGAAGTTTGAACTCTCTTGACTTCGAACCCAAGACTATTGTTTGCCAGTTAGCACACCATAACCATTGGGATGTTATCTTGTTACCTCTTCTAATTAACTGGACAAACCATTTTAATTCAGAAATGAAATACGAAACACAAATGCGATTGTAAGCAATCTTACTATCATGTTTTTTCATTCTTTAATTCCAAGATTTGCATGCAATTTCAAGCAGACTTTCTACCATACAATTTTTCAGAAGTTGAAAGTGTGAGAATGTCTTTTACAATGTCCAGTCCATTGCTTTTACCTGAAACTCATATTGCGTACACCCTTCACGGGTTGAGTTTTTCAAAATCTTTCTTAGTTCACCCTACAATGTCTAAGAAAAATATCATCAAAGGAGATGTTTTAACCAGCATCAAACTACATCTAAATAAAAACTACAAAAATATGGAACTAGGAACCACTGAAATAATATTTTTAGACCCCTTCATTTAAGAGAAAAATATATTTCATATTTGTTGATGACAACTATGACAAATATGATATAAATTGACACATGGTACTGTCATTACTGTCAATCAATTGACAGTGATCTAATTGAGTGAGTCCTCCAATTTTGAGAAAAATCGTGTTTCTAACTATAGTATCACTAGTTTTTGGGATGTTTATCCAAATATATTTAACTTATCCTGGATAGAATTATTGAATAATAATTATTTCTTTTTTGGACATGTCCTTTCCTGGTTTCTATGTTTATTGTTTTAGCTTGTGTATTATCTATCTTATGGTCTATCACGGATATTATTATACCTATACCTACATGGAAACTGCAATTTATTGATTGTCCACCATTCACAAGGTTATGTTTCAAACCTGTGCATTTTCCCACAATTGTCTCGCAAGTCCCTATAAACGACCATGCAGAATTGACGTCACACAATAATTGAATTACTATAGTCGGTAAAATGTAAACCTAAACTGTTATTAAAAATACTTCTTAATCACGCAAAGTGGCTTTGATTACTGTAATCTTTGTTACTTGGGATTCTTCAATACACGAATGTATATAGGACCTCTAAGCGAGCATGCACCATCGTCAACCGAATCACTTTGTATGATCATTTGATGATTAATAATCAAACGCAAGCCAACAGTCAAAGCAATGATAACTCGAAGGAAGTCAGAGATGGGGAAGATGTAGCAAACCTTGTCACAAGTTGAAGTATTTAAAGACAAGAAGAATGAAAGAACGGAACAAACTACTGAAAAGATTCGATTCACTGTTAGACTAGGATCTAAAGCGATTAGAAAGAAAGTAAGAGTTAAAAGCAATGAATGATATATAGAAGGCAGTGAAATAGATCGCTGCACTTTCATTCAAGAACTAAACGTGGGCACAAAAGCCATTAACAATTTCCTTCACACCTCTAACCATAGAGAATATAGACTCAAGCTTCCATTTATAACTTTCGTTGTTCTAAAAATATCTTCTCTCTGATCAGCACGATTTATGAAAGATAATAACAGGTTGTTATCACTAAAAGATTTAGTTTCCAACATTACTCGTTGATTGCTTTAATAGTCTTTTCAAATCTGTGCCTATAAATCAAAGTAATGAACTTATGAGCTATTCATAGTCCCACACTTCGAAGCAACACACTTGGCGCCAACGGAATTTGTCAATGTTATATTTACGTTGACAAACAACCCTATCTTTGTAGTAGTAAGACTTAAAATAGCATTTCTCAATTGCATCACTCTATTTGTGTATCCAATTGACTTACAAACTGCAATATGCAGTTTTCAACGACTTTATGCCTTATGAAATGTGGCTCAAAATTGATTGGAATCTTCTCAGTGGCATGGTCTTGGGTTAATTGCAGTCGTAATAATGACTTTGTAATAAAGCTTGTGCATTGTTACTCGTTGCTATGGCGACCGGATCTTTTTAATTTCTAACTTTGACCCTTGTTTTGCATATTTAAGTTTTAATCGTCTTAATCTTCATCCTTCGTTGGTGAATGGCTTGTTGGTTTAAAGACACTTTCGTTTTTACCTACAAAGTTTAGTACGACCTTTGCACGATATTACGTGACCTTGCATCAACTATGAATACCTTATTCAAGGGTTTAAGGGCAGTCTCTCACATCTTTCTTTCTTGATAGCAAAAATGTTTCTCTTTGTTCGAGGTTCGGCCTTGTTAAGGGCCAAGGGTCTCTGCAGTTTGGTAAATATTTATATGGCCTCCGAATATTTGATTTGAGTCTGTGTATTTCTGTGGCCTCTGTTCAATAAGGTCATCTTTGAGCTTCAAGACATCCATATCAACATTAAAAATCGAGAAGTTGTGAAAGCCTATAAATCTGTCCGGTTGAACAGTGAAATCAAAACAAGCAAATACAAAGGAATTACTTAGCCAACGATTGTCAAAACAAAGACTTTCCACCTTAGATCTTAAAACAGCTTCAACTAACCGTTATTTCTTAAAATAAAACACTTTAATACTGCACTTGGAGTATTTACGTCTAAAAATAAACCGTCAATTCTAAAAGTACATACAAACAAACATTTTATTACTCAAATAAATCAGTTAGTACATCACTACTAGAACGCCCACTTGCTCTTGCGCATCTCTATGCTACTACTATCACTAAGCAGAAATTCCACTCCTCCAGTGACCGATTTCAAAAAGCCACGCGGCATAATAAAATTATGCAGGCTCAGCCTACATCTAGCACTGAAGAAAACCTTCAAAATGCGGTGTTTACCGAACAAATTATCTTAATAAATAGTTTGTAAAATAGATATCCATCCTTTCGAACTGTTCCGAGGGTGTGGAGCTAACTTGTGCTAGACGTGGCAAATTACTTCTTTTGTCAATCTAAAAGTAGACTGGTGGAATTTACTTATTTACCATCTTTACCTGCGTATGTAAATTTTTTTGCATACTATTGTATAGAATCATTTCTAACTTGAACAGTAAGCTGTGCTGCTGGGGAGTTTTTTTGCGCCATTTCTTCTTCCCAGCTTAAGGCACTTGGAAATGGTGAAGGGTGGGCGTTTTGGGGGACTGTTTTATGAAATTTTTACGTTCGAAAAGTGCGGATTCTCAGCCTAGTTTGAATAAATGACTTTTGAATTTTGAATTTGAATTTGAATTACAAAATGGTCTCTATTATTTTCTAAAACTGGATACAAAGCTGTGAAATTGGTCCTATAGTTTGTCAGTCCTACAGTGACTACATCCTGCAATAGATAAATTGTACGTCGTTTCCTAAGGTTGGACTTCTACCGGTCCCATTTCATATGTCCATGTCTTAATCACTTCTCTCGCCCACCGATCGCGCGTTAGAGCGTTATTTGTAAAGTGACATTTACATTAAATTGTAGACATGTATGTATCATACATTATGCATCTATGAGTGATCTCCTAAGACCTCTGTATAAGTTGTAATGCTATTTTATTTTGTTTTTTAAACTGGTATAGTGTGAACAGTCTACTGTTTGTAAATGTGGGGATAGTTAATTGATTCAGGCGTGACCTTGCGGAAATCCATAATGAAATGATGATGTGGATATATTTAGCAACCTTTTCCGCTTAGCTATTTCTAAAGCACCGAGCGCTTGGTGTGGCAACACGCCGTGTACGAGTTCACGACAAGTTAATCGTCATCCTGAGGATGCCTCGTTGAGAGGTGAAACACGTGTCGATTTCTTCCAGGGTCTTTTCAAGACTCTTTAGAAATAGCTAAGCGGAAAAGGTTACTAAATATATCCACATCATCATTTCATGTGGGGATATGTGTGAGACCACCCCTTAGTTTGTTATTGTTATTGTAAGATGAGATTAAAATATGCTTACAGCAGGATGTAGCTTCCAAGAGTCAATTACATATAGCCAGGTACATTTTTTTTTTTTTTTTTTTTGTGGGTGGGAAATCATCAAATAACTTCTCCCGCTCTGGGCGGAGCGGGAGAGCGTGTCAGACTCTTACTGACTAAAACCCACCCGTGTTCCTTCCGTTGCCCTGTTGCCGGGGGCCACGATCTCCCTCTCGGTTTTCTTCGCAACCCCGGCAGGCATTGGCCCTAGCGGACCCCGTCGATTCTGCTGACATCTCTTTGAGGCGCGCGTGGAACACAACGCGCCGTCGACCCGGGCCTGGTCCTTATCGGACGGTGAGCTACCCATTGCTCACCGCCCGCAAACCCGCGCCTACGGTGGCTGGAAATCGCCTCGCGATTCCTGACGCCCTGGGCGTCTCCTCCTGCGGCGGTTAGGGGCGTGAGGGCGCGAAATTTGCCTCTCCCTCACGCGCTCCGCCTCCTCCTTCGCGAGCATTACCGCTTCGCAGAAGGAGGTGACGGCCTCCCATTTCCTCTCGCTCCGTACCATGGCCTGAACCAGGGCCGGACGCGAGAGATCACCGCCGCCGATCGCCTCCACTAGGACACGGCGGCAGGTACCTATGGATGAATTTCATAGAAATCACACTTAGCCATTTTTACTTTATTTGCAATTAGAGCTTATCTTGTATCATCACCATTCTCCTACACCTAACCTTATTTGGGATCTTTTTGTTACATATTTCTCAATTAGTGGTCATTTCGGGAGTCACCCCCTTTCCAGCCATATCATCTTTCACGAAGTCCATCAATCGTTTTTTGGTCCTAATACATAGTTTTACAAAATTCTAATAAATAAACACACCGGTGTCTACATCTCTTTTTATCCTCTGTCCTATCGCAGGTATGCTGGAAGAAGTTTCTTTAGAAATAAGCATCACCTTAGTACATATTTTTCTGTTCTTTTATTCTTGTCTGTTTATATATTTATTAATAAATAAATGAAAAATTTCTTCCGACACCAACATTGCTTGGATTATGGTTGAAAAAGGTATGTAGACATAACTAGAGCGATAATTTCAAGAAACTTCAAGAAAAACGAAAAGAAATCACGGAAACTGACAATCATTCTTAGGTTTCTAAATGCTAGCTTTTTCCCCGACTCTCAAGGCGTGTCCTCATTAATTTTTCAAGCTTGAACAGGTTCTAATTTTCACACCTCATCGACTTATCACCTAGGAGTCTAGACAAAGTGAAAACCCCTCGAAAGCCGTTCTGGACAGTTGAAGGGCAGGCTGTCAGGGTTAGCCGACGTAATCACCTGATAGATGAGGGGTTTGGCTTTCATTTTCAATGATTTCATTTGAAAATTGTCGGTTAGAGATGCTAATAGAAGTGAAGATAACGACTTGTAGTTAGTATTGCAGTTTAGTTGGAGTTAAAGGTTTTACATTCGCAAATCTGATGGCTTCTAACGTTTAATGGGCTTTGAAAACTAGGCTTTCGCATTGGCGAAGTTGAGATTTAATTTATTTATTGAATACTTTAAGCACATAAATGTGCGGAGGCGAACTTAATGCCGTAAGCATTTTCTACCAGGCAACCTTTGGGTGATGCAGAGACTAACAGTGGTACCTACAATATCGAAAATTGTGTAATAAATATATATTTCAATATAAGGATATACATATACCTATTAAAGCTATATATATTCTATAATATAATATACCTAAATATATTTAAATGTAAAAACAAATAAATGGGAAAACATTAACAATTTAAACCAAGCACAGTGGGTAACACTTTTTGAATCAAACACTTGTTTTTCAGTGTGGTATTGTAAAATAGTTGTTGTCTAAAATACCGCAAATAGGAAATACCAAAAGTAAAACATTATTTACTTTAAGTACCCAAGTGTGTAGTAAAATTTTGATAAAATGCGATTGAAAACTCCATTGAAAACTCCCATAAATATTTCATTCTCTGTTTTCCAGTCACGTGTTTGCAAAAGCCATGCGAGCGGTAAATAAACTAATTTGTCACCCGGAAACATAATTCAATAGGTACGTGATAAAATAAGAGTGATGGGTGCATCCGATACCGATACCGATATTTAGATTTTTCCGATACATCGGTATCGACGATATTTATTTGCCGTTACACCGATACATTTCAAATTTCGCGCATTAAGTAAAAGCGCGTAACAGATGACGAAAAAGTACTTTAATTTCCAAATGAGTTCTATCGCATCGGAGAGACTATTTTCTACAGCGCGCCTCATTCAAACGGACTTGCGAACTCGCCTTACTCCGCATAACTTGATAAAAAGAACTTGTTAATGGTGCCGATTCTCTGGTATACCGAACTAAACTAACTAAACTAAATAAATTCCTTACTTTTGGCTATGAGAATTAAAGCTATTCTGCATAATAAATTCTCTTTTAAAAATAATTTTGACATAACTAAATCGAATTTGACAACCGCGACTCCACGTGGAAGGTACAAGTCGTGCCATTAAAGATGAGACTTGACGCACCACGTGGTTTGACTTGCGCAGTAGACGATTTATGGGTCTCTTTAGCGGTATGAGGTCCCCGCTGGGGCGTCATCGGGGCGGGGGAAAGAGCGGCGGGAGGCGCGGTCAAGTCTCAACTTTAATGGCACGACCTGTACTTGTTTGCCCTACACCGTGAGTTTTTTTAGAGCCGGAGGCGCGCAAGGGGGGCAACCTTAACGTGTTTTTTTAAGGAATTTTTCGCTTTTTGTATGGAAAATTTGAAAAAAAAAATACCTACATGTTGAGAATTAGAGGTTTGAAATTTTCATTATTTTTGCAATAGGACACACCATTTTCGAGATATAAGCAAAAGAAAAAAAAGATTCAGTACTGTTTGTGCACCAAAAGTCGAGGTGTTGCCGTGAATTTAAAGTTCATGATAACCAATTTTATTCCTCACGTTTTTAACCGTGATTAGAAATAGTCAGATTTAGTTGGACAATCAAAATTTTAGGTGTCAAATGTCAAATTCAGAATAGCAACATTGCCATTTTCACTAAATTAATATCTCAGTGCCATCGTGCTGTCAAACTAAAATATGGTTAAGTTGTGTTCTGTTGTGTTAGTCTATTTCAGAATGGGAAATCGTAGTTTGACAGGAATAACTATATTTGGTGATTTTTAGTCTAGTTTAGAGGCATTTGTGACAAGAGAATGGGTACCAATGTTTATTTAATTTATTAACTGAGAATATTTTTGTAGTATTTAACTACAAAAATATTCTCAGTTAATAAATTAAATAATTATTTATTATAATTATATTATTATTATTATATATTTATTTAATAATTTGTTTTTTTTATTTTTTTTTTATAGTCAGTCGTTTTAATTTAACCATCCGTATCGGTTCTTCTTCTTCTTTTCGTGTGGTCTCTGACTTGGCTTCACATGCCATAAGGAAATATGTCTCAGCCTCTCATGCTGGTTTCCTCAGGATGTTTTCCTTCACCGTTTTAATAATTTAATTAAAATATTTTTGTGGGGTTGCAAAATTTGATAGATGAGTAAAGCAGCTCCAAAACTGCGTTCAACGTCTGATATTTCGTCGAGAGAAACTCTCCGGTTTTTTTTTTTTTTAAGAACTTTAATGGAAATAATTATGCTATAACTTAATATTTATTTAAATATACACCCTGTATAAATACTCCACGGTTGGCAATTTATAATAATGCGACTAAAACTAATATTTATAAAATCCAAATTATTTTTGGAACAAAATGTTGAATACCCCTGTCGATCACTGATTGCATTGATACATGTACATCAATCGCCACCCCTGCTCATCAATAATTTTAAATAATCTAAAATACCCTACTATATATTTTAATACAGAAGGTAATATATATGTTGATATATTTTATTTTATTATATATTTTATCGGAAGACAGTTACAAATCAATATAAAACCTAGTTTGTTCCCAAGTGATTGATTGAATACATAAATTGAACACTTTTTTACGACCATAAATAGTGAGGTGCACACGATTTTAATTTAAACATAACGGTCAGCCAACCATTTTATCTCCCACTGCGCCCGCGCAACCGATTTGTATAAAAAGTTTGTAAGGAGTGTCACATGGTTTTTTATCGGTTCTTTTCTGGTTCAAGAAGAAGTTTAAAGACTCAATAATATTGTGACGTCATGATCTATTTTTTTGAGCTGTCATCTCATTGGTTACTTACCTACTTACTTACTAGCCATCTAACATCGTTCACACAGAAAAGATGGATGGATTAATTTATTATTCGTCTTTTCTTTCATCTGCTTCTTATAGCCAGAATTGGCTAAGAATCTGTATTTTTTTACTTGCTGCGATTGAAATTACTAATAGAGAAATATGGAAGAAAATAATATGTTTCGCCGACCCCAAATAAATTGGAATTAGGGCAGGAGAATAATGACGGTGATTAGAGTCTGGCCACGCTAAGTCTGCATAAGTAAAAAACGATGGATTTGAAAATCTGTAGACGGCAACACCATCTGTCCTACGATAAAAGAATTTGATACTTTATCTTTTTGGTTTTGGTACGTTATTTTGTTCCTAGTAAAGAATAGTCACTTTAGCATGATGCAGTGTGGATTTGATACAGTTTTGTCATCGTTTGGAGGTAGAGCATAAGTATGACATAGTCTATTACACATAATTTAGTCGGCAAAAATCAAAAGACCAAATATCAAAATCATTAATCTACTTACACGTTACCTTTTCGATATCTTGTAAACAATGTCGTTTTTGGTTAAGGACGACATCGTGCTGTTTGTTCCCATCTTGGAATTTACATATAATAAATTATATAATAACTCCCGCACTCTACTTTTAATAGGTTTAACCATTTTGTACTTTATTTTGTGAAAACAACTTGCGTAAGCAATCTGACATTTTAAGTACCCCGAAACTGACATAACTGACTGATGTAAAAGTTTACCATTTAAAAAACTTTTTGGGGTTGCCCATTTATTCCATTGCAGACTTAACGTGGCCAGACTCTATACAACTTCTAGATAAAAATTTCAAAACTATTTTGATTTCTCTCTTGTCAAACAAGTCGATGGGCCACAAACGCCATAAAGGCCGCATCAATCGCCTGTCAGTCATATTTTTTATTTATATTTTTGATGTCAGTATACTACCAAGCCGCGTCCGTAACAATAAGGAGCTACAGTTATTCATGGTTTATTCATCGCAGTCAGTCGGTGATCAGCTGCAGAAAATAACCAGAAAGTTAACTCGCATCAAACTTAATTAATTATTGAGTGAGCTTTTTGTAGAATTCAAAAGAGTTAATTGTTATTAATGTAACATTCTAAAGTATCGTAAACAAGTATTCAAGTCAAATTATTGGAAGTATGAAGTATTTTGATTGAACAGTTCTGTAGTAATTAGGTTGTTAGTCTGTTTTATCCCACTCCAGGGCAAACCCTGAAGTGGGACAAAACAGGAGGAGGCCTTTCGGCCTCCCAAGTTCCACCATTCCTTCCACTTTTCACGATATTCCGCTTCTTATTGGTATGTTTTCTTCGCCTGTTTTCTTTCACCTCATCGTCACACACGACATCTTTTCCGTCAGATTATTGCTCAAAATAGGAATCCATGTTTAACAAAATGACTAATCAAATGCCTATTTTAATCCTAATTCTAAAACCAGTAGCAACGGTAGAATCATTCAAAGTATCTCATAATTCCATGTATTATCGATGTACATGCACAAATACGACATTATTTGCGCAGAAGGTAGGTACTACCTAATAATTAGCGTCGATTAGCATAAAGTTCACGCTAACACATACTAATCATGTTATTAGATACAGACTTACTAGTATTTACGATACGTTTCTGTATATTATGGGGTATTAAAGCTACCGGTTTACTTTGAAAAGGTCATGTAAAAAACTGGTGTTTGAATGAATGCAAATATTCTTGAGGAACAGAGGATAGCACACTTAAGAGATTTTTTTGAAGATATAATATTGTTTTGAGCCCTCCTTTTACCGTATTCGCACGAATTCTATGAGAACTGCTTTTATATGATTTGGGCTAATTGCTGATAATGCTTTAGGCGCAATTGCACCACAAATAACTAAATGCGTTTAGTGCTAAACATATTTGAAACATAATTCTGTCTCAAACGATTATTACCATGTAAAATCATCAAAATATCCAGTTTTATGTACACACATACACACAAATGTTTTATGACATTGTTAAAAATTATATTCAAAATGACATGATTACTTTGTAATGTATTATATTATTTTAATTATTGTGAATGTGAGGACTATGTGGATATTATCATTAATTTTATTTCTCAGCTAGTTTTAATGATGGTCTGGTAGTTTGAGAAGTTTATGCAGCCTACCCAAATGTCCTTTCTTTGTTATTGTTCGTCGAGTTGAGCTCCACGATTACTGACAAATGCTTGCACTGACTGGATAGGTCCACTCAAATCTGTGTGGTTCTTTCCTCAAAAGACCATTTCAGACACTAATCTACATGGTCCTCATATGGCCTGACCAAGATTATGTCTGGACTTTAAAAGACACTGCGACCTCTGAGTTTGTTTCGGCCTTTCTTCTCAGAGTAGTCAGATAGGAAACGCCGAACTCATCTAGTTTTTTTTTTTTTTTTAATAGGACGTGTAAAAGTGATTCAGATATCCTATTTACAGAATAAACAATTTCATTTCATTGTTAGGAATGATGTTTTTAAGTCGAGCGCTAAACCACAGATGGTTCACTCCGCAAAATCATTTAAATAAAAGCGACTCTTGCTACGACACAATAAAGTGTAATTCAGATCGTGCATCGCTATATTCACCTAGAAGTTTCCTCTCTTTCTTTTAGATCTTCTGACTACTACACTCACTGAATTGGCCCAACAAGTCGAGCCCGCCGCGTATAGCTTCATTCCTAAAATCCGGTGTCAACCATCTGTATTCATCTGTGGTATTTTAGTAATCTGTGAGGTAAGCGGGCCCTAAGTATCGCCACACTTGGAGGCTATTGTAATGCACTCCTTGATCAGCCCTGCGTTTTCTGTAGTGGTCATTACTTAATCTATTAATTACCTACTTAAATGTTTTTCTGGAATTCTTGATTAAGTGTGCACATGCCAATTAAGTGACGATCACCGTGACATAATAAGTGAAGTCATTAGTCACTATCCATAGAAATGAGCATACATAAAAACAAAGCTAGCATTTATCTTTTTATGTATAAGTATAATGGATAAAAAATCATAAAGCTTAGAAAAATGTCACACTTAAACTTCTGTACCTCCGCTGTCATACGTCCTATATAATAATACAACATTATACAAATAACACCGCATTAAGCAAAACATTTGATTTGACAAATCAACAAACACTTTGACGTTTCTGATCAAAACATAAACATGTTTGAAGATGGTTCAAGAAGCCCTGTCTCATTAGGACATGTGTAGAATGATGGCGTTTGAATGCACCTCTAATTCCCAAGTATTTTAGGTATGGCAGATAAATATTTTGGTTAACAACCGGTTGTAATCAATCTTCACCGTGTAAATGTGAGCTGTGATGAATCAATCTTTTGATTGAAAGTTAATTTGTTTGAGACAGCTGTGTGGGAACTAAGGACGATTTTATGGTCTTGAATAGAAAAATATTTTACTTAACATTCGCGTTCACTAAATATGCACTATTTATGGATTAGTATCATGTTTCCAGTTTCCAGGGAATACGTACTGGGAGAGAAAAATATCTGACGAACACTATTTTTCTCACATATCACTGGACTCGTAGTTTTTACCTATATTATTATAAAGCCAGTCATTAAGGTTCTTATCGGGGTTGGCCATCCAGGGTGGGCTGTACTACGTGTATGGTTAAGTCGCATATTAGAGAACCTCATACAAAACCCAAGCATTACTTAACACTTTCGACTCCATCCATTTTTCATAGAGCTCATACGCCATGCCGCCATACATATTGCAAGTTGACTCCAGGAGGGTCACCGGCATTATGTTTGCGCTAAAGTTAGCCCTCGAGGAGTGACACCGGCATTAGGTTTGAAATCTTGTTAAAATATACAAGGAATTTTATTTTCACTGTTTATAATGTTGAATTAGCAAAGAAAAACCTACATTTAAAATAAGCCCTCCGTGACGGCTACCGGCATCTCATATCTGACTTGAGTGAACCCTCCAGCCAGGAGGGCTCCCGGCACTGAACGTATTAAAACTAGTTTCAAGCCATATGATTGGATAAATCAACTTTTTTTTTAAATGTTTGGGACTTGACTTATTATTTCATGTATTACGGGCCTTTTTTTTGGGTGGGAAATCATCAAATAACTTCTCCCGCTCTGGGCGGAGCGGGAGGGCGTGTCAGACTCTTACTGACTAAAACCCACCCCTGTTCCTTCGGTTGCCCTGTTGCTGGGGACCACGATCTCCCTTTCGGTTTTCTTTGCAACCCCGGCAGGCATCGGCCCTAGCGGACCCCTTCAATTCTGCTGACATATCTTTGAGGCGCGCGTGGAATACAACGCGCCGTCGACCCGGGCCTGGTCCTTATCGGACGGTGAGCTACCCATTGGTCACCGTCCGCCGGGCCGTATCGTTTCACTCGTAAAGACTCTTTAAAAATTGAAATGCAAAACATGGTTCAAATTTCATCAGTCAATGTATCAAAATAGCCTAGATATTAAGTCCAGTGCTAGACATAGGCATTTCCTAAAGCTCATTGTAATACTATCGCGACAGGTATCAGTCACCCAATTCCAGCCATTCTCATTGCACTCACATCCTCATTAAATGGCGCTTCACTGGAAACATACCTTACTAGCTTATTCACTAAGCTAAAAATAAATCGCTTAGGCTTTAATTAAATAGCTTTATCTCCAGCAAACGTGTCAAGTCTAAGTTAAGTTTCCTCTAACTAATGTTTATCTTCTTAGTAACTTGTAAATGTGGCATTATGTATGTAAACGGTAAATTTTAATTACAATTTTTGTGGTATGCTTTATGGGGTTGGCAGGAGCTTGTTTCGCTAGTAGGGCTCTCTAATAATATTTACTTAAATATTTACGTAACCGTTACGTTTCCCTAAATCCTACTTAAGTCCGATATATTAATTAACAGATAACTTGTATCTAAATAATTAAACTGATGATTTTACAGCATTTGCTTAGAACATAATATCAAAGTTTATTTATACCATTCAATAAAAGTTACAGGTATAACGATTGATAAATCCGTCCTAAATTTTTTTTTATTGCTCGTCCTTACCTACTTAATAAAATCGCTCAGTAACAATAACCAGTTAATTTTCGCTCTACTAGGTTTCTAGGGTAACTTTGTCGAAACTTTTAAAAGCTGCGCAAAAGTAGGTAAATGGATAACCCGGCTATAACTCGAGATTGAACTGCTTCTGTGAATGGTTTCCGTCGAGAATTCGAGAACTAAACTTATTTTCCCGAAAATATAGGGCAATGGAGTACCCTAAAAAAACTAGAGCAAAAGTTAGTGCATGTAACTTACTATTTAGAAATGATATTCGATCGAGAACTCAGATCTAGGCTATCCCACGGAAAAGCTTATTTTATATACGGGATTAAATAATATATTGTCACAATTCATATCAAATGTTTTTATAGACTATTGTTATTCATGTTAACCAATCACTGCAGATTAACTAGCGCTTTGACAGCGTGTTAGTTTATTTTTTGTTGGTAAGCCAATCAGAAATTCCCTGAAATAAAATGCACACATCCACACACACCACACATCACACACGCCACACTTCACACACACACCACACATCACACACACTACACATCACACACACACACTTCCACTGAAAACCATTGCTCTTGAATGTACAGGGTGGGGCAAAAGTAATGTCATAATCTGAATATGCCATAATCTTTGTAATTGGCGTCATAATGTCATTGTGATTAGACACTTATGTTGTAGACAGATAGAGAATTACTTGACAATGCAATGGAGCTATACCCACAGCTAATAGCCGTATTATCTCGTTCTCTCTTCGTTTTTGCGATTTGAAATGTCTGACCAGTTTTTTCGGCGCGGGCGCCAGACTTCTTCCTTTGGGGTTTTATAAATCTCGCGTTTACCAACATAAACCACAAATCTTGCAAGTCTTGAAAGCCAACATTGAACAAGAAATTAACAAATTGGAGCCAAGTTAATTCAAAATGCCGTAAAGCGAGCATAAATGTGTATCAACTCAGAAGGTCATTTGTCCGATATAAATTTTTTGCCTTCCAATTTTTCACCTTTAAATAATGTTTCCGTGAAAACAGCCCATTTGTTTCAATTCTCGACAAAATATCAGCCAAATCACATAATGAAATTACTTTTGCCCCACCTTGTACAATATTAAGCAATAAGAATAACGTAAGTGTATTAACTAAACCTAAATATCAATTACTTAATATTGTCCCAACGGTATAAAGGATATAGCCCCAAAGGTAGTTACGTCACAGAATTGCATATAGGCTAATTTTTATTCCAAACAGCTGATACCTATATCCCATGGGTTATTTGAAGGCTCATTATTCATACTGACTGAATAGACTTACTTAGGGATTTGGTCATTAAATCTTTTGGTACGATTTTTTTTTTAAGCTCCGTAGACAGAATGTTTTTGATACATGGAACTGTGGTGAAGTTTAAAGAAAACAAGCAAATTCAGTCACTAGTCTCTTCAAAAATAATAACATATATATATATTATTATTTTTGAACTTAAAGATGGAAACTCGATGACCGTTTTATTTCTGTGTCCAATCCTACTTATTACTGTAAAAAATCTCATGCAGTCAGAGGCATCGTCTTAAATTTAAGAATAAAGACCTACTGCCTTACCTATCCCGTTACTTTTTACCCTTCTTTGCGTCGCACAGTCCTGTAAAAAACAGGTCACACCAAAATAGTTTCATTGATTGGGTACCTATATGATACGTTGAGTCTCCAACATTGTATTTCCAGTCAGTAACAAATTGTCAATCATTTTGATATTGCAGGTGTCCAGTTCTTAAGCCACTACCTGCACACCTGCGAACCCGAAGCGTTTGCGAATCGCTAGTGGTTACCACCGTAACCACTTTGCATTAGGTGGGTCGTCAGCTTTGGCAGCTTATAATATTCCTAAGGAAAATCCCTGCATAAATTTGGCATACGGTCCTAGAACAGATTTTAATTGACTTAACGATATATTACCATTTTATATAACAACACTAGCTTTTGCTCGCGAATTTTGCGTTTATTCGTTCGCCCCGTCGTTTCACCCGCATAAGTCTCAATCCCGTAAGAATATCGGGATAAAAAGTATCCTATGTCCAAACCCAGGTCATAGTCTACCTATGTGCAAATTTTCATCCAAATTCGTTCAGCCGTTTTAGCGTGAAAGCGGAACAAACAAACAAGCTCACTTTCACATTAGGAGATACTTTTCAAAACTTGATTTTTCCACTTTTTTATTTTTTTCAGAATTTAGAAAATAGTTTTTTAGGAATTAATTTTGAACTGGAGCATTTTTTGTTTTTTTTTTCTCGTTTTGTTCGTTTGATCACGTTTTGACAAACTTTTGTTTTCGCTGCATGTAAATTTTAATATACAAAAAAAAATACAAATAAAAGGTGTTCTGTCGAAAGTTGAATAGTCGAGTTTTGAAAAGAACCTTCTTATAATATTAGTTAGGATTTCATCATTTTTAGTAAAAATATCAGGGATGAAAAGTTTCCTACGTCCTTCTGCAGGTCTAAGGCTGCCTATATGTCAAATTTCATAACGATCGGTGCAGTGGTAACTAGAGGGGAGAAAAGGTAATAGACAGATAAACGTTCGGGAAGCTACGCAATATCTTCTCGCCCCACATACCACAGTGTCTCAAGACGAAAGTCTTTGACCAGTGCGTATTGCCAGTGATGACCTATGTGAAACGTGGTCGCTCACATGGGCCTTATCAGAAGGCTAAAAGTCACCCAAAGGGCAATGGAAAGGACTAGGATTCGAATCAGAAATATTAGCAGGTATGGATATACCCACTTTTCCTTGATTCCTGTTTTTTTTTTCCAGATTGTAGTTGTGTACATACAAAATCAAAGTTCAAAGACCGACACTCTTAACCGTAATCCCTTCACTCAAATGCTACATTCTTGCAGTCCCTAAAATAGCTTTTCCCTTTATAGTTCTCAGGAAATGCCAAATTAGTGGTCATTATTTATGGCTTGATGTAATAGGCGCAAGCGCCTGCAGACGCTTAGAATTAATGATGATTGGCAGATGTATGTCCAAGGTCGGTGCAAGGCAATTAGCAAGGAACCCTCCTTGCTAATTTATATTAAGAATGTGCAAATATTGAGAAGGGTATGGAAAATAATGCTCGAAATACAATCTGACCTGAGACAAAGTGGCATTCTGTCAGCGATAAAGATGATGGAAAACTGTATGCGATTGGCATTAGTTACTGAAAATCTTACGAGAATCCTGTTGGGAAAGTTTTGTAGAAATACGAAACGCTTTAAAAGTGATTTCCACTCTTGGCTAAGCTCTCTGGTGACATGGTGACATTAGTTAGAGCTAGATTAGTGTCTGTAGATTACCGCAAGATTTAAAACTTTACATACGACATACTTTTAGCACCGTGTAGCTACTTTCTCAATAGGTAACTAAACTAAAAGAAAGGTGTTTAGAAACACCGTTCTTTTAGTTCACACACATTACACTAACTGGCAGACTTCCACTCCTGAGCAAACGGGACAACTATTGAAAAACTGGGATGAGGGCAGGACGATTATGAATATGTCCACCGCTAAACAAACGGTAATGACTGAAAGATCGTCCTGTCATTTACGAATATGATAATTAGGTAATAAAAAAGTGGTGGTACTCCGGGAGTGCCGACAGAAGTGAAAACTTGAATAGAATTGCCTTGGTGGAAGTAAAATACTCGTATAGAAAATTGGTCCGTAACTTTATCTAAATAAAGAGCAGGATCGCGTTTACAAAAAAAAAAAAAAACTTCCGAAACTCTTAATTCAAGTAAAAAACTTGTATAGAACATTGATTCTAGCGTAATATAAATAAAGAGCATAATCGCGTTTACAAAACCTTTAAAGTAAAAATACTTGCATAGAACATTGATCCTAGCGTAATATAAATAAAGAGCACAATCGCGTTTAAAAAAATGAGGTGTCGTCATGGTGTCGCGAAATCAATGGTTTAGTCCCATCTCAAAAATGCCCAACGCGCCTAAATAAGTTTTCACTTAAAAAAATGTGATTATGCACATTTGCATTATGTAAATAATACAATCTATAGCTTGTCCACTCTGAAATGAGGCCCCCACTACCGCATTACCCATAGAAATCCGCATTAGTGTGCGTAAATGCGATATTAGTTCGCGTCATTTCAGAGTGGACAATCTATAGACTACCTATATCTTCATACTTCGTCCCTATGTCATAAACGTTTTAGTAATAAAGGTCTTATTGCCCATACAGAAGTGGTTGCCACACATTAAACTTCAAAGTGAGTTCACTTCTTACTGGCGCCTGCAACTGAATTACAAAACAAATATAATGTAACCGCATGAAGGTGGAGACAGAAGGCCCAATGTCAAAATGTATGAAGTAAATAATTACCGCCTCGTTGGTCTAGTCTCGCTAATGCTGAACATGAACTTCGATTCGATTCCCTGGCTTCGGCTTTTTCGGCTTCCATACCCTGGGTAGGCAAAGTGATGTTCAGTTATATTACGTAAATATTTTAATTTAATCTTAGTTTAAAAATCTGTTTTATACATAAGAAAAAAGGTTTAAACTAAATGAAAACTGCCTTGAGCAATAAACATGGTTCAAATGTTTGACTAATCTGGAGAACCAGATTAATAACTGAAATTTGGTACAAAAAAAACTGGCTTTCCGATTACTTAAAAACCTATTTATTTAGCACGATAAGTAACTATTTTTTTTTCTTAAAGCTTACAGGAAGCAGTTGACCACGATAGGATTAGAAAAATTAGGTACTCCATAAAATGGAAAAAAAAAAACTTCCTCAAAACAAAACACAGGAAAATGTCCATGATTTTGTTTCATAACTATTTATCCATATCCCATTTGCAGTTTTGCAGTTGGTACATAATCTTCCTTTGTATTTTATCAACCATTGTTCCAACTGGATTTTCTGTCGACCCCAACCTACTTGTTTCATAGTACCTACCTTACACTCAATGCCACAGTTTAGTAAACTTCTAAAAGCTGGTTATAAAACAATTTGTGTACATATACGTGTGTCGCCTAGCCAATTAGGTGCGTAGTATGAATACAAAGCGCAGTAAATGAAGAATTTAGGGCAGTTGTTAGGTTCTTCTAATTGTTCAGACGTGATGGGAGTTCTTTCGAGTGTCATGTTGTGACATGCTATGTAATAACCGGCTTTTTGTCTTTTACTGAAGTACTGGAGTTTTGTCATGCATTAATAAGGTGGCAGTCGGGGTAGTCAACTCTGTCAAAAAATCAAAATTAAAATATTTTATTTCACATAAAGGCATAAACCTACAAGGGCCTTATGAAGCGTCAGAAGCTAGGTGCACGGTTCCAATTGGGCGTTTCCTATCCTATGGAGAAGAGCCAGCGAGAAACTCCACGGTTACTCTTTAAAAAATATTAAGTAAGTACTAAGTATTGATCTTAAGCCAGGTTGACTAACTAATTATTCTAATATTTGTTTTTTTCTAGGTGTCGATGGCAGGCAGTAAGATCTTACTGCTTGTTATGCGTTTTTAGTTATATTTGCGTATTTAGGAAGTATTCATTGATCAAAATGCACTCACATACTTTTAACTAGGCTACTTAATGTTGCACACAATTGAAAACCAAATTTTAATCCGTTTTTGGGCTTTCCTTGTTAGACAAGGACGGTCACACGGTTACCACAGGGAAACCCGTTTCGTCACGTTTATCAGTTCGAAAGCATGGCTAGAGACCATGTCTCCAAAAGGGAATTTATGCCGACGCAATTCCGCTGAACAGGCAAGTAGAGTATCACACCAATGACCTTTGTAAAGCAATGCTTTCTTATAAACTTCTAATCGAGACTTCCGGATGCCAACAGCTTTAATTCCCAAGTGTTTCAAAGTAACAGGACCAAGACAAGGTATTAGCATACGTTATTCAATTATGTGACGAGGAAGCCCCACTTGTGCTTAATACCGGCTTACCTAACTGCAGGTTTGAAGGGGGCTAAGCAACAGTGGTTTTGTTCACAAGACAGACACTTAGCCCCCTTGACAACTGACCGTAACCGTAATAAGACTTCTTCTTTTAATTTTTGAATTGTTTTTGTTTTTATATTTTTATTACGGATGCTTTTAACGTTCTGCATCGTTCTCACATGTATAACTTCAACATGAATGATGTAACCAAGATTTTGTAACCTTATTTTGATTTAAAAGAGTGTCCGTGGAGTTTCTTGCCCGTTCTTCTCCATAGGTACCTACTACGCTTTGGAATGGAAATCTAGCTTCATCTTCCTGACTCACCGACCCCCTGACAATTCAAAAGTGCCTGTAATTGGTTTAAATGCTTTGAGTTTGAGTTTAGAATTAAAAGCTCTATATTTCTTTTCTCTATATTCATCTTCTTCTAATATATAAAAATCAACGTTTGTTTGTTCATATTTCCATACCGTTAATCCAATTGCGATAAAACTTTGTCAACTTATTGCTTGCACTTGCGCGCAGGCTATGGCATAGCACAACTAACTTAGCCCACGCTCGCACGGACGTAAAAATATCGCGGCGGAATTTTATTGCGCACTGGATTTTCAACTCTCGGTGTTGAGCTGAGCATTGATAATCTAACAAAGTGCATCCCAGCGCGTCAAAAAAACATACTGATGGATTTTCAACTCTCAGCGCTCAGCAGAGTGTTGAAAATTCAGTGCACGAAAATAAATCGCCGCGGGGTAAAATCGCTCGCCCAGTATCACCTAGTTACAAATGAAATAGGGAGTTTATTTGTTTGTTGCTTCTTGACTACTAACTCTGAAACTAATTTTGATGAAACTTGGCTAGAAGATAGCCTAAAACCTGTGGAAGAACAAAGCATTGGCATAATAAATAAATAAAGATTTATTGTTTAACTAGGACTAGATTACATGGCAAGAGAAAAGCATAAAGTTTCCTAATGTAGTTAGTGGATGCCGTACTGTTATCCTAGGTAGGTTATAATCAGCCTATAATCTTCCCACAGCTGGGACACAGGCCTCTTAAGCTCTCTGTGAGACGGAGTGGGCCGTAATCCAGCACGCCGGTCCAGGGCGGGTTGGTTTAGTAGATGTCACATATTTTCGAATTTATCGTTCTAGGACATGTCAATTTTCTCGCAATATTTTCCTTCACCGTTTTGTGAACAATGTTGATTAAATAATTAACACAACGTAAAGTGCCTGTTTGGGTTCGAACCTACGACCTATATAACTCGTAAGTTGTTACCACTGGCCCACCACTTCTGGTAGGACATAGGGAGCTTCTATTTTACGGACGCGACCAACAGTTTCGGCAAAAGGTCTCGTTACTAAAGCATAGTAGGGCAAAAGTTATGTTTTCAAGATGGCCAACCCCATGCACAAACAAGAAACCTCAATATTCCTCTCGTAACTCATAAACCACGAATAAACTTTAAATATAAACCAGTACATTCGCGATCATAATTAACCAATAACATTATAATAACGGTCATTACAACTTCAAAGTGTTTGTTATCGTTTATTCACGAGAACATAAATAACAGAGGTCGGAGGTGAACGAGACTTCGCTCTGTGAGACTGTACTCACAAATTCAATTTTGTAGTGTACCAAGTCTGTAATTCTTTTTAAGGCGAATTTCGCCAACGCAATTTAACGCGATCAACAAATCTAAACTGAGTTCAAGAGCTGTCAATGTCATCTTTATTGAGGAATATTGACACTGACAGCTACATGAGATATTTCAGCTTCTGCTATTGCAGATATCCATAAGTGGCGCTGCGGTGACCACTTACCATCGGGAGGGCCGCCATCCAATCATCATCATCATCATTTCAGCCGAAAGACGTCCATTGCTGGACAACTCCCAAGTACCGCCACTTCGACCGGTTCTGTGCTTCCCGTATCCAGCGGATACCTGCGGCTTTCACAAGGTCATCGGTCCACCTTCCAACGCTACGTCTTCCAGTACGCGGTCGCCACTCCCAAAACTTTCGGCCCCATCGGTCATCTGTTTTGCGAGCAATGTATCCTGCTCACTGCCACGTAAGTTTGGCAATCTTCGGGCTATGTCGGTTACCTTGGTTCTCCTGCGGATCTGTTCATTTCTGATTCGATCACGTCGGAAAACTCCAAGTATAGCCCTCTCCATCGTCTATCTTAAATAATCAGTTTAGAATGCGACTGTACTTTGTTTTTTATAGCTTTGAACGGACTTGAACTTAAATTACTTACGCAACTGTTAAGTAATATCTTAGAGCCGGTTTTGATAAAAGAATGTTTTTACGAAGAATCATATATAGTGATGAATGAAGTTGCTGCTTCTAATTTGAAGCAAATTACAAAAGCGAATCGAATATAATTATTTATTTTAGTGTTCTTGCGAATGGGCTAAATACTGACCAATTAGTTAAAAGGTTAATTTAGACAACAATGACACTACACCTACACCAATCATCTGTGAGCGATTTCAATAATTACTACCGCAATTTTTTTTTTAAATCCCATCTAAGAAAGAAAGAAAAGAAAGAAAAAAAAATGTTTATTCTGCACAAACTAAACGCACATGCTAAAAAATATTACATAAAATGTACTTCACCTCACAGGTCAACCTAGGAGGTTCTCGGCTGCTTAAGCGGACTTTCCTGTGACTGCTTCAATAAATTAAGGCCTCGAGCCAGGGCATAAATCTTAGAAATCAAGCGGGGGGAGATCAATCTTAATCTAAGGGCACCCCTTGTGGGGTAAGGACCTCGGCTTAGGGCGTCGCTGGGGGAGGACAGCAATGGACAGGTTGGATCGGATTAAAATACCTCATAGTAAAGCTAAAAGTTTTACAAACGTGACGAAACGGGGAGGAGGACTAGCAGTCAGAGTCTTTCGACTGCCATGATGATGATGAACCTTCCCACCTATTACCCAAAGATGTCTTTAGCTAAACAACTCAGCCTATCGCAGTCAACCTCTGAACATAGGCGTCTCCCAAACTGCGTCACAACACCCTGTCCATCCGTATCCACTCTGTCCCAGTCACCTTTTTCAGGTCGTCGGCAATTCTTTACCAGCATTGAATACCGTATCACCTACCGTATGACCTATCATCTATGCACCAGCTTATCCATTACAATACGACACCTCCCACGTACCAGCTATTCAAACGTCAATCCGTCCGTACATACATATATTCAGTATTCTATAACACTGTCTAACCTAGATACTGTGGCTAAGTAGATGGCGCCTGCGCCGGCGACGGTTTGAAAGCATATCGCTAATAGACTCATTGGCCTAGTGAGTGGTTTCTTCCTGAGTTTTTACTGGTCAGTGCCAGGTTTGGTGGAGAAAGGTCGTTGTGTCAGCTCAAGAGTAGAAATGGAATGTTTTGTATCTGTGTTAATCATACGACTGTTTGCCACCCGAGGTTATCGTGAAACATCATCGGTTATGTCCAGCGGATTAGCAGAAGCATAATCTGCTTTTAAGTCTTGTTCTTCTGCTTCTCCAAGAACTAAAAGGTTGATATCAACCTTTGCGAGGTAGACCACTGCAGCAGCAGTCGTGTTTCTAGTCCAATCGCGTTTCCTCAACTAGAACATAACTTTTACTCAGTAGAAAGTGTTTTATATTCAGGAGTAGATCGTAAAATTTTTCATCATGCTAGGGAAAGCTGTAAGCAATTTACTGTAATTACATAATATGAATATTAAAGTTACAGCTGTGAGAAAATGGAGAAACTTTCAAGCTGCTGCGGTATTGTTGTAGAGAAATTGCAATAAATGTAGCAGCGTGTTACCTAACAACATATATTTGTAGAAGTTCCACTCTGAATCTGAATAGGAAATGACAGTGAGTTATTCGAAAGCATAGATAGGTAATGAGCAAATCACTGAAACTTCAGCGTAGAGAAATAGATGGTTTGATGACATATCTATTCTTCTAAAAGACATTATTAGCTATCAAGTCGGCTTTATTTTTTTTCCTTAGTACTTCAAAATCTTCCAACTGCGATCCTCAAACTACAAAATGAGGTATATATTCATAGTCCCACATCACAGAACAAATTATGAATATGACTGAGTATCTTATCTTCAACCATTTGTTTTTCATCCCGTAACCTGACTTCTGCAACTTCTACCATGGTGTCCACAGCAGCTTTCGATCGTTTTTTACGGTGTATTAGGGCATTTGGCACGTGCAACATCATGGCAGGCCGTTATAGCGCTCGGATTTGCGCTTTCCAATCATAATTCTGGTCAATATTGAGTGTTAGTAAGGAGCTGGCGCCTTTTGTGGGGGACAGTAAATTTTAACGGTTTCATAGCTTGTCAGATTAGTATCAGTAGATATTCGTGAGTCTGGGCTTTAGTGTTGATTCTGAGATATTACATAACATCATGACATCACGCCAGCATTCCCCGTAGGTTTAGACAGAAGTGCATACCCACATTTGTCCAGTTATGTTTAGGTCCCATGTAATAGGGGGCGAGCCATTTGCCATCAACCGGCACAAATCTAGACTCCGCGCAGCTACTGACAAATTCCTGATGGAAAATCTCAATAATACTTTGTCCTACCTGGAAATCGAACCCAGGACCTCATGCTCAGCAGTAGCCCTTGCGACCACTACACTAATTAGGCAGTCTCTTATATAATTGTGGAAAAAAAAAATAGTAGAGGAACAGCTTTTTATTTGTTAGCATCTAAGTTATGCTGTAGCTAACCATCATCTAAAACGAGTTCATAGAACCATCCAAATAAAGTAAAAATATTATTTATTTCTCTTATTCTCAATAAAAGGGAAGTCTTCTATAATTCCAAGAACTCTTAAAATATCATTCTCATTCATAGAAACTTGACTTCCATGACGCTATAAATCTCACCTGACACTATTATTTCCTTTTTAACAACGAAGACATCAATATCGAACAAACCAAGGATCAAGCAGTATATATATTCTTTGCCTTTTTGACCATTGCAGAGCAAGGCATCCTTTTCATTTTTGGATAGTTTTTTTTCTTTTTTGTCATTTATTTTATTCCTCGTGGTCCCGAACACCGAAATATCAACAACTTTGAAATCATTTGCATCGCTGTCCACTATGTCATCTATAACAACCGTTAACATTTACCAGCTAAAAATAAGCACATCATAGATCGTTACCGTTAAACAAATCGCTTGCAAAAACTGCGCAGGATTAACATTAACATTGAATGGAAGTGTATTTTTTATAACGGTTCTCTGTAACTTATCTATTCATCTTATTAAGACTTACTTCCATGTTACAATAACACTGCGTAGTAATTTAACCGAGTCATCTCTTTTTACTAGCTGTGCCTGCGGTTCTGCCTGCCTACTTAATTATTTATCATTATCAGCTTCAACAACTCTTATATCGTCATCGATATCATAATCAAGAGGCCCTAATATAACTTCAGGAGTGCTGGGTGCAGTTTACGCATCATTTATTTCAATCCTAGGTCACTTTCAGTAAGTTCAACTTGCGATTTTAACAATTCGCATACATTCTTGGGAGGTACGTGGTATCTACCCCAGTGGTTATGGCCTTAACTTTTAAAGTAGAAGTCGAAGGTTCGTCATACTGAGGGTTTTTTGAAAATTCACACTCCCACTTGACGCCACTTTGACAAAAGGACTTCCATTTCGACAATGAATATAAAATATATGATGACGTTCAACATTCGTTCATTATTCAATTACGACTAAAGAAAATACAGCCGCTTTGTCACTTTTGACAGGTGCCCGGACCTAACGTCATAATTTGATATACTTCAAGTACAAAATTAACTCGTCATACAAATAATTCAATCTTTAATTCATTGATCCTTCCAGGGCATTCAAATGTATTCACATTTCACGCCAGCTTATTTGCGTAGGTCTTCTAGTAATCCTTGAAAACACAAATTAGAAATAAGTAGGCCAAAAGTGCCATAGGTGCACCGTCAATTGCAATGTAATTGCTGATACCTAAGCCACAGAATAGTACAGAAGGTTCCTTACAATGAGCGGAAACAGGCGCACACACACATAAACGCGTACGCACGGGTTGCGGCGCGGCGGGCGATCTGAAACAAAGGCCAGTCATGAGTGCGCTTGCACTCGCTGTACGTAAAGCGTACCTATGTGTGCGTGCCTTTTCGCTCATTGTATGGAACCGAACTTCTGAACCTATAAATTTTGTGCCCAAGCATTAACATAGGAATGTGAACCCACGCTTGGCGCCAATGTTGGGTAGTTGAAGAGTTGGGGCCAATATTGGAATGCATGCCAGGATTAAAGACGAGACAGTTATTTACATAGGAAAGTGTGCAAATTGTTGGGTTGCATCTATTAGGCTTTAAGTGTAGATTCTGTTTCGAATGGGCAATAGAATTAAACATGATCGTAGTAGTACCTATTCAAGACTTAGTAAGACCTGTCAAAGAAACTTGTGAGAAGTTTTATATGAAATTTAAATGAAAGATGTTTGATTATTTGATGATAATTGTTATTAAGTTTATTCATTTCAACATTTATAATAATGAACTCATTTTGTTATGCCCTGATGCACTAGTTTTACGATTGGTGTAATAAAATAAATTACTTGCTTAAAATGCTGTAGGTATTTTATTTCAATTAAAGACTCTCGCTGACAGGCGCAACGCGTCAGTGTGGTAGAACCATTCCCATGAAGTTTTCTTAGAAATTATTTTATTAGAGTCGCGTCGCGCGTGTTTATGCGAGCCATAATAATGTCTGCATAAACTGTACCTACTCTACTCATTTATAATTAATTGGATTATCTATTTATTGCCAACATAAAGGCACTTTCAAACAGGCGCGACACGCGACGCGACACAAAGACACCGCTCGTCGCGCGACGAGCGGTGTCTTTGTGTCGCGTCGCGTGTCGCGCCTGTTTGAAAGAGCCTTTATTCGTTAAATAATTAAATTACTCAAGCAAAAGTTTATTGCTTTAGTAGTTAATTTAACTACCTATAATTAATGATTCAATCGCTAATACGTGGTTTATGCCTTTATCGTAATGTCTAGAATAAATTAACCTGTGACAATAAAATTATAATTATTACATAGACACGTTCAGAGGTTAAGCATTTACGATAAATCAATAAAGTTAAGAAAAGTCAAAAGTCATTTATTCAAACTAGGCTGAGAATCAGCAGTTTTTGAAAGTCAAAAATACGTAAGACAGTCCCCCAAAACGCCCACTCTTCACCACTTCCTAGTGCTTTAGCTGGGAAGAAGTGGCGCAAAAAACTGTCCAGCAACCCAGCTATCTGTTCAGTTAGAAGATCAAGGTAATAAGTAATCAAGCTGTGTAAAAAATGTAAAAATACTTAAGAAAAAGCAATAATAGGTACTTACGGAAAACATTAAAGATAACGAAACAATCCTATAAATAAAAGGAAAATCATACACTTTTCTAAACAATAAAACCCTGATTAAAATTAACATAACCTACTCAAACGCATTCCTATGCCCATCCCACAATTACGCAGCCATGTTTGATCAAACGTTTGACCAAATGTTGGCCCTAACTGACAGTTATACGAGTTACTACTAGATTAATATTAAAGACTGAACACAAAGATTGGCTCTAAATCAAAGGTAATAAAACACTTGTGTTGTCCGAGAAATTTGCGAAACTTCACCATTTGAATAGTAATTTCTATTGGCTTGCTTTGCTTGGGTTTTATTGCAAATTATGTTAAATTCAAATGACTTTATGCTTGCCAATGACACCTGTAACCTGTAAAAGCCTGTGCTCACTAGTGGCACGGCAATGGATTTTTATGCGACGAATAGGAATGTAACTTAATAGCATGACAATAAAATTGAAATTTCAATGATGATGCCTAAGGACGTGGCGGCATGCCTAAATACCGCGGAATAGTTGCCGTCAGAATGCGCTCGCATGTAGTGGTGTCGCCAGTGGGAGCAGGCCGTGTCTAGGAAAGCAAGATATTTCGTTTACAATGCTTTTCTCTGCCAAGTTTTAGTGGTCAAGGTGCCATATTTAGGAAAGACATTGTCTCTGATTTCGTTGATGACTTAACCATTGGGTACCTACAAGTTAGGATAAAATTATATTGGATTTATAGCAATGTTTGGCCCATGGTTGGACATAATAAAGACGGGCTATCTGTCAATTCACATTTTAAAGTAAATTTTGAAACCAAAATAACTTCAAATGGTGAATTGTGTTTTATTATCTATTATTTTTATTTTAATGCTGGCGTTCGATTCAAAAACGCTGCGCGTGATCTAAAGCCGTAAATAACATTTTATGACACTACTTCCTCCAAAACCGGCGCAGGAGCAAACCAAAGATTACTGCTCAGTTCCGTGATACGGTAGACGAAGATGCTGATCTTTCAGCCTAGTTTTGATTTCCTATAGTCCATAAATTCACGCTTTCTTCCCATGGGAGTAGACAGAAAATACAGAAAGTCACCTCCTACGATCTTTACATTCGCCTTTTGCTTCGTTTACGTTCATACATCTAGTCATACACGCACGCCTGGCCTTTCTGAAGAACATCACCAATAAAGTCACTATAAGTCCTTCTATGTAGGGCGTCCCTTCCCGGCGTTTCCATTCAAATCTGCCAATTCAGTCTGTAAATTTATTTATTTATATATACTTTATTGTAAACCACAAAAATACATAACAAAAAATAAATCAAACACTACAAAATATACAATGGGCGGCCTTATCGCTTTCCGCGATCTCTTCCAGGCAACCTTGGAATGGACAGTGATTTGCCTGGACGTAAAATGGGGCTGTCGTCGGTGCAAATAATAAGTATACAATATACTAGAATAGATACACAGATATATACATATATAATAGATACATAAATACATACATACTTACTAAATATATAAGCAACAAAAATAAATAAAAACTATAGATAATTACAGTTCTTAAGAGACAAACAAAAATAGCTCTATCATCAATTTTACTATCTAAATATGTCTGGCACCAAAAATATATGACGTAAAGACATCAATAAAATGGAAGTCAACACATTAGAAGTTAATTGAATTTTAATAAACACTTTAATCTTACAAAATATTAATTTGTGGAATCCACCATAACTAAAACCTGTTTTATTTATTCCCTTTAGCTACTTCAGAGTGTAATCAATAACCAATAAAAAATCAACAGATCATAAAGTAATTACTCGCTTAAATACAGAACCAGTACGAAACAGTTAGAATATTTTCATTATTCATCTAACAAACGCAATTAAGGCATGCGTTTGCGCAGCTCAAAGTCAATGACAGTTTGACAGCGCACCAAATATGGCACTGACGGCTACTGTCAACCGATCCCCGGCTATAGGGCTGTCAAATTTAAAATATTCTTTTTTTTGTGGCACTGTTAAGATGGATGACGGAAAAAAAATGTTTCTTTTATGGTATTTCGATGTTTCTTTAAAAGAAAAACAAAAGTTAACTGACATGTAATTGTGGAGAAAAATAAAAACGTTGAATTTAAAGTTGTTTGAGTATTCTTCTTCTGTTAAGTTAAAATTACATATTATTATGGTATGTATCCCTATTATTCCTTCTCTATGCTACAAGCATTTGCAATGCAGAAAGATAGTTAGGTATTGAGTGATTTACGCCAGCATCGTATATATATTGTTGATACTTAGATCGATTCGCCCCCTCATACATGGTACTTAAACATAACTGGCGAAATGTGGATGAACTATATCCTCAACAAAGGTGTACTACAACCTCTGCCTCTGCCTCTGCCCTTTAGGGAAAACAAGCGTGATAATATGTTACGCGTGTGTTAGATCGGTTTTTCCATGAAATAATTAGTCTCAACTAATTGGAAATAACGAATATGTTCCATGTTTTATTAAAAGAAACCACATATCAATCCACTGTTTTCCTTACAGCCTGAAGGAGTCAGTATCTATCGGCTGTAACTATTGTACCCACGGCCACGTTCAGCCCAAAGATTGGCTGATCAAAAATTCATTATGTAACCTACTATGGATTTCACCATTTTTCCGCAACTATTTTTATTTATTGATTAAAGGTAGGTACTTTAATATATTCCCTTTGTCCCTGCGTTTAAGGAAATTTCTGGATTGTAGCTACAATTATTATCGTATGCGGTTTTCCTATACGATTATTTGTTCCTGTTTTAGACAAATGATTTAATTGCAAGAAATATTAGGTTTAGGCTCTCAGTAAAAAGATCAAAGTCCATAAATTGAGGAAACAATTGCTTATTGTTTATTAAATTGAGAGGATTCAACTTAATTGTTCTTGGAAATGAATTACCATCTGCACCAATTTATCTTAAAGAAATGGAAAATTTTGGATTTTTTTTTATTTTTTGGGACGGGGTCTATAAAAACTTGATCAGCGCAATAAACGGACATAGGCGCCACGGAGCCTAATACCGTCATGATCAAACAAAGTACTAACCTCATTGACGTGACGTTAATTTACATTGATGTCAATCACGACTTAGATTTCAAGTTCGCCAACCCTACCGTTAGGCCCATACCTGACAGCGAATCGCAAATTATATTATCGATACACCTGCCGATTGTTATTCTATAATGACCTCACAGCGATGGCCATAGAATAAATATTTTAAATGGAAATTACATCTAGACAATAGCCCCTTAGTCATTAAACTATTATCTTTAGCCCCCGTTACGATCGGTCTTATTAAACGATGGCTAATTCTAACTCTAACCACGTACGCTAATAGCCCGTTAATCATGGTTTTATAAAACACCGGTGTCTTCTTCATAAGATAAACTGTGGCTTTAAGAACTACGTGGTTTGCTGATATTCAATTGCTTAGCAATTGGCCTCTAAGAACCTATTTACCTTTCTATGACTTATTTATAGTAACGCAGGTCACTGTGCGTCATTCAATAAAAAAGTGGCCCAAAAATAGACATATCAATTCTCTTTAATAGACTCTGTACAGAAATAGATGGATATGAAACCATAAATAAGGCTGAGTATACCATATAGAGTAGAACAATGATTTAATCTGCTGGTTTCGATTAGCGTCAACAAGATACTTTAAATGTTATAAACCGGGTTATTGACACTGGTCTAGTCAGTTTGTTTTGTACCTAAGCGTGATTTATTTCTGTCCAAGTGATTTGTTACCTTTATTATGACCACTTCAGTAGTTTAGTGCCATTCAGGTTTGCAACGGATCTACTGGTTATTGGTATTATTAGGTTCAATATGAATTGATTAGAATCAGTGGTTTTGTTGCTGCACATTTAAGAGCAAAGCATATAATTTAACTAGCTTGTATTTTAATCAAAATACCTACATACAGTCAATTTAGATTATAATTGAATCTTTAATAACTTATGAATATTAAAATTCTTAGATAAAGTCCTAGCTTGAGGGGAATGTTTGCATACCAACCATATTTTTAGAGACCCGTCCAAACTTTTAAACTTTAGCTATTTGTGTTAACTGGAGTTAACGTTTCAAGAGTTAATCTGGGTTTACGATGGGCCGCGACGAATTCGTTTGTTACAGTGCAACCCACCCAATGTTGCTAGCACTTAATATTGTTAAAAGCTACTTTTTGTTAGCAACAAGCTTTAGAACTTCAGACTAACAGTATTCTAGATTTCTATACGAAATAGGTTTCTAAACTTTAAGTATTTTCTTCCAATGATAACGTGGAAAACGGTCTTAAAAGATCTCATACATAGCCATTCAAAAGCTGTCGCTGTTAAAGTCAAATAATTTATTTTAAATAGGCCCATATAAGGCACTTTAAACGTCAAAATTTACAAAAAAAAATCGATTCTCGTCGCCCTTCCAAAAGGTAGTTTTCGTATGGAGAAGAATGGGCAAAAACTCCACCGTTACTCTTTTAAAATGTTTTACAATATTTTGTTGTTATACAGCTGTTTCCTACTAATCTATACTAATATTATAAAGAGGTGAAATTTGTGAGTTTGTATGTAGGGGCAATCTTCGGGACTACTGAGCCGATTCTCTTTCACTAATGAGAAGCTACAGTATTGCCGAGTTTAGGATATACATATTGTAAAATCTATTGATATTTCAAAAAAGTCGAGTATTTTCTTGGTTCCGTCTTTACTGTTAAAACTAGCTGCAGGCAATGCTCAATGCTCAATTAATTTCGCAGAATTTCAAAATTGCCATGGGACGAAGAATGAGTGACTTACTAAATTGCTATGGCAAGTTTTTAAATTATTGTTGTTTTTAAATGTGCTAATGATATTACCCTTATTGTTACAGACGGCATCGGAGCAGCGAGCGTCCGCCCCTGAGGAGATGCAGGCGCGGCACAGCATACTGTGGCACCTGCTTATTGACCTGCCTATATTGTTGTTAGGTAAGTGATCAAATATAATTGACTAGCCGACCCGACAGACGTTGTCCTGTCCAAACAGCGCCACCTACCGGGTCCAATTGTATTTTCAAACCATCCAAGGACCCACTCAAATATACACACAAAATTTCATCCAAATCGGTCCAGGCGTTTAGGAGGAGTTAGGTGACAAACATATTTACAGAAGAATTATATACATTAAGATATTACGTTTTGTAGCGGTATACAAATTCCTCCATCCTTACAGTCCGTGGCGGGCTGTCAATAATGTGGCAGCCTGTCAAGAGGTCTGACAGGTTGACACATATGACATGAGATCGCCTGGAGCATAGTTATCACGTTTCGTTATAAAATGTATGGCTAAAATATAAAAGTTTAAAACTCTTAAGGGAAGCCTTTTAATAACCCGACCCACACTGACCATAGTTTATACTTATTTAGTTTTTCCAGGTCCTGTCTTGGGTAAGAAAACAATCGCTTGCGTCATCTGAATTCGATTTTATAATTTGTACCCAAGGGTTGTTATCAAGCCTGATCCACCGATCTATTTTGTAAATATCTCAGCATGAAAACATAAATGAAGTGAGTTATCATTCGTCCTGATGCTAGGGATTGACACTATTATATTAACAGCTCACTTCAGGCACACTTCACCTAATTTTTCACGGTGAGATTTGTACAAAATAGACCGGCAGATCTCTGATCACACAGATATACAAAATAAATACAATGTATCTTGTATCTTATGGCCTTATTACGTATTAATTAGTAGAAATTGGTAAAAAACTGAAGCAACGTTCATAATATGAAAAGGACTTTCAAGTTTCGCAACTTCGAACCCCTTCCCTCTTCATGCTGATCAAACTACGGTAAATAGTCATCGTCATCTATGTCAAGGACATCTTCTTCTGGATATAAGAGAATATACCCGTAAAGAGACTGCCTCGTTGGTCTAGGGGTCCTGGATCCTGGGTTCCATTCCCGGGTCGGGCAAAGTGTTATTGGGTGTTTCCATCCGAATTTCTCAGTAGCAGCCCGGAGTCTAGATTTGTGCCCGATTGATGGCAATAGGCTCGCTCTCTATTACATGGGACTCACTACTAGAAGTACACCTCTGCCTAACCCTTCGAGAAATACAAGCGTGATGCTATGTATGTATGGTATTGCCACTAGTCCTGCAGTGTGGCGAAATAGCCATGAACTCAACAGAATGCAATACATCAGATCAAATGCAATAAACAATGATCAAAATAATAATTACAAATAAACCCTCCATTGAATACGATTATTACTGTGCATCGCTCACGGCTCATTGCAGATTATGATTTGTGAGCTAGAATTATTTTTCAATCTATTTTTAGACTTAGTGCTATGAAATTGGAAACATGAGGTCACCACATATAATATGTTTTGATTTTACTTCATCATCATTAACCATAGGCCAGCGTCACCCACTGCTGGACATAGGCCTCTCTTTTCTTGTGTCAATCCTCACGCTCCTGTGCCAGCCTCATCCAGATTCTACCTGCGATGGTAACCATCAGCGCCTGCTCTAGGGTAGAGCGAGAGGAGGTCGCTCTAGGCGCCAGATGACAGGGGGCGCGAAAAATCCAAAGGCGAAAAACAACTTCCAGCGCAAAATAAAATTTTGATGGCACCTTTTGAGAGGCGCGGAATTCCCGTGCCTCTCAATAGGCGCCATCAAAGTTTAATTTAGTGACTGATGGAAATTAACTCCAAATACTTCTTTTCATGTGGTTAGTGACTAACCTGGCGTCAGAGTTTTAAAGCCGCCTATGGGCCTCTGACTTGGCTTCATATGCCGTCGAAAAATATCTCTCAGGCATGTCGGTTTTCTAACAATGTTATCCTTTACCGTTTTCGAAGTAAGTTATAATTATACAATACGCACATAAATCCGGAAAGTTAGAAGTTCGTGCCTTGGGTTCAAACTCGAGACCTACGACTTGACGTTCACACCACTAGGCTATCACTGCTCACTCTCACTCTCACTCTCACTCTCACTCTCTGCTCACTCCAAATACTAATTTAATTATATAGCAATTATATTGATTATATAGTAAAAGCTTTCATAATGGTAAAAACATGATAGTTAATTGATTCAGGCGTGACCATTGGCGGGATCATTTTAAAAAAACATGAGTCTAACTAGAGCTACTTAATTTAATTTAAATTTAAGAAGGGTCGATATTTGCAATAAACGTCGATTTTTTTAAATTTGGGAATTGTTATTTATTTAACTAACATGAAACTGAAAAAGAATCACGTGAAATGAAAGCGTCGATCATAGGGAGTTGAAAAACAATCTCCCTGTATCCTGATCAAGGACTAGGGCCGGCGCTGGTAACAATGTCATCCGCCCATCTCGCCGCCGGACGACCGACACTTCGTTCTTCCAGCGCCACTCAGTCACTGGCTTCCTCCACCTGATGACGGGTGCCCTGCCCAACTCTATTTGAGTAATATCAATAAACACCTCTCTCTATTTCAACACTATCATCAGCGGTCAGCTTCTCAGCTCCTAATACCTCTATAATTTTATAATTACATAATGATGATGCCTTAGTAAGGTAAATTATTTAATGCCCAACTATTTATGGTGCAGTTTAAGCTGTTAAGGACCGTTTCCTTATCATGGTGATTTTATTATTTTATGACAGCTATGTCTAACGGTATTAAGGTTACCGTTTGAGTATAATAAACAGTGCTTATGGCGTATGGCTATAAAACATTGACCACTTTCTGAAGCGTAAACAGGACGATACTTCGTATGAGCGTAAAATGACCATCTAATATTTTGCTTACTAGATGAACTGGTGAACTTTGTATCACGTGAGACAAACGTTCGATTTTTTTCAATTTTCCGGCTGTTCCTTTAGGTTTTTCCTCATTTTATTTTTTCCTATACCACCCAGTAATGAGGCGAACAAAACAATATATATATATATATATACATATAATACATATATGTAAAATACTGGTATTCAGCTGCATCCGGTTAGACTGCAAGTCGACCCCAACATAGTTAGAAAAAGGCTATATTGAAATCGGTCGAGCCATTTTCGAGTTTTTGTGAGACTTACGCACGGTAATTGATTTTTATATAAATAGACTAGCCTTACGTTGCAATGCCTTTTTTATTTTATTGTTTTTTGTTACGCACTTACCAAAGTTTCATCAGAATCGGTCGACCCATTATCGTTTTTTTGCGAAACTAACGCACTTTTATTAACAATTGATTTTTATAGCTTAAATAGGTCTGTAGAAGCCGGGTTGACAACCGCAGCTGTTTTTTTTTCTTATACTACCTTAAAAATTCTCATACTTTCTGAAAAACAAGCAGAACATCCTGCCAATCTAGAATGGTTACGTAGGATGGTTTGCTTTTATTTCTTATCTCGATAAGCAGATGAATTGTCGACTATACCAACTTAACCAGTAGAAAAACACATCCTTATTCGCCTTTTACGACATTCCATTTGGTTTTATTCAACTTCCAAGGGATGCCCCAAAGTTTCCTATAAATTAATTAATTCACCTGTTATTCACATAATTCATAGGTACTATACTTAAACAGGTAACCAGACGATCTCCATTCTGTCTACCAAGACCGTTAAACTAGTCATATCAGGGTTCTATGTTCTGTAATGGACGTCTACCGTTATTTATGTCACGCAAATGACTCTTTAACTTCCTAGTAACTAATTATACACCTTAAAATGTTAGGAGATAACTTTAGGCTTATCACACTTAACGGGTGTACACATTAGGCCACCCTGGTGATGGTAATACCAAAGATTATGTACCGTAATGGATACTTAGCTTGGTACAGTTGTCAATTGAGGTGTACACATGCAATTAAAGTCGTATTTAACTAAACAGATAGAGAGATGTTAAGAGCGTTCATCCTAAAAGTTGGCAACGTCGCAAACGACGTTGCCAACTTTACTTAACTTTACTTTACTTTCTTTTTTTTAGCTGTCAAAAATTTACCGGTTTTGATTAATTTGGCAATATTACTGTATGGAAATAAGAAATGTGGCTAACAGGCGAACTAGAATATTAATAATGAATTGCAATTATAACATTGAATTTGATGTTGTATCCGTTTTAGGTGTAAAAAAAGCATTTGTAAAGTTTTCAAATACTTTTTTTTACAACTAAAACTAAATATACGATGTTACGATATTATTTATTGCATTTCATAATCATAATTCTAGTTCGCTAATTAGCCACATTTCTTATTTCCATACAATACTATTGCCAAATTAATCAAAACAGTGAAATATTTGACATCTATTTGTGACGTTGCCCAATTTCAGAATAAACGCTCTTAATACCTTTAGAATTTGTGAGCTCATCATCAACTTATTGAATAAGTTCAAGTTCAGATCCTAATCAACCGTCAACAAATTACATGGGAATTAAACTTAACTGGCGAATTATGGGTTTAGTATAGGGTACACGTCTGCCGGTCATATTAGCTGGAAAACTGATGACCGTTGGGGTAGACGTGTTCTTGAGTGGAGACCACGAATCGGCAAACGTAAGGTAGGACGCCCTCAGGCTAGGTGGAGCGACGATCTTCACAGGATGGCTGGTAGCAGCTTAATGAGAGTTGCTGAGAATCGAGTTCAATGGTGCAATTGGAGAAGCCTTTGTCCAGCAGTGGACTGCTGTACGTTGATGATGTTGATGACACTTCTGCCTTAAATTTTAGTGAATACGAGACATAATTGAATAAAACAGGAAAAGTTACGTGGAAAAAAACACGTTTTCTTTCATGTGCATTTGGTTAGAAACATTGACTGGCAAACATAGTTTACGACTACATTAAAGTCATTTGAAACGAAACGTAAACAAGCGGTAGTATGTGCTACAGTTGCAACGGAAAAAAGTTAAGTATCTTTTCTGTAAGTCATCTGTGACATCACACCATTACGTGGATTTATAGTAGCAGGAAGATTTATCCATTTTTAAGGATGCTGACTTATGGCCAAAATAAAGAAAGGTCAAGAAATGTTTGTAAATAAATCAGTTTTTTGTAAAAAGGTTGTTCTGAAAAACTTTTATGGCTATTAAAATGATGTCCCGTTATGGATTCTACGATTTATATGTATTTTTTATTTATAAATACTTCCGGCTCATCAACAAAACGGGACTGCCCGAAATAATACAAAATGTAGGTCTACTAAATTGTTCAATTTATTTTTAAATATAAAAACTAAATTACTGTAAAGATATGATATGCTCCTCATGCAGAAATACTTAAATATTTTCAAAATTATACACTAGCGCGAAATTATGTTTGCTAACTATCAATTTAATTAATTATAAAGCCTAGTTCATAATCCAATCAAACATTTTCAATTTATAAAGCCTAGTTCTCACGTCTCTATTACATCGTCGGACTAACGGGTCTGCGTGTTGTAGGAACCGCTTTTTGTCCGACTGTCAGACCACGGCCTTAACTGGCTCAGAATTCGGACTATTGGACATGGTACACCGATAATTGCCGATTAATGCGATATTAATATCCGTGTGGTATCTAATGAATGGTGCTATAAAAGAGTTATAGTGGAGCCAAAGAGTTATCGGTTTTGGAACTGACGACGTTGGTAAGGGTCGTTTTATAGCGCGGATTATTCTTTCTATGTGTACAGTTCCAGTGATTAATATCAGAAACGACTCTAAATCGAAATGCAGCTTCGTTTATCTTAACTCTGAAGATCTGGGCAGTTGTCTTTAAAACACCATTATCGGTATCAACATAGCCTGTTCCGAACAATGTTGTAAAACTGATTTCCTGTATAAATTATTGCAGCAGAATATCAGCTGTCTACTAGAGAATGGGCAACTCAGATATTCTAAAATAAGTAATATTTTTCATCAGTTCTATTCTAAATTTGAAATATATGAAGCGTGGAATCGCGAGAAATTGAAAAATGGAGGGAAATCTTTGCGCAGGAGTCTTATAGAATAGGCAAAGTGATATTTTTTATACTCTAACGCTTTATTTTGACATTAGTATTTAAAAATAAAACTGCATCATTGACTTCCCAGATATTTACTGCTTACCTAATGTTAAAGGGATCAAATGAATCAAAGCTGTAACTTTATACTTATCTGACCGATTTGGGTGCAGTCAGCTATTTAACGTGACGTGTCACGTGAACTCAGCCTTGTCATTTGATACTAAAACAAATCGATCACCAGTGACTTGCAAGGTTTTTCTAACAGGGCTTTAGTACGCGACTGCCCTTTAAAAAGTAAACATAAACAAATATGTATTGTTTACATTTATGGAAAAGGTCAGCAACGTAATTGTGAAACACACTTTCAATCACAATTTGAATGATTTTGAAGGATATTGCTAATCCATTGCTCCATTAAGTTCGAATCATTTGTCTGCTCAATAACGAAAATAACGCAATGAATGTTTTTGAACTGTCAAAATGAAAGTCATTGCTACTGTAAGCGTGTTACGCAATTACCACGCAGGATAAAAAATATGAGTGTGAGTTAATTGGGATTGTCATTTCTGACATCAACTTACACTGCTTCAAAGATCTTTTGAAGGTCGAATGACATTGACAGGGGGCGCTGTTGGTAGACATTTGTCTATAATTGTGATATTTGTATTGGAGAAAAAAAACAAGATGGCGGAGAACTTTATAGCGCTTTAATGTTACTGTTTTTTTTTTTTTTTAAATTAATTTAATTTGATGCTGTATATAATGTAGTGTTGTTAAAGTTCCTATTCTTTGCCTGCCCAAATTTCTCATTCTTGTGTCCAAGTTTAGTTTGTCAAAATTAATAATTCGTTGACAGTTTGCATTTGAAAAAAGAACACGTGAATGTCAACAAAGTTACTTACCAAGGGAACTAACGCAAACATAAAACGCAATACTTACTTACCTTCTTTTTTTACTTGTCATAATGAGGTTAATAAACTACTTACGCACAATTTTTCAAAAAATACTAAGTATTTCATCATCAATCAAGTTGCATCAAATTACTCGAAGTCATCGAAGTGTTTTAGTAAACACGCTCTGTGAGAACTCGAGTGCAGTCTCGATAAGTGGCTCTCAAACTGTTACCTGTTTCCCTATTTTATTTGGTACTTAGAATTTTCTAACGAAGTTCCTTATCGCACGTTATACTTTGCACACTTGGCGAATGAGAGCTAGACCGAAAAAGTGTAACATTTTGATCGTCACGATACTTTTGTTATGTAAGAAAAGTGTCGTGCGTGACGGTCAAAATGTACGAAAGAAACTTCGTTCCAACCGGGTGTCCCACGATACCTCTCGTATTGTATGTGACTACGATTTCTCCTATTTCGTTCCTCTACTAAGCTGCATCGAGTTTACACAATGAACTTCGATCCACAATACATGTTGATCGAAAACAATGAATGACATCTTTGCGTGTTTGTACCTACCTACTGTGAGAGGCACTTAACTTTTCTCTTTTATTTTCAATCTATAAAAACCGCACTCACAAACATTTTACATGACATTGTTTATCGTTTCAAAATACCTATAAGATTTCCAAATTTTTCTGTCAATGAGAAAAACTATTGCTTAATAAGATAGGTATTTATAATGGTTCTGGTTATCCAATTTCTTAACAAAAAGTTTACTTCTCGAGCTTGCGTGACAAAAAATATAATCAGTCAAAAAGTTTCAGAATCACTGTCCTAAACTATAATGTTACAGATTCGTGTGAACCTACACCATTATTATTATACATGTGTGGGTGTATATACACGTGTATGTGTAATGAGAGAGCATTGTTTTTAAACTCATCGCAGGGAAAGAGTGGCAACATCATTGTATGTTCAACCAGAGTCTACTTGATCTACAAGTCTTTGCGATTCTTTGAAGTAGACCACCGGGGTTTACAAGGAGTTTAGTTTAAAAGTACGGAAGTGTAGTTGAAGCAAAATTATGTTTTGCTAGATGTAAACTTAGGGTTTGAGGCCCTAAGAAAAAGGAGGTTTATTCTGCAAAATCTCACTTAGAGGTTAGGTCACCTCTGTGGACTAAGTTGTATTTATGATACTGCTGACGTAAGACAAGATACTTACCTAAATAATTTAATCTGAATAAAACCGGCCAAGTGCATGTCGGACCACACACAATAAAGGGTTCTGTAGTTTGGATGAATGTATCCCAAAAACAAACTTTACATTGTAGTTGAAAACCATGTTCTTCATCGATATACTTCACTGTCAATTCTCCAACTGCAAATGTAAGTTCGAAATCGCAAAAAAAAAATTGTATCAGAAAACTACAAATTAACTTTATTTGGACTCTTTCCTTTACTTGTGCTGTGAGGACCTTGCTTTTTGCCGAATTTCATGATTCTAGGTCCACGGGAAGTACCCTGTAGGTTTTGATTTAATTACGAACTTCAAAATATGTCACATAAATGGCCGTATTTTATATTGCGTTGGTTTAAAAGCTTGATTTCTTAGAGCTCTTAGAAACCGTAGATCTACGAATTATTTGGTATTAATTTCAACTTGATACTTTTACGCGTTCTTGAGAAAAAGGGTACCTATTGACAGACTGACGGACGGACAACGAAGTGATACTATAAGAGTTCCGTTTTTCCTTTTGAGGTACGGAACCCTAAAAAACGGTTTTCAATATTTCTTTTTTTTTTTTGTTTCTTTACCAACAAGCTGCAGTAGGACGGTAAATTCCTCATAATCATCACGATTGTCTCAACCGTTTCTCACACAACTACCATATTTGTCCAACTCCGTACACACGTCACAGGCTATTTGTCTTGACGCCTAACGAGTATATTCACGCTATTTCTATTTTTTCTAAAGTTACTCGCTAGCTGGGTGGTCAGTAGTGACATGCGATACCTGACACTGTTGACACAGCGGTGACATTGCCTTGACACCAGTTACGACGTATCATCGCCCACACAAGTGCATTTAGGTATACGTCAATGTAGGTTTAATGGTGTTTTGACATTTTTTTTTTTTAAAGAATTGAAAATAGAACAGTTGGTTAGTTCATTTTGAAAAATGAATTGTAAATTGATCATAAATATTTTGATTTAAATCGTTTAGTTGCTTAAATAATTGCATAATCTGTTTAAATACAGTTTTAAATACCATAATAATTTTAAGTATACTGTCACCTATTTATGAGTTAATTTATTCTACAGCCTACAAAATAATTAAAATCATAAATCGTTATCTCATAATAATTATTAAAATGTTTTTATAACCCGACTTTATAAAGTCTTGTTGCGTAAGACTAATTAACTTTACGTAGATAAGTAAATAATATTATTATAAAATGCTATAATTTTATGACCTTGATAATATTATTTACTGGCTGGCATTATATGCACGCTTTATTTTTATGAGGTACGGATCATTGGTCAGGTTCCTAAACATTACGATTATATTAATTACATAATTCATTTTATTATTATTCTTGTGCAACGTTGCAATTAGGTAGTCTCGTCACCTGATGGACCAAAATAAAACATAAACATCAACGTGTGTGTTCCCCGAAGGGTTAGGTCGAGGTATAGGTACATATATAGTACTCCCTCATTTCGCCAGTTATGATTAAGATCCTAATAATAGGGGGCGAACCTAATGCCATCAACCGGGCACAAATCCAGACTCCGGGCTACTACTGAAAAATTCCAGATGGAAAAATCCAATAACACTTTGTTCGACCCGGGAATTTAACCCTCATGGAACCTCATGCTTAGCAGTAGCACTATCGACCACTACACCAACAAAAAAAAAAGAAAAAAACTTTAAAAAAAAATACTAAAACGTCATTTCTGGTCTTTGACCCACATTATTCTCAGATGGTCTTTACAACTTTCAAGTTGCGCAGTTCTTTCGATGCTTTGTTAAACCCTTTAACAGAAAATCAATTGAGTGTGCAATACAATCAATTAATTAACTCTAACTCCGTTCCAATTTTAAAATTCCTTTTGATTCAACTAAAGTTAACGGTGTAACCTCATTCTTTAAAATTAATGTACAGACCTACATAACATAAATAAGTCAAGAAAATTCTCTAAAACCGTAAAGTACCATAACTGGCAAGACCGGTGTTAAATGACAAATTTTAATGCATTTTTGTTCAAGGATTTTCTTTAAAAGCCCTTTAAGATGTTTTTGATCCATGTAACTTTGTTTACCTTAGAGTTTTATTGAGCTAGTTCGTCTCAAGATGGATGTAGTATTAGTATGGTCATACTATTTCCCGTTACGGTGTGGGCAGATCTAAATGGCAACACGATTCGTCTATGTGTTGTCCCTAAAAGCTGAATAAATTGTTGAATTAATTTATACGTTTGTATTATATAATTGAAATTAAAAGAAAAGGTATTACTTTAAAAATAAGATGCATTGTTATTATTATTTTCAAATTATTGATTGCTGCAGATTTTTTCTTAACAATCTTCTTGTTTTGGACCGATTGCTATTATTCGTTGTTAATTTATTTATCAAGTAACTTTTTACTACTTAATTTTATTCACATAAAGGATACAAAGACTCATATATTCATGATTATTAACTACACTGCACCATGCATTAAAAATAAAAAAACAAAAGCGCCTTTGTCAGTGACTGTACAACGAAGCTACTCACGCATTTATAAAGCTCTGTGTACAAGTGCGTACACAATGTTATCGGCCACTTTATCGGACACGTAACATCCGATAGCCGATCTACAATAATGTCAGTTTTTTTCTCTTGAACTTACAATGTCAATGACAACGATATCTGCTGGCTTGAGAAAAAAACATTGTAGTAGATTGATATCATCATGCCTGAACATTTTAACACGCTTCTTGTTAAGGCATGGTATATATTTTGTTAGTAATAATTGTTTATGTGTGTCGAAGGGAAATGAAATGCTTCATTAAATATTATTCCAAAAGCTTTTCAGCTAGAATTTATGACGTTCATGATTCATTCAATCTGATCATTATTTGTTGCTTTAGATTTTAATCTCATTTAAATTCTTACTGTCGAATATATTACACTGAAAGTAACACCTGGCGGGAAACGGCAGACTAGTTAATAGAACTGGATAGGGCTAATAGTTACGTGACAGCACAGTAAGCAGCAATATAGATAAACCTAAATACTTAATTTGTGCTCTATCTATCATCGCTAGTATAAAATCCTTCATCACATGCATGACAGTTAAACTGTAGTAGGTATCCTAAAACTTCCAAAGTCCTATATTTTCTAAACTAATATTATAAAGAGATGAAATTATTTGTTTGTTGTAAGAGGTTATCACTGGAAAACAGATCCATTAAAAAAAAATCATGGGCGGACGAAGTCGCCCGGTACAAAGAAATATGCCTTGTAAAATAGACTATTACCAACAAAGTTATAGATACCATGACACATGTGCCGTGTATCCGTTTACTGAAAGCACCATACTAACCCATATCACTAAACCGGAGTAGGCTACATCCATGTAAACTTTACGACGATAGACTTTATAGCCGGGTTGCGACAGTTCAGACGCTAGTGCAGTTCTGGCCTTATTTATTAACCCTTTTATACTGGGTGTCGATGGAAGTGACGTATACGGTTGTTTTGCAAGATGGCAGGTGAAAAGGGGTTATTGGTACTTGATGATCGGATGGAGAGTAACTAAAGATGGCTGCCATGAATGGTCCTTTGTATTGTGTTGGAATTGTCGACAAAGAAATGGGGCTATTACGACTAGTGTTGTGATCATCAATTTATTTGGCTAGAATCATGACAATAGAATTGGTTCAGTGGCCGAGTGGCTTTCAATTTCAAAACTGGGGCACAAGTGCGAAATCCGCAACAAATATTATACATTAATATACAAATAGTCTTCAGATAATTTAATTGATCCTTGCAAAATAAAATAAAATACTTTATTGTGAAGGTGTAGATTTTCAAGGAAAACATGGGAATGAATACTCAATATTCAATCATTTAATGTATTCCACAATATGTACTTAGGGGGCAAGTTATTTAATGAAATCATAATGAACCCTACCGGACACAGAAAAACTTTCTTGGGTCAACATTTTCTTCAGAAGGTATATTATTATCGTTTAAGTTGTGGTTCTTTAACCATCTTTTTCGACACCAAAATCGACTTTGATGAAATCATAACGCGAATACCAGCAGGTTTCGCCACTCATCAGGTAACAGTTGCTAGGCGCCCTACCGGAAACTCTCCATAAATTATGAATGAATGTGCGCCTGCGCTTGCTAATCGTTTGCTTTCCTAAACGGTCATCCATTGAGCAAAAGAGATGGGTAGTTCCTTCATATAGGCAGGGAAAATAAAATTATAGTAGATACTTAGGAAAGAAAAGTTGTATGTATCATGATCGTGTTATGATTTCCAAATATTAATAAGATTTACTGATTTTAAATACTAAATATAAAATTAAAAGTATATGATTTGCTTCAAATGATTTTTGTATCAGTGTAATCATGAAGTTTAAAAGTATCTCATTTGACAGTTCCGTAAAAATACTGGTTTTTTACACTATTTGCGCTGTAGCATGGTGCGGGTGACAGTTTCAGTAACATTTCGTTTCACTCTTGAAAGTTGCCGCGATTTACAATTTATGACTTAATATTTCAGTTGTACCACATTCGTAATATATTAAATAATTAATAACTGTAGTAAATTAAATTAAACCCAACCAGAATGTTCTAATCAAGAAATAAAATCAAATTGAATGAAAAATTAAGCAAAGTGTTATGCGTATAACGTAACGCCATAGACGTATTTAGTGATGGGATGTACTGCTACGATGGATAGTCGATATTTTTTATAATAAAAAACGTATATTGTGCGTAGGTCAATTTTTATTTTTAAAAGGTCTAATTATACAACAGAACATTTATAGGGTAAGGTTGCTTAAAAGGTTGCTAAAAAAAAATACATGTTATTCGTCTAAACTCATATCAGAGTCAGGAACATCTGAATTGTCACTCAATTCATCATCTGAATCTGTGACGGATATTATTAACGATGACTCAATTATGTTGTCAATATGTATGTCACGATCCCAATCAGACATAATGTCCCTTTTTGTTTTATTCACGACCTTCGACCAGTCTTCAGGTTGAACATTGTTGATGGCCTCTTGTAATAGGGCCAACATCTTATTTGCCGTAAATGGCGGCGAAGTATTATTTCTTGCGGCGTAACCTAAAAATAAACGAACTTATAAAAAAAAGTATTCAAATAATCATCAATCAGCCTAATCTAGTATCTGGTAATGTTTTTAAACTAGGTACATGCTACGATCGGAAAGCTGATTTTTTTATAAAGCTTCAAAATGGGAATTGAAATTAAAAGCATACCTTTTATTTGGGCCCAAATCAGCTCAATAGCGTTATACTGGCAATGGTAGGGTGGTAGTCGAAGGACCTGGTGGCCTTTTTCTTTTGCCATCTCGTCCAGAGCATAGGTAGGAGTTGGTGGCTTATGGCGTCGGACTAAGGCAATAAGCTCCGTCTTTAACATTTTTATATCTGCTGTAACTCCGTTTTCACTCAGCCACTTCACCAACTCGCTTTTGCGGTTGGATTGGTTTGGGGGTTTATTAACTTGCACCGAATGGTAGGGTGCGTTGTCCATTATTATGGTCATAGGCTCTTTTAAATTGTTTAATAGACCTATGAACCAATCTTTAAATTTTTCGTAATTCATCTCCTCATGATACTCCGTAGTTTTTTTTGACTTAAAAGCCAGCAAACAATCAGGGACGAATCCACTTGCTGTACCTGCGTGACAAATAATAAGGCGTTCGCCTTTGCCTTCCGGCACTTTGGTACACGATTGTGCCGTATCGTCGGTCCAACTTTTACCCACTGTGTGGTTGGCGTTTAGCCACGTTTCATCCAAAAAGACAACTTTGCTCCAATCACTTATGTTTTTGGCCTTCCTTAAAAATCTACATCTTGCTAGGGCAATGTCAGTCCTATCCATAATAATCTTTCTTTTGTTAACTTTTTTGTAAACAAAGCCAATATCTTTTATAACTTGCCGTAGCGAAGTAATACCTCCTTTGAACAAGTCAGCTTCTTTTAATGATTTTAGAAGCTTGAGCAATGTGGGTAGCTCCATTCTTCTATAATAATCATAAATATGATTTCTAATAGCAACCTTAGCAAAATCATCCAAATCTGTGATTGGCTTCACCTTGGTCCGCTTTTTGTTGGGTGTCGATAATTTATTTTCAAACATCCCATCTTGGCCAATTTTCTCACGTGTTATACGCGAAACAGTATTGCGGCCAATATCAAGAGCTTCGGCTACTCGTTCTACAATATGATTCAATGGTAACAACGGTCCATTATTTTGTTGTTCTCTTTCAAAGTAGTCTCGGAGGCGAACAACAAGCTCCCTGGCCTGACTACCCAAAACAGTTTTTTTTGTATGCTTAGGCATGGTAATAACAACAAACTCAACAAACTTATAACAAATAACAATTTAACAAAAATGAAAACAAACAATGAAATCGTAATACGTGTCACATTAAGTCACAATATAACGCGCTTGCACTCGTACTCGCACTCACAGCATCGCACGGGTAAACAACATGGCCGCCGCGCCGATGCACCATAGAGCAAAAATGTTGTCACGAAAAAAAAAACATAAACCCGATTTTGATTATTTTATATAAGTACAAAGATAATTATGTAGCCATAAAACATTTATATTGACAAGTTTATACACGTAGCACACACGTAGTTACACTGCACAACTGAATAATACACTAATTTTCATAACAATATTAAAGAGAACTAGATTCACGCTGCGAGTATCGTTAGCGATAAAAATGAATTGCATAACCTCACATCCCTACGTGGTACTGACAAATGTCAACGTCATACGGGCAACTGTCACCCGCACCATGCTACAGCGCAAATAGTGTAACGGAACGGATTTGGGTACATGACGTTTGGAGCATCGCTTAGTTATTAAGTCAGTTCGTTTCGAGCCTCGAAACCAAAAGGTGTCTTCAAGAATTCTAAAGTCTATAACGTTATCATATTAACTACCTACTTAATTAAATAGTTTGTTAAATAATGCTAAAAGTGTACCAAGATAAATACAGATATATTAGTATCGAAATGATTGTATCATTACAATCGTAATGACATCATGAGCATGACACAATAATTATGTTTAAAAGGAGATTCTTAAAATATCTATTGTAATTTTCAAACAATCGTCTGATTGTCCAAAAATACGGAATCACCCGACTGGTGACGGTGATTCCATGTTTTCGTAAATGAAACCTCACTGTGCTTCTGTTTTCGCGCCATCATGCGTCAGTTGTCAATGTCATTGTCAAAACTACAGTGATACAAAAGCATGGAATTAGTATGTACTATATTACAGAAGTGATCTTGATGGCGAATTTCGACTGAAAGTGAATAAACGGCTATAGGTTTAATAATATGCGCAGTAATTTAGAATCAAAACATTAATTAATCAAATTATCGCCTTGAGTCATCTTGTCACTCGTTGTCCTTATAAAGGTATTTAACGTGATGCATAAATATATTATAATCTTACATTAACTGTTTATCGGAAAATTGCAAGAGCCCACCATAGTAAGTAGTTTTAATTTGTTTATGCAGATTATTCTAAGTGTTTATTTATTAGATCTACCTGGGTTATTGTGAAACACATTTACAATGGCAATGCCTTTCATTTTGACAGTTCAACAACATTCATCGCGTTATTTACGTTGTTGAGCAGACGAATTTTTAAAATCTAGGAATTTCCTTCAAAATCCTTCGGATTGTGATTGAAAGTGTATTACGCAAACGGGGTGCTGCTTTGACGCAGCTTACAAACAATTCAATCAATGCATATATTGTGTGCTAACAGCGTTTTTATTTTGCGTGCATGTGGTCACGCCTTTAAACTAGTACCTAGTATTTTTTCTTACTTTTCTATGACGTCAGCATTGATGCACTTGGTACCTTAAGAGTGAGAATAACGTCATTCTATTTCTTTTTAAGAATATTTTATCGCAGTGTAAGCGTTTCCTATCGTCGACATGGTATCCGGCCTACTGTTATAGTGTGGAAGGAGCCTTTGTGATGTAGTTACTGCAGTCCCCTATAAGGATTCTCCTATTGGTAGGAGAACCTTCCTCAATAATAATGGCACCATAGCAACTGCTAATTACAATAACATCACTGCGATAACAATATCCGTGAACGTTAAGGGAAATTGTGACATTTGGAGCGATCCAAATGTCACAATTCCTAATTTGAATTTCAGTACTTCAAAACTCTTTATTTGTGTCAATTAATTGCCACGATTAGGACTCACCAAATTCGATTCGCTTACCACGCATCGGTCATTCAACTTTTTAACGCCATTTTGCAAAAAAAAAATTCCAATGCCTGAACAATTTGCAATTTCAGTTCCAACAATACAGTTGGGTTATAATATTTCCTCGAAAAGAGACGTAAGTGCATATAGCTTTTATTGGTTATAGCCACCTATTTGAGTCTTATTTTGGGTATGAAGTTTAGTGCTCTTATTCCCATGTGATTTTACCGACTGTGGGCTTGGAAGGAGGGTAATGCATTTGTGTAGGAGTCTTATTCTCAAACTTGCTTGATATAACTTTTACTGGCCTTCAATAAAACAAGAATGGAATCGAATCAAATAGAACAACATAATTCAATAATATGCATAAAAGGCATTTTAGAACGTAAACAAATGGTCTCAGCAATAAAATAATCATAATATTCGTTCAGGAATACCGATCAGATTGAACTGGTATGTCGAAACTTAGCTCAAGGCTTGCTTAATATTGTACCACTATTACTTAAGAGTAAGACGGAAATCAGACAAGAACACTGCATGTTGCAAAACTTACTAAGACAGGAATTATAAATTATTATGTCCAAGTAAATATTATTTATTAGGAAGATGGAAATTATGGCTATATTTGCTGAGATTTGTGTTAATCAGCTTCTTTAATAAATCTTAGCTCGTGATTTGCAAGACCTCCCGGTTTCTCGAAGATTGTACAAGAGTTTGATTTAAATGTGTTATATTTCATGTAAGCTGTTATTACTACTTAAATTACTACCTTTCCATTTGACATCATTTGATTTGAATATCATTTGACTACAGACACAGGACTCCTAATTGGATAGGTTTTTAAAAACAACGGTAATCTATTAGTATCCAGAACCATCACCAGTCTCAATTCGCCACCATATTTACTTAGGAAAGTCGCTCTATCAGCATTTTTTTTCCACAACGTGGATGCTCTTGGACTTCATCTCACCTGATGGTAAGTGATGATCAGGCGGAAAGTGGAAGCGAGCTTCGCGCGGAATCCTCAACCTCAGAAGAACTGCAATGGCTATCTTATCTCTAACTGCCGAAACACAGCAATGTTATTAAGGCGACAGACTTTGATAAGATGGGTAGCTAGCCAAACGGATTTAGCCCTAAGAACCAAACCGAGCAGAATTTTTTTCCCCTCTTTCTTTTTACGTTATCATCATCCTCCTGCCCTCATCCCCATTTATTATTGAGGGTCGTCGTATCATGTCTTTTCTTTCATACCTCCACATCAGTCTTCATCGCATTATTCACCCTCTTCCTGGCCATGTCATCTTGTCATACTTATCCATTCATCGTTTACTTGGTCTTCTACTATACCTTCTTTATTTTCTTCTCAGTGTGTCGGTGGCATGTTTGCTGACTCAGTCTATTAAGCCATCAAAATAATAAATTTTCTGAGTACAAAATTGAAAACTTTCAACTAAATTGGTTTGAAGTTTTCTTTCAAATTTTGTTAACTTCACTCCAGGCTAAATCTTGTGCTTAATATAAAGAACCTACATTTTACTTTAAAAGTAGGTACATCGAACTCCACCTGTCCATTGTTATTTATAAGGTTTTTGTTCATTAAAACATGAAACATTGTTGAAAGGCTTAGCCTGGAGCGGGACAAGCATTGCTGATTACCTAAGATGTAAAATACAGACAAGCTTAGGGCGATGTGCCCTAACTAGATTCATGATTATAATCTTTGTTTTCAACATAAATCCTGCTACAAATATCATAATACAGAGGATAACATAAATCTATTGTTTCTATAGATCATGAAATTACAATAAGTATAAGATTATAACAAAAATATCTGAACAGAGAAAATAAATGGCAGCCCGGAGTCTAGATTTGTGCCCGGTTGAGGGCAATAGGGTCACCCCCAATTACATGACTTACCACTTAAACATAACTGGCGAAATGTGGGTGTACTAAAGGTACACCTCTGCCTAGCCCCTCGGGGAGAACAGGCGTGATGTAATGTTATGTTGTAGATTTAAACAACAATAACGAAATATTTGAGACAACGACGCGACGATTTTGTAATATCGATAAAAATCAACATCCTTCACGTGCAGGAAGTGACAGTGGATATCCATAAGCAATATCGGTCTAACTATCGATTAAATTTAGGATGTTTAAAATCATAATCATATGCGTGCCAATAAGTTTAAAATATACAAGTAAAAATAGAGTCGAGTTGAAGTTCAGCCTAATCGGAAGTCTATCAGTATCAGGGGGTCTACTCTCTAAGTCTGTCAACGAAGATACAGTGAGGCGCGCCCGAAAGTAGTATATCCGTCAAAAAAATTTCGGACGGGCAAAACACATCGTGAGTAGGTGTAACTGTCAAATTGTGTTGTCATTCATTCTTAGTTCGGGCCCCAAACTAATCATGTAAGTGATACGGAGTACGAAACGCCCGTAACTTTGCCTGTAACTATGGACTTCGTGCTTTGGGAATAGGTAGACCCTCAGAGCTGCTGTCCACGGATTATAAAAAAATAGGTGCCAATGTTCCTTACGTAAGTAACATAATCTTCTACAAAATACGTGAAAAAAATAGATAACTATACAGTGTTGAAATAAAAATGATGTGAAAATATTATTTGATCGTGCCGACATTTTTAATGAGTCACAACTTTTTAATTGGGCTCCTGTCATCGTTTCAAAACTGATGCCATAATATAATAATTTATCTCACTTTCGCAAATTGAATGACATTATGTAAGAAACTAACACGCAATGGTCTTTTATCAAATCCAGTCTAGTACGGAAATTAGTACCAGTTCTAAAATATGGTAAAATACGTATAGAAGATGATAAGACCCTGCGTGTATGTATGATCAGATGTATGAACGTGAACGAAGCAAACGGAGTATGTAAGGATCGTAGCAGGTGACATTCTGTAGTTTCTGTCTACCCCCATGGGAAGAAAGCGTGAGTTTATGTATGTATGTTGAAGTTGATATCTACCATCATTTTAATTTTAAGTGCTGTGGTTTTTAGTACGTCCGTGTCCGTGAAAAATCATGAACACTGATCAATCTAAACATGAACCTTCCATTCATATACAATTATGTAAAAAAAAAACAGTCCGATTCAAAAGGGACACATAGGTACTGCAATAATATTACCAAAACGTCTTCTTATTTTTATTATTACTGAAAATATAAACGTTATTGCTATTTAAAATTCACATTTTCAGTATCAAAATTACCCCAAATCCATTAAAAATTTGAAAATTTTCAACAGGGGTCAAAAGTTATGACTTGTAGACACCCGCTAAACGACGACTGCACCCGCACCAGTAAAATGCCCCATTGAAAAAAAAATGTGGCTTTTTTTTCCTATTTCCTGAAATTTACCACAGAAATAGACTCTCACTAGGATACCTAACAACACCGTCACGGATCGGACAGGGGTTTTTTTTTACATGTTGTATTGTTATTCCTTTTTTCGAAGAAAACTCTCATTATTATTTACAACTTTTACAAAATGCATAGCCATAGATATAACTTCTAATTTAATCTGCGAAGGTGTTTGAATCTCAGCAATAATTTATAAATAAGCAATCAACAATTATTATTTAAATGGTTAGGTAAGTACTGAATTGTCACGAAATCGTGACGATTTGATTCTGATTGCCTAGCAAGCCATCTAGAACAAAAATAGTCTTATAGATAGATACCTTTGACTAGGAATATACAGTTAAAACTCTTAAAATAATCCTCTAAGAATCCTTCTAAATTGACCAATATCCTGCAAGAACATTCAGAATCCTTTTCAAGTACAAAGCTACAGTTCTAAATCCAACTCAAATACTTCTAAACCTAGCTGTCTATGTGCAATGACCCCAAAGTCGCTAATTACTCTGAACGGCACACCACCAACATAACAACACCGCCGCATACACCTTATGTCTTCGCAATAAGGTAGATATTTGTGATGGTAAGGGAGAATATAAGTTGGTGGACTAGAATAAGGTCAGTGGATGCAGTATGCTAATTTAATAAAAACAGTGTTGTTTTATGTATGTTTGTAAGTGTGAATGGTTTTTGTGCAGCCCAAAATTAGTTATGCGGTCTAATAATTTTTATGGAGTTTATAACGTCGAGTTGTGAAGCGTTTAGTGTGATTTTTCTTCTAAAGATACCTAATTATAGTTTTTCATATAAAAGGCAGAACAGAAGCTTGTCTAAAATTGACTTCCCGTCTAATACTGAGCTGATAAAGATGACGTTTTCAAACTAACGTAACAAAATAGTGAATATATCTTACTTATTCCTTGAGACTATATACCCATCCAACAAGAGTAGAGCAAGTACCAGGTGGTTACATTTAACGAAGCTAACTATTATAAAAACCTTATGCAAATGATCATGCGACGGGACATCAAACTGTCAATTCTCAGGAAACGACTAATGGCCGCCAGTTTTTCACACGGGCAACCTTACAATAAGAACTTATTGCAATATTACGTGTATATTTTTGCATGCAACACTGCGCAACACGCGATGTGACCGTTATTTAAATGAAAAAGAAACTGTTTGGAAAAAGAACACTCTTGGTACTTGTTGGGTAATGTTTTTTTTAAATATGACATAGTTTTCCACCCAGGTCAAAGTTCTTGACCTGTTTTAAATAAACTTAGGTTAAAGCGTGGCGGTTTCCGTTCTTAATAATTATTAGTATTGCCAACCTGTACTCTAATTGCGTAATACAACACAATCTGTTTCGATTTGATACAGATTGCTAATCCATTGCTTCATAAGTTGGAAAAAAAATATCTGCTTAACAACGTAAATAACGCAATGAATGTTGTTGAACTGTCATGAAACAAATTAGGCATAATTGTTTACGAAAATAAGTTACGCAATTAGGGTACTGGAATAGACCTACTGCATAGAAAATCGTGAAAATGCCTCATAGCAAAAGAGAAACGTACATTTTTTATCAACTTGATTGATCACTGCATATCTATACATAATCTAATAGGTACTAATAATATTACAAAGAGGTATTTGTTTATTTATTTGTAAGTTTGAATGTAAGGGATAATCTCCGGAACACCAGACGGATTTGAAAAATTCTTTTTGCAACAGATAGCCTTAATTCTTGGGGAAAGATCGGCTCGCGGATAAAGTCGGGGGCAGAAGCTAGTCTTCTAAATACTTACAAAGGACACGAGAACCTAATACTATGCATGAATACACTAAAGAACATCACATCACATCGATGGGTTCTAGGTTCTCAACCCACAAACCAGTAAAGGAAAGTAGGTTTGTAAACCCAAAGGCCACCACAACAATTTATTTAAGATTTTCTTTAAATTCATGGTAAGTAAATAAAAAAAACGCCATCTTCTTTCCGATTTGAAAACCGCACCTAGATCACAAGTAGCTTACTGCCACTGATAAATGTCGCCATTTATCATAAATATCCGATAAATTTATCAGACAGAGATACAATACTAATGCAAATGTATTAACCAAAGTGTTTTATGTGACTATAAATAGCAATTTGATTAAAATTATAAAGCCATTTAGATCTTGATCGTGATACTACTAGCTATCACGCTATTTTCACCTTTAGCACATTAATATAATTAGTAATTTAATATGTTAAGTATGGAGTAAAGAAAAAATAGACTATTATTTTTATGCTATTTATAAAATGCAATTTTATTTCGGGTCGTCAGAAGTCCGAAAGTATGACAACCAGTCTCACCAAGGGGTATCGTAATACCCAGTTACTGGGTTGTAGACGTCAGATAGACAGTCGCTCCATGAACGGGTGTTCAGCTGCATCCACTGGCTGGAAGCCAACCCCAACATAGTTGGGAAATGGCTAGTCAAATTGATTAAAGGGAATTTATTAATGTACCACTATCGTATTTTATTAGCGTCGAACTACTAGAACAAGAAATACATTTATTACAAAATAATTCGGTTTCCCTTCGTAACGCCTACGAAGGTGTGGGAGAGTTGCTTTGCGGTATATAGAAAAGCGAGGCAATATTTGAGTGCACTCGGAAATAAGGTAAACAACAACCAAGGAACAAGCTTTATTTAGGCCATCTACAAGAACACAATAGAATACAAGTACATGCATCCCGTGCAATGTTCCTGTTCCATCTTATCAAACCTTGAAACCGTAATCATCTGGTAAAAATTGCATTTATTACTGAACTAGCTTCTGTCCGCGAGCCAATGACGTTCCTCAAAAATAAAGCTATCCAATGCAAAAGAATTTTTCAAATCCGACTGGTAATTTCAGAGATTTTAGTTTGTATGTAGGGGTCTACATACAAACTTACAAGCATACAAACAAACAAATACATCTTTATAATCCATAAATGTTTATTTATTTATTTATTTATTTATTTGGCACCTCAACGACTAACTCACTTAAACATACACATACAAAAATCACATACAGTTTTAGGTATTGTGAACTCGTCACTTATAGAAGTGCACAGCACTAGCAGAGAACTTAATGATTGTTGGACGTTTTAGTTAACGTTAGTTGATTTAGTTGCAAAGAATAAAAAATAATTATGTTCACAAATACGATGGGAATTACAATGGAAATTACAGAAATATTTAACTACATAACAAAAAAAGACTTAAAAAGATGGAAATGGAAGTGGATAGAATTTTATTAATAGGCGGCTTGTGTCGCACTGAGGTCTTGAGACTCCGAGCTGGTTAAAATTCTCGAACGGAATTGACGAAAAGGGTTAGAGAAGATGTCGATGCTATTGGTTCGTGTAGCGATCTTATTATAATTTCCCATTAGACGATTCATAGGAGCGGTGCTACCAAGATTAGTACGACTTGCAGTTGTGGCAAAGGTAATGGTCTCGCGACCAGATCGAATAGCATTCTGTCGAGGTACAGCTATACTTAATTCCTCCAAAAGATCGGGGACATTTAGTAAACCGTTGGCGATTTTATAGAGAAGGACTTGATCTGTCACGTCTCTTCGGTGTTCAAGAGTGCATATTTTAAAATGAATGAGCCTTTGACCGTAAGAAGAATCTCGTGGACAGCTAGAGATTCTAAAACGAAGGTATCTGGTGAAGCTTCTTTGGATACGTTCAATCCTGTTTACATGAACACGGTAAGTAGGGTTCCAAACTGGAGATGCATAGTCCAGTAGGCTTCTTACAAGAGTATTGAAGAGCACCTTTAGGGTAGAGATGGACTGGAAATCCCGACATATTCTTTTTACAAAATGTTATTACACTGTAGATGAATTTCTTAGTGACAATAATATTAATATAATTTGACTAAGTAATGAATGTGTATAATTTTTTTGATTATGTGTTATTTTTTTTTTAATTTAATTTTAATTAATATAAAATAAGCACTGTGAATTTGTAAATATTTAAATTTAAAATTATTCTGAATTTATTTTTAATATTATTGTACCTACTGTAGCTATAAATTTGTACGCCACTGGCAAAACATATATGAGTCAACTGAATTTTTAATGAAGACCAAATGTATATACCTGTGTTTAACAAATAAATATTCATTCATTCATTCATGTAATATTATTATGAATATAGACAAACTCCTAACAAAATAAGGTTATTCCACTAATCTCCATTGATAATCCCCATCAATGGAGAATAATGGAGATCAAAATTAATGGCTCTAATTTTTTTTATGAATGTCCTCTCGCTGGTCAACCTAGGAGGTTGTCGGCTGCTTAACCGAGCTATCCTATGAATGCCTTAATAAATTGGCTTCAGATCGCAGACCGAGTGGAATGCAATGTGGACCCTATTATAAAATAGGCTTGCATTTCCACTATCTCACTTTTATTTATTGTTAGTCGATCTTTTGCACTTGATCCATGAATGTCAACTCCTGTGCGGTCCCATTCCGTCTCGCCTAACCTTTATTCTGTCATTGATAGACTATCATGCGCCTTACGATAACCGGAGTTTAACCAGCCGAGAGGTTAAAGCATTATCTACTGCACTGGATAACCATCAATTTCCTAATAGGCTGATATACGGGAAGTTTTTGCGAAAGGTTACGCGACCTTTCGGACAAAAACGCTGCGTTTTTGTCCCAAGTGATTTTTATTCAATTTTTACGTATGTATAGGATGTCTTTAAGAAACATACAGTAGGTTTTAAGTAAACGAAAATCACGATTTTAATTGATACCTTGTAACAGTTGTAACTTATATCTTGTTGATCCATTTTGAAAGAATTTAGTTCACCTATTTTTATTCGATTTTTATTTCCGTCTTTTGTTTATGTTATCACGTTACTAATTTACAACTAAATTAGGCAAAGAATCTGTCGCAATTGATAGTAAAAAGATAATAAAAAATCTAAATGCTCACATAAATATTCCAAATGGTTGCCTCTTGGCTCTTATTAAATTTAACTAACCTAAATCTTAAACGGCTCTCATTTAATTATTCGTTACATAAATTATGCTTTGTATTGATTTATGTCACCAAAAACAAGAAATATTTGTTGGATTTAGGTAAACTTTCACCTGAACTTGAGTCATCTGTCTCCTAATTTGGTTTATATTTGCATAGAAAATGAGCAAGCGCCATCAATGACTCTTGTTTCACACTATATTTGGAAAGACAACTTGTGTATGGAACTTTTATAGTGTTGGGCTATAATCAATAATGTTAATAGGAGCGTTTATTTATATTTTTGTCATTTATAGAACGGTACTTTTTTCATGGGAGTTCTGTCGCAGTAGTCCGGTTTTTTTTTGTAATGGTCCAGTGAATGCAATGCGATCGGCTATGCCATAAATAAGTCAATTTTATGGTTGAGATATTGACTAAATATTAAAATTTACTTTGTGCATTTCTCTTTTATTATTAATAGAAAATAATCCCGTTAGGAAACTCTATTCTTATGTAAAACCTTTTGTGTTTTTATAAATTAAGCTATTTGCCCAGCAACTACCTATCAATTTATCCAATAACTAGCGACCCATCCCTGCTTCGCAAGGTTTTCACGACTTTACATAGAGATTCCTATGATGTAATAACATCTACGTAAAACATCAATGTACACCCTAAACCTTTCGGAATAAACTCACTAAATTATTTTGAAAACCGCATCAAAATCCATTGCGTGGTTTAGAAGAACAACGCGGCCACACAGACAGACGTGAAAACTGACTTCAATTTATAATATAGATATATAGATAACAAGAAAGACATTTTAGGTTGTCTATGTAAGTTCAACCAATAATAATATTAATATATTTCTCATGAAATTTTAATATCGGTCCAAACGGGCCCGTACATGATCCGCCCCCGTATGTTTCAAACGCTAACGTCAATTGCCCAGTCAAATGCAATTGCAGTTACAATTGCGCTGGCCTAGTTTACTATCGTTTGCATTCTACGGGAAAATGTTCTAGATATCAAAAACATGGTACTATTTCTGGAAGATGAATTTATTATTAAGAATTTGATATGTTACATCATTTCATGCCATGTTTTCGTAATCTAAACGTTTATTTTATGTCTTGCCACAGTTGTTAAAGACTCTCTGAATTTGCGTCACAAAATTTATATTACATTCTTCATAGAGACCTACCCTACCACATTTTTTCTCAACTGCTTCAATCGATTGATATTTTATAAATAAAAAACCCGCCAAGTGCGTGTCCGACTACACACGATGAAGGGCTCCGTAGTTGGGATGAATTATTATGAATATAGTGGTTTTCCTGTAATTTATGAGTGAAGAACCATTCTCTGTATTTATTTTTTCAAAGTGTTAGACGCAGTTGTTTCGGAGATAAGGGGGGATGGTGAATTTTCATTTATTTTCTTAAATATCTTTACATTCTAAAATTATAAAAAAATATATTTGAGATCCTCGTAACAAGCCCTTTCATTTGATATGTCACACGATATAGTTTGTGATCCTCATAGACCTTAAAAGTGACCCTCATATTCAAAATTCATTTAGATTCGGAGCAAATTGGCTGTGACAGAAGGACAGACAGACAGACACACGAGTGATCCTATAAGGGTTCCGATTTTTTGCTTTTGAGGTACGGAACCCAAAAATAAGAAAAACTGATAATAAAATCATATAGATGATGCAAATGAATTGAATGTCATCATTTATTTTGATTATAAAAGTCAACTTCATTGTTCTTGGATAGGTAGGTAGGTATCGTTATGACATTAGGTTCATGTTTGATTAGGTCAGTACTGGTAGGTCCTGCTTTAGGTAATTTCTAAGTGGTTTAAAGAACCACCTTTAAAGACTCTATAATCTTCATGTTCGTTACTTAATTTACGCTGGACATGACCGTCGCAATAACAGCTACAATGAAAAAAAATTATGTCCTAGAATTCCCATAGTGCTCAGCAACATCTTTATTCGCGTTACCCCTCCCTGCACATCTAATAAACATCTCGAAAATATTCGTCTCACTGCATTTTCTCACCTTTAACGTTTAACAAGCCTTCAATGGCCTTTCCCCACATTCCAACACAAACCCTTGACACTAAAATGCATCAACTAATCCGAAGAATATCCACTTGTATGCAAATCCCTTAGTGAAATCTCTGCTTTAACTTAATACATCGATAAAATCAATTAACGATAAAATTTAATTACAATTAGCATAATTTATACCGAATTTTCTTTGCTTCTCTTATTATGAGAAAGAGATGAAAATATTCAATATTGTATAGCCTCATCTCTTTCTTGTCAAGTAGTAGCACTTCATTTGTCGTTAAATTCAAAATTGAACACTTTATAAGCAAGATTATTTAAGTTCGTATAAAAGTATTATCTGATGTGTCAAGCCTATAAAGTTTATCTTTATATCTGTTAAGCTTCTATGAATGGAAAATGCTTCTGTAGCTTGCATTCACCATTCCTAGAAAATTGTTTAACAGGTTTTTATAATGACATCAACTAAAATATGATGAGCCGGACTGGTGAGAGAGGTCGTAGATTGGGAACTTTAACCCAGCCCGTTACACAAATGTTGTGAACCTACCTAATTACAAACATGTTTAACTTAATTCATTCAATTTATATAAAAATAAAAACTCACCGGACATCCCAATCCACAACTCATAGCAAGATCTTGCATTGCCATTCAGTCTTATATCTTGTAGTGTCTTAGAAAGGTTCTATCGTCATTTTCCTATCATAATTTAAAATAAATATATTTGAGGTGTATGCAGCATGTCTTTTGTTCCATGTATCTCTACTAGCCGTCATCTCAGTCTTTACTCCCGAGTCGTTATAAGTTACGGCTTATGTTAACATAACTAATTTGTAGGTTAGTACTTGGCCCGTGTTACATTTTCTTTAGATTCTCATCCTCTTCTTATGTCTGCTAAAGCAGTTGAATACCAGATTTCTACATGGAGCGACCGCCTATTTAAACTCCTCAGCCCAGTTACTTGAACTTTCGGGCTTTTGACTACCTGTAATGAAGCTTGACGAATGACAGCCGGGAGATGAATTAAAAGTATATAAAAAATAGCTCATGCCTTAGCATAACCAGTCTATAATTTTCCCTCTGCTGGGACACAGGCCTCCTTTCCTTTCGATAAAAGGGAGTGGGCCGTAATCCACCACGTGGGCCCAGTGCGGGTTGGTAGATGTCACATGTCTTAGTAACAGCTGATGCATTCAGCAATAATGGAGCTGACTGTTCACTCGTGGAGGTTCTTTTAATGAAATCACTACTAATTTATCCTTCTAAAATGGTAAATGGTTCTTGTTCTAATATAACAAGACAAGTACAAGAATTAAATTTAGCTATTATGTTCGCAATTACTTGATTTATAGACGCACTGTCAGTATAAACGAGTGACATTCTGTTATCGACCTATCTAGGCTTACTTCGACGTAGCTCGTGTAATATTTAGATAAATTTAGAATATGTTGAACTTAAAGTTTGTAGAACTTAACAGATGTTAATATTGTTAATTACTTTTATCGCAAGCGTGGAATTACTATAGTGCCAGTATGTTTTCTTTTTGATATCTGTTCTACGTTTTGTATTTGCCTATCGTAAAATCTAAATCATTTATTCTTAGGATAGGAATCAGCACTTTTAGAACGTTAAAATTAAGAAAGTCCCCCAAAACGCCCCCTTCACCTCTATCCAGTTGGTTTAGCTGGGAAGAAGTGACGCAGCAACCTCCCCAGCAACACATCTGTATGTTAAGTTAGAAGTTAGTTACAAGTTAGAAGTTACTTAGTTTACACATTCTGCACCCTTTTCTCCGCCCTCTGCATCCAGTCTGTCTTCTTCTTCTTGGTTGTCTTCTATGTTGCGTAGGTCCCACGCTACATTTGCCGATTCCAAGGAAGTACCTTCCGAAGGACTTTTCTGTTCCAACAGTTATAGATCTTTCGCTAGACTTGGCCATTATGTCTTCAGCTTGCCACGTTTGCTAGCTTTATCGGTAACTCCAGTTCATTTGCATTACGTAGATGTATTTAAATTGATTTTATACTTCTTCCTCTATAATGAGGATTTTGGCTAATTGCCAGTATCCGTATTTTCAAAGGTCGTGAGTATATCAAAATCTGCATGATTTAAGTGTATCATCTGCGTTATATATTTTTCAATTTATCTAACAAATTCACAACTATTATACTTATTGAAAGTTGTGATGAATTCAGAAAAGTCGCAGTTTCGCCTACAACTCTCCGCCTTCTAAGATTTACAGTAAACGACTAGCTATGTTTGACCTACAAACCAACGTTGAAATTGACAGATTGTAAAACATGGAACATCTCTTATTGAAAACACCTACAGAGTCATATTTTAATCAGAAAAATGTAAATACAGCCAATATCTAGCGGATATTATTATAATATAATATACCTACTTATTATGTATGGTCTGCATTGAGGACGTAAAGGTTGTGCTTCATGGCATAGATATAGATATGCTAAAGCGATAAAAATAAACAGCATAAGATAAGATGTGCAACCAGTTCAATATATATCTACAATAAGATGATTGCATCGGAACATACAAAATGCACCTTTAAAATTGAAAATTAATATATTTTACTTAGTACCAAATCTCCTTCTGCCAATGTTTACTATTGCCAAGTCTGATGATCAGAGAGATTTTTTTTAGGAAATCAAAATCAATCAATCCTTTGGTATTTTTTGAGAACGTAACAAAATATTTCTCAAGTCAATTTAACCTCTATAAATGAATCCAAATGAAACATGATTGTGTTGAACTACCAGAATACAAATTATTTGTTGTACAGGCTAAACAACTTGCGGCTACAGCTCAGGTCAATTGAAAACCACCGCGTTACCTTGAACAAGATTCTACACACATTGTGATATTATTTACTCAACTTACGAGAAGCTTCACACGTGAAGAAATTATTTATGTGACAGAATTTTCCAGTGTTTTTAGTTTATTCAACAAAATAATAACGCCAATAAAAATTAATTACAGAACTTACCTCAGACGTTCGAAGTCTTTCTGTCGGTACCAAAAATTCTAATGATATAGAAGCATGAGAATCAACGATGACATAGAACTGTACCCTTATTGCGTAATACACGATCGATCATAATCTGTTTCGGTTTGAAGCAGATTGCTAATCCATTGCTTCATAAGTTGGATTTTTTTTTATTGTCATCAACATAAATAACGTAATGAATGTTTTTGAACTGTTAAAATTAAACAAATTAGTCCTAATCGTTTACGGCAATAAGTTACGCAATTAGAGTACTGGTGTAGGTAAAGACCTTCTCAATGATCCCTTCGTAGAGCCTTCTCATCATTGATGGTTTCAAGAATCTTTGAAGAAGTCTTACCTGGCAATGATTGTACATTATAACTTAATCATAATTATCTTTTTTGCTATTGCTATAGCACACGCAGATGCTAAGAAATGAAAGGAAACGCCACATTGTATTTCTAATTAACATACAGACTGTTCATTAGAACTTGTCTCTTGCTTGCTTGTCATGTTGGCACCATTGCTTAGTTTCAATCATAGATTTTAAAATGGCGACTGACAGAACAGTGCTACCAACCGCTTCATGGGACAAGTTATTAGGAACGCACTTAATTCTGGATTTAACAAATAAAAAATATCCAGTTCCATAGATTAAAAGATAAACTCCCCTATCTATAATTTTCCATGTTAATCTATGAATTAAATAAGTACCAGCTTCTTATCATAGACAAGATGTAGCTGTCAGATGCATCCGGTTATCGTTGATGATTAGAGTGCCATGCATAAATAAGATGTTTTAATTCTGTATCTTATTGCGGGAGATTCTTAGACTGGAATGGAAGGCTGGTTTACCTAAGCCTTGGAATGGTCAGCCAGACAGACTGGACTGGAAATTATAGTATTATCTTGAATGGACGCATTGATCCTGCGCATATAAGTTTGCAGAATTGCGATGGGACAAGTCAATTTATATATATTAATGAATATTTATAATTAATTTATTATATTTGAGAAGAATCTTAATTTATTGTACTGCCTGACTTCGCTCACGAGACTCTATATTCTATTGCCACTACAAATTTGTGGGAATGTGAAGTCATGCTTAGAACCTACCTATATTCATAAGGAAATTATTTACCTACTGTGAATTTTGTTAATTTAAACTAAATCTTGAAGTTATTAGGTACTAAAGACGTAAAGAAAACTCTTCGATTAACTGAACTTAAGGACTGCATGTGGTTTTAAAATAACTCATTCTAAATTTTTTTAAGTTCTAGAATGGTATTTTATTTACACACACGTATTTATATGATTTAAAAACGAACACTTAAAAATAATAATATGTACAAGCACATAAAGGGGGGGGGGGGGGGGTAATCATAGGGCATCAAAAAATTCGTCCGCATCGCTGTCAATAGGAAAAGTACCCAAAAGGCTGGCAGCATTGCCACGTAGCAATGCCGATTTTTTTCTTCCGGCCAAAGAATACCAGCCGCTTGGCGATGTCTTAAAAAACTAGGCGGGCACTCGGACTCCATGTTTGTACCCCAACTCGATCTATAACAATCTTTTATATTGGCTAATTGACATCCAAATTAAGATCCATCAAAAACGTTTCATATCTATAAATGCAGCAAAACTCCCATCCAAGACCAGTAAACCAGCAATCAATAAACCAAGAATGCTATACAAAGCGATAAACTTCCTACACTGGACAAGTCAATATCCACGAGTCACCTACGCCTGCTTTCTCTTCAGAATTGACTGACCAATGTCTTACACTAATAAATTCACAGTTTGTAATTATGCCTCTTTGTTGTCCACAGCTTGGATTTATGATTTGTTTATAAGTTATCGCGACACGTGTGGCCACCTACTTGGTTGTGATTATAAAGTAGGAGATTTTTTTGTTTATGGTTGCAATATGTGGAGAGCTTTTCATGTTGGGAGTACTACAGGGCTCTTGTGGGATACTTCCCGTATTGAATTGTTATTGCGTGCAGTCAGTAGAGTACAATTGGGGCACTTGTTGACTAACATAATTATTTGTGTTATTGTTGAAAACATTATTACAACATTCAATTACGAAAATAGTTACAAAGAAACATCGTTATTGTCATGATGTAAGAAATGGTTCTATGAATACTAGTTCTATACATGCTCAAGCATATTATAACTAGGTAACTATGAAGGATGGTAGTAGTAAATGTTTGTGGCTTCGTTTTTAGAAGAACGAACTGGATCTAGTCTAGTAAGACATCAAGATAAAAAGCTTCGATTCTATTCTCTCTCGAGTTTCTTGCCCGTTCTTCTCCATAGGAACCTACTACGCTTTAGAATGAGTAACTAGCTTCATCTTTCTGACTGACCGACGCCTTGACAATTCAAAAGTGCCTGTAATTGGTTTATTTGAAATAAATGCTTTGAGTTTGAGTTCTCTCCCTCTGCCCAGCTTTATTTTATAACATTTGGGGTCAGCTCTCCGTTACTTTTACTATCATTGCAGAAATTCATTAAAGAGAGATTACGAATTGACAGAATAATTGAAAATAATGCCAACACGACAGATGTTATTGTCCTCAAAGCCTGGTTCCTCTCTATACGGAAACCGAAGGTGGCACACTATGATTACTTCTCCTATTACGTCACAATCGATTTCTATTATAACTAAAGATCTTTAATTAAAAGGGAGCTTAATGATCTTTCGATTCTCACGCCCTGAAAATAATTGTATTGGATTTTATTGCCATATTTGTGAGACTACTTTTAAAGTTACAAGTTCGCGAGCACATTCGCAAAAAGCTAGCAGTATCATCACAACGGTAATGCTTTCCCGTTGTTTTTTGTTTAACTATATTTATGTGTATTTATTTGTGCTTATATTTATATATAATTAGATGTATATATTATATTTATAGTTTTGAATAGGTTTATGTATATCTTAATATTTAAATGAATATTTATTCCTCAATTTTCGCTATTGCACCTACCACTGTTTGTCTCTGCATCACCCAAAGGTTGACTGGTAGAAAATGCTAATGGCATTAAGTCCGCCTCTGTATACTTGTGTGCTTGAAGTATTCAATAAATAATACTACCCTAAGCCAGCTCAAAGTCAAAGTTTTATCACTGACCTGCGGTCTACTGTACTACCCTTCACAAACATTACTTATTTAAAGCAGCTTTAACTCCACCTCAAACTATCTCTAGCACCTATTACATTTTAAATGTAAGTCCAAAAATAACTTCAAAGTGCTAGTGAATATTTAAAAACCTTATCTACTTTAGAATTCTGTTCATACCACACACGAAAATACCAACTACAACAACAGACCCAAACAAAACTAAACTGAAGTCTTTGAACTTTCATAATAACTGGACATTAGAAAACTTTCTTTCACCTTCGACCTTCTACTTCCGAAGGTTATTTATCCCTATTTAACCTTGCAAGGCCTCAAGGTCTCTGAAACTGAAACACGCGACCAAGTCAAGGACCTTCCATTTTCAGGGCCGGATGGGCTTTCTTCAAGGATCGGAAGTAATTTGTCAGATGTTATGTCACAGCTTTTACTCGTGTTTCGTCTCTAAAGAGGATTAGGACCCCAGATTAATATTTTTTCCGTCGGAAGCATAGATTCCCTCATTTCAATATGTGCACATTATAAAGACACACTGTGGGTAAGTTAAAACAAGAAATTTTACGCGGACGACGTCACGAGCAGAACCCTAGTATTTTTATATATTTGCCCGTAAACTTTGCTTATTATGGGCTTTCTTTCATACTGAGCGCTTGAATAGATTTTGTTGCGTTTAAAAATATGTTACATTTATCTATTTTCGCCTTAACTCAAACAAAAGAATCTAGGGTTCCGCTTACATCATGTGTGTGCGCATTTATAATAAAATACCAAGGCATTTCAAAGCTTTAAATACAAAATTATTTAAAATTAAATTTTATAAGTGGTTACTCGAGTGTAGTTTTTATAGTTTAAAAGAATTTATAGATAAAAAATGTTGAACGATTGTTGTTGCTTGTCTTTAAAATTTTTGCATGCTATGTTTTATCCTAGCTAAACATGCTTGTGTCTCAATTCATATTTAACACCCCTGTATACCATGTTTTACGCAAATAAATATTCTATTCTATTCTATTCTATTCTATTCTACGGTGTCTTCCTTGAGGTATTTTTGTAGTTCTTCCAAATTAGGCATAACAGCAATCATTCTTAAGATTACTTTTTTTGTCCCATCACCGTTGAAGTATAGTCCATAGTGAGGTTTTATGTCAGTTTTTAATTTGTTCAAATATGTTCCCTGCATACGGTACTTTGACAAATAAACGTTTTTCTTTTTTCTTTCATAGCAGGACATAAGCCTCTTTAATACTTATTTCCCAAAGCCTACAAAGAAGCCGCTTCACCATTCCATGTCTTACATAACCATCAATAACTTCAACATTTGCTCATACACCAACACCTCCCAAACCATGGTCCATAAATAACACATGATTACCCAATCGACTTCCAATCATTACGTGGCTACTGTCTCACTAATTAATTTCAAGGCGCCATGACACTTTCGTTATCGACTGACGTTTTCCGTGTGTCAATTAACTTGGAAATCTCTCGGAGATTAGTGATGCGCAAGTTATACTTGCAGTGGCTAGTATTGAGTTTTTTTGGTGTTGAATGTTTTCGGCGACTACAAAATGTTTTAATGTTGCGTTATCAGCTGATTTGCTTAATGACTAATGTTTAATTAAGGGTTTGCGTTTTGGTAGTCAATCTTCATTCCAAATAATGTACCTATAAAATTGTTATTTTTTGTTAAAATTTCAAATGCATCAAAACCATTGTTGCTTAGATCTTTAAATTGCCATCTTGTCTGTACTTTCCTAAGTGATCATCAACCTCTCTTATCCTAGTTAGAATAAATATGTCTAGTTAATCTATGTTTGATCCTAGTTTAGCTATGTTTTATTACGGCCCCAAGTATATATCTGCAATTATTCTCCTTCATCTAAAGTAATCCTGCAAAAAGTGTTTCTCTAACTTCAAGCAAAGATCTATGTGCCTTGCCTAAGCCTTATAAATCCTCGCAATTACCAGCCTCCTCACATACCACACTGATTTGACAAAGCACCTCATTATGTTGTCTCAGTCGATGACCGTTAATTGCAGAATGATTGGTAATCGTTTTAATATTAAGAATGCATTTGTTGAATGTTTCTATAATCATTATAACACGACCTAATCGTCTGCCTGGCGCCTTCTTGAGTATTGAGGCCTGTAGTCTAACCAAAACCGGTTTAATTTGAGGGTTTTTAAAAGCTACTGTCAATGAAATTCTGCCATAGTATATCAGACACGATACTTTTTTTATCGTGCTGAATTTCACATGGATTCAACTCACCTTCTCAGTAAATCGGAAGTCGATGTCGGAAACCACAGTGAATTAGTCAAAATCATAGAAATACTTTTCAAAAGTTTTCTTAAATGAATAAACTTCAGAAATTCTGACGTATCTGGCGATAGTTTTACCACAGACCCAGCTATTGTCGTTTCCTATTGTTCCAGTTTCTTATTATATTTCAATCCGGTTTTCTGAACTATGTTGCCCTCCAACATATTTATACTATCGTCGTCGAAAGTTCCTCCACTAATAAAGTCATCTACATAAAATCGAAGTAGACTTTTCCTAACAGTTGTCAATTAATTATCGCATTATTAGTCGATTTATGAGATAAACATCCCATCTCTATTGGAGATCGCGTAGGAAACCGGTCAATGAGTGCAAGAGATTGGTTGGCCGGAGAAGTGATAAGGGCCCGGTCTGGATTGGTATATACAAGTAGCAATGTTTAAATAAGACAGTAATTTATTATTCGCATGTTTTATGCAAGGCTGTTTGGTAGGAAATGTCGTGATATCTTATCAGGTAAAAAATGGTGCTGGGACAACTGATTTGACGTGGGTTTCCGCAATCTTGAAACACTATTTAAACTTGTAGGGAACTGTTAACTTGAGACGAAGCTCATTCATTTTGTTTATTGAATTATGAAGGTCCTTAAATGGTGCAGTCTCATCTGATATATCTTTAATTTCTAGCTGTTGTCTTTGATAAAAAATTTTGTTAAGTGAGGGTAATAAATTGTTGCAATATTGTTTCAAATAAGTGCAGGTACTTAATGAATAAATTACCGATCATGGTTGACACTATAGTCCGGTACAAAAGTATGTGAAGATAATGTAAACAAACCTTTCAGTTCAGGTTTAATTCTTACGCAATCATGCACTAAAGGGAATAAGTAATACATTTTTAACTTTTTATCGAACCACTTTTTAAAAAATTACTGTTGAACAACATGATTAAATTGTAAATAAAAATCATCGCCGAAAATTGAGGTTATAAAATTAACCTCAATTGTCAAAGGAAAAATGTTATTTAAGGTGACTTAAAATAATAATTTCGGGTTTTAAGTGTTCAAATAATCAAATCAATGTACTCAATTTGTAAATGGCACTACAAATTGGCATCCACAGGTACGTTTTCTATCCATTTTTTCATTTTCGTCAAATAATTTTGGGATAAACCATAGAAATGTGTCAAGATCAATCATTCAATCAAGCTCACCATACCGTAGTTCACTGTTAAACATAGCCCTCTCCAAAGTAACATTACATACATCAAACAGATGTCCACAAATGATTTTAACCTGGGTCAGTTTTACAGTCAACCGCCCGTTCATTTTGACTTCGACAGCGCCTTAATTTCATAGTACTTCATAGCGGTTTCATAGCTCAAGTAACTAATGACGTTCCGACTAGACGTCATTAGTTACTGTACCTGCGAAAAATCTAGATCTTACAGATATTAATGATGTACAATCGATATGTAATCCTTTTATGGTGTAAACAGGACACCAAACCAATACGGCGCGATTCCATTGGGGTCACACATGACAGTATCGAGTTAAAATATTGTCATAATAATGCGCGGGCGCATGCGATGACAGATTGATAGGTTTTGTCATAAATAATGCTGTGATTGGTTCTTTACTTGAATTTTCTAGGTTGAAAATACACCATGGTTTATTATATTTAGGTAGAAAATGAATAAAAAATGTTTTACTGACATAAAAAAGTTACATTTTAATTTGAAGCTGTGACTCCTGAGATAGGTGGGACCTGTGTTACAGGGCACAACTTCTTTGGGCGGATTGAGCATTTTTCAGATGGGACTAAACCATTGATTTCGCGACACCATGATGACACCAACTTTTGACCATTAAAAAGACATCAACGCGTTGGTGCCGATTTTTATTTCAAGTTTTCACTTCTGTCGGCACTCCCGGAGTGCCACTGCTTTTTTTTTGAACATTAATAATACTTATTAAGCAATAAAAATAAAAATGTAATAACTTAAAATGAAGGGGATCCAATTTAGTGCATACATTCTCTTCAGTGGTTTTTGAGTGTGTGTGTTTGTTATGTTTGTTGTGTATGTGTGTGTGTGAGTGATTATGCTTGATAGCTGGACTTCGGGTTATTATGAGAATTTATTTGAAAATGACGTTCAATTGGAGATGCCTATATCCAGCCGTGGATTGCTATAGGCTGATCATGCCCATGGAACAGTCCATTAGGAATAACATCAGTAATTATGAATGATGGGCACATTATAGGTGCATACCTACAACAAAATATTTAAGTATGCAGGACAAACAATCGTCTATGCAATAGGTAAGCACTGGCAACTCATTGATATTAAATGCGCAATAATTTTAATACTCATTATTCTACTCTCGTGTGGGCAAGAGTTATATGATATTCGCCTTTCTAAGGTTAAGGAATACGCCATGAAACGATAAACCGTGCTTTCCGCGGCACAGGGTTATCACACCACCAACTCCCTAACTCCGGACTGCTACTAAGAAATCCCTAATGGGAAAACCCAATAACACTTTTCCTGATCTGGAAATCGAACCTAGAACCCCACGCTCAGCAGTCACGCTTGCGGCGTGGCAGTTATTTTAGCATAAATATAGGTGGCAGGGACATCGACGCGAATACTGTTACCATGGATTCAGGACATGATTCTCAACTCCCCCTGCGTTGAAAATTTTCGTCAGTTATTTAAAAAAATCTGCTGTTCCATACATTTTGACCACTTTTCTATGAAACAGCTGATTTATATTTGAAAAACGGAGGAAAAATTTCAACGCAGGGGGGTTCAAAATCATGTACTGAATCCAAGGTAAAAGTCTTCGCGTCGATGTCCCTGCCACCTTGTACAGTAAACTCAGCTTGTAATGTTCCCACTGCTGGGACACAGGCCTCCTCTCTGAGAGACAGAGTAGGCCGTGGCCCTAATCCACCGCATGCGATCCCAGTGTGAGTTGGTGGATGTCACATAATTATGTCTCAGAATTTTTGGTTCTAAGTCATTCTGGTTTCCTTATAATTTTCCTGTACCGTTTTGAGAGCACTGGCAATTTTTACACAAAATAAAAAAGGAACTTGCCTGGGTTCGACCTACGACTTACAACTCGTAAGTCTCGGCCATCAGTGGTGGATTGTCGTTTGGGAGGACCTCGCTGAGGGTAGGTTTTAGCAAAGTAAACACTAAATAAAATAGCACACATCATTTTATTTTGCTTAGCGCATAGCAAGCCTCCTTGGATTACTTTTCGCAAATTCCTCAATGACTTCGTTAGGTTGTAGACTACCAGAGATATCTCGGTGAATATATGAACACGGCGGCCAAACCGGCCAGCGTGAGTGGCAGAATGAATGGCGCGTGGATTCAAAATTCGTCACGTATACAAAACATCGTATAGAAAAAAAAAACTTGAAAACATAATATGTACTTATTAAGAAAAAGATAATTGATGACAATTCTACCTTAGGGTAGTATAATGATTGCTAAAAAGTTTAATTATAATAATATCAGGTTCAATTTAAGATTTGTCACAGAAGAACTCAGATGCTTTTGGAGGGGCTTCAGCCCCTTTGATCCGCTACCGTCGGCCGTTTATTTCCACTTAGCCACCACTCCCCTCTCACTTATCTGTTTTGCTGGCAGTAAAACTTACATTATCTACCAGTCTCCTAAGCCGTATAAAGTTATGACAATCGCAACCATTGTACTAATTACATCGTAATTAAATACATCAATTGTAATATTGAGTTGCACGCGGTTTCACACCTGCGTTTGTAATCAAACGACCACAACTAGATCATTTGTAAGGAATACCTATGTGCAAATGATTCACTAATACCTACTGATATTAACTATTATAGGTACCTAGTCACCTCATTGTTGCAACATAAATTAGACCTTAGCTATTACAAGTTGGAGTAACAATTTGTTGGTCGAAACCGAGTTGAAAACCTCTTCTTCTTAGAATCGATGAAAAAATCGATGGGTAAATGACAGATAATAATCTGGCCGATCGACAGTTTCAGGGTTATCCATTATTTACGCCACATCCTGTATATTAGAAATTAAAGTCCGTTCACGTGTCTGTCTGTGTGAGCGCGTTGTTCTCCTAAACGATGCAACAGATTTTGATGGGTTTTCACTATCAATTAGAGATTTATTCCGGAAAGTTTATGTATAAAATACATTTGTATTAAACGAACATTATAATAATAATGAATACTTAGCCGAGAAAGACAAGCAAACCAAGTATCTTGACTTGTCTCTCGAGGTTGTCGACATGTGAGACTCAGCGATCATTGTGCCGATAGTCGTATCAGCCAATGGCTTAATCGGCAAGAGCCTCGACCAACACCTAAGGAGGCTCTCGTTGGGCAGCTGGATCAAGGGTTTGATTCAGTAAGCAGTACTCCTTGACACGGCTCGCATTGTCAGGAGGTTCCTCTCTCTGGAGCCATGACCGCTGGTCGACGTCGACAGCGTTGGCATTGATTTCGCTTCCTTTCATAGTGCACGTGTTATTGCTTAAAGAGTACCTACAACAAGAGGTAAGGTATGGTTCGTTATGTGGCTCCACAGTTGCATTGTGACTCATCAGTCATCAGAGAAACCCGACCAGACTAAGTTGTACCTGCAGTGACCCACTGACTTCGTAGTCCGTTTAGACATATCCAGGTGCATCATTTTAGCCGATAGACTACCATTGAAGCTGCACATAGGCGTCTCTATTTCTCCACGAATGGTCACAACGACAGGTCGAATCCAAAGCCCCCCAACTAAGGTAACACTAAATAAAGTCTTACAATGAAAATGAGTAATGATCACGTTAATTACTCGACGTCTTTCACCATCGTGGCGGTCTCACAGCATACAATAAACTTCACACAATGTTGCCAGATTAGATCATTAAGTATGCACTCACATTTTATGAGGCTTTCACTATGTAACTACTAGTCTAGGCTAAGATGCGACTGAGGTAACTATGGACTTTAGTACTGAAAGATCCTTTAATTTTCCTCATTTCTTATTCTTTCTTCTTACATATATACGACATAAACTCGCGCCATCTTCCCACGGAGGTAGGCAGAAACTACAGAACGCCAATTGCTACGATCCTTACATACTCTTTTTACATCGTTTTTTTCTTCTTCTTTCTTACTTTTCTTTTATTTCTTTTTTCTTTCTTTTCCTTCTTCGTTTCTTTTCTTTCTTTCTTTTATTTATTTTCTTTCTTTTCTTGCTTTTCTTTTTTCTTTCTTTATTTTTCTTTCTTTCTTTTTTCTTACCCTTTCTTCTAGGTTTAGACTTCTTACCCTTATTTTAGGAACTGAAACGGTTGTGGCAAAAAGCCCAGCTAATATTCAGAAGATATGTCATGTATGGAGGGACTACTGATTTGGTAACACTGACTGAAAACTGTTTTGTGTTCGTCACCTAAAAAGTCTCATGTGTCTCCACCTTTGCTTCAATTCTTCATTACGACTTCGCATTTCAGTAAGTTAATAAATACAAAAATCTTCATCTTGCTTCATAAGTTGGAAAAAAGAATCTGCTCAACAACGTAAATAACGCAATGAATGTTGTTATACTGTCAAAATGAAACAAATTAGGCATAATCGTTTACGTAAATAAGTTACGCAATTAAGGCTTGTGCAGACCAGCGCGATATCGCGGGCACTACAAGGGTCGCGCTGCCTGTAGCGCCCGCGATATCGTGCTGGTCTGCACAAGCCTTTACGGTACTGGTCAACAATGGAGGTAAACTAGAGATTAGAATGCGAACGTTTTAAAAAATACAGGCATGGCCCCTCATATTTCTTGACTTATTAATTCCCCAGAACATTACCTGGATAAATGACAGCTGCTCAAGGCGGTCCTTAACCTGCAACTAAAGTATATGCATTGCATGTAGTAAAACAGATGCCATTCGGTCATGACTCACTCATATATAGGCAATAAACAGCAGTATGACTTGTAAACCTACTGATGGAAATTGATTTCTTGTCGGCACGACTGTACTATTTTATAGCCGCTTCGTTCTAGACAATATCACTGCTTATGGCACCGCTTAGATGTCTGCTAACCCCTAAAAAGGTAAAATGGTACATGATTTTCATTTACCGCACAAAGTAATTTGTCGAAAATTTATGGGACTATTCAAGGTAGTCGATTTTGTAAGCTGTTTAAACAATATTTGGACAAATTAAATGTAACATTAAAAAGGTTATAATTAAGGCTAAGACGCACTATCGATTACTTCTTCATTTTACAGATTTGCAAAATCATTTCGCAAGAATGTGCAAATTCATTTAACATTATTATTTAAATTATAAACAAAAGGAAATAGATCGAAAGACTATATAAAGGCTGGTCCACATCGACGCAGTCATAACAGCATAGTAATTATTTGCACATTGTTATTGGTTACAACAACGCTGAAGAACTAAAATAACAATAAAGATGTTTTACAACCAGTCGCAATAAACATTTACTACAAGAATATTGTTATTACGGCATTGTGTTAAAACATTCATCGATTTATTGATTACTAAAGGAAATTGCTAACATTTTATAACTTTAGAGATAGATTCTGCAATGCTTTCTAATATAATGCATCTACGTCTACGGATTTATAACATCTTTTTTCTCATACTCACGTGCACATTTGTCATGGTGATAAAATAATAGAAACTCCTATTTTGATGTACGTACACTTCAACTAAACTGTTACCTATTTATGTTTGCTGTTTCTGACAAATTGACAACCGCTTATTTGTGGAAAAGACAAAACAAGGTACAAATTAAACTAATAAGCGATTTATTATCAAAACCATGTACCACAGACAACGTCTCATAATTTTCTATTCTTTATTATGCATCTTTGATGACATGTCCGCCATCTTGCTCAAATGACGTTTATAGCCTAACAATAATATGGGCTTGCCCGCACAGAACGATACATCATTATGCCTAGAGCAGTAGCTGTCAAATTAGAGATTTGTATCGCTCGTACTAAATAGATGATAAGTTGCCCACCTGGATATGAGTCATGAGTTTTGACAGCTACTGTCAAATTATGTGACGTGCATACCAAGAATTATATGGTCGGAAGTGTATCTGCCCTATTTGGTATTGGTAGATAGTGGATATGGATTTGGTTTAGACAATGATTATAGAAATTGTGAATGGTTTTTTGACCGTAAATATAAATCAATAGAGCAAAATAATTTCAGAATGAAATGAGGGGAAATGAAGAAGATCGTATTTTTATTTTCTGCCATATTACTTACTATCTTTTGCCTGCGACTTCGTTCACATGGAATTCGTAAGACACAACAATATACTAAAACGACCCATCGCGTCGCATCGCATCGCATCGCCCGATCGCGCTATTCCTTCTGACTTTTTTTCTTTTTGCTCAGCTGGAAAGGGTCGTAGCAACGTTATCGTCCGTCAATTCCGACTGGTCGTTCCAGAGATTAGCGAATTCAAATATACAAACTCTTTCAAGTTTATTATAATTAATATAGTATAGATTTATAATTGGAAAACATTTTCATTTGTGAAAAAACTACAGACTTATTCTTTTTTACCTATAAATAATCAGCCTATAACGTTCCCACTGCTGGGACACAGGCCTCCTCTCTGTCAGAGGGAGTGGGCCGTACATAATCCACCACGCGGGCCCAGTACGGGTTGGTAGATGTCATGTCTTCGAATTTTTGGTTCTAGGACATGCCGGTTTCCACACGATGTTTCAAAAACAAGTTGTTGTAACTTATCAGTTTTTATAAATAAATGATTCAAGTCAATAAAACTTTAAAAAAATAATATGAAACACTAGTTAATTATAGTTCAGAGAATAACTGTAAATTAATTTACACAGCTACACTATAAGCTATAATTTAACAGTCATATTTATTTTCAAACACAAAAGTTATTGATCATAATTCACATTTTATATAACTGACAAACAATTAATATCATACTGATAAACCCGAAGTTATCAAAATAACTATGCACCTAAAAAATAATATAAATCAGTGTAATTTATTAACACCTTTGCAAGAAAACTCTTTAGTTTTATTACCATCAATAAAATATTTACTTATAATTTTACGTATTCCTGTAACCTATAAAATGTTTTCTGTGTGTAAACTATATAATTGGATTCCATTGTTGAAAGTTTATAGGGCATAAAATAAAGCCTTTTATACTTAACAAGCTGATTATCATGTCAACGATTATACTTGACACGGTCACGAGGTGTTAAATATTATAGTAACAATTTTTTTACGGCTTTTTTAATTTTATGGGATGATTCAGAAGTGTGAAGTTACAGGAATTAAAAAAGAGTACTTATTCCATTAATAAATGGTAATGATTAATTATTTTATTTCTGTAAGTAGGTTTGCACTAACACTTTTACACGTCAGTCATATTTTAAAAACTAGATGAGTTCGGCGTTTCCTATCCGACTATTCTGAGAAGAAAGGCCGAAACAATCTAGAGGTCAGTCTCTTTTAAAGTCCAGACTTGGGAAGGACCATGTAGATTTGTGTCTAAAATGGTCTTTTGAGGAAAGAACCACACAGATATGAGTGGACCTGTCCAGTCAATGAAAGCAAGCATTTGTCAGTTATCGTGCAGGTCAACTCATTTACAAAGAATGAAATCCGTGACAGTCACAGACAACTAGACGCAGAGGCAACTTGGCTCAATTAGACACTAGGAAGTCATTTTGTGGCGGCAGAAAAGTTAAGTTCTTCTTTCGATCGATTTCCAAATTTCATTAGGGTATAAGGGTTTCAGTTAGTGCTTTCACAAATGGCTTCTTTTCTTTGTATTCCTTAGCACGAGTTTCTTAAATCTTAAATCTAAATACTGCCACAATGTATAAAATAAATAAATAAAATCGTTTAGTGACCAAATAAATATTTTTTACATTTCCTTAAAAGTAATACAAATAAACTAGATATTCTTAGAATTTTCATAAAGGAAACATAATTTTAATATTTTAACTTGAGTATTCCATACTACGTTGAGCCTGTCTCATAGTGTCCTTGAGAGTATTTAACCATTTGAAGTTTCAGGGTCGATACTGTATTGTATGAATTAAACATTTTTTTTAAATATATTTAAAAACAAAAAAAAACTCGTAAAACATGTTGATGCAAATGTAGGTACCGTCAATTGGGGTGAATAGATAGGTCTTCGATCTTTGTAACGATTATCGTAATGTTGCAGAATTGATACCCGTTTTTCAACCCATACCTATCTGTCGAAAACCGTGTTCATTTTCTACAAAAAAAGCGAAAACAACTACTGCGTTAAACAAACTATCTCCCATTAAAATCCCATCACAATTCTAAAAGTTAAGTTCTCAAGTAAACTATTCAGGTCGTATTGATTAATAACTAACTAGTTATCATGTCCGCTTTGTGGTTGAGCCACGAAATTATAATTATGACGAATTGCCGTGTTTACCTACATAAACTACTTGTAACACTGTGTTAACACTAATACCTACGAAGCAAATAATTATCTAAAGGGTAGATACATTCAGATGGAGGTATGTCTTCGCGAATTCTCGCCATCGCAAATGTTAGGCACGTCCAAGGCTCGCACAGTGTGGCATTTGTGTCGCGTGCCTTATTCCGTCTGTAAGCACCTTAATACCTGTGCTACATAACCCAAATATCAGCAGCAGACTGCCCCCTTGAATGTTATAAGACCCATAAAGCTTCGACTCTTGAGTACTGGTTGTCTGGAAGTGATCATTGATTTGAAATCAGACCATTCATGCTCAGATTCTGAGGTCGTTGGGGTCGGCTTACAATCTAATCGGATGCAGCTGAATACCAATATTTTACATGGACCTACTGCCTATCTGACCTCCACAACCTAGTTACTGGGTAACACGATACCCATTGGCTAGACAGGTTGTCATACTTTTGGGCTTGAAGTCCTTATCTATCTAACCAAATTTCTTCATCAACGAGTCCTCAAAAATGCGATATCGAACCAATGGCACTACCTAGTGATCATCAGCTCATGCAAGGGGCCGGTCAATTGTTTACCCCGCAACTCATAATCCATACGAATCATCATGATCATAATTTCACCCGAAAGACGTCTACTGCTGGACATAGGCCTCCCCCAAGTACCGCCACTTCGACCGGTTCTTGCTTCCCGCATCCAGCGGATTCCATACAAATAATGATTATAAATACGAAAGTAGCTTTGTTTGTCTGTCACCTTTCACGCCGTAACGGCTGAACAGATTTAGATGAAATGAAATGTTGACACTCGGATAGGTTTAGAATATAGGAAACTTTTTATATGTTCCCATGGGATAATTTCCTCTACGCGGGCGAAGTCCCTGGTAACAGAAAGTTTGTTAAAAAATTTACGCAACTTGCCAATTACCTATTGGATAAGAACCTATATCTCTCTTCAAACCTTTTTTGACATGCTACGGCCTTAAACGTAATGTCCAAGAAAAAACATGTTAAAAAGCCTGTTAAAAGTTAATTATAGCTCAGTTATCTTGTGAACAAATGTTTTGACGGCGGTACTAACAGATTAGATTGTAGAGATAATTACAGTCTGCCTGGAACCCAAACTGACTAGAAAGTGTTAACTCTAGCAATTGTCTGCGGCCGCGCCTGTGTGAAAACAGCTGCAAAAGTTATACATAGTTATTGAAAATTTGAGAGTTTTACATGTGAAAAGTAGTTGAGCGGTTCTGTCCTTAGTAAATTACAATAATACCGTTAGAACATCTTACCCTATCTCTTGTTTGTGGTAAAATTACTAATGAAGATCATATAAATGAACCTTTTCTGTGTAGCGTGTCAGCAATATTTCTGGTTCCCATCTTTTTACCGAAACAAGGACGACAAACTTTATTCTCTTAGTAAATTAATTAATTTTCAGAAAGTCCATCCCACTTGCTGAATGTAGATATAAAATCCCGGCCTGTTAAAATTTAAACTTCTTACCTATCGGAACCTATTTTATATACCTAAGCTGTTTATGGAACAGTACCTAGGCGACCGTGCTCTGCTTTGATGAAAATAAAGAATGCTCAGTATAGGAATGTTCAAACTAATCCATACAAAGTACCTACTTATTCCATGCTGCCATGTCATTATTCTCATGGCATTATTCAATATCTTGTTCTAAACTTTGGGCGACCGAGCTCTGCTCGGGTGAAAATACGGAGAAAACGAATTTTCCCAGATATGAGACCTAGCTATATTTTTCGCCCCATAAACCCCTATATTGCAAGTTTAATTGAAATCATCAGAGCCAATTTCGAAAACGTGAGTTCAAATATTGCTCGTTTAATAGTACTGGATGAGTATCGATATTTTATTGCGAAAATTTCAATAATCTTTCAACCCATTGCATTTATGACTTATTATCGCCACGTCTTTCATTTTCAATATTGAATGTTGGTCATGTTCTCGTGTCTCACAAACTGCTGCCATTCATCCAACGTTAATGAGTTTCCGGTAAAAGCTGAGCAAGCATTGAATAACTTGACCTTTGTCCCTTAGGCACTAGTTCCTAGACGTTAAGTATAGACTGTGTTTAGAAGTTTTCAATAATATTCATATTATAAGTTTAGGCATGTTCCCACTGCTTACTCTCCCGGTGTATCGACAGATTACAATTTCAGACCATTTTGACTGTTATTGATGATCTTTCATTCATTTGTGTTTCTTTTGGTTTGCAACGAATGTATTATATCAGGTTATTAACTCATTTTATTACAGTCCACAATACCCGCTCCTCAATCTTCCGCATCCAGTCCAGATGCGCTTACAAATGCAATTAATTGCGCAATTCTTGGCAACTGTGGTTAAATAAGTCATCTCCGTAATTCCAAGCAATTTACGGCAATCTAGCCTCACTATTAGTTACTTAATTTAACTCGTCATGGTTGATCAGTTATCAATTCAATTTGCACGCGCTATAAAATTTACGATACGATGTATTAACTGCGACAGCCTACAGCCATAATCTGACATGTCATCCAAAAAAAAATGAACACAAAATACCAGCCTGTAACAGTCCCATTGCAAGGCAAATACCTCTTCTCATACAGAGAAGGCACGAGCATTTATCACCACGCTTGCTCAAGACGGATTGGCGATTTCAAACTTATATTGACTATAAGTCCAGGTTTCCTCACGATGTGTACCTTCACCGACCTCAGTAATGTCCAAGATAAACTCAGAAAGAATAAAGGCGTTTCGAATAGCGTGCAAGTTAACTATTACCACAAGCCTGCAGCAATTTGTGCAACCTATTGAAGCAAGGATTGCAATAATGCAAAAGTAATTACAGGTTGCCGACCTTTTACCTAACAACGGTGTAACTACCTGTACTTAGACTATTATTAATGCCACAGGATGATAAGAAGCAGTTAATCATTTCTAGGTAGACTATAATTTCGCGGATAGCCTTTTATGTTTGATTTTACATGCAATTGCTGTAAGAGATCGAATGGTCTGGGAGAGGATACATTTGCTAAATCATAAAATATAAATTAAATACATGCAAGAATTGCAGAATTCCATGAATATTATAGGGCCTCTTAATTCATCCGAGTAAGTGGTTTATCTCTTTAAAATATTCGGTATGGCTGTGTACGAATATATTGTTCTCAAGTGAATTCACAAGGAATGCATTGATTATAATTAGTTATAAATCAGCGTTGCCATACATCCCAATTTTGGCGGAACGTCCCGACTTTTTTTAAAATCAAAATTAAATGTCCTGCGCGGGACAGGCTCAGTCCTGCTTTTTTCCCCCTTATTTTTACTTTTTTTTTATTCAGAAGACTCAACTACCTAACGATAGGGTTAATCTGATTTAAAATATCTTATTTCTATTAAAATACATTTTCTTTGGCTATTTTTGCTATCTATTGTCACGTAAACGTAACTTTGAACTCAAATAAAACGATAAATATTAAAAACTTCTGATTATATACGTTTTTTTACTATGTTCCCGCTTTCGACGAAAGAATCCCGCTTTTTTTACTCAAAAAGTTTCAGAATCCCGACTTGGCATGTTATAAATGTTTGTATCGATAACGTTAAAAATTGGGTTAAAAAAACCCTGTAATGGTAGTTTTAAGTAGGCAAATAAATAAATGTTACCATCATGGATCAATAAATGTTATCATCATGTCATCATTATCTTGACTATGTTTCCATCATGAAGTACCTAAAAGATACATCGATGAGGTCCATCGGTTCCTCTTTCCTTCAAATGACTTTCAACGGTTCAAGGGATCGCCAAAATAGTGCTCAATGTTCTAATAAAATTACAATACACGTGAGATTTGCGCCATTTCCGCGTACCGCTAGGCAGAGTGTGTAGCCCCCCTCAAGGTAGGCCAACGCCCCGGTGAAGGCCGTGGGTATTACTGGATGCGGGAAGTACAGGACCGGTCGTTGTGGCGATGCTTAGGAGGCACACGACTAGCAGTGGGACGTCTTTCAGCTGAATCTTGATGATGACGAATATAACAGTCTAACCTTAATTCTGAAAGAACCCTTCTCTGGTACCTCATTAACAGCATAACTATGTAAATGTCTGTTAAGTGCTCCCAAATTACGATGATTATTTTATTTTACTTTTTTTACATATTTCCTTGTCATAATCTTTTCATTATTTGACATTATACGGGGAGGCAGGGGGACATCGACGCGAGAATTGTTACCATGGATTCAGTACATGATTCTGAACCCCCATACGTTGAAATTCTTCGTCGGTTATTAAAAATAAAATCAGCTGTGTCATAGAAATGTACAACATCTACGCGGTCAAAATGTACGGAACAGCTGTTTTTTTTTTCCATCCATACTAATAATTTTAATACGAAAGACTCCGTCTGTATGTCTCTTACCTTTTCAAGTTTTCAGGCCTTAAAGGCTGAAAAGATTTTGATGAAATTTGCCAAATAGATAGACCATGAACAGGGTTAGGACATCGGATACTTTTAATCCCGGTAGTACGTTTCCGTGGGATAATTTCTGATGTCCACGTGGCGAAGCCGCTTGCAAAAGCTTGTTTCTCCTATACATTCTAACCTTATTCTTCTTCAACAGTGGCGGCAGTATGTATCCTGCTGGAAGTGGGCGCACTGCCGAGCCGGAGAGCTGGTTTCACCTGCAACGATCCAGCGCTGTCATACCCTCACACAGGAGACACCTTCTCCATATCACTGGTGGCAGCCATCACTGTCATCGTTCCTTATTTAGTGGTGAGTATTTTTGACAAACATGCTGACGTCTGACTGCCCAATTGATTGCATGTAGTTCGTCCAAGAAAGTACCTCCACCAAACTTATATCTGCCGCCAACAGTTGATGTGTTACGGTTTGAAGGGGAATGGGTGCCGCCGGTGCTATTGCAGGCACTTTAGACATTTCAGGTTCGTCGCTGGAATTGGGATGGTAATGCATGAGCAATGTCGTGTAATATGCGGTGGGACCAGTTACTATCAGTCTCATAGCTACAGATTTAAAAAATTAGAGGTGTCGCCCGGTTGGAACGAAATTCCTTTCGTAGTATACATATTATGTTTTAATACAGAGCCATCTAGTATAATCTCAAGGTTCAAGTGTCAAAGTTGTTTTTTGCTAAAAACTTTTACTAGATGGCTCTGTATTTAAAACCAAAAAAATTAACACTTGACGTTAACTTTTTCAGTCATAACGCTTTTTCGTTACGTGACAATTTCTAACAATTTATTCCTATTCGTTTCATTTCTTATTTCATTTATAACTAAATTAATAAATTGATCTAGAGAAAAAATATCCTGTGGCTGGATAAAAAACTTTATTTTCTTACTGTGAATACTTTTTTTAGACATGAAAGCTGCGGCAAAATCTGAAACTATTGTTAAGGAAACGCTATTGTAGTGGCCGCAGTTACTAATGTACACAGGTGCGTTTTAGTATACACAACCTGATGTACCTCCTACAGCCTATGACAATACGCCTAACGTCATACAATGCAGGTGCAATGCAAATGAAGCAAAAGTACAAGTTTCTAGAGATTTTCATGAAAATGTTGAAACTAAGGGTAGAACATTTTTAATAAAATATGAATAACTGTTAGTGTAACACTTCTTAATGTTATATGTAAAGTGGTATTAGCATTATAGTAATTAGACAATATGCAACAAAAACAATAATTATGTAGATTTACCGATGATGTAAGTACAAATAAAAACACATAAACGTACATAATGTAAAGGTCTATTTGCGAATGCATATATTTTTAAATGCAGGATCACGTATTTGAACGTGTAGAATTAAATAAAAAATAAAATTTATTTTCGTCAAAAATGTCACATTCGCGGTATTGGATCCCGAGCGACGACACTATATCCCCACTCTATCAAATTCTTTTTGTGTAAACAGGGACGGAACATTCGTTCGTTGGTCTCTCTACTTCTTCTTTTCGTGTGGCTAGTGACTAACTGGTGTCAGAGTTTTAAAGCTACTCATAGGCCTCTGCCTTTGTTTCACATGCCGTCGAGAAATATCTCTCAGGCATGCCGGTTTCCTCACGATGTTTTCCTTCACCGTTTTTGTGATAATTATAAATACGCACATGAATCCGAAAAGTCAGAGGTGCCTTGTGTTCGAACTCGAGACCTATGACTTGGCAGTCCGACAGTCACACCACTAGGCCAACTAGGCCGCTGGTCTCTCTATTAAAATGTCAAGAATATACCCAAAATAATGCTCCAGCGCTTCTGCTTTAACCCACCTTCAAACAAATATATTTTAATAAAATGTTTTAAAATAATAACTCATTGACCCTTTGACTACTCTTAACAAAAGACGATCACCATTTTAAAACTCTGACGTTAATTATTTAGTGGAACGTTTAAACAATTTGAGCCACTCATACGCTGACACTATTAATGCTAAAATAATTAGCAATGTGTCCAGTAGTTTAAAGGGTATCCTCGACAGTTTTCTGAAATACATTGACAAGAAGTTGTTATAATGATGCCTCTGCTTCTAAGTTAACAGCTTGTCCATCACAATTACGACGTTGGCTGTCTATCATTATGTGTCCATTTTAATATATTGTGCTGTCATTAGGACATGATGTATGTGAAGATGTATGTATTTCTTGACGATTGAGCATTAGCAAGTGATAAATCTATATACAATGTCGTCCATAGGCATGTGCTCGCCCGCATTTTTTTCAATATTCATGGAAAATTATCGAATAATATCTTTAAAAGGGGTCTATCTTGACTTTTTGAAGTGAACAACTTCTTTAGGCGCGTTTGGCATTTTTGAGATGGGACTTGATTTCGCGACACCGTGATGACATCAGCTTTTGACCATTAAAAAGACATCAACGCGTTGATTACCGCGGTGCCGATTTTTTTTCAAGTTTTCACTTCTGGCGGCATTCCCGGAGTGCCACTTTTTTTTCTATTCTTTTTTTTTCTGAATCCCCCTTCTTTTATGATTTTATGAACTTACTCTTGTGTTTTTTTTTAAATACTTTTATTTCTTAGAATAAAATGTTTTCATTTTTTTTACAAATTTTCATAAAAATATTAGTTAATCTGATAAAATAACTCATAAGCTGTTAAAAAATAATGAACAAAATCCAAATCGAGCTAATAACATCGGAGATATGGTAAACGCTACTAAAACATAAAAAATTTAATAACATGAAAAATATTAAAGTCATTTTTCCATATTTTTTCATAAATATTCAGAAAAATACGGGCGGGCACATGCCGATGGGCGACATTGTATATTAGTGTCTTCATCATCTTCGTCGAGTCACTACTGATCCTCTTTTTGTTTAGTGTTAGGTTTTTTTTTTTTGTTGTGTTTTGTCATCAATAATTCAGGATTATCATTACATTGAAATTCAGTTTAGACCAAATGAGCGAATGCACGTTCTGTCCTCACACTACTAAATTAGTTTTGTACAAACCCCTGCACGCCTAGCATTGTAACATGATAACCATAAAAACGGGTTTTATACGGGTTTTGTCCACGGAAGAATAGAAAAAATGACAGATTGTGTTTGTTTATCTGTCATTTTGTCTATTCTTCCGTCGAAGAAACCAGTTTTTATTGTGGTCATGCTAAGCATGCAGTTTGTACAAAAATAATTTGGTTGAGTGCGGAGAAAAAGAGCATAATTTTATTGATATTCTATATATTAGTATGGGTCTATCCATACAAAAATGTATGTTCTATGTTCTTTGGGTCTAAACCCACCTTGATGTAAAACTTTGGCAAAGGAACCAGCTAAAAGCAAATTTAACTCTCACTCCTTTTAAATAAGACCAAAAATCGCTTCTCCAAATTCAACATCACCTTTCTTTCCAGCTATGGGCAGTCGAAACAACGCTTCAACGAGAAGACGAATACAACCTGAAATATAGTAAACTCCTCGACAGCGCCAAGACAGCTGCCTTCTTATACCGGGACTATATCTACGGGTCTGTGTTCAACCTGACCATATTGGAGGTCGTGAAGTGTGTGGTCGGATCACCGAGGCCTACCTTCTTCGATCTGTGCCAGCCGGATAAGGCTAGCACTTGCAATGAGTAAGTATAGCACAGTGTACAATAATCTTGTCTCAAAAATTTTTGCTGTAACTTGTAGCGAAATTCTGGGCCGACTGTATTTATATTGCCATCGACAGGCTAAGAATAGGTTTCTGCCAAACTGGGAGTAGTACTGAATCAATTATTAAGATTTCATTAAAATAAAATGAAGGTACCAAGGTTTACCAAGGTAGATAAAATCTAAATATGAAGGGTCAGATGTCAGAATTGCTTTTGTGTGTAACTTGCTTATAATCAGCAGTTTACTCGTGTGTGGGCTATTAAATAAAACCGAAATTTATTTGGTTTGGTAACCAAGAGGTTAGATAAATTGATGAGCTTGAGGTTGTAAACTGTTGCTTACCAGAGGTAAAACTAGTAAGGCTAAATCATTCAGCATATTTTGAGGGTCTTGTATATTATTCTTCTTCTTTTCGTTTGTCACAGTTTTAAAGCCGCCCATAGGCCTCTGACTTGGCTTCGCATGCTGTCGAGAAATATCACGCAGGCATGCTTGTTTCCTCACGATATTTTCTTTCACCGTTTTTGAAGCAAGTGATTATTATGCACTATGCACATGAATCCAAAAATTCAAAGCTGCGTGCCTTGGATTCCAACTCGAGATCTAGGACTTGGAAGCCTGACGGTCACACCATTAGGCTATCACTGCCACTATAAAATGTATATTACTGTAATCAACCCTTATAATAAATATATCTTATCTCCAACAGTTCGGAATACGTCAGCAACTACCGCTGCACATCGATGAAGTACTCTCGCTACCTGCAAATCGACTCCAGTCGCAGCTTCCCTTCTGCGCATGCGTCGCTCTCTATCTACTGTGGATTGTTTCTAGCTGTAAGTACCTTTTATTCGTAGGTTTTTCTAATATTTATTTTATACCATAAAACAAATTGATTACAACATAGACACTTATAACATACTTATACACTGGTTTTAAAATAATAATTATAAATAATTAAATAAACCGTTGGAGAGTGATCGCCAAACTTTACTGCTAAAAATGTTTTTAATTTAATAAATAGGAGTACGGAACACCACTTCTATTCGTTTAATTCAAAGCATTTTTATTTTATCCTAGGGCCTGTAGCACGACCACTGATTTATTTAGTTCCCATTAAATTAGTCAGCAGATAATTTTATACAAATTCTGTTTTATTTTCGGTGGTGAGTAGAGGCTATTCCAACAGGCTGTTAAACCATCAACTATCCATTAGTTAAAATATATAAACTAACAAACCTTCCCTCCACAGTGGTATCTCCAAAGGCGAGCATTCAGCTGGCACAACCGCTCGGTCCTGCTGGTACCTCTGCTGCAAGTCCTCTGCATCGTGTACGCCGCAGTGTGCTCGCTGAGCCGGCTCAGCGATCACCGGCATCACTGGTGGGACGTGCTGGTTGGTGGAGCGATGGGAACCCTTAGTGTTTTGTACACGGTAAGTTTTAACTCTTTTTTTTATTAAGATTCTCGATGCGAAAAGGTCTGCCTGTTTGTGACGATTTTACTCCATAACTGCTGATTTCATTTCGATGGGCCTTTCGATGCCTGAAGGCAAAGGGAAACGTAATAAAAAGAAGTCCCAATAGGGTGAAATGGGGTACCTATTGAAATTTGTTAGGAAAATCCGGAAGCCTCGTAGTGGAAGTCCCGGGTAAAGTGCTCAACCTTACCAATTAGTGATAAATATAGACAGATTAGGTATTATGCTGAGCGATGGCCGTCTTGCGTGGATGTGACGCATATTCCCCCAACTTATTTTTTGTTTTGTGCTCATTCTTTGCGTCATATTTACTGCCAATAAACGTATTTTCTTTCTTTATGAGGTGTGTAATCATTCGAGAATTACGCAGTTCCTAATCAGTAACAACATAAACAGTACCTTCCATATTTGTAAAAGAATCTCCTTAAAATAATTACTGCGCACCGATGTCCACACCTTCAATTAAAACCACTGAATTTAAATACCAAACCATGTTCTCTGCCCTAACGAATTGTATTTAAATAAAGATTTTAATCAACCATGTTGTCATCACCGCCAGAATTTTATTCCATTCTCGTCAGTGATTTATGTTTAGCAGGCAATAAACCTCATTACAGTTTATGTAAATGTGTGCAAGGTGCAACTATGATGGAATCGTTTTATAACAGCAAGGGATTACCTCAGCAGTCGTGTTTACATGGAATGTACTTTATTGTTTTAATGTAATTAGTGCCTTTAATCTGTAGACAGCTGCTGCAAAGGTATTAGAGTATTCACCTCATTATACAGCCGTTTACGACTCCGATTTAGGTCACATGGATATAGCTTACCTGATCTTTGTGACTTTGTGGCAGTTAATAATGGTAATCAAAGCCCAAAAATCTGACAACCAGTCTTACCAAGGAGTATCTTGTTACCCAGTAACTGGGTTGTGTAGGTCAGACCGCTCCATGTAAAATACTGGTATCCAGCATGCGGTTACACTGCAAGCCGACCACAACACAGTTGGGAAAAGACTGGCCAGATTCATTGATATTTGTGGCTGATCATTTTTTTGCACTCAAAGTCAGATTTTACACATCAACATAAAAGTATCTACCCCCGGATTTTCCTAATAACCGACTAAATTTCCATTCTATCGGAATCTTAAGGCTGCTTTCACAGTTGTTCGGGAGACCCGTACGAGTAACGCCCGCAGTGCTCTGAAACGAGGGAGTTAGTACAATACGGTTGCTAGCGTTGCACGAGCTCTACTCAGAGCGGGTAGCGTACGGACCAATCCGCGTCGCTGTGAAACAATGTTCTAGCACCTTACGTGTGTTTCCGTTCCGGAAGCTCGTACGGGTGGCCCGTACGGGTCTCCCGGACAGCTGTGAAACCAGCCTTAAGGATTTGACAAAGATAATATACTCTCTTTAAATCACAGCGCAATCACAGATGACACAAATGAAAAATACTACAACCTGCTTTTTCTTTCTAGGTCCTAGTTCTCTGCAAGAACTTCTCGCAGCCAGCCGTGGTCAGCACAAGCGACATTTCGAGCAGCGATGGCAACAACCACCAGTCAGTGCGACGGCTACTGTCCAGTGAGACTCACGTCGTCGTCCCTTAGCCTCAAGCTGTGTAAGCAAACGCTTACATGGTTACAAACTCTTGAAGTGAAGTGAGGTGGCCCTGTGGTACGAAATCCGGGTATGGATCTATGAACCTCCTTTAGATCTAGGTGTAGTCTAAGGTTTCGAGGTCTGAATCTCATTTGCTTTTTAAATACTGTTGTTGATGATCTGTTTTCATTGGTTTCTGATATGTAAATATTGTCTAAATTGATTACTTTATCGTGCAAAATGCACTTTTGTCAATTGCTTAGAAAGTAGCATTAGGTTTTTAGCAGATCTGAAATTATGGAGAATTTATTCGTTTTCAGATCGTTTCTTATGACACGGTAGTTGTAGAAGAATACTGAATTTGACGTGTTAGTCCTTATCTTGAACAGTGAAAGCTTTGAGCTAACTTGATTTTAAAGTTGAATGAGTCAGAATCTTGTAGAAAAAAGTTTTATTTCGAAGACTGAGCATCAGATATTTTGTAGTTCGTTTCATGATTGGTAGATAGTTTGCAATAGAATTTCAATGTTTCTTACAACACTATATGCAAGTTTAGAAACACAAAGGCTAGAAAAGATAATTCTTTATTTGAAGAAGAGTCAAAAATATGTTTTGCATTAGACAAGTATATAGCGTAGAAAAGAGTCTTAGAATAAAATGTAGGGTAATTTTAATTATATTATTATAGATAAGGAAAGATAGAATGTTCAGTTAGCTTAGAGTTATGAGCATTGTTCAAATTAATTTGTTAGTGATGTTTTTTAGAAATGTGACGAGAAAATGAATTGTAAATAAAAGTAGTTTTAAATAATTAGTATTTTGTGCGAGTGAACTCTGAATATGACCTTATAGTAGAAAATTGAATTTAGAATTTCATTGTAATGATATTTCAATGTTCAATGTTTAGTAGACACTAGCGTTATAATAACGAAAAATGAATTTACGCTACTGCTGAGGATAAGGTCCTGGGTTCAATTCCCGGGTCAGGCAAAGTGTTATCGGATTTGTCCATCTGGAATTTCTCAGTAGCAGCCCGGAGTCTGGATTTGTGCCCGGTTGATGGCAATGGGCTCGCCCCCTATTACATGGGACTTAAAAATAACTGGCGAAATATGTGTGTACTATAGATGCACATGTATTAAATATGTTTTTTTGTGAATTTACATAAAACTTACCATGAAATAATAGCATGACAGCTCATATACCAAAACGTTCCACCCTTTTAAAAGCTCAAATCAAAAATAAATTCACTTATATAAACTAATTCATTAAATAAAAATAATGAGAGTGCGTACAAAGGGATGTTAGTTTGTAACATAGAAATTCACTTACCGACAAAACCTAAAGAGATTTCTTTCATCTTAATTCCCCTTCTTTTAAAAGACAGGGGATGTCCAATGTTTTCTTTGAAGCTTCTTATTTAAAAGGGGAATAACCCTCTGTTTACAATGACAAATGGAATAAGTCAATCATTTTTCTGAACAACACCCTCGTAGAAAGCGACGGTATTTTTAGAAAGAAAAAGTTTGAGAAACTTTGTCATTAATTTGAATTATTGTTTGTTTCGAAAACCTATACAATAATATGGTATTGGTTTGTAAAAGAAATACACAAGTTATTTCGAAATTAATTTAACATATTACTTACCTAATCGTAAAATATTTTGATAAATTTGCTCTTTAAATCAAACATGTTGGGGGTCAGCTTTCAGTCTAACCGGATGCAGCTGTATTCCGGCATTTTACATAGAGCGACTGCCTATCTAACCTACACAATCCAGTTACTGGGCAATACGATAACCCTTGGAAGGAAAGACTGGTTGTCAGACTTTCGAGCTCCTGACTACCCGTAATGACTGTCAGAGATCTACTAAAAAATTACAACCGGAACCAACAGCTTAACGTGATTTCCGAAGCACGTAGGGGTCCCGATATGTAATGGATGGCCGATACGTAAATTCAAAACAGTTTTATTAGGAGTTAGTAGATTGTTTGCGCCTAATTATTAATAACACGAGTCATTCGTAGTTGTATATTTCATTATAATTAATTATAAGTTAATTATAAATGATACCAGTGATATTGTAGTGCTGATTTAAAAGATTAATTATGGATATTTTTTTTAAAGGACCATTTCTATATTCAAAATTTAAAAAAAAGATCTTTTAAACCTGGAAGAGAGCTTGTTTGTTTTTCTTAATGATCGGGATTTGTGCGAAAATATCCATAATTAGTTTAATGAATTGTAGATTACAGCAACGTTAATTAAATAGAACATAAAATAATAGAACGGTTTCACGGCGTAACTCTACTTACTAATTTATTAATTAGTTGTATTAAATATTATTAAAATACATTTTAAATAATAACAACATTTGACAGTATTCACTGCTTAGTACCTGTCTAGTCGTAAGGTTATTAAAAAATATATTTATTGTTAACATTTTTCATGAAACCATGAGTAAAACCACCCACCTCTATTTATAAATAATATTAAAAACACATTACTCTTTTTTGGTTTCTACCGTAGTTGGGTAAAAATAATTTCACATATCAAAATTATTTTAGATTTTTTTTTTATTTTTGTTTAATTGAAATTATTTCTGTATTTTTTTAAGAATTTGACATTCCTGTGCATTTAGTATACTATTAATTTTAGTTTTTTTTTTTTTTTTTAATTCTGAAAATTGTAAATATTCTATTTAAGGTGTAGATATGTGAATGTGGCTGTCTGTATGTAAACTTGTATAAAATAAATAAATTAAACAAATTTAAATTCAATGATTTTATTCTTACTTCACCTTTGTTTATCATTGAAAGAAAGATAGTGATCGTTCGGTCAGTGGGTTGTCTTAGGGGCAGAGTTGTCTTCAAGATTTTTAAAATATTGGGGTCGACTGGTCGACTTGGGGTTGACTGGAAGTCGACCCCAACTATATTGGGGTCGACTTCCAGTCTAACTGGATAAAGCTGAATACCAATATTTTACATGGGCGACTACCTATCTGACCTCACTCAACAACCCAGTTACTGGGTAATACGATACCCCTTGGAAGGTGAGACTGGTTGTCAATCTTTCGAGCTTTTGACTACCCGTAACGACTGTCAAAGATCTACAAATGGCAACTGGAACCACCGGCTTAATGTGCTTTCCGAGGTACGTAAGGCTCACGATATGTAATTGATGGACACCCATCCACGAACCGACCTCGGCAAGCGTAGATTAACCATCGATCGACCCGTGTGGCTGTTATTATTTAGCCACGAGCCCCTGTTTAAATCCGAGACAATAAATTATGATGTTTTTATAGTTTAACCGAGACATCTGTACAGCGCCATAGGTACCTATGTGCATGGCGAGACAGGGTGGCAGTGCAGGCCGCTCATTAGTCAACGCTCACGGACGTCGCGCCCTCGCCTCTCCGCGCATTCCTAAGGCGCGTCAAAGCGGTCTCGGTCAAACTATAGTAAGAAACTATAAACAATATCTAAATAATGGCATTGTTAATGTCTGGGGAACGTTCTTCAAACAGTGTTCGATCATCAACTAAATTTAATTAAATAATAAAGTTTTTATCTCCAGTTAAAAATAGCAAAGTCACAAGCGAAAGTACCTAACATTAAGTTAAATACATACTCGTTGAATAAAACCTCTAATTGGTTTATTTAGTTCTGATAAACCTAAAAGGGAAAGCATTTTATAGGCTTGTAATTACACGCAGCTTGGATTATGGTAATTCTCTTAGGGAGCGCTCAATTTCACGTGATAAAAACTTTGTTTTACAATAATTGGATGAGTTTTAGCTTCAAGGTTATTATAAAAACATGATTCCTTATGAATATACATTTTTATGTTTAAGTAATAGTTAGTTAGAAATTATTCAAGCAATGCATTATTATGTCTAAACAATATGAGTATTTTTTTTCGGATGCGTATTTATTGCCGCCGATCTTGGCAACGCGCGTCGCAAAGAAGGTCGAATTAAAATACAAATAACTGGAACAACAAATCTATTTAATAAAATATTAAATTCATTCACTCCTGGATCCTGACAGAAAACGCAAAACCTACATAAATAAATAAAATACGGCTGGGTTTAAAATATGAAGTTTTGACAAGAATCTTTTAAAATTAGAGTTTTTTTTTAATTCACTCCCGAAAGGGAAAGGAGAAGAAAATTGTAGTTTTTGCCGATGTAGAATCCACACGGAGACATGACTTGCAAATTCATAATTAAGTTGTAAGAATCAATAGAAACTACATTTGCAAGGATAAATTACTTTCAATCCATGTTAATTGCTAACTACAGCTTGAAACATTTATGTAACTTACTATAGAAATATTTAGTACATACTTAAATTTTATTACCGTAGGACAAGCAAGCACTATAAACCAGTTTCTGCCTAATTAGGTACATTTGAGAAATAAACACGAAATCTTTTCTATATTGTTTTTTTTTAGTTTTTCGAATGCAAAATTAAGAAAATTGTTAGTCGCATCATCACCCGCATATAAATCTTTTAGTTATCATTCTCTTGCCCACCCAATTTATTTGTAATCGACGCAACATGTTTTCAGTGGTAGTCCAGTGGTAACGGCCCCGACTTAAGAGTTGTAGGTCATGGGTTCGAATCGAGGCAGGCACTTTATATTGTGTAAATAATTTAATCACCACTGCTCTCAAACTGGTGAAGGAAAACATCGTGAGGAAACCGGCACGTTCTAGAATAAAAATACTGACATGTGACATCTATCAACCCGCACTGGGCCCGCATAGTAGATTACATTATGATTACAGATAACCAAAAGAAGAGAGGAGACCTGTGTCCCAGCAGTGGGAACATTATAGGCTGATTATGCATGTCATGTCTTCTTATTCCATATTTACATCTTTATTACATCGGCTACACTGTCGTGATAATTCGTCTTTATTCGCCTGGCTCAAACGCCCAAAGACCCTCTGCAGGTATAGGTATGTGAACCCCTGGGGGTCCATGTGGTCTAGAACACTTCGAGAATGACTGGCCTAGGCATTCTAACAAACCAAATCAATTATCATGATAATGATTATATTAAGATAAAATACTGTATTTTACCATTATTTTGTAAATTATATACAGCTTATTCACTTGATGGAATTTTTATAGTTTAAATTGATGTGTTAACTGTTATTTAATTTAGCATTCACGTTATGTTGTATTCTTGTCGGAACCCGGAAGAACTTTTAATATACCTACTCGCGATGACAACTCTAAAACATCATTTTTATGATACTTATTTTATAAAATAGAAGAATGGTGCTACGCCATGCTATTTTGATATTATTCATAACAAAACTGCATTCCTCGTGAGTTATTTCTGTAAAGTGTGACGACACAATAAAAGATTTCTGTTCATTTAGATATCTACTACACTTGGAATTGAAGAATGCTAGATAGATATATAGCATATCTATTAGAAAGGTGTGATCATATTTAACACTCTCCCTGCCGACAATATATGAAACTTTTTAAGTTCAGGAGGCCATGGAGGTCCCCGGCGGGTCCCAAAGTTTCTGCTTGTGAATGCCGTGAGTCAAAAGTCAAAAATATTACAAGAAGCCGTGGGATACGCCGGCGGGTCCTAAAAAAAATCTTATAGGACGCCGTGGGATCCGCCCTGACCTCCCGAATTCAAATAGTTTTTACAACTACTGGCGTGCTGTTATGGAAAATGTGATACTTGTCTTACGTATGTGCTTTGGCCTGCTGAACAAAATTTTTTGGGGGTCGCCGGCGATTCCCATGGCAGGGAGAGTGTTTACAGACCATCAAACTAACCCACTTTCTCCGTGGAACCAACATTGTATAAGAAAAACAGTGGCACTCCGGGAGTGCCGACAGAAGTGAAAACTTGAAAAATTTTATTGTGCAGGAAATACTTTTAATGAGGTGTCGGAAAGGATAACGGTGTCGCGAGGTCAATTGTTTTTTAACATCTCAAAAATGCCCAACGCAACTAAAGAAATTTTCACTTCATAAATCGCTGCTGTCGACTTCCGCAGAGAAGTCTGAGGCAAAAAGAGAATACAGGTAGCAAGAGCGAGCAAAGCAAGCTCGAAAATTTTAGCACCCCACGTTTATATTTAGCCTGCGTAGGCGGCCCAACTACAAACTGCCTTTTACTTATTGAACATATTTTAGTCCCCCAGGACCTGGGGCCCGTGGCAGACCACACCAGCCTCTTAGTCCGTCGGTGGGTTAGCGTTCATTCAAATATTGTGTACGTTCCCTAACATACATAGCCACAATTTCAAAGACGAATCACTACGCCCGCATCTTTCTTAACTTGTTTCGAATTGACTTTTTAAAATTAAATAGCCACAAGGGGTCTTCAAAAGACTTTGTAACTTCTAAAATGTAATTTAAAATACATTTTGTAATGAATACTTGCTGTGCTCATTAAAAATGAAATTAATGTAAATTATTTTAAATACTCTCTTTCAATAATCACCATTTTTGAATGGTTATCGTTAGGATAACTAGATGGTTTTAATTTTGATTGTGAATTGGTTTTGGAATTCAATGTAGACAGTAAATAAAATGTGAATAAATTGTTAACGAAGACTTTTTAATGAAGCGCCACCTGTCGGGAATAAATTACTGATTATTTATTACTTACAATATCTGAATGACCTGATGAGGTTTTTTTTTTGAACGAGGTTTTCTAAAAATGAAACCTAACTAGATAGAGTTATCGCCCCCGAAACCGAATTTAGTTTTTTTAAACCGAATTTCACGTCGTCGTCGTCAATCGTTGGAGCCGTTTCCGATATTCAGATTATATTTAAACAAGAATTGCTCGTTTAAAGGTATTAGATACTGGTATCCAAATAACTTTCTAGTTTCCATAAAAGGCATGATGCCAAAACTTTTTTCCTTTGGGTAGTTTATTAAAAAATATTAGACACGTTTTCTTTTTTTACGTAATCAAAAGATTACGGCGATACATTGAGTTAAAATGTACCATGACGTCACGAGTATGTAGATTTTATCCTTACTTGTGACGTAGCGACCCCCACTCGGAAACTTTAATGCGCTTTATCTAAGTATTTTGTTACTAATATGATAAACCAAAAAATACGTGTCTAATATTTTTTTATTATCTGATAGACGGACTAAATAGAATTTCTTCTTTTTTACCCAGGATTCATCCCTATTCAAAGGGTCTCTTTTTTCTAAATCTTTTGAACACACTAAAATTGCAGAAATCATCATAATCATCTGTCTGCCTTATCTCAACTACTATGAACTATGTTCGGGTCTGCTTCCAGTCTAACCGGATGCTGCTACCACCAGTGTTTTACATCCAGCGACTGACCATCTGACGTTCACATCCCAATAACTGGTTAACTCGGTACTCCTTGCTAAGACTGGTAGTCACACTTTTGAGCTACTACAAATCACAGAAATCTATAAGAACATAAAATGCAATAAGCTAAGCACAATGTCCAAATTATTCATTTATTAAGAACAGATGTCATTAATTATCTCTCATCACTGACTTACAGAAGAAAACATCAAAGGGAAACCAGTACCCTAATTGCGTAATGCACGATCAATCACAATTTGTTTCGATTTGAAACATATAGCTAATCCATTGCTTCATAAGTTGGAAAAAAAATATGCTGAATAACGTTAATAACGCAATGAATGATGTTCAACTGTCAAAATGAAACAATCTTAATCGCTTACGAAAATGTGTTACGTAATACAGGACTTTTCTGAAATTTATTTTGTAACAATTGACCAATAAAAAATATTCTTATTCTTACTACGTAGTTTGAAATCACCAGCACCCATTAAATAACTTTTGTTCTCTGTAATTCTGTATGAGATGAGACCTTCACCCTCCAGTGGGACACACGGACAATAACAGACTGGTACTGGTATACGACTGCATAGGTTTTTGCAGCAGACGATAAAAATTAAAGTAGAATTATTGTGAGTAAAGCTACCTTCGTGTGTTTTGCATGTAAAGTGCTCAGCGCCGGGGACATAAATTAGTGAATGTTTTACAAGGTAAGGGCTGCCACGAGGGCAAATAGACTATGCACATATATGAACTTATATACTAAGTACTTTTAAGATGCTCTTCTGAAGGGGACCGCAATGACAAACCGTAAGCGGCAACGTCACCCAATCGCAATGACAGACCGCAGCGACAATGGTGCATTTTTTTTTTTGACATATGATTATTGTGAAACTGAAGAAGAGAAATGCCGCTGCTGTCGAAGTGGCGACGCCGCGTTCAGAATTAAAACCGCAGCGGCTGTAGTCTGTCACTGCGATTGGGCGACGTTGCCGCTTGCGGTTTGTGGTTGAGGTTATGGTTGCCTTAAAATTAAAATTTTCGTCTCCTTAAAGCGTAGTTCAGACAGACTGTGCCACCGCCTCTGTCCTAACATAACTAAGTTTACCTGTGTAAGTTGAGAATGTTTATCTCATACTTACAGCTCTATACAATACAACAATAAAGTACTTAGTTCTGAATTCAAATTATTATACGCGATAAATCTAATAAATGATGGACATGGAAACTAGCATTCGTTCGTATTCGGAAATGCGATTATTCCCGAGGGGCAGATGTACTGTACGAGGCTTCTGAAAACTTTGTTTTAATCAGTTGTCAAATGTTATGTCAAGTTATTTGATATTTTTATTACAGTTCGCCATTTGTTATTATGAGTGTGACAAGTTGTTAGTTTTCCGGTTGATCAGCTTTTCAGAAACGAATGTTAAGCTTTTATGACGAAATTAAAATTAAGTGACTACCTCGTTGGTCTAGTGGTCGCAAGCGCTACTATTGACCGAGAGGTCTTGGGTTCAATTCCCATGTCAGGCAAAGTGTTTTTCAAGTGGTTTTCCTATCTGGAATTGTGCCCGGTTCATGGCAACGCTCGGGGGACCAAGGCATGATGTTATGTCATGTTAAGTACACATACATCTATTTTGCTTTCACATATAAGGTAACTTATAATAAAATTCAAATAATATAGTCAAAGATAGTTAATTGATTCAGGCGTGACCTTGCGGAAATCCATTATAAAATGATGATGTGGATATATTTAGTAACCTGTTCCGCTTAGCTATTTCTAAAGAGTCTTAAAAAGACCCTGGAAGAAATCGACACGTGTTTCACCTATCAACGAGGCATCCTCAGGATGACGATTGACTTGTCGCGAGAAGCACCGAGCGCGCGCTTGGTGTGGCAACACGCCGTGTTCGAGTGCGGAACAGGTTACTAAATTTATCCACATCATCATTTTATAATATAGTCGTCATAATAGATACCGCTATAACTCTACACGATAATAAGTAATAAGTTTCCTGTAATTAACAGCAATAGAACAATATGAAAGTATTGTAAAAATACAATACTTTCATATTGTTCTATTGCTGTTACAACAACAAACAACAACAACAAACTTTACTGAACCGCATAAGCCGTTCAGTAAAGTTTGTTGTTAACGACGCACTAACGGTTTCTTAGAGACGTGTTGTCAAAGAAAATTAAGCATAAGATGAAGAAAATATATACTTACTTGGATTTATATAGGTACTCGAGACTTTAATTATTTTCTGATTTATTAATTATTATTACATCTCTCAATATATCTGTTTATATTTTGTGTTGAAGCCATTAATTTATCTCAGAAAATATCTACATCATTATTATAATACAGTAGTTTGCTAAGTAATGTAATATAATTAATAAATGCTTCCTCTCTCCTTTTTTTTTTTTTTTTTTGAGGGTGGGAAATCATCAAATAACTTCACCCGCTCTGGGCGGAGTGGGAGGGCGTGTCAGACTCTTACTGACTAAAACCCACCCGTGTTCCTTCGGTTGCCCTGTTGCCGGGGGCCACGATCTCCCTTTCGGTTTTCTTCGTAACCCCGGCAGGCATCGGCCCTAGTGGACCCCTTCAAATCTGCTGACATCTCTTTGAGGCGCGCGTGGAACACAACGCGCCGTCGACCCGGGCCTGGTCCTTATCGGACGGTGAGCCACCCATTGCTCACCGTCCGCAAGCCCGCGCCTACGGTGGCCGGAAATCGCCTCGCGATTCCCGACGCCCTGGGCGTCTCCTCCTGCGGCGGTTAGGGTTAGGGGCGTGAGGGCGCGAAATTTGCCTCTCCCTCACGCGTTCCGCCTCCTCCTTCGCGAGCATTACAGCTTCGCAGAAGGAGGTGACGGCCTCCCATTTCCTCTCGCTCCGTACCATGGCCCGAACCAGGGCCGGACGCGAGAGATCACCGCCGCCAATCGCCTCCACGAGGACACGGCGATGCTCCGCCCAAGCTGGGCAGACCTCCACCGTATGCTCCACCGTGTCCTCCGGGCGATCCACATAATGGTGACACCCGGGCGTTTCCTCTCGCCTTATCCTGTGCAGGAACCTCCCGAAACAGCCGTGTCCGGTGAGGACCTGCGTCAGGCGGAAGGTGAGGACGCCGTGGCGCCTCTCTAGCCACTCCTCAAAAAGGGGACTTATCGCCGCAATTGTGGCGTGCCCAGCGCTGAGTTGCGACAATCGCACTCTCCATGACGCCATGAGATCCAAATAAATAAAATAGTTTGCTAAGTAATTTAATATAATTAATAAATGCTTCCTCTCTCCTAACTTACTTATTTTACTGTGCCCGACAGGGTCCATATGATGCTGATTTCTGGCCATCGTAGGCGCGGGCTTGCGGACGGTGGGCAATGGATAGCTCACCGTCCGGTAAGGACCAAGCCCGGGTCGACGGCGCGTTGTGTCCCACGCGCACCTCAAAGTGATGTCAGCTGAATTGACGGGGTCCGCTAAGGCCGATGCCTGCCGAAGTTGCGCAGAAGTCCGAAAGGGAGATCGTGGCCCCCGGCAACAGGGCAACTGAAGGAACACGGGTGGGTTTTAGTCAGAAAGAGTCTGACAGGCCTTTCCGCTCCGCCCAGAGCGGAAGAAGTTATTTGTTAATTTCCCAGCCAAAAAAAAGGGTTCCTAATATGATCTAATTTTACCACCTAAACCTGCATACGGAATGCAATAAAAGTATTAAGTACCCTGCGGGGTGATAACGTTTGACACTTACGTACAGTCAGGCAATGACATTCATTTTGACAGTTCAACAACATTCACTGCGTTATTTACGTTGTTGAGCAGACAAGTTTTTCGAACTTATGAAGCAATGGTTTAGCAATATCCTTCAAAATCATTCAGATTCTGATTGAAAGTGTATTACGCAATTGGGGTGCCTGTTCATAGATTACTGATGAACTTAATACAAAACTTTACCTGTACTCGCTCGGGATATTTCAAGGAAATTACATTTTCAACACAATACATGAGGTGAGCAGTTAGTAAATTACAAAAAAATTGCGCATACTCCATTGCCAGGTTGAGATATCAAGAGTTCCCATCACTCAGCATTTAGAGCTATTTAGCTAGCATAAGGTCAAATGATGCAGGAAACGATCACCTTCGAACTCTTAACCAACACTCTTGTAATTATGACATCTGATAATCGAACGAAAATATGGCCCTAATGCATATTTTTTCCGCAACGTGCCAACCCTAGCACCAGCAAAAACACACACCTATCCTGCTCAACGTAAAATAGTGAATAAAAATAAACGAAGAAGCAACAATCACGAATACTGGAGGATATAAATTTTGTCGTGACTAAGGACGCCTACAGACGAACGATACGATGCCCGACGATGTATCCCAAACATTGCAACTTGACATACAATAAGTTGTTGAATAAAATAAATATTAAGTATCCTCCTACAATAGTTGCTAATCTGGGATCCTGTGAAATACTGACGACACACAAGGTGCGTATCACTTTTGTTATAAATAAGTATCTAGGTTTTTTTTTCGGTTCAATGTCGATTTGTCCAAGTCCTCGCAGATTTGTATTGACAGCCGAAAGGCTATTTAGACAACAGACAGATTTGTCGCTTACGCTGATAGTTGTTTTAGTAAAATCTGCTGCCTAAGTGAATAGATAAAAATAAGACAAATTACAAGACTTAAACAAATAATAAATCCAATCGAATTGCATTGATTGCGTCTTGAATTTTGAATAATGTCTTTGCAAGCAATAATGAGAAACTTGGAACACGGTCACTAGTCGCATTCGTACGAGGATACCCAGCAGAGTAACTTGCCCACATACTTATAGCCCATGCGTCACCTAAACCTGTAACTAGCATTGGACTTGCATCTTGCAAGATGATGTAAATTACTTTGATCAGCCAAAGGTTAATATAAGAACAGCTGTTAATGGCTGCCATCCATTACAATTTTAACACAGCAAGATTCTTTATGAAGTCTTACATTATTTGATAAGAAACTTGAACCAGGTTTTAATGTTTTCAGATGATAATAAATTCTAATACATTTGACAGTTAGAGATAAAGGCAGCCATTTTTTTTTTTGCCTCGTGTGGATATTGTAAGATGCAAGTAATAACAATAACTTTAAAAAAGGAACATTAATGTTACTTTGTCTAATATATGAGTAACGGGAACCCAAGGCACGCACCTCGGTCTTTTCAGATTCATGTACGTATTGATTAATTATCACTTGCTTAACAAACGGTGAAGCAAAACGTCGTGACGAAACCGGCATGCCTGAGAGATATTTCTGGCCGACATGTGAAGCCAAGCCAGAGGCCCATGAGCGGCTTTAAAACTCTGACACCACCACTAACCACACGTTTTCGTGTGGTTAGTGGTGGTGTCAGAGTTGAAGATGGGATCTTCTTTTGAAGATGGGAAGAGTGACGTGTTGACAAAATTGGCCATTCAGCAAGGTTCGTAGCAAAGCTGCTGCCTGGGTACGTTGGAAGAACTTAGAGAACGTTACTTAGGTACCTACTCTTACTTCTTTTTTGGAACGAAGTTCTTTAACGCGGTTTGTAAACTTTCAGAAGTGAGCTAAAAAGTTTTAATACTTGCGACTATCTTCTTCTAATTCAAAGAGAAAGAAAGAGAGAGATAGAGAACGCCGGAAGAAAAAACAAACGACAAAACAAAAGAAAAGAGTAAAGTGATTACAGTGTAGTGGAATAAAATTGTACACATCGGATCGAGTATACTGCATGCCGGAGGGAGAGAGAGAAAGTGTTAATTTGGTCAAAATGAAAATCCAAGATACAATTTCTTTTCAAATTCTTCGTCATGGGTATCGTTTTCATAGTTTTCGAGGGTGCTAAAGCCGATGGTGAAGTTAAAATGAAAATCTAAGATGGCCGCTGCAAGAATATTGTTTTTGTTTTAAATCATACGTGAGAAGGAACTTTGTTCCTGACGGGGGTCCCACGACCGCACACGATTTTTTATTGTAAGTACCTCTTTCATTTCATTCTGTACTCCAATAAAATTGTGAGGTCATCACTTTACTTAATTAATCCTTAACTGAGGTCATCGTGATTCTCTTGCCCTTATCCGAATTTATTTGACGTCATTAGTTGTCATCTCGGTAGCCACCTTTTCTAGTCATATCATCTTTCACTCAGTCCATCCACCGTTGCCCATACCATGACAAGCGATTTCCGCACAACTTTTCAGTCACCGGTGCCACTTTTAGACTTCCTCTTATGTACTCTTTTCTTATTCTATCAATTCGCGTAACACCACTCATCCCTCGTAGGATTATCTTCTCAGCTGTATGCAATTGCCTTGCCCAACATTCGGATCGTCAGTTCAAAATTGTTGAGAACCTCTGGCGTGGTTATAAGATAAATAGAGAGATGTGTGTGCCTGATAGGTCTGACGATAAGGATCTGAACACATTCGTCCGGTAGCCTGTCTTCCTTGCTCGGCGTGATAGCTGTCTTTGTTCATTGTGTCGAACTTACTTTGTTTGTACTTTCTTTTTCTTTGAAGTACGATGTTTCATTTGTTGACTTTTTTGTAACTTTTGGTTCAATAGCCTCTGTGGTCCTTTGATAGCCTCTGTGATCCCAGGTTTCCGAGCGACTATTTTCGTTTTTTGCCCCCGACTTTCGAAATTAAAGTTATTTTTTCACTCTATAGTGTTTTTTTTTTGGAGACGTTTCTTTTTTTTTTTTTTTTGTAAAAAGTTTTTATTTTTCACCTTATAGTTGTGGTACCTACCCCACACAAATTCGAAAACTACTACCTGCTATGTAAATAACAGTGACAGGAACTTATCATCCACATGCTAAGTGGGAAAAAGTACGTATTATTGAAGGTAACTCAAAAACTATCCAAGCAAATTTAATAAAATTAATATGGGACCACCTCGAGAGCATACCCTTTCAAACAAATAAGAATTTTCAAAATCGGTCCACAATTGACCGAGAAATCGGTGGACATACATAAAAAAAAAAAACATAGGCGGCGAACATAGAACCTCCTCGTTTATGGAAGTCGCTTAAATAATACTATAATAATAATAACTATAATAATAATAATACTATAGATAAATTAATACAATGGCTTGACATAAATAATTTAAAAATAAATCTTAATAAATCTGTTTATATTAATTTCAATAAATGTAATAATCCTAAATATAATATTAAACTAAACGTATCAAAAATTAAAGAAGTAGCACAAACGAAGTTTCTAGGCGTAATTATTGATGAGAATTTGAATTGGAAAGAGCATGTGGATAACGCTGCAAAGAGAATAAATAAATTTGTATATGCTCTTAAACAAATCAAAAATATTACAAACTTAAAAACAGCTCTCATGACCTATCATGCATATGTAGAATCGGTACTACGTTACGGGCTTATAATATGGGGAAATAGTACCGATATAAACCGAGCATTTGTTGCTCAAAAAGTGCATTAGGGCAATTTACGGGATGCACTCGGAGGAATCTTGTAAACCCATATTTAAGAAACTAGGTTTGTTACCGCTGCCGTCGCTTTATATATTGGAAATATGTATGTTCGTTAATAAACATAAAGACCTGTTTATATCAGCCAATGATATTAATCCAAGGAGCCGGCGTGATCCACTGAGACTCGTTCTGCATGATCTTCCCAAGCTTGCAAAATATAATAAAAGTTGCTTATATAATTGTGTTAGTATATATAATAACATACCGAGTAGCATAAAAAACTTAAACTCCAGATTATTTGAGGGAAAATTGTTTGACTGGTTAAACTTGAAAAATTTCTATAGTCTTAAAGAATTTATGGATAACAAATTCTCATGTTAGTATTGAGTGAACATATGCATGCTAAGTACAATTCTGGCAAAACATGTAAGATCTTTATTGTAAATTATTGTAACACCATGTATACCATGTTTTATGCAAATAAATACTTACTTACTAAAAAATCAATATTCGTCGTCCCCTGAAGATATAAAAACAATTATCTGCCAAAAAAAATCTAATAAGAAAGTATTAGTCTTATACGTAACCGTAACACAGTTAATAGCGATGCATAAATAATATTACTGCAGTTACTTTGTACTTGTTCTGTTTAATGCGTTTAGAAAGGGAACAGATGGCGCCACTAATCACTGAACATGGTCTTCTACCACATCGAATGTAAAACGAAGATCTTAAAGGCTCTCGCACATTTGGGCGGGCCGCGACACATCGCAACGTATTGCAAAAATCTCTTGCATCACTTTAGTACATTTTGTATGAACCATCGGGCCGCAGTGCAACGCACTGGCGGATCGCTCGACAGACGTATTTTTGCGGCTATACTGTTTTGCTTTACAAAATGTCGAAGAGTTATCTAGGAGGATATTTGCAATACGTTTGTGTTGCGGCGCGGCACGCCCGAATGTGTGCAAGCCTCTTTGCACTGAAGTGGAAACAGTTCAAATTCAAATCCGAATTTGAATCTGTTTGAAACAATCATGGACGTTGTGTTGCGACCCGTTGCGGTTCCCAATGTGCTTTGGCGCATTTTTGCAATGCGGCGCGCTGCGTCCCGCCGCGATAATGTGCGCTAAGTTTTACGATACAATATAAAATATTACTGGTTCTACTGACATACATACGGTAATAGAAACTGATATAGACAGGCTTGATTTAGTAGGATCTTAAACTACATTAGTTCCTTCAACTTACATAATAACTGACATAAAAACAGTTGAAAGTTGAATCTACAAACTAGTTGCACAATCAAATTAAGTACCTATACTTAATTTGATTGTGCAAGTTTACTTACGCATCCGGCTTACACTGTAGAAAGAAAAGAAACACTCACTGAAAGTTGAATCTTTTGTTTGTCAGATTAATTTGGACAGCCAGACAGTCAGTCGATTTACTTACTTGAATGTAGGTAACGCATTGAAAGTCATTTGAGAAATCCGATCGGTTTACGTCATAAGGATATTCACAAAGGCACAAGAAACAAAACACTTTCGTATCATCCTTAAAATTAGCCTATAATATTCCCACTGCTGGGACACAGGCCTAAGGGCTGTAATCAACCGCGCGAGCCCGGTGCGGTTCGTGTCTTCGAATTTTTGGTTCTACGACATGCCGTTTTCCTCACGATGTTTTCCTTCACCGTTTTCAAAGCAGTGGTGGTGAAATTATTTTCGCAAAGTAAGGCGTCTGCCTGGGTTCGAACTCGAACCGTATCATCCACTTATGAGGAAAAGCACTCAGACTCACCACCAACTTTGCTGACTGGCTTATCTTTTTGTATATCATGAGTAGATTCTACCCAGGCAGGCAACCACTTTACTTGGTGCAATTATTTCATCATAAAAGATAATATCGAGACAAAACCGTCATGTCCTAAAACTATAAATTCGAAGGCATGTGACATCCACAAACCTGCACTGGCCTACCGTGGTGAATTACACTACAGGTACACTCCCACTCACACATAGGACGTCTGTATCACACCAGTGGGTACATTATATACCGATTATGAGCTGTCGTGCAAGCCGCAAGAATCTGCTGGATGCGAGAAGCACAGAACCGCCGGAAGGCAGGGAAGGTTGAAAGGACGATGACGAGCTATCGTTGCCAAGTCGAAAGCTACAAATAATTATTATTCTCTTGACACAATCTTATAGTAAGTAACCTGATTATATAAGGCACAGCTGTGGCACATTCCTTCTCGTGAATCACACATTCTCTCCGTCAGTAACTTGTAGGTGCCAAACATTTCTCTGATCACCATATTAATGAAAACAGCAAACTGTGGAGCCGTACCGTTATACCCTTCTAACCTAAATACAGCGAAGGGCTCAGTTTTCTCTTCTAGTAATATAATCAAATCTTCATAAACATCTTTAATAGCTATTAATTGCATTTCTCCGTCCATTTTGTTTGTTTAATTACTGGTGGTTGCGTAATTACTACATGCATACAGAATTAGAAGAAGTTTTTTAGGTTAATTAGATAGGTAGTATTTTTATTAGGGGATAATTTTTGCCGGTGTCGGCGTCTGCGTCTCTTTACTTGTCTCAACGATGCCTAGAGTACCACAGATACTAAAGGCAAATACAAGTAACTGATGTTACGTCGGGTGCAGACACACGGACTACATATATTATATTTTTTAATGTATTTCACACATCTATTATTTTTTTATTTTAATGTTTTAACGAATGTGTTTTAGTTTAGTTTGCGATTTCCTGTGCGAAATACTTTTTCTTTCTTTCTTTCCTTAGGTAGTACCTGCTCGATCGAGCTCTGCTCGGGTGAAATAGATAAACATATCGTCCAGGTATACCAACGTTGTATCACATTCCCGAGGCTGTGCAAATATATAAAAAAAAAACTAATTTTCCCAAATATGAGACCTAGCTAGATCGATTTTTCGCTCCCGTAAACCCCTAAATTGCAACTTTCATCGAAATCGTTAGAGCCGTTTTCGAAAATGTGATTACAAATATATATAGGTAATAATATACCAGCGGACCCCCGACAAACGTTGTCCTGTCCGAACAGTGCCACCTACCGGGTCCAATTGTATTTTCAAACCATCCAGGGACCCACTAAAATATTCACACAAAATTTCATCCAAATCGGTCCATCCGTTTAGGAGGAGTTAAGTGACAAACACATTTATAGAAGAATTATTTATATATAAAGATATATACAAATATTGCTTATTTAATAGTATCGGACAAGGTTTTCTCGTAACTGTAGATATTTACACAATCATCTTTGAGTATAGTCTTGGTAAATTAAATTGAGATATATCACAAATAATTTCTTATAATTACTTATAATTCACTTTCAAGACTTTTCCCATTTTGCTGCAACCACTAAATGTACATTTTATTTAAAAAAACTCGAGTAAACGAGCTAATAAAATCGAATTGTGATCGATTTTATATCTCGATGCGATCTCAGATTGATATCAATTGACAACCTTGTTACCATGGCAACAATATTTACGAACAACAATAATAAAGACTCTATTCCTTTTCTTTTCATTCAATTTACGACCATAACGTCGACTTATAAAACTCAAAATAGTGTGCATATAAAAATGTAACTTTAGAAATATTTTTGTCCCCATTCACACTATTCTCATTCTTAATGTCATGCGTATACAGATGAAATTCCCCTATAACCAACACTTTTAATAGTAAACTTGAGGACAGTGCGTGTTTTGTAACTATAAGATTCACTTAACGGTATCTGATGTTGCATTTTATAGCCCAAAAAGGTCAAGTGACAACCCTACAGGCTTTTTAATCGTTAAAACGTTGTTTTCCTCTATAGTTTTCCCCTCTTAGGGGTGTAGCGTGAGGATAAAACATTATAGTAGAAATAAAATAACAAATACCAAAACATTATCTTGTGGTTAGATCTAATTGTCACTTTCCATTGTCATTCTTTTTTTTTTCGTGCACTCGTTTATGTAGAATTATTTTAGGGTTCGTATTCATTTGATTAATAAATAAAACAAGCGATGTCGGGGTGAGATAAAATGTAGAAATGTAAACGAAAGACCGCTGGTCAACAACCTGCAATTTGTAACAGGTAATTAATTAAGTTTGCATTTTCTTTTCGCGCTTACACCTTTTCTTCGTCACTCCCATTATCACTGTTTTGTGAATGCACTTTTGCAAAGGACTAAATTACTTTTTATTATTATTTATTAATAAAAGTTTACAGCAGTCTATACTTAAATATTTATGCCCCATAAAACCTTTTTCACGGTTTGTCTATGGAAATTTTAACTGGGAATAATTATAATTATGTGGAATTATACACAAATCAAGTAGGTATAAAATATCTACATTTTAAAAGTTAGAAAGTTTCTTATTATTTTTTGTAAGAATTTACAAGAAAATAATACGAAACTAAATAATTTTTCAGAAAAGTTTTCTGTTTTGACTGCGAAGGCGCAGCGTCTTTAAAGATTAGACATAAGATCAAACTAGTAAGAGCTCCTTCACACTAGCGTTTGTCAAGCGTAGGCGTTCAAAGTCAAATAATTTATTTCAATTAGACACATAAAAGGCACTTATGAACGTCAAAATTTACAAAAAATAGAATTGATTCTAGTCGCCCCTTCCAGTTCGTAAGGTAAGGTAAGGTAGTTCTCGTATGGAGAAGAATGTGAAAGAAACTCCACTGTAACTCTTTTAAAATGTTTTAAAATATTTTGTATAATTAATTATATGTGAAGACGATGCACCTGGAGTAAGATTACTATACCACGATAGGTAAAAATAATTTAAAAAATAAGCAATGACAGAAAAAAATATTATAGAATAGATACATGGTGTTTACATATTTACAAACATTGTAAAAGTGAAAATTTTGAAATTATACTAATAAGTTAGTGTGTGAGTTCAAGTAATCACAGAATGTAAAAACAATGATATAATAATTAATTAAACAATTAACTAAATTAGCAACCAGTTTATTTTGTCTAGACTCTAAATTATCCTATGGATCTAGACCAGTATGTTTCCAAGCATTCTTGTCTTGGATTCGATGCACGTATGCGCAGCGCGTCTCTGCTGGGGCACATGGTACACTGCGCTAGCGTCGCGGATGCGCAACGCTAGCGCAGCCTATTTGGGCCATTCGGAGAAAAAACCCTGCGGAAAAAGTACTGTCACGAACAATGTACAAGACATTCATAATCTCTATTGATTTTCTTTTTTAATGCAGTAGTTTTTTAATGTACTGTTTAGTTCATGAGCTTTTAAAAAAAAAAATATAACGGAGTCAATTGTTGCTAATTTAATTGATAAAAAAGTGTCACATCTCCTGTCTTTAACAAACTGAAGTTCATGCATTTTTAAGAAACACCTCACTCAGCCTTTTCTGAGGTTTAAAGAATACTGTTTTTTTTTTTTTAATTATAACATTAATTTTATAAACAAATCTTATTGTATTACAATAAAATTCTTGAAATAATGATAATCAAATTAGCACCAAGGTGGACATTCCAATTTAGTCAATACTGTTTTATTTTCTTTCAATAGTATAAAACTACCAAAACAAGTTATTTTATTTTCATATTAAAATTATTATTGTAGAGCAGCCGTTTCTTTTTACCCATCGGGCAACCGTGACGTGGTAATCGGTGACGAAAGGCGTACGAACTACAGATATTCAAATGAGAAGTCCACTATAGTCACAGTTACAACGTGATACTGGGAAGTTCTTAAAACATTCTTTCATTTGCGAATTATACTTCATATATCTGCGTATGGAATGAAATAATGATTCCCTCTAAAAGCACAAAGAATATTTGATTTTGTCGTCATTATTGTTAGTAAAGCGGGAGTTCATCACGTCCGTTTAGTGTCGTGAAATACTAGTGGAATCTTAAAATTGTCCTGTTTGTTTTCTTAGTAACGGATAAATTCACGGAATGGCTCATTTTTGTATACCTATTATAAATTGTGTGACGTTTGCACCGCGCTAGTGCAACGTTGTCGCGGCATCTGCGCTGCGCATACGTTCATTGAACGCCTACGCTGGTCAAACGCTAGTGAGAAGGGGCTCTAATACTGTTTTGCAAATCTAAAACCGAGTCCCTTCGTTATAACTATTCAGTTTATTATTATGAATGTGAATCATTTGTTGCAGCGATGCTCCTACCTAGTAGTTCTATGCGGTGTTATGTAGGTCGGGAAACTATTTCTATTCATTTTGTTTGAATGTAATTAACTGTCTCGTGTCCAAGTAATGAGTTGACGGCGGGTGGCCCAGTTATTTATAGAGCGTTTAATTTATGAAGACGAGAATAATAGTCAGTCTGGGGAAGCAGCAATTAAAGCCGTACTTACAAAGTGTAGAACAAATATTTTTTGTGGGATTGGGATTGTTACTTTAGCAGTTATTTTTTTATCATAGTTCTTAGAAGTAAAAAAACACTGATACCTAGAATTAAATTTTAGACATGAAAATAATAATTTTAAAGATCTCATTAATGATCGAAATCGCTACGAAATGCAGAATATAGGTAAGCGCTTGACCGCTGCATCGATCAAGATCTTCTCAAATTTTCTTCTGATGGTTTTCTTTAGTCACCCTTTTGATAACTATCACTACATTGTAATTACTATTCGTAGCCCGTACTCGGAAGTTTTCAAAGCTTCTAACAAAACACTCGTGCTTTAATCAACAAAGCGGCTTCGTCCATACTCATCCCCAGTTCGAACTCGCCCAGTTCATATCTAACTACACGTATAGCTGGAAGGCGCAAAACTACTGATGGTAAGAAAAGTGCTAGTATGATTTTTATTTATTTTTATTCAGTCATAGTCATAATACGCAATACAAAATTAACAGTAGGTAGGTACTATTAGTGCTGTTTCAACATCTATAAAATAGAATCAACATTAATAAACAACATAGGTATTATACGCTCGTTTAAAAGAACCATTCGTTTATCTAATCTCTTAAAGTCACAATTCGTAAATACAATAATTAAAACTTTGATTACATATTAAAATTAAAACTTTTCTCTAAAAAACACAGTTTGTACAATAATTAAAGCTTTCTGCAAAAAAATCACAGTCCGTGTAGATGGAATTGAATTAGTGTATTTCTATACACTAATTCAATTCCATTATTATAAAATTTTGAGGAATATAATATTTAATAATTAATAGCTACTTATTTGCACGGAATCTAAGTAGATCATTTTCTTAAAAAATAAATAGATAAAGATCAAGACTGCCATAGTAAAATTCACACGTGATCAGTATTTATTTTTTATTTTCTACATTGTAGCACCTTATCGACAAACTACCCTTGCAGCTGACAGGAATAAAAAAACGTCGGCGAGTTCGAACTGGGGATGAGTATGGACGAAGCCAGTAACGCACGAGCAGCGCTTAGCGTTTTGTCACAACCTTTATATTGTATCTTGGACCACAGTAAGACAATAAAACATGGGAAGATAACTATTGTAACATTTTTTATGATTTACCATCGAGTTAAAAAGTTCTAAGTAACAAAATAAACATTATTGTGCAACATATTATTATTTATATTGATTCGTGAAATAATATATTATTACGGCTATTATGATAGGAGTTTCAAATTATTTATTTTTACATTTCTTGCTTATTTATACAGCTTGATAAAGCTATGTAGCGGTCTGATTTAATTTTATGGTTTTCACACAAAGGGCTATGTTTACTGCTTAGCATACTTTGAAGTAAATTGATACATTTCCATAAAAATAGAATTTATTATTTCGAATAAATTGGTGTTCAAAATATTTGAAGAACGGTGTGAAGATCTCGATATTTACTTACGGTATTTACTTACCTACGAGGTTTACGGCATTTTGGTTTTCTTCGATCACTAGTTTTTATACAGTTTTAGGTTGGAAGCATTTTTAACCCGACTATGGCGAAACAAAAAGGAGGATTATGATTTTGACCGGTAAATGTATATGTTCATCTGTTACCTCATAACTTCTTAACTACCGATCATAATTTGACAAATGAGGTATCATTGATAGCGTCTTGATCGTCGGCTCGATATAGGCTATATGACGTCACACTAAATGCAATATGGCAATATAATAAAAAAACTAAAACCCGACTATCGAAAAAAACTACTTTAAGGATTACTTTAAGGATTTTTTTTTATGGATCTTTAGAAATAGCTAAGTGGAACAGGTTACTAAATATATCGACGTCTATTGTATATAGCCTAGGTAAACACCTATAACTAACCTAGGCTATTCAGGTCACCATCTATTCTATTGCCCAAGAAGTACACTTGTAACTTCACAACACTATTATCATCATCTAGCTGTCATTACTTCGGAATGAAGATTGCACCACTGCGTTTTTCCAACTGCGCCGGAGTAGTAATGCGTTTGAAATGGTCGTGCGAAATTGTCATGATATAGATACGTAGGTAATAAAGTGCTAACGATCCAGGATTATATTATAGTGGGAGTAGTTTATACTACAATTTGTTATGCTGCATCAAACAAAACGTGTGACTCGTGAAGAACTCATGCTGTAGCAAATAGATTTGTGGCGACGACTACAATGCCACATGCGAACTAAGCAGAACATTGACGTCAGGCAAAATCCTGCATCACGCGAGCAGACTGTAACGCGCGACGAGTGTATATACACCGTCCTGACATCAATCGTCGGGCAGTTGCCCACCAGATACAACACCCGTCTGGTCGGAGGATTCTCCCTTTTCTATGGAAGATACGTGAAATTTATACCCTGTTCCTTCCTCATTCCTCTATAGATTACCCAATAGTCAGTAAGCGGTGCTAGTAGTTGGGCCGACTAGTATGTATCTCATCATTTAAGGAGGTTCTTTTGACTGTCTTGGGCATTCCGCTACTACCAACCATGCTGGCTAGCCAAACTTTTCTTGTACACACGGCTACATATCAAGCTATACATTTCCGGTTTATGCTGGTCTCGCATTGTAAAGGATTTCCGTATAATGAGAGGTCAGCTTATACTGGAAATGTGTAGCTTGATGTGTAGCCGTGTGTACCTAGGACCATTTTTTTGTTTTTAACTTCATTTTCTTTTCGGCAGTCGCTCCATGTAAAAAACTTATATTCAACCGCATCCAGTTCGACTGGAAGCTGACCCCAGCATTTTGGTGAGGCAGAAGTAAATACTCGATAAGCAGTAGGAAATTATCACGATAAAACTCTATAACTACGCATGCGCAATCGATTCATCGATACTGCATTGTTTCAAGCGGTAATTTTGAATTTCACCAACCTAATTTTTTGCTTCGAGTCAGGGACCAGGGTGGGGTAGATGACCTTGCCCCACCGTGCGTACGCCCATGGACCTCAACATAGGGAAAGCTAGGCAGATGATGAGGATTTTCGTCGTTCATTAGGTTGATGCACCATACAGCTGATCAATATTATTTTGTTACAAGAAACTTGGTTATATGCACATATCTAGCCTCTCTTGAAATTATTGTTCAGGAATTGTGTGTATGGCCTGATTGTTATACTAACACGCTATCTCGCTATATGGGCCTATGGGCTTTAGAAGCCTGATGGTAAAAAGTTGATTTATAACTAAATAATTATAAAAACAAAGTCCCGCCTCGCCGCGTCTGTCTGTCTGAACGCGATAAACTCAAAAACTACCGAACAGGTTTTTATTCGGTTTTCAGCAATGAGATGTCGGAAAAAATCATGCCGACTGGGAGCTTTACTGGCGTGCGCCGCGTAAACCTATAGAGGTATATGAAAACAATATATTACGGAGTTAATACATTATTTACCTGGATTAACACATATGATACTTTAAATCCTGGTGGTAGATATTTTCCGACATCCACGAGGGCGAAAATGTGGGCAAAAGCTAGTGGTAGATAAAGTGAAATTGAGTTCAGGAAAAATCACTACAGCTTAGGTCCTCAAATTATTAACAACGGTTTACATACCAAATCATCTCCTCAAGTGGTAATTCATGAACTTTAAACCAACTTTGAAATTACATTTCCCAATAAATAAAATGTTATGTTTGGACATAAAATTATCCATCTATTGGTACTTATCTCGGGTGTCATTTTGGTGAGTCCCAGCTAAGTAAATAGTGGGCACTTAGATGTAGGTAAGGTATGTTTTGTGAGGTTGTGCAATGGTTAATAATATGCTAATCAGTTAGAGGGATTGAGAAACTTTGTATGTTGTACTGGTGCGATCAAAAGTTCAATACTCAATTCTTTATTGCATACCATATGTATTATTATGGTTTCTCAAAGTAAAAGATCATACACATAATCATCATGATCATATCGTTGTATTAGGTATTCGATCAGACGGGCATTCCCGTATGTTTATGTATTTATATATACTTTATTTTACACTAGAAAATACATGGCCAAAAATAAATTCAATACTACAAAACCTCAGATCTAATAAAAAACCTATACAGAGCGCTGCAAACAATATAGTGAAGCATGCCAAAACAACACTTCCGCTCAGTGCACACACGCTCACACGCACACATTTACAACCATTTACGACACTATAATCAAACTACACCTCACTAAATGCACACATGTTTACAAAACCGGCGTCACGTCACTGTTGACAGCGCTTTGTCTTGGTTTTTTATTTGGTCTGAGTACAAAACATTGCTACCCATTATGAGCAGCACACATATATGTACGTCCGCATTCTAATCTGTCTCAATCTGTCAAAAATACCTCTAATTTATATCCATTTTTGACAAGTGTAGGACATCTCTCAGATTGCAACTTGAATTTGAACATTTTTAAGTACGAAAAGTGGCCTTCTGAAGTCTGCTTATTTATTTATTTATTGTCAAAAAATAAGTTTTTTTTTAAAGGAAACGGTCTCGTCGGTCGAGACAAGAAAATGATTTTTAAGGAAATCTTCATAAGCAGACGATGAGGTGTCTGCATGACGTCTTCCAGTGCTCTATTCCCTGTTAAAATATTTTTATTTGAGAAATCACAATGCAACAGCTGCGCGCAGTAGAGTTTAAACAACTTAATTTTTGGTCACTTAAAATTACCTACCTACTTATTTGATTTCAATTCACTTTCTCAATTTAACAAAACCAAAAATCCGAACATGTCCCAAAAACACTTTCGTCAGCATCTGTACTTACCTTTCAATCGTAAATGGAGGAAGAGGTTTCAATGCAGTAACAGATACCGATGCAACTATTGATATAACACTTAAAAAGATTAGATAGTCACCATACCTTATGCCCTTTGTGGGATCTCGATACACAGGGTGATACACAAGTGAGTTCGCCTTTTTTTTTTGGGTGGGAAATTATCAAATAACTTCTCCCGCTCTGGGCGGAGCGGGAGGGCGTGTCAGACTCTTACTCACTAAATCCCACCCGTGTTCCTTCGGTTGCCCTGTTGCCGGTGGCCGCGATCTCCCTTTCGGTTTTCTTCGCACCCCCGGCAGGCATCGGCCCTGATGGACCCCGTCAATTCTGCTGACATCTCTTTGGAGGCGCGCGTTGAATACAACACTGCGCGCGTGAGTTCGCCTACGAGACATTCTTCATTATTTTCTCATAAATTTATGTATTTTATTAAAAAACCAACTTTATTAACAGTTTGCACCACACGTCATACAAGTTATCGGTCAATATTCTCTATTAATAATTATAATTAACCAACTTCCAGGAGGGGTTTAAAGAGTATGCTGGTATGGTGGTCCCATATAAATTTTATTAACTTTGCTTGGATGGTTTTGGAGTTGAGTTCAATATCACGTATTTTTTTCCCATTTAGTATATGGATAATATTATGTTAAGTTCCTGTCACAGTTATTTACATAGCAGGTAGTGGTCCTCGAATTTGTGGGCTACCACAACTAAAAACCACAAATAAAAAAAAATACAAAAAATAACAACCGATTTCCAAAAAAAACACTACAAAGCGAAAAATAACTTTAATTTCGGAAATCGGTGGCAAAAAATGAAAATTCAAAACCGAAGATACCGACTTCCGAAATTAAAGTTATTTTTCGCTTTATAGTGTTTTTTTTTTTTTTTTTGAAGACGGTTGATTTTTTATTTTTGTAAAAAGTTTTTTTTACACATACAATAATAAAATTAGATTAAATTACATAAAAGTACTTAGACAAAATTTGTTGAAATTATATAAAATTAGTCAAGATTAGGCTAAATTAATTTAAATTACACAAAATTAGATATAATTGGGATAAAAATTGGAATAAAATTATTAATAACAAGAAACAGTTATTTTATTCACTCCAAGGCATGGGCGAATCCAGCATTTTTTAGGGGTGGTAAGTAAACTGGATAAGTAGTAGGAATTTGTCTCGATAAAACTCGATAACTACGCATGCGCGCTCGATTCATCGATAGTGCTTTGTTTCGCGCGGTAATTTTGAATTTTAACACATTAATAATTAATTTTGTTACATAATGAACCTAATTAACTTCCAGTCAGGGATCAGGGTGGGGTAAATGCCCCACCCCACCGTGGGTAAGCCCATGCTCCAAGGAGATTATACTGGGACTGACTGGGAGTGACAATGGATTCCAGGTATCGATTAGCAGTGTTCAGTTCAATACTCAGTTTTTTACGTTTATGCCGCACAATAAGGTCAAGCAAATCCCAACAAAGTAGACGGTAAACAACCAATGGGTACTTTGGCTTCGCTGGCTAAATTCTTTTCATTGTACCAGCAAACTTGATAAACGATTTTGCGCGGGTTTTTTATGTTTCTTAAGCGCATAGACAACACGGTTAAGTCAAGAATGTTGTTTTGAAACGCACAAGGCAGGAAATGGTTTGGTTGGCAAAATGATGACCAACATTAGATGATAGGTTGATGAGACTAATGACGCAAAGATTATTTGACTGAATAATGATTTAGAAACTAACAAATAATCATCCGATAATGTTCCCACTACTGGGACACAGGCCTCCTCTCTTCGAGAAGAAGTTGGCCGTAATCCACCACGTAGGCTCAGGGCGGGTTGGTAGATGTTACATGTCTTCGGATTTTTGGTTCTAGGACATGGCCGTTTCCTCACGATGTTTTCCTTCACCGTTTTGAGACCAGTGGTAAAGAAATTATTTACACAGAGCAAACCGCCTGCTTGGGTTCGAACCCACGACCTACAACTCGTAAGTCGGAGCCGTTACCACTTGGCCACCACTGCTCTTAACTTGAGACAACTAACAAAGACCCTGAAAATGCGTCATCGTACACATTACAATGAACCTGATAATCATCTCATGAAAGTCAGGGCCTCTCTCAGGCATACAAAATACAACCACGTCATCAGAGTTACCTTTCTTCAAAAGATCAGTTCAACATCACAAATGTATGCACATACATTGACAGACAGAACCTCGACATTATTAGTGTTTATTTATGGAACTAAAGAACGAAAGGTTATCGGCGTTAAAGGTTTCTCACCATGCAGTTTCTAAACGTACTGTGTCGATTTATGAGGTAGATAGAGGTATCTAGGTAAGCACCATCTTGTTTTCTGACTGAGAAAATTAGAAGCATTTTAAAAAGCCAATTAACGGTCATAGGAAAACGATGTCTTCATGAGTGGATGAGATGGCGGAGGAATGTCGGGTATTTTTACATTGTTGGCAAGGGTAATTTCGTATAACAACAAAACATACACACACACCCCCACACGCACTTTCTCACACACACACTTACACATAGTGCACATTTCGCTCAAAATATTCTCCTACTTATCCGTGTCTGTTATTTTTTTTTTTTGTTTTCTTAGAGAGAATGGACAAGAAACTCCACCGTTACTTCGTTCTTATAAAATGTTTTACAATATTTTGTATAAGTACATTAATAAAATTCTAAAATTATATGTGAAGACGATTCACCTGGACTAAGATTATTATATCGCAATAGGTAAACAGAATTAAAAATAAAGCAATGACAGATAAATTAATTATGTGATAGATACATGGTGCTCACATATTTATAAACTTTGTAAAATTATGCGATGTTCCTAAAATTAGACAATGTTTTGATTGCTATAAAATAACAACACTTTTTCATGTGCTTCTCGATTTTAACAAAAAGTTATTATGTAATACGCATTTTCATATGGCAATACCACCCAAGGACTCCACGAGACAGGCTCGTCCTTTTTTTTTTGGGTTGGAAATTATCAAATAATTTCTCCCGCTCTGGGCGGAGAGGGCGTGTCAGACTCTTACTGACTAAAACCCACCCGTGTTCCTTCGGTTGCCCTGTTGCCGGGGGCCATTTCGGTTTTCTTCGCGGCGGCCCCGGCAGGCATCGGCCCTAACGGACCCCGTTAATAAGACAGGCTCGTCCTAGTGTGGAGTTCATAAGCAATGTACTTCCTTTGCGTCTTATTTCATAAAAAAAATGTAAACCTAGCTATTAACGTAGACTAAGGAAATGTACAGCACAATTTTTAGCAAAAATAAACATTATTATTATTTCTGCCTGTTTGCCTCATCGCATTATGCCAATAAGATTGGAGCTCTCTACAGTCTATGGAACCCACAGTGGCCCTCCTATGCTGCGTCATAGACCGTCCCATGGAGTCAGCTATTCCCGACAGAATAAGAATGAGTTTGATTTCCATAAACATACAAACCGTGTATCCGAGAATTTTCCATTGGGAAAAATAATAAACATCGACACAAACTTTAAAATCCCCGTAAGTGGATGAACTTGTTAATATTTTAGGAATATCGTATAATTTTATAAAGTTTGTAAAGATGTGAGCGCCATGTGTATATCACATTATTAATATTTATCTGTGCATTTTTATGTTGCATTATTTTGAATTCTGTTTACCTATTGTGGTATAATAATCTGGTGCATCGTTTTCTATATCTATACTAATATTATAAAGAGGAAAGATTTGTATTTTTGTATGTAACGAATAAACTTAAAAACTACTGGACCGATTTGAAAAATTATTTCAGCAATGGATAACTACATTATCAGCGAGTTACATAGGCTATATTTTATCCCCGTATTCCCACAGGCACGGTAACTATGTGGGTGAAACCGCGTGACGTCCGCTAGTCACAAATAATTTTAGAATTTTATTCATTTATATGTCACGGCTAAAACCCGAAGTGTGGCTACACCTAGTTTTAGCAGGCTACAATAGGTGCGGCTGGTAACAGTTGGCTAAATTTAGTTGTAGCAAATGAAAATGGCTGAAAGGTAGGTTAGGTTAGAACTGTGACCACATAACACACCGCACGAGCCGAGTGAGCGAAGCGAGCGGTGCTGCGGCAGCGGCCGGCGAGTGCTAGGGTCCATTTAGGCAAGTTTAACCAACTGCTATCGGCCGCACCTAGTTGTAGCTGGCTAAAACTAGGTGTAGCCGCACTTCGGGTCTTAGCCGGAACATATACAAAATATTGTAAAATATTTTATAAGAGTAACGGTGGAGTTTTTGCCCAATCTTCTCCATACGAAAAATACCTTTTAGAAGGGGCGATTAGAATGAATTCTATTTTTTTGTACATTTTTACGTTCAAAATTGCCTTTTATGTGCCTACTTTAGGCCTAATGGTAGCCACACACGTAACGATATGCTTGCGCAAAACTTGACGCCGATATTGACCACACACGGCTCAAGTTTGCTAACAACGATTAACGGTTTAGTGACCGTGCAGGTGTGTTGTGAGTACTTTCATTGTTGATACAAAAATTCTACTAAAACTTAACCACCCGCTCAAGCAAATTTGCGCAAACTCAAATCAGCACAAGCTTGGAATCCAAAATTAAAAATCACACAAGAAATTTGCGGAAATTTCTTTCAACACACGTAACAATTTGCTTGCGCTACGTGTGTGACTACCATAATCGAAATAAATAGTTGACTTTGACTTTTCAAAAATCCTTCCTAAGGACTTAAGGATTGACTTCCGCTACTATGTCAAAGAACTTTTGTGCAAATTTTCATGCTTTTATTTTAGACCCAGCGAACTGGACTGTTCGTTTTCTGTGAGTGAATGAGTTAATTAATTTATTATATTTATTAAATAGATTTCGATAACTAAATTAACCGACTTCGTGGTATTTAAAAATTAGATCTTGCTGACTCATCTAGACACTTTCAAATCAAAGCTCTGGTGATCTAGTCCAATAATATGAATTTGTTTCTAAATTCAAAGTTTCAAATACCTGATCCGTCGAGACCATTACCTTTTACGGCTTTGTTTACAAGTTCCTCAATCTTGGCGCCGCACATTCCTGTATTTCCTACCATTCTACCAATGTAAGCGTTGCGTCAGTCATTGCGCGCACGCAGCTTCGAACGCTTACGTACAGTCAGCCCCAAAATGGAGTTTATTGCCCGTTCTTCTCCACAAGAACCTACAACTCTATGGAATGGGCAACTAGCTTCGTCTTTTTGACTGACCTTGACAGTTCAAAAATACCTGTCCTAATTGGTTTAATTGAAATGAATAGTTTTAGTTTGAATTTGTAGGTATAGGTACATCGACAACAATTCATTAAATTGTCTACAATCTTTGTGTCATAATATTGCATCTGAGTGTTGCCAAAAAACATATGACTTAAGGCTCTTTCAAACAGGCGCGACACGCGACGCGACACGCGACGCGACACAAAGACACCGCTCGTCGCACCTTTGTGTCGCCTCGCGTGTCGCGCCTGTTTGTAGGAGCCTTTACACTAAATTGTAGCTACACAATTCATACACGCATGGAGCACAAATCGTAGATCATCAAATGAATTCATGTCGATGTATACATCTTTTTGTGGCTGACTGTACCTCCAGTTTAAATGTAAACAATAACAGTAAATAAATAATGTAGTTTATGATACACTAAACTACAGAAGGAATCTTGCCGAATTTGGATCCATTTGTTATAATTTAACAAACAATGCTCGAAGGAAGGTGCAATAACACTTGGGGGCTTGGGAGGAAAGCTCTCATAAAGCATGTAGGTATGAACATCTATCGATGTTGGTTGGGTTTGATTATTATTTATATTTCAACTTTGTTGGTTGGTTTGTAGAGCAGTTGAATTTAATTTTCTCAAACTTCTGTGGTAAGTATACTCAATTCAAATTGTCATTCAAATTTAGAGGTGCTTTCACCCCTTGGTCCTGTGTTCCTTTTTCGTGACATCCACGACATCTATTTATGACATCCTTTACAAAATCTTTTTGTCACCTGTCGTGAATAGGAGGGCTTAGAACCCTTCCCAAAGTACTACACTTACTTTGTAATTATATCTTATTTATGAAAAATGCTACAGAATTGCTTATTTTCTGTAAGGACGTCAATGATCCCTGCAGGATTCCTGGGAGCTGCAGTCTCGACATAGCTAGCGATCGCTTTTCGACCGAATTCGGTCGCAAAGTACTAATGGGGTCGCTAGACGGTCAAAATTCAACAGAAAAGCAGGAAAAAATGGTGCTTTTGCTCGTCTAGGGACCTCATTAGGACTTTGCGACCGAATTCGATCGTAAAGCGATCCCTATCTACGTCGAGACTGCAGCCTCTGTATAAAAATCTTCTAAGTAGGTACTTACTTACAAATTAGTCTTTGAGCACTCGTTCAAGTTTACAAGACAATGCTGTTGACTACGGAAGACATAAAGTTCAAGTCGACGCAGGCGCCACGAAAGTCCGCGTTGTGTCAGTCACCGGCGCGGGCGCAGCTTACGTCCACAGCGGTATGTAAACAGACAGACGTACGGTTTCACCGCCAACGCTAATCTACTGTGTTTGTATTGTTTTGTTTTTTTTACTCCGACGTACGCATGTTCCAGGGAAAGGTGGAATTTGGTGGTTTTGATAAGTTCCTAATTTTAATTATAAACGACTTGTTTTAATGTTTTTTCGCACAACTACTTACTGAGCATGGTGACTGCAATTAAATTAATACGTGCAAGAACTAAAGACACAATAACTTATAATATCTGAAGCGAAAATGACATTAAACGCTTATAAAGAATATTTATTACACAGGGTGACAGGGACTGGGCACGCCACAATTGCGGCGATAAGACCCCTCTTTGAGGAGTGGCTAGAGAGGCGCCACGGCGTCCTCACCTTCCGCCTGACGCAGGTCCTCACCGGACACGGCAGTTTCGGGAGGTTCCTGCACAGGATAAGGCGGGAGGAAACGCCCGGGTGTCACCATTGTGTGGATCGCCCGGAGGACACGGTGGAGCATACGGTGGAGGTCTGCCCAGCTTGGGCGGAGCATCGCCGTGTCCTCGTGGAGGCGATCGGCGGCGGTGATCTCTCGCGTCCGGCCCTGGTTCAGGCCATGGTACGGAGCGAGAGGAAATGGGAGGCCGTCACCTCCTTCTGCGAAGCGGTAATGCTCGCGAAGGAGGAGGCGGAACGCGTGAGGGAGAGGCAAATTTCGCGCCCTCATGCCCCTAACCGCCGCAGGAGGAGACGCCCAGGGCGTCGGGAATCGCGAGGCGATGGTGACAGGGACATTGACGCGAAAACTATTACCATGGATTCAGTTTATGATTCTGAACCCCTTGCGTTGAAATTTTTGGTCGGTTATTTAAATAAAACAGTTTTCGCGTCGATGTCTCTGCCACCCTGTATAAGAATAAGCTGGTCTAGAAAAGCGTGCATAATTACAGCTAAGTACCTGAGATATGGGTCTACGTAGGTATTGCAGTGTTCCCCTGCAAAATAAACCTTTTCACACGAAAATAGGTCGGCTAATTTTCTTTTTTCGCGTAATTTTTTTTTTTTTGACACCCATTTAATTTTTTTTGATGGAACAAAAAGATTGAGATTTTTTTTGTTCATGAACCCTCAGTCGTCAGCTACCAGAGATCTGGAATCAATTATAAATTTTTCCTGTTGACATTTTATCCAGTGGACAAAAGTAATTTTTTATTGTGAATAGCCACGTGTGGAAGCCCTTATTGGGGGATTGTGGCAAGTATGCCCTTGCTGCATTGTGCCCATTTCCGGGACCAATTGGGGATATTCTCCCTGACCCAAAATTCCTTTTTGGTTATATTTTTTTGATAAGGCCGAATTCGGCCGCACCCCTGGGCCGGAGCCAGTCAGCCGGTACTATTCGCCGCAGGGCCCTTGGCCTCCGCGTTCTACCAGCGGTTCATGCAGAGCTACCGGTCGTGCGTAGCCGGACGTCGGGACGGCGAATGGACGGCAGCCGTGTTCTGCCAAGAGCCACCCTCGAGCAGACCAACAGTTTACCAGCCCTTTTTTTAAATAGTGTAGATTGTAAATTCTTGAATTTAGTCGACGCTACTCAACACCTTTTTTAAGAATTTTGTGAATTAGGTTCATCGCGACCGATCTTTCGCGTGCTAATATAATAGATTAGCACGCGAAAGATCGGTCGCGATGAACGACACGGAATCAACAATAGCTATTGGTCGGAAACCCGCGTCATATCGCCAGTCATTTAAAGTGAGTAAATCGATGGGCCTAAGCCTCATTTAGATTTGGCTATTAAATTTCTCTAACCCAACATTATTAAAAAAAAAACAAGCTGACGTCTTTTTATGTGTAATTCATAATATATATTTTTCATTTTCTTTAAATATACTGTTGTTTTAACCTTACTTTAAATTTCATTTAATATCCTTCACAACAAGTGGCAAGAACAGATATTTTGCTACAAAGTGTTTGTTTTTTTTTTACAAAGTGTTTGTACTTAGGGTTCATGAACAAAAAAACTCTCAATACTTTTCTTCCATAAAAAAATTTAAATCGGTGTCAAAAAATATTACGCGAAAAAAGAAAAATAGACGAGCTATTTTCGTGTGAAAAGGTTTATTTTGCAGGGGAACACTGCAGTATGCGGGTAGGTATACTTAAGTCTTTAAACTCATTAAATTACCGTTAGGTAGGTACCTACCTTCTTCCTCGAACAATCCCAATATTTACTTAACCCTAGCAACCCTTTTAACAATTTGTTTTAGAACAAACTCCAATCCATCCGCAGTGCCTTTTGTCTTACCAACCTTTTTTTTTTTTTTTTTTTTTTGAGGGTGGGAAATCATCAAATAACTTCTCCCGCTCTGGGCGGAGCGGGAGGGCGTGTCAGACTCTTACTGACTAAAACCCACCCGTGTTCCTTCGGTTGCCCTGTCGCCGGGGGCCACGATCTCCCTTTCGGTTTTCTTCGCAACCCCGGCAGGCATCGGCCCTAGTGGACCCCTTCAATTCTGCTGACATCTCTTTGAGGCGCGCGTGGAACACAACGCGCCGTCGACCCGGGCCTGGTCCTTATCGGACGGTGAGCCACCCATTGCTCACCGCCCGCAAGCCCGCGCCTACGGTGGCCGGAAATCGCCCCGCGATTCCCGACGCCCTGGGCGTCTCCTCCTGCGGCGGTTAGGGGCGTGAGGGCGCGAAATTTGCCTCTCCCTCACGCGTTCCGCCTCCTCCTTTGCGAGCATTACCGCTTCGCAGAAGGAGGTGACGGCCTCCCATTTCCTCTCGCTCCGTACCATGGCCTGAACCAGGGCCGGACGCGAGAGATCACCGCCGCCGAGCGCCTCCACGAGGACACGGCGATGCTCCGCCCAAGCTGGGCAGACCTCCACCGTATGCTCCACCGTGTCCTCCGGGCGATCCACACAATGGTGACACCCGGGCGTTTCCTCCCGCCTTATCCTGTGCAGGAACCTCCCGAAACAGCCGTGTCCGGTGAGGACCTGCGTCAGGCGGAAGGTGAGGACGCCGTGGCGCCTCTCTAGCCACTCCTCAAAGAGGGGTCTTATCGCCGCAATTGTGGCGTGCCCAGCGCTGGGTTGCGACAATCGCACTCTCCATGACGCCATGAGATCCCGCCGGAGCTCCGTCCGCTGTGCCGCGATTTCTCGCGGCAGCGGAGTTAAGCCCCGGCGTTTCGCCTCCTCGCGCCACTCCCAAATGTGCGCGAGGACCTTTGCCTCCAGATCCCATGGCGGTAATCCGGCAAGGAGGCTCGCCGCCTCGCAGGAGACCGTGCGGTATCCTCGGGCCAGCCGGATGGCCATGACCCTCTGGGACGCGTTCAAACGGCGGGCTGGCCGCAGCCTTATTGAACGCGCCCACACCGGCGCCCCGTAAAGGGCCATGGACCGCACGACCCCCGCGTAGAGCCTCCGGCAGGAGGCGTTTGGATCCCCTTTGTCTTACCAACCTATAGTATAATCAAGAATGGACGATGCACACATTATTTTAAGGTGTTCGTTAAGAAAGATTGCAATTTTTTTAATGATTAACTCAGATTAACCCGTGAGTGTCTTGAAATTAATGTCACTAAAAATACGTCAATCTTTACAAAGAAACTTAGTAGACAAATTCCTCAAAGTCCAATTTAAGTACTTAGTAACAACGCCACAAATACGCACATAATTAGACATACAAACGTAAAGCACGGAAGTACAAACAAAGCATGTTTTTAAAACATATGATTTTAACTAAAACCTGTTAATCTTAGTCAGGAACAATTAAATAATAAACAAATAGAAATAACTTTCATTTCTCACGTAATAATTGGTTGTTGTGACGATCTTGAACGGTCAATGTTATTATTGTTATGGCAATATTGAAAAGCTGGTGGAAATTGACGTCTAAACATGGGAAAAATATCCTGGTATGATTATAATATGATGCTGTACTGAACGGTTAAGAATAATTGGTGCAGACAGAGCCGTATTAGTCCCGTACAGCACGCGTAGCATGATCACCGTAGAAACGGGTTTTGTCGACGGAAGAATAGACAAACTGACAGATTGTGATTGTTTGTCTGTCATTTTGTCTATTCTTCCGTCGACAAAACCCGTTTCTACGGTGGGCATGCTACGCGTGCTGGAGTACTTAATCCTGTTCTGCGCATGCGGCCCCGTAACAGGTGGTTTGGGAGGGCCACGCGCTTGGACGTATAAAAATACAAGGCATGTTATGTAATACTACCAGTAAGGTGCAATGAAACATTATAACTGAAAGGTCAAAAGAAATCAAACCTCGTTTCACTCGTTCTTGCATTTTAGTTTCTTTTTATTCTTCAGCTTTTCTATGTAAGTCGAGAAAGCAACTTCTAGTTCTGAATAAATTGTCAAAAAAACCTCTCTGAGGCATGCAAAGAGTTTTTATCAAAGTACTAAGCATTGTTTAAAGAAAGTAATTAAGATAATTTAGTTCAATTATGAAAATGGCTCATAGTTTACAAATATTGATTTGACCAGGTACTGTTAAATCGAGAATAACTATTTTGTAAAAGTAGGGTGCCGATTCTCTTGTGCACCGAACTAAACTATCACTAAAATTCCTTACTTTTGGCTAGGACAATCTTAAAGCTATTCTGCAAAAAAATGATCTCTAAATTATTTTGAAACAACTAAAATCGAATTTGACAATCGCGACTCCACTTGTTTGCCCTACACCGTGAATTTTTTTTAGAGCCAGAAGCGCTGCAACCTCGACGTGTTTTATATGGAATTTTTCACTTTTTGTATGGAAAATATGAAAAATTACTACCTACATGTTGAGTTTTAGGGGTTTATGGGTTTTAGAAAAGGGGTCACAATTTTCTTTTTTTTTGTGATAGGACACACCATTTTCGAGATATGTATAAGCAAAAGAAAAGAAAAAATAAGAAATAGTAATTACCGTTTTTTTACCTGAAGTTAAGGTGTTGGTGTGAATTTTAGTTCATGACAACTAATTTTATTCCACACCTGTATAATCGCGATTAAAAATAGTCAGATTTAGTTATGTCACTAGTCTATTTCAGAATGGGAAATCGTCGTTTGACAGGAATAAACAAAATTTTGGTGATTCTAGTCTAGTTTAGAGGCATTTGTGACAAGAGAATCGGCACCATTGATAAGTTTGATCTCCTAACTTCAGAATCTAAAACCTAATTTGACTTCTATGCGTTGATGGCATGACAAATGGCAGCCGCAGTAAACAGCAAGTTGGTCTTGTAATCACTTTTTTTTCTTTAAATGCCATCCTTATGCCTACGATATAGCAGACAAAATCGGTTAAATGGACTGTAAAAAAGGTTTGTTTAGTAGTCTAATCTTATTTCAAATGGTTTGTAGAATTAGCTACAGGCCCCGCACTGGATTGATACGGCACCGCGGATGTAGGATTAAGACCGATAAGTCTACAGTACATGGTTTCTTGTTGTTTGAGGTTCCGTTATGGCCATTTAGCAACGAATCTTGATTATTACTTAGATGATAAAAATCTTGCCTAAGAAATTAATTAGCAGCTTTTTATGGCCTGTCGCGTCATAATTTAATCAAACCTTCTTTCTCTGCGGCGTCAAACTATAAACCAGTAGCATCAACCTGAGGTGTCGTGCAATGATTATCATTTAGAACATGTCCGCCCACAGGCTCAGAAATAAATTAAACAGTTTACTGTGACACCGAACATTATTTGGCTATTAGACCACTTCATTTTAAACTTTTCTTCAATAAATGCAACCATATAGGTCCATATCGATAACAGCTTTACGAAACTGAGATTAACTAAATCCCATTGCGAAAGAAACATAAAAACGTTATCATTTAAAACTCTTCGTAAACTAGGCTTCATTAATACTAATCCAAAGTGGCCCATATTATCTATGGTGGTTATAAATTAAGTGCCTGAGGTTAGCCAACATCCCGACTTGGACTTATAAAGAGTTACCGTGGCCACACACGGTGAGGAATAAAAAAAGTTTATTGACGCATCTTGTGTTGTCTATGGCCATACTCCTTTGTCCTGGAGATAAAAATTAAGCTTTAATGTATTCATTTCAATCATGCTGCGAGGATTTTTATTTAGATAACATTTAAGAATTGAAGAGGCTATTAAGATAAGATGGAGACAAATTGAGGGCACCTTACATCTTTAAAAATGGATGCTTTGACAAGTTAAACATGGTCAAGGGTGTTTAATAAATGAAGAAACATTGTAAATATTGTAATAAACAAACATTGAACTATGAAAAACAATCGCTTATTTTTTGTTTTTTTTATTTATTGGTCTCATGAAACAAAATAAACTATGACTTAGTAAGTCCTAACAAACTTTCAACAATTTATCAAAATAGTGGTTGAATTAAATCTATAGTTTTCCACACCATGGTCCCGTGGGCGCCATCAAAAGGTCAAATAGGCTGAGAAACAGCACTTTTTGACGTCAAAGTTGCATAAGACAGTCCCCAAGCCCTTCACCACTTCCTAGTGCTTTAGCTGGGAAGAAGAAGTGGCGCAACAAACTCCCCAGCGAAATCAGATAATACCTATCAACAGCTTAGTTACTGCTGAGCAGCATAGCATCCTCTTGAACAATTAAGTGATTCTGCAAGTAATCGACTATCGTAGGTAATAAAAAAGCTGTCTTAATTATTCCACACTAATTAAACAGCCAACTCGAATGGCTAGTGGGACATGTATAGATAATTTTGCGCATAATTTTAAGAAGAGTTGTAAGACAGATGTACTTGAATTTGCTTTATCAGACCATACAGCACAGCTACTGCAATGTCCAGTTCCCAATGTATATAATATCAAATCCTGGTATATAACTAGAAGAGATTACAGTAACGATTATATAGAGAAATTTAAAAATAGCATAAGCAGTCTCAAATTTGCGGAGATATATCTAACTGACGATCCCAATGTAGCTTACAATGAATTTTTCGACATATTCAAGTTATTTTACGAGTTGTGTTTTCCGTATAAGGAAATAAAAATAAACCTAATCAACAAACCAAAATGGCTTTCACGTGGCGTTAAATTATGCAGTAGGAAAAAAAGAGAACTTTTGTGGCGATCCAGGTTGAAACCCAACCATGAAAACAAAAACAAATTCACTACCTATTCTAGACTATATAATAAAATAATTAACTTGACACAAAAAGCTCAAAATAACCACAAAATACAGCAATCTAATAATAAATCAAAGACTACATGGCAGGTAATTAATCAGACAAAGTACAATATCCCTAAACAACGAATTGAGAAACTTAAAGTTGGTAATCAAATTTTATACAAACCTTATGATATCGCTAGTGCTTTTAATGACTTTTTCGTTGACAAAATACGTCCGAAAATAGATGTTGACTGTAAGCCGAATACATGCATCTCGTCCATAAAACATAACTCAATGTTTATGGCACCCAGCACACCACACGATTTGAATAAAATAATAATGTCGCTAAAAAATACTAACAGTGTTGGTTATGATGGAATCGCCACAAAGATACTGAAGTCTGTCTCAACCGTGATATGCGAACATTTAAGCCACATACTCAACCTTATCATTTGTACGGGTAAATATCCAGATGCTTTAAAAACATCTATAATAAAACCCTTATTTAAGAAAGAAGATAAGGAGTTGATGGAATACTATAGACCTATTTCGCTCATACCGGTTATTTCGAAGATCTTTGAGAAATACATTTGCAGGGAATTATATAATTATATGGAAAAATATAATATACTTTGCGAAGAACAAAAAGGATTCAGACAGCACAGAACCATCAATATGGCAATTTATGACTTTTTGAATCCTATTATGAGTAGCATGGATAAACGATCCCCCATATGCGCTATATTTTGCGATATGACCCAGGCGTTCGATTATGTCCATTATAATATATTACTTAATAAATTAGAAGTCTATGGCGTTAGAGGTAACGTGCTCGAACTTATAAAATCTTATCTGGAAAACAGAACACAAATTACTGAAGTTAGCAACATTAACATAGTTACCAAACATGAAGACATTATAAGGTCTCGAGAACGTAAAATCTCATACGGTGTACCACAAGGAACCGTGACGGGCCCGTTTTTATTTATAACTTACGTTAATGATATGCCCATGTCCCTTGAATATCCTATAACTATGTTTGCAGACGATAGCACTATAACAATCCCATGTAAAAGTACATATACATATGAAAATGACATAAATAATTCTCTTGACGCACTAATTAAATGGCTAGACGAAAATAATTTAAATATTAATTTAGGTAAGACAAAAATAATGCATTTCAGACAACGTACTCCCGGCGGAACTAATCTCAACATCCATTACAAAAATGACAAAATTGAGGAAGCAGAGGATACCAAATTTTTAGGGTTGCAAATAGATTGCAACTTAAAGTGGAAAGCACATATAGACAGTTTGTGTAAAAAATTGAGTTCCTCCGCATATGTGTTATATAGGTTATCCTCCATAGTAGATGTCAAAACACTTCTAACGGCTTACTACGGAATAGTTGAATCGCACTTACGCTACGGTATCATTTTCTGGGGGAACTCAACTGATCGAGATATAGCTTTTAAGGCCCAGAAAAGATGTCTCCGATCATTGTTAAAACTTAAATCGACAGACAGTTGCGAGCCTTATTTTAAGTTACATAAAATCTTGACACTTCCGTGTATCTATATTTTTGAAGTAGCTATGTTTGTCAAGCAAAATCCATCTCGTTTTGAGCGCCTGGCTGTTGTATTCCCAAGGAATAGGCGTGACAACAGCAAATTATGTCAAGTATCATGTCGAACCACTTTGATGCGTAAGAGCGTTTCTTGCATGGCCCCCATTATCTACAATAAATTACCGAGTAGTTGGAAAGCTTTAAATACAGTACAATTTAAGAGTAGATTGCGGAAATTTTTGGTAGACAAAACGTACTACAGTGTAACTGAGTTCCTATCGGAGAAAAATATCTGTTAATTAGTGAAATCTTGATATAAAAAAAAAAATATAAAAAAAATATTTTTGACATTTTTGATTTTTGACATTTTAATCTTTGACATTTTGATTTCTGACATTTTGATTTTGGAATTGTAATAATAATGATATTGGTAATAGTAATGACATGTTAAATGATGTAATGACAATGGTATTATATTTGTAATAGTAATGACATGATATTTAATCTTATGATACTAATTTATATTTTTCTTTTAATACAAACATATATTTTGAATTAAGTTGATGATTTAAGAATTTTATAATGGTAATTTATAAATTGATAATTGTAATAATAGTGATATAAATAATTTCAAATGTTTGCATGCCGATTGGTAAAATGTGGCTGAGCTAAATGTAATCTTAAGAACTATTATGTATTACCCATATTTGCAAAATAAAATTCTATTCTATTCTATTCTATTCTATTCTATTCTAAGTATGATAAAATATTATAAATATGAGAGTAACTCCATTTTTTTTTTCTTTATCATTATCAAATAACTTCTCCCGTTCTGGGCGGAGCGGGAGGGCGTGTCAGACTCTTACTGACTAAAACCCACCCGTGTTCCTTCGGTTGCCCTGTTGCCGGGGGCCACGATCTCCACGAAAGTAACTCCTGTCTGTCTGTCTGTCTGTCCGTTAGATACCAATTCACGCCTTGTCGGCTGATAGGATAAAATTTGCCACACAGGAGTTGACAGGACGTAGGATATATTTTATCCCGGTAGGTATTATGTTTCGTTCACGTGGGAATATTCTCGACTTCCACGAGGTCGAAGCGGCAGGCAAACTTAAAGTAGAACTAGTAGTTGTTCATAATTATGTTTATTGTACTACGTAGGAAGGATCCTTTACTTTTTTAGTTCATTTACCATTGCAGTATATAAAAAGTTCCGTTCCGTTCTAGAAACTTGTTTTACAGGAATTTTACAGCTCGCCCTGTCGTAACACGGCGAGGTATGTAAACAATCGACTATTGTTTCCTCTGTAATTCGTATTTAAAGGCTTTACGTAAAGGTTACAGGGTTCGTGTTGTTGTGCTTTTTGTAATGAGCAGTTAGAATAGACTATACTTTGACATGTCTATGGTATTTGAAGAGAGAAGCCAAGGAGTAGAGTAGCGTTTGATTCAGGGTTATCTATGGGTTCAAATTACCGTATTTTCAGATTTCTCGTGAGTTCAGTAGGTTTATTATCGGACAAGGATATTGATGGCATCTGCATGGTTGAAGACTAAAGATGACAAAAGGTCTTAAGGTTATGGCCAGAGGTTAGGTAGGTAGCTAGTTATATATCTTTCGTTTAGTACATACGTACGAACGTGGAATTATTTAAGCATTTCGTTTGGTCAAAGGTCAAACGAAACGACAAATGAAATAGGTACTTATTGTGGTTCGAATAAGCAATAACAGCCGCACGGGTCGATCGTTCAGGTTAAGCTACGCTTGCCACGGACAGTTGTGGATGGGTGGCCATCTTTACATACCAAGACGCCTCCGTGCCTCGGAAAGCACGTAAGCCGCTGGTCGCGGCTGTCAATGTCGTTACGAGTCTCCAGAAACCCAAAAGTCTGAAAACCAATCTTACCAAGGGGTAGTTATCGTATTACCCAGTAACTGGGTTGTGGAAGTTAGACAGGCAGTCGCTTCATGCAAAATCTGGTATTTAGCTGCATCCGGTTAGACTGGAAGCCGACCCCGACATAGAAAGGGCTAGATAGATGATCATGGTTCGAATAAGCAACAGGTTGCTTGTATGAAACATGCAGGCACACCAATTTGAACACTGTAAAGTTTCAATACTTAGAAAAAAATATATTATAGGTACATAATTTTAAAGTTTTAATTAAGATACCATTCCGTAGCCGACCGCAGGTGGCAGCAGCAGGCGACGCGCGACGGGTCGCCGCGACTCGACTGTTTTCTATGAATTTCCATGAAATACCTTCCGTAGCCAGCGACACGTCGCTGACGTCGGTTTCATAGAAATATATAGAAAACAATCGTGTCGCGGCGACCCATCGCCTGCTGCTGCCACCTGCAGTCGGCTACGGAATGATACCTTAATTCAAACTTTACAACTATGTACCTATAAGTTTTTTTTTCTACTTACAAATGTACAGGGGAAGTACTTAAAAACTGCTAGTTTAAAAAGTTTACATTTAGGCAGTTGTCCCCCCGCCGCCGACGATTAACGAGTAGAGTTAGCAACTGAAAACGAGTTGGTGAACAGCGAGCAGCGAGTGTGTAGTTTCGATAGTTTTGTCGCTGGGCTATCAGCGAGTGTTCGAATGCGACGGGCGATTACTCGCACCACTCGCTCGGTGTAATTACCGCTGTTTGGTCTGGCGCAAGTTCCGACCGCCAAGCGAGCATCGCTGAGTGAGTAATATCTTTGATAGCTCTTGACGCTCAGTGACAAACAAGTGGAGCGAGTCCTGGCCAGCGGCGGCGGTATGAACAGTCAGCGATCGAATATTAATACAACATGTAAAAAAAATCTTATCCGATCCGTGAGGGTCTTGTTAGATTTCGTACTGAGAGTCTATTTATGTGGTAATTTTCAGGAAAGCCGAAAAAAATTTATTTCATCTCATTTTTTTTTCAATGGGCATTTTCCCGGGTTATTACATGGGGCGCGAGCAGCCGTCGTTTAGCGAGCGTCTACAAGTCATAACTTATGACCCCTGTTGAAAATTTGTTAATTTTTAATGAATTTGTGGTATAAATTTTATATTTTTAATAATAATTAGATTTTTTATTACTTTTAGGTAATGTTATTGCAGTACCTTTAAGCCCCTTTGGGATGTGACAGGGTTTTTTTTTACATATTGTATATGCATCTCTTTGTTTACACGGAATGTACGAAGGTGCGTTTTTAAGTTCGCGGAATGAGAGGGTTGGAGGGGGGTGATTAGGCTCATTAGGATCGTAACATGTTCAGTGACTCATAATTAGTATAAATACGAGGTTTGATTGTTATTAGACAATTAGTCTTTGAGCTATCGTCAACCAAGCAACATAATCGGGAGTGAAAAGTGAAATATGGAAAAAATCGAATATCGTGCCGTCATAAAGTTCCTTACCAAGCAAGGAAAATCTGTTGCGACCATATTGAATGAGATGTCATTGGTTTACGGCGACTCTTGTCCAGGAAAAACCATGGTGTACAAGTGGCACAGTTTATTTAAACAAGGAAGGGAATCCCTTGAAGACGACCCGAGAGTGGGCAGGAGCATCGAGGTGACCACGCCAGAACTTATCCAAAGGTCGAAAAAATTGTACTCGACGATGCTCGACTAAAGAAGAAACAACTCGCAGAAATGGTTGGAGTATCCGATACAATCATTTTTAAAATCCTGCACGATCATCTTGGCATGACTAAGGTCAGCGCAAGATGGACCGTGCCGAGAATGCTCACGCCGCCGCAAAAACAACAACGCGTAGAGTGTTCACGTGCATTTTTGGACCTCTGTAATGAAGACAAGGATGGTGTATTGAGTCGAATTGTTACTGGAGACGAAACTTGGGTTCATTATTATGAACCTGAGTCAAAAAAAGACTCCATGCAGTGGCATAAAAAGGGCACAGCACCTCCCAAGAAGTTTAAGGTGTCACAGTCATCTGGGAAACTCATGGCAACGGTCTTTTGGGACTCGGAAGGAATATTATTGACCGATTATAAAGATAAAGGTGTTTCTATAACCGTAGAATACTACGCTTCAATATTAGAGCGACTAAAAGAAGCCATTAAAGAGAAAAGACGGGGAAAATTGACGAAAGGTGTGCTGCTTTTGCACGACAACGCGCCCGTCCACAAGAGCCGCGTTGCGTTGGCTGCCCTGCATAAGGTGGGCTTCGATATTTTGAATCACCCACCCTACAGCCCAGACCTGGCCCCGAGTGATTATTACCTGTTTCCAAAAATGAAAAAAGAGCTAATTTAGTTTTTTTATTTCCACCCCTTATCCTCCATTCCGCGAACATAAAAACGCTCCCTCGTATATCTATTGTACGTTTCTTGGGCGAGAAAATAGCCGATAGTTAGCCGCTTCCTCGCCGGCGGGCAGTGGGACTACTGCCTTCTGAGAGACTGGTGCCTGAAGTGTTTCAAGTATTAGTTCTCTACCATATTACGGTGTCATGTAGCTATATTAACAGAATGTCTCATAAACTTAATTCCTTACTATAGCTTAGGTACTAACATCTCAATTGGCAAAAGGCACGTTGATATAGACAATTCTTCCTTTATACTATAAAAAATCCAAACAATAGCGTACTGAGATGAGCTCATAATATGAATAATGCATTTTATCATTCTAACCTACTCCCTTCTAAGTTGTATCCACAAACAAATTAGGTGTTTAATCCATTAGGGGATTTTATATTTCCATAAATATCGCATACCTACATTACACTTAGGATCTTCTTCTTCTTTCATGTAGTTAGTCACTAACCTATACCTTAATTGCTTAATAAACGATCTATCACAATTTGTTTCGATTTAAAACTGATTGCTAATCCATTGCTTCATAAGTTGGAAAAAAAAATTTGCTCAACAACGTTAATAACGCAATGAACGTTGTTGAACTGTCAAAATGAAACAATTTAGTTATAATCATGTCAGATGTTGTCAATGTGAATGTCAGAGTTTTTATTTACGCCGCCCTTGGGCCCCCGACTTGGCTTCACATGCCGTCGAGAAATATCTCTCAGGCATGCCGGTTTCCTCACGATGTTTTCTTTCGCCGTTTTTGAAGCAAGTAATAATTATACAATACGCACATGAATCCGAAAGGTCAGAGGTGCGTGGCTTGGGTTCGAACCCCCAATGGCTGGGATATTTAACGGCAATCTCACTTGCTTGAAAATTATGGGATATTTTTTTCATTTACTTGGACCATTTTATCAGAAAGCATGTTTTGGAAGCCTACCTAACAATAAAGGATAGGCTGATTAGGTACCCTCACTGCATCTCTACCTAACTTTTCAGGGAATTTACATAAGTACCTGAAGTACTTATTTTTATAATTATATTACAAAGTAAGTAAAGGCTCCTACAAACAGGCGCGACACGCGACGCGACACAAAGATACGTCGCGCGTCGCGCGACGAGCGGTGTCTTTATGTCGCGTCGCGTGTCGCGCCTATTTGTAGGAACCTTAATACCTAGCTTGGTACCTACCTACTTCATAAAATAAGTAATATTAGACGGCGGAGACATCTTTTATTACCTATCAAAATAAATTATCATTATAAATTGTTTTACAAAAAAAGAAATATACATAAACAACAACGCCATTGCACATTATGATGATGTTACGAATAACTTATTTGTTTTAAAAATATCATAATTTTTAAATATTGCTTGTTAAAACGAAGAATATCGTTAGACTGTGGCTTAAATTGTGATTTGTGAGACAACTAACAAGCATGCAAAGCCATTTTGTAATCAAACGCACATTTGGTTATACCTACTTTATTGAAAAAAAGTAACGGTAAATACCATTTTTAATACGTTAATAAATTAATAATATAACAGTTCATTCATAATATAGACGGGTAATTTATTGTAAAGGAAGAAAAATGCAAAAAGCCAACTTCGCGCAGTGTTTACCCATTTAAGTGCTGACCGTGCCCGACGCTGCTTAACTAAGGTGATCAGACGAGAACCAGTACCCTAATTGCGTAATACAACACAATCACAATCTGTTTCGATTTGAAACAGATTGCTAATCTATTGGTCACAAGTTGGAAAAAAAACACTGTGGCACTCCGGGAGTGCCCACAGAAGTGAAAACTTGAACAAGATCGCCTTAATGACAGATAACAGAAAAATACTTATATAGAACATTGGTCCGTAAGTTTATCTAAATAAAGACAACAATCGCGTTTACAAAAAAGAAATACTACCTTTAAAGTAAAAAAATACTTGCATAAAATATTGATACAAAAATGAAGTGTCATCATGGTGTCGCGAAATCAATGGTTTAGTCCCATCTCAAAAATGCCCAACGTGAAGAAGTTTTCACTAAAAAATCTGCTCAAATACGCAATGAATGTTAAAGATACCCTTTGACAGAAAAGCTTGGATCATGATTTTTAGGGTTCCCTACCTGAAAGGCCCGAACCGGAAGCCTATTACTAAATCTATGCTGACGTTCGTCCGTTCGTTCGTCTGTCTGCCATCGGGCTGTATCTCATGAACCATAAAGGCTCGTGCAAACTGGCGCGATATCGCGGGCGCTACAGGCAGTGCGACCCTTGTAGCGCCCGCGATATCGCGCTACGCTAAAACGGCTGAGCAGATTTGGATGAAATTTGTCACAGAGGTAGACCATGACCTGGATTAGGACATAGGATACTTTTTATGCCGATATTCCCACGGGGTCGAGAGGAGACTTACATGGGTGAAACCACGGGGCGCAGCTATCTAGTAAGAAATATTTTGAAAACTTCTGCATCGTCATCATTACTAAGCCTTTGATAGAAATCTTTAAAAAAAAACTCCCATTCAGCCTATTACAATGCAGTTTCCTGGTTCATAGCGTTCTTTATCAACGCACCTCCGACATAATGGCGTATTGTCGCCGGATCGTGGGCGATGCGCCTGACATCAAATTTTGTCCGTAACCACCACAATAATAAAGATATCTAAACATCTTAGTTCTCTTTTGTGAAATAGAAATGTCAGACTACTTTTGACGTAGGCGTTGCTTGTGTTGTGAAAGACTGACTTAGCCGACGATTGCACGGACATAATAAAATCGCAGCGGGATTTTTTCGTACATTAGATTTTTAACGCTCTGCTTTGCACCGAGAGTAGAAAATCCAATAGTGTTTGTTTTTGACGCACTGGGTTGCACTCTGTTGAATTCTCAACGCTCGGCTTAATACCGAGAGTTGAAAATCCAGTGCGCGATAAAATCCCGCCGCGATTTTATTACGTCCGTGCGTACGTGGCTAATAAATTTTAAATAGGTACCTACCTACCTACGCTTACGGGTTACGTGGAGACTGAAGAATTTTTTTTTAACTTTCATTAGAAACTTTAATACTTTACACATACCAAGTGTGTATTACTACCGATTAGTTTCGAGCTCGATCGAAGCTTCTACACGTGAGCTACCTACTCTAGAGGCGATGCATAACGAGTGATAGCCGATGGCCCGCCCTGTTTCAGCTGTTTGTTGCGTGCTGTCTGTGTACATACCTACTCGATCGTCTTTGGTGATCTTCATGTTGTGTTCATGCTTTCCTGTGCTTTTCGAGACATCGCCCGCTTGGAGGTCGGGAATTCTTTCATGAGAACATACTATCGGGACAAAAAGTATCTTATGTCCTAATCCAGACCATGGACTACCTGTGTGCCAAATATCATTGAAATACGTACAGCCGGAAAGGTATCAGACAGACAGTTACTTCCGCATCATACTTTTTATTATTAGTACCTAAATAAATAAATTTTGTAACATTATGCATACGACACAAACTACTCTACGGTATAGTCTGAAAACAATAAGGTATTCAAACCACTATTTAGTTAGACCTTATAATTAATAAATAGTATAACTAAATAGTGGTTAAAAAAGAAAATGACGAGATCTTCCGTCGGTAACTCCGGTAGATAGGTAGGCTATAAATTAGGGTCCTATAAAGTACTGTCCCTGTCTCGCATCCTGGTAAGAACGTAGTCAACGCAATTAAAAAAAAGTCGCGTGTTAATAAAAATCCAACAAAATTATAGAATAAAGTTTCCACTTGATGTAGTTTTAGTGTCTGTGCGTCGGCACTTCGCTGACTGTGCGTTTGTACTGGCGAAACATTCACAACAAAACATGTTGAAATCTCTATGTTCTTTCAATTTTCAATACATTTTTGACAGGAACTAGAGATTTCAACATGTTTTGTTGTAATTGTTTCGCCAGTACAAACGCACAGTCAGCGAAGTGCTGTTTGAAACAAACTTCATAAATACATCTTAGCTGTCACTGTCAGTTTGACTGACAATAACAGTTTCGTTCAAAACTGTAAATAGTTTTCTGTTTTTTTCACTGTGTGATTGTTTTCAGCTGTTTTTTTCGTTTCTTACTTCAAGTGGTGCTATGCATCATTTTCATTTATTTAAGGGTATTCGGGTATTAGGGTTTAAAGAAACTTAAAACAAAATATAATAATATTGATTTTAACAAAACTATAAGAATGATTGTGAAACTCTTTCCGAACTGCTATTATGAATGTAATGTCATTTCGTAAACGGACGGATTTTCCAGTGTAGACTTAGAGATTGCAGTTGTAGCGCTAACTTCGTTCGTTAATTTCAGTGCTGTCTTTTATTGATTTATGTTTATTTTTTCACGATAAGCAACGCTATTTCAAGGTTATATTATTATTAACCGTAAGATAAAACAGTCATTCACTTTCACAGTCAGTTTCCTAATTTCCTTAGCTAACTCGAAAGAAAAAACGTGTATTGAGCGCGCGTCTAATAAAATTACCGACTACTACCTATCTCAATCTACGAAACTGAGTCATGAAATAAGTGATTTCCCGCGAGGGAAATAATGTACTAACGAGTGTTCTAATAGACTTTGTTTTAACATTAGCAAAGTCGTGCGAAAGTGCGAATATGATGGATAAAATTAAGTTATTGTGGTCAAAAACCAACCGATGGCACAGAGGTTTGTACAAAATTTTATAGATAATAAATTTTATTCAAACGTAAAATAAACTTTATAGCTTGATTACTTGCTTTGGCTGTATAAATTGCATTATTATTCATATTTTTTAGTAGGTAATCTCAATATTGTGTTCAATTGAATATTAGATACAGTTTGATTATGTATCAATAATCCCAATTTTATGTAAGTAATTATTTTCTGTATGGACTAAATTGTTTTCGTTTGGTACTTATTTTATTCATTCATCTTTCTTTCTTTCTTTTTTGTGTGGTTAGTGACTAATCTGGTGTCAGAGTTTTTATGTGGCCCATGGGGCTCTAACTTGGCTTCACATGCCATCGAGAAATATCTCTCAGGCATGCCAGTTTCCTCATGGTGTTCGCCTTCACTGTTTTTGAAGACAATTTCGTTATTCACACATCTCGTCTCCTCCTAGCTTCAGTGGAGACCACTGAGCGGAGATGTATCATATTTGTATGGCGCGATCCAAGCTGAGATGTGAGCTGTGCCTCGCCGAGAACTGGGCGGCGTGGCAGTACAAAGCGGAGATGTGAGCGGCGTGCAGTGAACGGCGCCGTAACAGTTCCGCTCTAGCCAGCACACATCTCCGCTCCAGTCTAGCCAGTACACATTTCCGCACAGCGTCGGTGGATACACCCTAGCTGAAAATATCCCTTCTCGTCTCTGCTTCAGACATCTCCGCACATTTCCGCTTTGGTGAAGTCCAGGCCTAATGCTTCCTTCTCTACCTTTATTTTCACAGAGCAACCAGTAATTTAAACACATAACAGTACAAACATTACTTAAAATTAACATATTTAAGTATTTTAACAAATAACTATATTTATTCACATAATGGTATAAAAACTAATAAAAATGTATGTTTTATGATAATGTACTTATTTGATATTTACTGTAGTTAGTATAGAATTTTCAAATTATTCTCAAAAATTATTACAAAACTCGTAAAAACACAAATATCAGATAAGATGAAATGGAAACACTTCGACACCAAAACAACAATTATTTAAAGCCACCCAATGGTAACTTTGTGAACTTTCAATCCATTGACAGATGTGCCTGTGGCATAAATAAATTACATAATTTTGTAAGCCATTATGTCACAGGCAGGAAAACTAGAGACACAAATTATTATTAACTTGCTTTGCATTCCCTTTTTTAGAATAACTTTTTGAAGTTGCCGGGTGGAGTTCTGCAACCTCTGTAGATTTTATAATTGTATACTAATAGGATTTTTTTTTCAAAACCATAAATATTTGTATCCGGGTTTTATCCCTAATCAGTACCAACCATATTCCCCTTTCTGTATTTGTTAATTTTATATTGATTACACAAGAACTTTTGTTGCATTAAAATGTCTTACCTAAATTAAGTATTTGCTTACTCATTGTGACTATGAATATAATATATAGTTACTTAGTAACATAGAGTTGTATCATTCATATTGCAAAATATAATCCTACCTTTGATGTAATGGTTTTTGCACTATCATATATTATTTTCTGATTAAAAAGTATTCATCCTAAAAGTCAGAAAAAACCCTGCTCATTACATAAAAAAATTAAAAAATCAAAATTATATTGCAGAGAGTTGTGGTGGCCCAATGGTAATAGTCCTGGACTTACGTGTTGTAGGCTATGGGTTCGAGCCTGGCAGTGACTTTATGTAATTTATTTCATCACCTCTCTCAAAATAGCAAGGAACATATCAAGAGGAAACTTGCATGACCTAGAACCAAAAATTCGTAGTCATATGATACCTGTTCTGGGCCTGTGTGGTTGATTATGGCCCACTACTGAGAGGGAGTAGGGCATAATCCATTACACCAGCAGTGAGAAGGTTATTGTTTGAGTATGATAAACTACAATGACAGACAGCCCTATACAGGGTGGCAGAGATATTGATGCGAAAACTGTTACCATGGATTCAGCACATGATTCTGAACCCCCCTGCGTGGAGAATTTATTCAGTTATAAAAAAAAATCTGCTGTTTCATAGAAAAGTGCAATATCTACATGGTTAAAAAGTACGGAACAGCTGATTTTTTAAATAATGCCTCTTGACTGATATGATTATTATTCTCTGTATATAACTGTGTTTAGTAAAAGATAAGATACAACTCAGCTGAAGTTATAGATTACATAATGACAACGTGATTGTGAATATAGTATATTACTGTTTTAGTTTTACCTTTCAACTAGCTGTTGTTGGCAATTTCACTCCAGTCTTTATAAAACGTACACCTGAACCTGGACAACAAAGTATCCTATATTTATATTGGACTTGATCTACTTGCTCACTCAAGTTTCATCCAAATCTGTTCAGCTGTTTATGAGTTATTATATTTATGTGCTTACATATCTCGGGACCGTGAGGTCCCGGTCCTTTGGAAGGCGTACGAGGGGCCGAAGTCAACTCGCAGAAGCCCCTTAGACAATTTTTTAATGGAATGAGGCACCAACTGACGATTATTCCTGTATGTACTATGCAAGTGCATCCTAGGACAACCCCCCTTTTGAATCAAAACATTGGGCTATGGGTTTGGGTGTCTATAGTGGATTGGTTCCCTAGAACTATGGAAGGCTTTTGTCCCCTGCCTGATCAATGTTATGGTATACACGGATAAAATGGTAGGGGGTGACTTGCACACTCAATAATGGGCCCCCGAAAACGGTCGCTAGCACATAGTGACGTAGCGACAAAGGGGCAACACTTCCTGAGGTGCTTGAGGACTAGAGAGGTAGTCCACGGCTATCAGAGCCCAGAAGATGGTCAAGATCCCTACCAGCACTTACTGGAACACTTCCTTCCTCCGAGCACGTTTAGTCTTGCGAATTTCCACTCAAACCGGCCAATAAAGGTAAGAATGAGGTGGGAGCTCTGTTCCTCGTCAGTATTCACTCCAGCCGATCAATAAAGGCAAGCCAGTGATGAGGAACAAGACTTCTCTCGGGGGATAGGGTCGGTGAGGTCGCTGCTGCCCAGCAGATCGCCACATGCTGCCCTGCGGGTTTCTGTATCTTTCTTGGTCTGGCTCCTCATCCCAGACCTGTTCTGGAAAAGTAAACTCTACCGTCACATACCTTAGAGATCGGAGCGCGCAAGCCCCACCACGACGTCAACGTATACGTAGAGATACGACGGTATTATTATAGCTTTTTCTCCAAATGTGGTCTTCAAGGATATAAGCCTCGTCACGCCACTCACAAACTTTCACATTTTTATATGGATTAATAAAGATAAGTAGAAAAAGAAACTAGATTATCAAGATGTTTAATCAAATTGATTATTATTTATCAAGGACACTGCATTGCCTCCACTAGATAGATACCAGTAATTCTTGAAATCATATGTTCAATAATGGATGATGAAGATGTATCAGTTTCTTACTACTTTAGCCGTTGGCCGAAAAGTTGCTTTAACTTTTTCAAGTTAAAATCAGTCATTTATTCAATATAGTCTGAGAAACAGTATTTTTTGGACGTCAAAATTACATAAGACAGTCTACAAAAACGCCCACCCTTCATCATTTCCTAGTGCTTTAGCTGGGAAGAAGTGGCGAACATACTCCCTAGGAATATAAATTGAGCCCTTTCAGCAAGATAATTATCTGCAATAAGATTAAAATATCAATTACCTACTCCCGTAGCCGGAAACATTATCTCATCATTCAATGTTCATAACAGATGTCACGGCTCATTAGTAATGCCTTATAAATAACCGAATGACATATTCAAGCTGCCTAGGTCTCTATGACGTAGGTATAGAATAGTTAATAGGTTGCAAGGCCATCTAGATTAAAGGTACATCTGTCATGATAGGTACTTGTGTTATTTCCTAATATTATATGTATATGAATATTAATTTATCATTTTAATGAGTTTGAAGTCCAACCGCTTTTGATTTGCCTAAAAACATCACTGTTGCTAGTACTAACTGGTAAAAAACTTGAGGTTATTAAACTTTGATCTTGAGAGGTACTCTTGTCATGACGTCATATTTCAAATTTTCTGAAGATATCAACACAATCTTCACGCTTTGGAAGCGTGGTTCTTGAAGCGTAACCACAGGCGTAACAATAATGCGCAAGTGCAGTTCAAGAATGATATAGTAAACATAGTTACGACTTTTTACATCGTTCGTTTAGTTATTTTATAAATTCAACATTAATTATGTAACTAATATTTTTTTAATAATATAAGTTAAAGGAGTGTCTTCTTGCCCCCTTTTCTCCATAGGAACCTCCTAGCTTTGGAATGCAACTAGCTTCATCGTTCGGAATGACCGACTCCTTCGACAATCCAAAAAATATGAGGTTTTGTATATTATGAACAGTCATTGTGGTGGACATAGATAAGTATCCACCTTACCTGGTAATTTACTTGGTTAACTGGATACTTATCTAACTCAATAGCCCGTTAATAGGGTTTGCCCTATTAACGGCTGGGTACTGTACATACATTGAGTTTTAAAAAGAGACTGTCTTACAAAAATAAGTGACAGAGGCGACGCTCTAAAAAGGCATTTTTTCGAGCCTATGAAGTTATTCATTAGGAATATCTTTCATATCCCTCGAGTTATGATTTAAATTGGTTACGCAATTAGATTGCTGGTTCTCATCTTCGAACATCCACCCTTCTAACACTAGCTTATTTTTATCCCACTGCAGGACCTCTTAGGCCGCGCACACTTTTGATGCGTTTTCGTACGAATTTCACTCCTGGGTACACGTACGAACACGCACGAACGATCCCGACCTTCCAAATACAAAGGGAGCGCACATACTGGGTGCGACTTAGTCGAACGCATACGTACAGTTCCGACGTCCGAAAACAATCCGAATTTGTTGGGATTTAAGACGGAGAAAAACGTATCCAGTGCGCACACTCAACAACTCACTCTATGTACGACCATGGTGCGTACGTGTACGCACGAGTGAAATTCGTAAGTAAACGCATCAAAACTGCGCGCGGCCTTATGCAGAAAAGCATGATTATTGATGACCACGCTTGCTCAAGGCGGATTCACCATTTCAGACACACGATGTCAGTGATGACCAAGATTAACTTAGAAAGTACATAATTATGAATTGAAAAAGTCGCAATTGAACCCTAAAGCATGAGAGGCTAGGCCATGAACACTAGGCCATCACGAATTTCGATCACTCAAAATCCTTTTTCAACTGTTCCAGTGTTCTTCATCTTTGCCGTGGTAGAGTTGAAGCTCATACCTGGGAGCCAGTTGGGGTTCCAGTGCAATGACCCCGCGCTCTCACACCCCTTCAATGGGGACACGATCAGCTTTAAACTGCTTCTGGCTACCAATGTTCTGTTGCCGTTGGCTGTTGTAAGTAGTACCTAAATAATACATATACTTTTTTTAGGGTTCCCGAAAGAAAAAACGGAACCCTTATCCTTATAAGATCACTCGTTTGTCCGTTTGTCACAGTCAATTTCCTCCGAATCTAATAGACCGATTAAGTTGAAAGTTGGTGCACCTATGAATTTTAGTGACCCAAACACGGACGTGTAACGTAAATATTTTTTTTTAAATATAGGGTTCACTTATAGGAGGCAAATACTACTTACTATGCGATTCTCAAACATATATACAGGGTGTCCCGTAAATAATGGATCAAACGTAACGAGTAGGTAGCTTACCTCATTTCCAACAACTAATTTGAACAGTAAAAAAAAACCGATAAGGTAACCAAGATATTTTTTTTTTCGATTTTTACTATTTTCTGTACCAGCATTCAGTGTTTTTAATGCTGTTGCTGCAAATGGTATCATATTTAAGTGTGATTTTTGTCAAACATTTCTGAATAGTTTTCTAATGTTATAAGATACCATTTTTTTAAATAACATTTTATTTGCCTTAGAAAAAAAATCTTGAATTGAAAAGTTTTGTTTTTACGATGAAAAGACCAGAATTGGAAAAATTCTCCTGTAAAAAAAATGTATGACACCAAAGTGTACCATTATTTTAAAAACTTGTAAAATTACTAAGGTTTGCAAATTGGTATAAAACTTACGCCTAGTCTTTGTCGTTACAAAGATATTGCTATGAATCTGACAGAGGTGCCAAATTACGAAATAAAATAAAATTTTAAAAAAGTGTGCACAATTCAACTATTTTCTTAAAAATGTTTAGGTATCTCAGCGTATGAAAAAAATTAGGAAGTTAAATTTAAAAAAAATACAAATAAATCGTTTATTTTGTTTTTACAGTAAATGTTCAAACTGACGTCCCCCTACGAGAATGCAAAGTCTGACTCAAAACTCAAACTCAAAGCATTTATTTCAATTAAACCATTTACAGGCACTTTTGAATTGTCAAAGAGTCGGTCAGTTAGTCAGAAAGTTGAAGCCAATTGCCCATTCCAAAACGTAGATCTCTATGGAGAAGAACGGGCAAGAAACTCCAAGGACCTCCGCACCTCTGCACCTCCTAATAAAGGAAGCTCTTATCCGACGGACAAAATGGCTGTTGTTTATTTCTGATACAGCAGATTGGTTGCGCTGACGTAATTCTTCTTCCGACGTTATTCGTTGTTTGTAAACTTTGTCTTTTAAACATCCCCAATAAAAAAAATCTAAGGGATTTAAATCCGGAGATCGCGCAGGCCACAAAATTGGTCCTAATCGGCCGATCCATCTGTCAGGGTAAGTTTCATTGAGTTGCGCCCTTACTGCCGTCGCATAGTGAGCGGGGCAACCATCATTTTGTAACCACGTTGCTTGCCGCACGTCTTCTGGAATATTTTCTAATAACGTTGGCAACTCATTCCTTAAAAAATGCAGATAGTATTCGGCGTTTAGAGTTGCTGGTAGTCCAAAGGGCCCTATTATTTGCCCATTTATTATTCCTGCCCATAAATTTATTTTAAATTGATGTTGGCTCCTGTCCTCTCGCATCAAATGTGGGTTTACCAGCTGCCAACTGTGCAAATTATGCAAATTAAGATATCCATCTCGCCGGCATGAAGACTCGTCACTCCATAAAATTTTATTAAAAAACTGTGGGTCCGCCCGTATCATTCTAAGCATCCTTTGGCAAAATGTTACTCTTTGCGGGTAATCACCTGACGTCAGCGTTTGAACACGTTGCACGTGATATGGGTGCAACCGGTGCCTTTTTAGAACTCGATGTACCGTCGATCTTGGAATACCTGTGCGTTGCGCTATGACGCGAATTGAGACCGACGAATCTTCCTCGATTTATCGAATAATAATTTCGTCATTGACTTGTGACGGTCGCCCTTCACTGGCACCCCCAACTCCGGTGCCAAGAATTCTTCCCTCAAGAAGCGCGTTATACACTCTAATGAATACGCGATAGTCGGGATGTCGATCCCGGTTCGGGTATCTTTCACGATACAATCTTGCGGCCGCCCTGGCATTACCTCTTGCTTCTCCGTAGATAAAATGCATTTCGGCATACTCCCGTGGCGTGTACTCGTAACGAGGCATCGTACTACTGCACACACGTATAACCTCACACAAACGATTGTTTTCGAAGTCCGTAGGATTGCCAAGTCATTCGTCCAAAACACAAACAGTTCCAAATCGTTAGGGAAAACAAAGTCCAAATACACAGCACAAGTTTAATTTTAAGGAACACAACAGTTAGGCACAGCGGAAACGAAAGTAGTCTGACGTACGTATCAACTCGAAGAGAGATTCGTGTCAACTAAACAAATAAAATCATGCAACAATGAAGCCCTGTATGAGTGAAGGGTGAAGGAAAAAAAATACCTGCACAAAGACACCGATTTACCAAAAATACAAAAGCGGCGCTATCTATCCCTTTCACACTGAGTGAGGTGCAACTCCGCAGGTAGCGGTCCCAAATTCCAAACAGGTGACGTCATCGGCTCGGAATTACGCTACACGCTTAACCACATGCTTAGATTTCAAGCATAAGCCATTACGAGAAAGAAAAGTTAGATTGTACCATTTTAATTTCTGTTCTGTCTTCTTCATCACATTCATAGCAATATCTTTGTAACCGCAAAGACTAGACGTAAGTTTTATACCAATTTGCAAACCTTAGTAATTTTACAAGTTTTTAAAATAATGGTACACTTTGGTCTCATACATTTTTTTTACAGGAGAATTTTTCCAATTCTGGTCTTTTCATCGTAAAAACAAAACTTTTCAATTCAAGATTTTTTTTCTAAGGCAAATAAAATGTTATTTAAAAAAAATGGTATCTTATAACATTAGTAAACTATTCAGAAATGTTTGACAAAAATCACACCTAAATATGATACCATTTGCAGCAACAGCATTAAAAACACTGAATGCTGGTACAGAAAATAGTAAAAATCGAAAAAAAAAAATATCTTGGTTACCTTAACGGTTTTTTTTTTTTACTGTTCAAATTTGTTGTTGGAAATAAGGTAAGCTACCTACCCGTTACGTTTGATCCATTATTTACGGGACACCCTGTACATATATATATATATTTAAATTTTAAAACAAAAAGTTTTAAAGTCATTTAGGATAAGAAAATAGATGAAAATTTACCATTTACCTCCCTTAATTTCGAAACTATAGAGCTAAAAATAAAATAAAAAATACAGAAAATAGTTCTATACTTATATATATTACATGAAAACCTATAAGAAGTTTATTGTTTAAAATTTTTAAATTATGCCGCGCACATACGGCGGTCTCGGTCAAACTGTAGCACCCATACCCAGTAGTCACCAACCAACTAATTATTATGTTACTTTTCCAGTTGTTACTAGTAGAGAGGATATACCACAATGACAAGACAGTGAAACACAAGCAAGCAATATGTTGGTTCAAAGAGTTCCTGTTTGGGCTCATGGTGAACCTCGTCATAGTGCAGATACTGAAACTCATCGTGGGGTCGCCGAGACCTCACTTCTTTGATACGTGCAGCCCGAAGGAGGCGTTGACTTGTCAAGGGTGAGGATTTATTTAGCATAATTACTTTTTAAGTAGCTAAAAATATGTTTTCACGAGTCTCCACGTAATGAAGGCGCCGTCGAGGTCGGCCCAGAAAGAGGTAGCGAAATGACTTGGACACGTGCCAAAGAAAATGGGGGGCGTTTGCCCAACAGTGGGACAGTAATGGCTAGTTACGAAAAATAAATATGTGGATTTCCCAATCCACATATTTATTTTTCGTAACCTTCCCAGGTTCCCCCTTAAATTGACATACAGATGACCTGGTACACCTGTACCAGGTCACAGGCAGGCCGTTAAATACAAATTGGACCAAAGCTCTCGTATTGGGTCAAATTAAATAAACGAGCGAAACTTTACATACTTACGTCTTCTTTTCGAGTCGATGAATTTATATTAAATGAGTTGAGCCCAGTCAACGGCCACGTTAATTGCGGCATCAGTGGCAATTTTTAAGTCCAAAATAGTGACGGCTATCGATATTAAATCATGTCCGTAAAGTTTCGCTATCTAATTTGTATGGAATCCTTTGAAAGAACCCTGAAGTGTATGTAAGTAGACCCTTTTATAGCTGACAAATTCGACTTTAATATGTCACCTTTATTTTTGTACCAAATCTTTTTGTGCAACCATCTTACCCCGCGTCCTAACCAAAAGCAATCGTCGCGTGAGTACGCGATCGACGCGATTGCTTGCATGAATTTGACGTTCCAACGCTACTTGTTTGTCACACGAGCATGTCGTATATCTAATCTATCTTTTTAAAAAAAATGGCAGTGGCACTCCGGGAGTGCCAATTCGGCACTCCCGGAGTGCCACTGCCATTTTTTTGAATATATATTTTTGAATCGTCAGGAAATATTTTATTGTGCAGGAAATACGAAGTGTTTTTTTATTCATTACACCGTTACTCGTAACGCAGCCAAAGTCTGTGTATTCCGGGTCGAAAAAACGTGCCAAATTGCCTGTTTAAACTATACCTTTCTGCTTTTACTTACACAGAGTGTAGGGAAAAGATAAGGAAAGCAATATAATATCACATGTTAAACATCTGAAAACGATTCGCGCCGGAATGATCGTTTTTAAAAGTCTGTGGTGAATACGCTATTCATAGATGGCGACGGACGTGTTTTGGATGTGTTTACATTTAGATTTTGTTTCGAAACATAAAAATTTTGATTGAATGTTTATTTGGATTTGAATATAGTGCAACGAGAAACATTTTTTTGCGGATAAAATAATTGTATAGAACATTAGTCCGTAACTCTATCTAAATAAAGAGTACAAAACGCGTTTACAAAACCTTTAAAGTAAAATTGCATAGAACATTGATTCGTAACGTAATATAAGTAAAGAGCACAATCGCGTTTACAAAAATTAGGTGTCGTCATGGTGTCGCGAAATCAATGGCTTAATCCCATCTCAAAAATGCCTAACGCGCTTAAAAAGTTTTCACTTCAATAAAAATGAAATTCTGTTCGTTGGATTTTTTTTTGTCTTATATATTGTACGTTATATAATGTTCGTAATAGTCAAGAATAAGGTTTTTTATGGAAAGAAAAAAGAGAAAAGTTCTCCCGAAAATGTTCAAATTTAGGAAAAAACTGAACGTCTTTTTGTCCATATGATTTTTGTATCAACAGGACAACATCTGTCGGGTGAGTTAATGAACATATAAAAGAGCGCGGCAATCGCGTACTCGTGCGACGATAGCTTTTGGTTAGGACGCGGCCTTAGCCTTTCCTCGCCTTTTTTTTTTTGTTCCATAAATAAAGTACTAACGGTAGTATCTCTTTTTCAGTTCCGAATACGTATCAAGTTACACATGTACTAAGGCGCACTGGTTGAATCAGTCAGACAGGAGTTTTCCTTCAGGACACACGTCGCTTGCGGTGCACACAGGACTGTTCCTGGCTGTAAGTATTATTATTATTCGTAGAAATTGAGTTATCCCATAGAAATAATAGGAGCAGCAGCTCGGAGCTCGGAGTCTGGATTTGTGCCCGGTTTGATGGCAATAGGCTCGCCCCCTATTACATGGGACTTAAACATAACTGGGGAAATGTGGGTGTGCCTGCTACAGGGACACCTCTGCCCAACCCTTCGGGGAAACAAGGCGTGATGTTATGTTATGTTATGTAAATAATAGGTAACTCGTAAAGACGGTGAAAATGGGCAGTATCAAAATCAACTTGCCTAGACTTTTCCTTCTGGGATCGGCTTCCAGTATAACCGGATGCAGCTGAGTACCAGTATTTTAAATGGAACGGCCGCCTACCTGACTTCCACAACCCAGTTGGGTAACACAATTGGGTAACACAATACCCCTCGATAAGACTGGTTGTCAGACTTTTGGGCTTCTGACTACCCGTAACTATTGTCAAAGATCTTCGAATGACAGCCAGGAACAAGAGCTTAACGTGCTTTCCGAGACACGGAGGGGTCTCGATGTGTAATGGATCACCCATCCACCAACCGACCGCGATTTACGTAACTTTAACCCTTCAATCGACCCGTGCGGCTGTTATCATTCAGCCATGAGCGTCCTTCAATACGTACTTAGTATTTTTTTCAACAGTCATCTAAAACGAACTAAATTATATTTTTAAGAAGGTACCTTGAAACCTTGAAATTAAGTAACAGTTAATTAATGTGTCATGTTCTACTGTGTCAAAAATAAATATTTAAATGGTGAAGTAAACAAAAAATACCTCAAGGCTGTTGTTAGTTTTAAGATCAAATACAATTACTTTCATCACATGACAAAGAATCAGATAGTTATACTTAATTAAAATTGATTGAATTCAGGCAAAACCCATCTATACTTAATATTTTAAAGAGGTATTTGTTTGTAAGAGTTGTATGTAGGGAGTAATCTCCGGAACTACCAGTCGGATCATAAAAATTTATAATAAGTTACCCGAAATAATAAAGAATTTAAATAAATATAATATCTTTATCAACCAATTGAAACTTTTCCTTGTAAGCAAATCCTACTATAGTATAAGCGAATACTTAAATGATATAAATTATAGGTAACTTCAGAACTAGGTATCCATTTGTATCTAAAAATACTCATATTGCGAAAAATATATAATAATAAATAATAATAAAAAATATGAAGCTTTCAATAAATAACTTACCTTAGGAATTATAAATATTAATTACGCAATAAATAAAAATAAAAAAACTAAATAAAACAATAATGAATATTTTTTTTAAATAAATGGTTATTATAATGTTACTAAATAAATAAACGTATATAATTTATAAAACAATAATTATCATTCTTAAATTGAATTCTGTATTAATAAATATATAACTTACTAACTACTTAACTAATAATACAATTTGTCACATTAAACGAGCAGTGCTCTTCCTCCTCTCTCCTACTTGACCTATGCTGTGCCCGACAGGGTCCATAATTGTGACTAATATAATTACTTCCCTACCAACTATATACATTATGGTACGCAATAAAGAATTTGAGATTTGGATTTGAAAAAACATTTTTGCATTGGATAGCTAAATTATTGAGAAATGTCAATGCAATTACAAAAAATGAAGAGTTTACAAATTGTCAGGGTGTCAGAATTCAAAAATAAATAAAAAAGTAAAACTATACAAAACAAACAAGTCATTATAAATATATGTCAAGGTCATCAAAATTAAGTGCCCTGTCTATAAATGTGTTGCAGCATTGTATAATGTAGGGCTAGTCAAATCTCTCAGCGATCATCACCGGAACAGTATTGAATAGGTCATGTTCCCTCTGCATGGCTGGTCTCGTATTGAAAAGCTACTATAATAGGGATGTTGACATTTTTTTTATATTTTAATATCTAAAAATATTTTTTTGCAAATAATGCACTGTTATAAAAACTTTTTACAAAAAAAAAACAACCGACTTCCAAAAAAAACACTGCAAAGTGAAAAATAACCTTAATTTCGAAGTCGGTGTCTTTGGTTTTGAACTTTCGTTTTAAGCCACCAACTTCCGAAATTAAAGTTATTTTTCACTTTGTAGTGTTTTTTTTTTTGGAAGTCGGTCGTTTTTTTTTTGTAAAAAGTTTTTATTTTTCACTTTTTAGTTGTGGTACCTACCCTACACAAATTCGAATACAACTACCTGCTACCAGTGACAGGAACTTATCATATCATCCACATATTAAGTGGGAAAAAATGAGTATTATTGAAGCTAACTCAAAAACTGTTCAAGCAAAGTTTTATATGGGACCACCTCGAGAGCATAGCCTTTAAAAAAAAAAAAAAAATAAAAATCGGTTCACAATTGACGGAGAAATCGGCGGACATACATAAAAAACAAAAACGCTACGTACATATAACCTCATCCTTTTTGGAAGTCGGTTTAAAAAGTATAAAACCTTAGAAATTGCCAAGTTATAAGCCATTTAAAATAACTACTAAACAAAGATGGCACTATCACAGAAGTGACGTCACGACTATGTAACTCCATACTAGCGCTATACATTGTCCGTACGCGACATGGACGCAACATTTCCATCGATTTCGCAGATCTTTTTTTAGATTTTTTCATTTTATTATTTCTTGCTTTGAAATTACATTACTTATTCGAACATTTCTTGTATTAGATCATCATCCCTATTGTGCACAAAAAGTGAAAAAAACAACACGTGGTTTCAGAATTAAGGTTTCCTCTTCAATGTGTTCTTTCGACGAAAGTCATGGGTAAACAAAAAAAAAAACTTGAACAAGATCGCCTTGGTGGAATAAAAATACTTGTATAGAACATTGGTCCGTAACCTTATCTAAATAAAGAGCACAATCGCGTTTACAAAACCTTTAAAGTAAAAATACTTGCATATAACATTGATCCGTAACGTAATATAAATAAAGAGCATAATCGCGTTTACAATGGTTTAGTCCCATTTCAAATATGCCCAACGCGCCTAAAGAAATTTTTACTTCAAAAATGTACTACAACGCTGTTCAAGTTATAATGCTCTGTTTTACCAGATTTATAAAAATCATCAATCATTTTTTTTTATATGTATACGGTGCCTCATTGGTCTGGTGGTCGCAAACGCCTACTTCAATCCTTCGGGGATTACAGGATGTTATATTTTGTAAATATACGGAGCTTCGCTCTATATGATTCTTTTCACCAATATTACATCGAAATCACATTTTATTGCAGTACTACCTCCATCGCCGAACAAGCGGCCCCGGCTCCAGTAAGATCATCATCATCCAATTACTCTTCGTATCTGCAGCGGTAATTTGTGGCGTGTCTCGCATGACTGACCACCGGCATCATTGGTGGGACGTGCTAGCGGGAGCCGTCATAGCAGCGCCCATCTTGTTGTGGACTGTAAGTAGCTATGGTCTGTTCCAACATCATCTGGTTAAAATAAATAAAGGTCATTAACCCACCTACTTTTATTAACATTATTAAGAGTGTTCCTACAGAAAGTGGGCAACGTCGCAAATAGCTGTCAAATATTTCGCTGTTTTTGTTAATTTTGCAATATTACTGTATGAAAATAAGAAATATGCTTATCTAGTAAACTAGAATATTAATAATGAATTGCAATTACAACACTGAATTTGATATTGTAACCGTTTTAGGTGTGAAAAGGGCATTTGAAAAGTTTCCAAATATTTTTTTATATCTAAACTAAATATTCAGTGTTACGATATTAATTATTGCATTTCATAATCAATATTAGTTCGTAGTTAGTTAGCCAATTTCTTAAATATTGAAATAATTGAAATATTTGACAGCTATTTGCGACGTTGCCCACTTTCAGTATAAACGCTCTTAATTTCAAAATCGGAAATAAAGCACATTATCGTCCGAAATCGACATTTATCGTGATCCTCAACATTTTTTATTAATAAAAAGCGAAACATGCCTAGCTTATTTTTTGGGTTCCTACAAAGCAATATTAGGGAAAGGTTAATGACCGCTATTGCCATTGCGAAACACAACAACTATACTCGAAATCATTTGAGTTTTACCGAGTGACTTTTTCACAGTTAGAAATCAGAAATCATTTATTATGCAATGAATGTGAGTACAAAATAAGATGTAAATATTGTAAAAGCAGTTCCAACACACTACCTTACCGCATGCAAAAGTTAAAAAAATATTTATATCCATGCAATTACAATAAAAAAAAAGTGCAGTTATGTGGATCTGCAGCCTTCCTGTATAAACTAAAAATACTTTTTAACACTTTTAATTAATTTACTTTATAACAACAATAAGTTTTTAACCAGTGCGCAAACTTAAACACGTGACTTTACTCATCATTATGAACAACGTTTACTATGGGAGCAAACCTGAAATAGCGAAAAAACAATCAGCTGTTCCCTACATTTACGTTCGCATAACTCGTCACAATGTATAGAACAGCTGATATTTTTTCGCGATTTCAGGTTTGGTCCCATTGTAAAAGTTGTTCCTAATGATGAGTTAAGTCACGTGTTTAAGTTTGTGCACTGGTTAAAAACTTACCCTGTATTATAATGTAATTTGAAATAAAAATAATAAACAAAAATAACATTATAAACTTTTATCATGTTTTATTTTCAGTCGTAAAGCAACATTTTATAACTGAAAACCACCATATCGAATTAAATTATATTCAAGACTTGCGCCATTTACGGTAAAGTTGAAACTTCACATTTAATTAAAATAACATCTCTTTTCTCAGATTAATTCCCTGTGCGGTAACTTCGAATGTGCCAACAAGACGTCACCAACGGACGACCCTACTAGTATCGACACGGGTGTCGCCAACATACCCCTTATCAACAAGGAAACGTAACTGAACTACTGTAGTATTATTAGTAAAATGTCGCTAGCTAGCTGTAATTGTCGCGAGAAACACCACTGCGTTCATTTGTACCGGAATATTTTAAATACTGGTATTTTCAAGATAATGGTATCAAAAGTGCTGATATATCTAAGAAAATTATGAAACTAATGTTACGGTATTTTCAAAAAAAAGGCAGACAAAATACTGGTATGTATATCCAAGTACGAGACACTGACAAATACGAAATACTATTAAAGTTTCCAAAATACTGATACTTATACAACATACTGGTATCCGAAATACTGGTATCCAAAATACTGGCACAGCCAAGAAACTGCCTTCAGAAAAGCTTCTCAGCCTTAAATGGAATTGCTGTTAATCAAGTTGTTATTAAGATAAAGCTTTTAGATAAAGACATATAACATTTTTATACCATAGCCATTGCCTTAAAAAGTACTGATGACGAATTTAAAACTAAATAATTATATCAAATAATTCTAATTATACTATACGGATGCAATATAAATTATTAAGTCAGTTTTTGCATGTAAAAATTCTGCAGTTTTCTATTAGAATGTTCTAACAAAAATGGTTAAACGTGTGACTTTTAACATATATCGTCGTTCGGCGTCCAATACCGTGAATGTGAAATTTTTGACGAAAATCAGATTTTTGTTTTATTTAATTCTACTCGTTCAAATACGTGATCCTGCATTTAAAAATGTTTTTCGTCAAAAATGTTACATTTGTGATATTGGATGCCGAGCGACGATATGAATAATACAACCAAAACACCGAATATTTTAATGTAATATTTATAAAATGGGTTAACTTAACAAGATGCTTATTAAAAGCAGTCGCTTTTCCATTCCTACAGTAGTTAATCACTTCTCATACTTCGCACGATTCACATACTTTGTAAAAAAAATATTCATCATAAACGTATCCAAATTACATCCCGAGTTGTAGTACGATAAATCGGGACCGGTGTTGGCTTTGACCGAATGGGGGCTGTATAGGGAATTGTTCCAGTGCGAAAAAGGGATAGTGCTAGTGTACTTCATAGCTCGGTCTCTTTTTCACACAACATTGATGATTTTGACACTTCCCTATGGGATATGGGTTTAGATTACTTTAGATAATGATTGACTGTGATGCAATGAAAGAAAAAGAGGGAAGAAGTATTTACCCTGCAATGCTGATCGTTGTATTCATGTTGTAGTAAAATTCATATGGATAGAAAAATAATAATATTTTAGTGTAATTTATTTATTTTTATTTTTAAGCATTTTCTGGTATTATTTTGTGATCACAAAACTGGGTTTTCAGAGATTAATAAATATTATAAATACATTAAATGTAAATTGGGGGTACGAATATTTAATTTAATTAAGATTTAAGTGAAAATTGTGTTATTTTTTATTAAGCACACAATAATTTAAAACAATTATGATTCTTACTGCTAAACATATTTTTTAAGCCTTGACAGCACTAGAGCACCAGCTTAAGGCACTGATAATATACCTACCTCAATCTATAAATTAATCATTTTATAGGTACATAGGTACATTTTATAAAAGCGACAATATTGTACAAAAGTATTAAAAAAATAAATGATATTACTACTAAGATTACATAAAGCAAGTCAAGCGTAATAAAGTTTATTTGTAAACGTTGCTGAAAGTTAAGAAATTTTTGAACGTCAAGAAAACTTATGGTTAAGCAAACGTTAATCATTACTTAACTTTAACCAATTTTAATAAATAAATTTCAAAGATCTGACCAGAAACAATAATTGTTCTACATTTGGCTGAGATCAACAAAAGCTATTTAAACGATATTATTATAAAAACCTCTTTTCGACTACCAAAAAGTCCGCATGCAGCATTTCTTGCAAGTAGTGTGACTGTGTACCTTGTTTAAAACTTGCTGGATTGAGTTGCGCAAGTTATTGGCTTGCATGCAAGTTCTACTTGTGAAAGTAGAAGGAACGGAGTTACTGCTAGTACCAATTGTAAACCACACCAAATAGTACATTCAATATTTAACTATTTTAAGGAAAATGACTATAATCATTATTTTGTATGAGATGTATTAATTTATTTTTTATCATGTGTGTATTAAAGGTGGTTTATTTGTAAGAGCTGTGTTTTACTTCAACTTCTTTAGCATAATACATTAGACCCTTAAAATATTTTGAACTTTGTTTTTACAAAATATATAAATACCTTCTGACTTGTAGTTATGTATTTTGTAAAACGTAGCTTTTATCATAGTGGTTTAGAATACGGTTTGCCAAAAGTTTGAAAAGTATCTTAAACAGTCACTAAAACGTTTAAATAGAACTTATTTGCTGCTTTTAAGTGCAGCGGCTAAACTCACAAACACACATAAATTACTAATTATACGTTTGACCAACTTCAAAACACAATAACTAACCTTTAATTACGAAAACGACTCCATGCAATATACTTATACGTTCAAACAACCGATAATTACTGTAATTAAGAACGAATTCAAATCAAAACTGAATATTTCTTCGAGGTCTCATTAAAAATGTAATACATCGTGACTTGAGGAAAGCGTTCGACACTGTTGACATAATTAATTTTCCTTTAATACTGTTTATCCATCACTTACTATAGTTTTGAGTCATTCTTTGTCTATGTGCTGACGATATTCTACGTGAAAATGAATTTTCGGGCTTTGATTTTGGTTTTTGTTATGTTAGAAAAGGAGGTGTTCTCCAAGGATTCATCTTGGGTCCACTTTATAAAAGGTTATGTTGAGAATGAAGGGAAACCTACAATTTTGATTTTAAGCGAACTTTGCTGGGATAAAAGTAAGTAGCATTGCAAATTTTAATTAAATATGGAAATATATACCTACTAACACAAAATGTTCAATATTTTATTTTATGTAATTTTCTCACTCAAAACTTTTCCAGTTTAATTTGTTCTGATTAATGATACCTATTATAATGTTTACAGATGTAATTGTCAATTTAGCAAATGAAATATCAAAAATTGGAAGCAGATTTTCAACGTCAATGGACGTCGACTCCAAATATTATTATCATGATTTATTATATCTTATTGACCTGGAGTGTCCAAGAGCTGAAGAAATCATTGCTTTGGTAATTCTTATTGGACATACTTTTCATTATCTGTAGGCGTAGCTAAAGGTTGCTCTTCGCCTTAACTTCTTGTTTGTTGTTGTACAAATTGTGGTCGACCGTTCAGATCGTTCCAGTGAGTTGCATAACAGCCAAATTTCGTTCATCCATCAACCTCCGATTAAAATTTAGAACAGGCGATCAATATTTAGCTACTGATTGAAATCGAATGCAATCTAGCTGCACCAACTCAACTTTAGACAGGACTTTGGTAGTCTACCATCTATTAGACCTTATTTATCTATTTCAAGGAATTCCGCATAACTCAATGTAGATTTTGTTACAAGTAAAAACTAATTGTTATATTTTTGAAGGCATCAAAACGCAACTTATTTCGTTCACCGTATCGCTGGCTGGTCATCACCGCTTTGACTAAACGCGCAAAAATGACTGCTTTATGGAACAGCCCAATACTGGCCGACAGTGACGTAGTACTGGCCACGAGGACTGGCAGTTTCTTCAAATTAACAGAGAGTGAGTAGTGGGTTAAGCTGGCTGAAGTAATACATATTAGTATAGCATATTAGTACCACCATACCTACGCAGCTGCCGAGCAGTGATAAATCATTTTATTTCTGTAAGTACGTTTGTACAAACACTTTTACACGTCAATCATATTATTTTAAAAACTAGATGAGATCGGCGTTTCTTAACTGACTACCTACTCTGAGAAGAAAATCCGAAACAAACTAAAGGTCACAGTCTCTTTTAAAGTCCAGACATAATCTTGGTAAGGACTTTGTAGATTGGTGTCTGAAATGGTTTTTTGAGGAGAGAACCACACAGATTGAGTGACTGAGTGGACCTGTCCTAGTAGTATTAGTGTTCTGATTCAAAAAGTAACCTACCCCTGTTGGTATTACTTGGCTATCCTAATATTATATCATATAAAAAAACCCAAAATATCCATATTTAGGGTTTTTTTATAGCATCTCGCTGGTCAACCTAAGAGGTTGTTGGCTGCTCAACCGGTCATTCCTGTGGCTGCCTCAATAAATTAAGGCCTCCAGCCAGGGCATAAAACTTAGAAACTAAGCGACTACACGCTAAGGGCACTCACGGTGGGATATAGACCTCGGCGAAGAACATCGCTGGGGGAGGACATCAAGGGACAGGCTGGATCCGATTAATTTTGTGATATCAGTTTTACTGGTTGGTAAAGAAGCCACACCGGCTGTGGATATTTGTAAACATGATTTTTATCTTCAGTAATCATCGTCATATTTCAGCCAATTCACACAAAACCTTTGTAGCAGCATCTACAACGCCACATGCGAACTACGCAACACGCTGACGTCATGTAAAATCCTGCATCCCGCAAGCAAAGTTTACCGCGTGATGAGTATATACATATACACCATCCCGACATCAATCGTCGGGCAGTAGCCCACCAGACACAACACCCGTCTGTTTGGAGGATCCTCCCTTTTCTTTAGAGAACAACTGTACGTTATATCCTGTTCTTCATGCCTCTATACATTCATGAATTATAGGTACACCTAAACATTCTTCATGAATCACTCCGTCCATTGGTGAAAGCCGTATGAAAATTGAAGCATCGCAGATGTATTTCCGAAAGACAAAGGTAGAACGTCTCACGCGGTTGTTGTTTTTTCGGAACTCAGCAGTGCTGCTTGGCGGCAGAATACGTATACCTATGGTGGTACTTCTCCGAACGAGCTTCTTCACAAAGAGCTCTAGGCACTACCTCCTAAAGCTTTGCTAATACTTTCGTTCCAAAGTTCACAAGCCTTCGCCCAACTTCTCCATGATATCCACCGATCGTGGCTACTACAACGGGAGCCTGGTGGACGTGCGTCCCCACCGGGAGCAGTTCCGTAGACGCCGTGACATAATGGGACATACTATCACCATGTCCAACGTCATCCAAGATAGCAACTCTACGCTGGACCATCTTCTGAAGGAGGATAGAATGTGAGTGGGTTGTTGTTCTTTTCAATCTATACCTCTCTTCGTCTTGGTCGGCTAATTGTGTATATTGTGAACCAAGCATTCATTATACGTAGACTTTTTAACTAAATAAGAACGTATCGTAATTTTTAACAGTAATTGAGTAAATTTGTGTAGGGAACCGCAATACGACTTCATAGCGAAAATCTGCTGGATGAACGTGCGGTTAGCGTTCCAGATGTTGAACGCTACGCCTCGGTCCGTGTTCAGTTACCGCTGGGGTTACAAAGTTGATGGCCAGTGGTCGGGCATGATTGATGACCTCTATTCTGGAAGAGCGGATTTGGGTGAGTGCCTAGGTATATACTTCTTCATCATCAGCCTCTGCAGTCCACTGCTGGACTAAGGCCTCTCTAATCGCACACTATTCAACTCGATTCTCAGCAACTCTCATCCAAATATCCAATCACCCTGCGAAGATCGTTGCTTCGCCTAGCCTGAGGGCGTCCTACCTTAGGTTTGCCGTACCTACATACTGACATGCTACCATTTACTTATTCGTTGTGTTACAGTGTAAGATCAATTCACACATTTGCTGATATGTATGTAATTCTTCTACCATGCCATGGTGTTCTTTTCTAACCGACTTCAAAAAAGGAGGAGGTTCTTTGTTCGTCTGTATGTACTTTTTTTTTGTATGTTCATCAATATTTTCATCAATTGTGGACCGAATTTTTCTTGCTTTCTTTATTTGAAAGTCGGTGCCAAAAATCGGAAATTCTAAAGGGAACCCATCTCCCAAGATGGCCCGATGACCTGGAAAACTTCGCAGGAATCTACTGGATGCATTGTAATTTGTAACATATTGCTTGGTTCCCCGAAGCTTTTATTCACTAGCAGTGGACATCTTTCAGCTGACTGATTAAAATGAAAAGGTAAATTTTTACGTGATGTTTTATATGGTGCACTGGATTTTTAACTCTCAAAGCCGAGTAATGAGAATCCAACAGAGCACATTCCCAACGTGTCAAAAAAACAGTGCTGGATTTTCGACTCTTAGCGCTAAGCAGTGCATTGTTGAAAGTAGTGTGCGCGACAAAAAACATCGCCTGTGTGTACCAGGGCTAATTCAAACTTTCCAGGTACAAACTGCGTGCTATCAGACGTGGAGCGCCTCGACGTGGTTTCCTATACAGACAGTTTAGCCCCCTTTAAGGTTCGCTTCATATTCCGCCAGCCCCCGCTTCCGTTCGTGGCTAATATATTCTCCATGCCTTTCTCCAAAAACGTGTGGATAGCCATGTCTGTATGTGCTCTGATCTCTACTGCCACTGTGTACCTAGCTGCGAAGTGGGAGGCTAAAGGAGGCAAGGTAAGATACTTTGTTAATATTAATAGGTATACTAGGCCATCTTCTGTCATGTTTCATTCTTGTATAAAATTTTTGTTCTAAGGAAAATGGCCGATAGACGTACGAGCATGTACATAGGTACCTGTGGTCTGTTCCAAAAGTACCTATTTGACGAAAATGTAATCTAACCCTGTTCAGCACGCGTAGCATGACGACCATAGAAACAGGTTTTCTACGGGTTTTGTCGACGGAAGAATAGACAAAATGACAGATTTTGATTTTTTATCTGTCATTTTGTCAATTCTTCTGTCGACAAAACCCGTTTCTACGGGTGCTGGTGAAAGTCTTACGCAATCACTGACATAAAGGAATTAGTTTTTAATTGATCTGATCTGATCTTTATCCAACAATGATTGTTTGAATAACATTAAATAGTAATTTGAAATATAATCGACGAAAATTGAAGTTATAACGTTAACGACATTATTGTCAAATAATTAGTGATTTATAATTAGAATTTCGGGTAATTATCAAATTAAAGTAAGTACTCTATTTGTAAATGGCCCAAAAAATTGGCATCCACTGGTACGCTTTTTTTTTCGTATGGTTTTTTTTTTGTCCTAACCAGCACCCTTATTTAATAACTCACGATCACTCACAATCTGAATCAATTTGAAGGATATTGCAAATCCATTGCTTCATATGTTCAAAAACTTTGTTTGCTCAACAACTTAATTAACGCAATGCATGTTGTTGAACTGTCAAAATAAAACATATTGTGATTGATCATGTTACGCAATTGGGGTGCTAGTGCCAGTTTTTAAGGGCCTTTGACTTGGCTTAAGAAGAAGAAAAATTTACATCCACTTAGTTTTCTGATCCATTTGTTTACATTTTAATTAGATAGGGGTAGGTACTTTTGGTACAGACTATACGCATTTAGAGTTTCAGTTTTATACTCGTATCTACAGAATAAACAAATTTTGAAGAGTGGTCACTAAGGACACTAAGGACTTCTCGAGAATAAAAGGGGCGATATGCAGGATTTCATGAAAAATCTATTTCCTTTGGTTATGCTCAGTAATAATAACAAAAATGTTTTATTTTGTTTGTTTTGTGTTAATAAAAACATAAATAAATGATTTACGAAAACCATCCCTTGAAGAGGGTGTGACCCCAAGTCAAAGTTTTAGGCAATATGTATTACCTACGGAACGAAAAAAATACACAGATAAACATAGCCTATTTTTTTTTTGTGTTTTTCCTTAACTCGTCCTCGAATTATTTCCTGAACTTAAGTCACTTATTAATTGCACCTACATTTTTTCATTTCCACGTTCTTTTATAAAATCTTAGCATAATAGTTATATAAAGGGGGATTATCCAGGGTCCAACACAATTGGACAGCGTAGGCGACGCGATGCTGTTGACGTTCAGCGCTATTAGCCAGCAGGGCTGTGGCATGGAACCTAGGAGACTCTCAGGTTAGTACTTCAGTTTTAAGACACTTAAAGTTACATAAGATAACAACACGTTTCTATTTCCCGAAGGGCTAAGCAGAGGTGTAACCCACATTTCGCCAGTTATGTTTAAGTTCCATGTATTAGCCAATAGGGACGAGCCTATTGCCATCAACCAGTCAGGAATCCAGACTCCGGGCTGCTACTGAGAATTTTCCATTGTAAAAACTCAATAACACTTTGCCCGATCTGGGAATTGAACCCAGGACTTCATATTCAGCAATAGGCACTGGGTTCAACCACAAGTGCGTGTGCCCGGAGCCCCAGTGGGCGGCAAATACTTAAATTAAATTAATTATTAACTAATAATAGTGTCTAAGTCGTTCTACTAACAACATTATAGGCCTAATGTGTCTGAAATAAAAATAATGTATTTTTATTTATTTATTTTTTATATAAAGAAAAAAAAAGCGTTAAGCTTTCTGATGTGTCACAAATAGCCACAAGGTACCTACATCACCTACATGTCACATATGTGGTCAAATGATGGTGTTCGTACTGTTCTCGCTGTACGATGCGTCGTATGTTGATGTGTCACAATTTGCAGGACGCGTGAAGATGTTCGTGCAGTTCTCGCTATACGCGGCGTACTGTTTCTGTATCACAATGTGCAGGTCGCATGATGGTGTTCGTGCTGTTCACGGCGCTGATGGCACTGTACGCGGCGTATTCGGCCAACATTGTGGTGCTGCTGCAGGCGCCATCCAACTCCATCCGCAACCTGCCGCAACTCGCCGGGGCCAAGATCCGGCTCGCAGCCAACGATGTAGATTATAACCATTTTATTTTTAAAGTAAGTGGTGGTTATTATCTGCCATCATCGGCATTCAGCCGAAAGACGTCCACTGCCGGAAATAGGCCTCCCTAAGCGTTGCCACATCAACCGGTCCTGTGCCTCTCATCTAGCTAGTTCCCATGACTTTTATAAGGTCGTCAATCCACCGGTTGGGGCCTTTCGTTAAGTAGGCACGCCAGAATTGTTGGAATCCTTTATATTACCTATTTGTTATTTAGTCAGTAGGTACGCACAACTTGCTCAGTTCATAAAGTACCTACCATCACAAGACTTGATCTGGTGACCCTGTCTTGTGGGGTAGGGCCTATTACTTCGTCATAACATCTATCTATTTCAGCTGTTCAAAGACCCAATACGTGAAGTGGTGTACAAGAGAATCGATCCAGAGAAGGGGAAGAAATATTTCTATGACCTCAACGAAGGAGTTGAGAGGATAAGACAGGTAATTTAATATTTATCAGGTACACTTTTTTTTCTTATATAGCAGCATGAAAAATAGACCTGCTCCAACACTGTATATAAAATGAACACCTTCAACACTTAAGGGCCTATAATACCTCAAATTGCTTAGCACGATCCTCCGTTATATCGAATATACTGCAGCATTAATGTTGAAATAAATATAAGTTAAAGTTGAGGATTAATGTTAATACTGTTTGATGAAAACACAATTCCATAAAAATTTCTCTATAGGACAAAAATCCAAAGTTGCCTCCAAACCGAACAATAAACCGCTGGTATTAAATCAAAATACTTCAAATTAGATCATGAAACTTTGCATAATAACTGCACTAACTAAAGAGAAGCGACTATTTTTTTTTATTACCATGTAAAAAGCAATTACCTAACTATTCGCATCTTGGAGCCGCACAGTATATTTTTTGCCCAAAATTTCGGACATGGCTTTTTTATTATCTTATATCTTAGGACTTGCAATTATAAATGCGAGACGAGAACACCCGATTGCCTTTTTGTCATGAAAGGCAGAAAATTAGTACTTGAAAAAAATTTCTATGGTTTCCAGAAAAACCATAGAAACAATTGTAGCTCAAAAGTTTGATATCTTTTTAAGACTTTACTTATGGTATTGAACAGTGATTTAAAGACTTTACGATAGTAAAAAAAATTAGGCTTTATTTGTTCAAGATAACAGAGTTATAGCCGATTTTGTAAATTTTTGATTTCTTTTTTTTACCGCCATATTATTACGTATTAGGATTTGAAACTAGGACTGAAATGTTCTTTTTATTTACACTTATGACCTTACAAACAAAGGAATCCTAATATAGCAGGATATGGGAATTATTGTAATTCAAACTTTTTTGATTAGGGTTATCACCTCGTAAATTTATTAAACTTAATATTTGAAGTTATTTTTTAATGTTAGTAAGATTATACAAGAAGACATTTTTATCACATTCTAATTGTATTTTGAGTGTTAGGTGACATTCGAAAATTCTATTTTTAAATAAAAATAGTAGGAAAACTTCCCAAAAAAAAAAAAACGGTGAATTCCGTAATTTCAATTTGGATCGTCTCCTAGCTAAACGTAGATCTTGATTAGGGGGTGGGGCGCTAGGCAGCGTGGCGCGCGCGCAAATTTTTTTCCCTTTTTAGTCAACGTCACGTGTCTGCACGTGACGGGTGTGTTTTTCCTAGTTCCGTCCCAGGCTCCCGTGAGCCGCGCCACCCGCCGCCAGCCAGCACGCCAATTTATTAAAACGCGAGTATTGTAAAATGGTGCGAAGTTAAGTTCATGGAGGATTGGAGGTCTTCCCTTGGCCGCTGCAGTCACTCAAACTCACCACCATTTACGTAAGTTGAATTTATATAAATGGTTTCAAATACAGTGTAAACTCTTTATAACGAAACTCAAGGGACTGAGTATTTTTGTCGTTATAGAGAGTTATCGTTATATGGAGTGAACAAAAAAACAACCAAATTCACAAGAATTTTTATTATGTATGTCTTAGATAATAAATGCTTATAAATTATTGTTTACACATATAGTCTGATAACTTTGTCTGACGTTTTTTGCTATGCCATGTTAACAGTTTCACAGTAAGGTTTACGACTGATAATACGATAGGTACCCAGTATGCTTGGTCAAAGACCATCACTTCCGAGAAAACAATGCGTCATACTGCACGTGTTCAAGGCAATTAAGGATAACAAAAGCTAGACCGACCTCGGATGTTTCGGAGCTTCAAAGTCTTTTGTTACCTGATAACATAACATAAACAATAATACCGATAATGAATATTTACTGTCTAAAAATATGAACACATTTCTTCGTAATAGAGAATGGCGTATCGCTATAAAGAGTTTTTCAATATGTGGGTTTTAACGCAAACCAACCAAGTTGGGCTCACTTCAACGTTATAGGGAGTTTATTGTTATAAAGGATAACGTTATAAAGAGTTTACACGTTAATTCCCATTTCTTAAGTACGCCGTAATGTACAAAGACATCCAGATAAAATTTAAATAACGGTAATTGAACCCACCAAACATTCTAGATTAATTTTAAAAACGGAAATGAAGACATAAAGCTGTCTTAAATCAACATCTATCGAAATCTTTTACAATTTCTAGTAATGAAAAATAGTTAATTGTCTGTTTTTCGGGCATCTACGCAAAGATATTAGGAAAAAGTCAATTCACTTTATTCCCCATTTATATAGCGCCTTGTATAATCACAGTATGATATGCATTTTGCAAATTGACGGAGACTTTGAAAGTATGAAGGTAAAATTTGCAATTTAATTTGCCAATTCGGCGCGGTGACCTATTTTATCGGTTTGTGTTTGTGCATGTGTGTGTGAGTATGTACACAGCACGCTACGCACTGTGTCCATAAGAATTGTCTTTTTTTGGATAAGTTCGTGATGTCTTATCTCAATTGTTTAGTATTAAGACGTGATACTAAAGAAAAATCAGGAATTTTATTGCTTTTCTTAAAAAATATAATTTTTAAATTTGAAAGGTGATGAAAATGTTTGCCTGTTTTATGAACTGCGTTGAAGAACTAATATGAAAAAATAACTTCAATGTATTTATGCTAATATTCTTTTGTTTTTAAATGTTTAGTTTAAAATCCAATGAAAGGTAATATGTGGTGCAGGGAAGGGGTCCGCCCTCGTTAGGCCACGGCTAAAACCTTGCACCGACACATATTTCCTGGAGGAACGGGGGTGAGGCACCATGGAGCCGTCACAGACCCATGGCGCCACTTTGCCTCAACAGGACCTGACCCGCCCTGTTGAGGGATGTCTGTCCGGGCTCCGACCAGCTGACTTACTGCAAGGAGAGCATGAGGGCGCCAACCCTCATGTTGGTTCACGAGTGGCAGTTGATGAAGCTGTGGATAACGCCACAGCCGGTACTCTTCATTCTCCGGGAGTATTCGCAAGTACGCAAGGAGACGTAATTAGCAGACTCGATGTATATAAAATGTTAATCGCCAAATCAAAAGAAATGGGATCTAAAATTCGACCTACTGACTTGCCTTTAGAAGATAGATCAGAGCTTATCTTGACTATTTTAGGATTTAACAAAACTGAACTCAATGATGAGAAAGCATTTAAAGAGGCAATAGCTAGATTCACGTATAAATGTGAAATGCTTTACAAAAATTGTAAATATAATTTTAAATTTTTTGCAAAGAAAAACAACAAATGGCTTAAAGAATCACTAAAAAATGACTTAAATAAATTTTTCTTTAGAGCATTACAAGACGCGTCACTTTCAGAGTCTGTTATGATTACTGATTCTGAATCAGAATCTAACATATTGAGTCAATCCCCTGACAGACATGAACTTGTACCTCATCATCAGCCACTAATTTCAGATTCCAATACTGACCCAAATTTTAGTGTACAAGATTTACCTACAGTAATTGAAGAAAATACTTTTAATATTGCAATATCCCCCACAATCGATACTATTGCTTCGACTTCTTCTTGTCTGGTCTATGAGTCACTTAGTGACAGACAAAAACGAAGGGTGTGCAAAGAACTTCAATATTCTTTAGAAAGTGAACCTCCTACAAAAGTTATTAAAGCTGTTTCGAGTGCATTAGAAGCAAAAGGACAAAAATTAAAAACCAATGCGTCAAAGGATTTGCAATACGTTATTAATACTTGTCTTGAAAGTCCAACACGACCGACTAAAATAGCAACTAAACTTCGCGAAGACCCTCGTCCTTATTCCCCAGATGAAGCTTTAGCAGTATTTATAGATAGAAAATTTACTGTAGAGACATACAACTTTTTGCAACAAGATTTAAAATCAAGAGGATTTCCAGCATTTCCTCCATATAATAAAGTGTTCGATGCAAAACAAAAATGTTATCCGGATAGTGCGATTCAAGTAACAGAAAGAGAAGCCTTTGTTCCATTTGTTAGTTTACTTTCTCACACTCTTCAAAGATTAATAAACTCCTGCGACGAAATTATATCAGCATATTGTGAACAAAAAGGTCTAGATACGGTAGATTGTATTTTTGAGGGGAGTTGGGGGTTTGATGGTAGTTCGGGTCAATCATTTTATAAACAGAATTTTTCTGATAATCAAGAGCCTGAAAACACTTTATTTGCCACTACATTCATCCCATTACGGATAAAAACAAAAAAAGACTTTGTACTTTGGTTAAACCCAACTCCACAATCATACAGATTTTGCCGTCCGATTCATATTCAATATCGGAAAGAGACAAAAGATTTAATACTAAATGAACAGAAATTGATAGAAAACCAAATTAGGGATTTGACTACTTTAGAAGCAACTACATCTAACAATAAGAAAATAAGGGCAAAACCACAACTTTATTTGACATGCATAGATGGCAAAGTACTAAATATAATAACAGAAACCTCTTCTCAACTTAAATGTCCATTTTGCAAAGCAACTTCAACGCAATTCAACAAATTAGACATAATTTATTCTCAGCCAATTGATATATCGGTTTTCAAATACGGAATAAGTCCCTTGCATGCATGGATTCGCGTGTTAGAGTTCTTACTTCATTTGGGCTACAAGCTTCCTGTAAAGAAATGGAGGGTAGGCAAAGATTCAATGGAATCAAAAACTGTTGAGGAAACAAAAAAACGTGTGCAAGAGAGAGTGCGAAAAGATTTGAAAGTGCTAGTTGATGTTGTGAGACCCAATGCTGGAACAACAAATGACGGCAACACAGCCCGAACAGTTCTATCGTATAAAAATCGTGCAGTCTTTGCTGAAATATTAGGCCTTGGTCTGTGGTTGTTGGACGATCTTCACACGATTCTGATTACTTTATCTAGTGGTCTACCTGTAAATGCTAATAAATTTGGAGATTTTTGCAAAAGCGTTGCATCTAAATACGTGGCAGAATATGGTTGGTACCCAATGACAGTAACAATACATAAGATTCTCATTCACGGTCAAGATATTATTAATAACTCAGCTCTTCCAGTGGGCTTATTATCAGAGCAAGCCGGTGAAGCGCGGAATAAGTTCTGGCGTTACGACAGAGAACACCATAGCCAAAATCCGACCGCGAAAAAACCATGTTAGACTTGTTTCACAGAGCACTGGACTCGTCCGATCCATAAATTTCCTACATAAGGCTACAGAATAGGTTGAAAAAACTAAAATCCTTACCGTTACCACCCAGCGTAGTTAGGTTACTGAAACCGTATGAAATCTCAGCAGAAGACGATTTTGTGGCAATAGAAAATGACGAAAATTTTGAAATTATTGAAGGACATACCGACAATGTAACAGAAATTCTTTCGTCAGATCAAGCTGAAGAATGTACATCAGAAAACAATTAAGTAAAATGGCATAATGTAATTTACTACTAGTGAAAGAAATTTCAATATAGGTTCAGTACAGAGATCGTTTCCTACAAACTTTACCTCTTTATAATATTAGATATAATAATTATGTAGATTATGTTCAAAAAATTCCAAATTAGTATGGCAGGATTGGCATGTCAAATGAAATTCATAGTTTTTTTTTATTATCTAAGCACGTCTAGGAAAACTGGGCTAAACCACAGCTCGATCCAAAAATGAAATAAAAAGTAATTTTTTTTTGTTTTTCTGTTCATTTAAAAACTATTTTTCTGTGTAAATAAAGTGTTCCGATGCACACGCCCCAACCTCCAGTTAATATATTATTTACGAATAAAAAGTTATGGTAACTTTTTACAATAAATTCTATTTAGAAATATTGACAACGCTAAAATCATAATTACCATAGAAAACTTTAGAAGCTTCTAAGTTCGATATCCTTCAATATTTGGATCTGATTTTTTTTTCATGGATTCATTCACTTTTTTCTAACAATTCTATAGAAAAATAGAAACCAAATAATTAAAAATACGACCATAAAAAAATAAAATAAAAAAAACATTAATTGTAAATAAATCTCTGAAAACTCGTTTAACAAATATATAAATCAATCAGTATTATGTGTCTTAAGATTATTGTTTATCAGGAAAAACAAGAAGATAATTCGTGAAATATTTCAAAAGTTATGGGTGATTTACAATTTTATCATAAAAAATAATTAAGTGTTTTTTTTTGGTCATAATGAGAAATAGGCGCTTGTGAGTTCTATTCATTAATTTTATAAAACATTACAAACAAAGTTATCACATAAAAAAGACATGTCCGAAATTTTGGCCAAAAAATATACTGTGAGCCGCCAGCACCCCACTTCGTCTCGCTCTCACTCAGTCCGCGAGTAGTATATAGTGCGAGCGAGATAAAAAGTGAATTTGAGCTGGGGTAGTATGGACTCTTAAATTGTTGAAGCATAAGGATTCTTTGTACGAAAATGCATCCAAAGTGCGCGCACACTTTGGGTGCGTTTTCGTACGAATTTCCAGTGCGCACACTGGATACGTTTTTCTCCGTCAAATAGAACAAATGCCAACAAGTTCAGATTGTTTTCGGACGTCGGAACTATACGTACGTACCTATACACGACTAACTCGCATCCAGTCTGCATTCTCCTTTTGTACTCTGGAAGGTCTGGAACATTCGTGCGTGTTCGTACGTTTACGCACGAGTGAAATTCGTACGAAAACGCATCCAAAGTGCACGCGGCCTTATGCTTCATTGACTGCCATAGAAATGCCGATTTCAGCGACGATGACTGTATTTCTGCTTTTGACGGATACCCACTACGGGTTACGAGCGTGCGTTCTTATGTGGCTATTGTACCATTGTAGGTTATGGTCTACCTTGTGCCAAACATAAGTAATATAAAAAACCGTTCAGCCGTTAAAGCAGGAAAAACAGAGTTACTTTCGCATTTATAATATCACGCCTGTATTCCCCGAAGGGTTAGGCAGAGGTGATACTACACCCACATGTCGCGAGCGAAGCCTATTGCCATCAACCAGGCACAAATCCAGACTCCGAACTGCTACTGAGAAACACTTTGCCCGACCCAAATTCAAATGTCATTTATTCAAATTAGGCTGAGAATCAGCACTTTTCGAACGTCAAAATTACATAAAACAGTCCCCCAAAAACGCTCGCCCTTCACAACTTCCTAGTGCTTTAGCTGGAAAGAAAAAGTAGCGCAACTAACTCCCCAGCAGCACAGCTGTCTGTTCAGTTAGAAAAACTTGGTTCTATACAATAGTACTTATGCAAAATAATTTGCATTACGCAACACAAAACATTAAATTATTTGCTATATGTCAGCTAGCACACGCCGATATACCAACAAATAACATCAAAATCTATACTCAAGCGAAAATAAAAACTAAACAGAACTTAATACGTGCGCCAGCAATCTTAATATGAAAGGCATAGAGGCATAAAGGGCGTGCCAGTTTACAAATAGCTACCCAGGACCTCATGGTCAGCAGTAGCGTTTACGACCGCTAGGCCAACGAGGCAGTTACAGTGGCATAATGAATCTAATATGCTTATCTCCCTTTTACAATCCAGGGTCTGTTCGCGTTCCATTCGATCGTGCAGCCAGTATACCTGCGCATCGAACAGACCTTTCTGGAGACGGAGAAGTGCGACTTGATGGAGGTGGATTACCTGAACAGTTTCGATGAATTCGTGCCTGTGAGGAAGGGATTGCCTTATTTGGAGCTGCTTAGAGTCGTGTAAGTACCCGAAAACCTGTAGGAATTATGCTTAACACATTGAAAGACAGTATACGAGACACAGTAGAAGTTTTATTGTTATGACGCCTAGGGGCATATAGTACTCTTCTGTGTTAATATTCTTTTATGTTTACGGTCTGAGTCAAGTATTTATTTTGGGTTTCCCCGATCTTTTTCGAGCTTGAACGGAGATCATAACGGTGTCATGAGCTTATGATATGGTTATGTCGAGAGTCCAAGTCAAATATCTTGTTGCTGATTAAGATATCCCAACGTCCGTGAGAAGGGTAGGCATGCACGCAGGTATGCTCTCTATGATCCTTTTGTCAAGATTTACAACACTGGATATTGAATTACCAGATCACCAAGCATGGTGTTTATCAATATTACTATTTTGAAATCAAGAAATTCGTTAAGATCTTTAAATCACCGCGCTCGTTCCCACCACTTTCATACTACCTAATGATGAAGTTTCCACAGCTTCAAACAAATCCGCGAGTCTGGCATGCAGTCAGCTATATCGAAGCGTCTGCAAGTTCCGAAGCCGCACTGCATGTCCACGACGTCAACATTTAGCAGCGTGGGTCTGATGGACATGAAGCCAGTTCTGATCCTCATGCTGTACGGCATCTGCTTGTCTGTGGCCATCGCCGTTGCGGAGATCATTGTGTTTAAATTGTGAGTTGGGGTTTATTTATAAACGTTGCTTAAAGTTAAGAGACGTTTAAATGTAAAAAATTGATGGTTAAGCAGACGTTAATCCTTGTTTAACTTTAAGCAACGTTTATAAATAAACTCCATTGTTTCTCATTTGAATTTTATGTGAGAGAGCAGCTTTTGTCATGAGAAAGCTCCAGTACCCTAATTGCGCAAAACACGATCAATCACAATTTGTTTCGATTTGAAACAGATTACTAATCCATTGCTTCTTAAGTAGGAAAAATATCTGCTTAACAACTTAAATAACTCAATGAATGTTGTTGAACTGTCAACATGAAACAAATTTGGCATAATCGTTTACAAAAATAAGTTACGCAATTAGGGTATTGTACATGATACCGGAGTCGCACCGGCGCCGGACCGCAAGATGAAATAAATTCAGAATATCTCAGAATGAGAGTAAAACCTACGCGGCGCCGGTGCGGCTCCGGTGTCATGTACAGGCAGCATAACGCTCCTGGCGCAAAAAAAGAAGTGAGAAGGTTAACGAAGATTTGTGCGGGTCGCACTGCGTTGTAAAAATCCTTCTATATTCTTACGTACATTTTGTATGATCGTGGCACACGGCGGGCCGCACTGCACTTTTTAGGGTTCCGTACCCGATGGGTGTCAAACAGAACCCTATTACTAAGCCTCCGCTGTCCGTCCGTATCTACGTCTGTCTGTCAGCGGGCTGTATCTCATGAACCGTAATAGGTAGACAGCTAAAATTTTGAAATTTATATCGCCGCTATAACAACAAATATTAAATAAAGTTAATAATTAAAGGGTCCCCAAATAAGAAACGTGTTTTTTTCGGCGTTTTCGGCTTGATCTTAATACGGTAGTATTAGTAGTATTCCCTTCGTGTGCGAGTCCGAGTCGCACTTGGCCGGTTTTTTGTACCCATTGAAATTCAATGTGCTGCGGCCCGAATCCAATGCGGCTGTAATTTGCGTTTAGCTTTATAAGTTCGCTTCGTAACTTCCAAACAGAAGGAATTGTAAATTGTATTAATTTGTTTCTACAGGACCGCGCAGAGGAAGCTCTATAAAGTAAAGAATACGGATCTACCAAACTCAGCATGAAGACGAAAAAATTTGAACATATCCTGTTTCACGTTAACATCATATTTAATTTATTAAATCTGTAGCGGAAGTTTTATTTTTATATTAATCCTGTTTTTAATATTTATGTTTTCATGTTTAGGGTTTTTTCTTTTTTATCATTAAGAAGGACGACAGGTAACGCCAACTAGACAGGTGGCCCGAGAACCGACGCCCAAAGAAAAATTTTAGAAGCCTCTCCCTCCAAGGGCTTCTCGAAACATCCCTATGTATGTTTAGTGATTATTTATAGTTTATATCAGAGACTGAATTACCCAAAAACTAAGGTACTTTTATATTTCAGTATGACGTCATACCGTTAAATAAGGGTTACCGAAATATTTCGATACCGTTATTTTTTTAAGTAGCGGAATTTTGAGATTGGAAATGCGTACCGGTATATTTCGGTAGAAATACAAGGTATAACCTTTATAAATGTTTCGGTAGTAGTATCTTAACCTTCTTAGATAGAGATTTTCTTTAACGCACCGCCGACACACTCTGTCTTTCGTTGACTTGCTGATTGTAACTCATTATTGGTTTTTATTTCCGATCGGAAGGACACGACTGTCTAGTTGGCGTTACCTGTCGGGTAACGCCAACTAGACAGGTGGCCCGAGAACCGACGCCCAAAGAAAAATTTTAGAAGCCTCTCTCTCCAAGGGCTTCTCGAAACATCCCTATGTATGTTTAGTGATTATTTATAGTTTATATCAGAGACTGAATTACCCAAAAACTAAGGTACTTTTATATTTCAGTATGACGTCATACCGTTACATAAAGGTTACCGAAATATTTCGATACCATTATTTTTTTCAGTAGCGGAATTTTTTTTAGATACCGGTATATTTCGGTAGAAGAACGAGGTATAACCTTTATAAATGTTTCGGTAGCAGTACCTTAACCTTCTTAGATAGGGATTTTCTTTGACGCACCGCCGCCACACTCTGTCGTTCACTTGCTGATTGTAACTCAGTATTGGTTTTTATTTCCGATCGGAAAGACACGACTGTGTAAGCAAACGCGCCGCGCCGTCTCGCGTTAAAATAATAACGGTTTAGCCCAACCTTTATTTATAAAGGTATCGGTGTAGCTCAACTTTTAATTTAAACCGGTACCCGTATATTTTTGAGGTATCTTACGTTTTACCGTAACTGCTTTCAATGCCTGGTTTATATTCCAGTCATTTAAATCATTGTAGGTAAAATCCCAAAAAAATGCACTGTGCTGAGGTTTCGGGATGTTGTTAGATCTATCCAATAGGGTTTGAAACCAAGTTTGCAGCTTCGAAAGACTAACTGCGTGGTGCTCGAAAACACTCGTATATCACTTAAACTTTATCTAATCGCTGCACATACATGGGGTTTTCAGGAATCCCTTGGAGACTTCTAAAATTTTACTTTGTACCTCGTTTCACGGGCCACCCCAGGTTTGCCTAGAAGGGAAACTGCATCATGTCAGCAAGCCAAATCACAATGTTAAAGTGTGGAATGGACAAACGCCAGATATATTACTTTTAGAGGTCATCTCATTTTAAGTCTACGTGCAGCTGTGCACGCGTAGCATGATAATCATAGAAACAGGCAGTTTAAAAGGGGTTTTCTACGGGTTTTGTCGACGGAAGAATAGACAAAATGAGTTTCTATTGTGGTCATGCTAAGCATGGTGGGGTGTGTAGTTTGTAATAAATAAAACAAATTTAGCCGTGAAAGCATAATTTTATTGTACAAACTTAGGTTCAAAACATTTTATTAAATGCCTATTCATAAACCTAAACCGTACATAAAAGCGAGTTGCGCACCGAAACTATACCTTCATTCTACAGCCTGGCTAAGATTTTTTCATACGAATATAGAAGCACTAGTCTTAGATTGAAGGGCGAATTTCGCGTGTACCGATTTGCCAATTGCAGTCAGCGAGTAAAGTCGATTTTTCAAAACAAGGTGATTGTAACCAAGTAATTAGTAAGTTTGGTTACTGTTGATATAATTTCGTCGCTGACTGTTCCATCGGGGAAGTCCATAACTAACCACTTAGAAAATAAAATCCCGTGCACATCATGACCATATTTGTTACTGACCCGGTTGTAAAGCGGCCGAGTGCTGCAAGCAAGAATAGTCTTTACGGTGGTTCGTTATGGCTTTCTGCGATGGTACCTGAAGTAGATAATCTCTTTCAAATGGTCTAGTTTTTTTTTTTAAATCCAGGTTGTAGTTTCGGTGTGCGATACATATTTTAGAACTTTTGAAGTTGACAAGCTTAAGTTTACTACTCAAAATAAATTACTACGTGTTGGAAAGGTACCGAAAGTGTTCATACTTTATAATATCCCACAGGTATAACGCCTATCTTCGAAGCTAGAACTCGACTTCACTCATAATAAAAAGTTCCTAACCTAGTGACCCCACTGCTTGGCAAAGGATATTCCTTATTATGTTGAAAAAAGCCAGTTTTCTACCAATTAGGTAGAAAAATCAAAACTTTAGTCGACGCAACACCAACAAACAGAAATTATATTGTTTTATATATTGGTAGAAAAAGGAAAACCGTTTTCTACCAATTTGGTAGAAATTTAAACTTTAGGCGACGCAACACCAACAAACAGAAATAATGTTCTTTTTAAGTTTCACATCACAATTGCTTTAGTAAAAAATACTAGATCTTTATGGAATAGGATTTCAAACGCCAACATAACACTGAAATTCGCTGACTTACATCATATTTAAAACTAACGTAGATCCACATAAGAATCTAGCGTTCTAAATAAATAATTGAAAACAATTCAGATAGTGTACACCACTTAAATGTTAGAACTATACTTTTAATTCTCATCCCATTCATTTATTTTCTATTCTAAAGTGTAATTTTTGAATCATTCATAGATCAGGACTATTTTTACGGTCCTTTATAAATTGCATTTATATAAATAGGCCTTTAGATTTAGAGCATTAAATCTTTTAATTTTTTTTTTCATAATATAAATATTAATACAGGGAAGTTTATATACCCTGACCACATTCACATTTTCTACTCACAAGATTTCCTCAAAACTTCTTGATAACGAATATTCAGAAACCCTCTGAAATCTCTTGAAATCATAAGGCTAACCTGCAAAGCGTAGTGTAAGGGCCAGTACCACCTCCAGACAGGCACTATTACCAGGTAAGTACAAAGAGCGCTTATTTGTATGAAATTAACTGTCAGAGGTGGTAACACAGTCCTTTTTACTCAACTTTAACATTATGAACGATTCAAAAACCGAACCCTTTCAATTGCTATCTATAACTGAACAAGGATCAATTGACGCGAGGCCATAATCGGAACTAACTAACCGTCTTGTTTTTTGTTTTTTCAATAGTTTCTATGGCAATTCCACAAATATTTACCAACAACGCCCCCCTCTCAGTGTCATTCTAGCGCCAAAAGATCCTAGCAGCAGTTTACTTGAGTAGTTCGCTATCTTCAGATAATGTCTTCTCCTTGACCAGCGTGTTGAGATGGTCGATGAGGCCTTGTACCGACATCTCGCCGTGCACCTTGTTGTCGCGCGTGCGCACGTTCACTGTGCCCGACGACTTCTCGCGATCGCCAACCACTGGGGATAAAAATGTAAGAGTTGTACAAGAAGTAAAGAGAAGATCAAAAATTTATGACTAAATCAAGTCATTTATTAAAACTAGGCTGGTTGTCTTATTTTCCCAAATACGACGATGTGTGTATGTACGACGACGGTTGTCAGTTTTTGGCCACATATCAAAGGATTGCGAATATACCAAATAAGTTTGTTTACCGTCCACACACTATCTCAGTAGAGTGTGATGTACGCATAACATGTATTGGTAATTAACATAGAGGAAATAATAAGTCGCTGCTGCCGTCAACACGTCCATCTTTGCGTTCAGATTAGCAAAAGTATTCTTGAAATTTCGGCATAATTCGCTGTTCGTCACGATGTGTGGTAGTGTTCGAGTTATTCGGACTTATTCACTATATATCTGAATAAAACAGTAAAAAACGCAAATACGGAATAGCGATGTGAAGTGCCACCATGAGAATCAGCACTTTGTGAACGTCAAAATTACATAACACAGTTCCCCGGCACGCGCCCTTCAGCACTTCGTAGTGGTGTCGCTGGAAGGAGGGGCGCAACTATATAAAATACGAGACTCATAATCATCTCTTTTTATTTTAAGTAAAACTGCAGCATTTCGAAAGCAGAAAACAGTGACACTCCGGGAGTGCCGACAGAAGTGAAAACTTGAACAATTTTACTGTGTAGGAAATAATGTATCGCGCGTTGATGTCTTTTTAAAACTGGTGTCGGTAACAGTGTCGCGAAATCAATTGTTTAGACATCTTAAAAATGCTCAACGCGCCTAAAGAAGTTTTCACTTTAATTATGTTCGCGACGGACAGTCCTCTTGCTTCTCTTCGAAAACTTGTATATTTCTGGACATGACTGCCCGCGGTAAACGCCCAAACTTTGAGCGTGGACATCAGTTGGCAAGTTAAATCCTCCATGATCGAATGAAGAGCCATCGTATTAACCTTACTTCTAAAGGCTTGCTCATCTTAACTAATACAACAGGTACAACAACAATATCTCACCTAAGATGTAGTTAAACTGCGCGAGTTGCGCGTTCCTAACTTTCTTGTTGAGCGTGTCTCCGGCGTCTGTGTCCACTTCCGACATGAACCCCGCCGCGAACAGCTTCTCGTTCACCTGCAATTATAGGTAGCATGTTAGAGACTGCAGTTTTCGTGACATAATATGGCCTTGGGGACAAAACAATAGGTCCTTATTTTTATTATTTTGTTAATCTTTTATATAGATTATTTTCTTTTAGATTTTGTGAATGTGAGAACGTTGTAAGCTGTAGACTGACTTGTGGACCATTTTCTATTTTACTAAGTACCTGGTACTTGTTGATAGGCCTACACTGTCCTCTCATACCTATTAACACTAATTTGAAAACATTTATTTATTTAACCATTTATGCACACACATATAAACAGACAAGAAGAAAGGAACAGAAAAATACGTACACAGGCAATGCTTATTTCTAAAGAAATCTCTTCCAGCATACACATACATACACCACACATACATACATACTACTACACACTACTGTTACTTTATACATTGTAGAAACCATTTATTTTTAAAAGAGTAACCGTGGAGTTTCTTGCCGGCTCTTCTCCATAGGAAGCGACCAACTGGAACCGTGCACCTAGCTTCTGATGTTTCATAAGTGCCCTTATAGGTTTTATGTGAAATATTTTGTATTTGAAACATACACACGATACCACGTCGCGTCGTACCACGTTGCGAAGCCGTGTCACGATGCGATGTCGTGATGTCGTGCCGTGAAAACTGACGATGCAATCCTGCGCCGGTGCTGCATTTGATGTTAAATTGTCAAAGATGACGCACGACATTTTTTTTTTAAGTTAGCCTACCACATTGATGTAGATCAATCAATATCCCTAGTGGAGAGCGTCTCTTGCCATAGCAAGCATAGCGACCATAGTCGTGCGCATTCTATCTTTGACTTCATAATCTTCGCGTTTCCAAATTAGTACGAACGTCGCGCCACAGAGAAACCCCATACAGCGGTAATAAATAATAATAAAATAAATAAAAAATACCACGCTTTATGGCAGTGCACCTACCATTACGCATTTATATGAAGTTTTCTTTCTGTCTGGTTACTTCCTGCTGTCTTAAAAAGTTTTTAGAATTGCATAGAGTTGTTTATTTATAAATTCAAATTCAATTTCAAAATATCCAATTTTTTTTTCAAAGTCAAAATATTTTATTTCACATAAACCTACATGGGCACTTATGAAACGTTAGAAGCTAGGTGCACGGTTCCAATTGGTCGTTTCCTATGGAGAAGAGCCGGCAAGAAACTCCACGGTTACATCGGTCTTTTATAGTTTCGTAAACATGGTAAAAAAAAATAGACAAGTAATTCCATGGTTGTAACAGCTCTAAATTAGATCTTATCATCACACGTTCGCACTTCCGAAGATGATTGCGGAAGCGCATACTTTTCTTTGGAAAGCTGTATATTTATACCTGCTTGGCATAGTCGTCGAAGTGCGGCCCGACGGGCACGACGCACACCTGGCGCGGACTGAGCCAGAAGGGCCACTTGCCCGCGTACGACTCGCTCAGGATGGCGATCATGCGCTCCACTGAGCCCAGGATGGCGCGGTGGATGATTACGGGACGCTTCTTGTCGCCGCTCTCACTGGAAAATAAGAAATAAGTTCAATAAGTGGACAAATATGTTACACTTATTCCACGGGAGTTCGAGATAATTGACGAAATTAAGATGTCTAAACTACTTATAAACTCAAATTCAAAGCATTAATTTCAATTAAACCATTTACAGGCAGTTTTGAATTGTCAGAGTCGGTCATTCAGAAATATGAAGCTAGTTGCCCATTCCAGGTACTATGGAGAAGAACAGGTAAAAACCTCCACAGCCAATTGTTTAAATAAAAAAATTGTTACAAAATATTGGTGACATCCATCCATCATGTAAACCTTTGAGTCATTAAGGGTAGTCAGAAACCCGAAAGTCTGACTAGTCTTGCCAAGGGGTATTGTGTTACCCAGTAACTGGTCAGATAGGCAGTCACTCCATGTAAGATACTGGTATTCAGCTGCATCCGGTTAGACTGGAAGCCGACCCAAACATAATTGACAAAAGGCTAGACACATTGATTGTTGTAATTATAAGCCTACCCCTACTCCTTTGACGAAGGCAGGTGCTATTGCTATATGAATCTCACCTGACATAAGTGAGGTTGAATCTCTCGGGCAGCTGGAAGTCCAGCTGTATGGTGGCACATTGGTGCGACCTTCGCAGCGCGTCCTGTATGGTGATGTCTATCTTGGGCCCGTAGAACGCGCCGTCGCCCGGGTTCAGTTGCCACGGACGACCGAATTTGTTTAGGGAGTCGGCTAACGCCTGGAAAGGAGAAACTGATATGACAATTTTGATTGATTGCACCACATACCACTATATTGCTGTGTACGGCATCGGTGCGAACTGTTAGACCTTGAAATTAAACTATGAATACTTTATAATAATTATATTTTATATTAGCTTACGCCAGCGACTCACAATGGGTAAAAATGGACAAAAATCTTGCACGGACACGGTTATAAACTTCTCAAGATAACCTACTTCAATAGTGGAACTGCAACCAGACTGTGCAATAAAATAAAAAATCTTGGCACTATGTTAACTAACAGCAACAACCACCTTTTTTTTTTTGGGTGGGAAATCATCAAATAACTTCTCCCGCTCTGGGCGGAGCGGGAGGGCGTGTCAGACTCTTACTGACTAAAACCCACCCGTGTTCCTTCGGTTGCCCTGTCGCCGGGGGCCACGATCTCCCTTTCGGTTTTCTTCGCAGCCCCGGCAGGCATCGGCCCTAACAACCACCTAAGCTTAATTACCCAAAAAGTTCAAAACCACAATTACACAAATTTTAAACCCACATATCCCAAACCCTTAACTCATGAAACCTAAATAGAAACCTTCAAACCGTCAACCCACTAACCCAAAACCTCTAATTAAGCCGAGGTGGTTGTTGCTTGTAACATAGTGCCAAGTAAAGTTTTTTTATTTTATTTTACAGTATGGTCGCAGTTCCACTGTTAAAGTAGGTTAATCTGAGTAGGTCAAAACAAAAATTAATGGATTACAGTTAAATTAGTGTCTGTGCGAGATGTTTGTCCATCTTTAGCCTCCTGTGCGGCTTCGCCCGCGTGATATCTTTATAAATTATAGCCTGTTACTCAGTGATAATATAGCATAATACTGGTGAAATAATTTTTAAAATCAGTGCAGTAGTTTTTGAGTTTATTCACTAACAAACATACAAACGGCATAATTATGTAAGAGCCTATTAACTGCTCCCAAATTACCATGTTTATTTTATTTTTTTACAAATGTCCTTGATATATTCATCCTATTATTTGACATTATATACGATTTAATTTCAACTCTTTATTAGTGGCTTGTGTGGACATGATAATTACTCAGATTTATTACAGTTGTAATAGCAATCATGTAATTGCGTTTAATTAAAATAGTTTTTTATTTTTATTAATTTAATATCTTTTGTATAGATTCTTTTCTATTTTGTGAATGTGTTCTATGTTTCACAAGTGCATTTGTAGGTTTAAGTGAAATAAAATTTTTTTTTTTTTTTTTTATAAAATATAAAATTAAAAAATAATTAATTAATTATCTTTATAATATTATAGTTTAGACAAAGGAACAACATGTTACTCTCCCGCGGACTCCCAAATATTAGTGTCGTCTATAGACCACTTTCTGCTGATCGCTAGTGCTGCCCGCCCCGATACGAACAGGGTCGGGACAACCATTGTATTGTAGTTACCAGTACATTATTACATTGATTTGTGGTGCAATCGACTAAGAGGTCGCAAGACCTGCATTTCCTACGTAAGTTTGTGGATGATTAAAATGGTCTAAACGTCGTCCGAACGTTTCCGGACTTTCCGAAGAAAGGAGACTTTTATAGAAAATAAAAAATGATAAAGATTTTTGATAATGAAATATTAAAAATTAAAATGTCCGGATTTCTTTGCAAGTGTCCGGCTTTTTGTCATGACTTTTCAAATTTCGAAATGGTAACCATTGTGGGAGAACAGTTAGTATACCTTCTCAGCCTGGTCCCACGTCGCCAGTTCTCCGAGGAACTTATCGGGTCGCGTGGACAGTTTCAATTGGAACGTGAAACCGAACGTTGTGTATACGCAGTTCAGGAACTCCAGGCATGACAGCTGAGGACAAATAAGATTATGATTGTTTTATGTGTTTGTAGCGATTAATGTGGGTGTCAGTTTGACTTGAAATATGGCTGTAATAATTATGACAGTTTACAACAAGCTTATAACTAATTCCTGTCTGGGACCATCCATAAATTAACATCACACTTTAAGGGGGTGTCAACAAAATGTGACATCGTGTGACAAGAGGGGAGGGACGAGTGGTAAGTATAAAAACTGTAAACGAAAAAACTTCAAAATATTACCAACTCTATCAATATTATTATATGGTTTAATTTAATGTTCCAAAATATGTGACGTCACACCAAGGGTCACACAAATATGACCACCTGTGATAAGGACGGGAGGGGGAAGGGAAAATTATGGATGGCCCCTCCTGATAAAACGATGTCAACATGGAACTGGCAACACTCTCGTGCGCATCATTTCATAAAACTCAAAAATAACAGCGACAAGCCAATGGCTTTCAGTTTTTTAGAATATTCTAGAAACTGAAAACAGTGCAGTTCATTATTCGAAGCTGGTGCGGCTGTTGCCGATGTGAAGGCTTCGATAAATAATGCACGATACTGGTACATAAGATCTGAATTTTATAAAATGCTTAAGGTGTCGTCCGCCATCGAATCTGAAGGAAGGAATACTTCTATATTCGTTTTTCAAATACCCGCTTTGACGGCGCGTAGAGTACCGGCGGCCGCAACGGCACGGCTCCGGTCCGGACTCCGTCACAGACGTTTGGAGAATAGATAACATTTTACTCAAACCCAGATATGATAGACCTTTATACAGGACTAGCTTTCGCCAGCGGCTTCGCTCAGTTCACTCAATGATAATATTTATATCATAAATAAACGAATTTTTTAAATCATAGCTTTGATATTTTGATTTAAAAAAAAAAATACAAATCTTTTCTCTTTATAATATTAGTGTTACATACGATCTCCTGCTCAATATGCTGCGGCGTACAGAATATATGCGCGTCGTCTTGCTGGAAGCGCCTCACTCGGGTCAGGCCGGTGAGCGCTCCGCTCAGCTCGTTACGATGTAATACACCGAAGTCGGCCAAACGAAGTGGGAGCTCGCGCCAGGAACGGTTGCGGTTGTCGAAGAGTAAGCTGAAAGAAATTACAGCGGTACTATTAAAAAGAAAACCATTGGAGCCAAATTGTGACACTCGGTGACTAGAAACTTTATTACTAAAGGCATTTCGAGGTATTTTCACCAAATTTAAACAAAAAAAAAAAACATGACATGATGAGTTCATGTATGTTAACGAACCACCTAACAAATATTTACGAAATATAGACTATACAAAACTTTTTATTACTATTCAAAACTATTTTTCATAATTTAAATACAAATTAATTAGAAAAGAAAGGTAAGTAAAATTAATAACATACCGTACAATAACTAAAATTAATTTTAAACATGCCAATGTCCTTGACAAAACATAAAATTGCTGGTTAAAGTGCTTGGTTGGCGACAGGCAGAACTGTTTGAAATTTGGTCGTAAACCACTATCTACACGGTTGTAAACCACCAAGGTCACCTCTGTCGCGACGCGGTTGGCGACCGTGTAGCAGACACTTTACAGAAACTGATCGTATAAAAAAAAAACTATTAAAACAGCTAGATAAAAAAAGTCGTACAGAATCTGTTTTTTTTTTTTGTCTAACTTATGCTTAGCTTATGTTAGACCCTCATCCATCTATGACAAATCTTAAAATGTGGTAGGACTCACCAATGGCCCGGGCAGTTCATGGGCTTCAGCGCGAAGGTTTCCTTCTCGACGTCGAAAGAGAACATGTTCTCAGCGTAGTGCGCCCAGTGGCCTGATGTCTGCCACAGTTTGGCGTTGTACATGTTCGGGGTTACGACTTCTTGGAAGCCGCGGAGTCTGGAAAGGAAAAGTGACGAACAATACTATCCAAAAAAAAAATTGGTAGAGGTGGGGACAGTGTTGCCAGATCCATTTTTTTAAATCCGTAGGTTGACCTTGAAACATCTGAAGAAATTCTTAGATTTCTTCTAGAAAATTCCGTAGATCTACTATAAACTACTATTTGGAAGAAGAATGGCTTTAAAACTAGTTTCTAGTTTATAAAGAAAATCAAAATCAAATAAAAAGCAGTCAGGCATAGCATCCCTTAAATAACTGTTGACTGTTTTCATTTCGTAATTTCAAGAAAAAGTAATATGCATTGCTTTAACAACATAACATCACGCCTTGTTTCCCCGAAGGGTCGGGCAGAGGTGTCCCTGTAGCAGGTTCACCCACATTTCGCCAGTTATGGTTTAAGTCCCATGTAATAGGGGGCGAGCCTATTGCCATCAACCGGGCACAAATCCAGACTCCGAGCTGCTACTGAGAAATTTCAGATAGAAAAACCCAATAACACTTTGCCCGACCTGGGAATCGAACCCAGGACCTCATGCTCACCAGTAGCATTGCTTTAAATCTATGATAAATTGCAAATAGTTTGTAAAAGATATTAATTTTTCGAAAAACAACATACTACGATTACCGATACATTTGAATATTAGTACAACAATCGAGTAATTCTCGTATTTAATTGCTGCATCTTATTTGATCGCAGCAAGAATATTATAAGCGGTCTTTTCCCCCAAGGGCATGAGTTGGTCGATATTAAATATTTGTGGCGGCATCTGCATCGCCACATGAAGACCTGACATCACACGAAATCCTGCATCTCGCAAACAGAGTTTACCGCGCGATCAGCATTTATATAACTTCCGCGACATCAATCGTTGGGAAGTTACCCACCAGAGACAACACCCGCTGGTCGGAGGATCCTCCTTTTATATAGAGGAGGAGTGAACTTTACAAACTGTTCCTAATACCTCTACACTGGTGGTAATTACTTGACTGAGCAACACTGGGCATAAAAATAATATTTCTTTACTAACGAATGACACTTTTGTTTTAACATCTAACTTATTTTAAATATATTATCAATATCGCATACCTGTATTGTTCTCTAATAAAGTTGACGAGTGTGTTGTAGATGTGAGCGCCGCGGGGCTGGAAGAAGCATGAGCCGGGCGACAGCTCGTGGAAGAAAAATAGCTCTTGTTCCTGTAACAATAGAGATCCAATTAGCGTGCACATAGTAACAGTAAATACTATATTTCTAGTATTTCCACAAAGGAAAGACTATTAAATAAATAAGGGGGTGCTACAGTTTAATCTCATTTGAGATTATATGAATTACTTTAGAAATGTTTACAAAGACTTGAGAGGGTTTGAATTACTTGAAGTCGATTCAGATTAGGGACAGCGGAAGTGGGGTATAAAAGTTTGCTCTCCGTCATGGAATACTTCGTTATTGGAAGGGGGTAATTAAAGAAGTTTGCTCTGCCCCCCCTCCCCCTGTCATGGAGTATAGTTCGCCCCACGAAAGAAGGCCTTTTGATACGACGCTAGTGTCTATGCCATTGCATCACATTACATTAAAAAAATGTAGTCCCACATTTTTCCGCGAGCCTTCTTACGTGGAGCGCACTGTACTTCGTTTTTGAAAGGGTGACCAAAGAAGTTTGTCCCCCTCGTCATGGAGAACTTCCGCGGTCCCTGACTTCGCTTGCCCACCGAAGGCAGCAGCCAATCCAAAGTAATCGCCTTATATTTACAAACCTACAGTTCGCATCAAAAGTTGACTTCCCAGGCAGCCAAAGATGACACGGAAGGCGACAGACAACTCGGTGTAAATGAGCCGTTGTTCTTTTCTGTGTTATTTTTATAAGTAATGAGGTTACGTCAAGCGCTGACAATTAAATATTTTATTTTTGTTTGTTAACATTTTACACAATATATCTATTCAATTAGATAATTCTTTATCTATTTCTGTATCTGCCGGTGACATCACAATAATCAATGCATATCAAGAATAGGCATTAAGAGGAATGTTTTAGAACTACACCGCTAAACTGCTAGAGGTCGCAAATATATATCTACATTCAGTAATGAAGTGTCAGTAACATGCTAAACATACCCTGCCAATTTTCCTGTGGTCTCTCTTAGCGGCCTCCTCCTGTATATGCTCCCACTCCTTGAGTTGTTTGGGCTCAGGGAACGACACGCCGTACACTCGCTGCAGGCTCTCTGCGTCCGCCTTTCCCTCCCAGTAGGTGGCTGAGTTCTAAAGGAAAGATAGACAATTAGCAATCAATCAAAACCTATTGAATTGGCAAAGTTATCGGAAATGGTCTTGCTATGCTGAATAACACTTCAGAATAGCGCAGTGGGGCCCAAGAAGACTTGTGTGATTCTTAGTTCTTTGAAAATTATCGCAAAATTAATGTGACAAATTTTCGAGCGCGCGTAAACCGCTGCGATTGGCTGTTGATAAATCATTCAACCAATCACAGCAGTTTACGCGCGCTTGACAATTTGTCACTTTAATTTAACGCATAGATAAGTAATGAGGTTACGTCAAGGGCTGACAATTAAATATTTTATTTTTGTTTGTTAATATTTTCCACAATATATCTATTTAATTAGATAATTATTTATGTATTTCTGTATCTGCCGGTGACATCACAGTGGTTATTAGAATATCAGCGCTGCGACACTTATTTTTAAATGTTTGCTATCTGGGTATTGGTTGAAGAAGAAAAATGTTACCTAATCGGCATTAAAACGGTAACTTAAATAGGTTTCTAATACCAGTTACTCACACAAGCGATTTTGACTAATGCCGACGGCACGTGTAACACAGAGGTAATTTTTTATTTCGATAACCGGTATTAATACGCGCATTCGTTACCTGTATTTAAGAGACTCGTAACACAACTTTACACGAGAACATTACTTGTCGTTGTCAAATTATTCTCGTAACTGTAATTATCTATAGTCTTCATTTATTTTCGTTGCTTATATATTTAGTAATATCTAGATGACCGATGATGAATATTTGCACGAAGTTTTCTAAAAATGAAACCTAGCTAAATCGATTTATAGCCCCCAAACCAAAACCCCCTGCATACTAATTTTCATGAAAATCGTTGGAGCCGTTTCCGAGATTCAGATTACATATATACAAGAATTGCTTGTAAAAGGTATTAAATGTATGTATTTATGTTAATATTATTTAGGATATGTATTTGTGTATCTATTTTAGTATATTGTTTACGTATTCTATGCACCAACGACAGCCCCATTTTATGTCTAGGCAAATGACTGTCCATTCAAAGATTGCCTGGAAGAGATCGCGAAAAGCGATACGGCCGCCCATTGTTTGTTTTATAGTGCCTGTTTTTTTGTTTGTTATGTATTTTTCTGGTTTACAATAAAGTATGTATATTATAAATAAAATATTAACATACCTTAGTAACCTTCAGCGCCTTAACCTTCCCCGTATGCCTAACATGGGGTCCCCTACACAGATCAATAAGCGGGCCACATCTGTACACGGTGGTGGTCGGAGTGTTGACCTTCTCGTTCAGAATGCGCACTTTGAACGGGTTGTAGTCAAACATCTCGAATAATTGCTCCTTGGTCAGCTCTAGGCGTTCAAACGGTTGCTTTTCTTTTGCAATTTTCTTTACAAGCCCTTCTAAAACGTGGAAATCCGTGGATGAGATCTGTTGAAAAAAATTGTTTGTAAATTAAGTTTATTATACGTTTCTAAATTTAATGCTGATAATAAGATAAATATTAATATCAATTTGAAAGTCAGGTATTATTTTAGCATAATTATAATAAATGGAGCCCAGCATCCAGTAACTGCTATCTAATTGCGTAACACATTCTCGTAAATGATTAAAACGAATCTGTTTCATTTTGACATTTCAACAACATTTATTGCGTAATTTATGTTGTTGAGCAGATTTTTTTTCGTACTTATAAAGCAATGGATTAGCAATGTCCTTCAAAATGAATCAGATTGTAATTGATCGTGTATTACGCAATTAACCCGTGCTGGGTTGTGGAGGTCAGATAGCCAGTTGCTGCATGTAAAATACTGGAAATCAGCGGCATTTGCATCTGGTTAGACTGGAAGCCGAACCCCCCCGAGTTGGGTAAAGGCTAGGCAGATGATGAATTATAAAAGATAAACAGTCAATTCTTACCCCCTTTTCCGGATAATACATGTCGTAATAGAAGCCTTCTTCGATTGGAGGTCCATAGCATAAGCAGCCTCCATATACCTGATAATAAATAATAACATTAGATATTATTATCTTAATTAATTTTAAATTTTTAATGATTTTATTTTAAAATATTTTTGATGAATTTAAACATTTTAGTAATTTAGAGATGATTTTGATTCGGTTTTTATGAGCAACGTAGACTGATATTATTTAATCTTAGTATGATTGTGGTTAGTATTTGTATATTTGGTTACTAACATAATTCTTAAGTGTACTAACAAAAATATGGATCATTGTGTCTGAAATAAATATTTAAATTAAAAATTAAATTAGACAATAATAATATTGTATTCTACAGTACAAGACTTTGATTCAATTAGTATTCTTATAGTAAAGTAACCCCAGTTACTGGGTTGTGGAGGTCTGATAGGCAGTCGCTCCATGTAAAATACTGGTATTTAGCTGCATCGGTTAGACTGGAAGCCGACACCAACATATGATAGTGACTTGAAGAAAAACTCATACCATGTTTGGCGCGGGAATCAAATCTATGACGCGTAACGCAGCAGCCAATCGCTCAGACGCTACTTGAACCGAGCCGTCATAAAAAAACAATGTATAAAGAGGCTCAGAAATTGTTTTAAACCAAAATTTTAATGGCTGATATTAATCACAGAAACAAAAATAATGAAAACTTATGATTAATCATTTACATGTTCTTTCAGTTTCGCTAAAATATCAAATTATCTACTTAAAATATGCTGAGAGGCTTTCAAACTTCATTTTTACAATACTAAAATCCTCTTCCATCAAAACTCAAAACAAATGACAATCTCAACACTCACCCTCTCCATGGCTTCTCCCAGCATATGTGCAGAAGAATGCCAGAAGACCGCTTGAGCATCCGTATTGTCCCACCGCAGGAGTTCCAGCTTACAGTCACCTTCCAGTGGCCTGTCTAGGTCCCAGAGCTCATTGTTCACCCGTGCGATGATGGTGGAATCGGCCAGTCCCTGGCTGTGATGGAGGACAGTCATCATGAGGGTCGGATGTGGAATAGCAGGGTGGAACTGGAGTGGCTTTTGACTGGGATCATTTCGAAGCTGGGTTTGGCTTGGTTCAGCCAAAAGCTAAGTATTTTTAACCAATGTCAGAAAAGGAGGAGGCATTCAACAATTATTTTTTTCCTTATGCGGTTGTTTGAAAATATTATGAGGTTGTTAATAAATGCTAAGGAATAAATAGTATGCTTTGGTAATTTCTACCAAGATTATGATTACCATAACAAGCCCTTTTAATAAATAATTGTATTATAAACACCAAAAAAGCACAGCTTATGTATATTATAGAAACATGCTGCACATAGTGCACACATAGGCAAATACATTGTGTTCAAACATGCTTCAAATAATTATATAACTCTCATACATTTTCATTAAAATGCTTGCTTACAGAGCCTTCCAAATACTGTAATACCCAATTATTTCATACAGATAGATTATTTTTATCTTAATATTGTACAAAACATCAAATTCTCAACATTAACCATGCTTTAAGTGAAGGCGGTATAGACATTAACCAGTTAAAGCCATCTCAACAGTCCACCCTTAAGTAAAGTACTTACTATTCTCTCCACCACTCGCTTGTGTGCAGGTAAATAAGTAATTAGTATTATATACAATGGTCTAGCAATATTCTAACGGAGAGCTCTTTGCAAAATTAAATACAAAGTACTGAAATTATGGTTTACATGAAAATCCACCACTTGGCGCCACTTTGACAAGAGGTCTTCATTTCGACAGTGAATATGAAATATATGATGACGTTCATCATTCGTTTCATTCATTCGTTCATCAGTCACAACTAAAGAATATAGGCGTTTTGACACTTTTGACAGGTGCCCGGACCTAACGTCTCAGTGCTGCCACCTGTAGTCATTTCAGAAAACCCTCATTGGACTGAGTGATGCCTGGTTTCTAAGGTGAGTATTCATAACCAGAGTATAAAGACCTAGAAGCCCACATTAAGGCTGATGCAGATTTGTGCAGGCCACACCATAATGCAAAAATCATCATACATTCACTTTCATACATTACATATGAACCATTGCACACTACAAGCGGGCTGCATTTTTGTGCGCTTAGCTTATTTAAGTAATAGTCTTATTGGTTCGCTTAAATAAGAAATGCTGAAAGTTGATCTGAGAACCTCAGAAACCAGGCATTAGGAAGATTTTATTTTATTGAGTTTTTTAGAAAAAGAAAATAATATTAGATTCTTTTAAATAATTGTTAGAAATCATTGTATTGTTTTCATGCAACTACCACCAGTACCACAAAAGTATTTTTAAAGTATGGGAAATTATTTGTATCATGTTTATTTCATTTTTTAATCAAAGAGCTGTTGTAGAAACATAGAGATAGATATATTCTGTAGAATATTAGTCTTATCAAGAATTCAATATCTGTAAAGGAAGTCGACTGCACATTTGATTGGAATCATCAAGTTATTAGTTACAATATCTTGAGGAAAATGCTAATACAAAGTAGCAAGAGTGCATGACTCATTTCCTATGAGTTTGCATGATGACATAGAGGCACACTATTACAAGAAAATACTTAGGAATTAAGACTATGTGCAATTGCTTGCACAACCAATACTCGGGATGGAGTTAATGTACATTTTGATTAGTAGTATATCGTCACTTGGCATCCAATACTGCGAATGTGACATTTTTGATGAAAATCAAATTTTTGTTTTATTTCATTCTACACATTCAAACATGTGATCCTGCATTAAAAAAATTAAAAATTTGATGAATGTTGCTTTTGCAGTATTGGATGCTGAGCAACGATATGTGATATTTTATAAAAAAAATAAGACATAAGGGCTTTTTTAAAAATTAAGTAGTGATAATTTAGCTAGGGAATATTCACCTATGTACTTGTGCCATTGTGCTTACTAGTAACATTTGCATTGCAGGCGAAAGTTAAAATTGAAGACTGCAAACTAGTTCATACTGAATTATAATTTGATGAGGATCTATCTTTTGATTCTTTAATACAATATTCCTATAACTCACCTAATTCCTTTAGCAACATCATATGGACTAGTTTTCCAGGCTTTAGCTTCTACTGTTTTGCCATCGGGTAGCGTAACCACTATGCTCAAGTCCGGTTTGCTTGCTATTTCTTCCGCATACTGGATTTTGAACTTATCCCAGAGATCAATGCGTTTCTGGATGAATTCGGGCCACGGGTTCAATTCAGCAGCTCCTCCGGAACCCTCTTCAGGTTTTTTCTTTTTTTCCTTCATTGCTTTGGTCTTTGACTGCAAAGAGAATTTCTAAGTTAGTACATCCCAATACTAAGGAACTGATTGAATTTTGTTTTAAATAAAGTTGGTAATAATTTTTCGTGTTAGGATATTTTTTAAGTTGCTCTATTAACAAAATACTGTAATCACAAGTATGGTGGTCAAGTGTGAGGATTATGACAATAATACTTCACAATTGGTATTTCTGAAGAGGTTAGTAAATAATAACAGGGAGATAAGATGTGTGATTGTGGGATTTATTAGTTTCATTAAGATGACACATTATTGTAGGTACCATATTCTGATAAACGATTGAATACCAATGTATTATTACAAGGACACCTAAAAATCAATACTTAATAATAATTAATTAATTACTATTATTAATTAATTAATTATTATTTAATTACGTAAATTCGAATTAATTGCACAGGTGTGTAACAATCAAGTTTGTTTCACTTTGATAAGTTAATAACCTATTGTATACTTTCTACAAAACTACGTTTTATATGACCTAGGTCTCATAGAAACACAAATCACAGTTTCTGACTTAAGTTACAAGTTTTTATGGACAAAAATATCAACAAATATCAATGGCTAGGATACAGAAAAAAATAAATATAAGCAAATGAAACCACATGATATCATTCCAGCAAAAATCGCCGATGAAAGTCCTACAGACCCATGTGGCATATGCGTAGTCCTTGCAGCGGACCACACAGCCTCCACGGATGCCAATAAACTTTATCATGACTTACATAACGTACAAATATACTTTTTCAAATTAAATTATAATGTATAAAACCCTGCCTTTGCGTCAATGTTTAGTTTTGGGATTTCTTCAGCCACAGTGTCAACCATTGCAGAACGTGTATCTTTCGAATTTGACAGCCGAACAATGATGTTGCAAGTTGCAAAGAAAAGAATTTTCATTTTGTTTTCCGTTTCACGCAGTATACCGTGCAAGTAAAATAAATAAATTGTTAAATATTAATTCATTTTTGCCAGGGACGTTTTAGTACAGTACAAACTTTATTATATAAATTTTATTGGATGTAAGGTTTGATTAATACGGTAGCCATAACCAATAAATACTTCAATGCCCTTGCACGACAGAGGTAGCCAGAAGCCACAGTTTATCAGCCGAATGCTACGATTTTTATTACAGGCGCTTGATTTTGGATCCATCCATTAGTCCCAATAGGTGGTTCTAATCGTCAAGATAAAAATCTTTTACAAAAATTGTGCAAAGACCATTTTTAATAGCTTCTCCATTCGGAGGGTATTTTGGTAGAAGCCGTTAAAAATAATTCCAAGTAGAAGTCATCAGATGTATTTAGGCGGACACTGTACACTCCACTCCGCCTCGTTGATTATTCGAAAGAGTTTTGAAACAAAAGTACTTAGTATAATATTAGCATAGCAACCCTGAGCACAGAACACGAATTTAACGTCCTGACCAGTCCCTTTGACATAAATTACAATTTGAATAAAACAAAATTCAAAAATATACATATTACTTACCAACATAATTAGATTTTCTAGGAATTTAAAATGTGTGCACAGAAAACTCGTCCTATAGACGCTTTTCAGCGCATCATGACGTCCTTCAAGCATTTTGAAAATAAACTAGACAAGTTGCAGGAAGATGTGAAGTATCATGGACAGACCCTTTCAGAACTTCGTATTATGGTAACAAATCTTTCAGGGGGGACAATACTTTCTCCAGACTGCAAAGCTGAAGATATAAGACATCCTCCAATCAAAACAACGGCGATTCAATACGAGGATAGACCAATGTGTTTGGATGAGTCTAAAATAAAAAGGAAGAATTATGTTCAGCCCTTGTCCTCGACATTAAAAGTGAAAAGTTACCAAAGTCAGAAATCTAAGGTCTCTCCTCAAACTTCACCTTTTAAAGTTCACGGTAGCAAAATAGAATTAGGTCCCAAAGGCATTAGCCCAAAGCATGCCCAAAGACACAGAAAAGCGGACGCTCAACGAAAAGCAAATACATTGAGAACCCAAAAATTGACAGAAATTAAACGAATTAGACGGGCAAAGTAGGGTTTAAACTAGAAAATTGAAAGTCTTCTCGTTTGGTATGCTTTTAATGTAAATTTTTGTTACTTCTAGACAAATGGGAGTACGGGACTATAAATAAAGGTAATAAAACCAAATATAAAATATATGTCTATTTATTCGTTTACTCACAGACTGGAATAAACTACTTGGTTACAATCACAGCAAGTAGGTAGATATCAGCCACAAAATAACGATTGCCTAAGGTGCCCTCTCTACGGACAAGAGAATCGCGGCGATATTCACGCTGTGCCTTCAAATTATCGCCGCAATGATATCGCTGTCTGGAGATTAATTCATAGTTTTCTATTGAATTTGATGATCGACGGTCTCGTTGCGTATCACCGCGATTTTCTCGAACGTGAAGATGGTGCCTAAAGTGAAGATAGTACCCAGTTATCTAAAGCCACGGTTAGCTATGTTTTTATAACTCTTAATATTTAACAAATTGATCTACTTAATATGTAATGATGTATAGGATACAATACAATAGTAAGTCGAATACAAACGCAAAGTCGCTATCCAAAGTGAGGGTACCAGCGACCATTAACGCAAGGTCTTGATGATTTGCACTTTTGAGACCCTCTTGTGTCGAGATATTCTGAAACAAAGAATAATCCATGAGATTGTATTCATCATATTTGTGGTGTTTGGATCGGTGCCCGATTGATGGCATTAGGCTCGCCCCCTATTACATGGGACTAAAGTTCTGAGCTCCACGATTACTGAGAAATGCTTGCACTGACTGGACAGGTCCACTCAAATCTGGGTGGTTCTTTCCTCGAAAGACCATTTCAGACACTAATCTACATGGTCCTCATATGGCCTGACCAAGATTATGTCTGGACTTTAAAAGAAATTGTGAACTCTGAGTTTGTTTCGGCCTTTCTTTTTAGCGTAGTCAGATAGGAAACGCCGAACTCAACTAGCTTATTTAAAAAAAAAAAATAATATGACGTGTAAATGTGATTCTGATATCCTATTTACAGAATAAACAATTTCATTTCATTTCACGTAAACATAACTGGCGAAATGTGGGTGTATCATATATATGATATATCGTACTTCTAGCCAATCCCTGGGTTACAAGGCGTGATGTTACGTTATTGTGTAGGTTTTTTCTCTACACACGGGTCAAGGCCTTTCAGGCTCTGGAGTACTCCAGTACTCCAGGAGTGATCCAGGCTCAGACTCCGTTTATACATATACATCGATATCTCAACAAGATAAACAAAACGAACTTCTTGTCTGTTTATATGTGTGTGCATAAATGGTTAAATAAATAAATAAATAAAATGCAAGCAGGAGGAGACGCCCAGGGCGTCGGGAATCGGGGTCCACTAGGGCCGATGCCTGCCGGGGTTGCGAAGAAAACCGAAAGGGAGATCGTGGCCCCCGGCAACAGGGCAACCGAAGTCACACGGGTGGGTTTTAGTCAGTAAGAGTCTGACACGCCCTCCCGCTCCGCCCAGAGCGGGAGAAGTTATTTGATGATTTCCCACCCAAAAAAAAAAAAAGTAAAATGCAATAGATGTGGATATATTTAGTAACCTGTTCCGCTTAGTTATTTCTAAAGAATCTTAAAAAGACCCTGAAAGAAATCGAGACGTGTTTCACCTCTCAACGAGGCATCCTCAGGATGACGATTGACTGGTCGCGAACTCGAACACGGCGTGTTGCCACACCAAGCACTGAGCGCAGACTGCATTCAGGGTCTTTTTAAGACTCTTTAGAAATAGCTAAGCGGTTACTAAATATATCCACATCTATTGAATTTAATAATGGATTTCCGCAAAGTCATGCCTGAAACAATTAACTATATTTCAAGTAAGTATTTTTGTAATTCTTTTTGTTTTATAATGTTTAAATATCGGTACCTACCCACCATGTCTCTGGAGTTTTGCTGCCCAATTTTATTTGACCCTGTACACCTACATCAGAGTTTGACTCAAAAACTTCACAAAACCAGTGGATGCTAGAATTTGATTTCCTGTCCTGCTAAAGATACCTACATAGTAATGTCATCATGATTCCGTAAATTAGGTCATATAGCTTCATCTCTCTTACACTGAAATAATCATGATTCTTAAACGTCGAAATAGGTACGGCTTCCTGTCAGAACATTGAGCCGGATCCCGAAGGACCATATACCCTTTTGCAATTTTTTTTCCGCTTTAATAGTGGCGTCTTCAATAGTGATATTTTAAACAGGACAGTCTTAGCCATATTCGGCACCAGAGTGCGAAAATCAGCCTGCGCCCCATTGTGTTCCATTTTTTTTCTGGCTTTTAAGTTTACAAACGTTTTAATGATATTGTTTTTGAAATCTACGTTCAATTTCAATACAAATCGATCGACTTGATCGGCTTGCCCCCCTAAGAACTTGCGTCTGGGTGCTACGCACCCCTTGCACCCCTGGGTAAAGACGGCCCTGATTTTATTTAAACTCACAGTTTATGCACAAAAATTTCTCCGAACGCAATCGTCACGGCAACAGCGACGCCATACAGCATGAGGATCAGGACAGGTCGCATGTCCATCAGACCTACGCTGCTGAATGAGGACATCTTGGTGATGCAGTGGGGTTTGGAGACTAGGAAACGTTTGCGGATCGCTGATTGGATGCCGGATTCTCGGATTTGCTTGTGGCTGTAAAGCAGGAGAAATAATTTGGTTCTTTGACGATTAGAGGACCAAATATGACAGTTTTTCTAAAAAAGGTATTTTTGTTTTTTCTAGGAAATTAAAATAACAGAGTTTCTAAAAGTAGGAGTTAGATACTTAGGCTTTAATTAGTGTGTCATTATGGAACTGAATGAACTGCTATTTTAATCGTGCAGAAGTATCTGAAAACAACTAAACCACAATGATGTTGAAAATCTATCCAGTAACATCAAATTCGAAATAACAATCTTCCTTTTCAATCTTCCTTTTCTTCCTTTTCAATCTTCCTTTTTTCTTTTTCTCTTTAAAGCAATATCTTTATAAACGGAAATGTTCTCAGATGGCAAAATATTCAAACCAAAAACTAACACGACTCTAATCAGCTCCAAATAAGGCGATCCCTTCCTGACAGGAGTGAAAGAATCGAAGGTCACGAGGTAGTCCACTGTTGCGATGTCGCACTTCTCACTCTCTAGGAATGTGGCTTCGATCTGACGGTACACTGGCTCTGCCACTGAATGGAGAGCGAAGAGACCCTGGGAAGAAAGACCTGGTTAATTATTTTTAACCCTGTCTTGCTTGTTTTCGGTGCATTTTACATACAAGGATGGATAACTTTAGGAAAGCTAAATTTTTTGTTCCAAGAACTTACAAGCGGTAGGTAATCTATGTAATATGATGATAGATAGACGAGTTTAATGGTGATGATGGTGATGGAAGGGTAACCAATAATTAGAATGGCAATAGTTACCCTTCGGATTCGTTCAACCCCGTCTGCCAGGCTGTAAAGTTTTGCTTTACCATTTTCCGGAAAGACTCGGTCACGTATTGAAGTGTGCAAAGGTTCCTTGCTTTGATTCTGGAAACGTTATAAACAAATAGATAGTAAGCTCGTATAACGTTTTTCTTTTCGAATGTGTTGAAAATAATAAGATCGACGTACAAAAACGAAATGGTTATAATCGACATCGTTGGCTGCGAGCGTGATCTTGGCCCCGGCGAGCTGCGGTAGGCTACGAATGGAGTCGGACGGCGCCTGTAGCAGCACCACGATGTTGGCCGAGTACGCCGCGTACAGCGCCATCAGCGCCGTAAACAGCACGAACACCATCATGCGACCTGCACATTGTGACACATTAACGTAGTAGGCACCGCGTACAGCGAGAACAGCACAGACCTAAAGAGTAGATTGAGGAAGGTGAACATAGGATGCGCAGTAATACCTGGTGCTCTTCTGGGTTCTATGTAACATCCTTGCTGAGTGACGGCGCTCATCGTCAGCAGTAACGCGTCACATATTCCTCCATCGAGCTGCTGTTGTGTACCAGCCTAAAACACAAGCACCTTTTTAATTTAGTACAACACGGAATAAAATAATACTGGGTTTGAAAACCCGGGTGCTCGTCCATGGACCACCGATTTCTCCGTTGCTTGAAAGAAAATGTAAGGTAACCAATTTAACGACTCGAGCATTCCTTTGACAAATGGTATCTTATAAATTTAATTACGTGTATGGGATTTAGAGAATGCTGATGAAAACCTGACAGTACATAGTAACATTCGGCTTTCGGATTACCTATAGAGATTGATTTATCAGATTGGCGTGTAACCTGTCAAGTTTTTTCATAAACACCACTTACCTTCGTCAGAACCAGTTCTACCTTGCTAGCCAGGAATAGAGTAACAGTTGCTATAGCAGTACACACAGCTATAGTGACCCAAACCCTGGTGGAGAAGGGTAGGTAAAACACGTTGGCCACGTATGCCAGCGGAGGCTGTCGGTAGATGAAGAGCATCCGCATGGGGGCCACTACGTCAGTGTAGGTGACCACGTCGTAACGGTCGCGGAATATCACGCAGTTTGTGCCTGTAGAGAAACAACTTAATAAGAAGTGTCCAGACAATGTGTCTTGCCATAATAACTTCTGTTCTGACTTCGTGACGTCTCTTGCAAAATGGGATAAATGAATTGATGCTTCACATATTCATAATTCTATTTTTAGCGAAAATAATTCAAGGAGTCTTGATTCAGAAAACCCGTTTAATTTAACGTAAAACTACTATTTTGACACAACGTGCTAGATAAACTAATAGGAATGTAAAAAAAAAAACAATTTTCACTCTTCCAAACTCAAACTCAAAGTATTTAATTCGAATAAACCAAACAGGCACTTTTGAATTGTCAAGGGGTCAGTCAGTCAGAAAGATGAAGCGTAATAGGTTCCTATGGACAAGAACGGACAAGAAACTCCACTCACCCATGTCAGCCTTGTTAGCGTACAGATCAGCGATCATGCCAGACCACTGTCCATTCACTTTATACCCGTATCGATAGCTGAAGATAAACCGAGCAGTCGCGTTTATCATCTCGAAGCCGATCTTAGCAGCTGACCAGCAGGCTTTTGTGATTGAGTCGTATTGGAGCTCACTGAAAATGAAGGAGTAGCTACATAAAAAGCTGCCGGAATTGAAGCTCTGTTACGATCTCAATAAGCATTATGAAAATCTAGGTTTCAATGGCGTCATTGATGGAGATACCATGCACTGCCTGGTCGTACATTTAGTCACATACTGAGAGCTTGATTGATTTGGCTAGACCCATGTGTGGTGCACGAATGTTTGAAAATCATTCATTATCCCACCTGAATTCATCCAACAGAGTGTGGCCACCGATGACAACCCAATTCCTTTGTTTTACAAACTGTATCCTAATCTCAACCTGCATTGATTTTTTAAAGGCAGTAAAGAAAACCAATATACGTTGATAGGTTGAAGGTTGGTAGGACAAAAGATCTAAGAACCGTGAATAAAGTTAGAAAAATGAGTAGGTAAGTATGAAATCTTACAGTCGATCCTCCCTAGGCAGGTGCAATATAGTGGTATTACTATCCTGGATGACATTAGACATAATGATGGGATGTCCCATCATGTTCTTTCGTCTGCGGTACAGTTCTCTGTGGGGTCGTAGGTCCACCAAGCTCCCGTTGTAGTAGCCACGTAGGGTTGATATCATTGAGCCGTTCAGACTTGGCCTGTGCACTTAGAAAAGGTAACAAAATGTTTGATGAATTCACAAACACAACTCAATTGAAGTCGCTGTTAGGTAATGCTGTTTCTGTCACCGGAATATGCCCTTAAGTTTCGTTCAAGTATTCGGGCGAGACTACATGTTCATACTTCAGCAGGATTTGTAGTGTTTCAATTATCATTTCAATAATAATTTTAAAATCAGTTTCTATGACGGGTATGTTTTCGATCCCTTTTTGGACGTCAGGATCAGGCACCAGTTAACTCCACAATATCTGCATTTCGACGCCTTAGAGTGAAAACCTCGTGAGTGTAAAAGAAGTAACTTTTCAGGAGGAAGAAAAAACTGCGTGCTGTAAATTTTTGTACGGCGTCTTTTATGTTCGCAGTTCTAAAAGCGAAAAAGAAACGTGTAGCGTGTTCGGATATAAAAGCGGGTTAAATTTCCATATTAATTAATTTAAAAAAAAAAAACATAAAAGAGCCGTACAAAAATTTACAGCATGCAGTTTTTTCTCCCTCCTGAAAAGTTACTTCTTACACTTACGAGGTTTTCATTCTAAGGCGTCGATTTGCTCCTTTTCTACTTTAATTTTCATTTCTTCTTTTGTTTCTATAACTTTCCCTGACCTATCATTTCATTTAATTTTTCTTCATAGTATTACAGAACAAATCGGCAAACCTCGTGTTTCGTCAGTCGTCGGATTTCTATCAGTTGCCCTTTGCATTTAGCACAGACTGGATGCTCTAAATCGACTTGGAAGTATATAGAGTTGTTAATACTCTTTTAACTTAATGTAATTTATTTAAAAAATGGGAGGAAAGCCGCTAAAGTTGCAGGCACGACAGATAGGAAAACAGTTTTACAGCTCTGCATAGTTCATACGAAATCAAAACAAAACAACAATAAAGTACTTAGTTCTGAATTCAAATTATTATACATGATAAATCTAATACTTGATGGACATGGAAATTAGCATTCGTTTGTATTCGGAAATCCGATGATACCCGACGGGACATTAAGAAGACTGTACCACAGATAATATAATACTACCTATACATAGTTATGAGAATTACGATTACTTAGGTAAAACGTTCAGTCTCTTAACTAGTTAGCAATGACTGATACAAAGGCTTCAATCCATAAGCAACTTACTTTCCACCATCTTGAACTGGTTACCAATCCTCTCAGCGAGCACCACGTCACTGTCAACCAGGACTGGTCCGTTGTTCATGAGAGTCAGCGTTGACTGCTGCAGCTGGGGAGAGGTGACCAGGACAAGCCAGCGGTATGTGAATTGGAACAGTTCCTTGGACAACGCCTGGATAAAATGTAGATAGGAGTATATTGTTATATTGTACATACAAAAGTTACAGATTTTTTTTTTCCAGCCTCCAAAGTACCCCGGAGGTAGGTATAAGGGCTGCCGGGGGTGCGAAGAAAACCGAAAAGGAGATCGTGGCCTCCGGCAACAGGGCAACCGAAGGAACACGGGTGGGTTTTAGTCAGTAAGAGTCTGACACGCCCTCCTGCTCGGCCCAGAACGGGAGAAATTATTTGATAATTTTCCACCCACAAAAAAAAAGGTAGGTATAAGGTAGGTAATATTATATTAAAGTAGGAAAAGATCATTAAATATACTTACGTAAGAAATAACAGATTTCGACTTAGCACAGTCCAAATCTGTGAGGTACAGTATAGCATGATCTTGATACTTGGACATTGGTTTGAAAGACGCTGATGTTCGCACTCCTATGTTGGACATTTCCGTAACAAACTTGTTTATTACGTCTGCAATAATAAAGATTCAAACCTAGTCATTTCATGAGATCAAAATGTTTTTATTATTAACAAATGATTAGGTATTTTTTTACACGATTGAACAACACCAAGATTTGATTTTATAAAAATAAACCTACTGATATCCATTCACTACCTAGACGGGCCGATAGACTGACACCTCATTTATTAAAATCCATCCAGCCTTTAGGACGCTTTAGAAAGAATCCCACATAGGTACAAAGAATCCTACATAGATACAACAAAGTCTTTGCTGTCGCGCAGTCGGCTTTTGCTACTTACTTATAAGGTGAATTTTTGATCATTATAGTCTCTACAAGAATGACATAATTTCCTGTTTTCTTCACCCGTCTATAATTGCATGTTCTACCTATACTTACAAATTGATAGATATATTAAGTAGATTATCTTAAAATACTTACTCTTTTTCCAGCACAATCCACCATAGATCAAATGCGTAGGTTTTTCATCATTTTGAATAAACAGCTTTATAAATTTTATATTGTCCACATCTTTTGCGTGAACCAAACTTTGTGTCAGCAGTAAAAATACAAAATAAATATTCATATTACTTGGATGAAGAACAAGGGACTAAAGCAAAATGATGACTTAGAATGGTTCCAGTCGTTTCGGTTGGAAAACCTTAGATCTTTTTCTAGGTAAAGTCAATAGATTTTTGTTAGGTTGAACTAAATGTGATGTCAGCTGTAATTGAGAGCAATTGGAGCTGACAAGTCTTCAAACAAAGACAATTTGAGTCAGTAATACTGTGACTACATACGACACATAGTACCTAGGTCCGTGCGTCCGTGTATCTGTAGAACGCTTTTAACGTTGTTTTTAATAACTTCTCAATTTTGTCTTTGTAAGTCAGTTTGCTAGTCAAGGCTATAGGTACCACAATAAAACCGTTTATAAACCACTAGCTTTTCCCCCGGCCACGTGGCGTGAAAGTCAAAAATTATCCTACGGGAACGTTCTACCGGGATAAAAGTATCCTATTTCTGAATCAAGAGCGTGCCAATGCCCTGGCATAAGAAAAGAGGGGGCTATGCCCAGCAGTAGTTGAAGTCGGGCTGTGGATGATGACGATAATGTCTGAATCCAACCTGCATCGTAAACCGTACAGCCGTTAAAAGACGTGAAAAGATAAAAAACAAACTTACTTTTGCATTTTTATTATTATATGGATGCTTTATTCGATCGTAATTAAGTTGAAACATATATCCAACCCTGGAATAAAATAGTAACCTAAAACTAATAAAAAAAAGAAAACATTTCCAGGGCACGCCACCCTAGTCGTCTAACAAGAAATCATAGGTTTTCACAAAACATAATAGGGCATATTTACTTAACATTTTCAACTGAATATTACATGACATATGTCGTTCTGTTTGACGACCCAATTGAAATGGTGACATCAAAAGAATATGTCTCATTATGTATTAAAAGTGTAAAAAAGATACTGCGGGCTATGAATAAAACACAAGTATTTTGTACTTAGAATCTTTATTGTGAATATTGTTATGTATCTAATTTGCTTTGAGTGTAATTTCGACAATTAATACTTAGGTGATGTGATTCTGTTTCTTTAATTGCGCACATGACAGCCGCAAGAGCGCAACGCATTTTATTTAAAGAAGTGCGGTGTGGCCTGCCTATAGTGTGCCTTGATTCAAAGAAAATGTAAGAAAGTGATTAAAACAATTGTATTGCGGCGCGGCCCGCTCCTACTTTTATCTAGCTTTTAGAGTTAAGCACAGACATTTCAACTTTTACACAACACATTCTGACAACGGCAGTCTACTTTCCCTAAGGTGCACCATCCATCTGTTTGCCATATTGACCGAAACAAGTGCCTAACTATGCCCTTAAAACTTAGGTTGGTTTTTGTTTGTTTTTGTCACCACCAGTACACCTGGCGCGAAGCACGTCCAGGCCGGACTCGGGGCATTGCCACGTCACATATATTGGACATGGCCTCCCGGAACCACTCCGCCTCGTCGTTGATGTCTGCAGGCTTGTCCGGTGATGACGCCCAGGCCTGCACGATCGAGGCTTCCAGGAGGAGCTCCGGGTCCAGCTACTTCAGCGCCCACCGCGGGCCACTCGGGGCCTGCCGGACCGGCGCGCTTGGGGTCTGGGTGGAGACGTCAAACCGGATGTACCGGTGGTCGGAATAGGTCTCCACCCCCTCTATGACACGCCAGTCAATGACACAAAAAAAAAAAAGTTCGGTTTTTGTTAAGTATCCCAATGTCTGCTCCTCTGTTGTCACTGTGGACAAAGCCCAGCAGGGTAATTGCGTAGGTATCACAACACACTGACAAACCCAATAATATTCATAAAACTTAATAATATTCATTGTGTTATTTACGTTGTCGAGTTGACGAATTTTTCATATCTACATATACAGCAATACTTAGGTTATAAATCTCCTTCAAAATTCTTTAGATTATGTTTAAAAGTAGGTAAGCATGTTATGTAATTGTGGTGCTGTTCTTCTATTCTTCGTGATAATTTATGTCTTTCACCGTGCCATCCTTGCTACAACTATATGCTGTGAATATCTACTTGGTGCGTAACATCATGCAAGAACTTATTCGTAATGCTCGTGATTTTTTTATCACGGCTCTAAATTATTTTTCTAGAAATCTTAGTCAGTGCCGGAATGGGATGAGGTCATCAGCAGTATATCCTCTTTTTTTTTGTCTGATCGTCATCCTGAAAAAAAAGAATCATCTACATATTCTGCTTAAAAGTGAGTTTAAGAAAGCAGCGGAATATCAGTAAATCCAATTAAAACAGGAGTACGACGCTTCTGCCGATTTCCTGGGAAGATTCAATAAAATGGGAGAAATAATTACAGGTTTAATTTGTTGTGACCTGCTTTTTAGATAGCACCATGATGAAATCCGAAATAGGAAGGCTCTAGACATGGTGAAAAGATTAAACAAACGTAAAATTGAAATACATTATTAGTGTATATAAAGAATACCCAATAAATCTATCTGTTCACAATATTTTACAGGGTCACTTACAATCTCTTGTACAGGATCTCAACCACCAACACAGCTGGAGCTAGTAGCATGCCATACAACGTCATCAGCATGGCGGGGTACATATCAGTGATGCCAACACTACTGAAGGTGGACACGTGACCAGAACAGCGCGGACGAGGCACTGTGAGGCGCTGGTGGACGTTGGCTTGGACTCCTGATTCACGGATCTTAAGAAAGCTGGAAACGTTAAGATGGAGTGTCATGATAAATACAAGCTAAGCTAGTTTCCTGGTAGCCTACGCGAGGACAACTACCAGCCCAGAAGGGTAGAGGGGTTTAGATACAGACGAGAAATGAGGAGAGAAACTTTTTAACAAGTTAGTAAAAAATTAAGACCTTTAAACAGCAGGAAGTAAGTATGATCAATGCATAATTAGGTATACAGACACTCATAGAATCTTGGCAAATAATTGCTGTTCTTATAGTAGATAGTATAAGAGTATACAGTGTGAGTCTTTACACTATGCACATTCCAAATGGGGAATTTATGCTTAATTTTATCTACAGAAAAAAAAAAACAAAAAAAAAACTATATATACATGTTTTAAAAAGTTACGTAATGGGGACGTCTTATTGAGAAATTTTACGATTATTGTAAAAATGTAAGATTTTTTTTTTTTAATGTAAATTTTCAATTGAAGGTAGTCTTTTTCCACAATTTCCATTTTATGAAGACGCCTAATTATAATACTTCTGATCATTATGGAGTTTGTTTCATAGCGATGGATCATTTACTTTAAAACTTACACCGTTTTGACCGTATAAAATATTTCGATTTTTTTTTTTAAATATTTTTTCACGATATGTGCACAATATAAAAACTCACATTGTATAGTGCGATTGGTGTGTGTGAATGTTTCAGTTCGGCGTGTCTTTTGCCGTCACTGGTAAAATCCTTTTGCAGATTGCCATTGCGGCATTTTGTTTATAGTAACAGTTCTGCACTCTGTATCCATTGTGATACAGAGTACACACACAGAGACAGAATACTGATACACCGATACAGTCAATCTGCCTAGCCTTTTCCCAACTATGTTGGGGACAGCTTCTAGTCTAACCGGATGCAGCTGAATACCAATATTTTTACATGGAGCGACTGCCTATCTGACCTCAACAACCCAGTAACTGCGTAATATGATACCCCTTGGTAAGACTGGTTGTCAGATTTTCGGGCTTCTGACGACCCGTAACGACTGTCAAAGATCCCTGAATGACAGCCGAAACCAACGGTTTAACGGGTTTTCCAAGGCACGGAGGAGTCTCGGTATGTAAAGATGGTCACCCGTCCACGGACCAACCCCGGCAAGCGTAGCTTAACCTGATGGATCGACCACTGCGGCTGTTGTTATTTGGCCACGAGCTCCTCTCCACTGATATAATGTGCAGAATTGTTGATAGAACCAATATGTTAAGTTGAAACCGTGACACCATAATAAGAACTCACTTAATCTTAAACAAGTCTTTATACGGCGATCTCTTCTGCCCTGGCACCCAGGGATCGATCTCGTTGATATAGTCGATCTCCACCAGGTCACACTTCTCATCTTCTTGGTACGTCTCCTGAATCAGACGGTAGCCTGGGTTCAGCTCCATGTGGAATGCAAATAGACCCTGGAAGAGAGAAAGACATTGATGGCATCATAATGCTGGCTTATTCTCGATGTGTTCCATTTCTGAATCGAATCGAATAAGGATTGTTTTTTTTTTTTTGTAAAGTTGTTATTTATTTGATTCTTAAAAGTTGATTAACAAATCTAATTTGAATAGAATAGCATCAATTGAACATGTCTTGATTTTTTAGATTAATTTACTATTTATCAGATTAATTAGTACCTACCATCCAACATCTATAATAATAAAAATGAATCCCTATTTCCCTTGGTCACGACATCACGCTAAAACGGCTGAACGGATTTAGATGAAATTTGGGATATGGATAGACCTTGACCCGGAGAAGGACATAGGATACTTTTTATCCCGATATTTTTACGGGATCGAGACTTATGCGGGTGAAACCGCGGGGCGCAGCTACTAAAATATAATACTGAATCAAATTCATTTGATTTTATTTGAATTACTTACTTATTTAAATATTCATGGAATTGTTAATTTGCATATTAATTTTACGCCAAATGCCGCAAGGTGGCGTTACCGGAACTTTACATAACACACAAATTAATTAAAAATACCAAACCATTTAAAACAGAACTCAAAGTTTATAGATAAGAGGGAGACTTTAGATGCCTCGTGTGGTAGACTCTCTTATCTATAAACTTTTTCAAAAACAAATACCAACAAATCCAATCAAAATAATAGTTAAGACCGATAAGATAATTTAATATTTCCCAGTTATCTTTTAATTATGATTTATGAATTTTAATGTAAAAAGAGTTCGACGAGGATGGGATTCGAACCCACGCGTGCAGAGCACATTGGATTAGCAGTCCAACGCCTTAACCTCTCGGCCACCTCGTCTTGTGATGCGATGGGCCAATTAAGGGTGTAGTATAAGTACATATTGTACAATTTTTTATCATAATGTGGTATATTAGCTAATCTGCTAGTTCTAGTGTTTTTGAAAGACATTTTAAGATATTTATATATTAGGTACATTAATATAATAATTTAGTTGAAAATGGGCACGTAGTTAAGTGCATAGTTGCAATTATTATTTTAATTATTGTAAATGTGAGGACTTCTTTTTTGCTTTCACAGTTAATTTTAATTATGGTCTGGAAGTTTGAGTAATTTATGCGGCCTACCCAAATATCCTTTCTTTGGTATTGTTCGTCAAGTTGAGCTCCTTAAGTTCTGAGTTGAGTTGCACGATTACTGACAAATTCTTGCATTGACTGGACAGGTCCACTCAAATCTGTGTGATTCTTTCCTCAAAAGACCATTTCCGACACTAATTTACATGGTCCTCATATAGCCTGACCAAGATTATGTCTGGACTTTAAAAGAGACTGCAACCGCTGAGTTTGTTTCGGCCTTTCTTCTCAGAGTAGTCAGATAGGAAACGCCGAACGCATCTAGCTTATTTTAATATGAGGTGTAAAAGTGATTCCGATATCCTATTTACAGAATAAACAATTTCATTTAATTTCAATTATTACTAAAGTGAACACCATGATAATGGCCAGTTTTCACGAACTTCGGTACACACGGGGCTTGGATTATAGTGGGTGCCAAGTGGGTACGGTACCCTAGGTAAATAGAAAAGCCGAATTTATGGTTTACCGTTAATTTTACAGACCCTTTTTCCTTTTTCATATTTTTACTGAATTTAAAGTACAAGTATATAGTATAAAGTTTAATTAATATCACCCAAACTCCACATAGCTTACAAATGAAGACGAAGCAGGTATACACATTAACACGTCTTTGCAAATAATAATAGACGTGTTAATGTATATACCTAATTCGTTATTGTATTTTATTTGTATAGATGGTTTCAAACGATAGCTATTATAGTACCTACAAAATTACTAGATATTATAAAATACTTTTATTATTTTTACATAAATGTCAAAGGTGAAATTGACACGATTATAAGTGAAGACTTTATGAAAACATTAATTTGAAGCCGCTTTTCAGTTCTCGTAGAGAACCAATCAATCAACTAACTATCAATCAATGAATCAATTAACTATCCCGTAGAGAAGTCAGAAACCTAAAGTGAAATCTCGAACGGGTTTGAATCCATCCTCTCTAGTTCAATAACTAGAGAGGATGGATTCAAACCCGTTCCGGCTGTTCTTTGTAAACGAAAGTAGTACCTATGCCCACAGTAGCCCACATATTCGTATGCCGCTTTTAAATATACATACCTATTCGTATGGAGTTTTTGGAGGCGGATGTGTTCTGAACATAACTATCCTGAACATAACTATACTATCCAATTTTGTAGAGTCTGGCCATGCTAAGTCTGCAATGGAATAAATGGGCAACCCCAAAAAGTTTTATATACGGTATACTTTTACATCACTCAGTTAAGTCAGTTTCGAGCTATTTGAGCTGTCAGATTGCTTACGCTGTAAGTTGTTTCCACAAAATAAAGTAGAAAAATAGTTAAACCTATTAAAAGAAGAGTGCGGGAGTTATTATATAACTTATCACATGTAAATTCCAAGATGCGAAGGAACAGCACGATGTCGTCCTTAACCAAAAATGCCAATATTGACATAAAAGTTGACGTGTAAGAAGGTTTTGGTATTTTGCCTTTTGATTTTTGCCTAATAGATTATGTGTAATAAACTATGTCGTACCTATGCTCTACCTCCATACGATGACAAAACTGAATCAAATCCACACTGCATCATGCTAAAGTGACCATTCTTTACCAGAAATAAATCGGAATAAAAACAAAATATCCTATCAAAAACAATAAGACAAACAAAGTATCAAATTCTTTTTTCGTAGGACAGATGGTGTTGCCGTCTATAGATTTTAAAATTCCATCGTTTTTTTTACTTATGCAGACTTATCGTGGCCAGATTCTACCTAAGTACCTTATGCGACGAATAAAATGTCCTTGTCTTTAGTACAAGGATTTTCTGTCTTGAAAACTGGCAGCAAATCTATGAGTGTCAACAAAGTAGGTACCTACTTTTCTAATTCGTTCGACTCCATCTTTCATCGAGTAGTAGTTTTGCCTTTTTCCTTTGGGAGAAATTTTCTTCTCGTAAATCGACTTGCGTATTGGATCGTTGAGTTTCTGAAAAGCACAAAGGAACTTCAAATAGTTTTCATTGAACTAGGTAGTAGAAGGCAAAGTAAAGAAATACAAAATTGATACTTATTTATCAATGTTACACAATGTTCTAATTCATATCGAATATCTTTTTCTTGTAAAAAACCTAGAAACATTAGTTAATTGTACTTAATTTGTTTCAGTGTCGGCCCCAATTCCTCTAATCATTCGCTTTACTGGATGAGACTGTTCAAATCAACGCCAGATATCCAGAGGGAAACTTCGGATGGAACCAGCTGCTAGATAGTTCGATTAGTCTTTCGCCTCTAAACAGTTCTGACGATCGATTTGCATGTCAGAATCGCTACGGTCCTCCATCAGAGTTTCCCCTGACTTCCGACCTGACCAGGCATAGTTCACCATCTTTCGGGTCCCAGCATTTATGCTCAGCCACGACTTCACACTACTTTTACAATCTATTTCGTAAGCAAACAATATATTTTATGAGTTTCTAAGGTTTCTCCGTGTCCTAAACTCGGTTACCTTAAAGAAGTACCGATTATACTCAAAGTCGCTGGCCCCTAACTTGAGAGGCGAGTTGAGCAGATCAGGCAGACTCCTGACTGAAGAGCTAGGGGCTCGGAGTAACACCACGATGTTGGCAGAGTAGGCAGCATACAGGATCGTCAAGGCCACGAAGAGTATCAGGGTTACGCAGCGACCTGGTAGTTTTAGAGTGGTGTTAGTGGATTTCCTGGATGGGGGAGATTTAGAGGGACCCTTCGAAGACGTGGTCCAATTAGGAGTATGTATGTCCTGTTAGGAGGTAATCTTGCGTCAATACGCAAGATTACATCAACATCATTATGTTCGTTTATTTTTAAGTTAGCTTGGTCAGAGGGCCTAAACAAAATGATACTCTAATAGCGATAATGATGATGGAAACAAAATTGCGCGTGCTGTACCCATGTACACATGATAGAAGTGAACCTTTAAAAAAAATAGACAATAAGAGAGATTTAGTGTGAGACACAGAGAGAGTTATATCTTTCTTCTCTTTCATGTAACGAAATTTGCCTAAACGTGAAGCGTTCTTGAAATTTCATTCTCAATTCTCATCTAATTAACTATCGAATCGCCGAATAAGAAGTTTCACTTCAAACATAAAAAAAAAAAAAAAAGGTGGTGGTGGTGGTGGTGGTGGTGGTGGTGGTGGTGGTGGTGGTGGTGGTGGTGTGTGTGGCATGTTGAGAGGATGAATGAAAGGCGACTAACAAAACGTATTTACAAGGCTTATGTGAAAGGAAAGGCCGGTCGGGGACGCCCTAGGAGGACATATACTGACCTTATTGGTGATGTTCTTCAGAAAGGCCAAGTGCGTAGTACTCGCAATCGGCGGGAGTGTATGACCAGATGTATGAACGTAAACGAGGCAAAAGGAGTATGTAAGGATCGTAGCAGGTGGCGTTCTGTAGTTTCTGCCTACCCCCATGGGAAGAAGGCGTGAGTTTATGTATGTATGTATGTACTTCAAACATTATAATTTTTAACGTGACGATATTATCGTGGACGTCCACGTACACGTCCATAAAATGTATGGAAATATGTGCACGTTATAAGTAACGTTATCGTGGACGGTTTAAAAGCGTCTTCATAATTATAGTATATAAAAATGTAAGGTAGGTAACCATACATTTTACTTCCCTGTGTTATCGTGATGCCGTGACGTTGTCGTCCAAGATAGAAATTGTAAAAGCGCACATTGACATACTCCCTAAACTATCGAAAAGCTTGTGTCTATTCTGTTGAAAGTCCTTGTTGAAATAGGACATGCTTTGAAACCGATTGCGACCTTCAGTTTAAAAATGTTCCCCCACTTGTTTTTTTCGACTGTCAACTAAGATTGAGCTAAAGTCTTCTGTCACACTTCTTAATATCTGAAATGAAAAGGACAGACAGTATTGTGTAAGTTTAAATATTGGTCCATAGCTACAAACCTGCCCCATATCTAGGTTCCTGTGTGCATCCTTGCTGTAATACTGCTCCAATGATCAGGATCAACACGTCTGCCCAAGACCCGTCAAGTTGCAGTGGATGCTGGAATATTTCGAATAAGTACATAAGCAACAGTTTTAAGCAGTAGTTACTTTTCCATACTCATTTCCTTAATTAATTTAGAAGTTCTCATTTCTTGTACGGCGTTACTGATGTCACATGGTGACTTTATTAGGGTTTCTCGACTTTTGTCACAGCTTGTCGCACATATTACAAATACGTAAGTATTTAAAGTCGTTTACTCCTGAATAACATAACATTATCACGACTGTATTCCCCAAAGGATTAGGCAGAGGTGTACCTATTGTACACCCACATTTCGCCAGTTATGTTTTTAATTCCCATGTAATAGGGGGCGAGCCTATTGCCATCAACCGGGCTCAAATCCAATACTCCGGTTTGCTATTGAGAAATTCTAGATGGAAAAACCCAATAATTTTTTTGCCCGACCCGGGAATTGAACCCAGAACCTCATGCTCAGCAGCTTGCGACTGATCAGGCTAAATAGGATTATAATTAAATAAATATTATATGCAACATAAAATATATAATTACCATCCCCATACTAGCCTCCCACTTCGAAGCTATATACAAGAAGATGGAACATCCCAGCACACAGATAAAGATGGCCAGCCAGACAGCTCCAGAGAACGGCAGGGTGAAGATATTCGACACGTAGGACAGAGGGGGCTCCCTGAAGACAAACCGGACAGCCGTGGTCCCGACCATGGCGACGTAGTCAATTACCATCATGCGCTCTTGAGTGAATATTGATAGGGTACCTAGGGTCATGAACATGATGAAAATTAAAACCAAGGACTAACGATTTAGTGCAGATTGGAAAAGGTCAGGAAACATAAGTACTTCGATTTAAAAAAAGAATGTCCTTGGAGTTTCTTGATCGTTCTTCTCCATAGAGATCTATGTTTTGGAATGGGCAACTATCTTCAACTTTCTGACTAACTGACCGACTCCTTGACAATTCAAAAGTGCCTCTTTATGCTTTGAGTTTGGTTGCGAAATCATTAAAACAGCTGAAGATCTGTGAAGATCACGGTAATCAGCTGGATGTGAGCAGCGTAGGGTTGTCATTGTGACAGTACTTTGAGGAGGTCTTTGTCCAGAAGTGATTGTCTTTGGGGTGATAACTGACAAATCTCAGTTTTTATCACCACTTCCGAGTGTTCAAGCGGTAGGTCCCATTTGTTCTATGGAACATGACGTAATAGAACAAATTGAGAAAATATCGTCCCTATTTGTACTATAGAACAGTTTGTACTTTTTGTCTCAAATTGTTCCATAGAACAAACTAAGTACATAAACTTCTGGAAGTTGATATGTAAGAAGAATTGTTTTTAGTTTGTAGTTACAGAAACACGTATTGTTAAACTGCTGTTTTGCTTTTATTTTTCAAAATAGAAATATTATGTAGCGAGTAGTTTCAATTTTTTGATAGTGAACTGTACCTGGTATTAAGGCTCCTACAAACAGGCGCGACACGCGACGCAACACAAAGGTACGTCGCGTCGCGCGACTAGCGGTGTCTTTGTGTCGCGTCGCGTGTCGCGCCTGTTTGTAGTAGCCTTCAACGTCAGTGATTCATGTCATTCACGTCTTATATATCTCATCATGGAAGAATTTGGGAAAAGCGATTCCCATTTAGTTCTGTGCATTCACAGACAAATAAAAACAGGAGTAAAAGCTAGTATGTAGTTCTATAGTACAAATAGGGACAATATTTTCTCAATTTGTTCTATTACGTCATGTTCCATAGAACAAATGGGACCTACCGTGTTCAAGCTGAAAAGCGTCGCAATTAACTCTCCAAAATTTCCATCTGTAACATGTTATAGAATACCCTGCCATGAAACTTTTATGTACCGCTAATTAATGGCACTTTCCAGCTCACAGAGGATTGTTATATCATATACCTGTAGTCAGTAATTCAATAAATAAAATTAACGGGCACCAACGGTTTAGTAGAATTAAACAAGTTTCATAGCTGTAAAGTGATTTTTTTTTTCTACTTTAACCTGATCTGAACTGTTGTTAAAAAACTAGTCCAGCTTAAAATATTGATACAGTTATATTTATAATACGATTCGACCTGCCACTCCACCGATGATTAATCAAATGGCTAAATAATTACTAAAAACCTAAGTTACGGTCAATGATCGACAAAGAATTCTAGATTAAGTGCTGAATTCCTGATACAAACAAAGTTAACAGTTACTATAAAAAAACTCAAACATAATTTGATTAGATAATAATTATAATTATTGCATTTTTGCGAATGATGTAAGATTTAAACATGATGCCAATAAGGTAGCACAGTTAGATATTCTTTTTGTGATTTCCAGTTTTGTAAGATTTAATTTTGTCGAACATGAAATAACAAAGACATAAACAAAAATTTATAGTTACATTGCAGCGGAGTTTGCATATTTTATTTCTGTTTATATTATATAAATAATTCACCTTTTTGTTTACAAGTATAAATCAAGGTGACTTTTAGTCTTTCGAGTCTAATGAATTTAATTATGTAATTAATATTAGATTTCAAAATAATAAAAGGACAACAAGACTTGGCTTGGCGTTTGGTTCACTTTGGGCAGTCAGAACCTTTACCAAACATGCTGACTTGCTTATATTTTAAAATGATGATGTGGATATATTTAGTACCCTGTTCCACTTAGCTATTTCTAAAGAGTCTTAAAAAGACCCCCAAAAAAATCGACACGTGTTTCACCTCTCAACGAAGCATGCTCAGGATGACGATTGACTTGTTGCGAACTCGAACACGGTGTGTAGCCACATCAAGCACTGAGCGCTCAGTGCTTGATGTGGCAACACGCCGGGTGCATGGATGAGAGGTGAAACACGTGTCGATTTCTTTCGGGGTCTTTTTAAGACTCTTTAGAAATAGCTAAGCGGAAGAGGTTACTAAATATATCCACATCATCATTTTATAATGGATTTCCGCAAGGTCACGCCTGAATCAATTAACTATCTTAACTAAGTCAGCATTTAATATCTTAAGTAATAGCTCCACCATCAAAGCACGGGACAGAAAAGACGCACGAGAAGATTTCTGGCCAGCGTTGACTTCCATTGACCATAATATAACCTTTTGACCCAGCATTTGGTCCTACAGGCTGTCAATGATGATATGATCATAAGATAAGATAATATTGTGACAGAGGGACTCGTGGCATGATAATAGCCGCACGGATCGATCGAAGGTATAACCTACGCTTGCCGCGGTCAGTTTGTGCATGGGTGACTATCCATTACATATCTAGACCCCCTCCGTGCCTCGGAAAGCTCGTTAAGCCGTTGGTCCCGGCTGTCATTAGTAGATCTTTGACAGTCTTCACTGGTAGTTAGAAGCCCAAAAGTCTGACAACCAGTCTTACCAAGGGGTACGTGTTACCCAGTACCTGGGTAGTGGAGGTCAGATACACAGTTAGTCCAAACAAAATACTGGTATACAGCTGCATCCGGTTAAACTGGAAGAATACCCCATGGCAACAGTTAGGAAAAGATTAGGAGAGTCAGATTCAAGATAATTGTGTCAAACTATGTAAAATTTCTACATTTATGTCTGTAATTCATAGGGAATCATTCATAACATCATCAATATCAATATCATTCATTCATAATAAAGAGTATTCTATGATTTACTAACACAAGCATTACCACAGATCAATAAAAGCTACAACTTAATACTACCTATATCGGCCTCCTTCTTCAGTAACTGATCGACGATCCCCTGCCACTGCCCGTTCTTGTCCTTATAACCCCAGGTATGCGTGAACATCAACCTCTCGGTCGCGTTCAGCATTTGGAAGCAGATACTCACCACGGCATACGACATCTTTGTTATGGAGTCTTGATGGAGGTGCCTGGGTGAAAGAAGGAGAATTTATAATAGAAATTGTTTAGAAGAATGGAAACAACACAGTTCGTAAACGTCCTCTGTTGAATTTTGACTTTACTTCAAACAAATATTTCTATTCACCACAATTCACAATACGTTTAGGGGTCGCAGAAGAAAGTTGCGAGAGTTATCATCTAGAAAATGCTGCTGTCCATAATCCTGAAAAAAGAGTTGTGTAGACAGAATTCAAGGACAGTTGTAATTCTTGAACACTTTCGACTTTTCATAGAACTCATACGCCATGCCGCCATATACATAAATTAGAAGTTAACCCTCCAGGAGGGTTACCGGCATTACGTTTGCGCTAAAGTTAAACATCGCGGACGGTCAACGGCATTAGGTTTAAAAACTGTCTTATATAAAACGAAGTAAAACAGTGTTTTCAGGGGGTCTTGTCACTATATGTAGTTTCCTAAAGAAGTTTTCACTTCAAAAACTGTTGACGTGTAAATGTTTTTGTAAAAACCTAGTTACAGAAATAACAAAAATCATTTTTAATTTAACAATATTATAAATGCTAAAGTAAGTGTGTTTGTAACACTTTCACGCTAAAACAGCTGAACGGATTTGGATGAAATTTGGCGCATAAGTGTCTACAGTGATCTGCAGAAGGCTATACGCTACTTTTCATCCTGGATTGCAGACGGAGTCAAAGTCAAAATCAAATCATTTATTTCAAATAGGCCCATGTATGGAGTGCCATACATGGGCCTATTTGAAATAAATGATTTTGACGTTCAAAAGTGTTTGAACGTCAAAATTTACAAAATAATATAATTGATTCTAGTCGCCCCTTCCAAAAGGTAGTTTTCGTATAGAGAAGAATGGGCAAAAAACTCCACCGTTACTCTTTTAAAATGTTTTACAATAGTTTGTATAAGTACGTACATTAGTTAAATAATTATATGTGAAGAACCACAATAGGTAAAAATAATTAAAAAAGCAAACAGCTTGTCTATTTAAATAAATTTTGACGTTCAAACACTTTTGAACGTCAAAATCATTTATTTCAAATAGGCCCATGTATGGCACTCCATACATGGGCCTATTTGAAATAAATGATTTTGACGTTCAAAAGTGTTTGAACGTCAAAATTTACAAAATAATATAATTGATTCTAGTCGCCCCTTCCAAAAGGTAGTTTTCGTATAGAGAAGAATGGGCAAAAAACTCCACCGTTACTCTTTTAAAATGTTTTACAATAGTTTGTATAAGTACGTACATTAGTTAAATAATTATATGTGAAGAACCACAATAGGTAAAAAGAATTAAAAAAGCAAACAGCTAGTCTATTTAATAAATACAGAGCAGAAACATAATTATTATTATGCCCGTCGTATCTTTAGTCTCCCAGTCACGTCTGAGAAGATGACAATGAAACTTGGTCAGATAAAAGTTTTTGATACGAAGTTATAAGTAGATCGCATTTTATCCTAACAACTTTCTTATAAAGATAATATAGGGAGGGTGCCCCGGCTTCGCACGAGTGCAATTTACATGACTGCGAAGACGGTATTCTGTTCACGACTCGTGCACAAGTTCTGAACAGTAGCCCAACAAAAAGTATAGGCTTGTATGAATTCAAGACAGTATTAAGTACTTTAGTATTAATTATGTATTTATTTTTTTGTATATTAATGTGAAAACTTCTTTAGACGCGTTGGCCATTTTTGAGATGGGACTAAACATATGATTTCGCGATACTGTTACCGACACCAGCTTTAAAAAGATATCAACGCGCGCTACATTATTTCCTGTACAATTAAATTGTTCAAGTTTTCACTTCTGTCGCCACTCCCGGAGCGCCAATTTTTTTTTTTACATAGATGTAGCTTATGTCCATCTGTAATAATATACCTTTTAAAAGGTGAAAAAAAAATCGAATAGGAGCTTTAGGTGCGAGGATTATCCTCCACATATACACAAACTCACAAAATTCGCTCACTCTCTTTATAATATTATTTGTATTGTAATATTTTGTCTTTACTTAGCTAAATATAGTAGGCACTGGTAGGTAACTACACGGTCAGTCTATGTATAATACAGGGTGGCAGGGACATCGACGCGAAAACTGTTACCATGGATTTTTCGTCGGTTGTTTAAACAAAAATTTGCTGTTCCATACATTTTGCCCACATAGGTATTTATACTTTTTCTATGAGACAACACATTTTTTTTAAAATAACAAACGAAAAATTTCAACAGGGGGAGTTCAGAATCATGTCCTGAATCCATGTTAACAGTTTTCGCGTAGATGTCCCTGCCACACTGTATAGGTAGGAGATGATGGTGTGATAAACGAATACTCGAAACCTCCCATATTAATTTTCTGTATGGCAATGAGAAAATGATTAAGTGAGGTTGACCTGGCAGCAGCAGTCTTTTAGAATAGACGTAGAGTCCGCGCCACCACTGAAGTCCGGCGGAAAATTGTGGAACTAATTTTTTTTAATGCTTTTTGATGCAATTACAAGGACACTAGCGCCGCGTCTATCGAATTTGAGTGGTGGCGCGGACTCTAGGTAGGTACCATCGAGGAAACCCATACTAACCGGGGCATTAACAGATGACCACATCTGTTAACGCCCCGGTTCTATAGCGGCCGAACACTGCAAGCAATAATAGTCCTCATGGTGGTTAGTTATGGCTTTCCGCAATGGTACCTACCTCTCAGAAACACATTAGGCACATTTAAATTTTTCCCAAAAACACAGGTCACTAACCCTTTTTCAGCAATCAGAAACATTTGACGACCAGAAACCTAAGTGGTACCTCGCGTCCTATTTAAAAGCGATCGTCGTTCGAATACTTGATCGGTTTAACTTTTTGTTTGTTGAACCTGAACGCGTGATCGCGCCGACAGAGGGCGCTTTCCGGTTTTCCGAACTAAAAGTGACATTTATGCACGCGACGATCGTATTCGCGCTATCCTTTGATTTACCAATGAAGAGTTGTGTGAACAGGAAAAAGAAGTTCCTCATCGCTTCAAGAGGAGGCTCCCTAAATTGTGTTATTTTGCATTAATATTCTGAAACAGTCACGCATACAATCAAAATGGAACTTTAGTATATGATTTATTGGATCTTGTTCTTTCCATGTACAAGACAGTTACGTAAGTGTAACATTTTCGCTTGATACATTTTTTATTCGAAATTCATGTCTTTTTTTAAAGATTATTTAAATTAAATAAAAAGAAGAATACTCGGCTTTTATGTCTAAAATAAGTATTCAGAGTAAGAAAATAAAGTTTATTATCCAGCCACAAGATAGTTTTTCACTATATTAATTATTACTTTAGTTATAAACGAAATAAAAATTGAGACTTACGCCATTTAGTTCCGTGCTCGAACACGATCAAAGAGCGCACGCGATATTCAACTTTATTACTGATTTGTTAGCGTTTAGCACTTAGTGGAGTGACGGAGGGTATGGGGGTGGAGTTTGCGTGGAAACTGTGCTTAGAGTGCCTAGTCGTAAGAAATACTATTGCGAATTACTACGTCTTTAGGAATCCCAAGAATGCTGGCAAAACCTGAAATGCAAGTAAGTTGCGATGGAGGTGAAGGCTAAGTATAATAAAACAAATACAATTATATAATAATATCTCTGCGTTTTAAGTAAATGTGTGGTCCATTAGCATAATATTTATATGCCAATGAATAATATCTGACTGTTGATCATTTGCAAGACCAAACGGACACCCACAGTTAAATTTATTTGACACACACGTAGGTAACATAAGATAGGTATAATTCTATTAGTTGGTTATCTGATAATATGGTCCCAAAAATAGGCAGATCCTGCCTCTAGTTGTAAAATACAAGTTTTTAACTAAATTAAGCTTTTTTACACATGACTATGTGCTACACAATCAGCGTAATAAGACTAAAAGTTGTTATTGCATTGAAATTTACATCTAATGCCAGTACCAAGTTCGACCAGGACCTACGTCCTGCTTGACTATTTCCTCCATACGATACCACACACCAACTTAGTAACTTTACAGGTGGTTTTAGCACATGTATCCTTGGCTGCCTCGTTGGTCTCTCTTGCAGACCTCAGGTAGGAGGTGTTTTGATTTTTTTGGTTTCCTTTTTTGGAGTTTCTCAGTAGCAGCCCGGAGTTAGATTTGTATCTAATAGGGGGCGAGCCTATTGCCATCAACCGCCCGGTTGATGGCAATAGGCTCGCCCCCTATTACATGGGACTTAAATGTAAGTGGCGAATTGTGGGTGTACTATAGGCTCTGCAATACCCTTTAGGGAAATTAGGCGTGATATTATGTTGTATAGTAGACTTTACCTGCATGAAGGCGACGATAACCGACTTTTAATGATATTATACTGAAGATCACGTCTAAACGAGTAGTGTTAATGATTTGGAAAAACTTTATGTTAAATTAGAACATTTTTTTATTAACGTAATATAGTAATATTTTAGATTATGTTTATATTACATAGTGTAATTATTTTTTAAAGATATGTCTAACGCGGATAAAAAAACTGAGAAACACGCAAAAACTATCAAGCGTATTTTTCAAATTTAATTATTTATCTTTTAGTATTCGTGTTTTATTAAAATTATTTTTAATATAGTTAATTGATTCAGAAGTGACCTTGCGGAAACCCATTATAAAATACAATAGGCGTGGATATATTTAGTAACCTGTTCCGCTTAGCTATTTCTAAAGAGCCATAGAGAATTGATTTCTTTCAGGGTTCTTTATGGCTCTTTAGAAATAGCTAAGCGGAACAGGTTACTAAATATATCCACGTCTATTGTATTTTAAAATTAAATAATTTTAATTTTGTTTTATGTATAATAAATTAATAATGCGTCTAATCTGTCTAATGCGTGCAAGTCCTATTACTGGCTGGACGTACGACGCGTTGCGTGAGCTCAGCACAGAACACGCAAGCCAACCAACCATAACAAACATAATGTGCTTCAATGTGCTTAATCTATTCATCATAGCTACTTCATACATGACACAATTATCTACAGCTTCTTAGAATCGTGCTGATCAGCACGATTGATAGTGGTTCTTGCCATGTTCACGTCTTATTATAAAATTAATATAATACCATCAAGTTTTAACAAATTTTAATATTCTCAATATCAGGCAAAATTGAGTTTTAATAACATACAATTGGGTATTCAAAGATTGTATACAAAGTTTTATAATTTTACGGGGCAAAGATCGAAAAAAAATAGGTTTAAATTGTTTTCATGTTTAAAAAACGGGAGTGCCTCGGCTGCCGGCGCTGGCTCCTGAATAGGCTACCGGCGCTGAGTTTGGAGAAAAAAAAAGCGGTAAAGGAGTAGATTGGAGTAGATAGGCAGGGCCGCATACCTCTCTGAAGAAACATGTATTAAAGCATTTTTTAATACATGTTTTTTTTCCATAATCAATGATTTCCATCAAGTACTAAGTACCCGGAACCGAACTACGTAGATTAGGTCAAATATTTTTACTCCCAAAAAAAGGCTTGGTTAGAACTGTGACCCCCTACGCACATGCGGAGCGAGCGAAGCGAGCGGTGCCGCGACAGCGGCCGGCGAGTTGCAAAAACCACCAGAATATATAGAAAAAAATACTTTAGTTAGGGTTAGTTAGTCGGAGTTCTGAATACTGGATGGGTTTCCACAAACGCCGCGCCGTGCAAATTACAAACTTAATAATAGAAAATAAGAGAATATACAAAAAAATATATATTGAGTAGTTTGCGCGAACCCCTCACGGGTAAAAGCCTCCTTCAAGGTAGCTGGCATTCCTTTGTTGCTGGCTGTATTTAGCCAGCTTTGACCCGCCACCTCCACTATCTCATCTACCCATCTAGCGTTAGCCCTGCCTCTGCTTCTAGTGCCTCGTGGCCCAGTCCATTTTATTACTCTTTCCGTCCATCTATCATCTTTAAGCCTGGCCACGTGACCTGCCCACTTCCATTTTCTTTGCAGTGAGAAAGTTAGGGCATCTGTTACTTTTGTTTTCTTCCGAATTTCAACGTTCCTGACCCTGCCTTTTAATTTGATACCCAGGCAACTTCTCTCCATTCTTCTTTGAGTAGTCTGAATGTTGGTCCTGATCTTGAGATCGAATGTTTGGACAGACTTGGGTCTGTAAGCCATGGGTAGGTGAAACATGGTAGTATTTTAGAATCCATGACAACTTTTTTAGTTGGTAGTGGAAGCTGCGATTTGAAAACCTTATGATACCTACTTACCTACATCATATGTTATCAAATTATAGATACCTATCTTAAAAAAGCATGTAAACACGCGCTATCGACAACAAATAAGTGTAAATTAACATATTTTATATGCAAATCTACTCTAAAGTGTCACGTAGGTATTCACGTTATTACACTGATTAGAATAATAACAGAAGAACTAATAATAAAATTATTGTTAATTAACATACTTATTATTGACAGGTAAGTATTTTTCCTTGCACATTCGAACGCGAGAATAATTGCTAAAGACTGACGTACTTATTGGTTTTTCTTACCTCTATTATGTACCTATAATATCCACAGAATAGATAAAGGGAGGCCTCTCTTATCTAACATAATCAGCCTATAATTTTCCCACTGCTGGGACACAGGCCTCCTCTCTGTGAGAGGATGTAGGCCGTAAACACCACGCGGGCCCAGTGCGGGTTGTTAGATGTCAAATGTCTTCAAACTTTTTCGTTCTAGGAAAATTGTTTCTGCATCATGTTTTTCTTCACAGTTTTGAGAGCAATAGTGATGAAATAATTTACACTAAGTAAAGTGCCTGTCTGGGTTCGAACCTATGACCAACAACTCGTAAGTCGCGGCCGTTACCGCTAGGCCACCACCGCTCTCTTATCTATTCCGTGTTCCGTTTGCAGCCCTAGGTTTATTTAAAAAAAAAAACACGAAGTTATTATAATTTGTTCATCATTATCCGCCCAATGTTAGGGTCAACTTCCAGTCCAACAGGATGTAGCAAAATACCAGTATTTTACATGAAGCGACTGGCTAACTGGGAGGCGTAACTCTAGTTACTATTTAATAAACTAGAGTAAAAACTTAAATAAAATACTTACAGTCTATCATTCATATGCAGCCTCGTATCATTGCTGTCAGTGATAACATTCGTCATAGTCAGAATATGTCCTCTTAAGTCATATCTTCTAGAAGACAGCACATTGGAACTTCTGTAATCTTCCATCCATCCGTATTTGGTAACAGTTATTTTTAACAACGCCTTCCGTTCCTCCCGTAGCACAACACTAGTATTATCAGTATCAAATAATATCTGGTTCCCGTTTACGGAACTAGTATTTTGAGTATTGTAAACCAGGTTTTTGTTTACTAAACTGGTATTTTCGGTAATGGAATGCTGTTGTGCTTTGGTGCTTTTCCATGTTAATCGTTTTGTGTAAATAATTTCTGAGTCTTCTGAAATTTTGTATGCTGAAACAATGTTTATATTTTTAGATTCTATTTCATTGGTAAATTTTATTCAGATCATTAACATCAAAACTTTACGGACATGATAGTTAAAAACCAATGGAGGACGTTACTCCATACTGAAGTATCTTCTCCCCGCGACTTCGTCCCCGTGAAATTTCTTGTTTTAACACAAAATATATCCTATGAAACTCTGCAATGCTGTTGCTTCCCATTAGTGACATATCGGGATCGGATCAGTAGTTCCGAAGATTATAAAATTTGTGGGTTCGTATGTCGAGGCATACGAACCCACAAATTTTACCTCTTTATAATATTAGTACTTATGTGTAGATTGGTATTGATTTGTTTGGGGTCATTTAGGTAACTGGTTCTATATGGTGCATTCGTAGGAAATGATAGAGCGGCTTTTTCAGTTTCCACATTGCAGGTATAATCACAGATGAATACAGATGATTCACTCCGCATTTTAGGTATGAAGTACGCGGCGAGTGCTCGTCTTGTCGGGTCAATTCAGTGAGCGTAACTTAAGAAAGGCAACTTCTAGGCTAAGTGAATATAACTGTAGGTAATTAGCGCTGTGCGACCTGAATTACACTTTATTGTGTCGTAGCAAGAGTCGCTTTTTATTTAAATGATTTTGCGGAGTGAACAATCTGTATTAATCTTTGGTATAGTTTAGAACCCCATGATTACGTGAGTGGTCATTTCAAATGGTCATGTCCGTTACACGGTCATCGATGGACAAGCCCAAAGGCAAAAAGATATACCTGCGTACTTTTTAAAAATAAGCACATAATTGACTCAACCTTAAAACTCCTAACAGATCATTAAAAATATGCCACTCAGATCAATCCTTTTAATAAAAAAATCATAACCCTCCTTTTTGGTTTGCTTTAGTCGGGTGACTTGTAAATAAAATTAACCATGTCGCTCACATTTACTCAGTATGCAATCAGCGTAGCACCGCGGTGTACACACGTTCAGATAAAGGAATTTATGATCTGACCTACAGCTGACTTATTGACTACGTGGAGCTGATTAACATAACATCAAGCCTTTAAGCAGAAGTGTATCTTAGTAAAACCACATTTCCCAGTTATATTTAAGTCCCATATAATAGGGGGCGAACGCTATTGCCATCAACCGATCACAAAACCAAACTCTGGGCTGCTACTGAGAAATTCCAGATCGACCCCGGCACCCGGGACCTCATGCTTAGCAGTAGCGCTTCCGACCACTAGACCAACGAAGCAGTTTGAGAAAGAAAGATTCTAGATCAGAATTTTCATCAGTCCTTATCCTCTGTCTTGACTATCTGTCGGATACCTATCCTATGAAGGTGGTAAAAATATATAAAGGGTTTAATACTAAAACAATAGCTGCCAAAGCTTCCTTAAATGCAAAACAGATGAATTGACATCTCCATTAAATATATTTTCATTCTATCTATTCAAAAAGGACGACTTGGTTCGCCTTTAAGTGCACCCAAAGGTGGTGTTTTCTATAAGAAACTTTTAGCGGGCAGTAATGGTTTTTAATCCTCTTTATAAGTGCGCCACAATTATCTTTGCCGCGCACTTTTTGAATTTGGAACATCTTAGTGTTCAGCGCCAAAGAAATCGAACGCAAATATTGTTTGAATAAAGACTGGCTGGTACGACGGCCCATAGTCGCGACGCCGGCTGAATAAAAAAAAGAAATCAAATTAAAAACGCGCGAACTACAGTCCGCGTTTTCGTTAATTTTCACGGATTGTTAGAAATTCATAGTTTTGTTTTGAAAAATGATTTTTTTAATTGACAGTGAAAGTATAGAATTAACTCCTGAAATTATTAGAACTGACGCAAGAAATGTAATGGATAATCTATTACCTGCAAAGTCGCGGGAGAAATATATGAAAGCCTATGGTCATTTTATTGAATGGAGAAATGCAAGAGGCGCCAAGAATTTTTCAGAATCTGTGTTGGCCTACTTCCAGTACTTAGCCATAACCAAACAACCTTCCACTCTTTGGAGTACCTACTCAATGCTAAAATCAACAAACAGTTGTAATAACGACGTAAAACTGGACACATATTCGAAATTAATATCGTATTTGAAGAGGATGTCTGATGGATTTAGACCTAAAAATCCAAAGTGTTCTTAGTCAAAAAGGCATGAAGTGAAGACTTTCCTTAATGAGGCACCCGACAAAGTCTTTCTTGCCGTAAAAGTAAATAACTATGTCTATGGTGGTTTAGTAAAGTATAACCATAGTGTTTTAAAATGCGCATTTTATTGTAACCTGTACTTCGATAGATACTTGTCTTATTCACATTCGGGTTTGTTACAGGTGGCTTTAATTTTCGGAGTACATGAAGCTTGTGGCAATGAACTTTTAAAAATAACTGTTGATGATGTCGAAAATCACTCGGATGATTTACTGTTACTAAAGCTGACAGACACAAAAACAAAAATTGACCGATCCTTCGTAATCCGAGGAGAATACAAAACTATTGTACAGAAATACCTGGACCTGCGTCCTGCTGATATGAAGACCAATAGTTTTTCATCCGTTATCAAAATGGCAAGTGCTTCAAACAAGTTATGGGAAAAAATAAAATTTCTAACATGCCACAAGAAATCGCTACTTATTTGAAGTTACCAGATATCAAACTGTATACAGGACAGTTTTCGTCGTACTTCTGCTTCCCTTTTGGCAGATTCTGGAGCGGACTTAACTGTTCCCAAGCGATTTGGAGGATGGAAGTCGAGTCCTGTAGCAGAGGGGTATATAAAAGATTCCATTGAGAACAAGGCGAAAACATGTGAACGCATCGTGGAAAACATTAAATTGCAACCTTCAGTTAATCCAGCTATGCCATTGTCGCCGCGCCCATCTACATTCAAACAACGAAATTCACCGTCACATTTTCCTCAAAATGACCCAGATTCGGACATTATTTCAAACACGCAGAATATAGAATCTAGAACAATAAATAAAACTGTAACAATAAATTTTCATAATTGCGAAAATGTCTCAAATGTAAATATAAGTTTTTAGTTGTTTTATTATTAGATACTATTTAATTTCAATTTAGTTGTTACTCTATGTTTTATTAAATAATAATATTACAATAAAATATGAGGCGCCTTTTATTTTCTCATAGAGGGTGATAAAAAGTAGTGTGTATCACTCGGGCGCAAAATATATATTTTTTGCTCGAGCAACGTACTTTGAATCCCTCGCTACGTTCAGGATTCTACTCTAGAATCGCTCACTTCGCTCTGGATTCAAAAAAACGCTCTTGCCGTAAAAATATTATTTTGCTCCCTTATGATACAATCTACTATATACCTAACCTATGGTCTAGTGATAGTCCTCCAGACAGTGTTTCGGCCATGGCGGCCAATCTCAACGGAGACTAGCCTTCGGCGCGGGAGATATTATAGTGCACAAGTGTGTGCGCAGACACAGGTGCACTCTCTCTTCCCTCACTCTCATAGTCCGATGGGACGGCAATCCGACACGACCGGAGAGAGATCAGGCGCCGCACCAACGGCTTATCGTGTTATCCGAGGCGCGGGGGTATCACACCGCCAACTTCCAAGCTGTTTCTAGAAATTTCTGATGGAAAAAACCCAATAACACTTTGCCCAACCTGGGAATTGAACCCAGGACCTCACGCTCAGCAGTCCCACTTACGACCACGAGACCAACGGGGCAGTCAATCAACCAGTACTCTAATGCACGATCAATCACAATTTGTTTCAATTTGAAATAGATTGGTAATCCATTGCTTAATAAGTTGGAAAAAAAATCTGCTCAACAACGTAAATAACGCAATGCATGTTGTTAAACTGTCAAAATGAAACAAACTCATAATCTTTTACGAAAATAAGTTACGTAATTAGGGTACCTACTGGTCTACTAGTGATAGAAAATTTAGAAACCTACTTGATAATGATAAGAATCTAAATGGAATGTCCATTTAGCATGAAAAATGCTATCGTTTAGCTGTCTATAAAGACAAACGTTCAAACCGTCTAAGGACGCAATAATAGCAAAATGATCGAAATCAACAAGTTTTGTTTATAGGATTAATTATAGCACATAACATAAGCATAATTCTGTAACCTAATTGCGTAATACAACACAATCACAATATGTTTCGATTTGAAACAGATTGCCAATCTGTTGCTTCATAAGTTGGAAAAAAAATTCTGCCTGGAACTTAAATAACGCAATGATGTTGTTGAACTGTCAAAATGAAAAAAAATTAGCAAAATTGTTTACAAAAATAAGTTACGCAATTAGGGTACTGGTTAATTTACCGTTCAGTTTGCGTTTAGCAGGTTATCCAATCAACTTTTGGATTCTATCAGGAGTAATTTTATGTGATTTCCATCTGTCCTGCGTAGGGTATCCATTCGGATTTTTGTCCGGAGTTTTGTCCTGCCATGTCATTTATCCAGAATTTTCGACATAAGGGTCTTTTGCATAAAAAAGTTATACAGTGTGGCAGGGACATTGACACGCAAACTGTAACCATGAATTCAGCTAATGATTCTAGACGTAGATAATGTGGGTTATCAAAAAAATAAAATAGACTGTTTCATAGAAAAGTGCAATAGGTACCTACGCAGTCAAAATGTAGGTATGGAACAGATTTTTTTTATTGTTTTTTATAACCCGCTTAAAAATTCAACACAGGGGCGTTCAGAACGAACGAACGAGAAGAACTAATTCTATGGTAGCAGGTTACGTGTCGATGATGCCATCCTGTATAACAGTGTTAGTGCATTGAAATATTAATATTAAATATTAAAATGTCCGGACTTTTTTACAAATGTCCGGTATTCTTCAGCACTTTTTTAATTTTGAAATACCTAGTAGCCCCTGCCCCAGTCATGCGTGGCTGGTTCTTGAATCATGATTTAATTAAGTCTAGAATTGTAGATAGATCAATCATTACGGATTTTAGTATGTAGTTAAAGGTGACACAAATTTGACGTTCAGAAACCGAAATAAAAAGAACGCAAATAATTAAGTGGTAATAATAGTAAACAAGTTTATAATTACATATCGATTTGAAATTCGTTTACCTTTTCGAATTGTTACAAAACCCATACGGGATGTGTTAAATACATAATGCGTTTTATTATAAGATACTGTACCTATTTATTTACCTACACAACTTTTCAGAAAACCGAACTTGGAGCCTGGGATTTTTGCCCTATTGATGGCAATGTGCTCGCCCCGTGTAGATGGGACTTAAAAACATAATTAATACTTCTTACTTAATTTAATGTTATACTTAGTAAGAGTTATGGTTAATGAACAGTTAATTAATTTGAAAAGTAAAACAATTCTCTATTGCTAACTGTGGAGGCTTGTAAATGGTTTGTCGCCAATTACCTCACTATTACCTCTGTATTGATAGTCTAGCTTTAAGCACCCAAATACAATAAAATAAAATAAAAGTCCAAGTTTAAGAAACGGATTCATCTTTAAATAATTAATAATTTGTTGCACGTCTCTCTATGAAGGTAATTAAATAATTTGTTATGGACCAATTAGCGACTGAATGAGACTTCACATGTTACACACACAATCAAAAAAAAAAACTAGAAGGTAAAACTGCGACTAAAGTGCCTACTATACGGCTGCCAACCGCGTCCCCGACAGAGGTGACCGTGGTTGGCGACCGCCAGAGCTGTTTAAAAATTGATCGTAAACCACCAACTTCTCTGTTGTAAACCACTAAGGTCACCTCTGTGGGGAAGCAGTTGACAACCGTGTAGCAGGCACTTTAAGAACTGCATTTATTATAAGATGTCCTTTCTACGTCCTAAACGTGAGCTATATACGATTTCAAGGTGATTTTTTGCGTTCGCTGGGAAATTCAGTTTTTGCGTCTAGCACTAAATATGCAAACCACGTATTTTATTACAGTTCCTTTGTTTAGATTACCTAACTATCGATGTTAGACTGATGCAGATACTTCGTCGTACTTAATACACCGTATCTAGACACGCAAAAAAATAATAATGGGTCTTTGTTCAACATGAGTAACATGCAAATAAGGTTTTTTCAACTATTTCTACAATTGTTTTCCGTATGTATTGTCCTAGGCATAGTAATGTCTATATCTATGGTCCTAGGTAAAAGTAGAAGGGTTTGCCTACATTTATTTCGTCAAAATCATTGATGATTCATGAAGTAGGTTATGTTACCCTAAAGGTTTGTCACTTTGTCACGCTAGAAATTTGCGTAGGTTAAAGGATATTGCAAAGATTCCAAGATAGATTGTGATATGAGTAAGTTAGCGTGGGTTTAAGTAAGTATACCTACAAACAATCATTGCATGTATCTCAAAGTCCAATATTTTGAGTATGAGACACTACCTTGAGTGGCAGTTCCATGAGAGATCTCCCTGATAAATCAGTGTCTGAATATTTTACAGATTAACCAAACCCGAAGGGGTGGCGAATAGTGTAAGAGGAAATAGTAAATAGATAGTTTGGTAATAAAGCATACCATTCATTTGAATTTAAAACATTACCTTCTTAGACCTTGACCTTTTACCCATGTTTTACAAATAAATTATTCTATTCTATTCTATTCTATTCTCCTTTTGGGCTTCACCGTAGTCGGGTAATAGAAAGGGAATGATACATTTTGTTAGAAATCTGCTGCCTGCGATATTTTTTTGGTGAAATGCTATAGAAGGCCCTTTGTTCAAACGGTTTTTCAGCGTTTTCAGCAAGATTGACTCCTGAGCAGTGGTTCAGATAAATACAGAAAGCAATCCATTTCTTGTTGGAAAACGTTTAAGGCTCCCGCAGCCAGGTGCGACGCGGCTCTGGACACCGAACAATTTTTATAAATACTTCACGGAAATTGTTCTACCGGTGTCGCGTTGCGCCGTCATCGGGTCGCGTCTTTCCTCGGGAGCCTTTATGTTGGACTTCTGGAGGATAGTCGAAGACCTTTGGCGCACTTACCTTCCATAAACAAGTATTGCTCGTCGCTAATCTTTTTCACAACAACCATATCGCTATCAACCAGGACATCAACATCATTTCGAACTACAGACTCTTCCTCATAGTTCATTAGAAGCCAGCGGTATGGCGCCTTGAAGTAACCTTCTCTGCTTGCCTATAAAAACAAAATAATTATTATAAACGGGATACCTACAGTCCTTTCAAAGTTATTTTTTTGACCTCTGACAGCAACCCATAAGCAACCTTATTTTAAAAGAATAAAGTTCACTTTGATTTGGAGAGTGATCCAAAATCAGAGGTAAGCTCTCGTTCATCATTTGTTTTTTTCTGAACCAAACAGAAGGAAAAAAGCGACAAAACATCATATTAACTTCCGACCCGTATCGCAATTTATTTAGGGTCTGCGCTTTGAAAATATATGTAATTAGATTTTTATTTTTTTCGGACTCAGGATACCTACAGGCTAATAAAGACTTAAAATACAATTGCCAAACATTGCTACAATATCTTTAAAAAAAACCGGTCAAGTGCGTGTCGGACCACGCACAATGAAAGGTTCAGTAGTTGAGATGAATTTATCCCAAGAAAAAACTTAACATTGTAGTTGAAAAACATGTTTTCCCATACATTCCAACTGCAAATGTATGTTTGTACGCGCAATAATGAGAGATTTCCCATGTTATTTTAAGACCATAGTCTTCTTATAGGTTTTCCTGTAACCTATAAGTAAAAAACCATGCTCTGTATTTTTTCAAAATTTTAGGCTCAGTAGTTTCGGAGATAAGTGGGGGAATGATCAATTTTCATCCATTTTCTTAGATGTCTTCCAAGAATGTATTTGAAAATTATAACAAAAAATTGTGACCCTCGCAACAAGCTCTTTCATTTGATATATCACACGGTACACATTGCGAAACTTTAAAAAAAAAATATGCCTCCAAAACTGACCCCTATATTCAAAATTCATTTATTCACGTCCGTGCTTGGGTCACAGAAATGCATTTCTTTTTGTGTACTAAATTAACTAACTAAATTAATTAACTTAATCGGTCCATTAAATTCGGAGCAAATTGGCTGTGACAGACGCACAGACAGACAAATGATCCTATAAGGGTTCCGTTTTTTCCTTTTGAGCTACTGAACCCAAAAAAAGTGCTTGAGGTACTTACCTTAACCAGAAATCTGTCAGTCCCAGGACATGTCATGTCTGCAAGGATCAAGATGTACTGCAGATCATACTCGCTTCTGTTATACTGCAGTGAAGTGGCAGTATTGGAACCAATGCTACTCATACTCCTGGCCAAGGATTTGAGTGCATCTGAAAGGAAATACAAGCATAACTTACCAAACATAACACCCAAAATTATAAACTTACGCAAATAGAAGTGGCTGACTAAGTGCAGAACTGCAGAAGTCAGAAAACCGGCTGGTTAACGCAACTTCAGAGCAGCCTTTGCCCAGCAGTGCTGGCAAACTGGAGTAATCATAATCAGCCTATAATGTTCCCAATACTGAGACACATACTCATAGACCTGTCAGTGAGAGGGAGTGGGCCGTAATCCATCACGCGGGCCCAGTGCAGGTTGGTAGATGTCACATGTCTTCGAATTTTTGGTTCTAGGACATACCGGTTTCCTCGCGATGTTTTTCTTCACACAAAGTAAAGCGCCTGTCAGGGTTCGAACCTATGAACTACAACTCGTAAGTCACGGCCGTTTACACTGGGCAAACACATATGCAATTGCAAGTATACAAATAAGATGATCAGTAAACAAAAAACTAGGCTGATTTTTTGCCTTCTGATTTCAGAACAACTAAGACAGAAGTAAGTTGATAAATTTCTATGTTTTTTTTCAACCGCCGCCGTGGTCCTGTGATTCACCTGTGTGTGTTCGATTCCCACTGGGGTCAAACTTTTCTGCTCGGTTTGGTTGGTGGTAGAGCTTGTTCTAAGCCCGCCTGGCTAGCTACCACCATCTCATCTTAGTCTGTCGCCATAAAAATTATTTTAACAGCATTGTTGAGTTTCGGCAGTTAGAGTTAAGATAGCCAGTTCCTCTGTGGTTGAGGATTCCGGATGAAGCTCGCTTCCACCTTCGGCCTGAACATCACTTATCATCAGGTGAAATACAAGCTAAGAGCTTCCCCATTATGGTTTAAAAAAATGGAATTCAAAGTTGCAATGACTAGGGTACGGTAGAGATATGAATGTCAGTTACCTCAAAGGGTTACTTACGCTGACTCCAACACAAATACGGTATCAGCAGACATGTAGGTCTATTGTCCATAATCACAAACGACATAATCATATCAATACTATGATCTCCAATACATTTCACTATTAAAACAAATGAAAAACTTATTAGAAGTATTATTTTGACGTTCATTTTTCAGGTTTTGGTGAAGGAATAGCAAATGGATGAATAACATGTAAGGAGAGGGCATTATATTAGCATTAGCATTTAATATGCAAGTAAGCTTCTTGTATTCATGCGATGGAGGTACGGTCGCGGTCAACAGTGACAAAAAATTGTACTCCTGTTTTTCAGATTTTTGTGTAATTCTGATAAACTTACGTTATAGCAAAACCATAGCATAATCAGCCTATAATGTTCCCACTCCTGGGACACAGGCCTCCTCTCTGTAAGAGGTAGCGGGCTGTAACCTACCCCGCGGGCCCAGTGTGGGTTGTGTCATATGTCTTCAAATTTTTGGTTCTAGGACATGCCGGTTTCCGCACGATGTTACCTTCACCGTTTTGAGAGTAGTGGTGATGAAATTATTTATGACCTACAAACTCGTAAGTTGGGGCCGTTACCACTGTATGCCTCTCACTGATCTTTCTACTTACGTCATATTTTGACAGTTTAAATTAACTGGAGAATATTGTTGTGTTGAAGATAATTAAGTGATGAGCTTCACTAACTTTGAAAGTATGCAACCGATCATGTAATCAATCAACAAATTGCATTCTGTTCTAGATGTTTAGAGCTTCAAGATTTTGCTTCATGATTCTGACTTAATTCTATAAATTTCTTTTGGACAAAAGCAGAAAAGTTGATTAGGTTGTTTAAGGGCATGGCACAGCGGGTGTGGTTATTTAAAAATCCGAACCTTGGACCTAAGGATGATGAATACGAATAAAAGGCATTGTTATTGCTTACGTAAATATGCAATTTATAATTGTCATCTATAAACCCAAAGGGAAAAACGTATCGTCATACTTACTTACGTCCCTTATTTATTTCTGTTTATAATTCTGCTAAATCTGTAGAGAAAAAGTACCTGTTTTAACTGATGTTTCTTAGCTCATCATCCACGTAGAATTATTTATGATCAGGATGTTGTGTTAGGTTATCTATGTATCATGGAAGGCGCACTAGATCTCATGATCCCCGGTCCAAGTGTGGGAAGGGAACACCGGGGTGGTTTTTAGTCAGTAGGAGTCTGACAGACCCCTTCGCCCGCCGGTAGGACGTCCATGACGATTTTCCACCCCGGAATTATTATAATTTAAAAAAATTCAAGTATAAGTTTACCGGCGTTCCTCTCCTCGGTCCACAGTATCAATAAATTAACCAGGAACATTATATCTTCCTCACTGGTCGATTTTGAGGTAACGTGCCTGACCGATGCTTTGAACGCTTGGAAAACGGCCTGTCCCAATACGGATCTGCCCGACAACCCGTCTTCCCAGAGACGATGGGACGTGCCGCTCTGCAGTATTATACGGAACACCCTGTTAAACACGTCACCTAATACTGTTGAGCGCGCCCGTCTGCTAGCTGTGGGAGAATGGGAGTCAGGCTTGTGGCTTCAGGCACTCCCGTCATCCACCATAGGCACTATGATGGATGACTCATCGTTTCGGCTCGCTACGTGTCTTCGCTTGGGTGCACCTTGTGGTGCTCCGCATCGGTGTCATTGCGGAGAAGCTGTCGACAGCCTCGGGCACCATGGCTTGTCCTGCTGCAGGAGTGCAGGTCGCATAAGACGGCACGCCAGCATCAACGACATTATTCGTCGAGCCCTTGTCATCGCCGGCGTACCAGCGGTATTAGAACCAAACGGCTTGGTACGTGACGATGGGAAGAGACCAGACGGGATGACGTTGTTGCCTTGGAAGGTGGGTAGGCCTCTGGTGTGGGACGCAACCTGTGTCGACACCCTTGCGCCATCTCATGTTTCTAGCACGGCGGGCTGTGCTGGTGCCGCTGCTGCGGCTGCTGAGACCCTCAAGCGACGCAAATACTGCAACCTCATGGGTAACTACAGCTTTGAGCCGTTTGGGGTCGAAACGCTCGGATCATGGGGCCCGAGCGCGCGTTTCCTCTTTAAGGAAATTTCTCGTCGACTAGTCGACACTTCACGTGACCAGAGGGCTGGCTCGTTCTTTGGCCAAAGAATTAGCATCGCCATTCAACGTGGCAATGCTGCCAGTCTTCTGGGCACGTTTCCGGATGACAGCGATGCGGACGAATATTTCGACGCCTAAGTGTCATTCTATTTTTATATATACAGATAGGTAGTTAGTTTTTTAATTTAGTACCTAGTGTAAATAGTTAGTTATGTTAAAAACTGTAAAGTTATATTTAAGATTGCTTTATTTTTAATTTTTATACATATATATTTTTTTTTTTCTAATATTAAAAAATGTAATTTATATACATTAAAACAAAATAAGAAGGAATAAAACTTAAAAAAATAAATAAAAAATTAGTAACTTCTTTATTTGTCTGGATGTATATTCCGGATTGGCGCAAAAATGGCGGAACGGACTTGGATGAAATTGGCACACAGATAGTTTATAACCTGGATTAACACATGAGGTACTTTAAATCCCGGTAGTACGTTCCTGGAGGGTATAATCCACACGGGCAAAACAGCGGAAAATTTAAAAAGTTAGTCACTTACAAACTACATTATTGCAACATGCCACATGATAAAGGCTCTTTCAAACAGGCGCGACACGCGACGCGACACAAAGACACCGCTCGTCGCGCCACGAGCGGTGTCTTTGTGTCGCGTCGCGTAATGATGATAATAATGTAGTTCGCGTGGTTACGTTTTTAAGAATAGTTTTGATGCCTAGTTTTTCTCAGAGGTCAACAACTCTTCTTAATTTTTTAAATCTTGCCTTATTTACTTAATAAAATTCTTTTATTCACTTCCAGACAACCTATAGCCTAAACTGCTAGGTGCAGAATCATGTAATATTGCAAGAGTTCCTTCCCCTAAAGGGGTTAAAAAAGGGATGAAGATTTCTATGGAAATTCGTAATTTTTTCCGATGGGAACATATCGTGTGCATGGCTTGTATTATTATAATAATATAGGTACTTTTATCTGCTTTTAGTATTTTTGGTTTTAAGTAAAATAAATGTTTTATTCAACTTTTGTCAGTAACTGTACGCTGCTCTGGGATATCAAATTATACGCTGGCCCTAATGATACGTTGTAGTCTATGATTATCATAATATTTCAGTTTGTCGTTACACATTCGTACTATGAACTCGTTAAGTAGGTATAAAAGATAAATTGATTGCCTTGCTCATTTATTAATCATTTAAGTAATGGTCGAATTCCAGTATAGCTTTGAGAAACTCTTTTAAAATATATTTTTATAGAAAAACAATCTAACAACAATACAACAACAATAACAACACGGTAACATTTTTTTTTTTTCTATCTCTGTTGAAAAAGAGTTTCGCACTAATAAAGATATACACATCACGCCTGTATTGCCCTAGGGGTTAGGCAGAGGTGTACTTAAAGTAGGTACACCCACATTTTGCTAGTTATGTTTTAGTCCCATGTAACAGGGGGCGAGCCTATTGCCACCAACCGGGCTCAAATCCAGATTCCGGGCTGCCACTGAGCAATAACAGATGAAAAACCCAATAACACTTTGCCCGACCCGGGAATCGAACCCAGGACCTCATGCTCACCAGTAGTGCTTGCGACCACTAGACCAACGAGGCAGCCACAAAAGAATATACACGATGATGAAATATGTACTTTAGAATTATAATACATACCTACTTGCATATTAGAAAAAAAATAAGTGTTGGCACTCCGGGAGTGCCGACAGAAGTGAAAACTTGAACAAGATCGCCTTGGTGGAAGACAAATACTTGTATAGAACATTGATCCGTAACCTTTTCTAAATAAAGAGCGCAATCGCGTTTACAAAACCTACTTGCATAGAACATCGATCGGTAACGTAATATGAATTAAGAGCACAATCGCGTTTACAAAAATGAGGTGTCGTCATGGTATCGCGAAATCGATGGTTTAGTCCCATCTCAAAAATGCTCAACGCGCCTAAAGAAGTTTTCACTTCAAAAACAAAAAATATACAGGATGGTAGCATCGACGTAATTCTGAACCCCCTGCGTTTCGCGTCGATGTCCCTGCCGCTGTATCGACAAATAATATTTTTAACCACACAAATTGCGTATTGAATTCGAAAGAAAACATCTAATCAAATTCAATTAGACCGGTTTTTCGCATTTAATTACAATCATTTAATATTTTACATAACATACAAATATTATTAGAGACGAATATTGAACAAGTTTTCCTTGGAACAGGTTTTAAACCAAATAATATGTCCGTAATAAGTGAATTAACAAACATAGGAACATAAATGTGTCTGGAATGTTTAATTTAAGATAATTTTCTGGTCCTTAGAGCGGTTTCGCACTACGTCCGATCCGAATCCGAGAAATGTCGGTCTGAAGTAGCAGTATATGTATGAGGGGTTGCGCACTAGATCCGATCTTTGTCCGTTCGAATTTAAAATATTCCCAATTTGGATTGAATTCGGATTCGGATCGGACGTAGTGTATAACCGCTCTAGAGTCGAATGTTTGTCGAATTACATTTTTAAAAAAATTAATATCAAACATTTTTTAGAGAAGCGTAGAGAAATACTGGATTTCTGAAAGAATACGGTACCCGAGTACCTACCTACTTCATCTTCTTTAGGTGTAAGTACGTAAAATATGTACCTAGTTTTCCGATATAGTGCGATTGGGATTCAATCAATCTGTCTAGCCTTTTCCCAACTATGTTGGGGTCGGTTTCTAGTCTAACCGGATGCAGCTGGATACTAGTATTTAAAACATGGAGCGACTGTCTATGTGACCTCCACGATCCAGTTACTAGGTAACACAATACCCCTTGCCAAGACTGGTTGTCTGATTTAATACCCATGTTTGCTATACCTAATCGAAATATGAGAAAAGTCAATCAAATATGAGTCGAAAAAAGGAGAAGAAGCATTCCCACCATAAAAGATGAGAAGAAATATTAGCAAACAGAAAAAGAGGAAGTTCGATGAGAAAGAACATACAGGGTGGCAGGGATGGCCCTGATTCAGGCCATGGTACGGAGCGAGAGGGAATGGGAGGCCGTCACCTCCTTCTGCGAAGCAGTAATGCTCACGAAGGAGGAGGCTGAACGCGTGAGGGAGAGGCAAAATTCGCGCCCTCACGCCCCTAACCGCCGCAGTAGGAGACGCCCTGGGCGTCGGGAATCGCCAGCCGATTTCCGGCCACCGTAGGCCCGGGTTTGCGGACGGTGAGCAACGGGTAGCTCGTCCGATAAGGACTAGGCCCGGGTCGACGGCGCGTTGTGTTCCACGCGCGCCTCATAGAGATGTCAGCAGAATTGACGGCAGGGACATCGACGCGAAAACTGTTACCACGGATTCAGTACATGATTCTGAACCTCCCTAAATTTTTTTAAATTTTTCGTCGGTTATAAAAAAAATCTGCTGTTTCATAGAAAAGTGCAATACCTACGCGGTCAAAATGTATATGGAACAGCAGATATTTTTTAAAATAACCGACGAAAAATTTCAACGCAGGGATTTCAGAATCTTGTCCTGAATCCATGGTAACAGTTTTCGCGTCGATGTCCCTGCCACCCTGTATGCGAACAAAAGGAAAAATCAAGTGTTACAATGAGCAACTAGAAGAATAACGCATTTGATAGTAACGAAATCAGCACTTCAGTTGTTTTGGATAGATGGAAGCCAAATATCATTAGCAAAATACTAGACTGCTTGTTCACTGGAGCTATCGCATAACTCTAAACTGTTAGCATTTTTCTACATAGCAATTAATTAAATTTGAAAAGTCAAAGTTAAAGTCAAATCATTCATTTCAAATAGATCAGGCACCCCCTTGAACCCTTGGCAGGTCACTAAATCGCCACCCTGTAGAATTACCTTGCAATTTATAGGGAATTAAGTACTTTACATATGTAGCTGCAGTAGGTAAACGAATTTTAGATCCAAGTCTTATTCCAAGTAGTTTGCAATTTGATACATTTCCAGCCAGTTCAAGTTAAGTGATTAGTAGATGCTTTAGCATTTATCTCAGCGAAGTATTTAGTCTGCCATCAAAGTTATGCGTGGTCATGGAATATATTTACACCTAATGGATATTGTAATAGTTACCTATAGGTATCTACAACGTAAAAAAAAAACGCTGTCCGATCCGTAAGGGTGTTGTTAGGTAGGTATTGTACAAAAAAAAAAAAAAAACAAATCTTCAAATTTATTTTCAATGGGGAGTTTTACCGTGTTATTACATGGGGCGCGGGCGGCCGTCGTTTAGCAGGTGTATACACGTCATAACTTCTGGTAACCCCGGTGTTGAAAATTTGCTAATTTTTAATGAATTAGAGGTTATTTTTGTACTAAAAATGTGATTTTTAAATAGCTTTAACTTTTTTTATTTTCAATTATAATTCGATTTCTTATTACATACCTATTGTATATTCTTCTTGATTCTTCTGATTTCTTGCCTAAGTTTTTAAGAAAAATTATTTATTATAAATGTTGGTCGCATGTATTCGGAAAAGCCTCCGCCTTTGTACAGTATTTTTTTACGTGCATAAAATTTTAATAAATAAATTGAAGCTTTGCGATTCTCCTGTCCAACAGATACCTAGGGACATATTGCAACATAGATCTTAACAAATTTAATTATTATTTTTAATGAGGTGTTGAAATATTTAAATTTAATTAATCACAATTTTATTATGGGTTTTTATCTGTTTAGAATTTAAAATAGTTTATAATAAATTGCTATTTTAAATGTGTGCGTGAATAATATAGACTAGAATATACAATGTGTCCCAGGGATAAGTGACCGCCCGGCGTTTTTTGAATATTTGTATAAAATTATTAATAATTACATTTATATTTGTGACTTATCGGCTATCTTAAAACCGTGTTATAAAACACTGTAAAACGAAGTAAAATAGGGGGTCTTGTCGCTTTAAGTAGTTTCCAACCTTTTAATATTTATGTGAATATTTGTAACCGTGAACAAAAAATATGTTTTTAAATAAAAATGCTTGGATTTTAAAACCAATGCATATGCAAATAAATCTTGTTAAAATATACATCAGATTTTATTTACACGGTTTTAGTGATGTATTCGCTAAGAAAAACCTTCATTTAAAATGAGCCCTCCGTGAGGGCTCCCGGCATCACATATGCGACTAAGTGAACCCTCCAGGAGGGTTCTCATCACTGAACGTGTTAATGTAGTTTATCTTAATACAATTTTCCTTCTTTCTCTAGCTTCGTCATCTAAGTCACTAGTCTTGATCATTGCAACGACATTCTACAACACCCTATTTCATCATTTTCATTTTAGCCGAGAGACGTCCACTGCTGGACATAGGCCTCCCCCAAGCACCCATCCAGCGGATTCCTGCGGCTTTCACAAGGTCATCGGTCCATCTTCTGGGAAGCCTTCCAACGCTACGTCTTCCGGTACGCGGTCACCACTCCAGAACCTTTCGGCCCCATCGGCCATCTGTTCTGCGAGCAATGAGTTCTGCCCATTCCCACTTAAGTTATTAAAAACAGCCTATTTACCTTATTAAAAACAGAAAGTTTCCTTCCAGACTACCAAGAAAGAATGAGGATAAAAACAGCTTCATTCATAAAAGTTCCATCATTAACAATTATTATTTTCAAAATAAGTAGACCACGGCGACCATGACCCAAAACCCTTTGAGGATAAATACTTAACGAAAAGTTGACGCGCCAAAAATGAATCAGCCATCTTAAATTCCTCGAACTCGATACACTACGTTTATTTCGTAGTACCACGATGTTTTTAAAGTAATTTGTCCTTTGTTAGGTAGGGCATAGGGTATCATATTGTAGAACTGGTAGTAGTTTGTTGCCACAAATCGCTGGTGGAACGTGACGATCGCCAGGCGTTTGTTTTCTTAGGCAAAACAATTGGTTGGTTGGTTTGTTTTGTGTAATTTAGTGTAGTTTTGACATTTTCGTGGTTGAGTTTCACCGCTGTACCAACGACTGCTGTAAATTTCCAACGGCAGCTTCAATCTTCAGTCAATGTCTGTCTGTCAAATGAATGTCAAGTGACTTAATTCGACACACTTCAACTTCAATGTCTATCTTTGGGAGTAATTCCATGTTTGCGTCATGTTATCGACCTCCGAGTTACATGTATGAATCACAGTAGGTGCGTAGCAAAACTAATTGGCTCGTTATGAAATGAAGCTCTTGCAACACAACAAAAAAATAAAAGAAACTGAAACAAACAAACGACTAACCAATTCTTTCCTACCCTTCAAAAATGGAATGCCAAATAAGTTATCCTGCTTTTCACACACAGCACAGAGTCCCTAGTTACAGCTGCATACAATATCCCTTGAATGCCCATGATTGCATTCTCGAATGTGTGTCAAGACCATGCGTCCTGTTCATTGGCCCGTAAGTCATATTTCACAGTAATAAGCATGCAAGGGTTTTCTCGGAAAGGCCGTATGTATGACACTACATATTGGCCTTAATTACATAGGTTTATACGTTTATGTTTATTATTATTTGTAGAGATATTTTGCGATTCTTAAAGACAAAGTTTGTGTGTTTATGATGAAGGTTTCTATGGCTCATTGTTTTCGTGAATTGGAAGTGACCAGATAAACTCGTGGCTAAGGAATAACGTCGTGGTTAAGCTACGCTTGCCAGGGTTGGCTGTGTATGGTGTTTACATATTGAGACTCCTCCGTGCCTCGGAAAGCACGTTAAGCCGTTGGTCCCGGCTGTCTTTTGTAGATCTTTGACAGGTGTTACGGGTCGTCAGAAGCCCGAAAGTCTGACAACCAGTCTTCCCAAGGAGTAGCGTCTTACCCAGTAGGTACCTAACTGGGTTGTGGAGGTCAGATAGGCAGTCACTCCATATAAAAAAACTGGTATTCAGGTACATCCGATTAGACTGGAAGCCGACCCCAACATAGTTGGGAAAAGGCTAGGCAGATTGTTTCAATCCCAATCGCACGATATCGGAAAACTAGGTACATATTTAACGTACTTACATCTAAAGAAGATGAAGTAGGTAGGTACTTGGGTACCATATTATTTTATAAATCCAGTAGTTTGGTAAAGGCTAGACAGATGGAAGTGACCCTTTATCTGCCCCTATCGTATCTTGGAGAGAACACTTTAATTGTTAAGAGGAGGTGCCCTAAATTGTATGTTAATTTGCTTTAATATTCTGAAAAAGTCTCGCATACGATCAAAATTGAACTTTATCGTATGATTTATTGGATCGTTTTTCTTTCCAAATATGAGACAGTTACGTAATTGGCACATTTCCAAACAAAAACAAAATAATCTTTGATTATTTGAAACAAAAATAAGATTACTCGGCTTTTATATCTAAAGCAATTATTGACAATAAGGAAATATAGTTTATTATACAAATATAAGATTTTTTTTCTCTAGATCAGTTATTACTTTAGTTATAAACGAAATAAGAATTGAGACTTACGTCATTTAGTTTCGTGCTTGAATACGATCAAAGAGCGCACGCGATATTCAACTTTATTGCTGATGGGTTAGCGTTTAACACATAGTGGAATGGTGAGGTGCATTGGGGCGGAGTTTGCGTGGAAATTGTCTTTGGAATGCCTGGTCTTAAATCATTTGTCCAGGTGATCATGAGAATATTAATGACAGTCGTCACGGGTAGTCAAAAATCGAACTGCAGCCAACCAAAGGATATTTTGTTATTGAGAGTGGATTCTCCAAGTATTTTTCAGCGACATCAGGTTTAACAAGGATCCGACTTCAAACAAAGAATAATTAATTCTAAAAACGCTAGTTGTTGAAAAACGGCTTGACAGAATACCTATCGATAGACTAATAGAGATATTTGATTAAATTAATGCCTTTTTTGTATCGCTATTAACTATGGCTGTTATTATGACAGTATACATTTATTAGGATTTATCTTGAATACCACTGTATCTCTATTACTACTTATTTATTTATAAATCGATATATCGCTTCTATATTTTCATCTTTTATTCGAAATAAAAGGATTGGTAAACAGAACGATTTGTTATCGATGAAGATATACCTATGATACTATGATGAATGTGATGATTGATAGATAATATAATAAATATTATCAATCATAATATTCATCATAGTGTCATTATGATGTCTGCCTTGTTGGTCACTTGGTCGCAAGCGTTCCTGCTGAGAATGAGGTCGTGGGTTCAATAGGGATGATGACTAAATAATATTATGAAGTGAAAAATTCTTTAGGCACGTTGGGCATTTTTGAGATGGGACTAAACCATTGATTTCGCGACACTGTGATGACACCAGCTTTTGACCATTAAAAAAACATCAACGCTTTGATTACCGCGGTGCTGATTTTTTTTTTCAAGTTTTCTCTTCTGTCGGCACTCCCAGAGTGCCACTGTTTTATTTTATCCGTCCGGTAGATTATTAAAAAATAATGGACAGGTATTTTTCTTTTGTTACGTAATCAAAAGATTACGGTGATATATTGAGTAAAAATGTGCCATGACGTCACGAGTATGTAGATTTTATTCGTACTTGTGACGTAGCGACCCCCACTTCCCAACTTGAATGCGTTTTATCTAAGTCATTTTTTATTATCCTAATATGATAAAGCAAAAAATTTGTGTCTAATATTTTTTAATTATCTGACTGACGGACTAAATAGAGTTTCTTCTCTTACCCAGGCTTCATCCCTATTCCTAGATCGGGTAAAGTATTATTATATTTTGCCGTAAGGATTTTCTCAGTAGCAGCCCGGAGTCTGGATTTGTGCCCGGTTGATGGCAATAGACTCGCCCCTTATTATATGGGACTTACATAACTGGCGAAATGTGGGTGTACTATTATAGATATACAATAATAAATAATAAAAACAATGAATTTTTCAATAAATAACTTACCTTAGGAATAATAAATATTAATTACGCAATAAATAAAAATAATAATAACTAAATAAAACAATAATTAATATGAATAATTTTTAAAATAAATGGTTATTCTAATGTTACTAAATAAATAAACGTATATAATTTATAAAACAATAACTATAATTCTTAAATTGAATTATGTATTAATAAATATGTAACTTACTAACTACTTAACTAATAAAACAATTTGTCACATTAAACGACCAGTGCTCTTCCTCCTCTCTCCTACTTGACCTATGCTGTGCCCGACAGGGTCCATAATTGTGACTAATATAATTACTTCCCTACCAACTATATACGTTATGGTACGCAATAAAGAATTTGAGATTTGAGATTTGAGATTATTGGAACACACCTCTGCCGAACCTTACGGGGATTCCAGGCTTGATGTTATGTTATGTTATGTTAACTAGTAATTGCAAACTTATCTACTAAACGAAGTCATCCTATAGGTAGGTGGGATGGATAATATTAGATATCCTATCCTATCATATACTATTAAACGAGCAATATTTGTAATTTAATACTTATTTGTACTCACTTTCTGAAAATCGGCTCTAACGTTTTCGATGAAAGTAGCAATATAGGGGTTTACGGGGGCGAATAATCGATCTAGCTAGGTCTCATATCTGGGAAAATTAGTTTTCTTTGTATTTTCACCCGAGCAAAGCTCGGGCGCCCAAAGTATAGAACGAGAAACGTCATAGGATAATGACATGGCAGCATGGAATTAGTAAGTACCTACTATCATGGTAGTACGGGATTAGTAGCTATTAACCTACACTATTAAATAAGCATTCTCTATTTTCACCAGAGCAAAGCTCGGTCGCCCAGGTACTGTTAAATTAAGTCAAATTAATAGGCGTGCAATAGTAACAATAGTAAGTATATAACTCAAAAAACCAGCCATAAAAATCCGAGTTTAAAAAACGGACTCTTCCCGTAACTAAATTATTAGTTTCTCCTTTGTATATGGAGTTATGTTATGTTACAAATATGACATCTAATTCAGAATGTTGACAGCAGCACAACATAAAGAAAACAATGTCACGAAATTAACATAAATTCTACCTGACCCTAATCTTAAAACCTCGCGGTTTTCCTTACACGAATAGGCACACATATCCATAGGCCGGAAACATTCAAGGGATTATCACCCTTATCATGCTCGAGTAACGGTCTAAAATAGTGTATAGATGTGCTTTTGTGGTGAAGATTATGTAATTCTGTGTCAATTACGCCTGTAATCATTTGAACATTTATTCTCAAAAGCTGTTATTATTGTAATTCAATCAATTGTAATGACTATCTGATGTTAGTGTATTTTTAGCATTCACTTGCTGATAATTATTTTATGCTTTGCCATTGCATTGTTTTGTAAGGAAATCTTTAGAACCTGTCTACTTAAAGATGAGCTCATACAGTTTACATACCTTTATAATGTCGGTTACATATTGGTGAAACGTTACTTGAAATATAACATTATTGAGCCGTCCAAATTGATGCAATGCAACATGACATGTATGAACAACAAGGCGAATATATCTTTCAACATGTGTTTTATATTTTTCGTTCGTATCCAGCGACACAGTGGACCCAGCCAAGTTATTGCCAAATATCCTCATTTTACATACTCCTTTTGCCTCGTTTACGTTCATACATCTGGTCATACACGCCCGCCGGTTGCGAGTACTACGCACCTGGCCTTTCTGAAGAACATCACCAATAAGGTCAGTATATGTCCTTCTAGGGCGTCCCCGACCGGCCTTTCCCTTCACATCAGCCTAGCAGGTGCGTAGCAGGTGGCGTTCTGTAGTTTCTGCCTACCCCCATGGGAAGAAGGCGTGAGTTTATGTATGTATGTGTGTCTTCATTTTGTCAGCACCAATCTCTTCTAGAAATAAATAGGTATTTTATTTATTCCTTCACTGAATTTGTCAGGTTTCTACGTATGTTTTTATGGTGGATCCGCGGTTGTAGCCCACGAAATTAAAATTTGTTTACGTTTTTTGCAATTTGCAGGTCAACTTGCAAATTGCGACCTGCAAATTGCAAAAAAACGTAAGAAATTTTTAAAAGTTAGTGTGTCAAACGGGCAAAAGTAAAAAAAAAAATATTTATCGCAAACTTATTACATGGTACATCGATGAGGAAACTGTGAGATATTATGAATTCACCAAGTGTCCAATGTCCCCTATACCGTGTAGGTATTTTTATAGCTTAGTTGGTGAACCCCCACAGGTTTTTGTAGAAGTATTAATTATTTTCTAAGAAGGTGCCATCACTACTGTGTCAAAAACCTGACACTGCGCAGGTAATCAGGTACTTTACACCTCATAGGGATTTTTGTTTACGTTTTTACACCATGATGATTCAGTCATCACCGTAGATTCCTCTGAATGACGGATGATCGTAGCCTCGTAGGCGGATCTAGTGCGCATACGCATGACTAACGTAGCTCAGGAATTAATACTATTAGTAATGCGGTAACAAAGAAATTGGCCGAACATGGCTTTTTGCTATTAATATTATTTATGAGTCAGTATGGTGTATGTATGGGACCATTCCCATATAGTCATAAATAATATCGTGGATGACTGCGCAAGAGATAGCCATGGCGCCGGTGTAAGATGAATGATGGGTCATCGTGGGTTTTAGTTGGTAAGTCTGACACAGTCCTTCGTCTTTTCTAGGACAAATTGGGGGTGGATTTATTTATTAAACTTCGTGCGCTATAAAGTTCGTGCGTGAGCTCGTGGCTAAGTAATAACAGCCGCACGGGTCGATCCATCAGGTTAAGCTACGCTTGCCGGGGTTGGTCCGTGGATGGGTGACCATCTTTACATACCGAGACTCCTCCGTGCCTCGGAAAGCACGTTAAGCCGTTGGTCCCGGCTGTCATTCCTGGATCTTTGACAGTCGTTACGGGTCGACAGAAACTCGAAAGCCTGACAACCAGTCTTACCAAGGTGTATCGTAGTATTCAGTTACTGGGTTGTGGAGGTCAGATAGGCGACTGCCTATCTGACTAAAATATTGGTATTCAGCTGCATCAGGTTAGACTGGTAGCCAACCCCAACATAGTTGGGAAAAGGCTAGGCAGATTGATTGTGCGCTATTTACACAGACCTTAGGCATGCTCTACCAGTCAACTAAGGATGGTGGAGAGATAACATGGCAAGTGAGTTTGTGAGCGGAAAACAATAAAAAAAGATGAACCGGTTAGTGGGATACCCACCTTAGGATTCCCTACGTCAAGATAAAAAAGCTGATATTTAAGACACTATTTCTATGAATTATGGCACACTGCCATTGGTCTAGTCGTCTGAGGCGCCAATTTCGAAATGTGATGTCATTCATCGACATTACAAGTCATCCAAAGTGTTATTTCTTTGTAGTACTATGCTCATGATGTATAAGACTATTAGTCAATCACAAGAGTACCTGCCTGTCATCATTCATGGAGTCTCTACACTTTCAATATCGCTGATTAATTTTTGAATGAAAAGTAAGGTGGGTACTATGGCTGTTCAACAGTGAGTCCATTTAATTTATAATTTCTACATTGCTTTAGGTCTAAGCGCCCCATTTGAGCGTGCATTCTGAAAGTGAGAAACATCGCAAATTGATGGCAAATATTTCGCTGTTTTGATTCATTTGGCAATATTACTGTATGGAAATACCTATGAAATATGGTTGACTAGTGAACTAAAATATTGATTAGGAAATGCAATAATTAATATCGTAACACCGAATATTTAGTTTTTCCAAATGCCTTTTTTACACCTAAAACGTCAAAATCAGTGTTATAATTTCAATTCATTATTAATACTTCAGTAGTGATTTTCTATTTCCATACATTAATATTGCCAAACTTTCACTGGCTCGTTGGTCTAGTGGTCGCAAGCGCTACTGCTGAGCATGAGGTCCTGGGTTCGATTCCCAGGTCGGGCAGTGTTATTGAGTTTTTCTATCTGATTTTTCTCAGTAGCAGCCTGGAGTCTGGATTTGTGCCCAGTTGATGGCAATAGGCTCGCCCCCTATCACATGGGGCTTAAGATATAACTGGCGAAACGTGGGTGAACCTGCTACAGAGACACCTCTGCCCAATCCTTCGGGGAAACAAGGCCTGATTTTATGTTAATATTGCCAAATTAATCAAAACAGCTTAATCTTTGACAGCTATTTGCAACGTTGCCAAATTTGCATGCACTACATTATGGGCCGATAACAACACAAATTTATAAACAATTAATGGTGCCGATTCTCTTATCACAATTAGGTCTAAACTAGACTAAAAATCACCAAAATTTATTTTATTCCATAGTGACACAACTTAACCATATTTTAGTTTGACAGCCATTAAGATGGCACTTGATATTAATTTAGTGAAAATTGCAATTACGCTATTTTGAATTTGACGTTTTTCACCTAAAATTTTGATTGTCTTACTAAATCTGACTATTTCTAATCCCGATTAAAACGTGAGGAATAAAATGGTTGTCATGAACTTTAAATTCACAGCAATACCTCGACTTTAGGTGCAAAAACAGTACTGAATATTTTTTTTTTTCTTTTACTTATATTTTGAAACTGGTGTCCTATCGCAAAAATAATGAAAATTTCGACCGCCTTTATAAAACCCACAAACCCCTAAATCTCAACATGTAGGTAATTGTTTTTCATATTTTCCATACAAAAAGCGAAACATTCCAACCACGTGGAGTCGCGATTGTCAAATTCGATTTAGTTGTGTCAAAATTATTTTTAAATTTAGAGAATTTATTTTGCAGAATAGCTTTAAGATTCTCATAGCCAAAGCAAGGAATTTTAGTGATAGTTTTAGTTAGTTTAGTTCGGTGTACAATAGAATCGGCACCATTACCTACCTACATAGTTCGAATACGACTAAATTTAAGCTAAATTGCTTACAAAAGGTATATTAAATTACATTAAATTTTATCTGATGATATCAACACTACAAAAGGTATTTCGCACATTCAATTACGATTTATAATGATTCATCTTGATAGTACTCGTAGGTATTGTAAGGTGTGTTAATTATTATTATGATTATCGTATTCATTTGGCAAGGGATTACCTTTGTGGGGAACTCAATCTTCCGTATGCGGCTGTCAATGATTGTAAATAAACTATGACTTAATTAATATGGTTACGCTACGTTTATTATGGGGCACGAAGTCCTAAGAATAGATTATTTTGAACTAAGAAGGATTCAAAAATGACGATGATTTTAGTTAGAATTAGTATGAAACCAACCCGCACTGACCCGCGTGGTAGATAACGCCTAACTCCCTCTCACTAAGAGGAGGCCTGTGTCCCAGCAGTGGGATTGTAGGCTGATTATGTTTTTGCTTATATGAAATAGTGAAAATGCTGTCGAAGTAGAGTGGTGCGCAAAATAATAAACAGGGGCAATTCGGCTTCCGGCTCGCTACCTGTCTGCGTCTGAGTGCTCCTTGTGTAGCTCCACATTGACAATAGGTAAGTGACTTACCTGCCTACCCTTCTACAAACGAGAGGTCTTTCGCCTTTGTCATGTTGTGGGTCAACATTACATACAAGTCGAAAGTTCAAATGATCGAATAGGGATCACATTCAGTACAATAGCTAGGATGGGGCTTGTGGCTAAGTAATAACAGCCGCACGGGTCGATCGATCAGGTTAAGCTACGCTTGCCGCAGTTGATCCGTGGATGGGTGGGTGGCTATCTTTACATACCAAGACTCCTCCGTACCTCGGAAAGTAGGAAAGCACGTTAAGCCGTTGGTCCACGCTGTCATTTGTAGATCTTTGACAGTCGTTAGGGATAGTTAGAAGCCCAAAATTCTGACAACCAGTTTTACAAAGGGGTGTCGTGTTACATAGTAACTAGGTTGTGGAGGTCAGATAGGCAGTCGCTCCATATAAATATTGGTATTCAGCGGCATCCGATTAGACTGGAAGTCGACCCCAACACAGTTGGGAAAAGGCTAGGCAGATGATTCAATACAATCAGTACTGAAATTGAAAGTTTTAAAATAATAAAGATTAATTTGCATGTGTTATCATAAGTGTTTACCTACCTACTTTTGATGTAGAGTCACCGCGGGGTGAAAACGATTAAGATTAGCACGTATCAAAGAACTCTGCAATTTAGCTAGCCATTATCGTAAATAATATTAAGCTATACCTACAAAAATATTTGTTTCATTTAGGTACAGTTCGATGGCGGCTCGGAAGTGCGCTACTCGCTGCGCAGTACCCCACCCCTCACCCCCGCTGACCCATGAATTCGTTACTGCGCAGCGACTCGCCTCATGTTCCCAGCCGCCATTAAGTTTGAATTGGTTGTTAGTAAAAAGCTTGATTGGTTATTCCATTTTGCAATAAAGCTGCAATCGACTGAATTATGATCAAAGTGCCAATGATCCATTTATTGCAAAATTAATTAAATGGAACCATAACTAATAATAGGTACAGCTATTACAAAAACCTGTTTCCGAATTATCCAGTTAGTGAATATGAAAAAAAAAAAATCGCTTCTTGGTCAATTTAAATTGGTAATAGGTACTTGTTTGTGGTCATGACTAAGATTTAAGAGGTAGCTACGATGCCGCTTGGTGACTTTAGCTCTTAGTCTTTTCAACGTTTATATAGGATACACAATAAACATGAGAAAGCATTACACTACTTTGTAGTTATCGAATATGCTTTGCGATTTTGTTAGCAATGTTTCCGGTAAGTAAAATAAAAACGTGTGCGGTCGGGGGACCCCCGTCAGGAACAGAGTTCTTTCTCACGTATGATTTAAAAACAAAATAAAATTTTTGCAGCTGCTATCTTGGATTTACATTTTGATCTCATATCAACTTTAGCACCCTCGAAAACTATGAAAGCAACACCAATGACGAAAAATTTGAATATTTTCGCAGCCCCCATCTTGGATTTTTATTTTGACCTCACTATCGGCGTTTGAAAATTTTATTTTTCGTCAAAATCCAGTTCACGGAAGATCATCAATGGTTTCCTCTTTCGTAAATTGACCATTTTAATCATTGACCTATTTAATATATTTTTATGCAATATACAAGCAGGCTTTCGTGACTTAAGCCCCTGTAACTCAAAACTCAAGCATTACTTTTTAAAGCCTTTTGATTGCTTGAAACTAGTTTTAAGTAATGCTTGAATTTTGAATGTGGTTCTATAATACGGGCTTTAGTCACGGTTCTCTAAAGGCACCCTTAAATTATGCCTAACAGCCTGAGCTCTTAAAAAAGACAGAAGCTTCGTAGAAGTTACTCAAGAATAATTTGGTCTTCCGAAAGGTACGGTCATGAGTCTCATATTATTCATTACATGAATAAGTAAAAATACCTATAGTTACACAAACAAACAAAGTATCACTCAATTATTTAGTTACAGTGGTGTTATGGCCGATTTCTTAATTTTTCGGCATTTAATTTTGTTTTTTTAGAACCCTCAAAACTTTTGGATGTCTTCTTGGCCTCAAATATAGCACGAAATTCCTAATCTGTAGGTTTACCTAAGGTAGGAAATTCACGATCGATGTAACTAATTTGTAAGGGTCAAAACACATTACACACGATACGACGTCGCTAAATCATGTGTTTTGGCCCTAAGTCATTGTAATGTTACTCTTATCTTAAGTAAGGTAAGGTATAAATTAGAATGATTGCCAAGAGTTTAATCAAACTCACAGCGATCATTCTAATTTACACTTTATAACAATGAAATAAGAGTTACATACATTGCAATAACTTACTAATTGTTTTTTCATTCAAAGGACAATGACCAAATCACTATGTGAAGTAGCACATTTGGTTTTATACCGCGGCCATCGTTGAAACTTTAGTTATATTATTCTGCATCTAATTAATAATATTTGATTGAGGGTTGCGAAAAAAAAAAAAAAAATTGCACGATTTTTGATCATTGGCTTTTGATCGTGAATGCGCTTCTTGAACGTGTTGGTACCCACACAGTTAATCATCGATACATTGTCTTAAACAGCAATGATCATGATAATAATAGTTATCAGAATCAAAACTTGCACGTAATCCAACACACGACTAATTGTGTTTTAATTTATCCGGCGATGTTCATCGAGTACATAATTACTTTACCTATGTGTTCATTTTATAATTTATTTGATGACAAAAACCTGTTAATTGTCTAGACAAGTAGCCACGTGTAAGTAATACTTTGTTTCTTTGTGTTCTATATAGAGATCACCAGTGACGCATCGACTTTACGCCCTTCAAAGTTTTGAATGTGTAACATCTTTCCTCACGCTTTCCAGCAATCTGTGGGAGAGATTTCTTGAAAAGCTACGGAAGTATACAGGAAGCTGGGGAAGCGCGCGCTATTTGATTTGAACCATGAGCGCGCGCGGTGCTAGGCGCGGGCTTGCGGACGGTGAGCAATGGGTAAGTCACCGTCCGATAAGGACCAGGCCCGGGTCGACGGTGCGTTGTGTTCCACGCGCGCCTCAAAGAGATGTCAGCAGAATTGACGGGGTCCGCTAGGGCCGATGCCTGCCGGGGTTGCGAAGAAAACCGAAAGGGAGATCGTGGCCCCCGGCAACAGGGCAACCGAAGGAACACGGGTGGGTTTTAGTCAGTAAGTGTCTGACACACCCTCCCGCTCCGCCCAGAGCGGGAGAAGTTATTTGATGATTTCCCAACGAAAAAAAAAAAAAAAAAGGAACGACAACTTAATGCAAGGCTCGGATACCGGTTAAATTTTCAAACCGTTATTATGTACTTGACGCATAAACATTTACATTCGGTTTCGCTCAAACCGGTTTTGCAGGATACTTTACAGAAAGGTTTTTTCGGATTAAACGGTTTAGAGCAATATTAATTGTTTTTTTGTTTCGTTTTTATTCAGCGCGGCATCCTCACAACTAGTCACAGTTGCAATGCGTTTACCGACATGCCACTTGTCGTATAAACCGGTTAATTTTGGTTAAATTAAAGTTCTTAATACGTTCACGTTCGTAAGAAAACTTCGGAGTAAAACATTGATATAAAAACCCAAGATGCACAGTCTCGAATAAAAGTAACGCTCGAAAGTGTCCCGAAACTCTATTTCTGTCTCTTTCTATAAGCTACAAGCATATATTATTGCAAGTTCAACCTTACGCCAATTGTTTAAAGTTGTTATTACAACGCAGGTACTTAAAGCAATAAAATTTTACGACCGACCGTGGTCGGTAGGACAAGGTATTGAGTGGAGTCGAACATGACTTTTTTTTTTCATCTTACGTTATTAGTTAGTATTTTAAGAGTTTGTAAAATTGTGTTTTAAACACATAAATATACTTTTATTTCTGCATAAATATGTTTTTGGGTAGCCTATGGGTATATCAAAAAACAAATAATAACTGTTAAAATTGTTTATTCAAATATAAAGAACAGCCGTTTTACGAACACGTTTTATGCCTTTTAAAGTGACATACATATCTTCATCCAAAAATACTCGGAACAAACGACGCTTGAATTATTCGACTTAAAAAAATCTTCTCGCCTTTGTTGGCTGACGATTGATGTCCATTCTCCACATCGTATTGGGTCACGAGGAAAACTAAAATATAAAAATTAGAAGTTTCCATGAAGTTTCTAATGTGACACTTACAGACTACAGACTACGCGACACTTCAGTCTATCCTTAGCATGCCGCATGTCGCGAACTCATAAGTTGGCTCATAAATGAATCGTTATACATCATAATATTTACGAACATTATAAAAATGTTAAATTGGCTACCTCCTGACCTACACGTTATGTAACGTAAATATATATATTTTTCAAAAACTACATACAAAAAAGGTTCAAAAGTACATAAATTTATTAATAAAAAGAAACACAAACAAAAAAAAAATCGACTCCACTTATTAGAACAGGGTCATTTTTATAATGCGACTAAAATAAAAAGGAGACTGTAATGCGTTGTTCTAACACTGACCAAGCAGCCATTGAAGTTAGCCGTATTTTACTTTGAGCGTTGAATGAAGTTTTTAGAAAAAATAAATCAAAATCACACATTGCTTGTTATAATCGGTCATAAAAACAACAAAAACTAGTCAATAAGTTTTTTACTTACCAAAAATACGATATCCCATCCTTTTTTAACCTTCTTGACGTAATATTTTTACAATTTCTCACAGAACACTTCGGCATTTTTAACGACTGCTTCCAGACGCGAGCGACGCGAGACTATTTGAAATGAGCGCACAATTTAGAATGTTGCGCTCATTTTTTGGGGACGTTTTTTAGACGTTGAGTGTGCATCTTGGGTTTTTATATATCAATGGAGTAAAACCCAAATAAACCAGTTTTCACCGGTATTTTTTAAACCGGTTCCGAGCCTTACCTTGATGAGACTCCGCCCCTTTAATGTTGCTTATTACCCAAGGTGAGATGTCAGATATTACACATCATATGCGTCTACTGTAAGCCTCGCTCGTATTTTTAAAAAAATTGTATTTTACCTATTGCTATGATATGGCTAGAAAGGGGGTGACTACGAAGATAACAACTAATAGAAAAATATGGAAAAAAAGGACAGTTGCGTCAACCCCAAATAAATTGGGATAAGGGGAATAGAATGATGATTTCCAATACTGTTTGACGTATCACCGTTTCGATTATTATATTATCTGTGATTGTGGCAAGGTGAAAGAAGTGTAGTGCTATTGTTAAAGCTTTCCTTTTGAAATAAAAATTCATGATTTTAATTAACAACTTCTGAGTTTCTGAGTAAAATTATCCGAAAAAGAACTTGGATTTACGACTGCAGAGTTAGCAAGCTGGAACTGACAGTAGGTCGGTCATGTCTGTCGAAGGCTTGTGTTGCAGCAGACAATTCCTGCAGCTGAGGCCGCAATCCATCTTTCGTTACACTAGAAATAAACACAATGGTCTGTGTTCTATGGTCAGATCTGTAAACAGATTTATAGACAATGCGTATTATTTTAATGGCCTATATTTTTGTGGTCTGTGATTCCAGAGCAACCATTTTATTGACCACTCATAACCAGATTAGCTGTTTCTATGCTAGACTACGCAGGTTACTGCAAAAAGTTTTGATCTCTTGCCAAAAACCTGTCCAGATTTATGTTTTAGTATTTTTTCCTACTGGAGAAATTTTATTTTCGTTACCAACTAGTTTCCGCTTAATTTGAACAGTTGAATATGTTTTCGATCAAATCAGAATTTATTTTTGTAAGAACAGGAAATATATGATTGATTTTATCATTCAATTTATGATTCGAAGTCTTGATTTTAACCGTAGACACAGATGAATACAGATGGTCCACTCCTCATGTTGATGAAGCTACAAGCACGCGGTGAGTACTCGTCTTGTTGGGTCAATTCAGGGAGCGTAACGTAGTCAGAAGATCTAAGAGTTACGCGATAGACAAAGAGGCATTCTAGGTGAATATATCTGTAAGTAATTAGACCTGTGCGACCTGAATTGCACTTTATTATGTCGTAGCAAGAGTAGCTTTTTATTTAAATGATTTTGCGGTGTGAACCATCTGTATATGAATAACGTGCCGTTGTATGGTTTGCGGTTTTTTTTTAAATTTCTTAGGAGCTCTGTCTAACTTATCAGAGAATAAAAACATGATGTTATGTGTGTGTGTAATATACATATAATGTGGAGACGACAATAAATGAAAACACTGGCAATTGTAATGCATATTAAAATACTTATGCATATTAAAATACTAATGCATATTAAAAAAAATCAAATATAAAATAAATCCGCGGAGGAGCTCGTGGCTAACTAACAACAGCCGCACGGGTCGATCCATCAGGTTAAGCTACGCTTGCCAGGGTTGATCCATAGATGGGTGCCTGCAGCCTGAAAGTCTGACAACCAGTCTTACCAAGGAGTATCGTATTACCCAGTTACTGGGTTATGGAGGTCAGATAGGCAGTCGCTCCATATACAATACTGGTATTCAGTTGCATCAAGTTAGACTGGAAGCCGACCCCAACATAGTTGGGAAAAGGCTAGGCAGATTGATTTCGATATTAAGAAAGTGATTTTTTCAAACAAAATAAATAGTTGTGATGGACCGACTAAGGATTTTTCCGATCAGTAGACTACAGATAATGCAAAAGTTTTCGCGTCGAGGTCCCTGCGACCCTATATACAGACTGTGAACATAGATATACGAAGTTAATTTTTTTGTCGTATTGACGTGTACCCCTTGTTTAAGATATGTGTGTAGTAATAATATCAGGTTCCTCATATTCGTTCATTTGCGTAATAATAATATAGGTAGGTATGTAAATTTTCCTTATTAGAACCAAAACATTGATAAACAGAGTCAACGAACTTGAATAAAAGCAATTATTTATTAATCTCTGTAGTTTTCGGTTAGCGTTATTAAAATAATAATCCCCAATTTGGTATTGTAAGCGCCGCCGCTATGAGCCTAGGTTCTCAGGTGAAACCAGAAAGTTTTCTGAAGCAACCTGGGGTTCGTGGGAACTGTGTGATACGTATCTACCTATATCTAAATTATTTACTAGATCAGGGGGCTTAAAACGGCCACAATAAGCATATCATCATTATTATTCATATCTTTATTTGCTTTCCATAATGTATGTATAAAGGTGTAACAATGGCTTAAAGCTAAGGTACAATTCAGGACCTTGTAGGGCACAGCAAAAACAATAAAAATAATTTCAATAATTATAATTCCTCTAAATCAAAATTCATTTTCTGAATTCCCAGTTCCACTTCCTCTATGGTGACACATTTTAGCTGAATCATATTCAATTCAATTCATATCAGAATCATATTTGGTGTAAATATTGCCGCATGAAATAAATGAAGACCGTAATTGTACCGGATAATTTTTCTTTACAGTTTTTATTAATCAAATGAGATTTTTATGTTTTTATTTCTACAGTTTAAATGTTATTTCATTAAAATACAAAACTGTCAAACAGATGAATAGCTTAATATGAATTGAACGCAGTTAATATTATGAATTGACAGTTTGTGTGATTCATAATATTACCATATTATGATTCTACCAAACGGCCGTTTTGAATGTGCGTGAACTTGGCAGATCATTTCCCAGCAGAGCATGAAAAAATGTGAGTTCTATTGGCATGCGGGTGAGTTCTAGAGTTCCTTATACTTAAATTAAGCCCCCAGAGCACTGTGTTTGGGATCGCTGAAGGCCCACTAGCTCTTATTACAATTTGGGAAATATCAGAAGTGATACTTACTTGGTTTTTATCGGGAGTTTCACCAGATACTTTTATGCCTGATCTGAGTACGGAATATATAAAAAGACGAGCTTTTCGCTTCGCCCTCATGGAAGTCGGAAATTATTCTACGGGAACTTACCTAGTACCGGGATAAAAAGCAACCCTTGTCCTAACCGAAATGATGGTCTATCCGTGTGACCCTCCAAATCCGTTCAGCCGCTAAGGCGTCAAAGGAAACAGACAGACAGATTTATTTCTGCATTTACATTATTAATATGGTTTTGATCTAGGTATGGATCTCTTCTATGGATTAATTTTATCTATGGATGTGGTGTTTTTTTTTTCTCTTACTTTTACCTCTCTCTCTTATTCTTACCTACCTTATAATACCGTAAATCGTGAGCGTAAGAGTTGAGTAATCACAATGATCATGATAATTTCCGTGATTCCTGCTTGCGTCAGAATAAATTGTCACGATGCGTTACTTTGTTAGTCATAAACATATCATAATCCTTTGGATGAATAAAGTCCAGTGCAAAAGTGCAAAGTCCAGTCAGTGGTTTAGAGAATGTTCTGTGATCATCGGGGTAAAGTGCATGACCCCGTGCAGCCCCGGATCTAGGGGGGGGCAAACCGGGGCACGTGCCCCGGGCGCCAATTTCAGGGGGCGACAAATTCAAATGTAGCAGACAAGTGCACCACCCAGCACATCGCAACTTTGCAATAAATGAGACGCGCGGCACATTTAACCTTTCTATGTTTTTCTTTTTTACAATCGTTATGGCGCCCCTGTTGGACTGTTGGACCATTATCGATCGGTACAATTTTATTAATATGTTGCTGGCAAAATTTTCATTTTGAGAAAATTTGAATTTCACGGGCTAACTTAGCGCATCCCCATAAAAGATTGGCGGGGGGCGACAGACGGCAGTTTTTGCCCCGCCTCAAAAAAAATCTAGATCCGGGGCTGACCCCGTGTTCTAACCGGAAGGGACAGTCGCGCGAGCACGCAATCAACGCAATCGTTTGTATGAATTATGACGTTAATACGCGACTCAATTGATCGCGCGAGTACATCATATTCTAACCTAGCGTCTTAACCGAAAACAAACGTCGCGGGAGTACGCAATCGACGCGATCGTTTAAATGAATTATGACGTACAAACGCAACTTGATCGATCGCGCGAGTATATCCATACTAGCAGAGAAAACACAAAATTATTTACGAAAAAAATAATTTTATTTGAAGTAGTTTCGACTCTATCACCCGACTGTAAATTTCTCATTTTCTATCCCTATTTTTATATCTTGAATTAATGATAGGAAGATGTTTTTTTTTTTTTATCTGAACGTATATTCCACAACAATGAAAATTGTAAAAAAAAATAACATTGAAAAGCCGTGTAAAATAAAGATAGAATTGTTTTTTAAAGCGGGTCTCACAACATTTTAAAATTAACAAAAAAAAAGTATATGTCAACAATTATCAAGAATCGCGGTAAATACATAGTATTTTCGGAATGTATTTTTTTTTATGACATGACGTCACTATTTGGAGCACACTGTCTAAGGTACGACTTATAACAAAAAGCCTATATAAAAAAAATGTGTGTCTGTCTGTTTGTTCCGGCTAATCTCCGAAACTGGACCGATTTAGACGAGACTTCTACTGGCAGACAGCTGATGTTATAAGGAGTGATTTAGGAGTACTATTATTTTAGAAATTTATTAGGGTCCACGCGAAGGAAGCCGCGAGCAGCAGCTAGTTATGAAATAAGACACATCGACACAAATGCAAAAAAACTTTGTGAACGTGACTACACATTACCTAAAAGGGGTGGTGTGACGCATACGGAAGGATGCAGATATAATAATAATATAAATATATAATAATAGGAAATCCCGACCAGCATTACGCAAAAAAAGTCACGTAGCTAACTATTTTAAAGGAAAGCGATGATAATAATAAACAATTATCAATAATCACAATTTTACAATGACGTAAAAATAATAATATTGTGGATACAGCAATCATTGTGCCGATAGTCGTGACGGCTAATGGCATAATAGCCAAGAGCCTCGACCAACACCTGAAGAGGCTCTCGTTAGGCAGCTGGATCAAGGGCTTGATCACGGAATAGTGAAACTATTCCGTGGGCTTGATCCAGAAAGCGGTACTCCTGGACACGGCGCGTATTGTCAGGAGGTTCCTCTCTCAGGAGCCCTGACCACCGGTAGCTTGGACCCTGTTCCCGACACCGGTGGGATACTATTTTTTATATTTTTAAATGTTTATTTTTTTGTTGTTTTTATATGAATATTTAAAAATGTAATAAATATGTTAAAAAATTAAATAAAGGAAATAATAACAATGATCAATAATCACAATTTTACAATAACGTAAAAAAATAATGATTATTACCACAATTCGCGGGTTTATTTGCTTGCGCACTGGAATTAGAGTAATATTGTTTTTATTTTTCCTGAAATAAAGCGGTTGCCTGAAATACATGAGAGATTTATTATATTTTTTATGTTATCAAAATTCAAAATTCAAAAGTCATTTATTCAAACTAGGCTGAGAATCAGCACTTTTCGAACATAAAAAATACAAAAGACAGTCCCCCGAAACGCCCACCCTTCACCACTTCCTAGTGCTTTAGCTGGGAAGAAGAAGTGGCGCAAAAACTCCCCAGCAGCACAACTCTCTGTTCAGTTGGACAAAATTGGTTCTATAAAATAGTAAGCAAAATAATTTTTTACCATTGCCACTCGAAAAAGAGCATTTATAAAAATTAAAACATTTTGAATTTGGAACAAGCACGAATTGTACTAATCACGTGCGAACGATAATTAATAAAACGTGCTGAAAGTACATACTGGCTGGCTGAATGGAGCTATAGAGCTATAGAATTAAATTCATAAATTAAAAAAAAACCCGCCTATTTTAGTTAGGTTGTTTTCAATTTGTTATCGTGGTTGTTTTCAATTTGTTATCGTGATTGTGTTATGTCATTGGTAAATCTATTAACATCATTATAATAAAATGAGTTCTTCCAGTGACGAAAATGAGATACTGACTTCGGCATCATTTCGTTCTGAAGCATCAATTCAATCAACTATAAAGGCAATTCCTTTTTTTTAAAGATAAAGTGCCTGATTAAAGGATTATTCTGATACGATAAATTAAGTAATTTTTTACCTTTATTATATTTTATAGAATTAAACTATATCTAATAGTATCAAAAACTATTGTGCCTTTTCCCAACTATGTTGGGGTCGGCTTCCAGTCTAACCGGATGCAGCTGAACACCGCGATCTTACATGAAGCGACTGCCTGTCTGACTTCCACAACTCAGTAACTGGGTATTAGGATACCCCTTGGTAAGACTGGTTGTCAAACTTTCGTATTTCTGGCGAACCATAACGACTGTCAAAGATCCACGAACGCAGATGTCTCGGTATGTAAAGATGGTCACCCATCCACGGACCAACCCCAGCAAGCGTAGCTTAACCTAATGGATCGATCCGTGCGGCTGTTAATAAATATTAATCTCATAAAAGTTGAATTATATTTTGTAACCCTAATTTAGAGTGCAATAATTATTAGAATTAAGTATGATACATTTATAAAAAATAAGTACGTAACCGTTAATTAAGGGCTCACAGATGCAAAAAAAATTTAAACATATCTACTATATTTTAGCTAGGACGCAATCCTACTCTCTAAACAAACACTTCCACACAATAGGCATAACGGACAGTCCTCCGTGCAGAGCGTGCATGGAGGCTGAGGAAACCGTAGCGCACGTGCTCTTTGAATGCACAGGCGTCACCCAGATTAGAACAAACACCCTCGGGTCACCTAGATCCTACGCAGATGTTCTGAACAGACCAGGAGACTTAATTAGCTTCTGGAGGGAGGTGCGCTGGTTGGAATAACCATCAAACGGCCGCCATGGCCCACGCACAATGTTCCACCTTACATAGAACCCTACTCTCTGTGAGAAGGACATCGGAATATCTTTTCGACTAAAGATTTTTACACGCGTCTCTTTCAGTTCGAGTTTTTTTATTATTTTCCATTTCTAAGGAAAATATTTAGAAAAGTAATGCCTTTAACTATTCAATCAATCTGCCTAGCCTTTCCCAACTATGTTAGGGTCCAACTGTCTAACTGTTCAGATAATTCAAAATAATATTTCGTATTTCGCCTCAGACCAAATAAAAAACCAAGACAGAGCGCTGTCAACAGTGACGTGAAGCCGGTTTCGTAAACATGTGTGCACTTAGTGAGGTGTAGTTTCATTGTAAATGGTTGTGAATGTGTGCGTGTGAGCGTGTATGCACAGAGCAGCGTAGTTCTTTTGTTTTGTTTTTAATTTTTTCTCAGTTAGTTCTAATTATGGTCTGACAGTTTGAGTAATTTATGTGGCCTACCCAAATGTCCTTTCTTTGGTATTGTTCGTCGAATCGTTGAGCTCCTTAAATTCTAAGTTGAGCTGCACGATAATGCGTGCATTGACTGGACAGGCCCTCTTAATCTGTGTGATGCTTTCCTCAAAAGACCACTTCAGACACCAATCTACATGGTCTTCACATGATCTGACCAAGATTATGTCTGGACTTTAAAAGAGACTGCGACCTCTGAGTTTGTTTCGGCCTTTCTTCTCAGAGTAGTCAGATAGGAAACGCCGACCGCATCTAGTTTTTAAATATGATTGACGTGTTAAAGTGTTTGTACAAACCTATTTACAGAAATAAAATCATTTATCAAAGGTATAGTTCTGGCATGCTTCACTGTACTAGTATATTATCTGTGACTGTACTGTTCGCAGCGCTACGTCTTGGTTTTTTAGTTAGTCTGAATATTTCGCTAGAAAATTCCATAAAACAAAGTAAAGCACAGTAAGCACCTACATGACAAACTCATAGGTTAACCCCCGAACTGAAAAATCATGTAAAAATAATTCCAGGATTAGTTCTAAAGTCCTAATACTACTCTAATTAGTACGAATTCGTCACAGTAATGACGTGTTACATCGATGTAACCTCTACAAGGTTGGCCTTAGGGAAACTCTAGCGAGAGACATACATACGTAACATTATAATAGTAGGTATTAATAGCTATACTGTGAATTCGGTGATAAATATAACGTCAGAGTAGGATGCGTATGATTTTGTCATTAAGTGGGACATTCCGTCATAAGAAGATTAGATTTGCTTAGGCCTTTAAAAAAAAAGAAATTCGTTATTTAAATTAAATAAATAGGTAACATAACATAACATCATGCCAGTATTTCCCGAAGGGTTAGGCAGAGGTGTTCCTGCAGTATACCCACATTTCGCCAGTTATGTTTAAGTCCCATGTAATAGGAGGCGAGTCTATTGCCATATCAACCGGGTACAAATCCAGACTTCAAGCTACTACTGAGAAATTCAAAATGGAAAACCCAATATCACCTTGCCCAACCCAAGAATTGAATCCAGGACCTCATGCCCAGTAGTAGTGTTTGCGAAATACGTCAATGAAATTAAACAAGTTAGTAGGAACTTAACTTGTTTCATTTGAGAAATGATTAAAAAAAATTTTGAGATGAAGTTGCGGATGCTTTTGATTCTAGGATTTTAAAGCGATGAAGTATTACACCGCAAGCACTGTTATGGATTAAATATAAAACTGCGTCTGATGTTCTTTTCTCCGTACCGTACCTCCGTTTCGTATCAGCGTCGCGATCCAAAAACTCTGGACGCCCGCGCCGTATCGTATCACCTTTGAACGGGGCGAAAAAACCGACTCGCGATTGATCGGAGCATACCTGTATCCGTATCGAGACGCTGTACCCCCATACCGTACCGACCGGGTGTCCAAACTAGCGTTTTTGGATCGCGACGCTGATACGAAACGGAGGTACGATACTGACAAAAGACCATATCTGGACGCAGATTAAGAAAAAAATATTGTTTCTCTACTTAAATCAATCCAAAGGTTCTCTTTAAAGGATTCGTATAGTGTAAGTACACAATAAAGAGTATTCTATTCTTTGAATAGAGAGAAAAGGTGACAATTAACAAACAAACTAACAATCATTAAATTATTGGAATATACCTGAAATACAAGTGGAACCTAGACGTTTACATTATATCTGAGATAATAGTGGGTTTTCCTATTTATTTATACTATTCCTAGAACGTTAACGGCGACTTTTAGTCACAGTTTCCCGAAATCGTGGACCTCCTATATCGTCGCCGGCGCCGGTCGCCGATCGCGGTCATATACATACTCGAGCGTTGAGCATTTCATGTCAGTCGAGCAGCGTTTGCTCATCCTACGGGTTAATTTTATTTTAACATATTAATTTATTTAATATTGTATTAAACGTGTTCGCGCTCCGAAATAATTGTTAGTGCGTGTTGTGGTTTAGTGTTGTGTTTTTTAAAAGTAATTATTTTTGAAGGTACGTTTTTTACTTGAGTTTTTTACTATTATGTTTTTATTAAGATGGTTTGCCATGATTTAAAATCATTAATAAGTTAATAAAAATAAAAGTAAAACATTTTTTTTATCTAGATTGTCATCGCCGCTAACTAGAGTATCTACCTAGTCTATTTTATTCTTGTCAAGCTATCTATTCGTGCAAAATTATCTATTCTAGTAAGGGATATAAATAAATATGAGTTAATGAACTTTCGCCGAAAAAATATTACGTATGTAATACATATTTGCTGTAAATCAGTTGGCTAGTAAATAAATAGACAGTAGACGTCAATTTATTGACTACTTGTTTACAATATTACATTTAAAAGAAAACATATTTTTTTTTTGTTTTTAAATAAAATAATAATATGAGTAAATAAAATGATCTCCTTAAATCATACTTTTATCTGACATAGGTATATGTTAGATATCATTAAAAAAACATGTTATAAAACTATCAGTAATATGCAATTATGCTGTAACAGCTGTTGTCTTTAGACTGTTTACTTTCCATGTCACGGCTAAAAATACTTTCTTTACAAATAGCGATAAACGATTGTAAAAGAAATGTGTGTTTTTTTTTTCAAAGTGCTCCTTAGTAAAAATGTTGTAAATTTTGTAAAAAATATGAAAGTCAATGCATAGATTTTGATAGCGTTTTGTTTCTTTTATTTTTGTTAGTTTATGTTTGCATCTGAAGGCAAATTTTTAAATTAAGAGCGTTTATTCTGAAAGTGGGCAACGTCGCAAATAAATGTCAAATATTTCGCTGCTTTGATTAATTTGGCAATATTACTGTATTGAAATGAGAAATGTGTCTAACTGGTTCCCTAGAATATTAATAATGAATTGCAATCATAACATTGAATTTGATGTTGTAACAATTTTATATGTAAAAAAGGCATTTGGAAAGTTTCCAAATAGTTTATAATATTGCTAAATTTATTAAAACAGGTAAATATTTGACAGCTATTTACGATGTTGCCAACTTTTAGGATAAACCAACCCTCTTAAAAATACTTTTAAAATCTAGTCGCAATCTTATCTCAACGACAATCAATGTCAAAAAGGCAAAAGTGTTGCGAAATTAGATGTAAGTATTTTTGACGGAGTAAGACTGAGATAAGAAAGAGTCGTAGGTATTATTAAAATAAGTAAATTGCCCCTCAGACAATATCTCACGTCCACAAAGCGTCTGAGCCTTTGATGATTATTATTGCAGTTTGCAAACTTTACTCTTGCTAGATTCTCCCATAACTAGGGCTATGGAGAAGATATGATTTAAAGTGGGGTTTTCAATGAGTGATAGATTTGAACTTCCGACCTCTTGATAGTTCGACCGCTCAACGTTTGGTCAATATCTACATCGTTATCAAGTGCTTTATGAACGAATGCAGTATATGCTGTAGGTAAACTTTTTTATGAATCTGTACAAACTATTCTTGGATAATAATTGACAAGACTCGGGTTATTATTCCAATTAGTGATATAAATGGAAATCGTAAAATTGTATTGAAAATATTATAGAGTTTAATTGAGTTCTCAAGAGCTATTCGTTTAATTAAGGACGTTACAACTATTTACTATTAACTTTTTGCTAGTTTTCCTTAAAACAGTTAATGAAAAACAAAACTAAATTGATTACATGTAGGTACAATTAAAATACATACCTACGTAGAAATAGTATTGATATTTTGAAGCTCATTGTTATCCAGAACAAGAAATTTGTATAATTATAAGTGAAGCTGATAGTAAAACTTATCTTTACTAAATTATGGAAACGGTTAAAATACATAGTTAATTATGTTGGCACCTTCGCTGTCAAAGTAGTAATTCTAGTCTTGACATTTCTCAATTACTTAAGAGATACTATGTACTTCAGAAATGTAGGGTGAACTTAGGGTATTTCTCAGATATTGCCGCTCTTTTTGCGTAGATAAATCACTGTATCCTCTGACAAGTCAGTACACAACCCCATGAAAGAAGTACGCCATGAAACTGAAGAATTTATACTTCTTATTTTCATAGAAGTGTGTACTAAAATGTCAAAAGAGACAAAAACTTCGTACCAGAGAAATCCTTATTTCTGAGAGACAACCAGTAACATGAACAAGTCTGCTACAAACTAAAGCTTTGATAAAGCTATAAACGTCAGTCATAAAACTAAGATTAATTTATTCAAAAGCAAACATTGGTTTCGTTATGTACGACGCATTAATCACAGATAATATACACTTTAAGTGCCTTTCTACTAACGACTAGTAACTGGTCATAAATTGAACTATAAATCGATATAATGAGTTAACTAAACGTTGTTATCTTCACGCGGTACTTACCTTTTGTGGGAAAAGTGAAGAACTTAAAACAAGCAAATAAGCGTAACCAGCCTATAATGTTCCCACTGCTAGGACACAGGTCTCCTCTTTCTGTGAGAGGCGGGCGCAGTGTGGGTTGGTGGATGACATAATTTATGTCTTCGAATTTTTAGGTCTTTTTAGTTTCTTCACGATGGTTTTCTACATCGTTTTCAGAGAAGTATTGATGAAATAATTTACACAAAATAAAGTGCCTACTTGGGTTCGAACCCACGACCGTTAAGTCACAGCCGTTACCACTGGGCCACCTCTCTAAACAAGCAAATATTAAACTAAAAAAATTGTTTTCACGTTTGCCAAATTTTAAGGGAACTCACATGTCAACAGCTAAGCAAGGTATATTTGAAATTCAAGGTTATATCATGTTGTCAATATTTATTCATTTACATAACTTATTGTTTTGTATAAAAAATCTTATTATACCTTAACAAAAGGTGAATAAATAATAGCTGTCAAAAATATTGACATTTGTCCTGTCAACGATGATTTTTATGGAGCTCCCACAATAATTTAGAGTTGTTATTTTTTATTCAATTTAAATTAATTTATCTTACGGCTTTCTAAAGGTTATCTCATTATCAATATGAAAACAAGGTAGGTAGGTATTAATTAACTATTGCACAGGACGCTATCAACCAATTTTATGCAAAAAATCGCGTATTTATCGAAACAATAAATACGTCATGAACTTATCGTACCTACCTTTAATCAGCTGATCAATAATGACATCATAGCTTCCTGATTAATCGCCCACAGACTATGCAGTGCACATAATATCAAGAATTCTTAAACTAGCTCAATCTACAGCACAGCCGAAGGTGAGAATCCAGTACAATAATAGCAAATGATCACAATGGCATCATTGCAACAAATAGTAGATTGAATTTATGTTTCATTGCATAGTTATGTAACTACATGTAACTGATATTTATAAGCAGGCCTTAGATTCGGTTCCATTTAGTTGGTGTGGTCAATTTGTGTCTGGATTTTTATTAAATATTTTGACAACAAATATTACGGAGCTGTGATTTGATCTCTATTTATCTCTACACTTATGTTTAGACGTTTAATGAAATTAAAAAAAAAAATTGGTGATTGGTGCAACCACACGCACGAGAGAGGAGATCGTGGCTAAGTAGTAATACCCGCACGGGTCGATCCAATAGGTTAAGCTACGCTTGCCAGGATTGGTCCGTGGATGGGTGGTGACCATCTTCACGTATCGAGACTCCTCCGTGCCTCAGAAAGCTTGTTAAACCGCTGGTCCCGGCTGTCATTCCTGGATCTTTGACAATCGTTACGGGTCGTCAGATGCCCGAAAGTCTGACAAGCAGTCTTACCAAGGGATATCATATTACCTATCTACTGGGTTGTGGAGTTCAGATAGGCAGTCGCTCCATGTAAAATACTGGTATTCAGTTGCATCTGGTTAAACTGGAAGCCGACCCCAACAAGGAACCACACGCAATGTCTTCAAATGTTATGGAAAATCCTAAGTGAACTTATTCCTGTAGGTTAAAATGGCGAAGATAACTGCTTTGCCCTTGCTGACGGTTTTTTTAATACCTAGCTTTAAATATCGTAATTTTCTTACAATTCTTATGAATAAACACTATTTGCCAAAAATGTTTTTTTTTAACCAGGTTTACACCCACTGCTGAGTTATATAAGCTTCCTCCCTCTTGTACCATGCATCCCTGGTCTGTGGCAGTCACCACCACGTAAAATGCTGATAAAATTGGTGACCAATATCGTTTAGGTGCCGATAAAATTGGTAACCAGTTTTTGCTTCTACAAATTATTAATAGTATACGATTTGTCGCCTTGACTGTACACCGCAAAAACATACCTATTTAAATCACATAATATTTCACTGTTTGACATTGAAATTCATCCAAAGGTATTAACAAAATGGGTCCCAGAATATAATGTTCTGTAGACCATAAATCATATTAATAAAATTTTATCGACGTGAGGTGCAATAACGTTAAATTTACGACGTTTACAAAACAGACCGAACGTTGTGTTTTGGTAACTATGTTTTTGTGACTATTTCGAGAACTGCTAGACATTGTTGATAAATCTTAGTCTCAGCACGGTTGACGTGCTAAAGTGGTTTTTTTTTTATAGACATTTGTAAAATTCAATTAAAGGAATGAATCAACAGTAATGTAGCTATAAACTATAGCAAAACCATACTATAGATAATAAGGTATAGCTGAACCTACATAGATCGATTAAACCGTACAGGGTATGCTGTAAATACGCGACATTGATATACTTACTGTGAGGGGTGATAGCTTGGGTCAGTACCATAGATATGTTTTTAATATTTCTATGGTCAGTACCCACCAATAGAGCACAATGTATTTGTAGAGATTCTACATTTCTCTTGCGAAAGGTCCCAACATGTTAGTCCTGTCGTATGGAGTGCTTACTCTTTTAAGTCAGATATCAGCAAGATACATCAGTAATAAAAAATATTTCTGTCTTACTATTGATATATTCCTAAGTGCCGAGTTATCGAGTCAACAACCTGCGACTATTTGACTAACGTGTCATCTTAACCTTTGGAGTCGTAATTACTCATTTACATTGTCATCGGTGCCGATTCTCTTGTACACCGAACTAAACTAACTAAACTATCACTAAAATTCCTTACTTTTGGCTATGAGAATCTTAAAGCTATTCTGCAACAAAAAAAATAATTTTGACACATCTAAAATCGTATTTGACAATTGCGAGTCCACGTGGTACTTGTTTGCCCTATCCCGTGAATTTTTTTTTTAGAGCCGGAGGCGCGTGTGGGGCAGCCTCGACGTGATTTTTTATGGAATTTTTCACTTTTTGTATGGAAAAATGTTTACCTACATGTTGAGTGGTAAGGGTTTAAGCGTTTTATAAAGATGTCGAAATTTTCATTATTTTTGCGATAGGAAACACCATTTTCGAGATACAAGCAAAAGAAAAAAATAAGATACAGTACAGTTTTTACACTTAAAATCGAGGTTTTGGATTGAATTTTAGTTCATATTTTATTCCACACCTTTTTAATCGCGATTAAAAATAGTCAGATTTCGTTACACAATCAAAATTTAAGGTGAAAAACGTCAATTTCAGAATAGCAAAATTACCATTTTCACTAAATTAATATCGCAGTGCCATCTTAGTGCTGCAAAACTAAAATATTGTTAAGTTGTGTCACTTTACTGTAAATTTTTGTGATTTTTAGTCTAGGCAGAGGCATTTGTGACAAGAGAATCGGCACCAATGTCTTGGTCAGTTTTAGTGGTAACCATAGGTAGGTACCAACAGTACAACAGTACATACCTATATATCTACTATTTCTATGGGTTTATCTTGTGGGAAGACCCTGCTTTTGGAGAAGAATTGAATGTGACGTTGACGTTATAAATCCAATTTTACGGTCAAGTTATGGTGGTAATAACTAAATAAGTGCGTAATAACAGCTATTATTGAGTTCGTAATTTACATTAGTAGAAGTAGTTTCCACAGTTTTACATTCATAGGTTCATATAGGTAAAGTCGGTAGAAAAAATAAGTTCATCACTGTTCTATCAAAAACCAAGCCAATTTAAACAGTGGTTTTAAAAATCCATTTTGGAAAAAAAAAACAAAGATTACTCAATTAAAGGATCTTCTGTGGATTTCCTTATAAATACCTACCTACTGATTACTATAACAACGGTACCTGCAAGCAGACCTTACCTCATCCAAGATGCGGAATTTGACGCATCTCACAAGCCATAGTTATTGACTCTCGACATCGACATAGTATGTAAACGGTTAGCTATTTCTGGACACGGCATGTGAATGCATTCGACATGGTTTCCGACTCCAATCAAATGCAGCAAATACTATTTAGTTCGTGACAAAAATTCTAAGCAATAAATTTGTACCTATGCAATTTAAGACTATAATACTGTTGCTCATTTTCCCTGCAGTTGGTAACTAAATATTTTCAGAACTATAGATACTTACATCCACACACATTATGTAGGTGCCTATTATGTAGCAACGCAGTCAAATGTTTACAGCTTCACGCCAATTTTGATAATAGTGTGCGCGTGAGAAATATTGAACTATTTATAAAGCGAACATTAACTCGGTAAATCGTTAGCTCTAATTAAATTTCGATTCACTGGTACAAACAGCGACAGAACAGCAGGTGAACACTATCCTAAATTTCAGAAGAGATCAAAATATTACTTTGTCTTTTTAGGGTTCCGTATGTCAGAATGAAATAACGGAACCCATATAGGATCACTCTGTCTGTCCGTCTGTCATAGCCAATTAGCTCCGAATTTTATGGATTAGTACACATATCAATTTCTGGGAAAAAATAATACTTTAAAAAAAGAATATTTGATATGTTTGGGACATATCAAATATTCTTTTTTTAAAGTATTATTTTTTAATTTTTAATGTACTTAAATAATTTTGAATTTATACATATATGAAAATAAATGAAAATTTAACGATCCCATACTCACTGAGCTTAGAATTTTGAAAAAAAAAATACAGATAATAATTCTATGCTTAAAGATTACAGGAAAACTTATGAGAAGTATAGAATAGAAGTAACTTGGTGGTCTTAAAATAACATTGTAAATCTCCCAATATTGTGATTTGCAGTTGGAATGTATGGGAGAACATGTAATAAAGTATACCTAGATCTATATCTGTCAGTGGTTAGATAATTATATTCGAAATAAAAAATGCTATAGACATGGATATATTTAGTAACTTGTTCCGTGCTGGCAAAACGCCGTGTTCGAGTTCGCGACAAGTCAATCGTCATCCTGAGGATGCCTCGTTGAGAGGTGAAACACGTGTCGATTTCTTTCAGGGTTTTTATGGCTCTTTAGAAATAACTAAGCGGAACAGGTTACTAAATATATCCACGTCTATTGTATTTTATAATGGATTTCCGCAAAGTCACGCCTGAATTAATTAACTAATTATATTCGATAAGTTATTTTTCAAGTGCTACAGTGCAGTTTACTGCACATGTACCTAAACTGTTTGCTCGAATCAGAGTAGATAGCTTCACAGCTGGAGTGCGGAAAAAGAATGCCTCTCTTCTCACAAGGTGGCGGGACAGTGGCAACAGCTGATGGGCCTGACTAAAGCCCCTTAATGAAGCATATTATTAAAACCACCCTGTTGTTAGTAGAATTTAAGAACTAACATACCAAATAAGTTAAATTGTTTACTACCGTCATCCCTCACACTTCAGGTCCAGTTGAAAACCAGCATCAGGAACTAGTAGTCTGGCATTTTTGCTGAACTGGGCCTATTTAGCGCAGCCGCGAAGCACACATTCATGCTAATATCTTGCAACGCACTTTACACTTTTTATATGACTTCATTCTGTAAAAAAAAAAAAAACTTTTTATTTGTAGAATTATGTTGTGTTGTGTGCCTTTTATACTGTGCTAAATAAATGTATTTTCTTTCTTTCTTTTACTATCATCTAGAATAATTTGTAAGTTTTTTTTTTTTTTTATTGGATCTGGTTGTCTGTAGAATAAATAAATTATAATTATTTTTAAAAAATGTTAAAATCTAGCTCTCTTTTGTTTCAGACTTTAACTCAAGATGGAGCCACTGCAAGTAGATGTCGTACACTTCTATCCGCGGGAAAACGCACAGCCACATAACACCGTCAAGTAAGTTATAATAAATTAATAAACCATAATAATTAATAATAAAAAAAATATTTTTTAAAATGATTTTTATAAAAATATTTAAAAATGTATTTAATATGTATAAAATGAATAAACGGAAATAAATTATATCAATATTAGTTTTAAACCGAGACATGAAAGCTAAAAGCTTAATCTAAATTCCGTTGACTAAGGCCCGTCTACGTCTATGTTATGGGGTTTGGTTTCCGCACTTAGTCCGTCAGGTGGACCATTGTACGTGAAGACTAAGGCCCGTATTACAAGAACCTCACTCAACACTCAAGCATTACTTCAAACTAGTTTCAACAAATCAAAAGGCTTTAAGCCTCATGCAGACAGGCGCGACGCGACTCTAACACAACAATTTCTAAGAAAACTCCACGCGAGAGCAATTACCAGTGTCGCGTCGCGCCTATCTGCACAAGGCTTTAAAAACGAGTTAAAAGTAGGTAATTAAGGGCCTAAATCTGTTGTGAAAACATAATCAAATAAGTTGGCATAAAATTATCCAGGGATGGTGAAAGAAGCCATTGGGACGCATAGTACTAGCATTCAAGGATGTGATAGGAAGTAATAATGGGCAGCCGTTTGAGGCGCTGTTTTGTGAGGTTCAAAAAGCGCTGAAACACAGTCCGAGTTTTATTATTCTTTTTGCAATTATCTCATTGTCTTTGTTTTTCCTTCAGATACGAGGTGGTAAACGACGAGAGCCCGACGACCACAATCGTGAGACGTGGACAGCCGTTTAGCGGTGTGTTGAGGTTCACAAGACCTTACGATGAGGCTACCGATATTGTGCAGCTTGTGTTTTCCATTGGTAAGACTTTGTTTTTATTAAGTGGTTGCTTTTATCTCGAAATAATAAAGAGATGATAATCTATAGTGAAGCCGCATTGAACTGACACACACGGGGTCGCAGTACAGCAGAAGTGAGAGCATAGGCCGATTATGTAGCATAAGTATTATCAGCCTATGATGTACTGCTGGGAGACAGGCCTCCTCATTCTGTAAGAGGGAGTGGGCCGTAATCCATCACGCTCACGCAATCTCACGTGTCTTCGAATTTTTTGTTCTAGGACATGCCAGTTTCCTTACGATGTTTTCCTTCAACTTTTTGAGAGCAGTGGTGATGAAATAATTTACACAATGTAAAGTGCCAGCTTGGGTTCGAAGCCAAGACTCGTAAGTCGCGGCCGTTACCACTGGGCCACCAATGCTCTGATAATACAGTAGTCCAACCGAATATCAGATGAATTGAAAGAACACGACACGGTTTATTTACGGTACCGCGTATAAACTTGACTCCTATCGAAAGTACTGGTATGCATTGAAAATGAGCATGGAAATGGAAGAACTACAAGTCTTTACGACAATACAGGCTAGATAGATAATGCAGTAGTAAATTAAAGCAGTTTTGAATCTACAATTCAACATACTTCCCATACTTATATATTATCTTAATGTCCCTCGGGAATCATCGAATTTCCGAATACAAACGAATGCTAATTTCCATGTCCATCAATTATTAGATTTATCGTGTAATTTGAATCCGGAACTAAGTACTTTAATGTTGTTTTGTTTTGATTTCCATGTGAACTATATAGAGCTGTAAAACTATTTTCCTATCTGACGTGCCTGCGACTTTAGCAGCTTTCTTCCCATTTTTAAAACAAATTACATTAAGTTAAAAGAGTATTAACAACTCTGTATACTTCCAAGTCGATTGAGAGCGTCCGGTCTGCACCAAGTGTAAAGGGCAACTGATATAAATCCGACGACTGACGAAACTTGTGGTTTGCCGAGGGACATTAAGAAAATAGAAATACTGTACAAAACTAGACTATATACCATTAACTTGAACATCTTTGTCTGCAGGAGATAAACCATCAATGGAGACTACAGGGAAGATGTTTGTACGACGTGACGCGGTGACAGACAAATACACATGGAGCGCCAATCTCTTGGACGTGCAGGAAGAAAACACACTCTCTTTTAAGGTAAGCCTCAAGATAAGAGCTTGAGAAATGACTGATAAAACAGGCATGCTCCATAATAGGCATATCGTACAGGAAGACTAAGAAATAAATATCACATAATTCATTACATTATCAGAGGAGCTCGTGGCTAAGTAATAACAAGCACACGGGACGAGCCATCAGGTTAAGCTACGTTGGCCGGGGTTGGTCCGTGGATGGGTTACCATCTTTACGTACCGAGACACCTCCATGCCTCGCAAAGCACGTTAAGCCGTTGGTCTCGGCTGTCATTCGTGGATCTTTGACAGTCGTTGAGTCGTCAGAAGGCCGAAAGTCTGACAACCCAGTCTTACCGACGGGCGAAAAGGTTGCCGTGTTCGAGTTCACGACAAGTCAATCGTCATCCTGAGGATGCCTCGTTGAGAGGTGAAACACGTGTCGATTTCTTTCAGGTTCTTTTTAAGACTCTTTAGAAATAGCTAAGCGGAACAGGTTACTAAATATATCCACATCATCATTTTTTTAACCCAGTCTTACCAAGGGGTATTGATGGGGGCAATGATGCTTGTCATGGGGCAATGATGCTTGTCATGGGGCGATGAATGGAAGTCAATAATAATAACGGTTCCTCAATTAGATGAATATTAATTTCAACAGTCGCACATGGGAAGCTATAAGGTAAACTCTTACACCAGTGAGGCAGTCGACGTAAAAAATCCTGGGTATAATACCTATTGCATAGAAAAAATCTATATTATCTAGTCTACCTACAGTTATTTAAATATATTTCGCTGTATATAGGTAAAATTTGCATAAATCAGCAATCTAGACACGAAATTATTGGTTATTAGTTTAGAACTTGTTTTACTAAAATTGGTATGCTAATTTTGGCACGTATGAAATTGCATCTGCACAAAAATTAAATTTTTCCACGTAGTGTAGCGAGCAATCTAATACAGGTCTACTATTAGTGAATCTAAAGTGGAATATTATTTTAATAGTCTATTTCAAATACAGAGGAGAGGATGATACTAGAGGAGCTCGTGGCTAAGTAATAACAGTCGCACGGGTCGATCAAAGGTAAAGCTACGCTTACCGAGGTCAGTTCGTGGATAGGTGACCATTCTTGACATACCGAGACTCCTCCGTGCCTCTCGGCTGTCATTCATAAATCTTTGACGGTCGTTACGGTTAGTCAGAAGCCCGAAATTCTGACAACCAGTTTTACCAAGGGGTATTGTATTACCCAGTAACTGGGCTGTGGAGGTCGTCGGACGACCCGTAATGACTGTCAAAAAATCGACGAAGAACAGCCGGGACCAACGGCTTTTAAAGTGCTTTTCGAGGCACAGTGGGGTCTTGGTATGTAAAGATGGGCATCCATCCACGGACTAACCGCGGCAAGCGTAGCTTAACCTAACCGATCGAACCGTGCGGCTGTTATTAAGTATTAATATAACTTAATATTATGTAAACAACACTTTTAAGGCTCGTGCAAACTGGCGCGATATCGCGGGCGCTACAGGCAGCGCGACCCTTGTAGCGCCCGCGATATCGCGCTGGTCTGCACGAGCCATTATAGTCAAGTGTCTACTACGTAGGTACTATAATAGGTATATTTAGCAGGTGCCAAAGTTGGAGCCAACTATATTAATGTGAATTGTTTTTCTGACAACAAAAATGCCGCCCATACTCCTAATTTATTCAAATCACCACTAAAGCGCATACACCGCTTCTAATTAAATCAAATTACAACTAGAATAGTGCTTACAATATTAATCTATTTAATTTGAAACAATAGTATATGTGAACTAATTTCGTATAATATACGATGGCACACGAATATCTAATGATTGATTAAAACAAGTTATTTTTGAGGTAAGTCGATAGTTACGTGCACAGTAATAAAATGTAATATTTATTATCACTGTCTGATATTCAAGGTTCGAGTTTAAAATTAGATCTCAAATATTTTGTTCGACCATTAAAATTAAGAATATAATTTTGCTTATGGTTCTGACGATGAGACCCTCTAAAGCACAAGCACCAGAATTCCTTCCGATCCACCAACCCGCACTGGGCCCTCGTGGTTGATTATGGCCCACTACCGACTACAGAGAGGAGATCTACTTGTAGCTTGTACTTAGAAGCAACCTATCTATATATAGTTAGGTAGATTTGATGAAGCACCCCCACGATCCACCAATTTCTAAAACGCCTTGCAAAGCGTTACTTCGATTCCGCGGTCAAACATCGCAACCCTCTGGTTGTCGAGGCCGCCAGTTATGTCCCAAGTAGGATTAGCCGTACCCGCCGACCTAGGCACATTCTCACCGACCCTGATGACCCCATAAGCCTCCTCCAGGAGAGCAACAGGGCCACTAGTACTATACACAGACACAGACGCCTCCCGTCATTCCGACCTCGCCGTCGAGGTCCTTTGCGATCGCGACCGCGCCCCCGAGTAAATGATACTCCTCCCCGACCCTTGCTCGATAACGAGGTGCCAGCAGTGGTTTCAGCTGTGCACGTAGCTTTAAATTCCCCGATTAATAATAATGATCAAAACTTTGATCCAGCCCGTCCCGTCTTTGATGTCCTCCCTCCGGTGACGCCCTAAGCCGAGGCTCGTACCCCACAGGGGGTGCCCTTAGCGAGCGTTCACCTAGCTTTTTAGCTTAGTTTTGTATGCCCCTGGCTGGAGGCTTTGAGTGTAGCAGCTTAAGGCAACCACAGGATTGACCGGTTAAGTAGTCATGACCTCAGAGGTCAGCTACGAGATGCCCTACAGAAAAAAAAAAAAAAAAAAAAAAAAGATGAAGCACCAGGTTGTAGGTTTTAAAATTATAAATAAAATAACTACAGTAAACATCTTGTACTTGAAGTATAATCATACATCAGATAATAGTACGAAGAAACATTATTATAATAACACTTAAAATAACAATTTATGAGCATTCAGTGTTGGTCAAGACCAGTTTGTCTTGACAGCGATACTCAAAGTGCGAGTTGCTTTAACTTTAACATAACGTAACGTTAAAAACTCAAACTCATTTATTTCAATTAAACCAATAACAAGCATTTTTGAATTGTCAAGGGGTCGGTTAGTCAGAAAGATGAAGCTAGGTGTCCATTCCAAAGCGTAGTAGGGTCCTATGGAGAACAATGAGCAAGCAACGTCATGGACACTCTTTTGGGATGGAGGCAGTTGTGTCCGTCCAGTCCCACCCACATTTCGCCTGTTATCTTTAACCCTAGGTAATATGGGACGACACTTTTGTCAGTAACCTGTCGCAAATCTAAATTCTCTGGATTCCTAAAACGAAAACTCAATACACTTTCCCCAATTTGGGGATCGAAACACGAACAGTACGAAGCACGAACCTCCACTAGACGAAAGAGGCTATTTTACAGGCTTTTATGATGGTGCTTGTGTATTAGGATTCTGAAATAGGTTTCATAGTGGCAGGTCTTAGTGCTACTAGGTATATAGCTTAGCTAGTAACAGGCTCAGGTCAGGGGCCTAAAACAGCCGCTTTGGCAAAATCATAATATGATAATATTGTGAATCATAAATATTAAAAGTCACAAACTGACAATTCATAATATTATCTGCGTTCAATTCTTATTACGCAATTCATCTGTTTGACAGTTTTGTATTATGATTAAATGACATTTAACCTGTAGAAATAAGAAATTAAAATTTAATTTTATTAATAAAAATTTTAAAGAAAAGTTTACGGGTAAAATTACGGTCTTCTTTTTTTATGCAGCAATATTTACACCAATTATGATTCTGATATGAATTGAATTGAATATGATTCAGCTAATATTTGTCATTAAGTGGAATTGCTAATGATCTGCTGGGAATTCAGAAAATGAATTGCTTTTAGATGAATTGCTTAATGTGGCAATTCCTCAATGGTGACACAAATATTTTAGCTGAATCATATTCAATTCAATTCATATCAGAATCATATTTGGTGTAAATATTGCCGCATGAAATTAATGAAGACAGTAATTTTACCGGATAATTTTTCTTTACAGTTTTTATTAATCAAATGAGATTTTTATTCTTTATTTCTACAGTTTAATTGTTATTTCATTATATTACAAAACTGTCAAACAGATGAATTGCGTAATATGAATTGAAAGGCGATAATATTATGAATTGTTACTTTGTGACAGTTTGTGTGAATCATAATATTATCATAATTATGATTCTGCCAAAGCGGCCGTTTTAGGCCCCCTGACCACGAAGGTTGAGAACCACTTGCCACAAAAGGAGATGATGCTCACACAAACACATTACGTTATAGGTACAGGTTTTACACGCAAATCTAGGATTGGTTATTTATTATGAGCATACGAATCATTAATTTTAGTTAGAAGACGTGATGAAAATGTGCAATTAAACATGGCATTTTATTTACATACCTTTGTATTTTATTAATCTTGTGATTAATTAAATCTTTTTCATCTTAGCTAAAACTTTGAACCCAGTTTTTTACCATGTGGCTGTGCGTGCCCTGTAAGCTTAAAATAGTTTAGCTTACGGTTTACACTAAGCAATATTTTACCACTATTGACAATAATGTGTTATTATCATGGGGGCCTACCGCCACCTCTTCGGTCATTTCTAATCTAACATCAATTAAATTAGCATCAGTGCTGTGTAGTCTGGGGGCGTACTATACCACCTCATATAGCAAAATTATTTTAATCTGAGCTATACAGCGTATAGCTCAATCTATTTCCCATACTGAAATTAGATTAAAATAGGTAGTAGGCGACAAAAAGTATCTCCTGATAAGTCTGCTCGCCTAGTACCATGCTTCAAATTTTTTTTATTTAATCTGTGTGATTCTTTTCTCATCAGAGGCATTTCTAAGGTTGAGTGTACTTAGGTACAACGGCTGTTACGCGACTGATCCGAGAAAAAATGCACCTTCAAAAATACAATCGGGCCATAAACGGACGTTACGCGTAGCGGTCGTAGTGCGACTTCGTCAGATATCACTATAATTTTGGTGGCAAACCACTTGGGACTTCCTTCTAGGAAAGTAGTAACCAGATAGCTTCTTTTCTTTCCCATTCTTAACTTTAATATAACTATGTATAAATATCTACCTACTTTTCTATACCTAAACTATCCTTGTTCCCACAGGTATCAACTCCAGTGACCGCCCCTGTTGGTGCGTGGGCGCTCAGAGTGATCACTTGGAAGCGCGACTCTCCTGAACGGGCGTACTATGACTTTGATCAGGACATCTACATCCTCTTCAACCCATGGAACCCTGGTAAGTGCGCCTGAAAAGAGTAGGATCAATAACAATAGCGTTTATAGCAGGCTATTGTTATAAACTATTTGCTCCACCTCCTTCCTTGTCCTCTATGCCCCAAAACATGCAGTCAAATTGACCTCTGCGTTGCTATCGGCGATGCCGTAGAAGTCACGAAGTTTTAGGCTAACAACATCTGAAATACTGTCGTGTCGGCGATACGAAGAGGAAGAAGCAGGCGACTGTTTTGAGAATGATTTTTAAACCAAACGGGCAAGGTGACGCAATGAAAATCGATTAACACTGTTACATTAACTTATCATCAAAATTAGCACATAACAAACACACTGCTTTTAAGCATTTTAATTATTGGTAGTAGGTACTTACGTTTTAATCCTTTGTTCCGTTGTTTAACGAAATAATGAGTTCAATATGATTTAAATTCATCGACTTTCGATGCTGACTGAACCCAGTTTAGGTCATGATGTAGGCATTTAGTATTACATTGAATAGCTTGAAGGCCCGGAATCCACCAAAGCGGAGACGAGACGAGAGGAGAGGAGATGTGTATTAAACAACCAATAGAATTTCTTTATTCATACATCTCGTCTCCTCCTAGCTTCAGTGGAGACCACTGAGCGAAGATGTATTATATTTGTATGGCGCGATCTAAGCGGAGATGTGAGCTGTGCCTCGCTGAAATTAAGCTGGGCGGCGGTACACAGCGGAGATGTCAGCTGTGCCTCGCAAGCTGGCGACTGTGAGCGGCGTGCAGTGAGCGGTCAACATCCAACGCTCACCGCATGCAGCTGTTTTCCGCTCTAGCCAGGACAGATCTCCGCTCGAGACAGCACACATCTCCGATCTAGCCAGCACACGTCTCCGCTCCAGTCTAGCCAGTACGCATCTCCGCATAACTTCAGTAGATACACCCTAGCTGAAAAACATCTCTTCTCGTCTTCGCTTCGGACATCTCCGCACACGAGTCTGGGCCTTATCCACAAAAGAAAAACAAATGAAACGAGTTGTTAACCAATCTACGTTTGTTTCATTTCGTTCTATTACAATGCAATCTTCTCAATTTAAATTTTAAATAAGTTGCAAAACAATACTGAGAGTTGTAAAAACATTACTAGTCTAATTTATTTATGAGTTTGAGATTTGTTTTTGTGAATGCAACTGTGGGTAGAATTAAATAAAAAATAAGTTTTATGTTTTCCATTTGTCTTTCAAGTAGTCTTAGGCCGCGCGCACTTTGGATGCGTTTTCGTACGAATTTCACTCGTGCGTAAACGTACAACCATGGTCGTACGAATTGAATGCGCACACTGGATACGTTCTTCTCCGTCAAATAGAACAAATCCCAACAAGTTCGGATTGATTTCGGACGTCGGAACTATACGTACGTTTACGTACGACTAAGTCGCACCCAGTCTGCGCGTTCCCTTTGGAAGATTGGTATCGTTTGCGCGTGTTCGTACGTGAACGCAGGAGTGAAATTCGTACGAAAACGCATCCAGATTGCGCGCGGCCTAAGATTTTTTTACGTTCTAAATAAATGTAGATAGTTTATATTTGGATCACAGAGAACAGGATACCTAGGATCAGAATACTTATACAAACATTGTACACGATACAACATAACATGCTACAACATAATATTTAAAAAACTAGATGAGGTCGGTATTCCCGATACGAGTCGAGAAGAAACACACAGATGTCACGGTCTCTTTTAAGTCCAGACATAATTTTGTCCTTTCTCAAAGTTAATGTCTAAAGTAGATAAGCACATGCCCTTTAACCGTGCCCGATTTCAAACCAATTTAGACTCAGGGCAAAACTGAAATAAGATTTAAGGCGAAAGCGTCAGGGTAGCCCGCGAAATTCAAATTTTCTTACGTTTTTTTGCAATTTGCAAGTAAGTAAATATCAGGTTGTATGATGATCTAGATATGATTCGCAGCCGTATCAAACATATATTTATAAAATAAATAATCATAAAAATCATTAATACAACTCTCTAAGTTCATATATAATCCTACTGAATGACTATTTCATGAAATCATGACATTTTAGGATTATTCTAACATAAGGAGTTGTTTTGCTGATCCTAATGATTATCATTCTGTAAAACCATATTTGTTACCGACGCGAATCATATTTTAACCAAGATACAATCTGACACTGACCTGCAAATTGCAAAAAACGTAAGAAGATTTGAATTTCAGGGGTTACCTTAGCGCATCCCCTTTAATTTATTGAAACCTTTGAGCATGGTCCTAACAACTGCCTCCGTCCTAGATTCGACTCATAAGACCATCATCAACCAATACTCACCTAATCCTCCTTCCAGATGACCAGACCTACATGGAGGACAAGCCTCTTCTTCAGGAGTACGTGCTGAATGACGTGGGCAAGGTGTGGGTGGGGCCCATCAAGACCACACGTGGGAAACCCTGGCTCTATGGGCAGTTCGACGCCGTTGTGCTACCGGCATGCATGTTCATGCTCGATAGGGCTGAGGTGCCTTTTAATCAGTAAGTAAAATAATGTGAACTTTTATCTTATTTTTCTTAGAGATAAAACTGTTCTAGTTAGTTCAGACGGTTTTGCTGAGTAGTTTTGGCTTGCCGAAACAGATACGATACGAACGACTACGGCGAAGCAAAATGGAGGGTTATGATTGTGACCAGTATGTACCTACTTATGTATGTATGTGTCTATGTTCATCTGTTCCTTCTTAATTTCCAAACTACTCATCATCATAATTTAACATGTCTTGATCGTCCGCTAGTTATAGGCTAAGTGACGTCACATTAAATTGAATAATTATGGCGTCCTGTAGAGGACATAAAGTCAAGAACTTAAAAAAACACTTCTTTTATTGATGCCATGCTGTGTGTCAGTATGAAAAGGCTTAATTTGCACATTTCAATGATGAAAGAAATTCATCTAAAAAGGTATAAACAAGACATCATAAACAAATAAATAAAAAATCCGGAGTCACACGTGTTAGGGCATAGATCGAACAGATAACGTGTGACTCCGGATTTTTATTTGTCTGTCTGTGATGTCTTGTTTATACCTTTTTAGATGTTTTTTTAATCGATCTAGCTAGGTCTCATATCTGGGAAAATTCGTTTTCACCGTATTTTCACCCGAGCAGAGCTCGGTTGCCCTAAATTTTGAACAAGATGGCTACCTTAGAATAATGACATAGCAGCACGGAATTAGTAAGTACTTATACATGGAATTAGTATGAACTACCCTATACTATTAAATGAGCATTCTCTATTTTCACCCGAGCAGACTTCGATTGCCCAGGTACTTATAAATAACGAACAAACTAGTCATGCTTTTCTACTAAACGATTTTAATCACAATCAAAAATAGAATTAACATAGAAAACGTGTAACTAATCACTGATTTATTATATTGGCAAATCTTCAACCGTGTTGGAACAGTATTTCATTGGAGAGTAATTGTCCAGGTTTTACTTGACATAATATGCCGCTAAATAAGGCAAGAATTGGCAGTCAAGACTAGTATTAGAATCTTAAATACAGATTAAGGAAAATAAATAAAACAATAAACAAATCTAAGCCTTAAGGGCTCAGTTATACGCTACGCACTTGTTCCTAACTTGGATTTGTCTGAAAATAGAGCAGGATCGACCACTGCGAACCAGGGCTCGGAAACGGTATGTTTTTCGAAACGTTTTCGTCTTAAAAAGTTTTGTTTCGGTTACGTTCGAACGGATCCTTATAAAAATGTTTTTGAAGAAGAAACGTTTTTAACCGATTTTTTTTTTTTCATTTTTGCGTTGATCCATTGTTGTATTTATATTGTATTTATTCGTTTATTTTTATTTATGTGTGAGTTTGTATTTATTATTGAATAATTTAATTTAATTTAAAGATGTTTTCTTATATGGGTTATGTGGTACCTGAAATAAATTAATTTTAATTTGATAGGATAACTACCCATATCCTCCCATATCTAGTCACAGTAAAAGCCAATTATTTTTAAAAGAGTAACCGTGGAGTTTCTTGCCGGCTCTTCTCCATAGGAAACGACCAGTTGGAACCGTGCACTTAGCTTCTGACGTTTCATAAGTGCCCTTGTAGGTTTATGTGAAATATTTATTTTTGTTTTAAATTTTGACCAATACGTAAGCGGCAAGCGCATTGGACTGCGAACCACGCATGGCGCATCTTACGTAGCAGTAGAATTGCGCCTTTAGTTTAACATCTTCTTGGAAAAAGACCTGTATTTCTAAAGACTGTTCTATCATTTAATCATGTTACGTGACCAGGTCTTCAATTGAAGACGTTGTATGAATACGGAGGTGAAAGGAAGTTGGAATTTTAGAGACGTTTGAAATATTGGTCTGTTGTTGAGCATCTTGCATAGCAATTTGGTTTGCAATGAGTTGAATAATTTAGAATGAGATTAACTAAAGGTTGAAGTATTTTGTTTTTAATACATTCTGTTTCACAATGTTATTTGTGATATGTTTTTTCCCTACTTAATAAAAACACTACTTAATAAAAAACATATCACAAATGAACGCTATATCAGAATGAACGCTGTAGGTAATTTTAGATCTTTTCAGATTACTGAAAAGATCGAAATTACCTGAAAATGGATTATCGGAAAATGGGCAACATCGCAAATAACTGACATCTATTTCGCTATTTTGATTATAATTTGGCAATATTGTTGTATGGAAATATGAAATATCGCTTACTAGTGATTTAAAATATTGGTTATGAAATGCAATAATTAGAATCCGTAAACCTGTAGGTACAAAATTCTGATTATCTAGTAGATTTCTTAGAAGTTACAATTTATCACAATTTATAACGACCCAGCGGAGTAATTGCGCAACACACATAAAATGACAATAAATTGATCGCAATGGGTTTCATTTTGACAGTTCACCCACGTTCATTGCGCTATTTACGTTGTTGAGCTGACGAATTTTTCAAACCTATGAAGCAATGGATTAGCAATATACTTTAAAAGTTTCGGATTACATATAGTTGAAAGTGTGTTAAGGGAAATGGCGCGTTGCGACGTGACACCGACAGAACAATTTCTGAGAAGTTTTCATAGAAATTGTTCCACTAGAGTCGCATGTTCCATCGCGTCGCGCCTGTCTGCGGGAGCCTTGACGCGCACTTTACGCACTGCTAGAAAGTGTTGCATCACCAATTACAATTCCATTTTCCTCATATTTCGCAGTACCAATGTAATCTTTTATGGCACATTATTGATAAAAAGTATCTGCACAAAAATGCAGTCTTTGCCCTGAAAATAATAATGGATTTCTTATAATTGTATCAAAAATATTCTGTAAATCATAATACCCTTATTCCAAAGTTTCTTAATACAACCCTCTTTCCATTTTTCCAGCCGTGGCGACCCCGTGAAGGTGACTCGTGCCATCTCCCGCATAGTAAACTCCAACGACGATGGCGGTGTCCTAGTCGGCCGGTGGGACGGCGTCTACGACGACGGAACAGCCCCGTCGGAGTGGACCGGCTCTGTGGACATCCTGGCGCAGTTCCTTGAGACCCAGGAGCCGGTGTCCTATGGACAGTGTTGGGTCTTCGCTGGGGTTGTTACTGCTGGTGAGTTGTTGATTTGTGTATCTTTTTGGGGTTCTTTCATTAAATGAACACGATTTGAAAGAAACTGAATTTTTCAATATAAACAAAAATATCATAATTGGAGAAGGATCGCATTTGTCAATTAGAAGAAAATTCAAAGGGATTACTTATCTGAAATGGTGCTTTGTGAATTTGGACCTCTTAAGTTCTTCAGTAAGAGGACCCCGTTGATCTCATAATTTGGAACAGTTTCCAATGGATATCTAAATTCCAATATCACAAACACACAATTGAAAGTTAAGCAACTAAACGAAAGGTAATTTCCTCATACAATCTTGAAAGCGTCTAAGTGAAGCAAAATCTGGCATCAGGCCAACCAGCACACAGATAAGAAATACCAAGGACGGTGCAAACGTAACTATTCCTTTCGCGTTTAAGTTCATATATTATCTAGGAGAATCAGATCGTTCATCATCCTTGAACTGTGCATTTAGTTTAGTTTATAAATCATTTGAAGCAGTTTATCGCTACGTGGCTTAACCAGAAAATGTTAATTGTACAGATAAATTTATATTTGGACAGCTCGTTAAGATACGGAGGGTTATCTATGTCTTCCATTGTTTTGATACAAAGTTTTAAAAATAACGTTGTTCCTTGAACTGATTTTTAATCTAATAATCATGAGATTCTGGGACTTGGTCCAAAAAAACACGATTGGAGATTTATACCAAGTATAGGGGACTGCACCAACTCCATGACGGGGGGGCTTACTTCTTTGTTCACCCCCTTCCAAAAACGAAGTTCTCCATTACAGGGGGGAGGGTAAACTTCTTTGGTCACTGCCTACCAAAAATGATATAATGTACATAATAAACTTTAATCACCAATGTGGTGTTCACTTGGATCACTTGTTTATAGGCTTTGGGTACACATCAACTCAAAGGGAACGTCTAGTCGGCACCGGCACAGATAATATACCCGGGGATAGCGTGGGACTCAACGGGACACTCTTGAGGTGCGACCATTTAATTGCATGTCACAGCTCTTTAAATTCCGTCAAAACAAGAAGCAAATCTTTTTCTTACGTTGCGCTTTTTCTTTTAAGAAAAACAAAGCTCTGTGAAGTATATCACATCGAAACCTTCTTTACCGAGAAGTAAAACAGGAGGGGGTGCGGCCCCCCTCGTTTGATTTTAGGGTGGGCATTTGCCCCCCTCTGCCCCCTACTTCCGCGGTCCCTACTTTTGCTGACATAATTGGAAGATGACCAATTTAATGTCAATAACCTGAAAATATTGTCAATCGCAATGAGTACCTCATAGGAAGTTCATCTGGGCTAGGATATATCTACCTACTCAAAACGATGACAATGTTTGAAAGTATAATTTTAGCGACAGCCTCCAAGCCAAAATACAAAAATAAATCCGATACAAATTCGTAATCGATTTTCTCTTTCCAGTGTGCCGTGCCCTGGGCATCCCATCCCGCGTGGTCTCCAACCTGGTGTCAGCTCACGACGCCAACAGCACCCTGACGGTCGACAAGTACTACTCAGAGACCATGGAGGAACTGGGATATGACCCTAGCAACGCTGAGCCAGAACAGACCGACTCTATCTGGAACTATCATGTGTGGAACGATGTTTGGATGGCGAGACCTGATTTGAGTGCTGGTGAGTTTGCTGTTTTTTCATGGTAATTAGCTTTATAAGAACTGAATTTATTAAAAGTGCTTAGAATGCAGAATCTTTTAGAGACATAGTTTAAGGATTATGCTGCATTGATGTCAGGTACTGCAGCAAAATAAAACGGTTCGTAAACACTATACCAGCGAAAAGTGAAATGCTTCTTGAATGACGCTTCTTATATTACCAAAAGTGAAGCTGGTCTTTGTACATAACTTATGCCTTGTCTTCAACTTTTATGAAGCAGCTTTACTAATAGGCAAAAGGACACCAATGGATTCCTATTCGAACTTAATAAACCTTCAGCATTTGAGTTTTCTATACTATGGTGTTAATTCGTCATCTCTTTTAGGATACGGAGGTTGGCAAGCCATTGACGCCACACCTCAAGAAACCTCCACGGGCATGTACCAGTGCGGTCCAGCGCCATTAGAAGCCATCAAGCAAGGAGTCATCGGAATAAACTACGACGTGGAGTTCATGCTGGCTTCAGTCAACGCTGACCTGATGAGGTGGAGGATCGACCCTAACGAGGAGACTGGATATGCCATGGTGGACAGTAATACTTACCAGTGAGTTTTCTTTTTACCGCAAGGTTTCTGTTTGGCACCTCTAGGACATCTTATGAGTAAATATTATAGAATTAAAACTAAGAATTATTTATGTATCCAGTTCGTTTCGATGTGGAAATGAAGAAAAAGATTTTACTTTGATTTTTCCGAGATTCTGTTATTAACCATTTTGCTTTTATCAATTAATCCTAAATACACACGGCTATACATTTCCAGTTAACGCTGACCTCGCATTGTACGGAAATCCTATACAATGCGAGATCAGCTTATACTGGAAATGTATAGCTTGATGTGTAGCCGTGTGTACATGGAATTATCAGCTTTAGCTTAATAGTCTATAATAAGTACCTCAAATTGCTTAGAATGAGCCTCCGTTGCTTATCGAAAATACTGCAGCATTAATTAACAAATAAATATATTATGTTAAAGTTGAGGATTAATGTTAAGTACTATGTTTAACAAATTTTGACGTTAAAAAGTGCCTTATGAGGGCCTATTTGAAATAAATGATTTGACTTTGAAAACATGATCCCAAAATTTCTGTACAGAATAAAATTACAAAATTACCTCCAAATCGAACAATAAACCGCCATTATTAAAAAAAATACTTCAAATTAGATCATGAAACTTTGCATCATAACTGAACTAAATATAAAGCAGATACTTTGTTTTTTTTTAAATTATTATTCTTATTTTGCACTAAGTGTACATGCGCAAACTTACTCCCAATACGCTAAAACCTTGCCAAATTAAGCCTCGTGCAGAGTGACGTGACGCGATGCCGCAACGCGACTCTAACAAAACAATTTAATAAAATACTTTATGGTATAACAATTACCGGTGTCGCGTCGCACCTGTCTGCACGAGGCTTTACGTGTGACTGTAGTATGACGGGCTCATAACATAATAATGTAGAATTCGTGCTCTCGTAAACCAATACCCTAGTTGCGTAATAGAACCAATCACAATTTGTTTCGATTTGAAACAGATTGCTAATCCATTGCTTCATAAGTTGGACAAAAAATCTGCTCAACAACGTAATTAACGCAATGAATATCGTTGAACTGTCAAAATGGAACAAATTAGGCACAATTGTTTACGAAAATAAGTTACGCAATTAGGGTACTGTTTAGATTGTTGTGATGATAATTATAGGCAAGAGACGCTTATTTCCAGTCACAAACTTCTTTTGAGTGAAATTGTGATAAAGTAATGTAATGATTATAGCCTGTTTTTTACCTTCCTAACAACCATATTTCATTCCAGCATTGGCCGCATGGTCCTTACAAAGAAACCATACGTGTTCGATCCCATCGGTGACGAAGATAGAGAGGACATCACAGAGCAGTACAAGTTCAAAGAAGGAACAGCATCCGAGCGACTTGCTCTCATGAACGGAGTCAGATTCTCGGAGAGGGCGAAGAGATATTACGCTGTGGTTGGCAACTCACAGAATGATATCACGTTTAAACTTCGTGATTTGGACAGCGTTCCCATTGGAAAAGACTTCAGGGTTACTGTTGATATCGAGAATATTTCCGGAGAGGTAAGAGAGAACGCTTGGTGATTACTTACCATTCTTACTTACTCATCTTCGCTGTATGGAAACCTGTTTAATTTTAATGGTACGGTTTAGTATGACCACCATTTTGGTGATTGCAACGTTTTAAACAATGCACTATCTTTGCTCCATAGACTATAAAAAAGCAAACTTGAAGCAATGAAAAAAAGCTAAGTAATTTACTTAAGCATTACACTTCCAGGGTCGTAACATCAAGGCGTCTCTATCAACCAACAGCGTGTTCTACAACGGTGTGAGAGCTGGCGTCATCAAGAAGGTGGAAGGAAAGATGTTTGTAGGACCTGGCAAAAGTTAGTAAAAATAATATACAGTACAAAGTGTTTCGTCAGTCGTCGGATTTCTATCAGTTGCCCTTTGCACTTGGTGCTAACCGGACGCTCTCAATCGACTTGGAAGTATATAGAGTTGTTAATACTCCTTTGACTTAATGCCATTTTTTCCTCCCATTTTTCAACCTCCCATTTTTTAAATAAATTATATTTAAAAAATGGGAGGAAAGCCGTTAAATTCGCAGACACGACAAATAGGAAAATAGTTTTACAGCTCTATATAGTTCACACTCTATATAGTTGTTAGTTTAAGTAGTTTATTGTTGTTTTGTTTTGATTTCCGACTTAGTTCTGAATTCAAATTATTATACACGATAAATCTTTATGGACATGGAAATTAGCATTCGTTTGTATTCGGAAACCCGATGATACCCGAAGGACATTAAGAAAATAGAAACTCCAAAACCTATTTGAAATGAGTTCTCACGAATATATGCCCTGCAAATGCAATGCCCATGCTATAATTATTGCTAAGCTCCCTAAGCCTCACTCGAATCACTACAAGGAGTTCAAGATTGGTTCAAATGAAAGTAACATTTTGCTAGTCAGCAAGATAGGAAATGTTAGGTACTGACTGGCTGACTAGTACGAGACACCATACACTAGAGAACTCGCTGGCTTCTTCTTCTTTCCGTGTGGTTGGTGACTAACCTGGTGTCAGAGTTTTAAAGCCGCGTTTGGGTCTCTGACTTGGCTTCACATGCCGTCGAAAAACCTCATGATGTTTTCGTTCGCCGTTTTTGAAGCAAGTGATAATTATACAATACACAAATGAATCCGAAAACTCAGAGGTCTGGATGCGAACTCGAGACCTATGGCTTGGCAGTCTGACGGTCACACCACTAGGCTATCATTGCTAAAAAGATATTATTTATACCTAAATACTAAGGTTCACATCACAGCTGGTTTTGTGATCAAATTGGCAGATCTTTTCCTTACAAATATGTAAACCACAGACTTAATATGTTTTTTTTTTGCAGAGGAACAAATCAGCATCCTAGTGAAATCAGACGACTACCTTCCTAAACTAGTAGAGTATTGCAACGTAAAGATATCAGCGATGGCCATCGTGGATGAGACCAAACAGTCTTGGGCTGATGACGACGACTTCCAAGTCATCAAGCCTAATATTAACATTAAGGTAAGTTAAAAAATCTGGGAAGAGTGTGCAACTACAGTACTTGGTGGAACGAAGAGTGGTGTTGGTCACGGAAATCTGCTGCATATGGGCGGCAATGGGGCGAAAGTTGTGACAATCCTTGGCGGTGGCCCTATGTCTAGCGTTGGACGTCTTTCCGCAAAAACAATGACGATGATGAACTGCAACTTTTTGAATGGGGATTTATTCTGATTTTAAAATGATTTTGGACGAGATGTTAACAGAAAAATAAGATTATTATTTCCTTTATTTCACTATTTACATATTAGTTATATTTTTAAATATTAGAATGAAAAAAGAAAATCAGTGGCACTCCAGGAGTGCCGACATAAGTGAAAACTAAAAAAAAAAATATTTCGAAAACCTTTAAAGTAAAAATACTTGCATAGAACATTGATCCGTAATGAAATATAAATAAAGAGCACAATCGCGTTTACAAAAACGAGGTGTTGGTAACGGTGTCGCGAGTTCATTTGTTTTTTCCCCATCTCAAAACTGCCCAACGTGCCTAAAGAAGTTTTCACTTCAATAATATAAAACATTTAAAAATATAAAGATTATTATTTTTAACAGGGGGTAGCTGTTACTTCCTCTTTGATCAGTGTTTTTCGCCCCTAAAATAACACATGACCACAGGCTCTTGATAAATGAATACTTACCTACTATTATTTCACATTATGCAGTTTCTCGTAATGAATATAATGATTAGTATGATATTAAACCGACTAGCTGTTTACGTGATAGATGGGCTGGCCCGACAGGGTCATCATTTAAATGTTATACGTGGATCTATTCACCTGCCAGTAGCATCTGTTCTGTTAACTAATACCTAACTATGGTGCCAAAACTTATAACAAACGTTTTATATTTTACCTTCACAGTTCAACGACGACTTAATCCTGAACCAGCCGACAGTCGCCTTCCTCTCGTTCACCAACCCATTGGACCGAACGCTGACCGGCTGCGAGTTCCGATTGACGTCATCAGGCATAGCAGGCCGCACACTCAAGCTGCAAGCCGCGGATGCAGGACCGTTGGGACAAATCACTGCTGAGGTGCCCATACAGCCTAATGTAAGTGACTTTGAAAAAATCACCAACAGTAAATTACACGATGCAAATTTCTTGCCTGTGACATACCCAAGATCTATTTTTATCCGTTTCCCGTTGACGTTATTTCCACTTATACAAACATCAACATTATTTAAGTATAAATAAAGTCCATTTTAGACTGAATAGTATTGTTGAAAAATTCATAAAAATATGAAGTTGTAGCGCAAACTGAACCTTAGTTGTAAGCATTGCAGTTGTTATTCTTAAAACTCGTGTTTGTTTACATGTTTGGTAAATAAATTGCGAACGCAGATTTGTATAAAAATTGAAGCAATAAAATTACTTGCATCGTGTTCTCCATGGGACCAACATCGTAATCGCGAAACAATAATCAGTCGTCCCATACACTTGGGTCGAGTATTCGGTCGGTCGGTCGCGGGTTAGGTTAGGTTAGATATTGGTTAGGAACAGGGTTACGTTCGGAACAAATATTATCCATTTTATTTTCAAACCTAGCTCGCGACCGAGTTAGGATTTCAGGTCAGGTTCGGAATAACACCTTTCTAATACACTCGGTATATTTGGTGACCATCACTTAAGTACCTACCGTCAGGTGGACCGTGTACCTGTTCGCTATGGAAAAACTTTTAATAAATCCACATACATTGCCTGAGAATAGTTGAAAAACCACTTCTTATAATTCTTGCTTATATCCTCCCTTTTTTATTTGCAGAAAGTAGGCAAGATCAACTTCGTAGCGACATTCAAATCGGTAGAATTGAAGGACATCAGTGGTGCAGCTACCGGTGAAGTGTTCGAAGCATAAGCTACCTTATTTCTTAGGAGTTAAGTTATATTTTCTGTTGTACTATTGTAAAATTTTGCGAGTTTATTAGTCAGGTACTTTTAAGCAGTTTTCTTGTATTGGCTAGTCCATATATATTTTTATAAGATTAGAAATACGTAAGAATAATATAAGAATTTGTGCATTTTAAAATATATTTTATTTTTCTAAAGATACGTCTTAAATTGTTTTAAAAGTTTAAAAAATCTGAAAAGAGTTAATTTAGATAATAATATGTGAGTCGTTAGTGCCAATTTAAACGTGTAATGATTAAAAAAATAATATTTTTATAACAGACAGCGTGGTCCGTGAAACGGTACACACCTAATTATAAGTTTTAAAAGCAATTGTGTCATGTTATAGCATTTTATAGTTACGTAGTGTTGTAGTTTATTTTTTACGAATTTTGTATTGAAATCTCAGAAAATATAATAATTAATTATTAACGTGAGTTGTTTTTGAAACAACAAAACTGAACATTTTAAAATTGTTTTCAGTGTGATTGTATCGAATCCTGTGTTTTTCGGTGTTTAAATCTATTTTTAAGAGTTACGTTTCTACTATTTTTGTTGAAGAAAATGCTTTCTACTACAATAAATAAAAATATTTTATTAGTATTTTAGTTGTACTTATTTTTTTTTTAATGGTAAATCCCCTTTTTATGCAATGCCACATAAGGAAGATTTTGCGAAGAAAGTTGGCTATCAAGATTTAGGGACGATATACTAGACCGTTACGGGCGCGAGCCGCGTCAGTGTCTGCTCAATTTGTAGGGACCAACACTCGGCAGGCGAATGCTGCACGGTGTAGCATGACTTATTCCCCCAATTTCTAAGTCTCGATCCCGTGCGAATATCGCGATAAAAAGTATCTTATGTCGTAATCCAGGTCATGGTTTACCCATGTGCCAATTTCATCCAAATCCGTTCAGTCGTTTTAGCGTGAAAGCGTTATAAACAAACGCAGTTTCACTTTTATAATATTAGTTAGAATGTTATTGATGTTTTGGATCTGTGCCCGGCTGACACGGTCTCTCATAAATAATCCTTTAATGAGTTTTGAATAATATCAAGCTCTTTTTACAAGAAAAAAAAAAAAGGAATAGGTACACTAACTTCCTGGGTGTAGTCAATAAAAAACCATAATTTTAAAACAAAATTTTATTCAATTCCATGCAGCGTCCACCATTTTATCTCGCACTAGATTTTCAACTCTCGGTGTTAAGCCGAGCGTTGAGAATTCAACAGAGTGTATCCCAGCGCGTCGAAAAAACACACTGTTAGATTTTCAACTCTCGGAGCTAGGCAGAGCGTTGAAAATCCAGTGTGCGAAAATTTACAAATTTGCCTAGCCGTGTCCCTGAGAACCATCAATAGATGCACCAAAAACCATACGATATTAAACCTTAACCTATTTGATTAAACTAAATGGAAAACACAACATCGCCATACATAAATAAAACAATATATTTTATCACATAATATTCGGTTAACTTGGTGCCCACTTTGTTATTAAAATGACGCTAATTTCAATAATTTCAAAGAATAATGAAGAAATAAGTGCTTAATTATTTAATAACAATAATTATGAAAATTACTTTCCAGTTAAGAAATAATCGTAAAGGAATGGACTGTCAAAATTCTGAAATTTCAAAGAGATCATCGTTCAACATCAGGTCCTTGTATTCCTCATTGGTGTAGGCAGAGTTATGTTAAGTCCTATGTAATAAGGGGCGAGCCTATTGCACTGGGCTAATATCCAGACTCTGGGTGCTACTACTGAGAAATTCCTGATGGACAAACCCAATAAGATACACATTACCTTTTATAAAAAATAAAAAATAAAATTGAGTATCAAAAGTGGACACCAAGCAAATGAAAATAATTTGAAAGGAAATAATGTAGCACAAATGCATCTGTACAAGGAACTTCAAGCTTAAAGGACGGCCAACAAAACCAGTGTATATTTATAAATATCTGTATTTATATTATAACTGTTCTTTGACAAAACAAAGTTTGCAAGAGTTAAAAAAAAAAAAACTTTTTCTGCTGACTATACTAAGGATGATTTAACAGATAAATCGTATCAATGACAAATTGATATTATTTTGCAAAAAAAAAAATCTGTTCCACAAATTCAAAACATCCATTTGTTTTTCATAACTAAGATAAAAATTCATTGTCGTTTCGAAAACCAATTGCGACTAAATTAATATAAATAGCAGTTCGCATAATTTAGAAGAAAAAAAAAAACACAAATAAATAATTTGGCATACTTAATGGACATTTTCAAAATAATCAGAATAATACTTAGCTGAGATATAAGCACTTCTTTTTCAATAAATTATCTTTCACAATTACTAGTATTCTTAATTTATAAACTTGGAAATATTGCTTTAGATCTTATTCTACACACGATATAGACTTCTTGGTAAACTGCTGTATAGCTGTACAAGAATCTTTTGACGCGTGGCCAAAATCGGAACGAACGCCACCATCTTTGATTTTCCAGTACATTGCTCAAAAGAATTGCACAAATGTTCACCAATAGCGCCCCCCTATCAATGTAATTCGAGCGCCAAAAGATTTATTGTAGCAGTGTATTTCAAAAATAAAGAATTTTCACTCCATAGAGGATGACTGAATTAAATAGTAAGACGATTCTTTTAAGCACAACGTAAACTTAGCTAAAAGTATTGCTATCTCTGACACGCAAGTAAAACCAGCATGAGATGCAAGATTATTTGAATTGACCCAGATCTGCACCATTGCGTAACACACTTTCAATCACAACCCGAATGATTTTGAAGGATATTGCCAATCCATTGCTTGATATGTTCGAAAAATTTGTCTGCTCAACAACGTAAATGCAAAGAATGTTGTTAATCTGTCAAAATGACAGCCAGTGCTACTGGATGTGTGTTACGCAATTACCCCGCAAGTTCTTCAACTTTCGAATAGGTTTGCATGCTGCTTCGAAATATCCAGTTAATTTAAACACAAATGGACTAATTAACAGGACATTACTTATTACCCGACTGCTTTTGTTCTGCTTGATAGAAAGAGCCAGCAATATTTGTGTGCAGTTTAGAGTTGGTGTCCTCTAGTCCTCTAACTATAACTTATTAGAAGTACGATCGGACCACTTTTATTTGATGAGCCAAATTATGATTTGCCACCCAACAGAAAAAAAAAACCATCGGATTATGGTAACACGGTGTATAATACTCTTTCACAAGATTCGTTTGTTAAAGTCCGCGTCACCACTCAAGCCCGATAGACGCGGCGCTAGTGTCTATGTCATTGTATCAAACGGCATTTAAAAAAAAAAACAGTAGCACTCCAGGAGTGCCGACAGAAGTGAAAACACCGCGGTAATCAACGCGTTGATGTCTTTTACTCCATGCACCGCGGTAATCAACGCGTTGATGTCTTTTACTCCACGCACCGCGGTAATCAACGCGTTGATGTCTTTTTAATGGTGTCGTCACAGTGTCACAAAATCAATGGTTTAGTCCCATCTCAAAAATGCCCAACGCGCCTAAATAAGCTTAAAAATAGCAAGCAATAATAAGCTTAATAATAGCTTAATAAGCTTTCATTTTAAAAAAAAGTAGTTCCATGATTTTTCGCCAGACTTCAGTGGTGGCGCGGACTCTAGTCATAAGATTAAATTAATGAAATCGTTTTCGTTTACAATAATCGAACCATTCAACTGACATTAATTGAGTTCACCATCAAGTAACAATATTTATAGACTGCTTTATATATAAACAATATTATTGAAAATTATTCCTTCTCTCATAAATTATTTGTGAAAACTTACGCCTTAATATGTACAGTGTATTCATTCTTACATGTCTTATTTGGTAAACAAACACGGTAGTTTTCGCATCAATGTGCGTTTTTATCATTTATAACGTGACGATATTATCGTGGACAACCACGTCACAGCATCACGATAACACAGGGAAGTAAAATGTATGGAAATATATGAAGACGCTTTTAAATTTCCGTCCACGATAACGTTATAACGTGCACGTATTTCCATAGATTTTGTGGACGTTGACGTTCACGATAATATTGTGATGTTAGAAATTATAAAAGCGCACAATCAAATACTTTAAGTTAGGTATGTACGTCTTATTATTTATAAGAAACACATACGGATTGAATACGTTTAAAACCGCTTCGAATGAACCATTTAAATACTTTCATTTAAAAAAACATCTCGTAGCATGCCACTATTTGTTTATAAAATAGAACAAGTAAAACGAAACACACTTTAAATGAAATTGTTCAACACTTACACACTAAGATTGACTTCTCCGTGGTGTGGGGAATGTGGTAACAAGTATTTTAGAAGATTTCGGGTTTAGACTACAATGTACTATGTACTACCATTCTACTTCCATTAGGTGCTATAGTTTGACCGAGACCGCTGTACCGCGCTTAAGGAATGAGCGGCGAGGCGGGGGTAGCATTGACGAATGAGCGGCGGGACGCCGTGAGCGTTTACGAATGAGCGACGGAACGCCGTGAGCGTTGACGAATGAGCGGCGGGACACCGTGAGCGTTGGCGAATAAGCGGCGGGACGCCGTGAGCGTTGAAGAAGCGGCCTGCACTGCCCCCTGTGCGTCGCGCACAAACTATATTTACTACCTTTAATAAACGACTTTTAAGGTGGCACTAGTTGATATTTTTTCCATACAAATTTCAGGGGGGTTTTACTCCACTGTTTGACATGGTACATCCAAAGTTAAACATGATATCGTTTTGTTTCATTATTAAGTTTGTCTGTGCGGAAACAGAATAGTAAAATAATGAGCCATTAAAAAGTTAGGAGCCCACAAAGATTCCTTTTTCTTGCTAATTTTAACGCAACTTTGGGGGTAAATAAGCAATAAAAGAAGTGTAAAATCTCCAAAACAAAGTCGGCACCGACAAAGCTCAATTGTCGAAGAGTTCAATAAACTTTATTTGTAATTGATTTATGCAGTAGTTTTTTCATAAAACCCTATTTTCAAAAGGACTTTTCGTAATTTTTTACGCACTCGTTTTACTAAAATAGTTCGGAACGGTGTTTGTGTGCGTGCAAACTAGACGTTGTGCACGTAGACCAGTGTCTAACTGCTCATCACTGATACTATCTCTGTCGGACACGATGCCAGGTGACACAGCGTGCTTTTCGGCCATGCCCACCAGTGAGTTCGAGCCCGCGACTAGTGTCACCTTAAGCCGAATTCATGGTTAATACATTTTTCACATTCTTTTAGCAATTTGTTTTTGTGTAATTTGAGACATGTTGCGAAAACATAGTTTGTTGCCAGTAACATTTTGCCACAAACATTATATAAAGCCTGTATTCGAAGGGGTAGGCACAAGTGTATACATAACATCACGCCTTTTTTCCCCAAAGGGCCAGGCAGAGGTGTCCCCATAGAAGGCACACAAACATTTCGCCAGTTAAGTTTAAGTCCCAAGCAATAGGGGGCAAGCCTATTGTTAAAAACCGGGCACAAATGCGCACTCTGGACGAAAACCGAAAACAATTCCTACTCAAATGCTGTTTAAAAACAATTCTATTGTTGTAGTACATAGTACAATGATGTCTTAATTCATCTACATAGTTTTATACCTCATGTGACGTATTTGCACTACGAATGAGCATATAGGACAAACTAGTTATGCTAATGAAATGTACAGATATTTTGAAACTAATTCGATATAAATGCATTTACTGTAACAACTGACAACATTTCAATATTTAAACCTCTTTTGTCGGATAATCAATCCTTTTATAAAAATCAATTTCAATCGTTAGATACCGAGTAGTTGTATCAATATTATCATTTTGTATCGAGTTATAAGTAAGCTGTCCAAGAAAGCGTTACAATAGCGGTATTAGACTCGTTATTTTTATGCTAAAGGTACAGAATTTCAAGTTGTAATTGCTCTAATGCGAAAAAGGGACGTCAATATGCGTTCTGTATAGTTCCCTCTCTTTTTCGCATTCGACCAATGATGACACTTGCCTGTAAGCGCGACCCCAGCACGGGTCAAATAAATAATTTTCTACTTTCGGCGCAGGTGCATAAAGCTCCATTTAACGATTCAAGTCGATATTTATAACCATCTTTTTCTTCATAAAAACCAAACGAACTATATCTAGCGAGTGTCACCTATGCATTTCACTAACATAACGTTTAAAGGTACGTTCACACTCGTCACACCACAGCTGACTAAGCTAGTGTACTTTGGCTTTACCTGTGACGATTTTGGCGTATTCTTCATAGAAACGCGGGAACAGCTGTATGGCGAAGTATACCACGGAGAGATATGCGACGATCGCCAGCGTCAGTATTAGATCGAATACTGCTGGTTTTACACTGTGGGAGAAAAAGGGGCTTTATAATTTTTGTTTGTGTAAAGAGAAGTCCACGTACGTAAATCATCGGCAGCCTAAAGCAGTCCAATGCTGGACATGGCACGCTATTCAGCACGCTTAGCATGACCAACATAGAAACGGTTTTTGTCGACGGAAGAATAGACAAAGTCTGTCATTTTGTCTATTCTTCCGTAGACAAAATCCGTTTTTATAGTTGTCATGCTCCGCGTGCTGCTCGATCTTCGGCACCTCTCACCAAGCTGCTACCAGCCACCCAGCGAAGATCGTCGCTCCACCTTGCCTGAGGGCGTCCTACCTTATGTTTGCTGATTCGCGGTCTGCACTCAAGAACACGTAAATACATAATAAATATTTGGAATTTCTATATTTATCATGGATCAATATCATCAGATCAGTCTATCAAACCATTGCTGAATGGTCATGATGGCACAGATAGTCAGAAAAACCTTGTCTCCGGAAAACCAGTTCTTCTATCTGTTTTCCTGATTATTTCTCAATAAGTTTCATCTAGTAATATGGTCAACGGTTTTAGGACTCATGCGGTCACGAGAGCAACATCTTTGAGACTACCAAACTGTACTGTATCATATTAGACCTTCCGAGCATGAGGGGTAGACCCGGAAAGGGCTAACGTGAGCAGATACCATTTTAAAATAGCCTCGAATTGAAATATAGACGACGTACGGCTAATATTTTTTTTACTTACCTATAAACATATAAAGCGGCTCTCGTGGCTCCATACAGCGTGTACTCTGGCTCTCTCTTGTCCACCGCGTGCGTGCTCACCGTTACCTCCATGTACCGGGATAGAGCTCGCTCTAGCGCGCCCGTCACTCCTGCCAATAAAAATCGTATTTTTATCTCACGAAGCGACGCGCGCTTTACTTGTGGTTACCAATTGTAAAAACACGCTGTGAATGTGTGTATAAGCGCAAGCTCTCGGTACCGTTAACAGAAATGTGTGTTTTGTGCTATTTGTCTTTAAGCATTCATTCGTATACACAATAAGGATGAGAATATTGGTTGAAATTGTTTATTGGTTAATAGTTAACTGTTAAAAAAGAATATCGATATTTTTATTAGTTGAAAACATTAGTTAATATTTTTATTCAGGTATCTGCAACATGTTGAATAGTTGAATATTCTATTAACTAATGCATGTTGAAATTGTTAAATTAAACTTCCCTTCATACTTTAACAGGCTTAGGACTGACTAGCATTTATCTTGATTAGTTGGTCGAATATCTTTAACTTAAATCAACCACTAACCGTACGAAATATTTGTTAAAAATATCACTTCCTTTGTTTAGAATAAAATATCCCCAACAGTAAATGTGTTTTACCACAAGAAAGATAGAGCATACAATTGAACGCACGTAATGTAATAAGACACTGACGACACCGCGTTGGCCGCTCGGACCGAAGATCGACCCGAACGAACGAGAGAAAGCGAGACAGAGAAAGTGCGTTGTTATTGTTACTTCGACGTTGCCAATTTTGCACCGAAGAATTTGATATTATGATATTTTTATTCGTTAATGTTAATTTTGTATATTGAATATCATAGTTAATTTTAAATATTAGTTAAATTTAATGGTTGATGGTTATATTCATCATCCCTAATACACAACCATGCGATCCGGCGCCGGCGCGGCTCCGGGAAGTGTACAGGACACCTAACAGTAGAAAATGAAACTTACCTGCGCTCGGCAGTGTTGTGGTGATAACCTGCGGCGCCCTCGCTTGCGATGATAAATATTTGTACCAATGTCTTATTGATGCCTCATCTACATTCTGAAAAGAAGAATAATACGTTTAATTTGACTGTAGTGCATTCCTTTATATGTTTCGTTTCTTTTTCATAAAACTCAAAAATCCGAGCAATCGCTGTATGACTACCGCTGTAAGTTTTCCGTATTTTGCTTTTTACCAAATATGTATGGTCCGTCCACAACACAAGTTGTTCAATGCACAGAAACGAAAAAAATGTATTTTTTAAGCTTTGTCAAAGCTAGGTAATATTAATATTAGCATATCGGTTAGGCATATGATCTCGGCTCTAAATTCGTAACTCCAAGGCGTGGTGTACATGTAGGCCACATTCCATCCAAATCCGTTTAGCTGTTCATTTTTATTAGAAATAGGAGCGTCATTTTAAAGTGCAAGATCTTCCTCTTTAAGTTCGTTCGTCAGATTATGAACATGAGGAGCATCATTATAAAGTGCAAGATCTTCCTCTTTAAGTTCGTTCGTCGGATTATGAACATGAGGAGCATCATTATAAAGTGCAAGATCTTCCTCTTTAAGTTCGTTCGTCGGATTATGAACATGAGGAGCATCATTATAAAGTGCAAGATCTTCCTCTTTAAGTTTGTCCGTCAGATTATGAACATGAGGAGCATCATTATAAAGTGCAAGATCTTCCTCTTTAAGTTCGTCCGTCAGATTATGAACATGAGGAGCATCATTATAAAGTGCAAGATCTTCCTCTTTACGTTCGTCCGTCAGATTATAAACATGAGGAGCATCATTATAAAGTGCAAGATCTGCCTCTTTAAGTTCGTCCGTCAGATTATGAACATGAGGAGCGTGCGCCTTCGCTGTCATGTCGATGTTTTCTTGAAGATTCTTGATAGATGACTTAGAAGAATAATAATTTACAATATGTTTCTCATTCTTACCAGTAACTGGCTCTTTGAACTGCTGAACATGAGGTTCTAGGTTTGATTCCCAAGTTGGGCAAAGTGTTATTGGGTTTTGCCACAGATTAGTACAGATGGGGCAATCCGAGAAATCATTTAAATAAAAAGCGATTCTTGCAACGACACAATAAAGTGCAATTCAGGTCGCGCAGCTCTAATTACCTACAGTTATATTCACCTAGAAGTTGCCTCTCTTTCTATCGCGTTACTCTTATATCTTCTGACTACGTTACGCACTGAATTCGACAAGTGGAGCCCGCCGCGTACCTACTTGTAGCTTCATACCTAAAATGCGGAGTGTCCCATCTGTATTAACCTGTAGTTGTACCTATACCCAATCAGAATTTAAGCCAGGCTCACGATATTAATTTGGACTGTGATGTTATGTTTTTTTTTTTAATGTTACTTACCAATGCATCATTATACAACGCAGCATCTTCCTCATTCAGCTCATCTGTCAGATTATAAATATGAGAAGCGAGCGCCCTCGCCGTCACCTCGATGTTTTCTACTAGATTTTTGATAGATGACTCATTTGGTAGGTCTAGGACTGTACTGCGAGATGGGTCCTTGTGACTCTGGAATAAATAACGATATTTGAGCTGAATTATTTTTTAGCTAAAAAATTTGGAAAGGTTTGAAAGAGCAAAAATATAAAATAAAATAGACGTTAATATATTTAGTAACCTATTCCTAAGAGCTATTGAAAACCCTGTAAGAAATCGACAAGTGTTTCACATCTCAACGAGCCATCCTCGGATGACGATTGACTTATCACGGACCCGAACACAGCGTGTTGCCACACCGCGCGCTGGATTATCAATGGTGCAACTTGTCACTCGTGAACTAGTTGGGTGATGAGCTCAGGTATATGGACTCTTTTCGAGCACAAAATCAGTCAAACTAACCCCGAAATAAACGAGAAAAAATCAAAATATTGTTAGCTCGTAAGTTATTAATGAGTTTGCTTAACGCCATTAGACATAGAAATGTAAATGCATTCTGGAGCAGAAAAGTTCTGTAGTAGATTTAATAATTTCTTACAATTCAGATTGCAAGTCATAACAAAAATTGTTGTATCATAAAAAAAAAAACAGAGTCAGAGAGATGAACAGAGGTTCATCTCTCTGACTCTGTTTTTTTTTTTAAGTGGTCAAAGTGTCACCCTCCTCTTAAAGCAGCTGGTTCCTTTTCAGGGTTTTTGAACAGATAATGTTCAGAAAAAACAAAATTAGAGACAATATTAACACATACCTGTAACGAACTCAGCGTAAAAGCCGTCATCCTCCTTATACTGAATCGCTCATGTTGCCAAGCTAACAGTTCGTCTGCCAGGTTGATCTTCTTATGGTTGATAGTGACGCCCAGCCGAGACTTGATGCTGTGTGCCGCGCCGCCCGGCTTGGGGGGCTTCGACACGTGCATCGTCATTGTGGGGGACGACGAGATCGAGTCGAGGCACATTACGAAGGAGACGTCCTGCGAAAGAAGGTATTACTCAGTGAACATATTGATGTATTTTCATGAATTATTGCCATTAAAATTAAAAGGACAAAAACATTAACATCCTTCTGGGGTATTAGGGTGAAAGGGATATATTTATCTTTATTTATTTATTATGGTTTTTTATTTTTTTATTTATTTAAGGGTTTAAGATCAATGGTGAACTGTAGACACTACACGACATCTATTTTAACACGAAATTTACTGGTTCTATTGGCAAATTTTCCTCAAAAATTCAAAATTATAAAGACAATGAAGTTTACCCAAGACAAGAATAATATATCTTCAAAAGGTTTCAAGGCAGACGGGTTCTGTCTTTTCTTGAACGACCTTATCCTTTAAGGATAAAAAATCCTTCCACCACTTCTTCGAAATACTTTGGAAAGTATATGTATAGTAACCTAAAAATGCATATTGAAGGTCCAAAAGTCTTGCTCTACTCACTTGTAACAACGACGCATCAGCAGAATCTAGTTGCTCCTCCAACCATTTCTTAGCAGAGAAGTAATTGAGCGAGTGTCCCAATGATGTGAGCACGAACAGTAGCGACGGCGCGCCGCGTACCAACGTGCTCGAGTACAGGCGCGAGAAGATACGCGCGAGCTCGAGAACAGCCACTGCACCAGACGCGTTCGAGTCCGCGCCTTGAGAGAGCTCCTGTTGGAAGATGTTATTGTGATAATCATATAATAAAAATAATATAAGCCTTCATTAAGACCGATATAAAAAGTATATTAGTTGGTTATATTTCTTTGCTTAGTTGAATACAATATTAGAGTTTTGACAAATATCACTTCGACTTAATCAATTGCCCCAACATCCCCGTCTGTATTCCACTTCTCCCTATCCCTAGCGACTCTTGTCCATGCAGTGCCTGCTACAGCCCTAATATCATCTGCCCATCTTCTGAATGGCCAGCCTTTTTCCGCTTTTTGTCTCTTGTAAACCAGGACATTATTGTTTTTGAGCATTTTTCCTTTCCTCTGATAGTATGTCCTGTCCATTTCCATTTGAGCTTTCATATTCTTTGTTCTTGTGTGTTTCTTTATATCTGCATTTCTTATTCTATCAGATGGCCTCTCCCCCAACATACTCCTGTCCATAGCGTTTTGGCATGTTTCTAGCTTCCTGTTATGGGCTTTAGTGATTGCCAGGTTTGACATCCATAATTGAGTACTGGTAGAATACAATTATCAAATAGTTTCCTTTTTATGGTTGTATCAATTTCTTTATTTTTTCATGATCTCTTTTAGACTCCAGAAATGTTTACATGCGTTTCCTAAACGTCGATCTATTTCTTTTAAGGTGAGGTTTATTGGTGACATAATTTGGCCTAAGTAGACATATTCGTCGACATAATCAATTGTGTTAATCATTAATGTTTTACAGAAACGTCTCCACTCAAAGGCCTCCTGTAGGGCCTGTGGGCCGCGTATGGTCTGTTTTGCTATATAAGTGGCACTGATCCATTTGTTTACATTTCCGTTAGATACTTTTGTTAACTAGGCGTGCCCGGTGCAAGTTAGTTCAGATTCAAAATTTCGGTTTTAGAACATGCCTGCCAGGATTCCTCATGTCATTCTTCTTTTAAGAGCAGTAGTGATGAAACGACCTACGTAACTCGGGCCGTCACCGCAGAGCCACCAATGCTCTTAACTTGGTTGGTATTGGGGTCAATATTAGACCCATCACTTGAAGCCATTCACTTCCAGATAATGCTTGATTCGCCAAATATCTCAGAAATATTTAATTGAATTTCATAGTAACTTGCGTACTTACAGGAACAACAGCTGACGAGTCATAGTGGGCTGCAACTACGATGGTTTGCGCCGATCCGGAGCGACCGACCAGCTTGCCGTGAAGAGTCACCGGTTTGGACTCCAGCTTCTGAGGAGTTGAGGCTGACACCACTATGGAAAGAAAGAACTATGAGTAATCATTGTAGAAGAAGCTATCATTAAGTTTGAATTTAATTTTATGAACATAAAGTTTAATAAACTGTATAAGTTTGATTGGGTAACACGCATCCAAATTTCTACATTTATAATATTAATTACAAGTAGGATTTGCAATCCAAAATAGATCAAAGGAAATATGGTACAGCAGTCTAGTCTTTTATATTTGACTATACCTAAATTATAATATAAAAATGAATGATTGGCATACAACAGAATCCTAATCCAGCTGATTCTCGCAGCCTTTACAAAGTCGTCAGTCCACCTTGTTTAACTTGAGATAGTTTGTATTTCAAGTGATTTAATAAATCAACATGTACAGTTCTATCTATGAAAAGCCTGTACAAATAATATATTCAGTAAACTTGTGCTATTTTGATAGGCAGTTTATCTTTTGCTTGTTATATGATCTAGGCCAAGATATGTGTGATAATATTAAATCTAAAGATCTGTGCATATTTTTAACATGCTTTTCTCAATTTTTTCATATGGGTAATATTATTTTCATAGGCAAACAGCTTTTCACCAGGTACAAATTTAGACTCCAGGCTGCAACTGAGAACCACTAGAGCTAGACAGAGTAAATTTTATATAAGCTAGACCAACAAGGCGATAGGTTTATAAGTAAATACATTAATATTAAGCTTACATTTTATCAAATCGTAAATACCGTGATATTAAAATTTAATATTTTGTACACATTAATTATATGTGAAGATGATGCACTTAGAATAATAAAATTACTATACCATAATGGGTAAAAAGATTTTTTTTTAAATGAAGCGATGACAGATAAATTAATTATGTGATAGATACACAGTGCTCCCATATTTACAAACATTGTAAATATGTGAGCACTGTGTATATATCAATAAATAACAGTCAATGTGTGAGTTCAAGTAATCACAGAATGTAAAATCAATGTCATAAAAATAATAAATTATACAATTAATTTAGCAGCCAGTTTGATTTTGTCTAGACTCTAGATTGCCCTATGGAGCAGGACCAGCATGTTTCCAAGCATTCTTATCTTGGATATGCGGGGTCCAAAAGCAAATCTGCCACTGTTGGTCTAATTTTAGATGCAACAGTACGGATTTGTTTTTGGACCCCACATATTATCCTCTAATTTGATGCTTGTTTACAAAGTGTATATGAGCCGTATCAGAACAAAAGAAACCTTACCAATTTGATAGCCATTAGAAGACACGGAGTTCATCATAGCTTCAAGAGCTGTTCCAGACTTGTCATCAGTAATGAAGCTATGCTGGAGGTCTCGAAGAATATCTTCAAAGTCAGGAGTCCAGCGGGCAAAGTACACTGGAGCGTTCACTTCCTGCTGGATCATTGCCATCTCTAGGAGTTGGATGTGCTTTGGAAAATAAATAATGTTAGTAATATGTTTAAGGCTTTTTTTTATAAAGAGAAATAATGATTCTTGATAGTATTCTAGAGCTTGCTGCTTGTTGGTAGTTACAAACAATTTTGGCACATTGTCTTAACAATTTCTTCTTTATTTATTTTATTATTTATGTACACACAGAAAAATACATACAGATAAGACATAATTATAATTTCTTCATATTTGAGTTTTATGTATGAGAAGACTGAGTTGTGAATTGATTGGCAGTCACTCCATGTAAAATATTGGAATTTTTCTGCATCTGGTAAGGAATTGATTAGTGTATGAGAAGAAAAATTTGCCCTACACTGGGAAAATTGCAGCCTCAAGAATTGTTTTGGGTACTTATGTTCATTTCGGAAAACTATGTTAAACGTTAATGGGATAATTCATTGTATGTAATAAGTAATAACTTTCCTTTTGTTTAATTGCCAATGACACATTATACAATAAACATGAAAAAAAAATTGCTTTTTTACTATACCTCTTTCTCTTCAGGCGTCAGGACTGTGTCATTCTTGGGTAAAACCAGCAGCAACGCTCCCGCTTTGCTACGGATCTCCATGAACTGTTCAATGGTGATATCCTGTACCCTAGCAACTACACAGTGACGAGAAGTGCTCCATGACGTCAGAGAACGGCCTTCAAGGTTGAAGCTGGCACTACGACATCCTGATTGAAGGAAAAAGTTATTTAAGAATCCACTTTATACTATAAAAAATTTCTTGCAAGATAAAAAAAATCACAAGATTTCTTGGGTAGCACAATAAATACAACACTATGAACAGCAAAATTCTGGCAGCCTTTGACAGGAACTAGGAGATAACTTTGTAGATATACCAGTGAAATTTATGAAGATTTGTGTCTTAAGTTAATGCGGGACTGTTACCCTATTATTGTTAACTGTACCTACAGTTTTATCAAATAAGGAAGTACACAAATAAATAGACATTCAATGCCATAACAACAAATAAAACTTTTTCTAAATTAAGAACTATTTGATCCGAATTTGCAAAATTAGGAATGGTTTAATTTGCCACTGATAGGGTGAAAAACATAAAACAAACATAAAACAAACAGCCTATAGATTACCTAGCAATATAACCTCAAAAGTTTTACGAATCGATATTATGTTTTATAAATTACAAGTTTAGTAACGTTACGAACTTACCATGGGGAACGGTGTGTAGGTCGTAATGTTGCATTCTGTACACGGAAAACTCATGAGAAGCAGCGACCGGGTTTACCGGAGACATTATGATAAAAATAGGAAGAGCCACAAGCAAATAGTAAGGCAAGTAGCCCTTAAAAATCTCGGCAAAGCCGTCCGCCTCATCTAGCCACATCTTGGTGACTATTTATATTTTCAGTTAACAAAATTAACACCAAATACGATTTTTAGTAATAACCATAATCCAATTAGAAATCCTACGTGTGATAAGTCGGTCAATGACATTCCATTTGCGTGACACTAGTGATGTAAGATGGTGCAGTTTGTTAGTAATACTAAATTAAGATAGTCGAGTTGGAAAAACAAACGTTTTTATAGTATACGTGCAATTTTTGGAGTATTTTAATACAAATGACTACTGGCTTATGTAGTATTGACTACAGATTTTGACAGAGGTAAAATAGCTGTGAAAGGACTGTACTGGAATTATAACACTCCATGTTTTGGAGTAAGTAAGTAGATAATATTATATTTATTACACAGAAAATAATAAAACATAAAATAATGATGTATTGAAAACAATGACAATTGATCAGATACACTCGGTTTTGCAAAAAAAAAAAAAATCTAAGAAAAAATAAAACATAGCATCACTAGCTAGAACACTGAGATCTATGTTTTGTTTTACGCAAAAAGCTATTTTCTTAGTGTAAATCAATAATATTTCATAGTGTACATTCCTCATGGGACCAGGATTAACTAAGTTCAGAAGACGTTATTTTTAAATAGTACATCTATGCTCAGAACAATGGATTTTAATAAAGCTATTTTTTTTGTTTTGAAAACTTCAGTTGGTATACAACGGTATAGTCAGGTAGTTCCTTATTTGATCGCCCACTGCGATATTTCCTAGGCGTACTGTGGACCTGAAGTTAAGGATTTGACCTGCATTCACAACCGTTCGATACGCTTCTGTGCCGAATCGAACATTAATAATGTTCTCTAAAAGCTTCACAAATCCAAAATCCGAAAAGTTTGTCAGTTTATATCAAATTGACGACAGCCATTCTACCGACAGCTACCTATGTGCTGTGGAGGGCAAGGCACATTAGTTATTAAAAATGTGTCATTTTCGATTCGACAACCTGTCGAACGTCTGTTCTGTCTGGTAAATATTGAAGACTTACCGATAAGAGTACACCTTATCGTACCGTGAAACCTGGCAACTTTGCCATTTTACGATGGGGAAAAAAGTTTGAAACGGTTTTTCTTGAAAAATCTCTATCATGTTATAAGCAATCAATGAGATATGTAGTAAATTTTATGCATTATTGAAACACAATCTTATATTTATTGTTTTCTCATTCTATAATGATGTTTTAGTCCAAAAACCTTTTATGGCAAAGTCAACTATCACTTGTGGTAAGATTACCATCCCAAAATTTAGGAAAAATTTAAAAGAGTTACCATAAAAAATCACAGTCATCATTGCCGCATGCTTGGTCACAGTAAAAATATACTACAGTTGTATAATATTTTACACTGGCAATTGAATTTCCAAAATGTGGCAAATTCACCCGCCTTGTTTCGATTTTTTCAAAATAAATAGAAATAGTTTGCAGGATTGTATCAGTAAAATTATGGGTAGGTAAGTAGAAAACAAAACTAAATAACAGTATTTTAGTTTCTTTCTTGTGACAGCACTAGCCTCTAAAAAAATATAGCAAAGTCGACGTTACTAAAACTTTGCATTGGGTTGGTATATTTGCCATCAGTGATTTCTTAGGTTTAATTGGTTTAAGAGACGTAATTATCATGATTTTAATTAAAGAATATTATTAAGAACGTGGTATTAAAGTTTGACTTATCTACACAAGGTATATCCCACTTATTTTCATTAAAGTTTCGGAGCACAAAGTCACTCACAGTTAGCGCGGGAAAAAGTAACCGCCAAAAAATGACAGTTCTATAAGAGCTGGGTTGTTATATACAATAAAATATTGCCAAACAAATATTCAAATTTGATTTAAGGGTATTACAAACGTTAAAAAAAATACAGTTTTGACGTAACAAATTATTTTGCCTCGTAAGCCGGAATATGGCAAATTAAACAACCTTTGGCAAAGTTGCCAGGTTTCACGGTACCACTCCTGTATGACCGATGTAGGTATTTAATTTAAATTTTTAGGTAAATTGGGATGGGCGGTCTTATCAGTCGAATAGGTACAAAATAGAACAATGCTTTTTTTTTCAAACCTGTACACGTAGCTTTATTGCACAGTTCAAATAATTTAATGTTAGTCTAGTGACACAGTTTTAGTTTTGTCCTTCAAACCCCTTTTTTTTACGAAATGAGAAGGTTGGGTAAGAAGTTCATTTTGCTCTGTAAGTAACCCCATCTTGAAATAAACTCGTCCTGCACATCATTTACCTAGATGACACAGGTATTTAACGGTGTGTTCAAATCTCTGCTTGCGAAATAGATACTATTACAAAATTAGAAAGGTTACGGCGATTAGATCTTTGCGCTCTCAGTCGCAGGAATCACATATCACGATCCGATCATAATCAGAGTTGGCATAAAACAAACAAGTTGTTTTAAAACACGTATTTTAAACAGTGTTTAAAACAGTTTGAATTAAAACAATGTTTTTTATTAAGTTTTTAAAATCACAGTAAGTATATAACGAGTTTATAATAATGATTTGAACATTAAGAAAAAAAAAAACATAGTTTTAAATCGCGAATGAATGGAACTAAATAAAAATTTAAGAGGTTTAATATACATTTTTAGGACTTGAAATAGCTCGAAAAAAAATAAAAATAATAAAAGGTTAGATAGTTTTATACACTTCGTTGCCGGTTGAAATGAAGTAATTCCCCCCAACAATTTTGGGGATTCCCCTTATTTGAATATAGTCCATCCTACCTATGTACCTATATTTATACTTCGTCACTTGTCGAAAAGAGGTAATTCCCCGTTCAGTATGTGTTACATACTTACTTAGATTGATTACAAAAAACAGATTAGATTAGTTAGTCTTCTTTTTCTTCTTATAACTATAACTACGTTGTGATTATTATATTATTTTCATAGTTTTTTGTATGTTTCCTCGGGTAAATTTTAAAATGTCTAGAAATTAGTTATATTACGCTTGATCGATTTGTGTTGATAATGAATTTGATAAATCGCTCAATGAAAAAAAAAAAAAAAGAAACTCTAGTTTAAAACATTTTGAACTATTTGATAAAATTAAAAAAAAAAGTTTTTTTTTTCCAACACTCTACTATTCAACATATTAGAATAACCAAGTTGGACTCTTTCCTATTATTTAGTTATGTACCGGTCGTCCGATCGAAACTTGATACCTAACCAACCTCCGAACCTACAAGTTGCAATTATAATCATTGTAATGTTAACTGCATGCTTATTATCAGCTCTAGGTATTATTCCGATACTGATAATTATTTATTTAATAATATTAATAATTTATTTAGGAACATAACGGTTTTGTAGTACATGAGGGACTTACAAAGTATGCATTATATTACATGGTGTAGGTACAATTAATTGTTGGGTGAATCGCTGCTCTCCTAGCTAGATCACTGAGTAATCTGTATTTAGGAGTGACAGTTTCGTTACGACCCCCAATTTTAGTATCTCAAAAATCATGTTTTATTTATTTATTTCCTATCTCAATGAAGCACAATGAAACACCTAAAATCCGTGAGTGAGCAATTGGTGAGATTTTTACAGAATCGGCCTATTGTTTTATGGTTTTCATTCAATAATAAAAAATTATATATTTTTTAACCGACTTCAAAAAAGGAGGAGGTTTCTCAATTCGACCGTATATTATAATTATATTATATATCATGATAAGGAAACTAGGATTTGATGATGGAATCCTGGAGAAATCGAGGGAACTCTTCAAATATTATAGGCACACCTATAGCGCTTTGGGTATTTTTTATAGTAACTCTTGGAATGCAGCATTTGGTGAAGTGGAACTGATGATGAAGACCACAAATGGCCATCGGAATTACTCAATAATAAGTATTTCACAGGTTGCGATTCGATTACCTTAATACGGTTGCAATGCAATTTATGCTCGTCACAATGCATATGGAGAAGTGGAGCTGATGGTGAAGTACCAGGAGAACTCCTCAACGATTAATGTCCCTGCATCGGGAAAAGCTATATTTTGTAAAAGGTGATGAGCAGTTGACAGTAGGCTGTTGTAACTTGAGATAAATTACAAACTACCTACTAAAAAGCGAGAAATAAAAACTTTTAAAAAAAGCAACCGTCTTCCAAAAAAACACTACAAAGTGAAAAATAACTTCAATTTCGGAAGTCGGTGGCTTATAACTAAAATAAAGACACCTACTTCCAAAATTTAAGTAATTTTTCCCTTTTTTTTTTGAGAGGATGGTGTTTTTTTTTTTTTTTTTTATGATTCTCATGAGATTTGATAAAGCATTTCAACTTCACCATTTAATTTACCACGGTTTATTCTAGTAAAGCTATTTAAATTACTGTACAAAAAACCAAAAAACAATGCAAGGCTCTGCATTTGACTACACAATTAGTAATAGCGCCTACGAAAGCTACGCGAGACTACGCTTTCGTAGGCGTGTGCTACGGTTGCTACGAGTCTACGAGCTACGCGAGGCGTCTAGTTTATTAAGCTATATTTTGACTGTTATTTAATAATGCAAGGCTTCACACAACCAAGAGGAAATCCTACAGCTCTTGGAAAAAACCAAAGTTATATTTTATGTAATAATGTAACCAGATTAATTCCTGAACAAAAATATGTCTGGACTTTACAAGAGACTGTGACCTCTGAGTTACTTTCAGTCTTCTCAGAGCAGTCGGGTCAGAAGGAAACACCGAATTCATCTAGTTTTAAAACATATTTTACGTTATTTTTGAAGTGTAAATTATTTTTTATTTTATTTCTTCATTTACCATTATTTAGTGATACAATAATAATTAATTACTTTAATATAAAAGAATGCATAAAGTCAACAGATTGGAAAATAGTTTATTGTTTTACAATGCATCGAAAAGAGCGTTTTCCAAGCAGCCAAACTGGGCGGAAAGTATCACTTTTTTTGACTAGTGCTTTTTATTTTTCTGTTTTAATAATTTTTAAATTCGTCGTCAGCCCGACGCAAAGAGTTTTTATTATTTGAGAAAAGTTTTACAAATTAGATGATGATTATGAAGATGACGATGGCGTCAATGGCGATGATAATGGCGATGGCGATGACGATAGCGATGGCAGTGACAATGGCGATGGCGATGACGATGGCGATGACAGTGGCGATGGCGATGACAAAGGTCAAATCTAAGTCGAAGTCAAATTCAAAGTCAAAATCAAAGTCATGACGATGGCGATAGCGGTGATGATGATGAAGAATATTGTTTTTATTATTTATGTACATCAGCCAAGATGTCAAATGTTTACACATCATATGCGACTACTGTAAGGTTCGCTCGTTGTTTTTTCCTCGCACAATGCATAGTAAAACGTTGTATGATACACGTGCGTAAGATGATTTCCGACTCATGTCGACTTAAACACTCGCTCGCTTCGGTGGCTCGTGAATAAAAATGCCACTCGTCGGAAATCAGCTCCTTTCCGCACTTATATCATAAATAACTATTTTGATATGAAAATGTATTTCAATCTGCATCGAAGTTTACCAAACAGTACAAAAAACATGAAGGCAAACTCCTATACACATTTCTCGTGGGCATTCGCTCCGAACCTCTACGCGATGTCTACGGTAGAGAGCAGACACAACAACACAAATTGAAGAGCAAGTGTCTTACACGGACCGCAATTTATGTCACCAGCGGACATTTAGAGTACGACACTAATGGGGAACAGTGACAGCAATTCGTAACTCTCTGCTCTTTCCACAAGAAATGAAAGATTTATCTCGAAATATACGAAGCAGGCAGGGTACTTTCTTGAATCGTCTCGTGGGCTTGTGGCAAATCAGCTTATTTATTTATGGGTCGTTTTCAAAATGTATGTACAAATTTATAAATATTGTATATATTTCGAACCGTATTTTAATCAACATTCAGACTAATTAGTAATAAAATAGCAAGTATAGATTTTTTTATGTGGAAATTTAATTATTATTGCTTTAAAAAACTAAATTTAATTTCTGTCATTTTCACAAAGATTATTTTTATTTACACATACGTATTTACATGATTTAAAAACTAAGACTTAATAATAATAATAAGTACAAGTATGTAAAAGGGGGGGGGGGGGAATAATCATAGAGCATCAAAAAATTCGTCCGCATCGCTGTCAATAGGAAAAGTGCCCAAAAGGCTGGCAGCATTGCCACGTTGTATGGCAAAGCTGATTCTTTGGCCAAAGAATAGGCCAGCCCTCTGGTCACGGGAAGAGTCGACCAGCCGCTTGGCGATGTCTTGAAAAACTAGGTGGGCACTCGGACCCCATGGCCCTAGTGTTTCAGCCCCAAACGGCTCAAACATATAAGTCCCAATAAGATTGGAGTAATTCCTGTCATAATTTGTTTCCCATACAAAATTGCTATGTCCACAGTTGCGCGTATTTAAAACATGCAGCAAATAATAAATAATGCATGCACTGTGTAACCTGATTCAACAATGTTTTGTCAGGTGAAGGGGTTAGTTATATGAAATATTCTATAAAACAATGTATGTAATTTTAATAAACCATTATTTATTTGCTCATAAACATATTCCATTCCATTGTGTGATTCCTTCTTGTAACTTTAATATTATATAATAATAGAAGTGAATTCCAAATTTAGTATAGGAAATGTACGCGTCAAAATAGTTACAACGAGAGGATACTAGTTTCTTTCAGCTGCGGCATTTTGTTTAGTAACTGTTTGTTTCGATTCGTGCGAGTCGTAAAAAGGACTTTAAGAAATTGTGTTTAAAGTGACAAATTACTTGAATTAGGTAAGAACTATACTTTACAGTGCAAAATGTTAGTTTAGTTAATGGTATAATAATATCATATGCATGTTTCACGAGTAACTCAAGGGCGAAATTAAAAAAATATGTTTTTTTGAAAACTATGGAAACGTTAATTTTGCTCAATTATGTGACCATTGTGTTATTATTTTTGTGTCACGTGACACTTAGGGCTTGTCACAGTATATTCACTTAAATGTGAATAGTAATTCCATTTCCGTTTTAAGAAAGACGCCGTTAACGCCCGCTGAACGACAAAGATGTGAGCCTTTAAAATCAAAACATCCTCAAAAATGAAAGGACTTCGTTGTGACTCTGCCCTTACTCTTCATTTGTGTTACTTTTGTGAGACGATAACACAAAAAATATGCATACATTTTGAAAATGACCCTTATTCGATCTACAAGAACTATAATTATTACATTAGAAATTATAGGATACCGCATCATTCACTTATAATGTAGGCAGTTGCGGCCTTAAGCACCTAGGCGCCCCGGGCGAATCATGCTTTTGGCGACCTCTTATATTTTTATTTTTATTAAAAAAATCTTATTTTCAATTTTGCAACATATTTATTACTGAATTATTTAACATATTTTACCCATTCATTTTCTAAACAATATAAGCACGTACTTATATTGCGTGGTGTGTCAGTTATTCACGAAACTTAAAATGAAAAACAAAAACAACTAAAACCTTATTTTTCTAGCTTTTTGTCAGCAAATTCTATGATAAGACTTGCACAATCTAGATTTTCTGCAACGTGATTTTCAATGGACAGCGAAGCGAATCTAGTTAATCTTGTCTGGGACATTGTAGACCGGTTTTTATCAACTTTAGTTTAGAAAAACTGCGTTCGCTACTTGCAACAGTGATAACAGAATACGCCTGTCGCTCATTGCGTCTCTCTGTCATCCTACGTAGGTTAGTGAGGGATACGACAAGTCAAGCAACAAAATGACAGGTCGTGGTAGATAAATACTGAATATACATACTCACTCCTACGAGATCCTACTTTAATTATTATATTATATTATTATACCAGATAGTTTCAAATCAAATCAATTCTTTTTATTGTGGGCATAGGTTATACAGACAGATGTTAAAAAAGCACAGTTCCATTATGTCCTGCCTAATAGGCATACAATAATTATGTCAACATGCAGTTTAAAAAAATTCTTAGGCATCACTTACAAAGTAAATCTTTGAAAATAACAATTAGGTGTATGGTGACAAATTGTAGTAGGCACTAATTATTTAGAAAATCTTGGCTCGTGTAGTAAGCTTACAACCTGGACTAACACATAGGATTTTGACACAGAGGACTTGTTATCCCGGTAGTACATTCCCATGAGATAATTTCCGACGTCCACACAGGCGAAGCTGTGGGTGAAACCTAGTAAGTTCATAAAAGTTAATACGCTGAATTCAGTTTTTCTTTATAGAGATAGGTATTCAAATAAAGTGGTTAAGTTAAGCTAGCGCGCACAGCGCCCTGTATGCCCCGGCGCCCTCCAGTCGCCGGCGCCCCAGGCGACCGCCCTGGTCGCCCACCCTTAAAGCTGGCCTTGAATGTAGGTACGTACCTATAATAAGTTTTACAAAGACCAAAACATTAAACAAATCAAAATACACGAAAATGATACAAAGGAAATCAACATAAATACAAAACAGTAACGGTACAAATGAATAATAACAATAAAAACCGGCTAAGTGCGAGTCGGACTCGCGCAGGAATGGTTCCGTACCATTATCTATAAAAACGAGCAAAAAATCACGTTTGTTGTATGGGAGCCTTAAATATTTATTTTATTGTTTTTTAGTACTTGTTGTTATAGTGGCAACAGTAATACATCATAAAATTTCAACTGTCTAACTATCACGGTTCATTAGATACAGCCTGGTGACAGACGGACAGACAGACAGACGAACGACAGCGGTGTCTTAGTGATAAGGTCCCGTTTTACCCTTTCGGTACGGAACCCTAAAAAAGAATAACTATAAAGATAACAGACAAAAATAACAAAAATATTATGTTTTGGATACTATGACTTTTATAAATCTTTTCGTCTTTTTAAAACTTTTAATATTTTGCTTATGTAATAACCAATTTATTACCTTCGCTTCAATACTTAGTTATACTGCCTTTGTGCCTGGGATGGCAAAGTATCTACCTTGTCTCTGGTTTTATTGCAGATATTCTAGCTATACAGTGGCCAGTTACCATCAGGAGAGCGATCGCGTGTAGGATAAAAAAGCCAATAACAAAAGAAAATACACACACTTAGCACAAACATAATGCAGAATCAGCCTATATTTTTCCTACTAATGGGACACAGACTTCCTCTCTGTGAGAGGGAGTGGGCCACCTCGCGGGCTCAGTTGGTTCACGTCACATGTCTCCGATTTTATTCCAGGACATGCCGGTTTCCTCACGATGTTTTCCTTCACCGTTTTGAGACCAGTGGTGATGAAATAATTTACACAAAGAAAAGCACCTGTTCGAACCTACGAACTACCACTCGTAAATCTCGGCCGGTACCACTGGGCCACTACTACTCTGCCCCCTATTACACGGGATTTAAACATAACTGGCGAAATGTGTGTGTGTGGTGTACTATACTATGGTAAGTACACCTCTGCCTAACCCTTCCGGGAATGTAGGCGAGATATGTATTTTTTTTTGAAATAGCTGTTCAAAAATGTAGCAGAATTAAATTTAGTTTAACTTTAATTTTTAGGCTCAATCTGACCTAATTACAAGAAAATTAAACACATTAAAGTAAAATGTTGCATATAAATAATATAAATATATATATATATATACATATATATATATATATATATACATATATATATATATATATAATTTGCCTTAATGTATTTCATTTTCATGTAATTAAGTAAGGGAGAGCATATAAATAAAAGTTAAACTTAATTTAACTTTGTTACATTTTTTTCCTGAACCGCTATTGCAATAAAAGCGCTTGCGCTAGTACAATAATTTTAATTTTGTTGGATAGCGTATTAAAATATTTAATTTAATGCAAAAAACTGCTATTAACATTTTGGCTTGAAGTTCAATTAAAAAAATTCCGTGGACGAAAATGTTTAATGCTTTGACCTACTTGTAATAACCAATCTCTTCGACAAACACTTCATACAAACATGTCTGCTAATATTTTTTTCTACCACATAAAATTTCAAATCAATGTTTTCTTAAAAAAAATGTACACACGGGGGTGAACTTTTCGCGGTATATATTTTAACATACTCCCTTTTCATACCCTACACGTCAAATGAAAAAATCGCTGTGTTAAATTAGTGCAAAGTTAGCCTTAAATACGGAGTAAATTCCCTGGACTATGGCACTGAAACGTGGTCGCTCACAATGGGCCTTATTAGAAGGCTAAAAGTCACCTAGTCTAATGGACAGGGCTATGCTTGGAGTTTCCCTACGTGATCGAATCAGAAATGAAGAGATCCGCTGGAGAACCAAGGTAACCGATATAGCCCGAAGAATTACCAAACTTAAGTGGCAGTGGGCAGGACACATTGCTCGCAGAACAGATGGTCGATGGGGCCGAACGGTAATGGCGACCGCGTATCGGAAGACGTAGCGTTGGAAGGCCTCCCACAAGGTGGACTGATGACCTAGTGAAGGCCACAGGAATCCGCTGGATGCGGAAAGCACAGAACTGGTCGAAGTGGCGGTGCTTAGAGGCTATGTTCAGCAGTGGACGTCTTTCGGCTGAAATGATTATGATGAATGAGGTAGAAGGAATAGAACACCACTTGTTACAATGGCTACGATCTTACATACTATTTTTGCTTAGTATATGCACACCGAAAACAAAATACACATCCTGTATTGAGTAAATAGTGTAAAGATGTGTGATTTTTTTTTCACTGTTCAGGCTTTGTTTGAAGCTTTGTTCACACAGAACGTCCTAATAGTTGCTTTTCATTCAGTTATGCATTTAAAAAAGACAACAACTACATTCGTAATTTTCGTTCAAGAATCTCTCTTTTATTTAATTTCCGGTAAATTCGTTTCGCCATTACCTCTTGAATTTTATCTTTGCATCAGGATAGGAACGCGAACGCAAAAACGGGTCGCAATTACTCTGAAAATCACGTTCTATGTCGAAACTGAAATGGGCCAGGAGATGTACAGGCAATGTTTTGGCAAGGCTTGCCCTTCCTTACTCATTGTACTAGGTTATGGGCGCAAGCATTAATAATAATCTAAAACCTTTGTGTGTTTACATTTTGCGGATCAAAGGACCACTTAGATGACGAGTCTGAAAGTTTTGATTTTGTTTAAAAAAAAAAACTATTACTTATTGTTTTTAGGAGTTTTTGATTTACGTTTTTGTGTAACTGGCTATCCGAATACGGGGTATTTGGTATCCAAGGTGAACCGATACCATCTCAATAGTTTAATGATATAATTAAAATATTTACGCAACTAATTTTGGGCAGTTACGTTAAGATAATTTGAAGTAATAAGGCTTTGGAAGTGTATAGTAGGAGCGATTTTCGCGCGTCCCGGGGCGACAGGAGTCGGGGCTGCGTCGTGGAGTACACGTAACCATCAAGAAGGTGGATACAGAAGGCCTGCTTCCAAAATGGAGTTAATAGGATAGTCACTGAAGAGAAATCCTTACTGTAGACACCAATGGGACAGTTTAAGAGCCACTTTCGCAACATATTGCGCGTGTTTCTTGCTTGCTTTCGAGATTTTGGGAAGTGAGAGCATATTATTAGGTTTTGTGGTAAATGGAGGTTCTTCGCTTCCCTTTTCAGTGGAAGCGGTGTGGTGTGCGAAGCGCGAGGCGGCGCGGCGCAGTGCGGCGCTATCGAGCGGGTCCGCGGGGGGCGCGGGGGCGCGGGCCGGGAGCGCGGCCGGCGGCGCGGGGCGGGCCGATGCACGCGGCAGTGTGCGCTGAGCCCCCGGGAGCGCGGCATGGGTGGCGCGCTGCTGCTAGCGCTGCTGGCGGCGGCGCGGGCCAGCGAGCCCAATGCCACCGAACTCAGCCCCTCGCCGCCACCAGAAGATGAAAAAACCCCGCTGTTCCCCATCGACCTGTTCAACGAAGAGCAGCGGCGGTCCGGCGCTGTGCTGCTGCACATAGTAGGCATGGGCTACATGTTCGTGGCTCTCGCCATCGTGTGCGACGAGTTCTTCGTGCCGGCGCTGGACGTCATCATCGAGCGGCTGGCTATCCGGGACGACGTGGCCGGCGCCACCTTCATGGCGGCGGGGGGCTCGGCACCCGAGCTGTTCACCTCCATCATCGGCGTGTTCGTCTCGTTCGACGACGTCGGCATCGGGACGATCGTGGGCTCGGCTGTCTTCAACATTCTGTTCGTGATCGGTGCGTGTGCGCTGTTCTCTAGAACGACTTTGACACTAACGTGGTGGCCCCTGTTCCGCGATTGCTCCTTCTATTCCGTGAGCCTTCTCGTGTTGATATACTGTTTCCGGGACAGCGAAATATACTGGCAGGAGGCGCTGGTGCTGTTCTCGCTGTACGGGGCATACGTGATGTTCATGAGGTGGAATCAGCCGGTGGAGCGAGCGCTGAAGAAGCTCATCTACAAGAACAAGGTGACGCGAGTGCGGAGTACTGATCAGCTGATGCCAACGGTGAGCTCGCCCGCACACACCCAAGCATGCATGTTGCAGTTTGGTGCAGATTTGGCAGGCGTTCAACTTTACTCAATACCAAATTTCTCTTTTCATCATTTAGAAATAAAGGCCAGTTCTGACACGATGATGCTTATAAAGTATTTCATTCAGAAATTCAAAGAAAATGAGAAAAGTATGAATTGCGTTCTTACTAAATCTGCGCCAAAATTTAGAGTATCGACTTTCAATAGAGCCTGCGATGTGTTGAACCTTCTAAACGTTAGATGAGAGACCTTCTTCTATCCCTAATCGTCTTAATAGTGCATTAAAATTAGACCTCGATTAGAAAATGCGATAAATAAAGTATCATCCCGTCAGAAAAAGAATAAAATTCCAATATGTAGGAAACCGTAGTGAAAAATTAGGAAATTAAAAACATTTGACCTGAATTTCAACGAATCGTTCCTTAACATCTAACTTCTGTTTGCTTACTTGAATGTTATCGTGATCACGTTTATGTTACATGCCGCGGAATACTTTGTTTCCCATTTTGGTCCTACCACACGTTTTCGTGTAATGAAAATAATAATAAGTTATGTGCCTGAACTAGGTCATCCTATGTTTCTGGCGAGGCAACGTATAATATTTCTAAATAATCACATTAATTATAAAAATCTAGTCCTCTAATAGGACCACTTGATGTATGAAAGGACCTTTTTTATTTAAGGTATGGTCGTCAGAATTCGGTATTATTGAAATATTATTAGTAGAAATCAAACAAAAATTACATTTATTTTCATAATTCAGCGTAAACCAATAAATAGCGCCTACCCGCCATAATTTGTGCTGTTTGTAATTCGAACAGTCGTTTTCGATAATTTGAAAACTTGAATTCCATTCGTCTATTGATTTGGCGGATTTAGGTAGACACTTAATATGGATTGCGCGGCGTACGGCACAAACCTTTGAAGTATTCCTATTTTTTTAGTAATATCAAAGCGCCTACAGAAAATCTCAATAAAATTCTTTACATATCGGGAGCGTCGGAATTTTAATTTCGTTTTATCTCGCTCTCGTTCTCAGAGAAACAAAATTCAAATTTGGACGAATGAGATTATTTTGAATCGAGGTTAAGATTTTTATGGAAACATTTTTATTTTAGGTGATACTAAATTATTTTTACAATAATGGACATTGCTTTAGAGGCCGCTTCTACGATAGCGTTTATCGTTCGTTATCGGAGTGTTAGTTATTAGTAAAAGTTAATTAGCTATTAATATTGGTGATCGATTTATTCATCGATTTTTACTAGAACTTACCTACTATATTTAATAAATTTTTCTGCGCGTACATAAAAGTTACATTACCATAAAAAATCACTCTGTTGCATGAAACAGACACCACACGCATGTAGGTAATTTCCGCAAAGTAATAAAGCAGGTCATTTAAAAAACTGAAAACAGAGATTTCAGTGCTGGTTCAGGCCATAAACACGTAGTGACAATGTTTTTTTAAATATATGGAGACTTCATGACAAGTTTTAAACATAACAAATGGAATAATCCAATAACACTTTGCTCGAACCGAAAATCGAACCCTGCTCACCAGTAGCGCTTGCAACCACTTGATCAATAAATTAAAACGTCTTTTATACGAGATTTCTGTACATTCTGTCACTGAAGAATTTTGATATTACTTAGATATTTCAATAAGTGGCAAAAATTTCGCCCATTACATTATTATCAACAACATAGGTAGGTAGGTGTCGGACTGCCAAGTCATAGATAGGTCTCGAGTTCGAACCCAAGGCGCGCACCTCTTGACTTTTCGGATTCATGTGCGTATTGTATAATTATCAGTTGCTTCAAAAACAGTGAACTAAAACATCGTGAGGAAACCTGAAACGGCATGCTTGAGAGATATTTCTCGACAGCATGTGAAGCCAAGTCACTAACCACACGTAAAGAAGAAAAAGAACAGCATAGGAACATCATTGCAATGAATATTATGTTAAATAAGAAGATATCCTTTGACGCCTGATAGCTTATCAGTAACGAGCAATATCGGCCATCTTCGACAGTCGTTACGGGTAGTCAGAAACAACAAAGTCCTGACAACTAGTCTTACTAATGAGTATCGTGTTACCCCGTAACTATGTTGTGGAGGTCAGATAGGTAGTCGCTACATGTATAACACTGGGATATATACTGACTGGAAGCTGACTTCAAAATAGTTGGGATAAGGCTAGGCAGATTGATTGAGGTACACAATTGCAATGAATATTATTTTATCTAGATATTCTCTGACGCTGATAGCGCTCAATGATGAGCAATATTGGTGTTGAATGGTAAACAGCATGTCATTTATACAATGTATATACCATCTACCTCGGGGCTTAAAGGGCTCGTGGCATAATAGTAACAGCAGTACAAGTCGATCGAAGGTTAAGCTACGCTTGCCACGGTCGGTTCGTGGATGGGTAAATGTCTATTACACACCGACACCCCTCCGTGTCTCGAAAAGCACGTTAAGCTGCTGGTCCCGACTGTCATTCGGAGATCTATGATAATCGTTGCGGGTGGCCAGAAGTCCCAAAGATAAATAGATTTATTTGTAGTCAATCGATTCAGGCGTAACCTTGAAGAAATCCATTATAAAATACAATAGACGTGGATATGTTTAGTAACCTGTTTCACTTAGCTATTTATAAAGAGCCATAATAAACCTTGAAAGAAATCGACACGTGTTTCACCTCTCAATGAGGCATCCTCAGGATGACGATTGACTCGTCGCGAACCCAAACACGGCATGTTGCCACACCGAGCGCTGGTCGCAGAGATACGTCTATTGTATTTTATAATGGATTTCCGCCTGAATCAAATAACTAAATATTAATCAAATTAAAGAATTAAATTTCAATTGAAAATTATATATTAATATAAAAAAAATATATAAAAAGATAAACTACATTAAAATAATATCTTAACATAAATCAGTACGTGAACCATGCAGCAGTGGTTTACGTACTGAAGTCGTTCAGTAAAAGCGTTCATGATACTGTTGTAGCTGGCCCGCACCCTACGCACCAGACATGTATGAACATAATGTTCAACCAACAAAACTGATTTCGGAACAATGCAATAAGCTGATATTTTTCTTGGGATTCATTGAAAGGCAAAATCTCAGCAGAATTCCAAAAAAAAAAACTGGGAAATAACACTTTGCTGATAAAATACACCTAGCTTCAAGCGTTTCTAAAAGACCTCGATAGACAACATATTAATTGGAACCCGCAGGGTAGTTGCGTAACACTCTTCAGTAGCAATGGCTTTTATTTTGACAGTTCAAACAACATTCATTGTGTTATTTAGGTTGATGAGCAGACAATTTTTTCGAACAAAAGAAATAATGGATTTGCAATATCCTTCAAAATCATTCAGATTATGATTGATAGTGGATTATGAATGTGAAAATAGTGTATTAGGGTGTCGGTTAAGAAGATGTTAGAAGCTATACCTACTATATTTTTTCCATTTTGCCATCCACGTCTATGGGGTTTAAAAACTTGAGGAAAACTACCTACCTTTCTTTGCCTTTTTCGTTTTATCTCCGAGCAAGCATAGAGGAATATATCATCACTTCTATAAACATAAAATTGCATTACAAATTGTGTTATCACAGTTAAACAGATCGTGATGAAATTCTACCGACTGCATGAAATATGGAAATGAATACAATAGTTTTAAAAGACGTGCATCTGAATTGAAATAGCAATTTCTGTCTGGTTTTTAACTGGATTTTTGAGGTCCTCTGTTATTGCATTGTTAACAAAAATGCATTAACAAAATGATACATCGATGTAAATACATAATGTTGATGTTGAATAAATTATTATTGTTAATTGATGAATTATAACAGTTTTCATTGAGCTATCGTCGTCAATTAAATATAACGTATACAATGGACGATTAATTTGGCCCATTATGATTTTAAATTATTAAGCTTAGTAATAGGACTCGCCCATCAACGAGCGCTGTCCCAAATTAGACGCATTATTAATTTATTATACATAAAACAAAAGGTATTTTAATAAAACACGTATACTAAAAGATAATTAATTAAATTATCTTTAAAATGGTGAAGGTTTTGGAAAAATATGCTTGATAGATTTTGCGTGATTCTTAGTTTTTTATCCGCGTTAGGCATAGTTTTACAAATTAATTTCATTATGTGATATAAACATAATCTAAAATATTCCTACATTGAGTTATTAAAAAATTGCTCTAATTTAACATTAAGTTTTTCATCTTCAGTATAAAATCATTAAAAGTCGGTTATCGTCTCCTTAACTAAAACGGAGAACAGAGCAACTTCCCAAATAAGTTGTTAGTCGAAAACCCAGAACACTAAAAACTTTCATGAAACCAGTCGAATTCTCCCAAAGTCAAGCGTAATCTTTTGCACTGCAGACTTTAGCAAAGCTTGTTGAAAAACCAGTAGGCAAGCAAAGTCTCCACAAACGCGAGATCTTTAATATCCGAACTTCCCTTCACACAACTTGAAACAAACCCAAAGGCAACGTTCATCAGGACTTTAACAATGATATTTGTAAAGTAAAAACCCATCTAGAAGTTTCTAACGAAACAAAAGCTAGGGAAAGCACGCGAAATGAACAGAATTTTATGAAAATTGTTCTTTTGACTTCGACTCCTACGATGGAACTGCGCTTAAATATTTCCTCATAAAATACGTCAAAGACACGAACGCAGAGATTTATATTTATTTTGAAGCTTTTTAGCTTAAGGAACACCCAGTCGGTAAAGGAATCAAGTTTACGGCTTGAGAGAGCACAGGCTCCGCTCTACACGTCTATACAGTCACTACTTCGTTAGCTTTGAGTCGTATATCTTGGCTTTAGTGTTCATTCTTCAGATCTTTGGGCCTAACACTACCTATCGTGCGAAGTAAGCAAAACGCAAATTCGAAGGATTTCAATATTGAAAATATACGGTCCGCACTTATTACTTTTGACCTCGTTTTAAATAAAGATTTTATTCATATCCATAGGTACTAATTATGCTTGACGCAAAAAAAAAAACAAAACACTATAGGATTGTTGTGTTTTCAATTAAAAAATCATTCGAATTTACGTAAAGGCGCCTCACCGGAGCATTCGCCTGCAATCTAGCAATCCAAGATTCGATAAGATTCGCATATTCATGTTACAAATCGTATCACGGGTGCTACCACTACTGTTACATTACATGTGAAATTCTATCATTACAGATTGCGCACTGTAATGCTCGATTTTCTCACTCACTGATGTAATACTCAAATTTGACTGTTACATTACATTCGAATGCACCCGGTGAGAGAGCGCCGTTGCGTTCGTGCTAGACCTACTGGTTCCTTTCAATTCAGCTGAAAGCTGTTTAAAGGCAGGGTATTGGCCCTCCTAAAATATGTCCGTAAGTCATCATCATCTGCCTAACCTTTTCCCAACTATATTAGGGTTGGCTTCCAGTCTAACAGGATTTAACTGAATACCAGTATTTTACATGGAGCGACTGCCTATCTGACCTCTACAATAAAGTTACTAAGCAACACGATACCCCTTGGTAAGATTGATTATCAGACTTTTGATCTTCTAACTACCCGTAACAACTGTCAAAAATCTACAAATGACAGCCAGGACCAACGGCTTAACGTGCTTTCCGAGGCACAGAGGGGTCTTGGTATGTCAGCTGGTCACCCTTCCGCGGACCAACTGCGGCAAGCGTAGCTTAACCTGATTGATCGAACCGTACGGCTATTATTACTTAGCCACGAGCTCCTCCGAAGATATGTCCGTAAGCAATAGTCTTAAATGGCCATGGCAAGAAAAAGCCTGGCTATTTTACATTAACCTAACGTAGTATGTAAGGATTGTTCCAGGTGCCGTTCTATAGGTAGTTTCTTTTACCCCCATGGGGAAAAAGCGTTAGTTTATGATAGTATAGATAGGCGCTAACCCCATAACATAAAAATATTGCTCACGTTAATACTAAACTCCTTTGCAAAAAAAAACGGGCACGTTACAGTCATTGGCTTTTCTATGGGATAATATTAATATTTTTAGTATGACATTAGCATAAATGACTAGAAATGTCTTATTATCTGCTGTGAGACGTAATATTGGCTACACCCGTTTTCCAGCAGCGCTATAAGTTTACTAGCTCTTATTGCTTTTTCTGCCATTACAATCGACACAAAGATATCTGTTTTAATACAACAAACATAAATTATTCTACTAAAAATAACGAGAAGTTAGTTTTACTTGCCTGATAACCGCAAACCCGCGAAAAGTAGGTAAGTAAAAAGTCACAAACTGAAAAAGGGTTTTTTTTTAAACAAAAGTTTCGAATTTGGAATTAACTTTTTTTCATACCCAAACTCTTTATTAAGTGCCAGTAACATAGTTTGGCTATTAAATCTATTAACCTCTTTAGAACTAAATGATTACCGTATATGTAGAAAAATCAAAACCTCCCGTTTTTTTTTACAAAGATCGTTGATCGTTGTTCTTGCTTTTAGGCAGGGACCGAAAACTTTTATAAATTACGGTTAAACAAAATCCTTCGATACCTGATCGAAGGATTTTGTTTACTTCTACGATTAAGGTTACCACTATCTGGGTTGGTCCGTTTTAATACCGGTTACACACACACAAGCGATGCGCGTCCTTTGACTAATGCCGACGGTACATGTAAAATAGAGGTAATTTTATTTCGGTAGCCGGTATTAATAATGGTTGTATTTAATTTAAGGTAACCTTTAAAAATACCTGTAATTAAAAATATAAATGATGTAACCGAAAAAATACCTGTATGATAATACCGGTTTCGGTCCCTGCTTTTAGTACAGATATTTACAAACAAAATCTATGTGTGTTAGAGCAAATATTATGAAGCCGCGCCCGCCTTGGTTACTCGGTGTGGGTACTACTTGTTAAGGCTTAAGGCAAATTCATGGAACTTCTTTTGGAACTTGATGTAAAGATAGCTTGTCGTCTATGTCAGTAAAAAATATGCAGGTCATATACAATTAATTACTGCGAAGAAAAGCATTTTTCTTAAATAATAATAATTCATTTATTACAGACAAAGTCCATAATAACATTACCTATATTAAATTAAAACATAAAATTGGTATAAAAATCACACACACAATAAAATTATCCTTAAACATTCAAATCAAATAAAATCAAAATATATACATAGAATCAAATAAAATACATACACATGTCATTTAAATTAAATAAATTTAAAATACATACAAATGTAATTCGAAACAAATACAATTTAAATAAAAACAAACAAATGTCATCCAAAACCAATAAAATAAAACACAGCACTGAAAATTACATAATACGAGGGGGGGACGCGCTACTATGAAGCTGCATCCACCTCTGTAACAGGGGGAGATCCCACCGCTCAGACAATACCTTCTTCTTTTTTCTTAACACCAATCAAATGTTTGTGCCCTAACATAATGTTTGCCCTAAAAAAATATTGGCAACACTAGCATTATGCAAGGATGGCGTGCTAGGCTCACGTGTGTAGTCGATTTGATTTCAAACGATTACGTATATTTTTATGTTAACGTTTGCGTTTTGACGGCCATGCTTTTATGCGTTGCGATGACACGCGAATTAGGTTACAGGGTTATAAGTTTGCGCAGTAGTGAGGGGAAATTAGTCGATGTTTTTTTTTGACGTTTCTGGTGCAACGGAAATTGGGGTTGTTAGACGCTTGTTTGATTTTTAATAGGGTAGTTTTTACATTTAAATGTAGCGCAAGATCACGTTGAAATTATTGCTTCAGTTGTGATTGCTTTTAAATCTTTGAAACTTAAATGAAAAAAAAAAAACCTCCTGGGTTTCACTACAGAAAAATAAAAAGCTTTCGATTGCACAATTGATGTTTTTTTTTTTTTTAAAGAAAATAATGTTCAACTACATCGCATTTTTTTTTTTTTTTTCTTTAAAGTCGGCTGAAAAGAATTTCCACTTTAGAACCCAAAAAGCCAGAAAGCTCTTTAATCCTCAAACAAAAGTTCTTCAGAAAGCACAAAGCATAATTTGAACACTGCAGAGCTTCTAATTTCAAAGGCGTCCTTTTTTTTGCACCGTAAGTGGAAAACTATGTGAAAGCCCGACAGTGTTATAACTATTTTTTCCTGCATCTTCGTATTTCCTGAACGAATTACTGAAAGTGGAAATGAAAAATTACACACAGTCTGTGACCATTTCTTAAGATTGTAATTGATTTTGACTTTATTTTCCGATCGAGTAGTAAATATTGTATGTATTAAGTGTTAAGCAAAAGTAAATTTAATTAACAAAGTGTGTTTTAAAATGCCGCTATACTTTAATTAAAAACTTTGAAATATAAAATTGAGTTTGAATTTCAGTTAATTTCATTTTTTCGAGCGAGACTTCTGAAGCATATTTTAATAGATTTAACTTTCTGAATATTTTAATTTTTAACTCAAACATAATTTGAAAAAAATTGTATTCATATAAAACTGCTTTTAATAACTAACAAAAAATAATAAACCAGAGCTAAAAATTACCCAAACAGAAGAATCAACATCTGTACTGAATCTATTCGAGGCTAAATACGGGGTACAGAATACTGCTACGGAGGTACATTAATACGAGCGGCTACGGGCCTACGCTCGTAGCACTCGTAGATAGGTCTACGATAATAGCTACGCTGGCGTAGCTGCTATTAAAAATGATGCATTGTATTGTCGGCAACCAAATGGATGAAGGTTTTAAGGTTCCGCACCTTTTGTTTTATTTGCTCGAGGCTTTTCTTCTTTGTTGTGGGGTAAGGTTTGAGGTTTAGTGAAGGCGATGGCTATTTATGATAAAAAATTGTTGATATTTTATTTCGTACATAATATTCGGAAAAATACTTTGATTATATTTGCAGAAAATAAATCGGTCTTGGAAATGAAGTTATCGCCGCTTAGATTTAACTAGTCTTTTCTTTGATAGCATATAATGTAATCAACAAACCGTGTTTTACCTACTTAATCTATTAGCATGCTGTTTATAGACAATAATAAACTCTATTAAACTTTACTAAACCGTTGCGTGTTTTTCGGCTTTTATAAAATGTATGTTATTTACAATTAGATTTTATATTTGGTATACTAGCGACCCGCCCCTGATTCGCTCGGTTTTTATGACTTGACAAAACGTCGAGATTTCTTAATATGAAAGTTTAATATCAACGTATTATAAGCAGCACCTGGTCGAAAATAGATAAAATTTTCATCCAGATATACAAACGTTGTATAACATTCCCGAGGTTGTGAAAATAGAGAAAACGAAGTTTCCGAGAAATGAGACCTAGCTAGATCCATTTTTCGCCCCCGTATACCCCAATTTAGCAACTTTCATCGAAATCGTTAGAGCCGTTTTCGAGAACGTGATACAAATATATATGTATAAATATATATATATATATATATATACAAATATTGCTCATTTAATAGTATAGGATAAACTTTCCGGAATAAGTCGTCTAAATGATGGTGAAAACAGCATCAAAATCCGATGCAGATCGATACGAAAAGCAACTTTAATCTATACTAATAATAATAATAAACCTAAAGAGTTTGTTTTTTTCTTTGTTTGAACGCGCTAATCTCTGGAATTAGCAGCCGAAAGGCTATATTAACTAACATCACGCTAGGATCCTTAGGAGCTGAGCAAAAATAAATAAAAGGCAGAAAGAACGCTGAGCGAAAACGATGTAATAGCGCAAGTAGGCGATGCGATACGACGTGATGGGGAACAAGAAATTTCACACCAACTAATGTTCGGTTCCTATAAACTAAAACGAATCGTTTTACTTACCAATGGTATTATTTTTGAAGTGAAAACTTATTTAGGTGCGTTGGGAATTTTTGAGATGGGACTAAACTATTGATTTCGCGACACTGTGACGACACCAGCTTTTGACTATTAAAAAGACATCAACGCGTTGATTACTGCAGTGGCGATTTTTTTTTTCAAGTCTTCGCTTCTGTCGGCACTCCGGAGTACCACTTTTTTTTTAAATTGCCAAACTGGTTATAGAAATAAATTCGTAAGCAAATTTTACCAGTGACAGCTACTTCCATATGAGAGGGTCTACTATGCAAAGCTTTTTGAGGTATTTGCTTTATTATTGGTAAAAATACAAGAGTATTAATTTTAACCAATAAAGATTAGTAAATTATAGGAATTGGCCACAAGTCACGGGCAGAAGATAGTTTATAACATGTATCGGACTCATTAAAAATAAAAAAAATAAATAAAGCAATCACTTAGAGCGGTCTCCTGAGACTAAGGGCACCACACAGACGTTAGTGTCATTTACATAAACCGGTTCCATTCTAATGTGTTTCAGGCTACGGACGAAGTTTTCAAACTTCATTTAATTTTGTAATTAAGTATGATTTGAAGGCCTTAATGAAGTTGATCAGAATTTGATGTTTGTATGGAAAATAAATGATGAGGAAAGTTTTAAGTTTAAATGTTAATAGCTATAAGATTAGGGGTAGGTTTCGGGAGGCGTGGGCCTTTTCGAACAGGATCTAAAGAGAGGCGAAAAGCCTCTTTTTAGCTTCTAATTTCGTCATATTTATATCAAACTAACTCCTGACCTCGACTTCGTCCGCGAGCCTCGCGTACCTTCCTCAAGAATTGGACTATCCAATGCATTTTTTTTTAAATCTGACTGGTAGTTCCGGAGATTACCCTCGGAGTACCTACGTTCCGGAGATTTCTTTCTTTCTTACCCTCTACATAAAAATTTACAAACAAACAAATTTAACCTCTTTATAATATTAAGTATAGATTTTTCTGTTGTTGTTTTTGTATTAAACCATGAAATTTTTAACATAACATCATGTCTATTTTCACCAAATAGTTAGGCGTTTAGTTGCATTAAAATTTTGCCAGTTATTTATGTGGGATACGTTGGCAAAATAAACGATTATGACACTTGTAAAACTTTATTTTTTATGACACTTCAAAATTATCAGCGTTGCACTGTAAGTCGTCGTATCGTAAATCTAGTTCCAGCCATTCGTCCCCTCTCTTACTCGCACACATCCTTCCCTTCCTTTCATCCGCCGTGTTCCGTTTTAAACAATTTAGCTGCATTCATATTTTATTATGATACAATATTTTTATCCCACATGTATAAGACACATTATTACATTTTGTCTCTTACAAAACATTATCCACAACATAATACATTAATAATAGCCACTGATAGCCCCACTTCAACATTCATTGATTACTCACTAAGTATCCACTGACCTTCAGTGAACTCACGGAGCAATGTACGCTGAAGTCATTATAATGGTCATCACTACATAATGTATTACTGGTTCATGGCCAATAGGACAGGTGGTCTCACTATCGTTAACACACATACCTACACACTCCACGTAAACACGTACAGTTAAACCAGAAATGGTATGCGCCTCAGTAATCTTCGTGTTTCGGAATTAGCACGAGCGTCGCGCCACTGAGTAACCCTCCTCAGAAGCAAATGTTTGTTCTGCCGCGCTTTATGCGCGTGCACCTATCATTGCGAATATGAACTTTTCTGTCTGTCGGGTTACCTACTCTGGTCACGGATCGTCATCTGTCACTCATAAGTTTTTTAGCATTGCATAGAATTGTTAATCTATAATTTTGTAATCGTGGTAATGCAAAATAGGCAAGTACTTCCATGGTTGTAACAGCTTTATATTAGATCTCAACATCGCTCGTTCGTATTTCCGAAGGTAGACGATGATTCTCGAAGCGCAATCTCTTTTTGGGATATCTGTAGGTACATTTATTATTTATACAACCTCATTGGTTACCTGTGGGGGTACTTAGATGAGCTGCAGGCGCTTAGGGCCCACTACAATTATTAGACCCTGAAACTCTTTCTTAAGGTACAGATTTCACGATCTAGATTCGGATTGATTCTGGATTTGAGCCCGCTTACTTACAATAGGCTCACCCCTTAAACATGGAGGAGACGTATAGCGTTAACCAGTAATTGTGTTTACTCAAACTCAAAGCATTTATTTCAATTAAACCATTTACAGGCACTTTTGAATTGTCAAAGAGTCGGTCAGTTAGTCAGAAAGTTGAAGCTAATTGCCCATTCCAATACGTAGATCTCTATGGAGAAGAACGGGCAAGAAACTCCAAGGACACTCTTTTAAATATAGATATTACAAAATCCTGGGTACATCATTCTTGTTGCTTCTATATGTGAGAACAATGTACAAAAAATAATCAAAAGCAATTGAAAATATAAGATTAAAAATAAGCCCTGGCAGATAAGAGATGACCAGTTTCAACTGACGGCGCCAATTCACGAACATGACGCGTGGATCAGCACCATCCAGCTCAACCATTTTGTAGGGAACCGAATGATCCAACACACTCGCCACCATCAGCGAGACATTTAAGTGAGCATGACATATTCTCAACTGCCATGCTATTTCAAGTCAACATATATCTTAATAAGTTAATAAACGGCTCCATGGTCTCACATTTACAAAAATAAAAATGCTTCTAAATTATACAAAACTATAGTTTGCAATGTATCTAAAAAAATAAAAGAATTTAACCACCAAAAAGAAAGAAAATCATTACTTAATTGGAACATTCAACAATTAAGTTGGTAAAACAAAAATGAACATTAAGTTCCTAATGTCAAAATAATTTTTTTTTTAAAAAGGCGAAGCAACTCTTCCAAATATTAAAATTTTAACTGGTGAGCCCAAGCGGCTGTGGAGCAGGACCAGCATTAAGCCAAGCATTTTTATCTACGATATAATCATCTAACTTATAATATGCTTGTCTACATAGTGTGCGTTTAATGCATGTTTTAAATTTCTTCTCATTTAGTTGAAGAATATCGAGTGGTATTTTATTATAACATTTTACACAGTACCCCATAAAAGAAGTGTGTACTTTATTAGACAATCTAAAACGTGGTTGATCTAATTTGTTCCTATTTCTAGTGTTAAAATTATGCCTGTCACTTATCTTACTAAAAAGATGGAGATTTTTTCGAACATACATAATGTTCTCATATATATACTGACAAGGTACCGTCATGATGTTAATTTTCTTAAACAGTTCCCTTGGAGACTCGCGTCTGCGGAGGTTGTAGATGGCTCTGACGGCCCTCTTTTGCAGAATAAAGATAGAATCAATATCTGCAGCCCGTCCCCACAGCAAAATACCGTAAGACATGATGCTATGAAAGAAACTAAAATAGACCAGTCTCGCGGAATCTACGTCTGTTAGTTGGCGGATTTTCCAAACAGCGTAAGCGGCTGAACTTAGCCGCCCTGCAAGTGATGTTAAGTGAGGACCCCACTGTAGTTTAGAGTCAAGCGTTATCCCCAGGAAAACAGTCTTTTCGACGAATTCTAGTGTCTCCTTATTCAATACAACGTGACATTCACTACTTCTAACATTCGGTAACGCGAATCTTATGCATTTAGTTTTGTTCTCATTTAATACCAAATTATTTACAGTAAACCAATTATGGACCCCAAGCATAGCGTTATTTACGTTGTCAAGCTCCTGTGCATGTCTGTTTACTTTAAAAATCAGTGATGTGTCATCAGCAAATAACACCATTTGTGGTCGGGTTTTCAGTAAATTAGGTAAATCATTTATGTATACTAAAAATAGGAATGGACCCAATATCGAGTCCTGTGGAACACCCATTTTGACTTTTAAACCCAATGAATTTACACCGTTTATTTGAACTTGCTGCAGTCTATCATTCAAATATGAATTTACTAAGCTCAGCGCAAGTTTATCTAGTCCGTAAGAATATCAGATAGACAGTCGTTTCATGTAAAATATTGGAATTCACCTACATCCAGTTAGCCTGGAAGCCGACCCCAGCATAGTTGGGTTTCTGTTATTATTTTTTTTTTTAATTTGTTTTTTTTAATTTTTTATAATGTTTTAATGAGTGTGTTTTAGTTTAATTTGTAATGTCCTGTGCGAGTCCCAATAAATACTTTTTCTTTCTTTCTTTCTAAAATGTTATGCAGATGATGATGGACATAACAGATGAAATATAGATGATACACTGCCTAACCCTTCAAGGAATGCAGTCTTGATGTTATGTTATAAGATAATAATAATACCAGCCTACATATATTTTCCCACTGCTGGGCAAAGACATCTTCTCAAACAGAGAAGGTAAGAGCATTAATGACCACATTTGCTCAAAGCGGATTGGCGATTTCAGATTATTAGTTACTAGCTTCTGCCCGTGACTTCATCTGCGGGCCTATAACGTTCCTGAAGAATTCAGCTATCCAATGCAAAAAGAATTTTTCAAATCCGACTGGCAGTTCCGGAGATTACGTCCTACATACATACAAACTTACAAACAAACAAATTACAAAAATATTATTATTATTAGAGTATGGATAAGTCCAGGTGTCCTCAGGTTGTTTTCCATCAGCACTGTCGGTGAAGCCCAAGATAAATAAAAAGACCCTCGTATCATTTGTTTAACACACTTAATTACTCTCAAACAGACCAGCACACTTGAGCACATCGAGCAGTACTATAAAAGCTATCTTAGCATGGTCCACAAAGCGCGCTCGACTGTCCACGGCCGCACACTGTGCCACTACAGGCAGGCGACTGGCGAGCTGCCAAAGTGTTCCGATGCTGCAGTTTCAATAGTACTAGTATGTGTTTTATGGTCACATTATTGTATGTTAGGTAAAAGAGGGTAATTAATTTAAAGGGGAGTTTTGGTGGTAGTGCAGTGTTTTGCGTTTGTTTCCTGTAGTATTCAGAAGACTAAGGAATAAAACTGAGAAATGAAGACTACTTATTGGGTAGCTTAGATAGCTTGTTCTGAAATATTGGTGCAAGGTTCTACATTAAATAAATTAATTCATTTATTTCAGGTTAATAACACCCATATCCAAACATACATTAACAAATAATATCAATTAAAAAATGATGATGTGGATATATTAAGTAACCTGTTCCGCTGAGCTATTTCTAAAGAGTCTTGAAAAGACCCTGGAAGAAATCGACACGTGTTTCACCTCTCAACGAGGCATCCTCAGGATGACGATTAACTTGTCGTGAACTCGAACACGGCGTGTTGCCACACCAAGCACCGAGCGCAGACAAAATTAAAATAAAATCAAATGAAAATAAATTATGTTATATCAAAACTAAAGAAATCAAATGAAACGAAAGCAAAAGAAATCAAATTAAATCAAATCAAATTAAAAATAAATACATAATACATACATAATAAGCACAGATAAAAACGAGCACTCATAAGGTAACAATATGTCTGCAGCAGCATTGCCGGATATAAGGGCAATCCAATCTGTTGGCGATCATCACCAGGACGGTGTTGGCTTTGCCCCGCACTCTGCGCACCAGAAACAAAAATGTACCATGTACAAAAGTGGCTATATACAACAACAAAACAACATAACATCACGCCTTGTTTCCCCGAAGGGTTGGGCAGAGGTCGGGTTGGGTTGGGTTGGGTTGGCTATATATCCTATACAAACAATAAGATTTAGTTTATCTTATTTAACTTCATGTAAAATTATAATTATAATTTGTACTACCTAAAAAGATGACATTAAAATTGCTGGATGGTATTAAATTAATTATTATTGACATTGAATTTTGACATTATTATAATTTCTCTATTTAATTGTGCCAGTATAAAAGAAAATAATTAAGTAATAATAATGTTTAATGCACGCTAATTTAGAATGATAAGGGAAGGCGAATGATAATTGCAATGCTTGTAAAAGGCTGCTAAGTCATAAGTACTAACTTAACATAATACCAACATTATACATTTAGTTCGCAATAAACGTTTTTGACTTTGACTTTGACGCGCGCCGCTTGCGCATCGACGCTAGAAAGCATGTGCAGTGGGCTGCGTCAATTGGTTACCCCAGTTGTATTAAAATTTTAATACAATTGGGGTACCCAATTGATGCAGCCCCCCGTACATACATGTACACGCTTTCACGCGACATTACATGTATTTTTATTCTCTCCACAAGCATTACCAATCTCGTGCAGTTGCAGGCAATGGGTCTTTATTGTTAAATTTAAGAAGTTGCCTCCAACTATATAAGATAGTTAGAAATAGGTCATCTTTGTTTCCATTTTTTTTATAGTTTACTTTGCATGCATTCGGGATTTTCGATTATTTAAATTTACTGCCTCGTTGGTCTAGTGGTCGCAAGCGCTACTGCTGAGCATAAGGTCCTGGGTTCGATTCCCAGGTGTGGCAAAGTGTTATTGGGTTTTTCTATCTGAAATTTCTCAGTAGCAACCAGGAGTCTGGATTTGTGCCCGGTTGATGGCAATAGGCTCACCCCCTATTACATGGGACTTAAAACATAGCATAGTTTTTTGCGAAAAGCTCAATATTAGGGTCAATAATTATGTGCTAAAGGAGTATGTTTAAAACCGATTATACAAAGAAAACACTAGAAAGTGCAAAGTAACTTTAGTTTCGGAAGTCGGTGGCAACTGGCAAAAAATAAAATAAAACCAAAGACAAAACTTAAGTTTTTGAAAGTCGGTTGTATAATTTGTAAAAAAACTGTTTTTGATTTTTTTAAATCGTGATTATGCACCAACAGATCTGAGCGTTAAACACTAAGTACCTAATCTTCACTTAGTTTAATAACATCTGTCATAAATTAAAACAAAACTAGTAATTACAATCTCTCGTCAAGTTTCAAGCATTTCGCGGCGCTCGTGTTCGTTGAGGCGAGGTGTGAACTGACAGCCAAGGTGCTCGTCACCTCTCGCTAATTGAAATCGACAGCTTTAGGAAGGTACTTACTTATTTCTACATAACATAATATATTTTTCTTCTCTCCATAAGCGTTTATTAACAATTGTATGATTGCGGAATGCATAAGAATGCACTCAGATATCTATAGAAATTCTTAGGTTCTCAAGTGGCAATTTATGGTCAAAACCAGCGAAGCTTTTAAAAGCCTGGCCCTGGGTGACTATTTAAGGTCTTGGCAGCATTTTGACAGCTCTTTTCTCAAATACTAAACCATGATTAGGTTATAATATGTGTAGCTTTAAGCGTAAAACACCTACCTATGTAGTTTTCCACTACGACTAATATCAACCCTCATAAATTAAAACTAAACTAGTAAAATCTCTCGTCAAGTTTGAAGCACTTTTCCAGCGCTTGTGTTCGTCGAGGCGAGGTGTGAACCGACATCTAAGGTGCTCGTCACCTCGCGCCAGTTGAAAACGACGGCTTTAGGAGGATACTTAGTTATTCCATTGCACATTATGTTAAAGTTAAGATTAAGTAATAGTGATTTTTGTCTTTAATGTTTTTATGAATCTAATGGTTCTAGTATGAGAACAAAAATAGTAAAAGATAGTAATTGATTCAGGCGTGACCTTGTGGATATCCATTATAAAATACAATAGACGTGGATATATTTAGTAACCTGTTCCACTTCGCTATTTCTAAAGAGCCATAAAAACCCTGAAAGAAATCGACACGTGTTTCACCTCTTAACGAGGCATCATCAGGATGACGATTGACTTGTCGCAAACTCAAACACGGCGTGTTGCCACACCAAGCGCTGAACGCAGAAAAAGGCAGCCACACAAACAGTCTGCGTCTATGTATTTAAAAAATAGTAAATGTGACTATCAGCCAATACAAGTCTTCACTTATTAAAATATCGAGACACCTCTGTGCCTCGGAAAGCACGTTAAGCCGTTGGTCCTGACTGTCATGCTTGGATCTTTGACAGTCGATACGGGTCGTCAGAAGCCCGAAAGTATGACAACCAGTCTCACCAAGGGGTATCGTGTTACCCAGTAACAGGATTGTGGAGTTCCAAAAGACAGTCGCTCCATGTAAAATACTGGTATTGAACTGCATCTGGTTAGACTGGAAGCCAACCCCAACACAGTTGGAAAAAGGCAAGGCAGATTGATTGACTTATTAAAAACAGAATAATTAAAATATTATAGTAAATAGCATTTTTATTAAATACTTGATGGTTATGTGCATCATTCACAATAATAAACATTGTTTTCTTTCATTTTAAATGGTTTTGATTTAAATAATGATGTACTTACATAAATACTAAAGTTTCTTTTTAAGGGGTTCGATCGCATATGCGCGAGTTCCTTATATAAAAGTTTATAGTAGGTACCTAAAAAGTCCATTATGTCTTCTAGTGGCTTTCCGGTCATTACTCTGACATCAAACTCGTCACAAATGTTACAACAATAACAACTAACAACCATAAACTAAAAATTTCCTAACGCTTTTAGTCTAGATTATCCACAAAGGATTCCTCAAATCATATCCCTTCCTACATTTATCTAATGTCAGGTGTTCCGTTACATCGAAGACATCTGTGACACGGCGAAAACTGGCTATAACTCAGTGTCGAGATTAGCATTGAATGAAATATTTATATGAACAGCTTGGACTGACGTCTGCTTGATTATGGTTTGATCTTTGGTGAAGAAAAACTTGTATAGTCTTGTAAATACGTAGATAATAATAATTGATTATTTAAAAAAGTGGGCAGCAGGGTCTTTTTTGCTATTTATTTAATTTATTTATTTAGATCTCCAACAAAATATGTACACAACACATGACACTTATATAAAGGGAACATCGGGTATTAAGGTGTACTCCTTCAGTTTTAAGAGACCACAGAATGCACAATAAAGTTAACAACAAAGTTAATAATATTTTAGAGGTATGGGGAACAGGGTGAAAGATTCACTTGTCCCCTAAGAAAAGGGAGAATCCTCCGAACAGACGGGTGTCGGTGGGCAACTGCCCAACGATTAATGTCGGGAGGTCGTATATACTCATCGCGCGGTAAACCCTGCTTGCACGATGCAGGATTTGTATGACGTCAGGTCTTTGATGAGGAGTTCGCATGTGACGTTGTAGATGCTGCCACAGAGTAAAAATATTAATAAATAGGTCAGGAAAAGTTAATACATTTTTAAAGGATCAAAATATACATTACCTATAACCCTACTATCCACAACAAAAAACATGTGATTCGTAACATATCAAGTGAAACGTGGGTGCCTGTAGGAACAGGCACCCACCCAGAGATAGGAAGCTCTTTGGAGAAAAAGACTTCATGTTATGTCATATTTGTTGTAATTCCACCAAGCGTTGTTTGAGTTCAATAAGAGATTTCCAATGCATTTTCAATGCAACAAGCTCTTCTTTTGTAAAATCATAGTTAATGTAAATTATTGCCTTTATTGTTCCCACTGGTAGGAATCAGACGTCCTCTCTGTGAGAGGGAGTGGGTCGTTATCCATAACGCGGGCACAGTGTCTTATAATAACACTACAATTTATTATGTAGTCGACTTTAACATGGTGATAAGTGTTTATTCATGTGACTATTATGTCTGTAAACAAGAGATATTCCGGAAGAGGGCAAAATAAAATAAAAACCGTCAAGCTAGCTGTCATTAACATTCGTTCAGATTTGCATGTCATCACGCGAGTGCATACTAACCACTGCTTATATGAATTGTTTTGTCATGTTGTCGTATTTAAATTGAGTTCAGTTGGTACGTTATGAATGGGTTATGGGCTGGATATAAAAGACAGTGTGTTTTACAGATTTTGATTACTATTTCCATTATTTTATACTTAAATACTTTGCTACTTATTTTTAAAGTTAATAAATAATTACCGATGTCGATGCCGATTTCCGGCTACTTCTGTTTTTGACGGCTATCGTTTACGAGCGTGTGCTCTTATTTAACTAAGCCTATCTTGACGGTGAAAGTATGTGCACAATGCGGAAAAAATAGAATACCGTTTTTGGTTATGTAATTGTAGGTATAATAGATAATAATAGAATTGTGAGATGCTGTGAAATCTCGAAAAAATAATCAGCACTCCCATACATTTGCGTCGACTAGGTATTGAAGTTTTGCGTGGGACAGTTGATTTTTTTTTGCGATTACAATGTTGGTCCTATGGAGTAAGTTGTTCACTTTCATGGTCTGTACCACAGCCTTCATTTTGACCACACCTTTCTGCTACACCTGTATATTAGAGGTTATAATACAGATCTTACTTCAATAACTATCTTACTAGGTACCATATGTATTTTTTTTAACGATTTTATCTAGATTCTTGAAAATAACAAGACTTATCCACACCGGATGTTTGTTGCCATGTCCATAGACTAACAACCTCTCTATAGAGCTCCATAGAGCTAATATTGACGTGAACTTGCTAGCCGGAAGTACGTAGATGGGAAATAATAAACTAGCCACGTCTAGACTAGAGGAATTTATTATTATTACTGCTATCTGGCGACTGTAATAAGCTTGATTTTATCACAAGAGTAGTACTGTGTGATGATACGAAAACATCGAACGACATTTTTTGCCCAAACAAACTGTATTGACTATGATACAGAAGATTTTTTAATGGTTACAAATAGGTGTATAAGAGCAGCCTAATTACGTTACACACTTTTAATCACAATCCGAGTTTTGACGGATATTGCTAATCCATTGCTTTATAGGTTTGAAAAATTCGTCTGCTCAACGACGTAAATAACGCAATGAACGTGGGTTAACTGTCAAAATGGAAGCCATTGCGATCAATTGTCATTATATGTTACACCGCTGTTTTCATCTCCTCAAAACAGTCCCTTACACACAAACGAGGTTCCATATCATGTCACGATTTTCAGAAAAATATAGTCAAACACCAACAATGCAAATCGCTTTAGGAAATACGGTGTATAAATATGCACAAATGGCAGTTGGTGTATAAATAATTTTCCATAGAATATAATTGTTATACTGGGTGTCAACTACATTAAAATGTACAAAAAGCTGGTCACTGCTGTAATTACGGAAGCGCACCGAATTAATTATTCGTATCTCGGTTCATGAGCCCCACAATACATTATCGTCGCAAAGTTCGTACCTACATGTAGTTGCTGTGGGTGCAGTTTTTTAGCATGAAAAATAAGTTTTTATCTAAATAGAATCTTTTATTAAAGCAATCGTTAAAACTGTTACAAAGGATCATTTGGCGCTCGAGTGACGTTGACAGGGCGGCGCTGTTGGTAAACATTTGCGCAATTGTTTTGTGAAATGTCACTTGAAATGCATCCAAAAAAGAAGATGGCGGCGTTAATTCCGATTTTTGCCACGGGCCAAAAAATCCTTATATTGTTTTACATGGCGTTTTGTTGTTTTCAACCTACCTTCATGCATCATATAAGATTTTAAAATATTGATTTCAATGTCCCTGGAGGAGCAGGAGAATTTTTTACTGTCGACAGGAAAATCTGTTAGAAGTATCTTCACTGCATATTTTACGATCAATTCGCACTGTAGCTGCTCCGTTATTGATAACATTCTAGCACCTAAGACTGTTTGCATAGCAGTATCACCGAAAACCAACGTAATATAACTTCAAGCCAGTTCTCTTAGGGGTTATGTAAAGGTGTGTAGGTACAGTACACCTCCTAAATTTTGCCAGAAATCTTAAAGTCCCATGTAATAAGGGTCAAGCCTATTGAAAGGAATCTACTCTTAAGGTAGCTATGTAAAGCGGTACTACAACACTACAGTATTTGTTAAAAAGCAAATATGAGAATTATTACAAAAAAAAAAAACAAATCGTAAATCAAATCATATAGAAAGAAGAAACTTGAATCAAAACGCCCAATATTGATTTAAAAACTAACCATTTGTGCCAACTCTGGAGCGGACAGTGCTCATATTAAAAATTTTAGTATTCTTACTTAATATTTTCTGGGTTAGTGCCAGAACTTAAACTGGCAGCTTGTATGAGGTTCACCGTTGTTTGGCGTGGCATGTGACGGAAACAAAACAAGCCTTGAATTGAATGATATATGAATAAGATAAACCAAGAGATATTTCATAAAAATATTTATACGTTTATCGAGCCAAGTCTTTTTACGAGTGACTACGCTTTTACGTTATGAATATATTTATGAACTAGCAGCGTCCCGCGGTTTCCCCCGCCTAACCTCGATCCCGTGGGAATATCGGGATAAAAAGTATCCTATGTGATAATCGTGGTTATAAACTATCTGTGAAGCAAATTTCATCTAAATCCGTTCAGAAGTTTTTGCGTGAAAGAGTAACAAACATCCATCCATCCTCACAAACTGTCGCGTTTATAATATTATAGTGTTACGACCTGGGTATGGGATAAATTAATTACTACCAATCAGACAATTAAATAACTTTATTAAACACAAAACACTTAAAACAAATACACTACTGATCACTATTCGCTTAGATATCGCACTTCTAGTTCACTTCGCTTCGCTTCGTTGTATCGCCTAAATCAGACTGCCTACATCGTGTTTTTTTTTTTTTTTTTTGAACGGGCATCTCGCAGTTTTGACCACTAAGGTCTTGGCTGCTTAACCGGACTTTCCTGTGGGTGCCTTAAGCTGCTCTCTCACACTCAAAGCCTCCAGCCAGGGGCAAAAAACTAAACTAAATTAAAACTAGGCGAACGCTCGCTAAGGGCACCCCCTGTGGGGTACGAACCTCGGTTTAGGGCGTCGCTGAGGGGAGGACAGCAAGAAGGGACAGGCTGGATCAAAATTGGTTTAGATCATGATTATTATTCGGGGTAGTTTAAAGCTACGTGCTCAGCGGCAACAACTTGCTGGCACCTCGTTTTCGAGCAAGGGTCGGGGCCTACATCGTGTGTCGGCGCTCTGCTTTTATACCGCCAATATTCACGAACATTCCGGCTATGTGTAGAACGGTTCCAGAAAAACATCAACAAATAAACATTACCAGGAAATACAAAAGTAGTAGGTATAAAAAATAATAACCTACTTGTACCGAATAAAGAAATAGGTACTTTATGCCCTCGGCGTACGGTCGAAATTACAATGACAAGTCCTAATATTTTTTATAAGTAGTTACCTACTTAACTTCAAACTAATAATAATGGAATGCTTCTCGAAGTTTTTAGCGCAAACACACTGTAATCCGTGCTTTCTCGAAAGATCTCGTACGTACGACGTAACAATAGTAATATTAATTAATAACTATTTAATTAATAATATTAATATTGATAAAGTAAGATTTTTTGTGGGGTTTGTGACTAAAGTATGCAAGGGTCGATTAATTTGAAAAGTTAAACTGCGTTTCTCTGTAACATGATAGGTTTTTCTTACATAAGGGAGACCTCCAGGCCCTGATCTTTTCAGCCTTAGTTAATAAACTGTCTGTTTAATTAATGACAGTTTAATATGGGTACAAGATCTCAGTAATTTTCATGTTTTAAAATACATCAGATTGTACCAGTCTACGTTTATTTGTTCGAAGCCTTTCCTTACACACTACACAGCGGTAACAGCCGTAAAAATGAGTCTACTCGCAACCAATGATAATTCATTGGTTTATACCTACTAGAAAACTGAAACCCGAAATTCTATTATTGAATGAAGAATAGAAATGAATGAAAGAATTAAGAAAATGTGTTAACATTTTAGGTCGTGGTGGTTAGATATACGGGTCGTTTTCAAAATGTATGTAAACTTTTTTATGTTATTTTTGTATTATCGTAACACAAAAGTAGCACAATTGAAGATTATGGGCAGAATCACAATGAAGTCGACGAATCTAATCAATTTTGTTTCTTGTGCTTCCTTTCATTTTTGTGGATGTTTTGATTTTAAAGCCTCTCGGTAACGTCTTTGTCGTTCAGCGGGCGTTAACGGCATCTTTCCTAAATCGGAAATTAAATGAAATTACTAATCACATTGTAAGTGAATATACTAAGACAAGCCCTAGAAGTCAAGGGACACAAAAATAGTAACACAATGGTCACACAATTGAACAAAATTAACATTTCCCTAGCCTTCAAAAATTTTTATTTTTGTAATTTCACTCTCGAGTTACTCGTGAAACATGCATATGATATTGTTATACCATTAACTACACTGACATGCTGCACTTTAAAGTATAGTACTTACCAAATTCACGTAATTTGTCACTTTGTCACAACTTCTTAAAGTCCTTTTTACGACGCGCACGAATCGCAACCCACAGTTACTAAACAAAATGGCGCAGCCGAAAGAAACTAGCGCCCTCTCGTTGTAACTATTTTGATTGTGGAGATAGCAATTTTGTATGGGAAACAAATTATGACAGGAATTAAATTTAGTTTTTTAAAACAATAGAACCAATTTCCATATTTAAAAAAAAATCTATACTTGCTATTTTATTACAAATTAATCTGAATATTGATTTATATGTTTACATTTAGAACTATATTTTATATTATTTTACCAACAAGTTGGTGAACACATAATAACAACAAAATGTACATACATTTTGAAAACGACCCATACAGTACCTGGGCGATTGAGCTCTGCTCTGGTGAAAATAGAGAATGCTCATTTAATAGTACAGGAAAGTTCATTAATTGCATGGAAAGTACATACTAATTCCATGCTGCCATGATAGTAGGTACTTACTAATTCCATGCTGCCATATCATTATTACGAGGTAGCCGTCTTGTTCTAAACTTTGGACGACCGAGCTCTGCTCGGGTGAAATACGGAACAAATTTTCCCAGATATGAGACCTAGCTAGATCGATTTTTCGCCCCCCGCCGTTTTCAAATATATATATATATATATACAAATATTGCTCATTTAATATTATAGGATACAACAGACGCATCGAGTATAAACACTCATATCTAGCCAATCTGTAGTGTTAAGACTGAAAATTGACATTTATATTATATGGACTACGATTTAATTTCAACTCTTTATTTGTGGCTTTTGTGGACATGATAATTATTCAGATTTATTACAGTTGTAATAGAAATCATGTACTTGCGTTTAATTAAAATAGGTTTTTATTTTTATTAAATTATTTATCTTTTGTATAGATTCTTTTCTATATTGTGAATGTGAGAACGCTGTAGGCTTAATGGACTGTAGATTTGTTGACCATTTTCTTAAATACCTGGTACTTATTGAAAGACTTACACTGTCCTCCCATACTTAGTCACACTGTTATTTGAAAGAATTGTAAAAGCCAATTATTTTTAAAAGAGTAACCATTGAGTTTCTTGCTGGCTCTTCTCCATAGGAAACGATCAATTGGAACCATGCACTTAGCTTCTGACGTGTCATACGAGTAAGTGCCTATGTAGTTTTATGTGAAATAAAATATTTTGAATTTTGAATTTGAAAACAGACCATGTCACCATTTTAGTGAAAAGGCCTGGTCGATCAAAGCCCATATTTTAACAATGACGGCGCCTATTAAGTCCCGTATATCCGAACGTTATTCGAGAGCTCGCATTGATTGGTCGCAGTTCCCGTCAGTTATAGCCATAATAGCCGCGCTTGGCAGGTTGTGATAAGATGTTAATAGTAGGCAAAAGTGCCGCTGATATGATTACCACAGGCCATTCTATAGCCATTAGTGACTGGCAGTTTGAGAAGTCATGCTCGCTCAATAACTGGTTTTCAGTTGAGTTGAGTTTCAGGTCACTGAACAGAACCAATTTTTACTGGCTTAAATTAATGTCCTATTTAGTAAGTATAAAAAAATATTTTGGTTTATTCAAAATCTATTACTGTTTTCTACTACTATTCTGTTTGTAAAAAAACCTAAGTATTTTTGTACGTAAATATCTTTACAGTTTTTAACACCTAACTATTTACATGTGGTACTTAATAAATTAAAAGACTAACTACCTATCTGCATAATTAAACACAGAAACAAAAGGACTCTTAGGCGTCGAAGTATTCGTCCGCATCGCTGTAATCCGGAAAAGTGCCCAGAAGACTGGCAGCATTGCCACGTTGAATGGCAATGCAAATTCTTTGGTCAAAGAACGAGCCAGCCCTCTGGTCACGTGAAGTGTCGACCAGTCGACGGGAAAATTCCCTTATCGCAAAAAAAAATGTGATTGCGTGATTTTGTTAGTATCAAAATATGTCAACTACATGCCCCTATTTTTTTATTACGTTGATTTAGAAGCTTGATTTTTTTAGAGCTCCAAGGGTATATAGATCTACTTATTTGATATTAATTTCAACTTAATACCTCTGCGTGTTCCTGAGAAAATGGGTCTTGACAGACTGACGAACGGACAACGAAGTGATATTATAGAGCTCCGTTTTTTTCTTTTGAGGTACGGAACCCTAAAAAATGAGAAATCTTTGAATTTATCTGACAGATGCTGCTTATCCGGGTACTGAAACAGCCCGTTAACTTTATTGTTATACGCTTGTGTGTTGTGTTATACCTTTGTGAAACTACATTTGTTTATGTTTGTTTACTTTTACTCACCCATAATAGTAAAAAGTGTTTCCCCTTTATTGCCCATGGCCGCAGATGGTGTTACACCCTCATAGGGCTAAGAGAACTTGCATTTAAGTCGCTCAGCTGTGTAAGGAGGATGCAATTTTGTAAAGAGAGGGCCTCGGAAAAGGTGGGCCTCTAGTGAGAACGAGTCGGGAAAGATCTCTGTTCAGGGGCTCTTGTAAGCAGGAAATTTTATGACGTACTTAGAGAGTTACGCTTGTAAGGTATCAAAGTGTATTGAAAGGAATAGAAAAACTAAAAATATTAAAAATGTGATGATGAATAATTGTCACAAAAGTTTATAGTACTTTCAATTTAGATTATAGACAGATTATCTGTGCCTCGCAAATCACGTTAAAAGCTCCTACAAACAGGCGCGACACGCGACGCGACACAAAGGTACATCGCATCGCGCGACGAGCGGTGTCTTTGTGTCGCGTCGCGTGTCGCGCCTGTTTGTAGGAGCCTTAAGCCGTTGGTCCCGGCTATCTTTCGTGGATCTTTGACAGTCGTTACGGGTCGTCAGAAGGTCGAAAGTCTGACAACCAGTCTTACTAAGTGGTATCGTATTACCCAGTATCGGTTGTGGAGGTCAGATAGGCAGTCGCTCCAAGTAAAATACGGTATTCAGCTGCATCCGGTTGGACTGGAAGCCAACCCCAACATAGTTGGGAAAAAGCTAGGTAGATTGATTGAGACAGATTATCCGAAAAATATGTAACAATTTTTAGTAATCGTTTAAACCTTCTTTCATTACAAAAGTAATGAAATCTCGAGGCTGTGAAATTAAAATTATACCTAATTAAATAGAAATAGTACAAGTGGTATTACTGTCGCAGCCTGCAACACGATCGTGAAAATATGGGCCGAGGCATAGTCGAGGCTCACATACGTGAGTTCATCAATGCCTGGTTCCGGCCAAGGCTTGTATAGTACTTTTCTCAAATTCAAACTGAGTAAATTAATTATAAATTCCAGAAACAATGACGAACAAGGAAAATCTTTCAGGCGCCAATATGTTCTTTATTTTTTCTTTACTTTAAGCAGCTCTATTTGCAAACCTAATGGAACAACTAAAATCTTTGATAAGTTACCTCGTTGGTTGCCATGTGTTGAAGTAAAAAGTTCATACCATTTTTAAATAATACGATAATTTATTCGGCCGCTAAACACGACAGCTAAGGATTTTATACAAACATTTTCGGCCGGGCGCTCGCATATATTCGACCAGTACAGCATTTTAGATTTATCTCGAAGAAGGTTGTCAAAATAATGTTCGAATTTCCAAGCATGTTTGAGACAAGAATCTTTCACAGTTTGCAGCCAGTAAGTTAACTAAAAGGGTAGAATTTTTTAGAGGAAAATGTCTTACAAAACAAAAGAAACGGCTTTTGAATAAAAAACACGACAAAGAAGGTTTTGTTCTTATTTGCAAAAAAAAAAAAAACATTTTTGCAAGCCTGTTATGTTTTTATAATGAATTTTTAAGTGTGGCAACATAATGGTTTGACTGTGTGACTGGAGAATAAAGAACTTCCACGAAAAATTTGCAGAAACGAAGCGTTGGAAACGGAAAATCCCGCCATTATTAATTTGACTTGAAGCAATTCTTTAATTTGTTTTAATTAGGTTTTTTAAAGAATCGTAAGGATCTTTTTAACAAGCAAAATAGGGAAAGTTTTGGACAAGGAATTAAACAAAAAAACAATACAAAATGGCGAAGTAGATAACGTACAGCGGGTTGCTACGAAAAGCGCCTTACGCGAGCCTAAGAACGCGCGAAAACTTAGTGCAGACTAACTGGCGGTGGACGGCTCGCTTTATTCTAACATCATTTCCGGCCTCCAGCCACTATCAGTAATAATGACATTACATTCAAGTAATGTCATTACTACTGACAGTGATTGGAATGATCTTATGGATCTTATTTTCATAGTTTTACGTCAATATTGGAAGGATTACAGTATTAAAGTCATTATTACTGATAGTGTCTGGAGGCCTTTTTTTTTGGCTGGGAAATTAGCAGATAACTTCTCCCGCTCTGGGCGGAGGGCGTGTCAGACTCTTACTGACTAAAACCCACCCGTGCTCCTTCGGTTGCCCTGTTGCCGGGGGCCACGATCTCCCTTTCGGTTTTCTTCGCACCCCCGGCAGGCATCGGCCCTAACGGACCCCGTCAGTTCTGTTGACATCTCTATGAGGCGCGCGTGGAACACAACGCGCCGTCGACCCGGGCCTGGTCCTTATCGGACGGCGAACTACCCATTGCTCACCGTCCGCAAGCCCGCGCCTACGGTGGCCGGAAATCGGCCTGCGATTTCCGACGCCCAGGGCGTCTCCTCCTGCGGCGGTTAGGGGCGTGAGGGCGCGAAATTTGCCTCTCCCTCACGCGTTTCGCCTCCTCCTTCGCGAGCATTACTGCTTCGCAGAAGGAGGTGACGACCTCCCATTTCCTCTCGCTCCCTACCATGGCCCGAATCAGGGCCGGACGCGAGAGATCACCGTCGCCGATCGCCTCCACGAGGACACGGCGATGCTCCGCCCAAGCTGGGCAGACCCTCACCGTATGCTCCACCGTGTCCTCCGGGCGATCCACACAATGGTGACACCCAGGCGTTTCCTCCCGCCTTATCCTGAACAGGAACCTCCCGAAACAGCCATGTCCGGTGAGGACCTGCGTCAGGTGGAAGGTGAGGACGCCGTGGCGCCTCTCTAGCCACTCCTCAAAGAGGGGACTTATCGCCGCAATTGTGGCGTGCCCAGCACTGGGTTGCGACAATCGCACTCTCCATGACGCCATGAGATCCCGCCGGAGCTCTGTCCGCTGTGCCGTGATTTCTCGCGGCAGCGGAGTTGAGCCCCGGCATTTCGCCTCCTCGCGCCACTCCCAGATGTGCGCGAGGACATTGTGTCTGGAGGCCGGAAATGATGTTAGCAGAATGCTAAAGCACAATTAACGCGGCCTGCACTGGGAAAAAAATAGCTGTAATTTTTTAACGAATGTGTCGGCATCGCTCTTAATTAAGAATGATGTGAAAAGATTATAATTAAGAAAAATACCTTTTGCTTAATAAAAACTTTAATTAACTGACAGACAACGCACAGCGTAAACCGCTGGGTCTAGAAGCTTGAAAAGCACAAGAATTCCTTTTATAAAGAATAAATAAATTATGTAACTAATATTATCTTCTTATATACATATTATAATATTAGTATAGATAATATTGAATCCCTATTTCCCTTGGTCACGGCATCACGCTAAAACGGCTGAACGGATTTGGATGAAATTTGGCATTTGGGTAGACCATGGACCCGGAGGACATAGGATACTTTTTATCCCAATTCCCACGGGATCGAGACTAATGCGGGTGAAACCGCGGGGCGCAGCTAGTATAACAATATAATTTAAGAGAGTGTCTGAGGAGTTTCTTGCCCGTTCTTCTACATAGGAAACTACTAAGCTTTGGAATGGGCAACTAGCTTCATATTTCTGGCTGACCGACTCCTTGACAATTCAAAAGTGCCTGTAAATGGTTGAATTGAAATAAATTCCTTGTATTTGAGTAAAAAACGCTTTCGAGTTTGACTAGGAAAGGATTTTTGAAAATTCATGCCCTGAAGGGTTCAAAACAAAAAGTGAATGAAAGTTTTTGTGTAAGTACATCGTTTGCCAATGAAATCCCGTATGGCTCACGGCTGGTTGGTAGGTATATAATTAATCTGATACTGAAATTGATTTTTATACTATCTACACCAAAAAGAGAAAAAAAAATACACCATTTAGGTATTTTCGAACGCCATGAAAAATTGTATTAAACATTTCACCCTTCTCTTTGAAAAATTCATTCCGTAATTGGATTTGTGTCCGATAAATGGCGACAAGGCATCCTATCACGTTGAAATCTAATAACGTTATTAACGGAGTGTCCACACACTGGTATAATGTGTATTATCACAATAATAATAATGGTGAATAAATTCTCAACATAGGTATAAACCTATGTTGAAAATTTATTCACCGGTTATAAAACCGCTAAGGATGACGAAAACTTTAGAAATGTTATGACACTGTTTTAGGAAGGTATAATGTATTTTAGACCTTTCCTTCAAGGCTTTCTAGTTTAAAAGAAATGTTCAATATTTACTGAAATTTTATCTTCATCACCTATGCCGAAATTATGAACCATAATCCATCTCCATGTTTGGATATAATCTCCAATCCTCGGTCATTTATCTGATTGCAAAAGAGAGAACTACCGAAAAAAATTCACCTAAAACTAGTACCTACAAATATCTGTAGGAAATAAGCTCTACAAACCACCCAACTCCGTTCACAAATAATTAAACTCCAATTCGTCAGAAGAGTGCACCAACATTCCCTCCATACCTGGTACGGTCAGCGCCTACAGTTCCCACAAACATACTACGTACCCCTGGCTAGTTGCCAACTCGAGCAATTTATCTGACAGACTCCGATACGGGTTGACAATCGGTCGAGTATTTGGTGCTGTTTGCCCATATCGGCTTGCTATCGGAGCTCCGATGTTTGGATTGCTCTGCAGCTTCTGTTTTTGAGTTCAGACTTTCGAAGCCTGTTTTGGCACAGTTTTTTTTTTTTTCTTGATATGTTGTATGGGGTATTTTTATAGATAGATTATTTTTATAGATTTTTTTTATACTCGAATCTCGGCCTCTAAAATTTGTATGTTTTTAGTTGCACATCAGTGGTATTCTAAGCTGTCATCATTGATGCCAAGCTGCAGACACAATAGATTTAATAATTCGAGCCGTCCATTGCCAGCTAAACTAAACTAACCTTAAACTAACTTAGTTTAGCTGGCGGTGGACGGCTCGCATAAGTGTGTAGTCAATTGTGAGTGCTTTGCTTGTCAGGTTTCATAAATTAGAAAGACAGAAAATACGTCTATTTGGGGTAAACATGACGCAAAGAAAGAACACTAACACAAAAAAAAAAGTTGGGGGAAAAACATTATCACATCCACGCAAAACGGCCATCACTCAGCATAATGCTGTGACCCTATGCGAAACGGAGCCCCAACGCTATTTTTCAGCGACAGCATTAAGTATTTAGGCCATTTTTTACCCTGTAAAAAGACCTAATTTCAGTTACAATTATTTAACAAACTAATATTTAAAAAGAAACCAAATCGGTAGGTAACCAAATGTTTTTGTATCCTTTGTGATACACAAAATCATCGAACCTTTTCATGAAAGATTTAAAAATTTATATCCAGAATTATTTAAAAAAACCACCACATCCATCAAGATCACGCGAAAAGTAAACATTTCAAGCAATTAACCCTTCGCTCGCAATAAAATGCATTAAAGGCCGCACAATCAGGCCGCAATCCGACCGCCGCGCCTCGCGCCTTCAGAATCGGCCTGCATCTGACAACCGCTGATCGAAAACCGTTAATAACCGCCACACGTATCAATGTACCGCTTTTGAAGTACTATAAAGAGTTAATCATACTTCTATTTCCGACAAATTTATTTTCGTTTTCCGATTTCCGTCAGATTGTTTGCTTTCTGTTGCGTATTTTTCGCGGTTTGTTGTTGTTGCTTTTGATTCATAAAAAACTTTATAGCTATTTACGGAATAGCAAATAAGCTAGCTGAACTAAACCGTCTAAAATTATGTTGTAGGTACCTAGATCAAAATAACTTTAAATAAAATGTACCTATGAGTGAAAACATTCATGCAAGCTGTTGAGCCTTTTCTTTTGGGTGGGAAACTATCAAATAACTTCTCCCGCTCCATGCGGAGCGGGAGAGCGTGTCTTACTAACTAAAACCCAACCGTGTTCCTTCGGTTGCCCTGTTGCTGGGAGCCACGATCTCCCTTTCGGTTTTCTTCGCACCCCCGGCAGGCATCGGCCCTAACAGACCCCGTCAATTCTGCTGACATCTCTTTGAGGCGCGCGTCGAACACAACGCGCCGTCGACCCGGGCCTGGTGCTTATCGGCCCGTGCCTACGTTGGCCGGAAATCGGCCTGCGATTCCCGACGCCCAGGGCGTCTCTTCTTGCAGCGGTTAGAGGCGTGAGGGCGCGAAATTTGCCTCTCCCTCACGCCTTTCCGCCTCCTTCTTCGCGAGCATTACCGCTTCGCTAAACCATGGCCTGAACCAGGACCGGACGCGAGAGATCACCGCCGCCGAAGCTGTTTGAGCTCTGAGATTTAGAACCTAAAACAAAATCGTACACCGAAACACCGAACAGTTCCATTTAAGGTGAAACCGCAGCTAAAGCCGCAAAATTAAAATTTTCTTACATTTTTTGCAATTTTCAGGTCAGTGTCAGTGTCAGTTGTGTATGATTTGCTCCATAAGAACAAATCTAACTTTGAGAGATTTATTCATGATTTTATAATGATTATAATTTTGTAAATACATAATATGTATTTACAAAATTATAATCATTATAAAATCATGAATAAATCTCTCACGACTATAACAGATATTATCTGTTATAGTCGTGAATCATATTTTTGATCAAGATACAACCAGGCAATGACCTGCATATTGCAAAAAAAACGTAAGATTTTTTGAATTTCGCGGGCAACAACTGCGTATTATTCTGAAGCGCAACAACATTTACCAATGTATGAGAAAACTCATTTCTAACAGACAACAAGGCAGAAATGAGAAAACCAACACAGAATCAAGTCTCAACCTTTATCTACAGACTGCTTAAACATTAACTACCTATTTACTGAACTTCTTCTCGATAGTAATGAAAAACATTGAATATACCTCCGGAGTGCAATATCTCTGGGTTGCAATTTGCAAGCTGGCTTGGCCTCTCGAAGGCGTTCTGTTAACGACCTGAACTATTTATGCAGAATTGCTAGATACATTATTCCGACTGTGTAACTGTTAGCGCGAATTAAGCTTTTTTGAACTGAGAGCCGAAAATGGAATATTATTAGCTACTAGCTTCTGCCCGCGACTTCCGTGGAAGTAAACTAAGTATATACTATAAAATATATATAATGGCAGTAGTGTAGCCGACTATCAGTGACTTTTTTTTGTAATCGGTTCACTACTTTCAAAGATTACCATTTACAAACAAACAAACAATTATACCTCGTTATGCTAGTAGATTTAGACTTGTAACAGACGATGTTTTGAATCCTCTTATGTCATAAGAAAAACACTGTCATCGGCATGTTTCCGAAGCATTTATGACAAAATGTGTTGCCCTAACTTAATAATAATGATGTGTGAATTAGGACGAAATAATAGAACATTGTGCCTAAGATTAACTAAAAACCTTGAGGGACTGCTATGAAATACACTATTATGTAATTATAGAAAGCCGTATTGTTGAAATAAAAATTAATAAATTTATCTTTCGACGCACCGAAATCGTATCATTTGGATTTTTTTTCTAGTATTCTTCATTGTTCTATGTACCTATATAAATAAAGTCTGCTCAATAATAGATAACGTCTTACTTAAGTCTACCGCAGCTGGTTCATTCTGGCGGCCGATTCGTAAATAACAAATGAGGCCGATTAAACTATCGGTTAATTGAGCAACTGGGTAGCATTCGCAGGGTTAGTTACATTTTGATACAACTGTGCAAGCCGTAATGTTTGTAACAAATGATTTGCTCTTACCAAGAAAATACCGCAAGAAAATTACTTGACCTTTCTACTTATGATTCTTAATTGAAAAATGAAAGAAAATATTGAATCACGTCTAGCAAACATGATTATGTTTTCTTAATACTTTTTATATTTTTACAATACTAAACTTTAAATCATAATCAGGTAAAATATGTTACATGACATGATGACAATCATATTATGGTCTTTGCGAACTCATTATACATCGTAGACTTAGGATCTACGATGTATAATGAGTTCGCAGAGAGACTTTAATTTACGTATACCTACAAATAGTCTTCACTACGTTCATCTGCAATAGGTCAACACATTTCACATACTGATGGGAATTCCATACAGCTTATCGCACACCAATCATGCTGCAAAAAAAATCTCATGATTCTTACGTATACCACAAACAGTCGAACTCTAAACATATGCACATTTAACAATATAAAACGAATCCTTCCAACATGTCGCGGGCAATTGTCTGACCACTCCACAGATTCTGATCACGCTGTGATTTCTGATTGCGCGGCGGTATCTGATCGTTCTACCGATCAGCCGCAGCCGCGCCCGCAGTTTGAACAATTACTCGCCGTTTCTCTACATAATACTGTTCTTATCACTCTGCTTTACTCTAAAATGACTCTTCTATTACTGGCTTAACTGACTGAAGCCTGTTTTTACAGCACCAGACAGCTGCCCAAACTTTGGTGAGTGATTGCCTAATACAGCACTTCTTTTTTCCTTTTTACTGCACTGTTCAAACTGCGGGTGAGTTCAAAATTTGACCACTGCACATGCTGCATAGGTCATGATTAATCTAACGGTTTAATTGTGCAAACTGTTTTTATTGATCCATCAATGGTTTCACGAGGGATTGCTGTTGAATAACTCATCTAAACTTTCAATGGAATTCTAACAAACCGTTTGCACAGTTAAAACGATACGATGCGAAGAGCTTAGCGAGTTTCAAATAAATGAAATAGCGTGGTTATGCCCTATGCATTCGCTAAATCGTTCTCTCGCCCGCATTTTGAACAATTTCAAATTATTTCTTCATATTTTGCTTTTATTCAACTTGTTTAATTATTCGCTTTACACTGACATACATTAATTTTGAACACTACTTTACTGAACATTTTTACATTTCTGCTTTTACGAAACAGGTAGGTACCTAAGGCAGTTTTATAACTTTTTTGCTTTTACTTATTTATCCTTTTTCTTTACTCTTCAAAAACAACACATTGACAGGACATCGCGAGACATGACTTTCGAATGTCGATGCGCATACACTTTGCAAAGAAAGCAGAAAATGGCTGGATTAAGAGCGGAATTACTTTAGCTGCTCCGTGAAATCTTTTGGAGTTAACCGCTTTGCGCCGCAGACCTGGTATAGTATTTTTGTTGCTAATCTTTTCGCATGACTTTCTGATTTATTCGCCAGAACCTGACCAGGCCTCAGTTTGTTCCATATCTGCCTTCTGTGCAACGCGCAGAACCCTAACACCATTCAGTAACCGTGCACTATGACGTGTTGAAGCCATCTTTGTTTTTGTGCGAAAAAGAGATAAAACTACATATATAGAACGAATAGCGCCATCTCTTTTTCACAACGAAAGAGTGATGGCTTTGACACTTTATAGAACAGTATCCAAGCGTTAATATAGCACGCCGAGTTTTAGAAACAGACATGCCACACACGAATGAGTGACAGGGAAAACGCTCTACAAAACCGAAATAATTCTAAGGGCGAATTTCACCAATGAAACTAAACGCGAGCAGTCAGTGTTAATATTCTACAACAATAATGACAGTGACAACTCATACAAGCGATTAAAATGTGCTGATCGCGTTCAGTTATTTCCAAACAATAATGACAGTGACAACTCATACACGCGGTATATATGTGCTGATCGCGTTTAGCTATTCCAAAACCCAAAACAATAATGACAGTGACAGTTCTTGTACGCGGTTTAGATGTGCTGATCGCGTTCAGTTATTCCAAAACAATAATGACAGTAGCAGCTCTTGCACGCGGTTTAGATGTGCTGATCGCGTTCAGTTATTCCAAAACAATAATGACAGCTCTTGCACGCGGTATAAATATGCTGATCGCGTTCAGTTATTGCAAAACAATAATGACAGTGACAGATCTTGCATGTGTTGATCGCTTTTAGTTTAATTGGTGAAATTCGCCTTGAAACTCGGTCCCTGTTTCACATTATTATCAATAAAGGTACACTTTCCATCCAGTATTTAAAGTAATTAAAATGAGGCGTGCATGGCCGTTTGTGCGAGCTTTATCAGCAGATTATTCTTGACCTATTAAACCTTGCGGCCGATTTGACAGATTTTGGCACTTCGCCGAGCATGTTGGGCAGATGATACTCTATTATAATTTTACGGATTAAAATTGTTTTATCTTCATTGTGTTACAGGAAGAACAGTAAGTTGATGACATTTAATTTTTATTTATGACAGCATCACGACTTGTTTCTCCGAAGAGTTAGGCAGAGGTGTTCATTTACTTAGTAAACCCACATTTCGCCAGTCATGTTTAATTAAGTCCCGTGTTACAGAGGGCGAGCCTATTGCCATCAACCGGGCACAAATCTAGACTCCGGGCTGCTACTGAGAAATTCCAGATCAACGAGGCAGTACTTTTTATTTATGTTTTGATATATGTAGAACAATGATCGCGGGGAACAAAGTCAATTAAATTGCAGAATGTTCTTATTAGTGCATAAAGGAAATATGCTATGATCTTAGTAGTGATTTAGCCGATAATTTGGGTTTGCAGTACGTTGAGCTGTAATTATATCAGGTACCGGTACGTTAGTTATATTTTGCTTAAATTTATTTGTTTTTATTGTACACCAGATACGAATTACGTATTTATTTATAGAACACTAGCTTTTGCTTGCGACTCCGCTTGCATAAATGTCGGAAAATATCCCACGGGAACGTACTACCAGGATTCAAAGTACCATATGTGTTAACCAGGTTATAAACTATCGATGTGCCGAATTTCATCCAAATACGTTGAGCCGTCTTTGTGCCAATCCGGAACATACAAACAGACAAACGGACAAAAAAATCTTCATTACTATGTATTTTTAATAAATGTATTGATAAAACTGTCACCAATTACACATTAGAAAAAAAACTTCTTAAAATAAAAAGGCCAGTTTCAATGGTGGTAAGTCCTGGTGGATTGCCAATGGTGCAATCTATCCTCACTCTTGAAAACACTCTTAACGCAATAAGCCAGAGTGCTGCAAGTTGCTTTTGGCGTCTGAATGACATCGCCAAGGGAGCATTGTTGGTAAACATTTGTGGAATTGTCACAGTAATTGTATTTAAAAACAAGATGGCGGCTTTAGTTCCGACTTTGGCCGCGCGCCAAAAGAACTTTGTAGCGTTGTAGAAGGATGCTTCAAGAATATCTGTGATATTCATTATCTGTGCCCAAACTTCGCGTTCATTTGTTTGGAAAACTGTAACAAATTAGGTAGCACGAGTTCACGAGGAGGCCTACCCATGTCAAACGGGCGGACTACGGTGGTTTTGATGAAAAAAAGTTTGTCTCTAGTTTGTAACGTCAACCGGCCGTGATAAATAACACTTGGGAATAGGAAAACCGCCACAACTGCTATAGCTTTTTTATTTTTTTATGTATCTTCCCCGATTACTCGAAGACAACTAGACCGATTTGAAAAATTATTTTTTTGTTTGAAAGGGTATACTTTCAAATTGGTCCCAATGTCATTTGGTTACGATCTGATGATGGTATCTTGGAGGAAACTCTTCAAATTTATAGGCACACCTATAGTGATTTGGATTTTTTTATAGTAACTCGTGCATTTGCTCTTGGAAAGCACCATTTGGTAAAGTGGAACTGATGATGAAGGACACAGATGGGCACTGGAACTACTGAATAATATGTATTTCACGGGTTGCTATTCGATTACTTTAATATGGTTGGTAAGCAACTGATGCTTGTCACAATTCATATGTTGAAGTACCTGGAGAACTCCTCAACAATTAAAGTCCCTGCAAAGGGAACAGCAATATTTTGTAAAAAGTAATGAGCAGTTGATATTAGACTATTGTAACTTGAGATAAATAATTACAAACCAACCCACTAAAAAGTGGAAAATAGAAAACTGTTTTACAAAAAATACAACCGACTTACAAACTACAAAGTGAAAAATAACTTTAATTTCGGAATTCGGTGGCAAAAAACTAAAATACTGATCCAAAGACACAAAAAAAAAACCAACGAACTGAGAACCTCCTTTCTTTGAAGTCGGTTAATAAAGGCACTGTGAATGTGAAATTGTACCATGGAGATTCAGCTGAGTGTACGACCCACTTTAGTTTGTTTATTTCAGTCTCTGTAATCCATTAATCCAACCTACTTTTCCATGTTCCAGTGTATAATATTTAACTTTTGCATTCCGGGATTTCGAGTACTACTCTGTGTTAAGCACTCGCGGATTTGGCTCATTTTTTCTGCTCTGAAGTGCTCAGAGCATCAGGAAATGGAAAAAGTTAATTCAAATGCGATGTTATCATGGAAACTTAGTATCATTTTAATGCAAAACGTTTGCGTGAATGTCAGATATGGGTGTTCACGTAAATCGATCCAGTCAGTATCAAGATTCAAACAGAGGTTTATCAAATAAAAGTTTTGGAATCGTCAATTATTACAAAACTTGCATAACAATTGACCAAGCTTTGCTTTCTATCTGACATTAACTGGGTACAATTGTGTCGGGATTCAAAGACTGGATTCTATTCAAAACTTAAAGCTTTACATTTCAGATTGGAACGCTGTGTCTAGTTTTTCTTACTGAACTGCTTTGCACGATCAAAATGAAGCAATGAGTATGAAAACAGAACTTTAATGGAAATACCTAGGTTGTTATAACTGATGGCGATTTATTAGGGATGGTATGCTATGATGCTCCAAGAATTGGTTGCAACCGACAGACAGACAGACCCTTGAAGGACATACACTGAACATTTTCGAGCCCCAACGTGTAGTTATTTGGAATTTACAACCGGTGCGAATTGTGTTATGTAATGCAATTGACAATAAGTGCAAAAATAAACGCCAGTGTTTATAGCCGACCAGACACTATCAGTAATAATGACATCAATATTACTGTCATTCCTTCCAATAATTACCTAAAATTATTAAAATATTATTAGATAGATACATAGAATATTCTTTATTCTCCTTTAGATCACATCATCATTCCAATCACCACGCTGTCGGTAGTAATGATATTACCTGAATGTAATGTCATTATAACTGATAGTGTTTGGTCCACTTATAAATGCAACGCAGAACGATACTCCCAATTAGTAACAAATCTTAAGATTAATTAAAACAATACATTTTAATGAACAGCTAATCAATGCATCCTGTAACTATCTATGTTATTACCCAAAACGTTTAAGGCCAGTCAGTGTTACATTACCGCTCCTTCGCTCACCTTGTCACTGAGCACTGACAGCTAAGAACAACGCATTCACAGCTGTTTATAATCACCCTATTGCAAGTCACGCACTTCCTGCTGGAACATGATTAATTCAACCTTCAGTAGTGCTAATGGAAAGGGTTCCTAATTTGGAACATTGGAGGTCATTGTTGTTGTCTGTCTGATTTAAGTGAAGCCGCAGAGTACGCAATTGTTTAGCCACAGCTTAACCATTTGTGGCGGAAAAGATATTTAATTGTTTGAAGTAAATACATTTTTAACCGCCTTCAAAAAGGAGGAGGTTCTCAATTCGACTGTATATATTTTTTTGTATGTTTGTTATGGGATTACTCCGCCAATTATGAATTGATTTTGATCATTCTTTTTGTTTTGTAGGTCATACTTCAGAGGTGGTCCCATATAAATTTTATTAACTTTGCTTGGGTACTTTTTGAGTTAGCTTCAATAATACGTATTTTTTCCTACTTAGTATGTGGATAATATATGATAAGTTCCTGTCACTGTTATTTACATAGCAGGTAGTACTATTCGATTTTTTTTAATACAAAAAAAAACCATCGACTTCCAAAAAAACACTACAAAGTGAAAAATAACTTTAATTTCGGAAGTCCGTGGCATAAAACGAAAATTCAAAAGCAAAGACACCAACTTCCGAAATTAAAGTTATTTTTCACTTATTAGTGTTTTTTTTTTGGAGGGCCGTTGTATCACATCTGGTAAGAAGTTCATTAATATTCAAATCTTTTTTACGACTGAGGAAACCGTCGTGAGCAAAGTTTTAAATAATATGAATATGGATGGCTATAAGAGTAGGAGAAGAATTAAGTAGGTACGTAATTACATTGATCGTGTAAAAGAAGTCCATTTAAAAACAAGAAAGAAATAAATAACATTTACATTCTAGTCGATTGCAATCAGGGCTTGGAACCGGTACCAAAAGTACAAGTTCTGTACCGGTATTTAACGGTTCTTACCATTTTGGTACCTAGTTACCGGTTCCAGATCAGCACTCCACCTAACAAGTACCGGCACCAAATTCAGGTACCCACCGTCTACTACAAATCTCGTATTTATTTGTACCTTGAAGTTATTTTCTCACTCTAACTTACGGAAATATTTGTTTGGTACCGGTACAGTACCGATACTGATTCCTGTACTTAGGAATACCAATAGTACAGGAATCAGTACTACTCTGGTACCGGTATCTTACCATTCTTACCTTGGTGTGATACCGGTACCAGACTAGTTCCTTAATACGGTAATTTTGGGAACCGGTACCATCGTACCGGTTCCTAAAATTACCGTATTTCAAGCCTTGATTGTAATTGACCATGTGACATGTGACTACTAAAGGCGACAGCTAGCTGGCCAAGTAGGCGACAGTACAAATACGATTCTGCTAGTCAGTTGCCAAGTCTTCTCTTACTTGGTGTAATTTGGCGCCGACCTTTTATGTTTATCTGTCCTATAGTTACGGTAATTTTTTTTTACCTAAATTTAGGTAAAAATGTTAGCGTGGTCGTCAATTCAACGTCTCTAGTTCGGGTATATTTTTGTAATGAAGTTATCGAAGTAATTTTGTAATATAAAAGTTTTGATATAAATAATGGTTTCGTTAATTTACCTATTTTAAATCTAAAGGTTGAACAAAACTTTGGTAACTAACTGTTTGTCGATAGCATGAGATAATTCAATTTAAATTATAGAAAGCAAAGGCAGCCATCAATGTTTCTAAGTAAAAGGGGCTCGTGGCTAAATAGCAACAGCCGCACGGATCGATCGAAGGTTAAGTTATGCTTGCCGAGGTCGGTCTGTGGATGGGTGACCATTCAATACATATCGAGACCCCTCCGTGCCTCAGAAAGCATGTTAAGCCGTTGTTCCCGGCTGTCATTCGAAGATCGTTGCTAGTTGTTGCCGGTAGTCGGAAGCCCAAAAGTCGACAACCAGACCCACCAAGGGGTGGAGGTTAAATAGGCAGTTACTCCATGAAAACACTGGTATTTAGTTGCATCTGGTTAGACTGGAAGCCGACTCCAACTAGTTGGATAAGGCTAGGCTGATTGAATGTTCCTAATTCAAAATTCTAAACGCTTTGTTTTAATGATAAGTTTAAGATCTTTACATCACTGCGGGCCCTATCAGAATACCAGTGCTGCGACATTTTTTTTTTAATGTCGCAGCATATGCTGAGATAGGAGCCTTTTGGCCTCATACAGGACTTTCTGTTATTTTTTTAAATTTGTTTTTTAATTTTTATTGATGTTTTAATGAGTGTGTTTTAGTTTAATTTGTGATGTCCTGTGCGAGTCCCAATAAATACTTTTTCTTTCTTTCTTTCTTTAAATATTAGAGAAATGCCTTCCTACAACTCAAATAATAATATTACACAAACACACATACATTCACGCCACCTTCCTATGGGGGTCTACAGAAACTACAGAACACGACCTACTAAAATCCTCGACTCCTCCTCCTTTTCCTTCGTTTACGTTTATACACCACATCTGAGTTGCGAGTACTACGCACCTGTCATTTCTGAAGAACGTCACCAGTAAAGTCACAAAACATATTATTATGTCCGTCTAAGGCGTACCCCTCCCGGCGTTTTATTATTATTATTTCAAGTAAATAATAACAAAGCAACAGAGTAGGAATAATATTTCCGCCGCATAAATGAAGCCCATCTCTAAAATGTAACAGCTGTTCGTTGCTTTCCACCGACACTAGCTCGTAAACGGCAACTGTTGGTATGACTCATATTGGAATGTCTGAAACTTTGCTTGGCTTAGCTTCCCACTAGATGAGAGAAATACTTACCAAGGGGTATCGTATTACCCAGCCACTGGATTGTGGAGGTTAGATAGGCATTCGGTTCCTGTGTACATTAATACTGGTATTCAGCTGCATCCGATTACACTGGAAGCCGTAAACAATATATATAGTTGGGAAAAGGCTGTTTGGATTCACGATGTTATTGATAAAATTACTTCTTGATTGCCAGTTTAATACCTACCGTATAATTAAGACACTTGGCCCATATTTCTCCCTATCGGAACTTTATTCCCTTGTTATTAAGCCCGAGAATTGGCTCACAATATAATATAGGCCCTCTATAGGAAACTAATAATGAGAATGATAACTTTGCTTCAACTATGTTCCACAAAAGTTCTTATTTTTTATTATGGACGATTAATCGAAGTCTACAACGAACAGTTTCAATTAAGTAAGTTACCTATTTTCTCTTCAAAGTTAGTACTGGGTGAACGAGCTCTGCTCGGGTGAAAATAGAGAAAACGAATTTTCCCAGATATGAGACCTAGTTAGATCGATTTTTCGCCCCGTAAAGCCCAATATTGCAACTTTCATCGAAATCTTTAGAGCCGTTTTCGAGAACGTGATTACAAATATATACAGGATGGAACATCGACGCGAAAATGGTTACCATGGTTTCAGTACATGGTTTTGAAGCCCCATGCGTCGGTTATTTAAAAGAGAATCTGCTGTTTCATAGAATAGTGCAAATACCAACGTCGTCAAAAATGTATGGAACAAAAGATTTTTTTTAAATAACCAACGAAAATTTCAACGCAGGGGGAATTCAGAATCATGTATTGCATCCATGGTAACAGTTTTCGCGTCGATGTCGCTGCCATCCTGTATATATACAGGGTGGCAGGGACATCGTTTAGTCGTAGTGCCTGAGCTTTGCTCTGGTGAAAATAGAGAATTCTCATTTAATAGTATAGGAAAGTACATACAAACTCCATGCTACCATGATAGTAGGTATTTACTAATTCCATGCTGCTATGTCATTATTCTAAGATAGCCATCTTCCTCTAAACTTTGGGCGACCGTTGCTCTGCTCGGGTGAAAAATGTAGAAAACGAATTTTTTCAGATGTAGCTAGATCAATTTTTCGCCCCCGCCGTTTTAGAGCTCGTGATTATAAATATATATATACAGATATTGCTCGTTTAATAGTATAGAAAAGGATAGGATAGGATTTAACAAAATCTCCATCTCCCCATCCAAAATAAATGAATAACCAAACGTCACCCAATCATGTCTTCGAGTTTTGCATTCATGGGAATATTTTGATATTCCCATGAATGCAAAACTCGAAGACTCGCTCAAAGCAGAACGTCACTTAATGCCTTTTGTTCCGAGTATAATTACCTTCTCTTTGATAAGGGGTAGACACTGAAGACAGTCGTTACAATCGCTTTAATAGCCAAGTTTCCACCTGAAGTCGCTAAAACGTCTTATTTTCAACTTTTGGAGAACAACTCTTGAATTATGGGATGAAGTGGGAGTAAGTAGTCCCAAAATTTAACTATATAAAATTGAGAACGTTCATTCTCGCGATGAAATATAACACCAAGCTAGTATTCCCCGAAGGGTTAGGCAGACGTGCACCTATTGCACACTCAAATTTCGCCAGTTATGTTTAAGTCCCATGTAATAGGGGGCGATCCTATTACCTTCAACGGAGCACAAATTCAGACTCCAGGATGATGGAGATATCCCAGATGGAGCAACCCAATAACACTTTGCCTGACCCGGGACTTGAACCCAAGACCTCATGCTTGGCAGTAGCGCTTGCCACCATTAGACATTAGACCAACAAGGCGGTCGTATTAAAATTAATCCAAAAAGCCATAATATTGGAAAAGAAGATTACAATAACTAATGAATAGGTACGCAATAAGCAGATATAAATCTAAATTAAAAGACTAGAAAACATGCAACGCTATGATGCAGATTAGTTCAAGCAAAACAAAATAAAAACGAACAAGACGAAGTTCCACACAGAAAGAAAAAGACAAACAGCATTGTGTGCAGCGAACGCTAAACAGAAAACATCGTAGAACAACAGCTCGTTCATGTATGAAATGTATTTATTTTATTACTATAGCCAGTGAAACGTTTTGAGAATCAGTGAGCTGAATCGATACCCCAAAACAGATAGTTACGGAAGGCCAGCACTATAGGGCAAGCGAAAGTAGACACATGAACACATAGACGCGTATGTACGGCAGCGAGCGGCGATCTCAAACGAATAGCGATTGCGACTCCAGTGTATTTGCACTCGCTGTACGTAAAGCGTGTATATGTATGCGAGGGTTTTCGCTCTTAGGCCTCATTTACGGAGACGCGGGTCGTCTCGCGTCGCGTGTGGCGTGGCGTCTCGCGGCGCGTCGGACGTTTTTTCTGTTTACGGTGGGGCGGCGCGTGAAGCGGCACGCATCATCGCACGCGTAAACACAAACTTATAGCAATATACGACCATGTTCATAGAGAAGCGAGACGGGAAGCGTGGCGGTGCCCGCCGCGGCGCCCGCGGCGAATCCTCTAGCGTGTAGCGAAGAACGCGGCGGGCATCGCGGCGGCGCACGCTCGCCTCGATCAAATCGACTAGTTTTATGTTGGCGAGAGATGGGAGCGCACGTGTCGCAACTTGCAGCATGAATGACGAAAAATTGGAACTAGTTATTTCTAAATAAGACTGACAGAAGATTCCGCCTCGGACATAGCTTCATCGAGAATTGCCGCTGCGTGCGCCGCCGCGATAAACGCCGCGTGGGACGCGTCGGTGCCATCCGCGGGCTCGGCCGCAAAAAACGCCCTAATTCAAACAAACGCGTCTAAAATCGCTTCTCCGTAAACGCACTCATACAACGCCATATATTTGAATTCAGTGCGGGCCGCGCCGCTCAACGCAACGCGCAACGCCCCGCGTCTCCGTAAATGAGGCCTTAGTACGTAGCTAACCTACTGTACCTATCTATATTGTCTCGATACATAGCTCGAATAGCTCCGAATTGTCACTCAAATAACATTATCGATTGTGGACATTTGTGGATGATTCATAGGCGGGAAACACGCAATGGAATCGCGGATGTTTTGAATAGTGCCGATTTATATCGATTAACAATGATTAATTTCTGTTTTGTTATTATTACGGAAGTAATATGTAAGGCTGTTTTGTGAATTTGCATTGTGAGAGACAATTTGTGATGTCAGTAACTTTAGATTGATTATAATTTTGATACAGAATGTGACAATAATTCAGCGAGCTCCTTAAATTATTAACGAGTTAGTAGGATCTTTGTAAATTTGGTCTAATAAAGTTATGCGAAAATACCGCAGATTTGACAAACACGAAATCTCATCCTTGATTTATCTGAAACGAGTAAGAAACAGTAACATTTTATAAATTATAACCGAAAAATAAAAGGGTACCAGCCACCGACCAGTACGTTAATGCTAAGGATAGATTCACAAATTCAATAAAACTTTTTAATAGAGCTACATAACAACACAAGTTTCATAAACAATAAGAACAAAACTAACAATAATAATGTCATGTCCTTGCGGCGTCGGTCCAACAGAATCTAGCAGGAATCCTATTCGGACGATCAGGTTTCACGCCAGCAGAATAAGAGTCTTTCAATTTTCCAGCAACTTCCCCACCTCCTAAACTCGGTGGTTTTCTCTCTAATGTTTCTTCTGACATTAATTCTGTAACTGCACTCTTACTTCTCCTGTACAACAGTTCCTGGTGAAGTTCTTCTTCTGAGCTACAATAATCTTCTTTACTCTCTACCAAATCTTCTTCCAATTCTTCCAACGCCGATGCTTTAACTTCAGGCATCTGCACATTCTGCACTGCATGTAAAGATTTATTTTCTGATGCACGAGTTTCTGAATTTCTTCCTAGTGCTTGGATATCCAATTTCTTTTCAATGCTTGATATCCTTTCTAAAATTGTATCCAGTTTGCTTGTATTACACTTTAAGATTTTTTGCACTTTAGTTATATCAGAAGCATTATTACAGTTGCTTATTTCTGTTATACATTCTCTGAGAGCGGTCAAAATCGGTGCTTTAATACTATCACTAAGGAAGTGCTTATCCTTTTCATTCATAAGATGTATTTTAATCTTTGATTCACCTTGGTTTTCGGTCGCCATAGCTTCGAAAGATTCCGAAACAACCATCTTTAAACCATTATTTAGTTTTTTATGGTGACTTCTTTCCTTTTTGTTACATTTCTTTTCCGATACTTCAGATAATGTGCAGCATAATGATTGATTAATGTTTAAATCATCTATAGTATTGCTTGAACCATGACTTAGGGACTCTCTGACACTAAAACTTTCTTTCCTTACCTTTCTATAAGTTTCAAAAACTTTTTTAGTGTCTCTCTTTTCTGCCCCGTGATGATTAAAACTAGTTTCATGAGGTTTCTTTTCTTTCGTCCTGTGCCTTTTCGATGTTTTTATAGTATAAAACACAGGTAGTTTATCATCACTTGGTGGTATAACTAAAGGCACAAGATCTTTAGCAAATCGAATAGCCTGATCTAACACATGATCATTATTACTGCTAACTTTATACGTCCTATTATTGGTGGAGAGTTCAGTATTCTTCTCACTGTTGAACTGTTGACCATTATCAACTAATTTGTATTTCTTTTCTTTTTTCAGTTTAAGTTTTTCCTTCCTTACTTCTGGACTTTTATAATCGTCTAAATATTTCTTATGTATAAATACGACAGAATTTTGTGAGCGTTGATGAGGAAAATAATTAGCTAGATTCACGCCGTTGATTTCTCTGAGGGAGGACGTCCATTCTGTGGGTAAAAGAGTTAGGTTAATATTAACGTGGATATTGTTCGGTTTATTGCCTTCGTCGTGAACTCGCTTAACTAAGTGGGTGTGGCGCATTTTATAGAAGATAATTAAGGGCTAGGTTTATGAACACTCGTTGGTTAGTATCGTGTTTGCATTGATCAGTGTGACTGAGGGTCTTACTCTTAAGCATGTAGTTTTGATTCTGATTTATACTAAATACTTTTCCTGTAAGTAGGTAAGTATATGCTTAGACAATAGGATTTTTTTTATACTGTTTGCGCAAGCATTCCCATTAAGAATGAGAAATTTCCTACGTCTGAAGATAATCGATAGATAAATAAGGAGGTAGTATTTTTATGTTCTTTTTTTCCACAAAAAATACAGACAGCTCGAGTTTTGTTTTAGAAAATAAACATAAATATGTAATTGAAGTCTTACCAGAAGCCATTCAGTAATATAATACACGATAAACAATAAGCTCTAAAGTAAATAGTAAATTAAAATTATTTATCTAATATTCGCAAGATAAATATTGACAAGTCGATCTTGACACATAAAATTTATAAATTGTTGACAAAACAAGGTTTTATGGCATTCTATTCTAGTCTCTTAACGATTTAAAAAGTTTCAATTAGGTATTTCTCATCATAAATATAAAATTAAATATCTTTAAAAAAGCAATGATTATTGCAAATGCCTACAGTATTTACAGCGACATTAGCTTTTCCCGTGACTTCGCCCGTGTGTAAATCGAAAATAAATGATCTTATTATCCTTATATTTTCATAGAACTTGTGTTGTCCTTCAGGGTTTGATGAATATTTGTATTGTGAAAGCATGAGATTGAGACCAAAAGAAAAAGATAAGTAAGTTACCTAATCGCGGTCGCGGGTTGAATTCCCGCACGGAACAAGTATTAGTATGACCTACAAGTAGTTGTTTCGGGTCTGGCTGTTTGTGTATGTGAGTTTAAATGTATGTAAACGCACCCACAATACAGGAGAAATTCCTAGTGTGGGGCAAAGTTTAAAAAAAAACCTATTATTTAAAAGAAATTCACCCCCTTTTTTTTGGGTTGGAAATTATCAAATAACTTCTCCCGTTCTGGGCGGAGCGGGAGGGCGTGTCAGACTCTTACTGACTAAACCCACCAGTGTAAATTCACTCCCGTAGGGGTGAAACGGGGTGTCAATTTTATACGAGAATATCCTAAATTCACGTGAACGAAGTCACGGTCTAAGCTCTAGCCCCTTATTAATAAACTCGGAGTAAAGTTGCAACCAGTTTATCCTACAGATTAACCATACATATTTTGAGGATTAAGTATGGCATAGGAGGAGTCTTGAACCCCCTTTTAGTTTACCAACTTCCAGCAAATGATGCCGATGCCAAGATTCTTTGAAAGATTTCGGAGCATCTCTCCTACCTAGACAAGGCTCCCGCTTTTATTTATTTAATAAGCTCTTCAACAATAAGTACTCTATTACTTAATAATTTGTACATAGTAAACTTAAGTGCCCTAACTTTACTCCGCGTTTATCAATAAGTAGATAGAAGTTCCTTTTGCTTCGTTTACGTTCATACTGGTCATACACGCACGCCGGTCACAAGTACTACGCAGCTGACCTTTCTGAAGGACATCACCAATTAGTTTATATAAGTAGAATTTTTTTAAGAGTATAGAAGGCTTAGTTCCTACTAAGCCTGAGTCCAGTACACCATGGGCAGCCGGCCAAACTACCTACTTGGTAATTAACTAATCTTTTTACCACATCACGAACTTATGATATCAGAAGCATATGTGCTAAACATGTTCTAAACGTTTTTGTTTCCCCAAAAACGTTTACAACATGTAAAAAGATGTCCAGCAGTGGACATCTTTTTACTTTCTTTCGACGCTAAAATGATGATGTTGTAAATGTTAGACCAAGCTGAGTCAACGTGTAGAGGCAGCATTACCAATAAAATGTTCTGAAAATCACAAAACTTCGTGGAGACAAATATGTGAAGAACTTTAAGTCAGTTCCCAGTTTGTGTTTTCAAGTTTGAGCAAAGTAAACACTAGAAGTACATTTATTTTGTGCCTTGTTTTAATTTAATAAATAAAAACACGATTTCTCCTTTGTGTTAAGATCAAGAAGTTATAAAAGGAATTAAGTACTTATTAGGAGCACATGATTTTGTTAAACTGTTGTCATTATTATTGAACATTTTAAACAAATAAAATTATGAACAGATCAAAACGTACAAAAAACATCGGACATAAATCCGACATCCATTTCAATTACACCCCCAAAGGGGTGAAACAGATATCTGTTTGCGTTTCCCCTTCATTACGTACGACTAACTAATTAATATTGATAAAACCCGTCTAGACAGGGACGAACAGAAAATTAAACAACAAAACTACAATGCAATGAATTTTCTTGTCTATAGTGAGAGCTTAAATCCTTGTTTTAATACGGCAACGTTATTTCTGTGCAGTTAAGGTAGAATTTCAGTTGTGAAACAAGTTCTCTTTTGTAGCAAACTAGGGCTGCTAGCATCCCGGGTAGGGTTCAAATTCTAGGTCACTAGAGTCTCGACTGATTACGGTCAGTTCATTGCAGGACGAGCTGGCGACATGACGCGTTTGTCATGTTTGGCAAAAATGGCTAAACAGCCCGGCCATTTCAAAAGGGTCTTGGGGCATTTGAAACGAACTTTGACGGGGAATGCGGTGTTTCAATGTATCCTGCAGAAGGTTCAGCAGAAATGAAGGTAGATAGAATTGTTCTTTTAATATCATATTTTTTCCTTTGTTGTCTACTTTTGAATATTTTCTGTTCACATTGATTTTATTTTTGATACTTTTCTCATTTATTTGTTCGGAAAACCGCAAGGCGCTTTGTCGGTGCAAAGACGTGTTCGGGTTCACCGAACAAAATGAACGCGACAATCGCGTATTTACGCGCCGATCGCTTCTATTAGGACAGGGCCTTCCTTATCTAGATAAAGATACATACTTCATTTTACGAGGTAGTAGAAATACAAAACTGTCAGAAAGGCGGAGCCGACAGCCAATAGTGCCGTCGCACTTATGAATTATTGTCATGCGCAGAAGCCCTTACTTAGCCCACGGGTGGTAGGTACGGGCGGTTTTTAAAATCGGCGTTTTTTCACTACACACAGGATTCTCAACGCTTGGCTTGTCTCTAAGAGTTGAAAATCCAGTACCCGTTTTTGTAACGCCGCGTAGAAAAGTGCCCGCGCGCACTTTGGATGCGTTTTCGTACGAATTTCACTCGTACGAACACGTACGAACGATCCCGACCTTCCAAGTACAAAGGGAGCGCGTAGACGGGGTGCGACTTAGTCGTACGTTCCGACGTCCGAAAACAATCAAAACTTTTTGGGATTTGTTTCACTCGATGGTGATTTGGTTCACTCGATTCGTACGACCATGGTCGTACGTGTACACACGAGTGAAATTTGTACGAAAACACATCCAAACTGCGCGTGGCCTAATGATGCATTCTATCTATAATATTATCATGACTAATCTATCTATCCTACTCAGCTACATATTTATTTATTAACTTAAAACTCCCTTTAAACTGAAACAAATTCACATAAATTCTCATTTTCAATTAAGCTTAATTAAAATGATAAATATTTTTAAACACTGGAATTAAAAACAACGTGAACCGTAATCACACCCACAATGCAAAGTCGTGTTAAATGACATAATCGCTAGTTTAATCAATTAACACTGTTTGTTTTAATTATTAAACCACCTGACCGTATTTATTGTGAGATATGGACGCGTCGAGTACCGGTGCATTTAAAACGAGATTACTGGTTACTTTTGATGATTTTATACTGAAGATCACGTCTAAACGAGTAATGTTAATGATATGGAAAAAATATATGTTAAATTAGAGCATTTTTTTAATAACTAGATCTGTGAATATTTCAGATTAGGTTTGAATTACATAGTGTAATTAATTTGTAAAGGTAAAGTTGATAAAAAACTGAGAATCACGCAAAAACTATCGAACGTATTTTTCTGAAATTTTCACCATTTTATAAATAATTTAATTATGTATCTTTTAGTATACGTGTGTTAATAAAATACCTTTTGTTTTATGTATAATAAATTAATAAAGCCTCTAATTTGGGACAGCGCAGCGCTCCTTGATGGGCGAGTCCTATTACTGGCTGGACGTACGACGCGTTGCGTGAGCTCAGTACAGAACACGCAAGCTAACCACTCAAGGTCACTGGCATATATCTGAGTCTAGTATATAAGACCCTAGCCTTATTTGTTTAACACATTCACTGCCAATAAATATTGACAACTAGCTGCGCCCCGCGGTTTCACCCGCATAAGTCTCGATCACGTGGGAATATCGGAATAAAAAGTATCCTATGTCCTTCTCCGGGTCAAGGTCTATCCATATCCAAAATTTCATCCAAATCCGTTCAGCCGTTTTAGCGTGATGCCGTGACCAAGGGAAATAGGGATTAATTTTTATATATATAGATTAATCACCTCCAGGCCCAGATATTTTTCTGCGTGAATTTTGTTTAGGTTTCAATAAAAACGCGAAATATTTAAATATCACAGAATTTTATTATTATTTTTATTATTTTAAATTGTCTTTTCGGATCCGAGTAGTCGGCATACAGCACATCTGGGAGCCAAGAACTCGGATCCGAGTGTTGATATGAAATGCTAGGGGTGTTGGTTTAATTTTGTATTTTTATATTTATTGAATTATTTTAGGAAACCATACCTAAAATAATTCAATAAATATTAAAATGAAATAAAACTCCAGATGATTTGACAAACTATTTATTGGAAAGAAATAAAAAAATGTGAAACTCTGAAAAGTAATTATAAGTCAAAGAAAAAAGACGAATCAATTATCATTATGTAATATATAATCATATTCAATTAGGCTTAAGAGTGTGCCTGACAGAAACAACCTGTGCAGAATCCTGGAGAACCTTCACATTGCTTGCACTCATACATTGTTTGTACCCTCTTCAATCTCGATCTACTAATAACGAAAAATATAGAAACCATTACTTGATTTCATAAATTAAGGATTTAACCTGAGTGGCCGCATAAAGTAATACGCACTTGCCGTGGACGCCAAATTTATATTGACTGGAGAAAACTGTACGAAGCGGCTGCTCGGATCTGAGTGCGCGGCACCGTTGTAAGTGCACCACCCTTCTCGGATCCGAGTGGGTGGCAGTGAATGTGTTAAGGCATAACCTGGGTATCCATATTTTGCCAGTTATGTTTAAGACAGCCTCGTTGGTCTAGTAGTCGCAAGCGCTCTGCTGAGCATGGGTTCGATTCCCGATTTGAGCAAAGTGTTATTGGGTTTTTCAATCTGGAATTGCTCAGTAGCAGCCCGGAGTCTAGATTTATGCCTGGTTGATGGTAATAGGCTCGCCCCCTATTACATGGGACTTAAATATAACTGGCGTAATGTTGGTGTACTATAGGTACACCTCTGACTATCTTCGGGGAATACACACGTAATGCTATGTTATGTTTAAGTTCAAGAGGGGCCAGCTTATTGCCACCCCATATACAATATGTAAAAAAAAAACCCTGTCCGATTGGAAAGGGGCACATAGGTACTGCAAAAACATTCATCATCACCATCATTTCAGCCGAAAGACGTCCACTGCTGGATATAGGCCTCCCCCCAAGCACCGCCACTACGACCGGTTCTGTGATTCTGATGATCCGGATTCCTGCGCCCTTAACAAGGTAATCAGTCCATCTTGGGAGGCCTTCCAATGGTATATCTTCCAGTACGCGGTCGCCACTCCAGAACCTTTCGGCCCCATGGGCCATCTGTTCTGCGAGCAATGAGCCCTGCCCATTGCCACTTAAGTTTGACAATTCTTCGGGCTATGTCGGTTACCTTGATTCTCCTGCAGATCTCTTCATTTCCGATTCGATCACATAGGGAAACTCCAAGCATAGCCCTCTCCATTGCCCTTTGGGTGACTTTTAGCCTCCTGATAAGGCACATTGTGAGCGACCACGTTTCAGTACCCATAGGTTTTCACTGGCAACACGTACTGGTCTTGAGAAACTGTGGTATGTGGGACGAGAAGATATTGCGTAGCTTCCCGAACGCTGCCCAGCCGAGTCGGATTCGACGATTGATCTCTTTCTCAAAGTTGGACCTACCTAGCTGGACAGTTTGTTCTAGGTACGAGTAAACATACTCGTCCACAACTTCGAGCGTAGCGTCTCCGATAAAAACAAAAACATTACCAAAAAGTAATAAAAAATTTCATTATTATTGAAAATGAAAAGTTATTGCTATTTAACATTCCCAGTTTTTGTACCAAAATTACCCCAAATCCATAAAAAATTGCAAATTTTCAACAGGGGTTATTCTTTATGACTAGACCACCGCTAACCAATCCGAACAACCCGCCCGCGCCCTATGTAATAACCTGATAAAATAGGCTTGTTTCATAAAAAAAATTTTTTTAGTACGGAAGGTAGATTAATAAAAAATATAGAACACGTATTTTTTATATTTTAACGTAATCAAAAGATTACGGCGATACATTCAGTTAAAATGTGGCATGACGTCACTGCTTGCTAGATTTTATGCTGATTTGTGACGTAGCCAGCCCCCACTCCCCAACTTTAATGCGTGTTTTCTAAGTTATTTTTTATTAATATGATTAAGCAAAAAATACGTGTCTAATATTTTTTTATTATCTGGAAGACGGACTAAAAAGAATTTCTTTTTTTTACCTAGGCAACTACCGTATTGGAGTGGCAATTTTGTATTTATTTTTTCCTGAAAATTTCCACATAAATATATTGCCAGTACGATACTTAACAACACCCTCACACCCGATACTTAACACAAATTACATAATATAACTTATGATCACTCACTCATCAGACGTACCTATAGTACACCCACATTTCACCAGTTATATTTAAGTCCCATGTAACAGCGGGCGAGCCTATTGTCATTAACCGGGCACAAATCCAGATTCCAGGCTGCTACTGAGAAATTACTGATAGAAAAATCCAATATCACATTGACTGACCTAGGGGTCGAACCTAGGACCTAATTAAACAGTAGCTTATTCACAATGGGCCAATTTCAGTCTGATATTATTGTTACAAGGCAATACGGAACATCTAAATTAGAAGCAGTGACTTACTAAGCTCTGAGTACACGCAACGCAAATCAGAACGTTCAGCTTTTCAGCGACCTTGCTTGAATCACGCAATGTGTAAGCATTGAATCCTTTAAAGGAAAATTAGGTTATTTGTAGCATTAATTTCACCTATTTGTCAAGATAAAAAATCCTACATATTATTATTAGCCCAGCGGTAGAGAATAGGGTAGAGAATAGGGTTCAAGTTACCGGTGATCAGGGCTCCAGAGAGAGGAACCTTCTAATAATACGCGCCGTGTCCAGGAGTACTGCTTTCTGGATCAAGCCCTATATCCAGCTGCCTAACGAGAGCCTCCTCAGGTGCTGGTCGAGGCTCTTGGCTATTATGCCATTGGCCGTCACGACAATTGGCACAATGACTGCTGTATCCACATCCCACATGTCGACAACCTCGCGAGCCAGGTCAAGATATTTAATCTGCTTATTATTATGTGTACGTTTGTATGTTTTTGGATGTTTGTTACTCAATCACGCAAAAACGGCTGAACGGATTTGCATGAAATTTGGCGCACGGAAACACCATGGCCTAGTTTAAGACAGTATACTTTGTACCCCGGTTGTATATTCCCGTGGGATAATTTCCGATATCCACGAGCGAAACCGTGGGCAAAAGCTATTATTTTAATAAAATCAAATGCTCTTATTTTCTTGGCCATCATATATGGCTAGCTCAAATAACGTTGACTCTCCCGCAGCAGTATTTTATTCAGATCACGAGATGGCCGCGTTTACAACGGTACTCGGGCTGTAGCACTGTCTAGCTGATGCGTAGCAGAATTGTTTCTAAAGTCTATTCAAATTCTCTAAGTAAAAGATTCCTAATACTTAACCTCAGTAAATACACACATCAAAAGTGTCTAGGGATCAAGCATTTTTATGCGGATTTCTTGAGATTGAGATGTGGCTTTGTAATAAATTTATGATTATATAAATTTATATGGATCCTTTTTGGTGCATTTCATAATTTGAAACAGGAACTGTTAATCAAATTCGAGTAAAAGATGAAAATCAGCTGTCAATATTTTCCCTATAAAAACATACAACGCATTGAAGACATTATTAGTGCTACTGTTTCCCTACTACTGATTAAAACCAACGTTATTATGGAGCGGCGACGTCATTTAAGCAGGGAAGAAATGCTCAGAGCCGTGGGAATGATAGAAGCTGGTTCCCGGCAACGTACTGTGGCTTTAGCTCTGAATACAAGTCAGAGTGTTATCAGTCGACTTTGGACACGTTACCGAAGCACTGGTACCGTGGCTGAGCGCCATGGAGGACGTTATCGCTGCACCACACGGAGACAAGACCGATACATTCAAATCTTAACTCGAAGAGCTCCAACAATAACCGCCATGATGTTAGCCGTGAGGCTTCATCACTCTTCAGGGAACTTAATTAGCGACCAAACAGTCAGAAACCGCTTGCATGAAGTGAACCTTCATTCCCGAAGACCGCTACGGGTACCACCTATAGCAATGCACAATCGTAGGATTCGATATCAATGGGCTCTTGAACACAGAAATTGGGCAGAAGAACAATGGCGTTTCGTGTGCTTTTCTGATGAGTCTCGTTTTGGTATGAGACCGGATACAAGACGTATACGACACTGGAGAACCCCTGGACGCCAACAGCGATTAAAATCCTGCCAGGAAGTCCATCCTTATAGTGGTGGAACCATCATGGTATGGGCGGGTATTTGGATCGGCGGAAGAACGGAGTTGATTTGGATCAGAGGCAACCTCAACGCTCAAATTTATGCTGAGACGATTGTATCTGACGTCATCGTTCCTCTACAAGTGCAAATCGGTCCCTTATTTCAGTTAATGCATGATAATGCACGACCGCACACCGCAAGAGTTGTAAGACAGACTCTCGCCGCAGCTAACATCAATGTCCTGCTCTGGCCTGCTCAGTCGCCAGACTTGAACCCGATTGAGCATGCATGGGATATGCTACAGAGAAGAGCTCTGCCGAATATGGAGGGTATCCAGTCGCAAGAAGACCTTTTTTTGTTGTTGCAACGAACATGGGCGGCCATTCCACAGCGTGATTTGGATGAACTCATTTTGAGTATGCCAAACCGATGTTCTTGTGTTGTTAGTGTTCGCGGTAGAAACACGGATTATTAATTGTTTAAGTTACCCAATAAAATTTTAAAGAAAACTGTTATTTCAGTCTTTTTTTCGAACTTTAATGTTAGTGGTTCAAATGTCAAAAATCCCTTTATTAGGAAAATGGCAAATTTCTTTATTAATGCAAAGGTGACTTGGTTTATCGTTACTGTGACAAACGAAAACACTTTATTTGATGAATCCTTAAAGAAAATTTTAATTAATATCAATCAGGAGAAAAGTTATTGCAAAAATATATGTTGATCCCTAGACACTTTTGATGTGTGTATCTCTAAATAGCATTAACATTTTCTGCCTCGCATAACTTTGCATAAAGCGTAAGTTGTACCGTAGCTAAAGTTGTTTTTTTTTCTTCAACCTCTCTAACTGACGTGAGAAATAAACTTTATTATCGTAACATAACCCTGTATATTTTAATCTGCCAAGACGAGTAGAAACAAACTAACAAAGGTACGTACCATCCTTTTCTCGAAGCCATTCAAAACATTTTAGACCCCCCTTTTTTTGTTGGGTTGGAAATCATCAAATAACTTCTCCCGCTCTGGGTGGAGCGGGAGGGCGTGTCAGACTCTTACTGACTAAAACCCACCCGTGTGCCTTCGGTTGTAACTACGTTGTGGATAAATTACAAAGAAAGAACTCAAAAAGAACAAGTTGGGGGAAAATGCATCACATTTACGCAAAACGGCCATCGCTCAGCATAATGCTGCGACCCTATGCGAGACAGAGCCCCAGTGCAAGTTTTCAGCGACCGTCGGCGTTGACGTGATGACGTCGACTGGTGCAACATACAATGTTAAATAAATAAGGAATAAAAAATAAAACAAATATCCAATACTTAATTCTAAAAGTTTATATAAATATAATATTTATAATGGCAACATTCCGTTCCGACGGCAACGACGCACGCGCTGCCACCTTAAAGTAATCTGTGCGCGCAGCTATCAGAAAACTTATGAGTCAATCGCGCGATTTTCCGAAGGACACTATTTCCTAGCTTCCCTGGTCTTCTGGTCCTTTTTACATCCGTAAAACTGTCAAAGACCTAGCCAGACTCTATCTCAAAAATGTTCCATCATTTCGAACTGAAAGTAATAGAAAATTTCGTCCTAATTCCGGTGAGCAGCATTATCAACTCTTTGGCTTGTCTCTCTATTAGCGGGAGTGGGTGCTTATCCCTTTTCGAGACAAAAACCCTTTTTGCATACGACGGTATCAAGTCTAAAGCCTAGACGGATGACGGGATTTAGTTTATTGTGAATTTTATTCGACTATATATGAGAAAATGTAAAATATTATTTCAATGTTAGAAAAATGTGATTGGTGCAGTGACTAAGATTTTGGCTATGCTCTTATGATACTCTTGACTCTTCGCGGGTCCATGGAACAAACTATATTTATCAATGGGTATTGAGAAAAACCCTGCAAAGCTGAATGTCTTTTACTGCTTTCAAAAAGCATGCATGGGGGCTTCATTATGCAGGCTTTGCATTTTTGCATACCTACCTATATACTTAATGAAAATTTAAAAAAGGCGTATCTGCAATCTCTCTCTCTCTACCGTAACGTAATCATTCTAAATCCTTTTGATGTTAACAGACCAAATGAAAGAACAGCTTTTCAATTCCCCCCATCCACTAGGTTTCAAACCACCCCAGATGGGGGACAAAATTAATACCCATTTTCTAACCGCATCCCTTTAAGTGAGTACCTATGTAAAAAGATAGATAGACACACACTTATTTATGTTTCCCCCCTCCTCCCCGTGCTTAATTAGGTTGAATGCAATTTTGTAATGTACGGTATTTCTGCTTTACACTTACGTCACGCACAATCCCCATATTCAAAATTCATTTAAGTATTTACGTTACATGTAGGTCCATGTTTGGGTCACAGAAATTAATATCTGTACCAAATTTCAATTAAGTCCAGTAGATTCGGAGCAAATTGGCTGTGACAGACGGACAGACAGCCAGCCAGAGTGATCCTATAAGGGTTTCGTTTTTTTCCTTTTGGGGTACGGAACTCTACAAAAAGGAAAAATAACATAATTTAACTCTTCAAAGCATGCAACAATAAAAGCCGATATCACAGACAACTTACAAATAGCCAGACAACAACTTTTTATTGAATTGATTCGGCAGCTGCATAGATAGACAGATAATTGACGTTGTCACCCAGCTAGACATGTACCCCCTTTTGTGTCTGCCAGGGGAGACGGAATCTATCCACAGGATGTATGAACTCATCCCGTTTCCTCTGTGTTCCCCTGCATTCCTCTGTGTTCCCCTGTGCAATGGTTTCGCCTGAAGGGATATTAATTTGATTTCGGACTTCCCCTAATGAATGGACGAGTGGTTCTTTTTACTGAATTTCGCTTTGAACTTGTTTTTAAAACAACGGTTTCTGGCTCTGCTTTATGCTGCAGATTGCGATTTGGGCAGAGTATGGCTTATTCATGTGTTGGATTAATTTGGTGAGACTTTATGCATTCACCTGGCAATAAATAGACATGGGAAGGCTAAATTTAAGCTCCAACTTTGTATTACACTAACTGCTTTTCCCCTTGGGGCTACAATAGCATATCAAATGTTTTAGGAGCAATTAAAGTACCTGAGAATATTCTGCAACTTGCATTATACTCGTAGTTCAGTAGCAGTCATTAGATCCTTGCATGGAGGTGATCATAGATACTCTCGGCATCGGCTCCCGCAGACAGGTGCGACGCGACGCCGGTAGGAAGTTTTCTTTGAAAACTTCATGGATATTGTTCCACCAGAATCGAATCGCACTGTTGCGTTGCGCCGGTCTGAGCCTTAAATTTAATGAAGAAGAGACTATATCACAGCTACTTTTAACAAGTTTACATTACATATTGATTTGCCTACAAAGCTATCACATTCAAAATTTGGACGAATGTATCTTTACCTGAAAAGTTAAAATATTTATCCAAAAACCCACCTTTTAAACCACGGCACAGTTTACACACGACCGACTCTCACGAACCAACCACAAAAACGTAACCCAGAAAAATATTTTTGACAAACGGATTGCCGTTTTAAATGAAATTTCTCACTGGCATAAAGGGAAACGCGGTAAGCCGACGTTTAATAATAAATAAGCTAGGTGTTAAGCTCTGCGACGGTGTCGCCACCTGTCGGTAGCTGTCAGCTTCTCCTTCATCATTAAGGAGTTCACACGACCATTTAGTATCTACTTAAGTTGTTATATAACCTGTAGTTAATTAAGTTGAACATAGTTAAGCTCTTTATGTTTGATAGGCTTTTGTGATACTTGGAAATCTTACCTCGGCACTTCGATTCTGTTCAGAAATTGGGTTTTAGGGGTCAGAGGGAAAAGTCTCCTTGAAAGATCAACTGAAAGAATACAATGCTGTGCGGCCGGGCAATGGTCAATGTTCATATGTTTTTCTATGTCTGTGGATGGAAAACAACTAAAAGAAGCCGGCCACCCACCTGATGGCAAGTGGTTCTACTCATCTACAATACCAGCGTCATTGCCGATGAGTTGCCATCCCTGAGACAAAGCTGAAATGTCTCATAATGCCTTTGTTGGCGGTGAGAAAATAAGCCCGGTAACCGAACATGATACAAATAATACAAGGAAAATTAAATGTCTTAATTAGGTGAGCTCGTCCTAAGCCCTAAGTTTAATAATAAATAAGCAGTGTGTTGCGTCACGACAGTGCTGCCACCTGTCGGCGCCACCTGTAACCTTCTCCACCAATGGGAGTTCACACACTCATTCATGTTAAGAGGAAGCTCCCTTATTAATTAATTGTTTGTTAATTTGCATTAATATTCTGAAAAAGTGGCGCATACAATCAAAATGGAACTTTAGTATATGATTTATTGGATCTTTTTCTTTCCATATAAATATAAAACAGTTACGTTATTGGAAAATTTTCACTCGATTCATTTTTTATTCAAAATCATGTCTTTTTAAAGAATATTTGAAACAAAAACAAGATTACTCGGCTTTTATGTCTAAAATACTTATTGACAGTAAGAAAATATAGTTTATCATCCAGATATATTTTTTTCTCTAGATCAATTATTACTTTAGGTATTAACGAAATAAGAATTGAGACGACATTTAGTTCCGTGCTCAAACACGACCAAAGAGCGCACGCGATATTCAACTATATTTCAGATGTGTTAGCGTTTAGCACATAGTGGAGTGGTCCCCACCACTCCACTATGGGGGCGGAGTTTGCGTGGAAATTGTCTTTGGAGTGCCTGGTCTTAAATATAAATTGTAGGTCCAAAGAAAGCATGTGCCTTCCTGCAAGTCTTACACCCGGTTACTAAATTTAAAAGTTGAGGTTGAGAACTTTACTTAAAATATGAAAGTTCGCGATACTGCCTTGTTGGTCTAGTGGTCACAAGCACTATTGCTGAGCATGAGCTCCTGGGTTCGATCCCCGGGTCGGTCAAATTGTTATTGGGTTTCTGGAATTTCTCAGTAGTAGAATTTCTTAGTAGTAGAGTGTGGATTTGTCCCCGGTTGATGGCAATAGGCTCGCCCCCTATTACATGGGACTTAAACATAACTGGCGAAATGTGGGTGTACTATAGGTACACCTCTGCCTAACCCTTTGGGGACTACAGGGGTGATGTTATGTTATGTGATAGTTCACGAAATTCAAACTTACGTTTTTTGCAAATCAATAACAGCCGCATGGGTCGATGCTTGCCAGGGTTGGTACGTGTATGGGTGACCATCTTTACATACCGAGACTCCTCCGTACCTCGGAAAGCACGTTAAGCCGTTGATCCAGGCTGTCATTTGTGGATCTTTGACAGTCGTTACGGGTCGTCAGAAGCCCGAAAGTCTGACTACCAGTCTTACTAAGGGATATCGTATTACCCAGTTACTAGGTTGTGGAGGTCAGATGGGCAGTCGCTCCTTGTAAAATACTGATATTCAGCTGCATCCGGTTAGACTGGAAGCCGACCCCAATATAGTTGGGAAAAGGCTAGGCAGATCGATTGATGTACATTGAAGGAATAACCAAGTAGTTAATGCTAAAGTAAATTTGACAAGTTGTCAACTTCAAATTCTCAATTCATAAACCGGTTGTTTCTATTATTGTAATCGTATATTATTTCACTTGTGAGGTAAAATTGCGCTTGCGGTTTGATTGATGGGTGACCATTCTTTAAACATCTAGGCACTTCTGTGCCACAGAGAGCATCGTTCCGATTTGTTGCAATGCACTAACAAGGCAGTTATGGCGGGCGAAGCCAAATACTGATGTAAGTGGCCGCTTCTATTTCCAGTGAAATTAAACCGTTGCATATGTAGAAAAGGTTAAACATTGAAATGAAATTAAATGAAGTTGTAAATTAAATGTGTAAATAGGATATCGAAAACACTTTTACACGTCATATTAAAAATAAATAAGCTAGATGAGTTCGGCGTTTCCCATCTGACTACTCTAAGAAAAAAGGCCGAAACAAACTCAAAGGTCGCAGTCTCTTTTAAAGTCCAGGCATGATCTTGGCCAGGCCATATGAGGACCATGTAGATTAGTGTCTGAAATGGTCTTTTGAGCCATCAAGTTTTATTGAAGCCATCAAATTCCACCTCTCAAACTCATATAAAAGTACCTACATTTGAATAAAAACATACCGTAAATACCTAAATATGTAACAAAACGCGGTATTTCGATTCAAATCCGAGTCAAATTACCAAATAAGTCCCTCGGCGGTACTCAGCAAAAGAATAAATTAACTTTCACGGCATATACATTCATACTCGTGTGTACATTATGTAAACGTACGTAAATACGTTACGTTGGGCAATTAATCACTTCTTGGCGGTACTGTAAGGCTTTTGCGTACCGTCAACGTGAAAAGTGAGTAACACAAGTTGACAAATCACTTTATTTTATTCATCGTACATCTTTATGAACGAAATTATTGTAGCATAGAGGATAGTTAGGAAATTAGTGATAAGTATGATAATAGACTTGTTTTAAATTTTCTACGTTTATCAGAGTTTGGTAGCGCCTTATCGAGCATCTACATGCCAAGAAAATATAATGAGTGCGTTTACCACCATCTTATCTAAGTCTGTCGCCATAACAACAATGTTAACACCATAGTTGTGTTTCGGTAGTTAGAGGTAAGGTAGCCAGTTCCTCTGTGGTTGAGGATTCCGGGTGAAGTTCGCTTCTACCTGCGGCCTGATCATTACTTATCATCAGGTGAGACACAGGCCAAGAACTTCCCTGTTGTGGTAAAAAAAAAGTTTTGTAACCTCTTTATTACTTCATGGAGATTTGAATTTATTATCAAACAGTCATTAACTTGCATTAATTAAAGTACTTTTCTATAAACATGCATTTAGTTCTAAATTCAACGCCATTAAATAAATATTTGGAAATCTAAAATTATCATCAACGTTACCGACTGTACCACACTATGTTGTACAAAGGCGAGAAATTAAGCCCTTTCGTGTTCAAATCCTTTGGTTATGTTTTTATTTTTTAGGGTTAAGCATATGGAAATAAAACGGAAACGTTGTGACTTGTCAGATTAGTTGTTGCTGATAATTTGTTACCGTGTTTTGGTAAATGTAGTTTCTACATTGTTCTGAAATACGAAATTAGTACTGTATTTACGTGGTTTACAGAGCTTTGGTGAGACCAAGGCAGAGATCTATAAACGTTACTTAGCACTAAAACACGGTCTCGTCACTGTTTTGCAACTGAAGTTGTGAGGCAGTGACAGGAATAAGATAAAGCCTAAGTGCTGCTGTCCTTTGATAGTCTAGTTGCTTGACTATCAGTCTATCAAAGAACTTAGGCACAGATCTACAAACGATCTACTAGACTCTAGTAGATCGTCTGACCACTGTCATCACCTGATGCTAAGATGATGCAGTCGACGATGGTGCATGGTGGCCTAAAAGTAACCTAGGTATTTATTTGAAACTGGAAAACAGGGAGTCTTTAATTTGTGCCCAATAGGCTCGCCCCCTATTACATGGGACTCAAAGATACCTTTTTTTTTTTTTTGAGGGTGGGAAATCATCAAATAACTTCTCCCGCTCTGGGCGGAGCGGGAGGGCGTGTCAGACTCTTACTGACTAAAACCCACCCGTGTTCCTTCGGTTGCCCTGTCGCCGGGGGCCACGATCTCCCTTTCGGTTTTCTTCGCAACCCCGGCAGGCATCGGCCCTAGTGGACCCCTTCAATTCTGCTGACATCTCTTTAAGGCGCGCGTGGAACACAACGCGCCGTCGACCCGGGCCTGGTCCTTATCGGACGGTGAGCCACCCATTGCTCACCGCCCGCAAGCCCGCGCCTACGGTGGCCGGAAATCGCCTCGCGATTCCCGAAGCCCTGGGCGTCTCCTCCTGCGGCGGTTAGGGGCGTGAGGGCGCGAAATTTGCCTCTCCCTCACGCGTTCCGCCTCCTCCTTCGCGAGCATTACCGCTTCGCAGAAGGAGGTGACGGCCTCCCATTTCCTCTCGCTCCGTACCATGGCCTGAACCAGGGCCGGACGCGAGAGATCACCGCCGCCGATCGCCTCCACGAGGACACGGCGATGCTCCGCCCAAGCTTGGCAGACCTCCACCGTATGCTCCACCGTGTCCTCCGGGCGATCCACACAATGGTGACACCCGGGCGTTTCCTCCCGCCTTATCCTGTGCAGGAACCTCCCGAAACAGCCGTGTCCGGTGAGGACCTGCGTCAGGCGGAAGGTGAGGACGCCGTGGCGCCTCTCTAGCCACTCCTCAAAGAGGGGTCTTATCGCCGCAATTGTGGCGTGCCCAGCGCTGGGTTGCGACAATCGCACTCTCCATGACGCCATGAGATCCCGCCGGAGCTCTGTTCGCTGAGCCGCGACTTCTCGCGGCAGCGGAGCTGAGCCCCGGCGCCTCGCCTCCTCGCGCCACTCCCAAATGTGCGCGAGGACCTTTGCCTCTAGATCCCATGGCGGTAATCCGGCAAGGAGGCTCGCCGCCTCGCAGGAGACCGTGCGGTATCCTCGGGCCAGCCGGATGGCCATGACCCTCTGGGACGCGTTCAACCGGCGGGCTGGCCGCAGCCTTATTGAACGCGCCCACACCGGCGCCCCGTAAAGGGCCATGGACCGCACGACCCCCGCGTAGAGCCTCCGGCAGGAGGCGTTTGGATCCCCTGACTCAAAGATACCTGGCGAAATATGGGTAAACAATGGGTACATTTCTGCTTAACCCTTCGGGGAAACAAAGCATGATGTTATGTTGAATAAGTTGTGATTAGGTTTTACCAACATTTTTGTCTTCCCTGTCACCTTCAAACAGTTATGAACAAAACCAACATCCTAAACTTTTATGTACTTAACCTAACAAACGTCAACATGTAGATACTAAAAGTACCCAAACCTTTTGTTTTTCACGCCCCATATCAGAAAACAGAGAAAATCCCATATTTAGTGACAAAACCCGGACAGTTGTCTATTTAACAGTGGGGTATAAAAATGGCAGTCGCTTCGAGATAAGAAAGGGAAGTACCGCCATCCGTAAGGATTTTACGAGGCTTCTCTGACCCCGTGTTTGGAAACCGCAAATGATGTAATAAATATGGGTTTTTGCCTACTTTTTAGTACGCTTTTGGTTTTGTACGCAGGGCCATTTGATATTGATCATTTCCTTTTTTTCAATGAATGTTTTAAATGTAAGAAGATTATAGAGCGGAATTTTCTGCCAATGTCTGTGTTCCCCACGTATAACCCGTCAACCTTCAAAGCCAGAGTGAACAGGCATCTACTGGGCACGCTCGTTCTATCGTAGACCTCATCCATCGGTTTCCATCAGGCAAGATCGAGATCAAGAGCAGGCATATTTTCCAAAAAAAAAAGCATTCCAAAGCTTAAAATTGTCCACAGAAGGATAGATTTTTGTTCCAAACTGGGGTACTTAACCCACCTACTGTGCAGAATGTTCTATTTTGATACAAATCTCCGATACTTACATTGTGCTTGGCACAAGTTATCCTCTAGCTTAAAATTGAGCCGTCTTAAATTGCAATGTTTTTTGTAGAAATTCGGTACCACTCCGTTTTCTCTCATGGGTGTCGTAAACAGGGTCTACAGTAGGGGAATCCTTTGAAATATTAAAGGCGGATACCAGCAGTTTCTTCGTCTGTAATAAAAAGGTATTGAGAGAACTTTTTATGCAATGCGTCAAATGAAAAAAAAATAGGTTTACGTGGGTACGTGGGTTTTTTGTAATTTATAAGTATAGAACTATTTTCAGTATTTTCTTCAATATTTTAGGCTCAGTAGTCTCGGAGATAAGTTTGCTAAAACTATTTATTTTAATTTTATAAAAAAAAAATACTTGAGACGCTCACGGTAAGTCATTTGTTATGTCACATGGTACAGCGTGCAAACTTTTTTTAAAATTTTCTCCTTATTTGACGTGACACCCACATTCAAAAACAAAAAAGTGTTTGGGACTCAGAAATTGTGGAAAATAATTACCAAATTTCAACTTAATCGGTCCGTCAGATTCGGAGCAGATTGGACAGACGGACAGACAGACAGTCAGGTAGACACACGAGTGAGGGTTTCGTTTTTTCATTCGGACATACGGAATCGTAAAAACATAACTGTGCCATATTCCTGTTATGATTTAAAAATAAATTAAACCTCTTCATATATCTATCTATACAAGTCCCATTCCATAAGATTATACGCCCTCACACAATAATTACAGCTCCTAAATTGGTTGTCAATTCGGTTGACAAATGGGTTGCCTATAAGTACGAATCCATGTTCTGTCAATTAATTTATTCCTTTAATTAATAGCTCTGAAGGCTGTAACGCCATTAGGCACTGCTCTTGACATATTATTATTACACAAAGGCATAAGACTATAATGTTCCCACTGCTGAGACACAGGCCTCCTCTCTTCGAAAGGGAGTGGGCTGTAATCTACCACGCGGGCCAAGTGCGGGTTTGTAGATGTCATATGTCTTCGAATTTTTGGTTTTAGGACATGCCGGGTTCCTCGCGATGCTTTCCTTCACCGTTTTGAGAACAGTGGTGATGAAATTATAGGCTGATTATGCATTAGACTAGATGTGCCTGCAAACTTATCAAAATCAAAAGTCATTTGTTAAAATAAGGCTGAGAAACAGCACTTTTTAAACGTCAAAATTACATAAGACAGTCCCCCAAAACGCCCGCTCTTCACCACTTCCTAGTGCTTTAGCTGGGAAGAAGTGGCGCAGCAAACTACCCAGTATTCAGTTTTCATCTTGGTTTTCTTGAAGTAGTATCTGGGTAAATTCATGTCGTGATTTTCAATAGATTAGCTAGTCGACAGGGTTGTTAATGGGGCTGTGAGTATCATCCCTGGCGAAGGCTTTATTCATTATGAACACATTTTCCGGTATGAAAAATACTTTTACATTTTTTTTTGTTATGATGAATAGTGAAATCTATGCTAAATACATAGGTACCTGTCATAAATATGTTCTGTGCATTCCAAAACTTAAAGCTTCATACCAAGGTGCCATTAAAACCATTAAAATATCGTTCGCATTTAGCATTTTGGAGTCTTGATGACGTTTTTTCGTGTTGCACTAAGAACCTCATAGGGTCCCGCTTTGCAATAGCACTAAACGCACAATTTTTACTGCATTTTTGATACAATTATTTTATGATTGCACTTACTCTTATTTATGTCTTCAGTTGTATTAATCAATTTTACATGTCACAGTTACACTGCCAGAAAAAAACCTGTTTTTCTAGTTGAATTGTTAGTGTTGTGTTCAAAAAAGTAATCGATTAGCTTATCATACTGGTTATTACCATTCTATCTTGGAAGGACAAACTGGTTCAAGAAGAGTATAAAGAAAGTGTATGCTGTGTCAAGCAACTATCTAGATACTTTTTGATACAGCCAATGATAAGGGAATTTCGATGTGACCCATTTTCGTGACAAAAACCTCTCATTACAGCCTCTCAAAACACAAATATACAAACGCAAAAGCGACAAAGTAAAACACTTCTCCTCGCAACTCGATAACCAGCTCTCTGCGAAGACCATCAGCTCACGAACGTAATACTCCAACTATTCCAAGTTGAATTCTGTAACCTTACAGCTAAGGGTCAATTTGTTTTGTCGGAGTCGCGCCCTACAATACGGAATGAGAATTGGAGTGCCCAAAGTTTTGGAATTGGGTCGTGAGGGCGGTTTAAAAATCGGCACAAGAGAATTGAAGTGAATTTTGTATAACTCTATGTATATAAATCGAATTTCCTCGGGCGTTATACTTGGACAGGCGTTTAATTTTGTATAGTTCTGTACCTTTTTTATTACTTCGGGGATTTCTTTGGGAAAGATTTCAGATTTACATTAAGGATGGTGTGCATACGTTGTCTTCCGTTGACTAGAAATTGCAGCAATTTCAATTCATAAATTTGAAAGCGATTTTCTCTAACTAAATTTAAAATTAAAAAAAAAAAAAACAATTCAAATTATTTTTTTTTCACATAAACCTACATGGGCACTTATGAAACGTCAGAAGCTAGGTGCACGGATCCAATTGGTCGTTTCCTATGGAGAGGAGCCGGCAAGAAACTCCACGGTTACTCTTTTAAAAATAATTGGCTTTTAAAATATTTTCAAATAAAGGCTCTTACAAACAGGCGCGACACGCGACGCGACACAAAGACACCGCTCGTCGCGCGACGCGACGTACCTTTGTGTCGCGTCGCATGTCGCGCCTGTTTGTAGAAGCCTTAACAGTGTTAATAGGTATGGGAGGACTGTGTAGGTCTTTCAACAAGTACCAGTTACTTAACAAAATAGAAAAAGGTCAACAAATCTACAGTCCACTAAGCCTACAGGGTTCTCACATTCACAAAATAGAAAATAATCTATATTAAAGACAAATAAATTATTAAAAATGAAAACAATAAATAAATAAAAGAATAATAAATTGCTTAGCTAGACGGTCGGATAGACGATAGACGGACGGCCGATTATAGATATTTTTAGTGTCATTTTTTTGAGATTTTAGTACAATTTAATAAGTCGGTCTTAACCAGTCCTAGGTTTACGTAAGTATTTGGTGTATACAATGTCGCCCATGGGCATGTGCCCCGCTCACATTTTTCTGGGATCTAATTAGGGACCTTGACTTTTTTTTTCTGTTTTTGGTTTTTACTGCCTCGTTGGTCTAGTGGTCGCAAGCGCTACTGCTGAGCATGAGTTCCTGGGTTCGATTCCCGGGTCGGGCAAAGTGTTTTTGGATTTTTCTACCTGAAATTTCTCAGTGGCAGGCCGGAGTCTGGATTTGTGCCCGGTTGATGGCAATAGGCTCGCTCCCTATTACATGGGACTTAAAACATAACTGGCGAAATGTGGGTGAACCTGCTACAGGGACACCTCTGCCCAACCCTTCCGAGAAACCAGGCGTGATGTTATGTTGTTTTTTTTTTCTAAATGAAAAATTATTTTTATTATTTTAGAAAAAATAAAAAGGATTCAAATCGAGTCAATAAAATCGGAGATATGGCAAACGCTAATCAAAACATTAAAAAAAATAATAACATAAAAAATATTATAGATTATTTTCGAAAAAATTTCATGAATATTTAGAAAAATACGGGCGGGCACATGCCGATGGGTGACATAAACAAACCAATTAATTCATGTCTAAAATTTACGTTATCGCTAAAACAGTGCTTTATGTAAGCTGGTCCTTCATCGGACCGCTCATCATGACGCGCCTTTATCCCTCGTCAGTCTGATATCGAACCCCGCCAGTTAAGCCTTCTGACAGATCTATGAAGCCGAGTACCCTAGAGACTTAACTCACGAGTTTTCGAATCAAAAGGAACAAGGAATTAATACGTAAGATTTTACGAGAATGTGTATGTATGTAGACTTCCTCATAGCCTCGGACCAGTACTCTTGAATGAATACATCAAACATTCCTCACCAAAGTGTTTAAAGATTTGGTCAAATGGACAGTGATGTCTTTTCTGCTCTTAACATGACACAGTTATCAACGGGTGTTTTGATTAATTACGACTATGCTAATATTAAATATTAATCCTTTGACCATTCTTAGCCAGTAGTGGTCATTCCGAGGCGTATTTTGTTCAGCAATAATGAGTATTAACGATCTCATACGATTATTTTTTTATTAATTTTTGATCCTGCTTCCACATTTAAGCACCTTAATTGTAAATGCAATGAAATTCAACACTCGAGTAACTTGAGACGCAAAGACAAATATAGGCTACCTTTATTTTATCTTATCAAGCTGAAAAAAACAGTCTATAAAACTTAGACAGAAACCAGATTAAAACCCACAAAGTTAGTCTGTAACTCGATCTTTTTAACCGGTCCCCACTCACTTAGCTCTGCCCTCTAGAGACCACGACAAACTTGAGACGTGAGCAACTATTAATATAGTTGACAACTTTCACTGCAGCTTAATTGAGTGGTTTCGGTTTTAACCGAGACATAACTCGGTTTAACTGATAGATTGTTAACTTTTAGAGGAGAAAACTGCAGCTGACTGTAAGGAGCTTATTATGATCTTGGTTCTTTTACCTGCGGTTTGATCTGCTGATCAAGTTAATCAGTAATCTTCACCCTGATTGCGTATTAGACTTTCAATCACAATCTGAATAATTTTGAAGGATATTGCTAATCCATTGCTGTATACGTTCGAAAAATTTGTCTGCTCAACATCGTAAATAACGCAATGAATGATGTTGAACTGTCAAAATGAAAGCCATTGCTACTGTGGAGTGTGTTACGCAATTACCGCGCTGCTGTGAACTCTGAAACCGTATTTTTACTTTTTTGTTTTGTTATTTGTATTTTGGGTTTCACGAACTGTGTCCAAACAGAAGTTATTCTTTCTTTCTTTCTTAACTCTCATGTCGTGATTGTTGCGCCAAAGTAATAACTGTCAAACTTAATAATTAAGTTTCTAACTGGCAAGTTTTATGTCCCAACAACAACTGGCTCAGCAGAAACCAGTCTGTAATTTTTTATAGAAAGTGAGAGGCTCTAAAAACATACTTAGGTTCTCTTTATCCCTATTTCCTCTACTCACTAAAATCTAGAACAAAGACGTAATAATTAACAATCCCGCATAAATTATCCAATTAGTTTGTGGACGAGAGGACATTTAATAAGCCACAAGTGGTACATTTAAATTATTTGCGGTTTGGCTGGGTTTGTCAGAAACCTAAAGATAAGCTTGTTATGTGGCACGGTTACTGATGAGGCCGGTTTTTGGACGCATTACAGTAACGAGGCGCAAAGTGCTCTAATTAAAAAATATGTCCTTTTTGTTTATTGTGTACGGTATTAGGGTCGTACAGATATGAAATGGGAATGGAGTTTTGGAGCTGTTTGGCAAGATGTAAGATTTATTTGTAAGGTACATTAGTGCGGTGTTTTAGCTTAAATGTGTCACACAATTATCTTAATTTAATAACCTTTTTTAAGTAAATCTAAATTAAGATAAAAGATGAACATAATCAAAGTGGCAGTAACCCACAAGTTTGTAATTTTGATATGGTTTACTCCTATAAATTACAATGATACCCAATAAATTTAAAAGAAACCTAATAATAAATTAAAAATAATAATAATAACTCAATTAAAATTCCACCTTATACAATTGGCTCCGGCCCGTGCCCGGCTCTTTTTTAAGAGAAGTATATTAAAAAATCTAAACAATCATAACTATTCTACTAAAATTATTCACCGACGTAATAAAACCTAGATATAACCTTCTATAAACCAGCATAAAGACACAGATTACTCCTCAAGGCACATGAAGCATAGCTTAAGAGGCAGCTATAAAATGTATATCTCGATTTGTACGGTATTCCCCTCATCTACAGTTACCTCATGAGTCTCGAGGGAGGCCGAACTTATACCTATCTTGTACGTGTCGAGGTGAAAAGTAAGATTTAGCTATTATATAAATAGTTCTTCTTTGAATGTCTTTGAAGTTGTGATAAAGAGTTTTGTAATGGTAAACGTTTCGTCTCCAAAGTTTTTAAGAGTTGTGTCATTTTTCGTCTCAGAAGTTTTTGGTCCTTCCATTTTATTGACCTCTTAGTGAATGTTTTGCAGAAATGGCTTATTAGGATAATGTGTATCCTGAATCAGTATTTTATAGGGGACAAAGATTTTTTAAATCTTACATAGTATCTGCTAGATGCTATGTAAGATTTAAAAAATCTGGTTAGTGTTATAAGTTTTAGAAAAAAAACCCAGCCGAGTTCGTGTCGCACTACGCACAATGAAGGATTCCGTAGTTGAGATGAATTTATTTATCCCAAGAACAAACTTAACATTGTAGTTGAAAAACATGTTCTCCCATACATTCCAACTGCAAATGTAAGTTTTTATGCACTATATTGGGAAATTACCATGTAATTTTAAGACCATAGACTTCTTATAGGTTTTCCTGTAATGTATGAGTAAAGAGCCAAACTATGTTTTTTTTTTTTAATTTTAGGTCCAGTAGTTTCGGAGATAATGGTCAATTTTCATCGAATTTCTTAAATATCTTTAAAAGTATTCATTTTCAAATTATATAAAAAATATGTTTAAGATTCTCGCAACAAGCCCTTTCATTTAATATGTCACACGGTATTGTTAAAAAAACTGTTTTTTTTTTTTTAATTTTCTTGTTTGCCCCCCTGATAAATGAATTTTGAATAAAAGTGACCTCTATATTCAAAATTCATTTATTTACGTTACACGTTCGTGTTTGGGTCATAGAAAAACATCAACTTAATCGGTCCATTAGATTCGGAGCAAATCGGCTGTGGCAGACAGACACACGAGTGATTCGATAAGGGTTCCGTTCTTTCCTTTTGAGGTAAGGAACCCTAAAAAGTGGAAAGAAAATAAAATTGGTACCTACTTACTGCATTTTAAGGCTGTTTGTAAGCTGGGTGCAAAGTCCAAAAGGGATGATAATTGACACCGTTTAGAGCATTATGAGCCATACATGTCTTAGATGAAGTATGTTTTTTATTTTTAACTACAAACCTTTCGTTTTTTTTTAATAACCTTTCCAATTTTAACTGGGGCACTGTTGGCAACCAACTGTCAGAAATTGAATTATTAAAAAAAAATTAAAAATAGCAGTTATAAACTCAAAATCTACTTCGTCTAAAGCCACCGACACATTACTGTGTCGTGTTGTGTCGTGACGCGGGATACACCAATCAAACGAATCTGTTCAGGACTACGTCAAATCACAACAAGTTTTGATTGTCTAACACTGCGTCAGAAAGCGTCACGACACGACACAACACAGTAATATGAATCCGGCTTTAGACGTGTATGGCTCGAAAAGCTTTGCACCCAGCTTCCAAATACGCGGTATTTTAAACTAAACGTATTTTGGTGGTAGTTTACATTAACATAAAGATCATCACGCCTTGTTTCCCCGAAGGGTTAAGCAGAGGTATTCCTATAGTACACCTAAATTTCGCCAGTTATGTTTAAGTGCCATGTAATAGGGAGCGAGTCTATTATATTGTGCCTGCATAAATTAACTGCTAAATAGTATTTAATAATTAACGCAATAAAAAATTTTTTCATTGCAGATAGTTACAATATTATGTTAATGAAATAATCCTCTGAATGGCGCGTTCAATAACATTATTTTACTAATAATACGCAATAGCATTCCGTTCGCGAACCGTGAATAAAGTATTAAATTGACTGAAAATAATAATTTGAAATTCGAAATGAATATCATGAAGATAAGCCTTTTAATGCTTATTATTTTGTTTGTTTGTATTCACACAACGCGCTTCGGAAAGCACTTTAAGCCGTTGGTGCCCGGCGATCATTCGTGGATCTTTGACAGTAGTTATGAGTCGTAAGAAGCCAGAAACTGGGTAGTGGAGGTCAGATAAGCAGTCGCTTCATGTAAAATACTGGTATTCAGCTGTATCCGGTTAGACTGGAAGCCGACCCCAACATAGTTGAGGAAAGGCTAGGCAGATTGTATTCACACAACGTAACGTTCCACCAAGAGAAATCCTTATGTCATTCGACAGATGGATAATTATTTTGTATAATAATTCACTTTAGAGTCTATAATACCACAGCTCAAATTCACTCTTTATCTCGTTCGCACACTTCTGGTCATGGACAGAGTGAGAGCGAGACTGAGCGGGGCGGAGCGAAGGTTCCAAGGCTCCGATAGTTTAGCTAATTTCTTTTTACTGTGAAAATAATAGTAAATAAAAAATGTAGTACCTGCTTTATATTTCGTTCAGTTATTATGCAATGTTTCATGATCTAATTTGATTTTTTTTTAAACTAGCGGTGGAGCCAAAAAGAGAGAGTACTTTAAAGAGCTTCTAGAATTCGACATAGACAAAGAATCCTTTTAAATAAGCGTACATTATGGACGCTCCTATGACTGGTATCCGATTTTCATGTAACAATCACGGGCTTAAGATTCTACGTAGTTTATTCGTAAGTGCATACATAATATTACAAATACCACCACAGCCTAACTATAACCAATATACAGCCTAACTTAATTTGCGACTAGATCCTATCGACAGAGGCAGTATACCCAGTCTGTGTTCAGTTTAACTCGTGGTCCCCGTACACAAAGTGACAAGTAAAACTATTACTAGTTGATAACTTCTCGTTTTCAAACATTAACTATTAAGCAGTTTTCTTTTACACGACAGAATGAGGAACGTTTTTTATTTACCAATTTAACTTTTGCGGATTTTCGAACTTGTCTTGACAGTTTTTAGGTTTCGGTTCCCAAGGGGTACCAACGCGCCCCTTTTTTTTGGGTGGGAAATTATCAAATAACTTCTCCCGCTCTGGGTGGAGCGGGAGGGCGTGTCAGACTCTTACTGACTAAAACCCACCCGTGTTCCTTCAGTTGCCATTTTGCAGAGGGCCACGATCTCCCTTTCGGTTTTACCAACGGGACCCTATTACTAAGGCTCCGCTATCCGTCCGTCTGTCTTTCATAGGGTTGTATCTTTTGAACCATAATAGGTAGACACTTTTTAAATTTCACAGAGTGTTACTTCTATGGCCGCTATAACAACAAATAATAAAAAGTAACAAATTATAGGGGGTTCCCATACATAAACTATTAAAAAAATATATGTAGTGTTAAATATTGTACGGTGGAATGAAACCCTTCCTCTACGAGGCAGACTCGCAGTTGGCCGCTTTTTTTTTTGTCGTAAGTTGAGGAGAATTAAAAGGCGTAAGTGCGCTTACATCATTATAAAAAATGATAGTTTTAAACTGACTGCCTCGTTGGTCCAATGGTCGCAAGCGCTACTGCTGAGTATGAGGTCCTGGGTTCGATTCCCGGGTCGTGCAAGGTATTATTGGGTTTTCCATCTGGAATTTCTCAGTAACAGCCCGGAGTCTGGATTTGTGCCCGGTTGATGGCAATAGGCTCGCCCCCTATTACATGGGACTTGAACATAACTGGCGAAATGTGGGTGTACTATAGGTACACCTCAGCTTAACCCTTCGGGGATTACAGGCGTGATGTTATGTTATGTTATGATAGTTTTAAAATCCTATCTGCGGCTGGGAAGTCCATTGCGTCAGTTTTTCTTTCCAGCTAAAGAACTAGGAAGTGGTGAAGGGTGCGCGTTTTGGGGGACCGTCTTATGTACGTAATTTTAAAGGTGCTGATTCTCAGCCCAGTTTGAATGAATGGCTTATTGATTTGATTTTATAATTTTATTATAGCATTAGTTAACAAACATTAATAATCCACACATCCCTATTATACACTTGACGATACGACAATAAATAGAAAATTTACTGTTAAGTATTCATTATTGAAATAGACGTACAAAGTACTGAAATGGTAAATTATAAACTAAATAAATACATGGTACCATGTATTTATTTAGTTTATAATTTACCATTTCAGTACTTTACATAGTGTATCTTAATTTACCTACCATCTATAATTTTTATTTCATTTATATTGTGCATCCTAACCGATCTATCATGTCTAGAAATCTAGATTATTACAACCCCGTACACAGTGGCAATGGTCATTTAAATAATGGCCTCAGTGGGCCATTGTGTACAGGGGTTTTTAGAGCATGGTCTAGAGTCTAACCTAGTGTTACGATTTGACATTAGATTGTTAGATTATCCCTTTTATAAAAGCGGGCGAGCTCACTGTTTAATTGTAATGGTATAATTAGATACATAATTTTATTAATTTAATCGTGTGTATCTCTTTTTATGCTCGTCAACAGATGTCGCTTATCAAAAGCTACGGCGTGGCGGCGTTTCTTTTGATCTCAATTTTAAATAAGAAAATAAGCATATTTTTTTTCTAGATCATGAGAAGAATTGTTTAATTGCAATTGGTTTATTAATTTTTCAAGAGCACCACATACAATACACAACACACTGCACCCGAGACGAATAAAGACGTAAGTACACTTGCGTCATTTATTAATTAAACGGATAAATAGTTTTAATTTAGATAATACTAAAATCTAGGTTAACCAGCCTTTTCAGTGTCCAAATGCGAGAAGCCTTCGCAGTCTTCGAAGTCCAAAAAATGTACATAAATCATAAATAATCAAAGCAGACACCTATAGGTACAAATTATTAATTAAATTCGCTTTTCGTGTCAGTGTGTGAGATCGCGTCGTTCTTCTAAACTACGCAACAGATTTTGATGCGGTCTTCGGCACTGTTTAGAAAATTTATTAAGGTAGGTAGCAATAATAAAGAAATCTCGTTGTTTTTTTAAGACGCTTGAAGAAAGGAGAATTGTTGTGCCTATTATGAGCTGAAGATGTTGAGAAACTGACATGAAATACATTTACTTACTAATAATAAAGTAATCGCGATGTTTGGTCAAGTCGTAAAAACAGTGCAAAGCAAGAGCGAGTCGCTAGTTAAGTGAAATCATTTAATTTAAATTGTGTAACAACACCAAAATATGACTACGGCGTAGCCGATGTCGTAGCGCTGCCTACGCGGCTACGCCGTCGTAGCAGCTACGAGCTTCTACAGGATGTAGGATGATCCTCTTATCGACTCGACGACTCTTCGAAATTCATTGAGGTTTTTTAAGATACCTAAGATAAGAAAAACAGGTACCTATTGGAGCATCTACGTGGATATGAAAATATAAGACGTGCTTATAAATCGACTGGATGACCCTTTGAAATTCACTGAGGTATTTCAGTTCACAATATGCTTCCAATGAAAACACTTCACAACACCGCAAGTATTGTGAAGTGTTTCGCACTACAAATCAAACGATAGGTACTTCAATAAAATCTAGTTTTTTGGATACTGTGTTCGTATGACAAAAATACGAGAAAAACAACCAAAGTTATACTTTTTTTTTAATTCAGATTCACAAAATTAAACATTAAAATTAATATAAAATACAATTCAATTCAATTCAAATAACCCTCTTAATAAAGGATCTCCAAAACGGAGAAGAGATCCTATCCGCTACAGTCTTCAGAATACCGTTGCAGCTGCCACGCATTCTGCAGATCAGGGATGCAGTCTTCTTGCGGATGACAGCATAAAAGCCATCAGTGCGATACTCAAACTCAAACTCAACTCAAACTCAAAGCATTTATTTCAAATAAACAAATTACAGGCACTTTTGAATTGTCAAAGGGTCGGTCAGTCAGAAAGATGAAGCTAGTTGCCCATTCCAAAGCGTAGTAGGTACCTATGGAGAAGAACGGGCAAGAAACTCCACGGACACTATTTTAAATCACAATATGTTTACAAAATACTGAACAAACATCCCCGATGCACTACAGAAGCGAGGCAGCCCCAACATCATCCTAAAGATGTTATTATACTGCAGGACATCCAGCGATCTTTTGGTGTGGCTGACCCACAGATTTCCCGTATAAAAGCTTTGACAATACGCCTCAAATAACGTTATCTTAACCTGCTTAGAGCAGCGAGAGAATCTGCGGGCCAGCATGTTACCTCTGATCGCTTAAGCCCTGCGCTCCCTCTCAATATCTTGAACGTCTTCACTTTTACCCGAGAAATAACATTGACGTTTGACAGTTTTTTAATGGAAAAATTTACAAAATTTCAGAAAATATTTGCAATCAGAAAAAAAAACAAGAAAAAAAGGAAAAGAAAAGAAGATAAATAAAAGTTTGGTCGAATTCGCCTTAAGTCGGGTAATTAATCGTTTCGTTGGAATAAAAGTTAAAAAAAAAATTCGCTAAACCTAAGGTTGTAAGTTCGTCTTTGTGTAATATTTTTTTAATAAACAAATAAATGAAAAATCGTTGTTTAAAAAGCAAAACTGAACTAAATCTATACTCCAATTTCGTGAACAGAGCCCATGGGACCCTAAAACAGTACGACCATTGAATTAAAAAATCGTAAACGAATTTTTATCGTTCACTTAATGGCCGATTAATGCGGCGATTAGGGCTGTAGGGCGGCTAAAGTGGCTATACCGGCTATATCGGCCACCGTTATAGAAGTTTTTAGGGGTAACCAGATAAAAAATATCTTGTTGAGTTAGCTAAATGTCTTACTTTAAAAGCTCACCATTTGTTTAAGGAAGGATCTAAAAAAATAAGCAAATGTGTTTGCTTAATGTAAGTTTTTGAAGATGTTATATTTCTCAAAGACTCGGAAAAGGCAAACAGATAGATTCCTTTATTTAATGATAAATAAATGATAAATGATTTTATTACTGTAAATAGGTTTGTACAAACACTTTTACACGTCAATCATATTTTAAAAACTAGATGAGGTCGGCGTTTCCTATCTGACTACTCTGAGAAGAAAGGCCGAAACAAACTCAGAGGTCACAGTCTCTTTTAAAGTCCAGACATAATCTTGGTCAGATCATGTGAAGACCATGTAGATTGGTGTCTGAAGTGGTCTTTTGAGGAAAGCATCACACAGATTGAGAGGGCCTGTCCAGTCAGTGCTTGCAGTAATTTGTCAGTTATCGTGCAGCTCAACTCAGAATTTGAGGATTTCAACGATTCGACGAAAAATACCAAAAAAAGAACATTTGGGTAGGCCGCATAAATTACTCAAACTGTCAGACCGTAATTAGAACTAACTGAGAAAAAATTAAAAACAAAACAAAAAGGAATGACCCACATAGTCTTCACATTCACAATAATTAAAATAATATAATCCTTTAAAAGTAAATATTCAAGTCTTTGTATATATAAAATTCATTAATGTCAATGTGTATATAAAAACCAGCAAATAATCTTGGTCAGAGCATTTCATTTGAGGACCATGTATATTTGTGTTTGAAATGGACTTTTGAGGAAAGAACCATACAGATTTGAGTGGACCTGTCCAGTCATGGATTTACTCGTCAAATACTTTTGAAAAAAACCATATGATATTTAAGGCCCTTTCCCTAGCGAGCGACCTTGAGCGATCGGTCTTTCTCTGTCTCACTCTCTGCGCACGCCGAATTCACACAATTTTCGGAATTATTATTTAAATAAAAAATGAGAAGCGATATTTTGAAATAAACATGTTTTTTTTGTAATTTTCTGTCCATTAGTAAAATCCTCAAATGAATAGAACGTCACCCTTTGCAAAAGGTGCATGCAATCAATCATTTTAGTTTTTTTTTTTGTTACAAAGAGATTTTAAGTGTATTTATAACACGTAAAACAAATAAAAACGTACAATGTGATGATAGGATATCGAATAGTTAGTTGATAGTTCTTCAGACCGTAGTACGGCCATGGCGGCCAATCTCAACGGAGACTAGCTTTCGGCGCGGGAGATATTATAGTGCATAAGTGTGTCCGCAGACACAGGTGCAATCTCCGATGTTACTGCAATACGGCACGACCATTAACAATAAACACGAACATAAATAATGTGCTTTTGGATGTAGTTTATTTCTCTTAATTAATGAGTTAATAACCTCCGAATGACGAAGAACGAGGTTTTGCTCGGGGTAGCGCCTTAAGGCCCGCTTGCACAACAAGTCACTAAATCCATTTAGCGCTAAACATATTGAAAACATCTTTCTGTCTCTGTCATCTTCAATCTATTAACAGAAACAGAACTATGTTTTAAATTCGTTTAGCGGTAACCGTATTTAGTGATTTATGGTACACGGACCTTCGTGCAGTTTTTATTTGTGCACGAAGCATGAAATAAATAATAATAAAACCATCGTTCTTACTCTCTAGTTATACAAAATCTTACTTTCGTTACGAAAACTGGACAAAATTGCAAAAGTGGCAACCCTAAATAGAGTAGACCATTATCAGTAGGATTACATAGAATGTCAGCACACATAAACGGGGGATAAATCAGTGGCCGAGAAATATTACTCCTTATCTTAACAAATGCTTACCCTGTCACACCGAGCTATAAAACGCGTAAGTCGACTTACAGCATTATGCGGGGTGTATTAAATAAAATAGCTTTCATGGGTCGGGAAACTAAAGGTACAGTCACGAGGACTAATATAACACTTAGCAACTTTTAGAAGTTTTTCTAATATTGTAGCCATATAATTTTATGTTGTGACATACATATTAAATAATATCTTATTGGATTATTATGAAATAGGTCTTATCTCAAAGTTTTGTATTCAACGAGAAAATCACTTTTGAATTTTGCTAAGTGTATACTCGTGTCTGTGTGTTTGCTGTGTGTGTTTGTGTGTTTGCTGTGTGTGTTTGTGTGTGTGTGCAGCCTAGATGCATAGTAAAAACTTTTTATCATAGCATGAGTCGCACATGGTAAAAAGCTCAGTTTTTTTTTTGGCAAAGTATTAATCTTAATTCATATTTCAAAATCTAATATTATAACAAACAAATGCGAGTTTTAGTTGCTCATCTCATTTCTACAGCTGACACAAACAGCAAAAAAAAAGAAAAGTTAAGTAAAAAAAAAAACGTAAGTACTTACAACTTCTTGCCGTGACAGACAGACAGACCGCTTTTCCTAACACAGAGTGAGCGAAACTTTAAGTATCGAAGTTAAGTTGTACACTCTGTTAACTTAGAACTTACTCGAAGAAATGTCTTGACTTGTCTGAGGTCTAGCTTAGGGTTCCGCTAAATTAAAGCAAAGGCCGTAACTATTAAGAAAAGGGTCATCGTTCCATTTCTAAAACGCTTTTATTAAACGTATCAACTACTAAGTACACTTCCACAGGGATATGTTGGCGCTCGAAAGACGTTGATCGCTGTTGATAAATATTTGTGAAATTGTTTTGTGAAGTGTATAAAAACAAACCGGTCAAGAGCGAGTCGAAAACTATGCGGCCTAAAAAAATGTTTGAGAATGTGCAAATAGCGCTCTTTCATATGATACCCCACATGCCCTACTAGCCCCACTTCGAATTTTTAAAGCCCTCGTTCAGTCCCTGTTGCAAAAAAAAGTCCTCGTGCCCGATTCCGGAAAACAATAGTGACATGACATAGCAGTTAGTAACCATTTGTGCAATGAGGGTTTTCTGAAATTACGTTCACTAGGTGGCAACACTGAGACGTCAGGTCTGGGCACCTGTCAAAAGTGTCAAAGCGCCTATATTCTCTATAGTCGTGATTGCATGATGGACGATTATTTGAAACGAATGATAAATGTCATCAATATTTTGTATTCATTGCGGAATGAATACAAAATATGTCAAAAAGCTAAAGTGGCGCCAGCTGGTGGCGTGAATTTTCATGAAAACCCGCATTGTTTTGTGAAATGTCACTTGAAATGTAAGCGACAAACAAGATGTCGGTGTTAGTTCAGGCCACGCGCCAAAATTATCTTGTAGCACTATTCAATATATTATTTAAAAGTGCTATTTAGTGATGTACCGACTAGTCCCCGACTAGTCGGCCATATTTGTATTGGGCGACTAGTCGGCCTATTATTAACCGACTTCCAAAAAGGAGGAGGTTATATGTTCGTAGCATGTGTTTGTTTTTTTTATGTATGGTCACCGATTTCGCAGTCCAATATGGACCGATTTTGACCGATTTTGAATTTTTTCTTGTTTGAAAGGGTACGCTCAAGGTGCTTTGAAAAATTATGAGTTGGCTTGAGTAATACCTACGTATTTTTCTCCCATTTAGTATGTGGATGATGATAAGTTCATGTCACTATTATTTACATAAACGGGTAGTGGTATTCAAATTTGTGTGGGATAGGTACCACAACTAAAAAGTGAAATTTAAAAACTTTTTACAAAAAAAAATCAACAACAAATATGCTTAAAAATTTAAAATACGGTGATTGAAATAAAATTGAAATCTTTAATGTTATTATTTTTTTATTATAGAATCAGTTTTATAGTTTACTTTCAGTGCAATCTAGAATAGGATAGGAAAGGATAGGAAGGAATAGGAACCCTTCATTTGGTCCATTAATTAGGTCCGCCTAGTCGCCGGGCGCCGCGCGCCGAAATCGTAGTCACGAACATTGCCGATGTCACCCGAACACAACCGAAAGCAATGATCGGCTTGGCCGACTAAACGACCTTTTGACAGCCGACTAATCGGCTAGTCGGCCAAAGTCATAGTCGGCCCATCTCTAGTGCTATTATTACTTACTATTATACCTGTGTACACACATCAAAAAAGAAGTATTACGTTAATTTTGGAAAAAAAACAACAGACTATTACAAAAACGAAATCATTTTCCCATTCACAAAAAGATCTATATCGTATCGTAAAACAATTTGCTTTTAAAACGATATACCGATTAAAGAGGTGTTGAAATATCGGCTTCGGATTGGCGATACACGATCGACGCCATGATTGCTTTGTGAACCAATTTACGAGCCCTGTCCCACCGCCGGCGATCAACCAGAAGCGAGTAGAGATAGCAACTAAAACGAGTTGGCGAGGAACGAGCAGCGAGTGCGCAACGGCGACGAGCGATTACTCGCTGGTGTCAGTCTCTCAGCGAGAATTCTGCCCGCCAAGCAAGGATCGCTGAGCGCTTACTGTCTTTGATATTTTGTTGTTGCAACAAACGAATACTCTCAGGCGCGATTTCAACAGTCAGCGATCAACCATTAATACATTTACAATATGTAAAAAAACATGTCCGACCCGAAAGAGGCACATAAGCACAATAAAATTACCAAAAACTAATAAATTAAAAATCTTATTATCAATTAAAAATGATTGCTATTTAAAATTCATATTTTTAGTACTAAAATATAACTTATGACTTTTAGACACTACATGACCGCTAAATGACGCCGGCCCACGCCCCATGTAATAAACTAATATCCCAGTAAAATTCCGCATTTAAATAGACTGTCGGTACGATACTTAACAACACCCTCACCAATCGGACAGGGTTTTTTTACATGTTGTAATGTATCTCTTTTACTCACACGGACTTACAATCTTTTGTACGTTTCTTGAGCGAGAATATCGTTGATAGCTAGTCGCTTCCTCGCCGACGGCGGTGGGACAGGTCCCTAGGGCTATACCAGTGTGATTGTGTTCCCTGTCTCGAACCAACGGATTTTTAACTATCGAGCTACTGTAGACTCGGTATTGAATTATTTTTCGGCGATTAATTAAAGCAATTACCGTTTGTATGACGGCTTACACAGTTTGTGTAGGAGCTCGTGGCTAAGTAATAAGCCGAACGGGGCGATTTATCAGGTTACGCTTGCCGGGGTTGATCCGTGGATGAGTGGCCATCTTTACATACCGAGACTCCTTCGTGCCTCAGAAAGCACGTTAAGCCGTTGGTCCCGGCTGTCATTCTTGGATCTTAGACTGTCATTACGGACCATCAGAAGCCTGAAAGTCTGACAATTAGTCTTACCAACGGGTATCGTTTTACCCAGTTACTGGGTTGTGGACGTCAGCTTGCACTCCCTTCATGTAAAATACTGATATTACTAACATAGTTGGGAAAAGACTAGGCAGATTGCTTTAAATGCGGTAACACAAAAGGTGTTAAAAATATTGCTATGACACTTTTCGCCATATTTTGTCCATATTTTTCGCCATATTTTAACCGTGACAATCTACTATATAAAAATAAGTCGGGTTTTCCTTCCTGACGCTATAACTCCAGAACGCACGAACCGATTTCCACGGTTTTGCATTCGTTGGAAAGGTCTCGGGCTCCGTGAGGTTTATGTAGGGTAAGTAGGGTAGGTAGGTAGGATAGGCAAGGTAGGTAGGGTAAGTAGGGTAGGTAGGTAGCGTAGGTAGGTAGGATAGGTAGGGTAGGTAGGGTAGGTAGGGTAGGTAGGTAGGGTAGGTAGGTAGGATAGGTAGGGTAAGTAGGGTAGGTAGGGTAGGTAGGTAGGATAGGTAGGGTAGGTAGGGTAAGTAGGGTAGGTAGGTAGAGTAGGTAGGTAGGATAGGTAGGATAGGTAGGGTAGGTAGGGTAGGTAGTTAGGTGTGCCGTAAATAAGTTCTTAATGCTACCCGTGCGAAGCCGGGCCGGGCAGCTAGTGTTAGATAAATATACAAGCCAATATTTAGGTATATATCGTATCATTATCATTATATAGGTATATATGTTAGATAGGTAGTGATGACATCCGCTTTATAGATAGTGCCATCAACGATCACAAAAGACACGCCCCACTCCGTGATTACTGGACTGTAAGCTAATACGGAGCGGAGCGGAGTGTCACAGTTAAAAATGTGATGGCGAAAAATATGGACAAAATATGGCGAAATATGTCGCACAAGATTTTTTTAACAACTCTTGAATTAACGCATTTAAAGCAAATAAATTACTTGACTTTGAAAACTATCCCAACACGCAACCCCAGGAAACACAGATACACATGATCTTACAAAACTTCATCTCCACTTAAAATTCAAAGACTTAAAATTAAATTACATTTTCTGCCCTATTTCTCTTCCACGATCCAGCTAATTCATTACAACTGGTTGTTTCTCACAATGACCAGCAAGAATAATAGAGACGATTCCGCGTAATGACCGGGCTAAGTGTGTTTGTACATTTAAACTTGAAATGATGTAAATTAATTAGGTTTTCATTCGTTTTTGTTTGGCTGAGATGTGGTGCCTTAATGAGGCAAAAGATTTTGGATGTGTTGTCTTGAATCCACTTGGATGAGTAATGAACAGTGGCCCAGTAAATTTATCGCACTCAGAAAACGTTCATTAAATTTGTCTAATAAGTACTTAACTAATTAGCACTAAATCCGTTAACCAACGGCACATCCCAGAAATATAAATTTAAAGGTTCATTTGCTAATGAGAGTTTTAAATAACCGTAGTGCGAAGCATCATTAAATCATATTATCGATTGCATATCGATAAAGCCTTTATGTAGCCGTATTTAAAAAGTGTGGATATTAATTAACAAAAAGTTTAATTTATATGATAATCAGTTGTTTACTGCAAGTTTTTACTAAATTCAAAGCAAAATCTTCATTGAAATAAAATAAAGCGATTGCGACCTTTTTGCTATGGCATCACTCACTGCTGTCATTGTCAAATAAGGGAATTTATTTTTAGATTAATATTTATGTTCAATTTGCTATTAATTTATTTACATACGGTTTTATTATTTATGTTAGCAATTATTTTCCATTTTTTTATTTATTTATTTACATAACATTTACAAATTTAAATTATAATAATTTGATGATTGATGATGATTTTTGAATATGTATAAAAATTAATAATTTTAATACATGCAATTAATAATAATTTTATTAATTGCATGTATTCTGATAATAATGTTTGTATATGTAATACTTTAAATATTTAATGTTGGATTTATTCGAACGCAACGTAAAGTATTACTGAATAACTAAAATGAAAAAAAAAGTTTTGTTTACGTATTTTGTCTACATCTTCACCTATATCGTGAATTCTTGAATTGAGTATTTTGTTAAGGTATCAGAATAATTTCGTAAATACCGCCTCGGTCCTACTTATTTATATCTACTGGCAAAGTCCACAAACTCAATAAAGTCCGTCAAACCAGAAATTATTGCTTTTTAATAAACGCTTAATGCGAAAGCGAATTCAATGAAAATAAAAATATAACCATAAACGTAAATGTCAAAATCAATCGTTTAAAAATTAAGTAAAGGTTTTGCTGTACCTACTTAACTTTAATTGTCATTAAGGGGCGCTAATGAACCGTTAACTGACTCTGAAGGTGAAGTTTAAAAAAAAAAATTTACTAAGGTATCCTCTAAGTAACGATTAGACGTCTCTTAGTGACGCAGTAAGACTTACTGGTTGTTGCTCATAGCATGAACTCAAACCTATGCGCATACACATTAATATAATTGAGTAAAGATTTGTGGCAGCACTGTAATAATGGCCCAGACTTACGAGCTGTAGCATGGACACAAACCTAGGTAGGCATGTACTATCGAAGAAACGCATATCTGTACACTATAAGGACTATTCTTGCTTGCAGTGTTCGGCAGCTTTAGTATCGCTTACCTACGAAAAAAAAGGGTTGTGTACAAAGGATTTTATTTTCAAATTGCTTAGATATGCGTTACCCCGATGGTATATTGTGTAGGTACTACACTGCTCCCAGAACAGTTAAGGAAAACATTGTGAGAAAACCGATGAATTGGGCAAAAAGGTTAGGCCTTGACTTATGAGTTGAAGCTCAGGGGTTCAAAACGCAAGCATGCATTATCACCACTGCTCTAACACGGTGGATAAGCATCGTGAGAAAACCGGCACGTCCTAGAACCAAAAACTTAAAGACATGTAACATCCACACAGCGCTTGCGTGGTGGATTAAAATTATGGCCGACTCCTTCTAGCAGAGAAGAGGCCTGGGTCCCCAGCAGTGGAAACATTATAGGCTGATTATGTAGCTCTACTTATTAGCCAAACTTAAGATTAATTCTCTCCTTTGTATAATTCAAAATTTCAAAATCCAAAAATTCAAAATTCAAAATATTTTTATTTCACATAAACCTACATGGGCACTTATGAAACGTCAGAAGCTAGGTGCACGGTTCCAATTGGTCGTTTCCTATGGAGAAGAGCCGGCAAGAAACTCCACGGTTACTCTTTTACCAACTCCTTTACTAATATAATTGCATAGCACAGGTGTGAGTACTAAGTATGTACTATAGAGCTACCATTTACCGGGTAAAATGTCTTTCATTGTCTTGAATGTGCCATGGCGGCTGAGAGTATGTCATGCTCACTCTGATGGTGACGCGTGTGTTGATCATACAGCTCCCTTCAAAATGGTTAAGCTGAATGGTTCTCCTATCATGGAGAACCATTCAAGATCCATGCGTCGTGTTCATGAACGGGCGCGGTCACTTGGGACTGGTCACCTTTTAGCTGCCACGGTTTATTTTAATAATTACATTTGATTTGCTTTACTCTTGAAGCTTTTAACTTGTACGTTTTTTTTACATCGTTCTTACATATAATTATAAATTCAACATTAATGATGTTAATATTTTTGTAACAATATAATTTAAAAGAGTGTCCATAGAGTTTCTTGCCCATTCTTCTCCTTATGTACCTATCTTCATATTTCTGACAGACCCGACTCCTTGACAATTCAAAAGTGGTTTAATTGAAATAAATGCTTTAAGTTTGACACTCATAACATGAGAAGATTCCCTATATCTTACACTAGAACATTAACAGTCACTATAAACTCAAATTAAACACTAAAATAAGGACAAAAACCTCCTCTATTTCCATATGCACGAAACTTTCCACTCCAAGTATAAAGACGGTCTGTTAAAGTCTTTGTTCAGCGCCAATCTTCGCCAGTAGCAGAACAAAGGCACTTCGTCCAGTAAGACTATTGTCTGCTGTATGTGCGATTATTAACCAAAATGTGGGTGGGAATGTGCACAGTATTATGTTGGAGATTTACATGTGTTTAGGAATGTTGGTAGTGTTTTTTTTGTAAAGTGGGGTTGCTTTGTAAAGCCAAAACGATATCAGACACTTCATTTGAGTAAAGGTTAATTTTTTTAAGCGTCTTCAAAAAAATGGAGGTGGTTTTTCAATTCAATTGTATTTTTTTTAAATTTTTGTTGCTTCAGAATTCCGTCATTTGTAAACCGATTTGGAAAATTCTTTTTATAATTGAAAGGATATAGATTCTAGATTGGTTCCATATAAATTTGGTAAAGGTCTGATGAGAGGTTTTTGAGTTAGCTTCAATAATGCGTTTTTTTTCCACTTAGTGTATATTGATGAAGTTATAAAAACTTTCTGTCATCGTTATTTACATTGCACGTAGGGGTGCGAATGCATACGAATTCATGTGGCGTACAACGGATACAATTTAAAAGTGAAAAAAAAAAAACAATGGCACTCCGGGAGTGCCGTCAGAAGTGAAAACTTGAAAAAAATCGGTACCGCGGTAATCACCGCGTTGATGTCTTTTTAATGGTCAAATGCTGGTGTCGTCACAGTGTCGCGAAATCAATGGTTTAGTCCCATCTCAAAAATGCCCAACGCGCCTAAAGATGTTTTCACTTCAACAAAAATAAAAAAATCATTCCACGTTCACATGACACCGACAAAATGATATAGGAATGAACGTTCATCTGCTCCTTTCATTTCATTCAGTGCCGAATTCCAACATCGTTGGATCGGTTCACTAATGAATTCATTTTTCACTTTTGATTCATTTTTTGTACAGACACTTCACTTCGAATGAAACATGAATGAAAGGCAAAAATGAACGAGAAGTGAAGCGTCTGATATCGACCCCGAGTTTTTAATACGAGGTTTGCAGTGGTATTGCATAGAGAATCGTAAGAATAAGGGTTACCAAGTAAAGTTCTTTATGAATGAGCTGGCAAGAAACCGGGAAGTTTAACAGAAAGATATAAAAATAAATTAATTGTAAAGAAAGGTGACAAATACAGATGTTATTGGCATTACATAATTGAAACCCAGCACAATTACAATTATTTTATTTTTACGGTAGGCATGCAAATTTACTTCAAATAAATAATATTAGAAGGATGACCCGTAGTGATTCCTGAAGTGATGAAAAGGATGATGGTACGAAGAAGTAATACCATCAAAACTTTTTCTACCGCTAACAATTCTGATTGACCTCTCACACAAGGAACCGATGGATGCAATTCCTTAACGTTGACAAGATCTAGCAGCCCCGGATCTAAGGGGGGGCAAACCGGGGCATTTGCCCCGGGCGGCAGTTTCATGGGGGCGCCAAATCCTTGAGGCAAGAACTCGAAATATCGTACAAGTGAAGCCCCATTTCCTACAATCTCATAGGTTTTTATCAAGTAATCGAATCTTATAATATATATAAAGTTTGAAAAAAATAACTTTTGTATTTCCATACGCCCAGTTAGTTTTTGAACACATACTAAGTGATTTACGAACGCATCTTAACAGATTAAAGGATTATTATTTTATGTACATATATCACAAATGGTCACAAAAAATGCTACTCATTTGTCAGTTTTAACAGTTTTTTTCAAACACTGAAGGGAGGGGGTGCCACTATCAAGTTTTTGCCCCGGTTCGAAAAAATCGTAGAACCGGGGCTGAGATCTAGCCTAAGAGGAAGGATATAAACTCAACCTTAATTCACTACAAAACTAAGTTAAAATTTGAAGGGTAGGATATCTATTTAGAATTTCGATATATATTTTGAATTTGACAATAGAATCTGAATTCTGTGTTCGCGAATTTAGGTTTCTTATTCCAAAACATGCTTGTTATGTACTGTACTGGATACAGTGAAAGATGTTTCTTAGCTTAAGCTTTATTTGCATCTCTTTGAAGTCCCAAAAGGTGCAAATAGGTGTTCCTAATAATTTTAAACGAAACAGTTTTAGGAAATCAATTATTGTGTTCATACATAGATTGAATTATCACACGAAAATTACGTTTCTCGGTTCGGTAAGCAGGCGATTACAATAATGTTAGTAAGATCCTCAATTTTAAAGTAACCTACTTTTCAAAGAGAGTAAGAGGAGAGTTCTCCACTTTTATAGCACAATCGTACTCAAAAGGTAAAGCTTCTTTATGCTTAATTTGTTTGTTTTAAGAAATATATCGCTGTTCTGGCGCAGCCGCGGAACACACTTTCCTGATAAATTCTTATTTTACACTTCTTATTTGTTTCTTTTTTTTATTTCTTTTATTTACTTGTAGTAAGTATAATTATGTTGTGTTGTGTGCCTTCTGTCTGTGCTAAATAAATGTATTTTCTTTCCTTCTGTTCAACACCACAAAACCGAGTGACGATATAATAGGATAAAGACCTCCTCATAATATAATCTTCATTAAAGAGCATGAAATCAAGAGTTCCGTTTTGTATAAGTGATAACGCTGCCACGCCATGCAAGATAGTTCAACTATACAGAAACTACTGAAGAAATTCATAAAAAAACCCATAGAGATAACCTATTTTATTTTTGCCCACAGCACGGCAACGCGACGACCTCAAGCGAGACGTCGGTCGGGACGAACACGGCAACCGCCGCGCCCTCCGCCGGCCCCAGCAAGGGCCCGCCACCGGCCGCCAAGTTCCGCCACGGTCTGCTGCAGCTCATGATACACACGATCGATCCCATGCATGACGGTGAGTTAGGTATGCACGCGGCTTCGCCCACACCTTACACCTACGCTAACTTCGGGTTTGGGTGGTTGATGATAAATTTAGCCATGTATTTAATCGAACCTCAATTATTTCACATGTTGCTTTCCTAAAAATATTATTGGACACTCTATTAAGATGATTGCGCCTCTTTTTTAAACCTCAAATATTCCTATAAATATTAAGTAGTCAAGTAACTGCAACCAACTAGGACGTAGTGCTCGCCGGCCTCTGCTACGGTATCGTATATTTCCTATACAACGTCTACTAGTATATATACAACGTCCCGACATCAATCGTTGGGCAGTAGCCCACCCGACACAACACCCGTCTGGTTGGAGCATCCTCCCTTTTCTATGGATGAAGAACCCACGAAAAATAAACCCCTTTTTTTGGATGGGAATTTATCAAATAACTTCTCCCGCTGACTCTTACTGACTAAAACCCACCCGTTTTCCTTCAGTTGCCTGTATGTTGCCAGGGGCCACGGTAACCCTTTCGGACAAACCCGCAACCCCGGCAGGCATCGACCCTAGCGGACCCCTTCAGTTGTGCTGACATCTCTTTGATGCGCGCGTGGAACACAACGCGCCGTCGACCGGGGCCTGGTCCTTATCGGACGGTGAGCTACCAATTGCTCACCGTCTGCAAGCCCGCGCCTACGGTGGCCAGAATCGGCCTGCGATTCCCAACGCCCAGGGCGTAATAAAAAACCACCTTTGACTGAAAGATACCAACGGAATTTGGCTTTTTAGAAATTGCCTGTTTAGTTTCAAAGTGTTCCTCAAAAGTAACATTCAAAAGATTTAAAGCATCCTGGAATTTTTATTCTCCAGCCTGGCCTTGTCCCGTGTTACTTACTTGCAGCACAACACGTTATCTTCCATCTTCTCCAAACACCCCAGAAAAACAAATCCCAAATAAATTTGTTGTTTTAGAAATCAAAGTTGGCTTAAATAAAGCCTGCTTGGTTTCAAAGTGATCCTGAAAAGTAACGTTCTATAGTTTTAAAACCCCCAGAGTTGTTCTGCGTTTGATAGTTGTTATTCATTATTCTAAAATAACTTGACAAATAAACAGAAAAATATCAGTTGGAAAACGAAGTTTATTTTAAATCAGAAATATAGCCTTTCTTAAAATTAAATCTCAGTAGTTTTAAACCGCTTTATCTAGTTACAAAAGTGCATTTTTTTATTTAATCAGTCTTAAAATTCACATAAAAATTAACATACCTTTAAAACTCGGCCCCACTCCTAGATTCAAGTTCCATTTTTCCGATTCTTTACAAAATCCGAACCCACTTAGCCCACAGCGTTATATTAAAAACCCAATTTATCATCAATTGCCCGAAGTTAACCTCATAACAACTGCCTTACGTGAGCAAGTCTCGCCACGCAACCATAATAATTACGACAACAATCAATTAATAAAGAAAACATTTTCATTCGTGTGACGCTTGCATTACTCACTTAAGTCAGGAAAATTGTTATACCAATATTTTACTAATGGTACAAAAACGGATCCCGACGGCACTTGGTACGAAAACGGATCCAAATTAGGTCAAATAAAGGAGAACACGTACCCTGATGTTACAGGGAGGTACGCACTGCGCTTTGCAATCACTAACGCTGCGGCTGCTAAAATTTAGAGCTCCTGAAACGTTCAATGGTGCTCTAAAATGGCCCTAAAAGGAGCCCAACATTGCCTTAAACTGCAAGGGTTATTTGTGGCAAAACAGGGAGCTTGTATCGATGCAACAATAGAATCCTGCTTGATTCGTGTGCTATTAGAAGCACAAGCATCGATCATACATAACATTGCAATATTGTACGGTTTTATATTTATTGTGTTGTTTTGTGACCTTTTTTAGGTATTACTTTCCCCTGTACCTACTTAGTGAAAAGAGGGGAATACAACACAATATTTTAGGTATAAACGTACCGTGTGGTAGCGGAAAATCAAACCATGGACAAGTTGCAAGTACATTAAATTCAAACGTTGCTAGAAGTGCATAAATGTCACGATTAAGAGGACACAGTTTTCAAAAAAAAAAAACATTTTTGGATAAAAGTTTTATTTTTTTTACTTTTTGGTATGGTGGGGGTACGTACCCCACACCAATTCGTATACACTGCTTGCTATGTCAACAACAGTGACAGTAAGTATAATAACATCATCAAGCTACACAAAGTGGATTAAATACGTGTTATCAAAGCTAACTCAAAAACTACCCAAGTAAACTTATTATAACTAATATGGACTACCGCGCAAGCTTCCTCTACCATATGAAAAAGAATTTACAAAATGAGTCCAAGGTTGACGAAAATATTCATGAAAAGGGATAAAAAGAAAAAAGAACTAAGTACATACAAAATGGAAGAAAGAAAATATTTTATTTGGGACACGCACAGGAAATGCAAAACAGTAATGAAAAAACCAAAAATAAAAACATTAACAAAAATAAAAAAGGAGCATTATAAACTAACAAACAAAAATAATTACAAACGAATATAAAACCTCCTCTTGCACAAATTTCTATAAGAGTAAAAATCGTAAGGTTATCATTATTTTTTACGCTAAAGTCAAAACTTACACTAACAGAGTTCATTTAAAAAATCGGGTGACTTGCAAATGTAGTCGATTTTTTAAATGAACTCTACTTCAGCATCGATTAAAGGAAAAGCCTGTAAAATTAAAAAAAAACGTATGAATTTTGCGGGCTACACAGACGCACAGAAATAACCTATGACATCTCTTAAGCCCGTTATTCTAGTCCCTATATCTACCGATTAAGATCTTATAAAGCCATTGCAACGGCCTCGCTACCATCTATCACATTGATGGATGTAGCCGAGTGTTCTATATTTACATATATAGGCACGGTCTTACAAACCAACCATTACGTTTGCGTGAGACACATAATTTATACTACAAACTAACCAACAATTTAGCACGCGTGAATCTATTCTTACTGCGAAGCGATATGTGAGTAGGCTCTGTTGTTATTTTTACACAGTTCAAAACCTATCGATACCTGCTCTCTTGTAGCTATCAATTATATGAGAAAAAGTTACTTAGCCAGTCAGCATGACTGAGATTTCTCTGAACTTGCATATAAGTAATACCAGCCAACTTTACAGTTAGTCTCAGCGTTACATTGCGTTGTTGCGTTTTATTTAGTGTGTCAAAATCACAGTGATCTTCATTTTCGTTTAAAGTTGCTGTGTGGTTGCTGCATATATTTATACAAGGTGGCAGGGACATCGACGCGAAAACTGCTACCATGGATTCAGTACATGATTCTGAACACCCCTGCGTTGAAATTTTTCGTCGGTTATTTAAAAAACAGATCGGCTGTTTCATAGAAAAATGCAACACCTGTGCGGTCAAAATGTATTGAACAGCTGATTAAAAAAAAAAATGTCCCCTTTTCCCTTTAATCCATCCAAAGGTTGTCTGTAAAAGATCGCTCATTGTGTCACACTATGAAAAATTGCTACCTTATGGTGTACATAGTAAAGAGCATTCTATCTATCTTTCTATCTGCTGACAGAGTTAAAATAACTGTGAAAGGACGGTAGACTAGTTGAGTGAGCTAAGAGACTGATCGCACGCTCGTTGGATCACCTACGTGATTTCGATTTCCTAACAGAAATTCCAAATATATATAATTTTGAAAGTTTTGGGTCTCGATTAATGTGTATTTAAGCAACGATCAAATAGATATAATATAGATAGGTACGCAATATCTTCTCGTCCCACATACCGCAGTGTCTCAAGACAAAGTCTTTAACCAGTGCGTGTTGCCAGTGATGACTTACGGCACTGAAACACGGTTGCTAACAGTGGGCCTTATTAGAATATTAAAGGGCAATGAAAAAAAAAAAAAAAGAAAATACATTTATTTAGCACAGACAAAAAGGCACACAACACAAAATAATTATAACACAATTAAAAAATAAAACAAAAAGGAAACAAAAAAAAAGTGTAAAATAATAATTTAACAGGAATGTGTGCCTCGCGGCTGCGCCAAATAGGCCCAGTTCAGCAAAAATGCCAGACAACTAGTTCCTGACGCTAGTTTTCAACTGGACCTGAAGTGTGTAAATCAGTTTTATACTGCAATGTGTGTGTGTATACTTCAATAAAATAAATTTGTGTAAGATAATAATAATAATAACAAATAATTTGTTTTATATTGAAATGTGTGTATGCATAGATATAAGGAAGAAGGATATATGCCCGGTAGTTGAAAATGTATCAAAACCCAATGTGTCCAATTTGTCCCCACTAACTCGCCACAACTACACATGCAGTTCAGTAAAGCCAATATATACGCAGTCTCCCACACACTCGCAATTCATTAATCAAAACGAACATACTATACAATCAATTATAACCCTTATCTCATCAAATACAGCGTGCATTTACCATGCACCGTACAACTTACTCACACGAAAACATCGATCGCTAACGTTGTGCTGTGCAAAAGCCATTTATTTACATATACGCTAGTGATTGACTAAATCGGAAAGTTATCGATTCTCCCATTTATTATCGTGTTCAAAATTTTGAGGGTTCTGAAAATCAAATAAATAAAAAACAATATACATATAATAATATGATAAAAATAAAAAAACACGCAGGGAAAAAAATAAGTACCTAAATCAATTTTTTTTAACAGTAGAGAAAATAAAAATGAATAAAAACAAGATTTCACATCGGTCTTCCAACCGGGCTATAACGGTTGAAAAATTGAAGAATAAACTTAAATAAGTAGTAATATAAATTCATACGACAATCGACATTGTTGTCGATAGCCTTTTTTTTTTTTTTTTTGAGGGTGGGAAATCATCAAATAACTTCTCCCGCTCTGGGCGGAGCGGGAGGGCGTGTCAGACTCTTACTGACTAAAACCCACCCGTGTTCCTTCGGTTGCCCTGTCGCCGGGGGCCACGATCTCCCTTTCGGTTTTCTTCGCAACCCCGGCAGGCATCGGCCCTAGTGGACCCCTTCAATTCTGCTGACATCTCTTTGAGGCGCGCGTGGAACACAACGCGCCGTCGACCCGGGCCTGGTCCTTATCGGACGGTGAGCCACCCATTGCTCACCGCCCGCAAGCCCGCGCCTACGGTGGCCGGAAATCGCCTCGCGATTCCCGACGCCCTGGGCGTCTCCTCCTGCGGCGGTTAGGGGCGTGAGGGCGCGAAATTTGCCTCTCCCTCACGCGTTCCGCCTCCTCCTTTGCGAGCATTACCGCTTCGCAGAAGGAGGTGACGGCCTCCCATTTCCTCTCGCTCCGTACCATGGCCTGAACCAGGGCCGGACGCGAGAGATCACCGCCGCCGATCGCCTCCACGAGGACACGGCGATGCTCCGCCCAAGCTGGGCAGACCTCCACCGTATGCTCCACCGTGTCCTCCGGGTGATCCACACAATGGTGACACCCGGGGTTGTCGATAGCCTACGTTAGTGGATCTGCACAAGTACATCAGTAAACTCGTCGCATGATACAGCGGCCGATCTACGCGATGCAACCGCTTAAATATAGTATCGTTTTATTATTTTTACATTGCTTGTCCAGTCACTTAGCGACACACTCAGGTAGTGGTTAAGAAGCAATGTATTTACTGCAAAAAAGTACAGTCGCTGTGATATATGAAAACAAAAATAACGTAATAAAGGCAAGAAGTATTTTACGATTTGACGTTTTTGATGATTTTCAACACAAATATAGTAAAATACTTGTGCTAATATATGATAAGTTGTTCTTTGATTTATAAAATTTCTAGTTTGGCTTCGATTTTTACAAACCACTGAAAAACACGGCAACACGGCATTCATAAATGTTTTCACGGTCGAGGTCGAAAGCGCACTAGTTCGCGGAGACGGCCATTTGTCTATTACACGAGCATCATGATCACTAAGCGCAAATACAGACACGCCCCCATGCCACTTCTCTTGTTTTTTATATTTCTATATGTGTATGTATCTATACTTAGATACTTAAAATAAATTAGTGTAATAATAATAACGAATATTCCCATACATTGTGTGAAAATCAAATAAAATTGCAAAACAACAAAACAAAAAGAAATTGACAAATAAATGAGTTTCGAAACGAACAAAAACCTGTTTTGAACGTTGCCAGACTTCGACGTTTTAATAAATATAATTTATTAATCCGTGCACTTCATCATCAAGTCGCGACAGACAATGGAGAGGGCTATACTTGGAGATTCCCTACGAGATCGAATCAGAAATTAAGAGATCCGCAGTAGAACCGACGTGGCCGATGGGGCCGACTGGTTCTGGAAAGGTAATTGCATACCGGAAGACGTAACGTTGGAAAGCCTACCAGAAGGTGGACCGATGATCTTAAGAAGGCTGCAGGAATCCGCTGGCTGCGGGAGGCACAGAACTGATCGAAGTGGCGGTGCTTGACGGCGGCCTATGTCCAGCAGTGGACCGTCTTTCGGCTGAAATAATGATGATTATGAGGCAAATATGTGGATTAATATATCAGCCCAAAAACGTCAAATGAACGGACAAAAAGAATTTTGCTAAAATCTTGCAACGCAAATTATTGACAAGACAAAGTTTCGAAAACGGATCGGAAAGTTCTTTAGTAGGTACATAAGCTAGTTTAAAATAAACGATAGAATTGTTGAGTTAGAATCCTTGCATGTGTGAAATAGATTAACAAGTACGTATGCATATGTGTGTGACATATTATTTAGAAATATTATCCTATAAAACCAGTCACAAATAAATCAGCATAGTGCAAACACGTATTTCTATTACGCAAAATTCCCACAAGCAAAAGTGAACCTTATTCCTATAACATTTTGATTTTGGTCCTTCGAGCCGGATACTCTTTCTTTTCTTTTTGCCCGGCACATCGCAGGCCAACCTAGGAGGAGGTTTGCGACTGCTTAACCAGGCTATCCTGTGGATACCATATAAATAACATAGTATAGAAGTAACTGAAGTTCTGTTAAGGATCGGAACTTTCATGTCACCTTCGTTCACAGTTGCATTCTGATCAATCATAAATAGGTCACCGCAAAATCTACAGTCACGCATGGTTCGTATCAGCGGAACTAATTACAAATAGCGAATATGCCAGGTTATCTGCCCATCAGTTGGCAAGATAGCCTATCTGCCCATCAGTAGGCAAGATTGCCTGTCTGGCACGCAATGTAAGCTACACTGCAGTACGCAAATGTAAGTGGGGATACTTTGTCTTGTCTTCTAGGTAACTGCGAAACACGCATTCGGTAAGACTTGAATCACGTTTGTTGAAATTTGTTATTGAGAATTGCAGAATATTTTATCCAAGTACCTATAGATATCGTTGACGTAATAGCATTATCGTACAGGGTGTAAAATTACCCACCCCGAAGCCGTCATCTACGCATTCTGTACATCAAACTAAGTAACTTTGAATAAAAATTGATGCTGGGAAACGGCATTTATTTTTGGTGAAAAATCGCTGTTTACGGGAGTGCAGAATGTAACGCACGAAAAATATGAAGGTGGGTACTGACTGGTGTTACGGGTCGTAATGTACCATTCACAGCAAGCATGTTACGTTACGCCGTGTCGTAAAATCTGTGTAACATGCTCGTTTCGAACTCTTTGCTCGCCTGTGCTCCAGATTCTAAACACAATAGCCAAGAATCAACATATGTGGCACGTGCGCTCCCGACGACCTTTATGCTTAATTATGGGTGCATGCAACAGTACAGGGATTGTGAGAGTATTTAAAGTTAATTTATAACATTTGAAACTTGCTGTCGTAAAAAAAAAACATAGAAGTTGGAACTTTGACCTTCAATAGTTCAATTCTGTAACCAGAAGATGACCATACCTAAGTAAAAAAAATATTACAATGTCGGGAAGAATAAGTGACTCTCGGCTTCGTTAAGCGTCTTTTTATACCCGTTATATTAGATGATGATCATGTGACTATTGGTTGGTATTTGCATCAATTATTATACATAGTTAATTGATTCAGGCGTGACCTTGCGGAAATCCATTATAAAATGCAATAAAAGTGGATATTTATTTAGTAACCAGTTCTGCGTAGCTATTTCTAAAGAGTCTTAAAAAAAAACCCTGAAAGAAATCGACACGTGTTTCACCTCTCAACGAGGCATCCTCAGGATGACGATAGACTTATCGCCAACTGGAACACGGCGTGTTACAGTGCTTGGTGTGGCAACACGCAGTGTTCGAGTTGGTGACAAGTAAATATATCCACTTCTATTGCATTTTTCAATTATTATAATAAATCTTTAACAGTGCTCAAATAATAACATGTTTTTCAACCCGAGAAAATGTATAAAACGCTAGAGTTAGGGTCGGTTTCAGGTAGAGTATCAAAACTGTATATATAATCTAAAATAATGTCTCGAGAAAAGATTTGATTTTTGTATGTTTATTTATAATGAATAAACTCAAAAACTACTGGGCCGATTTTAAAAATTCTTTCAACACTAGAATGCTATATTATTGCTGATTAACATAGGCTAGCAAGCGAAGACGCTGTTGGAAGCTAGTTCCAAATATACTAGATTGATTCGATACAAGCCATGTAAGGACAAGTTATCTATTATGCAGGCAGTGAACATATTCATAGCTAACATACCTACTATTGTGATGCCAGTGTGACACTTTGTCCTAAATTAAGTTCCCACTACTGCCCAACCCTATTCTTACATAGAGGTGTTAGTAAAGACGGAAACAGAGTTGTAACACGCGACGCGATTATGTGACCACATATTACCTTGTGTAGCACATACTTTTAATCAGCCAGTGAGCGCGAATTTGTATGTTAAATTGTAGTATGTTATAACTTATGTTCCTATGTTTAAGTTAACTTTAGAATTGAAGAAGATAAAGAAGATAGAGGAGCAATTACAGGCACATTCGGGATTTAGTAATTTTAAGTACTAAATGTTTTGTAGTCATTCGGTAAGTATTTGTTGTTACTAAGCCCCGCGTGCGCTCATTCTTCCATCATCAAGAAAAAGAAGATGTAAAGATTTTCATCACTGGATTTAAGTACCTCCTGGAGCTAATTTTAAGAAATTTTGTTTAATAGCTATCATCAGCCTGCTTGCTCCACAAATCACATAGTTCTGTTTTTTTTTTTCGATCGTTTGTAGGTGCCCGAGACAGAATGATGTTTTAAATTTGTTTAGCGCTAAACGTATTTAGTGACACAAATTCAATATGTTTATTTTTAATTAAACCATTTACAGGCATTTTTGAATTGTCAAAAAGAGTCTGTCATTTGATTCGTGGTGCAAGCGTACCCTAGTGATGTTCTATCGTGTTATACCTAAATAAATGTGTGTTGATATTAAAATAGTCAGTCAATCCTGGGTAAGTGTGAACTGGGTAAGCGAGAAAATTCTATAAATGAGAGTAATTGCCAGGTCCCGACATTTTAACCCTCTTAAGCCTCTATAAGTGAGACACAGAAACCTCTATAAAAGAAAGTAATTTTTCACTGATTGAACTCTATAACTGAGACTGCTACTTACCTGTACCTCTATAAGCGTCAGTCAAGCGTAATTTAACATCTGCTATTATGACTCATTCTTAAATTTCGTGGAACTAACATTGTTTTTGTTCCCCTCAACCTTTATCTCTATAAGCGAAAAAGAGACCGCGGTCCCTTGAACGCTCGTTTATCCAGGTTCGACTGTATAAATTTCTCAGTAACTCGAGTTTTTAGCTTATAGAGATACAGGAAAGGTCATTCTCACTAATAGAGGTTCATGCTGGTTGGGAAAGGTTGAGAGGAACAAAAACAATGCTATTTCCACGAAACTTAAGGATGAGTCATAAATAGCAGATGTTAAATTACGCTTGACTGACTAACTGAGACTGCTACTGCCCTTTACCTCTATAAGCGATAGAGGTAAAGGGCTATAGCAGTCTCAGTTACAGAGGTCCACGAGTGAAAAACGACTTTATTTATTTTTATTCAATCATTTATGCACACAAATATAAACAGATAAAGAGAAAGGAACAGAAAAATACGTACAAAGGTGATGCTTATTTCTAAACAAATCTCTTCCAGCATACCTGCGACAGGAAAGTATATAAAATAAGATGTAGACAACGTGTGTAACCGTAGAAGAGAAAGCAAAAACATACATCAAAGAAGAAAAAAAATAACAATTCACTATTTCAATATAAACATACAATATAAGAATACTTCTAAAATAAATATCACTACTTTCTGTTATAAAGGTTTCTGTTTCTCACTTATAGAGCTTTTAGAAGTTAAAATGACGGGAGCTGGCAATTTCCCTCATTTATAGAATTTTCTCGTTTACCCAGTTCTCACTTACTCAGGTTAGACTGTATAAACAAAACAGAGATCGCGGTCCCTTAAACTCTCGCTTATCCAGCTTCGACTGTATTTGTTTCATACACATTAAATGAAACTCAAACCGCGCGATGTGTTACAAATCTGTTCGCACCTCTACTAGCTGTCCTGTTGTTACCGTTTTAGCATACACCTACGCTCATTTGCTATACCTACCCCTAGTATAAGCAGGGTCACCGCTGCCGGTCTAATTTTACCCGAAAAGTTATTTTGGGCTGGTTTACCTCAATGACTGGTGCGATAGCAATGTAGCCAGAAACATGTATAGTACCTACCTACGTACGTTTTTAAGGCTACGTACCCGAAGGGTGCCAAACAGAACCCTATTACTAAGCCTCCGCAGTTCGTCTGTCCGTCGACTAGATGTATCTCATGAACCGTAAAAGGTAGACAGTTGAAATTTTTTCAGATTGTGTATTTCGATTTCCGCTATAACAACAAATAATAAAAATAAATAAAGTTAAAAATAAATGACACAAGAAACGTGTTTTTTCGCCGTTTGTTTGCTAAATATTGTACTGTGGTACGGAACCCGTCTTGTGTGAGTACTGAGTACGACTTACCCTTCTTGAACGGTTTTTTGTTGTAACGTAAGTCGAAAATGTGCAGTAGGTAGTTAGATAGTTAGAAGGTACACACGGCTACACATCAAGCTATACATTTCCAGTATAAGCTGACCTCGCAATGTTTCGGATATCATATGCAATGCGATATCAGCATAAACTGGAAATGTATAGCTTGATGTGGAGCCGTGTGTACTAGCTGGTGCTCTCGTCTTTGTTTTGCATACATAACTTCATACGGAACTTCAATCCACTGTTTGACGATAGACTAGATTTTCAAAATTATTTTTAATTTGCTGCTATGCATCTACAACTACACATTTATGAAATATTTCATATTTCTATTTTTAGAATACTTAGTTTATGTTGAGCGTTATTAATTGAATTAATAAAACAAAAGAAAAGAACATTTAAGAATATTTATAAATATAAATAGCTCGATTGAAAGATAAGACATTATGTTTTGTAATTACAACTTTAATATTACCAACACCCCATAAACCAGACTACCTTTCTATTACCAAATTTACCTAATAAATCACTTTATTGATAAAACTGACCGTCATCAAACTTGCTTAATATTAACTACACATAGCATGGGTAACTAATGAGTACCAAAGGATAATTTACACCTCCGATAATATTTACCATCAATTTCGAGGGTCATTTAAGACGCCGATATATGCCAGCGACCTTGAGTGGTTAGCTTACGTGTTCTGTACTGAGCTCACGCAACGCGTCGTACGTCCAGCCAGTAATAGGACTCGCCCATCAAGGAGCTCTATCCCAAATTAGACGCATTATTAATTAATTATACGAAAAACAAAAGGTATTCTAATAAAACACGTATATTAAAAAGATACATCTTTAAATTATCTTTCAAATGGTGAAGGTTTCAGAAAAATATGCCAGGTAGTTTTTGCATGATTCTCAGTTTTTTATCCGCGTTAGTCATAACTTTACAAATTAATTACACTATGTAATTTAAACATAATCTTAAATATTCATAGATTAAGTTATTAAAAAAATACTCTAATTTAACATTTATTTTTTCCAAATCATTAACACTACTCGTTTAGTCGTGATATCGTGAAATCATTAAAAGTCGCTTAGTGTCGCCTCAAGGTACTTTCGGTAAAAATTCGAACTCGTATCCGCTGGGGCAACTGGACTTGTGAGCTTAGGTTCAATCTTTAGGTCAATCAAGAAGGGTTGTAATTAACAATTATCTCTATATATTATACATTAAAGTCGTTTTTCGTGTCTATCTGTGTTACCGCTTTGTTCCACTTTACTTCGTTACGGATTTGGATGCGGTTTTCACCATCATTTATTGATAGAATATTGATTGCGGAAATCTATCTATACTTCTATACCTATAATATTATAAAGAGGTAACATTTGTTTGTTCGTGTGTAGGGGGTAATCTCCGGAAATATCAGTCGGCTTTGAAAAATTATCTTTACCTTGTATGCAAGGTAAAAATAATTTTTCCTTGCATACAAGACGCGGACGAAGTCGCGGTCAGACGCTAGTAATTAATAAATACATTAATATTGAACCTGAACAGCCTCTTCCCTTGGTCACCATTTGGTTGAGACGGAATTTTATAGAATACTAGCTTCTGCCCTTGACTTTGTCCGAGAGCCTTGGAACCTTCCTCAAGAATTGGGCAAAAATAATAATTTATCAAATCCGACTGGCAGTTCCAGAGATTATTTTTATTTAAAAGAGTGTCCGTGGAGTTTGTTGCCCGTTCTTCTCCATAGGTAACTACTACGCTTTGGAATCGGCAACTAGCTTCATATTTCTGACGTTCCGATTCCTTGGCAATTCAAAAGTGCGTGTAAATGGTTTAATTGAAATAAATGCTTTGAGTTTGAGTTTGAATTATTGTATATTATAAATATAGATGCCTAAATCAGTCTGTTCGGCTCAAGTTGAAGTTGAAGGTCGTGGGTTCAAACCCAAGCAGTCGTGTACATCACCTGCCATTTACCTACAATTTGTTTTATGAAACCAGGTTATTTCCTGCCTACTGGTAAACTAGCCCGACATAAATTGTGACATTAACATCACTAATTCTTCATGAGATTAATTTTGGTAATTAGAATAAAGCACAAAACAGAGATTTGGAAGAAAAAGGGGAGGCCTTTGCCCAGCAGTGGACACAATACAGGCTAATAAAAAATAAATAATAAAGGAGACAGTGCATGGTGGTAATGGAGACACCAAAACTTGTAGCGGTGGAACAATATTTATTGCAAAAATGAGGCACCTCAAAATTCGATTATTTTACAAGGTTTAAAAGCAGGGCTTTAAATATTAAATTAATTATACGATAACCTTACTAATCCTAACTTAATCTAAACTAATATTATAAAGAGAAAACATTAGATTTTTTAAGTGAAAACTTCTGGCGCGTTGGGCATTTTTGAGACGGGACTAAACCATTGATTTCGCGACACTATGATGACACCAGCTTTTGACCATTAAAAAGACATCAACGCATTGATTAACGCGGTGCCGATTTTTTTTTTCAAGTTTTCTCTTCTTTCGGCACTGCCGGAGTGCCACTGTTTTTTTTTTGTATATTTGTTTATTTGTTACGCTTTCACGCTAAAACGGCTAAACAGATTTGGATGAAATTTGGCACATGGGTAGACCATGCCCTGGATTAGGAATTAGGATATAGAATACTTTTATCTTGATACTTATTCCCAAAGAATAGAGACTTATAAAATATAGACCGGTGAAACCGCAGGGCGCAGCTAGTAAGCCCATAAAATACATCAGCATTGAATGAATTGAACTATATTATATTGCCTACAACATAATTTGAATTTTTCAAAAGTTTCTTTTTTTCTCAGAAAACCTCCAAAAAAATCTAAACATTTTAAAATGCATTTTTCTTTTCAATTCACATTTTAAAATTCTTAAAATATTAACATTTAGGAGTGACTTATTTCCCAAAAATCTTTAAAAAAAAATTAAAACCTAAACAAAATAAAACCCTGACTCAAAACAGATCTGCACCACACATAGAACATTCTGACATACACTCAAATAGCACACTCACTTTTACCAATTCAATGCAAAATGTTGCCTCCAATAATATAAGCAATATGATTCTTAATATACAGTGTGTATCGAAATCGAAATAGACCCCGAAAATGGTCGGTACACACGGAGCGACGTTGTTGACCCCACCTTGACCGAAAAGGCGCTAAGGTATCGATTCAACTGTTTTCGTAGGGCACACAAACACTCGGTGTTACTAACACTTTGTTCAGCGTAGGGTAATTCTACAACCCGATGTTTCTGTCACGAAGTAATATTTTAGGGGTCTTTACCCTGTCAATTTAACCATGTAGGGTTACTGTAATTAATTTAATTTTCCTTAAAAACAGCCATGATTGTAACTTTAATTATGAATATAAAAACTTTGTTCACGACGCCTTTAGTGTCATCATTTTTAATTATCCTCTGGGTACTTTTAGGGTTTTTGTATTGGATAAGACACATGTGACAAAAAAAAAATCGTATTTGTAAAATTTTGTCGTTCCTCTTTTTGTAATTGTATATTTACAGTCTCGTTTCAGATTAATAAGTTCAGTACTCATACATACATATTACTATTCATAAAATCTTGCTCCAAATGGAAAAAATGTAAGTAAATGTTGTTGTGAATATATATATATATTATTTTTTTTAATATAGGTACTTTTGTTTTTTTATGTTTATGTGATCGTGTGGTTTAGTTTAGTTTGTGATCTTCCTGTGCGAGTCCCAATTAATAATATTATTCTGTTTCTTTTCTAAATCAGAAACAACAAAATGTTTTGTATAGTTACAGAATTACCCATCTTATACTCTAATATGTTTACCTAGAGCTACTAAAACGTATACATTATTGGTCTCCGCAAAACATCTTCTTAGAGAAATAAAAACGGTGCTTCACTGAAAGTAACACCGGTGCCTTCTGAAATAATATCGTGAGAATAAAATTTCTGTTTTTATTTTGTATATCACTTTATTTTTTAATTAAGTTTATTAGCAATGCGGTTCGAACTTTATTATGTTTGTAATAAGAGTAAGTTTCACGCCGATAGTGCAACAGACTGAGTTCCTAACTTCTGACTGAAGAACTTACACAGTCCATATTTGTTGTAATATGGTAATTGTTGAGCTGTTTTCCTTACGTAAATTCGTAGAGAAATGTTTACTTAAAAGCTTTTAGAAGTTTTAAACTACACCTTTTAACTTAACCTGCATGAGTGTTACTCATACATTAATCAGCCAATCTACTCAGCCTATCGCAGTCCATTGCTGGACATAGGTCTCTCCCAGCCTGCCCCACAACACCTTGTCCTCCGCCTTCCGCATCCAATCTGTCCCAGTCCCACCTTTTTTAAGGTCGTTGGTCCATCTAGCTGGGGGGCGTCCCACACTACGCTTGCCGATATGCGATATCCACTCCTCGTGTGGTTTTTTTTTTTTTTGAAGTGAGATCTTCTTTAGGCGCGTTGGGCATTTTTGAGATGGGACTAAACGATAGACTTCGCGACACTGTGACGACACTAGCTTTTGACCATTAAAAATACATCAACGCGTTGATTACCGCGGTGCCGATTTTTTTTCAAGTTTTCTCTTCTGTCGGCACTCCCGGAGTGCCACAGTTTGATTGTTTTTAAATGTTGCCCCACACTTGGAATTTCTGCTTCGCCGGCCATCGGTCCTTCGACAAATATGGCCAGCCCACTGCCTCTTCAGCTTACTTCCTCTGTAAGCTGAAGAGGCATAGCAGTATCGGTAACTCCGGTTCTTTTCCGGAAAATTTTATTTCTGATTTTATCCTTCAAAGAAACTTCGAACATAACCCGCTCCATACCGCGCTAAGCAATAATACGCTAATACATAGTTCTTCTACATAGTTTGGGATGACGACAAGAAATACACACATAACACAGCACAAAAGCCAGCTATCTATTATCCAAATTTCTCTCACCCACAGATATTCCTAGTTACGTGTAATTTTAAGCTCAGCTCATCCCCAATAGGCCTAAGACTATAGTGAGGTCCGATCCACAGCTGTGGTCGTACGCGATAAGCTAACGATCTATAAATACTAAGTGCACTATTTGTGGTCATTTGTGGTCTTAGGCACATAAGTTACGGTTTCTAGTTGGACATTTAGAACCGAATCGAATGAGGGATATAAACCACATCATTAATTTGTTTCAAAGTCAAAGTTAAATCATTTATTTCAAATAGGCCCATGAATGGCACTTTTGAACGTCAAAATTTACATAATTGATTCTAGTCGCCCCTTCCAAAAGGTAGTTTTCGTATGGAGAAGAATGGGCAAGAAACTCCACCGTTACACTTTTAAAATGTTTTACAATAGTTTGTATGAGTACGTACATTAGTTAAATAATTATATGTGAAGACGATGCACTTAGAATAAAATTACTATACCACAATAGGTAAAAATAATTTAAAACGAAGCAACGAGAGATAATTTAATTATGTGATAGATACATCGTGCTCACATATTTATAAACAAAAAAAAGTTTAAAGATTTTACATCGATTGAAAGCAGTCGTGCTAAAAATGGTCTACTGGCTGTCAATATATTATTCCGCATGGAGGACAGAAATTATCCCACGGGAACATAGTATCGGGATTTAAAAAATCCTATGTCCTAAGCCAAGCCAAGGTCTATTCGTGTGGCAAATTTCATCGAAATCCGTTCAGCCGTTAAGACGAAAAAAAATAACAGACAGACTAGCAGAGTTACTTTCGCATCTATAATATCTACTAACTTTTGCTCGCGACTTTGTTCGCGTGAAATTTTGACCCCCGACCCATCGCGTCTCATCTCATCGCGCTAGTGCTTTGTTTTCGCTCAGCGTTCTTTTTTTTTTAAAAAAAACGTTGCCCTACATTAGGAATTTCTCCTGTATTATGGGTGCGTTAACAAACATTTAAACTCTTCTTGACACGCAGCGCAACAGTCAATCGCTTACCCACTGCGACAACCGCGCCCTCTTTCGGACTTTTTTTCTTTCTACTCAGCTCCTATGGGTCGTAGCGTGATGTGACATAGCCTATAATATTCCTCAGAGATTGGGCTATCCAATAAAATAAAATAAAATTTAATCACAGTGGTAGTTCCGGAGATTAGTCCCTAAATACAAACAAACAAATAGTTCTTATTAAGTATGGATAGGTATCGGGTCTAAATTACTGTAAGGACACAGATTTATCCTCCATCCTTCTATTAATAAAGAATTCTAAACAACACCAAGGACTTCTTTAACTTTTCCGGAGCCCATAAGCCCTGGTACTTTAAAATTCTCCTGTCGAAGTGCCGATAAGCCGGCCGAAGAAGTGTCTTCCCCCTTTTGACAGGGGATGATGTAGGTTGAAAAATATACGCATAAGTAAGCAGGTTGCGTAAATTTAGCTTGGGATGTGGTAAAAAGTCGCGTTGCATGACACGTTATCGTTTTGGGTACGCCTCGCCTGGTTACTGAAACCTGGAGACAGCTGTTTTTTATCTTTCCTTGAACATAGGTTTAATATCTATGTTAAAAGAAATACTGCCCCGTTGGTTTCGTGGCCGCTAGTGTGACTACTGAGCGTAGGGTCCTGGGTTCGATTCTCAGATCCGGTCAAGTGTAATTGGGTTTTTCCATTAGAAATTTCTTAGTAACAGTCAGAGCTTGGAAGTTGGCAATGTAATACCCCCGTGCCTCGGCAAGCACATTAAGCCGTTGGTCCTGCACCTATCTCTCTTCGGTCGTATCGGATTGCCGTCCCATCGGATTAAGAGAGTAAGGGAAAAGAGACTACACCTGTGTCTGCGCATAATTTTGCACTATAATATCTCCCATTTTGATGCCTCGTTGGTCTAGTGGTCGCAAGTGCTACTGCTGAGCATGAGGTCCTGGGTTCGATTCCCAGGTCAGGCAAAGTGTTATTGGGTTTTTCTATCTGAAATTTCTCAGTAACAGCCTGGAGTCTGGATTTATGCCCGGCGGATGGCAATAGGCTCGCCCCCTATTACATGGGACTTAAAACATAACTGGCGAAATGTGGGTGAACCTGCTACAGGGACACCTCTGCCCAACCCTTCGGGGAAACAAGGCGTGATGTTATGTTATATCTCCCATCCAAAGGCTAGTCTCCGTTGAGATTGGCCAGCATGGCCGAAATACGTTCTGGAGGACTATTAAAAGAAAAATTTTAAAACCTGCAGCTGCAGTGTGTCGGTCACTGTCAAACTGCAAGTGCAAGATAGAAATAGGAACATGTCAAACTCAAAGCACGAGCTAAGTAACGTTTATAAATCTCGACCTTAAACTCAGTACGAGACACTTCAAAAGCTAGCAATGTTTAAGTGCAAACATCTACATTTCAATTTAAAACAAAACTACCTATTTCGCTTAATATCAAAACGCAGCGATTAAACTCTAAAAGCACTCAAACTAGGTTGGAATGGAACTGCAACATACATTGTGCTTGTTGATGAAAATAGGTCAAACAGAAGTACAATGTGCACTAGTTGTGGTCTCCTCTCGACTAGTTAGGACATGCTGCAGATAGAATGAGATTATTCCGTGAACTATTTGTAACTTTATTAAACTCGGCCGCAAATGTTTTGTGTGAAGATGCAAACGCGGCCTATTGTTAGGGTTCAAAGATGTAGAATAGTTTTGCTGTCACCTACGTTGAATTGAAATATTATTAGAGTTGTCTTGGTCTACCATTTTCATTCATACACATCATTTCAGCTGAAAGATGTCCACTGCTCGTTTATTCCAGAACCTTGCGGCTCCATCGGCCATCTGTTCTGCGAGCAATGTACCCTGCCCATTGTCACTTAAGTTTGTAAATTTTTCGGGCTATGTCGATTTCCCTAGTTCTCCTGCAGTTCTCCTCATTTCTGATTCGATCACGTAGGGAAACTCCAAGCATAGCCCTCTCCATTACCCTTTGGATGACTTTGAGCCTTCTAATAAGGCCTATTGTGAGCGGCCACGTTTCAGTGCCATAAGTCATCACTGGCAACACGCACTGGTCAAAGACGTTCGTCTTGAGATACTGCGGTATGTGGGACGAGAAGATATTGCGTAGCTTCCCAAACGCTGCCCAGCCGAGTCGGATATCACCATTACCATCGGATTTTACTATTTTCAATATGTTAGATAAATTGTACAACTTTAGATATTGCCTGTGAAAGGTTGCTATGAATACAGTTTATACATATAATTGGATAAAATACCCTTTATTTATTACACATTTCGATTTTAAATTTAAAGAGTACATAGAGTTTCTTGCCGTTCTTCTCCATAGGAACCTGCGCTTGAAAATCAAAGGTGCCCGGTTTAATTGAATAAATGCTTTGAGTTTAATCATAATAAATTATAATTATAATAAACTTACCATCACGTGAGATACAGGCTAAGATTTTCCCCGACAAGAAAACAAAACTTCAAAAAAAACCTTCGGGGTTTGCTTTCAACGCGCTGAATGTTTGAATATGTCCAAAAAGGTCTCCATTCCAAGGTTTTTTATTTATATGAATATTTATTTATATAAATTATTTATAATTATATATATATATTATTTATTATTATTATATATAATTATTTATATAATTTTTTTATTTATTTATATATCCATTTTTTTTATTTAAGTAAAACAGGTTTTTTCTATGCAACGTCCTTAAAACCCCTTACCGATACCGTTCAAGATCAGGGTTGGCATAAAACGAACAAGTAGTTTTAAAACACGTATTTTAAACAGTGTTTAAAACAATTTGAAATAAAACAATGTTTTTTATTAAGTGTTTAAAAACAGTATAAAACAAGTTTAAAATAATGTTTTAAACATTAAGAAAAAAAAACATGGTTTTAAATCGAGATTGAATGGAAATAAATGAAAAATTATACATTATTAGGACTTGAAATAGCTCGAAACAAAATTAAAGAGATTAGATAGTTTTGTACGCTTCGTCGCCGGTCGAAATGTATGAATTCCCCGCAACTATTTTGGGGATTCCTGTTATTTGAATATAGTCCATCCTACCCATGTATCTAAACTTCGTCTTTTGTCGAAAAGGGGTAATCCCCGAAATAATTTTAGGGACTACCCCATATTTCAATAATTATACTTTTAGGTAAGGTACTGTACAGTTCTGAGATCTAAGAACGAAAATCTGAGAACGAAAATCGTAATTCGCAATTTTGAACATACAGAGTGTACTGGGTAGTTCAGTGTCTGAGTTACATACCTACTTTGATTGATTACTTAGAGAAAAAAAGTAAGTATGTTCACAAATTAGATAGTTTATTAGATAGTACCTAATAATTAACTATAACTAGTATTACATTGTTGTGATTATTATGTTCTTCTGATGGTTTTTTGTAAATCTTCAGGAAAATTTTAAAATTGTCTAGAAATGAATTATATTAGGCCTGATCGGTTTTTGTTGATAATAAGTTGATAATAAAAGTTTGATAAAAAAACTGTTTTTTCCAACCCTGTTCGAGATGACCAAAATTCAACAATGTGCAACATCTATAAGCGCCTTTTGAGTAAGATCGACTCATATGGCTTGACAGCAAACGGCATGACGCTCTATACCGTCATGTTTTTTTTTAGTCATACACCATAATCCAATCCTTTCTCCTATTGTCCTCAGGCAAGGTCGACGAGAAAGCGACGCAGTTACATGCAATAGCGTCTCTGAAAGTGTTGCTGGAGGCGACGCGGCCCGCAGCTGGGGGAGCCGGCGCGGCGGCGGCGCGGCATTCCGCTGCGGCTGCGCAGGCCAAGGAGACGCCTCTCGACCTGCCCAACGGCGGGATCGGGGATGTCCAATTAGATGCTATAGAAGAGGTGAGAATACTATTTGATTCTGTTTATCCTATACATGTTATTTTATTTATTTTCTTATTAATACCACAAGAATAAAAACAAGTGTATTTTTTTATAATTTTTACTCATTTTATTTGTTAACCTCCTGCAGCAACATTAACAGTATTCGATTCTATTCTACTGATTTTTTTAATGCTGGTGAGATTATGAGATGCAGCTATATAATGTTTTTGTAAGAGTTAAGAATTCTGAAAATGTACTGTCCTACACTGTTTATTGTCCTACATTGTATTATCTATGTATATTAAAGTACTGTAAAAAGTGGTATTTTTTATATATATATATACATATTTTTTGGCGTCGAGCATTTATTATTCCAGATTCATCGTCATCGTCCACTGTACAGACCTACATAATGATCATTAATTCTTCACATTGGTATTAGTATTGAAAAGTCGATCGATTTCATTTGTAGATTTATCTTTTATGATATTTAAAAGATTAAAATTTACGATTTAATGCATTTTCTCTGATGTAATATTCTAAAATGTATTTCATTTCTGTGTCCCTCTGTTCCTTCCTTAGTAAATAGGATTGCCAAGAACTGAACCAAGTTGTCACAGACAGTGAAAGACGATAGTTCTTTTTCCTTTCTTCAAAGTCTTCCTCTTACCTTGGTAGCCAAATGTATTATTATATATTGCAATACCAAATCATTTTCCCAAATTATTGCACCAAGAGCACTTAAAATCCCAAACAGAAAACTAGCAAAATCGTGCCCAAAATCATGTCATATCAAGATAAATGCTACCATTGTTCGAACTAAGAGATTTATAGGCTCAGCAAGTCTGTCTCTCATTGTATGGAACGCGGCAAATGATTAATTGATTCAACAACCTGAATCCTGCTCCCAGTAATCTGCTTCGTTGCCTCTAGAGTTTTTGTGGCCAGATAATCCAATTTTTTGGTCACCTAACAGATTTCTGTTGTTGACCCCGAAAATTTAATGTGCGAACGTGATAGATGGCGTGGTGGCTAGGGATGTTGATTTTATTGCGTAAATTTACAAACAGATGATCATAAAAAGAAAATATATATCTAGACTTAGTACACGAGGTTGTTGACATGTGGAATGTGAGCTCGGCTGTCATTGTGCCGATTGTCGCAACGGCCAATGGTCTGATGGCCGAAAGCCTCGTTCAACATCTTTCGAGGCTGTCGTTAGGCGGTTTAACCAAGGGCCTGATTCAGAAGACAGTACTCCTCGATATGTCTCGCATTGTAAGGAGGTTCCTTTGTCTACAGCCACACCTCTCACACAGTCACAGCTAACCACCGGAAGCTTGGACCCTGCTCCCGACACCCACAGACCTCTATTTTATTGTATTTTTTTTTTAAATGTTTTTCTTACGTATTTTTATAGGTATCTTTTGATTTAAGAAATATATTTTAAAATGTAATTATATATGAAAGAAAATAAATAAACGACATTAAGAATACTTTTTATTGTATACCAAGTATAGTGACATAAAATTATTAAAAAAGTACTGAGCGCTGCTGAGCGGTCTTCTTTGACTGTTAATTTTATGCAGTAAGACTACTGCAAAAAAATAACAATCAAAGAGACTGGGGTCGGGGGTCGGGAGTCCGGGGGTCGGGGGTCGGGGGTCCGCCGGTCGGGGGACCAGGGGTTCAATTCAATTCTTTTACGTCTTCATCATTCTCTTGTCCATATACAATAATAATATGTAAAAAACCCTGTTCGATCCGAAAGGGGCTCATAGGTACTGCAATAACATTACCAAAAAGTAATAAAAAATCTTATTGTTATTATTAAAAATAAAAAGTTATTGCTATTTAAAAATCTAATTTTTAGTACCAATAGTACCCCAAATCCATAAAAAATTTGCTAGTTTTCAACAGGGGTCATATGTTATGACTTGTAGACACCCGCTAAACGACGGCCGTCCGCGCCCCATGTTCCACATTTGTTCCCATTTGTTCATAAGTTATAAAAAATAGCGGTGGTAACTTACGAGTAGTAGGTCGTGGGTTTGAACCCAAACAGGCGCTTTACTTTGTATAAATAAATTATTTCATCACCACTGCTCTCAAAACGGTAGGAAAACATCGTGAGGAAACCGACATGTCCTAGAACCAAAAATTCAAAGATATGTGACATCTATCAACCCGCCTTGGGCCCGCTATGTGGAGTACTGTCTGACTATGCATAAAAAGTTAACAACAGCCAGATTCATCATAATTATCAAAGATTGTAGTAAAAAGGATCAAATTCGCAAAACACATATTATATTCGTTGTAAGTATGAAACTGACAAGAAGTGTCAAGAATGCATTGTGTCGACGGCCGGACTGCAGATATTAGGTCTTTACCTATGAAATTGCCGTTCTGCCGTACTGCCGTATTTCAAGTCCATTTTTTTCTTTTTTCTCTAAGAATTCTAAGTTCAAATTATTTTTATTTTTAAAATATGGAATTCTTTTTTAAAAATTAGTCATTTGTTTAATAGTTAGTGTTCTGTTTTCATCGCATTTGTACGTTTTTCGTCATCATGGATACGTTAAAAATTCGAGTGATTATGGAGTATGAGTACCGTCGTGGAGCAAAGCGGCAGAAGCGGCACGCAACATCAACGACGTATACGGAGCGAACACTACTAACGATCGCACCACCCGTTATTGGTTTGCCCGCTTCCGTTCTGGAAAATTCGACCTGAAAAATGCACCCCGTGGTCGACCTCGTGGTCGAAAACTTTAGTCGACAATGACGAAATAAAGGCGAATGTGGAAGCTGATGATTCTCAATCTACAGCTGAATTAGCAGCAGCTTTCGATGTTAGCATCAAAACAATATTGGAAATATACATAAATATACTTAAATACATAAATATACTTAAATACATAAATATACTTAAATACATAAATATACTTAAAAAAGATTCAATTTACTTACTAGAAGTTGTTGTCAAACACAAGGTCGACTATAAGTACCTATTGACCATATTGATGTGTTACCAACTATATAACTATAGAAACAGGTCCAGGAACTGCGATATCCCGCACTTAGTTACCCCCACTTACTTGACCCTGTGTACCTATTCCATGACCTATGATGACTAGGTGCTGAGTGCGCACCTTTGCCCGAAGTTCACCTGTCCGAAGCACGTTTGTCCGAAAAAATGATTATCCAATCATCAAATTACGAATAGCAAGCGTATTATCGACAGTCGTTGTTTCGGTAAAACTTTTTTCGGTGGGTCGTCCGTTAGTTCAAGAGTTAATCTGCCAACTGATCCTTTGGGCAATAGTTCCTTGGAAAAATGACAAACGTGAGCATTCAATCCAGTTCGCCTCATCCCACCGAAATCCTCAAGCAGCAAATCATTCACCTTAGTAAACAGTCTCACCGTTTTATAACGCACGACCGCATCCGACCAGCTAAAACTAACACAGGATCCCAGGTTCATATATAGGTTCCGGCTTGCATTTTCGATTTGTGTGTAACAATACAGAGGTTACTTTTATTTAATTTTTTTATGGGTTAACCTCGAATGATTATAATGTATTTCAGACTAGTGTGAGAGTAGTAGGTGTGCCTTCTCTCACTGAGTAACCCCCACTCTCTCGTTCTTGTGTTGCTATTTCACAAAAAGGAGCCAATGGGGACTATTCGGCTGATTACCGACTGAAGCGGCTGGATGGGTTTCCCTGAAATAATTTACTAGTATAAAGTATACTTAACAGGACTGTTACTAGACATTTTTCAGCCTTCGTTTCAGCCTGTCCGTTGGAAGATTTTATAATACTCATCCTTCATAGAATTATCATGAAATTGTGTGTCGGACTCCATCGACGTTTTCTAAATTAAACGGACATAAACTTCAATTTTGTTAGGTATTTTTTTTTTTTTCAATTGGAACGCTTGGTTATGTTTTTATAGCATCTACTAGTGTATCCACTAATATTCGTTCAATCGTTTATTAATTCACTGGACAAATCTGACAAGATAACTATTAATTTGACTAGTCATTTAAAACAGAACTAGTTTCTGCCCTCGACTTCGTCTGTGTGATATTTCTTGATCCCCCCATCGAATGTGCCTGCGGGCAATGCAATGCGACAGCGCATTGCTTGCCCGCACGCTATTACTTTGTTAACGCTTAGCGTTTCTTTTCCTAGGCTCCTAAAGTTTGTAGCGTGATGTAATGATATGTGATAACCTTCCTCAAGAATTAGGCTGTCAAATGCAAAAAGATAATTACAAATCCGAGGGGTAGTTCCCGAGATTAGCGCGTTAAAATAAAAGAACAAACTCTCGGCTTTATTATTAGTATAAATTATATCCCCTTCCATTAATTACGTTTATTCCATTGATAAACCTAACGTAACTTTTTCCAAATTTTACCTAAATTGATTCATTTTCTCTTTGAACATTTAACTATTACAAATAATTCAATTTTGTTATCATAATTGTTAACTTTATTGTGCATGCTGTGGTCTCCTATAACTTAAGTCAGTACACCCACTTAATACCTGACATTGCCCTTTATTTATGTGTCATCATGTAGACATTCTGCATGTCTTTTTTGGAGATCCTAAATAAATAAATGACACACATTTCCCATGGCAGCTTTACGTCTGACAGTTCGGATTTAAATCAAAATGGGCCACAACACATCCCTAATCCTCGAATGAAAAGAATTCTTGTTTTGTTTTGTTATCAAATCGACATTGACGTGAGACGGGGATTATATAGCCAGGATTATAGGCAGCCAATCGCTTTGGAGTCGATAAAATTTTAATGTTGTTACTATGCGCAATGATAAATACATATTTTGTCTGAGAGTTTTCAATAAAATATTTTCAGAAAAAAAAAATACAAAATCCTTGCAAAGCTGGCCTTCTAAAAAATGTGTACCTGTACCCTAATCGCATAACTTATTTTCGTAAACGATTATGACAAATTAATTTAATTTTGACAGTTCAACAACATTCATTGCGTTATTTACGTTGTTGAGCAGATTTTTTTTCCAACTTATGAAGCAATGGATTAGCAATCTGTTTCAAATCGAAACAAATTCTGATTAATCGTGTATTACGCAATTAGAGTACTGGTACTACTAATTTAAACCTTTTAAAATATCTAGTGAAAGACAGCTTTTAGTGTGGTACAGCCAATATTTTTTTTTTTATAAAAACCAAATATTGTTATATTAATTAAATCCTAACTAGTCTTAACTTATATTAATATTATAAATACGAAAGTATGATTATGTATGTATTTGTTTGTTTGTTTGTTACGCTTTCACGCTAAAACGGCTTAACAGATTTGTATGAAATTTGGCACATGGATAGACCATGACCTGGATTAGGACATTTTCATCCCGATATTCCCACGGGATCGAGACATGCGGGTGAAACCGCGGAGATAATTTTCGCATAGATCGGTCAATTCTCATGATACCTAGTCGGTATAAATCTATTCTCTGTGACACAGTATATCCTCCGTCCATTTCATTCTCCGAAATGCCTCTATCTCCATGTTAAACTTTTCCTTTTAACTGTCCGCCTAACTATGTAAATGTTTATGAGTGGATCCTCATAATAGAATGCCAAAATTGGGTCCTCGTGATAGTTCCAACCCTTTGTACTAGAATTTATTGTATTTTAACCTTGGGCGGGACTGTTTCACGCCTTACTGCCTAACTTTGAAATAGTTTTCTTTCATTACGCCAGAATTATGAGCTATTTTGGTATATTTCTTGTCTCATCTACAATTTCTACATTCCAACTGCCTTATGTGATTATTTTTAAACTGTGCAGAAATTTAATGTCAGCTGTAACACGTTTAAAAAAAATTGTGGCTATACAAATATATACATGCGATGTAGGGGCACGTGATTTCAGCTTAGAGTTCACTGTACCTATCTATGTGTGCGATATGTCATAACAGGTCTTCATAAAACAAATGAAAAACTAGATTCTCATAAAGCTCTTCTTGTTACAGATTGGAGACCTGGACGAGGACACGACTCCGCTGGACATGTCGTGGCCGTCAGGTTTCCGCAAGCGAATAACGTACTTGTTAGTCGCACCAATTGTCTTCCCTCTCTGGATGACCCTGCCAGACACTAGAACGCCGAAGGGTGAATATTTCATTGATGAGTTCAGCATCACCTTCTTCATCATCCTACAATTCACTATTAGGGATGCCTACCAGCTGATCATCATCATTATTATCATCCTCCAATTATTCGGGGTCGGAACAATTCGTCTTTTTCTTCCATAAATCTCTATTAGCCGTCATCTTAGTATTCACCTACTTTTTAACCATATCGTCGTTCACGCTATCAATAGCCATTCTCCACCTTATCTCAGTTTATTTGGGTTCGCCACAACCTGTCTTCTCTTTCCGTACATCTCGATCAGTTGTCATTTTAGTATTCCCCATACCCATTTTTAGTACTATATCATACGAACATCCATCGTTTCTTTGCTTGTAGTCATCCATACATTGAAAGTCATAGAATTTTTTTTTATGTTTTTATTTTACATCTTCATTTGCAATCGTTATCATTTTATTATCCATGCTTCAGAAGCAGTCATTACTTTTCTGTTGCGAAAACGGGATGGTGCTATTCGTCTTGTACAGCTACATATCTCTCTTGCATTGAAACAATGACAAGTCACAATACAGAGCACGGAGACGTCTCGGCGGCCGATACGGGCGCTGCGATTCCGAGCTCTATGTGACATACATAATCATAACGTACCTACCTTGACCTTTTTTAACAACTCCATTTTCTTTTTCAGGGAAAAGATTTTTCCCAGTAACATTTATAGGGTCAATAGTTTGGATAGCTTTCTTCTCGTACCTGATGGTGTGGTGGGCGAACGTGGCTGGGGCGACAGCTCACGTGCCCCCCGAGGTTATGGGGCTGACGCTCCTGGCTGCGGGGACTTCGGTGCCTGACCTCATCACGTCCGTGATCGTCGCTAGGAAGGGGTTCGGAGACATGGCGGTGTCCAGCTCAGTTGGCAGTAATATTTTTGATGTTACCGTTGGGTGAGTGTATTTTTATTAATATTGTTGTTGTCTGTTTCAAATGTGTCTGAAAATTTTCTACGAGATGTTAGGTACGGAGGAACGTGCAGTTTGAAAGCGGAACTAGAGTTTGCCCAAAAGAGAGGTATTGTGACAATCCTAAATAGATCGACCTTTTTTCTACAAAGTTCTGAACACAGGGTTTTCAGAACTTTTTAAAGAAAAGGAAATAACTGATAGAATATAAAACAGTTTCAATGCAACTACTGAAACAATTTTAAAATATCACTCTGTTTAAAACATCTACATAAGTAATCTTACCACTAAAACTAGTTTCGTTTCTAGAGAATAGTAAAATTAATATTCCTCTAAAATTAGATTAAAACAAACCCACAATAAGACATTAAATTAAACTTAATTCAGCATAACATTGCACCAAAAACTTTGAATCCCTAGTTTTCAGCACTGCAGTTCTTCGCCCCAAGAGAAATAGAAACTATGTGGCAAATGCTATTTCAGCGTTTGCAGCTAAAATTGATATTTCAGTAGCCAGCATTCCCCTCCTGTCTAATACTTTACCAGAGGCATTTCTTAGTGAAACTTCAGTATAATTCATTCCAAATTTTGGTAACGTTGAGAGTTACGACTTTTTTTTTTGAAGCAAATATCATGCGGTAATCCATATCCTAAATACAAACTAATATTATAAATGTGAAAGTGAGTTTGTTTGCTTGTTACGCTTTCACGCTGAAACGGTTGAACGGATTTGGATGAAATTTGGCACATGGGTAGACTATGACCTAGGTTAGCACATGGAATACTTTTATTTCGATATTAAATAGTGACATCTCTCTTTATTTATTTATTACTTTATACACAAAAATATACTGCACGATGAGGCAAGATGTATACATCCTGCCTCATCGTGCCAGATATATCTGGTACGGCTCGCAAATCCTTCCATATCTTAAGGGCACGTCTTCCTTACCATTACCGCACCACCCGGTCTACTCCTTGGTATGCAATGGCCTCTGTAGCCCCATGAAACATAAGGCTCCAGGGGCTGGTGCAAACCTTGGGGTTCATTCGATTTATTGAGTCTGATAAAACAACGCTGGGATCTTTGCATTTCATTCATTCATTCAAGTACACAAATGTACGAAAACAAATTTTCTTTCTTTCTTTTACGACCCTAAAGATTCAGCTTTATGATAGACAGAAGTAATACACCTTATAAGATAATTCATAAGGTCTCGTTTGAATTAGAACCCTCTGGATAAGGAAACCTATACAAGTAGGAGTTGATTGGAAAAGTCCTCCAATCTGGAACACAAAAGCGAACGTGTTCATAATTGAGGAAAATAGTTCGTTAATTAGATTTCAGTTCCCGGCCGTCATAGCGTGATTATATTTCTTGATTGGTTACGGGAATAGTCAGGATTTTAGCCCACGTTGGCACGTGCGCTTTCTCATGGCGACATTTATTTACCGTACTCTGGATTTTGTCGAGCCAAGCATTAAGAATATTTTAACCTTCAGAGTATATTCTAGCGCGTTGTCAAAGTGCACAGTCGAATTATAAACTCTCGGCGCTAAACTGAGCGTTGTAAATCCAGATGACATTAAAAAATCAGTGCCCGTGTCTACGCGAGCTTTCTGTTATTTGAATACATTCGTCGCTAAGAAGAAATAATATCTAGCAGTTGTTTATGTGTTGATAATAGTTAGAGATCTGTTAGGTGAATACGCCACTGATAAGATTAAGGAAGAATATTGCTGCACCAACCCCAAATTAACTAGGATAATGGGCAGGAGGATTTCTCAGTAGCAGCTTTTTGCATTTGGTAGTCCAATTCTTGAGGAAGGTTTTAGAAAGAAAGAAAGAAAAGAAAGAAAGAAAGAAAATACATTTATTTAGCACAGACCAAAAAGCACACAAAATAATTAACAGTAGATAAAAAATTAAAATCAAATAAAAAGTGTAAAGTGCGATGTAAGAAATTAGCAGGAGTGTGTCTCACGGCTGCGCCAAAAAGGTTTTTGGCGCAGCCGTGAGGCACACTCCTTCAGCAAAAATGCCAAACAACAATAAGTACCTGGTTTTCAACTGCACCTGAAAGTGTGATGTTGACGGATGTCAATCAGTTTTATAATGTAACGTGTGTATGTATACTTAAATACAAGCTGCTTCTCACACGGACAACTGTACGTCGCTTGCTCCCGAGTCACCATTCTTGACTCTTTGTATATTTTGACTGCTGAGAATAAAACTACAAACGTTGTATACAGGGATGTTTTATAAAAATGTGGCTGTTATTGTAGTATATTGTGGTGTCTTACGACTTCCACGCGAACTAAGTCGCGGGCAGAAGCTAGTAGTTAAATAAAATAGGCTATTTAACATCACGCTAAGACCTTTAGGAGCCAAAAACAAAAAGAACGCGAAGCGGAAGAAGTAAAAGCGGGGGCAGGCAATGCAATGCGACGAGGTGGGTCAGGGTAGCAAGAAATTTCACGTGGATTGGGTTGCCAGGCCCAAAAATAGAAAAGCTGGACACAGGTTCATATTTAGCCGGACATCTTGCACCAAAAGTCTTACACACAGGTTTAAAAAAAAAAACTTTTATTTGTGTACTAGCTGCGTCCCCGCACAAGTCTCGATTCCGTGGGAACATCGGGATAAAAAGTATCCTATGCCCTAATCCTAATCCAGGTCATGGTCTACCCATGTGCCAAATTTCAACCAAATCTGTTTAGCCGTTTTAGCGTGAAAGCGTAACAAACAAACTAACTGTCGTATTAATAAGTTAGGTTAGTTAGGATTTATTACTGTTATTCATTTGAGATTATTCTTCGTTATGAATCATATGAATCATAATTCATTATGAAGTAATTTGTAAATTCTTTTGTAAAGTAACTAAAACAATCAATAATCAGGCATATTTTAGCGGGGAGGGGTTGACTAAAAGCCTAACAAAATCCGGACAACCCGGACTTGTGTATATTTGGCCGGACACGATTGTAAAAAGCCGGACACCTAGCTACACGCAGACGAAGTCGGTCGCGGGCAAAAAATAGTAAAAATATAAAACCGTAATGAATCCAAACCTGCTGGTTACCAATCAATAAATCTGCCTAGCCTTTTTCCAACTATGTTGGGGTCGGCTTCCACTCTAACCAGATGCAGCTGAATACTCTATTTTACATGGAGCGACTGCCTATATGACCTCCACAACCCAGTAACTGGGTAATACGATACACCTTGATAAGACTGGTTGTCAGACTTACCTACTTGGTAAGACATGTTGATTTAGAAATCTACTGTTTATCAAAAAAAAACATAAACAACGTTATCAAATGAACTTTCCCAAACCGTGCTCTAAGATAAGAAAATTCTTAACTATGTAGACCTTAAATAACGGACGCCATCTTAAGTGCTTACCTACTCAGCTTGGAGCGGTGCCAAAAATGAGGGTAGATGTGAAATTGTGCGCTTTTTTCTGCACACGTATAGCAGATGGCGGATTCCGGATGTATTTTAAAGGAAGTGTTGCAAATGTTCTTTGTTAGCTATTCAGAATCTTATAGTAAGGTAAGGAGGTAGACCGGTCGTACTCAAACTCTTGAATTCCCGATATTTTGATTTAAAAGTGTCCGTAGAGTTTCTTGCCCGTACTTCTCCATAGGAACCTACTACGCTTCGGAATGGGCAACTAGCTTCATCTTTCTGACTGACTGACTCCTTGGCAAGTTAAAAGTGAGGCGTAAATAGTTTAATTTAAATAAATGCTTTGAGTTTTTTTCCAATGTGATTACGGAATTCCGTTAAAGGCGATGAGAAATATAAAGTATCATATCCTGCTGCTAACCCCGGTTATGACAGTTTCTCGTTCGAGTATTCAATGTCCAATGCCCCAATGGCGTTCTTAAGTCCAGTTAAAATCTTGTAACACAATTAAACTACACTTTGGTTTAACTTACGACCTTATGTTCAATGCACTAGGTACTATAATGCAATAGACTTTATTGCACTAAAATGGAGCTTCGGAGGGACCTATTCTATTCTATCTACATTTTTTTTCGATTATGTAGGTAAACATGTAAGTGCTGTTCCAAAAGTAGTAGAAAAAAATGTAAACAAATGTATCAAGAAACGTAGCTGTGGATGCCAATTTGTAATACAAAAATCTGAAATTCTAATTTTAAATCACCGTAAGAAAGTTATTCATTTGACGATTGAGGTTAATTTTATAACCTAAATTTTCTTCGATGATTTTTCATTTACAATTTAAACCATGTTATTCAAAAAAAAACTGTTGGAAAAAGAGTTGAGATAAAAGTTGAAACCTTCGAAATGCTTCTTACTTCCTTCTAATATTTCTTCTAGATAAATGTGTTAATAATTCTAGTTGTTGAATGATTGCGCATGAATTTAATCTGAACAGAATTTGTTTACGTTTTCATCAGAGACTTTTTGAAAAGACCGTAGCTAACGGTAAGAATAACGTTGCCATAGGTACATTGAGTAGGTATTTCCTGAACAATACCGATTGCCCTCCCGACCTTCACTAAACACCTACTCTTGAACTTTGTAGGCTCGCACCTACCCGACAGCTACGGCCTTGTAACACACATTTTATATCAATACTCTTTACTAAAGTAAAAGGTATGTAGGTAGCTTTGTTAGGCGTCGTTTTCCAACCAAAATAACTAATGTTCATGGTATTTATTGTAATAAAACAATACGATTTGTAACTTCTTTTTATTTTCTTGCATTGGTAATGTTATTTTACAACATCACGCCTATATTTTCCGAAGGGTTAGGCAGAGGTATAAGTACATCACAATTTAGTATATGTTGAGTGCACGCCAAATAAGACGCGTTTAAATGTTGCCACTGTATAAAACGAAAAACGTTTTTTGAGGATGATATTCTCGTAACTTAAAATAAAGTATGCCTATTTCTTTTTTGTTTTTCACATCTATTTAATATATTGAATGACATTTTAATTTTAATAAATTATTTTTCTTTAAGTAAGCTGTACTGGTACACCGTTTAAATATTTGTTTGCTGCACCGTTCAACGTCATTACGTCGGCTCTGGCTGTCGCTGAAAACCAGCGCTGGGGCTCTGTCTTGCATAGGGTCGTAGCATAATGCTGAGCGATAGGCCGATAGCCGATTTGCGTGAATGTGACGCATGCTTCCCCAACCTTTTCTCATTTATGTATTTTAAACTTTTTTTTTGCATCTTGTTTACCGCAAATAAACGGTTTTTCTTTCTTTCTTTCTTTCTTACACCCACACTTCACCAGTTATGTTGAAATCTTCGTCTACTTTTACAATGTTTGTAAATATGTGAGCACCATGTATCTGTCGTAGCCAGATCTTAGAATTAATGATTGTGTTTCACGAAATGGCCAGCTAAAATTCACCATATCGTTTAAACGTCAACGTTTAATGATATGTCAATCGACGTTATTATTATTATTATTAAGTAGGGTATCCATGCAAATATTAATGGCTACATTAACTTTTAGTGATCTGGGTCAATGGACGAATAAAACATTTTTAAATAGCTTTCATTCCAGAAGAAAAATAATAATTAATAAGATTGAATATTTAAACTCTAACCTGTGAAATACGTTCCAAACTCCATGGTTTTTTACACATAAGGTTCAGTTTGCGCTACAACTTCATATTTTTTTATGACTTTTTCAACAGTACTAGTCAGTATAAAATCAAGTTTATTTACATTTGCAGAAATTTGATGTTTAAATGGAAATAACATCAATTGCAAACAAAATTTTAAATAGCCCTTAGACTCAACGGGCCACCGGGCTGTAACTGAAAAGTTTACAATCCCTAATTCCTTCTTCTCGTTCTCTCTATCTAAGCCATACCCATTACTTTTTAGAAAGTAAAAAAATGAATTACCTTACCATAATATCGAAAGCCAGCCCCCATGCTTACGAAACACCACCCAAACGAGGTGAAAGGATACGATCTCTGACCCAATTTACTAACCAGTTGAGGAACGGCTCACCCGGTCACCCTTGAGACTCGAAACAATCGCTTTTAAACAACCCTTATTTGAGTATAGGTGGCAATAACCAGCTGATTTGGCTTATATCGTATTTATATCTATCTCTTCGCATAAGCATAGGAATGGCCCCTTTTGCCATGTTCAGAAGTTAATAGGCACATTGTACGGTCATATGCGAAAATATCTACCAACACAGTAATTTTTTTTTTAATCACAATTTTTTGCCGGTGTCGGCGTCTGCGTCTCTTTACTTGTCTCAACGATGCCTAGAGTACCACAGACACTAAAGGCATAGACAAGTAACTGATGTTACGTCGGGTGCAGACACGCGGACTACTTCTATTTAATTTTTAAAGTATTTCACACATCTATTTGATATTTTATTTAATATTTATTTCTTTATCTACCTATCTATCCGTGACATCACTGCGGGCCCTATCGGAATACCAGCGCTGCGACATTTTTTTTTAAATGTCGCAGCATATGCTGAGATAGGAGCCTTTTGGCCTCGTACAGGACTTTCTGTTATTTTTTTTTTAATTTGTTTTTTAATTTTTTATTAATGTTTTAATGAGTGTGTTTTAGTTTAATTTGTGATGTCCTGTGCGAGTCCCAATAAATACTTTTTCTTTCTTTCTTTCTTTCTTCTTTCTTTCTAAAAAAAAACTAAAAATATGTTTTTCTTCATGGGTCCCTCCGTTTGAGAAATTGGAGGATTAATTTGGGCTCCTACTGAACAAAATTCCACGGTATTGCTCCTGCTACCATGAGTCGGGAGAACGGAAATACTAGCATTTTCTCCCAAATAATTGATTCAAATTATGAGGTGAGCGGTGGTGGCCCAGTGGTAACGACCGCGACTTGCGAATTCTAGGTCGTAGGTTCGAACCTAGACAGTCGCTTTACATTGTGTAAATTATTTCATCACCACTGCTCTCGACCACCAAACTTCTCGTCTCAAAGGTGAAGGAAAACATCGTGAGGAAACCGGCATGTCCTAGAACCAAAAATTCGAAGACATGTGACATCTACCAACCCGCACTGGGCCCGCGTGGGGGTTCACGGCCCACTTCCTCGTACCGAGAGGAGGCCTGTGTCCCAGCAGTGGGACTATTATTGGCTGATTATGCTTATGCTATGAGGTGCTGGCCAGATAGTGTCTTTGCTCACACAGACCTCATCCAGTTTTAAAATATTATTATATCTTTTGACGTGTAAAAGTCTTTTTTACATACAATTTACAGACATAACATAATGATATAATTTATCATCATTTATCATTGAATAATTTTAATATTTTATTTGAAACTACGAAACAATCGATTTTGAATGTTATAAAGTGAACACATATTTTTGCACGCGACTGTATAAGAAGTCGATTCTGCGAGAAATAAAAACGAATGGGGTAGAGTGTTATATTGTGTCACGCACAGGGGAATACATGAAACGTTTGAAATACAATATTATTTATAGCGACTTGCTGTAAAGACACTGTTTCAAGGAACATTAAGATGGGCTTATATTTTTGGAACATATTCCATTAAAACGCCAATGTAAACGTCCAAAACTGTGTATTTAGAACGAAAAACCAGCCAAGTGCATGGTGGACCACGCACAATGTAGGATTCCGTAGTTGCGATGAATATATCCCAAAAATAAACTTAACATTGTAGTTGAAAAACATGTGCTCCCATACATTCCAACTGTAAATGTAAGTTTAAACGCACAATATTGATAGATTTGCCATATTATTTTAAAACCATAGATTATAGGTTTTCCTGTAATCTACAAGTATAGAACTAAATTCTGTATTATTTTTTAATTTTGGCTCCGTTGTTTCGGAAATAAGGGGGGGAATGGTCAATTTTCATATATTTTCTTAATGAACAATAAAACTATTAATTTTAAAATTGTAAAAAAAAAAATGTTTGGGCCCCTTACAGTAAACCCTTTCAATTGATATGGCACACGGTACAGTTAGCAATTTTTTTTTTAATTTTCATGTTTGCCCTCCAAAAGTGACCCCACATTCAAAATTCATTTATTTACGTTACACCAAATTTGTGTACCAAATTTCAACTTAATCGATCAATTAGATTCGTAGCAAATTGAGTGTGACAGACAGACACACAAGTGATCGTACAAGAGTTCCGTTTTTTTTTTCCTTTTAAGGTAGTGAACCGTAAAAATCACAGATTAGGTATCAAGTAATCAACTCAACCTATCGCAGTTCACTGCTGGACAGGCCTCTAGGCCAGTGTTCGGCAAACCGCGGCTCGCGAGCCGCATGCGGCTCTTTGTAAAATGTCGATGAGTGCGAGCGTAGATACGCGCGGGGGTCGGGGTTCCGGTCATTAAGCAAGATTATCAAGTTAAATTCAAACTATATTTCAAAGATTTAAGGCTCTTTCAAACAGAAGGCTCTTTCTCTTGTTTGAAAGAGCCTTTATTTCCGAAGTATTCTCACCAAAATTTAACAGGTTATCGAAAATTAATCAGTTAAGTAAATTTTACTGTAAACGATCAAAGTTTTCCAAGGTTTACTTGTAAATAAGTAACGCCATCATCATAATTATTATAAAGAAAGAAAGAAAGAAAATATTTTATTTGGGACACGCACAGGAAATACAAAACATAATAAAAAAAAGGAACAAACATTAAGAGTCCTATTACATTTTTTTACGGAAATTCGTAATTTTTGACGTTGTAATTTTCATTAACATTATGATATTTTAATTATTTAATTACAATAACAATAGTGCCATTCTCTTTCTTATAAGTTGGAGTTACACATTATTTTCAAGTGATTTGCTGAATTGACGCGGAATATATAGTACTTTAATTTTATTTATGGTATTGTTTTCTTATTATATTGAGAAACGAAAACTAATGAAACGTATTCATTGTAGATAGAAGTTTTATACCTTATTAGTTTATTTGATAAAATTTTGTTTATTTGGAATATAATGGACGCTGAATTAAGACATTTATTGCTTTTCTTTATGATTTTTTCTGTGAAAACTCAAGAAATTTAAAAAATTTCTAGAACTCCAATAAACAAGTAAAATATTCAACTTATCTTTTAGTAATTTTAGCATTTATTTTAATTGAATGGAACAAAGTGAATTTAAGCGTCAAAGTTCCATCGCCAACGGATTTTCTTGTAAATTGAGTTCGTAAAATATTTATAGTAAATTACACGAAAAGAAAAATTAAAATGTGTAACTCCAACTTACAAGAAAGAGAATAGCACTATCGTTATTCATAATCAAATAATTAAAATATATTACTGTTGCTGAAAATTACAACGTCACAAATCATGAATTTGCGTAAAAAGTGTAATAGGACTCTTAACAAAAATAAAAAAGGAGCATTCTAGACTAAAAAAAAAAAAAAACTACTACTATTATCAGCCGATATGCTGTTGATAATGAAGGCATCCTACTTCTTAGCAAGTTAATTTTAGGAAGCGTCGTGGAGTGAAAGAGGATGGGAGTTTTAAGGATTAAGAAAAGTATATTGAGACAGTTTGGACACACAGAAAGGATTGGCTCTCATAATAAATCTTATTCGTTATATTATGGATATGGCTCTGTCGACTAACGAGTTTGCCGACCACTGCTCTAGAGTAGGTACAACAAAACGAATTATTCTAATTAAATTTCTGTTTAAAATAATTACAGTAGCATCTATGAGCTTAACCGCAGCACCAACCACGAACAACGATGAATAATTACACCACAAATCTCTCTTTCTGGCAGTTTGGCATTTGGCAAAACACGTCATAATGCATTTGGCACTAGGCTTATTTGACTTTGCCAAGCGGTAAAATAAACTAAACTGGGGTAGGTATAGGCACAGTATAAATAAGTAGCAGTATTATTATCTTCATAGAAAAGAAAACGGCCGAAACGACGCGCTTTGAAATCTCAGTGTATATCAGTACGCAACAGTATCGAGTGCGCGGCAGTTACGCACGAACGCGGATGTTTTATTTACCGAGCCGCTGTAGGAGATTATGTCACAGTCACTGCGGAGTTATAATTCTGTTACTTTATTGTACTGTGGTATAGATATAGTGAGACTTCGAAACAGTATTTTTGGATTATGTTTACAAGTACTTGGGTATTATGAACCCCTCTTTGGCTTTAGCACGGTTTTTTTTTGTCAATGGCATCTCGCAGGTCAACCTAGGAAGTTGTCGGCTATCCTGTGAATGCCTTAATAGATTAAGGCCTCCAACCAGGGCATATGTTCTTAGCGTGTTTATCTAGGAGGCAAATTTTTATACTTACAAGATTGCGTAAACTTCAATTTGTAATGAATAAGCGCCATCTGGTGACTATAATAGGGCACTACTATACACGTGACATTTTAGTCATCTTACAAAGGGCCACTCAATGCACCCGACATAAAATACCTCTAGGAGCAATAAAAAATGTTATAATATATAAAAAAAATAAATGAATGTTTAGTAGTCATTAGATACATGAAGTGGGCTGCTTTTGTAAGACGACTAAAATGTCACGGTGTATACGGTACTATAAACAAATTGACGTAAATGAACGTTGACGTTAACGCAACCGAGTACTTAAGTATAAAAACTCGCAATAAGGCCGAAGAAATTTGTGAATCCTATAAGTGATATTTTTACACAGTATTGAAGACTCATGATTACCTATTGTTACTAACCTTGTAAATATGTCGTTGGTGTGCCTTTTTTTTGGGTGAGAAATTATCAAATAACTTCTCCCGCTCTGGGTGGAGCGAGAGGGTGTGTCAGACTCTTACTGATTAAAACCCACCCGTGTTCCTTCAGGTGCCCTGTTGCCGGGGGCCACGGTCTAATTTCGGTTTTCTTCGCAACCCCGGCAGGCATCGGCCCTAGCGTATTCCGTCAATTCTGCTGGCATCTCTTTGAAGCGCGCGTGGAACGCAACGCGCCGTCGACCCGAGCCTGGTCCTTATCGGACGGCGAGCTACCCATTGCTCACCGTCCGCAAGCCCGCGCCTACGGTGGCCGGAAATCGGCTCGCGATTCCCGACGCCCAGGGCGTCTCCTCTTGCGGCGGTTAGGGGCGTGAGGGCGCGAATTTTGCCTCTTCCTCACGCGTTCGGCCTCCTCCTTCGCGAGCATTGCTGCTTCGCAGAAGAAGTTGGTCGTTGGTGTGCCTGGCTCAATAATTAAACTTACTGACGCTACGTTGAAAAATCTCAAAAAATCTACGGTGTATTGTATATACAGTCGAGGAACATTAGTTTAGCACATTTTGGGCAATTGTTACTGTACTTATAATATTTTGAAAAAGTGTTTGAAAATTGCTATTCGTTTCCTTGTCGAAATCTTAGGCACAGCTACGATTTATCAAATAAACTTGCATTTAAGCCCCAATAGTTGTAAACAGTTAATCTGCCTTACTCTATCCGTACCGACATCAGCCCCTAGCAATTGTAGATCAAGAAATCGCAACATAAATCCTCAGAGCAAACGTGTTTCGGATACCAAACCTTCTCAAATAACAATATAGTTTACCTCTATAGACACAAAGTCGTAATTTCAGCAACATTTGGGCTATATATCAGGAAAATAAAACTTATGTCGTAAACAGGGAGGACTTATAGGAATCCTAGTACATAAGGGAGTGCGGGGGGGAATGGATATCGCAATGCAGTTTGGAACAATTTGCAATTTATCTTCGAAAGTATTGTGTAAGTATTTGGGTCATGCTTGAGAATTCGACGGTTTAAAATTTATTTTTCTCCTCGTGTTTGTTAGTGACCCCGTTTTAATATTTAATGGTGTAATCCTTTTTGTAATATTTATAGAGTCTCCGGAATTAATTCTCGTTTTAGAAGGTTCTCTGTTAAAGGTTCCAGACATTTCAGGACCGTGGCACACACAGAGCAGGCCTGAAGGTCCATCACCGGCCCGCGCGGTAATTGCTTAACATTCTTCAGTAGCAATAGTTTTCATTTTGACAGTTAAACATCATTCATTGCGTTATTTACGTTGTTGTGCAGACACATTTTTCGAACATATGAAGCAATGGATTAGCAATATCTTTCAAAATGATTCAAATTTTGATTGATAGTGTGTTACGCAATTAGGGTACCGGACACGGACGTTAGTGAAGTTGAGTTGATATCAAATATACACACCGATATATTTTCGAGCCCCTGAGCAGTGATCATGGGCCGTCCACGTCCCGAGCACGGCCTTGATATGTGTGACCTATGTAGACCTCTGAAAGTCTTTGTAACATACATTACATGGTTTCATGTTAGGATAGTTAGTCAGTTATCAGACAAGACTAGAGCCGAAATTTTCTGGAGTGACGACCGCATACCATACCAGAAGACGTAGCATTGGAAGATGGACCGATGACCTTGTAAAGGCCGCAGGAATCCGCTGGATGCGGAAAGTACAGAACCGGTCGAAGTGGCGGTGCTTGGGGTAGGCCTATGTCCAGCAGTGGACGTCTTTCGGCTGAAATGATGGTGATGAATGATCACACGAGACTTGTAATGAGACGACACAACGCAATGGCTAAACGTGACCCTATTTCATAGCATCTATATTTTTGTCGACGCTAAAACGCTACAAGACAAAAAGGAATTTGCCAAAAGCACAAAATATTTTATCGTCAAAATGTAATCTATTGGAAAACGAACCAAGTGTTTGAGAAACCATAAAACTGGCAATAAACTGGAAAATTTCCCAACATTTTGTTATTTAAACTCAATTGAGACTATAAAACACACCCATTTCAGCTCGTCCGTTAACAGTATCTTACTGCATCCTAGTAATATTTCATTGTCTCAATTGTAATAAAATAACTCATATAACATTACTAGCAATTCTTTAAATTAATAGAAACGCAAGTTTTATTAAAAAGAAGTTTACCTCCTTAAATTTAGCAAAGTATTCGTTTTTTTTTTTTTTTTTTAAGTTTAGCTAAATTTATCTAATAAATAAATTCTATATTGTAAATAAATAAGCTCTCCTTACTACTCCCTTATAAAATTACTAACGTGTATAATGTCGAAGTTAAATTTAAGATACCCGTGAGGTTCTTGCCAAAATTCCCGCGCGGCACCATTTATCACCTTATCACCTCACCAAACATCGTGAGGAAACCGGCATGCCTGAGAGATATTATTTGACGGCATGTGTAGCCAAGTCAGAGCCCTATGGGCGGCTTTATAACTCTGAAACCAGGTTAGTCACTAACCACAAGAAAAGAACTTATTTTTACAATTATATATATATTATTATATATTATTTTATATATTATATTATTTATTTTTTAGTATTTGTTGTTATAGCGGCTACAGAAAAACATCATCTGTGAAAATTTCAACTGTCTAACTATCACGGTTCATGAGATACAGCCTGGTGACAGACGGACAGACAGACGGACGAACAGCGGAGTCTTAGTAATAGGGTCCCGTTTTACCCTTTGGGTACGGAACCCTAAAAATTAACCGTCTACTGTATCGTAGCAAATCCCTATTTATAATTGTACAGTGCCTCAAAACTAACAATCAATGCTTATTTTTCATTACAATAAACACGAATTCGCCATAAAAGAAAGTCGGCCATTTTAAATACAATTTAAAATATAACCATTCGTGTCGCTCTCCATTTTATTAAAAGATTTGTGTGTAGCGCGAACATTCGTTTATTTAATAGTGACATAGTGTTTTTGCCTCGAAGCATTTTTTGCTTATTATTTCTTAACATGCTTGTATTTCTGTGTGTTCTTGTATTTAGGTAACCGACTACCACTACCGTACTACCTCACGGAAACCCCTATCTATTCTATTTCTTATTATGATGTATAACTTGATTATGATGTATAACTTAATGCCTCCACACATTCGCTAGAAAAAGGGTATTGACAGATAACGAAGTCATCCTTTAAGGGTTTCAATTTTTCATTTTGAGGTACGGAACCCTAAAACAGATTTCTTATCTGCCTGTTACGTTTTCATGCCGTAACGGCTGAACGGATTTCTAGATGAAAGGCATAGGATAGCCCATAGGATACTCTGAATCCCGGTAGCATGTTCCTGTGGGATATTTTCCGACATCCACGCGGGCGAAGCCGCGGGAAAAAGCTAGTTTTATATAAAATACACAGGTAAAATGGCAGAGGGTGACTTACACACTCAATAATAGGCCCCCGAAAACTGTAGCTAGCACATAGTGACGAAGCGACAAGGGGGAAACATGTCCTGAGGTGCTTGAGGAGTGGAGAGGTGTTCCACGGCTTTCAGAACAATCCCACTGGCCCGGAAGATGGCCAAGATCCCTACGAGCACTTACTGGAATACTTCCTTCTTCCGAACACGTTTGCTCTTGCAAATGTCCACTCAAGCCGGCCAATTAAAGCAAGAATGAAGTGAGAGCTCCGTTCCTCGTCAGAGTTCACTGCAGCCGGCCATTAAAGGCAAGCCAGAGGTGAGGAACAAGACTCCTCTCGGGAGATAGGGTCCGTCGGGTCGCTACTCCCCAACAACTCGCCATATACTGCCTTGCGGGTTCTTGTATCTCTCTTGGTCTGGCTCCTCATCCCAGACCTGTTCCGGCAAAGTAAACTCTACCGGCACAGACCTAGAGTTCGGAGCGCGCAAGCCCCACCACGACCTCAACGTAGATATACGGCGGTGGGGTTATTATTATTATTTGTCACAAAAAAAAATTTAATAACTATGTTAGTACAGACATTATTATTACAAAAAGGTGCGTAGTCATGAAACCTCCCGCTCGGGTTCAGAATAGATTGCCACGCTATCTGACCAGAATCCGAACGAAAGTCATGACTGCCGAGTCATACTTCTCAGCAATTACTTGAAGGATACTGTTAGTGCTGCCCCGCATTCTGCTTAGTAGGGAGGCGGTTCGCTTGCGCATTATAGCATGGAAGCCATCAACCCAAGCCTCCACAAACATACCCGAAGTGCTACAAAAGCAGGGCAGCCCCAGCAGGATCCTGAATCTATTGTTATACTGGACACGCAAAGCATTGATCGACCTTTGAGTACAGCTAACCCACAGGCTACTCGTGTAAAAAGTTACACGAGTTGTATTATGAAAACTTTGATTACTTTTATCATATATTTGACGTCGCATCCAGTCTATGCCCTCTAAATCTATGGTCGCATCATATAAAGAATACAAGGTTTTATATAAGTAGGACCTATAGTTAAGGTTTTCGTAAGTCGACGGTACGAAATCTTTTGACTAGGAGGAACAAACAAGAAATTCATTTAAAAAAAGTATTAGTTTCACCACATAGAATTGTGTTGTTATGAAACAGATTCCAGTATAATCATATTCTGGTCCATAAAATACGTACTCGTGTTTTTACGCTTTCCAATAGTCATTCTAATACACATAAATAGTTTGATTTCAAGGCGCAAGCAGACGCAACGCCACAGCGCGACGCAACTCTAATAAAACAATTTCTAAGAAAACTTCACAGTAAAACTATAACCGGTGTCTCATTGCGCCTGTTTATGGGGGCCTTCATGCAACCCAGGAAGGTTGCTGGTTGGTCTAAAAAATAATAATTTGTCCAGCTAAGCCTTATGGGCATTACTGAACTTAATTTCACTAGAAAATCAACTTGAACCAAAAATCATCCCTGCAGCAGCTTAAAAAAAAAAAACAAAATTACTTCTCCAACACTGTAAAATACCTAATAAAACTAAAGTTTGAACATTATACGGTGAATTAAAAGCAATAAATTAAATCGAGCCCACTTTCACAGCCTTCTAATAAATGCTGTTACTTTGTTTACAAAATACGCTGAAATTCAGTCGCTTCTGGTTACACGCAGACCGCAACATAGTTCGGAAAAGGGATTTGAAATAACGACTTTGTATTATACAGTTATACAAATTGACGTCGAAATTATGCCTAGCATTATACAATCTGACGTCGACGCTAACATACAAAATTATAGGTATAAAAGCTAATGTTAGTGATTCCTGAAAGTATGTTTAATACTGGGGCTACATTGTCGCGATAACGCGAACAGGTAGTTCGCGTTATACTTCGCGCGCTCTCTGTTGCTCAGCGAGACGTCAAGCGGTGTGCGAGAGAGAGCGCATGAAGTTTAGTTCGCCTTATCGCGGCAATGTAACCGTAGCATAAGGGATCTCGCGCACTAGACGACCACGACTCTGGCCAGTCGTGGTCCGTGGTCCGTGGCCCAGTCTGCGGATAGTTGGACGTTGCGACCAAGTGCGCGATTCGTATCGGTTTCTAGGTACCTGGTCGCTGCGACCATTGGTCATGGTCCTGGCCGCCTAGTGCACGAGGTCCCTAACTGCTAACTGCAATAATAAGAATCACTCGGATCGGCTTTGAATCTAACTAGTTAGTAGAAATAACCCAATTAAACCTATTAACCCAGTCTTAAAAACCAAGGTAGCAAAAATAACAGGCAACCGTATGACCTCACCTTACCAACCCCTGTGCCCGAAATTACGATAAAAAGAACACTATGATATTTATCAATGTAATTCGGCTCGACCTTGCTCCAAATATCCGCGAAACAAATGCCAGCTATAGTTACAAGTCACAACTAAATGTTGAACACAGCCGTGTTTATTTTACAACATGGATTTTTATTGGCGTTATGTTGAACAATGTTGCTGTTTTAGTTACCTGTGATTTATTGGTAAATTGGTTACTTACATTGTGGTAAAACGTTTTAACTAGCGGTGATACTTAAAATAGAGGTCGTGGCTTATTATCAAACTGTATAATAGAAATATATTATAAAATATATATACAGATAGTGGCATCCACGAAGACGCGCTCCACTCCACGATTACTGTACTGTAAGCTGTACTTTAGTACGGAGCGTAGCGGAGTGGGGCACGTCCTCGTGGATGACACTATCTATTACATTTTTTTTATTTGTAGGGCATCTCGTAGTTGACTTCTGAGGACATGACTACTTAACCGAGCTATCCTGTGGCTGCCTTAAACTATTAACTTAAAGCCTCCAGCCAGGGCATAAAATAACTTATATACTAGGCGACTTCTCGCTAAGAGCCTATGGGGTACGAACCTCGGCTAAGGGCGTCGCTGGGGGGAGGACAGCAAGTTGGAACAGGATAGAAAAAAAAACTGGTTAATTATTATTATCAGGGGAATTTAAAGCTACAGGCTCAGCTACAGCGCGGGCTGACAGTTTGTTGAGCAAGGATCAGGGAGAGTATTGGCTCGGGGTCGTGATCGCGGGGGACCTCGACGGCGAGGTCGGAATGACGGGCATCTGTATTTGTGCACTGTACTCTTCTGGAGGACCATAATGGGGTAATCTGGGTCAGTAAAAATATCTATAAAATATACAGGGTGAAATTGAATTCATGTAATTTCACGGGCTACCACAGTGCATTCGCACAAACATCAAATTAGGTATATTACTGTGGAATCTACAGGGTGAAATTTAATTCATGGGCATCCTCTTAAAGGATAATTTTACTCCTCATTATGAACAACTTTCACTATGTAACCAACCCTAAAATCGCGAAAAAATAATCTGCTATTTCCTACAGTTTGACGAGCTATGCAAACATAAAATGTAAGGGACAGCAAATTTTTTTTTCGTGGTTTCAGGGTTGGTCCCATTGTAAAAGTTATCCATAATGAGTATAACGACCCCTTAAGAGGATGCCCAAGAATTAAATTTTACCCTGTAGATTCCACAGTTATATACGTAATTTGTGCGAACACACTGTGGTAGCCCGTGAAATTCAAGTTTTAGCTACAAATTTCGCGATTTACCTGCTTAAATCTTTCTAATTAGTTTTTAAAGTGCTCTTGGGTTGTTGTTTTTTTTTTTTAATTTGGTTCTCGATTCTCTATTCCTAAGTTGCCTATTTCTATTGCGCAATCAAGAATGAGGCCCTATTGGGAAATATAATAATTGTAGACCAGTATCAAATAATTGCGTATAATTTAGAGTTTGACCTCATTATGGCAAGTATAATTAATGAGTCTGCATGTTTGTACTGATAAAATCAATTTTCGGTAAGGCTTGGTTTATAGAATATAAGTAAGCACGGCAGCAGTAGGCCACATTAAATTTTCTTTGAATAATCATGTAGTGCAGACATTATATACTTTATTTAATTCTAGACTCCTATCCCTATTCTACTCTATTTTGCCAAGCTATATCTTTGACAAAAATTATCGTGTTACCAAGCTCTATAACTTCCCAAAGTTCAGTTCCCTATTAGAGAATGCGAAATTACAATCGCAAAACTATAAAAAATCAAAATTATTGCAAATCCGTTTTTATGGTTTCTCAACCCTAACCTGCAATAACCTACTTATAAGAGTAATAAAACTTTCAACTAATATTTTTACTACTGACATGACCTACTTTAGAACGACACTACTTACTTTGGACGACAATAACTAAAGTTACTAGCAGTGCTCGCAGCTCGGCCCGCATGAAAAGTTTTTCATTTTCCGGAATGTTATTGTCCGTTTCCAAGTACCTACCACGAACGGTCAAATAGCAGTAAAAGGTACCAGACAAATAGAGAGTCTCTGAATATTACTTTTATATTCCGAGTCAGAAACTATCTAGAGCAAACATTAATTTATAGCATAATAAAATGAAATATGTTTAACTTTTCCAGGCTGCCACTCCCATGGCTCCTATACGGGATCATCTACGGCGAGCCAGTCCGAGTGAACTCCAAGGGCATGGTGTGCAGTATAGTGCTACTGTTTGCCATGCTCATCTTCGTCATCATCAGCATCGCCTGCTTCAGGTGGAAGATGAACAGAGGACTAGGGTTCACCATGTTCCTCCTGTACTTCGTCTTCGTAGGAGTCAGTTTGGCACTCGAGTACGGGTACCTCCACTGTCCGAGCGAATAGACTGGTCTTTTCATCTTTCGGTCTTCTGAATTACTGAATAAGGGATTGGTAAAATGTTGAGCGTTTGATAGTGACTATTCGTTTTGGGAATGATCGGGTTTAAAGAAGAAAGTAATAGAAAAGCTGATGAAAAGTTTTTATTGTAGAATCCTATAGAGGAAAGAGGGAAGCAGAATTTAAAATAGTTTATGGTAAATAGTGGAGAGCTCTAGATTGCAGAACTGTTTACCTAAAACAAATAGTCGACAGTCAAATAGTAGCAGGTTAGTACTTCCAGCAATATTGCAACTCGATTGTAGCAAACTATGCAACAGAAAACCTAGTAGAGGTTTTAATGTAAGTTCAACGTCACTTTGTATAATGCGCGTATACATTCTGACGTCGGAAAACATCAAAATGTATAAAATATTTTTTAAACTTCATTATACACGGTGGTGTCGTGAATAGGTAGATTATTCATTTAATTATTTTATATGAATAATTAAATCTAATGGTCTCGTTTTACATGAGAAAATTTAACATAGTTTTGCTGCAACCGTGAATAAAATTCTATAAAAATATTTAAAGACAATGTAAGTATTATAAGAAAGTTACTTTAGCGTTGTGAATTATTTAGTTTTGTATTTTAGTTGTCTAGTTGCCATAGCACAAGCAGTAAGATATTGCTCAAAGATACTCCTTTACTTTGTTATTGCTTTGCTACGTAGTTTTGTTTAGGTGTTTTTAAATGGACGCTTGTAATAGATGAAATGACGAGAGATAACGTGCACCAAGTATACATTTAAGAGAAACTTAATACAGTAGAACGACTAACGAAAATACAATTCCTATGAAATGCAATAATGAAAGCTTCAGTGGTTCTGATCATATTAATAAGAATTTTGCATTGTAAATGATTGAGGTACAGCATTTTTGTATCAGAAATAAATATTTAGCCATGATAGAGACTGTAGTTATTTATATGAATGTTAGTTGTTTAACTCGATGGCGCTTTTACGAAGTTTTAAGACTAAGTTCTTAATCTATCGGTAAATGTACGTGTCGATTATTTTTGTAAATATTCCACGCGTTGTGTTGGACTTCTGTTTCTACTTTAATTTATCTGTTCGGTCGCAGACCGTCGGTCCATGTGATGATTTACATTTTAATGTGTCGTTATAATGAAAGCGATTTGATGTAAGTGTGTGTGGCGAGCACAAACAGCTAGATTGTACATACACACATAGAGGGTGGAAGAGCGGGGCAAATGTAAAAGTTTTCATTTAAATCTCATTCCATAAAATGTGCCTAAGAGTTTTACGAACTCAGTAACATTTAGCTTCGATTTTTATAAATTAACAGTAATAAATAAAATGTTAAAAATGTCATTTTATCATCTGTTAGCAGACTATGCTTATATATAGTGTTATAGACTATCTGAGGACGCATCTGTCCCGCTCTACGATATAATACGGTAGTTAGAGTTTACACTATCTCTATAAAGTCTATCTATAATTATATAATGAACCTCCATAATCTTCGTTTCATCTATTGACTTTCAGAAATGATTGGATAGTGATGTCTGGCTAGTCAATTCTTAATGTTACGGCTATGTCTTCAAAAGTCTCTTCTTCCTTAAGATTTAAAAGGCACGGTTCAGTAAATTTAATAAAATTAAAAACATCTTGTTAACCGTCCATAGTTTCTTTTTTATATTTACTTTCCGCTTCTGCACGTGATATCACTCTGTTATCTATGTCTCATGAGAAACTTTAATGAAAATGATGGTGAGTTCAATTGTTGATACCCAAAAAGTTTTATATTAATAACCCGCCTATTTGACATAGCAATAAATAGTCTAGAATAGATAGTTAAATATTTATATTGTTAAGCTTTAACACTTCAGACCTTAGTGTCGCTCAAATGATGGAGAAAGCATTGTTGAACTGCAAATAAACTCTGGCGTGGAGGAGTGGCATGAAAGGGCTACAAAAGAGTCTTCGAGATAGTACAAGTCCATGGCCACTTCTCTAGCTACGATCTAATATTCTACTTAATATACGCACAAGTAACCGACAATTCTTAAAGTTCGCTTCATTCGTCAACAAGGAGTGTTTTGTTGGACTAGACTTCTTCATATGAAAGAGTTTATACTATGTCTATAGTTTATAAACCAAAACTATGGTCGCGTATTAAATTGGAACATTTGTTTGAAAAATTACTTGATTTTTTTTTAAAAATCATGTTATAGAATGTCATGAATGTACTAAGTCAATTATTTCACAATCTGACGTTGACCTCCGGTATTTTAAATGACGAACTCGTCAAATAATTTGATTGGCTGCTGTTTTTCCATTAAACAGCTAACGTGAAAGACAACAGATTAATTGACAATGCGCTGGCCTGGCTTTCAGAAAACGGGCGGTTGACTTTTCGATATCAGTATTTTTTAAATTTTTCTACAAATATTCCAAAACGATTTGCGCTGTTCCAATCCAACTTCTTAAAAGACATGTTATAACAGATTACGGTACTAGCTGCGCTATTAAGAGTAAAAAATAATTTACAAGAAAGTGTGAAATGCATTTGATGATTAAATATTTACGAGTATTTGGGCCAAAAGGCCAATTCTTCTATGAATCCTGGGCATAAATGGAACCATTTATTCTGAATAACACATCTAGCATCTAGTTCAAAATCAATGCCATTGCTATACTCAAATAGAAAAACGTTAATACAAAATGATGTTGCGATAAGTAACGACATATCGGTAGCCACCGGACATCGTTTAGGTCATAATCTGTGATAAGGGCATGCTTATGACGTATATTACTAAATATATATATGGACATCATCTTTCTTCAAATTCTCACATAGTATTATGTATGTATAAGATTGGATTTGATAACCTTCTGCAGTTCGCTTAGCGACGCCACTACTAAACAGTGCCTAATTTAAAAACAATTCAAAACGTAATTACAAAAAAAAAACAATGTTCCCACGGCCGAAAATCATATCTGTAAGAGTGCCAATACCTAGCGAATCAATAATTCTCAGCAGTTATATTAAAGTAACTGTAAATACTTGAGACATCGAAAATATCTCAGAACATATATGGGCAAGAATGGTATGATATTGGTTTTGTAATTTAATGCTTCGACATCCAGCAACCATTGAATTTACTCCATTGTTATTGGGCTATAAGTACTGCTGCTTGCAACAGCCCTAACAACCTTGTCGATGCTATCGTGCTTTCTATAAAATAAATGTCGCAGAAAGTACTATAAAACATGACTGCTTAGAACTGCTGACTGCCCCTGTTGCCAAGAACAATGTATTAACACAGTTTGATTCTAAACTTGGCATGTTTCTATACCCATTTCTTCATAATACAAAAACATCTAAAATATACCTACAAAAACTGTACGAAGTAGTGGCCACTCTATAAAAATTTAAGAATTTGACTCTATGAAGTAACTTAATTCGATTTGAATAAACTTTTTCTTTACGATGATACAAACTAGTTTGTAGTTATCAAAAATATCCCTAAAATTATTATCTGACGCACCAAGTACCAAAAGTACGTTATGACTATACTGAGGAGTCTCAAAAATGAACTGCTGAAGGTAATAAATTCACATAAAAGTTATACATACTTGCACTGAAATTCGGCAATGGTCAGTCAAGCCTTTTTAAACAAGGTATTATTTCATCTGATAAAAGCTACCAAGTAATAAGGAACGCTAGAACGTTCCAACAGTATATTTTTGAGACCCTCACAAATATTCTATATGCTATTAAATTATATAACTATGTACGCTAGATTTCTATCTATCTATCTCTTGTATAATGTACTTAATTAATTAGGCTTTGTAAATTAACCATCCTTCCATTTGTTTAAAGCGGTTAATTATTGAACTGATAAAGAATATTTATAATCATATCACGAGGTTCTATTTTTTGATGTCAGGATGTAGAAAAAGGTTCTCTGTGCGACGTCAGACTGTATATTTGACATTACGTTTTCTACATTTTGAAATCAAAATATCATAGTTAAAACTCGCCTTTATGCATGTCAAATCACGTAGTTACATTAAAATTGCATTTGTTCAGTACCAAATAGCACGAGCCGAGCTAGAACTCATTAAATTCCAATATTCGTTATAACTACTAGTGTCTGTAAGAGTTACAATTTATCAATATAAATCGGTGTCGAATACAGATGGCCGATTGAACACATAAAATATCCTTTATAACTTCTTCGTAGTCTTAAGATCTAGGCTTAAACGCTATCATTAATATTAAACAAAATGTTTATTAATAAAAATATTGAAATATGATATCCAGGTAGAGATTGTTACTAGAAATGATGGTTTTTATAAAAAAAAATATAAAGTAAATTATTGCAGATAATAAAAAATATTTTTCATTCCACTTTTTTGTTACGACATAAATTTATATTTGATGTGAACACCATAATTATTATTTAGTGAAAATAAGTGATTATTCTTTCTCTTACCGTTTCAGCTTTAAAATAAATCGTCAAGGAAAAAGTGGAGTGACTTTAAAATAGTCATCGATTTCGTTTATAGCTGACATGTCTCGATTTCGAATGACATTAAGTAAAATTTATAATTATATTAGTTTGCACTTGTTATGTCAATTTATTTCACAGCTTTAAAATTTACAAAAAAGCGATTGTAAAACCTAATTGGCTATAAATTGAGTTACAATGTAAAATTGACGTCAAATGACCGAAATGTAAAATAAACGTCAAATAAGCTCAATGTAAAATTAACGTCAAATAAACTCAATGTAAAATTAACGGCAAACGACGTTGTTATAATATTGCAAATGGAAAACTGACAAAATGTTATTAAAAAAGATTTAAAAATATAAAGTCACATGAAGTCGTTGAAATCGAGATGACAGCGTAGGTTGTTAATAGTGATATTACAAATTAGGTAAAAGAAAAAAAAATGTTATTAATTTTTAAAACTGTAGATAAGTTTTAGGAATTTTCATCATGTTGTAACGAGTAAAATGGGAGGAGAAGAGCTCTTGTTGGATTTATTATTTCCATTTAAATGGTATGTGATTGTGGTTTTTATAAAATTTTAAGCAGTATTATGACTTCCATAGTTTATTTGAGCTAGTTAATTTTTTCGACTTTTGTGAATTTTTGCTGTGAATCTCGGTCGGAAAATTATTGCAGAAAATAAATGGAATGGTTGATACTAGGATGTTTTAATACGATATAGAGCACGTATTTACATATATTTTTCGATAGATCTGAATATTTTACGCTACGTTCAAAAATGGTGATTTTAATAATGTTATTTGAACGTAGGACTCCTCATTTTCAAGATACCTAATAGTAGTACATAAATAAGTGAAGCACACAGTTATATATAAATATTAAGTAGTAAACAAATATATATTCCGATCGAGTGGTTGTTGTTCTATTAAAAGCTTTTAATGATTGTTGACGATTTAAAGATTGTGATAGTTTTAATAATTCACTAGTTTATTGCGTATATTGTGATATAATTTGATCTGTATCAGTGTTTATAATTTGACGTACAAAGAGCATGGCGTACCCAAGCGTCGGCTGTCGACGGTATTATGAAAAATTACAATAAAAATAATAAAATAGTGAGTGAAAAAAATAATTTGACTTTTTTTAACCTCCTTTTCCTTAACATCCAACCCTGAATAATCGCTAAAGATAATCAGGCCTTACCGCTTACCCACATGTTAGCCTACAGACTAAGCAAGCTGAAATGTCAATAGACCGGCAACAAGCTACAAGGCTACAAGGGTCGCGCTGCCTGTGGCGCCCGCGATATCGCGCTGGTCTGCATGAGCCATAATATGGCCGGTCTATTGACATTTCAGTTTGCTTAGTCTCGACCACTGATGACCGTTGAAGTCATAGATCTATGTTGGGGTAGAACTGTTTTTCACTGGATACCGATCAGTAAGCTAAATCACATACCTAAAGAAGTTCAGTAACAATGCAGTTGCAGATTAAAACAAAGCTTTTTGTATTTTCTAACGCTGACAGATAGATACGCTCGCGTCAAGTTCACGTGACCGAGCGCAATCAGAGTGCATTCTACTTTTGGTTTTCTTCCATCAGGAATTTCCTTGATGGCAATTTGCTACGGGTACACCTCTTCGGCCTTCGGTGATTACAGGTGTGATGTTAAGTTCTACTGCTTCGCAAAGTACAAAGATTATAAGAACATTCACTCACACACACATACACACACATACATACACACCCACACTCACACCTCACACTTAGAACTATAAACTTGAATCGCAAGTTCTGCACTGCAACTTGATCGGAACGTCACGAAATTTCGTGAATTAGCCTATATACCTAATAAGAGATCTCAGGCTACGTGGACATACGATGTTTTCGGGGTAGTAGATAACAGCTTTAAGGCTTCCGCAGACCAGCGCGATGCGACTCCTGTAGGACAATTTTCATGAAATTTTCATAGAAATTATTCCACGAGAGTCGGGTCGCGCCTGTCTGCGGGCTAAATGAGAGACAGACAACAAGCCAACCAACCAAGACCAATACCACCAATACCAATCACCAATATTTAACCCAAATATATAGATCAGTTAAGTTTTTTATTGTAGGTTCTACCAATTTCAATAAAACAGTTTTCCCATCAAAATATTTTAATAAATCTAAAACTTGTGTAAGAAAAGTAAAACAAAATACAATTGGAACTAAACTAAACATTCAATATGGCTTTAAGCTAATTTGTGGCACACAATAAGTATTTTCCAAACATTTGATTTATACATAGGAATCACGATCACATTTACATAATTTGGACATCGAAAAGTAATTAATTTCTAAGTAAACTAACACATCTAACATTAAGTGGTAAAATCACGCTTTCACTCATAAGGGATGGACAGAAATATTGCACTGTTTTGTTTTTATTGCTCTTGCTATTTTTCCACTGTGAGTCTATACTACCTCAAATTGCCTTGCACGATCCTCCGTTATAGCGAAAATACTGCAGCATTAATTTTGAAATCAATAAATGGGGGATATTTCATATTATTAATTATTTAATCTGCGGTATTAGTAAGTTCAATCGATTTTTTTATTTCTGAACTATATCTTAATCAGTTGATTTAAGTTTCCGAACGTAACGTAAAAGCATAGATAAAGGGACGGGGGGTAAGAGGGGAGAGAAACAAAAAGCGGTTGTAAAGATGTAAAATGTACTAGAATAAAAGTTGATAAAAATTATACAAAAGGTGTTTATTTCTGCCAACCCAACTAATTCTTCCACCCTAATGTTAAAGTTGAGGATTAATTTTAAGTAATGTTTGAGGAAAACCACAGATTAGTACAGACGAGACATGAGACACTCCGCAATATCATTTAAATAAAAAGCGACTCTTGCTACGCCACAATAAAGTGCAATTCAGGTCGCGCAGCGCTAATTACCTACAATTATAGTCACCTAGAAGTTGCCTCTAACTACGTTACGCTCACTGAATTCGACAAGTGGAGCCCGCCGCGTACCTACTTGTAGCTTCAAACCTAAAATGCGGAGTGTCCCATCTGTATTCATCTGTGCGAAAACACGATTATAATTTAAAAAAAAACTTCAAATTAGATCATGTAACTTTTCATAATAACTGAACTAAATATAAAGCAGATAGTAAGTTTGTTTTTAATTTTTTCTTACCTTTATTTTCACCGTAAAAAGAAATTACCTAGACTATCGGCGCCTTGGAGCCTTCTCCCAGCCGCTCAGACTCGCTCTCACTCAGCCCGCGAGCACTGGTGTACGAGCGAGATAAAGAGTGAATTTGAACTGAGGTATGGACTCTTAAGTTAGAATAGAATACAATAATGTTTATTGTTGTTGCAGGTGCACTATATTCAGTAACCCTATTACAGGTAACTAGCGAAATGCCGATGACTCTGTGTTATAGGTACCTACTCCCCTGCTTGACAAATAGGCAAATCACAGATTTAAAAAGAATGAAAAGCTCTTCCGTATTGGGATTTCTATTCAAAACCAAACTAAAAAACTTATCGGAATTACAGTAATATTTTGGCCCGGAGAAAAAAAGGATGAGCGTGACTATGCAATCTTAAAAAATCTAAATCGTAAAGGTGTTTACAAAAATAATAATAAAATTGTGCCGAAAAATTCAACATCACATTTACACTTAATTATTATTATTTTAATAAGTAGGTACTAGGTACGTTATGTCTGTCAAATACTGACATTCTGAAACAATTCTTACAATAGACACCTTCGCCATACCCTGGTCTTGAAGAGTTTAGACCACGGAGACTCTACAGGGTAATTTAAACCATCATCAGATCAACCTCCAAGTTGGAGCGATTTCCAGCCTAACCAGATCCAGCAGAATACTGATATTCCAGCCAATACAAAGACATATAAATGATGGTTGTAATTCAGCCGCTTAAAGCGATTCAACTGATCCCGTGAGTGTGCGAGGGTAGTTTTACAAAAGCGCAGTGCGTATGCGCGCGCGGCAGAACAGCAAGAACGCCAGTAGTGCCGCGAACGCCGCGCCGGCCAGTAGTGTGGTCTCGTCGCGGCGTGCACCGCCGGCACGCTCTACCACTGTGCTCTGAAAATATAAACAATAATGATAAATAGGAGATTGGGAAAGGAAGGCTTACAAAAGCATAAAAAAGGTAAGTATGGGAGCTTGTAGCCTTGAATTATGAATTTATTTATTTCCTCTGGAAAACTTACAGACAGGCTCAAAACTATGCGAGACTATGAGCCAATTACATGTCTTCAGGTATAAAAAACCGGCCAAGTGCGTGTCAAACTACGCACAATGAAGGGTTCCGAAGTTGGGATGAATTTATTCCAAATACAAACTTAACATTGTAGTTGAAATACAATCATTTACTCCCATACATTCCAACTGTAAATGTTTTGTACGCACAATTTTGAGAAATTTACCATGTTATTTTAAGACCATGGACTTCTTCTAGGTTTTCCTGTAATCTATGAGTGAAGAACCATTCTCTGTATTTTTTTTTTCAAAATTTTAGGCTCAGTAGTTTCGGAAATAAGGGGGTCATGGTCATGCTCAATTTTCATCTATTTTCTTAAATATCTTTCTCGCAACAAGCCTTTTCGTTTGATATGTGACATGATACAGTTTGGAAAACTTTTTTTTTTAATTTTCTTATTTGCCCCCAAGGTGACTCCCATATTATATATTCATTTATTAAAGTTACACGTCCGTATTTGGGTCACAGAAATACATATGTGTACCAAATTTCAACTTAATCGGTTTATAAGATTCGGAGCAAATTGGCTGTGACAGACGGACAGACAGACAGACACACGAGTGATCCTATAAGGGACCCATTTTTTCCCTTTGAGGGACGGAACCCTAAAAATTATAGTAAGAAAAAAAACCCATCTTGAGCAAGCGTGGTGATCAATGCTCGTGTCTTCTGTGTATGAGAAGAAGCGTGTGCCCTGCAGTGGGACTATAATAGTCTGGTACAAGGCAAGAAAAGAAAAGTAATTCATTTCAAGAAAGTCAACTTAAAATAGACAGATTTTGGTTGATAATTTTCTTACGCATGGTAAAAAATAATGCCCACAGACAATTCTACATACATCTTCAGACTAAGACTTCGACTTCCGCTTTTTACATTTAATTATTATTATTTTTTCATTTCCTTACCCATCCGCCATGCCTGATGGCCCATGGTGTGGCGCACTGAGCTACGTGCTTGGCGGCCCAGTCCACTGCTCTGCACCATCCCCCCACTCTCACGGCACGCGCGCAGACTTCACAGAGAAACGCTAGCACTACCAGTGCTCTTTGTTCTGTGTGAACACATGCCTGAAAAGAGAAGGAAAAGGTTCATAAGACTGATTTTGAAGACTGCTTGAAGTAAGAAGCTATGTCTGGAAGAGTTATTTTGTTTTGATGAAGAAGCTTGGAATTTCATCAACATTTGATAGACTATTTATAGACTCACAACTGCATTTGAAGAATCTCATCATGAAGTAGACGGCTAGTGACTAACCTAGTATGTTTTTATTTAGATCAATAAAAACATACTAGGAACGCACATAATATTTTTTTACGAATATTAAATTAATAATATAAAGAGAAAAGATTAGATTTTCTGTAAGTTTGTTTGTTACGCTTTCACGCTAAAATGGCTACACTGTTTCGAATGAAATTTGGCACATGGGCAAACCATGACCTGGGTTTAGGACGTAGGATACTTTTTATCCCGATATTCTTACGTGATCGAGACTCATGCGGGTGAAACCGCGGGTCGCAGCTAGTATAAAATATGCATATCGTTGAAACATAGGATATTCTTTCTACTAGACACTACATCATCATCGCTGAAGCCCCCTAATCGCTTGTCATTTAACTTGATCGTCTCATCCAGCTGCTAGCAGAACTATTATTACGTAGCTGAGTCCTTAACAACATCAGAGTCTACCTACCTGACACAACTCCTGCATAATATCCTCAAACTCCACCTCATCGAGACACAGCAGGGATATGTGTTCTGCCTCGGCTGCTAGTCGAGCTCGTGCTTTCGTCTCCCTGAACCTTCGGGCTGCCCGCTCCAATGACCGCCAGTCGCGCCAGTACATCCACCATCCTCTGAAATAATAAGTAGGAGAATTCTAAATAGCAGATCGTTTTAGATTGTTTTATTCTCTGATTAGATAAGTAACAGTAGTAATAAACTTTTTTAAATTAAGTTTAATCAAGATAAAAAAAGCCGTTGATCTCTGCTGTCATTCGTGGATGTTTGACAGTCGTTACGGGTCGTCAGAAGCCCGAAAGTTTGACAACCAGTCTTACCAAGGGGTATCGTATTAACCAGTTAATTGTGGAGGTCAGATAGGCAATCGCTCCATGTAAAATACTGGTCATCAGCTGCATCCGGTTAGACTGGAAGCCCCCATTATAGTTGAGAAAAGGCTAGGCAGATTGATTGAATCAAGAAGAAAAATATCAACTGCTGCTGAGTACTAGACAGCCTTCTCTCAACACAAAAGAACACTGTGAATATGTTAAACTGATATTTTTTGACTGTTATTTTTTGATCTTCATTATCACCTATACTACCAATCCACAGCTATAAATCTCCTCGCCTAGGAGGACTGGGCAACAGTGGTTGCCCAGTCGGAGTAGTGGTGGCCCAGTGGTAACAGACGCGACAGGCTCCTTACTTTAAATTAAATTATTTCATCACCGCACTGCTGTCAAAACGGGGAAGGAACACATCGTGAGGAAGCCGGCATGTCCTAGAACCAAAAATTCGAAAACATGTCACATCTAACAACCCGCACTGGGCCCGCATGGTAGATTACGGCCCGCTCCTTATCACAGAGAGAAGGCCTGTGCCTCAGCAGTGGGAATTATATGCTGATTATGCTATATAAGCCTCCAATCACACGCCTTTAAACTCTCCCTCGGCTACGCCTTAATGTTACACAAATTCTAGAATACGAAAGACCTACCTCTGATCAGGTTTCGCCGGCGCCACAAAGCAGGGCGGCGGCCTCAGCTGTTCCAGCCTCAAATGATGCAGTAACAGCGCCCGGAACAGCCGCACCCCCCTCTCCTCCTCCTCCCCCTGCAGGTCAGGACCTCGCCAGTGACCCTGGCACTCGTCTCGTCGCTCTTCGTCTAGAGAGACTTGGCGGACGAGAGGAGCGCGGGGGGTGTTATAGTCGTCGAGACCTTGGACGCTGCATGCTGGAAGAAGTAGGTGATTAATGGTGTGTTTCGAGGGGAATATTAAGAATTCAACGCGTATTGTGACAGATCTGGGTCATACCAATGACAGATTTAGATTAAACTAGACAGTCTTGTTGGCTTAGAATAGTTGTGGTACGCAGGAGCCAAAATATTGTCCGCGAACGATTTATGTGAACAAGGGTTTTCTGCTTTGTTGGTAATTAAAACAAGGTCAGGAATCCAATGATTAAGTGATGATTTGCGTGTAGCTTGAGCAAACGCGTTGCAACTTGCGACTACTTGTGACGATGCCGCGCTGAATAAAAACTAAACAAAAAAACAGTTTTTATTGCTCTAAACCGTTTAATCCGAAAAACCCTTTATGTAAAGACAACACCAAAAACCGGTTAATTCGAATCAACCGTAAAGGATTTTGCGTCAAGTGCATATTAACGATAAGAAAATTTAACCGGTATCCGAACCTTAATTAAAAGTACTTCACCTCTGTCACCTCCAGAAACACAGAGGTGTATTATCAAGCTATATTTGTTTTAAATTAAAATAACAAAACATTACGCCTTGTTTTCCCGAAGAGTTAGGCAGAGATGTAATTATAGTTCACCCACATTTCGCCAATGATGTTTAAGTTCTATGCAACAGGGGCGAGCCCATTGCCATCAACTGGGCACAAATCCAGACTCCGGGCTGATACTGAGAAATCCCAGACGAAAAACCCCAATAACACTTTGCCCAACCCGGAATTTGAACGCAGGACCTCATGCTTAGCAGTAGAGCTTGCGACCACTAGACCAACGAGACAGTTGACGAGAAATATGTTAGTTAATATTAGGATAATCTTTCGATTATTATTAATTCGTTAAAACTCATCTTAATAAATCTTATTACTATTAATACATATTATTATTTTCTTCGTCTATATATGTATATAAAATAAAATAAATATTAAAATTTAAATATTTTTATAAAAACAAAAATAAAATGTAGCCCACCGGTATCGGCAACAAGCTCCAAGTTACTGCTGGTCAGGGCTCCGGAGAGAGGAGTCTCCTAACGATACGCGCCATGTCCAGAAGTACCGCTTTCTAGATCAAGCCCTTGATCCAACTGCCTAATAAGAGCCTCCTCAGGTGTTGGTCGAGGCTCTTGGCTATTATGCCATTGGCCGTCACGAGAATCGGCACAACGACTGCTGTATCCACATCCCACATGTTGACAACCTCGCGAGCCTAGTCAAGATACTTAATCTGCTTATCTTCTTCAACTTTCACGATAGTAAAATTATTTATTAAGTACGCCACAACCACAACACAACACTAATGGCTAACGCAGGTATAAAACCTTGACGCGATGTCAACGTATCAGAACAATAGGTACAGTAGGTACCTACATAATTATACTCGTGTTAATTAAACCGCTTTGCAAAGCAATCAAGATTATAATTTAACATAGTTTTACACGCACGCTTTACACCATGCGAATCACAAACTTGTGGTTAGTAAAATATTTGTTTAGGTAAACATTAACACGTATCACGAAGGTTTTAAGGTAACTTTATAACAGGAAGTGGCACCAGTGCCTGAAAAGTTGTGTGGAAATCGGTTGTCATGGTACGGGCATGTGATGCGGAGGAATGAGTAAAATGTCGTGAGGAAAGTTTTGAGTATAAATGTGGATGGCTTTAAGAGTAGGGGAAGACCAAAGAAACGATGGATGGACTGCGTAAAAGATGATATGGATAGAAAGTGGGTGACTACCGATATGACGACTAATACAATAATGAATCAGTTAATCTTATAACATTATTAGACAAAGTGGACGGTTCCTTTTTAAGGCACTGGGTACGGAGGCACGTGCTGACGTGTGTTGGGCCACGTGATTTGTTGTTGTTTTAGTTTGTAAAAGTTTACTAACTTATTTTTTAAGTTATTGATTTAATACTATATGGATTGTGTGTGTATTTATAGTCGGGTATAAAAACTATATTATTATGAATAAAATAATTTTATGGATTTAAAGTTAAATTTCTAGGTATTGTTTTCTTTTTTTCTTTAGTTTAATTTATGGAAAAATACTTTCAGAAACTAGAGCAACAAACATAAAGTCTGACTATTTTCTTAATGTCCCTCGAGAATTATCGCATTTCCGAAAACAAACGAATGCTAATTTCCATGTCCATCAATTATTAGATTTATCATGTATAATAATTTGAATTCAGAACTAAGTACTTTATTGTTGTTTTGTTTTGATTTCCGTGTGAACTATATAGAGCTGTAAAACTATTTTCGTGCCTGCGACTTTAGCAGCTTTCCTCCCTACCCATTTTTCGGATCAATCAATATCCAAATCAATATTTTAGTTCTCTAGTTAGTCATATTTTATATTTCCATACAGTAATATTGCCAAATTAATAAAAAAGCGAAATATTTGATATCTGTTTGCGACTTTGCCCACTTTTAAAATGCACGCTCTGAACGCGAGGTGAAAAAAAAGGTAGTAAATTGATTCAGGCGTCACCTTGCGAAAATCCATTATAAAATGATGATGTGGATATATTTAGTAACCTTTTCCACTTAGCTATTTCTTAAGAGTCTTGAAAAGACCCTGGAAGAAATGTGTTGCCACACCAAGCAAGTCTGCGCTCGGTGCTTGGTGTGGCAACACGCCGTGTTCGAGTTCACGACAAGTTAATCGTCACCCTGAGGATGCCTCGTTGAGAGGTAAAACACGTGTCGATTTCTTCCAGGGTCTTTTCAAGACTCTTAAGAAATAGCTAAGCGGAAAAGGTTACTAAATATATCCACATCATCATTAAAAAAAAAAAGGTGACATTTATGAAAACGAAAATCGCGTATTCGGGCGATTTAAATAAGACGAGGCCTCAGTGAAGCAAGAGTATTATTACACTTCTTAGGATCATAAAAATAATAGTAATTCCAACATTACAGTTTTAAACGCCAATAAAAAAGCTGTAAATTAATTTGTTTCAATAAAAACAAATTGAAAGTCACGCAGAATAATGTTACGTAGCTAATTTATTTGATGGGCATTGTTTCAGATATCATGTCTAAACTAGCTTTGCTACTGATGCTGCCTAACTATTTTTGTTGGGGTCGGCTTCCAGTCTCGGATGCAGCTGAATACCAGTATTTTAGTATTATTGTACCGAATCACACACACACACTCTCGCCCTCAATCTATTCTACATTTATTTCATACAAACATTAAACGTTTTTTTTGTAATTCTTAACTTATTGTAAGCCTACCTTCGCACGGATGTAAACATATCGCGGCAAAATTTTATCGCGCACTGGATTTTCAACTCTCGGTGTTAAGAGGGTTTATCCTAAAAGTTGGCAACGTTATAAATAGCTGTCAAATGTTTACCTGTTTTGATTGATTTTGCAATATTACTGTATGGAATTAAGAAATGTGGCTAACTAGGGAACTAAAATATTGATTACGAAATGCAATAATTAATATCATAATATCGAATATTTAGTTTTAGATGTAAAAAAAGTATTTGGCAACTTTTCAAATACCTTTTTTACAAGGACTAAGTTAGTGACATTTCTTATTTGCATACAGTAATATTGCCAAATTAATCAAAACAGCGAAATATTTGACATCTATTTGCGACGTTGCCCACTTATAGAATAAACGCTCTTAAGAGTCCTATTACATTTTTTTACGGAAATTCGTAATTTTTGACGTTGTAATTTTCATTAACATCATGATATTTTAATTATTTAATTACAATAACGATAGTGCCATTCTCTTTCTTATAAGTTGGAGTTGCACATTATTTTCAAGTGATTTGCTGAATTGACGCGGAATATATAGTACTTTAATTTTATTTATGGTAATTGTTTATTATTATATTGAGAAACGAAAACTAATGAAACGTATTCATTGTAGATAGAAGTTTTATACCTTATTAGTTTATTTTATAAAATTTTGTTTATTTGGAATATAATGGACGCTGAATCAAGACATTTATATGATTTTTTCTGTGAAAACTCAAGAAATTTAAAGAAATTCTAGAACTCCAATAAACAAGTAAAACATTCAACTTATCTTTTAGTAATTTTACCTTTTATTTGAATTGATTGGAACAAAGTGAATTTAAGCGTCAAAGTTCCATCGCCAACGGATTTTCTTGTAAACTAAGTTCTTAAAATATTTATAGTAAATTACACGAAAAGAAAAATTAAAATGTGTAACTCCAACTTACAAGAAAGAGAATAGCACTATCGTTATTCATAATCAAATAATTAAAATATATTACTGTTGCTGAAAATTACAACGTCAAAAATCATGAATTTGCGTAAAAAGTGTAATAGGACTCTTAAGCCAAGCGTTGAGAATTCCACAGAGAGCATCCCAGCGCGTCGAAAACACACTGTTAGACTTTCAACTCTCAGCGCTAAGCAGATCGTTGAAAATCCAGTGCACGAAAAAAATCGCCTGTGAGAACCTGGGCTAAGTGCTCTGCCACAAGTGTATTGGAGCACCGTACCTACTCGAATACATGAGCGGCACGTTATCGACGTATCGATCATAGGCATTGTATAAAAGCTACCGCAAACATGCGCGACGCGACGGTGCGCCGCGATTCTGGTAGATCAATTTCCATGAAGGTTTCATAAAAATGGTTCTACTTGAGTCGCGGCGTGTATATGCGGGTGCCTTAAATCAATTAATCTTTAGCAAAATTGTCCGAAGGTCGATCTTTATTGTCTATACAACAAGTCTTGAGACAATGGTCCTCCCAGAGTCAACTACAAGCGTTCTATAGAAACAAATCTAAACGAAAAACTAAGTTGGAAACACAATCACAATGACAGGAATGACAGAACATTGAGTTGGTAGGCAGTGTCATAGGATAATAGGATCCAACATGTTCTAGTGACGAATCTTGAATTCTCGATTGAAAATATGTAGGTCAGACAAGCGTGCACCAGCAGCGAACGTATCAACACAACAGAACCTCCTTTCTAGGGTTCCGTATCAGAAGGGTGCCAAACATAACCCTATTTCTAAACCCTCGCTGACCGTCCGTCCGTCTGCCAGCGGGCTGTACCTATCTCATGAACCGTAATAGGTAGACAGTTGAAATTTTCACAAATTGTGTTGTATTTCTTTGCCACTATAATAGCAAATAATAAATTTAATAATTATGGGTGCCCTATACAAAAAACGTGATGGTTTTCGGCGTTTTTTGCTCGATCTTAGTATAGGGTACGGAACCCTTCGTATGCGAACCCGACGCGCACTTGCGCGTTTTTAAATAGAGAATATAAAGAAAAGAAAGAAAGTAAAATGTTTTTGAAGCAGATTAAGGAACACAATAAGTAAAAAAATATAAATCTCGTATGTAAATGTTATCAGCAAAACATTACTTCATGGATATGTTATTGTATGTGACTTGATCAAAATCTCTGCTCAGCATAAACAATCCAAGTATGACATAAGTAGAAATAAATTTAGTAACATTTAAAATACGTCTTAAGTCTACTTACCCCTCAAAAACGATGACTGCGACCGACCGTTCATTGTTACTGTAACACTGAAAAATAATATTTAAATTGTTAGTCAAAGTGCTGTTAAAAACTACTCGCTACCTTCGTGTAGGGTATACAGGATGTAAGGGACAGCCCTCCGCAAACTAACAGGGTACATTCAGCTCCTTATTCTGAATCATATTCCACCGAAAATTTTCCCAGGAAAATATTCGGTGGAAAATTTTCCCAAGAAAATTTTCATTTTTTTTTTTGCGTTTTTTCATTTACTATTTCTTTCTTTCATTCTAAAATTACATTCTCTGTACGCAGTATTCCATTAATGTAAATAGAACAGGTAAAACAGAAAAAACAGCAATGGATGTTTAACAAACGACGCGTGAAATCAGCTGTTCAATTTCTCGCTTCGCTGCCGTTCGCTACCTACCTACGTGAGTTTTGCCACGGTAGCGATACATTGCGTGTAAGGTAATGAAACAAATTAGGTTAATTGGATTCCCATAACATTCCTGAAATAATTTCATGTACCGGTCATCTTAGTATGATATACTGACTTCACCCTATCAGTCTGCGGAGGGCTGTCCCTTACACCCTGTATAATAGTAACTGCTGGGATAACCACAGCACAATCAAGAAAATCACTTTGTTATCAAAAAACGACAGTTGTGATTTAACACTTCCCGTGACCCAAGGGCTGGCTTTTACATTGGAACCTAACCTGTCCGAGTTGAGGAGCCCCAAGTCCCGAGCTCGCTTCGCTCGCTCTTGCATCCTAAGGCCTCATTGCCTTTTTACTAAGTCGGAATGTATCGGGACTTGGGGCACCCCAACTCAGACAGGTTAGGTTCGAAGAGGATAGCGGGGTCAAAGATCCCGTATCGCTGTTATATTTTTATTAAGTCTCAAGGTCGCTAGGTCGCTTTTGCATCCTAATAAATTTATAAATTTAATCCATACCCTCAAGTTATAACTACAACGTTTAATGTATACGTTCACTTAAAGCTATTGTTTATTTCTAGCTCTTCCTATTTTATCGTTTGCGTTAATAGGATGTCAATTGTCTATGTCTATAGACCCGTTTGTGTCAGTTGGCAAAATATGTATATTATGATAACTATAAATTATCAAATCAAATTGTAAAATATAAATCTTTGTAGTAAAATAAGATTAAAGTTTTGTTAAACAATAGCAATAATAAATATTATTAAATGATTATTAAAGTATTTTATTTTTCTGGATTTTTAAATTGTTTATTAATATTACTAAAACAAAATAGAAAATACTATTTAAAAAAATATAATGAATGACAAAAAGCACATTTCGTGTCAAAGATTTGAAGCTTTTATCTTATGCATGGCAAGCGGACTCGAAACCTCCGGTCTATTTAGACGTTAAATAACTTTTTGTAAATGTTAAGCCTATTAAAACAATACATTTAATACATTATAATTAATAATAAAAATGTTTTTGCAAAATACTAAAACCAACTTGGGTCTATCATGGATTTTAACGCACATGTCTTTTGCGGGGGTAACTACTTAATGGAGCTGTGTGTACTTAATGATAAATGAAAAAAGATTTTATTTCTGTAAGTATGTAGGTTTGTGCAAACACTTTTAAACGTTATTCATATTTTTAAACTAGGTCGGTCGTTTCCTACCTGACTACTCTGAGAAGAAAGGCCGAAACAAACTCAGAGGTCGCAGTGTCTTTTAAAGTCCAGACAAAATCTTGATCAGATTATTGTGAAGACCATGTAAATTGGTGTCTGAAATGATCTTTTGAAGAAAGAACTACACAGATTGAGTGGACCTGTCCAGTTAGTGCACGCATTTGTCAGCAATCGTAAAGCTCAAGGATTCGACGAACAACACCAAAGAAAGGACATTTGGGTAGCGGATGTTAATCAATCAGTATATTGTGATATTATTCAAAGTATTCTGGGAGACCGAATATTTATAGCTACAGTACCAGGCATAGATACTCCAATTATGACCTAGTCTAGACAACTATCAATTTAGAACTCTTGGAGACAAACAGTTCTCAATCTCAGATCCTCTTTTGTCTTTTACTATGACAAACGGGGCCACATTGATGAAAATATTTTATATAAACCTACTCCAAATAAACAATCAATATCTAAATATTTGAGAGAATACAAAAAATATAAATATTTTGCACAACTAATTGGAATTTTACTTTCCAAAGAACGAAAATACTGGAAATCCCGATTTTCGTGAAATTTAAACTCATTTGGTCTGGTATTTAGGCGAAATAAGGTATCCCAATTTGCGATCCCTATTTGGTGCAGCTCGGTTCGTGGTGGGTTTGTTGGCTGCTTCTTCTTTCTGTCGATGATTCGTGTGATAATCGTAAGAATGCAAAACATCTAATTTCCTTGTATTCATTAAAAAGTATTAAGGCGACGATAACCGACTTTTAATGATTTTATACTGGAGATGACGTCTAAACGAGTAGTGTTAATGATTTAAAAAAGTATATGTTAAATAAGAGCATTTTTTTTTCCAATATATTAATATAGGCATATTTTGGATTATGTTTATATTACATAGTGAAATTAATTTGTAAAGTTAGGTCTAACGCGGATAAAAAACTGAGAATCGCGCAAAATCTTTCAAGCGTATTTTTCTGAAACCTTCACCATTTTAAAGATAATTTAATTATTGATCTTTTAGTATACGAGTTTTATTAAAATACCTTTTTTTTTTATTTATAATAAATTAATAATGCGTTTAATTTGGGACAGCGCTCTTTGATGGGCGAATCCTATTACTGGCTGGACGTACGACGCGTTGCGTGAGCTCAGTACAGAACACGCAAGCTAACCACTCAAGGTCACTGTCATATATCTGCGTCTCAAGACCCACTGGAACTAAAAATCACTGAATGCGTTTAGCACTAAACTGTTTAAAAAATCATTCTATCTCTGTCATCTTCAAACAATTGACAGCAATGGAACGATGTTTCAAATGCGTTTAGCGCTAAATGCACCTACGTATTTAGTGATTTGTGGTGCAAGCAGGCCTAAATGATTCATAATATGAACATTGAGTAGATCACCTAAATACCAGCCTATCATAGTCCCACTGCAGGGCGAAGGTCTCTTCTCATAAAGAGAAGGCACGAGCATTGATCACCATGCTTGCTCAAGACGGGTTCACACTTGTATTAAGTATAAGTCCAGATTTCCACGCGATGTTTTCCTTCACACATGTCCGTAATGTCCAAGATAAACTCAGAAAATCAATCACCTACCGACCATTATTCTGAAGACTATTCAGTAAGTACTAAAATCTTGCAAACAGGCCGAGAACAAAATATACTAAAGGTATGTAGCATAAGTTAATCATCTACTTCACACATAATTAAATTCCGAGTATTTCCGGGTAATAGGATTAACTCACGCAATTTTACACGTTTAGGTACGTTTTGCTGGTTTTTTTGTGGCACTGAAACGTAGTAATTACCAAAGCGTTTTAAATTAAACAAACGAAACACTAAACGCACATTTTTGAAGTCTAAATAAAATGAACAAGCACAAATAGGTAATACCTTGTTTTAAAAGCTCAATAAAGTACAACAACGTAAGTTATGTTCTCGAACTAAGAATGATAAAACTAACTATAGGGATATGGGATAAGAACTCTTAAAATGTTAGAAGAGCATTCTGTCAACACAATGAAGTAGCCAGTATTATTCTACTTAGTTCTTTATTTAAATATTTGTCTGCATAGACATCTTATTCCTTTGCAAACAATAAAGGCATAGACTACATAGGTACTTTGGAGGCAAACTCGTTTAAATATTCATAACCTCTTCTAGGAAATCTTCAAAACCGAGGCCAAGACACTATTTCAAAGCAATATCGTATTATTTTTCCTTAAAAAAACAATAACTCACACCTCTAACCTCTTTAAACAATGCACGAGCGCTTAGCAACAGCCCTAATTCAAAAAAAGAATAACACACATCGAAATTCAAAATGCCAGCACGGCCATATTGGAAAACCACTTCTTAAGTATCACATACCTGGTATCACTTTAGAAGTCTGGAAATCCATTCTGAGGACCTGATTCCTCCAGCGTGTTTCCAAGAATGTCTGCGGACTGACAGTGAGTTAAACAGTAGCGACCTTGCAGCGCGGGTCATGACCCTGACACACATTTGTACGCATGCGCGTGGAACTCGGGGGTTGTTCGGAACTCCGAAGGGGCTGTACTTCCAAGTATTTCCTTCGGCTATCGTACTACGCTTGATTTCAGTGTCATGTTATTGAGATTAATGTTGTATGAGGAATGTTTTGTAAACAATTATTGATTGCCTTATTTTTGAAGAAAATGAAATATATTTTCTTTTCAAATAAGAGTAATATATACAATATAGTATATAGAGATATAGTAGTATAGACAATGCAAAAGGTTTTACTATTTGAATCAGGTTTGTGAAGTGAAACCATCTTAGGCGGCGATTCGAAAATTGGTTGAGAATTGAGAGTGAAATTTCAAGGACGCGTCACGTTTAGGCACATTTCGTTACATGAGAGAGAAGAAAGTTAGGATATATATCTCTCTCTCTGTCTCTCACACTAAGCCCACGTACGCACGGACGTATATATATATATATATTTCTCTCTGTCTCTCACAATAAGCCCACGTACGCACGGACGTACACATATCGCGGCGGGATTTCATCGTGCACTGGATTTTCAACTCTTAGTATTGAGCCGAGCGTTGAGAATCCAACAGAGTGCAACCCAGCGCGTTGATAACCCACACTGTTGTTTTTTTAACTACTGACGCTAAGCAGAGCGTTGAAAATCAGGTGTGCGAAAAAAAGTCGCTGCGGCAAAAAAATCGCCGGTAGGAACCTGGGCTTGTTCATGCTGCACGCGCAATGTATTTTTTTCAATAACCTAATTCATTTGGAATATTTTAACCTAATGATTTTCCACATCGATGAAAGCAACCTTAAAAAAATATTTGCTAGCTTTCATCCTTGTTATGTAGAACAAAGACTGGATTAAGGCTCCTATAAACAGGCGCGACACGCGACGCGACACAAAGGTACGTCGCGTCGCGCGACTAGCGGTGTCTTTGTGTCGCGTCGCGTGTCACGCTTGTTTGTAGGAGCCTTTATGTGGATCCTGTTCTATTTTCTATAGGTACCTAATTGGATATTTTTGTCACATAACGTTGTTAGTTAGATAGATAATGTATCGATTCTCCAGTATCGTGCCCACCTTGATTACTCATTTTTTCCACCTAAATAATTAATTATGAGCGTTGTTTTTAAATGTTTCCTACTCCTTTCAAACGCTGTTAATGTCAGGAATAAATTACTTAGGAATTTGGCCTAAATACACTATCATATTTATGATCAAAAATATAATTAAATTGTAAAATAGACATATTATGGGTAATTTGTGAGCTTCGTAGATAGGTATATGATATAATATGATAGTGTAATATTCCCCTGAGGGAAATATACCCACAATAAATGTCTATTGTAATATTTCGTTATATCTTTGATCATAGATTTATGATCATAGATATGATAGTGTAATACCCTCCTTAGTAAAATTTTCGTATCCGATTACCAAATTTAGTTCTATTTTTAAATTCATTCCCGTCCTAGAGAGGGAAGCAATTACTATAAGTCTTTCCCGCTCTAGGGTGGGGAGCAGGGTCTTCCACCAGCTACTCGGATCAAACAAACACTACTCTCCGAGTATGAGAAATGAAAATAATGTTATAAATATGTAAATAAAAATTTGAATTTAGAACGAAGACGCATATATAGGGTTAGTAACTTGTCCTTAAAACTAAGTAGGTACAGTATTTTTATCTCACGAAGCGACGCGCGCTTTACTTGTGGTTACCAAGTGTACAAACACGCTGTGAATGTGTGTGTTAGCAACACAATCGTATCATATTTGTAAACAACACAACCGTATCATATTTGTATGGCACGATCGAAGCGGAGATATGAGCTGTGCCTCGCAAGCTGGCGACGACGCGCGACGGTGCGCAGCGGAGATGAGAAGAGATGTGAGCGGCGCCGTAACAATTCCTCTCTAGCCAGCACATATCTCCGTTCTAGCCAGCACACATCTCTGCTCTAGCGAGGACACATCTCTGCTCCAGTCTAACCAGTACGCATCTCCGCTCAGCTGCGGTGGATACACCCTAGCTGAAAAACATCTCTTCTCGTCTCCGCTTCGGACATTTCCCCATATTTCCACTTTGGTGGAGTCCAGGACTAACTAGCAGCATACGCACATGCTTGCCTTATACTCATGTTAGCATAAGTTCTTCATTCTTGAAATATTACATCACTAAGTTTAACTTTATATACTTACCAATGTTTATTAAAATAAATTCGCGTGTAAGAACTAACTAAGAACAAACTTCGTCTGGAAGGTCGTGCTGAACCAATAAACCGCTGACATTTATTTGATTTTAAATTATTGTTATGGATATTGTTCTAGTAAAAGAAACCAAAAACTTTGGCTATAATGGAACTGTTATTTCCGTTTATATTAGGTCAATACACAAAAAATACAATACAATACACACACAACACGAAATATTACAATACAATACACACGCCTTCTTCTCGTGGGGGTAAGTAGAAAATATAGAACGCCCCCTGCTACGATCCTAACATACTCCTTTTGCTTCGTTTACATTCATACATCTGGGCATACACGCACGCCGGTTGCGAGTACTACGCACTTGACCTTTCTGAAGAACATCACCAATAAGGTCACTATGAATGTCCTTCTAGTGCTATTTTAGACACTCCTAGTATTCATATTATATTTGAGGACGTAAATAAAATGCTAGGTGGAAATTCAGGAACTATGTGATTTTCATTTGCCAGTTCTTCTGCAGACGACACTTCAAAATAGACTCCTGGACCTAATTTCTGACATTAAACAAGTGTCTTGCTTTACCACTTAATGCTAGATACAGAGTGACGATTTTGACACCTGTATCCGTCAAGGGGCATTCTACCCATCATATTAAACAACTATAGCAAGGCTCGCCCCTTATTACAGGCTTAAACATAACTGGCGAAATATGGATGTACTATAAAGGTACACCTCTGCCTCTTTCCCCTTCGGGGAAACAAGGCGTGATGTTATCTCATGTTATATTAAAAAACTTTCACCAGGAAACTCAAATACAATTCGTGAAAAAAAAAACAAATTCCTATACAACAATAGAGAGACTATTTCGATTCATGTATGAAAAGTTTTTTTCTTACGAATCGTATATTATGTATATCATAGCGAAAATTGTATTGTATGACAGGTAGAATCACCCCTTTGACGGATGCAGGTCACTAAATAGCCACCCTGTATATGTAAATAAAACTTTGGAATCTTAAAGCTTCGATATTTTTTTGTTCTAGCCCAATCTGTCCTAAAAACCTACTATATTTGGTTGAAATTTAGGATAGAGCCGAAGACGAAGCTAGCAAGTCTCCAAGTTGCACAAAACAAAATAATAAAAATGATTTTTAACTACCCATCTTTAACAACATGCAAAATTTATGAAGAAACCAAAATATTGAAAATATTATAATTAAAATTAATATTGAAAATATTATAAATAAAATTAATATTGAAAATATTATAAATAAAATTAATATTGAAAATATTATAAATAAAATTCACATTGAAAATATTATAAATATTTCCATTCCTAAGATACTCAACAAAAGTATACAGACTAATTTATCGTTTATTAAAGTAAAACAAGTAACCCAACGTAGCACTCGCCGAGCTAGTTTTCTGATTTTACCAAAGGTTAACTTTTGAAGGAGCGCAATTATAAACAAAACACCCTCATATATATAAAAAAATACACTCATTCAAGGCATTCAAAACACAATTAGTTGAATATTGAATCACAAATAACACCCCTCCTAAAAGCTGAATGCATTGGATTGAATTGCTACAGTGACGTCTGTGACGAACTTTACATTTATAATTCTTTTAAGCATTGTTCTCATGTAATTGACTTTGTCTTTTTTGAGAATAAATATCTTAAACCTAAAAACCCAAAGGAGTCAGACTTGATTCATTAGTGTAACCTCGTGGATTTCATTTTAAGACCCTGTGTATTATTTAAAATCACATAAATTCATTCGAAACACTGCTCCTACGGCTGTCGATGTCTGATTGAGTTAGTTCATTGGTTTAATAGTCCGGGACTCAATTGGTTATCGGCGGTCGTTGTGCAACTACTCGTATCGTGCCGGAAGATCCACATTGGTCAGGATTACGTCCAGATAACTCGCACAGAGAACACGTGTCTACACTCCCCAAAATTAACGACTTTGTTGAACGAAAATGGTCGCGAATTGAATAAAAATTGTGGACAAAACTGGAGGACTGTTTCTGGACTTTTCTTTTGTGTTCAAAAACATGTGTAATCAAACAAAATGAAAAATAGTTCAAAAAGAAAAGTGTCAACGGACCTAGAACCGTTCTGCTGCAAAAAACTCTCAGTGATTGCTTGCGCCTTTGCCATAGTGTCTTTACTAGTGCAAACGTACAATTATGTAGATAGTAGTAAAGTGAACTTTGATTTAGAAGCTAGGAAGTTAATGAAGAATGTTCTAGATGAAAGGATAGAAGAGAAAATAGATGCGTATCTGATGGAAATCAGTGGGAGTACCTCTCACAGGCTAAAAAGGGAAGCAATGTTGGTAAGTGGTTAACTTTAGGAAGTATGGGAATGCGGCAGTGAATATTGAATGAAGGGTTTATCCCTTCTCCAAATTTAAAACTGATTAAAATGAACCCTTCTGCTAGTTTGAAGTTATTTGATTTGATTTGAAATAATCGGTAAGATGATGTCTAAATATAGTCTCAATTGCGATAGTAGTACGCAAAAAACCCACGTACAACCGCCTACGAGTTTCATTTCTTAATTCAATTTAACAACATAGTAAATTCCATCTTCATACAATCAAAAGACTTTAGTCCTACGGTCACCAATGAAACTGAATGCGATCAGCACATCTAAATTTCATTCACGAGATGTCAATGTCAATATTCATCAACAGCAATCACACGGACAGCTCTTGAATGCGGCTTACATGTGCTGATCGCGTTCCATGGTGTAATCCGCCCTAAGTCTGTTCTGGACTCCTAGAAGACATTGAAATAAGAAACATATTCTCTTGTTCATCTTCAGAAACAATCAGTTAACCAGGAAGACAACGCTGTGACTCCTCATGTGGAATTCTTTAATCCTAAAATGAGGCCAGAGCTTGAAGAGAAGGATGCAGCAGAGATGAGAAAGACTGGTGCTAAGGGTCCAGCTCCTGGTGGAGACACGTGGGTTTGGTTGACCAGCTATTCTAGAGTGCCAGTAAGTTTTTTAAAGATAGAACATTTTTGACTATCCCCGCTAAATACACTCCCGGACTTCTAAATCGTGGAGGACGTGGCTAAGTTAGTTATAACAGCCACATGGGTCGATCCATTAGGTTAAAAGCTACTGTTGCCGGGATTGGTCCATGAATGGGTAATCTTTACATACCGAGATTCCTCCGTGCCTCGGAAAGCCTTTGGTCCCGGCATACATGTATATTTGACAGTCGTTACGGGTCGTCAGAAGCCCGAAAGTCTGACAACCAGTCTTACCGTATTAACGTATCGTATTACCCAGTTACTGGGTTGTGGAGGTCAGATAGGTAGCCGCTCCATGTAAAATACTAGTATTCAGCTGCATTCGGTAAGACTGGAAGCCGACGCTAACATAGTTGGGAAAAGGCTAGGCAGATTGATTGACTCCAAAATCGAGCCACCCTGTACCTTTTCTATAAAAATCTATAACTTTTTAAGCATCACGCCTGTAATCCCCGAAGGATTAGGCAGAAGTGCACCTATAGTACACCCACATTTCGCCAGTTTTGTTTAAGTCCCAAGTAATAGGGGGCGAGCCTATTGCCATCAACCGGGCACAAATCCAGACTTCGGGCTGTTACTGATAAATTCCAGATGGAAAACCCAATAACACTTTGCCCGACCCGGGAATCGAACCCAGGACCTCATACTCAGCAGTAGTGCTTGCGACCACTAGACCAACGAGGCAGTCAACTTAACTATAACTTACTATAACTTTTTAAAAGGTCGTAAATTCTAATTCGAAACAATTATATGTCACCATACAATATGGTGACTCAAGGCGACGATAACAGACTTTTAATGATTTTATACTGAAGATAACGTCTAAACAAGTAGGTAGTGTTAATGATTTCGAAAAAATATATGTTAAATAAGAGCATTTTTTTAATATTTTAATAAAGGCATATTTTGAATTATTTTTATATTACATAGTGAAATTAATTTGTAAAATTAGGTTTGACGCGGATAAAAACTGAGAATCGCGCAAAATCTATCAAGCGTATTTTTTTTAAACCTTCACCATTTTAAAGATAATTTAATTATTGATCTTTTAGTATACGAGTTTTATTAAAATATCTTATTTTTTATGTATAATAAATTAATAATGCATTTAATTTGGGACAGCGCTCCTTGATGGGCGAGTCCTATTACTGGCTGGAGGTACGACGCGTTGCGTGAGCTCAGTACAGAACACGCAAGCTAACCAAGGTCACTGTCATATATCTGCGTCTTAATTGAAAAGTGCCTCAGGAGAAATTGGCATTGGCATTAATTATTTAGAAGAGAGCTATCTTTAGCCGGATCAATGTTTGTTCAATTTTGTGCGTCGTCGTTTCGCCGACGACGGTTTTATTATGATTGCTAATGTGAACGCTAAAAGAAACGATATAATATCGCGACGGATTAAAATATAATTAATAATTCATCATGGCTTGCCACAGACACCAACAATCATCTAAGTTCAGTAATACTCTATAATTACCGATTTCACTAATTTAAGTACCAGTATCTCTTATTTGCATTTTGATTAATTAATTGTAAATACCAATGACGAAAAAAACTAGATGTCTATTTAGCTTAAAAACCACTTTTTAAATTACCGTTGTAATAATTTCCAGTACAAAGTAGTGCAAGGTTTTTGCAAAGCGACCCAAGATTACTGTCCGCCTGGCGTGCAAGGTCCTAAAGGACCAACAGGTGTGCCAGGACCAAAAGGAGAGAGAGGAGACTCTGGAGCTCCTGGAACACCGGGACATTCTGGAGGCAGAGGGCCTGTGGGACCACCTGGACCAAAAGGTAAACATTGAGAGATTTTTATCTCAGGGAACTCCAGTAGGTTTTCATGTTACTGTCCCATTAAATTAGAAGCTTAAAAATTTTAAAAAGAATTTCATTCGTGCGAACGATCTACTCAATATTATTCTCAATAATATGCTATAATTTTGGCTTGTCTGGAAATACACTGTAGCACCAAAAATAGATTTGTGACCAATTAATCTCAATAGATCTGGAGCATGAGACAGAACAGTGTCATCAGCGAAGTTAATGTGAGCGCACAACAGTAACAGCATTCATAATTATTATTTTAAATGTTTATAGCAACCAAGTAAGTAGTACTCGACTACAATCATTATGATTGTTCGAAGAAATCGTTAGTACTTATATTTTCAAACGCTATTTTTTTTTTGGGTGGGAAATTATCAAATAACTTCTCCCGCTCTGTGCGGAGCGGGAGGGCGCGTCAGACTCTTACTGACTAAAACCCACCCGTGTTCCTTCAGTTGCCCTCTTGCCGGGGGCCACGATCTCCCTTTCAGTTCTCTTCACAAATGGTTTTGGACTGAAAAAAATACACTTCTTTTTGGGGTGTCGTGTAAAAACTTAAATTCATTCACTCACTGGCAGACAACGCAAAGCCATCGCACTTTGTGTTGTCTGCCAGTGAGTGAATGAGTTTAAGTTTTTACACGACACCCCAAAAAGAAGTGTAATTTTTTCGGGATTCATGTATGTATGTATCTATGTGAGTTACTTTGTTCCACCGTAACTTTTAACTGCCATAACAAATTTGGATGTATGGAGTATAGTTAGAATCCTTACATCATCCCGGTCGACTAAGAGATAAATAAAATTATTTATTTGCTTTTTATTTATTTAATATTTCAAGCACAGAAATGTACAGAGGTGGACTTAATGCCATAGGCCTTCGACATAAATGAGTGGCCTTTCGCTTTGTATAAACAGATTAACTAACACAACTTGTTTTTTTATTTTTAGTTCGATTTTTGGCAGATTAGTCGTGTTTTTTTTTTTTTTTTTTCAGTAGATAAATCGATGAAACCAGCTTACACCGTAAAAACATGGTATCCCATATTTGCTATCTTTATCCGTTGTTTAATCATTTTTAAAATCATCAGGAGAACGAGGTTTCCCCGGTAACGCAGGTCTGGACGGCCGGGATGGAGTACCAGGAGAACCAGGACTTGACGGCATGTCAGGAAGAAATGGTGCTGATGGAGCGCCAGGCAAAGACGGGCGGGATGGTGTGCCAGGCAGGGACGGTAGTCCCGGCAAGAACGGGAAGGATGGGAAAGATGGTAAGTTGGAAATTGAATGGCGCTGTCTATAAATAGTAATAATAAAATTATATGAGGGAATTATAACAGGGTTGAAAATGATGTCTGATAGAAATAATACTCGTAAAACCCAGCTTAGAAGGCGAAGGTTGTTATTCTATTATTTAAGAATTAGGTTCATACCCACTTTCTTTTAATGCCTTGCTGGATTTTTTTTTTATTTTCGTGTTCCGGCAAGAGTTGGTCTCAAACTTAGGAATGTAAAGCTGGGCATAAATGTTTGACCTTCGATGGTAAGTTTCACGAAATAATTATGTAATTATAAAATATAATATGTAATTATAAATAATAATTATAAACTTTAACACAGGTAGGGCAGGGGCTCCAGGACCACCAGGTATGCGAGGACTGAAGGGAGACAAAGGACCAATGGGATCTAAAGGCCAGAGAGGCAACGATGGACGTGACGGGGCCGCGGGCAGGCCAGGTCTTTCTATCTACAACTATACCCTAGAGAAGGAGCTGTTCATACCACCTACTTTTGCACGTGAGTAATTAGTTCAATTAGAAATAATAAATTATTAGCATAATAGCATAATTCATCTATAATATTCCCACTGCTGGGGCACGGGCCTCCTCTCTGTGAAAGGAAGTAGGCCATAATCCACCGTGCCCAGTACGGGTTGGTAGATGTCACTTTGTCTTCGAATTTTTTGGTTCTAGGACATGTCGGTTTTCTCACGATGTTTTCCTTCACCATTATGAGAGCTGTGGTAACGAAATAATTCAGTTTCCAACCTACGCCCACATGAGTCGCAGTCGTTACCACTGGGCCACCACTGCGCTGTGAATATTATTAATAACTACTATTATAGAATTAACTATAATTATAAGGGGTCCAGACACTAGTAATTATTGTCATTACTACTGACTGGTGGTTGGAATGATGATGTGATCTAAATATTTTAATAGTTTTACGTCAATATTGGAAGCAATTACAGTAATATCAATATCATTATTACTGATAGTGTCTGGACCCCTATTGAATTAATTTTAACTAGCTTTCGGTCCTGTCCTGCCCCTGCTTTGCACGGGTGCAATGGCTACATGTTAAAAACATCGAGATTTCTTTGCTATCTAAGTTAAATTTAAATGTATATACACATAATTTGTCCAAAATATATTCTCAATTATTTTGAAAACCACATCTAAATCCATTGCCAAATTTAGAAGATCTAAGCGATCTTACAGACGCGAAAAGTGACTTTTTAATACTATGTTGTACATTTTAGATTTACCTGTTTACTGAACTCGTTTTCACACGTCGACTGTTTCATGCTTCATTGATAACGGATGAATTATTTATTAAGTAGCATATATCAGTGAGGTAGGAAACATTTTTGAATCGAGGTAGTGTTAAATTTAATTAAACAAAGAAGTAGTTATCACAACTTTAACAGTGCAAATAATTGTCAAGTTCTCTTTTGCATCTGAACATATACACCATAATCATAATTTACACTTAACTTGTGTGACTAATTAGTCGTAGGTATTCTAAGTATACTCCAAATTCCTCCTCAGAGGACCAAACTCGCGTGATAGTCCGGGAGGGTGACACTATGCGCATCAGCTGCAATCCCATGGGACGTCCGGAGCCTACCGTGGAGTGGAGGCGGTACGATGGAACTGCTGTCATTCAGGTGAGGAATTTTATACAGAACACACTAAAACGTTGTGTTAAAACCGGCGTGTAATGGTAGAGAGCATCCGAGGCTTTGGTTCCATCACTGGAACCTTACCTATAGACTGACTTTGTTTTATTAAGATTATATTATATTATATAAATTATATTTCAATATATTATATTAAGAAACCAGCGACCCGCCCCCGCTTTGCAAGGTTTTTACGACTTGACAAACCACCGAGATTTCTTAATTAACTATAAGTTTAATATGAATGTATATTATACACATAAACTTTTCAGAACACATTCTCTAAATTATGTTCAAAACATCAAAATCCGTTGCGTATTTTAGAAGAATAAGGTGGATATACAGAACTTTGTTTTATAATACCTTTTAAGATTATTAAGTATATAATATAAGATAAGAAATAATGAAGGTAAGAACAGACAGATCCCATCTTACTAAGGAAAGTCGTGAACGCATTGCTTATAATATTGTGCCAAGTGGTTTCCTACATACTCCACATAAGGTATAATTTATTTAAAAAAAACAACTTTTTTCATGTGTTACATGTATACATATAGATATGTCATATGCTGTGCTGATACTGTTGATGTAAGCTAGCACAGCATTGTTACTACTCATTTCATTCGCTTTAGTTCACTTTAGCCGACGCACTATGACCGTGTTGTCTAGCAGCTGGATTGCCTCGACATTCAAATGTCGGTGAAGTCTGTGTTCGTAAGCTTTAGCTTTGGATGATGTTGGCAACGAGTTCCATTTTAAGATCTCGAAGTAGATTGTCATTTCCAATGTACCATGGTGCATTAATACATCCTTGAGTACTACATTTTGTACTTAATTGCTGTATTATTTTAACGTTGCTTCGTTTAGTGTAGCCCCAAAGTTAGATACCGTACGTCCAAATTGGGAGAAGAATATGCTTGTAAAGTATAATTTTATTAAATACTAGCTGCGCCCCGCGATTTTACCTCCATAAGTCTCGATCCCGTGGGAATATAGAAATAAAAAGTATCCTATGTCCGAATTCAAGTCATGGTCTATGTGCCACATTTCATCCAAATCCGTTCAGCCGTTTGAGCGTGAAAGCGTAACAAACAAACTCATTTTCGCATGTATACTTAATATTACTTAGGACTGATAGACTGTGTTTTTTTTTTAGCGTCTTCTGTTATCCTCACGGACCACCGACGATACCGTGTAAGTGGCGAAATTCTGGCCACCAAAATCGAATTCACGACGAACAAGAAGACCTTACGTTCAAATTCAAAAGTCATTTATTCAAACTAGGCTGAGAATCAGCACTTTTCAAACAGCAAAATTACATAAAACGCCCACCCTTCACCACTTCCGAGTGTTTTAGCTGGGAAGAAGAAGTGGCGCAACAAACTCCCCAGCAGCACAGCTGTCTGTTCAATTAGAAAAACAACGTACCTAGCTAAACTTACAACGCCCAAAATTAGGACAGTAACATGTACATGCAGTGCAGATATGACCTTTTTTCCTGGCACTTCACAGTCCTGGCGGATTGCCCGCCACGCCCTTGTGCTCTGAGAAACTGTTTACCTAGGCTTCGTATGTAGAAAGGCATACAGAATTGGATAACGAAATCAATTTTGGTCTAGATATAATAGAAGTGAATGTTGAAATATTTTAATTTAGCACTAATATTGTAATATAAGGGTAGTCTTGATTTGCAGGCTTGTTTTTAGGACCTTAACTACCCGAAATTTTTTACTTAATTTAGATTTCCAATTTAAAGATATACCATACGCATACACAAGAATACACTAAATTAGGCATTTCCCAATTATCCTAAATTACTATTCCATTTTTGAATGTCTTACCTTACCATAAATGTCTTACCATCAAATTCAAAATCCAGCAACTCGCCAAAGGTTCAAGATTCACAGAGACAGTAAAGATAACTCTTTACTGTCTCATTACAAAACAACTTCTAAATTAAGCCAATCTTCAACCTTTGGCGAGTTGCTGGATTTTGAATTTTATGCCGACTCAAGTAAAGACCTTTTCTGTCTGTCCAGGGATCATGGCGCGACGCGTCAGTCAGTGGTCACGTGCTGAACATCCCTAACGTGTCTCGCTGGCACACCGGCAAGTACGTCTGCTTGGCTAATAACGGAATGCTGCCTTCTTCCAATCAGACCACTGATGTTGAAGTACATTGTAAGTACAACAAACACACATACTGTACTTATGAAAGCTCATGAGCCCTCTCTTTAATTAAGTATGATAATGTATCATCATTTTAAATCGTAGAACTGTTTGCTAGAGCTTGCATTTTTTATTTCCCCGAGATCAGCAGATGGCTGGTGCAAAATAAGCGCTTATACGATAAAAATGTATGTACCTAAATTGGAAGAACCATGATGACCATAGAATGACGACGATAAGAAGGCAATGATTTTTACCCGAAGAAGGGTTACGTTTAAAATAAGAATAATAGTCTAATAAATCAAATCAAATCAAATCAAATCATTTATTTGCATAACACAGGTTCAGAGGATGTTACAAAAGGTCCTTGAGGTACACCGTATTATAACCATGTCCAAATATATTAGGAACATTATGACACAATTATTCTTAATCAGTTTTCTAATAAACTGTTCGTATACGTCTTGCCTTGTTCCAGTCAGTCCATACATACGGGTGCCGAACAATGTTGTCTACGTCACAAACAAGACTGTGAAGATTGAATGTGAGGTAAGCCAATCAATCAATTCGTTACTTACGTGACGTCATGTCATACGCGGATGTTATAAGAAGGTAAAACAAAAAAAATTGCGTACCCTAAACCACATTCTAATTTTCATAACAGTACAGGATGGCAGGGACATCGACGCGAATACTGTTACCATGGATTCAGTATATGATTCTGAACCCGTCTGAGTTAAAATGCTTCGTCGGTTATTAAAAAATCTGCTGTTTCATAAGAAAAGTGCAATACCTACGCGGTCAAAATGTGAACAGCAGATTTTAAAAGCGTAGAATTATATTTTTCGTACATGCAAATACATATCGGGAGTAGGGACTACCTGACAACTGATAATCGTGTTGTCATTCATTTTTAGTTCTAGCCCCGAACTAATTTTGTCCGTAAGTGATGCGGAGTAGGACACGCCCGTTACTTAGACTGAAACTACGGATTTCGTGGTTAGGGAGTAGACCTGGTGCGAAAATATTATTTACTAGCTTCTGCCCGTGACTTCGTTCACGTGGAAGTCGTAAGATACCACAGTATACTACAATAACAGCCACATTTTTATAAAACCTCTCTGTATAGGTACTACAGTTTTGTTCTCGACAGCCAAAATATACAAGAGTCAGGACTGGTGACGCAGGAGGAAGCGACGTACAGTTGTCCGTGTGAGAAGCAGCTTGTCCTGAGGTCGACACTAACAGCCTTCAGTGTCTGCCCATGTGACTTGTTGATAATCTTCGCAAAGCAATGCTCACAGGGAACTTTACGTGCTTAAACTGGAAGGGGTAACTGTGGGGCATTAGTGGTATACGCGGTATAAACACTGTTTCGCAATATTTATTTATTAATTGGAACAAAAATCAAATCACTTGTCATGAGCACAAAATACAAAATAGTACAAGTACAGAAGATTTACTCCGCAAAATCATTTAAATAAATAGCGACTCTAGCTACGATACAATAGTGTGCAATTTTGTTCCAACAGAGTATTTGTCTTATATTTTAAGTAATACTAACGTGGAAGATTATGACAGGCTTGCCAGATGAAATTAAAAACATTGTCTCTGTGCTTGTATAGAGCTACATGACTTCAATTCAACACTTCATTCATTTTTGTTCCCAGATCCAAGCCTGGCCGGAACCGGTGCTAGCTTGGGAGATCGACGGCCTCACTCTTGAAAGTTTGCGGTACAGAACCGAAGTGGCGCCGACGAGAGACCCGTGGCGCTGGATCATGAGGCTCGAGATCCCAGGAGTCAGGGATTCCGATTATCGAAAGTACAGCTGCGTAGCCAAGAATGAACTTAATAACCAGACTGTTAAAGGAGATATTACATTAATGAGTGAGTAATAAATTACAGTCTCTTGGAAGCATTTTAGAAGAGTCACGTAGTTACCGGACTTTTGAGTCATATTATAATTCGATTTGAGGAGTCCAATTGTTTGCACTTGGTGTTGAGGGTCTGATGATGGAGCCAGGAGGTGGATAGGAGAATTCTTAAGTGACTAGTAGTAAACTGGTCAAGTCATAACTTCTTTGACTTTAGACTTATTAACTAAATGAAGAATATACTGGACTAAAAACTAAAAAATAAAAGACACGCTTTTTACACGCACAAAAAATTATAAAATTATTTAATCGACTTGTATTAGTTACGATATAAGTACCTATCCATGCAGTTTATCAATTCTTTTATATCCAATGATTAAATAATAATATAATAATAATAATAAATATTTTATGTATAAAAATATGCACATGTACAATAAGTAACTTAATAATTAAAATAGAGCACAGTTGCTTTATTGCCTGAACTAGGTTGAACCTGTGTTTCAAGCTACGAAGTGCATCAAATCAAAAGTGTAGAGCGATGTTTTGCTCATTATACTTTTAATTAATTTAAACAAAGCGCTCCATTCACGCTTTTTAATTTTATAATTTTTTGGGCGTGTAAAAGCGTATTTTTTTTGTTTTTAAACTACTTTTTTTTTGAGACAAGACATGACAAGCTCGCAATCTTCTAATCTCTTAAAACACTGCTGTAACATCTCACAAGACTATAAGGATCACATAAAATAAGTGGTCCTTTGAGGTCCTTGTAGAATTCCCAACTAAAATAATAACTGACAGCCTCGTTAGGCTAATGGTCGCAAGCGCTACAGCTGAACATGAGGTCCTGGGTTCGATCCCCGGGTCGGCAAAGTGTTATTGAGTTTTTCTATCTGGATTTTCTCAGTAACAGCCCGGAGTCTGGATTTGTGCCCGGTTGATGGCAATAGGCTTTAGGCTGGCCCCCTATTACATGGGACTTAAACATAACTATCGAAATATGGGTGTACCCGCTAAACCTCTGTCCAACTCTTCGCGTGCTCAACCCCGCAAAATATAAAAGAATCTATATAAATATAGATTTCGTATTTTAATTAATTAATTTGCTGTGCTGCGTAACTCGTCACTCCAGATTTACTGCCTTAATGAGTTAGATACATCTGATATGCGTTAATTAAGACCAGCTTGACGAATACTGGCTTCCCTCAAGGCGATTGACCTCCCAAGTATAAATAAAATAATAAAAATAAAAACCAAATGAGTTGCCACTACAACTTATTCTGTCCACAAAAGCCACTAAGTAATAAATAGTTGAAATTTGAATTGTACGTGTCTAATGTATGGCTTACATCTAGCTCCAGGGCCAAACGGCCAGGTGCCGATGCAGCAACCCGTGGAGTACGGCTCGCGGCCGCCGACCCTGACTTCGTATGAGGAGTTGTGTGAGGTGCAGCGCTGCCCCACGTGTCCAAGATGTGACCGCGCCCAGCTACTTATTACTCCTATGAATGGAACCGCCGGGCTGAAACCTAGGAGAAATACCAGTAAGGCATACATAGAATTTTCTTTTTAACCGACTTCAAAAAAGGAGGAGGTTATGCAATCGGCGGGTTTTTTTTTTTAATGTGAGTGCTAGTTACCAATCACGAGGAAACACCGAGTTTAAAATTATTGGTCTGAATTTTGGCCTAAGCTCAATGGCCACACAATCTACTTATGTATGAAAAATGGCCTTTGCACTGACTGTATCAGGACAATCCCAAAATGAGTTTGTCTTTTCGTTTAAATTACAGATTGTCAACTATATGCAATTGGTAAGCCAGTGTACCATCGCTACAAAGAAGAATTGTTTGGGGCCTGGTTGAGAGACTCAAATGGCTCCGATGCTCAGGTAAACTTAAAATACAATAGATGTAGAAATATTTAGTAACTTATTCCGCTTAACTATTCGTAAAGAGTCATAAAAAATCCTGTAAGAAATCGACACGTCTTTCACCTCTCAACGAGGCATCCTCAGGATGACGATTGACTTGTCAAGAACACGGCGCGTTGCCACGCCGAGCGCCGAACGCAGACAAAAACTCACTTATATTTCTGATCGAAAACAAATTTCGTTACAACAGAACAAGAACATTATGTCTTCAAACATACCTCGCAAGACGTTAAAGTTAAATGATGCGAAGAATTTCATCTGAATAGCGCTCTTTTGACTTTATTGGTAATAGTCAATGAGGAACGTGTAACCCGGTCAGTAACGTACATATAAACATAGGTAAAAATAAAAGTAACAAAGACGTCTAAAAGCCGTATCATCAAGTAAACAGCTATCTAATTACGTAACACATTTTCGTAAACGATTACGACTAATCTGCTTCATTTTGACAGTTCAACAACATTCATTGCGTTATTTACATCGTTGAGAAGATTTTTTTTTCGAACTTATGCAGCAATGGATTAGCAATCTGTTTCAAAAAGATTCAGATTCTGATTGGTATTGCGCAATTAGGAGTATCCTCATTCATCCTCTAACTAACTGCGATTATCAAACATAGCATCATAGCATTATCAGCCTATTATGTTCCCATTGCTGGGACACAGGCTTTCCGGTTTTTCGTTCTAAATATACAGTTTTGGACGTTTACATTGGCGTTTTAATGGAATATGTTCCAAAAATATAAGCCCATCTTAATGTTCCTTGAAACAGTGTCTTTACAGCAAGTCGCTATAAATAATATTGTATTTCAAACGTTTCATGTATTCCCCTGTGCGTGACACAATACAACACTCTACCCCATTCGTTTTTATTTCTCGCAGAATCGACTTCTTATACAGTCGCGTGCAAAATAATGTGTTCACTTCATAAAATTAAAAATTTATTGTTTCATAGTTTCGATAAAAAATATTAAAATGATGCACAAATAACATATAATTTATCATCATATATCAATGATGATAAATTATAAGTTATTTCTGTAATTTGTTAGTAAAAAACACTTTTACACGTCAAAAGATATAATAATATTTTAAAACTAGATGAGTTCTGTGAGAGCGAAGACACTATCTGCACAGCACGTCATAGCATAAGTATTATCAGCCAATAATGGTTCCACTGCTGGGACACAAGCCTCCTCTGTGTAAGAGAGAGTGGGCTGTAATCTACCATGCGGCGTCTTAGATTTTTTGGTTCTAGAACATGCCAGTTTCGTTGCGATGTTTTCCTTCACTGTTTTGTGAGCAGTGGTGATGAAATTATTTACACAAAGTAAAGCGCCTGCTTGGGTTCAAACCCACGACCTACAACTCTTAAGTCGGGGCCGTTTCTACTGTGCTACCACTGCTCTTTTAAAAAAAAAAAACAATGGCACTCCGGGAGTGCCGACAGAAGTGAAAACTTGAACAATTTTACTATGCAGGAAATAATGTATCGCGCGTTGATGTCAAAAGCTGGTGTCGTAACAGTGTCGCGAAATCAATTGTTTAGTCCCATCTCAAAAATGCCCAACGCGCCTAAAGAAGTTTTCATTTCAAAAATTAAAACCTTGTGTTGAAATTATGCCAATTTACCTTATGACCGGTGATTACACTCCTTAGGATTCCTAGCTAATAATGATCTCAATGTATGTCATTCTTTCAGAGAGAGAAGTTATGGACTACTCAAGAGACTGACGTGGAAAGACTGAGGGAGTACAGAACGAAGGCAAGCTTCAAGGCAGACCATGTCGACGAGTATCACAAGCTGCAGAAGCCATTCTTTGTAAGTATAGCATAGTATCCGTCCGTGACTTTTTCATTGTTATCACATTCCTATGTTAAATCTGAACTTAAAACGTAAAAACTAGGTAAACATTGATTATTATGCCAGGAACTATACAAACGATACAAAGGTAAGGGGCTCGCTCCCCGGACTTGCCAGACAAATATTTAAAGTATCATAGCTGGTAAAGTACTTTAAAGTCTTCTGACTATGCTAACTGTAGTGAAACAGTTTCTAAATTGTGGTTAGTGTGCGCGGGCTTGCGGACGGTGAGCAATGGGTAGCTCACCGTCCGATAAGGACCAGGCCCGGGTCGACGGCGCGTTGTGTTCCACGCGCGCCTCAAAGAGATGTCAGCAGAATTGACGGGGTCCGCTAGGGCCGATGCCTGCCGGGGGTGCGAAGAAAACCGAGAGGGAGATCGTGGCCCCCGGCAATAGGGCAACCAAAGGAACACGGGTGGGTTTTAGTCAGTAAGAGCCTGACACGCCCTCCCGCTCCGCCTAGAGCGGGAGAAGTTATTTGATGATTTCCCACCCAAAAAAAAAGGAACTGTACGATAGAAAGGTAAGGGGCTCGCTCCCCGGACTTACCAGACACATATTTTAAGCATCATAGCTCGTAAAGTTCTTTAAAGTCTTGTAACTATGCTAATTGTAGTGCAACAGTTTCTAAATTGTGGTTAATTGTTGCATAACTTGAGTCAACCTAGTTAGGTGGAACCAGGGTTGGCATAAAACAAACATGTTGTTTTGAAACCAATTATTTAGCTATACTAAATGCACTACGTGCTACTGATCCTAGCGAGGCAGCAAATAATTGGGCCAATTGCTTGCTTGATGTCCTATATGAAATTAATAGCACCCTTAATGAAAGCACAACATACAAACCCTATGTTGCATAAAAATTAATCATCAGCCCTTTTTACTTTCCTTTTGATTCTCTCCATTCAAAGGTGTAGAACTTCCTCTTGATGTACAATAAAGTATATCTTCATATCATATCAGTTGAAAACCGGCGTCAGGAACTAGTTTTCGGCAATGTTGCTGAACTGGGCCTATTTGGCGCAGCCGTGAGACACACTTTCCTAAAATTTTATTTGAATTATTTTCCTTTTTTTATTTAATTTTTTTTACTTGTGTATTAATTGTGTTGTGTTGTGTGCCTTTTTGTCTGTGTTAAATTAATGTATTTCTTTCTTTCTTTCTTTTCTTTATATCAATAACCGGGATTTTCCCCTCCACAGGGCAATGGCCACATTGTGTACAGCGGCTCGTTCTTCTACCAGGCCAATGAATCTGGCCATCCTGGTGACATCATCCGGTACGACCTGACGCAGAGCCGCATCAAGTCTGTTAAGCTGCCAAACGCTGAGGGTAGACTGTATGCTGCACAGCATAATCAGGTACCAACTAGGGCTAGAAACCAATGGCCCACCTGATGGAAAGAGGCCACTGTCGCTCATTTGCGATCTCAAACTGATTGCTGATGCGTTGTTCGCCTTATATGCAAAGCTGAAAGTCTCATGTGTTATTTATTTCACCAGAAGAGACTTAAACCTGAAAGGCTCTGCAGCTTGTTGGCAGGCTGCGCCTAGCAACTCTGCATTCAGATTACATATAGAATATTCTAGAGCAGAGCATAAAATTTAATAATCTCGGGGTAATTGCGTATCACACTAATGCTGGGGCCGCACCTGCATCTATCGTGACGAAGCTTCGCACAGTAATACACGCAGATGTGACCAACCATTATCAGCTATCGTCGCCATAGTTCGGGCGGCTCTTATCGCCCGGATCGCGGTACATCAAAAGGTTTTAGCGCGCTAATTAGCGTAGCGCGTGGTTGGACTAGCGTTGGTCATTTCGACTGTAGTTTTCGGGCTGCGTAGACGTTCCGTCGAAATATTGGAGAGCCATCTTTGACCATTGCACATAACAATAATTCGTTAAAATTATGAAGCCGCTAATGTGACCACCGCATTAGTGCGATAACTTTTTAGCGAGCAAAACATACAAAGCTTCAGCACGCATTGCTTTGTCACGATAGACGCAGGTGCGGTCAGTAGAAATGGCATTCATTTTGACAGTTCAACAACATTCATTGTGTTATTTACGTTGTTGAGCAGACAAATTTTTCGAACAAACTATGAAGTGTGGAACAATTTATAAGCAAGAGTGTTACATAATTAAGGTGCTCATCATAAATCAAATTTTAACCGGATTACGACCAATGCCTTAGTGGGCAGGTTCATGTGTAGGGTTTCAAATATTATATACATTAATGTGTAATGTTTCAGGTAGATTTCAGTGCTGACGACAACGGTCTGTGGGCGATTTACTCAATAGAGTCATCCAATAATACTGCTGTTGCTAAGGTATTTAAAAAATCGTTTGTTTTGGCCAAACTTTTGAAATATGTATTTGAAATACGGTATTATTTAAATAGTATTTGATTACAGCTCAGTTTTGATCCCAGCAAAGATGGCTTGAATATTGACTACGTTTGGAATATATCTTTGAATCATAAACAAGTGAGTAAAGTTTCATATTCTTTATTTTATAATAAGTTACTTTTCACCCATGGTTTGTTTGCAAAGAATCAGGTTCTCGATTTTTTAGTTTGAGCATGAAAGTCAAAGTCAAATCATTTATTTCAAATACACGGCCCACTTTTGAACGTCAAAATATACAAAATAATAGAATTGATTCTAGTCGCCCCTTCCAAAAGGTAATTTTCGTGTGGAGAAGAATGGGCAAGAAACTCCACCGTTGCTCTTTTAAAATGTTTTACAATAGTTTGTATAAGTACATACATTAGTTAAATAATTATATGTAAAGACGATGCACCTAGAATAAAATTACTATACCGCAATAGGTAAAAAGAATTAAAAATAAAGCAGGGAACAGGCTATTACGTATATTAACTTGTCTTGAAGTAAGGTATACCTTTTCATTCAGTGTTTAGGTATGGTATACTAATAAGAAGGATTACGTTTCCTTACACGCTCGATAATAGGGATGATGCCTGACAAAAAAAAAACTAATTAGTCCGTCAGACGGAAAATAAAAAAATATTAGATACGTATTTTTTGCTTTATCATATTAATAAAAAATACTTAGAAAAACGCATTAAAGTTGGGGAGTGGGGGTTGCTACGTCACAAGTAATTATAAAATCTACATACTCGTGACGTCATGGCAAATTTTAACTCAATGTATTGCCGTAATCTTTTGATAACGTAAAAAAAGAAAACAATACGTGTCCAATATTTTTTAATAATCTACCTGAAGGACCAAAAAAAATGTTTTTTTGTCGTCGTCTTTAATCATCCATCTTACAATCTTTTTGAAACTTCTGTTGTTTTTTTTTTTCATTTATTGCACAATGCACACAAAGTTACAGACTTAACCAGGCTAAACTAATTAAGGAGCACATGACCCTGTTAGGTCGCAGCAAGTTAACTTTTAACTATATAGGTTAATATCATAGATCTTCATGGACGCTCCACAAAATTAAAAAAACCAATCACAATCTGTTTATCATCTCCAGGTAGGAGAAATGTTCATAGTATGCGGGGTGCTGTATGCCCTGGACTCAGCCACAGAGCGGGAGAGCAAGGTGTCTGTCGCCATAGACCTGTACCTCAACAAACAGGTTGAGGTTGCACTGCAGTTCACCAACCCGTTCCGGAAGACCACCCAGCTTGGATATGATCATATGCATAAGGTTCTTTTTCAATTTCTTTCTGGTCCTTCGAGACGAATTTGAATAAAGAAAGAAAAGAAAAATATTATATTTGGGACACGCACAGGAAATACAAACAGTAATAAAAACTAAAAAGGAGCATCCAAAACAATTTTTTTTTTTTCATATCAATGACTGCCTCGTTGGTCTAGTGGTCGCAAGCGCTACTGCTAAGTATGAGGTCCTGGGTTCGATTCCCGGGTCGGGCAAAGTGTTATTGGGTTTTTTCTATCTGAAATTTCTCAGTAGCAGCTCGGAGTCTGGATTTGTGCCCGGTTGATGGCAATAGGCTCGCCCCTATTACATGGGACTTAAACATAACTGGCGAAATGTGGGTGTGCCTGCTACAGGGACACCTCTGCCCAACCCTTCGGGAAAGCAAGGCGTGATGTTATGTTATGTTATCAATGAAAAGAAAAAAAAAATAACGATCTGTGTGTGTAACTTGAAAAATAATACTTTTAACGCTAAAATTAATCAATATTTGTCCACCTTGTGTATGGAATAGACAGCTTATTTGATTAGTTGAGTAAAAGCACATTGATTGTGCTCGACGACTGAAACTAATAATTCCTGCGGGGTAATTGTGTAACAAAAATAAAATTACAATTGATCGCAATGAGTTCCATTTTGACAGTATACCAACGTTCATTGTGTTATTTACGTTGTTCAGCAGACGATTTTTTCAAACCTAGAAAGAAATGGATTAGCAATATCCTTCAAAACTCTTCGGATTGCGATTGAAAGTGTGTTACGCAATTAGGGTTCTGAACTCTGACCAAATAAAAAAACAAGACGCTACGCTGCGAACAATACGGTGAAACATGCCAAAACTACAACTCTCTGCTACGCTCTGTGCATACACGCTCACACGCACACATTTACAACCATTTACAATTAAACTACACCTCACTAAGTGCACATATGTTTACGAAACCGGCCTCACGTCACTGTTAACAGCGCTATGTCTTGGTTTTTTATCAGGTCTGAGGATCTGAACAGAAAAATCAAAGAAGATTTTTTTGACCTGGTGACGGAGATTAAATCCAGGATTTTGCTAATTAATTTGCTAAGCAGTCGTTCTTCTTTCGAATTTATAAATTATCTTAATTTCAGGAGCTGTACTCTTGGGACCGAGGGAATCAGCTCACGTACCCTGTGAGATACAACGAACTACCCTGATTTACTATCAATAAGATAACATTAACAACAATGTGAAAATATTTTTATACCAACATTTTTGCAAATACATAATCTTTTAATCGATCTTTTGTTTGTATACACAATCAGCCTATTATTTTCCCCACTGCTGGGCCACAGACCTCCACGCTGCGAGAGTTTTTAGTACCGATGTATTGCTGTGCTGAAAATAGGTGAGAGTGAAGTGACTTCCGTTTGTCGTTTTGGATAGATTGCCATTTTTACACGGCTCCTTAACAGGGTTTATCCTAAAAGTTGGCAACGCCGTAAATCGGTATCAAATATTTACCTGTTTTGATTAATTTGGCAAAATTTCTGTATGGAATTAAGAAATTTGACTAACTAGGGAACTAAAATATTGATTATGAAATGCAATTATTAATATCGTAACACCGAATATTTAGTATTAGACGTAAAAAACGTATTTGGAAACTTTTCAAATGCCTTTTTTTACACCTAAAACGATTACAACATCAAATTCAGTGTTATAATTACAATTCATTACTAATATTCTAGTTCACTAGTTCACCACATTTCTTATTTCCATACAATAATATTGCCAAATTAATCAAAACAGCGAAATATTTGACATCGATTTGCGACGTTGCCCACTTTCAGAATAAACGCTCCTAACAAATTCAAATTTAAACGTTTATGGCCAATTATGGCTCACACAGTACATAATCATACATTTCTAGATGTGATGTTAGTGAATACGCAGTCTACTGTGTTGCACCAATTCAGGCATGAAAAATTATCATTAAAATTATACCATGTCAAAAATTCCAATTAATACCTTAAATAATGTAATTAATTCCAATTAATACCTTATACCTATAAAATGTCATAAATTTAAAGAGTACTCTATAAACTGCCATAAAATCATTATGAGTACCTTATTTATTATCCTCTTGAATCAGAGAGCACTGCTTTTTTTGTGTGGGAAATGATCAAATAACTTCTCACGCTCTGGGCGGAGCGGGAGAGCGTGTCAGACTCTTACTGACTAAAACCCACCCGTGTTCCTTCAGTTGCCTGTATGTTGCCAGGAGTCACGGTATTTCTTTTAGACTTTCCCGCGAAGAGAGCACTGCCGAATTACTGTCAAGCACTGTTATTGCAATTAATAACAAAACCCTCTAACGAAAAATGGTAGCACTAATTTGCCTAAGAAACTAAGAACACTCCCATTGGTCCTTAGTTACGAGTCTCATTACTACTCCACTTCTCCACAAGATGGCGGTGCTGTCAAACTATGGAAATTACATGATAGATGGCGCCACGAGTAATTATCATAAAAAATAGATTACTATCGACCTTTTCATAATTTAATCAAGGAACTTTATAGAAAATTATCGGAAATTCTCCAACTTAATAATTGATGGCAAGGCTACCCTTATTACGTATGTATGTATAAGTAGTGATGGAAAAGGCCACGGGTTTTATCGTATCTCTTTGAACTTGCGTGATGAACCCATTGCTCGTTCAAGCATTATTTAATTAGAGGGATAAACAGGAATGTTGGCTACACTTACTAAGATGAGAACGGAAAGAGGTGCCTACTTCGATCTTGTGGAGCAAGAGTACCTGTTTTAGAAAAGTTAGAGCAGATGAGTACCTCATTTTAAGTGTGAACCTGAGGAGTGAGGACAATAAAATAGGATATAGGGCTGCTAATGGGGAGCCAGGGTTACATTTAGAAATAAGCTAGATGTTTTCTTCCTTTTTTCTTTCATGCAAAAGTTAAAAAAACAACGATCGAGACTTACAGTAGTCGCATAATGATGTGTAACATCTGACATCTCACCTTGGTAATAAAGAACATTAAAGGAGTGGAGCCTCGTCAAGGTCATTTCTGACGGCCAACTCTAGCACCGCGCGCGCTCATTGGTCAAATCAAATAGCATGCGCTTCCCTGGCTTCCTGTTACACACTTCCGTCCCTTTTCACTAAATCACTCCCACAGATTCCAGGAAAGCGAGAGGAAAAATGTTACACATCAAAAAGTTTTGGTTTAGTTGCCATTCGCATACCTCCTGTGATGTGTTCGCGTACAAATGGAAAAGATCTGATGAGCGTATGACCAAGTTTCTTTACCTTGTGGTATGATTGTCGAGTAGTTGTATTTTCTTTTTGTTTTTTTTTTTTGTTTTATTAATCTTTAACTAGCTGCGCCGTGCTTGTTTCACCCGCATAAGTGTCGATCCCGTAGAAATATCGGTATAGGAAGTATCTTATGTCCTAACCCAGGTCATGGTCTACCCATATGCCAAATTTCATATAAATCCGTTCAGCCGTTTTAGCGTGAAAGCGTAACAAACAAAAATACAAACATACAAAAAACCAAATATTGTATGCATATTGGAGTATAGTTAGTTATATTACTTTTTTCAGTATTATATTTCCATAATCAATGATTTCCATATTCCAGTAATCAAGTACTAAGTAGGTACCCGGAACCGAACTAGTTAACTGTGATCCCCTACGCACGAGCCGAGCGAGCGAAGCGAGTGGTGCCGCGACAGCGGCCGGCGAGTGCTAAAAACGACTAGAATATGTAAAAAAAAAATACTTTAGTTAGGGTTAGTTAGTCGAGGTCTGAACGCCGCGACACCGGTGTCCATTATGGGAGCCGGCGCGGTATGTAATGTACCGGCAGCCGGTGTTTTTAATCTCGGCTGCCGGCAGTAATGTCATGCCGGTTCCCAATTGCGTTATTTTTGGGAGCCGGCGCCGGCAGCGGAGGCAATCCCTAATAATTGTATGCTATAATGCTATAATATCTCTTGTATGCTAATCTTTGATGCTTTTTGTAAAATGATTTGACCCAAAAAAAAAACAATGTTGTCTTCTAAATTTGTATTAACTGCTAGCTAATAAACCCTGTTTTATTTTATTGGTACCTACTACTAATGAAATAATTGAATTAACGTGCTTTTTTGTTATTTCGGTACATTACCTACCATTACCACATTTCAGGCGTCCGGTCCCATTTAATAAGGAAACTTGTGTGTCCAATTTTAATGATTAACCAATTTAAATTTTCGAACCATGAGAACAGCTTTTTCATTATTTTAAAACTTATGCTGGTGTATAATTGTAATTAGTATTGAAGTCTAGCAAACAGGCTCGACGCGTCGAGACACCGATAGAACATCTTCCGAGAAGTTTTCATAGAAATTGTTCAATCAAAGTCGCGTCGCGCTGTCGTGTCGTCTGCGGGTTGTGAGTTGTGACGCGGTGTATCAGAAATCTGTAACAGCCACCAAATTACATAGGTAGAAATTGATTTTAAATTTCGAAGGCACAAAATGTTTTGACAACTCGTTTTAACCTCCATTCACACTCAATATGTACCTACCTTCAGTTAACCAGCTGACTAGCATTTCATTTATGTCCTGAAATATCATGTACGTTATGGTAATACTTCGGTACACATAGGATGAGTAGTTTCTAGTTCTACCATAGTTCATTAAATAGGTATAAGGCAAGTTCTCCTTCAATATCCCATTGGTAAAATATTCACACAGTGTAATTGCCACCGTACCCGCATTTCGGAAATACCAGACTGTATCCATATTTCAGTGCCTCTGTAATTATGTATTAGAAAGTAGCGTGTAAGGAAACTACCCTCACTTTACGAAAATACTAGGATTTTATGTGTTTGAGTTTATGATGGCGTTTCTATGATTTATTTTTATTGTTGTGTGATAAAAGTGAATAGGTACGATCGTTTTGATTCCTCTTAGGTACTGACATACTATAAAAGTTACTTTTTAGTATATAAAATTTTATTCTTTTCATAACTGCTATTGATACTGCTATTTATTTGTACCTAAGGACCAAATTTTATTAAATAATCTGCTTTATTAACATCATTTAAACATGGATACGATCTAAACTATTTAAACCACTACCTACCTTAATAAGTAAATATCCTATAAAACACCTGAACACTCATCAAAACTAAAAAGGACCAAAGAAGCAGCAAACAAAAAGAATGGCTCACGCATAGTGACTGTGCGGCTCACATAAATCGTTGCCTCACACTAGGTGCGCCCTAAGCGCGGGCAGGCATTCCACGCTCATCTCAACCCCCCATTTTTCGCCACAATAGCTAGCAATACATTCCGTGACTTGGCAGAACCCGATGTCGAGATATTTGGCCCCCATCGCGCGATCAATACGTGCGCACAGCGCCATCTAACAGCCATCGCGCATCCAAATTGCAGTTTAATAGTTCATTAGATCCGGCAAAAATGGCGGGGACACGACATTTTAAATTCGGAACGCGGTATCGATTCGCGGGAGCGCCATTATGATATACAGGCTATACAATTTTAAGTACTAACTTTTTTTGGCAGACGTTGGCTGAAAGCCGGTTCGATTCCGGGTCAGGACTGGATACTGAGAGCTGTTACATTTTATTCAAGTCAAGATACCGCAGTTACTTGATAATGGTGATCGAACGAATTCCTGGTTTTCCTAATGTCGGTAATCAACTTTCTTAATGATTATTAAATGGTAAGAAAAGTCGGTAGTTTTAAAGATAATTAATAATTATATCCAAGATTATTGTACTTTCGCTGTAGATTACTAATCATTATTATTTTCTCAAAGCTAATGTAAAAAGTATTACCGGTAATGTTTCTTTTTCCGATAATCACTAGTATATGGTGTTTCACGAAACGTTGGACCGAGGCAAGGAAAATTATTTTTTTAATTTTCCTAGAACGTACACAGCTTATATGCAGAGCTGCTTTGCAGTCTCCATTTATAGTCTGTGGTGGTTTCGCGCCACCCGCCTCCCTCCCGACCGTTGTAATGAATGAATCATTCGAATTTAATTGATCACCGTTGTTAATACTAATCAAATAGATTACCGTTTATTTGTTTGCTTTGAAAATTTTAAATCGTTTAATTGTGTAAATCATGTAATTTGTGGATGTGCAAAAGTACTACGTAAAGACTGATTGATTGGTACCTACATACTTTGATTTATTTATGAAGGTGCCATTACCTACATACAGCTGCAGTTTTCCCGCGCAATTTAAAAGGCGAATGTTGTAAATGAATTATTGTCAACTGCCGCGGGTTTCAGGGGGAGTTTCATTAAAGTTTTATATTGGTGCATGCTATTTTATATGCAAGCTGCATGCACAAGAAAGATGATTTATTTATTAGTTTCTAAGAAAATAAAACAAGTAACTGGGTTTGTGACGTCAACTTGCGCCATGAAAGACCAATTTTTTTATCGAAAACCGATCTTTTTAGCCTTCAGGAGCTACTTGACTGGCCTAAAATTGCACCTTTGGAATTTGAACAATGTTACCTGTCTTTATGGTTGGTAGCGCGGCTGCCTGGGTGCACCGAGCGGAAGATTTGTATTTTCTTTAGCAGAGCCTCATTTTTTTAAGTAATCCACACTAATTTATTTTTACACTAGATCTCACATTTTACTATTCCACAACAGAACTGTTTAACTATTCCTTACATTTTTACTATTTCCCACGTATCCACGCCTGTCAGTTAGCTGTTCCTCCCATTTTTATAATTCCGCACGTATCCACGCCTGTCATTTAACTGTTCCCCACATTTTTACTATTTCTTAAGTATCCACACCTGACATTTAACTGATCCTCACATGACGTTTGACACATCGGGGCCAAAGGAACAGGAAGTCAGACTGAAATCTATGGACACTTTTTGTAGAGAGCTAACACAAATAGGGGATATAAATAACTATGGCGATCAATATAACACATGACGCAGTCAAATGCGGGCTGCATTTGACTGCGTCATGTGTTTACGGCTGCGAATGAAGTTCTTGGAGTCTTAGAAAGAACAGGTGGGTCAAAGATGAACTTCACCAAGCTACTAACCATAAAAATGAGGCACATATAATACTACAGCAGAAATACATTCGCAGACGTAAAGAGGAGTACCAAGACCCCAGAAGAAAAAAAAAAACACCTCCTCAAGAGAAAGATAAAGTTGCATGAAAAATAGCACTTAAAGGAAATAATTATGCGAAAAAAGGGACGAGACAGTTTTACAGCAAAATTAAAAAAAGTGAAACGAAATTAAATACACACACACAGCCTGCATAAGTAAAGAGAGCTTATTACTTAACGACAGCAGTGACTTTATTAAGAGATGGGCAGAGTACTTTGAAGAGCTGCTTAGTGGATCAGTGACTGCCGAGTTATCCCCTATCGCTGAACTTCAAACGGAAGACCAAGATGATAATACTGATGTTCTAGAGCCCTATCAAAAAGACACTGAATTAGCCATACAAAATCTTGAAAACAACAAGGCAGCAGGCGGGAACAACATCCGGGGTTCCAACGATAGGGAGTTCCACAAGCTAATTATACAGATCTGGAACGGAATGTCCATCCCCGACGAATGGAACACGGCTGTCATACGTCCCTTGCATAAGAAGGGTGACATCTTGGAGTGCCAAAACTACCGAGGCATCTCTCTAATGAACACTGCGTATAAGGTGTTTGTGAACATTCTCTTCAACAAATTAAAATCTTATATCAAACCCTCAAAAGGAGAGTATCTATACCAATAGACAAAATATGCTCTCTGAGGCAAATTAATGAAAAGACTCTTAAATATAATATGAGCACACATACACCACCTGTTTGTTGTCTTCAGAACTGCGTATGACAACATACACCGTAATTACTACCAGGATATGGCCGCAGATTAATATTCCACTGAAAATGATATCTCTGACCGAAACCTTTCAGAACTCATTACGATCTCAGACAGGGCGATGTGCTCTCCTGTTTACTTTTTATCATTGCTCATTGACAAGTGTATCCGAGACACAAAGATAGAGAGAGAGACAGCAGACAGCTTATTTTATCAATCAATTCAGGTGTTGGGATACGGACGACCTCGATGTGATCGGTAGGAGTCTGCCCGCAGTGGAGCGCGCTTTCCGGGCTAGGCAAAATCAATTGCGGAGACTGGTCTCCCAAAGACCAGCACGAGTTGCCGCCCGACGTTACCACTGACGATAACAGCTTTACTTGTGTCAGCGAATTCATTTATCTCGGCTCCTTAATAACGGACAAAAATAATATATCTCCTGAAGTAAGCAGGAGAATAATGGCAGCCAATAAATGCTATTTCAGCGTCCTAAGGTATTTTCGTTCAAAGTTACCCTCATGCAGTAAACTTCTCTACAAGACTTCAGTAAGACCAATTCTGACATACGGCTCGGAATGCTGAGTACTAACCAAAAAACTCTCTTCGTTTTAGAAGGGAAAATCCTTAGCTGCATTTTCGGTGCAGTTCTGGAAAACGAGCAATGGCGAACGCGCTACAACCATGATCTCTACGAGATGTATGACGAGCCTAACGTTATTAAGACCATTCAAATATAATGTCTTCGATGGGCAGGAGTGCAGGATATGTCGCAAGAATGGACGACACCAAAGCACTTAAACGTTTGCTTTATAGTAAACCAGATGGTCAGACCAGACGAGGCCGGCCCAAGCTCAAATGGTTGGATGGCGTAAACTAAGATTTAAGAACTGTTGGAGTGAGAAATTGGAGAGAAAAACCCGAAAATAGGTCACGTTGAAGAAATATACTTGAACAGGTCCCACCCGCGGCTTTAAAGCCTCAGATGATGATGATGATAATTCATTCATGCAGGAGTCGTGTTCTAGAGTAATATAGGAATACGATTGGTGGTAAATGGTATTGAAACTTTTCCCTTGCGGACTTATAAGTTTTTACATTTTAGGGTTGGAATTGTTGGAAGTTTATTTCCGTAAGTTACCTAGTAGAGTTTTTGTTGTGTAACATCTTTTCTCTCGCTTTCCGGCAATCAAAATCTAAATCATAAAAAATCAAAATAATCAAATCTGTGGGAGTGATTTCGTGAAAAGGGACGGAAGTGTGTCACAGGAAGCCGGGGAAGTGCGCGCTATTTGATTTGACCAATGAGCGCGCGTGGTGCTAGAGTTGGCCGTCAGAAACGACCTTGACGAGGCCCCGTCAGTTTAATGTTGCTTGATACCTTAATGTTGCTTATTACCAAGGTGAGATGTCAGATGTTACAACTTACATTTCATATGCGACTACTGTAGAGTGCCTGCTACACGGTTGCCAAGTGCGTCCCCGACAAAAGTGACCTTGGTTGTCGACCGGTAAAGCTGTTTGAAATTTGGTCGTAAACCAACATCTACACGGTTGTAAACCACCAAGGTCACCTCTGTCGAGACGCGGTTGACGACCGAGTAGCAGACACTTAAGGCTCGTTTATTTTTTTTTTTCTATCCCAAGAAGGACACATCGCTATGTTTACGCAAGCCATGCATCAAGTTGCATCCTCTAACATTAGTAGCATTACAAAATTATAACTTAATCACAAGTACCTACCTTAACAAAAAAGTTAATTCACTTTCAATGGCGATCAGCTGACTGCTTACACATAAATCGACATAATAGCATTATGTATAAACAGTAGGTATGTATTGTATACATAGGTATGTTCGCGTTCAGTCGGGATTTCCTCGTTGTCGTCCGAGACATGATAGCAAACGCTTTCAGCGGATACAGCGCTTTTTATTGGAATTCTATTGTTTTTGAGTGAATTTTCTCTTCGTATAATTTTATTTGCGCTAAAATTTGATGAGATTAATTACATTTTTGTGATGGGTGAATTTTTCGCTGTTTTGTTAGACAGCCTGTTTCGTTTTTTTTTTCAAAATGTTTTTAGAAACTATAATATTAAACTTTTTTTATGACCCTGACTAATCTTTTCGCCAAAACTGTTGCCCTCAATGAAGGCGTTTGAAGAAAAATAAATTAAATAACACCACTAAAATCATTAAATAGGTACTTTTTACTTTTTACACCCGACTCTCAATTTCCAAAACAAGTTTACAACAGGCCATCCTCTGTATACCGCAGTTGCTAAGACAATACATTCTAAAACCATACTTTGTTTCCTTCGCGCGCGGCGGAGTGAGTAATGTTTACAAAAAAATGATAAACAAAAAGGTCAATGTACATGCGTTGCAACTAAGCGGCTGCAGCGCTGAGCGGCGCGCTCAATCACAGCTGAGCCAGCAGGTCGGACACCTGACGTCGGCGGCCCCGCCCCCCGCCCGGCCGCCCGCCCCCCCCTGCCATCAGCTGTTAATGTACCCTCACCCCCCGCCACACCGCACCAGCCTTTCCCCTTCGTTTGTGTAATGCGAGGAGCGTCGGCTATCAACGACACGCACCGACATTATATTTTTATGAGTATTGTTCTTATTTATTTCTGTACCAAGTTTTTGATGTTCAGTGTTATGTTTCGAATTTATTTGTGTTATGTTTTTTTATGGCTGAATATAAAGCTAATATCTACGGTATCATTTTAAACAAAAATACAACGTGACTAACTATGTAGTTATTAACGTCATACATACAACAAACGCTAAGCACTTTCAATGCAATTAATAATTAACAAAATGCTTACCACGACGATTCCAACTAGTTATGGATTCTATTTGATGCCACAGAGAACAACAAAAACGCCAACTTTTAATAATATATCGCACATAATGCCTGCCAAATGAATAATTTATCGCAGTGTGTCGATTCGGGGCTCGCATCCCCGGGGTTCGCGGGGTGTCCCCCCGAGGGGGCGCGCGGCGGGAGGGGCGCGCCGGCCGTCAGTCCGCGCCGAGCGGCCGAGCGAGCGCCATGTCCGCGTGTGCGCCGCGCGCCTGCTGCCGGCCGCGCGCCCCGCCGACGTTACTTGACATCACAGCGAAAATAGTCGCCGCCGCGATCCCGTTCCAACGCATCGAGGAGCGCTATGAACGTATCCCGGAGCCGGTGCAGCGCCGCGTCGTGTACTGGTCATTCCCGCGGGATGAGCGGGACATCTGCATGTACTCGTCGCTGGCGCGGGCGCCGCCCGACGACCACCGCAACATCGCCTTCTGCCGCGGCCTGAAGCTGCTGGAGGCTGGTTGCGTGGAGAACGTGCTACAAGTCGGTGAGTGTCAGCTCCGACGCGCCTGCGCCTGTTTACTAATATGCGCCTCGCCCACCCGCGCCGTATAAATAAAAACCTCGACGTGTGCGATCGATAGCTGCTCCTCTCGGGAATTATTCATGCGTCGGCTCGTAAAAGTTTCAGGAGATTAGGGCCTGCCGGGAACGGTGATGGTGACCCCACAACCTCCGCTGATCACAGAGGTCGGCCGGTCGCGCCGCTCACTATCCGTGTGACGCAACTAATAGGCTTATCTCGCTGCAATATCGATAACCCGGTAGTTGCATTGACGTTTAATCGATCCAAAGTTAAACATATTCGCGATTTTACAGCGGACACTGGTACTGGTCCGATAATGTCTCCCTGAGGCACGCTGAGCGACCGATAGGAAATCAGAGCGCCCTAATTAATTGGGACTCATTACTATGCATCGATTCCGTTCCGCATCCATATTCCATATACCACTTCAATGGCTTTATTTTCCTCGTCACAATATCGATATAAAATCGTGTGGAATAATTAATCGAACGCCTAATTAAGATCGACTTTCGAAACTATGCAGATGCATCGTGAAATTCGGCTGAGATTTACATAACTGGAAGTCCCGTTATATAGGGAATTACTCAACCGGATCGGCGTGGTGTCCGCGGCATCGGTGTCGCGGCCGCGAGACGCGCTCGCCTCCGATGGCATTAATCCATGCAGACGTCGTTTGTTACAGTCGCCGCTCTGAATAACGGACGCGAATAAACAATATTAATTGCCTGTTTTTATTTTTATAGGGTCAGACCCGGTTTTATTGTGCTCGGTCGTGGGAGGACGGGTGTTACATATTCATTTGTGCTTATCTGCCATCAGAACGGCGATTACTGGTCATTTTGGGCCGTTTCGGGTCGCACTGCGGCCGCATACGCCACATTTGGTGGGGCCGCGTCGTTCATAATGCTGTCACGTCTCAGGAGAACTTCAGACGCATTAATGTAATAAAAGATATGGAGCATAAACACAAATTCATAGTTGAATCATGTCCGCAGTACGATTTTAGGTACTGGCTTACGTCCAACTTTAGGGCGGTGGAAAAGCCGCCTCGGCGAGATAGCGTTTCCGATATGAATCGTGTACTTATGTTACAGATAAACACGTTTAGTGGTCGGCGGCATGCTTCTCGTGTCCAAAGTGATATAAGTTCCCACACCCATATCATCTGAGTCACACAATCTACGATCAGGAGGAACCGCCCACTTTAAGTAAAAACAGACTGAAATATGTTCCGAGAATTTAGTCGTAGCTAACAAAGGTTGAAGTCAAGGAAGGATTAAATTGTCTGCTATGTAAATTTGTAGGTCAGACGAGGTCTGGGCGAAAGAAAAAGGAGCTCTGTTTAAATTCCTATGTAAAGAAACTCGATTTCTATGAAGTCCTGCTCGTGCAATCGGCATCGGAACTCTTAATGGAGTATGAATAACTTATGGATGCTTTTAAATTTTTAATGCATGCATATCGAGTTCCAACGGTGACAGCATACAGACAGCACGAAATGTCATGTGAAGGAAAAAATATCTGGTTGGCACCATTCGAACAACTTACCAAACGAGAATAGCCAGATTCATGTGTATGAATAAAAGAACGCTGCGCCCTCAAGGTACATGCAAATGATCGAAAATGAGCCCCACGTTTTAAATGTATTGGAGTCGCATGTACATATTTAATTGTCATGCAAAAATAAACGAGCGCACCCGGCAGAGCTCTGTAAATATTTTAATTCAATGTTAATAACTTCATATCAATTCAGTTCGGACGAATCTCGGTGCGCTCCGACCGGTTCCCTGGCTGATCGAGAGCACGGCCACAGGGGTGTGTTTGATCAAACCATCGATACCACTCTTTGTTTGGATTTCATTTCACATAAAACGAACTGCAGCACGTTTCTAACACTGCAGTTCAATTATAATTAGTAATTCCAAGGAAAAAGCATTTTCCGTACTGTGTCGACAGCGATCGTAGATTATTCAATAGAATCGATTTTCATTGGCTAGCATAATGGATGCATTAAATTTTTAAGTACTACATCAACGTTCCTCTTATTAAATATTATATTGCTTTTCTGTTATACAATTCACGAGGCATTTCTTAGGATGGATTTCGTTTGTCTCAATACTGGAAAATGTGTATCATCAAAAAAATATGGTGACATGTCAGTCATACGTAGCCGCCGTCATGAAGATTCATTTTCGAAACTGTACATATTTCTACCGAAATTGCCAGATACATCACAAACAAAATATGAAATACTGCAAACACATATTTTTACAGTCTGTAAGCAATCACTCTTGCGCGTTCGACTGACAAACGTGAGGCGTCCGTCATGCCAAAAAAGATACATGATACATATTCAAATTGCGAATTTGAACAGAATGCAGATGAAGGTATAATTTAAACAATTTTAACGCAAAGTCTGAATAACTAAATACAAAGTAAAGTTGATACGAATATTTCCGTCCACATATCGGTCTCACGGCGTGTCTTCACCAATTTAAGAGTTCACGGCGTGACTGCAGTTCTGAGAAGGACTGTAACGCCGCCATTATTCATAAGATGATCGTATGATATCCATGCTTGTACATAAAAAGTTTGGAGCTTAACGTCTACGGTTTTAGTCGGATCCTTTTAGATTTTTGGAGCAATATTTCATGTAATACGACCAGTTTTATTTGTGACCTTTCAGTAAGCGTTTATTATGTAATGCAGTGTTTCTTCTACAACATTCAGAATCGAGTTCAAACGGTTGGTACCCCACTCCACAGTAAAAGTAAAAGGGTTATTCCACAGTTACAGAAAACGTGTATGGTTGACTAACGATGGTCCCAACTAGTGAACTTAGTAATTGATTTAATTCATTATCATCATGAAATGTAGCGGAAACAGGAAAATCCCATTATAACTGGGATGTTTTATCTCGATTTTTGCAAATGCCCAGAAATTAATTAACTCGCGCTGAAAATGAGTAAGATCCTTAAATAGATTTATTAATAATTAGGTACCTACCAAAGATATGACAAAGCAGAAAGAATTTTAAACTCATCATTAATTATTATCAGCAGCATTCAAATTATAGTTCAAGTAAAATTCTGAACCAATATCGATAAAATTACTTGATTTGGCAGACCATCCGCATGACTGTTCAATTGTCCATATTGAGACCCCATTGACACAATTGGGAAACATGTTTCAATAGACAACATAGCCATCTAACATTATAAACATTTAATAATAGATGTGCCTTCGGTATCTGCAAAAGAGACTATGATGGATCCTGGACGCTCCTAAATGGACGTTAAAGAATTATTAGACACGGAAAGGTATATTCCCATAAAGCGAAGACAAGATCAAGATGTTGTCATATCATCTATATATACGAAAAACCATGGAGAATAAAATGCTTTCAACATGGTCAGAGCAGGCATTTTGCTGAAATTGTTGACACTGATTAGAGTTTAAACTTGGTTTATGAAACTAAGTTTATCCATCATTATCATCAACCACCCACAACCCAACTTCACCAACTGCGGGCATTTGCCTTTATGTTTTGCTTATCCCTGATCTTCTAGACAAATTATTCAGCAAATATTTCTTCTTTTACGGACCCCAACTTTTTATCTCCAACATTTTTAAAGGACTTTACTTAAACCAGGGATTCCAAACAGGTGGGGCGCGTAGAGTGACCAATGGGGGGGGGGGCTCTAATAGTAAACTATAGATTTATTAAATTTAATGTTCTTGTTTTAGAAAAGGATAAGGTTACTTTTCAAAACCCAAATATTTCATAATATTGTAGTTTGGTACTGTGAAATAAGTTTCAACTTTTCTGCATAAGTCGACAAAATAAGTTCTCCTACTTCTGTATGAATGGACGAAAAACCGAACATATCCGAGGCGGCGTGGTACAATTCACGAGTTCACTTTGCTCGCTCTTCCATTCTACATTATCTGCAACTTTTCTGCATAAGTAGACAAAGTAACTTTTTTTTCTGTATGAATGAAAAATTGAATGAATCCGAAATCATACAAGATTTTTTAAGCTCACTTTGCTCGCTCTTACATTATCCATTTCATAATTCTTGACTTTTTCTGCAAAACTCGACAAAGTAACTTCTATGTGTGTCAGAATGATCAAAAGAAATTCTAACCTATCCAAGGGGGTGCAAACATTTTCGACCTCACTTTCGCTCGCTGTAAATTCTTATGCTTTCTGCTTATATCGACAAAATAACTCAGGGGCGTAGTGATTTTAAAAGAAAATTAGGGGGCGCGTATATTAAAAGGTTGGGAAACCCTGACTTAAACAGAAATAAGCCTAATCACACAGCCTGGCAAAAATTTATGCACACTTCCTACACTGTTTAAATATTATATTACACACATTGTTTGTACGACAATGGTTTTTACAAAACCATCAAAATGGAATATGTCATTGTAATTACTTCTTATCGTAGTTTAAATAACCATAATCGTGATGTGTGTAATTGTAAAACAATCTGTGCGCTATTATGTCTGGTAATAATCTCGTGTTCGTCAGCAGGCGTAATTGCTTTAAAATGAGAATAGAAATATTTTTGGTGACACACTGTTACATAAATGTGTTAAGAGTCTATACCTAAAATTGCTTAGCATGATCCTCCGTTATATCGAAAATATTGCAGCATTAATTTTGAAACAAATATATGTTAAAGTTGAGGATTAATGTTAAGTGTTTGACGAAAACACGATTCCATAAAATTTTCTCAGTAGAAAAAAAAAACTAAAGCTAACTCCAAAGCAAACAATAAACCACTAGTATTAAAAAAATACTTCAAATTCGATCATAAAACTTTGCATAATAATTAATAACTGAACTAAATATAAAGTAGATACCATTTTTTTTAAATTAAGTACCAGTATTTTTACCGTAAAAAGAAATTACCAAAATTGCCTTGGAGCTGCCAGTGCCCACTCGGTCTCGCTCTCACTCAATCCGCAAGCAGTATGTTCCGAGCGAGATAAAAAGTGAGTTTGCGCTGAGGTAGTATGGGCTCTTAAGAATCAGCTTTAGTTTGCATCCCTTTTAGAAATAAAGTCCAGACAACAGTCAGTCAGTCTCACAACATTAAGAGTTAAAAGTTTATCAAAGTTGCGAAAATTTTTGAACTTTTCCAGTAAAATCACGAATTGGTCGTTGATCTTTCCTTTTCAATCCTTCCCAACGCAATTCACCACAAACCAAAGGACAACAGAATTTTACATATAAGCCAAGCATTTTGAATTAGATTTAAGAGACAACGAGACTATTGATGTTTGGCTAGCCTCGGTTTCCCTTCGCATTATTTGCAACACTACAATGACTCACTCTACTAAACCATATCCGTTAGTATTTCAACAACTAAAGCATCTATTCACGAACACACCATCACATCCGTAAAAACCACCAACCACATGTCAATACAATCGCGATTCATAGCAACAAAGAAATTACAGAGCAAACTGACAAACAGACAAACTCAATACTCCTCTGTCCAATAACAGTGTTTCATAGTATTCACACAAGAGCAGTTCTGTCGCGCGACCTCGCACCAAAAACTAAAATAACAAGCCCCCCATATGCTCCACTTCAGCCCCTCTAACACCTATATCAATAAGCAATGGGAAAGACGAGGTAGATCTCGAAATACTGGTCACACTCACAAAGACATGCTTGTGAGTACCAAAAGCACCTCCGCATTTTAGAATCCAATTGCAAGTTTACGCGTGCAATTCTGGAGGTCCTTAATGTTCAGGGAATAGGGAATGTTTTGCAATGAATAGAGGCATTGTTGGTGAACACATACAGTGAATCTTTGAAGCCAAAGAAGCTTGTGAAGAGTATTGAATGCTTGATTTGATGGTGTAAAGATAAACTTGCGAGTACCTGAGAAATTTGGTACTGTTGGAAAGTTTCATCTAATACGTTACTGAACTATTTCGTTCAAACTTGTTTAAAATTGAATTCCATACAACAATGTGTTTTGTAAATATGTGTATTATTAGTTTTCCAGTTTATTTTCTTTGGTTATTACCGAGTATGTGTTAACGTGTCGATATAATCTAGGACAGAAATGGCTTTGTGATACGGCAGCGTTCACGCAAATACTGGTTTGGATTGTTCCATCGATATCCATCGATGTGGACATAATCAATTAGATGTTAACGAGTAATGGATTTATGACGTTGGTAATGATGGAGCACTCAATAGCTATTACAGGCTTCGGCTGACTACAACGTTGTAGCTGTAGTACTTGTCGATTCTTCACAGATTATAAAAACGCAGCCTATTAAATCACTTACACAATTTAATTAAGTAAAGATTTGCTGTGCGAAAAGGATAAAAGCAAACCGAAATATGCGATAATGTCTTGATGGACAAGAATTCAGACGATACTTCCATAAATGCAATGATTTGCAAATAACACAACCTCCTAATAAGATTTAAAGTCGAAGACCCAATCTCCGAAATTCCGAATGCAAATCCAAGGTCTAACCAGATCCATATTAATGCAGAACCAATTATATGATGACTAAACTAAATAAGTAAATAATGATTCAATTTAACGTGGGAACTAATAGTACATATTGGGTGTTAATTGATATAGAGTTCAGGGTCAAATATAGTCAATTGCAAAGCTTTTGACCTTCATGATCAGTCGAGCTCAAATTGCTTCTTTATACGAATAGCTATAGCTTCTGAATTGTGATCGATTATCTTGGCTGAGACATGTAATGGGTAGGCAAGCAAGTGTGTCTTATACTGATGCTTGCGACTTGCCGTAGGATCGTTTTTTCGGTAAAGATTAATCGTGTCTATTATCTAATATGTGCTAACTGCTACTTAACTATAAACAAGTTCTAACAGTTTAAAATAAGGAAGAGCCTAAAAAGAAGACAAAAGAAACACATGAGGGCTTGATGAGCCCAAAAAACATATATCACAAATTCGAAACTTGCTTGATCAGTTTTCCAAACAAGTTACGATATTGTGCGTGTTTTAAAATTTATTTAGGCCGTATTTTGAAGTCTTTGAGCAACATCCACATTAATTTTGAGACTCAGCTTCATAAAAATTAAGTGTCTTCAATAATCGTAAAGTAGCTAAATCTAAATCGATGGGCAATCAACGACCTAGTTCTAACACATCGTCATTAAAACTGATTTCGACAGCCATCCGAATTCTGATGAGTGTTCCGATGACACACGTACCTACCGTGGCGACTACTAGTGACTCACTTCCATGTATATTTTGTATTAATGTAATAAACAGTTGTACAATTTAAATACAATGATTTTATGAGCTCATTGTTTGCACTCAAGATTACGTATCCTTCTGATTTTTTATTTGTCGCAGCTTCTTGGTTGATAGGAAAAGATAAAGATATCGATAAAAGTCAGTGCATCATTGGTCTATTTGTGCCATGAATTATTGGAGAAAAATTTGTTTGAGCTATTGACAGCAAATTGACTGGATCGATGTCATCTGTCAGAATTATTAGGGACGTCACAATTTTAAATTGCAATACATTCTCGGGGATTTACAGCGAACATCACCTGTCCAAGCATTTTCCTTTTAAATTTTTGAGGGAGACTCCCAAGTTTGTATCCGTACCAAACAGAAAGAGTAAATATTACTATCACCTAATTCTCTGAAGCAGTTTGCATGTTATTCACGATGTAACAATGAGCATTTTATTATTTTGTAAATAAAACCAGGACATACATGACGCTACCAAGAAGACTGACAAAGAAAATGTTGCAACACATAATTATGTTCATAAGAAATCATGTTTGTTTTACCGTTACGAAATCATGCTTTTCTTATGTCGAGAGGAAAATTGCAATGAGGATATTATTTTGTAATTATGCAGATAAGGGATAAGTCGCAGAATAAGCATCGCCCGTAGTGTGATTCGTCATCTTCGTCTGTATCTTGGTGTATTCAGTGGAAGTCTCAAGAGGAAGACAAATATGGGACCGGTAAAAGGCAACAAAACATGCCTTAAACATAAACCTATTGATCTTATGATTCACCTCCAAAATAGGAAACAAAACAAAAAACTAGTAAAACCGACATAACATTAAAAAACAGAGTAACCAGTTAATATATATTACCAAACAAGGCTTGCCAAATGAACTCAAAATAGTCCAATCTAAAAATAGGATCACATTAAATACTTTTATCACCACGCCTGGGTCAAATACAGTCAGGTCAGATCCAATTACCGCCACAAAGGGGCGAAAGGTGGGAGGTCGCGCAATTAGCTTCAATCAGACGCCAGGAAGACGGAATTAAGTTATTAGACGGCAGGCTTTGGCACTGACCCGGGGAAATATGCGTATAGCTTGATACTTTACATTGTAGGGTTCAATAAATTGTAAATTATTTGGTGTTGTGCAACCTTTGATTTGAAAGATACAGGTTTTTCATTTTGTGTTTTCATATAGACCATTTTGAAAGAAGTCATAGTAATTCTGTAGTTTGTCTCTCTTTTTCGAATTCGGCAGTCTGAGATAATCTTATAATATTATCTCAGCCTGCCTTGAGTCTGTATTGCATTCAATCTTATAATAGATGATTTTGAAGACGAATTCGTTCTTAGTCGATTTTATGTATTAAATCTAGAGGCAGATCAAATCGAACTATTGAAAATCGATTATAATACAAATTTGTATTCTCCGAACATTTATATTCTTCTGATTTCATCGATTTGGCACGAAAATTGCATTTAAATACTACAAATTGTTAATAATGGTTCAAGTCTGCTCATGTTCTAAATAAAAAATCTGCCTGATTTGGTATATTTAAGCATCTAATCACCACCGAAATATGAATCCTCTTTAACGAGAACTTTGACTTCTAAATGAAAAGCTACAATTTTGGACGATGCAGTAACAGAGCATTTGGCTATTCCATAGAGATCGCAGATCCACAATATTTTTTTAAACAAAGTTCCTTATCACAGGGTATACTCTGCACACTTGGCGAATGAGAGCTAGCCCGAATCCGCATGACGCAGGTCCTCACCGGATACGGTTGTTTCGGGAGGTTCCGGATAAGGCAGATGGAAACGCCCGGGTATCGCCATTGTGAGAATCGCAGTCCGATAAGGACCAGGCCCGGGTCGACGGCGCGTTATGGTCCACGCGCGTCTCAAAGAGATGTCAGCACACCTGCCGGGGTCCGCTATGGCCGATGCCTGCCGGGGTCGCGGGAAAGTCCGAAAGGGATACCGTGGCCCCTGGCAACATATAGGCAACTAAAGAAACACGGGTGGGTTTTAGTCAGTAAGAGTCTGACACGCTCTCCCGCTCCGCTCAGAGAGGGAGAAGTTATTTGATAAGATCCCACAAAAAAAAGGGCCATCTAAAGAGAGCTAAAAAAGTGTAACATTTTGACCGTCAATAAACTTTTGTAACCACAAGCCAAGTGCAAAAGCGAAAAGTACTTCGTTCCAACCGGGTATCCCACGAGCAGGACAGCTCTCTTGTGTTTTTTGTTATTCTGAGTTTATACGCACACAAAGATGGTCTATTATTGCAACCTCAAAACAGAAGACATCCAAAAGTTGTAATTGAAAAACCATAAAAAAACTCCTCGAACTTTTGAATCGACTGAAGTATGCGACTTTTAAATATCCATAACGTCACAATAGTCTCCAATATCCATCACACTGTAGACATAGACAAGGAGGTTTTGTAATGTAGATATGTATCATTTGTTATTGTCAATTATAATGATACGAGCTTGCTTGAAGGCTGGCTTGGCTTGTACATTTATATCGGCGAACATAAACGGTTTGTGACAACGATTTACTTCGTGCGTGGATCGGACAGATGTTTGATCGCTTTTTTATTTGCTCTGAATTAAGATCTTGTTTCTATTATCTGTTTGAGCACTCGATTGTCTCTTTTGAGCATTATATAGGTGCTTTTAGTACACTCAATCTGCGCATATTAATGCATCGTACGCAAACACCTATGTTTCTACTAACTACTCGAAGAATGACTGCTAATCTTGACTTCCGTAAGAGAAGCCTTATAAATCAATTCATCATCATTATTATTAATTTGGTTTTTTTCTGTCTATTACTGGTTAGTTGGTAATAGACAGAAAAAAGTTTGGCCATTAAGTTTGGTTTGGCCTTTTTTGTAGTTTTTTTACGTCAAGCATCTTGGCTCGCTTTCGTCCATTGGTTGCGAACTTCCATCTCTACCAACATCATATGTTCCATTTCCCAGTTAACAGATACCTATCAACCATCAACAATTCCTCGTTTGTTGACAAACCTTTCACCCACATTTCACACACTCTTAATACCAAAATAAGGTCGGTACACTTGAAAAACTAACAATTTTATCTAGTTTCGCAACTTCGGTTACTATCGACCGATAGGAAGGCTCGCATGGTTGACCCAATATTCAATCACAGATATCGTAAGTGTGTCAAAACATTTTGACAAGCACTACTAATAATATTACATGTACTATTTAATTTGGTTTGTGCTGATTGGCTGTAGGTACTGCCGCTTGTCTATTGCAAAACAGATTCGAGCTTTGCAATTTGTAGTAATACATAATCAAAAATTATAGGAGCTGGAATAGCTGTTGTAGATGGGTCTTCGTAACCCCGATCCTTGCTCGAAAACGAGGTGCCAGCAGTTGTTGCAGCTGTGCACGTAGCTTTAAATTCCCCGAATAATAATCATGATCAAAACTTTGATCCAGCCCGTCCCATCTTTGATGTCCTCCCTCCGGTGACGCCCTAAGCCGAAGCTCGTACCCCACAGGGGGGTGCCCTTAGCGAGCGTTCACCTAGCTTCTTAGCTTAGTTTGTATGTCCCTGGCTGGAGGCTTTAGTTTAGCAGCTTAAGGCAACCACAGGATTGACCGGTTAAATAGTCATGACCTCAGAGGTCAGCTATGAGATGCGCTACAGAAAAAAAAAATGGGTCTTCGTAAACTTCCCCGTTGATATTTCCGTTTTATTTTTAGTGTTTTTGCGCTAGCAGTACGCGTAGCATGACGATGAAACGGGTTTTATCGAAGAAAGAAAAGACAAAATGAAAAATAAACTATCGTAATCTGTCATTTTGACTATTCTTCCGTCGACAAAACCCGTTTCTACAGTGGTCATGCTATACAGTCTAAATCGGTATAAGGAGCATTGGAAGACCAATAAATAGCCAGGTCGTCCTACAAAAGATCGGGGGGAAGACCTGGACGAGACTCGCACATACCAGGAAAGCATGTCAAAAAAGTGAGGTCTATACTCAGCAGTGTCTGGAACTAGGCTGCCGATAATGAGGATACTATCATCATTATTTAATTAAAGACTTACTTTTGCGTGGTTTTCTTCAAAAATCAATGTATATTAATCTTTTTATATAATGCAGTACACAATTTTATGATATTTAAAACTGATACCTTCCTACCGAGTCCCAGCCAACAAAATGCAAGTACACCTGTTCTTCGTTCATACTAAACTGGACCGAAAGGCCTTCACCCATGGAAGCGGAACCGAGCATCCAACTCATTTGTCTGAACATGAAAAACCTTGTTCTGCGAAAACAATAAACAATTACTCTAACATTACTAACGCTTGGCAGTAGTACTATCATCCTTAGGTCAGTGGTATCATTAGCACTATTCAAAGGTTCCTTCTCACTAGCTCCTTTATGCTCTTCAAAATTTATTTATTTTTCTCTTTTAAGTAATTTGTGTGTACATTAAAAAATGAATCAAAATAATAGAACATTATTATGATGTCCGAATAGCTTATAATTTTCGTTTGATTAATTGTTAAATGTAACGAGTTCTTTTGAGTTCCTTTTGTCAAATCAGAATATGATCATTTTTACCCAGCTGCGGCGGAGCTGAAAAAGAGGTGATGTTTTTTCGTTTGGTTCTCATTTCATTAAGCCAATAGCTAGAAGAAATTATTTAGTCATGCACCTATGCTGCATTGACAGTCGTTACGGGAAGCCTAAAAGTCTGACAGCCAGTCTTACCAAGGGATATCGTGTTACACAGTAACTGGGCTGTGGAGGTCAGATAGGTATTCGCTGCATGTAACATACTGGTATTCATCTGCATACGGTTAGACTGGAAGCTGACCCCAACATAGTTGGGAAAAGGCTAGTCAGATTGATTGGTACTTTAGTGGTGCAAAGCAAAAACTTTTTGAGATAGTGACGAAAACAACAAGCTTGACACAGATAGGCGAATCAAAGATGCGCATGACAAAAAGAAAGAGAGTAGAGTATTTACAAAAATCAATCATAAAAACACCTGCTGAACTATTATTTTACCAATTCGCACCAAAAGACTAATTTCTTAGAATTTAATAGTTAGGAAAGTCCAACGTTTTGTTGCGAGTGATATCCACCCAACATTTTTAGCCCAAATCACAACTCGCCCATGCAAAAGGAAAATCAAGATATGCATTAAGTTTTCCGACTGATCCTTGTGAAGTCTGCCTTGTATGAACTGCCATTTTGGGTGGGACTGGCGACTTTTTCGCGGGCTTAATTTTAGCAGTGGTGGTTATTGACTGCGTACTACGTACGAGGGTGATCGTTACACGTCAGTCTACCAACACATTTACCGTGGTCTTGTGTTCGGAACGGACCGGAAGCGAGTAGTTGAGAATAGCACTTTATTTAACTTTACATTGTGTGATTGAGTACTCACCTACCCCATGATTACGTATTCAACGAGTTTTTTATCTCTCCTTAATTATCTTTCGGAAAAAACTAAAAAAGAGCCTTTTTTTCTCTGAATTCTGAAATAACAATGTAGATTGAAGATCTTGGGAGTCTTTGTTCTAGATGCTCTGGGCTATATCTTACCTATAGCAGTTAGGTGTTTGTTGAGGAGCAGCCCCGGATCTAGGGGGGGCCCAAACTGGGGCACGTAGTCCGGGCGACAAATTCAAGCGTAGTAGACAAGTGCACCACTCAGCACTACCCAGCACACCGCAACTTCGCAATAAATGAGACGCGCACCACATATAAATCTTCTATTTTTTTTCTTTTTTACAACAGTTTTGGCCCCACTGTTGGATTGGCGCATTATCGATCAATAAAATTTTATTATTATGTTGCCGCAAAAATTTACATTTTGAGAAAATTTTAATTTCGTGGGCTAACTTAGCGTATCTCTATAAAATATTGGCGGAGGGCGGTAGACGGCATTAGGTATTTGCGCCACCTCAAAAAAAATCTAGATCCGGGGCTGTTGAAGAGGTCCGGAGTCAATTTTGTGAGGGTCGTAAGGATTTTGGGGAGTAAAATTATCTGCTAGATGTGACTGCCAGCATTCATCAACATATCCAGCATCACACCTGCAGTCCCCGAAGGGCTAGCAGAGGCACACACATTTTTGCAGCATTAATTAAAAAAGTGTTAAAACGCTCTCATGCATTCAGCAGATAGAAAAATAGCAGTGATAGCCTAGTGGTCTGACCTTCAGACTGCCAAGTCATAGTCCTCGAGTTCTAACCCAAGGCACGCACCTCAGACTTTTCGGATTCATGTGTGTATTGTATAATTATCAATTGCTTCAAAAACGGCAAAGGAAAACATCGTGAGGAAAAACCGGTATGCCTGAGAGATATTTCTCGACGCCATGTGAAGCCAAGTCAGAGGCCCATGGGCGGCTTTAAGACTCTGACACCAGGTTAGTCACTAATCACATGAAAAGAAGAAGCAGATATAAAAGTGCTCTGAACGTACCAATACAATTACAGCTACCTCCATCTACCTTTTTTCTAAAACCGACCGAAAAATCAGAAAACAAGGGAAGATCAATTTAGTAAATTCGAGACAAAAACCGATCGAAACTATAAATAAGCCCGAGGCGACGAGGGCTAATCGTAGCAAAGCGCACGTACCAGCCAATCATGTGTAATTTGGTACCACTTTGTACCAATAATAAAACAAATTACTTTTGTAACGGCCCTTTGGACCTACGGTATGCCACTCAGGTTATTATAACTGAAATCATTACTTTTTTTCATAGATTTTTGTTTAAGACCATGCACTTCAAAGACAATTTCCACGCAAATTCCGCCCGCATGCACCCCACCACTCTACTATGTGCTAAACGCTAACACATCAGTAATAAAGTTGAATATCGCGTGCGCTCTTTGGTCGTTTTCGAGCACGGAATAAATGTCGTAAGTCTTAGTTCTTATTTCGTTTATAACTAAAGTAATAATTGATCTGAAGAAAAAATATCTTATATCTGGATAATAAACTATATTTTCTTACTGTAAATAATTATTTTAGACATAAAAGCCGAGTAGTCTTGTTTTTGTTTTAAATAATCTTTAAAAAGACATGTTTTTCGAAAATATTCCAATTACGGAACTGTCTTATATATGGAAAGAAAAAGATCCAATAAAGTTAAAGCTAAAGTTCCATTTTGATTGTATGTGCGACTTTTTCAGAATATTAGTGCAAATTAACATACAATTTAGGGAGCCTCCGCTCCTTATTTGGCGACTACACAGATTGGGAGACATAAAATGTGGGGAAGGGTAATTGTGTAACACACTTACAGTAGCAATGGCCTTCATTTTGACAGTTCAACAACATTCAATGCGTTATTTACGTTATTAAGCTGACAAATTTTTCGAACATATGAAGCAATGGATTAGTAATATCTTTCAAATCATTTAAATTGTATTTGAAAGTGTATTATGCAAGGTGCAGATCTTATTATTAATCCATATTAATAAAGTAACTTGTCTGAACCACTGAAGCGATCGTTATACTATGAAAGACAAATAGGTGGCCGGATGAAAAACAAAATAGAAGCAGGCGAAATCGCGGGCAACAGCTTGTCTACTATAATCCCAAAGTTAGTACTTGAATTTAAATTACACGTTATGGAAAGTAAGACCAAAACCGATCAAGTGTGATGTGGTCCTAAGAGCATTATTATCAGTTATCACACTGACGTTTTACCAGCGTTTTTCCAGCGAGGCGATTTTTGAACGTGCTCTCTCGAGCGATCACGCCATGTGTTCTCTGCGTTTTCACAATATTGAACACACGGCTACACATCAAGCTATACATTTCTAGTATAAGCTGACCTCGCATTGTACGGAAATCCTATACAATGCGAGATCAGCATAAACTGGAAATGTATAGCTTGATGTGTAGCCGTGTGTACACTCGCTTATCTCGATCTCTCTCTCTTGCAAGGCTCGGATGCCGGTTAAATTTTTAAACCTTTATTATGTACTTGACGCAAAAACCTTTAAATTTGGTTTCGTTCGCAGAAACCGGTTTTTATTCATCGGTTTTGGAGGCGTCTCTAGGTACTAGGTTTTGGAGGTTTTTCGGATTAAACGGTTTAGAGCAGTATTAACCGGAATTTTGTTTAGTTTTTATTCAGCGCGGCATCCTCACAAGTTGTCACAAGTTGCATCGCGTTTACCGACATGTCGTCGTATAAACCGGTTAATATAGTTAAAATAAAGTTCTTAAAAACGTTCACGTTCTTAAGAAAGTTCGGAGTAAAACCCAAATAAAACCGTTACCGGTATTTTATAAACCGGTTCAGAGCCTTGCTCTCTTGTAATTTTCTTTCGTTCCGGAAACGCGGCGAATACGTGGCGTGCTCGCTACACACACACAACGAACGTGTTAAACAATCTCTTCGCCGTTAACACGCTGGTAAATCGTCAGTGTGATATAGCCCTTAGTAATGTGTAAGTTCTGAATTTCGTGAATACAGTCAATTTTCGTTCACCTAAAAATCATTAACAAAATAGTTTTCTGACTGAACCATGTGTACAGCAAAAGAGAGAAATGCTCACATAACTCACAAAGACCGCGCAACTTCAGTAAAAATTTATTATACAACTTTTGGCCATCCCACCTTCAGCTTAATATGCAAAAACAGAAAAATATCAGTAAATCAATCAAGCGCAACATCGCCGTCGGTCGTAACAGCGATCGGTTTAGTGTTGCCATAAACAACAAAGTACGAATGTACTAATTTAACAATAACCCTATAACGCGGGCGGGGGAGGGAGGACCAAATTGCCTGCGGGGGTACTCCCGACCCAACTTGGTCCGGTGTGCTTTAAAACTTGATGCCCCCAAGTGGGAGGGCTGTAACTCTTTTGAATTCAACTGATTTTTAATAGATGCGATGTTTTAGGGTAGGTATTTCTACTGTTATTACTGTCGTTGTGCATCGCTGATATTGTTTTGTTTTTGTGTATTATTTTTTATGCCTTATGGTCTGGAGTTTTAAAATTAAAATTTTTATGTGAATAAAGATCTCGATTACTTGCCTGTAGAGTGAAGCAAAATAACTATAAATCATAAATAGTGCCTGTAGAGTGAAGCAAAATAACTATAAATCATAAATAGAAACATCGTTATTTCTATCCATAGAGCCAAAAGGCAGCTAACAACTTTGCAGCGGCCCTCTCAAGTCTCAGGTAAATATGGATGAGTAATGGTTATCATGACACATCCATGCACAAAGAAATAACACAGGTATACGTATGGAGCATATATTATCATGACCAAAGGGGAAGAATCACAAAGGAGAACCATAAATAATTAATAAGGTGAAAGTCCCCGGCTGCCTATCGCATTAATAATCTCTTTTTAATAATGATAGGTGCAGAATCTTATTTGGCGAAATTGGCTCCCTGCCCGCACCGAGGACGCCTAGAACTCCCAACTTTACATAATTTACTTTTGGCAAAAAATCTACAAAATTATTCATTCTCCGTTCGAAAACCAATATCGGGTCCGCCATGTTGGCTGAATCCGAAATAAGCTTCACAAATTTGTTTTGTGGAAAAAAGCGGGGAGATTTGGCAGTTGGCAAGGTACCTGGCACGGCGGCCGGTCGTCGGCACTTGGCAGCGCCCTTAATGCGCCAGCCAATGTGCACTGGCCGGCCCGGAGATTTGGCAAGCCAACATATTTCGACACCTTGTAGGAAAGGATTTAGCGTTGTTTCCTTTGGCATGGCGGAGGCATCATCAAAGTGAAGCGTCAGCCGCAGACTTACGAAGCAGTTGCAGTTCCTCACGCACAAATACTTTGTGGTTTAATTTTGTTGTTTGTAATGCGCGGCGGTAAATCATTCTTGCGAATCTGATGTTGGTTTCAAGGTTTTAAATCAACTCCTTACTCAATGTATATTTTCATCGAAAAAATTATTCAACATGAAAATTACCGTCTTCCCCAGTCCATGGGTCGTTGAGACCGAACAAAATGATCTCCACTACAACCAATTAAAATAGAATTAGTGAAAACACAAAAAAGCTAAGAATTTCAACTCTAATTAACTGAAACTTTACAAAAAAATATCATATAAAAACATCTCGCGTGTCATTAGACCCCTGCGTCCCCGTGGTGTTATATTACAAACACAATTTATCCTTTTTCGACTCTATACTTAGGCTTTAAGGTTCAATTTTGACTAGCAAGTACGTAGAAGTAAATATGCTCTTACCCCCTCGGAGAGTGGTCCTTTTTTTCTCAAATTTTTTCGTCGTTTCGTACCTGTGGGCTCAACAAAAAGTGTTGCCGGGTGAAGCCAGATGCCTGCACTTGTATCAACACATGGATGTCCCATTGTGCAAAACGCACAGAGATGGGTTGAGCATCTTGAAAAGCTAAATTCTGTACAAGGAATAAGTTTCATATTACTGGGAGCTGGTATGTCTGTATTTTTATAAAATGCTTACATGTGTTTGAAATTTTGGCGATGGCATGCGGCACGCCCATAAATTTTGGTATGAATGAGTACTTACAAACTGTGAGAAATTATTTTGTTTCGACGAGCAACGTAACGCCACTTCACAAATAAGTTTTGTTATTTTACACGTTTGATCAAAGAGGTTATATTTATCTACAAGATTTATTCTTAGGTAAGTTTTATTTTTATTATTGCGCAGACCATTTATTCATACAATTATTTTAACACGATCGCTTGTTTAAAAACTGCTTTTCTTTCCGTATTTTGTTCCGAGAACGATAAAACTTCTAGAAACGGTAAAACAGCGCGTAAAGTCCATTTCAAAACCCTTTTTGATTTTTTCCTCAACCTTTAACATTAATCAAAAAATAATACCTTCAAAGGAGCACTTCAACCGCAAGCCGAATCTGACATTCTGACCACAATACAACCTCGCAAACTTACCCCGCCACTTATACAAAGAAAATTAACACTTAACACCTATTACTTAAGGTTTGTATGACCTGCACGTGTAAGTTAGTTCTCTTAACCCGTTGAACGAGTTCGGGCTATTGTTTTGAACGTATTTTTTACTTCAGTTTACTTCCCAGCCCACCCGGATGCCTGCAATCAATAGATTAGATTTAAACTTAGATTATCGCATGACAGGATGCGTAGTGAACCACCTTGTAATAGCAGCCTTGGATGCCACTAACATGGAAATGGTTTTAGAATAGGAATAAACATTGAGTTGAGGTGTGGTTTAGAAAGATTGGAAAAGATACACATTTTTATCATACGTTAAAAAGAAAGTTATCTTCCGTTACGGTTTTTATTATAAATATATAGGTAAAAGCAGGAAATGACGTTATAGTGCAGGTCCTTGGTGACGCACATCTAGCATGTAATAATGAAGAACATTGAACATTTAGTATTTTGTTTATTTCCAAAGATAATTGCGACATAAAGGACCAAAGGTTTTTTAAATATTTATTTTTCTTAAAATCTTAAACAATCCACTCATTTTGCCAACATTACAAGTTCTTGTCAAACATTGCATCCTTACAAATAAAACCAAAGTAAATATAAATGGCAGGTAACGTCGTAAATATGGTCATAAAAGACTGTGCTGTATAATTTCAACAGTCCATAACATTCTGATAGATGAACGGGAAAAAATGTAGATAAACTATCCTATGCTTAAATGCGACACTTAACGAAGGAAGTGATTGCATGAACAAAGAAAACAAAAATCGTGGATGACCAAGGCCATCATAACATTATCGAAACGCCGCAGGAGTTTCTTGTCCATTCTTCTCTACAGTTCGTTTTTAATCCCAATTCCTAGAGGCTAATTTGACAGGTGCAAATGTCAAACTCCAAATTGAAAAACAAACAAGAATCACTTGAAAAAGCAACTACATAAAATCTTTTCTAATTTCTTATAAGAGTTAGCATTCAAACGTGACTTCAAATAACCTTTTTGAATAAAGGCCTTATCACGCTGGTACTTTGCGAGCGAGCTATCAGCGAAGCGATTGTTCAACGCGCTCACTGCGTATGCGTCACGTGTGCGCAACGTGTTGACCGCGTCGTATAATACATATTTAGCGATTGACGAGCGTATAAGAGAGAGTGAGACAAGCAAGTGATTGTGAAAACGTGGACGCGTATACGTCGCGTAGTCGCGATTACCTCGCTTTAAAGCCGCGGAGAGCATGTTCACCGAACGCCTTTCTGGAAACACACTGGAAAATTGTCAGTGTGATGATAACGCTCTTAATGATTTGACTTTTTGTAGATGGAATGGTTTGTTTGTAAAGAAAAGGACTGATGGATTTTGCAAAAGATTGTTATCACAATTCATATAATTATTATTTATATATTTTTTTTAATCATTATTATTTTTAACTGTTTTTTACCATATGCAAAAAAAAAAGTTTATTAAAAAAACACGCTCTTATCACGCACAAAAAATGATAAAATAATTTAACATCTTGTCACTTCTTTCTTCTTCCAATGATTAATTCAAAAAGTGTGGAGCGCTTTGTTTTAATTAATTAAATGTAAAGACAACCAAAAACCGTTCCACGCTTTTTGTCTAATATTATTAGTATGGAGACACACGTTCTTTACTTGATGTGGATATCTTTAGCTTACACGGTTAACTTCTGACCCTATCCATCAAAAGGAGCAATAATTAAGTCCCAAGATGTTATAAACATTGATTAGTGTGTTATTATAAGGAGATTAATTTATTATCATAACGGGAGTGCGAGGTATAAGTGGGTAAACAAAGGCTTGACAAAACGAGAGATATTTTATGAGACAGAGACATTTAAATATTTTAAATAGTATGGAGACAGAGACTTTTAAATATTTTAAATAGTATGGATACAGAGACATTTAAATATTTTAAATAGTATGGAGACAAGAGATATTTAAATGTAGAGGGTCAAGTTAAATTAGCCAGCGAAACTCCGCAGACGTGATAGGTATTGATATCTAAACTCGATAAAATAAAAAATAAAAATATTTGATGATTTTTTTGAGAACGACTGCTTGTGGCTATGTTGGTACTTGAAGTATGAATTGATTTTTTTTTTAAAATCTTGTTTAACTGATTAAACTCATCACGTCCGTGTAAAAGTTACATTTTTATTTATTTTTCTGATTTCAAGTGATTACACGCTTGTCCACTCTGAAATGACGCGCCCCACTACCGCATTGCCGCCTTACCGCATTAAGGCTCTTTCAAACAGGCGCGACACGCGACGCGACACAAAGACACCGCTCGTCGCGCGACGAGCGGTGCCTTTACCGTGTGCTTAAAATACGGTAATGGGGCGCGTCATTTCAAAGTGGACAAGGGGTTGATTACTCCAAAAATAAGCTCATTTAATTAATTTCTTTTTTGTTACTTAATTTGAGTTAATTTGACCCTATAGCAGTAGGACAGCGAAAAACTAAAAATATACGCGTAGGCATCTTCTATGAACTAAAAACCAATTTTTAAGCTGACGAGTATGTCATGTGACATAGGTAAGTATTTAATAATCTCAGATTACTAATTTACAAAATTCTATGCTAAATTCACATTGTTATTTAGTCGTAGGTACACCTACACACCAAAAAATGCTAAATTAACAAGTACAAAAGAGTACATACTTATATTCAAATTGTCCATTAGCAGTGCATTAACCTCTTTTTTTTGAGTCATTGTTACAAGAATATTGGTGTTAACATTATTTTCTTCAACTCAATCCTTAAGTTTTAAAGAGATATTTTCTTATATTTTTTGACGGATTTGCCTCTCTTGCAAAGGTAATCAAAATACTTAGAACTAATCAAAACATAGCCACTATATTATCGTCATCTGTCTAGCCTTTTCCCAACTATGTTGGGGTCGACTTCCAGGCTAAGACCAAGCCCGCACTGCGATTAAAAATCGCTCGAAATTTTTATCGCAATTGTGTAACACAAATGGTATCTTATGTATCTACACGCTCTGGCGATTTCAAATTAGTGTTCGTTGCAATACTTGCAATGCCGAACATTGATATAAACTGCGCGAATAAAATTGCAGCGCGGGCTAGGCCTAACTGGATGCAGCTGGATACCAGTATTTTACATGGAGCAAATTAATATAGGTACAGTCAATCACAGAACAATAGTAACGATTTGACATTGACAGCGCCGTTATTTAGTGCGATTTTCGTAGTTCAAGTGTTACCACTGATATGCAGATGACTGTACCTAAGTAAATATTATCTTAAGACTTATTTTCATGTTACTCGACATATTAATATCGGTCAACAGGATCATAATTATAGGTCTTCTAATAGTTCTAACACATCTAGTACACATTAATGTAATACCATTTTAAACCCTTTGTATAAAACCACTCTAAAAATATTTATATCAAATAATAATTATAGCAACTTTGTATATAACTCTCGTTGTATTTTAAGCCACCAGGAGTCCGTATAAGGATAACTTGTAGGATTACGTAGGCGGAAATGCGAACTGAATTATATTTCAAGCAAATTATTTTACTATAAAGTGTCATTTAGCATGAAACCGATATGGGAAACAACCAGTTTATTTTAATTAAATTACTTTGTTCGTGATTACTGAATCATGGTCATTTATAAAGACATATTTAATTTGTGCACTTTATAGGAAATGTATCATTATTTAATTACATGATTTCATTAATTGCCTCAATATAACAACTTTTCTATAATAATTATGTCAAATATCTTTTAGGATACCGTTTTAAAATGGTTTCGGAATTCGGCTAAAGAAAAAGTAGTCTCACGCTTTCGAATTTCAAATTTGACAACGAACGTCATAGCAGCCGATCCACCCCAATGTCACCCCAACTCGTATGTTTTGCATTTGAAAGCTTTAGAGGTCCAAATATAAACAAGCCCAACCCTTGCACTGCCGCTGACACGCTAATCTAACGTTGTAGACGTTGTAGTGGTGTGACAAAACAGTTCATACAGACTTTGACGTCAGAACCGAAGACCTCAGTCGGCGAAATTAACTATTTTGACTATTTAAAGGGTTAACTATTTTTGTAATTTATTCAATATTTTATAATAAGGTAGTATCCACAGTTCATTGTATATTTATTGTATAGCATTTCAACCAAGACTGCAGCTTCAAGTTTCAAGTCGCTGCAAAAGTAAAACAAATCTGTCATAAAAGATAATCGTAAAAAACCGTTTTCCACTCATATTCATGTCTTTCATAACAGCAACAATTATAAACCCTTTATGTCTTCAATCACAAACACAAAGCCCACAGTTTTTGTCAAATTGTACTGACATTTGACATGCTGACGCAATAATTAAATCATAAAATATACAATAAAACAAAACAATCATAATTAACAATTCGACGGAACCGTTATTCAAATTAAGAATAAAGAAATCAATTTTGACATTTCAAACGTCAATTAGTTGTCATAATGTCATGTCAATCAGAGATGTCACTAGCTAAACTTATTCGATCCGTGTGGTAGGTAAGTTTACCTTACAGCCAGGATCTTTGAAAATAATTCAAAGGCAACATGCTAATGTTGCCTTTGATTTTTTTTTGAATAATTAAAGCACTATTATTGATTGTCGTGCGTGGAGAAATAGAATAGACAGATTATTGACAATCAATAACAGTGCTTTAATTATTTAAATCTAAAGTGAACTTTACAATAGTCATAAACTATTAAATACCTACTGAAGAAGGATAAACTTAATCTACTACTCAAATAATCCGTAAGGTTCAAGCAACATATTATGTAGTTACTTATTTGAAGGTACATATACGCTAGTAACCAATAACAGAAAACGGGTAGAAATTAAATTAGACTAAGTTCGGGCCCTCTGAGCCTTAGATTAAGGTAGATTAGTTGGGCGGGCCCCTTCCATAGGATTATGGAGACGTATGGGGAATTGGCTTATTCTATGGCTTCAGGATATTTGATTAGACAGGATGAGATCTAACTTTAATGCAAAGATACAGTTTACGATTAGATTAACAACGCTGCAGGAACAGGGTTAGTACAGGACAAGCATTTGGTTCTATTACCGCAAAATGAATAACTTAGACAGATATTTTAGCACTGAAAGTTGACAGCTATTAGCATGTTGCCAGTTGTAAAAAAAAAGAAGGTTTAGTACTTTTTTTACCAAGCTTAACGCAAACTTGATCAAAGCGATGTAAAACAAAAACTGCATCTTGATGCAGCCGAGAACCGAACCGGCTGTAGTCCGGAAATGCCAGTGACATACCGACATCGACACGGGTCGATGACAGACTGATGCATTGTATTAACTGATGTACCTTGGTACTACTGGGTCCAGTGATGCAATCAGTGAGGGATAGTAAGTAATTAGATTTTTGAAGTGAAAACTTCTTTAGGCGCGTTGGGCATTTTTGAGATGGGAAAAAACAATTAATTTTTAGGCAGGCATATGGATGCAAATTTTATTTTGATTATTAAAGAATTATATTAAATCATAAAAAAAAATAAGGGGGAGACTAAAGGGTCTTTCAAACAGGCGCGACACGCGACGCGACACAAAGACACCGCTCGTCGCGCGATGAGCTTTGTCTTTGTGTCGCGTCGCGTGTCGCGCCTGTTTGAAAGAGCCTTAATGATGTCAACAGGACGCAAATCCAAACTAGGTACCTAAAAATATTATATTAATATTAAGCATTTAAAATCAGATTAAAATCTTGTATTAATTTTATATAATATATAAACTTGCAATTTTTTGACACTTTTATTTGAACTTACGCCATGTTGGCTCATGCATAAGCAAAGCGTAAGAGTGGACCGAGGGTGCAGCACCCTTACTGCCCCGACGCATGTCACTGCAACCCGTTGCCCTCAATTAATGACAGCTTGCACCGAATGATACACTGATCCTTGTGTCCTTTCATAACTCACAATATCTGATTCAGCAACAATAAATAAAAATAATAAATAATTTAATTAAATTAGGTTTAAAATCAGCAACTTTTGATTGTCAAAATTTCATTTAATAAAAATATGCCCGATTTCGCCACATTCTAGTGTTCGAACACACACATCTGTCCTAGCCTACGCCTGAGGTAATCCTGAATTTGGGGTATTCAGATTTGTAATTAACCAAAATAATTTTTGGGAATGAGCTATGAATCGATTTTTTGCTTACTAGCATTTAGGAATTAAGTTGCATCTGAAAATTTCAATACATAATTCTATCTTTTAATCGCCATAAAACCAGGCAACATAAAAACGACTACAGATTCCTGTTCTAAAGACGGATACACATTGCCTTTCCTAACACTATCGCTAAATTCCACAAGATACACGAGTGAAGCCACACCTTAGTACCAGCTAATATCCCAGTGGGGTTAGTGGGGGTGGGGACGTGGGGAACACCCCACACGACATATTGGAATGCCCACAGCTGACTACAAGTTCGTCTGATTAAAATTACTTTTCCTACACATTTATCTGAGAAGTTTGAGCTCCTTATGTTCAGGATTTTCTCGGGAAATTCTGTAGTCGGAATTCTAGGTTTTTTTTTTTTTTGGTTGATTTTAGGTTAGCGTAGTTTTTGGAATATACTCCATCGGCCATCTCTTATTATTAATTTGTTATAAACTTCTGCTGAAAATGTGTCACTGACAACTGACACATTTGTGTTAGTGATGTTCGCCCAAATGGGGCCATTCTCAACATATTTTGATAACATTTGATTTGGGGTTAAAAGATTTTTAAATATTTTAAATCCTTTTTATTCAATGAAGGTGCAGCCCAACTTTATGCAACGCGATTTAAGAGTTTTTTCAGATCAAACCGAGAAAAACACGACACATAAATATAGGTTAGGCAAAGCCAAATTATCTTTACGTTCCCTTTTAGTTCATTATATTCTCCCCTTGACCCTTTCCTCGCAATAAATAATAAATTGTAAACCGTCCCTGCACTACTTTCTAGTAAAACATGCATTTCCTAAAGGTTTATTTTTGTAACTCGGGAGTTTGTGGCGCCTTAGAAATGTTTTGTTCTGTGTGAGCTTAGAAAATGAATATAGCAGAATTTCAAGATACATTAAAAAAGATGATACCTACTCCTGATTTTTGTAACAACCCGCTTCAGAAATGTCGTTAAAAAAATACTTAGAATACCTATAAACATGGGCGTCTTTGGATTTTTACGCAAACGGTTAAATAACCGATTTCAGATTTTGAAATCATTTCAAAATCCATTTTTAGAAATCGGTTTCAGGAGAGGCTCCGGCAGTTTCGATCGTCCAGTAATATTATTCGGTTGTAAGTTCATCGATCAAAACTATCTAAACATAAATAAATATTTGCTAACACAAATCTACTCCAGCCGTGGTTTTGTGAATTCGGTTTGTCTAGTTCGGATTATCGATACGATTTGATTTCTGACTGAAATCGGATTTTAGATTCGTTTTGATGTATCTGACGCATGTCTATTAAAATATGTAATATGAAATGTAAGCAACTGGAGAATTGTTGCTGTCCCATATCCTTAAAACATTTTTCTTGAATTTTTGTTAAAAAAGTTGATGCCAATTGATTTTTAAACATTGAAGTATTTTATATTTTACCCTTCGTTAGTATTGTTAAACTCTTGTACTGGATGGTCCTGTCTTTATACATTCTAATTTGAGATCCATGTTTCATAAAAACTATATGGACGATCTTAATTTATTTTATCAACGTACTACTTGTACAGTCGGCAATATAAAAGCATCCGGGAGATAAGTCCACATCCTTGCAGCATCCATCTTCAATCTTCATGAGTGTATTTAATCTTAGAGCCATGCTTAAGTGGCTCACTTCCCATAGAAACTCGAGTGGCTCGGGGGCTACTGGGGCCCGGCTATTATGCCCACATGTGGGGTACCAGGGGTACCATTGGGAAGTGGAGATTGGAAACCTTTTATGTTTAAAACTTTGGCACGATTTTTTATGATATTTTGGCATTGGCACATGATCTTGTTAGACAAGTTTTTGGCAAAGCATTTTGTGTTTTTATTTAGAGTTTTTACATTTTTGCTGCTATACAGAGTGTATTTTAGAAAAAAAGCAACTTGTAAAACGGATAAAATTTGATTCTCCTTAACCCAATAACGCTACAAATTGTTCCTAAAATGAACCCCTTCTCAAAATAATACAAATTCCAAATTTAAACGCGCAGGCCCCACGCTCGCGTCCATTGTTTTTAAATTTCATATTTTATGCAGCAGAACAGATGCGTCACGATCTTACACCATAAATGGAACGCACCCCGGTGATAGCAGACATAAATTGAGCCCCCACTCCCCCCTCCCGTCTTTATAACTAAACGCCACAGGGGAATTGGTGTAGAATGTCAGAGGTCTGGCTTTAACGGCGCTTCTAGGCCGAGGGGGCCACACATTGGCGCCATTGGCACTTGATATCGATCTTTGTTCGGGCTCCCCCGCGTCTTAAGCCGTGCTCTCTGAATTAGGGCTAGAAATTTATGTTACTGGCTTACAGCAGAGGGATTGATACAGTTTGTAACTGTAAACCGGCTTAAACTTTGACGGAGACTAATTTTCTGAAACGCTAAAATTGTATTTTATGGCGCGTTTCGCAAAACGGGTTATTCTGCAAACTATTGTTTTAATCGAGGTCGTATAGATGTCAAGTCGCTTTAGCTGCTTTCCATTATGGTAGTATAAAAAGTAGGGTTTTACAATTTTTTGCCTACTTCAATAAAAAAAACTTACTCAAGTTATTATTTTTTGTCAGTAGGTCAATGTGGCGGGCGCAGGAATCCACAGAAGGTAGCAAATGTTCAGCAAAAACATGAAATTGTATTTTGCATGACATAGCAGGCTGACGAGTTAAATGAGTATACAATCTTATCTACCATTTATTTATCTAAGTACAGAATACACAGGCCACTCGTTCATCACTGCTCCGCCCCCTCACGTTCGTTCGTGATGATACATAAAACCAGGCTGCGACATTACTAAAGGCGATTCTGACAAAGCAAAGAAATAAAACGTTCTCAATAACAATGCAGATTAATGAAAACAATGTTAGACACGAACACATTTTTCCGTCGGGCCTGCAAGCCGACCCCCGCAGACAATACGAACTTATCGGTCCGACTAAACAAGTTTTCGAGTGGGGATGCCGCCGCTTATCTGTTCGGGCACATGTGAGCCCGTGCCTTGGGGCCTTTAAACTAATACCACCATAAAAAGGCCCCCTCGGCCCCCGCCAGGCATCATAAAAGAGGCCATAGAAGGAAATGGGCGTGTAAACTGGGAGGTCAGGCTAGCCTGGTCGTTCGTATAAAAGCTTTTGCCCGATTACTTGGTTGGCTGGCTCGCGTGCGTTCTATTTTCAAACGTGATAATGATAACCGGATAGTTGGGACGTTGTACGCAGTTCGGTGTTTGAAAGTGGAACAGAAAAGTATTCTTTGTTCTGAGGCGAAGGCCATACAACCCTCTCGGCTGTTCTGATTTTTTTTTTTCCATGATTGAACTGGCTCTGAATTTGGTTTCATCCAATTTATTGATAAATTGCAGCAACATTTTTGTTTTATATCCTCGAACTCATTCTGTTTATAAAGCTTGCCGAACTGGATTACAAATTGTTTTGAGCAAAACCCGTTCTTACTACTAATTTTTGTACGTGGCAATATACCGAAAAAATCGACATTTAAAAAATATCTTATAAGCTCTTTTTCTATAGAGATCCAATTCTCTATTTATTTTATATTTCCAATGCTGGCTGCGGCTTTGCGTGCCTGTGCCACAAAAACGAATGGAACCAAAGCGCGCACCCTTGTTTGTTGTGCAGATTACTGAGCTTAGCGCGCGGGTGACCATGCTCTGCGGTATTACCAATACTTGGAACAACAAAGTTTTTTTTCTTAAACATTAACTTTTTAAGAACTACAACACTTATACTAGAATCTTTTGTGTTTTTTCTTGCCACGGGTTTGAAGTATTCTTTGCAACAACCTCTGCTTTTTATCGGCTAATAAAACTTAATTTATCAATGGATACCTTCAAATTTAAATCATTAGGTTCTAAAAGCAGTGCAAATTTATATATTTGTATATATGTTACGGCTAAAACCCGAAGTGCAGCTACACCTAGTTTTAGCCGACTACAACTAGGTGCGGCCGGTAGCAGTTGGTTAAACTTGTTTAAATAGACCCTGGCACTCGCCGTCCGCTGCCGCGAGACCGCTCGCTTCGCTCGCTCAGCTCGTGCGGTGTGTTATGTGGCCACAGTTCTAACCAACTAAATTTAACCAACCGCTACCGGCCCCATCTAGTTGTAGCCGGCTAAAACTAGGTGTAGCCGCACTTCGGGTTTTAGCCCTGACATATACAAATATACAGTTTTTTTTTAAATTCAAATACTACACCCCTTATGTGACACGCGAATGATGCAATTCTGACCACAACCTGTCCCTGGTAATACTAAAAACTTACTTCTACAATACAGGTAATAAAGATATATTGTCCTTACCGCATTGCACCGGTTCACACCGGTACACTCAGCCGAAGGCTCAAAAGCAAAAACACCTAGGCGTGGTCTGCCAGCCCATAAGTCCTGATTAAGTCTAATAGTGGAAATGGTCATGCTGCCCGTGCGGGGGGTTATAGCGCCCCGGGGAAGGGGGCGAGGTACCATTAGATGGTCATCACGGGCCCAGGTAAACCTCGGTACTACATAAACTCGCTTTTGTGTCCCAAAACGCGTTGTGATAGAAAATTGGGTGACATTATGAAAGGTCGTTTCACTGATTATGTTTTTACTTGTTTGAAGATTTTGTGGATTATTTAATAATTGAAAAATTAAAACCTATTTTAAATTCAGCTCATTTATTTTAGAGGTTTCGTATGACTTTTCAGAATTAAAAAGAAATAGAGCAGCTAAGGACTTAAAAGAGATGTGCTCCAGATTGTTTTTTATTTTTTTATAAGTAAGTATTTTATTTAACCTTTAAATGCGATATACAGCATATATCAGAAAGGTGTGGTCATATTTTTTAAGGTAATATTCAGACCATCAATCTGAACAACTTTCTCAATGGGACCAACATTGTAATCGCAAAAAAAATATCAACTATCCCATACAAAACTTCAATACCTACTCGACCCAAATATATGGAACGGCTATCAAAGATCAAGTCTAAGATCTCCTTTTTTATTTATTCATAAAAACAAGTATGATCATTCTTTCCTCAGGTCCAGTTAGTACCTCATTTTTTTCCCCATCATCGTTCGCACAAATTCTTACCGTGCTGCAGCGGACATACAAACGTACGGACGTGCAATTTATGTTTGCAACGTAAAATTTTCGTTGTATTTTGCGGAATCCCTACGTAGGATTTATGTGCGTCTGTGGCATAAAAATATGAGTACGTTTTTACGATGCAGGGTTATTGATTGAACGAGTTTTAGTTACTCTATTTTTGACTTTTTTTTATTCTAGGTTAGCCAGTACTGGATTTATTAAAAGTGTCAGTTATTGTTTGTGGTTTTGGATGATTTCCGATTTGTGTATTTTGTATTCGTAGCGTCGATCGTATGCGTTTAAAACAAACAAATCCTTAAATAGGTATTTTATTTGCATGGCTAAAATAACATTTTACCTGTAACAATATTATCACCAGTCGTAATATCGCCCTCAACATAGGAAGATTGATGAAACCGACAAATCCAAAATTAAATCAGCCATCAAATGCATACGGGAAAAACCTGCAGAAACCCAATTAGTGCTCAGATTCAATCTAGTTGAATAAAAACCTCGGTGCTCCGTGTCAGAGCATAATGCGCCGTCCGTGGCTCAGCATAACGCTACTCCTCCAACGGGTTCGATTCTCGAGCACGTACGGCGGTATTTAGTTAGAAACTGTCCTTCACCGGTCACGTCTCACTGTTTGTTCTACGGATTCTATTAATTGTACGTTTTTATCTTCGCTCTCTATCGCCACTCCTCGCTCGCTTAGGTGTGCGCACGTTTTATGACTGTAACGAAAGAGGCTGGTTCTTGAAGCCTTTGAAGTTTTTGTACTAAATTGTTGGCTTTTAACCTATCATTAAAAATATATTGATCAAAGTATGCCATATACGCCTTAAGGTTAGGAAGTTTTGAAGTTTCTCAAAATATTTTCTAACATAGTCAGTTCACTGTATTGATCTGCAGTGATCCAAATTCACAGATTAAAAACCACCCTTCTTTACATCTGTTATAATTTAAAATAAACTGCGCGAATCGAATCGGCCATCTAAATGTACCCTCGCAAGCGGTGCAGTTACGAAACGCAGATTTCAATGTTTTATGACGCAGCCAATTTTTCGTGAGCCCCCCCGCCTCTCTGAGCTCATACTCCAGAGGGCTATTGAGGGGGAGTGGTGGGTGATGTCTGGGATCATAGCATAATGGTCATGTTTATAACACGGCCCCCCCGCATTAAGGCGCGGGCCGCGTATAAAACGCGTAATAGAATTTCAGTGACGACTGCCACCCTTGATAGCGCTTCACTTTACTGCCCATGTAACGATGTTAGTGCCGCGCATGCGCCCACGAGCCGCCGCGAGTTATGTCAAAGCCCAAGACGTGACAATGGCAACATTGTGACAAGGATTATAATTTTGTCGCGTTTCTAAGGAATACTTCGTGTGAACATATTGCTGGGAATTTCTGACGACAATTTGCTGGAGCGAATTAATTTTGCCAGATTAATTATCAAATTAAACTTTACTCGTTTTTAGTCGTAATCAAAATTTTGCAGAATGACGGCTATACAATTTTACACCCTGTATAATCGTACAACGCTGAGTAAAAAAAAATAAGATGGGTAGTGACTAGTGAGTATGCCGGTTAGAAATTCTATTCTAATGTTCATCTAAACAAACACAAAACTTCGCCACCCCTATTCAATTAAACCTGACTACCCGCACATTTCCCAAGTAACATCACACAAACAACTGACTACACAAGATGACCGTTCCCGCCAATCAGCGCGTCCAAAGTTTTCCCAGCAGAGGCGTTATGTCCAAACCACCAATGGGGGAGGTTGGCGCCCTCATTGTTATCCAATTACGGCCTCCCGCCTGATAATACGCCGCGAATTCAAATTAGGATCGGGGAGAGCGGTCGCCGACCCCGCTCTGATCAATCGGTGACCGCGCCCGGCATCGATATGTGGACTCGATCGTCGCACGCGATACTTAATCGGTTCCCGCGAGCAATTTTTGTAAATCGAACTCCGTTTTGATTGGGATGTGATTTGTGAGTGTCGGAGCCATGTCGGAGCTGTTTAAAACGGCGGTAAATTTTTAACTTTAGAAGGATTGTAAATGTCAATGCGCCACCGGTTTTTGGCGAAGTTTTTAGTTATGGACAACACAATTCAAGAAAATAAATGTCTTCGTGTTTTTATTGACGAAAATATAATAATATAATATATTTATTTGACGTAAAAATTACTCAGATACAGGTTGACACTTAATTACACTTGGAAATAGCCTGATACGAAATATTAAAAAATGTATAGGAACTCATCCCTAAAAACTCAGAAAGTGTTGTCTTCTTCAATTTTCAAAGGAGAAGTTTTCGTGCGTCTAGACTCCTCTTTGTACAAAGATCACATCATTAATTCATACGTTTTACAAAACCTATTAAATTAATTAAGAAAATGGCCGTTCAAATACGAACTCTTATTAAACGAACATTAAAATCCCTCGGTATAATTAAGCAATAATTTCGATACATCGTGTGGGAGCCTGCAAATCGACGATTAATATCGGACAATGTAAACGAGAATTACAAAAAACGCTTACCTTAGGCTGTTATTTGGTCAGACTTCTTCGCTTCATGCCATTTTTGGGTGAAGACTTGAAAAGATTGAGGAGCGTACATGTTTTTGCTCTTATTAAAATTTTAATTGTAGAGCCCAAAATAATAAAGAAGTATTCAGGTTGAAATTGAATTCGTGGGCATCCTCTGATGGGGTCATTGTACTCATTATTATGAATACCGTTCACAATGGAACCTACACCGAAATCGCGTAAAAATATCAACAGTTCCCTACATTTTGACAAGCGAACATAAATGTACGGACAGGGATTCAATTTCACCCTGTTTATGATGAAGTGTGTAAGGTATTTTTGCACGCCACACTTGGCAGAATGTAATGACACCATTGACTTATCTTACGACCATAATATTATAATGTAAGTACCATAATCAATTAATCTGCCTAGCCTTTTCCTAACTATGTTGGGGTCGGCTTCCAGTCTAACCGGATGCAGCTGAATACCAGTATTTTACTTGGAGCAACTGCTTATCTGACCTCCACAACCCAGTAACTGAGTAATACGATACGGTAAGACTGATTGTCAGACTTTCGGGCTTATGACGACCCGTAACGACTGTCAAAGATACACAAATGACAGCCGGGACCAAAGGCGTTCTATATCTTTATTTTGTTTTATTAAGTAGGTATTTTTTGTTATAGCGGAAACACAATCTGTGAAAATTTCAACTGGCTACCTATTACGGTTCATGAGATATAGCCCGCTGACAGACGGACGGACGGACAGCGGAGGCTTACTTCCGCACAGCGCTTGATTCCGAACAACGCTGAACAGTAGCGTCCAGTGTTGTTCGGAATCATACCTTTAGTAATAGGGTTCAGTTTGGCACCTTTCGGGTACAGAATCCTTAAAACTAGCTCCTCTATATATCACAGTCATGTTACATGAATTTGACAAACTGATAGTGTCAGCAAATTGTCCTGAATGAGACCTAAGAATTTTTTACATTTTTAAAGACAAGCAAAGAAACCCCCAGCCACAGGCAAGGACTCTATACTATGCACATTTTCTGTCCAGACCACAATATTGAAACAGTGATATGTCCGGAGTCCGGGAACGCATAACGGAACATTACACAACCCAGGAACACTTCTCACGGCAGCGGCGACCCGCCATCGCCATGCTGGATTACTGCGGTTTTTGCCGTCGCGCGCTTTTGTTATTTTTAATTTCACCCGTATTGCTGCCAGTTGCATCATTATTATTGGCTCTCGGAAATGGAATCGGTTTGAATTTATATTTCGAACGTAATCATTTGTTTGTGGATGTTAAATTTATTTCGTAATTATTTCTGGATTCGATAAATAAACTTCACTCATTTGTTTTTCTGTTTGGCACTGGCAATATAGCTTATGCCTTAATTCACCTACTGGTCACTCCTGACGATTGGGCCCTCCCTTTACCACAGACCGTGCCTTTTAGTGCCATGCTTCCTTCAGTAATCTGAGAGACTCATCCAGATCTTATGTGCAGGTCTATGCAGACCATCAATCCATTTGCTTTTCTGTTGGTCTGCCTGCCAAGAAAACTCTACGTATTACCACAGATGAATATTACCTTCTTGCGTATAGCTTGGCCTTGAGTTGTGTCTTGTATAACATCAAAGTTATATATCCTACTCTCTCATCCTTATTAAATAAACTTCAGATGCATCACGCTTTTATCCCTCATGGCCACGATATATAATATATATCACTCATTGAAGCTTTTGAGCCTTTGGCATGAATGCGTAAAAATTTAATACATGCGTCGTATTTTCAGTGTTGCCAGCATTCCTACACTGTCAGGTGACGTCACCTACCGCCATTCACACACGTGTACCATTTATTATTAAACTTGCGGCTTTCCGTGGCACTTTCCATCACTATTAGCGGCTAATGATAGATTTAAAAGTTTGAAACAGGTATGGTTTAAATTGGTATTATCGGGTATATTTCGCTGTCAATATTTGATCGAAACAAAAGCTGGACTGGATAACTATTTTTAAAGCGGCATAATTCTTCTCATTAAAATTTTAGGAATATACGAAAGAGAAGGGAGTAAATGATAGCGTGACGAAATGAGGAGAGAACGGAAAGAGAAAACGTGTTCCGTATTCAATTGTGCAGTGAATACAGACCGAAAAGTACGAGAGAGAGACAAAGCTAACTTGCGGCCAGTAGTCGTCTCTTTAGTTACTACTAAAGAGACAGAGTCAACAGAGTATTGGCCGCACAGTCACTTTGACTCTTTCTAGAGAGTGATCACTTTTTCGAGGCTAACGCTCAGTCCCTTCTCTATGGATTTTATCAGAATACATAGAACGGTTGGCCTCCTCTCTGTGGGAGGGCAGTGGACCTTTATTCACCACGCAAGCCCAGTGCAGGTTGGTAGATAAGTACCCTAATTGCGTAATTTATTTTCGTAAATGATTATGACTAATTTGTTTTTTGTGTTTTTTGTAATTTTTGCGTTATTTACGTTGTTGAGCAGATTTTTTTTCCAATTTATGCAGCAATCTAGCAATCTTATGGCTTAGCAATCTGTTTCAAGTCGAAACAATTTGTGATTGATCGTGTATTACGCAATTAGGGTACAGATTGTCAAATGTATGTTAGGTTCTAGGACATGCCGTTTTCCTCACGTTATTTTCCTTTACAGCTTTGCAAGCAGGTGGTAATGTAATAAATACGTTCGCAAATATGATAAACACACATGTCATCTATTTTGTGCTCTATTTTATTATAATATTTATATCATTATATTAAAGTATTTGTTATTTGTTTCAGGTAAGTCGGGCATTACCAGTGAGGTCACATAGTCCATAGTGACTATAGTCATGTCCTTCCTGTTGCTAAACTTGGACTACTGGTAAGTACGGAGATGAACGCTTGTATGTGGTAAAACCTTAGTTAAAAGAGATAATGGTCAATGCGCAGGATGTGATAAATAAATATGACTTTACCTAAACTACAGCATCATTTGTCATAGTGGTGAACGTTTAGTGCCGGGAGCCCTCAAGGAGGGTTCACTTTACGGCACACTTAATGCCGGTGACCCCCCTGGAGGGTCCACTATATACGGCGCATATGTATGGCCGCATGGCATATGAGCTCTATGAAAAGTGGGTGGACTCGACTGTGAAACGGATCAAAATAATAATAGGAGTGACTAAAGTCACAAATTGTAAAAACGCATTCTTATTTTGATTACATACAACAAACAATCCTTCTTTTCACAGTTATTTTACATCTGACCTTATGGCAACTAAGGACATTGAGATACAAAATTACAGGTAAAATAACTATGAAAGGACAGTATATTTGAACAATAACACAATCAGCCTATAACGTTCCCACTGCTGGGACACAGGCCTCCTCTCTTCAATAGGGAGTGGGCTGTAATCTACCACGTGGGCCCAGTGCAGTTTGATGGATGTCACCATGTCTTCGTAGTTTTTGGTTCTAGGACATGCCGGTTTAAGAAAGAAAGAAAATACGTTTATTTGCGGTAAACATGACGCAAAGAAAGATAATAGGTTTCCTCACGATGTTTTCTTTCTCCGTTTTGAGAGCAGTGGTGATGAAATAATTATACTTGTACAAAAAAAAAAATTACAACTGTCAGTTGTGGAAAATGCATGATACTGTTTATAATTTTTTACAAGCATTTTAACGCCCCCATAAACTCAGCAATCAAAGTGTTTTATAAGACTGACTTTTCTCCAGATTTCTGAAGTGTTTAAAAGTTAAAGAGGGATAGTTAATTACGCTGAAATTAATTAAAATATTAACAATATGAAACGGAAATATACCGCTAAAAATGGAAGGAATGGAGGGAGGACTTTGCCCAGGGGTGGGTCGTGGGACAGAGCAACCAAAAATAAATAAAACTAAGGTGATAAGTATCAGCTACCTGGAAGGCATTATTTCAGTGAATTTACATTTTTTATTCTAAAAACAATAATTATTTTGTTAATAAAATCCTCGTCATCTTGCTTAATGATTCTCAATTTCTATGGCGAGAAAAATACAATTAAAGCAGATAATTATCAAACGTGTATTTTTATATTTTTTGTCTAGAATTAATTGGATATTTAAATATCTACAATTGTACAGGTCAATTACTTAGTACATTGTAAGTTACAAAAAAGATAATTAAGTAAGCAAAAAGAAAATTTGAGGATCATAGCATTCGCAGCACGTAGCTTTTATAGTTTCTGCTTACCCCGTTTGAAAACCGCGAGTTTATATACATATAGGTATGTATAGTGGTCTATCTTGGATATCACTGACATCGGTGACGGAAACATGGACTAATTTTATAAAACATGGACTAATTTTATAAAACGTGGACTAATTTTATAAAACGTAGACTAATTTTATAAAACATGGACAAATTTTATATAACATGGATACATTTTATAAAACATGGACAAATTTTATGAAACATGGACTAATTTTATAATCATCATTATCCTCCCCTTATCCCAATTTATTTGTAGTCGGCAGAACATGTAGGGGACATGTTGCGCCAACCGCAATTAAATTCCATACTTCTCCATTAATCGTCATCTCGGTAATCACCCCCATTCTATCCATATCATCTTTAGACAGTCCATCCATCGTTTCTTTGGTCTTCCCCTACTCTTATAGCCATCCACGTTTATACTCAAAACTTTCCTCGCGACATTTTCCTCATCTCTCCACATCACATGCCCATACCATGACAACCGATTTCCACGCAACTTTTCAGTCACCAGTCTTCCTCTTATGTACTCATTTCTTATTTTATTCATTCGTGTAATACCTCACATTCCTCTTAGCATTGTCATCTCAGCTGCATGCAATTGCCTTTCATTCATCCTTTTTGTGGACCAACATTCTGATAATGATATCCTAATTTTATAATATAAGGCTGAAATTGCCAACCTGCCTTGAGCAAGCGTGGTGATCAATGCTCGTGCCTTCTCTTTATGAGAAGAGAAGAAACCTTTGCCTGCAGTGGGGCAATAAAAGACAAGTATGATTATATGTAGATCAACGGAGAAATTACGTAACACTCATAAAATAACAATTGATCGCATTTTTAACGTTGTTGAGTAGACGAATTTATTAAACTTATGAAGCAATGGATTACAAATCAATCCTATCCTAGCCTGGATTGATTTATCAATGGAAAAATCAATCCTAGCCTAGCCTTTTCCCAAATATGTTGAGGTCAGCTAATCGGCTTCCAGTCTAACCGGATGCAGTTGAATACCAGGATTTTACACGGAGCGACTGCCTATCTGACCTCCACAACCCAGTAAGAGTAATACGATACTTCTTGGTAAGACCGGTTGTCAGATTTTCGGGCTTCTGACGACCCGTAACGACTGTCAAAGATCCACAAATGACAGTCGGGACCAAAGGCGTAACGTGCTTTCCGAGGCACGGAGGAGTCTCGGGAATGTCAAGATGGTCAACCATTCACAGACCAACCCCAGCTACTTGCCGGAATTGGTCCTTTAGAAGCTCAGTAGCTTAACCTGATGGATCGACCCGTGTGGCTGTTATTATTTAGTCACGATCTCCTCGTCCAATGGATTACAAACATCCTTCAAAACTCTAGGATTGAGAATGAAATTACTGTGTTACGCAATTAGGGTCAGTAGATATACTTTAGTTCTATATGTTCAGGCCATAACCACAAAAATGTCAAGGGAATTAAGCATTTAGCCAAATCCTGTTGTCTAGTATTCTTCACGAAATTATTTTCGTTGCATTAATACTGTGTTTCGGAACGAGACTTTTAGGTAGCTACCTCTTTTAAATGGATTCTTCATAATTATTTTAACATTGTGTTTTTCTCGAAATACCTGAAATCAAGCTTTTTGTTTTGATAATTGAGCCTCTCACAGTGTACAATTTCAAAAGAGCACAGCAGTATCCCGATTACGTAATATACATTTCACAATTCGAAGGATTTCTGAAAGAAATTCCTAATCCATTACTTCATGTGTTTCAAAATTTCGTCTATTACTCGAATAGACGAAATTTTCAAACACATGAAGTTTCATTTGTATGAAAAATTTCGTCTATTTCGTCTATTTTCATTCGATTCGACAACGTGAATAACGCAATGAATGTCGGTGAGCTGTCAAAACTAAAAGAATTGCCATTGTGTGAACACACTAGTGTTGCGCAATTACCCTGATCTTTACTATTGCAGTATTAACTAAATTAGACCATTTACGAAACAAATATTTATTTTTAAACATGAGTCTTTTCCATAAAGGGATACAGGAAAGTTAGTAGGGAAAAAATACTACGGAATGAAGTTGCGTAAAATAGTCGGCAATTAATTAGTACCTAGGTAAGCATCCTTCTCAGTATTGATAACAAAAAATATAACAAAAAAAAACAATAGATACATAGGTTATACTATATTCTTGTATTAAATTAAATAAACGGTTTCCGTCCGTCAATCGATTTAATTAAATAGGTATCGAGTCAAAATGATTAAATATTTTTTGGGTAATGTTAAAATTAAATAATTCAAAATAATGTAAGTACCTAGTTAAGCTAAATAGATATTGTATTTGAAGTATAATTTTATTAAAACGAATATTTGTATTAATTTTGCAAATAAAAAATATTTTTTTCTTTTCGGCATGACCGTCCTTTATTTAATTTACAGTAAAAAAAAATATTATGATATTATCCATTTTTTTAAACAGCTGCCGAGACTTCTGTAACAAATGTAATAAATAGGCAGTACAAAGCGAGTTCATTGTCTCCAAAGTAAATAATGTGAACGACAGTGAACGTTGCCATTGCCTGCGCAAAAAATTCTAAGGTTGTTTATGCAACTGGCAACACTTTTTATCGAAACTTGAATGTTCGCACGTATTGTAATGCTATCGATGGATTTAGACACACAATGATAAAATTTTAACAGTTAGGATGATTTATAATTACGACCACCGCACACAATACTTACATAGGTATATAACCTACCAATTATTTATGAGTTGTTGGATTTGGTGCAGAAAGATAAGTATGACATTATTATGACCGCTAAGGGCAGAAGCAATTGCATATGATATTCATAATTTTGAACCATCAGCCTGCGGCCCGATTACGTAACGCACTCCTAATGACAATTGCTTTCATTTGACAGTTCAACATTATCGATTGCGTTGGATTTCGTGATCTTGTATAATAAAACACAAAGCGGAATGGATATTTTGTGTGTGAATAGAAGTGTGTTACGCAAAATTAGGCATGAGTCCAAATGTTTAAAACTGCAGGGGGCTAAACGTGGCGGTTATTTCACGATGCGGCCATAAAAATTAGCAGTTCTTAGCCACAATTTGTCTTCGATAGCCTGCGGTTTGACGTCAGCTGCGACAATTTAACGGCCTATACCTTTTTCCAGCAAATAATGACGTAATAACATAATATCGTTGGTATAATGAGCTATTACAGATAATATAATTTAGGATACAACGGACGATTGCTACACGTTTCCGAGACGTCGCGAGTCCCCTGCGCACATCTGGCCCGCATTCGTACGGCCAGTTATACCATGTTTTGAGCAAATAAATATATTATTATTATTATTATTGAATTTTTCTTTTCTTGACCAGGGCCGCACTTTCATGATTCAAGTTTATTAGCAAATGTGTAAAACTCGGAAAGAAAGAAAAATTGTTTATTCTGCACAAGCAAAACGCATATTAGTAAAAAATTACATAAAATTCACAACTTACAAAGTAGCCAAAAGCCTCGTATTCAAGCAGTAGAAGTTTGACAATTTTATCTAGATGCAATTCGGTGCATCTAGTGTAGGAATTGGAGGCAGATTACTTTTTTAAGTTTCCATTGCTGGGACTCAGACCAGCCAGCTTTTATCATAATACTAGACAACAGAATATGGCTAACTGCTTCATTCCCTTGACATATTTGTGCTTATGGTCTTATTGCATAGAACCCGATTTTTATAACTGTGCGCCTGTCAATGTCAAAATATTACAATGTTTGTGGTTTTCTCTGTATGAGGCGCTGACTTGTTCGCCCAATAAAATTGACCTTATCCTTATTTCACCTTTAAAATAAGTTGAGCAACTTGCTCCATAGAATGACAGACTTATTTAGAACAATCAATTTCAATCTTCAGGTTTTTCTTATCTTATTGTTGTGCAGGTCAAGATTACAATTAAATTATAGACACTACAGACAGATAGAATATGTATGTACCTTGTTACTCTCTTGGAATTTCCAAGTGTTTAATGCCCGTTTTGAAGGCATTACTTCTCGAGATATGCAGGCTGTCCGGTAATTAATGGATAGCTTTAAAATGGGTCATGGTAGAACTAATGGCCATTCAGAAAAAAAAAAAAAGTAGTACCAATGATCCGTTTTTTTTTTCATAATAATCGGTGTTTTTTGTTACCTTATTTTACATTTTTGTACACCACGACCACAAATTAAGGCTCGTGCAGACCAACGCGATATCGCGGGCGCTACAAGGGTAGCGCTGCCTGTAGCGCCCGCGATATCGCGCCAGTTTTCAGTGTTTTTCTGTAGTAGTAATTTATGTTAACTGAGCTGATAGATAAGCGATAAATAGTATGACTACTACACGGTTCTTTTTTATACAACTAGAGTGTTTGTTCTGCTGAAAATTGTTGTGAAAAATATTCATTTTGACAAAGTTTTAACATGGTTTTAACATTCGTACTTCTTGTTTTTTTTTTTTTTCTGAATGGCTAATGTTCTACCATGACCCATTTTAAGGTTATCCATTAATTAGGTACCGGACACGCTGTGTATCTCAGCATTTATAGCGACAATCGATTGCACGATCTATATGACAAGCGGAGCAAGATTTAGAAACGACCTCGTCACTAACCATGAAGCCACAAAAAACGAGCCTTGGAATTTAACACTAAAAGACCATTACAAACAGAAAGAAAGCTGAAGTTTTGAACACAGTTAACAAATTGAATAAAAAAGCTTGTCCTCCAAACGCACCATTGTGTGTAGTCTATTATTTATGTAAGACGTTAGGTAATTCTATTGACTAAACTGTCGGTATAATGTATGGCCAAAACGAGGAATAACTTCGCCACGAGTCATTAACGAGTGCAAAACTCTTTCCGCCCTTGCCCTAACTACGGCCCTTGACAGGCCATTGCGTTGTAAAAAGCATTTGCAAGCAATAAATTTTTACATCCGGGAAATTATTTAGCATGCGGCTAGCGTGTGCCTGCCGCATTTTGTCGCGTTATCCCACCATTTAATGGAAACGAGTGTTAGTGGAAGAAAAAATGACAGCTGTCATGCGGGCACCCCGCCATGTTTGAAACGTCTTGCCGCGACATAAAAACGAATGAGTGACTCGTCAACCGATCTGTCACTTGATTACCTGATTACACTTAAGTTATTAAGATGTCGTTAAGCTCAGAACATGTTCAGAACGAAGTAAAGCAGTTAATACTAATCATAAACAACATTAGTAAATTATTTATTTTACTGCGTAGTTTTATTTTATGCACTCATAAATCCGAGTTTTGATTGGCTCATAAGTGCAGTTTAACATAAATGTAGACGGTTATTGTGCTATATCACGGTTTCTATCGAAGAATATTGCGTTTCGTACATCAATTCCACTTCGATTGCTTGTAGCTGCTAACATTTTAAAGCCACACAGGTTTAACGAGTTTCCTTCGAAACTCGACATTCAAGTAAAGACAATATCGTCAATATCGGAAAGCAAACATGGCGCCCATAAAGATGCGTTCAAACGTCGCGTCGGAACAAAGGGCACGTTCAGAATACGTGTTAAGTGCTAATAGATTTCCGGCACCTGTAAGGCAGGTGCGTTAGCGATTGCGATTCGGAACGCAACCGACACGCCTACACGCGATATTGGATTTATTGTGCGTACTGCGTAGGAGGCGTTTGATGTGTGTTTAGGGCGAGATAATGTAGAATTTTCAGCGTATTTTGCTAGCACTAGAAGTCAGAAGTGGTTAAAGATTAGTCTATAGAAGGATCCACATTTATTGAGCGGAAATCTATCTATCACTAAAGAAGACGATGAAAATTCCATTCCGAGGCACCATCAGTTATTCAGAGAGCATACAGCTTCAACAAACGATGGAATATGTATCAGATGCGTGGAAATATCCTTAATTGCGACTTTGCGAGGCAACTTTCCAACTGCGACAAATTCATCCAAAACGATCGTGCCGTTTTCGATACTTGACACCCAAACTAACTTTCACTTTATAATAATCTTTTGCGTTAATTATACCAGTATTGCGGTTATTTAGGTAATTAATATTTAACCAACCGAAGTAAAAGAAAATGATAATGTTCTGTGTTAGAGAATGGTAAACCGCGAACGTCTATTTCCTATATAATTCTTAAACACAATGGAAGGAAGCATCAGGATTTTTCTGCTCGTTTTTTTGAACTTTTGAAATGTAGGTGCCACTAGCTTTACCAAAGGGGTATTTTTCTTTTACCTACAAAATGTGCAAGAAAATGAAGGCCAAAATGAATAACAAACGCACAACCGCAACAATTTTCATTTCGACGATTCAGAGCAATTAATTTTATTGAACTGTCAAAACGACACTCGTAATGGACTTCCCATTACGAATGTGTTTTAAAAGACAAGTTTCTTGATCCATAGCAAGACAATTTTTCGCAGAACGTCTGCTCTTTACCATTAACTCTTCCCTGAACTCATAAGAAACACAGTTTTTGCATTGAATCATGATCAACATTCAAGATAATGCCATCCATCTCCTTTATAAAATGCCTCAGTGGCCATTTTCAACACCTAAGGGGCATAAACACCCATATCTTGGTCTAACTTGTGTCCATACTCTGTTATAAACTGGTTTTAGCAACATGCTTGCATGCAAATCTGGATATGATGGAGAACTAGATTTGTATAGCCACTGCTGATATTTCCACGAATATTTGCTATGTTACAAGGATCGGTATGTCACTGGTATCAGCACTTTCTGTGGTGTTCGTGCTGGAATTTGGCGGGGCTCCTGCTGTTACTAAGGTTTCGAAACGCTTGTAATTCTGACACGCTTGAAATTCTGAGTTAGTTTGGGGGAAGTGTCAAAATGTTGGCATTGCGCTATTTAAAGCGTACCTGTCAAAGTTTCTACACAAATGGTCTATGGGTACACACAAAGTGCCTACAATGCTCTCAGAGTACAAAATAATAACATTTAAAGGGCACTTTTGCGGCTCCCACATTCTTCTAGTGCTTCAGAGGCATGTTTGCTGACGTGCTTATAGATGATTACTATATGCAATTATGCGGAAGAAAAACGCGTCAGTCTTGAAAAATGTGCGGGGGAGTAGCAACAGTATGAAAATGATAGCAGATGTGCTGGACGCGGCTATGTGCAAACTGTTCATCAATCTGCATGTGAGAGGTAAAAATAAATTATAATAAATAATAAAACTTTATTTAGGTAAAAAGGTAAAACACTAAATACAAATTTGCTTTAAGGCTTGTGCAGGGTCGCGCTGCCTGTAGCGCCCGCGATATAGCGCCAGTTTGCACGAGCCTTAAATCTACGAAAAATAGGTGCGAGTTGATGAATCGAAATTATTTTCCACTTATATTTCTGTACCCAATAATAACATACTTTTTAAGCTTTTTGTAACTAACACTATGGGCCTTTGTTGGCTGATTTTTTATATTTATTATTTTTTATTATTATTTTTAAAATCTGAGATTAGTCTTGATGCGGTAGGTATACCGATTTGTTGTAGGTATGTCTATCGTTAGCAAAAGGAACAGAATCATGTATTCTTTCTTAATCTTCATGATTTAGGAGTTACAAGAACGATCCCAGTTTTCTGTTCCACTTCTTGCAAAATTATATAAACGACGGTTTTTTTTTTTCTTTCATTCACAAAATTCGTTAAGTGAAATTTAACCAAACCTTGAAAGTAACGTATTTTGCCAACTGATCCGACATTGATTACATACTGCAACAGCGACGTCGCAACAAGTTCCGCCAATTTAATCCTTCGCTTACAAAATTGTATTTTTCGTAACCCTCAGACCAATACCGTGGGAATAAGGAGCAAAATCGCGTGGGAGGTTAGTTTGTTGCCCGGTAAAGACAATTTTGTAGGGTAGTACCCTCCCCAAGGGTCGGTCCCCGATGTCGCAGATGTTTAAGCGTTTACAAACACTTGTTACTTACAATACAACGTGCTCCAATACCCAACGTTGGTGCCAATGATTTGGACAAACGTTTGGACAAAACTTGAAATTATTTCGAAATTAAGTTGGTTCAATATTGTTTCGAGATTAGGCACTAGGGGGCTTGAAAGTAATTCATAGTCATCATTTTCTAATCCGGTTTGTGTGTTTTTCCTGAGTGTAATTAGGGCCCAGACGACACTTAAAGCAAAAATAATCCTACACCCTAATTTCCTAACACGCTTTAAATCACAATCCAAGGGTTTGAAGGAAACTCGTAATCCATTGCATCATAGATTTGAAAAGTCCGTCTGCTCAACAACGTAAATAACATAATGAACGTGGGTGAACTGTCAAAATAAAAGGAATTGCGATCAATTGTGATTCTGTATTAGTTTCGTAATTACTCCACTGACTTATCCTTAATCTTCTTAAAAATCTCGAAAGCCTACTTGGTCATACATAACTCTCACCAGATGAGACTAACTAGAAATATTTCTGATGCATCTATCGCCAGATGTCCATAGGACACCATCGAAATGAATGCGCAACATAATGTATTCCATTCCTAGAACTTTGCCCGAAAATGCTACAAAAACATAATCCTCATTCTATTTTTTTTTTCATCCCTAAAGACAATAAACTGGATATTAAAAACCTGTACTTCATAGAAATTGAGATTTCGAACGTCAAAAAAGAGATGCTGCTATACTAGTCGTATACCGCCATCTCCTTTTCGCACTGTCATACCTTAGGACACTTCACTAGTATTAACTTTTATGAAATATTGTAAAAAACAAGGTTTATCGCTGACCATTTTATACGTCAAATAACCTTCGTTATTTGAATTTTATCGAACAGATAAAAGAGGAGTTAAGAGGAATCAGGTATTTATTTATGAGCGTCTTGAATGTGAGATGTGTTCTTTACACGACCGCTGGTAGATTGGTAGTGGTCTGTAAAAAGCCTGTTTCGAGTCTGATGACGAGTAATGACGACAAAAGCAAACAGTTAATTTTTCTACTAAACTACTAACATCGCGTTGCTCCTCAATTTAATTAATAACATAATTATACAATATTTTCCCGTGGTAACTGGGCAACACACCTACAATGACAAGGTCAATCCAATTTCTACAGTTCAACAACAATAATTACGTTATTTACGTTGTTGAGCAGAATTTTTCAAACATCAATGGATTGGCAATTTCCTTCCAAATCTTTCGGATTGAAAGTGTGTTACGTAATTACAACTATACAAGGATTTTTTTTTCCCTGAATAACATCGACAGTTGTTGGTGAACATTTGTGAAATTGTGACAAAAATGGTATTAAAAAAAAAGATGGCTACGTTAGTTCCGAGTTTGGCCGCGTGCCAAAAGCTGCTTCTTCTGCTATAAGGTGCTGGCTTCTTGCTGACTCTGTAAAATTCAGGATGTGTCAAACACTAGACTCGAAACAACATCGAACACTTTTGGTCCAAGTACAGTCAGCAGCTAATTAATCATTATCTCTTATCAACTCATTCGACCTTGTCATTGTGACCGAACGTTGTAATTGGATGCATTATCAACTTGTCAACTGACATACATACTTGTCGGTAATTTGACTAGATACGCTATATTAATAGTGGTCTAACAGGCAGCCCGTGTTGAAGAATGGAATGGGCTTCCATCAGAGCAAAAAATCTACCAATAGAATTACTTTATTTTGGATATCATCAACTCAGCCTATCGCAGTCCACTGCTGAACATAGGCCTCTCCCAGGCTGCACCACAACACCCTGTCCTCCACCTCCCGCATCCAATCTATCCCACCCACTTTCTTAAGATCGTCGGTTCATCTAGCTGGGCATCCCACGCTACGCTTGCCGATACGCGGTGTCCACTCCAGGACTCATATTATTACGGTGGAGGTCTGCCCGGCTTGGGCGGAGCATCGCCGTGTCCTCGTGGAGGCGATCGGCGGCGGTGATCTCTCGCGTCCAGCCCTGATTCGGGCCATGGTACGGAGCGAGAGGAAATGGGAGGTCGTCACCTCCTTCTGCGAAGCCGTAATGCTCGCGAAGGAGGAGGCCGAACGCGTGACGGAGAGGCAAAATTCGCGCCCTCACGGCCCTAACCGCCGCAGGACGAGACGCCTTGGGCGTCGGGAATCGCAAGCAGATTTCTGGCCGTCGTAGGCGCGGGCTTGCGGACGGTGAGCAATGAGTAGCTCGCTGTCCGATAAAGACCAGGCTCGGGTCGGCGGCGCGTTGTGTTCCACGCGTGCCTCGAAGAGATGTCAGCAGAATTGATGGGGTCCGCTAGGGCCAATGCCTGCCGGGGTTGCGAAGAAAATCAAAAGGGAGATCGTGGCCCCCGGCACAGATTTGATAATTTCCCACCCAAAAAAAAGGACTCTTATTATGGATATAAACAAATTCTATTGGTGGATTTTTTCTTCGATCTCCGCTGTACTTCTTCAAACAGCTCAGGTCGAAAACCCTATTATGGGACAACCATGGTTGTATAAAGTTAAACTGCGAATAGTTGGGTTTAATATTAATAACCAGCTGACCTGACAGACGTTGCCTGGCAAAATTTCAATAATTCATACAAAAATCCCATAGTTAAAAAAACGGGTTTCCTGGAAACTTTTAAAACAAAAAATACCCATATCGGTTCAGCCGTTCTCAAGTGATGCCTACCTACGAACAGCATTTTATTTTTATTTATACAGAATATGTATAGATAGATTATGTTCAGCAACATCTAAAAAGTGAAAAGGACCAAAAGCTCAGCATAGTAGGTTTTATGAGGAAAACAAAGTTTATTGGGGAAGGCCAGACAAAGCTACCTTATAATAAATAAATAGAACGTGATTTATTTATAAACTTAATAAACTAAGGTTTCATAGTTTATTCTAAGTATTTCCTACTAACATACTATTTGATAGCTTAGTTTAGCGCGATGCGACTCTAGTAAAACAATTTCTATGGATACTTCATGGAAAATTGTCTATACCAGTCCCTGTTTGCAGGAGCCTTAAGAACCTTAAGTCAGCATCACTCATCACATCACGCACCTACCTAGATGATATCATAATATTATATTAGAACTCGTTTAATCAGTTAACAAAATACTACGATTAATAATCTACAAACAAAAGCTTACAGATTTAAATAGATTAACTGATTATAAATAAATATAATAATATTTACAAAATGACGAATGAATTAATTAATGATGAATGAATTTTGTAAATATTTTTACTGGGCGGAATTTTAAGTTTAATATTCAACAAATTAAATATAATATACACATACATACATACATAAACTCACCCCTTCTTCCCATGGGGTAAGCAGATACTACAGAACGCCATCTCCCATGATCCTTACAAACACCAGTAATTTTTTTTAATACTGTTTGAGTCTTTATAATGTCCACATATCGAAATGAGGGAATCTATGCTTAATTTAATCGACGGAAAAAATATTTATAAAAATAAAAAATATATATATTATAAAGTTTAAAAAATACAATCTGATTGGATAATGTGTGTAAACAGATTAATTACAGTACCTAATTAAACTCATAAACCCAATAGAGTTGAATAAATAATATTGTGATAAATTCATATTTCGTAATGGCAACATAAATGATGAGTAGGATTGCCAGTTCGTGACACACATAGCGCACGCTTAATAATAAACCGGAATAAGTCAAAAATTTTGGATTCCCACTTTTGTTAATAAAACGAACTAACTCCGATTGAAGAATCTATAGGTGCAATCCCACCGTGCAAAAAAACCAAAATGGCCGATTGTTAGATCACTCCCCTCTTTTCTATAAAATTCCGCGACAATGCATTTCATACGATAGAGAATCATTCAGTGATGATGCGACCGTGATGTGAGATAGGTCTCGTTGTTTTGAGACTACGATGGAGTAAGGTGAAATAATTCGGTTTATATTCAAACGCAGGTGAGACTACTCTACTTATTTTTTTTCTAAACTAGCATGTTTTCGTTTTACTTCACTTTAGTCGAAAACGGTTTTATAATATAGCATGACTATTTAGACTTGTTGCAGTTTATCATTAAATTATAATTGTATAGATAAGAAAGATTGCGTATTAGTGCGTTTTAGCATCAAATTATTACTTTTATTCGAGAAGCAATTCATTTTATATCACTTTACCACCAAAACTATCGGTAGATTTAAGTTATACTTGTGTTTATTTCGGTTTACGTTTTAAATGATCCTAAAGTCTAAAAGTGCTCTAGTAATTGCTGCAGTTTATTACAAAATGTCCTTTGAATTTATTTAAAATACCCTTGAATAAAAAGTTTTACATTTCTAGTTCCATAGTTTTAATCCTGAAGATGACGTCTGCAAATAGGAAGCAGCGGTGCTTAAAACTTCTTATGATAAGTAATAATGCTAGATGTACTGATACGGATCTTATGATGAATAATAATGCTGGATGTACTGATACGGATCTTATGATGAGTAATAATGCTGGATGTACTGATACGGATAATTGTAAGCTAGTCGAAATAAAAATAAGTAAATAACGTCGTATTTCCGTAGTTATAAGTACAGTAACCTGACTGAAAAGCAAGTGAGTAAACGTAACTATCGCGTTTGCGTTAAGATTTTTATTCTCACCCTTATTCTTAGTATTATGATCTATCAGTCGCGTAATATTCTCTGAATTCATTAAGGGTTATTATATTTTTATTTAATGTTGTGTATTATTTATATTAGAGTTTTAACAATGAAACAAACGATAAAGTCCAGCACAGCATACAGGAAGACAAGGTCGGAGAGCTCACCATGCAGGAAATCAAGGTCACGACGTAGTACATCAAGATCACCACTATTTAGAAAGTCTAGTACCCTAATTGCGTAATACAACACAATCTCTTTCGATTTGAAACAGATTGCTAATCCTTTGCTTCATAAGTTGGAAAAAAAAATCTGCTCAACAACGTAAATAACGCAATGAATGTTGTTAAACTGTCAACATGAAACAAATTAGGCAAAATTGTTTACGAAAATAAGTTACGCAGTTAGGGTACTGGTAGCCAGCGCCACCATGCAGGAAGTCGAGGTCATTGTCAAGCAGTTCTTTAAGTTATTCTTCAGACTCGTCTTCCTTGGACTCATCTTCCTCAGGCTCATCTTCCCCAAGCTCTGATGATAACTCACGTATACCCGTAAAACCGTCTCCGATACTGTGTAATGATGACGAACCTGACAGTAATGAAATTGAAGATACTCCTCCACACCTTATTAAAAAAAATATCAACGTAAGTAGCGACGTGTTATTGTTACAATAAACTGTTTAATTATTATAAGTACAATCATTTATTATAATTTACTTGTTTACCTATATATTCAGAATGAAGAAAAATTATCACACGCCATTGCCAAGAACTTGCTAGTTTCATATTCTGATTATTCTTCTCAAGATTCTGACGAGTGCGACCAACAGCGAGCTAACCAGAAACCTGTAGATGTTCCTAATAAGAGGCAAATGACATTGAGAGAATTGTACACAACAACAACTGAACAACAACAACTGGAAATTACAGTACAATTATGTATTCGATAACATATAATAAATAATATAATAAGAGGAGAAGGGACTAATACAATTAATATACATAATATTTTCTTATTCTTAAATAAATGTACATTTATAATATTATATCAATAAATATGTACTATGCATAATATTAAATAAAATAAATACATGTATTTTAAAATAATCTAGTAAATAAACATAAATTAAAGTAATGTAAATTCAGGATTAAAACAGTATTATTTATATTATGTTTTATTGTTTTAAGAAGCCAATTAGCTCAGGAGAAAATCTATATTCCATACCAAATTATGCGATTTCTCCGTTATATTCGTATATGCGTTTGGAAATACTTGGAGGAAAAAGGACGCACAGGACTCATTGAACATTATTTATTATTCTGATAATTGTGCGGGTCAGAATAAAAATAAGTTTATAATGACGATGTATGCAGTATTTTATTATCTTTTTAACATCTAAAGCCTTGGATCATTAATTTATGAGTGATATAAATTCATGATCCAAGAGCATACACAGAAAGAAGCAGACAACATACAAGTTTGATAGAGAAAGAAGTAAAAAAATCTTAAGTCCGGCCCAATCTACAGCCCAGTTCAATATATAACACTAATTAAAGACGCAAAAAAATGTTACCCCCCATCAACATCCATGAGCTAACATTTGACAGTATTCTGGACCTTAAACTATTGCAAGAGGAATGGGACTTTAATTTTGGTATAGATGAAAGCGGCCAAAATGTCAACTGGAATGATATAAAGGTGTTAAAGGTCATAAAAGAAAATCCCTTTCTATTTTACTTTAAGACATCTTACAAAGACGAAAACTACAGAGAAGTTAATGTGCGAAATAAGCGAAGGAAGATGAAATCAGTCTAAAAAAATAACAATGAAGGCAGCATATACGCAAAAACAGGAGATAAGCGCTAATAAAAAAAGGATTTGAAAGCGTTAATCGCAAAGGAGCTGATTCCATCTTATTATGCCAGTTTTTACAACTCAATTGTTAAACTTTTTTTATACGCATCTTTATTTTTTAATATGACGTGTAAAAGTGATTCCGATTTCCTATTTACAGAATAAACAATTTCATTTCATTTCATTTCGTCGTATTTTTTTTATAAATATATTTTGAGTAGTCACAACTTACGAGACTGATTAAGATTCTAATTATTGACTATAATTAATGTTGGTAGATGTACAAAGTACAAGTAGGTATATAAAAGGTTTTTTATTCTTTTGGATTACAATGTTTATTGTTCTTTAGCATAATTACGTAAGGCAAGATCTCTTAAGCATTTTGTGATGACTATGAAAATGTTATTATTATTTTGTGATTGTTAAAAAATTACGTTAATTATTAAGTACAAATGATTATAAGTTCCTATTACGACTGATTATTATAACTACTGTTTTTATTAGGTTAAGAAAGCAGTTACGATGAAATTTTAAATATAAACTGTTATTTTACATTAACAAATATAAAGGTGTTTTGCGAAATATTTATGTATTTTCATTTCCGTTTTACTTTTAAAGTGTAATAAGTATTATAAATCTAAATAGATTATATTATTTATTTATACTAAACTGAATTATTAAATATTAGTTTGCAAAAATTTTGAAAATTGGTCATTAATTTTTATACTAAACTGACATAAGTCGAAACTTTAGAAAATAACCTTCATTTATTCATTTGATATAAATAATATAATTAAACTATTATGTTAGTTATATTCGCTATACATCTCTCTACAATTTAAGACCAAGAAAATAAAAATAACACCATAAACACGTGAAAACCATCAAAATGTTTTCAACAAGGTAGAGACTCAAAACTTTGACCGCGATTTCCCAAAAAAGTGAAATTTTGTCTTATTCCGGTTTATTATTAAGCGTGCGATAGGTACAATTAAATATATTAGTTTACCTGGATCTGCGCGTGAGTGTGTGTCGGCCATGTTTAAATGTTAATGCGGTTTACGTATAGCAGTCGTCATGCTCTTGATTTTAAAGGGTTATGCAGACTTTACTTCCTTATTTTAAAATTTAGATAAAAACATAGGCACTTTCAAAGAATTTCATATCTATTATTCACCGTAAGGACTATTTCTGCTTACAGCGTTTAACCGTTATAGAACCGGGGCGGTAACAGATGTGGTAATCATGTGCACGGGATTTTGTTTTCCAACTGGTTAGATGAGTTTCTTTGATGGTACACACGGCTACACATAAAGCTATACATTTCCAGTATAAGCTGACCTCGCATTGTACGGAATTCCTATGCAATGCGAGATCAACATAAACTAGAAATGTATACCTTGATGTGTAGCCGTGTGTACCTATCTACTTACTTACCACAAGGAACAGAGAGAAGGAAGAAGGGGGCGAGGGAAGGTTGTTTAGGTACCTACAGTGTGATATTAAAGGGGGCTAAATAGGTTTTGATGTTCACCAACTGTACAATCAAGGAATGGAAATGGTAAGCAAAGCACATCTTAAAGTTTTCTTGTATTACCTAAATTTTGAACGAAAATGACAGTTCGATGACATGCTTGCATGACGTCTGTCAATGTAACCCGGTTTTACCCGAGTGACCAAAGTGTGGCACAACAGGGAAATGTATTAATCTTTTTTTATGATATTCTAAACTCGTGTTCTCCAGTAAGTAGGTGCCTATTTTATTTATTCGGCTATTTTAATGTTGTTTTTTCACGGAAGGAAAACGGAACGGATAGGTAGTTAAATTAGTTAAGTAAATAGGTAGGTACGCTAAAAAGTATAAAAACCGTAAAGATCACACTTTAGGCAATTTGTTTATTGTTGAACCAAGAAAACTGACATCTAGGTAACAGACTTGCAAAACATTTAATTTAATTAAGTACTTAATCAATAGTTAATAATAACTCTACAACTATTTCCTCAGTAGCTAAGAATTATACAAAGGACAAAAGATTCTCAACATATTTGACGGTTAAGGTCACAAAAATGTAACATTGACTTGACGGTTGACACGCCCGCGGGCACACCGACGCAACATACACAAACACGCGACCCACACAGCGGCGCGCGTGACGAAACGAAGTGACGTCATCCGCGGCACGCGAACACACCCACACTCGCGCGTGAAGCGGCGTGACGTGACCACGCACATTATGAAACACGCTGCTGTATAGACGCACACTTACGTCGATGTAAACAAAGTGACGTAAAGATATGACTCACACAGTCATATCGGCACACACCTAGGCGCGCGCTTGTGATTAATGTAAACAAACCAGTCTCGTTCATAGCTCTTGCTACACACACATTGAAACGCCCTTACAAAAGTGGGCCATCTGGATACTATAATGTCTGTATATCTATACCTAGCTACTTACATGTAATACAAATTTATTGATAAACAAACAGAAATAGAATAGAACGTTTAGAAGATTATTAAAATACCGTTCTATTTCTGCGTATAATATTTATTTGCGTAATGTAATAATGAACTCGGTTAAATTATATAATAATGGATTTAAAGTTACTTATCCTTTATATTTCGCAATTAAACCAAGTTTAATACCATTTTTTAAAAGCCAAAAGCTTCCAATTTCCACAACAAAGAACAATAAAATCCAACGGAATACAGATAGCGTTATAAAAAAATTAAAATAAAAATCACAATACAGTCGCGCACAAAAGTTATAACCGGCTGAATGTGAAACAAGTACAGTCGTAAATAAAAACGAATAGCGCGCGGGCCGACGCGTACTGTTATTACTCGAAAATTTATGGCATTTACCCAAAAATTACCAGTTCCAGCCACTTTATGACGCACTGAATTCCGGCAATAACCGTCCTTTTCTATATAATATTCCAAGTTACTACGTAGTTATTAACTAAAACATGTTTTTTTCTTAATACCGAACTTTTTACATCAATTTCTTAAAGCCATAATCATAATCCAGAAATAAAAATAAAGAAACATTAGGTTTTTTTGTTTTTTTCATCTTGTTTGTGGAGTCTTGAGATATAACTATAAACATACCGAAATATCAAGTCGTTATGCCGAATATAAAATCGTGAAAGCCGTCGTTATTTGTAATTCTAAACCTAACAACTTTCTAAAACATCGGACATCCTCGAAATGAGTTCGAACATTAATAAATTGGTTAAATATGTGTTCACACTATTTAGCCAAGTAAAATTCAAATTCGAACGTGAAAACAATGTGTAAAAATAATGCAGCTTGCTCTTGAAGTTTATATTAACCGATTTACACAAAATAATTATAACCAGACTCTCAGACCAAATAAAAAACCAAGACATAGCGCCGCGAACAATACAGTGAAGCATGCCAAAACAACACCGCCTCTCTGCGCATACACGCTCACACGCACACATTTACAAGCACACTACACCTCAATAAGTGCTCACATGTTTACGCAAACGGCCTCACGTCACTGTTGACACCGCTCTGACTAGGTTTTTTATTTGGTATGAGTCCAAACTAAATAGTTTACAGCTTTATTATTTAAACGCCATTAAACTTCATTGTGGATTAATAATAACGTTACATGCACAGTGATCATGATTCATGAATACCTAATGACATTGTTTTTAAATAATTCTAATGTATTTAGATTAGGACAGAAGGTATAATTAATAAATTATGAATAAACATAAGTTCTAACAAACAAATGAAAGGATGAGACATGAAAATAATTAGTTATTGATTATTTAACAATATATAATAACTTAATTTAATGAAAAAATAAAAATTAATTTCATAAATATAAATACACACACACACACACACCCAGACCCACACATTTATAAAATCTAACAGCTATTCCTATTAAATCCAGCCAGCTTTAATCCCACACTACAAATTAATACCTAATTCCGTTTACTCGATTGTTCTGCGTAACACCTCCGTACTCGAGCGTACAGCTGTAATTTGACCTGGATAAATGTATCTAGGTCAATAGCGGGGTCAAGGCGTCCGCCATTGTTAGCTCGGCAATCAGCTGTAATTACACATAATTGTGTTATTACCAACCATGCTGATCTGCTGATGATAACAAAATTTCAGCCGCTCATCAAGCCGTTATCGTCATCACAATTAGAGGGACTGCAAAAGGGGCTTCTATTGTGTTGGTCACCTGTACCCTAATTGCGTAACACACGATCAATCACGATCTGAATAATTTTGAAGGATATTGCTAATACATTGCTTCATTTGTTCGAAAAATTTGTCTGCTCAACAACGTAAATAACGCAATGATTGTTATTGAACTGTCAAAATGAAACTGATTATGATGGATTGTGTGACCGTGTCTTACTCAATTAGGGTGCTGTTCCTGATTTACTATTTCTTATTCTTCAATTTGTTTCCTCTAGAATAGATCGCTTGACTCCAAAAAAAAGGTCCACCGGTGTCCGGTATATTGGTTGAGGTAACGCAAAGCATCAAGAACGGCGTCCAATCTACCTATGTTATCAGAATCAGGCCTTCAAAGATAAGAATCTCTTTACAATGCGTTGGCACGCAAGCATTCATGGCGGCAGCAGTACTGTTTTCTGCATCAAGCTCTGGATCCAGCCTCCTGAAACGTTGGTGGAGGAACTTGGCTATGTATTATGCCGTTGGCCATAACGACTATCGGTACAATGACTGAAGAGTCCACCTCCTAAATGTCAACAATCGCATGTAACTCAAGATGATTAATTTGTTATTTATCACATTACTCTGTACCCTAATTGCGTAATGCAACACAATCACAATTTGTTTCGATTTGAATCAGATAGCTAATCCATAGCTTCATAAGTGGAAAAAAAAATAATCTGCTCAACAACGTAAATAACGCAATGAATGGTGTTGAACTGTCAAAATGAAACAAATCAGGCATGATTGTTTACGAAAATAAGTTACGCAATTAGGGTATTGGTGCTTGTACATGGTTAAAGAAATTTATTTCTCAACATCTGTAAGTACTATACCATAATATAATAATCATATTTTTGAAGTGAAAACTTCATTAGGCGCGTTGGGCATTTTTGAGATGGGACTAAACCATTGATTTCGCGACACTGTGAGGACACCAGCTTTTGACCATTAAAAAGACATCAACGCGTTGATTACCGCGGTACTGGAGTAAAAGACATCAACGCGTTGATTACCGCGGTGCCGATTTTTTTATTTGATACGCTAAAGCTATTTTGCGATTTGCAGGTCAGTTTTAGGTTGTATCTAAAATGTCACGATTTCATGAAATAGACATTTAATAGGATTATAAAAACTTAGAGAGTTCAGAGTTGTATTGATGATTATAATTCTATAAATAAATATTTGATATGGCCGTGAATCATATTTAGATCAACATACAACCTGATACTTACCTGCAAATTGTAAGAAAGTTTGATTTTCACGGGCTACGCTTTCGCCTTAACAATAACTAAGCCCGTTCCATACTACTTTCAACTTTTATAGTTCCACATAACCTCTTTAGCTTAAAAATATAAAATCTGTAGGTGTGTTATTTATATTCTAGCCAAAGGGCATATCAATAAACTTGAATATTTCTATGTTAATGCCAGTTTTTATGTCGATATTAATTCCATAGATATCACAAGCTATTCATGATTTTGGGCATAGGAATAGATATGAAACATACGGTTCTCTTTTTTATATTTTTTTTGTTCTGCAATAATTAACGAAAGGCCCTCAAAAATTAACCTGTCGAATTTTGGACGACCACAACTTAAGACTTCGACAACTCATGTTTAACCAATTACAGTACCGCTTATAAGGAAGTACCCTTGTAAAGTACAATACGCGTCACGAAAGATGAGACTTGACCGCGTCTCCCGCCGCTCCTTCCGCCGCCCCGATGACGCCCCGGCGCGGACTTCATACCGCTAAAGAGACCCATAAATCGTCTACTGCGCAAGTCAAACCACGTGGTGTGTCAAGTCTCATCTTTAGTGGCACGCACTGTACCTTACTTTACAACATAAACTACGATATCTATACTATTATTATATTAAAGCTTGTGAAGAGTTTGTTTGTTTGAACGCGTATCTCAAGATTTAAAAAAAATCATTTTGCGTTTGAAAGCCCAATTCTTGAGGAAGGTTATAGGGTACGAGCTACGATCCTAAGGAACCGAGCAAACAGAAAAAAAAACCAGAAGGAACGCTAAGCGAAAACGATGTAAGAGCGTGGGCGGACGATGCGATGCGACACGGTGAGCCGGGGGCCCAGAGAGTTTCATAAAAATTGCAGTGGCACTCCGGGAGTGCCGACAGAAGTGAAAACTTGAACAAGATCGCCTTAGTGGAAGAAAAATACTTGTATAGAACATTGGTCCGTAAACTTATCTAAATAAAGAGCACAAACGCGTTTTAAAAAAAATACTTCCAAAACCTTTAAAGTAAAAATACTTGCATAGAATATTGATCCGTAACTTAATATAAATGAAGAGCACAATCGCGTTTACAAAAATGAGGTATCGGTAGCGGTGTCGCGAGTTCAATTATTTTCCCCATCTTAAAAATGCCGAACGCGCCTAAAGAAGTTTTCACTATAAAAAATGTGTCTGTTATTTTAGTATATTGTGTCTCTTACGACTTCCACGGGAACTAAATCGCGGGCAGAAGCTAGTGAAATATAGTTGCATGACTACTATGATAGCTTAGCCGCAGGGCCATTCAACAAGTAACAACAGGCCAGTTAGTCTGGTTTGTTTTGAGGCCAACAGGGCTCTATTGATTTCCTGATGAGCACTGAGATGTATGCAGCTTTGTTCTGATGTAACGGTAAAGATGGCGTGACTTCAACAAGACATAATTTAAGTGAATCTATCTACACTAATTTATTATGAAGAGAAAAGATTTGACTTTTTTTGTAGTGAATAAACTAAAAAACTACTGGACCGATTTTAAAAATTATTTCACCAGTAGAATGCTATATTATCATTGAGTAACATAGGCTATGATTTATGAAGATATCACGCAGGCGAAACCGTTAGCGGAAGCTAGTGAGGATTAAAAGGATGGGGTTTGAGAAATAAATTAAATGCGCGATCCTCTTGCTAGCTTTTTTCATGTTAGCTAGGTAATTAAAGGCTATGTAAAGATAGCTTAAACAAATATTTAAAAAAACAATGGCACTCCGGGAGTGCCGACAGAATTGAAAACTTGAACAAGAAAATACTTGCATAGAACATTGATCCGTAACGTAATTTAAATAAACATTACAATCGCGTTTACAAAAATGAGGTGTCGGACGGTGTCGCGAGTTCAATTGTTTTTTTCCCATCAAAAATGCCCAACGCGCCTAAAGAATTTTTCACTTCAAAAATATTCATAATTCCCTAACCGTTTTGTCTGTGACTGTACTTGACAAAGTTGTCACAGAATAAACAGAATACAAAGTACCGTAATTTCTCTACTTAAAGTATTCACTAATTTTTACTTATTTCTGTCACCTACACTGCGGCTTTGGGTACTCTGATAGCATGCCACTTCCTCCATTAGATCGAGAGACATGATCCTCCTCTAATAACGAACGTGACTGTACCCGTGTCCCTCGCATCAGCACCGACCACGTTCCAAATTTGAATGTAATTTGAAAATATCCTATGATGAGAATTTTTACATAGCAAAAAGTGTGTTTTTTTTTTTTGTTTTTTCGATACGCATGTAAAATCGAGAACGGTTTTTACAACATTTAGATTTCGTAAAAAAAATATTTTTGACTGAACCGGAACATTGTAAGGACTTTTAGCCGACGTTCGCACGGACGTAATAAAATCGACAACAGTGTGTTTATTCGATGCATTCTGTTAAATTCTCAACGCTCGGTTTAACACCGAGAGTTGAAAAACCAGTGCGCAATAAAATCCCGCCGCGATTTATTACTCCGTGCGAACGTGGGCTTAGACGCAAACCAAAATATTGTAAGTACTTGAAGACGCAACGCAGGCCCGCGTCAAGCCTGCGTTTTTGTTCCTTTTTAGGCACTGAGCACACGATGGACAATTTGTCCGCGGACAATTTGGAATCGTATGGAAATCTAACGCGTACATTGGACAAAATTCCGGATACAATTCCAAATTGACCACGGAAAAATTGTTCATCGTCTGCTCAGCGCAGGGCAGAGGCCTTTGCCCTGCACAGGAACAATTTACAAGCCGTTATTATAAAAACGCATTTAAAACATCGACTATTGAGTCTTGTGCCTCCTGCACTCCTGCCATTAGCTGCTTATTACCCAAGCCACTTTGCGTTTCACTCAGGGAACTTGAATATGTATGACAATACACATAATTAACATATATACCGTGTACTTAAAGTGAAGTAAGTTATACCAACACCTATAGGAATTCAGTTCTATGAATATTATTAAAAATATTGTGAATATCATGGTGAAGCAGCATCTGCCTCAATCGATAAAGATTTGGTGAAGGTACCCTCGATGTTTTTGAAGTGAAAACTTCTTTAGGCGCGTTGGGCATTTTTGAGATGGGGCTAAACCATTGATTTCGCGACACCATGACGACACCTCATTTTTGTAAACGCGATTGTGCTCTTTATATATATAGCTTTAGGGATTAATGTTCTATGCAAGTATTTTTACTTTAAAGGTTTCGGAAGTTTTTTTTTTTTTGTATACCCGATTGTGCTCTTTATTTAAATAAGGTTACAAACCAATGTTATATAGAAGTTTTTTCTTCCACCCCAAGGCGATCTTGTTCAAGTTTTCACTTCTGTCAGCACTCCTGGAGTGCCACCACTTTTTTTTTACTTGGGCTTTTTTTGTATTACTTATTTGTCAGTCATAGGTCATAGTCACACCTGCATCATAAAAAATACTTTGTACAATGCAAAGTCCGGTTGGTTAAATCGTTTAGCAAATTGACGTTGATAAATAACCATTTTCTCTGACTGTACATCAGTCACTTAGGCCCGTTTTACAGAACCTCACTAAAAACTCAAGCAAAGCTTAGCTTAAAACTCTTTTAAAGCCTTTTGATTGGTTAAAACTAGTTTTAAGTAATGCTTGAGCTTTGAGCGAGGTTCTGCGTTCTGTAACACGGGCCTTAGTTTGGATACCGAGGGCCCACAAACCAAGGACAAAAATTATTGTTCAGTGATTACCTATAATAAATCAATATGTGGTAGGTAAGTCGTAACTTAGGTCTTGTCAGATATAATCCTGAATGATGCGATGCGACGCTATGTAAGGCGATAAATTACCGCGCAATAAAACCGCCCCGCAAACGCAGCTGTGCTAACAATTTTGTTAAGTTTTTCTTCCAACAAAAACCTTACTTTTTCTACTCATAACCAAACTTTAAAATGTGAACCTACCAAAAAACAGCCAAACTCAACCGTAGTGCGTTGAAATAATTTTGTGGCTTCACTATTGTTCGTCGCTCAAACGCTTTCAAATAGTTATTTTTTCGCCATTTTGTTTCGATCGATTTCGCATTGATCCGTTGCGTTGCGATTTATCGCACCGAATACTTGGGTAATTGATTGTGTTAAAAAAAAAAAACTCGATTCGTTCCCAATGCTGATAAAATCAATAATTGCCTTAGTACGTTCTACGCAAACCGGTCGTTTTGAAGATATAAATAAATTGACTCTAAATTATTATTGTGTTTACATTGGACATGCCACATGCGTATTATTACGATATTTGGCATAAAAACCAGTTGAATGTAATATTTTGATTTTTTTAAAGTGAATCGGAGTTACTTCACTCGTTTTGTAACACTTGTAACAGAAATTATTGACAAATTAGGACAAACATTGTGCGAGGAAAACGCAAAAGTAGGTTAGGATGTGTTAAGAGTGAAAAATATTTACTACAATTACGTTGGATATTTACTGCTAGAAATTAAAAACAAAAGAAAACAGGTATAGGAAAATACGATGAGGTATAAATAAATAAACCTAATATTAGGATACCAAAAACTATTTTTGAAATCTTTGTAATTTTTTAATTAAACAAACATTTCATCCGATTTCATCACCAACAAAAACAGCACGCGTTTTAGTTAAAAAAAAACGCTTCGATATTGCGTTCAAAAACGAAAAATTCAAGAGAGAGAAAAAAAGTTGCACAAAGCAAAAGGAGTTCGAATTTCAAAGCCTGACGAATCGTAATCGATTTGCTTTAGAACTCGACGCTATGATTACTCGACTCGAACAATTTCGTACCGAATCTATTCACTCCAATAACTAGGGTGCCACTATATTGTGATCGAATGCACTTGAATTCGAAGTCTTCCGTGTTCGTGAGAACTCTAAATTAGTTTGGAAATCTGAGTATTATATAATTTGTTCGTGGTGCTATTTAAAATATCGTGTACACTGCAGCTCACGCCTTTAATTCTCTTTATTAAGTTATTGAACCGGACGTGGGACCAGCGCAGAATCTGACTTTAGTAGTCACGCACAATTCGCAAATTAAATTTAAAAGGTTTTAAATTTGACATGGAATGAATAGCTTTTGTATTCAATATTGACAGAACACTGCCATTTTGCCTGTCAAACGTCATAGCAACATGCGCAAGAGTTTCATTCGCGAACCACAACATCATTTAATTGGGTCACCAAATTAAATACCATGTTTATCGTCCATACAGGTTTATTCAAAAATATCCACAGGATATGAACACTTAAGTTCGTTACGTTCAAATTTAACAGCAAAGCCGTTAAAGTATTAATGGCACGGCAGTCAGTTATTTTGTAAACTGTTGCCGCTGTAATGGGCTATTTACAAAATATTAAACAGTTTTGAAGTCGTTAAAATTGATGCAGATATACTTTCTATCATGTTTTCCATACTAAAGTCGAAGGGACTTGCTGTATGGTATATTTTTGGAACGAGTCTCGATGGTCCATCAAAGTTAATATATTCCTATAGAGATCTTTCGTTTTGCTTCTGTGCTAAATTGATATTGATATAAAAAGCGGTGTATCCGATGACTAGCTTTTTCCTGCGGCTTAGCTCGCGTGGAAGTCAGAAATTATCCCGTGGAAACGTACTACCTGGATAAAAAGTATCCTGCGTGTTAATCCAGGTTATAAACTACCTGTATGCCTCATCTAATCCTATTAGCATAACATAATGATTGAATACTCGTGAATTCATGCAAGCCACTTTTTGTGACAAGTTTCAAGTTTATTACTCAAGGAATAAGATTTTTCATACAAACGAAATCCCCACTTTTCGCCCCTTAAAGGTGGAATTTTCAAACACCCCTATTTAGCGCGCCCCTACATTATAAAAGGAAGCTGTGTGCAAAATTTCACATTCCTAGTCCAAGTAGTTTCGGCTCTGCGTTGATATGTCAGTCAGTCAGTTTCTCCTTTTATTTATATATATATAAATTTTTGCTAAACCTAGTTCTGAGTACCACCTTTGCCAAGTAGTGGTCCTTGGTCATCACTACCGTCTCCCACAATATGTACCTGTGTAACCAAGGGGTATCGTGTTACCCAGTAACAGGGTTGTGGAAGTCTGATAGGCAGTCGCTCCATGTAAAAATACTGTTATTCACCTGGATCCAGTTAGACTCGAAACTTTGTCGATCCCGACAAAGTTGAGAAAAGGCTAGGCAGATTGATTGAAAATATAACATGTCCTAGGATGAACAGCTTTATATTCGAAGTGGTCTCACGAATAGGTATTATAGAGCTATGAAGAATAGGGTGTAAAGTTCACTCATCATTTATAGAAAAGGGAGAATCCTCCGATCAGACGGGTGTTGTGTCTGGTGGGCCACTGCGATTAATGTCGGGTATATATATCTACGCTAATCGCAGAATTTTGCGTGACGTCAATATGATGCGTAGTTCGCATATGGCGATGTAGATGCGGCCACAGTTCTGCTGAAATCAGTTACAGAATAACTCAGCTGTACAATGACGAGTTCAAGTCCCTTATTTTCCATTTAATGAGCATTATTTTCTGTTGTTTGCAGGTTTCCATTTGAGTGGCGTGGTGCGCGCGCCTGCCGCGGTGCCGCCATGCTCGGACCCGGAACGGCTATACAGGGTCACTGTCTCGTTCGACAGGTAAGCACCACAATGTTAATGAATAAATAAACACAGATTTATGAAATAGGAACTCGAAGAACATTAGAGTAAAGACTTAGGGCCCTATCTCATTAGGAAACCAGTGGCGGCGCAACCATGTTCGTACTACCAAAAAATTTATGCTTGTTTGGGCAACCGATCGGATGCCTGGTGAGATAGTACCATAAAGCTGTACATATTTTGCTAAAAGCGCAACCATGGTTGCGTCATCATGGTATCCTAGTGAGATATAAGCCTTATGAGGGAATGAGGATTACAGCAACCGATAAACAACCAACGAAAATTAAAGAGTTAATGAGGTCACAAGCAACCTATCTTCAGTAATGAAGTTTAAAACAGATTGAGACGACTCTCTCGCGGGATTATTGCGCTCATACAAGCTCAGCAATTTATTAAACGCGAATTTGTCTCTTAAACTTTGAGGTAAAGACGAAGAAGCTTACAAAGCAGAAAGACCAAGAAAAATCAATCATCGTTCAAGCAAGCGAAATAAATAGTTCCTTCAACCATCAGCTTACAAGAAAACAAAGAAGTTTTAATAGAAAGGGTCACAAAGGCCCTACTATTGTTTGTTCTAAAAGGGCACTTTTTACCCAAAGGCCGATGTACCCGCATAATGGCCATTGTGTAGAAAACTTTGTCACTTCTAATAATGGTGATTGTCGTTTACTTTATGATAGTATTCTCTGGAGCTAAGTTGTGAGACTTTTTGGAAATATGTCATGGATAAATAAACTCTTATGAATTCTGAGATTAGGAAAGATTAGAATCGTTATTCTGAGTAACGTTGAGTCTTTTAGATAACAAGCTGATTGAAGAACTTCCGTCGGTAGCGTTCCACTAATTTTAGTCCGCCTTTACCGGGTCAATTTTGAATCAAATAAACTCAGGTCTTTGATTGCCACGATAAGGTAATGAAAAGGTGAAAATTCTTGCGTATTCAAAAGAAGTACCCCTAAGACGCTGAGCAGGTGACAATTTGAAATCGTATGCTGAGCAGACGATAAACAATTTGTCCGAGAACAATGTGGTATGGAAATTCCGGCATTTTATCCTACGTGCGCGTTAGGAATCGTATTTCCATACGATTCCAAATTGTCCATCGTCTGCTCAACGCCTAGCATAAGCGTCGCGCGAGTACGCAATCGACGCGATATTTTGTACAAACGCGACTCGATTGATCGCGCGATTTCGATTGTGTCAAATTCATACAAAAGAACGCGACTATCGCGTACTCGTGCGACGATCGCTTTTGGTTAGAACGCGGCCATAGAGTCACAATATTACCGAGCTAATTCCATCTTCCCTACAGGTGCAAGATTACCGGAGTGACGTGCAGCTGCGAAGCCCGCGACATCTTCTGGTGCCAGCACGTCGTGGCGCTGGCGTTGTACCGCATCAGAAACGCAGACTCCGTCAGGCTGAGGGTGCCTATCTCAGGTGAGACTTTAAACCTTCATCATAACTTTAACTACAACTATTGTCTGTCGTCTTTGCACCTCCAGTAACACTTGAAAACCGCCCTTACTGATAGGAAATGAAGGCACTCTAAAAGCCATATCTGGGGGCATGGCAGTACCCTGCCAAGTTGAGCAGTTGTTACTATACTAGCATGGTCGACGGATCAGGAACGAATACCCGGTTTCCGAAAATCTGATCAAGTTGTCAAAAGAATTTTGGTGCGGTGTGATTATTTGGTATAAATAATAGCCAGCTAAATAATGTATGAGGTGGTGTATATGAAGATTAAATAATCCTTCGGAAGCTAAGAAATGTCTGGCCTTCCTGTCTGATAGAAAACGATGACTGATCAGCAATTTAAATACCTTTTCATTGTCAGCTTTTTGCAACATTCGTGTAATTTAACCACCTCTCAACAAAGCGACCCTAAAGTTCAGCTCAAGAAATAAAATCACTGAATTCTCTTTCAGAAACCCTTCTGCAGATGGACAGACAACAGCTTCAGAAGTTCGTGCAGTACTTAATAGCGGAACATCACACAGAGGTGCTTCCAACGGCGCAGAAGTTGGCTGACGAGGTCCTGCAGGCCAGGTCGGCTATCAACAGAATCTGCGGAGCGCCTGACCCCACGGCTGGGCCTCCGCCTGATGCACACCATGCCTGGCACTTGGATGAGCAGCAGGTTCGTGAGAGATGTAGTATTTATCCTCTTAAATCCCATATAGTCCATAGGTGGATTCAAGGTCGTTCTTAGATCACTGCCATTCTTTACTTGAACGATCTTTGTAGTTTGTGGAACTCTTCAAAATTTTTAGATGAGAATGGCAATCTTTTCCATTATTCACTGTACGTAGTTTTGTAATTATTTTTGTTGTGGTTCATTGATTAAGCTATAGATTGAATTGAGTCATAGGAACTGCACGCAAAGAGATATCTATAGAGATATTATTGCGCATTTTACTTTCAAATTCTAAAATGATGATTAACTAATGAATTAACTATTTCAAATTCTAATTGTTTTGTTGTGTTGGTTTCAGGTCTGCGAACAAGTGCGAGCGTACTTATTACAGGGGACATATTACAATGCAAATAAACAACTTAACTCATTATTTTCTAAGGTAAGTTACATACGGACGTTACTTGCATGAAACGGCTACACTACGCTTGACTAGACTGCAAATTCTCAAGGTTGGGAAATGGAACTGACCAGATGCGTAACATGCGATCAATCATAATCTGAATCATTTTGAAGGATATTGTAAAACCATTGCTATATAATGTTCGAAAAATGTGTCTGCTCAACAACTTATATAACGGAATGAATGTTGTTGAACTGTCAAAATGAAACAGATTGTGATGATCGTGTGTTACACAATTAGGGTGCTGATTAGCCACTAAGGCCCGTATTACCGAACCCCAAGACTCAAACTGCATTACTTAAAACATGAGTTCAAAGTTAAACAAGTTTTAAGTAACGCCTGAGTTTTGAGTAAGGTTCTGTAATACGGGCCTTAATCTGTGTTAAAACTTGCATTATAAAATAGTTTGCTCCAAATAATTAATGTCGATTTATTTGTTTATAAATTTTTAGTTTGTTAATAGTTTTAGTTAAGTTAGGATATTATATTTTATTAATTAATAATTAGGTATAATTTTTTACTTATGTACATTTCATTTTAATTCTGTATAAAAAAATATTTATGTAGATTTTCTATAAATCGAATTGACTTTATATACGTCCAACCGGCATTCGTTTTCAAAGATGAATGTAAAGAAAAAAATGTTCAAACTTAATGCTCATTCTAACTTCTAGGTAAGAGAAATGCTTCGAGCCCAAGACTCCAACGGTCCACGGATGCTGATGCTGATGACAGAACAGTTCCTATCAGACCCTCGGCTCCTGCTGTGGAGGAACCAGAACACCCCTATGACAGAGAAGTGCAGGCAGCTGTGGGAACAGCTAGGGGCGCTGTGGGTCAGCATAGTTCTGGACCCAGGCAGTAATAAGCACCATAGGATACAATGGAGGCATCTGTTGGAGAAATGGTCTGCTGTTGAAGTGTGCCCCACTGAGGATCCGGATTATCGGTCTTTTCCTTTGGTACGTATGTTTTTATTAACTCTTCTAGCTTCCTAGATTTAATAGTTGTAATTATGCCAAGAACTACCAATCCATAGTACGGTGAACCGCACGCCATTTGTATCCTTTATTGTCAAGCAATACAAGCGCTGTCAGTCAAATTGCTTGTCACATAGTTCGGACTGGGTAACACGGTTGGCTGTACCGGGGCGTTATCGTGGCGGTGAAAAGAGCACGGGAGGCGCGGTCAAGTCTCATCTTTCGTGGCGCGTATTGTACCGGTATTATGAAAAATTTTGCTTCATCTTCCGCAACAATTATTCCAAAATTCCTAACTCAATATTATTGAAGCATTTTCCAAAAAATACTCAAAACTTTAACAGCAATAATACCTGCATCCTTGTTCCACAGTATGCGAGAGAAAGGGAAAGAAACGAGAGGGATCGAGACAGGGACCACAGAGACAGGGACAGAGAGAGGCATCGCGACCGGGAGGAGAGGGACAGAGAGAGACTGCGCGAAAGAGAGGAGAGAGATAGGTGAGCTTAAATAGAGATTTTACTTAGAGCGCTACAGGGATTGTTTGGTGATTTAATGAAATGACATGGGTGTGTTAACACTTTCGACTCCACCCATTTTCATCGAGCTCATACGCCATGCCGCCATACATTTTGCAAGTGGACCCTCCGGGAGGGTTGCCGGCATTATGTTTGCGCTAAAGTTAACCATCACGCACGGTCAACGGCATTAGGTTTAAAACCGTGTTATAAAACATTGTAAAACAAAGTAAAATAATGTTTTTAGGGGGTCTTGTCGTTATAATAAGGCTCCAGGAGGGCTCCTTGCACTGAACGTGTTAAATAGTATTGAATAAACAAGATGGCGCCACTTGATCCGTTTTTCACCCCGCGTTAAAAGATGCTTGTACAGTTGAAACTAGAGAAAAATTAAGCCAATTCGGATCTTGTCAATAAGCTTTGCCGACCAACAATCTCTTCTCGGTTTGAAAAAGCCCGATAGCGATGGCGAGGTTTATCTCGAGAGATTTGGACTGCCTAGTTGGTCTAGTGGTCGCAAGCGCTACTGTTGATCATGAGGTTCTGGGTTCGATTCCCGGGTTCAGCAAATTGTTGTGTGTGAGCCGCCCAGAATCTGGATTGGTCCCCGGTTGATGGCAATAGGCTCGCCCCGTATTAAGCACATGGGACTTAAACTTAACCAACAAAATGTATGTACTATAGGTACCTACACCTCTGCCTAACCCTTCGGAGATTACAAGCATAATGTTATATTATGTATCATCGTGGTCTAATTGAATTCTGAGTGTATATTTATAAATGTTTATTTTTTTCTTTTTTCAGAGAAAGACATAGAGAAAGACAGAGAAGAGAAATGCATTCCCATTCCGAGAGTTCCGACGAAGAATCTAGGCCTAATAAGTAAGTAATAATAATAATAATTAGCCCTTATTTTTCCCACTGCAGGGCAAAGGCCTCCCTTTCCTTTTCCCACTCAACTCGATCCTGAGCCAATATGCACCAATTCCGCCCATAAGCGTCAAGTTCGTCCCGCCATCTACGCCTGGGTCTTCCGCGATGCCGCTGGACGTTTTCAGGAACCCATGTTGTAGTGGTCTTAGCCCACAACGCATCAGACATGCGGCAAACGTGTCCGGCCCAGTCCCACTTCAGCTTGGCTGCTTTTTGAGTGAAGTCAGCGATTTGTGTCTTAGAGCGCAGTATCGTATTCCGTTTGCGATAAGTCGAACCCAAGGATATTGCGCTCTATCGCTCGTTGGCAAACCTTGAGCCTGGTCCTCTATTGAACTGTCAAAGACCTGGTTTGAGCGCCGTATGTAAGGATAGAGAGAATACACATGTCCATTAATTTGCGTTTATGGCAAATTGGAAGATTTCTCCTTTCATAAGGGTTTTCATCGACAAATAGCTTTTCCAGGCGTTCGGTGCGGCGAGCAACTTCTTTTTCTTGTTTCGCCTGGAAGGAAAATATTTAGCCGAGGTAGATGTATTCTGGGACATATGCAATCTCCATACACTCTACATACTGTGTTAGTTTAACCCTATTAGTCATGAGTTTGGTCTTTGACATGTTCATTCGAATAAGTAAGTAGCTTAATTCTCCTAATTAAGAGTTGGTCTCGACGTACAATATCCATCTCTGTCTGTAAATCTTTATACAGCCTGAGATAGAGATATGTCAATACCCTGATCCTCAAAACGCACACGCTCTGTTGCTTTTGTAAGTCTATGGTCACCAAAGACAATTTTTTTTTTTTAATTTTTATTCATTAAAACTGATGCAATTATTTTATTTGCAGTTATGAACGTGAATACAGGAGAGCAAGCAAGAGACTAAGACTAAATAACCAAAGATCCGCACCGCAACTGACGCCACGGACTGTTTTTCATAAGTAAGTCTATCTATTACCAATACCATAACGAGGTAGAGTCTCTGGCCACGCTAACTCTGCAATGGATTTAATGGGCAGCCCCAAAAAGATTTTTTACGATATACTTTTACATCAGTCAGTTATGTGAGTTTCGAGGCACTTGAGCTGTCAGATTGCTTACGCTGTAAGTTGTTTTCACAAAATAAAGTAGAAATATGGTTAAGCCTTTTAAAGTAGAGTGCGGGAGTTATTATATAATTTATGGTATGTAAATTCCAAGATGTAAAGAAACAGCACGATGTCGTCCTTAGCTAAAAACGACAATGTTTACAAGATATCGAAAAGTTGAGGTGTAAGTAGATCTAATGATTTTAATATTATGCCTTTTGGTTTTTGCATAATAGATTATTTATAATAGACTATGTCGTACCTACCTACGCTCTATTTACATACGATGACACAACTGTATCAAACCACACTGCATCGTTCTAAAGTGACTATTCTTTACCAGGAAGAATCAGAATAAAAACAATATAATCTATCAAAAACAAAAAGACAAAGAAAGTATCAAATTCTTTTTTCGTAGTACGTCTACGGTGTTGCCCTCTATAAATTTTCAAATTCCACCGGTTTTTTTACTTATGCAGACTAAGCGTGGTTTTTTTACGTTTTTTGGCAATTGTTAGATCAGTGTCACATTGTATGTTGATCAAATTTGATTAGATAAATGATAGTCATATTCAGAATCGTAGATAACTTACAGTCGTTCGTTACATTATAAACTTTAGGTTTATGAAGTTAAGTACATTATTGTGTGATCATGTAATTAATGAAAAGTTCCTAAGTTTTTAGTTGCACTAAAATTTAAACTTTGTTATGTATGATATTAAGATTATCCAAGATAGATACTGATTCTGACAATTGTAGTTTAGTCTGATTTTGCCTATTTCTGTCCTGAATCAATTTTGGTTGCACTAGAATTTGAATTTAGTAATGTATGACATTGAGTTCATTGTTCCAAAACTTATTGATTTCATCTCTTCAGGGCGCTGGATGCGGTAGACATATCCTGGGAAAACGAACACCTTAAGAACATCCTAGGCAGTGACGAGTACTCCGACCCTGACAAGCCGGAGAAGCCAGGCACTTCGACCACCACCACCCTGCTGCCTTACCCCAAGTTCAATGAGGACGGTCAGCCGCTGTGGCATGGTGAGTCAGAGAACACTGCACAGATAAACTTGTTTCGTGATGGTCTTTGACAAATTCCACGTAAATTGATATTTGCAATTGATTATTTATTGCCTTGATCGGTAGCAGTATTAATGCCTGAATTCTGCACGCGTAGCATGACCAGAACCACTTTTATCTCTAAAAAAAATTTTTACAACATCGTTACAGACATTACATTTACAACCTACAGAAGAAGTGTCATAAACATAGGTCCCCTTTTTTTTTTTTTGTGGGTGGGAAATCATCAAATAACTTCTCCCGCTCTGGGCGGAGCGGGAGGGCGTGTCAGACTCTTACTGACTAAAACCCACCCGTGTTCCTTCCGTTGCCCTGTTGCCGAGGGCCACGATCTCGATTCTGCTGACATCTCTTTGAGGCGCGCGTGGAACACAACGCGCCGTCGACCCGGGCCTGGTCCTTATCGGACGGTGAGCTACCCATTGCTCACCGCCCGCAAGCCCGCGCCTACGGTGGCCGGAAATCGCCTCGCGATTCCCGACGCCCTGGGCGTCTCCTCCTGCGGCGGTTAGGGGCGTGAGGGCGCGAAATTTGCCTCTCCCTCACGCGCTCCGCCTCCTCCTTCGCGAGCATTACCGCTTCGCAGAAGGAGGTGACGGCCTCCCATTTCCTCTCGCTCCGTACCATGGCCTGAACCAGGGCCGGACGCGAGAGATCACCGCCGCCGATCGCCTCCACGAGGACACGGCGATGCTCCGCCCAAGCTGGGCAGACCTCCACCGTATGCTCCACCGTGTCCTCCGGGCGATCCACACAATGATGACACCCGGGAAACATAGGTCCCCTGGCTCCCAAATTAGGTTTATACCTGTGACTTGGGATTCAGTGTGCCTCCATTATAAAAATCGTAACGTATGTCGTTGGTTATTAGAAAAGGTAGTGAAAAAGAAAACAAAAGGCACATTCTTTATAGAAAAAATAAAAACTCAAACTCAAAGCATTTATTTCAAATAAACCAATTACAGGCACTTTTGAACTGTCAAGGGGTCGGTCAGTCAGAAAGATGAAGCTAGTTGCCCGAAAAAAATAACAATAATAAAATGTGCGGAAAGGTGTGTTGAGAGTGTGTGTGTGTGTGTGTGTTTTAGGAGTGTCAAGCGTCCTCAAACACACTTTACGAAGAACAGACATCTCTTTCTGTACAAAGTGAAATTTCTTAATTTTTGCTATCACCTTAGAAATCTTTCTACAATCTGTAACTTTTTCTTTCGTTTCAGCTAAAGGCCAAATATTCTAATTTTCAGTCTATCACATTTCCCCCGTACATCAATATTCTGTCAGAGTAACCTAACATCGTTTTTTTTTTCATTACAGAGCATTTGCCAGTAGTGGGGGCTCGTATCGAGGCCCTGAGAGCGCACGGCCGCGCGCCCGCAGCCCTCAGGCTCGCCGTCAGTGCCGCCCGGGCCATGAGGCATCGACAGGTAACGTGCGACCATAGCTCATTGGCAGTGATAGTTTTTTTATTTTTTTTTATTCATTTATTTATAGTGGTACTGCTGTTCTAGATTTTTTTGATTTTTTTTTTTCTGAAAGGCCAATGAAGACAACAAATTACACACAGTTTGCCAAACTCATGAAGATTTTACCCGCTTCCTTTTTCGTTTTCGTGTGGTTAGTGACTAACCTGGTGTCAGAGTTTTTATGCTACCCATGGGCTTCTGAGTTGGCTTCACATGCCGTCGAGAAATTTCTCTTGAGCATGCCGGTTTCATCACGATGTTTTCTTTCACCGTTTTTGAAACAAGTGATAGTGATACAATACTCACATGAATCATTTGAATGCCAATGAATTCAAACATTCAGGTACAGTTGTGACCGGTAACGCACCACATTGCAAAAATCCTCCTCTTTCTTACATTTTTCTATTATTTTAATATTACTTCAGTGGGAGCAAGAGATGGAGCTATACGTCCTGGAGAGCTTTCCCACACTGAAGTAATATTAAAGTAATATTGCTTTATGAGCTGGTGGTAGGCCCCCTGGTGGACCGCACCGCGCTTCGTTGTATTTTAAATTTGTAATACGATGTGCTACGGCCTTTTTTTTTTTTTTCTTTTTTTTTTGGGTGGGAAATCATCAAATAACTTCTCCCGCTCTGGGCGGAGCGGGAGGGCGTGTCAGACTCTTACTGACTAAAACCCACCCGTGTTCCTTCGGTTGCCCTGTTGCCGGGGGCCACGATCTCCCTTTCGGTTTTCTTCGCAACCCCGGCAGGCATCGGCCCTAGCGGACCCCGTCAATTCTGCTGACATCTCTTTGAGGCGCGCGTGGAACACAACGCGCCGTCGACCCGGGCCTGGTCCTTATCGGACGGTGAGCTACCCATTGCTCACAGTCCGCAAGCCCGCGCCTACGGTGGCCGGAAATCGGCTTGCGACTCCCGACGCCCTGGGCGTCTCCTCCTGCGGCGGTTAGGGGCGTGAGGGCGCGAAATTTGCCTCTCCCTCACGCGTTCCGCCTCCTCCTTCGCGAGCATCACCGCCTCGCAGAAGGAGGTGACGGCCTCCCATTTCCTCTCGCTCCGTACCATGGCCTGAACCAGGGCCGGACGCGAGAGATCACCGCCGCCGATCGCCTCCACGAGGACACGGCGATGCTCCGCCCAAGCTGGGCAGACCTCCACCGTATGCTCTACCGTGTCCTCCGGGCGATCCACACAATGATGACACCCGGGCGTTTCCTCCCGCCTTATCCTGTGCAGGAACCTCCCGAAACAGCCGTGTCCGGTGAGGACCTGCGTCAGGCAGAAGGTGAGGACGCCGTAGCGCCTCTCTAGCCACTCCTCAAAGAGGGGTCTTATCGCCGCAATTGTGGCGTGCCCAATGTGCTACGGCCTGATGCGGCTATAATGTGTGCTAACAGTCCTTTCACACTTATCTTATTTCTGATTTTGCATCGCTGTCAAAATTACAGTGATCTTTACTATCATTGTGATAAGGTTGCTTTTGGGTTGCTACCACTTACAAGTTAGTCAAAATCACAGTGATCTTTATTCTCGTTACAATAAGGTTTCTTTTGGTTTGTTGCTGTCAGAGGTAAAATAACTGTGGAAAGAATGTACCTTTATAATAATGATTTGTATCTGTCTACAGGAGGTATCCCAACAGCGCTGGCAGTCGTCAGGCGGCGGCGAGGCGTCGTCGTCGTCGGGCGTGTGCGGCAGCGCGGACGCGTGCGCGGGCGCGTGCGGCGAGCGCGCCAAGCTGTCGCAGGTGTGCGCGCACATGGACTCCGGCGCCTGCCTCACCAACGCCGCCACCTGTGCCTTGTCGCACTCGCAGCGGTGCATCGGGAGAGGTAAGGGTTTATGCTGTTCAATATTTGCTTTAGTACATCGCACCTTATTACCCGGGTAATCGATCTGCCTAGCCTTTTCCCAACTATGTTGGGGTCAGCTTCCAGTCTAACCGAATGCAGCTGAATACCAGTATTTTACATGGAGCGACTGCCTATCTAACCTCTACAACGCAGTAACTAGGTAATACGCTACCCCTTAATAAGACTGGTTGTCAGACATTCGGGCTTCTGACGACCCGTAACGACTGTCAAAGATCCACGAAAATCAGCCGGGACCTACAGCTTAACGTGCCGAGGCACCGAGGAGTCTCGGTATGTAAAGATGGTCATCCACGGACCAACCCTGGCAAGCGTAGTTTAACCGGTCGGATCGACCCGTGGGGCTGTTATTACTTAGCCACGAGCTCCTCTTACTACCTCTACCCGGGTAGATAGAGGTTTAAATTATCTACTTAATATAAAGCTTAAATTCTCTGTCATTCAACGCACAGTCTGGACTACTAGGTCTAGAAGCATGAAATTAAGCACAAAGGCTCCTTAAATAGTGAAAGTGACCACTAGGAAAGGATTTTGAAAATTCTGCCCCGAAATGGATTAAATAGGGGATGAAAATTTGACATTTTTGCCAATTTAAATTACCCTTCAGGCACACGGGATGTAATGTAAAAAAAATAGGGTGTTGATACATTTGAATAGTAGAACTTTATTTGTCCCATCCTATATAAACGTCTTTTGATATAAACCATACCAAACTCCATTCGGCTCCTACTGATAAATTCAGTAACTCAATAACACTTTTCCCGACTACGGACCCAGAATAATAAGCTCAACCAGACCAAAAAATAATAATTATTATTCTTGCACTAACGGATCCTTCTACCACCATCATCACAACGGCTACATACGCATTTAACATTGATAGATGATGTAAACCATTTTTACGTCAAAAATTAAAACCCAATTTTTAACCCCCAACGTATAAGAGAGGATGTTACGACGAGTCTGTCGTTCTTTGTGTCTGTCTGTGACATCGTAGCTCCCAAACGGGTGATCCGATTTCAATGCTGTTTTTTCGATTTACAGACAGTAGATGTTGGACGGGCTGGACGTTAGAAGCCATTTGGTGCGTGTACGAGTGTCTAGCGGACGCCTGCCTAGCCCCCGACGACCAGCGAGCATCTCCTAGACTTCACACCGCGTATCTAGACGAGGAGCCCAACACCGGCTTGCCACCTAGGTAAGCTTTTATAGTGGTGGAAATGGGAGTTTTTGAAATAATGTTGTCTAAGTAGTCTGACCCCGAAAGAGACTTCCAGATCACAGCCCAGGTATTGTACTAATAGGAGTGACAATGACCACTCTCCATTAGAACTTGTTTAAAACATTATGTGCCACTTTAACGCCTGAGTATTGTATTCACGCAGGAAAATCTGATTCCAGAGGACCTAGACAAAATGACATTCCATCAGCGATAACGATGATGAAAATGTCAAAAAAAGTATGGGACTGAAAAAAGCTACCGAAAAACTTATGTCAATCCTGTTGAAAGTTACTGTAGAAATGCGAAACGCTTTCAAAGCGATTGCCATTTGTCTAGGCCCTGGGCCGTTTCAGTAATCTGTCGATTGTGTGTTTTTGACAGATTTATCATAAAACTGCCTCGTTGGTCTAGTGGTCGCAAAGCGCTACTGTTGAGTATGAGGTCCTGGGTTCGATTCCCGGGTCGGGCAAGGTGTTATTGGGTTTTTCCATCTGGAATTTCTCATTAGCAGCCCGGAGTCTGGATTTGTGCCCGGTTGATGGCAATAGGCTCGCCCCCTATTACATGGGACTTAAAAACATAACTGGCGAAATGTGGGTGTACTATAGGTACACCTCTGCCTAACCCTTCGGGGAATACAGGCGTGATGTTATGTATGTTTATGATGTTATCTTAAAAAAATATGACAAATACACGTGACAGACACCAGAAACTTTTGTAAATTTATGAACCCATAGCCTAGTTAGCTCGAAAATAAATTAAAGAATATTTTAATGTCCTTCTTACGTAATAATTTTATTTTACCACAGATACCAACACGTCCCCGTGGCGGGAAGCAAAAACCCCGAGGAGACGTACCTAGCGCTAGCGCTGGAGGCCGCTCTATTAGGCCTGGGTGTACAGCGCATGCTACCCATGGGGCTGTATGCGCAGGAGCGGCATTGTAAGCAGGTGAGCTTATCATTTTTAACCGGCTACGGCGAAGCAAAAAGGAGGGTTATGATTTTGGCGCGGCTGTATATATATAATAATAATAAAATAATAATGAAAATATTTCAGACAGAAATCAGATAGATATCAAGACATGCGTATAAAAATGGTCAAGGTAAAGCCGTGGTCGCATGCAATTATAATTTTGTAGGTGTACAGGCATCCGACCACGGCTTTACCTTGACCATTTTTGTACCTATGTCTTGATATCTGTCTGAAATATTTTCTTGTTTCATGCTTTTTAGAGCGTGATTTTTCAGTAGTCGGGTTTTAGTTTTTAAACTTAATTTTTATCTTATAAAATGTACTTGTTGAGGGGCTAGGTCAGTGATCGGATTAGGTAAGTAGTGCAATTTAGAGCCAACAACGTAAAAATAATGTTATTAGTATGGATACTTCCATGGAAATCCTGGAATTTTGTAAAAAAATATTTCTTAATCTATAAACCACTGCTGTAAGGTTTCGGCTGAGCCTGTAACCTTGCAGTAGTCATCATCTGCGTTGTTTATGTTTTTATGTCTGGTTTTTGTCTCTGTGATTGTTTTACTAACGTAGTTTATAAGTATTATTGTTACTAACACTATGAGTCTTGTTACTTGTAATAAATGATTATTATTATTATAAATGCAAAGTACTTTTACAAGCTTTTATTTAATATGGCTGGAATTGGTTGTTAACCCTTTACCGCATGGATTTTTTAAATCCTTTGGAAAAAATATATGTCGGTATAGGGAATTTATAGGTCCCCAAAAAAATATTTTAAAAAATATAGAAGACCATGTAAAAAAGATACATAGGTAAAAGTAATTGTTCCAAATATGGAACGCCATGCGTTCTAGTTCTAAAACTCAGACGTTCCAAATTTGGTACAACATGCGGTGTGATCGAATTATGTATAACATTGAAAAACAGGAATTAAAAGAAACAACGTGAAACTATGCTATTTAATTAAAGAAATTATGTGTGAAAGTTTTTAAAACAGTTGCGATCTTTGTTGAAACAAAGATAACAACCACACTTTCCGCACATCACTTGGGATTTCTGTTTGCATCCTTCCAATTTACACCGTTGGCGATCGGTTTTCCAATCAGGCCAGTGGTTTAACCCATCTCCAGCAACTTCCATTGGAGGTAGTTCTATGCTTCGCCTTGATCGCCCCTTTTTAATTGCCTCAACATCTTGATTCAGTGGTCGTCCTCGTTTGCGTGTAGTCGGAGTATATACTTTTGAATCTTTGTGCATCAATACGTCTGCTATGGCTAACTTGAAGTCAAGCAATGGAATGTAAATATCTTCACCTTTCTGTTTCATGACTCTTCGCCATAGTAACCAGCTATTCACGCAACAGAGATCAATGAAATGGAAGAACAGCTGGTGGTACCATTTTTTACTGCGGATTTTGATCCTATAGAAGCCTAACATGGCATCTAGTAAATCAACACCACCCATGTATTTGTTATAAATAGTTACTGCTTTTGGGCAAGGAACATCAACTCTACACTTTTGTTTTTTGGAATATCTTTTCACAACTCCCATTGGTTCCTTGCCTACGTAGGATGAACAAAAACTGACTGCTTTATTGTCGAAACTGCTTTATTTGCTTTACTGCATAATGTTCCGGATTTGGAATTTTCAGACTATTGACTGGAGTGCATAAAGTTCCATATTTGGTACTTCAAAAAACATAACAACTGCATGGTGTTCCAAATTCGGAACATTAAAAAAATGATAATATTCACTACATATTATGGTTTGAACTTACTTCTTTTGCCGTAAAAAGCCTGTGGGTCCATTGTTGTATCAGGTGAATCACTAATTTTCTTCAGATATTAACAAAAAACCAATAAAAAATCGTATTGAAAACCAGTGAATTGACAATCTGTCAAATTTTGGAAACCAACTGACGAAATAGTCGATTTTAGTTCCTAGGCACCTCTGTAGAGGCGCCACTGGCGCATATTAGGTGAGTTACACTCCCTACATACGAATTAGTTCCAAGAAAAGATCGTAGATGTCGCAGGAATAAATATATTATACCAAAAGCTGAATGTTCCAAATTTGTGACGATATGCGGTAAAGGGTTAAAGAAAAGAAAGAAAATAAGTTTATTTGTCCAAGGGTTTCATTGTGTGTCTGCCACTCTAGAAAGGAACAATAGTTTTACTGACACTACCTATCTCTTTCTCACATTTACTTCTCTAAAGTTCTCATCGAGTTTTGAGAATACAATGTATTTTGCAAGTGTTCTAGTTAAGTTTATGTACAACAATAGGGCGACCAGTTTTCGAAATTCAGTACATTGTTGAGCGGGTTGTGTGAAAAATAGTGTAATTTGCTTCGTTCAGGAGGAGCGCCTGATCGCGCAGCTGCAGCGCGTGGAGGGCGAGGCGGCGGGCGGCGTGTGCGCGCGCGCGGCGGGCGCGCTGCTGGCGGGCGGGCCGGCGTCGTGCCTGGGCGCGCGCGTGCACCCGCGCGCCGCGCCCGCGCACACCTTCGCGCGCTTCCTGTTCCTGGCGCTGCTGCCGGCGCACCCCGACCTCGCCTACCGGGTCGGGCTCAGAGCTATGAGGTTACTTCACCGCCTATTTATTTATTTATGATAACAGTACACTCACTTAGTTAAAATTCGTATATCAATAAACATACAAATAACCACCAAATAACAGATATGCACGACAGCACGACATAGACATAATGAATGTTAGAGACAAAAGAAAACAAAGAAAAATGTGTCTTAGTTATATACTAATAGAGTTCAAAATGGCGACTCACAGAACAGTACTGCATGATTGCAAAATTCATTGCTACCAATCGCGTCACGCGTCAAATTATAATAAACAGTGTAGTAGACCAACATCAACTTTATTGCTACATGGTTATGATGTGATCAAAATCTGCATCTGTATTTTTTTAATACAGTTCAAGTGACAATAATTTTATTCAAAAAACAAATGCTCAAATGTTTACTAACAGTGCTCCCTGTCCACGTCATTCGAGAGTAAGGTTACCATTTGGAAATTTGAAAAGCCTTGACAAAAAGCCTGACATTTCAAAGTCCGGACATTTTAGTCACAAAATCCACTTATTGTTTGATATCTATAAGTGAATTGTTAAGAAAGGTTTATATTTTATTTTCAGATGAATGAGAATTAAATAAATATTAGACTTATTTGGTGTTACTTAAATAACTTTTATTACTCGTATTCCATCTAAGCCAAAAAACTCACACAAATTAAAGAACCAGACAAAAGTCTAGAAGCCCGGACATGTCCGGACAGATGGTAACCCTATTCGAAAGCGAAATAATCCTGGTAGCAATACAAGCAATGTACAAACAATACTTATACAAAACAATTTATGTAATATAGACGGACACTGTTCGCACTGCCTAACTTACCGTATATAATTTAAAATTCTGTATAGGATCATAATGGTACTTGCAACAACCGCATATAGACCGCACGAGAAAATCTCACACAAACAGCGCTTATAATCGGACGAAATTTCCAATTTTTTTTAATGAAAATTGCATTGCTTGAGACCTTGAACGGGTCTTAGACTGCATACAAAATTTTCAAGTAATCATTCAAATATTGTAATGATGATTAATATGTATATAATTTGTATTTCCGTGTGTGCAGGTTGCCGATGGTGGAGGAGGCGTACGCGCTGGACGGCAGCGCCGCGGGCGGCGCGGGCGGCGCGGCCGGCGCCTGGCACACGCTGCAGCACGCCGAGCAGCAGCAGGCGGCGCTCGCCAGCGCGCTGCTAGGTAACACAGCTCTACTAATTATACGCGGTCCGTCATTGAGGATCATGACCCATTTTGTTATCCAGGCTTGGCGTCTTGGCGTGAATTATGTCGATCCTGGGCCACTCTTGAAGCTTCCTGAAAAGATAGCCCCAAAAACTGGAGGATCGGGCCGGTCCAACGTTTTGGTCGGCGACTAAAACTGTGACGGAGAGAGTCCTGTTTCTCGAATAGAAAGAGACCAGGGAAAAGACCTAGGGGGTTTGACAAGGCCCTTAATATCCTGTTCTGTAAATGGAACTTTCGGCTTGGACACGGATCTTATTACACCTGTGACGGTATCTACATCCCTACAAGCGAACTATGCAAAGACCTGATGTCACACAATAATCCTGACGTCACATAAATCCTGCATCGCACAATTAGAGTTTACCGCGCGACATATATAGGATTATCCGACATCAATCGTTGGGCATTTGCCCGCCAGATACGACACCCATCTGGTCGGAGAATCCTCCCTTTTTTAAAGAGGATGAGGGAACTTTACACCCTGTTCCTCATACCTCTAAATTGGTGAACCCGAATATGAACATCAGCGCAGCCTTTATGCAATTACTTCAGCGTGACGTCATCATCTTTACTCCCGTAAGCTTCGAGTCACACAGCCAGCCAGCAGTCACGGCTTCAACTGGTATCCTGACCATCAGCATGCAGCGAACGCGCATTCCTGGTCATCACCTCGACTCACTGGGAATCATCACAATCACCGCAGACAGTTCCAACTCACCGCGAACTATGCGGCACCCTTTTCCGACTCACTGGAACCTCAGCTGACACTGTGAAGGATCGCATACTAGAGCTAGCAGCCATCAGCCCACTATCGACCTCCGATCTCCGGAGGGGACTGATGTGGCGGCATCTACATCGTCAAATGCGAACTACGCATCAAAGACCTGACGTCACACAAATCCTACATCGCGCAATTAGAGTTTGCCGCGCGAGCGACATCAGTGGCATATATATGTATAACTTTCCGTCTTCAACCGTTGGGTAGTTGCCCGTCAGACACGTCATCCGTCTGGTCGGAGCATCCTCCCTTTCTATAGACGATGAGTGACACCCTGTTCCTCATACCTTTATTCACCATTACAGTTCGTGCTGATACAATAAAAGAAGATAAGAAGATTTTCGATTCGTCGTCCTGTAATGTTAATATTCTCCGTCAGGTGCAGCCCGCGGCAACCCGGGCCGCCTGCGAGCCGCGCTGGGAGCCGCCCAGCGCCACGTCCGCTCGGCTGCGCAGCTGTTCCGCCTGGCGCAGGACGCGCTGCGCCACGCCGCGCCGCCCGCCGCGCCGCACCACCACCGCGACCTGCTGGCGGCCGCCTTCGAGCTGGGCTTGCAGGTACAGTACACACGGTCACACAAGGGCCCAGCGCACGTCCGCTCGGCTGCGCAGTTGTTTCGCCTGGCGTTTTCTCCGCAGGCGTTATCGCAAGACGCGTGTTACTTGGTTACTTCGGACGAGTGTGACTCGGTAGTTTGAGTGCGCAGAAATATTTGAGTTTACCATCAACTAAAAAACGATCCCACTCATTTTGCGTCGAATGTAATGCCGGGTACAGATTGCCGATAACATGAGATGTGAAATACCGTTGAAACAAATTCACCTAGTTGTTTTGTTACATTTCATGTAGTATTGCTTAGGACGGTTAATTCGTGTTTTATTTCATGTTACGTTTCGCCAATCTGCACCGCGGCATAATATAAATTGCAACATTTTATGAGACAATTGCAACGTAATTTTGGCGACTCACATACAGTGCTTCGATTGTACGCTCTTTTGGACCGTTAGACAAACTTTTTTTACATAACTAACAAGTTCTCTTTCACCTGCAGGTGCTAAGGATGACGCTATCGTCGGTAAACTGGCGCCGGCGCGAGATGGTTCGCTGGCTCGTCACGTGTGCCACGGAGCTAGGGCTGGACGCGTTGCTGTCCATCATGCAGAACTGGTCAGTATACGGGGACGACAGAGAAACTCAGTGACGAAAATATTATGTTGAAAGTCTTGCAATAGAAGTTGGAGAAGTAAACAAACAGTTCCATGATAGGTAATATTTATTTATTGGCGCGTGGCGAAAATCGGAACTAATGCCGCCATCTTGATTTTTCAATACAATTTCACAAACCAATTTTCAAATGTTTACCAGGGAGGTGTGCAAGGATTTTTAGCACTACAATGTCATTGACATGACATTGTAGTGCCAAAAATCCTTGTAGCAATTTTTAGTTTCGATATAACTCCCTCTAATCTTCCTTGTAGGTACGAGCTGTTCACGCCAACGGAAGCGACGGGTCCTGTGGCCGCAGCGGCGATGTCTCACACAACGGCACTGCGGCTCGGCCTGAGCTTCGAGCAACAAGAGAAACTAAGTGCCTGCGCGAGGACTTTAGCGCTACAATGTGCAGCTAAGGTACTTAAGTGTTTTTATTTATTAATATAATTTTAATCCCTCTCACAGAGGAGACCCTGTATCCCAGAAGTGGGAACATTATATAAATAAAATAAAAATTGATATTTTTACGATTTAAATTAAAATGCTATAATTTTAATTTCTATCGCTTTTGCCTATAAAAGTGCAATATCTACGCGGACAAAATGTATAGAGGAGGATTCAGAATCATGCACTGAAACCGTGGTAACAGGTTGCGCGTCAATGTCCCTGCCACCCTATATAAAAATAAAACCTAGCGTATTATATCTGTGACCTAGCCTATAACCGGGACCAAGATGACTCGAAAGACACCTCGTTTTTAGGGTTCCTTAGCCAAACGGGCCCTATTACTAAGACTCCGCTGTCCATCCGTTTGTCTGTCTGTCACCAGGCTGTATCTAATGAACCGTGATAGTTAGATAGTTGAAATTTTCACAGATGATGTATTTCTGTTGCCGCTATAACAACAAATACAAAAAAAACAGAATAAAATAAATATTTAAGGGGGCTCCCATACAACATTTTTTTGTCGTTTTTATAGATAATGGTGCAGAACCCTTCGTGCGCTAGTCCGACACGCACTTGGTCGGTTTTTTAAATTCATTCAGCCGTTACGATGCTTCGAGGGTATAAAGAACCCCATGTCTTTGCTGTATGTCGGATAAAAATAACCGTTTCCCTTTTTCCAGGACCCGCCAGGCTGTGCCTTAAGCGCTCTGTCGGTGTGCGAGGGCTCGGCGGGCGCGTTCGAGGCGGCGTGCGCGGCCGTGGGCGGCGCGGCCGCGCGCGGCGCGCTGGCGTCCAGTCAGCTATTCGCTGTGGCGCGCTACATGGAGCAGCGTGGCCAGCCAGCCAGGGCCATGCGCCTCGCCACGCTGGCCATGCGGAACCTCCATTTGCATTACAATCAGGTAAAGAAGAATAGATCCCTCATGATTTATAACATCCAAGAGTTGATATTAAAAAGAGGTTCTTTTAACCCTCCATATGTAGTAACCCGCTAGCAAACAACCAGGTTTATTAAAATTAACCGTTTCACCCAATTACGTGTTTAGGGCTTGTTTCAAAACCTCCGAGTGCGTAAGATTCCTTTTAGTTACCTTCGTGGCAGATAATTTCATAGAAATTCCGATCTATTTTTGAATAATTTATTGGGTGAGAAGAGATTATTCAGCATTGTAAAACAGGCTTAGCAAAAAAAAAATAGTTAAAGATAATGTCACTGACCCTAACTAGTGTTTTATGAATTGTCTTTGGTTTGGCTCTCTAAGTTTGTCTCGGCATTTCTTATCAGGGATCAATCAGCTAGAAAATGCCGGCGCCATCTAGTTTGAAATTAGTAATCGAAAAATTGTCGTGTAAAAGTGTTTGAAGATCAACTTCAAAAATAAACATTTCTTTTAATTTAATTTCATGGTCACAACTAACATTACTATTTTTATTCTACAGGATAGTCACCCAGCGATCGCGGACATCCACTGGGCCGTGGCGCTGGCGCACTCGCTGGGCCGCGCCGAGCTGCAGGCGATGTTGCCGCTCTTGGTGAAGAACGTGCAGTGCGCGCCTGTGCTGGTGAGTAACATGCATGACAATTTATATCTATGTATACATATGTAAACTAAAGTCGCTTTTTGTGATTGTGTGACCGCGTTGTTCTTCTGAACTACATTTTTTTTAAATAAAAATGCTATTACACACTTTTGTAGGAATCATGTTTGACAGTTGATTAATCAAAATTTAAAGAAAATCTTGTATTCAAATAGTGAAATTCAGTAAAAATAATCGCGATACTCTAAAACGTACTTGATTGCTAAACACTTTTGATGTGTGTATGAGGTGGGTGTACTATTAGGTGCGCGCGTTCCTAAGCCTAATTCAATTCGATTCAAAATATTTTTATTTCACATAAACCTACATGGGCACTTATGAAACGTCAGAAGCTCGGTACACTGTTCCAATTGGTCGTTTCCTATGGAGAAGAACCGGCAAGAAACTCTACGGTTACTCTTTGAAAAATAATTATTTTTTACAATTCTTTTAAATAACAGTGTGACTAGGTATGGGAGGACAGTGTAGGTCTTTCAATAAGTACCAGGTACTTAAGAAAATAGAAAATGGTCAACAAATCTACAGTCTACTAAGCCTACAGCGTTCTTACATTCACAAAATGGAAAAGAATCTATATAAAAGATATATAAATTAATAAAAATAAAGACCTCTTTTAATGAAACGCAATTACATGATTACATGATGAGCTATTACAACTGTAATAAATCTGAATAATTATCATGTGCACAAAAGCCAGTAATAAAGTTGTCCGGGTCACAGTCGGACGTGCTGCGGCGCTGCTGCGTGGCGGCGGCGGGCTGCTCGCGCTCGCGCGGCGCGCCGCCGCGGCCGCCCACGCCGCTGCGGCCGCTGCTGGAGGCCGCGCTGCGCGCCTACGCCTCCACCACGCACGCGCGCCTCGCGCACATCTCGCCCAGACATTACGCGGACTTCGTCGAGTTTCTTGGTATGTATCATAATAATACCAGCCTATTATTATTATTATTCATTTATTAACAAATCTCGGGACCATGGATCCCGGTCCTTTGGAAGGCATACGAGGGGCCGAAGCCAACTCGCAGAGGCCCCTTAGACATTTTTAAGTGTTGAGGCACCAACTGACGATTATCCCTGTATGCACTATACAACTGCACCCAAGGACAACCCCCGGTTGGTGCAAGACTATTGTAGGATATAGAAACAAAGATATTTGATTATGGGTTTGGGTGGCTAAGTGAACTGGTAACCTAGAGCTATGGAAAGACTATGGCCCCTGCCTGACCAATATTTTATATAAAATACACAGTTAAAATGGCAGGGGGTGACTGGCACACTCAATAATGGGCCCCCGGAAACGGTCGCTAGCACATAGTAACGTAGCGACAAGGGGGCAACATGTCCTGAGGTGCTTGAGGAGTGGAGAGGTATTCCACGGCTTTCAGAACAATCCCTGAGCCCGGAAGATGGTCAAGATCCCTACGAGCACTTACTGGAATACTTCCTTCCTCCGAGCACGTTAGCTCTTGCGAATCTCCACTCAAGCCGGTCAATTAAGGCAAAAATGAGGTGGGAGCTCCGTTCCTCGTCAGTGTTCACTCCAGCCGGCCAATAAAGGCAAGCCAGAGGTGAGGAACAAGACTTCTCCCGGGAGATAGGGTCCGTGGGGTCGCTACTGCCCAACAGCTCGCCACATGCTGCCCTGCGGGTTTCTGTATCTCTCTTGGTCTGGCTCCTCATCCTAGACCTGTTTCGAAAAACCAAACTTTAACGACACAGACCCAGGGTTCGGAGCGCGCAAGCCCCACCACGACGTCCACGTAGAGATACGGCGGTGGGGTTATTATTATTATTATTATCAGGGCGAAGGCCTCTTCTCATACTCAGAAGGCACGAGCATTGATCACCACGCTTGCTCAAGACGGGTTGGAGGTATTTATGACATGCTCATTTTAGTGGGCCCTGAATACCTCGTCCTCAATGGCCGCAAGCGCGACTGCTGAGCTACTGAGTTCGATCCCCAGATCAGGAAATGTGTTATTGGGGTTTTCCTGGAATTTCTCAATAACAGCCTGGAGGCTAGAGTTGTGCCCGGTTTGCTGGAAATTGCCTCAACCCCTATTACATGAAACTAAAATAAATAAAAAAATAAAAATACATCTTTATTTCATGCAATCTTTGAATACAGTGCAAAAAAAAATACGATTACTGCTAAATTTCATGCATTATGGTTATGAAAAATAGTTTATATATTATAAATGCGAAAGTTTGTGAGGATGGATGTTTGTTACTCTTTCACGCAAAACCTGCTGGACGGATTTGAATGAAATTTGACACACAGATAGTTTATAACCAGTACCCTAATTGCGTAACTTATTTTCGTAAACAATTATGCCTAATTTATTTCATTTTGACAGTTCAACAACATTCATTGCGTTATTTACGCTGTTGAGCAGATTTTTTTTCCAACTTATGAAGCGATGGATTTGCAATATGTTTCATATCGGAACAGATTGTGATTGTGTTGTATTACGCAATTAAGGTACTGGATTAACACATAGGATACTTTTTATCCCGATATTCACACGGGATCCAGACATATGCGGGTGAAACCGCGGGGCGCAGCTAGTGATTGATAAGTTTAAAACACTTCATTTGACATAGTGACATAATAATATATAAGCAATACTCCATTAATGATAGCAATACAATTGAATGATTTTTTTTAAATATATAACATTATCGATTATAGTTAAAGTTTTATTTTAGTTATTAATATTAATAAATAAATCAATCAATAATTAATTAAACAAAAATTTTACGTTATTTTTGTTTTTGACTGCCTCGTTGGTTTAGTGGTCGCAAGCGCTACTGCTGAGCATGAGGTCCTGGGTTCGATTCCCGGGTCGGGCAAAGTTTTATTGGGTTTCTGTCTATCTATCTACTGAAATGTCTCAGTAGCAGCTCGGAGTCTGGATTTGTGCCAAGTTGATGGCAATATAGGCTAGCCCCCTATTACATGGGACTTAACACTTTGAAGGACACTATACGCCCATAGGCGTCATAATAATAAAACTTCTATTGTGTCTCGTGTACTGTCCTTCAAAGTGTTAAAGATAACTGGCGAAATGTAGGTGTGCCTCTGTTGTACCTCTGCCCAACCCTTCGGGGAAACAAGGCGTGATGTTATGTAAAAATTATACTTCACAGTTAATTATTTTAAGAAAATAATCTGAAATTTCTATGTAAATAAATAACACTAAAATTAAGATGCATGAAGCCCTCTATGAATAAAGGCCTCCTCCAGAGCCTTCCATTCGACTCTATTTGATGATAAAAGCCCAATTTTTGCCAGCAACTGCCCCTAACTCGTCTTTCCATCGTGCCTTTGGTCTACCTCTGCGCCTGTAACCGGTGGGCCCTCTCCATGCTGTGACTGTTTTAGTCCACCTATCATCATTGTATCTGGAAACATGTCCAGCCCATTTCCACTTTAGGCTTTGAGCGAAGGAGACAGCGTCGATTACTTTTATTTTTTTCCTTGTAGCAGAATGTTTGATCTTGTCTAATAGTTTTATTTTCATAGTACTTCTTGCTAGCGCTCTTTGATAAGAGGTTTGTTTTCTTATGGCTACAGAGGTAAAAATCCATGTTTGGCAACCGTACGTGAGGCAGAGTAGAAGGCAGGTACCCATAATTTTTCTTTTCCATTGAATATGGATGTTTGACTTCATGATTTCTTTATGTTACCAGTATTTTTACCATGTTATCGCAATTCGCCTGTCTATTTCTTCAATGTTCTTGCTAAACGATACAAGTTTGACCAGGTAAATATAATCGTCTACTTAGTCCACCGGAGAGTCGTTGAATGATATAGGTATTTTTAGACAGTTCGACATTATTTATTTTTTTGAGAGGTTCATTTCTAGGCCAATCTCTTTACTTACTTCATGAAGTTCTGCCAACATTGCTTGGAGCTCTGCAGCATCTTCAGAAAAAAATACTATGTCATCGGCAAACCGTAGGTGGGACAGGCGCTTCTCATAAATTTTCAGGCCTTTCTTAGTTCATCCATGGTAGATTATTCATAATACTTTGCAGTACCGCTATGAACAGTTTTGGAGATAACGGGGCGCCCTGCCTGACACCTCTACTAATTTTGATTCTCTGTCCGGAGCGTTCGAGTTTTATTGTGCTTGTACTGTTTGCATTCACGTTTTTTAATATGTTTATATGTGTATTTACCATTATTATCCTGATTTTGTAATGCTGCCCTTATGCTTTTATGGGAAATCGACTCGAAAGCCTTCTTGTAATCAACGAATGCTAGGTAGAGCGGTCTGCGGAACTCGACGTACTTCTCAATAATTTGTGCTAGAACTAGGAACTAGAATATAATCAGCAAAATGTGGGTGCACTACTATATTACGCCTCTGTTATTACGCCTCTGTTATTACTGAATATGACCATATGGGTGTGATGTTATAGTGTTATAGTATTCCTTTATTACAATACCGAAATCAAAACCAATTGATTTCGGTATTGTAATCGAAATCAATTGGTTTTGAGTTTGGTTCAAGCCTTTGAACCTTAAAAGTTTAAGGAACCTTTAAAGGTTCGAAGGCTTGAACCGAACCCAAAACCAATTCTAATCTAATCTACTCGGGTATATGAAAGTCAATATTTTTAACATTTAAAACATATACAAAAAAGTTTATCAAGAAGGTATCTGAATAGGGATGACGACTAAAAATTATTTTTTTGCCCGTCAAGTAGTTTATTAAAAAATATTGAACACGTATTTTTTCTTTTTTTGCGTTATCAAAAGATTACGACGATACATTGAGTGAAATGTGCCATGACGTCACGAGTATGTAGATTTTATACTTACTTGTGAGATAGCGACCCTCATTCCCCAACTTTAATGCGTTTTATTTATAAGTCATTTTTTATTAATATGATAAAGCAAAAAATACGTGTCTAATATTTTTTTTTTATTATTGACTGATGGACTAGGACCCAGGTATCATCCCTACTCTGAACATACATTCTCATCCTGTTTTCCTTTCCCGTAGGCAAAGCCCGCGACACATTTGCGCTGGCCCCGGACGGCCCGCACCAGTTCGCCGCGCTACTCCAAGAAATCAAGCTCAAATACAAGGGGAAGAAGAAACTCATGTTCCTTGTCAAGGAAAGATTCGGATGATCCAACTTTACTCGTTACAAAACCCACCGAGTTAGCAACGGTTTCTAAATACGGCATTCCATATTCATAGAAAAAGCATTTTAGTTTCGATGCGTGTAAATTTTGTTGAAAACTTTTGGGTAAAGCATCATGTTTTGTGCTTTTATTAATCTGTCAATGCTACTGCTGTGGTTAAAGGCCTCAAGATGTTTTATTTGGCTGATTATTGTACTGTTACCATCATAAATTAGAATACTGACGCACACGGTATATACTTAAAAAAAAAACAACGTTCTTGCGTACCTTAAACACTATCTAATCTGTGGTACTACGCTTGCGCTGTATTGCCTACGTGCAAAATTCAGTGTTGCCAGACCTTGATACGTACCATCGCGGAAGCCCATAACAAACCACTTTGAAAACAAAATCCCGTGCACGCGATGAGAACATCTGTTACCGCCCCGATTCTATAGCGGCGAGTGCTGCAAGCAAGAATGGACTATTCTTACGGTGGTTAGCTATGGCTTTCCGCGATGGTACCTATAGTCAATCAATACCACAGTGTGACTTCCACAAGGTCTTTGACCATAGTTGTAGCAATAAAACAAGATAATGTGAAAATCATGGCATGCTACATAATTGTTTAATTCGTGCAATCATTGTTTTCATTTCAAGTTTTTGTTTTTATTTTGTTAAATATCGTGCAATAAGCTGCCATGATGAAAATACAAATTTAGCTTACGTTGTAATATGAAAATACGTCATAGGCCTCTTAGGGTCTTAACGCATAATCATTTTAGAAATAAATGTCGTGGAAAATGATGAGTTGACTAATGTATCGAATAAACTTATTTACACTTTTTGTTAAGAGTTGGTCAAAAAATGCCCATGACTTGTCAAGCACTAGTGTGACAATGCTAATTACATAAAAACGAGGACAAGAATCGATTCGTTCCACGGTAATTTAGGCTCGAAATAATTTTACCGTTACGGTAAAAATCATTACCTCATGCTCGGTACACATAATCTCGTGTACCCGCCGTGTACCAAACCAGTCTATTCTAAAGTATTATTTTTTATTTAATAATAATTATAAATACGGCTGACCTCGTAATTTTCATTTTTTTATAATCGTAAGAAATGATCTCAATAATTCCATTTGTGTAAATAGAAACGAGTTTGTAAATATAGTACGAAGGCAAGTTTAGTATTGGAAAATATTAGTTAATTAATGTAAGAATTAGTTATGTGATCTGTGCGATGATTGCGTGTTGTACAAATTGTGTAAATGTCGGTGTGTTGTTAGATGACGGAGTATCGATGATGTGGAACTTCGTACAGATCGCAAGCTGTAAGTAGGTATAGTGCGCCACTCGTATAGCGTCCAATAGCAATGGGATAATTCATAAAATATGACACAACACCAAAGAACTATATCGTAAGTCCAAGTGTGAGATAAGCAACGCCATCATATTTTCAGTATTCTTGAGTATTCTGTATCTGTAGATACTTGTTTATGTGTTAGCTCCCGGTTTTATTGTTATCTTGAACAGCACATCTACAATGCTGAACATGGGACGAATGCTTTAAAGGCTCCCATAGACAGGCGAGACGCGACACTGCGACGCGATTTTGGTAGAACAATTTGCATGAACGTTTCATAGAAATTGTTCTACTAGAGTTGCGTCGCGCCTGTTTGCAGAAGTCTTAATACGAAATATTGTTACAATCGGCGCTGCAGTAGTCTTTTGTAAACCATTTTATAAATATTATTTCAAAAGACGTTATTTAACTAATCATGCCGTATATCTTGTCTGTTTTCTATAACTTGGTCGCATTAAATATGCACCTGCAGTTGATGAGGTCATTTCGACGTTTTGTTCGCGACGTGACGAGGGCGGGGAGGTGCGAGGGAGAAGCATGACATTCCAGCGAGGTGCATAGTTAATTCGACTGAGTAGTATATCGTTACACAAATCTTATTTAAGAGTTGATTACTTTAAATATTATTAATTTTACTTCAATCATTATTATTTCTTAAACTCAGCCTTTTTCTTGTTTAGAGTAGAATATAAAATTTTAACAAGAAGTGCATTTATAAAGATAGAAATGATTAATATTTAAATAGAGATGATGTATGGATAGTGTTGAGAGAATAGTATGAATTGAATAGTATATAGACTTAATGAAGGACTTTTGTACTTTTTGTGGTGTGTATGGGGGTTGCACAAAAATTATTTTGACACTGTACAAAGAAACATACAAAAAATATTGTATCCGTTCATTATATCAAAATTTTGGCAACCCTATAATGTGTCAAATAACAAAAAAACAGGACATTAGTACTCATTATAATATTGATATGAATGTAAATATAAAAAATATGATTTTTAGTTAGAGCGCTGATAGTAGACACATCCAATATCTTCCTTATCAGAGACTTTTACACGAAGAAGTAAGTAATATCAGGTAAGAAAGTGATCAATAGTAACAGTAAAATTTTTGTTAATTATTATACCGCTTTATAAATGTTACATACATAGATCAGCGTCACATAGCTAAATTTAGGCTTATTTTAGCGGAAGCATATTTAGCTTGAGAGAAATCTGATTTAATATAGCTATTATACCAACTTATATGGCAATAAACCTTTTTATTATAAATTTTGTTAAAGGTACGAAATGTCTTAAATTTCTATGATCGACAACTCAAGTTGAATATGTTTCCCCGCAAAAAAAAAAATGCAAAAGTTACAAAATATCAGAAAAGGAGTGTTACTGTATAAGTGAAGTAAAGCATCTCAGTCTAAACGCAGCATGGCGTAAGTGGTGTTTATAAAATTATTTTTTGTATGAAAAGAGAAATTAATTTCATAAGCAAATAACTTTTAAATGTCGAGCAATAATTTTGAAGCCTTCGGCCGGTCTGCCGTGATTTTGTGTACAACTTTATTGGTTGTCGAAGCATGCGTTTGTGTAGCTTATTTAGTCAGTATGTGAGTCAGTCAAATGCGATAGAGATATTTTTATTAAAAAAATTGTAGCAAAAATATTATTTGGAGATTATTTTGTCTGTAAAATCATTTATTTAAAAGCTTTTTTTTATCATAATTTCTGTTCTTTTTCTAGTTGTTTTTTTTTTTTTTTGTATCTTTACTGAAAACTTTATTTAATTATGTAGGTTTTTCAAACATCGACTTGCCGACTTGTAACTCCAAGCAAATATTTGACCTCAAGTGCCTTCAGGCAAGTCCAAATAAGCCAGACCGGCTCTTACTTGGTTTTGTTGTATTTTTATTTTGTACTTTGTCAGTGGTTATATTGTAATTGTGTTGTACGTCAAACGTGGACACCCTTCAGTGCTGGTATTATGAAGGTGATAATTTCAATATAAATAATTGAAAAAAATCTATCTTGTTTTATTCAAAAGAATTCCCTTTGACCGCAAGTGACTAATTGTCACCACCTCTGACTCTGGTGTTCAGAGGGGTTATTCCCATAGTTTTAAGAACATTCGAAATCTCTGTACCAATCTGTCAATAACTGCATTGATTCTGATAGTCGCTGAGATGAGGATCCTAAATACAAGATTTTGAAAAATTGTGCGTGTACACAATAAAGACGCGTGTCCGCTGTCCGGTGTCCGTACCTAAAGCTACGGTTTCCTATATAGAAAAGCGGTGACCACGCGTAGCGTCCGCAATTTACCGGCTTATACGAAACGTTGAATACGAAAGTAAGTTGGTGTGTTTTCCATAAAGCGTTTTTATCAATCTTTCGGCTCACACAACACTCGCAGGTATACAGAAGGTTTTCAATGGTATGTTGTATAAATGTAATCAAAGGAATACGCGTGTTGCATTTTGTAGATATTTAATTGATCTGTGTGTACCTACACTGTGTAAGTACCTAAGCATGCTGAGCTGGGAAAATCAGTTGGAATTGGAAGTTACAGACACATTCTAACCTGATAATCATCGTTCGACGGCATTCCAGCCAACCTTTTTGGTAGTCTAGGACAAATGACATTATTATTAAGTCTCTTTACAGTGTCTCTTACTCTTAAGAGAGTAGATACCTATGGTAGATACCTAATTATATTCCTTGACTTCAACTTTCAACTCACTCACTATCAACTGTACAGTTGTCAACTGATGGGCAATTAGCTTCAACTTTCTGACTAACTGACCGACTCTTTGACAATTCAAAAGTGCCTGTAAATGGTTTAATTGAAATAAATGCTTTGAGTTTGAGTTTGAGATGTTCCTCAAATTGGTGACGAGTTACGTACTTATTGTTGTTCGGTGAGCACAAAAATGGAAGTAGAAGTTGGTTTACTTTCTGAAATACGGAGTGGCACTGGCAAGGCAGGGACATCGACGCGAAAACTTTTACCATAGATTCAGTACATGATTCTGAAAACATTTTTTTTTTTTTTGTGTGGTTAATTATCAAATAACTTCTCCTGCTCTGCCCAGAGCGGGAGAAGTTATTTGATATTTGGGTACCCCTAATAATAATGTACTCTGTGGGCGAACCTTTAAAAACCGCGCGCTCCCAAAGTCGTAAGTTCGTACAGTAGTACCCAACTGATATGGCTTACGGATGTACCTGCGCAGAAGATGAATTTTCAAAGCGCGGGAAATGCTATTGACCAATCGGCACGCTCCACGCACCGCGCTTCTTTTTTCTGTACCGCTATTGGTCAGCAGCTGCCGCCATGTTAGCCGCGCGCCGCCTGGCTTGTTAGTCAGCCGCTATACTTCTGATCGAGTGCACGCGCAACAGGCAAAAGTACACGTAGTGGCAACAAAAGTGTTTTCTTTTTTATGATTTAAAATGAGTTCTTTAAAAAGGGGGCAACCACTTAAAAGTCAAGCTCGGGAAATAATTTTTAATGTGCACGAGTTTATGAAGAAAGAAGCTCAGAACACAACATTCAACAAAGAGTCTAAGAACACAACATTTATAAAAGATCGATTTTTGAAAATTATTGACCGAACGGCCGGAGCTACACAAATTTCAAAACGAACAATAACGAGAATTCTTAAAGAGAAGGATCAACATACGAGTGAAAACACTGCGGGGCCTTCTTTTAGAACGCCGAAAAAGGGCAAATTGAAAAAAACTTATCGTAAGGAATTGGACGATTTTTCATACCAAACCATACGTAGGAAAATTTATGACTTTCACCGCGAAGAAAAACAGGTAGTCACTATGAGAGCGCTATTGGAGAAATTAAAAAGAGATATTGACTTCAAAGGGGGTAGAGAAACTCTGCGCCGAATCGTTAAAGAGATAGGATTTAAGTTTAGGAAAACGCAAACGAACCGTAAGTTGCTGGCGGAAAAAGACGAAGTAAGGCTATTAAGAATACGATTTTTAAGAAAAATAAAGAAGTATCGGCATGAAGGAAGACCTATTGTGTATGGCGACGAGACTTATGTTCATTCGACCCACACCAAGGAACAAGCCTGGTCTGACGGTCAAGGCAAAGGCATAAAAAAACCAATTTCGAAGGGACCAAGGTTGATTATAGTGCATGCTGGTGGTGCTAATGGATTCATACCAAATGCTTTGCTCATGTACAAATCGGTTCAGACCACGGGAGACTATCACAGTGAGATGAACAAAGAAAATTACGAGAAATGGTTGCAAGAGAAATTAATTCCTAACCTCCAACCAAATTCTGTGTTTGTAATTGACAATGCGTCATATCATAGTACAATAGAGGATAGGGCACCGAACAGTAACTCTGCAAAAAAGATTATGCAGGATTGGTTAAAAGATAAAAACATACCTTTCAATATTAAAGCGTATAAACCGGAATTGTACGATATAATTAAACGCCATAAGCATCTCTATGTAAAGTACTCGCTTGACACCATAATGGAAGCTCACGGCCACACAGTGTTAAGGCTCCCTCCATATCATCCGGACTTCAATCCAATAGAAAACATTTGGTCGCAGGTGAAAGGTCACGTAAGCAAATTCAATGTTGCTATGAATTTGACCGAAGTGCAGCGTCTTTTATGTGAAAAATTCGCATCCATCGGGCCAAACGAGTGGCAAAATGTTGTAGATCATGCCATCAAATGCGAAGACGAATTTATGACATTGGAAGAGGCCATCGACAATAGATTGGACCAATTTGTAATAAACACTAACGAAGAAACATCATCCTCATCGGATAGTTCGAGTCGTGATAGTGATGGTAATAGTAGCGACGCTCAGAGTTATGTTGAGATAGCAGGAGTGTGGCCTTTAGATTAAGCTTTTATTATTGTTTACTAAATAAATACCTATTTTTTATTAAATAGATCTTATATTTTAAATTAACTGTATTTTTAATTAAATATATACTAGACGTAAATTGGTGGCCCGATAAAATTGGCACGAAGTGTAATTGTGCGGAGGGGCGTGACTTGCGAGTGAGACGGAACTAACAGCTGCATTGTATTATGAACCTTATACAAATTTTCTAAGATTGATTGTAAGTTTTAAGCATTATTTCGTTAATATTCGGGGCCATACTTTCTTTTCTGTGCCAACGAAGATTCACGACGCGCCTTATCAGTTGGGTACCACTGTAACTCGTTGTTTGTGCGAGGCTGCGAAGGGAGCGATGCCCGATGCCCGATGCCCGTATGCGGACCCGATCGGCCAATCAGAGCGCCGCGCAGCACTTGCGGCTAACCGCATTGTGTAGTAACCCCCCTCAGACCCCTCAACTTCCTGCTACCTCAGTTGCCGTGTACTATTCAAAGGTTGATCACGTATGCCAAATTGATAAAATGAGTGTCCATTTCACAGAGCCGGAAATGGTACAACTTGTAGAAATCTACAAGGAATACGACTGTCTGTGGAATATGAAGCACGAACAATATAGAGACAAAGAAGCAAGACAAACCGCATACAATGAAATCGCGGAAACATTAAACATTCCTAACCTAAGAGCTAAAGATATCCCGAACAAAATTAAAAATTTAAGGTCATCATACTACCAGGAGATCAAAAAGGTTAGAAGAAGTGTTAGTTTAGGTGGGAAGGTTTATAAACCGACAGTGTTATGGTTTTCAACAGTAGATAGTTTTTTAAGACCATTCAGGCATGAACGGGAATTTATTTCGAAGGTAAGAAACAAAGTCTTTTTACAATCATAATATTTTTAGAGTTCCGTACCTAAATGGCAAAAACGAAACCCTTATAATTTCGTCATGTCCATCAGTCCGTCCGTCTGCACGCGTAGCATGACAACCTGATAATAAGTTGTCCTTGTTTTGTCTCTCCCCTCTTTGCTGACAACCCTAAAAAGTCGACGGAAGAATAAACAAAATGACAGATTGTGATTATTTATCTAACCTTTTGTCTATTTTTCCGTCGTCAAAACCCGTTTCTATTGTGGTCATGCTAACCTATTCAAGCGTGCTGCTGAGTATGAACGCTCTGACTGATTCTAACTCCAAAACCAAAAGGAATCAAATAGTTGCCAGGGAACGTGACAAGCGTGCTGACCTCACACACCCTTTTTATTAGCACCTTATTTATCTATGGAAAATTGGAAAGAAGGTGTATTCTGTGCGCCGCTAGATAATTGAAAATGGTTTTAAGCACACGTTTTAAGGCATTAGTACTACAAGATTCTTTTGGCGCCTGATCCGAATGACATTGACAGTGGGCGTTGTTGTTAAACATTTTTGTAAGATTGTTATGTCAAGATTGCGGCGTTCCGATTCTAGCCACGTGCAAAATAACCTTGTAAATACGGTTGAAGTGAAATTATGACAGAAAAAAAAATAAGGGGTGGCACTTCCCATTAATTCAATGCACTTCTGCGTGTAGAGTATCGTTGGGTCCCTTAATAATTAGTAATATTATGATGTTTTAGCTGAGTTTGCTATTAAGTCAATACTTTTTGAGTTATGGGACATTTTCGGTTAACAACCACAGAAATAACTTTGTTTTTCATAGGTTTTTTTTTTTTTTTTTTTCGAGAAATATTAAAGAAATTAACACTTTGAAGCGCAGTACACGAGACACAATAGAAGTTTTATTGTTATGACGCCTATGGGCGTATAGTGTCCTTCAAAGTGTTAAGCTTATTTTTGCAACCAATAAAATCTAAGTGTGTTCGTAAATACTGATCCCGACGAACCCTTCACTGGAATAATGAATGTAGTCAGTCACGGAATAAAAACAACATTTACGCGATCACATGTTTTTCCTTTTTACAGAGACCAATGAAAGGAATCGAAAAAGTTGCTACCAATTTATTATCTTTAAAAGACAACAGTAACAGAATCCAAAAAGAAATTAAAAAAATTGACTCAATAGCTGAAAGGATAACTCCGTCAAATAAAAAAATTGAAGATGAGTTTGATAGTTTTGGCAAATATATCGCCTCCTCTCTGCGTTCGATGCCGCAAGAATTTTCAATAATCGCAAAAACAGAACTACAAAAGACTATATCGGACATTCAATTAAAAATAGTACGGCAAATGAATGCTGGGACTGATCACCTTAACCAGTTACAGTCTCCGTGTGGCAGTGCGTCAACTTCAAGTGACGACGAAAATCAACGTATGGAATGTTTGTCTCCTACGTCTGATTCTTGCATTTCTACTATTAAGATAGAATACGATAATGATGAATAGGAACACCGTGGTTTTGTTTTTCATTTTTGTCTGAGGCAGTGAATTTAAAACTGTTACCTATGTGCTATTATTACTGTCGGTTTTTGTCCTTTTTTTGTGAAATACCTGAAACTTTGTGAATTACGTACCTACCAACGTTTGTTCCCATTTTTATTTTATACGAATAATAAAAACTCTCTTTATTAATTTGTTTCTGTTTTGCTTTATAGTTTTCATATTTTATTTTTGACACAGATTTTCATAGGTGCGACAAAATTTCAAAATCACAGACGTAAGGCCTATTCAGATACAAGCTATGGTTATTGCGCTCGGTAACGATACTGGTCCAAAGTGACTAACCAGAAGGCGAACCAGCACGCTTAGCATGACCACAATAGAAACGGGTTTTATCGGCGGAACAATAGACAAAATCACAATCTGTCATTTTGTCTATTCTTCCGTCCACAAAACCCGTAGAAAACCCGTTTCTATGGTGGTCATGCTACGCGTGGAGTACCGCTACCGGGCAGGACAGGGGTATCGCTATCTGAATAGGCATTTATGATAGATAAACACGCAGCGATTCGTTGACGATTTCAAAATCTCTTGTTCACACACAGACTTTGAAATCGCTTCTGACAAATCTGCAGTCAAATTCTGTATGTGGTGAGGAGGTGAGATTTTGAAATAGCAAGCGTTTCGCGGAACCAAATGGTGTCATGAGGCGAGTGTGAGTGAGAGAACATGTGCAAAAGTTCAGCAAGCCTATCAACGGCGCTATTGGACAGCTACAAGGATATTTTGGTGACAGAATGACATTGACCTCCTGTCAATATCATTCAGTCGTTGTTGGTAAACATTAGTAAAATTGTGTCTCAGAAATTCATTGTATTACCAAAACAAGAATAGAATAGAATATAAATGTTTATTTGCATGGAATGACAGACTGACGACCGTCAAGTTGGTGACGTTAGATCCAATTTTGACCACGTCACACAGTAACCTTGTGGCGTTGTATATACTGTGTCCCTCGAAAACTGATTTTTGTCTACAGACTATTGGTTATAGTTATAATTTTTCCGACTTCCGTCTGTCTTTAAAATTCGTTTTAGTGTTTCGTACCACAAAAGGAAAAACAGAACCCCTATAGGATCACTTCGTCGTCCGCCTATCTGTCTGTCAAGACCAAGACCCTTTTTCTCAGCAAGTTGTGAAAGTATCAAGTTGAAATAAATATCTAATAATTTGGTCTACGTTTCCTTGGAGCTATAAAAACATCAAGCTTCTCAGTCAAAGCAGCATAGATATAAGAAAAACGCAGCCATAAGATATGGTCATTTATGTAGCATATTTTGCTTACTCGCAAGTAAATCAAAACCTACATTTCCCGTTAACCTAGAATCATGAAATTTGGCAAGGTTTTAAAGCACAAGAAAAGAAAAACATCCGAAAATAGTTCATTTGTAGCTTTATCACATAAAAATATATTTTAAGATTACACATTTACATTTGCGGTTGAAGAATTGACCGGTCCGCGACGTACGAGTATATCGATGTATGCGAGAAACTTTCTGAACTACAAAGTTAATTCGCCCTTAAATTTGGAGTCATTTTGTTGGCCGTTGTTTAATGAAGTAACATTTTAGTCTTTATTTCATTCAAATTGGTCCACTCTCTTAAAAGTTTATTTTCAAAGTTGCATAGTCAATTTTGTCCTTCAATCCGGAATTAGATATTCATAGGTCGTGTCACTTGAATGAAGCCTCTTGCAGCCGGGCACAACTTTTAAACGGAACCCCCAGGGCGTGAGTACTACTCGCACTTGTCCGGTTTTATGTTGGCACTAGTCATCTCAATCTGATTTTTGTCAAATGTCAAAGCTGTCTAAATGACAGATAAATAGCTGTGAATCTTGGATTGTTATTGTAAATTGTATCAGTAAATTAATTATTGAAACAAATAATAAACATAAAAATAGCATTTAAAGATACAAAATACACATGTAAAATTCGGTACTCATTGAATGAACACTGAATTGCCATTTATCAAGCTCTCGATTTATGAACTATAAAATGATATTAAAGGTTTGTTTAAATTATATTTTAATGTCTTTGATTGTTTACAATTATTGTTTCTGAATAGATGTAGTTTCAAACGTAGGTATTGTGAGTAAATTTCACTAATTTCTGTGATTATTTATTAAAAAGTAACATTTTATTAGTCATTTCTAACATGAGATGTCATTAAGCTATAGTATGAATAGAATAGAATCTATTTTCTCTAATACAGAAAAGTCAATATTTGTTTGTTCGTATTCTGTACTTCTATTATAATAAATCTGAAGAATTTGTTTGTTTGTTTGTTCGAACACTCTAATCTCTGGAACTACTAGTCTGATTTGAAAAAATATTTTTGCATTTGTTAAAGTCTCATGATCTAATTTGAAGTATTTTATTAATGCCAGCGGTTTATTGTTCAGTTTGTAGGTAACTGTGATTTTTTTCTATTGAGAAAATTTTTGGCAATTGTGTTTTCGTCAAACATAGTACGTAGCATTAATCCTCAACTTTACCATATATTTATTTCTAAATTATTGCTCTGTTATCTTCAGCATAATGGAGGATCATGCTAAGCAATTTGAGGTATTATAGGCTCTTAAAAGTTATAATTTAGACTGTGTTGATTGTCCCAACTTATTAATTATATTAATTTTATCAAATTTATTTGTAAACCACAACAACAATATAAAATAATAGCTAAAAATACTACCTACCTATGTATCGGTGTGAAATTAAATATACCTGTACTATAACATAGGTATATTTAATTTCATAAATTAAATATCATTTAATTTCATTAATTAAATAAACCTAAAAACTAGCTATAAATTAAATATATCCATGCTATACCTATGCCAGCCCGTCCTATCCTTGATGTCCTCCCTCCGGTTGACGCCCTAAGCCAAGGTTCGTAACCCACAGGGGGTGCCCTTAACAAGCATTTGCCTAGTTTTAATTAGCATAGTTGAATAACATCTGGCTGGAGGTTTTAAGTGTAGTAGCTTAAGAGGAAAGCCTGGTTAAGTAGTCATGATCTCAGAGGTTAGCTACAACCTAAAAAAAAAGCTATACCTATTTATAGCATAGGTATATTTAATTTGTGAAATTTAATTTATAGCTAGGTATATTTAATTTCACACGGACAACGTTGCAGAAGCTAGTATGTATTATATATTGTTGTTGTAGGTGGTTAACAAATAAAGTTGATCAAAATTAAAAAGATTCAACATACCTCTAGGGTGTACAATAATAAGAAAATAAATATTCTAAAATGGACAGCATAAACAGAAAACTAAACTATGCATAGGTAATAGGTAATAGGTAATACGGGCTGGTATCCGCAACTCCACGTCAAAGCGCGTATTTTGCGTACGGGTGGGAAAATCTGTTATTCGATCCACCCCAGCTCCTCAAAGAAGGCCAGCAACGCCTTGGTGTCACTGACAATCTCACGTAGGGTACCTGGGTTACCGAAGTACTTGGCCCTGTATGTGGCGACCACCGGGCAGTTTAACAGCACGTGGGCTGCTGTCTCGTCGTCCTCCATGCAAGCTCTGCACAGCGGACTCTCTGTGACTCCTATGACAAAGAGGTGTTTATTAAATGACCCATGGCCAGTTAGGGCAGCTGTAACTGTGCGCAGCTGCTGTTTTGTTAATCGGAGAACCTGTTTCGTGAGGCGGCCGTCGATTGTAGGGAGAGCCTCCTTAGCCTGCCTGCACTCACCGTGGTCCACCCATATTTTGTGATGTTGTTCCCTGGTTCGTTTCCTTACCAGAGAGCGTAGGTACCCGAAGGGGAGTGGCGTGATGGGTTCAGGCCCCACTGGTGCCATGCTCGACCCCCTTCTGGCAAGTTCGTCGGCTGCGTCATTGCCCCGCGAACCGCTGTGTCCCTTGATCCATTGAATGGTTATATTATTGAGGTCACCCACCTGGTTGAGGCGTTGGTGGCACTCGTATATCAGCCCAGAATCAACAGTGTGACTGTTTAGCGCTTGCAGAACAGCCATACTGTCTGAGAGAATTCTTATCGAGTGGTCCTTAACTTCCCTGGCCATGATGGCTGAAGCGGCAAGGGATATACCCATGCATTCGGCCTGGAACACTGTGTTATGGACACCCAATGGTGTGGCTATGTGTATGTTGAAGTCCTCCGAGAAGATTCCAGCACCTGTGCCACTACCTGTTTTGGATCCGTCGGTGAAGATACGCAGCTCTGCGGGGCGCAAACCCTCGCATCTGCGGTCCTCGTGGAGTTGGATTCTGTATTTTTTATCGAAGATAAATTGTTTGGGCACCCGGTCATTTACCGCTTTCGTAATAGGGAACTCATTGTTGAGTCCCTCAAGCAGCGCGGTGTGTTGTGTGACTCTCTTACCCCAGAGATCAATTGCATTAAGACGCACCGCCGCCATTGTCGCTTCCTGCTGTATGAACAGGTGGAGTGGGGGCAGTCCCAGCATGGCTTCGATTGCTGCAGTCGGAGTAGTCCTCATGCAGCCCGTGGTTGCCACGCAGGCTAGTCTTTGCATGCGTTGTAGTTTGTTGCAAGCTGTAACCAGCTGAGTGCGGGGCCACCAAACCACGGCCCCGTACGCGATCATAGGGCGGATCACTGCTGTGTACAGCCACAGTATGATTTTGGGGGATAGGCCCCACTTCTTACCTATCATACTCCTGCACTGCCAGAAGGTAATGCAGGCCCTGTTTAGCTTGTTGTCTACATGACTACTCCAGTTTAACTTACTGTCTAGAATGACCCCGAGGTACTTGACTTCGTTGGCCGACTGAAGTTCAGTATCGAACAGTTTGGGTAGGCGGAAAGGACCTAATGCTCGTTTTTGGGTAAACATGACTAGTTCAGTTTTAGTGGGGTTCACTGACAGTTCAAATTCCCTGCACCAACTTTCTACGATACGTAGTGCTTGCTGAGTGAGGTTACAGATCGTACCCGTCACCTTCCCCGATACAAGGATTGCGAGGTCATCTGCATACCCTATTGTGTAATAGCTGTTGGCATTGAGTTTGGTAATGAGGTCATTAATTACCAGATTCCATAGAAGGGGGGACAGAACCCCTCCCTGGGGGCAGCCTCTGGCTATCATGGCCAACTGCCGCTCACCCTCAAGGCGAACCACCCGTTTGCTTAACATGTTTGTAATCCAGTCCGTAAGTACCTGTTCTACTCCATGCCTGGAGAGGGCGCTTCTGATGCTGGAGAAGTTGGTTTTGTCGAAAGCTCCTTCGATGTCTATAAAAGTACCCAGGCAGGTGCCTTTTTGATGAATCGCGTCCTCTGTCTGACTGACCACTAGATGGAGAGCAGATTCGGTCGACTTACCTGAGCTGTATGCGTGTTGATTACCATGTAGCGGTATGTTTTTCAGAGCGCCATCCCTCAGCTCTCTATCCCATAGCCTTTCCAGAGTTTTTAGGAGAAAGGAGGTCAGGCTGATTGGTCGGTGGGATTTGGCGTTTGTGTAGTCGCCCTTACCTGGCTTAGGGATGAATATTACTTTCACTTCCCTCCATCCTTTAGGAACGTATCTAAAGGCCAGGCACGCCCTCATTAAAGGCACCAGTCTTATTGCGACAGAAGCACCCCCCCATTGTAGTAAAGCGGGGAACACTCCATCAGGACCAGCTGCCTTAAAAGGATGGAAGCTCCGGATGGCCCATTGGAGTTTCTCCAACGTGATCACCCTGCGTGCGTAACTCCAGTCAGTGTCAGCTGGTGTTTGGGTTTCATCTTGCCAGTCGATTACCTGCGCGAAGACGCAACCAGGGAAGTGGGTTTCAATTAGGATGCGTCTTGTTTCCTCAGGCGACGACGTGAGTGTGTTATCAGGTTTGCGGAGGGTGGCGGGCCCAGGTGTATTCTGTTGCGCCAGTACTTTCCTTACCCTGTTTGCTTGCTGACAAGATTCAATGCTACCACAGAATTTGCGCCATCCCGAGGTGCTCCTGAATCTGATGCATTTTTTGTAGCTAGATTTGGCCGCGTAGTAGTTATCCCAGTCCTCATCCGCACATGTGTTCATGGCTCTATTCAGAGCTGTTCTTACCTTGCTGCGCTTGCGCTCCACCAGGGTTGTTTACCCGGTATGTTGCGCGGCGTGGTCTCTGGGCAGGCGGTTTTGTAGCTGTCTATGATTGATTCTGTAAGATGGCTTACTTGTGCCTCAATCTGTGTCGTGTCCGCATATGTCACCGGATCGCTTAGCATCGCTAGCTTGGAATCAAGGCTGCGTGTGTAGGTGGCACGATCCGTTTTACGCGGATAACGCCGTGGTGGTATCGATGGAACACAGACCTGAATGTCGAAGCGGATCCACCTGTGATCGGAGCAGGAGGCCTCCTTGGAGACCTGCCACCCAGTGGTGATTTCCGCCACGCCCTCTGATGCCAGAGTGAGATCTATGATTGTGCGGCTTCGCCTGGTTACGAATGTTGGTTCGGAGCCAGTGTTTAGTAGGGATAGGTTAGTCGAGAATAAGTAGTCAACCAAAGCCTTACCCCTCTCGTTTTGCGTGTCCATACCCCACAGTTGGTGGTGAGCATTGGCATCGGCCCCGACGACAACCTCAAACCCGCAGCTCTCGCAATGGTTCACGAGGCGGGCGAGTCCGTTAGGAGGCGGCGCCTCCGCTTCGGGCATATAGACCGAGGCGAAAACGATCACCATCTCTGTGGCATCGTCGCGCTGTATAAGCAGCCTAGCTGCAGAGATATCTCTGCAACAGAAGTCAGTTAAGAGCTGTGTTTTAAGGTTACCTGTGACATAGATGCACGATCTGGGATGATCATGATCTGAGGTGACTAGGAGCTTACCGCCAAGATTGGAGAGTCCTTGTATGCGACCCGCCCTAATCCACGGCTCCTGTATTAAGGCAATGGCCGTGTGTTGTACCTCCAGCCACTTGCGAAGCTGAGCCGTCGCGGTCTGACTGTGGTGGAGGTTTGCTTGGAGGACTCTACAGACCGACGAAAGGGACGCCATCACTGGTCGAACCCTCGTCGTCCCCCCCAAGTCTAAGCCCGGCAAACAGGTCGCCCTCGTCGAAACCGTCCTCCCCCGAGCCCGAAGCCGGAGACAGGATCATGTCGTCCAGCTCCCCGCCCGATGAGGGAACGACATCCACGGTGGCGGCGGCAGGGGCGGCTGACTCTGCAGTAGCAGGCTCAGCCGCGGATGCTTCCGGGTTGTGTGAAGGGGGAGTGGACTCCCCTGCTGTTGCTTGCGACAGCTGTTCCAGCGCCTCGCAGACGGTTCCCGTGGCGGGGTCCCATCCCTGTGGAACGTCGGTGAACCTACCGTTCCGACCCTGGAACTTCACGTACACCGCCCCTAATCCAATTGAGAGGCGGCGTCCGGCCTCCATCAGAGTCGGGATTTGGTCCACAGGGACACCGACCACCACGAACCACGCCGCGGCTTGTTTGTCAGCGTGCAGCAGTACCCACCTCTTGATGTCTACCCAAGAGTTTTGGTAGCTGAGAGTACGACCAATCATAGTCGACTCTCCGTAGACCCCCTGCTCGTCCGGGATCACGATGCCACACCGTGCACGCTTCTGGATCTCCGACTGGCTCATAACGACTAACGAGGTGCTAGTTGAAAGAGTCAAGCCGGAGACTGTCTTCCTTAGCCAGGCTAAGGTGTGGTCATTACCGCACCACAGTTTAAGGATACCCCCGGCGAACAGCGGCTTGGCGTTGAAAGTCGGCCCTGGGGTGTCCTGTTTGGGGGAGCAGGCCTCGAGGATGATCTGCTTCTGGATAGCAGCGAGAACCTGGTCCGACGCGTCCTTGCTGAGGATCCCCGTGCGGTCGCAGGTGATGGCGACGTCTAGGGTTGCGCTGGCAGCTTGGGCGTAGCTTCGTTGGTCGACCCTATTGGATTGATCAAGGCGCGGCCGCTTATGCTCTCCCCGAGGTGTCAAGGTTTCGTTGAGAGCTCGCTTGGCCGCGGCCTGATCCTTCCAATAGGGTCGCTGTGTAGTGTCACCTTTGGGTTTCACCGGAGCGCTGGTTGGCGGTTGACTGGGCGCTGGTCGGCTTGTGCCGGCCTCTGCCTGTGACCGCTTACCAGCGGAGAAGTTTAGCTGGCCAACTGTCGGTTTAACTGTGCTAGCGACAGTGGCCTGTTTGTTGCGGGAGCTTTTGCCCGACTTCTTTAATGCTTGACGGCGCTCCTTCCTCGTCAATCTGTCCCTCTTTCTGCCCTGTTCCGGGGCAGCAATTGGACCTGAAGGGTCATTGCAAGAGCAATGGGCTTGTTGAGTATGTTTACCCTTGCCCTTGCGTTTCTGCACGAAATGCCAGGCGCGTGAGAACACGTCCTCAGTGCAACTAGCCGTCTCCGCTTGACCGGTGACGACCGTCTGATGAGGGGAGGCTAGAGGAGCCACAGGAGGAGGAGGGTGTTTGGCTGGGAGCCCGGTACCAGTGTTACCTGGCGCCGGGGCCTGTGTAGAGAGGGTCAGACCGGCAGTGGTATTAGTCGTCGCCTTGGTCTTCGCCTGTGCGTCAGAAGGGTCGGTACTGGTCCCAATCAGCGCCGACGTCCTTTGTTTATACTGGGACTTTTTATTTTTGGTCTTGGCTGTGGTTCTCGCCACAGCTGGACCGGTGCCCGCGCTGGTACCCGCAGTGTTAGCTGTATGGCCACCAGGGGCAAGGGAAGTGCAAGCACCTCCCTTGGGAGTCTCATCGGCTTTCGCCTCCACTCCGGTCCTGTTTTTTTTAAATGGCCTTGATAAATCCATATTAAAATGTTAATAAAATTCGTCTCTCTGGCTCCCACCCACCATGGAGCCCGCAACTGGGAACGTCTCACTATAGTTCTAGTATAGAAAGTTCGATCGTTAGGACTACCAGAGAGATATAGGGGCGCGAGGCTGGTTTACAGTGCGACATCGGGTGCTCGATCGGGTTGGCGTTGGCCAACGAACTGATCAACCCTCACTTACACCGTCAGCATGACCTTTACCTACCGCTTTGGCCGTCCAAGGACGACCTCAGCGGACCTCACGCACCTCGCCTGTGGCCCTCTGACGGGACACTATGACCATTTCCCTACCCCTGGCTACTGGGTAGGGCCACCGTTTCACTTGAAATTCGGACCAAAGGGGGCGTGTTGCCTTACGGGCACATTACAGCCAGAGCCGCTCGGCTCAACCCCCCAGGACTCCTTCATCCCCGCTCACGGCGCTCAACTGCGCAGGTCCTAGCGCAGGTGACTGCTTACTCCTACTCGACAATCAGCTGGATTTAGTGATAGTCGAGCCCGCCTCCACCCAGTCACAGGGGGTCACGGTTAGGAGTGGAAGTTGGAAAGCGGAATAGGGAGGAGTAGGGATACGGATAGGATAGAGTGGGGAGGATTTGTGAGCTTTGGGACAGGAAGGCATAAGACGGGACAGAATGAGGTTAAGGGAATTGAGGAAGGGATGCAAAGGCGCCTGGTGGTTTTAGTTACGTCTATTTCTTATGGAACTAGACCAAGAACGGGGTGGCAACCTCGGGAAGGTGCATCCGCCAGACTTGTCTTGAGGATCTACACGACTGTAGCGCTCACCCTCAAGACCCCGCCAACCCTACCCCCTCTGAAGGAGGCGGTAGGGTAGGCCTGCATCTATACTACCAAGCAAAGCAAAGCAAAGCATGTCGTTGTGCAACCGCGAAAGCATAAATCCAGACCCTCCCCTAAACTATGCATAAGAACTATGCTAAGAAATACAAGTAAAGATCAAAATACATTATAAGGTAGGATTAGGTGCACATAGATAAAGTAAAAAAGAAAGTAGGTAAAAGTCTTGCGAGTCTACAAAATATTCATTAAATACTAACATTTCTGTAATAGTAAAATTCACAGTTGATATGTATGAAACTGCTGTGCACAAATGAATGTAATCCTCATGCTGCACCTTTGTTTATTGCAAGTTGGGTGGTGACAGGCGCCGTGGCAGTGGGTTGCGTCCCCCCTTGGCTTCAATATGCTTCTATCGAAGCTCAAAGAGAACTCACCAACAGTGGAAAAATATGCACAGGTATTTATTTATGGTTGATCTTGCCTGAAGCTCTATATAATGTATGAAAGGTTTTGATCACGAAATTAAAGGAATTTGTAGATGTTAATTTCTGCTCTATTGCTTAGGAGTGGTTGTTCAGCAGTAGGTTGTAATCTATTACTAGCTGACCCAACAGACGTTGTCCTGTTGAAAGTACAAAACTCCTGTAGAAAATGCATAATGTGATGCATTTCCCGGCAACTTTTCATTAGAACCTCATTCACAACAAAAATTTGCCAAATCGATCCAGCCGTTCTTAAGTAATGAGCTTACCAGCTAACAGCATCTCATTTTTATTATACTTAGATAATTTATTAATATGTTTTTAATTGTGCATAATAATCAATTATTTGTTTCAGTTAGCTAAGACCTTGGAAAACACAGAAGGATGTAAACTTGAAAACAGAACTTTTGTTTCTTCATCAAAAGACATATCAAAATTAAATGATGTTGAAAAAGCAGATTTCAGTAAAAGGGATAACAACTTTTCGGTCTATGTATGTACAACCTTTTTATCTGGTTTTAATCATATTATTACCCAGTGAAATTGAATATACCATGCAACAGTGTCCATTAACCGATAAAAAATGAAGCTTTGTTACATTTTGGTGTTCATTCAAAGCAATTCTATCTATCTAAAGATTTTTCCCTTTGCATTGCAAATGAACCCACTCCTTACTGGCATTGATTAGTAACTTAACTAAAAAGTTAAATAAGTTATTTTCCTTTTTAGGGTTCCGTATCTCAAAATGAAAAAACGGAACCCTTATTTGCTCCGAATTTAATGGACCGATTAAGTTGAAATTTGGCAAACATATGTATTTCTGTGACTCAAACGCGAATGTGTAACGTAAATAAATGAATTTTGAATATAGGGGTCACTTTTGGGGGGCAAACAAGAAAATTAACAAAAAAGTTTTGCTAACAGTACCCTGTGACATATCAAATGAAAGGGCTTGTTGCGAGGATCTTCTTTAACATATTTTTGATATAATTTTAAAATAAACACTTTTAAAGATATTTAAGAAGTTCGATGAAAATTGACCTTATCTCTGAAACTACTGGACCTAAAATGTTGAAAAAAATACATAGTTTGGCTCTTCACTCGTAGATTACAGGAAAACCAAAAAAAAATATTTTAAGACCATAGACTTCTTATAGAAGTCGTGTAGAAGTCTTGTCTTAAAATGACATTGTAAATCTCTCAATATTGTGCGTAAAAACTTACATTTGCAGTTGGAATGTATGGGAGAACATGTATTTCAAGTACAATGTTGAGTTTGTATTTAGGATAAATTCATCCCAACTACGGAACCCTTCATTGTGCGTAGTCCGACACGCATTTGGCCGGTTTTTTTTTTTTTAATTTCATGCAATTCCTTTATTTCTATTTTTTTCTGTAATTAATGAGACAAAAATTTTAATTTATTTTCAGATGAACAAATGTGGAGATTTGAGATATCATGAGTTTTCTAATAAAACGGAGTTAATTTATGCAAATTTCTGCACATTTGAGGTAGGTATTAAAAAAAAAGATTATAATCATTAATAAAATAGAAGATAAAACAGTTTACTTTTATAAGTAAAAAAAATTAATCACTTAAATACACAAAAATAATGTTTGCGCACCGATTTTGATGAGACGTCATCAGTATAACCAGTTTAAAAAATAATAATTACAATTATTCTTTCAGAGTCAGTGGCAGTTAAATAAACGTTCCGGTTTATTAATGAAGATATACAACTCATTCAATTATGCCGACGACATCAGATATGAGGGTAGAGTAAGTTCTTTTATTACCATAATACAGTAACTGATCACCCCTACTTCTCTAAAAGGTACTCTATCAGTGATGAAAACTTGAATCAAAACCGTTCAGCACTTTTTGAGATAAATGAAAAACAGATAGATTGACTTTATAACTGTTCTCTATGGCTCTGGTGTCCGTCCGTATGTCACAGGGCTGTATCGTATAAACCGTAATAATAACACTTGAAATTTTCACAGAGTGCGTAATATTATGAATGACCGCTATAATAACAAATAATAAAAATAATATCCATATGGCATTATTTTATAATACCAACCAGTGGGCCAGTTAAAGCCCACTGCAGTACAACAGTCTCTTCTGATACAAAAAAGGCACGAGCATTGATCACCACGCTTCACAGTGGAACGAATGTATGGAAGCGGTTGGACGTAGACATGTCCGAAAAATAAGAGTAAAATTATGACAAACTAATGATGCCATCTTATTCGATTACTTAATGCCTTCATAAATTGTGGTGATGAATTTCTTCATAACTCCCATATTTCGGGAGTAATTTGAGAAAATGTGAAATTTTACTATGAAAATGAGTGTATTGAGCTCTCTCCCTCCTGATTCCGGGCTTGTTTCAAGTAGCGGTCTCTAATATCGTAATGCTATTACTAAGAGCTATATTTAATACTAAGACACATAGTGCGCCAAATGTGCACTTTCTGGGATAAAAGGAAATGAAAATTTAAAAAAAAAAACGTTTTTTCCCCATTTGTATTTACTTTAAACCGCAGACAGACTTATTAAGAGGTCTATAAATATATTATATATATACAGAAATATATATTAACAAAAATATTCACAAGAACTGATGAGAGTATGACTTTTAAGTAAGTTGATAATAAATTACCTAGTTTCATTAAAAGTACAATAAATAATTAAGACGTAAGCTCTAATTTACTAAGTTACACATTTTAAAACAATAACATCATTTAATTATCTTCGTCATCATCATCATCATCAATTAATTCAAATTCAGAATCGATGTCCGCTAAATCATTTATGTTAACAAATTCGATATCACTTTTCTCAGAATCCGTAAGCTCATAAAATTCCTTAAAAGAAGATTTTTTTACAAACTTATTTCCTTTTGGACGGATACTTGTAACAAGTGGATCAGAAGACAGTAAAAGATTGTGCATAATATCTTCATTGCATGAGATACTGCTATGCTTTCGAGAATGCCCCTCTCTATATTTTCTAAAATCTTTATTTCTAGCCTCAGATGCCTCTTCGGATAGAAAACCAATGGGCACAATTGACATGTTCTGAACTATGTCTGGCCCATGCATTAAAATTTTATGAAGTGAAGAAGGCATATAATACCATGGGTATAACTCCACGTAAAGCTTAGCAGTATCAAAGCAGAACTCTCGGAATTTAGTTACGTTGATCTTCTCTCCTGATGAAATACACTGCAAGATCACACAGATTTTTCTTAAAAGCATAGCATCTATTCCGGTCAGTTCAGCAGATTTAGTGTAGTTTTCAAAAAATCTCCTTGCCGAGTTGCCATTGTTGGTGGATCCACTGCCTTGTTTCACAACATCGAGAAGTAAGCCCGTTTCTCTTCTTACAGCCTCTTGAACTCTTTTCTTCCTGTCATCAACTTGCCTTTTTGCTATATCACCCCTTACTTGCCATGATTTTATGTCTAATTTGTAGGAAATGTGTAATAAGCATTCCATTGAGCGAATCCAAGCGTGAAGGGTGCTTAAGCTATATTTATACATGTCCTCGTTTGCGTGTTTATCTTTGATTAACTCTAAATTATTCATTTCTTTAGGACAAGCCTTGCATATGTCACACACTGAAGCTGCTGTATTGGATATAATGGAATGAATTTTACCATCAATCATTGTCAACAGCAGTTGGTGTTTGACACTAATTCCATCAGTGATGGTGGATGGAGTTAAGGCTTCAATCTCTGCTTCGATTTCAGCCATCTCTCTCTGCACATTTTCTTTGGTTTCCTTTATAAACTTAAACAATATTGGCCGGCAAAATGAAGTGGAAGATGGTCGCTCGTTTTCCCAAATTGTTACACCTTTTGAGACGAGCCGCAGTGGTACAAGACTAATCATAAAATTACTAGCAAGATCGATTTGCTCATCTTCACTCGTCCTTTGATGATAAATGCTTTGGCTAGATGATCCGTCAAAACCCCATTTGCTGGTCAATACGAGCTGTTGATTGGGATCAACAGGGGTTTCTAACGACCTAATAAGTCTTCTTGAGGTTAAATCCATCAAGGCTTGTAATTTGATTTTTGCAGAGCTCTCTGTAACTGTGAGATCTTCTTTGGCCGGATAGCACTTAATTTTTTCTTTAACCAACATGTAGTAACTCGGGTATTGAAGAGCTCCTTCTTGAGTGTTGAAATCCCGAAGAGTGTTATAGCGCCATTTCGATAAGTTCATCGATACATAAAGAGCCAATGCCTTCAAAGGGGATATTTCCCGTACCTGAATTGATTTACCTTCAATGAAGGCTTTGATTTTTGAGGCCTCTTCTGGATTCTCCGTCAAGTATTTCATAACATAAGCTGTATCGCTTTGTCCTGCCTTTTGAAGCGCCCTTTCGGCCGAAAACATAATTTCAGCGCTGCTACTGCTGCATGAAAGACTATCTTCAGTGGTGCGTCTTCTTTTTTGCCGGTTATTAAGGTCCTCAAAAGATTTACGAGGACTAGGATGTGTACAAGTTGAAGCATCAGATTTAGCAGGAGAAATTATGGGCTCGATGACGTCACTTATATTTTCTGTAGAAGGTTCCATATTTTCATTCTGTAATTCCGGCCATTGAATTGCAGCCTGTAGCCAAATCTCATGTTTCTTCCGAAACTTATCTGTGCTTCTTCCAGACTGTGTCCATTTTGCATAAATGCGGTAGCAAAATCGACGACACCAGTCTTTTAAACTTGTTTCAGCACTTTCACATAACTGAACACAACTGTTATCTTTTAAAACACTGAACAAATAGTTAAAGTCGCGTAAATCTTTATGTGCGCGTGCGCATAAAGCAACGTGAATATCAAGATTTGTATTAAAATTTGGAAAATACATTGCGAGATTAGCTTGGATACAACGAGGTGTAAATCAACACTGATTTTAAAGTTACTAATAGTGACCTATTTATATAAAATCCAGGTATCCCAGGTATCCTTTGTTAAATATTGCAAGGTAATTAGTTATTGTGATAATTAGTAAATGATGCATGCTAAATTAGTGTATTAAGAGCCATTTAGTAATTAAATAATAGCAATGTTCTTATCAGTAATCATTAGTGCATCAGTTTTATATGTAAACCTTAAGTCCCTAATTATATATCCTAATTAGCTTATATCTTCTCCAATTGGCTGATCAGAAATGTTATTGTAATAAGGTAAACCTTTAGAAAAACGGTTTTAATCAACAAAATAAACAAAAAATTAAAAAATTGTGTTATAAAATAAACATCACTCTTTATCCCAGAAAGTGCACATTTGGCGCACTATGTGTCTTAGTATTAAATATAGCTCTTAGTATTAGCATTATGATATTAGAGACCGCTACTTGAAACAAGCCCGGAATCAGGAGGGAGAGAGCTCGATACACTCATTTTCATAGTAAAATTTCACATTTTCTCAAATTACTCCCGAAATATGGGAGTTATGAAGAAATTCATCACCACAAGTTATGAAGGCATTAAGTAATCGAATAAGATGGCATCATTAGTTTGGCATAATTTTACTCTTTTTTTTCGGACATGTCTACGTCCAACCGCTCCCATACATTCGTTCCACTGTGCGCTTGCTCAAGACGGGTTGGCGATTTCAAATTATGCACAAGAAAGTGAAAGTCATTATCATTATTATTTAGTAAACATAGGTACTGCCATCGGTGAAGTAAAACATCTGAGGGAACCTGGACTTGAACCCAACAAACACACAAGGCGGGTGCGCGTTGGGCATGGGTCGGGACGACAGGACGGCGGGCTTGTATATATTGTAATTTTTTGTATTATATGGATGTCAGTACGCGAAACGAGACGCGGAGCGGGTCGGGAGCGGAAGCCGCGCACACGTTTCGTGCATCATAAAATACAAGGAATTACCGTCGTCCCGACCCGCGCCCGACACGCACCCGCCTTGTGTGTTTGTTGGGTTCAAGTCCAGGTTCCCTCAGATGTTTTACTTCACCGATGGCAGTACCTATGTTTCCTAAATAATAATGATAATGACTTTCACAAGAATGTTTCGATATAAAAGGTATTAAAAGGCTGTTGTCTCTCCAATTACATCCAGTTGATGGAACTTCCCCTACGTTCCGAAGATTTCAAGCTAGTGTTGGTTCTCCCGAACGAGAGCGAAGTGTTGGTAAACTCTCTGTTCGCGACGCTGACCAATCAGGGCCTTGCTGCAGCTGTCAGCAGCATACAGCCACTGTTTACTGTAAACACGGCATTGTCGACCTCTACGAGCATCAATGTCAAATCAAGAGTTAAAATTAAGGAAGTAAGTTTTAAACATATTACTGCACACCATCTATGAACTGCATCATCACCCTCATCTACCTATCTTATAAAAGGTGTTCCTTTTGATGTCCTATAAGTCTAAGGTCTTCTCCTTTTACTGTGGTTAGTGACTAACTTGGTATCAGAGTTTTAAAGCCGCCCATGAGCCTCTGACTTAGCTTCACATGCCGTCAAGAAATATCTCTCGAGCATGCCGGTTTCCTCACGATGTTTTCCTTCACCGTTTTTGAAGCAAGTGATAGTTATACAATACGCACATGAATCCGAAAAATCAGAAGGGCGTGCCTTGGGTTCGAACTCGAGACCTGCGACTGGGCAGTCAGACGGTCACACCACTAGGCTATCACTGATCCACTGTCACTCTAAGGTTATATGCTGGTAAAAATAATTCAACAAAAAGTTCTAGAACAAGTGTTCCAAAAATATATAAATAATTTTGAAGATGACATGAATCATAGTTAAACATATAGTTTGTTAAGTTTCATTGATAAGTACGAGTAAATCGTTTTCATTCAAACCAATGTTTAAAGGTAAAAGCTAGAGTGATGTGCATGAGAGCATATAAATATAATGTGACGTTGTCATATTTCACATAAATACTCGTGACTTTGTCGAATTATTTTTTATGAAAAATTAAAAAGAAAAAAATAATTGAAAAATAATTCATATGCCAGTTGATTCTTTAACATGGTCTCTTAATACCCTAGAGTTATGGGATATCAAAATGAACACGTTGTATATATGTAGTACAAGAATATAGACCAATATTAAAGGCTGCAGTTGTCACTGCCAAGCAAATATCAATGTTGACACCGTTGAAATAAAGTCGAAAATACTGTGTGGATCAGTTTTGATGCTCTCACGTAAATTAATTTATTTTACGCACTATGCACTTTCGTGCACTATGTTTCACCAAGCTTATGGCGGCCCTAAATGAGTGTAGATATAATAAAGTATTACTTTTCAGAAGATAAGCGCTATTTCTAATGGATTAGCTATCCAGTATGGAACTATAGCCGTGTCCGATGAAGGCACTCGAGTGAAGGTATTAACTTGTAAGTATTTACCGTATGTACCACATCTATATTAATTATTTTGTTTCTATGTTTTCTTGAAAACCTTTAGGCCGTATTCTCGGCGGCAGCGGGCAGCGGGGTGGCGGCGGCGGCGGCAGCGGCGCGATCAAATGCACAGTTTTATATGGAACTGTTCTCGATGGCAGCGGGGCAGAGAGCGAGAATAGTTCCATAAAAAACTAAGCATTTGATTACCCCTTTCCAACCCAGATGTCCCCACAACACTCCTCCAGGAGAAGAATACGGCCACCAGTAGAGTATTCAAATACAGACGCCTCCCGTCATTCCGACCCCGCCGCCGAGGTCCTTCGCGATCGCGACCGCGTCCCCGAGTAAATGATACTCCGCCCGACGCTTGCTCGAAAACGAGGTGCCAGCAGTTGTTGCAGCTGAGCACGTAGCTTTAAATATCCCGTATAATAATCAAGATGAAAATCTAAGTTTGATCCAGCCAGTCCCTTCTTGCTGTCCTCCCCACAGCGACGCCCTAAGCCGAGGTCCGTACCCCACAGAGGTGCCCTTAGCGAGCGCTCGCCTAGTTTTAATTTAGAATAGTTTTTGGCCCTGACTGGAGGCTTATGAGTGTAGAAGTTTAAGGCAGCCACAGGAAAGTCCGGATAAGCAGCCATGACCTTAGTGGTCAACTGCGAGATGTCCTAGTTCAAAAAAAGCGCCACCACCGCCCCGCTCCCCGCTGCCGCAGAGAATACGGCCTTAGATTCAAAATTATCTGTAAAGGGTTTAAATTAAAATAAATACTTCAACTTTAACCCTCAGTAGCTCCATTTTATTTAACTCAATAGCCAATCTTACCATTGCATTTAATTTTCCAGGTATATATTTGCCTGCGCACACGGTAATTAATAATGTTGAGAATGATACCTCAAAACTCGCCACGCCACCGCCGTCACCGCCATTTTACTTTGCAGTAATTTTTCAAGACACGCCTATTTTTTACGGAGATTTTAAAACGCGATTAGGCGCTCAAAATATTTAAGGAAAATGATGTAAAAGGATATATGGTGTGAATGTACCAAGGAGTTCCAATACGAATGTGTAGAGAACACCAACTTACACGAAGCGGCCGCCAAATTGTTTCTGGAAACCTAATGGATAGAGTAGGTAAGCAACCACCTAATCTGCGTTCGCAATTTATTTGCCAAACATGTAAACAAATACGAGTTTTAGAAAAAACAACTGTAATGCCTACACATTAGGTTCAGTTTGCGCTACAACTTCATATTTTTTCAATAGCACTAGTCAGTCTGAAATCAACTTTATTAACACTTGCATAATAATATGTGCTTGCATATGTTTGTTTAAGTGGAAATAACATCAATTGGAAACAAGATTTTATTATATAGACTTTACACTGTTTCTGTTTGTGGATCATTTGGCGCTCGAATGACGTTGAAAGAGAGGCGCTGTTGGTAAACATTTGTGCAATTGTTTTGTGAAATGTATTTAAAAAAAAAACAAGATGGCGGCGTTAGTTCAAATTTTGGCCACGAGCCAAAAAAACCTCGTAGCGCTATACCTACCACGTGACTGGTGAAGCACCAACTATGATAAATTCTGAGTAACCCATCACCACTGGTGATGAATTACTCCGAATTTTACTTTTTTTACGTAAAGTGCTATAAGCTTACTTAGCACAATATAAAATAAAATGTTTTTCAAAGTCCAATTTTTTTGAATAAAAAGGGTGTTTGAAAAAAAAAATGTTTTTTTAATTAAATAGATTACAGCGATGGATGATTTGGATACTAGACGTAAATGACACACAGACACTTGCGTGACATCAAACTTATTTGCGTTATATCATCGTTTTATGTGAATAAAATCGAAAAGATGCACTTAATTAGATACTTAATTGATTTATCGAGTACCTCATAATAACTTGAAATAAAGTCCTATTTTATTTACTTTGTTTTTGATACTTGCTCTGTTCACAAACTTATCAAAATACCTCGTCCCGTCGAATTAATTTGACATGTTGTGAATTTGTTTCCTTTTTCTGTTTTTTCAATAAACTTCTGTAATTCCTTCTAAAATTTCGTCTGCCTTTTGTGTCTATTATTATAGTGCGTTGTGGTTTTTTTTCGGGTTTTCTTTGTTGAAACTTTGTTGAAGAGGCAACTGGTAGCTTCTTTTTTGAAGAGGCAGGTGGTTCCATTTTTAGGGACGGTGCAGATATTTCTTCTTTTGCTGGTGGTGCAGTTATTACCTCTTTTTCTGGTACTGCCATTTCCCTCCTTTTTGGTGGTGCAGGGCTCATCGTCACGTCATGGTATAGCTCATCGTAACCTAGCACAAGAGGCGGCAGGACGACCAGACTCGCTATGCGCTCCTTTGTTTCACACTGAAAATAAAAGTCACAATTTAACTGCAACTATTCAATGTTTATAGGTACAAGTAAAGCTCAGCCGATCTATTCTCTCTGACCGTAAACCTTAAAACCTTATGTGAAGTGAGCTGTCTCAATAAATACTTTTTCTTTCTTTCTTTCTCTTTCTTTCTTTCTTTCTTTATTTATCAATAGTGGCAATCCCTAGTATTAAGTGGAATGACAGCTCGCTTCAAGCTTAGTACCTATACGTTAAGTTTTGACGGTGAGATTTTTCCAGAATAGTAGGCAAACTACCGCTCCACAAGATTTTAACAGCATAGACTGCTGTAAAAATCTTGTGGAGCGGTAAGTAGTTTCGACCAAAGCGGAGAGATGTCTTGCTTTGACCACAGTCACATGAATTTATTTTCTTTCTTTATTTATTTTCTTTGCATTATTTTCACATCGCTTAGGTATACATACCAACAACCTAGTTATTGGCTGTTTGTGAATTTTGCGACACGTCATCTCTCGGGGATTTATTTGGTGGTTAACTTATTGAGATAGGACAAAAACAGAATCTATTAAAGAAAGAACAATGGGTTCGGAGGATCTATAAGACAACATTATGAAATAAGTGTAGTTTTTATTTTGAAATTCATGACTGTTCTAGGATGGGTCTTTTTAAATATTGAAGGCGTTTTTATTATAGGGAGTAATGTTGGTAAGTACCTACATCGCAGCCTGAGCACGAGCACCATCTTGCTGACAAGCTACAGAGAGAAAAACTTAGCAAATCTACGTACTCACCACCGTGCAACAAATGGTAACTGCGATCAAACCCAGCAATAAGGACATTCTTACGTAATCACCAACAATTCTTTATAGTTCACATTTTATAGCCGGTCGTAAACTTTCAATTTATTTGAAAATGCGATGCGTTACAGCACGCATTTTACTTTAATTCCATATTAGTGGTGTGTTTTCATGAGTGTAAATCAATGAGTTACAGAAACGTCTAAATACTAATTGGAAGTTAGTTGGGTTCGAATATCGTTAGTCGGTTTTTCTTTGAATATAATTATACCCTTTAACCCTTAAATCGACCTCTATCAGATTTGTCCATACTGACTACTGACGACATTATCTTAATGAATCAACCTATAAGTATACCTACTCCATTTAGGTAGGTACCTATCTCGTTCCGAGGATAGAAAACATACAGTCGAATTCAATTTCAATTCAATTTATTTATTTATTTAATTAAATAATGCATATTTACAATATTAAGCCTTATACTAAAATGGTAGGTATATAATAATGGTTCGACCTGAACTAGGATAAACCTGTATCTCAGGTGTAATAAGTGCTAAATTACATTAAAATGTTCTAAAATTGATGGTAGACATAAATAGTGAGTAATAACAGACTAATGATAGGACAAAACTTAATTAAAAATAATATTTAACTTAAAACAACCAGTAACTTTTCTGTATCATCATAAGACAAATTTTGTAACCAAGTTGTAATAACATTTTTGCATTGTACCGTTTTTAATGCATACATAGACAAAATTGCGTTTACTTTATTATACAAAAATGGGCCTAAGAATATAAAAAACTATACATAAACGAATGCCTTAATCTATAATTATCCATACAGATGTCTTTACGTCTTTTTTCAGTGACAACTCTATCGTACGGCAATTTACAGTGCTGTTTTAATAAAGTATTCATAATGAATAACTGCCGCACTGTCAGAACATTGCAAGATTTATATAAAAGTTGGGTCGGGAACAGGATAGGCCGGAATGTGGATACTTTCAGAACAGCTCTCTGCGCGCGCTCCAGTGGTAGTAAAACTGTTTTAGCCGCTCCTCCCCATGAAGTAATACAATATGTAATTATTGATTGACACAAAGCATAATAAACCTGTTTTATCACCTTAGAGTCAGCAAAAGGCCTAATTTTCTTGAATATGAACATCAATTTACGGACTCTACTGCATAATAGTTCAACGTGATTTTTAAATGTAAGAGTAGCATCAATAATTACTCCAAGATATTTTATAGTTTTTGTATTAAGGATAATTGGGCAATTGCATTTAGAGTTTGCAACTGTGTTACATACATGCGCATGAATATCTGGAATGATCATAGATGTCTTTGAGTTGCGTAAAGAAAAGCGTATGTATTTAGTTTTGTCAGCATTTAATGTCAGTAAGTTATGTTGTAACCATCTATTTACTATATTGAAACCTTGCTGTGCACATAACCAAACTTCATGTACTGTATTTGAGGAGAATAGGAGTACGGTATCATCAGCATAAGATATAATTTTCCCCGAATTTAGATTTAGACTGCAGAGGTCATTTATATAAATAAGAAATAAGGTTGGTCCTAATATGCTTCCTTGCGGGACTCCAAAAAAAGTATTTTTTAGTTCTGAGCTAGTAAAATTACCAATCTTCACACATTGATAGCGGTTGTCTAAATAGTCTGCAAAAATCTTAAGCTGCTTACCTCGTATACCTATTTTCTCAAGCTTGTCCAATAAGATAGGATGAGACACGGTATCAAAAGCTTTTGCTAGGTCAAGAAAAATACCAATAGAATGATTACCTTTGTCTAGTTCTTGAGATATATAATCGGTCATATCTTGCACCGCATCAGTTGTGGATAATTTTTGTCTAAAACCAAATTGATTATCCGAAAGGATGGCTTTAGACTCTAAGTACTTCATTAACCTATTGTTAATTATTTTTTCTAGTATTTTAGATGTAGATGAAAGTATTGAAATGGGTCGGTAATTTGAAGGTACTTTTTTGTCACCTGCTTTATGCACTGGGACGACTAAAGCTTTTTTCAGATAGTCGGGAAAAATGCCTTCAGAAAGGCAAATTTGAAATATATGAGTTAACGGCGGAACAAAAATGTGTCTGAATTTCCTTAACACACTATTTGAGATACCATCCCATCCAACCGCACAGACTTCTTTCAGCCCCAAAATAACCCTTTCAACTTCGTCTTTGTCTGTATCCAGTAAAACAAATGAATTGAGAACCTCTTCCTTTTTGAAGTCGGTTAAAAATACGAGCGCGGTGCGAGACTAAGAGGGGGGTCGCCGAGCCGAGTGGGAAGAGAGTCGCAGAGTTAGCCCACGTTCACACGGATGTGAAAATATCGCGGCGGGATTTTTTCGCACACTGGATTTTCAACGCTCTGCTTAGCACCGAGAGTTGAAAATCCAACAGTGTGTTTTTTCGACGCGCTGGAATGCACTCTGTTGAATTCTCAACATTCGGCTTAACACTGAGAGTTGAAAATCCAATGCGCTATAAAATCCCACCGCGATATTTTTACGTCCGTGCGTAGGTGGGCTTACGCGAGCGCGTGGCAACTGTTGGCACACAACAGTCAGTAACAGCCGGTCTGACCCGCTGTATTAGATGTTTGACATCAAAAAGCTCTCCCGAAATGGTCTTATACAAATTCACATAATACTAATGTATACGGACCAACTTCATTCTCACTTCAAAACACCATCTAAACTTCGTCAGGTGCAAACTGTTCCTCCTCTGCGGCTTCCGTGGCTGGCAGCTCCTCTTCAGCATCAGGGATAAAGGCTGGCGGACGAGACAGCCCAGCCTCACTCAGTAGCTCGAACAGTGATACCAGCGAACTGGCAAGCTAGAGACAAAGAATCAAATCATATTTCATGTAAAGTAAACAGGATTATGTCAGAACCTATTAAACCGCAACTTGGGGAGGCCTATGCCAAGCAGTTGTCCGTCATACGCGGAGTTGATGACACTAAGCCGACATTCGCACGGACGTAATAAAATCGCGGCGGGATTTCATCGCGCACTGGATTTTCAACTCTCGGGGCTAAACAGAGCGTTGAAAATCAAGTGTAGGTACGAGAAAAATTGCCGCGATTTTATTACGTCCTAAGAAGTGCGAACGTGGGCTAAGGGCAAAATTCACCGCTTTGCTAAGTTAGCATTTCATACGAATATGAACCTTATTTATAAGCTAACAATGTTCTTATTCGTATAATGTATACCAGTGTTTTATATGAATATGAAGGTTATAATTTTAAGAATAACGTTTGTATTCGTATGAAACGCTAACTGCCAAGTAAGCGTTTCATTAAAATATGAATCTTATTCCTCATGTAAGTAATGTTCAATCTTGCACCGCTTACGCACAACCAGATTCACGCACTAAGCAGACGATTACCACTTTTTGCTTTTTGCCTACTTAACTTTGTTTCACAGAAAAAACTGGTCATAAATAAAAAATCGGCCAATTGCGTGTCGAAAAGAACAGCTGATATATTTTTTTCGCGATTTCAGGTTTGGTACCATAGTAAAAGTTGTTCATAATGATGAGTAAAGTCACGTGTTTAAGTTTGCGCACTGGTTAAAATGTTTCCCTGTATAAAATATTTGTTAGGGTAGGGATTAATATTATTCGTTAGGATAGGATATAAACCTGACATCGCCAACCTGTCAAGCAAGCGTGGTGATCAATGCTCGTGCATTCTCTGTATGAGAAACTGACCTGCAGTGGGACAATAATAGGCCGATTCACGGCTGTTTCTCGAAGAAAAACCTTCTACCTGTGCATCTGCCGTTTCCTCCTTCGCGAGCAGCTCAGCAGTGACGGAGGCGTCCTCCTTTGCCTCCCGCAGACGACCTGCCCGCGCGTGCCTGCCCGCCACATTAAGCCTGAGCAGCGGGTCATCCGGCGCCAGCGCCAGCGCACGCGCGTACGCCGCGTCCGCCCGGCTGTCCCCCAGGTGCTCCAGGGCTATGCCTATCAGCAGCACCTGTATCGGAACTTGGATTGTCCAGATTGTGTTCGAAACAGATGAAACTGTTGCCTGGGAGGTAGAGGCCATAGGCTACTAATGATGTTGAATGGTGTAGGTGTCGTACTTAACACGTTCAGTGCCGGCACTGCCGCGAGCCCTCTTGCTGGGCTCACTTTAGCGCAAACGTAATGCCGGTGACCCCCCTGGCCGCTCCGCTGGCCGGCCGTCCACTATAAATGGCACATGTATGGCGGTATGGCATATGAGCTCAATGAAAAGTGGGTGGACTAAGTAGGTATATCTTCCTACTTATTTTTTATAAGAAAATTACAAACCTATGTCAGTGCCGCTACTTACGTATTTACTGCTGCAAGTGGGTCCATGGAGTTTCTTGCCAGTTCTACTCCATAGGAACTTTTTTCTCTCTCTCTACTTTCCATGCCGATTTTAACTACGGTGACTGTTTTTGTTCCTAACGACTGTAGGTTACGAGCGTATGCTTTGTATAACCTATATTGATTGTAAAGGTACAGTGCGAATACGTTAGAACCTACGAATAGAACCTACTAAAACTTTAGAATGGACATCTAGCTTCATCTTTCTAACTGAACGACTGCTTGATGATTAAAAAAGTGCCTAGGTTTTAATTGGTTTACTTATTGAAATAAATGCTTTGAATTTGAGTCATAGGCGGAATATTCGTTCTGGCAATAGGAGTGCCATGTATCTCTAGTCTTGGAGCACCGCACCATTCGTAGGTTGTCGTCCCTACCGTGTACGGCTGGAAAGGCTGCAAGGCCGCAGCTGTGGCGAGCCGGCAGAAGGCAGAAGCTGGTCTCTTGCACACGAGCAGCGCTACTCCGAGATTATGCGCTGCACGCGCACTCAGCGGTGCCGCCCACGATGCGCGCTGTAGACACGTTAGGGCCTGCATAATAAAATAACCATCTGTCTGTCACAATATCTTGAAATAAGATTAGGTAACCCTCCCAACCCCTCTGCTCCCCAATACTTCTTCTGCCCCTTTTTTCTCATTTTCGCTGCTCAAAAAGGGACACTGTAAGCCAACGTGCGCACGGACGTAATAAAATCGCGGTAATTTTTTTTCGTGCACTTTATCTTCAACACTTTGCTTAGCGCCGACAGTTAAAAATTCAACAGTGTGTTTTTTCAACGCGCTAGGCCGAGAGTGCGTGCCAGCGCGTTGGATTCTCAATGAAAGAAAGAAAAGAAAGAAAATAAATTTATTTGACCCAGGTTAAGGCACACAAATAAAAAACACAGAAAGCTTAAAACAGTATTGTGTGCCTCACGGCTTCGACAAATAGGCCCAGTTCAGCATAAATGCCAGACAACTAGTGCCTGACGCTGGTTTTCAACTGAACCCTATGTTACGAGTACGTCTTACGGATGTAAATCAGTTTTATAATGTGTGTAAAGATTTAAATAAAATAAAAAATATTAATATATGAGAGTAGCAATTAATAATAAAATCAACATGGTACAATTAAGTTTAAAAAATAATTAAAGATTTATACAAAGGTGTTTTTACAAAATAAATAAAATGGTATGGTTGCACAATAAACAAAGGACTGTCCGTCAATAAATAATATAATATATAACTTTATCATAATACAATTTATATAAGTGAATCATTAAGGTTGGTCATGTCTAGCTTCCGTTGCGCATCTAACTCGGCACTCAATGCTCGACTTAACACCGCGAGTTGAAAATCCCGCCGCGATTTTATTACGTCCATGCGAACGTCGGCTAAAACGACCACTTTTTTTCGTCTCACAATTGTACAGCCTTAGATCAGGTACACACGGGCGATTTTATTTCGTGCACTGGATTTTCAACGCTGTACTTAGCGCCGAGAATTGAAAATCCAACTGTGTTTTTTCAACGCGCTGGGACGAGTGTGCGTCCCAGCTTGTTGGATTCTCTATAAAATCCCGCCGCAATATTTTTACGTCCGTGCGTACGTGGGCTTATTGCTACATTATTACAAGCCCAAAATAAATACAGTTTATAGTCAAGCGTATAGAAAAGACTTATAAAAAGATATTTTATAGAAATGACCGAATCTTAACATAAAAATCGCAAGAAAGAACACAAACAATCTTTTTTATCACATCTATTCAAAAGTTTATTCTTCGTAAACAGGGGGCTTAGACAAAGTAACAATTTAAAAACGATAACGAAGTTAGACAAGACTAAAATATATGGGATTGACATATGCCGCGTTAAGTCACGTGGTCAATCGACATCGTTATCGCAAGTTGGTAGACAATGTTCTATTTCGTAACGAAACCATAGAGTAACAAATTGTTAGCATGTTTAATACATACAAATGCGTAGCCAAGCAGCCCTTTCCGTGTTCGCCTTCGCCTCGATCGTGATCGCCAAAAAAGATAACGAAACGAATGTCTAAACGTTGTAGTTATTGAAACAATACGGCCGGATTTCATTCAGCAGCAGATTTTTGACACGAGTGATTACATACTCTTAGATATTTATTCTGTACTAGAGGTATTATTGCGAATAAATCATGCATTCTTTACGTTTATTGTGGGCTGCACACAATGAGAACACCTGGGAGAGGCGCCAAAAGCGATTAAGACAGCGACGGCAATTGGAAACAATTGAGGATATTCAAGCAGCGTTGACAATTTTTCCATTATATTCAAGCAGCGTTGACAATTGTTCGGGACTTGCTCGCTCTCTTGATTCCATGTTTTTTACCACTAAAAATTAAAATGAGATTACTCTATCATCGTTTGTCATCAGTCACATAAAAAAATGAATCTATTTTGAATATCATTAAATTTTGGAGACTATCTAAAAGTAATAACACTCTATTCACTTACCACTGTCAAAATATTGTTTTTATTATAATTTGAAAACGATTAAACGCAACACTCACTTATTCTTAACGTAAAACTTTAAAAACAACAAAAATTTTCGCGGCTTTAACCGATTTGACACTTCTTGACAGACACTGACAGCTAAATTTTCGATACCATAACCAATATTTTAGTTTCTTAACGAATAAACAATTCGACACAACGATCGCGACAATAGTGTTACATTAGCTAGGAAATGTTTATCGTTATCTAAGAGACGATGACGAATTTAGGTATCGTTTCGCTACGAACCGATGTTACTTTGTCTAAGGACCCAGGAGTCCCTGTTTACGAAGAAGAATAAACTAGCTCTTTAATAGCTTTTTCACTCCTCTTGCTCAAAAAATCAGTCATTGTAGCGTACCAGAGCTGGGGAAAAAATAGCATAATTATCTTGCTCTAGGGGCAAAAGTATTTAATTTTTATTTTTGTCTGTAACCAACGAGCCTACAAAAAGGAAAAATTATTTATTCTTATGTAAAACTAACTTTTCCCGCGGCTTCGCTCGCGTGAAAGTCGGAAATTATCCCATACGAGGGTCTAAAATCAAATCACTTTTAGTCTCTAGGGATTAATCCCTAGAGACTAAAAGTGATTTGAATTTGGAATGTGGATATTGTTAGTAAACGTTCCAATCACCTAAGAGATCAATCACGAACATTGTATGAACAAGTAACAGGCTGGCAAGAGAAAGTATGAATTTGGTCAAAATGAAAATCCAACATGGCGGCTGAAAAAAAATCAAATTTTTCGTCATTGGTATATTACATAGTTTTCGAGGGTGCTAAAGCGGATAGTGAGGTCAAAATGAAAATCCAAGATGGCGGCACTGATTTTCATACCTACCATCATGGGTATCGTTTTCATAGTTTTCGAGCGTACTTAAGTCGATAGTGAGGTCAAAATGTAAATCAAAGATGGCAGCTGCGAATATATAAAAAATTTCGTTATGGGTTTCCATAGATTTCGAAGGTGCTAAAGTCGATGGTGAGGTCAAAATGTAAATCCAAGATGGCGGATGCGAAAATTTTATTTTTGTTTTAAATCATATGTGAGAAGGAACTTCGTTCTTGACGGGGGTCGGACCACACACGTTTTTTTTCTCATAGAGGTTGATAAAAAGTAGAGTGTTCACCTTGGAAGCAACACTGTTTTAAGTTCGAGTGACGTACTTTGAATCCCTCGCTACGCTCGGGATTCTACTCTAGAATCCTTCGCTCCACTCTGAATTCAAAGAAACACTCTCGCCTTAAAAATAGTTGTTTGCTGCCTAGGTAAACAATTTCTCGAAATGCTCTATATTTTGAGCGACAGCTATTCATATTTTTTGTAACTATAAAATAGGTACAAAAAAAATAGGTATCAATGAAATATGTATTAAAAAAAAACACCATGTTTTTTAAACTTAAACTGATAACTTTCATATTATTGGCGGACACGAGATTATATTAAAATCAAACGCATCGCCATTTTCAACCGTATTTCTATACCGCCGCTTCACCTGCAAAGTCTAAAGATTTGCTTCTTTTATCGCGCCTTCTAAGGACCCACTGTCTCTATATCTATCTGATGAAGTAATTGTAATCTTGACATATTACCTTGACATATTGACATTCTGTCGAAGATATTTGAAAAGTGCATGTATAAAAGATTGATTGACTTCTGCAATAAATTCGATATTATTAACCACGAACAGTACGGCTTTCAAAACCAAAAATCCACTACTTTAGCTATCTTCTCTCTTATTAATATAATTTTAACGAATGTTAACAAAAACCATCTTACTACCGGGTTATTATTTGACTTATCAAAAGCCTTTGACCTAGTGTCTCATGAATTATTATTATAGAAGTTAGAAAAAGTCGGGATTAGAGGACTTGCACTTTAATGGATGTCATCGTACCTGAACAACAGACAACAGCGGGTAACCATTACAAAAATAGATAAAAATAAAGACATGGTACCACACTCATCCGAATATAAATGTAACAAATTTGGCGTCCCTCAAGGAAGTGTCCTGGGGCTAATCCTATATCTACTTTATACAAATTCCATTATCTACTGATATAACAAATCATAAATGTGTATTGTTTGCCAATGATATTTCTATTATTGTTACATCCGATAGAAAGAATAACACACTTAGTGATCATGAAACTGAGATAAACAACACAATTGAAAAACTAATTGAATGGCTAAACATAAATTATTTATCAATAAATCTAAACAAGTCTGTCTATATACAATTTAATAAATCAAATAACCTTAATACAATATAAAACTAAATGTACCTAAAATTGACGACGTAACACAAACAAAATTTCTAGGCGTATCTATAGACCAAGATAACATAACATAACATCACGCCTTGTCCCTGAAGGGTGTGGGTGAACCTGCTACAGGGACACCTCTGTCCAACCCTTCAGGGATAGACCAAGATATCAATTGGAAAACACATGTTGATAGTGTATCTAAAAGAATAAATAAATTTGTATATGCACTCAAACAGGTTAGAGGCATTAGTAACATTAAAACGGCAATAACATCATATCACGCATATGTCGAGTCGTTGTTGCGATACGTTTTGATAATGTGGGGTAACAGTACCGATTATGAATCATGATAGAGCATTCGGTGCTCAAAAAAAGTGCATTATCTAGAGCAATAGGCCTGTAGCCAACATTTTTTTTTTGTTCGGAAGAATTAAAAATATTGGATACGTATTTTTTCTTTTTTGACGTAATCAAAATATTACGGCGATTAATTGAGTTAAAATGTGGCATGACGTCACGCCTTGCTAGATTTCAGACTGAGTTGTGACGTAACGAGCCCCCACTCCCCAACTTTAATGCGTATTTTCTAAGTTATTTTTAATATGATAAAGCAAAAAATACGTGTCTAATATTTTTTTATTATCTGAAAGACGGACTAAATAGAATTTCTTTTTTTTAGCTAGGCAACTACCGCATTTACGGGCTCCAACCAGACGAATCATGTAGACCTATACCTATTCAAAAAACTGGGTTTGTTACCGCTACCGTCTCTTTACGTCTACGAGATATGTATGTTTGTAAGGAAGAATCAGGATTTATTTCTTAAAGCAGATAATTTAAATGTCGGAAACTGACAAGACCCCAACAGGCTCGTACTAAGCGAGTTTCCAAGACTAACTAAATATAATAAAAGCTGCCTTGCAATGTGTGTACGTTTACATAATAAGTTACCAAATGATCTCAAAAATTTAAACACTCGATTATTTAAAACAATTGTTTACGAATAGTTATGTGTTAATAGTTTCTATGAGGCCCGGAATCTTGGTCTTATTTTTGATAAAATAGTTTCTATGAGGCCCAGAATCTTGGTCTTATTTTTGATAAAGACCTTCGTTTCGAAAAACACGTAACCGATTCAGCAAGAAACTGTTTTTACCGCCTGAAAGTTCTGTACAAGATCAGACCTTACTTGTCTGAATCACAACTCCGCTGACACAGTGTACGGCCCGCGCCTATTAGCTCGTACAGATCGCCTCATCCAAAGCACGGTAATATTATAATAAGTACCCCAACTTCATACAAACGGACGAAACGCGAGCTATACCTACGCGCCTCGATCTCGCGGTGCGCTCGGGGCGCAGACAGTCACGGCTGTACCGCAGTGTCGAACGGACGGTGTGTTGTTTTTTTAACGATAACCGCGCGATTTTTCTCAAAAAATCAGTTAATATGACGAGTAGGAAATATTGTGCTGTTTTTGGTTGTATGAATTCGTCAATAACGCATCCAGACATAAGTTTTTTTAAATTACCTGGAAACTCTGAAAGGTAAGACTATAAAATAATTTTACTCACTAGTAGGTAGGTACGTAATGTGTGTCTTTATGGATAAGTATTTCCTTTTATCTCACGAAAAAAATTGTGTTTGGATTAATATTTTTTTTTTTCTTTTTTTTTCCCAATACAATTTTTAATTAAGCTTTATATGAGAATGCGGATTTATTATACTTTCAAATTTAACAATAAAGCATTTCGTACGACTCAGTCGAGGCGCAAATATTTTTCGGTCGCAAATTTATAAGCCCGATTTGTTTTTCAAACAAAAACATGTTTTTAAAATTAAATCTACCAATCAAAAAACAACACGCATTTTTATTGAACACTTCCTATTCAATATACAAAGTATTTCATTTATTTATATAAAAAGGATATTTATAATCACAAAACTAAATAGAAACAGAAAGTAGGCAAATGTAATTAAAATGCTGGAGACGGGCATCCCTAACGCATGTTTACGTGCCGCGCGGCTGTAGGCATTTATTTCTATCATGCGGCCGAGTTACACAACTGTAATATAATATTACCGTGTCCAAAGAGTACAAAACGCTTGTGCTCGGTTTTGTTACAAGTAACATCTCTCGCAGAAGCTATGTAACACCTTTCCTAAACAAGCATTTTTCCCTAAAAATGAAGTACAGGCGCAAACTACACTTGGCTTGCCTTCTGTTCGGTATTGTTAAATACCAGAAACCGGACTACCTGTACGACAAGTTGAGTTGGATAAAAATAGACGAGAATGTGGGAGAAGACAGTGCTCGCAGCAACTCTCGACTCAGTCTCATAGTACAGCAGCTTTTAGAGGTAGTTTTCGTTAGCGGCTTCTTAAGTGTGGAATAATCTGCCACCACCTCTTCGAGCAATAGAAACGATCGACACTTTTAGAAGACGCCTACGGCAGTATCTCATGGATACGCAATGGAAGCTAGACATGACCAACCTTAATGTTTCATTGATATAAATTGTATTATGATAAAGTTATCTATTATTTATTGACAGACAGTCCTTTGTTTATTGTGCAACCATACCATTTTATTTATTTTGTAAAACGCCTCTGTATAAATCTTTAATTATTTTTTCAACTTAATTGTACCAGGTTGATTTTATTATTAATTGCTACTCTCATCTATTAATATTTTTTGTTTTATTTTATTTAAATCTTTACACACACTATACGATCTTCGACTATACTACGTCTTACGGACATAAACCGATTTACATCCGTAAGACGTACTCGTAACATAAGGTTCAGTCGAAAACCAGCGTCAGGCACCAGTTGTCTGGCATTTATGCTGAACTGGGCCTATTTGTCGCAGCCGTGAGGCACAAAATACTTTTTTAAGCTTTCTGTGTTTTTTGTGTTTTATTTGTGTGCCTTGGTCTTTACCTGGGTCAAATATTTTTTTTTTCTTTCTTCTTTCTTTCTTTCTTTCTTTAGTGTTAAAGATTTCATTGACAAAAAATGTTAATGTACAAGTCTACTGAAAAATTTGCATGCAAATTATATTGGCAAAACATATTTTGTTCTAAATAATTCTTTTACCATATTTTTAGACAGTGTTTTATGTAAACAAATATATTCTTATTATTACATTTCCAGAAATTAAACAATAAACCGATCTACCTACAGCAAAAATGGAATAGAAAATACGATTGGATGGAGCAGACCTAATGGATCGGACTATTCATACCCACTACCTACCATCGTACGGACTATTACCTATGTCATAATATGTACGACACCTAACATACTTAATTACTCACCGCAATATACTTCTTCTTGGCCAACAACGCCATTCCCAAATTGGCATGAGCCGCCACGCAGGTTGGATGTGCTGTAAGGGCAGCTTTGAGTCTGGACAGGGCGGCGTCCAGGTCCTTATGCTGCAGCATCATAGCTGCGAGGGCCAGGGCGGCTGCGTGCTGCGTCGGCTGCTGCGCCAGAGCTGCCCCCAGGAGTTGGAAGGCCCGTCGAGGGTCCCCAGCTCGGAGACGTAGCGCTCCAGCGGCCGCTAAAGTGTCCGCCCCGCATGCGTGCGTACTGTGAGAATGCGTGGTTTAATTTCCGCTAATATGGCGCAATGACACTTGGTCGTTCTCCCGAATTCGATTGCTTATGGAATTCGGGCAAACGACCCAAGTGTAAATGAACGGGGTCGAGTACCTACGCCTGTATTCAGAGAATATCTATAGTCCAGCACCACAATTGTGGAACACACTTTCAATCACAATCTGAATGATTTTGAAGAATATTGCTAATTCATTGTGATCATATTTCGTTAAATATGTTTTTTTTTGTATCAAATAAACTACCTACTCCACTAATTCTACATATTCTCGCGGTTTCGTTCAAGAAATAGTTTATTAAATACTGACGTTAAAGCCTGGTCGTATGCCACTAAAGCGCCGTGCACATCATCACAGGCGAGAAGTAACTTCGCCAGAAGAGCGCCGGCTCGCTCCCCGCCCCCTGCCTGTACTGCAGACCTGGCCCATTCCACACCATTCTCCAGCTCGCCTAAGTTCCATGAACATTCCGCTGAAAATAATTTATTAGGAAGGAACCTCCAGGATACGTTTTCAAATAATCAAATCAATCAAGCCTATCGCAGTCTACTGCTCGAAATAGGTCTCTTACAAGTTGAGCCATACCGCCTAGCTCTCCAAGTCTGAATAGTCCGTTACGAATCCAGTGTCCTCGAAGACCAGCTGCTTTTTAGAGGGCCCATTAGCTGGGGACTGCAAATTTTTGGAGACTCCAAAGATTTGCAGTCTCCATTCAAGAACTCATGTGTTTCAAGATGCAAAGACAATGGCGGCTATGAGACAGGCTAGATGCGGAAGGCGGAGGACCGGGTGTTATGGAGTAACCAGAGATGCCTTTGGACTGCAATAGGCCGAGTTGGATTTACCTAAAGCGCAGTAAATATCAGGATCAGGATGTTTTGACAACTTATCAGCTTCTAAATAAGCCTCAAGAGATAACTGGAACCGATGCTGCCGAGACCTGCAATGTTATTCAAAATTGATGTATGCTGTGGTTGATCTCAGACTGATCATAAAACTATGACGAAGATGATACATACAAGCAGCTGGCAACTTGTTTCAAAGGCTCGGGGTCCTGAGGACGCAGTCGTATACAGCTGTGGTACCTCTCCAGAGCTTCCTGCAGTCTGCCAGCGTCAGCCAACACTGAGCCCTGGCCAATAGAAAGGTAAATGAAAATGGAAAGAAAATATTTTTATTTGCGGTAAACATGACGCAAAGAACACAAAAAGAACAAGTTGAGGCAAAATATGCGTCACATCTACGCAAAACGGCCATCGCTCAGCATAATGCTGCGAGACAGAGCCCCAGAGCTGGTTTTCAGTGACAGGCGGCGTTTGACGTTATGGCGTAGACCGGTGCGGTTAATTCTACATGTATTTATAATGTTTAAATTGCTAACATTTCGTTCAGACGGCATCGACTCGCACGCCGCCGCGCCGCTCCGCGCCGGCCCACAGTGGAACGAATGTATGGAAGCGGTTGGACGTAGACATGTCCGAAAAATAAGAGTAAAATTATGACAAACTAATGATGCCATCTTATTCGATTACTTAATGCCTTCATAAATTGTGGTGATGAATTTCTTCATAACTCCCATATTTCGGGAGTAATTTGAGAAAATGTGAAATTTTACTATGAAAATGAGTGTATTGAGCTCTCTCCCTCCTGATTCCGGGCTTGTTTCAAGTAGCGGTCTCTAATATCGTAATGCTATTACTAAGAGCTATATTTAATACTAAGACACATAGTGCGCCAAATGTGCACTTTCTGGGATAAAAGGAAATGAAAATTTAAAAAAAAAAACGTTTTTTCCCCATTTGTATTTACTTTAAACCGCAGACAGACTTATTAAGAGGTCTATAAATATATTATATATATACAGAAATATATATTAACAAAAATATTCACAAGAACTGATGAGAGTATGACTTTTAAGTAAGTTGATAATAAATTACCTAGTTTCATTAAAAGTACAATAAATAATTAAGACGTAAGCTCTAATTTACTAAGTTACACATTTTAAAACAATAACATCATTTAATTATCTTCGTCATCATCATCATCATCAATTAATTCAAATTCAGAATCGATGTCCGCTAAATCATTTATGTTAACAAATTCGATATCACTTTTCTCAGAATCCGTAAGCTCATAAAATTCCTTAAAAGAAGATTTTTTTACAAACTTATTTCCTTTTGGACGGATACTTGTAACAAGTGGATCAGAAGACAGTAAAAGATTGTGCATAATATCTTCATTGCATGAGATACTGCTATGCTTTCGAGAATGCCCCTCTCTATATTTTCTAAAATCTTTATTTCTAGCCTCAGATGCCTCTTCGGATAGAAAACCAATGGGCACAATTGACATGTTCTGAACTATGTCTGGCCCATGCATTAAAATTTTATGAAGTGAAGAAGGCATATAATACCATGGGTATAACTCCACGTAAAGCTTAGCAGTATCAAAGCAGAACTCTCGGAATTTAGTTACGTTGATCTTCTCTCCTGATGAAATACACTGCAAGATCACACAGATTTTTCTTAAAAGCATAGCATCTATTCCGGTCAGTTCAGCAGATTTAGTGTAGTTTTCAAAAAATCTCCTTGCCGAGTTGCCATTGTTGGTGGATCCACTGCCTTGTTTCACAACATCGAGAAGTAAGCCCGTTTCTCTTCTTACAGCCTCTTGAACTCTTTTCTTCCTGTCATCAACTTGCCTTTTTGCTATATCACCCCTTACTTGCCATGATTTTATGTCTAATTTGTAGGAAATGTGTAATAAGCATTCCATTGAGCGAATCCAAGCGTGAAGGGTGCTTAAGCTATATTTATACATGTCCTCGTTTGCGTGTTTATCTTTGATTAACTCTAAATTATTCATTTCTTTAGGACAAGCCTTGCATATGTCACACACTGAAGCTGCTGTATTGGATATAATGGAATGAATTTTACCATCAATCATTGTCAACAGCAGTTGGTGTTTGACACTAATTCCATCAGTGATGGTGGATGGAGTTAAGGCTTCAATCTCTGCTTCGATTTCAGCCATCTCTCTCTGCACATTTTCTTTGGTTTCCTTTATAAACTTAAACAATATTGGCCGGCAAAATGAAGTGGAAGATGGTCGCTCGTTTTCCCAAATTGTTACACCTTTTGAGACGAGCCGCAGTGGTACAAGACTAATCATAAAATTACTAGCAAGATCGATTTGCTCATCTTCACTCGTCCTTTGATGATAAATGCTTTGGCTAGATGATCCGTCAAAACCCCATTTGCTGGTCAATACGAGCTGTTGATTGGGATCAACAGGGGTTTCTAACGACCTAATAAGTCTTCTTGAGGTTAAATCCATCAAGGCTTGTAATTTGATTTTTGCAGAGCTCTCTGTAACTGTGAGATCTTCTTTGGCCGGATAGCACTTAATTTTTTCTTTAACCAACATGTAGTAACTCGGGTATTGAAGAGCTCCTTCTTGAGTGTTGAAATCCCGAAGAGTGTTATAGCGCCATTTCGATAAGTTCATCGATACATAAAGAGCCAATGCCTTCAAAGGGGATATTTCCCGTACCTGAATTGATTTACCTTCAATGAAGGCTTTGATTTTTGAGGCCTCTTCTGGATTCTCCGTCAAGTATTTCATAACATAAGCTGTATCGCTTTGTCCTGCCTTTTGAAGCGCCCTTTCGGCCGAAAACATAATTTCAGCGCTGCTACTGCTGCATGAAAGACTATCTTCAGTGGTGCGTCTTCTTTTTTGCCGGTTACTAAGGTCCTCAAAAGATTTACGAGGACTAGGATGTGTACAAGTTGAAGCATCAGATTTAGCAGGAGAAATTATGGGCTCGATGACGTCACTTATATTTTCTGTAGAAGGTTCCATATTTTCATTCTGTAATTCCGGCCATTGAATTGCAGCCTGTAGCCAAATCTCATGTTTCTTCCGAAACTTATCTGTGCTTCTTCCAGACTGTGTCCATTTTGCATAAATGCGGTAGCAAAATCGACGACACCAGTCTTTTAAACTTGTTTCAGCACTTTCACATAACTGAACACAACTGTTATCTTTTAAAACACTGAACAAATAGTTAAAGTCGCGTAAATCTTTATGTGCGCGTGCGCATAAAGCAACGTGAATATCAAGATTTGTATTAAAATTTGGAAAATACATTGCGAGATTAGCTTGGATACAACGAGGTGTAAATCAACACTGATTTTAAAGTTACTAATAGTGACCTATTTATATAAAATCCAGGTATCCCAGGTATCCTTTGTTAAATATTGCAAGGTAATTAGTTATTGTGATAATTAGTAAATGATGCATGCTAAATTAGTGTATTAAGAGCCATTTAGTAATTAAATAATAGCAATGTTCTTATCAGTAATCATTAGTGCATCAGTTTTATATGTAAACCTTAAGTCCCTAATTATATATCCTAATTAGCTTATATCTTCTCTAATTGGCTGATCAGAAATGTTATTGTAATAAGGTAAACCTTTAGAAAAACGGTTTTAATCAACAAAATAAACAAAAAATTAAAAAATTGTGTTATAAAATAAACATCACTCTTTATCCCAGAAAGTGCACATTTGGCGCACTATGTGTCTTAGTATTAAATATAGCTCTTAGTATTAGCATTATGATATTAGAGACCGCTACTTGAAACAAGCCCGGAATCAGGAGGGAGAGAGCTCGATACACTCATTTTCATAGTAAAATTTCACATTTTCTCAAATTACTCCCGAAATATGGGAGTTATGAAGAAATTCATCACCACAAGTTATGAAGGCATTAAGTAATCGAATAAGATGGCATCATTAGTTTGGCATAATTTTACTCTTTTTTTTCGGACATGTCTACGTCCAACCGCTCCCATACATTCGTTCCACTGTGCGGCCTAGAGTAATCTGTGCGTGTTGCCGTTTAAGCGATTTTTTCGCTAGATCTAGCGGATTTACGGTCGAACCCAATAACTTATCTATCACCAGTTTTGGCATACCGGAGATAGAAAAATCTATCTATCTATGGTTTTAACCATGGTATAATAAGTTTTAACGTTCTAATAATCTGTCAGATACTAGGAATCATAGGGAATGTAACACAATGACAGATAAAACTATACTGTCTAGTAGAGTGCGTTTCATCAAATAGTTCCTTTGCCGTAATGTTGGCTCCACTGTTAAACTTTAAGAACGGACCAATTACGTAGCGCCGTAGCGTACTCGTGTTCGTCCTATAACAGTGCTGCCAACATTACGGCATAGGAACTATTTGATGAAACGCACTCTAGAGAGTATAATTTTATCATCTGTCTTTTACTGACAATAGGTTATAAATCTGTATCTCTATCTATACCAGACTTCTATTTGTGTATTATAAACTAGCTTCCGCCAGCGGCTTCGTCTTAAATATATATATATAGCATTCTACTAGTAAAAGATTTTTTTTAAATCGGGCCAGTAGTTTTTGAGTTTATTCATTACAACAAACAAACAAATATACAAACATACATACAAAAAATCTAATCTTTTCTCTTTATAATATTCGCTTTTGGTATCTGTCTGTGTGACTGCGTTGCTTTTCTAAACTACGAAACCATTTTAGTGCGCTTTAACATTTAGAGAAATTATTCTGTAAGGTTTGTGTGTTACAATAATATGAAACTACCTAAACCTATAGAAATCTCGATGTTTTGTCAAGTCGTACAAAACATGCGGTGGGTCACTAGTGCTAAAATAAACGGATTGCGGCACTAGAATAGGTATTAGATTTTTTGTTTCGTTTATCTCTTTTATATACCTAGAAAAGCAGGGTCCTCAAGTCTTCTGACTCCAGGACCCTCCTGCCTAGAAGCATGCCACTCCAGGGGCAGATGGATAACTAACTATTAAAGATATATTAGTAGATACCTACTACATTTTGGCTAGCAGGAAGAGTCTAAACTTAGTGACCAGTGACGTTCTGTTAGGCATGAAGAAACAATCTACATTCTGACTAAGTACCCTTGTACTTTATTTTATTTTAAAGGTAGGTACGCATCAATAGGTACCTTTATGTAATGAGCATATCTATGTTTGTTGCCGTGTTGTTTCTGCAGATCATCGGCGAGGTCCAGGCATAACGAATGCTCTCCTCTAACGTAGCGCGCATGAAGCAGCCAGTTGCGAGAACCAGTGTTGAAACCTGGTGAAAAACATGAAAAAGTCATCATTACCAATAACATCGCCCTCTCTAACATGCCTACCTACCTACTTCCAACACAACATTTCGTACTTTTGTCCACCCAGGTGGCCCGACATCAAAGAAAAAAAGCAACGATAGACTGAGAGTTCGGAAGAATGGTACCTTACCACTACCAATCATCAAATTAAAATTTTAAAAAGAATTTGTACCAACCATCCGCATTGCTTTCTAAAGAGAATCGGCGTTTCTTCATTGCTCTTTATTACTTGTTTTATTTAGCTTGTTTGTTTGTATCGTTACCACTATGGTTACTATAGCAGTAGGTAAAGGTAAGTACATAGCGCAATGTAGGTGATAACTATAATTAAGATTTTTACCGGTTTTCTACATTAAATTCAAAAAATATTGGGTAGGAACCAAGCGGACAGCAAAATAAAATAATCTTATTTTGTAGTCTGTAATGAAAACTGATTCCAAGAAATCCTTGCCTCCGAATAAAATAGGTAATCAAATCGACATTTCTGAACGAAAATGACAAATCAAAATTTGACAAGTGTACTATTGCAATGAATTTCATAGATTCGTAAATACGACGATATTAAATCATTTTCACAAGTTTTAAGCTTCGAACATTCGTAAAAACTTATTTAATCGAAAATGGAGGATACGGCGAGACTCGCTCTGGTGGAACAAAGTTTGAGAGATGTGGATAAATTTCATAAAATACTGTATGAACTTTTGCGGCAAATAAATCATATTTTAGAAAATCCCCATGATTACGAATTGAGGACAATAAAAAGCGATATTCTTAAAGATTTGTTAAAATGTGAGCCTTTCAATGAATACTTGAAATATGTGGGTTTTCAACCGGTAAGTACAGAAACACAACTAATACTATTCTCGTTACATTTCAATTCTGAAGGAAATAAAACAAAATCTATAGGGACATGAGAAAGAACCATAACTATTTAGTCCTTTATAGACCCTGTTAATCCCCTTCAATACAATATTTCTATAAACATCTTAAAACTGTGATAACATTGAGTAATTCATTGTTCAGGTAAGTCATTACTGGTACTTGTTATCTAAATCAGTTGATAACAAACGCTATCAATAGTGTTTAACTATGAATATGATTTCATGCATAAGTTATTTTATGCAAAAAATTATACATGGTGGCAGGACATTGATGCGCAACCTGTTACCATGGATTCAGTACATGATTCTGGGAAGTTTGTTGTGTCAGTTCTTTCCAGATAAAGCACTAGGAAGTGGTGAAAAGTGCTGATTCTCAGCCTAATTTGAATAAATGACTTTTGATTTGACCTCCCTGGCTTAAAAATTTTCATTGGTTATTAAAAGAAAATGTTTATTTAAAGAAAAGTTTCAACATAGTGGGGTCCAGAATCACGTAATGAATCCATGGTCCATCTATGTCCCTGCTAACCTGTATTGTTGTATTTCAGAAACATTAATACCAGCATAAAATGCTCTGTTCTTCTTAAACAGAGAAGTTCATTGAATTATAACAATAAAATATCTATAATTACAGCAGGGTACCGAAGTCATTTACCCGAAGGAACAAACACTAAACAACTTGAGAATGGCACAAGCAGCAATTGAGAGAAAGATAAGTTTTTGTTATGGTAGCCCCAGTAAGCGGTCCAGTGTCAAAATCAGTCACAGTCCTAAGATGAGAACGTTAACACCTACTAAGATTCTGGTATTGTATGTTAATGTTTTAGCTTTTTGTTGAGCTGTACCTGCTTAATGCATAATTTACACGAGCTTAGTATTTGTCATTAACACTTAAGACAAAAGTACCATATTAGTACATGAAATTCAAATAATCCTATGTTTTTTGCAATTTGCAGGTCAGTATTAGGTCATAAATATTTTAATCAAAAAATGATTTGTGATTGTAAAAATAAAAACTTTTATACAAAAAAAAAACAAACGACTTCCAAAAAAACACTACAAAGTGTAAAATAACTTAAATTTCGGAAGTGTCTTTGGTTTTAGTTATTTGCCACTGACTTCCGAAATTTATTATTTTTTTTGTTTTTTTGGAAGTCTTTTTTTTTTTTTTTTTGTATAAAAGTTTTTATTTCTCGCTTTTTAGTGGGTAGTTTGTAATTTACCTAAGTTACAACAGCCTAATCTCAACTGCTCATCACCTTTTACAAAATATTGCTTTTCCCGATACAGGGACGTTAATAGTTGATGAGTTCTCCTGGTACTTAACCATCAGCTCCACTTCTCCATATGCATTGTAACGAGCATAAATTGCATTGCAGCCATATTAAAGTAATGGAATCGCAACCTGTGAAATACTTATTATTGAGTAATTGGTGGCCATTTGTGGTCTTCATCATCAGTTCCACTTCACCAAATAGTGCTTTCCAAGAAAAATTGCATGAGTTACTATAAAAAAGAATCATCGAAATCGGTTGGCGCGATATAAGTTATTCGTCCATTTGTCGCGCACATACTTAATGCAAATTTAAGACTTATATGGTTTTCTCATGGATGCCATTACCAGAACAAGACCAAATGGAAAGGGACCACACGGGAAGTACCAGCTTTCAAAAAAAAAAAATCCTCAAAATCGGTTCACCCAGTCGACAGTTCTGAGGTAACAAACATAAAAAAAAATATAGTCGAATTGAGAACCTCCTCCTTTTTTTGAAGTCGGTTAAAAAAATATGTGTACCTAACTATGGCAGACCGTTATCTGAATTATAATCATTAGAATTATCAATTTTTAAATTATCTATTCTTAGAATTATCTATTTTATTCTAATGTTAAATGTGATTAACATCGGTAAAAGTGAATAAAATCAATACTGTTTTAATAAACAAAAGGCTGACACAGATAATCATAAGTGACAAGTACAAACATTTGACTAAATAATTGTTGTTCAAAGTCAAATAATTTATTTCAATTAGGCACATAAAAGGCACTTTTGAATGTCAAAATTTACAAAAAATAGAATTGATTCTAGTCGCCCCTTCCAAAACGTAGTTTTCGTATGAAGATGAATGGGCAAAAAACTCCACCGTTACTCTTTTAAAATGTTTTACAATATTTTGTATACATTTATTATATATGAAGACGATGCACCTGGAATAAGATTACTATACCACAACTGGTAAAGATAATTAAAAATGAAGCAATGACAGAACCTTAATGCCTACACATAACGTTTATAGAACAAATATCAACTCTAGTTGGAACACTTGAGTTGATATTTGTTCAAGTGAAAATAATATGTATTGGAACTTGGAACAAGACTAGTCTGTTAAACCCTGGCTGGAGGTTTTAAGTGTAGTAGCTTAGGCACCCACAGGAAAGCCCGGTTAAGTAGTCATGATCTCAGCGGTCAACTACGAGATGCCCTACATAAAATAAAAAAATCTAGTCTGTTGTGAATATGTGTAGGTTGGGACAATTTTTTTTTATTACTAACACTTCACTATCCTGTAAACTTTCTTTGCAGACAACAAACAACCATCTACTGCAAAAAATTGAGAAATTGTTCAATGACGTTCTAGTATATGAGGAAGAAGAGTTGTTGGAGCTTGCACGGGAAGAAATACCCATGGTCACCCTACAGCTCCTGGCTCTGGACAGGGTTCGTGAGGACCAGAAATTGATCAAAGCTGGTGAGGATATAAATTGCAATATACTTAGTTGAAAATTTTAATCTCCTGATGTACAGTCTCATCCAATATATGTTCATCACCTTCAACTTGACATTGATCAAAGGTGTATGTTATATTGATCTTTGTTATCAAGTATTTAAATATAGTTTTCTTTGCAATAGACTGCTCGGTTTTGTAGCTTCTAAAGGTGTTATGTGTCTCGTTAAAGGAACGGATTTGAAAACTGCCTAAGTTTACCACTACCCTAATTGCGTAATACACGATCAATCACAATCTGTTTCGATTTGAAACAGATTGCTAATCCATTGCTTCATAAGTTGGAAAAAAAAATCTGCTCAGCAACATAAATAACGCAATGAATGTTGTTGAACTGTGTCATAATCGTTTACGAAAATAAGTTACGCAATTAGGGTACAGATTGACACACTATTTCAATTTTCCGCTTGCCATTTCATACCACTGAAAAATAATAACAGTTATGATTTCATTTTACGGACAATTTAAGTTGATTGTCAATTTGCTTATCAATCAAGTTTCCTGTCTTTATATATTTATATTGCTTGAGTAGATCTACGAAGGTGAGCCATTTTCATTGTTAATTAAAAAATTTAGATAGTCTGTGCGGAACCAGAAAACTACATTATTTTCGAAGTTTGAAGCGTCATCGTCACGCGAATTTTGCACACAATTTTAAAACCTTACGCCAATATTAAAATTACAGTCTCAAAACAAAATCAATTCAAAACAATTTTACAGCCAGAGCCAAACACATACAAAATTTCATTAGCGTATGTATGTATGTCCACGCATTTCTCCGAAACTATTAATCAGATTGTCGAGCGTCAATTCCAGTATTTTCTGTGCGTTCGCATTTTAATCTCAGCTTAATTCTGTATAAAATACCGTATCTTAAATTTTCCTAAATTTTTGACAATATTTTGACATTGGTTGTCGCCGAGATGTGATTGCGATTCGATTTTAACGTTTAAATAACAAGAATTGGCCTTGATGTTTATCTTTACATATATTTCCATCATCTCATAGGCCAAAAGAATACCTTGGACCTGCCGTTCGACATAGCTCTTCTAATGGAACTGATGGGCTGGTTCAAACACAAGTTCTTCACGTGGGTCGACCAGCCGGCGTGCGACGGTTGCGGTGGTCGCACCACTTTCAGCAAGAACTATACCATCAATACGGAAAGGGAGACTTGTAAGATGGAAGTGAGTGCATATGAAATTAACGTCTCGAAAAACGCTGGTAAAATACGGGTATTTTACGGTTATTTATATAAATTACGGTAAAATTACCGACGATTTATGAAGTTTTACATTTCAATTTGTGCTGTCCTCAGCTCTGCCTCTGCACATAGATGATATTATTGACTTGAGAATTAAGTTTTAGGGATTTTTAGTACGCATGAGTCGCACTAGCCCAGGTTACTGTTTTTTTTTTAAGTTCCAATACTGCTTATATCTCTGGCAAATTTCATTAAAATCCATTTATCCGTTAATAGTTAAGTAGTGACATACACATGATACACACAAACTTACTCACTTCCGTATTTGTAGTGTTTTAGTGGGTATGACTGTATGAGTACGTTCAATACGTTATTTAGCGAAAATTACCATATTTTATCGTGAATTACGTAAAATAACATTTTTTACCTGATTATACCAGGGTAATTTTACCGTTTACATCCCTAATCACAAGTGCCTGTATGTAATGAAAATAGACTTAGTTCTCTGGGAGCACCACCTGTACACAGTGGCGTGCCTAGGGGTCAAAATTAAGGCAAGCCATCAGATTTTGATCGATAAAAAAAAGCAAGTGAGGGATTGACTGATTTTCATATGTTGTTCATGGTACAACGTTATTATAATTTTGGTTAAAAAACATTTAAAATGCGAAGAGGTCTACATAATTATTTCAGGCATTAGCACGTAATTGTCATAAGCGCCATCTATATTAATGACTGCGCGTAATCACACCGCTTAACCGAACCTTTTTACCATAATTCAAATTCGCTTGTCACATGCAAAATTTTTCAAACAAAAGCCACTAGATGGCTCCCACATTATCGATTCGTTCTATTGCCGTACACATAAGAGTTTAAAATTTAATGTCGATTTATAGGTACTACCTAAATAATTTTTTGTAATTTATCATAATGACAATAGCCAACTCTAATCTTTATTCCAAAACACCTTTTTTTTTTTTTTTGAGGGTGGGAAATCAATCAAATAACTTCTCCCGCTCTGGGCGGAGCGGGAGGGCGTGTCAGACTCTTACTGACTAAAACCCACCCGTGTTCCTTCGGTTGCCCTGTTGCCGGGGGCCACGATCTCCCTTTCGGTTTTCTTCGCAGCCCCGGCAGGCATCGGCCCTAGTGGACCCCTTCAATTCTGCTGACATCTCTTTGAGGCGCGCGTGGAACACAACGCGCCGTCGACCCGGGCCTGGTCCTTATCGGACGGTGAGCCACCCATTGCTCACCGCCCGCAAGCCCGCGCTTACGGTGGCCGGAAATCGCCCCGCGATTCCAGACGCCCTGGGCGTCTCCTCCTGCGGGGGTTAGGGGCGTGAGGGCGCGAAATTTGCCTCTCCCTCACGCGTTCCGCCTCCTCCTTCGCGAGCATTACTGCTTCGCAGAAGGAGGTGACGGCCTCCCACTTCCTCTCGCTCCGTACCATGGCCTGAACCAGGGCCGGACGCGAGAGATCACCACCGCCGATCGCCTCCACGAGGACACGGCGATGCTCCGCCCAAGCTGGGCAGACCTCCACCGTATGCTCCACCGTGTCCTCCGGGCGATCCACACAATGGTGACACCCGGGCGTTTCCTCCCGCCTTATCCTGTGCAGGAACCTCCCGAAACAGCCGTGTCCGGTGAGGACCTGCGTCAGGCGGAAGGTGAGGACGCCGTGGCGCCTCTCTAGCCACTCCTCAAAGAGGGGTCTTATCGCCGCAATTGTGACGTGCCCAATTCCAAAACACCTATGAAGAATCTCTTCGATACGAACATTATTTTGTTTTGTGATCTCAATAAGATGTAACATTGAATAAGATGATTTGTTTTTCAGTGGTTTACCAAAACTACAAATACCATACAAACAACATTAGTCATGTGCTTCCATGGCACCAGCTACCCACCTAAGTTTATGTACTAAACTAAACAATCCAATGCCTATTTCCATCTATTCTTCGACAAAAATACTTATTTTAATTTCTGGAAGTAATAATAAGGTACAGTAATTTCAGGTTGGTTATGGTGAAGAGCTACTTATTGACAGAAAACTCAATATAAATACCGAACTCAATATAAATAAGTCGGTGTCTTTGGTTTTAGTTATTTAGAAAGAAAGAAACAAAGAAAGAAAATATTTCACCGACTTCCGAAATTTAAGTTATTTTTCACTTCTTAGTGTTTTTTTGGAAGTCGGTTGTTTTTTTTTTTATAAAAGTTTTTATTTCTCGATTTTTAGTGGGTAGTTTGTAATTTACAACACCCTAATCTCAACTGCTCATCAACCTTTTACAAAATATTGTTTTTCCCGATACAGTTGAGGAGTGATGATAATCGTTGAGGAGTTCTCCTGGTACTTAACCATCAGCTCCACTTCTCCATATGCATTGAGACGAGCATAAATTGCATTGCAGGCATATTAAAGTAATCGAATCGCAACCGGTGAAATACTTATTATTGAGTAATTCCGGTGGTCATTTGTGGTCTTCATCATCATTTCCACTTCACCAAATGGTGCTTTCCAAGAAAAATTGTATGAGTTACTATAAAAAAGAATCATCGAAATCGGTTGGCGCGATATTGAGTTATTCGTCCATTTGTCGCGCACATACTTAATGCAAATTTAAGACATATGGTTTTGAAATGGGACCACACGGGAAGTACTTACTAGCTTTCAAATAAAAAAAAGAATCATCAAAATCGGTTCGCCCAGTCGAAAGTTCTGAGGTAACAAACATAAAAAAAAATACAGTCGAATTGAGAACCTCCTCCTTTTTTTGAAGTCGGTTAAAATTAACACTATAATCACTTACAAAAGCGCGGAATGACATCGCCGCAATAACTATCACATCATTTTAAACAATAAAACTAATTCATTACTTCAGCACTTGGAAAATAAAATACTAATCTCAAAATATTAATTTCAAAACTGATGTAAACAATAACAAATTCGTCGTCACGTCGCGCGGACTTGCACCTCACTTTACGAGTTTACGGGGGTCAACAAAGCGGATAATGCATTTATTTGCGCCGTTTGCGTGAACTTAATGCCTCTCAAAATAAAAAGTACTCTGTGCGCATGTGCGCTCAAAAGCCGGCCTTTTAATTTCTAGAAATCTGCGTATAAACTTACCAATACAACAAAAATGTAAACGTTTCGATAGCAATTTGTAGGCGAATACTGCGAGATAAAGAAAGGTAAGGCAAGCTAGATAAGAAGCTTACGAGTGTGAGCGAGAAGGCGCATTTGAATGCATTGTATTGGCACGTAGGTTTGAAAACAAGTGCGCGGCATTTAAATTTTATTCATAATGATTACTAAATGAATGATTGAGTAAGTTATATTTTATTGGTAGGCTTAGATTTGTTTTCGTGAATTATGATTTTATTAGATCAAGCCGGGCTCTTTGGCTTCTATGAAGGTACCGCCTGTAGACGACTTTCTAACATAAAAAGTCTTCATGTTTAAAAAAGATAGCACATAGTTTCGACGAATATAGGGTTACATTTTATTTTTTGCGGAGAGCTTTCTCCGACAGATTTCTTCTTATAACATCTTTGGCGAATACCTGAGTCCTCGTATTTTTGCAGTAAACAGCTGCGCAACTGGGCTCAATAATTAATTAGGCGTAAAATGAGTCGCTTGTTTACAAAAAATTTATGGCTTGCTGTCAAATTATTAGACGCTGGATAGCAGCGCCATCTGAAGTGAGCAAGTGGCAGTTTTTATCCCCATTCCACAAAATCAAGAGCGCCCCCTTGTAAACGTCATTCGAGCGCCACAAGATCCTTGTACCTAACATACAATATTTATATATAAATAAGGTGCTATAAAAATATCTGCCACGGCTTTAATGGGAGGTAGTATTGTGTTTATAGATTACAATAGTGAAGAACTTTCGTACCCCGGAACCTTTATTTCAATTTGAGAAAATAAAGTAGTTAAATAAACTCACACATAGGTTCACAAATTACGCGCGATGTGTCGCTTTTTCAATTAAAACAAACTGCTATCTCTTTCCATCTGTTCTGCGAATGAAAATTGATATCAGCTGACTAGTTCGTCACTACCCAATCTACTAGGTACGCAATAATACGCCAAGTGTTTTAAAAAAGCAATTACTTACCAGCTACCGCATTCTTCCAAAAAACTGACGTAAATAAGATGATAAACTTCCCATCACACTTAAAACAGGATTGGGACTGTCAAGTTAGTGTAAGAATCGCAATTTTTTTCTTATTATTTTTAAACAATAGGGTACTTACTTACTTAGATTAATATTAAATAACGATAAATTACAGTAACTTGGCGTGTTTAAAAGTTTAATCATCTTATTTACAACAATTGCACCGTATTACAGTTATTTACACACTCCCTACCTACTTATCTACAAAACTGTTGCTTTAGTCCGCCTTCGCGTTGCACAAAAATGTAGGCACGCTTACGCACATGTCTCTTCACTTTATTTAATGTGTCCGTTTCACTTTTCACTTGCCTAAATGCGCGTTTGATGCGCCTTTTTAGTTCTTCCACACTTCTAATGTCATGACCGGTTTGGCCGTACACAAGGTCCTTTACACGACCCCACAAAAAAAAGTCTAGAGGCGTCAAATCTGGCGAGCGTGGACACCACGGCACTGGCCCTCCTCGGCATATCCACCTATCACCGCCGTACCACACACCGTTTAAAAATTCCCTTACGCTGATGGCGAAATGAGGTGGTGCTCCATCATGTTGAAAGTGCAGCCCTCTTACCTCTTCAAGAGGAATACGTTCCAACATTCTTCTCACACGGGTTCGTAGTAAGCGCAGATACGTGTCTCCGTTCAGTCTGTCCAAGAACACGACCTAGAATTCTGTTGCCGAGTATCCCGGCCCACACATTAAGGCTAAACCGAGTCTGAGAGTGGTCAGGCCGCACAACACGAGGATTCGCTTCAGTCCAATAATGCGCATTGTGTATGTTGAACATACCAACCCGTGTGAATGTGGACTCGTCAGTCCACAGAATGTTGCGGCGTTCTTCTCGAAGCCAATTACAAAACGCGAGGTGAGCCGCGTAGTCATGTGGATGCAATTCTTGCACTCTTGTGAAGTGGTAAGGATGGAGCCCTTCCCGATTTAAAAGTCGCCACACGTAGTTGTCGCTCACGTCGAAGACTCGAGCAGCATCCCTGGTGCTCGCAAGAGGATGACGCCGGAAGAAGTCTAACACTTCCTCTTCGAGTTCGGCAGAGTATGGAGGCCTGCCTGCGTCAACCGGAGGCGGGTCAAAGCGGCCGTGTCGTCTACATCTGTACACGGCGTCCAGAATGGTGTGATGGCTCACTCGCACACCAAACCTCTGCTGGTATAAGTTTACTGCATGCGCAGTTACAGAGTTACACTCGCGGTAGCACAATACCATTTCAAGATAGTCTTAATTGGAATACCGTCGTCTGGGAGGCATTTTTAATGAAACCGCGCGCATCGATCACTAATAAAGAGCTTATTAGTGATCGATGACCGCGCGCGATATTCCCGTCGCTGCGAGCGGGCGGAGGGCGACTGGCGACTGGCGAGTGGTAGCGGGCGCGGGCGGTCGGCTGGCGCGTGCGACGAACGGGGTAGTGCGGGTGAGGGTGGGGGCGGGGGCGCGCGGGGCTGCGCGACCGACGACAGAGTAGCCGCCGCGCACGGCGGCATTTGTTTGATAAGAATGGCAACAGTGTATGAACGTCGCCGGCGTTTATGATTTGAATTCGGTGCTGTACGGCAACAGCTTACTACGGGATGGTTTTATACTAATAAATCAATTCAAATTTATACGTACTTTTTTTGTATGAAAAAAAATATGACAAATAATCAATAATTTATCTTTACTATTGTAATCTATAAACACAATACTATCTCCCATTGCAGCCGTGGCAGATATTTTTATAGCAAAATACATTGTATATTTTGTAGTGTTTGATTTATTTTTTGTTTGTATTTTTGTGGTGTACAATAAAGATACAAACTCAAATTTTACCTCTTCAAAATATTAAGTATGGAAAATAATCTGAATTTAAATAGGGGGTATTATTTATCTAGGCGTACACCTGCAGCGCCTGTGGCATCGGCTCGAAGTTCGTGCGGTACAACGACCCGCGCACACTGCTGCAGACGCGGCGCGGGCGCTGCGGCGAGTGGGCCAACTGCTTCACGCTGCTGTGTCGCGCCGTCGGGTACGACACGCGCTTCGTGTATGACACCACGGACCATGTGTGGTGCGAGGTAACACCATATTTAATAACCAACTAGCCGCTCCTGCGCACGGTTTTTAAAACTTGACAAAACATAGAAATTTATTTATTATTTATGTTTGTTTACTATACATACATACATACATAAACTCACGCCTTCTTTCCATGGGAGTAGGCAGAAACTACAGAACGCCACCTGCTACGATCCTTACATACTCCTTTTGCCTCGTTTACGTTCATACATCTGGTCATACACTCCCGCCGATTGCGAGTACTACGCACTTGGCCTTTCTGAAGAACATCACCAATAAGGTCAGTATATGTCCTCCTAGGGCGTCCCCGACCGGCCTTTCCTTTCACATCAGCCTTGTAAATACGTTTTGTTAGTCGCCTTACGTTTGTTTTCGCGTTTTGTTTACTATCTATGCCCATAATTAGCCTATAATTTTCCCACTGCCGCAACACAGGCCTCTGACAGGGAGGGAATACCAATGCATTAGTTATACATATTTGTGATGGGCTCATCAAGGCTTTCTTTTGATACCGAAATCATTATCTCAATTACATTTTTTGGAGGTCAGAAATTTACGTGTAACGTCAATCATATTAAATTTAGGGAGAATTTATATAGCCTATGTCACGCGGACCATAAAGGCTCTTTCAAACAGGCGCGACACGCGACGCGACACAAAGACACCGCTTGTCGCACGACGAGCGGTGTCTTTGTGTCGCGTCGCGTGTCGCGCCTGTTTAAAAGAGCCTTTATAACGAATCTATTGATACCTCATTCATCCGAATCTATTCTGTAGTTTAGGCGCTACGGTAGAACACACGGAGATACAAAGTATACAAACATACATAGACTGTTAAATTATATCCCTTCCTTTTGGCTTTGCCGTAGTCGAGTAAAAATATGCTTATAGTTCCCGGAAAATGCGACGGAAGACGACTTTTTCCTCGAAATAAAAGAAAGGGTTTTATCGATGTAAATCCAAGAAATAAATGGAATTTAATAAAAACGCATGCACGAATTTTTTCATCTTGTATTAATACAAAATTTACAATTAATTATGGAAGTATCCTAAAACCCATTAGCATTATTATTAAGAACAAATCGAAAATGCGTGGAAAGAAGTAGTAACTTCGTAATATTTTTCTATCGAGAAAATGTTACTATTTGATTTTTTTGTTCCACAAGAAGTTTGGAAATATCATGTACGTCATATGATTTAATACCTAAGTCTTATCATTTTCATGAAAATTCTAATTTACGATTGGCAATTTTGCTTTTGGTCCGCTCGTTGAGTCCACATTGCTTCGCTCGCTTGAATAAACGATATTTTATTGTTTTTTCTCTAGATTTTTGACTACGATTCAAACACGTGGATCCACGCCGACCCGTGTGAGGCCAAACTCAACGCGCCCCTGTTGTATTCCCACGGCTGGGGTAAGAAACTGTCTTACGTCATCGCGGTGTCTCGAGACGACGTACAAGACGTCACCTGGAGGTATACCATGGACCACAAAGAGGTTGGGCTTTAACTTTTTTTTTCTATACAATTCAAAATAAGTATTTCATAAAATATTAAAATTTAGCTGCAGTAAAGCGCGGTGCCGGTGCGGTACGCGTGTAGTGTGCCATACTTCATCCATACTATACTAATATTATAAATGCAAAAGTAATTCTGTCTGTCAGTTTACACTTTAACGTCTAAACGAATTCTTACATATTACAAAACAAAGTCCCCCGCCGCGTCTGTCTGTCTGAACGCAATAAACTCAGAAACTACCGACTTTCAAACGGTTTTCACGAATGGACGGAGTGATTCTTGAGGAAGGTTTTACTGTATAATTCATTAAGGTTTTGTGTAAATTGGCTGAAAAATGACTGTTATTGTTGAAGATGTCGGAAAAAATCATGCCGACTGGGAGCTTTCCTAGCGTGCGCCGCGTAAACCGTGAGAGATAAATAAATTATGTTTTACACGACTATAAATATCTTAATAAGTTCAACAAAAAAGTCGGCGATGGCATATTATGTCTATCTTCTAAGGTGGCCCACAATAACCATTTTAATCTTTTAGAATTTGATAAAAATGTCATTGTTATTTCCGAAGCTCTTTTGACCGGTATTAGATTAATTCTTATCCAATAAAATATGTTATTTAAATTGGGCATTTAATTTAGATTAAAATATGTCATGATATCATATCATTTAAAGTAATAGTTTAAGTGATATCACAGATTCAAAATTACAATGTAACAAAATGATTATGGCTGGAGCGCAGCGGTAGGAGTCAATAACCTTTTCCTGGACTATTAGGTATGTAATCCCGGTAGCACGTTCCCGTGGGATATTTTCCGACATCCACGCGGGTGAAGCCGCGGGTAAAAGTTAGTTATATTATAAATAAAGAAAAAAGATTTGATTTTTTGTAGGTTTGTTTGTTACGCTTTCACGCTAAAACGGCTGAACGGATTTGGATGAAATTTGGCATATGGGTAGACCATAGGATGCTTTTTATCCCGATATTCCCATGGGATTGAAACTTATGCGGGTGAAACCGCGGGGCGCAGCTAGTTTCAGAATAAAGAGTATTCCATTCTATTCTTATTGTAGGTGCTGAAGCGTCGTACGGAATGTACGGAACAGGAATTGATGGAGTGCATCCTGACGCTGCGCGAACATCGACAGAGACAGGTGTCGGAGCCGCGGAAGTGGTACCTGGCCAAGAGAACCCTGCAGGAACTGGCTGGCCTCATGGTCGAGAAGTATGAAAGAAAAATACGTTTATTGATATTACAACAAAAACACCTTAAAACTATAAAAAACCGGCCAAATGCGAGTCGGACTCACACACGAGGGGTTCCGTACCGTATTAAGATCGAACAAAAAACGACGGAAAAAAAACGCGTTTCTTGCAAGGCTCGGCTACCGGTAAAATTTTCAAACCGTTACTTGACGCAAAACCTTTACATTCGGTTTCGCTCGTAGATTTTTTTTCAAGCGGTTTTTTTTAAAGCGGTTTTGGTGGAGTCTTTACATAAAGTTTTCTTCGGTTTAAACGGTCTAGAGCAATATTGACCGGGTTTTTTGTTCAGTTTTTATTCAGCGCGGCATCCTCACAAGTAGTGACAAGTTGCAACGCGTTTACAAACGTCGCTCGTCGTATAAACCGGTTAATTTAGGTTAAAATAAAGTTCTTCAAACGTTCACGTTCTTAAGTTCGGAGTAAAACCCAAATAAACCGGTGTTCACCGGTATTTTTTTAAACCGGTTCCGACCCTTAGTATCTTGTATGCCAATATAATCTAAATAAACTATCACTGGTGTATTGTGTGGGGCTCGGTTCGTGGAAGGGTGACCATCTTAAATATTGAGAGCCCTCCGTCCCTGGGAAACCACGCTAAGCCGTTGGTCTGGGTGTCAATCGTAAATCTTTAAGTCGTTATGGGTAGTCAGAAGCCCAAAAAGTCAGCCCAGTCTTATCCAGGGGTACACTTCGATTCAAACTTAATGGCGGCTCGGAACATGAGGCGAGTCGCTGCGCAGTAACGAATTCATGGGTCAGCGGGGGTGAGGGGTGGGGTACTGCGCAACGAGCAGCGCACTTCCGAGCCGCCATTAAGTTTGAATCGAACTGTATCGTGTAACTAGGTTGAGGCAGTCGCTCCATACTGGTATTCAACTGCATCCAGTTAAACTGGAAGTCGACCTCTAATTATCTAGGAAAAGCGTAGGCACTTTTTTATCACAGGTGTCTTGTAAATTGGCTTTCATCTAATACGATATTATGAACACAGGAAACCAACAGACTATGAAACCCACGGCCGGATTTCGGGTTCTGAGCAATGGCGTGCCAAACGCGGGGAAATGGGCAGCCAGATCTCGAAAACTTTCGAGTTTAATAAACTCGGCCACTACGTACTCTGTTACTTCATAACGACGGACTTGTACCGCGTCCAACACCAGAATGAGGAACTGGAATCCATAGCCACCTGGTCCGCAGGAGTCTACCATGCTGAAAACGTCTTCAGAAAAGTAGAACACGATTGGAAGCAAGTTTATCTAGCTAGAAAAGGTAAAGTTTGTTTTTTTCCTTCCAGTTAACGTTTTACAATAAAAAAAATTGTGACAAATTGTCAAGCGCGCGTAAATTGCTGCGGCTGTTGATAAATCATTCCACCAATCACAGCAGTTTACGCGCGTTTGACGATGTGACACATAAATTTTTCGAGTTTTCAATCGTGAATCTGGCCCTAGATGTGGCAGCGTACTGCCTAATGAACACTTATTATTAATATTACCAGACTACGGCAAAGCCAAAAGAAGGTTATGATTTTTTTTATTATGTTATTTTGATTGGTAGAGGGTTCGTCGGTGGGCAGCGTGTCGTGGCGCGTGTGCGCAGGCGCAGGCCTGCAGCTGTCGGAGCTGCAGCTGCGCGTGAGCTCGCAGCTGTACGACACCGGCAAGCTCTCCTGGAGCCTGCAGTACGACGACCAGCCGCCCGTAGCCGCAGACTTCGACGCCGAAACCTTGCGTAAGTGCCCTATCTAACCATCTATCTATAGAAATAAAAATGAAATGCTGTTCGTTGTTAAGCACATCACTTGAGAACGGCTGGGCCGATTTGGCAATTTTTTTTTGCCCGAAGAATTGGCTAATTCGGGAAAAACTGAAAGTGATTTTTTACTATGGGATTTTTATATGAATTCAAGAGTGTATTGAAATTTTTATTGAAAAAAACGTGTGCGGTCGGGGGACCCCCGTCAGAAAAAACAATTTTTTTGCAGCCGCCATCTTGGATTTACATTTTGACCTCACTATCGGCTTTAGCACCCTCGAAAACTATGCAAACAACACCAATGATGAAAAATTTGAAAATTTTCGCAGCTGTCATCTTGGATTTGCATTTCGACCCCATTATCAACATATCATTACACCCTCAAAAAACCATGAAAATGAAAACGATACCCATGATGAAAAATATGAAAATTTTCAGAGCCGCCATCTTGGATTTTCATTTTGACCAAATTCACAATTTCTCTCTCCGGCATGTAGTGTTCCTACTCGGGCCGATGTGTTCAATTTTATCCCACGACACTATAATCACTTTACTCTTTTCTTTGTTTTTCTGCCGGCGTTCTCTCTCTCTCTCTCTCTTTCTTTCTCTTTAAAGTAGAAGAAGAAAGTCGCAAGTATTAACACTTTTTATCGAGACGATTTCTAAAAGTTTACAAGCCGTGTTAAAGAACTTCGTTCCATCAATGTCTGTCGGGTTAGCTAATATAAAAATCTCATTCTATTATTGTCTCACTGCACGGCAAAGGCATCTTCTCATAAAGAGAAGGCATGAGCACTGATGAAAAGTCAGAAAAATAAAGAAACAAATAATGTAACGTAGTAAGATAAGTACATCTTTTTTGCGATTTCTGACTTACCTATGTAGCGGGCCACTCTATCCGCCATTAAAAAATAAGTTTGACTCTCGTTTCCTACGAAGTAAAGTTTTTTGTGATTTCTGACTATTTTAGTACTTAAACCTCAGTTGGTCTTTTAGAGTTTTTGATCCGTATAAGAAAATGGATCGATTGGCATCAAAAAAAGTGTTTGTGAAAATTGCCACAGTCAGTCTTTCTTTAAAATCTGTGAATGCAGACCAAAATGTCTAAAAAAGTTAGGGGCAGTCTTCTAAGACCATTTTCCTATCCTGCCCTCAGTGCCCCTTCTGAAAAATCCACCCTGTATGGATATCAAGCATTGTTAGTCTAGTGGTTGTAAGCACTATACTGCGGAGCTTCATGGGTTCGATTCCCAGGTCGGTTAAAGTGTTATTGGGTTTTTCCACTAGGAATTTCTCAGTAGCAGCCCGTAGTCTAAATCAGCTGTTCCATACATTTTAACCGCGTAGGTATTGCACATTGCTATGAAACAGCTGGCTTTTTAAATAACCGACGAAAATATTCAACGCAGTGGCGTTCAGAATCATGTACTGAATCCATGGTAACAGTTTTGGCGTCGATGTCCCTGCCACCCTCTATAACAACCACATTACGTAAAAATAAATTTGTAGGCTATAATGAAAAAAATACAACATGGGAGCATCTGCAGCCGAACTAGGTGAAAACCTGTACCTCGGCATACAGCGCCATACCTCATTATTAGACTGGCACATTTTTAGCCAACATCTACAATTTTGTTCAATCTTACAGAATATTTATTCATATACAGTATTTGTATTATTAAAATTACACTCAAATGAGTTGTGTGTGTGATGTTATATTATGTGTATTTATATGATCGGATTGTTAATTCCCCAGAGAGCGGCGTGGCCCTGCCGGGCGCGTGCAGCTCCGTCGTGCTGCGCGTGCAGCTGTCGGGCGGCAGCGGCGGCGTGGCGTGGCAGCACGCGCAGCTGTGCCGCGCGCCGCTCGGCCGCGAGCGAGTCGCCGGCCTCACGCTCGCGGCGCTAGTCACACCCAGAACATAACACCACCATCCAAACCAACAATCAAAATATTTTAATAATAATAATACCAGAATAAAAGGCAAAGTCCTCTTCTCATACAGAGAAGACACGAGCATTGATCACCACGCTTGCTCAAGACGAAACGTACACGGGAATTACCGCTCAAATTTAGACGATGTATAGCTTGATGTGAACCAGCTATAATTAGGAGCCTGACATTGTCATAATATTTATCCAGTAAATTTTGGCTTGAGATGAATTCGCATCGGCTAGTGTCTGTATACTGCACAGAGGGAGGGGGTGTTGTGTATGCAGGATAGCGTTACATTACAAGTCTGCCTGAACCTGTGTGTCGTTCGCAGTAACAAAGATTATTAAAAACAATTTTTACTACCTTTTTACACTCCACATAAATAATCATAGTTCTTGAATATACTTAAGCATAGTTTAGAGTGTCAGCAAAATAAAGACGATAATTTGAAATTAAGCGAGTATTTTTCATTCCATGAGTTTTATTATCTATACACACAGCACTACGGTCAGTCACAGTGGTATCGTTTAACTTTAAAATACCCACCGTACCACCAGAGGTACGGCCAGGGGTACGGTGGGTCTGCAGTGACATCTATACATACAAATTAAATTGAAGTGGCTGTGTGTAATGTCAAAATAACAGCTTTATACTAAAGGCATATGAAAGTATATTATTATACGGTACATACAACAAAAACGAATTCTTTTGTCTGTCTGTCTGTTCCGGCTAACCTCCGAAACGACTGAACCGATTTCGACTGGACTTTCAGTGGTAAATAGCTGATGTTACATGGAGTAACTTAGGCTACTTTTGTTTTAGGAAAATATACAAATAAATACAATTGATGCATAGAATTCCACGCGGCCGAAGTCGCGGGTGACAGCTAGTCTACACATAAAAATATTAATTAATATTAAAGTCGCTTATCGTATCTGTATGTGTGACTGCTTAGCTTGTCTAACTACACCAAGGATTTTGAAGCGGATTTCACCATAATTTCTTAGATAAAGCCATAGAAATCTCGATGTTTTGACATGTCGTCACACCATCCGTAACGTCATTGCAACCGTTGTGGAATGTATTAATTGTAAAATTAATGATTATGGAATGTTATTTTGTGCCGTGCAATACATGCTGAAATACGGAACAAAACCTAAATATTATTTTTAGTTAGTGGTGACGTTAAAAAAAATATGAATTAAGTACCATTAAAATCAACACGATAATAAAATAAAATAAACATTATTTTGATAATGTTCGTTGGGCAGTTGTAAAGTTCGGCTCAAAAACAGAATGGTTTTTTGAAGTAAAAACGACATATTGTAATACCAAAATAGACTTGTTTTTTTAATCAATAGATGAGTATTGCTCGTTTTCACTAACACTAGGTGTCATCTAAGTGAATGCCTAAAGAAAAACGCACTGTTGGATTTTCAACGCTCGGCTTAGGTTTAGGACCGAAAGTTGAAAATTCAACCGTGCAATAATATTTTGGCCTTCATTTAGGTGTTTCTTAGTGCTAGTAAAAACGGTCATAAACGTAACTAGCGAAATCTGGGTGACCATATCCCTTGCCTCTCTAACTACCCCTTGGGCAATAGAAGCGTATTGATGACGAAGCGTATTGATGACTTCACTTTCACGTCCATTGGTAACTTTGGCAACAGAAAAAGCCTGACAACTCAACGAATTAATGAATGAATGTGTAAATGATGATGATGACTGGTGGAACAATGAACAATTTCTATAAAAACTTCACGGAAATTGTTCTACCGGTGTCGCGTCGCACCAGTCTGCGGGAGCCTTATGTCTGGCAAACATATTTAAGCTCAGGGTGGTACAGCAGAAATCGCAGGCCGATTTCCGGCCACCGTTGGCGCGGGCTTGCGGACGGTGAGCAATGGGTAGCTCGCCGTCCGATAAGGACCCAGGCCCGGGTCGACGGCGCGTTGTGTTCCACGCGCGCCTCAAAATGATGTCAGCAGAATTGACGGGGTCCGTTAGGGCCGATGCCTGCCGGGGGTGCGAAGAAAACCGAAAGGGAGATCGTGGCCCCCGGCAACAGGGCAACCGAAGGAACACGGGTGGGTTTTAGTCAGCAAGAGTCTGACACGCCCTCCCTGAACGGGAGAAGTTATTTGATAATTTCCCACCCAAAAAAAAGGGTGATACAGCAATTATGATGTCGACTATCCTACGTATAGATACATAAATTACTTATGTACATTATTTTAATAGAAATGGGATAGCCATTTCTATTAAAATAATATGAGCATTTTATATTTTCTACGCAAAGTACATCAACAAAATGTGGGATAAAAATAAAACTGCAGTAATAATTATGAAACCTTTAATCAATTTAAAAAAATAAGTATTCTAATTTCGTATATAATTTCCGATAAGTAAAGGGTTTTGGACAAGTTTGAATGTAACTAAACGCTTTCTTAGATATGCCAGCCATGAACTTGGCGATTTCAATTATTGTGTAGCTCTTTACGGAAACCGAGCAACCGTCTTCTAAATTATGTGAAACGTAACCAATACTTCTAAACTCTATGGAAAGAAGCAAAAGACAAAATGTTAAACATTACTACTATTTAGGGTCGGTGAGACCTGGCAAGGTGCAGCGCAGCGCAGTTTACACTGCTAAACAAGATTATTACAGTGCGTCCCTAAAAATAAAGTCGATAATCACTAAACTTAACTGCATGTCTCTGCTCATCCTTGTTTGGCAGTGGAAACCGCGCTGCGCTGCGCTTCGCTTCGACAGTTCTGCAATTGTGTATTAATCGCTATTCGTGTAATTGACCTGCTTTATCAAATGAACTACTTACGTATGTATCGAGTAGTGGGTTGTACTTAGTTTGTTTAGAATCTTGTGTTTAGCTTACAATTACATTAGAAAGCGTCACATTAACATCGATAAGCCCACATAAACAGGCGGTTTTTTAACGCGACGGTATTTTAGGGAATATAATTATTAATATATTATCACGGTTTTATGAGAGTAGAGCGTTACTTTATAAAAGAGAGTTGGCGAGTTGTTGGTGAGTTGGTGAGTTGTTGTTGTTGAAGTGAGTTGAGTTGTTGTTGAGCTTGCGAGGGGCGCAAACCATTTGAGGTATTATGAGGCTTTATCCTGAGGGATGTATAGTGCTTTTTATTACACCTACGAGGAAAATGATGGACATAAATGCATAGAAATGTTTATATTTAGTTAAAAGTACAATTATTAAAAGTGCAGCTATTATAAGATGTTACATTTTGTCCGGGTATCTTGATATTTTGAGACATGTTTACATCTTGAGTTAGTTGAAGGCTTGAAGAAGCCACTTCTTCCGTGATTCCGCGCGTTTTATATACAAAAATAATTTCGTTTTTAATTTTCTGTATGCACCAAGGAGGTTGGTAACTGGTAAAAAAAAAACTGTATGTGGCCAGTAACAATTTACTTGAAATTTAATTAGTAGACAGTTAAAGTCTTGCTTACGCAAGCTAGCAATATAAAATTTTGGTATCATGTATCCAAACGCGTCTCACATATTGAGGGTAGAATTCATATTGGACCACAGTATTGAGCCAATCATACTCCTGTTCCTTTTCCAATCCTACCCCCATCCCACAGCGACTTGATAGAGGTCGTCAAGAAGATTCACACTGTTCTCATCAAGCAGCCAACCGCATAACACCGCTACCGCAGCCGCTTTACCGCTTATATTATAATATAAACTGTATAACGTGCTGGCCGACACGGTTGAGTTAACGAGCGCGAGTGCAACCCAGAAGAACGAGTGAACCTCCACGTCGGCAGTCGTTGCACCCACCTGCCATCCAGTGCTCCAAGTAAGTCCTTCTCCATTTTACTCGATAGCTGTGTCGTCCAATATTTTCCCGCCAAAACTACACAACGCTTATTGGTCCTTCGGAAGCCGCTATACCCAACTTCACCAAGTCTCTTGGCAGTATGACTGCTGACAAATTAAAAAAAAAAGAAAAACCGGGTATGTAATGGAATTTCATACATACTTCCCACCCTTGGGTCGGAAGGATTTTCATACAAACTTCCATACCTTGGGATGAAAGGATTTGAAGGGCGGGATAAAGGCGTTTCTTCCCTCTAATTGGTATAATTAGTATGTATTTTCAGAGCAGGTGTGATAAAAATGAAATTATATGCTTATTCTTTTCTTACTGCCAAAATTTTCAACTGCAAATTGGTATAAAGTACAAGAACCAAAAAAATAAAAATAAATGGTACCCGTGATACTGAAACTAGCGGTACTATATTAGCGGCCGCGTACTGTAAACTCTCGCCAAAATTAGTGGCCGCTCTGTCCCTGAGCTCAGTAGCCAATGTGTGAGTGATGTGTGCGCATGAATGATGAGCGAGAGCTGCCATCAAGTTTCGCTAGAACTGACCGTAAACTAAAAGTCCGAGATTTTTACAAACATTTATTTCTCATTTTGCTCCGCCATACACTATTCCCTAACAGCTAAAACTTTTCAAGCCAGAGTATTGGCAGTGCTTTTGGCAGTGTTTGGGGCATCATCGCTCTTATCGAAGTGGTCGCGTATTTTCATGACACTGATGGCGCCGTTCCCCACGCACTCGAGCACCTCGAACAGCAGTCGCTTGACGTTACTCTTGGCCGCCAATTCTATGAGATCGCACGCGTTTTCCGCGCTCACGCTGCGCACCAGTCTGTCTACGCAGAGCCGCTCCAGCTCTGGCATGATGTAGTATGAGGACAACAGCAGCAGCTGCTCCAAGCCCGACTCGGGCAGCACGTGTAGATACACATAGTTCTTGAAGTGCTCGAGAGTGGCCTTGGACGTGCCGGTGACGTCCACGTGCCCCTCGGCGGTCTCGCGCCACTCGCCACCCAGCATGCGGCACAGCACGGGGCTCGCGGCCGCCAGCACGAAGCGGTGCATGCGCACGGAGCCGTCGTCGCCGCACAGCTCGAAGTCCATCAGCTCCGTGTCCTCGTGCAGGCCTGCGAACGAGCTCACGCTCGGCTGCAGGCGCATCTCCACCGACACGTCGAATGTGAACTGCTGCCTCGTGTCCTCATGTATCAAGTGCCACGTGCCATCGTCGATGGTGAACGTCTTACCCACTATTTTCAGCTCCTCACTGTTTAAGTATATCATGTGGGTGAGGTCATCGGCATCACGCCGCTTGGCGAACCGCACGAACACCAAGTTGTTGTAGGTCCACGACGCATAGCCACTGTTACTGTTGTTCGACATGGTGATCAGTCGCACCTGGAACAGCGCCGCGCCGCTGATCACGAACTCGTGGCTCTTCTGTGTAGCGAAGGGAACATGTTTGTTCGTTACGGTCAGCTTCGCTTTCAGTAAGTTGCCTCCTTGTCTTAATACTTTTGTTTCCATTCTGCAAAGAAAAAAAATACATTTTACTTGAGTCAATTAGCATGGCAGGTAGACCTACTTGCAAATTCTTAAACAGTAATTGTTAGAACCATTTAAACCAGTAATTCCCAAAGTGGTCCAGGTGGACCCCCAGGGGTCCACGGGAGACGACAGGGGTCTACGTTGGCGTAAAATAAAAATGCGGGTTTACGAGTTATAAGTGGGAGTCCACGAATTTTTTTCTGGTTTCGATAGTACCTGTCAATGTAGACGATAAAATAAACTACAAAAAAAATAAGGGAGAAAAAAGATTTATGACGGGCTGTATTTCGGTGAAAAATTGTTGTATTGAGACTTCAAAAAAAAGCATTTTGAAGCTTTTATAACTTTCAGATTAATTTTGGCAAAAATATTGTAGGATTCACGATTCTCATGCAATCCTAACAGATAACGCGAAAAAATAATATTGCAAACTTTTTGCTTTTTTTTGGTCCATGGGCTTGTAATTTTTTTTTCGTTCGGGTTAGATAGCCTATTTATTTAGCGTTAATTTCCTTTTTTTAAAACCTCCCTTATTTTTAATTTTTTTGAGGAGTTTATTTTAGAAGGTTACTTGCAACTGTTACTTATAAAAACTTGCAGATTCGATATTGAGTACAACGCGTGTTGAGACTTGTAAAGCGAAGCCGACCCTGTTTTTTTTTTTTGAGTGGGGAATAATCAAATAACTTCTCCCGCTCTGGGCGGACCGGGAGGGCGTGTCAGACTCTTACTGACTAAAACCCACCCGTGTTCCTTCGGTTGCCCTGTTGCCGGAGGCCACGATCTCCCTTTCGGTTTTCTTCGCACCCCCGGCAGGCATCGGTCCTAACGGACCCCGTAAATTCTGCTGACATCTCTTTGAGGCGCGCGGGGAACACAACGCGCCGTCGACCTGGGCTTGGTCCTTATCAGTGAGCTACCCATTGCTCACCGTCCGCAAGCCCGCGCCTACGGTAAGCTGAAATCGGCCTGCGATTCCCGACGCCCAGGGCGTCTCCTCCTGCGGCGGTTAGGGGCGTGAGGGCGCGAAATTTGCCTCTCCCTCACGCGTTCCGCCTCCTCCTTCGCGAGCATTACCGCTTCGCAGAAGGAGGTGACGGCCTCCCATTTCCTCTCGGTCCGTACCATGGCCTGAACCAGGGCCGGACGCGAGAGATCACCGCCGCCGATCGCCTCCACGAGGACACAGCGATGCTCCGCCCAAGCCGGGCAGACCTCCACCGTATCACAGATAATATACTAGTACAGATACCCAATCCCATACAAAGAAATGATACCTCCCTAAGTCTGGCTATTGAGCTGGCTATTTTTCTTCCTCCATTTTTTTAACAGATGGCAGCATCAGCGACTCACAAATTGCCAGAGACTGTAGTTTTATAACGCCATCTAGAAGTCGACTTAGATACTCATGGCATTCACACATCGCACGGTACGTTCAAGGACAAGTATAATAACAATACAACAAACATATCTCGAGTTGGCGGGATAGTTTCATTTTTGTGAGTGAGCTAGCAATTTTCACGCGGCAGTGAATGCCTCTTTATGTATTTTTTTTGTATTTCAATGCTAAATCTAGATTTTCATCTCCTCGTTACCAAATCTACTATTGCTTATACCCTAAAACTGAAATCACGCGTTCTTCGTCCGAACTTATTTTGACAGTAAGCCCACGTTCGCACTGATGTAATAAAATTGTGGCGATTATTTTTCGTGCACTTGATTTTTAACGCTTTGCCGAGATACCGAGAGTTGAAAATCCAAGTGTGTTTTTTCAACGCGCTGGGACGAGAGTGCGTCCCAGCGCGTTGGATTCTCAACGCTCGATTTAACACCGAGAGTTGAAAATCCAGTGCGCGATAAAATCCCGCCGCGATTTAATTACGTCCGTGCGGACGACGACTTAATGTTTTTAAAAATATCAAATAGAACCGGCCAAGTACGTGTTGGACCACGCATAATGAAGGGTTCCGTAGTTGTAAGTTGGTATCCCAAGAACAAACTTAACTTCGTAGTTGAAAAACATGTTCTCCCATACAGAATGTATGGAAGAACATGTTTTTGCAACCGCCGTTAACTTATAGAGCCTACTTAGCTGTGATAGAGAGTTTTCCTTTTAATTTTGTTATAAATACTCCTGTGATCTTTTATCACATAAACCAACCATTTAGCTGGCAGGGTGGGGGGGACACTTGACTGTAATAAAAATTAGCTTTTTAAAGCTTAATGGTGCCGATTCCCTTGTACACCGAACTAAACTAACTAAACTATCACAAAAAATCCTTACTTTTGGCTATGAGAATCTTAAACTATTCTGCAAAAAATCTCTAAATTTAAAAATAATTTTCACACAACCAACATCGAATTTGACAATCGCGATTCCACGTCTAACCCGTGAATTTTTTTAGAGCCATATGCGCGCAGACAGGGCAGCCTCGACGTGTTTTTTTTTTCACTTTTTGTATGGAAAATATGAAAAATTATTACCAAAATGTTGAGTTTAATGCTTTCATAGAGGGGGTCGAAATTTTCATTATTTTTTCGATAGGACACACCATTTTCGAGATATTAGTAAAAGAACAGAAAAAAAATTTTTTTGGTACTTGAAGAATTCACACCAACATCTACAATGTTGCTGACAACTTATTTTATTCTACACCTTTTTAATCGCGATTAAAAATAGTCAAATTTATAGTTAGACAATCAAAATTTTAGGTGAAAAACGTCAAATTCAGAATAGCAAAATTGCCATTTTAACTAAATTAATAACTCGGTGCCATCTTAGTACTGTCAAACTAAAATATAGTTTTGTGTCACTTTAGTATAGATAGGGAACCCTTCGTCCGCGAGTCCGACTCGCACTTCGCCGGTTTTTTATAGAAAGGTATTGGCATGGGGTCTCAACTCGAACAAATTATAATTAGTCTTGAAAAAAATTCATAGATGGCAGCATAGGCAACAATTATGAAATTAACAATCACTAAAAACTGATAAACGTCTGAATTTGGCTGAAGTAAGATTAGTAAAAATCAAAACTTCCTTGTTTAATGCTGATTTATCCATTTAAACTCATAAATCACGTATTTCCAACAAAAATGATAAGTGAAACCTTTTACTTGAATTCGAACCCATAGAATGATAAAGTTAATCATGAGCTCTTTGCAATAGATGGCGTTTTACTCAATTTGTCATCACATACTGAAACGTTTAGTAGGAAAATCAAACAACATATTTTTATAATTTAGTACCTACTTTACAAAGAAATAAAGGAATTGAAAGAAATCTATTAACTTGTTTTTAGCAAATACCTACCTTCTTAATTATATTTGTTTTTATTTTACCAATACCTTTCTAAAACTTTCTATAAAAAACCGGCGAAGTGCGAGTCGGACTCGCGGACGAAGGGTTCCATATCTATAATAAAGTGACACAAAACTATATTTTAGTTTGACAGTACTAAGATGGCACCGAGTTATTAATTTAGTGAAAATGGCAATTTTGCTATTCTGAATTTGACGTTTTTTACCTAAAATTTTGATTGTCTAACTATAAATTTGACTATTTTTAATCGCGATTAAAAAGGTGTAGAATAAAATAAGTTGTCAGCAACATTGTAGATGTTGGTGTGAATTCTTCAGGTGCCAAAATTATATGAAAGCATTAAACTCAACATTTTGGTAATAATTTTTCATATTTTCCATACAAAAAGTGAAAAAAAAAAAACACGTCGAGGCTGCCCTGCCTGCGCGCATATGGCTCTAAAAAAATTCACGGGTTAGGTTAGACGTGGAATCGCGATTGTTAAATTCGATTTTGGTTGTGTGAAAATTATTTTTAAATTTAGAGATTTTTTGCAGAATAGTTTAAGATTCTCATAGCCATAGGATTTTTTGTGATAGTCTAGTTAGTTTAGTTCGGTGTACAAGAGAATCGGCACCATTAAGCTTTAAAAAGCTAATTTTTATTACAGTCAAGTGTCCCCCCCCCACCCTGCCAGCTAAATGATTGGTTTATGTGATAAAAGATCACAGGAGTATTTATAACGAAATTAAAAGGAAAACTCTCTATCACAGCTAAGTAGGATCTATAAGTTAACGAGTAATAATCAACCAACTTAAATTTGCGGTTGCAAAAACATGTTCTTCCATACATTCTGTATGGGAGAACATGTTTTTCAACTACCAAGTTAAGTTTGTTCTTGGGATACCAACTTACCAACTACGGAACCCTTCATTATGCGTGGTCCAACACGTACTTGGCCGGTTCTATTTGATATTTTTAAAAACATTAAGTCGTCGTTCGCACGGACGTAATTAAATCGCGGTGGGATTTTATCGCGCACTGGATTTTCAACTCTCGGTGTTGAACCGAGCGTTGAGAATCCAACGCGCTGGGACGCACTCTCGTCCCAGCGAGCGCGTTGAAAAACCACACTTGGATTTTCAACTCTCGGCATCTCTGCAAAGCGTTAAAAATAAATGCACGAAAAATAATCGTCGCAATTTTATTACGTCAGTGCGAACGTGGGCTTACTGTCAAAATAAGTTCGGACGAAGAACGCGTGATTTCAGTTTTATGGTATTAACAATAGTAGATTTGGTAACGAGGAGATGAAAATCTAGATTTAGCATTGAAATACAAAAAAATACATAAAGAGGCATTCACTGCCGCGTGAAAATTGCTAGCTCACTCACAAAAATGAAACTATCCCGCCAACCCGAGATATGTTTGTTGTATTGTTATTATACTTGTCCTTGAACGTACCGTGCGATGTGTGAATGCCATAACTATCTAAGTCGACTTCTAGATGGCGTTATAAAACTACAGTCTCTGGCAGTTTGTGAGTCGCTGATGCTGCCATCTGTTAAAAAAATGGAGGAAGAAAAATAGCCAGCTCAATAGCCAGACTTAGGGAGGTATCATTTCTTTGTATGGGATTGGGTATCTGTACTAGTATATTATCTGTGGTATTGGTAAAATAAAAAAAATATAATTAAGAAGGTAGGTATTTGCCAAAAACAAGTTAATAGATTTCTTTCAATTCCTTTATTTCTTTGTAAAGTAGGTACTAAATTATAAAAATATGTTTCCTACTAAATGTTTTAAATACAGTATGTGATGACAAAATGAGTAAAACGCCATCTATTGCAAAGAGCTCATGATTAACTTTATCATTCTATGGGTTCGAATTCAAGTAAAAGGTTTCACTTATCGTTTTTGTTGGAAATACGTGATTTATGAGTTTAAATGGATAAATCAGCATTAAACAAGGAAGTTTTGATTTTTACTAATCTTACTTCAGCCAAATTCAGACGTTTATCAGTTTTTAGTGATTGTTAATTTCATAATTGTTGCCTATGCTGCCATCTATGAATTTTTTTCAAGACTAATTATAATTTGTTCGAGTTGAGACCCCATGACCGTATGCGCCACCGTGTCCTCCGGGCGATCCACAAGAAGCGTGTTGCTTCTTATGTGTTTATTTCGACACTAAAAAAAAAACTCTAAATCTATCTACATCCAAACAATGAAAACTAAACCTTATCAACAAGGAACATGGCCTTCAAGCCGGATAAATAAATCTATCGGGTGGTCTAGTGATCAGTGCGAATACAAAGCGCCGCATTCCTTAAATAAGGAACTCGTTTGCTATGATTTATGCACATAACAAGGTAATTAACGAGGCTTACGAAATATTACAATTGGATTATATCTCTTCAAATACGTGACCTACATATTTTGGAATAATGACTACTGCAGCGAAATAATTGCTTGCGGCACCAGTTATGTTACGGCAGCTAAGGCGATTCGCACACTGCACCGCATCACGCAGCGTAGCGCGGGGCAGCAGATTTAACATTGTATCAGTTTGTATAGAAAACACAATCTGTACGCGCGACGCGCTCCCGCCCGCAGATTGTTTCTTATGACCGCCCCGCACCACGCTGCGTGATGCGGTGCAGTGTGCCAATCGCCTAAGTGTCGGTTAAACATGACCTGCCGCATTTGTCACAAGCGCCACCACTCTTGTTCATCAACATGCAAAACCAAGTACCACCAATCAATCGGATAACAAGCAACATCAAAGTGAAGAACAAACCAAACTAAATGAACTCAGCAAGAAATGAAGCTAATGAACTAGTTGAGCTTGCACCGCATTTCACCGCCAGCACAGCATTGTTGGCCACAGCACTTGTGCCAGTCAGGACTGCGTGCGCTCATTGAACAGTACCCTAATTGCGTAACTTATTTTCGTAAACAATTATGCATAATTTGTTTCATTTTGACAGTTCAACAACATTCATTGCGTTATTTACGTTGAGAATTTTTTTCTTTCCAACTTATGAAGCAATGGATTAGCAATCTGTTTCAAATCGAAACAAATTTTGATTGATCGTGTATTACGCAACTAGGGTACTGGTCTCATTGAGGAGGTCTCGTAGTAGCCGACCCAGGCTACAATAAACGAAGAACAGTTGATCTGCTACTAGTTGTGTCCAAATATGGTTCCCCAGGTTCTCCATGCGCTCAAAATACCAGCCTAGAGTGGATCCTGTTTGGAAACATACATGAAAAGGGAACTAACAACGATTTCATTGTGATGCACCACAGCCGTAATTTAGACAAACTGTTAAAAGCGATGTGGGAGTTGGATATTGAAGATAAAACTACACCAACACAAGAAGAAAAAATGTGAATAAATTTACCAATCCATTCACTCAAGAACAGAAGACTGAGAAGTATATTGTCAAACGACCAAGAAAAACAGATAAGCTGTTATCAACACAAGGAGGAACAAGAGAAATAGCTGTAAAGAGAAAGAATAGTATGGAGGAGTGGCCCTAACAGTCAAAGACTACAGACTTACGCGTGTTAGAAGAGGCAGTAAATACTAAAAGTGTATACAATGTCGTCAATGGGCATGTGACCGCCCGTATTTTTCTGAATATTCATGAAAAATTATCGAAAATTAACATTAAAAGCTTTAGTTATTTTATCGGATTAATTAACATCTTTTATTAAAATTTGTCGACTTTAAAAAAAAAGTGAAGTAAATTTTTTCCTAAAAAAACATCTGTATTTATTTAAAAAACAAGTGTAAGTCCATGAAATGTGTAAGTCAATGAAATATAGTTTGTTTTTGTCCCGTAGATTGATGTTTAGAATGCTTCTCCTGTTTTAAGTGCTACTCCATGTTTGTTAGCGAGGGCCCAAGTTTGCGATCCGTAGGTTAAACATGGCAGTATACAAGAGTTGTATACTTTAGTCTTGTCCCTCATTGGTATAAGTATGTGGGATTTTCATGACTTCTTTGAGGGACCAAAATGTTTTCCAAGCATTGCTTATTCTGGTATCTACCTATTTCCTTTTGCATTTGGTTTTTTGGTGAAATTGTTTGACCTAAATTATGTGTATTGGTCAACATAATTATTGTATTTGGTTGGAATTTAGTAAGACAGGTGTTACATGATTTGTCATTAATTTGGTTTTGTCTACATTCATAGGTAGTCAAACCAACAATTTTGCTTTCCCTTTCCAACTGCGTTAACATTGTTTCCAAGCTTTCATGGTTTTTACTAAGCAGAATAAGGTTATCTGCAGGGTGAAAAAAAAAAACAGTTTTTTTATTTTATTTTTATAAAACGAACAGTTCAAAATGTTTTAAACAAGAGGTTTTTTTTTGTTTTTTCTTCATTGAGCGATTTATCTAATTTATTATCAACTCAAATCGATCAGGCCTAATACCTATAATATATTTCTAGACAATTAAATTTACCTGTACTAACTAACTATCCGTATTGCTAACTATCCATTTTATTCGGATATATCCGGATTATATGGATATTTCATACCAATTTAAAAAGGTAAATCAAACTTATTGAAGTTTCCAATCGACTTTTTCATTACAAAAACTCTCCAAAAATCGTGTTCTAAACTACTTCAGTTCGCAGTAGAAGCAAAAACTAAAGAAAAGGCATCAAACACTTACTGAAAATTATGTTCCAAAATCCATTTTCATCAAAACAGATTATAATAGTGAAAGCTTCATTGAGTTTAAATTAAAACCGAAGAAAGGCATAGTACAATTATAATACTTAAATCTGTTTACAGTTGCCGATTGCCTATTTCGAAGGTGAAAAAGACAGATTTAATAAAATTATGTAACGATATCCTAATACCAAGGAGCTATCACCAGTATTTCGAGAACCTACCAGTGTCATGAGAAAGAAGGAATACGTACCCAGTTCACAGCACGACAGCTTTTAACCACACAGGGTTCATAAATCACCGAATCATAGTGAGCACATTTATAATCAACAATGAAAGGAAGGGAATATAACACTGGATAAATAATAAATTTCGTTGTTTTTATAGTCTAAAAATATCGTCCATTCTAAAGATTTTGTTTTAAAACACTATTTTAAACAGTTTGAAATAAAACAATGTTTTTTATCAAGTGTTTAAAATCACAGTATAAAACAAGTTTAAAATAATGTAAAAAAAAACATGGTTTTAAATCGCGAATGAATGGAAATGAATGAAAAGTTATATTTTTTTAGGATTTGAAATAACTCGAAAGAAATTAAAAAGGTTCGATAGTTTTATACCTTTCATCGCCGGTCGAAATGAAGTAATTCCCCGCAACTATTTTGGGGATTCCCCTTATTTGAATATAGTGCATCCTACCTATGTATGTCTATACTTCGTCACTTTTCGAAAAGAGGTTATTCCCCGCAGTAAGTTGGAGGACTTCCCCATAATTAAATATACTTTTAGGTAGCTCCTTACATCTAAGAACGAAAATCGGAATTTGCATTTGTGGTTCAGTATCTGTGTTACATACCTACTTAAATTGATTACAAAAAAAAAAGTATGTTCACAGGTTAGATATTTTATTAGTTAGTACTAACCAGTACCCTAATTGCGTAACTTATTTTCGTAAACAATTATGCCTAATTTGTTTCATTTTGACAGTTCAACAACAGTCATTGCGTTATTTATTTACGTTGTTGAGCAGATTTTTTTTTCCAACTTATGAAGCAATGGATTAGCAATCTGTTTCAAATTGGATAAGATTGTGATTGTGTTGTATTACGCAATTAGAGTACAGTACTAACTAACCATAACTCTATGTTATTCGGATCGTTTTTCGTAAATGTTTCCTCAAGTAAATTTTAAAATTGTCTAGAAATTATTTTAATAATATAGTTTTTAAATAAGATATAAGATGTAATACTAACACCTATGGGCCTTGAAGCCTGACAGTAGTGACAGTAGTGCATCAAAAAACAGTTTTACGTGAAAATGACACATTCGCAAATTTATCGTGGATGTGACGATATTAAAAAAAAAAATATTAGAAAATTATATAGTAGGATGTAACCAGTGGAGGAAAAACCTTTTTAACTGTGACGCTGGTTGGAGGAATGTGATGAGGAGGTTGTTTACTTGACTAAGATTCTTTGTGAGCTATTTAGGATTCACCAGCTCACACTTGACTTCAGTTGATGACAGCGATGATGATCAATACCTACTTCAGAAAATAATTTTCTTTAACAGCACTACGTTCATTGCAACTGCGATCAGTTGCAGTGGACGTCGCAGGTGTTTTTGGCATGGTACATTCGATCTCTTTTCTTATCTGCTCTATCTAATATATTGCCGCTGTCGACAACTGAAGTCGAGCTCTGAGCAAAAGCATTTTGAAATTATCTTTATGATGAACCTAGTAATTTTGTCATTAGATGGATTTTTGAAGATATACCATGAATTGTCACGAATGCGAATACCTATTTTATTAAAACACAACGTTAAATGTTATAATCATTACTGATTATGATGTAAGAAAATACAAGGTGCAGTTTTGGATCTGCAAAACATTTTAGGAGGTAATTATGTTAGTGATTCTCGACCCGAATCAACAATAAAATGGGCAGGTATTTTTTTTTTCATTTTATTCTTATTTACGGAAATCAGTAAGTGTGAACTCCCCTTTTTAAAACGCGACCAATCTGTACGTGTCCTTAAACTGCGCTTTCACACACACAAACAAACGCAACCGACATTTCTTTCATAAATCCAAAGAACCAACCACCGCCCGCTCCCTCTCCCCCGCCACGCCCCCGCGGCCATCGCAAATGCATAAATCGGGCCAATTTATTAGTGTATTTGATGACGCCGCGCCGGTATGTGCATACGCTTGCAAATTCCGCCCCTCAAGTGCGCCTTCGATTAACGGTCGGGATAGGTACTTACCTACTACCTAGTTGTAAAAATGACGGGCCAATACTCCAATGTAGAGTTGGTGGAGATGGTCCGCTTGTATGCCATCAGTGGAGACAATGTATCTCGAGCCATCGAAATGTTCGCGGAGTTATTCCCCAATCGGCAACGTCCCTCACACAGGGTAATGCTGGCTGCTACGCAGAGACTGTGCGATCATCGGCAGTTCGACGATCAGTGCTTTCGACACAATAAAAACGAATGTGTTTGTGTTACGTAAGCTGAAGGAAAATCAGCAACGTTGTGCTAGACTGTGCCTGGAGTGTGACGGTGGAAACTTTGAACAATATCTCCAGGTAACATAAGTAGGTAATTTATTTATTTATTTGTACATAGACAATAATTTGTAAATACGATGTTAGCTAAATCAACTTGATTAGTGTAAATAAGTTGATTTAAAATTTTTAACTACGCCAAAAATACCTATCAGACAAAATGAATCACCTAAAATCCCTAACACATGGGTACCTACCTACTTAACTAGCACAAATTATCTTGATGTATTTCTGTCGGTCCTCAGCCCGTTAAAAAGTAGGAAGGAAAATCTTAAAATAAAAACCGTCCTTGGGGCTGAATTTACCTACAGAGCGCGCCGACTGCGCCGAGTACCTACATGCCTTATTATTATTATTAGGTGCCTACCTAAATCCCGCGCACGCGCTCGCGATCGTAGTTTCACAATTGTGCAACAGGAACTGCTTACGTGCTTTGTAAGGTTTATTTATCTCCGCCTATCATTTTATTCATCAGCTGATAGGTAACTAACGACGCCAACGTGATCTTTTTTTGGCGCAGTTGTATCTAATTCCTACTATTATTATTTATCGTAATAGCCCAGTGGTTAAGGCTTTCTCCTCTCATGCATGAGGTTGCGGGTTCGCAACTGAGCAAGTACCATTGTGTTATTTTTTTAATTCATAATGATGTAAGTACTTTTTAAATTTATCTAGGACATCATTGAAATCCCGTGTTTCGGTAAGCACTTAATTAAAGCCTTTGGTTCGAATTGATTTGTAGCTCTCGGACGGTCGTTAGGTACCACACGGGTCGGTACGGGTCAACGACCTTACAGCCCTGCCGTATGGTCGTTGGTACGGGTAGTCAAAAGCCAGAAAGTCAGACAATTAGTCTAACAAATGGGTATCGTGTTATCAAGTAACTGGTTTGTTGAGGTCTGATACGCAGTCGCCCTACGTGATTCACTGGCACTCCATTGTAGTGAGCTGCATACAGTTAAACTGAAAGCCGACCCTAACATAGTTGGGAACAGGCTCGGCAGATTGGCCACGGCATTGTAATGATGCTTAAAAATGAGTTATTATTTAGCGAAATTTAAAACAATAATGTAGGTACATTGTGATTTTCAAATTCGAACTACATCTAAGGTAAAATTATTTGCTATAAGCTGTTGTAGCTACAACAACTTGTACAGATCGCGGCACGTTGGTTGAACCTTCGATGCGCAGTAACAGATTTTCGAGTCTTAATCGAAATGCGGTATGACGAGCATCGCGGGGGCTCCCCGTAACCATAGCAACGACCTTCATTTTAGTTTAACGTACGTGCCGCGTTCGTTTCATAGAAATGTGGGCGGAGACTCGTACAGGCTGACGTCACTGGTCATCGCATTCACGCACACAGTGACATGACGCGCGATACATCGCAATGGGTGATTCTGTTTTTTTGAAGAGGGTTATTAAGAGAGTTATTCTGAAAAACAATAATATTGAAAAATCGAAAAGAAAAAGTATTATTGATTATTGACTTGGTATCGTATTGTTATATGATTATTTACGAGTCTCATAACAACCTCCTAAAATGTTTTGCAGGTTCAAAACTGCACCTTGTATAGAACACGAACAAAAGGAACTCTCAGTATTATTCGTTTTATCCGGATAACATATTCGGTGGATATACGGATAATTTAGATATCCAGATATCCGGATAGCGTGCCCTAATCCCGAATATATATTCAGGAAATTGGATTGGGATTTGGGCATGCTAAAACGAATCCGGATAAATCGAATAATACGTGCCTACGTAAGATATTTAAACAAATAAAAAAATCTTTGAAAATAACTTGGTTTTCCGTGAAGTACTCCCTTTTTTATTTTGAACGCTAGGCCTTTTCTTTCGGTTTGGATTTTTGCTGTTCATTCCTTGTATATGTTTTTTATTATTCTGATATATTTTGGATGTACGCCTTGAGAGCTTAGAGCTTCCCATGTGTGTATGTTTTAGAAATAGAGAGTCAAAGGCTTATAGTCTACAAAGGTCAAATAATATATTTTCCCATAGTCATTATTTTTTTATATGGCTTGTTTTATAACATGAACATGATCCATTGTTGAAAAATCGCTTCGGAATCCAGCCTGTTCTTTCGGCTGATTTTCATCCAGTATTGAGCTAATCCTGTTTAGAATCACCTTTGAAAATATCTTATATGAATTCGATATCAAGCTGATGGGTCGATATTTATTTATTTCGGCTTTATCACCTTTTTAGGGTTTCGTATCCAAAGGGTAAAACGGTACCCTATTACAAAGACTGCTGTCCGTCCGTCTGTCTGTCCGTCTGTCAACAGGCTGTATCATGGCTATTAGACAATTGAAATTTTCAAAGATGATGTATTTCTGTTGCCGCTATAACAACAAATACTAAAAAACAGAATAAAATAAATATTTAAGGGGCTCACATACAACAAACGTGATTTTTACTCGTTTTTATAGATCAACTCACACTTGGCCGGTTTTTATGGAGCAGTATGATAGTAGACACCACTGTCCATTGTTTTGGTATGATTTCAATGGTATGTCATCAAACAAATTCGTAATTGCGTTTATAATACATTATAGTCTAGGCATCCTTTAAGAATTTCGTTTGAAATTTTATCATCTCCAGGAACTTTGTTGTTTTTTTTTTTGGGACATTGTTGCCCTTCTTATTTCAGTTTCTAATATTGAGGGAATAAACTCTTCGTTGTCTTCCGGTGAGTATTGAGTGTCTGTGTAGCAGGGTTGGAAAAAAACTGTTTTTTTTAAATAAATTTTATAATACAAACAGTTCAAAATGTTTTAAACAAGTTTTTATTTTTCATGGAGCGATTTATCAAATTTACTAACAACAAAAATCGATCAGACCTAATATAATTAAATATAGACAATTTTAAAATTTACCTGATGATTTACAAAAAACCATCAGAAGAACATAATAATCACAACAACGTAGTACTAGTTATAGTTAGTTATTAGGTACCTACTAACTAATAAGCTATCTAATCTGTGAACATAATTACTTTTTTTTTGTAATTAATCGTAGGTATGGAACTCAGATACTGAACTACCCACTACACTCTGTATGTTAAGAATAGGTACGTAGAATAGGCAAAGGTACCTTACCTAAAAGTATATTTAAATTTGGGGAAGTCCCTAAAATTATTGTGCGGATTACCTGTTTTCAGCAAAAGACGAAGTACAGATATATAGCTATGATGGACTATATTCAAATAAGGGGAATCCCCAAAATAGTTGCGGGGAATTACCTACTTCATTTCGACGTGACGAAGTGTACAAAACTATCTAACCTTTTTAATTTCTTTTCGACCTATTTGAAGTCCTAATAATTTATAACTTTTCATGCATTCTCGATTTAAAACCATGTTTTTGTTTCTTAATGTTTAAAACATTATTTTAAACTTGTTTTGTACTGTGTTTTTAAACACTTAATAAAAAACATTGTTTCATTTCAAATTGTTTAAAATACGTGTTTTAAAACAACTTGTTTGTTTTATGCCAACCCTTTTTTTTTTTTTTTTGAGGTTGGGAAATCATCAAATAACTTCTCCCGCTCTGGGCGGAGCGGGTGTCAGACTCTTACTGACTAAAACCCACCCGTGTTCCTTCGGCTGCCCTGTTGCCGGGGGCCACGATCTCCCTTTCGGTTTTCTTCGCAACCCCGGCAGTTTTATGCCAACCCTGCTGCGTTATCATATAAGTTGCTGTAGAAGTCTGTTGCTATTTTTGTGATTTCGGGTTCCTTTGTTTCTTTCTTTCCAGATTAAAAAAAAAATGTTCAATATATTATTTTCCATAAGAAAACAGCATATTTTTTATAACTTTTATTTAAAGGTACGAAATGAATGATGTTCTTGAGATGTAAAGCAAAAAGTTCTGCCACCAAACCAAAGTAAGATAAGTTGATGTTCAAAGGTCAACAAGTAGCCGAGATGACCCACTGACTGTGAATCTAACACAACCTACACATTATAATCCTAGTTACTTGATGAGTAATTGGAAACAGACATCAAAAAAAAAAAAAAAAAGTATTATTCTTAACTATTTTTTTTTTTGTTGTGATTAATAACAAGAATAAATTCAAATTGGTTGTTAGCTGTAGTGTAACCACAGGAGGCACAGGAAAAAGAAGAAACAGATAACTTTGTTTTTTTTTTATGGCATTGCACAGGTCAACTTAGGAGGTTGTCAGCTGCTTAACCGGACTTACCTGTGACTGCCCCAATAAATTAAGGCCTCCAACCAGGACATAAAACTTAGCAACTAAGCGACTACACACTTAGGGCACCCCCTGTGGGGTACGGATCTCGGCTTAGGGCGTCGCTGGGGGAAGATAGCAAGGGACAGGCTGGATCTGATTGGAAGAAATAGAATACTTACTCTGGTCAGTGGGTCGTCTTAAGAGCAGTGAATGAAAAGTTGTGTAGAAATCAGTTGTCATGATGAAAAGCAAGTTCTATCACCCAACCAAACTAAGGATAGGTTTACGTTCAAAGGTGATTGGTACCAATAGGCAGCCGTAAGTATTAAAAGTGAACAATGTTTAAAGTCAAGTATATTATTATAAAGTATTGTACCTCTTATCAAGATGAATAATACAACATTCACATGAGCTGGTTCCTGTCGTCGATTCACATTGAAGATATTAACACATATTTGGCACTTGGTATGGGAATCTAATACAAAATACCCACTGTTATCTTATTTACTTGATGTGTAATTGGAAATAGGCCTTAACAACAAAGAAATTAATAAATAATATAAAATAACAAGAATAAATTCAAATTATAATTAATAATTTAATAATAATAATTTTATTTCAAATTTTAGATAGTAGTACATCATAAATAGAGACTATCTTAAAGGATCTTATATTAACAGATATTTGACAAGACCTCTGTGTCTGAACAAGATAAATAAATATCTGTATTTCAGACAACAGCGCTCATTCCTAAAATATACAGTTAAATGCTTACAAGTTCAAATTTGTTATAATTATATACATATTTCGTTATTTTTAGATCAGTAGCAAATAAAATAAGAATGCAAATAAAGTAAAAATGAAGTAATGTGGAGTGGGGTGTGGTGTAGACCTACTTTTGAGTCGAATGTAGATGAGTGAGGTGTGTGTAGGAGGGTGAGTATATGAACTTAATGTCGTACAATTAAAAGGTTTTCAGTTTCGTCACAGGTCAGTTTATGAATGTACTGAAACAATTAATTCTTACAACTTCTGCTATTTAAGCCAAGTATGTCGACAATGCTATCAATATAAAGATACGGACCCTAAAAGCAGAAGTACTTATTATCGAATGGGTGTTTGAACATGGATCTGTCGGTATTGGGTATAGGTTTTTGTCGTCTGGATGGTATAGTTGGTCTTTCAAAGTTCACTCTCATATGCTGCGTCAAGACAGTGTGTAGTAAGAATAATTGGCGGACAGAGAGGACCTCACAGGCTTGGTACAGATGATAAGTTAGGAACAAATAGGGACGGAAAGTGCTTACTTTGAGAATAGGTCTTTGGGCGACTTCAAGTGGCTTTAGTACGATTTTTGGTGCACCACCCCAGACAGAAATAGAGTGTGACAAAATTGATTGACCAAGTGCCAGATATAACCGCTTCATTAGTTTGGGGTCTGCAACATGTCTCAGATTTTTGAAAACATACATAAGTTTTTTTAGTCTAGCAGTGACTAATTCTATATGGAGTTCAAAAGAGAGATTGTTATTCTTAGGTATTTTATGAACCTGTTCCTGACCAAGGTTGGCCATTGGCAGATTCTACTGTTGCAGCAGTTGTGTGCAATTAAAGAGAGTAAAGTAGGAGGTGAGTTAGAAGAGGAGGTGAGTTAGAAGAGTTACGCACTCCTCTATATTATTATACTCTTTGAGTTACGCATTGAAAATGTTATGTACTGCGTTTTATCAGCGTTAAGTGTCAGCACATTACTCCTCAACCAGTGGCACACAGTATCAATTGGCTGTTAGCTGTAGTGTAAATCAGTGTAACCACAGGAGACAAAGAAAGAAAAAGAAAGAATACGTACTTGAGCTAGTTTGATAAACTGACAATCTCTGGCAGAGACTACTCTTTAAATATATTTCTGGGAAAAAGTACGGTGAACGGTCAAGTATTTGAAGTATTATAGTGCTCTGCTCTGTAACAATAACTTTCAGAGGAACTTTTATCCACAGACAAAAAGTACTTACTCATAAAACGCGCTTATTTCTACCCAGTGTTGCAAAAGCGAAATGAGGAAAAACAATATTTTTGAATTTCTTGTAAAGCCGGCGCCAGACATAGCAGCAATATTTGATCACTTGTTTATACCCAAACAACCCTGCCAGACAAGTGATCAACACTTGTCTGGCAGGGTTGTTTGGGTATTTGATCAAAGTTTGATCACTTATTTCAAATATTCCATTTCGTGTCGGTTTTTCGAGCGCACATCAAAGCGTTAAAAGTTCAAATAAGTGCGTAGCATATATGACAGCGTTGAAAGTTAAAATGAGCAAAAAAAAAAAATTTGGACCACACACTTGTTAAAATTTTATAAACCTGCCAAACTGCGTGACAGTTTGTCGGCAGGATTAGCGCTCGTTTTAAAACATTTGGTAATTAATCTAATTCAATATCGGTAGGTACAAATAGTATAAAGACGGTAAGAATATTTTTGTATAGAATATATTAGTTATGCTGCGACTATTTAGTTCAAAAGTTCCAGTTTTAATTTATTTCCCAGTGTTCGCCTGCTAATTACACCACTATCTCTTCTCAGCCAGTCGATACTATTGAACAATGTAGGGGTCAAATACTTATTGGTTCTTTTGCCATAGTAATTTTTTACTGGTGCTCGCACGAATTTTCGTTCTCTAACACTTCTCGTATTAAGTGTTTTGCACATGTATACTTTGAATTGATCGCTATAGAACTGCTCTAGAACCACTAAGTACTTGACCTTTTCATACACGGCTCCTTACACAAAAAGTTTTTCATAATTTTCTTTACACTCGAGTTTTAGTTTTGGGTTAACAAGGTATTTCATAAATCGAATTTACAGCGATTTTATACTTTTCAAATAGGTTTTAAATGTACGGCCATAAGTATTTAATCCATAGCTTAGCAAAGACTCGGCGAGAGCAAAATAAATCACACGCAGCGTTTTCCTACTTAACGGTGCCTTCAGTATATAGAACTTACTTAATACTGACCGAAGCTTTGTACACACTGTGTCAACCTGTGCCTGCAATTCCAGCGTCTCGTCAATCACTGAGCGGAACGGTCGCTTTGTCTAGTCGCAAAACGGACTGGAGCAACGAAAGTGTCTTGGAATTTATTGAGTTGCTTGAAGGAGAGCCATGCACATGGAACCCTAAATGTAAACATCATAATAAAAATAAAAGTTAAAACTAAAACCTAACTACAACAAAAAAGTCAACTAAAAAGGTATAAACAAGATATCACAGACTGGCATATTAAAAATCCGAAGTCAGACATAATCTGTTCGATTTATATCCTAACACCAATGAGCAATGACTAAAGTTAGTCATTGCCTAACACGTGTGACTCGGATTTTTAATATGTCTGTCTGTGATGTCTTAATTGTTTATACCTTTATAGTTGACTAATTTTTATAACTTTTATTTAAATTCGTTAGGGGTTATTATATATATATTTGAAATGTGCTACTTAAGCCCTTTCATTTGATACCAAACACGGTATATTTTTTTTAAATTTTATATTATGACTTTGTCCTCTACAGGGCGCCATATTAAATTTAATGGGACGGACCTCATTTGTCAAATTATGATGAGTAGTTAAAATGCTGTTTTTAGGACCCTTTAGTCAATTATAATGGCTTGTGAACATATTCACAAAGAAGGCGCAGATCTTGCATCACTGGCAGGGGGCATCTTACTGGAAATAAGAAATGAGAGTTTCATCGTCACCTGTCACGTAAAGAATTAACTTCTCAGTGCACTTTCTTACCTCACCAATGCTTTGCAAAAGAAAGACTTGTGTCTCGCCAAAGTAACTCCTCTAATTACCATCACAAAATTACACGTGCAGGATATTACAAAGCAGTGCGAAGATGACAATAATAGCCCTCTGCAAATAAAAGTTCAGCTCGAAATAGAGAAATTAAAATCTGAAGTGCACCTGGTTGCTGATGAAAATGCAACTGAAACATTTAAAGGGATTAAGATTTATTGTAAAAGCGTAATTAATTAAATAGAAGACAGACTCAATGACAAATCAATTGATATCATGATATTTTCAAGTAGTTTTGAGACCTCTCAATCATTAGTAGCTTTACAAGACACAGAAGTAAGAAAGTTTTGTGACAAATTTCCTACGCTTAATGCGGAAAATGTGATAGCAGACCTTAAATCATTTAAATTTTAAATCAAGTCAATGCTAGAAAGCGGAATGTACAAGGAGACAGGTGAAAATCCAATCGCAAAAATCTTAGAAGCAGACTTAGGGAAACTTTTTGAAATCTTTCTTGTCATCCCTGTAACTACTGCCTCCGTCGAAAGATCGTTTAGTACGATTAACAGAATACTAAATAAGGCAAGAAAGAGAATGCTACCTGAAACTTTGATGCATTGTATGATAATTAGCATCGAGGGACCAGAGACTCCAAAAGAAGAATTTCTAGAAAAAGTTGTTGATTTGTACGCAAGAAAAAGCCACGAAGAATAAGATTTTTGTAAAGAATACTATTCTTCGTGGCTTTTTACAAAGTTACTTTGACAATTTTGGTTCAACTTATAGCATCTTTTATTCATTAAAATATTAAAAATAATTGAAATTGATTTTCTTTATTTACTCCGCTCCCCCAGATCTCTTAACCTGGAGAATTTTGCCTGAAAGAAACACTGTACTCGCTGGTCAATTAAAACACTATTTTAGTGAATGCCAATCTTTAACCAATGATAAATTCATTTTAGATGCTGTGTCTGGTTACATGATACCCTTTTTAAAAAGCCTAATCAGAAACAAGAAAATTACCCACGTCATAGTTTTTCAAAATGTGAATCTGTAGCAAAGAAAAATAAAATAGAATATCTTTTAAAAATTAAGGCCATTAGGAAGTGTAAGCCAGTCATTGGTCAATATGTTTCCGATATTTTTTTTAATTCCTAAGAGTGACGGTGGTAGTGGGTTTATTTTAAATATCAAGAAATTAAATGAATATGTACATACCGAACATTTTAAAATAGAAGATGTAAGAATAGCTACCTAACTCATTACTAAAGACTTACATGATTAATATTGACCTTAAAGAGGCCTATTTTTAGTTCCTATTCATGATAGCCATATAATTTTTTTACGTTTTTATTAAAGGGAAGATTTATATGAATTCATAGTTTTGGTCTTTGATTTCGAGCGGAACACAAATCAAAGACCAAAACATATATTTTTACAAAAATATTGCAACCGGTTATGACTCATCTAAGGTCTGAAGGTTTTCTTTCAGTACGATATTTAGATGACATTTTGTGTATAGGAAAGTCTCCTAGCGATTGTCTAGAAAAAGCAAATAAAAGTATTAGTTGCTTAACAAAATTAGGTTTTATCATTAACTATAAAAAGAGCAATTTGATACCCAACACGCCATGTCAATTTTTAGGTTTTATTTTAGACTCTAATAATTCCAAGACTTTACAACTACCGAATTCAAAGCGACACAAGATTCTTAAAGAAGTAAATTGGTTATCAAATTCAAAAAGGCTTCGAATAAGAAAATTGGCTCGTTTCCTAGGCACTCTAACTGCAGCATGTCCAGCTATTCCATACGGCTGGTTATAGGTATACCAAGGCTCTAGAAAAAGTTAAATATTAGGCTACCTATGAAATTGCCGTTTTTCATGAAATAAGTTAACGTCCTTGTTTCTCTATATTTTTTATTTTTATTAATCAAAGTAATTACCCATGCAATCAATGCATTTTTGCCAACGTAGTGGTAGCTTATTGATGCCCTTTTTGAAAAAGTCTACTGGACTGGAGGCAACAAATTCTTCAAAGGCATTTTGAGCTGCCTCTCGGTTATTAAATTTTTTACCCGCCAAGAAGTTGTCCAAATTCTGGAAAAAGTAGAAGTCTGTAGGGGCAAGGTCTGGTGAGTACGGTGAATGACGGGAACTTCCAACCCCAGCTCTTGTAACTTGGAGACCATTTGCTGTGCAGTATGAGGTCGCGCATTGTCTTGCAGGAGCAGTGGAGCGTAACGATTGACCAAAGCTGGTTGGATATGTGCGAGCTTCTCCATCATTATGTTCAGTTCTTCACAGTACACATCTGCAATAATGCTCATCCCGTTTGGTAAGAAGCTGTGATGAATGACACCGGCGCTAGACCACCAAACAGTGACCATTTTAACCAGGATCTAACCAACTTGCTGACCGCTTGCGATTGCGATTGTCGAACAGAATCCATTTTTCGTCGCAAGTAACAATGCGATTAAATATGCCTTCGTTTGTGTGCCTGTTGAGCAATGCAAGGCTCAACTCGACGCGTGCTTCGTGCTGGCGATCATTCAATTCGTAGGGCACCCATTTGTCAAGCTTTTTTACCTTACCAATTCGACGCAAATGGACCAATATTGTTTTGATGCTAACATCGAAAGCTGCTGCTAATTCAGCTGTAGATTGAGAATCATCAGCTTCCACAATCGCCTTTAATTTGTCTTGTCGAATAAAGTTTTCGGTCGACTATGGGGTTCATTTCTTAGGTCGATATTTCCAGAACGGAAGCGGGCAAACCAATAACGGGTGGTGCGATCGTTAGTAGTGTTCGCTCCGTATACGTCGTTGATGTTGCGTGCCGCTTCTGCCGCTTTGCTGCCACGTCGGTGCTCATACTCCATAATCACTCGAATTTTTAACGTATCCATGACGACGAAAAACGTACAATTGCGATGAAAACAGAACGCTTACCATTAAACAAATGACTAGTTTTCAAAAAAGAATTCCATATTTAAAAAATAAAAATAATATGAACTTAGAATTCTTAGCGAAAAAAGAAAAAATATTGGACTTGAAATAGCCAGTACGGCAGAACGGCAATTTCATAGGTAAAGACCTATTATTTTGCGCTGCTTAAGAACAATGACAATTATGATGCATTCCTGAGTATACCAGATTATTTATATGATGATTAAGCTTAGTGGAAGAAAAATATTTTATCAAAAGTCAATCCAATTCGTCAACATAAATACAATCTTGAGATTTTCACAGACGCCTCCATATCAGGTTGGAGTGTAGTCTGTGCTTCTCAAAAAACGGGTGGGCATTGGAATACCACAGAGCGAAATAATCATATAAACGTATCCGGAATTGTTGGCAATTTATTTTGGCCTAAGATCAATCGCGCAAGATAGATATTAGATAGAAATTCCGATGTTTTTTTACCGATTTTTTGTTAATTCTACTGCTATTTCGTACGTTAATAGAACGGGGGGAGTTCAATACCAAGTAGTAGTAGTACCAAAACGAGGTAGCAAACATGATTTAGAAGTGGTGTGAAGAAATAAATATTTTCATTTTCGCATCATTTATTTGCTCTTCATCAAAAGTAGAAGCTGATACCGAATCTAGAAAACTCAACATTGATACGGAGTGGGAATCAGTTAGGATCTAGAGATTTTAAACAAATAACTTATACATTTGGTAGCCTAGCATAGATTTATTTACTTCTCGCATAAACACGAAGTGTTCTGTTTACGTATATTACTAAATAAAAAAAATATAAAAGCAAGGAGGCGTGTTGGAATACCCATGACACTATGGTACATTAATATTTTTGTATACTGGCAACACTCTCTTTCTTTACCGGGGCTTGTACACAAGATGACGGTAATAACATTTTGTAATCGTATAATTAATAATGAATAAAAAGTTTCAAGAACAAAATAATGTTTAATATCAACCGGCCAATATACAAACAGTTATATTAATTATAGGACTTTAACTGTCATGGATATTTTCACTACTAAAGTTCTAATAGGATATTTACCATGTTTTTTGTTTTTTTAACAAATATCTCGTTTTAACCGGTTGAATGCCGTAATTACAGAAACAATTAAAAAGACATTGTGTCTCGCGTGGATCCACGTTCCGGCCATACGAAGGGTTAAACAACAAAAAAAACATGGCAAATATCCCGTTTTAAATAACTTTAGTGGTAGTATATTAATTGTAGTAAAAAAGTTTGTGCTCGCGAGGTCTACTGTTCGCAGAACTACTAGTTATTACTAGCTTTTGCCCGCGGCTTCACCCGCGTGGATGTCGAAAAATATCCCACCATACCTAATAGCCAAGGAAAGGTAACTGTCGTCAACCATAATTATGTAGTTACGCGTAATTTTGAATCTGTGATATCTTTTAAACTATTCATTTAAATGATATGATGTCGACGCATATTTTAATCCTTACATATTATAAAACAAAGTCCCCTGCCGCGTCTGTCTGTCTGTTTGAACGCGATAAACTCAAAAACTACCGAGCGGATTTTCAAACGGTTTCCACCAATTGACAGAGTGATTCATGCGGAAGGTTTGAGTGTATAATTCAACAAGGTTTTGTGTAAATTGGCTGAAATTTGACGATTATTGTTGAAGATGTCGGGTAAAATCATGCCGACTGGGAGCTTTATTGGCGTCCGCCGCGGTAATCGTAAAAGTTAAATAAAATTTATGTTCTACAGTATTGTTCATTCATCTTAAAAAGTTCAACAAAAAAGTCCGCAGTGGCATATGCCTATCTCCTAAGGATGACCCACAGTAGCATTATTATCTATCAGAATTTTATAAAAAAATCATTATTACCTTGCTCTGCCTTGTCTGTTGGTTGACGACGGGCAGAGCTGTTTGAAATTTTGTCGTAAACCACCATCTACACGGTTATAAACCATCAAGGTCACCTCTGTCGGGATGCGGTTGGCGACCGTGTAGCAGGCACTTCATACTAACGCCTTGCGCGGGAACACTACTACCTACACGCAAAGCTGTTTGCGTGCAGTGTCATAGACAAGGCGCCCGAGTGGTGCACCGGCGCCCGTTAGAGGCCAAACTGGTTTGAGCCGGCTTAAGGTCTACGCAGACCGGGACGGCATGGCAAGGGATTTTAATTTTTACTAATGGACATTCAACCGTACTGTTACAGAAATACGACACAAATTGCTATGCTTTAAAATGATGCCGTGGCATTGAAAGGGATTTTATCGCACGGCATTAAAAGACGCGCCACAGGCTCCCGTGGCGGGATGCCGTGGCATACCAATCTATTACTATACCTACTCTATGCATACTGGGGTAGGCAACGGCATGCCACCATAAGTCCATGCATGCCACGGACTCCGGCGCTCGTAGTGATATACTGCGGGGTGCGGCGGCGGGGTAGAAGCGGGGAATGCACACCATTGACCATCCATTTGCGCCCGCGTCTTTGACGACTGTGTACCTACGTGATTTTTTCGGAGACCAGTTTTTTACGTTTTTTATTCCAACATGGAGGAAAAATTAATAACTTTAGTTCAAGCCTATGATTATTTATATAATATGTCATCAAAACATTATATGAACACTCAAATGAAGAACAATGCGTGGAAAATAATTGGAATAGAAATGAATAAAACAGGTTAATATTTTTGCAATATAATTATATTTTAAGATTTAACACGGTATTAATGTCCATTTACAATATCGTTTTGCCATGGAATCGAGCCCTCATCAGACTTAATCTTTAAACATCTCCCGTACTGTCATACCATCTAATGCATTGTTCATATTATTATCGTTTTCTAAATTAATGCTTACACTTGCTATATTTTGGCTTTCTGTGCTTGTACCACCTATGATGAAATTGTGTAAGCAAGTACATGCTAAAATAATATTATCATTGATATATTTTGGTTGAACCTGAATTCCTTTTTGACATAATTCGAAACGTTCTTGAAGTATACCAAATGCATTTTCGACGATACGCCTGGCTCTACTCAAACGATAATTGTACATTTTCATTGCTTCATCTGTCAATCGATCGCCAGTAAATGGTCTCATAATGTTTGTGGTGGTGTGTAAGTGGAAAAGCCTCATCTGCTACAAAAATATAGAGCAACTCAAGATCTGTCCTCGGTAAACGTTTTTTTGGGGGAATACCGAGGGCATTAGAAGTCATTTTTTTTCCAAATATTGAGTTTTGCATTATACCTCCATCACTATTTCGTCCATATGATCCTACATCTGCAATCACAAATTTATAATTTACATCCACAACCGCTAGTAGTACGATACTAAAAAACTTTTTATAGTTTATATAGAGACTTCCACTATTGCGAGGTGTCTTTATCCTGAAATGTTTACCATCTATTGCACTTATGCAGTTCGGAAAATTCCATTTTTCATTAAATTCCATCGCGATTCGCGTCCATTTTTCCCTTGTTGGTTTTGGCATAACACTAGGGCTTAGGACATTCCAAATGACTCGGCAAGTTTCATGTACTATAGAGCGCACTGTACTAAACCCCATACGATAGCTGTAACCTAGAGACATGAAGCTACTTCCCGTGATCAAAAATCTGAAAGATAATACAAGTAGGGGTAAGTGAGGCAGAGTGAAAGACAGGGCAACACGATATATGTATTTATATATAATTATGAATTCCTCACGATATTTTCCTTCACCGTAATGCCAGTGGTAATTTTTACTTAGAAAAAGATTAGCTCAATATAATCCCATAAACATAGCTGGTGCTAACCTAGTCACTATCTAAGGCCTTTTCCCAGTACCTACTTATTCTAGTTCTATACCATTTTACCTGCTTATGTTCTGTTTTAGGTGAAGAATGCCAGAAAATATGGGGTAATATACGTAATAATTTTAGGAAACCTCTGAATAACAGAAAAACAAGGAATGGTGACCCGTACACAAAGCGACGCTCTATCAAGTTTGAAAAAGAGCTGGAGTTTTTGAAAAAATTCATTCAGCGCAGAAAACAAATCTCGAATTTGGACTCCTCTTCAGAGGATACGCAGACTTCTTTCGCAGAATCCGCTGTCGATGATAATGATGAACGGTCAGTTTCGCGTATGACCAATGATTCACACCATTCCTTAATAAGACCAGAACCTACAATAACTGCTGAAATACTAAATAAATACATTGAATCGAAAAAGGAGGTGGACCCCATTGATTCGTTCTTTCAAACAATGGCTGCCACAATAAAAAAAACTACCAGAAAGAGTGCAGGTCCAAATAGACAAATATTTAATATGGTAACTGACGCCGAATTAAACTAAATAGAGGGAACTCCAGCTCCAACACTGAAGATGTCTCTAGCAATTTGCAACATCAACGACCATGCCGTACCGCTTCTACTTCACTACTACTAGATCTGGCTGTGGAACCGCGGCAGGCTTGGGCTATGAAGCTGTATCAGGGTCTGGCTATGAAACCACCTCAGGCTCTGGTTATGAGGCTGCTTCACGGTCTGGTTATGAAACTGCCTCGGGCCCTGGCTATGAAGCTGCTTCAGGGTCTGGCTACGAAACTAATAAACTAGTTGGTACTCTAAATTAAGTAAAAACAAATAAAGATCCAGGGATTATCAGTGAGAAGATTTATCAGTGCAAAAACTTGAAAATCATTATTATGTGTCTACAATACATGATTGTACTTGGCAAAAAATATTGTTTTTTTAAATTTAATAAAAGAAGAAAAAATAAAACTTATACAAACATTTAACTACCCACCTCAAACACAAGGATAATCTTTGATCGGCTTCAATGGGGTTGCGAAAATTGTTCCTCTGTTTTTCGATATATGGTCGACATATATTCAACAGTGCTTGAAATTTCTCATAATCCATTCTATCATAGTCATAAAATTTTTGAACGTCGTATTTTAAGTCATTAAATAAATTATTGAATTCACCCTTTGATTCCCTTTCTTTCCATAAATTATCAACCCAAAATCTTCTTCTATCCCTATTATTAGCCTGTGCACCTTCTTCTTCATCTGCAATAATCGATATCAACACCAAATCCCAATCTACCATTTTAAAACTGAGGAACACCAACATTTGATCAAACGCAATTGAAGACTAAAAGTGTATCAGGCAGCAGGAGTCGCTGAGGCGTGCTTTGTCGTGCCGCAGCACGCCATGGCATGCCGTGGCAAAGTGCTGGAATGCCGCGGTATCTAAGCGGCCAGTGTGCGCTGACTCACGGCAAAATCCCTTGCCATGCCGTCCCGGTCTGCGTAGGCCTTTAGTCAGAAGACACTATATTGTCTAAGGCACCTATACCTTACTGAATGTATATTGAAACATAATAATAGTCGTTATAAAGTAAATCTAAATAAAAATATAAAAAAATGCAAAACTAAATAACATCATAAATAAACGCAATAAATTCAGGAAACAACAAAAGCCTAGTTCTAATAACATTAAACTAAGGAAAGAACGTGTTTTTCCAATAAATAAATAAAAAACTATTAAATTAAATCTGAAGACAGTAAAAACATTTATCAAATTGACACCCAACGATTACAGTCTGGAATTGAGGTACTTGAAGAGTTAGTACATTCACTTTATATTAAGTATGTGAGCTCTCAGAAACAAATAACAGAACATATCCTTGCTGCCAACGAGTTAGTAGAAATGTGTAACGATGAGGCAGATCCCGATGACTCTTAGGACCACTCAATGTTCTTGTCAAAGGGCATCCAACCTTGACGCTCTTCAACCTGAAGCAACGGAGGACCCGTCCTAGTCTGGAGAGGCTCAGAACTGTATGGTTTCATTTTAAGTAGCTCTTAATAGTGAATGCATGGAATTAATATGTACCTACTACCTATCGTAAATGTTCGTACAGATGTTCTATGTCACGAAGTCCGTTTGGCTATGAATGTTGTCAAGCGTGCACATGCACATTGTTTTTGTGTGCGTAACCTCGAGAGCGCTCAGTGTCGATCGGGACACGGTCCGGATCAGTAGTGGTTTTTAGTTCGCGCCAAATTGTTTCACGGAGTAAGGTCAGCATGGCAACAAAACGAAGAAGAGTTGTCCATAGTGAGGTAATATTTATTTATACGTTTTCAATTAAAATGTTATACAAAGATACTTAATATAGCAATAGAAGTATTTATAAAATGAATGTTTTTTTGTGTTATAAAATGTTTATATTACTTAATTATTTTGATTACATTTTGTTTTAGGGTCGAAACATGATAGCTAGTGTTTATCATTTTCTGCGAGAAGAATATGAATTTACAAAATCATTAATGGAACTCAACTGTGATTTGTCTCATTTACGAGACATTACACGCCGTACAGCTGAAGCTACGGGTGTGAGCCAAAAAACAGTTCAAAGAATATTAAAAGAAGAGAAGGAATTGCCATCCACTTCATCAAAATTCACTTCACCTATGAAGAAAAGGAGAAAGCGAGATAATAAAGTGGATATAGATAATTTTACAGCCGATGTGGTTCGCAGTACTGTACAAGATTTCCATATTGTCCATAAAGAAATTCCAACATTAGCTAAGTTAAGAACAGCATTGAATGAAAAAATCGGATTCGAAGGTTGTTTAGAAACTGTTCGCAAGTTACTGTTGAAATTAGGTTACAAGTGGCGCAAAACAGAGAACAACCGTAAAGTCTTGACGGAGCGTGATGATATACAAATGTGGCGTTTAAAATATTAAAAAAAATAACAGAGTACCGCTCTCAAAGTCGGCCCATTGTCTACACCGATGAGAGCTACGTCCTTTCGACACACGTGCGAAACAACACCTGGGCAAAAAAAGGATGGTTTTTTGACCCATGTATTTGCTAAAGATGTTATAAGAACAAAATTGTAGGAGAAAGCATTGGAAAAGAAAAAATTGGAATCGGATAATTTCGTCAAGACAATGTGCTATCCTTTCAAGCCTTTTAAGGTGGGGTTACATTCAAAAGGCGTACCTACTTGTTTGAAAGTGTGATTGAACCCGATTTCTTTCTGCCAGATTCTTTCCGACGTTAACAAAGAAATTATTTGCTAAGTTGGCAGATGTCAGCGGTGTCGAGTGCGTTAATAAACCTGAAGATGACTCATTTTGTTTCGAGGTATATTTTACATTTTTAATATATTTCCAGATCTGTTTACTATTTGTTCCAGCCTTTTCCAGTGCAGTTTTATCATAGTTGCTTTTAACCTTTTTGAGAAGATCATTACAGAAATTACGATACCTTTTGTACGATAGTTGCAGTATTGCATTATCTGGATGAGATTTAGCCTTCATGTGCAGTTTATCTCTGTTTCATATAACGAATAAGACCTGTCGTGATCCAGGGTTTTGTGTTACAATTTTTAAGGCTCAATCTTAATATGTCTGTATTTTTCTGAATTGCATATCGTATATTTTCTATTATATACAACATACAAAACTGCGGATCAGGAGAATTGTAGATTGGATCAAAGTTGATGACGCGTAAATCTTCTTCAAGTTTATTTATGTTTTATTAAATTGTGCGAATTTTTTGTTTGCACCGCGGTAATCACCGCATTGATGTCTTTTATTAGTCCATGCACCGCAGACGCGTTGATGTCTTTTTAATGGTCAAAAGCTGGTGTCGTCACAGGACGCGAAAACAATAGTTTAGCCCCATCTCAAAAATGCCCAACGCGCCTTTTATGCCTAGGGATTAAAAGTGGGTATCGTTTTCTTAATTTTCGAGGGTGCTAAAGCCGATAGTGATGTCAAAATGTAAATCCACGATGGCGGTTGCGAAAATTTTGTTTTTTAAATCATACGTGAGAAGGAACTTCGTTCCTGACGGGGGTCGGATTATTGACTTTTTTTTTCTCATAGAGGGTGTTAAAAAGTAGAGTGTTCACCTCGGGACCAACACTATTTTAAGCTCGAGTGACGTACTTTGAATCCCTTGCTGCGCTCAGGATTCTACTCTTCTCTAGAGTCCTTCGCTCCGCTATGGATTCAACGAAACACCCTCGCTTTAAAAATAGTTGTTTGCTCTCTTGGCAATCAATCTATTGTTTCGCTTTAAACAAAAAATGTTTTAGTTACTCGCCAGAATCGAGATGGTGAGCTGAAACAGTTATTGCCTAAGCATAAAGCAGTGAACTGGACCAGGCACCACCTTGCATTAAGGGAGTGAGCTAAAATTACAGAACCAAAGAGATTGTCTAAGCCTAAAGACAACTCTTGTTTTGGGGTCCAGTACAATTTGAATTGGGAATAAATTACTGCAGAATAATTCACAAAGCCTCCTAAGACTAAAGGGTCTATGTTTTGAGTTCAGTAATATGATTTTGAGTAGAAGAGCGAGAGAGAGAATCTACCATAGTAGATTCATAAATGGGATTACCAGTTGCAAAGTAATGAGAGTTCCTAAGTCTAAAAGAAAATGTAAACCCTACAACTGAAATTCTATTAGTATTATGAATCATGATTGGCTCCCAAGTAAAGACAAAAAGAAATTCACTAATAATAATCAAGTAAACAATAAAATTTTCAAGCCATCTTATAAAACAAATTCTAATAAGAAAAATAAGTATAATAACTCGGACAAAAAATCAAAGAATAATTATAAAAAAACATTCCTTTCGTCGTACAGACTCCCGAGACACCTCCAATATTAAAGATAAGTGACAATCAAAGCAGGGTGTTCAAAGGCGGGTGCCTAAAATTTCATGTTCAAGCATGGAAACAATTGGGAAGCATATTCAACAAATAATAGCGAAGAGTCGCATACCATTTTTAGCAAAACCTCCTTTACATTACCCTTACAAAAGAATATTAAACAAATTTGCAAGCCCAGAAAATGACAGAAGTAGTAGAACAGTTAAAAGTAGCAGGCATATTAGAAAAATCAAAAAACATGACACTCGGCTTTCACTCCAAAACGTTTTTAGTCAAAAAAACCAGATGGGGGGATACGCCCCATTTTCAATTTAAAGAGATTTACATGTCTCGACTCGGCATTTCCAGTTAATTTCTTGTCTGGATGTAATTCAGTTCATACAAGACAGGGACTGGATGACAAAAATCGACCTTCATCAAGTGTACTTTCAGTTGAGCATAAAGAAACCCCACAGGCATTTTCTACGCATAATATATGGAGGCAAAATATTGCAGTTAACGGCCTTGCCTTTCGGTCTCACATCAGCTCCTCACTCTTTCGCATCGGTGACCAATTGGATTGCGGAAATCCTTCGGAGACAAGGCATAAGAATTATAGTTTATTTAGATGATTTTTTAATAGCCAGTCAAAATCAAACACAACTCATAGAACACACCAAAGTAACTGTGGATATTCTGGTAAAGTTGGGTTGGCATGTCAACTTTCAAAAATCACTTCTCACCCCAACTCAGGAAATAGAATATTTGGGCATCGCATGGAACACAAAAACAAAACTAATTTCTCTTCCTGTAAAAAAAGTACAAAAAATAAAAGAATTAGCAGCAAGTCTATTACAAAAGAAAGAGTCTTGTCCAGCAAACACAAAAATTGCTGAGTGTGCTAAATTTCGCGAACTTAGTAACTCCAAACGGACGGCCTTCATTGTCGCCGAACTCAGATTTTTCTAAAATCATTCAGAGGATGCAGACCAAGGCAAAAGAGGGAGTTGCCACCTCTAGTGACTCGAGAGTTACAATGGTGGGTAAAAAACGTAGGCAAAAGTGCAAGAACAGTGCACAACCCCAAGATAACCCACTTTCTCACCACAGATGCGGCCCCGTAGGGTATATATGTTCTGTGGATGCGGCGGACGCGGGCTGGGGAGCACACCTGAACAACATCATGTTGTCAGGCAAATGGAATTGCCGCCAACAAAAATGGCATTCCAATGTGAAGGAGATGTTTGCAGTGTATGTAGCCTAGAAAATCATAGACAGCATCTTCAAGTCTAACCCTTTGTCTTTCTTTCGGCACATAATGACTGTTTTATTTAGTGTAAAACAGTCCTATTAACTTAAAGTGTGTGCTTTCGGATGGTTCGTTAAGCAAAGTAAGACTTGAGGGTATAAGGCGTGCCATAGGACATGCACGGCCCAGGAGGGCCGTGTTGACAACACCGAGTGAAGCTACTTTGGGCGTTGGCATTGAAGTGGGAGGAAGGGAGGGACTTCCCCGGCATTATTACTTTCAAGCCGTGAGACGCGTTGATTTGTGATTTTTTTTCCAAATTAATATAAGTTTCTATAAATTGCTACGTATTTTAAGCCTCCGTATAGGAATAGTTAATAATTTGTTGCAGATTTTATTGGAAAGAAGTTCTTTAACGCAGCATGTAAACTTTCAGAAATCATCACGCTAAAAAGTGTTAATACTTGCGACTGTCTTCTGTCTATATCAAAGAGAAAGAAAGAAAGAGAGGGAGAGAGAACGCCGGAAAAAAACAAAAGAAAAGAGTAAAGTGATTACAATATCGTGGGATAAAATTTTACACATCGGTACGAGGACATTGCATGCCGGAGAGAGGGAAAGTGTGATGAAAATTCAAGATGGTGGCTCTGAAAATTTTCATATTTTTCGTCGTGGGTATCGTTTTCATGGTTTTCGAGAGTGTTAAAGCCGATAGTGGGGTCGAAATGTAAATCCGAGATAGCGGCTCTGAAGATTTTCAAATTTTTCGTCATGGGTATCGTTAAGAGCGTTAAAACCGATAGTGGGGTCGAAATGTAAATCCAAGATGGCGGCTCCGAAATTTTTTAAATTTTCGTCATGGGTGTTGTTTTCTTAGTTTTTGAGGGTGCTAAAGCCGATATGAGGTCAAAATGTAAATCCAAGATGGCGGCTGCAAAAAATTGTTTTTGTTTTAAATCATAGGAGAGAAAGAACTTCGTTCCTGACGGGGTTCCCCCGACCGCTCACGTTTTTTTGACGACTGCTTAATTAATTAATTAGTACAAAATGTCTAAACACGTTGATACTGTCAAAAAAAAAAAAACATGTGGATCAATATATAGAAAACGGAAACCAGAAAAAAAGGACATTCAAAAAACAAAAAAAAAAAGAATATAGATAAATAATATCACAACAAAAAATCAAGACCTGAATCTGGAATACAAACGAATGCAACGGTAGTGGAATCTCTGTCTGACAAGTCATCTGTGGACAAGTCAGATCGGATAGCTGTTGACGGGATTGTGGACGAAGTTTTCCAAAATGAGGAGACAAGTTGAGCTACTATTACAGATGCTGCTCAGGATTACTCCATTGGTGATGTACAGTACCGACCAAAAGTCCATAGGCAATCGCACAAAGCAATAGACTGACGCTTCGGTTTGACTTACGACCTTCTTCTATAAGATGTTACAATACTATAGATACACACACACTCACTTTGTCTGCAACTCATAGTAGTTCATAATTTCAATCAATATAGAATACGGCGTGCTAGCTCAGTGGATAACGTGCTTTGGTATGTGCGATTATGGCGAGCCGAGCGAGGGTTCAAATCCCATCTGTGGTTTGCTTGTAATTTTTAATAATTACATTCATAGTTTTTGTTATTTTTTAATAATTATTATTCATAGTTTTTGTTATTTTTTAATAATGACTAGTTCAATAATCATTCGTTTTTTGTTTCGGTCGTCTTGTTCACATAAATATTAAGGTTTAGCAGGTAGACCACAGAAAACTAAGTAAATCATTTCGATTTCTGTGGGGTAGACAGACGCAGTTCGTTACGCGTATTCGCGATTGCTACGGTCTGTTCCCAGCCAATCTCAAAACTTTGTTGGTTCGTGGTTATTGTTGGTGACGAGTATTTAAGTATTAGCGGTGTTGTGGTTATTGTTTTCAAAATGCAGTCAAATATATATATTGAAGGGAGATCAAATATTATTGCGCTGCGTAAAAGTGAATGTAATTTACACAAATATCTAATGAGACCGGACTAAGTGTGAGTGTTATCATTTAAATATTTCATATTTTACTAAACATAAATCTTAATCAAAGGTATTGTTGATAGAACAGAGGTATTGTTGAGACAGAAGATGCCTTTAAAATTTTAAATTCATTATGAGGTTTAATTCGATTAGTGAATGATAAATAATTATTATGTGTAATAAATACAATGTTATTCTTTGTTCTAGAGAAATACTGTGAGGGTTAAGAGGAATGAGGAAGAGGCTTATTATCGAGCAGTAGCGACGTCAAATGATGGAGGAATATGAAACAAATGGTTTCATACCAACGAGATATTTTGCTGAATTATTAAACACGTCATTATGAACCGTTCGCTGTGCACTCTGAAGACTTGTATCACTGAAGACCAGCTAGGAAGCCGTTTTCGACAGAAAGGCATAAACAAGAACGTTTAAGTTTCGCACGATAATATTAAGACTTCAAGTGGGACACTGCTATATTTTAACCTTAAAATATTTACCGTACCAACTTAATAAACAACAGATTCGTTATTGCATGAATTTGTGGTAACGATTTTTTAAGCAAGTTACAATATGTTGTTTGTCGTATTTCTCGCAGATAGACCGAAAATGTTTAAGATTATTTTAGTAATATTATTATTTTAGGATTACAATTTGAGGTTAAGTATCAATCTTCTTTTCGTAAAGAAAATGAATACTTAAGCTATAACCTCAATACCAACCAATATTTACTAAAGCCAAATAAAATGTAAAATAAATAATGTAAACAAACTGCCCATACTTTACCTTAAAATCACCTATTTTGTAAGTAGTTTTTTTTTTACATTTTGATTAGTCTTATATTCTTATTTATTGCTTAATTACTTCGACCATGATCAAAGCTAACTAATAATAAGCTAGCTAATATTTATGGTGAAAAAAATCAATTTAAAATTTAAAACATTTCTTAATACAAATATGTCAAAATAATATAAATTACTTCTAAGTTTTTTGACATCTATTTCACATCTTATTGAGCTGACGTAATGACAAATAATTGTAGCAATATATTATCTATAAGTAAAATAAATATAACGAATACAATTTTTTAATTTTGCTATCACATATTACGCATTTTTAATTCTAAACCCTTTATTGCAATAACAGCATTAATAAAAAAGGCAGCAATAGTTAAGATATAATATTATTGCAAACAAAAATATTAATATTTGCAAAAACTGCACTGTGCTTGACGAGGTTGGCACCTAAGCCAGTTTGCATCTCAGACCAATGCTTAACGCGTTCTGCTATCTGCACACGTAAGTTTCGTTTGAATTTTACCATTGCCATAAACTAGCCAAGGTCAAGCGCATGATGCGTGTTGTCTAACAAAAGCGACGGAAATATATATTTGTTTCGGTAGTGAGGCGCAAGTACGCGACGATACGACAGTGTGTAAAGCGCAATACTGCGTTCTCTGTGGTGTGTGGGCCGTGTTGTTTACACATACAGACATACGGACTATACCGCGTGTTCACAGCAATATGATTCTTAACGTGCTTATGCACTTTTGAACGCTTACTGTACAACAAATACAAATTCTAGATGACGTTATGTGAGTATGTGTACTAACGTCTTCTAGAATTTGTATTTGTTCGTGATTTTTTTTACAGTAAAAATACTACTATAGCGCAAACTTTAAACACGCGAAAAAAACAGCTAACTCGTCAAAATGTAAGGAATAAGTAGCTGTTTTTGATTTCAGGTTTGGTCCCATAGCAAAAGTTGTTCATAATGATGAGTTAAGTCACGTGTTTAAGTTTGCGCACTGCATAAAAAATCTCCATGTATTAGATCCAGCCAGTTGGCCACTCACTCAAAGTAGCAAAATTATCGATCATAAATTTGTGGTCCAGTGCAAACTCTGATTGATAAATTATCCGAAGAGGGCGATATTTTACTAATTCACAAAAAACTTTTTAATAGGTAAACTTTTATAAACATATTATTAGTTAAACATTCAATTTTGAATTTTAAAATTTAATTCACTATAACAGAAATCCCAGGTTTTCATGTTTTTAACGCTCCAGGCACTCCACTAAAGGAACAAATACAAAATAAGGTGCAACATCTACCTTGTCTAGACAACTAATTATGTAGCTAATATTTATTTCAATATTCCCATTAAATAAAAAATGTCTGGCTGCGGTAACGTTACCCCAGCAAGAAAGGTTTTTGTGAAATAACTAAAAAACTACAAGTGCAACAAATCTAAAAATGTGCGCAATAATATTACAGAAGCTGGGCATTTAATTATCTATTAGATTTAAATGACTATTTTTGACATTACTTTGCTGTTTTTTTTTTTTTACGAAAAGAATCACATATAAGGGTACTAATTATTTGTATACTTAGAATAGCTGCAGCATGCCCCTTTTCGGCGCTCATGGTAGTTCTGCTGAAGGGAGCGTGACCACCTTCAAAGTCGTTTCTCGAAAACTACTAAGGTACCAGTTTTGTTGTTCGAGCACTAATTAGTACCAATTGTTTACCAAATATGGAAGCGATTGCCATTGGTGGTCCGGCGGTAGTCACGGACATCATTAAAACTAAATACCCCGAGAACGTCGCCCCGTTAACCTTAATTTTTTGCTGTCTGTTTGATAGATAGGAAAAAACAGGATCAGCAGCTTGTCTACGATTTCCGTACTGGTGTGATTTACAAATCAGTGTATTGAGGTCAACGCAGTCAAACGCGTTGAGGAGGTCACAGAAAATGCCAATTGCATCCTGGGACTTCTCCCAGGATTCCAAAATGTGACTCATGAGTTTTACTCCTGCGTCAGTCGTCTACCTACCTTTCGTGAAACCAAACTGCTGACTATCTATAATCCCATTTGAATTAAAATGTGACAACATCTGGTCTAGCATGATTTTTTTTCATGTATTTTACTCAATGCTGGTAGCACAGATATAGGTCAGGATTTAATTACCCGATTTGAAAATTGGTACTATTTACTTCGTTTCATTAAATCAGGAAACGTACCGCTATCTTAACATTGATTAAATATGCCTGTTAGGACAGGGGCAATTGTGTTAATGATATCTCCAAAAACCTTATCGGAAATCCCCTTTAGGTCTTCATGTTATATAATAACTCCTGCACTCTACGTTTAATAGGTTTAGCCATTTTTCTTCTTTATTTTGTGAACACAACATAAAACGTAAACAATCTAACATTTTAAGTAAGACTAAACCATTGAGATAGAAAAAACACGGAGGCGCCGCGATATTCTATACATAAATTTGCTTATACAAATATGGATTCTACACAGATACAGACGCCTCCCGTCATTCCGACCTCGCCGTCGAGGTCCTTTGCGATCGCGTCCGCGCCCCCGAGTAAATGATACTCCTCCCCGACCCTTGCTCGATAACGAGGTGCCAGCAGTGGTTTCAGCTGTGCACGTAGCTTTAAATTCCCCGATTAATAATAATGATCAAAACTTTGATCCAGCCCGTCCCATCTTTGATGTCCTCCCTCCGGTGACGCCCTAAGCCGAGGCTCGTACCCCACAGGGGGTGCCCTTAGCGAGCGTTCACCTAGCTTTTTAGCTTAGTTTTGTATGCCCCTGGCTGGAGGCTTTGAGTGTAGCAGCTTAAGGCAACCACAGGATTGACCGGTTAAGTAGTCATGACCTCAGAGGTCAGCTACGAGATGCCCTACAGAAAAAAAAAAAAAAACAAATATGGATGAAATACGAACTAGAATGTGAAATATCGTGTTATTTCACTCTTTCTAATGTGGTAATCGTATTTGATAAAAGAGACAACAATATTTCAGTTGTTCCTCATAATGGCAACATTTTGTTGAGACGTAGTGACAGTTGTAGGTAAGTGTCATATCCGCTATAATATGCGACAAGTTCATGGTAGTTCTGCTGTCAAGTGGTTGTTTACTTTTTGTTTTATTGAGATTTGTGAGAAAATTACGAGGAGTTTTCCTTTAAAACTACATAATTATATACGTTGGAAAACACCAATTCAACATGCCTGTGTGTTGTATTGTGAAGTGTGGTGCAAGAAAGAAGTTAAATCAACCTCAATTGTCTTTGCACAGGTTAGTAGCCGGTTTTCATGCAATAGTACATAAAGTGATAAACTTTCGATGAAAAAATTGCTAGGCGATCATTAAATACGGCTTACATTTTAATATATGGGTTTATTTCCGTCCAACAGACCTTTTTATTATTTCATAATTACATTCGTTTGTTTACAATGATATGTCATGGTGGAATAGTGTTGTACCGTTGCCGTAATAGTTTCTGATACTAGTTCCTTCGCTGCGCTGAAATGATATTACTAGGTCAGACCCGTGGTTTACAGCAAACTGTATTTTTTGGTTCATAGCACCGAGAGACCGTTCCACAGAGTTTTATGATGTGTATACGATTTTTTTGTTGAAGTTTTTAAGATGAACAATACTGTAGAACATACATTTTATGTAACTTTTATGATTTCCGCGGCGCACGCTAATAAAGTTCCCAGTCCGCCTTTTTTTTCCGACATCTTCAAAATAATCGTCAAATTTCAGCCAATTTACACAAAACCTTAATGAATTATACACTAAAACCTTCCTCATGAATCACTCCGTCCATTAGTGAAAATTGATTGAAAATACGTTTAGTAGTTTTGAGTTTTTCGCGTTCAGACAGACAGACGCGGCGGTGGACTTTGTTTTATAATATGTAAGGATGTGTATTATTCCGAATGTTCATTTATGATAAAATTGTTAAAAATTTAATTGCAATTAACTGCACTGTTGGATTTTCAACTCTCAGCGCCGAGTCTACCGTTGAAAATCAAACAGTGAACTAAGTGACACTTAAATGAATCCCTAATGGATTCATTTAAGTGTCACTTAGTGAAGGTGAAAACAGGCATAAGACTTGCATGCTCGCTCGATTCTTAATATTTGGCTTTGTTTAAACGTTCACTTGCCAAACATTAGGTTTGCGTTACAAATATTTGTGAAAACTTTATTTGCTAAGTAATAATTCTATAAATGAAATTATAATTATGCGGAAAATTGTTTGGGAAGTGATAAATTGTCAATACTCGTTTTTTCCTGTTACAACGGACTATTAGCTAATATTTTTTTAATATGATTCAACCGTGATATCTAGTAAGATTCGTAATACTATTACGTACTAGTATCGATACTCGAAATAGTAACACTATGTTCCCTGAATGACACAACCCTAGCATTGGCAGCCATTTTAAGAGACATTTTGAGTTGTAGGTATGCACCTTTTTTTTGTAGGTATTTCCAGTCCATACTTATTAAATATGTCTATGGACTAAACTGACAGATATAAAATTGACCACAAAATTTTTTTTGGGGTTGCCCATTTATTCCATTGCAGACTGTAGCACTAGTCGGCAAAGTATTGCCGTCATCATAGGTCTGCATAAATATTTAGTTCTAAATGTTACCACGTCAACTCTTATGTCGACATGTATGTCTCGTTTTGATAATTAAAAAAAATGCAATATAAAAAATGAAATTGTTTTGAAAATATTAATATTTCGCTGAAACATTGGAGAGGAACATTATTTATTTGATTTCTCGAAAACTGTCAACCATATGACAACTATAACCATATAACGGCTGCGTACTATAAACTACTTAGTGGCCACTCTGGCCCTGAGCACATTACCGAATGTGTGTGTGATGTGTGTGCGGGAGTAATCAGGGAGAACAGAGAGCAGGTGCGTTCGTTTTGCTTTTTCCATCAGCCATACACTATTTTCTTACAGCCAATTTTTTTAAAGTCAGAGTATATGTATTTTGGGGCATCACTCGCTCTTATCGAGGTGGTCGCGTATTTCGGTGACACTGATGGCGCCATTCTGCACGCATTCGAGCACCGCGAGCAGCAGTCGCTTAACGTTGTTCTTGGCCGCGAACTCGATGAGATCGCACGCGTTCCCCGCGCTCACGCCGCGCACCAATCTGTCCACGCAGAGCCGTTCCAGCTCCGGCATGATGTAATACGAGGACAACAGCAGCAGCTGCTCCAAGCCCGACTCGGGGAGCACGTGTAGGTATACATAGTTCTTCAAGTGCTCAAGAGTGGCTTTGGACGTGCCGGTGACGTCCACATGCCCCTCTGCGGTCTCGCGCCACGCGCCACCCAGCATGCGGCGCAACACGGGGCTGGCGGCCGCCAACACGGCGCGGTGCATGCGCACGGAGCCGTCTTCGCCGCGTAGCTCGAAGTCCGTCAGCTCTGTGTCCTCGTGCAGGCCCGCGAACGAGCTTGCGTTCGGCTGCAGGCGCATCTCCACCGCCACGTCAAACGTGAACTGCTGCCTCTTGTTCTCGTGTATCAAGTGCCACGTGCCATCGTCGCTGGTGAACGTCTTGCCCACTATGTTCAGCTCCACGCTGGTGAAGTATATCATGTAGGTGAGGTCGTCGCCGTCGCGCCGCTTGGTGAACCGCACGAACAATAAGTTGTTGTACACATTGGTGTGTCCGTTGTTGACCTGCACGGCGATCAGTCGCACCTGGAACAGTGCCGCGCCGCTGATCACGAACTCAGGGCTCGTCTTTGTAGCGAAGGGAGTGTTGTAGTTAGTTACGGTTAGCTTCGTTGTAAGTGAGTTGCCTTTTTGTGTTACTTCTCTTGTTTCCATTCTGCAAAACAGAAAAAAAAATACATTTTACTTGAGACACCTGGTAGACGACCTACTTGCAATTTCTTAAACAGTAATTAAATGAAACGCCATCTGAAGTTTGTTATTTCTTCTGAGCCTGTGCAAACAAACAGGCTTCATAGTTTTTAATTGGCCAACAGAGACCATAATTATTGTCTGTCACCTTTGCACGTCTAACGAATGAATGGATTTCGATGTTTGACACATGGTAGACCATGAGTCTACCTGGATGAGGTTATAAAAACAAAAATCTTGACCATATTGCACTTTTGTATAAATCTGTTTCTTTTTGGAACGAAGTTCTTTAACACAGCTTGTAAACTTTCAGAAATTGTCACGCTAAAAAGTTTTAATACTTGCGACTGTCTTCTTCTAATTCAAAGAGAAAGAGAGAGATAGAGATCGCCGGCAGAAAAAAGAGAAAGAGTAAAGGGATTACAGTGTCGTGGGATAAAATTATACACATCTGCCCGAGTACACTGCATGCCTGAGAGAAAGTGTGAAAAACAAAAATTCAAGATGGCGGCTTTGAAAATTTTCAAATTTTTCATCATGGATATCGTTTTCATTTCATTCAAGGGAGCAAAAGCCGATAATGAGGTCAAAATGAAAATCCAAGATGGCGACTGAAAATTTTCAGATTCTTCATCATGGGTATCATTTTCATGGTTTTCGGGGTTGTTAAAGCCAAAATGAAAATCCAAGATGGTGGCTCTGAAAATTATTAAAATTTTCGTCTTGGGTGTCGTTTTCATAGTATTCGAGGGCGCTAAATCCGATATGAGGTCAAAATGTAAATCCAAGATGACGGCAGCAAAATTTTGTTTTTAATCATACGTGGAAAGAAACTTCGTTCCTGACGGGGTTCCCGTCCGACCGTACACTTTTAAACGCTTGTGAGTCTACTGACTGACCGCGTCTTCCTCCGGCTGGTGTCAGGCAGTAGTTATCATTGTGAGGCCTCGTCTCGAAGTCAGCGGGCAGCGGGGCGGCAGCAGCTGCGGCGCGGCAACGCATAGTTTTATATGGAACCGTTCGCTCCCCGCGCCGCTGCCTTCGAGGCCAGTTACATATAAGTCTATGCATTTGAACGCGCCGCTGTCGGCGCCGCCGCGAGGCTATAATATTATATCTGTAGGGTACTTCTGTTGGATAGGGTCACCCCCTATTACATGGGATTTAAACATACTGGCGAAATCTGGGTGTACTATAAATAGGTCACCTCTGCCTTACCCTTGTGGGAAAACATGGGCGTGCGTGATGTTATGATATGTTGTTCTGTTGCATTTTTTATTTCAGACCGTAGGTACCCGTTATAGGTCCTCCTTCTATGAGACCGTGATGATTCAGAAGGAAGCTGCCGAGCGGGATCGTGAGGGGGCTGATCTCGCTTGTAGGAGATGGCGAAGGGGAGGCAACCGCCTCGACGCCTAACACGGCTGTCGGGAATTAGGGATCACGGGTCACTCAGTGGGGACGCCGTCCGCCCACTGAGTGACCTCAGGGAATACGGCGCACAGTGGTCAAACGCAAAGACAAAACATTTATTTCAATTAAACCATTTACAGACACTTTTGAACTGTCAAGGAATTGGTCAGTCAGAAATATGAAGCTAGTTGCCCATTCCAAAGCGTAGTAGGTAGGTACCTATGAAGAAGAATGGGCAAGAAACTCCACGGACACTCTTTTAAATAAAAAATTGTTACAAAATATTTGTTACATCATTCATGTTGAAATTATACATGTGAGAACAATGTAGAAAGACGTGCACGTTAGAAGCACGTAATAAAAAGAAAAAACAAAGAACAATTCAAAAATTAAAATAAATTAAAAATAAGCCATGGCAACTAAGAGATGACCAGTCCCAACTGACGGCGCCCGTTCACGAAAATGACGCATGGATTAGCACCATTCAGCTCAACCATTTTGAAGGGAGCTAAATGATCCAACACACGCGCCACCATCAGCGAAACATCTGAGCGAGCTTGACATACAGCTGCCATGGCACATTCAAGTCAATGCAAGACATATTAGCCGGTAAATGGTAACTCTTTAGTACATAGTGCTCTCACTTGTGCTTGAGATTTGAGTTTATACAATGCAAAGATGGTCTTACAATCTTCAGCAGCTCCAACAGATGATGCAAATGTTAATCAATTAGTTGTGGTTGTGGAGTAGGACCAGCATTGAGCCAAGCATTTTGGTCACTTGCTACCTTGCACATTTGCACAGTGAGGTTTCGGCGAGACCCCTTTATAGTCTCCCCAGATATGTGCCCTAACAGGCGCTGCACAGAAGGAGTTCCGGATTGGTCTTTTGAGGGGTAACGGTGCCTCTTCTATGTCCAGATGGTGACCACCGGGGTGGTTTTAATGAGGTAGGAATCCCACACTTCGTGATGTTATCCCCAAAGCCCGCGCGCCTTTTGAATTCGAAGGTTACCGCCCGAAAAAAAAAAGCCGTATAGGTAGATATAGGTAGGTGCCTACTTGATTTTTAGGAACGAAATTCTTCGACGCGACTTGCGGTTGGAGTTGACTGGTAGAAATCGTCACATAAGAAAAAAGCGTTATGCATGCGTGATAACTTTATGAAAGCTTCTAAAACTTATACTATATGGCTCGGTATTAAAAACGCGTATTTTATTCCCACTTTCTCTCTCTTATACGAATGTGTGTGCGTGCAGCAGGACCGTAGGCAGGAGAGGTTTTGGAGGTTCAAACCCCTCGAAATTTGAGAAACCAGAATCTCAATTCAGAGATCGACCCCCCTGGAGTATCTCCGTAGTCTCTAATACAGATATCTAATTGTAAACTATTTCGCATAGGCGTACTTTATAATTTATAAAAGCAGTAAGAGTTGCAGTCTGCGATGTGATGGGCTCCGAAAGACACTGTTTTAACAAAAACTACTGCAATACAGCTTATAAGTACACTGCAGGTATCAAACTTGTTTGCCACGTACCGTGCGCTTATACTAAATAACCTGCCTAGCTGCGAGCAACTTGAAAGTAGCGCTCGCCGGCCGCAGCCGCGGCAACGCTCACTTCGCTCGCTCGGCTCGCGCGCGGTTGGTCACAGTTCTAACCTAAACCATTTCACAATTTTTCGACAGTTTATAATCTAACGGAAATAATACTAAGGGTATCTGCGTTGAATCCGCCTTATACAAACAAATGCGACTACACTAGAAACCGCTGTCTTGCAGCTGGGTTCGGACGGACTTTTACTGCTTTAAGCCATTCGCAAGATAATGCAGCACAAGACTATGGGTGTCTGTGTTGCATCCGCCTTTGTATTTACGCGTCCTGGCGGGCGTGCGGAACTTCGTTCCTGACGTTCGTCCCGACCCGCTCCCGACACGCACTCGCCTTGTGTGTGTTTTGAGCTTTATTATTATTATAACGTAGACATTTACAATAGTAGGTAAACCCAATATGTAATTAAATGTTCTTAAGTTAAGGAAACATCCAAACATTAATCGGTTTTTAACGATCTATCTTGTTGTTGTCGATCGATCGACGTTCACGTCTGTATATATTGTTCTCTCATGTATCATCAAAGAGTGTCCGTGGAATTTCTTGCCCGTTCTTATTCATAGTACCTACCTACTACGCTTTGGAATGGCCAACTAGTTTCATCCTTCCGATTGACCGACCCCTTGACAATTTAAAAGTGCCTGTAATTGGTTTACTTATCTACTTATTTCAAATAAATGGTTTGAGTTTGATGAAGTAAAATAATTTGAATATTTTGATGCTCTGTAGATAGTAAAATAAGGAAACATTATACTACTAAGGAAACGTCATATAAGATACCTAAAAACACACCCTTTTTATTATTATGTATATTTTGGTATATTTTTCAAAAAAACTTGTACCAAGTGCCAGGAATTTGCAAATTTTCGAGCACCATGGGAGTATAACAAGGTTTTCAGGGTTGCAAACTTGGGTATAAATTTACTCTCAGGAGTCTCAGGAGACCTAACAATATAGGTACCTTATACCTATATAAAAAACGGAGTTACATGCGCTTTTGCGATGTTGATGTTGACTTCCAACCGCATTGGGCTCTGCACCGTGAGATTCGCCTTCTCAGCAATCCGATGGCGTGGGATCGAAGATTGTGCAATTTTAGTGTATTGGTGGATCACTCTTGTTTCTCATATCGAACAATTGTCGCGCATCTTAGTTTTACCGATCTAATTGTAATAATTATTTTAATTAAATTCTTTAAGTAAATTATATCGATATTAGACAAAGCGCGTTAAGTAAAAAAAACTGCCCTGCCAAAAAACGGCAGGGCAGTTGTATTATTATTTTTTATTTTTTTTTTACTTAACGCGCTTTGTCCAAGTTGTTGGCAGTTAATTTGGTTGACAAAAAAACGTACAATTATTAAATTAGAGTGTCTATAAGGACATCAAAATGTGAATTATTTCTGAAGCTCCATTTTGTATATGTATGTTAGCCAGACAACTATATTAAAATCTTTTACAACCAGACAGACCGATCCAAGGGACCAAACATCCCCTAGATCCCATTTTAATACTGCTGTGAGTATTAGCTGTATATGAATAGGTACATAGAGAGTGACTTTTAATTTGACGTATTCTGTGACGTGTTAAAGCCATTATTGTTCCGCTGTGAAAATGGTATAGTGCTATTTATGCTGTATAGCTCCATCTCTCTCTCAAACTGAAACAATGATGGCTTTAACACGTCGTAGTACGGCCCCTGGTCATGACGAGCTGAGTGCCTGCCGTGTGTTGGATTGCTGGGAGGTTTGGGAGTTGTGTGGTGGCATTACCAGTTAATTAATTCGATTATTTCACATTTTTTTTTAATAATTCATCCATTTGAAAATTCAACCTTTGCCAGCATTATCGACTGTTTCATCGGCACCTCTAAATATATTTTTATCTTTTGTACCTCGTTAAGTAGCTGAATAAATAATGAAGATGTCTTCGACGTAATTTGTACGCTTTAATTACCCATAGTAAAATTTTGAGATAACTGGTGTCAAAGTTCATGCACGGAATTCTTTTTTTTAAATGGTTAGTAAACTTCTTCCTTTAACTGTTTGATGTTTAAATTTGGTTGCATCAAAAGGTTTGCTAAAGTATTAAGTACCCAATGGGATAGCAATGAAGGCCATTCAATTTGAGAATTTAGAGAAAAGTGATATTTAGTGACGAATTCTGGGAAATTTTCAAAAAAAAATATAAAAAATGGGTTTTCTCGAATCCCATGAATTTTCATCTAGGTTTTATGGGATGCTTAATTGTTGCAACTGAGTCACACTATCACGTCCTAGAAGGAATACGTCAAATTACAAGTCAGTCTCTATGTATTCATATACAGCTAATACTCACAGCGGCATTAAAATTGGATCTAGGGGATGTTTGGCCCCTTGGATCTGGATGTCTGGTTGTAAAACGTTTTAAAATAAGTAGTTATCTGTCTAAAATTTATACAAAAATGGAGCTTCAGACTGTAAGTGAGATTATGTCATTTTTTTTAGAGCTTTAAAGCGTCTATAAGGTAATGCTACCGACGGGAAGTGATGGGAATATGACAGATTTTTAACGATATTGTGTTAAATATACTTAAAAATCAGCTGTCAGAATTTAAGTGAGGTGAGTAGCGTTATTACGTACCTTGCTTACCTGATACCTAGAAAATGGCCGTCTGGCCAAGCTAGCAGGTAGGCATACGATCATAGCACATACTAACAATCTTGTACATTTTGTTCATCAGAAAATAAGGGATGTCTGGTGGCCCTGGGATCTTGGATTATTAATTTTGACACGTCTTTTGAGCGGTTTCTCCCTACGTCGGATTCGAATCCGAAAAATTGTCGGTCCGAAGTAGCCATACCTAGTAGTATTTGTATGAGAGGTTGCACACTAGATCCGAGCTGTGTTCGTTCGAATTTAGAACATTCCCAATTCGGATTGAATTCGGACCGAAGGAATCCAGGGGACAGTAAAGACACCAATAATTATAGACCCGTATCCGTATAGCAAGTTGTTTGAAAAAGTAATGCTTAATCAAATGCTCAATCATTTTAACACCAATAAAATCTTACATGATCAACAGTATGGTTTCACCAAGGGGCATTGTACGACTGACGCCGGTGTCACCTTATTAAAGCACATATTTACGGCGTGGGAAGAGGCCCAAGACGCCATAGGAATTTTTTGTGACCTCTCCAAGGCATTTGATTGCGTCGTCCGCGAAACCTAAATCTCGAAACTTGAGCATTACGGACTTGGAAAACTTGCGCTTAGTTTAGTAAAATCTTATTTAAATGGTAGACAGCAGCAAGTTCAAATACATGGTGTCAATTCACTTGCTTTAAAAGTAAAAAATGGGTGTACCACAAGGATCGATATTAGGTCCTTTCCTCTTTTTAGTATATATCAACGATCTGCCCCATTTGTTAAAAACCCAACCACAAATGGTGTTATTTGCTGATGATACTTCCTTAATTTTTAAAATTAATAGACGTGCATCAAATCTTGACGACGTAAATAACGCCCTGCTGCAAGTCCAAAATTGGTGTACTGCTAATAATTTAGTATTAAATGGTAAAAAAACTAAATGCTTAAGATTTTCTTTAACAAATGTCAAAAGTAGTAATTGTGAGATAGTATTGAATCAAGAGAAACTAGAATTTGTCGATAAAACTGTTTTCCTGGGGATCACGCTCGACTCAAGGCTTCAATGGGGTCCTCATTTAACATCCCTTTCAGGACGGCTAAGTTCAGCAGCATATGCTGTGAGAAAAATACGTCAATTTACTGATGTAGATACCGCGAGGCTAGTCAATTTCAGTTACTTTCATAGTATTATGTCGTATGGTATTTTACTATGGGGTCGGGCTGCAGACATCGAGTCTATTTTTATTCTGCAGAAAAGAGCCATCAGAGCCATATATGGCCTCCGCAGGCGCGACTATCTAAGGGAACTGTTTAAAGATATTAACATCATGACGGTATCTTGTCAATATATCTATGAAAACATTATGTACGTAAGGAAAAATCTACATCTTTTTAGTAAAAGAGGTGCAAGACACAATTATATCACTAGAAATAGGGACCAATTAGTTCAACCAGGTTTCAGATTGGGTAAAGTGGACTCATCTTTCATGGGGTACAGTTTAAAATGTTACAATAAAATACCTCCCCACATACTTCAACTGAATGAAACGAAATTTCAATCTTATATAAAACGCACACTATGCAGCCAAGCATATTATAAGCATATTATAAGTTATCGCTGATATAAATGCTTGGCTAAACGCTGGTCCTGCTCCACAAGGAAAAAAACTACTCATCTTTGCATTGTATAAATTCAATCCCTTAGCATTGTATAATTTCATAACATGTGTGAGTACTATGTACCTACTTTAAAGCTACCATTTACTAGGTACGTCTTTCATTGACTTGAATGTGCCCTTGCGGCTGAGAATATGTCATGCTCACTCTAATGTCTCGCTGACGGTGGCGTGTGTGTTGGATCATTTAGCTCCCTTCAAATGGTTGAGCTGAATGGTGCTCACCCATGCGTCATGTTCGTGAACGGGCGCTGTCAGTAGGGACTGGTCATCTTCTAGCTGCCATGGCTTATTTTAATTTGATTTTTGAATTGTTTTATTTTTTATTACGGACGCTTTTATCGTTCTACATCGTTCTCACATTTATAACTTTAACATGAATAATGTAACCAATAGTTTGTAAACATATTGTGATTTAAAAGAGTGTCCATGGAGTTTCTTGCCCGTTCTTCTCCATAGGTACCTACTACGCTTTGGAATGGGCAACTAACTAGCTTCATCTTTCTGACTGACCGACCCCTTGACAATTCAAAAGTGCCTGTAATCGATTTATTTGAATTAAGAGGTTTGAGTTTGCGAAATCGCTCTTACTCGTTACAGTTAATCGAGTTCAAAAAAAGGAGGAGGTTCCTAATTCTGTTGTATTTTTTTTTTGTTCCAGAAACCGATCGATGTAGCCTCCTAACTAGCATTATTTTATTTAGTGCGGATGCTTTAGCAGCAATACTTAGGTACTAGTATTTCTTTTCTTAATGATAAGAAACAATGTATTTTAGTAAAACTTCAACTGATCACGAATTTTATCTGCCTTTAGGTATAGGTATTCCGTCTTTCGACCTTCAATAAAAGTGACCACACGCGCATCGGTAAGATAACTATTAAACTCAACAGATAGATAATAATCTTATTGGCTACAAACTTCAAAATTAGTGTTATCTTTAACAATTTTTCTTTAAATATTTGTTCAATATAATAGGAATCTGTTATTTTGTACCTCCGGTAATTGCGTAGCACACTTAGATCCACGTGCACGTTAATAACTAACTCCGGAGTAAACAGCTAACTCAGGGTTGGATTAACCTTGAGTTAGCTGTTAAGAGGAGGCTCCCTAAATTGTATGTTTATTTGCATTAATATTCTGATTAAGTCACGCATACATCAAAATGGAATTTAGTATATGATTTATTGGATCTTTTTCTTTCCATAAATAAGACAGTTACGTAATTGGAACATTTTTAAGGATTATTTTAAATAAAAATAAGATTACTCGGCTTTAACGTCTTAAAAATAATTATTGACAGTAAGAAAATATAGTTTATAATCCAAATATAAGATGTTTTTTCTACAGATCAATTATTACTTTAGTTATGAACGGAATAAGAATTGAGACTTACGTCATTTAGTACCGCGACCAAACACGATCACAGAGCGCACGCGATATTCAACTTTATTACTGATGCATAGCGTTTAGCACATAGTGGAGTGGTGGGGTGCATGGGGGCGGAGTTTGCGTGGAAATTGCCTTTGGAGTGCCTGGTCTTAACTCAGAGTTTATTTAGATAACCCATGAACGTGCGTGCGCCTTATACTTAAGCAATATCTTTCATTTTGACAGTTCAACAACAATCATTGCGTTATTTACGTTGTCGAGCAGACAATTGTTTCGAGGACCCAATGGATTAGCAATATTTTTCAAAATCATTTAGATTGTGATTCATTCTGTGCCGTGCAGACTAGCGCGACGCACCTCTAACAAAACAATTTCTAAAAAATCTTCACGGTAGAACATTTACCGATGTCGCGTCGCGCCAGTCTGTACGAGGCTTTACGCAATTAGGTTGCAACACCGATAAAACTTTTTTTTTGTTTTATGAAGTTTCTAAACTGTTTATTAGTCATTTTAGTTCGCTGATTTCATATCTACCCTCAGTTTTTTCTAGCAGCTCTAGTTTTTGCAATACAGGTACTTCTTAAAATTTCGTTACGCGGCTTACAAATTTTTTTTAGTGCAAAAAAATATTAAATACTATAAATAAATCGATATGTCTACATGAAGAAGAACTTGCTTAAACGATTCAAATAGTTTTTGTGCTGTTTTCGGTGAATATATGTTTCGAGAATGTCGTTTAAGTGCGTCTGACTTTATAAAAAAGGTCTACTTGGACTTCTTTGGGACGCCATTACTAGTGTTTAGTAAGCGCCATCTATCCCAAATTTTGTATGTGGTAGTTGCGTAACATCATTGCGTTTATGGGCTAGTAAAAAAAGACCTACTTTGAAGTTCAAAAGTCCTATGATTTGGCGTGAACCGACTAATCATCACGACGACTGTTATTTTTGTGTTGTGAATATTACCGAAATAAACCGCAAAATCGTTCCAAATGGACTTACCCGAATTTAAAACAGCTATTAAACCGATTCTAAATACCAACGAAGAATCTGTGGCTGATACGCAACCAAGTACTTCTAATGTAACACTACAAGTTCTTTCAGAAGCCAGTGATGATGAGGACAGTGACTTTTCTTTCCCGAGTACGTCCGAAGCTAAACCATTCAACCAAAATGACCTAGATGAGTTGATTAGAGATCTTGTTCTATCAAAAGTAGAATCAGAACTTCTAGCTTCACGGCTTAAAGAAAGAAATCTGATAACCCAGAGACTAATGTATCAGTTTACCGTACAAGAGAAAACCATTTGATCCCTTTCTTTTCTGAAGAAGATGATTTTGTTTTTTTTTTTTTGCAACAATATTCCTGGTTTGATAGCTGAAATGGGAATAACAAACTACCTATGATTCAAGAGTTTGGCGTTTATTTATTGATTCATCGAAACGTAGTCTTAAATGTGTGCTCTTACATAATGGCAATAAAATGTGTTGCTTACCCATTGCACATTCAACAAAAGTTAAAGAGGAATATCCCACAATAGTCTTGGTTATGGAGAAAATAAAATACATAGAGCATAACTGACTGATATGCGTTGCTCTTAAAATGGTCAATTTTCTTTTGGGTCAGCAACGAGGATATACGAAATACCTCTGTTTTATGTGCTTGTGGGATAGCCGAGCCAAAACAGAAAACTGAACTAAAAAGTTTGGCCTTTGAGAGTGGATTTAGTGCCGGGTAGTATGAATGTGATAAATGTACCTCTAGTAGCCAGAGACTGCCTCATAATACCCCCTCTCCATATAAAATTTGGTCTGATAAAACAATTTGTAAAAGCTCTCAACAAGGATGGGGAATGTTTTAAATATATCAGTAAAATATTCCCGAAATTGAACACAAAAAAATAAAAGCTGATATTTTTGACGGTCCTCAAATCAGGGAACTAATAAAAGATCAAAATTTGACTGACTTTATGAAAGATAAAGAGAAATCTGCATGGATTGAATTTGTTTGGGTTGTGCAAAATTTCTTAGGAAATAAAACGTCTCCAGACTGCATTCAACACATTGAGCAGCTCAGTTTGCACTTTCAAAGACTAGAATGTAACATGAGCATCAAGATGCATTTCCTCTTCAGCCATTTAGACCGCTTCCCAGAAGAACAAGAAGAACGCTTTCATCAGGCAATCGCACGATGGAAGAGCCATACCAGGGTCGTTGGAATGCAAATATGATGGCTGATTACTGCTGGAGCATTTAAAACAAGGCTGAAGATTCGATTCATGCAAGAAAATCTTGTTAAACAAAGTTTTTTTCATATTAGGTTAGAGAAACAATTTTTTTTAAATTTATAATGAGAGTATTTTTCGCTAAAAATGTAATATGTTAATATTTCAAAAACTAGAGCTGCTAGAGAAAAACTGATAAAAGATTTAGAATCAGCGTGGCACAATCATACAAAATCAGGTATGAAACTTCATAAAACGAAACTACTGCTTACCAGTGAATAGGTAGGTACCTAAAGTACGCCTCGTGCAGACTGGCGCGACGCGACTCGTAACAAAACTATTTCTAAGAAAACTTCACGGTAAAACAATTACTGGTGTTGTGTCGCGCCGTCGCCGCGCCGAGGCTTTATCCGTAAAGGGTCTGTGTACTGATGTCTCTACAAACGCTAAAACTGCTATCCATACTAGAAACGTTCCTAGAAACGAACCAACCTACATGTAGCAATCAAAAGTAAGGTTATGCCTTTGCTAGACCCACATTAGTTTCCCGAAAATCTTGCGAGTTATTTTTCACAAAACAACAGGCTCATTCAATCTGCCTAGCCTTTTCCCAACTATGTTGGGGTCGGCTTCCACTCTAACCGAATGCAGCTGAATACCAGTATTTTACATGGAGCGACTGCCTATCTGACCTACATAACCCAGTTACTGTGTAAAGCCTCATGCAGACTGGCGCGAGGCGACCGAACGATGCTATTCTAACAAAACAATTTTTAAGATAACTCCACAGTATTACAATTACCGGTGTCGCGTCGCGCCTGTCAGTACGAGGCTTTACATGATACCCCTTGGTAAGACTCACCTATCATACTTTTGAGGTTCTGACTAGGTACCCGTCCCGTAACGACTGTCAAATATCTACAACACGCTCATTAAAAAAAAAAAAACGGAGAAGTCGTTTAAAACGTGAATACGTCACCATTCAAATCGGGTTTCGATACATTATATGGACTGGGAGGTAGCTTCAGAGGGTCAGTGTTGTGCGACGACTCGGACAGACAACATGGTGAAGCTACTCATTTTACTAGGTACGTAATTTTATTATTATCATAACATTCACACTCGCTCTGCTCATTTTGCGAGATACCTACTCAATGGTATTAATTTCCTAGTTTGGTATTAGGCTAGTTTGTAAGTATTTTAGTCGTTGTTACTAATACTATATGAATCATGTGTGATCCGCAATAAACTAAAATCTAAAAATATTTCATTATTAAGTTAAGAAAACAACTAGTCCAATTAAAATAAATGGTTCGACTTTGAATCAATCGGGCTATAAACGCAGGTATGCTAGGTATTTAGAAAAAAGAGGACTTATCTATTTTACATTTTTATTATGTTATAAATTAATGACTGAATTCTTATTTTTACATTTTAATTCTTGTTTTAAATTGATGTTTGAATTCGAATTCTGAATTTATGAATGTTGTTAATTGATCAGTTTAGGTATTCAAGTTAGGGTTCGTTTTTTAAAAAAAATTAAGTTACTGGTAAGTATGTTTTTGATGAATCTGGTTTTGGAAGATGAATTCGTTCATGAGCTATCAGAAAAGTATGAGATTACGTGCAGAGTTTCTTACGATTACCAAGCAGTTTTTAGGTAAAAGGCGAAAACACAAAAAACTTTAAAGGCCTTATTATTACAAAACAATCGAGTCTTTGATTCCGAACATTATTCTATGATAAGTACCTACAGAAAGCCGATTTTAAACCTGAGTTCTAAGTTGTCAATTTTCTATTAAAGTATTTTTATCTAACGAAGCGACGCGCGCTGTACTTGTGGTCACCAAAGTGTATAAACACGCTGTGAATGTGTGCGTAAAGACGAGTACCGTCAGTACATAACACACACATGCACACACACTTGCGACTCCGTCATTGTCTCTGACGGTACCCAGAGCTCCTGCGCTTACAATATACATTCACGCGTGTTTGTACACTTGGTAACCACAAGTAAAGCGCGAACGCTTCGTGAGATAAAAATACTGTACCTACCTAGAACGTTATTCGACTCTATCTTAGTCAAAATAAGCTTCGAAATACAACAACGGGCTCGAAGGATTGAGCCTAGATTAGACCAAGTTAGTTTAGGTCCCTACCGGCCACACTCTGCATTATATGAAATAGTTTATCCTAATATCGTTTAGAACGGATGTTCACATACTGATTGTCCTTTCGTATGAATAATAAACAATAAACCTAAAATATTTGAGAAAATAATATAGTTATTTGTCAGAGATACGATGCTTCATTATTTTAAAACAACCTCACGGCTGTATTACCCAAAGGGTTAGCCAGAGGTGTACCTATAGTACACCCACCTACCCTACACTTGTGGTACCCACTCGTTTCGACTCCATCTAACTTTTTAGGGTTCCGTACCTCAAAACGAAAAAACGGAAACCTTATAGGATCACTCGTTTGTCTGTCTGTCTATCCGTCTGTCACAGCCGATTTGCTCCGAATCTCATAGACCGATTAAGTTGAAATTTGGTACACATATGTATTTCTGTGACCCAAACACGGACATGTAACGTTAATAAATTAATTTTGAATATGGGAGTCATTTATGGGGGCAAATAAGAAAATTTAAAAATAAGTTTCGCAAGCTATACCATGTGACATATCAAATGAAAGTACTTGTTGCGAGAATCTCAAATATATTTTATTTATAATGTTAAAATAAATATATATTTAATGATATTTAAAAGAATAGATGAAAATTTACCATTCTCCCCCCTTATCTACGAAACTATTGAGCCTAAATTTTGAAAAACATACTGAGAATGGTTCTTTACCCATAGATTACAGGAGAACTTATAAGAAGATGGTCTTAAAATAACATGGAAAATCTCTCAATATTGTGTGTACAAACTTACATTTGTAGTTCGAATGTATGGAAGAACATGTATTTCAACTACAATGTTAAGTTTATATTTGGGATAAATTCATCTCAAATACGGAACTCTTCATTGTGCGTGGTTTGAAACGCACTTGACCGGTTTTTTTTTCTTAATATGACGTGTAAAAGTGATTCTGATATCCTATTTATAGAATAGAAGACAATTTAATTTAATTTGGAATGAGAAATTAATCAAATGCTGTGGATAACGGTGTGAGTTTCACATTTATATAATATCTTTGTTTATATTATTTGCGCAGATATAATGTGTTACTGTTTGTTTGCCCCAAATAAATAAATAAATAAATAAGTAGAAGGTGAACACAACCCAATTTGAAGTCAGTTATTGGTGTCAAAGTTGCAAATTAGCTGCAGTCTGTATAAAATACCATAATGATGGTAATTTTGATTGTAGGTCTTAATGATCGTTTAAACGACACTTCCATTTTTATTGAGTGTAAAATCTGACAAATAAGTGTAACTTGTGTGTGTGTCTATGACACAATACATACTTGTCCTAATCCTATATATACTAACTAATATTATATATACGAAAGTGACTTTGTTTATTCCGCTTTCACGCTAAAACGGCTAAACGGATTTGTATGAAATTTGGCATATGGGTAGACCATGACTTGGGTTAGGACATAGGATACTTTTTATCCCGATATTCCTACGGATGGAGACTTATGCGGGTGAAACCGCGGGGTGCAGTTAGTATTTTATTGTGACAGTTACGACCTGTCGGCTCCGATCAGTTTAAACGGTAAATATTCTTCATTTTACCTTCTTCTTCTATAAATAAAAATGAAATGCTGTTCATTGCTATTTTTTGTTTTAAAATGTTCGTAATATTCCGGATCCGGTTTTTAAGGAAAGAAAAATTGGAAAAGTTTCCCGGAAAATCTTCAAATTCGGTTAAAACTGCGGTAGCGTCATTTTTGTATGAATTATTGTAGACAGGACAACGTCAGCCGGGTCACAATTAACTATAACCTAGTATTAACCCACAATACTGTATTGCGAGGGTGATACAACCCAGACGATCAATCAGTTGAATGCCCTGATTGCTAATAAGCAGTAAATCTATGTTAAATTTTTGCATGAAATTTTTTAGCTAAGTGTTGTTGGCTTGCTGCGCGCTTTGGTGTTTACTGTAATGCAGGGGCTACATTGTCGCGGGAAAGTCCGAAAGGGATACCGTGGCTTCAGGCAATACAGGCAACTGAAGGAACACGGGTGGGTTTTAGTCAGTAAGAGTCTGACACACCCTCTCGCTCCACTCAGAGTGGAAGAAGTTATTTGATAATTTCCCACCCAAAAAAAAAGAAGAAAAAACTAAACTTCGCGCGCTCTCTCTCGCAAACCGCTCGACGCGCGACGTCTCGCAGAGAGAGCAGCAGAGAGCGCGCGATGTATAGTTCGCGATAATGCGACAATGTAGCCCCAGCATAAGAGCAGCAAGCATTTTTTATAAATAAATAAATAATAAATAGCGAACGTGGACTGGACTGCGATATGCTGAGTTGATTGCAATACAATTTTGCTATGACGTATTACCAGAATCTGTGGTACCAATAGGTACCTAGGTACATATACCATAATTATCTATTCTGTGGCTACATAATTGTAATATTTATTCATTATAGTGAGGTTAAAGGTCTATGCACACATATCAGGGTTGTTTCCGGGACGTGGACGGACCGTGCTCCAGCTCCGCGAGGGGCTCAAAAAATAAATCATTGTGTACATTTTAAATTAACTCGTTCACAAACGTCCGTGTTCGGGCCGAAAACGGAGCTACAGTGCCTGCCTTGTGCACGGCCCTGATATAATTATGTGGATAGACATTAAAAGGTGATTTCTAAAAATTTACTAACCAAAATGAAAAACAATCAGCGTAGGTAGGTATTTAGATAACGTTATTTTACGAGAAAATAATGATATAACCAATTAAACATTTATCATCTTTTTTATCGTTTGTTGATAAATACCTCCTGTTTCTTAGCAGAGTTATCTACATGCTTCGACCGAGTAAAACCACATCCCAACCCACTTATTAATAAACGCATAATAATGTATCAGGTTAACGGTAAACCACAACTTAAACGTAAACGTAACCATAACTTAAACGTATCGTGGATTAAGTTTTGCATAACTTTATTCCGCGTTAATTAATAACCCCGGTGAACATAACATAACATCACGCCTTTAATCCCTGAAGGGTTAGGCAGAGGTGTACAGTGTACCCACGTTTCGCTAGTTATTTTTAAGGCCCATGTAATAGGGGGCGAGCCTATTGCCGTCAACTGGGCACAAAAAACCAGAGTCCGAGTCCGATTAATTTTAGATTAGAACTACCTGAGTTGGAAGCCTGATATAGAGAAAATCAGATGTAAACTCTTATCACTTACTGGAGCTCTTAATAATATAAATAAATGCCTTCCTCGGAAAATTCGATACATCATTTATAATTCTTTAGTTAAACCACATATAGACTACCTAATAGAAATCTGGGGGACCGCAACTAAATCTGGGGAACCGCAACTAAATCCAACCTAGAAATATTACAAACAGCACAAAATAGATTAATCAAAATATTATTTAATTTCAAATTTCGAAGTATATGAAGATACAAAAATAACGAACATTTCCCAAACGTATATGTACTAATACCTGTATACTAATACGCAAAATATTACATAAAGGTATTCATACAACACTAAAATTCACAAAAAAAACATCAAGTGCAACAAATTTAACTACGAAACTCCAATTACTTAGTAACACGTCCTCCCAGAACAGTTAATTACGGGAAAAGAAATATTGAATTTGAAGGTGTTAACATGAACAATAAAATACCCATGAAAATAAAAGAAGCGAAAAGTATGTCTTGTTTTAAAATCCTACTTAAATCGTATATTAATGTGTCAATAACGATAATAATATAAGAATACTAGCTTTAGCAAACAAAGAAAAATAAATGATCTTTATTTAGTCAGTACGCTGCCATGAATGCCATATGCCACATCTAGTAATACATCTACTTTAGATCCGTGTTTACTCGGTCGGTTAATATTTACTTTTTTTGTCACTACCTTCCTATTAATTTTTATAAATTTACTTTTAACGTCGTTTTTGTACGTTCATAAACATTTTATGTAAATTTAGTTTCTCAGTAAGTGAATTATTGTTAATTCTTAATGAGAAATATTAAAGTATAATCTGTGGGGTAACTCTGTAGAAGTTGCCAAGTCTATTATTGACATTGTAGCACCTACTTTAGCTCTTATCTTTAATAATTGTATCGACTGTGGGGAGTTTCCTGACCTAATGAAAAATAGTAAAATTATACCTTTGTTTAAATCAGGTAGTACATCAGACCCCACAAATTATAGACCTATTTCAGTACTACCTACCTTTAGTAAAATTTTTGAGAAATTAATTTTAGAGCAATTGCAAAGATTTTTTTAGTAGACATAAATTATTACACAGCAAACAGTTCGGTTTTACAAGGGGTCGTTCAACTACTGACGCCGGTGTTGAACTTTTATGTCACATTTATAATGCATGGGAAGATAAGTGTGATCCCTTGGGCATCTTTTGTGATTTGTCCAAGGCATTTGATTGCGTTCTTCATGACACGTTAATCAGGAAACTCCGCCACTATGGGATCCGGAACAGCGCTCTGGATCTTCTTACTTCATACTTGAGTAATAGGATTCAGAGCGTTGACGTTAATGGAAAAAGATCTCCACAGGGCTCAATTCTTGGTCCTTTCTTGTTTCTTATTTATATTAATGACTTGCCTTACCTCATAAAGGATAACCATGATATAGTGTTGTTTGCGGATGACACTTCACTTTTGTTTAAACTTAAACGTCAGCAGCTAGTTACTGACGATGTAAATACCGCAATCTCAAAAGTAGTTCACTGGTTCAATGTTAACAATTTACTTCTGAATGAAAAAAAAACTAAGTGCATTAAGTTTACCCTACCTCATGTTAGGCAGGTGAAAACTAAATGTTGATAAAGGGCGAAGAATTGAATCCTGAAGATAGCACAGTATTCTTGGGCTTAACTTTGGATGCTAAGCTTCAGTGGGGCCCACATATAGATAAATTGTCAAAAAAGCTAAGCTCCGCAGCATATGCTGTTAGAACATAAAGACAGCTAACATAGAGACAGCCCGCTTAGTGTACTTTAGTTATTTTCATAGTGTAATGTCGTACGGTATTCTGTTGTGGGGAAATGCCGCCGACATTCAAACTATCTTTGTTTTGCAGAAAAGAGCTGTTCGATCTATTTATAAATTAAGTCCGAGACACTCTCTCAGAGATAAATTTAAGGAGATAAATTTAATGACTGTGCCTTCTCAGTATATTTTTGATAATCTTTTATATGCCCATAAAAACATAAAATTGTTTAAAAAATACAGTGATATCCATAACATAAATACTAGGAACAAACACAAATTTGTTGTACCTACAACAAGGCTCAAGAAAATAGGTAGCTCCTTTAGATGTCAATGTATACGCTTTTATAATAAACTTCCAAGCCACGTACAAGATCTAAGCCTTAATAAATTCAAATCATTTACTAAACGCAAGTTGTGCCAGAAGGCTTTTTATGCCGTTAAAGATTACATTGAGGACAAAAAGGCATGGGATTGAGTTGCTCCAATTTTTTATTTTTTATGTTTTACTTTCGGAACTGTTTTTTTTTTTGCTAACTTTAAAATTATATACACAATGACATGAATATTTACTTTGTGAAGTATATTTTTTTTTTATTATTGTGAATGTGAGGACTATGTGGGTCATATATATATATAGTTATATATTTTTCTCAGTTACTTTAAATGATAATCTGGCAGTTGTGAGTACTTTATGCGACCTACACAAATGTCCTTTCTTTGGTATTGTTCGTCGAATCGTTGAGCTCCTTAATTCTGAGTTGAGCTGCACGATAACTGACAAATGCGTGCACTGACTGGACAGGCCCTCTCAATCTGTGTGATGCTTTCCTCAAAAGACCACTTCAGACACCAATCTACATGGTCTTCACATGATCTGACCAAGATTATGTCTGGACTTTAAAAGAGACTGTGACCTCTGAGTTTGTTTCGGCCTTTCTTCTCAGAGTAGTCAGATAGGAAACGCCGACCTCATCTAGTTTTTAAAATATGATTGACGTGTAAAAGTGTTTGTACAAACCTATTTACAGAAATAAAATCATTTATCATTTATCATTATCATTAAAGTTCTTAAACCATAATGTATGATAGCGCACCTTTTAAGCCCGATTTTATAATATACATCCAGCCTTCTTTCCATGGGGGTAGGCAGAAACTACAGAACGCCACCTGCTACGATGCTTACATAGCTACTCCTTTTGCTTCGTCTACATTCATACATCTGTACCCTAATTGCGTAACTTTTTTTTTTAAAGGGTATATTACCGAGGTGGTCGTCCTATATAAATTTTATTAACTTTGCTTGTATAGTTTTTGAGTTAGCTTCAATAATACGTATTTTTTCCCATTTCGTATATAAGTTCCTGTCACTGTTATTTACATAGCAGGTACTTAGCGGTATTCGAATTTGTGTGGGGTAGGTACCACAACTAAAAAGTGAAAAATATAAACTTTTTACAAAAAAAAATCGAGTTCCAAAAAAAATTATATAATGAATAAATAAAAAGCATTTATGTAGTTATTTATTACATCAGCCATTTACTGATTGTCATTTAATAATATAACTAGGTACATATAAGCGGCCACACAGATATTAGCGATATGCAGTTACATGTCGCTAATATCTTCATAACCATAACTATATGCCTAGGCTTTTCTCGACTATGAGCTATGTATGTTGGGGTCGGTTTATCGGCTTTGCTGCTGCTGAATACAAATATTTTACTGACCTTTTTTGACATGACCTAACTGGGAAACAACGTTACCCTTGATAAGACGACTTGGTTAGGTTCTACTCCTAACGATTGTCAAACATCTAGGAATGACAGCCGGGAGGCTCGGACCAACGGACCTCTCGGTATGAATCGAATTCTTAACTTGAACTGAATAAGTGCTTAAATTAAATACGTACTCTGAGCTAGTTTTATGTGCTGGCAATCGCTGGTCTCGATATTCACATAACGACATAATGTTTGGTGATACCGAAACTGTAGGAAATGAAAGTGATTCCGAACCTCTATAAATTGGATACATGTTCGGTTAGTTTATATTATTTTAACGCGACGATATGTTACAAGTATTATCACGTTACTGTTTGCAAGTTACGATACCAGCTATGGTTGGAGATTAACCTACTATGGGTAGCTTATTATATTAATATGTATTACCTATAGGTATGTATAGATATACATACTGGAGATTTATTGCAAGCGTTATGAGAGTATTTCTAATTGAATTACTGAACAGCTTTCCCTCGTGGAGCCATATAGTATTCGTGAAAAAAAAAAAATTGCGTTTAGAACAGTTGAAAGAATACGATCAATGCGTTTGAAATCCTCATCATGAACAATAAGAAGGTAGTTGAGTATTTTTTGGTGAGCGTGAGCGCAAATTTCCGTTCCACATCCACCATGAAGTCTATAGACTTAGATATATTAAGTAGTTGAAATAATTGAAAGAATTGTTGATGATTGTTGAATGAATTCTGTTAGTTTTATTTCCGAAGTCTGGACGCCTTTAGAAGGTTTAAAATACCTATCGCCATCTTTCCTAGTCGAAGTGAAAATTACGAATGCTTATGTTTGTGGTCGGCCTTATCGTGCACCCTCACTCTAATTAGCCAACGCTGACGTCACATCATATTATATGCTCATCTTTACAATCAATCACATTTTTCCTTATTGTTTTGAACAAACATGACTACTCAAGGTCAAATAAGTTGTGATCACGGATATATCAGGTTGTTGAAAAATTATAATAGGAAACAAACCGACAGCCCACCTTTTAGTTAGTGGTCGTTCCGTGGGTATCTACAGTACCAGAGGCATCGCAAATGCATTGCCATTTTAGAGACAACAGTGAAATGTCTCATTTGCTTGTAGGTAATTAGATACACCGGCACCCTTATCTATCTATCCTTCCTACCGGAACACAGTAACGCTGATTGAAAAAGGTATTGGTGCTTTCCCTGACGAGTTCCTTCACAAAGAGATCTACTAATGGAAAACCAAAAAATACCCAAATTTTGCCATTCGGGTACCTTCGGGTATCTAGTTTTACTATTGTATAATTTCAGGCATTTTACTAATCAAGGGAATATTACTGTATTTTTTTTTATAGACTTATCAAGTCTGTTTGTTCATCCATTGTGTGGATCGCCCGGAGGACACGGTGGAGCATACGGTGGAGGTCTGCCCGGCTTGGGCGGAGCATCGCCGTGTCCTCGTGGAGGCGATCGGCGGCGGTGATCTCTCGCGTCCGGCCCTGATTAGGGCCATGGTAGGGAGCGAGAGGAAATGGGAGGCCGTCACCTCCTTCTGCGAAGCAGTAATGCTCGCGAAGGAGGAGGCGGAACGCATGAGGGAGAGGCAAATTTCGCGCCCTCACGCCCCTAACCCTAACCGCCGCAGGAGGAGACGCCCAGGGCGTCGGGAATCGCAGGCCGATTTCCGGCCACCGTAGGCGCGGGCTTGCGGGCGGTGAGCAATGGGTAGCTCGCCGTCCGATAAGGACCAGGTCCGGGTCGACGGCGCGTTGTGTTCCACGCGCACCTCAAAGAGATGTCAGCAGAATTGACGGGGTCCGTTAGGGCCGATGCCTGCCGGGGGTGCGAAGAAAACCGAAAGGGAGATCGTGGCCCCCGGCAACAGGGCAACCGAAGGAACACGGGTGGGTTTTAGTCAGTAAGAGTCTGACACGCCCTCCCGCTCCGCCCAGAGCGGGAGAAGTTATTTGATGATTTCCCACCCAAAAAAAAAAAAAAGTCTGTTTGTTGAGTGCTCTTTACATGTATTGTCTTTTTTCAGGCCTGGTGACCATCGCGATGGCGTCGCCTTTCGATGGTTTTGAAGGCTTCCCCAGACCGCCTAACTATGTAAAAACACCGCTTGGCGAGAGCATAGACAAATCCACCATGAAACTTCTCAAGGTAGGCTAGTTATTTTTCCGGATCAAGTATATACTTCGGATTAAGTATACAATGTCGCCCATCGGCATGTTCCCGCACATATTGTTCTGAATATTCATGAAAAATTACCGAAAAATAACTTTAAAAGGGGGGTCTATCTTTAATTTTTTAAATGTTATTCAATTTTTTATGTTTTAAGTAGGGTTTGCCATATCTCCGATGTTATTAGCTCGATTTGGATTGTTTATTATTTCTAAAAGCTTATGAGTTATTTCATCGGATTAACTAATACTTTTATTAAAAAATTTCGACTATGCAAAAAAAAACGGAGGTGAAAACATTTTTTTCATAAAATCATAGGGGATTTTGATTTAAAAAAAAAGTCATGGGACCCTTTTATTCGATATTTTTTTTTGAATATTCAGAAAAATGCGGGCGGGCACTTGCTCATGTGCGACATTGTATACGGATATTTATTCAATACGATTGTGTGCAAGCATTCCACCAAAAAGCAAATATCTTGTAATACTTAGTTAGACTTGTGTAGAGCCCAGAAAAAAATTCCGTGAAATAAATAAGGAAAATGCGAACGCTTCTACTGCCGAGAGTGTCTGGCTATAAGCAATTTATGACGTAAACTCGTCAAGGCCACACCAGTTAATTTTTTTATAACAGTGCATGAATATGCCTTTGGAGATGACATCATCCAAAAAGGTTTCATCATATCATCCACCAGTTAAAATTTGAAACCAATATTGAATTGAAGTAACCTATGGAAGCAAAATATCCATGTTTTTGAATATCATCGATTGTTCTCTTGAAGTCTAAACTGATATTTGCTCTGTGGCTACCGCATGCAGAATGACGCGAACATAATATAGCATCGCGTCAATTCGGTCTTTGAAAAAATGTCGACTGGCATTCCACGTGAAATATTAATTATAAACCTGATTTGGACGCTTTTGTATGTGAATGTATTGTTTATTTGGAAGCAATGAATATCACCAAGGGTTATAAAAAGGAATGACTTTGGCAGGTGGCCTACGATTTGGCAAAGGACAAGAACGTGGTATCGTCCCCTCTCAGTCTCATGATGCTGCTGTCCTTGTTCAACTCTGGCGCAGGTCCCAACACCAAGGAAGAGATTACCCAGTTCTTGGGTGGCACAGATTATCAAAAGGTTAGTTTTTTGTTATTTTCTGTACCTCTATCTGGTTAGATGTTATTATCCAAAGACCTGATGACTGTTTTAATACCTTCATTGTTGACTTGCTGACTGACTTACTAATTTCATCGAGTACCTAGTACCTACTTATGTGCAGATTAGCCGTGAACTTTATATGTACGGGAGACCTGAAATCGTTAACAGTTATTATTACCTACCCGTTCGAGAACTTTCAAAATAATGAGAATTCAAATATCATTAAATATTTACGAATCAACATACCTTATCGTAGCAATTTAAGTGTACTTACGACCTATCGACGATGTGAGCAAGTTTATTATTAAAACATTTGACTAAGTAGCAGCTATTATAGTTAGTGATAATGACAGAATCATTACATGACGCGCGGTTATAAATGATAATTAAAATATGTAATACCTTTAACTGACCGATAATATGACTTTTATGGGACTATCCTATTAATATCACATAATTGTGTGATACCTGCACATATTATGTATCTAATACAAATAATTTCGATCAATTTCTAAAAGATTTGGTAAAGGCAATTAAAGTTGTAAACTTTTTAACAACGTGGTTTCAATACATATAAATTAACACTTTCACTGTCCTAAGACAATTATCAATACAGTTGTTGCACGTCCAATAGTGCGTTATATACAATGCATGGACGTATGAACATCAACCGCCGACCAATAGTGTTGTCCAAGTACGTCGAAACACGATCGATGTGGTAACAAACATGGTCAAATCGTTGATCTCGTGTATATTTTGGCGGACTGTTTCATTGATAAACCTCTACTGTTTTTTAAATTTCTACCAAAACACACAATGGTGTACTTAAACGACGAGGGATTAATGTTTTCAGGCAAATGTGAGGATTGTAAAAATACATTTATTGCCATTGACGATTTAGGTGACATAGTGCCACGATACAAAGTTAATTGTGTGGCACTTATACTGCTGCAGTATATTGTATCGACTGTGGAGGTGACTTATTATGTCTCAAGAAAAGTTTATTAGCGTAGACCCCCCAAAGAAATAAAAAAAAAGTTTTATTTAAGCTGAATTTTAGTAAGAAAAACCATTTTTATTTTTGTTACATTGTGGAAAATATAATATACCAAGTTTTACTTTTTTTTTGTTTTTACATACTAGATATGGCAACCTAGGGGGCCAGATTACGTACTTGGCAGGTTGAAGGAATTATCTGTTTTTTGTTTGATTGATTTTTCAAGTTTCTCGTGAACAACACTGTTCTTGGTGGTTAATAGTGTATTGTATGTCATGCACGGACGTACGGAGCTAACTCATCAGTGCATTACATGTAATGCATGGACAGTAAAAGTGTTAATAACAAAAGACTGTCACAGTAGGTACCTGGCCGACACAACGAGAAAGAAAAATACCGACACGAAATTTTCTAAAACTTGATGTAGATGAAAGATGTGCGATGTATTATTTGCGGTCAACTGTACCTACTCCAGCACCCTAATGATGTTGTGTCAAACTAAACGTTCACTTTTCGTTTATTTCCAGACTTCGGACTCTTACAGAGAGTTGAGCGAGAGATTCTCCCAACTGAACCCTGAGGCTCTGACAGTCGCCAACAAGGTGTACGTGTCCAACAAGTTCCGTCTGCAAGACGCCTTCACCACGGCCGCCCGCTCCTACCGCAGTGAAGTCGACACCATCGACTTCAGTCAAGCGCAACAAGCTGCTGATACCATCAACAAGTGGGTAAGTTACAGCACTTACATCAAACTCCAAAACTCAAACTCAAAGCATTTATTTCAATTAAACCATTTACATTACAGGCACTTTTGAATTGTCAAGGAGTCGGTTAGTCAGGAATATGAAGCTATTTGCCCATTACAAAGAATTCCTCTGGAGAAGAACGGGCAAGAAACTCCATGGACACTCTTTAAAATAAAAAATTGTTACAAAATATTGGTTACATAATTAATTAATGTTAAATTTATAGTTATACGTGAGAACGAAATTATCTACCATCAACTACATCTGTCGAAATTCATGTCCAAAATTATCTGCGAACGACCCCTTGTCGCAGCCTGAAGTTTGCAAGGAGCACTGCCATTTCTGGACTTACATACGGCAGTAGGACTTCTCTAGTGAATAAATATCCTGACCTAGGTACATGTTTCGAATTTTCCATGTTGACAGGCTGATGAGAAGACCCACGGCAACATCCAGAAACCTGTCAGTCCAGACGTTCTAGGTAGTGATGTAGCTACTGCTCTGTTTAACGTCATATACTTCAAGGTAATTTATACTGCTTCTAAAATGCTTTAAAACAACTCTATATACTTATACCTATTTATAGACGCAGCGGTGTGACTGGTTTTGTCCCCATACAATTTCCAGTTTCATAACAGGTTACGTGTCAAATTATCTTCTGCGAAAGCAATTACAAAAAGTTCCGAAACTTCTGGTGATCGCAGGCGCAAATACGTTTATAAATAAGTTGAAAAATAATATGCTTCTTTATGTCATGTTATCTTTTGTTGGAGATCCTAAATAAATATAATTCTTCAATTTCCAGGGGCACTGGCACGTTCCTTTCAAATCGGAGGAGACGAAGGACAAAGATTTCCATCTCAGCAAAACCTCTGTAGTTCAGAAGCCGACGATGCACTTGTTGCAATCTCTGTATTACACGGAGAGCCCTGAACTTGGTGCTCGGGTAAGCGTCAGTTATATATACCTACTGTTTTCTGAAGGACATCTATACAATCACTATTCTAATCTTTTGAAAAAGGCTTTTAAATAAATTTTTCGGCACTTTGCAATCATTTATTTGCTTTGTGTGTATTAGATGGTTGAGCTGCCCTACAAAGAAGAGGGTTTCCGCATGGTCGTGGTGCTCCCGAACGAGATAGATGGTCTACCATCAGTGCTCGAGAAAGCATCGGAGAAAGGCCTTCTGAACGATGTTTTCAAGCTAAGCCCTGCTGGATCTGATGTGGACCTAGACATCCCGAAGTTTGACATCAAAAGCAAACTGGACTTCAATCAAATCTTACCAGAGGTACTTCACTAGGTTTTTTAAAGTTTTTGTATCTTTCTTTATTTTTTTAATAATATTGAGTTTCACTTCATATTTTATGTAGGTACCTACTAAGCCAATGGATGCGTAAAGTTACTACAAATCCTCCTTTTCATATACCTACCTACCTACATAAATCCAAAGAAGGTGAATATATAATTTCCAATCATCGGAAATCTATGATCTTTTACAAGATTATTAATTGAATACTCTTTGGAATTACAGTTGGGAGTATCCAAACTATTCGAAGAGCCAGCGACCGGTATTGTACAAGACCAGTCGGTGGTAGTGTCCAAGGCGTTCCAAGAAGCCTTCATTAAGGTTGATGAGGAAGGAGCCACAGCTGGCGCATTCACAGGTTTGTTATAGCATTGAGGCGAATATATTGTCGGACAGTACCTAAGCGTATTAGAATGTTACAATTTATAGGACATCAATGGTAATGTTTAAAAAATGAGCTTTTGGTTCTCTTTCACAGGATCATTTTCAATGCCAATATCTGCAAATTACAGACGACCACCTCCTATGAAGTTTATAGTAGATCGTCCATTCTTATATCTTATTATCTTCGAAGACATAGTTCTTTTTGCAGGCACACACTCACACTGATGAGGTAAAATATAGATAAACGAAATGGTTGCTTTTTATGGTGTTCGCAATGTTCGCATCGCAAGCTATTAATTTAGCTTTTCTTATTGAAAACCTTTATTAACTAGATAAAACTGGTTCCGTTGACAAGTTGCATTAGGCGTCTTACAATCTATTTTTTACTCTAGTCTCCTATTTTTGTTTAATGTGTCCTCCTGGCCTCTTCGGAAGCTAAAAATCGAATTTAGACATTTCAAATTCGATTTCCCAGACATCAGTCTTTCCAGTTTCTTGCTGCATATATGGATCCACTTCAAAACCGTGGTCCGAAAAACCGCACTACTAAAAAGTCCACAAATGATGAAATTCCATCGTGACAAGCTTAGTTGCTGAAGTTTTGAATAGTCTAATTATCATCCACAGCATTAATATTGAGAGAAATGTAAATATCTCCTCAGCCGCCTTCGACTGTTGGTTGTCTCTTTTTCTATCTGATAATTTATATCCCATCAATGGTAATGTCTTTTACTAAAAATGTGTATTGAATGTCTTTTCCAGGATTATTTTTAGAATCACAATCTTTAATTTACAAACCACCACCTCCAGTGAAGTCTATTCTTATATTTGATCCTCTTCGAAATTTGTTCATTTATTGTTATTCACAGGAATGATTTTCACGTTTACGTCAGCATTATCGGAACCACCAAGGCCAATCAAGTTTACAATTGACCGTCCCTTTTTGTATGCTATTCTCTTCCAAGACAAAATTCTATTTGCTGGCACCTACACCAACTAAAGCGAAAAGTATTAACAACAACGTAGGTACAACCGTCTTAATAGCATGGGATTTGCCTTTTGCATGCTTATCAAGATGTGTCATGTCTGCAATTCCTTATTTTCATTTGACATCGATCCTTAAATTGTCATACTTAATTACAAAAATATCAAACAAATTCTAGTAATACCAGTGAACATTAGAAGTGGAAGATCTAGTAACCGAACTAATTTGGGTAAGGAACCTAATAAAGTCGCAGCTTATGGCTTTTGGTCAAAATAGGAATACGACCAGTGGGGTACCTAATTGCATAACACTAACAATTGGAATGCTTTAATTTTGACAATTCGACAACATTCATTGCGTTATTTACTTTGTTGAGCAGACGAATTTTTCAAACATACTTAATAAATCAATGGATTAGGGGTTTTCCTTCGAAATCCTTCGGATTAAGGAAGAAAGTGTGTTACGCAATTAGAGTGCAGGTTTTTATTCCTATATTGATTGTTGTCAACGGATTGACTGAAAAACAGGTGACTTTATTTTTTCCACCACCATTACAAATATGGTTTACTGTAGATCGTCCATTTTTTTTATACAATCCTTTTGGAAATTTCTGTTTGCCGGTACCCACACCAATTGATACTTATAATGCGTTTTGTGTGCGCATTAGGTTATAGGATTTAGATTATGCTCTCTTAATGATAGATTATTGCAATTAGATAAACAGCAATATAAATCATTAATAAAATAATACAAATTTGCTTCTCAAATCCTCGTCATCCGTACACTGAACTATTAAGAATTCTTGTTGTTGGTTTTTCACGATCTGTCTTTTCTACTTCTGCTCTACGACTATGTTTTTTATTTGTAACAAAAATACTTACCTATAAATGTTGTTTATTAATTTGTACGTTATATGTATGTCGAGAAGACGTGCCTACACCATTATTTTATAGCATAATGACTATAATGAGGTAGAATGATTACTTTCGTTTTTATAAGGTAATAAATAGGCTTTAGCGATTCTCGAAAAAACCTGTCCATTTATCGATAATTTCCGCAATAAAAAAAACGATACCTATTGGTAACTAATTCTTTTATGCATAAGTTGTCAATTTTAATTTATTTTTGTATGGTTTTATTCACAGGATTTTTGATCGCAATAACGACAAGTTCATTATCTGTACCACCATTACCGATACGGTTTACTGTTGATCGTCCATTTTTATATGCCATACTTCACGAAGATAAAATTCTGTTTGCTGGCACCTGCACCAAATGATTCTTAGGTATTGTGTTCGTCATATAATATAGGTTTTGGATTATACTTTTGCTTATTAAAACCTCGTCATCCTTCCACTTAAACTAGGTATTTAGGATTCTTTTAATTATTTTTTTACTAACATCGCCATTCATTTCTACTCTTGCTCAATTTTGGTTCTGGCCTAAGTGTTTCTTTCCAAAAAATTCTTGCCGGTGTTGTTAATTTGTGTTCTTAACTCAAGAAACAACAACTATTTATAGGCGTCATTTTACATCAAATCGGCTTTTCCTTCTTCTTTACTACGTGACGATTTGACTAAAATGTTGTCTGGTCAGTATCTACTCGCGTTCGTAATACTTGCAAGTGTACCCTATCAGTCTATGAAACGTGGCCTAATTTTTTTCTAGGTACATTGATTGTTATTCACAGGATCATCCTCAGAGGTGTTGTACTGATTGTGTGGTTGTCCACATCGGTGCCAATGAGTTTTACTGTTGACCGTCCATTTATATGTATATAAATCTTCTTAGGTGATATCATTCTATTTGACGGCATCTACAGCAACTGATAATGTGTTTCGTCCGGATTTGGTATATACTTTTGCTTACGTTGTTATCTTTTCATTCAACTTCTTGTTATTATTTTCTTTACTATGATCTCCCTTAATTTCGATTATTTTTTGTACTGATAGGTATTACTTTCATTAACTTTTTGTTGACGTTTTGGATTTCTCGTGATGTTTGCATCGGTCGATGCTGGTAGGTGCATCACTCTTAAATTATCAAACTTACATTAGGGTTTCCTCCAATTTATTACAGATGCCATCATTAGAATTGGTCCTGAAATTTATGTCTGTAATTTTTATGGTATGCATATTAAAGAATATTCTATCTATCTGAATGTGTTATTCGCTGCAACATTCCTTTGCGTTTTTAGGGTTCCGCAGTCAAAGGAACCTTATACTTCGTTTTTAAACTTGTGTTCGTTATATGGCGGCCACAATGAGCAATTTTGATTTACGAAATAATGATTTTTCGTAGTCTATTTTGACAACCGATGTCAGTGCTCTTTGAAATTTTATTGACGCATGTGGTGTCACTTCTTTGAAATGTAAGCATTTATTGATATTGTTTGTCATTTCCAGCACTTATTCTAGCAGACTCTCTACCACTAGAACCAGTCAAGTTTGCCGTGGATCGCCCATTTTTATATTTGATTCTCTTCGAAGACAAAATTCTTTTTGCTGGAACCTGTATAGATTAATTAAGGTAATTTATAACTCCACTAAGAGTTCTTGAAAGATCTTAGGTAAAACGACTCTTGTTGGTTTTATATAAAAAGTTAAGCTGGGCACTTACGGTAAGTCCATCGTGCCAAAAAACGTGATGTACATGCAAAAATTGATCGTGAGTGTCGATTCTTAAGGCCAAATTTTGGCGCGACGTCAAACCACGGATTTTCCGTGCGCGCCGTAATCCACAGCCTCACGCCGTTTGGCGTCGCACCACGCGCCTCGTGAGCACAAGAATAAAAAAATATAACCGGTCAAGAGCGACCAATCTTGATCAATAGTGGAAATAATGTATTTTTGTTGATAACTTCTGAAAAATTGTGTTATTTAGAGACATCGTTTTATTTTTCCTATAATATTTACATAAACTAGAAGTTTATGTAAATATTATACACATAGAATGATTTCAGATTTTCTCTATGAAAACTTCTGAGATAAGGGGGGGGGACGGTATTTTTTTGCATTTTTTGTCAAAATAGTTAAAGCAATGGCACATAAAATTTAATCGGAGAGACAACCGGATGGCGAATGATAATCTGGGTTTTTAAGTAATACAGAATCCCCCGTACCGTCCGAATGGACCCCAAATAGACGGGGCTGGAGATAAGGGGGGTGGGGGTATAACATATTTAGGGTTCCGTACCCAAAGGGTAAAACAGAGTAAAACGAAACCCTAATAAAAAATGTTACAATTCTTCTTCGGAATCCGAATCCACTTTCTACTACTTCACCATACGTCTGTATGCGTTTCCGTCGATCGAGAAATGAAAGTTATTTGGACTGAAGCCGTGAGTGGCCTAAACTACTGGCGTCCATCCATTTGATTTAATCCAAATGGACTGACCATGAGTGTCCAGCTTTTCAATAGGTACTTACTGGTCGAAGGTCAATCCTCTTCTCGTTTTGATTCATGAATACTTTCTTCTTCGAATGTTATTCGATGATCGCTTTTCATTGTATTTTACTAGCTATGCTTTCGAATAGGTACCTACTAACTCCTCATGAATTCTGTTTACGTCACAAATTTTTAATGTCTAAATGATATTATGTCTGAATAACAGCCGTTCTACTCAGGATGTGTCCCAGAACAGCCATTTTACAACTCATCCAACGTAGGTAATCATCATAATTTGCACTCGTATACATGTGTCAAAGCGGAAAGTGGATCTTTCAAAATTAAAAGATAGTTTTATTCGTGAAAATCGGGTTCGCTAATACGAGAGCCGTTTTCTGAGGCCTTCGGATTTGACCAACGAGTTGCTTCCAAATTCCTATAATTCTTTTACGACGCAATAGGTATTAAGTTTTCGTTATGATCCATTTTGAAAAGCCTTTCTTACCTGCCCACTTCCTTTGATACTTTGTATTCCGTACTGTGTGACATTTATTGTAAATGTTTGCTTTGCAGGAGTGATTTTAGTGCCAGAATCATTAGATTCACAGCCACCAGAGCCCGTGAAGTTTACCGTGGATCGTCCATTTTTATATTTGATCCTGTTCGAAAGTAACATTCTTTTTGCTGGCACTTACACTAATTGAGGTGATCAATAGGTACACAGTAATAATCTAAATCTGGTAACTTTTTATTTTACTGGCTTTCCGTCAGTTGCACCAAGTGCTTCAAGCTGGTTTCGGTTCCCGTCTGTCGCTGCTGACTGGTTCCGATCGGTGCGCGATTTATTTCTTTAGGTGCATGCGCTTTTAATAACAAGAGATTATTTTCGGTACGGGCAAGTAAGACAGAAAGCATTAAGACGCTTCAAGCAAACAACAAAATACCCTACTTTCATTATACCTCGATGTAACCTTTAATTTTTATTGGTAACAATGTGGCAGATCTGGGCATGTGACATAATATGTTTGTTTTTTTATATTTGTGTGTCTTGGTTCATGTAGGTATGGTTTGTCCATTGTCTTTTGTTTTTTCATCGTTTTTCGTTTCTTTTTACCCATTTTCGTTTTATATTCGTAGGTTCTACCTGTGACTATTGAGACTTACATAGTCACGCCGTTTCTATCCAGTATTGTCTAGTATCACAGCAAACATAACACCTGTAGTTATACGTTCTGTAATTAGTATGTAAGTGTATTAAGATGATCAACTTGCACTGCAAATTGTGCGACTGGCGAGAATAAAACCACAGACATTGTCGAAATTTCCATCCGGATGCAAATATTACCAGATTATAGGTACTCAACATTAACTGTTTTAATAGTATGTGTGTGTGTGTGTGTGTAGTGTCTGCTTGTTCCAGTGTCAGTAATAAGTTATTATTCATTTCTATCATATCGGGTTATGTTCCTCAGGAATCGTAGCCGTGGCAACATCTTCGAATACAAGGCCACCACCACCGATGAAGTTTACAGTTGATCATCCATTTTTGTATCTGATCCTCTATGAAGACAACATTCTCTTTGCTGGCACCTACACAAAATGAGGTGACAATAAATTGAATAGAATATAGCAAATCTAGGTTGTGGAAGCTTATCATTTTGATTTTCCTAACTTTCCATCCATTCCATCGGAGTATTTTAGTTCATAAAGGGTTTTATTTGCCAATACTGTTTAAGCACCTCTTAGTTGTAGCCTCTTCCCGGTCGAAGTCGCTTCAGGAACTTGAACGGTGGTCAAGCCGAGGAGGTTTGCGAAAAGATGCTTATTTTCTTCGTGGCACATTATTATTTAAAAGTGCCTGTTTATACAAGTTTATAATAATTCACTTAAAACCGATTGTGATCCACAGGTATTCTGGCCGTGCCTCCGTCTTTGGATTTTCAACCACCGCCAACAACGAAGTTTACAGTCGATCATCCGTTCTTATACCTGATTCTCTTCGAAGACAAAATACTTTTCGCTGGCACCTTCACAAAATAAGGTGATTATTGTGTTGTGTTGTTGTGTGGTGGCGTTCTGTATTTTCTGCCTACTCCAATGAGAAAATGGCGTAGGACAGTTTACGGTGGAACGGGTTATGTTTTGTTCATTTATTAATTTTTCACCTTTTTCGGATGAGTACCTATCCCGTTGAGTTGACTAACTGCCAACCAAAACTTCATTATGTATGTGGTGGATCTTAGGGAGTCTCCATAAAAAGCATTTTTTTTTCTCCAGTGGGTATTTTCATGGATGTCTCTCGTGGGGAAATCTTCTTGATGTTGTACAGACTTGTACCCTCCATTAGGGGAAGAGTATCCGCCGATTTGAATAATTTCTGTCGTCCTTTAAAGTATCTGAATATTTATTGTCTAGAGTAGGTAATCTTGACGTTTTTATTTTTGGTTTTAAACAGTCCTTAGGAGCCGCGAGATAGCAATCTTTAATTTGGATTTCTGCGATTATCCATTAACCTTACTTCGGCATGTGAGAGGGAGTTGCGTCCAAACAGATTCAATAGCACATAGCATGATTCCTTTTTTCGCAATGGAACAGTGAGAGATGGCTTCAACTCGTCAAAGTACGGTCTCATTCCCATGAATGTTTAATTAATTATCTTTTAAGGATAATTGTCATCAACAGGAGGACATATCACGCTTCTATCTGCAGCACCGCCACCACCACCGCCAGAGAAGTTTACAGTTGACCATCCATTTCTATATTTGGTACTCTTCAAGGACATCATTATTTTCGTTGGCACCTACACAAATTGAGGTGATACTTCTGCAGTAATATACTTTTTTCTTAAAATGCCTGTAAGCTTATAACATTATTCACGTAATTCAATATGTTTCTGGGCCTTAAAACCTATAGTTTATTATCTGTCTTGTAAATAAGATTAAACTTCAATATCTAAGCTTTATTAACTCATTTAAGACCAAAGTGGAATTTCATTTAGACTATGAATTCTTCCGAGTATAGATATGTACCTATCTACGTTTGTTTTGTAGGTAAGTACCTGCTATAATAGAGTAATAGCTACGAAACGTATTTCATAGAAGTTCATAGAAACCAGTCGTGCAGTTGCCGCCAGCTGTCGGCTACGGAATGGTACCGTCGCGGGCTCGAACTAGCTGGTGGGCTTACTCAAAAAGCACGCTGTTTCACCTGGCATCGTGTCCGACAGAGATAGTATCAGTGATGAGCATTTAGACGCTAGTTTACATGCACAACGTCTAGTTCACGCACACAAACACCGTTTTGAACTATTTTATTAAAACGAGCGCGTAAAAATTACCAAAAGTCATTAGGAAAATCGAGTTTTATGAAAAAGCCACTGCATAAAAAAATTACAAATAAAGTTTATTGAACTCTGCGATAATTAAGCTTGTCGGTGCCGACTTGGTTTTGGAGATTTTATACGTCTTATATTATTATTCACGCCCAAAGTTGCGTTAAAATTAGCAAGAAAAACGAATCTTTGTGGAGTTATAACTTTTTAATGGCTTTTTATTTTATTATTCTGTTTTCGCATTGACTAAATTAATAATAAGACAAAACGATATCATGTTTAACTTTGGATGTACAATGTCAAACAGTGGAGTAAAAATCCCCCAAATTTGTTGAGAAAAAATATCGACTGGTTCCACCTTATGGCCTGAATTCCTCTTACGCTGATGTCGTTTGCGTCATTAGTTACTTTAACGGTTACTTACATTAATGGCGGCATTCCTATACTTGCGCGTCTTTCTCAAAAGTCTCAAAGAAAATCAAATCCACAGAGTATTATACCTAGTAAATACTATTCTTAAATAGCATAAATTTAATACTTCATTAAAATCAATTATTATTTACAGGACTGGTTTTGGAAGCACTGTCTTTGGATTCAGAAACACCACAACCACTGACGTTTACAGTTGAACATCCATTTTTATATTTGATTTTATTCGAAGACAAAATACTTTTTGCTGGCACTTACACAAAATGAGGTGATACATATTTTAAGGTATCATATATGTTATGGGTTTGAAAACTTTTTAGTGCCTATTCGTATTCGTGGTTAAATAATAACAGCCACACGGGTCGATCGAAGGTCAAGCTACGTTTGCTGCGATCGATACGTGGATGGGTGACCATCGATTACATATCGAGACCCCTCCATGCCTTGGAAAGCACGTTAAGCTGTTAGTCCCGGCCCGACTGTCATTCGTAGAAATTTTAGGGAAACTAAGTATCACCTAGGATTTTTCTAAGATTCACCTTTATCACTGGGTGAGCGCTCGTACTTTTTGTAGGTCCTTAAATAGGTCAGTTTTTTTTTTTGTATGGTTTACGTGTTTTAAAACGTGTTCATTGATACATTGATCTCTACTGTTTCATTTAGCTTCTACAAAAAATCGACCACCGATTGTTTGTTGTCTGCGAACGCTCTAATGGCTCTAGCGTTTTCAGGGTACAGTCACACCATTTGTAGTAGAGGTTTAACATTAGGTCTAGGATTTTTTTAGGTCGTATTGTATGTACTAACCTAGTAACTTGTGTTGTGGAGGTCTGCTAGGTAGTCACTCCATGTAAAATACTGATCCAGTCAGACTGGAAGTCGACTTGGGAAAAGGCTAGACAGATAATGAGGTGCTGAAACTTCGCCTACACCAGTGATAGCTGAATAGTGAATATGTTCAGATGATGGATGGACTACCTAAATATTACCTATATCTGTTCCGCAGGACTTATTTTGCAGAATTATTCTTCCATTAGTATACCGCCGCCCGCTGTGAAGTTCACGGTGGATCATCCCTTCTTGTTTCTAATACTTTTCGAGGATACAATCCTCTTCGCTGGCACCTACGTTTATTGAGGTGATGGTACAAAGCTTCATATCTTCGTTTTATCAGTTATCATCATAAAGAACTGCCGTTAATACCGTATTTACGATTGCACCCATTTCTATCTTTAATGCACTTGGTTTTGGTAGATTCCAACTAATTTGTTTGATACTTTTATTAGCACTTTCATTATAAGTATGCTTTTGCACCCGGGATAATCCCCGCCGAAGTAATAAACCACTTTCATTTTAAAGTTTCGTCTTTAAACTTCAGATGTACAGTGAACTGCACTTCCAAGATAAAAGTTTCACTTTGACAACGCCTTTATTTCCTATTAAGTAAATAGGCGGTTGACCATACCTACTTATTACTGATTAGCTCCACTGGATTGTGTCATAATGAGATCGGTTTATTAATACGGACCATTGCCTAAGGGGCTATATAAGCTTTGCTTGAAGAACTAAGGCTTATATCTCACTAAGACACCATGGTGGCGCAACCATGGTCGCGCTGCCAGTGAAATATATACAACTTTAGGCTGCCTGTCAACTGTAGCGGAGTGAGGCTGCGGAACGGAGAAATGTGCCAATATTAACCAATAGAATCTAAACTACGCTTCAGAGCCTATTGGTTAATATTGGCACATTTCTCCGTTTCGCTGCCTCGCTCCGTTCCAGTGGACAGGCAGCCATATGTGAGACTTATTGACAAGCTTACAATTACTTCCTTGATGATGGTATTGCACGAATTGGCTGCCCTGAGCTTTCCCCAGAGGTATGAAACTCCTTTAGCCCACACCCTAATTGCGTAACTTATTTTCTTTAACGATTATGACTAATTTGTTTCATTTTGACAGTTCAACAACATTCACTGCGTTATTTACGTTGTTGAGCAGATTTTCTTTCCGACTAATGGAGAAATGGATTAGCAATCTGTTTCAAATCGAAACAGTTTGTGATCAATCCTGTATTACGCAATTAGAGTACAGGTTCGCACAGGCAATTTTATAACGCGACGATTTTTTATGGCGCCATGTTTTACGACTCTCGGTGTTGAGCGGAGCATTGAGAATCAAACAGCGTGCATCCCACGTCAAAAAAATACACTGTAGATTTTCAACTCTCGGCACTATGCAGTGCGTTGAAAATTCAATGCGCTATAAAAATCGCTCGTGGGTATGAGGGCTTACTCTATTCCTAACCGGGATAACGCACGCTTACTGTCTTACTATCTTACTTCGGAATTAAGGATGATAGCAGAACTAAGATAATTTTTTAAATTTTACAGGTCTGGTAGCTGTTCCCATGTCATCGTTCTCAAGACCACCACCGCCAATGAAATTCACTGTGGACCATCCCTTCCTATACGTAATACTTTTTGAAGATAAAATTCTTTTTGCCGGCACCTACGCGCTGTAAAAATTGTACTTACTTTGTAATTTTGTAAGTCTCAAAAAAAAAAAACATTTTTTTCTACATTGCAATAAGTACACATATATATTTTTTTAATTTTATATGGCGTGTCTGTCAATTTAATAAAGGATATTAAAAATAAAAATATGAAAATATTATTGTTCATCGTTTTATTGACCCCAGTAAGATGATGCATACTTGTTTATCAAGTTGATTTAGCTGCATTCCATGCAAATTAATAAATTTTTATAATCAATTTTACAGTTTTAGTTTATAATATTCTGTAGGAAGTAGGATTGATGTAAGAAAGTTGAAAGTAAACCAGCAAGCCTTAGCAAGCATCAGTTATGATAAGTTGCACGTAGGGATAGCAACTATTCGGATTGGTTGGTTATTTACAGTTTTAAACTAATATTATAATAAAGAGAAAAGTTGATTTTTTGTATGGTTGATTGTTACGCGATGGGATCGAGACTTATGCGGGTGAACCCGCAGGGCGGAACTAGTTTATAATATTTAAGCATATTATTTAGGGCATGTATTTAATAGAACCCGAATAATTCCCAATTTGTTGTCTTAATAATATTATTAATAGAAACACATAATAGTAAATATGCTTCTGTTTGTGCGCCTCAAATAGTTATTTTGTTGTCCTAAAATACTAAATAGGTATTATAGATATTCATACAAAAAAAAAAATAACCTTTTGGTTGGGATGCCCTAGCTTAGCTAAGGCTACCACAATTTGTTCTACCAGTGTCGCGTCATGCCTGTCTGGCCTTTACTGCAACCACCTTTGAGAAAGGGCCAGACAGTAAAGAAAACACATTTATTTTAAAAAGTGTACCTACATCATTAGAAGCACAAAACAAATTATAGAGGCACATTTAATTTAAAAAAAGCGTACATCATCATTAGAAGGATCATATTGACTTTCTAATGATGTACGCTTTTTTATAACTATTCATAGAGGACAATTTAAATAGTTTCCATTATTTTGTACTTGAAATCTAAAGTACTAGTTAATTTTTGCTTAACAATAACATAGAATATGGATTTTCATATCCATATTCTCGGATAAAATTTAAATAAATTTAAGAGTCATGTAATAAAACATATTACCACGTCAATATTTGTATCACAAAGAAAAGATGTTACTTTTCTTTGTGCAACGAAACAACGTAGGTATTATTTTTTTCTCAATATTACCTAAAACGTTGAAACAAAGCGCGCAATTCGACTTGTGCACTTTCAGAATTGCGGCCTTGGCTCTCACACTTGTTACTCATTTTAAATGCTCAGGAAAACGCTTAACTTGTAAAACAATGAACATTTTAATAATTGGTACTCACTCTGTGCTCACATCATTTTGAATCCAATATTTTTCTGGTATTGACCATTGTATTGACATAGGTACTTTGATACTTTGTTGATTCACATAAACTTGGCACTAAATAATAATATAAAACAAAGTATTAAAAAACTATAACGAAATTGTTACCGTTCAAATGCTTTGTCTGAAGACTTGTATCAGGAAAACTCAGAAAACTTTGCATTGTTGTTTTGTTTGTTTATTTGTTTTTTGTTATGACATTGACTTATGATTTTTAAAGTTAGCTACAGTACTAAAGTACAATCTTACACTAGATTTTTTTTAAAATTAAATAATGAATAAATAACAGGAAATTCATAAAAATTTAGTCAATTTATTCTACATAATTTTTATTTTCTCTCGTTCGAAAAACGGAGTAATTGAAACCGGATAATACGATGAATCAAAATGACGTTTACAGGGATTGTTTTGATATATGAAACTAATATAACGATAATAATACCACATAATATTTATCAACTACTTGCTACACCCCGCGGTTTCACCTGCATAAGCCGACGTTCGCACGGACATAATAAAATCACGGTGGGATTTTATCGCGAACTGGATTTTCAACTCCCGGTGTTAAGCCGAGCGTTGAGAATTCAACAGAGTGCATCCCAGCGCGTCGAAAAAAACCCACTGTTTCAAGACTCGGTGTTAAGCAGATTTTATTACGTCCGTGCGAACGTCGGTTAAGTCTCGATCCAGTGGGAATACAGGGATAAAAGGTATCCTATGTCCATCTCCAGATCATGGTCTACGTACCATTTTTCATCCAAATCCTTTCAGCTATTTAAGCGTGAAAGCTTAACAAACAAACTCATTTTCGCATTTATAATATTGTAAGTTATACATAGGAAGTTAGGATACTAACTGCGCCCCGTGGTTTCACCTGCATAAGTCTCGATTCCGTGGGAATATCGGGATAAAAGGTCTCCTATGTCCTTTTCCAGGTCATGGTCCACCCATGTGCCAAATTTCATCCAAATCCGTTCAGCCGTTTTGGCGTGAAAGCTTAACAAACAAATAAATAAACCTACTTTCGCATTTATAATATTAGTTAGGATTGTTTTGTCCAATGGTCTGAATTTTAGTTTTGTTGTCCTAATATCTTCTCATCACCTTGTGTCTTGAATTCTTGACCAATAAATTCATTATTTATTTTATACCACAGTTCATTACGTCTAGATCAGACATTATGAAAATCCGAAACCGTTGATAGCCTGAGTGGCCCGTTGGGTATTTATGTTCTGTGGGCCTGACGGTGGTTGACCAATCTATTACTATACTCTATGGGTTGACCTAACCTTAAACCTAAAAGATAAATATTGGATTGGGTTTTGCACTTTCAGTTTTTCAATTTACAAGCTTTATTACACGTTTTTACTAGGTACAAATACATTTAATTAACTGCGTTATTTCCCATGAAAAGAATGACTACGTTAAGGAGATACATTGGTAGGTTAACCTAATTATTACGTTTGTTGTTGTCAATCTAAAGATCATCCTTGTTTCTTCATCAACAGCTTCGCAACTAGGTATATTCCAATGCTAAGACGACCCACTGACCCAGTGGACTAAGTAGGCATTATAATATGTAGTTGGCTCTAATTTTCTATCATCTCCGTTAGTACTACTTATATTATTTATGTAGGTACTTATCTATAACTTCAAAAAATAATATTTATCTAAAAAAAAACTGCAATTTTTCAGACATTGGAGCAAACCTTACAGATGAAATGTATCAGGGCATGTACCATGGTTCAAAGAAACATGAGCCCGATTTAGACATAGTGTTGGCTCGTTGCTGGACTGCGGGGCTGGATAAGATGATCATAACTGGAGGCTCCTTGACAGACAGCTACAAAGCTATTGAATTGGCACGGTCTGATCGTAAGTTACTATAATAGCTAGTTATGTTGGAATTATGGTTGTGGGCTGTGTCTACATTTTCAAATTAAAGCATGGTGATTTAAAATTTAATTAAGTATAGAAATGGATGCAAATGACCAAAACAACATCCACAGGTATGTTTTTTCATTCATTTATCAGAGACTTAAGGAAAAGAGTAAACATGTTTTGGGGTTGAGTATGATCCCCATGGAACAGTTAATATAAGTAAACCTAGATGTTCTGGGGCTGACTGTTTTGCCGACGTTCGTACGGACGTAATAAAATCGCGGCGGTTTTTTTTTTCTCGTGCACTGGATTTTCAATGCTCTGCATAGTGCCGAGAGTTGAAAATCCAACAGTGTGTTTTTTCAATGCGCTGGGACGAGAGTGCGCCCCAGGGTGTTGGATTCTCAACGCTTGGCTTAATATCGAGAGTTGAAATTCCCCTGCGCGATAAAATCCCGCCGCGATTTATTACGTCCGTGCAAACGTCGGCTAATTCCATATCTGAGGTTTTTAAAAGAATAGTGAAAGCATGGTAGCTTTTGAATTTGTTATTTTATATTACATTACTAATACATTTTTAATTATATTTATTTATTTATTTAGAAGCAGTATGTGTATGTACATATGTTATAGGTTTTATTTAAATAAGTGAATTTTTATTGTTTTAATGTTTTTTATTTTCTCTTCTACTCTTACACACTTTGTCTACATCTCTTTTTATTTACTCTCCTATCGCAGGTAGGCTGGAAGAGATTTCTTTATAAATAAGCTTTTTTTTTTCTGTTCCTTTCTCCCTGTCTGTTTATATGTGTGTGTACATAAACTGTTTAATATAAGAGGTCTTATTTCAGCCAGGTTATATACAACAGTAGGCTGTCATCCCACCAGGTGTAAAGACTTCTTGCCTGACGCTGAAGCCTATTTGCAGAGCCTCCGAGACTTAATAATGGAGAATAAGGACAAAGTTGTGGCTATCGGGGAGTGTGGACTTGACTATGACAGGCTAAACTTCTGTGAAAAAGATTTTCAGCTTAAGTAAGTGCTTTAAGTAGTGTTTTAAAACTAGCAACATCAGAAATAACCAATCAGACCAAATTAAAGGTACGCCTATGATTCCGAACCTACCTTGTTCTGCTGCGTGACTACTTGTCCCCATACATTTTCTATAGGTTTAAAAAAATAGGCGCGATTTTATTACGTCCGTGCGTACGTCGGACGCACGGACGTAATAAAATCGCGGCTATTTTTTTTCGTGCACTGAATTTTCAACGCTCTGCTTAGCAGTGAGAGTTGAAAATCCAACAGTGTGTTTTTTCAATGCGCTGGGACGAGAGTGCGTCCCAGCGCGTTAGATACTCAACGCTCGGCTTCACACCGAGTGTTGAAAATCCAGTGCGCGATAAAATCCCGCCGTGATTTTATAACGTCCGTGCAGACGTCTTCCGAGCACGGCAGCAATGTCATTGCAGTGTCGCCCTGTCGCCCTGCCGAGAGGTTTACGAGGTTGTGGGGGCTGAAGTGGTCGAATCGGCGAATATGCTGCTACTCATTCATGCATGAAAGCGTTACATATTGACACAAAATATCGGCGATGTGTGATTTTCATTCTATCTATTCTTTACTTCCAACTAGCTTTTGCCCGCTTCGCCTGCATGGATATCGGAAAATATCCCATAGGAACTTACTGGTGGAATTAAAAGTGTTATAAGCTATCTGTGTGCCAAATTTTATTCAAATCCGTTCAGCCGTTTTTTCGCCAATCCGGAACATACATCCAGACAAACAGACAAAAATGCTAAAAACTTTTAACAATTACTTTTTTGTCAAAAATATTCGTTGTTTTTTTGACTTCGTTACTATTTTATTAGGTTTATGTATAGATGATTAGGAAAACCATTAGGTATCCAGTAGGACGTAAATCATTTGAATAGGTAAACCAAGGAAAACTAAGTCGCCAATTTATTACAGGTATTTCGAGTACCAGTTGCAACTGAGTCGCGAATTCAATCTGCCGTTGTTCCTGCATTGTCGCGCGGCTGCGGACGACTTGGTCGCAATACTGGAGAAAAACCGCGACTGTGTGGTTGGCGGAGTCGTGCATTCGTTTGACGGAACAGAAGATGATCTGCAAAAGATACTGGACTTGGGGATGTACATAGGTATTAATGGATGGTCAGTTGACGAGTATCCAGATCAAACAAGTAATATACCTCACGCTGCTTGACGGAAAATAGTTTTCAGCTTATAAGAATAGTATATTAGGTGGGTATTACACTATAACATATCTAGGATCATAGATCTCTGAGTCATATATGATAATGAAACATATGACTCAAATCGTCTTTGATCACAGATTTTTGACATTTGTTGTTAGATAGGACCATAGAAACAGGTCTTGCCGTATTGAATTATCACATTTATTTTCATAATTTCCTAATACAAAATCCGTCCATTAAATTATGTGATTTTGCCTTTTCACTTTTGCTACTGCCATATTCTAAATTGACGTTTTTATTGACGGATAAAAAGTAAGTACAACGAAATTTTGGCGTACGTTCACAATATGCTTAGTGGAATTCTAAAATAATGGTTGGCAACACTGCTGTACTAAAAAAAGCAACTCCTGCCGGGCGGCCGGGACACATTGTTTTTGCTTCATTGGTGTTCTCTAAAGAAAGGCTTCAGAATTTGGTTTTAATAGATGATTGCAACCAGATATGACAAAAAATAGGATCTAGATATATGACAATGCAATACACAGATATGATCCTAGGGGTCATATAAGTAGGATAAGAGATAGGATCCTAAACATATGATAGTGTAATACCCCCCTTAGTTACACAGGGTTATTGGTAAAACGCCAACAACTTTTTAAGGGGTCTTTGTACTCACCATAATGAACAACTTTTACTATGGGAGTAAATCTGCAATCGCGAAAAAATAATCAGCTGTTCCCTACATTTTAAATGTCCACATAACTCATCAAAATGTTAGAAACACCTGAAACGAAAAAACAAATAAAATTAGTATAGATTTCATTTATTTTCAGTTCCTTGAGAACAAAAGAAAACTTAGAAGTGGCATCAAAAATACCTAATGACAAGCTTATGATCGAGACCGACTGTCCATGGTGTGAGGTGAAGCCGACCCATCCTGGCTATACCCATGTGGTGACGAAGTACCCAACAGTGAAGAAAGAGAAGTACTCCGTTGGGTCTGACAGTCAGGTAAAAGGAAGGAATGAACCAGTTAATATTGTGTAAGTATTTTATGGACGTTGCAGGCGGCTGCGACCATTTACCGGAAGGCGCAGCGCGGAGGTCGATGGCCTGGTCGAGGTTGTTACAGTGATGCATGGGAAAAATCTTATGTACATTCAAGAAATTAAAATGATATGGAACTTAAGGTTATTTTCAAGTCTTGCTCCAATTTTTTTTCCGACATTTTAAATGATAATGATTAATTAAAAGGTGACACGGACCCACTATTTCGATAAGAAATGTTTGAAAATTAATTATCGTTCCTTGACGTCTTCAATGGATTGGCATTGCAGCCAAATACCAAGTTTAGGTGGAGAACCATTACACGTTCGGACATCCTACTTAGCTAAAAATTGACTTAATTCACTTCGGGGACGACGGACAAGAAAGAAAATAAACCGGAGAACGCCCAGGATGAAGAGTCATCAAAAAAGTATGCAGGCGACATTAATTTGGTCTACAAAAAAGTTAAAATCGCGTTTTTTTTTCCTTTCAGGCAAGTTCTGGAGATTTTAGCAGCAATACGGAAAGAAAATACAGATGACTTAGCAGCAGCCATTTACGAAAACACTAATAGACTATTTTTTAATAAAAATAAATTGTAGATATTTATAATGATTAAATAAGCGAAATGTTTTGTTACAAAATGCACGCTTCTCTCATTTTTCCTCTTTTTGTTCGTAATCTGAACTTATACGTCTTGTTTTATAGCGCAAATCTAAAATAAAAAACGTATAAATCGTTTGATGACCCCAAAACCCATCACAACCAGTTTTTACTTAATTGCCGTCTTTAGCACTAATTATATTTGGAGACTGGTATAGCAGCCATCACCTCACTGGCCGCTTTCGATAGAACGTGTATTTATTTCAAAGATAATGAAATGCAATTATTTATTTACTAGCTGCACCTGCGCCTCGCGGTTTCACCTGCATAAGTCTCGATCCCATGGAAGTATCGGGATAAAAAGTATCCTATGTCCTAACCCAGGTCATGGTCTTCCCATGTGCCAAATTTCATCCAAATTCGTTCAGCGATTTTTGCGTGAAAGCGTAATAAACTAACTCACTTTAGTTAGGATTAAGGAACTATCTTGGATCGCTTTTACACGCAAAATATACCATAAGTAACGTACAATTAGAAACTAAGGGATGATTGATTATGCTAGGCCGTACCATGGACGAGGCATGAATCGAAAACTTCAAGAAATATGAAGCCGATGTTCGTGCCCACGGTCTAGCGTGAATCATCCCCAAGCCACCTGCCTGGGCCACCGACGAGGAAGCAACTAGCTATCAACGATTTTCTCGCTTAATAAACGTATCTATAAAAGGTCCCATGTAAGTAAAAGATTTACATATAAGTAAGATTAATTAATAGTTGATCGCTGACTGTTCACACCGCGCCGGCGAGTACCTACTCGTTTGTCGTAGCTTCAATCAAAAAGAGTACTCGCTCAGCGACGCTCCCTTGGCGGGCAGAACACTCGTTGAGAAACTCGTGCTTGGCACATACGCATACGCGTAATCACTTGTCGCCAATGCGCACTCGCTGCTCGTTTTTAAGGTTCCGTAGTCAACAAGGAACCCTTATAGTTTCGCCATGTCCGTCTGTCTGTCCGCGGCTTAGCTCTAGTGACTGTTAGTACTAGAAAGCTGTAATTTGGCTTGAGTATACGTACCTACATAATTAACCACGCCAACAACGTGGTAAAATCTATTTTTTTTAGGCTACCTCCCCTATAGTGGCATTTTTTTTTTCTCATCTTCCCCGTATATTGTAGGGTGTCGTTAGAAAGGTCGTTCAAAAAACCGGCCAAGTGCGTGTACCACGCACAATGAATGGTTCCGTAGTTGGGATGAAGTTATCCCAAATAAAAACTTACGTGTGTTTTCACACTTAAAAAATGACGTGTGTTTTCACATTTAAAAACTTACGTGTTTTCACACTTACAAAACAAGTGTGAAAAAAAAAACCATATGTACAGGGATTCGTTTGCGAAATATTTTTGTTAGTTAAGTGTCCCGTGCCAGCTTAATGTTTATTTTTGGAAAATAAAGCAGTAAAGGAAAATTATAAGTAGGCTTTAAAAGTTAATGAGTAATAATCGACAATTTACATTTGCAATTGGAATGCATCGGAGAATATGTTTTTCAACTACAATGTTGAGTTTGTCCCTCTGTCCGGAATTGTGAATGCTGATCCAGCCTATAAACCAACTCCGGACAGAAGGACTGGCACTTGTCCGGTTTTAGTTGATAGTTCTACTCTCGTCTCGTTAATCGCCAGCGGTTGGACAGCTATCTATAGGGAGTGAGTGTAAATTAAACGCATAATAAATCACTAACAATATTTAATTGTGATTTCTTACAATTATTTCGTACAACACAACATTTATCATCTTATTCAGAGGAACAAATATCTAAATTAAATGGTTGGTGTCCACCGGATCCATATTTCATTCACTCAAATAAATAGTTTACAAGCGGGGTATTCTAATTTCTGTGAATATACATTATTTTCTTATGTTTCAAAATAAATTGCATCGCAAGAAAATAAAGTTGTTTTCAATGTTGACTGATAGATTGGAAATGGACATGCTTAGCATTACATAGATATTTAATCATACTATGGTATTATGGTATTATATATTAACCGCAGGACATAAAATATTACTCCAGCAAAAAATTATTAATAATCTACACAATGCAATTTAAAGTTGTTCCTCTACCATTTCCTTTAAAACACGATCTCTCAACACAAAATAAATATATACTACAAAAAGCTTATACCCCTATTATATCATTTGTTAAAAGATTCAATAATATGAACAATGAAGTTATTTGGATGACAATAAGAGGTAACTTAATGATTCATTATAAAATGATACCAGCCTGTTAGGTATTTAAATGCATCGTAGGGAATGTATTCAAATACTGGATTTTGATTTATAATATAAATACTAAAAATTTCATATATGGTTGTCATGGATTACATTTTTTTGTAAAAATATATTCTTCAATGATATGATTTAATTATTGCATGACTTAATAAACTGAGTGAAGTACAGAATTTTAAATAAAAAGGTTGAAACTACCTATTTTTGGCACACAATGCTTAGAAATGTAATTTGTTAATTCTTTTATTGAGAAATAGTTGGCACTAGTTACAAGATCTATGGGATGGCAACAAAACGGCCAATCTTATAATTACATGTGTTGTTAAGACACTTTTATATCTCTCTTTATAACCAATGTGTGCCAAGAATAGTTTGTCACAAAGTAGTAAATAGGTCCGTTCGTTTAACAGTCACTAACTGTGTGTATTGTACTCGATTAAAAATTTTCTTCATTAGGGAAACAGATAAATAAAAAATAAAACAGATTTGATAAGGACAAGTTCAGGCAGAGGACTGTGTTCGTTTTGTGCAAATTTCAAATTTGGATAAAGTAAAAACACAAAATGGAAATCGTGAAGTGTATGTGTTAATATTAATTGATGATTTTTTTTATTTGAAAATGGACTCACAATTCACCAAATAAGTTCAAATGTCTGTAGAAACATTGTATTAATTGAATTGACCGAATAATCAATCCTATTTGAGCATAGATACAGTTCTACACTTTACTGCATGCATGTACATACTTATACTTATAAATGTATATATTTTGATATCTTGGTGGAAGCGGATACAATTCGGTCAATGAACACATGATAAGTTAACTCTATATTTAGTAGATAGATTTTGAACACTGTCACAGAAAGTATATAGAAAACGAACACAAATAACACGATAAACTCAGTCCTCTGTCTGTGTAGCACAGTTATCACTAAAGTGAAGGGTTACTCTTCAGGGTATCTTGGAGTAGATGTGCATCTGTTCCCGGAACCAGTGGAAGTATGACGTCACGTGGGACCGGGTGACGTTGAGAGCAGTTTCCGTTTTGTTCTGCAGGATCTCGGGCGCCCATTCACCCCTGAGAACATGATAGAATATTAATTAGTGTGGTTTGATAAAAGCTCTTTTTTTATGAGAATAGGTACGTTTCTCTACAGGGAAATGAGGTGAGTTTTGTATATCAAGGTTTTATTAGTGTTGCCGAATCAAATCAAAAATAATAATCAAATCAAGTTTTGGTTTGGTTACCTATCTATAAGGTTAGGTACCAAAACACATTCAAATTATACTTAGTTACAAAAGGCACGGGATTTCAAATGTCATCCTAAATATAATAAATACTAAACAGTTTTTCGGAGGCTGTTTCAATTTAACCAACGAAATTTTCCTAATATTGTGTTTTTTCAATTTTGTTAGTCATCTCTAATCAGTTGAAATAAGTGAGTAATTTGTAACGTCTCACTCAAGTAACTTCGGAATTTAAATGAACACAATAGACTAAAGACGGAAAACGGCATTCTTTATCTAATGTCGTAAAGACAGTTCGTAAAATAAACATTGGATTATCGCGTTAAAATCACCTGATAGTTTCACGAAGCGAGATTAAAAATTCTTTTTTGAAGACATTTGCTTACGATTCTGGCGCATGTTTTGTAAATCAAGAGATATTGTGGCAGTATCGAGACTAAAATACTCGATTAATCGTGTCTGCAAGCCTCAAAAACATTATCATAATATCACGCTTAGGTATTCTCCGAAGAATCAGGCAGAGGTTTATATTTTAGTTCACCTACATTCCACCAGTTATGTTTAAGATTCCTCATGTAATAGGGGGCGAGCCTATTGCTATCAACCGGGCACATCTTCAGACTCCGGGCTGCTACTGAGAAATTACAGACAGAAAAACAGTGATCTTATAATTTACAAAAACGACGACTAAATGACGATTAGAATCTTATCATCCTACGTAACACGTAAAAACAGAGCAATGTTGATTTTCTGTGCCAGACTTAATAAATAACAAAAATGGGCAAAAATAGTCTGAATTAATTTTATTTTATTTATTTTAATAATAGCCGTCATCCAGCTCCATCATTTAATTGTAAAATTTTAGGAAAATCGTCTACTTTTACAATTTTTATAAATATGTGAGCACCATGTGTCTATCACATAGTTAAATTATCTATTGTTGCTTAATTTTTAATTCTTTTTACCTATTGTGGTATAGTAATTTTTTTTCTAGGTGCATCGTCTTCACATATAATTATTTAACTAATGTATTTACCTATACAAAATATTGTAAAACATTTTAATAGAGTAAAGGTAGAGTTACTTGCCCATTTCTCTCCATAAGAAAACTACCTTTGGAAGGGGCGACTAGAATCTATTATATATTTTTTGAAAATTTTGTTGTTCTAAAGTGCCTTGTGCCTATTTGAAATAAATGATTTGACTTTGACCAGCTATCATCAATTTCTTTGACTCAAGTAATGATAAATTACTATTATCACAATGTCACATGAATAATATAACTGACTTTTGACTTCTTACTGATACTTGCTTGATTGCTAACACATATCCAATTTCTGATTGTAAAATAGTTTATCTATGCAAAAATGTCTCATCTTTGTCCATTCTCAAAAAATATTTTAACAAATCTTATGATTTTAAGAGGGATAAGCAAATATTGCAAAACTACGATCATCCGAAAGTAGATGAATTGTTTGTTTCATGTTGTGCTTGGGGGAGGCCTCAGAAACTCACAAACTTTGCTAGGCCACAAAGCAGCAAATATTATGATAAAGTTTTGGCAGACAATCCAGGGTCACAAAAAAAAACCACTAGCAACGACAACTGATATATTCTCTACTAACTAAAAATGAAAAACTCGAAGACATACAACAATGATAGTGCCGAAAAATGATATAATTTTCGTTACTGGACTAGTCAGAGGCTCTCTTGAGCCACGATGCTTTATTAAAGCTCTAGAAAGAGACATAGTTATGAGTGAAAGAGACGATGCTCTTCAAATCAAAACCGAAGTTTTTCTAATACTCGATGTGGCATAGTAACCGTCGGGTACTGTACGTAACTTTCGAATCATACCAAAAAAAAAGTACAATATACTCACACAAAAACTTTAGTCGTCAAGTACTCTGTCGTCAGCTGATAGTAGTTATTGGAATACTTCTTGACTGCTTCAAAACCGCTCGCTGTGTAGCTCTGCACATTGTCCACCAGGCCCGGTGCATACTGCTCAATAGTTGCTAGCACTACCGGGGTTTTCTCAGCCACATAGTCTACGGTGTTAAAATACAACACGCCTACTTTTTTCGAGGCCAAGTAGACGAACTCTCTTGAGAGGAGTACGTAAGGTGTGCATGTTTCGACAGTCTTAGTATAGTAGACTGGCGCGTTGTTCTCAAGCCAGAGGTACCCGCGTGCTGACGTTGATAAAGTCTTCTGCCAAGCCCACTGACTGTGCTCCAAGACTCCGAGGTCGTTCAGTAAACGGCCCGTTGTGCTTTCTGTGGATTACAAGTGTTATGTTAATAATTTGTTGATGGATAATATTACTTTGTTGTTCAACTTGGAATACATTTAGTAGTCTTAACACAAAATGTACAGTTTCCTTTAAACGGTAAATTTTACGAATCGGACATTCTGCGTCATTGCATTTGCGTACATACAAATGTTGGATGATATTGATATCAACAAACATTTCAGTTATGGGAAGTGAGAGCTTACAACATAAAAAGTATCTGATAAGGTATAAACATAGTACCTAATGAAATGTGACGTCATTCATACACATAACGCTGTCATTTTCCGTAGTTCATTCACAAATAGAATGATTGCCATGGATGGAACGACAAAAGTCATAGTACATTAACACCACTCTAATTTTTAATTGAATTAATAAACGCAAATAAGAAAGATTCGCAGATTAACTATTTATGAACGAGGAATAAACATTGCCAGTAGAATCTAATAGAAATATTAAAGGTACTAAGTAACAGGAAAATAAAATCATTGATTGATATTGTATGTAGGTACCTATAGGGCCATTAATCTATTTACGGGTATGCAATCACCAACCCAATCGACTGACATAACCGTCGTTGTCTACCATAAACTATTCTCTTTTTTTGTTCAATATCAAGTTGAAGGTTACAAAGTTTAATGGACTATCAAAACCTGTTTTCTTTCGTAATTATTGAGATTACAAGATATGCAACACACAGGCCATAGGTTATTGTATTTTATAACACCGTCTTATCAATGCAAACAATGTAACATTTGAAAACATGTTCTTATCTGACACGATAATACAGACATTACTACTATGTCACAGACCATGCCATGGTCATTATGGAGGCATTCTGTATTTTGTAGAATAATTTTTTTTCGCTTGAGGAAAACTACCTGAAAAATATTCTATGGGACAATGTTATAGACAAAAATAGCAGAAGAGAACAAAGGCGCTAATTAGATATACGTTACACTTGGTCATGGGCGTACCGAGGGGGGCAGGGGTAGGGCAGCTGGCCCATTGGGACCTTCTGCCTCTCATACATATTGAGCTGTTAAATTACGTACCTACATTTCCACACTTAGTACAAGTTAGTATCATACTATTGCTATTGAGGATCAATGTTTATATTGAATCTCAATGACTATTCCACTTTATTTTCCTAAGCAGTCATTTTAATTTTTGTTCTCTTTTGTGGGAACCAGCTGGCGATTTGCCATGCGTGGGTAGATTCAACCCCTCCCAGTACAAAGATTTAAATCTTTGTCACCCTACGGAAAAATCAGGGGGTATCCACGCACTTGGTAATTATTCCCGGTATCAGTCTGAATGACTACTGGAAGTCGGCCGACGTGTAATTTACATAGGGAGCCACGAACTTGAATGTCAAAGGAATTTTGATGGTTTTAGACGAAGCTCGGCAAAGTTGTCTTCCATTCATTTACACTTGGTGACTTAGGTCATGTGCTGGTGACCCAGCAAGCCGACCCCTACTTGTGTTTAACTTGCTGCAAGTTCTGCCAATGTAATGTGCGTTTTTTATCATTTCTAACGTGATGATGTTAGCGTGGACGTCCACGTCCATAAAATGTACGAAAATACGTGCAAGCTATAACGTTCTCGTGGAAGAAAAAGCGTCTTCATAATATTTCCATACATTTTACTTCCCTGTGTTATCGCGACGCCGTGGATGGTCGTCAAAGATAATATCGGCACGTTAAAAATTAAAAACCGGCCTGAGAGTAAGACTCGCACTCGGTTCCTTCCGTATGGTATAAATATCGAACAAAAAACGCCGAAAAAAAAACACGTTTGTTGTATGAGGACCCGACCCCCTTTAATTATTAACTTAATTTTGTTTTTATTATTTTTTGTTATATTGGCAATAGAAATACACAATCAAAAAATTTCAACTGTCTACCTTTATCGATTCATGAGATACAGCCCGCTGACAGACAGACGAACAGTGTAGGCTTAGTAATAGGGTTGCTTCGGGTGCGGGACCCAAAAAAACGACCAATGCTACTTGCTCAGTTTGATTTTGAGCTACATAGTTAAGACAACACAATTTTCTAATATTAATATGGTAGAGGTTAGATATAGTTATAGTTTACCGGGAGCGAATACCATGTTGGGCTTTTAGATAAAAACAATAATTGGTTGTATTAGCACTATTAGTCGATGTTCACACTGCAGAAGACCGCATAACTTGGAGAATCGTTATATGTGGTCGCGATCCTCAGCATTGAGGGAATGTGGAACGACGAAGAAGATGATGGTCAGTCTTTATTTTTTTTTAATGTGGTGGATTTCATTACAAATTGTGCTATTGCTATAATAAAGTACTGAGCATAATTAAAACTTCCACTATTGAATTATAAAACCTGACATCTTGGGTTGTTGTTGTGTCTGACAGAAGTGACAGAATCACAGACAGAACATAACATTTGTTTTTTCTTTTCAATAAGTACTGTTTTTTTTTTTTTTTAAGAACATTGTGAGGAGTATTTAAATGCTGCTTTTCTTGGCAATTTAATTGTAAATATGTACATTGAAATAATGGTTTTCTAATTAAATAAACAGGGTGGGTTAAAAATAAGCTTACAGATTTTTTATAGCCTGAAAAACTTGTGAATAAACACAGATTCCCAAAAAAAAAACGTATAAAATAATACAACTGAAACTGCAAAATACACCAGGGTAATTGCTAACACACTTACAATGGCAATGCCTTGCATTTTGGCAATTCAATAACATTCATACATTCACTGCATGTTCTGTGATGTCACAGCAGACATTTTTCAAACATTAAGCAATGGATTAACAATTTTTCAGATTGTGATCAAGTTGAAGTGTGTCACCTATGCAATGGGGGTGCAGGTCATATAAATAATGATAAATATAAGTGATATTCATCCACCAGATAAGATTTAGAATAAAAGGGTCCATTACATAAATACACTTACTTGGGAAGTTGCCACCTGCTCTGGAGACATCGTATGAAACTAGTCCGGCTATGCCAACCAGCAGGAAGAAACTGGCCCAGATCCAAGGGAACCTTCTAGTGCTTGTCATTCTGTCTAGAATATCCTGGAGAGGAACACAAATAGGTATTAAAATTGAATCTGGCATAATAGTACTACACAAAAGCTCAGTTTCCATACTAATTTGTACAATCCACACTAATATTATAAATATAAAAGTAACGATCTGTCAGTCAACTTTTCATGCTTGAACCACCAACCGATCATTATGAAATTTGACAGATAGGTAAACAGCTACTTTTAAAAGGGAAACAACTGTCTATACAGAGTGGGTTATTTTTTAATAAATCTGTGGTTTAATAGAAAAGTGCAATATCTACACGGTCAAAATGTATGGAACAGCAGATTTTTTTAAAATTAACCAATGACAAATTTTAATGCATGGTGGGTCAGAATCATGTACTGAATCCATGGTAACAGTTTTCGTGACGATGTTCCTGCCACCCTATATAATAATAGTATCTTGGTCAACAGCTAAAGTGTACACATTCATAAATTTGCAACAGGTGAGTTTTCTCATGATTTTTGATGGGCTGCCTGTTTTTAACAAAAATTGTATAGTTTGTTTATTGGATTTTGGCATTTTAAACATTATTATTATGCAGTTTCCTGAAAGCCTACGAATTCAATGTAATTAAATATGATGTAAAAATATGTTTGGCTATTCTGTACAGCTGATCACAACCGCTAATGTGAGAGACTGAGTGGGAATAAATCCAGTTTTTGATAGCTCAATCAAGGCTCCGTGTGGTGTATATATAAAGTTATGACAAGAACACACTTTTAAATAGGCTTCCTCAAACTGGGGATGGAGAAACTAACTAAATTATGAAGATTATGCAAAAAATCATTATATTTTAATGGTTGTTATGGAAAGATTAATAAAAGCTTGTTTAAATGATGACAGAACAGTTGTGCAAATAAGAACCTACCTGTTTGCTACTGAGGAAAAGAAATTATGAAAATATTCAAAGGCACATTTTGGTTTGGATGAGATTTTTTTGGTTATGTTTCCTCGATTTTAGGAAAAAAATTCCGGAAATTTCCTATTCAGCACAGCAGCAGTGGCACTATCACAAACTAACAATACCCTTAATGTTGGTATAGTAGAAAAATAAATGAACCCAAAGGTTTATGAGAACTTATCAACTAAAACACAGTAGGACATAGATTTCACAAAAATTAAGTCCGATTGGAATAGCACTACTAAGAGAATTTAGAAAATGCACGTTATTGATGTTGATTTTACCTGGATTTTAAATACAAACACATAAATTGAAACAGCTTGCGTGAACTGCCTCCCGCAGAGTAACGGATGTAACACATCAACATTTACTGTTAGCACTACGCCCGCGTACACTACACAACGCCTAAAGTAGTTTTTCAACTTCCATTCACGAGCTAACTGCGCGATTCTTTGAATTGATTCACTATTTGCGCACGGATATGTACCACACAACGATTTGTAAAATTACGCACACCTGCCTACCGTTCTTTAAGTCGTTAGAGACTTATTTTTAATCACATTACAGTTTTCATAATATAATTACCTTCAACGATTGATGAATACGCTACGAAAATTAAAATAGATTCAACAATGAAAAAATATGTCGCCCTCGAAACTCGTTTTTTTTCTACTGCCAAACTTAGGGTGGCCACAATTTGAAAGAAATTAATTACCATATTGTCAAAAAAGGATACCACAATCCAACTCGCTTTACCCCATCAAATAAAAAAAAATGTATATTATATTCCTCTTTATACATTATACGAGTTTTACGATACTGTAGTAATCATCATTGTGTTATACGATGAAAACTTTATTTACGGACAAGTTCAGCAGAAGCCATATAACAAACGTTTTTTTAGTAATGTTTACATACTTTCTAGAACTTAAATAAGTATAACCAAAAAAAAAATATTATTGAAATAATCAATAATTCATGTGGTTTTAATTTACACAAAAAATACTACAATTTATAAAAATGGTTTGCTGGCAACATCTGGCCCAAAAAAAGATAAGGACGTGACATGACATTTGACCTCAATAGTGTAGTACGTACATCATCAAAGTTACGGTTCTTTTTAGTCGATTTATGAATCTTCCATGTGATGGTATATTATATATATTGACACCACGAAAAATCTACATGGTTCTTATTCGATTTTGGATGGATTTCATACATAATAGCTTTAAAATCTACTGCCCCTAAGGCGAACCACTGACCAAAGCCAGATATATGTGTAAATAAAATCTGGTAAGGTGCTTACCTGGCATATTTTATTCGTTCTTACAACAGTCTCATCCTTCTTCTTGCCTTTTAAAGCTTCGCCGCAGACTTCTTTATATTGCAAGACAGACATTTTTAACGATTTCTGCCTCAATTTCTTACTGACTTCGGCCCAGTTACTATCTGGTTGGAAAACAAAATCATTACATATTTACATGTTTTTAAAACAAAGACCTCAACTAATGATAGTTAGCCAATTCCATATTATACAAACTCCCATATTACCTTGTATGCAGAGCAATTGTTTTAACAAATGAAGGGTACAAATAAAACGAAACTTACCAATATAATCAAGTAATGTAGCAGACTGTTTGCTGCACCGATGGAACAGCTGTCTCCACGTAGCATTGCACGAGTCGTCTCTCACGAGACAGTCCACCAGACAGTCTACGAGGACCCTATGGTATGGGTCCAGGGACGGGCCACTCAGGTACTGGTTGGGCAACTTCTTCATTAGTTGATTGAAGGTCACTTGGAGCTTATTATTGCTTTTATTGAAATATATATCCTGAAATTAAAGATACTATTAGTACCTATTAGTTTATTAATATTTTTCATGTGTCAAGCCACTGCATTTCTATAAGCATGAAAAACGGTTTTGGATGTTGGAAATTTTGTAACACTTTAATGTTTTTTAATTACAAATAAATAAATATTATGTTTATTGTAAAAAGAGTAAAACATGAGGTTAGTTATACAATAAACATGATTGTACAAGTGGTTAAAAACAGGTAGAACAGCTGGCTTCTGAATTAATTCTTTACTGAAATTATACGATTTTGAATGGCTTTTTCCTATTACTACGTTAATTGGTTCTTCCTAATTGCATGTCTGAGGAGTAACCATGTGACGTAATTGAAATCCACATACCTTATATTTACTTAATTGCTTGACAAGGTCACTTGACAGATCCTTGGGCAGTGCACTTCTCTTGTTGTTCACCATGTCAATCATGGCAAATAACTGATCCTGACTAACTTTAGTATTGGCCATGGTTCTGTGTTCGTCTAGAAGGTTCGACAAGTATCCTACTACGTATTTAGAGTAGTTCTTCAACTCGATTATGGGAAGGAACAGGTCTTGCCAAGCTAGAAAAGGAAGATTCAGTAAATCCAAATTCAAAATTTCAAATACTGTAAAAAGTTAGTACACCCAGATGTGTTTTTTAATCACAGTTATCTCTGACGTTATGTGAGCTGGGTGGTTAGTTAACTATCTGTGACTGGTTTATAACGGTTAATATTGTAGTTTGCACCATATCAATCAGGGTTATTTTTTAAATTCAAGTACAAATGACTGGCACTTTAAGTATTTACACCACACAAGAAGAAAAACTAAATACAGATCACCAAATTCCATATAATATTAATGCAAAATATTTTAGGAACATGTACCTACTAATACTTTAGTTTTAAGTAATAAATCTAGAGTTATCTCATCTTTACCTTGGGAGGTGTCAAAATGACGCGAGATAACAAATTATCTCAACAAGTTCTGACCCATAACAGTATCTCGGCCTATGCCTCAAGTAATTTCACTCTTATCTCTTTTTTATGTAACTTGAATGATTGCTGATTCATTTTCTAACAAAGAATCATCATTATCATCTTCCTGCTGTTGTCGCATGTTGTTGGGGTAGGTGTAACACGTTTTCTTTTTTTTTTATAAACGAATATTCTTTTAAAAATTGTGTATTAAGGATTTACCTTTCAGACCAACAGCAAAATCACTGCTACCACCCTGGCCAAGAGCCCATAGCAAGGAGAGTCCAATAGGCGGCCTATTTTGGTAGGAGTTGCGGAGACTAGCACTCTTTTGTATAGACGTGATGCAGAACTCTGGGTAGTCTTGCGCTAGCATTTGCAGCAGTAACCTGTGACCGTTCACAGATTGACCTGGAATGGGAGATTTTTTATCATTACGTTTTAAGAGTAAAAAGAATATTCTTCTTTCTTCTATAGTTTTAAAGTATATGATTTATTCTCTGTTAAATAACAATCACAGTCAACAAAAGAGCTAAGCGACCAAACAGGTAACATAGTAGATATCTTGTAATTACTTCTAATCCATTTTGTGAAGCGATGTGTGTTTTTAACTTAAAAATAAATAAATACACATCACATTTTATGCCTGTCTACCTCTTTTGTTAACCGTAAATTGTACTTAATATTGTTACGTCACAAAAACCAACAACCATGAAATTCAGATAAAAGTGAAAGTAAAAAATAAAAGAATGCATATTATAACACAAACCTCTGCTCATATCATTTGCAAGTGATGTAAGAGTGACATCAAAGAACAGCTGAGCGTTTGCTTTGCCAGCGTCCTGCAATAGATCAGCCAGAGATCTCCTGATCTCCTCTGGGGCACTAGACAGTGGATACAGGGGAGGGTATGAGGAAAACGTGGGGTCATCTACGTCTATCTGAGTCTTGGAGTTGAGGAAAGCTGCTACTTCTTTCAGCCATACAAGAGGAGCATTCGAGAAACGGATCTTATTCGTTGTTATTATGTTAGCTAGTTCCGCAGCATCAATCTGAAATAAGAAGTATATTTATAAAGAACATGGTTGCTGCAAAATATGCTTGTTTTAGTTAGAGTACTCGACATGTACTTGTTACCAGCATGTTTTTAACATAAGTGTTTCCTATTACTGAAAAGAAAAAGCCTTTGAAGCGATTCTTATCTAACCAAGTTGTAACAGCATGGAATAGGCTCCCGCAGAATGTTCTGACATCTCCCTCACTGAACTGCTTCAAGAAACGACTGGACAGATTAAATATCTCCAAGCTATTTGATAGACGCGCGCATCAGTTAATTAGCTGCTAGTGTGTTTAACCAAATAATGAAAATACATATAACTTACAGACTACACTAGCCGAAAAATTATCCAAATACACCAAACTAAAAGATGAAATAACCCAACTTTGGCATCTTCAAAAAGTCACAATAGTCCCCATAGTGCTATGTTCAACAAGAGTTATACCCAAACAACTTCATCAGTCTCTAAGTTCCCTCAACCTGCACCTAACACCTATTGCAGAAGGCAGTGATTCTTTACACATGCAGGCTAGTTAGAAATATTTCAGTGTGAGGCGGACATCTTACAGCAATACTCCCACTCAAATATAGTTTCATCTACCATTCAGTCTACTACGGAAGACCAAGCAGTTTCTAATACTCTCACACTTAACCCCACCGATGGTCACTTGACTTAGGCCCGTGCCATCAGTTCTATCCGGCTGGACAGCATTCTTTGCAGTCTGATAAAATTAAGAGCATCTTTTTAGTGTGCAAATCAAATGATAGTCCATACATAGATATAACGCTAGTTTGAATAAAACAACTATGAGTCCATACATTCAACAAGCAGTGATATATTATTGTGTTATAATTTTCCATTACCATTTCAATTGCACCTATTGTCTTAGGTACGGACGAACAGTTGTTACAAATATATTATTAAACACTGAAAGTTGTTTGTACTTTGCCATGACCTTAAACAGTATTATTATAAGTGTCTATCTCAAAATCTAAACCAAATCTGCTACAAAATTGTTAACATCATATGTCATGGTACCCCAAATAAATTGGGATTAGGGAAAGGGAACAATATTGATGATATGCTGATCAGGTGGAAATCCGACTAGTGCAACTGTTACAAATAACGCTGAAAATTTTTCCTCTGCAGCAACAATACAACTGGTCATCATTTTTACCCAGATATATAAAGTCTCCAATGATGGAACTGTAATGGCAGGAGTTAGCTAGTTTTTTTAGGATGTCTTCTAAAATGTTTATGAGTTACTTACAGCCTCGAGAGCACCCTCAATTGTCTTAGGGGGCTTAGGTTTGGGAGGCTCTGCATTCTTCTTATCTTGTTTCTTTTTCTTATCACCTTCTTTCTTTTTATCTTTTTGAGGTTTCCTCTCATCATCAATCTCCATGCCAGAATAGAATGACTTTATTTGAGAATGGGGAACTGAAAGTTAACACGTTTTTAGTTAATTTCATTTAACAATTAGGTAAGACAGCTTTGTAAATTAATGAGGAGTAATTAAATTAGTGAACTTATAAAGCTATGTATTTTTAATTGCTTTTCTTTATTATTTATGTAAAATCCTGTTTTGTATCTGTTTCTGCTCAATTTTAATTGATGAATATAAATAAATTCTTTTTAAAATTAAGTGGAAAACCACATGGTAACAATCTCGTAATCCGATAAATAAAATTACTCAAACACTGCTGTACTTAAGACGTCAAATTCTTTCCAATTTAACACAACATTTTTATTGGAAATGTACATGTCTGAGTAACGTTTAATATTTTTAATAATTACATCAATATGTTTATAAATAACTTTGTAATATTTGTCGGCTGATATGTGATGCTGACCCGGCTTGCCCTTGCCTTCATTCAAATTACTATGAAGGTTTATTTTACAAAGTAATTTTATAGAAAGGTTTTTATGAAAGTACTGTAATTACTGTAAGTAATGAATAACAGAACATGTATGTTCTGTATAAAAACCATGACACGAATAAGAATGACGAAAATTGACTGAATTTCTAACTAAATTAGTAAAAAGCCGTGTTGCAAGCAAATTTAAAGTTACCCACCGATGTCCTCAAGTTTCGGCCCATTTTTCACAGCCTTCTTTTCGTCCTCCTTAGTTTTAATTTTACCATTCTGCGACTTCTTATTCTTCCCAACAACTTCCCATTGACCACTCGACATTATTAGAGAGATTCTAAACAGATTTTTATTCAATTCTTTGTAAATAAAGGGAAAGCATCAAAGTAATAGGTTACACGTCAAAACCAAACAAATACCAAAAAAAAAAAAATGATGCGATGTGATTTTTAAATTTCTTTAGCATAAACAAAACATCACACACTATTAAAACGTGCTAGGAGTGAAAGCTATTCATGCTCTAAATACCCTAAATGTGCTGAGTTGGACTACGCTAAAAAAACTAAACTTCTTTGTGATTGGTCAATAAACTCCACCTTGGACAAAACGTGGCAGGAATAACAGAAATGTATTTCTGTAACATTGCAAAGTAATTTCAGTTATTCACGAATTACTTTATATTTCGTATTTTTAAGAAAAATGTGTACAAAACATTTAAAAACAAGAATAAAACATTAAATGCACCTAGAATAAAGTAATTTATTTTAAAAAAAATACGGTTTTCTGTGTCTGTGGAAAGTAGTGCTGTCCCCATGTAACTTGGAAATTATTCATATTCGTAGTCGATTGTGGTTGATATTGAAAACTAATTGATTTTTGCTATAGAATATGATGAATGTTTGAATTTTTGTGAAAATAAAAGTACTGATTAGTTGATATTTGGTCTCGCACACTGAAACATACACAACGTGCATCACTATTCGTCAGTTTTTCATTTGTGAAAAAAGTGGACTTGATATTTTGCTGCTGAGTTGTTTTAGAAATTTATCAATAAATAGACATACGTGCCCGTGTTGTGTTGATGAAATAAAACCGTGTGTAACAAAGAACAGTGGCTAGATAATGGAAGACAAATTGATGTTAGAAGATGTGACTAGCTCCTTGCGAGAACGGGTGTTTTTCGCTGCCAGAGATGGAATGTCTTTAACCCTTTACGCTTTATTATACGAGAAAAACACAGATGAAATTGACGACCTATTAAATACCGTAAGTACTGTTAAGCAGTTTTCATTCATGATGTTTCATGAGAAGTTGTATCAGGACTTAGCTAATGTCATTTATTATTCCTGATGAGAATGATGATAATCTATTTATATCATACAAATTGACGGCGCGTTACCTTTTGCGCGTTACATACGTTCGGTGTGACTTATTAATTCATGTTTTATGCGTCTCGGAACGCGATTTTGCGTCGTAACGCACATATCGTCTTCGCAACCTTGGTACCTCTTGCCAGTTTCATTTCCTTGAGTCCGTGCGGTGGCTGTTGCGAAAGACTTCGGCGCTTGCTCGGTCGTCTATTCAATTAAAATCGTAATTATTACACATACTGCCTTGCCTTGATTGCTATCATGATGATGTTGCAAAAATATGTTTACCTTATTACAAGCAGTTTAGGTAAATTCCTTGGCACTGTTATTTTGTCCAATAGTTAAACTAGGTGTAATAAGTAGGCTATGTATATTTTAGGATCATGACTAAAAAGCAGTTTACTTTGTTTGATGTTTCATCACTTCCATCTGCTTGTCAACGAATCAGCTGGGTCAGATCACCTGTGCTGGGCAATTATTGACAGTTTTTAATTAATAAATATTTTATTTATTTATTTAATACTTCAAGCAAAGAAATGAACAGAGGTGTACCTTATGCCATAGGCATTTTCTACCAGTGAACCAAAACTAACCTTAGGTTGCTTGTAAAAGGCTCACCTTATGAATAAGTTCACCTAAGTATAAATAAAAGATTAATTGAAAATATCAAAGTCACATACATATCCAAATCAATGCTTAAACTCTACCATTAAACCTTCAACTGTCACCAATGAGGCACACCAAATGTTATCTTGAGAAAGAGCAATATCTGAGAAAACATCCTTCCAATCTGTTTTCAAGACTACAGTAAAATATGTAGCATACAAACTACTTTGGCCCCCTAAATCAGGTTGAAAAAATAAATGATGAAATATGTGTACAATAGTCCAATAACTTGTACACATGGCCACATATCAGGCTATACATTTCTAGTATAAGCCAGACCTCGCATTGTATGGAAATCCAATACAATGCGAGATCAGCATAAACTATAGCTTGATGTGTAGCCGTGTGTACCACTATGGAGAATACATTACTTATTTTAATCTGTAAATTTCTAGACAAAATACAGAAGTCATTATTCTCCTGCACCTAACCCAATTTATTTGGGGTTGGCCAAACATGTAATTTTCTTCCATACTTCTCCTATCAGTCGTCATCTCGGTAGTAACCCGCTTTCTAGCCATATCATCTTTCACACAATCCCTCAATTGTTTCTTTGGTCTTCCCCTACCGGTATAGCAACGGCCGCCATGGCCCACGCACAATGGTCCACTTCACGGACTAAGTGCGGAAACCAAACCCTATAACATAGAACCGGTATAGCAATCTATACTAGACAAAATACAAAAGTATGTTATATAAACAAAAAACACTTCCCTTTGTTTTTTACATACAAAGATGTGGGTTAACGACATGTCAATGAACTTGGGAATGTCATGTTTTAGTGTGAACAAAATATAAACATGACATGACACATGTAAACATGTCCCTAGGGTTTATTTTTATGTCGCAATTTGTACCATTTTTGTTAAACAAACTTCAATCTGTTAAGGTTTATGACAGCTAAACTATGTCTATAGTGCTTGCTATCCTGAAATAAATTTAAATATCTCTAAGTAGTATAAAACAAAGTTGGTTATAAAATTAAAGTAATTGTTTTGTAATTAGGTTACATTTTGGACCCTAAATAAAGATCCTCTGGGCTTATTTTAGATTTGACTATAATAATATATTTTTTAAATATATTTAAATTATATTTTTGTTCAGCTGTTGTTGTTTCTGGCTCAAATGTATTTTACATGTAAATCTAGGACCACTATTATGTGCCCAAATTCACCAAAAACCTTACAGCTGCTTCAGCTGTTTATTAATAATTACCCACGGCTTCGCCCATGTGGAGGATAGAAATTATCCCATGGGAACATACTACCAGAATAAAAATTATTCTATAGCTTAACCCGGGTCAAGATCCACCTGTGCCAAATTTCACTCAAACCTATTAAGGCATGAAAAGGTAACAGACAGACAGGGTTACTTTCGCATTTATATAGTACTAGCTGTTGCCCGCGACTTCGTCGGTGATCCAGGATGAAAAGTAGCCTATGTCCTTCCATATGCCAAATTTCATGCAAATCCGTTCCGCCGTTTTACCGTGAAAGAGTAACAAACAAACAAACTCACTTTCGCATTATAATATTAGTTAAGATAAAATAAAATATGGATTCACGTAAGCAAAATGTGTGCTTGGACGTGGAGTTGCGGACACCAGCCCGTTATACATAAGTAGTATGGTTCCAGTAGCTAGACGTCTAAATATCTTCACAAACTTTCTTTTAGCATAAAATTCTCTGACCACAGGATGTATGCTGCGATGGAGTCAAATGCACGCCTTTAATAGCAGCAGCTCGACACGGCCGCGAGGGTGCAGTCAGGATCCTCTTAGAGAAGTTCAGACCACCGGTCAGACTTGAGACAGAAGGCACCGTTAAATTCGACGAGTATGTTATTGAAGGTTAGTAGTGCCAGACACATCTAAGCTTTATATTCCTATGATACAGGAGCAGTATTATCATTATCATCTTTGCAGCCTTGTTGCAAGCACTGCTGAGTGTAGGCCTCTTCTCTTTTGTGCCATGCCTCCCAGTACCCAAATTACGTAATACACGATCAATCACAATTTGTTTCAATTTGAAACAGATTGCTAATTCATTGCTTCATAAGTTGGAAAAAAAATCTGCTCAACAACGTAAATAACGCAATGAATGTTGTTAAACTATCAAAATTAAGCAAATTAGTCATAATCATTTACGAAAATAAGTTACGCAATTAGGGTACTGGTCTGTGCGAGTCTCATCCAGGTCTTTCCCGCGATTTTCTGTAGGTCGGCCAACCATCTTGTTGGTCTGCCAATACTCAACCATTCCATGAGGACTCTGTAAATGCATTATACGACTGTTGTATAGCGCATCGTCTTTTAAAAGGTTTTAAAAGGTTAGGTGACAGTCTCTTTTTAAGGACCGGAACACACGGCCCACAACCACACCACATGGCAGCGACAAAATGTGGGCAAGCAGTGGTTACGTCTGAATAGTGTCGCTGCAGCTTTGCAATTGCGTTGTGGTAACTACAAAAATTCGATTTGGTTGCGTTGTCGCTAGTAGTTGCGATGTGGTTGTTGTGGCTAGGCACGGTCCTAGGGGTCCTGGGGGTCATGACCCACCAAAATCTTTGACGCTGTCGGGAGCTTGAATGATTTATTGTATTAATAACTTTCAAAACTGTACTATAGCCACGGGTTAACGGTAACCCGTGGCCACGAACCACGGGGCACAAGTACCTGCAGTTACGATGGGCTTAATATCCAAAAACATTAAGAAAATAGGCAGCCATGGAGACTGCCGACAGAAGTGAAAACTTAAAACTATGAAATAACAGTGTTTTTTTAAATATTACAATTAATTGTAGGATCAAAAAAAAAAAAACACAGTATGTAAATGTAATATTATTAACATTAGTCTGGTTTTCACATAAATCGGCACTCACGAGCAACAACGCAACACGTCATACTCATAGGTGCTGTGCTGTTAACATTAGCATGTCGTTGATGCGAACCCCTAAGATTTTCCCCTAACAAAAATCGCTTAACGCGCTTGAAGAAGTTTTCACTTCAAAAAGTCAATTATAAAAATAAGAGTATTTTGGCATGCAAGAGCGATCGACGCAACCTCGGAAATTTGGGCACCCCGCTCGCACGTAAGGTTTGAAAGCCTAAGGATAAGGCTAGTACCCTAATTGCGTAATTCAACACAATCTGTTTCGATTTGAAACAGATTGCCAATCCATTGCTTCATAATTTGGAAAAAAAAATCTGCTCAACAACGGAAATAACGCATTGAATGTTGTTGAACTGTCAAAATGAAACAAATTAGGTATAATTGTTTACGAAAATAAGTTACGCAATATTAGGGTACTGATTCCAAAACTTAAACTACTTACTGTAAAACTTTTAAGCTTTTCTTCATCACAGTAAGTTCTATTTCTGTATAATAGTCAAAAGAAAACAGAAGCTTTTCAGGGTGGAGTGTTCAAATTTTCAAGCTCGCTACGCTCACTCTTGCCTTCTACATTCTCTTAATTCTTAAGCTTTATTTCATAAGTCGATAAAGCAACTAATTCCTAGTTCTTTTGGAATTATCAAATGAGTTTTTAGAATTGAAAATATCTATCAAAACCTAACCTATCCAAGGCTGGTTGTTTAAATTTTTCAAGCTAGCTTTGCTCGCTCTTCTCAAAATCTACTGTTGTTATACCTACTATCAAAAAGTGCTGCGACTGCGAATAATTTGCCCGCAACTATCCCCCCCTGCGTGTAAAAGCTGCCTCCCTGAATAGCAAAAGTCATTTATTCAAATTAGACTGAAAATCAGCACTTTTCGAACGTCAAAATTACATAAGACAGTCCCCCAAAACGCCCACCCTTCACCATTTCCTAGTGCCTTTAGCTGGGAAGAAGTGGCACAACAAACTCCCCAGCAGCACAGCTGTCTGTTCAAGTTAGAAAATAAATGATTCTATACAATAGTATGCAAAAAAAATATACATTAGGGAGCACAAAAAATAATTTAAATAATAAATTATTGGCCATATGTCAGCTAGCACACGCCAATATACCAACCAAAAACATCGGCCACTTTACTTAAGCAGGAATAAAAAAATCAAAACTAAACGTAAACAGAACTAAATATCTAAATAAAGCCTCCAGGCATAAAGGGCGTGCCCGCATATATAAAGCTATATAAAGCTGTAATTGGAAGTTATTAATGATAAAGTTGGACCATCGAGGTAAAACAAATAAACAGTTAATTACTAGTAACAATAACAAAACCATGATCAGCAGCACGACCAGTCACCACAAGCAGCACCCGTTCACGAACATAACGCAAAGATCAGCCATTACCCCCTCGCAATATTTGAGGGAAGGAGGCAACCCGACCCCCGCCGCTACCGCAAGCAGTGACATCTAAGGGAGCATGACGAACTTGCTGCTGGTTGCTCAGGAAAAAATTAATATGATCAATTGTCGAGGTCGCTAGCTAACCACAATTTGCAATACACCTCATAGCAAAAACATTGTAATGAGTAGATTATGTCAACAATAAAATAAAATAAAAATAAATTGACTCATTAAAAAGAAAAAAAAAGTTGACTTATAAATTCAAATAAAATAAACAATGATATAATAAACTCATATAAACTGTCAGTAGGTAAGCTAATTCTGGAGAAAGAACATAAACATTGTCTTGAGTTAATCACAGCAACCAACTTTACTTATCATTTAAGTAGTCGTTGATACAATAGTATGCCTTTGATGGACAAAGGTTGGATTTTACTTTAGTTTTAAACGCATTAAAAGGCAAATCTGGCAAAGAAGAGGGTAGCTTGTTATAAAAGGTTATACCAAGCCCAACAAATGAGTTATGAACTTTATGAAGCTGGTGAAAGGGAGCTTGCGTCTTTATTTCTAGTGTTAACATTGTGTATATCACTGTTTTTTGAGTATAAGTGTATATTTTGCCTAATATATAAGATGTTGGCGAAGATGAATTGCTATGCCACTGTGAGGATACCAATATCTTTGAAAAAATCTCTCGGAGAAACTCTGGCACCTAGCTGGTAAATTGCTCGAACAGCTCGTTTTTGAAGGACAAATATATTTTTAATATCAGCAGCTTTGCCCCACAGCAGAATACCGCAATAGCATAAGTAATGTGGAGCTGGAGATATATACACATACCATTCTTGATGGAAAAACCCAATAACACTTTACCCGGCAGTAGCGCTTGCGACCACTAGACCAACGAGATGTACCTCCCTAAAAATATTCCTAGGCACCCACGGTGACCCCCCCAAAATCTTGGGCTGCGACCGCGCTGGTTGTGGCTAGTGTTTGCAGACATACAGATCGTTGTGTTTGCGATGTGGACGGCCGCTAGTGCGCGGTCTCGCTGGCGGCTGTGTTGTGGCTATGACGTGGTTTTAAAGTGGTCGATATCGCCCACACGGTTGATTTTGACGGCCCGATGTGATCCGTGTGAATCAACTATTAATTTTTATATAAATTAGCGTCTGTCCACGTGTTGTAGTTGTGTGGTGTGGTTGTGGTACGTGTGATGGGGCCGTCGATTTACCATACTGCCCGGTTACTGTAAGCAGCAAGACATCACTTGCAGGACTGGGTTTATTTAATTAATATGTATTTAGTATCACTTCTGAATGAATGAAAATATATACCTGAATTTTTTTGAAATAATGCTTCGTGCGAAACTTCCGTACCCAACGCCTTAAAAATCGCGATATTACTCTACTGTTTCGGGGCGTACTACATAAACTTTTAACAACTCAGAACTACACCAAGTATTATCCTGACTGAACCTCGCAATTTTAAGACTTTCATTCAAGGTCAAAGAAATAAGTTATGGTTTTTATAGAAAGAAAGAAAATACGTTTATTTAGAACAGACACCATATTCTAGCTACAGATCCGTCTTATTTGACCATAATCCATGTCGTGTGTGGCGTTATCCACTAACCCGCATTTGGCCCGCGTGGTGGATTACAGTCCGCTCCCTCTAACAGAGAGCAGGCTTCTGTCCGAGCAGTTTGAACATTATGGAATTTATTAAGAATCACCAAATAATGGGCAACTTCAGGTGTTAAGAAGATGTACTCCTTCACTTATAGGAGACCGAAGCATTTTTCCCCCGTACCGCCTTAACAAAACCGTGCGTTAAGATGTGCTGTTTTTTTTTCTATAAGCACGCAGTCCTAGGTCTTCATTTAACACCCTTTTGATAGTAGTTCTGCTTAGTCCCATCTGCAGAACCAACATTTTTTGCTTGCGGACAGGATTTCGTTGGATTCGCGCCTTTACTGCTTTGATGACCGCTGCCGCTGGAGTCCGAACAGTACGAGGTCGACCGCTCCTTTGTTTATCTTCTTATCTTGAATCTTCCAAGAATCGTTTGATAGTATGATAAATAAATCTCAGTGGAATTTTCAAATTTTTTCAGCAGTTTGAAAATCTCAGTTGGCGCGTAACCGCAACAATGCAATGCAATAGGGCTGTGTCCAAAATGTTTTAATCCGTCTTTCAGACAATAAAAAACTTTTGGACACGTATTTTATTCTTTTTTTGACATAATCAAAAGATTACGGCGATACATTGAGTTAAAATGTGGAACCTTGCTAGATTTTATACTGCGTTTTGACGTAGCGAGCCCACACTCCCCAACTTTAATGCGTGTTTTCTAAGTCATTTTTGATTGATAATATGATAAAGCAAAAAATATGTGTCTAATATTTTTTATTATCTGAAAGACTGACTAAATAAAATTGCTTTTTTTTACCTAGGCAACTACCCTATTACTGCGACTCTGTCTTCTTTGCGAGTCCACTCCATTTTAGAAAATGAACAAAATTCCAGAAACCCTTTGTTTTTATTTTCTTTAAATATTCAAATTTCGAATGCCTATAGTATTTTCTTTGGCTTGCATTCTAAATTCGAAATTTTACCTATGTGACAGACTTATGGCCCGACTACGTAGTTGAAGTAGACGCACAGAGTAGATTACCAAAACACGTGTAGGTAATCAAAATAAACTGTAAACGTAAACATTGACTGAAATTCGTAATTCATTACCAAATCTATATAACTGAATAATCATCGCTGTATTCAGATTATTTATCACTTGATAGCATTTTGTTTGTAATTCTATTTATTGTCTTGTGTTTTTTTTTTTTTTTTTTTTTTTTTGTTTTGTGTTGATTTGTGTTTTTTTTCATCCATCTTTAAAACTCAACTGCGTATTGGATACCATCGAAAGCATCGCAGAATGTTAAGAAAAAACATTTCGTCACATTATTATCAAAAACTGCCCACGCTTTCTCAGAACACAGAATTAATTCCGTGCAACATAATTTAACGCCAATGTCAAATGTTATTTCCCAAATAAAGGACCGGGTACGTCATTGGGTGCACAGAGACACAAAGCGCCCTGCAGCGGCCAATGTGCTCCTCCGTCGTACAGCGCATTGACTCTCATTTTTTGTCTAAGTCGGGAACTCATGGTTTAAATATAGAACCGTGTGAAAGTTTACACACAAAGAAACTGAAAATCGTCTCTCGGAACGTTTTGGTACGTATCTGGCCGACTTCCAAACCTCTTTGTTTCCCTGTATTTATGATTTACCAGCATTGTAAAGGATTTGCTCGTTTGGCATGGCGCGTGGTGACTGGATGCATTTCCTACATCGTAATAGTGATAAGGAACAAGAGCAGCTGGTCTATTCTTTATAAATCTCACTGTGAAAACTTAGGTGAAGTTCGAAGTGAGCTTGTCATTCATGATAGGGATTGACACTATTGACAGCTCACTTCGCCAAAATTTTCACCGTGAGATTTTTACAGAATATAATATCAGCAGGTCTTGTTTGTGACATAAACTTTCTAAGAAATTCTTATTCATATTTTATTCTCGATTGTAGCTTCGTTCCAAAGCGAATGATTCAGGTATTCGGTTTTATCATGAGTTGTTAATGAAAAATTCAATGCGTGACATTGAAATGTATTTTTGTATGATATTATTAGCAATAGTGATTAATAAAACTCAGCCATCGTTGAATCGTGGGTGTACGAAAACTGCCTAACCAATCAGGAATCTATCTCGATGTCTCGGCCTGAGGAAATTACAATCGCCAGCACCCTAATTGCGTAACACACGATCAGTCACAATCTGTTTCATTTTGACAGTTCAACAACATTCATTGCGTTATTTACGTTGTTGAGGAGACAACATTTTTCAAACATATGAAGCAAGGGATTAACAATATCCTTCAAAATGGTTCAGGTATACCAAAACTGGCAACTTCCGACTTTCATATGGTCGGCTTGTGCGCATTGTATTCTGACACTAAACTGACCTGAATGGTCTGTATTGTGTAGTAGACTCTACTAATTTTGAACGAGCACGGTAAACCGGCTATATGGCAGCATTAATAGCATCTTTTTTGCAGTACTAGGGTCTCCTTCACAGAATGGAAGTCTCCTTCCTTCCATATTGATGGATGGAGAGGGAGACGTAGGTCAAAGAAAATATGGATGAAGAGAACGGAGTGAATGATATCGTGACGTTTGACAGGGGAGAATGGAAAGAGAAAACGTGTTCTGCCAAGTAACATGAGACAAGGACAGGAAGATGATGATGGTTGCCTTCACAGAACAAGGCGTAGCGTATCTTCTACCTCCAGGCTTCACAATGTATGGAGAAAGAAGACGCGCCTTGGCGATCCCAAGTAAAACTGCAGGCTTGAGTGGACACAGGACCTATCCCGAGGTCCCCACGGCTGCAACGCATGATGATTCAGTATACATTTTTTGCCTTTGTCTATGATACTAGACTATTATTTTAGTCTTCTAATTATCAGGAAATATACTCAGGGCGATAAGAAATATACAAATGGTTGGTAAAAGCCGTATACTATTAACGAGTTTTACGTAAGCGTTGTGCAAATATTTATGGCCATACATTTGGCTTGTTTATTGTATGTAATCGTGTATTGCTAACGTCTTTATTGAATGCTAGTCATCTCGTATGGCTATGTTCGTGTGCTCTTATATATTTACTGAATTAATTGTCGACAACGACAGGAATAATAAACATTATTAATATTCACCATTTCCTTCTCTCGTAAAAACGATATATGTAATGTCCCACTGGTGGCCCAAGGCCTCCCTCCCTCTCCCTTTTCCACACACGTCTGTCTTCTGCGATTGTTGGCCAGTTTTTTTGGTAGATGTCAACTTTGTTCCTCTATCTTCGTCTTGGTTTGCCGCGATGTCGCTGGAATGGCTCATACCCTCGTAAAAATATTGCCAGTCTGCAGGTAATAGCAAGTTTGAATGCTCAGGGTACGCCAGTACATCTTAGTGAATTCTCGTCATCATTCCGCTAGAAAATGTCCTCTGCTGGACATATGCGTCATCTAAGTATCGTCACAACGACCGGCCCTGTTTCTGTGCGGATTCAACTATTTTAAGGCATTTTTATAATTCCTACGTCCATCCATTCTTCCATACTAATACTAAATACATATTAACTAAGTTTTGCCCGCGACTATGCCCGCGTGGATGTCGGGAAACACCCCACGGGAACGGTTATAAACTGTCTGTGTGCCATATTTCATCCAAGTCCGTACAGCCGTTTTTGCGCCAATCAGGAACATACATCCAGACAAACGGACAAAAATTCTCAACACTATATTTTGGGGATCAGACTCGTTCCCACACTTCGTAGCAATTAAGTACTTTTTTTTTCAAAAATATTCAAGTTATTAAATATTCAAGGGTTAGGCAGAAGTGTACCCGTAAACGGTGCAAAAAAAAAAAAAACAGTTTTTCTTAACTCACACTTCAAGTAACAACACCAACAGGGGTCGATGACCTCAAAAAAACATGTTTTTTAAATCCTGTCTGTCTGTTAGCTTGTCTTCTAACGGCTGAACGGATTTGGATAAAAAATGGCACACAGGTAGGGCATGACCTGGGTTAGGTAGGATACTATCCCGGTGGTTTGTTTCTATGAGATAATATTTTCGACCTCCACGCGGACATAGCCGCGGATAAAAGCTATTTTAAAATATAAATCTTTTACAGGGGCCACTGCGTTATGGTGCGCTGCGGGGGCTGGTCACCTCGGCATCGTGAAGCGCCTGGTCCGCGCCGGAGCTAATGTGAACCACGCCACCAAGACACTAAGTACGCCCCTCAGAGCCGCCTGCTTCGACGGTCGACTCGACATTGTCAAGTACTTAGTCAGGCATGGGGCCGACATACATAAAGCCAACAAGTATAATAATACCTGTTTGATGATTGCGGCGTATAAGGGACATTTAGATGTGGTAAGTAATTGATTTTTTTGGGATATCTTTCAGGACAAAGCAATGTAAGAAATTGTAATGTCATTGTAATGTCATGTTGTAATGTCATTGTAATGTCATGTTGTAATGTCATTGATTTATCCTAACATATTATAAAACAAAGTCCCCCGCCGCGTCTGTTTGTCTGAACGTGATAAACTCAAAACTACCAAATGGATTTTCAAACGGTTTTCACCAATGGACGGAGTGATTCATGTGGGAGGTTTTAGTGTATTACTCATTAAAGTTTTGTGTAAATTGGCTGAAATTTGACGATTATTGTTGAAGACGTCGGAAAAAATCATGCCAACTGGGAACTTTATTGGCGTGCGCCGCGGAAATCGTAAAAGTTACATAAAATTTATGTTCTACAGTAGTGTTCATCTTAAAAAGTTCAACTAAAAAGTCCGCGATGGCATATGTCTATCTTCTAAGGATGATCGACAATAACCATTTTTATCTTTCAGAATTTGACAAAAATTTAATTATTATTTCCGAAGCTATTTTGACAGGTATTATATTAATCCTTATCCAATAAACTATGTTACTTAAATTGAGCATTTAATTTAGGTTAAAATATTCACACATCATTTCATTTAAATGAATGGTTTAAAAGATATCACAGATTCAAAATTACGCGTAACAAAATTATTTTGGATGACGCTAACGCGGGCGCAGCGGTAGGAGTCAATGACATTTTCCTCGGCTATTAGGTATGTAATCCCGGTATCGGTAGTACGTTCCCGTGGGATATTTTCCGACATCCACACGGGCGAAGCCGCGGGCAAAAGCTAGTACTCCTATAAATGATAAAATAGCGGCAAAATCTCTATGCCAAGAATGTGACTGGCAGCATTATCCTATGCGAATATTATAATTTAAAGCTCTAGAAGATGACGGACCGGTTGCCAGGCGCACGCCACGTGCTCGCCACGCAGCCGATCTTTCATCTTCCATAAACCATACATTGCAACCGGTGCGTGTACGCATTTGTTCTGCTCAGGCCTTTAATAACATTATGTACGAATTGCTCATACTAATCTGTGGTAAAAGTCTAGTAGGAGCCTTATGTTCAGTGACAGCACAGTGAAATGAATCGAAATTGTTTATGCTGTAAATAGGATATCAGAATCACCTTTACACGTCATAGTAAAAAAATACTGCCTCGTTGGTCTAGTGGTCGCAAGCGCTACTGCTAAGCATGAGGTCCTGGGTTCGATTCCCGGGTCGGGCAAAGTGATATTGGGTTTTTTCTATCTGAAATTTCTCAGTAGCAGCTCGGAGTCTGGATTTGTGCCCGGTTGATGGCAATAGGCTCGCCCCCTATTACATGGGACTTAAACATAACTGGCGAAATGTGGGTGTGCCTGCTACAGGGACACCTCTGCCCAACCTTTCGGGGAAACAAGGCGTGATGTTATGTTTATGTTTATGTATTAAAAAAATAATAAGCTAGGTGAGTTCGGCGTTTCCTATCCGCTCTACTACTCTGAGAAGAAAGGCCGAAACAAACTCAGAGGTCGCAGTCTCTTTTAAAGTCCAGACATAATCCTGGTCAGGCCATATGAGGACCATGTAGATTATTAGTATCTGAAATAGTCTTTTGAGGAAAGAAAAACAACAGATTTGAGTGGCAGGTCCAGTTGATAAGTATTAACAAAAAACAAAGTAAATAACTTTATTTTTATAATTGACGTGTTCATAAAATGTAAATTAAACTACGTTTAATCATTGTATATCACGGGTTACGTTCTTGGGTCATGTGTCCGCACTTATCTCTTACTTTTGCTTTATATTTACATGCAAGTTCAGAATATTATCCCATTTCTATTTGTGGTAGATATTTCTTTGGAAATGCGTAGTTTGATGGTGGGGTGAAAAGAATTAAAAAACATAGCTTCCCTTTGTCCTAAATGAGCAATGATGCTGACCGTGAGGTCCTAAGTTCGATTCCCAGGTCGGGCAAAGTGTTATTGGGTTTTTCCGTCAGGAATTTCTCAGTAGCAGCCCGGTGTTTGGATTTTTGTCAGGTTGATGGGAATAGGCTCGCCCCCTATTATATGGGACTTAAACAACTGGCGGAATGTGGGTGTACTATAGACAAATCTGCCTAACCCTTCGGGGGTTACAGGCGTAATATTATGTGAGAAATAATGCTATCACGCACTGCGATTAAACGGATGTTTTCGAATATCTGAAACCGCAACACGGCGTACCTAATAACACGTCGAACAAGTATTGTAGGCTGATTTTGTAGTCAGTTATCACACTTATCAACAAATGTCATTGAATCGACAAACCTAAAAGCTTGAAAAATAAAACTGTTTTTGATAGAAATGTGTTTTTATGTTCGCATACTAGACAGAATGTAGGGAACAACTTTTAACTGTTTTTTTTTGTGATTTCATATTGGTCCCATAGTGAGAGTTGTTCATAATGATGATTAAGGGACTTATCACACTAGATGCGTTCTGCTTCCTATGGTCCGATCAACTCGAACATGTATGTTATGTTAAATTTGAGTAGACCGGAGTCCGTAGGACGTAGCCCTTTATGATCGATTTTCTGGTTTTTGTCATTTTAATTCAACCTTGTATAAAAAAAAACACGTTAAAGGATATGAAATGACCAATACCTCGTTGGTTCCAGGTGCAGTTTTTATTGGACAGTGGCGCTCGCGTCGACGAGCGAGCGCTGTGCGGCGCGACGGCGCTGCATTTCGCGGCCGAGTGCGGGCACGCGGCCGTCGTGTGCGCGCTCACAGACCACCAGGCTAAGATACTCTTTAATGAAAATGGTAGGTACACCTCATCATCATCTTTTTCCATACATCTTGAAGTAAAGGGAGAAGACACGTTGCGCATGTTCTGTGAAGGAGACCATCATAATCTTCCTGCCCTTGTCCCATATGTTACGTGAGGTCGGCGCACCACGTTTCCTTCTTCCATTCTCCCCTCTCAACCGTCACGCTATCATTCACTCCCTTTTCTTTCATATCAGTTCCTCAGACAATCCATCCATCTTTGTTTGGCCTCCCTCTCCCTCAATAAACATTTATATTCATCACTGTTTTAGTCACATGCGTTTCGTATGGTAAGTATACCTGGTGGCTTGCAATTTAACAGGTTAAAGAGATAGCCTCCAAATTCTGCTGGACTAATTTTTCTGATTGGAACGAGAAACTTGACTGCGAAGGTCCAACCAAGCTCCATTGCTTAATTTGAAAAAAAAAAAAAAACGTTACGAGATATCGGATGAAAAAGTGACTGATGGTTGTTGACAACAGATTGATGCGAAGGAGAAAAAAAGTACAACTTTTGCGTCTGAGGTTCGCTTTGCCCTTTATTTATTTTACTTTAAAATAAAACGACCATCTGCCAATTTATTAGTTAAAGACAAAAGTCAAAATTCTCACATCTAAGAGCCTTAGCACGCGATGCGTTGCGGCGCCGCACCGTAACGATTTTGCAGCATTAGCGGTCACATGGGCGCTGCGTCGCCGTCCTCCTATTACGCTTCAACGGCGCCGCGTACGCCACAGCGACACCACTCCGATGCCGCGCCGCCGCAACGCATCATGTGCGTAAATCTTACGGAACTCTAGGCATACGGACATGATCGTCTTTCATTCTTCCGCGAACACATCACAGTCAGGTTTAGCGTCCAAGAGAGCGTTGAGTGTAGAGTGTGAGGCACAGGGGACTAACTTAATTGTTAAAGAATTTTTCAATTTGCCCCCCCTACGACACGGGACTGAAACATTTTGTTGTTTTCAATTTTGTTGCTTGCTCTTTTCTTTCCATAAAAATGAAAGAAAAAGAAACAAAGAAAATAAATGAAGAGATCTTCGCCTTCCCCGTTTGGGTTTACAGGCGGTTTTTTACGTGAAAATGGTGTGTATTAAAAGTAAAACCGTGTAGTAAAAACCTAATATTTTCCAGGTATGTCGCCCTTACAATGCGCGGCCGAGCGAGCGCGAGCTTCCGTGGTCGAGCTGTTGGCGGCGCGACCCGAAGTGAGCCGAGCGTCGGCCATCGAGGCTTACGAACTGCTCGGAGCTTCTTTCGCGAATGACAAGGAGTATTACTGCCTCAGGGTGTGTGGTTTATGCTTGAGGGCCTATTTTAGCCTGTAGGCTATATTAGGCTAGTTGACCGTTTTTGAGAAACCATCTGTGGTCTGTTTCTCTCAAAATATGAATATTTCACCAAAACAGTAATAACAAAACTAATTTTTACAATGCATATTAATGTTAATTGTCAAATCGAGGTATTCTATCTTAACATAGTTCACAGTGTTGCCCGCACCCAAACTTCCTTTACTACTGTTGAAATATTATAATACTCGGTAGTATTTACAATTTGAAAATGTCTTTGAAAGTAGTGACATGTCGCGCTCGGATTCGAGTTGAAACACGTTCACCAATGGCTTTATTTTTACTAAAAAATATTAAGTAATCTAAATTCATTTACAAAATTAAGTTCATTATTTGCTTTTAGCTCACTACTATTCTCCAATGCAAAATACAGAAGATATTTTTGTTACTGTCAACTAGCATATGATCTTAGCTTTGAAACTGACCACTCAAATAATAAAGGTCATAAACCCACAGATGGCGTACCAGTATTTACACAGAGCGATGGCGATGCGGTACGACGCTCGTTACGGGCTCATATTGAAGAGACCAGCTGACCCTATCCCGGCGTACGATAACTGGAAAGAGAGTACTACGTTAGAGGTAAGATAACATAACATCACGCCTGTATTCCCCGAAGGGTTCGGCAGAGGTGGACCTATACTACACCTACATTTCGTCAGTTATGTTTAAGTCCCATGTAATAGGGGGCGAGCCTATTGCCATCAACCGGGCACAAATGCAGACTCCGAGCTGCTATTGAAAAATTCTAGTTGAAAAAACGTAATAACACTTTGCTCGACCCGGGAATCGAACCCAGGACCTCATGCTCAGCAGTAGCGCTTGTGATCACTACACCAACGAGGTAGTAATTTGTATTTTTTTTTTTTTTCAGGAAGTGGAACAACTAGTCGGCAACGCGCATGCTCTGCACATGGAAGGCCTCGCGGTGCGCGAGAGAGTGCTGGGGGCGCGCTGCCCAGACCTGCCGCACCCCATCGTGTTCCGAGGCGCCGTGTTCGCGGACGAGGCGCGCTTCGACCGCTGCCTCGCGCTGTGGAGGCACGCGCTCGCGCTGCGGCAGCACAACGAGGTGACGTCACAATATGTTATACACTGCCGCCATATAGATCGTGTTCCGAGGCGCCGTGTGCGCGGCTCACAGTTGCCTTCGCGCGCATTATATTAGAATGTTCAATAATATTTAGATTAAATCTTCCCTAAATCTTAATCCTTATTTTCCTAATCTTCTTCGGAAGTGTTAAACTATTAAAATCTACTATTATTATTTTCAGGTTTCAGTAACAAAGGACCTGCTCAGATTTGCTCAAGTGTTCTCGCAAATGATTCACATAGGAATTGAATTACCCCTTGCTCAGGTAAATATTATGTATTTAAACTTAATTTTATCATTATACGGTATCGGTATCTTAATTTTTTTATTGTACGGTCAGCAACGATATCAAAGCAATATGAATCTTATTGTCAATGTGTTAAAGTGCAAACGAAATCGTGCCGAAACGATATGTTCCCAGCAATAATATTATGTACTTGAATACACAATCTTAGTAACATGAATTGCTACTTTATCGATATGCAGTCAGAGTAAACTTTTGATTGAGTCTTGATAATAAAAAGGTCCATTCGGTCGATTGCATTAGAATTTGAACTTTATTATCTATGACATCGAGTTTGTATTCCCAAAACATGATAATTATCCGAAATTCTGAATTAAAAAATAAATTAATTTTTACCCAGGTGTGTTTCGTGCTTGAAGCGTGTGCCAAAGAGCTCCGAAGAGGCAAGAAGCGGCTGGCGAAACCTCAAGCGAACCATGACCCGGAATCCCTAGTAGTATGTAGCTACTCTGTAAGAATTGTCACGTTGCTTCTCATGTCACATGTTGGTGGAGGAATATAGCGCCACAAGGTTATTTTAGCGGCGGCGTTACGCCATCTTGTTCTTTGAAAACATTTTAAGTGACGTTTCACAAAGCAATTGCACAAATGTTTACCAACAGTGCCCCCTCGATGTCGGACGTCGACGTCATTCGAGCGGAGCGTCAAAATATCCTTGTAGCAGTGTACGTACGGTTGACTTGAAACCTTAACCATACTTAGTTAGAACCTTCTCATATTATACAACATGTAAAAAAACCCTCTCCGATCCGTGAGGGTGTTGTTACGTACCGTACTGAGAGTCTATTTATGTGGTAATTTACAGGAAAATCGAAAAAAATATCGTCGGAATTTTACCCGGTTATTACTTGGGGCGCGGGCGGCCGTTCTTTAGCGGGTCTACAAGTCAACTTATCACCTCTGTAGGAAATTTGCAAATTTTTAATGAATTTGGGGTAATTTTGGTACTAAAAATGTGATTTTTAATAGCAATAATTTTTTATTTTCAATAATAATTAGATTTTTTTATACTTTTAGGTAATATTATGGCAGTACCTATGAGCCCGTTTCGGATCGGACAGGGTTTTTTTTACATATTGTATTATAGGTACGACACAAATTGCGATGGAATTTCTGCTATCGACTCAGAAAGTTCTCGCGATCGACTGTTTCAGCACCCCGTCGTAGATCAATTGATAAACCTGGATTGATATTTCACTCACAATCTACAATAATGGCTATTTGTTACGTGTGTTGCGAGTATTGCCTGTTTTAGTACGAAATTATAGAGTTCTAAAGGACGTACAGCATAATCCTTTTTAGCCTTGGCCTGCGTAGATAGAAGTTCTTACGTTAAAAATAGGCGAAAAAGGGTTTTTGATGGGGTTTTTATATTAAACTAGCTTTTGCCCGCGGTTTAGCCCGCGTGGATGTCGGAAAATATCCCACGGGAACGTAGTACCGAGATTTCACACCTACTAGTCGAGGAAAAGGTCATTGACTCCTACCGCTGCGTCCGCGTTGCCGTCAACCAAAATTAATTTGTTACGTGTAATTTTGAATCTGTGTTATCTTTTAAAATATTTGTTTAAATGATAGGATGTCATGGATTATTTTAATCCAAATAATGTCCAATTAAAATAACATATTTTATTGGATAAGGATTGTTATAATACCGGTCAAAATAGCTTCGGAAATAACAATGAAATTCTGAAAGATAAGTGGTTACTGTGGATCATCCTTAGAAGATAGACATATGCTATCGCGGACTTTTTTGTTGAACTTTTTAAGATCTTCAATCCTGTAGAACATAAATTTGATGTATCTCTTACGGCTTACGCGGCGCACGCCAGTAAAGCTCCCAGTCGGCATGATTTTTCCGACATCTTCGACAATAATCGTCATATTTCAGTTAATTTACGCAAAACTTTAATGAATTATACACGAAAACCTTCCGCATGAATCACTCCGTCAATTGGTGAAAACTGTTTGAAAATCCGTTCGGGATTTTTTGAGTCTACGCGTTTAGACAAACAGACAGACGTGGAGGGGGACTTTGTTGTATATATAATATGTAAGGATTTCTCGAAACGTAGAAAAAAAGATAAATCACAGTAAAAATAAATTGTTTAAATATCTCAAAAAGTGGAGAATATCTAAGCGTTGTAAAGTCTATGCCAGACAGAGACAGCACTATTGCGATTGCACGCCATAACACAGGCATGAGGAACACCATAGTAACTTCGCGCCATTCAGTACAATGGCCGTTTTGCATGACAACGATAGACTTTTTTTTTCAAAGCGTGTAACACCTCCATATTTCCACCGATTTTATTTATTTTTTGCAATAGTCGTGTTCTTTCTGTAACATATATAAAATAAGTATTAATTCATGTATATTTTTGATATCAGTCCAACGTAAACATTAACTTAAAACTCAATTAAATCTTGTGTATCTCAAAGGTACTATTACTTAACGGTTGGGTACTTTATTTACTGTACTATGGAAGAAAAAGACATCCAAATTAATTGGGATAAGAGCAGGAGAATTTTGATTTTAGTTTTAAGGGATATCGTGTACTAGACGGCCACGACTCCGGCCAGTCGTGGCCGTCTAGTGCTATTGTATAGTCTGCGGCTTGTTGGCCGTTGCGACCAATTACGCGATCCGTATCGGTTTCTATAATTTACCTGGTCGCTGTTACCACTAGTCGTAGTAGTGCGCGAGATCCCTAAGTCATCGGTCGGCTAGTATATTCACTCACAATCCACAATCATGGCTATCTGTTCCGTGTAACGTAGCGAGTATTGACGCGTAGAGTTTGGTGCGCACGTTCATGTTGCAGGACGAATACGAGGGCAATGTGCGGACGGCGCTGTACCTCGTCGCCGTGGCCGCTCGGCTATTGGAGAACGCGGGGAATACTGAGGTTAGTATAATTATCTATTTGAAAGAAAGTAAAGAAAGAAAGAGTAATTATTGAGACTATCACAGGAAATCACTAATTAAAATACACTTATAAAAACATAAATAAATAAAAAAGTAAAATTAAAATAAAAGCAGAAAGTCCTGTACGAGGCCAAAAGGATCCTATCTCAGCATATGCTGCGACATTTAAAAATAAACGTCGCAGCGCTGGTATTCTTATAGGGCCCGCAGTGATGTTACGGATAGATAGATTCAGAATAAATTCTAAATAAATAGATGTGTGTAATACATTAAAAAATAAAATATATGTAGTCCGCGTGTCTGCACCCGACGTAACATCAATTACTTGTCTATGCTTTTAGTGTCTGTGGTACTCCATGGCATCGTTGTGACAAGTAAAGAGACGCAGACGCCGAAAACGGCAAAAAATATAGAAACCCGGCTGTTGTTATATTATATTGTTAAGTTTCGGCAGATTATTTTATTTGATCTTGTATAGTTAAATTTGGGTTGGTAAACGACATCCGAGGGTTGGTACTAGTGATGTAACGGATATTCGCGTTCGCGAATATCCGCATATTTTTCAATATTCGCATTCGCATTCGCAAAAATTATGCTAATATTTACACTATTTGCGCTGTAGCATGGTGCGGGTGACAGTTGCCCGTATGACGTTGACATTTGTCAGTACCACGTAGGGATGTGAGGTTATGCAATTCATTTTTATCGCTAACGATACTCGCAGCGTGAATCTAGTTCTCTTTAATATTGTTATGAAAATTAGTGTATTATTCAGTTGTGCAGTGTAACTACGTGTGTGCTACGTGTATAAACTTGTCAATATAAATGTTTTATGGCTACATAATTATCTTTGTACTTATATAAAATAATCAAAATCGGGTTTATGTTTTTTTTTTCGTGACAACATTTTTGCTCTATGGTGCATCGGCGCGGCGGCCATGTTGTTTACCCGTGCGATGCTGTGAGTGCGAGTACGAGTGCAAGCGCGTTATATTGTGACTTAATGTGACACGTATTACGATTTCATTGTTTGTTTTCATTTTTGTTAAATTGTTATTTGTTATAAGTTTGTTGAGTTTGTTGTTATTACCATGCCTAAGCATACAAAAAAAACTGTTTTGGGTAGTCAGGCCAGGGAGCTTGTTGTTCGCCTCCGAGACTACTTTGAAAGAGAACAACAAAATAATGGACCGTTGTTACCATTGAATCATATTGTAGAACGAGTAGCCGAAGCTCTTGATATTGGCCGCAATACTGTTTCGCGTATAACACGTGAGAAAATTGGCCAAGATGGGATGTTTGAAAATAAATTATCGACACCCAACAAAAAGCGGACCAAGGTGAAGCCAATCACAGATTTGGATGATTTTGCTAAGGTTGCTATTAGAAATCATATTTATGATTATTATAGAAGAATGGAGCTATCCACATTGCTCAAGCTTCTAAAATCATTAAAAGAAGCTGACTTGTTCAAAGGAGGTATTACTTCGCTACGGCAAGTTATAAAAGATATTGGCTTTGTTTACAAAAAAGTTAACAAAAGAAAGATTATTATGGATAGGACTGACATTGCCCTAGCAAGATGTAGATTTTTAAGGAAGGCCAAAAACATAAGTGATTGGAGCAAAGTTGTCTTTTTGGATGAAACGTGGCTAAACGCCAACCACACAGTGGGTAAAAGTTGGACCGACGATACGGCACAATCGTGTACCAAAGTGCCGGAAGGCAAAGGCGAACGCCTTATTATTTGTCACGCAGGTACAGCAAGTGGATTCGTCCCTGATTGTTTGCTGGCTTTTAAGTCAAAAAAAACTACGGAGTATCATGAGGAGATGAATTACGAAAAATTTAAAGATTGGTTCATAGGTCTATTAAACAATTTAAAAGAGCCTATGACCATAATAATGGACAACGCACCCTACCATTCGGTGCAAGTTAATAAACCCCCAAACCAATCCAACCGCAAAAGCGAGTTGGTGAAGTGGCTGAGTGAAAACGGAGTTACAGCAGATATAAAAATGTTAAAGACGGAGCTTATTGCCTTAGTCCGACGCCATAAGCCACCAACTCCTACCTATGCTCTGGACGAGATGGCAAAAGAAAAAGGCCACCAGGTCCTTCGACTACCACCCTACCATTGCCAGTATAACGCTATTGAGCTGATTTGGGCCCAAATAAAAGGTATGCTTTTAATTTCAATTCCCATTTTGAAGCTTTATAAAAAAATCAGCTTTCCGATCGTAGCATGTACCTAGTTTATAAACATTACCAGATACTAGATTAGGCTGATTGATGATTATTTGAATACTTTTTTTTATAAGTTCGTTTATTTTTAGGTTACGCCGCAAGAAATAATACTTCGCCGCCATTTACGGCAAATAAGATGTTGGCCCTATTACAAGAGGCCATCAACAATGTTCAACCTGAAGACTGGTCGAAGGTCGTGAATAAAACAAAAAGGGACATTATGTCTGATTGGGATCGTGACATACATATTGACAACATAATTGAGTCATCGTTAATAATATCCGTCACAGATTCAGATGATGAATTGAGTGACAATTCAGATGTTCCTGACTCTGATATGAGTTTAGACGAATAACATGTATTTTTTTTTAGCAACCTTTTAAGCAACCTTACCCTATAAATGTTCTGTTGTATAATTAGACCTTTTAAAAATAAAAATTGACCTACGCACAATATACGTTTTTTATTATAAAAAATATCGACTATCCATCGTAGCAGTACATCCCATCACTAAATACGTCTATGGCGTTACGTTATACGCATAACACTTTGCTTAATTTTTCATTCAATTTGATTTTATTTCTTGATTAGAACATTCTGGTTGGGTTTAATTTAATTTACTACAGTTATTAATTATTTAATATATTACGAATGTGGTACAACTGAAATATTAAGTCATAAATTGTAAATCGCGGCAACTTTCAAGAGTGAAACGAAATGTTACTGAAACTGTCACCCGCACCATGCTACAGCGCAAATAGTGTAGCGAATGTTTTTAATAATCAAAAAGGAAATTATTATATGCATGCATATGAAATAATAATACAATAGATAACACTTAGATATTTTTATTAAATTAAACTTCTACATTCTAAATTAAAGTCTCATTTATGAAAAAAGAACTTCAGAGATCTGATCAAATCTAACATTAATCAGCCTTGTTACAACTATGTAAGATTTGCATTTATTTAGTAGTATATTATTATTTTACTACCATTTTTAAATAAAGTTTACAGTTTCTATTTACTAAAAAACTAAACAATTACTTGAAAAAAAATGATTAAACTTTAAATATCTAATGTATTAAGTATTTATAACCTTTGGCTTTAAATGTATATTTTTCATTCCATTTTATATATCTGAGGAATTAAATATATTTATAATGAATGAAATATAAATCACATATTGTAAAATAAGTCCAAACTTCGCTGATGTGTACTTTACTCATGTTTTTATGCCACTTTGTCCCTTAAATATCAGTTAAATTTGATAAATAACATAAAACTAACCTCAAAACAAAACTTTTAGAATGAACTTTCTGTGACTAAATTCATTCAATTAACCAATATCGGCTCGGCTATGTTCAATTTAAACATGGCCGACACGAAACGTCAAACCTGTCAAACATTTTACGCGCGCTTTTTTTGAAATTTTAAAATATTCTCATTCGCATTCGCATTCGCGAATGTTGAAAATAAATATTCGCAATCGCATTCGCATTCGCGAATGTGAAAAATCCAACATTCGTTACATCACTAGTTGGTACTAACTTGTTCGGATCGTATATTTGATTCAGCAGTATTTGTTTAACAAAAAAACTGACCCGAAGCCATTACTATAGTCGTCGCGTTAAGAACTGACTCGTCGGGCCATAAAATCATTGTTATTAGTCTGTCTCGCTTGTGCTTATGGAGCTTATGGAGCAACTAGCAAACTATCGATAAGAAACAAAGCGTTGCACATTCTTATTGCTACTGACATTTATGGCCCTACCACTCGGTTCATAACGCGAGTATTGTACACATTTCCCACATTTCCCGAACAAGTGTGTAGTACCCCTTATGGAAATTAAAACAAAATATTTCATATAATTTTAAGTACACATACGAAGGCGTTTTCCAGCTCAGCTGTTTACATAGAAGTATGATTTTACCTCAAACCAAATCCCGATACACACTCGGATATGGGGACAAGTTTTAAGACCAGTTTTGGGCTTGCGACGGTCTTTAAATCTACTTAATAAAAATCTGAAATTCATTCGCTGACAGACGGCATGATCTGACAACACACAGCCCAAACAAATATACATATCGCATAAAAAGCAATATCACACATTTAGCCATCGAATCTTATAGTGAAATATTTACAGAATGATATCATCACTGCATTACACCACTAAAATTACAAAAAATCTGAGCTACATCCAGTATATGTTCGCTCAGAGATTTTTAAGCATTCTCCTTTAAATTTATTCACAGGAAACGACAAGATTAGTTCGGCGAGCGATCTTCAGTCTTCGGAACGTGCGTTTACGCAGTGGACAGACACTGCTACACCTTGCGGCCGACAGACGAACGCCCGTTGACGACTTCCATACCAGTGATGTGTGCCAGTGAGTTGATACACCTATATAGATTAAATAACAGTTTTAAAACTTTTTTTGGTTTTCGATATTAATAGGATAAAATAAAAAAAACGAATTTGCCCAGTACTTTTTTTTTTCAAGTAACTGCGCTACCTGCTGTCGTTGATCCAAAGAAAATATTTTTTGTTTTTTTATTGTGTTTCAATAACGATTCCCAATACTTCTGGAGACTTTTGTTACCTAATTTGACCCATTATAGCAATTGTGGGCGTACAGAAAGCTCATGCGTCGCCTCTATCGACGTTGACTGTATCTTTGCACAGTAACTAAATCATCTTATTATTGCAAATATACCAGCTAAAGATGTTTAACATTCGCAATTTATAAACATTACATAATACGGGGATTCAGTTCGTCGTAATCAGGTCAGCCGCGCAACCTTCCTCTACCAAATGAAAAAAAGAATTTTCAAAATCGGTCCATAATTGTCGAAAATAACGAGGGACATACATTGAAAAAAAAAAAAAAAAACCTACAGACGAACATAGAATCTCCCTCTTTTTTGGAAGTCGGTTAAAAATAATAAAGTCTGTTACCAAGCACAATAATTTTTCTTCTGACATTTGGTACTAGTATAGTGTTTGATAAAGTATTAATTATGTATGTATGTAATTGAAATTCTTTGAATAATTATTTCTATCACATAAGTGTTTTGGTTAAATTGCAAACTAATAAAGTATTTTTGAATAAATCAATAAATATTATAGCTTCTTAAGAACCATCATAAAATCTGGCATGGAGATATATCGGTGTTGTGTCCAGGTTCCCGTGCAGCAGAACGACGCGGTTGCTGCTCGAGTGTGGCGTAGAAGTCGACGCGTCCGACGACTCCAGACGGACCGCTCTGCACGTCGCACTCATATCATACCAACTTATACCTGGTCAGTGGTCACACACAATTAGTCATTTAAAGTCGGTTATTTAAAAAAAAAATAACCTACGCACAATTTCTTCGCTTGGGGGGGTCTAGAATAATGTATTGAATTCATAGTAACTGTTTACGCGCCAATGTCCCTGATACCCTGTATAATAATGTGATAATATTTACATTGTCTTGCTTTACTGTGACCTAAGTTTGTGTAGCGTCACATCTACAGTCACATGCGAACTACGTATCATAAACCTCTTTCTTTTTTGGTGGGAAATTATCAAATAACTTCTCCCGCTCTGGGCGGAGCGGGAGGGCGTGTCAGACTCTTACCGACTAAAACCCACCCGTGTTCCTTCGGTTGCCCTGTTGCCGGGGGCCACGATCTCCCTTTCGGACGTATCATAAACCTGCCATCACTAAAATTCTGCTCCCGCAAGCAGGGTTACCCTCGTCGGGCAGTAGCCCATCAGATAACACCCGTCTGGTCAAAGGATTCTCCCTTTTTTATGAAGGATGAAGAAGTTTACACTCTTTTCCTCATATCTCTATAATTATATTCTTGCCACTGCAATGACTTTTTTCATGTTTATACCGAAGTCGAAAGAAGAAATCAGTTTACTGATAGAAAGCTGTTTACAGACGAACGGGAACAGTGGAGCGAGTCTCTATGCGCTGTGGTTTGTGAGTTGATCGTGAGCGGCGCTCATGTGGATGCCATGGACGCGGATGGCATCACACCCCTAGTCGCATCTATAGGTGGTGAGTTTTAAAGCCTTTTCCTATTTTTTTTCATCTGCGGTCGGAAACAAAATAAAAATTTATACACATTTTTCGGAAAAACTTTATTACATCAAATCCAATTTTTTAAACATTTTGCATTGATAAATGCAAAATGTTTATGCTCTTTTGAAGGTTAACGTTAATTGATTATGAAAAATCGCTAAATTTCGTTCAGCTGTTTTCCATAACGGAGCTGTTTTGTAAAATGGCTAGCGGTTATGTACAGCGGATTCGACAATCCATCTGCGACATATATATATTAGTGCTTGTGACTGTACAGCCAACACACAATTGAGTCACGAAAATCGCACTTACTACTAAAGGCGAATCTGCTACCATGAAAGTGCAGTTGACTGAGAGCAAAAGTTACAATCCTTGGTACCGCCGCCGATTTTTTTATCACACACTGGTTTTTCAACGTACTGCTTAGCGCCGAGAGTTGAAATCCAACGTGTGTTTTTTTATTTCTGGGTTGCACTCTATTGGATTCTCAATGCTCGGCTCAACATCGAGAGTTGAAAATCCAGTGCGCTATAAAAAATCGTCGCGTTAAGTCGCTGGGCTAACTATGAATTGTACGGCCAGGTCCCGCGGAGCACGTGGTGCGCGGGGCGCTGCGGCCGCGCCTGTCGTGCCTGGCGGCGGGCGCGCTGGCGGGCGCGGGCGCGCGCTACCGGCCCGAGCACGTGCCGCGCGACCTGCACGCCTTCCTCACCATGCACGGCGTGCGCGCCATGCACTAGCACTCACCATTACTACAAGATCTCATTCATTTAGCCAGCGATACTTCGCAGACAAGGTATCGATCGATATCTAAACACTGAATAAAAACTTATTTTCCGATCTCATACTTCAAGTCTACTTGCATTCGTTGACCCCAGAAAACTAATAAATTACTTATTTGCTACCGATACCCACGACGTCTGCGGGGTTTGCCTAGCTAATTCAATTTGACCTAATATAAGCCTTTGATACTGCAAGCCTGATCAACACCTTTATTATATTAATAAATCAGCGGATTTTTATTCATCCGTTATACAATATTGTGCACCAATAAGGATGATGACTAACTTTATTTTTTGTTCGGCAGTAATCAAAAGATTACGGCGATACATTAAGTTAAAATGTGCCATGACGTCACGAATATGTACACTTGTGACGTAACGAACCCCACTCCCCAACTTTAATGCGTTTTATCTAGGTTTTTTTAAAAATTAATATGGTAAAACAAAAAATACGTGTCTAATATATTTTTATTATCTTACTGACGGACTAAATAGAATTTCTTTTTTTACCCATCCTTATTGCTCCCCACATCTGCATTCAAATGCTGTTCAAATGGAGAAGGTACGCGCTTATCTGAATCCTGGTTGGCACACATTTGTGAAACGTAACTTGAAACGTTGCATTGCATATATTTTGACGGCATGTTCGTTTCAACGTATATTGCATTTCATGTATTATGTGTCCCCACCGTTAAATCGCCGCCGCGGACATACGTACGTGATACAAGTCCTATTAATTTTTGAATTAATAAGTTAGCTGCTTTAACGACAGATAAAATTGATTTAGGCTTTCAGTATACGGGATAAGTCTCATGCAGAATAAGTCTTAGGATGTCAATATACAACGAAGAATGTGAAAAGTCCACTTTTTACACAATACTTTTATTCCCACCACTGCTTCATATAAAATGATCCTAGAATTTAATCTGTGTGTAACGGCAAAAAGACTTCACAACTTCGCATATATGTCGTTGATGACGTCACACCCACAACTACTATGAACAACTCTTTACTATAGCCCGTCGTGAAATCGCTTAGGGCGAGCGCTAGACCTGGCGAAGCGCGATTTTCACTTCTAAACAAATACCAACCTTGCAGCAGTTGAATTTAGGTAGAAAAATAATAAAAAAAGCTGCCATTGGCTCGAGAGCACATCAACACGGACACAGGTACGCGTCTCAGGTTATCTATTCTCGACTTGATACTCTTTGGCAGTGAAAACTACGCTGTGCTGCGCTTAGCCAGGTCTGCGCGGCCCTTACTCGGGTGTCAGGTTCGGTTTTAGTACTGATGACAGTTGTTTTATTTACTCACTATCGCCGGACACACGCCGGTATAAAACTATCATCGTATCTACGTAGAGCGTGCTCCAATTATATCGTATTTAATTTTATAGACCCTATAAATACAAACGATATTACTACATACTTCGTTTATAACTTTCAGCTAAAATAAACGTATAGCTGTTTCATCTTTTCTGTATATTTTAAATATACTATGCTACATACCAAATATAAAACAATTAAAACTAGGATTTTCCATCTGTAAATACTATCTTCTAAAAACATAAGCTAGAAACTGAGCCAAAATATAATGTAAGCATGATATCATTAAAAGATTTGTTCAATATGGTGAAGTACACACTTATCTAAAAAGTCAATATACTGCAGGCTATTCAACTATTATACTACAAATTACTATCCTATAAAATACTTCAAAAATATACGCTTCCATTTAGCCTGAGCATTAAAATGAAACTCAAACATGTATTTTAAAAGTATGTAGTTCAAAAGGACACAGGGCTTTAATGTGTTCAGACGATATTGTCCAAAGTGTGGCTCAAACTCTAGAATAGCGAAGAAACGATTAAATGAAATAAAATCGATTAAAATAATCGACTAATAATGATACGACATTATAATCTAATCGTAGGGGACGACGTATTGTGATAATAAAATAGAATATTAGCTTTAAGAATAGAACGAACATTGCTAGTAATGCCTTGTTGAGGCAGAGCATATTGGCATGTTACCTTGTCTATAATGTTAGAGAGAGACAGATATAGGAACGACGCGTTTATTAACAGACTTTGTATATAGTTATTTTATTAATATGAACGCACAGAATCGATATAAATTGTCGAGAGAAGTTTTCTTTGTGAATAATTTTGACCGATTGTTGACGTACTGCTGAGTTATCGAATCGGCTGAAAATTCACAGAAATTGGCGGTAAAGTTCCTTCTATATTATTTTTCATTTATCTTTCTATTTTTCTTTGTAAATACAATTTGTTTCGAGGAATTTTATTTTTTTAAATATATCGAAAAATACTTTTAAAAATATTTATTATAATTTCTTTATTATATTTTTCGCCATTAACAACTTTTTTTTAGACTTCTTAACCCGCTGAATTAACCACCATTGAATATCAAAGTTTTCTTTAAAAAAGTTAAAGGGAAAGCCATTATAATTTTACCCTAATAAAGTTAAAAAAATAGGTCAAAGTGATTGGTGTTTTAACGCCTTCGTATCGCACAAATTATCACTTAGTATATACATAATATGGCCTATAGGACAATTCGTTAGATTTGTAATATTCCTTAAGTACGGAAAGTAGTTTTGACTTTATAGGTCATTGCATAGCGGTCGATTTAAAAGTAAATTCTAGTCAAAAATATACTTGTTAGCATTTCTGTAACATTCTATGGAATAGAAAACTATATTAAACGCCAGCGTTCGTAGCAGTCGCGGTCATAAAACGAGGGAGCAAGACGATACGTACTAAACAATCACCGTCTTACTCGCACGTTTGAAGACCACGACTGCCACAAGTATTGTATTTACTATAATGTAGCTACAAAAATTTTGATGTCTAAGTAGAATGAAACTGATAAAAAATTAAAGAATCGGAGTTGCGTTTTTAGGCAAATATTCTTAAAAATGTTCCGGTTTTGACAGTTTGACATTACAATGGAAAAAATTTAAAATAGGTGTTTAGTTTTCATTGCGTTTTTATATTGCTTGCTTAGCAAAAATTCGATGAGCATATCTTAGAAATAACGCATTGGATAGATAAATAGTGTTTCGATAGCTGAAAAATATTATATTGACTACCTCTAAAGGAATTATCTCTCAATACAGGGTGTCAGGGACATCGACGCGAAAACTGTTACCATGGATTCAGTACATGATTCTGAACTTTTTCGTCGGTTTTTTTTTTTTAAATCAGCTGTTCCTTACATTTTGACCGCATAGGTATTGCACTTTTCTATGAAACAGCTGTATTTTTTTTAAATAACCGACAATAAATTTCAACGTAAGGGGGGTTCAGAATCATGTACTGAATCCATGGTAACAGTATTCGTGTCGATGTCCCTGACACCCTGTAAAATAATTTATCATTAAAAAATATGGGCTGATATCATTGGTTGAAACAGAAGTTAATCTGAATTTTAATGTTTTCAATTATTATTTCAATAATGACTATAGCAATAGACATTTGCTTTTACTTGATATTTTATCAAATTTTAATTTGATCAATATTTTCTTACTCTTTTTATATATTGAGAGGTCACAAAAAGGGTTGTCCTAATTACCTCTAAATATATAATTTATTTTTTGTATCAATCAAAATATATTTATTATAATGACTATGTATACTATATTATTTTTCTATAAATTCAGCTATTTTCTTAATGCCATGATATTGTACTTATCCAATGTACCTGGTTTGTGTACAATTTAAAGCAATAGTTTAAAAGGGATATGAAATACAATGTCGAGCAAAAAAAAAGAACGCCCAGATGCACAATTTACAAAGCAATATTTTTAATTATTCTGTTGATGAGTCTTTGCTCGCCACTGTAAAGGTTAACAGGAAAACTGACTAATATGTAATAATGTACAGCTTATTATAAGGTAGCTAAGCGTGTTATGCTAATTATTATTTGACCCAAACACAAATTAACAAAATTAAAAATAACACAGCGTGCCAAATGATATTCACTTTATTATAATTAACCAAAACATTGATATTTTTAAGTTCAAGACGGAAACGAATCACATAATTACTGTGTAACATGCATATCTTTCATTTTGTGTTTTTTTTTTTTTTGTTAAGATAAATCTGAAAGTAAGAGCTATTATAAAAACGAACGGTGTTATGAAAATAATTGAAACAATGTTTCGCATTTACAGTAAAATGAATACCGTAGGGTAGTTGGAAATTAGAAAGTTTAAATGAAATCCACAATGCGGTCAGATTAGGAATTGTATTAAACCGAATAAAAGTGTCAGTCAAAGCCAATGTGTCAATTATAAGAGAGATGGAGCTATATGGGACGTAAAGCGTCATCCTTTTTTCGCATTGGGTCACTTTACTTGCAATGTTCTTTTCCAAATATAAAATACTGCTAGTTCAAAGTACTCATTCTAGTAGATGAAGTTCTTATTTTTACCGCATTGTGCAAACAATTTTCTTGGAAACTAAAATGGGAGATATAAATAAATTTAGATAGACCAATTTATCACATAACGTCAAAAAATCATAAAAAAATACTATACCTATAAGTGTGTGCTAAGGCAGCTTACAAACAGCCGGCTTCAGTTCCAATATACGCTTTACCATTACAGGTCGACATCAACGGCAAAGTCCGTAAAACCGATCACATCCGAACTAAGTGCGCATTCAAAATCATCAATTTTTATTACTGCTTTAGGTGAATATGATCTTTATGCAAACGCAATAACGTGTAAAGGCATATAACCAAATACATAAAAATGCGTAGATTGACATGTACTTTATTGCAAAATAAATGATCACGTAAATAAAGTCAGTATTATTTGATTGTTTTTTTAAGGATACAAGGCTCTAATGATGAATATTAGAATCAAACTTTCAAGGCTTCGTCAAATAAAACGCGTACTTAGTGCGCATTAGAACGCTAGCCTGACACTGCGCTATAGCGCCGAATTGTGTTGTACTATGACGTGCGCTAGCAGTTCGTCACGCACGTTATGTTAGCGTGGCTAAGCTAGCGCTCTAACGCGCGCTAAATACGCGTTCTATTTGGCGAAGTCTTTAGAGATTTAAAATTAAAACTATAATAGCATTTTGCCGATGCTCCATATAAGTTGTGTCGACCTGTACCCTTACAATAAAAAAAAACATCTACAAACAATAGCTCTTACAATGTTTATAGAAAATACACGGCAGTTGTCTGTATATTGAATAATATCCGTTAGTGTGGTTGAGAGACCATATTTTAAAGGTTGATATTATTGTGAAAAGAAAGAAATATAAGTTGGACTAATGCACGATGTCTAGATTTTTTTTAATCGCTCACGTAGATGTCTAAAACAGACTGGCAATCACAGCAAGTAAACTTGCTGTAAGTAAACTTGCTGCAAGTAAACTTGCTACAAGTAAACTTGCTGCAAGTAAACTTACTGCAAGTAAACTTACTGCAAGTAAACTTGCTGCAAGTAAAGTGCGTTTCTCCATATAGTTTCTTAGCCGTAATGTTGGCTCCACTGTTAACTTTAACAATGGACCTATTAGGTAGCGCCGCGGCGTATTTGTGTTCCTCGTACAACAGTGCAGCCAACATTACAGCATAGGAACTATTGGATGAAACGCACTGTACCAACTAAAGCTGTCAATTATTCAAATAGTCAAATTGCGCCAAAGAACTTGCTAGTAGGCATAAAGAGAGTCCATAGTTCACCTTATGTTTTTTTTTTTAAATGGAATTGTAAGGAAAGATTTTGAGTCTATTGGGGCCTATCTAGTGGTATTTCTACGCCAGAATTAGAAGAATTTAAGCTATTATTTTTAATGCAAATTATCTTGATAATTATAATTACTTAAGCAAGCAAAGTCGCGTGCTAATGCTAGTCACAAACGCAATGTGATCGATGTGGGTGTATCATCTAAAAGCCCGTTATGTATATTATTGTAAATAAGATTATTTATCTGGAATTTAATATAGTGATATTTTTTGTCAAGACAATTCGACAAATAAAATGTTATATTGATTGTTTTTGTTTTATTTTGTTATCCTGTACCGTTGTTCTGTGGGCATGAAACCACTTATAACTGCCGTTAAACCACAGAAATAATCTAAAGGGGTTCGATTCAATTGAGAAAATTTTGTAAGCAATCCCTGCAAGGCTTGACTGAGTTTAAACAAGTTACCGATTCTTCTGTAGACCCTTTTGTGAAATACGCATTAGAGGATTAAGACTGCCTGTCCACTATAGCGGAGCGAGGCAGCGGAGCGGAGAAACGTTACGGTGTCGGCGCTTAAAGGGCCAATAGGAGCAGAGTCTAGATTCTATTGGTTAATATTGGCGCATTTCTCCGCTCCACTGCCTCGCTCCGCTTCAGTGGACTGCCTGTCCACTGAAGTGGAGCGAGGCAGTGGAGCCTAGTCGGCCTAGTCGTTGTTGTGGCGACAAATCGCTCCCGGTATAATGGGGGATGTTAAATTATCCAAGAAGGTACGTACGGTTAGCAACCGCGTCCTTATTGCTTGTTTTAACGTAGTTACGTTGTATCAAGCAAAGAGAAGAGTCTTCTGCTGTCTGTACTCTGAGATAGCATATTATGAAATATCCAAGAAGACAGTAGGGTCAGCAGCTGTCTCCTACTTTTTGCTTGTCATAAAGTGGTCCAAAATGTGATATATTTCTGCACAACCTAAACCGCTGGGTCTAGAACTGAAGTTTTGCACAAGAGTTCCTTCAATCAATCAACTCAGCCTATCGCAGTCCACTGCTGGACATAGGCCTCTCACAGGCTGCGCCACAACACCCTCTTCTCCGCTTTCCGCATCCGGTCTGTCCCAGCTACTTTTTTAAGGTCTTCGGTCCATCTAGCTGGGGGGCGTCCCACAATACGCTTGCCGATATGCGGTCTTTACTCCAGAACTCGTCTGCTTCAGCGACCATCGGTCCTTCGACAAACAAGTTATGTCGATAACTCCAGTTATTTTCCGGTTAACTTAATTTCTGACGTTATCCTTCAAAGAAACTCCGAGCATAGACCGCTCCATAGCGCACTGAGCGACGTGGAATTTGTGGACCAGCCCGACTGTCAGTGTCCACGTTTCAGCACCGTATGTTGTAACGGGCAGGACGCACTGGGTTGAAGATGCCTTTTAAGTAGCGAAATGAGTACGATCAAATTTCGAAAACGATCGAAACGTCCATCATTTTTGCCGATGGTATATTCCTTCTAGCACACGCTTGTCCTGAAATATATCACTACCTGGTATTTTGTATGTAGGATCACATAACATTCTAAGTTTTTATATAATTAGTACGTTCGTAATGGCAGGTGGGATTCATGATCACAATGGCTGTGACAACCACGACAAATCGACAATGAGCCACATCCGTGTGAATCTTCCGTGAAATCTCTTAGAACAATATTGCAATTGACAAGGAGAAAAAAACCTATGTTATGGATTCGCGACGACAGGCAGGTAGATACGGAATATAAAATAATAAATGATTTTTCTTTTAAAATCTAATCATTTATTTCAATTAAACCATTTATACATACACTTTTGCATTTTCAAAGGAGTCGATCATTCAGAAAGATGAACTTAGTTGGCCGTTCCAAAAAATATTAGGTTCCTATGGAGAAGAACGGGCTGGAAACTCCATGGACACTTTTTAAATAATATTGTTACAAAATATTAGTTCTTCTTTCTATCTATTACAAAGGCCATTCTGAACTCGGCCTATCGCAGTCCACTGCTGGACATAGGCCTCTCACAGGCTGCGCCACAACACCCTCTTCTCCGCTTTCCGCATCCGGTCTGTCCCAGCTACTTTTTTAAGGTCTTCGGTCCATTTAAGGGGGTTCCTTGTTTTACTAAGGAAAATTACTACTTTTGTTACTATGATGATGATATCATGATGTGGTTCTATAGTTGTTTCGTACGATGACCTACAGACCTCTTTGTGCTGCTGGTCACCACCGGGCTGGTTTAAGTGCAGTAAGAATCCAACATTCCGAAAAACGGCAATTCAAGAAGCATGACCTTAGTAAAAATCAGTCTATAATATGTCTACTGCTTGGCACACAGGCCGCCCACTCTGTGAGATAGAGTAGGCTGAAAACCACCATGCGGGTCGTATTCGAATTGTCGGTTCTAGGACATGCCAGTTTCTTCAGATGTTTCCCTTCACTGTTTTGAGAGCAGGTGTGATGAAATAAATTGCAGAAGGTTAACTGTATGTCTGTCTGAATTTGAACCTACGATACAACTCGAAATTCGTGGTCGCGGTGTAAGAAAGATTTTATTTCATAACTTTGTAGACGTGATTAATATGTATAATCATGCCAAATTACATTACTTTTTACAGACAGACGGACTTCACGATACCATAAGGAGCTGAGCAGACGATGGACAATTTGTCCGCGGACAATTCGGAATCGTATGGAAATCTAATGCGCACGGACATACCTAATGCCGGGATTTCCACACGATATAAGGGGGTTCCTTGTTTTACTAAGGAAAATTACTACTTTTGTTACTATGATGATGATATCATGATGTGGTTCTATAGTTGGGGTCACCTCACGACGTTTCTACTGTCCACACAACTTTTCGTCTTCCCCAGTCGAGGGGTTGCATACTGGATTTTCGTATAGAATCTAGATATATATGTACTTAGCCCGGAGTCTGGATTTGGTCCCGGTTGATGGCAATAGGCTCGCCCCCTATTATCTACATATATGGTAATGATACTTTAACATACTTGGCGAAATGTGGGTGTACTTATAGGTACACCTCTGTCTAACCTTTCGGGGGATACAGGCGTGATGTTATGTGAAACTAGATATTAAATTGTGTTCTCCAATTAGTTCGATACCTAAACGCATACCATTGTTTTCGGCACTGTTCCTTCGAGGTGAAGGTTAGTGTGTTTTTGTGTATCTATGTACTTAGGTTGTTCGTTTGGGGCTCCGTTATATGCGGGTAGTGGCTGGTACCTACTTACCCAATAGCTATATCCTGTAGTATTAAACGAGCAATATTTTAATATGTGTATTTGTAATCACGTTCTCGAAAACGGCTCTAACTATTTCGATTAAAGTTGCAATACAGGGGTTTACGGGCCGAAAAATCGAACTAGCTAGGTCTAATATCTTGAAGAATTCGTTTTCTCAGTATTTTCACCCGAGCAGAGCTTGGTCGCCCAAAGTTATATGTAATCTTGTTCTAACAAGATTATAAACTGGTAACCGGCAATATGGTGTAACTTTTGTTTGTTTTGCCTGCGATACCAAAATTCTATAGATTATGTTTGTTTTTTTCTTTTCAGTCTAGTTTTTTTTAATTTTTTTTTTCATTCATAGATCCTACAAAAAATCTTCGGAGAATTTGATATTTACATTAAAACTTAATTTACTATTTACATTGGTTTAGTGGTCGCAAGCGCTACTGCTGAGCACGAGGTCCTGGGTTCGATTCCCAGGTCGGGCAAAGTGTTATTGGGTTTTTCCATCAGGAATTTCTCAGTAGCAGCCCGGAGTCTGGATTTGTGCCCGGTTGATGGCAATGGCAATAGGCTCGCCCCCTATTAAATGGGATCTAAACATAACTGGCGAAATGTGGGTGTACTCTAAGTGCACCTCTGACTAAACCTTCGCGGATTACAGGCGTTATGTTATAATATGTTATCTTATTAGATAGACAAACGAATCCTAACAAAAAAGCGATCGCAGAGCGTCTACCTCGTTACAGCATGACTGTAGATTACCCTAAATCTTAGAAAATGGAAAAACAATCGGGTTATCATTAATAACATTGGATTCGGATGTAGCTCTTAAGGAAATAGGATTAAATGGAAATAACTCTGTGTTACCTAACCATGGCGTCGAGGGGTTACTAGTGATGTGCCATGCGCTTGCATATGCTCGGATTTCGTGGGTTAGTCAAAATAAAATGCGGATTTTTTCTTAAAATGATTCCGATGTTCAAGTTTAATGGCAATGAAAGTACTTAGTTGTAGGGTTGTTGGATTTTTTTAGATTTGTAGGGGACAATTTTTCGTTTTCTGAAACTTCTTTAAATGATCGGTATTTATTTCTAAATAATTTCTTAAACTGTTTATTGCGAAGACAGATCTTTTTATTTTTGGACTAATCGAGTAGGAAATATGTATTTGAAACAAAATATAAATCACTGCTTTCATAATACCTAAACTTTGCTTACTGCTGATAGCTAAGATATTAAATTATAGCTCCTGCATTACTATGCAATAGCGCAAGTTATTGTAAATAAATCGCCGTCAAAACTTTCGTTAAAGTCAAACAAAAGAGTAACCAGTACGCGGTTAAGTATTTAAAATTATGCGGATGCCTCACCAGTCGCGGGTTACCGCACATCCCTTGCAGCAAGACGTTCGTCTGGAGCCCACTTCCACTTTCAGTTTCTACAAGTTGGTCGAACAGCAAACACGCATAGCGCCTTACGCAACTTACCGCGCCCGCATGCGTCTGGCTGGCACACTTAAAATAAAAAAAACATTTCAAAATTCGAACGCAGATAAAGAAGTATTTGCTTATCTGTTTGCGCAAATCGTGTCAAATTTTCGCTACAGATTAACAAATTTTTCGCGGCATTTTGTATTTTGTAACTTTGTTGCGCGGGAATTATTTTCGGTGTTTTTTTTTTCCGCAATTATTACACAATAATGTGTTCGAGGATTAAGTGTTATGTTGTTGTGAAAAACTGTGATGTGTTTGTTTCGTGAAGTGGACCACAAAAAGACATCATCTGTCGAAAAGTAAATATTATTTTATTACTTCTTAATCTTTGGTCATTATCAAGTTTTTTTCAGGTTTATTATTATGTAGGTACTTATGTTAAAAAGCACACTTTAAGTATAATTATTTCCTGGTAGAAACGCGTATAAAAGTGCAAGTAGGTACCAATTGTAAATTTTTAATGGGCTGCAACCAGCCACAATAATAAGAAAAAGATAAGTGCATAAGTACCTCAGGCTCCGGTTCGAGTTTTTAATAATGTAAAGACCTACATTATTATTTAAAATTAACAAACCCAAGAAAATTTTAAGTAGGTTACTACTTTCGAAGCCTTTCAAAAAGGTTGTTCCATTCATATTAGAAATATATAACCCTTTTTTCCCGGTAAACTCATAGCTCAGGTACATGCTTATTCAGGCCATCACTATGATCTCAGTTAACCTTTGTTTTCTCTTTGACCTGAGTTTAAATACAGGCGGTGAGTGAGGAAGAGGTCCTTCAGAAGTTCAGAGGACAATGGGTTAACCCTGTGATCTTTTGTATTGCACAATGCTATTGCTTCTATGACGATAAAGACACAATTTTTTTATTTTTTTTTATTTGATTAAATATTATCCGCATTATTTAAATAATGAACACTCACTTCACTAAAGAAAAATCCAAGTAAAAAAAAAAAACGCAATTATCATTTCATTTAACTTATTAAGTAAAAAGATCAATTATTTCGGCAGGTACAATCGTTTAAAAAACAAAATTAGAAAAATGTGATGAAAAGCAGCATAATATAAATAAATTAGCAAACGATGGCTAAACACAGCTGTTGGCAAAATTAAAAAATTATTCAAAAGGTTACGACAGTCGCGAGTCGCGGTTTGCAAAAATCTTGGCAAAACTTCAAGACCTTGAACCTTTGAATAATTTCTGACATTACATGACACCAGAGACTACCCGCAGCTCTCTTTTCTCCCTTAATCCATCCAAAGGTTGTCTGCAAAAGAGCGCATTTAGCGATAAGACCGTCCATTGTGTCATCCTATGTAAAATTTCTGAATTTATATCTGTGATTTGTATGGTGAAGGTAAAAAGTATTCTATCTATACATGGTGGCAGGGACATCGCCGCGAAAACTGATACCATGGATTCAGTACATGGAAATAAAAAAAAACAGCTGTTTCATAGAAAACTGCAATAACTACGCGGTCAAAATGTATGGAACAGCTGATTTTTTAAAAATAACCGACTAAAAATTTCATTGAAATATTTCATTTATTTCGTTGAACTATTTTTTTTTTAGTTCTGAATCATGTACTGAATCCATGGTAACAGTTTTCGCCTCGATGTCCATGCCACCCTGTATATCTATCTATCTAAATTAGCTTTAACATAAACATACTATGTCTTGGTTTACAACACATTATGGATTATGTTTCTACGTGATGTAAGGTTTTATCTTATCGGTCATAATAGGTATAAAATTATAAGATTTATTTGATTCGACTGTACCAAATGAACTACGAATTTTTATAGATTCAACTACTTTATCCTACTTATAAAAATATTTATGAACGCGATAGTTTGTGAGGCTAGATGGATGGATGGATGAATGTTTGCTACTCTTTAGCGCAATAACTAGCGAACGGATTTGGATAAAATTTGGCACACAGATACTTTATAACCTGGATTAACACAAAAAAATATTTTTATCCAGATATTCTCACGGGATCGAGATTTATGCGGGTGAAACCGCGGGGCGCTGCTAGTACAACATATATATATTACAGCTGTGTTTAGTGATTCTGTATAAACCTTTACACCAAAAACAAACGTGTACCTACTGTTTTCAGCTGAAAAAATCAACCACCTGTTTACAGTCGGGCTCTAACGAAACTGAACGGGTAAATTATGTACGGGACCTTATTGTATGGAATAATTTATGTGTGACTTACTGCTCAAATACCTACCCACCTATATCTGTTTGTAACTGGGTTGTTGCTGTAGGAAAATCTTTCTACTTCACAGTTTCCCAAAACATTAAGGATTGAGGAGAGAAGGAAGTAAAAGTCCTGCATCAGTCTTTTGCCTTTTGGTTCATTTTCTGCTAAAAGTTATCGGTAGAAGGGTGACATACCAGTAGCTACTATTAGGTATGGCGGTTACTGGCATATCCGAAAGTCATCGGAAATCCTCTTCTTTGAAACTGACTCTTAAATCTGTAACCATACGGGAGCCGTATAATTACAGTTTTTAAGAGTCTGACATTTCTTTGCATCTTCCCGGATCGAGGATACCCGTAAGAATTTCCTATACAAAAAAGGTCACGATATCGGTCCCTGGGGAACTCCATTATTGTTCCTTTGCTGTGTACCAAATTTTGATACTGTTTTTGTCACTGTTCAACCCAAAATGGAGGAATGTAAGTCGTTCTCACCCACATACACACCCACAATCCATTTTTATGTCTGTCCAGTCAAAATTAGGACAACGGTTTTGGCAGTGGTCGTTATGACATAATAGATCTCAAAGGCGCCTGCCTATATCGGACTCGAGCCACCCACTAGGTACATGAGTAAGGTACACGTTACATTGGTACTGTTTCCTTTTTTAAGGCTCTTGCAGACAGACGCGACGCGATACCGGTAGAACAATTTCCATGAAGTTTTCATAGAAATTGATACGATAGAAAGTAGGTGTAAAATAAGGCATATTATGTGGTGAAATAATATTATAAAACTAAAAGAAATGAGACAGACCTAAGGAACGAGGTGGGTCATATGAAGGATGGTATGGTAGAGACGACAAATGGAGTAAGTAAACACTAAGATGACGACTGAAAGAGATATGTAAAGGAAAAGACATAGGTACTGCATCGAATCTACGTTGACGAAAACTCATTGGAAGGAAAATTTAGTATACAGGTAAGAGGAACAGTAAAGTTCCCCATTCTCCAGACCAGGAATTTTAGACCAGCCAACCGGATGGAAAGAAAAGAAGGGAAATGGAATACTGATTACCGTAACTACCTAATGTACAAGTTATGCAACTAGACAAAATGCTTTTACTGATTCCATTCAATTTTAAATAAAATTAAACTCTAGTCATATTCTGAATGGCATTCCAAAAGGCATATTTAGTTAAGCATTAAATGCAAAAAAATAATCTGATACCTTGAAGAGAAATAAAATTAATCTAAATTAAGTCTGATGAATATTTAGAAGCTACCCACAGTAATTCAGATGATAAAATCACTGCAAACAAGTTCACATTAAAACATTTCGTAATAATGAAAATAATAATTGTTCAATTAAATTCGGCCTAACTTTCCTCCATTATGCACGGTTAATGTTATTTCGTAACGAATTTGACGCACAATTTGGCTCGGGAGATGGTTCGCTTCGCACACCGTACTTGCATCCGTGTCTTTCATTAGTAGGGCTGGCAGAAATACAGGTACTTAATTCTATGGTCGTCTGACGTCCAACAAAAATGTGTTTCCCTATGGGAAAGAGTTTTCTCATGAAAGTTAGCAAATTAACAAAAACATTCATGTTTAAAATTTGTTTCAATAACAATTTATATTTTATGTGAATGATAAAACCATTTGCTGCATTAACATTCACTTTTACATTCATTGTTTAAAATCTGGAAACGAATTCGATATGGAATCCAAATATCTCTCATCTGAACGAATGTAGGTAAAAACAATCAATTGTCATTTTTATCACAATTACGAACTGTAAGACTAAGACTTTCTCCAAACAAAAATGAAGCGATTTAACTTTAATTGAATTTCGCAGCAGCCAGGTAGGGAATGGAGACTTGACAGCCCTAGCGACGGTGAAATTATTCACGCGATGGTAACTCAGAATTTGAATGATCATTAAAATGAATTTTTAAACACACATCCACTATAGTAAAGTAATAAAAGTAGGTACCATCTATTTGTACATATAATGTCTGGCTTCTGAATATAAAATTTCTTTTGTTTGACTAATAAAAGTAAATTATCATGAGAAAGTAACATAGAAAGACGATTCAATAGTAACCACGTTTCAAGTGATAAAGGTGCTGACGTTCACAGTGTAGCCTTATCATCTATGACTAATTTTGAACTGTCACCTGCTTCAATAGAGACACTATCGTAGGAAGGTCATATTTAGTGATAACACTGTAAACAATTAAATATGTGCCAACTACGGAAATAGATAGGGCACGAACTTTTGACAGGTGTTTGTATGGAAATAAGTAACAATTTTTTCTAAAATAAACATGAACAGCCACGCCACGTTTCTCAATTTAAGATGCAGTTTTATCTTAAATTGAGAAACGTGGCTGAGGTCGTTAGGAAATACTGACATGACAAAACTGAAGTATTAGTTGGCCCCAAAATGTGACCTTGTGGGAAACCTAACAAATAAAGAAAACATGACATCAATTTTGAGTGCTAAACTGACGTCCAAAACGCTAGTGTTAATAATGAAATAAAATATGCGGAGATATACAGACTGGGTTGAAATGTGGGTTAACCCTTGGAAAAATAGTAGTACTAGTGGAACCCGATAACGTAAAACAAATAGTGCCACAAGACATTGATTTGCAAATATGTATAACAAAAGAGTGACACCTCCTTGGCTTGCGTTACATAAGAATGTAATCCAGTTAAAAGTTAAAATAACAGCAAGTATTGCTTACATTCACGGAACTTTAAGGTCAAATTCGCACGGTAACTTTTTATTGAAATACAATGGAAAATGTACCTCTTTTCTAGAGATATTTTTAAAATCACTGATGTTAGTCTCATCTTAGACCACAACGGGAAAAGGAAATGATGATGAGTCTATTTTTCAAAAAATAACATCGAAAATAAGTAGGTGGTGATGTCTGTGAGAAAAAGTTTCGTCAGTCTTCCATCATCTAACCTAATTATTTTTATTGACTGAATCTGGAATGTTTCTATAAACATTATTATGAAATCATAGTGTACTTTTAATAGCTTTACTGGCAATCACAGGAACATTAGGTACTTATTAGAAACAGTTTCTCATAACTGATTGCTGGTACTTTTGACGTCACTTAATTTCAAACAGTGGTGGATGCACACACCCTAAACGCACTATTGTCAGTATCGTCTAATTTACTACATTCTCGCATACTTTGTGGTTTTCTAATAGCTACCAACCGATTACACAGATTTTATTTGATTTGATTGCTTCTTCAGTTTCGATTCAAATAACTAGTTTACTAAAACAAAAAATGGAGCTATCAACCGTCGCTTGGTACAGTTTTCTCTCTATGAGACAACTTTGGTATAAAGGGTCAATATTCTTTGTTTCAAGTTATTTTATGTTTCCAAGTACATTTTAATGCTTATAAAATGCTCGTTAGCGTCCGTGACGGAGAGTCGTGAAGTTTCCAAAGGTTTGCGGTTGCATTGCTCAACGGCGTCAGTAGTAACTGTTAGTTTTGAATCAGTTTCCCTGTCTAAATGAAACAAATGATGTCTTGTTAGAAGATTAGCGGCAAAGGTCAGTATTAAGCAATAGGTAGGTGTTAAGCATAATCATCTAATTTGATGAAATTTCGTTTTGATGTCTCTTGTTTTGAACTTTGATATCGAGTTTTATTTTATAGTACAGGTAATCCATTCATTGGAATGTTCTATGGGGATTGAAAATCATGTTCTGTGCTGACTGTCATTCGTTTCACTCTTCATTTTCATTATCATTTCTGCTTCTAGGCTTATATAGGTCTGCATCAAATCACGTAGTTGACCTCAACACTTTTGGTATCACGAAATAATTGCTACGTCTCGCCTAATTAAAATGTATGATTGCTAATCACAAAATATAAGACGTTGCTCATCATGCCTGATATAATTAAATAGGACTTTAGATTGAATATAAATATTTAAAACTGCAATTTCATAACAGAACTGTGTCAATTTTAAAAAAGGTGGAATATAGTTTTTTGTGTTAAGACATGACGGAAAATTTAGAATTTATAATTTGTTATACTAATTATAACTATTTCGAAGATTTCTAATGAATTGGGATTCGGTAAGCATTCGCCTAGTTTGCTAACCAATGTGGATATATATATATATATACTGGAATATTGTATCAAGTATTCTGGAACCTATCTCGTTCTCTTTGTTAGGTCGTAATCCTTTGTTTTTCTCTGGGACGCTTTGTTTTTGACAGTTGTTAACATATCTAATATCTATCATTGTTAACATCATTTTACCCGAAAGACTACCAAGCTTCATTACCTCTATGCACTGACTACCTACATGTAACAAAAAAAGGAAATATTGGTTATCAACGGCAGAACTATTTCTTCCAAGACCATAGTTTTGCACTTGTCTGATTTCACCAACATATGGTTTTAGTTAGCAAATATATTCGAAATGTAACTTACCTACTGCAATACCCGTGTAACCAGATCCACGAGTCCACGTCTTAAAAGCTTATTCTTAATACTGCTTATCCCCCATTAAAACGTCGTGTAGAAAGGATTATCTGGCAATAATACCCTATTAACATTATGATAGAATCCCAAAATGGTAGCGAGCGTTAAACTTGTATACTTTTGCAATCAAAAGATAGGCTTAGAATGTGTGAAGGTTAGCCACCCGCTCCTGCATAGCACGGGTGCTATATCTTTGTTACATATTAATATTTTAGGTACATCTTCCTGAATATTTATTGTCTAAATGATAATGAAAACAGCATCAAAATCCATTGTGTAGTTTAGAAGAACTAAACGGTCACATAGCAACACGAACGGCGACTTTAACAATCAATTGGTACAGTATTTTTTTTCAATCATTCTGTTGTTCAGTTACAATTGACACACTGAAATAAAACTGTTTGCTTGTAAAATCTTCCCTGTTTGGCCCGTTTGAAAAAGCATATACGGTGCGTTAGGTTAGGTTAGACGAAGTTCTATCGAAGTTTTACCTCACTGCCTACATATTAGGTTCTGTGTTTATACGTTCCTTCTTTTCTTCTTAACCACCCGCAGTAGGCAGGTAATTTCTCGAAAAAATCGCCATTAAGAATAAAATCACTTTAGCAGAAGTTATGCCTGCTGCAACTCTATAAATTCACACGCCACAAACGCTGACTGTGTTATGCAAATAAGGTATTAGTCTCAAAAATATTTCCACGGCTATCATCGAACTTCGGTGACATATTGTAGGAATACAGTTTCGTTGATATTTGAGATGGTGTGTAATGTTACTAATCCCTTTGATTGACATGATTATGTTTAGAGTGGTAGCTTATGAGATGATTGTCTACATAGTGTCGAGCATTTAGTTTTGGTGGTATTCAGTTTCGCAAGGCTGCTTGTCGATGAGGTCAGTTAACGTGGGAAGAAAAATTACGTCCATTTCCACGGTCTTCATTATATATAACTTCCAATTTAAAGATAATTGGGAATATCACAATATCTTTGTTTATGAAAACACCTATGTATCGTAATCTTTTTTGTGAATACGATAATTGTTTCCAATTAACTGCTCACTTTCCTAGGCTAGATATCAAAACATCGACCATTGGCGATGTTTGTGGAAACTCGATAGATGAGGGGGAACAGTACACCCGTATTTATAATAAGATGACCTATGTTTTCAAATGTGACAAGCTTCAGTTAACCTAAACCCATGTCGTTTAAAAACAGGTTATGTTCAATATTATTGTTATAAATAGAGCTTCCTGCCAACTTAGGTACTTGATCTCAAAGGCCGAATTTTGTTAGTGACATTTGAACATTGATCTGTTTTGAAACATGGCAACGCCTCATGGAAGGGACTGTTCAAGTATTACGTAAGCACTACAGGGGGGCGGAGGGGTCCATGCTTTGCTTATTTTTGATGACATGGGGGTTGGGGGGTCTAGATGGTAGTTACGTCAGCAGTAATTATTTACTTTTTTTACACATATAGCAACCCACACATTGTCTATGCTTGAAAACGAAACGAATATATTTCTATAATTATAACTGCTGCTCATGAATCAATAAAAAACAGAATACTTACATTAAAAGAAAAATGCATAACCCAATGTTTACGTAAGCATGGGAGGGGGGGTAAGAGCTTTGATTACTTTTGCTGACAAGGGGAGGGAGAGGGTAAATAATTGTAATAAATCTGCTTACGTAATACTTGAACGGCCCCATAATATCTTCACTATCTTTTATTGTCTACGGATTTTTCATACCATGTCCAGATAAGGTCAAAACAGTATTACAAGTTAACTTACAAGTCATTAATTGAGTTCTAAATGAGGGGATATTTGTTAGGGTTATCTTCTCGTTTACAATATATCGCCACTAAGTTATTCATATACCTACTAGAACATAAAATTTAAAATACAAATATCGCAAAATTTTTGCTTTTTAAAAGATATTCGTTCGCGCTCGTTCGACAGATGCAACGGCATGCACGGACTCCGAAATTAATCGCAAGGCCGGAATGTCGCAACCTCTTATACATTTCACCTAGATTATGTTTGTTTCTCAGCCGGCTGTCAACATCGTCTGTATGGAATCCGGTTGCGAATCCAGATCAACAATATTGCTAGATCTTTTTGCATGTAAAGACAATAATCAGTATGTTTTGGTTTGACATAACTGCAAAGAAAGTTTTCTAGCTGTCAACGTTGCTTTGGTCACTGCCGCAGTAGGTCGCAGTGTGTGCAAGTAGAAACTGCTCTTCCTTCTTTTCTATTATGAGATCAACGGGAGAGGGACGGGGTCTCGGGGATGGGTATACTCAGGGAATAACCCGGGAGTTAAAGGCGTTTCTGACTTGACCCTCGCCCAGGCTGCCCTTATTTTCTTTGTGCATGCTGGACCGAGTTTTATTACTCCTCCTTATTGGGATCCCTCACTGTTGAGGATAGTGTATACTCTAATTATTTTATGAAAAGTTAATCTCGTATTTGTGGTTTGGTGGTGTTTCGCGTTCACCGACACTCTCTGACCAGTACCTAAACACGTCTTAATCAATAGGCTAGGTCTTCTTGAATTTTTGTTCCAGCCCAATAAAGAGCTGTTGCGTCACTTCTTCCCAGCTAAAGCATTAGGAAGTGATGAAGGGCGAGTGTTTTGGGGGATTGTCACATAAAAAATTTACATTCGAAAGGTGCTGATTCTCAGCCTAATTTAAATAAACGTATTTAGATTTATATTTGTGATTTTAGAGATCGTTTCCATAATGCCTTAAATAAATAGTTAAATAAACACTCTTTTGTTGCAAATCCAGCACTCTAAGCCTTGCTCAACCTCACACCAAGCCCACAAAGAGCTGACCCTTCCTTGTACCACATTGCAGTGCGTTAGTTTGCCACTGTTATGAAATGTGACCCGGTTACTACAGTCAGTACTGTCTAAACGCGGGTCACTGCATGTCACTTATCACTTTCGGTATGGCCATGTAAGTTACAGAAGGAATTGACGTAAATAAGTACTGAGTTATCGATGTATGGGTTCACATTTTTTTATTGGTTACAATGAGGGTTATCGCGCTTGAATTCGCCGCTAGAGGCGCTAGTGTAGAGTAAGGTCTCTAGGAAGGTCAAATGTCACTGAACGTTCACTGTTTGCGGGATTTTCTATTGGGAATTTTTATTAATATTCTTATTTTTTGTGAAGATTATGCCATACCTGATTAATTAGCGTAAGATTTTAGTAACAACTCAGGATCTAATTTGGTAGCACTTGGATGAAGAATAATATTTATCTGCTTCATGCTTGCCAATACATAACTACATTGTAATGTAAATATTCATTTGTTTGTTTAAAATATTATAAAATAAACATAATATGAAGTAATGGGTACTTAAAAATATCAAATAAAAGTAATGACAGGACTTTAATCGCTGGAGGCGCCAATTGGTGAGCACAAAAACGAAAAATAAAAATAAATGGTTAAATTTGAAGTTCTAATCATTGGTTCGAGAATATTAGTTCGAACGTTTTCTTTAACAAATTGTACTTCATAACTGTGTTATTATTAATGTTTTTGCCCGATATCTTTAATCACAAACCACAGACCATTTATTTGTAGCACGTAGACTGTATAGCAGTGTCTAATGTTCAGCGAAGGAGTTGTTTTTTTTTTTTAGGAAGAAAATGTCATGAATTTCAAAATGTCGTAGTAAAATAAAAAGCTTTCTTTAGAGGCTCTTAAAATGTAGGTAGGAGCCATATTTTTAAGCAGATTAAGGTTTTTTTTTTAAATTGGATAGTCTAGGTTGGATAGATATTGCGATACCGATAAGTGCTCTAAGTTTTGGATGAATGACTTACTGAAAGGTATACTTATTTCTTCGTATCTACGAACTTTATGGACTTTTAGAGAAATCTGGAATTCTTAGCAATCGTTTATTTATTGAATAACGACACTAAAACGTTTAGCATGATTTAAATAACCATATTATTAGACATCTAAACGGTACCAAAATGCCAACGTTTATTATCAAATAATATGAAAATAATAAATTGTCTATCATCAATCAAATCAGCTTCTTGAGATATATCAAAACGCCACTTAAGAGGCAGCTGTCAAATTAAGACAGGCCATAGATTCCTTTTATACGCTTCTATTAGAGATATTGAATTTTTTAAACAATGATCTCATCAAATTCCTCATTCATACTGAACCATCGATTTATTAGTGATAGATGTTCATAACGATGAAAAATCAGTCATTGATAGACAGCTAGAATACCTACATAAATACATTAACATAACATCACACCTGTGTGTCCTGAAGGGTTAGGCAGAGGTAGTACCTATAGTATAACCACATTTCGCCAGTTATGTTTAAGGCTAAGGAACTCACGGAGCTGTTTTCAGCCGCGCCCGGCGCAGTGGCGGGTGCAGCGGGACGCGCAAACAATCGTGCAAGCCGCGGGCATAAACCGCGTCGTTCTGAATATCCGAATTTCCATGTACTACGTGTTCGTACGAGTGTTTGCGGTCCAGCAACCGCGGCGGGCGCGGGTGAAAATCGCTCCGTGAGTTCTTAGCCTAAGTATCTTGTAATAGGGGGTGAGTCTATTGCCATCAACCGGGCACAAATCCAGACTCCGACTTGTAACTGAGAAATTCCAGATGGAACAACCCAATAATCACCAAATGGATAGAATAAGTAGGGTTTTATAGTATTGAAATCAATATAGTAGAGAAATCATCAATCATCAATCATCAATCAGCACCTCAGCTGAAACATGTCTACAGCCGGCCATAGGCCTTCTCCAAATATTCAGCTTCCCAAGCAAATACTTAATTACCACTAAAATATGAAAAAAACCAAAACCTTATTGCAGTAGGTATATTTTCAAGATAATCCCATATCGTTATCGAGTAGAGTACTCGCACCATAAGAACGCGGTCAGTCGGTCTCAATGTCGTTTGTATAATATGCTGTAATCCAGTGAAAAGTGTTGTAGGGACGTTGCGTCAGCGCAGGACGAGTTCATGCGACATGCGTTAGTCAATTACTAGCAAATATTGTTTTTTTTTTAAGTTATTGTCATTTCGTACTTATACAAGAATAGTAAGAAATAAATTAAATGAAAAAAAAAAATAATCGAAGTTAAAATATGATCATGACTGGTTCACATTAGAATTCTGGCTTTTAAATTTTCGCGGTGTGGATGCATCTTTAATTTAATTAACTTAGACGTTGAACATCTCAATTAACGTACCTTAACATCAATAGTTAATTAATTTAAGATCTGCTTAGTATGGTGCAACAAAAACAATAGTAGGTACAATACATATTTATTTTATGAATGTTGCTTCGATATTTTGCTCGCTTTCGAGACATCAATCAGCGATTTAATGAAGCAGAACATCATAAAGAAACGTCCATTACTACGGATAATAGCTTTATGATAATTGGTAGACATATGTACAATACATCCGCTTATACTAAAATTGATTAAATATGCAGATTATGTACTGTACGTAGGCGTAAATAAGATACATTCCGCCTTAGAAAATATGTACAATCAAGTTCTTCTACCTGAACAGACAGCTGTGCTGCTGGGGAGTTTGTTGCGCCACTTCTTCTTCCCAGCTAAAGCACTAGAAATTGGTGAAGGCTGGGCGTTTTGGGGGACTGCCTTATGTCATTTTGACGTTCAAAAACTGCTGATTCTCAGCCTAATTTGATTTTGTAGGTACCTATCTGACAGAATCTGCAAACCCGAACCGCAGTTTTTCAAAAACTTAACGTGGGTACTGTAATTATTATTGATGTTAACACCGGGTACTGTATATCAACCTATTCTATGTCTTTGCCGGAATAGGTAGGTACTTTTGTTTGAATTTTATCTCCTATTCTATTTAATTAAAACTCATATTTCACTTTCTCATAACACCGTCCCGTCCGGAGTTGCGGTCACCATGCGTGCGCGCAGCTTTCTCCTCTTTGTTCGACGCGCACCGAAATTATGCTCAAATGATTTATTGACGTTCTTAATATCTACTTTAGAACCATACGTCATAATGTTGGATGGGTTTGAAAAGGGATCTTGATTTAATTATGATAAGTAGTACTACTGATTCGTTCTACATATTTTTATGGCATTTATTTATTCGAACCTCAAATTATTCCCATTTTGCTTTCCTAAAAATACTATTGAACACTCTAATATTTATTAGGTATTTTATATTTGCGAATCTTAAATATAATATACAATCTAACAATATTATATATATATATATATTATGTACAAGTATATCAAGGAATATTAAAATTTAAAAAAATTGAAGACCTCATTGGGCATCGAAAAATTCGCCCACATCGCTGTTAGTGGGAAAAGTGCCCAAAAGGCTGGCAGCTTTGCCACAATGGATGGCAATGCTGATTCTTTGATCTAAAAATTGGCGACCTCTCCCACTCTAATAAAATGATTGCACCTCTATTTCTGAACCTCAAATAATTCCTATTGTGAGGCTCTAAAAACACTAAATAGCCAAGTAATTGCGACCAAAACCGTAAAAAAGTGTGAATTCTATATCCGTGGTGTGCATCCTTAGAAGGTCCAATAAGTTTTTAGAGGATCATTTTAATATTTCCCTTGGAGTCTTAAAAAATGATTTTCCAAAATTAGTTAAGTGTTGCTTCAACAACTCGGTCAAAACTACAAGTAAAATAAATATCTTTAAATGCGTTACTGTATAAAATTAACATGCATTAATGTGTACGTAACTTATGTACTTATCACAGATTTCAAGTAGCATTGTATTCTCAAAACCTTGTATGATTCATATTGTTCCTCAGTTCTAAGTTATCTCTATGACCATAATTGTCGGATTTAAGATAAAATACCATGAGAAAACGGATGCTGACTTCATTCAAATGTCTCTGTAATAACGTGATGATCTTCGAATGTTGCTACGAAGCGGTTTTATCACGCCATCTCGCGTTTTAAACTTATTCCAAATGCATGTTCGTGCTTATAGTCCATTGAGAACTTAGGATGCTGTGAAATAGAGGCTGTCATGTGATGTAAGATTTGGATCACAGTGTGATCGTGACGATAGGTAGTCTTCCTGTTTAAAATCTTGTGGCTTTTAAATGAACTGCTTTTTCGAAAATAATAATAATCGTTTATTAAACAAATAAATACTTCATTAGACGTAGCGTTGGAAGACCCCCCACAAGGTGGACCGATGACCTGGCGAAGGCCGCAGGAATCGAAGGTTGAAGTGGCGGTGCTTGGGGTAGGCCTATGTCGAGGATGTCTTTCGGCTGAAATGATGATGATAAAACAAATAAATTATCCTTTGTTCCTGTAATGATAGTTGTAAGGGAGACTTTGATAAATAAATAAATCCGTACATTTCCTTAAAACTAATACAAATAAACTACTCCTAAAAATATGATTTACAAAGGAAACATAATTTTAATATTTTAACATGTGGACTCCACACTAGGTCGAGCCTGTCTTGTGGAGTCCTTGAGAGTTTTGAACAATTTGAAATTTAAAGGATCAACACTGTATTGTATTAATACATATTGTAAAAAAAAATATGTAAAAACAAAATCAATAACAAAGGACTCCAAAAATAAAACAAAATTGTAAAACAGCAATATTTGTAGTATCAGTAAGTCGTGTGCGCAGACGACGACGAACGGAGGGTTTTATGAAAACTAAATTAATCTGGTGAGACAGGGACGGTTATGTTTAATAATTTAATAGAAGAGTGGTATGTCAATAGCTTCCTCGAGTCGTGATACTAGAATTTAAGTCTAATGCACCCTTTGGGCTGGCACAAAGGGTGCGTTAGACTTGCTACCTGACAATTTTTTTAAATAAAATTCTAAACTCTAATTCCTTTCTAAGTTACTCCTTATAACATCAGCTATCTGCCGGTGAAAGTTCCTTCTAAATCGGTTCAGCCGTTTCGGAGATTGGCCGGAACAAACATTAGACAAGCATTTTAAAAATGTTTTTTTTTTGTGTTAATTAGTGTATACAGCGTGGCAGGGCCATCGTCGCGAAACTTGAAACCAATTACATGATTCTGAATCCACCTGCGTTAAAATTTTTCGTCGGTTATTTAAAAATAAACAGCTTTTCCATAAATAATGACCGCGTAGGTATTGTACTTTTCTATGAAACAGCATTTTTTTTTTTTTCAAAACCGATATAAAATTTCAACGCAGGGGAGTTCAAAATCATGTACTGAATCCATGGTTTCAGTTTACGCGTCGATGTCCCTGCCACTCTGTATACTTCCATATGCTTTTAATAAAAAGTGTAGTAAAATTTTCCTAGCCTATGCAAGGAAACAAGATAAACATAGCCATAAATCACAGCGAGTCTTGCAAAACTTTGAATATTATACATACCCTTCATAAAAGAAACATGGTGTAAAATAATTAATTACGTTTCTCTAAATGTCAATCAGCGATTGTTAACGATTTATATTCGTCTATTATTTAGTATTATTCAAGGTTTTCTTCTGAAAACTGAGTTGTGGTAAATATTTGGGTCAGCGTATATATGAATAAAGTATTGTAGTAACATCAATTTGTAGTATAATTGGATTCTTAATCGATGCGATGAGAATGTAAGGATACGGTGGAAGTGATAAGTGACTGGCGAGTATATTATTTTTAATTAAAGCTTTACCGACTTATTGCTTGTTTTTCACTTGAAATCCTTCGTGAAATTATTAATTTTCTAAATAATGCTTAATATTATAAATACTTTATACTTTCTTAATCCTATCCTACTTATAATATTGTATAATTATTATTTTAAAATCAATTAATTAATTATATTAAAATATTATAGATTTATTATTATTATTTTTAAATGACTTTGACATATCTCGAGACCGGACCGGAAGGCGTACGAGGTACCGATGCCAACTCGCAGAGGCCCCTTAGAAATTTTTAAGTGGCACCGACCGACGATTATCCCTGTTCGCACTATGCAAGGGCACCCAAGGACAACCCATGGTTGGTGTAGGACTGTTGCAGGATATCAGGGTTTGGGTGGCTAAAGTCAACTGGTTACCTGGAACTATGGAAGGACTATGGCCCCTACCTGATCAATGTTTATATGTACACAGATAAAATAGCAGGGAGTGACTTGCACACCCAATAATGGGCCCCCGGAAACAGTCGCTAGCACAAAGTGTCGTAGCGACAAGGAGGCAACATGTCCCGAGGTGCTTGTGAGGAGTGGAGAGGTATTCCACCGATATCAGGACAATCCCGGAAGTACGCTCCAGATCCCTACCAGCATCTTACTGGAATACTTTTTTTCGAGCACGTTTGCTCTTGCGAATCTCCACTCAACCCGACCAATTAAGGCAAGAATGAGGTGGGAGCTCCGTTCTTCATCAGTGTTCACTGATGAGGAACAAGACTTCTCTCGGGAGATAGGGTTCGAGGGGTCGCTACTGTCCAACAGCTCGCCACATGCTACCCTGCGGGTTTTTGTATCTGTCTTGGTCTGGCTCCTCATCCCAGACCTGTTCCGGCAAAGTAAACTCTACCGGGGCAGACCTAGAGTTTGGAGCGCGCAAGCCCCATTATGACTTCAATGTAGAGATGGTGGGGTCATTTTTATTTTTTATTATAGATTTTTAAAAAATAATTAATTATTAATGTTAATATTAATATATTAAATAATTATTAATTAATAATATTATAAGTGCAAAAGTTTGTGAGGGTGGATGGATGTTTGTTACTCTTTCACGCAAAACCTACTGAACAGATTTGGATGAAATTTGCCACACAGATAGTTTATAACCTAGATTAACACATGGGATACATTTTATTCCGATATTCCCACGGGATCGAGACTTATGCGGGTGAAACCGCGGGGCGCTGCTAGTAATATTATAATTTGTTTTGCCATAGCATTAATTGAGTTTAGTTTTCCTTTTTTACATAGCCATCATAGTAAAGAAATTCTATATTATTTTCTAATCTCGTGAGAGCTTTTATTTACTTATTCATTCAATTCAATAGCTTTTATGAAGCGTTATGTCAGATAGAATAATACTAACGGGAGATAATATAGGTGCTAGACCTAGAGATCTCTGCGTTTAATTAAAATAATATCACGCCTCCAGTAACCGAAGGGTAGGGCAGAGGCGTACTTCTACTTCAGTATGTTTAAGTTCCATGTAAATGAGGGCGAGCCTATTGCCATCAACCGGGCACAAATCCAGATACCGGGCTGCTACTACTGAGAAATTCCTTTTGGAAAAACCCAATAACACTTTGCCCGACCTGGAAATCGAACCCAGAAGGAGGTGGGGGGTTTAATTAAGCTTTAATAATTATCCTTAAACATGTAAAATTAGTATCTGTTGAAGCTGAAATGCCGCTCACCTAATATTTAAACCCGCTTTCAGCCTACTTCTTGACTCCGAAGAAATAAGTGTTAATGCCGTTTCTAACTGCAGCATCGGAAGTCGGGGTCAGAAGTCGAATGACATCATACCGGACAAAGAAACATTTTATATTAAAACTACATTGTTTCAATACTTTGTACCGAAAACAAACGATTATAAACATTGTTATGGGTTAATTGACCCGAATTAAACGTTTACCTAAGTTGTAGATTGTTTTACCTACATATTTATAATCTTGAACTCTTTTATTAGATGAGTATGAGATAATAGAAAGAAAGAAAAAAAAAGGTTTATTTGTCATAGAGACGTGCAATAATTTGCTGTAGTGATAAAATTCAGTTTAGATTTTATATTAGAACAAATTTTGTGCCCGATAGGATTTCCCAATCGCTAAAGCAAAGCAATAGTAATAGCCACAAGGGTCGATCGAACAGGTTAAGCTACGCTTGCCGCGGTTGGTCCGAGGATAGGTGACCATCTGTACATACCAAGATCCCTCTGTGCCTCGGAAAGTACGTTAAGCCGTTGGTTCAGGCGTCATTTGTAGATCTTTGACAGTCGTTACGGGCCGGGTTGTCAGAAACCATAACACAGATTTCACATGGAGCGACTGCCTAGTCGCTCCATGTGAAATACTGGTATTCAGCTGCATCCGGTTAGACTGGAAGCCGACCCCAACAAAGTTGGGAATAAGCAGGCAGATGATGGGATTTCCCAATCGGCAAAATTACGAACTTCCATTACAATCTCTCATCGTATTTAACCCTTTTAGGGGTAGAATTTCCAAAAGTCCTTCCTTAGCGCTAACTTTCGTTATTTATGGATTTCTTGTGCAACATTTCAAGTTTCTAGACCCAGTAGCTTAGAGAAATTAAGATTTTTATCATGTACGTATACAGGGTGAAATTGAATTCTTGAGCATTCTCGTAAAGGATCATTGAACTCATAATTATGAACAACTTTCACTATTGGACAAATCCTGAAATCGCGAAAAAAAATTTTTTTTGCTGTTTCCTACATTTTGACGAAGCTATGTTAAAATAAATGTAGGGAACAGCAGATTTTTTTTTCCCGATTTCGGGGTTGCTCCTGTAGTGAAAGTTGTTCATAATAATGAGTATAATGACCCCTTAAGAGGTTGCCCATGAATTCAATTTCACCTTGTAAGTAGATTAACTTATTAAGTTTCCATTTTCCACGAGATCTCGGGAAATGTTGTGCAAAACATAAAAAGCATTTATAAATGATGATATTCCTTTACAAAGTTGTTTTTGGTATGTATCAGTATGCATAGTTAAAGATATTTTCTATTATAGTTATTACTCAATAAATAGTGATAAATGTATGTAAAACTTGAATTCCCATTGATATATGCAACAATGTGGCCTCTCACCTATTTATTTCATGGGACTTAAACATAACTGGCGGAATGTGGGTACCCCCACTATATGTACTCCTCTGCCCAACCCTTCGAGTAATATAGACGTGATGATGTCATAATTATGTTTTATTTTTTTTCTCTATATATTTGGACGTTCAAGATTTGAACAATACTTCAATGATAACAGATTTATGGCAATACTTGCATAAAATTGCATTTAAAATATTCATTAAAGATTAATCTTTTGCCATATAAAACTGATTTAATGATAAACACATAATGAAGTCCGTTAGTAATTAATGTTTGTTACATACAATCGCCCATTCATTTTAGTATTCTGATCAGATAATGCAGTGGACATAAGAGCCGTTTGTATGAACTTCAAATGATTACATACAATACGCGTATTCTTCAGTGTTGTGTGTGCATGGCCTTTCACACGCGTTTACAAACATATTGATGTAACGTTATGCTTATTTACCTCTTTGTGTTAACCACAAACTTCACAGTTTATTCGCTTCTAGCTGGCGTCCTTTAAGGTTCAATGCCGAAGCCGATCGCAGTCGGCAGCAGCAGGTGTTGTATCGCCGTGACACGACTGGTTCCTACGAATTTCTATGAAATAGTTTCCGACTAGAGTCCGAAATAGTTTGACTGCCTCGTTGGTCTAGGTCCTGGGTTCGATTCCCAGGTCGGGCAAAGTGTTATTGGGTTTTTCTATCTGAAATTTCTCAGTAGCAGCCTGGAGTCTGGATTTGTGCCCGGTTGATGGCAATAGGCTCGCCCCCTATTACATAGGACTTAAAACATAACTGGCGAAATGTGGGTGATCCTGCTACAGGGACACCTCTACCCAACCCTTCGGGGAAACAAGGCGTGATGTTATGTTATGTTATGTAGTTTTTCGTAGCTAGCGACACGCCGGTATCATAGAAATTCATAAAAACCAATCGTGTCGCGGCGACACGTCGCCTGCTGCTACCGCCTGCGGTCAGCTACGGAATGGTACCTTAACTGTATACCATTTGTTTAGGTAGGTCCCTTCTTCAACATAATATCATTATAGCATACACATACATAACATTACGCCTGTAAACCTCAAAAGGTTAGGCAGCGGAGTACCAATACCTAGTACACCCTCATTTCGCCAGTTATGTTTAAGCCCCATGTAATAATGGGTGAGCCTATCAATATACGTAGTTAAAAGTTAGTTTGTCATTTTAATATCATTGTAGTTAGTCTATATACTTACTATTATACAGGATGGCAGTGACATCGATGCGAAAACTGTTACTAGGGATTAGGTACATAATTCTGAAGCCCCCTGCGTCGAAATTTTTCGTCGGTTATTTTTAAAAAAATCAGCTGTTCCATACATTTTGACCGCGTAGGTATTGCACTTTTCTATGAAACAACAGATTTAAAAAAAAATAACCGACGAAAAATTTCAACGTAGGGGAGCTCAGAATCATGTACTGAATCCATGGTAATAGTTTTCGCGTCGATGGCCCTCCCACCCTGTATAATCTCCCAGTATATGGTAAAACCCTCTGTCCTTTCACATGCCTGATCAAACAAAGTTGTCGCTGTTCCAACGCCTGTCTGGAACCCGCGGCGTACATATCACATACCTACCGTGTGGTTATGACGACACGATAGAAGTGAAAACTTACGATTGGAGCCGAGTATACGCGATTCAGCGTCACCGACCGACTGGAGTCGAGTATACGCGATTCAGCGTCACCGACCGACTGGAGCCGAGTATACCCGATTCAGCGTCACTGACCCGAGCATGACGGTTCAGTTTCGTTCACTGTTTAGTGAGAAAGAAAAGAGAAGTTAAAGAAAAGAAGAAGAAAAGAAGTTTTTACTTTAAAAATGGAAGTTAAGATATTCGAGAATTTCGAGATAACGACACTTGTAATTGATATCTGAAACTAAGATAAATCTCGAATTCAGGTGTACGGTAATTGAATAGACCCATTATCCCTTTCGGACTGTCCCACGACCCCGGCAGACATCGGTCCTAACGGACCCGGTCAGTTGTGCTGACATTTATTTGAGGTGCGCGTGGAACACAACGCGCCGTCGTCGATCCGGGCCCTGCTGGTCCTTATCGGACGACGAGCTGCACATTGCTCAATGTCTGCTAGATACATCTACAGGTCAACAAATTTAAAAACGATTGATTAAGGGCTCTCATTAAGTTAAACTAATGGGTAGTTTAACTTAATGAGAGCCCTTAATCAATCGATATTTAAGCTACTAGATCGTTTAAAACTACTGCTGTAAATCCAGACTTACTCAATAGTTCACTAGGCTAAGGTACCTACTCAGGGTTGCCAGACATGTGCGAGTGAATTATCGTATCAATATTAGAAAATTATCGTACCAGATGAAAAAATATCGTACGAAAACTGCCAGAGCCGCGCGGAACGCGTGTTCGCAATACTAGAAATAGGATAGGAATTTTAGGAGGTTGTGAAATGTGAAAGAAAGTCACATAATTTTTTCAGTTCCTTTCACCAAACATAACAAAAATCTTTTGATTGAGTTTTTACGCATTGCGCTAAAAGTAAAGCCCGTTTAACAGTTTTCGTTGCAAGTTTGTTTGTTATTCTGGTTTTCGTCACATAATTTTTGTTGGAAAGTCATTTTATTCCACTTCGGAAGAGGGTTGCAAATTGTCGTACTTTTGCGTACACTAATCTATATTGTATCGTACATCGTACCGGTGTCGAAATTATCGTACATGTACGATAATCATCGTACGTTTGGCATCCCTGGAGGTACTCACGATCGAAGCGAACCAACGCCTTACAAAGTCTTAGGGCCATAATTATATAAACTGCTAAGTACTGAGGTCCTATGAACGGGAAATCATCTCTTATTATTTATTTATAAACTTCTCAGCATCTAAAATACCTGAGCGCCTGAAACCTTTGACCCCTATTGCATCAACTTTGCCTCCAAGCTAGAAGTCACTATTACTCGAAATGAGTAAGATTATAGATTGGATTATTATCTTGCCTAGATATTACATCTGTTTTTTTTTTGGTTTGGTAATTATCAATTAACTTCTCCCGCTCTGGGCTGAGCTGGGAGGGTGTGTCAGACTCTTACTGACTAGAACCCACCCGTGTTCCTTCAGTTGCCATGTTGCCAGGGGTCACGGTATCCCTTTCGGACTGTCCCACGACCCCGGCAGACATCGGTCCTAGCGGACCCCGTCAGTTGTGCTGACATCTCTTTGAGGTGCGCGTGGAACACAACGCGCCGTCGACGACCCGGGTCCTGCTGGTCCTTATCGGACGACGAGCTACACATTGCTCACTGTCTGCTAGATAATATATCTACGAACAGGTCAACAAATTTAAAAACCGGCCACGTGAATGTCGGACCACGCACAATGAAGGCTTCCGTAGTTGGGATGAATTTATCCTAAGAACATACTTAACATTGTAGTTGAAAAAAATTGTTCTCTAATACATTCTAACTGCAAATGTAAGTTTGACGCACAATATTGAGAGATTTGCCATGTTATTTTAAGACTATAGACTTCTTATAGGTTTTCTTGTAATCTATGAGTAAAGAACCAATCTCTGTATATTTTTCAAAATTTTAGGCTCAGTAGTTTCGGATATAAGGGTTAATTTTGGTCAATTTTCATCAATATTCTCAAATATCTTTAAAAGTTAATATAATAAAAGTATAAAACAAAAATATTTGAAATCCTCGCAACAATCCTTTTCATTTGATATGACATACGGTTCAGCTGCCAAAACTTCATTTTAAAGTCCCTATTTGCCCCCAAAAAATGACCCCAAAGTGACCCCATATTCAAAATTAATTTATTTACGTTACACGTCCGTATTTGGGTCAAAGAAATACATATGTGTACCAAATTTCAAGTTAATCGTTCATTAGATTCGGAGCAAATTTGCTGTGATTGACGGAGAGACAGACAACAGACACACGAGTGATTCTATAAGTTTCCGTTTTTTTCTTAAACCCTAAAAACGGACCCCAAGCCTCTTTTTAACCCATTACAAAAAAGGAGGAGGTTATGGATTCAACTTTCTGTCACTTAGTTGTTGACGTAGCAAGTAGTGGTATAATATGAATTTGTGTGGGGTAGTGGTGCTGAACATGACTTAAACTAAAAAAGGTTTTTTGGTAAAAAAAATCCGAACTATGCATACCCCATTTAACACTGACATTAATCAAGTACACAGTAAAAAGTGTATGCTATATTTTCCAACAGCAATTTTTTTTAGAAGCTCAAAGTATTAGGAATTCTGAACCTTGGCGCCACTTGATATGCACCAAGGCCTGACATTATCATCATCATCACTGGCAGTCTTGTTCCACCCACTGCTGAGTATAGGCCTCCTCCTGTGCCATGCTGCCCTGTTTAATTGCGTAACGCACGATCAATCACAATTTGTTTCGATTTGAAACAGATTGCTAATCCATTGCTTCATAAGTCGGAAAAAAATCTGCTCAACAACGTAAATAACGCAATGAATGTTGTTGAATTCTCAAAATGAAACAAATTTGTCATAATCGTTTACGAAAATAAGTTACGCAATTAGGGTACAGGTCTGTGTGAGTCTCATTTAGGTCTTCCCCGCGATCTTCTGTAGGTCGTCCACCCATCTAGCTATTGGCCTGTCAACGCTCCTTCTACCGTTTTTCGTCAACCATTCCGTGTCTTGTCATATAACCAAATAAACTAATTACAAATAACCAAATTATAATCACTTTAATCATTAGGATTCACATAGTTCTCACATTCACAATAATTAAAATGATTTACACACATGTATTCAAATAATTTTAAAAACTAACAGACTTAAAATAATAATATGTAAAAATATATAAAAAGGGGGGGGGAATAGTCCTAGGCATCGTAATCACTTAATTCATTGTAATTTCTAATACTTATAGGAAGGTAATACGGGCTGGTGTCTCCAACTCCATGTCAAAGCACGTACTTTGCGTATTTATATCATATAATAGATTAAAATAAAGAATCAACAAAATCGGACATCTTCATTTATTTTATAAAAGATATAATCAATTGTGCTTCGGTTCGAAATCTGACCCGCCATGTTGAATTCTTTTCTGACAGTACAGGTCGTCGTCTCCTTTAATTTTACTTGTATATTTAAAGACAGATTTATCAGTTGAAGACTGAAGTTAATTTATCAAGTCTTACAATGTATGTAAGCTCGTCTTATTTGGTTTCGTTTCTGAACAGCTGATTGTTAACTCCAATCTGACATCAAAATAAATGTGGGATTTTTATGTGGGAAAGAAATTGTATTCCGAAGAGAAACAATAATAACAGAAAATGTTTTATAGCCGAAAAGCGACGACCTACAAAACGTTAATTATGGTTCCGTACACACAGGGTACCAACGGGACCCTGTTACTATGGCTCCACTGTCTGTACGTCTGTCACAGGGCTGTACCTTTTGAACCGTAATAGGTAGTAAATAATTAAAGGGGGTTCCCATACAAGAAACGTTGTTTTTTTTTAAATATTGTTTAATATCGTAAGGTGGTACGGAACCCTTCGTGTGCTAGTCAGAATCGCAATTGGTAGCATATTTTTTTCTTTTGATAAAATCTCTGCTGTCTTAATAATGTAATTTTTACACAATAGTTAGTTTAAATAACATACAAACTTAGATTAGTTTTTCGTTGGTCATATAAGAGAATATAACGAACAATTGCTCACCTTGACTAATCTTAAATATATATGTATATATATTATTATTTTAAAATACTTAATATGATTTTCGCATTCAAAGCCTCGGGTCAAGGTATTCTCATTATGTCGTTATCATCGCCTTGATGTCAATTTTCAAATATTTCAAGTTTTTATCGATTTAAAGAATAATGTATTATCGATTATCATATCGATTTAATGTCGAGTCACGATTTAGACATCTGTATTATTGTTTGCAGTTAAGGTCTTGCATATTAGTTATTAGTTGTATTGACATCGACAATGCTAAGCTTTTAATTTTCTATTCTAAATGAATTTACGATTGTTTTGTCGACCTCTAACGTTAAAATTAAATTAATAATTAGCGTATGTTTAATTAAAAGCGTCCGGATTAAGCTAATCAAGTCTCTTGGTCAGGCATTGACATCACCCTGCCGGGGTTGCGAAGAAAACCGAAAGGGATATCATGGCCCCCGGCAACAGGAGGGCACCTGAAGGAACACGGGTGGGTTTTAGTCAGTAAGAGTCTGACACACCCTCTCGCTCCACCCAGAGCGGGAGAAGTTATTTGATAGTTTTCCACCCAAAAAAGAAAGATATTGACATCACCTGCATTTTTCTGTTTCAGGACTAGTTCCTAATTTGTAAGTTAAGTATTCAATGTGTAAAAAAACCCTGTCCGATCCATGAGGGTGTTCTTAAGTATCGTACTGAGAGTCTATTTATGTGGTAATTTTCTGGAAAAATGGAAAAAAAATACCCGTATTTTTATTCAAAGGGGTTTTTACCGAAATAATAAATACATGGGGCGCGGGTGACTGTCGTTTAGCGGGTGTCTACAAGTCATAACTTATGACCCCTGTTGAAAATTTGGTCATTTTAATTGTAATTGGGATCCTTTTAGTACTAAAAACGTGAATTTTAAATAGCAATAACTTTTTTATTTTAAATAATAATAATATGTTTTATTACTTGTTGGTCTTCTGATTATACATATAATTAATTTAGTATATTATTTCGTGGTGTGGACCTTGCATCCTGTATTTCTGACTAATCATGGAAATTCCTTCCATTGCAAATTTTGCCATACATACAATAAATCAAAGTATCATCATACGATACAATAGGATACTTCATAGTGTCATAAGTAAAGCTGATCAGCCGGTAAAAATCTCGATGAAAACTTAGGTGAGGTCACCTTGAAGTAAGCTGTTAATGTCAATTTTTACAGAACATACAGGAGAAAAGTGAGGTGATATAATGTAATTTCCATACTTAATATCGTTTTAGTTCAAAACTTATTTACAATAAAACCTTAATTTAACATTATTACCGAACACAGAACGCATGTATTGTGCAAGAGCCTTAATGGCTTGTTTAAAAAGATATATTGTGCATTCATTTTTAATCTACAATCGGTAATGCTCGTAAATATATAGTAATAGGTGGCAAGATGGAGCTGATGTCCTTACTTAACACATTAATATGAAATATGATGTGCGCAAATTGAACTGATTATATCGCCAGCTTTACTGTTGAATACAAACGTAATGGTCGAATGTCAGAATAAATGATTATGTTCCCTTGTGTGTGTTGAAGAATGGGTTTCTTTTGTTTCGTTCAGACTCAAGGGGTACCTATAATAGTTTTAACACTTTCGCGTCCACCCATTTTTCATAGAGCTCATACGTCATGCCGCCATATGTATTGCAAGTTGACTCCAGGAGGGTCACCGGCATTAGGTTTGAAATGTTGTTAAAATATACAACTAATTTTATTTTCACAGTTCATAATGCCGCATTAGCTAAGAAAAACCTACATTTAAAATGAGGCCTCCGCGAGGGCTCCCGGCATCACATATTACTTGAGTGAACCCTCCAGGAGGCACTGATCGTGTTAAGTAATAGGATAGGATCATATTAGTTAAAAAAATACTTAGATAAAACACATTAAAGTTGGGGAGTGAGGGGCTCGTTACGTCACAACTAAGTATAAAATCTAGCATGGCGCGACATCATGCCTTATTTTAAATCAATGTATCGCCGTAATCTTTTGATTACGTAAATAAAGAAAAAATACGTGGCCAATATTTTTTAATAAACTAACTGACGGACGAAAACAAATTTTGGTGATCATCACTATTACTCCGTCACTCATAGATAACACATTTCAGGTTTCTCTGGGATGGTAACGTAACTGAAATGAAGAAAACTACTTACGATTCGATGTTGCCGAAGGCCGAATTAGTGTTTATCTTATGGCCGAACCCATAGGATATTGGGTTACTTTGGTTATTGGTAGACAGTATAATTCTATCTGTCATTGAATGTCGTCCCACAATTCCATAAGATTCCTTATTCTCTGAAAGATTATTGGGACGTTAAAACCATAGACAGATAGGTTTTCCTATCTCCAGTTTACCAAAACTGTATTTTTTTTTAGTTATGGCCTCTCGTAGTTGACCTCTGAGATCATGACTACTTACCCGGGCTTTCCTGTGGGTGCCTTAAGCTGCTACACTTAAAACCTCCAGCCAGGGGTTATTCAACTATGCTAATTAAAACTAGGTGAACGCTCGCTAAGGGCACCCCCTGTAGGGTACGAACCTTGACTTAGGGCGTCAACCGGAGGGAGGACATCAAGGATGGGACGGGCTGGTATCAAAACTGATGATAGATAGGTTCGGCCGTTAGACCATAAGTCCTTGTGTTTTTAGATAAACGATCGGTAAAACAATTGAATAAAAAAAAACAATCATTTGACATCTAGGATTATGTTTAGTTTAATTCGATACTGTAACGAATACACATTGATTATACACGTTGCCCAAATGTATTGTATAACAAAATGTACAGTCACGCACTAATTGTATTTGTCCGATCACGAATCGATTTATAATCGAATAACACCTCTCGATCGATGATCGATAACGGCTAATGTTTACGAAAATGGAACATCTCAATTATTTGAATATATAATATTTTTTGTTTGATTGGTTATTGAGTAACATACATTTTTATTGCAATACATTGCTGCTTTGTTCCCTTGTAATTTTTTAAATTAGTATGTTTGGATGGATTCCATTCTAATGGATTTGTAATGTTAATGACTTTTATTAATAACCTTCAGTTTTGTACAAGATAAAAATAACATAGGTACAACTTGTGAAATACCGATATGCATTATGATTAATTAATGATGTTACAGAATCCATTTTGAAATCGTTATAAATATTTTTCGAACAATCTTTTAGCAAGCTTGTAAGATCTGGTGATTTATTTTGCAACTGTTTCTTTGTGGAATGTTTTCAAGCAGACATTAGTTTTTTATTTAGTTAAATATTCGAACACAATTAATAATTATTTGGAGTCTTGTTGGGTGATTAATTGGTTACTATATTTGGGTTAAAAGGTTTGTTTCTTAATTTAGTTAGTCCTCATTATTAGGTAGTATTTTAAATCTCATGTCATTTACAGATAACCCTTGGGTACAGCTGCAATGTCAAACGTATATTTTGACATTAGACGCATCTATTTTAGGTGTAGGGTTGTTTCTCAACCTACTAACTAAACGTATGTCCTAATAGAAAACCCAATGTCATTACCTACCTTTTTTTTGGTGGGAAATTATCAAATAACTTCTCCCGCTCTGGGCGGAGCGGGAGGGCGTGTCAGACTCTTCCTGACTAAAACCCACCCGTGTTCCTTCGGTTGCCTTGTTGCCGGGGGCCACGATCTCCCTTTCGGTTTTCTTCGCACCCCCGGCAGGCATCAGCCCTAGCGGACCCCGTCAATTCTGCTGACATCTCTTTGAGGCGCGCGTGGATCACAACGCGCCGTCGACCCGGGCCTGGTTCTTATCGGACAGTGAGCTACCCATTACCTACCAGAAAATCAAGCCTGAATCGTGTATCGCTAATTTCCGTATCTACTCCCGAAAAACGAGCCAGTAAACTACTTTTATTAGATAAGTAAATAATAAGCCATCCATTGAACCAAATAAAACATCAAACAATGATTAATGTTTGAATTAGTTCCTAGGCAATTAACAGATTAAATAATTAAATGGATTTCGATCAATATTGACTAGTGATCTAATCTCGGACGCGACTACTAACTTCAATCTACTTCACACCTTGATTGATGTGCTTCCTCGAAATTAAACAAAAAAAAAAAAAACCTAGAATTAGTGAAATCGATTTTTGTTTATTCAAAAATCTCTAATCGATTTTTTTGTGATTGCCGATTAAATTGCAGCTCTTAATCGGTTATGTGGCCTTTGGTTTGAGCCTTACATAATAAAAAAATATACCCAAATGCCATTGGTATTGACATTGCAATAATGACATTACTCAGGCAGAAACCAATAACATAACTTTTCCTTATGAATAATGCAAGTCAACATTATATGATTTTTTATGTGCAAAACAGAAATGCGAACAGTTTTGTTAAAAAATAAAAACAATTCATACATAATTCTCTAACATGTTACATGTGTTGTGCAGTGTAAACACAGACAATAACTTAAGTAAGTTCTTAACAGTATATATTAAATGTTACTTAATACTGTATTTTCACGCTAGAGACAAGTGGAACGAGGGCGCTCTGGCTAGTTGGTCTCACAAATTAACATCCGTTATAAGCAAAAATAATTGTTGTGTATCTCGTGATTAAACACTTTTCTACATGACTGTCCCATTTTGCGGTCGAAAGGAGACAAGCAGGAGACGTCATTTGACCCAGTGGCATCTCCATTTGCTACCAACGCAAAAACATTGAGCACTGGCTGAAATGCTATTTGGAACAGTTATTTTTTTTTTATAAACTAATTAAAAATCCGGAGTCACACGTGTTAGGGTATAAATGGAGTAAATTACGTGTGACTCCGGTTTTTTTTAATTCTCTCTGTTATGTCTTGTTTATTACCTTTTTAGTTGACTTTTTTTTCGTAGTTGGGTTTTAGTTTTTATAATTTTTATTATAATTATTATATATATACAGGGTGTTAAAGTAATTGCGTGCCATAGCTTAGGGGTAGGTTCAGAATCGATAAAGGAAGCCAGAAAAAAAAAAAAAAAAAAAAAAAAAAAAAATGTTTAACTGCTTTTTACCTACTGTCTAACACGTTGTCATTTTGTCCTTCACTTCTCGCATCCGAATACTAAGGGCCGGCGCATTATTTGCTAATGAATTTTTTTTTTTTGGGTGGGAAATCAAGTTGCGCCCCTACCGCTACGATGGTACGTAAATTACGATTCCAATTTTCCCTTCGTACTTTAACGGGCTGATTTCATTTTAAAATACAAGAGAGTTTTAATTTTGAAGGAGATAAGCACGCTAAAGTAGGAAGAAGAAATACTTGGAATTGTACGTACCTACCTAGTTACCTATCCTTCACCCGGCGTTATCGAAGTGTTCGGGCGTAGGTATTTCATTGCGTTCGATAGTATGTAGTTAACTCTAGGAAATTATTAATTAGCATTTAAACAAAATAAAAACATTATTATCGCATCGCCGTACAAAAAAAAAGTTCGGTTTTGTCGTGGAAAATTCGAATTGTAATTTACATACCGCCGTTGTAGCGTTAGTTCGATTCGCGTCCGATAGTAGGTAAGTAATTAAAGCATTTAAACAAATAAAATAATTTTATTTCTAAACGATTGCTATTTTAAGTTAGTAGGTGCTAATACAGGGAGGGACATCGACGCGCAAACGTCGTGAAAAGGTTACACCTTATGTCATAAATAAAATTACGAAAGTCATACTAACTACCTAACCTACACACACACACACACACACAAGTATGGAAAGTAAGTAAGGAAGCCAGGAAAAAAAAAATCCGCATTTTTTTTTTACTGTAAACTGTATAAAATCATTATTCTATCTAGACCAATGAGATTTTTAATTAAAAAATAGTAAATTCACTTGTTTCACTTAAAATAGCAAAAATAAAACTCGAAAGGGCTACCTGATCAGCTGTTTTGCTAAGTTCATTTGCGAGGTCAACACTGGTTTAGTCTTACGGATGTCCGGTGCCCTATTCGCTTTCAAATGCCGACAAACGGACCGCGGTGGCGAGCGGTCTCGTAAGAAGCTAAGCGACATATCCCAATGAATCTAACAGACGCGTCACATGAGGCATTTTAATCATGATCTACATAAATGAAGGACCCATTTTCTACTTTTATTTTAGATTCACTATGGGGGATAGTTATTTTTCTAAAGCTACATCGATTTAAATAAAGAAGATTTAAAAAATACGTGTAGAAGTGTATTGATAGTCACGTGATTTTTCGATTTTTTTTTATTATCAACATTCATTTTAGTTTTGAATGTAATTCAACAATGTAATTTACTGTTTTCTAAAAAAAATACATCCATTTTCGCAATTAATTTCGTGAGTAGGTAATTAGGTACAACTAAATGTATTTGTACAGTCTATCATTTTGTTGATCTGTGCTCGGTGTAGCACTGTAGGCACAGAATAACTAACTGTAGGCAGCAAATGCGGCAAATTGAAAGAAAGATCAGCAAAGTACATTTCTTTTGCATTTCGCCGATTTTATCGGATTTTTGCCAGTTCCTAGATTTCGTTGATCGCAAACGGGCGTGCTGTTTATCGAAAATTTGTGATCTTAGCGTAGTTTTTAAAATCAAAAGTAATTCTCTCTGTGTGTGTTTGTGAGTGACGTTCAAAATGCCTTCCAGACCTGAACAATTCTTCAGTGCCCGCGAATACGGGAATACACTCATGATGTGGAGAGATATCCCGAAGATAGCCACCCACGAAATTCTCGTGTAATTAATAACACGAGCGTTCTAACGTGTCTTGGACAATCCTACAGCGCGACAGTGCTGGCAGGCTCGTTAGACCGAGTGTTGCGAACCACATACTGAGTGTCGTGCGGCAGAACCGGCGACTGGGAATACGCACGGCAGCTCGCATAGTTCGTGACTGTTACAGGTGCCAAGTCTCACGCTGGACTGTCCTTAGGGTTTTACGCAGAGATTTGCAGCGAGCGTACCGATTTCACAAGGTGCAGGCGTTACTGCCCGCAGACAGAGTTCGTCGTTTCTCGTACTGCCGGTGGCTGCAACGAAAGCACGTCGCAATGCCTACGTTTGCTGCTAATGTGATTTAGACGGATGAGTCTACATTTAGTCGCAACGGAATGTGGAACAGTGTTTGGGGTTACGTCAAGGATAAGGTATTTGTGACCGAGTGCGATACTGCAGCAGAAATTAGAGATCATAACGTATTGTGAATGTGTTTGCGACGCTGTGTGAGGAGTGTGTCCAGGATCCCACTTTTTTGGCCCGTATCCACGCTAAAACTCTGCGCTGCGCTCAGATCTGCGAGCGAATTGGTGGCGGCCACTTCGAACCCTATCTCATTAGGAATGAGCGAGATTAAGGTAAGTTCATTAATTGAACATCACTGGATCGCTAAAATTTTATCAAGCATCTTTTTTGTTATCAATCCTCATTGGTATCGCTAATTTGTGGGAATAAGCTTATTGTTAGTTTTATTTCCGTAGCGGGTACTTAATAATTAACTACCATCGGTTATCAAGACTAACTAAACATGATCTTTTGTGTTAGGTACCTATCAGTGTTGACGTTCACGTTCGTCTCATACTTGTGTGTGTGTGTGTGTGTGTAGGTTAGGTAGTTAGTATGACTTTCGTAATTTTATTTATGACATAAGGTGTAACCTTTTCACGACGTTTGCGCGTCGATGTCCCTCCCTGTATTAGCACCTACTAACTTAAAATAGCAATCGTTTAGAAATAAAATTATTTTATTTGTTTAAATGCTTTAATTACTTACCTACTATCGGACGCGAATCGAACTAACGCTACAACGGCGGTATGTAAATTACAATTCGAATTTTCCACGACAAAACCGAACTTTTTTTTTGTACGGCGATGCGATAATAATGTTTTTATTTTGTTTAAATGCTAATTAATAATTTCCTAGAGTTAACTACATACTATCGAACGCAATGAAATACCTACGCCCGAACACTTCGATAACGCCGGGTGAAGGATAGGTAACTAGGTAGGTACGTACAATTCCAAGTATTTCTTCTTCCTACTTTAGCGTGCTTATCTCCTTCAAAATTAAAACTCTCTTGTATTTTAAAATGAAATCAGCCCGTTAAAGTACGAAGGGAAAATTGGAATCGTAATTTACGTACCATCGTAGCGGCAGGGGCGCAACTTGATTTCCCACCCAAAAAAAAAAAAATTCATTAGCAAATAATGCGCCGGCCCTTAGTATTCGGATGCGAGAAGTGAAGGACAAAATGACAACGTGTTAGACAGTAGGTAAAAAGCAGTTAAACAATTTTTTTTTTTTTTTTTTTTTTTTTTTTTTTTTTTCTGGCTTCCTTTATCGATTCTGAACCTACCCCTAAGCTATGGCACGCAATTACTTTAACACCCTGTATATATAAATATTATTATTTTTAGTTCATGACTTTATTATGTCTTCTAGAGGGCGCCGTATTTAATTTAATGTGACGTCATATAACCAGTGGACCGATCGAATCTAAAACCAGCGGACGATCAAGACGCTTCCAACGATATCTCATTTGTCAAATTATGCTCAGTAGTTTAGAAGTGTATGAGGAAACAGATGAACATAAATACATACATACCGGTCAAAATCATAACCCTCGTTTTTACTTCGCCGTATTCGGGTAAAAACATGGTTCCATGTGTCATAGAAAGCCAAAACTGGTATCTGTGCTTATACCAAATACATTGGTTTTCCAGGAGAATTTTAACCGTTGAATGAAATCACTGGCTATTGTTATAACTATCTAGTTAATGCTTTTATCAATCAACTCAGTTTATCGCAGTCCACTGCTGGACATAGGCCTCTCCTAGGCTACGCCACAACACCCTGTCCTCCGCCTTCCGCATCCAGTCTGTCCTGGTCACCTTTTTGAGGTCGTCGGTCCATCTCTTCGATCAACTGGTATCGTTGATCGAAAGTCCATCTAGATGAAGGGCGTCCCACACTACGCTTACCGATACGCGGTTCCATTCCAGGACTCGGCTGTTCCACCGGCCATCGGTCCTACCTCTATAGAATAACACAAGCCGCACCACAAAAAAAAAAAACTACGATTCGTTCCTTGATTCAATAAAATTCGAAGAATTGTTCAAAAAAAAAACAATGCACACATACTTCCGAGACTCTTCATGAATTATTCAAAGTTAATGCGATTTGTGAGTAGATATGAGAGTAAATAAGCGGATGAAACAGATGGTACACTTGATAACGCGTCAACGGATTTTCCTGGTCAAATTAAAATTATTATGTATGATACTGAAGAATTTTAATGAGTATCTCATAGAACGATGCTTAGCAATAGTGGGGAATGTTGCAGCTATTGTTTGAATATCTATTTAATCTGAGGAGTCATCAGTTTTGAGTGCGCACCACGAAAGAAGTCCAACGGAAAATTGTGGAACTACATTTTTTTTTAATGCAATGTGATGCAATGACATAAACACTAGCGCCACGTCAAATGGACTTCAGTCGCATGAATGTATAACCGGATATATAAATCTGTATTTAATCATGTGCTTCAGTGGTGGCGTCGATTCTAGATACCAAATTATTTAGTTCCAAGCCCATCTGTTGAAACAGACAACTTTAAGGGTCTTTCAAACAGGCGCGACACGCGACGCGACACACAGACACCGCTCGTCGCGCGACGAGCGGCGTCTTTGTGTCGCGTCGCGTGTCGCGTCTGTTTGAAAGAGCCTTTAAAGCTGCAGTAATGAATCATATTTTGGAATTCCAAAAATTGGGCATCCCAGGATATGTCAGGAATAGGACACGTGCGTAAGAAAATAAAAATGAATCAACCGTTTTCTTTTAATAATTTGATAAAAAAGTCTATCTATAATGAGGTGTTTAGAATCATGTGCTGTAACTATTCATGGTTCCAGTTTGTTCGTCGGCGTTCCGAAGGTATACCGTGTATAGTCAAGAAAGGTCATCGATTTTATGTGGTGTGACTAATCCTAAAAAGACTTGACCATTCTACACAACTCAACATTTTATAATCTATGCTTAGAGATTATATCAAGAAGGTGCACTATGAAACAATGAGTGTATTTCTTTGTTTGGCATTATGTAAGTCAAACTAATTGTCTGTGTGGTACCTACCCGCTGCCTAGAGCCTTGTAGGCATCATTACGATCATGTAGATATGCCGTTATAGACTGGTGTTGTGTGAGAGAAGCTTTTGTTTCATTTATGGCATCGTGAATTATATGATTTGCCGGGTTGTTGGCAGTGCCGATAAGGTTTTGAAGTTATTGATTGAGCCAATCGATTCAATGGGTGCATAGTAAAACCTACCTTGAGCAATGAATGACAAAATTTAATTTATCATAGCGCCTAGAGCAGCCTGGGATAGCACTCAGGCCCGTCTTTCTTATCTTTTTATTCTTTTCTATTTTATTCTACAGCTCGTCACACGTGCTTTGACTGCCTCTCTTATTTTAAGAGGAAAGTCTGCCGCATCTCTGTCTTGATCGTCTTTCACAGCTTAACTATTGCTAAGGTGAGTGATTGTGGACAAAAAAACGTACGTTTCACCGTTCTCGACTGAAGTTTTTCGGAAACCGTTAGAAGACTGTTCACGTCAGGATCCATCTGTTTAAAAAACGTTTTCCTTATAAGCAGCTCTCACGGGTATATACCATTACATTTAACTGTACATTTGTCTTTCTTCAATTAGTCACACGACACAATAACGATGAGAAATTATAAGGAAGTTATCTATATTGAGGAAGCTTACGGTCGACGGTCCGGGAAATAATAATAGCTAAGTTTTATTGTAAATCAATCGACAGTGTGCTTAGATTGATCGTATGAAACATTTTCTTGATCTTGAAACTACTGTTTAAGCTTTAAGTTTCTAAACGTGAATAACGAAGTTCCTATTGTGTTCAAAACTGGAACTCAAGTAGGTTTTTCCCATAATTGAAGTAAAAGTACGAATTAACAAGTTTTATTTATCGTCGTCATCAGTAACAATCAATTTAATCCCAACTAACTTCAGAGGGTGCCAAACAACATAACAGTCCTTCACCGGTGACTCCTATCTTTATCACGAAGTGTTTCGTATATTGTTTAAATGTCTATATGTTAATTATAAGTGTTAATCTTACAATGGTAAAAGGCACGATGGGGTTGGCATATCTATTTAGATAAAAACCCCAAAACAAATAAAGAAAAAAAAAAACTGTGGCGCTCCGGGAGTGCCGACAGAAGCGAAAACTTGAAAAAAAAATCGGCATGCGGTAATCAATGCGTTTATGTCTTTTACTCCACGGTGTCGGTAAATTGCGTTAGAGTGTCGCGGAAGGAATGGTTTAGTTCTATCTCAAAAATGCCCAACGCGCCTAAAAAAGTTTTCACTTTTCACACAAAACAGTGGCACTCCGGGAGTGCCGACAGAAATGAAAACTTGAACAAGATCGCCTTGGTGGAAGAAAAATACTTGCATAGAACATTGATCCGTAACGTAATACACACATCAAAAGTGTCTAGGGATCAAGCATTTTTATGCGGATTTCTTGAGATTGAGATGTGGCTTTGTAATAAATTTATGATTATATAAATTTATATGGATCCTTTTTGGTGCATTTCATAATTTGAAACAGGAACTGTTAATCAAATTCGAGTAAAAGATGAAAATCAGCTGTCAATATTTTCCCTATAAAAACATACAACGCATTGAAGACATTATTAGTGCTACTGTTTCCCTACTACTGATTAAAACCAACGTTATTATGGAGCGGCGACGTCATTTAAGCAGGGAAGAAATGCTCAGAGCCGTGGGAATGATAGAAGCTGGTTCCCGGCAACGTACTGTGGCTTTAGCTCTGAATACAAGTCAGAGTGTTATCAGTCGACTTTGGACACGTTACCGAAGCACTGGTACCGTGGCTGAGCGCCATGGAGGACGGTATCGCTGCACCACACGGAGACAAGACCGATACATTCAAATCTTAACTCGAAGAGCTCCAACAATAACCGCCATGATGTTAGCCGTGAGGCTTCATCACTCTTCAGGGAACTTAATTAGCGACCAAACAGTCAGAAACCGCTTGCATGAAGTGAACCTTCATTCCCGAAGACCGCTACGGGTACCACCTATAGCAATGCACAATCGTAGGATTCGATATCAATGGGCTCTTGAACACAGAAATTGGGCAGAAGAACAATGGCGTTTCGTGTGCTTTTCTGATGAGTCTCGTTTTGGTATGAGACCGGATACAAGACGTATACGACACTGGAGAACCCCTGGACGCCAACAGCGATTAAAATCCTGCCAGGAAGTCCATCCTTATAGTGGTGGAACCATCATGGTATGGGCGGGTATTTGGATCGGCGGAAGAACTGAGTTGATTTGGATCAGAGGCAACCTCAACGCTCAAATTTATGCTGAGACGATTGTATCTGACGTCATCGTTCCTCTACAAGTGCAAATCGGTCCCTTATTTCAGTTAATGCATGATAATGCACGACCGCACACCGCAAGAGTTGTAAGACAGACTCTCGCCGCAGCTAACATCAATGTCCTGCTCTGGCCTGCTCAGTCGCCAGACTTGAACCCGATTGAGCATGCATGGGATATGCTACAGAGAAGAGCTCTGCCGAATATGGAGGGTATCATGGGCGGCCATTCCACAGCGTGATTTGGATGAACTCATTTTGAGTATGCCAAACCGATGTTCTTGTGTTGTTAGTGTTCGCGGTAGAAACACGGATTATTAATTGTTTAAGTTACCCAATAAAATTTTAAAGAAAACTGTTATTTCAGTCTTTTTTTCGAACTTTAATGTTAGTGGTTCAAATGTCAAAAATCCCTTTATTAGGAAAATGGCAAATTTCTTTATTAATGCAAAGGTGACTTGGTTTATCGTTACTGTGACAAACGAAAACACTTTATTTGATGAATCCTTAAAGAAAATTTTAATTAATATCAATCAGGAGAAAAGTTATTGCAAAAATATATGTTGATCCCTAGACACTTTTGATGTGTGTATAAATAATGAGCACAATCGAGTTTACAAAAATGAGGTGTCAGTAACGGTGTCGCGAGTTCAATTGTTTTTTCCCACCTCAAACATGCCCAACGCGCCTAAACAAGTTTTCACTTCAAAAAAATCGTCATCAGTATCGGCCTTCAGCAGTCCACTGCTGGCCTCTTCATTCATGCTACCAGCCCTGCTAACCCTGCAAAGATCTTTAAGATACTGCTGAGCATGAGGTCCTGGGCTCGATTTCCAGGTCGGGCAAATGGTAATTTTGGGTTTATCCATCTGGAATTTTTCATAGCAGCCCGGAGTCTTTTATTTGGCTCGCACACTTATTACATGGAACTTAAACATAACCGATGAAATGTGGGTGTGTATAGGTACACTTCTGCATAACCCTTCGGACAATACAGGCGTGATGTTATGTTAAATTAATGAACACTTGTTTGTCCTCAGGGTGGAGGGCGACGCGAGTGCGAGGAGGCGGCAGGGTGCGCGTGCGGCGGCCGGCGCGTTCCGCCCGCGCCTCCCGCGCCGCCTGTGCATCACCCGCTGCACGCGCTTGACCAAATGCCGCCGCCTTTACTCAGGTACTTACAGCACTTCTAATGGCCGATTCCTATACTTACGGACTGTTATTGGTTAAAATTAAGATTCTTGTATCTTTACCAACAATGAAGCAAAGACCTCATAGCTTTGCAAAGTAGACCCTCCCATATGGAAGTAGCTGTCACAGGTAAAATTAGCTTACGAAGTAGCTTACGAATCTATTTATATGCCCAGTTTGGCAATAAAAAATGCTACCATTGGTACGTAAAACGATTCGTTTTTGTTTATAGGAACCGAGCAAAAGCAGCATTGTTCAATCTGACCTTATCCCAATTTATTTGGGTTAGGCGTCTTATGAAAAAAATATAACAATATTTCACCTTCATCATCTTGGTCCTATAATTTCTCGGTAGTCTTGCAACTTGCATACTAAGGTTGCGTTGATAATGAGGAACGCATCGTTAAAATTCCAAATTGTGCAGTCACTGTAAGTCAGAACAATACGTAACCACAAATAACTGAACATTTCCAAACAATGCCTAAGTTGTCAGGAAATATCCAAGAAATAATGATTCATCGAGAACCCTAAAAGCAGACCCCAGAGCCTTATTATAAAGTCATAAGGTTCATTTTCGCTTGTTTCTTAGTAGACGAAAAGGTCGATGACTTGAAGAAATTTTACATTCATAGAGGGTATCTAGATTTTGTACGTGATTATACTTAATTTTTCCACTATAGGCGGTTATGTCCATGTGACGGTCAAGGATAGGGATAATATTACACGTTTTTAGTTTTCTGTTATGTCATCAAACCGGTTCGTAAAACTTACATTGTAATCGTCAACATATTCGCCATATCGTGAATCGGTACGAATGACCTTTTTCGAACTTTACAAGTAAGAAGGTAACTTACGTAGTTCCATAAGCTCACAAGGATAAATTTGAGCTACCACCATCATCAAAAAAGGATACAATCAAGAAACAAATTATCCGGAAAAGAACCGGAGTTACCGACATAGCTTGCAGAGTAAGCAAACTGAAGTGGCAGTGAGCTGGCTATGTTTGTCGAAGGACCGATATCCGGTGGAGCAGACGAGTCTTGGAGAGGAGACCACGTATCGCGTTCGCGTTCGTTTCGCGTTTTTAAATATCGCAGCATCATGCTGAGATAGGAGCCTTTTTGGCCTCGCACAGGTCGTATTTTCCTTTTTTTTTGTTAGTTTTGAATGCTCCTTTTTTTTTTTTTGTTAATGTTTGTACCTTTTTTTATTATGTTTTGTATTTCCTGTGCGTGTCCCAAATAAAATATTTTCTTTCTTTTATTTCTTTCTTTCTTTCTTTTATCGGTAAGCGTAGTGTGGGACGACCCCCAGCTAGATGGACCGACGACCTTAAGAAAGTGGCTGGGACAGACTGGATGCGGAAGGCGGAGGACAGGGTGTTGTGGCGTAGCCTGGGAGAGGCCTATGTCCAGCAGTGGACTGCGATAAGCTGACTTTATTGATTGATCATCATCATCCGCTGCCTTATCCCAAATTATTTAAGGTCGGCGTAACATGCCTCATTTGTCCATCCTTCTCTATTAACGGATTTCGTAGAATTCACTCCTAGCATACCATCTTATAAACCATATTTTCTTTCATTCACCTTTATTTTGCTCTACCTCTTTTCATAAATTTCATAGAGCTCATTATGCCATGGCCATACATATGCGCCATAATAGTGGACTCTCCAGAGGGGTCACTGGCATTACGTTTGCGCTAAAGTGAACCCTCCAGGAGACTTCCAGCTCTATTATTATAACTTTGGTGATCGCAGTGTGAAAGCGTTGATCACAATGGAAACATCGTCAAGTAATTGGAATTAAATATTATTTATTTAACTATTTATTAACACACATATAAACAGACAAGAAGAAAGGAACAGAAAAATACGTACAAAGGTGATGCTACTTGGTGGGTAGTTAATTTAGTTGCTCTGGTGCATTCACAAGCTATTTAAGGAAATGTATACCTAAACCTGTTTTATTGAACTTTAGAATGGTCTCCAATTTTGCTTCACTATGAGGAATTGCATGTCTTCGTATCGTTTCTCAATAATGAATATCAGGTCATTGAACTATGTCACTTAAAAGGTACTTGCGCTACACGCGGGATGAAAAGGTGACACTTTTAAATTAATTAGTTTGATTCTCTCCTGTATAGTCAAGTGAACGCGCACGTCACCTCGAATTGTCATTTTCGTTCATAAAGTTAGCGGTATATGTAATACATAGTCGTTAAATAACAAGTTTAGTTCAGAGTGTGAGATTTTTTTTATAAAAAAATCAAATAAAATAATTTTATTTCGGATAAAAAAAGATCCATAAATTGTTAGTAACATGTTTGCACTTAAACCACTATTGTTAGTAACTTAAAACTAAAGACAAATTTGTGAGAAGACCACCCAACATCTAGACACATTGAGAAATAGTAATGGTCTAACTATGGTAAAAGTCTTCGCACAAATTGCCTTATTATGTCGGAGGAAGTACCGCCACAGCTTTCAGGATACTATTGTGACTGCCTCTTATTCTGCTCAGGAGTGAGGCCGTTTTTTTGCGGATGATGGCATGAAATCCATCCTTTATGACCCGCTGTTTTTTATTCTTGCAGGGTTTCAATTTTTGTGCGTTAGTAGAAACAGCCTGTCGGATTGCAATGAATTATTGTGATCCCATAGAATAAAAGGATGTACAATGGGCCAAACTTCCGCATGTTCACCTTTAAGGTGATAATCGTATAGCACGGCTCACGATTCGGTGATGCGCTTTGACCAATAGGATGCATGAAGCGTATTTAGTCGTGTTCGTATTAATATAATGATGTATGAAAATGAGACACTCACACTAGGCGCGTACTAAGCTCACTTTTTTGTGCTATGATATTTTACTGGGCATGACAGTTCATACGATGTTATCAGAGCTTTCGTTTATTGCTGTCGCAACTTTTGCAATTGTAATAAAAGTAAGTTGACTATCTAAGAATCATTGTTATTTAGTGGAAATGTCGTAAAATCGGAGAAACAATAGGACGGCTTAATAGAAGGGCCATAAAATACGTTCGCAATTTTTTTGTTACACGTCCTGTACTCATACTAATGCATATTGTCTGTACTTGGGCGAAACCCGGAAGGGGTGTAGTAGCTGCGCTGCCGCAGAAATATTTTCTTAACTGAGTATGCGTAAAATTTGCTGACTGTACATAGTGTTCTATTATTGTATTGTTTTGGCAGGTCGAATCCCCTGTATACAGAAGAGGAGGAGCAAGAGGTAGTAATCATTGTGGACTCGCTGGACGAAGTGCCGGAGGGCGAAGCCCCGGAGCAGCCGCGGACGCCGCGTCGGGCGCCCTCCACATCCTCAGGTCAGTTACAAGTCCACCAGAGCACATACAATATTTGCCTCCAACTTGTTCTTCTTTGGTGTTTGGGTTTTTTCTTTACGTCATGTTAAGCATGTGTATCGCAAACAAATGTCTTTTCTTACTATCCTTTTCTTTTCATGTTACTTACTAAAGAAATACTTGTAAGAAGTTGTGAAAAGCAAAACTTTTGGATCTATAGGATAGACCAGTGATCTGATCTGATCAAGATGGAAGAAATAAAAATTATGATAACTCCATTCTTTAAGCACCCATTTATTTCCGGTTTTAGAAGATGAAGATTGATCGTTACCTAATCTTCACCGCCTTAGCAAGCAAACGTCAAAAATAATGTTAAGTCGGATATTGACCTCATCTTCACGACACAATCTAAACTGCGACCGTTAATTGGTAATCACAGCATGAGTTCGCAGTGTGACTCTATAAGGCGCAACTACATCCAATCGACGTAATATCAAGTCATCTCTTACGATAGCCAATGATTGGAAAAGAGTTGCCAAGAGAGATTCACATCACCACCCCACTAGTCTCCCTGTACCATTCTCTATCCGGCAGGCTACGGCAGCGGCGGCGGCAGTCACGGCAGAGTGTCTCCCAATTTACCAAAGACCGACCAGTTCGAGCCGCCGGCCCGCCGGCTGTCCGACTCGGACAAGAACGATGGATCTCACACCACTTCGGACTCCGATGCCAGTCCAATTTGCACGCTAAGCAGGAGTCTGAAGGAAGATATCAGGTCCTGTTTAGGAGTTTGCAGGTGGGTGATTACCGCTGATCGGGATACTTGTCAATTTTTGCGTGTTCCGTTCCTACAGTTCCCTGCCTAAAGAATGCCAAATTGAGGTGCCAATAGTCTGCAATATATTTCTGTTTTGTCAAAGCTTTGTCAAAGGACTCCATCGCAGCAATAATATTATGTACTAGACAGTTAAGTAAATGCGATCAAATTAGACCATAAATTCCAAAATATGGTGCTATATATTGTTACTAGGTTCTGCCTGCGACTTAGTCTACATCCTATCGCCACTATTCGTTCGTTTTCTCGGCTCTTAAGGGTAGCGTGATATTAAATAGCTTATAATCTTCCTCAAGAATTGGGCTATAAAACGCAAAATAAAAATTTCAAATTCGACTGGTACTTCCAGATATTTGCGCGTTCAAACAAACTCTTCAGCGTTATTATTAGTTTAAAGATTAGTATAGATTATAATACTAATTAATGCATTTAATATTAAAATACCTAGGTCTAACTCAGATCGTCTAGCTGTAGCCTACGGCAGCATATGCGCCGTACGCAGCGAATAATTAAATAAATCAAGTGAATTGGCCGATCTGACTTTCCACATTGCAACTAAGTTAGATCAGACGTTGATCCCATCTTAGAAAAGCCTTACCCCCTTATTTATTAACGTTGTTTAAAGTTAAGTCATGATCAGCGTCTGCTTAACCATAATTTTTTTGACGTTTACACGTCTCAACATTTATTAAGGGGGTAAATTGATAGTGCTATCAATCTTTGAGTTATACTCTGCTTGAAGATCTCTTATTAAAATCATCTATGAAGCTATTCCTTATTTAACACCATTTTAGTTTCCTCCATATCTCATAGAGCATCGTAAAGGTAAAACTACAGTCCTTGCAACAAGTAATTGGGTTTGTGGTGGTTAGGTGGAAGTATTTCCATGTAAAATTTTTGAAAGTTGGAACTGGAAGCTCTGACCCTAACCCTAGACTTAAGGCTATGATAATTAGTTGATGCGTGGTTCAACTCAAACTCAAACCATTTATTTCAATTAAAGCATTTACAGGTAGCAAGAAGTAGCAGTTCATTTAATATGAAAGTTGAAGCTAGCCCATTCCAAAATGTAGATCAATGTCAATGGAGAAGAACGGGCAAGAAACTGCTAAGGCTCTCTTTTAAATCAAGCTATTAAAAAATCTTGAGTGTATAATAATGCTTTTGGGATGCTGTTGGGGCTGCCGTGGCTTTCAAACCATCATGCGCAAGAAAATAAACTCCTGGCTGCACCGCCTACGAAGCAGCAGTAATAATATCCTAAATGCCCGTAACCTATATGGAGTTTTTCTCTGAAATAAATACATTGTTATTACTACTTAATAACTTTCTTCACCACCAGATGGGAGAAGGACGTGAGCGATGTGGTGGAGGCCGCGGTGCGGGGGGCGGGCGGCATCAGCGCGGCGCGGGCGCGGCTGCACGCGGCGCTGCTGGCCCTGCACGAGCCCCCGCCGCGCCTGCCCAACAGGGGCCCCTCGCTGCCCTACTGTGGGCCTGGCGTCAGGCCGGGAGACGTCACCATGATGCCTAAGAACACTGAGATGTCGTTGCTGGTAAGTGAGTTACGATATAATATGAAAAATAATTTTACCTTCTGTCATATAAATTCGATGAATTGGTGTGGGAGACCGTTGTAGGAAGTTGCTACCTCACCTTTAGTCGAAAGACGTCCACTGCTGGACATAGGCCTCCCCCAGGCACCGCTACTTCGACCGGTTCTGAGCTTCCCGCATCCAACGGATTCCTGCGGCAGTTGCTACCTATATATTTATTTCTAACTATTACTAATCTTGACTGTTAAAAAATATCGTCATTAATGGGGACATATAGTGTAATGGGATGAAAATATGAGGAAATCAGTGGTTGAGTAAAAAAATGTTGGCTTACGTTGCAGTTTTCACAATAAAATGGCCGTATTTCATTGCAGAGATTGCATCTTTTATTTTTATTACACTCGTTGACTGTCGAGAGTGCATAATGTGCATATCATCGTAATAGGCTCCACTATCATAAACTCTCTGTAGTGGGACCACTTATTTATATAAATGCTGGAAACTAACTTGATACCTTTTTCGGAAACTGCACTCTAAAAAAAAATATCAATCAAACCATATGTGTTTTTGGTTTTATTTATGGTTTTGTCAGGGTCCAGCAACCACATCAAACTAAAAAGGAAACTATGTTACACGAAAATAATTGGTTTGATATAAATTGCTTTCTCTTCAAAATACACATTTGAGAAAAAAACAATTTTTTTTTTGGGTGGGAAATTCTCAAATATCTTCTCTCGTTCTGGGTGGAGCGGGAGGGCGTGTCAGACTCTTACTGACTGAAACCCACCCGTATCCCTTCAGTTGCCTGTATGTTGCCAGGGGCCACGGTATCCCTTTTGGACTTTCCGACGACCCAGGTAGGCATCGGCCCTAGCGGACCCCATCAGTTATGCTGACATCTTTTTGAGGCGCGCGTAGAACACAACACGACGTCGACCCGGGCCTGGTCCTTATCGGACGGTGAGCTGCCCATTGCACGCCATCTATAAGTCCGCGCCTACGGTGGCCGGGAATCGGCCTGGGATTCCTGACGCCCAGGGCGTCTTCTGCGGCGGCTAGGGGCAAGAGGGCGCAAACTTTGCCTCTCCCTCACGTGTTCCGCCTCCTTCGCGACTATTACTGCTTCGCAGAAGGAGGTGACGGCCTCCAATGCTCTCTCGCTCCATACCATAGCCTGGACCTGGGCTGGACGGGAGAGATCACTAGCGTCGATCGCCTCCACGAGGACACGGCGACGCGACGGACGCCCAAGCCAGGAAGACCTCCAACGTATGCTCCACCGTGTCCTCCGGGCGTTCCATACAATGGTGACACCCGGGCGTTTCCTCCCGCCTTATCCGGAACAGGAACCTTCCGAAACAATGATTGTTAACATAACGCGCGCCTATAGTACACCCACAGTTCACCAGTTATGTAACAGGGGCGAGCCTATTGCCATCAACCAGGCACAAGTCTAGACTCCGGTTTGCTACTGAGAAATTCCAGGCGGAAAAACCCAATAACACTTTATTATGATTATTGCTACAGTTTATCTTCCTTTGTTATTTTTATTGAATGTACTCGCTGCTAGCCTGTTTTTCAAGTGTTAGAATTCATCATCATTATTACTATGGTGACCCTATTCGGTGCTGAAGTGAAAAGATTGCGATCACAACTTTGTAGTAAACTGCAGTAAGGAAGCACTTAATTTGTTAGTTTATTACGTAAAACTAGTACTTGCGTATGTATTTGTTTGCTTAGAATTAGAATCTTTTCTGAAGGAAGACGTCGTGTTGAGTGTCCACGCTATCATTGTATGGCAAAGCTACCAGGTAGCTTTGTCTTGCAAACCTTGCCATACCTACAATTGCATTGTAAGCAATATTGGTCACTCAGAATTAGGTTAATTTCGAGGACATAAAGTTGAAATTGGTTTGCAAGGTAGGAAAATGAAACTATCAGCAACAGTGTAAAATATTTTTTTTTTGGTTTCCGAAGCCGAATGGTGCCAAACGGATCCTTATTACTAAGCCTCCGCTGGCCGTCTGTCTGTCTGTCAGCGAGCTGTATCTCATGAACCGTAACAGGTAGATAGTAGAAATTTTCACAGATTGTGTATTTCTATTGCCGTAACAAATAATAAAAATTAAATTAAATTAATAGTGTTTTTACTTAAAGTAGTTCAATAAAATTACGCAGTGTTTAATATTGTACGGTGCTACGAAACCCTTCATGTTTATTAGAATTTGACTGGCACATTGTGCAGCTTGTTAGACAGGGAGCTGTCAATCTAAACGTGGGCGCGTGATGTGTCATGGGTTCATCAGACAAGGAGCAAGCAATAAAAAAAAAATCTATAAAAACATGATCATAGATGTGTTGACTCTACCTTCTGACGAATTTTGATTTTTCTGACGTAATCTTTAATTATTTCAATGTTCTGCAAACACTTGATTAGAGCCGCTTGTCAATCAAAATTGCTGGTAGGTAAATAATATGTTTAACGATAGAAGAGTTTCACTGTATCGCTCGCTGTTTTATATTTTGATGTCGTCCTGTCCAATACAAAATTCCCAAATTTGTTTAGATTTTCCAGAATTTCCTATTTTCCCGGCAACTTTTCCATTTTTTATTTCCATAAAAACCTAATTCGGACAGTAGAGAAAGTTGGGCAAATTGTAGATGGTGTGATCATTGCTAGGTCCCTACATAGACATAAATGGGTCCCTATGGTCTACAATATAAATTGGACTTTTCGTTTAAATAACAAAATCATGAAATAAAACCAAACTCATTAATGAACACGAAATGGAATGAATAGACGAATTTTTATTTTTTTTCTCTTTTTACACAGTTTTTTTTTTTTTATGAAATCTTTCGTTCATTTCATTTCGTGTTTATTAATGAGTTTGGTTTTATTTCACTAATTGTTATTTTCGGTGATTTCAATATTTTAAATCAAATACCAACCTAACCTATATTTGTCATGGAATTTAAAAAGTGTCAGAATTTAAAACATAAGCATTTCCTCGTAATCACTTTCTTCAAAATGTTTCTGACTTAACCTGTATGTTTATATTTTGTTTTAATCTCTACGAATAGATTTAACCCACCATCTTCTAATTTTAGGGTCTCATGGGAAATGGTGGACCCCAATTTCGCAGTATTTAGGAACATAACAACGCGTCATTTTCGCATAAATTAAATTTAACCACCTTGCCCAGCTTTGTATTTTTAACCTGTGTTGGAACTAGCTACGACAGCGCAATTTTCACAGTTGCCTTCTCCATTACGAACATATTAAATAAAATAAAAAAAAACAGTGGTACTCCGGGAGTGCCGACAGTGAAAACTAAAAAAACATACTTCAAAAACCTTTAAAGTAAAAATACTTGCATAGAACATTGATCCGGAACGTAATATTAATAAAGAGCACAATCGCTTTTACAAAAATGAGGTGTCGAGAGTTCAATGGTTTTTTCCCATCTCAAAAATGCCCAACGCGCCTAAAGAAGTTTTCACTTCAAAAATTGCCTAAGCGGTCCAGTCGTACTCAAGTGATGCGGTTACCAACGACCAGCATGTCGTTATTGTTTTATTTTCATTTAATCATCGGATGGTTAATTCGTTAAACCGTACCCAATTATTGTGTAATATTTAGTATAAAACAACATCGAACAATAGCGAAGTCTGTGATGTTTTTGTTCATCGAACTTAACGCTCAATGGTTCGAACATGCAGCATCATTATATCTTTTTAACATTATAATATTTCGGTTACGAAGTTTGCGTGTCAAACTAGCATTTAATCTTTACTTTAATACGATTTGCGTGAACGTTGCAAATTGCAGGATGCACGCAGATGAGCGCATAGTTTTTGTCCCCTTTGTCTTGTTTTTGGAGCCGTGAAAAACATACTGTAGTACCTATTTACTACACGTACTGTGTTTATAAAACATTGTTTTGTATTAAGCGATGATTCAGATCTATACAGGATTTTTATTAGGATGGAAAATTATAAATTAATTTCTCCCGCTCTGGGCGGAGGGCATGTCAGACTCTTAAGGGCTTGCTATACGGTTCCCAACTGCGTCCCAACAGAGGTGACGTTGGTGGTTTACAACCGTGGAGTTGGTGGTTTACGACCAAATTTCAAACAGCTCTGCCTGTCACCTATCAAGGTCACCTCTGTCGGAGACGCGGTTGGCAACCATATAGCGAGCCCTTTACTGATTAAAACCCACTCGTGTTCCTTCAGTTGCCTGTATGTTGCCAAGGGCAGCGGTATCCCTTTCGGACTTTCCCGCGACCCTAGCAGGCATCGGCCCTAGAGGACCCCATTAATTGTGCTGACATCTCTTTGAGGCGCGCGTGGAATACAACGCGCTATCGACCCGGGCCTGGTCCTTATGGGACGGCGAGCTACCCATTGGTCACCACAAGCCCGCGCCTACGGTGGCTGGGATTCCCGACGCCCAGGGCACCTGTAGGTAACCCGTTAGATCCAATATTCATCGATCAAGATCCAGTAGAATATTGGCCGCGATCCATAACGTATCCTACAACCCTCCGCACCCAGCGCCTGAATGTCATAGTGAATCCAAACGTAAAACTTCGAAACATCAGTTTCGGTAGCAGACCAGCTCCCCAGTTGCGTAACACACTTTCTAACACAATCGAAAAGATTTCGAAGGAAATTGTTAATCCATTGCCTCATAATAATACATGTTTGAAAAAAAAAAACTGCTCAACAACGTACTCCTCATTTCCGCCATCTAGAAATTACGTCAAATAAGGTGAATAGTTCTTTATGTAATTAGACGGCCCCTACAATAACTTTAAAGAACAAACAATAGACAATATCTCAAAACGCCTCGTTACACTTATGTGCAACGCATGCACTGACTTACGAGTACGAGCCGTATTTCAGAAACTGGAGGAATATGGATGAGTGGTGCATTCGGAATTATAAACACTAGAGGCAACTCGGTCATTGCTACGTTGCGACGTGGTAATAATGTCTAATAGTTCTATCGGTGGGTTCAGACGAAGTAAGTTACTTGTCTAAGCCATGATTTTATAAGTATTATCAAAATATTATGGCAATAGGTTTGCCTATTACATGACTGGCGGCAAGTAGGTGTACTAAAAATAGGAAGGGAAATAATACTTCGTGTGGGAGCAAGACTCCTGCGCTCGGAACGCGTTCAAAGTGGAGCTATAAGCCTACAGCTACAGAGCTTTTACTGAACAGCTGTGCTGCTGGGGAGTTTGTTGCGCCACTTCTTCCCAGCTAAAGCACTTGAAAGTGATGAAGGGCGGGCGTTTTGGGGGACCGTCTTGTAATTTCGACGTTCAAAAAGTGCTGATTCGCAGCCTAGTTTAAATAAATGACTATTGATTTTGGTTATGATTTTTCAGCTTTGCTTCTTTGCTGAGTATTATCTCTTTTTTTCCAGCGATGACAATAAATGTAATGTGCTGATATTTTTTTTATATTTTTTTATCTTTGCACCTTCTAGCCTCTTTTTTTACGTGTGGTAAATTCTCTTCTAGCCTTACATTTAATCCTCTAACCAAGGGCGATTCATTGAGGATCTAGTTGCTAAGATAATCATCAAAGGGCATTTAAAATAAGAACGAATAATTACGTTAACATGAATTATTATTTCAATAAACTACTCGTACTATGGAGGACGTGATAGGGATTTATGTGTTCTGAAGAAAATTAATGAGGCTTACAGCCCTTTCACAGTTATTTTACATCTGATCTTTATTCTTGTTGCAATAAGGTTGTTTGTGGGTTACTGCTTTGGTTTTTGTTAGAGTTAAAATAATTGTGTATAATGTTTGGTACATTCCCTTATAGAATAACTTTGGCAGTGTAAAATTATAATGCGGTCACTCATACCCTCACTCAAAAGCTCGATAATATGTTATATTTACGCATGTACTTGCTGTATGTGAGTTGCTGGCTTCTTCTGACACACCTTAATGCTGGACTTAATTACTACACATAATGGACAACAATGAATTGATTAGTTAATTGTGAACTAATTTATTCACACTCTGTTGATTCTAAAATATTGTTAATATGCAAACCGTGTCACGGTTTAACGGAATAAAAAGATCGTAACTCTGTCTATCTTTTTGTCTGTCTCGCTGTCTGTTACCTTTTTAAAAGCCTTTACGGCAGTACGATCCCGTGGGATTATTTCAACTACCACGCGGGTGAAGCCGCGAATAAAAGCTAGTCGTTGATACAGTCTCTTTTTAATATTTTTCTCTGAGATACTCTAATCCTGTCCTTCACTATCCTTGTCTTTCTTTATCCGTCTATGACTGAAATTTCGTATGTCCATTTATTATTATTAAGGACCTGTACTGTCACACTGCAGGATAAAGGTCTCTCTTCCCTCTTTTCACTTTTCCCGGTCTTCTGCGATTTTGGGCCAATTATTTAAAAGACTGTCCTCCACCAACCCGTCATCTCTTTCTGGGCCTGCAACTGCCATGTTGTTTCCTGGCGTTTCCATTATTTTTGTTCATTGGTCTTCTAATGATTCTATGGCTCGTTATTATGTAGTTGTTACATTTCCAACATTTATTCTGTTCATATATTTGCGTGGATCCTGTTTTATACCGTAAAGTCTTCACCATTATAATCAACAGTTGCAAAGGTAGTTAGGAAATCATTGATGTTTATTCATATTATATTAGATAATTTTAGCAGTTGTAGCCTTGATATTTTACTAGCTTATTTGTAAACGCTTGTAACATCTTGAATACTAATGTAAGTAATACTTCGTCGATCTTTAAGTTATAGTCATTAAAATAATTTACGAAAAAGTTATCCGATGTCAGAACTTTGGTGTTTCCTTTTTATAACATTGTATTCCTAACAAGATTGTTACCGTTTCAACGAGTTTCTACACTAATAGTAACACGGTCAAAACTAGTGTTCTATTGTGTATCTTCTTCTTCTTTTCGTGTGGTTAGAGACTAACCTGGTGTCAGAGTTTTAAAGCCGCCCATGGGTGACTTGGCTTCACATGCCGTCGAGAAATATATCTCTCAGGCATGCGGTTTCCTCACAATGTTTTCCTTCACCATTTTTGAAGCAAGTAATAATTATACAATAAGCACAAGAATCCGAAAAGTCAGAGGTGCGTGCCTTGGGTTCGAACTCGAAACTTATGACTTGGCAGTTCGACGATCACACCACTAGGCTATCACTGCTATACGCTATTGTGTATGCTGCATGGTGTTTATGGTGCCCTCCCTAGTAGCGACATTTAGCTTATTCCACATAATTGAACGGAGTATTGTCGTGTTTATTAAAATTATTAAATAATTTAATAATTTAATTTATTAATATAGTAAATATAGTAAAATAAATATAGTAATATAGTAAATAATCTAATTTATTATATAGTATAATTCTGACGTTTCATAAGTGCCCATGTAGGTCTATGTGAAATAAAAATAAAATAAAAATATTTAAATAATATTTATTAAAATAGATTATCTAAAGTACATACATCTTTTATGGGGTACTGTGTTAAATGTTACAACAAAATACCTTGTGACATATTGCAATTAAATGAAAGAAAATTTAAAACTCAGATTAAAAGTACACTTTGTAAACAAGCATATTACAAATTAGAGGATTATATCTAAGATAAGAGTGCTTGGAAACATGCTGGTCATGCTCCATAGGACAATTTAGAATCAAGACAAAATCAAACAGGTTGCTAATTTAATTGTAAAATTTATAATTTTGTATTATATGACATTGATTTAACATTCTGTGATTACTTCCTCACACACTGACTTATTAATTTTAAAAACATTAGGAAAATCGTCTACTTTTACTATGTTTGTAAATATGTGAGCACCATGTATCTATCATATAATTAAATTATCTGTCGTTGCTTCATTTTTAATTCTTTTTACCTATTGTGGTATAGTAATTTTATTCTAGGTGCATCGTCTTCACATATAATTATTTAAGTAATGTACGTACTTATACAAACTATTGTAAAACATTTTAAAAGAGTAACGGTGGAGTTTCTTGCCCATTCTTCTCCATACGAAAACTACCTTTTGGAAGGGGCGACTAGAATCAATTATATTATTCTGTAAATTTTGACGTTCAAAAGTGTCATACATGGGCCTATTTGAAATAAATGTTTTGACTTTGACTTATCTCCCTTCGTCAAGTGTCATTCGTCACCGTGGTTATCTCCTTACGATCCCGCTATGTGACTTTCTTTTAGAGCTTGATAATCTTGCCAATAAAGGCTATGCAGGATACTATACTATTGATTGTACCATTCCTGTGATCTCGTTCACTTTATATTTTCCATTACCCGTTATCCACCAAAATTCCTACACACTTTATTCTAAGCATCATTCAGCGTCCGTTTATATCAGATAATGAACATAATCCATAGTCACATCTAATGATCTAAAATAACCATATTGATGTTATCGCTTATCTTGATGCCTATCTCTAGCATTTACATATAGCATTTTCATGGCTAAGACCAGTTGAAAAAATATGACCACAATGAATCAACATCCATTAATTTCAATTGGAGAATGTTCAAATATTTTAGCGCCATTTATAATCTAGTTACGAAGTATTCGGGTCCGAAGCACCGATGACCGATTATCACAACTGCGATCACTATCACGAACTGGTGGCATTCAAACTAGTTCCACATGAACTTACAACATATCTTTCGGAATAGACAGCGTCCAAAATACTTCGCATGATTTCTAAGTAAAATTACTCAATTACTTATAAGGGAAAGTTGGTAATTAGGGGTCTATAAGGCGTCTTGTCTTAAAATCTAGGATCATTAAATGGCAAACTTGCTTACAATTACCAACTAAAGCCTTTAACCCAGCAGTGCATTATGTATGAGTAAAAAATATACAGATGTTTAGTATCGGGCCGCTAGCTGTATCATGATCAATTTTTTCATCTATTAAAAATATTCCCTGTTACTTTTGTCATGCCTGCCACGATTCCATGTTACTTGGGGTCGGCACAGTGTATTCTTTCTTACTTTCTCCACTTACACTTATCAGTCATTACTATGTCATTCACTAGCTTGTCCTTCATATCTTCCCTTACAAAGTCCATCGTTTCTTTGGTCTGACTTCTACTTTTAGATTTATAATATTTATAAATTAGTAGCACCTTATAGAGATGACTTCTTATTTGCCTCTTGTTTTCACCGTCGTTTATTCCATTTCTTCATTATTCAACGTGAACAATAATTTAAAATTCTACTCCGGTTGCTTACCTTTAATGTTTCTAATTTGCACTTCTACTTCGTTTTAAGATCTTTTGAGTATTGTAGGCTTCTCAGCTGATGCTAAATTTTTATCTCCATTTTATTCCTGTCTAGTACTGAATGAAAACCAAAATCACAGCTTACAGAAAATCATTAGAAAATGGAATTCTTCGGTACAATGTTTCGCTTCTCTTAGGATGCTTGTGGTTTACTATTTATGTTTTATTTTTATTTCTGTGTGTACCTACATTAATTGAAACATCATTCGCTATTCAAGTATATTGCTATAAGATTGGTAACATTTACAGTGATAGAGGATCGCAGCGAGTGCTACTAGTTGCTCAATTCTCGCCACCAACTTTATTTCCACTACATTTGCGAGTGAACGTATATAGTTCAAGATCGCTGTGGCAACACTGACTTGTATTTTGCATATAACATGACCAACTAACTTCTACCATTCGTTTCAATCTTATCTCTAAAGAGTTAAAATTCATTTTTGGATAACCACGAACTTTTATCTCATGTTTCGCGGTGCCAATTCGCAAAAAAAAAATTTTGGTTCTTGAATCTTAATTATAAGGTATTAGTGTGCATAATTGATTGTGATTGATTATTTTTGCCACCGTTGGTAATAGTAGTTGGTTTTTTATTTTATTTTTTCAACACGTTTTAGTGTGCGCATGATCTGTTACTATCTGAAAAAGGCTACTGATTTTATAGGAACTTGATTCTGGTTTTTATTGTTTTTTTTGTATGAAATTCTTTATTCTTGGTTGTCAGCGCATACCTGTATAATAACGTGTTTAGCAACATCCTAGCCTTTTCCATAAACATAAGTAGGAAGAATTCTTTATCAAGATAATTTGGTTGGATAAACAAATAAACAATAAACGTGTTGGAAACGCCATCAATAGTGAAGATAAACTGGTGGTGAATTACTGGTAAATTATATGGGTCAAATTTTTCACTAAACAATTAAATTAATAACATAGATTCAACAATAATTAAAACTAAATCATTAAGCTATTCAGTTGACATATAGCTCGCGATAAAAATCGATATTGTTATTGGCATACGATTGACGATTGTCGATTATAATCGAATAGATGTCAGAAATGTTTCGTGACATTATAGTATCGATAAAGTCTAATCGATTGTAATGATTGATGTTAAAGTTTAGCAATACGTTTGTATTATTATCGAGAGATATCGTCGCGGCGATAAATGTAGAATTGTAGAACAAGCATTTACGTTGTTCTAGTTAGTTTCTATCGTTTGTCTTATCGGTTTAGCATGTCCTTTCAATTCATTGTGTCATTACGCTAGAAACTATTAAAAAAATGTTTAGTTTACCTTAAGGAACTATTTTGAAGTATTTCACGTCACGCACGTTATGTGCATTCCATGTGTAATGGATTTCATATATGTTATGTGTCATCCTCTTTCCTTTATCCTGAACATCATCATATGCCTGGCCTTTTCTAAACTATATTGGGATCAGCTTGCATTCTAACCGGATGCAGCTGAATACCAGTATTTCACAAGAAGTAACTGCCTATCTGACCTCCACACTGGGTAAAACGATTCCCTTTCGTAAGACTGGTTATTATACTTTCGGGGTTCTGACGAACCGTAACGACTGTCAAAGATCCACGAATGACAGCCAGTACCAACGGCTTAACGTGCTTCTCGAGGTAAAGGAGGGTCTTGGTATGTAAAGACGGTAACCTATCTACAGACTAACCACGGCAATGACCGTAATACCCGGCAGACACGGCAATAAGTAATAACAACCACACGGTAATGAGCCGTGCAGCTGTTATTATTTAGTCACAAGCCCCTCTTTCCTTATCCTAATATTTATGTAGCTACATATTAAAGGTATGCACTACATGGCTTCTTCTTTTATATATTTCTATCACCTGTCACCCAGTATTCATCAGTATCATCTTTTATTATTGTAAATGTTTGTTTGTATGTAGGGGGTAATCTCCTGAACTACCAGTCGGATTTGAAAAATAATGTTTGCATTGGATAGCCCAATTCTTGAGGAAGGTTATAGGCTTACGGACGAAGTCGCGAGTAGAAGCCAGTCTTTTATAAAATTCGTCTATCGTTTATGATTATCTTACCCTTATCCCTTAGGGGTCCTTATCTCTTATTTTTTAGCGGTCGGCGCATATTTTACGATTTTCCTACCATTTCTTTTTCTTCCATTCATCTCTTTATCCATCCATATGTAGCAACGTAATTATTTTTAATTCAATTTTCTTTATCCAAAGGTTGCCCAGTAAGTCTAGAGCGAATTCATGGGACTATCAATCTTTATTTACTGTTGAGCAATTTATTGTGTAAGCCGTAGTTATGCATATAGTGACGTATGTACTTTACGATATTACACGACTTACATATTGTTACATAAACGTTACCAATACTATTGTGCAAGTGATCCGTAATGTAATGTAATTGTCTTAAATTGAGGTAATTTTCTATTAGTGGTTATATTTCTTGAACTATCATCGTTGCTGTTCTTTTCCTCATTTTCACGATTTTTTTCTGGGGTTATAAATACAGCTTCTTTGTGGCAAAGTAGTGGACTATTTGGTAAAGGGAAACTGTGTTAAAAAACTGGGTCTATCTGGTGAAAGAGCCACTTTTTTCAAGTCCTAAATTTGGGTGTCGAAAAATAATCATAGGAGAAATCACATGTGCGTGATGATAAATAAATATATGAAGATATGTCTAAACTGCAGTGGCACTGCACTCGCTAAATGAAAGTACTGTCGTGGACAAAGTTAAGTTAACTTTACTTTGAAAATTGGGTAACAGTTTACACAATCTGTAAACGATGGTTACGTTACTAGTTAAGCCAATTTTGATTAAAAAATGTCTTTTTTTAAAAATAATGTAACTAGACTGAAAAAGGAAGTTTTTTGGATTAAGTTTGATAGATTCATATTAAGTGATCTTAAGTCCGATCGTACCTAGATTTTGAAAGACTCTCTCCAATATATAAAAAGTACTCTGTGGACTCCCCAAATAAGGTTTCGTAAGATGAAACTGGCAGCAAACTTTATCTGTAAGTAAAAACTATTCTATTAGCTGCTTAATAAATATATTGCCAATATATTTCCGCAGATTACTAAAGTAGAACCTATTATTAAAATTTAGGCTCTTTTACTTACGACTGTAAAATTAGGTAATTGTTACGTACCTACTTACTACTCACACCATGGAACTGGTTTCTGGCTGAAATATTCTAAACTCTCACCCTTTTGTGGAGAAAGAAACTTGCACGCAGAACTCTAAGCGGCTACTGCAGAATGATCACGGCGAGTGCTACGTCGAAATTTGTTGCAATAACAACATTTGGGCACTCCGACAGTTATGAACCGCTTTCATATAACTATATTACGGTGTATTGCTAAATCCCTAGGGATATAACTATATCACGGCTTCAACCATCTTATGGCAACATATACATATCTATTATAAATTAAAGTCGCTTTTTGTGTGTGACCGCGTTTTTATGCGGTGATCACTAGATAATTTATTCCGGAAGATTTATGTTTACAATAAGTAAATATTAAACCTAAATGTAATAAGAAAATCTCGATGTTTTGTAAAGTCGTATAAACATCGTGCGAAGCAGGGAACGGGTGTCAGTGCATATAAATAGCAGATGTTTTACCATAATCATCAAATCCGTATGTATAAGTTAAATCTGCACAGCTGTATAGTAAAGTCATATGATCACTGACCGGCAAGCTGCCTTGCCGCGGGCGAGGCCGGTTGCGCTTGCGACAGCGAACGTGGCGCTGCGCGTACGCATTGCCACGGGGTAATGTATATATATTTTGGATAGAATTGAAGGTGTTAGGTATGTTGGGAAAGTAATATTAATAGGTAGGACGTAGCAATTGTTTCTAGCCGGAAAGGTAGGTAACTAAATAATATAATACTCTATTTCTGCATGAATTTCAAAAGTAACGCGTGTACGTGCACTTCCTAGCTTTAAGCATAGGTTCAACCTAGTGCAGGCAAATAAGCAACTGTGCTCTATTTTAATAATTGTTAAATAATTGTTGTAAATGTGCCCCTATTTTATAAATATACGATTGTGATTATTAGATTTTAATTTAAAAAGTAATATTTCAAGAATAATACTTATATGAAAAAAATCTTAAGCCACTGCGTTATTGCAACTACTAACAGTGTACAAGTTCACAAGTGTAGCTTGAAATTATAACAGTTAAGCAAGAAAAACCTTACATGTTAAAAAATACAAAAATTGACGGCACGGTTGGCGTAGTGGTCAAGCGATTGACTGCTGCGCTACGTGTCGCGGGTTCGATTAACAAATATTTATTTAATACAGGAGAAATTCCTAGTGTGGGGTAAAGTTAAAAAAAATACCCTAAAAACTTATTTCTTATGTAAAATGGTCTTTCATTAAATCTTTCAGTTCAGGTAAAAGGTACGTACCACAATTAAAACTGAAAAAAAAATGTCTTATAAGATATTAGTTTTCATTGCATAACCAGGTTCTCGTCGTGATATTTCATTAATTACTGCCTCCATAAATACGTAGTTATGTGAGTACCTACAGTTAATTATCTAATGGAATTGTAATTGAATATTCATAACATATTTAAAACAGTAAAGGTTTACCTACCTACATCGCGAGGAAACCTGCATTAACATAATTATATTCAGATTACTCAGCATATTCTGAAAAGTATTTAAAACCCTCTAGAAATCAGTAAATCTATACTCTAACTAGCTGCCCGGCCCGGCTTCGCACGGGTAGCATTAAGAACTTATTTACGGCGCACCTAACTACCTACCCTACCTACCCTACCTACCCTACCTACCCTACCTACCCTACCCACCCTACCTACCCTACCTACCCTACCTACCCTACCTACCCTACCTACCCTACCCTACCTACCCTACCGTACCTAAAACCTCACGGAGCCCGAGACCTTTCCAACTAATGCAAAACCGTGGAAATCGGTTCGTGCGTTCTGGAGTTATAGCGTCAGGAAGGAAAATCCGACTTATTTTTATATAGTAGATGTGCAGTACATAAATTCACTTTTAAGCCAAGTTCAATTTTGACAGAAGATAGAATAGGAAAGCAAATAGATATTCAATTTCAAGGTAACGTGAAAATGATTGAGATTTCGAAAAACTTTTCTATAGTTTAATTTGTTAGGTACATAACTATTTTCATTGTGAAATGAGTCAGAAAACAGCTTTGACGTGAATACGCCTTTTTTGCTTCCATAGTGGGAGGCGGTTAAAAAAACTGATGAAAATATCAAAATCGGGGGATACAGTTTTATGCTGCAGCTACATACATATCTATCATTTATATCCAAAATTTAATTACACCACTCGATAGCTAAAATATCAAAGAATTCGCTTCAAAGAAAATATTACTCGTAACGTACACGTATACACGTCAAACACACGACCGTGTCCACGACACAGCCACACCCCATTTTTTGGACACCATTTTTCCAATATGGCGGTGCAAGCAGCAAAAATACGAGGTGGCAAAGTGAAAATTAGAAAAGAGCACGCCGAAATTAATAAAATCACAAATTTTTAATACTCCCGGAAATCTTTCCGGGCATAACTACCAAATGACTGAATTAAACATGACACCAACAATAAAAGAAAGAAGAAATTCAAATGACGAGTAAATGCACTGCCTAAAAAAGAATGCAAAGGACCCTGAAAATCGAATGTAAAACTTATGACGATTCTTTAAAATATTCAAAAACGCTACGCACTATATATGCAATCAAATAACACATAAAACTGCAATACCAAGGCACGTTAATTACAATCCAATAACAATAAACATAAACGGACAATATATGACCAAAATTAATACCAAATTGAAACCTGCATTACTAGCAACAAAATCGGTAGCCATTAAACGTATTTGTGGTCATCATTACCTCAGATTTAATGTCCTAAAGTTATTAGATTTCGAAACATCTTTGTACTGGCTCGAAGCAAATTACTAGACCATCGAGGTCTGGAGAACGGATGAATGTGACAAAATGAATGAAGGCTATGCGAGGAGCGGGTGATTGGTGAACTGTAGGGCTGCCAAAGGTTCTTTGGCTGCGATGAAATTTTATTACTGGAAGGAATATGTGTAAAATAGTGTGTATTGAGGAATCATATAGACAGGAAAAGCAGAAAGATTCATGATTTCTTAAGTTTCTTAGAGACCCTATAAACTAGTAATCCTACAATAACACAGGAAAGAATTTTCTTGCTTGAAATTTAATGATTAAATTAGGTGGCAAAAAATCCACTATAGAAAAGCCTGAAGGGACGGTTTATAAATAATACCTTTGTTTGATCAACAATTTGAACTAAGTAGATTGACATCAGAGAATGCTACGAAGCTATCAGCTCCTATATATATAAACAAATTGTAGATATAAAGCATTTTCTAACTTAATACTTATATTCATTTACATTACACATAAGATTCAAGCATCAATACCAGTTCATACTAAAACTTCTACGTCCTCAGATGCCTGAGCATCGCTGGCAGCCCTAATTATAAGTCCAAGATGCACACACAATAGGAAAATATGTACTACTGTGTTGCAATGTTTGTTTGTTCATTGTTAATGCATTATATCGCCTGTGCCATATAATGATGTTGGTTTAGCAATGGGAGATGGGCCTTGTGGTCTTTACTTTTGCGGTCGACTGCGCGATCAGGTCAGGTACTGATTGATGCCTTTGCCCTCATTTTGATCTAGGTGATATCGATATGTTCTGGTTTAGATAGAGTATTGGGATTCTTCGAAACAATATGAGATTTGGCTATTTCATAATCAAATGAATGGTGTTTGTGTACACGATTTTATCTAGAAGATTCGGGTAAAATTCATGTTGGAAACCCTTTTGCTTTAGGAGAACGTCTTATAGGTACACGATTTTAAATTTCAGATATTTCTAAATTTTTCACTTCATGAATTTTAGTCACCAAGTCCTAGGAACGAGAGCTGATGAAGTTAGTGCCTATCAAGAATTCATCTCATGGCGCAATGTCGTAACAACTCATTTGAGTATATATGTGAGCACTATTGCTGGTTTCTTTATTACCATTGATGCTGTCTCCTTTTCGGTAGTATTCTTTCTTTACGTAACTGCCTTCTTTATCCTCCTCATTTTTCTGAAGTTGGTTCCTGGCAAAGACTTGACAATAGCCTTGTCTTGAGCCTTATATAGAGGTATGAGGAACAGGGTGTAAAGTTCAGTCATCATCTGTAGAAAAGGGAGGATCCTCCGACCAGACCAGGGTGTAGTGTCTTGTGGGCTACCACCCGACGATTGACGTCGGGACATCGTATATATCGTCACGCGGTAAAGTCTGCTTGCGCGATGTATTTTACATGACGTCAGTGTAATGTGTAGGTTGCATGTGGCATTATAGTTGCCACCACAAGCCCTATAACATCATAAAACAACAACTGAACATCATCCGTGACTTGGATTCATAAATTGTTTTCGTTATCATGTTTCATCTTAACTCATATAATAATAATGATGTACACAGCAATCTAGTCGTAAACTTAGCTGAAGTAAAACGTTATAGTTTATATTTTAATGACTTTATTTACAATAATAAAATAAGTGATGCTAATAATAAGACGGTTCATCAAGCAGTTTGAATCAATGAGGCTGATTTCTTGCATAAATAATTATAATATATGGAAGGGAATTGGTTTGGATCGCTGAAATATATAGGTTCAAGAAGCTATGATAGTCCTATCATAAAATGAGTTTCACAAATTAAACGTAGCTTACATTTAATTGAATTCTTATCGATAATAGTTCAGAATACTATTAAAAAAACAATAGCTTAGGACTTTCAACTCCACCCACTCTTCGTAGAACTCATACGCAATACATGTTGGAAGTGAACCCTCCGGGAGGGTTACCGGCATTACGTTTGCGCTAAAGTTAACCATCGCGGACAGTCAGCGGCATTAGGTTTAAAACCGTGTTATAAAACACTGTAAAATGAAGTAAAATAGTATATTCAGGGGGTCTTATCGCTATATGTAGTTTCCTACCGTTTAAATGTTAGGGGTAGGGTAGTAGAGCTCCCGGCGCTGAACGTGTTAAGATACCCATTGGTTAATATTCGACATTAAATGAGTAAAACTTTAAGATCCAGGTGTTAGAGAGTTCAGGGTTCAAACTCAATTTTGCAATCTTATTTTGCAAAAGTTATTAAGTTTTCCTTCATAATTAAGTCTCAAACGAGGTATGTACATATATACCTAGCGGTATGTCCTAGCAAAGTAAACAGTAATAGCAAGGCTCACGGGCTTCGTAAAATGATAATTTCACACTATTCCTCAGACTGCTACATATTTATTTGAGCAAATATATGGTTAAAAAAAACCCAACTGCAACTGAAAAGTTCAAAACAAGCTCACTTTTCAAGATACCCAACAACTACATCAGACTTTTTGAAAATTGAGCTCCTATGTATTAAAATGCATTCAACCGTTTAGGATGCTTCGAGGGCATAAAGAATCCCACACACAAAGATACACAGATACGCGTGAAAAACATAACCCTGTCTTTGCCGCCCCATAGGGGTAATAAAAATATCCCCCAAGTACATTCGTCTTGTTAAGCTACATAACGTAGTTCATAAATAACACCATTTAAGTTGGCATCCTCGTGCCCACAGACAGTTTTCTCGCAGGTATTCGTTATAGTACCGTAAAGCTTGGTATGCCGGTGATGTAACTGCAGTTCCGTGGTCTAGGTACCACTAACAACCTAGTGGTTTGACGCACTGCCATGTTGTATTGATAACGTTCTTCTTTTTCTTAATAAGACAAAAGTTTCTTGTTGAAGTGAAAACTTCATTAGGCGCGTTAGGCATTTTTGAGAACCAAACCATTGATTTCGCGACACCATGACGACACCTCATTTTTGTAAACGCGATTGTGCTCTTTACTTAGATAAGGTTACGGATCAATGTTCTATGCAAGTATTTTTAATTTAAAGGTTTTAAAGGAAGTATTTTGTTTTGTAAAAGCGATTGTGCTCTTTATTTAGATAAGATTACGGACCAATGTACTATACAAGTATTTTTCTTCAACCAAGGCGGTCTTGTTCAAGTTTCTTCTGTCGGCACTCTCTGAGTGCCCCACTTTTTTGTAGTAAAAAGTATACCCAGTCAATGAGGAGGGACTGGCAGCCCAGAATGTGTCGAACGAACTTCAGTCGGCATTGTCAGTTCTCCGGAGGTTATTCTGTCACATTTTCGTTTTTACAGCAATCGTGTCACACACAAAACTAGTCCAATATATCAAAAAGTTTTTTGAAACGGTAGTCATATACAAATCAAATGAATACAAAAATACTCATCCATATCTTTTCAAAACAAGGGCACAGACATGCGTAGTCGTAAACTTAATTTAAAAATATGTAGTGCATGATCTAAATAAATCAAATTATAAATGTGGCTGCACAAGATTGACCGTAAGTGCAATAAATCTTGCGCCGACGCAGTTCCGAATGCTGCAGCGTTTACTATAAAACTAGTTTACGTGGTTTAAACGATGATCAAACGCATGAGAAAGTAGCACACGTTTTAATTATACAGAGGATTTTAGGTACCTACCATAATAATTATAATGTGTTTTTTAACTAGTTATTATAATAGTAAACATTATCGTGGGCAAACTTTTGTGGGTGAATTTAGCAGACCAAAGAAAAATTTTATGCATCGTGTGAAAGATAATATGCCGAGAAAGTGACTGATAGAGCGTTAGAAAAAAGATAACATTTTACAACGATCGGGGTTGGGTAGTTGCGGTCGAAAAAATTATATTTTGAGGAAACATGACGACTTCTATCTCTACTGTACGAAGAATAGACATAACTCTTTATATTTATACAAAGTGACATTTCGTACTTTAACTTTTGACATCGGTTCGTAGAAATCTTTCTGTCATTTTGTCTTTCGTTTCTAGGGTGGTCATGCTACGGCTGCTGGAGGAATAAGTTAAAACACCACTATAAAATTGCTATATCTTCTTACATATAATAAATAGAATCCGGTGTCTGTCTGTTTGTATGTTCGCGCATATCTCCGGAACTACTGAACGGATTTTCATGAAGTTTTCACTGGTACAAAGAGATTAATTTGGAGCAGAATATAGGGTTTAATTAATAAAAATCGGGTTTGCAAAAAAATGTTATTGTCATTCAAGACGGTATTCTGGTCACGATACGTTGTGCACAATTTCTGAGGAATATCTGATTTTTTAACAAAAAGTACTAGGTTTACATGAATTCAAGATAGTATTACTATCATTAGTATTATCCTACTAGTAGGATTTGGATGAAATTTGGCGCACAAATAGTTTATAACTAAAAAAAATTTCTACGTTTGCATGAATTCACGTTTAGTTTATTTTGAGTTGTACATTAAAAAAAAAATGCTATCTATAAATAAAAGTCTATTGCCGCATGTATGAAAGAGTATTGCTAGAAAATGGTTTTGTTGTTTGAAATTGGCTAGACAAGGTTTATATGAAAGAAAATTAGTGCAAATTGGTCGGAAAAGTCGGAAATACACTCGGGCGACGCCGGGCACGAACAGCTAGTTCCTTAATAAACTTCTTTTAGGTCTCACTGAATTGAAACAGCAAAGTGTAATAATTGTAAAAATTAAATATTTACAAACGACTCGGATATTGATTTGAAGTACGCTTGGCCTTAAATCGAGCATAGATAAGTAAACAAACGGAAGCTTGTTAGTTCCTAAATGTGGCATCAAAGTATAGAGTAAATATAAACAGTTGAAAAATCACAAAATTGTTGAACAAATAAAATGTTACTTAGTTATGTGTTCTAGCATTGATGAACAGGTCGAGTTGAGTCCTTGATTTTTAAAATATCTGTCAAATTATCAAGTTTTAGTGGTATTATCGGCATCGTTTTACGTAAAGCAAGACGTAATTCACATTAATTGTTTCGCCCTATTAACTTTCGGTTGTAATTAAAATTAATTTTAAACGTTACATTGATTACATACATTGTTCGTCCGAAAACCGAAGAATTGAGGATAAGTCTAAAAAATTATTGAGTATTCGGACCATATACTCGGAACCGCGATTAAAATCTTTACCTGATTTACCTACAATTTTCACAACTTGAAATGTCCATCGGCTTTCGTATTGATACTCAGATATTTCTAAGAGAAGGATTTAATCGTACACCAAGAAAATGACACGTAGGACAATGATGGTCAATCTTCAGTAGTAAGTAAGCCGTATATCTTCGTGTGACTCGATTGTCAAATTGCTTTAAACTATGGAACTACCGTTTTCTTTTTTCATATTTCATTGTTGTTCCCGTATTAAAAGTTTTTCATTTTCATGAGTAATATTATATATACCCTCAGAATATGTCCATTCTTTAACCAGCCCTACTGTAAAATACTTATGGCTAATGGAATTCCTCACGCGATATCAAAGTAAACATTCTATGGTTACGCCATATTTACTGGTGATCTTGACACGGCGTTTGATCTTGGATATTTTCGCAATTATTTAATTAGTTATCGCATTCTCGTCTGTGACGACGACACAAGCTTAGACCGTCCTATTTATTGGTTATTGGAAAATCTTTGTCATTCGTGGTAATAATCAACGTCGGTTTTTTTTTGTTTTTCTCTCACAGTGTTTGCTTTTAAAGATGCAAGGTTTTCTTAAATTCTTCTTCTTCGTACCCTTGTACCATGTTATTTGGCCGACAAGGGCGACCTCTGCATAATTAATATCTTTTACACAATCCATTCATCTTTTCTTTGGTCTTCCTCTCGCTCTTCATCCATCAATATTTATATAGGCGCTAGGTTTTCTTAAATGGTATAGTTTCATTTCGCCAAGCGATACTTGGTAATGGTACACTCTGATTTCACTAATTACCTAATATTTAGACTGAGTATTTTGCCGATTAATAAATTTATTTTCTATTTCCTAGCTTGGTATCCCAACTTTGGACTAAAATTGAATATGAACGCACTGAAAAAAAAAAATACCGCAAACAATACCGGAATACAATACCGCAGTTGCGGCAGCTATATAATCTGATTAAAGAAGAGGCGTCATCTAATCATTTAAACAATGACGCTATGATACGCCCAACGATTCCAAATTCTCAGCACTGCGCAACGTGACAGCTTCTCGAATCGTGCACAATAGTTTGACATGACGTGACGTATGTCCGTCAAACTCTATCCAAACTACACGCGTTACGTCACAAACATCAAGACGCAGTTAATTGAGCGCTGCGCTTGCGCTCATCTGGTGAAAGCTGATTGGCTAATATTGTCTGTTAACTTGTGACATAAAATATTACGTTAGTTTTAGTGATGCTTTACTAGGGTGATTGATTTATTCGGGAATGTTGTAAAGTTGGTTAATTTATTTGTTACTAGGGTCAAATAGTTAAAGCTGCATTCTTGGATACCATTATGTTCTCTCTTTCCTACATGAATAATAATATGAAACCTTCAATTTTTTTTAACGAATTCTAGGACATTGAACGAGACACAATAAAAGTTGCCTGCCGCAACGCCTGCCGTCGTTTCGTGTCTGTCAAAGTGTTAAAAGCGTTTACCTTATATTATCGCTGTAACCGAAAGACAAAATTAAAGACCTATGGAGTGGACTGATCCTTAGCTATATGGACAGTAACAGTTTTAAAGCAGTTGAAGGCATAGAACCTGTCGAAGATTCTGCAAGTGAAGGAAGTGCAGATCGTGAGCATAAGTTTAAAAATCTTCCCAAGCACCTATAAACTGGAACATGATGAAGAGCTATTCAAAAAAGAACAAATTGCTCCTACGATGCCGTTACTATTCTATTAGTTTAATACAGGGGTTCCCAACCTTTTAACATACGCGCTCTTCTAACTTTATTTTAAAATCACCGAGTCAATTTACATCATCCGAGTTATTTTGTCAATAAGCAATAAAGCATAAGAATATAAAGCAAGCGAAAGCGAGGTCGAATTTTTTTTAACTTTTACACTTTTGTCCATTCATTCAGAAAAAGGAGTTACTTTGTCGACTTATGCAGAAAAGCTAAACATCAAGAGAATCTAGAATGGAAGAGCGAGCATTGCAGCGCGCTGCCGCTTCGGATAGGTTCGGTTTTCATTAGTCCATTCATACAGAAGTAGGAAAACTTATTTTGTTGACTTAGCAGACAAGCTGAAGCTTATTTTACAGTAACTACCTACAAACCCCCTAACTTTATGAAACTTTCGGGTTTTGAAAACCAGCCTTTACCTTTTCTAAATCAAGAACATTAAATTTAATAAATCAGTTCATTATTGGAGCCACCACGGCGCGGTCACTTTACGCCCCCCGAGGGGGTGCGCCGCACGGGTTGGGAATCTTTGGTTTAATACATAAGAAACAGATTATGATAATTCAGTAATGGGTGACTGTTCAAGTGCACAATGGTTTTTACAGTTAATCCGGGCATGAAAGACGCTTATGCTATGGACTATTGGTATCGATCATATAACAATATGTATGTATATTGTATACCTTCGTACTTCGTAGTGTGGACAGTTATAAATAAAAAACTAAAAAAAAACTAAAGAGAAGTCGAATAAGGTCATAGCATAATTGCTATGACCTTATTCGACTTCTCTTTAGTTTTTTTTAATGTAGGTATAGTTTCTATAGGTAGGTAAATTTAGGCTTTGTAATTTTATACTTTGACTCACACACTAGTTCATCAGAGTCTCTCAACTTGATAAACCTTCTTTGATTCGTTTTCTAGGCACCTATTTCTTAACGAAATAATCTAAAGTTGCGATACACACTACAAAGTCAGTAATCTGTTCTACAATTAAATTTAGCATTCAATCGTTAGTCAAAAGTAAACTTCCAGGCTTCAATCCATTTCGCAATCTCAATTGCACAAACGATAATTTATTATGCTCTCCAGTGAAGCTTTGCGCCCAGCTCCAAAACCCGCGGTGGGTTTTGTAAAGAATGTCCACGCAACGAAGGTGTGTCGACATTTAATACAACAGGTCTAATACCCGCATTCCACTACAACCATACAAAAGAAAGGGACACAAGAAAAATGTTCAAGTTGACCATCAACAGAAACACAATTACTACCAGCAATTTGCTAAAACCCACGCTAAGAACGTCGATTTCATATTACATTGACATATTACCTCATTAGTTCGCAAATTGTTTTGCATAACTGCAGACCTTATTTGATTTATTATGTAATAAATAAGGTTTGTCCGTTGAGCTTGGCTTTGGGCGCATTCGTTGCTAGCTCTTGCTTCCACTATTATTTTGACCTGTGGCTTTGCTTGGTCATTATGAGGCAAAATATTCCTCTTCGATCTCTGTTTTTGGTATGTGACTGGCCCTTTATTTGACTCTAGCAACTGATAACCATCTCTTTGTCTGACATTTTGGTGATGCTCTACCTAAATGATATCTTCAGAAACTGTCTGAACCATCATCCATTACTCTTTGTAACTCGGCCCTCCTCGTGGCATCTGTACTTGAGCTAACCCTGAAGTGATTGTGGGCTTAAATTAGTGCAACCACAGTACTCTTTCTAACTAATTACTATTTCTATTCAAGTACCAAATAATTTAACAAACAATACAATCATTGGTAGTAAGCTCTCTAAAGGTCAATAGTGTCTTTACTCATTGTCTATGTTTTACAACGCCTCAGGTAAGCCCGGAGATTAGCTAATGACTTTTAATATGTCATCCGTATAATCGCTTGGGGACACAATATCATGTATACAAAGTAGACAAAAAATTATAGAATCTTATTTTTATTTTATTTCTTCGGGAAAATAAATAGTTATACATTAAAATATTATACTAAATTAAATTACCTACGACATTTTCCATAATATATTAAAAGTTATATCTAACAGTGCGCTATTCTAAGCTGATAAAACAAAAAAGTAGTTAGTAGTGAACTTAAACAAAGACAGGCATGCAAACAACAGAGAAGGAGAGAGGGAGAGAGAATGAGTAAATATTAATCTAACTATTATGATCTCAATCAATTGTTTTGTAGATAACACTTCCAAATTTTTTAGCAGAGATGGAAAAAAAGCCGAGTCAGAATTTTGTGGTGTTGATTCGTAGGTATTCTAACCTGGTGTTCACTTCTTCTCTTCCAGTTTTCGTCGTACTACATTAGGTTGTAAAGGTATGAGGAACAGAGTGTAAGGTTCACTAAGCCTCTATAGAAAAAGGATCCTCCAACCAGAAGGGTGTCGTGTCTAGTGGGCAACTGCCCAATGATTGATGTCGGGAAGTTATATACAATATGTAAAAAAACTCGATCCGAAAGGGGCTCATAGGTACTGCAATAGCATTACATAAAAGTAATAAAAAACCTAATTATAATTGAAAATAAAAAAAATATTGCTATATAAAAATCACATTTTTAGTACTAAAATTACCACAAATCCATTAAATTAGCAAATTTTCAACAGGGGTCATAATTTATGACTTGTAGACACCCGCTAAACGACCGCAGCCCATGCCCCCTGTAATAAATCGGAAAAATTACCCATTGAAAAAAAAATTGACGATTTTTTTTCGACTTTCCTGAAATTTACCTCTTAAATAGACTCTCAATTCGATACCTAACAACTATCACTGATCGGACAGGGTTCTTTTACATGTTGTATTTCGATGCCTTAGAGTGAAAACCTCGTAAGTGTAAAATAATTAACTTTTCAGAAGGAAGAAAAAACTGCATGCTATAAAAATTTTATACGGCGTCTTTTATGTTTTTTTATTAATTTAATGTGGAAATTGAACCCGTTTTCATATCCAGAACTGCAAACATGATAGACGCCGTTACTTCTTTTACACTTACGAAGTTTTTACTCTAAGGCGTTGATATGCTGATCGCGTGGTAAACTCTGTTTGCGAGATGCAGGATTTCGCGGGACGTCAGATTGACGGCCATACTTGCCTCAAATCGTCATCATTCTATTGCCCTTATGCTAACTTATTTGGGGCGGGCATAACATATCTTTCCCTACCATACTTATTTATTAGTCGTCATCTCAGTAGTCACCCCCTTCTAGCAATATCGTCTTTCACACAGTCCATCCATCGTTTCTTTGGTCTTCCGCTACTCTCATAGCTATGCCCATACCTGCAACTGATAATTTTAATGAAAAGTGATTGTTTTGTTTTATGGTTGCCTGCCCTGCAACCGCTTTAAATTAAAATTGAAACATCTCTATGTATTCTTTTATAGCCAAATCATTTAAGCAATTAATGTTATTTATAAGTTTGACAATAACTATATCAAAACCTTAAGACGCAGATATATGCCAGCGACCTTGAGTGGTTAGCTTGCGTGTTCTGTACTGAGCTCACGCAACGCGTCGTACGTCCAGCCAGTAATAGGACTCGCCCATCAAGGAGCGCTGTCCCAAATTAAACGCATTATTAATTTATTATACATAAAATAAAAGGTATTATAATAAAACACGTATACTAAAATATCCATAATTAAATTATTATCTTTAAAGTGGTGAAGGTTTCAGAAAAATACGCTTGATAGATTTTGCGTGATTCGGTTTTTATCCGCGTTAGACATAACTTTACAAATTAATTTCAGTATGTAATATAAACTTAATTTCAAATATTCACATACATGCATTCAAAAAATGCTCTTATTTAACATATATTTGTTCCAAGTTTAGACGTTACTCGGTTAGACGTGATCTTCAGTATAAAATCATTAAAAGTCGGTTATCATCGCCTTAATCCAAATTAATATAACTTAGCTACTAGGTGATCCTTTCAGTAACAAATCCAAGGCTGCAGATAAATAATTCAGTGTGCTATAAATTTAAATAGATTCTGTTAATGCAGTCGTGACGGACCGTAAAAGCAGATGTAACAATGACGATCTGAGCCAAACGATTATATTCAATATAATATATTATTGAACGACAGCTGATCTGATAACTTGAAACTAGCCTTTATTTGTGGCTTTGTCTGCTTATGAAATATTTGATTATGTATATCATCAAGCGCACATAATTATATGACAGTCGTTTTAACTTTATATACCACATGTAAAAAAACCTGGGGAGTTTGTTGAACCACTTCTTCTTCCCAGATAAAGGCACTAGGAAGTGGTGAAGGGTGGGCGTTTTGGGGGACTATCTTATGTAATTTTGACGTTCAAAAAGTGCTGATTCTCAGCCTAGTTTGAATAAATGACTTTTGAATTTTAATAACTTTTTTATATTCATTAATAATTTAAAAAAAATGTAACTTTTAGGTAATGTTATGGCAGTACCTGTGAGCCCCTTTCGAATCGGACTGGGTTTTTTTACATACGGTATACGATGGGAAGATGGGAAATATGGCAATCGAAGGGTTTCAATGATGGCGATTTAAAATAATACATATTTATTGTATTGCATAATACATAATTGCATACATATTCAGATTTTATGCTCAGACACGAGCAATAATAAACGGACAAAGATTTATTAATAAGATTGATTTAGAATTGACGTGCATGACAATGGAAGGAATCCTATCTTAAATGCTAAGCTACCGTGCAGATCAATCTACGAGGTTAAGTCACTCTGGCCCCGGTCGAGTCCTGGATGGATTACCATTTGTAACTCATCTTACGTCTCCGTGCCATGCAGTTTTTTTTTCCTCTCCTATAGCTCTCTACAGGGCGGCAGTGTGGTCGACGCGAAAACTGTTACCATGGATTCAGTACATGATTCTGAACCAAACGTTGAAATTTTTCGTCGGTTTAAAAATAAAAAATTCTGTTGTTTCATAGAAAAGTGCAATACCTACGCGGTCAAAATGTATGGAACAGCATTTTTTTATTATAACCAACGTAAAATTTCAACACAGGGGGTTCAGAACCATGTACTTAAATCATGGTAATAAAAATCCATGGTAATAGTTTTCACGTCGATGTATGCTACCCTGTATAATGATAAAGAGATAAAAGTGAGTTTGTATGTTCGGGGTAATCGTCGGAACGAATAATCCTATTCCGAAAATTCTTTCACTAATAGCAAGTCGAGTATTGCTGAGTGACAAGAAAATTCACGCGAAGTCGCGGGCAGAAGCGAATTTTTAATATAGTTTGGATTTGATCAAGTGTATGATTTTAACAAATACATTATTTTCATATTTGTATTGAAGACTTTCTTTTTTTTTTTTTCTAACTTTGGTCCTACATAGTGTTCGGGTCAGCTTCAGCTTTCTTATTTGCTCCTTAAACTTGGTTCTTCGTTGTGGCCTATTTAATTAAAGCTACTATGTGCTAACTTAAAACTATTTAGCAATTGGACAATGGAGTCTGCAATTTTTGTCAATGATTGCCCACTGTAGCGAAGGTAATCGAAAATTGTCTAATTTAGTAGTAATTTTAGGTACAAGACGATAATTTACGGGCTTGGCCTACTGTTGTGGTGAACGTAAGCCATTGAAATTAATTGCTGTATTTTTTTTAGGAATTCAGCTAATTGGAAATACACTGCTTAACTTTTGTTATTTATTCATTTACACACAAATAACTTAATAAAGAAAATTACATAAAGATAGAAAAGCATAAAGATACTGTTATCTTTATGACCATTACTTTGTGGTTCACTTCTTTTTAGTTCAGCGCATTATTTAAAAGCACATAGACCATGTAGATGTTAATTAAATTTTATGATAGTTCTACTTTTATGTGCTTTTTACGGTTCCAAAGGATGCTAACGGGTTACTAAGGTTACTAAGGCTCCGCTGTCCGTCACTTAAAAAAATCACAGGCTGTTCTATGACCGTTATAACAACAAATAATAAAACTAAAATATAGTTACAAATAGAAGGGCAATATACAAGAAACATGTTTTTTTTTAACAAAAGTAATTATTGAAAAAAAGTGGTGGCTCTCCGGGAGTGCCGACAGAAGTGAAAATTTGAACAAGATCGCCTTGGTTGAAGTAAAATACTTGTATAGAACATTGGTCCGTAAACTTATCTAAATAAAGAGCACAATCGTATTTACAAAAAAAAAAAAAAAAAACTTCCGAAACCTTTAAAGTAAAAATACTTGCATAGAACATTGATCCGTAACTTAATATAATTAAAGAACACAACATCGCGTTTACAAAAATGAGGTGTCGTCATGGTGTCGCGAAAGCACCTAAAGAAGGGTTCACTTAAAAAAAAATGTGTTAAATATTGTACGGTGGTACGGAACCCGTCGTGTGCATGTCCAACTCGCATTTTGACCGCTTTTTTTTGGTTTTTGTTTCTACTTGACCTTAAGTTGATCGCATACTTCTACCTACTCTATAGTATAGTAAGTCTTAGCGTTGAGTGAGAAAACTGCATTACTAAGATCCTTTATCATACTTTCAACGACCTTACTCGAAACCTTGGCTCCCGACACATCCGGTATACTTTTACAAAGCAAACTCAAGTAATGTTCATCACGCATTAAATCAATGTTGAAATCAAGTATTGGTCGTAATTATTTTGAAGTACTTCGTTGACACCCTTTCCTATTTCTCAACATATTGTTGGAATAGCTCACGAGATTACCAATTTTTATGAGATTGTTTATACAATCAGCTTAAAACTAGTAATTTATTTAGTTTTAATTGTTTTTCGTGACACACAGTCGTCTGGTACAGTGACCAATTTTTGTTTGACTGCAGTTTTTGATGAGAAACATCTAAAGTGGAGGGTTAGACCGGTTAGAGACAGTCGCAGAGATACAAAATTAATTTAGGTAATTAATATGATTTTTTTAAATAAAAAATAAAAAATGTCTGAATATTTTATTTTTGATTTAGTGTGCCATTATTGATTTCCTTTTTTCCTTCCATGCATCTTTTTTACACAAAATAGTTTCGATATTTCACAGTTTCAAGGCGTCTCGCGACGGCGACGACGGCTCAATTTTTTTAAGGCTTATGTTTGTTTCAAAGACAGCAGGGTCTTACGAGCTCTATCGCTTGTAAAAGTCTTGGGAAAGCACTAATTGAATTAAAAAGTATGTTCTTTTGCACATAATAAACAATAGAGGACCTTGGTTTCGTTTCTATTTATTTTTCAAAAGTCTACACACATAACATAACATCACGCCTTGTTTCCCCGAAGGGTTATGCAGAGGCGTACATAGTACACCAACATTTCGTCATAGGGGGCTATTGCCATCAACCGGGCATAAATCCAGATTTTTGCTGTCTCAATAGCAGCCTGGAGTCTAGCTCCTGGTTGCTATTGAGACATTCTAGATGGAAAACCCAAAAACACTTTGCCAGACCTGGGAATCGAACCCAGGACCTCGTGCTTAGCAGTAGCGCTTGCGACCACTAGACCAATGAGGAGTCTTCACACTTACCTAAATAGAAACTTAAAAGCTATAATCATGGTGAATCGATCGGGACTACAAACGAAACAGACGAATAAAATTATGATTTTACGGTCAGCAAGTTGAATTAGTGGACCGACGAGCGTTCCGAACATTAAACCAATGTACCTATTACCTGACAGCTTAACGCACACAAATAACTTTTTACGATATTAGTTAACTCTTATTAATTAAAAGTAATTATTTTGCAACATCTATTAAATTTTAAGTACTTTGTCTGATTGGCCTACTGACTCAAATTGATCGTCGTATCAAAATGTTTTGACGAAATTATCTGTTTACTTAATTTAAAAGGTATTAAATTTACGTATTATTGCAGTGATGTACTTAACGATAACATTGACAAATACATAATAAATAAGCGGTCAAGAACAATAATTCTTTCAGGGTAAGAAAAAGTTGCCATATATCCTTTTGAAGGTACAAAAACGGAATATTTTGAATGCTTAAATATCCTACGAGCACGTCTTCCTTCCATTACCGCACCACCCGGTCTACTCCTTGATATGCAATGGCCTCTTTAGCCCCATGAAACATGAAACTCCAGGGGCTAGTGCAAATCTCGGGTTTCATTGGTTAAAACATGCTGGGATCGGTGAGGATTCAACCTTCTGGGTCTTCACTCATTCGAAATTCCGTTTAACCTTTCGGTTAGACGGAATTTCGAAAGAGTTAAGGCCCTTAATAAGTTGTTGCATCTTGTTATACAATAACTCATATTTTTTTATGGGAGAAATCCTAACATCTTGAAGCCATATCTACGTCGTACGTTACATTGAAGCAATCTTCCATTTTAATCAATCATATTATTATTAAAATAGGAGAATATCAGTATTTTACATGGAGCGTCTGCCTATCTGATCTCCATTACCTAGTAACTGGGTAAAACCATACCCCCTGGTAAGACTGGTCGTCAGACATTCGGGCCTCATGACCAGCCGTAACGACTGTCAAAGATCCACGAATGACAATCGGGACCAAAGGCTTAACGTGCTTTCCGAGGTACGGAGGAGTCTCGTTATGTAAAAATGGTCACCCATCTACGGACCACCCCCGGCAACCGAAGCCTATTTCTCCCTCTGTCGGGTCTCTACGTTTACCAAAACCTTGATCATATTTTGTCGTGTTTATCTATCTTAAAGAAAATGAAATGATATGATTGCTCTATAAAGGATTATACTTATTACTTTAATCAACACTAATCTCCATGGTCCTCAATTGTGGCCTGACCAAGATTATGTCTGGAACTTAAAGAGACTTTGACCCCTGAGTTTGTTTCGCAATTTCTTCTCAGAATCAGATAGGAAGTGTCGATTCCATGTGGCTTTAAAAAAAATGAATTGTAATAGTAATTCCGAAATCATATTTACAGAATAAACAATTTCATTTCGTTTCAGGTACTTTGAAACGGTTCTAAGAATGGTTTTAGTCTTCATAAGCTGATTGTACATATCCTATTTCTTTTGACATATCTTATAATAATACTTTCTTTCTTCACAGGCTGCCAGCGCTCTCTTCACCCTCGACGGAGCGCGAGGCGAAGCCCTATCCCGCCGCTTGGCTCGCAGCGAGCGTCGCCGGCGCCATTGCAGGGCTGCACTAGCCATTCTAGCCCTGCTCCTACTTCTAGCGGCTGTAGGAGCCGTGGAACTCCTCATGTCGAGAGGACAGAGAGTTTTTGGAGCTGTACTACGCTGAAAACTTGCTGAGAGCCATTGGCATAAAGATGGAAACTATCACGTGGAACAATTGATACTTAATATTAGGATTCTAGACGATTTATGCCCTGTTTATAAACACCTGTCAAAACTGCTGAAAAAGACGCAACACGTCCACCTGGCTGCTAACAATAACTAACCGAAGAGTTATTAACTAGAGTGAGATCTATTTCGATTGTGACATTGGTTCGATATCCTGACTACAACTTATTATGCTTAGATTTATATAACTTTGTCGAAGGAACATCTAGAACTTATCTGAGGACATCAGAAAACGGGCATTAGCGACTTTTACGTTCGCTAAAATTCAGTGCGTACGTTTTCTACTTTACTTCACCCGTTAGAATCAAATCCTCGCAGCTTCGTTCCTACTATCTTCTTTACAATACTTAGGTAGGTTGTCTAAATAAATACAGCTTGATAACAGAATACACCAAATTGAATCGCAATCTGTGCCCTTAGATGCCTTAAAGGAAAGTTTTCATCACATATTTTAATTTCTTGATTGTTTAATGATCTCCTTATGAAATATCTGAAATTCCTGCGCAGATGTTGGCAAAAGCTGCTAGAAAGGCACTCATATCTATTCTTTATGCATTCACGACACGGAGATTTGAGGCGTGGGAAGGGACTTGGTTTTAGAGCTGTAGAGATATTGCTACTGAGAATAGGTACTAATGCACCACCTTGTGCCTTGTTGCATCTAATATGTTATGCGGGCGGTATTTCGCGCGTCGCTTGACACTTCGCTTTTGTAAAATATTGACCATCTTCAGTCAACTAACCATCGTGTTTAAAAAGTACTATTTAGTAGGTACATACGTCATTGTAAACTTCAATTAATCAATTAACTTAGCCTATCGCAGTCCACTGCTGGAAATAGACCTCTCCCAGGCTGTGCCACAAAACCTTGTCCCCCGCCTTCCGCATTCAGTCCGACCCAGCCATTTTTTAAGGTCATCGTTTCATCTGGTCCTTCATTATGAACTTGACCAGACTTTATCACAGTTTTGGATTGTAAAACTGTGCTACCATGAAATGAAATCAAATATCGTGATTACTTTTATTCTGAAATATAAATAATGGTGGTTTCGAAATCGTAATTATGAAACTTTGAGGATAAAATAAGGTAAGTAAATAGATATGTTGGCTTAGTACCTATTAAGAATTATTGTTTTAAAAATGTAGATAAGTTAAAAAATTTCATGCTTATAAAGCAAACGATTTGGATTCCACTATCGAAAATTGTATTAAGTTACACTTAAGTTAGTTTTAAGTAGTTAATTTTGTAAATATGTTTTCCTATTCGGACTATTAATTGACATTAAAAATATTTATCTACGATTAGTGTCTTCCTACTTAGTTATAGGATAAATCGAACATAAAATAAAATGGACGGAGGTTTCTAAATTCAAATGTTAATTAAATCCATTGATATATTTTTATATTTTTTATATTATTCATATTATTTATATTTATAATATAAATGCGAAAGTCTGTCTGTTACTTTTTCACGTCTAACGGCTGAATTAATTTCGATTAAAATTTAGCACACAGTTGTATTATGATCTGAATTATATATGATACATAGGATACTTTTTATCCCGGTAATAAGTTCCCGTGGGATAATTTCTGACCACCTCGCAGGTGAAGCCGCGGGCAAATCTAGTAACTTGATAAAAATTAATAAAAATTCACTAGACGATTTTAACACCTAATCATTTTGATTAGAAGATTCGAATAATCTTTGTTCTAAAGAAGAATAAAAAATAAAAATAACTTCTGTTTTTCTTCTTCCTTTATTTCAAGGATTCAAGAGAAAGGGAATGTAGGTAATTAAATAATGACTTGTCGATTTAATTAGACTAAATTTTGATGTCTTTTGCCGTTTGTTGTTGATTTAGAATTAATAAATCTTACTAACTACCTAATATTTTAAAACATATTTTTCAATGTTTAAAACAGCTATATCAATGGGATACAGAAACAGATATAGGGATGATGCCTGGGTAAAAAAAAAAACAAATTTATTAAGGCTTTGTGCAGATTGATGCGACGCGACAGCGCGTTGAGACTCTAATAAAACAATTTCTAAGAAAACTTCACGGTTTGTCAATTACCGGTGTCGCGTCGTGCGACAAGACGCGCTAGTCTGCAGGAGCCTTTAGTTAGTCCGTCAGTCGGATAATCAAAAATTAATTATTAGTCACGTATTTTTTGCTTTATATATTAATAAAAAAATGGCTTAGATAAAACACATTTTGGGGAGTGGGGGGTCGCTACATCAGAACTAAGTATACAATCTAGATCCCCTGATGTGGTTCTCCTCTACCACCCATACATGGTACAACCATTTTTAGGGTTCTGTACTACGTTCTGTACGTAATAGGGTCGTTGGCACCCATTAGGGTGCCAACGACCCTATTTCTAAGGCTCCGCTGTCCGTCCGTCTGTCACAGGGCTGAATCTTTTGAATCGTAATAGCCATACTAACACTTGAAAATGTCACAGACTGTATACTGCTATGGCTGCTATAACAACAAATAATAAAAATAAATTAATTGTACGGTGGTACGAAACCCTGCGTGTCTGACTGGAGTCCGACTCGCATTTGGCCGCTTTTTTTATTAATTTAATATATTTTAAATATTTCAAAATAATATTTTGCGATAAACTATTTTATCATCGCATTGCCTTGCAAATTACAAATAAAAGACACGTAGGTACCATAAATGTTGGTAATCTCTGTATCCTCGCAAACGATTGAAAATATTTTTTAAATTAAATGTAATTTTTAGATAAAACTGTTTGCTGTATAAGTTTTATTTATCGTAATAAGTTGTATTATTATTGTCATAGATATAGTTTTTATTGTTATTAATGAACTTTGATAGTGGGATACAATCTTTTTGACTATAATATTAATTTTAGGTAATTTTTTTATGTATATTTTTACGGCTTTATATATTCCCGAATAGTTGATACTAGGGGAGAAGCTTATCTAAATATTACTTTATTATTTTTAGTTGCAGTTAAAAATATTAGGTAACTTTAAGGATTTGTGGTTTGTTCGAATTAATCTCTTGAATATTTGAGCTTTCGATATTGTAATCTAGCCATCACAATGGCGTACCTATGCTGATCAATCGTATAGATTCGTCTTTTTGAAAGCTAAAAATATTATAATATTTTATAAAACAAATATATAATTTAATTAAAACATGAGTTAAAAATATTTGTATCTACTTAATTCAATCAAAATCATATGCGAAAAAATCTATTAAGATCCTTTTTTTTTCTTTTTTTTTGGGTGGGAAATGATCAAATAACTTCTCCCACTCTGGACGGAGCGGAAGGGCGTGTCAGACTTTTACTGACTAAAACCCACCCGTGTTCAATCTATTATGATCCTATGATTATAATTATTTTATTGAATTATGATAAACGAAAATTAAAAATAAACTATTTTATTGGTATTTTTTCTGTTGGTGCCATAAAACATAAAAATATGAATACTACCATACAAAACTTAAACAATTTATTTACTTTCGTTTTCCGTTTCTTTCATAATTATGTAAACCATGAATAGATATCATCGGTTTAGTTTTTAAGGTAATATGGCCACATACAAAATAAATGCGAAATACCTTCATTTAAATGTATTTTTTTATCTATCATCATCATTTTTCTAGCCTTCTCCCGACTATGTTGGGGTTGGCTTCCACTCTTACCGAATGCAGCTGAATACCAATATTTTACATGGTGCGACTGCCTATCTGATCACCACAACCCAGCTACTGGGTAACACGAATACCCCTTGCAAGTTACTGGGCTGCATTTTTTACCTATATTATTCCGTTTCCTACACATAGAACCTCATGGCCATAGCACAGATTGTTCGGCTGGCTAGAAAGCCAGTTTAAGCTATTTTCTACTTCTAAGTTATTGTGGAGGGTTACCATTCTATCAAATAATAATAAAGCCGAACACAACACTAAGTATTGCCATGTTAAAATTGCTGTATTGTGGCCTTTTTTATTTAAATTGAAATATTTGTGATCGGAATAAATGTGATTATTGTACCTTCTAGTATATTTTTATAAGTATTCGACTATCCATTTTAAATGTCGGCACAAAGTGCAAATGTATTTTTTCAGTATAAATAAATAAATAAAATAAGTAATTTCTTTGGTATTTTATTTAAAATTAGTACAAAATAACATTTACTGCTTAAATACTATTTAAAATATCATTTGGCACAAACATTCTAAATACAAAGTAGAATTTATCATAGTATGAAAGTTACGTACGCACGGCTACACATCAAGCTATACATTTTTAATATTAGCTAACCTCGCATTGTACGGAAATCCTATACAATACGAGATCAGCATAATCTGGAAATGTATAGCTTGATGTGTAGCCGTGTGTACCTAAATAATAAAAGATAAATTCATTAGGTTATCTATTGTTGCGAGACTCCCGGGAGTCTTACCGTCTTACGCCGCTTTATGAATGAAGAGGTAAGTAAGACTACTGAAAATAACGTTTATTCGGGGAATATGACGGCATCTACTTTCTGGTCCTGCTCGTTGGTCGGCACATCGTCTACCACTTGGCACGAGAATGCTACTGCCACCACCTGAGGAATAAAGTTAAGGATAATAATTGCGTTCGAACCTACAACTCATAAATCGGGGCCGTTACCTCTCTCTTCCGGAATTTCTGGAGTCTCCCGGAATTTAGATGGAATTTTTATTAGTATAGTGTTCGCTATTATGAACAAAAGAAAGCAGAAATGGCGAACATATCCATCTTCTATTTTAAAATGGACTGCAAAGATTTTATTTTCAATTTAATTAAAGACCAGATATTTTGATTAGGTATGTACGTTCAAATGGAAAATATAAATTCAAAATAAAATAAAAAGCAAAAATATAGTTTTTTTTCCCCGGTTTTTGACTAACAAGAGGTGGCAACCCTACATCTGGGCAACCACTGATACAAAAATAGCAGAGAAATATGTCCTAGCAGTGTCAATCAGCTATACTGCAACAAGGATCTTTTGGCGTCTGAATGACATTGACAGGGGGGCGGGCGTTGTTGGTAATCATTGGTCACCGAAATTGTATACTAAATCTAATCAAGATGGCGGCGTTAGTTTCGGTTTTGGCGACGCGCCAAAAGAACCTTGTAGCGTTGTTTCTAACTCGACTAGTCGCCATAAAAGAGTCTGACATTTGGAACTAAATATTTTACTTAGTGCAAACCTATGACGATGGTATTACTTTGCTGACAAGTGCTAGTGGGTTTTGATTTGAGTCACCCACGAGCAGCGTATAGAATAAGGAATAAAACACAGTGAATTCTTTTCGATGTATTCCTACATCTTTTTGAGTCATACTCTACTTTACAAAGAGTCCGAATTTCGTGCTAAGGGTGCGGAATACAGCTTGTTTTTAACATTTAGCCGTGGTAATCGCCAGAACTGAAGAGAAAAAGACAAACATTCTACGTACCTTGGGTGCAGTTTCGGGGTTACTCCTAAGATTAGCGAGGAACTTGTCATAGTAGCCGCCCCCGTGGCCGCATCTGTCACCAGACTTGGAGAATGCTACCCCAGGGGCTATGACCAGGTCCAGACCTCCTGAAAAATAAAGTAGATAAATGTTATAGAGATGTTTGTTTTTCGGAGAGTTGAGTAAGAAGCATAATACTATAGCCTAGCTATGCACAAATCTGCACAATCATTCGAGACGCTTATCGAATTGAACATCAATCAATATTATCGAAAGAATCCTCTAAACGCTGTTCACAAATCCAAAACCCAAAAATTTTGCCAGTAAAATCGAAAGACGACCGCTATTCTTGCGACAACGTTTGCTGTAGGGATTAAGGCAAGTCAGGTTGTCAAAATGTGTCATTTTCAACATGATAGCCTGTGGAATGGTTGTAAATAGCTAAGTATGTGGTGCTGCAGTGTTGTTGTGATATTGCATGCGGAATTTCTCAGTAGCAGCTCTGATTTGTCCCCGTTGATGTTTTGTGTTTTATTTAGAACTAGCTACCACTAGCCCGCAACTTCTTCTGCGATCTAGGATGAAAGGAAGCCTATGTCCTTTTCCAGGTCATGTTCTACCCATTTACCAAATTTCATTCAAATCCATTCAGCCGTTTTAGCGTGAAAGCGTAACAAACAAACTCACTATCGCATTTTTATTATTAGTTACGATTCTGTAAGGCAAGCCTATGAACCAACCTGACTCAATAGCATTTTCTCTCTTCTGATCTTTCGAGTGCTGAGCAATGCCATGTCTAGTAACGAACATGTTTTTCTCGTCATCGGTCTCAAGGAGTAGCATCTTCATCACGCCACCAGCGTACTGTGGGACGAAGGCTGATGCCCCTCGTGCGTTGATGTGGCTGATGATGGGAGCTGTGTTGATCTCTTGGTCAGTGCTCATGTATAGAGCTATGCGTTTCGCTGATTTGTAAAAGGGATGGTTGATTACCTGGAATTATTGTGATAATTTTGCCACTGCTTGGATAGGTATTAGGTACCATCGAAGAAACGCATATCTACACATCGCCTGTAAGGACTATTTCTACTTGCAGCGCTCGGACGCTATAGTAACGTTTAACTTCGAAAAAAAAGGGTCGTAGCACGGGATTTTGTTTTCAAAGTGCTTAGATATGCGTTTCTTCGATAGTACATATCGACACGAGTAATAAAATTCATATATTAATAACATAATAGTCCTACTTATCGATTTCGAAAACACTATCCTTTGAAATTATAATTTCCTAGCATGTGCCCTAGTAATATGACTCGACGGACAGACTGAATTTAGTTTTAAATTGCATAATCAGCCTATAATGTTCCCACTGCTGGGACACAGGCCTTCTCTCTTCGAGAGGGAGTGGAATGCAGTCTACCACATGGGCCCAGCGCGGGTTGGTAGATGTCACATATCTCCGAAATTTTGGTTCTAGGATATGCCGGTTTCCTCACGATGTTTTCCTTCACCGTTTAAGAGCAGTGGTGATGAAATTATTTACACAAATTAAATTGCCTGCTTGGGAACCCACGACTTACAACTCGTAAGTCGGGGCCATTACCACTGGGCCACCACTGCTCTTCTCTTCACTCAAGGCTTACCTTATCGTAAACAATCTCTGACTGTTTTCTCTTGTCCTCGGTGGTAAGTGCTGCAATGCGAGCTGCTATCTCAGTCCTCAGCAGCGCTTTAGCTGGATTCGGCGCAATTTTCGACATTTTGCAGATCTGGAAGATCAATGATTGTATATTAAAAATCAGAGGCTAATCAGCTATTAGGTAGTTAAAAGAGCCTCTACGAATAACAATCAGATATGATTAAGTGTTTGCAGATTAACTATTACATATATAGGTTTGCTGCAAAGAACACATGCCAAAGACAATTCTATTGATCTGAAGCACATTATTATGCTAATTAGAATGGTTGGTAATGTATGAGTAGAGTTACAGGTTTTATATTTTTTAATTAAAATCATTTTTAACCCCCGACGTAAAAAGAGTGGTGTTATAAGTTTGACCGCTATGTGTGTGTGTCTGTGTCACCGTAGCTCTTAAACGGGTGAACCGACCCAACGGTTGACCGAAAATGAATTCCTACTATGTAAAAATGTTTAAAAATAAATGGTAAAGATATAGCCAGTCAGGTATTTGACTAACTGGAAGGGAATGGAATCGGGGCTCACATTGGGGCTCACTGACCAGGATGCACCGGAACTGCCGGGGTTGCGTGGAAGTCCGAAAGGGATACCGTGGCCCCCGGCAACATGGCCACTGAAGGAACATGGGTGGGTTTTAGTCAGCCCTCCCGCTCCACCCAGAGCGGGAGAAGTTATTTAATAATTTCTTACAAAAAAAAAAAAAAAAACGATGCACCAGAAGGATTACCAGCGGTGTAATAAACACCTTTTTCTTGCCGTGAAAAACTACGGTTTATTCGCCGTAGTGTGTATGTAGACACGGTCGTCAGTATTATATGGATCACTATGGATATGCCGTAAGAAAAAAGTTTCTGTCAATAGACTCCTGTTGACAGACACTTTTTTCCTACGGCACAGGTTTATACACCATACCGTAAAGAAACCGACTGTGCACGTACAAAGAGCCTAACAGCAACAACAAAAGCAATGCCTTTATTTTCGAAAATTCGACAACATTCATTGCGTTAACGTTTTCGAGCAGACGAATTTTTCAAAAACTACGAAGCAATGCGAAGGATTTTGAAAAAAAAAATCCTAATGGACTGTGAAAGAAAGTGTTACGTAATTGGGATGCAGGATGAACTAACACTTAAGAATCAATTGCTACTCGTGTCTTCTTAGTTAGATGTCGGTCGCCAAGCTTACCAAACATATTTCCTCTAAATTCCAATGTATTAGGGCTTTAATATCGGGCAATATAATTTATTGGGTAACTCGATAGGTCGATTATGAGCACAGGTTTTAATTGAGCATAAATCTATCAGCGACGATGATGGATGCAGTTAATTTTGAAATATGGTCCAATAATTTAGGTTTTTAGGTCAAATCAGAAATTATGATGGGATTTAGGTAAATTATCGGTGATTTAATGACTTTTATACTTGCTAATTGGGATGATTAACGTATTGAAGATATTTTTTTAGGGCTATCGAAACTTGAAATGAGCTATAGGTACTACCTATAGGTAACTGGATTTTCAATAGGTACCTTCTATTCATTATTCTTCTATTCATTTTTTTATCACGATTCGTTTAACAACAGTGTAATTAAGTAGGTATATATATACGTATTGTGTTTGTGCCCACGTTCGCAAGGTCGTAAAAATATCGCGGCGGGATTTTATCGCGCACTGGATTTTCAACTCTCGGTTGAAAATTCAACAGAGTGCATCCCAGCGCGTCGAAAAAACACACTGTTGGTTTTTCAACTCTCGGTACTAAGCAGAGCTTTGAAAATCCAGTGTGCGAAAATATCCCGCCGCGATATTTTTACGTCCGTGCGAACGTGGGTTTAGCCTGTGGTTTTAGTGTCAAACTGATGTGCATATTTGTTCATTGTATTTAATAGGCTGGTACATTCATAATTTACTTTCTTGCCTTATTTTATATTATTCACTCACTGCTTTATTTGTATTAATACCTCTTGTAAACAGTGGTATATATATTTTTTTTATCAATATTATTTATTTTCTTTATTTACTCCATAGATATTTTGCACAGATAAATTGACAGCCGATGCCATAGATTATACACTCCAGCGCGCGTCCCTTCGCTTGTCACCACATCGTGGACAAGTGATGTTGGAACGTCGTGTCGGGTGTGCGTCGATTATTTTAATTTATTGAACAATAGTTTTGTTTTTCTTTTTTATTGTTTTATATTATTATTCTTATTGTTTTATTTATTTTGTAATCCCCTAGTGGGATTTATAGGTCCGTAGATATGTCCGTGGCATCACAGCGGGCCCTATCAGAATACCAGCGCTGCGGTATTTATTTATTTTTAAATATCGCAGCATCATGCTGAGATAGGGGCCTTTTTGGCCTCGCACAGGTCGTATTTTTTTTAATCTAATGCTCCTTTTTATTTTTGTTAATGTTTGTTCCTTTTTTCTTATGTCTATCCTTTTTTATTATGTTTTGTATTTCCTGTGCGTGTCCCAAATAAAATTTTTTTCTATTTCTTTTCTAATTTCGGCCGGATTTATCAATCAAGTTGTTCAGGAGGGTTCACCAAGTCGCATATGGGATGCCGGGAGCCTTCGCGGAGGACTCATTTTAAATGTAGTTTTTTCTTAGCGAACACAGCATTATAAATCTTGAAAATAAAACCGAATGTATATATGCGTTAGTTTTAAAATCCAAGCATATTCTTTTCAAATTTTTGTTCAGGTTGTATAAGGGTTCAGGGTTATTAAGTAAAATTAATTCAAAATTTAAAAGGTTAGAAACTACGCATAGCGAGAAGACCCCCTGAAAACACAATTTTACTTCGTTTTACAGTGTTTGATAACACGATTTTAAACCTTATGCCGTTGACCGTCCGCGATGGTTAACTTTAGCGCAAACGTAATGCCGGTGACCCTCCCGGAGGGTCCACTTCCAATATGTATGGCGGCATGACGTATGAGTTCTATGAAAAGTGGGTGGAGTCGAAAGTGTTAATCAAGCGCCTAAGTAGGGTAAGTACCATACATATTGGAAGTGGACCCTCCGGGAGGGCTACCTGCTTGCATAATAATCTATAGGTGGTAGGTACCTACCTACTTATAGATTATGATAGCAAGCAGGTAGGTGTTTATCAATCTTACGTTAGTTACTACTACATATTAAACTAAAAGAACTTCTTTTTTCGAAGCCGGTTTGCAACACAGATGATAACAGACCGACCAACCAAATTTGCCCAGAAACGAAATAAGAAACTAACAAACCTATGATAATTTAGTACTTATACAATATTGCACCATTTAGCAAGTAGTTTCTTGAGGGAAATAACTCAGACATAACAATAACAATTGGGTCAAAAGACAAAAGATATGGTCACGAGTTGTTTGTTAAGAACTGAGAAATTATTAAGATGATAACGCAAATTAAACTTACCGAGTGACACGACAAAATACACAGTGCGTAAGAAGCAGACTGATATGAAATCAAACGATACGATTTGATAATAAACATGAGAATGGCGCTAACCAAAACAAACTATAATGTGACATTATTTTCACACGTGGTCATACTAGTAACGCCATCTGTGGGGGTAGCACTAAACTACGTAGTGAGCTACCTAACTATAACGAAGGGGCGTTATGGCGGTAACATTACTTCTAGTTGTTACAGTACTTGAAAACAGATGTCGCTCTGAAGCGTCCCAGCAAAGCAAGGCAGGCAGACATCTACCAAATTATTAGTACACCTACCACACAATCTCATAATTATATATAAATATTAGGGACCGACCCTACTGCCACCAACCGAGCAAATAAACCCAGTCTCGCGTATGCCACTGAGAACTTCTTAATGGAAACAGCAAACTAGAACATCCGCCCCAGAACCTCAAGCTTAACAGTCGCGCTTGCGATTACTAGCTAGACCAACTAGCTAGGCTGTCAATAGTCAAACAAGAAGAAGTTATAGAAAGAAAGAAAAGTAGGTTTATATGTCACAGAAACACGTAAAGATTAACTCTAATAATAAAGAAAAATAAAAACAGAATAGATCTATGATCACTAGGTAAGTATGATGATATGCAGACGAGGCACACCTTCTTAGGTATCGCGATAGTCCAGCTTCCGTTCATCTAGGAAGAGCTAAAGTTAACCACTCGTGAAAGGATGGATTATAACCTCCAGACGATAATCAGAGATAAAATAATAAATTTTTCGATATTATCTTAAATAGACGGGACCCAGACAGCCATATCAAGATTATCAACTGTGAGAAAGGTTGAGTAGACTTGACATTAAAATTTAATAGCGAAATGATTACAACATAAGATTGATTACGTTATGATAAAACTACTAAGCTATGTAATGTTACTTTAAAAAATATAAAAATAGTAGTAAGAGTTAGCTCATCAGCATCGAGAGCAAGTTCCAAGCTGTTGATGGTTAGAGGAACCTTTTTACTATGGTTGCAATATCCACGAAATTTTCATACATAAGTGACTACATCCTGCCTCACCCGTCCAGGATGACAGGTGGTACTCAACATCCATTTCCTCTATGGATTACAGGTGTCGATGAACGAAACTTACTTTTATTGAACCGCCACGCAACGCAGCTGACACATCCATTACGTTATCATGGTGTTTCGGTGGAATGAAACCACGGAATGGGGACGGCCGATAACGAATTGATATCTGGGTTTGCATAAAATCGGTGCTTTGAAAGTTTCGATGGTAAATGAATAACTATAAAGATATGAGTTGTAATATTTTTATATGGGAATATTAATCGGTGGAAGCGAAAAATGTTGAGTGTGAATTAGAGGAAGGGAAGACCAAAGAAACGATGGATGGCCTGTGTGACAGATGATTATGGCAGGAAAAAGTTACCTAGAAGATGACTAATATCGATGTGTGGAAGAAGAAGAGTTTCTGCGCCGATTTGGCATTTCAAATAAAGTGACCGTAATTGGCTTTCCAAATAAAGTGACCGTAATTGATGGTCCATATGTCATTCTAGGACTACATGTCCCTATATTTCCTAAGAAAGCCCAGTGCGGGTGTGTGGACGTCAAGGAAAATTTTATGGTCCCAAGACATTTTCTCAAGATATTCTCCTTCACCGTTTTTAATTCTGCTTATAGAGTCTGGCCACGCTCTCTGCACAAGTAAAAAAAGAACGGTGGAAATTGAAAATCTATAGACGACAACACCATCCTGTCCTATGAAAAAAGAATTTGACACTTTTTTTGTCTTTTTATTTTTTATAGGTTATTTTGTTTATATTCTGATTTAGATCCTGGTAAAGAATAGTCACTTTAGCACGATGCAGTGTGCAGTTTTGTCATCGAATGGAGGTAAAGCATAGGTACGACATAGTCTATTATACATAATCTATTATGCAAAAATCAAAAGGTAAAATATCAAAATCATTAGATCTACTTACAACCCCGCAACTGACAACTGAAAAGTATACCATATATAAAACTTTTTGAGGTTGCCCATTTATTCCCTTCTAGACTTAGCGTGGCCAGACTCTAATATTATAATATAACGAAGTAAAAACTCCTTTGACGAGAAATGTTTGTAATAAGCGAAATGTGTCGGATACTGTAACCAGAGATGATTGATATGCAACAAGAACGTGAGAGCGATCCTCATCTTACGTGTTCATTATTATATCGTTTGTTTTATTATCATCCGTTTTGTTGCCTTGAAGATTTGCATTAAAGGGCATTTTGATATAGGCTGGGCATAAATGATGATAAATGATATTGCTATCTGTAAATTGGTTCAAAAAACACTTTTATTATGTTTTAAAACTATGTATGTAGATGAGTTCAGTGTTTCCTAACTGGAAACTCTGACAACAAACTAAGAGGTTACTGTCTCTTTGAAGTCCAGACATAATTTTGGTCAGGCCATAGGGGGACCATGCAGATTAATGGCGGATATGGTATTTTCAGGAAAGAACCATACGGATTTCAGTGGACCTGACCAGTCCCTGCACTGCACGCATTTGTCAGTAATCGTGTAATCAACTCAGAACTTAAGGAGCTCAACAACTCGCAAACAATATCAAAGAAAGGATATTTGGGGAGGCCGCATAAAGTACTCAAACTGCCAGATTACCATTAAAACTAACCAATTGGAATATAACTTTTATATTTATGTCTTGACTAGTCGTGGTCCAGCACGCGTAGCTTGACCACCGTAGAAACGGGTGTTGTCGACGGAAGAATAGACAAACTGACAGATTGTGATTGTTTATCTGTCATTTTGTCTATTCTTCCGTAGACAAAATCCGTTTCTATGGTGGTCATGCTACGCGTGCTAGTAGCGTTTATTGGCTGAAGTGTTCATCACGAATAGTGTATTGAATTATTAAAATAGCCTTCACAAATCATTCTGAAATGTGTGGCGAACCTTGGGCAGTCAGGCCCACTAGCTTGAAGATTGTTTGCTACTGCTACCTTGCTGACAGGCTAATATTTTTGACCACATTATAATGATCGTAATACATAGATCGTGAAGATATCTATAGCAAATAAATAAAAATCAAGTGTCTGTTTGTAATGTCAAAAAAACAGCTTTTCTTCTTGTTTTCTTGTGTTTAGTGACTAACCTCGTGTCAGAATTTACACACAGCATTAACAGAAACAGCTTTTTACTGAATGTATATGAAATAATTTTTAGTTAATGTGAATGTACATAATCATTTTTTTTAAATATTTTGGTTGCATGTTTTTCCGGCTAATCTCCGAAACGGCTTGACTGATTTTGACGGGACTTTCACTGGCATTATATCCTTATAATATCAGCTATCTGCTAGTGAAAGTAACTAATACCAGTCTATGATTATATATGAGGCTGCAAAGGCCTGTTCGCATACAGAGAAGGCACGAGCATGGAACAGTTGTCCCATAGTTACAATAGACTACGTATTTCTAATTGGCCATTTTTATCGAAACTTCTTTTGTTGATCGTAGGTCGGAACACTAAAACAGTATCTCCCACATATTTCTTTCATGACTAATATTGTGATAAACCCAAGTAAACTAGGCTGTGTTTGTTTGTCCAGGGGTTCAGTGTACAAACAAGGAGTTTTCTTTTGAAGTACTTGTTGGTACAAACTATAGACAGTGCTCACTGCTTTTGTATTGTAATTTTTTTTCACTTCTTCTCTCACATTTGCAGGTTAAGAAACTTATCGCTTCGTAATGCAAAAAACAAAAATGACCAAAAATGGAGAGAGAGATGTTCTAAACGTAACGACCAGGAGACGTGATCAACTTCTGGAGGGAGGTGGGCTGGATGGAATAACCACCAAACGGCCGCCATTGCCCACACACAACGGCCCACCTGAAGGACTAAGTGCGGAAACCAAACTCTCTAACATAGAACATAGATAGTACCTACGGAGAATTTCCTATGACAGTTTCTGTTATGTGTTTTGCCCTTAATAAATCTGAGTCGACCTAGTTTTTTCTAACTTTCTATAATTATAAAAATAACCCAAATAAACTTAAATTTGGTGATTGGAAAGCACGTTAAGAAGTTGGTCGCGGCCGTCATTCGTAGATCTTTGATCTACTTACGGGTAGTCAGAAACCCAAAAGTCTGACAACCAGCCTTGCCAAGGGGGCTCGTGTTACCTAGTAAATGGATTGTGGAGATCAGATAGGCAGTCGCTCCATGTAAGATACTGGTATCCAGCAGGGTAGACTGGAAGCCGACCCTAACATAGTTGGGAAAAGGTTAGGCAGATTATGAATTTATATATTGTGAACTATATAAGGTTGAATGCTAAGCAAGTATACATATATATACGTATATAATACCTACTTATATACCTGTTATGTGCTGAAGATAAGCTGGGCGACTCATCGGCATCTCCTTTACATGTAAATTAGTTTACCGTCGGCAATGTAAAGACACGGTCGCTATGTACATAAACAAGTATGTACGGCTTATATACACGGAATATACAAAGTAGGTTATGCTGAAGGATCCATGAAGAATTTCTTGAAGATTAGACGCTGAAATATGTACATACTTTAAACGTGTAAAACGTTAATTTTGGGATTGCGTTTTATGTACAGAAACTTGATTTTGGCTTCGAAATTGTCCGGATTTTGTTAAACTTGTCTCTTTTGTACCAACACTTACGAAATCCGATTTTTTTTTTAAATGAACCATCACTTATAAAACACATCGTTAAAAAATGTTTTGTATGTAATTTGTAACCAGCTGGGCTCGAACTGAGATGGAACACACGACATCAGCAAAATTACTTACGTAGATACTTACTGGTTTGTCTGCTCAGCTACCATTTCAAACTTCTCTACTAAAAGGTAATAATAAAGGTATGTAAAAAAGTTCTACAAGTTTCGAACTTTTGAAGTACCTACTCAGAAATTTTCTCGGAGGCTTATATATTTTTAAGTACTTATTTCACAAAAATTATGAAAGTTTTGAAACATTCTTATTAAAAGTACTTTTTGTAAAGGACTTTGAAAAATCAATGTGAGGTCTTCTTCTTTTCCTGCCGGGGTCGCGGAAAAGTCCGAAAGGGATACCGTGGCCCCCAGCAACATGGCAACTGAAGGAACACGGGTGGGTTTTAGTCAGTAAGAGTCTAACACGCCCTCCCGCTCCGCCCAGAGCGAGAGAAGTTATAATTTCTCACCCAAAAAAAGTGGTTAGTGACTAACCTGGTGTCAGAGTTTTTATGCGGCCCATGGTAATGGTAGGGTTATTTGAGTTATTTGATAGTCTTCTCTTTACCTATACTGCCCTTTGTATCTTATTGGGCAACAATGAAGCAGGCGGCCTTCCAGGAATCCAGGTGGGAAGCTGCAATATCAGAGACATCGCTCTTGTCGAATGGCGTTGCCATTCTAGAGACAAATGTCTCATGTGCCTGTAACTACAACGACACCCATCAAACGATGAACACCGCAACGCTACCAGAAATACTTAGTTTATTGATAAAGATAATTTAGTTATCTGTACATATGGTATTTTTAGGCTTCCGTACCCAAAGCGTAAAACGGGATCCTGTTACTAAGACTCCGCTGTCTGTCCGTCTGTCTGTCTGTCCGTCTGTCACCAGGCTGTATGTCATGAACCGTGATAGTTAGACATTTGAAATTTTCACAGATGATATATTTCTGTTGCCGCTATAACAGATACTAAAAACAGAATAAAATAAATATTTAACGGCAAAAAATCACGTTTGTTTTATGGGAGCCATACAACAAACGTGATTTTTTTGCCGTTTTTATAGCTAATGGTGCGGAACCCTTCGTGCGCGAGTCCGACTCGTACTTGGCCGGTTTTATTATCTAATCAGCTACATGACATAATCAACCTTATCCATTTCTTGTTCAAAGTCGGCCACTTGAAGAATTATGTAGAAAAGTCGGAAACTTAATGAATTACGAAGAAAAGTCAGACACTTTGATGAATTACCTCTAGGAAAAATTAATTACCTTATTTTTATTACATTATCTGTCGTTTAAGCTTTAAGTTTGATGAATTGTGTGTTTTTATTTATCGACAGGTCCACTCAAATCTGTGTGGTTCTTTGCTCTAAAACCATTGTAGACAGTAATATATGGTCCTCCCATGATCTGACCAAGATTATGTCTGGACTTTAAAAGAGACTGTGTCCTCTGAGTTTATTTCGATCTTTCTTCTCAGAGTAGTCAAATAAGAAACACCGAACTCATCCAGTTTTAAACATCATTTATTTTTGACGTGAAAAAGTGTTTGTACAAACCTATTTAAACTTACAGAAATAAAATCAGTTATCAAAATGAGCACCGGGAGGGAGTGCAAGAGGGTGCACTTGAAAAGGACACTGGCTTCAAAATAAAATAGAGGTGTAAAAAAATTTAGAACTAAAGATTTATCTGAAAACACCTAACACAATAATAGAGATCAGCGAGATCCTACAATTTTCGAGTTCGCTTTTGCATTCTGCAATCTCCGAATTCTAAAGCTTCTGTGCGTTACTCGACAAATCGAAATCCTATTTACAAAAATCGAATCGGCCCTAGGCGGAGTGCTTACATTATCGTGCTTGCTTCGCTCGCTCTTGCATCCTACTCTATCTTAATTCTTAAGGGCTTGCTACACGGCAGTCAACCGCGTCCCAACAGACGTGAACTTGGTGGTTTACAACCGTGGAGTTGGTATTTTACGACCAAATTTCAAACAGCTCTGCCTGTCACCAACCAAGGTCACCTCTGTTGGGGACGCGGTTGACTGCTGTGTAGCAAGCCCTTTAAGCTTCTTTGTATAAGTCGATAAAGTTAGTCCTCTGTCTGTGTGAATGGAAAAAAAAACCTATCCCTTTCGAGGCGAGATGGAAAAATCTCTTATTTTTTAAGCTTTTCTGTCGACAAAGTTACTCCTTGGAATGGACAGACGATAACCTAACATATCCGAGGTGAATTGCAAAAATGATCGAACTCGCTTCGAGGAGCTGAAGATGCACCTCCCTGTAAACAAACCTGCCGGCGCCCATGGGATAACCATGGGCACCGGCAATTTATCATTTACCAATAATGCTATGTTCCTTGTTTGGTTTTAATTAATGGTAACTTTTAGAAGGCATTCGTAGTGTCCCCGATTTACGATTCGTAAGTATATAAAACGATCCGTTATTACATATTGAAACAGACTGAGCTTGATGTCCTCATTGAGAAAGTTAACATGAAAGAGAGGAATGATGAGGGAGGGAGAGAAAAATAGGATAACATCCAATGAAGACACTTAACTATTTGACCTAATAAATCGCTTGTAGAGTTAGTTGTAACAAGTGCACGCACAATGATTATCACTTATTAAAAGTAGGCGATAAGCTCTTAAAGCAAGCTATGTTCGACGAACTGGGCACTGACTACATAGACGTTGTTTACCCGACTATGGTAAAGCCAAAAAAAGAAAGGGTTATGTTTTTAGCAGTCTATGTAAAGAAATAAAATGAAATGAAATTGTTTATTGTCCAGATATACACCCAACTTTCAATAAATAACACAGATAATATACACATAGACAATGTAATAAACATAAGCAGTATTTACAATTCAATATTACGTAATCACAACAAAGAAAATCAATATGACATCCAAAAAAGTTGAGGGTCCCTGTTTTGAACAAAATCAACATGACGGATGTAACATCCAAAAAAATTGGTGGTCCCTATTATTCGTTCTCTTGTCGATTGGGATGTTACATAAAAGGTCTTGAGGAGTACTTTCTGAAACTATTTACAGTATTATTTCGTTTCAATAGCAGATGTGATTGGCTCTGACTATATCGTAGGGTAGATTAGCATTTATGTACTTATCTTGCATAGTCTTTTTTTCTTGAGTTTATGAAACCTTTTGTAATTCTTCAAGTTTTGGGCGCTGTAGAAGCCCAGACGAATCGTGTGTAGGTACGTAATATTTGTATGCAGAATTAAATGGAGAATAATGGCCATAAACCAGCTTTTTGAAATCCGGCTCTAATAGAGCTCTTATAGAGCTTATAACAGCACTAAACGCAAAAAGGCAACTTATAACACCGCTATTTGCTCGTTTAAAATATGTTGCTAAATTAAATTGAATAAAATGCTTATTGAACTTAAAAAAGATAAAACCCTAAAAAGTCGTCTGGATCATGCGTCTACGCATCAGCGTTATCAGACGTCTGTTTGCATTCATAAAAAAAACTGGCTTAATTATTTATGGTAAAGATACTACGGTGCTACCTGATGCTAAATGTAGGTATTCATCTTAATCAAAACTTGAGATATGTCTACACGAAGTCAGGAAATAGAATTTTAATTTATTTTAATTTTAAACAGGGATTCTGTGGATTACTTTACAGCTTTAAGCTTTATAAGTGGTTTACAATACAAAGAAAGCCCGTGTCTTCGCCAAAAGATGAAGAAGTTGCAAGATTTAGGAGTCGGGTATGACTGCTGGTTTTCGCACCAAAAAAAGTGTATAAATCGAGTAGCTTTTTTAAGCATTGAAATAATGGGGACCTAGTGGACAAACACGAAACTATCGAGGGTAAAGAAAAATGGATGAAAATCTAATTAACGAAATCAAAAGAGAGTTAAAATACGCAATATTCCGTTAAATAAAGTAATTGTAGCAGTATGTCGATGTAAAGTCGACAGCTTGACACCCGCGACACATTAACGCCATAAATAGAACAGGAAAAACTTTAATTAAATATAAGCAGACACAGTATTAATCAGTCCAGGGAGCGTCGTATGGACGTTTTTTTATAAAGTTTAAGCTGGGTTTATAAACAGCTCATTCATGCTTTAGTGAAGTTTTATAATGGTAAACAATGCAACTAATTACATTACCATGTAGATTGGCATCTAAAGGAGAACATTATCATGCGAAAAAATTAAAACTTTAATAATCAGGCGGAAACCAACGCATGACTAAGAAATTCTAAATCTTTATGCCATAATTTGTTTTTTCTTTAATCAAACCATAAGTTAATGGAACTAGCAGACCAAGCAAGCTGACCAAGCTAGTGGGCTGGCCATGTTTATCGAAGAACCGATGGCCTTTGGAACGTACGAGTTCTGGTGTGGAGCTCTTGAATTTAGAAGCTTAATGTGGGACGCCCCCCAGCTAGATGAACCCACGACCTTAAAAAAGGTGGCTGGGGCTGATGGATGAGGAAGGCGGAGAACAGGGTGTTATAACACAGCCTGGGCCTGAGGCCTATGTCCAGTAGCGGACTGCTAAGCTGAGTTGATTGACGTAGATGGAAAAGAGTCAGTTCGGACACCGTCACAGCATGTAACTGTCAACATGCCTCGGTTTGTAATTGATTTGAATGGAGCTATCATAAGTCTCTTCCCAGTCTTTGGTAGACCAAACCGCAATACAAAGTGGTATTTGTGTGTGGATGATTATTTCGTGGTTTTACTTAACAAAATATGTATACAGGTATCATAATGACATAAGACAAGTGCTCACACGCTCGGGACTTAACCGTTTTAGTTTTTGCTTAAAATAACACTTCTCAAAGTTCCCATTCTTCAATAAACTATTTACAGTGTGCGCACCGTGGGAAGTCCAAGTACAAAATAATATTATGCGAATATTTAAACTACAAACTGCAGCAAAAGTTGTTCATTTTAATGTCGACATTTATTCTCTCCCGGAAACTGCTAACATTTCAGGGTGCATTGCATAATTCGTTTGGAAACTTAAAGTGAAACAGAACTGTACTCTGAACAAAAGTTCACTAACAAAGGATAAAATTTTATACTACTGTTTGTTGGTTCAATGCCCAGTTTGAAGGGGCCCTAACTGTAACGTCACCTTATTATCACTTAGGCGTCGTCCCCGCGCTTAATCGGAAACATAATCCTCTATGTGTCCACGTCACACGGACTAAGTATAATGACGTCACAATGTTTGCACTCTTGCAGTTTAAACATCAGTTCAAGTTCAATGATTCGTGTGTAGTTTTTTATAGGTGTGGCTGCATTCGGTCTTTGTCTTGCTATGGCCGAGCACCAGGGGGCGCTGCGGCGCCGCCAGCTGTGTTCACGTCGGTCCGCAGTCGCGGTCCGTCAACGGGCGAGGTACCACGTGGTTACTCCACGTCCCGTAAATCAAAAACTTTCTTACGTCAAATCAATGGATATAACCTAACACGCGCGTTTCGCAAATTAAGAATAAGATGTGATATATTTGTGTTTACGTCGCGATGGCCTGTTAATCACTTATTATTGTGTGCAACAGTGACGTGCTGTGCTGTGCCAATGATGTGAATATTTTTTTCTGTGTTGTGTTGCATAAAAAAGGAGTTATGAGTATCCAAAAGTGTTTGCTGGATAATTCCAGCAGGATGATCAAGGCGATGTCGACTGCTAAGTCGAGTACCAGCGAAGTGAAGATGGTACGTACACTTTAACACTAGTTTGGCGTAATGAGCGACCTTGTGATGAAAGGAAAGCTGTGTTTTTAGGTTATTATTCAAGAAAACAATCATTAGCACCTCAGTAACTTCTTTATCGCACTGTCAGAGTTTAATGTGAAGTGAATTCGTGATAGCGTTAGGTGCAAAAACGTTTTAACTTAGTTTATGATTGTAACAAAACCTATATAAACTCAGTAACGTGTTTATATTATGTATAATTACGTCACGACATACGTTTCCGTTATTGCGGTGAATGCAATATGGCATTATTTCTATACAAAACACAATAAAATGACTGTGACATTTAGAGTAAAATATGCATAATAAGTTTGATTGAAATGAGGTTGTTTGAAGTATTTTCTCAATTCAGTCGTATAAGAGGAGCCATATTCGACGTTTGTAGCACCTATTCCTGCTAGAGCCAAAGATGTTAGTTGTTAATCAGCTGGCGGACTGTATTTATGTAAAATACATATTTACTTATCTAAGTCGATACATAATTGACCAAGACGAGTTAGTTACAGTCCTAATTGGTCTTATAACGGTTTTTGTAGGGAGGGGTTTAAAAAGAACTTAAAAAGGGATGGTTAATGGCGTTGAAGGGAAACTTAAGAATTCGCTAAGTGTCGGCAAACCTGTTATTTTTGCGTAGTTTAGGAAAGGATTGAATATCAGTGGGGCTTCTGGCCGTCAGACTTGTAAAAATTGCTAAGTACATACCTATGTTTTGATTTACAATTTTATTGCGAGTGACAACTAAAAGAATAAAATGTGTCTGACCTTTAAAAGTCAGCGAACCGTGATATTAAACATAAAGTCATGATGCTATTTGTTCTCATATTTGAGACTGATCTTACGTTTAGTTCGAGAAACTCCTGCCTGATGATGACCATGCCGATATAATTTTAAAGGTGTCTCATTTATGATACAACTTAATATTATCGAGAGCCATTCTTGGGACGACAGTCTTAGGAGCGACTTTTAAACACAATTCTAAGTGGTAACTCCCGTATTTTTAAAAACGGTCGCATTCTTCAAATTGGAAGTATTTTTGACAGATTCAATATTGTTAGAATCGGTTAAAATACCGCTAACTTCAGTACATTTTTGACAAGTTTTTGGCAGTGATTGTCGTTAAGATGAAATTGCTACTAGATTTGAACGTTTTTAAATACGTACGGGAATTAGCTTTCAGGTGACATCTTTTGAAAACTTTGAATGCCTTTGGTTATCGATTAGGTTTCCCTTTGAGGATCGTGATTTATGATAATTTCGATACTCTAGCTAGAGTTCTAGCACATTATATGAAAAACTACGTTTCTAGAAGATGGCGGGACGAACTTAACTTTTTTCAGAAATATTGACTACAAACAGCAGAAGATAAAAGAGTGATAAATGGAATGAGGGAAGGGAGGCCAAAACCTGCTGTGGGAAACAAACGGCTGATAATAATAATATATTTCTAGTGGAGGCTTTTGTTTAACAGATTAGTAACCTGAGCGTGATCTCCTTGTGAGATAACGGTAATTAAGTTTCAATTAGCTTAGTTATGCACTAAATAATTGCACACTGATGCAAGTACTAGATAGAAATATTAAAAACTATATGAATTTAAATGGCATTGTGCAACCAACAGCCGTATTATTTTGTGACGGCATCTACGTCACACAAAATGCTGACGTCACACAAATTCTGCATCGCGCAATTAGAGTTTACCGCGCGAAGTATATATACATCCCCGACATCAATCGTTGGGCAGTTGCCCGCCAGACACGATCCCCGTCTGGTCGGGGGATTCTCCCTTTTCTATAAAGGATGAGTGAACTTTGCACCCTGTTGCTCATACCTCTAAAATATAGATATGTATGTTAGCTCTTTGTGTTGGAGCTCACCCGGGGTTGTCTTACTTCCACCATATCTATTCCTGCCGCCAAGTAACGTTGCTGTGTTTTGGGTAGAAGCATATGAGTGTCCAGTCAGTTTCATATTAATGAATACGTGTTTTGCAAAGGACATTGTTAAATAATGGCCTGTGAAACAACACGTATGAAATCTTTACAATAATATAATTAATAGTTTTTTTTTTATAATTTACGTTACACTTATTACAATAGAACGGACACTTCTTAGATTCGAAAACATATTTTAAATAGTAATTCACTTCGGTTTTATTCCCCAGCGCCACTGAGCTATTACTATACGCTAGTAATATAGTTCAATGCCCAGCGCCATTATTTTTTGTTTCAATTTGACGTTTTGAATAGGCTCTCTCAGCGCTTGATCTATGTATACGGTTTTTGGTTACCAACAGAATAAAGCGATTGAAAGCGCTGTGTGAAACACAAAGCAACGTCGACACTGACAGTCGACTAATTGATAGATGACACTTTGACATTTGATAGTAATGACGGTGTAAATTTTGTCACTCAGAGTACATTTTTATATTAACTACTAACTACAAATAAATTAGTTTAAAGAAAGAATGGTTCTGACTACACTATAAATATGTAATGAAACGTTTGAAGATAAAATCCAATGTATTTTCACTAATAAACGCTAAGTTAATATGTTTCTATTGGCTTAACTACATATAACCACAATATCTGAAAGTGTTTTATATTTTTTACAATTCTCATCAGTTAGAACTTAGAAAGTAAATTCACTCTGTTGTTCGTTCTGTTGGTTCTTAGGGAACGATGTATGGACGCCGAACAATGTCCTTTTTATCGTTATTACTAGAGAGTAGAGTAGTACTAGAGATTGTTCAACTGACAGGTGTCAGGAACGCATTCACTCAACGGCCAGACTGTAGCGTAATTATAAAATGACAGCTTCACAATCACAATCTGTCATTTTGTCTATTCTTCCGTAGAAAAAACCCGTTTTTAGGGTGGTCATGCTACGCGTGCTGGAGTTACTTCGGCTTTGTCTCTGGTAAGGTAACTGCGACGCTTTTGGAATTGCTTATGTCCTACATCTATTTTATTAAAATCTTTATTTTACCGTCAGACAGCACAGCCGCTGGGTCTAGAACTCTAGAAGCATGAAGTTTTGCATAAGAGTTTCGAAAGTAACAAAGGAAAATATTTTTTTAAATATCATCCCAAAAGTGGTTAGTGGGATGAAAGTTTGTATCTACGTAATTTTTGCTGATGAAAATTCTATTGGGCCTGAATTTAATAAGCGGCAGTGATCATTTACCAGTACCCTACTTGCGTAGTACACGATCAATCACAATTTGCTTCGATTTGAAACAGATTACTAATCCATTGCTTCATATGTTGGAAAAAAAATCTGCTCAACAACGTAATTAACGCAATGAATGTTGTTGAAGTGTCAAAATGAAACAAATTAGTCATAATCGTTTACGAAAATAAGTTACGTAATTAGGGTACAGGTTCGACATGTGTTTGTTTGTCTCTAAAAGCGTCACGACATTTTTGTACATTTACCCTTCACGTAATTCCATAAGTATGTAACTTCTTTTAAATAGTTGTAATCTAACAATAGATATTGATCATTGAAGTGCCGCCAACGTTCTATAAGAATTATCAAGCAAATTATCGTGTAGGCAAAAAATTCTGAATAAAGAAGAACTAGGCTTTTCGTGGGGATTACGTGAATGTATTTAAGAGATAAAGAAAAAAAACCGGCCAAGTGCGTTTCGGATGAATTTATCACAAATACAAACTTAACATTATAGTTTTAATACATGTTCTCCCATATATTCCAACTGCAAATGTAAGTTTGTACGCACAATATTGAGTGATTTACCATATTATTTTAAGACCATAGACTTCTTATAGGTTTTCCTGTAATCTATGAGTAAAGAGCCACACTAAAGCCATACTAAGGTCTAGTAGTTTCGGAGATAAAGGACAGTGGTCAATTTTCATCGAATTTCTTAAATATCTTTAAAATTATATAAAACATACGTTTAAGATTTTCGGAACAAGCCCTTTCATTTGATACCTATGTCACGCGGTACTGTTAGCAAAACTTTTTTAAATTTTCTTGTTTGCCCCTTAAATGTGACCCCTATATTCAAAATTCATTTATATACGTTACACGTTCATGTTTGGGTTACAGAAATACATTTGTGTACCAAATTTCAACTAAATCGGTTCAGTAGTTTCGTAGCAAATTGGCTGTGACGGACGGACAGACAAACACACGAGTGATCCTATAAGGGTTCCGTTTTTTCCTTTTGAGGTACGGAACCTTAAAAGATGCCAAATCCTAACAATAGCCTAACATTTCATCATCTGCCTAGTTTTTCTCAACTATGTTGGAGTCGGTTTCTAGTCTAACCGGTTAAGCTGAATACCAGTATGTGTAATGCCATGGAGCGAATGCCTATCTGACCTCCATAACCCAGTTGCTGGGTAACACGATACCCTTTGGTTGTCACACGTTCGGACTACCCGTAAAGACTGTCAAAGATCTACAAATGACAGCTGGGACCAACGGCTTTTCGAGGCACGGCGGTGCCTCGGTATGTTATGACCTTGGACCTATGCAAGTGTTTCTTCTAACCTTGAAGACCGACCCGTGCGGCTGTTATTATTTAGCCACGATTCCCTCCATAGAATATACATTCATGAAGTACTAAAAGGACCACGAATTTCGGTTTAGTCGTTTTCGAGTTATGAGCACAGCAACGGACAGACATACAGGTTTTGCGTTTTATAACTGAAATGTAACCATGATCAACGTTGCAGACGGTGGGTTAAATTATATTGTGGACCAAGTATACAAATTTTGATACAATGCTACCGCACTAATTAACTCTACTTTAATTTTGTATAGTCCGTTCTCGTAGACAAACCGTTTAAACGGTTTTATGGGACATAGTTTTAAGTACAACACTACTATAAACTCTATACAGGGAGTATTAGAAGGGTGAAAAAAATCTGCTGTCCCGTAAAAAGCTTCAATAGCAGAATTTTTTTCCCGATTACAATGTTGGTCCCATGGAAAACTGCCGGAGTCGCGGGAAAGTCCGAAAGGGATACCGTGGTCCCTGGCAACATACAGGCAACTGAAGGAACACGGGTGGGTCCGTCCGGAGCGGGAGAAGTTATTTAATAAATTCCCACCGAAAAAAAAAGTCCCACGGGGAAAGTTGTTCAGTTTGGTGGTCTGCACGACACCCTTAAATTTGCCCACACCTTTCTAATACAACCGGTATAAATACATAATAATGTATCTAAATCGCATATCAACAAAGAAAGAGATGGAAGATCTGTTATACGATTGAGCTAAATCTTCTATAGAACCACAACAATTCGCGTCATTGGCGCCAATTCCACTACGTAACGAATCGCCAACACGAGGAAAAATTGTTTGAAACCTACCGTGCACGTATTTTAGCAATTACATTTTAGGTAGGTAGATATATTTATTATTATTTGTACTCGATAGTTTTCCTCATAATTACATTTTCCTCTTCCTGCTAAAACACTGCTTTGACATTTTATGTTAGGTTGTGATAATCCATGTTTATGATTTTGTGTGATTTCTATCCTAAAGTCCCTAAAAAATGTTAATAAGGGTAGGGTTAGAAGACGGTAGATGTTCTTCTTCTACTTGTTGTTGTAAGTTGGAAGAATGGTGCAGAATAAGAGATATTTAAACTAGGGGTGCACGTGCATCCAATACCGATACCGATATATCAGCATTATTTTATCATAGGTATCGACGATATTAATTTGATAATACACCAATACATTTCAAATTTACGAAATTTAAAAAAAAAACGCGTATTAAAGAATGGCGTAAATAGTACCTACTCTAGTTTAAAAATGAGTTCCGTCGCATCTGAGAAACTATTTTCTACAGCAGGCCTCATTCAAACGGACTTGCAAAATCGCATTTCTCCGCCTATCTTGAGAATGATTCATTAAAATAAACTTGTTAATGTTAATTATTAACTTAGAATATATTTTTGATTTAAGTTTATTAAATATATTTAATCATTTGTTTTTTTTTTAATTTCACCATCGGTATCGCCGATACGTATTCACAAATATCGGAATCGTTATCGTATCAGCCAAGATGCGTATCGATGTAATAAAATATATAAAATGATGTACCTATATAAAATGTTTCATAGTTTGTAAACTTATTTTTTCACACGACTATACTCTGTCCAGTTGATAATCTATCCAGCTGCAAAACTGTCCAGCTGAGAATCTGTCCAGTTGCGCCGGAGGGGACTATAATCTGTCCAGTTGCTAATCTGTCCAGCTGAGAATCTGTCCAGTTGCGAATTTGTCCAGTTGCTCCGGAGGGCACTATACTCTGTCTAGTTACTAATCTCTCCAGCTGCGAAACTGCCCAGCTGAGAATCTGTCCAGTTGAGAATCTGTCCAGTTGCTCCGGAGGGATTTAAACGACAAAAATGTATGGTTAAACAGATGCTAATCATTACTTAGCTTTAAGCAAGTTTTATAAATATGTAAGGGGGTCAATGTCCCGGGTGCATTTAAGTATTGCCTTTCGTGGATGCAATCTTAATGCACCCAGTAGACGCAGATGTTAATCTCAGATACCTGCTATTTAAGTAGTTACGATAAAGTATGACCTTATGGTCTGAAATCAGGTATTAGTTAGTTTACCAGTCATGCATGAGTTAGAAAGTGTTTTAAAGAATCTTATCTCATCATACTCAAGCCTTTAGAGCAGTGATAGGCTAGTGATTTGACCTTCAGACTGCCAAGTCATAGGTCTCGAGTTCGAACCCAAGGTACGCACCCTTGACTTTTCGGATTCATGTGCGTATTGTATTATTATTACTTGCTTAAAAAACGGTGAAGGAAAACATCGTGAGGAAATCGGCATGCCTTTGAGATATTTCTCGACTCTTTCACACAGTCCATCCATCGATTCTTTGATCTTCCCCTACTCTTATAGCCATTCACATTACATACTCAAAACTTTAATCTCGACATTTTCCTTATTCCTTCGTATCACATACAAGGGCGTGTTGTACAAATACTGACTAAAACCCATCCATGTTCCTTCAGTTGCCTGTGTGTTGCCAGGGGCAACGGTATTCCTTTCGGACTTTCCCACGACCCTTGCAGGCATCGGCCCTAGCGGACTCCGTCAGTTGTGCTGACATCTCTTTGAGGTGCGCGTGGAACACAACGCGCCGTCGACCCGGGCCTGGTCCTTATCGGACGGCGAGTAACCCATTGCTCACCGTCCGGAAGCCCATCACATGCCCATACCATAACAACCGCTTTCCACACAACTTCAACATACAGTGAAGAATGTTATCTGTTAAAATCTATGTTCGGTTCTTCTCCATATGTAAAGAAGCCTTTTCCCTGAAGTAGGCACTTACAGGCTCTTGTTAATATTTTATCAAACGGATTATGAACGTCAGTAGGTAGATATAACTTGACCTTATCATTCCTTTGACGTATCTTCCATTATTCACAGGGATACCTGACCTATTTACATGAAAATATTATATACCTATAGGTTCATGAAATGACCACGAAAAGGTTTTTCATTTCTAAATGCCAGGTACTTACATCCTACATTAAAAAAAAGTGTATGTGTGTCTGCTCCGACGCACGACTAGAGTTTACTCCTTAGTACGATTGTCTTTGAATATGCGAATAAGGAAAGAGGGTAAATAAACGCAACACTTAAAAAAAAAACGACCGAAATATCTAGATAGAAGTATGAAATTTATGTTCGCACATTTTAATCCGTTTTATCTATACTCATATTATAAAAAGGTTTGTTTGTTTGTATGTAGGGGGTAATCTCCGGAACTACCAGTCGGATTTGAAAAATTATTTTTGCATTGGATAGCCTAATTCTTGAGGAAGGTTATATAGGCGAACGAAGTCGCGGGCAGAAGCTAGTTTACGAATAAAACAAGTGTTACGCTTGTATAAATTTCACTCCTCATCTCCATAAACCGCCTTATATGAAAATCGATTCTCAGGAGTAAACTCCAACAAGCGCACCATGAAAATGATGTACCTTCGTTTATGTACGTCATGCAGTACAGATTTATTTTTATGATTATATATAGATTGTGAAGTACGGTGGTTTTATTTTTATGTCTGTTTTACTACTTGATGTTTTTATGGTATCACTGTCGAAAATATGTGAAAAATGTAGTGGGTAGACCAGCACCATAATGCGTAACAGACGATCAATCAAAATCTGAATCAATTTGAAGGATATTGCTGATTCATTGCTTCATATGTTCGAAAAGTTTGTCAGCTTAACAACGTTAATAGCGGAATGAATGTTGTTGAACTGTCAAAATGAAACAGTGTTGTGATTGATCGTGTGTTACGCAATTATAGTGCTGGTAGGATGCAGAAGTATTATAGATTTTTGAAGTGAAAACGTCTGTAGGAGCATTTTGCGGACTTTCTGGACAGTAAACGAAATCGAAGCATCACGCTCGGGTCGGTGACGCTGAATCGGAATATACTCGGCTCGAGTCGATAAGATTTCAGTTCTATATCGTGTCGTGGGGTCTTAATCATACCTCCTCTTTTTTCCTACTATGTTATGTTTCCATTTTCATAGATATTTTTCGTAAGGTACCTACTGGTCAGCTTTAGTATCTGGTCAGGAAACGAGATGTCACATCTCACGTTAAAATCTCATCGTGTCGTTGATCAAAACAAAAAGTTTGAATGAGTTTTGACAACGGATCAAATTGAACTATTGACTACAATTTACAGTAAAACACGTCCCCATTGATAGTTTCGCAATAAAAGGCTGTCAATGAAAATGCTGTGAAGTTCTGGAGAGTTTTACCTGTATAGCCTGTATACCTGTACCGGTATGTCCGTGGCATCACAGCGGGCCCTATCAGTATACCAGCGCTGCGGTATTTATTTATTTTTAAATATCGCAGCATCATGCTGAGATATGAGCCTTTTTGGCCTCGCACAGGTCGTAATTGTTTTTATTTGTTAGTCTAGAATGCTCCTTTTTTTTTTTTTTAATGTCTGTTTTTTTTTTCATTATGTTATATATTTCCTGTGCGTGTCCCAAAAAAAATATTTTCTTCTTTTCTTTCTTCTATAATGCTGCAGTAGCAGAGGTGGCAGTCCCGACCATGAACCCCAATATAATGCTCCGTGTACCCTTCCGTTTTCAAAGGTTAATGACGAAGATTTACACTAGTTCACGAGTTGTATGTTCCGACAATTTTCCCACGATTTCTAAACGTTAGGTACCTAAATATATTGATACCTACTCAATTTTGTTTGTATACTATCTTGAAATATGATCGACTAATGAAACTAGAAACTTGGTAGGAGTCTTACACTTTTGCTTTTAAAATTATATTTCACTGTTCTGCAAAAATAAATGTGGGTTAGTGACATGAAAAGGTAGTAAGTACCAAACTATGAACGTAGGTGACAATGAATAAATTGATGAGCTTGTTCGAGTGATAACATTACCAACACCAAGATAGTGACGTAATTTTTTTATTGGCTTGTAGTTAACAGCACCCAGAACTTGTCATTATCTACCCAACTCAAACAAAATTGGGGTCGGGCTCCACAGCTGCGACTGCCTATCTGACCTCCAAAGCCCAGTTACTGGGTAACGCTGACGTGTTGCCCAGTAAACAGTACACCAGTCTTACCAAAGGGTAGCGCTTGGTAAGACTGGTTGTTAGGCTTTCAGGCTTCTGACTTCTCCTTTTTCGTGTCGATAATTCCATTTTTCTGACAATCAGTATTCGTAAGGACTATTATTTATGGACATGTCTCTGCAACAATCATAGCCGCAATGGAACGGTCGTGAGAAAATGTTGAAACTACTTCAAAAAAGGCGGTTGGCCAAACGAGTAACTTTCAATTAGAATGAAGCTGCTTCATATATTTTTGGCAAAAACCCCTCGTAGTTTTGGATATTGATACCTAAACCACCCCTGTGACGAAATTCTAGTACTGTTTGGCCTCTGTAATGACAAACGCATATGAGTCCTCAGCTGAAAGATGTCCACTGCTGAACATAGGCCCGCCCACAAGCATTGCTTCCTGCGGCTTTTACTAGGTAATTAAACAAAATACACTAACAAAATTAGAATATCCTTCTTAAAACAATCAATCTGCCTAGCCTTTTCCCAACTATGTTGGGGTCGGCTTCCAGTCTAACCGGATGCGACTGCCTATCTGAACTCCACAATCCCGTAACTGGGTACCTACTAATACGATACGGTAAGACTGGTTATCAGACTTTCGGGCTTCTGACGACCCGCAACGATTGTCAAAGATCCACGATTGACGGCCGGGACCAACGGCTTAACGTGCTTTCCGAGGCACGGAGGAGTCTCGGTATGTAAAGATGATCACCCATCCACGGACCAACCCTGGCAAGCGTAGCTTAACCTGATGAATCGACCCGTGCGGCTGTTATTAAATAAAAAAAATATGTTAATATATTAACATATTTTTTTTGTATGTATCTTTTTACGGGTCTTTTTCACGTAGAATGTTCTTACTTTCACAACTAAAACCGAACGCCTGATCAATAACAATAGCAAAGAAACACGTTGTAACGTAAGTGCTATTCAACCTTATCTTTTACATTTCGTAGTCGTATCCATTTCACAGGGGAGAAAGAGAATTTTAATAGAATATTACGTTTAATAATCTTTTGTTTACCTCATTAGAATGCTGTAAAGCGACCTATTGTTTAAAATGAAGAAGGATTTCTTGAAATACACAGGAAACAAGGCTGGCTTAGATATTTTTAATTACGTTTTCCTCCTAGACTTCTTTGGCACGCTTCAAACGATGTCAATTTTCTATGGTTTGAAGTTAAATATTCGTATTTTATTCTACCGTAACGTTAAGAAACTAATAAACGCACAAAAACGTAACATCGCTACTGCAGGCAGAGATCTTTAATCACATTTCATCAGTTACGTCAATCTCATGTAGGTAAAGTCAGGAAATTAATTGACGCCAATGAAAAAGCCAATTGACGCAGGGAGTACCTAATAGGGCGAAGTTATTGCAATTAAGGCGCAGATATATGCTAGTGACCTTGAGTGATTAGTTTGCGTGTTCTGTACTGAGCTGACGCAACGCGTCGTCCGTCTAGCCAGTAATAGGACTCGCTCATCAAGGAGCGCTGTCCCAAATTACACGCATTATAATTAATTAAACATAAAACAAAAGGTATATTAATAAAACACGTATACTAAAAGCTCAATAATTAAATATTTTTCAAATGGTGAAGGTTTCAGAAAAATACGCTTGATAGATTTTGCGTGATTCTCAGTTTTTTTATCCGCGTTAGACATAACTTTACAAATTAATTTCACTATGTAATATAAACATTATCTAAAATATTCTTATATTACATACATAACATCACGCCTGCAATCCCCGATGGGTTATGCAGGAGTGTACCTATAGTACACCCACATTTCGCCAGTTATGTTTAAGTCGCACGTAATAGGGGCGAGCCTATTGCCATCAACCCGGCACAAATCCAGACTCCGGGCTGCTACTGAGAAATTCCAGATGGAAAAACCCAATAACACTTTGCCCGACCCAGGAATCGAACCCAGGACTTCATTCTCAGCGGTAGCGCTTTGCGACCACTAGACCAACGAGGCAGTCTATATTAATTTATTCAAAAAATGCTCTAATTTAAAATACATTTTTTCCAAATCATTAACACTACTCTTTTGAACGCGATCTTCATTATAAAGTCAATAAAAGTCGGTTATCACCGCCTTAACACTCTCTGCCTTTTCATTGAGGAATACAAAGTGTGATGTTATTTTAAACATAATAAACCGCAAGATTTATTCTGTTTAAAACAACATCTAATAGAGAATCAAGAAACGTTTCTAAAAGCAATTTAAGAAACCTTTCTTTGTTCTCTTATCTTGGTTTATTTGCAGCTTTAAGGGGTTGACGACATATTGCGAAGAAGAGGGATCACGCTTGACACTTTCTTGAATTGCTTACAGTTCTAAAGACACTTGCTATACAGCCTTTATAGAGCTCTAAAAAGGCTCTTGATGAAATAAAACTACTTTAAGTATTAAGGTTTATGGGTTCAGCTTTAATTGGTTTAACTTTTATTGTTATTGCTTTTCTTGTAAGGAGACTTACAGTACCTAAGTTTTGCTTAAGGTTATTCTCGAGTGATATATTTTTCTGAAATATATAAAAATAGGTTTAATTGTCACAGAAACACTTGCATACAAAGAGATAATTAACTCTAATAAAAAAGACAAATAAAGTAAAAAAAAAAACATAATTAAGTATAATGTTTTTTTTTTTTAATTTAGTTACCGTAACCTGGTCCTACTTTGCACCAAAATTTGCTCCAACTTTTTTTTTAATCCACATCTTTTTAAATCTTGCCTAAATCAGTAATGTGATGTATTGTGTATATAATAGTACTATTAAAGTTTAACCTGACATTAAATACATTATTGTATTTAGTGACCAAGTTTTTTATTTTTTTTATTTCTTTTGGAGCAAAGTAGTTCTTATGCAGGGGGTAACTGCACCGTAATTTCTCTTCACAGGTTTGTCATTTATTTTTCAATGGAGCATAGTTTTATTTAGTCATTTTTACTTTGCTCCGATAGGACAGGGTAATAGAAAGCAGATGTGTTATAAAATCACCTTTATTTATGAGAGATCAATTAAAAATCATATTTTGGTTTGCCATAGGATATTTTTTTCTTAATTATTACAGTAATTAACTACAACATTTCGTAAATAATTCAAAAATAAACAATATTGTTTTGCTCTAGCATAAATTATCAATAAAACAATCATTTATGAGATGAAAAAAATTATAAATTTTCAAAATCTTCTATTAACTTAGGTGCCCCATATTTGGTTCAGTTCTGGCACGGAATAAAAGTCTCTGCGTCCAATTTTTTTCGGTGTGTTTATGCTGCCAAGTACATCATTCCATGTGTAGTATAATTCGTCTTTAGGAAGAGGCCACTTCCAGTTCTTCAAAGAACGCTTCATTGATGATATAACAGCCCCATTTTTATTGATTTTTATAATCACGCCGGGAAACAGCTCACCTTCGTATTTAAAAATGACATATTGACCTTCTTTTTTTACCAAGGGCTGTAACGCTAGATTCTCTGAATCTATAGAATTTAAAATGTTGGGGTATTCGTTTTCAACGTCACTTAGTGGCCCTTCAGAGGAATCTCTTAAAGACATTTGATCATCACTTTCGCTGCTATCACCATTAATAATAGCAGAAGACGAACTAGGGACGGATTCTACTTCACCAGTTGTCGGCGAAACAAGCATCTGATCCGCTACACTTTTGCCTGGTATTAACTTTAGCTTTTTTCTGCCTCTGTTGGTTGCAACACCCTGAGTCCATGCGTTTCTTTTTATTTCCAGGCTTTGTACAAAAGAATCATTAATGGCCTCAGTGTTAATTGCGTGGGGTAGTCTATCTAGGAGAGGTTTAGCATCTAAAGGATAGATTCCGCATTTTGTAAATCCAGCTTTGAGGTTATTAGCACTGTTCAGGGTTATTGCATCCACTAAACGTTTTAACATTTGAGGGAAAATACCCTTTGGGAGAACTGCATTCTTATACCCACTCGCACTAGATTTCCAGTCGGACAGTATGGACCTCCAAGCAACTTTCAGTGGGCGGAAGAACGGCACATCTAGTGGCTGTGTTAAATGAGTACTGTTTGGTGGTAGACAAAGAAATGTGATGTTGTTTTCTTTGCATTGATTAATAACATCGAGAGAAATATGGGAAGATAAGTTATCTCCTATGATGACTTTCTTTCCTGGCATTTTTTTCAATCTAGGTAACAATTGCGATTGAAACCAATCAGTAAATATGCTCATATCAAACCAGCCGCTTTGGCTACAACTATAGCGGGTCCCTTCAGGTCCACCTTCCGTCCATGTTGTCCATAGACAGCTAGACTTATAAACGACGAATGGAGGAAGTAATTCGCCTTCAGCGCTTCCACAAAACATAATTGAAATACTGGATTTTGATGAATTTCGTAGAAGTTCCGGGTACTTGGTGCCTCTTTTTATAATCACTTTTTTATTGCCGGGATCATCCGTGACGTTTGTTTCGTCATAATTCCAAATATTACTGGCTGGCACATCTACGAGCTCTTGTCTAAGATATTCAATATATTCAGTTAAAATGTCTGGAGTGATGGCGGCTCTAGCTCGTCTAATATTTGCAGCAAAGCGTCTGGATAAATCAGGGTGGCGACGTAAAAATGACGCGACCCATTCGGTACCCGGTAAATTATTTTTAAATCTTATCACAGTTCGTCCAGTTTTATCAAGATAAGCTTTTACGATATAACGAAAATCAATTTCAGATAAGGGGAATCCATACGTTCCCATCAATTTAATGCAACTAGAAAACTGTGATTCTTCTTCATCATCAAAAACTTGAGGATGTCCTGGAGGTTTCACAGCTGTATTATTTTTTCTGGCTTTAATATAATTAATTATAGTCCTTCTAGGAATATTAAAATGCTTTTCAGCTTCTCGTTGGGTCATGGCTTTATTTTCTACTGTCAAAAGACATTCTTCTAATTTTTCTTTGCTATACGCTTTGTAGCGCCTTGCATCAGCTCGTCTTTTATATTTTCTAGGCATGTTTCTAGCCTAAAACAAGTAAAATACATAAGTAAGTAAACATAGATGGAAAAATTAAACTATGGGTATTCTTTGCTCCAGGCGCATTATAACCTCAAAAGTAAGCGCAAAGTATACCCAAGTCAAAAAAACTGATACAAGAAATACAATGCTGGTATTAAACACAAAATATCACCTGAATCTGATAGTTTAGAAAACACGTTAACTAATTAAATGCGACTGTAATTGTTTAAATCACAAGTTTAGGAGATGCAAATAGATTTTACTCACTTTTAAATTTTCACCTCGAAGAGCGATGCATTTCTACCACACACAGAAAAAAAAAATGGCTGACTTTGACATCTGTCAACTCTGGTGTTGCTAGATTAAGAACAATATTTTCAGATAAAAATATTGGATTCTACTAAACAGTAGAGTATCAGTACGCAAAATCAGATTTAATAATTTTTCGGAAGTGGAGCATTTTTACCACCTTAGGAGCAAAGTAGGGCCAGATTACGGTAAATGTTTTTTTTATAAAAATATTTAAAAATGTAAAAAATATGTATGAAAAGTAAGAATATAAAATATATATATTATATGTAGACATGAGCACAGGAGTCGGCAGCTGCACGTCGTGACTGGGACGAGAAGGCTTCCACTCAGCGTGATGCTATTCCCCCCTAGGACAGCATCATGCTGAGTGGAAGCCTATATCACCACTGCTTTTAAAAGGGTGAAGGAAAACATCGTGAGGAAACCGGCATGTCCTAGAACCCAAAAATTCGAAGACGTGTGACATCTATCAACCCGCACTGGGCCCGCGTGGTGTATTAGGGCCCACTCACCGAGAAGAGGCCTGTGTCGAAGCAGTGGGAACATTACAGGTGAATTATTTTATACCGGTTGTTTCTGTGATGGCAATTATCGCACCTGTGTTGTCTCTATTATTTAAGAAATCAATAGGAAACTCTGACTGTATTAGATCTTATAATATTTTTTCCTTTGGACTTACAGCTAAACAAAATAGACTAAGAAATTGAAAATGTGACTGACAGTCAATCACAATTCTTCACAAATAATTAACAGAATAATAAAAGAAATTTGTGAACAAAACAGCCAACAAAAACTATAAACCGCCAATCGCCATAGCTAAAACTATATACGTACATATTAATCTATTTATATAAAAATGAATCCCTATTTCCCTTGGTCACGGCATCACGCATGAACGGCTGGACCGATTTCGCTAATTCTTTTTCTGTTGTGTTCGTTATTGTCAGGACAAGGTTTTAGGTAGGTATAGGAAGGGTAGATAGGTAGGTAGGTAGGTAGGTAGGCTAGGTAGGGTAGGTAGGGTAGGTAGGTAGGTAGGCTAGGTAGGGTAGGTAGGGTAGGTAGGGTAGGTAGGTAGGTAGGTAGATAGGTAGGTGCGCTTTAGATAAGTACTGCTACCCGTGCGAAGCCGGGACGGGCAGCTAGTACTATATACATACAACAATACAATATAGGTGCTAAAATTAGGCTACTCAGGCTAACATAATTTGAGCAATATCCAACATCAGGTGAAAAAGTTAAAGCTCAAGTAATAAAACCAGTGTGAGCAAATGTGCTCTCTACCTATTACATGGAACGGCTCACCAATAGGTGATTCACACGAATTTACTCGCCCGAAACGGGCGATTCGACATTTTTATATACAATATTTTTTTCTTGAGGTGATTCCCACGAAGTACGCCTACAAATAAATTAACTGCATACGAAAAGCCTAAAGAAAAAAAAAAGTGCCGAAACGGACGAATGTCCGTTTCGTTCGTGGGAATCACCAATAAGCCCATCGAACTTATACACAATGGGCTTTATTACTTACTTCTGTACCTACAGGAGTGATGTTATCCTACGTTCCTAAGGGATGTAACTCAAAGTTCAACCATTCATTACGCTGAATACTCACTGCGCCTGTAATCAAGTCGCCAGTTATAATAATTAATTAATTATTATTCAAGCGAGCCCTGCATGGACGACACGACATCTCTCGTGTGATGGAAACATACGGGAGAATAATACAGACGGGTAAGTTGAGTGTGAAAATAAGTGGCTGTACCGCAACACAAATAGTTATACACATAATTATATTGGTAAGGGATTCTTAACCTATGAAAATTAGAAGCACCACACAAATCACATCTAAAAAAAAAAATTAAAAAAAAATCATCCATCCATAATGGATAAATATCCATTTGATATCCATCAAATATTGGTGTTCCTAGTTTATAATACATAAGTTAAAATATTTATGAATCAATGTACTCTTTTGACAAAACAGTTTACAAAAACAGATCTGTAACTTCAAATCAAAAGCATTGCAACACTATTTAAGACTTTTCCATGAACAGTCATGACGAATACGTGAGGTGAGGAAAGTGCAGTATTTAAAAAATATTATTTTTTATTTGTAAATTGCTAAAGGAGACCATATAATTAGAGTACTAAAGGATCTTTTTGGCGCTTCAATGACGTTGTGATAGCGTGGCGCTGTTCGTAAACATTTTTGTGATAGTCAGTATTAAAAAATAAGATGGCGGCATTGGATCTGATTTTGCCCACGCTCCAAAAGATCAGTCAGTTCTGTCCTCTACTCTTTAATAATTAACCACATTATTACGAGCAAACAAAGGCTTACAACATAAATCTCGCTGTAACACGCGAAATCAAGTCGACAACCTTAATTAAATTAAACATGCATAATTAACGTAAGCCATGCGCGACCGCGCCTTTAGTGTAATGAAAACATACGGATGGTCAATTTTGACGTCTACAATGTTGACGTCAACGACGTCAACGTCACGCTACGAAATAAGTAGAAAATATAAGTCTGATTAATAGTTAGACGGCAGTGGTTCAAATCGATTTAAAGTGTCATAGTCGTTTTGCGTGGATGTGACGCATATTTTCCCCCAATTTGTTATTTACGTGATTTTTTTATTATCTTTCTTTGCGTCATGTTTACCGCAAATAAACGTATTTTCTTTCTTTCTTTCTTTCTTTTTCTATAGTGTCACTTTTAAGGTCCGACTTTTCAATCTTCAGATAACTCAGCTTCTGGCTGCAATTTTGATCGGATGGAAGTCGTTAAACATACAATGTACTAAAATAACAGCCACATTTTAATAAAACACCCTCGGCGCTCGACCCACCGCATCGCATCGCGTCGCCCACCCGTTACTTCGTTTTCGTTTAGGGTTCTTTCTGACTTTTTTTCTCTTTGCTCGACTCCTAGCTTCCTCAAGAATTGGGCTATCAAAAGCAAAAACATTAAAAAAAAAAACAGCTTTATTATATTAGTAGAGATTTCTCTAGTAGGTGTATAGTCGTATCAGCAGGTACCTTGTTATGTCTCCTGTGGGAATTAGCGAGATACGTTTTTTTATTCATGATGTGAGATTGTCACAGTTTCATTTCTACCTTACCTGAGCCTCAATAAAGCTTTTTATATCTATCTTAATACGGCATTGCAGCCGCAGTGGACATGAGGTGTTAACAAAGTATTTGAATTTCTGTCAATTTGCGACAGGTGAAGTTGTCTCGTCTACAACGTAATATTATCGAAGCAACATATATCTAGATCACCAATTTGAAGAGCACCCATGCGAATATCAGCCATAGTATTACAATGGGGAATACTACGAATGAGTGATATTCGTTCTACAAATTGGTGATCTAAACGGCCTCATATTGTCAACTAACTTCGCCCGCATGATATCTTGATAAATTATAGCATAAATATATGCTACTTAAATATATGTAACTTAGTGATAATGTAGCATTCTACTGGTGAAATACATTTTAAAATCCTTTGAGTTGTTTCTGAGTTTATTCATTACAAAGAAAAGCACAAATCTTTTCTCTTTATAATATTAGTGTAGATGTACACTACACATGGTACACTCAATTAAGTATTAATTACAAAGAAGCCCATCCTCTCATCTCCGTATAGAAACGTGTCAGTACTTGAGTAGTACATAATATGTATGTTTTATGGCATTTACTGCAGCACTTAAAATGTTACTCGTGGCGTTGAGTGGCAGTAGGTTATGTATGCCGTGTTGAGTCGAGTTTCATACGAATTTATTACCTACGATACTTACTTGTTCGCGGTTTTTTACGTGCCTCTACTTATCATATTATTGTAGCCATGCTAAGTATGTTTTTATGGAATAAAATTATCAATTCATTCGCCAAATATTTTGAAGTTAAGTAAGTACTATTATAGCTTTTCCCGCTGTATCCGAATTTAATGTACCTTTTCTATTGTTTTTTCCGGGTTAGTGCTCATATACACCAGCGGCACGTTGGCAACGGCAAAAGTAACTGCAGTCGGAGACGTCGACGGCAGCTGTCGACGCGTCATCGGCTGCTGTTGGCAACGTGCCGCTCGTGTGTATAAGCACTTCGCTTAAATTGCAAATTTTCACTGTTATCGGTTCAGCAGTTGTGACGTAAAGAAGTAACAAAAAAGCAGAAACACTTTTAAAAAAAAGCATGTCCAGTTAAACTTATTTGAACGAATTTTATGTTTGGCCTTTAGATAATCACATACGGCTAAATGTCAGTATGACAACTACAAAGAGACCGACATCACACCGACCCCTCCTAACCCCCACCTAACCTAACCCAATTAGTGAGATACGTGATTAGTTTGTGTTGTTGTGTGACATCGATACCAGTTTCATGGTTCTGGTATGTGGAATAATATTAATTAAGCAGCAGTCTGGCATTAAGCTCTATGACACAGTTAGTCTTCTCACGAAGCGGTACCTACAAACTTATAAGAAAAGGTAACTGTAACTAAAACTCAAACTGAAAGCGTTCATTGCTTTTCGGAAATAAAAAAATCCTTGTTTCGTTGAAAAGGTTAGACCAGCAGGGTAATAGCATACATCGCCGTGTCCTCGTGGAGGCGATCGGCGGCGGGGAATTCTCGCGTCCGGCCCTGGTTCAGGCCATGGTACGGAGCGAGAGGAAATGGGAGGCCGTCACCTCCTTCTTCGAAGCGGTAACGCTCACGAAGGAGGAGGAGGCAGAACGCGTAAGGGAGAGGCATATTTCGCGCCCTCACGCCCCTATCCGCCGCAGAAGGAGACTCCCTGGGTGTCGGGAATCGAAGGCCGATTTCCGGCCACCGTAGGCGCGGGCTTGCGGACGGTGAGCAATGGGTAGCTCGCCGTCCGATAAGGCCAAGGCCCGGGTCGACGGCGCGTTGTGTTCCACGCGCGCCTCAAATAGATGTCAGCAGAATTGACGGGGTCCGTTAGGGTCGATACCTGCCGGGGGTGCGAAGAAGACCGAAAGGGAGATCGTGGTCCCACCAAAAAAAAAAAAAAAACAAAAGGCTAATAGCGTAACACAATTACAGTAGCAATGGGTTTCATAACCAATTAAAAGCACTTTTGCATTGTCAAGGAGTCGGTCAGTCAGAAAGATGAGGCTAGTTGCCTATTCCAAACCGTAGTAAGTTCATATGGAGAAGAATGGGCAAGAAACTCCATGGACACTCTTAATTGCATGTCGTATTAGAATGAATAAGGTTCCAAATCATAGGCTTAAAAATACTGATTTAAATCGTATTTTTTCATACAATTTCCTGTAGTAATTTCCCACTGCTGATGATGTTTCTTTTTCAGTCTTTTTCAGAAACAAAAAAGGCCGCAAGTTACCTGAAAAATATTTTTTGTTGTATTTTCCTCTTGCTGTATTGATAAAAACCAGCTTCGCCGTTTCTGAAATTCAGGTTTTCGTTAATAGTCACGTTTAACAACTAACCATGTATGTACAATGATACATTGAAACTGCATCCATTTATGTGTAAAGTACCTGGGCGACCGAGCTCTGCTCGGGTGACATTAGAGAATGCTCATTTAATAGTATAGGATAATTAATACTTATCCCATGTATAGTACATACTAATTCCATGCTGTCATGATAGTAGGTAATTACTAATTCTATGATGCCATATCATAATTCTAAGGTAGCTATCTTGTTACAAACTTTTGGGGGACCGAGCTCTGCTCGGGTGAAAATACGGAGAAAACGATTTTTTCCAGATATGAGTCATAGCTAGATCGATTTTTCGCCCCCGTAAACCCCTATATTGCAACTTTCATCGAAATCGTTAGAGCCGTTTTTTAGAATGTGATTACAAATAATACGCAATGTTAATAAGCAATGTTACAAAATATTTGCAACATTGCTTATTTAATAGGATAGGATTTACCAACATAACTATTACTTAGGTGACAATAATATTATTATACCTACTGTTCTTGCTAGTGTTGTAGTGGCCAGCTTGGACTACATACATGAACTCACGCTTTCTCCCAATGGGGGTAGGCAGAAACTACAGAACGCCCCCTGCTACGATCCTTACATAGGTACTTCTTTTGCCTCGTTAACGTAACTTTTTTTTTTTTTTTGGGTGGGAAATCATCAAATAACTTCTCCCGCTCTGGGCGGAGCGGGAGGGCGTGTCAGACTCTTACTGACTAAAACCCACCCATGTTCCTTCGGTTGCCCTGTTACCGGGGGCCCGGGGGCCACGATCTCCCTTTCGGTTTTCTTCGCAACCCCGGCAGGCATCGGCCTTAGTGGACCCCTTCAATTCTGCTGACATCTCTTTGAGGCGCGCGTGGAACACAACGCGCCGTCGACCCGGGCCTGGTCCTTATCGGACGGTGAGCCACCCATTGCTCACCGTCCGCAAGCCCGCACCTACGGTGGCCGGAAATCGCCTCGCGATTCCCGACGCCCTGGGCGTCTCCTCCTGCGGCGGTTAGGGGCGTGAGGGCGCGAAGTTTGCCTCTCCCTCACACGTTCCGCCTCCTCCTTCGCGAGCATTACCGCTTCGCAGAAGGTCGTTAACGTAACTTGGACTAATTAAGCAAATCAGGAGGAAACTTCAATTAATCACCATTTACCTCATCGACAATTAGAAATAAACCATATCTGCAATCTGCAATCTGTCAGTAAGTGGAGAGAACCTCATAAACAATGAGCTAGAGTGCGCTCGGAAATTAGCTCCTATTTTTTTTTTTTTTGGTGTTACTTTCGTTTTAGTGGCAGCTTGTTTTTTTAGAGGACACTGAATGACACCTTATGTAATTTTATCCTGGAAGTCTACTTACGATTTAAATTTATATTTTTGTTATGTATTTAACAGGTACGTGCATTATATTGAAGCGTATGTTTTCATTAATTATCCGTCAATGTAGGTATGGAATTTTATTTTTTATTATCATGATTCTTTAAGAACACAATTAATATTATTATAATTAAGTACGATAAAAATAAGTACAAGTTACAACACAGATTTTATATCTAGATTGATTGGTTATTTGAATCTTGATCCTAGGACAGAATACATAATAGTACAAGTACAGAAGATTTACTCCGCAAAATCATTTCAATAAATAGCGACTCTTGCTACTACACAATAAAGTGCAATTCAGTTCGCACAGCGCTAATTACCAACAATTATATTCACCTAGCAGTTGTCTCTCTTTCTATCACGTAACTCTTATCATTATCTTCTGACAATGCCCACTGAATTGGCCCGACAAGTCGAGCCCGCCGCGTACTTGTTGCTTCATAGATGCGGAACACCTAAAATGCGGAGTACACCCTGGCCTAATCCTTTATGAACCGAGTGTCTTCATAAATAATAAGAATTAGGTATTTCAATAACTTAACTTGGCCTTACGAGAACAAAGAGACGTAGATTTGAAGCTACATAATTCATTTACTTTTAAATTTATTAAAAACTCCAGCAAACAGGCAGTTTTAAAATTTTCATTTAAAACTGTCCAGACATGTAAATTGGACGTGAATAATGTAAGCGACAAATGTAGGTTTTGGGCAAAAAGCATTTTAATGAGATTACGAATTAATGGACGTACACACGGTTACACATTAAGCTATACATGCCCAGTATAAGCTGACCTCGCATTGTACGGAAATTCTATACAATGCGAGATCAGCATAAATTGGAAATGTGCTTGATGTGTAGCCACACAAACCCAGGCAAAATGTGAACACTTTTAAAATATTAATTCATGAAAAAATATTTTTACAGACGTTGACAGAACTAAGCGTCTATGGTAGCCGACGTTCGCACGGACGTAATAAAATCGCGGCGGGATGTTATCGTGCACTGGATTTTCAACTTTCCGTGCTAAGCCAAGCGTCGAGAATCCAACGCGCTGGGACGCACTCTCGTCCCAGCGCCTTGAAAAAACACACTGTTGGATTTTCAACTCTCGGCGCTTAGCAGAGCGTTGAAATTCCAGTGCACGAAAAAAAAATCACCGCAATTTTATTACGTCGGCTTATTGTTTGTGTGTTGTGCGCTTGTATAATTTGTAATGTGACGATATTATCGTGGACGTTTACGTCCACGTCCAGAAAGTGTATGGAAATACGTGCACGATATAACGTAGTCGTGAACTCGTACACGGCGTGTTGCCACACCAAGCACCGAGCGCAGACTGCGCTCGGACAAGTTAATCGTCATCCTGAGGATGCCTCGTTGAGAGGTGAAACACGTGTCGATTTCTTCCAGGGTCTTTTCAAGACTCTTTAGAAATAGCTAAGCGGAAAAGGTTACTAAATATATCCACATCATCATTTCATTATGGATTTCCGCAAGGTCACGCCTGAATCAATTAACTATCCAAAACAGCCAAGTTTCTTAAACTTAAACGGATTGTCGATCCTCAGGGTTTGTAAGTTTTCGACTGAATCAAATCTCAAAGGAATTATTAATTCAGAACATAGCACATAGGAAACTGACATCTCAATATTACCCTGTTCTTTACATTATGTATATTCCTACATATTTGAACTGGATGAAGTAGTTCCCTTGAGTATAAATGTAGTCAAAACTTTGATCAGTTTAATAAAACTTAGTTTAGGTCTCGGCACTAGTTTTAGGGGCGATAATTGTGTAAAACAACAATTGTACTAAGTAAAGAAGATTGTATGTTCGTGTTACTTCTACACTTTCTAATAATGTTGCTCTAGCTACTACCTACTGTCTTTCGAATTGTCACTGAAAAATATATAAATGTTATTACATAAGCCTTACTTATTTATCTAAAAGGCTTTTTTAAGCGAAAAGGCCAAGAACCGTTTCATCTTGCAACAGCGTATCATGTTTATTGTTTAAACGCAAAATGTTGAACTTGTAAAATGTCCAGTTTTTTTTAAATGTCAATAGGCCTTGCTCTATCTGGATTATTTTTAGAACTATGTTGTGGTTCATCACCTTTTTTCCTTTTTTTAAAGTAATTGACATTCTATTATGCGTAATAACCACATTAATTCGTGCCTTTACCCTGCGGTAATTTGAGATCTAGACGCGTCTAGATCTTACGCCGACTGTCGGCACCGGGTGGCGTGCGCACGCGCCACTATCGCGATGTTTACACAGCGCGGATGCGTTTTGTAAACATTGCTCTGGGTGGTCGACGGACTTATGGATAACAAAATTAAGATGATAGCTAGGTATGAGCTGTGATTCTGCCTATATTTAAAATATATTTTATTTGAGAATTTTGCTACTTAAATTATTATGAAGTAGATATTTCTTATAAAATATGGATATTTTCCTAGTTCGTTCTCTTTTTTTCATTGCTTCTTTGGTATTATTATTTTCTATAAAAAATAGCTGAGTAATTCTAGGATCTAATCTTAGCTAGGACTCATATATTTACTAAGAATTTTTAGATCTGATAGTTATAGATTTCGGATCAACTGATACAAGACAATTTTGAAATCTTTTTTTTAGTCAATTCGTTGGAAAATGGTTGTAAAGCGATCAGTTTCAAACAACTACCAATCCTCATAAAACACAAAATGTAGTAGTAGTTCATAAATGAAAAGATAGAAAAATATTGAAATTGTTGAATGAAATATCCAACAAACTCATAAGTCAGACTTGTTTAGATAACCACGGAAGAATAGCAGACGCACTCCGGCGCAGGTGATCAATTTTATGAAGATTAGACAAGTTATTAACAAAGAAGTTATAGAAAAACAAACATGTGTCAAAAGTTCATGAGTTGAATGATGAAGATTATCCTATGTATTTAAAATGAAAGAGATATAAATAAAACAAAAAAATACGTTTTAACTGGTAATGCGTTTAGACACATTGATTTACAATGGCGTAAAAAGTCTTCCAGAGGGTTTTTGAGCAAGCATATTCAGGGCGATAGCTGAGTAGGTGCAGCATGATCAGACAACATCTTGAGGGGGACCTGAAAATGCATGATGAATATTGATCGAGTCTTCTTTTTTTGCAGAATGTTCAGACCTTATTTTTAGGCCATGCTTCCGAATATAGCATAAGCATAATCAGGCTTTAATGTTCCTACTGCTGGGACAGAGGCCTCGTCTCTTCGAGGAGTGGGCTATAATCTACTACGCGGGCCCAGTGCGGTTTGATAGTTGTCACAAATGACTTCGAATTTTTGGTTCTAGGACATGCCAGTGTCCTCACGATGTTGTCCTTCACCGTTTTTGGGAGCAGAATGATTGCTGTTGCTAAATGCTTTATGTACTTTACTAAAGGGGATTAATTACCACTACTACTTACACTTATACTTTTAAAAGATTCGTTCTTTCTAAAGTAATGATTGTCAATGTTTTGATTGACATTCATGATTTCTGACTTTCTGATTTGAGAATTTGAAATTAGGAACTTGCCGAATTCTACATTAGCATTACTTAAGGTGATTCCTTTAATATAGCCCTCGAAATTCAAAATATCTTATATTATGCAAATGCAGCTTAAAATAAAAATGTCAAATTTGATTTTCATGTCAAATGTCTTACTTTAGTTTTTGGAAACAAATGTGTTTTGCGGGCGTCACTTTAAGAGGGACGCGCTGAGGTAGCCCACGAAATTCAAATTTTCTTACGTATTTTGCAATTTGCAGGTCAGTGTCAGGTTGACAGGTTGTATATTGATTAAAATATGGTTCGCGACGTGCCTAACAAATTTGGCCTTACAGATTTATAATCATTATAATCAGCAATACAACTTCCTAAGTTAGAATTGGCTTCAAATGTCATGATTTCATGAAATTGTCATTCAATAGAGTAATATGAACTTAGAGAGTAGTGTTGATAATAATTGTATAAATAAATATTTGTTACAACCGCGACTCATATTTAGAACAACATACAACTCGATACTGACCTACAAATTGCAAAAAACGTATAATTTGAATTCCGTTAGCTACCCTGACGCTTTCGCCTTAAAGTAGAGACGGACATTGTTCTCAACTATTCAACAGTCAACTTCAAATTCTGAATTCAGAAAACCGAGCCTTAGTCATGCAACTATAGCTAAAACTCATTGTAATGTATATAAGACGTAGCATGTGTTCTGTATTTTCTTCATAAGGGGCTAGGTTTTTGTATACTTTTATGTTTATGCCTTAGCATGTCTAGTTATTAATTATTTTCTCCAATTTCTTTCCTACAGGGTGTCCATAGTGGGCTGAAAAGAGTCGGGCAGGCAGTGCTGTCTCTTTCCGTCCCATCGCTGTCAAAAAATAAAGTCAGTACAGTTTGCGCATAATCAAAATGATCAAGATCATCATGGATTTATTAACAGCTTGACTTACATGAGGAAATTACGTTTAAATTTTCATTAATATTATAAATACTTCGACATCATATTTGGAAGCATGTATTTTGGGTGCCGTGGTGAGGTTTTTCGCATGATTTTAATGGGTTGGTTTAGGAGTGTTTTAGAAAATGGAGGTAAGGTTATCTACTGCAATACCACACACTAGTGACAGTTTAAGGGCTTTAGCACTGATAACTGACACTGTGGATGCCAAAGACGAGTTTTATACGTAAGGCTTTGCAGATAAGCAAAGCTGTAAACTGTGTATATTGTTAAACATCATCATCATTTTAGCCGAAAGACGCCCACTGCTGGACATAGGCCAAGCACCGCCACTTCGATCGGTTCTGTGCTTCTCGCATCCAGCGGATTCCTTCGGCCTTCACCACGTCATTTGTCCACCTTGTGCGCCTTCCAACGCTACGTTTTCCGGTACGCAGTCACTCAAGAACCTTTCGGCGTCATTGGCCATCTGTTCTGCGAGCAATGTGCCCTACCCACTGCCTTAAGTTGTATATGTAAATCATATTCAGCTTGTTTTTATTTCAGTTGAAAAATTGGTCAGGTTTGAATCCATGAGAGGTCCATCTGTGAAAAAAGGACTAAATCAGTGTAAGCCTAGTTTTCTGTACCTTAATCTTTATAAATGTTAAGGAAGACCCTTTTCTACAAAAAAGGTGTTAATAAAATCTGTTCTTATCAATAATGAGTCAAGTTTTCAGAGCCTCAAATCATCTTGAAAGGCGACTTTCAAATTAGGACGACTCCTGAAAGGTAGGAAAGCGTTCTCAGTAGGATTTTCTCTATGATCCGTACCCGAGATTGGGTTTCAACAAAAAATGGTTTAGCTTTAGTCCATCCATATATGTTAGTTATTATGTGATTTGGATTCTTTTCAAATACGACAGGAAGATTTCACGTAATACTGGGTTTGTGAAAAGCGTTATTTTTCCAACAACTTACAAGCATAACTTTCGTAAAGGAGGAGGTTCTCAGTTCGTCGAAATATATATAATATATATTTTATGTATGTTCCCCGATTACTCGAAAAATGCTGGACCGATTTGAAAAATTTTTTTTTTTTGGGTATACTTTCAAGTTGGTCCCATTATCATTAGGTCACGATCTGATGATGGGATCTTGGAGAAATCGAGGGAACTCTTCAAATATTATAGGCACATCGATAGCGATTTGGGTATTTTTGATGAGCAGTTGACATTAGGCTATTGTAACTTAGATAAATTACAAACCAATCCACTACAAAGTGAAAAATAACTTTAATTTCGGAAGTCGGTATCAAAAATCTAAAATACTGATCCAAAGACACAGACTTTTGAAATTAAAGTATTTCTCACTTTGTAGTTTGGAAGTCGGTTGTAGAAGTTTTATACGACGATTTGTTTAGGAGTGAGTTTATGAGTGAACAGATGAACATACATACATAGCCCTTTAAAATCATTAACCCTTCTTTGGCTTTGCCGGAGTCGGTTAGATAATGCTTGTTTTTATGAGTGAGTGTGATTTTAATAAACATTTGTGTTTAATTACAATTAAAAGAACTTAAGCTTAAACGTCGTGGTTCCATCAACGTGATTAACTGTTAGGTATCACCTGCATACGAGCCTTTTAGGCTGGTTTCACAGCTCTCCGGGAAACCCGCACGGGCCGCTCGCACACGGGAGACCCGTACGGGTAGCGCTCGCAGTTCTCTGAGACGAGGTAGCTAGTACGATACGGTTGCTAGCGTTGTACGGGCTCTACCTGGAGCGGGTCGTGTACGGACCAATCCGCGTCGCTGTGAAACAATGTTTTAGCGTTTCACGTATGTCTCCGTTCCGGGAGCTCGTACGGGCGGCCCGTACGGGTCTCCCGCACAGCTGTGAAACCAGCCTTAGTATTATATAGGTCGTATCACACACGACACGGAATCCTAGAGAAGCGACGATCGTGATCAGGTAATAATACCATTGTTAGTGCGCATAGGGTTGCCTTCCGCCCGGATTTGTTCGGATAGTGTCCGGTTTTTCGGTCTCCCGTCCGGACTTTGTCCGACCTAATCATAGTTTTTCGAATTAAGGGGATTCTTTTAGTTAGGAAATAAAAATTCTAAAATGATTACTAAAAAAACTAAGATTAAAAGTGGATCCGGACTGTTTTTGCAAATGTTAGTCTTTTTCACGACTTTTCAAATTCCAGCCTAGGTTAACCATTTCCACTGTGATGACAGCAATGCAATCATTTCGTGCGCACAAGTTGATGGCGTTGCTGTCATCAGAGTTAACACGTGTACGATAAAATGACAGTACCTATAGGTGAATTAAATTCTATTGGCACGTGTTTGCGAGCGTTCTCGTTAGCGGTGGTCAATGTCAATTTATTATCTTACTTAGGTACAGTTTATATTGTATCAGTAGGGTGTAAGACACACGTTTTTAATACGAATGTCATCGTACTTGTAAAAAGTGTTTTTTTAATGTTCAGTAGGTATCTAAGTAGGTACCCGGAGTTTTCTCACATAGTGAAATGACACATTTGAAGAATAATTTCTGGGCATTTATGTAAGCCACATTCTTTCGGTAAGTCATCTACTTGTCGTGATTCCTTTGATTTAATTTAAAAAAAAATGTATTATTTTAATATCGATTTATAATATCCACTGTGGCAACACTGTTAAAGTACAAATTATTAATAATATAAGAAACTTCTAAATGTATTTTCACTATGGCAACTGAATGTATTGTTTTACTTTGGCAACACTTAGAAATGACGGTTATAACAATAAAGTTATTTCTGGGTGGGGCAAGAGTCGTTTTAAATTGGATGAAATTTGACACACAGGTAGACCATGACCTAAGGTAGGACATAGGAATCTTTTTATCAAGGTAGTATGTTCCCGTGGGATAAATTCCGGTCTCCACGCCAAATCTGCGGGCAAAACCTAGTTAGTGATTAGTTTGCGAATTCTATAGTTAGGTATTAACTCAAACCATAGGTTAAGCGGAGATTCCACATTTCTTGTTAAGATATTTTTTTGCATTTTTCCACTTGATGTAAAAAGGTATAATAAAGAAGATTATATATTTACTTAAGATATAAAACAGAATACATACATCAGTCATCTCGGACGGTGTTTGGGAGGGCCGGTATCGGCAGTACAACATTAGTACACATGTCGCATGTGAGTGATAAAACGCATATACATAATTAGACCGAGAGTTGTGCATTTCATGTGGACTTATTATAATTAAAACTTTGATTTTGAAATGTATCTAATATATTTTTTTCTGCATGCAATATTTTTTATTTATTTGATTGTGTAAATCTTAAGAAAATAAATAAAGCAATTACATAAATCAAAGTATATCAACGGTCCATAATAATAATAATATCCTCATCGCTGTATGACGTTGACGTCGTAGTGGGCTTGCGCGCTCCAAACTCTATGTCTGCGCCGGTAGAGTTGACTTTGCCGGAACAGGTCTGGGATGAGGAACCAGACCAAGAGAGATGCAAAAACACGCAAAGCAGTATGTGGCGAGCTGTTGGGCAGTAGCGACCCCACGGACCCTGTCTCCCGGGAGAAGTCTTGAACACAGACGAGGAACGAACCTCCCACCTCATTCTTGCCTTAATTGGCCGGCTTGAGTGGAGATTCGCAAGAGAAAACGTGCTCGGAGGAAGGATGTATTCCAGTAAGTGCTCGTAGGCATTATGAGCATCTTCCGGGCTCTGGGATTGTTCTGAAAGCCGTGGAATACCCTCTCCACTCCTCAAGCACCTCAGGACATGTTGTCCCCTTGTCGCCACGTCACTATGTGCTAGCGTCAGTTTTCGGAGGTCCATTAATGAGTGTGCAAGTCACCCCTGCCATTTTATCCGTGTACATATAAAACATTGATCAGTCAGGGGTCCTTCCATAGATCCAGGTCACCAGTCAACTTAAGCCACCTAAACCCATAGTCCAGTACCTTTGTTTCCATACCCTCCAATAGTCCTGCACCAACCGGGGGTTGTCCTTGGGTGCACTTGCATAGTACATACAGGGATAATCGTCGGTTGGTGCCTCATTTCCCGAGAAATGTCAAAGACGTAAACAAATAACAATATTGTATAATAAATTAATCATGCAAAAATAGTAATTGAACATTACATAATATTAATTGTTTTATGAATAAATACAAGAAATGATAACGTTTCTAGCAAAGAAAGTTCTGGGGACGTGGGTGCTGAATTCTAATCGATAATCCTACAGCTTCTGTGTGAATATGATCTTGTTATTTAAAATACAAACAGCAATTGTGTTAATTTGTCGTACAATAACATGAGATTACGAAGTTGAAGTGAACGCTCGTGTGCTCACAGCTCTCACTCCGCTCAAGTTGTAGCCGAGTAACTAATCCTCACGAGAATGTCATACGCATCGACGGTGGCGTCGGGCCATGAGAACGGCGAGAAACATAAACATTGTGTCTTTATAATGTGCACATATCGAAATGAGGGAATCTATGCTTAATTTTATAGACGGAAAAAAATCTAAATATATTTTTTTATGGAATTTAAAAAATATTGTAAGAAAACGGTGTAACTTTAAAACTTTATGATCTATCCCGATACAACAAACTCCATAATGATAGGAAGTAATTAGGCGTTCTCATAAAAATTGAAAATTGTGGAAAAGGAAAACTACCTTCAATTGAAAATAAACATGTTCTGTTTCCATAAATTCGTAGAATTTCTCAACAAGACACCATTTTTTTTTTTTTTTTTGAGGTTTGGAAATCATCAAATAACTTCTCCCGCTCTGGGCGGAGCGGGAGGGCGTGTCAGACTCTTACTGACTAAAACCCACCCGTGTTCCTTCGGTTGCCCTGTTGCCGGGGGCCACGATCTCCCTTTCGGTTTTCTTCGCAGCCCCGGCAGGCATCGGCCCTAGTGGACCCCTTCAATTCTGCTGACATCTCTTTGAGGCGCGCGTGGAACACAACGCGCCGTCGACCCGGGCCTGGTCCTTATCGGACGGTGAGCCACCCATTGCTCACCGCCCGCAAGCCCGCGCCTACGGTGGCCGGAAATCGCCCCGCGATTCCCGACGCCCTGGGCGTCTCCTCCTGCGGGGGTTAGGGGCGTGAGGGCGCGAAATTTTCCTCTCCCTCACGCGTTCCGCCTCCTCCTTCGCGAGCATTACTGCTTCGCAGAAGGAGGTGACGGCCTCCCACTTCCTCTCGCTCCGTACCATGGCCTGAACCAGGGCCGGACGCGAGAGATCACCGCCGCCGATCGCCTCCACGAGGACACGGCGATGCTCCGCCCAAGCTGGGCAGACCTCCACCGTATGCTCCACCGTGTCCTCCGGGCGATCCACACAATGGTGACACCCGGGCGTTTCCTCCCGCCTTATCCTGTGCAGGAACCTCCCGAATCAGCAAGACACCAAACAAAACAAAAAAAAAAAACACTTTTTTAAAAAGTATAGTTTCCTTCATTTTGACATGTGCACATTATAAAGACTCGCACTGTATACATTGCCATCTGAATAACGATAGCTGCATTTTTTTGGACCGATTACAGTTCAATAAATTTTGACATAACCAATAACATCACGATGCCTGTTTTCTCTTTGGGTTAGGCAGAGTTATTTTTCCTTTGAGTTAGGTATAGTGCGCCCATATTTCGCTAGGACTGGGTAAATTTTTATTAAGTTATGTTGCTAGCACTGTCGCTTGGACCAAGCTTTAACTTACTTTTTCCCGTGAAATGCATAATCTGCTGAAATTTTCGATTGTCTGCTTATTACAGCTCATGCGATACAGCTTGCAGACAGACGGACAGCGGAGGCTTAGTAATAGGGTTCCGTTCGGCACCCTTTGGGTACGGAACCCTAAAAAGTACAAAACCTCATGAGAATCTGCTTTAACTTGATACTTAACTTAGGTAATAACACGCAGCCGATCCAATATTTACAGCTCAATAAACTTCATTGAACCATCACTTACCTAAATGTTGGAACAAACTCAAAACATGCTAATTTCCCATTCAATGAGAATTACAATTTGTTTTCACCTCTCTTTTTTACAAAGTTTATGCGCTGCAGAAGCTGCCGAATAGTGATCATGAATTTTATTAAACAAATGCTTGTTTATGCGATTATGTCTATTGTAGAGTATTAGGTAATTTTTTAAACAATTTTATGGCCTCTAATAATTATGACTGCATCTACAACTGTGCCAAACAATGATGTGATTAAGATTTCAGTAAAATAGAACGTATTTATTTAGATTTTGTTTGTGGTACCTATTCCTACCTATGATATTTTAAGTAAAAAGACGTAGATAGGTTACCTACCGTACATTCGTTCTTCAAAAACGGCACAATGTCACGCTATTAGATGACACGTGTAAGTAGGACAGCATGTCGTAATTATCGGGAGCGAAAAAGAAACAAGACGAAGAAAATGTGGCTAATTAGCCAAATTTTGACGTGCCTCTTGCGAAGCGTGTATAACCTATCTACCTATTTTTTTACTTATAATATCTTTGATTCCTACAGACAAAATCCTTTTTTATTCTGCTAGGATTCATATGTTTCGGTCCCCCCTTTTTAGTCCGGGATAATCTCTATTTAAATTATTACATTATGCATGTTTTAGGACTCTTCCAACTGATCATAATGAAGCTACCGTCCGGCTCCGTCGAGAGAATGCGTTCTTGACACCTGTCAGTTTCATACTAACGATTAAGTGTTTTGCGAATTCAATCCTTATTAGTTCTAGAAGTTGTCCAACTGACAGGTGTCAGGAACGCATTCTCTCGACGGCCGGACTGTAACTATTGGACGGTATCTAGTAGCCAATCCTCTAAAGCCTCGTCTAGATTGGCGTGACTCTAACAAAACAATTTCTAAGAAAAGTTTACGGTAGACCAATTACCGGTATCACGTCAATCTGCGCGTGGCTTTATTCGGGTTACGTTATTTTGTCTTAAAAGCTTTATCAAGACGATGACCGGAAGAAACCTTTGTGCCCTAAAAATAACATTTCGGTACTAGTTTTTTCACTCTGCTGATGTAAATACAGCCACGTTTATCCCTTTATTTGAACAGTACGCGTAGCATGACAACCATCGAAACGAGTTTTCTACGGGTTTTGTCGACGGAAGGATAGATAAAATGACAGATTGGGACTGATTATCTGTTTTTTTGTCTATTCTTCCGTCGACAAAACCCGTTTCTATTGCGGTCATGCTAAGCGTGCTGGAAGCTATAGACCTGAATTTATCATTTGATGACATGATCCCTGTTCCGGTGGCCCCATCGCTCCACTTAGCAACAGCGTCGGCTTACATGATGAGAATGTCAGACGCACAGGTAGTCACAAGACTCCTTTGTATAAACTTTGAGCGATTATTATGTAATCTGTTCGGATACGCGCGAGCCTGTGTGACGCCGTGAAATCGTTAGCTCGTTCGTGGAACAGGGCGATAAAAAAAGAGATTCTATTTTTGAATTTTATACATGAAATAATTATAAAATTGACGTCCTGATTTATGTTGTGTGGAACAACCGTCAAAATTCAAAATTTATTCGGTCTTATTTATGTTATTATACTAGGTAGGAATAAAAGTTTGACCGGATGCGCCCTAGGGTTGCCATCCCCAAATTTTGAAAACCAGGATTAGAACGTGAAAATACCAGGACATTTTGGATTGAAAACAGGATGCAATATAAGAGCAGTAGTTAATAGCAAGACGCAATGAAAACAGGTTTAATGAAACTCAATTTTCGCGCACTTGAGCGCTGTCTATCTAACCGTTAGATAGAGAGAACTCTAATGCGTGAAAATTGTGAGAAAGAGACAACAGGCAGAGTGCACGTTAAATATTTATTTTTAAAATTCAGCGTTTGAAGGTCAAAGAAAAGACTTTTCTATGACCTTCAAACACGGGGCGCGGAGCCGACCGATAAACGTAAGGTTGAAGGCGTGAAATTTAAAATACAGTGCTTTACCAGTTACCAGGATGCTTTAAAAAACCAAGGAAGTTACGTAAAATCCATCCAGGGCTCCCCAGGACATCTCAAAAAGCAGGACATTCCTGGGAAAACAGGACGGTTGGCAACCCTATAGCAGATAGACCTTGAATCATTTTCTGCAAATCGGAAAATCGTTGATTATTTTCGTATACAGGCTGCAGTTATCTACAGCCCACTTTATCAATATAAGTTGGTAAATATTTTATTATAGTGAATAAGTCATTCCTTTGAAGATTGTTAGGTCACATTTATGCGCAAAGCTCAGAATTTGTTAGAGTGGCGACGCTATGTAGAGAGACGGGGGGAGACGGCAGAAAGATGATAAAGATGAGGGCTACACGAGAGGCACATAGCGCTTGCCAATCTATGTACGTTCTATCTGCATAATTATCTATACAACGTGTTCCTTTTGATGTCCCATAACTTTAAGGTTTCATGCTATATATGTAAAAATAACACAAAAAGTCCACGATAAGAAAAAAAAAAAAGAAAAATAATTCATCTGCCAATGAGGTTAAAAACTGAAAGCTCATAACAGATGGCAGCACAGTTGTATGTCTTTAAACCGCCATTGTTGTGTTTATGTTTACTTTTGTGTCGATCACAAATTAAACGAAAACTAGATAAATATATATGAGACTTGGACTGTAGCACTATTAAAATACGAGCTAAGGACAGGGGAAGCATCTACGGCTAGTAAAAAGGCAGCTTTAGTGGAAAAGCCAAAAAATTATGAACGTTTTTGTAGGTTATTTTGTGTTTGTTGATTTTCAGTTCGTTTTTTGTTAAAGATTGCAGGCGTACGATAGAAATAACTTAATCAGAGTTAAAAACCAACTCGGGCATGATCTTCCTGACTGAAAAACTTCATAGATAGCACTTCTAGCACTGATTAATAATAATAATAATAGTCTGGTATTGGATCGCAGGCTCGCTCGACTTCCCGAGTCCAATCACCTTCGGTGTGACTGACAGGTACCGACCAGATGCTGCGCCAGAAAGAGCACATGGCATCATCATCCGGCAGATGCGTGTCAGCCACACCTTGGTCTGGTCGCTCCCAAGCCCTATAAACCCACCTTTCATCGCTCTGGAATGTGCGATTCTGAGTGTACCGCTCCACTCTCCGCCTGTATCGTCGAATACGGTTTGGCCATGCATAGATCTTAAATACCAGAAATGGGGGCTATTACTATCTGCCCCCAAGATGTAGTTCGTGCAGTCCGTCTGTTGCCTAACTGGAAGTCTCCAGGGCCGGACGGGCTGCACAACTTTTGGATAAAATGGTTCCAAAGGTCGCACGCCCGTTTGGCATCCCAGTTCCAGTCAGCTTTAGAGTCAGGATCGCTGCCCCAGTTCGTAACAACAGGAATAACCCACCTGCTCCATAAATCAGGTAGTACTGCGGAACCCAAAAATTATAGACCGATCACTTGTCTACCGACGGTCTATAAAGTTTTTACTTCCATTTTGAGAACTAAAATTAACAAACATATTGACACCAACTCCATCATGTCTGCCTCTCAAAATGGATGTAGGAACGGGTCCCGCGGTACTAAGGAGCTACTCCTCATCGATATGGCCATTAACCAGCAGGTGCGTCGTTCCCGAAGAGATCTGTCGACATGTTGGATAGATTATAAGAAGGCCTATGACTCGGTGCCACATACATGGCTCATGAGGGTGCTGGAGTTGTATAAAGTAAATGCAACTCTACGCACCTTCCTGATGTCATGTATGGGGCAATGGAGGACGGTGCTTCGCTATCCAGGATGTCGACAAATCCTGAGGAATAGCGAGCCAATAAGGATTGAGCGAGGTATATTCCAGGGTGACAGTTTGAGTCCACTTTGGTTCTGCCTAGCCTTGAATCCTCTAAGCACGCTGCTGGAGGATTCAGGGCTAGGTTATCGATTGAGGAGAGGTGGTCAGGTTATATCTCACCTCCTTTACATGGATGACCTGAAACTCTTTGCCCCCAACAATTTGCAACTGCTGGAGCTACTGAAGGTAACCGAAACTTTCAGTAGCGCCATCAGGATGGAATTTGGTGTGGACAAATGTGCAGTCATGCATGTAAAACGAGGGGAGATCGTGGAATCCGTGGGAACCCAACTCTCGGATTCCATACAACTAAGATCCCTCTCCTCAATCGAAACCTACAAGTATTTGGGTATGTCGGAAGCGTTAGGTGTCAACGCTGCTGACATGAAGCAATCGCTGAAGGAGCGCTTCTTTAACCGCCTGAATAAAGTATTAAATAGTCTTTTATCAGGTGGAAACAAGGTGCGCGCCTTCAACGGTTGGGTCATGCCGGTTTTGATGTACTCTTTCGGCATACTCAAATGGACTCAGACGGAACTTGACGCCCTGGATAGGAGGGTCCGCACACTGCTGACCGCAAATCGCATGCATCACCCACGTTCATCGGTGATGAGACTGTATATCCCGCGGAAGTGCGGAGGTCGAGGCTTCTTAAATGCTAAGACCCTGCACAACCGTGAGGTATGCAGTCTCAGGGAATACTTCCTAGAAGCCGACGTGGGGATGCACCGAGATGTGGTCACAGTGGACAAAGGCCTCACCCCGCTTTCCTTAGCTAACGAGAACTGGCGCAAACCTATAGTATTAGATACTAATGACCGCAGGGAGGTATGGCAGAGCAAAGAGCTTCACGGGCGCTTTTACCGGGCCTTACCTACATGGGCGGGATGTAGACCTGTTAGCGTCCGTATCCTGGCTGCGATTCGGTGACCTATTTGGGGAAACCGAAGGTTTTGTCTTTGCGATTATGGACGAAGTTATGATGACGAACAACTACCGGAAATATATTGTGAAGGACGGCACGGTTGACATCTGTCGGGCATGCCACCGTCCCGGGGAATCAATCCGACACATTATCTCTGGCTGTTCTCGTCTGGCTAACGGAGACTACTTGCATAGACACAACCTTGTAGCCAGGATTATCCACCAGCAACTTGCTCTGAAATACAGTCTTGTGGAATCGGAAGTACCGTACTACAGATATGTGCCCGACCCAGTCCTCGAAAATGGCAATATCACGTTGTATTGGGATCGATCTATCATCACTGACAGGACTATTGTTGCCAATAAGCCAGACATAGTGGTGATAGATCGATTAGAGCGTCGCACAATGATTATTGATATAGCGGTCCCGCATGACGAGAACCTCGTGAAAGCTGAAAAAGATAAACAGATTAAGTATCTTGACCTGGCTCGCGAGGTTGTCGACATGTGGGATGTGGATACAGCAATCATTGTGCCGATAGTCGTGACGGCTAATGGCATAATAGCCAAGAGCCTCGACCAACACCTGAAGAGGCTCTCGTTAGGCAGCTGGATCAAGGGCTTGATCCAGAAAGCGGTACTCCTGGACACGGCGCGTATTGTCAGGAGGTTCCTCTCTCAGGAGCCCTGACCACCGGTAGCTTGGACCCTGTTCCCGACACCGGTGGGATACTATTTTTTATATTTTTAAATGTTTATATTTTTTTTGTTGTTTTTATATGAATATTTAAAAATGTAATTAATATGTTAAAAAATTAAATAAAGGAAATAATAATAATAATTTATTTAGAAACATAAAGGTTTTGTAATACACGAGGGACTTAAAAGTATACATTAATTTACATGGTGTAGGTACAATTAATTGTTGGGTGAATCGCTGCTCTCCTAGCTAGATCACTGAGTAATCTGTATTTAGGAGAGACAGTTTCGACTCCCAATTTGAGTATCACAAAAAATCATGTTTTATGTTTTTTGAAGATTACAGTTTCAAAACACAAAAGATAAAATCTTACAAATAAAATAAATAAAACAAAATGCAAATGAGGAGTGTAGATGTGCTGAGTCGAGTGAATGCGTGTATGTGTGTGTATGAGTGTGTGAGAGAAATTTATTTATCTGATTTATCTGAAATTGATTTAATTTGATAATATGAACAGACACATACTTTACTATAATTTACACAATATCACATCACAAGCGCCTGTATGTAATGAAAACAGACTTACTTTTCTTGGGAGTATCACCTATAAACCACTTTCTCACATAAAAGGCTTAAGGGACTTAGCACATCGTCTCGACGAAATATCGGATTCCAATTTTTTCGGAGAGCTTTCTACAGTTTTCTTCTTTCAACATCTTTGGCAAATACATGGGTCCCCGTATTTTTGCAGAAAACAGCTGCGCAACTGGGCTCAATAATTAATTATGTGTAAAAGAAGTCGCTTGTTGACAAAAAATGTATGGCTAGTAGTCAAATTATTAGACGCTAGAGATCAGCGCCATCTGAAGTGAGCAAGTGGCTGTTTTATCCCTATTGATTCTTTGACATGGTCTCATATCCTAGCTAGAGTTATGGGATATCAAAAAGAACAACTTGAATAATCAATTTCCGTGCATAATCTCGCAAGAACTCGAAAATGGCTCGACCGATCGTGATGAAACTTTTGTAAGTTGTTGTATGCGCGCTGGAGAAGGTTCCAAACAAAACAACAAAAAAAGATATCGCAATGAGTGCCAGGCATAAGCTAGTTATTATATAAATTAAAGTCGCTTTTCATATCTCTTCGTGTGACTGCGTTGTTCTTTTTAACTCGGCAATGGATTTTCATACAGTTTTCATCATCATTTAGTTAGAGAATTTATTCCGACAGGTTTATGTCGTGAGGAAAGTTTTGAGTATGAATGTCGATGATTATAAGAATAGGAGAAGACCAAAGAAACCAGATCAAACAAAATCCAATTATTGTTTGATCTGGTTTTGTTGATTGTTAAAGAAGATTTATATTTTGTTTTTAGGACAATGGGAAGGACAATAAATATAAAAAATGTATTTGGAATTACTTAAATAAGTTTTATTACTCATATTCTATCTAAGACAAAAAAATCCGGACACATTAAAGACCCGGTAAAAGTCCGGACGAAAGTCTAGAAGTCCGGACATGTCCGGAAAAATCCGGACGGATGGTCTACCTGTGTGAAAGATGATATGGCTAGAAAGGGGGTGACTACCGAGATAACGACTTAGAGGAGTATAGAGGAAAGGGACATGTTGCACAAATAAATTGGGATAAGGGTAGAAGAATGATAAAGATGGTTCCGGTTTTTGTGAATAATACGTAAATATTAAACTTACATAATTTAAAGCTTTGTGCAGACTGGCGCGAGGCGACACCGGTAATTGTTCTACTGTGAAGATTTCTTAGATTTTTTCTTGTTAGATTCGCGCCGCGACTCTACTTTTGTCAGACTGGCGCGAAGCGACGCCTCGCGTCGCTCCAATCTGCACGAGGCTTAATAAAGAAATCTCGATATTTTGTCAAGTCGTAAAAACAGTGCGAAGCAGGGGCGGGTCGCTAGTTCTGAATGAAGTCACCCTGGCTTTGAATAAAAGATAGAATCCTCCCGACTAAAACTAAGTATGCATGAAAAATCTAGAAAAAAATACATATAGGGTGCGGAATATTTTAATTTATTCAGGCAGTATACCAAACTCGTTTTGGGCGAATGTCAGCGGCTGGTAGTAAATCTCAAAAGGCTTATGGAACGGAAGCGCGAAATGAGTTTTTTATCCGTTTATCTGGTAGATCCGAATATTTTATCAAGATCCGATCTCTGACTGGCTATATTCTGCCCATGACTTTATCCGCGTGAAATTTCGGCCCACGACTAGAGTTACCATGTAGAAATTTGAAAAGTCTTGACAAAATACCGGACATTTCAATAAAAATCCGGACATTTTAGCCACAAAACCCAATTATTGTTTGATCTCGTTTTGTTGATTATTAAAGAAGATTTATATTTTGTTTTTAGGAGAATGGGAAGTTAATAAATATTAAAGATTTATTTGGAATTACTTAAACAAGTTTTATTTACTCGTATTCTATCTAAGCCAAAAAATCCGGACAAATTAAAGAGCCGGACAAAGACCGGACATGTCCGGAAAAATACGGACGGATGGTAACCCTACCTACGACCCACCGCGTCGCATCGCATCGTCCGCCTGTGCTATTACTTCTTTAATTCTTAGCGTCCTTTCAGACTTTACTGTTTCTGTTTACTCTCCTCCTTAGGGCCGTAGTGTGATGGTAAACCTAAAACCTTCCTCAAGAATTGAGCTATCAAATGCAAAAATATTTTTCCTAATCCATCTGGTAGTTCCGGAGATTAGCGCGTTTAAACAAACAAACTCAGTTTTATTATATCAGTATAGTTTTCATAATTGAGGGCTGTATGAGGTTCTATTTATTGTGATTGCATCTTTCAAAATATGGTATGATAATTGCGCCAACAACAACTGTAAGTTATAAAATTGGGGTGTAAACTGCAATTTGTGCATTGCATCCGACCTTTTCGGAAACAATGCGTAGAATTTCCTCTATACATTTCGGTCGAGATGTGGTTGGATCTTTTAAAATATGGCATGACAATGAGGGTTTTTATGAAAATTCACGTCACCAGTTGGCGCCATTTTGACAAGAGGTCTTTGTCATTTCGACAATGAATATAAAATATAAATATGATGATGTTCATCATTCGTTCAATAATCAGTCACGACTAAGAAAATAGGCAATTTGACTTGATTTTGACAGGTGTCAAACACCTGTCAAAAGTGTCAAAGCGCCTATATTTTCTTCCTTTACTTCTTATTTTTGGTTCGGGCACCTGACGTTTCACTGCTGCCACCTGGTGAACGTTATTTCAGAAAACCCTCATTGCCAGTTACAATTTTATTGGGGGTCGTTAAGTGCAAGCGTTGCATTGGACTTTTCTGGAAACAGTATGTGGAGTTTCCACCATACATTTCAGTGGGATTTTATCGTATCCTTAACGCGTGTCTTCCCCCGAAGGGTTAGGCATAGGCGTACCTATGGGTACCTACTCCACCGACATTTTGCCAGTTATGTATAAATCCTACGTGGGTACTTAATAGGGGGCGAGTCTATTGCCATCAACCGGGCACAAATCCAAGCTCGATCGTATCATATTTTCTCGTATTCTGATCGAAGCAGTGCGCAGACGTACTAAGAGTTGTGGAGGTCGCGTGACAGGGTCAAGCTCATGATAATGAAACGTCCTATTCCTTAACACAATATGTTGATTCATTGGGCTTGATACACGTGAGCGCTTGTTCAATTAGCGCTCTAATAAAACAATGACTAAAACATAATATCACGCCTTGTTTCACCGAAGGGTTGGGCAGAGGTGTCTCTGGAGCAGGTACACCCACATTTCGCCAGTTATGTTTTAAGTCCCATGTAATAGGGGGCGAGCCTATTGCCATCAACCGGGCACAAATCCAGACTCCAGGCTGCTACTGAGAAATTTCAGATATAAAAACCCAATAACACTTTGCCGGAACTGGGAATCGAACCCAGGACCTCATGCTCAGCAGTAGCGCTTGCGACCACTAGACCAACGAGGCAGACAATGACTATATATATGTATAATATGATCATACCAGCCTATTGGTGTACCATAGCAGGGAAAAGAGTTCTTCTCATACAGAGAAAGCACGAGCATTGATCACCATCACGCTTGCTGAAGACAGAGTGGCGATATCAGACTTGCATTAACTATAATATCCAGGTTTACTCACGATATTTTCTGTCACTGATGTCAGTAATTGCAAGATAATTTTAGAAAATAATTCTGAATTGAAAAGTCACACTGGTACTTGCCCGGATTTGAAACTCGTGCATGAGAGCCGAGGCCTTAACACTCGCCATCACGACCACCTACAAGTGACACCCACTGGGGATGGAACATAGCGGGAATTTATCCCTAGGATTTTTATATCTTCTCTTGTTTCGGTCTAGTTGTTCAAGTCATCTTTCTAACGGCTTTGAAGATAAAAATAACACAAACAAATCGATTTTTATTACAAACAGGTGCGTGATTAAGATGTTACATTGTGGATATCGACGCAATCAAGTGACTTGGGTACCTAGGTCAAATCATAGAATAGATCAAACTGGTGATTCTGGTGGTCAGCGATTTGTGATAACTAGTAATCTCTGCATCTTTAACCCTTCTTTGTTCTATACACATTTTACTGTATTGCATTAAAACAGGTTTAGAAAGAGCTTTTGTCAAGATGAAAAGTTTTAGGATGTTGATCAAAATCACCCTAGACGACTTGCCTAGTCATAAGAACTGGGAAGATGTGATGGTAATCTCCTCAAAAACATTTCAAATGCAGACTTATAGCGCGACAAGGTTATTTTGGCGCATGGCCATAATCGGAACTAACGGCGCCATCTTGTTTTTTGAATACATTTCAAGTGACATTTCACAAAATAACTGCACAAATGTTTACCAACAGCGCCTCCGTCGACATCATTCGAGCACCAAAAGATTCTTGTTGCAGTGTTTATTGATTTTAAACAATAAGTTTAAAAAATTAAAGGACTTTCGCTGATTTCGACCTCGTTTTAACAAACTCGAAATGTTTATTTACATGTATAACAAAATTTTCCTCCCACCATTATCACACTATCAGCAATCTACCTGTCTCTGCGTCTGCTTGTACACACGTACCTGTATATATCTACGTACAGTAGTAGTTCTGATTACACAAAATTGTTTGATTGTGGTACCCTTATTTACACTCTCTTGATAAGTTAAGTCGGCTGATGAATGAAGTATGCTTGTAGCGGCGGCGTTGAAATTATTTAAATAAATGTAGGAGTAAAAATTGAAAAATCCGACGCAAAAATATTTTTAGGTGTGGGCTACTAAATCAAAAATACCTAAAATACCTACATTGACTGTGAAAGAAAAATAGATTAGTAACTAAACTATTGTAAGTGAGATTACCTCGGAATGCACGATAAACCTTTGGTCCCGGTTCCACGTGCCCATCATCCATCTGTCCATCGTGGACAGTCGTTACGGGTCGTTAGAAGCCCGAAAGTCAGACAACCAGTCTTACCAAGGGGTATCCAACTAACCCTTGGGTAATAAACTGGGTAATAACCCAGTTACTGGGTAGCGGAGGTCAGATAGGCAGTCACTCCATGTAAAATACTGGTATTCAGCTGCATCCAGTTAGACTGGAAGCCGACCCCAACATAGTTGGGAAAAGGCTAGGCAGAGAGGGAATTGTCGACAAAGCTTGGAGGAAAATAAAGGCAACCAGGCGCGACGTGGCTCTAATATAATAAAACAATATGTAAAACAACTTCACGAGCCTTAAATGAATAGAGCTAATACATGAATCTTTTTCTGCTTGGCTGTTTAATTCCAGATTTCGTTGCCCGAGCAATATTTTCTCTTAGTTGGCACGACTTATGGCGAAGACTATAGAACATTATTTTAAATTCAATAGCTTTATTCCTATATCATCATAAAAATAAATAAGAAAGATGCAAAGCAATTAATTGTTGTTGCTTTTCAAACAAAGATTTGTCTCGATGCTGAACTTAAATTCATAAAGCAATGAAAGCTATGTAATTTATTTGAAATAAAAAAGTTCAATGTCAACATGAATGCTTTCATTTTTCAGTAACTCTTTATTGAAAACGGAGATTGGATGGCGATTTGTACCTATTTGGAAAATAAATATTTACTAAAATGATGGGCGAATTTATTAGCCCAAGGATTCTCAATCGGTGGGTCGCAATAATCTAAAGATTTATTAAATTTTACGTTCTTGATTTAGAAAAGGTATTAAGGCTAGTTTTCAAAACCCTAACGTTTCATAATAATGTAGGTAGGTACTGCAAAATAAGCTTCAGCTTTTCTGCATGTGAAAAGTTTGGGAACCCCTATATTAACCTTTTAGATAATGTACTACGCGACGAGATTGGATTTTAAAATATAGAAAAATAACTATCGAAGATTGAATTTGCACTACTAAACTACGTAATAAAATTTTATGTTTAGTACGAAATATATTTATTATCTACTCCGGATATAAATTAAAGCGCTTCCTCTTTCTCCCGGGTATCGTTAAAAATTGGATTTAAAATCGCTTTTAAAAACAGTTTTTCATGAATTTCAGTGTATAGTTTTTTTTAGCCTCTTTGAGGAAGCCTGCATCTTACTTGATGGAAGCGAGCTTCACCCGGGATCCTGAACTACAGAAGAACTGCCTATCTTACCGCTAACTGCCGAAACACAACATTGCTGTTAAAATTGTTGTTATGGCGGCAGACTTAGATAAGATGGTGGTAGCTAGCCAGGCGGACTTAGAACAAGCCCTACCATCAACCAAACAGAGCAGAAAATTTTGCCCGGTCTGGGAATCGGACCCGGGGCTTCTGGGTCTGACACAGGTGGTCTAACCACTAGACCATGCAGATGCGGTTAACAAATAGCATTTATACGCAATCTTTGACAGTTTTACGAAAGAGTAGTACTGAATTTCCATTAACTATTTCATGTTAATTTCAATAAAAATCTTTCTTAATCTAAAAATTCACTCTGCCTAGCCCTTTACCAACTATGTTAGAGTCGACTTTCAGTACAATAGATGAAGCTGATTTAAAAAAAAAATACCAAAAATACATCCGACTTCCAAACTACAAAATGAAAAATAACTTTAATTTCGGATGTCGGTGTCTTTGGTTCAATCAGTATTTAAGGTTTTTGCCACCGACTTCCGAAATTAAAGTTATTTTTCACTTAGTAGTTTGGAAGTCGGTTGTTTTTTTTTTTCACTTTATTGTGTTTTGGTTTGTAATTCATCAGTTCCACTTTACCAAATGGTGCTTTTCGAGAGCAAATGCACGAGTTACTATAAACATACCCAAATCGCGGCTGTTGGTGTGCCTATAATATTTGAAGAGTTCCCTCGATTTCTCCAAGATGCCATCATCAGATCGTGAGCAAATGACAATGGGACCAACTAACCCACCCCTTTCAAACGAAAAAATAATTTAAGATTTTCAAATCAGTTCAGCTGTTTTCGAGTAATCGGCAACATACATAAAAAATCGTGCTGAATATTACATTTTAAAACCTCCTCAACATTATTTTCATGTACCGATAGCGCTGAGTAAAGTATGTTTTTAAGTGATTTAGCATCATTAATCTTGCCGTGGAGGCTATTCACGTCGCTTTCGTTGTTAATATTCTACCACGTACAGTCTGCAGAGTGGTTTTTGAGGGGAGAATATGCTTTTACCTTTGATATTTTCAGGGGTCAGGGAACTAGGCTTAGCTACTTATTCTGTAAACAAAACATATCACGTCTCTCTCAAATTCTCAATCCATTTTCACCTTAAAACATAGAATGATTTGCAGAACTCGCGAACAATTTCATCTTTGTTTTCTCTTTGCGTTTATATTTTACAATGTTTCTGTGTTATAACGTGTTTATGTTTATTCTGGTTTATTGTTAACGTTCAATGCAGTAATTATCATAGAAAATAGGAATATGTCTAGGTACGCCTGGGTATGTACATTTGCAGTACCATTAGAATAGAACAAGTCCTTTTTTTCCTTCCTGGTACAATTCTTTCTTTATCCAAGGAACGCGCGTCAGAGGCGTGTTTTCAGCCTTGAAAAAGCAGCACTAATTGCGTTTGCAGCGCGAACACGCGCGTCGACGGTGCGTAATAAGAATTCTGTGTGCTTAGGCTAAGGACATCAAGAAATAACATAATACCGTTTATTTAAGTAGGTAACCATCATGTTCTTTGACAGCTTAACGGAAGCTCTCGGCTTTCATTGAGTTTTATTAATTTTGCGAAATAATAAAGAATTGGTACTCATTCATGTGTTTTTCTTGTATCCACCGAGTTTGAGATTTTTTTAGAAAACATATTGTGACATGTTTAATATGAAAGGAAGGATGTGTTTTGTACCTGTTGACGTCTGAGTGAATTTTCAAATGTTTTGTATGTTGCTTCAAAGAAGTATAAGATCAGTATAAACCACGATATCTTATGATGAAGGAAGCATTTATTTCTATTTTTAACACGACGTTACTTTCAATTACCTATCATTTTATTTTAGTTTTACTTTTAATCTTAACTAATATTAAAATGACGATTGTTCACGGTCTGTTCAATGAAATCTCCAAACGACTGGTTGACACTTCCCGTGACCCAAGGGCTGGCTTTTACCTTGGCCAGCGGCTAAGCATTGCCATACAACGTGGCAATGCGGCCAGTCTCTTGGGCACGTGACGCAGAGGAATTTTTCGACGCCATATTTTAGTTAGGTTAAGATATTGTATTTTTAGCTTTCTTTATTTTTCTCTTTTTTTTAATTAGGTTAATTTCAACTATGACATTTTTCCACGTTAAAAAAAAAAATATATATATCTTAAAATGCGAAAGTGAGTTTTTTTTCTTTGTTATTTTTCACGCTAAAACGGCTGAACGGATTTGGATGAAATTTGGCACATGGGTGCAGACCATGACCTGGATTAGGACATAGTTTACTTTTATTCCGATATTCCCACGGGATCAAGCCTTATGTGGGTCAAACCGCGGGGCACAGCTATATCATTATAAAGCCCACCAGTCAGAAACAAGTTATTAATTTCTTTAAATTATTAACAATTAATCTTCAATATAAAGCACAAAGCAGTAGTAAACCTAAGCAGAAAAAAAACGATATTGTAAAAAAAACGATATTGAAAAAAAAAAAAAACGATATTGAAAAAAAAACGATATTACTTTTAAAAGTGCATTTGTACCGTTTTACTACTTGCTGCGATAAGTATCGAAACGAAGGAAAAATTGTTAAAGGAATATAAGCTTAGAATTAATTAAGGTAGAAACACGAATAAAAATAATTAATTTCTAGTTAGGCAACAATTTGTGAACTAATGAACCTGTGCACTAATGGACCTGAATGGAAATACGTGTGGGAATAAAAAATAATGGTACCTCACATCGAAGAGACTAGTTTCTAGAATCATAAAACCGCACATGAATAGATATTCACCAGATAATTTTGCTCTAAGTAACCAAAAGACGAAATTAAGCTTACCCTTTTCGTTGTGTTTTGACCTTAAGTTACGTCTTCTACAGTAAAATCTCCTAAAAGTTTCCCAAAAGGGTCAACACTATTGTCGTTGTAAGTCAATTTTCGTATGGTGTCCCAACTTTTTGGGGTTCTATGACCCTTTGGCGAGGCACTTTGCAAGACCTTTAGGGCTGGCTTTTCGAGAATGTATTTTTACGTAATATCTAAGCGATGAGTTAAGTCTAAACGAGGTTGTTTTTACTTTATGAAGAAGTTGCATTATGATGTAGATGAACTAAGTGTTTGTGTTCCTTACGATATCTAGCTGGAAATATGAAGGACACATTGGTGACGTAAAAGGTCTTTGGAATTGTGTTGGGAAGATAGGGCTTTTCATGATATAGACGGAATGTTGCTTTTCATTCTTTTTTAGCCCTTTGGCTCCATAGCCAAAGGGCTAAAAAATAATGAAAAGCTACGTCTACGCAGCTACGCGGCTACGTCATGTCATGTAGGACGTATCATAACAAGTTATGGTAACATTTATTTACTAACAATGTTTATTTATTAAAGAGGATGAAAATATATAAACATAGCATAATATCACGCCTGTGTTCCCGGAAGGGTTAGGCAGAGGTGTACCTACCCACATTTCGCCAGTCCCATGTAATAGGGGGCGAGCCTATTCCCTTCAACCGGACACAAATCCAGAGTCCGGGCAAAAATATATTATACACTGGATAAATTTCTTATACCAAATTAACTAACAAACAAAAAAATATAGAAATGTTATCGTCAAATTTTATCTATTATCATCAAAAAGTACTCGTTTCAAAAAGCCTTTTAAGAGTAAATGTGGAGAAATTATTCGCAAATAGAGAGTTGCAAATAATCTTTAATATTTCTGCGAGGCAGCTGCAATTTCTAGAAAATTATTTGCTTGACTAATCACATGGTTATGTGCAACAAAGTGCTCGACGTAAATACTCCAGAATATTTTCAACAAGCCGCTCCATTCAGCTGTAGCATTTAATCGACTATGCACAAAGCATAAAAACAGCTATAATAAGACTTAGAAAATAATTCTTAGATTTTTTACTTTAATATTATGTTGAAATATTTCATACTGCGGACTTTATTTGGCACTCGGCAATAGGTAGCTTTCTGTCTGACAGAGTGTTCTACTCTCGATATGTCGCCTTGTCAAAATTTAACATAAAATCGTTTCTATACTCTCAACTATACATGGAATTCATATTAACAGAGAAGTTATAAAAAACCTTGATATATATAATAAAAAAATACGTGTAGTGCTTGTGAAAGTGTGCCTGTTTGTCCTCACAATTAACTTTGTCACACACAATAGATTAATCTAAATCTTAATTGATTTTCGTTATCAGACTGTTATCCGTTCAAAAGATATTAATTACCTAACAAAAATCGATGATTTTTTTTTAGATTTTTTGCCGTAAAATTTGTTGTCAACATGTTTCTGCCTTTTTTTAATTTGATCGATTTACCTCTTTATTACTTTGGATAGATAGATAAAGCTTCAAAACTACTGCCCTCTTTTAATTTATAGCCAAGCAATTTTTTAATTTTTTTAAAACAAGTTTAATTTAGCATCTCCGCCAAAACTCAATTTCCCGATGAATGTGACTTCATTTACGCTAGTGATGGCAGAATTCTCAAAAGGACCGAAGCCGTTAAAAAAATTGCCCGAACACGTGATGGAAGTGAATCTTCTTAAAATATAAAGAATAAGAAATATTTTGTGTGAGAAACAGAGAGAGATATAATATGTCTCTTCTCTCTTGTAACTAAATGTGCCTGAACGTGACGTGTCCTTGAAATATCACTCTCAATTCTCGCTGCCTAGAAGTTTTACTAAAAAAAAAAAAAACTTTAAAAGCCACGTAAGAAGGTTCTAACGTTGATGTTTGACCTTCTCATCCTGGAGTTTATTTTGAGTTGTGACCCATTGTATCTTTCAGCCCTTTGTGAGCTGAGTTTTGGAGAGGTCACCTTCTAAGTAATTACACGATTAGAAAGCCTTTTTGTTTTGAGATTTCGTTTGAAATATCGTGCTGACTTTTGTGCTTTTGTTTTTGAACTTTTGAAGTTTTGACATCCATTTTCTTAGCGGTATCCTGGTTTTTTGGTCTTATTTTACTTGGTTTTTATTTGGCTCAGTTTATGAAAAAATGAAATTAAAAAATTGAAACTAAATTCTTGAAGAGACGAGTGAAGAATTAGTAAGAAAATTCCGCGTTCTTTTTTCAAGAAATCTACAGCGATTTTGGTGTATATGATAATTTAAATATGTGCAAATGTTATATCATAGAAAAAAATCAGCAACAAAATTTGAATTGTTAGCTATTATTTTGTAGTAATAGTGTTATTTCAGTAAAAAAAATGACATATAGGATCAGTTTAATAGCCCCTAAGGTTGTTATTTAACTGTATTAGGGTTCAAAAACTTGCAAAACAAAACAATTTGTGAATATGGATATCTTTTCTACTTTCTTTTTCGATGTCATTATTCTTCTGTGTAGTGATTATACTCTTACGTCAAGAGCTTAATTTTTGTCAATTGTATTCCATTTTGAATAAAAATAGGGCAATGTCTTTGTTATTTGACCGCTTTACATTAGATAAATTACTGTTTTTTCTTTTTCATTCATAAATTAACAATCATCAATTAATGGACGTATTCAATAATTCATTGATCAGACAAGATAATTCATTTAAACAATAATTACTGTGCAGTATCGTAATCACGACACAATCTTTGAAGTAAATAATAAAAGTGGCCCACATTACAAGGTTTAGTCGTCACGTCGGCAAGAAGGATGCGTTTATTTAAACTGTGGGTAGTTAGTGTCATTCGTTGCGTCTGAGCATTTCCACTTTTGAATTTGTTCTTATTTCGAATATTCGGTAGTGTTTCTTTTGTGGCATATTTTTCATTTCAATTTTAAGTGAAAGTACGTGTGTTAAGGCGGTGAAATAATGACTTAACGAAATTAAGTTTTCTAGTTTACAGACGATTAAACCTAGCATTAAAAAGTTTTACTGGTGGTCTGTGTAAACTCTCCTCGATTAGCATAAACCCTTGTTTTATATTCGTTTGAAGTGGGCACCTCCATTTGCAATTCAATACAAATTAATGGACAGAGTAACTAGTAGCAAATTGCTTGAGGCTTTGTTGTTAACTGTTGATACAAAATTGTGACGAATTAATTGTATTTGTTGTAGTTTTAAAGTAAATTGGCCTGCGGTTGTATTGAATTTTAAGAGATTGAAGAATATCAAGGGGATTATTTATAAAAGTTGCTTAAAGTTAAGTAATTATTAGCGACTTTTTAACCTACATTTTTGACGTTTGACAACACTGCTCTCGAAGAGAGGCGGCTTGTTTCCCAAAAGGGGGTATATTATGAGCTAATTATGCCCAACACGTAGAGGGCAAGTCAGGTTGCTTCAAAATCAAATATTATAAAAAGCATTTAAAGTTACCTTTACATAAGTGCGTTCTAACTCTTCTCTCTTTAACATCTTCATTTACATACCGCCTTTGCAACCAGAAGTGATCAATAATCTATTCTGTCTTGATGATCACAGACGACTGCAGGGCATAAGGTTGTCTTAAATAAGAAGTCAAATAAACCAACATTGAAATAGTGATAGTGTATCCAAACTTGATGAGTGGTTGAGTGAGACATGTGAGGATGACGTCACTCGGGATCCCCACCGAGGCTCCTGTCCACACCATTTTGTTCACGTCTGCGTACACGCAGAAAACCGTCAAAGTTGTGCCGAAGAAGGTAAGGGAAATAAATATATACATCATGTTTTTTCGTAATATCTCGCTTTATGAAAGCATATAATTTACTTTAATCAGCACCTTAATTGCGTAACACACGATCAATCATTGTCTGCTCAACAACGTAAATACGCAATCAATGTTGCTAAACTGTCAAAATGAAACAGATTGTGATTGATCGTGTGCTACGCAATTAGTTTGCTGGTGTATAATTTCTTGTTTACATATGATATACGTACAATTTGTTTTTTTGTTTATATTTAATCTACCGATACCAATAACCTATCACAACAACTAATATGAGATTAACTGAACGGAGAATTATGATTTATAAGACAGCAGATTTCTATTCTTTTTTTCTTTATGGCAATGGTGCCGATGTCGACAATTCTGCCAATGTCAGTTGTGTTATGAGAAAACGTGCGGAGGGAATAAAGAAAAAAAAAAGATACTGAATAAAAACATTGTTCAATAGCCTAATTGCGTAATACACTATCAATCACAGTCTCAATCGTTTTGAAACAGATTGCTATTCCATTGCTTCATAAGTTGGAAAAAAAATCTAATCAACAACGTAAATAACGCAATGAATGTTGTTGTACTATCAAAATAAAACGGATTAGTCTTAATAGTTTACGAAAATGTGGTAATTAGATAGCAGGTTTCCAAAAAATTGAAGGTAGGGCGGTAATTGCGTAACACACTTCCATAGACAGTACCAGTAAATAACGCAATGAATGTGTGTGAACTGTCAAAATGAAATGACAGTTCACACACATTCATTGCGTTATTTACGTTGGTGAGCTGACAGACGAATTGTTTAAACATGAAGCAATTATTGAATTATAAATATTGCGTTACGCAATTAGGGTACAGGACCCTCGGAAATAACAAGCATTATATATTTTTTAACATCATAGCTATAATATTTATAACTGTTTTATACAATACAAGAACAAGCCCGTAACAAAATCCCTGAAAAAGTAACAAAATTGATATCAAACAAAAATAGATTCGATATAATCTCCAAATCGTTAGCAAACAATTTATTTTTATTGACACCCCATTTTAACTGAAAAAGGCTTTGTTTTTCTTTGTTGCCGTCCCATCACCAACGTTACGGATTGTCATAAAAACATAATTAAAATATAAAAATAAACCGAACACTAACTAGTTGACAATTTCTGTAGTCATTATCTGATAGTTCATTAAAAAGACATTAACTATACATTTATACAAATAAATAAAATTGAAATGTCTGTTTGTAATTTCAAAATAACAGTTTTTTTAGTAAATGCATAGGAAATTATATACGATACTAATAACGAAAGAAACACTTATTTTAAATTTTTGTCTGTCTGTTTGTTCCGGCTAATCTCCAAAACGGCTGGCCCGACTTTCACTGGCAGATAGCTGATGTTATAAGGAGTAACATAGTCTTACTTTATTTTAGAAAAAGATTTAGCGTCCACGCGGGTGAAGCCGAGGGCAGCAGCTAATTTTTATAAAAATACTAGGAACCCGCCCTTCGCACGATTTGTAAGATTTGACAAAATATTGAGATATTTTTATTATTGGTAAGTTTATTACACTTGAACCTGTCGGAATAAATGCTCAAAATTATGGTAAAAACCACATCGGGTTGAGTTGACTCGGGTCGAGCTGTCACTGACCCATCAAATTACATGGAATTTAGAAGAATAACGCGGTTACACAGACACGAAAAGCGATTTTTTTTATACTATTTACTAGCGGCTCGCCCCTGCTTCGCTCGGTTTCTACGACTTGACAAAATATCAATATTTCTTTATTATAATTATTATTTTAATATTTACACATACTTAGCCTTTCCGAATAAATATACACCATATACCACATCAAAATCAGTTGCGTAGTTTAGAAGAACAACAGGGTCATACAGACAGACACGGAAAGTGAATTTAATTAATAATATGTATTAATAGATATATATAGATCCCTTTCTATAAATACCTATGACACGGTTGTGAGTAAACGGCAAACCCTTAAGGCCTTAAGGCCGCGACAACTTTATGGAAATTGTTCCACCGGAGACGCGTCGCATCTGTCCGCGTGAGTCTTAGCTTTGGTTTTTCACAGATTTATTGACTGACTTTTGCAATATTAGGAAACAAATAGATTTTTATATTAGGTACTTATGTTCACGAGTATATTCCTAGACTGCGAAAACAAGTACGAAGTAATGTTATTTTGTTAGTGATTTTGGGCAGTTTTTCTTCATTAAAAGTATCTAACAAAATAAAAGCCTATAAGCAAACTTACAAAATTCTTAAGTACCGTTATGATTTGACTTTTGTTTCGGAATTTTATAAAATTGTTTAATATAATCAACATCAAAAGTCATTTATTCAAAACTAGGCTGAGAATCAGCCCTTTTCGAACATCAAAATTACATAAGACAGTTCCTCAAAACGCCCACCCTTCACCACTTTCTAGTGCCTTTAGCTGGGAAGAAGAAGTGGCGTAACAAACTCCCCAGCAGCATAGCTGTTTGTTCAGTTAGAAAAAGTTGATTCCATACAATAGTATGCAAAATAATTTACATTACGATATAATAATAATACCAGCCTATAATTATCCCGCTGCAGGGAAAAAACCTCTTCTCATACAAAATATTTCTTTATAAATTACTGCTTAAGACGCAGATATTTGCCAGTGACCTTGAGTGGTTAGCTTGGTACTGAGCTCACGCAACACGTCGTACGTCCAGCCAGTAAGCCGACGTTCGCCAGGACATAATCGCGACGATATTTTTTGTGCACTAAATTTTCAACGCTCTGCTTACCGCCGAGAATTGAAAATCCAACAGTGTGTTTTTTCAACGCACTGGAACGAGAGTGCGTCTTAGCGCATTGGATTCTCAACGCTCAGTTTAACACCGAGAATTGAAAATCCAGCGCGCTATAAAATCCCGCCGCGATTTTATTACGTCCGTGCGTACGTCGGCTGATAGGACTCGCCCATCAAGGAGCACTGTCCCAATTAGAGGCATAGTTAATGTATTATACATAAAACAAAAGGTACTTTAACAAAACACGTATCTACAATATCAATAGTTAAATTATCTTTAAAATGATGAAGGTTTCAGAAAAATACGCTTGATAGATTTTGCGTGATTCTCAGTTTTTTTATACGCGTTAGACATAACTTTACAAATTAATTTTACTATGAAAAAACCTAATCTAAAATATGGTTATTAAGAAAATGCTCTAATTTAACATTTTTTTTTTTTCAAATCATTAACACTACTCTCTTAGATGTCATCTTCAGTATAAAATAATAAAAGTCGGTTATCGTCGCCTTAAGTTTAAAACCAACTGTAGTAACAATAGACGTTAATAAAGAAGGATCAGCAGATCCTTCTTTGCATGACAAGAAGCGTTTTAACGAGGTGCAGGATGATTATAATTTATGTACAAAACTTTGAAGTTCATTATCGCGCTTTGTGACTATATATTTGAGATTCTCGTAACAAGCCCTTTCATTTGATATGTCACAAAATATAGTTCAAAAAACGTTTTTTTATTTTCTTATTTGCCCCCAAAAGTGACTCCCATATTCAAAATTCATTTATTTATGTTACACGTCAGGCATTACTAGGTAATACGATACCCCTTGGTAGATTGGTTTTCAGACTTACGGGAGGCTTGCCACTACCTGTAGCTTGGGTTGCCAGGCCCAAAAATAGAAAATCCGGACACAGATTTATATGTAGCCGGACATTTGCTTGACACACAGGTTGCAAAGCTTGACACACAGGTTTAAAAAAAAAACTTTTATTTGTGTATTTATTACTGTAACTCATTTGAGACTTAATCTAGTCTTAATTATTATGAATCACATTTTTTTATTACTATCGCGAGTCATGCGTGTCCAAGTGAGTCGCTCGCGCGCTTTGAATCGGCATCTTCTTGCGGAGCGGGGTTAACCAAAAGCCTAACAAAAGCCGGACAGGCCGGACTTGTATGCATTTGGCCGGACACGATAGCAAAAAGCCGGACACCTGGCAACCCTACCCGTAGCGACTGTCAAAATTTACAAATGACAGCCGGAAAAAAGGGCTTAACGTGTTTTCCGAAGTATAAAAGGGTCTCGGTATGTAATGGATGGTCATCTATCTACGGTTGACCTCGACAAGCGTTGCTTAACCTTGGAGATCGACCCGTACGGCTGTTATTATTTAATCACGAGCCCTCACGAGTCGTTTGTCACTACACTATAACATAATAAAAAAATACATTTACTTACTAAAAGCTAGTCTGAAATACCTTTAAAAAGGCCCAATTAACGTACGGTGCGTGCATTTTTTCACGGTAAACGATTATTTAGGTCACGCAACCCCAAATAGACGTCATTGTCGCGCCGAGGATTTACAATGTTAATATTAAAAGTCCAGTATGTGAGTAGAGATTCATTATGAATTCTTTATTTATTTTGATTCAATTGATAACGGCGTAAAATATAAATAAATATTGTTTTTATGACGTAGGTACGAGAATATTGATTAACACTGTTTATTAAAGTTTACAGTTTTGTGACGTAAATTCTAGTACTGATTGTTTTTAGGCTGTGGTAGTCACAAGGTTGTCAGTTGAAAATGAGTTTTAAATTATGTTATGTTCGTTAAAAAGGTGCATTATATTACCCAATTTCGGTGGCATTGTCTTACTGCATTTTTTAACTATCAATAATTAATATTTATTTTTATATATATTTTAATGAATTTTTGGTCTATTAATGGAAAGCGATGAATGAGGTCTACAACGATGACGATGGTTTGCGCGTACGTAGGTGACGCCTGATCACTCTTGCTCATAATAAGAAAGCGTTGTTTACAACCTTTTTTTTCTTTATTTGTGACAGTTTATCACTAAATGATCTTGACAAAGCATAATCAGCCTATAATGTTCCCACTGCCTGCTGGGACACAGGCCCTCTTTCTGTGAAAGGGTGTGGGCCATTATCCACCACCACGCGGGCCAAGTGCGGGTTGGTAGATGTCGCATTTCTTCGAATTTTTGGTTCTAGGACATGCCGGTTTCCTCGCGATATTTTATTTCATCGTTTTGAGAGCAGTGGTAATGAAATAATATACACAAGTACAGAGCCTGCTCGTGTTCGTGTGTACGTGAACTCGTAAGTCACGGCCGTTACCACTGGGCCACCACTGCTCCAAATGGCCCTGAAATGCTTTAAAACGAAAATTTACCACTGCAAGGCTTAACTTTATAAACCGGCTAAGTTAGTCCTCAAAACTGCAAAATTCTTTGCCAAAGAAGAATTTAATCTAACAAATAACTGAGTGAATGCACCGCACAATTTAATTTGTGGTCGACAAAGTAGTTCGGAACGTCTTTGCATTGTGTAAAAAGTACTTACTCTATGGTCAGCGGTCGAAGGCAAGATTTTACACTGTGTGTACTTTTACTTACATTTTATTGTGGAAAGTCTTGTAGGCATCGAAGTGAATCTTTTCTTTTGCGATAGTCAACTATTTTGTATGAAATCGCAGACATTTTAAAATGTTCGGATTGTCACTACAAAGAATCAATGCTGATTTCAGCATTTAGGGCCATAGCACACTGGCGATTTGTGAGCGTGTCTCCAGCGAGACGATTGTTTAACGAGCTCCTTAGGTGTGCAAAACGGCGCGGCGAATACGTCGCGTGGTCGCGGCTCGGTCGCTTCGCGCCCGCGGAGAGCACGTTCACTAATCACTTCGCTGGAAACAGGCGAGCAAATCAATCGATCTTAGTTTTCGTTAAATTTTTTGAGTGTGTCAATGTGATTGAAATAAATATTTTGTTTTTCAATATTTCTTCCATTGGACCAAAAGCTTGCAGATATTGGAGTTTTGAACTGGAATTTAGCAATCCAAGTCAGTCCAATGAATGTTTATCAAACATTTTCAGTTCCTAAAGTGTATATATCAGAAGTCCTTCCTTAGTTTAAGGGAAATTATTCGTAGTAGGTATCTACCTAGGCATCTTTAATTTTAAAAGACTTGCACCTTATCACCATTGGTAACGGTTACGGTAAACCACTGTATTTTTGTTAAAGGTAATTTAAACGCCCGCGTGTCGCGTGCCGACTGCGTCCCTTAGGCCACATAACTACATGGCTGCCCCATTTCAAAACTTAGTAAGGATTTAAAACGAAAGTTTATAGGAGATCGCAAAAACTTAAATATCGGTCAGCCTTTGAAAAGTCCAGGTTTTCAAATGGTTAAAGTAACTTACTAGGTTTTAAAGTGGTCACGGGGCAGCGAATGGGGCACTTACTTGGTTTCGATGTTTCAATATAACTGCTTATGTATTAAAAAGTGTCCCTTACTAGGTTTTGAAATGGAGGAGCCGTACAGTCCTGCCGTCGAGAAAATGCGTTCCTGACACCTGTCAGTTGGACAATTTCTAGTAGTAATAGGGATCAAATTCGCAAAACACATATTCGTTAGTATGAAACTGACAGGTGTCAAGAACGTATTCTCTTGACGACGGCCGAACTGTAATTTATTATTTGCATAGATAGTAAACAGAAACTATAAATAATCCCCATTGTCATAAACAAGCCTTCAAATCTTCTCACAGCCTTCATACACATGTAGAAAATACGCACGAGGCTTACACTCAAACAAATGGATTTATCAGTGACAGCTTGACACTTTTATTATAAGTTGTAGCTATCCAGAAAAGTATTGAGATGGAAAACAATTTTTTTAGACTAGGTATTGATATTTTTACTTATTCAGATCTTTGACATTTGTTACGGGTCGTCAGAAGCTAGAAAATCTGAAAAAATCTGAAAATCAACCAGTCTTACCAAGGGGTATCCCGTTACCCAGTAACTGGGTTATGGAGCTGAGATAGGCAGTCGTTCCATGTAAAATACTGGTATTCGGTTAGACTGGAAGCCGACCCCAGCATCGTTGAGAAAAGGCTAGGCAGATGATGATGTATCACTTATTCAGAAAAAAGATGACTGCCTTGTTGGTCTAGTGGTCGCAAGCGCTCTGCTGAGCATGAGCTCCTGGGTTCCCGGGTCGAGCAAAGTGTTATTGGGTTTTTCCAGCTGGAATTTCTCAGTAGTAGTCCGGAGCCTGGCGTTTATGCCCGGTTGATGACAATAAGCTCGCCCCCTATTACATGGGACTTAAACATAACTGGCGAAATGTGGGTGTACTATAGGTACACCTCTGCCGAACCCTTCGGGGAATACAGGCGTGATGTTATGTGTTTTTTGTTATGTCTATTGATATTCTGACTTCTTTACCTACAGTATTATTAAGAAGTAGCTTATCATCCTCATGCGCTTACCCCATTTTTTTTTGTGGTTGCTGTACTAACCACAAATGAGTTGGGATAAGCGCTGGAGCATGTCTTTAGCTGTTATCCCCGAAGTCACCCCTTCTTACTATTATCATCTTTCACACAATCCTTCAATCGTTTAGACTTTCGTTACTTATTTTGTCCGTTTTAGTTGGTAAACCTTGTAAATCTGTCAGATTCGTACTGACTAAAAACCACCCCGGTGTTCCCTTCCCACACTTGGACCGGGGATCATGAGATCTAGTGCGCCTTCCATGATCCCCGACTGGTGCCGGCCCGCTTTTGCGGACCACTTCATGCCCGCGGGTGGACTGAGGTGTGAGACTCCCCCCGCGACGTCAAATAGGAGCGCGCGTGGAACACTACGCGCCGCCACCTCGGGTCCTACTGGATGGGGGTCCTCCGGATCCGTTTACGGGGGCTGGAAGAGGGCATTGTCTGCCCTCCGCCGACGCCCAGTCCGCCTGCTACGGATCAGGAGAGTGGTAAACCTAGGCCAAGCCTTATTCTGGTACTGATGTCTTCAGACATATCTCTCTATGAAATGAAAACAATGATGACGCACACGCAACGTAAATAACTTATTTTGCCAAGAGAAAACTGTTTTGTCTCTGATTAAGGTAGGTACTAACTATTTTAACAGCAGCCTCATTGTGGAACTCTAAATCATAATCCCTTTCATTTTGGCAATTCAGCAATATTCATTGCATTTTTTACGTTGTCGAGCAGATTAATTTTTCAAATATATTAATAAATCATATATACATTTCGCGCCAAACTTTATGAGCCCTATGAAGTTGTTCGCGAGTGGCCTAAAAAGTATATTAATAGCTAATAATATAACATTAAATTACATTTTTTATAGTAACTTATTACCTACAACATTGATTTGTTAAACACAAAAATAATTAGCTATTAATATATTTTTAGGCCACTCGCGTACAACTTCAGAGAGCTCATAAAGTTTGATGCGTACTGTATCCACATCTATAATATCCTTCAAAATGAAGTTAGTAACGCAATTGGTGTGCAAGGACCTAATTCTCGCCTATGCGATATGCGATATACAAAATCCGTCATATACTGCATAGGTTTAGGTAGGTAGTTAAATAAAGGTAAAAAAAAGAACCACGTGACGAGACAGCTGTCAAGTAGCCGAGTAAACGTAATACCTGTCACTTCAGTTGTCATGCTACGTCATAGTTGTACTCTTCAATTTAGCAACGTTATAATTCGTTGACGTTTAGAGTTTGGGCTCTTTACAATAGACAGATCACAAAATATGATGATAATATTATAAATCTAACCAAAAATTTGTGCTCAAGCAGTTACATCTACGAAGAGTAGTTTAAGAATAAATTATATAGTTTAACATACACTAATAAAAGAGGATATTATTGTAAAAATCTAAAATAAATTTATATTGGTTTTATCGTATTTTTAAATAAGAAAGTGTCATCTATAAAAGTCTATTTGACGATTTGTTTACCTTTATTTAACTACTTAAACCTATGGACAAAATTACCATGTAACTTCCGCCTATTTGTCAGCAAAGTACCTACTCTATGTATAGATTCAGTGTTGTAGTTATCAGCGCATGATCTTTGATAATGTTCTATTTGTCTATGAGCATGTAAATGATCCTCAGGTATTTATGGAGCATGCGTGCCATTTTAATAGAGTTGTTTGTCTATGAATAACTATAGTGTTTGTAGCTAGTTTTATTATCTTAGGATCTAACGTGAGTTGCTTTCTCTATACCTATTATATTAAAGACGTATCAAATTATGAACACAACTTACAACTACTTGGCGTCTACAAGGTACAAGATTTGAAAGCCGACTAACAAAGGGTATTTACTAGGCAGATGTGAGTGGAAACGCCGCGAAGGGACGCCTTAGAATAGGGATGGGCAAACTACGCCCGCTGCCCCGCGGGCGTAGTTGCCCATCCCTATTCTCCGGTCCGGTACTCCGCCCCGCAAAGGGTTTTACTCCGGCCCGCCAACGTCATTTTGACATAAGAGTGTATTGGTCTCGCTCTCAGGAATTATGTTCTGGCGATCGCTTACGTTTAGGGTCATTGTGAACTTTAATAACTAAACATAACCACATTAAAACTACTGTAAGATAAAAACATTGCGCAGGTACGCTCAACGATTATTTCCACCGTGTATGGTAGCATTTTAAGCCTTCGAAGATTCTTACGATAAGTAGCAACTTAAAACTAGCTGCATTTTTTTATTCTGGACCCCCTGAATTCCCTACGGTTTTTTGGCCTCTGATAAAAAAAGTTTGCCCACCCCTGCCCTAGAAGGACATAATGTTATACATAACTGAACTTGTTGACCTACCTAATGTTCTTCATTTGAGCGGGGAGGAGAGGAGCGGAGAGGGGCTGCGCCAATATTAACCAATGGAACTGCATAAACTCTCCACTCCTCTTCAGTGGACAGGGATTTGCAAACTAGTTTAAAAATTCATACAAAACCGGGAAGCAGAGCGGAGAAACGGAGCGGAGAAGCGGAGCCGAGAAGCGGAACGAGGAAGTGGCGAGGGGATGCGGGAAATTACTCAAATTACTAGTCACGTGAACTCGGCCTGGCTCTGCACAGTCCGCAACTCCGCTTCGTTGCTTCGCTCCGCATCAATGGATCTAAGACACTGTCCGTAATCTGTAATCTCAACCACAGATGAATACAGATGGGACATTCCGCAGTTTATGTATGAAGCTACAAGTACGGGGCGGGCCCGTCTTGTCGGGCCAATTCAGTGAGTGTAACGTACTCAGAAGATCTAAGAGTCACGCGATAGAAAGAGAAGCAACATCTAGGTGAATATAACAGTAGGTAATTAGTGCTGTGTGACCTTTTTTTTTTTTTTTTTTTTTTTTGAGGGTGGGAAATCATCAAATAACTTCTCCCGCTCTGGGCGGAGCGGGAGGGCGTGTCAGACTCTTACTGACTAAAACCCACCCGTGTTCCTTCGGTTGCCCTGTCGCCGGGGGCCACGATCTCCCTTTCGGTTTTCTTCGCAACCCCGGCAGGCATCGGTCCTAGTGGACCCCTTCAATTATGCTGACATCTCTTTGAGGCGCGCGTGGAACACAACGCGCCGTCGACCCGGGCCTGGTCCTTATCGGACGGTGAGCCACCCATTGCTCACCGCCCGCAAGCCCGCGCCTACGGTGGCCGGAAATCGCCCCGCGATTCCCGACGCCCTGGGCGTCTCCTCCTGCGGCGGTTAGGGGCGTGAGGGCGCGAAATTTGCCTCTCCCTCACGCGTTCCGCCTCCTCCTTCGCGAGCATTACCGCTTCGCAGAAGGAGGTGACGGCCTCCCATTTCCTCTCGCTCCGTACCATAGCCTGAACCAGGGCCGGACGCGAGAGATCACCGCCGCCGATCGCCTCCACGAGGACACGGCGATGCTCCGCCCAAGCTGGGCAGACCTCCACCGTATGCTCCACCGTGTCCTCCGGGCGATCCACACAATGGTGACACCCGGGCGTTTCCTCCCGCCTTATCCTGTGCAGGAACCTCCCGAAACAGCCGTGTCCGGTGAGGACCTGCGTCAGGCGGAAGGTGAGGACGCCGTGGCGCCTCTCAAGCCACTCCTCAAAGAGGGGTCTTATCGCCGCAATTGTGGCGTGCCCAGCGCTGGGTTGCGACAATCGCACTCTCCATGACGCCATGAGATCCCGCCGGAGCTCTGTCCGCTGAGCCGCGATTTCTCGCGGCAGCGGAGCTAAGCCCCGGCGCCTCGCCTCCTCGCGCCACTCCCAAATGTGCGCGAGGACCTTTGCCTCCAGATCCCATGGCGGTAATCCGGCAAGGAGGCTCGCCGCCTCGCAGGAGACCGTGCGGTATCCTCGGGCCAGCCGGATGGCCATGACCCTCTGGGACGCGTTCAACCGGCGGGCTGACCGCAGCCTTAGTGAACGCGCCCACACCGGTGCCCCGTAAAGGGCCATGGACCGCACGACCCCCGCGTAGAGCCTCCGGCAGGAGGCGTTTGGATCCCCTAGATTGGGCAGGAGCCGCTTCAACGCAGCCCCGGCCCGCTCCAGTCTGGGAGCCAAACGTCGGAAGTGTTCGACGAAGTTCCACCGGCTGTCGAGGACAAGTCCCAGATACTTCATCGTCGACTCGACGCCGATGCAGTGCTGTGTGACCTGAATTGCACTTTATTGTGTCGTAGCAAGAATCACTTTTTATTTAAATGATTTTGCGGAGTGTCCCATCTTTATTAATCTCTCAACGTGGAAACGTAACTGAAGTGACCTTGAAGTGAGCTATCAATACGCAGTGTCAATCCCAAGCATCAGATGAATTGACAGCTTGGTTTAAGATCGTAAGTTCTGAAAGTGGGCAACGTCGCAAATAGATGTCAAATATTTCGCTGTTTAATGTTGCAATATTACTGTATGGAAATAAGAAATATCGCTAACTAGTGAACTAGAATATGAATAATGAATTGCAATTAGAATATTGAATTTGATGTTGTAACCGTTTTAGGTGTAAAAAAGGCATTTGGAAAGATTCCAAATATTTTTTACATTGAAAACTATAAATACTTATTTGATGTTACGATATTAATTATTTCATTTCATAATCAATATTTTAGTTAATTAGTTAGCCGCATTTCATATTTACATTATATTTTCAATATGGTTCCACCGGATTATTATCAGTACCTACTACCAACCAATACATTACAAGGATGATTTTAACGATTTGATGGCAACATAACTGGCAGCAAATAAAATTTATTTATTTCTGCCACTTGGGCCCACCATGGCTTTTTTATGGGATTTTTACGACGCCATAGAATTGATCGTGTTTTTCCTATGGTATCGTCATTCGACAGCCCTGTCATTTGTTAAGGCGGTTTTACTGGGTGAGCTGATTTAGATGGATCTTTACTTGTATCTTACACTAGAATTTTTTGTAGATTAAGTCCGGTTTATTGCAAAATCGGTATATTTACGTACAAATAACTAACAAAAAACGGTCCCACCATAAAGTCTGCACCCTAATCGCGTAACACATTTTTAATCACAATCGGATCGCTAATCCATTGCTTCATAATGTTCGAAAAAGTCTGCTCACCAACGTAAATAACGCAATAAATGTTGTTGAACTGACAAAATGAAAGCCATTGCTATTGTAATACTATAATAATAATAATAACTTTTATTTCAGAAAAAAAAACAGATTTAACACGTTTTTTTTTAACCTAAAGACAATTCAAATGAGGTTTGGTAGTAACACAATGCAATTCAAATCTAAGAACTAAAATCTGTTCACAATATGGAAAACCCTGCCTCTCAAACAAGGTAACCTGTATCTTGAGAGACAATGACTCAGCTTAAAATGTGGTGCTTTATGTATAATAGTTAATGGTGAACTTTCTGCCGAGGGTTGATGATAATAAAGCTTATTTAAGTACACATTTTGGTGTTAGTGTGTAACGCAATTACCCCGCAAGTCGGAGGATCATCCCTTTTCAATGGGGAATCTTCATACCTTGTTCCTCCACCTCCATACTGGTGACCCCGCCATGATCGTTACCTCCAAAATACAAAAGCATGTCTACGGTGGTCTTATCCCTAGTATCTGAAAGAATCACACCGCACTGAGCATCCATAGTTTTTGAATCGTTGTAGGAAATGAGCCTTTTTGTATATTGCGACAATTTTATAACAGGCCTAAGACCGGTATAAGTGTGAGACGAAGAAATAACAAGAAAACCGCTTTAGAGCGATTTAATTAAAATCACATCAAGTTTAAACGCAATTTCAGATCAAAATCAACTTAAATCGCGTATTCGCGTTCTGGAAACGCCTTAACTGTCACCAGAACAAGAAGTAATTTATGCAAAACCTTTCCATACAATAACGAGTCTGAAATGATTACGATAGAGTTTTGAATCGCCTGACGCATGAACCGACTTACGTCGTGATGGATTTGGAAATAGGCATCTGAGGTAATGCCATGCAATTTGTATGTGATCAATGAGGCTTTGACGTAGATAGCCTGATACCTGAGCTGAAGTGTTAAACGAACGAATGTCTACATAAAATTCATATCTAGATTTGATATGAATTTTATGTAGACTACTACTACTAACCTAACCTAACCTAACCTAACCTTACTTTGGTAATTTTTGACACATGCCTTTTTGTGTTAAGTCAGTAATCAAAAGAATGACCTGAATTCTTTTTTTTTGTTTTCTCGTTTCTAAGCTCACGCGGCGTTACAAAGAGTCTGTCACCTTTTCCAAGTGAAGACGAAAGTCTGTTGTTGAAACAAACAATTAGGGTTTTCTGAAATGACATTCACTAGGTGGCAGCACTGAGATGGCCGGTCCAGGCACCTGTCAAAAGTGTCAAAGCGCCGATGATGTGTTCATAGTGATGGAACGAATGATGAACGTCATCATTATATTTTATATTCATTGTCGAAATGGAAGATCCCTTGTCAAGGTGGCGCCAATTGGTGGCGTGAGTTTTCGTGAAAAACCTAATTGAAAGCTTAAAAATACTAGTCTAGAGTTATTAGACTCTAAAGATCTTTCCTAGCAATTAAAAATTGAAGTTAGTCACACGACAATTTTCTCGTATCCCTCGGAGCGAGAAGAATGATTTTTCTCTTGTCGGTACGAACTGTGCGAGATGGTCACATTAGCAAAATAAAAGGATGGTGTTAGCATAAGTACCTACTTCTCACTTTTTATCGAAAAAGCACTTTCCGGTTGCATTTGTTTTTTCTGGAATCAATTAGGCCCTAGTTATTTTTAACAGGCGCCCGAGGCGCGCATCTTGTACGCTGCGTATACTTTAATAATAAATAACTATCTATTTGTATCGAGATCTAAAAATACTCTTCATTAAAGATAAGCCTTCCTACTTATAAAGGCTCTTATAAACAGGCGCGACACGCGACGCGACACAAAGGTACGTCGCGTTGCGCGACGAGCGGTGTCTTTATGTCGCGTCGATTGTCGCGCCTTTATGTAAGAGCCTTAATACAAAAAATAAATATTAAAATAATTATTAAGCGTCCAATAAATAACTTACCTTAAGGATAATACATATTTACGTAATAAATAAATATAATAATAAGTACCTTAATATAATAAAACAATAATTAATAATTTTAAAAAAATATGGGTTTTACTATATATCTGTCTGTCTCACAGTATATTTTTTGCCCAAAATTTCGGACATGACTTTTTTATTATCTTATATCTTAGGACTTGCAATTATAAATGCGAGACGAGAACACCCGATTGCCTATTTGTCATGAAAGACAGAAAATTAGTACTTGAAAAAAATTTCTATGGTTTCCAGAAAAACCATAGAAACAATTGTAGCTCAAAAGTTTGATATCTTTTTAAGACTTTACTTATGGTATTGAAAAGTGATTTAAAGACTTTACGATAGTAAAAAAAATTAGGCTTTATTTGTTCAAGATAACAGAGTTATAGCTGATTTTGTAAATTTTTGATTTCTTTTTTTTACCGCCATATTATTACGTATTAGGATTTGAAACTAGGACTGAAATGTTCTTTTTATTTACACTTATGACCTTACAAACAAAGGAATCCTAATATAGCAGGATATGGGAATTATTGTAATTCAAACTTTTTTGATTAGGGTTATCACCTCGTAAATTTATTAAACTTGAACTTTTAAAATATTTGAAGTTATTTTTTAATGTTAGTAAGATTATACAAGAAGACATTTTTATCACATTCTAATTGTATTTTGGGTGACATTCGAAAATTCTATTTTTAAATAAAAATAGTAGGAAAACTTCCCAAAAAAAAAAAACGGTGAATTCCGTAATTTCAATTTGGATCGTCTCCTAGCTAAACGTAGATCTTGATTAGGGGGTGGGGCGCTAGGCAGCGTGGCGCGCGCGCAATTTTTTTTCCCTTTTTAGTCAACGTCACGTGTCTGCACGTGACGGGTGTGTTTTTCCTAGTTCCGTCCCAGGCTCCCGTGAGCCGCGCCACCCGCCGCCAGCCAGCACGCCAATTTATTAAAACGCGAGTATTGTAAAATGGTGCGAAGTTAAGTTCATGGAGGATTGGAGGTCTTCCCTTGGCCGCTGCAGTCACTCAAACTCACCACCATTTACGTAAGTTGAATTCGATGCAAAACAAAAATGTTATCCGGATAGTGCGATTCAAGTAACAGAAAGAGAAGCCTTTGTTCCATTTGTTAGTTTACTTTCTCACACTCTTCAAAGATTAATAAACTCCTGCGACGAAATTATATCAGCATATTGTGAACAAAAAGGTCTAGATACGGTAGATTGTATTTTTGAGGGGAGTTGGGGGTTTGATGGTAGTTCGGGTCAATCATTTTATAAACAGAATTTTTCTGATAATCAAGAGCCTGAAAACACTTTATTTGCCACTACATTCATCCCATTACGGATAAAAACAAAAAAAGACTTTGTACTTTGGTTAAACCCAACTCCACAATCATACAGATTTTGCCGTCCGATTCATATTCAATATCGGAAAGAGACAAAAGATTTAATACTAAATGAACAGAAATTGATAGAAAACCAAATTAGGGATTTGACTACTTTAGAAGCAACTACATCTAACAATAAGAAAATAAGGGCAAAACCACAACTTTATTTGACATGCATAGATGGCAAAGTACTAAATATAATAACAGAAACCTCTTCTCAACTTAAATGTCCATTTTGCAAAGCAACTTCAACGCAATTCAACAAATTAGACATAATTTATTCTCAGCCAATTGATATATCGGTTTTCAAATACGGAATAAGTCCCTTGCATGCATGGATTCGCGTGTTAGAGTTCTTACTTCATTTGGGCTACAAGCTTCCTGTAAAGAAATGGAGGGTAGGCAAAGATTCAATGGAATCAAAAACTGTTGAGGAAACAAAAAAACGTGTGCAAGAGAGAGTGCGAAAAGATTTGAAAGTGCTAGTTGATGTTGTGAGACCCAATGCTGGAACAACAAATGACGGCAACACAGCCCGAACAGTTCTATCGGATAAAAATCGTGCAGTCTTTGCTGAAATATTAGGCCTTGGTCTGTGGTTGTTGGACGATCTTCACACGATTCTGATTACTTTATCTTGTGGTCTACCTGTAAATGCTAATAAATTTGGAGATTTTTGCAAAAGCGTTGCATCTAAATACGTGGCAGAATATGGTTGGTACCCAATGACAGTAACAATACATAAGATTCTCATTCACGGTCAAGATATTATTAATAACTCAGCTCTTCCAGTGGGCTTATTATCAGAGCAAGCCGGTGAAGCGCGGAATAAGTTCTGGCGTTACGACAGAGAACACCATAGCCGAAAATCCGACCGCGAAAAAACCATGTTAGACTTGTTTCACAGAGCACTGGAATCGTCAGATCCAGAAATTTCCTACATAAGGCTACAGAATAGGTTGAAAAAACTAAGATCCTTACCGTTACCACCCAGCGTAGTTAGGTTACTGAAACCGTATGAAATCTCAGCAGAAGACTATTTTGTGGCAATAGAAAATGACGAAAATTTTGAAATTATTGAAGGACATACCGACAATGTGACAGAAATTCTTTCGTCAGATCAAGCTGAAGAATGTACATCAGAAAACAATTAAGTAAAATGGCATAATGTAATTTACTACTAGTGAAAGAAATTTCAATATAGGTTCAGTACAGAGATCGTTTCCTACAAACTTTACCTCTTTATAATATTAGATATAATAATTATGTAGATTATGTTCAAAAAATTCCAAATTAGTATGGCAGGATTGGCATGTCAAATGAAATTCATAGTTTTTTTTTTATTATCTAAGCACGTCTAGGAAAACTGGGCTAAACCACAGCTCGATCCAAAAATGAAATAAAAAGTAATTTTTTTTTGTTTTTCTGTTCATTTAAAAACTATTTTTCTGTGTAAATAAAGTGTTCCGATGCACACGCCCCAACCTCCAGTTAATATATTATTTACGAATAAAAAGTTATGGTAACTTTTTACAATAAATTCTATTTAGAAATATTGACAACCCTAAAATCATAATTACCATAGAAAACTTTAGAAGCTTCTAAGTTCGATATCCTTCAATATTTGGATCTGATTTTTTTTTCATGGATTCATTCACTTTTTTCTAACAATTCTATAGAAAAATAGAATCCAAATAATTAAAAATACGACCATAAAAAAATAAAATAAAAAAAACATTAATTGTAAATAAATCTCTGAAAACTTGTTTAACAAATATATAAATCAATCAGTATTATGTGTCTTAAGATTATTGTTTATCAGGAAAAACAAGAAGATAATTCGTGAAATATTTCAAAAGTTAATGGTGATTTACAATTTTATCATAAAAAATAATTAAGTGGTTTTTTTTGGTCATAATGAGAAATAGGCGCTTGTGAGTTCTATTCATTAATTTTATAAAACATTACAAACAAAGTTATCACATAAAAAAGACATGTCCGAAATTTTGGCCAAAAAATATACTGTGTGTCTGTCTGAACGCGATAAACTCAAAAACTATTTAACGGATTTTCAAAAGGTTTTGACCAATGGACGGAATGATTTATGCGGTAGGTTTCTGTGTATAATAAATTAAAGGTTTTGTGTAAATTTGCTAAAATATGACGATTATTGTCGAAAATGTCGGAAAAATCATGCCGACTGGGAGCTTTACTGGCGTGCGCCGCGTAAGCCGTAAGAGATACATCAAATTTATGTTACAGAATAGTAGACCTTAAAAAGTTAAACAAAAAAGTCCGCGATAGCAATTATGTCTATCTTCTAAGGATGACCTTACAGTTATCATTTTTATCTTTCAGAATTTGATAAAAAATTAATTGTTATTTCAGAAGCTATTTTGAACAGTATTGTATTTATCCTCATCCAATAATATATTTTATTTAAATTAGGCATTTAATTTAGATTAAAATATGCCTTGACATCATATAATTGAAATGAATATTTTAAAAGATATCACAGATTCAAAATTACGCGTAATAAAATAATTATGGTTGATGACAACGCGGGCGCAGCGGTAGGAGTCAATGACCTTTTAAATTTAGTTCAATTTTAAATAGAAAGTCTAGATAGGTACTCATCATAGTCATCATCATATGTATAGACTTTTCCCAACTAGGTACGTTTGGGTCCTCTTGCAGCTGAATAGAATACCAGTATTTTTACATGGAGCGACTGCCTATCTGACCAGCACAACCCAGTTACTGGTTAACACTATTATACTATAACCCGTCGTCAGACTGGTTGTCAGACTTTCGAGATATCTTTATACTACCTATTAAAACAAAAGTAGCTAAGTGCGAGTCGGACTCGCACACGAAGAGTTCCGTACTACCGTACAATATTAATTAACAAAACATAAAAAAAACTTTTTTTATTATTTGTTGCTGGTAACGTAAAACACAGGAACCCACTCTGTGAAAATTTCAAGTTTAGTGTCTGCCTATTACGGTTCTTATAATACAGCCCTGTGACACACGGACGGATAAAGGAGCCTTATTAATAGGGTCCCGTCAGCACCCTTTGGGTACGGAACCCTAACATTCAGTGGGTCACCGTCAATAATCGAATCATAAGTTTACATTAATTTTTATTTTGAAATAATAACGCAAGGAGCAATATTCTAGTGACTACAACACACCGACGCAATCGATCAAAGTACCACAAAAATATAGAACGGACGTCACAATAAACAGGGTCCCGTCAGCACCCTTTGGGTACGGAACCCTAAAATTCAGTGGTTCACCGTCAATAATCGAACCATAAGTTTACATTTATTTTTATTTTGAAATAATAACGCATTGAGCAATATTCTAGTGACTACAACACACCGACGCAATCGATCAAAGTACCTCAAAAATATAGAACGGACGTCACAATAAACAGAGTCAGCACCCTTTGGGTACGGAACCTTAAAATTCAGTGGTTCACCGTCAATAATCGAACCATAAGTTTACATTTATTTTTATTTTGAAATAATAACGCATTGAGCAATATTCTAGTGACTACAACACACCGACGCAATCGATCAAAGTACCTCAAAAATATAGAGCGGACGTCACAATAAACAGAGTCAGCACCCTTTGGGTACGGAACCCTAAAATTCAGTGGGTCACCATCAATAATCGAACCATAAGTTTACATTTATTTTTATTTTGAAATAATAACGCAAGGAGCAATATTCTAGTGACTACAACACACTGACGCAATCGATCAAAGTACCACAAAAATATAGAGCGGACGTCACAATAAACAATAAAAGCATAGAAGCTTAGCATTAAAATAATGTTGTACCAAGGTTCTAACACTATCCAACATAGAATAAAAAGGATACAGAAGGCTAGGGTTCTAAGGAAACGCAAATATGGGACGTAAAATAAAACGGGTACAGAAGGCTAAGGCTCTAAAAGGAAGCAAAAAACCAACGTGAAAAACAAACATTAGTTAAAAATAACATTAACATCACGCCTGTAATCCCGAAAGGTTACGCAGAGGTGTAGGTACTTAAAGTACATCATACTTTCGTTTCGCCAGTTATGTTTAAATTCTATGTAATAGGGGGCGAGCCTATTGCCATCAACCGGGCACAAATCCAGACTCCGGGCTGCTACTGAGAAATTCCTGTTGGAAAATCCCAATAACACTTTATCTGACCTGGGAATCGATCCCAAGAGCTCATGCTCAGCAGTAGAGCTTGTGAACACTAGACCAACAGATTTGTTTTTTGGTCAAAACTTTGGAAATAGACTAGGTACAGGCAAACAATATAGATAAAATTATCTAGCTAGATGTAATATAATACACAGGGTGGGTTTTTGAGATGAGGCAGTAAGGACAGAGGTACCGTAATCATTGTCGCTACAAGAAAATGGTATTAAAGGCTGTGCTTAAAGAAAACGGTCTTGGAAAACTGCCCATTCTTGCTGAATGTAATTTTTTTTCAAAACTTGTGAATGCAGGTCAAAATGTCTCAAAAAGTAAGGTAAGTCTCCCAAGTCTCCCAAGACTCCGATAAGGACCAGGCCCGGGTCGACGGCGCGTTGTGTTCCACGCGCGCCTCAAAGAGATGTCAGCAGAATTGACGGGGTCCGCTAGGGCCGATGCCTGCCGGGGTTGCGAAGAAAACCGAAAGGGAGATTGTGGCCCCCGGCAACAGGGCAACCGAAGGAACACGGGTGGGTTTTAGTCAGTAAGAGTCTGACACGCCCTCCCGCTCCGCCCAGAGCGGGAGAAGTTATTTGATGATTTCCCACCCAAAAAAAAAGTCTCCCAAGACCGTTTTCCTGTAGCTACAACGGTTATGGTAGCTGTGCTTACTGCCCATCTCAAAAATCGACTATGTACATTCCATGCTAAGTTACGACAATTTTTGCATCTATTTCCGATAACGTGTCGGTTCAACTACAGCACTGTGAGGTGCGTACTTATTATCACCATTTTGAACGAAACTGTACTTCTGTAATTGTATTCCATGAATTCGTTTCAGGAACCTTTTTATTATGTTTCAATTTTATGTGTTGCGTACCTATTTCAATAAAAATGTAGGGCACGAAGCGTACAGTTAATAGTTACTGTTTGTATGGAGCTTTTAGAGTCAGATTATGACGTATCGCGTATGTTTGATGTCGTAAGTGTTGATGTGAATAAACAGGTCAGATACCTTTATATTCCTTTACCCAGAACTTACGCCGCCATTTTCTTTTTTGAATACTTTTTAAGTGTCATTTCATAAAACAATTCATCTATATATATAAAAATGAATCCCTATTTCCCTTGGTCACGGCATCACGCTAAAACGGCTGAACGGATTTGCATGAAATTTGGCATATGGGTAGACCATGACCTGGAGAAGGACATAGGATATTTTTTATCCCGATATTCTCACGGGCTCGAGACTTATGTGGGCGAAACCGCGGGGCGCAGCTATTATTAAATAAATAAATGAAATTAATGATGATGGAACTAATTTATTGAAATTATATTTATTTTATTTATATCTCACTGTATGCTGCACCGGTCAACGTTATAACGTCAACTCCAGATGTCGCTGAAAACCAGCGTTGTGCCTCTGTCTCGCATAGAGTCGCAGCAATATGCTGAGCGATGGCGGTTTTGCGTGGATGTGACGCATATTTGCCCCAACTTGTTCTTTTTTATGTTTATGTTCTTTTTTTTTGCGTCTCGTTTACCGCAAAAAAACGCAGAATTTTCTTTCTAAAACATATGCACAAAATGTTTACCTAAAACCAACAGCACGCCCCCCCCCCCCCCCCCCAGTCAACGTAATTCGAGCGGCAACAGGCCCTTGCCCTTGTATTCAGTTTTTTCAAAGAAAATCTAAAAGATTTTACGTAATTGTAAACATCAGTACGAATTGAATTATAATTACAGCCAGGAAATCGTGTACATTTATACCAATGTGATAAATTGTCAGCAATAAACTATGTTTCTCTTAGCTGATTCATTATTATAGAAAGGACTACTGTGTTACAAGTTAAAATGTTACGAAATAACTTCACAAAACTGTACAACAATACACTGATCAAGGTATAAAAGTATATAAGTAGGAGGACTTAAACTTTCATGCTTCTTGCCTAGATGAAGTAAGTACCTACTTAGAGATAAATCCTTGGCAACTACGAACTTATAAGTTTTAAAAAGTGGGGTCCGATGAAAAGTTGTGATTGGGCTTAAGAAATATCGTCAAAAATAGTAATATGATATGGCTTTGAATAAAAATAATGATGTGAAATCAGAACTATTTGAGAGAGACAGTCATTTTGTCTATTCTTCCGTCGACAAAACCCGTGTCTATGGTTGTCATGCTACGCATGCAGGAAAAAAAAGGCAATAATCCGGTAGGTTCTTTCTGATAAAAAAATGTGATCTAATTTCAGAGAGTGTTTTTACGTTTGAATGATGGATCGAACAAGTTACAGGCGACAGCGGGGGTTTCTTTTATTTTCTCTCTAGTTATCCAACTGCTTCAGGAGGGTTATCATCTGATCAATCTCATTAAGGTTCAAGTTTCATTCTCTCCTTCCACTTTATTCTGTTTTTGACTTCTGTTTTCCATGACAAATAATCACAATTCTTAAGCACGTATTACAAACTTCACCCAAAACTCTAACATTACTTATAACTTAGTTTAAAGCCGTTTTATTGGTTGAAACTAGTTTTAAGCTATGCTTGAGTCTTGACTGAGGTTTTGTAATATAGACGTTACTCTTTTAACCGAATCCATTTTTAGGGTTCCGTAGTAAACAAGGAACCCTTATGGTTTCGCCATGTCCGTCTACCTGTCTGTCCGCGGCTTAGCTCAGAGACTCTTAGTAGGTACTAGAAAGCTGTCATTTAGCATGGGTAATACTTACATATTAATCACGCCAAAAAAGTTGTAAAATAAAATCATGATAATTTTTAGGTTACCTTCTTTACACGTAAAGTGGGGATATTTTTTGTTTCGTCTATCTCATGGTTAGGAGGTCGTTGAACATATTAAGCTTTAAAGTGCTAACTTTTGTTAGAGTTAAGTGTCTCTGTCAGCTAAACGGTCATTTTTATATGTGTGAAAAAATTCACGGAAGTATTATATATAACGAAGTCAAAAGAAAAACTATCACAGCTAAGTAGGCTCTACAAGTTAACGAGTAATAATCGACCAACTTACATTTGCAGTTGAAATTTATGGTAGAACATGATTTTCAACCACAATGTTAAAGTTTATTTTTGAGATAAATTCATCCCAACTACGGAACCCTTCATTGTGCGTGACCCGGCACGCACTTGGCCGGTTTTTATTTAGAATTTCCTAAGAGGTAAACAGAAAATGTATAAAAAAGACAGTACTATGTAATTTTGTTTTTTTTTTTCCATTGAAGAGAATTTATATAGAGGCCGTGACAGTTAATCTGTAATTTATAGAGGCTAAGATAGTGAAGAAACGAGCTTGTAGCCCGAGGAATAATTTATTACTGCAAAATAAGACATATTGCGGGATTATAACCTTTTGCTATGAAAAGGTCACATCTCTAATAGCTGTGGGTGAAGTATAGTATTATGCCGGCAGGATAGTCAGCAGTGTTCAAACGTGCCGACGATATTGTTGTGAATTTAAAGTTTGTTGGACACTACGACAAAAGATATGGAATTTCGTCAAGTTAACTGTGATCTAATTCATATCTGATAGGGTTATAATTTGATGAAACGTTACTATACAGTATGCAAAAAAACCCTGTCCGATTAGAAAGGATCATATAGGTACTGCAATAACATTACCAAAAAGTAATAAAAAATCATTTTTTTTTTTAATAAAACAGTTAAAACAGTTATTTAAAATTCACATTTTTGGTAACAAAATTACTCGTCACGTAGCAAGTGTTAGGTGCAGCGCAGACGACATACTTTTTGTGCGATCGAGTCTGTGGCGCACATTTCGTAATGTGAGCTACGGAGTAAAGATTCAAGTTAATGGTTCCTGTATTTAAATTTTAAACTGACAGAAATTATTATCGTGTGACACAAAAAGAATAACCTACATTCGGAAAAACATCGGGGACAAATAAGATATTTTGTTCGTGACAGACTCGATCGCACAAAAAGTGTGTCGTCTGCGCTGCACCTTAATATTTGCGACTGTCTTCTTCTAATTCAAAGAGAAAGAAAGACAGAGAGAGAGAGAGAGAGAGAGAGAGAGAGAACGCCAGCAGAACCAAACAAAAGAAAAGGGTAAAGTGATTAAAGTGTCGTGAGATAAAATTGTACACATCAGTCCGAGTACACTGCATGCAGGAGACATAGAAAGGGAAAGTGTGAATTTGGTCAAAATGAAAATCCAAAATGGCGGCTCTGAAAATTTTAAAACATTCTTTATCTTTCTTTTTCATTTTTTTTATTTTATCATGAATATCGTTGTCATGGGTTTTAATGGTGCAAAAGCCGGTCATGACGTCAAAATGAAAATCTAAGATTGCGGCTGCAACATTTTTCAAAATTTCAATCATGGGTGCTAAAGCCGACAGTGAGGTCAAAATGCCAAGATGGCGGCTGCAAAATTTTTGTTTTAGTATTATACCATACGTGAGAAAGAACTTCTTTCTAGACGAGGGTGCCCGACCGCACGCGTCGACTCTAAATAAGTTGGGATCTCTTCTTGGTCGAGTACTTCATTTGATGGTCGTGTCCCTGAAAAGCCTTCGTGGCTTTATGTATGATGTTTCTCAACTTCGTTCAGTCCTCGGTTTCTTGCAAGGCGGTCGTGACAGAGTCCAGTGAGGAAGGTTACTTGGTCTGAGCAGGCAGCGGTTAGGTAACCGGCCGCGAGGTTTTTTCCCTTCTACCTTGCCAATCACCACCAACTTTTCAGGGTTATCTGGTTCCCGGCGGGCAACGTAACCAGAGTAACCGAGAATCAAAATCAGAAATAAATTGGGATACGGAAAGGAAAATAATGATGATGATGAGCGATAGAAATACAGAAATTAATTCGGAAAATCGCTCGTTTCTTATTACTTGCGCCTGCGACGTATTTATACATACTCGAGTACATGGTTGGCTCTATTTTGAGAAGATATTGGTACAGTCATGTTTATATTTTTATTACCATAAAATTGAACGGGTTGCCAAAACGGTACTTGTTCCTACTATGTAAAAGATAATAAAAAATATTTTTTTCTGTACACCTTATCTTATTTCGGGAATTATTGGAATCTTGGACTGATTTTGTAGATTAATATTTGTAGTCTGAGATTGTTATTTTATCAACGAATGTATGTTTCAGTATGTATCGGGTTTCTCATTCAATAACTCTGATTTGAACTAAATTATTAATTACTAGTGCGTGTGTATTTGTAAAGAGGGTCATATATGGAGTTACAGAACTTGTTTTGTCGGCAAACATGGTCATTTGTGAGTCGGTAATAAATGAGTGTTCATGGAGATTCATGCCCGTTCTTCTCCGTATGAACCTACTACGCTTTATAATGGGCAACAAGCTTCATCTTTGTGACTGACCGACCGGCGACCCCTTGACATTTTAAGGCTCTTTCAAACAGGCGCGACACGCGACGCGACACAAAGACACAGCTCGTCGCGCGACGAGCGGTGTCTTTGTGTCGCGTCACGTGTCGCGCCTGTTTGAAAGAGCCTTTAAAAGTGCCTGTAATTGGTGTAATTGAAATAAATGCTTTGATTTTGAGTTGAGTTTTAAATGTCAATAGTAGGTAGGAAATAATTACGTTATGTTACAATCAATTTGATAATAACTACAGTAATAAAAGCAAAACCTTGTATATACTTAAGGCAACACTAAAACTCACGCTGATATTCATTCATTCAAATAAATTCTTCACTTCACGAAGAATTTTCTTGTTAAATTAAAATATCCGTAGCGATCCGTACCTTGAACAAAAGTAAATATTTAGGAAGTTGCTCACCTTTTTACGGATTCAACGGGAATTTCACACGGGACTTTAAAATAGGTTAAAATCTCCTATTTTAGTGAGTGCGCGGCGCGGGCGCAGGTTGCCGTGTTTCCTTAGAAAAGAAAAAGACAATTATGACGTCAGTGTGTGAGAAAATGTGAGAATTCTAATGATTTATTTCTTAAAGTGGTGTGCTGTATTGTTTTCCAATATGTTGCAATATGTGTTGATGCAACCAGTGAATTTGAGCCATGTGTATTGTAAGGTAAGATTATTTTGTTCGTAATTACAAAATTCAGTGTCTTTTTAGAATTTTTCCCACACACTAGCAATATCTTACGAATCCAGTACCCTAATTACGTAATACAACACAATCACAATCTGTTTCGATTTGAAACAGATAGCTAATCCATTGCTTCTTAAGTTGGAAAAAAAAATCTGCTCAACAACGTAAATAACGCAATGAATGTTGTTGAACTGTCAAAATGAAACAAATTAGGCATAATTGTTTACGAAAATAAGTTACGCAATTAGGGCACTGATACAACTAGTCAAGTGATACCCCCTAGTGTTAGCCAATCTTTAGTCTAAAAAGCTTTACGTTAATCTGTTATTACGTTTTAATAAGTTAAGTTATTAAAAAGGGCTGAAGTTTAACAAAAATTTACTCCTCGAACATTCTCATAAGATGGACTTACATAATTGAACCATTAAATAAATGAAGGAAAACCAATAATCGTTAAGCTTACAACATTAAAATCCTTTGCAAACAAAAAACCTTTTCATTGCTTTTTTCCGGTCGTATCCCGATTAACAGAGGAAGGATCTTCTTTTTTTTTCATCGTTCTCTTTGGAATATTGCGGTTTTTAATTTAATAAAATATTTGATAGCTAATTAAGCTGACATTTGTATTTATTTTAGTCCTTTCATTTTTAAGGTATATTTCGCGGAAAAGGGGTAAAAGGAATATTGGAATATATATTGCTAAGCCGTGAAATTAGGTTGTACCTAATTCCTAACTTTTCCTTTGTTATATTATGGCTGTAAAAAAATAGACCAGTAAAGTAGAATAGGCCTTCGGAGGCCTTACCGACCCTGACTACTCCATTACTCTCCTCCAGGAGAGTAGTAGGAAAACCAGCACAGTGTACAAAAACAGACGCCTTCCGTCATTCCGACCTCGCCGCCGAGGTCCTTTGCGATCGCGACCGCGTCACCGAGTAAATGATACTGCCCCCCGACCGTTGCTCGATAACGAGGTGCCAGCAGTTGTTGCAGCTGAGCACGTAGCTTTAAATTCCCCGACTAAAAATCATGATCAAAACTTTGATCCAGCCCGTCCCATTCTTGATGTCCTCCCTCCGGTTGACGCCCTAAGCCGAGGTTCGTACCCCACAGGGGGTGCGCTTAGCGAGCGTTCACCTAGTTTTAATTAGCATAGTTGAATAACCCCATTTTTTTTTTTTGGGTGGGAAATCATCAAATAACTTCTCCCGCTCTGGGCGGAGCGGGAGGGCGTGTCAGACTCTTACTGACTAAAACCCACCCGTGTTCCTTCGGTTGCCCTGTTGCCCGGGGGCCACGATCTCCCTTTCGGTTTTCTTCGCACCCCCGGCAGGCATCGGCCCTAACGGACCCCGTCAATTCTGCTGACATCTCTTTGAGGCGCGCGTGGAACACAACGCGCCGTCGACCCGGGCCTGGTCCTTATCGGACGGCGAGCTACCCATTGCTCACCGTCCGCAAGCCCGCGCCTACGGTGGCCGGAAATCGGCCTGCGATTCTCGACGCCCAGGGCGTCTCCTCCTGCGGAGTTGAATAACCCCTGGCTGGAGGTTTTAAGTGTAGTAGCTTAAGGCACCCACAGGAAAGCCCGGTTAAGGAGTCATAATCTCAGAGCTCAACTACGAGATGCCACACCTAAAAAAAAAAAAAACCCAGGCTCTGACATTCAAGTAATAGACAATCTTGACAGGTTGTCTATTGCTTGGTTACGAGGCTTTTGGCAAATTTGTAAAAGTACATTAGAAGTAAAATTTTATGGCATGTGCGTTTAGTTTGTGCAGAATAAACAATTTTTCTTTCTTCTTTCTTTCTTTCTTTCTGGGTAGGGTTGACGATGGCGGTCACCCATTAACTGTAGCTTTACTTCACATACCGTTGCATCCTGTTATTCAGCATACCTACGTACCCCTATCAAATACTATCTGTAAACCTGTAAACATAGTTTACATAGAATAGATTCCGATGCTTATTCTATGCGATACATCATTCGAATTGTTTACATTTATTTGATTTATGGTACACTTCGGGTTTGGTTGCCGTTAACTCGACGGATTCGTAACAGACGTCAGATATTTGTTTATCTTATGTTATAATAAAATAATAAGATGCATTCTTCGCAGTTTTGTTGCAAAGGAACTTTGTAAGTCAAATCATCCTAAAACGTGCAATACGTAGTTATCGTCTTTAAAAACTATCATGTCTTTCCTTGTTTTCCCAATCGAAATAGCCTGTCCCTTGCTGTCCCCGATAATTCTAATGCGAGAGGATTTTAATGAGAGCGATAGGGATGATGCCTCAGTAAAAAAAAGAATAATTTTATTTCGTCCGTCAGTCAGATAATAAAAAAAGATTAGACATGTATTTTTTGCTTTATGGTATTAATAAAAAAATACTTAGATAAAACGTATTAAAGTTGGGGAGTGGGGGTCGCTACGTTACAAGTATAAAATCTACATACTTGTGACGTCATGGCAAATTGTAACTCAATGTGCGATACATTGAGTAATCTTTTGAATATTTAAAAAAAATACATAGATGTCCAATATTTTTTAATAATCTACCTTACGGAAAAAAATTGAGTTATCATCCTTAGCCACAAAAAATAATATTTTGTTTAAACTGTACATCAATATTAAAAAGTCCGCCATTTTTACGCTAGGGTTAACCTGGGTGGACACTAGAGGTGCGACTGCAAACGTTCGCAGTTTGTATACAAGTCGGGATTGTAAACTTTACGACGGGATATCGACGGCACTTGTGTTAACAACGTGTTATTATGTTTGCCGCTGGAAGGTTGAACTTAGTGCAATTGAAGATGTTACAAATAGTTTAGTAAGATACGAGTAAAAGTAGATTTTGAGTGGCCATATTCTATTCAGGCTATAGACAAAAACGAATCGTTTCTTTACTAATGATAACATTTTTTACTGTCAAATTGTGCATATAAATAGATTCGTAAGCTTATTTTACCTGTGATAGCTACTTTCATATGGGAGGGTCTACTAGACAAAGATATATGAGGTCTTTGCTTCATTATTGGTAAAGATACAAGAGACTATAATATAAATATTAACCAATAACGATCCGTAAAGTATGGGAATCGCCGAATCAGCCATAAATAAACTAGGTAACAGTACGTAAGTAATATTCTTTAAACAAAACAATGTCTAACATATCTTTTTAAACTAGTATCTGCACCTCTGCCCAATCCTTCGGGGAAAAAAGGCGTGATGTTATGTTATGTTATGTTATCTGTGAAGCTTTAAAGTTCAAATTCATTTAAAAAACTAAAATGAAAACCGTAAGAAAAGGAATTCGTAAAATGATCTGCTAATGATTTATAAAGTCATATTGTCACCTGAAAAATTCCTGTCATTTCTACATTCTGTCACTAAACATTAGCAGAAGGCTGAGTCCGGAGATTGGTTGCAAAGGGCTCTAATAACGCACTTGTGAGCGCGGTGCATCCGAGTCATTTGCTGGTACCGATAACATGAACAGATTGAACAGATGGCCAATAAATTGTTGTTGACGAATACTTTCACTCAAAAGTTTTGGTTATTCGGCCTTGATTCGTACAGAATCGTTAAATAACTAGTTATAGCTAATAACCTCTCATATCAGCTTATAATGTTCCCACTCCTGGGACAGACACAGGCCTCCTCTCTGTGCGACGGAGTTGGCCGTAATCCACCACGCGGGCCCAGTGCGAGTTGGTAGATGTCACATGTTTTCGAATTTATTGTTCTAGGATATGCCGGTTTCCTCACGATGTTTGCTCTCAAAGAACAGTGGTGATGAAATAATTTGCTCAAAGTGCCTGCTTGGGTTCGAACCCACGACCATAACATAACTCGTAAGTCGCGGCCGTTACCTCTGGCTTATAATCTATCGTCATTCACATATTTTTAGGTATAATAATTATACTAAGATCTCTCCTATTGCCTATTCCACTGAAACTGGGCATTTTTTCGGCATAAAGAAACAACTTCAAAAAAAAAACACTGCACGTGCACTTTAATTTCGGAAGCCGGTGTCTTTGATTTTGAATTTTCGTTTTTTGCCACCGACTTCCGAATTAAAAGTTACTTTTCACTTTGTAGCGTTTTTTTTGGAAGTCAATTGTTATGTTTTTTGTAAAAAGTTTTTATTTTTCACTCTTTTGTTGTGGTACCCACCCCACACAAAATTCGAATACCCCTGCTATGTAAATAACAGTGACAGGAACTTGTCATATCATCCTCATACTAAGTGGCAAAAATACGTATTATTGTGTTTAACTCAAAACCTACCCAAGCAAAGTTAATAAAATGTATATGGGACCACCTCTGAAGTTATGACCTACCAAACAAAAAATCATTAAAATCAATTCATAATTGGAGCAGTAATCGCGTAACAAACAGAAAAAAAGGAACATTCAGTCGAATTGATAACCTCCTTTTTGAAGTCAGTTTTAAAAAAGTAGCCTTTGTCGCTTTGGAGCTTAAACACTATCTCTTTGCAAAAAATCCACTTTGATCCTCAGCTCCGTTGTTACATGAAAGAAAAACAAACCAACAAACCTTTAATCACATTTTCGCTTTTATAATAATTTGAATAGGAGTGAATAGTCATTTGTTTTTGCTAAAATCTTCCTTTTCGAATGTGTTCACTTTATGAAGCAAGTAATAGGGCGTAAAAGATTTGGGTTTCGCATGAACATCAAGACAATTAATTCCATAAACGATATCATTGTGTAGTCATTGAAACAAACATAGGTACCTATCTAAATTACAGTACTAAGACAGGATTCACCTCATTCACCTCAATGATCATAACCTCCTTCAAGTGGAGAGGTTACTTCAACTCCGGGATGTAATCGAAACATTCCATAGTAATCGCGTTTGTTTGAAGACGACTATTCGATTGTAAATCGATCCCTAGATATGCTTACTGAACCAGATAACTAGTTTCGTATTTCGAGAACAATAGCTGTCCCAAGTGTCATCTCATTGGTAAGTGTAATCAAAATGGCGCCTGTTTTGGATACCGTAATATAATATTGTATTACATTGTTTCGAGTTTACTTAGTGTTGTGAAATAAATAACATTAGAATCCATTTTAACCTTTTCAAATAAACGAAAATATATTATACTAGTTTCCGAATAATGTATGTGAAAATGCAGCTGAATGAAGTTTAGTGGGCTTCATAAGAAGGCTGAAAGTCGCCCAAAGGGCAATAGAGAGGGCTATGCTTGGAGTTTCTCTACGTGATCGAATCAGAAAGGAAGAGATCCGTTGGAGAACCAAGGTAACCGACATAGTTCGAAGAATTGCCAAACTTAAGCGGCAGTGGGCAGGGCACATTGCTTGTAAAACAGATGGCCGATCGCTCCCACAAGGTGGACCGATGAACTTGTGAATGCGCTGTTTGTCGAATCCGCTAGATGCGAGAAGCACAAAACCGGTCGAAGCAGCAGTGGACTTCTTTCGGTTGAAATGATGATGATGATAAATAAATAAATAAATGACGATGAAAGTTTAGTGAAACTAGTTGTATTCATAGCCCGGGTTTGATATTGGATGTAAAAACTTAGGTATGTCTAACATAATCGCTTTTGGATGAAGCTATGTGACCCATTTGACGTGCAGTAGAGTGTCGGCATTTCAACGCCAAAGTTTAGTGGTCTAACGAGTTTTCTCTTGGGCCACATAATGTTGACTAAAAACAATAAATTATGAAGATAAGAGGAGGAAACTATTGGGCATTTTCTTAAGTAAAAACCAGTCAAGTGCGTGTCGGACCACGCACAATGAAGGGTCGTAATTGGGAAGAATTTATCTCAAATGCAAACTTAACATTGTAGTTGAAAAACATGTTCTCCCATACATTTTAACTGCAAATGTAAGTTTGTACGCACGATATTGAGAAATTTACCACGTTATTTTAAGACCATAGACTGCTTATAAGTTTTCCTGTAATCTATGAGTAAAGAAACTTTTCCTTTATTTTTTTCAAAATTTTTGGCTCAGTAGTTTCGGAGGTAAGGGAAATGGAAAATGTTCTTCTATTTTATTAAATATATTTATTTTAAAATTATTATACAAAAAAAAAACATTTGATCGTCGCAATAAGCCTTTTCCTTTAATATATCACACGTTACAGTTTGTAAAACTTTTTATTTTTTCTTATTTGCCCCCAAAAGTCACCCCCTTATTCAAAATTCATTTACCAAATTTCAACTTAATCGGTCCATTAGATTCGGAGAAAATTTACTGTGACAGACGGACAGACGGACAAACATACACACACGAGTGATCCTATAAAGGTTCCGTTTTTTGCTTTAAAGGTACTGAACCCTAAAAACCACAATTTTACACTATACTATGATCGCACGTGTGTTAATAAATCGATAAAATTCATATATACATATAAACTAACGCCATTTTCCCATTGGGGTAAGGTAGAAACCAAAGAAAGCACTTGACCTTTCTGAAGAATATCACCATTAAAAGGACAAAATGCTGGTACATAAGGACCAGCAGATTTTTTTACGCCAATACAGAGTTGCTCTCGTAGTAAAAGTCTTTCATAGTGATGAATAACTAAAACGAATGTTGTTAGCAGGCAATATTTCAGGCCACCTGCGTCTGTTGTCGGTACATTTGAGATTGGTTCCCAGCGTCCCTGGAGATTACTGCACGTAATGCGTCCTCTCAGCGCTCAGCTGTTTATGCTATAGACAGATTTCATCTCAGTTTGAGTACAACTTCTTATTGATTTTTAACCGACCTTCAAAAAGGAGGAAGTTCCATGTTCGTGTGTTTATGTTAATAAAAAAAAAAAAAAGTATTTTCTCGATGAAAATACGTTTTTTTTTTTCGTCAATTCTGGACCAATTTTTTATTTGATAAAGGAAGCTTGCGTGATGGTCCCATTTAAATTGTATGGGTAGTTTTTTAATAAGGTAATCACTGTTATTTACATAGCAGGTAGTGTGCGAATTTGAGGTAGGTACCACAACTATGTAAAGAATGAAAAATCAAAACTAAACAAAAAATACAACGGACTTCCAAAAAAATTTTTAGTTATTTTTCACTTTATAGTGTTTTTAGTGTTCTGTGGTTATAAAGGTGATCGCTTTAGTAATCAAATATTTGTGTTAGTTGATAGGTATGTGGGTGTTACTGCACACCTCTTTTTTTTTTTGGATGGGAAATGATCAAATAACTTCTCCCGCTCTGGGCGAAGCGAGAGGGCTTGTCAGACTCTTACTGACTAAAACACACCCGTGTTCCTTCGGTTGCCGTGTTGTCGGGGGCCACGATCTCCCTTACGGTTTTCTTCGCACCCCCGGCAGGCATCTACCGCATACCTCTGGCGAATCCTTTCGGCAATACAGCCGTGATGTTATGTTTTATGCGAATTAGTAAAGTTAATCGTCACGGACTCAGACGACGGTCGTTCGTCAGTCGTTTGGGTCATCAGAAGCCTGAAAGTCTGACAACCAGTCTTACCATGGCGTTTCGTATTACCCAGTAACTGGGTTGTAGAGGTCAGATAGGCAGTCGCTCCATGTAAAATACTGTTATCCAGCTGCATCCAGTTAGACTGGAAGCCGACCCCAACATAGTTGGGAAAAGGCTAGGCTAGATTAATTGAATTAGTAAAGTTAATCTTTAGCAAAAAAACTGTGAGTATGACACTCATCGTTATAGACATCGACATAGATCATCTCCTATATCAGTATTCTACATGGAGCAACTGCCTGTGTGACCTCCACAACCCAGTTACTGGGAAACACGATACCCCTCCTTGGTAAGACATCGATGGAAATATTTAGATTGGTGGAAATACTTAGCTGGAAACCTTTCTTTTACTTTGATAAATTCACTTTGATCTTATCGATTGCCTTTCTAGAGTTACAATTGGCTGTAATGCAATAAAAACTGACGGAAATCTTACTAGAATTTTCATACTTTAGTGGTTAAAATGAGTCGACAATGAGAATGAAGGAGAGTAGAGGAATATAAAGCTAAATAGATATTAAAGAGACGGTTTTCTTACTTACTTTGAAAGTAGGCGGACACAATCAGATTCTTTGAAACAAGACGATTCTTCTCGTTCGCGATCCCTTTTCCCCTTGCAAAAGGAAACATGCTTGAAAATATAACTAGCATAACAACATTGCGCCTGTAATTCCCCGAAAGGTTAGGCAGAGGAATAAGCCATGTACGTACGGACGTAAAAATATCGCGGTGGAATTTTATCGCGCACTGGATTTTCAATTTTTGGTGTTAAGCTAAGCGTTGAGAATTCGTAGTGTATCCTAGCGCGTTGAAAAAAGTCACTGTTGGATTTTCAACTTTCGGCGCTAAGTAGACAGTTGAAAATCCAGTGTGCGAAAAAATCACGTATGCTAACTTAGCATGTACAACCCGCAGACCAAAAAGTGACGTGAGGCCGGTTCGTAAACATGTGTGAACTTAGTGAGGTGTAGTTCGATTGTAAATGGTTGTGAATGTGTACGTGTGACAGCGCAGCGGTGTAGTTTTACCTTGCTTCACTGTATTGTTCGCAGCGCTATGCTTTGGTTTTTTATTTGGTCTGAGGTACAACCGTATTTCGCCAGTTTTATTTAAGTCCCATGTAAGTCGACGAGTCTATTGCCATCGGCCGAAAAACCCAATAACATTTTACCCGACCTGGGAACCGAACCTCATGCTCAGTAGTAGCGGTTGCTACCACTAGACCAAACAATGATACCTATTATAAGTATCTAAAAGGAGGTAGTTAGGTTTTACACGCTCCGCAACTGGCACGTCAATACTGGGCTAATTAGCCTGGTTATGTATCGTCTTGTCTCTTTTTCGCTCCCGATATTAACGACATGCCGTCCTACTTCCACGTGTCACCTAATAGTATGACATTGTGCCGTTTTTGAAGATCGAACGTTGGGTAGGTAACATGTTACCTCTTTTTACTTATACGGGTTGAAATTTAATTAATTAGGAATATTTTAACCACACAATATAAAATAAAAAACAAAAAATAATAAGCTGATTTTTTTACATGTTTATTAAAATAAAGAAAGAAAATACATTTATTTTGCACCGACATAAAATAAAAATGAAATTTCATTTTATTTAAGTTGAATGATCTTATTTTTTTTCGATATTTTTGGCCTAGGTGAAGAAGTATCGGTTAGGTTAGTAGTGGTGAAAATATGGTCAATGAATTAAATTTCAGTGATAATGCTTTAAAAACGGTGATGGAAAACATTGTGAGGAAACCACTAGATATGCCTGGGAGATATTTCTTGATGGCATGTGAAGCCAAGTCTAATACCAGATTAGTCACTAACTACACGAAAACAATTTTTTTTACAGATTAAAAATTGTTTAGTGATATATTTGTAAAATTTCATTGAGCCACGAGGCATTTATCACAACTAAGTATTTCATTATTTTCGTCTGCGGCTCAGTTAACAAGAAATCGATAGGTAAAGTACCTACTTCAATCCATCGGGATTCGATTCCAAGTAAAAAGCTAATTGTATTGGTTGAATCACATTGCGCAGGTTTCAGGGAAATTGTGAGTAATGGCCGAACAAACAAGCTGAATTTGATTTATTAACTATTTATATCAGAAGGCGTGCGTAAGTAGTTCATACAGGATATTTCTACAATGTAGTGTACCTACAGACGTAAACCTACATCTCTACATTTAGAGTAGGTACCCAATAGACCCGCGTCGGGATGGCAGTGGGTGCATAGACTGTTGCCCAATCGGGATGGACCTCGAGAAGTTCGTCGCCTCTACGAGAGTGTCATGTGATCGATGGTCCTTTATCGGGCACCTGTTTGGTCAAATAGGCGGTCAGCCGCTGTAGGACTAAAATCAACAGCCAGCAGCGGAAAATTGCTATTCGTATCGCACGAGTCATAACCGAATCCGTGTCATCCATCAAAGGGGCAATGGCGTGCCAGGAATCGCTGTTGCGCGACAGGAATGGCTGCAACAGCCGCAATATTCGCGTAAGCGCGTTGTCGAAGCCGTCCTACCGCACTTCGAAGCCTGGCTAAAAAGAGAGGAGTGCATCTCTTATAGGCTCACTCAGGTACTGACCGCGCACGGTTGCTTCGGTGATTACCTGAACAAGATTAGGCGAGAGGCCACGGTAAATTGCCATCATTGCGGAGGCTTCTTAGATTCTGCACAGCACACGCTCGAAGAGTGCCCTGTGTGGGCTGCCGAAAGATGGGTCCTGGTCACCAGGATCGGGCGAGATTGGTCTCTACCAGCAGTAATTGAGTCTATGCTAGCGGTGTCAGAGAACTGTCGAGAAATGGCCTCGTTGTGTTATACCGTGATAGTTCAGAAGAAGGCTGTCAAGCGGGATCGTGAGAGTGCTGATCCCGCTCGTAGGAAAAGTGCACGTAGAAAAATGCACAGTGATCACGTGCCACCTTGTACACTTGCACAGTTAGGTTTCGGGGAAATTACAGTCTCCCCAGAAATATTGAATATACTTTTTTGAGAGAGCGGGGCTGTCTGCCAAGGTCGCCATGCTAATATCGGCCTTATTACAAAGTGATTTAACTTAAAAAACTTAAAAGTTATAAATGATTTTAAACTCGAGTCTAAGGTTACGAGACGGACAGACATACATACATATAGTTCAAATACATAACCATTCCTTTTTTGGCTTCGGGCTGTTGTGTAAAAACAAGTAAGGCTCGTTACCGGTAGCCCAGCGACAAGCAGTACACATGCTTTTTCATACGTATTTTATGGATTCGTCGCACACGTGTAGCTGGTATCTGCCACTATAGTAGTACTCAACAGCGCAGCAAGAGGTGACAGTCACTGGTGGCTGTTGTCGGTGGCTCGTTTGTGCCGAGCCTTAGTTTTAAATTCGTTACGACTACGATGAAAGTTGCATTAAAGGGGTTTACGGGGGCGAAAAACCGATCTTATCAGGGAAAATTCGTTTTCTCCGTATTTTCAACCAAGCAGAGCTTGGTCGCTCAAAGTTTAGAACAAGATTACCAAGATTAACAAGGCTAACTTAGAGTAATAACATGGCAGCATCCAAATTAGTAAGTACCGACTATCATGGCAGCATAGAATTAGTATGTACTATCATGGCAGCATGGAATTAGTATGTACTATCATAGCAGCATGGAAGTAGTATGTACTATCATAGCAGCATGGAATTAGTATGTACTATCATAGCAGCATGGAAGTAGTATGTACTATCATGGCAGCATGGAATTAGTATGTACTATCATAGCAGCATGGAAGTAGTATGTACTATCATAGCAGCATGGAATTAGTATGTACTATCATGGCAGCACGGAATTAGTATGTACTATAATGGAATGAGTATGAACTATCCTATACTATTAAATGAGCATTCTCTATTTTCATCCGAACAGAGCTCGGTCGACCAGGTACTAAGAACACACTAAATTATAATATTATGAGGCAGGTAATTAAAATGTTTCGCAATAAGTTAAGACCAGCAATTACTCCAGGAATACCTTTGTAACCGCCTTGAAGAACATTTGTAGTTGTAACTGGGAAATGCATTTTACCTTTGTGGGAACGAAAACGGATATTTCTTCCTTATTATTTAAACGTAGATTTACTTGTGAAGGTTTTCCTTGGCTTTGCAACTGTCTTTATGTAAATGGAAGATTTTAATTTAATGGGGTCTCCGTTTCTATGGACTCAATTATGTTCTTTCTCGATGATATTCTTTCTCGGTTTTATTGACTTGGCATTTTCTGTTTTAACAAATAAAACGCCTTGTTTCCCCTCAGGGTTATAATAGGCAGAGGTGTTCCTATAGTACACCCACATTTAGCCAGTTATGTTTAAGTCCCATATAATAGGGGGCGAGCCTATTGCCATCAACCGGGTACAAATTCAGACTCCGGGCTGCTACTGAGAAATACCAGATGGAAAAATCTTCAAATTCAAATTCATTTATTTAGCTTACACAAAGTTCTTAAATATACAACCTAGCATGGTATGAAATTCTCACTAACAGAAGACTTAGAATATTAGACAGCGGGTCCCAAACTAGGCACAGCCTGTATCTTGGTGACCCAAACACTATACAAAGTTAACAATTTAAAAATCTAATAACCTTTTATGTATTAATTACCCTAGCATACATTAAGATCAAGATAACAGTCTGATAAAGAACTGTGGACATAGAGAATGGAGAATAGAACATTGCAATTGATAACATCAAATCACCCGACTTAAACATACCAGTCTATTGAGTAGTTTATAGTTTAAAACAAAAACAGCCCAAGTGCGTGTTGGACTACGCACAATGAAGGGTTCCGTAGTTGGGATGAATTTATTCTAAGGAAAAACTTAACATTGAATTTGAAAAACATGTTCTCCCACACATTCCAACAGGAAATGTAAGTTTGTACGTACACACAATATTTGGAGATTTACCATGTCATTTTAAGACCATAAACTTATAAAAAATACCGGTATTTTTTTCAAAATTTTGGATCAGTAATTTTGGAGATAATGGGAGGGGGAATGATCAATTTTCATCTGTTTTATTAAATATCTTTAGAAGTATTTATTATAAAATTATTAAAAAAATAAGAGATCCTTACAACAAGCCTTGATGTGTCACACGGTACAGTTTGCAAAACCTTTTTTTTTAATTTTCCTATTTGCCCCCGAAAAGTGACCCCCTTATTCAATTAATTTACGTTACACGTCCGTGTGTGGGTCACAGAAATTCATATGTGTAACAAATTTCAACTCAATTGGTACGGAGCAAATCGGCTGTGACAGACGGACAGACAGACACACGAGTGATCCTATAAGGGTTCCGCTTTCTTTTTGAGGTACGGAACCCTAAACAGTAAATAAACATGCTATAGAAGTTAATACAAACATCAAAAACAGCACAAACTACAATAAGTATAAACTACTTAAAGAAAACAAGTCAATTACTGCAAATCTATCGATATAGGACGTCTCGATTCTTGTAAAAAAAACTCGATGGACTGATCTCGGACAAGACAATCGACGAAGGTAATCAAAGCACTACTTCGCATTTAAATACAGCCATTGTTATCCATTGAAGCGGATCAAATAAGAATAATGATCCGATCTCAACTGCCAAAGCAAATAGCACAGAATAGATGAATACAGAAGACTGGCTCCATACAACGAGTAGTTTATAAGATTTATGCCCTGCTGGAAGCCTTAATTTATTGAGGCATACACAATAGAATAGACACACATACTACAGAACACACATACTACAGAATAGCTTGGTTAAGCACCCGACAAGCTTGATCTACGAGAGACATTCAAAAAAGAAATCCATTTATATAAAATAGATTTAATTTGAAGTTGAGAAATGAAACAAAGAAATTACGTTTATTTGCGGTAAACATGACGCAAAGAAAGTACACAAACACGAAGAGCTCAAGTTGGGGGGAAATATACGACACATCCATGCAGAACAGCCATCACTCAACATAATGCTGCGACCCTATGCGAGACAGAGCCCCAGCGCAGGTTATCATCGACAGCTGGCGTTGTCGTGAAGACGTCAACAAGTGCAGCATAGTGAGAAAAAAATAACAAATACCTAAAAAATAAAATAAGTACAATATTTAGTTCTGAATGACCTGTCAACCTCTACTTTAGCATTCACAATTTCAAAATTTCTTTGCAAAAAACGTAACCGTGAATTTCGAGGGCTACACTGAAGGAATCACCATATGTAATGCTAGAGTTTCACAAGTTCTCAACTTCAAATTCTCTCAAACATAACAGAAACTGGGTAATACAACCATATGTACAGCGATCACAAACTATGTAAAACAAATGCCAATTGCGAGTGTGTTTGCACTCGCTGTACGGAGACGTGTGTCTATGTGTGCGTATTTCCGCTCGTTGTATGAAGCTGGCCTTCTGTACCTCTATTCATTCTGTGCAAAGAGAAGGCAAATAGTGGGTTGTTTGTCGGCCAATATTATTATCACAATAAGTGGCATATTAAAGGAGTAATAAAGGGGATAATAGACCAGTAACGCGTTGTGTACATCAACATTGGCAACGCTTTTATGATAGGACTTGATTGATGGGAACTTCTTGGTATTTAGGGTGAGTAGTGTACGTACTATAGTGCTTTACGCCGAAACGCCGTTGATTATTGCGATGATGGACTTTAATCCTACGGGTTAGCGTCCATCATCGCGATAATCAACAGCGTTTCCCGTTGGTGTGGTCCCAGCATTACGATTAGAATTTATCTAGAGAACTGTAAAGTTGACCGTCCACTGTTACGTAGGATGTACACAGAGACGTTAGTCACGTTAGCAGCGCGTAGGGTGACCAGGTGTCCCGTATTTCAGGCAAGAATTTTTCCTTGTCCCGTAATTTGACCCGAAACCAATACGGGACAGAACATTGTCCCGTAATTTTATGATTCAATGGCATTTAATGATAAAAATACCTATTCGAACAATATTTATTTTCTCACACATAGCGGTGAACACCGCGCGATCCGCGCGAACGCATATTCGATCAAATGACTTGGGTGAGCTTGAGTGAGTGTGATAGTGATACCACCACATTTTCTTATCCAACTAATTTACAAATCGTTGTATTTTAAAATATTTATTTTATTATCTTTCATTAAAAAAAGGCCCGAGTTTGTTAAGTATTAATTATTTAGTTGATTTTTCTACATTTTTTTTAAATAATTTACAAATTGTTGTGTTTTAAGTGAGTTTTACAAATTGTTGAGTTGATGAAATGTGAAATATTTAATATTGTTTTTTGAAGTCTTTCATTAATAAATTTAGCAATTGCATAGGTATTTAATTTATTACCTATGCCAAATTTTATTATTAAAAAAAAAATATGTTGAGTTTTAATAAAAAACGGCCTCACCCGTATGTTAACCTCTAATCCCGTATTTTCAATGGCGTTGTCCCGTAAAACCGGAAATCAGATTTTGTCACCCTAGCTGCTTGGTACATTTTATTTGCCAGTCACGCATTCGTGCGTAGCGTGACTGACAAATAAATGGCCATAGGTCACAGTGCTCGTGAACGATTCTGTCTATGTTCATACTAAGCGCAGCTAACTACACGTGCGTAGCGTAGCCGTGGGCTGCTGTGGAGCGGCACCTTTCACAACGAATACAGCTTTTTTATAATCACTGTAATGAAATTTCGCGAGCATTTGAATCACTCGGAAACACATGCCGAACGTATCCGTATCCCACATAATACACGGAGCTTTTGCTAAAAGTAATTCAACCAATCGATCAATTAGTTTCCAGTTGGAAAGGCCGATCAGTACATTGTATTTGTGTGTATCAAAAAAAAACTATTCTTCCACACATTTTGACCGCGTAGATATTGCACTTTTCTATGAAATAGCAGGTTTAAAAAAAAAATCCGATGAAAAATTTCAACGCAGGGGGATTCAGAATCATGTACTGAATCCATGGTAACAGTTATCGCGTCGGTGTCCCTGCCACCCTGTATATACTATCTATATATCTATATCTATACTAATAATAAAGCTGAAGAGATTTTTCATTTATCTTGTTTGAACGCGCTAACCTCTGGAGCTACCAGTCAGATTAGAGAAAAGAATTTTGCATTTAATAGTCCAATTCTCGAGGGAGTTTGTAGGCTATTTAATATCACGCTACAATCCTTAGGAGCCGAGCAAAAAGAACGAAAAGCCAGAAAGAATGCTAAGCTAATCAAAGAAATGCATATAGCTAAGCAGTTTGAAAACAAAATCCCGTGCACACGACCTTTTTTTTCGTAGGTAAGCGTTACTACATCGGCCGAGCGCTCCAAGCAGAAATAGTCCTTACGGTGTATATAGATATGTGTTTGTTCAATAGTACGACGACGGGGTGGAATGGGGGATCAAAAATTTTCACGATTTTGAAGTCGCGGGCAGAAGCAAGTTCTTTATACAATTCAACCGCGGATCCTATTCCTTCTTCCTCCGTATCCCGGATTTAAATCTCAAGGGACCCGTTACTGAAGTTTTGAGTCGGGTTTAATCTTACTCCACGGAGGTTTTTGTTTACATTTTGAAGATAACTTTAATGTTGGGCCGTTTGTAAGCGAATGTTTATGTTGCAAAAGCTGGTTTTTGAAGGAATTTCATTTTGTACTTTATGCGGGTTTCATTATAATATGGATTTAGTTTGGTTCCTTCAGCTTAATTCAATTCTTTAAAGAAATTAGTTCAGGCAAATAGTGCAGTGGGTCCTTGGTGTTTTGGATAGTTATATTGTTTTAGAAGAGGTACATTTTTATTTACACATACGTATTTACATGATTTTTAAAACTAAGACTTAATAATAATAATATGGGATCGATCTATCATCACTGACAGGACTATTGTTGCCAATAAGCCAGACATAGTGATGATAGATCGATTAGAGCGTCGCACAATGATTATTGATATAGCAGTCCCGCATGACGAGAACCTCGTGAAAGCTGAAAAAGATAAACAGATTAAGTATCTTGACCTGGCGCGCGAGGTTGTCGACATGTGGGATGTGGATACAGCAATCATTGCGCCGATAGTCGTGACGGCTAATGGCATAATAGCCAAGAGCCTCGACCAACACCTGAAGAGGCTCTCGTTAGGCAGCTGGATCAAGGGCTTGATCCAGAAAGCGGTACTCCTGGACACGGCGCGTATTGTCAGGAGGTTCCTCTCTCAGGAGCCCTGACCACCGGTAGCTTGGACCCTGTTCCCGACACCGGTGGGATACTATTTTTTATATTTTTATTTTTTTTATTTTTATATGAATATTTAAAAATATAATTAATATGTTTGAAAATTAAATAAAGGAAATAATAATATGTACAAGTATATAAAAATGGGGGGGGATATATAATCATAGGGCATCAAAAAATTCGTCTGCATCGCTGTCAATAGGATAAGTGCCCAAAAGGCTGGCCATACGTAAGGTAAGAAGAGGTACATAAAAAAATGCTTTTTCCATTATATTCTTTATCTTGTATCATGACCACTTTTTTAACACAGTAGGGCACAAGAATTCTTTAAAATAGAACGTTCCTCGACGTTCAAAAGTGCCTTTTATGTGCCTATTTGAAACTTACACTTGTTCCATAAGAAAAAATCTCTCATGGAAAATTTCTTATGGAACAAATCTAACTAAGAGAGGTGATGATTGATGATTTTAATAATTATAATTCTACTAGCTGCGCCCCGCGGTTTCACCCGCATAAGTCTCGATCCCGTAAGAATATCGGGATAAAAAGTATTCTATGTCCTTCTCCGGTCAAGGTTTATCCATATCCCAAACTTCATCCAAATCCGTTCAGCCGTTTTAGTGTGATGCCGTGACCAAGGGAAATAGGGATTCATTTTTATATATGTAGATAAATACTTAATTGTTATGATCACGAATCATATTTCAAAATATACATAGTCCGATCATAAGTTCTAATATAAATGAAAATGCATGTATTTTTTATGAAGTAATGTAATCTTAATAAAATTTATATGTACATAGAGCAAAACTGACCATAATTTGTAGTCTAAGGTGTGAAAGATCTGGGCTAGACGAGGGTCGGAACGTATCGAGCCCGGCTTGGGTAGTTCGTGCCGTGTGACCGTGAAAGTCCTCGGTACATTTTTAAAAAGTGTATTGCTGAGAGGTTTCACAACACGATCCTACTAAGTTTCTTGATACACTTAGTCTGCAGTCTTCATTTCTTTTTTATAAAAAATGAAGCTTTGTGACTCCTTGATACGACACCAAACCATTACTGATAGGATGATGACCACGTTGTACCTTTCCGACCACTTGGGCGGCTTATTTAGAACTGTGAGCGTACTCTTTGTCATTCTTCTCTAAACGACACGCCGACATTTGTCTCTTAAGAAATTTCTAGAGCAAGCAGTGGCAAAATTTCTCACGGAAACAGTGCGTAAATCCATAGATTCGTGGCCAGACAGATTAAAGGCCTGTATCAAAGCCAAAAGTAGCCATTACGAATAGAATTATTTTGAATTTTTTGCTGAGACTTCAATAAATATGTACATATAAGTTTTATTAAGATAACTTCATTAAAAAATAAATGCTTTTTCATTTGTAACCGAACTTATGGCCAGACTAGTTATATATTTTGATCAAAATACAATCTTTTTTTTTTTTGGGTGTGAAATTATTAAATAACTTCTCCCGCTCTGGGCGGAGCGGGCGGGCGTGTCCTTCTTACTGACTAAAACCCACCCGTGTTCCTTCGGTTGCCCTGTTGCCGGGGGCCATGATCTCCCTTTTGGTTTTCTTCGCACCCCCGGATCAAAATACAACTTGACACTGACGTGCAAATTTTAAATAATGTAAAAAGTATTGTATTTTGCGGGCTACAACTGCAGATCCATCTTAACTCGAAGCCTAGCTTTCATCACAGCAGTAAATTGAACACACTTCCATTTGCGACTGTACACTGGTTAGTGGAACAAACTGATTTTCCTAATCGGATTGCTGCAGCTGCGAATGGGAATCTAAGTAAATCCTTTGGATACGTTGTTGAGATTGTTGGTAATGAAATGAACGCGATTCGGGCTCCTATGATACTAGAGATTTGCTAAACTGAGCATTTGGTGAATATTTTGGGAATGTAGAACTGCGGGGTAATTACGAAACACACTTACAATATTGCAATATTTTTCATGTTGACAATGCAACAACCTTTATTGCGTTATTTACGCTTTTGAGCAGATAAATTTTTCAAACACATGAAGAAATGGATTAGCAAGCAATCTGTTTCAAATCGAAACAAATTAATATTGATCGTGCATAACGCAATTAGAGTACTGGTTTTATTAAGACTGACGTGTGACTGTATACAGGGTGGCGGGGACATCGACGCGAAAACTGTTACTATAGGATTCAGTACATGAAAGGCTCATTCACAAAAAAGGTTCAAATCTGATATGGCCTTTTGGGATCGAGTCAGAGCATACAGAATTAATTTGACTTTCATTATCACCCTATAATGATCCCACTGCTGGGAAACAGGCCTCCACTCGGTGAGAGGGACTGGACTTATCCTGACACAATTAACCTCAACAGTAGACAAAAGCTTCAACGGTATTTGACGTAGTTATCAACGAGACGAGCGATGCTTTGGGATTAAAAAGTTTAGCTTTAATTGCAGCTAACATTATTTTATGACAATTATCGATGGTTTTTTCATTCAAAAATGAAAAGTTGTAATTCTATGTATTTATCTCGTATCGTTGTTGGTATTTAAACAAATCTGTCTTTTTTACTTGATAGTCACATTCTGTGATCGATTATCGCTTTAATAGCGGTTGTTACGGAAGCTGCATTACCATTGCAAATGATGGTCGTTTCGCCGTTGTTTCTGCTCAATTATGCAACATCAGTGTTATCATAATACAAGTCCAGTATATCTTGAACCGTGTAAACGGAATCGTTTTTATTAATATGTAACATTTTTCCTCTCGATTTCTTGCAATAAAAATCAAAAACGTAAAAATTAAATCTGTGGGAGTGATTTCGTGAATAGGGACGGAAGTGTATCATGGGAAGTCAAAGGAAGCGCTCGCTATTTGATTTGATCAATGAGCGCGCGCGGTGCTAGAGTTGGCTGTCTGAAACGATCTTGAGAAGGCCCCGCACCTTTAATTTGGCTTATTATCAAGGTGAGATGTCAGATGTTACACATTTTATGCGACTACTGTGAGGCTTGTTTTGTTAGTGATCGCGTTTTTCTTGTATATTAACAGAGCGATGGACAATATGGTGTTCTCTATATAAGAAGGTTACCTATTCTTTCGAGACTTGAGGCCTCCCAGGTTACTCCTATGGGAAAACGAAGACTCCGGGTAGGAGTTCCACTTACTACGCAAACAGCGAGGAGCTTCTAGGGTGTAGGAAGAATTTTTACCTTAGAATAATGATATCTTTCCTACCGAATTTCGGTCGAGGAAGCTAATCTCAACGGAAATAAGCCAGGTATGCAGGAAATTTTGTAGTGCACATGTGTGTGCGCAAAAAAGTACACTCTCTGTTCCGTCTCATAGTCCGATGGGACGGAATCCAATACGACCTGGCAGAGAACAGGTGCAGGACTAATGACTTTACGCGCCTCGCCCAACTAACCCAATAATACTTTGCCCGACTTGGGAGTTGAGTACGAGACCAACAGGGCAGCTTAAACCCACCATAATATAGTGTTGTTCTAACGCCGGTGTGTGGTCTTCCGATGCTGGATAGGGGTTGATTGTAGGAACACTATTGAAATTATTCTAAATGTGATCTTATTTTTAATTGGTCTAGCTACCTCTATTTAAATAGCCTCCATGTTTGAATGCGTATCTCACGTATGAAACTGAACGCTGTCAGTACTTCTTAACCGCGTTCAAGAGTTGTCAGTGCCAATATTTGAAAACAATTTTGACACTGACAGCTCTTAAAAACACGGAGCTCTAAACATGGTTTAGATGTGCTGAACGTGGTGAGCTTCATTGTTCAAACACCCCGTAAGCGACAGAGCTAGAGCACACCTTGGCAGTCTTTTTCCGCACTGCTGACCTGATGAGTCAACTTAAACTGGCCATCATAAACGATGAACAGGTGTCACATGACGTCAGAGCTGCAGTAGTTATTGTACTGTATGAACAATGATGATGGATTTTATCATTATAATAAATAACAGGAAACCATTGTTACGTGGACAGTGTTTACATAATATGTTTGTACCTTTGAAACGAGGCACGTGTAGACAAGATGTGGCCTGAAATTGGAAACAATGTTTGCATCTACTTATAGTGTTTTTAAAATTTTTAGGGTTTATTCCAGAAATCTCCACCGACGAATCCCCACCAGTGGAGATTGTTATTTTTTTTTTTCAGAAATCCCTACTAGTTAAATAAAGTCAGCCTTTTTTTCGAATATTCTAGTTATTTTTGGCACTCACCAGCCGCTGCCGCAGCACCGCTCACTTCACTCGCTCGGCTCGTGCGTAGGGGATCACAGTTCTAACCTAACTTAACTTTTTAACAAGCGGGGATTTCTGAAAAATAAAAAGCAATCCCCACTGGTAGGGATTTGTCGGTGGGGAATTCCGGAATAAATTATTTCTAGGGTTCTGTACCACATGGACGCCTCCGTCCGTCTATCTACCACAGGGCTGTATCTTTTGAACTATAATAGGTAGACACTTGAAATTTTCACAAGGTGGGTAGTACTATTACGGTATAATTGTATTTATTTACATATATACATACATAAACTCATGTCTTCTTCCCGTGATAGGTAGGCAGGAACTATATCGTCCACTTGCTACGATCTTTACATACTCCTTTTGCTTCGTTTATGTTCATACATCTGGTTGTGTTTTTATTATGTTTCAATTTAAAAAGAGAGGTCACCTCGTTGTGATTTTATCCTATACTATTAAATGAGCAATATTTGTGTATGTACTGTTACCATGGATTCAGTACGTGATTTTGAACCGCAGCGGGCGTTGAAATTATTCGTCGATATTAAAAAAAAAATCAGCTGCTCTATATATTTTGACCGCGTAGGTATTGCACTTTTCTATGAAACATCAGTTTAAAAAATAAAAAAATAACTGGCAGGGACATCGACGCGAAAACTGTCAGTTTTCGCGTCGATGTCCCTGCCAGTTATTTTTTACCTTTTTAAACTTACCACCCTGTGTATATATATATATATATATATATATTTGTAATCGCGTTCTCAAAAACGGCTCTGACAATTTTGACGAAAGTTGCAATATAGGGGTTTACGGGGCGAAAAATCGATCTAGCTAGGTATGTGGGAAAATTTGTTTTCTCCGTATTTTTACTCGAGCAGAACTGACATGGCAGCATGTAATAAGTAAGTACCTACTATCATGGCAGCATGGAATTAGTATGAACTATCCTATACTATTAAATAAGCATTCTCTATTTTCACCAGAGCATAGTTCTGTCAACAATGTACTTATCGCCGGGTTAAAGGCAAAACCAATTATTTAGTCCAAAAAAGTCAATATAAAATTTTCCGTAAGCGCATTGGGAAAGTTTACTATTAAAATTAAGACCTTAATAATAAAATTATGTCAGTCGCAAATGTAAGAGGGTGTTCTATAATTATCTAAGTTTGAAACAGTTACGTACTAAACACAAAAATTAGCTTCATGTGTACAAAAAAAAAAAAATTATAACCTATTTTTTTGTTGTTTTTATATTGACTTTTTTAACCACGTTTGGTAAGTTCACTTATACAATGACACTGAGAATCCTCTTACAAAATATTACAATTTCTAGTCTAGCCTTTCGCTAAAAGGCTGTGCTAAATATTTAATACAAGAAAGGCTACCATTAGGCAGAAAACAGGCGTCAGAAACAAGCCTTCAGACTTAGGTAACAATCTAGGCTCATTTTAAGAATTCCTTTGTGTTCTGTTTTCCGTTGTTGCTTGAATTTTAGATATGGGCGATGCAAAATGTTAGTAAGGTTTTAAAGTTTTCGATTATAATGTGTAGCATAAGCATAATCTGCCTTTAAATAATGTCTCCACTGCTGAGATACAGACAGCCTCTCTTCGAGAGAGAGTGGGCTATAATCCACCACGCGGGCTCAGTACGTGTTATTAGATGTCACATATCTTCGAATTTTTGATTCTAGGACATGCCGGATTTCTCACGATGTTTTCCTTCATCGTTTTGAGAGTAGTGGTGATAAAATTATTTACTATTATTTACCATTATTATCAGCTGTGTGTGTCCTACTGTAAGGAAAAGGTCTTCCTTCCCTCCTTCAGCTTACCCCTACCTACTGGTGTTTGTAGCCACTCCTTATGAAAAATATCGGGTTCGTCCCGCCATCTCCTCCTGGGCCTGTCGCGTTGCCGTTTGCTCCTGTTTGGGACCCACTGTGTTGTTATTTTAGTTCATAGTTCCTCCTGTATGTGACTGATGTGGCCAGTCCCATTTAACCTTAGCAGCCGTGTGACCTATATCAGCAATTAGAGTTTTGGAACGCAATATCGAGCTCTTTAAACGGTTTGTGAGTTTAACTCCTAAGATATTGTATTCCATATATTGCTCGCTGACAGATCCCGAGTGCGGGCTTTTGACGCTTGGTTAGTGACCATTGTCTGCCTCTCCATAGGTGTAAATTACAATACAAAATTGGTATGAAAAGGTACCTATATTAGGTAGGTTTCGGCACTAGGCCGCATCGACGCGATCTTTGTATCACTTATGAAATTATGACGTACAAACCGCGACTTGAAAAATCGCGCGAGTGTCTTTGTCGCATATCCTTATAAATGAACTCGCGCGACGATGGTCGCTTTCAGTTAAGACGCAGGTTAATCTTTTCCTGCCGGGGTTGCGGTTATTGTCCGACGGGGTTACCGTGGCCCCTGGCAATCTAAGCAAATGAAGATACACGGGTGAGATTTAGTCAGTAAGAGTCTGACACACCCTCCCGCTTCACCCAGAGCGGGAGAACTTATTTTATAATTTCCCACCCAAAAAAAGGTTAACCTTTCCTAATTACTATTGTAAGCCAATGCTGAATGTATAAGCTGTTGGTTTTCTTTATTAAATAAATAAATCCTAGGTAAAAACTAAAAAAAAATACCAGTACAACCCGGAAATCTTAACCACAGTCGCACCCTCAGTGTTAGACTAGTCTTGTACAGCTCAACACAACGCAACGTAAGATACTGTGAATCCTGTGTGAAAGCCTGTCGTTATTTATCGAGCTCAATTTCAGTCTCCAGCTATTTATTGCTCAGAGATTTTCATGCTGAAAAATAAATTCACCAACTGTACGTTGATTCTATGTTTACAAGAATGAGGAAAATGTCGTGAGGTTACAGTATAAGGCTTTTAGAGTCGGAAAAGACCAAAGAAACGATGGATGGACTGTGTGAAAGATGATATGGAAAGAAAAAAAAAACAGTGAATCCAAAACCTTTAAAGTAAAAAATACTTCCATAGAATCTTGATCCGTAACGTAATATAAATAAAGAGCACAATCGCTTTTACAAAAATGAGGTGTCGGTAACGGTGTCGCGACTTCAAAAAATGCCCGACGCGCCTAAAGAAGTTTTCACTTCAAAAACGCTGAGCAACAGTGCAGCAGATGTGATGTGTCTGCGCACGGGTATAGTCGTGTCCTAAAGTGTTAGGCTATTGTCTTATAATATAAGTGTATTTTTTTAATTGTAGAATCTTAATAGGTACTTTATTAGCTACTTAGTACTTTGGAATAGGCTGGAATCGATAAATTACTTAGTGCGCAGGTAAACGGCCAGCGTTAATTTTATGTGACGGGACCAGTACCGAGATGACGAATAATGGAGAAGTGACGAAGAATGGAGAACGAAAGATAAATAAAGGGGATTAGGCAGGAGAATGACGTTACGTTGAATCTATATTGTATTCTAAGGCTAAGCGTATGCCCAGACGCAGGTGATGCAGCACAGCACAGCACAGATTCTGCAGGGAAGGGCAGGCGAAGCAGACATAGGCCGCGAGCGCATAATGCGACGCAGCTACACAGACACATTCGCGTCTTAGCTAGTACAAACAATCTGTCATTGAAACAAAATTATGAATCACTGATAAAAACAAGTAACGACCTGCACGCGTCGCACAGAAATCTGTGCCGGCTCTACAATGAGACGCAGAGCAGGACTGACTCGTGTCTGCGTCGCACGTGCCTGCGCCGCAGCGTACGCAGCTGTCAGTACGTTCATGAATTACCAAATCTGCTCTGCCCTGCTCTGCGTAGACATGCATCACCTGCGTGTCAGCATACGCTTAGCCTAAAGATTGGCAATGCCATTTTAACACGACGATAATGCCACGAAAGCAGTATAGCTTAAGTTGTACATTAGTTTTGTTTAATACCTTTGTGTTAATTTAACACAAAGGTATTAAACAAAAGTAAGTCCTTAATTAATATTAATAGATATTTTCACGCTGTTAAAATACCTATTAATATTAATTACTTTACTTAAATGATAAAACTACAAAAGAAAATCCCATTTTGTCACGTCTCAAGAGAAATACAAAACATTATAAGTATTCAGTTTGTAGTAGGTAGATATGCTTATTGCATATAATATAAATTATATACTCAGTTGTTTCCAAGTGAGTTTTTCCGCTATCTCAAAACCGACACGTTTTGTCAAGAACATTTAAAATAATATCCATTGTGCGTCAACTATAAAACGTCTAATGCTAATATAAAACAAAACACGTAAGGAACATCTACGAGTATTATTAGGTATCAGCATAAAGTTACATCATTAAATTACTGAGTACTTGAGTAGCTCATTTGAGTGTGAAGGAATGATAACCAGAATCAGAGATGCTCAACCTTTTATACTTTTAAGCCTCATAATGACGGTAGTAGAGCTTACCTTCGTGCAAAATTCGAGAATTATGACCTTTTCATGTACGAAAAAGGTTGGATATACAGCGTGCAGCGTGTAACGGAAAGGCTATATCGTTGGCGTAGGTGGAGAACTAAATAACTAAAATTTTCTTGTTTGGAGAACATGCGATTTGTATAAGCGGCATGATTTGGGTGTTAAGAAAATGGTGAAAAGTCAAATTGACTAAAATCGCAGTTATTTAGTTCTCCACCCACATGGCTTCTTTGGATGATTACAAACTATACGGCAAGGGTTTTTAAATCTTATATCTACATGTTAGGAACATATTATTAAGAGAAATTTCAGTACATGAAACCAAACGCTTGCGTTTTTCCGCATTGTCGCACTTATTATAGAGCTTATTTTTAAAGTGTCGATTTTTGCTTGAAATGGCTTCTAATACCCAATATCATGTTTATTTAAGTCAAAGGATACAATCTGGTACGATAATAGGCAGCTTATATTTTTTTTGCAAAAAAAAATGTATTGAGGAACTGTGAGAATAACCATAATATCCTTGCACACGGTGATGTTATTATTTATTTATGATTTTTTGACATACTCCAGATAACAAATAATAATAATAATTTGCCAATTTGCCTACCAGATTGTGTCCTTTATGCATGATGTTGGGCATTATTATAAACCATTTCAAGCAAAAACCTGACACTTTAAAATTTTAGCTCTCCTATGTCTTCGAGAGCCTTTTTTCGATTCACTGTGTTTCGGCTCGTTTGATCCCGTCGATTTAACTTGATATTAGCGTGAAAAGAAGTGACGTGAAAAGACCCTCGTAGTACGGTGACACGTTTGTTATAATTTTAATTCATTAAACTTACGAAACCATGAATATTTGAGTACCTAATTTATTTTAAGCTGAAACTTTGCATAGATATTTTTATCTTCTCCCCTTTTTGGATATAAATTTCAATATCGTAGCTACCTAAATTAACTAGCAAAACTCCGCAGACGATGTAATTAAGTTAATGTTTTTTTTGTGGGTCATTGACCGCAGTTAGTATAGTTCACTGACATGATTGGAATCTCTACTTTAACACGATAAAACAAAAAAACATATTTTCTTCTTTATTTTTATTTTATCGTGTTTAGATATCTATTACTGGGTAATACGATAATACGACTATTACTGGGTAATACGATACCCCTTGGTAAGACTGGTTAACAGACTTGTAATTTCATCCTCATTTCTAAGAATAGGAAACTCATTTAAAGTTATTCAAGACTTTTGAACTTTTAACTTAGTTTTACTTTCAAAGATTTTCTTTTGGATCAATTCCTGTGACATCAGGTCAGACAAAATTAAAAGAAAATACCAAAATATGAAGAAAAAAACGGGTGTCGATTGGAACGCAGCTCCTTTTGCTATATATTTTGTAAATATAGCTAAATATATTTCTTATGAAAGTACTCCTTATAAAATCAGCTATCTGCCAGTGATAGTCCCGTCAAAATTGGTACAGCCGTTTCGGAGATTAGCCGGTACGAAACAAACAGACAAATATAAAAAAAATATACCTAAGTACCGTATATACTTTCATATGCATTTAGTAAAAGCTGTTATTTTGACATTACAAACAGACACTTCAACTTTATTTATTTATATGTATGTATGTATAAGTACAGAGCCATCAATACCACTAGGTATATCTACCTACCTAGTGGTATTTATGGCTCTAGATTCAAGTGTCAAGCTTAGGGGGAGATCGTGGCCCCCGGCAACATGGCAACTGAAGGAACACGAGTGGGTTTTAGACAGTAAGATTCTGACACGCCTTCCCGCTCTGCCTAGAGCGGGAGAAGTTATTTGATAATTTCCCACCCATAAAAAAAGCTAAGCTTGCTAAAAACTTATACTAGATGACTCAGTATTAAAAGAACAAAATCTTATGAAACTGATTTTTTCAAGCTTCTTCGTTGCGAGACGATTTATACCACAAGACACGTTAAAGAACTTCATTTCGAAAAAAAAAAGCAAAAGACTGCTGCGCCGCGGGTATGTCTGTTTTTTGTATTTACAAAAAACTACAGTTTGAGTATCACCGACTTACGGTATGAGGTCAGCAGAATTGACGGGGTCCGCTAGGGCCGATGCCTGCCGGGGTTGCGAAGAAAACCGAAAGGGAGATCGTGGCCCCCGGCAACAGGGCAACCGAAGGAACACGGGTGGGTTTTAGTCAGTAAGAGTCTGACACGCCCTCCCGCTCCGCCCAGAGCGGGAGAAGTTATTTGATGATTTCCCACCCAAAAAAAAAAGGTATGAGTCAGTACGTCCTACCTTCCTAGTGATAAACCCAGGCGACTCGATACGATCGGCTCGTGGTTGTAAATCAACCAACTTGGTGCACCGCCACCGGTCCAACCAGTGACGATTTAATTTCCTGAAACTAACGTATCGGAAATTTATGTTTTCGTTCGTTCTAACATATTTGATTTTCTGTAAAAACCAGGGTTTTTTTAACCATTGATGTGAAATTGAGGGTGGTATGGTAACCGTTGCTGCCACAGGAAAACGTTCTTAGCAAACTATCTTGGCAATTAAGTGAGGTTTATCTTGACTGTAGGTATCATATTATTTTCAAAATACATGTAAATTTTAATCGAATCTCAAATAATTCCCATTTTTCTTTCTTAAAAATATGTTTCATCACTTCAATACAGGGTGGTAGGGACATCGGCGCGAATACTGTTACCATGGATTCAGTACATGATTCGGAAACCCCTTTTTTTTTGGGTGGGAAATCATCAAATAACTTCTCCCGCTCTGGGCGGAGCAGGAGGGCGTGTAAGACTCTTACTGACTAAAACCCACCCGTGTTCCTCCGGTTGCCCTTTTGCCGGGGGCCACGATCCCCCTCTCGGTTTTCTTCGCAACCCCGGCAGGCATCGGCCCTAGCGGACCCCGTCGATTCTGCTGACATCTCTTTGAGGCGCGCGTGGAACACAACGCGCCGTCGACCCGGGCCTGGTCCTTATCGGACGGTAAGCTACCCATTGCTCACCGTCCGCAAGCCCGCGCCTACGGTGGCCGGAAATCACCTCGCGATTCCCGACGCCCTGGGCGTCTCCTCCTGCGGATTCGGAACCCCCTGCGTTGAAATTATTCGTCGGTTTTTTTTTTATCAGCTGTTCCATACATTTTGACCGCGTAGGTATTGTACTTTTCTATGTCACAGCTGTTTGTTTTTTTTTAGAATCATGTCCCTGCCAGCCTATATAATGATGTCTATGTTGGGGTCCTAAAAATACTAAATAGCCAAGTACATAACTGCAACCAACTTGGGTGTACCGCGGTTGATCACAGTTCTAACCTAACCAAACCCGTTTGATCGGGGCACCCTAGCTTAGTTACTGCGACCAACTGTGAAAAAAGACTAGAAAATTAAAAAAACCGGCACAATTATTTAAAAAAGTGAGCATCATTAAAAGCGCAAAAAGTTTTTAACGGTTCATTAATTTTGAAAAGTGTCCATTATTAGAAGGTCAAGTTAATAGGGGATTAATTTAGCAAAAACAGGTACAGTAGCAGCCCTTGTTTACTGCAACAGTTCAGGATTGTCTATAAAGAAAAAATGGGACTTCCAAAGAATGGGACTTATTTACTTAGAAGGTACCTATATCGGTGCAACTCTACAGTAAAATTTGATAACAGTAGGTGGTAGTTTGCTACCAACATCTACTATGTCTGTCTAGACTAGAAATAAGACCATTACAAACCATTACCTTTCACTTCGCTGCACTGAGACAAAACTATTTACTTTTAGGTGGATCAAGGGATTTCTGAGGGCTGAGCGAAGCAAAGCTAGCTTTAAATACTGGCTTTTATTTATCTACACGTGTGTGTCTGTATAAGTTTTGATTATCAATGTGGATGGCTATAAAAGTAGGGGAAGACCAAAGAAATGATGAATGGACTGTGAGAAAGATGATATGACTGGGATGGGGGTGACTACCGAGATGACGTCTAATTGATAAGTAATTAAGTATGGAAGATAAGATGTAATTTATTTCTCAGTACATGGTACATTAAGATCTAAATATTAATTACAATGTTTCACATAGACAACCGTTGCCGGTGTAGAAATATTAAAATTAAAATACAATTGAATACTTAATAATTATAAATTTGTTTGTCAATGAATACACAAAATATTGATAAAATGTGATGTCAAAATTTATAATTTAAAAAATCATTAACCGAATAGAAACAGTAAAATGAAAGCCAGGCAAATATTGTTTTTCTGAATTGATTCGTGGGTAACACTCTGATGCCTGGGAGTAAATTGCTGAAGATTTTGATTGCCATGCAATTGGAATTCCTACTACATAAATGTAGTCTCTGGCAAGGTGCGAGCAGTTTATTTGGGCTTCTCTTATTAACTATTTTAGAAATCTGTTCATACATTTGAAATATGTGTGGATACCTTTTTATAAATAAACAAATTTGAAAAATGTAAAGACAAGGAAGTGAAAGAATTTTTAGTGCTTTAAATAATGGCTTACAATGCTCTTAATATTTTGCCCCATACACAGCTCTGACACATTTTTTTTATAACAAAGGAACATGTTCCGTCGACCTCAAATTAATTGGGATAAGGGCAGGAGAATGATGACGTGTCTGTTTAGATAAATTGGATTATTTATAAAGTATTGAAGGCTTTAAATTGACCTGTGGAAGAATAAAACAGAAAAGGGGAACCTATCTATTCTGGCAAAGGCCTCTTGAAAAGGTTTTTGGTATCAAGCCCGTAGTTACAGAATAGGGATGACAACAAAAAAAAAACATCTTTTTTTTCGGTAGTTCATTAAAAAATATTGGACACGTATTTTTACGGTATCAAAAGATTACGGCTATACATTGAGTTAAAATGTGCCATGACGTCACGAGTATGTAGATTTTATACTTGTGACGGACGTAGCGACCCCCACTCCCCAACTTTAATGCATTTTGTCCATAGACGTATAAATAACTTCTTTCTGTTTTTTAAGTATTTTTTTATTGATAAAATAAAGCAAAAAAATACGTGTCTAACATTTGTTTATTATCTGGCGGACGGACTGAATAGAATTTCTTTTTTTTTTTGACTCAATCCCTATTATCAAAATCGATGACATGTTTTTTCTTCCTAAAAATATTTTAACTGTTGGCGAATCTAATGTCAAAGACATTTAATTGGCTGTTGTTTTTGCTGTCAGCCAATCACAGTAGTGACCTGAATTTGATAGTGTTACCTAGTTAATTTTTGTGTCCTTTCAGAAAGCAGGTGTCATATCTCAGAAGCATGCTTAAAAATTCTTACAGATGCTGAACGATGTCCGTTTTGCGTGGATGTGATGCATATTTTCCCCGGACTTGTGTTTGTGTCTTTTCTTTGTGTTATTTTTACCGCGTAATAAAACGTATTTTCTTTCTTTCTTATATAAAGTCCAAATTAGTGTCAGATTTACGTCTACGTGCGATCGTTTAGACCTTCTTAACGACTGCACGTTGGAAACACAGCTGTGTCACAGAATAAAATACCTAATAGCACCGTGCATCAATGTCGCAATACGTCTTTGTTATATACTCCTTTTCATTATTATTATTATTATTTTTTTGACTGGGAATTATCAAATAACTTCTCCCGCTCTGGGCGGAGCGGGAGAGCGTGTCAAGACTCTTACTGACTAAAACCCACCCGTGTTCCTTCGGTTGCCCTGTTGCCGGGGCCACGATCTATCTCCCTTTCGGTTTTCTTCGCATCCCCGGCAGGCATCTGCCCTAGCGGGCCCCGTCAATTCTGGTGACATCTCTTTGAGGCGCGCGTGCTAAGTTGTATACAACATTTGGCGACGAGGATGGGATATTGCGCGATTCCTTTGGTAGTGTTAGTTGCCCTTAACTGCACGGTGGCATCACAGTCTTGGTCTAAACTTAAGTTGTCCACACCTACGCTAAGTAGTGGTATTGGTGGTGGGGGCACTATTTATTCTGTGGCAATGGAGTGGAGGTGGACTATTGTTAGCCAAGACTGCGCGCAATGTAACACAACATTAGAAACACGTAATTGTTGAACTTCTCCAGGGAAATAATGTTACCGCCTTGAAACGTATTTTACAATGTATTCTATTACAATGCTAAGGGATATTTCGTTATTGCGTTATATTTCGCTGTTAGACTGTCAGTATACTTTTATCTTGGGCAAAAGTATGGATAATTATTTTTCTAATGTTTATTTAAAAATAATTTATTGTTTGTATTTTCTTTTTCAGGTAAGTCGAGTGAAAATTTTCTACATTATTGTACTAAAATCGTATGTACTACAACCGTAAGTAGCTAGTAATTATTAGTTTATTTACCTGCTTCTTAATTATCATTATTTACAGTCCCAGTAGGGCTCGTCCCAGACTGGTCACCCTCTCACCGATATAAGTTAGAAATGGATTCCCATAACCTAAACTGTCTTGTCCCGGCCTAGATTGTATGGAAACAAGGTGAGTTAATATTGGGAATTCACAGTTTGTCCTTGTCCCTTAGCTTATCTAAGCCGGGACAAGGCAGTTAGGTTATGGGAATCTAAAAATCAGACATTCGTTTTTAGCTATCCCTGAGATAAAACCAAATTTTTATTTTATGATTACCAAGGCAGTTAGGTTATGGGAATCCATTTCTATGTTATATCAGTAGGAGGATGACCAGTTTGGGACGAGCCCTATAGAACTGTGCGGAAAGGAGGGGCACAGTTCTTCCCCCTAAGGGGGAACCAACCTAAACACTAATATTAACATAATTAGGAAAAACGAAAATTTTATCAGCAGTAATTTAGGTACAGTCACAATAACATTAGTATGTTCGACAACTGCATAGATCCAACGTAATGTATTTATTTGTTAGTCATTACAATTTTATTGTGTTACACAATTATTTAAATAATTGAGCAATTTAAAATTATAGTATCAATAATATATTATGGTAATGTTCATGTACAAACCTGCCCCACGTTGTAGATTCAGTATCGTATATACGTAATCCTTTGATATACTACGTTTTATTTTATGTAGCTGCTAACACAATATTAAATCTAATTTTCCGAGAAACAAGATCGAAAATTCCTTGTCAGCGACAGATTTTAATGTATTTTCTGTTATTATGTTTGGGCCTTAAAACCCTTGTCCCTTGGTCTATATGACATCTGTCATCTTATAGAATCGATGAGTTTTAGCCTGTTTTGCCGTGAAATGAAACAGTTTTCAGCTCTTTTTGTTGATGGGTATTTAAATGAAAAAAAAAAAATCGAACAAGAACTATTCTGTATTCGTTGGTTTTTATAGTATAAAAACAATGATTAGAATGGTAAAAATACTCGATAATACGTACATCTTTCAAATAAATGCTTTATTGATGATTCGTCATGAAGTAGTTGACATCGCTCCGATTTCAAGTAGTAGATACTAGTGATGGATTAATTAGCATTCACATTCATTGTTAGCATGCGAATGCTCATTTATCAATTAGCAAATGAAATGTAGTTGCGAAATTCTGTGAAGTGCGAATTGAATTTATCGCTTCGTACTTTTTTATACTATCATACGTCAAAGTTTGTTAATATGTTTGAAATTGTTAATATGTTTTAATTCGCATATTAACAAACTTCACATACTTCATTATTATCAATTATCGTCATATTAGCAAATACCATAGCAATAACAATTAGCATGCTAATGCTCATGAATTCACATGCTAATGAAATTTATGCGAAATCGCATTAATTGACATTACTACTAGATACTTACAAATTATTTTTATTTTACACTTATTACGTACCAACAAACTACCAGTTAGCTAGTTTGTTAGTAACTGTAAGTACTTGAAGTAATTGATTTAATTTCAAATTCGGATTTATTATAATCCTACAACCACAAATAACATTATTTCAGGTAAGGTAGGATTCAAGTTTAATTGTAACAGTTTTAACTCTTAGCCTCGAGAGTCATATGCTAGCTAGCTCAATATGTTGGTAGTTTTCTATATTAAAATGTTTACTTAAAAATATATCACTAAACTAGGAAGATTTATTTTTGAAGATTCAATTCGACTCTATATAGGTTTATGCACACACTTCAGTCACGTCAACGTCACGTCGCCGATCAGTCATGACAATTTCAGGGACGTGTGTAAACAGATAGTCACTCAGTCATAATCACTCAATATTTTTTTCTATTTCCATGTTATTCGTTCACTGGCCTGTCAAAACTTGTATTGCTACAAATTGTAGCAATACAATTTGTAGCCTACAATACAAGTTTTGACATGCCGGTGACGCGGCGTCGACTGTAAAGCGCCAGTAGTGACGTGAGTGATTTGTGTAGCCCGTCCTTCAACTTCTAAAGTACCCGTCACGAGAAGCTATAAATTATGTAAACAAACATCTTTTACTAAGTAAACATTTTATACTGCGAGATAATAATGAATTGACCATATTCAATCGACATGAAATATAGACGGGTTATATGAAAGTAACAACCTATTTAATTTAGTCGGATCATATTTTAACGACGCAAAGCGCTATCTTTTGTGTTTCTTGGTACCGGAACGCGTCCGTCGCAGGGATTGTAAACTATCGGGACGCCATTTTGAAATAAACGCGTCATTTGAGTTTCGGATGCGTACGAGTTTTTTTGTTGGTCCAAATGTTGTGAACTCCTGAACATTTGTTTACAAAATTTATAGCTTCTCATGACGGTTACTTTACGTAACTATATTTTTTGACGTAACTGATCGGCGACTTGACGTTGACGTGACTGACGTGTGCGCATGAACCTTTAATAGCAATTATTTTAGTTAATATCGAAGCGATCTCAGCAATACAAAAACGTAGGTAAATACTTATTTTAAGTTTACGTTTATGTACAGTCGAAGAATATAAAGGCTAAGTACACCATGCATGACACTTCTTATTTCTCAAACTACCAGAACATTTTGAATGTAAATAAGAGCTTGGAGCTTGGGAAGGTGACATGGGCCCGCCCGAAAGGAATGATGTGTTTGACAATTGCTTTACCCTTTTGTCTTTAGAGTGCACATTAGGAGCGTTTATTCTAAAAGTGGGCAACGTCCCAAATAGATGTCAAATATTTCGCTTTGGCAATATTACTGTATGGAAAAAAGAAATGTGGCTACTAGAATATTAATAATAATGAATTGCAATTATAACACTGAATTTGATGTTGTAACCGTTTCAGGTGTAAAAAAGGCATTTGGAAAGTTTCCAAATGCTTTTTTTTCCATCTTAAATGAAATATTAAGTGTTACGATATGAATTATTGCATGTTTAAAGGTATTAGATGCCATGGGAAAATGTTGACAATAAATTAGACAAGTTAATCAATATTTTAGGTAACTAGTTAGTCACATTTCTTAATTCCATACAGTAATATTGCCAAATTAATCAAAACAGGTAACTATTTGATAGCTATCTATTTGTAACGTTGCTAACTTTTACCCCGGGTCCACACTCTCCAGGAGGCAAGACGAGGTGAAGCGAGCGCGATACTGTGAATGGCGCTATCGCCTCCTCTCGTCGTCTTTCGCCTGGCCTCACGCGCGCTCCGCGCGGTGTCGGTTTTTTGACCATCTGATGCTAGGATTTGACACTATTGACAGGTCATTTCAAGGTCACTTCACAGAATACTTATTCGATCGGCTGTTTTTACTCAAAGCACGGAGGAAATAACCCAACAGTTAACGTTCTTAATAACAATTTAATGTGTTTAACAATAAAATATCTAAATTGATTTAATAGGTACTCAAAGTCTTCGATAAAGTGACATTATTGAGTCATTATCACAATGCTAATATCTTTAAAATTACTATCATAATACTTTATCTTAGTTTACATAAAATGCATTAAAAGTCTTGTAAAATACTTAGTAGATTAAATTTAAAATTAAATTAAATAGGCCATTCATTTTTTTTTTCATTTGATTGATACTTGCTTATTTTATCGAATTTCTAAAGAGGACGAAGTATGTGGACGTTTCATGATATTTTTAATAAATTATATAATGTCACTTGTGTCAAAAGTACAAAGATATTTCATTTCAAATACAAGACTAGATTGCTTCTCATAATGTACTGAATTTCAAAGTTTTAGTAAAATTCGTTAATCTAGGACATAATGTTTATTTAACGATAGCTAATTTTCTCTTTATGCGAATTGGTCTTAGGACATAATATTGACTTAATTATATTTAGCAACAAAAATAGTCAAGTATTTTGGCTAAAATTAGCCCAATGTTTAACACAGGCATTCCCTTACAACATTAATTAAAATAAGTAGTTGAAATCCAATAAAAAATAAACATCGTAAAAAGAACAACATAGCCCAAAGCGTACAGAAACTAAAAATAACTAAAACAAACGAACAAACAATTGGCATAGCATAACAAAGAAGATACAGCTGAGTGTGGCACTAGAAGAACTCGCCTGCGGAGGAGCAACATAATACTTAGAGTAGATACTCCCCCAGAATGTCGTCCGCTGTACGTGGGGGTTGAATCTGGGCTCTTCAACGTAGATATGGGTGTTGTTAATGGTGGGACCACCGTTGCCACCGTAGTAGAAGTAGTTGGTGGTATCTTTGGTGATAGGTGCCCATGCTGCGGTTCTGGTAATGTTGAGGGTTCCGTTGGTCCTGAAAGGTGGAGTGAAAGGATATTGAAGTAGAGATAAACGTTTCCAAAGAGTTTTTAAAAATTATGATTAAAATATTTTGTGTTTTCTTATTGAGTCCTTTTTAAATGAAGGGACGTTTTTGACTTGTCTTTTTCTTTTGAGCGCTCTTTACAGCCGCATCGAGCCTCAGTGCATCGCATTTCAATACAAACAAAAAAGCGCGGAGCTGCTTTTAGTGTGCGATGGTTCATACAAGATGTTCAAAACTGAAGAAGGAAGATTTTTGCGTTGCGGTGCGTCCGCTTTAATAAATAGTTGTTACTTTTCAAGTATGAGAACAAAAAAAACCTTACCAGTTATAAGCGAATGCGCTGAATCGCCCTACGAGTGATTTGCTGACAGCTTCATCTTCAGGGCGCAAATCATCATCAAATACATAATTCAAGAAGGCTCCGTGTGATGCTCCGCTCAAAGGGATCTGGTTGTGAATCCACCGAGAGTTCTTAGTCCCCAAATACGCAAACTCCAACAATCTGACCTCGCTCTTAGATGTCAAAGCTCTTTCTTTAGCTGTTTTAATAGTCGAGAGGAGCACAAGCGTGTCTCCTTGAAATTCTAAGTAGTCTTCAATAAGGGCCATGCTGATTGAACCATTGCCGAAGTAGAAATCACGGATGTCTGCTGCCACCGCTGTCTTATTATTACCCGGATTTAAATCAACCGGCAGAAAACTTGTAAAGTTTGTTTGCATGAAGGTCAACCAATTTCCAAAGTCTGCCTCATCTGCCCTCATTGTGCCTTCCCTGTTGGTATATCCGTATATGATCGGAATCTGAGCGTATTTGCCTGATCTTAGAACATCGATAGGAGCTTCACTCAGAACTGTGTCATTAGGATTTAGTTTAGGATTCTCGAGGCATGGTGCGAACAGTGGTGTATTGTTGACGAATTTGAATTCATTCAACGCAGTATTCAAAACGTTAATGTCAGTTTCGACTAGATGTCCTGCTAGTTTTGCTGGATTCTTGCCTTCGTACCCAAGTGTATCTCCAAAACGTTCGGCATACCCAATAGGATCGTAGGCTACGGCCCACGGAGCTAAGCTAGAACCACTTAGAACTATAGCTTTATGGGCTAAGTTTTCTATTTGCGTTGAGAGAGTCAGCAAATCGACCATCGCTGCTCCGGATGCGTGACCCATTAGGATAATGTTGTTGCGATCCCCTCCAAAGTTGCCAATATTCTCTTTGATCCATTTCAGTCCTTGGATAACGTCTTTCAAGCCAGCATTGCCTGGTGCGTCATGAACGCCCAAACATAGAAATCCAAAAATGGAGAGCCGGAAGTTAATTGATACGAATACAACATTTTGTTCCATCAACCTTCGGGCAGAGATGACTTGAGTATTGGAGTTGGTGTATTCATCTGCGTTGAGCCACACCACGACTGGTTTCGGGATGGTGGTGTTTTTGGTGAAGATGTTCAGGGTCAGGCAGTTCTCGACCCCGACGAGACCCCGAGATGTGGGCTGGGCGCAGAAGATGTTGCTATCAACGGCACTGAGTACTTCGTAGCGAGAAGGTGGAATCGGCGCCTGGAAAATATTTCAAGAACAATTTAAACTTTGAACAAGATAAGGCTAAGGTGTGACCGCCGTTTTATAGATAAGGGACGCAAACAACTTTCTTAGAAAAGATAAAATATGGCCCTTTCCTTGTAGAAGTTTTATCAATTTCTTAATGTCTACTTTACTATTTAAGGTATGTAGTAAACAAACAGTATGAAACCGTTTTTTAACGGATATTAGTTAACCAGTTATTGCCAGTTATTAAGAATTGAAAACTTGCTCGATTTTCATTCAAACGAAGTGTTTGTAAACTTTATCTCGCGGTGAATGGTATTGTTTGAATTTTCCGTACTACCTACCCACCTACCTACTGTAACTGTTATAATAATATTCATGGGAAAAAAATGAATTGTTTTTCTCGTGTCGATGATTTCATAACATTGTTAAGAGGCTAAGAGGCTCAACCAAAAGTGCCTGAGTTCTTTTGTGACAAATCTTAAAGAGATGTTGATATTATTCTAATTAAACTTTTTAGCAAGTATTACACTACCTAATGTACAATTGTCAACAATTATCCTTATCTTAATGAGTAGCTATTACGTTTTCGATTTTTTTCTATATGATTTTTTGTTGACGTGACGAATTTAGCCCTTACGCTGCTCGGTTTGGCCGCTATGTATCTTCACTGAGATATGCGAGGAGGCTTGTAAAATGTTGTGTACTTTTTTCCCTCAGTGGAGTCAAGTCCAAAACGACCATCCTAGATCCGCCACTGTTTGCCAGCGACTTCTTCCGCCCTCTATTAATTAACAACCCGTGGGAATTTAGAAAAATCCATTCATGTTTATGAGTCGTGATTCAGGACTCAAATCTTTTATATATTGTTTTCTCGGGCAGAACTTAGCCACAATGATAGCGTTAGCAGTAAATTCGCATAGGTCTTTTATAGTACAGGCTGCTTTTGCACAATGTTGATTGCAAAACATTATGATAAAAATAAATGACTGTGTATATAGACATAATGTTGACAAACATTACATTGACTAGTACAGAAATGATATTATTTATTGGATCGTTCGATTGATCGACTTGTCTGTCATGAACTCGTAAGTGATTGATTGAATACCCAGCATATAAAAATATTGTCATTGATATCTGAATCATTAAGTATGTATTGAAATAAATTCATCTAAGTTTACCCAACTAATTTATTTATCTATTATGGTCAATATTTGTTTCGTTTCAACAGTGATTCATTTCAATTCTGTTATTGACTCAATTTCGCACAATTATTCCTGCTGAAAATGATTGTAAAATGGGGTTTGACTCATGTCTTTTCACAAAAGCCCTTTTATCATGATCATAGTTCATATTAGGTTTAAGGTTTCGCAGGCAGACAGGCGCGACGCAACGGTGTGACGCGATTCTGGCAACACAATTACCCATGAAGTTTCCATAGAAATTGTTCTATTAGAGTCACGTCGCGCTGTTGCATCGCGCCAGTCTGCAGAAGCCTTTGTGTTTTCCATTCCCTCTCACATCAACCATGACTGATTATTAACTACCTGCCTACCTTGTAGTTTCAAAATTGATTATAAATGTTAACTGTGTTTTTAATTGAAACAACTGTCTGATAAATAAATACCTCATTAGTTTATCTAAGTGATTTTTTATAACATTCAGGCGATTTGTCTTGATGGAGGAGTCGATTTAGACACAGTTTGATTTTATTTTGTCTAACATAAAGACTCAACCTTTCATAGATCTTGGTTCCGCTATTTTTCTTTTAAAAGACTGGTGACCAGTACCCTAATTGCTTAACACAGTTTTAATCACAATCTGAGGGTTTTGAAGGAAATTCCTTATTATAAGTTTAAAAAATTCCTCTGCTCAGCAATGTAAAGGTGGTCACTCTCCGCGAACATTCACCTGTAATGTAACAGTTCAGATCCGAGCATTAAATCAGTAAAGGAGGAGAAAAGAGCATTACAGTTCGCAACTTGTAATGAAACAATTCGAGCATTAGATCAGTCAGGGAGGCGAACCGGTGCATTACAATTTCGTCGCGCGACGAGCGGTGTCTTTGTGTCGCGTCGCGTGTCGCGCCTGTTTGAAAGAGTCTTAATGCTCGAAATCGAATCTAAAATGTTACATTACAAGTGAAGGTGAGGGAGCACCTTAAATAACACAATGAACGTGGTTGTACTGTCAAAAGTAAAGGTATTGTGATCAATTGACATTGTATGTATATTACGCAATTACGCTGCACGGCTAAATGAATCTCCACAAATCTTTTCCCGTTGTATTCGAACACACTTGGATCGCAAAATTATCAATCAGACTCAGGCGCCGTACTTTAACTGAACGCTCGCCCCGTGTTCTGCGCTGGATTCGTCTCAGTGTGAATCAAGCTTAAGGCCAGTTCAAGAATGTCTTTCGATTCCTACATACAATACTAGGTTCTACTGAATGGAAACAAGTTCTCGAAAAACGTGTTCTTTTGAACCTAAACCTTACAAAGAGGAGGCGTGAGTCCCAGCAGTGGGAACATTAAGACTGATTAACGATTATCTAAACGTAATATGTAGCGAAATCCCTACAGTAATTGCGTTGACACAAATCGAAGCTACATTTAACAGAAACTAAGCTAGTTACAAACTAGGCTAGTTCAACAGCTTCCTATTGAAATTTGAACCTTATTCCCAAGTTTATAAGGTATAAAAATGTTGGTATTTAATGTTCAATAATTGAAATTGGTATCGAGTTAACGTTCAAGTGCATTGGAAGTTCCTATACACAGCACATGCGTACATACATACATTCGTGTTGTATAAATGTAATATACTGTATTGGATAATCGTATAAATTGACCTCGTCATATTGAGAGACTAGCAGGGCCTCACGGTTTCACCTGTATAAGTCTCGATCCCGTGGGAATATCGGGATAAAAAGATATTCTATGACTTAATCCAGGTTAAAAAACTATCTGTGTGCCAAATTTCATCCAAATCCGTTCTGTAGGTTTTGCGTGAAAGAGTAACAAACATCCATCCATCCTCACAAACATTCGCGTTTATAATAGTAGTAGGATATAATAAATAAATAAAATATAATATATTTATATATTTTATAAATATTAAAAATTCAAATATTAATAATTATATTATTATAGCAGGAAGTAGGATAGTAGGATTTTGAATTTACAAGGTTGAAATACATTATCATTTGTCTCTAGCTTTTTCCTAGTGATTTTCCCCTTATGGTGTTGGCACCTAATCTTCCCAGATTAGATATGTACATCATTTGTAATCACCATAATTGTAGCTATTACTGGGTCATATCAATATTTTATGCTTTTGTGCGCGTTGTGTTCGGAAATTATCCCAAGGAAACATACTAGCGGGATAAAACGATCATGGTCAATTCTAGTATCAAAATTCATCCAAGTCCGTTCAGCTGTTACAGGCGTGACAAGCTAACAGACAGATAGACAGTTACTTTCGCATTAGTATGGTTGTAAATAGATGAGACCTACACATAAATAATCTATAAGTAATAGAAGAAAAAAAAAGGAAGAAAGAAAATAGGTGTATTTGCGGTCAACGTAACGCAAAAAAAGATCATAAACACAAAAAATAACAAGTTGGGGAAAAATATGCATCACATCCACGCTAAACAGCCATCGCTCAGCATAATGCTGCTACCCTATGCGAGACATTACGTAGTCTTCTTGGAACCCTATTATTTCCATAGTTAATGAAACTACATACAATAATAATATTAATTAACGTATCTTCGATTAATAAGTATTAACTAATAGATATCGTAGGTGTATATAAATTATTTATAGGTATAGATATGGTAGGTATAAGTTTTCTTAAAGATATTATTGAAGATAGTAAGTACTTTATGTAATAAATATTAAAGGTAATTAATATCTAAGTACACATTACTAATAAGATTCTCCTCGTTATAGAAAGGTAGTCTATTAGCTAATTGTACATCTTAATTATATACGTACTATGCCATAATAGGGATGAAGACTAAAAATATTATTTTTTGTCCGACAGTAGATTATTAAAAAATATTGGACACATATTATTTTTTTTTTTTACGTAATCAAAAGATAACGACGATACATTGAGTTAAAATGTGCCAAGACATCACAAGTATGTAGATTTTATACTTACTTGTGATGTAGTGACAGCCACTCGCAAACTTTAATGCGTTTTATCTAAGTCATTTTTTATTAATATGATAAAGCAAAAAATACGTGTCTAATATTTTTTTATTATCTGACTGACGGATTAAATAGAATTACTTTTTATCTCATTTTTTTTTTTACTCGGTGCAACATGTTGACGTACTTAGCTATTTTTTTTTTGGTTAGTGTTAATCATTCGTTTCGCACATATTTAATAGACCATCCAGAAATCAATCTACGTGGTCCTCACAATGAAGGCTCTTTCAAACAAGCGCGACACGCGACGCGACACAAAGACACCGCTCGTCGCGCGACGAGCGGTGTCTTTGTGTCGCGTCGCGTGTCGCGCCTGTTTGAAAGAGCCTTGATCTGACCAAGATTATGTCTGGAATTTAATAAGACTGTGACCTGTGAATTTGTTTCGGCCTTTCTTCACAAGAGTAGTCGGATGGGAAACGCCGACCTCATCTAATTTTTAAAATATGACTGACGTGTAAAAGTGTTTGTAAATACCTACTTACAGAAATAAAATAATTTATTAATTTTATTTTTTTATAAATATTCATATTAATTAATGTAAAGGGAGACTAAAGACAAGATGAATGAATTGCGTCAAGTATGCTATATTCGTTCTTTATGTGACGGCAGACAGGGAGAATGGAATATGTGAAGAATTGGCGTAACGCCAAGTTACTAGGGACAATTATTTATACGACCATTTTATTATTAGAAACCAATAAAAAACAATTATGAAATAAATAAATGACACCTTTTTTACAAAATTATTGTCTGTTCATGAGTCACTTGCGAACAAAACATTGCACAACATGCAATAAAATTTACTCAGATTGGGGGAACTTACACTGGTCACTATCTAATAATATATTTTGCTCATAATGACCTAAAACGTTGCAAAATATATTTTATATAAACGGTGTTTTAAGTCACATATTCTTGCCAAAATGGAACAAGACATGACGCCATAACGTCTAAATAATGTGTAAACAAACAGAAAATGTGTGATGATGTGAAAATATTTTTAGACTCTGGACATAAGTCTCGTCATTCATCCTTCCTTCCATATAAATCTTAAGGTAGGCAGTCACTACCTGCAAGTAAAAACGTCTTATTAATTCGCTTACCTTAAACCGGTTTGCTCCTGATGTTGGTCCCGCGTAAGGAATACCAAAGAACGCATAATAATCTCCATCGGCTGCCTTAGATCCTTCCACAATACCTTCTGTAGTATACACACGGAATCCATGCGCATACGCAAGGAAAAACACAAACAATGCGCACACTAACATGACTACACACACTAAGAAATTATTCTTTTTTTAAATAGAATGCGCGCGTGCGCTCTCCTCGATAGGTCGTGAACGAATGACAGATGATTCGCATTTTTTATCTACGCCTGGCCGTATCGGTATTATCAGTGCTTGCTTTTATCATTGAGGTCATCGTACAGATTATGTAATTTACTAAGACAGTTTAAATATGGAATCGTTGTTTTTTTTTTTACTTTGTTGGTGATGTATAGTAGCGATCTCTTTTCATAATGTACTGGAGTTTATGGAACTACGTCATTTTGTATGAGTGCCTAGGTAATTGAATGGATGCTTGTGTAGTCCGTGGGCGCAGAGGTGAGATGAAGAGGTCATTTAAGTTTTCATCTTTGATTGGTAGTTACTTTATTAGGAAGTCAACGATGGAAATTATCATCATATCAGCTGGAAAAAGAACTGTTGGGCAAAAGTTTCACGTGATCTTTGAACAACAGAACAGTGAAGTTTGTTGATCTTGGTGGATGACTGTTACGGAAATTTCAAAATTTTGAATTTTTTGCAGACCAATTCGGGTGTGTCATGGTTTCGACAGGAACCGATCAGAAATATAACTATTTCAAGACATGAATAGATAGTCAGTTAATGCAAACGCATGACCTGTCACGTGAAATTGTGGTTTGTTACTGTTAAATTTAATTTGAGTAGCCGATACATTGTGTGATTTGTAATGTTTTGATGGCGAATCATCGGTGCCCTGGCTTAGTCATTTCGATGAAGTTCTATATAAATAAAGTTATCGTAATCAGGTGAAACACAAAGTGACATCAAGTTTCCTTCGTGGAATGGTAACTCTATTATCAATTCAAAAAACATTATTTTTAGTGCAGAATAGAGTACTCTTTAGTATATACACCATCAGCAGTGGTGGCTCAGTGGTAACAGCTGCGACTTACGAGTTGTAGGTTGTGGGTCCGAACCCAGGCAGGCACTTTACTTTGTGTAAATAATATCATCACCACTGCTCTCAAAACGGTGAAGAAAAACATCGTGAGGAAACTGGCATGTCCTAGAACCAAAAATTTGAACACATGTGTCATCCAACACGAGGGCCTAGTACGGGTTGATAACCCGTACTAGGCCCTCGTGTTGGATTATGGCCCACTCCCTCTCACAGAGAGGAGGCCTGTGTCCCAGCAGTGGATAGGCTACACCATGCGAATTAAAGATATAGATGAAGATTTTACATCGTCAGTTTCATTTTCTTGGAAATTTCAGATGTCAGGTCCTCAGAGCGGTTTTCCCATTAAAGCAAATGATAAAATAATCATTCCATTAAATACAACGTCATATTTTAGAATTTTATACGCTTTTAATGTTGGAAGTGATGGAACAATTTAAAAGAAATTAAGATATAAAACGTATCTTATAGACACCGATACCAATTATAGCGGAGAGTCATCAAATCATGTGACAGGTAATAATTTAAGTTATCAAATCGCACTTCGGAAACAGACAAACAGATGACAAAACATAACACAGATACCACTGGGCCACCACTGCTCTACTACGTACTTATACATACATACATACATACATACATAAACTCACGCCCTCTTCCCATGGGGTAGGCAGAAACTACAGAACGCCACCTGCTACGATCCTTACATACTCCTTTTGCCTCGTTTACGTTCATACATCTGCTCATACACGCCGGCCGGTTGCGACTACTACGCACCTGGCCTTTCTGAAGAACATCACCAATAAGGTCAGTATATGTCCTTCGAGGGCGTCCCCGACCGCCTTTCCCTTCACATCAGCCTTGTAAATACGTTTTGTTAGTCGCCTTTCATTCATCCTCTCAACATGCCCAAACCATCTCAGCATACCCTTTTCAATTTTTGTCACTACATCTTCTTTTACATCACACCGCTGTCTTATCACATCATTCCTCAGCCTATCATTCATAGACAAACCACACATGCTTCGCAAGGAACGCATTTATCTTTAAAAAAAAAACCAGTGGCACTCCGGGAATGCCGACTGAAGTGAAAACTAAAAAAAAAAACTTCCAAAACCTTAAAGTAAAAATACTTGCATAGAACATTGATCCGTAACTTAATATAAATAAAGAGCACAGTCGCGTTTACAAAAAAGAGGTGTCGGTAACGGTGTCGCGAGTTCAATTGTTTTTTCCCATCTCAAAAATGCCCAACGCGCCTAAAGAAGTTTTCACTTTAAAAAAATATATACGTATCACAATATATCGGGGGCGTATCGTAATATGTACGTATCGTACATACCTATATATTATTATTTAGAACCAGTACCTACAGCTCGCCCAGTTAGTAAGAAAAGTACCAATTTCAAGTTACCATATACTATTTAATAACACAGGTGTTTAGACTGAAATCGATCAGACCTGACCTTGGATATAAAGTGCGCCTTCGTGCTTGCATGTAGCAATGATTTGTTGTAATTCCGACATTAACAACTTTTAACTAGGTGCTAGGTAGGTACATAAAAAGTCAGCTCAAATAGGGCTACTGAATCAAATAAGGTTTATACAGGATAAATTTGAGACGGTACAGTCAAGGCCTTTGAAGCTACAGGAGGATGTCCATATCTTTGAGAATTTTGAGAAATTTCTGCATGCACAGATTTTGGATTTTCACTGATGTAAACTGAACATTATCGTAAGTATATAGAAATAAAGAGCTTGTGGCAAAGTAATAACAGCCGCACGGGTCGAACGGTCAGGTTAAACTACGCTTGCCGCAGTTAGTCTGTGGATGGGTGACCATTTTTACATACCAAGACCCATCCGTGAATCGGAAAGCACGTTAATCCGTTGGTCCTGGCTGTCATTTGCAGGTCTTTGAGAGTTGTTACGGGTAATTAGAAGCCCAAAAGTCTGACAACCATTTTTACCAAGGGTATCATGTTACCTAGTAACTAACTCCATTCGGAAACTCGATCTATGATTAGCAGCCCGGAATTTGGGGTTTTTGAATTGTGGCCGATTAACCAATATGTTCGCCCCATGTAACATGGATTGTCAGTAACTGGTGAAATGTGGGTGTACCTTCTTAATACAGCTTCTCTTTCAGAGATTAAATGAAACAAAATGTTCAAGAATAATGTTATTAATTCCAATTTTATTCCTTAGGGCTGGCCGCATACGTACCGCTTCCTGATTCGGTTTCCTGTACCATAAATGCGTAATACAATACAATCACAATCTGTTTCGATTTGAAACTGATTGATTAGCAAACAGTTTTCATTGCTTCATAATTTGGAAAAAAAAAATCTGCTCAACAACCTAAATAACGGAACTGTGTTGAACTGTCAAAATGAAGCAAATTAGGCAAAATTGTTTACGAAAATAAGTTACGCAACTAGGGTACTGATCAGGATTCCTAAAGGCTCGTGCAGACCAGCGCGATATCGCGGGCGCGACAGGCAGCGCGACCCGCGATATCGCGCTGGTCTGTACAAGCCTTTATTCGGAATTCCGTGAGACTAGCGCAGACGTTCGTTTTTATTTTCGTTTGTTTTCGAAACGAACGTCAGGTTTTTTCCGTTCGGAAAATGTACAAACGTGTGCTAGTTGAACATTTTGTATGGCACGCATTCAGGTTTCCGAATCAGGAATCTTGATCAGGAAACCGTACGTATACGGCCAGCCTTAATCGTTTTCGTTTTACTATCATTTTAGTTACTAGGTATATCATATCGGTCATAAATATTGCAGATAATTAAATCGAGATAACCCAGTTTTGATACCGATAACAGACAGCGATTAACATTTAATAAATACAATACAATTATTGTATCATTATCAATAAAATGAATTTATCTATCTATATTTATCTAATTATAAGCAGCGTAATAGTGAATTAGTGATAACTGTTTCTGTTTTTAGGGTTCCGTAGTAAACAAGGTAGCCTTATAGTTTCGCCATGTCTGTCTGTCTGTCTGTCCGCGGCTTAACTCAAGAGACTCTCAGTACAAGAAAGCTGTAATATGTCATAGGTATACAATACAAATTAATCACGCCGACAAAGTGGTCAAATAAAATCATGAAAATAAATTATTTTTATAGTAGGGGATGTTTTTTTTTTTCTCATCTATCCTATGGTGTGGAGTGTCATTGGAAAGGTCGATCAAAGATATTGGTAGTTTGTGGAAACCATTTTTGGAGTCAGGGATCCGTTTGCGAAAGCTTTTTAAAATGCTAATTTTTGTTAGAGTTAAATGGTTGGTTTTGGATATGTAAAAAAATTCACTGCTGTAGTATATATAACTTACATTTGCGGTTGCAAAAACATGTTCTCGCATACAATTCGTAGGAGAACACGTTTTTCAACTACAAAGTTAACTTTGTTCTTGGGATAAATTCATCCCAACTACGGAACCCTTCATTGTGCGTGGTCCGACACGCACTGGCTAGTTTTTTCATAAGGGCGTTGGGCATTTTTGGGATTCGCGACACTGTTACGACACCAGCTTTTGACCATTAAAAGACATCAACGCGCGATACATTATTTCCTGCACAGTAAAATTGTTCGAGTTTTCACTTTTTGTGTCTGTTTTTATAACTGAACAGACAGCTTATTGCTAGGGAGTTTGTTGCGCCACTTCTTCTTCCCAGCTGAAGCACTTGGAAGTGGTGACGGGCGGGCGTTTTGGGGGACAGTCTTATGTATCTAAATACGATGCTGGAAAAGTGCTTATTCTCAGCCTAGTGCTAATAAATGACTTTTGATAGCACGCCTAACTGTCCAGGGTGTGCTGGATAAGAAAAATTACACCTCACATTGAAGCTATTTTAAACATTATTTAAATAAAAGCTCTCTTTTATTATTCGGTGGTAACTTTCGTGGTATTTCGGTGACATGTAGTACAGTCACGCGAACTAGTTGTAACCTCTATTTTAATTATTTATTTATGCACATACAAAAGTTGATATTTGCGTGTCACTGTATATAAGGGTTGTGAGCTGAAATAGTTTTGTATATTGTATGGAATTTGTAATAAAATTTTCATTGTTACAATGACGGGCGCTTAATAAATTTTTTTGTAACGTTACGTTTTTACCCGACTACGGCAAAGCCAAAGAAGGGTTATGATTTCAACAGGTATGTATGTATATGTTCATCTGTTCCTCCATAACTCCTAAACTACTCGTTGTATTCCGACAAACGAGGGATCGTTGGAACCGTCATGTTGTATCATTGAGTCAAACGTCAAGTAATTTATGCATAACTGGTACAGATTGTGTGACTCCGGCTATACGAAAACCGAAATAAATCGACTTCGATGTTTTGTTTAGACCTTTTTAGTTTTAACTTTATTTTTGGATCGAAGTTCTTTAACGCGGCTCGCGGTAGGAGTAAACTAGTAGAAATCGTCACGTAACGAAAAAACGTTATGCCCGAAAAGTCAGTTACAAGTGTAAAAGGCTTGTTTTTGTTTTTTAATACAGAGCCATCTGGTATAAGTTTTTAGCAAGCTAAAAACTTCATTCATTCATTCATTTTCTGTAAATTAAAAAACATAATATACAGTAAAAGGAACTTCGTTCCAACCGGGTCTCCCACTTCCTTCTTTCCTACTTCCGACTTTTTTCTTTTTTATTGCTTTCCTGTTTTCCCCGAAGAGGTAGCCCGAGTGGCATACCTCGGTATAGGACATTATTTTGGTGTCAATAGCTGTCCTTTTTACATTTGTCTCTCATAACTTTTCTCTCCATCTTATAAATAAAATTGGCTGACAGAAGCCAAAGAACGAGACCGCTGGTGTTCTCCAGAGGAGGCCCTTACCCTCACTACTTGAGGGGTTCATGCATGCTATTTTTATTTGCATTTTATTCTAATTAATCATTCAATTTTTTTTTTATAAATATTACAAACACTTTTAATACATTTTGATTACTATAGGAAACTTAAAAACAAATGAAAATATGTTATGAAAATGACTAATTAATTATTATGAAATGATAACAATAACGAATGTAACAATCCTTTTTTTTTAATCACTACATTGTATTAACAGACATATACTTGTAAAAAATGTTTATTTTTAACCGACTTCCAAAAAGGAGAAGGTTATACGTTAGTGGCGTATTTTTGTTTTAAATGTATGTTCACCGATTTCTCCGTCAATTATGGACCGATTAAAAAAAAATTTTTTGTTTGTAAGTAAGTGTATGCTCTCATGGCTCCTTTTTCTCACTTAGTATGTGGATGATATGATAAGTTCCTGTCACTTTTATTTACATAGCAGGTAGTGGTATTCGAATTTGTGTGGAGTAGGTACCACAACTAAAAAGTGAAAAAATTTTTTTTTTTTTACAAAAAACATAAACAACCTTAAAAAAAATTACACTACAAAGCAAAAAATAACTTTAATTTCGGAAGTCGGTGGCAAAAAACGAAAATTCTTCCGAAATTAAAGTAATTTTTTGCTTTGTAGTGTTTTACTAATGCATGAAATAAAAAAACTATTATAAATAAAATTCGGAGAAAATTATCGTAAGTGCGTTATGGCCTGATAGCTGCTAAAACAATGAAGTCTATGGAATAAACTGTTAATTCCGGTACTTGGACAAGTGGTTGCACATTTACCATTACGTTTTTGCCCCAGTTGGCAACGTACCAAAGTTTTTTATTTCCGGTAGGGCATCTCATAGCTGACCTCTGAGGTCATGACTATTTAACCGGTCAATCCTGTGGTTGCCTTAAGCTGCCTCCAGCCAGGGGCATAAAAACTAAGCTAAAAAGCTAGGTGTACGCTCGCTAAGGGCACCCCCTGTGGGGTACGGCTAAAGTAAGCCAAGACATTTGCCACTTATGCTAAATTGCCAGATGTTTTTGTTCTTGTATATCATTGTAAAGGCTTCTGTCTCTGTCTCTTCTGTGTGATTAAGCTATAAAGTAAAATTTGAATATCTTTATGGAAAACGGGTCTTCAAGATGGTCGTTGAAATGATGGTCGATAAAAACAAAAAATTAAGAGATAAATAACTGCATTAATTATAGAAGCAACAGAAGTGTCCGTACTGTTAGTTGGTACACGCGGGTGTATCAAGCTATAAATTTCCAGTGTAAGAAAGAAAAAGAAAGAAAAATTGTTTATTCTGCACAATATTAACGCACATAAAAAAAAAAAAACATAAAATACACATTCACCAAAAGCCAAAAGCCTCGTATTCAATATTCCAAAAGGAATAAAAAGGTTGAAAAATTTTGTCTATTGCTTATGTCAAGGCCAGAGACCAAAGATAATTTATAATTTTGTTTGCATAAAAAATACCAAATGAAAATAAGCTGATCTCGCATTGTATACGATTTCCGAACAATGACAGGACAGCTTATGCTGGAAATGTATAGCTTGATATGTAACCGTAAATTTCATATAAAGGCTCTTTCAAACACGCGCGACACGCGACGCCACACAAAGACACCGCTCGTCGCGCGTCGAGCGGTGTCTTTGTGTTGCGTCGCGTGTCGCGCCTGTTTGAAAGAGCCTTAACTGACAATGCGACGTATTTGTAAAAAAAATCACACATTTTCGCGACAGGTGCTGTTAAATAAAACACAAAAACTATGAAAAAACCGGCCAAGTGCGAGTTTAAATTTATTTAATTTATATTACGTGATGTTATAGCGGCAATAGAAAATACACAAATCGAGAAAGTTTCAACTGTCTATCTATTACAGTTCATGAGATACAGCCTACTGACAGACAGACGGACGGACAGCGGACGCTTAGTAATAGAGTTCCGTTAGGCATCCTTCGGGTACAGAACCCTAAAAACCTGTAGAATTGTCGTATTCCTGTCACCTGTCGCCTGTCAGATTTAATAAATAAGCCCCTGTTACCTTTCCGTGGTCCCCCTGGTTGCGTTTTCAGCTTCTAAGTTTTATAAACTATCACAGAATTCTTCTACTCGTGTACAGCATTTCACTCATAATCCTTGTTACTATGCAAACAATGTTGTGTTTGTTATAATGTGAAATTATCCGGCCGCTAACATCCGGTCTTGTTAGGAATTCCGGCGCGGATTTCCGGAAGAATATCCGGGATTCCACAGATCTATTTGACCCGTTCGGAAGCGTCATTTCCTGACACACTACTTAGTTTAAGAACTTAGCTATTATTACGGTGTATGAAATAGGAAACGGTTTTTTGGAGGTTACTCTTAGGCTCGAGTCGTGTGGGAATAACAGCCGCAAGGGTCGATCGGTTGGTCCGTGAATGAGTGACCATCTTTTCATTTCTTCATTTCGGATATTTTAATTGAATTAGACCTGTAGAAGCGCATTTTTATTTATTTTTTATTTATATTTTTAGGAAATCAAAATGGGAATTACGTAGGGATCGCGTGTCTTTTTTTTAATTAAAAATGCAGGCTTTGCGCGAAGAAATACTACAGGTTGTCTAGTGAAACTCATAAGTCTACATTAACATACATAACATCACGCCTGTATTCCCCCAAGGGGTAGCCAGAGGCATAGAAATTTTATTTCTATGGGCAGAGGTGTACTATCGAAGAAACGCATATCGGTACACTGTAAGGACTATTCTTGCTTGCAGCGCTCGGTATAGTAACGCTTACCTACGAAAAGGGTCGTGTGCACAGGATTTTGTTTTCAAATTGGTTAGATATGCGCTACCCCGATGGTACCTATATAGTACACTCAAATTTCGCCAATTGTGTTTAAGTCCCATGGGGAACAGCCACAGAGGACATGTTGTGCTCTGTGGCGTGACCCTATTGCCATCAACCGGGCATAAATCCCGACTCAGGGTTGCTACTGAGAAATTCCAGATGGAAAAATTCAACAACACTGCTCATGCTCGGCGGTAAAGGTTGTAACCACAATATCAACAAGGCCTTCAAAATCAGTTTAAAATGCTTGCAATATTATGCTTATATTGCTCCGTATCGAAGAAAATTTATAGGTTTACCTTCAAAACCTACAGAAGGTCTGTCAATATAGCATTGTATTGAACGTATACAATAGTAGGTACTACAATACCCTAATGGTTTACCACTGACCGAGCCGAGTCGAATTAACGATAAATTATTACTCGATACCGAATCTGTCGATAATGGGGAACTGTCGTTATGGACGCTAAATCTTGCTTTGTTCACGTTGAATAATATGTTTTATTTAATACACTGTTATATTCGATAGGACACGATCAAGACTTCGATTTTATTTAATTGTGTTTGGGTGGCTTACAGCTATCAATATAGGAGTAACTAGGACAAGCCATTTATAAGCCTCCACAGTTAGCAAGTTACATCTTCTCCTATTTTTAGCTCCTATTCAAGTATACCGTACGGAAAAAAAAATGTGCGGTCGGGGGCCCCCGTCAGGAACGAAGTTCTTTCTCACGTATGATTTAAAACAAAAACAAAAATTTCGCAGCCGCCGTCTTGGATTTATGATTTTGACTTCACTATCGGCTTTATCACCCTCGAAAACTATGACAACGACACCCATGACGAAACATTTGAAAATTTTCTGAGCCGCCATCTTGGATTTTCATTATGACTAAATTCACACTTTCTCTCTCTCTTTCTGGCATGCAGTGTACTCGGGCCGATGGGTACAATTTGATATCACGACACTGTAATCAGTTTACTCTTTTCTTTTGTTTTTTTCTGCCGGCGTTCTCTCTCTCTTTCTTTCTATTTGAATTAGAAGAAGGCAGTCTCAAGTATTAACACTTTTTAGTGTGACGATTTCTGAAAGTTTACAAGCCGCGTTAAAAAACTTCGTTCCAAAAACCGGCTAAGTGTGTGTCAGACCACGCACTATGAAGGGTTCTGTAGTTTGAATGAATTTATCCCAAATACAAACTTAACATTGGAATTGAAAAACATTCTTGTACGCACAATATCAAGAGATTTATGATGTTATTTTAAGACTTCTTATAGGTTTTTTGTAATGTATGGGTAAAGGACCATTATCCGCATTTTTTTCAAAATTTTTGGCTCTGTTGTTTCGGAGATAAGGAATGGTCAATTTTCATCAATTTTCTTTAATATCTTTAAATGTGTTTATTTTAAAATTAAATTAAATAAAAAAAATGTTGAGATCCTCGCAACAAGTTCTTTCATTTGATATGTCACACAGATTGCATTTTTTTTTTAATTTTCTCCCAATAAGTGACCCCCATATTAAAATTATTTTATTTACATTACATGTCCGTGTTTGGGTCATAGAAATACATATATGTACCAAATTTCAAGTTAATCAGTGCATTATACCTCGATTCGGAGCAAATTGGCTGTGACAGACGGATAGACAGACACGCGAGTGATCCTATAATACTTCTGTTTTTCCTTTTGAGGTATGGAACCCTAAAAAACTATCTAGATACGCAAATTATATTAGGTTCTATTAACTCTAACAATACCCTTTCACCTTGTTTTTTTAGCGCCAGGAAAACTCAATTAATTGAATTTACCGACCAAGCTACTTCTAGTCTAGTTCCCATAGTAAATTGTACTCTATTCTTGAGTGCCTAAGACTGTAAGTGATAAATTAAATTAAAGTGTCTGCCAAAGGGTTTTAGTACTTCAAGGGAATGTGGACTATATTTCTAAGGAGGTTAGGTTGTACGTAATTTGGATTGTTTGCGTTTGTCGTGCGTGTATGGAAATGAGCCATTTATGTGTGTTCTAAGATTGTATGATATGAAAAGTCTCAGGTAGGTAGGTAGGTACAGGATATTTTCATTAATGTTAAGTAAGTCTCTACCAATAGTTTTAAATATTTTAGAAGTACCTGGGCGACCGAGCTCTGCTGTGGTGAAAATAGAGAATGCTCATTTAATAGTACGTATAGGAAAGTTCATACTAATCCCATGAATAGTAGATACAAATTCCATGCTGCCATGTCATTATTCATCATCATAAGACGCCCACTGAAGCCGAAAGACGTCCACTGCTAGACATAGGCCTCCCCAAGTACCGCCACTTCGACCGATTCTGTGCTTTCCGCATCCAGCGGATTCCTTCGGCCTTCACAAGGTTATCGGTCCATCTTGTGGGAGGCCTTCCAACGCTACGTGTTCCGGTACGCGGTCGTCACTCGCAGCACCTCGATTATAATGTGATTATTATCATGACATTATTCAATATCTTGTTCTAAACTTTGGGCAACCGAGCTCTGCTCGGGTGAAAATATGGAGAAAACGATATTTATTTGAAAACTCCTATTACCGTTTTCGAGAACGACGATTACAAATATATATATATACCACACCTAAAACACACACATAAAATTGCCACACATAAAATTGAGGCAACATGCCGTGTTCGAGTTCGCGACAAGTCAATCGTCATCCTGAGGATTCCTCGTTGAGAAGTGAAACACGTGTCGATTTATTTCAGGGTTTTATGGCTCTTTAGAAATAGCTAAGCGGAAAAGTTACTAAATATATCCACGTCTATTGTATTTTATATTATGATGTAAATTCCTTCTCATAATGAAATGAACATGGTGCAATTCAGTTGTTCAAAAACATACTGATATTATTATCCTTCAGTCAGACGTTTCTAATATGAGAGCAGCTAATTTTACGCTGTAAATGCTAAGTTTAATAAAATTTTCAAGGCTTTCAATAAAAACTTTTGTAATACCAATTACTTAATACAACATGTACCGTTTACAATCTAAACACCCAGTTAATGAAACAAATGAGGCTTCAGAATGTTCACTCATTGGTCACAAATAACTTAAACTTCAGAAAAGAATGTATCCCATCAAAAACATAACATGTAAAAAAATGTAAGTCTCGCAACGCAGTTCCTCTACCGTAAAAAGATGTGATATGTAATATAAAACCAAGTCTATTAATTTATTCAGTACCTATCTATTTGTCATCTTTATTTCTTTAATAAAAATAATGACTTGACAATCGCACGGCAACATAGTCACAAAAAAAAGAGTTATCTACTATTTTAAATAGACCTATTTAAATAAAGCTCGGCACTAATATTAGGTAGATTTTGTTGTATGTAGAATGTACATTCTATTGCCGTCTGCGATTGGGAATATACATAGCTATACTAAGCCCTCTTAGTCACTTAAAATTGAGGCTTCTAGCTTTATCCACAACGAAGTTAAAGGAGGTCGAAAATGTCCTGAATGGCTTCGATAAAAGATGGTACGACAGTGCTTTTGTGTTTGTTTTGCTCAAAAAAAATGATGACGTGGATATATTTGGTAACCTGTTCTGCTTAGCTATTTCTAAAGAGTCTAAAAAAGACCCTGAAAGAAATCGACACGTGTTTCACCTCTCAACGAGGCATCCTCAGGATGACGATTGACTTGTCGCAAACTCGAACACGGCGTGTTGCCACACCAAGCACTGAGCGAAGACTGAGCTTTATCGCCCGTCCAACCAACTTATATACTGCTTATATTTGCTCATTTACTTATATTTGGTTTGCTCGACTTGACGGGGGACTCCCGTGTCCCCCGATCGTTACGTGGTTCAATAGTGGTAGGCTTTTTATTTTTTCTGTAAACTACATCGTTGATGTAGTTGCAAGTGATACTGCTGAAAATGAACTATATATTAAGTGTCTTTGACATATCTCGGGACACTGTGGTCCCGGAATTTCGGAACGCGTACCAGAGGCCGAACCCAACTCGCAGAGGCCGCTTAGACATTTTTAAGTATTGAGGCACTAACCAACAGACTATTATCCCTGTATGCACTCGCACCTAAGGACAACCCCCGATTGGTGCAGGACTATTGTAGATGTCCCCTGTTTGATCAATGTTATGTTATACACGAATAAAATGGGGGTGAATTGCACTCTCAATAATGGGCCGCCGCGTAGCGCCAAGGGGGCAATATATTTTGAGGAGCTTGAGGAATAGAGACTGGAGAGGTATTCCACAGCTATCAGAACAATTCCAGAGCGTGGAAGATGGTCGAGATACCAGCACTTACTGAAATACATCCTGCACGTTTACTCTTGCGAATCTCCACTCAAGTCGGCCAATAAAGGCAATATTATTATTATTTGGTAAGACACACTAGCAGATAATTAGCTAAATCAATGTAAATTGCGCGTCATGATGTTGTTTGTACTGTAGCACCTGCATGGTGTGTCCTTCACTGCAGTGTAGAAGGTCAACACGCCAGGCTAGGGGTGGCGGAACTGGGCCAATTATAGCTGGATTTATACTGCGTCGACTGCACGATAGGTGGTGTTTTATTTGAAGTAAATTACCTTCTACGTGTATGCTTTGGTCATAGGCGAACAAAAGGTTGATTGTATGGTCAGCGACAAATTTCGATACAGGCCCTTTTTTTGGGTTGGAAATTATCAAATAACTTCGGAGGGCGTGTCAGATTCTTAATGACTTAAACCCACCCGTGTTCCTTCGGTTGCCCTGTTGCCGGGGGCCACGATCTCCCCCTAACGGACCCCATCAATTCTGCTGACATCTCTAGGCTCGGCTTCTGAATTGAGAATAATTTACCTTAAATATTTCTTAAGCAGAGTTTGAAAAGTTCCCAACTTCAAATGATCAAATCAGAAACATTTAGCTCAATAATGAATATTTAAAAAACTGAAGTTTTAATCGACTTTTGTTGCTAACCGTACCAGATGTATTATAATTGAAAATATTTAGTTTACTGGATAAACTTGGAGTTTCAATTACGCGCTAAGGCTCGGCATTCTGATAGTTTGCAGCATCAGAAATAATTGATAAATACTTAGGTGCCTGTTTTGATTCATTTGTTAATATTACCGAATGGTAATAGGAAGTATATTTTGAAATAATCAATATTTTTATGCACTACAGAGCGATGTTTCATATTTCGATTCAGTAATTAATCATTACAGGTAAATATTTGACAGAAATTTCCGACGTTCCTAACTTTATTGAAGTGAAAACTTCTTTAGGCACGTTGGGCATTTTTGAGATGGGAGTAAACCATTGATTTCGCGACACCATGACGACACCTCATTTTTGTAAACGCGATTGTGCTCTTTATTTAGATAAGGTTACGGACCAATGTTCTATGCTAGTATTTTTCTTCCACCAAGGCGATCTTGTTCAAGTTTTCACTTCTGTTCGCAATCCCGGAGTGCCACCACTTTTTTTTATAAATGGCGTCTTGCAGGTCAACCTAGGAGGTTATCGGCGTTTAGCCGGACTTTCCTGTGGCTGCCTCAATAAATTAAGGCCTCCATCCAGGGCATAAAACTAAGAAACTAAAGGACTACACGCTAAGGGCACCCCCTGTGGGGTACGGACCTCGGCTGAGGGCGTCGCTGGTGGAGGACAGCAAGGGACAGGCTAGATCGGATTAAGTTCCTAACGTTTAGAATGCAAGCTCTTAAGTATGTCCCCATTATTGTACATAAAAGTGTAAACAAGTACATACTTAAAAAAAAAAAAATCATTTAAGTAGCTGTAATTGTTTCAATCACTATAGAGGCAGAATGCTACCACAATATAAATGAGGGTACTTGACTGGCGCGGATTCCGGAGATTAATATCGAAACGTTTACATCAGCAACAGGTCTTCTTTTCATTAATAATGCCTTGAATTACAGAGGCCACAAAAACTTGAGAGAGTGCAAAAAGCGCTTTAGTTTCATCTGATTGGACAGGATTGCAAAATAAGCAAGCTGAAGTGGCAATGGGTCGGCCATATTAGCTGTAGAACCGATGACCATTACGATAGACGTGTTCTTGAGTAGAGACCGGGAATCGGCAACCGAAAGATAGGACACCTTCAGGCTGGGTGGAGCGACGGTCTACGCAGGGTGGCTGGTAGCAGCTGGATGAGAGTTGCCGAGAATGGAGCTGAATGGCGTGCATTGCAGAGGCCTATGTCCAGCAGTGGACTGCTGTAGGCTGATGATGATGATGGACAGGATTCCATAATACACACATCAAAAGTGTCTAGGGATCAAGCATTTTTATGCGGATTTCTTGAGTTTGAGATGTGGCTTTGTAATAAATTTATGATTATATAAATTTATATGGATCCTTTTTGGTGCATTTCATAATTTGAAACAGGAACTGTTAATCAAATTCGAGTAAAAGATGAAAATCAGCTGTCAATATTTTCCCTATAAAAACATACAACGCATTGAAGACATTATTAGTGCTACTGTTTCCCTACTACTGATTAAAACCAACGTTATTATGGAGCGGCGACGTCATTTAAGCAGGGAAGAAATGCTCAGAGCCGTGGGAATGATAGAAGCTGGTTCCCGGCAACGTACTGTGGCTTTAGCTCTGAATACAAGTCAGAGTGTTATCAGTCGACTTTGGACACGTTACCGAAGCACTGGTACCGTGGCTGAGCGCCACGGAGGACGGTATCGCTGCACTACACGGAGACAAGACCGATACATTCAAATCTTAACTCGAAGAGCTCCAACAATAACCGCCATGATGTTAGCCGTGAGGCTTCATCACTCTTCAGGGAACTTAATTAGCGACCAAACAGTCAGAAACCGCTTGCATGAAGTGAACCTTCATTCCCGAAGACCGCTACGGGTACCACCTATAGCAATGCACAATCGTAGGATTCGATATCAATGGGCTCTTGAACACAGAAATTGGGCAGAAGAACAATGGCGTTTCGTATGCTTTTCTGATGAGTCTCGTTTTGGTATGAGACCGGATACAAGACGTATACGACACTGGAGAACCCCTGGACGCCAACAGCGATTAAAATCCTGCCAGGAAGTCCATCCTTATAGTGGTGGAACCATCATGGTATGGGCGGGTATTTGGATCGGCGGAAGAACTGAGTTGATTTGGATCAGAGGCAACCTCAACGCTCAAATTTATGCTGAGACGATTGTATCTGACGTCATCGTTCCTCTACAAGTGCAAATCGGTCCCTTATTTCAGTTAATGCATGATAATGCACGACCGCACACCGCAAGAGTTGTAAGACAGACTCTCGCCGCAGCTAACATCAATGTCCTGCTCTGGCCTGCTCAGTCGCCAGACTTGAACCCGATTGAGCATGCATGGGATATGCTACAGAGAAGAGCTCTGCCGAATATGGAGGGTATCCAGTCGCAAGAAGACCTTTTTTTGTTGTTGCAACGAACATGGGCGGCCATTCCACAGCGTGATTTGGATGAACTCATTTTGAGTATGCCAAACCGATGTTCTTGTGTTGTTAGTGTTCGCGGTAGAAACACGGATTATTAATTGTTTAAGTTACCCAATAAAATTTTAAAGAAAACTGTTATTTCAGTCTTTTTTTCGAACTTTAATGTTAGTGGTTCAAATGTCAAAAATCCCTTTATTAGGAAAATGGCAAATTTCTTTATTAATGCAAAGGTGACTTGGTTTATCGTTACTGTGACAAACGAAAACACTTTATTTGATGAATCCTTAAAGAAAATTTTAATTAATATCAATCAGGAGAAAAGTTATTGCAAAAATATATGTTGATCCCTAGACACTTTTGTGTGTATTAGAATATGTATGGGGAGTTTATTGCGCCACTTCTTCTTCCCAGCTAAAGGACTAGAAAGTGGTGAAGGGTGGGCGTTTTCGGGGACTGTCTTATGTAATTTTAATGTTCAAAAAGTGCTGATTCTCAGCCTAATTTGAATAAATGACTTAATTGTTTTTTTGTTTTCTTTTTATTAAGCATGCAGAGGGCCTAGCACGAATGTGCGGAGGAAACGTAACGCTATCGCGACCGATTTTTTAAATTGAATATACTTTACTCAGTTTTAAGACTTTGTGTATATCTATAGGTAGTACTACTTGTGCTTCCCGTAAAAAAAAATACCAAACTACACAATAAATGTATGTTCCCCTCTCTGTGTTTCATCATCTGCCTTGTAAAATACTTTTCGTTAGTCGCCTTTCATTCATCCTCTCAATATGGCCAAACCATCGAACATGATACATCCTTATCACATCATTCTTCAGCTTAACATTCATAGTTACACCGTAAAAGCTTCGCAAGGTACGCATCTTAGTTCAATTACCAGTAAATGATTTAAAAAAACTTGGAACTTCCACATGCAGTGTCAAAAAAGCTGGCAGTGCCAGAAAAGCTGGCAGTGCCAGAAAAGCTGGCAGTGCCAGAAAAGCTGGCAGTGCCAGAAAAGCTAAATATATCTGTGGTACCAATTGAGGACAGCGCACAATCACCACCAAAGGCAACCAAGTTGCAGTCAATTATTAGCAGGAACGGCAGGCCACGTCGTAGAATTCTAAGCGCTGTCTTTAAAACCGACTATCGTGCAATTTCTTAATTAAATATTTAGCTTTATTTTTCATTTTATGGGTTTTTCTTTATGACTTGGTTTATGAGTTGGATGAAAAGATATAATACAGCTTTCTGTTGGAATCAATAAAAAATTGCAATACATCAGTAAATAAAAATAGAAGTACATTACGTTATACATTTATAAAATCTTCCACCACGATTTTCCAAATGTCTTAATAATCAGTTTTTTTTTTCAGGTAAGGCATAGCACACTAACAATACTAGAACATCACTATCTTCATCCGTAAGTAAGCATACACATTACACATGAAGAGATCTTTCCTGCGACCCTCTATTCGTTCGTACGGTCCAGTACATCCATGGAACAACTGAATCAATAAGGTTGTGCTCTTGAGCCAGCTGCCAATGCCTTTAGGGTTGCCACGTTAAGGGAAAACAATGTCATATTATAATTTAGTTCATAAGAAAAAGTCAATGAAAAATCACAATACTTAATGTACAATAACAATATGTTTTTGTGATACAGTTAAAACTAACACAGGTGCCATGGATCGTATGATGATTTAATTCAAAGTTATGGCAATACAATTATTATGAAATATTCAAAACATATCAAGAGGTTAGGTATTAGGGCCCTCAAATAATAATTCATTTCACTGTCAATGGAATAAGTGCCCTAAAGACTGACAAGGCAGACAGCATTTCCAAGTTAAACATAGATTTAAAACCACATGAGGTCTGATGCACCCAAGGAACGCATTACCACAGATGAATACAGAAGGTTCACAATTTTAGGTAAGAAGCCATAAGTATGCGGCGGGCCCGTCTTGTCGGGCTAATTCAGCGAGTTTAACGTAGTCAGAAGATATAAGAGTTATGCGATAGAAAGAGAGGCAACTTCTAGGTGAATATAACTGTATGTAATTAGCGCTGTGCAACCTGAATTACACTTTATTGTGTCGAATCAAGTCCCGCTTTATATTAAATTGATTTTGCGGAGGAACCATCTGTATTAATCTGTGACACTACGTCAGTTTGCTGTGTTATAGCCAATTATTATAAACAACTGTCAATGAATGTCAGGTTTTATTTGATTATAAAATGTATGGACAATTTAAGTTGGTAGTCATGATAAACCATCAATTTCAGTCTCGACTTGCTTGCTCCTCTGTCAATGCAATTGCAATGCAAACAGAATCGTTAGGAACGTTGAGTTGCAAATCTTTTTAAGTTTAGTGCTGAATACGAACTGTATTTGTCAGCAAATTGAATTTGGAAAAGACTTTAGAAAACCGAAGCAGGAGAGATGTCCCGCATCTTTGAATTTCAATGGCAATACTTTTAAGGCACGTCGTTGAAATGGCGGTTTAAAAGCAAATAAGGTTTTGGTCTCTCTAACATGACGCTTGTATTCCCCGCGGCCGGCGAGCGCTACACTAAATCCACGTTGGTCTCAGTTACAGGTTTTTTAGTAGTTTTAGGTCCACAAAAAGGCGATTATTTGTGGTTCACGAAAAGATGCGCAATCATCATATTAGAGTGTTCAATAACATATACAGAAATACATGCCCTTTACATAACTATAACACACATTATTTTGTGGTGTGTTGGCATGTTGGTGGTCAGGTCACAATGAACTGACCGCAGTTTAAATTCTATTGATGATGCCTATTGGAATCGCAGTGATGGTGTAATCAGTAAAGCTGGTTTGGTTGATTGATAATGGTATGCTTTGTTTGTAATTAATATACCTTTGATGCTTGTGTACATAGAAAACCGGCATTTACTCACAAGCGAGTAAACCGCGACAATTTTTATGGCTATTTATACAGAGTGTCTGGTAATTTATGGACAACCTCATTTAAAATATATCATATAACGCGGCAATACTGTAGCTTTCCGTTAGTGAAAGAATTTTCGGAATCCGATCAGCAGTTCGGAAGATTACCACCTACGTATACAAACTCACAAATTTTACCTCTTTATAGCATTCAGTACACACGGCCACACATCAAGCTAAACATATCCAGTTTATGCTGATGTCGCATTGCATAGGATTTCTGTACAATGGAGGTCAGCTTATACTGGAAATGTATAGCTTGATGTGTAGCCGTGTGTACTATTATTATTAGGTTCTTGTAGGTATACGGCCACAAATTAATAAATTTCTTTGGTTTTTTGTTGATACAATAATTACGTTACATTAATACATAGTATCAGCAATTTTCACGAAACGTGCTGGTGGATAGGCTGGATGGTTTTTACTTAGACAGATATTTAACAAAAAATAATAAAAGCCTCTCGTTTTTATATACTATGGCATTTTCATATAATCTTTCTGATAATTTATATATATATATATCTCCCTCTCTCTGTGTGTCTAGCTCTTCCCTTTTATGTTGGGGTCGGCTTCCAGTCTAACCGGATGCAGCTGAATGCCAATATTTTACATGAAGCGACTGCGTATCTGATCTCCACAACCCAGTTACGATACCCCTTCATAATTAGATATATCAAAGTTAAATAATAAAATCCTAATAAAACATGATTGTTCTAATTGTGGAAAACGTTTTGGCTCTCACTCAATCTCTCCTTTCAATTGTAACGTAAAATAATCCTTTTTCGGGTTCCGTACCAAAATGGTAAAAAGGAACCCGGAAAGGGTGCGAATGCGACTCAGTCTGTCTGTCCGTCTGTCTGTTACAGCTGGATATCTCAAGAACTACTAATGCTAACTTGAAATTTGGAATAGTTTTAGATGACGTTTGCTCAACTATTTTGCAATGACGAAAGTTTTTTTTTGCAACGGGGACTGCACGGGGTTCTTAAAAATTCGAAGTGGGGCTACAAGGGTATGTGGGGTAGGTATCATATAAAAGAGTGCTATTTGTACATTCTTGAACATTTTTTTAGGCCCCATAATTTTCGAGTTTTGAAGAAAAATGTTAAAAAAATACCGTTCCCCCCTTATCTCCGAAGTTTGCATAGAGAAAAATCTGAAATTATTCTATGTGATAGAAGTTTATATAAAGATTATAGGGAAAATAAAAAGATGTTTCTAAATAGCACACTTTTTCAGAAATCATCAACTTAAATTACATTAGTTCCACTATCGGTTAAGAGATAGCATTGACCTTAAAATGGTGCGAAGCCCTCGGCGCGCGAGTCCGACTCGCTCTTGACCGGTTTTTTTCACATATCTATACTATCTAAACTAATATTATAAAGAGAAAAGATTTCAATTTTTGTATGTTTGTTTGTTATGCTTATATATACCTGGGTTAGGACATAGAATACTTTAATCTCGATATTCCTACGGGATCGAGACTTACGCGGGTGAAACCGCGGGGCATAGCTAGTTAATTATTTATTTTTTTAACCAATATCAGACGTACCAACCCTGTTAGCTCAGGAAAAGGACAGCCTTTGATCTAAATACAACAGCGGTCAACATACACGTCCAATTAACTCCAGAATGGATGTTTGTATGATCGTTTGTGCTTCACATCATTCAAGAACATCCATTCGTCAAATAAGATCGTTTTGTGGGGTTTATTACTGACTTTTTAGATCTTTAACCCTGGATAAGGGTTGGATTGGATCTATGAGTGAATTTGGCTTGGTTGAATTATTTTTTTCAACCCTTGGGCCTACCAAAAACGCGCGCAGTAAGCGTTACGTAAATTTTAACTATTTATAAGTTGAAAATACCTAGGTACTAGTTTCTTTTAGACTTTATTTTCATGTACGGTATAGTACTTTTATCTCACGAAGCGACGCGTGCTTTACTTATGATTACCAATTGTACCAACACGTTGTGAATGTGTGTGTAAGCGCAGGAGCTCTCGGTACTGTCCTAGACAATGGCGAAGTTAGAAGTGTGTGTGTGTATGCGTGTGTGTCTTATGTGCTGACGCTACTCGTCTTCATGCACACATTCACAGCGTGTTTGTAAACTTGGTTACCACATGTAAAGCGCGCGTAGCTTCGGAAGATAAAAATACTTTAGGTATACTAATTGTGGCTCCCGTAAGAATGTAAACCAAAATGCTAAAGAATAAAGCCGTATTTTCGATTCAAAAATCGTTCGAGTATACGTAACGTGCTATGGCCTCCTTTTTTTTTTTTTTTGAGGGTGGGAAATCATCAAATAACTTCTCCCGCTCTGGGCGGAGCGGGAGGGCGTGTCAGACTCTTACTGACTAAAACCCACCCGTGTTCCTTCGGTTGCCCTGTCGCCGGGGGCCACGATCTCCCTTTCGGTTTTCTTCGCAACCCCGGCAGGCATCGGCCATAGTGGACCCCTTCAATTCTGCTGACATCTCTTTGAGGCGCGCGTGGAACACAACGCGCCGTCGACCCGGGCCTGGTCTTTATCGGACGGTGAGCCACCCATTGCTCACCGCCCGCAAGCCCGCGCCTACGGTGGCCGAAAATCGCCTCGCGATTCCCGACGCCCTGGGCGTCTCCTCCTGCGGCGGTTAGGGGTGTGAGGGCGCGAAATTTGCCTCTCCCTCACGCGTTCCGCCTCCTCCTTCGCGAGCATTACCGCTTCGCAGAAGGAGGTGACTGCCTCCCATTTCCTCTCGCTCCATACCATGGCCTGAACCAGGGCCGGACGCGAGAGATCACCGCCGCCGATCGCCTCCACGAGGACACGGCGATGCTCCGCCCAAGCTGGGCAGACCTCCACCGTATGCTCCACCGTGTCCTCCGGGCGATCCACACAATGGTGACACCCGGGCGTTTCCTCCCGCCTTATCCTGTGCAGGAACCTCCCGAAACAGCCGTGTCCGGTGAGGACCTGCGTCAGGCGGAAGGTGAGGACGCCGTGGCGCCTCTCTAGCCACTCCTCAAAGAGGGGTCTTATCGCCGCAATTGTGGCGTGCCCAGCGCTGGGTTGCGACAATCGCACTCTCCATGACGCCATGAGATCCCGCCGGAGCTCTGTCCGCTGAGCCGCGATTTCTCGCGGCAGCGGAGCTAAGCCCCGGCGCCTCGCCTCCTCGCGCCACTCCCAAATGTGTGCAATGGCCTCCTGGCATCTCCATCATGGTACTCTTATACCAATTTATGGGGTCGGTACAGCATGTCTATTTCTTTCATACTTTTTACTATGTTTCTTTAATGTTGCGTAGTTCTAGGTAGATGTGGTGATGAGATGTTTGAAACGTCCTACAAAGTTATTGTGACAAGGAACTCTCATGTAACTTCTGTTAGATGTGTCAAACTCAAACCATTTATTTTGAACGTAACCATTTACAGGTACTTTTGAATTGTCAAGCAGTCGGTTAGTCAGAAACATAGATATAATAAAATAGGTCAGAAACATGAAGCTAGTTGCCCATTCCAAAGCGTAGTAGGTGCCTTTGGAAAAGAACATAGCACAAGTGTCTTCATATGTAATTTAAATATTTTTGCAGGCGCGAGCGATATACTAACCTAATATTTTCCTATGGAGAAATGTAAAACAAAATATTTCCAAGAAATCTAAGTTCTTTACTTCTTGTATCTTCCGCTCCAAATCATTTGTAGGACGGCTTCCAACATATTCCAACCACGCTCTTCATGGCTAATCATCCAAGTGGTCCTTAGACTGCTCACAGATAATTATGAGACCTTTCAGTAGATTAAACTCTTGAAGACGAACGTATTTTAAATAGAGCATACAAATTGCCGACCATTTGCCTCAACGACTCCCATCCCACGGCTAAGTAACTATTTATACACCAAGGTTCTAGTTAAGTAGCTTTTAGTTCTGCTTGTGGGTTTAAAAAGTGCCTATAAATCAAAGGAATTATGGATGGTTTGTTTGACTGATTACTACTGAAATGAGAAATTAAGGGCCTAAATTAACTACCTCAAATTGCTTAGCACGATCCTCCGTTATATTGAAAATACAGCAGCATTTTTTTTTATAATAAATATATCTAATAACTTATGTTAAAGTTAAGGATTAATGTTAAGTACTATGTTTGACGAAAACACGATTCCTTAAAATTTTCTCGGTAGTAAAAAAATCCAAAGTTACCTCCAAACCGAACAGTAAACCGCTGGTATAAAAAATACTCATGAAACTTTGCATAATAACTGAACTAACTATAGAGCAGTGATTGTGTTTTTATTTATTATTTTATTACCATTCATTTCGCCGTAGAAAGCAATTAGGTACCTAAAGTATTAGCGCGTTGGAGCCGCCAGCACGCTACTCCGTCTCGCTGTCACTCAGTCCGCGAGCAGTATGGTGTGACCGAGATAAAAAGTGAATTGGAGGTGAGGTAGTATGGGCTCTTAAAAGTGGTTATTTTTTTTTACCAAGTGAAGTCCTTCACAACTGCTGTATGAGATGACGGCCTATAGGGAATTATGGAAATGGAAGCCATGCTAAACTGATTCATAAAAGGCAAAGAGGACGATGTGGTTGTATTTTATTTGTTACATTTTACGTACAGGCAAATGATTGAGTACCTATCGTATTACCCAGTAACTGGGTTGTAGAGGTCAGATAGGCAGTCGCTCCATGTAAAATACTGGTATTTAACTGCATCCGGTTGGACAGGAAGCAGACCCCAATATAGGCAGATGATGATTTTACGCACAGTCAAAAATTTTACGGTACGGTAAGGTAAGGTAAGGTTCACACTTTATATTAGGACTATTTAGAAGTGGGTGCAGTCAAATGCAATGAGGTTAAAAACTCAAAGCTCATAACAGGTGGCAGCACAGTTGTACGTCTTTAAACCGCCTTTGTTGTGTTTATGTTTACTTTTGTGTCGATCACAAATTATACGAAAACTAGATAAATATGTATGAGACTTGCAGTGTAGCACTATTAAAAGACGAGGTAAGGACAGGGGAAGCGTCTACCACTGGTAAGAAAGTAGTTTTAGTGGAAAAGTCAATAAAGTTGAACGTTTTATAATTTATAGGTTATTTTGTGTTTGTTGACTTTAAGTTCGTTTTTTGTAAAAGACTGGAGGCGTACGATAGAAATAACCTTATCAGAGTTGGAAACCAAGGAGTGCATGATCTTCCTGACTGAAAAACCTCAGAGATAGCACTTCTAGTATTGATCTCATATGACAGTATAAATACACATACTTTACTATAATTTAAATAATATCACATCATAAGAGCCTGTTGAAAACAGACTTAGTTCTCTTGGGAGCATCACCTATAAACCACTTTCTCCCATAAAAGGCTTAAAGGAAAGTACATTATTTTTTTGTATAATTTAGAAGCATTTTTATTTTTTGGAAATGTGAGTACCATGGGGCCGTTTATTATGTTATTAAAATGTATGTTGACTTGAAAGAGCATGGCAGTTGAGAGTATGTCATGCTCACTTAAATATCTCGCTGATGGTGGTGAGTGTGTTGGATCATTCGGTTCCCTACAAAATGGTTGAGCTGGATGATGCTGATCCACGCGTCATGTTCGTGATCGGGTACCGTCAGTCGAGACTGGTCATCTCTTATCTGCCAGGGCTTATTTTTAATCTTATATTTTCAATTACTTTTGATTATTTTTTGTACATTGTTCTCACATATAGAAGCAACAAAAATAATGTACCCAGTATTTTGTAATATCTATATTTAAAAGAGTGTCCACGGAGTATCTTTCCTGTTCTTCTCCATAAAGATCTACGTTTTAGAATGGGTAATTAGCTTCAACTTTCTGACTAACTGACAGACTCTTTGACAATTCGAAAGTGCCTGTAAATGGTTTCATTTAAATAAATGCTTTGAGTTTGAGTTTAAGTTAAGTTTGAGTTTGCACATCATCTCGACGAAATATCGGATTCCAATTTTTTTCGGAGAGCTTTCTCCCACAGTTTTCTTCTCATAACATTCCCACAGTTTTATTCTTCTTTGGCAAATACATGGGTCTCTGCGCAACTGGGCTCCATAATTAATTATGCGTTAAAGAAGTCGCTTGTTTACAAATAATTATGGCTAGCTGTGAAATTATTAGACGCTGGAGATCAGTGCCATCTGAAGTGAGCAAGTGGCAGTTTTTATCCCCATTCCATGCATTATAATATTCTTTGCGAATATTCTAGAACATGAAACGCTTGCGTAACCTGGAGTACTTAAACGTCATTAAAACAATTAGGAATATTAATGTTCAAGAAATTATACCAAAATGACCTTAGATTACCTAACTACAAATAATGTTTAAAGTAGATTTAATTTGACAAATTAAATGCCGGACTGAATGAAAACGTTGCATTTGTATTTAATAATTTCCACGTTTTTTATTTTTAAGTAGGTACTTGCACTACGTTAGATTCTTGGACCCTTATTCTGGCAGGTACCCTGTTACTTCGAAGATAATACGACACCCGTCGTTGTCCTTTGTTCACCATCTTTTAATTCAAAGAGCCCGAGCCTTGATCCATTTTTTGAACAAAACTCCTTACAATTTTAGCTTACAAAAACAAACCAATAATATAAGAACCTTTGCATTATTGACGTTATAATATCAAATGCTAACAATAAGTAAACCAGAATGTGTCTAAATATATTGGCCAATTGTGAGAAAGGGACAATAGCAGCAATTGTGGGGCGATGAAAGGGAGGGGTATAAGTTCGTATTTATTCGCCTCGGAAAGGCATGCGTGCGCGCCGGCTGTATGAACAATCTTTATAAATAATCAAAAATATTATTTTATAAGTTTTGTAGACTAATATTAACAAAATAATCGATAAGATATATATTAAATTAGTGCAAATAATTATGTGTTTTTATGTTTATGTGCAATTAAGTGTTAAAACTGAGCAAAAATAAAATGAAGAAACAGTGAAGTGATTAAAAAGTGTGCGATTCTGTTTGATAAGAGTTTTTGGACACAATGTGTGCTGTAGTCATCAAGTACATAAAGGTCAGAGTTCATTTTAATATTACTATCGTTGATATTGTTTTTAAATTCCGCAGTTTATTAACGAAGATCGACTTTTAAATTAGTCATACCGAAGTAAGTACCTACGTGTTGCATTGCATCCTCTCATCGTCGTTTTTATTTGAGCAGGATATTATTGTTACTGCTACTCTTATTACAAATGGCAAATGGACTTAATATTTTAGCCGACTTTAAAAATAGGTTCCTTATCTAACTGCTTCGTATATTATTATACAATGTCGCCCATGAGCATGTGCCCGCCCGCATTTTTCTAAATATTCATGATTTTTTTTTTCGAAAAATTACTTTAAATGGAGGTCCATCTTGTTCCTTTTTTTATTTTTCAATTTTTTTTTTCAAGTCAATCGATTATTATTTTATGAACTTAAACTTGTGTTTTGTTAAAAAAAACTGTTTTATAAAAAAAATGTTTTCACCTACGTTTCTTTCCGATAAAATAACTCATAAGCTTTTAGAAATCATAAACAGAATCCAAATCGAGCCAATAACGTCGGAGATATGGCAAACGCTACTCAAAAAAAAAAAAAAAAGAATAATATGAAAAATATTTAAATAGAATTTTTTAAAGTTATTTTTCGATATTTTTTCACGAATATTCAAAAAAATAAGGGCGGGCACATGCCGATGGGTGACATTGTATTTGAGGTAGATCGTTATACTTACAGGGGTTAACTCATCTGAGGTCAGCCATGTCATGTCATAGTCTAATTGAGCATGTGTTACCCTTTTACCAGTCACCTGCACCCTAATTGCGTAACACACTTTCAAGCAAAATCCGCCATCGCTACTGTGTGTGTTACCCCGCTGTTTTGTAATAGTAAGTACAGTAGGGCGCACATCAGTGTAACACTTTGACCTTAAATTGACCTACCTAGCGTAGTACGGATTTCCAATAGAATAAGAGGTCAGCATGCACTAATTTTGATATTATTGAAATTAAATTGAAGAAAATTTAAAACTGTGTATACAAGTATAAATTACAAATTAGAGGATTATATCCAAGATAAAAATGCTTGGAAACATGCTGGTAAGGCTCCATAAGGCAATCTGAGTGTAGAATTGTAGACAAAATCAAACTGGTTGCTAATTTTATTTTATTGTATGATTTATTATTTTTATGACATTGCTTTAATATTCTGTGATTACTTTAACTCACACACTGATTAATAACTTCTTTTTACTTGTTAAAATTTTAGGAAAATCGGGTAGTTATACAATGTGTGCGCATAATGTATCTATCTCGAATTAATTTTGTCATTGCTTCATTTTTCATTCTTTTTAGGGTTCCGTACCTTAAAAGGAAAAAAACAGAATCCTTATAGAATCACTCGTGTGTCTGTCTGTCTATTTGTTTGTCCGTCTGTCTGTCACAGCCAATTTTCTCCGAATATAATGGACCAATTAAGTTGAAATTCTGTACACATATGTATTTCTGTGACCAAAATACGGACGTATAACGTAAATAAATGAATTTTGAATATGAGGTCACTTTTGGGGGGCAAATATGAAAATTAAAATAATAATAATAAAATTTATTTATTTCAAAAAAGTGTGGTACAGTCTGTTACGATAAATATAAATTTACAATTTTCGGATAATAAGAAAAGAGTAACAATAAATAGAATTGAATCTGGCGTCCTAGCTAGGTTACATGGTAACCTGTATTAAGGATCGCCAGCCCAGGTTCCCACAGAAGGAGCACAAATAATTTATAATAGACTGCTTAGAATTACAAGGTGCAAACGTATGTTTACTTAAATTTACTTACTAAAGTGTTAGTATGTGTATTCTGTGATGTAGATGTGGTGTGAGTGTGTTTTGTGATGTAGGCGTGGTGTGTTTGTATGTGTGTAAACGGAAGGGAAAGAGGTAGAGTTTAGAAACGGAGTGTTAGAGAAGTCACTACGATTTTGAAGTAAGCAGAAGTTCAGTGTCGTCGTAGTTTAAACTGGCTAGAAAGCATGTTATCTGTCTTTTACACATTTCGTAAGAGGATTGATGTACAGGGATGGTTTTGTTTATTCTGTTATATAAATATGGCCCAAGGTAGTAAAAGAAACGTTTAGTAAAAGCAAAGCGTGTGAAGGGTACTTTGCAAATTTCGTTCTTGCGCCTAAGTGAGGATTGTGTTTGTGTAAAAGGAGTTTTTGTGTGTTGATGTAATAAAATGTTGAGAATAAAAGTTTGGCGGACCGTGAGGACTTTGCATTTTTTATATAGATCAAAGGTTGGGTAGAGCATTGGCCGGAAAGTAGCAACCTTAAGAATGGCTCTTTGAGCTACTTCCAGAGGTTTGAGTGTAGTTTTCGCAGCTCCACCCCAACTATTAATACAGTACGAGATGACTGACTGACACATGGCGAGATACACGGTACGTATTACATAAGTATTGGCAATGTGTCTGAGTGTTTTAAAAAGATATATGAGTTTACGAACACGAGCAGTAAGGTGGGTGATATGTGCTTTAAAGTTAAGGTGTTTATCTAAGATAATTCCGAGGTATTTCACCGTGTCAGTAGACAAAATTGTAGGACAGTTGCAAGAGGCCGAATTGGGTTGGCAGGTGTGAGCTTTTAGAGTAACGGGTGCCAGGGGTTGAGTAGTGGAGTTTAGGGAAAATGTAATGAGTTTAGTTTTATTAGTGTTTAGCGTGAGTGAGTGAGAGATAAGCTATCTATATATTGAATCAAATCCATTTTGAGCAGTTGTTTGCAGTTTAGCCCATGATTCATCATAAAAGGTAATTGCAGTATCGTCGGCAAAAGAGACAATGTTACCAGAGTTCAGGTGCATGTTGCACAGGTCGTTTATGAACACCAGAAACAATGTAGGGCCCAAGACACTGCCTTGAGGCACGCCATATGAAATAGGCAGCTCGTCGCTAAGGCAACCGTCGATTTTGACTATCTGCCTACGGTCGGAAAGATAGGAGTTAAAAAGCTGGAGTTGCATACCACGAACGCCTAAGCATTCTAGTTTAGATAGAAGGCAGGAGAGAGGAACGGTATCAAACGCCTTTGCAAGATCAATGAACACTGTGAGGCATTTTTTGCGTTGATTAAGTTTATCAACGATTCTATCTATCAGTTTCATGGCTGCATCAGAAGTTGATTTTTTCTTCCTGAACCCAAATTGGTTGGTTGACAATAAGTTATTGTTTTCAAGGTATGTGGTAAGCCTATTATTAATGAGTCGTTCTAAGATCTTGGACAGGGCAGGTAGCACCGCAATAGGGCGATAATTAGAGACAGAGGTGCGGTCACCCCCTTTAAAAATGGGATGAATAATGGCATTTTTGAAAGAAGAAGGAAAAGTACCAGAGGCAAGGCATAGGTTGAATATATGGCATAGTACGGGTGTAAGGACTGCAGAGTACCTTTTTATGATGGTTGTAGAAATGCCATCAAAGCCCACTGCAGCATTGGCCTTCAGAGATCCAATAATAGAGGCTATCTCATCAGGATTTGTGTCCAATAGTACGAAGGAACTCAAACTATTGGAGGTATTGAACTGGGAATGAGGAGAGCAGCTATCCTGGACACTCCGAATACGATCAGCAAGATCCTTGCCTATATTTACAAAGAATGAATTAACTTCATTAAGAGATTGAGATTGAAACAAACGTTTTTTAAACAGTACTGCAAAAAGCCCTTTCATTTGATATGTTGTGACTTATATACATAAAGGGCTTCGAAGATCTCAAATATATTGTTTATTTAATTTTAAAATAAACACTTTTATAGATATTTAAGAAAATTTATGAAAATTGACCATTCCCCCCTTATCTCCGAAACTTCAGGGCCAAAATTTTCGAAAAAAAAAAATCGTAGAACGGTTTTTTACTCATATATTACGGGAAAACCATATAAGAAGTCTATGGTCTTAAAATAACATGGTAAATCTCTCAATATTGTGCTTACAAACTTACATTTTCTGTTGGAATGTATGGGAGAACGAAAGAATGTATGTTTTTCAACTATAATGTTAAGTTTGTTCTTGGCATAAATTCATCCCTACTATGGAACCCTTCATTGTGCGTGATCCGACACGTACTTGGCCGGTTTTTACCTATTGTGGTGAGTATAGTAATTTCGAATATTGTCATTGCTTTATTTTTAATAATTTTTACCTATTGTGGCAAGTATAGTAATTTCAAATGAAACTACTGTTTAGAAGGGGCAACTAGAATCAATTCTATTTTCTTGATAATTTTTGACGTTTAAAAGTGTCTTAGTGCCTATTTGAAATATACTACAGTAGAATCCGTTTATTATGACTCCGCCTATACATATAGACCAACCGATTATTATGACGTAATTACACTACGAAGTTTGGTTTTCATATAAAATTCTTTATAAAAAAGTCGGATATAATGACTTAGCTTACAGTGACATGTCGCTTATTATGACCCATTTTTATTAAATTATGTCCGGTTATAATGACCGACATGATTCTTTAGACCTCCGATAATGTTCGTTGATTCCAGACTTTGATTTTTTGACTTTGATAACACTGACATGCGGCATATGCTGTACTTATAGGTAAATCGAAATATCTATATATATAAAAACGAATCCCTATTTCGTTTGGTCACGGCATCACGCGTGAACGGCTGGACCGATTCGCTAATTTATTTTTTTGTGTTTGTTATTGTTGGGGTTTGGAACGAAATCATAGCGTGATCTAATATTAATTTTTGTCAAGAGTTGTCACCGCGCTCGATAGATGGCGTTGGCGTCGAATTAGATCGCGCTATGGTTTCGTTACCGCGAAAAGTGTAAGAGATCAGAATTTTATTTTTTTGTGTGTGAACCTATTGTGAACCTATTGTGAACCTATTGTGAACCTATTGTGTTCTTGGGATATAATATACGCTATTATACCGATATAGTGCTATATTATTTATTCCTCGCCGTAATTGGACCCTTCTTAGTGAAGTATAAAATACATGGTCCTTCGAGCGGATTGGTCGGGAGTGTGTGTGGTGGTTTCCAGAGGTGGTAGTGTATCACCACCCTTCGCGTCGTTACTGGGCAGTGGATCGCTGTCCAGATCAGCCCCTTCAACGGGCACCAGGTGAGGTGTCCAGGAGTTGGAGGAGGAACCGATTGGAGCCGGGAGCAGCCAGGTGGAGCGTGGATGCAGCCAACCTGGTACCCAGCAGTCGGAGGATCGTCGCGAGGGAGGAGTTCGTCGAATAGAGGGCGCCACTTGTATGGTGCAGTGCTGCGCGCTGCGAAGAAGGCGCTTGCGGCTCATGGTGCAGTACAGCACGCGTGCCGGCTGTGGCTCGGGTGCAGTACAACAATAAAGTGTCAGTGAGTGAAAATAAAAAAATCGTGAGTACATTTGAATTATAACTTAGATCAGGAAGTTTAGTGTTTACATCAATCAAGAATCTCAAAAGGTGCGCGTAATTTGGACTTTAAATTTAACATTAACTTTAATGGTTTTTATTAGCTTAGGACTTGTAATTGTTTTATGTGAAAAGCGGTTCTGACGGGGAATCCATGGCCGATTTTAGAACCAAATAAAAGTTGTTCCAAACACTTGTAAAAATTTTGGGATTTGTTGGATAACTTTAAACATAAAACAAATCTATTTTTTGTGACTTGTGTTTTGATTGTGTTGATAAAAGTTGTGCCATAATTGTTGCAAGATGGAGTCGTTCTGTAGTATACAGGAAGATGTTAGTTCTAAAATGATTAAGGCTAGATCAAATTTTAAGAAAGCTCCTAAAGACCGTTTAACTACTTCATATTTAGAGACACGACTTGAAAATTTGGAACAATTATGGAACGCATTTACTTCTAATCATAAGGAAATATTAAGCACGATAAAAAAGCCTGAATTGGCTAATTCGAGCTATGTTAAAAATAATCTTTATGATGAAGTTGAAGAATTTTATGTGGATTTTAAAAGTGATTTAAAAGAAATGTTATCCGAAAGAAAGTTTACTGATTCGCGTACAGATTCTAATATTTGTTCCAAAACAGAAGGGAACCTCAGTAGAATAAGGTTGCCTGAAATAAAAATTCCCTCGTTTTCGGGAAAGTATTCGGAGTGGCAAACATTCAGAGATTTATTTGTGGGTTTGGTGCATGAAAACAAATCTTTGGATGATGCACAACGCTTATTTTATTTAAAGGGTCATTTAACAGGGGAAGCTGAACAGTTGTTACGAAATATCAATGTTACATCAGATAACTATAAAATTGCTTGGTCTAAGTTAGAAAAAATGTACAACAATAAAAGGTTTCTGGCAAATAGTATAATGAAAAGATTGTTAAGTCAAAAGACATTATCGTTTGAATCGGCATTGGAAATAAAGCGACTTATTACGACTACTGTTGAATGCTTAGAGTCAATTAGTAATTTAGGGGTAGATGTGTCTTCCTGGGATCTGATTGTGATACACATAATTAGTGGAAAGTTAGATAAAGAGACCAGGAAAGCGTGGGAACTTAATGCGGCTTCAGACGCAAGCGATGAATTACCTACATTTAAACAGTTTTCGGAATATTTAAATAATCGGTTTAGAGGTCTAGAAAATTTAGATAAGGTCGATAACAAAGACAGACATTCAAACCAAAAAGGGACTCAGTCGTTTCATGTAGTAAAAAAGTCGGTTGCATGTGCGTTTTGCTCGTCAGCCGATCATAAAATTACGTCCTGTCCTAAGTTTGGAAAGGAGTCTAATGACGCTCGGCGTAGTTTTGCTCAGGAACATAATTTGTGCTTTGTTTGCTTATACAATAATCACTCTGCTAAACATTGTAAAAACACTCTCAAGTGCCAGGTGTGTAAACGCCGCCACCATTCTTTGTTACACCCAACAGGTGTTTCTGGGTCGGATATGGGCGAAGGTAGTAATAGGGCTCACGAGGAAACCTCATCGTTGATGAAGGAGGATAATAAAACTAGTAACGTTGAAAGGGCCGCGCAAGCGGAGGGGTCGAGCAAGCCACTGGTTTCCTGTTTATCCACAGGAGGCGGTCGGAAAACCGTCTTATTAACTACTGCTTTGATCGAGGCGAAATCTAAAGACGGCTCGTATCGAATAGTTAGGGCTTTGCTGGACCAAGGATCACAGGGTTCTTTCGTTACAGAATCCGTGGTACAATATTTGGGTTTAAATAAAACTCCATCGCGACAAACAGTGATTGGGGTAGGTGGGGAGAAAAGTGCGACTGCCAAGTCCACTGTAACCCTTAAAATGAGATCTAGAATAGATCCCACGGTCAAGATAACAGTCGATGCTTTCGTCTTGAAGTCGGTCACTGCCCTTCTCCCAGCTACGAAAGTAACTAGGGTAGAATGGGTTGACTTGGCCGATGATGATTTGGCTGATCCAAAATACGATAGGCCTAATAAAATTGATGTTTTGTTAGGTGCTGAAATTTACAGCCAAGTCATCCAAGAAGGAATCAAACGAAACGTAAGTGGAACTTACTTGGCACAAAATACCACGTTAGGGTGGATATTGTCGGGTACCTTTGAGTTGGATCACTCAAATTATCCCGCATATATTACCGTCATGCATTTAAGTCTTGATCCCGATGAGTTGCTTCGAAAATTTTGGGAGTTAGAGGCAGAACCATCGAGAAAGAAAACGCTAACGGAGGATGAAAACAACTGCGAAAAATTATACGCAGATACAACAGAACGCGACAAAGGTGGCCGGTATATAGTAAGGCTACCATTGCGCGACGGGGACCCGGTCGACAAGGTTGGTGAATCGAAAGTTATGGCTGAAAAAAGATTAAAGTCGTTAGAAAGTAAATTCAAGAAAAACAGTAAATTCAAGGAAGATTATTCGAAGGTTATCCAGGAATACTTACAGCTAAATCACATGAAAAAGGTTTTAGAAAATGACAAGAATAATCCGAAAGCTATTTATTTACCACACCATGCTGTTGTCCGGGAGGATAAAGTAACGTCTAAGGTTCGCGTCGTATTTGATGCCTCCTGTAAGGGATCAAAGGGAGCTTCACTTAATGACTGTATGTTAGTTGGTCCTACATTGCAGGCGGAACTTCGGCATACGATTATGCGATGGAGAACGCACCGAATATGTCTTGTAGCTGACATAATAAAAATGTATCGGCAGGTGTTAGTTCACAAAGAAGACTCAGTACTACAAAGGATCCTCTGGAGAGAAAGTCCTGAAAAGGAAACAGAAGTGTATCAATTAGAAACGGTAACATTCGGCACGGCGTCGGCACCATATCTGGCAGTACGGTCACTTCAACAGGTGGCGTACGATGAGTGCTCAGATCAGCCCGAAATAGCCAAGATTATTCTAAACGATTTCTACATGGACGACGTGATGACAGGATCTGAAAATATAAAAAGCTGTTTTAATATTTACACGGAATTAAGCAAAGTGTTAGACAAGAGAGGTTTTCCATTACAAAAATGGAGGAGTAATAGTCAGCAATTACTGAATAAAATAAGGGATGGGAAAGAAACTACAGAGGAAGAATTAAGGATAAAAATAGATGATGTAACGAAGATTTTAGGACTTACCTGGAACTCGAACAAAGACTTCTTTCAGTATTCTGTAGAACTCCAACCGTTGACTGCACCTGTAACGAAAAGAAAAATTATCTCCGAGATATCACGTCTATTTGACCCTTTGGGTTGGTTGGCACCAAGCATTGTTTTAGCCAAAATATTTATTCAGAAATTATGGTTAGCGGGATTAGAGTGGGACCAAGAAATTCCAAAAAACTTAGTACAAGAATGGATTACTTACCATCATAGTTTGGCCAATTTGGTGAATATTAAAATCCCACGATGGTTGCAACAGGAAAGTACCAATTTGAAGGCTGAATTGCACGGGTTTTCCGACGCTTCGAAATTAGCGTATTCGGCAGTCATATACCTGAGAGTAGTGGATCACAAAGGGGATATTCACAATTCATTAGTCACGTCGAAAACGAAAGTAGCGCCCGTTAGACAAGTGTCCATTCCACGATTAGAACTTTGTGGTGCTACTCTCCTTGCTAAATTAATGGTGGAAGTAGGAGAAGTATTGAACATACCACGTGACAATTGGCATGCATGGACCGATAGTGAGGTGGTGCTAGCTTGGCTCAACGGACACCCAAGTCGCTGGAAAACGTTCGTCGCAAATCGAGTTTCTGAGATTTTAAGTCTGTTAGATACGAAATATTGGTCTCACGTATCAACGAAACATAACCCCGCAGATTGTGCATCTCGCGGAGTTTCCCCAGCTGATCTTGAATCTACGGCTTTATGGTGGAATGGGCCGGATTATCTAAGACAGCTGGTGGTGGAGTATAAAAGACCCAAACACCTTATCACACACTTAGAAGAAGTGAAAGTTCACACGACTTCTTTGGAACGTGAAGGTTTGTTTGAGTTTTCGTCATTATCCCGATTAGTCCGAGTTGTTGCTTATTGTCGGCGATTTTTAAATCTAAGGAGATCAGTAACAATCAGACATAATACACGACATTTATCCAAATTAGAACTTGAAGTTGCTTTAGAAACATGTATCAAAAAATGTCAACAAGAATTTACCGAGGAAATGGAGGATTTAAAGAGTGGTAAAGTAGGAAAAAGGTCCGGTAATTTAAGGTCTTTAAATGCTTTCGTGGATTCAAAGGGAATCATAAGAGTTGGAGGGCGACTTGAGATGTCTCAATTAAGTTATAATAGAGTTCATCCTATATTGTTACCAAAGCAGTCTTTTCTGACAGTTCTATTAGTGGCAGATGCTCACGAAAAGACGATGCATGGTGGTCCGCAACTTATGGTGACATACTTGCGTTCCAAATATTGGATTATTGGTGTCAAGCAATTGGTTAAAAAACATGTTAAAGGATGTATTAAATGCATTCGATATTCGTCTAAAGTTAGAACGCAGTTAATGGGACAACTGCCTTCGGCACGTGTTACACCTAGTAAACCGTTTCTATATAGTGGAGTGGATTACGCTGGCCCTATTAACATTCGGGTATCGAAAGGTCGAGGTAATAGGTCCTATAAAGGCTATATAGCATTGTTTATATGCATGGTCACTAGAGCAGTACACTTAGAGGCGGTCAGTGAATTAAGTACTAGAGGTTTCCTGACAGCTTTCAAAAGATTCGTGGCAAGACGTGGTCGATGCAGTGACTTACATAGCGACAATGGGACAAACTTTGTGGGAGCGTCACGCGAGTTACTCTACTTATTTAACGATGAGAAGTCCAACCTCAATCCGGAACTAGCAGAGTACCTCGCTAATAATGGCACAGATTGGCACTTTATCCCGCCCCACGCACCTAATTTTGGTGGCCTATGGGAGGCAGGAATAAAATCGACCAAGTACCACCTTAAAAGGGTTATTGGGAATTCTACACTGACGTACGAAGAGATGGCAACAGTGCTGGCTCAAATTGAGGCTTGCCTCAACTCCAGGCCTTTATCGTATGTCGAGGATCAAGATAAGTGTGTCATTTTAACGCCAGGGCATTTCTTGATCGGAGAACCACCCGTTTTAGCACCAGATTCAAATTACGAAAGGTCCAATGTGAGTACCTTAAAACGATGGCAGCTTCATCAGAGGATGATGCAAGATTTTTGGCGTCGTTGGTCGCAGGATTATTTAAACCAATTCCTGCAACGCCATAAATGGGCCAATAAAAATCCAGAACCATCAGTTGGGGAAATCGTGTTAGTAAAGGAAGACGGTTTGCCTCCAGGCAAGTGGTTATTGGGTAAGGTTGAACAGACGCATCCGGGTCCTGACGGAATTACTCGGGTCGTAACCATACGCACACAGGCTTCAGTCTTTAAGAGACCTACCTCTAAATTGTGTGTGTTACCTATTTGCCAGTAATCAGTTAAGTTAAGGTCAAGTTTAAATTTTGTTGTACTTAAGATTTGTTTTATTTATTATTTTTCTTTGTTTATTATAATGTAAAACCAAGGGTATGATATTTGTTCTGATAAACCCTATATTGTGTTAAAACCTACTACCAAGGACGCAAACTTTTATTTAAAGGTTTCCGGTCATGGTCAGGCTTGATATAAGCCGGACGTTTGTCACGGTGGGCGGTAATTAAGGACGTTTTGTCAATATGTCCTTGGTGGGCGGTATGTTGGGGTTTGGAACGAAATCATAGCGTGATCTAATATTAATTTTTGTCAAGAGTTGTCACCGCGCTCGATAGATGGCGTTGGCGTCGAATTAGATCGCGCTATGGTTTCGTTACCGCGAAAAGTGTAAGAGATCAGAATTTTATTTTTTTGTGTGTGAACCTATTGTGAACCTATTGTGAACCTATTGTGAACCTATTGTGTTCTTGGGATATAATATACGCTATTATACCGATATAGTGCTATATTATTTATTCCTCGCCGTAATTGGACCCTTCTTAGTGAAGTATAAAATACAGTTATTATCAGGAGAAGGTTCTTATGAAAGAAAAAATTAAGAAAGTTGCGCGGAAACTTGATTGCACCCGTGCGAAGCATGGGCGGGTCGCTAGTTTCATAAATAAATAGAGTCAAGTTCATCCTGTTTTTTTGCCAGGATCTAAATAAATACGGTATTTTTTATATTCTATTACGCCCACCTAACTGTTACTAAGTACTGCTCTTATCAGAAAAAAAAAAAAAAAGTGACTCCAAGCCATAAATTATAAGCTATCAGAGGATGTAGGTCTAAATTATGAGACCACAGTAAAGGTCTATTTGGGACCTATAGATAGGCTCGCTGGCTTGGCCATCCTCCAACGTTACTATCTGTATTTTACCCTGCAATATTTTTGCTCATGTTTTCTTGACCTCACCTTTTACGACCCCTCGTAGCTTCGTAGCTACGAGGGGTCGTAATGAGAAAACATGAGCAAAAAAATAAGAAAACATTATTTATAATCATTTTTTCCTTTAGGTGTTACCATAATTACAAATTGAAGATTTTCTGGATGTTTTTCTGTCTTTGTAAGTAGATATATTAATTACTAATTCCCCACAATTACCAGTTTAAGCGCGTGCAGTTCCTTGTGAGCGTATGCTTTGCGATTATTATTAATAAGTCACAGGGGCCGACACCGATGTCAGCCATCGGTGTCGGCTGCGGGTGTCGACCTCAGGACAAACAGCTTCTCACACGGACAACTGTACGTCGCTTGCTCTCGAGTCACCATTCCTGACTCTCTGTATATTTTGGCTGCTGAGAACAAAACTACAAACGTAGTATACAGGGATTTTTATAAAAATGTGGCTGTTATTGTAGTATATTGTGGTGTCTTACGACTTCCACGCCAACGAAGTCGTGGGCAGAAGTTACTATTAACTATCTATTCTAGTGCAGTTTGAAATTTACGCCAGGATAGCATTTGGGACAGCGCTCCTTGATGGGCGTTACCTATTACTGGCTGGACGTACGATGCGTTGCGTGTGCTCAGTACAGAACACGCAAGCTAAACACTCAAGGTTACTGGCATATATCTGCGTATTTTAATATGCAAAACAGCCAATTCGTAATAGCTGTTTGCTATTACGAATTGGCTGTTTTGCAAAGCTCAGCAAAGTTTTACTACGATTCCGTCGCATAACTAAAAACTTTTACTTTTAAAAACTCCGCATTTGTGCACTTTATTAACTTAAAGCTCAGGTAAACGAAACGTATTTATCTTGCTCAAAACTTTTAATGGGGTCGAGAAGGGTCTGCAAGAAGTCGAAAGACATTGAAAGAAACTTTTGCTTAGTTTTTCTATAGTAACAATTGTGTTTTTCAGCAAGAAATGGGTACTAATTGGTGAAGACTATCATTGTTAGTTTGTTACAGCTTAGTAACATTGGGAAGTTTTTAGGGTTCCATACCCAAAAGGTGCCAATGGGACCTTAGTACTAAGGCTTCGCTATCCGTCCGTCCGACCGTATGAAATTATCACAGAGTATGTACTATTCAAAAATGTTTTTTGACCTAAAGTAATTTTTTTTGTTCCCCATAAACAGTAACTCCGTTGGTCTCTAGACGAAGACGCGTCTAATGAAACATCGCACGCGCGCCAAAAAATTATGGCCATTCTAAAAACAATATTGCATGGTCGGAACACTTCGTGTGCGAGTCCGACTCGCACTTGGCCACTATTAATCTGTGCTAGAAGCTACTTTATCGTAGAAACTTATAATGGTCAATCAGAAATCTTGTCAACTCTAGATATATTTATAATCTTGGCAAAGATCGTACGCCTAAACTTAAAAATAATTTTTCTTTCTTTTTTCTTTGTTTTGCTTATTAGTGTGTTCGTAAATAAATTATATTAAAACAAACCATTATTTTTGTGTAAACAAAGTCAATGCTGCTGGACAGTTGTTCATCTCTTCTTCACAAAAGATCACATTACAAGCGACCAGCCCCTGCTTCGCAGGTTTTTCACGACTTGACAAAACATCCTCTACTGCCTCGTTGGTCTAGTGGTCGCAAGCGCTACTGCTGAGCATGAGGTCCTGGGTTCGATTCCCAGGTCGGGCAAAGTGCTATTGGGTTTTTCTATCTGAAATTTCCTATTACATGGGACTTAAAACATAACTGGCAAAATGTGGGTGAACCTGCTACAGGGACACCTCTGCCCAACCCTTCGGGGAAACAAGGCGTGATGATGTTATGATGGTGAAAATCCGTTGCGTAGTTTAGAAGAACAACGCGGTCATACAGACAGACACGAGAAGTGGCTTTAGATAAAGAGTATTCTATTCTATTATAATATTTGACATTTTATTTTTTTAATAAGTGAAGTGAATTTTTTTTTATTAAAAAAAATACCTCTTAAATTAATATTTTTTAATTAGTTGTTGAATATCTATATTTAATTAATCATAATTTTATTTTGGGTTTTTATCTGTTAAGAATCTAAAACAGTTTATATTTATATAATAGTATTAAATAATAATATATAATAGTATATAATTTAAAAATGTATGAGTGCAAAACACAGAACTATGGACTAGAATTAGGTGTGTCTGGAATAAATAAATAAATAAAATTATAAACTTTACCCTGGAAATTGATAAAAGATGGATTTCTGAGGAGCGCTTTACTCTATAAACGTTCAACAAGTAAATAGTCCATTAAAAAAAAATCACATAAGCCTCCTACATGGGCACTTATGAAACGTCAGAAGCTAGGTGCACGGTTTCAATTTAGAACGATGAGTCACTGCTAGAAGTCGATTGCATGTCTAAGTCCGAAGTCTTACTACCAGTATTAAGTGATCAACTCTGGCTAACAGGCACTCAGACAGCCGCTGTTCAAATCCCGCAAGATTTAGCTTCGAGCAACTACTTAGTGCTGTAATCTTGAGGCAGATGCACTGTGCTTAGCTAATCCTAACTATCCTGCGACTAGAATCAATTCAATTTATTTTTAAATTTTGACGTTCAGAAGTGCCTTATAAAGGGCCTATTAGAAATAAATGATATAACTTTTTGACTTGACTTATAATATTATAAATGCAAAAGTGACTTTGTATGTTGGTTTGTTTGTAACGCTTACATGCAAAAAAGGCTTAACAGATTTGGATTAAATTTGGCACATGGGTAGATCATGACCTGAGTTAGGACACAGTATACTTTTATCTCGGTATGCCCACGGAATCGAGACTTACGCGGGTGAAACCGCGGAGCGCAGCTTGTACTAGCTTTTACCAGCGGCTTCGTCCGCGTGGAGGTCGGAAAGTATTCCACGGAAACTTACTACCGGAATACTTTTTGTATCCTATGTCTTAACGAAGGTCATGGTCTACCCATGTGCCTAATTTCATCCTAATCCGTTCAACCGTTTTAGCGTGAAAGCGTGAAGCGAAAACAAACAAACTCAGTTTCGCATTTATAATATTAGGTTAGGTTATCAACTTATTGGGCACGCCACAATTGCGGCGATAAGACCCCCTCTTTGAGGAGTGGTTAGAGAGGCGCTACAGCGTCTTCACCTTCCGCCTGACGCAGGTCCTCACCGGATACGGCTGTTCCGGGAGGTTCCTGTTCAGGATAAGGCGGGAGGAAACTCTCGGGTGTCACCATTGTGTGGATCGCCCAGAGGACACGGTGGAGCATATGGTGGAGCATTGCCATATCCTCATGGAGGCGATCGGCGGCGGTGATCTCTCGCGTCCGGCCCTGGTTCAGGCCATGGTACGGAGCGAGAGGAAATGGGAGGCCGTCACCTTCTTCTGCAAAGCGGTAATGCTCGCGAAGGAGGAGGCGGAACGCGTAAGGGAGAGGCAAATCTCGCGCCCCCGCAAGAGGAGACGCACTGGGCGTCGGGAATCGCAGGCCGATTTCCAGCCACCGTAGGCGCGGGCTTGCGGACAGTGAGCAATGGGTAGCTCACCGTCCGATAAAGACCAGGCCCGGGTCGATGGCGCGTTGTGTTCCACGTGCGACTCAAAGAGATGTCGCAGAATTGACGGGGTCGGGGGAGGGCCAATGCCTGCCGGGGGGTGTGAAGAAAACCGAAAGGGAGATCGTGGCCCCCGGCAACCGAAGGAACACGGGTGGGTTTTAGTCAGTAAGAGTCTCACACGCCCTCTCGCTCCGCCCAGAGCGGGAGAAGTTATTTGATAACTTCCCACCCAAAAAAAAAGATTGTCATGTCAACTTGTCATGTCTCAGAATAGCGGCGAAATATGGGTGTACTATAGGTACATTTCTGCCTAACCCTTTGAGGGTTACAGCCGTGATGTTATGTTACGTTATCAGAATAGTGTCGTCATGTTTAGGGTTGTGGTGGATACAGACCATCGAACTGATAACTTTCTCAATGGGACCAACATCGTAATGGCAAAAAAAAATCAAATGTCCCATACAAAATTTCAATACCTACACGACTCAAATAGGACTGATTATTTTTTTGGCTTATTGGTGATTCGCACGATTTTACTCGCCCGAAACGGGCGAATCGACACTTTTGAATAATATTATAGTTTCTTGAGGCGATTCGCACGAAGTTAATTTATTTATAGGCGAATCGACAACTCCAGAAATCGATTCGCCTAAAAATAAATAAAGTGTTAATGAGTGCGGCCGCGTCGAGGTCAACGGTCAAATTCCAAAGGCAAGCGCGGTCATTTAACTATAATATTTAAAAGTGTCGATTCGCCCGTTTCGTGCAAGTAAATTCGGGCGAATAACCAATATGCCATTTTTTAGTTTGATAGTCACACTTAAATTTGACCACACCTTTCTGGTACACGCTGCACCTATGTAGTGAAGCTAACTAGTAACAAACACGACTCGATCGCCGTACAGTGATTAAACGATTAGCCGACATTCACACGGACGTAATAAAATCGTGGCGGTATTTTATCGCGCACTGAATTTTCAACTCTCGGTATTAAGCCGAGCGTTGAGAATCCAACGCGCTGGGACGCACCGTCGTCCTAGAGCGTTGAAAAAACACACTGTTGTATTTTCAAGTCTCGGCACTAAGCAGAGCGTTGAAAATCCAGTGCATAAAAAAAATCGCCGCGGTTTTATACACGGACGTACAGTGCGAACGTCGGCTTACGCTATTCGAGTTATTAGCTATTGTTCGCAAGTTTTGTCCACACGAAATAGGTTTAAAGATATTTATTTAAAAAAAAGACAAAGTCACAGACAGATAATTGACAAAGTACATCCCAGTTTTCCCAAAATTTTCATAGGATCTCTCAGGCATCTAATTTGTGCCCATGTTGGTAAGACATTTCTGAATCAATTTTCTTCACTTGGAATTTATTTAGCTACGCTACGATATTCCCCTTTTTTTTTTTTTTTTTTTTTTTTTTTGAGGGTGGGAAATCATCAAATAACTTCTCCCGCTCTGGGCGGAGCGGGAGGGCGTGTCAGACTCTTACTGACTAAAACCCACCCGTGTTCCTTCGGTTGCCCTGTCGCCGGGGGCCACGATCTCCCTTTCGGTTTTCTTCGCAACCCCGGCAGGCATCGGTCCTAGTGGACCCCTTCAATTATGCTGACATCTCTTTGAGGCGCGCGTGGAACACAACGCGCCGTCGACCCGGGCCTGGTCCTTATCGGACGGTGAGCCACCCATTGCTCCCCTGTATTATAGTTTGGTATAATCTGTAACCATGTTGACTCCGCGATGTATGCTGAAGCGCGAGCGCCACATAAAATCTTCGCTGCTAGATATAACACAAACATGACGGAGTCGTAAACACTTGGTCGGAACATTCACAGTAATCAAGGACGCCATCTTGTATTTAAATTATGGACAGTCGCAGAATGCAAGGGTTAAGCACTTTTAAATCAATACTTGACTTTCAGCACGATTTATAAGCTATTTTCATATTCGTATTCTTAAAATAAAGAAAAATGTTTTATAAAATTAAAATCTAGTCTAGTCTAGTGCTTTTATAAATTCAGTGGTATTTTTTGGATTGATTCAAAAACGCCTTTTGTTGCGCCATGACAGGATAAGCCGTAAAAATGAAAAAACTAAATCCGGTCCCCTGAAAATACCTTTCAATCGTTATGTTTTGACTTTTACTCCCGTACACTCTTTGTTTGGTTAGCTGCGCCCTGCCGCCTGCGGCATACAGGAAATAATATCAAAAAACCTTTTTTTTACAGAAAAATATGTGTTGACGAGGAGTCTGTTGCGCTACTTCTTCGCCAATTTTAAAGGGATTCTTTTGTAACGTTTGAGATTAAAAAACTACTGATTTTCAGCCTAATTCGAATAACAGGAATTTGGAAAAAATATCTGTTATTGATATAACATGTTATACAACTTTTATTATACAAAACATGTATAATAATCTTAACATTCATTGACTAAAATAGATCTTCCTATTTTCATGCAGTTAGTGACTAACCTGGTGTCCGAGTTTTTAAGCCGCCCATGGGCCTCTGACTTGGCTCCACATACCGTCGAGAAATATCTCTCTGGCATTGGCATGCCGATTTCCTCACGATGTTTTCCTTCACCGTTTTTGAAGTAAGTGATAATGAGAGATAGATGTAAAGGAAATCCTAGCTGATAATCGGATTAGTAAATGATTATTTCGGGATACTGCTTGATTCTACGAATTATCATGTTATGTAATGTGGTTCAATAGAGTATTAGTATCTTACAAGCTCGACATATAACTTTCTTTTGTTCTGAATAGGTGTAGTATTCATAAAGTAATCCAACTTTTTTCTACTGACAACGATTAGCATTGTCAAATTCATTTATCATACCATTAGATACATCCCAATATTGGTTTGATTTAAATAGTACTTTGTCACTACATAAAAAAAAAAAAAACTAACAAAGAATTCTTAGAAACAAAAGGTCGAACAGAGGTCCATTGTCCATTGTCCATTGTCCACAGATAATTAATTTTATCGGCTATGTTCATTTGCACCCTCTGAAATCCTCATTATAACTTGTTGAGTACGCCCGACATCGTTGTCTATAATGACCAAGTGTTTGCAACCCCAGTAGCTGTGTAATGTGTCAATGTACAATGAGGGAAACTGATTGTTTAGCAAATTAAATTGGCCGTATATTCAAATTTCAACAATATTTTTTATCTTACCTAAAACAACTAACAAAGAATTCGTTGAAACAAAAGGTCCAAGCCACAGAGGTCCGTTGTCCATTGTCCACAGATAATGAATAGTTATCGGCTATCATTACTTGCAGCCTCTGGAATCTTCATTATAACATAACCAAGTGTTTGTGACCCCTGTAACTGTATAATGAGGGAAACTGATTGTTTAGCAAATTAAATTGGCCGTATATTCAAATTTCAACAATATTTTTTACCTTACCTAAAACAACTAACAAAGAATTCGTTGAAACAAAAGGTCCAAGCTACAGAGGTTCGTTGTCCATTGTCCACAGATAATGAATAGTTATCGGCTATCATTACTTGCGGCCTCTGGAATCCTCATTATAACATGACCAAGTGTTCGCGACCCCTGTAACTGTATAATGAGAGAAACTGATTATTTAGCAAATTGACTATCTACTTAAATTAGCTGTATATTCCAATTTCAAAGAATTTTTTCGATTACACAAAACCACTAACAAAGAATTCGTTGAAATAAAAGGTCCATAGATAATGAATGGTTATCGGCTATCATTACTTACAGCTTTTTTTTTTTTTTTTTTTCTGTAGGGCATCTCGTAGCTGACCTCTGAGGTCATGACTACTTAACCGGTCAATCCTGTGGTTGCCTTAAGCTGCTACACTCAAAGCCTCCAGCCAGGGGCATACAAAACTAAGCTAAAAAGCTAGGTGAACGCTCGCTAAGGGCACCCCCTGTGGGGTACGAGCCTCGGCTTAGGGCGTCACCGGAGGGAGGACATCAAAGACGGGACGGGCTGGATCAAAGTTTTGATCATTATTATTAATCGGGGAATTTAAAGCTACGTGCACAGCTGAAACCACTGCTGGCACCTCGTTATCGAGCAAGGGTCGGGGAGGAGTATCATTTACTCGGGGGCGCGGTCGCGATCGCAAAGGACCTCGACGGCGAGGTCGGAATGACGGGAGGCGTCTGTGTCTGTGTATAGTACTAGTGGCCCTATTGCTCTCCTGGAGGAGGGTTATGGGGTCATCAGGGTCGGTGAGAATGTGCCTAGGTCGGCGGGTACGGCTAATCCTACTTGGGACATAACTGGCGGCCTCGACAACCAGAGGGTTGCGATGTTTGACCGCGGAATCGAAGTAACGCTTTGCAAGGCGTTTTAGAAATTGGTGGATCGTGGGAATTCTAAGGTCGAGATGGAGACTCTCGTTCCTAACATACCAGGGGGAGCCTGTGGCCCTGCGGAGGAATCGGTTTTGGAGCGTTTGCAACCTATGGATATGATGGGGTTTTGCATGAGCAAAGACGGCACCCGCATAAGTCATGATGGGACGAATACACGCTGTGTAGATTCGCAATTTGCACTTAAGTGACATCTTGCTGCGTGCGTTTAGGACGGAATGGAGCCTACCGAGAGCGAAAGCGGCTCGCGAACGAACCTTCTTTATGTGCTCAGCGAAAGTGAGATGGTGGTCAAGGAAAACACCTAGGTATTTGGCTCGCTTCTCCCAAGGGATCTGCTTACCGAACATAGTGAGAGGTCGGGGGAGGGGGTCTCTAAGCCTTGTGCGCGGTTTCGAGAAGAGAACCGCTTGGCTTTTTTCGGGATTGACTTCCATGCGCCACTTTCGAAACCAGGCAGCGAGTCGATTGACTGCGCCTTGGAGAGTGTGGGCGATATTGTCGGGGTATCTAGACCTAAAGTAGATGGCCGTATCGTCTGCGAACAGAGCGAAATGCGTCCTTCTACCTGGGTTTGGAATATCGCTAGTGAACAGCGTGAACATGAGGGGAGCTAGCACGGAGCCCTGAGGGACTCCTGCACGAATGGGGCGGGGAGAGGAAAGTGCTCCTTCAATGCGATAGCGGAATACGCGATTCGATAGATAGTCCCGTAAGATGAGCACGAGACGATCCGGCACGCCGAGTTGGTACAGCTTGTATAATAAGCCGTTGTGCCAGACTTTATCGAATGCTTTCGCAATGTCGAAGAAAACTGCACCCGTCAAAGAGCCGCGTTGGAAACCATCGCTTATGAACTCAATGATGCGGTGGGCCTGATGCACGCTAGAGTGCTCAGTTCGAAAGCCGAACTGTTCGTTGGGGATGAGGCCCTTGGTCTCGGCGAAGTCTCTGAGACGCTTGTAAATAAGCCTCTCATAGATTTTTCCGAGAACCTTGAGCAAACTGATGGGACGGTAGCTAGAGGGCTCGGTACTGGGTTTACCGGGCTTTCTGATACCTATGACTGTGGCTTCTTTCCACGACTGGGGAAAGAAGTTGTTGCTTAAGGCACCATTGAAGATGGTAGTCAGAAGCATTATCAGGTGGGCAGGGAATAATTGGATCACCCTATTGGTGAGTCCATCTGAACCGGGAGCTTTACGAGCTTTAAGACCTTTGATAATGTCATGCACCTCGTCTGGAGCGACGGGAGGCAGTGGACAATCAGGGTCATCGACAGGAGGGAGAGAGGCTCTACGTTCGACTTCAGCGTCGACCTTTAGGAGGTGAGCTTGGTCTACTGGCAGGGAGCTGGGTGAGCATTGGGCCTCGAGGGTGTCGGCCAGGCATTCTGCCTTTTCAACGTCCTCGAAGGCTATGGTCTTGTCGGGACGGGTCAGGGGGGGCATGGAGGAAGATTGAGGGGATCTGAGTTTCCTCTGAAGTTCCCAAAATGCCAGATGGTTGGGCTCTAGTTCGCCGAGCATCTTGTCCCAGCCCGCGTCACGCAGCTCCTGTATGCGTGTCTTTACAGATCTCTGTAAATAGCGCATATGGGCTTTGTTTGCGGGGCAGGGGAAGCTGCTGTAGGCACGGACGGCCGCGTTCTTCTCAGTCAGTAATGCACGCACATCGTCCGGCAAGCTCCAGTGACGGTCGTCCGTCGCTGGAACCTCCCTTGAACATTCGTTCAGGACGGTTTGTACGTGATTAGTGAGTGAGTCGATCGCGGACGTCGTGTCTGCGATAGAGTTGAATTGGTCGGGAATAGAGTCTAACTGAGGGGACGTGTTGGATTTCAGCTGGGTGCTTACTTTCTTCCAGTCCGTGATCCTCTTAGTGATAGGGGGAGCGTTGGGGTCGCGGAGACCTATGCGGGGGTCTAATCTCATGACTACCGGACGGTGATCAGAGTCGAGCTCATTTACAGTTTCTATTGAGTCTAGTCTTAGGTTGACGTTCTTAAGGAGCGCCACATCTAAGATATCAGGGGCGTGATTTACGTTAACCGGAAAGTGAGTGGGAGTCATCGGAGCGATGACGTCAAAGGTCAGGGAGTGGGAGAGGTCGAACAAGTGTCGGCCTCTTGTGGTGGTTACCGAACTATTCCAGGAGGGATGTTTGGCATTGAAGTCGCCCGCTAAAATGAGCGAGTTACTCATAGTGAGTAGAATCGAGAGGTCGTCAGAGAGGAGTTGGAAATTCTCCGAAGTATTAGCGGGGGGGAGATAGACCGACACGAGAGTGATCGGCTCGTGGCCTGACATGCCTAGGCGGCAGGCCGAAACTTCTAATCGTGAGAGGGGAGGAGGGTCAATTGGGATGCAGTGAAGCTGCTTTTTGTAGTAAATCAGGGTACCTCCTCTATGGCATCGTGACCTATCGTTGCGAACTATCCGGTAGTTAGCTATTGATGGGTTACGATTGCAAGGTTTTAGAAAAGTCTCTTGGACTAAGAGAACATCTATTTGATGATCGCGGAGAAACGCCGCTATCTCTTCGCGTTGATTTTTAATGCCGTTTGCATTGAAGTATCCTATTATTAGGGATCGCGGTTTGAACCTAGCTAAGACCGTATTATCCATAATGGGGTTTAGTAGCGAGGGAGGTTAGGGCTTGCGTAATATCGGGATACGCATTGTAGATGGCCTGGATCTGGAGGAGATTACCATGAGCCGCAAGGATTTCGTTGGCCATTGTCTTTGCGCGAGGGGAGACGAAGGCCAAGAAGGTTGAGGTGATGACGTTGAACGAGTCAACGGAGGCGTTGGGGCTAGCCACGGGAGTGGTTTGAGAGGGGCGCGTAGCTTTAGGAGCGGGCGTGGGTTTCGCGGGGGGCGCGGCGGGCGCCGAGGGCGCAGAGGGCGCAGGGGTCGCAGAGGGCGCAGGGGGCGCGGGTGGCGCGGCGGCGCGAATTCGGGGATCCATAAGGCGGGGGAGGGGAGCGGGGGGAGGGGGAGGGAAATTTGAAAATTGAGAGGGCACCATGGCAGGGAAAGACTGCTGGTGGTGGAGGTAACTCCACGGACTAGGCCTCTGAGGGCTTAGTCGTTGGGGCAAATGGGATGAGGGAATCCTATAAGAGGAGGGAGCTTCCCTTTGCTGGCGGGCGTCGAAACGCTTGGCCAGTTTGGGAGAAGAGGCCTTAGGGGCTTTGGGGCAACCGCGGTAGTTGGCCGGGTGGCCTTGTTTGCCGCATAGAACGCAGCTGGGGAGGTCGGTACAAAGGGAACGATCCTTTGGACGGGGGCAATCGGAAGTGCCGTGCTCACCTAGGCACTTGACGCATCTAGGTGTAGCATGGCAGTTCCTTTGCGAGTGACCATAAAGCTGGCAGCGGTGGCATTGACCGACAATGCCACTCTTATGGGGTTTCTCAATTTCGAACCCTGTGAGATTGCACAGGGAACGAATTTGGAATATCGGGTGGTGGCCCTCGACGGGCGGGCAGATTACGAGTATCATGTCGTAAGATTCACCGCCTCTAGAGCGGTGCATACGATGGACCTCGTCAACGGGGACTTTTTGCGACTGAAGGTCGCTGAGGATCTCGGCGGGGACGATTTCGCGTGGGATTCGCTTAATCACGACGCGGATTTGCTTTTCCTCTGGGAGTGAGTAGGTGTGGTATGACACACCTCTCATTCTCAGAAGACGGGTTAGGTCCCTAAAGTCGCGCGACGTAGGGACGGAGACTTTGATACCCTGCTGGGTATTTCGGGCGCTAGAAAAATTGATTTTGTGTTCGGCACACCATTTCGAGATGTCCGTCCACTTTCTCTTGTCCTGAATGAACAAGGGTGGCGGGAGAGGGATCTTTTTTGCGTTAGGCGCGGGGGTATCCTTCGCGGAGGATGACGCAATCGGGCGGGTAGTGGAGGGGGAAGCTACTGTAGCGCAGCTTACGGATGACGTAATCAGACGGGAGGTGGTGGGGGAAGCTACTATAGCGCAAGTCGCGGGGGTAGCGGGAGAGATTTTACAGGACGGTACTAATGGTGCGGGCGACGAGGGAGCAAAGTCTAAGTCCTCAAGCGCAACGACCTTGCTGGCCTGGGACGAGCTCTGCTTCTTGTTCTTCCTCTTCTTGCCCTTTCCTTGGACGGTTGTGAAACCGTCGTCGGATTGGGAGGAGGATGAGGAAGAAGAAGAAGCAGCGGACTCCGCTTCGTCGTCGTCCGAACCATAGGGGTACGGGGTAGTGGGCCGCTTTGAGGTAGCAGCGCTGAAGGGAGCGTCAGTGTCCATAGACTCTGACGGACTAGGGGGTCTAGATGGCTCTGTAGCCGGGGGGGTTTCTAGTGCATCGCTAAAGTTAGCGATGCTATTGTCAGAGGGACAGGACTGAGATTCAGACTCAGCTTGGAGCCTGGCGAACCGAGCTCCATACTTCGTCTTCAGGGCGGGCTCTTCTTCGAGTACACCCTGGAAGAACTTGATAAAGAGCGCTAGGCACTTTACCGGGTCCTTCATATTGACGGGGGAAAAGAGAGACTACGCGTGAATATTTCCTAACTTCCTACAATCCTAACTCCCCGGTGGGTATGCCGGGGATGTGTAATCCCTCCCTGTCGGGTGTAGACAGGGAGGATGTGTGCCTATGGGTGAGCCCTAAGCTTGCTTTGGCCCGTTGCCTATCTTATTGTGCAACGGGGTCCTATCCAGTCTAGTGTGAAGGGTATCGATATACCCGACCACGCTAGGTGAGTCGCTGTGGAGGCAAAACTGTCACCAGTGCCGACTAGGAGACCCCCCAAGGCCGAACACTGGGACCCGGCCAATTGACTGCCTAACCCTGAAGGGGATCGGCGGGTGTGATTGGGTCAACACCCCCTCGGTTTCGTTGGCACCGTAAGGTATCCACCGAGGACCACGAAACTGTGGTTTTGCCCGGAAGGGGCCAAAATTGCCTCGACGAACGTTTTGAACGACAATCTTAAAGAAAGTCGATATTAATTGTGTCTTGAAAAAGACCCCAATTAATAGACGTGATGGTAGTCGGGTGACTACGGAGACGACTCGGGAACCACCAAGGAACGCTTGAGCCGGAAAATCGGGAACTCTTGTACACAGCAGCGCAGCGCAACACGACCGTCCGCCACCGGTGCCGGGCGCAGAGTCGATGATTACTTACAGCCTCTGGAATCCTCATTATAACTTGTTGAACCCGCCCGATGACGTTGTCTATGGTGACTAAGTGTTTGCAACTCCTGTAGTTGTGTAATGTGTCAATGTACAGTCAGGGAAATAAATTGTTTAGCAAGAAGACTATCATTTTAAATTATCTGTTCGTTAAAATTACAACTGTCATTCTTTATCAGTCGTATGTAATAGCTATTACACGATACTTTTTTTTCATAGGGGGCCATCTGCTGAATAACTGAACTGACGCAATGAATATTATTGAACTCTGAATGCTTTACAGCAAAACAGACCGCCTGATTCAAAAACTAAAATGCATGACTCGTAATGTAGGTACAAAGTAATGAGGGTTTTCTGAAATAACGTTCACTAGGTGGCAGCACTGAGACGTCAGGGCCGGGCACCTGTCAAAAGTGTCAAAGCGCGTATATTTTCTTTAGTCGTGACTGAATGATGAAAGAATCAATGAAACAAATGATGAACGTCATCATAATTATATTTTATATTCATTGTCGAAATGGAAGACCAGTGACGCCAGCTGGTGGCGTGAATTTTCCTAAAAACCAACAAAATAGTTGTCAATAACTGCGTTGTTGTGTAAATTTTCACCCTCCTGTGGACATATTTGCCTGGAACGCTAAATACAGCAGTATGTTAAAACATTTGGCGATAAAATACTATCATGAACGCCATTCCATTCCATACACTCCATTAATCGTACATAACAGCAGTAATATCTGTCAAAGGCGCGCAACACGTCATTTATTCATACCATACTTAGGAATTTGTAAAAATGCCCGATGTGTCCTCGGCATTTGTCAGCTATCGTCGGCTCTGTCGAAATGACACCTCCATTATTAATTTTGATGCATGACACCGCGGGATTTTCATGTTGAAAATAAAATAAAAAGCTTCGTTCGTTTGTACAGCATACAATTTTTTTACATAGAAAATGAGACGAGCTCGACTGGATGAGTGTTTTGAACCAAGTTTCAAATGGATTGCCGTTAAAAATTGCAAGAGTTTACGAATGGCCAGCCGCCTTTAAATTCCACCTGTGCTGCTTTCAAAACTTTTATAAGAATGAAGCGGAGTAACATGCTTCATACGAATTGCTGCTTATTTATTAAAAAGACAGCAAAAAAAAGTTGGTTTGGGAAAAAAATAAATTTGATAGCTACTTACGATTGAAATACAAATTATATCTGAAATCCCGTAAGTTTTACTTTAATAACTCCTTTCGGAAAATCCTTTATTTGTAGCCGTGGTGTGTGTATCTCCATTTGTCTTTTTTATTTGTATTTTGTTTTTCACGAACTGTGTCCAAATAATTATTATTCCTTCTTCCTTTTCTTTCGTGACAACTAAATGTTGTGTCTTCCTGTTAAGTGTAGGGACAGGTGCGGTTAAAGTTAAGGAAGCAAAAGGGTTTGTGTCCCTCACACTCCAACAAATTAACAAAGTGCCATTAAACCGAATCAACGTATAAAAACAGCCACTGCTATTAAGAAAACCATTAATTTACGATTAAATTATTAAACCCCATTTCATTTATCATGTGGACGTTTTTCATGTAGAGTCAACAAAAATAGGCAAAAATGCAGGTGTAGGAGTATGACGGGCTGTTGTCCGCAACTCCACGTCCAAGCGCGTATTTTGCGTACATGAATGCAGGTCTTTAAACAATATCTTCAACTACTAAACTTTTTAACGTATGTTAGTGGTAAGGAGTTCGTGGCTAAGTAATAAAAACCGCATGGGTCGATCCAGGTTAAGTTACGCTTGCCGGGGTTGGTCCATGGATGAGAGACCATCTTTACACACCGAGACTCCTTCTTGCCTCGAAAAGCACGTTAAACCCCGATCCCGGTTCTCATTCGTGGATCTTTGAAGTCGTTACGAGTCGTCAGAAGCCCGAAAGTTTGACAACCAATCTTATCTACAAGGGTTATCGTATTACCCAATTACTGGGTTGTGGAGGTCAGATAGGCAGTCGCTCCATCTAAAATACTGGTATTTAGCTGCATCCAGTTAGACTGGAAACAGACCCCAACATAGTTGTGAAAAGGCTAGGCAGATTGATTGATAGAAGTACAATTGCGATAAAAATGTATTTGAAAGGATTCTGGAAGGGATTGTATTTGAAAATAGCTAAAGCAATTCTCTAGCATAAGGCTGTCTGTCCATTGACGCGGAACGTGGTAGTGGAGCGGAGTGAGGGAGTAATTCGGAGCGGAGTTGCGGATTGTGTCTGTCCTTTGATTCGGAGTGAGGTAGTGCAGAGCGGAGTTGCGGACTGTGCGGAGCTAGGTCGAGTTCATGCGTGGTAGTGGAGAGGAGCGAGGGAGTAATTCGGAGCGGAGTTGCGGATTGTGTCTGTCCTTTGATTCGGAGTGAGGTAGTGCAGAGCGGAGTTGCGGACTGTGCGGAGCTAGGTCGAGTTCATGCGACGAGTAATTTGAATAGCCTGCAATACCTATTACACCTATAGCTATACCTTTTTTTCTTTCTTTCAATACCGTGCAGCCGTTTTTTTTCCATTTCCCCGGTCCGCTTCCTCGCCCTGCTTCATTGCTCCGCTTCCCGGTTGTTTGAATTTTTAAACTAGTTCGCAAATCCCTGTCCACTAAAGCGGAGTGGAGATTTCGTGCAATTCCATTGGTTAATATTGACACAGCTCCGCTCCGCTCCTCTCCTTTTCGCTTTCAGCAGTGGACAGTCGGCCTAACGGGTACATGACACCTTTTCAAACTATCATTTGCGTTTATATTTATGGCAGAACCGTTATGGACAAAAAAAAACCTATATTTCGTGCATAATGCAAGAAAAAAATCCTAAAGGTGTTCAACTGGCACTGTACGCAATTATTTAATTTCTTGCCAGCATACCCGATTCTTTTGCTGCCTGTACCCGTGGCAAAGTCCCATTAGGGGCGTCACACAATTTTACACGGAATGAATTCAAGGTTAGTTATCTTCCATCGGAGGACGGTCAGGGACGCAGGATTATACGATTACGTGGCTCAATGGTTTATAAAAGGTGCAATTTGAATTTTACGTGGGATTTGTGGCGCCCCTAATATTTTGTGAGGACAAATTGTGAGTTCGCTGTGTTTTATATATGCGGGTGTTTGTGATGAGGTGTGAAAAAGGTTTTTTATAGTGCTAGTTATTTTCTTTGACGGTTTAAGTGTAGGCGTTCAGTGGCTTCATAATAAACTGAATTTGTCGGGCCTTTTCCGAAATTCACGCGCCCTTTTGAAGTGAAAACTTCTTTAGGCGCGTTGGGAAAAAACAATTGAACTCGTGACACCGTTACCGACACCTCATTTCTATAAAAGCGATTGTGCTCTTTATTTATATTACGTTACAGATCAATGTTCTATGCAAGTATTTTTACTTTAAAGGTTTTGGAAGTCTTTTTTTAGTTTTCACTTCTGGCGACACTCCCGGAGTGCCACTGTTTTTTTTTTCGCTATTTCCATCTCATCGCAGGACCTCATCAATGACGGACATTCTATTTAACTTTCCTAGTATTTGAAGACTTTTTATACAAACACTAGCTTCTGCCCGCGTCTTTGTTTGCATGTGAAGGTCGTAAGACACCACAATATAATATACCTATTAAAATAACAGCCACATTTCCCGCCCGCACCATTATTTCGTTTTAGCTTAGCGTTCTTTCTGACGTTTTTTTCTTTTTGCTCGGCTCCTATGGGTCGTAGCGTGATGTTAAATAGCCTATAACCTTCCTCAAGAATTGGGCTATTAAATCCAAAAATAATTTTGCAATTTTTTCAAATGATAATATCAGAGATTATCGCGATCAAACAAACTAACTTTTCAGCTTAATTATATTATAGTATACATAGTGGTATCTATTTATTTATTTAAATCAGAATGCTCCATAATACATTTTACATATAACAAAACTAAAAATATAATATCTTAACCAACTAAAACTGTTAACAAACTAAAATATGGCGTCGAAAAATTTCTCCGCATCGCTGTCGAGTTACGATATACCTACATAAGTATAGATCTCATTAAAATCTTACCAGCATTTCCTTTTCATTCCAAGTCATTAAACTTTATTTGTATAATTCGGAAATGATGACGTAGTCAAAATATTCCGGAAACATCCGAAGTATACTCCAAGTATTAATCATGTTCGAAATACTCATTAATGTTAGGACAAGTTCTTGTTCCAACAGTGATTATATCTGTGGGCTGTCGTGAAGTAGGTATACCCAAGTTTTTTGATGAGGCTTCCGAGTGCCTATACCTACTTACATTGATTATTATAGTAATTTGAAGAAACTTTTTGGGCCTCTATTGGGAACGGTTTTTTTTTAGATTATTTTAAATAGTAGATTGTTTTCCAAGGGAGCAAACAACCATTTTTAAGGCGAGAGTATTTCTTTGAATCCAGAGCGCAGCGAGGGATTAAAAGTACGTCACTGGAGCTAAAAATAGTGTTACTCCCGAGGTGAACACTCTACTCTTATCACCTTCTATGAGAAAAAAAAAGTCTGTGGTCCGACCCCACGAACAAAGTTCCTTCTGACGTATGATTTAAAAAACAAAATTTTCGCAGCCGCCATCGTGGATTTACATTTTGACCTCACTATCGACGTTAGCACTCTCGGAAACTATGAAAACGACACGCATGACGAAAAATTTTATAATTTTCGCAGCCGCCATCTTGGATTTTCATTTTGACCATATTCACAGTTTCTTTCTTGCCAGCCTGTTACTTGTTCATACAATGTTCGTCTTTGATCTCTTTTGTGATTGGAACTTTTACTATTAACAATATACACATTCCAAATTCAAATAATTTTAAATCCCTAGGGATTAAAAAGCTATTTTAGTCCCTGTTTACGAAGAATAAACTAGCTCTTTTTGAATAGATGTGATAAAAAGACATCGCGATGACAATGATCAAATTGAAGTCGAAGTCAAATTCAAAGTCAAAGTTAAAGCCAAAGCCAAAGTTACGATGGCGATGGCGATGATGACGATGAAGAATATTGTTTGTATTATTTATATACGTCAGCCAAAATGTCAGATGTTACACATCATATACGATTACTGTAAGGTTTGCTCGTTTTTTTTTATTTCCTCGCTAGCCGGTCAATTCTGTAAAAATCGCAACATGAAAAATTTGGTGAAGTAAGCTGTCATTCCTCTCAACTGTCAATCAGTACAGTGAACACGTGCTAAATATAATTACATATAATTTGCATTTTTACATGCTTTATACCAACAATACAATGATTTAAAATTTTTCATCATCATTTTTATAATATTCCCAACTTCCGTTCGATCGTTTTTATTCGATAAACGTTAATTGAACACTGAAGCATCGCTTTTAACAAATTTAAAGTTTTAAATTTGAATTTCGAACACACGACACGCGATTAAACCCCACTTTGCGGACGACAGATATGCAAAAATGCATCGAAAAACACTTTGCGAAGTGTCCGACACTTGTGTTGAGAACAATAAATAAATTCTTGTGAAACAAGGAAACAAAGGCAGCTGAAATAAGAAATGTGATTCAATATAAAACGTTGCGATGAAGAAATTACACAGTAAAATGCAGTAGCGCAAGTTTCAGTCGATTCAACGTATTTTAAGACATTTTTACTTTTGTGTGACGTCGACCGTTACTCATAATTGTATGGTGGTGGGTAATTCGTTTAAGTTTGCAAATAAATCCACCACTTATTTCATTTACATTACAGTAATGTTGTTAATGCGTTACTTTAGTAAATTTAAAAGTGAATGACTGTCTTTTATTTTAAAATTCAAAAGATAACTTAATTACATAATTAACATTCAAAAAGCATGCTTCTAAAGAAACTTCTTAAGCTTTCTTTCTAAGTTGGGGTTGAGTTCAAGTAAAGTATTTTTTGTAGAATAAAAAGTTGGAATATGGCGTTTCAGACCAGACCACATCACCAGGCGATGCAAGTGTTAAAAAGTTATCAGAACTCGGTCGTTCTACATTCGAATTTTGTATTTTTTTCTTTTTCGACATTGGAACTTGCTGCTTTGGACGATGGCGATTTGAATTTTGTCGCGGATTGTACATTTTATAAAACTGAACGTTTTATAAAATGTCAAAAAGATTTTTCTAGAGCTGAAATTCGTTTGGATATCATATTTTTGCCTGGAAATAGGTATGCAGAAAAAACGCTGTTTTTAAAAGAACCTTATCACTGAAACCGGCAGTAAAATGGAGCTTTTATCCAAACATTCTTTAACTAGCCCCAAAATCTTATATTTTATTTCCTCGTGTGAGTCAATCGCTTGAAGGGTGTTCGCCAAGCTGGTCTAAATTGGCGATTTACCCAAACCGAAATGGGTTTGGTAATTTTCTAAATGGTGAAGCCATTCAATACTGAACCTTATTGTTCTTTAAATTGCACGCCGTCATCATCATTGAACGATTTCCAAAAATATGAATCGTTGGGCAAAAATACATTAATGTGGAAGTGGAGCACAAATATCTCGTATTCACATTTCAATATCGGATATGCACGTTTCGTGCGGGCATTAAATTAAATAAGTTAAATTGCAAATTGATATTACGATGTTTTCATTTCCTCTTTGCAAAATGGAAAAGACTCATTATATTCAAACAGGATTCTCTTTGTTTAAAGGAATTATTGTTTGGAAAGCACATAGCGAATATAATTTACGATATGTTATTTCGAAAGAGCTCGTGGCTAAGTTTAACACCCACACGGGTCGACTGATCCGGTTAAGCTACGCTTGCCGGGGTTAGTCCGTGGATGGGTGACCATTTTTACATATCTAGACTCCTCCGTGCCTCGGGTAGCACGTTAAGCCGTTGGTCCCGGCTGTCATTCTTGGATCTTTGATAATTGTTACGGGTCGTCAGAAACCGGAAAGTCTGACAACCAGTCTTACCAAGGGGCATCGTGTTTCCCAGTAACTGGGTTGTAGAGGTCAGATAGGCAGTCGCTCCATGTTAATATATTGGTATTCAGCTGAATCCGGTTAGACTCGACCCCAACATAGTTAGGAAAAGGCTAGGCAGATTGATTTGTTATTTCAGCATGCAGCTTGATTTTCCTTCTAACTTTAATTATAGAAGTTCGATAGAATTCCTTCCAATTTTAAACTTAAAAAAAAAAGTTGCTCGATAAAAATCCAAGCAGCTGGTACCTCTATTCTTTATTCAAACTTTCAAACCGCATTCCTCCGCGTCTGGATTTTCGCTAAAGTTTTCATTTCGCTCGTTTTTTAGCTAAAATATTTGAAGTACGTTCAGCTTACAGCTTGTTTTACTAAGCTATTTTCTTGCATGAATTATTCTCCAGTGTGGATAAGACACTGGAGGTTTACTTGGATGATTTCGGATGAGTAGGTACCGATTTTTAACTTCTGAAGGATGGGTTTGAAGAGCTGTTTCATTTGGTTTACTTAGCACTGGAGGGGTGAGATTTTTTAAGGGTTTGGTCTAAGGAAAAGTGGGTAGAGTGAAAAATCTATGTATTATCTATGTTTTGGCTACTTTGTCTGTGTGTATTTTATGTCATGTTATGTAATGAGCGTTTTGTAAACCCCCGACGCGAAAAGAGGGGTTTTATAAGTACCGTCTGTGGGACCGTAGTTCTTAAACGGGTGAACCGATTTGAATGCAGTTCTTTTTAATTTAAAAGCAGGTTTTCTATTTATGGTTCTAAGACATATTTTATCGAAATCGTTTCAGCAGTTTGAAGATTAGCAGCTGTTTTCTAGTTGATCAATGCATGTGAGCGGATTGCACAGGTCTGATCGATTTTAAATTTGGTATTCTGTTACTTCAAAGATGTTAGAAGAACATAGTAACCTTGAACTGATGCTGCAGCATCACCTGGAATTTGCAGGATGCCCAACTCCCTTACCAACTTACAGCACAGGTATCGTGTTTGGGCTCATTGGAACGGTCTTAATGAATAGGTTATAGATAGATGGTGAACAGGGTCTGGTGATGGAGTGGGAAAGAAAAATGAGGAAATGTTTGTGTCGGGGGTTTAAAATTTTAATATAATTTCCCTTGTTTGTACAGAATAATCATTTTTTTCTTTCTATTATGTCAATGCTGTTTTTAGGATGCACAAGTTATTTAATTATTTCACCATCCTAGCCTAGCCTTTCCCGAACTATATTGGGGTCGGCTTGTTACTGGGTAACTCGATACCCCTTGGTAAGACTAGTTGTCAGACTTTCTGACGACCTGTAACAGCTGTCAAAGATCTACAAATAACAGCCGCGACCAATGACTTAACGTGCTTTCCGAGGCACGGAGGGGTCTTGGTATTTAAAGATAGTCACCCATCCACGGACCAACCGCGGCAAGCGTAGCTTAACCTGATCGATCGACCCGTGCGGCTCTTATGACTTAGCCACAAGCCCCTCCAATCAATCAATCAGCAATAATTTAATTCCTTGTTAGAATAAAAATAATAATACTGGCCTATTATTGACCCACTGCTAGGCAAAGGCCTCTTCTGATATAGAGAAGGCACGAGCATTGATCACCACGCTTGCTCAAGACGGGTTGGCAATTTCAGGCTTATAATAACTTCTAGCTACGCTTCGCGGTTTCATAAAAGTGTCCTATGTCCTTCTCCAAGCCATAGTCTACCCATGTGTCAAATTTCATCCAAATCCGTTCAGCCGTTTTAGCGTGAGAGCGTAACAAACAAACAGTCGCACTTTCGCATTTATAATATTAGTGAAAAGTATTAAGTATATAAGTACAGGAATACTGAAATTTATTTAAGTTCTAGCGAAATTCAGTCTCATCTTGGTTCTCAGTAAATACCAATTAACTTGAGAAAACCCAAGTATTTACGTATGTAAAAGCGGTTTACCTATTTTGGTATAGGAATTGAGCTAATCCTACAACGTCCTTTACACATGTTTTGAGCTGTAAATTCAAAGGACCCTGTTGAGGATTTATTGAAATTTGGAGAGAACTAAAATCGCGTTCAACGAATTTAGAATGCCTAACGAACATAAGTAACGTAGGTTATTGCGCTTCGAACAAATCGGCGGTAACGAGCGTATACAGAATTATTGGTTATACGTTGGCAACCCGTTAAGGGGATGTAGGAAAGGTCATTTGCAACCAAATTACCCCTGATGACCCCTATGCCAATGTCAACCATTTTCGAGTATTTTTTTTAAATTGTATTTAGTAGAAATATAAAATGTACCCAATATCTCTGATAAACAGGGTTAATAGTTATACGTAACCATTTTCAAGTATGTTATCTTTTTATAATTTAAAATGTATTAAATAAAAATGTTAAATGTAACCAATAACCCTGATATACAGGGTTAATAGTTTTATACGTCGGCAATACATAAAGGGGATGTAGGAGAGGTCATTTGCAACCAAATTACCCTTGATGACCTCTATGCCAATGTCAACCATTTTCGCGTAATTTGACTATTTTTTTCTTATTTTTAAAGTATAAAATGTAAAATTACTCGAAAATGGTTAGCATAGGGACAGGGGTCATCAGAGGTTATTTGGTTGCAAATGACCTCTCCTACATCCCCTTAACAGATAATGTGTGGAAAGGTTCTTTTGAGTGGCGTATTCCTTAAGTGAGCAAATACACATAATATCTATGTATAACTAGGGGAATTGTCAAAGTCAAATCATTTATTTCAATACCGTCATAATATTAATCCTTTTAAATAGTTTCCTGAGAGATTCACGGCGACGTAGATTATAAATGACTCTGACAGCTCTCTTTTGTAAAATAAAGATGGATTCAATTTCGGCAGCCCGACCCCACAGTAAAATGCCATACGACATAATGCTGTGGAAGTAGATAAAATAGACAAAACGCGCGGTTTCTACATCTGTTAACTGTCTTAACTTTGTAACAGCATAAGCGTTCAAGCTTAGCCGCCCCGCAAGAGATGTTATATGAGGTCCCATGGTAATTTCTCGTCTAGCGTGATTCCTAGGAAAACCATTTGATGAATAAATTCCAGTTTTTCCCCATTCAATATGATATCACATTCGCTACTTCTTACATTAGGTAATTTAAATCTAATGAATTTGGTTTTTATTTTTGCTCCCAGATAAAAATCACAATCACAATCAAATCTACTTTGCCATTTATGCGTGATTGAGTAACAAACATCTTATATAAATTAGCCAAAGTAATACTTAAAAAGCTCAAACATAGTTTTCCAATCCATCGCCCACGATCCTTTGAGATTTCAGTAAATTGGGGTCATTTGAAACGTGGGTTTAAAGGTCCAGCAAGCGAGACGTCTCAAAAGATCTTGGAGCCAAATAGCACTATTTAATAGCAACTACGCAAATATAACTCGAAATTCATATGCCTTTTGCCGAGCACCTACTTGTCATTTTGGCTTGTAAAGGCTCGCTTTAAAGAAGGTAAATACATATTGATCTAGCTACATTAATTTATGGTTTGTGAAATAAAAAACCTTGCTAGTTTTAAAACCAAACAGATCCAAAATAATTTGCAAAAGAATGTTACTTGAAAAATCTAGTCCTTTAAAATTTATATTTGAAATTCTTTGAAAATTTTCCTCCTACAGAAGCAGTAAATATCTGAAAAAGGAAAATAAGCATACAAATAAAATCTAAAGAATGCACTTCACAAGTATTATTCCCGGAACTCCGCGGGATATTTCTAAGTCCTAAAGGCTACAAGGTACACCACTATGGTAGTGACGTAGATGTTTGGCGGATCTCAGACGGGCGATTAATTTAGGTCGAGTGTGCTGCAACACAGGACGGTTATACACGAGCGAATGGGCTTGTCAATAGAACTCTCCACCTGTGATTAATCGAGAACTGGAGACGAAGAATCACTCCCTCTCAAAAGAGAGGAGGAATGTGTCCCAGCAGTGGGAACATTATCGGCTGATTATGTATTCGTACACGTGAGTTTGTGTTCAGGATTTTCTTTTTGTAGTTCAATTAGCTACCTGAGCTTGTTTACAACTAGCTTCAGGTAACGTCTCCGAATAACATGTAACCAATACAGCGCCCTAATTGTGTAACACATTTTGAATCACAATCCGAGAGTTTTGAAGGATATTGCTAATACCATTTCTTCAAAGGTTTAAAAATTCGTCTGCTCAACAACGCAAATAACGCAATGAGTGTTACAAGTTGTGTTGTTATGTCTGTTAAGCAATTATCCCGCAGGTGATTCTAGGTTACCCATTTGAGGGCTTTAAACGATCAAGATGAACAAGGAACTCATCTGTAGAAATAATTTATTATAGTATGTATAAAAAAACAAAAATAGAATGCATATATCTTAGTTTACAACTTAACTCGTATATCGCATAGATCACAAAAATAAAGAAAAGGCTACACTCACTACGGTCCCGGCCATGCTTTGCTACGTTCCGGGCAACGCTTTGCTACGAGCGGTGCTACGGCGTAGCTCACACAATTGATCGTTTAGTAAGTTTTTTTGTGTGATAAAAACACTTGTGTGTTAAGTGATTTTATGTTTATATGTAGCAATATAAATTGTACATAAACCTACCTTTAATTGCCCTAAATTTTATGTACATGTTTAATCTTAAGGAATTTAAGAAAATTCTTGTAAATGAATACTGATTGCTTCCATCAAATGTCTTTGAATTTTTAATTCCAACTGTGTGACAAATTCCTTCATTGCGGAAATTCATTTCCTAAGGGAAATGTTGAGTGGTATGCTCATCCCAATAGACGGGGGATGAGACTAAATATTTAATTTCTAATTCTACGCGCCCATTGCCGCGGGCAGTCGTTCGTAATTTACTACAACATACCTGTGGAATGTTGTGTTCCTTCGGATTTAGAGATGGTTAGTTTGTTGGTATAATTGGAAAGTGCGGTTTGCAAGATTGCATGTTGGTTAGTAGCATACTGAAAATATTTAGATTAGAGTAAGTGACTTTACTCTCTCACACAGGGCAAACGCTGCGAAGGCAAATAATTTCGACTAAACTAGCTTAAAATCGAGAAAAATTACAATCTTTGGAAGAGGCCTTCACCTTGAGGGGGTTTCCTGTTACAGAATAACTATTATACATACTTACTTATTTACAGCAACACATTTTTTTTTAATGTATCATTTGCTCTTTTAACTTTTTATAATATTTGATTTCATTTATTGTTCATGTATCGTGAACATTTTTTAATGCTTGTGCAATTCAATGCAAATAATTATATCAGATTCAGATACTGAAAAAAGCCTAAAAACGTAAAATTACTCGAGGCACAATTTAATAAAAGAACAATCACCATAGAAAGGTTTTAAAATTGAAATGGCAAAGAAAATATAGGCATTTTCCTTGCCATTCCAATTTTAAAACCAATCTTGAATCTTCAAGACAAGATAATCAAATGATTCCTTTTAATATCTTAGAATTAGTCGCGAATCAATCCTGGTCCTTCCACTCCGGTGATTGGATTGATACGCATCGGAATCGGCCGTGCGCGCCAATCGTTCCGGTCCATCTCACGGCAATTTGACCCGGATTGACGGTTTACTGACGGCTGATTGACGGATTTAGAGGAACAAATTATGGAGGTATGTAGAGTGGTCACGTGCTGGAATATATATAGGTGCAAAGTTAAGTAGGTTTTGATTTTACAATTTTGATAAGTGATCTCATAATGGAAAGAGTTTTTGGACAAACGATTATATCAAGTCTTTACTTAAAATAAACTCTCTGCCTTACATGTATTGGCAATATCCGGGTTTCTCAAGATCAGTGGCCAAGAGCAGTGGTGGCCCAGTGGTAATGGCCGCGTCTTACAAGTTGTAAGTCGTTGTTTCGAACCCAAGCAGGTACTTTGTGTATATTATTTCATTACCACTGCTCTTAAAACGGTAAAGGAAAACATCGTGACGAAACCGACATGTCCTAGAACCAAAAATTCGAAGACATGTGATATCCGTCAACCCGCACTGGACCCGCGTGGTGGATTATGGACCACTCCCTTTCACGGAGAGAAGGCCTGTGTCTCAGCAATGGGACACAGGCCAATCGCGCCGTAGAAAAAACGCGTATGTCAACAAGCTTTCATAGTGATCCATACAACACTGACGACCGTGCCTACACACGACGAATAAACCGTAGTTTTTTACGGCAAGAAAAACCTGTGTGTACAAGGCGCCTAATCAAATTAATCTGTAACACTTGCCATAAGTTTTGACAGCATATTTATTGGTATTTATTCATGGAATTACTCAGAGCTAGCACAGTAGAAACAGTGGACAGCACATAAATACTCGCCCGTTTAACTAAACTAATCACACCTAGGCCAATCACCACTTACCAAATCTGTTAAAAAAAGTAAGCAAGTATGTAGTTTATACAGAGGATTTTTGAAGATACAGTATTTGTACAGCTAAAAACACACACGCGATTAAAAACCGTGTCCAAAGCAGAGCGTGTGATAAAGTACTCAACCTCGAGAGATATCTTTGACTAGTGCAGCATTTAAAATACCAAGACTTACTGCCACTTAACTAAGTAGTCTTCAACTTAATTATAGAGGCAAACGGTTTAACTATTAGCTTTAACTGGTCTTAATTTAGAACCTAGGTCGAACAGCCGAACAGCCTGCTGGTTTCAGGGCTATTTATCTTAGTTCTATATTTAGGTAAATTTAGGGTTTGATGTTTGGGCTAGACGTCAAAAGCTCCCACTTAACGTTGCCATGTTTTAGGTAAACGGTTTTAGGCACTATATTGAACTATAATTACTATTGGTGTTAAATTAGACCTAAGTCGAATTGCCTGCGGGTTTAAGGACTATTTACCTTAGTTCCATCTCTTTAGGGTTTGACGTTAAGGTCAGAGGTAAAAACCTCGGCACTAAACTTTTCAATGTACTCTTTCTAACATATTTTGATCTTGCTCTAAGATCTCACCGTCGAAAAGTTGGAACGTTCAGTTATTTCTTTGTTACTTTTCGGTGTTACTTTACTTGTGCAACTTGTGAAGTGTAAAATAACAAGGAAAGTATATCTTCACGAAACTTTTCAGCTTAAGCTCTAAGCTTTAAAGATCCAGTGCGAGTGCAGTGCTCCAGAACGGACTATGTCCCATCTGCTAGTATCCGGCCAATTGTACTACCTGAATACCCATACACCGCGGTTGTCACATTAAAATTTGACATCCGCGGGACATATTTTTAGTCTATAATAGCGTCTATAGTTTACATTGAACCTCAATGGTAATGACCAAAAAATACCAGTGTTTTATATAAAAACTACATAGTTATATAATGTTGGCAGTAATTTTAGGCTTACTTATGACGCGATATTACGAGGTAGGAACTAAAAAGCTAATCTCTGGGCAATTGGTCGCTATTTATGTCACGTTCGTGATCCCACAGTTTGGGATACGCACGCGAAATACTATTTAACCCTAAAACGCTGCGTAATATCCGCGGTGCCCGATAAAAGGGCTCTGAGCTCAATAATTTAGGATTATTCGTGTAAAAATTGTATAAGTACGCCTTTGTCGTAAGTGAATGAGTATTGTCGAAAATTACCTAAAGCCCAAAGTGTTTTAAACAGGATTTATTTATATTCTGAAGGAAAATGTCCCTACTAAATGTTAAGATTATTATATCAATTTACAAACATACAAACACAAAAAAGGTCTTTCTCATTCAGCATAAAGAGATATTATATTTTTTTGTTAAATGGGTTTCCTTACCACCGCGGAGTTGGGCTGTATAGTCGACGTGCAGTGGTTAAAAATATCCGTTTTTTCATCAGGTTGCGTTGCGAAGGTTAGACCAATAATATCGGTAAAGGCTGTGATGATGGAATCCGATATTTATGATTAGTGGTCTGCCATTGAATAACTGAGAATGTATGTAAGATTATTTTTACGTCTTATTTGATTGAACAACAACGTGAAACTAAAATTTTGTGCCATTTTCAAAGAATATGTTTTTTAATTTCAAAAAATAAGTTTAATTTCCGTTAGCCTTGAAAGCAAGAGTGAGTTATTCACTCTGTGCTTGCTCGTTCCGTCATAATTCTCATCCATCGCTTTCCATCAGGCGATCGAGACCAAACGCAAACAAAGATAGATTAAAAAAAAAAAACTAGTGACAAATCGTAGTAACTGCTACCTAACCAGACATTTTAGAAGAAAAGAAAAAGTTTCCATATGAATATTAAAACGAAGTCTGAACCAGTTTTTATTTATTTATCAGTAAACTGCTATACACTGTCGCCCATCGGCATGTGCCCGTCCGTATTTTTCTGAGTATTTATGAAAAATTATCGAAAAATAATTTAAACCCCTTTTTAAAGTTATTTTTCGAAAAAAAATCAGGAAATAAAAAATATGAATTATTATAAAAATATGAATTTATGAATATTCAGGAAAGTGCGGGTGGGCACATGCCGATGGGCGACATTGTATATGTATATAGAAATCATAATTTCTTTAATATAAAAGTAGTTCACGCCGGAAGAAAAATAAGTAAATCCGATCCAGCCTGTCCCTTCCTGCCCTCCCCCAGAGACGCCCTAAGCCCAGGTCCGTACCCCACAGCGGGTGCCCTTATAGCGTCTAGCCGTTAGTTTTTAAGTTTTATGCCCTGGCTGGAAGCCTACATTTATTGATGCACCCACGGGAAAGTCCGGTTAAACAGCCGACAACCTTCTAGGTCGACCTGCAAGATTATAAAATTTAAAATAAGAATTCTAAAACATGAAACCCATCAGAATAGAGCTTCGATAATGCCAAAGATACGATACGGTAACTTGAACCAACCACAATAAATATGTTCGGAAATGAACATATGAAATACGTAACGTTGTTCAAATGAAATTGTTCCTTCACTTCACCAGGTACACAATAAAATTGTGTGCAGGATCCATAATGGCTTTGTAAAACGAGTCGTAACTTGTAGCTTACAAACCCCGGGTAAATACATTATGTACATAGTTAAAAAGCGCAGGTTTTTCGTACGTTTTTACAAATATAAAGCGGGTGCTATTTGCTTCCGTTTCCGTTTAAATTTATTTTGACTGTAACATAACTCGGCTGCGAAAATTTATAAAGTCCAGAAAGTTCCATTTCAGAGACAATGGGTGTTTTTTCTTTTGTGTTTTTTGACTATTGTTTAAAAAATGCTCTGTACCCGGCATTAAGCATCTCATGCTCAATTCAAATTCCACAGGGTCAAATTAAACTAACTAGCGAAACTCCACAAATATGGGTCTTCGATATTTAAACACGATAAAATGAAAGAGAAATCAATTTGATGAGTTTTTTTAGGGTCAACAACCCCAGTCAGAGTAGTCACTTGAAATATCAGTTTAAAAAAAACTGTTTTTTTTATGTATCTAAACTTCACAGACGTGAAGGATATCGATGCCTAAACACGATAAACAAAAGAAAAACACTCTTTTCTTGCTAATACTTTTAATTCACACCACTGTACTATTTCACAATCAAACGACGACTGACCATGCATTAAATTTTACCATTTAAAACGACTTTTGCCCCACTCAGAAATAACGATAATGTCATAACCGTTATTTCTAAGTGTTGCCAAAGTAAAATAATACATTCAGTTGCCATAGTGAAAATAAATTTAAAAGTTTCCTAAATATTAATCATTTGTACTTTGACTGTGTTGCCACAGTGGATATTATAAATCAATATTAAAATAATACGTTTTTTTAAATCATCAAACATTTTCTTTGTCGTGTTTAGATTTCGATGCCCATCACGTCCGTCTAGTTTCGCTAGCTAATTCAATTTTACCCTGTATAATAAACTAGCTTCCGTCAGCGGCTTCATCCGCGTGATATCTTTATAAATTATAGCCTATGTTACTCAGTTATTATATAGCATTCTACTGGTGAAACAACTTTTTAAATCGGTCCAGTAGTTTTTGAGTTTATTAATTACAAACAAACAAACAATCAAATCTTTTCTCATTAAAATATAAGTTTAGATACTCTATTCGCATTTGTTATCACGCTATAATTATAAAGTTTCGCTTGACCTTGACACCTACCACACGAAGACAGGGTGTGGTTTATTCTCTCTGAAGATAGATAATAGTGATTGCCTATTTTCCGTCCTAATTTTCTAATTATAATAATGGAAATCACATGTTAGTAGCCCAGTTTGGTGAAATAATATTAATGAAACACGCGATTTTACGTGAAACTAAAGTTTATTTTACATGAAAATCGTGCGTATTTTTCTGTTTATTTAATTAGTAGGAAGTGGGCCATTTTGATAGGACTGCTCGTGTGTGTCACTTTTTTATGTTTTTTTTTTAATTATTTGAAAATGTCAAGCACGTTTACTAGGAAGCAATAGAGGCTTTTTAACGTTATCACGAAACAACTTGGAAATTAATAAACGCCCTCTATCGCTTTCCGCACGCATTATAATCGTTAAAATTATTTATTAAATGAAAAATGAGTCAGAACAATGTTTTCCGGTATAAATTCGACGAAGGAAAACACGCGAATGTACCTATTAAAATAAACAAAACGTTATAAACCCCTGGAAGTGACTAGTCTCGTAAACACTAAATTCTGCCGTTAATTAAGTTTAACATTGTTCTGCTAAGCAATTATAAATTCTGGTCCCAAACAATTAAGCCTTTATTCCTTTGCGGTGAGCTCCAGTAAGAAATTCAAGAACGTTTTTAAATTGCCTTCTAAATGTCAAAAGTTCAGAGATTGTTTGATTTACAAACTTTTTGGAAATGGCCGCCTATTAAAATTGGCACGAAATGATTTAAAAAGGCTGTATTTGTTTACAGACTGGGCATTAAAAAGTTTTTGGTGTTGTTTAGCGGGAAATTGTATTAATTAATGGATTAAATAATGAAACATTACTTTCACTGGCTGGTCATTTTGCTTACATTAGCTAATTATAAACTGCTTTGCTTTTAAAAATAAACCTGAAATCGAACAGTTCAGAATTATTGGTATTCTCATATTCTGTTAAATGGTCTAAGATTCTGGATCAATTCTGAATGGTCTTTTTGAATTTAGAATTAGTTTCAGATTTTCTTTTGTCTGTGATTTTTTCGCGAAATATTGAAAAAGTGAAATAATATAAATTATCTTACTGAGTAAAAGTAATTTTTTTCTTTTCCGAATATTTTTAAGACCAGGCACTCCAAACACAATTTCCACGCAAACTCCGCCCCAATGCACCCCACCACTCCACTTTGTGCTAAACGCTAACACATCAGTAATAAAGTTGAATGTCGCGTGCGCTCTTTGATCGTGTTCAAGCACGGAACTAAATGTCGTAAGTCTCAATTCTTATTTCGTCTATAACTAAAGTAATAATTAATCTAGAGAAAAAATATCCTATATTCGGATAATAAACTATATTTACTTACTGTCAATAATTATTTTAGACATAAAAGCCGAGTAATCTTGTTTATGTTTCAAATAATCTTTAAAAAAGACATAATTTTCGAATAAAAATGGATCGAGCGAAAATGTTCCAATTATGTAACTGTCTTTTAATTGGAAAGAAAGAGGTCTAATAAATCATATACTAAAGTTCCATTCTAATTGTATGTGTGACTTTTTCAGAATATGAATGCAAATTAACATACAATTTAGGGAGCCTCCTCTTAAAGGCTGTGAATTAAAATATTCAATATTATTACAATGCTTTATATACTTATTAATTAACAATGCTTAATAAATTAATAATAAATACAAAACAGTGGTTAAATAAGTACAGTTTTATGGGACAACAAGACAACAAAATAAATAATTAAATTAAAAAAACACAAGAAAAGCAGTTTTCTTATTTTATATAAATAAACAAATAAGTTATGTAGATTCGAATAGTAAAAATATATATAATTATTTTAAAGCGATAGAAAAGAAAAAGCAGAAAATGCAGACATTAACTTTCAATAACATCAAATGAGAGTTTTAAAAGCAAAAAGCGAAAAACAAAGATAACTAAAATAGGCAATAACAGTGAGATTAACAACTATTAATTAAGGAAACGCCAGAAGATCATAATTATTATCTTAAATTAATGCAAATTGAATCGGGACAGTCATAAACTTGGGCTAATTGCGACACTTATCACTTTGAATTGTTTGCCTTCACAGCATAAAGAACCTAACTATCGAATAGACGAAACTTCAAATGTACATTCATGCTGTTCAACTTTTTTGAGATATAAATAGGTACCAAAAATAATCAGTTTTAAAACTTTCTTTGTGGTGGCTATTATGGTATCCTTATCTACCAAGTAATATTGTGTCCTCAGCCGTAGCTGAGATCCATAATTTACTAACGACAGTAAAACTTCTACTATCCATTCAAAAATACTAATGAATAACTTTGTCTACTATCCTTGCATAAATAAATTTATTATCTATGCCAACTGTCGCAATCACCGCCATCTTGTCTCATATTCAAAATATTTACTGCCAGGAGTTCACTTTTTTCTCGTACTTCTTGGAGTAAACTCTCTGGGGGTCGTACTTGTCTACTGCCTGCTTCCAGTATTCGGGTTCATATTTGACCAGATGCTTCATCACTTTCTTGATGCCCTTGCGTTGACGGACAGAGCATTTGGAGCAGCCGGTCTTGAGGCCATCGGAAATGTAATCTGTGATGAGGGAGAGGATATCATTGTAAATGTTGTTGTGAATGTTAAGAAATGGAAGTAATGAGGTAAATACTTGCAGTTGAATAGGAAGACTTCTCAATAAACCGAATAAACTAATATGGCTGACGTCCTTTTTCGTTCTGTCTAAGTTATACTAAAAAAGTATGCATTACGATAATACATTGAGCTAGGAAACTCGCAAGTTTAATCTACGTCGACTTTAGTATTCCGTAGTAGTGGCTAGCTAAATTCTAAACTGGTCTCATTGCTTCGAAGATAAATGCTCTAAAAAAATTGATCTAGGTACATGAAATTAGCCAAGTAGACGATCTTGCTGTGGAAACGGAAAATTTTTAGATCTTTTCAAATGTTGGTATATTTATCCAACAACGTGTTAAACTATCCAAGTCTCTTTTCATAACGATTCTTAAGTAAGATCTTCTACATCATAAGAATCTTAAATTAATTCATTCGCTAACAGACAACGCAGTCTAAGCCGCTTGGTCTTTAAGCATGTAATTTTGCCCAAGAATCCCTTTTGTAACGAAAGATGTCATTAAGGAAGTTCGTAATTTTTGCCGATTTACCTAGGCTACAAGTTACTCACTGGGCGCCGCTCGGTTTGTGATACAGTTTTTTTTTGTCTACTCACATTTAAGTTCCTTGCCCTCAGCAGTGCAAGGTCCCTGGTCGAGGGTGCACTTCATGTAGCCATTCAGCATCCTCTTGTTGCCCAGGACCTCATCCAAGTTCATGTTGTCATACTTGTGGGAGTACTCGTCGGCTTGCACACACGCGAGGACAATGGCGACGGCTACTAGGATGAGCTTCATCCTGGAATACCTGAGAGAAAATGAGTGTTGAAGCATTCCTATTTAGATTTTTAAATCAGTCTTGAAGACTATAGGAGATAATGGATTCAATGAAAGGAGAAAAATTCTGCCTTGTTATTATTCAGAACTATTCAGCTATGGGCAATCTCCACCTGATATATAAATATCTTTTCATCTTTAGGTTGTTTGGGAGAAATATCTTTGAGTGATAAGACCACACTTTTTAGCTACTTTATTTTTTTATTATTATTCTGTATTTTACCGTTTTTTTTTTGAAGTGAGAACTTCTGTAGGCACGTTGGGTATTTTTGAGATGGGACTAAAGCATTGATTTCGTGATACCGTGATGACACCAGTTTTTGACCATTAAAAGACATCAACGCGTTGATTACCGCGGTGCGTGCAGTAAAAGACATCAACGCGTTGATTACTGCGGTGCCGATTTTTTTTTCAAGTTTTCGCTTCTGTCGGCACTCCCGGAATGCCACTGTTGTTTTATTTTTTATTTTGTAAATATTTATTTGATCCGTTTATTTATGATGTGTGTGTTATTTTATGTTTTTACCGATTCTCATAAATATTTATTAAACAAAAATGAAAATGTGAAAGTTTTAGTGTTATTACATAAATCGATGTCCCATAATCGCCATCGGGTGTTACATTTGACAAACTTTATGTTGAGTGAACAAATTCAATTTGAGATTTTGCAAAATATATTTTTGTCTCGTCCAGCAGATGATACCTATAAAAACAAAACAGCTGTTCTTGATAACTTTCTTAAAAGAAAACTTATCTTTTCAGGCACATTGTCAAAGTTATTTACAAGTGTTTATTATGAATAGAAAATTATGTATAATAACGTGTTTATTTTGTTTTTTCAGGTAAGTTTAACGCGAATATGAAAAAGATGACGTTGATGTAAAAAATATGTTTTGGTAGTTACGTAGGTAAGTGAACTTTAAAAGTTTCTTTAGCAAATAAGTACGTTAAAACATCCTCAAAATATTTTAAATGATAGGTACCGACTCTGGAATAAACTAGAAGTTTTTAGTACCACAATGCGGCCCGGATTAACATGAAAAAACATTTAACTTTATAATGATAACCGAGTTAAATGTTTTATGTCTCCCAAGGTGACGCATTGTTGTCATATGAAATATAATTCCTAACTTTTTCATTTCATAAAACAAAATTTGATTTAAGTTTTAATGGTCATTCTCTGTTCCTGCACATTACATGTCTAAATTTTATTTTTTGTTGCCTGTTTTTAAACATTTTTAATTCAATAGCAATTTTCATGCCAAAACCTTGAAAAAAAAAAAAACAATTTACTTAGATGATAAAAAAAAAACAGAAAGTAATATTCTATTTTAATTCAATGGTGTATTTTTGTTATCTATGTTAAAGTTGTATATCATTTGGTAGAATAAAAATAAAAATATGAACATTTTACTAAGATGATAAAAAAGCAGGAAGAATTCTATTTAAATTCAATGGTGTATTTTTGTTATATAAAGGTAAGTCATTTGGTTTGCCAATATTGAGATGAAGTTATCATAGCGAAGGGGTACCTCGAGATTTGTCGAAGAAATCCCTTTTCTGCAGCTTGAAGCTATTTGAATGTATTAATAAAGTAAAACAAATGTAAAATCAATCTACTGTGTTTGTTGCGCTGCTGGGGAGATTGATACGCACTTCTTCGCACTAAGAAGTGGTGAAGGGCGGGCGTTTTGGGACACTGTTTTATGACATTTGACGTTCTAAATGTCCGAACCTTTTGAACGAATAAATTCCTTTGAATAAATGACTTTTAATTTTGATTTACATCGGAATAGATCTAATAGTGGTACCTATTGTATAATAAAAGTTTACTTCGACATTCACTGAAGTGACCGTACACAATTCGAAGGCAAACACGCTTTTTTAAGAAGAAATCATCGCGAATTCACACCTCAACACCGTTCGAATATAAAAGATGTTTAGAGAATGACTTAGTGTTCGTTTTCCTGTTATCGGTAATTCATACTGAGTTAAAGCGGTTCTGCCCTGCAACTGATCCAAATCCGAGAAATTTCGGTCCGAAGTAGTCAGAGTACTATTTGTAGGAGGGGTTGCGCACTGGATCCGAACTCTGTTCGTCCGGATTTAGAACATTATCATTTCAGATTGAACTCAGATCTTGAATTCGGATTTGGATCGGATGCAGTGCAGAACCACTCTTATTCTGAACTACAATTTAATCTATCTTAAAAAAATATATTTTCTACTCACTTGTCAAGAGAATCAATCTTTCACAATATTCACTGATAACACTTCAATCCAATAGAAGCTGAACTGTGCTGCATAGATCGTTTACTATCATTTTATACTGAACCTTTATCCTTAAACCATCTCCTTGTAAAGTATTCATGATGAACGCAATCACATTAATTGTTTGTTAATTATCAGCTGGTAATTTGTATCATTGTTTCATATAATCCTTTTGAACTTGGTCATTATTTTAGTCCGTTCCATATTATATCTATCCTCAATAAACTGCCTCTGACAAAAAGCTGTTGATATCCCAAACAAATTATTTTGTCTAAAGCAATATTAATAAATGTGTTTGTTATTAGTAAATATGTTTATCCAACTTTTGTCTATATTAAGACCAGATTTTAAACTTTGATTTGAATCGAATATGAATAAAAAAGAAAGAAAATATATTTATTTGAATCAGGTTTAGGACACACTGATACACAAAAAAGCAGAATAAACTCAAATCAGTGAGTGCACAGTTAGAGCAGATCTGCACTGTATCGGATCCTAATCAGAGTTGAAGGTCCAAGTTCAAACCGAATTGGTGATGTTCTAAATTCGGACGATCAAAGTTCGGATCTAGTGCGCACTATGGTTACATCGGACCGACATTTCTCGGATTTGGATCGGATGCAATGCAGAACTGCTCTCACTTCGGCTCAAAGCAACAACATTTGGAGATTTCTTTTTAAAAACTCTTAAAAAAAATTGACATTAACGTTCCCCCTTATTGCATTCTACTATAAAAAGTGACCTACATCAATTATCACTGATTTATAAATTACCTTCTAATCTAGTTGCATGTAACCTTCATTTGACCCTGCGGTAAAAATTACCACTACAATGGTGAATTATCATTTTACCGTGATTTACCATTTATGGTTTTATGACTAAGTTCTATTGTCTTCGTTGTGTCGCAATATTTCATTTTATTTCTTTTAGGTGTCAATTATTATGACATTTATAACTGATTATTTTCAGCCATTTGTAGTACTTATTTAAATTCATGAATAATAGTCAGAAATGCTGTAGTGTTTAGTTAGAGAGCGTGGAGTATTTCAGTCAGTTTGCTAAGTAAATTCTAATTTGTATTTGGGATTGATTTTGCATTTGAAGTCGTTGCCAATGATCCAATCCGTGCCTTTTATACGAGTATAAGAACTTTTTTATAAACACGTTTTTGATTAAGTGTACAAAACATTTTTATTATTTTTATCTGTCTGTTTAAATTTCTGAGTTAAATGCTTAATTAATTCATTTGCGTTGTCATTTTCGACATTTCTTTTTTCAACATTTCTTTTTTTTGTCCCACGTAAGCTCCAAAATCCTCTCCTTCAAAAACTTACCGTAAAATATTCGCGTTGCCTTCGACTTTTACTCTACACACCGATATATCTTCATTAATTCCCCGTTTTTCGACTCTTTTCCTTACGTGAACAACAAGATGACGTTTCATTCCAATGGGATGGAGTCCCGTAGGCTTAAGTGTCACAAGGTCTATGAGACCAATTTTTATAAAACGCTAGATTAATAACTATGAAATGTAGTTTTGGAAATGGAGCTAGCTTAACCCATACAAAGTGGAATTATATTTACTTAATTCTCATCATAGCTTTCCAGCACCCGGTTTTTTAAAACCATTTATATTTAATGAATTGTGAAATCATTGTCATTTTTAAAAACCTCACATTCTCATACCACCTTCTTTCTCATAAATAAATCAACAGCCAAGAAAATATGTAATCCTAACTGAAACACGAAGTACAAACAAACGTTTATTAATTCCCTCTATTTTACAATATGTTCAGTAAATACAAGCCGGGGTGACTGCTCACCCCACCGCGGTGGCGAACACCCACGAACATCCCCGAATAAATTCCGAACAATAGTTTTAATAATTTATATGTGGAGTGTGCCACCCCTGCTGCGATGTGTCACTTGTTTCAGCTGAAGGAGGTAGTTTAAAATTCCGTTTAAATTTTTGGTGAAGAATTTACTTATGCTTATTTCATCGTCGTTGACTTTTCTATTTAAATTTATGTCTTGGCTTTGATAATGAATATTGTAACATTGAATATACATTTAGAAATGGTATTAGAGTCTAATACTAATCTAAAACCCTAATGAGGATGTTATCCTCGGCCATACACTAACGTAGGAAGCGAGAAACTGTAGGTGTGGGTGCTCAATTTCCTTTTAAAGATTGATGTAAAGTAATCAATTTAGTGAAAACGAAGCAGCCACTTTAATAAAATACGCTATCAAGGAAAATGTTTGTGCTATATATATGTAGTTCTGCATTATATCCTGTGGCAGATTGTGAGAGCAATTTGCGACAAGGAATGAACCGTACCTACATTATAATGACTCGGACTTGAAGATTAATTGTCTAGCAATTTCTGGAATCTACGGACTCAGTCTTCAGTTTTCGTAGAACTATTCATTAGAACTACATTCATTTAAAAGCATTCAAGAAGTCATATGGCCGTTTAGTTTTCTGTCTTTATGTTTTTCAAAAGCCAAGCTAAAAATTTACAAAACAATTCAGTTATTAGGAACGCCATGTAACCGTGTATGCCTGTAAACTTGTAAAGTAAAACTTATGATTGATTACATAACACAACATCACGCTTGTAATACCCGAAGGGTTGGGCAGAAGACTATAGTATATCCACATTTCGCCAGTTATGTTTAAGTCCCATGTAACGGGGGTGAGCCTATTGCCATCAACCGGGCACAAATTCAGACTCCTGGCTGCTACTGAGTAATTCCTGAAAACCTTATAACACTTTACACGACCTGGGAATCGAACTCAAAATCAATTGAAATTAACTCGAAACAGAAATTAACAAAACAATTAAGTTATCAGGGCTGCCACGTAAACATGTGAAGTACAAACTTATGATTGATGTGGTTTCAAAAAGCGTTCACGAACACCTTGACGTTTGTTACCGACACCCCTTCGCTGTAAGTTAGTACAACATAATTACGAAAACAACCCTTTTTCTCGGCTGTAAACAGTCTGTGCTTAATTTAGAAAACCGCAGAGTAATTACTGCAGGTTTTCCGTCTCGTTGTGGGCTCATTATGTAATGTTCTAGCTTTATTTATTTAAAATAATACCTAATTATTTTATTGGTTTTCGGGAGGAAATGGCTTGTTTTGGAATAAAATATAGGTAACTTCTCTCAAACATGCTTGGAAATCCGAATTTTTTTTTGACAACCTTCGAGATAAATCGAAATTGCTGTACTGGCCAAATACATGTGAGCGGCCGGCCGGCAATGTTTGTATGAAAATCCATATCTGTCGTGTTTAGCGGCCGAATAAATTACTATAAAAACTCATATCTGTCGTGTTATTTAAAAATGGAATGAAAATTTACTTCAACACGTGGCAACTAAGAAGGTAACTTAACAAAGATTTTATTTAAATTTCCATTTGGTTTGCAAATAGAGTTGTTCAAAGTAAAGTCGTAGATATGCGTACAATCAGGTACCAAACCTGGAAAATTATGGAGAATTCAATAAATATTCTATTTATCATGAAGCTGTGATGCCTCGTTTGAACCGATACAAGAATAAGGTTTTAGTCTCTTTTTTTAGTTTTGTTCTCCCACTTAAGAAAAAGCCTTACACTACGAACAAAAAATCCGCTGTAAAAGAAACTCATGTTAATATTTAAAAAGATTTGGACAATAGAACACACGTTGCCAAAAAAAAACTAACTCAAGTTGTTGCCTACAAAGATAAGAACGTGGCTGCTCTCTTTCCATCTTGGTAATGAAAGAAATGAATGAAAGGAAACCCTTGAAATGGAACGAAGCTTTGCGATACCACAAACCGAACAAATCCAGACACATCCCGTTCAAAACAAAGCCATTACCAACACCAACTTTAAACATTTACAATAGAAATGGCAGCAATAAAAGTGTACGGCAAATAGTTGCGGAGTTGCCGACCAACAGATGTCAACAAAGTTCGTGCAAACAGTCTGACGTTGGCCCAACATCTATTCTGTATTTTATTTCCTAGATGTATTACAGGTTCTGCTGCGAATGACATCACATAAATTGGATTTGTTGCTCTATATTTCGAGGATGTTGTAAGTTCGGAAAATATTTTTCCTTTCCTATATGAAGTACCTATTTCGAGATTCTTTCTTGAAGTGGTCTGCGGTATACTAGCAGACAGCTCCTGCTTTATTCTCAATTACACTCTTCGCTGATGGATCTGTGGTGCGTTCCGTGACCAATACTTGCCAACCATAATCTCAACAATCACCAAACCAACCATCAGAACAATTACCAAATAGATACCTCTTTTCAAATTAGAAAACCGTTAATTAGTAATTGTTCAACAACATTTGGCCATTATTCAGAGCTGTAACTTAACATACAAAGCATTTTTCTCCATTCGACGTTCACGAACCAATTTGAACTATGCTTGGAAAAGTCAATATGGAGTGAGATTGCGGGTTTTCGCATTCCGGCTGCAACGCCAGATGTCTGCACCCAAACAAAGTGTTTCCAGACGTTGATTAATATTGTCGAGGGTACTACTTCTGGAATTCACCGAATTATCGCTAAAGCAACAGATGGGAAGTTCGAAGACAAAACATACGTCAAATTAAGATCTTAATAATAGTTATATGGGAAAGGCCCTGTTTACATAGATGAAAAAGGGGTATTCCTACAGTATCAATATAGCTAAAAGGTAGGACAACTTGCCAAAAAAGGCTGAAAGACGGCAATTATACCTAGCTTAAAAGATAGGAAAGATAATCGCTTAAGATCAAATTTAGATCATCGCCAAGAACGAAATTAAAAATAATAGGACAAAGAATTTCATTTAGCTTTCTAGTACATAAACATTCTCTAGAACCTTTTGCCTGATGAAACCTAATCTTGCTACCCACGATACCAAGTCTGAGCATCAACTCAACCATTGCCCATTTCAAACGTTAATTAAACTTTTCGAAAAGGTCAAGCGTCTGAGGTACATCTACTTACTTCGTTAATTGATCAGTCTTTAAATATCCACTTCAGTTAAATAGAGGCTTTGTACTTTTTGAATCTATTGCTGAACATGATCTCAAAGGCTGTCTAACGGCTTTGGAAAGGTCAAAATCTGGTTTATCTAGTGGATGTTCATCCGAAAAGATCCCTGTTCCTCTATTTTGTTTGTTGTTTTTGGCAAAATAAGGTTTTTTTCTGTGTGTTAAGTGGGGCCCCTATTTATTTCAGGCGATATAGAATCATACTTACTTGGATAATCTTATCCGGATAAATGGTCTTTTGGGACGGTTTTTTTTTTTGTCCTTAGCAACTCAAAAGAGTTGGTCCTTCTATTGGATGTTTAATTTTACTATGGATTCCATTTTACCCGAACTCCAAGATACAGGCATATGGGGATATATATTGGGGTCCAATCTGTTCTTGTACAATCTGATTATTAATTTTAATTTGAAATTTATTAACATACCTAATTAATCCGTCACTAACCATGTTGTAGGTTGAGATACATTATTTTAATTTTAACCTGGCTTTACTCTTAGCTTTCTAATTTAATAAAAAAAAGCGGCCAAGTGCGTGTCGGACCACGCACAATGAAAGGTTTCGTAGTTGGGATATTTATCCCAAAAATAAACTTAACATTGTAGTTGAAAAACATGTTCTCCCATACATCAATATACTTCACGGTCAATTCTCCAACTGCAAATGTAAGTTTGTAATCGCATTTTTTTTAAATGATAATACTACTAATTAACAATATTCGAACTTTTTTCTTTACATGTGCTGTGAGACCTTGCTTCCTGCCACATGATTCTAGGTCAACGGGAAGTACCCTGTCGGTTTTGATTTATTTGCGAGTTTCAAAATATGTCGCATAAATAGCTGTATTTTTTTATTGCGTTGATTTAGAAGCTTGATTTTTTTAGAGCTCCAAGGGACCATAGATCTACGTATTTGACATTAATTTCAACTTGATATCTCCACGCGTGTTCCTGAGAAAAAGGGTTATGACAGACTGACGCACGGACAACGAAATGGTCTTATAAGGGTTCTGTTATTTCCTTTTAAGGTACGGAGTCCTAAAAAATAGAACTTCCCTTCCAAAGTATTATCATCTAGTAGTAGCTACGACAGCCTGTTGCAAACATTTCTAATTAACTTCATTACTCAGTAGTATTATGTTTTTGTTGGTAGAACGAAACGCCCTGAGTGATTCAATTTAGTGGTAATTTTGTTTCGACGGTCGACGAACTGTGACGGCTGATTCAATTTGAAGAAACTTGAGTATATGCACGTGCTGTTTATTATTATGAAGGGTAAATAATAGGGGTGGTGTTTTTATGTTAGTCTAGACGTGTTGACGAAGTATTGAAGCTATCGACCGTGGTAAAAAGTTAACAAAATGATGACAATCTCTAGTTTGCCTAGTCATGATTTTAGCATCTGTCTCACCGCCCAGGAAGCGACTAGCTATCGACTATTATCTCGTTCAAGAAACATACAATGGAGAGATCCCGCCAGCATGTGGCAGTGTGAGCCGTCAGCGATCAATTAATAATTTGATCGCTGACGGGATATACAATATTTTACTGACACGGGACCTACATCTACGAGTATTGTAAGCGAGAAAATAGTCCTTATCTAGTTCTTTCTCGTCTTCAGTGGGTCTTTGAGGGGAGTTTTAATGTCCATATACTTTATTGATATACCGATCGAAGAAACAAATTCTATTATATTGTACTTATTTTCAAATATTGTACATTCCACAAAGAAAATATTGGTTAAATCATTCTCATGGAAAAACTCAGGTTGTTTTATTTTCCTGTACTCTTTGAAGACTTATAGAATTGTTCCCGGTGTGTTTTTCTTGCTCGATGAATTGAAGATTCGTGTTCACATTCGTTTTTTATGCTTTTGGTTGACTGTACCCTCTGATAAATGTTGATATTTTAGATGTAAATGTATAATGCCTATAATATTGGACATGTTTCCAAATCTTAAAAAAAATCTTGTGAGCTTTTAACTTTATTACATTATTATCCTTATCAATAAGAAAATTGGAAAACTTTTAACGATTCAGTTTCTTTTTCGAAGCCATTAAAATAAACTACCTTTTCAGATTTCTATCTTTAACCAATATCAATTTCAGGCCAATTGCATTGCTTAGAGTTTACTAAGTAAAAACTTTAGCAAATTGCTCCACAACTTTTCTGAAATCGTTGCATCTTTGAAGTCAACTTCACATCTTCTTTTACAAAGTTCTTTGTTGAAATTTTGAAACAATCGAATTTCAATCACATTATGATAATATGTTCTTTTTTTGGCGCTCCCTCACCGGGAGCATTCGTCTGTAATGTAACCTTTACCTGCGACATAGCCGTGTTACTTCTACCTATCTTTATGTATATATTTTTTCCGTACGTGTGTTTGTCACCTAACTCCTCCTAAGCGGCTGGACCGATTTGGCTGAAATTTTGTGTGTATATTTGAGTGGGTCGGGATGGTTTGAAAATACAATTGAACCCGGTAGGTGGCGCTGTTCGGATAGGACAACGTCTGTCGGGTCCGCTAGTTTAAATATATGTATTAAGTTATCTGCTGGTTTCAATTTTCTCTTTCCACTACCTAGCAGTCGACAGCCTGTGCAGTCTACTTGCAAAGCCCCAGCCGTTACAGTGGGATTTTGGATTTTTACATTACAGGGAAAATAATAATTACCTAAGTCAATATACTGGAAATCAAATATGTAGTTGAATAATAATACTCATGGATATGGTTTATATTTTTTTTTAAACATTACCCCACCCTAGGAATTTCTCCTGTATTGTGGGTGCGTTTACAAACATTTAAACTCACATACACAAACAGCCAGATCCAGAACAACTACTTGTATGTCATACAAATATTTGTTCCGTGCGGGAATGGAACCCGCGACACGCTGCGCAGCAGTCAATCGCTTAACCACGATACCAACCGAGCCGTCGAAAAAAAATAACTTATCGTCATTTCTTTTTCATTTGAGAACAGCAGAGTTGTTTAAATCAAGTACTTATTAAATACTTACAACATTTTGCAAATATTTTAACATTGACTACTAGCCCTAGAGTCCGCGTCACCACTGAAGTCCCTTTGGCGCGACGCTAGTGTCCATGTCATTGTATTAAAAATAATGTAGTTCCACAATTTTCCGCGAGCCTTCTTTCCTGGCGCGCACTCTAACTACCTACTTCAAAACAAAACTCAAACTGGTCGAATCTTTTGACACTTTAACATCTTCGTCTAATAAAATAGCTATGTTTATGTTTTCCAAGTAAACCTTCGTTTGACGTCTAGCTCAGTATCGATATCAACTTTAATTTTATTGAAAACGTTTTCAATTTCCTTCCCCTTGCATTGGAACTTTGCGCTGAGCTGAAACTTATTAAAATTGTCCTTTTCTATCAGAATAAAGATAAAATCATTTTATGATTTTATAGGGTAGCATTTCATGTTTCATGTTTTCATGTTTTCGTTTTTAATTAGTTCTTATCATCGAAAGCTTTTAATTCTGTCGTTTTAATTGAAAATTATGGAGGTTTGTTTGCAGAAACCGGCTGCCTCGTTGGTGTAGTCACAAGCGCGACTGCTGAGCATGAGGTCCTAAGTTCGATTCCCGGGTCGAGCAAAGTGTTATTGGGTTTTCCTTCTGAAATTTCTCAGAAGCAGCCCGGAGTCTGGATGTGTGCCCGGTTGATGGCAATAGGCTCGCCCCCCTATTACATGGGACGTAAACATTCGCGCTTGCGACCACTATACCAAAGAGGTAGATTAATTTCGCTATTAATAAATCCGTTTAATTACTTAGGGTACAAATATTTGAGCATTGGTCTTTGAATTTAATGAAATCTATAGATAGACTCTGTAAAGAGAACCCAACGATCGTTGAAATCTCTTTGAATAAATTCCTGATTTATTTATAAAAGCTCGTTATTTGACTAGTTTTACTCATGGATCAATCGACACAGGGACACGAACATACTCACACAGGGGGGGGGAGGACACAGGGACACATACACACTGTAAAAAATGGGTAAAAGTTGTGTCACTTTAGTCTATTCAAGAAAATCAGCACCATTGTCTTTTAACATGATTTTTAAATTAATCGTTAGTCAAAGTCATTTATTTGCTTTAAATGCATTTCGCCATATTTTGGCATGCAAATATTAATAGTAAGGCTTAAAAGCTCTAACTTAAGTTGAAAATATTTATTAAACATGAAAATATTTAAAGTAAATCAATCTAAAAAAATATATATCGTTGAAATACGTAAATTAATCATTAATAAAAATATAACATACATAACATCACGCCTGTATTCCCCGAAGGGTTAGGCAGAGGTGTACCTATAGTACACCCACATTTCGCCAGTTATGTTTTAAGTCCCATGTAATAGAGGGCAAGCCTATTGCCATCAACCGGGCACTAATCCAGACTCCGGGCTGCTACTGAGAAATTACAGATGGAAAAACCCAATAACACCTTGCCCGACCCGGGAATCGAACCCAGGACCTCATACTCAGCAGTAGCGCTTTGCGACCACTAGACCATCGAGGCAGTAATAAAAATATATCGTTGAAATATGTAAACGAAATATGCAGGACCAGTTAATTGGTAGCTACCCATTTTGACTACTTAGGCCCCTAGGGGTCAGGTACTTTTCAGACGCACAAATACCGAAACTTTAATATACACTTTTTAGCCTTTTCCCAAAAATGATGGGGTTGGTTTCCAGACATCCAAATTACCTAGTTGTGGCTGACAACACGTAATCTTCATGGACTGCCTTTTATTGATTGGCTGAGATCTGTACACATGTTCCAGTTAATTGCTATTAACTCGAACATGTGTGCTTATAAAATGATTTTAAGAAGCCATATTTATTTAATGCTCTACGCCCCTAGCTAGGTTTGAATGGATAATTCGACTCTTGTTTTCCTTGTGATAAGTAGATATAAACCTACCCTACAACAACTGACGCTGAAATGCATTCAAAACAAAAGAATATTTTAATTCCAAGATAGCGGCGACCGATGCCCAAAGCGATTCTAATATACAGAGTGGAGAAAAAGTCAGGCTAGGGAAAGTACCCAACTAACTAAGAAACAATGATTATTATAGAGGGATTGTTTTTGGATTTCTGAAGATTGTCCCATCGAATGGTGTTAAAAAAAAAACGGGTTGTTATTTTATCGCATAAAGCAGCGACTTTAAAAAATATAAGAAAGGAATTAATTTTCTTTTTACGTTTGAGTAAAATTATCCATATTCAATAAGTTAAGGTAGGTATTTCAATGTCTAAATTTTTTCCACCCTGTATAAAACCGTATTTCTTTGCTAAGGTCGTTTGCATCTGGATGTTCACAGTACACTCCATTTGTTGCCTACTCACGGAGATTTTTCTCGTCGACGGAGTTTTTAGCAAAATTGAATAGATTTGTGTGCTTGATGTCGCGACAAACACGTTTTGTAGTTGAGTTGAGCGCGAGACAGAAAATTTATAGGGTTTGAAGAAAGAAAAAATGTTTATTGGGACATCACAAACTAAACTAAACACACTCGGTTAGGGGTCTTTGTATTATTTTAGGGAGTGCCTAAGTTGCCGGCGCCGGCTACCAAAAATAACGCTATTGGGAACCGGCATCACATTACTGCTGGCAGCCAAGATTAAAAACATCGGCTGCCGGCACATTACATACTCTGTGGCCGGCACCGCCGGCTCCCATAATGGACACCGGCGGCGCGGCGATCAGAACTCGAACCGAACTAAATAACCCTAACTAAAGTATTTTTTTTCTATTATATTCTAGTCGTTCATTGGGGTCACAGTTCTAACCTAACCTAACCTAAACTTTTTTGCGAGTAAAAATATTTAATCTAATCTAACTGGTTCGCTTCTGGGTACTCAGTACTTGATTACTGGAATATGGAAATCATTGAATAAGGAAATATAATACTGAAAAAAAAATAATGCTTTATTACTTACGTTACATGTTTTTAATTATGCCTACCCCCGCCTATTTATTCCAATATAGCAAATTGTTAACCTTGTTTTCGGCTTTTTTTTTTCCAAACTCAGCAACCGGCGCCGACAGCCAATTCGGGAGCCGGCGCCGGCAGCGGAGGCACTCCATTTATTTTAATAATAATAAAATACTTATTTACTTGAAAATAATATCAGCCTTAACTAGAAAAACGTGTTTTTCTTTTTTCGTGTCCAATACAAAAGAAACGTAACTTTTTCAAATTCTTCGGATTACCTCACCCACTATTTTAATAAACAATATTAAGAGTTAATGAAGATGAGAAAATACCTACGTATTTTATTAACATTTTCTAAGGAGCAATAAAAATAGCCCCCACGGCGATATACGGGTCCACAAAATGTACAACTACCATAAACAAGCTCGGGGATCTAATTTTGGAACTCATCAAAGTACAACGAAAGCTTAGCCACACACCTCGATTAATATTTCAACCTTGGGGAACAGCCCTTTAAAAGGAAACAAAACACGCTCAAACAACATTCCTTATGCACCATCCATTGCTGGCGTATCAAAGAACAACAACAAAAAAAACGAATTAAACAAGCAATGGTTTCGTAAGTGAGGGGGAAGTTTGCTGTTTGCACAAGTTAGGTAAATGTCACAATTTACGGGCATGTTCAACATGGGTGCTCGTTTGATTCAATATTCAGTACAATGTAATTAAACATAATTGAGAACGTGTAACTTTGTGAGCGGGATGAGTGTTTAGAAGGTAAACTAAATTGTGGCCTGTTAAAATGTACTGTAGTTTCGTGGCATTTTGGCTTTTCCTGCCGCCATCTTGGAAATACTTTTCTTTTGTTATGGCTCCTTTGTGTTACCGATTAACTTCGGGTTAATGTTTTCAAACCTGTGTTATGGGCAGAGGACTTTGATCTCGCAAGATCGAATTGAGCGCATTTCACAAACAAAAGGTTGGTTCGCTTGCCAGAAAAGCGCCTCATTTTTATTTTACAGAAAACGTAGATAAAAAAAGTAAATACATAAAATTGAATTTTATCTTAAAAATCTTACACGGTGTATTATAGCTAACTACTTATTTGCATGATAGATAAATTCAGAAACTGTTTTATTTTTAAAGGGTGAACTAAGGCGCCACCTGTTACGTGGGGAGAGTCGAGACTGCGGCTCAACGTTGTAAGTTTGAGTGACAGCTACTTACTGAACGACTGAAATTGGATAAGATTTTAAGATTTGTTATTGAGTTATTTTTGTTAAAGAGCTGAATTCTGCTTTGTAGCAGAAAGAAATAGTTTCATTTTCAATTCATCGACCGGAAAAATTATTATTTGTATTTTCTCGTATGAAACACTCCGTTCTGTTTACAGTGTCAAAAGTAAATTGTCATTGAACAAATTCTTGTAACAAAGTTGTATAACATTATTTAATTCCTAGCCTTGTTACCAAATATAACAAATAAGTTATTGCCTAAAATAGAATGTATTCATCGACAGAAAAAAAAGCACTTGTACTCAACCAAGTTTAAGTCTGGCTGTTTTTCTTTTGTGTGAGCCATAAACCTTGAATCTATGAATATAAAGTGTACGAAGGACATCAATCGTGACTTTTACCCTACTTTTGTTGAGAAGATGAATTGGCTTTGAGGTTTCTTTTATTCGTATTTTGGGAATCAGAGGAATAAAGGGTATACCGTTTTGTTTCTCTCAAGGTAGGTAAGTAATTAAAGGCACAAGAAACGTGGCTAAAACACATACTACATTCTGTGATTACTTTCTCACACACTGACTTATTTTTTTTTGAATTAGGAAAATCGTCTACTTTACAATGTTTGTAAATATGTTAGCACTATGTATCACATAATTAAATTATCTGTCGTTGCTTCATTTTTAATTCTTTTTACCTATTGTGGTATAGTCATTTTATTCTAGGTGCATCGTCTTCACATATAATTATTTAACTAATGTACGTACTAATACAAACTATTGTAAAACATTTTAAAAGAATAACGGTAGAGTTTCTTGCCAATTCTTCTCGATACGAATACTATCTTTTGGAAGGGGCGACTAGAATCAATTATATTAATTTGTAAATTTTGACGTTCAAAAGTGCCATACATGGGCCTATTTGAAATAAATGATTTGACTTTGAATTTGACTTTAAAAGCATAAAAAATGTCAGGTTTTTATTATTATTTCCTGGAAGGTTAAATGACAACCATAGCTGATAGGTGGGTAGCTTCATACTGGGACATTGGATACGCCTACGGCATGCAGGAGTATTCAATATCCCAGTATTTAGTAGTATATAATAGTTTGTGTTGTTTTTCTGGCAGATGTAAGTACTAACACTAGTTTCGAAGTAGTGTGTATACTCACCAAATGGACTACATTATGGATCTGAAATAAAAGATTTTAAATGCCCAGAGTACACTGGGACGTACATTTTAATATTAAAATCAAAGTTAAAAAATATTTAAAGTACCTAAGTCCTTAAAAGGCACTTTTGAACATCAAAATTTACAATAAATTATAATTAATATCGTCACCCGTTAAGGCTAGTTTAATATAGTCCAATACTTAATAAAAACAAAGTAAAGTTCATATCCAATTCATATAGAAAGAGAATACTGAATTATTCCAAAGATAATTAAGAAAAAGAACACACGAGCTACTTTAACACTACTTTAATGAATTCCTAATGTAACAGGTATTAGTGAAGTTGGTTCTATGTCCCCTTATTTCAACAGCTCTTAGGAACTTTGCGAATTATTTTGTCCACTGTACCTACTTAGTTAGAACTTTGTAGGTTCGAGAATTGTAGGAAATTAGTAGAACAATGTTTCTTTCTGGCTACTTCGGTGTTCTTACATGAATTGTTATTTCTAGGTTTCTTCACATTTTTTTAAGAATAAATAAATTTTGAACGAAGTGCATGCCTTTCTGGGTTTGAACCTCAGACGTCGTTATTCAGGGCATAAGTTTTGTGGCAGGCTATGTTGTCGTGTAGTTTTCAAAGTTTTTCAAACTCACTCTTTTTATACTGTTTTATTTTTCCAGATTTAATGTCGTAAAATAGTTATGTTGCGTCGAGTTCAGCGCTGGGATAAGACCGTACGAATCAACTTCTCCATTTTATTCTGCCCCATCCGTACGGGCATAATAAAATGGAGAACTTGATTCGAGCAGAACACAATGTTGTTAGCATTAAAAAAAAAATAGGGGCGTTTAGGGGGACTGTAATATTGACGTTCAAGAAGTGCTGATTCTCAGCCTAGTTGCAATAAATATCTTTTAATGATGATTTAAGCCAAATAAGCGGGTAATTTGATTCGTACGGTTTTATCCCAGTGCCGTACTTACCGCAACATACCTCAAATTTTAAGTATTAGGTACCGACTGTACCTACACGTTGTAATTCCGAACTTACCTACTTATTTCCACTCAGTTTAACCTCAGTCTCTATTATCTTTAGCCATTTTTCTAGTCTGAAGTTCCTTAAGTAGTTTTTGATAGCAAAGCGTTGTGTCATGCTGTCGTGTCTCGAAAGTTTATCATAGTTTTTAGTATCGTCAGTGTCTGAAGAAAAATGATAACATTTTCCCAGAACATATTTTTCTTGAGCTTTGTTACTACTGGATAGAACAACAGTTTGCCAGTAGTTAACGAATGAGTAGTTATTTCTTCAAACTTTCATATTTTTTCAGACCTTGTTTTAATGTTTACAAACTTTAAGGCAACGATAACTGACTTTTAATGATTGTATACTGAAGATGACGTCTAAACGAGTAGTGTTAATGATTTGAAAAAAAAATATGTTAAATTAGAGCATTTTTGTAATATTTTAATATAGGCATATTTTGGATTATTTTTATATTACATAGTGAAATTAATTTGTAAAGTTAGGTCTAACTCGGTTAAAAAAATTGAGAATCGCGCAAAATCTATCAAGCGTATTTTTCTGAAACCTTCATCATTTTAAAGATAATTTAATTATTGATCTTTTAGTATACGAGTTTTTTTAAATACCTATTGTTTTGTGTATAATAAATTAATAATGCGTTTAATTTGGGACAGCGCTCCTTGATGGGCGAGTCCTATTACTGGCTGGACGTACGACGCGTTGCGTGAGCTCAGAACAGAACACGCAAGCTAACCCCTCAAGGTCACTGTTATATATCTGCGTCTTAAAAAAAATTAAGAGTCACAGATTGACTGTACGGTAGTACAGATTGCTCTTGCAATGTAAAGAGGTCCCTTTTGTTGCCCATGACCTTTGCTTATTACCTACAACTGCAATAACATGTTGGAAGGTCAGGTCACGTCCCACAATGACGTTCCTTTCACGTATTCACTCTAAGAAAGTTGAAATATCTTATGTGTAGGTACTTAGTACATTATATTTAACAACAGAACACAATCAATCTTTAACACGATGGAGTATTGAAGATCATTGACATGGAAGAGATTAGATAAATAAATACAGCCCAAAAATTACCTAAAAGACGTTGTTCTCTTTCGTTTAACGTTGAAGGACTTTTAAAGACATGGTGGCCTCATAAAGGAGATAGTAGGTACTTTGCAAACATCGAGCTCCCCATAAAGCCATAGACAATGGCTCGACACGACAGTACTAAAATGTTAAAACGCAGAAATTTATCAGACATATTATTTCAATATTAACGTACCTATTCATCATTCAGAACCAATTCGAGAATTGTGAGCAATCCGAAAACGTTCCCACAATTTCTATTATTTTGTAGAAAATTCTAGATCTAATTAACTGGCCCTGTATTCATAATAATATAACAAAGTAGGCGCAAGTAATTAGACAGAGCGGAAAACGGCACCGGTAATAAATACGGCGGTTATGCGGTATACATGGCTGTTCTGCGGTATACTACATCGCTGTTCTGCGGTACGTACGATACTCAAAGCCTGCGATACCACACTTGCATGCTTTTGTAGAGTTAGCACGGTTTTTTTTTTTTTTTACGTAATCCATTATCTACGCAAAATACGCGGACACCAGCCCCTATTACGTACGTAAAGGATAAAATTAGAATGATTCCGTGAGTTTTATACAACTCTCGGCAATCATTCTAATTTATAACTAATCAATAATCAATAATTTATTTAATAACTTTACGTAAAAAAAATATCGTTAATGAACTCCTTAATGTAAATTGTCTCTTCTAAAATGTGTAGCTATTAAGTACCTACTACAAAGTAAAAAAAAATTGTTTTCGTAAAATATACTCCACGAGTGGTAATCGATCACAACAAAAATAAAAAGGTCGAGGACACACGTGTCACGTATTTTTTTCCAATTGAATGAACAATTTTGCGAAGAGCTGTGTGGAAAATGAAGAACACGAGGATAGCTACAATAAATACTTCACAACAGCGTGCAGCGTAAAAATAAAATCTATTTTTACATTATTTTTGCCCGTAGCATGAAAATCATAATAGCCGCCACGACGTGGCGATACTCAGTGCATCCTGAGGACAATCAGCCACGCTACCACTAATATGCTAGTTGACAGTAAGAAAAATACCTTAGAAATTTTATTATGAAGAATGGTTGTAAGCTAAAAGTATCAAGATTCAACTTAGTTTAGTAAATGAATAGATTAATTAATATTCTTGAACAATAATGACGTAAAAATATAGCCATGTCACGCGACATTGATCGAGAATCGGACGTCACGATCTTCAGTCCTCAAGTCATAACGTCGCTTTGACAAAAAAACATTGTTTAGTTTTACTAGTTTGACAGCGGACAATCTGTCACAGATTTGATAAAATTAAATTGAGTTGTTTTAAGCTGAAAAATTTGCATTGTCAGTTTATATTTTGATGAAATATTCATGTTTTAAGGAAAATAGACGACAAAGACCATTTTTAATTGATATTTTTATGTACTTCGTACCGTCACGAGAAAAAAGCAGCAACAAAAGGCTGTAACAGAAAATATTTTGACAGAACCCACAAATTGAAGCCATGCGTAAAGAACAAAGGTGTACATCATTTAGAAGCTTCTAGATCTACAATACTGACCTACTTCACGCGGCCGGGGCGGCTCATTTGTCATGCTAACGCAAATGGTTGTACCGGGATGAAGCGACTTATTAAAATATTAATGGCTTGCCATACATTAGCTGCCATGACACTAGCGTAGATGGTCGACTGTAAGTTATAAAGGCGAAGAAAATGAGAGTGAGTCAGCATTATTTGGTGCCGTGTAGTCTTTAGATGACTCGCCATGGCCGGGCGGCTAAATATAATATATTTTTGTAGGAATCATCCCGAGCTAAACAAGTGTGTAGCATATTGGGTGGGAAATTATCAAATAACTTGTCCCGCTCTGGGCGGAGCGGGAGGGCGTGTCAGACTCTTACTGACTTTTAGCCCACCCGTGTTCCTCCAGTTGCCCTGTTGCCGGGGGCCACGATCTCCCTTTCGGTTTTCTTCGCAACCCCGGCAGGCATCGGCCCTAATGGACCCCGTCAATTCTGCTGCTGTATGGTTTAAAGAAGGATCTATTGATTTTATTTAAATTTATTTTAGACTAGCTGCGCCCCGCGGTTTCACCCGCATAAGTCTCGATCCCGTAAAAATATCGGGATAAAAAGTATCCTATGTCCTTCTCCGGGTCAAGGTCTATCCATATCCCAAATTTCATCCAAATCCGTTCAGCCGTTTTAGCGTGATGTCGTGACCAAGGGAAATAGGGATTCATTTATATATATATAGATAGATAGATTATTTATTAGGCTGTCGCTCCATGTTAAATACTGGTATTCAGCTGCAATCGGTTAGACTGGAAGCCGACCCCAATAGAGTTGGGAACAGGCTAGGCAGATGATGATGATTTCGATTATTTATTAGTTACTTGTGTATTGTTATTATTAGTAAGGAGCAGAACAGTGGTGGCCCAGATAAGTTGTAGGTCGTAGAGTTGAACCCAGACAGGCGGTTTACTTCGTGTAAATTATTTCATCACCACTGCTCTCAAAACGGTGAAGGAAAACATCGTCAGGAAATCGGCATATCCTAGAACCAAAAATTCGAAGATATGTGACATCTACCAACCCGCACTGGGCCGCGTGGTAGATTACGGCCCACTTCCTCTCACCGAGAGGAGGCTGTGTCCCAGCAGTGGGAACATTATAGGCTGATTATACCATAGTAAGGAGCAGTAGGAAAGCCTATATTTGTAAGACCAAATTATTATCTAGCAGAAATTGACTCAAGAAGACCCTAAAACAAGACAATCTCAGCGATAACATTTTTACACGCTTTATTTAGGTATTTTTTTTAAAGTATTTTCTTTTGTAATCTCTATTATGCTAAAACTTAATTTAGATAGGAAGTGCTGATTAAAACAACAAAATTTTCTTTGTAAAGACGTTTCAGCCTAAGTACATCACTTTAGGAAAAAAATATTTTAGGCTGGCAAATTAGTTCCAGAAACTGATCTGCTGAGGAAACAGCAAATAAATATTAATTAGAGCTTGAACAGAATAAATCTGAACGAGGGACCTGGGAATTGGAGTAAAACATAAATTTGTAAGTGACTTGCTACGCGGAAAGAGCTTCATAATTTATTTTTCGTTAGAAAAGTCCGTCCTGAATACCTGAATTACAGAAAAAACATGCGGAACAAATCCTACAAAATCAACAGCTGGTCGTTTAGCAGCTTGTGGTGACAGAAATATACCGTAAATAGGATATCAGAATCTGTTTTAAAAGTCATATAAAATTTAAAAAAAAATGATGGAGTCGACATCTATCTGCCTCTGAAAAGAAATCGCGAAACAAACTCAGGGATCACGGTGGAGCATACGGTGGAGGTCTGCTCAGCTTGGGCGGAGCATCGCCGTGTCCTCGAGGAGGCGATTGGTGGCTGTGATCTCTCGCGTCCGGCCCTGGTTCAGGCCATGGTACGGAGCGAGAGGAAATGGGAGGCCGTCATCTCCTTCTGCGAAGCGGTAATGCTCGCGAAGGAGGAGGCGGAACGCGTGAGGGAGAGGCAAATTTCGCGCCCTCACGCCCCTAACCGCCGCAGGAGGAGACGCCCAGGGCGTCGGGAATCGCGAGACGATTTCCGGCCACCGTAGGCGCGGGCTTGCGGACGGTAAGCAATGGGTAGCTCACCGTCCGATAAGGACCAGGCCCGGGTCGACGGCGCGTTGTGTTCCACACGCGCCTCAAAGAGATGTCAGCAGAATCGACGGGGTCCGCTAGGGCCGATGCCTGCCGGGGTTGCGAAGAAACCCGAGAGGGAGATCGTGGCCCCCGGCAACAGGGCAACCGAAAGAACACGGGTGGGTTTTAGTCAGAAAGAGTCTGACACACCCTCCCGCTCCGCCCAGAGCGGGAGAAGTTATTTGATGATTTACCACCCAGAAAAAAAAGGGGGTCAAAGTCTAGACCTGTCATAATCTTGGTCAGATCATGTAAGGACTATGTAGATTAGTTTCTGAAATGGTCTTTTGAGGAAAAAAATCACACAGGCTTGAGTGGACCTGTCCAGTCAATGTAAGCGTTTGTCAGTAATCGTGGAGCTCAACTCAGAATTTAAGGAGCTCTACGCCTAGATGAATAATACCAACGAAAGGGCAATTGGGGAGGCCGCATAAAGTATTAAATCCTTTAGTCATTTAGTTTTAGTTTTACCCAATAAATACTGTTTTTAAAAGGAAATGTCCAGGTTTCTAAAATCTATAATCAAATGTGAAAGAGCGTGCATAGGAACTTCCTGGTTCTTCTTTTTGGTTGTGCATAAGCAGACCTTCCACGATAACGTAACCACAAGAATAATTGACAAAAACTTTATTAAAGAAAAAAAAAAACCTGATAAATGGATGCCTAAATAAATTACACTTTCTTATAAAAACGGTTCCGTCTTATTATATGAAAATCTGTCATATTTACCAGTTTTGACAAAACGCTCTGTATTTGGGCATCCGTTATTGTGTGACCGTTTACCGCTTTCTTAGGAAACCAAATGTTTTTATTTTTCTTCCTTGGCAACTGAGCCGATCTCGACTATTCTGCCAGCGTCATGTGGTGACGGCAACGCAGCAAGGTGAACCGTCGAACCTTGCAAAGTCAAAGCCAAATAATTTATGGCACACAAAAGGCACTTCTGAACGTCAAAATTTACAAAAAAAATAGAATTGATTCTAGTCGCCCCTTCCAAAAGGTAATTTTCGTATGGAGAAGTATGGGCAAGAAACTCCACCGTTACTTTTGAAATGTTTTACAATATTTTGCATACATTAATTATATAATTACTAGCACTTTGTTGTAGTTTCTAGTTATACAATTTTTAGACCTAAACTTTAGGCATTAGACAATTTTTACATGGTAATCTTTATTTTTATTGTTACCATTATGTACATTTATTACAGCATAGATCGAAATAAATATAAATAAAGTTATTATAACAAACACACCAAGCTACATTTTGACATCATTTACATTCAAAAACGTTGATAAAACTTGGATTATTTTGGGAGAAAAGTTAGTTCAGTGAAAATGGAAGTTAGTAAGAAGAGGGATTTTAATTTTGGAAAGCTTACGGTACGACAAAATTAAAGTTTTAGTCACCAAATTGATAAACGCTTTCATTGACTTTGCTAATCAAATAAATGTCATGAGTGAGTAACTAGAACCTCCAGATTCCACAAAATTATTATTCTCACCTTACTAGCTTTTGTGATTCTTCCAAAAAGAATAAAATATTTCTCTGTGAAGACTCGTGGCACCACCGATGCGTCCAGACAGAATTAATGATCCCACATTGTGAGACAAATCCATATTATTCAACCTGTTGGATTTTCATATTTTCTGTTTTGTTTTGTGAAAGGAGAGGACGGTTATGGTTTATAAGGGCTTTGAGTTATGGCAATTCGTTATTTGAAATAAATTAATAAAATTCATGAATTTCCATAACTCAAAGCCCTTCTTATCAATAAATCTTCTCAATTCATTGAAGATAATGGTTAATTTATGGGAAACTGAATATATAATACTTGCTTGATTGGAGAGGTTCTTCAGAAAGGTCAGATGCGTGGTATTCGCAACCGGCGTGCGTGTGCGACCAGCTATATGAACGTAAGCGAAGCAAAAGGATTATTTAAGATGTGTAGCAGGTGGAGTTCTATAGTTTCTGCCTATCCCCCATGGAAAGAAGGGGTGAATTTATGTATGTGTGAATACTTAAGGAAAAGTTCTCTATAGAAAATGAAAAGCCCGTATATAGAATAAGTAGGACCCGTCCCATCCTTGATGTCTTCCCTCCGGTTGACGCCCTAAGCCAAATAACCCCTGGCTGGAAGTTTTAAGTGTAGTAGCTTAAGGCACCCACAGGAAAGCCCAGTTAAGTAGTCATGATCTCAGAGGTCAACTACGAAGGAAGACCAGTTTCAGATTACTGCTAGCAATTATTTTAGTCTCCACGCCCCCGTCTCTCCACTATTCCATTGCCTACTCAAAGATGCATATCCAGTACGGCTCGCAAATCCTTCCATATCCTGAGGACACGTCTTCCCTACCATTACCGCGCCCCTGGTCTACTCCTTGATATGCATGGCCTCTGTAGCTCCATGAACTATGAGGCTCCAGGGGCTAGTACAAATCTTGGGGTTCATTAGATTTATCGAGTGTAGTTAAACCACTCTGGGGTCGGTCCATTTCATTCATTCATATGTCACATTTAGCTCATACATACATAAACTGACGCCTTCTTCTTGAACGCCATCTGCTACGATCCTTACATACTCCTTCTGCTTCGTTTACGTTCATACATCTGGTTATACACGCACGCCAGTTGCGAGTACTACACACTTGACTTTCTGAAGAACATCACCAATAAGGTCACTATAGGCTCTCCTATCCCATCCCCTCCCGGCATTTCCTCTCACACCTGCTTTGTAAATACCTTTTGTTAGTCGTTTTTCATTCATTCTCTGAACATGACCAAACCATCTCAAAATAGCAGTACCTATCACAAAAGAACTCTTCCTATAAATGTTGCCTCCTCAATTTCCCGCACTCCAGTTTCAAAGGATACCAGGCAGTCACGCAGTGTAAACGCATCGGCCACGCTTGTGGCCTCACGTAAAACCATTTTGTACGCGTGTGAATATTTGATGTTAACATCAAACAGGGCTGCTTACCATCGCTCATTGTTAATTCAAGCAGGTTTGATCATTAGGTCATGTGTAAACTGCTGTATAACACACAAACATTTGGACGGACTTTTGTCTCTGCTTTTGTATTGCTAATTACGTTTAGGCTTTAGGAAAAACAAGTGAAAATGTGAGTTCAGGGTATCGTATTTGCCAGTAATGCTGCGGTACCACGGCTCGCTTTCTCACAGGCCAGATCGTCCCAGGCTAGGCCAACAGGCCGTGACAACTGTCGATCCGATGAGGCCTGTAGTGGGAATGGGAATGCCTGGCACGAGAAGCGACAGACCTCGACACGTGTGGCCTCGAGCCAGGCTGCGACAGGCCCCAACAGGAATTGGGACCGCGGCTTTACTATAAATTGTGGAGATCAGATAGGCAGTCACTCGATGTAAAATACTGGTATTCAGCTGCATCTGGTTAGACTGGAAGCCGACCCTAAAATAGATGGGAAAAGGCTAGGCAGATGATCAGGTACTCACGTACCGGGCGGTATTTTTATAAATCAAGCAGAGGTACTACTACTACTATTTAATTATTATAAACTAGCTTCCGTCAGCGACATCGCCAGCGTGATAACTTTATAAATTATAGCCTATGTTACTCAGAGATAATATAGCATTCTTCTGGTGATAGAATTTTTAAAATCGGTCCAGTAGGTTTTGAAGTTATTCACTAAAACAAAAATACAAATCTTTTCTCTTTATAATATTAAAGTGTAAAAGTGCGTGCCGTTTTTTGGTATTCTAAGATAAACTCTCTAATTAAGTCCTTTTAAAAATTGTGCTAATAGTCATTAGGTAATTTAATTTTGTGTTATTACAAACCCTCCTTTGTTTGGCACAGTACAAATGTAATGACTAAACCAACTAGATTTTAGAATAAAGAAAATAATGCAAACCCTCTTTGCATGAAAACCTTTATTAACAACAAAATTATGACGAACAAAAATCCCTGTTAATTATTATTCTTATAAAAGGAAGGACATAAAAAAAAAAACAAAGGAGAAAGAAAAACATGATTAAATTATATTTTTTATATAAAAAAAAGGTTTCATACAAATGAAATGTGGAGTTGGACAAAGGCTTATCGGGTCCCAAAGCAATGAATTGATGAATGGAGTCGTGGAATGGGACCATAAAACTCCCAGTCCACTGACTCGTAACATTCGTAACGCGTGAAATGCTGATGCCACTTTTTATAGTGAAATACTAAGCCCACGCTCTAGACAGCCTGGTGTTAATTACTATAGTTAGATTGGGACACAGAAGTTCTTGAAACTTCGCATAACATGTGGATATTATTACTCGGTTAATAGTATTGAAGTTCTTGTAGGAAAATAACTCGACCACACTAGTTTAGTCTTAATTAGTATAATTTAAGCCCTACTAACTTTATATTTATATGGCAGTTGGTACTGAAAATTACTGAAAAAGTCTAGGTATAATGACAATTCCGTTACACTAGAAACTGCTAATTCTAATGTAGGTACATTGTAAGGTGCCTCAACATCAGTAGTCAAAGTCATTATGCTCACCTAAACTAAAAACTCAAAATTTTAATTCTACTTTTGCACAAAATACCTATTAACTTACCTAGCTTAACAAAACAGATCATTTAAATGCTTTTACACACATTCTCCATTTAGCACGACAACCCTCACCCGCCTGTTGAATGTTACGTTCTAGTGCGCGTGAAACTTTAACCCCTGGCGATCGGGGCCGCGACCTTTCAAAACTGTTGATAAAATATTCAATCCACTCTTGTCCGCACATGTAAAAGTTTTGACCGAACCGGAGAAAATACCGAATTTTTCATAGCTTTTTTCACGGAATGAAACTCTTAGTGCCTTTTAAAAGCTATATATTTTTCTGGCCCACTCCGCTCGCGTGAACATGCGCCGCTCCACAGCAGCCCACAGCTAATCTATGCGCGTAAACTAAACTTCGCTTACATGGAAATGTAGGTGGGATTATCCACTATAACCCTCGACCACGCTACGCACGAATGCGTGGCTGGCAAAGAAATTAACCGCGCAGCTTTGGCAAACCTCGCAGCTTTGGCAAACCTCGCGACCTCGAACAGAGACGGTCCACTTATAAATCTATAATACTAAAACCTTGCCGGAGAAATAACATTGTAGATAGGTTAAGTCAAGTGGTTCTCAACTTGTAAGTTACAATCGACAAATGTAAAATTTGCCTATAATAAAAAAAATCAAGTGGCTCTCAACTTTATAATCAAAACAAATAAACATGTTTAGACTAAGAGTTAGTTAATTTATGTAGCCATTTACTAACGGCTTGCTTAATTCTTGCACCAGCACTACACCGGACGCTCCTAAATGAGAATTTATAAGAAAATATAGAACATTTATAAAATGGTCTAGAATATTTATAAGATAGTCTCTAGAACATTTATAAAATAGTCTCTAGAACATTTATAAGATAGTCTCTAGAAAATTCACCTTAATATTTTACTGTTTAGTTTAAAACTTTGTTGTTTTAGAAGCCTTTGCTTTGACTATTTGCAAAGCACTTTGGATTCAAATGTATGAAACAAAAGTGCTATGTAAATAGTCTACCTAATATTAAAAAATGCACTTGACTTGAGACATAGAAAGCATTACAAATAAACAAACAATCAGATAAATATCAGTTTCCAAGAAAATGAATATTCATTCTACCGACTTTTTTAATTACTTAACAGGTTAATTATATAACGAAATGGTGTCTAATGGATACCCTAATTAATTATTAATATTGTAGAAAGATATTAGATACACATCACGTAAATTATTAACGATGGCATACATTAAATTAGTTGCTTCCACAACGTAATGAGTTTGAAATAGATCGATAGCATATAGTGCGTTCATTATAACATGTCCCGTGTTGGAGTGACGGATTGGTAGCACTGAATAAGGATGATGACTGAGTAAAAAAATAATTTCTATTTAGTCCGTCAGTCAGATAATACAAAACTATTAGACACGTATTTTTTGCTTTATCATATTAATAAAAAATGACTTAGATAAAACGCATTAAAGTTGGGGCGTGGGGGTCGCTAAGTCACAAGTAATTATAAAATCTACATGCTCATGACGTCATTGCACAATTTAACTCAATGTATCGCCGTAATCTTTTGAACACGTTAAAAAAGAAAACATACTTGCTCAAATTTTTTTGTCTACAAAACAGTAAAAAAAAATATTTTGCCATCATCCCTATTTAGCAGTTATGTGATTGGTAGTACTGTTCTGTCAGTCGCCATTTTGAACTGTATATGTATTGAAGCTAAGACTGCAAATTCAATGAACGCACTAAAGCTAAGAATATGTCTCAAAATAAATAAATTAGGTTAGCGTCAAAGTGTAAAGGCGTTATATTGTATGACTTCAGCGTCCTCCTTTTTGTCAGTCATTACCAACATACTATAGCAGTTTATTACTCTAATGTTTATACTCAACTGAACTGGAATGGACTAAAATATACCCCTTATTAAATATGGTTGTGCAACGCTCAACTGTCTTTACCACTTTAAGAAGAACACAGATACAATGTACCAATGTACAAAACATTTATAGAACTCAGCATTCCCATGTAAAATCAATATTCCAACTTTAATGCAAAATATGCAGCTTTCCCATATGTCAATCTCAACTGTTCTGTGTCTCGGTGCATCTGACGCTGATTGATGCTGTCCTAACGACGGACATCATTCTACCATCCGACTTGCAAATCCAAATATTCCAAGCCAAATTGTTCTTTGCCGAGTGCATTACCTCTGATCGATGCAGGTGTGTAAATCTTCCTCTTTTTCTCTCGTTTTGGCACGAATTATACAAGGAATAACTCAAGCAATGGAAAAATACTAGCCACTATTGGCCAGCCAATATTGTAGGAGTGGGTATGGCTGTCCAGCAAGCGTAGCTTGACAACCATAGAAACGGGTTTTCTATGGGTTTTGTCGACGGAGGAATAAAAAAAAAGACAGATTGCGTTTGTTTATCTATCATTTTTTCTATTCTTCCGTCGACAAAACCCGTTTTTATTGTGGTCATACTAAGTGTGCAGGGTGCAGAAATTTTAGGCAATGCCTTTTGAGTAATTAATTTATTATCAACAGAAAATAGAATCCACTTTTAAGATTTATTTACAAAGATGTGCAACGAACTGCACAATTATGTAAATTATTTTTGTGTACACTAAGAAAAAATTGAGAACCGCTGTTCCAGACAGTGCTGGTTTAATAAACATGGTAATCTTGGAACGAAATTAATTTATTAACATTTCAAAAGCGTTCTACGAAATCTTAATAATTTTGGATGCTGTACACAGAGTAAAACAATTACATTAGAAAACAAACTGTTTCTAGTTTGTTTGTTTAATATTTGTTTAGACTGTGTGCATGATTATTGTTGTTTGCTACATTTTGTGTGTTTAATGAGGGTAGGGGCTAGACTTTAATTAAATAATTAGGAATTTGTTTTGGGTAAGATAACATCTGTTTATTTGTCTGTCAAAATTCAAATAAAATTGGCAGTAAATTTGTATGTAAGGTTTTCGCAATACATTCCTAATGAGTAATATAATTTCGAGGTAAATGACATAGAATGGTAATATTTATACATACTTTTTATTACATGGATCTGTAACACTTGCGCAAAAGACATTTACGCGCAAGATACTTGCGCGAACCCACTTGCATGGGAAGATATTTTCACGAATGGACTTTTGCGCTAACGGATTTTTACACGAAACAAACTTGCGCGAAGGACTCTTGCGCATATCCACTTGCGCAAAAGACAATTGCGCGAATACACTTGCGTAAAAAACTCTTGCGTGAAAGACTCTCGCGCGAATACACTTGCGTGAAAGACACTTACACGAATACACTTGCGCTAATTAGGACAGTTGCGTAAAACAGTTGCGGAAATGAGATTTCTTTTCATTCAATTCATGAAATGATCAATTCTAAGCTCTGACTACGACATATACACATGCGAATGACAGATATAAATGTAGAAATTATTCTACTATTGAACTTCTTATTATTTACCTCATTTATTTATAGTTTGCTAATGAAAATATTCTAAAATCTAATGGCATTGCAACCTACAGAAAAGATTAAAATATTTGCTATGTATAAAATGGATTGAATCTATTAGAATAGAAGGGCACTTGGAATACAAATCAGTTCAGAACATTGAAATGCAAATACCTAATAATTCCTCAAAATCCAATAAAAGTACCCAAGTGTCTGTCTAAAAGGTTCTATTTTAGAGAATATTTTTTATCGATAAAACTACGAAAAATAGGACACTAAAAGGTAAAAGAAGATTGAGTGGAGGAATTGACTATCGAGTAGAGACAGTGTTCAATTTTCACTCACTTATCTTTAACTTGCTATCTTAGAGTCCGTCTACTACAGTTATAGAGTAGTTGCGTTCTTACGAATTGTATATATTATAAACCAACAAAAAAAAACATAACATAAGCATAATCAGCTTTTAATGTTCCCACTGCTGGGACACAGGCCTCTTGGTGAGAGAGAGTGGGCCGTAATCTACCACACGGGCCCAGTGCGGGTTGGTAGATGTGACATGTCGAATTGTCGGGTTCGAATGCTTGGTTCCAGGACATGCCGGTATCCTCACGATGTTTTCTTTCACCGTTTTGAGAGCAGTGGTGATGAAATAATTTACACAAAGTAAAGCTCCTGTCAGGGTTCGAAGCTACGACCTACTAAGTCGCGGCTACCACAAAAAAATACGTATTCTAAAATAATTATAAACACAATTTATAATACCTACAGAAAAAAAAAAAGAATTCAATTCAAAATTTCTCGAGATTGTCAAATCAAATCAAACTCGTTTATTTATAAAAATTATACATAAAATCAACAAAAGGTAAATATAAAATTCAATGCAAAGACACATTCCGCCATGTAGTGACGGCATGCAAATATTTAATGGATAAAATAGGTACGTTTAGTATTTTTTAACAAAGTAGTTTATTTATTTATTTTAATCCCCAATTGTACAAAGTCTTTTTCAAAAACTAAAAATATTATATCGTAACCTGACTAAAACTATTATCAAACTAAAATATGGCGTCGAAAAATTCTTCCGCATCGCTGTCAACTGAAAGAAAGAAAGAAAGAAAAGAAAGAAAAATAGGTTTATTTGTCACAGAGACACGTGCATACATAAAAGACAAGAGTAAACGAAAACAACAAAAAGTACATAATAAATCACGAGCATAAAACAGAAAGTAGTCGGCAGCTGCACGACATGACTGTGACAAGAAGGCTTCCACTCAGCATGATGCAGTGCTATGAGGAACCCACAGCACAGCGCTGATTTTCAGTGGTCACCCGAGAAAAAAAAAAGAAGAAAAGACTTACGGAAATCAAGTCAGGTACAGTGATAATGGTAATGTAAGTACCCAAGAGAGTATGTTAGTTAGTTAAACATAGGTAATGAAGTTCTAATAATGCAGAGGAGCTTTAAACTTTTCAAAAGGATGGGAGGAATCTTTGTGGCAAAGTTGGATTGCCATATGATAGTCCGTGATGTCATAAATTCTTAATCTTGAAATCCTATAAAACTCATGCGCTCTCCCGCAAATTCCGTTTCATTCCGGACGAAAACAGCTTTTCTGGATCTTTTGTGCAAGTGTCGCAAGGCTGTGTACTAAAATAATTTTGAAAAAAATTAATGACCGCTACGATCCATCATCGCTTAGTGCAAGGAGCAATCTCAAGCGCTTTGTGTTGCTTGCAGTTTTAAGAATAGGTACAGCGCTGAAACACGTATAAAAGGACAAACCAAGATCAAGCTTTTAAGAGCCCGTACTACCTCAGCTCAAATTCACTTTTTACCTCGCTCGCACCATACTGCTCGCGGACTGAGTGAGATAGAGACGGAGCGGGGTGCTAGCGGCTCTGAGGCGCCAATAATTTAGGTAATTGCTTTTTACAGCGAAAATAATGGTAACTAAAAAAATAAATAAAAAACATAGTCGCTGCTTTATAGTTAGTTCAGTTATTATGCAAAGTTTCATGATCTAATTTGGATTATTTTTTAAATACCAGCGATTTATTGTTCGGTTTGGAGGTAACTTTGGATTTTTTTTCTATCGAGAAAATTTTATGGAATCGTGTTTTCGGCTAACATAGTACTTAACATTAATCCTTAACTTTGACATATATTTATTTCAAAATTAATGCTGCACTGTTTTCGATATAACGCCGGATCATGCTAGGCTATTTGAGGTAGTATAGGCCCTTAAGCGGTAAACACATTGACTTTGTTTGTGTACACTTTCGATTGTTCCTAAGTAAATAGAACTGCGAGCGACTTCGTTTGCCTGAATTGTCTTGTCTTTAACATATTAAAATATACCCCCATGACACACGGCAATACTGTAGCTTCACATTAGTGAAAGAATTTTAGGAATAGGATCAGTAGTTCCTAAGATTACCCCCTCCACACAAACTCATAAATTTAACCTCTTTATAATATTATTATTATAGTAGGTATAGAAGGATGGCTTCGCCAGAGGTTTTCGTCGTTAGTGTCCTTGGCTAATTTTGTCTCCAGCGGATAATAAATTCAGCCCATTTATCAGAATTTAAAATTAGCTGTATAGTTTTCCTCGTATTGTATTGATTTTTTGTCCATTTTAATAAGTAACATGGTGACACCTACGTAATATACTTAGGTACTAAGGAATATTACGTATCAACAGTTTAGCGTCAAAGTTAGCTTTGACGGTAAACTGTTTTTTGTTGCTTGTTTTTATTTGACACGTTTCAAAAAGCATTTCAAAATTAAATCCTGTTGAATGTTCCTCTTACAAACATAGCTTTATTGAAGTGAAAACTCCTTTAGGCGCATTGGGCATTTTTGAGATCGGAAAAAACAATAGAAATCGCGACACCGTTACCGACAACTCATTTTTGTAAATAAGATTGTGCTCTTTATTTAAATTATGTTACGGATTAATGTTCTATACAAGTATTTTTACTTTAAAGGTTTTGGAAGTTTTTTTTTTAGTTTTCACTTCTGTCGGCACTGCTGGAGTGACAATGTTTTTTTTTTTTAAATTCTTTCTTACCTTCTGGCTCTGTTAAGAATACACAAATTTCGCTGAAACTATCCTACAACAGGAACTATTTATACAAATCCCAGCATCCTCGTAAATAAAGCTGACTAACTTGTCCCCAAGCAAGTCAAAAGTCACCGAAAGCCGATACATCACGTCACCCAGTTCCGGCTCAGAACCCTCTTATACCTCCAAACTGTTGCGCTAAGTCGCCCCCTTCCGTTAGGGGTGGGTTCGCCCCCCTTACTCAACCCTGTACAAATTACCATACAAAAGTCTGCTGTGAGTACTTTACATATTTTCTTTACATACGGGTCAAAAGATATGTCCGTTTTCGGGTCGGGTTTGAAAAGAAAAGTGATGATTTTTCTGCTCGTTTTGATAATAGGTTGACTAAGGTCATTAAATCATTTACCTTTTACCCCCGCATTCTTCAATTACAACACAGTATAGATATGAGACTCAATGCTGACGTAACTGCTCCCCGCTGAAAGGCGTGACGCGTTGGTGTTACGCGATTTTGGTAGAACAACTTCCATGAAGTTTTCATAGACATTTTTTAAATACTATAATAGTCGTATCGCGTTGTCGCGCCGCACTTGTTTGAAGTGTGTTTGTGTATTCGCTCAGTCACAAATTTAAATTCCTTTTATTTTTCACCTGAAAAAATTGGATTTTGTTAACGTTTTTGATTGGTTTAACGGCAGCTAGCTTACCTTTCGCCTTTCGGGATCAGATTAAGCAGAAGTTTAATTGGATTTTCAGTTAGCAAAATTTTAACTTGTCACTCAGCCTTCAATGTTGAAATTATTTCTCAGAGTTGAAATCAAAAGAGTAAATCTTTGAGTTTATTTAACAATTATTTATCTTGCGGTGTTAGCACAAGTCATACTTTGCTTGTTTTATCTCGGGGGCAAGTCAAAAATCAGAAGCATTTAAACATTCAATTGAATGACATTATTTTAATTCCGACTGCCTCGTTGGTCTAGTTTCGCAACAGCTACTGCTGAATATGAGGTCCTAGGTTCGATTCCCGAGACAGGCAAAATGTTATTGAGTGGTTCCATCTGGAATTTCTCAGTAGCAGCCCAGAGTCTGGATTTGAGCCCGGTTGATGGCAATAGACTCGCCCCCTATTACTTGGGACTCAAAAACATTGGTCCATACGCGACCTGCTCCAGGTAGCGCCCGTATAACGCTAACAACCGTATCGTACTACCTGCCTCGTTTCAGAGCACTGCGGGCGCTACCCATACGGGTCTCCCGTGTGCGGGCGGCCCGTGTGGGGCTCCCGGACAGCTGTGAAACCAGCCTTTAGAAGCTATTTAGAGCGTGCCATAAGTCGCCGCGGTACGACTTCCGGAGAGAAGAGCGGCACGGAGCGGCCGCGAGCACCGCAAGACGCACCGCCCTATGTCATAGCCCTGGCTGTAGTGCACGCAGGGTTCATTCATCAGCAAAACTATTATAATACTAACAACCTGCCTCTAATTCGCACGGTTTTTACAACTTGACAAAACATCGAGATTTTATAATTACTATTTTAAGTTTAATATTATTGGATTTTAATACTTAGAACTTTCGGAATAAATTTTCTAAATAATGTTGAAAACCGTATTAAAATCCATTGTGTAATTTAAAAGAAATAAGCGGCCACACAGACGGATACGAGAAACGACTTTGATTTATAGCAATTTATAGATTAGCAAACCAATCGTTTTTCCTCATTGCTGCAACTCGCCTGAGATTCTACAATAAATCAAGTTTTTTTTTGTTCTGAAAAACAACACTGAGTAATAAAATATGAAACTGTGAATGTCTATTTTTACATTCATGTAAACAGTTCCAAAATCGGGTATGTCCATTAAAAATGTCAGTCGTGGATTGCGACAGCGAGTTATGATTCCAATAAATTGCTTTAAAGCTTTTTAAATCCGTAAATAAAATTTTATAAATCGAATTTATTTCTGTTTATTTACAACTCATTTTTCTCATGTAAAAGGTTGTTTAATCAAATTATATCCCAATGGGTGTAAATTTGGTTAAAACTGCGTAACAAAGTATTATGTGTGGCATTGAGCACAGTAACTCCAAATTATTTGGGACAACATTTCTATAACGTTAACATGAATAACCCCGAGTTAAGTTTCTTTAATTTATTAATTCAAACTTTACATATAGTCCGCGCGCGACTACTAGTCACCGCTTGAGGTATGGTATGTAAGTGGTGAGATGGAGGAGGTAGACAATGGCCAAGCTGACTCAGTCTGCCAATTATGTCAATGGTGCCCTCCCCCGTTTCACCACATACCTCAGGCAGTGACTAGCAGTCGCGCGCGGACTATAATGGGTCTACCACACGTTCAAGCTTTGCTTGCACAGGCCGGTTTTTACACGGAACACCGTGTACAAATCGGCGAGTTTTACCAACCACACGTACGGTGTTCCGTGTACAAACCGGCCTGCGCATGCAAAACTTTGGTGAAGCTTGTGCGAGTGGTAGGCCCATAACACACTAAATATTAGCTACACAAGGCAGACTTAATGATATGGTGTTTTAAATAAATTTAGCTTCTCAATAGACTCTCAATATGGCTTTACTGTGTAAGCAGTAACCTTAATTTCTGATCTTTAATTATAAAAAATAATTTTCAAACAACACAAAACTCAAAAATAAGGTTGTACACAATTTATCAAAGGCCGCTGAGTAAGCAGCCAAAGAAAATTCAGTGGGCGAAATAATTTGAGGGTGAAATAATTCATAACTTGACCCGCGCGAGACATCCTGTGAAATTTGAGCGGGAAGGATGCTGACTGCTAGCAAAGGGTGACTATTTTCCGTGGATACGAGATAAACCTTCCGAAATAAAAGGAAGGACGCCTTTGAAGATGGCGAAATTGTTTTAGATTTACTGACGTTCAAAATATTCTTGTTTATTAATATATTTCTTTTTTTTGCTATGGCCTAAATCTATATCTACTAGTCATATTGGCTGTGAGATTAAATAGTATAGTAGCATTTTGTGCTTCTTTTTCAAACTTCTCTGTATCTAATTGATTCATTTGTCCGTTCCTTATTTGAATCAATGTTGTAAGACTGCATGCTCAGCAATACAATAAGGCAAAACCACTCGCTTCTTCAGCCTCTATAAAAAACACAAATGACTAGTATGGCAAAATTAATCCACAAAGGTTAATTTCCTCCTCAACCCAATTAAAATGGACACTGCAAAATAAATGGAAAATTATAAATTAAAAGGGACAAACTGCCATGGCCTAAACCCACTGGGACATAGCTGAATAAGGGATACGTTTACAGATAAAATTTAAAAGTGCGCGCATTTCGTACAGAAATGCCCAGATAATTAAGGAATTAATACCATTCAGCCAGCACACAATGGCTCGCTTCAATTATTGGGCTGCATTGTTTGTATTGAACCTTTTTGCTCAAATGGCGGGAAACGATGTGAATGGCGTGCAAAAGTAGCTCTGTCACTCTGCTGTCAAATTGGTATTTTTTTAAGTTTTTTTTTTTGTTAAGCGAAGTAATTAAAACTGAAATAAAATATTCTGAATTTGGCTTCAACTGTCTGTTTTCAGGGTTCCGTACCACAAAAGGAAAAAATAGAACCGTTATAGGATCACTTAGTTTTCCGTCCATCTTTCTGTCTGTCAAGACCCTTTTCCTCAGGAACAAGGGAGGTATCAAGTTGACATTAATATCAAATACACGTAAGCCTAAGGCCCGAGGAGCTTTAAAAAATCAACGCATTTAAAAATACGGCCATTTATGCATCATATTTTGATACTCGCAAATCAATCAAAACCTTTAGAATTTACTTCTCGTAGACCTAAAAAGGAGACGGAAACGATTACATACAATCTTGGGCCTGAATGTAACGAGATGAAAATGGTGTGAATAAAAAGATTTAATTTTATCAGTCCCTCGCGATTCATTGTTTCAACAATATCCAATCCAAATTAAGGCGGTGATAAAATCTAAAATAACAATTCGAAGTCATATGTGTTAGCTATCTTCGAAGTCCAGTGTGAAAGCAAGTCAGCAGTAGTCAGGGTCAGAATCCGTAAAAGACAAACCAGTGGTCGTTGAAAATTAAAAGTAATCGGTAAAGCACTGAACACGCATCAGATAACATGAAACCAGTGAGCAACCAAGAGCAGTCGGCAACTGTCTAGTATGTCAGTCAGCTTTCATGCTAGTGGCATAGACTAAAAATGTAAGACCGATTTTAATCCATATGAAATTAATAATTATTATGTTGGTTTTTCAGTAATTATTTACCAATATTTTATTTATTAATATAACTGTAATTGCTCCTGAGATAAATGCATCCTAACTACAGAACCGTACATTGTACGTAGGCCGACACACACCTAGCCAGTAATTAGTACCAAGCTTTTATTTTCCTGTAAGAAATATTTTTAGCAGAGAAAGGTTTCAAGGTTTTTAGAAAGCACTTAAATTAAAGGTTATTTTCAAGCGTTTTATAATTGGTTCGGATTATGCTCAGCGCTCTTTAATATTTTTTTTTGGTACCTTGCAAACTTCACTTGCGCGATTTAGGCTGGGACCTCTCACAGCGCCATCTATGGAGTGAAAGATTAAACGTTCAATAAACTCCACCAGTGTAACCTACTTAACTATTTAAGAGGTTTAAGATTGTTTTAACTGAATAAACAGTGGGATAATGCCACAACAAAGTGAAGTACTGTTGGGATTATAATCTGTTCGGTAATACTAGTGGTTGATCTCCTTTGCAAGATAAGATGACGGTAGCTTTGTAGATAATTAAAGCCGTAGTTTGGCTGCTTATTACTTGAGCTGGTTGTTATTTTCAAAGATATGATTGGTAAATAGTGATAATATATATGTTGTGTGACTCTAGTGCTTTGTGTTCAAAGTATTTCCTTATCTAATAAATAACTTACAATTCACCCCTTTCACCCCCTCTTAAGAGAGTTTGAAAAATAAACGAGCTTAAGCATAATCGCATCTACTTATTATTTTTAATGTTGGTTTGGTGATTTCTCATTTAATTAATTCTGCAATAATAGGTATTTAGTTAGTATTTTAGAGCTGATGTTACGGCGAAAAAAACAAGTAACTTTTTTTTTAATAACCAGATGTAATTTATGAAGAGAAAGAAAGTATTAAAATAATAATTTTATCAATCATTGGTATTTAAAAACATGTCCCTGAATTAACGCACACCACCAAACACCGCAATTAGAACATTATGTTATAATCACAGAATTTTTACGTTTTTTTATGTTTAAAAACATTATTTATTTATTAAATTTGTTATACCGATTGTTGGAGAAAATTGTGGTCACATTACAAATCTACGCACGCACACAGTCGCACACGTATAAGGGTGTAGCGTAATAGGTAGTTCGTCCATTTTGATTTATTTTGACTGTACAGCGGAAGTTTATCTGTAATTTACGTAGTTTTCCTAGTTTAACCTAGGTTTTTAAATAGTATCTACAATATAAGACCCCAGCCTCAGTTTAATAACCCCACTTTTTCAATTAAATACCCTCACTTTTTCATAGCCAAATAACCGCATTTTTTGCTCAACAAACGTGTCAGCGGGCTGGGTGGTGGAGGCTTTACGTCCCGGCAGGTTTCCGGATCCGTTTCCCTATTTCCTGCGTTTCCGTGACGGAGCGGTTAATTTTCGAACTTAGTTCGAGGGTACGCAGAGTTGTGTGACGACGCGGAATATTTGTGCGGTAAATTAGTTTAGTTTGTTGAATTGGAGAGGGGAAATTATTTATGGGGAAATAATACGATACGGAGTGCATTTTGGGAACCTACTGTTGAAATTTATATATTTTGTAATAGGCTTGCCCCCTATTACATGGGACTTAAATATAACTGGTGAAATGTGGGTGTAAGTTCTATAGGTACAGCTCTACCTAAACCTTCAAGGATTTGTTTAGATGTTTTTCATATAATTCACTGGTACTGGAACGCCATTGAAATATGTATGTAGTTGAAAATGATTAAATCGAGAAAATTGAAAACAATGTAGTGTTTTCATAAAAAGAAGGGCTTGTGGCTAAGTAATAACAGCTGCACGGGTCGATCGATCAGGTATAGCTACGCTTACCGCGGTTGATCCATGGATGGGTGACTATCTTTACATACTAAGACCCCTCTGCGCCTCAGAAAGCACGATGCAATGAAGGGTTAAGCCGTTGGTCCCGGCTGTCATTTGTCTTTGACAGTCGTTACGGGTAGTTAGAAGCCCAAGGTAGTTAGAAGCCCAAAAGTCTGACAACCATTCTTACCAAGGGGTATCGTGTTACCTAGTAATTAGGTTATGAAGGTCAGATAGGTAGTCTCTCCATGTAAAATACTGGTATTCAGCTACATCCGATTAGACTGGAAGCCGACCCCAACATAGTTGGGAAAAGGCTAGGCAGATGATGTAGTGTTTTCATAAAAAAATATTTATAGCATCCGATTCTCGTTATCGTGTACGTTACGAATTAAAAACTTTGAATTTTTTATTAATTGATCTTACAAATAAAATTAATGACCAGAATTAATATTATCAATGCGAAAGTAAGTTTGTTTGTTTGTCACGCTTTCACGCTATAAGGGGTGAAAGGATTTGGATGAAATTTGGCACATGACCTGGAGAAGGACATAGGCTAGTTTTCATCCTGGATCGCAGACGAAGTCGCGGGCTACAGCTAGTACGATATAAACTAAAGAGTATCCATTCAACAGTTTTGCTTTTATGTATTAGCGGTACAGGCAAAGACGTAAAACCTCGCACTGAAAATAAACAAAATTGCTCACTTAAAAAGTAACCAACGTTTGCTCATAAAATTGATTTTGTCACTAAGATTCATATAAGACCTGACAGATACTATCACTTCCAATATAGTCGCAAAAATATCCAAGGGAAGGAAACCTTTTTTTACACCCTTTTGTTGGAAACCCTTTATCTCGGATCAGCACTAATCCAGATACATAATTTATAAGCTGCTGTTTCTTTAGATAGAACATGGTTCAGGTTAGTAGCAATGAAAAAGGATTAGTTTAATTTTCACGCGTAACAGTTAATTTGTTGGTGTGAAAGTGGTTATAATATTTGAATTGGGTAATTTATATGAAAGCACTGAACAAACTGTGTTTTTTATCAAGAATCCAAAATTGTAGAAAACTATTTTATTTATTTATTTATTTATTTAAGTTTTCATGCACAACATAACAGAATGTATTTCCAAGGCGTTGTACAGAACAATATACAAACTAAAAATTATCTTAATAATATTATCTTTCATCCATCCTCTCACAAAAACTTAAACATTCACGACACACATCGATCCATCTCCCAGCAAACAAGTCACATTCCGGTGTTGATGTCAGAAGAGCATTGAGCATAGTAAGGGCCCGAACGAGGGGCGAGTTAGCTCGCGACACCGTGCGTGCTGATGGTACGGCTAGTAGCCGGTGACTTCGCGGCCTGAGTTGATGTTTGGGCAGACCAGGAACAAAAAGCCTTACTAACTGCTCCACTAGTTCCTGACAATCGGACTCACCCCGCATAATACGGCAGGCAGTGATAAGCAGGAAGCACTTACGCCTTACCTCGAGACAACTATAAAACATACATACAGGGTGGCAGGGACATCAACGCGAAAACTGTTACTATGGATTCAGTAAATGATTCTGAACCCCCTGCGTTGAAATTAAAAATTAAATTAAAAAATAACCGACGAAAATTTTCAACGCAGGGGATTGAAATTTTTGGTCGATATTTTTTTTTTTAATCAGTTGTTCCGTCATACATTTTGACCGCGTATGTATTGCACTTTTCTATGGAATAGCAGATTTTTTTTTCAAACCGACGAAAAATTTCAACGCAGGGGTTTTCAGAACCATGTACTGAATCCATGGTAACAGTTTTCGCGTCGATGTTCCTGCCACCCTGTATATGGTAACAGGGTAGGCAGAAACTACGAAACGAAACTACTAATAAATCAAAGTCAAAGTCAAAGTCAAAGTATCTTTATTGTGGGCATATGTAAATGTAGTTTACGTTTAGTTCAAAGCTCGCTGTTCCCTTAAACCAGCCAGTTATTTATTAGAAAAAACGGAATAAAGTTAGAGGAAGAAGAATAACGTTTATTTGGACACAAAAGGGAAAATAATGTTTTAACAACAATCGTGTGTGCCTCACGGCTGCGCCAAAAAGGGTTCATTTTAGCATTATTGGATTCAATTAGGTAATTCAATTAGCGTCAGGCAAATGCTGTCTGACGCTGATTTTCTAATGAACCTTTAGGGACAAGTGACGGGAAGTTGTTTTTATTCCACTCTTATGTGCTGGAGCCGCATCTGCATTTATCGTGACAAAGCTTCGCATACACGCAGATGTGACCAACTCTTATCGGTTATAGTCGTGATAGTTCGGGCTGCGTAGCACTTACCGCCCGGGTGGCGGTACATAATAAGCGTGGGGCGTGGTCAGACTAGCGTTGCGCGTTGGTCATTTCGACTTAGACGCTCTGTCAAAATAATGGAGAGCCATTTTGGATTATTGCTCGATAATTCGCTAAAATTATGAAACCGCTAATGTGATCACCGCAATAGCGCGATAACTTTTTACCGAGCAAAACATACGAAGCTTCGGCACGCATTGCTTTGTCACGATAGACGCAGGTGCGGCCCCACGTTTATTGTAATGATTAAATTATGTTTATTTCTGTATGTAGATCTTTTAAGACACTTTAACACGTCAATTTTTTGGTCAATATTTTAAAACTAGATGGCGCCGGTATTTCCTACCTGACTGATCCCTGAGAAGAAATACCGAAACAAACTCAGAGCTCATGGTCTCTTTTAAAGTCCAACTTGTGTACTTCTTCTAACCCAGTTATCGTATACTTAAGTAATAAAAAAATATAAAGCGTTAGGTTATTACTATAGTTATAACTATAGTTTATTAAAAATAGTTAATAAACTATAGTTATGTCTCAATGAACAAGATCCGGTTCAGGATTATGCCGGAAGCAAGCCCCCGGAACAAGAGGAAAACCGGTAGATCCCGAAACTGTGAAAGATTAATGTAATGGATTTAGTGAAACCGATACAAAGGGTGAAAGCTTAAGTTCCAGTAATAGATGTGATCAAAGAGAATGTAGGTAGGTAAGGCTGGCCTTACCTTATTACCTTATTAATACAAATTTTGCAAATTTTACAAATCATAGCCAATCAATTTTGCAAAATGTTTTTGATTGCTGTATAGTATCGCAAATTTCTATAATGATTGTTAATAATATCAATATCATTAATTTGCCTTGAATTTACCAAACAATAATACATTATTTACATACATACCAAAAAAACACACCATACCATAAATTCACGCCATGGGGGAAGGCAGAAACTATAGAGCGCCATCTGTTACGATCCTTACATATTCCTTTTGCTTCGTTGACGTTCATACATCTAAACATACACGCACGCCGCAAAATAAATTATAAATGTCAACAGTAAATATAAATAATTCATAAAATCTATGTCAAAATAAATGGTTCTTCTGACAGAAATTCCTTCAATTTAATGATCATCCGGTCTACTCCCGGATATGCAATGGTCTATGTAGCACCATAAAACATGAGGCTCCAGGGGCTAGTGCAAATCTTGGGGATCATTCGAATTATGGAGTCTGATTAAACCACGCTGGGATCGGTGCATTTCATTCATTCATTCATTCATTCTGCAAAGGTCGATTTAAACCAAACGTGCGTTTGCTTATTCTTTCCCCTCTCTATCGAATCCTCTTTGTGTAAACACAAACAGAGATGAATTCTTTCGTTATTCTTTCGATACTAAAATATCATGAAAATAATGCTCTTATTGTTGCTCTCGTTCTCTGTTCGTTTGGTCTAAACCCATCCGTGAAATAATAAAATATCATCGCTTCCTATTAACTTTAAAAGTAGTGAGTATCATAGTAATAGTAATTTTGCAATACTACTCGTATGGAAATATAAAATTATGGCTAATAATTGAATTTAAAAAAAAAATGCCATAATCAATATCGTAACACCGAATATTTAGTTTTGTGTTATATTGCAATTCATTATTAATATTCGAGTTCACTAGTCAGCGATATTTCATATTTCCATACAGTAATATCGCCAAATTAATCAAAAGATGTAAATATTTGACAGCTATTTGCGACGTTGCCAACTTTTAGAATGAACGTTCTTAAAAATTCGCCGTCCGCAACGACGCGATAAACACACAAAATACCTACTTCCTTATCCAAAACGGTTAAAATATTTACTCTATTGCTCCCTTAACTGGCCAGTCATTAAATATGGGGGTCAGTTTCAAACCTTCAGGGGCCGTTAGAGCTGTATAGAGCTATTTGGGCAGGAAGTGACCCTTAACTAAGGTACATAATATAATTGGCAAGTTTATAGGGTGGGTGAGACGGTGTGACAGCTATTATAGCTGACCTAATAGAGGTTTGTGATAAGTCTTTCATGAATTCTGTTTTGGTTGACTTATTTATCCTAATCCTTACTAATATGGTAAATCCGAAAGTGAGTGTTTGTTTGTTTGATTGTTACGTTTTCACGCTAAAACGGCTGAACGGATTTGGATGCGGCACATGGGTTAGGATATAGGAAACTTTATCCTGATATTCCCACGGGAGCGATGCTTATGCTGGTGAAATCGCGTTGCGTAGCTAGTATATAATAAATTTATAAAATCTAGTTTTACTTTGCTAGAATCGTACCTTACTATTATTAGACACTAGCTTCAGCCCGCGACTTCATTCGCGTAGAAGTCATAAGATACACATTGCTCGTCTCCTAAGGATCGAAGCGTGATGTTAAATAGCTTATAACCTTCCTCATGAATCTGTCCGTCCATTGATGAAAACCGTACGAAAATCTATTCGGCAGTTTTTGAGTTTATCGCGTTCAGACAGACAGGCGCGGTAGACTACGTTTTTAGGGTTCCGTAGTCAACAAGGAACCCTTATAGGTTCACTATGTCCGTCTGCCTGTCTGTCTCTCTGTCCGTCCGTCTGTCTGTCTGCGGCTTAACTCAGTGACTTTTAGTACTAGAAAGCTGTCAATTGGCCGATATGGCCGACAAAGTAGTAAATCAAAAGTATGAAAAAGAAAAACAGCTTGTCTATCCTATGGTGTAGCATGCCGTTAGAAAGGTCGTTCAAAAATATTGTGAGTGTGTTAAAACCATTTTTGGATTCAGGGATATTTGCGAAATATTAAGCTTTAAAGTGCAAAATTTGTTAAGAGTCAATAAAACAAGAAAATAATGAATTACTTGAATAATGCATGCGATTAATAAATTATATTAAATTCATTAAAAATTTTTACGTACTTAACAATTAATTCTTGAATGACATTATACTACAAACTACAAAATTCACAACTTATAATCCAAAAACTTTTTTAAAGGTTAATTTATTGGTAGGTTTGCACATAAACAAGAATAATAACCATTAAAAAACCGAGTTTTGCGGTTTTGTTTGGGTAGTTCCTTAGAACTACCCAAACAAAACCCATGAGAGCATGGTTATTAAGAGAGAATGGTTATTATTCTTGTTTATGTGCAAACCTACCAATAAATTAACCTTTAAAAATCTTTTTGGATTATAAGTTGTGAATATTAAGATATCTTTTGATATGAGATAGCCGTATTATAAGTACCTAGCATTTCGTAACAAATAATCAAAATAGTTTAAGTTCCTATACCTAGAACTACCTAGATAGTTTTGCCACAAGCTCACGACCAAAGTATCAAACTTTGTCTAAACTATTACCTACATACAGTATGCAGCCTGGCTTGCTGCTACTTATTAGTACATTATTATTCTCTAAGTACTATGCTTTGTACCGCTTCATTTGTTCCCTAATTTGTTGAAACACACTCAATTTATCTTCTACTATATAAAAATAAGTCGGGTTTTCCTTCCTGACGCTATAACTCCAGAACACACGAACCGATTTCCACGGTTTTCCATTCGTTGGAAAGGTCTCGGGCTCCGTGAGGTTTATAGCAAAGAAAATTCAGGGTAGGGTAGGTAGGGTAAGTAGGGTAGGTAGGTAGGGTAGGTAGGTAGGATAGGTAGGGTAGGTAGGGTAAGTAGGGTAGGTAGGTAGGGTAGGTAGGTAAGATAGGTAGGGTAGGTAGGGTAAGTAGGGTAGGTAGGTAGGGTAGGTAGGTAGGATAGGTAGGGTAGGTAGGGTAAGTAGGGTAGGTAGGTAGGGTAGGTAGGTAGGATAGGTAGGGTGGTAGGGTAACTAGGGTAGGTAGGTAGGGTAGGTAGGTAGGATAGGTAGGGTAGGTAGGGTAGGTAGGGTAGGTAGTTAGGTGCGCCGTAAATAAGTTCTTAATGCTACCCGTGCGAAGCCGGGCCGGGCAGCTAGTCTGTTTATAAAATTAAATAAAGTTAAGTTCATGATCACAGTATATTTTGTATTTTAGTTTCTACGACTAGCTTAAGGCTCCTCCTACACACAGTACCGCCCCGGACAAGCCGCAGTGGGCCCGGCTTGCCAAACAAAGGACGCTTAGCAAAAGCCGGCGTTCCGTACCGCCGGCACTGAGTATAGTAGTAGCTTTTAGGTATTTATTTTGATTAACACTATCATTCATCTGTTGCACTTACTAATTAACAGACTTCAAAAAAGGAGGAGGTTCTATGTTCGTCTGTATGTATTTTTTTGTTTGTTCATCGGTTTCTCCGCGATGACTGGGCCGATTCACGTGATTCTTTTTTCATTTGGTAAAGGAAGTTCACGCTGTGGTCCCTTACATTTTATTAACTTTGCTTTAGTAGCTTTTGAGTAAGCTTCAATAATACGTATGTTATTATATTGAGTATGTTGATAAAAGTCGGTTGTTTTAATTTTTTATAGCACCGTTTGTCTCTTAATTGCTTTTAAACACAATAGATTTGCTAACTTTTTTTTCTTTGTCAATCAGTAACCGCTGTTCTTAGCGGTTCCCAAAGTTTAACTTACTAACCCCCAGGCACTACAAGTTTTCTTAGCACTTCTCGACAAACTTCGTAAATCTCTTGGAACTGTTAAGAGCTAATTAAACTAAACGCCTTAAAAATTTCTTCGACTGGGATGATAAATAGATATTAAGAGTCAACTTGAGTCTCCCAACTTCAAACTTTCAATTTTGGAGCCGTAAAAACTTGGTAGGAGTACAATTGGTCTATTTTCACCGTGAAGACTAAGGCCCATATCACACTGGCGCCGAGTGTGATTCCAGCGAGGCGATTGATTAACGCACCTGCTGCGTGTACGTAGCGGACACGCCACGTGTGCGCAACATGTTCGCAGGGGTTTCGTAATGAGAGCGATTGACGTGAGTGTACAAGAGAAAGCGAGACAAGCGAGTGTATAAAATTATGAAAAGTCGGAGAACACGTCGAGTAGTCGTGGCTACTTTGCTTCGCCCCCGCGGAGAGCACGTTTGCTTCACTGGAAACACGTTGGCAAATCGTCAGTGTGATAACGATCTTAGGCGAAATGAGCTGTCATTCGATAACATGATTTTTACAAAATAGATCGGCAGTAATCTGCCTTACGTTTATAAGTTTAATATTAACTACTGGGTACTGCTCCTTTTTTTACTCTGTTGAATTTTCAGGGCGAATACGCTTACTTTTGTTCCGCATAGAACATTCCTTCAAAACTTGTTTAACAGTAACGCGGCAGAAATTAATACGATATAAACTGTTATCATGCCGCACAGTGGAAATAAAACAAAAGCATATACGATTTCTGTCTGCATCATTATAACTCCAGGGTCTTATCAACTAATCACGACCCCAAAAGTCATAACACTTTGAGAAGCAAGGCCTTTAATATGAATTTACGACCTCCATGCAGGCCGGGGGTGCTATTGCTAACAATTCATTGCCGTTGTCAAGGGACATCACAGCTTCGTGCCAATAGCCTTTATATGGCCTCTAGCGATTTCTCTAGTGAATATAGACGTATGGACACTTTCTGTGTATGTGTATAGCTATTGCCTTTTGTCTGCAGCCTGAAAAAAGAGTGATTTCTTTGTCTGATATGTTCATAAGGCCTTTATTTATTTTTGGCCAGGAAATTATCAACTAACTTCTCCCGCTCTGGGCGGAGCGAGAGGGCGTGTCAAACTCTTACTGACTAAAACCCATCCGTGTTCCTTCAGTTGCCATGTTAGCGGGGGCCACGATCTCCCTTTCGGACTTCTTCGCAACCCCGACAGGCATCAGCCCTAGCGGACCCCGTCAGTTCTTCTGACATCTCTTTGAGGCTCGCGTAGAACACAACGCGCCGTCGACACGAGCCTGGTCCATGTTCATAAGGCCTGGGTTTGTATACAACCAAAATGGTGAAGTAAACCTTGGGACTTCTAATGTTTTCAAGAATGATAAAGTTATTTTTTTGTGTTTTGTATTTTAAAGTAAGTTGCTGGGAATAGAAAATATTATTTTATTGTAACTATATTTTTACCTTATTGCACCTATGTTACAAAAAAAATACTATTTTGTCCCAAACTTTCAATTATTTTTTAACCGTATTGAACCTAGGTTACAAAAATACTATCTCAACCCAAACCTTTCACTAAATTAGAAAAATATCCATGCACCACATTTTCTCTAAATCCCGTTCCGCTTTTAGGCACATGCCAATCAAAAATATAATCCGCTGAATCTAATCTAACCAGTTGTTGAACAATTGAAACATGCCTGTTCGTGAATACGGGATGTTCACAATCAGCAGGGGAATGTATAAACATGTCAATTCCAACGGAACACGAGATACAAAAGGGTTGAGGGTACTCCACATACATTGTCGTGCGTAATTGGGACCAGCTGTTTAGAACCGATCTGATGAATAACAGGCCTCCATGCCTCCATGCCCTTGAAATATGACAATGATAAACAATACGTGAACAGGTAGTACTTAAATCCTGTCATCTTCTCTAGGAAGCAAGTTATTTTAACACTAGACTAGCCTATAATAAATAATTACCTACATAGGCCAACAAAATTTAACCAAACTTCTTAACCAGAAACTAGACTATACATTTCCGAAGGTTTTCGATGCGCTGAATCCGAATCTGGCCTCAGAATTGCTCTATCACGTCAGGTTTCTGAGCACCTTGCAACCATTGCGGTGCGCACAATAGTTTCCGGATACATTATCCGGACAGGGCCGAACGCTGCCGGAATTGGACACGATTGCACCTCTCTAATATTAACTTAATGACGACAGAATTTCGAAGTGGATGGTAGTTTGGTGATATTGGAGTATATAGAGTGGTATTATTTAACGCATTGCAGGTATCCTTAATAGATGTTATTGGTCCACTGTGATTATAAACAAAGTATTATAAGTATAACACTCTATGTAGGTTCTACATACCTATATGTATAGATCAAAAGTAGTCAAAACCAATCGAACTTTTTTTGTGATTTTCTTCTCGCAAGTCTGCCTAGGAGGCCTAGGAGCCTAGTCGACTGCCTAACCGAACTGTGCCTTAATAAATTAAGGCCTCCAGCCAGGGCATAAAACTTATAAACAATTGAACTTGAAAAATGTTCACAAGAATATATATGTAACTACTTTTGGTGCCATTCAGAAAATCTTAATTTTTTTCTCGTACCCTGGCTATGATAACTACTGCTGAAAGTTACTCTCAAGCTAATAAGCATGCCTGTGACAACGTCACACTAAAATATTGTTAAGTGTACCAGACACAAAGGATCTCACCAGAGGCGCGGGCTTGCGGACGGTGAGCAATGGGTAGCTCGCCGTCCGATAAGGACCAGGCCCGGGTCGACGGCGCGTTGTGTTCCACGCGCGCCTCAACTCAGCCCAACAACTAAGAACTGACGGGGTCCGATAAGACTGCCGAGCCTGCTGGGATTGCGGTTATTGTCCGAAAGGGTTACCGTGATGGCCCCTGATAATATAGGCAACTGAAGGAACACGGGTGAGTTTTAGTCAGTAAGACATGCGCTCCCGCTCCACCCAGAGCGGGAGAAGTTATTTAATAATTTCCCACCCAAAAAAAGAACAAAGGAACTAAATTACAAACATGATTTTTTAAATAGTAAGAAATACGTCCTACAAAAATAAAATTACATTATATAGAGAAAATATTACATACACAAACTAATATTATATAGAGAAAATATTTTTTTGTATATTTGTTTGTTTGTTTGTTATGGATAAACTCAAAAAATACTTAACTGATTTTAAAAAAATCTTTCTTTCACCTATAGAAAGCTACATTATCAGCGAGTAACATGAACGTATTTTATTTTTCAAAAAATTTAAGATCCCTGCGAACATTGCAAGAATATTACCCAATACCAACCCAATTTTTGATATTGGGAGTTCGATTGGATAAGTATTAATATTAATTATATTATATTAATAGTAATAGTATATTAATAGTAATAATATAATTATATAATAACTATTATTTATTAATTTTAAAAAATCCTCTGCCGCCCCGTCCGCTAGTCTGCGCAGGCCATTTTGAAGTATCATCCGCATCGCTGTCACCCGGAAACGTGCCCAGAAGACTGACAGCATTTGTTACCAAAAAAAAAAATATGCACGTAATATTTTTTCCTCAATTCCATATCAAAATTTGGCACGAAAAAAAGATAAAACTCTCAAGTGAAACTCAATATTTCCACCAATAGAATAACTTCATTTCGTTTCAGCATAAAACCTTATTTCCCCAATTTTCTGTTTATCCATCAATGAAATATGAAGGGAGCTATCCGCATACGCCTAGGGTCGTACTGATGTTACATTATTTTTTTTATACCCTGTATGCGTCTCGACAGGTATTTATAACTCATGTTTGATCCCTTGTGAGGCGGGTAGATCGATGCTTATTTTTTGTATTTTTTAAAACGGAAATTGTGTAAAGATGTTTATGAAAAGTTAGTTTGTGGAAAGTATTATGCCATGTAGACAACAAATGGTTTGTCAGTCATTTTCATAAGAGAAATACCATTTTGTTTGATTTTCAAACAAAGTGGTATTTTTTGTAACTGTTGTTACATAGGTTGTAAACTATGCCTACGTGGTTAAAATCTATATTTATTTTAAATAGTAAATCCTTTCATTTTAATCCATTACTTTCTCCTATATTTTCAAGCTCATTCTTAAACCTATAATAACGCCTTTTTCACTAACCTTACCATAGGTGAGTATATCAGAACAAAGCCTGACAATTCAGTCACAGCACACCTTCAAAACTGTAAATCCACTTTTAAAACAATTGTAACTGAAAACTGAAATCTGTCATAAAACAAGCTCTCACTTAAAACAAACACATTAATCTCACATAAGCACTTTTCTCTAACAATGGCTGAACCAACTTCGTAGATAACTTCAAGCAAATAAGAACTTGTGCTAACTTGCATAAACTTTACATTTGATTGAAAAGTTTCAGCATACTTCGCGAAGTCGGGTAGCAGTGATATAAAGGACGTTTGTGTGTTTAAGTTGAATATTTACTGAGTTGATTGAGAAGTAAAGATAAGTTGACACTGGGATGTTTGATGAAGATAATTAGTCTCCTGGAGTGTTTAATACAAAGGAAGTTTTAAAACGCTGATGGTAATTATCTGGGTGCTCATATCCCGGCGAAATCCTGCCTTGATAATAACTCGTTGTTAAAACTCTTGAAATTGGGTATCTGTAAAATATAAATAAAGATTTGTTCCTGCAAGAAACTTTTCTAAAATGGACGTAATGTGCGCAACGTTCGCACTAACGAACACTCATTTTGATAATAAAGTTTTATCATTTGGACGTGCTGCTCAATCGTGTAACTTACCATGGTGATTTGGCATCAGTAACTGAAGAAATAACAACGCATTTGACAGATGCCGCCAAAACAACATGGCCGCCACAAACTGTCAACATCGACCCGCCCTATTTGAAAGACCCTTTTGTATATGGTATCACTTCTTGGAGCAATAATTTACTGATCAGTGGATGTTTTTGAAGTGGAAACTTCTTAAGAGCGAGCATTCTGAAAGTGGGCAACGTCACAAATAGATGTCAAATATTTCGCTGTTTTGATTAATTTGGCAATGTTACTGTATGGAAATATGAAATACGGCTAACTAGTGAACTAAAATATTGATTATGAAATGTAATAATTAATATCGTAACACTGAATATTTAGTTTTATATGTCAAACAAGTATTTGGAAACTTTCCAAATGCCTTTTTTATATCCATTGCAATTCATCTATACTAATATTATACAGAGAAAAGATTTGATTTTTTCTATACAGGGTGTAAGGGACAGCCCTCCGCCAACTAACAGGGTACATTCAGCTCCTTATTCTGAATCATATTCCACCGAAAATTTTCCCAGGAAAATTTTAATTTTTTTTTTGCGTTTTTTAATTTACTATTTCTTTCTTTTAATGTAAAATTACATTCTCTGTACGCAGTACTCCATTAATGTAAATAGAACAGGTAAAACAGTAAAAACAGCAATGGATGTTGAACAAACGACGCGTGAAATCAGCTGTTCAATTTCTCGCTGCGCTGCCGTTCGCTACCTACCTACGTGCGTTTTGCCACGGTAGCAATACATTGCGTGTAAGGTAATAAAACAAATCAGGTTAATTGGATTCCCATAACATTCCTGAAATAATTTCATGTACCGGTCATCTTAGTATGATATACTGACTTCACCCTATCAGTCTGCGGAGGGCTGTCCCTTACATCCTGTATTTGTTGGCTACGCTTTCATGCTAAATCGGCTAAACGGATTTGAATGAGTTTTTGCACATGGGTTAGGACATAGGACATTTTTTATCCCGATATTTCCACGGGGCCGAGACTTACACGGGTGAAACCGTGGGGCGCAGCTAGTTATTAATATTCTAGTTCACTAGTTAGCTACATGTCATATTTCCATATAGTAATATTGTCAAATTAATCAAAACAGGTAAATATTTGACAGATATTTGCGACATTGTAAGTTTTTAGAATGAATGCTTTTTTGGTCAAGGAAAATCTTATGGGTTCGCGTCACTGACATGCTACTGGTAACAGTATATCTTTAGAAGTATGAGGAACAGGGTGTAAAGTTCACTCATTCTCTTTAGAACTAAAACTTAAAAACAAACAACTGCCCAAAAATTGATATCGGGGAAGTTATATATATGGTGTTCGCGCGGTAACCTCTAATTGCGCGATGCAGTTTATGTGACGTCAGGATTTTGGGCGACATCAGGTCTTTGATGCGTAGTTCGCATGTGGCGATGTAGATATCTGCAGCTGTGAGTATGACGTGTTGCGCTTGGCCAGTAGTAAAAGCAAAATGTATTTTATTAATTTATCATTTCTAATGAATCATTTTAATTTACAAATAATAAAATTAAATTATTTTTGATATTTTTTTTAAACCACTGTTTTTTAGTTTTAAGTTTTCACTTCTGTCTGTTTATTTAGTTCTTAGCTCATATTTTTTAGCTCTCAGGAAAAACGATTATGACAAAAAAAGAGTTTGGATTTTCTTGTGTGATTCCTAAACAATTTGTTTTATTATTTTTCTACTATACGTACTTTTTACTTACCAAACAAGAACACACAATATCCAACTGATATGACAGTGGCATATTGTAGGAAGAAAATATAAAATTGCAAATGGTCGCAATTCTTATTTAAATAAATTCCTTTCTAAATCGAATAAATTGGAGTTCTATCGAGTATAATAAGACGAGCGTACAAAGCCACTATGGATACTTACACCTGTCGATACAGGAAAAGGAAAACTGTCGACAATAGAAACTCCTTTGTGGCTTCCATACACCTGTCGTTTACTATTTCTTTCACAAAGCGAATACTTCAAGTGGTTTAAGAGATTATTTTTATAAACGAACTTACTTAATATTCGGTTTCTGAATTGAGAATTTGAAGTTGAGAGCTTTTTAAACTCTACCTTAGCATTATTTAAGGCTATTTTAAGGTGATTTCTTCAATTTAGCCCGCGGAATTCAAAATCTCTTACGTTCTTTTCCAAAAAAGAAATTGTATTTCGCAAGCTACATTGCAGCAATCGCATTAAGAGTTTCACAAGTTCTCAATTTCAAATTTTCTTTTCAGAAAAAGGGTGTGACTGTCATTATTTTGGTTGGGCCCATTTTTAAGATCTAAAATTTTAAACTAAGTCTTGAAATACTTTTTGGAGTCTTTTTTATGGCATCTCGCTGGTCTACCTAGCAGACTGTCGGCTGCTTAACCGGGCTATCCTGTGGATATCCTAATAAATTGGCTTATATTAAGCCCTCCAGCTAGGGCATAAAATTAATAAACTAAGCTACCACACGCTACGGTCACCTGGGCATTCTGTGAGGTACGGACCTCGGCTTAGAGCGTCACTGGGGGCCGGCAGTAAGGAACAGCTAGATCGAATAATTTTGGAAGACGATTGAAAGGAGGAAGGGTAGGATATACGTACTCTTCCTCCTTTTATACTTCATTCGTAACTAAACTGTTTTACATAAATACAGTGAGCTGGAATATTGATTCTCTAAGAAAACTTAGTGAAACTCCGGAATATGTAAATGAAGAAACATTTGCGATAAGTGTAGCTCTTCCTGAATTTCATTTCTCGATATCTATTTTCTACATTTTGGAATGTGAAAATTAAGCTTAAAGTTATATTTTTGAAGCCAAATGCCACCACATGTAGCCTGAACATCACTGTAACAGTAAAGATATGCTGAAAAAATTATAGAACGGATATTTAGATCAGTGCTATGCCTAAGAAGATTGTATAATATTGTCGAATTATACTTTTATAAAAAGTGGCAATTTTCTACGATATTACGACTGTTATTGTCAAATATTTTACCGCTTTACCAGGCAGTATGATTCATGACTAGGGTGTTCAGGAAACGTCGGATCAGCCAATGGATATTCAAAAACTTACTTCTTGATCGAGGCTCTAAAAATAAGTAACAAGTGCTCTTCTTTGTGTCGCTGGCACGACAGTGTTTTAGGTCTTGATGGCTCTAAACTTCGCCACTTCCAGGGCAGCGTCGGTGGCAGCTCAGCAATAATCATAATACTTAATTTAGTTTGGTTTCAAAATGACATTTTAATTACCAAATCTCAGATGCTACGGACAAAATTCAAGTTTCAACGTGGTATTTTCCGATCTATTGAAAACATCCGGGAGGAAAGAAGTAGATATCCGCTTTGTGTTAGCTTTTAACCTTTACGGAGAAAGCCAATCTATGAAATGAAAGCCGGAGTGGTTTGTGCTGCTCACATTTAGCAGTTTAACATAATGTTGAGGGTTATTTTGGGATAGGTAGTTAGCTGTATTGAATAATTGCTTAGTATTGAATGATGTCTATTAGATACTTACTACCTTTTCATGTGATAGGTAATATGAACGTAATTTGACATCTAGTAGTGTAACTTCTATGACTTTTTTCTTACTTCTATTTTTGTGCCCATTATAACAAAAACTTCAAACAATTAGTGATAAACCAAAAAATACGTCTATCGTTTTAAATCGCCATTCATTGAACACAAACCTATATTATAAAGCCGACGCCAGACACAGCAACAATATTTGAACACTTGTGAGCTACGTAATAAATATGTGATCAAACTTTGAACAAATACCCAAATACGGGGGGTATTTGGGTATTTGTTCAAAGTTTGAACACATATTTATTACCTTAAAAGTGTTCAAATATAATGACTGTTTCTAGCGCCGGCTTAAAAACTTAACTGTGCTCCTATATCGTCGCTTTTCCCACACTTTATATAGCTGAGCTTCCCTAACTGGGGCTCAGTTAGGAAACCCTAACTGAGTCCCACTTACCCTGAGCGACAATCTCCGGATCAATCCAAAAGTTCAAAGGATTTCAAATTGCTTCCCGAGATCGTATTGTAGGAGCGATATTTAAAATCAAGTTACTATTAAAAGTTGTCAAAGGCAAAACAGCCAGATGGCTGTTGTAAGACGGTACGCAAAATGGTGCGGACATTGCCAGCAAATTGATTGTCTATTAACCTTATTTTACTTGGATCCAATTTGAGAGATTGACTAAAAGTAAATTTCAAGATATAATTCTACTTAGCTCCCTTGTTGGTCTACTGGTCGAAAGCGCTTATACTGAGCATGAGGTCCTGGGTTCGATTCCCAGGTCGTGCAGCGTTGTTGGGTTTTTTCATAAAGAATTTCTCAGTAGCAGCTTGGAGTCTGTATTTGTGTCCGTTTGATGTCAACGGTAAACAGCTAGTGCGCGACGGCGACTCGATGGTATGCGTGTGTATGAAGCGCGAGTCTCTTAGCGAGTGTTCTGCCCGCGAAGAAACCGTCGCTGATCGAGTACTCTCTCGTCGTTGCGGCAAACGAGTATTCGCCGGCGCGGTGTAAACAGTCAGCGATCAACTATTAGTTAGGTTTATCTATCGATATAAGTATTTCTTTTATTTACACGGGATCTAAAAAAAATGCGGTTGTTGAGTATGTAAATCGATAATATTTACACTCCATTTGAAATAAGATTAGACATTTAAATAAACCTTTTTTACAGTCTGTTCAATCGATTTTGACTTCTATTGCGTTGACATGACAAATGGCAGCTGCAGTAAACAGTCAGGGTTGTAACCACTTTTTTGTTTTTAATGCCATCCTTATTATGTCTACTTATGACTAAAACCCACCCGTGTTCCTTCGGTTGCCCTGTTGCCGGTGGCCACGATCTCCCTTTCGGTTTTCTTCGCAACCCCGGCAGGCATCGGCCCTAGCGGACCCAGTCAATTCTGCTGACATCTCTTTGAGGCGCGCGTGGAACACAACGCGCCGTCGACCCGGGCCTGGTCCTTATCGGACGGTGAGCTACCCATTGCTCACAGTCCGCAAGCCCGCGCCTACGGTGGCCGGAAATCGGCTTGCGACTCCCGACGCCCTGGGCGTCTCCTCCTGCGGCGGTTAGGGGCGTGAGGGCGCAATATTTGCCTCTCCCTCACGCGTTCCGCCTCCTCCTTCGCGAGCATTACCGCTTCGCAGAAGGAGGTGACGGCCTCCCATTTCCTCTGGCTCCGTACCATGGCCTGAACCAGGGCCGGACGCGAGAGATCACCGCCGCCGATCGCCTCCACGAGGACACGGCGATGCTCCGCCCAAGCTGGGCAGACCTCCACCGTATGCTCCACCGTGTCCTCCGGGCGATCCACACAATGATGACACCCGGGCGTTTCCTCCCGCCTTATCCTGTGCAGGAACCTCCCGAAACAGCCGTGTCCGGTGAGGACCTGCGTCAGGTGGAAGGTGAGGACGCCGTAGCGCCTCTCTAGCCACTCCTCAAAGAGGGGTCTTATCGCCGCAATTGTGGCGTGCCCAGCGCTGGGTTGCGACAATCGCACTCTCCATGACGCCATGAGATCCCGCCGGAGCTCTGTCCGCTGTGCCGTGATTTCTCGCGGCAGCGGAGTTAAGCCCCGGCGTTTGGCCTGCTCGCGCAACTCCCACATGTGCGCGAGGACCTTTGCCTCAAGATCCCATGGCGGTAATCCGGCAAGGAGGCACGCCGCCTCGTAGGAGACCGTGCGGTATCCTCGGGCCAGCGTCCGACATCTTCAACAATAATCGTCAAATTTCAGCCAATTTACACAAAATCTTTATGAATTATACACTTAAATCTTTCGGATGAATCACTCCGCTCATTAGTGAAAACCGTTTGAAAATCCGTTCGGTAGTTTTTGAGTTTATCGCGTTCAGACAGACAGACAGACCGATAGGCAGACCGATAGGCAGACAGACGCGGTGGTGGACTTTGTTTAAAAATATGTAAAGTTTAAAATATGTGTATACACCATGTATATAGTTACTTCCACGTCGGCGGGTGGGACGGGTACCTAAAGCGTCAGACAGACAGACGGGTAATTTCATACACAAGTATATTTATCTTGTTGACTAAATCTCAGGGGTGTCACAAAGAGTTCGTGTGTTTATCATTCTTTAATATATTTGCAAATGTTCTGCTCGAGGGCTGTATAATAGGGCTGTCAACAGTCTAAAAGAAGATATTAATTTTACCAATTAAAATGTTCTGTTTTTTTTTTTGTTTGTTTTTGTAAAAAGGTAGAAGGTAATTCAACAACCTTAAGAATTCTGGGTTTGACCTTAAGTATGGTTGTTTTGACCTGAAGAATGGTGGTTTTGATCGTAAGAATAGTGGATAGAACTTTTTCAGACAAGCCCTTTCAAACAAAGATTTAAAACGCTAGATTTGCCCTCACCTTACCACGTACACGAAAAACTGTCCATAATGAGGAAAGTGAGCTCACACATTATTAAATAGCGTTTCCGTGACAATTAACACAAGTTACTGCGACATTGTTTGTTCAGAGGTGCCAAAACGAAACAGAAATGCGGCTATCTTCTGACTAAAAATATTTTGCAAAGAACCTCATTAATTTATATTAAATTCTCGCTTCCCAATTCATATTGTCTTGTTGCCTTATAAATCCATCAATCATGTCATCAATATCTCTTCAGCGAATGATTATACGAAAAGTACGAAAAGGAACAGGCCGATAGAGGTCGTAATTTGCCAGGGGGCGCAAATTACGGGCTTGACGTGATTCATCGTACGCCAATCATTCATAAAGAGTGATAACACGAAGGGAGCAAGGTTAGGTAGGTGGTTAGGTTAAGAGCGTGCATTCTAAAAGTGGGCAAAGTCGCAAATAGATGTCAAATATTTCGCTGTTTTGATAAATTTGGCAATATTATTGTATGTAAATAAGAAATATGGCTAATTAGTGAACTAAAATATTGATTATTAAATGCAATAATTAATATTGTACTACCGAATATTTAGTTTTAGACGTAAAAAAAAAGTGTTTGGAAACTTTCCAAATGCCTTTTTTAGACCTTTTTTCATATTTCCATAGAGTAATATTGCTAAATTAATCAAATAAAGTAAATATTTGACAGCTATTTGCGGCGTTGCCAACTTTTAGAATGAACGCTCTTAATCTAAAAATTTATAATAACAAAGTTGTTTTTTTTTTTTCAAAGATCATGCTTTTGAAATGTTACTCCTGGTACCTATAATATTTTAGCATACCAAATAGTAGTAGGTACAGTGATCATTATTGTGTCACCATTGACATAGGAACTGTGTACAACACTGTGAGAGTGGATTTAAAAACATTAGTATGGATGGATATTAAATATTACATTCGCGAATATCAATCCTGCGAGATAACGGACCAAATTTCATGAAACCAAAATTATAGAAATATTATGTGCGAAATTATCAAGCGCGCGTAAACTGCTGTGATTGGTTGAATGATTTATCAACAGCCGCAGCAGTTTACGCGCACTTGACAATTTGTCACATTATTTTTGGCCCTGCATCTTTAAACATAAATTCCGACTTTGCCTTGGAAAACACCTGAACCTGTTGGGCCAAAGACTAGAGAGGTAGCAAGCAGTAAATAAATAAATAAACCTATTTTTCCTTACCTATACCTCTCTTTTCTATACCTACCTATTCAATGGGTCTGGAAAGTAAGTAATGGATTGTATTCAAAAGTCATGCAACAGATGCTCGTAGTAAAATATTTTCATTTAGTCCGTCTGGTAAAGTCTCAATCAACTAAAAGTTGATCCCAAAATAGTCCATCTTGGTTAAAATTGAAAACTTTCAAAAGGTCCATGACCCATTATTCCTCGAGCAGAATGAACTCTCTCCTAACTTTTTAAAATAAAATAACGAATCTCAATTCGATCTTAATGGGGAACATAATAGGCTATTATCAGTTTGTAGGAAAAACTCCCAGAATTGGGTAATTTAAGAGATTACTTTCGCAATCTTTTTTTTTTTTTTCTTTCGCGCCTATGCTGTTGGTTACCACACGATTGTGCAAAGATTTTTTTTCGGGCATTTTTTCCGATATAAATTATAAATTTTTCATTTAATTAAGAGGATTTTCAGTAGTGGAAAACGATCATTACCAAACAATATCCCAAGCATACTTCAGCATAGGTTTGTCGCTACAAATATTATTTTTTATGTTTTTGAGGTATTTCGCACGTAAATTATGACTGCTTTTATTCAATTATTCCATTTTTTTTTTAAATATAAGCCATAATTTGAATAGGGCATTATGGTTAATATTTTTTATCCATAATGCATAAGTAAGTATGCAGAAACTTTTAAACTCAAATAAATCAGTTGAAATGTTTAATATACAAACGTAACTGTCCTCGCGTACCGTTGACTTCATTTAAGTCTAAAATATTTATGTCCTAAATATTCTGCACCGTGTGCTGGACCCATTACTACAATATTGCGTATGTAAAGTATTCATTGTCTTTCATATTGATTCCGTGAAACAGGCTCTGTTTTATGGACTGGTAATGTATTGTGCTTTTTATTGTCTAGAATATATTCTCGCTTTTTGTGTGGATGAGTTGTATCGATGATAAAGACTTGGTGCGTTAAGATATTGCGTATGTAAAGTATTCATTGTCTTTCATATTGATTCCGTGAAACAGGCTCTGTTTTATGGACTGGTAATGTATTGTGCTTTTTATTGTCTAGAATATATTCTCGCTTTTTGTGTGGATGAGTTGTATCGATGATAAAGACTTGGTGCGTTAAGAGGGCACCGAAAGCAAAATTGCCTATCGTAAATGTGATTTTTTATGAAATTAATAAGACTTAGGTTCCTATCCTATATACTATTAAACGAGCAATATTTGTATATATATATATTTGTAATCACGTTCTCGAAAACGGCTTTAACGATTTCGATGAAAGTTGCAATATAGGGAAAAATCGCGAAAAATCAAGCTAGGTCTCATATCTAGGAAAATTCGTTTTCTCCGTAGTTTAACCCGAGCAGGCCGAGCCGGCGCCCAAAGTTTAGAACAAGATTAATGACAGATAATAATGACATACCAGCATGGAATTAGTATGTACTTTCCCATACTATTAAATGAGCATTCTCTATTTTCAATAGAGCAGAGCTCGGTCGCCCAGATATTAAAAATAATATCAGTAACTACATATTTTCAAACTTTTTGTGGAACAGAAACATAAAATAATACTCGATAGAAAAAAAATACCAAGTAACCTCTTAATTTTCACCCATTCTAATGACTATAGGATAAAAAAACAGTGGCACTCCGGGAGTGCCGACAGAAGTGAAAACTTGAAAAAAAATCGGCACCGTGGTAATCAATGCGTTGATGTCTTTTACTTCACGCACCGCGGTAACCAACGCGTTGATGTCTTTTTAATGGTCAAAAGCTGGTGTCATCACAGTGTCGCGAAATCAATGGTTTAGTCCCATCTCAAAATTGACCAACGCGCCTAAAGAAGTTTTCACTTAAAAAAATCCAAAACCCGCCTACTGAAAATTTACGTTCAAAAAAATTGAAACAAGAAAATTTTTCAGACAGAAATCAAGACATAGGTACAAAAATGGTCAAGATAAAGCCGTGGTCGTATACCTGTACACCTACAGAATTATAATGACAGATATGTAGTTTCGTAGACGTGACTGAATAGTAGGATCGAGCACGTTATATTCTGTAGTTTCAGCCTACCCCATGGGAATAGTATCAGTTTATTTATGAAATGGATTAGCTTATAAGCCTCTCTAACTACTTATAGATTTATTGGCTAGGCAGACGGGGTTTCATGTCAATCACGTAGGTACGACGGGTTCGTTCGACCAATGTGCTAAAAAACACTTGATTGATTGCTCGCTTGACCTCTTACCTGCCAATCACCTTAGCCAACAGGCTATTTCATTTTCAATCACTACGTTGCATTGAGCAAACAAGAAAAGCTTAAGATTGGGTACTTACATTTTTGTTTGGTATCCATTCTTCCATAGGTACTTACATTATAAATGCAAAAGTAGTAAAGAAACAAAGAAAGTACGTTTATAAGGGGTAAAAATGACCCAAAGAAAAACACAAACACAAAAAGGAACAATTGGGGGAAAATACGCGACATGGTTGCAAATCGGCCGGTCGGTCAGCCGGTCGGTCGGTTGGGACGACGGTCTATCTGTTACCATTTCACGCCCAAACCCTGAATCAATCGTTATGGAATTTGACAGAGATAACCGGAGCAGGAGATAGGCTACTTTTCATCCTAGATTTCAGGTGAAGTCGCGGGCAATAGCTAGTACTTCCATGTTGTATTGACCTTTCAACATTTGTAGTAATGATGTTGTTTCCTCCAAGGTTAGTGAACCTACCTATTGGTAAGAAAACAACATCATTAGTTGAAGGTTAAAGGTCATAAAGGTTAACCTACCTCACATTACCTCCTTGCTACCCCATTTAAACCCTTCCGTCAAGCTGGGGTCAATTTCCTACCACACTGACATTGCAGACGTCATTTAGGTGATGTATTGTATTTTTCATTATGATGTACAGTATTTTTCATTTTCCCAGATAAAAGTTAACCGAAGTATAATCGGTTAACTTTCAGCTTTCATTATTTAGGTCTGACATCCCTCGAGATAAGTTTTGTCGGGTAGAATGGTGGTCGAAAGCTAGTATTAAAACTATTTACACTCCTACGCTGGTAGTAGAATGCCGGTTATAGTTTCACAAAGCTCCCGCGGGAGGAATTTAGTGGAGACATGAAGTTTAGGTGACCGAAAATTGCAAATTGGAACTTGTATTATTTCTTTGCGTGAATAGAGATAAAACCTTTCTAGAGCATAATTATTTTCACTGTACAAATAAAATAATAAACATCTGAAGTTATGCAGCATAAGGGTGAAGGTCAGCATAACTGAAGTGGAGACGAGCGGAGCTGAGCGGAGACCAGCAGGAATCGACCAATCACATTGGTTGAAATCCTAATCGCTCGTCTCGTCTCGTCTATAACTAGACGATTCCTTCAAGTCTTCACTCAGCTCCGCTCGTCTCCGCTCGTCTCCGCTTCAGTGGAAACGCAACCTGGGAATGCGCTATAGATCTGTGTAAGCGGCCTATACATAATCTAGCCTATAATGTTCCTACACCTGGGACTCGGGCCTCGTCTCTGCGAAAATGACGACAATAGCCTAGGGTAGGTAACTAACCTGCGATGCCTGTAGTATCACAGATATCATTACTGGCCTATACCACTTATATCTACCATCACTTGGGCTGCTGGCCCGGCTTGTATTCCCCTCTGTGGCATAAAAAATGCCTCTAAAGGCCAGCGCTCATCGGCGGACGGGAGACAGAGTATTTTAAATGTACCCGGAGACCGACTACGGATTTATTTATTTATTACAGCATGGAAGACTTACAGCTAAAAAAAAACATAAAAAAAGGAAACAATAGTCGATAGAAAACCAATTACAAGTCTTCGCGTTTAGACTTATAATAGAATTTGTATTGTGAACATACAGGCAGAAACATATCACTATATTTAATGGTTTAAATTATTAAAATAACCACGTGTGTCTGCAATTCAAAAGTGAGAGTGCAAGAAGAAAAAAAAAAAAACATATAGGAGCACTGCAGCTAAAAAAAAAATTGAGGCTTAAGCACCTTCTAGCTAAGTTCACACTGGTTTTAAAGAGATCCAAGTCGTGTTGTTTACATATTTCATTAAAATTTTTGCTTGCACGCACAATATAACTTTTATGCCTATAATTACTAGAACAATGAGGTACACGTAAAGGTTGTAAAAATCGAAATGTTTTGTTTGGAACATTGATATTAAATTTTGATAATAACGCAGGGTTGTCAGTATTATTGTTAAAGAGTTTAAATAGGAATAAAAATTCGCACGCATCAAAGGGGATTTCTTTCTGCGGTATTGAAAAGTGCGCTGGAGGCTAATGCGGCGGGATGCGAGTGCGACGGTATGCGCCGCAGTCCGCTAGCCTAGCAGTGCAAGCGGCGGTGAGCTCTGCATCTCACCCGTGGAATACCGTGGGACCATCCCACTCATCATCCCACCCATCCCTCGGAAAATCCACCTTGATGCCGTTCCCCGCCGTCTGCCGATGTGCGTTGGCCTTAACTGTAATTTTTTAAAGTTGAATTCTACTTATATGACACAAATTCTATTTGACCACAAAACCCTCATAGTTCCCAACACCTCTTGCCACTTGATCGCCAATCCAATCAGTATTTACTCTCAACTAAAACCACTCAAACTAAATCATAATATTTGTTTGTTTCAGAAAACAACGCGCAGCTGGATAGAGAGCACGTTCCAGAAGCGAGAGTGCAAATACTTCGTGCCCAGCGCTAAGGATGAGCATGTGTGAGTACGCGTTTATTTGCGGAAAGTTTAGTCGAACATTGTCCTTTGTTTTGATACGATGATTATGATTGCCTCATGTGTCTTCGAATACATTTTTAAACTAGCACTAGTAAAGATTATAAGTGAATCCGGTGACCCAAATCTACAAGCAAAATTACTTAAGACGCAGATATATGACAGTGACCTTAAATGGTTAGCTTGCGTGTTCTGTACTGAGCTCACGCAACGCGTTGTACGTCCAGCCAGTAATAGGACTCGCCCATCAAGGAACGCTGTCCCAAATGAGACGTCTTATTAATTTATTATACATAAAACAAAAGGCATTTTAATAAAACACGTTTATTAAAAGATCAATAATTCAATTATCTTTAAAATGATGAAGGTTTCAGAAAAATACGCTTGATAGATTTTGCGTGATTCTCAGTTTTTTATCCACATTAGACGTAACTTTACAAATTAATTTCACTATGTAATATAAACATAATCCAAAATATGGCTATACTAAAATGTTAAAAAAATGCTCTAATTTAACATATATATTTTCCAAATCATTAACACTACTCGTTTAGACGTCATCTTCAGTATAAAATCAATAAAAGTCGGTTATCGTCGCATTAAAACACTGGGCTAAATATAAATTCTCATTGTTTCACAATTCCCTAGGGTCATGTTCAAATAATACTAACATCATTATCAATTAATCAATACAATCGAACATAAAGCATTGATATTCTCTGGGGACCTAGGCACACACAATTCTTTACAATAAGGAGATTTATAGAGGAATGAGGAATAGAGTGAAAAGTTCACTCATTCTGTATAGAAAAAAGGAGGATCCTCCGACCAGACGGGTGTTGTGTCTGATGGGCTACTGCCCGACGATTGGTGTCAGGACGTTATACATATGCTAGTCGCGCGGTAAACTTCGCTTGCGGGATGCAGGATTTTGCGTGACGTCAGTGTGATACGTAGTTCGCGTGTGGCGATGTAAATGCCGCCTAGGACTAAATAAGCACGCCCTACCTTCTCATAATTTAACTTAATACCAAAAGCCAGTGGTATTTTTCTTACTGCATTTTCTTATAAAACAAAAGGGAATTTAATTCGATCGCTAATGTATTTTAAACGACGTGGCGTTCGAGGCAGAATTGGCATCGATGGAGAGAAGAGAAGGAGAAGGGGAAACTGCGCCAATAAATATGAAGATTTAAATTCGATAAATTATGGAAGGGTTCCTAATAATGCAAATAAGCAGTCGACTTAAATCAGCGGCACTGTATTATGGCGCCTGTGACAGCTTGCAAAAATTTTTGATCCTTATGGAAGCGGTTCCATCTAAAGTATTATAACGGCTGTCATGAAATTCTGTCATTTTCAACAGTATTTGACATTAACATGTCAAAAAACGCTCCTTATTTGAACAGTCCGTTATTGTGTGACCGTTCACCGCTTACTTAGAAAACCAAAGATTATGGCTGGTTTCACAGCTGTCCGGGAGACCCGCACGGGCCGCCCGTACACGGGAGACCCGTACGGGTAGCGCCCGCAGTGCTCTGTAAAACGATAGAGTTAGTACGCTACTGTTGCTAGGGTTGTACGGGCTATACCCTGAGCGGGTCGCGTACGGACCAATCCGCGTCGCTGTGAGACAATGTTTTAGGGCTTCACGAGTGTTTCCGTTCCGGGAACCCGTACGGGCGGCCCGCACGAGTCTCGCCGACAGCTGTGAAACCAGTCTATAAAAGTTTAGCTTATTCATTCGTTAAGTTACAGTTTTTATTGCGGCACGCACAACAATGTATTATGGCATCTGTTCCCTTACATTTTGTAGTAAATAGAATGAAAATTCGTTAAAACATGCAAACGTCATAATCCATGCCGTTGTAATTAGTTGACCATTATAATAATTTCAAAACCTCTACAGACGCGATGGGTACGATATCTAAACATGATAAAACAAAATAATATATTATTCGATTATATATTTTTGTAGGGTCTGACCACAGATATATAAATACATCTGACCGTAGGTAGTGTAACTTATAACTTAAATTATCTGTTTAAAAAAAAAACTTTTTTTTTTGTGTGAACTTCACAGATGTGATAAATAATGATATCAAAACACGATAAAACCAACAAATATGATTTTCTCAAAGCATACTTCAAGTAACTAAAAGACCAGCGGTCGCTGACCCCAAAAAAATTAATCTAATATTTTTATTTTATTTTATGATGTTCAAATATCGATATACAAACCGTCTGCGGTTTTCACTAACTTATTTAATTTAACCCTGTACGAGTATAAGCAGAAGTTAAACCTTTGTTTCAATTAATTTACGATAGCAAACACTGAGCTGTGTTCATTCCTTTTTTATATGCGAGATAGGTTTACGGTCGTCAGCGATGATGGCAGTCGACGGCTTAATATACGCAAAGAACTAAAAAGAGAAAGTATTTGTCAGACAAAATACGTAGTTTTTTATTAGCTATAACTAAAGTAATTTGTAATTCTGCCGTATTATTTTTATATTTTACTGTACAGATGATATTTTAATAAATCTCTTCATTACTCTCCCACTCATTGTAACCCAACCCACAGAACCCAACCCCCTATGCTGCTAATCAAGCTTCAATGAATATTAATTACCTTCTAAACAACTCGTCGTAAATATTAATTTCCCACATTCAAAGATGTCGTCGCCAACGCTATAAATATTGGAACGAACAATTATGGAGACAACGAAGAAAATAATCTGTTTAATTAAAACCCAAACGAACTGAGGATTTGTGTACAATTGTATGAGCGTTCATTTGAAATTAAAAAAAAACAATGTGTCAAAATTAGACACATTATAAACGTCGCTCTCTGAGTTTTGAGTAAAAAGCTATGAATAGATTAATTTCAAGCTTTCTTGATTTTGCTAATTAACATTTTATATTAAATGCAGAAGAATAAAATACGTTTATCTTAATAAATACATGTTAATTGAAAGTTTACGGAACGCTGCAAGCTACATCGTAACTTGTAAAGTCTACCTCGTTGCAGCACAGTATGCTACAGGGTAGTAGCGTACACTGAGCTACAGCGTAGCACGCACTGAGCTGCAACGTAGCACGCACTGAGCTGCAACGTAGCACGCACTGAGCTGCAACGTAGCACGCACTGAGCTGCAACGTAGCACGCACTGAGCTGCAACGTAGCACGCACTGAGCTGCAACGTAGCACGCACTGTGCTGCAACGTAGCACGCACTGAGCTGCAACGTAGCACGCACTGAGCTGCAACGTAGCACGCACTGAGCTGCAACGTAGCACGCACTGAGCTGCAACGTACCACGCACTGAGCTACAGCGTAGCATGAATTGAGCTACGATGGCGTGGTCACAACACTTTCAAACCTTTTTAAATTATTATTTTCACGAATCTATCTTTGTCTATGAAAGCCTAAAGCTACGATGTCCTAGAAGAGCAGTGACCGTCACATAGCGTAAGCAATTTACGAATGACGTCACTGAATCGTTATTTATGAAAGTAAGTTGTGTTTTCCTCATAGATATAGTTTTAATAATACATCTACGGTTTTCTTAGTGAGCGTTTTATGTAGCAGCCACTCTCCTAGGAAACCGTAGCAAATTGAAACCCTTCAGTAAATAATACCGAGTCTGAACACTGTTCAGTACAGTCTAATAAATCTTTACATGTAGTACACTGGCAGTGAGCGCCACCTGTGAGCGCGGATGCTGCCAAATGTTAAATTAAATATGTTCTATCTGGATTTATTGAATTTAAAGTTAAACTTATTACATTGTGAAAATGTCGGTCTGTTTATTCGTTGTGCGCTTATAACTCGAGCTAAGATATTTTTTATTATTATTTAAGCTTTTGTCGAGCAAAGCTTTGTCGGGGTGACAGTCGGAAATTATCCCAGAGGAAAGTACTGCCGGAATAAAAATAGGCTATGTTGTGTGCTTTTCATAGAAATCCGTTGAGCCGTTAGGGCGTGAAAAGTAACAGATAGACAGGCATACTGAAAGACAGACAGACTAGAATTACTCGCGACCGCGTCCCCGAGTAAATGATACTCCCCCCAACCCTTGCTCGATAACGAGGTGCCAGCAGTTGTTGCAGCTGAGCACGTAGCTTTAAATTCCCCGACTAAAAATCATGATCAAAACTTTGATCCAGCCCATCCCATTCTTGATGTCCTCCGGTTGACGCCCTAAGCCGAGGTTCGTACCCCACAGGGGGTGCGCTTAGCGAGCGTTCACCTAGTTTTAATTAGCATAGTTGAATAACCCCTGGCTGGAGGTTTTAAGTGTAGTAGCTTAAAGCACCCACAGGAAAGCCCGGTTAAAGGCTCTTACAAACAGGCGCGGTGTCTTTGTGTCGCGTCGCATGTCGCGCCTGTTTGAAAGTGCCTTAAGTAGTCATGATCTCAGAGGAGGCTACGAGATGCCCAAACTAAAAAAAAAAAAAATAACTAGAATCACTTTGGTTATAGATGTTTTGCCTAATCGATCTTGTGTCTATCTGTGAAGATTTGTATCATACAGCGTTAATGTACACATATCGAAATGAGGAAATCGTAATTTTTCGAATGCTTAATTTTATCGACGGATTTTTTTTTTTAAATCCTTAATGGGGTCTTAATAACGGGTAATAATAATAGACTAAATAATGTAATGGGGTCTTATTGAGAAATTTTACGATTATTGTAAAGTTTGATGAAAAAAAATAAAAAGTTTTTTGTTAAAAAAACGTGTTTATTTTCAATTGAGGATAGTTTATTTTCCACAATTTTCATTTTATGAGGACGCCTATTTACTTCCAACTAATATGGAGTTTTTTTCATCGCGATAGATAATTAAGTTTAAAAGATATACCGTTTTGCACAAAAATTTAAAAAAAAAGTTTTTTTTTTATATTTTTTCCGTCTATAAAATTAAGCATAGATTCCCTCATTTCGATATGAGCACATTATAAAGACTCACACTGTCTATATATTAGCAATCTAGTTATATTATTGTTAACTAGCTTCTGCCCGCGATGTTCACGTGGAAGTAGTACACAATTTACAAAAAAAAAACAGACACAATTTTATTAATTCCCTCGATCCCTGACCCACAACGTCGCATCGCATCGCCCGCCCGCGCTATTACTTTGTTTTCGCTTAGCGTTCTTTCTTTTTTCTTTTTGCTCGGCTCCTAAAGGGTCATAGCGTGATGTTAAATAACCTTCCTCAAGAATTGGGCCCAAACTAACCCTACCAACAACCAAACAACCAATCAACCAATTCCAACCAACCAACCACCAACCAACCAATTCCAACCAACCAACCATCAACCAATCAATTCCAACCACCAATTCCTACTGGGCTCATATAATATAAAAGAAGAGTACCATCGACACGAAGAGAAGAAGAAGAAGAAGAATTGGGCTAGCAAATGCAAATAATTTTTTTGAAATCGTGCTGGTAGTTTCAAATTAGCGCGTTCAAACAAAAAACACACAAACTCTTCGGCTTTATTATATTAGTATATAGATTATAACGTTAGTAGTCTGCCTTCTTAAAGGTAAAAATGTAATATTTGCCATGGGTTCCCGTAGGGACCTTTACTAAGACACTATGTGAAAGAAACACGACTAAATGTAGAAGCTGATAATATTAATCACGACTCAGTGCCATTCTATTTCGTATTCAAACAACAATGTCACATCTGACTGCTTGATATTAATTATCACAATGTACACGCAATTAAGGATACACGAATAATTTAATGTAGCAATAACAATAATTAGTCATGAATATTTAAGCGAACGTTTAGCTAATTCCATATTTGTAAAATTAATATGAGTTAATTGATTCAGGCGTGACCTTGCGGAAATCCATTATAAAATGATGATGTGGATATATTTAGTAACCTGTTCCGCTTAGCTATTTCTAAAGAGTCTTGAAAAGACCGTGGAAGAAATCGACACGTGTTTCACCTCTCAACGAGGCATCCTCAGGATGACGATTAACTTGTCGTGAACTCGAACACGGCGTGTTGCCACACCAAGCAGAAGCAAAAAGAGGTGAATCAGGTGTCGATTTCTTCCAGGGTCTTTTCAAGACTCTTTACAAATAGCTAAGCGGAAAAGGTTACTAAATATATCCACATCATCATTTTATTAATATGAGGTACAAACTAATATGTGATTGTCATATATTATAGGAGTGGATAACAATAGCGTTATACCCAATACTTTTTCATAGGCATTTATTTGACTTTCCTCTCGTTTCGGTAGCAGCTATATGAGATCTTTTCACGTAAAATCATTTCAAACTCAAAGCAATTATTTCAATTAAACCATTCATAGGCACTTTTGAATTGTCAAAGGAAACGGTCAGTCAGAAAGGTGAAGCTAGTCGCCGATTTCAAAACGTAGTAGGTTCCTATGGAGAAGAACGGACAAGAAACTCCTTGGACACTCTTAAATAATAATGTTACAAGGTATTGGTTACATCACTCAGGTAGAATTTTTACATATAAATATGAAAGACGTGCACGTTAAAAGCGTCGAGAGTAAAAATAATTCAAAAATAATATAATTAAAATAAGGCGTGGCGGTCCCAACTGACGGCGGCCGTTCACGAACATAACACATGGGTCAGAACCATTCAGCTCAACCATTTTGAAGGAAACCCAATGATCCTGATAGGGGACTGACTACCCAGAGCACGTCTTCCGCATTTTCTAAGTAGTAGTAAAAAATAAAAAAAAGCAAAAAATCAATTTGATTTCCTTGCAATAAGTTTTTTCTTCGTCCCACTTATCATCATCTTCATAATTTAAACACGGAATCACCCACTGCTACATATATAGGTACAGTATTTCAATTTTCTTAATGTCCCTCGGGAATCATCGCATTTCCGAATAAAAACGAATGCTAATTTCCATGTCCATCAATTATTAGATTCATCTTGTATAACAATTTGAATTCAGAACTAAGTACTTTATTGTTGTTTTGCTTTGATTTTCGTGTGAACTATATAGAGCTGTAAAACCATTTCCCTATCTGTCATGCCTGCGACTTTAGCAGCTTTCCTACTATTTTTAAAATAAATTATATTAAGTTAAAAGAGTATTAACAACTCTATATACTTCCAAGTCAATTGAGAGCGTCCGGTCTACACCAAATGCAAAGGGCAACTGATAGAAATTCGCCGACTGACGAAACACGAAGTTTGCCGAGGGACATTAGAAACATATTTGTACTTTATAGGCCCTTTTTTCTGCCATCTGACCGCCCAAGTCAAAAATTACCTACACGTGGTACCACGACGTTGCAGGTGAGATTTGATTTGGGCGGCAAGATAATATGCCACCCCATTCCTCCCACTAACCGTGGTTATCCTTCAAATCGACTAAAATCAGCCATAAACGATTCGAGGTGTATATTATACAAATCCTCTATCTCCCTCTGTCAGAGTTAATTCCAACAGGAACTCCAGAATTTAACTAAACTATAATTTGCAAACTTGTAACTTGCTTAGCGTGTATGGCTAAACGAGTTAGTCGTCAACTATGTAGTTACTGAGTTATGCTCAATATTGTTGCAGCGTTAACGGTAACTAACAAGCTTAAAACCAACCGCTTTCCTCTAGTTTCAACAATTTACGGAGGAGTTATAATTAATTTAAGAGTTGAGTCAACTTTACAAAGCACGTATGTATAGTCTGTCATAAAACTATCAGATGAAAATCTAAACACATGGATCAGAAAACGTACCTGTGGATATCAATTTGTAGTGCCACTTACAAATTGAGTGCTTTTATTTTTTAGGATTCCGTATACGAAGGGGACCAAACGGAACCCTATTAATTTGCCTCCGCTGTCCATCCGTCCGTCAGTCTGTCTGTCTGTCTGCGGGCTGTATCTCATGAACCTAGAAGGTAGACAGTTTAAATTTTCACAGATTATTTATTTTTATTGCCAATATAACAACAAATAACATTTTTTTTAAATAAAATTAAAAATTAAAGGTCTTACAATAAAACATCTTTAAAAAAAAAACTTAACCTGGCATGGCTACTACATGAGGTCCTGGGTTCAATTCCCGGGTCGGGCAAAGTGTTATTGGGTTTTATTAATTTGGAATTTCTCGGTAGCAGCCCGGAGCGCTATGCCAAAGGCGTAGAACTACAAACTAGGTTTTATAATTCACTATATTCACTTATAAGCCTTCTTTCTGCTGGTTAAATTAAAATAGTAACCATTTCTGTAATTGCTAGTTTTCAAGTCTTTTGACTAATTTATCCCCCTCAGGTATCGTTACAATTTGTGGGAACGTAGGCAGTTGTTCAACTTAGTTGCCAAGCTGTTGTCGAGTTGGAGGAAATTACTAGGCACTGAAAAGTGCACTTAAGAAATATTTCATTGTTAAGTCACTTGAAGTAGGAAGAAGTTATTTACGTCGTTTAGAAAATGTGGCTTTGCAATTTCAGGACTTAATTCTACTTTTAATCTTAAGTGATAAATATTTTGAGATAGTGCTGGCAAAGCTTTAAAAAAAAAGTGATTCTGAGAAGGTTCTTCTCCAGACAAACTTTTTGCAGCAAGCATGTACCTACTACTATAATTATATTCAATACTCGGTTCTGCCCGCGACTTAGTTCACGTGGAAGCCGATAAAATACAGCCCATGTTACTTGCTGATAATGTAGTTTTCTACAGGTGAAAGAATTTTTTAAATCATTTAAGTATTTTTGAGCTTACCCATTACAAATAAACATACAAAAAATGAAATCTTTTCTCTTTAATTGTATTATAATATATGGTACTTTAAATGATATAAATAAGTAAGTAACAACTTGTAAATAATTAATTAATAAAAATAACAAAATTATATACTAACATTACTAAAACTATTCACAAACTAAAATATAGCATTGAAAAATTCATACGCATCGCTGTCGACTGGTAATGTACCCAAGAGACTGGCCGCATTGCCACGTTGTATGGCAACGCTTAGCCTCTGACCAAGGTAAATACCAGCCCTTGGATCACGGGAAGTGTCAAATAGCCGTTTTGGGTTGTTACTAAAGAGGCCATGGGCACTCGGACCCCACAGCCCGAGGGTTTCAACCCTTAATAATATTAGTTTAGAGTTTATACTAATTTCTACCCGCGACTTTTTTAACATAAAATATATGATACTCGGCAATGCTATAGTGAAAAGAAATTGGTATCGGATCAATAGTTCTGAAGGTTACCCCCTACATACAAACTCACAAATTCTACCTCTATAAAATATTAGTAGATATAGATTCTATGGTTACGCAGAATTGCTTGATTTTAGTTCGGAAAGAATGGTTACCGGTAAAGCAACAGATGCATGTCTTCATTTTATATTTTATTAGTCCAAAAAACAGCGGTAGCCACATTGCCAACCAGAAAATCAAAAGAATCCATTTAATTTTTGTTGTCTCTTAAAAAGGCTGTGTTCCAGTTCTATAGAGCCTTTCAAGTTCATTAACCTTTATAAATAACACTTTTACAGCCAAAATAATACTAGGGCCAACAAAGTATTTTCAGAAACCTTGTTGGCAAGGTACCATGAAGCGAGCCATGTTATCTCATCAGTGATAACTTCTGAAATGGCTCGTCGTCTTTACGATGTTCCATCAACGAAGTTATACGAAGATAGACGAACATTCACGAAGTTCCGTGTCTAAGGCTGTTTTTAAACCAGCCTACGTAAAGGCTGGTTCAAATTAGAATTCTTAGAATAGATATTTTAGAATTCTTAACTTTGATTATAAAATTAAGAGAGTTATGTCTATGATCTTCACACTTTTTTATTTTTTGAGTGGGAAATTATCAAATAACTTCTCCCGCTCTGGGCGGAGCGGGAGGGCGTGTTAGACTCTTACTGACTAAAACCCAGTGGTGACACCCGGGCGTTTCCTCCCGCCTTATCCTGAACAGGAACCTCCCGGAACAGCCGTGTCCGGTGAGGACCTGCGTCAGGCGGAAGGTGAGGACGCCGTGGCGCCTCTCTAGCCACTCCTCAAAGAGGGGTCTTATCGCCGCATGATCATCACACTTGGCAGTTTGTTCTTATGACGAAACAGATACCTTTATTATCTTACGAAAAATATATAATATAAATCTTTGTAATTTCTATTCTCACTATCCATCTCCATGAAATAAACCCTTTTTTTGTAACGGGCTGGAAATCCTCATGGATGTCCTCCGTCCTGGGGCGGAAGGAGGGGTCTGTCAGACTTCTACTGACTAAAACCACCCCATGTTGATCGTACATCGTTGCACCGGGGGCCCCGGGGGCACTTAAGCACTCTTCAACTCTTCAATAAACCCTGACCCAACCGCTACTAAGGCACCTGTCCCACCGCCACGAATAACGAGAAGGATTACTCGCTTGTATGCGTACGAAGTGTGACTCTCTCAGCGAGTTTATTTCCTGCGAAGCGAAAGTCGCTGAACGATTACTCTCTTTGATAGTTCTTTACGCTGCTAGAGATGGGTCGCATACTCTTTTAAAATGAGGATCGTGCGAAGCATTCATTTTGCAAAGTGTGCTAGCAAACTGTGGGTCATACCCACGGATTTTCTCGTCTGTATGTTAGAAATAAAACTCGAATAATTTTTATATTGTAACAATGTAAATGTACCTTTACTCAGAATGTTGGCGTAAGGCCGACTCCAAATGAGAACATAAACCTCCTGTGTTTAGAGTTTATTTGCTGCAAACAGCCAGGTCAGGCACAACGGGCTGTTTGTCTCGTCGAACGTTTATATACTTTTTATTATAAAAAAAACGAGCGAGGTTTACAGTAGTCGCATATGATGTGTAGCATCTGATAGCACGCCTTGGTATTAGACAACATTAAGGCAACATTAAAGGGGCCTCGTCAAGGTCGTTTCTGACAGCCAACTCTAGCCGCACACGCTCATTAGTTAAATCAAATACTCGTAGCGCGCACTTCAGGGGCTTCCTGTTACACACTTCCGTCCCTTTTCACAAAATCTCTCCCACAGATTTTAGGAAAGCGAGAGGAAAGATTTTACATATCAAAAGCACATGACACCTAGATTTGCATAGACATGCTAATCTAGGTGTCATGTGCTTTTATGTGCTGTCATGTGCTTTTATGTGCTTTTATGTGCTAATCTAGGTGTCATGTGCTTTCAATAGATGTTATGGAAGAGGGAATAAAGCCTGCACGGAATAAATCGTGAAAATATTTTGGAGTAAGATTTTTTTAAATGGAAAGTAACCCTAAAGTTTCTGTTCAAATAATACTGTAAAAAAGTAGGAACGATTACACGAAAAACATGTTTTAACTTTAGTCCTTTAGCGTAAGATTTGCTTTGAGATCAAAAGTGTTTCAGTTAAATATTAATATTTTTCTTTACATACAAAATATTCATAAAGTAGTCTTATAACTCAGATTAGAATATTAAATGCACATGAGAACGTAACGAACCTTTGGCACCAGAATATTAAACTCACGTTCCATGAATGAATCGTAACGTAATGCTCTCATATATTTGAGCAGAAAGGTAATTAGAAGCAAACGTACGTGTAATATACGGTACCACCGAAAATGACAATTTTAAAGGTAATTAAGATTGGATTTTCATGCATAAAAAGCATAAAGCCGAGCACGAAGAGCTTGTTGCAAACTAATAACAGCCACACGGGTCGATCGATCAGGTTAAGTCACGCACCGAGGTCAGTACGTGAATGGGTGATCATCTTTTTTATACCGAGAACCCTTTGTGCCCCGGAAAGCACGTTAAGCCGTTGGTCCCGGCTGTCATTTGTAGACCTTTGGCATTCGTTACATAGTCAGAAGACAGAAAGTTTGACGACCAGTCTTACCAGACGGTATTGTGTTATCCAGTGAGGGTTATCGAGGTCAGATAGGCAGTCGCTCCGTGTAAAATACTGGTATTCAATTGCATTCGGTTTTATTGGAAGCTGACCCCAACATAGGTGGGAAAAGGTTAGGCAGATGATGATAAAGGTATACAGCCGAAAAAATAAAAAGTTTTTATGCAGTGTTTATGATTGCCCTTTATACGTAGGCATTTTTATGACTAGGAAGGAAGTGAACACAAAAATAACGGCTGAAAGAAATGTTATAGAAAAAAACCACAAACAGTGCCGACCTAAATAAATTGTGATAACTAAGTGCAGGGGAATGATGATGAGGTCTTATTAAACAAGAAATTAAATAATATATAAATACCGGTAAAATAAGACAGCTTAATATACAGTTCTCCACCAAGTAAAGCATTAATAAACTATCAATTTCTGCCAGCGAGGCCGCATTACTCTGAGTCTTAGAATTCCTCGGGGATCATGAGGAATGTGGGTTTGTATCCCTCAGAGGGATTCTCCGCCAAATAGATAAATTGAGTATCAATTCTATGAAACTTGTTGCATGATAGATTTTGATAAGAAAATGTACTTTTTCTCTCAAAATACCGTCTTCAACATGAACAGTTAAGAAAAATTGTGAATATTGTGATTGCATTCTGGCTAATCTGATTGGGCATTGTCGTTATTAACATTCCAAATAAAAACACTCATGTAAGATCAAAAAAGGAGAAGGATAGCTGATCTTTGTCATAAACTAGAGAGATTGCGACCACATTTTGAACGCTTTTAACCTATTTCATTACTGGAATTGACCTTAGAAGGCTTATTAGTCTCGTTCTTACAAAACGTTCATGAAAATTCAAGTCACAATTTTATCTCAGCAACAATAATTATTGTAAAAATTTGTTATCATTTAGGTGAATTAGAAGTTTTTTTGACAGATTGCGCCTGGGATTAGAATTTTTAAGCATGATAATCAAATGAAATGAAATGAAATGAGGTTCTGTGAGGGTGAGGGCCGTAATCCACCACGCGGGCCCAATGCGGGTTAGTAGATGTGACATGTCTTCGCATTTTTGGTTCTAGGACATGCCGGTTTCCTGACGAAGTTTTCCTTCACCGTTTTGAGAGCAGCGGTGATGAAAATAAATTACAAAAAGTATTGCGCCTACGCGTACTACAAGTAATTAACTAATGTTACTTTAAAAATTAAAGTCACAAATTGATGTGGGTATATTTCCCAGATGTAATTTTACTAATAACGGGTAAAAATAAAGGTAAAACTTCCCTGATATTTGCAGCCTGACAGTAATTTCCATTACGTCAGAATATCAGCTACCAGTCTCAAAAAATTGGCAAACCCCTGGAGGCAGGGGTGCCGAACGTGATACTGATTAATTTTTTATCATGTGTGAAATGAAAATGGCTCCGTATTGGTATTTCCGTGTAAATTTTCAAATTTTAACAGAATTTGCGTCGTAATTAAATATTTCAAACATTTTAACCCAATTTAGACCGATAGAGAGTAGTGACGCATAAATACCTTTTAAAAACTTAAGACTGTGTCATACACAGTTACATGAATGCATCTGCACAATTTTTACCCATATTTGAAAATAAATTATTTTCAACTTGAAACCTTTCTATCGTCGGCGTCGCGCGTTTGCCAAAACCTATTTAAAGTTGATTTTCTTGTATTTTTTCTTTTTGATATTCTTCATCAATTTTGAACGCCATATCTTTTGCCAAAACCCTTAAGTAAAAATTCCCACTGTATTTCGATTTACCAAAACTTTTGTGTGTTTATTTGCAATTAAAAAACAGTTATGTGAACTTCATATTCGATGAAAAAACAGTTATGAAAATTTATATTCAAATCTGAACACATAAAAAAAATCATACAGCAAAATGCATATAGCAGATTTTGCGTGCACATGTCTGAACTTGTAGTACACGCTATTAGCTGTTTTGACGTAAGGCGAGAAGAAAAGTTTTATATTGACACGTTATTGATATTTGTTACAATATTCTAGGTGGCTTACAATTTTAATAGCAGTATTGTTTTTCTGAGTAGGTATGTAGGTATTACCTACCTACTTTTATTGAACATAAAGATGGTTGTTTCAGAAAACTTTCAAAACAAAAACCTTTATGTGCATTTTAAAGCATACCGTATTTTGCACAAGTAAACAAACTGTGGTATGGGCACGAAAAATACAAAAAAAAAAAAATTGGGCTTAAATGGAATAACACTACAAAATAATTGTTACCATAATATAAAAATAAGATACTTTGCCAGCATTCAGCTTTTTAAATAAAATAGTTTATTCCGCCTCCTGAAAAGTTGATAAAATCCACATACGGCTTGTGGCAACCGCACCGACGCCATATTGGCCTTGGATCGTAATTTGTATGTGCGACGTAAATTATTATAACAGACATTTACATCTCTGGTCGAAGGACGGGGTGATATAATTAAATATATAGATTTTCAACCCTCTCTCTCGACTGCCGTTAATTTAAGATTGAAGCAGAATTAAGGTTTTAAACAATACTTAAGTTTCCGGTTGTAAAGGAATTACGAGAATGATTTAGTAGCATTACCTACTTGTTCGTAGTGCTACCGTATCAAACGTGAACCGGAAAAACTGTTTTAGAAATAAATAACAACTTTATGCAACTCTTCAGAAATAATAAACTTTTATTCGAATGTAAATATAATGAACTGAACGAACAGAGCAGGCATTGGAAAAGGTAAGTAGTAATAATTAATTACTGAAAATGAACTAAACTAAACGACCCTAAACGAAATCAGCCCCGAATTCAGCCCCTCTTCTTTTGTCCGACGGCAATTCTGATCTCTCCTTTTGAAGATTCTGGAAAGAAAACATTGGATAAACTATTTATTAATGCAGTTTTTGTGAAGCCAGATTAGTTGTTCACTTTGGATTTTAGTATGTGACTTCTAAATTTCTAACCGACACCAAAAAAGGAAGAGATAATACGTTCGGCGAGTTTTTTTTTTTTGATAAGTAACATCTTTCTTTTCGCTTTTCTGCAATCAGCGTGATTTTGTGAAAAGGGACGAAAGTGTGTTACAGGAAGCCGGGGGAGGGCGCGCTATTTGGTTTGGCCAATAAGCGTACGCGCTGCTTTGATTTGGCCGTTAGATACCAACGCATTTTCCGAGAGGTTGGTACTGTCACCCAAGATGTCAGATATTATACGACTAATGTAAGGGTCGCTCGGTTTTTTTTTTCTTCATATTCTTTTGAGACAAAAACCTCTAGAAACACGGTTGTCATCGTCGAGGGAGGCCTAGGAAACGCTGGGGACTTGAAAGCGTTCAAGAATGACCGATTGTTCAGAAAAAAGCAACGGATTGGGAAGAATGGGAGACCTTTTTCCAGTGGAACGGTTGTAGTTGACGGTTCACTGCTTCGCAGGATGTGCACAGAAAGGTTACCCACGTTAGCTGCGCGGTACATTTGTTTGCAAGCCACGCATTTGTACGTACCGTGGCAATGGGACACGGTGGCTCATCCCACCTAAATATTCATACAAAATCAAGCTAAGTACACATGCGTATCTTAGCTGCAGTGGGCTGCTGTGGTGTGGTGCCTTTAAACCTGCAAGAAGACGGTTATCGTCGCCGAGAGAGGCCTGGGCCCGACGAATTGCTCAGAAAAGCACCACAAAAGTTAAAGTGGAAGACTGTCGGGGAGACTTGCCCAGCAGTGGGACAGTAACGCGTTGACCAGCCGCTCTATTCTGTAAAATTTAGGTGAAGTGAATCCCTATGATCAGGTGGAATGGCAGCTCACTTCAACCTGCATCTGAGTTTTTACGATGAGTTTTTTTTGCTGGGCAAAAGTCTTCCCATTGCCTTCCACTCTTCCTTCGGCTGATCACCTTACCACGTCCTTCCTGGATATAGGGCGGAGTGTGTCGGCATAAGCCTTCCAGAACAGCGTCACATGGTTCGCGGTCAGCTTGCGTTGTTCCAGCTCTCCGGCCACGGCCCAGTGGTCCTCGTTCGTCTGAATCACGATGCCTTGGCAAGAAAAGAAGTATTTAAAAAAATGAGTTTTAGGACACAATGTTGGATTATACAAATAAATAGTTAAGTTTACAAATGCTAACATCGTTTTTTATTATTACTATGCCATTTTGTGTTCAGAGCCAAAGAACCTAAAAAATCGGGAATTCCTAAAAAGATTATTAGACTAACCCTAAAAGTTCGTAGCGCGAAACTGCGGAATACGACCACGTTTGACCGAACACAATCACAGTTCGTTATCATCTCACTGGCTTGTGGTCAATCTAGTTTACTTATTTGTATATCCAGCAGACAGAATAATGAACACCTGATTTTAGATTTCAAATGAAATCATATCAATCTTTATTTTAGATCATTATCTAAAATAGGGATTGAAGACAGATTATTTAAGAATAAAATATAATTATTTAAGAATAATATTATAGCACTTTAACTCCATTTGAATCCAAATTACAGTCATGGCAGTGCCGCAAATACCGTCAAGCCCCGATGTCACCGAATCGGTGACGTGAAGTGCCGTCAATGTCAAACCGCGGGGCTTGACAGTTATACTTTACACAAGTTAAACTGTCGGGGCTTTACCGATTTGTTAATTCGTGCTATAATATTATTGTTAAGTTAACAGGTTGTAATTTTCAAAAAGGTATAATTACACTGCAGACTATACAACGTTGCAAGTGGATACTTTTTTTAAATGGAGTATTCACGAATAGAAAAAATTGTATAGTAAAGATTGTCTTATAGCTGCCTAATAATAATTTTATTATGATGCACATAAAATGCGACCCGAAAATCTTCAAAAAAATCAGCCTACCCAGCCTTTTCCCGACTATGTTGGAGTCGACTTCCAGTCAAATCGGATGCAGCGAAATATCAGTATTATACATGGAGCGACTGCCTATCTGACCTCCACAATCCAGTAACTGGGTAATACGATACCCCTTCGTAAGTCTGGTTGTCAGACTTTCGGGCTTCTGACGACCCGAAAATCTTCAATAGCAGAAAAAACGGGCAACATTACCCACTATTTGGGGCAATCGGATAAATAAAACTTAAGACACCTTGGAAGCTATATTCCGAATTTTCATAAATCTTTTATACCTTTAATTTTAATCTTAGTGGGAGGTAAGGAGATTATTTACGACTTTAGTTAAAAAGAAACAGCAATTTGTAGAAAGATAAAACAGCCCGTTTTTCTCAAATTGTTAGGTGAAGGCGTAGACACCCAGAGTCACTCAATAAGTTGAAGTATTACAAAGAAGAAGTTAGGGAATTAGGGGGATTAAATTTCCCCCTCCTTGGTTGTCTAAGAGTTCCTATAAGAACCATTTAATCTGAAAAGTTTATTTATTTAATTTAACATAAAAGGGCCAATACCATTAGTTAAAGACGTCGTGTCTTTAACTAATAAGAATTAAGCGTGTGACTGTCGTAGTCACACGCTCATCTCACAATACTTCAGATATATTGACAGGATCTTCTCCCATTAATCCGCGAACACATCACAGTCAGGCTTAGCGTCCAAGAGAGCGGTGAGCGCAGAAAGTGAGCGAGGGACAGGAGACTGGGCTCGAACGACAACGGTTCGAAGTTGTGTTAACCCGGGACCCCCAAATTATGCAGTTTCTTGGCAACAACTCACAATGTTTTGGTAGAATCGATTTTAATTGGAAGTCATTGTAACTTTTTTTGAATAATTGTGTTTGATGAACAAAGTGATAAATGTCACATTCGCTATCGCAAAAGTTAGGCAACCGGCTTGTAGGGAGAGGCAAATTTCGAGCCCTCATGCCCCTAACCGCCGTAGGAGGAGACGCCCTGGGCTTCGAGAATCGCAGGCCGATTTCCGGCCACCGTAGGCACGGGCTTGCGAACGGCGAGCAATGGGTAGCTCGCCGTTCGATAAGGACCAGGCCCGGGTCGACGGCGCATTGTGTTCCACGCGCACCTCAAAGAGATGTCAGCAGAATTGACGGGGTCCGTTAGGGCCGATGCCTGCCGGGGGTGCGAAAGAAACCGCAAGGGAGATCGTGGCCCCCGGCAACAGGGCAACTAAAGCAACACGGGTGGGTTTTAGTCAGTAAGAGTCTGACACGCCCTTCCGCTCCGCCCAGAGCTGGAGAAGTTATTTGATAATTTCCCACCCAAAAAAAAGGCAACCGGCTTGTATGTAATAAACTGTAATAAGAAAAGATTATTTTATTTTGGGCCTAATCGGCGCCCATCGATACTCTTCAAAAGGGAACCCAGCATTTTCGCGGTAGATATTTATGGTGGCAGTACGTATTCGAAGTAAAGTTAAAAGATTCGATTCTGAAGTCCCATATGAAAATTCCATGACAAATCTTACCAACAAAAGCAGCTACTCTTAATTTTTCACATAATTCGGCGAACAGCTCATTCTCCACAATATTCACAGGATAGTTTCTCTGAACAAACCAAAAAACAAACAATGAAATTCTATTTAGTCCGTCTTTCAGATAATAAAAAAATATTAGATACGTATTTTTTGCTTTATCATATTAATAAAAAATAACTTAGAAAACACGCATTTAAGTTGGGGAGTGGGGGCTCGTACGTCACAACTCAGTATAAAATCTAGCAAGGCATGACGTCATGCCACATTTTAACTCAATGTATCGCCGTAATCTTTTGATTACGTCAAAAAAGAAAAAATACCTGTCCAATATTTTTTATTAATCTACCTTCCGGACAAAAAAAAATTGAACACGGCTTGTGTTCAATTTCTTTTTTTGTCTGGAAAGTAGATTAATAAAAGGTAGGTAGGAAGGTAGATTAGTATTAAAAAATACCTGTCCAATATTTTTTAATAATCTACTTTCCGGACAATTTTTTTTTTAACACAGGCCTATTATTAACATAATTTAAATTGCTAGTAATAAAATATTGTATCGGACCTTTGAGCACTTTTAGCTTTAAAAAATCCTAGAGTTAAAAATCTTAGAGTTTTTAAAGTATACTTTCAATCTGCCTAGCCTTTTCCTAACTTTGTTAGGGTCGGCTTCCAGTCTAACCAGATGAAGCTGAATACCAGTATTTTACATGAAGCGACTGCGACTGCGACTGCGACCTATCTGTAACTAGCTAAACAAACTAGTTAATACGATACTCTTTGGTAAGACTGTTGTTAGACTTTCGGGCTTCCGACGACCCGTAGCGACTGTCAAAGATCCACGAATGACAGCCGGGACCAACGGCTTAACGTGCTTTCCGAGGCACGGAAGAGTCTCGGTACCTATGTAGAAATGGTCACCCATCCACGGACCAACCCCCGCAAGCGTAGCTTAACCTGATAGATCGACCCGTGCGGCTGTTAGTACTTAGCCACGAGCTCAAGTATACTTTTGTGATTCAAAAATATTCTGCTAAGGTGTGAATTTATCTATATAACGGTGCCTTTCAAACAAACATTACTCTCAATTTCCCAATAGATCTATTAATATCCCATCAAACAACGAAGAGGAAACGTTCAAACATCGAATGCAAATACGCCTAAAATGCCCGAATTTTTTGGTTTTCAGCGCACGAACGCTCTGAAAATATGAGCTTGGCACTCAAGAGGCTCTTTGTACCACCTCCGTGTATAGTATACCCTTCCCTCCCTCTGTTACTTCACCCCCTTCAACTCACAGAATAGATTGGTACAGAGGGTCGACTCCAGCAAAGAGTGAAAACGCACGCACACTGACACGGTTTACGTATAGCGAGTGCGAGCGCACTCGCGACCGACTATCGTTTGAAATCCCTGTGCGGCTGTTTTCGCTCGATGAATGGAGCCGACCTTCTGTGCTTAACTATCTATTTGAATTCCAAGTCTTGGCAAAAGTCGGCGAACTTTGAAATTTTATGTGGGACGCCCCAGCCACGAACAAAAGTAGAATTTTTCCGTGAGAGAATATTTTAATTAGAAAGGATTTATTATTTCTCGGTAGAAGTTTTCTGTGCTCTTCCTTATTAGCGGAGGAAGACGGAAATTGTACAATTAGGTTGGTAAAGGAAGAAGTTTAGCTTTATTAAAGAAAGACCAATGCAGAATCTTTTAACTTCGAATGAATGGTTATTTATAGATGGGCAAATACAGGGTAGTCCAAATGACCTTTTATAAAAGCAGCAAAACGTTTTTCAACAAAGTTTAAAAATTCTGTACTTACTTGATAGCAAATAGGTACAGTATTTTACTGTGGTGGTAAAAAGAGTGACGTCATAAAAAAAAATAGATTCTTCATGTCTAGGGGTACCCGAAAATACACCGTGTATGTTGTGCGATTGATAGCTATTATGATATTTTTAATTCTTGAAAATTTAAAAAAAATTGAGAAGATTTATAACTCGAAAACTATAAAAACTCGCGGAACATCAATGGAGCATTTTCCGCTATCCCTGAGCATGAGGAACCTATTTTTTTTTTGTGACGTCACTCTTTTTACCACCACAGTAAAATACTGTACCTAATTGCTATCAAGTACATAATTTTAAAACTTTGTTGAAAAACGTTTTGCTGCTTTTATAAAAGGCCATTTGGGCTCAAAACAGAATAGTTATTTTAATCTTTAAGTACCAGAGAGAGGTACCTAAAGATTAAAGTAACGGTTTAAAAGAGCATTATTTGCTGATTAATTTTAAATAGTTGAATTATTCTTAAATAATTTATATTAGTATTTAAACAAGTTCTAAAGCTCAGTATGGCAAACTATGCAAGCAGAATTAAATAAAGCGTAAAAAGTTTGCCCCATATTAGATTCTTGCTGCACATTTGCTTCATGTTAACAATAGGCTACATATCGCAGTCAGGGCTGCACATCAACGCAATGCATGATCCATTCGAACGCACGTCCCATTGCACTAACAATATGCTGATATTAAAAATTGCAATCATGCATACATAGAGCATGGTACCTTTCAGATCGATCACGCTTCTGAAAGGTATAGTATATAGAGTGATTTATTGAGGTAGGTCAATAGGAAAAGGGCTGAAACTAGAAATTGAGAACATTGAGAACGGCCTTGTGTAAAAACGAGTGTTTATCTTTAGATCCAGGTTTAAACCATCAAACCATTTTTGAATTTGGAACTTTCTGACTATTTTAAACTTTTAATTAAAATAAACTAATTTTAAACCCCAGTTTTCAATTTTATATTTAGTGCTTTACCTCAGTCGGAATAAGCCTTTAATTACAAAAACTACAATACAACACTTTTTTTTTCAAGTTTGAATGCAGTTTTTCAAATTCTAAAAACAATGACAAGCACGTCATTATTTTTACAACAAACTCTACCTCTAATAGTTTCAAATGAATGAATCATGAAGATCTTAATGAATCACCTTGTTTAATTATGAAATCTCAGAGGTCTTTCCTCTACTGAAAGCGTACAGATATTATAAATTCTGTTTCATTCAAGTCTTTGAATACGGCAGAAGGATTAAAAAGATTTAAAGGTGAAGACTTGTCTGACATACAAAATAATTTACACAACAACAAGCAAAATGAATTGTGACTGAATTCCTTAATTCAAACTGTTTAATACTCTGTGTTACATTTGCTCAACGTGGGTCACACGACCCCCATTTAGAATTTCTCAGTAGCGGAGTTTGGATTTATGCCCGGTTGATGGCAATAGGTTCGCCTCCTATTACATGGGACTCAAACATAGTGGAATATGCGTGTACCATAGGTACACCTCTGCCCAACCCTTCGGGGAATACAGGCGTGATGTTATGTGTCTTTTATGTTAAATTCAATCTGAACCGGATTTTGTATCCAAAGCCAAAATTGGCAATTTGACCCAAATTCACTAATTGAACATAGATACAACAACATCGTACCCATAAAACTTCATGCCCCAACGATACATTTGACATCATACAGAAGTGTCTTTCAAACAGGTCCCCTGGCTCCCAATCTAGGATTATACCTAGGGTTGCCAACTCTACTATATAATATAGTATCCTGTTATATTAGAAACAATTTGATTATAACATAACATTTATTATAAGCATTTGATTAGCATTTGTTTGATTTTTTCTAAAGAAAAAATATAATAGGTGAAACTACTATATTTTTTTTATTTTATACAAAATGGAGAAATGATCGCATTAAGGCCCGTAACCTTTATTTAGATTGTAAAAATTATTATGAAACAAAAAGTCCTAGTAGCAAAAAATATGCATTTAAAGAATAAAAATGCATTAGAAATATACCTTCTATATTTTTTCGCTACCTTTTAACAGGCAATAGCTTCGAAAATACTATATTTGATTTAAAAAAAGTTGGCAACCCTAATTATACCTATAACTTGGGAGTCAAGATTTCTCCATTGAAAAATTCACTAATAAACTGGTAATTCGTTATACTCCTGTTTGTAAAATCAACCTTATCTACCATAATTGCATTTTGATTCCAAAGTAATAAATTTAAATAATCACCAATCTTATTCACACGACTTTCCAACTTCCAAATTTCGAACCCCTCTAAAGACCTTATTAATCTCAATCAAATTGCCTATTAGCAAACGCCCAAACTTCTCTGTATCGCGAGATTATTAATTAGTATTTCAGTATTCCTCGAGTATCAAACAGTTAGGAAGTTTATTATTAAATCGTTTGACTTCAATAACAACTGTTCAATGTTGATTTCATTTGTAATCGGCTTTCTAATTTATTTGTAGGATTAATAAGCGTTATTTCATGGGCCCAATTATTATAAGCGTTATTTTACATTATAAGGGTGTTAGCTTTTGGTGTCGTTAGTATAAGTTTAATTGCCTAAATTCTTGAAGTAATCTATCTTTAAATATAATTCTGGAGGTCATCTATTATATTATGGCAAACGACAAAGAACCGTTTATTAGCAATCTTTGCAGGAAAACCAGTAGGTACGTCAGTTGTGGACGCTTTTATTATAGGTTATAACTAGTGATCGGATAATCGGATGCATATTTACCTAAAGTACATTTTTGGTTAGGAAATTATGGAAGCGGCTTCTTAAAACATATTTTTTTAAATATAAATCCCGGGATTCCAAAAAAATCGGGAATGCGAAACTATTCTGTAACATGGTGAAGAAACATCGTCTTTAGTACTTTGTATCCTAAACTTTCACCTTAATCGTTTAATATGATACTGTCAGTCAGACTCAGTTGAGCGCGGTAGTTTGTTGATGATGTTGTGGTACGTTAATAATAATTATTAAGAGATTTAATGGTTTTTCTTTGTAATTCTTATTTATTATTCGTTTGAGATAAATGTTTTGAAAATTGAAGAAAAATTAAGAGGAAGTTATTATTTCTAGTTTTGTTTTAAATATAAAAGTTATAATAAATAATAATATACACCCGACTTGATTCTATAATAAAAACAGTAAATTTGTTCAATCCGAAATCTCGGGATTTTTTCGACACAAAAATGCATTCCATAATATTATCCAACACCTTAAACTAAGTAAATATACCTACACCCGATTTGATTCTATAGTAAAAAAACTAAATTTGTCGATTCCGAATTCCGGGGATTTTTTCGATACAAAAGCGCATTCCGTAATAACCAAGACCTACACTTTTGGTAAAATGCATCCGATTATCCGATCACTGGTTATAACATTCTGTTATTGTTCTAATTAAAAAATATAGGTTATAAACCAGCTATAAATATTTCCAAAGAATAAATGTGTTACTTCCCTTACTAGTAACATAACTCTAAGCGAGACTCCTAGGTTAGAACTGACACAACACATTCATAATTCACCATTTACGACTTTGTTTACTCCGTAACTAAGCTCATTTCGTATATCTGTCGCAGGGATATTGTAAAATCAGTAATATTATAATTTCACTAGCGAAATTATAATTGCACGAAACTTTGTCAACCGCCTCCATTTCTTACAATTTAACGGGCTCATTTCAGTGACATTATAATTCCACTGGACCCACGCAGTGATATTGCAAGGCAGCAATATTTTGACAATTTCACGGTATGTGCAAGCCGGTTAAATTGTGAGACGGTCAATGATTGGTCCGTTTCCAATGTTATGCCTTACTTATAAAATGAATAAACTTCTACACGTGAAGCGTTGTCCAGACCGGCGCGACGCGACAGCGCGACGTGACAGCGCGACGAGACAGCTCGACGCGACAGCGCGACGCGACAGCGCGACGCGACAATGCGACGCGACAGCGCGAAGCGACAGCGCGACGCGACTCTAACAAAACAATTTCGAAGAAAACTTCACGGTAGAACAATTACCGATGTCGCGCTAGTCTGCACGAGCCTTTATTATGCAGATCTTAAAGGCATGAATGCAATGAAGAGTTGACCAATCAAAACGCACGAAGACCCTACTATAAACTTGACTCATAATATACCTAGAGTTATTATAAAACCACTACAGCGTTCCCGTGAAATTACAACAACACTAAAAAAAGTCCGGTCAGTTGTGAGAAATGCAGGCGGTTGACAAAGTTTCGTGCAATTATAATTTCACTAAGGAAATTATAATATCACTGCTTTGACAATATTCCTGCGACATAGGTATCCACGTCCATTTCCACAAACACATTCTACAAAAGTACAAGAAGAACCATATAAACTGATCGCCTGATCTCAGCCAAGCACAGCAAAGAGCCACTTTTAGCTGCACAAGTACTTATCATAGAGATATCTTGCATTGCACGAAAGACTCTCAAGCCTAATTGATACTCCAAACATCGCCATTTCAATTTCAACTCTCTAAGTTTTTATACAAAGTGCAATTTTCTTTGAGGAGTTTGTTTTATTTCTAGTCTAGTGTTCCGTTTCATTTGTTGGCTCTGTTCGGTCCCCAGACAATTAGCGTGCGATTGGGAGTGCAGCGTCAAAGATGGAGTTTACTTTTCAGAGTTTACGACTTTTTCTGATGCTTTAATAACGAAGCAAAAGGAGTATGTAAGGATCATAGCAGATGCAGAATTTAACTTAAAGATATTAATGATTCTATTGATTATAATTATGTAAATATATATTTGTTATGTCTGCGAATTCTATTTTGAACAAGATGCAACCTGACACTGACCTGCAAATTGCAAAAAACGTTAGAAAAAATTGAATTTCGCGCGCTACCGCTGCAGATCCTCCTTGATGCTTGGTTCTGTAGTTCGGAACCAAAAAGCACATACACAACATTTATATGCGATGGATAAAAGGACTTTACATGGAACTGGTAACCTAATGTTAACTAAAAAAAGCGAAAGCGAAGGCTATAAATGCAAAAGTTAATTTCGTTTGTTTGTTACGTTTTCACCCGAAAACTGCCGTATGAATTTGGATGAAATTAGGCGCATGGGTAGACCATGACCCGAGTTAAGACATTTGATAATTTTAATCCCGGTAGTACGTTCCTGCGAGATATTTTCCGACATTAGGCACATAATGTAGACCATGACCTGGGTTAGGATATTGGATATTTTTAATCCCGGTAGAACGTTCCAGTGGGATATTTTCTACCATCCACGCAGGTGAAGCCGCGGCCAAAAGCAAATCTAAAACTAATATTATAAAGAGAAAAGATTAGATATTCTGTGCGGTTGTTTGTAATGCACAAACTCCAAAACTACTGACCGATTTAAAAAACCCTTTCACCAGTAGAATGCTATATTATCACTGAATAACATAGGCTATAATTTATAAAGATATCACGTGAGCGATGTCGCTAGCGGAAGCTAGAAGATAATAAATTGAACGTACCCTTATATACTCGTAGAGGAGAACAGTCTGGACATCTTGCTTCCATAAGTTGAGCACACACAGGGATTCGAAGATCATCTCCGGAGACACCTATAAGCAGAAATTACACAAATTACTTAATAAATAATAAAATTATAATTTAGATTTCTTATTATTGTTTGCAATTAATTACCTATTCCCATAGCAGCACCAGTGAAAAAAAATATTGAATTATGTATCACAACTCAGGTCCCCAAGATATAGGCACCGCCTAGTTTGGGGACATCGCTTTAACATTATGAATGTCACCAACAGTTACAGATAGAATTATTATGTACTAATTTTTAAGGTAGGTAATAATTGTAACTATGTTTAATCATTTTTATTATTATTATTAATATTCCATGTAAAATGGAGCGAGCCTATTGCCATACGGGCACGAACCCATACTGTGCTGCTGAGAAATTCCTGATGGAAAAACCCAATAAGATTTATGGTGGCCACACCATGCTGCCTTTCGTTCAATCGGCATGACACTGCCTATTGGATCAAGTAGAACTGACCGTGTGTGGGCGTGAATTGGCATGACAGTTATACTTGACGGAACAATCGAAATTCAATTCTATTGGTGGACCGTGTATGGCGGTCGACATCAGTTCAGTTGAGGCAAGGTTTTTGGTTTCTTTATCACGAGTAAAATGCCCAAGACGGCTAAAACATCGTCGTCCGTCACTGGTGAAACCATGGTTTCAACTAAACGTAACTGCAGATTTCGTTTAAATTGATCGTGTGTGGTGTTTAAGAACGAACTGCAGATTGGATTAAGCCTGCGGCGTCATGTCGATTGGACGATAGGCAGCCTGGTGTATGGCAACCATTAGGCAGACCTGGCAATTGAATCCAGGACCTACCACGTTGACTAGTCTCGTTAGCGACCAGTCGACCACTAAGCCAAAGAGACAGTGTAAAGAGTGACATTTGGCGACCAGTTTTTTATGCGAAGCCTGCTGGTTTAAATTAATCATCGAAGAAGTAGATTGATTATATTTTTAGACAAAAATATGACCAATTACTTCTGCCTGAGGATGGACGGCGCCATCAAGGCAGGCCCAGGAAGAGGTGGCGAGACAACGACCGCAACCAGGCGCATACCACAAAGGTTGGATCGAGGTGACCTGGAAAATGATGCTTGGAAGGATTTGGGGGAGGCCTTTGCTCAGCAGTGGGACAGTGTAGGCTAACATAAAAAATAATAAAAAATCCTTTAAAGTAGGTGGGTACCTACATAAGGCTCGCGTGAACTAGGCTCGCCGAGTCGAGGCGAATCAAATCGCAGGAATCCGCGTCCTAAATATGTATTTACTATGAAAATGCGTCCATTAGCGACGAATCGCGACACGCCGAACCCGCGCGCATTGCTCGGCAAGCTAATTTCTTCGCCGACGTGTTATGAATCGACTCGGCGCGCTACAGGGAATCGGATGCACACCGACGAGATTTTTTTTTTTGTAGTGGGTAGGTACATTAGTTTAAATAAGCAAAATGCGAGTCGGACTCGCACACGAAGGGTTCCGTACCACCATAAAATGTTTGCAAAAAACGCCGAAAAAGTACGTTTCTTGTATGGCTTTATTGTTATAGCAGCAATAGAAATACGCAATCTATGAAAATTACAACTGTCTACCTATTACGGTCCCCGACCCTTGCTCGATAACTAGGTGCCAGCAGTGGTTGCAGCTGTGCACGTAGCTTTAAATTCCCCGATTAATAATAATGATCAAAACTTTGATCCAGCCCGTCCCAATTTTGATGTCCTCCCTCCGGTGGCGCCCTAAGCCGAGGCTCGTACCCCACAGGGGGTGCCCTTAGCGAGCGTTCACCTAGCTTTTTAGCTTAGTTTTGTATGCCCCTGGCTGGAGGCTTTGAGTGTAGCAGCTTAAGGCAACCACAGGATTGACCGGTTAAATAGTCATGACCTCAGAGGTCAGCTATGAGATGCACTACAGAAAAAAAAAAAAAACCTATTACGGTTCACGAGATACAGCCCGCCTGACGGATAGGCGAACGGACAGCGGAGGATTAATAATAGGGTTAGGGGGTTTTTTATCCTTTTCTTCATCAAAAATATTTGAAATAAAAACATTTCTTCATCCGAGCTGTCCATAGTGAGACTAAACGAATAAACGTTTCGATTCGATTCGGCTTAGATGGACGCACAAGGAATAAATGCGACTCGACTCGACTCACTCCGATTCGACGCGTTTCGGCCGTAGCCAGGCTTTACCTCACAATGCCTTTGCGTTGGCAGGATCTCTTCTACTTCAGGAGTTGAGTTCGTGTTTATGAACAGAGGCGACAGCATGTGGCTGCGGGAACCGGTCTGAATTTGCTTTGAAAAAACTGTAAATATTATCAAACAAAATAGCTTTATTATGTGACCTTCATTTATTGGGTTTAAAAGTTGTGACACGATTAAACTGCCTTTCCCACGTAATGTTTTTCCTTTGAAAGACTAGAAATATTATTCCTCTTACACCGAAACAATATATGTGGGTACCATTCGCTGGGTACTGTGAGACCTTTCACCTATTCTACATCTACAAGGTTTCGGTGTAAAACCTTTAATTCACATGATATCTGTACCTTTCACACAGTTCAACATCCCATCAATATTTTTAACGCACAATGAGCCACTAAGCTACACATTATGGCTTTTCTCAGCCATAACACGAGATCCATCATTATTTAGTTTGTTTGAGCTTCCAGTTTCACAAACTGATACCTTTTGGCGCCAAAATATAAACACTGAGAACAAAGGACCATCAAACACGATGCTTATAGGCACTAGCTCAAACACAATGTTTTGACATGCGGTCAAAGATTTGGTCTGTCACTATAGATCAAATGAAACATACAGACCGGGCCTAAAACAAGCCCGCTAGCTTTTTTAAATGATCTTACACACAGTGCCAGCGGCACGGACCACCGGCTTTTGCCGAACGGCACTCCTTTATGCGGCAAGCCCGGCAGGCGCGGCACTGTTTGCAGCCTTTAGGCCGGCCTGCATGTTTGCAACTTTGTAGGCCGCTCGTAATAATGTTATTTTTAACATCCTAACCTGTAAACGGGCGTGCGAGACTCTTTATCCCCGGCTTTTTCTTCAAATTTTTTGCCCTCACAATCTTCTTTTTGGGTATTCTTCTGTTTCTGTGTCTTGTGGATGTCCATCTCCTCCTTGTATACTCATATCTCACGACTTCATATTCGTATCTGATGACAAATCGCTTCGCTCTAACTCAGGGAGTTTAAATTAAACCAAATATAAACAAATAAAAAGGTTTATTTTAAATCATTCAAAAATCCACTTTACATTTCAAAACACACATTTGTCTACCTTCTGCGGCAGCAGCGGTGTCCACAATGAACGCAAGCAGGAGTTCTGGAGCCACTCCGAGAAGACAGCCTGGTGAATATTGTTGAACTTGAAAGCTGCTCGCGGATTCTTCTCTCCTCCGCTCTGGGATGACGTACTAATTGTTTCCTCCGCATGGGGGCTCTTCTTAATTGACGTCGATTATATGATCGTCGCCTCTTTTCCACTCTTCCACCTCTTTTAACTCTCTTTTTCCTCTCAGGAGCCTTGGCTCCTCTTTTACCGAGAACGGGTTTGGGAGGTTCTGGTCTGGCGTCCACCATGTCCACTCGACTCCTCGCGGAGTACGTGGCAGACACCGATGTTTCACTGTTCGACACACCCTCATCGTGTCCCCTTTCATCATATAAGTCATTTCCAGAATTCGTCCTCTGAATATCTTTCTTACTTGTGGAAGGTTGGTTCTCTTCCTTCGTAGTTTCATCTTCCATTGCCAATAGCTTCCAGAAATAACTAGTAATTTTGATTTTAAAATAAAAAAAAGATGTTTAAAAGTTAGCCTGTCAAAAAGTCGCAGCTAAACCTTCACTTGTTTTTTATTTATTCTTTCAGTTGTGTCAGAATGAATGGATCATGACAGAAAGAAGTTTAAATGAAAAGCATTGCGGTAAAGCTAATAAAATTAGGGTAAGAACACATGACATGCTGCTCATGTAGACATTGTCTTTTACAAGCGTATGCGTAGTAGTAGCGTGTCAAGCCAAGTTCAAGCCAAGAAAAAGGAACTAGCGCCGTGTGTTATATTGCAAGAACCATTTGGACCCTTTTTGGACCCCTTAATAACTCAAAATCTATTTAACGTAAACATATTCAATTTGGTTTATTTATTAAAACCCCTTAGATTAACTAGAACCCCAAATTTCATACATACAGCTCAAACAGTTACTGAGATATTAACGTAAAAAATCGGCTTTTTTATCACTAACTGATTGACTGACATCATAATAGATCAAAAAACCTAACCCACTTCCAAATGAATTTGAAAGTTGTTTGACGACCAGCTGGATTGTGTGTTTATGTTAAGGTTAGCCGTAACATAAACCGGGTGTGGAAATAAACTTAACATTAGCCGGCTAAACTTAAGTTTATTTTTGAAGAGAGGCTAATTTTAATTTCGCTCATCTTTAGACTGCTAAACTTAAATATAGCCTCAAAATGAAGTAGCAAATGAAAATGGCTGAAAGGTTAAATAAATTTAAAACACAAATTCTTGCTTTTTTTATAGGAAATATTGTAGTAGCAGAAAAAAACAAGACATTGTATTTTAAATTTATTTTAGAATGGTTGTATGTTCTTATAAATAAGCTTCAGTATTAATCTACAGAACTTACCACCCATTTAGATTTCAATTCTTTTTTCGGTTAATTTAATTCGACAACTACACATATTCTTAATATTTAACTTGGCTCCTATTTTCACATTTTTGTTTTTGGTGCGATAGTTATTCACCTAAGTCATTTCAATATAGGTAGGTATTAGAGTTGCGGTTTGCTTCAACGGTACCAATTAATTTTCGGTGTAACCGCGTGACACTGCAATGCACTGCCATGTTTTGTTTGACAGCCAGTAATACCTATAGCGCCACCGAACGGCCAAACACACGCCGCGTTTTTCAAAAAGGTCTTTTATGCGGTATTCGTTAATAAATTTTGAAAATAACTATCCAATAAAATTCTGCAAATGAAACAATAAAAAGCCAGCATGTGCTAAATTTGAATAAGTGTGTTCATTTTTACGGAGTCTAATGTTTAAAAAAAACCGGCTTAGTGCGTGTCGGACCCCGCACAATGAAGAGTTCCGTAGTTGGGACGAATTTATATAAAGAACGAACTTAACGTTATAGTTGAAAAAATGTTCTCCCATACATCGTCACGGTCAATTCTTCAACTGCAAATGTAAGTTTTAATTGCAAAAGAAAAATGTATGCGAGAATACTAGAAATTAACGATTTTCGAACCCTTTCCTTTACTTATGCTGTGAGACCTTGCTTTTTGCCAAATTTCATGATTCTATGTTAACGGGAAGTTATAGGTTTTGAATTATTTGCGAGTATCAAAATAATTATGTCGCCTAAATGACCGTATTTTTTTAATGCGTTGACTTAAGCCTAGCGCGCACTGCCGTGCGTTTTTAACCATAAAATCTGTGAAGCATTCAATTTCAAAGAAATGCGCGCATTGCTGCGATGAAAAAAACGCATGCGGTCAATTCACAGTGGGCCCTTTAAGTGAATTATCTATGTGTGGGCCTCCCGCTATATGACGACTCTGGCCCATCATTCTGTCTTAATGCATTCTACATACATATGTGATTACTGATTATGTGTAAAAAATAGTTTATATTTAATTAAATAACGGCATATATGTTCATATATTCACTTAATTTTAATGTAGTGCACGAAATTTAAAAAATCCTATCTTTCCAGATGCTGGTGCGGGCTTAGCAAGACAGCTCATGGCTCAAACACTCAGACTGCCAACGTTGGGGAAGCATGGGTACCAGCACGGCATACACAGTCAGCTCCGACCGACGCCTACGGAACTGTGGAGTTCCAAGGCGGACCGCATCCAACTAAAGCTCAGGTGAGGATCAATCACAGAAAGGGGTATTGTTTTTGCTGTTGTGGCTCGTACCCCTGCAGTGGAATGATATGGATTTGGGCGCCATATGTACGATATTTTTTAATGTGTTTTAAATGAAATTGCATGAGTTCAGATCAAGTAGACTATGCATAATAAACACAAATGTTCCCAATGCTGGAACACAGGCCGCTTCTCGATGATAGGGAGTGGGCTGTATTCTTCAACTAGGTAGTAAATCACTCGTTTAATGCTGTTACATACTTACACCTCATGGTCAGAAAGTGAATCCCAGCGCTATTGAAGCTATATAATATGCCATTCTAGATATCGATGAACAAAAATTTATGGTAGGTAGATGATATTATTAAATGTGGAAAGTTTTAAGGGATGATAGCACTCTTGAATATGAATAACAAATTATAGTATTATACGCACGTATATCCGCTCCATCGTCGTAGCAAGTAAAAATATTCCAAAAAGGCCAAAAGGTTTGCCCCTTAGCCCTAGCTATAACGCCATACGTGACTCAACTGGGCTGACACTACTATAGCTGTACAAAGATCTTTTAGCGAGTGGCCCAAATAGAAACTAACGCAGCCATCTTGTTTTTTTTTTTTTTTTAATACATTTGTCAACACAATTTCACCAATGTTTACATATCTATGATGTTTACCAACAGCGTTTGACATGGGGTGTCAATGTAATTTAAGTGTCACAAGATCCATAAAGCACTGTAGTGTTAAATGATAAGGGATAGTAGACATCGTCGTACTCATTAATAATAACTAAAAAAATCCAAAAGTGCCAAACATTGGGTTCCTAGCCTTTTTTTTTTTTTTTGAGTGGGAAATTATCAAATCCGTGCGTGCGGGCGTGTCAAACTCTTACTGACTACAACCCACCCGTGTTCCTTCAGTTGCCATGTTGCCAGGGGCCACGGTATGCCTTTCGGACTTAGGTCCCTATCCCACCAAGGAACATATACTCACCTAACCCCGCTGCCGCCGGCGATGATCGAGAAGTGAGTCGAGCTGGCAACAAACAACTAGTTGTTGAGCAATGACCAGCGAGTGCGCGACGGCATCAATCGATTACTCGCTGGTATGTGTATGTACCAAACATGAGCCTTACAGTATTTGATCTGCCCGCCAAGCGAGCGTCGCTGAGCGAGTACTCTCTTTGATAGCTCTTGTCGCAGCGACAGAGGAGTATTCGCCGGCGGCGGCGGCGGTGTGAACAGTCAGCGATCAACTATTAATATTTGTATCTCTTTTACTTACACGGGACCTACAATCTTTTGTCCCTTTCATGTGCGAGAAAATCGCTTCATCGTCGGCGACTGTGGGATAGGTGCCTTATATCTACTATTTCTTTTCCCAGTATGTCCGTCTCTCTCACGACACACGACCCGAACTAATAGTCCAACTGCTGACAAGAGAATGGGCCCTCGACCGACCGAAGCTCCTCATCACCATTCAAGGCGGCAAGGCTAACTTCGACCTGCAGCCAAAACTCAAGAAGGTGCTAAGAAAAGGACTGCTCAAAGCCGCGAAGACTACTGGAGCGTGGATATTTACTGGAGGCACTAATACAGGTAACTAATAATTTTACATCACGCTTAAACTCGCAGGTAGAGGTAAAAAAACATGGTGATGCGAGGTCGGAGACGTGGGTACTTTTTTTTTTTTTTGAGGGTGGGAAATCGTCAAATAACTTCACCCGCTCTGGGCGGAGCGGGAGGGCGTGTCAGACTCTTACTGACTAAAACCCACCCGTGTTCCTTCGGCTGCCCTGTTTCCGGGGGCCACGATCTCCCTTTCGGTTTTCTTCGCAACCCCGGCAGGTTCGATTCAAAGGTCGTGAAAAGTTACCCAACTTTTATGTCATTAAGAATATCTCATTAGCAGTCGGTCTGAATTTGTGCCCATTGGTGGAAATAGGGTGGCCCCTTTACATGGAAGTTAAACGTAACTGGCGAAGTATAATGTACTTATGTACTCATGTACTGCATACCTTTTGCCTTTGCCCACTCCTTCGGATATTAGAGTCTGGCCACGCTAAGTCTGCAATGGAATAAATGGGCAACCCTAAAAAGTTTTATATATGGTATAATTTTACATCAGTCAGTTTTGGGGTTGTAAGTAGATCTAATGATTTTGATATTTTGCCTTTTGATTTTTGCATAATAGATTATGTGGAATGGACTATGCCGTACCTATGCTCTACCTCCTTACGATGAAAAAACTGTATCAAATGCACACTTCATCGTGCTAAAGTGACTATTCTTTACCAAGAAAAAATCAGAAAATAAATAAAATAACCTATCAAAAACAAAAAGACAAAGTATCAAATTCTTTTTTCGTAGGACAAATGGTGTTGCCGTCTATAGATTTTCAAATTCTACCGTTTTTTTACTTATGCAGACTTAGCGTGTCCATATAATTTTGACTATAATTCACGTTCAAAGTATTACCATAAGTGTTTCGGTGCCACCTGCTGTCGATTACCTTGAATACACATTTTTTTCCAAAATGCTAAATTAATGTGCTATAATGACTTTGTACCGACATAATGACCTTCTGGGAGCGCGGAAGTGCTATCAGTATAAATTATTATCTTCTGTCCTAATAAAAAGTAAAATTATGCTTCTTTCTGGTATAGAATTAATTGCTTACTTTATGCAGGCTTTTCAAAGTTATGTGGCGGCATCTGCATGGCCACATGCGAAGTACGCATCAAAGACCTGAATGCCAATTCTCGTGCATAAAAAACATTCACTTTCAAGTCGCAATCTGTCAAACTTGTCAAATCAATGGTTTAGTCCCAACGCGCCTAAAGAAGTTTTCACTTCAAAAATGGATTTTAGATAAGGGGGTCACTTTCGAGAAGCACTTTTGTCTAACGAACAAAAACAGGTTTGAAACAAATTCGCCAGAGATTTTATAGAATTAGTTTTTGGAAGATTTGAACACACATTTGAATCAATTTGTTATTTAGGGTAAAATCTAATACAAGTCTAATTTATCGTAGAATATCGACTTCCATAATGACGCCGACTTATTGTTAGTTTCGCTCATCTACCTCTTAGTGCAGGCAAGTTGGGAACTAAGCGCTATCTGTAGAAGCACTGTAACAACATTAGCTGCCTACATGGGCGTGCACTTTGGTAACGTGTGCTACAGCGTGTAAAGCGTACCTAATGCAGTTTGAGTATAGTTAGCTTAACAAATTCTAGCTACAGGAGAATTAATAGGTGTCGCTGGTGTCGTAACTGTGTCGCGAAATCAATGGTTTAGTCACCTGCAATAAGTCAAGGTGGTGAATACTAGGGGGTAGTTACTAGGCTTGTCCCAGTTTTAAACGTGGTTTTTGTTGAAGAGTCTGGATTGTATAGTGAAACGTAGATAGAAACAAATATAATGTATTGTACACAACGAAAAAACAAAACATGAGTGACACAGTCATAGTAACAGTTATCAAAAAAATAAAATAAAAGGTATAGTTTCAATGTCAGCTGAAACCTCCTTCAACATCCTCCCTTTTTGATATCACTGTTGCTAATCAGTGCTCATCAGGCCAATCTTCTTTAGAAGTACCAGAAGCCTTGGCCCACTTACTGGCTTTGTCAGCATATCTGCACATTGATACTCAGTTGGAGTGTATTTCACTTGGACTTCCTTGTTGGTCACCAATTCTCTGATATAGAAGTGCCTAAGCGCTATATGCTTGGTTTTCCTGTGCAGTTCAGGATTTTAGGATATCTTTATCGCTGCATCATTGTCCACCAGAAGGCTTGGAGTTCCATTTACTTGGGAGACTTCTATGATCAGCCTTTTCAGCCAGATCATCTCCCTTGCAGTTTCACTGGCCGCTACTAGTTTGACTTCAGTACTCGAGATCGCTACGCAGGTCTGGCGCCTGCTGGCCCAGGATATAATTCCACCGGAGTACGTGCAAAGGATACCCGATGTAGAGTGTCCTGTCTGTTTATCTCCTCCATGGTCAGAGTAACTGTAGCATAGTAGTCCTTTATTTCCTTTTCGGTAAATTAAACCATAGTCAACAGTGCCCTTGATGTAGCGGAATATACGCTTTACTTTTGTAACATCCTCCCTGCTGGGAATCTCGAGATTGCGTGAAACAACAGTGATAGCATAAGACAAGTCCGGCCTAGATCCAGTCATCAGATACATAAGTGCTCCAACTGCTTCTCTGTACGGGAGCATCTTTGATAATAGGAGTGCTCACAGATTTACATTCATGCATTCCCAAAGCGTTCTAGCAATTTCTCAGCATAATGCTTCTGCGTAAGCTTGATACCGTTCTCATGCTTTAAAATCTCCATACCTAAGTAGTATGACACAGGTTTTACGGTTATTTTGAACCGTTTCTTCAATTCAGCTAAAAATCTTTCTGAATCCTTAGGGTTCGTGGCAGCGATCAAACCGTCGTCCACATACAATGCAAGTATGATCTTGGCACCTTGTTTAACTCTCACAAATAAACAAGGATCATTTTGACATTGTTTAAATCCAATAGTGATCAAGTAATCCACGATACATCTGTTCCAACATCTTGGAGCCTGCTTTAAGCTATACAGGCTTCTCAGAAGTTTTCACACTTTGTTTGTTTCGTCACTATAACCTTCCGGTTGGTTCATGTAAATATCTTCATCAAGTGAACCATTGAGGAATGCCGTTGCAATATCAAACTGTGTTAGAGCAAGATCTTCGTCAACTGCGATTTTTATGATCAGTTTGACTGTAGCTAGCTTTGCCACAGGGCTGAAAGTTTCGTAGAAGTCAACTCCTTCCTCTTGAGTGAATCCTCTAGCCACTAGCCTTGCTTTGAATTTGTCAAGACTTCCATCCGCATTTGTCTTAACTTTATAGATCCACTTACACGAAATTGGTTTTCGACCTTTGGGTAAGTCCACCAAAATACAGGTCTTAGTTTCAGACAGCGATTTCATCTCGCTTTCGCATCTCGTTTCTGCGGGCTTGTCAGTGCTTCTTTGTAAGTCTTGGGTTCAACGAAGGAACTCAAATTTAATACGAAGTCACCGTACCTCGCAGGTGGTCGTAACTGGCTTCTATCTCGAAGGACCCTATCTACACTTTCTTCTTCCTCAGAATCATATGGAGTACCGTAACTTTCCTGTTCCTGATTATCAATCTGAGGCACTTCATCCGTTGAGTCAGGAAAATCTTGGCTTGTCTGGGGCATACAGATAGATGGCCGATTGGCTTCATCTTGCTCATCCTCCCTTGCACCTGACATGTCAATAGGCGGTTGAATGGCTTCGCTAGGCTCATCCTCCCTTGCTCTTGACACTTGACCATTATCTTTGATCGAGGGAAGTTTGTACTCGATTTCATTATCAGGTTCTCGTTCAATCTCATCATTTAATCCAATCGATTCTATGATGGATTCATTAAATATTACGTCTCTTGATCTGATGATCGTGGGCTTTCCACATTTGTCGAAGCTTACTAGACGGTACCCTTCATCTCCTTCGTAACCGATTAGGATACATTTCTGAGCTTTCTTGGCAAGCTTCTTACGCTTCTGTTTGGGCACATGGGCGTAGCATTCACTGCCAATGACTCTGAGATGCTTTATTCCTGGTTTTCGACGATGCCAAAGTTCGTATGGTGATTTGCCATCTATGCATGTGGGCCCTGTCCTATTAAGGACATATGCGGCTGTACTTATCAGCTCGCACCACAAGGCAATCGGAAGTTCTTCGTGAGAGTGCATCATACTGCGTGCGGCTTCTACAAGCGTCCTATTTTCCCGTTCACTTGTCCCATTTTGCTCTGGGGTGTAGGGCATAGTCAGCCTTTGGGTAATACCAGCATTTTGCAAAATGTGCTTTACTCTAGCATTGTCGAACTCTCCGCCATTGTCACTGTAAATTTCTTTTACAATGTCACCCCTTGTTTTAATTTCTTTCAGAACTTGAATAAGTTTATCTGCAAGTTCCGATTTATTTCTCATGAAATAAACGTAGCGATATTTGCTATAGTCATCTTTGAATAGGACAAAGTATCGATTCTTGCCGAAGGAAGGTGGGAATGGACCACAAAAGTCGGTATGTAGTATTTCACCAGGTTCTTTTGCTTGAGCCCTTGTCCCAAACGTTCTACGATGTGACTTTCCATATACACAACCAGTACATAATTCGGAACCTAGCTTCACTTTGATACCAAGTTCCTTTTCAATGACCTTCTTAATATGTCTTTTGTTTTGGTGAGCAAACCTTTCGTGGTAAAGTTGTAGGTTAGTCATTACGCTGGCTTCAATGTTGGAAGCAGCTTTATTGACTATTGTCTTCGCAAGTAATTCATAGAGTCCTCCATTCTTTGAACGTTTTCCCATTAGCAAGACCTTTCCTTTTTCTTTTAACCAACAAGATTCTCTTTCGGATTTATAATTCGCTATTTTCCAATGTGTCTTGTGCCGCAAGTACCAAAAACAGGTTGTTAGTGACACCCGGTACATACCATACATTATTTAGTCGAATGTCTTGCTTTTATTTATACACATAGGCAATCAAGTCAACTGTACCTCTTCCAATCACTTTAACAACAGCACCATTTGCGGTGGTCAACGTATAATCCCTTGTAGAATCTTCAAAACTTTCGAAAGTGGTGAAGTAGTCTCTACGACCTGTGACATGGACTGTCGCACCATTGCCAACATACCAACTCTCGTTATTTGTCTTGGAAACGGCGGCTTTCCTTAACGCTTGGTGACTTTCTGCTGTAACAATTGTCAGGTTAGCTTTGCTTGTAGTAGAAGCTTTCGGTGGTCTTCCATCTGAGATCCACTTTTGACATCTCTTGACTTTATGGCCTGGTTTGCCACAATAACCACATTTTATTTTGAAGAACTTTCTATTGGTTTGGTTGGACAGCCAATACATCTGAATTTCCGTTTCTATTACCGGCTAATGATTTTTCAAAATGGCACAATTGGGCAGTTAGATTTTCTATATTGCGATCTGACTTTGACATTAGCAACCATGTTGATTTGAAACTGAAGTAATCCTCGGGGAGTGTGTCGAGAATCTTGTAAATTAGGAGGACATCCGGTAGGTCACACTTGTACTCCTTCATTAATTCTGTTTTCAAATCATGCCATAGATTTTTCACTTTGGAGATATGTGTCGCCATATCATGTGTCGGATCTTTACAATAATGGTAGAAATTCAGAGAGTACGTGTACGTCCTGTCATCAGACGATGAGTCGAACAGGCGATGTAGCTCGTCCCAAATCTCTTGAGCATTTTGAAGCCTCATGACTTTTTGCAGCGTCTCGTCCGTCATGTTGGCCGTTAACAACAGAACGGCATGGCTGTCAATTTCGTTGTAGTGTTGAATTTCCTTTTCATACGTAGCCACTTTCTCTGCAGTCGCTGCATTCCCTGGGTGGATAGGTTTTGCGAGTTTGCCCTCGACAGCACTCAATCCGCCTTGGATAGTTGAGTGACTTTGTAGCGCCATGTGGCCCAATTTTCTTTTCCTTTTAGTTGCCCGATGTCGATCTTACAGCTGGTTAAGCCTGATGATGACATTTTCGTCAAAAATTTGGAAAATAATTTTTCTAAAAGGTTTCAATGTCAGCTGAAACCTCCTTCAACAGTTTTGCACCTATGAAATTAAATTCATTGGCAATATTTTAACCACGTATTCTAACCATAATGACTTATGGCATTGTAAAGCGGTCGCTCACATGGGCCATGGGCTAAAAGTTAACCAAAGGGCAAAGGTGAGGGTTATGATTGCAGTTTCCCTACGTGATTGAATCAGGAATGAAGAGTTCCGCAGGAGAACCAAGATAACCGACATAGCCCGAAGAATTGCCTAACTTAAGTGGCAATGTGCAGGCCACATTGTTCACAGAACAGATGGCCGATTTGGCCGAAAGGTTATGAAGTGGCGACCGCGTACCGGAAGACGTAGCGTTGGAAGGCCTCTCACAGGGTGGACCGATGACCTTGTGGAAGCCGCAGGAATCCGCTGGATGCGGAGAGCACAGAAACGGTCGAAGTGGTGGTTCTTGGGGGAGGCCTATGACTGAGATGATAAATGTCACACGGCCTCGTAATTCGTAATAAGAAAGTTTATGGCTTTGAACAGCTTAGAGTAATTTTATGTATTGAAGAAAAAAAATTGACACACGTGGAAGCTCTTTTAAGCTGTCATTCGTAGATCTTTGACAGTCGTTACGGGTAGTCAGAAATCCTTTTTTTTTTTCAGCTTCCAGTCCAGCTCTAATGCGGCTCCGGTGTCTTGATGCGCCTAAAGTCTGACATCCAGTCTTACCAAGGGGTATCGTATTATCCAGTAACTGGGCTATAGAGATCAGATAGGCAATCGCTCCATGTAAAATATTGGTATTCAGCTGCATCCGGGTAGACTGGAAGCCAACCCCAACATAGTTGGGAAAAGGCTAGGCAGATTGATTGTGGAAGCTCTTATAAAACTCATAAACTGTGTATGAATAAATGGTAATAAATAATAAATAATAATAAATGCTAGAAACATCCTGCTGAATCGTTTATCAAAGTTTACAGTTATTTTTTGTACAAAAATTCTCTTTAATATTATGAAATTCCACCTAAATGAAACTGAGTCGAAGCTCGTAGTATTTTATTTCCATTGTTAGACTCAACAGATGAAACCACTTCATAATTTATCTATAACTTTTCCTTGTAGTGACACGTTTTCAGTGCAATTGTATGAAAACAATGTCTGTTTTTGTTGAATTAGTTGGGCGAAGTTATTGCTTTTGTTCCATTATTTCTTTATTATTTTTGTTGGCTGCCTTTCAAATTGAACATCCCTCAGGATTTAAACGATAAATTGGAAATTGTCATAAGTTTTATTGGGGTTTTCTATCTGAAATTTCTCAGTAGCAGCTAGGAGTCTGGATTTGTGCCCGATTGGTAGCAATAGACTCGCACCCTGCTACAAGGGACTTAAACATAGATGGCGAAATGTGGGCGTACTATACAGCTCTACCTAACCCTTCACAGAATACAGGCGTCATGTTATGGTACATAGGTAACCAAGACTAGTAGGTACTTATTCATCATCCCAATTAATTTAAATGTTATAGCGGAAATGTGCATAATTACCAAAATTTGGTAGATACTTATTCCACATATTCCAAACGATATAAAGCTTTACGGTCCTTAACACGTAAGTATGCTATGAAAATCACCTCTATTGCTACGCCAAAAGGCGCTGTCGATTTCAAAATTTTACCACCAACGTGCGGGGTTGCCAGCACCAAGACGATTTCAGCATTGTCCCTTTCTTGACACATCAGTGTACCAAAGATATGCGATTACATAAATACTAACCCATTCTCCTTCCACAGGTGTCACCCGTCAAGTAGGTGACGCGTTACAGCTGGAGCGGTCACAGCGAGCAGGCAGAGTGGTTAGCATCGGTATAGCACCCTGGGGCATCGTCGAGGGCGCCAACGAACTTATAGGCAGAGGGAGAGATGTTCCGTATCATGCGATAGCTTCACCAAGGTAAGAATAACTTGATGTATATAGGCGGCTTTAGTTTAAACTGAACAAACGGCAAGATGGGCGGCCGAGATTGTTGCCATCGCTGGTAAAGAACCTGGATGAGGCAGCAGCGTGGGGGTGGGCATAAGAAAAGAAAGGCCTATGCCCAACCGTGGGCGAACTCGGACTGGGGATGATAATAATAATGAAACGAACATAGAAACAGGACAAGAACAAGATTATTATTTTCTTGTTATTCTTGATATTTTAGTATGGATACTGGATAGACTAGTGAAAGAATGCTCTGCTCTGTTTACACAAATAAATTAGGTAGGCTGAAATAGAAGTTTAAAGCCAGTTCGTCTGTGGCATCGTATCTCTCAAACTGATGAACTGATTTGTGTTTTCGTGCCTCAATGAATTTAAGTATTGTTGGCCTTAGTAAAACTCCAGGAACTTTGTTAAAATAAAGCAACAAAACCAAACACAGTCATCTAGACAAGAAACAAACAAGACTAGGTACCTATTACAAACATTTGGCCTGTCCCAACCGCACGCTCGGTGCTCGCCCTCACCATTCGATGTTTACATAGGTCTTTTTACTGTTATTAAGGCGGTAAATACTTGTTTGCTTTGTATTTATTTGTACTCCTCTTTTCTATTTGTTTTGTTCTAAGATTTTGCAGGGGTGTATTAATTTTTGGTTTAGTTGTAGAAGTAATTATATACAAAGTTGCAATCTCAAAAGAATGCATTGACAATCGAGGATTGAATTGGTCTTTACCACTTTAAAGTTTAGCTTTTATGTAATACTACTTAATAAAATTCTTAAATTTTTTCCTTCATTAATTGACCCAGCGGTTTAGAAAGAAAGAAAGAAAGAAAAATAGGTTTATTTGTCACAGAGACACGTGCATACATAAAAGACAAGAGTAAACGAAAACAACAAAAAGTACATAATAAATCACGAGCGTAAAACAGAAATTAGTCGGTAGCTGCACGACATGACTGTGACAAGAAGGCTTCCACTCAGCATGATGCGATTGCTATGGGGAACCCACAGCACAGCGCTGATTTTCAGTGGTCACCCGTTTACAGTTTAGGCTATGCGTTGTCTGCACAACCTAAACTGTTGCGTCTAGAAACATAACATTTTGCACGAGAGGACTAAGGAAGGGTCTTTGTAAATTCGGGGTGAATTTACAAAATTTAAAGGGGTCAAAGAGGATGAAAGTTACAGTCGAAAGGCCCACGACTTGTAAGATACATAACTTCTTAATTACTGTTGAGACTAAAAATATCTGCAACATATTTTCAATTGGCTACCTTATTATAACTCAGATAGATCCCTCATCTAGCTACACATAAAATAGAGTAGTAACGAAATTAAAACTGCACATTTAAGAACTGTACAGGTGATATTTGCCTGCTCCAGACAGCTCAATAAAATCTCATTTATGATAGATCGAACCCATTGACAAATGGGAAGCACTACAAGAACCTTTACCAGAGAATATCCGTAAAAATCCTTGAACATTCGAGATTCGTATCACGTTAGCAATTTCTGCAAAAGAATTTACACACACTACAGCTAGGGAGCTGAGATGAACCAATTTTGTCCACGTTTCCTCTTTATTTCGCACTGTGTTCATATTAAGGATGGCGGTTTGTGTTTATATGTTAGTATGTGAGAGGTATGGAATGTAAATAGTTTCATTATTTCTTTGTTTGAGAAAGGAAGTGACTGAATTGGCCCGTGGAATTGGCAGAGGCCTAATGGTCTGGTTGAGACCACCAGCTAGTAAATGCGAAGTAAATTACGTTATTAAAACATACAACATAATTTCCTCTTAACTTTTTTCACACTCACACTCCAACACATTTGCACCTCCACATATAAATACTACACACGAACACTCCTTCCTATAAGTCAAATGTAAATTATTATCTAGTTTAAGTTTACGGGTACTTGGGGCAGAGAACTGGTGGGCTTGAAATACAGGCTTCGGCTTAGCTTAGGCACCAGTCTCCCACAATATTGTTCTTTGTTACAATTTTATAAAAAAATATTGTGGTGTGAAAATAAATAAATAAGTATTATAAACTTTTTATTAGATAGGTAATACAACTATTAAAAAAAACTACACAAATATTTTAAAATATTATACCATCCTTTAAATGTATTGGGCTTGAAAGTTATAACGTTCACTTGTATTTTTAAATGCAGATTAGATTATTTTCGGAATAGCGCCCATTGAGCTTGAGACCAAAGGTTTACAAGCACATCAGTGCAGAATCAGAGAGGCATATCTCCACTTTGTGTTAGAAAAAATAATTATGATGGGCATGTCTTCAAGAGTCTTGCGTATACATGACCTCAATAAACTTCTCGTTATGTTATTCGTTTGTTTGTTTCGGCTCGGCACTATAAGCTTTGGATTTTCTTTTCTCATTTTATATCCTTCAACTTTGATCTGCTTCTTCTTTCACCCCTTGATTCTATTTGAAGGGATCGGGTGTATTGATAAACGTAGCATTTGATAACCCGTTTGTCTGAGCTTGGTACAGCACATCATTGATCAGCTTCTCTGCCAGAATCCTCATATTTCCTGGAAGGTTGCGCAGTTTTGCGGCCACATTTACACCTAGAGGACAAAAAAATAATAATTTGACATGATCATCGTGATTTTAATGACAAGAAGGTTCTTTAGCAAAACTCAATTTATCCTGTCTGAAATATTCATTTAACAATGAAATACAGTACTTATTTGGCTCTCATCCTGTAGATAGCCTCAAGAGTGCAATGATAACCTTACAGTCATCGCCAATGCACGTTCTCGCCACAAAATGGGTGAGAATTTCTCTCCGTTTAAGTAAATGATGCCATTATTCTAATTTTATTGTTCAGAGATGTTTGGGATCCTTTTAAACGGTATATTTCTGCTGTAAAATATTATGTAACCTCATAATGTCCGAACCTAATGGATCAAGAAACTTAACTGTACTTAACTGTTCCTTCGATTCACATGCTATTTCATATAGAACTAGTTTCTGTGTATATGCATAAATTCTGTTGATTATGTTTCTAGGTTTCTATTATTTTAGGCCCGGGTACGGGTCCGTTCTGTCCTGAAGTTCATTGAACCGAGTCGTCTCAGTCCAATTAACTACTGAATCAAGTTATGTGAATAATTGGAAGTTAATTTGTGTGAGACCTAGTTCATGCCTAACATCAACTTAGGTGAATTTGCATTGCCCAGAAGATAAATATTTATCCCTTACTGGATATAACCTGGCATTAATTATCATCCTCTCTTTTTGCAACTGTGATACAAACAGCTATGACTTCTAAATTACCTAGACTTGACTTAATTCTTCTTTTAATCTAGGCTTCAAAACTATAGATAGTGCCATCCACAAAGACGCGCCACACGCTACTCTGCTCCTTATTAAAGTACACCTTACAGTATAGTAATCGCGGAGTGGGGCGCGTCTTCGTGGATGCCACTATCTGTAAAAGGATCAGATTAAATTTATTAGACACACACATATCCAAAATACATACCGATAGCATCATATTCATCATCAACTTCGGTACAATGTCGTTTATTCTTATCCTCATCCAAGAATCTCTTGGAGGAGGTTTGAGCAGTCCCGCAGGTACTCTCGGGCACCTCGACTATGTTGCTGGCGATACTGAATGCGGCTGACGAGTAGTTGTCGACTATGGAAGCGTCGAATGATGCATCATCGTCATCCGCCATAAGTTCTTCTTCCGGATCGTCGGAATCTGATTCCTGAGATTAAGAGTAGTTTTTATTACTGAGTATTGCAGTAGCTATCAAAAAAGTAAAAAGCTCACCCGCTATGGCTTGGGACTGATATACAATAGCTGGCAAAATGGATGCACCTCAGCCTACTCCACGCGGATACAACCATGTTGGTATTAATCGGCTGTTTGATAACCAGAATATTCTGGAGAACATCATCAATATTAATGACGTACAGAACAAAGAATTAAATCAAGAAGATGACCGGCAGTGTCTCCTTTTCTTGCTGATATTGAAATCACCAGTCAATGTTTTTAGAGAGTCTTCCCTGTGTGTTGGATTTATTGACTGACTATGCGTTCGGCGCACGCTAGGTAATCAGCGAGTTAAGTTGATTGGCTAATCCTATTACCACGATAACTATCCAGAGTCGACTATTGACGCACAAAAAAGAAAAATGATAGCTGTGGAACTTATGTCTTTTCACACAAAAAAGTAAAATCATAGCTGTGTAACTTATGTCTTTTTATTGTTGTTGTCATTAGGGAGCTCTTTTTTTATTAAATTTAAGAAACTAATTAAATGAAACAATAACTTTTTCCGTAAACAGAAGGCGCGTATGTAAATAGGTATGTAAAGTCAGGGTAATTGAGTTGTTAAGCGAATTAACTACCAATTTAAATTGTCCGTAGGAATATATAAAAAAAAAGAATTGTTTTGTAGATTATTAAAAAATATTGGCCACGTATTTTTTTACGTTATTAAACGATTACGGCTACACATTGAGTTAAAAGCCATGACGTCACGAGTATGTAGATTTTATAGTTACTAGTGACGTAGTGACCCCCACTCCCCAACTTTAACGCGTTTTATCTAAGTCATTTTTTATTAATATGATGAAGCAAAAAATATTTGTCTAATATTTTTTTATTATCTGACTGACGGGATCAATAGTTTTTTTTTTTTTTGACCAAGGCAATGATGCGTGGGTTAAAAAAAATCTATTATTATCTATTATAGGGATGACCCTATTGTCATACATTGGCAGGTGTATGAAATGGCTACAACACGGCAAATTGATGTAGGGTGTCAATTGGCTGAACTAATTATTATTGGGTGAATATTTCCCTGGCGGAACATTACACTATTGTTTATACATCTCCATTTTCATAACACTACATAACATCGCGCCTGAATTCCCCGAAGGGGTAGGCAGAAGTGCACCTATAGGGCACCCACATTTCGCCAGTTATATTTAAGTGCCATGTAATATGGGGCGAGCCTATTGCCATCACTTCATTACACTATACATCCTTAAATATAATCCAGTTCGAGATTCTATTCATCTCTGGGATAAAACTGGTCATAGATAACAAAGCGGCTACGTATAAGATATATCGGTTAATTCGTACAGCATCGCGCTGACATGGTCAGCTAATTTCTGGAGACAATCTGAGATAAAATTGGGTCAAAACTGAGCAGATTCGGTTCGGACATGTTCGTAAGTGCTCGAGACCTTCGTAAAATCCGTTGATGAGTTTTGACTGCATTTGAATGTGAGAACGTTGTAGACTAAGACTTGTGGACCATTTTCTATATTACTAAGTACCTGGTATTTAATGATAAGCCTACACTGTCCTCTCATACCTATTAGCACTGTAATTTGAAAAAGAGTAACTGTGAAGTGTCTTGCCGGCTCGTCTCCATAAGAAGCGACCAATTGGAACCGTGCACCTAGCTTCTGACGTTTCATAAGTGCTCTTGAAGGTTTATGTGAAATAAAATATTTTGAATTATGAATTTTGTTTCTTTTTTTTTAGAATTCTCATACTTCAAATTAATAACTAAAACAAAGAAAACTAAATCAAAACAGATGCCACAAACGATACATTAATTAAACCTACAAATCTAACAGACCGTTAATACCGTCACAACACTAATAATGTTTACATTTGCACACAATTTCAGTTGTTTGTGATATTATACAGTTACCAGGTGCATTTGTATCGCTAGAGGGCACATCGCGGTACATGACTATGAACTGACATGTTTTCAAGCAACCTGACATTATTCTTGATAGGATGTTAACGGCATTGTTGTGTTTCGGCAGTTAGAGGTAAAATAGCCATAACTCTGTGGTTGAGGGTTCCGGGTAAAACTAGCTTCCACCTTCGGCCTGATCGCCACTTACCATCAGGTGAGATGCAGGCCTAGAACGTCCCCGTTGTGGTAAAAAAAAAAAACAGTGGCACTCTGGGAGCGCCGACAGAAGTGAAAACTTGAAAAAAAATCGGCACCGCAGTAATCAAAGCGTTAATGTCTTTTACTCCACGCACCGCGGTAATCAACGCGTTGATGTCTTTTTAATGGTCAAAAGCTGGTGTCATCACGGTGTCGCGAAATCAATGATTTAGTCCCATCTCAAAAATGCCCAACGCGCCTAAAGAAGTTTTCATTTAAGTCTTGCTTCATGCATTCAGATACATAAAACAGTTGCTCAATGCGCAATGATATGTTCGATTCGATTTCATTATAATCTTGGTTTACTAGACCTTCATTTGTGTCGAATGGGAATCAGAGATTGTTTTCTTTGTTCCGAACCTTGAAATTTTACTTATCTCAAAATATGAAGTCATGTTTTGTAGCTGCCTAGCCTCTTCCCAATTATATTGGGGTCGGCTTCCAGAGTCCGGATGCACCTGAATACCAGTATTTTACATGGAGCGACTGCTTATCTGACCTCCACAACCTAGTTACTTGTAACCCCGTGGTAAAACTGGTTGACAGACTTTTGGGCTTTTGACGACCCGTATCGGCTGTCAAAGATCCATGAACGACTGTCGGGTCCAACAGCTTAACGTGCTATCCGAGGCACGAAGTTGTCTTGATATGTAAAGATGGTCACCTATCCACGGACCGACCGCGGCAAGCGTAACTTAACCTGATTGATCTACCCGTGCAGCTATTATTATTTAGCCACGAGTCTCTCCATATCATATACCAAGTCTTATTGTGATCTTAAAAAGCCATGTTTTTGCTACACCTGTGTTCAGGGCTCGGGCGCCGAAGGTTTTAGCGGCACTTATTTCATTAACACTTTCAACGCTAACATTCACATCACATCATAACATTCTAACATAACCCTAATTCATCTTCTAGACACACCTCATTACAACTCTCTCACAGAATATTAAAGCTACTATATAATTGTGACACGTCACAAATATCACGGGTACAGCCGACGTACGCACGGACGTGATAAAATCGTGGCGGGATTTTAACGCGCACTGGATTTTCAACTCTCAGCGCTAAGAAGAGCGTTGAAAATCCAGTGCTAGAAAAAAATTCTCCGCGATTTTATTACGTCCGTGCGTACGTTAGCTAAGTGCCTTTTCACACGTACCGATTTTTTAGACAGCTAATTGTATGAGCATTGACGTTATCCTTCGCCGATACGTGTGAAAGATAACAAACATGCCTATATACTTAGCCGCGGCTACCCGGCCCGGCTACTCGGCAACCGGGACGTGTGAAAAAGCACTAAAGTGTGTCGCGAATCGCGGTGAGCAAGTCAAACATATGTCATTTAAAACGAGATCGCCCGCTGCGTTGAAAGAGACACATTTGTATGCGGCAGATACCGCGTTGTAGAGTTCACTGGGATATATAATGATTCTTCTGTACAGCTTTTATAACAGCCTCGTAAACATTTTCTGGTCATAGGTTGATATTTTATATTAGAAAACCTAGCCGACAGATAAAAGATAAAAGATGATAAAAACATTACAAAAGAAACCGTTTTTTATCCCGTGATTGTTCTCTTGTGCATTCAAAGTGAAACATTTTCTAACGTCACTCGAGCTACCGAAGCTTCCGAAGGTATTTTTATTCAAAACTGAGCAGACACTCGTGTTTTGCACTGACATTTTCATTTGAGAATTGTAGAAAGTAGGAAAAATTATGTATTAGATTGAAGAAAATGTTGGCCAAAGAATCAGCATTGCCATACAACGTGGCAATGCTGCCAGCCTTTTGAGCACTTTTCCTATTGACAGTGATGCGGACGAATTTCCTCCCCAAAAAATACAAAAAAGGAAGATTTAAATTTTTATGTGGGACATTGCTGTTAAGGGGAATGCGCTAGGGTCGCGCGCGAAATCCAAATATTCTTACGTTTGAAATTTGCAGGTCAGTGTCAAGTTGTATCTTAATTTAATTATGATTCATAGTTATAGTTCAAACCTGGAATTCTCTATCAAAAACTAAACGTAGCTATATTTTGGCAAAGACATTGCTTGATTCAATCCTATCTATTAGACTCAGATTACACACAGCATTTATTCAATTGAAAAAGAGCAATTATTTTAAAACAGTGCAATGGCCGTTTTATTTGTAAAAATCTACAGCGTGTTTGTGCAGTAGATGGCAATTCGTTTAGCTGATTGGTCCACTGTGGGACTGGGACATGTTCGTACTAGGGCTCGAGTCTTGTTTTTTTTTTTTGTTTTAATGGATTTTTATCGATTGTAAACTACAAACATACAAAAAATCACATGTTTTCTCTTTATATTAGTTTAGATAAATTATTGCTTTGGTTACTTAGTGATGATATAACATTCTACAGGTGAAAGATTTTTTTAAATCTGTCCAGTCGTTTTGACGTTTATTCATAACAAACAAACATGCACAAAATCTATTTTTTCTTTTATAATATTAGTTTAGATAAATTGTTCAAAACTTTTTAGCTTAGTGTCCAAATATTCGTTAAAGGATTACGTACTTATTTTTCTGTGTATAACTGATTTAAAACGTGCTTAAAAATGTGTGTATTTTTTAAGTACCTTATAAAAAAAAACATTTATTTTAAGCGAAAATTAAATCCACTAGTTAAATATTTTTTTACCCTTAACAAGATAAAAAGGACATTTTATTTGTGGAAAAGCTTTTAATGATATCTAAACCTTGGCTCAATAAAAAGAGAAACAATTTAGTAGATTTAACAGATCCTACACGAGTGAACACGACCCTTATTACGTGGGGTACCTACCTACAGGTACAGTCAAGCATACATACGCCGCCCAACGCCGACCCAACGTAGTAACTTTTTGTAGAGATGTTTTTTATTATGTATTAGTTTATTATTTTGTAATATTATTTTGTGTATTTTGTCATTACTTGCCTGAAAATAAAGCTATTATTATTATTATATATTTTTACATTTGTAAGTCTCGGGAGTATGTATCCCGGTCCTTTGAAAGGCGTACGAGGGGCCGAAGCCAACTCGCAGAGGATTAGACAAATTAAAATGAAATGAGGCACCAACCGACGATTATCCCCGTACGCAAGATGCAAGTGCACAAAAGGACAATCCCCGGTTGGTGGGACTATTGCAGAACATGGAAATAAAACATATTGGGCTATGGGTTTGGGTGGCTATAGTGGTTTGGTTACTTAGAACTATGGAAGGCCTATGACCCCTGCCTGATCAATGTTATGATATACAAGGATAAAATGGCAGGGGGTGACTTGCAGACGGTGAGCAATGGGTGGCTCACCGTCCGATAAGGACCAGTCCCGGGTCGACGGCGCGTTGTGTTCCACGCGCGCCTCAAAGAGATGTCAGCAGATTCGAAGGGGTCCACTAGGGCCGATGCCTGCCGGGTTTGCGAAGAAAACCGAAAGGGAGATCGTGGCCCCCGGCAACAGGGCAACCGAAGGAACACGGGTGGGTTTTAGTCAGTAAGAGTCTGACACGCCCTCCCGCTCCGCCCAGAGCGGGAGAAGTTATTTGATGATTTCCCACCCTCAAAAAAAAAAAAGGGGGGTGACTTGCACATTCAATAATGGGCCCCGAATACTCTCGCTAGCACATACGTAGACGTAGCGACAAAGGGGCAATATTATTATTATTTCCTTTGTTTCACTATTTATAAATAAATTTTATTTTTAAACATAAGAATATAAACATTTAAAATATTAGCCCACCGGTATCGGAAACAGGATCCAAGCTACGGTCAGGGCTCCAGAGAGAGGAACCTCCTAACAATGCGAGCCGTGTCCAGGAGTACCGCTTTCTGAATTATTATTATTATAAATATTTTACAGTTGCGCAATATTCAAAAGCGATTTTTTCCTAAAGTATTGATAGAAATTGTCGGTGGTTACGAACAACTTTTCTCGAAACCATACTATCATGAAATAGAAAAGAAAGAAGAAAGAAAATACGTTTATTTGCGGTAAACATGATGCAAAGATAATAAAAAATAAAAAAAAAACACGTAAATAACACATTGGGTGAAAATATGCGTCATATCCACGCAAAACGGCCATCGCTCAGCATAAATGCTGCGACCCCATGCGAGACAGAGCCCCAGCGCTGATTTTCAGCGACAGCCGGCGCTGACGTGATGATGTTAACCGGTGCAGCATATAGTAAGATAACAAATCAAAAATAAAATAAATACAAATACTTAGTCCTAAATGTTTACACAAATATAATATTTAAAATGGCAACATTTCGTTCCGTCGGCAACTCACACGCCGCAGACTTATTGCAATCTGTGCGCATAGCTGTCATAAGACTATTTGCTTGACGTTTTGACATATTGGTTATTATGTACTGGTTACGTAATAATTATATTATCATGGCGCGATAGCGCGTACCTAATGAATGTTATGTTATGATGCAATGCATTATAAGAATAATAACACAGGATGTATTGGTCGATTTGGAAACGAAATAGGTCTTTCCTCAAAGTTGAAATCGTTATTTCAGCAAAAAATCGCTTTTGAATGTTGCGTAAATGTAAGGTATTTATGCAAGTGACTGTACAAACGGGGTAACATTTAGTTAAGTCGAGTATTTCAGAGTTTCTGTTTAACTTTCTAGATTTATGTACTTTTGACTTGTATTTAGTGCGTACCAACATGTTTTTCGTACGGTACATGTTTTGGGATTTTTTTGTATATGTAGGTAAGTGTTCTTCCTACCGTATCATTCTATGTTTTTAAATTAGGGAAAACCAAATTAATACTACATTCTTTGGTTAGGTACCTTGTTTTTTTTTCCACGACGGGGAAATGGTGATTAAGCCGAAGATCGAAGCAACCTTCACCCGAAATCCTCAACCACAGAGAGGAATCTTACTTCTAACTACCGAAACAACAATGCTGTTAACATTGTTGTTATGGCGGCAAACTTAGATAAGATGATGGTAGCTAGCCAGGCGGACTTAGAACAAGTCCTACCACCAACCAAACTGAGCAGAAAAGGAGACAGAAACGATTACATAGAATCCTGGGCCTAAATATAACGAGATAAAAATGGTGTGAATGAATCGATTTAAACTTATCAGTCCCTCGCGATTCATAGTTTCAACTATATCCAATCCAAATTAATAATGCCTTGTTACCCCGAAGGGTTGGGCAGAGGTCTCCCTGTAGCAGGTAAAAAACATAACTGGCGAAATGTGGGTACACATTTCGCCAGTTATGTTTTTTAAGTCCCATGTAATAGGGGGCGAGCCTATTGCCATCAACCGGGCACAAATCCAGATTCCAGGTTGCTACTGAGAAATTTCAGATAGAAAAACTCAATAAACACTTTGCCCGACCTGGGAATCGAACCCAGGACCTCATGCTCAGCCGTAGCGCTTGCGACCACTAGACCAACGAGGCAGTCCTTCCAAATTAAGTCAGTCCAATCCAAATTAAGGCGGCGGTAAAATCCAAAATAATAATTCCAAGTAAAACGTGTGACCTATCTTCGGTGTCCAGTGTGACAGCAAGGGTCGTATTAGGTAGGCAGGGCCAGAATTCGAAAAAGACAAAGCAGTGTTCGTTGAAAATGAAAATAATCAGGAAAGCACTCAAAACGCATCAGAAAATATAAACCAGGGAACAACCAAGAGCAGTCGGCAACTGTCTAGTGTCAATGTCAGTCAGCTTTCATGCCAGCGACATAGACTACAAATGTAAGACCGATTTTAATCGATATGAAATCGATGATTATTATGTCGGTTTTTCAGTAATTAATTAATATTTTATTTGAAAGAAAGAAAAATCATTTATTTGCGGTAAACATGACGCAAAAAAAAAGGTTTTAAATACATAAATGAGAAAAGGTTGGGGAAGCATGCGTCACATCCACGCAAATCGGCTATCGCTCAGCATTATTATTTGTTAAAATGACTGTAATTAAATGCACTGTATTGTATATAAATTATAGTGCATATAATAACTTTGAGTTAATTGCCTAGTGCGGAAGTTTTCTTTTTGTAATTGTGTAATCGACTACTCAATTAATCAATAATCTCACGAAAACCATCTTTCTCATATTTCTCAGCTTCCAGATTGAGAATTGAGCAGATTTTTTATATTCTAAGATATAAAATATAACTAATTTTTTAGAATATTTCTCTACTTATTACATTTGGGCCCACCGTTTTCGTGAACCTGAGTCCTCTGTGTCTGAGACATGGTCTAACCACTAGACCACAGAGGTGGTTGAACCATCTTGTGGGTCATTTCGCCAGTTCTAGGAATCGTCATGACGTAGGAGTGAAGGTACATTGCTAACAATAATCTAGTAGTACATTATTATTTTCTTTCAAACAAGACCTCGCTTGCAAAACATGCATAATCCGCCTATAATGTTCCCACGGCTGGGACACAGACCTCCTCTAAGTGAGAAGGAGTGAGGGACCTTGGTTATTTAATTGAAATTGAATTAAATGGATCTAGGGCAGAGTTCACATTAGAAACGGTATTATTACCCGATTTACCTGTTTACAAAATAGCCATAATTCTCTTAAATATATTCAACAAGCATAAAACCCCCGACACAAACATTTTCACATTTCTCTTTCCTATTCCATCACCAGACCCTGTTCATCATCTATCTATAACCTATTCATTGAGACCATTCCAATGAGCCAAAACACGATACCTGTGCTGTAAAGTTGGTAAGGGAGTTGCGTATCCTGCAAATTCCAGGTGATGCTGCAGCATCAGTTCAAAGTTTACTATGTGCTTCTAATATCATTGAGTAACAGAATACCAAATTTCAAATCGATCAGACCTGTGGAAATGCTCACATCCATTCATCAACTAGAAAAGAGCTGACAATCTTCAAACGGCTGAACCGATTTTCTTGAATCATAGCTAAGAACACTCTCGATCAATTCACCTTTCAAACAAAAGTAAAATCGGTTCAGCCGTTTGGGAGCTACAATGGCACAGACAGACATACAGATACACAAATACACACGTTAAACTTATAATACTCCTCTTTCTCCGTCAGGGGTTAAAAATGTTACACAATGAAATTGCAGTTTCCCAATATCAGTCTTTAACGCAGTTTGTGTTTACACCATTGTACATTACAGTTTAACTTATTAGATACAGCCTCCGAGAGTCGTTAATTGTAATTAATCTGGAATACTGAGAAAATAAGACTATTATGACTTGCCCTTTGTAATTGTTACTAAGCTTTATCTAAGGACGTCTACACACCAAGGGATATTAAGTCGGATACACAGTACGCTAAAGAGTAATGCAGAGGAAAAAAAAAATGCACGTACTTATTTATACAAAAAAAAAAAACAATGATTCATTTGAAAAATAAATGTATTTTTTTTTATTGTACGTCCTGAAGACAGATCATTTTTTTCATATTTATTTTTGACTCTATTTTAACATATACAAAAATTATATTGTGGCAGTGAAAGCTGCACACTTGCACAATGCTTAGCTTCACAAAATCTGCATCGGTTTTTTTGCTTTTTTTCACATTTTTTCCCTAAATGTACTTTAGTATGCTCGTTTCTTCTGTGTCTAAGAAAATCGTTTAATATAGAATTTCCCTAATAACTCCATGTTAAGACAAACTTCCTAAGTATGTGGTTTTAGATCTTCGAAAACTTGTCTAACAATATGTTCGGGCTAAGCGCGGAACTTAGGGAGTTTCAGAACGGATGCCGAAACTTTTGCAAGGAGAAATGGTTGGATTTATGGTATCATATATCTCTTCTATAATAAAACCATCTCTCGTGAATAGTTCAGTCTCAGACAAGTTTTGGCCTCCTGTCCTGTCTGACCATTTTTAGGGTTCCGTACCTCAAACGGAAAAAACGGAATCCTTATAGGATACTTCGTTATCCGTCCGTCAGTCTGACAAGACCCTTTTTCTCAGGAACGCGTGGAGGTATCAAGTTGAAAATAATATTGAATAGTCACTAAAAAAAATCAAGCTTCTAAGTCAAGGCAATAAAAAATCCGGTAATTTATTTGACATAGGCTTAGGTTTTAATTTATTTGCGAGTATTTGATACTCGCAAATACTGATACTTCCCGTTGACCTAGAATCATGAATTTTGGCAAGAAGCAAGGTCTCACAGCATAAGTAAAGGAAAAACTCCGAATTTTTTTAATTAGTTAGTTACACAAAAAAAAAGAATATTGCGATTATAATCTTACATTTGCAGTTGGAGAATTGACCGTGACGTATAAGTATGGGAGAACATGTTTCTTAACTACAAAGTTAATAAGTTTGTTCTTGGGATAAATTCATCCCACCTACGGAACCCTTCATTGTACGTAGTCCGACACGCACCTGACCGTTTTTTTATTAGGTCCAGCTCTGACAGGAATAAGCCCACGTTCGCACGGCCGTAAAAATATCGCGGCGGGATTATATCGCGCACTGGCTTTTCAATTGTCGATATTAAGCCGAGGGTTGAAAATTCAACAGAGTGCATCCCACCGCGTCAAAGAAACTCACAGTTGTGAAAATTCAACTGTGAGTTTCTTTGACGCGGTGGGATGCACTCTGTTGAATTCTCTCGGTGCTAAGTAGAGCGTTGACAATCGAGTGTGTGAAAAAATCTCGCCGCGATATGTTTACGTCCGTGCGAACGTGGGCTAATGCGTAGCCTAAGTACACGCCATGGAACTTTATAGATATCGGCCTAAACCTCAGCTAAGTGAGTCAGTAACAGATAGCAACTTATGTACCTAATTTTGTTTGTTTGTTTCAGATCAAAACTAGCAGTTCTAAACAACAGGCACGCTTACTTCCTCCTCGTAGACAACGGGTCAGTCGGTCGGTATGGTGCGGAGATCGTGCTGAGGCGGAAGCTCGAGAAATACATAGCTGCGCAGAAACTACATCCATGTGAGTACTACTCTAATTATGTAAGCGGCAATGTACTGCGAGCGATTTTTTGAGGTCGTCGTATTTGCCAGATGCGCAAAAGTCCAGTACTAGAAGCCCAAATGTCTGACAACCAGTCCCTTCTTACCCTTGGTATGCCAAGGGTATCATGTTACCCAGTAACTGAGTGGTGGAGGTCAGATAGGCAGTCGCTCCCAGAAAAAACTGGTATTCAGCTGCATCCAGTTACAATGGAAGACGACCCCAACATAGTTAGGAAGAGGCTCAGCACAGGTTTTTTGTTTTTGCTATTAGAAAAATGAAAGAAATTAAACACAAGAAACCTGTTTCGGTCTTTTTATAAAGGATTTTTTTAAACGTGGTACGGAACACTTCGTGTCTGAGTCCAACTCGCACTTGGCCACTTTTTGGCATCATTTATTTTGATGGCAGATAGCTAGAGGACATTATCCAATTTAGTAGCGTGAAAAAAATACCTAAACTTGTCAAAATGCCCGTTATTTATGTTTTTACAAGTGTGGTTTGCAAGTGAGGTTGTGATCTATTCCTAAAAAAGTAAAACCAGTGCCAGGTACTACCTGGGCCGTGACCTGGGCCTATTGATACAATACTTTGTTTTATTATTATTTTCATTTTAGGGTTCCGTACCTCAAAAGGAAAAAACGGAACCCTGTCCGTCTGTCACAGCCAATTTGCTCCGAATCTAATGAACCGATTAAGTTGAAAGTTGATACACATATTTATTTCTGTGACCCAAACACATATGTGTAACGTAAATAAATGAATTTTAAATATAGGGGTCATCTTTGGGGGGCAAACAAGAAAATTTTAAAAAACGTTTTGCTAACAGTACCGTGTTACATATCAAATGAAAGGGCTTATTACAAGGATCTTAAACATATTTTTTATATAATATTAAAATAAACACTTTTAAAGATATTTGAGAAATTTGATGAAAATTTACCATTCCCCCTCTATCTCCGTAACTACTGGACCTAAAATTTTGAAGTCATAGATTACAGGAAAACCTAAAAGAAGTCCATGGTCTTAAAATAACATGGTAAATCTCTCAATATTGTGCGTGGAAAGTTACATTTGCAGTTGGAATGTATGGGAGAACATGTATTTTAACTACAATGTTAAGTTTGTATTTGGGATAAATTCATCCCAACTATGGAACCCTTCATTGTGCGTAGTCCGACACGCACTAGGCCGGTTTTTTTTTTTTTTAATGTTGTTTGTACTTATGAAGTTCTGACATGTGCTAAATAAACACAGTTTCATTATTTCTTCAAAAAATGAAGACTAGTTTTCCAGCTATTTCAAACGTGAGCTCTTCAAATGCAACTCCAAAACGAATATTGTATGCAACACAAAACTCCGAAGCTTTCACTTCAATTTTCCAATTACGAATAACGTCGCTGCAGATACGCCCCGCTTTAACCATTAACAGTTTGAAACTAGGTCGGCGAAATTACCAGTCAGCAGCAAAAAAGATAATTGACCAAAAAACATCGATTCCAAAAGTTCTACCAACTTTACTTCCAGCTATAAACAAATCTCCAAGATTAAGGACCAACTCTTTATCTAAAACTTTGTCCTTTTCTCGTCGAGGAAAGGACAAATCTTCAGTTTCCAATTTACATCTTGATGGTCCAAATGAATTTCAACTTTGTTTAACCTCAAAGTTGGGCAGGACCTTTCAAAATTAATGCCTGCACACCTGGCTGTAAACCCACAAGATTGTTGGTGTACTAAAATTTTAGGAATTATGTTTAGTGATGTGAATTTAGACAGAATGACGAGTGTCGAAATCTGGTCAATTAACCAGTACCCTAATTGCGTAATACAACACAATCACGATTTGTTTCGATTTGAAACAGATTGCTAATCATTGCTTCATAAATTGGAAAAAAAAAAATCTGCTCAACAACGTAAATAACACAATGAATGTTGTTGAACTGACAAAATGAAACAAATTAGGCATAATTGTTTACGAAAATAAATTACGCAATTAGGGTACTGGAAAATTTAAATGTCAAATCGAGGAAAATTGTTTTAATGAGGTCTCCTAATTTTATGTTTAGCTTCGGGATCACTAATATTCTTTTATGATTTTTAACCTTTTCTTGTAATACTTTTTGTTAACAACATAAAAGATTTTAAAACGATCAAGTAACTGAATGTTCATTTTTCCACGTCGAATAGCTAAAATTTTTAGCTGAAAATAATCTTCAACTTTAGGATACTTGAAAATTAATTACGATATCACGGGCATCAAAGTTAATAGCTGCGATACAGCTATTAACTTTTGTAGCTATCGTCATTTCTATTGTAATTATGCCAATTTGTTGTTGTTCCAAATAAAAACATTTATTTTAACTTTTAGTTTATGCAGATACCACAATGTAGATTCAATACGGAATAAAAACTACCCTGCATCCTATAAACACCTGTGTCGCATCTCTAAAAAAGATCGTCGCACCCAAAACAGACTGTACTGCAACTCGTTCGAATCTTTCTCAAAAGTACTCTGGCGTCGGTTTTCAGTCCACCCAGATGCGGGATGCGGGCAATCAGTGTTTTATTTTGGATTACCTGTGAAGTACTGATTACCCGAACTACTCACTAATCCCTGTAACCAAACCAGTGGCCTACGATTCTTCAACGCTTTGCTACACATTAGAATTTATTTTTTTCAGGAAAAGAAAGAAACGATGGAAGTATTTTGTGAAAGATGGCAATAGGGATGAAACCAAAAAAAAAAAATTCCCTCAGTTGGATTATTAAAAAATATAGGACACGTATTATTTCTTTTTTTATGTAAACAAAAAATTACGGCGATACATTGAGTTAAAATGTGCCATGGCGTCACGAGTATGTAGATTTTATACTTACTTGTGGCGTAGCGACCCCCACTCCCGCAGTTTAATGCGTTTTACTTAAGTCATTTTTTATTAATACGATAAAGCAAAAAATACGTGTCTAATATTTTTTTATTATATGACTGACGGAGTAATTAGAATTTCTTTTTTTTAGAAAATTGAGTAGTGTTAGTATGTACTATAATCGTATGCTTACATGCTAGGTTGACCAGATGGGCATTTTCCAGGTTAGGTAATCAAGGTACGTAAAAACGCTACTTACCTCACTTACATTCTGACAGCAGATTTTTACGTATATGTTACACAATATCGTTAAAAATCTGTCATCAATACTCTCAGAAACTTCCCGTCGGCAGTATTACCTTACTGACGCTTTAAAGCTCTCAAAAAATTACTTTTACATGTACTAAACACACACTGAATGTGTACGTTATACACAGTACCTTCATAGTACATGGAATAAAGTAATAATGGATTTAGAGTAAAAATATCTTGTGGTTGTATTTTCTATATCAGACATAATAGCCGAGTAATCTTGATTTTATTTAAAAATCTTTAAAAAAGGACACGATTTTCGAATAAAAATTAATCGAGCGAAAATGTTACAATCACGTAACTGTCTTGTACATGGAAAGAAAAAGATCCAATAAATCATATACTAAAGTTCCATTTTGATTGTATGCGTGACAGTTTCAGAATATTAATGCAAATTAACATACACTCGCTGCCGTCGTTGCTCGTTGCATTGTTGACTGCCTCGATGGTCTAGTGGTCGTAAAGCGCTACCACGGAGTATGAAAAGAATCGAACTCAGGACGGGTTCGATTCCCGGGTTGGGCAAAATGTTATTGGGTTTTTCCATCTGGAATTTCTCAGTAGCAGCCCGGAGTCTTGAATTCGCGCCCAGTTGATGGCAATAGGCTCGCCCCCTATTACATGGTACTTAAACATAACTGGCGAAATGTGGGTGTACTATAGGTACACCTCTGCCTAACCCTTCGGGGATTACAGGCGTGATGTTATGTTATGTTTATGTTTGTTTATTAATATACAATTTAGGGAGCCCCCTCTTAAACGCATACCGATTGGTGACCGTCCTGATATCAAGAGGAAGCCATTGATATATAAAAACCCAAGATGCACAGTCTCGAATAAAAGTAACGCTCGAAAGTGTCCCGAAACTCTATTTCTGTCTCTTTCTATAAGCTACAAGCATATATTATTGCAAGTTCAACCTTACGCCAATTGTTTAAAGTTGTTATTACAACGCAGGTACTTAAAGCAATAAAATTTTACGACCGATCGTGGTCGGTAGGACAAGGTATTGAGTGGAGTCGAACATGACTTTTTTTTTTCATCTTACGTTATTAGTTAGTATTTTAAGAGTTTGTAAAATTGTGTTTTAAACACATAAATATACTTTTATTTCTGCATAAATATGTTTTTGGGTAGCCTATGGGTATATCAAAAAACTAATAATAACTGTTAAAATTGTTTAATTAAATATAAAGAACAGCCGTTTTACGAAGACGTTTTATGCCTTTTAAAGTGACATACATATCTTCATCCAAAAATGCTCGGAACAAACGACGCTTGAATTATTCGACTTTAAAAAATCTTCTCGCCTTTGTTGGCTGACGATTGATGTCCATTCTCCACATCGTATTGGGTCACGAGGAAAACTAAAATATAAAAATTAGAAGTTTCCATGAAGTTTCTAATGTGACACTTACAGACTACAGACTACGCGACACTTCAGTCTATCCTTAGCATGCCGCATGTCGCGAACTCATAAGTTGGCCCATAAATGAATCGTTATACATCATAATATTTACGAACATTATAAAAATGTTAAAATGGCTACCTCCTGACCTACACGTTATGTAACGTAAATATATATATTTTTCAAAAACTACATACAAAAAAGGTTCAAAAGTACATAAATTTATTAATAAAAAGAAACACAAACAAAAAAATAATCGACTCCACTTATTAGAACAGGGTCATTTTTATAATGCGACTAAAATAAAAAGGAGACTGTAATGCGTTGTTCTAACACTGACCAAGCAGCCATTGAAGTTAGCCGTATTTTACTTTGAGCGTTGAATGAAGTTTTTAGAAAAAATAAATCAAAATCACACATTGCTTGTTATAATCGGTCATAAAAACAAAAAAAACTAGTGAATAAGTTTTTTACTTACCGAAAATACGATATCCCATCCTTTTTTAACCTTCTTGACGTAATATTTTTACAATTTCTCACAGAACACTTCAGCATTTTTAACGACTGCTTCCAGACGCGAGCGACGCGAGACTATTTGAAATGAGCGCACAATTTAGAATGTTGCGCTCATTTTTTGGGGACGTTTTTTAGACGTTGAGTGTGCATCTTGGGTTTTTATATATCAATGGAGGAAGCGCATTCCAAAGAAGAATGGACTGATTATGAAAAGTAGAAAAAAATAATTAAATTATATTATGTCCATCTAGGGCGTCCCCTTCCAGCGTTTCCACTAACATCTGCCTTGTAAATTTTAATTTTAACCTTTTTTTAATCGCTGTACATTCAACCTCTCAACATGATCAAACCATCTAAGCTAGCTAGCTATACTTACTCCATTTGAAATAAGATTAGACATTTAAATAAATCTTTTTTACGTTCCGTTCAACCGATTTTGACTTCTATTGCGTTGGTGGCATGACAAATGGCAGCTGCAGTAAACAGTTGGTATTGTAACCACATTTTGATTTTAATGCTATCGCTGTGCCTACGGTATAGAAGTCAAAATCGGTTGAACGGACTGTTAAAAAGGTTTGTTTAAATGTCTAATCTTATTTCAAATTGAGTATAGTTATTCTTAGATGTGTCACACAAATCACCATTATAATTAACATAGACATGTGAATCCAAAAGATAATCTTCAACTAAATCTTGTTTTAAATCGAGACGGGTATAAGTTTCTTCTGACTTTAATACATTACCTCGAATACTTGCAGGTAACTTTAAAATGAAGTTGAGTTTCCTCTACGTAAGTTGGCTAAGTGATTTATCGCGACCTATTTCCTGATTTAATGCTTTTAAATTAACGCAAGATGACGTAACTAAAGTTATTGCATATAATTCCCCTAATCCATCAACGCCTTTTAGGTAAAATTAACTTCGGAACACAGTCCTGTATTTCCTCACACCAGGCTATTACTGTCCCACTGCAGAGCAAAGGGGGTCTTCTCATACAGAGAAGGCACGAGCATTGAACCTAACTAGGTTGTGGAGGTCAGATAGGCAGTCGCTCCATGTAAAATACTGGTATACAGCTGCATCCGGTTAGACTGGAAGCCGACCCCAACATAGTTGGGAAAAATTAGGCAGATGATGATGGCTTCCATTTTACTTGGTCGTAGTAAATTCTATCTTTCTATCTTGCTTTCCTTTGTGCGACATTTACGTGAAAGCTATTGTAATATAAAATACAATAGTCGTGGATATTATTTAGTAACCTGTTGCGATTAGCTTTTTCTAAAGAGCCATAAAAAACCCCTGAAAGAAATCGACACATGTTTCACCTCTCAACAAGGCATCCTCAGGATGACGATTGACTTGTCGCAAACTCGAACACGGCGTGTTGCCACACCGAGCTCTGAACGCAGAGCGCGTCTCTCTACGTTTTGCGGCTTTTTATGGCTCTTTAGAAATTGCTAAACGGAACAGGTTACTAAATATATCCACGTCTATTGTATTTTATAATGGATTTCCGCAAGGTCACGCCTGAATCAATTAACTATCTATTGTAATATTTAATCTTGTTTTAATTAGTAAGAAACAACTGAATTGATACTATACAGAAATTATATCTTTCAATATTCGCTATACTTTGTGAATTTGTCAAGGTTAAGTTCTTATCATTTTCTTAATAGCTGTTGTTACTCTTTAACGACTCATAATGCGAAGCATTAGAGAGTGCTTTGCGATCGAAAAAAAAATAGTTGCCTCCTTTCTGCAACTGTTTTTATTGTTACACTCCTGGTAGTACACAGAACCTACTTAATTTATATACCATTGTATAGATAATTTCATGGGGATTTTTTTTTTCAATATTTTTTTTTTGTTTAATGCAACAGAAACGAAAAACATCAAAATAGTTTTAAAAGAATTCCCGTCAATCAATGTATGAAATCTGAAAAAATGTAGCTTGCCAGAAAATCAATTAATTGAGTCAATTTTTTTTTAATAGTTTCCTTTCAGCTATAGGAGGAACCCTATTGAAAACGGCTCTTTTATTCAAAAATAGTTTAATTATAGCAGCCAACAAAGCAAACCTAAATAGTATTAGACAGTACCGTACGAAAAGATTGCGAGGTGAGAAATTTTATCCATATTGATGGTTAAAAAAGCAGTCAAAACATAGGTACTTCATGAAAAGTCGTTTAAATATTTTTCTGTTTTTGAATGAGCGTTATGAGGCGTGCATTTTTGGGTTTTCCAAATATTTCCAAATGCTGGGCTTTAACTGGGCTTTAAATATTTTCTTTTCGAAAGTTTGAACAACTTTGGAGCAACATTACGTCCAGAATTCTTAGGTCTTGTACTCTTACCCTAGTTTTGTAAACTTTCGACTGAATTTACGATTTCGCCTGTATTTCTAAGTTTTCTACGTATTATTTTATGGATTATTCCCCAGAAGCTTCTATTTAATAATAATAATTGCTTTATTTTCAGGCAACTAAGGTCCCTAAATAAAATACACAAATTAATCTTACAAAATAATAAACTAATAATAATAAACTAAAAAAATATATTTACTTCGTTGAGCCGGCGACATACTGCGCTGGGTCGTGGTATCATGTAGCTATTTTTTATTTTTTTATTTCAGACATAATCTAGTCCATAGTTATCACTCTTACATTTAAATTATAAACTCACAGATAAAAACCCACAAATCAATATTTTTTTTAAATATTCAACTCATTAAAAAAAAAAAACAAAAGCAATTAAATAAAATGTTCAATAAATTTGTGGAACTTTACCTTGCTACCGCTTACAAAGAAAAAGATTATATATAATACAATACTGTTAATACCGTATGCGGTACCGTTAATTGTAATAGTCTGTACCCATTACCTCTTCAAACAACAACCTGTATCAATTCAAAAACATTCCTCCATCATTTTTGTTTTAAGGACGGACGAGCGAACATTGGATATCAATCTGATCTCCAATGTTCGCTCGTTAGTACCTAATAGATGATTATTTCGCGTACTCCTTGTAATTTTATTAATTTCCTACTCAAGTCATATGCTCTAAATTATGTCGTCGATGATTTCGGTGCATGGTAAAACTAAAATAAGTTTATGTTGACACCAACTTAAATGTATAAAACCAGCCAAGTGCGTGTCGGACTACGTACAATGAAGGGTTCCGTAATTGGGATGATTTATCCCAAATACAAACTTAACATTGTAGTTGAAATACGTGTTCTCCCATACATTCCAACTGCAAATGTAACTTTGTACCCACAATATTGAGAGGTTTACCATTTTTTTTTTTTTTACTTCTTATAGGTTTTCCTGTAATCTATGAGTAAAGAGACATACTATGTATTTTTTTTTAATTTTACGTCCATTAGTTTCGGAGATAAGGGGGGAATGATAAATTCTCATCGAATTTCTTAAATATCTTTAAAATCGTTTATTTTAAATGTATATAAAAAATATTTTTAAAATCCTCGCAACAAGCCCTTTCATTTGATATGTCACACGGTACTGTTAGCATAACTTTTTTTTTTAATATCTTGTTTGCCCCCCAAAAGTGACCCCTCTATACAAAATTCATTTATTTACGTTACACTTTCGTGTTTGGGTCACAGAAATACATATGTGTACCTTTCAACTAAATCGGTCCATTCGATTCGGAGCAAATTGGCTGTGACAGACGGACATACAGACACACGAGTGATCCTATAAGGGTTCCGTTGTTTTCTTTTGAAGTATGGAACCCTAAAAAGTGTGAATAAATAAATAAATAATAATAATACGTTTGGATTAAACTTTCTGGTAGGTACATAATTTGATTAAATCATTTTCTTTAATAAATGATCATTGTGAAAAGGTAAATAAACCAAAAGAACTCATTCACGGATGTTTTTCATTTCCGGTGCATCAGACATATAAATATATTATTATCTACACTGAGTATATCCATATTGCCGAACTTTCGTTTTTGCAACATTCTGTGTGGGGATTTCCTTTTGACTGCTATTAAAACGAGGGCGCAAAAAAACTGACAAACAGACAAAGAGCAAATACGCTAGGAGAATTTGGGATACCTATTACTAAAAATAAGAGGAACGTTGCAATGCCTCTTATCTAAAACAGCTTGTTACCGCACATGCGCGCTCGTGGTTGTAACATACCGGTAGATTAATCGGCTGGCCGTGTACGAGTTTACTTACGTCTGCAGCTGGTTGAGGCGAAGCAGTGTGTGGTTTCGTTTTATTATAATCCTCATTCATCTCATCAGTCTGGAACATGAACGAGAACAAGTCGTAATACCACAGATGTGGAGTGTAGATATCTGCCTCATTCTCCGCAGTCTTCTTACTATGTTGCACTCTTTTATGTTCCCTCCTCACACAAGCCCTCAGACTCTCTATTTTCCTCAAAACATGCACTCTTGTAGCACTGGGATCGTATTCTTGAACAAGCTGTGTCAATTTCGTGATTGCTTCGTGTCGTTTGTGTTTCATTTTGTATGAAATGCAATGCTTGTCCCACAGGCATGGTAGATTCTGGTATAGGGTGATGAATTCCTTGACCAGTTTGCGCGGGAAGACAACATTTACTGCATCGGCCATTTTGTTGGAGCTTGACGCGTTCGGCGAGCGGCGCGGCGCGCGGGTCACTGAGCGTGTTGGGTGGGGCACTGCGCAGGTTTGCCTCCCGCACCCCGCTTGCACCGCGTCCCCCCGCTGTGGCCCCGGCCGGTCTGACTTACTATACAAAGTACATTTTGTGCGCCAACATGTTTGTTTGCACGGTCGATACGCGTGTTCGGCTCACTGGCTAGTCGAGAATATTTGCTAGGTTTTGTTTTTATATCTTGGCATTTTAATCTATGGCTTGCTCTGAAACTAAATGAAAATAACTCTGTCCCTAATTACACTGAACTAATTAACAACGTTTTCTAAACACAGCATGATTGATACAGGTCAAAAGTCAACTTAATTACAAAATAATGAAAAGTCATTACTTTCTCAAGTACATAGTCCCTAAAAAATGTAAAAGTAGGCAAGGAGGTCGAACGATTTACATCATTAGGACCCTGTCCTGGGCTACAAAGCATGCAATTTGCAAGCATTTTAACGAGGGAGCCTCTGCTCCTGACAATCCTGACATACACTCAGCGGCAGAAAAAGTGGCCCAAGTACATAAAGGAAGCTTATAAACAAACTAAGTGTTATTTATGAGATGTTTTGATGACGGTAGGTTTCAAGTGACCTGTTTAGTTTGTTTAAGTGGGTAATTTGAAATTAACTTGTGTTCTGATTGACGCTGTCTAAAAACTTATGCCACAACTGTTTTAAACGTTAATCCGGGAGGTAAGTTAAAATTCAATTTTTTGTCATGGGTCTGTAAAATTGTTTTTTATGGATTTTTTTATTGATTACGGGTTCATTTCGATTCCAGAAAAAATTAGAAGATGCCACTTACTGCTGCTCAAGTTGCTCAGGCGGTTTTGTTAACCGACCAAGGATGAACTCAACGTGAGGTGGCTGCAACTCTCAATGTGCCGCGTACCATCCTACGATATGCACTTAAGAGGTATCGTGAGACTGGACTCTATACACGGCGACCAGGTAGCGGCAGAGTAAGATGTACTTCTGCCCGCGATGACCGATTTGTGATACTGGAAGTGTTGAGAAATCGCTTCCTTACCGCTGTTGAAATCAGGCGGCGGCTTCAAGCGGCAAACTATTTAAAAGGATTAATATTATGACGGTACCTTGCCAATTCATTTATGAAAATATTATGTATGTAAGGAAAAATCCACATCTTTTTAATAAAATAAGTGATAGACATAATTTTAATACTAGAAATAAAGATAAACTAGATCAACCATTTTTCAGATTATCTAAAGTACATACATCTTTTATGGGGTACTGTGTTAAATGTTACAACAAAATACCTTGTGACATATTGCAATTAAATGAAAGAAAATTTAAAACTCAGATTAAAAGTACACTTGGTAAACAAGCATATTACAAATTAGAGGATTATATCCAAGATAAGAGTGCTTGGAAACATGCTGGTCCTGCTCCATAGGACAATTTAGAATCAAGACAAAATCAAACAGGTTGCTAATTTAATTGTTAAATTTATAATTTTGTATTATATGACATTGATTTTACATTTTGTGATTACTTCCTCACACACCGACTTATTAATTTTAAAAACATTAGGAAAATCGTCTACTTTTACTATGTTTGTAAATATGTGAGCACCATGTATCTATCATATAATTAAATTATCTGTCGTTGCTTCATTTTTTATTCTTTTTACCCATTGTGGTATAGTAATTTTATTCTAGGTGCATCGTCTTCACATATAATTATTTAACTAATGTACGTACTAATACAAACTATTGTAAAACATTTTAAAAGAGTAACGGTGGAGTTTCTTGCCCATTCTTCTCCATACGAAAACTACCTTTTGGAAGGGGCGACTAGAATCAATTATATTATTCTGTAAATTTTGACGTTCAAAAGTGCCATACATGGGCCTATTTGAAATAAATGTTTTGACTTTGACTTCAAGGGGTATCATTGTTAGTGAACGAACCATAAGGCGAAGGATGGAGGAACGTGATTTACGTGCCAGGAGACCAGCACGAGGGCCAGAACTTGAGAGACACCACCGAGTTGCACGCTTACGATTTGCCCGAGAACACGTGAATTGGACTTTGGACCAATGGAGCAAGGTCTTGTTTACTGATGAGTGCAGAGTAGCCTTGAGAGCACCAGATGGTCGTGAGAGAGTGTATAGGCGCCGTGGAGAACGTTTCCTTCCCATCACCACACGCCAGACAGTAAGTTACCAAGGTGGGTCTGTCATGGTGTGGGGAGGCGTTTGTTACGAAGCGCGTACTGAGCTTGTGATCGTGGATCAGCGACTAACAGCAGTCAGGTACATTGAAGAAATCCTCCAAGATCATGTTGTGCCATTTGTGGACTTTACTGGTCGAGAAGATTTTCTGCTCATGCAGGATAATGCAAGAGCTCATACTGCGGGCATTGTTGAGGCTTACTTAGCTGAGGTCGGCATTCTGAAACTTCCTTGGCCAGCTCGCAGCCCAGACATGAATTCCGTTGAACATGTCTGGGACATGCTTAAAAGATGGATCCGAGCACTGCCGAACCCGCCAGAGACGCTCCGTGAGCTAAAAGTGGCTCTAATCAGAGCGTGGGAGGAAATTCCTCAAGTGGACATCTAAAACATACTGCAAAGCATGCCAGAACGCATGCAAGCAGTCATCCAAGCAAGAGGGGGTAATACGCGGTATTAATTTAAGTGTGTTTTTTTTTGTAATTCCAAGAAATTTTGTGAAAATATGAATAAAAAATTCTTTAAAAATCTTCATTTTTACTGTTTTCCTAAATTCTTATGAAAACTTTACCTTTAAAGTCTTAATTTTAACTAAACTTACGTTGTAAACCGTTAAAGCATTACGTATAATAAAAATAACAACCATATTTTATTATTAAAAAAAAATAGATCATCTTCTCATTTTGGGCCACATTTTCTGCCGCTGAGTGTATTTTGTCGGACGCTGGCATAATTACTTAGTATTTTAGAAAAAAAAATGGTTAGGTTACCTTCAGTAACATTATTATTCTCCTTTATTTCATTTCTGTACCTACATATCGTTTACATTTTAAAATATTTTTATAAAAAACAAAATAAAAACGCGAGTTTTCCCGGGAGTTGTCCCGGGAGATAGGGTCCGTGGGGACGCTACTGCCCAACAGCTCGCGTCATGCTGCCCTGCGGGTTTTGGTATCTCTTTTGGTCTGTCTCCTCATCCCAGACCTGTTCCGGCAAAGTAAACTCTACTGGCACAGACCTAGAGTTCGGAGCGCGCAAGCCCCACCACGACCTCAACGTAGAGATACGGCGGTGGGGTTATTATTATTAGCAGATGCGTGTATTTCAAATAGCTTGGACTAATTTATTCTAGGCTTTTTCTTTGATGAATTTTCCCATAGCTTTAGGGAAACATGGAAAACGTTTCCTATAAATACAACTATGAGATCCATGAAATACCACTAAAACCGGTCAAGTGTGTGTCGGACCAGGCACAATGAAGGTTTCCGTAGTTGGTATGAATTTATCCCAAGAACAAACTTAACATGTTTTTGCAACTGCAAATGTAAGTTGTTCGATTAGTACTCGTTAACTTGTAGAGCCTAGTTAGCTGTAAAAGTTTTCCTTTTAATTTCGTTATATGTACTACTGCCGTGAATTTTTTCACATATCCAGAACTTCCATTTAGCTGGCACGGAACACTTGACTCTAACAAAATTTTGTAGGTACTTTAAAGTTTAATATTTCGCAATTGGAGCCCGGAATCCAAAAATGGTGTCACAAACTCGCAATATTTTTTAATGACCTTTCCAACGACATCCCACATTATGGGGTAGATGAGAAAAAAAAATATCCCCACTTTATGTGTACGGAAGATACCCTAAAAAAAAATATTTTTCAAGGTTTTATTTTACCACTTTGCTGGCGTGATTAACATGTATTCCTTGCCAAATTACAACTTTCTAGTACTAATACAACAGTCTCTGAGCTAAGCCGAAGACAGACAGTCAGACGGACATAGCGAAACTATAAGGATCCCTTGTTGACTACGGAACCTTAAAAAGGGTCAGGCACATGGCATTGCTATCATTACCCTAAAAAGGTAAAGCCAACAATGCCTTAACAGGTGTGAAACGTATAAAACAAAAGACTAGAGCTACATGTCATGTGCCACATGTCATGTGTTACTTACGTAGCCACGTCCTTAAGATATACCCACATAATATACAAAGGCTTATTTTACATTGTCTCTCCTGATGGATTATCCTCGTATGATCCTCGTTAAGGTATTTGAGGATGAAAACATAAAATGCATGTCATGGTAGCGACCTAATTCGAAGAAGAAATTGTAAACAAAGATAGATGAAATTAATATCTATACAACATGTAAAAAAACCCTGTCCGATCCCTGAATATAATATCTAACAACACCAGATATCGTACTGAGAGTCTATTTATGTGGTAATTTTCAGGAAAAAGGACTAAAACTATTCGCCACATAATTTTTCAATGGAGCATTTTACCGGGTAATTATTACATGGAGCGCGGGCGGCCTTCGTTTAGCGGGTGTCTACAAGCCATAACGTCTTATGACCCCTGTTGAAAATTTTCTAATTATTAATGGATTTGGGGTCATTTTTGGTACTAAAAAAGATAATTTTAAATCGGAACAACTTTTTTATTTTCAATAATAATAAAAATAAAATAAACTTACGGATCGGACAGGGTTTTTTTTTTACATATTGTATGAAAAATAAGGGTAGAAGATATTATACAGGTTTTAGATGAGGCTCGGCTACATAATGAGGGGAAATTGAAAAATTAATTTACAATAGTCTCTCAGCATTTTTCTGAGTATATTAACGGAATTAGTGAAGGCAGCGTAACGAGAAAAATAACAAAAAAATGGGGTAAAATAGCGAACAATATAACAATTACCTATGAATTTTATGATTGAAATAAAAGGACTTTACAGGACAAGCCAAGATTTTCTTTGCAAAGATACACAAACCATATCTTTTAATATCCGAAAAACATACGAGAGAAAACAAAGGTTACCACATTATTGCGTCCCAAGCCCATGTTCCATTATACGCGCGCCATTCATATTCAGTAAAAAATCCATGGGAATGAATTCCTTATACTTCTATATTGTAAGATACGAGCTTTTATTAATCTGCGATGTTGTGAATAATCATCATCTGTGAATTAATCATCAATAAATCATATTTTTTGCTGATGATAAATACTTTTATACCTTTACTAGTTGCGCCCCGCGGTTTCACCCGCATAAAGTCTCGATGCTTTGGGAATATCGAGATTAAAGTATGCTATGTCCTAATCCAGGTCATAGTCTACCCATGTGCCAAATTTTATCTAAATCCGTTTAGCCGTTTTAGCGTGAAAGCGTAACAAACAAACATACAAAAAATGAAATCTGTTCTTTTAATATTAGTTTAGAGAGATAAGTTAAGATATTATAAGATACGAACTTTTGTTAACCTGCGGCTTCTGAGAAGTGTGTAGTGAGAACTATACGATTTAAACCGTATTGACTTTTAAATAAAGGTAAGACCACGCGCAGCAGAACTACAACCCAATTGCGTAACGCAATTTCTATCACAAATCGAACTATTTTGAAGGAAATTCCTAATCCGTTGCTTCATATTATGTTTGAAAAATTCGTTTGTTCGACACGTAAATAACGCAATGAAAAAAAAGAAATTGTCAAAATGAAAGTACATTTACGCCAGTACCCTCCAGGACTGCACTGCATGACACGCCGAGCAGTTCTTCTGCCACACGATCTCATAGGCATACGATTTCATATCATTTTAAAAGAATATCATTGCTAAGAAAAAATCGTATTCACTGATGGCAAAATAATTTATTATTTGCTGAAGCCGGTGGAATGAATGATTACGTTAGGGATTATACATTTAGTTCTGACCATGGAACTAAAGAATATTCTTCGGCTAAGATCTTGTCATGGTTGTGCATATTTAAAAGCACCAAGCTAAGTGGCTTCCCGCCCTTGACAAAAGGCTGAAAAAATACTACTGCTATTGAAGAAAAGATGACACATATTTTGAAAGACTACATCGTATATTTAGGTCGTGGTTTGAACCCATCGGTCACTTTGTCTAATTTATTTTGTCACCTCTGCTCTCACAACGGTGAAGAAAAAAACGAGAAAAAACTGTTATGTATTAGAACCAAAAATTCAAAGACATGTGAAGATATGGCTCACTCCCATTCACCGATAGAAGGCGTGTGTCCCAGCAGTGGGAACGTTATTAGCTGGTTATGCCACATCTCACCCTTTTGGCAGAATATAAGGGTATATTGAGTACCCTTATATCCTTATTGGAGTATTTAATAGGACAGCTAAACAAAAACTTACGAAGTCTTTATAACATTTTACATATTTAATCCAAATTTTATCATCCGTCAGTTTTAAGATTGGCAATCTGAACATCTTTTATGAACTCAGCGAAGCGGTAAGTCCTATAAAAAACAGTTATTCAAAGAGATTACCATTTCATTTAGTTCTGTCATTTTACAATTCCAGTGGAATTCAGACTCTAAGCTGTGGGTTAGGGCTGCTTCGCAATATTGCGAATTAATCACATGGACTTAGTTTCTTGAAGAAAAATGATTTTGTGCCTGCCCCCTTGTCAAGTGGTTGCAAGCGTTACTTCTGAGTATGAGCGTTTGATTCCCAGGTTGAGCAAATGTGCTATTGGGTTCTTCTATCAGGAATTTCGATTTGTGTTCGGTTGGAGGCAATAAACTCACCCCTATTAAATAAAACTCTTAAAACATAACTGGCGAAATGTGTACTAGACCTATAGGTACTACACCTTTGCCTAGCCGGGCTTCAGGAATAACGGTTGTGCTTGTAAGCAGTATCGTCGCTTGAACAGTCAAGCTCAAAGAAGTGGTACAGTGTTTCATGCGCGCCTTTATGAGAGAACGTGCGGTCCTGGGATTGGCCGCACTTGCTGATGGGGCCCGCTAGGCACGGCGGCGGCGGGCTGATGCCAGTCCTGTGGGGTGAATGTATGTGTACAGGTAACTCCCGGGCCTCCAACTTATGGTAGTACAAGGAACAGTGGGGTGTTAGTCGGTAGGAGTCCGACATAACCCTCCGTTCTCCCCAGATGGAAGCTATCTATGAGAATTTAAACAAGAAAACATAAAAAGAGGGATAACTGGTGTTAATATGTTATGTTAAAATATCTGGATGACCGAGATTATCGTTTTTTTTTTTAACGTCGTTTTCTAAAAATGAAACCTAGCTAGATCTATTTATCACCCCCGAAACTCCCTGCATACTAAATTTCATGAAAATCATTGGAGCCGTTTCCTAGATTCAGATTATATATATATACATATATACAAGAATTGCTCGTTTAAAGGTATAAGATGCCATGCAAAAATTTTGTGCATATTAAATTATTTGTATGGGTTTGGTTTTTCTTATTCACAAAGGATAACATCGGCACTTTGTTTCAGTAGGTATTATAAAACTTTTAGCATCTTCTTTTTCGTGTGGTTAGTGACTAAGTTGGTGTCAGAGTTTTTATGCCGCCCATGGCCCTCTGACTTGGCTTGATTTTTAGCACGTCACCAGCGGAATGATGCCTGGTGGCATTCATTTATGTCTTTTGTTTTTGTCTTGGGTCTTCTGTCATTCAAATCTTGAAAGAATTCAAGACATATATCTTGACGTTAGAGTGCAGTAGGTTTTTAGTGGTTTTAAATTATTGCTTGGACAACCTTACTTCTATTTAAATCTTATAACCTACGTCAAAGAGTAATTAGTAATAGTTAACAGAAATACCATAATATAATAACCTTTTCAACAATAAGACGAAAAAGTAAGCCAATAAAAAAATGGCCGCAATCCGATTATTAGTTTCGGAGAAATGCGTGGACAAACATACATACACCTGTAAAAAAATTGTATATTTGTTTGGAACCCCATTATCATATGTGAATTGAATATATTGCAGTTACAATAATATTACATACCATATATTCATATATTCTTATTATTATATTATATTATTTAATAATATTACGTATCGAATTGAACACCTCCTTTTTTTAAGTCGATTAAAAAATACACACAGACACTAACAATACAGACGAGCCTTCACCCCTTCAGACCAATTTCACAGGCTCATGATTTTAAGATTCAATTTCAGATAATATGAAAACTCACAATAAACATTTTTTTTTATCTCTCAAATAAACTATAACAATGCTGACTGACTGAACTCGGTTCCAAATTCTTGAGTCTATTCAAGAATTTTATAGTCACGAAGATTTTCACGCTAAAATGTCACGGGCACATCAGTGGGAACAATTTGACACTGACCTTTATGTCGTAGCAGTAAGGGCGATTTTTTTAGTGAAAATTTTGTTGTTGTGTGTGTTGTTGTTGTTGTGTCTTGTGTTATTGTGTGTGTTGTGTTGTTGTGTGTTATGTTGTTGTGCGGTTGACTGTACAAATAATAAAAATGAAAAAAAAAACACCAATAAATGACTTAGTATTCAGTTAACACCATAAGCTTGAAAGTGCGAATGCCACGTGCTAGTAAATATCCCCCTATATCCGGCAGAGCGTAAGGTGGCGCTCCCCTAAATCCGGTATAACGGCCATAAAGAAAGATTTAAGGTGAATTCCTTTGTGTGCCGAAATTGATAAAATACCGATCAGGATTGAACGTGTGGTCGACTTTGATAAAAAAAAACCTTTGATGACAGAATGAACTGGGTAACGCTGTTTATTAGTATTTAGAGCAGTATGTGTTAAAATTAAGGGATTCCTTAATGAATTAAGTACTAAGTACTCTTTTCATATTTTAATAGAGAATAAAAGACAACAACTCACAAGTTTTTTCTTTCTTCTAAAATAATGTTAGGTATGCTACACACTTGTTCGGGTGGCATGATTCGGAAGAATTCGGCACAGCCGGGCGGCAAAACATAAATACTCGATTTTGCCCGATTCGACCCGAAAAACTGTTTACAACTTTTTGATTCTTGTGCCAGTGAAGTCGGGTCAAAATGGCCCTTTCTCTGACCCAGAAAAAACTTAAAATACCCCTTAGGCTTTATTATGAATACAATATTCCGCGTACCGGAAGATGTAGCATCCCAGAAGGTGGATGGATGACCTTGTGACGGCCGTAGGAATCCGTTGTATGCGGAAAGCAAAGAACCGGTGGAAGTGACGGTTCTTGGGGAAGGCCTATGTCCAGCAAAAGACGTCTTTCGGCTGAAATGATGATGATCTAAAAAAAAATTGGTGACACTCCGGGAGTGCCGACAGAAGTGAAAACTTTGTCGTCTTGGTGGAAGAAAGATACTTGTAGAGAACATTGGTCCGTAACCTTATCTAAATAAACAGCATAATCGCGTTTACAAAACCTTTAAACTAAAAATACTTGCATAGAACATTGATCCGTAACGTCATATAAATAAAGAGCACAATCGCGTTCACAAAAATTAGGTGTCGTCATGCGCTGGATACGACTACACACGGTCAAGTAAACGCGCACGAGTATAGGAGTATCCAATAGGTTATGTTTATTTTATTTTTGTATTTAATTTTTTAAATGTCTCATGTCTATCACTACTAACATTAGTTTCTCATAAGTATTTCTGTGTTACTAACAATTTTATGGATGTTTATCTGAAAATAAATGAATAATAATAATAATGGTGTCGCGAAATCAATGGTTTAGTCCCATCTCAAAAATTCCCAACGCGCCTAAAGAAGTCAATTTAAAAAAAAAGGCATCTACTGTTGAACTTGGTAGTACTGAACCACATCATAGAAATACTAAAATGTATCTTAAAACTTTTGTAATGTATTATCATAATATATTCACATCATTTACTCGGAACTTTTACTTCTATTTTAGTTCAGCGATATTTTATCTTTTAACATAAAGCTTTCAACTTTTACAGAATAATAAGAAAACATAATATCAACATTAAAACTCCGGAAATAGTTATATCAGAAAGTATATTTCTATTACAGGAATACGAACCTTTTTGTCGGGTTCCCAAATAAATCTAACTTTCGAATCCCTGGAGACGTAGAAATATCCATTTACACAAAGTCAAAGTCAAATAATTTATTTCAAATAGGCCCATGTATGGCACTTTTGAACGTCAAAATTTACAAAATAATATAATTGATTCTAGTCGCCCCTTCCAAAAGGTAGTATTCGTATGGAGAAGAATGGGCAAGAAACTCCACCGTTACTCTTTTAAAATGTTTTACAATAGTTTGTATAATAACGTACATTAGTTAAATAATTATATGTGAAGACGATGCACCTAGAATAAAATTACTATATCACAATAGGTATAAAGAATTAAAAATGAAGAACGACAGATAATTTAATTATGTGATAGATACATGGTGCTCACATATTTCCAAACATTGTAAAAATGGACGATTTTCCTATTTTTTTTTTTAAATTAATAAGTCACGCATTTAGAGTAATATTTTTAGGTGTAATAGAAACTTTTCTGACTCATAATATCTACAAAATAATACTTAAGAAGATGCTCCCTAAATTGTATGTAAATTTGCATTCATATTCTGAATAAGTCACGCATACATTCAAAATGGAACTTTAGTATATGATTTATTGGATCTTTTTCTTTCCAAATATAAGACAGTTACGTAATTGGAACATTTTCGCTCGATTCATTTTTTATTCGAAAATCATGTCTTTTTTAAAGATTATTTGAAACAAGAACAAGCTTACTCAGCTTTTATGCCTAAAATAATTATTCACAGTAAGGAAATATAGTTTATTATCCAAATATAAGATATTTTTTCTCTAAATCAATTATTACTTTAGTTATAAACGAAATGAGAAATGAGACTTACGACATTTAGTTCCGTGCTTGAACGCGACCAAAGAGCGCACACGAAATTCAACTTTATTACTGATGTGTTAGCGTTTAGCATATAGTGAAGCGGTGGGGTGTATTGGGGCGAAGTTTGCGTGGAAATTGACTTTGGAGTGCCTGGTCTTAAACTAATACGATTTCTTCTAATACTTTCTATGCTTATCTAAGATCGGTACTTTCACCGTTTAAAATAGACCTTAGATATGAAAGTTAATTCGCATTTTAAAACGAAACAGTGCTATAAAACGACACTATTTTTTTTAGTTTTCCTGTGTAAATCTGTCCCGCTACGCGACAAGCTACGGCGTAGCTCGCACATGTGCTACGATCGCGTAGCCTCACGCGTCGTTTAAAACTTTCTATAATTGATAAGTTCATTCAATTCTTGTTTTTAGTTAAAATATTTTTGACGTGTTGAATACAAAATTGATCATAGCTCATTGCATTGACAAAATTTGTATATATTAACGCAAGTATCGCTCTTTGACATTATTGAACCGCATTGTTTTTGATAATATGTAAAAAAAAACCCTGTGCGATCCGAAATGGGCACATAGGTACTGCAATATCATTACCAGTTTTTTTTTTTTAAATTGATGATAACTTCTTTAGGCGCGTTGGGCATTTTTGAGATGGGACTAACCATTGATTTCGCGACACCATGCCACACTTTATTTTTGTCATCGCGACTGTGCTCTTTATTTAAATTAAGTTACGGATCAATGTTCTATGCAAGTATTTTTACTTTAAAGGTTTTGGAAGTATTTTTTTTAAATGCAATTGTGCTTTTTATTTCGATAAGGTAATGTTTTATGGAAATATTTTTGTTCCACCAAGGCGATCTTGTTCAAGTTTTCACTTCTGTCGGCACTCTCGGAATGCCACCACTTTTTTTTTAAATTTTATTATTAAAATATAAAGTTATTGCTATTTAAAATTCACATTTTTTGTACCAAAATTATCCCAAATACATAAAAAAATTGAAAACTTTCAACAGGGGTGGTGACTTGTAGACACCCGCTAAACGACGGCCGGTAAAATTCCCCATTAAAAAAGTGAAGTGATTTTTTTTTTTCTTTTTTCCTGAAAATTACCACATAAATAGACTCTCAGTAGGATACCTAACAACACCCTCACGTATCGGACAGGGTTATTTTTACATGTTGTATAATAAAAAGTAGCCTGTTCTATTCTATTCTTAGACGATTCTGATAAGTAAAAGAAATATACCGTGTTGTCTCATGCAGACTGGCGCGACGCGACTGCAACGAAATAATTCCTAAGAAAACTTGACGGTAGAACAATTACCGGTGTCGCGTCGCACCTATCTGCACGAGGCTTTAATCCGGGTTTCCTCTCTCCGGCGGCGTTACGTCCTACAACCCAACAGCTATAGTCATTGGCATGCCCACAACGTGTCACCGGACGCCTGCGGTCTACCGCAACGCGAATGCACGAATTACGACCTATTTCACTAATTGTGATTGGTGGCACGTTAGTCTAGTGGTCGCTAGCGCTACTGCCAAGCATGAGGTGCTGGGTCGAACAAAGTGTTATTGGGATTTTCCATCTGTAATTTCTCAGTAGCAGCCCGGAGTCTGGATTTGTGCCCGGTTGATGGTAATAGGCTTGTACTATTTTAACAGTAACAATTTCAAAAACCCCCGACATAAACATTTCCTCATTTCTCTTTCCTACTCCATCACCAGACCCTGTTCACCATCTATCTATAACCTATTCATTGAGATCATTCCAATGAGCCCAAACACGATACCTGTACTGTATGTTGGTAAGGGAGTTGGGTATCCTGCAAATTCCAGGTGGTGCTGCAGCATTAGTTCAAGGTTACTATGTTCTTCTAATATCTTTGAAGTAACAGAATACCAAATTTCAAATCGATCTGACCTGTGGGAGATACTCATATCCATTCATCAACTAAAAAAGAGCTGATAATCTTCAAATGGCTAAGCCAATCTTGACAAAACATATCTAAGAACCATAGCTAGAAAACCTGCTTTAAAATTTTAAAAACCGCATTCCAATCGGTTCACCCGTTTAAGAGCTACGGTCCCACAGACAGACACACACATACCGTTCAAACTTATAACACCCCTCTTTTTGGGTCGGGGGTTCAAAATACAATAAATACACGAGGACATGTCCCTGTCCCAGCCACCTCACAAAAACACTTAAAGAAAATACCTATTCATCCGAAAGCCGTAAAAATTACATAAAAAAGACTTTACGACTTCAAATAAAAGGTTCTTTTTGACATAAAACCTACAGACCAGGTGTTGTCGCTCAAAGTTTTATTGGATTGTAGTAAGCAGTTTATAGATCCTAGATATTGACAATAGGTTTGGTTATTTGATGCGTCTTAAAAGTCACCTTAATCTATTTCAGTATTTTATAATAAAACGCTTTTTCTTACCTTTATCTATATCTATACATAGTAACGAAGTCAAATCTGTGCATTGAATATTTAAAAAAAGTAATTCCTATGAGTTGTGGGAACGAGTCTGATGCCAAAAATATAGTTTTTCGATTTTTTGTCTGTTTATCTGGATGTATATTCCGGCGCAAAAACGGCTCAATGGATTTGAATGAAATTTGGCACACAGATAATATATATCCCGGATTGACACATAGGATACTTTTAATCCCGTTAGTACGTTCAAAGTACGTTCAAAGTTCAAAGTTCGCGGGCAAAGTTTTTTTTGGAGTATGCCCTAATGAGTATGTTGAAAAATTTGATTTTAATTAATCTTTAACCTTATCTAAATAAAGAGCACAATCGCGTTTACAAAAAAAAAAACTTTAAAGTGAAAATACTAGCATAGATCATTGATCCGTAACTTAATATAAATAAAGAGCACAATCGCGTTTAACAAAATTAAATGCCGTCATGGTGTCGCGAAATGGTTTAGTCCCATCTCAAAAATGCCCAACGCACCTGAAGAAGTTTTCACTTCAAAAGTTAATGTCGCCTGTATTCCTCGATGGGGTAGACAGAAGTCTTTGTGTGTTTGAAGTCCCATAGGATAATGTGGCAGCCCTTGTTTCCTTACCTACATAATATTGTGACATTTGAAATCCAACTGAACTTACTCAAACAAAGTATTGTTCAAAAGTAGGATCACTGACACATATCGCTCGCAGGCACATTATTTTCGTTGTCCCTTCCTTTGTGGCTGAATGAGGGTTTTCTTTCGCCTGACCGTTACGACTTTCCTTTGATTTGTACTGCGTATTTCTCGCCATTCCTGTGGGGTTTTCTTTTACAAATCTGACGAATTATTACGGTGTGTCGGTAATAAACGTTACTATTGTTCTTCTAAAGTGCCAATATGCTCGCCAAATATTACACGGACTTTAATGACAAAGGCGAAACGTGGGTATACAGGCTCCTGTAAACGGAGAACACCTCAGGCCCTCAACTGTAACCCTTCGGGCGTTGTAGGCGTGAATTTTATGTATTCTTCTACTGGTTTCATGGATTTGTATTTGAAATATTTTTTTAACCCAACCCAACCCCTCAAACCCCCCAAACCCTCTGCCCAACCCTTCGGGGAAACAAGGCGTGATGTTATGTTTATATTTTTTTAACCCCCGACGCAAAAAGAGGGTGTTATAAGTTTGACCGCTATGTGTCTGGGGCACCGTAGCTCTTAAACGAGTGAAACGATTTGAATGCGGTTTTTTTTTAATTTCAATTCAATTCAGTTCAAATAATTTAATTCAGGAATACACCCATATGAATTGAAAGCAGATTTTTTAGCGATGGTTCTTAGACATGTTTTATCAAAATCGCTTAAGCCGTTTCAAGATTATCAGCTCTTTTCTTGTTGATGAATGGATGTGAGCATCTTTCACAGGTCTGATCGATTTGAAATTTGGTATTCTGTTACTTCAATGATATTAGAAGAGCATAGTAACATTGAACTGATGCTGCAGCATCACCTGGAATTTGCAGGATACCCAACTCCCTTGAAACTTACAGCACAGGTATCGTGTTTGGGCTCATTAGAATGGTCTCAATGAATAGGTTATAGATAGAGGGTGAACAGGGTCTGGTGATGGAGTAGAAATGAGAAATGAGGAAATGTTTGTGACGGTGGTTTTTTAAATTGTAACTGTTAAAATTGTACTTGTTTAATTAAAGTATAGAAAAAGGTTAGTAGAGGCTATAAAGATTGATTGGTTTAGGTACGGTAATTAGCGAATCTATCCCTATTAGGCTTCATTAGGTGTTGATAAATCTTCTGCGACAAAAAAATTTTAAAAAGATTTATGTACCTAATTTAGTCAAAGCTTACAAATTCTGGGACACGCCTTGACCTAAAAGAAGTTGCTAGGCAGTGAATAGTATGTTTTAAATACAAGAACAAAGGCCCGTATCAAAGAATTAACAGATCAAGTGGTCGCAAGTGCTACTGCCGAGCATGAGGTCTTGGGTTTGATTTCCAAATCGAGCAAAGTGTTATTGGGATGTGCCATCTGGAATTTCTCAGTAGCAGAGAACAGGGTCTAGTGATGGAGTAGGAAAGACAAATAAAGAAATGTGTCGGGTTTTTTTTTTAATTTTAACTGTTAAAATTGGACTTGTGTATTCTACTACTGTTTACATGTATTTGGATTTGTATTTAAAATATATTTTCAAGTGTATTATAAGCACTTTGCAAAGTTCTTCAGATTATGGTGAAAAAAACCTTAAGCACTTTAAAACTTAGGTTTAACAAAGATGGTATCAAAGAAGTTCAAACTATAATTGCAACTTTTAATTATTATCAAGATAAATATAATTTCAAGGCTTTTAAACTGTTCAAATAATTAACAAGCTGTTATAACTACTGAAATTAAATCTACGAAAAGTTTGAAAGTAGCAGTAATTTGGGAGAAACTTTGAATCCCTGTTAATCTATAATTATCTCGAAATCATTAATTGAAATCTTAATTAAACGTTAATTAAAAAATCGTGAAATATTTTTGATGGAAACTTTTTAAATATTTGTGAAAGTAGGTACTCCGAGCCGAGGTCTCCGTTTTCGTAATTCGCCTTAAAGGCTCCTGCAGACTGGCGTGACATGTCGCACGACGCGTCACCGGTAATTGTTCTACTGTGAAGTTTTCTTAGAAATTGTTTTATTAGAGTTGCGTCGCATCTGTTTGCGAAAGTCTTTATTCGTTCGTACCTATATAATCACTGATTTTCTATATAAGAAAATATTCTATGTGAAAACATCTAGTGTTAAATTAGTGTTAAATCAACGAAAAACGTCGTCATCAACAGATAGCATCAACAGCTATAAAGCTGATATCAGACGCTTCACTCGAATATTCATTTTTGTTTCATTCCACCTTAACACGACAGCCTCACATTACATATTGCGTGATTGGTCTATTTTAACTACTTCCACAGCATTATGTCGTATGGCATTTTACTGTGGGGTCGGGCTGCTGACATTGAATCCATCTTTATTTTACAAAAGAGAGCTGTCAGAGCCATTTATAATCTACGTCGCCGCGAATCTCTCAGGAAACTATTTAAAAGGATTAATATTATGACGGTACCTTGCCAATTCATTTATGAAAATATTATGTACGTAAGGAAAAATCCACATCTTTTTAATAAAATAAGTGATAGACATAATTTTAATACTAGAAATAAAGATAAACTCGATCAACCATTTTTCAGATTATCTAAAGTACATACATCTTTTATGGGGTACTGTGTTAAATGTTACAACAAAGTACCTTGTGACATATTGCAATTAAATGAAAGAAAATTTAAAACTCATATTAAAAGTACACTTTGTAAACAAGCATATTACAAATTAGAGGATTATATCCAAGATAAGAGTGCTTGGAAACATGCTGGTCCTGCTCCATGGGACAATTTAGAATCAAGACAAAATCAAACAGGTTGCTAATTTAATTGTAAAATGTATAATTTTGTGTTATATGACATTGATTTTACATTCTGTGATTACTTCCTCACACACTGACTTATTAATTTTAAAAACATTAGGAAAATCGTCTATTTTTACAATGTTTGTAAATATGTGAGCACCATGTATCTATCACATAATTAAATTATCTGTCGTTGCTTCATTTTTAATCTTTTTTACCTATTGTGGTATAGTAATTTTATTCTAGGTGCATCGTCTTCACATATAATTATTTAAGTAATGTACGTACTTATACAAACCATTGTAAAACATTTTAAAAGAGTAACGGTGGAGTTTCTTGCCTATTCTTCTCCATACGAAAACTACCTTTTGGAAGGGGCGGTTAGAATCAATTATATTATTCTGTAAATTTTTACGTTCAAAAGTGCCATACATGGTCCTATTTGAAATAAATGATTTGACTTTGACTTTGACTTTGACATAGAAATTAACATTCATCTGCTTTATCATTTCATTTTTCGATCATTCGATAGGCGTGTGAATGATGCCAAGTGCCCAAATTCAACATCGTTGGATCAGTTCACTGATTCATTAATTTTTCACTTTTGATTCATTTTGTGTTCAGACAAAAGTGAAGCGTCTGATACCTGCTTTATGCAGAATTTTTCAGGTCTTGAGTGAATAGGTTACGTGTGTGCACCATCGCCGACCGAATTGGAAATACGATATATTAAACACTGTTTCATTGTTACAGACACACACTCCTCCACCCCTGTGGTCTGCCTGGTGATAGAAGGCGGCACCAACACTGTGCGGGCCGTGCTAGAATACGTCACCGACACGCCACCAGTGCCCGTCGTCGTCTGTGATGGCAGCGGCCGAGCGGCGGATCTCATCGCTTTTGTTCATAAGTAAGTTATAATGTTATTTATTCACCGTTTATAAAAAAGTTGCTTATAAAGCTAATTTTCTTACTTCCTTCGTTTGTACTTGGTACTTGTTGACAGGCCTACACTGTCCTCCCATACCTATTAATACTGTTATTTGAAAATATTGTAACAGCCAATTATTTTTAAAAGAGTAACCGTGGAGTTTCTTGCCGGCTCTTCTCCATAGGAAACGACCAATTGGAACCGTGCACCTAGCTTCTGTCGTTTCATAAGTGCCCTTGTAGGCTTATGTGAAATAAAATATTTTGAATTGAATTGCCGGTTTCTTCACGATGTTTTCCTTCACCGTTTTGAGAGCAGTGGTGATGAAAAAATTTTTTACACAAAGACAGAAGGAAAATAAATTTATTTAGCACAGACCAAAAAGCACACAATATAATTAACAGCACATAAGAAATTAAAAATAAATATTTATTTAAAAATGTGTAAAGTGCGATGTAAGAAATTAAGCCGTGAGACGCACTCCGCCTTACGGCTGCGCTAAAAAGGCTCAGTTCATCAAAAATGCTAGACAACGATGAGTGCCTGACGCTGGTTTTCAACAGGACCTGAAAGTATTATGTAACGGATGTGAATCAGTTTTATAATGTAATGTGTGTATGCATACTTAAATAAAATAAATTTGAGTTAGATAAAAAAAAACGAATATATAGGTACAAAAATAGTGTGATTGTGCATAAAATTGCAAAACAAAAGAAAACAAAGATTGAGAAATAAATGAGTAATTGGCAGGTACATACATCATATAATTGAGACATTTAATGTGACCATATCCAGCTTCCGTTGCACTTCTATGAGGTACTGCCGTAAGCCTCATCTAAAAGCGTCTATCGTGCACAAAGTAAAGCGCCTGCTTGGGATCGAACCCACGACCAACTCGTAAGTCGCGGCTTCACTACACTAGTGTTAATGAAAATGGGAAATAGTCTGTGAACTTTGAAGATTTTCTATTTGCCTTTTTACAAGAAAAACAAAAATTATTCAATTACTTGTGAGTGAAAAACAAGTACCTACCTAATAAAATGTTCTGACAATGTCAGAACCAAACATTGGGATTTACATTTTTATTTCTGGAATGCAAAATTTCGTTTCGGAAGAGTTATTGCTTCGAAAAGATTGCAATCTCGTTTTCAGAAATTGAATTCGGATCGTATCAAGAACATTGATGTCAGTAAATATCATTTGCAAAGATTTTATGCATAGTAAAAATAGCAAAAACTAAACTTTAAATTGTTCAAGGATTCACAGAAATGTCAAATTTTCACTAACTGTAAATGTTTGCAAATAATATTTGCAAACATTTATTATTTGCCCTCTTCCCGGCGATCTTATTAAGATTATTTCATGTTATCAAAATAAGACGTAGGAATATTTTGAGAGATATATTTCGTTTTCTCACTAAGCAGGGATAAGGAATTTCCTTAGATGCTCTCAAAGTAAATGTCAAGCACTGCTTCAAGTTGAGTGTACACACGGCTACACATCGAGCATTTCCAGTATAAGCTGACCTCGCATTGTACGGAAATCCTATACAATACGAGATCAGCGTAAACTGGAAATGTGTAGCTTGATGTGTAGTCGTGTGTACATACCTGGGGTACTTGTTGATATTTACTTGCACACTCAAGTTGTAGATCGTACTGTAAATATTTTCAAGTTATTAGTTAAAAGTAAATATTAAATTAACTATATTTGGATGAAGAAAGTTTGATAAATAGTAATTATGTGTTAGGTACATTGTTAGTACCTGTACCCATTACACCATACCAATGTCGATAGATTATTTGATTTTTGTATCTAAACTAAAGGAGGCGAGATGACATCTCCTTAAGGCTCTTTGGACACACACGATTTTCTTGTCGTGAAAAACTACGGTTTATTTGCCGTGTGTATGCACGGTCGCTATAGAAGATTGATGATAGACACGTTTTTTCTACGGCGCGGTTTTTACGCCGTACCGTGTTCCTTAGGGCCTAAAAGTTCCTGATACGGGCCAGTCTTATTGAATGAAATTGCCATTATTGACAAATTAAAGCTCAACCGGGACTATCATTGGAAGCAGCTTTGGCACAAAAAGTTTTTAAATTAATGTCAAAACTTCCAGTTCTCAGCCTCCTAGATACTTACACTTGTTTTTAACATAACAAGCCTGCCTTCAAATGTTATCTAATTCGTTGAGCTCCTTATAAGTTCTGAGTTGAGCTACACGATTACTGACAAATGCTTGCATTGACTGGACAGGTCCACTCAAATCTTCTTCAGAAGACTATTTCAGGCACTAATATGCATGGTTCTCATATGGCCTGACCAATATTAGGTCTGGACTTAATAGACTGTGACCCTGAGTTTGTTTCGGTCATTTTTATTTTCAGAGTTGCCAGATAGGAAACATCAAACTGCTCTAGTTTTAAAACCTTATTTGATTTTTAACGTGTTAAAGTGTTTTTATACCTATATATTTACAGAAATAAATATACTTTATCATTTACCAATAGTTAACTAAAAACTCTTCATCATCACAGGTATGCATCAGAGACAGGCGAGCAGACGGTCCTGGAATCCATGCGGGACTACTTGATCAGCACCATTCAGAAGACCTTCGAGGTTGGCTTGCAGCAGGCAGAGCTGTTGTACGGCGAACTGCTGCAGTGTACCAGGAAGAAGAACCTGGTAAGTACCTGAAGATTGACGATGATTTTCATTAGAATGTTTGGGGCACACAGGTCCTGGTGACAAGACTGTTGCCTTTATACAATTTGAGCAACTTCAAAGATAATGATCTAGCGCTTGGTGGCTAATAAAAGCAGTACCTTCTTTTTCGGAAAAAGCCATCTCCCTAGAAGTTGATAACATCTCTTAATGTTTACTTGGTGTTTAAAACTGGAGCTGAAGAAATTAAAATTAAAATTAAAATTAAAATTAAAATTAAAATTAAAATTAAAATTAAAATTAAAATTAAAATTAAAATTAAAATTAAAATTAAAATTAAAATTAAAATTAAAATTAAAATTAAAATTAAAATTAAAATTAAAATTAAAATTAAAATTAAAATTAAAATTAAAATTAAAATTAAAATTAAAATTAAAATTAAAATTAAAATTAAAATTAAAATTAAAATTAAAATTAAAATTAAAATTAAAATTAAAATTAAAATTAAAATTAAAATTAAAATTAAAATTAAAATTAAAATTAAAATTAAAATTAAAATTAAAATTAAAATTAAAATTAAAATTAAAATTAAAATTAAAATTAAAATTAAAATTAAAATTAAAATTAAAATTAAAATTAAAATTAAAATTAAAATTAAAATTAAAATTAAAATTAAAATTAAAATTAAAATTAAAATATTTTTTTTATAATAATTACGTTTATACAGCATTTTCAAAATTCTATATCGTGCGCAAATCAAATAAGAAAAATATGTATCTAGAAATTAAAATACATCCGGCAAGCAAATAAAAAAATAGAATTTATGAAAATAACAATAAGGAAATAGAATCTCATTTATAATTCCGTAAGAAACTTCATATCATCATGGTTTTGCTCCATAAATCTTCTTGAATAAACAATGAAGTCACAGATATTATTGTGCTATCTGTTAATATAAAGAAACAAGGAAATCTATTTCTGAAAGTCATCTTACGAAATTAAGGTGCTATTATTGAAAACTCAATCTAAATCAAGCCAGTTAGTAATCTTTCAGGATTACTGACTACAGATTTTAAAAACTAGTTAGCAAAAATGTAAAGGCTCTTTCAAACAGGCGCGATACGCGACGCGACACAAAGACACCGCTCGTCGCGCGACGAGCGGTGTCTTTGTGTCGCGTCGCGTGTCGCGCCTGTTTGAAAGAGCCTTAACTCTAAATTCTTCAATCATCACCAGTCCACTGCTGGACATAGGCCTCTCCCAGGCTGCGCCACAACACCCTGTCCTCCGCCTTCCGCATCCAGACTGTCCCAGCCACCTTTTTGAGGACGTCGATCCGTCTAGCTGGGGGGCATCCCACACTACGTTTGTCTATACGCGGTCTTCACTCCAGGATTCGACTGCTCTCCAGCTAAAATCCAAAATTCCAAAATTCTGTCAGCACTTTTTAAACTACTTTAGCAACGATCGATTTTATTCATTTTCGACAATTTGCACTTTAAAACTTCATAAAATATGATATTCTCGAGCTCAACATTTACGCAGAACTTGTAAAACCGTTTCTTTTTCTTAAGGGCCTATACTACCTCAAATGGCCTAGCATGATCCTCCGTTATATCGGAAACACTGCAGCATTCATTTTGAAATAAATATATGTTAAAGTTAAGGATTAATGTTAAGTACTATGTTAGACGAAAACACGATTCCATAAATTTTTATCGATAGAAAAAGTTTCAAAGTTACGTCCAAACCGAACAATAAACCGCTGGTATTCAAAAAATAATTCAAATTAGATCATGCAACTTTGCATATTAAATGTATTAACTATAAAGCAGTGACTATGTTTTTTTTTTCAATTACCATTATTTTCGCCGTAGAAAGCAATTACCTAAATTATTGGCGCCTCAGAGCCGCTAGCACACCACTCCGTCTCGTTCTCACTTAGTCCGCGAGCAGAATGGTGCGAGCGAGGTAGTATGGGCTGTTAAGCTTGGCTCTTAAATATGACCAGTAAACATCTAAGACAAACAAGTACCCAAATTGTTCTAGCAACGTTTATCTTCTTATTAAAAAGAAATCTTCCTACATTATCTCTGAATAAATAAAATAAAATATTACGGCAGGTACTTTTTAGCTTTGGAAAAACATGTGAACCCTCGCATAATAAAATGGAGATGGTACACCCGGCTACATATCAAGCAAAAATTTCCAGTATAAGCTGACCTCCCATTGCACAGGATTTCCGTACAAACCGAGGCATTGCGAGGTCAGCTTAAACTGGAAATGTATAGCTTGATGTGTAGCCGTGTGTACGTATAATATGATTACGTTTTTTCTTTGCTGTTAGGTGTATTATATTATGAGTTTATGGGTATACAAAACTCGTAAATACTGAGGCGGTTTCGTTTATTTTTGCTATCAAAAAGCTGGATGAAATAAGGAGAATTAACTGTATGGTACTTTCAGCTGCGTTTCAAAAATGAAATGTTAAGTCTTTATACTGGGTCAAATTAGATAAGCTAACAAAACTCTGCAGACGTGGTGACCTTTATCTAAACATGATAAACAGAATAGTTTAGAAAATCTGCGTTTAGATATCGATCGATACCCATAATGTCTGAAGTTTTCACAAATAAATAGTAGATTATACAACAAGTGATAAAAGAAAATTTTTTGAGGGACTAAATTGGATGATTTTTTGGAGAACCGAGATGATTTTTTTTTAGGAATTATTACTCTACTTTTTACCATTGAATGCGAGAAAATAAATAGTAGTTATAGTATTTACATTTTGGTGGCAACAAATTATCTACTATAATTGCTGCTTTAGACCGAAATAATTCTGGAGTCAGTGTCTCATTTTCGTCACTGGAAGAACTCATTTTATTATAATTATGTTAACAGATTTTCTAATAACATAAAACGACCACGATAACAAATAGAAAAGAACCTCCAATCTAAATCAAAGAACCTCCGAAACTAAAATTTACGGGACATTTTTTAAAATTTAATTGTATAGCTCAATGGAATAGCTCCATACAGCCAGCCAGTACGTGCTTTCAGCACGTTTTATAATTTTTTTGTACATAATTCGTATAAATCGTGCTTGTTCCAAATTCAAAATGTTTTATTCACTCAGTGACTAAAAGAGAGTTTTATTCACTGTTATCGATGAATCGAATGCCCCTTTTTCGAGTGGCAATGGTAAAATAGTAGATTTTGCAATTAGTGAATAAAAGACGGATTTAAAGCGAGGGCCATAGATGAATCACAAAGCAAGTGAAGGATTCTAACGACTGAATCACGACCCAAGGGTGTGATTCAAGTATTAGAATCCTGAGCGACGCGAGTGATTCATGGCCCTCAATTTAAATTCGTTTTATTCAAGAGTTGCATACTATACTTTATACCATGACGACGAGAAAAAGAAAAAGTTAAGCGAAAGAAAATAGGTATTTAATTAAGAAAAAAAGGAAGGCAAAATTAATTTAAGTGCACAATAAAGTTGGAACAATTAATCAAATTAAGAGTAATTTTCTTATTATTATTAAAATAGCGCCAATTTACTAATGACAGCAAAGAACACAAAATAGTTTTTATTCTAATGCTACACTCCCTGTCGAAAATGTCGACCAATCAAATCTCGAGGAGCTATTTGAACAAGGAGTTTGTCTGTCTAGTATTCTTTGAACAAAGAGTTTGTTTCGAGTATTTTTTCGCAAGGAAGTTGGAGGCATTGAGATGAAGGTCGAATCTATTGGTGTGTACTAAATTCAAACACCAAAATAGTGATTAAAAAATGCTTTTTATTTAATGTTTTCAGTGAATGAAATAAGCTTTTTAGAGAGCGAATGGTATAAAGATGACTTTTAAACTGTTATTTCAAGTAATTGCACTACCCGCGGTCATTGACCCTACAAAAAATCTTTAATTCATTTTATTTTTCGTTTTGTCATGTTTAGATTTCGATACCCATAAAGTCTGCTTAGTTTCACCAGTTAATTTAATTTAACCTTGTAAACTTGATCACCACGTGGTCGTTCCGATATGCCTCACCTTTGCAAAATCCGCACCCTTCGTGTAGAATATAAAGCTTTGGTTTTCTAAAAAGTGGTGAACGGTCACACAATAAGGCTAAGCGTATGCTGTAACGCAGGTGACGCAGAACAGCACAGTACAGATTTTGCAGGGTATGGCAGGCGAGGCAGAGATAAGCCACGAGCGTATGCGGCGACGCAGCTACACAGACACGTTCGCGTCTTAGCTAATACAAACAATCTGTCATTGCAACATTAGTGATAAAAAACAAGTGGCGATCTGCACGCGTCGCACAGAAATCTGTGCCGGCTCTACAACGAGATGCAGAGCAGGACAGACCGCCGCAGCGTACGCTGCGTGGACCTGCGTCTCAGCATACGCTTAGCTTAACGGCTGTCCAAATGCAGAGCGTTTTTGACACCTTAATGTCAAATACTGGTGAAGATGACAGATTTTCATGACAGCCTCTGTAATATGACGGAACCACTTTCCTAGGCTTTACGGCCTCAAGGCACCCGCATATTTGAAGTAAACTTTACTGTTTTGTATGTATCTGGTCAGATCGATCTGACCCAGGTTCACCTATTCAACTTGGCCTCTCCACGTATTAGGTTTAATTCATTATTTACGGTTGTAAGTTACCGAGCCATTTACAGCTATTTAGCCCAGGTACGCACGAGCGATTTTTTTACGCAACGATTTTCCATAACGCACCGGTCTCGTTATTGAGCCGAGCATTGAGAATCCCAAAAAGCGCAAACCCAGCGCGTAAAAAAAAAACATACTGTTAGATTTTCAACTCTCGGTGCTAAGCAGTGCGTTAAAAATCCCGTGCTAACCTGGGCTTACTTTCGCATTTTCGGGTACCAAGTCCGCGAGCAATAGGGTACAAATTACTACCAACGATTTCATGAAAGGTTGTTTTCATGTGTTGATAACAAGAATTTTTCGGTGTGTACTTATCTTATAAATACACGACCTTTCGTTTGAGATGAGACGGTCTTGCCAATTATTATAGGATCTAATAATAAACATAAATTACAGTTTGATCCCAGCTACTAACCCTTTCCGTATATTTCCACAACATATAAAGAAGATTAAGGTCGGTCAGTCCTATATTTTTCAAGATCTAGTTATTTATGGAAAACTTATCAATACTTTCTTCAATAGAAAATGCTCATATGGCCTTCCCTCTTTCACAATATTGTATGATTATATATCTTTTGACACCACCTGCTCGACAATGTCAAATTATATGTCATGCAAACCTAACCTAAAGTATGTCATTTAAGACCTGAGGTCTAGCAGGGCATTAATATTGTACGCAATTTCATTATGACCTGCTGGTCATTAATGTGATTTGAATTTGGAACATAAAGTAGAAATCGCATACGAACGATAGGTACTTACTAATTCCATGCATTCACCATTAAAATCTTCACTGAAAAATAAATTGTTCGAAAATCGAACTGGCCACCATGAGTACCTACAATATAAATAAAGAAAAATAGAACAAATTAAAAAGAGGCGCGAATACGGAAAATTGTTTCTAAATTATAAAAAACCCAACTATAACGAGTCTTTTCCCCTTTGTTGTAAGTTCTTCTAAAAATTATTTCCATTGAATAAGTCTTTTGATAATTAAAAAAAAAAGAACTGTTATGTTTCACGTTAAAAGTTTCATTAACAGGAGGCACGAGGTTTCTTATTGCCAGACGTTTTTCTTCGAATTTCACTAGGTACGGTGGGCTGCATCAATAGGGTACCCCAGTTGTATAAAATTTTTATTGGTACCCAATTGATGCAGCCCACTGTACATATGTTGCAGGATATTTAAATCATTTTTTTGCGAAAATCCTAGGATTTTTGGACCAATGTTCCAATCTTTCTGAACAGTCAATCTGTTTTTGAAGTGAAAACTTCTTTAAGCGCGTTGGTCATTTTTGAGATGGGACTAAACCAATGATTTCGCGACACTGTAACGCAATTTACCGACACCGTAGAGTAAAAGACATCAACGCATTGATTACCGCGGTGCCGATTTCATTTCTATCGGCACTCCCGGAGTGCCACTGTTTTTATTTTTTGTTGGACTCCTCATGTATACTCAACTGTTGATTTGCCTTTAGAAGACATACCTTTAAATAACAATTAAAATTCTATTGTCTTGATAATGACAGTTGAACTCATAACTCGTATTATTACGAAAAACTTTCCTTAGTTTCCAATAATCCATACAATATTCTAAACTGCGCAAATTTTCTTTATTTTTTTTTTGTTGGTGTTCAGATTTCAATGGCTGTTTGAGAAGTAACAAACTTTATTTCACAGTATGTTCTTACCTAATACTATTTATAACACCTTGACATCCTTACCATTAGCTAAACCACCCTCAAACGCATATAATGAGTTATACATTATTCATACATAATCATTATTTACTATAACACCCTTGAGTTTCATCAATCATCGGTCATTTCCACCTGCCCACATTCAATACTTACATGCACCATTAATAAATATCATGGAAAGCTTTTAGTACAAAATATTCAGTTACAGAAGCTCGGCTCCATACACACGTACCTGCTTTGAGCTCTTACAGACGAACATTTTGTCGACGACAGAAGTAACTGCAGCTGCCGTAGATGCGCCAATGGCTGCCGTCGACGCATCGGCGGTTGTCGTTGTCTCGTAGGCGAATGCAATCGCCTTAACTTCAAGCGAAACTATTGTTTGGAGGCAGCTGCCGACAGATGGCGATGGCTGCAGTCATCTCAGTCGCTGGCAAGATGCCGCTTGTTAGCTAGCAAGTTTACGAAGATCTCAAAATGTCTCAAACAAAGCCGGTCGCGAGTGCGCTCGCACTCGCCATACATGAAGCGTGTCTGTGTGCGTGCGGTTTCCCTCGTTGTAATTCAATTCAAAAATTCAATTCAAAATATTTTTATTTCACAAAAACCTACATGGGCACTTATGAAACGTCAGAAGCTAGGTGCACGGTTCCAATTGGTCGTTTCCTATGGAGAAGAGCCGGCAAGAAACTCCACGGTTACTCTTTTAAAAATAATTGGCTTTTACAATTCTTTCAAATAACAGTGTGACTAGGTATGGGAGAACAGTGTAGGTCTTTCAATAAGTACCAGGTACTTAAGAAAATAGAAAATGGTCAACAAATCTACACTCCACTAAGCCTACAGCGTTCTCACATTCACAAAAGAATCTATACAAAAGATTTATAAATTAATAAAAATAAAAACCTATTTTAATTAAACGCAATTACATGATGCTATTACAACTGTAATAAATCTGAATAATTATCATGTGCACAAAAGCCACTAATAAAGAGTTGAAGCCGACCTTCTGCATCTACTTGTTTTGTTTGTATGGAACTTTTTCTTTTACATTTAAACAATTTTATTTGTTACAGTAATTTAGTTGATACAGAAATATATAAAATATTTCTGTATCAACTAAATTATTGTAACCGGACATCGTTATCATTCTCTATTGCGATGAAATCATAGGTTGGACACAAATAATTACGTCCGTATCTATCGGATCCATGTATAGCAAGTAATTAGGCGGTGATGAAAAGGTCTCTATACACAATGGGCCACGTTAAATACAAGCCTGGGCCATTCATCGTTTTTGTATGTTACATATATTATGTTAGTTTCGGTATCAAAATTAACCAGATACGGCTACATAGGTATAATTATTCCATACTGTCTGAGAATCAATGAATTGAAAGGACCTAAAAATGCTGTAAACGTATAGACGGAAATATCCTAATCAATGTCAGTCGCCTTTACACGTTCAGTGCCGGGAGTCCTCCTGGAGGGTTATATGGGATGCCTGAAGCCCTCGCGGAGGGCTCATTCTAAATGTAGGTTTTTCTTAGCGAATATAGCATTGTATACTGTGAAAATAAAATCTGATATATATTTTAACAAGATTTATTAGTATATGCGTTGCTTGTAATTTTTTGTTCTCTGGTACAAATATTCACAAAAAAAAATTAAGGTTGGATACTACGTATAGCGACAAGACCCCCTAAAAACCACTATTTTACTTCGTTTAACAGCGTTTTATAACACGGTTTTATACCTAATGCCGTTGACAGTCCGCGATGGTTAACTTTAGTGCAAACGTAATGCCGGTGAAACAGCGTGAAGAAACCGGCGTGTCCTAAAACCAAAAATTCGAAGACATATGACATCTACCAACCGGCACTGGGCCCGCGCGATGGATTACGGCTCACTCCCTCTCATCGAAAGGTGGCCTGTGTCCCAGCAGTGGGAACATTGTAGGCTGATTATGTATAGGATACCTAAACAATGAAGGTTACACTTAATAGGAACCTTCTCAGTTTTCACCTGAGAGTCACTAAATTTTACTGCATAATGTCATATTTTACTGCATAATGTCATTTGTTCATACATCCACATATTGTATTTTTTTTTTTTAAGTCCTGAAAAGTTGCAAGAAAAATGTCAAGGAAAAACTACCGGAATATAAAAGTCAAATGCATCTGAGGATAATATAATGGTGGATTGCCACCGTGCTCCTTCATAAGTTAAACCTCTTTCAAGGACTGACGTTTCAATTTCTTTTGATCCAGAACCTGCTCTGAGTTCGCACAGCTTTAGTATTGTTTATCTAGAAATATGAAATGAAACGAAATGAAATGAAATTGCTTATTCTGTGAATAAAATAAAGGAATCACTTCTACAGGTTATATAAAAAAATAAGCTAGAAGTAGTCCACCGATTCTTGAACAAGTTTTTGTGTGGAAACCGATTCTTATTTTTATGATAATATTTTTGTGATAAAAACTAGTTGTTACCAATCGTAGCGTTTGTAATTAATTGTTAGAAAATACTCCGGACAAAAGCTTATTCATCTGATCAGACTAATTAAATAAATTACAAATATTAAAAAAAATCTCTAGTTGATTGGGATTAACAAGAGCCTTCGTTATTAATTATTTAATAATAATAATGTACCCAGCTTGATACGATATTCATAATTTATTTTAAATTAATTATTGAAACAATAATATAAGCTACGCTTTGCAATTATACCAAATTAATATAAAATAAATTATTATACACTCGTGTTCGCCGCCAGTTAATAAATAAATAATTACAACAAAATTTAACATTTTGATGTGTCGTTATAATTAGATTTCAATACGCTTTGCCGGTAGTAAGAAAACAAAAATACTTTGTTAAAAAACAATACTTTCAGGAAAAATGCGTGTACAAAAAAGTAAAGTTAGAATAAAAATATAAGTATACCAAAAAATATTGTAGCTTTCAATCCATTTGAGCTTTATTTTATAGCTCATAGACATAGAAATTTCAAAAATGTCCAATTAAACAAACAATCTCGTTTAACCAATCTCATTATTTAAAAATCCTCTCTCATAAGAGGGTACACTAGGGTACTAGTGTCACCACAACATGGAGAGTCATTACAATTTCAAGCTAAGCGCGAACAAACAACGGACGGACTTTCACTGTATTATAAAACCAGGAGCACAACAAATTTAAAACGACTTGCAACCAGCATTATAAATGTTAGTTCTTTCAACAACGTCAGAGAATGTTAATCATAGCAGTAATGAAGAATTCAGTTGAAAAAATGGCATTTTCTCGTTCAGAGACAGTTTGCAGCATAATGGAAAGGTCCAATTTATGGGCGTGTCTCGTTAGCACGTTTAATAGACGACCCGGGGCGGCGGCAAACGAAGGCGTTTCGCAGGGAAACATTCTGGGCCCTGCACTTTTTATTGCCACTCTTGTTAAATTTCACTTTGTGCTAAGTTAAAACTTACCATTTAAATTACACTTTTCTTTGTTTCAAATTCTGCATTTAAAGAGGATTAATTTCATACAGCAAATTATCTACAAAAGTATTTGCAAGTGTAATTTTTGGAATCAAAATATTTCGTAGGTAGGTAAATCGTTACCTACACCTAAAAGTCAATAACTTTTGCTTACCCTTCTAGCTACTTTGATTTGATTACTAAGCCGGGTAACAATAGTAGTGGTTTTCTATTATTTTCCCAATCAGAGTCCGAAATTGGAACTGTGTCCGTTTTATAAGGATGGGGACACCCATTTCAAATTAACACCTTTGTGGCTTAGAGAGTATATGAGAGTCAACCTTTAGGAAAATGTATTCAGTAATATCAAATATGGCGTTGTATAATTTTAATAACATAACTTCTACACAAATTAAAAAGCTTTCGTTAAAAGCAATTTAAGCGCTGGAATGTAGAGTTTTTACATTTTACTGCTAAATTATTTCAGAAATGACTATCCACTGAAAGGGTTTATGGACGCATTCACTATCTACTGCATTTTATTGTATATTACCTTCACTGTGATATTGGATGAGCTTTATCTAGACAATTATTTCCTATAACAATATATTTCACTTTCAGCTATATAGGTTGTTTGCACGTAAATACTTTATTTTTCTTTTGTTTTTGATTAGTTGTAGTTGTACCTTTTGTTTTGTGAAAGACTGAAGCTGATGTGTATGTAACACATAGGCACAGACCCTTAACCAATGCCACAGATTAGTACAGTTGGGACACTCCGCAAAATCATTTAAATAAAAAGCCACTTTCCCTACCACACAATAAAATGCAATTCAGGTCGCACAGCGCTAATTACCTACAGTTATATTCACTTAGTAGTTGCCTCTCTTTCTATCGCGTAACTCTTATATCTTCTGACTACGTTACCCCCACTGAATTCGACACGTCGAGCCCGCCGCGTACCTTTTGTAGCTTCATACCTAAAAGACGGAGTGTCCTATCTGTATTCATCAGTGCCAATGCACAATTAGGTTAGATTAAAATATTAAAACAACAATTAGAGGTATTGTTACATACGTTTCTATTCAGTCGAATTACACCTGTTGACGGAAAATTGCACATTGAGTGTAATGGCATTTTAAATACAAGATAATTAGGTGCTTAAAAAGATTTTTTTTTTAATGAAACCATGTAAACTTAGTTAAGTGAAACAATGTTTTCACCACGTTTTGAACACGTTCGTGCAATAAATACTTGGCGCTTACCTGTTCAAAGTAAAGCTAGCTTATACCTGCGACTGTGCCCGTGGAATATAAATATGTTCTTGCCTCAAAACGTCTTTGTTCTACTAAGGTATAGCTTCTTTATATTACATTTCCAATTATAGTAGTGTTATTACTATTCTACTAGTCCTAGTATATTGACCTGAAATTCTTGTTTCATGTTTGCGTGAGAAAATTATTTTTTGTTTACTAACTTAGCGAATATTTTGTGCCCTGTTTATGAAACATCAAATTATTACTTGACTAATTGACTAATCCCAACTGACATGTTTTCGTCGATTGCTCCATAAATAATGGACGTAGAGAGATGATTGTCAACTTGGAAAAAATATATTTTATGTCACGAGAACTTAATACTATGACTGTTTGTCACATAACAAGTGGGAATACATTTTGATAATATTATATTTACACTTTATTCTCGTAATTTAAGGTCTGTGAATACTATTGTAATATTTTGTAACGTAATTAGTTGTATAAAAATTCCGAAAAAAAATTAGCAGATGTATTAGCGAGTGATGGATTAATTAGCATTCGCATTCATTGTTAGCATGCGAATGATCATTTAGCATTTAGCAAATGAAATGTAGTTGCTAATTTTGTGAAGTACGAAGTGAATTTATCGCTTCGTACTTTATATACTTTACTTTAATATATTTAATGATGTGATCAATCTTAAACACATTAAATATGCAAGTGTACTAGCACAAATAAAACGTTATCGGCGAGTAAACTAAACGCACGCTAGGATACGTCCTAAGGCGAACGCGCTTTAATTCGAATATTAACACAATTCACATACTTCATTATTATCAATTATCGCCATATTCTCAAAAAGCATAGCAATAGCAATTAGCATACCAAGACTGAAGAATTCACATGCTAATTAAATTTACACGAAATCGCATTAATTGACATTACTAGCTTAGCACCTACAGATTCCAATAATGACATAACACTAAAACTAAGATAATAACAGTTATCATTTTATTCTCTGGGGACGGCGCTTTTATCCTTTCAACTAAGTACTTACTCCCAAAAACCTTCTCAGGGTGACATCTAAAGAATAATGCCCAAGTTTAAACCTTCATATTTACATCTACAGGCGCTGTTTGCGAAATTAAATAATGTCTAACGCCGGCGATGGCACTAGCATCCACACAATTGACAAGGATAGTATGGATCAACCTTTGAGAATTTAAAATCTTTGGATCGAAGGATTTGTGTTCAAAATGCATGTAAAAGAAACTATGCTGACGATTTTAAATTCAAAATCATAGTTCAAATCGCCCTACATATCGCGGACTACAACAAAAATAATTCCTGATCGGGTTTGAAGCAAGAATTGATAATTTAGTGACAAAACCTCAAATAAACATTTGAATAATTATTTAATAAATGTATATGTCAAGAAATTAGAGAAATTAATAAAGACACTTACAATATTAAACAAAAACCTGCACTGACACTGCAAAATACCTATAGAGAACCAATATGCCTACTTATCACCTGTCATAGCCCCTCACCTCAACGTACGTTCCTATTTAATACGGTATGATTGACAACCAATTACACACATGATTGACGTTTCAAAGGACAACAATTTTGGGTCATGACAACTGATTGGTGCAAGTGCAATACTTAGTTGTAAGTATTAAAAATAACCCCAGTAAGTAAGTCCCGCGAGTTTTCAATGTGATGCTAACAGAAAGAACATTCATCCTATTGAAATGAAAACGCCTTTTCCAGTGTTAATACGGAGAACAAAAACAAAGCAATTCGGCTTACTGCATATACTAAATTCGTAGAGATCTTTTATCTACAAAAAATAAAAACAAACTTTGCTACGGCAAACTTTGGATTTGATAATGTAGACGAAGTAATTTACCCAAATGTTTTGACGAAAGCTCCGCCAACTTAATTAACCCAAGCATTTTTAAAGAACGATTTCTCTGAATTAATTTATTTCTTATAACACTAAAAACCCAATAAAAATTTAACAAATCAATCTTTCAACATTTAAAAACTTAGATAAATTACAAACTACCCACTAAAAAGCGAGAAATAAAAACTTTTTAACAAAAACAAAACAACCGACTTCCAAAAAAACACTACAAAGTGAAAAATAACTTAAATTTCGGAAGTCGGTGGCAAATACCTAAAATACAAAACCAAAAACACTATTTCTCGCTTTTTAGTGGGTAGTTTGTATTTTATCTAAGTTACAAGAGCCTAATCTCAACTGCTCATCACCTTTTACAAAATATTGCTTTTTCCGATACAGGGACGTTAACCGTTGAGGAGTTCTCCTGGTACTTCACCATCAGCTCCACTTCTCCCTATGTATTGTGACGAGCATAAATTGCATTGCAACCATATTAAAGTAATCGAATCGCCGTGAAATACTTATTAGAGTAATTCCGGTGGCCATTTGTGGAACTCATCATCAGTTCCACTTCACCAAATGGTGCTTTCCAAGAACAACTGCACGAGTTATTATTAAAAAAATACCCAAATTGCTATAGGTTTGGTTTGGTTTGGTTTGGTTTGGTTTGGTTTGGTTGGTTTGTTTGTTTGGTTTGGTTTGGGTTTTTGGGTTTTATATTTGAATAGTTCCCTCGATTTCTCCAGGATTCCATCATCAGATATTGGTTCCCTTATCGTACCACTCTTGGGATATCTAATTTCCAATAAAAAAGAATCATCAAAATCGGTTCATAAACGGCGAAGTTATCCGCGAACACACATAAAAATAAAAATAAAAGTGGTGGCACTCCGGAAGTGCCGACAGAAGTGAAAACCTGAACAAGATCGCTTGGTGGAAGAAAAATACATGTATAAAACATTGGTCCGTAACCTTATCTAAATAAAGAGCACAATCGTGTTTACAAAAAAAAATACGAAACCTTTAAAGTAAAAATACTTGCATAGAACATTGATCCGTACCGTAATGTAAATAAAGAGCACAATCGCGTTTACAAAAATGAAGTGTCGTCATGGTGTCGCAAAATCAATGGTTTAGTCCCATCTCAAAAATGCCCAACGGGCCTAAAGAAGTTTTCACTTCAAAAATATATGCACGGTCGAATTGAGGAAATTTTTGAAGTCGGTTAAAAGTAAATTATTTAAAATGAGTGTTGCGATTGCAAATGAACGATCTGTATCGGCCTCATTGGCCGTACCTACATCAAAATAAAGCACTCTCTTTTTTATTAAAATTAATCATATTAAAATATAGTCTATTTTAAAATCTTGGAAAATGTATCATTTAGTATTTTCATATGAAGGTTATTGTGGCTGTCTGAAACATTTCCGTTGCCCGTGCCACCGAAATTCGATAAAAACGAATTTTCCAATTCGCGCGCCAATTTTCTATAATCATATTACTTGGCCGCAAAATACGTTTGTTGCTCGGAACCATTTAGTGATGGCTTTCATTCAAAGTTTCCAATTTTGCAACTGGGTAAATAATTTAAGGCCGACCAATACAGTGAATTAAATTATTGATATTAGGTGAGGGGTAAGGCTGAATAGTCGATGTATTGTAGATTTTCGACGTAATAACAACATTGAATTAACGAAATGCTGGCAAGAATAACATAAATGCCAACATAAAATATGAAAATTCATGGAACGAAGCACGACATTGTCTATGGCACCAGTAACGCAGATTTAAAATTAGAAGGAAGATAGGTTTTTTAATTTGGTTGAAAAATTATTAAGCTGTATTTTATATGTTGTTAAATGTCTTCAGTTAATTTTTTGTTTTTATTAAAACTAGTTTTTACAAGATACATTGTGTGGGTCACATAATACACAAAAAGGTATGCAATTTAATTCATACTTCCTGGTAATTGATTCTCAACAACAAAAACACGTAAACATATTCTATAATAGAAAATAATGTCCCTTTTAACACTATTTCTAATTTTACCTACTCATACTGAAAGGAAAATCGTTATAGGTAACTATGGCCTACCTAGAAGACATTGAGCGGAGAACGTATCGCTTTTCCGTAAAAAAAAACGTCCACCATTTTCTAAGTCTTTGTAAGTTGTTCGACCTGCTTTTAAAAATACTTTTTGTTTGTTACTTTTCTTTCTTTTTTAAACAACGTGATTAGTTTTTCGTGTCAGGATTTTCGTAAACAACTGTTTGTTGGGTATTTGAGCCGAAATAATTTGTGGTTGTAGGATGTAATGGCTGACATTCTAATTGATGGCGTGATATTTTGTGACTGTTTACTACTCACTGTGTGTTTTGTTTTTGTACAGCAGTTGAATGTTGCGGTAGTGTAAATTACGATTATTATTTAGGATATATCTGAACGTTAAAAATTTGTTGACTAAAGTTATTTATGTAGATTTATTTTTATAACTATTATTTATTATAACTTGTTTGGGGAAACAAAAAGTTTGATACAAAATCGATATAGGTACCTAACTACTTACATAAAGTTAATAAAAAAGGTGACCGCAAAACCTGATAGCCAGTAACCATTACTTAAGGCAGAGCAATGTGTGAAGGAGGAGCAGTAACCTATACATACATGGATATTAGTCACAGCACCACCAGCAGTTTTCAATGTTCTAAGTTATGTTACGGAGGCATTCGCCGGTTAACTTTATTGTCTACTAGCTAACCTTTTTATCCTTTATTAAAAAGAACCAGGTTCTTAATAATTAATTACAATTTAGCCTATAAGACTAAAAAGCAAGTTTAATCTAACTTAATTTTTTACGTAATGATTATTTTAAAAATTAGAATAGTGTTGATTGTATTTTAAACATGGCCATAGCACTAGCTTACCTGACAAACTTTATCCTCTCCAAATTACAATAAATCGTATAAAAATCACATAGAAAATTTTTCTTTCCGTAACAACCTGACTCCGAGACTCCTGACCATTTTAAAACAAAAATGTTACTTAATATTATCAACTGCATTTCGTTTTTATTAAGTAGATGTCTATAATAAATTACATGTATAAAATAAAGTCGATTTTCGTGTTTGTCTGTGTGACCAGTTTGTTCTACTAAACTAGATAAAAAGTTACGCGTGGTCAAACAAAAAAAACATTTCGACTTGAGAACCTCCTCTTTTTTTTTTCGTCAGTTAAATATGGATTTTAATGCGGTTATCACCATAATCACAGATTAATACAGATGGGACTCTTCGTAAAATCATTTAAATTTAAAGCGACTCTTGCTACGACACAATAAAGTGCAATTCAGGTCGCACAATTACCTACAGTTATATTCACCTAGAAGTTGCCTCTCTTTCTATCGCGTAACTCTTAGATCTTCTGAGTACGTTACACTCACTGAATTGGCCCGACAAGACGGGCCCGCCGCGTACTTGTAGCTTCATATTTAAACTGCAGAGTGTCCCATTTGTATTAATCTGTGCCTTAATTAAGAGAATTTATTCCGTAAGATATATATATATATATGTCGCCACTTGAGTAGAGATAGCACCAGTGCGACGCAAGGGCGGGTCACTAGTCCACCTATCAAATAACTTCTCCCGCTCAATAAATTAAAGACAAAAGACAACCATATGGGTCACCTTGCGTGTCCTTACTATCTTTGTGATGAGACCTTCGACCTTTTTGTTTATGCGAGCCAATTCCACCATTGAATCCCATCAATAAAAATATATTAGACTAATAAAACTAAGGGTCAGCCCAATTTGTATCAATTTCTTAAGGACATCGTCCGGCTTCCAAGTTATAGGTAGGTTCTCAAGTTCAATAGCCGACCTAAGCAAGCTCTTTATCAGTAATTAAATGGAGTTCGTGTCAAATTCTTTGGGTTTCACGGGTTTATTAGAATAAACCATTAAAATTCCGAGGTGATTACGGAGTTTAATTATATCAAGGTTCTTGACCCTTTCGTTTTTATTTGTACTTTAAATGAAAAGCAGAAGTATAACAAAACAGCTATTGAAATAATATCTAACTAACATGAACAAGCAACCTTGATTCCTTTCAGGCGTTTATTGAAATGAAAATCCTTTTTCATTTAAACTGAATAATTTGAATCCTAAGAAGTCAAACTCCTTTCAAAAGCTTTTTATAGGAAAGTACCAATTTAATGAAAGACGGTGAAAATAAAATGTTCAACGAAAGATAATATTTAGACTAACGCTCCAATAGCACGTCGGATTTATATTTATTCCGTGGGGAAATCTTTATGTAAATACCGTCTATTTGGGAGCAGAGAGGGCTATGTCAGGCTCCTACCGAGTAAAGCTGGGTAACCCATCATAAGTTGAGAGTTCGAGGTATACTCAGTACTCACACATGCTCCATACCCACGTAAAACATATCTAATGATTTCCTGAAGAGCCGCTTGCAATGAATCATCTGGTTCTGCTTCAAATATTCATTGCTTTTTAGCAAAAGCATAGCACATAACGGCCTATAACAACCACTGCTTGGACACAAACCTCCTTTGTGAGAGGAACGGGCCATAATCCACCACGTGGCCCTATTATTTTTATTTTATTTTATTCAAAAGGAACAACAAACAGTTACAATATAAAACATAGGAACAAGAAATACATAAAAAAATACAGACAATATTGCAGCCCACAACGCTGTTCACGGATTAGCTACAGTACAGTGACAGAGAAAATAATCGCTAGGGTTACAAATACATTTTTTTTTTCTTAACTATCTTGTTTATAGTATATTCATATAACTTTTAAGAAATGGTACACAAAAAAAGAAGGAAAAGAAGAAGGAAGGAAATATGTTCAAGAAAGCTCCTTGAGTATACGACTTCTGAACGTATAGGGAGCACAAACAAAAATGTCTATATGCTCAAAGGTCCTATTGTAGGAATCGACCATTCTGCGAACAGGCGAACGCAGGCCAGAGTTGGACTTGCAAGTACCCACTGAAAATAATCTGCCAGCGCGCACCTTTCTCTTGTGGACTGTCCTAGGAACCGCATAGCATACCATGTTGGACAATTCAATGCAGTCAAATTTATTTCTTACAATATTATATAGATTCATAGCTTCTAAGAACTTACGTCTATTTTCATTATGGGTTGGCATTTTCTGCTTAACTTACCGTACCTACCTAATAATAATAATCTTCTTCCCCAGATCACGGTGTTCCGAATCCAAGAGCGTGCGGAAGGTGGCGAGGTCCAAGAGTTGGACCAGGTCATCTTAACAGCATTGTTCAGAGCACAGCACCTGTCTCCAAGCGAACAGCTTTCATTGGCGCTCACATGGAACCGAGTGGATATCGCCAGGTCCGAGATCTTCGTTTATGGGCAAGAATGGCCTCCAGGTATGTGGAAATAAGAGTTATCCATACTCAGTCTTTCTGTTAAGTTTCCAGCCCTAAACGGCTAAAAAAATCTCGATCGAATTTTGCTCAGAATTAAACGTTGACCTGGGCTAGGACATAAACCTCAGTACTGCAGTACGTCCGCTATGTTTGTGGATGCATCCGTCGATGATTTCTTTGCAGCCATTAGGAAAAGAACTGCATCGTTGATGAGCAGGGTCCGTGGTAGCACCAAAATTGTCCTCGGAACGTTAGCGTGAAAAATGACAGTCCATTTACTGTGTACTGAGCACAGGAATAGGAAATGGACATAAGTAATTAATGTGTTAATTGTTTTGTTTACCAACAAATGACTAACACCTTTTTATTTTTATGTGTAGGTACTACTAACAATCCTACTAACGCATATTCCTTTTTTTTGTAACTTTTTTATATGTACTGTGTGTCTGAATTAAAGATAAATAATAGTAAGATAGTTTTTATCCTGATAGTATTTTGCCGTGGGATAATTTTCGGCCTTCACGTGGGTGATGTCGTGGCAAAAGCTAAGCTTCTTCTACTATTATTGCCCCAAGCTGATTCTCTTGCTTTTTAGGGTGAAGCAATTTTGACAACGGAACAGCGGAGCCTTCTTCTTTCCGTGTGGTTAGTGACTAGCCTGGTGTCAGAGTTTTATAACCGCCCATGGCCCTCTGACTTGGCTTCATATGCCGTCGAGAAACCCATAGGTAGATACCTATTAATAGGTTACTACCTACCTATAGGCTCCGCTATCCGTTCGTCTGTCACAAGGGTGTATCTATTGAACCGTAATAGGAGACGCTTGAAATTTCCACGGAGTGTGTGCTACCATGGCCGCTATAACAACAAATAATTAAAAAAAAAAAAAAAAAAAAAAGTTAAGCAGGATGTTTACAAGAAATGTGTTTTTTACAGCGAACCCTTCGTGTGCGAGTCCTTGACTCGCACTTGGCCGCTTTTTACGATAAATCAAACACGGATTACTTTAGTTTAATTTTACCCGACAGGAGACAAACACGTGGTAAATCATAGAAATGACGCCTGGGTCAAAAAAATAAATTCTATTTAGTCCGTCATTCAGATAATAACAAAGCATTTGACATGTATTTTTTGCTTTAATATATTTATAAAAAATTACTTAGATAAAACGTATTAAAGTTGGGGAGTGGGGGTCGCTACGTCACAAGTAAGTATAAAATCTAAATACGCGTGACGCAATGTATTGCCGTATCTTTTGATACAGTAAAAAAAGAAAAAATACGTCTATATTTAATTTTTTCATAATCATTATGACGGACAATTTTTTTGTTCTTTGTCTTCGTCCCTATTGTGGTTGTTTGATTTTGACTAATGACTTTTTTCCATAAAACTTCCATCTAACAGAACAACTAAAACTATTCTACTTACTTGTATATTTCAACAAGAACATCTGTTCAATAAGTTTCATAATTAATTTTGAAATAACCTCTTAACAAGAAAGTTGCCGAAACCGTTTAGCGAACTACTTAGTACTTCAAACCATTTAGGCAGAAAATTAGTTACATCATTATAACGCGAACTTGATGTGCTATTAGCATATTTCAATGTAAGTACAGGTAAATGATAATCTTAAGAGATGCGTGAAGTAATTATATCTTAGTCCTCCAGACCTTATTTCGGCTAATTTCAACGGAGACTAGCTTTCGGCGCGGGTGATACTATTATGCAGAAGTGTGTGCGCACACACACAGGTGCATTCTCTCTGCCCTCACTCTCAAAGTCCGATGGGACGGTATGCAATCCGACGCGACCGGAGAGAGATCAGGCGCAGGACCAACAGATTAACACCGTCAACTTCAAACTCCCGACCTGGGAATCGAAAAAATCGACCACGAGGAGAAGTAATTACGTCAGTGGTTTACCTAGACTGTTCCTGGTGGTTGTTTTAGTGCAAACATAGGTATAATACATAGACAGAGAAACGCGAAACATTCGTAAAATGCTCATATGGAGTTGTATATGAAACACTTAAGAAAGAATACATAATGTACTGGTAGTAGATAAAAATAAGCGGTTATTGAGATCATCTCTGCAAATCTATAGGGTGGAACAAACACACAACAATGTAAATTCGTAAAGGGTTACTGATTTTTGTGGAGATCAGATAGACAGTCGCTCCATGTAAAATACTGGTATTCAGCTGCATCTGTATAGACTGGAAGTCGACCCCAATATAGTTGGGAAAAGGCAGATACTGACTTTTATTAAGACTAGTACCAGGCTAGGCTCTTTTAGCAATTAACGGTATCGAAGAACGTGCACGGAATACATTGAGACCTCATCTCTCCCAAACAAAAATTCTGTAGAATTCTCATTAGTAAACTTCGCAAATAAACACATAAATTTACAAATAAGTCCTCAATCTAAATACTATAATAAATACGAGACCCACACAAAATGAATACATACCAAACTAATAAACTTAAATTAGTTCACAGTTTAAACAGTGGAATCAAAGTTTGGAGGGCACATTCATTAACAGACCCTGGCAACTCGCGGCGCTCACAAATAAATTACATTAGGACCTTACGGAATAAATTCATGTATTCTGGACCCATATCGAGTTTTTGGCGTACAAAATGATTTACCGTTATATTGCCATTTGAATTGGACGTAGGCAAATTCCCACAAATATTTTATTTAGAGATACGTACGTATCTAATGTAAATGTGGGTTGTATGATAATTTATACGGACGAATGTTTTGTTTGCATCGAATATCTAAACAGGCAACCATTCTGTGAGTTTTTTTTTATTGACATAGGTTTATTACAATGATTGTGATCGATACATTGAGACATATTCATAGTTTTCATTGAATTATAGCTTCTAGCAATTTTTTAGGTTTCCGTATCCGAAGGGTGCCCGACGGAACCCTATTACTAAGCCTCCGCTGTTCGTCCGTCTGTCTGTCAGCGGGTTGTATCTCATGAACCGTAATAGATAGACAATTGAAATTTTCACAGATTGTGTATTTCTATTGCCGCTTTAATTACAAATATACTGAAAACCGTTTATAACGACTTCGAAGGGACCGTCGGATTACAGTTGTTATCGCCGATAGTCGTAATAACCAAAAGCTATGTTAAATAAACAAAAATTTTGGGACCTCAACATTATGTCGTAATAACCGGTTTTAAGCGAAGTCGTTATAAACGGTATTCACTGTAATAAAAATTAAATAAAGTTAATAAAAGAAGGCCCCCCCAGCCCTCCGTGTGCGAGTCCGACTCGCACTTGGCCGGGTTTTTTTCCATTTTCATTCAATTATTATTCCTATAATATTAATTATAAACTCATGAAACTAGTATACTCCATCTATGAATGTTCCACTATGACTGAAAATTACTAGTCTCCCACTTATGCTCTTCCCGATGTATTTCCACTTACGGTGAAGGTCTGTTCCACCTGCCATCGCAAGTTCTCAATAAACCGCCGCTCGACCTTAATAAAGACTATCGATCAACTTACAACATAGCATTCGTCGTCAGAAAACAAGAAGTCACAACACATTATTCTGAAATATCTGACTTTAACTTGCGTGTGTTGGTACACACGGCTACACATAAAGCTATACATTTACAGTTTATGCTGATCTCGCATCGTATAGGATTTCCGTACAATGCGAGATCAGCTTATACTGGAAATGTATGGCTTGATGTGTAGCCGTGTGTACATTTATCAAAAATAACAAAATCAAAAAGTAAAGGCATGAATCGGAAATTTCAACAACATTAATAAATGTCCTGATCACGTCAGAATGAAAAATAACATATTTGGATTGACATTGTGTGATTTACGACACAAAAACTATTTTTAGGGTTCCGTACCAAAAGGGTGCCAAACAAAGCCCCATTAATTACCCTTCGCTGTCCATCTGTTTGTCTCAGGTATCTGTGTAACAGGTAGACAGTTGAAATTTTTATAGATTGTGTATTACTATTACCACTATAGCAACAAATAAAGGAGGCCCCCATACAAGAAACGTGTTTTTTTCGGAAGTTTTTGCTAAATATAGTACGATGCGAGTTCGACTCGCACTTGGCCAGTTATTTTTCACTAAGTATGCGCCCCACTATCGCATTTTACATACACGGTGCCGCGACTTGCACGTAAAATGCGGTAGTGGGGGGCGTCATTTAAGACTGGACAAGCTATAATAAGTTTCTACTAGTACTTCGCGTTCAGTAATGTCCCAAGTAGGATTAGCCGTACCCGCCATCCTAGGCACATTCTCACCGACCCTGATGACCCCATAACCCTCCTCCAGGAGAGCAATAAGGCCACTAGTACTCTACACAGATACAGACGCCTCCCGTCATTCCGACCTCGCCGTCGAGGTCCTTTGCGATCGCGTCCGCGCCCCCGAGTAAATAATACTCCTCCCCGACCCTTGCTCGATAACGAGGTGCCAGCAGTGGTTGCAGCTGTGCACGTAGCTTTAAATTCCCCGATTAATAATAATGATCAAAACTTTGATCCAGCCCGTCCCATCTTTGATGTCCTTCCTCCGGTGACGCCCTAAGCTGAGGCTCGTACCCCACAGTGGGTGCCCTTAGCGAGCGTTCACCTAGCTTTTTAGCTTAGTTTGTATGCCCCTGGCTGGAGGCTTTGAGTTTAGCAACTTAAGGCAACCACAGGATTGACCGGTTAAATAGTCATGACCTCAGAGGTCAGCTATGAGATGCCCTACAGAAAAAAAAAATCGCGTTCAGTACCAAATGTTTATTTTTCAATTCACCCCTAACCAGTTTTTCTCACTTCACACTACACTCAGCATTTTTTTTTTGGACATTTTTAGCTTTTGTCAATCTCGTATGAATATGAATGCGTATCCTATCCTATACTACTAAATTAGCACTATTTGTATTCATTCATATATTTGTATTGACATTCTCGAGAATGGCTCTAACAATTTCGATGAAAGTTGCAATATAGGGCTTTACGGGGGCGAAAAATCGATCTAACTAGGTCTCATATCGTTTTCTCCGTATTTTCACCCGAGCAGAGCTCGGTCGCCAAAAGTTTAAAACAAGATGGCTACCTTAGAATACATACATGGCAGCATGGAATCAGTAAGTACTATACATGGAATTAGTATGAACTTTCCCATACTATTAAATAACCATTCTCTATTTTCACTAGAGCAGTGCTCTGTCGCCCAGGTACTAAAAGTATTATAAGAAGAAACACATCTATTATTAAGTATTCAGTTTGCTGTCAATATTAGAACGATATTTCTATTTTCACCGACTATTGGCATATTACCCTTGTGGTATAAGATATTAAATAAGTATTAGACACGTGTAGGCGCGCTTATCGGAAAACGAAATAGCTTTTGTTGTGAATTCCCTAGAGTTGCCTTCAATTTTCCGGGATGGAAACTTTTCTGTTTTTTTTTCTATGGAAACTAGTAACAACTCGTGTAGTTTTATTACGCGGAGCTCTATAATCGGTTATTATTATTAACCATCCTCAATTCCCTATTGGCTTTATTAGCCTGTCTTTCCAAAGTCACAAGCTCAAACATAGTTATCTTGTTTTGTCGCTCGCAAAAAAATTGTGGCGAACCAAAAACTGATAACACTATTTGGGCTAGACCAGTTAGTCGATGGTTGGTGGTTGATGGTTGGTGGATGGTTGGTTAGATGGTTGGTTGTTGTTGGTGATGGTGGAACAAACAAGTTGTATATTTTCCCCTGTCGCTTGGATATTGTGGTTTGACAGAAAATACACATCTATAAGGGCCGAGTTTGATTCAAGAAAACAGAGCGCCATCCTGCGCCTAAATATTCTTCATCGAATATTTATAACTCGTTAAACGAATGCTCAGACAGCGTCAAGTTTCACAATCTATCCTTTGAATTAGATCACTTTCAAAACATCGGAGAATACAAGAACCTTTAGGAACCATTTCCATTCATCCGTAAATAACAATAGCAGAATTTAAATTTAGATAGCACAGACATAGAGATCCGTTATCGCCTCCCAGACTTCTGTTTGATTAACGGAATTTGTATGGGGAATGGGAACTAAAAAGAACTAAGGGACCCTTTGGATTCCTCCATTTTATACGAACAAAAGATGGAAGTTTTAACGCATAACTTTGTATAAATATTGGTATACGAACAATCGGATCGTGAAAATTGATAGGGTTCAATTGTTTTGTTGTTTTTGTAGGAAAAGATCGTGGTAAATTCGGGAGCCTTTGTGTTTTTGTTAAAAGCTTTGATAAATACGTTTAACGGTCTTATTGTTCTCGAAGAAAAAGGCCAAGCCTTTTCCATCCGTAGGTGTAAAAACAAATTTAATTTGTTATGAAATAAAATGCCTTGTTGGTCTAGTGATCGCAAATGCTAATGCTAAGTATGAGGTCCTGGGTTCGAATCCCAGGTCCGGCAAAGTGTTGTTGGTTTTTTTTTATCTAGAATTTCTCAGAAGCAAAACTGTGTCTTGATTCGGGCCCAGTTGATGGTAATAGGGTCGCCCCCTATTACATGAAACTAAATCATAACTGGCAACATGTGGTGTAGGTACTATGTAGGTACACCTCTGCCTAACCTTTCGGGGATAATCTCTCTGCCAAGTGTGTTAAATAAAGTGTGAGTGTGATATTTGTAGGTTTGCAATTTTCCGCCTTTGAATACAAGCAGAGTGCTAATGGGTTAGATGATGCCAAATGCCCAAAGCTAGCAACATTTGGCATGAATATAGAAGAATGAAAGTTGCCATAATTGTACCTACTGTCTATTGAGTAACTTGGCACCTAAACGTTATTTTAAGAGGGATGCGCTAAGGTAGCCCACGAAATTCAAATTTTCTTACGTTTTATGCAATTTGCAGGTCAGTGTCAAGTTGTATCTTTATTAAAATATGATTCGCGACCGTAACAAGTATGGCTTTATAGAATTATAATCATAAGAATCAACAATAAAGAAAGAAAGAAAAGAAAGAAAGAAAATAAATTAATTTGAGCCAGTTTAAGGCACATAAATAAAAACAATAAAAAAAACAGAGAAAGACAACAATACAATAATCAAAATAGATTTTAGGTTAATAATCCTAAAGTCTCATGATTTCATGAAATAATAATTCAGTAGGATTTTATAAACTTGAGAGTTGTATTGATAATGTTTATGATTATAATTCTATAATTAAATATTTGATACAACCGCAAATCATACTTAGATGAACATACATTTTGATACAGACCTGGAAATTGCAAAAAACGTAAGAAAATTTGAATATCGCGGGCTACAGTGACATTGTCGCCTTGAGACGTATATAATTTCGTCATAAATGGGCGTAGAATGACTTATACTAAAAGCAGATAATTCATGTTTTCTAGTTTTTAAACACACCACTTATACGGTCACATCGCCGTACATTTTTCTGCTTACTTTTTATCCTAATTAAGGCCAACGATACGCGCCATAATTTGACGTAATAAAATAACATGACTAACGAATTTAAATATAGTGAACTTGTAACTGTGTACTTAGCTATCAACAACTGAGAGAAATAATCCTTCCACTCTAGTTCTGTTACTTACTCTTAACTTAAATAAACTTAACACTACTAAGTGCATCTTAGTGGAACGTGTTTCTCTATACTAACTGAACTTACAAACCTTCACGTCAAATCGGTGTACGGAGTTAACTACCACAACCCGTACACCACTCAATATTGGTAGCTCCTAAAATAAATATTCTTATTTATTACTTGCAGCGCCCCACGATTTCACCCCCGTAAGTCTCGATCCCATGGGAATATCGGGATAAAAAGTATTCTGTGTCCTAATTTAGGCCATGGTCTACCGATGTGTCAAATTTCATCTGAATCCGTTAAGCCGTTTCAGCGTGAAAGCGTATCAAACAAACATACAAACTTTCAAACATACAACCAATCATATATTTTTTCTTTATAATATGAGTTTAGATTATATGCTTAGTTGTTCCCCATTCAACCAGCAACATCTCTCTCAACTTGCATTACACTTTTCTTTTATTTTCTACACGTTATAACTTAATATTGTAGAACAAGTATACAAACTACTTTGTTACAAAACCAAGTGTCAGGGTAAAACTTTTTACTTTATTAACTTTGATTACTGCTCGTTAACTTTTACGTTAAGTGCTGAACACGGTATGATTGCGTTGTCATTAAAAGAAACACACACGCCTTTTGTGAGTTTTCGCTGCGTTTTTCTAGAATGATGTTACTTATTATTTAAAAAAAATGAACAGAATTAGATCGACATCTAAGTACGTACTCATTATAAAGACCTACCGTAACGTCTGCCCTCTTAAGTATCCTCCTAATTTTTTAAGTTTTTAAGCCCACTATAACCTGAAGGATTGAATTTTTCCATAAAATCCATCAATCAATTCATCTGGATCACAAAACACTTTCTGCATATCCTGATCTTAAAGCACGATTGACACACTGCTAAGAGGATAACCCTTTTTTACTACAACTATAAATTTTCTTCGCCAACACCATCTCATACATTACTTATTGAAAATATGAATACCAAGTATCTTATTTTATTATTCAACCACTAAATTCATATCGATGTACTTTCGCAAAAGTGCCAGAGATACCGCCAAAACGACTCCATTCTCAGCACGATTCTATTCCATTTTATTACGGCTATATTTTACGATGTTCATAAACACAATATCGGGCCGTATGTGGCGAGAGATGCGTTGATAGGCACCAGGTGCCTGTAAATAGATTCAAGGAAGCTTCCGCTACCCTGCGTACTGACGCCCACGAAGTAATACTTCAAAAGACTAGGGAAAAGGTTTTTGAGTTGTTCTTCCGTATGAGGTAAAAAGGTGTTGGTGCTTGTATTTAGATCTTCGTCAAAGAGCGATATTTAAGGAGAATCCAAATGCACCTATGTCTTGTCAAACTGCCCCAGTTTTCAGTCAGGTAAATCGTTTTCAGCTTCGTATGTAGACTTTGTGCCCAAACCTGCCATACTTAGTAAGCTATTCTCAATTTCTAAGCTGGAACTAACTTATCAGAGGCTTTGGCTGTCAGATCCAATCAATCTGAGGCCATATACGAGTACTATACTAAGTAGTCTATTTCCACGTTCTTTGCCCAGGTCTGAAGAAAAACCAATTCGTGGAGGCTTTTTGGTGCGGAATAGTTTATCGATGTCGCCGCTGCCAGCATTTCAGTATTTAGTCATTCGAAACAACAACAAATTAAACTACCTTCAACCGACTTTGTTACCTAGGCAATGATTTTTACTGCTAATATTTCATACAATACGAAATGATTTTTTCTGCTAATTTTTTACATAGGATAAAGGTTCATTTTTTTTGTACGGCAAACTTTTTTTTTTTAAACTGTGTGCAGTTTCTTTTTTCCTAATAATGTTTCCGTGAAACTTGCTCTGTTAGACCATCTTTATTACAATGTAGTGTCATCTGAGCAACATTGAATTAATTTTTCAACTCAAGTCTTACTTTACGATAATACCTACTTTGTCCACAAACTTATAACGACGTAGTGATAGCATCAGATGGCGACACAAACTTTTAAATTGCCTTCAGATTCAACTTTTTTCTTGGAAAACAAGTTCAACGTCGTTCCCTTCATTATGTCCTAATAGACATAATGAAGAGAAGGACGTTGAACTTCTTTTTGCCGAGGGCAAAATCTAGTATAGCTATTGATTACAATAGCTAAACTATATTTTGCCCTCGGCTTTGCCCGTTTGGAAGCTGGAAATTATTTTGCGGGAACGAGTATTTCTACCAAGATAAACAAGTATTCTATATCCTAATTCAGGTCATGTCTATCCTCAAACAGAGTTACAGTGGCACACCATGCTGGCGCAACCATGATCGCGCTCCAAAAAACGTAAACCAACCACACATTTTTATGGCAGCTCTCAGAAAAAAGAGCGGTAGTTTAATTACTGTGTAGTTTTAGGTCAATTATAATGGTTAGGGTCTTCTCGTTAAAATTATAGTTGTTACTGGCAACATAAATGTCTGAGCGTGCAAATTATTGTTGCAAGCCAACTGTGATGTAAATTACTGCACAAATGTATTATTCTAGAACGTAAATGCTGTTTGTTCTATTAGATGTATGAAACACACACACACACGCATACACATACATTAAAAACAAAAACGAAATGATAAAGGCCAATCCAAATGAACAGTTTTCTCATTAATATTATAGATAGAAACCAATATAAAACATGGGTCCTGACATAATATATGTGACGAAAAACCGATCTTATACGTATATATATAAAATTCTCGTGTCACAATGTTAGTTGCCATATTCCTCCGAAACGGCTTGATCGTTTTTTATGAAATTTTATATGTATATTCGGTAGGTCTGAGAATCGGTCGAAATTTATTTTTCAGTCCACACCCCAAACATTTTTTTTATTTAGACTAGGCTTGCATGAATTTGGATGATATCTCGGTAGACAGGTAGGTATGTAGGTTGGTGGTAGGTAGGGTAAGTAGAGTAGGTAGGTAGGTAGATAGGCAGGTAGGTAGGGTAGGTAGGTAGGCAGGTAGGTAGGGTAGGTAGGGTGGGTAGGGTAGGTAGTGTAGGAATTTTGTATTAATTTTAAAATCCTAAAATGCACATTCATTGACTGTTAGGCGGCACGAAGTTCGCTGGGTCAACTAATAATTTAATAAAAACTCCCTCGCATGGGTACCGTCGGTGCACAGCTTAGTAGGTAGAACTTATGTCTAAGTGAGCCTTTTGTTTTGCTCCAGCAATAAAATTAAAACGAATGTACCACTCCTGTAAAAGAAATGTAGTGTAGTAAATACTCACCGTTGCAGTCTGAAACCACAGTATATTTTGCGGAACATATCCAACGTAGATAAAGGTAATGTTTTTCTCTCTAAAGTAACTAATGTGGTTGCCGGTTCTCCTCTTAATGCTTGAAAGAAGTGGGTTTCGCTATTGCACTGTATTGCGAGCAGGTAAACCCTGTAGTATGTATTCACTACTACTGAAGCTCCTTGGAGAATGGACGCTTTTTGTAAAATGGCGTTTCTGAGAAAAGGAATACGGAGACGCAGAGAGGTAGCCATGTAAGATTTTAAGTTGTAGTATGCCCAGCAGTGGAAAGATAAGCTGATAGTAACAGTAACCAATATTAAAATACATATATATACATATTACTTACTCGTCTCTTCCCTTAACATACCTAATTATTTTGAGCGTGTGACTCCGAGCTATCGATTAGGACCAATGACTGCCAATGATGACCAAGCTTCAATTAAATGACATTACCTCATCTCAATTAATTCCGACAGTTATTTTCCTTTCGTGACTGTGTTGTTCCTTCAAATAGAATACTGTAGATAGGTTTAGTTACTAAAGTGGTTCTGGAACAAAACAGGATGTAATCTTGATAGCTTTATGTAAGCTATCAAGATTACATGTTGTAATCTTCCATAATTGCCAGTGATCGGAGTAGGCAGATTGATTCGGGGTCAATGAACTCGCACGTATATATTAGTATGGATATGCCACCAGGATTCCGGGATTTTGAAATTATTAAGATTTTTTTAAGGAATTTCAAATGTGTAGAATAATAAATACATCAATATGAATAAGAAATGTTTAACCCTTTTGCTGTTATTGAATTGAATGCGAAAAAATATTATGAAGTATAAAAATACTTTTTTATTCATTTATTCAAGAATAGTAACAATAACTACTATTATGTAAGTTTCGAATGGGCACACAGCAGTAAGATTCACTTTATTACTTGATAAATAAGAAAAAAACAATTTTAAATGTTTATCTATCGCATTCTAAAAATTTCTAATGTAGTATCTAAAAATCCTTACTTTTACAATACTTGGTTCAATCCTGTAAGTACCAAAATAAAATACCGGAAAAAAGGTTTATCCATGTTATGATTTCTATGATTATTCATGATGCGATTACGTAAAATCAATCTACCTAATACGATCACCGATGATTACTCTTCTTTATTTTCAAATGAAAAAGCGAAGCATAACAAAATTTTCGATATTATTTAACCTCGATGGTCCTAGTTTACCATTTATAGCTTCCAGTTATAGCTTTATATAGCTATATGTAAGCGGGCACGCCCTTTATGCCTGGAGGCTTTTTTTTAGATTTTAAGTTCTGTTTACATTAAGCTCTTATTTTTTATTTCTGCTTGAGTAGGTATATAGTTCTCGATGTTTTTGGTTAGTATATTAGCGTGTCCGAGCTGACATAGGGCTAATAATTTATAATTTAAATTTTGTTTTGTGTTGCGTAATGTAAATTATTTTACATACTGCATAGACTTTTTTTTTTCTAACTGATCAGACAGCTGTGCTGCTGGAAAGTTTGTTGCGCTTCTTCTTCCCAGCTAAAGGCACTAGGAAGTGATGAAGGGTGGGCGTTTTGGGGGACTGTCTTATGTAATTTTGACGCTCGAAAAGTGCTGATTCTCCGCCTAGTTTGAATAAATGACTTTTGAATTTTGTATTTTGATAGGTACTAAAATAACAATGCTTTTCCATACAATGAACGCTAAATCAACAAAACCCGATAGTCGTCCGACATTCAAAGTACCTGTAGTAAACTTTGTAGTTTGAACCTGTATTACCAAGTTTTGATTGCATCGTTCATAGTTATTGCAGTACAGCAGATCGATGCTCATAAAATATTTAGCGTCGTCGAACAGGCGACCAAATTGTTAGCTACTTTGCTTTCGAAATAAATATCAATTGTTTAGAAGGGAAATTACTAGCTGTTGCCACGATATAAACTAGAGTAATTAATATCGATACTTATGATTCAATGAAACTGCCAGGTTTTCACACGAATATAATTCACGTTTCAGTAAATTCTACTAGTTTCTACCCGCGACTTCTTCCGCGTGAACTTTCTTGTTTTATCGTAAAAGGAGATCATTCACCGTCCATACATTTTTGGGCTCAGTGTGAAAGCCAAATAAAAATAAGCTATATTTCTAAAAATTACGTTTTTCTCTTCATGTTTTTTGGGAACAACCCTGTAGGGTAATTCTCTGTCTAGTTACATAAGTTCGAAAAAAACACTTTTTTTTAACTGTTGAAAAAATAAACGTTATTTCTCATACTGTAGCTTTTTTTTTTTTGGGGGTGGGAAATCATCAAATAACTTCTCCCGCTCTGGGCGGAGCGGGAGGGCGTGTCAGACTCTTACTGACTAAAACCCACCCGTGTTCCTTCGGTTGCCCTGTTGCCGGGGGCCACGATCTCCCTTTCGGTTTTCTTCGCAACCCCGGCAGGCATCGGCCCTAGTGGACCCCTTCAAATCTGCTGACATCTCTTTGAGGCGCGCGTGGAACACAACGCGCCGTCGACCCGGGCCTGGTCCTTATCGGACGGTGAGTCACCCATTGCTCACCGTCCGCAAGTCCGCGCCTACGGTGGCAGGAAATCGCCTCGCGATTCCCGACGCCCTGGGCGTCTCCTCCTGCGGCGGTTAGGGGCATGAGGGCGCGAAATTTGCCTCTCCCTCACGCGTTCCGCCTCCTCCTTCGCGAGCATTACCGCTTCGCAGAAGGAGGTGACGGCCTCCCATTTCCTCTCGCTCCGTACCATGGCCTGAACCAGGGCCGGACGCGAGAGAAAACCGCCGCCGATCGCCTCCACTCATACTGTAGCTATGTGGAGAATAACCCTAGAGCCTTAGTAGTTTCACGGTAAAAAATGATAACTCTAATGTTTAAAAAGCTAAATTTACTATAAATATTTTTCTTTTAACACAGTATTTTTTAAACTCGTATAACAGCGCCCACACTCGTATAATGGGTCCTAAAGATTTTTTTTTTTTTTTTTTTTTATCCTTTATTATAAAGAACTCCGTTCTTAATAATTAATTACAATCTAGTCTATAAGACTAATAAGCAATTTAAATCTAACTTAATTTTATACAAATGATGATTATTTTAAAACTTAGAATAGTGTCCTTTGTACTTTACACAAGTCCGTTCCACTTTCTTAGAGTCTGATATGATGATATTATAAACACTTTGTTCATGTGTTATTATGTGTGTCACTGTCACTGTTATTTCTACACTTTTTACACTACACTAAATCAAAAGGTTTTGTTCGTTTTAGTCTTCGCACTATATTCGTTTGGTCTAACAGCTGAATCGCCTCGATGTTCACATGATGATGGAGTCGTTGTTCATGGGCTTCAGCATATTTTTGTATTATCTTGGTGACGGGTTCCATGTTCAGGTCACGATGGAGGTCGTCATTTCTTATATACCAGGGAGCATTAACTATACTCCTGAGTACTTTGTTCTGGAATGTTTGGATCCTAAAGATTTGGTCCTATAGTGAAAAGTGAAGAGAATAACTAACATGGTCTCACGGAAGATAACTTTTTTTTTGTTTGGATGAACTCCTTTATCCTATAGCTGTGCCCTATAACTTCGTTTTTGAGTAACGTTCTTACTGATTTTTTTTTCTTTTTGCTTGGCTTCTTAGGGTCGTGCGTGATGTTAAATAGCCTACATCCTTTCTCAAGAATTGGGCTATCAAATGCAATATTAATACCAATACCAATTTGCACACTATCATAGAAATTGGCGCTTCTAAAACTGTACTTCCACATTCATAGCAAACTCTCCAAAATATGCATAAAGCAACATAAACTGGGATAACGTTATGAGTATCGAGATCTCGCAAATGTATTACATCAAAATCAATTTATATCTGAATCTTTGCCCTAGAATCGTAGGACCGAGGATAAATGGATCCGATCCGGATTGCAAAGTTGCATTTGATACGATTGATGAGATTGTCTGCGACTTCGGGATTACGTTGAATTGCTAGCATTCATGTTTTGATTATTTGTTTTACCTCTTCGACTTCTAAAGTCGTTTTTAATTGGCAAAAGACTTTCATCAGCGCGCAAGGTCTAAAATTTTAGGTTGTATATGTGCTATATTTTATCGTTAACAAAATGTGAACCTAAAGACACGAATAATCATCCTAAGTCCCTTACTATGGTTATAATGTCCGATTTAATTCATTGTTTATAAATAAGTCAGGTAGTTCCTTTAATATGTAAAGGTCCTATCTATCGTCTTTATTTTTTGTTATTCATGAATCTTTTATAACGTATTCAAAAAAAAAAATGCTATATTTTATTCTTCAAAAAATAAAAATTGCTATTTAATTTACGTTCAGCCACAATTTTATTACCGCGCAAAGTTGGAGAAATAAATCATTCTACACTAATAAATGTAGCTATGTATACACTTCTATTACTATAAAATTAAAACCATGATAATTTTACGTTTTTTAATTGATTACATTTTTAAGTTTGTTTTGCATGAAGCTGAAAATGAACTTGAATATTTCTAAAATAAAATATAATTTTAGGTAACATATTTGATACCAATTATATATTATATTATCGAAATCAGAAAAAACATTTTTAACAATCTAAATATTTTTTTTAAATATTTTTTGTAGTATTTTTTTTATAATTGTAACAAAACGGTGTAACTTTTGAACTAAATGATCTATCGCGATGAAACAAAATCTACAATGATTGGAAGTAATTAGGCGTCTTCATAAAATAAAATAAACATATATTTAAAAAAAAAAAACACTTTTTTATAACCAGTTTTTACAATAATTGTATAATTTCTGAATATTACGCCAAACAAAACAAAAAAAAAACCGGTGGTATAATTAAGCATAGATTCCGTCATTTTGACATGTGCATATTATAAAGTTTCACACTGTATGTAGATGAGACATTGCTTTTGCGATTAAAGTTACTTACAATATTTATCTCAGATTGAAATAAGCGATTGCATGTAATGTGCAATTTGCTCTAGCCAAGCTAACCAGGTGCATCTTCAACCAGTTTGTCTCTAATAATAAAACAATGATATATTTAATCGTAGGTATCCTATTCCTTCTGCATCCTTAGGAATGTAAAGTTAAAAATAAGGACGATTTTATTCCAATTAAAGTAAAATTCCTGCACATAACCATTGGAGAATTGTACCGTAATTGGTTGCCCGTTGCTAGTCCAATTACCGTACGTAGAAGTCAATTCTAAAAAGCATCCATATGATAGAAATAAAAATAACACAGGAATGCAAAATACTTTCCAAGTATTGAACACACTTCTTAAGGGCGGAAACAAATATCTTAAGATACGTCTCTTTTCCACGACAACATTAGATATATGGATAATTGGACTCCCCCAATTAACTAAAATACAAATAATTTATAATTTTCTTTGTTCCAGGTGCTCTCGACGAAGCTATGATGCAGGCGCTAGAACACGATCGTATAGACTTCGTCAAACTTCTTCTAGAAAATGGTGTCTCCATGCGAAAATTCTTAACAATACCTAGGCTAGAAGAGCTCTATAACACCAAGAGTGGGCCCAGTAACACCTTGAGGTATATTCTAAGAGACGTCAGACCGCACTTGCCGAGGGGATATGTGTATACCTTACACGATATTGGACTGGTTATCAATAAGCTTATGGGTGGTGCTTATAGGTAAGTTAAAAAACTTAACAATAGTTGTCAAGTAAACGAATATTTATTTTGCACGTTTAAAAAAAAAAACATGTCATCGACATAAACTAAACCTTTTAATAATTTGTTTTTCTTTTTTATTTGAACGTATAACTTTACTGCAAGTAATTTTAAAGTCAATTCTAACACAGCTTTGGGCGCAATATAGAGTAAAAGCTCGAAGTGCATTTTACAAGTCTGAAGTGTTGCTATAATAACTTGATAAAATTCTTTGATAGTGGCAATGTAAATTCTCATAAAACTTGCATATTTTTATGCTATTTTTGTAGGATTTATACAAGAATTATGTTTTGAATAAATTATTTCAAAGGTAAGGATAATAAATTATTTTAAATAGTAAAATGTTTTTGTGCCTTAAATTAAGCTTGAACTCTTCGTACTAGCCACAACCTTCAAAAATAAAAATAAATATTTGGAAATTCATGCACTTTGAGCTCCTATTTACACGACTGCCGCATAAAATGAATGTTATGTTTTCAGGGTTCATGTATTTTTTTCTCTGTCACCAGGTGCTATTACACAAGACGCAAGTTCCGTCCGATCTACGCGAAGGTGATGAACAAGAGTGTGAACGTCCATCGGAACAGTGCCTCCTTCACCAGACACAACGCTGGCGGCCTATCGCTCATCACTGGCTTTATGCCTGTAACCACCGAGATGGCGCTCTTCGACTATCCTTTTAATGAACTTCTTGTAAGGGAACATTTATTTTTCAGTGTATTTTTATTTTCTATTTTAGCCTAACTTTCATAGTACGACTTTTGTGAAGAATTTTCTTATTAGCTTCATTGAAGCTTCTTGAGTTAGCTAGTTTCTGACAACAATATATTTTAACGCCGTTCGTGAAGCACAATAGTTAAATAATTGCCGTGAACCTATGTAAGTCCCTGGACTGGGAACAGGTTAAATAGGTTATTAGGGTAGTTTTTGGACTAATACAATAAAAATACTAATCGCTGTCCTCGGCGAATAAAATGGAAATGTACTATTAAGATAGTTTTAAGGTCATTGCATATTCGATATTAAGAGGTCCGATTACACTCTGACAATTTTTTTCATTTATTTCCTACGGTTATGTCAGAAGTTACAAGATTTTAAGGTGTATTGTAATAAATGTTAAAAATCACTTTTTTATATTTGAACAATTCCGCTATGTATTAGTTAAGTAATAAGATTTTCACAAATACTGTTTTTTATTTTTCCTGTAAAATTTAGTTTTTACGATTACCATTTTATTCGCAGGGGACAGCGATATTCTAAATGAGTTCGTTTTACCACCAGATGTGGGCAGTATTAACAAAACGGCATCAGATGGCGCTACTAATGTGGACGCACGGCGAGGAAGCATTAGCTAAGTCATTGGTAGCCTGCAAGCTGTACAAGGCGATGGCACACGAGGCTGCTGAAGATGACATGGAGACTGAGGTCTATGAGGAGCTCAGGCACTATGGCAAAGAGTTTGAGAACAAAGGTGAGGATTTTGAAATGTTGGAACAAATACTAGTGCTCTCTTGATACTTAATACTTGTTCTTCTTTAGTAAACTTATACTCATATTTATTGAATGAAATACCTCTATAGTATTACTTTTCATTATTATCTTAATTTCTCTAGTATATTGTCTGTTTTACCTTGGACCCACATAAAACTGTTATATTAGGGTGTAAAGATTTAATAGCTAACTCAAAGCCTAGGTCAAATAAATATCATCTGAGTTGTTTTGCTCGCAATTTTGAGAAAATGTTTTAATTTCCCAAAATTTTAAGTACACAGCATAATATAATCGATAAAGTTCTTATAATCACCAAAGTTTTGATCGCATTTTATTTTACGACCAATTTTTATTAAAATTTCGTGAATCGTAGATTACTTGAACATAACGAACTCAATATTTTACTGAGTTCACAAATAAAAGCATATTTTTACTTGTGAACATGCAAGGAATCACAAAGTTGGCTAAAAAAATATTTGTGATTCACAATTTCATGAAGAAATATTTATATGAATGAAAACTTTAACCACGTAGATGTAAGTTTTCTTTCTTAAAGATGCACGTTTAATTAATGGCATATTAAAAGTTCACACTAACGTTAAATGACGAACGTTTACCCGTTAATACTGCAAGCTATTATAAACTTAACAGCGTCATAAAACTAGAGACGTGAGGGCTAGACATCTAGTATGTTGGACCGTAAACTTTAATTAATGACTTTTCTTCAAGACTCTTGTTTTTAATTTTGTCGTCTTTATCTAGCCTTGGAGCTTCTAGACTACTGCTATCGTCAAGATGATGATCAAGCACAGCAGCTGCTGACTTGTGAACTTCAGAACTGGTCGGGTCAAACCTGTCTTAGCTTAGCCGTCGCAGCCAATCATCGCGCGTTACTCGCACACCCTTGCTCACAAATTATACTAGCTGATCTATGGATGGGAGGACTCAGAACAAGAAAAAACACGAACCTTAAGGTAATTGCAATTTCATTTCTATTTTTTATCTCTTTTCTTTTAGTCATTCATCTTATTAACGCACAGACTTGTCATTCGCACATTTCAGAATGCGAAAATAAAGGAGACGTGTTTTGATAACTTGGGGAATAGAGGTAGTTACGTAGTCAGCAATAGTTTTCCGAATATATCACGAATACGTCCAATTAGAGAGTTCCACTCTATAAGTGGGTGATATGTGGGTTTGACATAAATATAACACGTCTCCCTTGTTAGTAGTAAAGGGCACGATCAGTAGATTTCGATGTTAGACTATAACTTAGACAATAACAGAAAAACTCGATTGTAAAGATATATAATTTGATGTCTGTGTGTCAATGAGTCGCTTTATATATTATAATCATTTGGAAATTCGCATGCACTTTGTTTAAGACGCCGATTTATGCAAGTCCAATTTGATTTTTCAGAAATTCATTATTTTATTGAAGAATGTGTGTCAAATTAATGGCAGATTAAAATCTTTAATTCGACTCATAGACATGCACACAAGATTTTAATATAAAAAATTATTGCTACCTCACTTGCACATAATCGGCGTCGAAACCCCGTTTCAATTAGAAACATAGCATGTACCGCTTAAGTCAAAGTGAGTTAGCATCGACGAGCGTTTCCTTTGCCACATCGGCTTTGTCGTGATGTGTGAAGGTAATTCTGAGCCTGCTGTGTCCGCTGTACATTCTCCAACTGGAGTTCAAGTCGAAGGAAGAACTGCAGCTGATGCCGCAGACGGAGGAGGAACATCTCGAGAACGAGAGCATCGAAGATGATAGGAGTACCAAGGACCCCACTGACGCTGAGGTAAGATTTCGTGTTCTGTTGCTCACCATCTTAGTTTTACATTCACATGAGAAGTATGACGTCACGTTGGCCATTATTTATCTAGTCACCTTTAATGCAAACATAATACACATTTCTCAACAGGGATTATATATATAGTCTCTTTGCTGTGTTTTGAATTAATTGCACCTCTACAAAAAGTGACCTTTAATTGAAATATCATTAAAGAATCTTTCTGTAGCGGAAAGCTTATTAAAACTAAACTGTAACAACTTAATGAAATTCCATTTCTTCCAACTTTGAGTAAAGAGACTAATCCATATAATGATCGGTGATGGAATTATTTGTGTTCACACATATTCCATGTTCACTCATACAGAAGCAGATAATATTATGTATATGTAATATTTTACAATTTCAGAGCTTAGATATAATGTTAGAATAAACTATGTAATTGTTGCGTATGTAGGTTGGAGTTGCGAAAAGGCGTACGCTATCTATCAAGAAGATAATTCCGCCTGGACAGCCGTGTAAAATAACGAAGGTAGACGAGTCTTTGAAATCTGAGTGGTCTACTGTGATACGAACACAAATTGCACTAATGTACTACACATTAGTAGAAACGTAGATACTATACACTCAATAGTTTAACATTCCACTGAACACAATCTCTTCAGGTCTGCACTATTATATACGTGTTTAGCTGAATGAAAACCAGATTTATGTTCAACATCATAATTGGCAAAATCAAATTCGTATTTCTCTTCTTCATGATCTATTTACACTTCACACGATATACCTTCTTGTGTTCGTATTACATCAAAGTGCACACACAAAACAAAATCTTTGTTGCGTGCTACGTCGATGGCTTTGCGTGATAGTGGGCATCCGTGGCGCTCCATTCCAGCCTCTCAGTTCACCCCCTTTCTGTCTTTATGCCCATCTTTATGGGCCACGTCATTCGTTTATAGCTCACCTTGAATTTTAGCACTCCAAGAACATTTTCGTACAAGACGACCCTATAAAGAAGCTCAATTTACGACATCTTTCTAATTTAACCAGAGACATTGATATTAAAATTGTAAGGAGGCATTTTTCTTAAGATACTTGTTGGTTTTGAATATTCTAAATATTCGCAGCGGTTTACTGCCGCCACAAAATATAATGAGGATACTAATTAAAATGGTTTTTAATTAAAATAAATCCGAGGTGAAGCTTAAACGGTGACAATAAAATTCTCTGTATTTATACAATATTTCAATTTATGTCAATGTGGACCGTAGTTAGATTTTGATATTATTTTCAATCCTTATCTCAAGCTGTCGTCTCAATATTTCAAAGATATTTTCTATATTTGCTAGTGTATCGTTCGAGGTTGTTAAGTTTACAATTATTTTATGACTGTCTTTATTCTCAAAATATGGATGATTTTATTAAGATTCAGCTTGTTAACCTCAACTCTTACACTTGATTTGGTGTCGTAAGCTTATATTTGGATATTGTATGCGTTGTTAATATCAATATTCTGCTTACTGTCATGCTTGCGTCTTGAATCTCGTACTAACGTACTGTCATCATACCGTTGTCATCTCGGCCTGGTCTTGAGAAGAATGATTCCGCAACAGTTCAAATCTAGTCACTGTTTACTGTTAAATTCAAGCTTACTCTGAATGTTTTCTATTACCAAGTCTTGTTCTATTTTATTACGGTGTGAACAGATTGTTGTAACGTTTAAATACGATTTTGTCTGGACTCAAGCAGGCGTTGATTGGCTCAGGGGCCGAATGCGAAACTCGTGTCGATCAGAACGGAAAAGTTGGTAAAATAGGGTGGGAACCCTTGTACAGAGAGCTACCGGAGCCCCACTCGCCTGAAGATAAGATGATGAGGCCACTGAGGCTCAAGAAGAAGATTTATGAGTTCTTTACAGCGCCTATCACCAAGTTCTGGGCCGATTCGGTGAGTAACACATTATTTATTTGATTTTTTACCGTATTATCTTGCAATATTATCCTCGATAAGTATATTAAAACAAATATCGATTTATCATATCATATAATTTACGAAGAAAATCATATTATGTGAAACACTGACTACTGTTTGTAGGCGCAACTATATAGAGCAAGATCCCAGGGCAGCCAGACGTCACTTATTTTCTGATCAACAAAATGTGTAAGATTGAGTAGTGATAGGATATTGCTAGCTTGGCCAGACGGCCATTTTCTAGGTATCAGATAATCAAGGTATATAAAAACGCTACTCACCTCACTTTAATTATGACAGCAGATTTTTACGTATATGTTAAAATCTGTTTGTTGTTAAAATCTGACATCAATACTCCCATACAGTTCCCGTCGGTAGTATTACCTTACAGACGCTTTAACGCTCTCAAAAAAATTACATGATCTCACTTATAGTCTGAAGCTCCATTTTCATATATGTTAGCCAGACAACTATTTTAAAGTCGGAAGTGTCTGGGAGTATTGATGACAGATTTTTAACGATATTGTGTAACATATGCGCAAAATTTAGTTGTCAGAATTTAAATGAAGTAAGCGTTTTTATGTAAATGGCTGTCTGGCCAAGCTATCAGGTGAGCATACGATCATAGTTGATACTAACACTACTCAATCTTATACACATTGTTCAACAGAAAATAGTGACGTCTGGCGGCCCCGGGATCTTGGACTAATAGAACAATTGATTCTAATCGTTTGAATAATTAATGACATTATGACAGGAAAAATTAGAGAACAATATGTACACAATGGATATATACAAAGGCTGTACAACTTTCGCCTTTTCTTATTGTTACGAAAACTTGTGATATTCGTGCATTCTATATTATACAGAAAGAATAAAGGAATCTCATATTCCTCCATATTCGAGAATAATTACCGGTAGAGAATTGCCGACCGTTGCCTTATAATTTTTCTGTAAGATTAGCATAATTTTGTCTTCATTATTTTAATTTTCTTCCTTTTTATAATTCCACTTTTATTATTATTTTATTACCCGTGGCATTCCACCATTGCTTTTGGAAACCATCTCTTTGGATTTTTGTTTATTTTCATTTTGTCGCTACCGTTTTTATTTTATTCTTCTTAAAGTAATTCAGAATAAGCAATAATTTATTACAATTTTTTTTAAACCAGAATATGTCACTTACTTTTCAATTTGCGCAAATTTTGCTGAATTTAGTAATTTTGTTAATTCAGTTGAAAAACTTCTTTACGTACATGGAGCGAATTCATAATTAGGACACAGTTGTAACTTAGCAACTGCAGTTAACTCAAAAGGCACATTAAATTACATTCCTTTGAGCTGTATATTTTCCGTTAACGACGCTAAACTGCATGTATTTACATTTGTAAAATTTTGCATACTTTGCATTGTCTTCCCATCTCCAAATAAGTTTTTACCAAACCTAACTTCTTTAGCAGATAGTTTCATGAAGATTCGGTTCCTTTTTTTTCTGGTGTATACTGCCTCTGAAGACTGTGTAATATACCCTAAATCATTATGTATGTTACATTTCTACATTATAATAATTTGCTGTACTAGAAACACTACTATGATTAACATTAAAACATTATCTCAATTAATTTATAATTCTAGTGCTTACAAACCAATACAATATGTATTTCATGGATACTTTGTCGCAGTGTACGACACGATAAATGATAAATCAATATCCAACCATTTATATTGTTTTACAATTCCCTTCTGTGTCACTTTTAATGCAATAATGGGCTATATTTAATTCTGTTGGCATAAAAAATTCACGCTGCGATTCTTTGTTCGATGGTAAAGATTACAAGTCAATGCATATTTGTGTGAATACCTACTTTATGATATTTCCGGGATGCCACCAATTAATATATGAGTCATCTATAGGAAAAGATCTTAAATATAATTAAAATTAGGAGACTAGGACTAGGAGTTAAAAGTAAACACTGGAATGCTTTGATGCTCAGAGCAAAAGCATCCATAATCTTATCCTTATTTTCGTGTTAACTATAAGAAGACTAATTAGTTTATTGCATTCATATATTCTTGTTTTCAGATAGCCTACATATTGTTCCTATTGATGTTTACATATACAGTATTAGTCAAGATGGACCCGACGCCGTCTTGGCCCGAGATATATTCTATATGTTATATATTAACTTTCTTATGTGAGAAGATAAGGGAAATCATTACGTCCGAACCTGTTGCTATTAGGTAAGTTATTGCTTCTTTGTCTCTTTTAGTAAGGTTATGGAACACAACGTTTTTATTAAGTAGATGGTTAATTTGCGAGCCTTGTATACTTATTACGAGCAACTAATGAATATCCTTCATTTCAAATATATCCAGTTTTGTTTTGCCAACATGAAGTTTTGCAGATTCGAAAATGTTAATATCCCTTGTGATTTTATTAATTGCAGCAAGATTGATGGTCGGTTATTATTTAAGCTTAGCCGTCTCATTATTAAGCTAAGCTGTCTTAATATTAAGCTAAGCTGTCAAATCAGAATCAAATCAAAAACATCCATGATCCCTATCTCGTAACTTTGATCCCCTTCCTTAGTTAATATTCAAGTTTCCCCTCATCTCAATTAAGATGATAGGTCCATTAATCATTCTATTAATTTGAGGATCGTTGGCAAGACTATCAATAACAATATGAACTTCGATATTGTTTGAGCACGATCTCTGAATCTAAGTTCATTGTAGATAACTTATTGGCATTTAACTCTTTCAGTACGGTTTTAGATCGAATAAATAATTTAACATCAATTTATTTTTCTTCCATTGTCATTAATCTGTTTTGTTTTTGTGTTTAGTTAAAAAAAAAACACTTAACTGTATAGTAAGCTTAATTACATCATGTTAGTTTATGAAACTAAATAGGTGTATGTGATTGTCACAAACAAAATTGCATAGGTACACCTAATAACATTAAAATCCGTCGAATGTACACGCAACAGTGTGAATTAACCCAACAATAACAAATTAGTATTCTATTTACAAATTAGTGGTTCCCGCTAATCTGTGGTAAGTGGTACACATTATGTCAATTAAACTACATATTAATTAACTTTCAGTCATTATAGCCGGCTGGAATAATATTTGCCTGTGATCAAATGTGACTAAAATTATGAATACATAAATTTCGTGGTTATTTTCTAGTTATAAAAGTAAAAAATTTTGTATTGTGAATGAAAAAACCAAATGAATAAATTAACGTAATCTTTATAATGTAAATCTAAGTTTGAATAAATCACTCATATTTGTTTAGACCGGATACTAGTCTCACAGTCAAACTGAAATGGATTCACATTCCATTAATCTACCTTTTTCATCTTTTTTTAAAAATACGAACAAGCTATTGTTAATAATAAAAGTCACAGAAACCTCTGTTATTAAAATTTAATTAATTTGACACATTCTTCAACTACCAGCTATGTTATTATTTCTTCCAGACATAAGTTCAGCGTATGGGCGTGGAATCTATGGAACACGTACGACGCGGGTTTCATCATATTCTTTCTGGTGGGCCTGACCCTGAGGCTGCGATCCGTGTCCATGGACGTGGGCAGGGTCATCTACTGCGTCGATATTATTTATTGGTACTTAAGGATATTGAATATATTGGGTGTTAATAAGTACTTAGGTAAGAACTGTCCCATGTGTTATTTTAGCTCTCTCTCCATCTTTTTTTATTTATTTATTTTATATGTATTTATATAGTTACAAAGTTAATTTGTTTTATAGACTGTTTCTCGCCTACAAAACGTTTATGAAGAATACCTAACAAATATTATCTGAAACCCGCCATCGTAACTCACAGACGATATGTCAACCACTTCGTTTTCATGTTCATCTAAATTTAGCATTCTACATATTCCGTATTCGCCAACAGGTCCTCTAGTCACAATGATGGGTAAGATGGTAAAAAACATGATATACTTCGTGGTGCTATTACTGGTGGTGCTAATGTCTTTCGGCGTGGCGCGGCAAGCCATATTGTATCCAGACGAGGAAGCGAGCTGGCATCTCATCAGAGAAGTAAGTCTGAACGTTTGTTTATGACAATTGAGCTGTTGAAAATGATGTATTTTGTGACATTGAAAATTATAAAGAAGATAATAAAGATTGATTTGTTATAAGAAACGTGAAGTATACAAAACATTAAAAAGATATTAGTGAAAACGTGTCTGCATTTGCAGGACCGACACTAAAAACCGTTTTGTTTAAAGGCGCAGTAGTTATAGCTTTATCTAAGCATGAATTAGTGATTGCAATATGTTGTTATCAGGAAACATTGAGTAAAGAAACGTCAGGATCAGTTATTTAAAGTCAAAGAGTCGTAAAATCATATTTATTAATATCTTACCTTTTTATTCCATTACTTCATAGACACAATATGCTAGCACTTAAACACTAACAAGATCACAAACCATACTTAATTAAATAAATATACCATCCAAATCTACTAACATTTGCAGGTATTCTTCCAACCCTACTTCATGCTATACGGAGAAGTGTTCGCTGAGCAAATGGCCCCCCCTTGCGGCCTGCCCGGGCTCGAAGAGTGCCGCGTAGGCCACTGGGTCCCCCCTGTGGTCATGAGCGTGTACTTGCTTATCGCCAACATTTTACTAGTCAACCTTCTCATAGCCGTCTTCAATAACATCTTCATTGAAGTCAACGGTGTGTCGCATCAGGTTTGCGGCAAACTCGATAACTGTCGTAGCTTCGATGTTGTTATAGTGCCTGTTGCGAGATTTGATTACGTTACGGTTGGAGTTCGAGGACTTATTTAGTAGACGGTAGATTTTCACTCTGTATTTAGAAAGGTTGCTTTTATATTTGGAGATTTAATGAGTAAACTTTTCAAAATTTCAACAATTCATTTATTTTGGTTATAATAGAGTTAGTTGGGTTTACGGAAACAAAGTCTAGTAATTTTAAAAGAAATGCTTCTGTAGTACAAAGTGAAATAGTCGACTGTAGTTTTATCGTCTATCATCCTGAGTAGATTAGCACCTGGGTAGTTATAGTTTATTAAGTTGATTCGTATTTAGTTTCCCGGTATATTGAGTTGGATTGAATATTAGTTTACTTTAAATTTTTATTTTAACTTTTTCCTTTTTATTATTGCCCATTTTATTTTGATCGCTATTTTAGTTTGAGCTCCCGTTGTCCGTAGGTATTCTTCCAACCCTACTTCATGTTGTATGGCGAGGTGTTCGCTCCTGAGATCGATCCCGAGTGTGGGAAGAACCCCGGACAGCCTAAGTGTGTGACCGGCAGGTGGATCACGCCCGTGGTCATGACCATATACTTACTCGTCGCGAACATTTTACTCATAAACCTACTTATTGCCGTCTTCAACAATATATTTAATGAAGTCAATGAAGTCTCGCATCAGGTTTTTTATTAAATTTTTTCTTTATTTGCTTTTTAGTTGTCCGTACCAGAGTTTGAAAACTTTTGTTTAACGTAATTTACTTTTATGAAGATTCTTTGGTATTTGCCTGTAAAAGTTACAGATATTTCCTAATAGATAAAAACAGAATTTCAAAAACAATTTCCGTCCATTACTGTCTATACCAACATTAATATATGGTGTAAGATACTGCTATCGAACTAAAAGCTAATGTGAGTTTAAGGTGTTAAAATAACTGATGGTACGGAAAACTAATTTCGCAAGAATGATTTGCATTTGCTTTTTTTGTATTTTGTTAGAATCATTCTCCCTTTCCACAGTTATTAATCTTTAAGTGATTCTAACAAACTTGCATGGTAGACGTTTTTTATTACTTGAAGAATTTGTTTACCTCTAGATAAATTGTAGTATCTATTACAGCTTATCTGGAGGTAAACAAACAAGGTAAGAACTCATGAGTTCTTATGTAATCAAATACGTCTGCATTAGTTGTCTTTGATGTTGTTACTTAATTTTTGTAACACCGTTTTTTATCAGTTTTTATATGATTCCACTTTTAAACATTCCTTCAAATTGCCACTTTACAATTATTATTATTGATAATAATGAAAATGATTAAATATTGAAATAAATTATACCGATCGCTGCGTTTCCTCATCCTAAATCAGCCAACCAACCTTTCAGGTATGGATGTTCCAAAGATTCACAGTGGTGATGGAGTACGAACAGAAGCCGGTATTGCCCCCTCCGTTGATAACTTTATGTCACATATACGCAATAGGCAAATGGGTGACGAGGAACGTGTCACACAAACGATTCCAGTATGACAATGGGCTCAAACTATTTTTAGAAAAGGAGGATATGGAAAGACTTTATGATTTTGAGGAGGAATGTGTTGAAGGATATTTTAGGGAACAAGTAAGTGATAACGTTAATAACTTAATACACAATTATGAAAATTGATTGTTTTTAAATGGTTAAAAAAAAATCTTATTTCAGGAAGTTAAATTGTCTAATTCTATAGAAGAGAGAGTGAGAAACACAACTGATAGGGTAGAACATATCACGACCAAAATGGAAGACTTGAATCAAAAAGCTAATTGCCAAATACAGTCGGTTCAGGTAAAACTCAAACTCGAAGTTTTTTAGTGTTTGGAACTTTTTATTTTTAAACAAAATTAAAATAACAAAACCTTTCCAGAGTGTAGAGTTTAGGTTAAGAAAGTTAGAAGACGTGGCAGAGCAGACAATGAACCACTTAGCGGTGATCCACCGGTTCATGGCGACGCACCCGTCACTGGTGAACCGAGGATCTACTGATACCCTGGGTCCTCCACCACCCACCTTCCAGGCAGGAGCCGCCAGGCTAAGGACTGCCAGTGACCGTTCTGAGGTAAATAGTATTAAGATTGGTAAAAATTATATCATGAGTTATGTTAGAATTACTTCTTGGTGGTAAAATATCCTATTCTGAATAACTTGTATAAGAATGATGTAATACTTGTTGTCTTTTTATTCATAAATTTGTGAATGATATTTCTTTATTACGTTGGTTCGACCCCAACAAACATTTTAACATTTAGCCTTAAAGTAAATATATCATCCAGGTAAATCTGCCATGATCGTCAAAATTTACTTTTGATGAAACATTTAACGCAAATCAAATATAATACCTTCATCAATATTTGTTTTCGATTTATTTATTAATTTCATTATGTGTTTGATGTCGAGCTCAACAAGAATGCTTGAGAACACTAATTACAACATTTTATGTTAATCATTAGCATGATAGTCGATGTTTGCGTTAATGCTAATTTTAACTTTTGTCTTTCATTCAATGTTTGTGACCCCCATCTAAATTGCAGATTGTCAGATTTTTTTGAATTTTTTGTAGGTCTGTACATCTTTTTATCAAGAGAAAATTTTGCAGTTTTATTTACACACAGATAATCTTCTTGTTTCCATTGATAATGAGACATAAATTACAAGAGTGGAAGTCTCAAAAAATATCTGACTATTTGCACTCGCTTTAGTGTATTTGGTTCAGCGTCATTCGGAGATTTACACCATATCAATATGCAATGTAGTTATAATCAACATTAATATGCAATATGCAACATCAAGTTATGCTCATACAGCCCAACTTGGATCAATAGGACTCCCTCAATTCCCTCTTGCACTAACAACTTTAAGTTCAGCAATACTGTGGCTTACTTCTACAAATTGTGTGATATTGTATTTTATGGCCAGTGTTAGGTAAGTACTTTACAACTTCTAGTTTGCGTACCTTTTTTTTTTTGAGGGTGGGAAATCATCAAATAACTTCTCCCGCTCTGGGCGGAGCGGGAGGGCGTGTCAGACTCTTACTGACTAAAACCCACCCGTATCCCTTCGGTTGCCCTGTTGCCGGGGGCCACGATGTCCCTTTCGGTTTTCTTCGCAACCCCGGCAGGCATCGGCCCTAGTGGACCCCTTCAAATCTGCTGACATCTCTTTGAGGCGCGCGTGGAACGCAACGCGCCGTCGACCCGGGCCTGGTCCTTATCGGACGGTGAGCCACCCATTGCTCACCGTCCGCAAGCCCGCGCCTACGGTGGCCGGAAATCGCCTCGCGATTCCCGACGCCCTGGGCGTCTCCTCCTGCGGCGGTTAGGGTTAGGGGCGTGAGGGCGCGAAATTTGCCTCTCCCTCACGCGTTCCGCCTCCTCCTTCGCGAGCATAACAGCTTCGCAGAAGGAGGTGACGGCCCCCCATTTCCTCTCGCTCCGTACCATGACCCGAACCAGGGCCGGACGCGAGAGATCACCGCCACCAATCGCCTCCACGAGGACACGGCGATGCTCCGCCCAAGCTGGGCAGACCTCCACCGTATGCTCCACCGTGTCTTCCGGGCGATCCACACAATGGTGATACCCGGGCGTTTCCTCCCGCCTTATCCTGTGCAGGAACCTCCCGAAACAGCCGTGTCCGGTGAGGACCTGCGTCAGGCGGAAAGTGAGGACGCCGTGGCGCCTCTCTAGCCACTCCTCAAAGAGGGGTCTTATCGCCGCAATTGTGGCGTGCCCAGCGCTGGGTTGCGACAATCGCACTCTCCATGACGCCATGAGATCCCGCCGGAGCTCTGTCCGCTGTGCCGCGATTTCTTGCGGCAGCGGAGTTAAGCCCCGGCGTTTCGCCTCCTCGCGCCACTCCCAAATGTGTGCGAGGACCTTTGCCTCCAGATCCCATGGCGGTAATCCGGCAAGGAGGCTCGCCGCCTCGCAGGAGACCGTGCGGTATCCTCGGGCCAGCCGGATGGCCATGACCCTCTGTAGTTTGCGTACCTTGAGAATTGTGGTTATAATATTGAAATGGAATCTTATATTAGTTCCTGTAATTTTATAGTTCGCCTTTTCAACGGTTTTTTTGTTCAATGCTCAGTGTTTAGACATTTGAAATGTTATTTACCTCTTCCTGTCATAACATATTATTAGATGTTATGATGGATCTTTCATATAAGAAGAATCTTCCCATTTCCTATTATTATTGGCTTTGAAACTACATTCCAATCTGTAATTATTAGTTTTATATATACCCTACCATACTACCTCAGTTAGTACTCTAGTACCTCACTACTACCAGAGTTCTTAGACTATACAAATATCGATCGAACGATGGGTTCACAATTATTCCCCGCGGGCTCAATTAGTATTCCAAACCAAGTTTTAGCTTAGTTTCAACGCTCGAACTGTACTGTATTTGTCTTTCTAAAACAAAGCCATATTGCAAATAATTCCCGTCGCCGAAGTCTGAAACTGTACAATGTATGACATTTTTTAAACGCTTTATACATAATTACACTTTCAATCCCATTGCTTTCATTGCCGCTCATAGCTAGCAAGATTCATTTAGATATTCATGGCCTTTTCCATAGTATCCGATAAGGCACTATCTATCAGATTTTGAAAATGATCAGAATTTGTATGAAATTATCTGATATACATTACTGAAATTTATTCAATGGTAAAACAGGCCATTAGACTGAAGAAGATTATGGTCGAATAAAATCTCCGGATGACGTTGTACCCAATGCTAGTTAGGTAGCTATGTGTGACGTCACGACAGGTGCTGTCGGACAGCGACACGGGCGTGGCGCGGTTCACCGTGCGACCGGTGCAGGAGGAGGATGAGCGGTCGAGACCCTCCGATGTAAGCACCCCTTTCGGCCCTCTCTGCCGCGTAGCTGCCCGAACAAGCTGCACGGGTTTCATAGGCCATGACAAAGAACCAATGATTACTGTAGATGAAAGTGTAAGCTATATGAATGAACATTAACCTGTCGTAACATCCGTGTCGGAAGAGACTATAGGACTGTTTGGTGGAACAGACTTTATATAGATTTCTTTAAAAAAAAAATCAGAATATCTATCACGCTTCTTAACAGAAAATTTATAGAACGCTGTCTTATGATCACATTTCAAACTTTTACTTTCTTCTATAAATTTTTATGATGCAAATTATTTGTTTTGACCATAGGACAACGGCGAAATATCGGTTGTACATCAGGCAAGTTCAAACCATTTGGTTGACATATTTTAAAGCACTTAGGTGGAGCTTCTATGTTCTAGAGTTCCACCTGAAACCTTAACAGGATTATCTCCTTCGTGCACAAATGCAACTTTGTATGAAAGCTTTTAAATTAAAAGAACTAGAATAGCCTCTGTACACTTAGCATTTGCTACAATTTATACATTATTGTCCAACTTCCTCGGCACTAGTGTGTCGCACGTTTGTTTGGGCAGCCAGCGAACTAGAAGGCTGTAGGTATTTTAATTGACTATTAAAATTAGTTCTTCTTTATAAGAAATTAAAAGCTAATTGCAATGAAATAAAATGCTGTGGTGTCGTGTGGGACAGCACCGTGAACCTTTTTGTTTTTATTCTTGTTGATTTTGTTTAATATGTAGGTTTATTATTATTTTATTATAATTAAGCTCGGCAGATTCATAATCTTGTAGTTATTCTATTTTATTTTTACATGAGTTCTTAAGTAAATTATGTTTATTACTCACAATCTTTCTATGCATATTCTGCAAATTAGTTTTAATTACTGCATAGCACTATAGCTTTTCAAAATTGTTGAATCACGCGTTAACAATGTACGCACTTTTGGCTTTCTAATTTGGCTTATCGCCGCAGTCTCACTTTGCTTCTTCATTTCCACCTAGGAATATAATTGAATCTTCGATTAGCAATAAAACCTTGAAGCTACACCCTTTATTAATCTTGATCATCAAATTACATTAGGTTTTAAAACAATATTCAAATATTTCTCCACCAATCTTGAATTATAAACTCGCCCGTTGAAACTCAAGGTATTATTGTCGTCACATTCTTTCTATGCTTACCAACTTTCATTATGCTTCCTGCTACATCTTCATCGCTCATTAACAGGATGAAATGCCTCAATCTGGGCCGGAGGCTCCTGTGGAGAAGGAACCAGATGCGGACTCAATATCAACATCATCTGGGGAAGGCCACGCGGGTCCTAACATAACAGTGATCAAAGCACAGCCGCCCGTCACGCCAGCCAGGCAGAGGTCCTCCGATAGCAACCGGACGGAGCCTAGTGATGAGAAGAAAGGTAAGTTACCAAAAGTCTTAAAACAGAATTCTATAATACATTTATTTTTCCATGCAGTCTAAATAGATACAATTTTCTTCTTATTGCCCCGTCTTACTCTACAAATTTGTTTAGATATCTACCCTCATCCTCGTCTAATAGCATCGTCGAACGATGATGCTTTCTTGCCGGAAGTGCGGGAGGTACCAACAGATCTTCAAAGCCTGCGCCCACGCACCACTTCCGCTGGAACCCGACGCACTGCCAACACTAGACGGTAAGTTACGCAAAAATCCAACTTTGAATTATCATGTATTTCACATTTTGAAGGTTTAGATAAAACAGTATACTGAGTTACACGACTTTTCAAAGGGTTCATTATAGTTAGAAGAAGTCAATGATATAAAATCTTCTGAAACTGACTTGATTTTAATTCCAGTTTCAGTCATGTTCAGGCCGTATTTTGTATTAAGTTTAACTTATAATATAACTAATTATGTAGGTCTCTGTAATAAGATGTAAATAAGCCTATTCGAAAGAATAACATTAACTAAATATCACTAAACATGTTTACTCAGTATAGTCTGGGCACCAATTCCATGTCACTAAAGGTAAGCAAGAAAACAATAGTATCATCAAATTCACGCAAAGAATTCAAGAAGCATGTGCATTCATTATCACGGAAGAATCAAATTGCGACTAAGACATTACAAGAGTTTCCCAATACATAGGTACAGCTTACAATGGAAGTGCCATCTAAACCAGATGGTCCCATGTCGTAACGTCAAGCATGACCGCGTTACCTTTTGTTCTTGATTGCCATTCTCATTAACCATTACTTCATTTGTTTTGGAAGAACTGTATTTGATGGAGTTTTGGCCGCTCTGGATAGAAAGATTTTGAGTATCGCCGAAATTATTTGGAACAAATGTTGATTTAAAACTTCTTAATAGGATAAATAATTAAAATTCGTTGTGTAAAGAAAAAACTGGATGACTGATTTTCTATAAAAATTTCGAACATCTTAACAAAAAGATTGTTGATTTTCGTGAATGCAATCATCATTTGCATTTTCCACAGCCACCAAACCTCACTCATTTCTATATACTTCATCCACAAAATCGGCAAATACTGTGTTTATTTGTAAAACCCAAAATTATCATCGCCATAATTGTTTTTAATTTTATTTTTTGTTACCTTCTTGCATCTGTTAGGAGACGGTTGTGGAAACAGTAAGTCAAATAGAGTCATTGGCGATTGGCTTAGCTTCTTAGCAAATGTAGTTAGACGTAGTTGCCTTACTGTATAATAAACATTCACTTATCTACAGCTTGTGTACACGCTCGATATCAATATGTTTAGCATTAACAAGCACTACTTTCGACAGTCACACACAACACAGTTTTAATGTGACGCAATTTTATTTGAGCATCTGTCTTTGTTTCTGTACATCTCTACACAAATCAAATCTTACTTCAGCCATATCAACATTGATCTTTCTATTTGGCTATTGATTTATATGATCAGCTGTTGTTTCCATAAAATGCCATATTATGCCAACTTGGAAAGTATTTACTACAATATTGTGGCTATCATTTATTAACATTTTTCTTTTCTGATGTAATTACAATGATTGCTATAAGGTAAGCTTCGTCTAAATTCCAAATTTATTCATTTACAAATTTAACAGTATTAAAATTATTTAATCTTCTAACGTCACTGTTGTTCTCTGTTGTATTTTCGATTGTCTTGTCTTCACATTACTTACTAATCTCAAGATTATAACCACCTTGATTATTTTTCAACAAAGACTTCTACAAACTTCTACTAGACTGCCACTGCACACATACTTCTGCCACTTTCTTGTGGGAACAATATTATTTTACTATTCTATGAAGATGTGCTGACTTTGTCATTGCAATATACCCTTATTTTATTGTCACTTGCAAGATATAAAAAAAACAAACATTCATTAGATCGAAAATAGCACAGAAAAAAATCATTAAATTTATTTAATATATATATATTTTTTTTTTTTTAATAACAATCATCTAAGAGGAACAGAATCACATGAAAAACATTTGACACAGTCAGTACATCTTCTAACGTCAGACAGTCCAATTGATACTGTCAAAGGTATAAAACGAGCTGATATTACCAGGCGTTCGGAGGGAGGCAATGACTGCGGCATGGGCGGCCACTACTCGGCACAGCACCTCGCACCCCGCCGCCAACATAGTCAGACGCACTCCGAGCCTGACAACTCCGGCGTCGATGCTGGCTCCGTGCACAACTCCGTTACTGGGACAAGTACGTATACCTACTGATGTTAATGATCTATTGTTGAACTTTGAAAAGCATTATGCAGTGACTCAAGCCTAAAAACAATCAATGTAGCACATTGATTGTTTTTAGGCTTGAGTCACCAATAAACGTCATCGGCACCAGTCTGCATCTTGCCTTACGTTGCGTTAAGATGGTTGTATGTGATGCGGAATTGTACTAATTTGGTCTCTTTGAAACGATCTCTGCAGCCTACCTATGACGTTTATGCTGCCGCTTACAAGAACCCATCACTTTTTGTGTATTCTACGGGACTCGAGATACAAAATTATTTTCCAAAAGTGTCATTTCCTACAATTACCTTGTAACAGGTCGTCAGTCTGGTTGGGAAGCAACAGGTGGTGCTACAGGAATCCCATCAGGCCAGAGACGGGTGGGTGGAGCGCCGCGGTCCTTACTGCTGGCCATGCACGAATATACCAGCATCACTGACGAACTGGAGACCGTGTATGGACTCTTCTCACCGCCGCATACGCCAAGGTAAGAAAACCTGGAGCGGAGTATAAATGTGGATCTTAGAGGCTACTTTCGAACAAAGATGACAGACATAACAAGAAAAGCATAGAGACACGCATAGGTTTTGCAAATCGAAAGCTATGGCGATCGATAATATGTGAGACCAAGCCGGATCCATTACATAATTGAATCCAATCTTGCACATGACATGCATTTTCTACTCATAGATTAAAGCTTGTACAGGTTGTACCTAATTCTCAAAAAAAAAAACAAATAAAATATTGTAACTTTTGCACACAGAACACCAATAACCTCTCGCCTCTTATCACCGGCCCGAGCCGCCTCCCCTTCAGTCCGTCGTCGTCACGCCAGCGAGATGTCCAACCCTGAGTTCGCACTGTTCATGGAGAAGGAACATCTTCGAGGGGCCGAAGAAGATGACTACATCATCATGGAGAACCTTATTCAGAGGCGGTGAGTGATCCTTTAGGAGACGGAGCTACTTTGTGTGTTGCCATGCTTGCGAAGACGTTACACTGATCACGAAACCATGATGGAGGGTATTTGCACATACTTGTATTGCTTGTTTCACATTATGATCTAGTTGAGCAGTGCGTTATTGCGCAGTTTAGAAGCCGCGAATAAACGAAAAATAGGCTATGCTTCTATGATTTTCACTTTCATATTGTATTTGTATTGCTATCGTGCTGCTCAGCTACAACATAGCCTTATTAAAGCACATAATATTAGTACTTAGAATACAATTTACTAATTAAAACATAATTTAGCAACAGCGACGTAGAAAACGGCTTTGAAGAAGTTTGTGGTAGGTAACGGAGACCCAAAAGTTAAAATAATTAGCATTAACTAAATAAATAGCATCTTGCTAAACAAACCCTAAGTTACAGAATTCAAGCTTTATATATTGAAACTCAAATAACTATTACATACTCTCGCATCGCCCCAAGAAACTTTAGATGTTAAGCGACATATTGATCTCAATAATGACGACCCCACAAATCCCAAACTTTCCAAACTGTTGCGCCACGTTAGTTGGTGATATTAAATCTCATTGATCAAACTCGCTGAGCTTTCTGAAGTGGAAGACTATTTGTTGAAGGTAAACACAAGAGGAAATATGACTTTGTCGATAACACGTTGAAATCGTTTATGTTTGCTCTAATAGGTGTAATTTTATCGAGGTGAAACTATACTTCTATATCTGTAAAACATTTTAATAAAATATAATGGTTTCGAATTAAGAAAAATTATTGAGTAAGACAGGACAAAATATTTTTACATTAAAGTAACAAAAAATTTTAAACATGACCAATTAAAGAATGTCCGTCTTTCTCGTCTCAACAAAGTTGTAATAGACGGACAAACTTAACTCAACGCTACGGACTCATTCGACTGCGGTACCCAAAACCCAAACAACGGAACTGCACCAGCCAGGCTTGGCAAGAAGAGCTGAGCTTGCTTCAGCTTATAGCTTTTGTGAGCGTCCTGAACTCGATCCTTACTTACCGGCCGTTTGTACTGTAGCCTAGAAATGGGTGGGCTCTGCAGATACGAGGAGGAGGAGGGTGAGGGGGCGGACGCGGCCGAGGGCGGCGTCAGCGGCATCAGCATCAGCGTGTGCGTCAACAGCGGCGGCGCTGCTGACGCGCAGGCCGTGCCGCCGCAGACCAGCTCGCACCTCACTGTAGGAGATAGGCGCCTGTCCCATCAGAGGTATGGGATTTGTGTCCAAGAGTGTTTTTACTAGTTTTTATCAATTTACCAGTTTTCAGGGTTACTGATTGTAAGTGTGTTCAAAATAAACTATCATCTATTCTATCCTGTCTTTCTAATAATTCTCTTTGTAGACAATAACACTTTCTTTAAATATTTACTCACGTAATTTTAATATTACGTTTCAATTCTTCATAATAAATTGTCTTTCTTCCTGAACCTAATCTAATTTGAGGTCTTGAATATCTTCATTGTTTTCTTCAATTCTTTCTAAAACTAAGTCTTATATTGTATTTGTCACTTCTTCTACTATCTCTACCTCCTGTATAATGTTAACTTCTCGTAACTATAGACACTCGCTAAGAAGATCGTCAGCTATCGACAGTCGTGAGCTGCCGTCTCCGCTGCAGCCGTTGTTAGACGACGATGCATGCGGAGAAGTTCTGCTGCCCGTACCGAGGCAACCTTCTGGTAAGTGCTCAAACCTTCAATTTTTCGTCTATATAATTTTATTCCTAAACTTTATTTCTGAAATAGAAGGAAATGCTTTGATGTTTTGTGATTCCTTCAATCTAGGCTGCGAAATTCAAAATTTCTTACGTTTTCTTCCAAATCGCAGCGCTGTTTTACGTTGCATGTTGATCAAAATTAAATTCATGATAAAATAATTATTAAATTATAATGAATTAAAACATAGATATAGCCCTCGAATTTATATTTGCAGGAAATAAGACTATTTTGTGAAAATATGACGATTTCTAACAAATATATTTTTGAGTAGTACCTTGGCGGATCCTTCTATAAATAAAGCACGCATGCTTGTCAGAAAGTTTTTCATCTTGTGTAACCTAAACAACTAAAAACTTTTTTTGCTAAACAAAGGTTAAAAGGTTATTTAGATTCAGAATGTAAAACATACCTTTGAGTTCGTGCTCATGTGTATGAATTTAAGATTGGAATCTTAAGCCCAATTGCACTACAAATCTCTAAATTAGTTTAGCGCTAAACACATTTTGAACATCGTTCTGTTTCTATCAATTGTTTGAAGATGGCAGAAAGAGAATGTTATTTTAAATTTGTTTAGCATCATACCTACGGGTTTAGTGGCTTGTGGTGCAAGCGGGCCTTAATGCTGTTCTTCTTGAAACCATTTCTTTATCCAGGTGACACGAACGCCTCAAGCGAGCTATCTCTCTCGCACATGGTGAGCGAGAACCTGCCCCCGCGGCCGTCCATCGTGCTGGACTCGTCGCAGCTGCCGCGCCAGCGCTCCGCCGACCTGCCGCCCACGCAGCCGCCCGCGCCCGCGCGCCCCGAGACCATGTGCTAGAACCTGGTAAACGTTACGTTACGTTCGTTAGAGAAGATATACAAAACCATGTAACCTAATGTCAATGTAAAACCTTTTTTCCAATTGATATTATTTCCACTTAAACAAACATCAACTTTATGTAAGTGTAAATAAAGTTGATTTTAGACTGACTAGTACTGTTGAAAAGTCATAAAAAATATGAAGTTGTAGCGCAAACTAAACCTTATGGGTAAGCATTACAGTTATTTTTTCCTAAAACTCGTTTTTGTTTACATGTTTGGCAAATAAATTGCGAACGCAGATTAGGTAAATATGTCATTATAAAAAATGCCATATAGAAAAAGTTTGAATTTGTAGAGCGTCTTTGACTGAATGACGGTCTCTTTTATGAGCTCGATGTTTCATATTTACGTGCGGGTACTGTTGTTCAGTCGTATGGTAGTTTCTCTAATTAAATAAGGAAAAGAGTGTTAATATCATTAGCCAAGACTTCAAATAAAATGTTGTTTCCATCCTTCATCACTTCAACAAACCCTTAACCATGCCTGTATTTTTTTAAATCTTTATCTCCCTGCAGTGGAAAGGCCGTCCTTCTGTTGAACATGATCCAACAGCAATTGTTCACTAAACACAACCAAACAGTTCTAATAAATTACATTCTCTTGCAGGTAACAACAAAACAGTCACAACTCCAAAGAAATCCAGCTCTTCAAGGTGACAACCAAATAAATTAGTAAATTACAGAAAAATAGTGAAGGACTGACCTAGTGAAGTATTAGCCATAATAATTGTTAACACCAAATACTTAACGTTAGACTTTCGACGACTTGTAGAGCCCTTTGTAGGCCTTTTGGGACCCTTTTCAATGTTACCTAGTTGATACTTGATACTCTCGTCTCCTGCGTGATGCTAACAGACTGAATTGAACTCAATTCTAAAACTAATCATATCGGACCTTTTCAATTACTACACATTTTGTAAAGTTAGTTTTGATTTTGTGACGAAGTATATACGAATCCGTTAATAAAATTTCAACTTAGAGAAACACTTTAGTCGGTCATGATACTTATGTTTTTATTTTATATCCATGAGCAATATTCATTGTAGTAGCGTAACTTGTGGATAAGTTGCTCAAAAATACTTAAAAATTCTTAAAAATTAATATTTTTAACAAAGTATTATGGTCATTTAAAAAAAAAATCTTTATTAATAACATCGCGATGCCTCTATGACTTAGACTGTGAATTACGTCTATTTATTTTAAATTTGACAAAAATGGGCCTTGTGCTTAATATGTATGGTTCAAAACCACTTCAAGCGTTCTATCTTTCCTCACCGTTAGAGGGAATTTATATTTAGCTGTGAATTACGTCTATTTATTTTAAATTGGACAAAAATGGGCCTTGTGCTTAATATGTATGGTTCAAAACCACTTCAAGCGTTCTATCTTTCCTCACCGTTAGAGGGAATTTATATTTAGCTGTAAATACGCCAAGTGTCGCTATTTAATATTTCGTCTGTAGATACATGGTCCAATGCATGTCATTTCGTACTCGTTTCACTTAGATCGAATCTAAAGCCTCGGTCACACACAGCGAATACTCGCTACAAATGAATTCACTGCGAATTATACTCGCAGCGAGTATTCGCTGCCTGCCTGCCAGACACAGCGATTACGCGAATTTTGACAGAGCGGTGCGCTGAGCGGAATGACTACTCGCAGCGAGGACCCAGTCACACTCAGTGAATGCTCGCGACGAGTAAAATTGAACATGCTCAATTCTAATCGCGGCGAATTCAACCGGCGGCGAATGAATCTAGTCGCAGCGAATAGCCTATCACACACAGCGAGTTTTCTCTCGCAGCGAGTATGCGCTGCATGTGACCGAGGTTTAAGGAGTAGGATAATTTTATACTTACCTACTTTCTTACTTAAACTAAAGAGCGTCTAGAACATTTAGCATAATGTAAAAGTGCCGAGGGGACAAAGTACTTAAATGCAAGTTGTCCTACTCAAGATTTGTACATAGGTTTATAAAAATATTGTACAGAATATAAACGGTTCAGAAATAAGAACTAGGGGAAAGACAAACGACAATACTAGTGCTCACGTTGTAAATACTGTTGTCAGAGTTAAAGGATTTAATAAAAAGGTACTGAGGTTTATAAATTAGGACATAGTAGTTATAACATTCGGAACCTGTTGAAATATGAACGTGTTGAAACTTAAGAGTTTACGCTTCTTCAAAGCTTGACGAATCAGTGAGCACTAACAAGCGCATCTCAGTTGTTTTAAGTACCACTTTCTACTATTTTGAACATATCAAACACAATTACTAAAATAAGGATTTTATTTTCTGAAACGTAATATTACGTAGATTATTAAAGTTTTATACTTGCGTATTTCATTTTGTATACCTTCATTTTATTTGACTAATTGTTGATCAATTTATATGAATGTACAGTGCATTTTAATGATTTTTTACTCTTGAAATACTGTTATAATCAAATGGTTCGTAGATAGTAAAGCTGATCAATAGTCTGTATTTTAAAATTATTTAAAATCCCTCAACAAATAACGGTCATCACAATGTGTTCAATTATACCAAATATTTTGTGCAAATTTTACCTTTTTTTTTACTATATTTGCAGTACAATGAAATTAAATGCATCTTTGTATATAATTGTAGAAACATGAAATAATATGGAGGTGATTATTGTATATTTAATAGGAGGTTAATATCATACTGATTATTACAATATAATTAAGCATCGGTGTATTGTTAAGGTGAACAGATGCAATAAATTATTTTACTTTTTAGTAGACATTGAATAGGGATTTTATCATATCTTACAATCGAGTTTGGTCGGGCGAAATTAATGAAGCAATAATTTATGTACGTACAACATTTATTTCTATATTCCTATGGCTCTGTAAGTGCAGGAAAAGTTACAATAATGTAGTAATATGCATTAGATTTTCAGTCTCGTGAAACATGAATTTATATTGTCGTTTACCTGGACGACCGCCTGAAGGTACCTAAGCTCACGTTATCCAACGAAATATTTTCCGTTCAGTGAGTCAGGGAACCTTTGTGGGAGACATAATGCGTAGTTTGGCCAATAAAAGAAAATAAACGGCCACGATGCTCACACTATTTCCTATTACCTACTGATATTTCTATGGAATTCTCACTTTTCCAAAAGCTGTTAAAATTGAAAAAAAAAAAAAAAAAAAAATTGAATTGAATTGATTGTTTGATTTGCTGTTGTTGATTGTCTCCTGGGAAACCAGCGAGTGCGATGGAAACAAAATTCGTAGGAAATAAATATTGATTGGCTACTTTCGACTTTGTAAAATGAAACCTTAAAAGTCATACTCCAACCACTTATGACAAAGAAAATCTCAAAGCAATTAAAGTGAAGAAACCATGTAACAGAAAATTCATTATCGTTTCCATTACATTTCACTGGGGAACATGTTATTGTTACATAATGCCTACAATAGAAATAAATATCGCCACAATCATGTATCGAGATTCGTACAACAGGGGAATTGAAAATCAAGTTATATGTTCCGAATAGTCCAATTATATTCCATATAGTTTATTAATAAGAAATATTTTACGGAGAATAGCAAATAATGTAATTGTACATAATGTGTAAATGTTAAAGTTGTTATTTTTTACCAAAATGAAATGTTGTGAAAGAGCGAACCGAGCGCTACCAACATCCTGATGCTTCATCAGCACAAACTTTTAATCATAACTTTTAAATCTTTGAATCATCTTTATCTTTAGCACAACGTTTTGATTATTCAAGAGAAACAACTTGTCCTTATTGGGATATTTTATTCTAGACTCGATTCATTCAATATTTTTCAGAGTGATAAAAACTACTTCATCTAAGTTATATATAGTATGTACAATAGTAAAATAAATATTATATTTGTGATATTACAGCGTGTTTGTTTTATTGTGTCCCATTTATAGTAATCTCTTTACTGTCTCCCAGTACATTACCTCAGTTTTTTAGATCCAATAAAGAAAACGATAAAAGGGTCATATCGTCATATTTGATGATCGTCTATAAACTATGGTATTGGTATTTATCAGCAGTTTATTGTTTCTCGTAATAGCCACTTGATTTCACGGCTTAATTACGTAGGCACCAATAATGTATTTATTGGAACTCTGTCAATATCTGCGTCATTGGCGATATAGTAATTACTTTTTAATTATGCAACGTGCTGTAAATAATCATTTACAGTAATCTTTACGTAATTTTCAGCACGTCTTATAATTATTATAAGCTATAAAGCTTCTATGATTTGTTACATGATTTTTACTGTAGCGAGTCGGACTCTCAAACAAAGGGTTCCGTACCGTATTAAGATCTAACAAAAAACGCTGAAAAAAAACGTTTCTTGTATCCCTTTAATTATTCAATTTATTAAATTTTTATTATTTGTTATAGCAGCAATAGAACTACCCAATCTGTGAAAATTTCAACTAACTTATTACGGTTTATGAGATTCAGCCCCTAGTACATATGTAACTATAAATGTACTGAAAATAAACAATTTCTCAGTACCATTCACAACAAGGCTAAAGCTGTATTTCCTTCACTAAGACTAAATTAAGGATTTAAGTAAGTATATGATTTACTCTTAAAGGGCTCTCTAACTCTTGAAATTAAACATATGGCACTGAAAGGTATTTCCTAAGAATAAGAAATACGTTTTACCACGCAGCAATGGATTCAATATAAGTAAGCTCCACCACATAAGTCCGCACGAAGGCGATCGCACAAACACTACGACTATCAAATACACGGGATAAAATTACCATTTACAATAAATGTAATGAAGTGCAAATAATATTGTAATGTAATATTGGATAAAAGTCGTTTGGATAAAATAATTTGAGTAACACACAGTAAATTACGAGGATTTTGCTCGTAAACTGATGCTTTTACTCGGGTTTAATGATAAACAAATTCCATTCAAATCTGACGCCATTGAAACGTTGAACAAAGGTTAATTAAGCTATTTATTGAAGTCGATTTGCTTTAAGATTTAGTTAGAAAGGCCAAACAATATAGAATTAATAAAATAAGTGAATTAACTTCTGTTGTTAACTAAAGGCAAACAAATTAGGGTAGTCAGGCTGACAGGGCGGTGCTTTAATCGTGTGGTTAATCAAAGAACCAAGAGGACTACACACTTCTTCAGAACGAACGTTCTAAGCCGACCCGAAGCAATAACTATTTCACACTATTTTCATTCGGCTCGTTCCGATCAGCAAACACAGTTCAGATCTTTGATTAGTTCGGATCAGCTCGGCACAATTCGAGCGAACATATGTATATCTATATAATAATATACCTATTCGGCTTTGCCGCTCGGCTAAATCATGCCAATCCAAGTGTAGGTATAGGTTAGGGCCCCCTTACGGAGAGCCGAATATATTCTCACTACTTCTCCTGAAGCCCTGACCCGTTTGTGCGTTAGAGTAATATTATTATCTAATTCAAAAAAACAGTAACAACATACTGTAGCCAAAAAGCCCGACTGCAACTAAAAAGTTCAAAAGAAGCACACTTTTCAAGCTGTCTGATACAGTGTAGGCATCTCGGGGTCTCGTCTCGAACAAATTATAATTAGTCTTGAAAAAAAAAATCATAGATGGCAGCATAGGTAACAATTATAGAATTAACAATCACTAAAAACTGATAAACGGCTGAATTTGGCTGAAGTAAGATTAGTAAACATCAAACTTCCTTTAATGCTGATTTATCCATTTAAACTCATAAATCACGTATTTCCAACAAAAATGATAAGTGTAACTTTTTACTTGAATTCGAACCCATAGAATGATAAAGTTAATCATGAGCTCTTTGCAATAGATGGCGTTTTACTCAATTTGTCATCACATACTGTATAAACGTTTAGTAGGAAAATCAAACAACATCATTTTATAATCTAGTACCTACTTTACATAGAAATAAAGGAATTGAAAGAAATCTATTAACATGTTTTTGGCAAATACTTATTTTTTTTTTCATTTTACCAATACTTTTCTAAAACTTTCTATAAAAAACCGGCCAGTCAGTTTTAGGATTTTAGCAATAGTAGATTTGATAACGAGAAGATGAAAATCTAGATTTAAGCATTGAAATACAAAAAAATACATAAAGAGGCATTCGCTGCCGCGTGAAAATTGATAGCTCACTCACAAAAATGAAATTATTCCGCCAACTCGAAATATTTTTGTTGTATTGTTATTATACTTGTCCTTGAACGTACCGTGCGAAGTAGAGAATCTATCTTTATGCCATAAGTATCTAACTTAATTTCAGATGGCGTTATAAAACTACAGTCTCTGGCAATTTGTGAGTCGCTGATGCTGCCATCTGTTGAAAAAATGAAGGAAAAAATAGCCAGCTCAATAGCCAGACTTAGGGAGGTAACATTTCTTTGTATGGGATTGGGTCTCTGTACTAGTATTATATCATCTGTGGTGTAGGTAATGGTCAAACAGACAGTACTAACAGCGATTTCCTTTTTTAGTTACTATACTCTATGCAGCGATTACTGTCCACAGAACAGCACATAACTGTTGGTCTTCAGAAACAGGTTCATGGATTCAAAGAATATAATATATTATTATAAATAATTACATTACTAAACAATAATTATAATAATTTCATAAAAACACATTTTTACTCGAAATTGAATCTTTAAAGGTTTGTATTGTCAATCCAAGCATAACTTTACTAACATTCAACATCTAGCGATTCTGGAGCAGGTGTAACCGCAGTGAGGACACGACGTGTTTGACCGACTGGAATCAGACGAGCCATATAGACTGCGGTTGTTTCTGCGCACAATACTCAGAGATTTTTTCTTCATCTGTCGAGTTTTCTGCTTACGTACTGGTCGCTTTTTCGGTTTCCTTTTCCTGATTCTACACTGAAATGAACTCTTAGCCACGGTCCCCTTACTGATGTTCTGGAGCATTTTGTAAGCCTTGCTTTTCGACTTCCTAGGCAGAAGTGGACGAATTACCCTAAAGAACTCTTGTATCTCTTTCTTCTTCATGTCATTGCTCACGTTGTTATATTTAGACTTGCTTGACGTCGCCGATGGAGCATATAAAAGATACTCTTGTATTGGAACTACTTCACCGTCCCCGTCATGAGTCATCTGTTCAGTTGACATGCCTGTGGCCGTGTCTCCTGTAGGAGCCTGTATTGTTTCAGTTTTCTCAGAAGGGATTTCATTAATTATCTCGTCTACATTCACATTGGATAGTTCCTCGACTTCCATTTCTTGGAAATCAATATAAAAAATTACAAAAATCTGTATAATCACAGTTTTACAAATATGCTGTCAAAGTAACAAGAAATCTAATGAATAAAAAAAAAATATTTCAATCTGACAATTTGGATAAGCAAATAGGTTTTTCTAATTTATTAAGTATACGATTTTTTGACGAGGATTTTTTTCAGTTTTTATGGAAAATGAGGAAAACAATACTCATTGCAAACGCACTTGTTATTTTCAACTCACAAGAATTTAGCAATGCTTTGATAGTAGTTGGATATAAAAGCAAGACTTTTTTAAGATTTACCTATAGTTACTTACAAAAAGTAACACCAATACCAGTACCAGTAGACTGCCTCGTTGGTCTAGTGGTCGCAAGCGCTACTGCTGAGCATGTGGTCCTGGGTTCGATTCCCAGGTCGGGCAGTGTTATTGGGTTTTTCTATCTGAAATTTCTCAGTAGCAGCCTGGAGTCTGGACTTGTGCCCGGTTACATGGGACTTAAAACATAACTAGCGAAATGTGGGTGAATCTGCTTACAGGGACACCTCTGTTGGGCAGAGGTGTCCCTGTAAGCAGATTCACCCAAAACACCCGGTTTAAACCCACCCATTTTTATTTCAAGAAAAATAACTAACTTTTGTGAAAACTTCGTCGCTCCAAAGAAATAACCAATGTTTGACAGTTCGCATGACCCCCAACAGCCAGCGCCATCTGCTTAGAGCTTTTCAGATTACATGCCATGAAGTTTCAAGTTTAATAAGACACCGAGGGCACCGACGGTGACGAATTTTCATTGGAACTACGACTCGGAAATAATAAGAATGAACATATTAAAAAATAAAAACAAACTTAAAAGTGTCAACTTTATTGCATTACTGTTATAACTTACATCTAAAATGAAACTTATAACAATTCACACGATTGATATACAATCAACATTGTATACAAAAGTACAGATGAATACAGATGGGACACTCCGCATTGTAGGTATGAAGCTACAAGTATGGGGCGGGCCCGTCTTGTCGGGCCAATTCAGTGAGTGTAACGTAGTCAGAAGGTATAAGAGTTACGCGATAGAAAGAGAGACAACTTCTAAGTGAATAATTAGCGCTGTGCGACCTGAATTGCACTTTATTGTGTCAAAGCAAGTCGCTTTTTATTTAAATGATTTTGCGGAGTGTCCCATCTGTATTATTCTGTGACAAAAGCTCTGTACAATTCAATTATTTGAATATGAACAGATTCGCAACATCAAAGCTTTTGACGAAACATATATTTAACAATTTTATTGAAAGTCTCTTTGATTAGTACAAAAATTGTACCCAATGTAAATACAACCGTTTTATTTATTTTACACAATGTTGTTTTGGAAAAGTATTTTTATTAACATGTATTGGAAATGTTACAGGATTATTATTGTGTTATTGGCTAAACGTAGACGAACTCGTGGTCTATTTCGAAGTTGTTCCTCGTTGATAGCTCTGTTGCGATATTGGAAGGAATTTTATCTGTGAATAGAAGATGTTTTTCTGAATTAAAGTAGCATTCAAATAAAATTCACTACTTAATAGTCTTTAGTGGGAGTGGTTTTGGAAAGTATATTAAAAGTAACCTTATTGGATTTCAAGGATTAGCATTAGATCGTTCTGATAACGACTCGACGACTCGACTCGGCGTTCTGTTCTGATAGTTCTATTAATGGACTTTATGGCTCATTTTCCTGGATTAAAATAAATACAAAATAAACTCTATTATATCCGAGAGACGTTCTGTCTACGAGGTTATTTATAACTATATGTGACCGGTAATATCAATAGCTTCAAAGAACTTTCGTACGATATACCACCAAACCTACTTCATAATAATATTATAAAGAGGTATTTGTGATTCCAAAAATTCTTTCACTAATTGGAAGCTACAGTATTGCCGATTGTCATAGTATACAGGGGGCAGGGACATCGACGCGAAAACTGTTACCAGGTACATGATTCTGCGTTGAAATTTTTCACAGGTTATTTAAAAAATAAAATCTGCTATTTCATAGAAAAGCGAAACCTACGCAGGCAAAATGTATGGAAAAATAGATTATTTTTTAAATAACCGACGAAAAATTTAAACGGGTTCACATCATAGGCGCGAAAACTGTTACTATGGATTCAGTACATGATTATGTATATTTTTATATTGAAACAAAAAATTTCAGAAGTTAGTAGTGTAATAAAAATAGTAGAGAAGTGTCGTAGGAAACCCGGTTGGAAAGAAGTTTCTTTCGCTTTTGTAACAAATGTGTCGCGAACCTTTTGTGTGACGGTCAAAATGTAACAGCGTTTACAACGGTCAAATCCGCCAAGTGTGCAGAGCGATAAGGAACTCCGTTTCAAAAGTAGAATCACACTTGCAAAAGTATTCATATTACTATTATAACTTACCATTACACCTATAGACGAGATTGGACCAGATGATCATCTCCTGCGAGAAGCAGAACACTCCGAGCCTTCCTCCCTTAAGCGTGAAGTCGTACACGTTGCCCGAGTCGGCCACCAGGCGGTTGTTCTCGTACACCTATAATGACAATAAAGTCCGTCCTATTTAAAGTATTCTATATAATCTTAATAATAAATTGAAATATGAACTGCCTCCTTAGTCAAGTGGTCACGAGCGCTACTGCTGAGAATGAGGTCTTGAGTTTGATTCTCTGATCGAATAGTGTTATTGGGTGTTCTATCAAGAATTTCTTAGAGGCAGTCAGGAGTCTGGATGTGTCCCCGGTTAAAGGCAATAGGCTCGCCCCCTATTACATGGGACTTAAACATAACTGGCGAAATGTGAGTATAATAGAGGTACTAGACCACTGCCGAACCCATCGGAGATAACAGGTTTGATGGTCTGTTTTTTATTTAGCCTACCAGTAAATTTTAAAAGGCTCCGCATAATTTACCTTCAGTCTAATGAGGCCGAGCTTCGGTCGGTGCAGCAGACGCCAACGGTAGGCCGTCTTCTCGCGCCAGCCAACGTTACGAGGATCCTTCCATAGGAGTGTTACCTGGGGTAAAAGAAGATGAAGGACTTTTGAAATTTGGAAACGAATTGTGACAATGAATAGCACTGAACAGATCAATGTGGCTTTGACAATAAATTATGGGGGATGAAATGCTGAGTGGTCACCTAAGTCAGTTATAGATATTGCACACAGAAAAAAAAAACGATTAACCTTAATGCGAGTTGATGGATTCCTTTGAAAAAATTGTTTGAGAATTCAGAGTGTTCTAAAATATTCCAATAATGCATCCTTATTCTATAGATCTTAAATACGCACCAAATCAAGCTTTGAAGGTTTGACTATCTGAAGTCCTACTGTTAAATTATATTATATATATATATATTAAATATATATAATATTATAAACGCGAAAGTTTGTGAGGATGGATGGATGTTTGTTACTCTTTCACGCAAAAACTACTGAACGAATTTAGATGAACACACAGACAGTTTATAACTTGGATTAACACATAAAATAGTTTTTATCGCGATATTCCCACGGGATAAACGAAACGTTTTTTCCGCTTATGCGGGTGAAACTGCGGGGCGCTGCTAGTAATGTTGTAAACTCAATTATATGTGAAACAGATATAATCCTTTAGAGCTAGATTCACTCTTGCGTACGCGTCACGAATAGCAAGCAATCAAACATAAGCTCGTCACGACTCACGGACTCTTGGCCATAGACAAAGCAATTTACACTGCATTCAATTTGGATTCCCCTTTCGCGCGTCCCGTTTGCTACCGTCGTGTTAGTAATTTAGTTTAATTAGTGCATGGGAACGGATGGCAACTAGCTATGTAAACAAGTAGAGTAGTTTCGGGTATTATGGCTTGGTCGGCCAATATGGCTACTACTATTTCTCCAAAGTAAACCAATACTAGCGTTTAAAATAGAGTGCCATGTTGACGCAACCCTACCCCCGCCTCCTCAGTCAATCCGTGCAACATGGTGAGTGCGTGCGTTTCCTGCATATGCTGCTATCCAGAATTACGTATTTAGATGTTATTTTTTGGTCATTCATCAATTCAGTTATTCGATCATTTCAGTTATTCGAATGAATAATTCTTTCATATTGTTATTGCACAGTTTTGTAGGTAAACCCTTAATCTATAGTGAGGTTTTCTATGCATATTGTTCACAGGTTTTTGGTTAGATTTTATTTATCCAAAAACGTTCCTGCGGCCAATATGGCTCACCAGGTAGAAGGGCAATATGGCCCAAACAAAAGCATTATGATTAAATAATTAGTATTTTATTCTTTTTTAGGCAATGGCTCCACGAAAACCAATTTCCCAAAGAAAACGCCAAACTTGGTGCAAAATATTAATGAGAAGAGCAATCGAAGAAGTGCGAAAAAAAAAAAATAGGTTCACTTTAAGACGTTTAGCAGCCAACAGAACTGTTAGCTGATAATAGTGACTTGTGCAAAGTAATTTGCACAAAATAACTTGCACTTAATTGTATATTGTTTGCTCTGGTGGGCAATATGGCTCACGGCATTTATGGCCAATATGGCCCTAGCCTATATTATCCCACCGTGTATAAATTTGTACAAGTTTACGAAAAAAAATAGGTAAAGTTATTCTTGGAAATTAAGCCTTAAGCTTCTAGTTATTGATTACATTATTTTCACTTTTTCATTTTGTTATTTGTATTTTGTGTTTCACGAACTGTGTCCAAATAAATGTTTTTCTTTCTTGACAAATAAAGATTGATTGATCTCATACACTTCGAGTTTCCAAAAAGGCTTATGGTGTGCCATAATACCCGAAACTACTCTACATTAATTTCTGGTTCGACACAAAAGAATAATACTGTTGGAAATACGCCAAAAAAAAAAAAATATAGATTCTTCAAGCGGGGTATGCTTACGTTTTATTATTGATAGTAATTAACTTTTAAACTTCAGAAGTTGACCTTAGAAAAAAAATTGGTAATGTTCAAACTTCATTTTCTTCTGCTAATACGTAACTCATACCAAGTAGATTATAGTCGAGATGAAAATCCGAAATGACTTTCATATTTAATAAACCTTAGAAAAAACTTGGGTTTTTCTTTATAAGAAATACAAAGTTTGTTCATGAAATTAGCTTCTCAGGTCCCTACTAAAGACCGACAATCCAAAGAAAATTAGTTTCTTTATAAGTTAAACTTAATTAAGCTTACGATATTATAATAATCATTTTATGTTTATAAATTGTAATTTGGTCTGTGTCGTCATTTGTGTCAAAAGCTGTAAAACTACTTGTTTCGTCATTGAAATAATATTCAGCTTGTCTTTCTTTATACTATACTATTAAATGAGCATTATATATACATAATATATTTGTAATCACGTTCTCGAAAACGGCTCTACCGATTTCGATTAAAGTTACCAATAAAGGGGTTTACCGGCGCGAAAAATCCATCTATCTAGGTCTCATTTCTGGGAAAATTAATTTTCTCTATTTTCACCCGACCAGAGTCTTGATTGCCCAGGTACTAAAGGATTAATTGACACAGTGTCGCTTATGAATGAGCCATTTAATCGTCACGGTGTAGCTTATGAATGAGGCATCTAATTGACACAGTGTCGCTTATAAATGAGGCATCTAATTGACACAGTGTCGCTTATGAATGAGGCATCTAATTGACACAGAGTTGCTTATGAATGAGGCATATAATTGACACAGTGTCGCTTATGAATGAGGCATCTAATTGACACAGTGTCGCTTACAAATAAGGCATCTAAATTCAGCACTGTATTTTTTTCTCACGCATATCTACTTCTAAACGTTTATCTTAGAAATTGCTGTTTATTGCATAAATAAAGCAACAAAAGTTTTTTTTTTTTTTATCAAGAGTTGTTATATATCACTAACCTGATCAGGAGTAGTATCAGTATTCCAGAGCGCGTTCCTCAATGTCTTGCCAGGTCCAGTCTTAGAGTTGACCAGCTTCAGTTGTATACCAGGTTCGGCGACTGCCCTGAACGGCGTGGTCTGCCAGTATGTCTGTGTATTCTTCTTCCACATCACTACGTAGAAACGCTTGTTGTTTTGGTAACTAGGTAAAAGAAATTTTACTTTCGTAAATATAGGAAAAAGTAAAAGACTAGATAATGGGTTGATAGACACACTTTAAAGTAGGTACAGGTTGAAATTGAAGCCGAAATAAAATGATTTGCTAAATACATTTTAATTTTTACTTTTATCTGAATAAACAGTATTTTGATCCCGCTATAAAAGTTGTTTAAATGTACGATAACTTTTATCCTCTGGAAATGAGTTCAAAGTCAGCCGGTACATCTGATTTTAAAACTTATGTTTATACATTTGGTTTGATGTTTGAGTTTCGAGACGAGCAAATTAGAGACTTGATAAGGCTTTAGGAGCACGTAGTTGAGGCACTTTTATTAAATTGGTACATCTAGGTAAACAGACTAGACTGCGAATATCAAGATTAATTTGCGGTCCGATGCCAGCAGTCTTATGAGTTACAATATTATGTAGATAAATATCTAGAAGAGGGTGTAAATAAATAATCCTCTTTTGTGTTGTAGTACTCGAATTTAATCAACTAATATAAATTCTGCCAGCATAAAAAGTTATCGCGCTTTTGCGTCTATTCTATTTTTTTATGAGATAATGAAACAATAATATCATCGAAATAAATAAAACTAAAAAAGGCAGGCAAATTTTACTGAATTTAAATTCAAATGGGATTAAAACAACTTTAAGCATGCCGTATGATATTCATTTTCATTTAAACGATGTAACTTTTTGAAAGTTTTAACGGTTTAATGCAGTTTAAGAACAGACCCTCGTCAAGTTAAATTTGACAGAAACCTTTTGGCATGTCAAGCTGATTAAATTCTATTAAATTTTAAATAGTTTCAGTTCTGCGTTATTCTTTTTATTAAAAAGGGTTCCTTTACAAGTTTCTCAAAATCCTAACAAAAATGTTGTTATCAGAAAGACAGAGGGTACGCATACATATTTTACATACTAAGTACACGATTATTGCCATTTTTGTCCTTTGGCAAGAGGCAAGATAATAAATCACGAGTGTCCTGAAAAAAATTCTTTAGAATTTTCAAAATAAATTTTGCCTCCCAAGTAAAAAAGAACTTACCCAAATATAAATCCAATATAATCATCATCAATCTGTGTTTCCACAAACAGCGTCCCTTCGAAGTCGACTCCACTGAAGCTTTCGAAGCCTACAGCTAACCCAGGGTCTGAGTTCAGGGTCTGAAGGATCTCCGCGCCTTCGTTCGCGATCTCCCAGTTAGGATCTTGTTGTGACTCGCCTTCAGGGTCCAGCCGGATTGTCATGTAGTTTCTAGAAAAGAATTGATTATTTAAAGTCGTTTTTCGAGTCTGTATGCCCGCGTTGTTCTTCTAAAATCCGCAACGGATTCGGTTTTCACCATCAGTTAAAGAATTTATTCCGGAAAGTCTTACCAATTAGTATTAAAATACATTTATTTAAAAAATCTCGATGTTTTGTTAGGTCATAAAAACTAAAGCGACCCGCCCCTGCTTCGGACGGTTTTGATATAAATCTGAATCATAAGCAGACAAGCCAAGAATATCATCTTCGTCGTGTAACTGATATTTACACACAATTATTTTGACTTGTGATCAAGATCGGTTTTATAAGAATGTTTCTAAATGCTGACATTTACAAACTTCTAAAACCTTTGTCTTAAGGTAGATCCGCAGTTGTAGCCCGTCAAATTCAAATCATCTTACGTTTTTGCATTTTGCAGGTCAGTCTCAGGTTAGATTTGTTCCATAAGAACAAATCTCTTAGGGAAAATTTCTTATGGAACCAATCTAACTTAGAGACATGTAGTAATCATTCTAATGATTATAATTCTGATTATACATATTTTTTATAGTCACAAATTATATTTTGATCAAGATACATTCTTAAACTAACCTGCAAATTGCAAAAACGTAAGAAAAATTTAATTTCGCGGACTACCACTACGTATTACCGTACGAAGTGTATATTTATAATACGACTAAATTCAAGTACACGACAGTTGTACTAAAACGTGAATAACCCATTCCGACGCTCACTATCTTGTTTCCACGCTCACGTTCTAATTAAACTTTAATCCTTTCCTCGAGAGCTAAACTTCCAGTGAAGTGCATTAGGTACGTTAGTAAGGCGTTAGTGATTTGTTGCAACACAATTTCCACTAATCTGCAATCTTCACCGATAAGTTTGTTTAAATAAGAGATTAACTTCTTCACACTTAGTAATCTATAGCGACCGAGCTCTGCTCGGGTGACAATAGAGAAAACGAATTTTCCCAGATATAAGACCTAGCAAGATCGATTTTTCGCCCCCATAAACACCTATGTTACAACTTTCATCCAATTAGAGCCTTTTTCAAGATCGTGGTTACAAATATACATATATACAAATAGTTGCAATAGTATAAGATAAATTCCAAACCGAGAGCCCGATGTGATTTCCCATCAGTAAAATAACGAAGTTACATACAAACTTTGATACCCTATTTAACCCCTTCAGGGGATGAATTTTCAAAAATCCTTTCTAAGTCCTTCATTATAAAAGGAGCACTTGGGCAATATTTCAAGCTTTTAAACCCAGCGGTTTAGGCAGTGAGTTGTCTGTCAGTGTATTTAAGATTACAATTAAGTTGTTTTGTATTTCGACCATTTACATGTTATGTTTCTATTGTTTTCCTGAACCTTAGTTATGAGATCTATCAAATTTTATTTTCTCTGGTGTTTCTCAATTTCCCTTTCAATTTTAAATAGAAAGTTCACAATAGTATGACCTTACCTGAAGTCAGTACGAAATATCTTGGAGTTGTTCGGACAGTTGTCGAGCTCGTTCACCACATGGTCACCATCGTAGTCATTGTCACAGGCATCGCCGACGCCGTCATCTAGATTATAGAAAAAAATATGATGGACGAATATTTATGTAATGTATTGGAAGACTTAAAAAATCAAAATAAAACAAAACGACTTTTGCCTAGTGTCTACCTTCCCGAATACAAAACGGCACAAAGCTGTCATAACAATAAAACTACTATTAAGTATAGTTTTATATCCGCAAAGTTGTTAAACTCTTAAGAAAACGCAAACTTTTGACAATTCTCTCGAAAAGTTCTCAATTCTTCACTGACTACATACATAAACTCAAGCGCACTAACTATTAGAATCCTTTTGATCCCTATTCTTGATATAAGGACAGTTGTCATCCACGTCGAGCACGCCATCTCCGTCGTCGTCATCGTCACACGCGTCCCCAGTGCCGTCCTCGTCTACGTCCAGCTGGTCACTGTTGGGTATTGTCGGACAGTTGTCTATGCTGTCTTGGATACCGTCCCTAAAAAATATTTTAATCTTAGTACATTTTTTTGTTAATAAGATTTTGTAAACTTCGATAACTTTATGATGTAGAATCCGGTATATTTTATAAACTTGCGTGATGTTAAACAAGATATGTAGTTCATGGTATGTTAGTTTAACACCGGTATTTGGCATAAGAACAAACAATGTTTCTTCCTACTTCTATTCCTGGCCAACATCCATTGTATAATTATGGGAAACCCTCTCTCTTTCTATGTTGTAATAAATGGATCGTTCATTAGTTAATCAATATTCAATTATATAACTTACTTTTGCATTTGGAAATTGATACGAAATTTTTAATTGCGTTTTCTTCTCTTATAGCCAACACACAGCTAAACCACACATATACAAGTCAAAATCGCATCAAGTTTTACCTGCCGCAAAATTGTTGTAGCAGCTGACTTGGGGCGTATGTCTTCAGGGTTTTGTTCTTGCTTAACTTGACTACCTTCACTTACGTATGTATACTTACTGATCTCTATCAACATCACTATCACAGCTGTCACCCACGCCGTCTCTATCAGCATCTTCTTGCACAGAGTTTCTTATACGAGGACAGTTGTCACAAGCGTCGCCTACACCGTCGTTGTCCAGGTCTTCTTGAGCCGGGTTGTAGCGCCGTGGACAGTTGTCCATTTCGTTTGGTATAGCTGAACAAGGGATATTGTTAAAGAATAAATATTGAAGCTATTAAACGGAATTGAACGTTGCATTAATAGCTAAATATTTGTAACACTAAACCATAGCCTCTTGTGAAGTAAAGTGAGAATGCAAAAAAAAAAATATCAGTTTTATTTTAAAGTAAATCGTTACGCGTATTGGAAGATTTTTGCGTAAATTTCTTCCAACACACGTCACCATAGGCTTCCGCAAGCCTAAATTTGCGCAAGTAAATCGTTACATGTGTTACCCACACACGTAATGATTTAAGGATAGACGGCGCAAATTTAAGCTTGCGCAAGTCTATCGTGACCTGTGTTGGAAGAAATTTGTGCAAGAAAAATCGTAAAAAAAAATGAAGACTTTCTTTACCAATTAATACAACAATACGATACAAGTAAGACCCACCCCTGCTTCACACGGTTTTATAACTAGACAATACATCGAAATTTCTTTATAATATGTAATTTTGATATAAATGGATTGTACACATAAACCTTCCGGAATAAATTCTCTAAAAGATGGTGAAAACCGAATCAAAATCCGTTGTTGATTTTAAAAGAACACCGCGGTCACATGGACAGACACTTAATTTATAAAAATGTAGATCAATTCATTTAGGTATGGCGTCACCAGACAAATTCGCATCCGAGCTTCAGGTCTCAAAACTAATTTAGAAGCAAAACGATTCATAAATTCGATTTTGATGTCACTGAAATTATGCCTTCATAAGGGGAAATACAAAAACAAATTCAAAGGTAAGGAATCTCGAGTTTACTTCTGGACGAGGATCGAGAGATTATTTCTGGACAAGCGTGTTCCACAGTACAAACTTACATCATTTCGAGAATTTATTCCGAAAGGTTTATGTGTCATCATCATTATTTCAGTTGAAGGACGTCCACTGCTCGACATAGACCTCCCCAAGCATCGCCACTTCGACTGGTTCTATGCTTCCCTTATCCAGCTGATTTCTGCGGTCTTTAAGGTCATTGGTTCACCTTATGGAGAGCCTTCCAACGCTACGTTTTCCGGTACGCGGTCACCACTCCGGAGCCTTTCGGCCCCATGGACCATCTGGTTATGTGTATATATCGCAGTAAGAGAAATCTCAAAGTTTTGTCAAGTCGTAAAAACTGCTTTATCTTACCATCGTTGTCCATGTCAGGATCACAGACGTCTCCGACCCCATCTCCATCAGTATCCTCTTGTCCAGGGTTGTACCTCCGAGGACAGTTGTCACACGCGTCACCTCGCTTGTCGCTGCCGTCTTCATCGCGGTCCAATTGGTCAGGGTTAGGAGTCAAGGGGCAGTTGTCCTAAGAAATACTTTAAGGTTAAATTCGATTACATCATTACATCATGGTTGTGAGGCTTGCAAAAGTATATTGTGACGACTATTAAAAATTTTGTACACACATAATTCAACTCTCATATACCTTTCAGCGTATAGAGCGAGTGCATTTTGAACTCAACTATGCAAAATTGCAAAAAAAAAACTGTTATTTAAATAGTTTACGGCAGTGGTTTTAAAAGTCTGTAAAAGTTCTCCAAGTCCATTTACTTAACTATTATTTTTATCGCTCTTTGTATTAGACGGAATTACTCCTACGTGCCTGCTATAAACAAAAAGTGTTCATTAAATATTCTCGTTATGAATAACACAGCGGTTATTGTCTCTCTGTAATTAAAGCCATTGACTTCTACAATTCTTCTATCTCCGAGCTTCGTGAAAATGAGAATAATTTAGTACTGTAATATAATATTCTAATGTATTGTAAGCCCGGGATCTTATTTGAGCACAGTATGGCCTTTGAGTGAGACAATGGTCTCGATTATTAAGATGTAAAGTACAATCTTATTTGCATGAGAACATTGTAAGACAAATAATAACAAAGGTGTCGAGTCCTCTAGCCATATGCTACTAACTAATAAATAAAAGACGAAATTCTCACGAATATTTTTGAGAAAATGTTTCAAGCCTTACTACAAAAAATATTTTGTATAAGAAAACTGTCCCTTCATTGTGTTAAGGATTACGGCTGACTTAGCTGTTTAACCAATCTAATCTCACATTAACGACATTTATAAGCTACGTCAGTAATTTTTCTTTTAAAACACAGTACAACCTTCGAAATGAAATTGTAAAAAGTCAAAAGACCCGCAAAGATTTTAAACTTTTAGTATTAGTTTTTCGAAGAACTTGGAGCTAAATGAATGAAAAAACAAAATTGCATTAATATATATAGCTATGAGGAACAGGGTGTAACGTTCACTCATCCTCCATAGAAAACGGAGCATCCTCTGACCAGACGGGTGTCGTGTCTGGTGCGCTACTGCCCGACGATTGACGTCGGGACGTTGTACATATGCCAGTCGTGCGGTAAATACTGCCTGCGCGATGGAGTATTGTGCGTGACGTCAGTGAGATGCGTAGTTCGCATGAGGCGATGTAGATGCCGCCAAAAATACACAAAAGATTACAATATATTCAACACCATTTCAATCATTGGCCACCGAACCGGAAATTTTACGATAAATTACCATCTTTCTCCTAAACTGTCGCCATCTCATTTCGCTCTTAAGTTTTCCTCCTTCTTAAATCAATGTCACACACCGGCAGATTAGCAATGACATAACCATCAGGGTCACACGAGTTTCCAATCCCAACGATCGCCATCAGCGTCTTCTTGTCCCGAGTTGGCCACATCAGGCCATTTGTCAGCCTCGCAGCGAGTAGTCTCTTATACTATCTCTATATTTCTTACTCTGAGCTAATAAGACCTTGGAGTTTAAGTCACTCACCGGCAGATTAGCAATGCCATCACCATCAGCATCAGGGTCACAGGAGTCTCCAATGCCATCGCCGTCAGCGTCTTCTTGTCCCGAGTTGGAGACGTCAGGACAGTTGTCAGCCTTGCAGCGAGGTTCGGAACAGCTTTGCTGGTGGTCTGGGTAGCCGTCCAGGTCCTTGTCGGGACCACAGACAGTGCCGTTGCCTGCCCAGCCAGTCTGGAATAAAAAGTACCGAGTGAAATATTTTGGATTAAAAATATTTTTTCATTTTTGTCCAGTCCGAGTCAATAGATTACTGGTATTAGTTATTATTACTTGGTATAGTATTATTGGGGCCGCCAAGGCAACTGAGCTGCTGTTAGACAAACCAGTTGTATCATTAAAGCTATACCTTATGACAGTGGTTTCCAAACTATGCGACCCACTGGTGGTTGTGGTAGTCATGGTGATTAAAATTAATTAAAATTGAAGTTGATGCTAAAGATATAACAACAAAAAGTAGGAAACAAATACATCTTTCTCATGAAATAGCACGCCTTGGGGCCTAAAACGGCTGCTTTGGCAGAATCATAATATGATAATATGAATCACAGAAGCTGTCACAAACTAACAATTCATAATATTATCTGCGTTCAATTCATATTACGCAATTCATCTGCTTAATAGTTTTGTATTATATTGAAATTACATATAAACTATAGAAATAAAAAATAAAAATCTCATTTGATTACTATACTAACTGTAAAGAAAAATTATCCGGTAAAATCATGGTCTTAATTTTTTCATGCGGCAATATTTACACCAAATATGATTCTGATATGAATTGAATTGAATATGATTCAGCTAAAATATGTGTCACCTTATAGGAATTGCTGGGAATTCAGAAAATGAATTGCTTTTAAAGGAATTGCTTAATGTGGCCGTTTTATACCCGTTAGTATGTAATTATATATTAAAATGTTCAATTGTAACAATTTTTTTTTTCTTTTTGAATAGTCCTTCATTCATATTTATGCCCCTTTTTTCTCCCATGACAGCCAAGAAGTGAGTTCTGAATTTGGAAGTGTTTGTTAGGGGGGTCGCGGTCCAGTCAACTTTGGGATCCACTGCCATATGACACTTAATCCTTTTTACCCCACCTTATTTCAACGGAAAAGCTTTTTCGTCCAGATGAACGATAATTTCATAAACTTCGATATTTTACGCCCAAACTTCAGCAAAATATAATACTTATTATGATGTGCGTCAAGAAGCAACAACTTTTCTTTATCATCGTTATCTATTCCATAATCTAAGGTTCGTCACGTCAAGCTTCTCCCGACGTCTCGTCCGCTGTTATGAACCGTTGGTAAACATGTCGAGCGGCACGTTTTGCCCGTAAATACTTGCCTAGTGAATATTACACGTTTTAAGGGCGTTTGCGCACTTATCCATATCCAGTTCGTATTCGATTCGAATTCGTTTCTGATCCGGTTTGGCCATCCTAGTAATTGTGTGGACGTGTGTGCACTCATTCGTTCACGTTCGTATTTGGTTCGTGTTCGATTTGTAAATTCTCAATTCGAGTCGTTTTTTGACGGATCAAAACCATATCAAACAAAACGAATCAAATACGGATAAGTGCGCAAACGGTAGGACGTGAATTTGCCGTCCGTCTTTTTCACGTATCGAACAAGAATCGAATACAAATCGGATACGGATAAGTGGGCAAACGCGCTAACACGGTGAGTGGTAGCTTTATGCAAATATACTTATCCGGGGAAGTCCTTATTAAGCTTTTCTGTCGACAAGTAGTGTAGGTCATATTCAGGTCCGTAAATTTTCACCAATTAGTCTATAGTCTATTCCAAAAGTATATCTTCAAAGTGTAAACAAACCCTGTTCAGGTTGAATTATTACGCAATCACTCACTAAAGAGAATAAGTAGCACATTCATCTGTACTTAGGAAAGGTTTCAACAATTATTGTTTTAATAACATTATTAAATTACAATTGAAAAAATCATTGATGAAAATTGAGGTTATAAAGTCAACCTCAATTACTGTCAAATAAAAAACATCTTTAAGGTGATATAAAATTAGGTTTACGGGTTTAAGTATTCAAATAATCAAATTAAAGCCCTCAGTTTGTAAGTGGCACTATAAATTACCATTCACACGTACGTTTTCGGATCCATTTGCTTACATTCACAACAGATACTGTTGAAACAAACCACAGTAGTGTTAACGTAGTAGCTACCCACAGTATACGTACCGCGCAAACACACTTGTACCCGTAGCCACACACGGCGTTGTACCGGCGACAGCGCGCGGAGTCGCAGCGCTGCACGAGCTCGCCCGGACCGAAGCACGGCCGCGTCGTATTCACGTAGTAGTTACCTCCACATGGCACACACGTGTACGAACCCTGAAACGAATTCATATTTAGCCTAGAGAAAAGTGTAAATATTCTCTTCAGAATAACGATCGCATCAAGTAACCAATGCTTAAAGGCTGTGGAAGCCTTATACTTGTATTCGTTTATATTTTAAATCTTCTCTAGAGCTTACAATGATTGCAAGTCTTACAAAATCTAAATTAAAATATCTAAATTCTGAAGTAGTGGAGCGCCTGGGGGTTTTGACCTCGGACTTTTGTAACAGTGAATAAATTATTAAGGTCAAGATGGGATTTTGTTTTTATACTATAAATTGCAATGTTTACAAAAACTTTTTTTGTGCTTTTGATGTTTAACATTGAAAATGTATTTTCGATCGCTTCAGTAGGGTTACCCGTTTTCAAGAAAAGTGTGACCTGTACCCTAATTGCGTATTGCACGATCAATCACAATTTGTTTCGATTTGAAACAGATTGCTAATCCACTGCTTCATAAGTTGGAAAATAATCTGCTCAACAACGTAAATAACGCAATGAATGTTATTGAACTGACAAAATGAAACAAATTAGTCATAATAGTTTCTGAAAATAAATTACGCAATTAGGGTACTGGAGCTAGCGTCCTAAATTATTAAGATAGAGAAATGAAAATAGATACGATAACTTAATTTTGATAAATATACAAAAATATTCTACAGCTTAATATGTATTATACAGGGTTATTGGTTATTCGTCGGCAATCCGTTAAACGGATGTAGGAGAGGTCATTTGCAACCAAATTACCTCTGATGACCTCTATGCCAAAGTCAACCATTTTCGAGTAATTTGGCATTTTATATTTTTAAATGTATGAAGCAAAAATATAAAATGTCAAATTACGCGAATATTATTGACATTTGCATAAGAGTCAATCGACGTCATTTGGTTGTAAATGACGCCTCCTACAATCCCCTTAAGGTATTGCCGATGTATAAAAATTAACCCTGTATATCAGGGTTATTGGTTACATTTTTATTTCGTACATTTTAAAATATTAAATTACTTGAAAATGGTTACGTATAACCATTAACCCTGTATACCAGGGTTATTGGGTACTTTTTATATTTTTAAATCATACATTTAAAAAAAAGTCAAATTACTCGAAAATGGTTGACATTGGCATAGGGGTCATCAGGGGTAATTTGGTTGCAAATGACCTCTCCAACATCCCCTTAACGGATTACCGACGAATAACCAATAACCCTGTATACTATTTGAATGGTTACATTTTTTTACCATATCACAATTTTTTAATAGATAAGCTTTTTTATATATATTATTAGCTACACATTCCATTATGTATTTTTAAATTTCATTCACTGTAACTGAAATCCGAGGTTTTCATGTTTTTAACGCTCCGAACGTTAAAACGTTCGAAATCTAGTTGCGATCTCATCTCAGCAACCAAATAATACATCTATGTCAGCAACAATCTTATGTCAAAAATGTAGGGAAATTAGGGAAATGTGATGTGATGTGTGTGGGAATATAGGGGAATAGATAGTAATATCTCTGCACCAGAGGAATTTTTGACGGATTGAGATTAGAATAGAATGTGAACGTTCTTTGGTTGGCAATGCAGACAAAAAAGTAGATTGCCGACTCTTAAGAACCTTACCGGAGTATTAACACACAGCCTGCCTCTCGGACAGTTGGCTCGTCCGTCAGTACACTCATCCACATCGACGCACTGCTCCCTTCGCCGCTCGTTGCCAGATCCTCTCCATCCGGAGCTACCTTCGTACCCGGCGGGACAGGCTCCGCAAGTGAAGCCGCCTTCTTCGTTGCGACAGGATACGACCTCGTCACAAGGACGTATTAGGTCGCATTCGTCTATGTCAACGCAAGAAAATCCTGGAAGAATAAATAATATTTTCCAAATTAATATTTTTGAAAAATCCAGCAACGCTAATAATATGGTTTGTTTGCTGGTTCTAAAATAGTCTCTTTCAACGTTTATAGAGTCCAATTCACAATTCAAATAAAATAAAGCACCTGAAAATTGATGCACATTTTCTCGAGCTTAGGCAGTATCAACTGCTATTGCTTTTAGTTTCACCTTGATCATTACCATCTTTACTTTGCTGCCAAGTGCCAAGTCCCAAGTGATGACTTTTACAGACAGCTTCGCAGAATATAAAATTAGTCTTATTATCACTTACCATTCCAATCAAAACCTTTAGGACATCCTTCACATTCATAGTACGGACTGCTGGACTTGGGACTGCACCGTCTAGTTCCGCAGGGTTTGTGGGTGTCACAGATGTGCTGACACTGTTGTCCGTTGCCGTTGTACCCAGCAGGACAGGTGCCACAGCGGGGACCTGATGATGTCTCCGTGCATTCTACACCTGAGAATTTGAAATGGGAAATGATTGCCTATGATTTTTGATTCAATGCATCTGAACTTTAGATGCTCAATCCTTTAGAATCTAAAGGCTCATGAAATTATTACAGGACTAGGTACTTCATTATACCTGCTTACCTTGGTAACAAGTAGTCTGGCGACACGACACTCTGTAGCATTTCTCTCCATTTCCATGGTAACCCTCTGGACAAGAGGCACACCGGTAGCTACCATCTGGCATGTCCTGACATTGCACACCTTTCAAAAGAAAAAACAGTTCATCTCTTTTCACACATAAATAAACTCCTTCTTGCCATGGTAGTTGCCAGTAGACAGGTATATTATTAACATCAATTAATAAAATTGAAGTGTCTGTTTGTAATGTCAAAATAACAGCTTTTTACTAAATGCATATGAAAGTATGTACGGTACATACAACAAAAACACAATTGTTAACATTTTTTTTTCTGTTTGTTCCGGCTAATCTCCGAAATGGCTGGACCGATTTTTACGGGACTTTCATCGCCAGCTATACAAATAAATAAAATTGATGTATCAAATTCCACGCGAACGAAGTCGCGGGTAACAGCTAGTGTTTTTATAAAAACCGTTTTTTTTTAAACTGCAATAACAGCCATTTAGAAAAGAACACTTGGTACTCACGTCCGCCGAAGCAAGGGTTGGCACTGCATGCAGTGCGACATGTTTGTCCATCACTGGTCAGTCGTCCCGGACATCTCTCACAGCGGTAACCCTGCTCCGTGTCCACGCAACGTTCCACTGGAGAACAGATGAAACTCATCAACCTTGGCATAATGCAATCACGACAAGACGTAATTAATACGTCTTATTTAAGGAATATTTTACTTACCGCGTACTGCTGCTTATCATCTCCGTAACCTAACAACTCTTGGGCCTACTAACTAGCACTATTCATAAGCATAATCAGCGTATAATGTTTCCTCTGCTGGGACACAGGCCTCCTCTCGGTGAGAGGGAGTGGACCATAATCCACCACGCATTCCAGTGCGGGTTTGTGGATGTCACATGTCTTCAAAATTTTGGTTCTAGAACATGCCGTTTTCCTCACGATGTTTTCCTTCATCGTTTTGAGAGCAGTGGTGATGAAATAATTCACACAAAGTGCCTGCTTGGGTTCGAAGCCACGACATACAACTCATAAGTCGCCGCCGTTACCACTCTAAGCCGCTCTTTATAAGAGTTATTGTCACAATCTGCCTTGATTATGCCAAAAGAGATTGTTTTGTTTCGTAAACACTTAAGAGATTGTTTTGTTTGTTTTGTTTCGTATACACTTAGAAATTAGAAGTAGGTACAGTACGTGTGACGCTTTGTCCATAAGGTGATGTACTGATCCGCATATGGCTCGTTAAACGACACTGGGTAGCTTGTAACAATGGCAGTTAATGGTTCTTTGAACCTAATGAAACAACCGCTATAAGCTTTGTAGACAGTTAGCATCTGGACTTGGAGTTTTGTCTAAACTCAGCGACGATTAATAAAAAAGTATACCTACATAAGAACATGCTTTTTTGAGCCTGGCAGGATTACATAGATTTACGTTGCACTAATCTGATAAATTATTCATTTTGATTGACGAACCCGAACCCATCGTGGCGCTCATTGAAGGTGGCTACTTTTCGGTTTTCCGAACAAATGATCTCGACGATCGCTTAAATTAAGACAGTCTTTGAGTAAAAGTGTGTTTAAACATTGAGCGGCAAGAGCGCAGCAGCAACATGCGTCGTTTGCAAGACACATTTCTGCCGTGCTCTAGTTAGGACCAAACCGACGAATGTTTGCGCGGCAACACTCCGCGGCACATCCAAGACACGCCGGGCACTTCAGTTGGCGATGGCAATCTGCCTAGCCTTTATTTATTACAGCCGTAGAAATACGTCCAGACACAATTAGTGACGAATGTTTCCTAAAAATGTTTGTTCGCGGCAGGTAGATAGAAGTGTTCGTGCGCGGCAGTCGTCCAAACACAGCGCAGCAGACCGCGCGCGGCAGCCGCTCACGATTTCCGCTCAATGTTTGGACACACCTTTAAGACTCTTATAAGCATCATCATTCCAATCAGACAAAAGATTTGTTAAATCTTTTTCTTTATAGACAATATACATATTTTTATCTCCAAGAAGTACTTATTATTTACGACAAAGTCTAGTTTATTAAATCAATGTAAGTGTCACTTACCTTGTGAACAGGGTCGTCTGTTGCAGGTTATGGGTCTACACCTCTTGCCGTCGCCCTCCATACCTTGCGGACAGGAGCCGCACTCGTGTCCGGTGGCTGTGCTACGGCATTCTACGCCTGTATCATACGATTGTATCGATAACATGATTCGAAATTACCTTCCCTCATTATTTTCATATTGCCTTATATTATGATAGCCAAAGTGGACAGTCTAAGTGTGTGTCTGTTTGTGTGTATTATTCACTATTGTCAATTTCATTTAAAACGATGGTTTCGTATTAGCCGAGGTTTAGATCGAATTGTAAAAATTTACTACATTTTCAATATGTAACTGCGTCACTATGTTTATTTTCAAAATTCTAAATAATATAGCTTCGATAAGTTTTGAAAGAGATCGAGCTTATTAGTTTTGAAACTCGACCAAGAAAAATGGCATCAAGTCCCCAATTAATATCCAATATCAAAACAAAAATGTATATAAAAATAACTCAAACAAAATCAACGTTGACTGTCTTCGTTTACCTAAATTACGTTGAACAAGGAACATCATTACACTTTCGCCTACAGAGCCACCCATCATACCGACATCATTATAATTGACAAATCTAGTCATTCATTCACAAATATGAATAAGGTTAATCAAGCAACTTGATATTAGGTGGGCGAGACTTGCGACTCTGTAGGCAGGCAATGTTCTGACACATATGGACTAGTACACACGCCGATATATCAAGCTATATATATCCAGAATAAGCTAACCTCTCATCGTATAGACGTTCCGTACAATGAAAGGTCAGCTTATATTAGAAATGTACGAGTACAGCTCAATATATCGTCGTGCGAACTATATAAAATAAAACGCGATTTTAAAAGAACACTTTTAATAAAAACCCACACTTTGAATATAAAAGTTGCTTGATACACCTTAAGTTAGATAAGGACGTGATAATATGACAAGAACTATGATGTTACTAAAGTTAATGAAGCTAACATAGGATACGTGTTGCTTAATTCTAAAGTACAAAATATTAATGTTAAGAAAGACGATTAATGAGATTCATACAATATCACTGCTACATTGTGAAATAAATCCGAAATTCAGAATAAAACTACGGAAGATCCTATAAACCAGTTCTAAAGATTCTATACTTACTGTTATAACAAACGATACACAAAAACACAAAACTTAGAATTTCAATAAATGCAAAACTGAAAGCTCTTGAATATTTTGAAAATACCTTCTTGCCATAATCTAAAACTGGCAAGACTATTATTTATTGAATATATAGTTTGTCAAAGTAATATTTAATAACCAGGATAGCATGAAGATCCAGTGCATCTGTCAACCGGTGGTGGAGTGGGCACGCGGTTGCAGCATTGACGCAGTTGAGTGCGCAGATTGTCGATGATACCCTTCTGTTCGCCGACCTCGCGCCGAAGGAGCTCGATCGTTTGGCGAAGGAGAGTCAGCTGACGGATTACTTCGTCTGCAAGATGAAACAGAATGATAATGTCATTAGAGGAGTGTTGGAGAATCCATTAAAAATAAATTATTGTGAAATGCTTTGGGAAGGGCTGAGCCCAGCAAAGTATGTTTTAAGTTCCAACAGTAGCACGATGGGATTGACATCGTCGCATATGTGTACAAAAATCCCTTCAATAAATAAAGATTAAAAAAAACAACAATAATTTCTTTCGTTTCGAGCATAGATCGTTGTAAACTTATTATTGATTCCAATTAGAAAAAGGTAGATGATCAACAGTACTTCGATACCTTAGTATCCTTTTGTTTTTGTACATATTTTAGTATCATAAATACATAGTTAGTTGATAACTAATAATTGTATGCGTTGCACTACCTGTTAAATAATGAATTAAAAAAAAAAAAAATTAGAATCATACTTACCATCACAAGATTCAATAGCGTTCGAAGGTATATCTCCTCTGTTAGGAACCGGCTGCGGTAGATTAATATTAGGATCAATATAGTTTCCTCTATAATCGTCTCCTTGCATCTGTTCCTCACGCTTTCTCCTCGCATCTTTCGCCATGAAGTCTCTAACTTCTTCGTAGTCAGTTTCTTCTACTGTCGTGAGAGCTGGAGGTCTCATGGTATCTTCGTGGTGGTCACAGTTAAGAGCCTCCAATACTGCCTTTTCGCTGTTGTATACTTCCACGGGAGCATTTTCTTCATGGTACTGTGAGAATATTGGAATACTTTCAAAAATTACAAAAAGCCATTCACAAGCTTCTAAGCTATTAAGGACAACCATCTTTTTCTTTATTTGAATATGCCAAAATAAGTTTTCCATTTTAATTTATTATTAGGGTTAAATAAGTTTTCAAATAAAGTCCTAAAAATTTTCGAGCACTCTCTGCAGTATCGTGAGATTGGGGCTTATTCAATGGTGCTTGAAAATAAAACGCTGGCCATCACTCAAGTATTTAATACTGGTTTATTTGGGTACTCGAGACTCTCATTTTCCAATAAAATATTGTGAACATTTTAATTTGAACTCCAAAAGAATACTATTGACATGGTCGTAGACTTTCTATTACAAAAGCATTGAAGATTGAAATTCTTCGTAAAGAAAATTGAAATACCAACTAACGACAATATTACTTGTTTTGAACTAAGTAGATACCGCTGCCTGCTCTTCATTTGTTTATATTATTGGACTGTTCGCATAACATGACTAGATATGACATAAATCAATTCGTAAAAAGCTGTTACTCACCAGTTTCATTTTCTGACTAGACAACATCGCCAGCATATCGTGTCTGCCGGACATGGTGTGCCAATGCAGGGGTTTGCAGCCTGCGACGAGCTTCACTCTACTGGGAGTGATGACCAGGGCCAGGGTGCCTTGGGAATGTTCACCCAAGCCCCAAGATACGGACTTCAAGTGACCACCATGAAGGCTCTCCAAGGACACTAGGAAAGTCGAAAATATTTAGAAGTTAGGTACATAGTAAAAACAAGAATTGAATTTTTTTAATACTTAAAAGTCTATTTTGCAATTTTTGGGAAGATACTACTTAGGTAGGTATCTATAAACAGGTAACGAAATAAATAAAACATTACAGAATTATAGAAGAAATTATCTGCCAGGAAGGTTTTGGCTATAAACCACTATAAAAGCTTACTGTTGAAAGATTCCTACAAACCGATCACCATTTACCTCTTATTAAATGTGAGTTTAATTCACTTTAACTGAAGTAAATTGAGTTAGTTAACTGACAAACTTGTTTTACCGAGCCGTTATTTATACCTGAATGCATCTTCAATCATATTTACGACAAAACTTCTTTGTTATAGCCATGGCATAAATGTATTTCGCATATTCAAAGATATCAAAAGAAAATTTTTCAAGTCGATAAACTACGATAGATCCATTCTATCTGAATATTTAAATTCCAACTTTAAGAGCGTGTATTCTGAAAGTGGTCGCAAATAGATGTCAAATATTTCGCTGGTTTTATTAATTTGGCAATATTACTGTATGGAAATGTGAAACATGGTTAACTAGTCAACTAAAATATTGATTATGAAATGCAATAATTGAAATCGTAACACCGAATATTTAGTTATAGTTGTAAAAAAAGTATTTAGAAACTTCCGAAATGCCTTTTTTACACCTAAAACGGTTACAAAATATAATTTAGTGTTATAATTGCAATTCATTATTAATATTCTAGTTCACTAGTTAGCGTTATTTAATATTTCCATACAGTAATATTGCCAAATTAATCAAAAGAGGTAAATATTTGACACCAATTTGCGACGTTGCCAGCTTTTAGAATGAACGCTCTTAAAACCTTCTCCGTTTGCTCAATGAACAAGCATAAAAGTAGCTGTAGGTAATACAACTGAGTGGTTTTATTCGTTATGGCACATATGTTGTAGAAGTTTCAGCACAAAATGTGGCCGTTTAGCACATTATGTGGCCGCTCTAACAGTAATGCCTTTAGACGTTACTACAACATAAATTGTATACTTTTTCTTTCGTAAACAAGCGGTAGTTTAGGCTAAAATTGACTATATTTTTCTATAACAAGTAATTATAATGTTTTTGTCTTAGTTACTTTCACACAAAAATACTAGAACGCACGTTTAGAGAAGAACGACGAATCCATCGTAATATAAATTGGAAATGGCTTACGTGTTTATTCAGAGGTAAAATGTATCCTGTTTCGTACGCGTAAAAGCAAATATGTACCGTTTCCAGGAATGGTTATGTTACCATTTCCTCCGTGTTTATTAACATTTTAGATAGCAATTCATTCTCACGCTTTCTCTCAATATTGCTAGGTACCTTGATATAAGCGTGGGCTCGTGTTTATATCATAATCAGTTTGTCTCTCCTGACTCCTCTAATACCATGTAGATCTGATCTGCCCTTTAGCTTCTTTACGGTTAATACCATGCAGATGGGTCGCCGTATCTATTGATAGTAACCGAGTATCCTCGCTCTATCTTACTTACCCTTATTGCTCTTCCCATTATAATAGAGCGAGATGGCAGCATCCTCAGCTCCCTTCGCATGAAGCAGCTCCTCTCTGCGGACACTGCTGCCATGAAGACCTCGTACCAAGATGGCCAGCTCTCCACTGTCACCGTCACGGGCGTTCCCAGCTGCTGTTATTACGCTGCCTGTTGCATCTGGAAATAAGTTTCAAGGAATTTACTTCACATAGAATCGTAAGCAAAAGGAGTACGAGTATGTATGGATCTTAGTCGTAGCAAGTGACGTTCTGTAGTTTCTGCCTATCCCTATGGTAAGAACGCGATGAGTGAGCTTATGTTTGTAGAATCGTATTGTCATTATTCCTTTATATTGCAAAGAACAAAAAAGATCTAAGTCTTGAAAATATTATGACTAGGAAATTATAGTAGTCCAAGGAAAGGAATAACGAAAAGTTAAATACTTTTCCAGTCTCCGCTCGTACTCACAGCACTCCTCCTTAATCGTTCGACAGTGGCAGCAAACTTTACCCCTAATTACCATAAATAAGTAATAATTTACCTTACTACAAAATCCGTAGTAATTAGTCATGGCTATAAATAAAATACAAAACTATTTAACATGATTGACGATAGCCGTTCAAAACTATATTGTTACATTTTGCTTGCTGTATCAATTCTAATATACAGGTTAGGGACATAACAATCTAACCCTAAAACATAAACAATATATACGGTGGGCTGCATCAATTGGGTACCCCAGCTGTATTAAAAGTTTAATACAACTGGGGTACCCAATTGATGCAACAAGTAAAAGGAAAAGTCTGTCAGTGAGAAAAGTGCCCAAAAGGCTGGTAGCGTTGCCACGTTGGATGGCAAAGCTGACTCTTTGATCTAAAAATTGGTCGACTCTTCACGTGACCGTGGCTACGGTCACGTGAAGAGTCGACCAAACGCTTGGCGATGTCCCGAAATGGCCCTAGTGCTTCATCCTCAAACGGCTCAAATATAAATCTCCATATTTGGTATTTAATTTGCTTAACAATAAATTTCCCTGACAGCAATGTTATTATCGAGTAGGTAACATTACTGTTAGCCGATACTAAATAAAAAATAAATTTTAAATTCGCATTTACTAAACTTAACATTCAAAGGTCAAAGTGAGTTTCAGAGATCAACGAACTCAAAAGCAAATAAATAGGTAGAAGAAAGCTTCGAGAGTTAAATTATGGCACTCATCTCATACTTATTGTTCTTATCGAAACCCTCTCAAGACAACGTTCGAATCGTTTACTTCAGTCAGCGGATTTGGCTCCTAATGGGCGTTCGTGCCACGAATTACTGACTGCGCGTAATTAGATTATTATTTGAGGATTAATTCACCCTACTCAATATTTAATTAATGATTTTTGTTATTGTTTCTTTTTCAGCCTGTAATTTTCTGTTATCTCCAAACTGAACTAAAGGAATTGGACGTGCCATTTGGTTACCATACACGTTGCCTACCAACAAACAAGTCAACGACTCCAAAAGCTAATAAACTGTTTTTTGAAAACATAGGAGCTTAGTTATATTAAAAAGCGAAAACCGGCTAAGTGCGAGTTGGGCCACGAACAACACAATGAAGTGTTCCGTAGTTGGAATGAATTTATCGCAAGTACAAACTTAAGTTTGTAGTTCAAAAACATCTTCTCCCATACGGAATGTATGGGAGAACATGTTTTTGCAACCGTAAATGTAAGTTGGACGATTATTACTCGTTAACTTGTTAAGCCTACTTAGCTGTGATAGTTTTTCTTTTAATTTCCTTATATATACTACTGCCGTGAATTTTTCACATATCCAAAACCAACCATTTAGCTGGCAGAGGGGGGGACACTTGACTCTAACAAAAATTAGCACTTTAAAGCTTAATATTTCGCAAACAGCTCCCTGAATCCAAAAATGGCTTTCACAAACTCGCAATATTTTAGAATAACCTATCCAACGACACCCCACATCATAGGATAGATGAGAAAAAAAACATCCCCACTTTACGTGTAGGGGAGGTACCCTAAAAAAAAATTTTTTTCAAGATTTTATTTTACTACTATGTGATTAATATGTATACCCATGCTAAATTACAGCTTTCTACTACAAAGAGTCTCTGAGCTAAGTCGCGGACAGACAGACAGACGGTCATGGCGAAACTATAAGCGTTCCTTGTTTACTACGGAACCCTAAAAAAACGAAAAGTTGAAAATTAATTACTTGATGCATTCGCTTGGTTTGATAACAAAGAACTTTTGTACCTTTCAGTGCTAACCTAAAATTAAATTTAATTAATTAATTAATTTTTTTTTTTTTGACTGCCTCATTGATCTAGTGGTCGCAAGCGCTACTGCTGAACATGCTGGGTTCGATTCCCAGGTCGGGCAAAGTGTTATTGGGTTTTTCTATCAGAAATTTCTCAGTAGCAGCCTGGAGTCTGGATCTGTGCCCGGTTGATGGCAATAGGCTCGCCCCCTCTTACATGGGACTTAAAAAACATAACTGGCGAAATGTGGGTGAACCTGCTACAGGGACACCTCTGCCCAACCCTTCGGGGAAACAAGGCGTGATGTTTATGTTTTTTATTTTTATTATTTAATTTAATTTTTAATTTTTGGTTTAAATTTCATTTTATTACTGTAAAATAATGTTAAAGAAAGAAGTTTTGCGATAACTTTGAAAATAATACCTTTAAAGTATTCCGCAAATTGATTGATTGGTTCACATAAATTCGCAGAACTTTATACAGAATAAAAAATCTTTTAATCTGTATTAAAAGATTTTTTATTCTGTATAAAGTTCTGTGAAAGAGGTTTTTATATTTATCTATTTTATATAGAATATCTGTATATTCTATATAAAATAGATAAATATAAAAACCTCTTTAATTCGTAAAAGAGAGCAAAATTTTCTGTAAAAGCAAGATAACAAAATCAGAAATCTTATTTAAACCGAGCGAGCAACATTGGCAGCATAATAAACTTTTTCGACAAAAGCAGCCCACGAGATGATCCAAGTAGAAATTCGTTGAAATTGTCACAAAGATCACAAGTTCAATAGATAAGAGTTCCTACCTATTTGTATAGATTATATTGGGTTCGTGGTTACGAATGATAACAGCTCGTCAACCCATTGAACTGAGAGATAGGCGGATATTGTTACTAAATCGAATAGCGAGTATAAAACGATGTTTCTTAATTTAGCATTGAGACCCGATATCACTAAACTTATAAGTTACTAGCTTCTGTCCGCGACTTCCTTCACGTGGAAGTCAATCAAATATAGCCTCTAAGTTACTCGCTGATTATGTAGAAAGAAAGAAAAGAAAGAAAGAAAAAGAAAAATGCAGCTTTGTATGTAGCTTTTATATAGGTGAAAGCATTTTTAAAATTGGTTAAGTAGTTTTTGAGTTTATCTATTAGAAACACACATACTAAAAATGAAATCTTTTCTCTTTATAATATTAGTCAAGTTATAGTTAAGATACAGATCTTAAGTTAGAAAGTACTTACAAAGCTCTACAGGACTCAGGCAAATAGGTACTACCAGGGGGCTTAAAACGGCCGCTTTGGCAGAAAAATATTGTGAAAATATTATGAATCACACAAACTGACAATTAATATTACGCAATTTATGTGTTTCACAGTTTTGTATTTTAATGAAATAACATTTAAACTATAGAAATAAAAAATAAACGTTTAATTTGATTATTAAAAACTGTAAAGAAAAAATATCCGGTAAAATTACGATGCATGAAATTCTGATAAGAATTGAATTGAATACTATTCAGCTAAAATATGTGTTACCGTAGAGGAATTGTTAGAAATTAAAAAAATGAATTGCTTTTAGAGGAATTGCTTAATGTGACCGTCTGGTACCTATATTCAAATTGTATGTTTATTGATATGTAGAACATTAGGTAGGTATTAAATAATGCTAAGCACTGAAAATGGAAATCAGTACCACCTGTCAGCTAGGCCAGAATTAACGGTGCGAAATTAATACAAACACCTGGTTCTAGGCATTTACTGTGATGAAATATAGTCAATAAATCATCTTAGTTGTGGTTACCACACGTCTCACCTTTGCTCAAATAATTCGGTATTTAATAACTTTAATATTACCGAGATTTAAATCAGAATTTGTTTTTAAACTAATCTTAATAACCCTTAAGGTGCCTATTTATAAAATACTAGCTTCTGGCCGCGACTTCGTCTGCGTGAAACTTCGGCCCCCGACTCACCGCGTCGCATCGCATCGCCCGCCCGCGCTGTTACTTCGTTTTCGTTAAGCTTTCTTTCCTACTTATTTTCTTTTTGCTCGGCTCCTAATTGTCATAGTGTGATGGGCTATCCAATGCAAAAAGAATTTTTCAAATCCGACTGGTACTTCCGGAGATTACCCCCTATATACAAACTTACAAATAAACAAACTTGCAAACAAATTTAACCTCTTTATAATATTACTAGCTTCTTCGTCCGCGACTTTGTCCGCGAGCCTATAACTATAAATCATCTTTTTGCTTATTTCTCACACATCTGTAGAATGATTGTAAACTGGAGGAGCGAAACCACCTAATATAAGCACATCTTTGCTTAAAAGGTGACTCCAAACCTAACATAGTTATAACCTTAAGTGAAGAAATAAACATTTTTTTTTTTTATTTATTTATAACGTTCTCAAGAATTGGGCTATCCAATTCAAAAATATTTTTTCAAATCCAACTGGTAGTTCCTGGTACTTACAAACAAACAAATTTTACCTCTTCATAGATAGATTATAAGTAGGTATTATAAGTATATAAATAATAAATGTGTAAGTAATAAGTAAAGATAAAGTGGTTCTCACTCTGTACCAGATTCGGGGATAAAACCTTAAATATTTGAAGGACTATAGTCTTGCTTGCATTGTAACTACAAGATGTTAGTTAGCCATTCCCCCGTTTGCGGCAGGATCTTCAAAACATTAAAACACATGTATTTTAAGAGCAACAAGGACAAGATTCCAATAAAACGCTTGTCGATTTCAGTCGCTCCCAGGAAAGTTATTCTGAACCGTATGACACAACCGTTGACTCACACGAGACGGATCACTATTTTTATTTGTATCTTACTTATTTACTTAACTATCGTGTACCTACTCCAGTCTTTAACTATGCAATTCCTTAACAAGACTTCTTACCATAATGTAGAAATGTAAAGACTGATAATAGATACATGGAAAATCCTATCACCCCTCGTTAGCAGTAGTAGAAGATCCGACCTAGGAACGACCTTCACCCAACTGTTAAATGTATGAAAATTATTTTTATTAATATTTAGTAAGTTGGAAAATATATCGCGATTGGATTGGCAAAAATAATCTTGGCCAGACCGAGTTAATTTTTTTTTTCAAAAATGACTTTTTTTTAACAAAACAACATATACACCAATGGAAAGAGCTTTTCAAGGAGAACCTTTTCTACTAACTCGATATTGCCAATTGTTAGTCAATTTGGAGTTAATGACCTAAATATTTGATTACTTGGTCACCTAAGTTTAGGAATGTTCTTGGTGCCCAATAGCCATAAGTGATAAATATAATTGGATAGTGCTTTTTAACAGAAATATTTGTAACTAAAACGAATTAATCGTTAAACTTTTAATTAATCATAATCTGGTCAGGAACTTTTTAGCCACTCGCGAAATATTTTTTAGCATACCGGTAAACTGCTTTAACTTTGCCTGGCGTCCTAAGTTTGCCTATAAGCTATAATATCCTTTTCATTTTACTTGTATGGCAATTGAAACTTTGAGTTCCCATAGCGAGCTTTAAATTTCGATTGCCTTATAAGTAAAATGAAAAAAATATTACATCTTTTTCATTATAGGACGCCAGGCGAAGTTAGGGCAGTTGAGGTACTAAAAACGCTTTTCATCCATTAAACAGATGGGTGAACGTCGTCTCTAGGTCGGAGCTTAGACCACAATGAAATTGCAAATATCAGCGTACGCAATTTGGTTGTCTAAAGAAAAAAATTAATTATAAATTGTCCCATATAAGAAACTAGACAGATGTTGAGTGAGGTTATTACAAGCTTTATATGATGTTGCCTCGTTCATATGTGTTTTATGAGATATTACAAACGATTCATCAAAGTCTACACATATTTTGACATATTGATGAACGAGTGAAACAGAAACCGTTCTCAATAATGTTTAAACACTCCATCTTGTTCTTTATTTATATACTTTTTTTTGTTTACTTGGTAATAAAACGAAGAATGTGTTATTTTAAACGTTTGAACAACGTTAAAAGTTATGCTTTTCCTTGAACATTTAAGCTCAAAATCAGCAGTATAACCAATTGATCCACAATGGTTACCGAGAATCAGCCTCTAATAACTGAAATTCCGTAATAGGGAATGCCATAGATTTTGAGGCCATAAAGTCAGCGGTAGTAGAAATAGTCTAAGAGACAAGGCAACAGCTATATATTCGTGAAATGTACAAAGCTAGGCACTCAACACACAATGTAGAGCTTCGGACAGAAACGATAACAGAAGCTCTTAAATTTCCCATCACTTCCCAAGTGAACTGAACCGTGAACGGGACGTCAAAGAGTACGAGCTGACGACGCCGAAGTAGCAACAGTACATTTACTATGGCTGCATAATCTTGTTTCTCGTTGACATCCCGTTCACGGTGCGGTGGAAAAACAGTGTAAGGCCTATTTCATAAAACCGAGAGGTGACAGGCACAATCTGAAAATTCGACAATTTTACAAGTTTCTTTCATTACACATTTTTGACTAGCTTATATCTGCGATTTCGTATGCGTGAATTTCTCGATCACAGCTCCACCTACTGGGTTCAATTGTGAATCTAAACCATCCAGAGACCCACTTAAACGCATAAAAATTTCATCAAAATCAGTCTAGACGTTTAGGAGGAGTTCAGTGACATGCAGATGTGCAGAAGATATATAAAAAGAAGATTAAACAACACCTGTCGTGAATCTGTCAATTTGGAATTGTTTGTCAAATAGTTTGTCATTGTCAGTAATATGAAATAGGGCCCTAAAGTTATACCATTTCATGGTAGGTAAAAGTATGAACAACGAAGAACCTTTGACGAACATGAATTTGAAAGCTTCTCCTCTGCAACCCAAGAAATTCCCGTTACTTTATTACAGCTGTCCGCTGATCTCAAAGCTTCGCACAGTTAGTACTTGTGATGGCGACATAGTGATGTCACAGAGGAGCCGATGGCGTAACGGTACGAGATAAAAAGTAAACTCGCATCGCCTTGTAGGGCCTTCCTGCTGAGCGCGCCACGCGATCCTGACCCCGATGCGATTAAATAGCGTTATGCTTTTTTCCTTTGAAGACTTGTTTATGGTATGGCTAATATTGTGTTGTAGACAGCTAGGGTGTTTTTTTTTCATCTAGGTACAGCATGTCCATTGCCAGTTTTTGTACTGTCAACTGCACCAGTCAGTGCAGGACTCAATAGTTTAGAATTTTGAAAAACTAGGCAAGATTTATTTAAAGTCCTTCTAAATCCTTCACGTTCATTCTAGCAAACTACAAACCATGAACAGTCAGTTTAAGTAGAACTGTGATCGTTTATGGGCTGATGTGTAGGTATAAGGATTCTAATACATAAGAAAACTTAATTGATCGTCAAGCGTCGTCAATCAACGTCGATAGTGTTCATCAGTCCATCCGGTAGCAACAAAGTTTACCGACAGGTTATTACTGTAATTATCTGAACTGTTCCGACATACTTCATACGGCTTTAGAGTGTATTAGCAGTGAAGGAAAAGATATTATAGAGGAGCTCGTGCTAAATAATAACAGCGTCACGGGTCGATCCCTCAGGTAGCTTAACCTGAGGGACGCTTGCCGGGGTTGGTCCGTGTTGGCTGACCATCTTTACATATCCCGACTCCCCCATGTATCGGAAAGCACGTCAAGCCGTTGGTCCTGGCTGTCATTCGTGGATCTTTTACAGTCGTTACGGGTAGTTAGAAGCCCGCAAGTCTGACAATCAGTCTTACCAAGGGGTATCGTATTACCCAGTTATTGGGTTGTGGGAAGTCATCCATCTGTATCTGCATCCAGCTGTATCTGCTTAGACTGGAAGCCGACCCCAATATAGTTGGAAAAAGCTTGGCAGATTAACGAACTCAATAATCGAGAAATAGATGACGTGATAGGTATCTTATCTTACAGATGCCATATATGACGTATACAGATGACTATGGTAATCAGTGACTATGAATGAGGCATAGACTCAAATCACTTCAGCTAACACAACAGACAGAAATTCCTTCACATCAAACGTTAAAACAATCTACAACATTGTGTTAAAATTATCAGGTCCTGTACATTTTCTATCTCGGTCAAAGTAATTGCTAGTCTAGTCTGGCTGCATTTAATTAATGATATCATTTCCAAAAACATTTGTTTTTTCTAACAGGAAATCTCTATACATAACTACATAATATACGAAGGTAGTGCTCGTATATTTGTCACAAGGCTCATGGACAGTGAAGGCGATACAAATTAGGCTATCAAAGCGGCGCGTGGGCAGTGTTAGGGTCCGCCTTACCTAATACAGTAACGAAGCTTGGCGGATGCATAATCAGCTGTTCGGACCGGTTCTGGGGACAATTGGGCTGATTTTTTATGAGATAAGAACAAGAAGTTTGATAGAGTCGGAATCTTCATGAAATTAGTCCTATTTGAGGTGACAGCGTAAGTGAGCATTCAATACTTGTTTTTGCAAAGTGTGCGTCCTATTTGTGCAGGATAAACATCTTTTCATTCTCTTGATTCGTTTTTTCTTTCGCACAAATAAAAAGGATTTTGACAATGTCATGTGTTTCTTAGAAACCTGGCGGCTACCGCCAACTTCCTAGGGTTACACTTCGGCCAAGGTATCTTGAACATCAAAGTGTCAGCAGAAAACAAGTTCTTTTCTATACCAGTGTGCATTTAAATATTAGTCCTTAACAGTCACTTTAATGAAAACAGCAGTGATAGCCTTGTGGTGTGACCGTCGGACTGCCAAGTCATAGATCTCGAACCTATGGCACGCAGCTCTGACTTTTCGGATTCATTTGCTTATTGTATAATTATCACTTGCTTCAAAAACGGTGAAGGAAAACATCGTGAGGAAACCGGCATGCCTGAGAGATATTCCTCGACGGCATGTGAAGCCAAGCCAGAAGCCTATGAGCAGCATGAAAACCCTGACACCGGGTTAGTCACTGACCACACGAAAGAAGACTTTAATGAACGTCGACGTGTCGATTACGTTGCTTAGTTGCGAGCTAGCTGCTCTTAATACTCCTAGATTTGTTAGCAGAATTCCAATTAGAGTTTAAGGCCTACAAATCCTACAATGTTCAGAAGAATGGTCGGTAGAAAAAACCTTTATACAGTGGAATTCAAATTAGAAGACTGCCCGAATTTCCAAAAAAAAACAAGACTCAAGGCGGAAACGAGGATTCGACCAAACGATCCCCGAGATTAAAATTTCTTATTAACATTATTTTCTTTAATATCTTCGCAGGCCCTTCATGGCATTTTGAAGTTCCGAAGTAATTATAATAACAGATCGGCTGTTCCGAAGTAAAAATGTATTTTTAATACAAAGATTATGGAAATTATCAGAGAGTATTAAAATGAAGAGAATACGTAATTTATTACACCAAAGTTACTTTTTATTTGAACTGTTGACTACATCGCATATTTTAAATATGCAATTTGATTAACAGTTATCAAGACTTACAAAACAATTGGAGAATTGAATTAACTCGAGCATTATAATTTTAATTAAAATAATTTTATTGACATACGCTACTTTATTCAAATTTGAGAATTTCCCGTACAAAAATGCTGGACCTCCAGTTTCAGTTACCAATTTCTCAAAAGCAGCCCAGCAAAATTCTATTATACCTAAACTCTTTATTTCATCAACGTTAAGTTTAGCCGAAAATTGAACAAAATGTGGTCATATAAGTATGCTTCTTTCATTGATGTATCTACAAGATAAGGTACGATGGGGTTAGCATATCCGTATTGATAAAAACCCCCTGTTGTTAATAAAGAATAAAAAAATAAAAAAATGTATTTACAAATAATTCAATCATTGTTAAGAACCTCCGAACATTAAGGTTGACGACTCGAACTCGTTGGTGGCGTAGCTAATATGCATGCTATTTAGTAAAGTTTTTTATTTATTTTGTATTAATTTATTTAGTGAAATAGACGATGATTTATAACGAAAACTAGCGCGTAAAATTTCATGAACAGACCTTTGGGCGTATTATGGAAAAACCACTGTATGTATCTAATCAAAATAAAATTATTTTAACTTTTCAATAAATTATTATTTATTCCTGCACTGTTTCTATTTTGCCATTTTCATACTACATAAGCTATTTATTTACGCCCAAAGATGAATTAAAATTAGTGTTGAAATATGTTTCGACGCTCATAACTTCCAAATCATTACTTTTTTCCCAATTCTGCTTCCATGCAGGGCTAGATAATGACGAGGCAAATTGATATATTTTTTAGTTTTGAACGTACACCGTCAAACAAACGAGTAATCACCGTACTACGTTTGTATGGAAGAATGACCGACTAGTGTACCCTTAAACACCTTGATAATAGGTACTACTAACACCAACAGCATTCTCTTGCCCTTATTTTATTTGGGGTCAGCTCAATATGTCTAGTACAAGTAGGTATTTATGTTATTTGTCAAGTACCTACTAACATACCAATCATTATTCGCTGCCCACATACGTAGATGATTTCATATTCCAATTTCATAACAGTTCATTGTATGCATGATACATTAATTAAGTGCTAAACTAGCTAATTCAATTATGATGTCATTCTTAACAAGTATTACAACTTCATTTAGCCTCAATTTGGTATTTGGATTTCCGTATCTCGAAATTAAGATGATTTTCTTAAAAATCTCCTAATGGTTCCTGATCAAAGCCAATATCGGTTGTTATAATTTTTAGGATTGTGAATAGATGCGTAAACCCTTCAATATTAACAATAACATCACGCCTGTAATCTCCGACGGGTTAGGCAGAGGTGTACCTATACAGGGTGGCAGGGACATCGACGCGAAAACTGTTATCATGGATTCAGTACATGATTCTGAACCCCTCCGCGTTGAAATGTATCGTCGGTTATTAAAAAAAACATCAGCTATTTCATAGAAAACTGCAATACCTACGCAGCTAAAATGTATGGAACAGCACATTTTTTTTAAATAACCGACCAAAAATTTAAACATACTGATTCATGGCGGAAACAGTCTTCGCGTCGATGTCCCTGCCACCCTGTATAGTACACAGTACATGATTCTGAACCCCTCCGCGTTGAAATGTATCGTCGGTTATTTAAAAAAACATCAGCTATTTCATAGAAAAGTGCAATACCTACGCAGCTAAAATGTATGGAACAGCACATTTTTTTTAAATAACCGACCAAAAATTTAAACATACTGATTCATGGCGGAAACAGTCTTCGCGTCGATGTCCCTGCCACCCTGTATAGTACACCCAAATTTCACCAGTGTCCCATGTAAAAGGGACCCACCCTATTGCTATTAACTGGATACAAATCCAGACTCCAGGCTCTAGGCTGCTCTGCCGGGGTTGCGAAGAAAACCGAAAGGGAGATCGTGGCCCCCGGCAACAGGGCAACCGAAGGAACACGGATGGGTTTTAGTCAGTAAGAGTCTGAAACGCCCTCCCGCTCCGCCCAGAGCGGGAGAAGTTATTTGATGATTTCCCACCGACAAAAAAAAAAAATTAAATAAGGCTCTAGGCTGCTTCTAAGAAATTCCTCAGTTTATATTAACCTACAAAACGTATAGACAAGCGGAATTGCAAAAGACAACGACAGAACGAGACGTCTCACATGCGACGCTTCTAAACTTCCGATTCTAATGTACCTACGTAAGTATACGGAGGACATCAGCTGATTATCTACTGCCAGAGAAAATGGCTACGCCACTTTCAAGCGGCGTTCAATCAACGTCTGCACGACTTCTTATACGGAGAAACGCTAGCTTACCGCATAAGTATAATCAAATACTCATCTTTTAAAACTCCGTTTAAAATTGGCATCTGACGGAATATACAGTATGAGTCTTTATACTCACACATATCGAAATTAGGGAATGCTTAATTTTATCGACGGAAAGGTACATGATTTTGAACCCCTCTACGTTGAAATTATTAGACGGTTATTAAAAAAAGAAATGCTGTTCCATACATTTTGACCGTGTAGGCATTGCACTTATAATTTTTTTTAAACCGGCGAATAATTTCAACCGAGGGGGTTTCATGTACGGAATCCATGGTAATAGTTTTCGAGTCGATTTGGGATGTTATCCTGTAAACTCATGTCTTATTCTTACCGTTCTCTTTGTATTCTCTTCCCAGCTGCAAGCATTGCCTTTCATTCATCCCTAATGTGGCCCAATATTCTGATCCCAAGAACATACCAATATTCCACAGAAATAATTAAATACAAAACATCAATTGAAACAAATTGTACACGTTATCAATAATTCAAAGAACAATAACTCTTAGGCTACATAATTAAAATTATAGGACCCAATTCCCGACGACATGCGTAGGCGCAGGCTCGTAACTAACCGCGCCGATGAGGTCATTGTTGCAACCTGCTCACTGCTGCATTTTATTAGCGAAATACGTATTTGGTCAATAGATATGTAGTTTTACCATCGTAAATAAAATTAACTTAGAAATGAATATCATTTTCATTTTAGATTGGTTTCGAGAGCGTCTTCCTTTTACCAAGTTTAAAGAAATGAGCCATAAAGGAATTGACATATCGGTATCGGTAATTTATTTTTTAGTAACCGGGGGACCTTTGGTATATAAACATGACTAGTATAATGACAGACTTATTAGAATATTAGATCATCATATAATTAATCACCAATAATATAAGGTCATTGTCCACGTTGACTCAAGTTTCCCAGATTCCTAGACTAATACTTGGTTTCTGAAAAGTGAGCTAGTCAACGGCGAGGATTACTAAGTCAAATTTTTATATTGAGTAGTCGGGTCGAGTAGTCGGGGTCGAGATGTCCTGGGGTTGAATTGTTACGGGGTCGAGTTGTCCGGGTTGAGTTGTCCGGGTCGAGTTGTCTCGAGGTCGTGTTGTCCTGGTACCGCTCAATAATAAGTCTCGTATTTGAACACAATGTTTACGTAACCCAAAACCAGGGGTAAACAAATCTTTATCATGTAAAAAAGGACCAAATTATGCAAGATTTTGCTTACAAATTTATAAGCAGCATGTTGCATAATTTGGTCCCTTCAAGAGAAACCTTAATATTTTGCGTAACGAATTTTCACAGATATTAAACTTGTAGGAACAGTTTTCTGTTCAATATCTCAAATATTTGAAGAAGAATAGAATGTACCTACTGAAGTCTTTTTGAAGCCGTTTTATAAAAATATTCAGGAAAGTTAAATGTCCACTTTACATACTCGTAGCTGCTCTCGAGAATGTGTTTGGTAAAAGTTCTGCCTGTCGACCAAAACAAGAACAATATCTTGAAGTACCGGCTACTCCATTGAGTAAAGTTGCCGAGAAAATTTAAAAATTTGGGAAAACTGAAAGAGCATTTTCTACGGGTTTTTTTTTTTTAATTTAGACAGGACAAAGTGTGTTGGGTCAGCTAGTTTATTATAAAAATAACATCGGATTCAAACACAGTAGTATAGTTCAATGGATTCAAACCATTTTCCGAATTTGTAAATATCGAACTAGATATTAGATATAAGTCTGCTCGACGGTAGTCACCATTTACCAATTTTATCTGGGCCACACGACCCTTAGCAACAGATTTAATTTTAATTGAATCTGCAGGCTCTTATATTAATTGATAAAACCATAATGTTACACATCTGTGAACGTAATCAAATGCTAGTTCACATAGAACACCATACTGTTAACATTTCGTAAGTTCTAATTCACGTGGCTTTGTAAATAAATATGGAGCCTAATAAATTATGTATAATGTACCCGCCAGATGTGTTGCTAGCCATCTGAAGCGTTTTGTATAGTTGAATTTGGGTAAGCTGATATTGGGAATGAAATATGTAACCGAATTGTCGGAAAGGACCTATACATAAGGTACTAAAACTTAAAAGTACCTATTTCTTTGCACAACCAATTGCTAATTTAATACGTAATGGACGATCGTGTGTTGAATCATCTCGGCGTCGGAATTACGTACATAATTTAATTATTTACAAGCAAAACAAAACTTGATATATTGCAGACATAGAGGAAGGAAGGTTTGATGGGAATGGACGGTAATACCTCCCGCGCCATCATAGAATATTATATTATTTCTCGTCAGAGAAAATATCTAGAAAATTCCTTGTTCCGCCTCCAAATATGAATTTATGATGTAAACGAACATCAAGTGGGGTACTTTAGGTAAATAAATAGGCTTCGAACTAATTTTGAATGTAGATATTAAGAAAATGATTAGATCGATTTTTGAGAAATTTTGCTCGTGAACATGTAGATAGACACACAGGTACTCCTAATGTAGGACTTCAATCAACTCGGCCTATTGCAGGACATAGGCCTCTTCCAGGATGCGCCACAACACCACAGGGTGTTGTGGCGCATCCTCCGCCTTTCGCATCCAGTCTGTCCTAGCCACCTTTTTAAGGTCGTCGGTCCATCTAGCTGGGGGGCATCCCACACTACGTTCTAGGACTCGTCTGCTCCACCGGCCATTGGTTCTTCGACAAACATGGCCAGCTCACCGCCACTTGAGCTTACTCACTCTGCAAGCAATGTCGGTAACTCCGGTTCTTTTCCGGATGACTTCATTTCTGATTTTATCCTTATCGCGCTGAGCCATTTTGAATTTATGGACCAGCCCGACTGTCAGTGTAATCGTTTCGGCACCGTATGTCATAACGGATCCAACGGTTCAACCGTTGGATCCGTTATGACATACGTCTTCAAACATTGCGGGATAGGTGACGAGAAGACTTGACCAAGTTTTCCAAACGCTGGCCAACCCAACTGGATCCTTCTGTCGGCTTCTTTCTCAAAGTTGTGTCTACCAAGCTGTACCCTAATGGCGTAATACACGATCAATCACAATTTGTTTCGATTTGAAATAGATAGCTAATCCATTGCTTCATAAGTTGAAAAAAAAAAAATCTGCTAAACAACGTAAATAACGCAATGAATGTTGTTGAACTGTCAAAATGAAATAAATTAATCATAATCGTTTAGGAAAATAAGTTACGCAATTAGGGTACTGGAAGACTTGCCCTAGGTAGACATATTCCTTCACAACTTCGAGAAGCGACCCTTCGATGTGCATTGGACTCGCCAAATTCATGCCGAGGCCAACCCGCCGAGAAGCGCCATTTAAGCTGTGTAGCATCTGGCCTCTTCTATTGACTAAAAGACGTTGAATTAATTAAGCTATCAAGTTTGTAATATCCTTTTGAAGTCGGAAGCTTTTAAAGTAACCGTGGCTAATAAGAATCCTTAGAAATTCATCATGATATCCGCCAGTTCTTTTGTCACTTTTATTAACTTCTACTTTAAACTTTCCTACCTTTTGACATTTCCTTATAGGAATACACTTTTAACTTAACGAGTTATTTTGAGGATTTTAAACAAGTCTTCAAATGAGTTCTGATGATAATGGATTGGTCAGACAGCGATTCTAATCGTCCTCGTTTCATAAGATGTAATTTAATTAAGGAATGAAATGAGCACGTAGCATTCACTGTTTAACGTATAGGTATAAGCAGCTATTAAGCCATCGTGTTACGCTATTAAAAATACAGTTAACAATGAAACAAATCTTCGTAAGTGTTTAAAAGAACAAACTCCATCTATCTCCACTCTCTTCTTTCTTTGAGAATGATTAAGAAATTATAATTTATACGTAATAATTGCTATAAAATATTAAATTCGGAATTTCGGACAGCAAATACGCATAAATGCAACACTTGGTACAAAAATAGCAACGGTGTTCAAATGGTAACAAGCAATTTCCACTAGAGTGGAACATAACAATCAGTCTTCATTAGTAGAGTCACAAAATGCAAGTGTTGATTGATGACTGAACGGATACTTCCAGGAATCAAGGTACCTTTATTAAATGATTAATGCTACGTATGAAGAAACCCATTTTCAGTCTATTGGATGCCATTATCTTATTAGTTCCTATGCACATCATAAGCATAATTTTCCTGCATACCCTTATTCCAATTTATTTGGGGTCGGCGTAACATGTCTCTTTCTTCCATACTTCTCTAAAGTTTTTTTTTTTAACCAGTGCACAAACTTAAACACGTGACTTTACCCATCGTTATGAACAACTTTTACAATGGAACCAAAACAGGAATCGAGAAAAAAAAGTGTTAGCACTCCGGGAGTGCCGTCAGAAGTGAAAACTTGAACAAGAACGCCTTGGTGGAAGAAAAATACTTGTATAAAGAAAACAATCGCGTTTACAAAAATGAGGTGTCGTCATGGTGTCGCGAAATCAATGGTTTAGTCCCATCTCAAAAATGCAAAACGCGCCTAAAGAAGTTTTCCCTTCAAATCAGCTGTACCCTACATTTTGATGTGTTATGCGAACATAAATTGTAGTGGACAGCTGATTTTTTTTTCGCCATTATATGGTGAGCAAAGTCACGTTTTAAGTTTGCGCACTGGTTAAAAACTTACCCTGTATAAGTCATCGTCGTTATTATAGTTCCTAATAAAAATGCTTATTTTTCACTTATAAGAGAACTACGTAGAGTTTTAGGCAGGAATCTGCACGTAGTTCCATATTATCTGAAAATATACCTGTATAAAGTATAGGGCCTTTCACAATTATGACAAATGGATATTATACTTAGGTATCTGTGATTTTACATCCAAATAAGTCTTATAAGTAAAGGCAAATGGGCTAAGTTCGTTTTCCTTAACAGTAAACAAATTCCAGTAATTTTGACTCACAGCTGGATTACGACACCCACAACAATATTTGTAACCTACAAGTTTGTAAACATGATGCGCTTGAGCATTGTGTGAAACCAGTATTATGCTCCCTATATGGACTACCATATGTCCCTTGACCTGATAATTGTGACGCTTCTGCTTTATTCGGAATTTAAATGTAATTTAATTTGTATTAGGTACTTTGCATGTGGATGCTGATGGACATTAAAGGGCAGTAACATGAAGCTTGTATACGTTACGAAACAGTTTCGTAAAAAAAACGATTCTAGCTATAAGTATTATGATATAGGCATGTCAGTGTTATACGCAAGAATTAATATTATACGTAGGCAAAAGATTTTTTGTAAGAAAAGAACCAGTCGGATGGACGAAGGCAGAAAGTTAAAACGAGATGGCAACTGGTAAGATGTATGGAAGAAAAAGCATAAATGATCCGTCGACCTCAAATGACCTCAATAAACTTGGAAAAAGACGAAAAGATGCTGATCAATATAATACCGAAGACCTATCAAATTAAAAAAATCGAGCCAACTCACACGTAACGTAAAAAGGTATCGTCACATTAACTTACCTCCACCAACCTTACCTAGGCACATTTTCTTGGTGTTTCTCCTACACCGAACTAATATTCTTTAATCCCGAGATCACTCGACGCAGCCCCAACTAAGCGTGACAAATAGATTACGAGACGGTTTGTTTACCTTGCCGGCTAAATTCCATAGCTTTGTCTATCATAATAACGTGTCGCTGGCGCTTTGGGGACTAGGGGTGCTTTTAGTACCTTATCATAATGATATAGAGGAAAGTTTGTTACTACATAGACCATGCTTAGAGGTACCGATTATCATTTTATGTTAGAGGATATCATATAACAGCTAGTGTAGGGTTGGACACAAAATTTAACGCGATGGAAATAAATTTCGGTGCCAAAATTGTACCTAGGTACATTTAATACCAGTGTCTCAAATAGGAGGAAGTGCAGACAGACATAAATTGTTGTAAAGAATATACCCGTTATTAGGTTTTATTAAAAAAAAACAACATAATGATACAATGGCAAAATCAACCCTGACAATTCAGTTTCTTCTTTACTTAAGGCGCCGATAACCGACTTTTAATGATTTTATACTGAAGAACACGTCTAAACGAGTATAGTGTTAGTGATTTGGAAAAAATATATGTTAAATTAGATCATTTTCTAATAACTTGATATACGAATATTTTAGATTATGTTTATATTACGTAGTGAAAATAATTTGTAAAGTTATGTCTAATGCGGCTAAAAGACTGAGAATCACGCAAAATCTATCAAGCGAATTTTTCTGAAACCTTCACCATTTTATAGATAATTTAATTGTTGATCTTTTAGTATACGTATTTATTAAAATACCTTTTATTTGATGTTTAATAAATTAATAATTCGTCTAATTTGGGACAGCGAGCGAGTCCTATTACTGGCTGGACGTACGACGCGTTGCGTGAGCTCAGTACAGAACACGCAAGCTAATCACTCAATATTGACCGAGGAGTTTATAATATATTATTACAGATATAAAGACCAATTTCGTCGAAAACAGAAAACATATAATTTCCAAACTTATAGTAGTAGATATACAACCTAAATTACATTGGACTAATAGCGACCCACCCCTGCTTGGGGCGGTTTTTACGACTTGGCAATACATCGAGATTACACTATTTGCGCTGTAGCATGGTGCGGGTGACAGTTGCCCGTATGACGTTGACATTTGTCAGTACCACGTAGGGATGTGAGGTTATGCAATTCATTTTTATCGCTAACGATACTCGCAGCGTGAATCTAGTTCTCTTTAATATTGTTATGAAAATTAGTGTATTATTCAGTTGTGCAGTGTAACTACGTGTGTGCTACGTGTATAAACTTGTCAATATAAATGTTTTATGGCTACATAATTATCTTTGTACTTATATAAAATAATCAAAATCGGGTTTATGTTTTTTTTTTCGTGACAACATTTTTGCTCTATGGTGCATCGGCGCGGCGGCCATGTTGTTTACCCGTGCGATGCTGTGAGTGCGAGTACGAGTGCAAGCGCGTTATATTGTGACTTAATGTGACACGTATTACGATTTCATTGTTTGTTTTAATTTTTGTTAAATTGTTATTTGTTATAAGTTTGTTGAGTTTGTTGTTATTACCATGCCTAAGCATACAAAAAAAACTGTTTTGGGTAGTCAGGCCAGGGAGCTTGTTGTTCGCCTCCGAGACTACTTTGAAAGAGAACAACAAAATAATGGACCGTTGTTACCATTGAATCATATTGTAGAACGAGTAGCCGAAGCTCTTGATATTGGCCGCAATACTGTTTCGCGTATAACACGTGAGAAAATTGGCCAAGATGGGATGTTTGAAAATAAATTATCGACACCCAACAAAAAGCGGACCAAGGTGAAGCCAATCACAGATTTGGATGATTTTGCTAAGGTTGCTATTAGAAATCATATTTATGATTATTATAGAAGAATGGAGCTACCCACATTGCTCAAGCTTCTAAAATCATTAAAAGAAGCTGACTTGTTCAAAGGAGGTATTACTTCGCTACGGCAAGTTATAAAAGATATTGGCTTTGTTTACAAAAAAGTTAACAAAAGAAAGATTATTATGGATAGGACTGACATTGCCCTAGCAAGATGTAGATTTTTAAGGAAGGCCAAAAACATAAGTGATTGGAGCAAAGTTGTCTTTTTGGATGAAACGTGGCTAAACGCCAACCACACAGTGGGTAAAAGTTGGACCGACGATACGGCACAATCGTGTACCAAAGTGCCGGAAGGCAAAGGCGAACGCCTTATTATTTGTCACGCAGGTACAGCAAGTGGATTCGTCCCTGATTGTTTGCTGGCTTTTAAGTCAAAAAAAACTACGGAGTATCATGAGGAGATGAATTACGAAAAATTTAAAGATTGGTTCATAGGTCTATTAAACAATTTAAAAGAGCCTATGACCATAATAATGGACAACGCACCCTACCATTCGGTGCAAGTTAATAAACCCCCAAACCAATCCAACCGCAAAAGCGAGTTGGTGAAGTGGCTGAGTGAAAACGGAGTTACAGCAGATATAAAAATGTTAAAGACGGAGCTTATTGCCTTAGTCCGACGCCATAAGCCACCAACTCCTACCTATGCTCTGGACGAGATGGCAAAAGAAAAAGGCCACCAGGTCCTTCGACTACCACCCTACCATTGCCAGTATAACGCTATTGAGCTGATTTGGGCCCAAATAAAAGGTATGCTTTTAATTTCAATTCCCATTTTGAAGCTTTATAAAAAAATCAGCTTTCCGATCGTAGCATGTACCTAGTTTAAAAACATTACCAGATACTAGATTAGGCTGATTGATGATTATTTGAATACTTTTTTTTATAAGTTCGTTTATTTTTAGGTTACGCCGCAAGAAATAATACTTCGCCGCCATTTACGGCAAATAAGATGTTGGCCCTATTACAAGAGGCCATCAACAATGTTCAACCTGAAGACTGGTCGAAGGTCGTGAATAAAACAAAAAGGGACATTATGTCTGATTGGGATCGTGACATACATATTGACAACATAATTGAGTCATCGTTAATAATATCCGTCACAGATTCAGATGATGAATTGAGTGACAATTCAGATGTTCCTGACTCTGATATGAGTTTAGACGAATAACATGTATTTTTTTTTAGCAACCTTTTAAGCAACCTTACCCTATAAATGTTCTGTTGTATAATTAGACCTTTTAAAAATAAAAATTGACCTACGCACAATATACGTTTTTTATTATAAAAAATATCGACTATCCATCGTAGCAGTACATCCCATCACTAAATACGTCTATGGCGTTACGTTATACGCATAACACTTTGCTTAATTTTTCATTCAATTTGATTTTATTTCTTGATTAGAACATTCTGGTTGGGTTTAATTTAATTTACTACAGTTATTAATTATTTAATATATTACGAATGTGGTACAACTGAAATATTAAGTCATAAATTGTAAATCGCGGCAACTTTCAAGAGTGAAACGAAATGTTACTGAAACTGTCACCCGCACCATGCTACAGCGCAAATAGTGTAAACAATTTGCCTAACCTTTGCCAACTATGTTAGGGTCGGTCTTTCTCATAATTTATATATCTCTCTCTCTCTCTCTCTGTCTAGCTCTTCCCTTTTATATTGGGGTCGGCTTCCAGTCTAACTGGATGCAGCTGAATACCAGTATTTTACCTTGAGCGACTGCCTATTTGAACTCCACAACCCAGTAACTGGGTATTACGATACCCCTTGGAAAGACTGGTTGTCAGACTTTCGGGCATCTGACGACCCGTAACAGATCCACGAATAACAGCCGGGACCAAAGGCTTAACGTGCTTTCCGAGGCTCAGAGGAATCTCGGTATGTAAAGATGGTCACCCATTCACGGATCAACCCCGGCAAGCGTAGCTTAACCTGCTAGATCAACCCGTGCGGCTGTTATAATACAATACAAAAACAATACATCGAGATTAATTCTTTATTACAGGTACACAGAAACGTTCCGGAATTAATTATCTAAATGATGGTGAAAATTACATCAAAAATCCATTGTGTAGTTTACGATAACAACGCGGTCACACACACAGACACGAACAGCAGTTTTAATCTTATAGTATTAAACGAGCAATATTTGTATTTAAATAATATTAATAATACCCCACCGCCGTATCTCTACGTTGACGTCGTGGTGGGGCTTACGCGCTCCGAACTCTAGGTCTGTGCCAGTAAAGTTTACTTTGCCGGAACAGGTCTGGGATGAGGAGCCAGACCAAGAGAGATACAAAAACCCGCAGGGCAGCATGTGGCGAGCTGTTGGGCAGTAGCGACCCCACGGACCCTATCTCCCGGGAGAAGTCTTGTTCCTCACCGCTAGCTTGCCTTTATTGGCCGGCTGGAGTGGACACTGACGAGGAACGGGGCTCCCACCTCATTCTTGCCTTAATTAGCCGGCCACGGCTTGAGTGGAGATTCGCAAGAGCAAACGTGCTCGGAGCAAGGAAGTATTCCAGTAAGTGCTCGTAGGGATCTTGACCATCTTCCGGGCACTGGAATTGTTTTGAAACCCGTGGAATACCTCTTCACTCCTCAAGCACCTCAGGACATGTTGACCCCTTGTCGCTACGTCACTATGTGCTAGCGACCATTTCCGGGGGCCCATTATTGAGTGTGCCAGTCACCCCCTGCCATTTTATAAATATAAACATTGATCAGGCAGGGGCTATAGTCCTTCCATAGTTCCAGGTAACCTGTCCACTTTAGCCACCCAAACCCTATAGTCTAATATCTTTGTTACCATATCCTGCAATAGTCCTACACCAACCGGAGGTTGTCCTTGGGTGCACTTGCATAGTGCGAACAGGGATAATCGTCGGTTGGTGCCCCATTTAATTCAAAACGTCTAACGGGCCTCTGCGAATTGGCTTCGGCCCCTCGTACGCCTTCAAAAGGACCGGGACCCCATGGTCCCGAGATATGTTTAGACAAAAATTTAATAATAATATTATTTTAATATTTTTATTATTTTTTAATTTATAGATTTCTACTCACGTTCTCGAAACCGGTTCTAACGATTTCGATGAAAGTTGCAATTTTGGGGTTTACGGGGACGAAAAATCGATCTAGCTAGATCTCATATCTAGGAAAATTAGTTTTCTCCGTATTTTACCCGAGCCAAGCCAGGTCGCCCAAAGTTTAAAACAAGATATTGAATAATGACATGACAATAATGACATTAGAATAATGATCATGACAGCATGGAATTAGTAAGTACATTAGTATGGACTATAATAGTTCATGTACTATTAAATGAGCATTCTCTATTTTCACCAGAGCAGAGCTCGGTCGCCCAGGGACTTTATAATAATATATGCATAGATTTAGAAGAACCAACTACACAACAGTCAACCGAATAAAAATAATCTGCTTGGCTCAAAAACTGAAGCTGTTGCAATACGTTAGGTCAGTCGTTGAACTTCCAGCTCACATCCCAAGAAAATGCCTGAACTTCCGTTCCATCTAATTATGCCATTCTGTGTGTGTGCATTCATTCTATTTCTCTTCAGCTTCTAATGACTCCGAGAATAGTATCGCGGCTGTCCTAATGGGAATTTATGTTTACTTTGACTGATGTATTTCTGTGCCCGGGGGTGAACATTTTAATTTTTGAGGCGTAAAAAGCTTTTGTACTAATGAGGAAAGTGTGTAGAGAGGTGAATAGAAGATCTAGTGAATCAAAATATTGAAATCAAGATATATATTTTTTAAATCTATTCTTTTTCTAACGACAATTTCAAGCAATCACAGAATCGTATCTGCACTACTATTACTTTTTAAGGATATTTCTAAGCCAGTGCTTCATATGTTCGAAAACTTTGTCTGTTTGTAACGCAATGAATGTTGTTGAACTGTTATAAAAATCAAACCCATTACTACTGTAAGTGTGTTACGCAATTACCCCGCTGCTAAAATTATATAATTTATTAATCTTTAGAAGTAGGTAATATTGATGCAGCATAAGATTAATTTTCTCGTTCATTGTTTAAACAAAATATTACCTACCCGTGTTAAGTTAATGTTTTAACATCTTTAAAAACATCGTAAATTAAATAAGTAATTGCATGCAAACCAATAAAAAGTAGCTAGACCACCGCCTACAGTCTTCGAGTACGGTGTAATAATATGTACCTACACCTACTAGTACCTAGTTGTAGTCAGATTCCTTCAACGGACTCCTACGCCTATACCTAGTGATAAGATATGGACTCGCATTGTTTATTTTTAGTATATGTTCTATCATAACGACCTCTACCCTTTCAGATTGAGCAAAATTCCAACCAAATCGACTTGAATGAACTCATTATCATGATAATTAAAATATTTCGTAAATGCAGCTTCGTACAAATAAGTCAAATTAAATTTGCTGAATTATTTTTGTTTACTTAATTAAAGTGACTTTTATTAACTATACCTAAGTACCTGGTCAACCGAGCTCTACTCGGGTGAAAATAGATAAACATATCGTCCAGGTATACCAACGTTGTATCACATTCCCGAGGCTGTGAAAATGCTGTGAAAATAGAGTAAACGAATTTTCCCAGATATGAGCCCTAGCTAAATCGATTTTCGCCCCCGTAAACCCCTATATTGCAACTTTCATCGAAATCGTAAGAGCCGTTTTCAAGAACATGATTACAAATATATATATAAGTACATACAAATATTGCTTGTTTAATAGTATAGGATAGGATACGTCTGGCATCGCCAACCTGTCTTGAGCAAGCGTGGTGATTAATGCTCGTGCCCATGAGAAGAGGCCTTTGCTCAGCAGTGGGACAAAAATAGTCTAGACAATAATAATAATTATTATATTATAATTAAAGTCAACATGTGCATAATAAAATTAACAAAAATCATTCGATAGGATCACGTTGGTTATGAAATATTAGCAAAACTTTTGTTTTTGCTGCTGAGCTACTGCTACTAAGTACCTACTGCCATTGATTTTGGTCAATATCTCGTTATTTACATTGTTGATATTTACAAAAAATATTATAATAGAGATAAATAAAAATAATATCTACTTAATTGTTGCCCTATGACTTCGCTGATAGCATGGTGACGAAAAATTTCATGAGTTTTTGACCTTGTTAAAAAAGACTAATTGTATAAGTAGGTACATGGGACTTACCTTCATCCATGGTGAGTGATTGTGTGACCACCACCACAGCAAGCAGCGCCAAGGCTCGCGCGCACATGGCTGAAGGAGCCATGTCTGCTGAAACACCATACTTTTTTGTAGATCGTTTAAAAAATGTATACCACTATCAATGAAACAAAACGTTAAATCATAAAGTTAAATAATTGTTTGCAAGTAAATATTACATCACTAAAAATTTATAAAGTTATAAAAAAATAATCTGCCATAGATATTTTATTTTAATTATGGCCGTTTCTTTTTTGCTAATAAATAACTGTTATGCGATAGCTTTACAAGGCTTTACATGCGTTTCAATATTCTAATAATCTTTAATTATAATAAAATAAGTGAAAATATAATTTCCAATTTTTATTTACCGCGATGTTATAAGTTTTATTGGAACACTATTTTCCCGCTTAAAGTTTCGATTGTGCGCAAGCTCGGGTGGACAAGGGCGCGTGCGCGAGCCACTTACGCGCTTTTCAACTGCCACGATCTCGGGTCAAACGCACGTATTACAGTTTTAATATTGAATGAGTTTATCATGTTTTTTTACAGCAGCTGTATAGCATCATTAACGTAGGTGAGTAACTGACTAGGTAAGTACTTGAAATAAATAAAAATACCAAGGATACGGTGAATAAATGGCACAAGCGAGAATGCGACAATTCGTTAAAAAAAGATGTAACTTGGTGAACTGGAATTCGACGTATTCCTTCTAAAGCGTGATAGTATGCGTATTTGCAACATTTAAGCACCCCTTATGGCGAAGATTCATGAGATTCAAGACAAACCAGGATGTGTTTCTGAAAATTTCCCAAAATACGTAAATAAATATAATTTTTCCTGTTAACTCTATTAAATGGCCGTCAATACTATTATAATCGGTACCTAGTGATTTTATTTTATAGTTATTTTCATCCTGTATAGATTACTTTCTATACATACTTACAAAACGTAAATAGAGAACGTTAGAAACGAGACAATCCAATCCTAAGCAACAAAAATCATGTTTTATGTATCAATCGTTGTTGTTTTTTTAATGAAGATCTTGGATTTTCAGGATCTTGAGAATCCTAAATCGTGAAAGTTTTTGAATGGCCCGCCCTCAGCCTGCCAAAATCATACGTCACTGAATTAACTCTATGGTGTTTTATTTTAAGGATTGCAGACTTCGTCGACTCATGCTATTTTTAATCTGTGGTAAAATTCAATTTTCTTTTTTAATTGTGGCAATAAAGTCGGTCGGTTCTACCGTTTGTCGATGATCAATGTTTGAGTGATTTGTCGCAATCGCAAATGTCATAGTATTTTTTGAGCTCAATAATATCAGGATGGCAGAAAATAGAGAGGAAATTCTAGCAAATTTTCAGGTAAGAGTGCCTTTATAAGTTAGCAAAGTCTTGATTTTCCTATCACCACTCTTTAGTGTTTCAAAAAGGTTATGTAGTGTATAACAACAGTGACTCTTAATTCTCGTTTATCTCTTTGTGCTTTGGTCTTATCGTAGTTTTCAAAGATTTTTTCAAAATTTCTTTGTCCTTTTTGTATAACTACATAGGTTTCTCAACCGTGAATCATACTTTGGACACGTGTTATACGTTACAAATTATGCCTTTATTGTTTCTTTGTGCATAGTCGTTGTTCACTTCCTTGAAGCTACTAAGGTACAAGGTAAACCTTGTGGTTGGTGTTTACTGCGTTCTTCAATTACGTAGTATATGTAATTAAGGCAACGTTATACTACATTTGTAATAATTAAACAAATAATTCTAGGGTATTACAGCCATAGAAGATGTTGCAGAAGCTATATACCACCTAGAAGAAGCAAATTGGGACTTACTCGTAAGTACACTACTTTTTCATTCTTATTTTAAACTGTAGTAACTATAAAACATGTAATATGATGACAATTTTTAAGCAATTCATCATACTGCAAAATGTTAGTACTATACAAAGGGTTTCTAACTTTCTCTATGTCATGTCTAATGTGTCACTGATCAAAATATTTTACCAATCTAACTCATCACCGACAAGTAAACATTTTCATTTATAATATAAATTCATAACTCAAAATGTGGGTGTTCTATAGGTACACCTCTGCTTAAACCTTTTGGAGTCACAAGCTTGATGTTATGTTATGTTATGATGTTAATATAAATTTTAATAATTCTAATGCTTCCAATTTAAAATTATGTATTATTTCCATTAGTTGTAGAAAATATGGTTGTTTGACCTCGAAATCTGCATATCATCTCATGTCACAGCCTCTGTATCATTATTATTATAGGACTATGCTGTTTTATGTTCTGTTATTAATAATGGTTTAATAACTTGGTCTCATGTCTACACCAATTTCTTCACTTTAGCTTATCAGTAGAAACATATATCTATCTTAAGATTGGTTTTCAAGTATTATATCCTTCTAATGTTTTTCCCAAAATTGGCTAAAAAATACTGAATGTTCAGCTATACATTTTCACGCTCAAGAATTTGACCAGCAACAGCATTATCAATTTCCATGATTACATGCACTTTACATAAAGTAATGAACAGTAAACTAAACACTCACCGCTGTCACATTATTCACACTGCAGTTGGGTTTTACAATTTCAAGTATGCATAATAGTTCAAGTATAAAACTGATGCTCACATACTCCCACTTAGTACCAACAGTGGACTTACGTACGACTGCTCGAACCTAATAGGTACCAATGTGACGATAGACTGATATTCTGAATGTCCATCTGACCTTTTGGTATAATAGACACCAGTCTATTATACCAAAAGACCAGGTTTGACAAAACATGAGTTGCAAATACCAATCTGCAACTCATGTTTTGTCAAACCTCAGGTTTTGTGTGCCTAATTCCCAATAAGCCAAGTAAATTCACCCACAAAAACTAGATAAACACAATCCAGATCCACAAGAAGTTCTGAAAATATGCTAAAATTAAAAAACTTACACAGGATTCAGGCCAATAAAATAAAAAAATACTAATCAAATTATTGTAGTATAGAAACTTCTAGAAAAGTATTATGATATTAATACAAATTTAAGTTTTATAATATTAAACATTCAAAACTCCAAAATGATCATCAATTTTCATTGGTGACTGTCCCATCCCTATTTTATGCTTAAATCCAATTAGTCATAATTAATGAAGCCAGACAATTAAAATTATCAGCCTTTTCGAACCACGTAAAGTATTGAAACATAATAATTAAGACCCATTCCTTGTATGCATACCTACATTTCTACTGTTGACAAGTTTTCGTCATTAAATCAAATTGACCTATTTACAATACACTCAACAACAGCAAGTGGAACTCAACTCTTAGATATAAATAAATAAAACATTTTTCTTTGTTTTTCCTTTGCTAGGTCTTTCAGAAATAATAGAATTCATCATCTGCCTAGCCTTTTCCCAAAAATAATACAATTATTCTATCTTTTCTTTGTTTTATTTCTAGTATTACAACTTCGAAAACATTTCCTGTGAGGAATAGTAACAAACACGATTTTATACAAGTACATAATTCACAAATTAGAATATTAATAAAATCAACAGTTTTCTAGATTCCATTACTTTGCTTAAGTAACAAGTACTTATTTCACTCAATCAATAACATTCAATAAAAACTTGTACAGAATGTTAGAACAATGTTTTGCTTGCATTCCATGTATAGAATTGATTATGATGACATGTTATTAATTACCGTACTGTATATGTACACATGCAAGGTGGTGATCTATATAATAAAACCGCCCAAGTGTGTTTCGGGCCAAGCACAATGAAGGGTTCCGTATTTGGGATGAATTATCCCAAGAACTAACTTAACATCGTAGTTAAAAAACATATTCTCCCATACATTCAACTGGGTCGATTATCACTCGTTAATTTGTAGAGCCTACTTAATTGTGATAGTTTTCCTTTTTACTTCGTTATATATACTACTGCCGTGATTTTTGCCGTTTATGCCGTTTCACACATTCAAAAACAACCATTTAGCTGGCAGGGGTTTAGGGGGCTTACGCTTAATATTTCGCAAAAGGATCCCTGAATCCAAAAATGGTTATCACACCCACAATATTTTGAACGACCTTTCCAACGACACCCTACAACATGAGATAGACGAGAAAAAAAAAGCATCCCCACTTTATGTTTAGGGAGATACCCAATTTTTTTTCTCACCCTTTTTCGGCGTGATTAATACTATAAAGTTGTAATTAAGTATGCTAAATTACAACTTTCTAGTACTAGGAGTCTCTGAGCTAAACCGCGGACAGACAAACAGACAGGTAATACAGGCTGGCATCCGCAACTCCACACAAAGCGCGTGTTTTGCGTACGGGACAGATAGACGACATGACGAAACTATAAGGGTTCCTTGTTGATTACGGAACCCTAAAAATGAAAATCTGTTCGTTGGTAACCGCATCACTTCAGAACGGCTGATTTGGCTAATATTTGTTTTAAAATGTTCGTAATAGTCCGTATCAGGTTTAAATGGAAAGAAAGATTTGAAAAGTTGCCGGCAAAATGGAAAATTCGGGAAAACTGAAAATGCATTTTGTATGAATTATTGAAATTTGGACAGGACAACGTCTGTCGGGTCAGCGAGTTTGAAATAAAAATTATAATCCTGTATTTACAGTTTATAATGTAAAGGAAAAACAGTTAAAGGTCGCGGTAAACAAGAAACTGGGTTGTCAGACGGGTTTGAAGCCGAATAGCCGATGCAACATCCTATATTCCTATTTTCCTTGGATGTCACATATTTGTGCCGTCACTTGTAAATGCCTTCCACAGATGATCACATACATTTGCCGTCAACTTGACGACAGACATAGTAATATTTTATGCTCGCAACTTTACTATCGAAGAAACGCATATCTAAGCAGTTTGAAAACAAAATCCCGTGCACATGACCCTTTTTTTTCGTAGGTAAGCATTAGCATATCGGCCGAGCGCTGCAAGCAGAAATAGAAATGCGTTTCTTCGATGGTACTTGCCCCCCGTTGCGTCAATTCTACGCTGCTCGTAACATACCAGGAGCGAAGCGGCGCGGCGCAACGCGGTCATTGTTCTATTGTTTTTGATTTTGAATGACCGTACCTTCGATTTTGTATGAAACAGCATAACGACCGCACCACGCTTGGCCGCTCCTCGTCCCATCGCAGTTGTGTGTATCCCTTAAAAACCTAACAGACTGACGAGCGATAAGTCGTAATTGCATTACACCAGTCATGTGCCAAAGGCAGAGTGAAGGTTTTTTCTGTTTGTAATGGTCCTCCGTCGCTAAAGTACGATCCTCCAACAAAAAGATGTTGGGCGCCATAATATTGTTTGCGTGACACAAAAGTCGTTGACGTAAGCAACTGTCATGTTTCATAATATTATTTCGTCTCACTCATTCTTTCTATAATTATGATGATTACAGGCAGCCATCAACCGAGTAATGCCACAGGACGCCACCAGCGCGTCAGTACATGATAACGACACACATGATGTTGAGATGATAGACGATGATATATCTGTGATAACTCCAAAAACTCACCCACCAGGTATGAACTATAGATTATTCGTTTGTGGTACGAGCAATGCATACTTCCTTAAGGCGAATGCGTCAGTGTACCCCGCGAAATTCAATTTTTCTTACGTTTTTTGCAATTTGCAGGTCAGTATCAGGTTGTATGTTGATCTAAATATGATTCGCGACCGTATCAAATATTTATTTATAAAATTATAATCATAAAAATCATCAACACAACTCTATGTACATATTACCCTATCAAATAATACTTCATGAAATCATGACATTTGAGGCCAATTCTAATTTAAGGAGTTATATTTCTTATTCTAATGATAATAAATCTGTAAAGCCATATTTGTTAAGGTCGCGAATCATTTTTTAATCAACATACCACCTGAAACCACCACCTGCAATTGCAAAAAACGTAAGAAAATTTGAATTTTGCGGGCTACCTTAGCGCATCCCCCTTAAGCAAAGCATGTAAAGTGTTCTTAGTTTATACAGTTCCAAGTATAGTGTGCCCGTTATAAATGCAGCTATGCAAGTGCACCTTTACAGCAGTCAGAAATGTCGTGAACTGCTAACGTATTACTCGATATTTTGCCTGAGCTTGCTCTGTGTTTAAGCCGTAATTTGCTTGTCTACTATCAATGAAAATGTTTTTGCAAAAAAACGAAAAAAAAAACAAAAAACGTATCCGTTTCATTTACTTAACATTTGAATGTTTATTCCGCAGACCGGGAAGACCGTAATCAAGCATCAACCTCGACGCCTTTAAATTATACCCCCACTCCTTTTGTAGAACTACAAGTTCATTGTAATAATAAGATACATGAAATTAAAATATCTGCGAATGCGACAGTTGGTGAGTACCTTTACTATCTTTATACGTAAGTCGCATACTTCACAATATCCGTCTTATTTGCATGGTGATTAAAAGAGTAATTAAATTACCTTTACTACCTTTATACGTAAGTCGCATACATCACAATATCCGCCTTATTTGCATGGTGATTAAAAGAGTAATTAAATTACCTTTACTACCTTTATACGTAAGTCGCATACATCACAATATCCGCCTTATTTGCATGGTGATTAAAAGAGTAATTAAATTACCTTTACTACCTTTATACGTAAGTCGCATACATCACAATATCCGCCTTATTTGCATGGTGATTAAAAGAGTAATTAAATTACCTTTACTACCTTTATACGTAAGTCGCATACATCACAATATCCGCCTTATTTGCATGGTGATTAAAAGAGTAATTAAATTACCTTTACTACCTTTATACGTAAGTCGCATACTTCACCATATCCGTCTTATTTGCATGGTGATTAAAAGAGTAATTAAATCTGCATTATCGTTAAAGGATAGTGAATAATTATATTTTTTTTTTTTTAATAACGTCTTGCGTTCGGCTTAAAAAGCCCTTAGCAGATTTGTTGTGGGAGTTTTTTGACAGGAGAGAACTGTGCCTCGAGTGAGGAAGCTGTCTCTTGTTAAATTAGGAATTGTTAGTGAACAAGGTCTCATATGTGTTGTCTTTTAAGCCTTCTGTGATTTATTGGTTCACATAACGCTGTTGCTAGGGTGTTAGTATGAGCTTTTATACGGTTTTTGTATGCTATAATTCTATTAAAATAAAGTCTGTAAAATCCTAAGTCCATCACTCCCATAATCCCTATAATGTTCCCACTACTGGGACACAGGATACAGATCTCTTTTCTGTGAGAGGGAGTGGGCTATAATTCACTACGCGGGCCCAGTGCGGGTTGGTAGATGACACATGTCTTCGAATTTTTGGTTCTAGGATATCTCACGATGTTTTCCTTCACAATTTTGAGAGCAATGGTGATGAATTAATTTTCACAAAGTAAAGCGCCTGTCAGGGTTCGAACCATCGACCTACAACTCGTTAGTCGCAGGTGTGACCACTAGGCCACCAATTCTCTCAAAAAATCCCAAGTGACCTGTGTTAAATAACATCAAAATCGGTTTGAAAACCAAATATAAAACCGACGGGACCATAATACAGTAAAAATCGCGCCTTGTCTCGCGTTACGTCCCACCATGAAAAAATTGATTTCTGAGTGCAGCAATCATTATGACTGGTTAACAAACACAGAACCAATAACTCAGATCATAAGTACAACGCAACACAAGCTTTGACATTTCAACTGGCAACATTACATGCAACCTCTTTCATCCAGGTGATTTAAAAAAGGAGTTGGAGACCAAATGCGGCGTGCCAATATGTCGACAGCAGCTGTCGGGGCTGGGCGGCTCACGGGCCACCAACAACGCGACGCTACAAACGCTCAACCTGCCGCAGAATGCCGTACTGCGACTCAAAGCTTCTGAAGCTCTTATGGCGGATGATGAGTGAGTGCAATTTTATTGATAGAGTCTGGCCACGCTAAGTCTGCATAAGTAAAAAAAATGGTAGAATTTGAAAACCAATAGACGGCAACACCATCTGTCCAACGAAAAAAGAATTTGATGCTTTGTTTGTCTTTTTGTTTTTGATAGGTTATTTTGATTATATTCTGATTTATTCCTGGTAAAGAATAGTCACTTTAGCACGATGCAGTGTGGATTTGATACAATTTTGTCATCTTATAGAGGTAGAGCATAGGTACAACATAGTCTATTACACATAATCTATAAGGCAAAAATATATATAAAAATCATTAAATCTACTTACACGTCAGCTTTTCGATATCTTGAAAACATTGTCGTTTTTGGTTAAGGACGACATCCTGCTGTTCCTTCACATCTTGGAATTTACATTTCATAAATTACATAAAACTCCCGCACTCTACTTTTTATAGTTTTCTACTTTATTTTGTGAACAATAAAAAGCGTAACAATCTGATATTTTAAGTACCCCGAAACTGACATAACTGACTGATGTAAAAGTTTACCATAATAAATATAAAACTTTTTGGGGTTGCCCATTTATTCCATTGTAGACTTAGCATGGCCAGATTAGTAACTCTCAAAATATAATAATTAGTACAGGTTTTCTTCTGAGACAAGTTTAGTCTGGCCGCCCTTTTCTTATAGTTCCATGGGTCAAAATCAGAATTTAAAACAAAAATGTGTTATTATAACACTATTTATCAACAAGGGCCTTACAAAAGCGATAAATTATCTGTTTGACTGATGTGATCCTTCAGAAGTTTCCCTAAGTCAGGTATCTGTACATATTATACATGAAAATCGCTTTTCGTAAAGTGTCTGTTTGTGTGATCGCGTTATTCTTTTAAACTACGCAACGGATTTTAATGCCGTTTTAACCATCATTTAAAGATTTTTTTCCGGTAGGTGTCGTGTCGTGAAGGTGTACTTCGTCCGCGTGAAATTTCTTGTTTTAACATAAAATAACTGTTGGCAGCACTTGCTTTATCTATGGTAGTTGCAGTGGATTGTTTATGTGTAATCTCGATCACTGGGCTATGGAAAGGCTAGTGAATCATTTAATATTTATTAATAAATATATTTAAACTGTATAAAGTTATCATTTCAAAACAATAATTACTTATGACACTTGGCAATACTGTAGCTTTCCATTAGTATATAATTCAAATGTAAATCTTCGGAACTACTGGTCCGACTCCAGAAATCCGATCCCCTACATACAAACTCAAAAAAGTTACCTCTTTCATATTAGTACAGATTAATATTAAACTTACATAAAAAAAAGAAATCTCGATTTTCCGTCAAGTCGTAATATCGTGCGAAGCAGGAGCGGGTCGCTAGTAGGAAATAATTCACATTTTACTATTGACTCATTGTGTTCACCAGGGTCGCAGAAAGGCTGACAACAACATACGTCCTGCACGTAAAAGTGGACGACAAGGAGTACACACTCAAGTACCCGGGCACCAAGACCGTGCAGGAGGTCAAGAGCGACATATACTCGCTCACAGATATACCCGTCAGACATCAGGTCAGTGATATCATCAGTCAGCTACAGTAGCGCATTTTTTTTTTTATATCCTGTTGTGTAGCAACAACTTAAGTGTGGAACTTTGCAATCAGCGTAGCCTCTTCCCAAGTATGTTGGGGTCAGCTTCCAGTATTTTGCATGGAGCAACTGCCTATCTGACCTTCACACCCCAGTTACTGGACAACACGATACCCCTTGGACAGTGTGGAACTTTATACCAGTTGTTTTTATACAATTATTTAATATGAAAGAGATTTGAAACGCATTAAAAAAAAAGTCCATTATACTTTTTTTTATGGACAACTGGCACTTAACCAAAAAAAGAGGTAATGGTCCCTCACACTGCACACATTTTCCCCGAATCCCCTATGGATTCAGACTTCCCCAGACAGTTTCAGCAAAAAAAAAAAAAAAAGTGGCACTCCGGGACATGCCGACAGAAGTGAAAACTTGAACAAGATCGCCTTGGTGGAAGAAAAATACTTGCATAGAACATTGGTCCGTAACCTTATCTAAATAAAGAGTACAATCGCGTTTACAAAAAAATATACTTCCGAAACCTCTAAAGTAAAAATACTTGCATAAAACATAGATCCGTTAAATAATACAAATAAAGAGCACAATCGCGTTTACAAAACCTTTAAAGTAAAAATACTTGCATAGAACATTGATCCGTAACGTAATATAAATAAAGAGCACAATCGCGTTTGTAAAAATGAGGTGTCATCACAGTGTCGCGAAATCAATGATTTAGTCCCATCTCAAAAATGCCCAGCGCGCCTAAAGAAGTTTTCACTTCAAAAACACTTGTTTTTGCGGGTAGTATGGAGGTAAAAGACATGTCGCGCCGACCCCAAATGAATTATTAGGATAAACGCAGGAGAATGATAATGATTTTGCGCGTCGTATTTTAAGTTCTTTATTCTAAGTTCTTTCTTTCTGTATTCCCCAGCAATGGACAGGCTGGCCCACAGTAATGGGGCTGGATGAAACAGTTTTAGCGATGGCTGGTCTAGATCTTCCTCTACATGAGCTCACCGTGCGACGCGCGCCCGGCAAGCAGAAGGAGTATAAGAGGGTAAATAGTACGGTACTGGACCTTTTTACTAACCTATCTATAGCGCTACAAGGTTCTTTTGGCGCGTGGCCAAAATCGGAACTAAAGCCGCCATCTTGTTTTTTCAAAACACTTCACAAGACAATTGCACAAATGTTTACCAACAGCGCCCCGCTGTCAACGTCATTCGAACGCCAATTGATCCTTGGAGTAGCTTAAGCTGTACAGTCGCGGAAGGAAAAGGTTGAACAGTTTTAGGTAAATTTTTACTTGCTTACGACTTTATTTTTTCCGCAACATATTGATTGAAAGTTGTATTGCTAAAAAGGGAGATTAAAAAAAGTATTTGAAAATTGTCAAATTTCATTCCGCGAGTTTATATTTTCAACTAACACACTTCCTTTGCATTTCTTTAAAGATCATGAAAGTCTATAACAATGACTAATAATTATCGTATTTTTTTTATGTTCCCATGCAGTCTCAAAAACTATTTCAATAACAAAGAATGTAACAATTCCAGATAATAGTGGAGAGTTCAGACAGTGAAAACAGTTCGGTCGAGGAGGTCGAGGACACAGCTGAAGGCTACACCGGCGAGGATGACATGTTCGTCGACCTCGTGCAGTCCGAGAGGCTGCAGCCGCTCAGTGAGTACACACTACTGGAATTGTGAAAATAGTTCGGCTGATAAGCAGTTTGACTATGAAATTCAAATCGCAATTGTTATTCTTCGTCAGTCGTATGTAATGGCTATTGGCAAATTGAGTTCGTGTGTCAGTCTGCCCAACAGCCAACGTCCGTGACTGTACATTTAAGTATTGTCTGTTAATAAATAAATTTCGCCTTTTATATCTACCAATTCAATTTTTTTATTTTGTGATCTGAAATAAAAGATTATTATTATATTCCTACTTATACTTTTTATTTATATAAATGTTGTAGTGTCAGACAGCGTAGAAGACGAAGCTCTAGGCTGCATCGAGTTCTCGCAGCGGTTCCGGACGCGGTACGGACCCAACACGCCACACTTCTTTGAGGGCACTCTGCAGGACGCCATCAAAGAGTCTTGTCTCAAACCTGCCAAAGAGGTGAGTCATTCATTTGACCAAAAAGAAATCTTAACAGACTACTCCACCTTGTCAAATTTTAACTAAAGTGCGTTTCATCAAATAGTTCGTTTGCCGTAATGCTGGCTCCACTGTTAAACAACGGACCTATTATGTAGCGCCGTAGCGGATTCGTGTTCGTCCTACAACAGTGGAGGAGCTAACATTACGACATAGGAACTAGACCTGTGTCGATCGATAATTTTCGTAACCCGGGTCGATCATGACCCACTCGTATGGTGATCGGGTTAAAAAGATTCGATCATTTCGATCATTCGGGTCGCAGTTCTTTTATCAAAACAACACCTGAATATTGCGATCCGATTTTCACATTCGTGTCGCGACTCGCGGGTCATAAGTTACTAGTGCAACTGATCGGATCTCTTCAAACAAAATTCAATCACGCGATCGATAGCTTGCGGCTCAGCGTCGCGAGCGATCCTGTACAACCCGGTTCCTTTTGGAGAAAGAGTGAGGTGAATGAAAGTGCAATATCATGTATGTAAACGAAAGAGATAGAAGACATTTTGCTTGTTACGTCGTGTTGTGTCATTGAATGCACGACTCAATCGATTGTACGAGCAGAGCACGCAATTGCCAGTATGAAAATAAAGTCCGATTTGGTTTATTTTGTTACCTGATAATCGAGTCAAATAAGATCGGGTGCTTTTGAAATTCGTGATTCTATCACTCGGGTACAGGTTGCAATCGAATCAAATAGATTCGATCAATCGTGAACGACACAGGTCTAATAGGAACTATGTCGACCGTTCACTATAACTTGTCCCTTGCCGTTATGTTGGCACCATTGCTTGTCAAGCTTAATTCTAATATAAATAGAGTTCAAAATGGGAACTGACAGAACTTTATCCGATCCAGCCCGTCCCTTGCTGTCCTCCACCAGCGACGCCCTAAGCCGAGGTCCGTACCCCACAGGGGGTGCCCTTAGCGTGAAGTCTCTTAGTTTCTAAGTTTTATGCCCTGGCTGGAGGCCTTAATTTATTGAGGCAGCCACAGGAAAGTCCGGTTAAGCACCCGACAACCTCCTAGGTTGACCTGCAAGATGCCATTTAAAAAAAAAAAATAACTGATAGAACATTGCTACAAACCGCGTCACGGGACAAGTTATAATGAACGCAATACATACAAGATTGAAAGATTGTAATACATACAAGGTACCTTTGATATGACAACCAAATACGTATAAATAGAAAAAAAAACATTATTTATCACTATTATTAATACATAGAAATTTGCGCGTGTCTAAATTCTCGGATGTTATTGTCTAAACTACATGCTGAGGCCGCATCTGCGTCTATCGTGGCGAAGCTTCGCTCAATGATACGATACACGCAGATGTGACCAACGATTATCGGTTATCTTCGCGATAGTTCGGGCTGCGTAGCACTTATCTATCGGGTAGCGGTACATAATAAGTCATTTCGACAGCTGTTTCCGGACTGCGTAGACGCTCTGTCGAAATATTGAAGAGCCATCTTGGATTATTGCACGATAATTCGTTAAAATTATGAACCACTAAAATGACCACCGCATTAGCGCGATAACTTTTTAGTGATCAAAACATACGAAGTTCGGCACGCATTGCTTTTTCATGATAGACACAGGTTCGGGCCCCACCGTTAGACCATAACATCGCACTCAAACGCCATCACCAATACGGAACATTGAATTCCCCTATTTTCCCATTTAAGTATCGCCACTAATAGAGACAACTTCAATGTGTTACAAATATATTATATCAATTATTTATTCCAGCGAAAACTCCTAGGCGTATACTTGCATCACGAACAGTCGGTGCTATCAAACGTGTTCTGCGCACAGCTACTGGGCTGCGAGGCAGTACTTCAGACCCTCGCCGCCAACTTCATAGTGTATGGCTGGGATCTCTCACACCCCGACAACAATAACATGTAAGCAAATACGTGCATAAACCTGATACTGACCTGCAAATGGCAAAAAACGTAAGAAAATTTGAATTACGCGGTTTACCACGGCGCTTTCGTCTTAAAAGCTAACCGGAAAGACAACGACACAGTTCGCAGTCAATTTGTAAGATAGCAATTATTTCTTCCAAATTTTTCCGATTTTATCATTGAAATCTCGTAGTAAATAACATTGAAAAAGATGATTAAAATATAATACAAAAATTAATTGTATTATATGTTTTCAGGTTATTATCATCAGTGGCGAACGCGTTAGGGCCGGTAGCGAGCATGACGATACGCAACATCCCGGTGGACCGCATGCCCGCACTCGTCATCATCATGCGAGTGCGGTCCAACACCGAGATATACTCCGTTATCAACGGTGAGTGATAACATAACAGTGTTATCATTACTAGTGCTGTATTTCCCCAAAAGGGGGAGAAACTGTAGTCATGATCCGAGCATAAATCTAGACTGGGCTCCTCGTTAGAATTTTCATTTAGAAAACCTAACACAACTGCCGATTAGCGCGTCGACCGTCGCAAGGCCCACGTGTGCTGCTATGCGTTCGGACTACTGTTGTCGTGTTTATTTCGAGTGGTGTGTAGCGTCGTGGATTATTTTTAATGATGTGAGTTTTTAAAGTGTATACGAGGTACTAACTACCTGCCGAATGACTCAGTCCAAGCAACAAAGTTTGACTCCGTGCAAACTAATCTGGTGAGATCTTTCCATATCTTTCAGGGCTCTGCTGAAGAGGTCCGCTTAAAGTCATGAGTGGATCTCATTATAAATCCATACATTATATGCTGTATTAACATTTTTTTAGACTAACTTTAAACTATAATACGCGTGTGTCAATTATAATAATATATTATTATGTGCAGTGCAGTGTTCCAAAAGTGTTTGTTTTTATGAGAGTGCATTCTATTTTTAGACATTTCGTGATTCATCTGTTCGTCGCAGGTAGCTATGCTATAAACCAACCAACATTCGGTCGGAGTGTGCCAAGTGAGACGTCATTGTAGTTAAAAAAAAGGTGACGCGCCAGTGCGACATCCTGCCGGGGATTTTTTGTCGAGGTCTAGTGTTATTTACTTATATTTGTGCTACTTATAGTGTGCATAACTTTGATCTATAATATTTACAATCGCGTCAACCTGATAACAGGACACGTCATACTTCGACAAGGAAATCTATTTTGGATGGACACGGCTGAAGACCGAGATAAGATTAAGAAAACTGCTAGCGAGATTTACAAGAAATCTGAAACAAACCTCGGACAAAGACATTGGAAACAGCAAAGAGCAGATGCACCAGCGAAGCTGGATCTGAACAAACCTGGTGGTGATGTCGTTAAAAGATGCCCATCCATAGTTAAATATCAACCGTCTCTCCACTATTCCATTGCCTACTCTAGGATGTATATCCGGTACGGCGCGCAAATCCTTCCATATCCTAAGGGCACGTCTTCCCTACCACAGTGCCCCCGGTCTACTCCTTGATATGCATGGCCTCTGTAGCCCCATGAAGCTGCAGGGGCTAGTGCATATCTTGGGGTTCATTCGATTTATCGTGTCTGGTTAAATTCGTTCAGAAAACCCAACACAACTGCCCGATTTTAGGGTGGGCCCAAACGTCCTCGGCAGTCGCCCTTACTTTTTTAATAAGTTTTAAGTTTGTTCATAATTTTTTACTACCGTAAAATGTACTGACAATCGCCATGTGAACGGGGCCTTACGACCACTAGACCAACGAGATGGTCCAACTTCTTATTAACCTATCACGCTTGAAATGAGACACAACTAATACTATTCGTTGTTTTTTTGGGAGTTGGCAGGTTAAGCTAAACTTGATTTTCTATTCCACATATTTACAGGTAACGTCGGCGTATCAGAGTTACTAGGTGGTCTAGTAGAAGCATTAGAACGGTTCAGCTCGGCCCGAGAAGACGAAGCCAAGATGGAGAGAGAGCGAGACGCAAGACAACGCGTCAAGAGGGAGCAGGACGAAGCATATCAACGCAGTTTAGAAGTTGACAGGTACGACTAATGATACTACATTTATGTGTAGATTTGGGTTGCCTGTTACAATTATCGCACCTTTTTGCATGTGCATATTTTTGCGGGCCGAAGGGCGATGCTACATTCTGCATCCGAGCCTAGATCTAGGTTTTGTGGAATATAAACTATATATTTTTGCGTAACATTTTACTACGTATAATTAGGCTATTAGAAAGTGCATGCACAGATCACCGATTCAGTGCCACTTCATGATGAAAAAAGAGAGAGTGAACTGGGGTCAGCAACTACTGCAGTATCCGAACTTAGACTCATTCGGTTTCGTTGTGCGTAGTAGATCCTGGCTAACACAGCCATCCTAGCGTCGCCCACATAGGTATGCCATTCTGAAACATTTTTGGCATCCCTGCGGTGCGAGCGAACATCGCGTGAGTCATTCGAGATACCGGTGTTGTTCTTATAAACTGAGAACAACCTACTGCTTTTGGTCAGTAGCTGACCCACATTACCTACCTTTCTGCTTTCCCCACAGAGGGAATATTTACTACATGATTATCTTAATATATAAAAACCACGTGTCACTATGTTCGTACACGCTAATCGCCGAAACCACCCAACCGAATTCAATGAAATTTCGTGAATGTGTATGGTTGATTGATATGGTTAGTTGGTCGATTGTCCAGCTTGAAAGACAGATAGTTTTGGACCCGATAGGTGGCATTCTGTGTGAAGCAGGGGTGGGCAGTTATTAAATTTTTCATTTTCATATTACAGGGCTAAGGAAGAAGTAAAGAAAAAGATAGAACTAGAAAGAAATCAAGAAATAGAGCGAGCGGAGTCCGAAAGACAAATGGAGGAAGCTAAGAAAGAGGTAAGTCCATTTTTAGGGTTCCGAAAAGGAAAAAAAACGGAGCCCATATACTCATGGGTCTATCTGTCCGTCTGTCACAGCCAATTTACTCCGAATCTACTGGACCAATTTAGTTGAAATTTGGTACACATGAATTTCTGTGACCCAAACACGGACGTGTAATGTAAACAAATGAGTTTTATAAAAAAAAGATTTGGAAACTGTACTGTGTGAAATCCTCACAACAAGCCCTTTCATTTGATATGAAAGTGCTTGTTTGTAGTGAGGATTAGGTGCGCATGTGGGGTGCTAGAGATTTCTGCAAAGCATGCCATAGGGGGAACCGTTTTCAATAGTCAAGAACGATTGCGATATACGGAGAAGCTACACCGTACGTTTGGCAGTTTCTTTAAAGACTAATTTTCATTGAGTGTAAGTTTCCGCACGCTTTTTATCGACCGATGAATTTCATTGGTCGCTAGTTCGCTACGCTCGCTACACGAATTCTCCGCAGACGGTGTAGCGACCGCGTTAACGACTTATGAGCTATGCAATCATCTTTGTTTGTCATAAGGTGCAATTTTTCTCTCGTACAGTCAAAATAAAAAAATAAGAACTCTGTATTTAGGCGCATTCCGTCGTAGTCAGGAACGAAGATTCTTCTCACATATAATTAAAACAAATCAAAATTTTCGTCCATCTTGGATTTACATTTTAACCTCGTTATCGAATATAGCACCCTCGAAAACTATGAACACGATACCCATGACGAAAATTTTGAAAATTTTCGTAGCCGCCATCTTGGACTTTCATTTTGTCTTCACTATCGGGTTTAGCACCCTTAAAAACCATGAAAACGATAGACATGATGAAAAATAAGAATTTCTCTCACTCTTTGTCTCTTTTTATTATATATATATTGAGACAAAGCCCCATAGCGCTTTTTCGTTACGTGACGATTTCTACCAGTTTACTCCTACCGGAAGCCGCGTTAAAGAATATCGGTCAAAAAATATATTGGAAGAACTTAAGAAATTGACGGAGCGGGCTGCTGGACGCATTCTGTATTGTCATCGTAAAATTTACTTTAATGTATTTTGCAAGTTAAGTGATGACCTTTATCCTGTGTCGGGCAGGCGGAGTGCTCGCTGGCGGCGCGGCGCGTGCCGCCGGAGCCGGCCGGCGGCGCCGCGGCCGGCGACGTGGCGCGCATCCGCGTGCGCCTGCCGCCGCCGCACGACCACGCGCTCGAGAGACGGTTCAACGCGCACGACACGCTCGCTGTACGTATGTTGTGCTACCTGCCTGTTACTGTCCCGGCACGAGCATTGATCACCACGCTCGCTCAAGGCTAAACTTAGAAAGGACATATAAGTTGAAAGTTACATTGGTACTTGTCCGAATTTGAACTTTTCTTCACATTACAGAAGATTATATTTTATAGACTTCCTTACTCAATGGCAGTACAAATTAAATGATTTAAATGTTCAATCCTAAAACAGACTTAGATTTTTTAAAATAAACCAACCCAACCCCAAAACGATTCCTATATTTTTACCCATAACTGTCAAAACTATTATATGTCGTTTAAATAACTTATATTGACATCAATTTCAGGCATTACTAGACTTCCTCGCGTCTAAAGGATATCCACAAGAACGCTTTAAGGTCATCTCCAGCTGGCCCAGAAGAGATGTAAGTACTTAATTCCAAGATATACACTTTCTATTTTCCCAGCACTTGTATAAAAAAGTCGACTTTTGCTAAATTATTTAATTAAGTTCTATAGATATCTAGTTAGCGAGAATCCGCAAAGACCGATCGTTGTTACAATGCTTGGCGAGCCAAAAAACTGGCTATGTCTAACAGTGGACGTCTTCCCGCTGAATAATCTTGATACTTATCTCTTTTACTTGTTACAGCTTACACAGGAATCTCCACTCAGCACACTGAAGGCTCTAAAGCTGTATCCCCAAGAAACTGTGATGCTAGAGGAGCGGTGAGCCACGCCGTTCGCTCCGCCGCACGCGACACACTCCACACTCCCGCGCAACACTACTAGACAACCGCATTCCAGTAACCAACGTCAAATAATTGAATTACGTATGTCGTTTGGAACGTAGAAACTACCCGATTCAGGTCCTCTCTCAAATCACATTCATCACGCCTGTATTCCGAAGGGTTCGGCAGAAGTGGATAGTTCTCGTTAAATTGTCTTAAAAACGAAACTCTCGAAAACTAAAAAAATAAAGAAACCCTAACTTTTTGTAATGTTATTATTTTGTAAATCATCAATAGATATGTTTTCTGGGTAAAAAAAAACTATTGAGTCTGTCAGTTAGATAATAAAAAAATATTTGAGACGTTTTTTGCTTTATCATATTAATAAAAAATGATTTAGATAAAACGCATTAAAGTTGGGGAGTGGAGGCTCGCTACGTCACAATTCAGTATAAAATCTACCGAAGAGTGACGTCATGCCGCATTTTAACTCAAATGTATTGCCGTAATCTTTCGACTACGTAAGAAGAAAAAAATACCGGTCCAATATTTTTTGATAACATATCTGACGAACAAAAAAAAATTGTCATCATCCCTATTAAAGTATTAACAGCCGTCGCGTCAACTTCGTTGTAGGCTTTTTAAATATGATTTTATATTTTACCATAATAACCTGTATTCGGTTCTGAATCAGTATAGTAGAATCATAAATAGGAGTTTGAAGTAAAGTTCAAGGAAGGCGAAGCGACTAATTCAACTTTTGCCATCAGTGAACTTATTGTTTTTTACTCTTATGTCTATTCTCCAACAGCATCTGCAAATCGTCTGACGACATACGTTAGTCCCGCATTTCAAATACTTTGTTAATTCAAGGGTTTAATATGTATTATGACTGCTCAAGATATACTTTAAAGATACCTTTAAATCATTATACCTTCCTTAAAGGCTGCCTCCATGCCTCTATTTATTATTACTGAAAAGCGAAAGGTTCTCTATGATTATGATGCAGCTACAATACGGCCGAGATAACTTGGCAGGTCTGAACGTAGGCTCTGCGAACTTTCGCGCATGTTCTCTCACTCACACTCGCCTGATGTCACCATTTGGTTCCTAATAAATGTTATTGCGCAGCCTTCTGCGCGAAGTTCGGAACTGCCAAATAATATCGGCCGTATCTACACTATGAGGCAGCCTCGACTGAAGATCCTACGTGGAACACACGTTACTTGTTTATGCCTTAGCAGAGACATTCATTTAATTCACCCAAACTAATGGTACTATATGCGTGTTGTAACTTCAAACAAATTATTTAGTTGAGATTGAGAGTTTTAACATTGATTGTTATTCTACCATTCGAATTTGAATCTTATTGTACATTAATAGTGTTTATATTGCGTTGCGCAAATGCGCATCCATCGCGGATAACGGAGCTCCTTGTGTTTGTGAGCTTTCTAGCGAACAATACTGTCAAATGAACGGACACTTGTTAGTATTCAGTGCAGCGTTAAAAATCTTCATTTATACCAATAAATGATCGTTAGCTTAATATTGTACATTGATTGTTCGACTGGGTTCAAGGAAGCGGGGCTTTAAATACAGTGTAGTGACGTCATTTGTTAGTAAACAAGAAATGAAATAAAAACATCACAATATTTTAAATAGCCAAAGTGCTGTGTTTAAACGAGTGTTATATGTTGCGACGTTCGTGAACGATGTATTTAAATTCCCGTCTCGTAGTCAGCCATGTACTGATCTTATGTAAAGTTCATTCTAGTTCTGTGGCCGACTGAAAGATTACAAGTTTAGTCAGCCACAGAACCGTGTATTATATACATACATGATAATAGTATAAATTATAATGAACGTGGATATCCGTATTGTTTTGGATAATGTTTGTAATTTTTTCACGAATCCACTGGAGTGTAACTGTGTAACGCGAGGAAGTTATGTACCCAAAATAATAAACAGATGGAAGATTATTCGTTTATTTTATTATTGCTACTTTTACACTACATACGACATCACTTGCAACCTAACATTTATCACTATTTTAGGATAATATACAGTATGTTAATTAACGAAAGGCGTTCCCGTTTACCCGCAACAGTATGGCATCCATACATGCTAAAATAAATATTACCATTCAAAAGCAAAATATTTTTATATTTTTTTATAATAAAATATTCACAAAAAATATTAAATTTTTACGTAAAAGAAACACTCTGTACACGCGCATTTGTATTTCAATGTGGAAGTATGGCAATGTCGCAACAAACTTATGAATGACGACTCGCGTGTGCGGCGATTTATTGATGCGCCTAGCCCCGCCCTCGCCCCCCAATATCCACCTTATTTTATTCGGAACTAAAAATAGCGACGTTGCCGGTTTGGGCAGCGCGAATACGCTAGGTACTTTACCGCGCTACTATTTTGATTTTAAACGTTTCAAATTTATTTTCATTTATTTTATTTTTTTCATTCGGTTTTTTTTATACTTATTTTTCTATGCTGATATTTTTATTTCAATGTATTAATGATATAGATTAACGTGTTTAAGGGAACGCCCTCTGTTATTTAACATACTGTTTATACATAAACATCGACTTACATATATATACATAACAAAACAATGTTCTTGGCTAACTATCTAAAACCGAACAATCAACCGCACGTCAATCGTCCGCACTTGAATTATGGAAACCACCCTAACCCCAGATTCGCGCACTCGATTTCCAACCATCTGGTTAGCGCCGAGAGTTAAAACTCCAACAGTGTTTTCTTGACGCGCTGGGATGCACTCTGTTGGCCCGTGTCGCGGTCGTGCGAACTGCACCGCGCTCTATACAAACTGATACAATGTTAAATCTGCCGCCCCGCGATAACATCGGACCGCGGTGCAGTGTGATAATCACCATCTACTTATGAACACAGTTATCATTGACGTGCGGGACTGTTCTCTACTTAGTCTCTACAGCACTGTACAGTCCTTTCACAGTTAAGTATTTTACCTGTGATTTTGCATCGCTGTCAAAATTACACTGATCTTTTATTCTCGGTAAAACAAAAGGTTATAGAGGTATGAAGTAAAGTTCACTCATCCCTCTATATAAAAAGGAGGATGCTCCGACCAGACTGGTGGTGTCTGGTGGGCAATTGCCCAACGATTGATGTCGGGACGTTGCGTCCTCGTCGCGCGGTAAACTGCTTGCGCGATGCAAGATCTCGCGTGACGTCGCGTTAGCGTGATTCGTAGTTCTTGCGTGACGTTGTAGATGACGCTACTAGGTTTTAATGGGTTTTTGCAACGAGGATAAAGATTTTGATACAAAATTAGAGGTTAAATAACAATAAAAGACTGACCCCGCGTCCTATTTAAAAGCGATAGTCGCGCGAATACACGATCGTTTGAACTTTTTATTCATTGTACAGTTCGATTCAAACTTGATGGCGGCTCCGAAGTGCGCTACTCGCTGCGCAGTACCCCACCCCTCACCCCCGCTGACCCATGAATTCGATACTGCGCAGCGACTCGTATCATGTTCCGAGCCGCCATTAAATTTGAATCGGGGTGTACCTGAACAACTTTCGCGCCGACAGAGGGCGTTTTCCGGTTTTCCGACATTTATGCACGCGACCGATCGCGTATTCGCGCGACGATCGCTTGTACAGGACGCTGCCTGAACGTACTCATATATAAAAAAAACCTAAACAAGCAATAGTTAGTTGTGCAACAAGAGAACAAAGTTGTTTTTTGCTGCGAGTGTTGATTTGAATCCTGAGTAAGCAAATAATTCTTTAGTGCATTGTATTTTCAACGCTCTGCTTAGCGCCGAGAGTTGAAAATACAACAGTGTGTTTTTTCAACGCACTGGGACGAGAGTGCGTCCCAGCGGGTTGGATTCTCAACGGTCGGCTTAACACTGAGAGTTAAAAGTCCAGTGCGCGATAAAATTCCGCCGCGATTTTATTACGTCCGTGCGAACGTCGGCTTACACACAACTTTTCACCTCAGCAGCGAGAACATTAAAGGTAAAAAAATACAACATGGTAAAAATTTACCCACGTGTATATTTGTAAAACAATATTCAATTCGATTATTTAGAAAAAAATATAATAATTACATTTAAAACCATAACAGATGATTTGCAATTTTACGGTTGGTCGGTTAGTCGGTTAGTCGGTCGGTATTTGTGTATTCGAACGTTTTATTGTTGGAAGTGCCTCCTCTGCCGGCGCCGGCTCCCAAGAATAACGCAATTGGGAACCGGCATGACATTACCGCCGGCAGCCGAGATTAAAAACATCGGCTGCCGGCACATTACATACTCTGTGGCTGGCATTTTTGGCACTCGCCGGCCGCTTCCGCGGCACCGCTCACTTCGCTCGCTCGGATCGTGCCACATAGGGGGTCACAGCTCTAACCTAAATAACCTTTTTTTGCGAGTAAAAATATTTAACCTAATCTAACTAGTTCGATTACGGGTAAAAAAGAAAAGAAAGAAATCATCGTTTATTTGCGGTACACATTTTCCAAACTCTGCGCCGGCAGCCAATTCAGCAACCGGCGCTGGCAGCTAAGTCGGGAGCCGGCGCCGGCAGCGGAGGCACTCTCTTTCTGTTTGTTTCTTTTTTGGGCCTAATCTTGGAATTTGAAAATCGAACTTCGATTATACTTGTTTCTATCTCTCGCTTTCGTATCGAAGTGAAAGTGACAAAACGAAGTGAAGTTCAAATATTTCGAATTTTGTTAGTAGACCCAGCACTGTTCTCTGTAAAAAGTTAGGTACTTTGCCTCACGCTCACATGAAAATCAAATTTTGCTCACTGTGTTTAAACAGCAAAACCTGCTTGTTTGAGGTGCTGAGCTGAAAAAAATACTAAATCAATTCCTAAACTGTCTCACACTACTCCTAAATAACTTATCCACTACGAGCTCGCACATAAGGACTACTACAGACGTAATCATGCCAAGTGAGAGCGCCAATAGCGGCGTAGAGAACTCTCTAATGCCGACACAGAACACACTGGAATCGGGCGTGTGCGCGCACTCGGGCATCGGCTCGTCGATCTCTGATTGGATGCGGGGAGGGAGACCTACCTCGTACATTTTGCGAATACTGAAAATTGCCCAGAAAAGTAAGAAATTTTTAAAGTAAGAACAAAAAATTATTTATAAGTAGTAGATACAGTTACAGCCAGTTGCAGAAACGAACTTTTAAAGTTGTCATTAAATACTAATCATCCATTAACTTGTTGCAGAAGAATATTAATGAAATCATTAGCGTCAATGACGTAATGGATTGTTAAATTAATATTGTTAAATATTAATTTCATCAAAGAAACATTGGGGCCATTAATTGTCTTTGTGCAACTGGGTGTTAAACTTTATCTAGACGTGCAATGCTATTATGCTAAAGACGCCTCATACCGGCCAATTTTATTCCATTCCGGTCTAAGAAAAATAAAGGTAAGCCTCACCGACTTCAAAATTGGGGGAGGTTATGTAACCAACGCGTATTTTTTATTTATACAATACTTACGCATAAGCAATATGTTCTTTATACGGCGAGTTCTTCCTAACAACTACTCCCATTCGCTGCAGCGGATACAACTGTACCAAGTTAGTCTCGCAGATCTCCCTCTCAGTAAATGTCGCCTTAATTAAGGGAAAGGCGAAGGTAGTCTCTACGTGGAATGCAAAGCCTCCCTTCTTCACCAGAGCTATGCCTTCCTCAGGAGTAAAGAAGTTGTTGTGGGTGGCGGTAGCCACCTTTTTGTGGTAAAGTTCTATGGCTACTGGATCTGTTGTGCGCTGGAAAATGGGCCTCGATATGAAATGCTGTTAATCAATTAATGTTAAATGGTTATGATGGTTAGGATACCGCAATTGGTTTGCGAAACCAGACACATTTCTATTATCAGAAAAAATAACAATGTGATCGAAACCGCTATACCGCGCCTTAGGTATGTGCGCGCCGATACGGAGGGGGGCAGTGAAGGCTGTTCATTCCTCAACGCTGCCTCCCGCCTCGCTGCGCATTCCAAGGCGCAGTACACCGGTCTCGATCAAACTATAGCAGCTACTTACAGTACGGCCGATGAATCAAAGCCGGTCTGAGCATATAGGCTCTCCGGACATTCACGCATGTACATTCACTCACACACTTGACTCATATCAACATTTGGTTCCTAAAAAATGTTATTGCCCATCCTTCTAAGTAAAGTTCGGATCGGCCGAATTGTACCTACCACATTCCCATTTGCTGCATTCTCAAGTTATCGAAGTACTTACCTTAAAATAATCTTTATCATAGACAATATCATGAGAGCCGGCTTTCAAATCGCTGGCCAATAAATCCTTCAATGTCCTGATGTTCTTGGGCGCTTCTAGCAGCAACGAGGAAACTATGGTGGCGTTGTAGTACTGGTACAGAGTCACAGCATACACGAACGTGGTGAATATCACAAGTTTCGTGGAGGTTGACTCACGGTTTATGGAGATGCCTAGAAGTTAAGCAAGGTTTGGATACTGATGGACTGCATAGCAAAGAAAAAGAAAGAAGCCGTGGAAAACCAAATAAATTGGCAAGCTAACGTCGAAATATAATTGGCGCACAGTTGATACATTTATGTAACTACCTAACCTAATGCATAAAAAACCATAGCATGAGGTTCGCATTAGTCTTACCTTGCTGACAAATTGCCCCCCAGATCACCAACCCAGCCAAACTTAACGAAGAGTCTTCATTGTCTCCCCTATTGTTCTGAACCACCAGCATGGCCCACAGTGTGACGGCCGTCACCACCAGCATGGTTATGACGCAGTACCACACAACGTCGCTCAAGGGACGCGTGTAGATTGTGTAGAAACCACCTGGGTACTTCGGGTGGCGGAAGATGAAACTGTGCCTATATGAATAAGAAAACATGAAATAATAAAAAGTTTTGACACTGCCTGTCTTCACTTGAGGGAAAATCAAGTATCCATACGAGCTAAGCCAGCAACGAAAGGTGATACCGACCGACCGTTAAATGATACGTGTTCACAGACTTTCGTGGATGACCGTATAGGTACGGTCAGCAACACACGTCTCGTCATTCGTGGATGCCTATCTCAATAGGATGTAGGTACAGCACAATTCTCCTCTGCTGAATGAATATGAACATAAGTACTATAATTATAACATAATATCAGCACTCCATTTCAGCAATGTTCCATATTCGTGACTTAATGTTACAAAAATGGCCTTATCAACAATGGATGTTAGCACTTTTACCAACCGCGCAGGCAGCCACAGCAGCAAGTTTTACCGTGACATCCAGACCTCGGAGATGTACTGTACGTGCTGCCCCCTATCGATGCGGTAGAAGACGGGGGCTCCGCCTATCTCCGCCATACCACTGTACAGCGCATTCACCATCCCATCGAAACTGCCGTTGCGTTCGTACCCCCACGTACTCACCCGGTGTATGTCGTAGCTTTAAAAAGTTAAAAACAATACGTATATGTCAGCAGTTTGTCAGGAAAATCTTGACTGCAAACAAATTCCTAATGTTAGGCTCGTCAGAAAAAGCAACTGATAGAGTAATTCAGTACATGCTCGATGGTTATAGGTAACGGGAACTAGATTTCAGCACCACCACAGTTATGATATGGACAGATCCTGAAGCCTTTCCCCAGGTAGAGTATCAGGTCTGGGGTGCAACTGATAATCAACAAACAAAAATAATGGCCACGTGCAGCAGCCTCCCTGACGAAACAATGTCTAACAACGATGAGTCGGCAGTTTAAAACTTACCTGATGTTGTACATATCTCGCATAAACTTCAACATTGTGAAATATTTCATTCGATGCACCGTGTCGACGTCAATCTGCGATTTAATAGGCTTCTCCATGTACTGCTCTATAGTCTGGTTTGCCAACCTGGGCGACGAGAGTATAACTACGGCTGTCTTGACGAACGCGCCTTGTAAGTTCCAACGTTTCGATTCTTTGATAAATAATGAAGAATCCCAACGTCCTACCATTCTAAAATTATATTTCCCCTTGAAATTAGATCCAGTGTTGTAGACTTCATACAGATTGAATGTTTCATTCATCTTATGCGCGACGATAACATCTGAGTCGACTTCTGCTGGATACCGAGATAAAGTTTCCGTAGTTACCGACAGATGTTCCGTCATTATTATATAGGAATACCCCTGAAACGATGTGGTGCTAGAGTCCAATACTGAGGTCCATCCTTTGCAGGCAGTGTCTATCACTACTCCAACTCGAGGATAAGATTTCGTGACATTATAAGTAACATTATAATCAATTTTAGCACTCGCGATCAGGATATCGTGATCGTTGAATATTTTATGCATAGCATTCACGAAATATTTATCGTAACAATGAAATATTACTCCGTTTTTTATATTTTTATATTTAAGAATGTCGATTATTAAGGGAACGTCTGTTACCGAAAGAGTTAGTAATATGTTACAGAACAAATACATGTTGAAATAAACCTGATTTATATTATATAACCGTGGTCAAATTTTTATTCACTCTAGTGGACTCTGTTTATACAACTCCAAGTACTGATACTTGTAAATATAAGTATGCTTCAATCATGTGGTCATTATCATCAAATTCGATTAAACTTTGAAACGCGACTGACAATAAAAAGGGCGCTATTTTAAAAGAACTCCTATTAGGCCACCAGGTCATTGCGGCGCACGAACAATTTACCCTCGCTCGGATGTGTGACTGACACTGGCACGGGCCACCATCGATTTTAATTTTAATAACACAAAAATTGTCACTAATTAGTTGAAATTCGTCGCCAAATATCGGAATTTGTCGGTCACTGGTTCAAAAGTTATAACGATTTATAGGTCGATTTGGAGAGCATCTCCCCAGCTTGGCCAAATTGAATCTAAAAAGCTAGGGCACCTAGCGAACATCTGTTTTCTCCCAAATTTTGTAGCTAATTGTCGCAATTTTTCACCAAGTCACAGATTTAGTCGGGACTTAGTTTAGAAGATATAGGTAATGAGTTCAATTTTTAAGTATAGTCCAAGAGCTAGATTGAACATTTTTCGTAAACACTTTATAACTCTTAGTTGCGCCGCAATGAGGTGGCGCCTTTACTGTCAGCAACTCAACTGGAATTATTAATATAAAATGAGGTAAGCTTTCTGTTGAGGTAAATAGAACCCCTATTAACGTCAACATCGTGTCAACTTTGATGAGAATGTACTACCTATCATGAATTTAATGGAATTAATTATAGTACAGCCTTCAGCTTTGACAAATTCTAATAGGCCATGCAATAGTACCTAAATAAGCTTGCTTTAAAAAGCAAAATTCCCCACAATATACTTAGCAGTGTTGTTGATGTACTTCGTAAATAAGTTTTGGCCAAGACAAATTTTAATAAATATTAAATAACTATTCTAAACATGACAAACAAATTCAACAGAGTCAGACACATTTAAAAACTGTAAGAAGAGAAAATATCTTGGAACGGAAACTCGGCTGTATCAGGGACAAGGAGGTCGGCCAGGAAACAGACAGTACCAGCAGTGCCTTCATACAGACTCTCCGGATTATCAGGTAGCCTTGCATCTCTAATAAACTCATCCGTGACCATGAAATCGGCAAACATTTTTGCTCTATGCAGATATTTTTCCTCACTAGTTATTCTATGCAGAAGTAGGAATACATAACCATTGCCACCTACTCCATGGCAAATGCCAGGGCCCTTACGTAACAACCCCTTCTGCCACACCAATTCACCAGCCTTGAGGATAGCATCCAAAAATCTCTTATCTTTGTAAATTAAGTATGCTTTAGCCATGACATAGATGATGCCAGGAGCACCATGACACCAATGCACCAGCTTGTGGTCGCTCAGTCCAATTTCCTCCATACAACAAGGCCAGTTTCCATCCACAGATTGCAATGAAGCAAGGTATTGTAATGTTTCTTTAATGTCAGTAGCAGCAGTCTTGTTATGTCTTAAATATCCAGGAACACAGAGGAGCACCTGTAAGATGGAGCTCATTCCATGTGCAGCTCCAAGGTACTCCGTGTTATAATAATGGAACATCAAGGGGCAAGGACTTTGGTTTTTTATGGAGTATTCCCTTCCAGACTCTACTATCACATCACAAATCTTGTATAACTCCTCATTTGTAAATACTGGTGTTTTAAGTTCCCGGCTCATCCACAATGCCCCAGCAAGGTAGCCAGCACGCCCAACAAAAAACTCATCTCCACCGCATTTGAGAAAGTTAGGGTTAAGATATTGCGTGTATAAAGACTTGTATGTCTTTAACATGTCAGCAGATTTCTCATCGCCCGTTTCTTTGAACAGAACTGTGGCCAAAGCGTAAGTGCCGGCGTCGCCCAATAAAAACGAAGTCTTATCTCCAGCCGACGTATCCAAGGCAGGCTTTAAGTATTCGATACTTTTTTCTAAGTACACAGATTTATTATCCGACAGTAATGGGTTTTTAGAAAGATAATAATACATGTAAGAAACACCGGTGACTCCGACATACAGACCTCCATCGACGTTCTTCCGTGAAGGATGCAGGCGTTTGGAAATACTATTTGTATACTCATGTATTTGAGCAGTCAGCTCGTCTCTGTCAATCGTTACAGAGTCTCCTAGCTTGTAATCATCGAATGAGTTTATAAAGAATCGTACCATTTTCTCTTCGAACGTAACGGGGGACAGCAAATCTACTGTCAGCAAGGTCTTGAATGTACGAAGTACAGTTGAAGAAATCTTTTCGAAGCTTCTACGCATCAATGCAACTTTTATCGAAATACCTTTGTAAGAAAATAAAATATGGTAGAATTTTGTTTTCTAGCAAACCTCTCTTTCGGCAAGATGCGATTTTGTTTTGTTTTTTAAAAATTTTGACACTTCATTGAGTTCATTACAAAATGCCAACTGAACAAGAATAACGAGCTGCTGTTCAGTTGGTAATTTTGTAATGTTGTCAACAGCCAGCAGGCAACAAAAATTATACAGTTGCGTTCATGTTTTAATATTGGATGCTGATCACAAGTAATACGTAAATTAGAATAGTAATAGAATTCACGTACAATACTTTGGGATTATTTGAGTTAGTAACAAAATATTTTAATAACATTAATTGCCTGAAGATGAACCAAATATAAAAATAAACACGGATAACTCGTTCTCAACAGATTTGTAGTTAAATTAAGGGCGTTATAGGCGTTACTAAGCAACCTGTTTTTCTGAGTGATAAATTATAATGGACCAAAACTGTCTTTTGTACGAATTTATTTTATTTTAATAAAATAAAATTGTACCAAATGGGGCCAACTGTTTCTAAGTCTTTTTGTACCGTTGTTGTTACCTATATAATTTTATAATAGAATAATGCCTATCACGTATAACCGGGGAAATGTAAGTAACTAGGACGACGAATTTACAATTACATAAATGTGTAAATTATTATTTTTTCCGCTATCGATCGTTGTGTTCTTATTCATATTTTTTTTATAAAGGTAAGGAAGATTGCTTTCCGCACAAGAGGCAGGTCCGCTCAGTCTCTTGATGCGAGTGGGCCACGAGTTGACCCTGGTGCTGGTGGTGACGGCCGCTTATTTTTGCAAATAAGACCAGCACTACCAGATTCAAGAGCTGCACTAGCTCAACGATCTCACACAACGCTATCAGGGTAAATGGCAAAATTTTTACTATTCTTTCTCAAACTAAGTTGCATCACCTACTTACATTATTAATATTTTCTCTAGTTCTTCTTTTATATATTCTTTCCATAAAACCCACAATAAATAAAAAATAGATATTTTTTATAATTATTTAATTATGTATTATTAACCAAAGATCTTAAAAACTCTACTCTTGTCTCTCTCTCTCTTCTCTTATCTATTCTATTGAATCTTTAAAACATTTGTAAAATCGTAGGTACTACACACATCAACATCGTCTAGGGATATTTCGGATTTTCTCAATTTCCTCAAAATTTGTTATAAATAACATACCTAACCAAGTAAAACAGTAGTCAGTAAAACCACCCATGACGTTAACAACGGTTTTTCATGCTTTGAATCAAGTTATTAGTCATGCTGCGGGATATTGCCTCAGGTCCTGTCTAAGCTGCTCGTCAGTCGCAATGTTTGCAGGAAAATTCTTCAAAGCCCTTCTTTGGAGCATGTCCCACGCATGCTCTGTGGAGTTTAGGTCTGGTGAATGCGCGGGGGTCAAGACCGATACGTCGTGCTCCTGCAGCCAGCTAGTCTCCACTCGCACTGTGTGCGGACGGGCGTTGTCGTGCATGAGTGTGAATTCTCGGCCCATTTGTAGTCGATGGGTGTAGACCATTGGTACTTACATTAATTTACACCTGTTTACGGTATTTTTCAGCGGTTATGGTGTTTCTGATCCAATCGAGGTGTGTTCTTCCACCAATACGAATTCCCGTCCAAACCATAATTGTCTCGCCGTGGTATGGATGGACTTCCTGATGGTATTGCAGACAGCTCTCACGACCAGGAACTCGCCATACGCGTACTCTTTGTGAATTGGGATGGAAACCGAATCGGGACTCATCGGTAAACAGCACTACAGACCACTGGTTATCTTCCCAGAGCAAATGTTCACGAGCGCACTGTAATCTTCCTCCACGATTTTCTTGGCGTAGTGCTGGAGTACAAAGCGGTCTACGGGCATGAAGATTAGTTTCATGCAGTCTTCTCCTCACAGTTTAGTCACTCACAAGCAACTGGTGCTCTGACTGGAGCCTTTGAACCAACTGCATGGCCGTAACATTGGTTGTCTTCTTGCGTCAAATTGCAAAAATCGGTCTTGTCGTTGGGTGGTTATGCGCTTCCCACCTGGGTGTCTTTAATTCACTTCACCAGGAGCCCGATAACGTGACCATAACCTTAATATCAAGTTTAGTTTTGTTCCAATCTCCTTAGCAATACTCCGTTGAGTAGCCCCAGCTTGGAGCATGCCTACTGCCCTTAACATTTCCACTCTTGTTAAACGGCGCCGCTGCATGATGCATACAATGGCATAAATTCGAAATTAACTGCCAACTTGTTTTTTTACGCTTAATGTCATAATAAAAATTTCGAGATAGCTGGTGTAATTAGAGGATTTTTGAAAATGGTTGGTAAACTTCTTCCTTTGACTTTTACCTATTTGATGTTTTAGAAAATTTGTTTCCATCGAAAGTTTTATTATTATAATATATAATATTTAAAGTATTAGGTTCCCCATGAAAAAGAACGAAAGCCATTCAATTTGAGAGTTTAGAGATAAGTTATATTTAGTAATGAATTCTAGAATTTTTTTAAAAATACATAAAAGTTGTGTTTTCTCGAATCCCATGAATTTTCGTCTAGGCTTTATGGGTGCTTAATTGTTGCAAATGGGTCACACTATCACTTCCTGGAAGGAATACGTCAAATTACCAGTCGCCCTGTATAGAATGGAAAGTCCTAATTCCATTAATAAAATTTTGTCAATTTACAGCAATGATTTCGTGCTCAAAGAAGATAGCAAAGATGAAACAATCAATTTGCAAGCTGTGGGTGAAGGAAAAGTTCAACTTTCTAGAACACCACAAGAAAAAGATCGACTACCCGACAGGATCAGCTTAGATAGGTAGTTAAATATACCTGGATTGTTCATTAAACTAAATAACACTTGTAATACGGGTACTTGTCTGATTTTGCGTCGCCCTTCCCCTTTTATTCTCAAAATCATTTCTGCACGGTTTTTAAAAGGGTTCTTGGTCTAATTGGTCACGGTTTTATGTACCTACCTACTTTTATATTTAGTTTAATATGCTAACATTTCTTTTCTTCAATAATATGTTATCTGACAAATTTAATAAAAATTGATTTCAGGAGAGGCCTCTCATCAATACCCCATATAGTCGGCGAGCCCGGCTTACGACTTTTGTCCTTACAGCACAATTTAATTAACAGTCTGTCGGGATTATCTCCTTTAGACTTAGGTAAACTTGTGTTTCTGGATGTGTATGACAACCAAATTGACAAAATTACTTCTTTGGAAAGACTGTTCGGCTTGCGAGTGCTTTTAATGGGGAAAAACAGGTAACCAACAATCAATATGATGAAGTATTGTTTAATTTTATAAAAAGAAACTTCTCATTAGTAGGATATTATAATCTTACAGGATAAAAAGGATCGAAGGCCTCACAAACTTAATAAAGTTAGAAGTTCTAGATTTACATGGAAATAGGATAGGAAAAGTTTGCGGTTTATCTAACTTAAGTGAACTGAAAGTGCTCAATTTAGCTGGTAATCAGATCAAATGTGTTGGACAAACGGATCTTCAGGGTCTAGTTTCTCTAAGAGAACTGAATTTGAAACGAAACCGTTTGAGAAAGCTGCTTGGATTTCAAAACACGCCAAAGTTACATAAACTGTATCTTGGTAATAACGATTTACAAAGGTATTATACCAAAGAGTGTACATTTCGTATGATCCATTATTTAACTTCATACTGGTTTGCAGTTTATTTTATTTCTAATTTCCAGTGTAGAGGATATGTCGTCTCTTGCTGAAGCGGAATCTTTGGGTGATGTGTCTCTAGATGGAAATCCTGTGGCTTTGGGTGGGGATTGCGTGCCGTTTCTTGTCTCATATCTGCCTAATTTACTTACTTTGAGCAACATGCATGTTACTGAACAGGTAAGAAAATAAGATTATAATATAATAAGATATATTTAAATAAAAAATACAATTTTACGTTTGCTACAGGTGCGTAAGGCTGCAATGGCTTGGCGAAATAACAAAGAAGCAGCCCACGCAGCTTACTGTGCATTAGGCGGAGCCGCGCAACAAGAAGCCAGACGTGATCAAATTATCAACAATGCTCGTACTAACTGGGAATTGCTCAGGTTTTCATTTAATTTTTGTATAAATATACCTTATAAAATTATAAATTACAAAACAAAATTTGAGCCTTTGTATATGTTGTTTTTAGAACGGAAAATAAATGCTTCGTCCCTGCAACTAGTCTTGCTAAAAATGTAGACACTGACAAAGAATTCTCCATAGAAGCGACAACAGTGATCGCACAAAGTGGTGGAACTCAAACATTGGAAGCGGGAGCTCTTCCAGATGTCGTTGTGTCTATGCAACAAGTCGAAACCGAAGACTCCGATTGTAAAATTAATAGCGATGCAAATATTGCAAATGCAAAAACGAGCACAGACCATGTGACAAAAGCGTCGCCGATGAAAAAGTTGCAAAGAAGTTCAACAGCCAGAAAACCTTCTGAGAGAAGAGTTAACTTTTCTGACAGAAGTGCCTCCCAAGACACAGACGCATCTCATTCCACATCCACTAGTAGTGATTTGAGACTACCACCTATATTACTACCAATAATTTCTTCATTAGAAAACGTTAAACTGGCAGATAGCTCAGAACCGATACTAAAGCGCTGGGAAAGCATTTCAAGTGTCGAACCAGTAGTTGATTCTTCGTTCAGCTCACTGCCATCTTCCAGCAGTGAAAGTGAAGAGGAAACTAAGAAAAGACCTGTTCGACGCATGCCAACAGCTTTGAGGCGTCGAGAAAACTTTAGTACAATGCGGTCAAAGTCTGTCTGTGATCCAGAAAGTCGCAGATCTAAATCCAAGAATTCAGATATAAGTGAAAATGCGAGCAATATATCAAGTAGTACTAACGTTGGTTCAGTTGCCAATTCTTCAACATCTGGAAGTGATCATAACAGTAAGATTCTGCGACGAGAAGGCTCCTTAAATAACAGAACGAGTAGAAACATAAGGAGTGCTACAATATCGCGAAGAAATGAAAGGGCATCTTCAGCAAATAGAGCATCTACAGCTAGAGCAAAGTCGGTAAAAAATTTGAATTTAGCTAACTTCAAATCTTCAGAGCCTGTGCCGAAGACATTGCCTGCGTCTAAAGACAGAGAACAAGGTAGTTTGGTTTTTAACAAACTCAAATATCTTACTACACTTTGACTACATAATAACCTCCTTTTTCTACAGGAGTTGATTATCTAGTGGAAGTCTGTGACGGAGTGGTGAGTGCATGGGGAGCTGGTGCTGTGCGGCGTCTCGCTCGTGATTGGGACTGGGAGCGTGCGCGCACGGTCACTCGCGCTGACTACCACTATATACATTATAATGCAGTCGCACAATCACTGCCCGAGCTAAAGTCTAAGTAAGTAAAAAAACATTCTTAATATTTATTTTGAATCAAATTCGAACTAATAATTTGTTTTATCAGGTTTCCAAATGTCAGCCACATATCAGTTCGTGCGACGGGTCTACAATGGCTTGGCCAATTGCATGCTCTAGCTGAATTGCGAGGCGTCACCGGTCTAACAGTAGTGCCGGAGGGTAACCCCATATATGCGAAAATCTGGAGAGAATATGCTATCTACAGACTCGCTCATTGGGGATTGAAAGAGATCAATGATGAGCCGGTAAGTAATTTTAAATGCGTAGTAAATGCTGAAGTATTGGACAGTTAAGTAATTGAGTATCCTACAGGTGACGGATGAAGAAATTAAATTGGCAAATAGAACTTATGGAGGACTTAGTGATATTGTACTTCGAGCTATACCAGACGCTCCGTTACAACCTCTTTTGTCGAGACTGGGAAGAAGTGGTAATAGTGCTGCTAGTGCTAAAGCCTGGTTAAGAGCTGCTGATCCAGCTTTAAGGGACGTCATTGCAAAAGAAGCCTTACAATATAAGAAAGGAAATGTGTCGCAGGTAAAATAACCGGATCAATAATAATTGAATACTCTATACTCGTATGTACCATGGATCACGGATACCATATTTCAAATACATTTGAAATTGAATGCCGTTGTTAATCTCATTATCATCATAAATTATTTCACAGGAGGACATGAGCTGGCGAGTTCGTGGCCGCGGTCAACTATCTCACGCGATTGATTTAGCTTGTGGGGCTGCTCAAAGACTTAGAGCACTCGAAGTACAATGGCCGACAATATTAGTCGAAATGATTGAAGACATTCTGAGGGACTTTGCACACATGGAAACACATGTGAAAGAACAAATGAAAATGCTTATGGACAATGTGAACTAGAATAGAAAAAATAGCTTTATTTAGACTAGAATTAGTGTCAAAAATCGCGCCGCCAAAATCTAAATTATTATAAGAATTAATTACAGCATCAACAAAAATAATTCACATTTAGTCAAATTGTCACGGGCTAGATAGTAAATTAATTTAACTTATTTTAATACCACGAAAATGATTTATCTTGTAAACAAAATACCTACCCAAATGTTATTTTTATAAGCTTTAGTAATAAATTATAGTGTAGAAAACAAACAAAACCCAGTAACTTTTTCGACTGAACAGTATTGTAATTTGCTCAATCTAGGTAGGGAATCAAACTGATAAATTAATAGCATGTTTAATGTTTTGTAGTACCTCAAATGCTAGAGCCATTTGTAGTAGACTAGTTTAATCGTATTATAAGTTATGTAGTCATAGAAAAACAATAGTACTAGGAGATCAACTGCCCTGCATGTGCCTCTTTAATTTTAGTAATAAACAATTTATAGATCTTTTTTTGTATTCTTACGTCTTCAAAATTGGCAATACAATAACACAAGATAGCCGCATCGTAAATGTTATCGCGGTCTCTGGACCCAGGGGGTCATGACCCCCCCCAAAATTATTTAAGCTGTCGAGAGCCAGTATGATTTATTCGTTTTACTATTGCATAATAATCAGCCTATAATTTTCCCACTGCAGGGACAGGCAATCACTCTTCGAGGGGGAATGGGGCTGTAATCTACCACGCGACTCAGTGCGGGTTGGTAGATGTCATATGTCTTCGATTTTTTGGATCAAGGATATGATTGACGATTGATTGATGATTTTTTGGTCTAGTGACTGCCTCGTTGGTCTAGTGGTCGCAAACCGCTACTGCTGAGTATGAGGTCCTGGGTTCGATTCCCGGGTCGGGCAAGGTGTTATTGGGTTTTCCATCTGGAATTTCTCAGTAGCAGCCCGGAGTCTGGATTTGTGCCCGGTTGATGGCTATAGGCTCGCCCCCTATTACATGGGACTTAAACATAACTGGCGAAATCTGGGTGTACTATAGGTACACCTCTGCCTAACCCTTCGGGGATTACAGGCGTGATGTTATGTGTGTGTGTGTGATATGCCTCACGATGTTTTCCTTCACCGTTTTTAGAGTAGTGATGATATTTACACAAATGAGATTATTTACACAAAGTTCAACGCCTGCCTGGGTTCGAACCTACAACTCATAAGTCGGGGCCGTTAGCACTGGGTCACCACTGTACTCACTGGGCCACCACTGCTCTGTGTTTTACTATTAATTAAAGAACACTCTACTACCCAACTAATAATTACGAGCGAGCAAAGTTGGAATTTCAATCAGCCTAGACTCTAAACCCAAACTTTTTATGAAACAAGGCGACAAAGATTTTCTATTTCTGTATAAATGGTCACTCAAACGGGACGTTGAAAAGAAAGTTTTTTATTTTATTTACTCTGTAACTATTATTATATTTTACGTCAAGGTTTTTATTTCACAAATTGACTCTGAATTATACTCGTAAAATAGAGTAAGAATATTAAGAATTTATTTAGCCAAAGTTGGCGAGTTTTGGAACACTCCGTCTGCACCATAGGAGAATTGAGTGTTCTAAATAAACCTTTTTATAATCCAAATAAACCGTTAAAATCAATTGAATATTTGTGAATAGTTTTCACAAATTCAATACAATAATTCCACGTAAAAATATTAAACATACAATCTAGTATACTTTGAGACACGAGTTACAGTATTTTCCCAGGTTAGCAGATTGAGTGTTCTAGTTAATTGACCACGACTTTCTCACCATAGAGTTCACAAAGTTAACTTCACCATGAAGTTTTCACAATTATTTCCTAAATTCTTCGATTTCGTAAAAATATAACTAACTTTTAAAAAGGAGCATTCAATCCACACACACACAGGCTGAAAATAAAATTTTAATTGCCCGTTATTGCTAATAAACGAGGAATTTGAGGGTTTTATTTTGAACGCAACAAAATAACAATCTTACCAACCAATCAAAACGAAAACATACTGACTGACAAAAATGACAATCACTTGACAAGTTGACACATGACACACTTGAAAAACTTGTCAGATGTTAGTAAAGCATAAATAAATATTTATAATTATCAATATTCCCATGCATTAATCACTGTAAAATGAAGCAGTGATTGTAAGTAAATACGAAATGGACGACACTGAGAGCACTACAACATCTGTTGATGAGAACACCGGTAATTTGTGCGACAACCCGACAAGGGATACTTTAGCAGAGGGCTTGCTCGGGCTTCTGAAACCCACTGTGGACCAGTTAGACGACAGGGTCAGAGCTACAAGGTAAATAATGATATTAAATAGTTAACAATATTGTGGACGGCCTTTGATTAATACATATATATATACTGAGAGGCAGCTTCGAGAATCAAATTTTCATAATTCGTGATATCTGACAACGAATTAGATATTACTGCATAATAACCTCTTTTTCTTCTTCCCTTCTAAGCATAGTATGTAGGCACAACAATCCTAGAACCTCAAATTAGGTCACAAGTACCTTAAGAGTTGATGACCCCTTCCCTACTGAAATATGATATTTCATTGTATCTGCGTATAGCAATATCTTCATACATCAATATGCAAGCCTTTTAACTTGTACCTTGTATTTCCAGGATATCCCAGTTAGAATTGAAACAGCAGATAGAATCATTGAACGAAGAACTGCTGAATGTACGAGAGGCTTTGAACAATCACCCTGACTTGGACCCCTACGTGAAGAAGCTGATATCTTGTAAACACAAAGTCACTGTAGTACTTAATGTGTTACAAGCATCACAGGTAAAATATAGTTAAAATAATAATTAATGCTTTGCTTTTTCCTGAATTTTTGGTTTTTGCTATTGATAAAATAGATATTTTTGTTATGCCATTGGTATTAATATTGTAATACTGACGACATTTAACTAAAAAGAAGCATTATATTGGCAAAAACTTGGATTTCTAAAGCAAATACTTGTCAACCGTTTCAGGACAGACTCAATGAAATAAGACGGATGGTTAGCAAAGAGAAAAGTGTACGCACAGCTGTACTGCCTGAACCAACACCGCCAGAGCCTGAACAGAGCACCAGTGGAGTGCTCACTGACAGAGGAAGCATCAACTAACAGCATGGAGACTCCATACCAGAACCACATCAACAAGGCTGACTACAATCATGTGTATGAACCTGCCGAGGACAGCTTCCTACTCATAGATGCCTTAGAAAAAGACCTAGAGTATCTAAAGCACAAGAACCCCACATTCTGCTTAGAAGTCGGTTCTGGCAGTGGTGTAGTTGTAACAGCTTTTGGTATGGCATTTCCACAAACTTTCTGTATGAGCACAGATATTAATTTTAAAGCTTGTGTAATGTCTAAGCAAACTGCTGCTCATAATAAAGTTAATTTAGATTCGTGCAATATGGACTTGGCTAGTTCCTTTACTGATAATGTTTTTGATGTTATCATCTTCAATCCGCCGTATGTGGTGACTGACAGTGAGGAGTGTGGTGGAAGTGACATTACAGCTAGTTGGGCTGGGGGGGCTAAAGGCCGAGAGATTACTGACAGGCTACTCAACATGATACCAAAGAAACTAGCCAATAATGGTGTCTTCTATCTTCTGCTCATTCAAGAAAACATTCCTTATGAAGTTGTTCAAATTATGTCTAGTTATGGATACAAATCCGAAACTGTCATAAAGAGGAAAGTCCGAAATGAGCAACAATTAGTTTTAAAGTTTTTTTAAAAGTAAAGTTGATATTCCTAATTTGCAATATAAGACAGGTTGATAAAACAAGATTATTTTGTGTTTACTTCAGTGTTATTATTTACAGCTAGAGGTTAAATTAAACAACATTCTTTTAATATATTGCAGTTACTTTGTTGTATAATAATAAGTATAAAAATATAATGTATCAAAAATATATTTTGTATGAAAAAAATTATGTTTATTTCAAGCAAGATTCTTTTTGACAGCTTCCCCAAAAGCCTCAGCTCCTACATCGTTTTCTGCAGCTCCTGGCAGTGAGGAGCATATATTCACCCATCTTTCAATGTTTGGGAAGCTTGAGATGTCCCAGCCAACAGCCTGAAATACAAAGAAATATATTTTTCTAGTAATTCAATATAACAGCAATGATGATGTCTACAGGATATGACAAAACATCCTTGGTGGTGGCTATTCCTCTACTTACCCATTTGTGGTAAACATTCTCATTATATCACTAATTCCACATCGGGTATGTGGAATTAGTGATATAATGAGAACTGCCTCCAACCACAGGCTTTTGAGTGCAATGACCCATTTACAATCTCATTGAGATATTAGGATCCATGTTACACTGCAGCCCTAGATTTTTAGCCAGGATTACCACAGCACAAGAGATGGCATTACCAAGATAAAGAGAAGGCATCAGACAGGCCTGGGCCTGTCTCATTTTTATGTATGGAGCTGGCTCCATACATAAAAATGATACAAAGTTTATAACATTCTTCTTACCAGAATGCTGCTCAGTGATGCATAAATTGATGTGTCTGCAATAGTAGGATGGTCACCAGCAACCCATTTGCTGTCATTGAGGAACTGGTTCAGGAAGCCAAGAGTGGTGTTCAGGTCATCTTTCAGTGACTGCTTTATTTCCTTCTCTCCAAGGAATAATATTGGGAACTGGAAAATAAATTGGTTGATCACTGTTTTTTTTTATGCAATTGTCACATCCTATGCTATCTATTTAGTTAGTAGGTAACTTAATCAAGATTGATTTATTTTATGCGAAAGTTACAAGCTTATGAATACAGAAATCGATAAAAATGTTACTTCGTATAAATAAAGGAGCATATGCGACTAACGACTTACACAAATAGCCCGTATCTTCACATACAAAGAGGAACTATCGAAGTACAATCTCTGATTTACTAATGCGCGCTGTTTCAAATCTTTCGGATAATATTGATCATCCTTCCCATATTTGTCGGCCAAGTAACACGCTATTGCTCGGCTCTCCCATATTATGAAACCCTCATCGTCCAATGTGGGTAGGCAGTGCTGAGGATTTATTTTCAAAAAACTTTCTTTCATTTGCTCCTTTCGGAATAAATTAATAATTTCGACATCTATAGGCACTTCTACAGCTCTAGCTGCAAGTAAAGCTCCGCGTGAAGGTCCACTGATGGGAAAATGATAAAGTTTCACAGACATTTTAAATAAATGAGAGAAATCGCAAAATTTTACAAAAGTTTGAAAGTTTGTTGACTTCAAGTGACAGTAAAAAAATAAAGGTCAGTGAACTGTATGTACGCGACGAAACCGTTCCGTTCATACCCATGATTTTATACTTTTACTGACCATTATTTATTTTTGCCGTCAGCCTAATTCTTCGATAGTCGTCCAAACGATGTTTTGTACGATGTACATACGTGATACTCACTTGAAATAAAAGTTTTTATCGAAACCCGTAAACCACGTTTCCAATAAAACCATAAATTTTGTAATAAGTTGGTTAATTTTTTTTACAACTTTTTGTACCATTGGTCCAAGTCTATCTTTGAAAAAGAATCAACGAAAAAGAAGTTTTCAATAGTCAGAACTGCTAAGTTCTCCCTAGAGTATTTGAGTTCTGTGGATATGTCATTATTATTGTCAAAGTCGAATCTCATCACTTCATCAGCTAATGTCAAATTTCCAATGTTATTATTTTGTTATTACGAATTCGTGCTTATTTTTTTTTAACAAAGACTAGATTTATACATTTAAAATGACGGCGAATATTTGCAGAATCTGTTTAAATCAAGAATTATTAGTTGATATATTTAAAAAGTCAGGATTTCTTATGATATCTACGAAATTAATGTCTATTGCAAAAGTACACGTGAGTATGATAATATTATTGTTTTTCTATTTGAATATAAAATAAAAGTTATGTTGTCCAGTACACTAGTTATTAAATAGACTAATTTTATCAGAAATCAGCACTGCACAGTGCATAACTCAGGGCACCAAGTACAAGAGTGGGCTGGCCATGCATTTGCATGCATTAAATCCCTTATTTTCGTGTTATTGTGACACAGATAAATTTTGCAAATCAAAGACCTAAAAAATAAAGCTTTTTTATTTTAGGTAGCACCAGAAGACGGCCTTCCCGACACAATTTGTTCAAAATGTGTTCAAAAGCTCGATGACTGTATAGAATTTATTGAGCTATGTGAAACATCTGATGTAAAACTGAGGGCCCTATTAGAAAATAACTGTATGGAGAACAAATTGTTAATGGACAATAGCATAGAAAATGATAACTTCTTATCAGACAATGAGACTTCATTATCACCTAAAAGTGAGGCAGAACAAGTGTTGTTTATTGACGAAAGTATAGATCATAGTATTATGGAGCATACAACTTTAACTGATGTTCTGTTGGAAAATGAAAACATTTTGGATACAAAAAAAGAAATTAATTCAAAATTAATCAAAAATAAGAAGACTCGGAAACAACAATGCTTCACTTGTGGCAAAGTAATGTCATCGAGGCAAGTAAATAGAAATAAATCAACTTTATAACAATCTTACTATTAGCTGTGCCCCGCGGTTTCCCCTGCATAAGTCTTGATCCCATGGCAATATCGGGATAAATAAGTATCCTATAACCTTATCTAGGTCATGGTCTACCCATGTGCTAAACTTCATCCAAATCCGTTCAGCCGTTTTATCATAACAAACAAACAAACAAACTCGCTTTCGCATTTATAATGTTAGTTAGGATGTTCTCCAGAAATTATTACAATTGGCAAAATAAATACTGAGATATAAATAGTATTTCAATGGATGAACATTTATCAATTTAAAACACATCACTCATTTCAGTTTTTAACAAAAACAACTTTAAAACCTCTTGTCTAAGATTTCACATTCGGCTTTTCAGATTTCGCCTTAAGACACACATGCGGACACACACTGGAGAGCGGCCATTTTCCTGTCCACATTGTAATAAGAACTTCTCTTTAGCTCAGAACCTGAAAGTACATCTTAGAATACATACAGTAAGTAGCAAAATTTATCACATTAGTTTTCAGTTAAAGAACTAAGTTTGGGCACAAGATGGTTCAATCCACATTTTAGGTATGAAGCTACAAGTAAGTACAAGGTGGGTTCGAAGTGGGCGTAACATAGTCAGAAGATATAAGAGTTACGCGATAGAAAGAGAGGCAATTTGTAGGTGAATATAACTGTAAGTAATTAGCGCTATGCAACCTGATTTGCACTTTATTGTGTCGTAGCAAGAGTCTCTTTGTATAATGATTTTGCAGAGTTGACTACTAATCTGTGGTTTGGGTGACAAATTGGTCCTATTCTCATATAGATCTGGCCAAACCGAGGACAATACCGGGAGGGATGCGGGACGAAATGCGTTAGCGGCGATTCTTTCAACAAACTTGAATGGAGTTGTTCAAACTGGCGTGAATAGTCGCATGATTTTCTAATTTATAAAACAATCGACGTGCGCAGTCACGATCCGCATCCCGGGATTCGCCCCAGTGTGGCCAGAGGGTAGGGCAGTTTTTGTAACACCTTTTTTTTAGACGTCTTTAACCTTTTGACCGCCAGAGTCATGTATAGATGACAAGCCAAAAAGTGCCCAGCACGCCACTGTCACGACTACATGACAGACTTTTAAACGTAAATAAATCTTATTAAACAACATTATTTTTTTTATTTCTTTTGCTAATTATGTTCCTTGACTCATTCTTATTTATATTAATAAACCTCCTTTCTTTATATTTAATCTATATTTACATAAGATGACAAAAACTTAAACCAATTCTAAAGTTCGAAAAACATAGTTCCCTCCACGCCAGTGTCACCATAGGATGACAAGTAGTGATGTACCTAACAGACAACAAAAATAATATCGACCTGAACGGAAACCTACGTTACAGTTAATTTAGTTAAATAAAAGTTTTTAGTGATTGTTATACTTGTATGAAAAGATTATAATTAGATTTTTTTGAAATTGTTTACATTATATTTTTTATTATAAAAAAATATCTATCTACAAACTTAAATAAAACACTGATTTTTCGTAAATGTTTTATAATTATCACTATCCCTTTCGTTTCCTCGTTTTTACATATACTGTTAAAATGTGATTTATATTCGGAATAAAAATACGAATAGCAATGGCAACCCAGACGGAATTTTATACATCGTGACATTTTTCTCAAAAAATAATATAGCTTTTTAATTTTACACTGTTTAAATTAATTGAGTAATCACCATATTATTATCCAGCCCTTGATCTCGATTTTTTTTGAGGCGGGGCAAAAACTGCCGTCTGCCGCCCCCCGCTAATCTTTTATGGGAATGCGCTAAGTTAGCCCGTGAAATTCAAATTTTCTCAAAATGAAAATTTTGCCAGCAACATATTAATAATAAATTTCGATAAAAATAAATTTTATCGATCGATAATAGTCCAACAGCCCAACAGGGGCGCCATAACGGTTGTAAAAAAAAATAAAATAGGTTAAATGTGCCGCGCGTCTCATTTATTGCAAAGTTGCGATGTGCTGGGTAGTGCACTTGTCTGCTACATTTGAATTTGTCGCCCCCTGAAATTGGCGCCCGGGGCACGTGCTCCGGTTTGCCCCCCCCCCCCCCCCCTAGATCCGGGCTGTTATTATCTACCCAAAACCCATTGCAAACTCCAAATATTTTACAGAAAACCGCATAAATTTAAATTGGACAAACCGTTGTGAAGATAAAGGCCCACACAAACTAAAAACAAACAACCTCTCACCTCAAACTTAAACTAGGTACTACTACTACTCCGTTGCGTCGTGGGTATAAAATAATACGAAACCATAAAAATAAAAGCTCTATTATTATTTCGATATTATTATTAAATAACGCTTGCACACCTCTAGTGCAGAGGCGAGCAAATTAAAAAAATCCGTGCCGGCCACGCCACAGTCATCATAGGATGACAGAAAAGTACTTCATGATTGAACATAGTGCTGTGATGGTATTGACGTGATTTTATCGATTGATGTTTTTAATTGTGGATTGAAAAGGTAAAGGGTGCCGAAATTTTGACACATATCATTATAGAGGGACACAGCGGGACAAAATAAAACTCCTGTATATTATATTTGAGGTATTTTAAAGTTTATTAAAAAAAAAAACATCGTTAAAAAATGAACAGTCAGTTTTTATCGATATCATTCGGAACTCACTACTGTTTTGTAGGTATCTAAGGTTGAATTTTTAGCTTGGCGCTGAGGGCACGTCGTAGTTTTTTTGACGTGGCGGTCAAAAGGTTAAATTAATCTAGTATTTGAATACTTATTTATTATTACTTGATATTTATTTTATAAATTAATTGCAACATTTTAATTTTCAGGGAGAAAAACCTCTGCAATGTCCAATATGTGGAGATGCTTTTGCTCAGTCAGCAGGTTTAGCAGCACACAAACGCAAGCACTCAGGTGTATTGCCGTATGACTGTAAGCTATGCCCGCGCTCTTTCCGAACTATAGGGCACTTGCAGTACCACACACGGTATGCATTCATTTAATCAATTATCTTTCTAGTCTGTAAAATAAAATTTATCTCTAAGATATTTTTAGTTAAAATATTGCTTATTCTGTATAGGCTGTTCGTATCATGCTCTGTGGTTGGTATTTTAAGCTCTTTGAATCAAAATAAATTGCCATCTCCAAAATTACCTGTCCACAAAGTAAAGAAGTTCATGTCTGTATTGTATCATAAATTATCCCTTAGCCCTTATATATGGCTGAAAAATATCTCATAAGTGGGACAACATTAAATAAAAGCTAAAATGTTATATGCTTATCTATTGCAGGCGGCACACAGGCGAAAAGAACTTCGAATGTGACACATGCGGTCGAGCCTTTATCACTCGCAGCGATTTAAAACAGCACTTACTGACGCACACTGGTGCCCGACCCCATGTCTGCTGCATCTGCGGGTTGCGCCTCACCCGCGCCTCACATCTTAAGAGACACATGCACCTTACACACGAAAAAACTGTTTACTCCTGTGATCACTGCCCAGCGGAATTTATAAAAAAAAGCGAGTTAGAAAAGCATATTAAAATTCATGAAGATTAGACTTTTTATGAATTTTGATGCTTTGATAGCTGTATATTTTATAGAAACATTTTTAAGTCTGTAAGTAAGCTATTTATAAAGTAAACTGTATATAAATAAAATAGATTAAAGCAATAATTTCAGTTTTTAAAATAGTTTTATATAATACCAAACAATAATTATATATGTTAAACGAAAAATACTATTTGTTCTAAAACTTGAATTAGTTTTTATGATTACTAAACTTATTTCATTCCTTTTCTTATTTCCTGTGATATAAATCGGTACTTAACTAATAAATGTGTCTTGATAATAAACAATTGGTATGGTTTTATTCAAAACTAGCTTCTGCCTGCGAGCCTATAATCTTTCAACGAATTTTTCAATTCCGACTGGTAGGTAGTTCCAGAGATTACCGGATTACCCCTACTTATAAACATTTTACCTTTTTTTTTTTTTTTTTCTCTCTTGGCAAGTCGCTATTTGCGCATTTGCCACTAACAAAAACGGGGGAACTTATAATAATTTAAAAAATGGTATCTGAACGGAATTTGGAAATATAAATTGTTCAGGATCGGAAAAGGAATAAATTTTCAAATAAAATATATAATAAACTAAATACGGATTGAGTTAGAATTAATGAAAATAGATAAACAGTTGTATATTATAGGATCATTAGATGCTAAAAGAGTAAGAATGGAAGTAGGAAGAGGAACTTCATGACGATTTAAGGAGTCCATAAAAGGAGAATGATTATAAAGAGAACACGAGAAGAAAATGTGGTTCAGATCCCCCACACTTTCGCCACACTCACAAATATCGTTATCTATGATATGAAGCCGTGCAAGGTGAACTGGAATACAAACATGTCCCAGTCTCATACGGATAATACAACTGGTGGAAGTTTTATTTAACTTTAATTTAAAAAACCAAGGTTTTTTTGGAACACACGTTCGTATGGTGGCATAAAATTTACCTTTTAATACTGAACTGTCTGACCATAATTCTCCCCAAGACTCCCGAAGGAACGTCATGGGGAGACCTGCAAGATCATGACAATAATTAATGTACGGAAAACGATCTCCACAATCAACAGCCTCATTGGCAAGCTGCTCAGCCCTGGTGTTGCCCAAAATGTTGCTATGTCCCGGAATCCATGCAAAGCTGATTACAAGCCCTTGCTGATAACATTTGTACAATAAATTTCTTATAGATATTACCAAGGGATAAACTATTTTACATTTTAATGGAAATTTGCTAAGAGCTTGCAAAACACTCAAAGCGTCTGAAAATATGACCGTCTTTTTTAATTTCATAATATGTATATATTCTACAGCTTTGAATAAACCAAAGCATTCTCCTGTGAACACTGATGATTCAGGCGGAAGTTTAACCTTTTGAACTATATTGTATTGAGAATGAAAAACTCCGACTCCTACACAACCAGAATTATCGTGTTTGGACGCATCAGTGTAAATATGATGCCAATCTTTCCAATAATTATATTTGATTGAATTAAATAAGAAACTCGTAAAATCATCCTCTTTATTTAAACCCAAGGAAAAATGTATGTCAGGAATAGAAACTATAGATTCATAATTACTGCAAAAAAGAGGATATAAATTTGAGCTGTAGCTTGGAGCCTGTAAGGCAATAAACTTTTTGTAACTCTGAATAAGACATGGTGGATTTTTATGAGACCAATAATTAGAAGAATTTATTTGATTTAAAAGTAATGGAAGTTTTGTATGTAGAGGATGGTTAGCAAATTGCAATGAACGAAATAAAAATTTATCGCAAAGGAACTGACGGCGAAGTGAAAGAGGAGGATCCACACATTCAAGTTGAAGGGCATTAATTGGACTAGATTTCATAGCTCCCGTGATTATTCTTAGTGCTTTTGACTGTATATTGTTAAGTTTTTTAAAAGCAACAATACTCCCTGGTTCTAACAAAAAAGACCCATAATCTAATACGCTTCTAACTATAGCATTATATAGCAGTTTTAAACAATAAGGATGGGCACCCCACCATACTCCAGCCAAGCATCTTAACATATTTAACCTTTTTTCGCATTTAGAAAAAATATATTCACAGTGGGGAATACCAGTAAGCCTGGAGTCTAAAATAACTCCTAAAAATTTGACCGAAGATTTTTCTGGAATCGGTTGACCATCAAAATATATAGAAAAAGGAGGAGGAAGCCGCTTTCGTGAAAATAAAACAGTAGAGCTTTTCGAAGATGATAACTCTAGTCCATTACGATCAAGCCATGTTTTTTAAAGATTAAGAGAAGAAGACAGTGAAGAGCAAGCCGTTTCAATAGAGCGATGAGAACAGTATAAAACCAGGTCATCAGCATATTGGAGAACTTTTACTTTACTGTCCAGGGAAGATTCGAGGTCATATGTATATATATTATACAATATAGGACTTAAAACAGACCCTTGAGGAAGCCCTTTCCACACTAATCTAGATTCATAAGTAGAATTCTCTAATAAAACATTAATACGTCGCTCAGATAAAATATTCATAATGAAATTAAAAAGAATTGTAGGCACATTTAACTTTTGTAATTTATTTCTTAAAATCGGAATAACTAACATTGTCATAGGCGGAAGTAATATCTAAAAACGAAGCTATAAGGTGACTATTTACAGAAAAACTTAACCTAATATCCGTGACAAAAATACTTAAGCTATCTAAAGTACTTTTGCCCCGCCTAAAACCGAACTGACTGTCACTCAATAAATCATTGCTCTCAATAAACCATTCTAAACGGTTCTTTACCAAATGCTCGGTAACTTTTAATAAAACTGAAGAAAGTGCAATGGGACGATAGGCATTACTATCTGACGGGCTTTTGTCAGGTTTCAAGATTGGTAAAACTATTTGGGATTTCCAGGATGTGGGAATGTTGCCAGTGACCATAATAGAGTTTATAAGATTTAAAAAATAGTCAAGTGACGTTTCGCTTAAATTTGACATAAAGGAATATGGAATACCATCAACCAGTCTGTGCCATCAACTCCAGGAGCAGAATCTTTTAGGTGGGTCAAAATACCTTTGAGTTCAGCAAGAGAAAATGGACTATTGAGTTCTGCAAGATTGACATAATCGGAAAGAGGTATAGAATAAATAGTTATTTCTTCAGGGACATACGAAGGTGATAGCTTATCTAAAAATTGGTTTTTCATTGAAGAAGGAAGCAAAGATGAGGGAGACTCCTTAAATGCAGATCTAAACCTACGAATGTTTCGCCACACAACTGATGGATGAATATTGGGTGATATGTTCTGACAAAAACGTCTCCAACCTTCGAACTTCTTTTGTTTAAATAATTTACGAGTATCAGTAATGGCAGAACATACAACATCAAAGTTTTCATCTGTAGTGTTGGCATAATATTGAATCTCTGCTTGTTTCCTCTTTTTAACTGCAATTGAACAATCCCTATCCCACCATGGAGGGGATGGGATATAACCTAGAGCTGTATTTTTTATAGGGAAATGACTATCAGCAGTTCTTATTATTAATTTTGCTAAAGCTTCAGCACATAAGTGTTCATCACCAAATTTAATTTCAGGAAGTTCCGAAATGTAGAAATCCAACTGCTCCTTAAACAATGTGTGAAGATATACAACCTTTATATATTATCGATGGTTTGTTGCTTAGCAATGTTTGTTATATTGGTCTTGTCACTTATTATATAAAAATATGCTTTCTACATAATAAAACAAAGTTTTATTAAAACGTTTATTTCTGCATCTACGGCAACTAAACAATAATAAACTTTAAGAACATAATAAAAGTTTAACATGGTAGCAGAGCGAAAAATGTAAGATTAGAAGAAAAACGAAAAGGTAAAAAATTAAAAATGTCTATTGTAAAAATTCAACCTTTAGGAAAAGAAAACTATGATACATGGTGTATACATGCAAAAGCATATTTAATAAAAAATAAACTATGGGCATGTGTAAAAGAATACCCAAAGGTAGATGCGTCAAAAAATGATTTTGACGATGACGAAATGGCAAAGTCAGAGCTAATGTTGTTGATAGCGCCTTCAGAACTAAAACAGATTAAAAACTGTAAATTTGCCAGAGATGTGTGGACGACTCTTGAATCCATCTATGCTAGTAAGGGTCCAGCCAGAAAGGCTACCCTACTAAAACAACTAATATTAGCTAAACTAGAAGAAGGTTCAGATACACGCGAGCATTTAAAGAAATTCATGGATATTGTAGATAAATTAAAAGATATGGATATTGATATCAATAGTGATCTGTTATCAATCATGATGCTCTATAGCCTTTCTTCGGAATACGAAAATTTCAGGACTGCAATTGAATCACAAGACTCGCTTCCAGATCCTGAAAAGCTAAAAATTAAAATTATAGAAGAGAGTGATGCACGTCGTCGTGACATCCCTAGTACTAGCGTAAAGAATGATGCTGAAGAAAGTTTCTACACTTTTTGCAAGATTTGTAAAAAGAAAGGCCATGACTCGTCCAAATGCTGGTGTAAAAATAAGAATACAGACAAGAAAAATAATTATAGGAAGTCTAAGAACAGCTATACCAAAAAGGACGATAAAGAAACAAACCTCTTCAGTAGCTACTTCATAAATGACAAAGCCCAAAAATGCTGGATGCTTGACAGTGGATGTACGTCACATATGACATTTTCGGATAAGCCTTTTATTGAAATGAAGAAAATTTCAAAAACCCTTAAACTCGCTTAAAAGAAAAAAACTGCAGAGATAAAAGGGTTAGGGCCTGCAGAAATAGAAATTGAAGAAGGAAAAATTGGAATAACTGATGCACTTTATGTACCAAGCTTGTGTGCTAATCTTCTATCTGTTGGGAAAATGACAGATAAAGGACTCACTGTTCTATTTACTAAGAAGAAGGCAATAATTAATGATCACAAGCGAGGAGTACAAATGCAAGCAGTGAGAGAAGACGATGGTCTATATTATCTCCAAACGAAAAATAATAATGTTGACAGACATAGAGCCAATGCTACAGAATGTAGTCATGACGTAGCAAAAGAAGTGGAGTCAGATGCTATTAAACAATGGCACTGTAAAATGGGACACATGAGCGAAAGGGACTTGAAGCTCGCCTTAAAGAATGAAAGCCTGATTGGATTAGATTTCAACCGTAATAGTTCTTTAGGTGAATGCGAAATATGCATAGAAGGGAAATTGAGCAGAGTGCCTAGCAAGAAGAGTGACAAAAATAATTCACGTACGAGTCAGCGTCTTGAGATCGTACACAGTGACGTTTGTGGACCACTGAAACAACCTTCACTTAATGGCAACAGGTATTTCGTAAGTTTCATTGATGACTACAGTAGATACTGCCGAGTATACTTTATTAAAAATAAAGTCGAAGTTTTACAAAAATTCATAGACTACAAGGTAGAAGCAGAGAACTTCACAGGAAACAAAATTAAATGCCTACAGACCGATAACGGTACGGAATACAGAAATTTGAAGTTTGACACATTTCTGAAGCAAAATGGTATAGCAAGAAGATTGACAGCACCGTACACTCCACATCAAAATGGAATCGCTGAAAGGAAAAATAGAACCCTTATAGAAAAAGCAAGATGCATGATGTTGGAATCAAAAGCGCCTATGTGTTTATGGGCAGAAACGGTTTATACTGCAAATTACTTGTCAAACCGAAGCGTTAACCAGAGTATTGAAAACCAAACACCATTCGAAAGATGGGTAGGTAGAAAACCCTGCGTTAATCATCTATATGTATTCGGTGCTAAAACGTTCATCCTAAAGAAAGGAAAACATGAACACAAATTTGCTTCAAAGGCAATTCCGGGTATGTTCGCTGGTTACTCGGAAGTTTCAAAAGCGTTTAGAATATACGTCCCATCGAAGAAAAGCATTCTTGTTTCCAAGGATGTTCGAATTTTAAAGAAAATGTTCTACGAAAATGGTAAAAATGTGATTTCTGTTCCTTTTCAAGAATTAAATGATCACAAGCGATCAAACGAGACTAACAGTGAACTGGATGAAACAGAAATATATTTAAAGGGTACTACAAAAGAAAATGCTAGTAGACAGCAAGCAGTACAAGATAATGTTATTGCAAGTTCTAACGAGGTACCTATACAAAATGAAAATAACGAGTTGTTTTATGACTCTCTCGGGATTGATGACGGCAGTGAAACTGCTGATCAACCAAATGAAAACGACATAGATGTCGATGCATCTGTTCTTGTCCCAGAAGAACGGAGGTCATACAATCTTCGTGATAGATCACAGATTGACAAGACCAATATAACAAACATTGCTAAGCAACAAACCATCGATAATATAATTATAAAGGTTGTATATCTTCACATCCACGATACTTTTAGAGCTTGGACAAATCTTGAAGTCCAATTCTACAGCTTGCCTTTACTTACGTGAACAAGTCATAATTGCACTTTACGTAGATGACGGTTTGGTGGCTTCAACTAGTGAAAATGCTGGAAAGAAATTTATTGAAGAACTGAAAAATAGGTTTAAAATAACCACAAAACCGGCGTCATATTTCCTTGGACTTGAAATTAATAAAACCAAAGATGGTTGTATTACTTTAAACCAAAGGTCTTATTCTAAGAAGATACTTGAAAAGTTTGGAATGACTAATTGTAAAGTCGCTGCAACGCCGGCAGTAAAAATTGGCATAGATGAAGAACAAGATGTTGAATCAAATGATGAATCAAATTCGTCATTTCCCTATCGTCAAGCTGTAGGTGCCCTAGCATACCTCATGGTCGCTACAAGGCCAGATATAAGCTACGCTGTGAGTGTTGCGTCAAGGCATCTAGAAACTCCTACTAGGTTTGATGTGATGAGAGTTAAGCGAATTTTTAGATACCTTAAGGGTACTATAGATAAAGGACTTGTCTTCGCGAAAAGCCGGGAGAAGAGGCTGATATGTTTCAGTGATGCTGATTTTGGTGGTGACACAACAACTGGCCATTCAACGTCAGGGATGATTTTCCTATTCTCCGGTCCCATCATGTGGAAAAGCCAAAAACAACCAAGAGTAGCAATCTCTTCAACGGAAGCCGAACTCGTAGCCATGACAGAAACTGCGAGAGAAGCTTTATGGCTAAAAGAACTCCTGGAGGAATTAACGGACTTAACAAACCTGAACGAAAAACCGACAATTTACGTTGACAATGAGTCTGCTATAAGATTGTCTGAGAACCCACCCTATGAGTTCCATAAGAGAACAAAACATATCAAGATAAAACATTTCTTCATTCGAGAATGTATTCAGAATGGAGACTTCGCTGTCAAACAAGTCTCTACAGAATTGCAATTGGCGGACATGTTTACGAAGCCATTGTTTGGACCAAGACTGAACATGCTAAGCTGTAGAATTGGACTTCAAGATTTGTCCAAGCTCTAAAAGTATCGTGGATGTGAAGATATACAACCTTTATATATTATCGATGGTTTGTTGCTTAGCAATGTTTGTTATATTGGTCTTGTCACTTATTATATAAAAATATGCTTTCTACATAATAAAACAAAGTTTTATTAAAACGTTTATTTCTGCATCTACGGCAACTAAACAATAATAAACTTTAAGAACATAATAAAAGTTTAACACAATGACCAATTGGCATGTGCAAGTCTATACTTTAACCGTGGAGGAGGTTTAGAATAATGCTTATTATAAAAAGGAAATGAAAGTAATATTGGAAAATGGTCACTACCATGAGTAGAAGGTAAGACTTCCCAAGATAAATAAGGTGTAAGACTGGGAGAGCATATTGACAAGTCAGGAGCACTTATTTCCTCGTTGGGAGCAGTGCGTCGTGTTGGAGAACCATTATTAAGAATGCAAAGATTATGAGTGTCAATCAGATCCAAAAGATTAACCCCATAGCTATTGGTCAAGGAACTACCCCAACATTGATGCTGAGAATTAAAATCACCTAATAGTATAAAAGGTTTTGGAAGAATAGAAAGAATATTTACAATTTCATCGAAAATCAGAGTAGATGGACGAGGAATATATATAGAAACATAACAAACTTTATTTACAACTGCTGCAATAATAGAAAAATCACTATTATGAGCAGGAATGGAAAAATGAGTAAAAGATTGAGGATGTTTGATGAGTAAGGCTACTCCACCATACTTATCAAATCGATCCTCTCTGAGACATGCATAACCCGGAATCCTAAACAAAGAGTCCGGACTAAGCCATGTCTCCTGTAAAGAAAAAATAAATGGATTATATTTATTTATAAGATAAATTATTTCAGTTTTTTTAGAAATTGCACTTCGGCAATTCCATTGGATTACCTTGGCTGGACTGTCCATTATTATTATTAGAAGTGCAAGTAACTGCTTCGAGTGCAGAGGCAACGTGAGACGGTGAAATTAAGTTAGACTGTGACAAAGACTTAAATTAATGCTATGATTAAATCTCTTGTAGTTTCAGATAGATTGTCCTTAGGAATCAGAGCAGTGCCATTATTTAGTGAAGAAGTGTTATTATAGTCCTTATATAAGGTCATGATGAGATTTACGATCATAACCTATAGAGGATTTTGTAGGTGAACGAGGTTTAGTATAAACGGTTTTTTTATATGAATATGACTGATTAGATGTAGGCTTAACCCGTGGAGCTGAAGGAGTAAAGCTATCTGACACATGAGTGGTAGTTAAGGCGTCAATATATGACTTCTTAGAAACAAAAGGATGTAGTTTTGATGCTTCTGCATAAGAAATGCAACTTTTTGACATTGTTTCTTTTATCGATTTCTGTCTCTCAAATTCAAGGCACTTCTTACTAGTAGCTTCATGAGACCCCCTGCACAAACAGCAAGAGACATCATCATCTTGAACTGAACAGGACTCGCCTGAATGTCCATCACCACACTTAAGGTGGCACTAGTTGATATTTTTTCCATACAAATTTCAGGGGGGTTTTACTCCACTGTTTGACATGGTACATCCAAAGTAAAACATGATATCGTTTTGTTTCATTATTAATTTTGTCTGTGCGGAAACAGAATAGTAAAATAATGAGCCATTAAAAAGTAAGGAGCCCACAAAGATTCCTTTTTCTTGCTAATTTTAACGCAACTTTGGGGGTAAATAAGCAATAAAAGAAGTGTAAAATCTCCAAAACAAAGTCGGCACCGACAAAGCTCAGTTGTCGAAGAGTTCAATAAACTTTATTTGTAATTGATTTATGCAGTGGTTTTTTCATAAAACCCTATTTTCAAAAGGACTTTTCGTAATTTTTTACGCACTCGTTTTACTAAAATAGTTCGGAACGGTGTTTGTGTGCGTGCAAACTAGACGTTGTGCACGTAGACCAGTGTCTAACTGCTCATCACTGATACTATCTCTGTCGGACACGATGCCAGGTGACACAGCGTGCTTTTCGGCCATGCCCACTAGTGAGTTCGAGCCCGCGACTAGTGTCACCTTAAAACATCTAGGCTTAGACCTACAAAGACTTTTTACATGACCATACCTACAACAATTATAACACTGAATAGTTGGGTAAATGTATAATTCAACACTCAAGGCTGTGTAACACATAAACACCCGCTTTGGTAGAACTTGCCCATCAAATGTAATTATAATTGTTTCCGTGTTCTTGAATACATTATTACCATCAACCATTACTTTCCTTCCAATCCTCCTAATTTTTAAAATTTCTCCACAGCCTATGGGAACAGAAATAGCCTCCTGAACCTCCTCATCGGACCAATCGGCAGGAACGCCTCTTACAACACCCATACGGGTTATGGAGAAAGCAGGGATAAAAACTTTATAATTTTCTTCAGCTAATTTAGTATTATTTAAAAACAGATTCGCATCTTCATAGTGAGAAAATGCCAATGAAATTCGATTTCTGCCGATTTTTTTCAGACTACCATTTATCACATTTTTAAAATTATTTCTTTTCAAAAAACGGCCAAAAGAAATGGGATGTAAAAATGTTTTTTCAGTGACTTGTTCACGTTGCACATGAACGACATATGGAGCAGCATCTGATGACTTAAAAGTCAACCTAGCCAACTGAGTTGCAGACTGTGGAGATGTTTTATTTTGTACAATGATTGATTCATTAGAAACCTGAGTAGTAATTTTTTGTGAGGGGTCTGAACCATTCTCGAAATGAGAAATTTCCATCTCCTGATTCTCTGGTTCACAATTGCAATCCTTTTTGCCGCCATTTTTACGCCTTTTTTTGTTGCAATGTTTGCAAATTTTGGGCCGAGCTGAAACCCTCTTCCTTCTAATATTATTTACTGTTGATACTGAACAATCAGTATCAACACTGGTTTCATTATTTGAAATTGTCACGTAGTGAGCTACGACCGGAGATATCGACCCCCCAGGATCCCCTGGAGGGTCCATAATAGAAGAGTTATAAAAACTTACCAACTATTAATACACACTAAAAAAAAAAAACTAACTACTAGAAATATATAAACAAAAAACTAATTATTTACACAAAAAGATCCCAACAAACTTATTTTAGGAAATTAAAATTCACTTAGAAAGAAAAACACGACCGCCGTATTCAAGGTTTCCCGCGCTTTTTCATTTTACCTCTTTACAATATTAGTAAAGAGTCTGTCTAATAAAATTTGAGTGATTTTTTCACGTTTTCATAAATTGACAACACTGCTGCAAGTGTCACTTGTTGTTTTTTTTTTTTTTAACATCTTACAAAAACTTTGTGTATATTTTGTCGTATTTCAAGTGACAACGCCTAAAACTTTAAGAAGCAGTGCGAGAAAGTTGTTATACACTATGATAAATAATTACAACTAAGTGAAAAGCGAACGCATTTAACGAAACAGTATAATTCGAAAATTACTGGTAAACTATTGAATTCGTTTTGATACTAAGTAAACAGGATTTATACTTTTTAGACCTGGTCCATCAATATAACAGTTTTAAATGCGGAATTATAATTGAATATAGCGATGAGAAATCTCGTGACATCATTAGTCAAATCTGTATTATCATTTATGTAATCCAGTTTAACATCCAAGGTTTTCTGCGAAACCTAAATTGTCAAATTGGAGTGGCCAGCAAAAATCCCAGACGTGAATCCCGTAGAACATGGGACATGCTTAAAAAGCGAATCCGGTAGTCTCAACCCTCCTTAGACCCTCCATGATTTGAAAACCACTCTGGTGGTTGCCTGAGATTAAATTCCCCAAGTAAACATTAAGAACATGCCTGATCGCATGCAAGCGGTGAGTAGACCCAGAGGTGGAAAAACAAAAATATAAAATATTACCTTCTTCCTATACTTGTCGTAAAAGGCGATTAAGGGAGTTACTAGAGAATGGGTAGCAACGTTCTCTATGCATTTTTAATACCATACTGCGATTGCCAACCCGCCTGCCAAGCGTGGCGATTATGGCATACCCGCCCAAAAATGGCATGCACCAATAAGAAACGTCCCCTAGTGACCGGCGGCCACGGTAGCGGTCAAGGCCACGGTGAGGCAAGGGGTGCGAAGAATCCCCGGAAGAGATCCGGCTACCACAATCACCTGAAACTGGATCTGACAACATAAAACTCGCGTACACTCCGGACCGACGAGAAGATCATCGAACTCGAAGAAGAATTGGTTCGAGCGGGTTCCGATGGGGTATAGTAGGGTTATCTGAAGTCTGAAGAGATGGGAGGACTTGATAATCCTCATTACCGGGAACTTGCTCTATTTCTGGGAAGGCCACCAGCAATCCCAATATGGTTTATTTCATTTTATGATGTATCAAATACTTATAGTGTGATTATTTAATGACGATAGAGTAGTTATGTTCCGAATTTCCGAAGGGAAGCCGGTAGGAATCGAATTGTTTGAAGCCGTCTTCCTTGTGGCGTAACTTATACTCGGAATGTCCACAAGCTGGACCGATGACCTTGTGAAGGCCGCAGGAATCCGCTGGATGCGGGAAGCACAGAATCGGTTGAAGTGGCGGTGCTTGGGGGAGGCCTATGTCCAGCAGTGGACGTCTTTCGGCTGAAATGAGGATGATGATTATGTGACTTATGATCATAAAAGTTTATCTACAAATTTATTTTGCATTATACTTTCCTATTAATCTGTAAAAATAAAAATAAATATTCTGCATAAAAATATTCAAGTATCAAATAGGTGTTTCCATAGTTGACCCGAGGATACCAGACGTATTTTTTAAAATTAGCCGCTCTTTTTCACTCTCAGCTTTCATTAGACAGACTTTAGTTAATAGAGATAAAGGGCATACTACACGGCTGCCAACCGCATCCCCGACATGCGACAGACATAACCTTGGGTTGGCGACAGGCAGAGCTGTTTGAACTTTGGTCGTAAACCACCGACTCCACGGTTGTAAATCTCCAAGGTCACCTCTGTTGGGATGAGGTTGGCAGCCGTGTAGCAAGCTTTAGTCTACACTTACACCGCCTACACGGTACACCCAAGAACTACCATTGCTTTTTTTTTTTCTTTTGGGCATCTCGTAGCTGACCTCTGAGGTCATGACTACTTAACCGGTCAATCCTGTGGTTGCCTTAAGCTGCTACACTCAAAGCCTCCAGCTAGGGGCATACAAAAACTAAGCTAAAAAGCTAGGTGATCGCTCGCTAAGGGCACCCCCTGTGGGGTACGAGCCTCGGCTTAGGGCGTCACCGGAGGGAGGACATCAAAGATGGGACGGGCTGGTCTACCATTTCGTTGTACTGTTCGACTTCTTCTGAACACAATGGACACAAGCCTTCTATTGTTCAAGATATGATGCATCTACCCATTCCATTGATCCCTTACTCGTTTTTTACGACACTCATAAACGTGGGAGATAAACAAACTCAGGCTTTTCCCATTGGTATAGGCAGAAACTGAAGAACGCCACCTGCTACGACTATTACACACAGACATATAAAGAGTAGCCCTTGCATCTCTCATGGGGACTCTCAACACTCGGCTTAGCACCGAGAGTTGAAGATCCAAGTGTCTTAGTCTTATTAAAGCACTCTTTTATGTGTGGTCTCATCGTATTTCATGTTTAATAAATTGGCCTCCTTGTCTCATTCTCTTAAGTAACTTTTTAAACCGATTTAATAACAATTCAGTATACCGAGAATATCATCCTTAATATTGCGGAACTTTCCGGTTTTCAATTTTTTTTATTCTGGCGACATTCTCATTTTCGAATTTTAAAATCGTTAACGCTTCCCTGTCGTGTTTGTTACGAGTGCACGAGTTTTCTTTTTGATTTTATAGAAAACTGGACAAAGTAATTGTTTTGTAAACATTGCTGTTGTATCCCCCATCAATAGAGCTTTTCTAAGAAGTATTCGGTTTCTAATAAAAAAGCGAATTGTTTCTGTTTCGGCAGTTTGAAATATTGTGATTGTCATCACCATGTCGGCAAGAGACATTTATTACTCTGAGAAATATTACGATGAAGAACACGAATACAGGTAATGGATTTACTAACTAACAGTATTTAAAGACAATATACATCAACATACAAGTTATAACCTATATAAAATTTGAAAATTTTCAATATGTTCATGGGGGTTAAATTATTATTCTTGGTCGTTCTACATAAAAATACCGGTATCAGTAATACAAAGTTTTGGTGGTAAACTTTCTTTGGAAGTTTGAAGATCTATGAAACTCTTAGAATTTCATGACCCAACTTGGAAATTCATTTAAGGTTTCATGGGCATTTATGGGGTTGATTTCAATTTAGGGGTTCGAAGATTCGGTATCAAAACAGAATATTCGAGATTCTAAACCTTGTCGTCTTGTTTTTGTGAACTTTTTAAGCATTTTGAGAACTGTTTGTTTACATTGTTTTCCTTAATCTGTCAATATGAAGTTTTTCTTGTGCTAGTCGGAGTTCTGAACCACATGAAATATCAATTTGCTAACTATTGGGCCTGTAATGTTTACACTATTTCAAACTAAGCAATGTATTATTTGAAATATTGTTTCATAGCAATAATATTTTGACCAAACTTCAAATAATTTAGTTAACTCGAAAATATATTTGTATTTTCAGGCATGTGGTTCTGCCGAAAGAGATGGTAAAATTGGTTCCAAAGAACCACTTAATGACAGAGCAGGAGTGGCGCGGCATTGGTGTGCAGCAGAGCCAGGGGTGGGTGCATTATATGACGCATCAACCTGGTCAGTAAAATAAATAAAATATTATAATTAATAACTGTACTGCAGGCAGTCACAGGGCATCTTTTCATTAGGTAGAACCAGGGATGTTATGGATATGAAATTTTGGATCTGGATAGAGATACGGAGATAGAAATAATATTGTACCAGTTTCAGATATGGTTACAGATATGAAATAATTTCTAAATATCCGTTAGTTTCAGTTACGGTTATGGATTGATTTTTATTTCGGATATCCGGTAGCTTCAGTTACGGTTAGCTCCCTGGGTAGAAACACAGCCAAACTATGAAAAAAAAAATGTTTTAATTCCTATGTGAATTCTGTGGGCTGAATCTGTACAACTATTATGTCTTATTTCTTTGGCAAAGTTACTTTTATTTGTTTCAACTTTTGCTAATGCAAATGATCAAAATGATTCTATGCAAAATTGATTCCCATTAAGTTCCTAAATTAGTAAACTCTCCTATTACTGGTTTTCTTAAAAATGCTTTTTCCTTCCAGAGCCTCACATCCTGCTATTTAGGAGAAAGAAAGAAAAGAAGTGAGAACAAGCGAAGCCAGCAGCAAGGTGTAAATGTATAGCTCTTAACTGATAATAGGATTAATGTTAGCTTTAATTAATGTTGCCCATCTCAATCAATGATGAATCTCTTGCTTCCATAACAATAATTACTAATGATCAAAAGAAAAATATGAAAGTGGAAAAGTTTTTGTACAATATGTGAATGTTAATTTTGCAACTGCTTCTTTAAAAGTTGATCAACTTTAATATGCAAAAGTAAAGACAAACCCACATGACCGACGAGAATCAATGACTTTAATTGATTAATTAACTCACATTGGAGACATTCACAACAGGTTTTGGTTGTCCTTTCAAACAACATAGGAGTTTTGTAAGTTCATACATTGGGCTTGAATGATTCTCACGTTCTTTTAAAGCCCTAACAACAAGATTTATTTAACATTTTAGTGTAAATCTTAAAACCATTTCATATTATATTTTTTTGGTTAATAGTAACACCAGATTCGTATCTAATGAAAATAAATTGTTACTTGTTGTCTGGTACAAGCAACTAACTGTATAGTATACCTACTATATTATTTTATGGGCTTTACTGATCTTCATTCCATAATTATTAAGTTTTTGTTAAAAGGAGCATGGACCTAGAGCTGTTTTATTTGAATTTTAATCATATAATTCATTTTGGAATAAGTACAAAGATAGATCTTTTGTTTTCTTAAAGTTATAGGTCAATGCTTCCTTTTATTTCTTAAATTAGTCATTAAATGTTTAAGAATATCATAACTGTTCTCGTCATGACTACCAGTTATGTGCTGCACCTCTTTAAAAAAAAACCTACTAGGCATTCATCCCTATTTTTTTTTGTTTTGATAATAATTTCTTGATGATTGATTCCACAATATGCATTATCTGTTAGGGTGTAAATAACAAAATTAAAAGGTTTGTGTCCTAGCAATAGATACAATTCAGTAAAATCATTTAATAATAATTTTTGAATTAATGAGTAATATATTTTTAGGGATTTTCACATAGTGCCTTAGTATAGAACTTATGAGAATATTGTGATAAATGTGTTGACCTAAGAATGTAAAATATGGCAATGAAATCAGGTCAGCAATGTTGACGTTTTGATGTTTGACTCCCAAGTAATTGGTTGTGTATAATCTGAGACAATCATAATTATTGCATGTTGTATATACAGTGATGTAATTATCGGCGTTTTGGCAGCACTTATTGTTATATAACACAGTAATTGGAATAAATTATTTGGTGCTATGTTTTAAAGATGTTTTATTTTCTTTCTTTACTCAAGTAGGCTTCCAGTTTAACCAGATAAGTGAACTATGCAGGGAAGATACCTTACAGTCTGAAGTTAAAGACAATGCAATTGAAATAACGTATTTTCTTTCTTTCTAAATCCTCTAATGAAATCTTTAGGCCTCCCCGACATTAGGCGAGCGCGTTTCTCGGGCGTGTGAGCGACGCGGGCGCCGCGTGCACTCTCCACACACGCCGCAGGGCAGCAAACCGCGACGCTCACGCAGCGCGCGCCTGGCGCCCGCGCTACTCACACGCCCGAGGATCGCGCACGCCTAATGTAGGGTCAGCCTAAATCATAATTTAATCATGGTAAACAGAACTTTACTACTGCACTGCCTTGGTGTAATAGTCACAAGCAATACTGCTGAGCGTGGGCTACGGGATACAACCACAAAGCTGGATGCTGGGTTCCGGCTTTGTGCCTAATTTAAAGCAATAATAGGCCTGCAAGTACATGATACTTATATCCTACTTAACAACTTGTAAAATTTGGGAGAACTATGCATCTGCATGCCTACCCCTTAACACAAGGGATTTTATGACATGTTATGACTGTAAAACAATATGGTTTTAGGATTATGGGATTTACAGAATAAGAACATTGCTTTTATTTGATTCAAGAATACTTTATTTCATGAATGTACTAAAAATATAGGTGTTGTTAGAACCTAAATATAAATTAAGATAGCACAAGAGATAAATATAATCTATTTCCTTTTCTTCTTAGCACTGGGTGATAATGTGGGAAGTTTTGCAGTTGTCTCTGGTTGTGAAAACTCTAAAGGTTCCATTTTTATGTCATCTGTTGACACTGCATCCAAGAGCTCCAACCCCTGCAGTTGCTCTTGTTCTAAACTGTGCAGCATTTGGAAGCCAGGTTCCAGCGATGGTGTGAATGCACCATCAAGGGCAGCCGGGAAGTGCAACTCTGGAACTTCTTCTAATTTCAACTGTGGTGCAATATCCCTTATAGCTAGTGCTTCCACCTGAGATCTTAAATCCTCACATTTCTTTTTAGTCTTTGCATGGTACCTTACAACTCTGTCATTGTAAAATTCATGAAGATTGCCAACATTGAGTTCTGAAAATACTTTTGTAATTGCATCTGGGTATCCTGATTTTAAACCGCTTGCTTCCTTATCAACCACTGTCCTGAGTAATTTGCACATATTAGATAAATGCAGGTCTAGAGTGTCGGCTAGGGCAGTTAAAACAACATTTGTTGTTGTTGAAACTCCAACATGACCAAGAGCTATGGCCGCACATTGACGCAATGCTCTTTTGTGACTTTCGGGTGTAAAAGGCAGAATCATGGGACCTTTGCCAAGTGAAAAGTCACAATACTCTTTTTCGAGAAAATTGATCGGAGGGACTGTCTCGTGTTCTAGTTTTAAATCTGGTTGTGGCGGCTCTATTGGTAAGCTCACAGGACCTAGACGAGCACCTTCATAGACGGCCGCTTCAGCTTGTTCCAGTATACCTGATAGTTGTCTCGCATGAGAATGAAGCTGTATAGTGTGAGTTATTAAATTCGGCTTCGGGAGTTCGATAGGCGAAGATTTCACTGTGATAGATATTTCAGGAATGTTTTGCATACCCAACTCTATAATAGGGTTGAAATTTACATTCTGCAGTAATGTCTCGTCCGTTCTTTCGTCTTCCATTTCGCCCCAGAGCTTTCTTGTGTTCATTTTTGCAGGATTATCAATTTCGCCGACGCAACGCCGCCCGCTTTGCTAATTCAAGAACAACAAAATAATAAATTGTCATTGTCAATCTTCTGTCAAATTTCAAGTGATCCGGTCAATGTCAAATTATTAAAATTTTTGACACAAAACATTGATCTGTCTCTCTCATCTCATCGCTTTTAGTTTGAGTTCAATTTGAAATGAAATTGAACTCAGTTTTAGACATACATGTTTTATAAAATTGGAAATAGTCGGAACATTGGCCCTTTCGTACGCTAGAATCCTCTGGCATACAGGACTGGAGCAGAGGCCATACTGTGACGTGCTAAAGCCATTATTGTTCTGCTGTGAAAAAGGGATGGTGCTATTTATGCTGTATAGCTCCGTCTCTCTCTCTCACACACTACGAGCAATGATGGCTTTAACACGTCATAGTACGGCCCCAGTACCTACTATGACGTGTTAAGGCTCTTTCAAACAGGCGCGACACGCGACGCGACACAAAGACCGCTCGTCGCGCGACGAGCGGTCTTTGTGTCGCGTCGCGTGTCGCGCCTGTTTGAAAGAGCCTTTAATGCTTTATTTATTGTTCCCGTCCAGTGTCAGAAAGAGATGAAGCTGTACGGGATGAATATCACTATCTCTTTTTAACAATGGAACAATTATAGCTTTAACACGTCACAGTATGGCTCCTGACATTAGACCAGCGCCCGAGAATTCCTAGCACCCTAGGCGAAAGGCTGGAACTGCGCTCTTTTAAGAAAATTCGTGAAATAATAAAACAACGTTCTTTCTTTTTCATGTGGCTAGTGACTAGCATTGTGTCGGAGTTTTAAAGCCACCCATGGGCCTCAGTCGAGAAATATATCTCGTTCCACGCGCGCCTCAAAGAGATGTCAGCAGAACTGACGGAGTCAGCTTGGGCCGATGCCTGCCGGGGTCGCGACAAAGTCCGAAAGGGAGATCGTGGCCCCCGGCAACTGGCAACTGAAGGAACACGGGTGGGTTTTAGTCAGTAAGAGACACGTTCTCCCGCTCCGCCCAGAGCGGGAGAAGTTATTTGATAATTTCCCACCCAAAAAAAAAGGTTTCTTCACGATGTTTTCCTTCACCGTGTTTGAAGCAAGTGATAATTATACAATACGGACATGAATCCGAAAAGTCAGAGGAGCGTGCCTTGGGATTAAACTCGAGTTTTATTCAAGTCATAGGGACTTGAATAAAACAATAATGTAAACAGATTACCTAGGTGTGTACCTAATTTTTTATAAAAAAATCGAGTTCTAATTTTAAAAAAATGCGTTGTTTTTTTTTTAAATAGAGAGTGTATACACCTTCCTTTTTTGCTGTATGAAAGAGTAAAGCTTATTAAGTAATTGTTAGCAAGTTAGGTAAGATTTATTTTTCGTGCCTTAATTTTGGCAAAAGTAGAAACGTGAACGACATGTATGTTAATTAAACATCTCACTAACGTCATGCAAATATCCTGCATCGCACAAACAGCATACAACGTCCCGACATCAATCACTGGGTAGTTGCCTACCTGAGAAACCCGACTGGTCGGAGGATCCTCCCTTGTCTATAGAAGATGAGTGAATTTTACATCGTGTTCTCCATAAAATCAATTGATTCAGCTATTTCTTTCACTATAGATAAAGTTGTCTTGAATCTTTTTGATAAGTTTCAATTTAGAAAAACTACGCTTACCACTGGCCAGATACACAGGAAGAGTAAGCAACACCCTTAATGCAGTTACTAGATTAGGTACGCTATCTACTAGGCCATTTTCACAGATCCATCATCAGATCATCAGATCATTTTCCATTTTCAGAGACCGTAGTGTCGTTCGGTATTCTTCTTCCAATAGCTTGTAATGCGCCACGTATCTCCGTTGCATCAATATCTGAGTAAGTTAGACTCAGCTGAACTATATGTACCTAAGTGATTCTTACATCTTTACCTTTACAGTGTTCCAGAATTATTTACTACTATTTTTTTTCATTTTGATAGTTCAACAACATTCATTGCGTTATTTCCGTTGCTGAGCAGATTTTTTTTTCCCACTTATGAAGCAATGGTTTAGGAATATGATTGAAATCAAAACAAATTGTGATTGATCGGGTATTACACAATTAGGGTACAGGTTTGGAAGTTTTATCCTGCATCTCATGAACACTTGAACATGCTAAAGACATCCAAAAACATAGTTAATATTTTTTATCTGACCTTTCATCGATTGCATTTATTTCACTATCCAGCACGGCAAAATATAAAAATATTTAGAACTTGTCTTTCTCATCATGCTTGTATGGGTTCGTCTTCTGGTTCATTACTAAACTGCCTTTTCTTTTTCTTAAGTGGATTGGCTTCGAGTCTGATGCGAATGATAAGGGAATGTTGGCTTCTTCTGAAATTTCTCTTGCAACTGTCTCTTCCACCAGCATTTTTTCGTAACCCTAATCACTTCTACAACTTTCGAGAAAGGTTTTTTTTTAGGAGAGCATTTTGTAGAAGCGGTAAGATTAAATTCCTATGATTGAAGAAGTTTGCTATAGTTTGACCGGGACCGCTACCGCGCGGGTTGACGAATGAGCGGTGGGACGCCGTATGCGTTGACGAATAAGAGGCCTGCACTGCCCACCGACTCGTTGGGCACATACCTATGGCGCGGTACAGCGATTGCGATCAAACTATAGTCAAATTAATTTTGAACAAAAGATTATACCATACAACAAGAGTAGCAATAAATTTGGCAATGCACTGGCCTCAACTCGCTTTTGATGTCCAGATGAACCGTACCGATCGCTTTGTAAATGTCCATGAGCACATGCACGTCAGCTAATTGGTAACTAAGATAAGATTATATTGGTAGAAAAATGGGTAAAAACTTGGGAGTATTTTCAAGTTGTAGATAAAAATAAATGTACCGTATAATTTTTTTATTTCGATGCCGCCGATTGCCGCCCCCCGAATACGAGCGCCCTAGGCCATCGCCTAGTTCCCTATATGAACGGGCTGGCTCTGCCTTAGACTTTAGAAATCAAAGAAAGAAAGAAAATAAATTTATTTAATTTTTTTTTATATGTATAACCCGTCTTGCTATGGAAGAGCGGACTCTCCAAATACATGCACTATCTGCCTAAACGGAGGACCCAATCAAAAAATTTTTTATACCTGTACTTGTTTTACTAATAAACAATTTTTATTTTTTATTTCACCCAGGCACACAGTTTTCAAAAACAAAAACGAAAAGAAAGCTTAAACCAGTATTGTGTGCCTCACGGCTGCGACAAATAGGCCCAGTTCAGCATAAATAATGACAACTAGTGCTTTACGCTGGATTTCAACTCAACTTTACTTACGAGTACGTCTTACGGATGTAAATCAGTTTTATAGTGTGTGTAAATATTTCGATAAAAAAAGTGGTGGCACTCCGAGAGTGCCGCCAGAAGTGAAAACTTGAACAAAATCGCCTTGGTGGAAGAAAAATACTTGTATAGAACATTGGTCCGTAACCATATCTAAATAAAGAGCGCAATCGCGTTTACAAACAAAATACTTCCGAAACCTTTAAAGTAAAAATACTTGCATAGAACATTGATCCCTAACTTAATATAAATAAAGAGCACAATCGCGTTTATTAAAATGAGGTGTTGTTGTGGTGTCGCGAAATCAATGGTTTAGTCCCGTCTCAAAAAATGCGCAACGCGCCTAAAGAAGTTTTCACTTAAAAAATTAATAGATATGTGTTAATATTATAATAAAATCGATATGATACAATTAAATTTAAAAATAATGAAAGATTTATACAATGGTGTTTAACAAAATAAATAAAAGAAATAAAATGGTGAGTGATCAATGTGGTGACGTTTAGGGAAGACTTATGTCCAACAGTGGACATCCTTCGGTTAAAATGATAATCGTGATGATAATCGGCACTTTTTGCTATTGTGATAAGTAGACATAAACTAGAAAACGCCTGCATTCACAGACATTCCCGAGTCGAAAATAACACATTTTCGGTTACCTGATTGGCCTAGTCCCCGACAGCAAATAGCTATCGGAAAAATGGCGGTCGTCTATTCGGTTTAGTTAGACTGTCAACATTTTCGATTGGTGTTCGATTTGGCACGGAGGCGTATCGAATGGTTGTGAATAGCTATGCTGTGATGATTCCGATATAGGTTCTTCGGTTGCTCATAAATGACCAACAGTTACGCCTCTGACCTTAAAATTAGGACATCTACTTTGTACCTAGTAGTCGATTCCTAAGGAATTAGGATGAAGTTGGAGTTTTAGACGTTGCATTTGGCCACGCCTGACGTAAAAGCGGCGTGTAAGGCCTGTCATGATGGAGTGGCTCGCGAGATGTGGTGGAGCTCATTACCCCTTCTGGATAAATATGCAATGAAAATATGTTGCTGCTCAATGCGTATCCTGTCGGAGCCAACAAAGGTAGTTTAAAGGACAGGTGTGCGGTTTAAGTCAGTCTACTCCTGCCCCAGATATCCATGACGAAAAATGTCTGCTTTTGCAGTAGCAGGATACTGTTGTGTCGTCCGTTGTTCTGTTATTTAGTGAGAGTGCAATTGATAGGTATTAACTCTTAACAACTACTTCGGGACAAGGCCATCCGGCCGTATCAATATTATATGATTTCTCTTTTGAAATAAATATGATTTACAAAATATATCCCTGTATTAATTAATTATTTTTAATTTAGGACACAATTTCCCTTATCAAGCTTGATAAAAAAAATATTGCATAGGTTGCATTCTGCTATTTATTGCTCAGCTCTATAATTTAGTTGTAGAGGTCAAAGTGGAAAATATTGATGCTCAGTAGCATCTGGAGGGACTGGAAACGGGATACCCATCACACACAATCTCGCTGAGAGAAAGTTAGGCGGAGATTTTGAACTATGCTACATGTAGGTACCATCGGGGTAACGCATATCTAAGTTTTTTGAAAACAAAATCGCATGCGCACGACCCCTTTTTTTCGTAGGTAAGAGATACTATAGCGGCTGAGCGCTGCAAGCAAGAATCGTCCTTACAGTGTTCAGATATGCGTTTGTTCGATAGTATATACCTACCTATTGTCACGTTTTTTTTTTTTGAGGGTGGGAAATCATCAAATAACTTCTCCCGCTCCGGGCGGAGCAGGAGGGCATGTCAGACTCTTACTGACTAAAACCCACCCGTGTTCCTTCGGTTGCCCTGTTGCCGGGGGCCACGATCTCCCTTTCGGTTTTCTTCGCAACCCCGGCAGGCATCGGCCCTAGCCCTAGCAGATTTGAAGGGGTCCTTCAAATCTGCACCTATTGTCACCTTAGGATTCGGTATCTAGCTGATGCTACGGATACCTACATATAGTTAGCTCAAAAGCTAACCCCAGTTAAGTAGTGGTGCTAATATAAAGTTCTAAAAAATAACACCATACAAATGTTAATTAACAGTCGCCAAAAATTCAGCGTTTCAGGAAACAAGCAAATAGTTTCATGAATTAGATCCGACATTGAATATAATTAAAATAAGTCGGATGTAGTAATTATGGCGGTTAAGGTCGTTTAATTAGCGTTAATTATTGTTAATAGAGTGGCGACAGTGTTGGGTAAATAGGCATTTGGAGCGAGGCTGTTATATAATACCTGCTAGCGACCAGCTTCAGCGTCGCATGGAGCGCCACCTTTTCGGGCCAAAACTATCTTATCTTTCAAGTTGGAACGAACTATACACAATCACAAAATTTCATTGAAATCGGTTAGATGGTTTTGGAGATTAGCGTGTACGAACAAAGATAAAGATTATTTATTTGTCCAAAACATGAGTACACATACACACACATGACATGCAAGATGTTACAATTAAATAATAACAACACGATTCGACAGTACAGTTTAAAGTGACACGTGATTTTTATATATATTAAGATAGGTATCTACCTCATTTACATTAGACAAACACTTAATATTATTAAATGAGAAGGTAACTCTGTTTGTTTATCACCTTTTCACATCTAAACCACTGAAGCGATCGTTAGGTATGTCTGACAAATGGGTACGCTGGGATCTAGAGAAGGACATAGGACATTTAATTCAAATATCCAGGATATAAAGTATATTTGTATTAAAAAATGATGAAATAAAAAATACACGCAGTCGAAATCGCGACCAAAAGTTAATCCTATCGTACTAGGTAATCCTACTGTAATGCGAAAGTTTGTGGAGATGAATTGATGGATGGATGGATGGATGTTTGTTACCCTTTCACATAAAAACTATTGAACGGATTTGGATGAAATTTAGCACACAGATAGTTTATAACCTGAATTAATACATATAATTTTTATCTCGATATTCCCACAGGATTGAGACTTATGCGGGTACCGCGGGGTGCAGCTAGTAGAATCGTATTTTAGTAAGAAATGTGTAGTAAATACATTGTCATCAAGTTTTTTCTTTTATCTGTGGTATCTCGCAGTTTTGACCACTAAGGTCATGGCTGCGTAACCGGACTTTCCTGTGACTTAAGTTTCTACACTTATAGCCTCCGGCCAGGGGCAAAAACTATTCTAAATTAAAATTAGGCGAGCATTCGCTAAGGGCACCTCCTGTGGGGTACGAACCTCGACTTCAAGAGGGGACAGGCTGGATCAAAGTTAGATTTTAATCATGATTATTATGCGGGATATTTAAAGCTACGTTCTCAGTTGCAACATCTACTGGCACATCGTTTTCGAGCTAGGGTCGGGGGGCGCCGCCAAAAAGAGATTACTTATATCGGATTGCCTTGATAATGTGGTGGTCGCCAGTGTGACCTGGCTTGCTGACCTGGGGTCCTGGGTTAGATCTCACGGGTGGATGGGCTATGTTATTTTTTTAAGAAATCTGTGTTAGAATAACATGGGATTATCAATACTATCTATAGCATAAGAATAATATTATAAAGAGGTAAAATTTGTTTGTTTGTAAGTTTGTATGTAGGGGATAATCTCCAGAACTGCCAGTCGGATTTAAAAAAATATTTTTGCAATTAATAGCCCAATTCTTAAGGAATGTTATAATAGGCTTTGTAACATAAATTGCACGCGGACGATGTCGCAGGCAGAAGTTAGTTAATAATATAACTGCCGAAATGTGGTGGTACTAGACACCTCTGCTTGTCTCTTTTGGGGAATTAAATCGCGATGTTATGTTGCATACTTTACTGTTAAGGCTAGGGCCTTTAATATGAATGCAGAATATCCTCCGTCAACGATTTCGCTTGCAAATATTAATTTATTTTCCTCAAAATAAAACGGTCAAAGGTGAGATTATCCCATGTGTACACTCACCCACTCGAGTGCAGAACCAGTAATAATGGCCCTAACACTTGGCCTAACTCCACACCCTCACACATCAGTGAATATTGAAGAAAATTTAATATTCCATGCATGAGAAAATAATATCTTTCCCTACAATAAGTTAAAATATGCTTCTATTTAGGTGTGCATCTAGAGTTACATCCCACACAAATAATTAAAAATCCTTAGAATTAAAACATAGCCAATTAAGCCACATTGGAAATTTTATTTCCGTAGCCAGTGTTTTCTTAATTGTCTACGACGATCATTGAGCGTAGCATACTCGTAGCTTCCGCCTACGAAATTATTACCTGTCTACGTCACTGAGATTTCGTAGCACGTCGTAGGCGTAATAATTCTTACTATTCTTGCCTTCCTACGTTTATTTAAATATTTTATTTTAACGTTCTTTTAAATAAACTTAAACAAGTATATCTGTAAGAACCGGATTTTGAAAAGGGTTTAGGAAGAATGGATTTTATTTCGTGTATTATTTTTACTCGAAATGAAATTACGGTAAGTTACCTTTTTAACGTCAAATTTCTAATTTATTTACTTTCTAAATAAGAATAAATGTTAAAATATGTAAGTGACGGTTTCAGCATTTAGTAGTGAAATAGCAAACAATTCTGATTTCGGAAAAAAATTGATGAGATAACAGGTCCCAAGTTTATGAGAATCCTTATTATAATAAAGTTATATTATAAAGCCTTATAAATAATAAACGGTTCTTCTCAAGGTATGGTCTGCGAAGTTTATAAGATGTTTAATTTCATTCATCGGCCATCAATAAGGGTTTTGGAAGAGATCGTTAAAAATTACCGCTTAGTTGGGTTTAACAATCGCTTTATGAATAAAGTATCGAGTTCTTTTGTTCGGTATAAGTTTATTATTCAAGAAAGCTGGCAATGTACCCATCAAATTATGATAATCGACAATCCAATCGAATTCTAAAATCTTAGAAATCTACTCATAAGCTGCAGCCATCTGCAACTAACGTAAGCAATAAATTCTTTGGCGTAACGCGTTTGGAAATATTTGTGATACTCATTATGACAAATCTTTCTAAACGCGTTGCGCCAGCCTTAGGACGACAGCGACTGGCAATAGGGCGGCTTTCCATTCCATTCAGGACATGGAAGTACAGATCAATCGTCACGCCCCCCCCCCTCCCCCCACTGTGATCCCTAGCCTGGAGGATATCCAGACAGAGTGGCTTGTCAGTGAGGTCCCGACTGCCGACCGCGACGCATGTGTCGCACGCTCCGTCGACCGCTCAAAAACGAAAGTGATGCGGTGTACAATTAAAAGTAACTAGTGATTTGTGATAACTGTACTGTATTCAGCTGTTTTTATTGTGAACGGTAAGTACTGAAAAAGAACATAATTTTAACAATTTATTAACTACATATAACACTTTTATCTATGTAAATATAAAATTTTCGGATAATGACGCGGTATTATGAAATGGAAATTTATAACTTAAAAAGCGTCACTAAATTAATTTTAGTTACAGTTAAACCAAGTTACTGGAATGATGAGTAGTTTATCGTAATTATATAAGTTGTAAGCGAAAGATTAGTAGACAAATTTCGACGATAGAAAAGGCACTGTAAATATTTTTCCTGCGCAATAAGCAAACACTTCAAGTAAAAATACTACCCAAGATTAACTTGAAACGCTTAAAACAGGCAAATAGGTATTAGGAATTATTTGTGCCATTAATTTATTATTATATAATGACAGCTTTTCCTTAAAATCAACATTAAATATCCCGTTTTTGGCTGGATCAAGTTGCGCGGGAAAATCGTCTACTGTTGAGATTCTCTGCCATTGTTTCGTTTCCAGTTCCATTATCTTTGTTTACATAAATTACATTATTTATGTAAATAATGGCTTGCTACGTTAAATCATTATTTTATTTAGCGAGATGTATTTACACCTAATGTATTTATATGTTTGTATGAACATATTTAGATATACATAAAACTACATATTCGAGTGTATTGTTAAAATAATGCACTATGCCTTAATTGATTGGATTCACCTATTTTATATGCACCGTAAAAAATATTGATAAATAAAATGAAAACTACTGTTGATTATTTTATTAGCAAATATATTTATAATATTTTTTGGTATGTATATATATAAATAACATATTATGTATTCTATCGTAGGATGTCCTTATATTTTAATTACTTTCTGGTTACTCTTGGTCTGAGTATGCTGCCTTGAGGAACTCCTTTACAGAGTTAATTTAGACTCCTTGATTAGGCGTTTGAAAATGTATTTGTCAGTATTTTTAAGAACTCAAAGTCAGTTGCCAATCAGTAGGTAGGCAGTATTAACTGCTATGTAAAGTTAAGATTAACCATCGGTTTCTCAAACACATTTCAATTTTATCTGTTGACAATTATTGTCAAGTAATATGATTAGTTAATGTAATTGTTCAACCGACAAGTACAATGTACTTTTAACCCTTTAACATTTTAAATTATTGCAAAATGAAAAAGGTGATTCCCATATTTCAAAATTGGCACGTCTTCAACAACATAATCATTATTATGCCTTGTCTTAACTTTGTTGAAAAGAGCAATTAAAATCCAAGGATGAACTTAATAACCTACTTTAGCTACACAATTCTGTAATGTCCATCATTGCTCCTTTCGATGTAGACATTGTTCAAATGAACAAGTCCAGACCTCTATCAAAATACCGAAATCAGATTAGTTCGAATTATTTGTGCAGGAAGAGCTCAGTGCTTCCACGGAATTGGCCACTTCAGCTGCGTATATCAATAAATAAAACAAGTGGTTTCACTGCCGGATAGAATGACAAATTCAATCCCCCCTATTGGTCTATTTTTATCAATCGTCAGGCAGCAGGCAGCTAGTTTGCGAGGGACCGCAGCTATACCTAAATATTTCATGTCCGCTTATTTCGCGCGGTAAAGTTATGACATGTTACAATGCTCTCTTTGGATTTGTTCTCCAGGATTGGCACTATTTACAAGATACATAAAAAAACGGAATAAGTACATACCATGTATTGCATCCTCGGCCTCGTTGGTCGTTTCCCGGGTCGGGCAAAGGATTGTTCCATCAATTTCTAGGTAGCACTAGCCCGTAGTCTGGATTTGTACCCGGTTGATGGCAATAGATTCGCCCCCGGTACATGGGACTTAAACATAACTAAATTCTATAGGCACACCTCTGCATAGCCCATCAGGGAATACAGGGGATTTATGGTATGTATTTTTTTTTTACGTATTACACAGTGTATAAAACTTAAACTTTGACGGCACGGTTGGCGCAGTGGTTAAGCGATTGACTGCTGCGCTGCGTGTCGCGGGTTCGATTCCCGCACGGAACAATTATTTGTATGACTTACAAGTAGTTGTTCCGGGTGTAGCTGTTTGTGTATGTGAGTTTAAATGTTTGTAAACGCACCCACAATACAGGAGAAATTCCTAGTGTGGGGCCGCGTTTTAAAAAAAAAATGAAAGAAAACTATCGGCCGGATAAATAATCGGGTCTTAAACGGAGGTAGTGAAACATGCTGTGAAAAAACTTTTTACAAAAAAAAAGACTACAAAGTGAAAAATAACTTTAATTTCGGAAGTCGGTGTCTTTGGTTTTGAATTTTCGTTTCCTGCCACCGACTTCCGATATTAAAGTTATTTTTCACTTTGTAGTGTGTTTTTTTCGAAGTCGGTTGTTTTTTCGTTGAAAAATTTTATTTTTCACTTTTTAGTTGTGGTACCTACCCCACACAAATTCGAATACCACTACCTGCTATGTAAATAACAGTGCTAAGAACTTATCATATCATCCACATACTAAGTGGGAAAAAATACGTATTATTGAAGCTAACTCAAAAACCATCCAAGTAAAGTTCATACAATTTATATGGGACCACCTCGAGCGTATATCCTTTAAAACAAAAAAGATATTTTTAAATCAGTTTGTAAGTGACAGAGAAATCGGTGTACATACATAAAAAAATATACGCTAAGAACATAGAACCTACTCCTTTTTGGAAGTCGGTTAAAAAGGGTACTGTTGCTGGTTCTAACCATCTCAGAAACTGAAATTTTATTTATTGGCATTCGAAGTCCAACTCATCTTAAGTACATTTGTTTTTGGGTCAATGGAAGGACCATTTTTGTTAACGTCTATTGTCCTACTGCAAAGTAAAGGTAACTTTATTTCCACTTAGGAAAATTGAGAAAAGTTCGTAATTACATTAAACGTACGTCCGCTCTTTTTATTTGCCCAAGAATACAAATTAAACGAAACTTTATCTGAACTATTTTACCCACAATACAGGAGAAATTCCTAGGGCAAGTTAAAAAAGAAAAAAAAAAGAAAACAGTATTCCAAGGGTCTTTGGACCGTCCGTCTGTCCATTTTATGAGTTGTTTTTTTACATTTAGAGCATTTCATGAAACAATACTTCGTTGTTTTCAAATGATATTATTTTAGTTTCTGTCTATTGTGTTGCTTCAACTTTCGTTTATCAGACGCCTATTTCTAAAGGGAAAAAGTAGAAAAGTCTCTAAAGAAAACTGCTTTTCTACGCGAAAAGATTTCCGGTATTTCTTTCAATATTTATAAAAGTAACGTTAAACGTTTTTAATTTATCATTCGTACAAGGTGGCATATAAGTCAAAAGGGAAGTCTGTCAAGCGAAAGATCCTTTTAATACAATAAAAAATGAAGTAACACCCCGTTTCCTTTCTTTTATTTTTCGTCTCTGTTTCATCCACTTACGAGAAATATAATTATAGTCTATATAAAACCCTAAGGGAAATGATTTAAGATTGTCAGGGAATTCCCCCACAAATTGTTGAGTGTCAATTGAATAAAAATAGGTCACTGTGTTAGTGGATGCTGCGGCTGGCTGGATGTCGTGAAAAGCGATATGAGAGTCAGCAATCTGACTGGGGAGGAGACACTTAACGGGACGTGAAGGCATTGTAGAAATATTCGTAATAACCTGTACAACTTTACTTGAATTTGTAAATTTTAACTAAACCTTGCCAAATTAGGGATATCGATTTTTAATTTCTCGTTTCGATTCAATAGCAGAAAAGTTTATCATATTTTTAAATCCTCAACACGTCATTTTCTAAAATTCTACATCTCTATAATCAGCGTCTATGTTCTCACACAAGTCCTCAAGTTTCCAGCACATCTAACTCTTACAACCTTGCTCTTATCTGTCACAGTAATTGTATCAATCACCCTTAGATTTTAGAATCTAGATACGTGAGTAAATAAATTGCACGGCATGCAGGCGTCCATGTTGACACTGGCAGCTTCGTCTTGGCAATGGGCGGAAACGCTCGTTGGCGTAAATTGCATTCGCCATACTTCGTTATGATTACCGCCTGCCGCGTAAACACGGTGTGATGAAGAGCTTTTATTTCCGAGTTTACAGGTTCTTGCAGTTGGAGATTTGACCTTGTGAGAATAGAATAGAATATTTATTTGCGTAAAACATGGTATACAGGGGTGTTGAATATGAATTGAGGCACAAGCATGTTTAGCTAGGATAAAACATAGCATGCAAAAATTTTAAAGACAAGCAACAACAATCGTTCAACATTTTTATCTATAAATTCTTTTAAACTACAAAACCTCCCCTCGAATAAACACTTGTGAAATTTAATTTTAAATAATTTTGTATTTTTTTTTTGTAATGTGTCTAGAAAGTGATTACGTGAAATGTTGGTATGAGGGTTATGGCACAGTATAAAGATGACCAGCCAACTAGGACCTTTCAAATCAAACCCGGGTTTTAGGGTTGTCAACCAAACTTATTTTAATACTAATACATCTAGTTGTTTGGTGGGGCTTTTGCCCTGTACTCGGTCAGTTACAGGAGATCGGAGCATTGACGAATTTTTTCGGTTCGTTAGCGGTTTCCGATTGTTAAAATTAAGTTTTCTCGAAATGGTTTGCTTCGTATACTGTGTTCATTTCTTGTTTGTTGATACATGTACTGAATTAAAGTCGTTTTTCGTGTCTGTGCGGTTTTCACCATAATTTAAAGAATTTATTTCGGAAGGTTTATGTGTAGGTATAATCCGTCAATATTAAACTAACATATAATTATGAATGTCGATGTTTTGTCAATTCATAAAAACCGGGCGAATTTGGTGTGGGGCCGCTAGAAAAAAAAAAAAAAAACTACTACGACTTAATTAAAACTACCCTGACTGTCCCAGGGCATCTCAAAACAACGGCTGCTTTGGTTGATGTCCGGGATAATCCGAGATTCAAGTAAGCCCAAGGGAATCTTGTTTCGTTAGTGGAAGTACTTTCCATTTGCTGACCTATTGTTATTGTTAGCGACTATTTTGTTCAGTACCTTGTTATATTGCTTGGCTAGACGCTGATATATTATCTTGGAGGGCTATTGATTTACTTACGTCGAGTCCAATCTCAAATTTCTAAATATTATAAAACAAAGTCGCTTTTCGCGTTTGTCTGTATGTCCGCGTTGTTCTTCTAAAATACGTAACGGAATTTCATGAGGTTTCGCAGCAAAATAATTATGGCTGACGGTGCGGCGCCATGACTGACAGGGATAGACCTTTAGGGACCTTTCCTCGGCTGTTAAGGAACTGCGATTATTGAAAATAATTTATGAATTGAATTAATAAAAGTATTTGGACGTCCAAACTTCACAAATGGAGAAGGACGCACCATTTTTTTTCATATATCCAGTTCAACGAAATAGTGGGACCATCCGTAGACAATACACCACTTTTTTTAAATTGTAAAGCCCACGGCGATGATCAGAACGATATTTTGTTACCGTATAATTTGGGATCATCCGGCAGTTTCTTGGCATTTTCATCATGCATTTTGTTTTTAACCATATGAACATTGGGATATTGGTTTGTGCATCAGTACATTGCACCCGTGCGAAGCAGGGGCGGGTCGCTAGTGATATTATAAGTAAAAAGAGGAGAGAGTCCAAGTCCATCTTTTTTTTTTTGTCATATTCGTTATTTGAATTATTATCTTCTCTATTTTTATATTTGCTCTTCAAATTCGATTTTTAAATAAACAAATGTTAAGTTTTTATTACGATTGTTGCTTAATATCGTTAATAGTAGGTACATCTTTCAGTCCTAGATGCCTTAAATTATGCAACCTTAGCTGTGACCAATCCCTATACACTTAGAGCTAAAGGTTCACAGTCCCGGCTGACAACAAAGCGCCTTAATAAGGTACTTTATTCGTCGTAGTGGCCCTGAGAGGGTATTTCCCACGCAGCCTCCGTAAGGCAGGCGGAGAGGGGGGCGGCTCTGGGGGCGGGTGGAATCAACAAGTGTCCTTCAAACCACCTGAGTTGCCTTTGTTGTGTGTGTGTGTGTGTGTGTAAATAAAGCCTTCTGTAATGATGTCCCGGCCTGTTGCTAGGATCCGAGCCGATATTTGAGATTGAGGTGTTTTAAAATAAGTATTTATAATACCAACATCATAATACAGTGAGTATATTTGCTTGCAATACGTCTGAAACTTTAGTAAGATGAAGGCTGCCTCTTTGGGCTAGTGGTCGCAAGCGCTACTCCTGCTCCTGGGTTCGATTCCCAGGTTGGGCAAAGTGTTATCGGGATTTTCCATTAGGAATTTTTCAGTAGCAGCCCGGAGTCTGGATTTGTGCCTGGTAGATTGCAATAGGCTCGCCCCCTATTACATGGGACTTAAACATAATTGACCCTAACCCTGTCCGATCCAAAAGGGGCACATAGGTACTGCAATAACATTATCAAAAAGTAATAAAAAATGGAATTATTATTGCAAATAAGAAAGTTATTGCTATTTAAAAATCACATTTTTAGTACCAAAATAATCTCAAATTCATTAAAAATGAGCAAATTTTCCACAGGAGATATAAGTTATGACTTCTAGACACCCGCTGAACGACGGCCGCTTGCACCCCATGTAAAATTCCCCATTGCAAAAAAAAAATAGATATTATTTTTTTGATTTTCCTGAGAATTACCACATAAATAGACTCTCAGTACGATATCTACAACACCCTCACGGATCGGACACGGTTTTTTTTTACATGTTGTATAGGTATGTGATTACTTTGTTAGGACGTGTCAATATATTTGATGAAACATGAGAGCGTTGTAAAGTGAGAAGCATCGTGTTAGGACTTTGTCTTAGTAAAAACACATCGTGTACCATTTGGGCCCTATTAGAAGGCTTTTGACTTTGATCATGATTAATCGATTGGTATCAGGATTGTAAATGGCTCGTGGCTAAGTAATAACAGCCGCACGGGTCGATCGAAGGTTAATCTACGCTTGCTGCGGTCGGTACGTGGATGGGTGACCATCCATTACGTATCGAGATCCCTCCGTGGCTCGGAAACCATGCTAAGCCGTGGTTCCCGGCTGTCATTCGTAAATCTTTGACAGTCGTTATGGGTAGTTAGAAGCGCAAAAATCTGACAACTAGTTTACCAAGGGGTATCGTGTTACCCAGAAACTGGTTTGTGGAGGTCAGATAGGCAGTCCATGTCAACTCAGCCTATCGCAGTCCACTACTGGACATAAGCAGCGGCACAAAACCCTATTCTCCGCCTTCCGCATCCAGTCTGTCCTAGCCACCTTTTTAAGATCGTCGGTCCATCTAGCTAGCGTCCAACACTACGCCTGTCGATACGCGGCAAGCAACATCCAAAATCGCTTCATGTAAAATACTGGTATTCATGGCTGCTTCCGATTAGACTGGGCTGGAAGCCGATCCCAACATGGTTGGGAAAAGGCTAGGTAGATTGTTTTGGTATCAGGATTGTGTTCGTCTAAAAATATATTGCGATTTAATTGCAAAAGGTGCACCCTCTGATGACACTAGACTGGGAACAGATATCGGCCGTACCTATATCTGCCTTAGCAGTCATAGGGGTAGATAGACACACATGAAAAGATTTGGTAGTCAGCAAGTTGGTGCGGTTGACCACCCAACAAATGAGAGATGTAATTAACTATCCACACGTGCGATAGCTCTATAAAATTCTGTAAATATCTTGTATTATATACTCTTTATTTGAATGTCATCATGCCTTTTAAGAGGCGGGTGTAAAGCGCCTTAACATAAGACGGAGTTATTAGCTACAAATCCCGCTCAAAATACAGGTCGACATCAGCTTCTTGTGGAGAGATGTGGAAACGGGACAAGTGAGGATTATGCTTTTTTTTGCTGAAGCTGAAATACACAGCGCTCGACTCGCCTTTTTGTAGTTTGGTACATATATAATATTCTATGTATTGTCAATTAGAACTACATGATATTTTATGAGATAGTTTGTATACACTAAGAGTTAAATAATTTGAATACCATTTTAACATAGTCAATCTGCCTAACCTTTTCTCAACGATGTTGGGGCCGGCTACCAATCTAACCGATGTAGCTGAATACCAGTATTTTACATGGATTGACTATCTATTTGACCTCCACAATTCAGTCACTAGGTAATACAGGACCCCTTGGTATAGGGGTCCAGATATTATCAGTAATAATGACATTAATATTACTGTCATTCCTTCGAATATTGACGTACAACTATTAAAATATTTAGATCACATCATCAATCCAACCACCACACTATCAGTAATATTAACAATACCTAATTTAAATTAATGTCATTATTACTGATAGTATCTGGACCCCTTAAGACTGGTTGTCAGACTATTGGGTTTCTGACTACCCGTAACGACTGTCAAAGGTCTACGAATGACAGCCGGGATAGGCTTAACGTTCTTTCAATATTAAAAATGTAAATAGGTGACCTATCACCTAGTTAAGTTTTAATAAACGTAAATAATACATTCGCTTTCTTCTTTCAAATCCATAATAATGATATAGGTACCAATTTATTTTCTAGTTAGCAACGTTGAAAAGAATGAATCATATTCCACATCAATTCGGCCTAAGCAATTGGACCGTCGAGCGGTGTACGATCTCACGTAGGTATCCCTTTGAGATACAGAACCCAATTTTAACGAGATTGGGGCAAATACGTAAGCGTGGACGGAGGCGGTAAGTCTACCTATTGTGCTAAGGGTCACGTAGGTAATCGATTGAAGGGACAAATTGTTGGAACCCACAAATATATGCTCACAAATATTGGATCCAAGTTCTATTTGAATTTAACGGTGTCCTCTATGAATTCGTCATATGTAGACGTATGTCTACAGAACTCATAGCATAACATCACGCGTGTAATCCCCGAAGGGTTAAGCACACAACATTACACACTACAACATTATGATGAAAATATTTATTCAAATTCAAAAATTCAAATTCAAAATATTTTTATTTCACATAAACCTACAAGGGCACTTATGAAACGTCAGAAGCTAGGAGCACGGTTCCAATTGGTCGTTTCCTATGGAGAAGAGCCGGCAAGAAACTCCACGGTTACTCTTTTAAAAATAATTGGCCTTTACAATTCTTTCAAATAACAGTGTGATTAGGTATGGGAGGACAGTGTAGGTCTTTCTCATCTTCTATTATATCTTTATCTTGTATATCGACACGAAGTCAAAGGACAAGGTTTGCTTTAAAACTCCTTTTTTTTGGGTCAGAAATATGAATGTTGGATAAGGTCTGGAAAAGTAACTATGAATTTCTAAGATAGCAGTCACAGGCATTCGTGATTCAACAGCTCTGCTATTACTAATCTTTAAATAATAAACGAATCATCCTCCTTGGGGCGTACCACCAGCTCATAAGCAGTATTATTTTAATATTACTTCAGTGGGAGAAAGAGATGGAGCTATACATTGAGCTTCATCTCTTTCCCACACTGAAGTAATATTAAAACAATACTGCTTTATGAGCTGATGGTAGGCCCCCAGGTATTTATAAACGACTTCGTAAATCCTTTATCACTCACGTCACGAGCAAGAGACGTAAGGTCGGACGTGAGGTGAGGAGAGGTGATAAAAAGGTCTAATTGTCTATGTGGCAGTTAGATAGTTTCAACCTAAGAGCGTTATCACACTGACAATTTGCCAGCGTGTTTCCAGCGAGGCGATTTGTGACCGTGCTTTCCACGGGTGCGAAGCAAGCCAATCGCGACTACGCGATTTTACAATATTGGACACTCGCTTGTCTCGCTCCCTCTTTTGTATACTCAGGTAAATCGTTCTCGTTACGCAAACGCGGCGAACACGTTGCGCACACGTGGCGTCTCGCTACGCACTAACGCACACTCGCAAACTTGAGTTGTCAGCGAGGCGATAAATCGCTCGCAAATCGCCAGTGTGAAGTTAGTAAAGTTTCAGTTTACTGAGAATTCTTGTCCAAAGTACACATCATGTGGAGGTTAACTGTACCGTAAAAGTGTGTCCAAACATTGAGCGGCAAGATCGCGGTAGCAACACGCGGCGTTTGCAGGACACATTTCTGCCGCGCTCTAGTTAGGACTAACCCGACGAATGTTCGCGCGGCAGTTCTCCAATCATAGCGCGGCAGGCCGCGCTCGGTAGCCGCGCACGATTGCACCTTTATGTTTGGAAACACCTTTTGTTGAGGATCAATATCAGCACATCTGAATGATTTTAAATGTATGGCAATTATATATTTCTATCTGTGGTAGTAGGTTAGGTGCGACAGAGCTCGATGAAGAATAAACTGAGGGACAAAGATGTGCGCTGATTAATACTGTAAAAAGAAAAGAAGATATAAATAAAACGAAGAAATGAAGAAACAGTATTTTTATTAAACAAATCAAACCTTTAGAGTCTTGAAGTCTCATGCGATATGTCACCTTTGCACGTCATAACTACAGGTTATGACACAGTAGTAAGTTGAAGGTTCGAGATGAGTAGATCTCGGTCGATCTGTTTAGGCGAGCATAATATAATATAAATAAGTAGGTGCTCAAACCTAACTAAATCTTGTTGTTGGTACATCTGCAGTATAATAAAGTAGCAGTATTATGTCTCGGCAGTGAGAGTGAAATATTTATAAACCTTCCGCGTCCGTGAATGACTGCCGCACACTCAAAACTGTTGCGTACTGATTGATATACACAGAGATTTCGAAGCGCGTCAATTCGGCTGTTTTCTATGAAGACATAATACTGTTACTTATTTTCACTGTGGGACGTCTTAATAACGATCATAACCCGTCATACCCGCCGAGTCGTGTCGGTGAATAAATGGTGATTAGCAGATTATTCTTGTTCACGCCGGAAAACTTATGTGTGGCGTGAATTGGGACTACAGACACGCACTTAATTTGTATGCTGAATTATTTGATAATTTCCTACAATTGTTCTTAGTATAGTATTGTTGTCAAGTCGTGTTTTATAGAAAGGTGGAGTATTTTTATTTAATATAGTTAAATTTGTTTTTATTAACGGTGTTTGTTACTCAAGCACTTACTGCTACGCAAGTACTTACTTTTGTCTTCGAGATAACTCTTGCTTGCATAAAAGAAAATCAAAAACAACAAAGTTGAACATAAACATTTTCTTAAACAGAGTAGGTACTCTGTTTAAGAAAATGTTTATGTTCAACTTTGTTGTTTTGTTTGGCACTTACGAGAACATTTTACAAAAAATAAAATATAATTAATGTAAAATAGTTAATATAATCAGACTTCGAAGGACCATAGCGTGTTAGTATTACATATTACTGAAATCTAAGTTGGTACAAGAATTAGGCACACAGTAATATTAACATTACTAAAACATCACAATCACAGGAAGAGTTACCATGTCTTTTTTTTGTGTGGGAAATTATCAAATAACTTCTCCTGCTCTGGGCGGAGCGGGAGGGCGTGTCAGACTCTTATTGACTAAAACCCACCCGTGTTCCTTCAGTTGCCAGGGGCCACGGTATCCCTTTCGGACATTTCCGCGACCCCGGCAGACATCCGCCCTAGCGAACCCGGTCAGTTCTGCTGACATATCTTTGAGGCGCGTGGAACACAAGGCGCCGTCAACCCGGGCCTTGTCCTTATCGGACGGCGAGCTACCCATTGCTCACCGTCTGCAATCCCACGTCTACGGTGCCCGGGAATCGGCCTGCGATTCTCTACGCCTAGGGCGTCTCCTGCGGTGGTTAGGGGCGTAAGGGCGAGAATTTTGCCTCTCTCTCACGCGTTCCGCCTCTTCCTTTGCGAGCATTATCTACTGCTTCGCAGAAGGATGACGCCGTGGCGCCTCTCTAGCTAATCCTCAAAGAGGGGACTTATTGCCGCAATTGTGGCGTGCCCAGAGTTACCATGTCTGACATGTAGTTACAATGGATGAAACATGGTCGCCGGCAAGTTTTTAGGTTTTGGATATCTTTAGTTCTGATTGTTTTTACATCTATATTTTATTTTGAAGCCAGGGAGGTGCAAGTGCACCCTCTTGCACCCGGCCCCTATGGGCTGAAATAATACTTACTTGCTAATGTAATCAATAAAATTATTTTAATATTATCTATCATTATGACTAGTAGGTACGTTCTTAGTTTGCAATGTTCAACATGCATTTGTTAGATTTGCTATCTTTCATCTTCCTTCTCCCAGGGGATGACTTTTCTAAAATCCTGCCTTAACTCACCTTCATTCTAATTTAAGGAACTCTCGTGCGAAATTCCATGCTGTTAGCACATAGTGGCTGAGTGTAGTCTGTCAGTGTTTTTTTTTTTACATACTTACTTTTTAGGGTTCCGAATCTCAAAAGGAAAAAACGGAACCCTTAAAGGATCACTTCGTTGTCCGTCCATCTGTCTGTCCAGACCCTTTTTCTCAGGAACGCGTGGAGGTATCAAGTTGAAATTAATGTCAAATACGTAGGATAGTCCTACATATTTGTCCTTTGGAGCTCTGATAAAACACAGTGGTACTCCGGGAGTGCCGACAAAAGTGAAAACTTGAAAAAGAAACAGTGTTACTCCGGGATTGCCGACAGATGTGAAAACTTGAAAAAAAATCGGCACCGAGGTAATCAACGCGCTGATGTCTTTTACTCCACGCACCACGGCAATCAACGCGTTGATATCTTTTTAATGGTTAAAAGGTGGTGTCATCACGGTGTCGCGAAATCAATGGTTTAGTCCCATCTCAAAAATGCCCGACGCGCCTAAAGAAGTTTTCACTTCAAAGATCAAGCTTCTAAGTTAACATGAAACAACAAAAAATGCGGCTATTTATGCGGCATGTTTTGATACTCGCAAATAAATTAACACCTATAGGGTACTTCCCGTTGACCTAGAATCATGAAATTTGGCAAGAAGCAAGGTCTCACAGCACAAGTAAAGGAAAACGTCCGAAAATTGTTAATTTCGAGAATTGACCGTGACGTGTCGATATAGGGGAGAACATGTTTTTCAACTACAATGTTAAGTTTGTTTTTGGGATAAATCAATCCTAACTAAGGAACCTTTCATTGTGCGTGGTCCGACATGCACTTGTTTAAATAAAGGTATCATCAAGCTTCGTTGGTACTAGCTAACTTGTACGTGTAAAAAGAGCCTATAACGGAAACGAATAGTTTGCCGGGGTTGGTAGGTAGGTAAGTTCTGAGTTAAATTACTCGACTACTGACAAATCGTACACTGATTGGACAGGTCCACTCAAATCTGTGTGTTCTTTCCTCAAAATACTATCTTAGACACTAATCAGCTTGGTCCTCATATAAACTGACCAAGATTATATCAGGACTTTAATGTGGATCCGCAGTGGTAGCCCGCGAAATTCAAATTTTCTTAGGTTTTTTGCAAAATATCTTATCGAAAAGTTCATAGGAACAAATCTAACTTACATAAAGATATATAAATGATTCTAATGATTATATTTTTTTAAATTTTGTTACAGTTGCGAATCGTATTTTGATCAAGATACAACTTGACTCTGACCTGAAAATTGCAAAAAACCTAAGAAAATTTGTATTTACTCAGAATTTGTTTAAAGAGGATCCGCAGTGGAAGCGCACACAAGTGTAAAAGTGTTTTTGAATCAATTTACAGGAATAAATATCATTTAGCTGCTATAGAGGGCCCGAGTGACAATTCTTGTGTACAACCGGCACAACCTAGGTGGTCAGTTTCGCTAATAACGTTGTTGACAGGCTAATCTTTGCAAAACTAAGCATTGTCTTTTTTCGTATAACTCGTGCCTAATAATAGCCTTTGTACTTGTTTCTGAGGTCCTATGATAAACATTCAATAGCTTTGGATTTGACGAAGGGTATGCCTATAGGTTCAAAGTTCTTCCTTTGAGTGTTCAGAAACAGATTATGTAGAACACTATCGAATAGATAAACTTTGGTTAAAATTAACCAAGAAACCGGACATTTCCAAGTTTTCTTGTTAAGGTTGTGTCGACTACTTCAATTAATGAAAATTGGTCATCAACTCTGAACTTTTTCCTTGTCCTTTGCACCCTGTCCTTGGTAAACAGCTCAGCCGCAGTCGAGGGTACGGTCCTCTCGCGACTGTTCTTCAACGAGAACAATAGAAAATTTATCGTTATAGTGTTGGATCATTAAGTTCCCTTCAAAATGGTTGAGCAGAATGGTGCTGATCCATGCGTCATGTTCGTGAACGGGAACTGTCAGTAGAGACTAGTCATCTCTTAGCTGCCATGGTTTATTTTAATATTTGAATCGTTTTTATCTTTTTATTTCGGACGCTTTTAACGTGCACGTCTTTCTACATTGTTCTCACATGTATAATTTCAACATGAATGATGTAACCAATATTTGGTAACAATATTTTGATTTAAAAGAGTGTCCGTGGAGTTTCTTGCCCGTTCTTCTCCATAGGAACCTACTACGCTTTGGAATGGGCAACTAGCTTCATCTTTCTGACTGACCGACCCCTTGACAATTCAAAAGTATCTGTAATTGGTTTATTTGAAATAAATGCTTTGAGTTTGAGTTTTAAACACCAGTTAAGTTAATCCAAATGAAAACTACGCCTCAGTTAGTTGACAGAGTTCGTAGTATCGGGTACGTAGATTAGGGCAGGCGGTGCGTGTGAGCGAAGGGGGACGCGGATTGATAGCGATACCGCTAAATAAAGATTTCCGCGACGACATCCGTGCGGGGGGTCCCGACGCTTGCTCCCACGTGCGCCCGCGCATCGCAACGCGAAACTGGATGCTGTGTTTAGATGAAACTTTCGACATAAAAATATTGATGCTTTAGGGCTGAATTCTGTATGTTGTACCATAATCGGTAAAACAAAAGTATTTGATGTGCCTGAACAAATATGAAAAAAAAATCAAAATTTTGTCTAACCGTAATAAATAAGAAGCGCAAAATAAAATAGGTATAATCTTAGAATGGTCATCTGGTTAACTTTTCCTAACTGTAGGTTTGACCTCCAATCTAGCCTGAGTTCATAGAGAGAGGAGGCAGTTAAGTCCCTAACTTGTTTCTTTTGCGCTCGCTAAGCATGAGGACTGCCTCTTTGAAATTGCCATGCCAGTGACCCTGCGGGGAGTGGTGTCCTACGTTCGATAACCAGATCGGGAAAACCTTTCTTGTGTTTTCCATTTCCAATGTGGGTGTAGTCTACAACACTGCCTAACCCTTGGGGGAATATAGACGCTAAGGTCTGTTATGTGAGTTTGTGTTTACTCATCGTATAACAGACACTTGTGCATCAATTTGTTAGCGTTATTAGTGCACGTGGCCGGCCGCGACTACAATAGTTCGATGCGGTCTGCCAAGAACTACTCCTAATATTAACTAAGGAACGCAGCGCGGTCACGGTAGGGTGATCAGAGATACTGTGTCATAAATAATCAAAATTAGAATATGTCCTATTCTAATTTTGATTAGTTACCTATATTTAAAAAGAAGAAAGACGAAAATAAGAATGTAGAATAACAAAAATATTTATTAAAATTAGGCAGCACAATTTGAATACGTAAAACGCTCCCTCTTTGCTAAGTGTTTTAGTTGGTCCATTCGTATACCATACGCTTATATGCATACGCTTATTGATGAATGTCGTCACAAATGCCACCAAAGCTTTAATTTGGTGACTCCACAATTTTCATTTTGCTGAGTAAAGACAAGTTAATCAAATGAGCATTTCCACAATTGTCAACATTAGACTTCGACTGACCAAAATCAATATGACCCAGTAAGGGTGCGTACTTCCTGCCGGGGTTGCGAAGAAAACCGAAAGGGAGATCGTGGCCCCCGGCAACAGGGCAGCCGAAGGAACACGGGTGGGTTTTAGTCAGTAAGAGTCTGACACGCCCTCCCGCTCCGCCCAGAGCGGGAGAAGTTATTTGATGATTTCCCACCCTCAAAAAAAAAAAAATGTTGCGTACTTTGTGGAGGTCAAGCCGTAAAACTTTCAACTCTGTTTAAGTTTAAAATTAAGTGGGATTAAGTGACAAAAGCGTCCTAAGAATTGAATTGCAGACCAGTCAAGAGAGACAGTCGGTTCCGCAAAACGTCCGATACGTTTTGCGGAACCGACCCGTCATTAAAATGAAATGTCCCAGACCAACCTAAAACATAGTCCCCCCATACCCGACCCGATTTTATCGAGAGCCCTAGGCATTGTCTCGTCATTTTATCAGCGTATAATTATTATGATTTATGGTCAATCTTCTCGCCGGACATTCCCAGGAATCTCTGATAGTCTACTCTAGACCAAGTTTAAGAATCATTAATGTTTTGAGTTAAATAACTAGTATGGTAATGGATCCAACTACTTTGTATGTTATTAGCTTTAACCCGCGAAATTTCGCGGATTTATAAATATATATTTTTTATTAATTTTCTTTATGAATCCTCTTTAGGTCATAAGCTATCCAAATATCAAAAATATTTGGGTGAAAATTGATTCGCTGTTACAATGTAGAGAGATAGAGAGTCCGCGCAACTACTGAAGCCCTTTTGACGGGGCACTAGTGTCTATGTCATTGCAACAAATTGCATTTTAAAAATGTAGTTCCACATTTTTCCGCCGGACTACAGTGGTGGCGTGGACTCGATGTTGAAATGCAAGATAAAGTGACAGTTAACCTACCAAATTGATGCATTTATATCTGGCTTATCTAGTAGGTTAATATTTTGGATAAAAATCTATTTTTCTGTTATTTTCAAGTGAGATTGTGATAACGTGACGAGAACAGCATAAGGCGTCGATAACCGACTTTTAATGATTTTATAGTATACGAGTTTCATTAAAATATCTTTTGTTTTATGTATAATAAATTAATAATGCGTTTAATTTGGGACAGCGCCCCTTGATGGGCAATTCCTATTACTGGCTGGACGTACGACGCGTTGCGTGAGCTCAGTACAGAACACGCAAGCTAACCACTCAAGGTCACTGGCATATATCTGCATCTTAACTGTACACAAATAAATAAATGGTATTGAGTCACTAAATTTACATATTATTAATCAATGCCAATTAGCCTATTTGACGAAATAAGAGAAGATTATGTTTTAACACCTGTTAATACTCCAAACCAATTAAAAAACCAAAACATAGCGCTGTCAACAGTGAAGTGAGACCAGTTTTGTAAACATGTGTGCACTCACTTAACTGTGCGGTGAGGTGTAGTTTGGTTGTAAATGTGTGCGTGTGAGCATGTATGCACAGAGTTAGGTGTAGTTTTTGTATGCTTCACTGTATTGTTCGCAGTGCTATGTCTTAGTTTTTTATTTGGTCTGAGTTTAATACATACGCCGCTGACTTATATATTTTCTTCTATCTCCAGAAACAAGAACCATCAATCATGCCGCTCCAGATCCGAAGAAACCGTTGCGTGTCGTTCGTGCGCGACAACCTCCTGACACTGCTGACCATCATCGGCGTGGTCTCGGGTACCTGCCTGGGCTGCGGCCTCCGGGCCTCGGGCCAGGAGTGGTCCCGCCGTGACGTCATGTACTTCCAATACCCTGGAGAGCTGTTCCTTAGGATGCTGAAGTCCCTTATAGTACCGCTGTTGGTGTCCAGTATCGTTTCCGCCATTGGATCTCTGGATTTAAGTTTATCTGGCAAGTGAGTTGGTTTTTATTTGTTAAGTAATAATTGTTTTGTCTGTAGATTCTTTTTCGAATCCAACGAGCTATAGAGATAGTTTCATTTTGTATACGAGGCCACTAAAAATGCGGCTGTGTTCGTGTCTACTTGGCCTAGTTCTGGTCAACTGTACTTTTCGTCAAACATCAAAAATGTGACAAGAATGTTTACAACTTTTGCAAAGAAATACGTTATGCCTCCTCCGGCCAATCGGTCAGGAATGAGTCCGAATCGTCACGCCAGCATTTCATAGACCTGCCTCGATGACGACGCTCGTCTTCAGGCACCTATTGTTCGACGATCCTGGTCCATCTGTCTTGATGCATCCTATAAGTCTGACCCGCTCAATCCCAATTCGGCCTCGCAGACTTATCGCCAACATCGGTTTGGTAGGCAATTTTTTTTAAAATGCTATGCTCCTTAATTTCGCTCTTGGCAAACCTTGAGTTTTGAACTTCTGAGCCGCAGTCAAAGACCAAGTCTGACCGTCATAGGTTAGAATAGGCATCATACACATGTCAACAAGCTTACGCTTCAGTGATATTGGAAGGTCACCCTTCTTTACCACCTTCATGGACCAGTAGCTTCTCCAGGTATTTTCGACGCGACGGTCAGAGCTAAAGCAGAGTATACTACGTGCAGATAAGGTTGGACGGAGTTCCTAAGCTGGGATTGGGAACTCCTTACACTCCTATATATTATTGATTTATTATATTATTATAGCTAATCTGTACTGACACACTGCCGGGAAAGCGCGTCCCCTCTAGAGAGCTTTGGTTGACAATAAAGGGGGTTTGTTACAAATGATCGTGTTGTAACCTGCAACTAACTCCTCATTCTTTCCAGGGTTGGTCTCCGAGCGATCATCTACTACATGACCACGACGGTATGTGCTGTGATGCTGGGCATAGCCCTGGTCACCACCATCAAACCGGGCAAGGACCCGGAGGCCTACACCCAGCCCAACGCCACCAAGCTCAACATCAAGGAAACTCTGACGTCAGATACACTGCTGGATTTGATCAGGTCAGTCTTTGTAATGAAGATAGTGTTAGATGTCTTTTTTAATACATATTTTAATAACAACCAACCATGCATTGACAGGAAATAGAATATACAACTAGCTAACACTAAAATATATCATATTATATACAAGCAAATTAAAAAAGGGGAAGAGCTCATTCAGGCATCAAAAAATTTCCGCATTCAATGGGAAAAGTGCCCACAGGGCTGGCAGTATTGCCACGTTCGACGGCTGAGCCTGGCCTAAAATTGGGGTTTTAGATGATGTAGTTAAATCTTGGCTTATTCCAGAATTAATCGAGATTGAAACTTCGAGTTTTAAATATCTAATTGTCCTATCAATCTGGGATTTCCTAAGCTAGGGATGGGTGACCACCACTTATCGGCCGCAACCGCAGGAAAAATGTTTCATTTATCAACAGTATTGTTACGTCAGTACTATTTATCTGTTCTGTAAAAAAACTTCTTCCACTTGGAAGGAAAATTATTGAGACCTTACTAATAAAATTGCGATAAAAATAAATATTATTTACATAAACGTCAGGGAAAATTAGACGTCCTACAATTTACAAAGGCTTCTAAGAACGTATATGAAGTTACCATGGTGAATCGATACCCGTGGGTAGCTAGGCTGCCCGATAACATTTTCCTCATATTCCCGGGAAAATGAAATATAATATGTAAGGTGTATTTCTGTATCAAGGTAAAAATGCAAAGGCCAAACCTCATTAGGGACTTCAGAGGGACATTTGAATACAAAATGGCGCAGGATTATTTGAAGCAATTTCATGGCAAGATTTTGTATCCTTAAATGAGCACGAGTGCTGTTGATTGTTGTTTTTATTCTGAGAAGGATATTGTATCTCTTTCAATGTTATAACATTGATACGTTGATTCATCCATTAACATCATGAAATTAGATTTGATAAGAATTTCTCGCATCATCAGGTAGACTGCACAAGAGACTGGTGTTCGATCTGGGACAAAAACACATTAATCTGTGAGGTAACGTAGCAATAGATAAGTCATTGAATATAACTAGCATAATCCCGCGAAATTTCGCGGATTTAAAAATATATATTTTTTCATTCATATTCTTTATGGCATATCCATAGGTTATGAGGTATCCGAATATCAATTAAACGCACTTACCGTTTTAAGGGAAAGGCGTGAAAATTGATTCGCTGTTACAATCTATTAAATTAGTCAAGGAATACGGTAGTTGCCTAGGTAAAAAAAATAAATTCTATTTAGTCCGTCTTTCAGATAATAAAAAAATATTAGACACGTATTTTTTGCTTAATCATATTAATAAAAAATAACTTAGAAAACACGCATTAAAGTTGGGGAGTGGGGGCTGGCTACGTCACAAATCAGCATAAAATCTAGCGGGCAGTGACGTCATGCCACATTTTAACTCAATGTATCGCCGTAATCTTTTGATCACGTTAAAATATAAAAAATACGTGTTCTATATTTTTTATTAATCTACCTTCCGGACTAAAAAAATTTTTTTATGAAACAAGCCTATTATCGTATTTTGAACATACAGGTTACCTTCATAAAAAGCTCACAAATGGTGACGATATTTGTTGGCAAAAATAACTTCCGAGAACCGACAGAGAATAACGACGACCGAGACAGAATACCGTATTTTTTATTATAATACATTGATGAAATGAAACCTATTACGCATGCATGTATGGTTTTAATATTACATACTATATAATTATGTAATATTATAAACATGCATGGAAGGACTTAATAAGTCGACTTATAGCGTGCGGCAGTAGGTAAATGCAACCCAGTGTGGTTGGTTACCCGGCTGCTCGTCTGAGAGCGCCCGCGCAAGCTCCAGTAAGTTCGAATGGTAATCGTGAGTTAGTCAAGTAAGCTACCCATCAGCGAATGTTGGCGCGCTTTAACTCAAAAGTTCTGTTAGATTTAAACTTATGTGATTCGTGTAATTATAGTGTCATTCTTAAGCACTTGCGTTTCTCTTACACCCGTTTTCCGGCTATAGACTCTATTTTACCCATCCTCTCGCTATCCTAAGTGCTACAACATTTTAACACAAATAAAATCGCGCGAAGTTTCTAGAAATTATGACTACATTAACTAGACCGCGTCATACAATTCGTATAATGTGACGCGGGATGATTGGCTTAACATTCTTTAATAGGCGCTACATAGCGAATAATTTCGCCATCCGGGTGACCCGCGACAAATTAGGTTGATAAATGATATTATGCATGATTTGAATATTACGTGTTTGGAGGTAACGGTGTTGAATATAACGGATCCGGCTGCAATGACGATGTTGTTAGTAGCCCCTTTAATTATAAACTTGAAAAATTGTTGTGAATGTACCTATTATCAGCCTATAATGTTCCCACTGCTGGGACACAGGCGTCCTCTCTTCGAGAGGGAGAGGGCTGTAATCTACCACGCTGGCCCGGTGCAAATTTTTGGTACCTATGTTAGACTAAGTAATGGTGTGGTTAAACTGATTTTTTTTTACCATACCTAGCTTTTAACTAGGCAGCTGAAATATGTTTATTACATGTGATTGATATCTAGATAGATAGATGAACATTTAAAAAAACCTAGAGACTTAAGATGGTCAGGCAAAACCTGTGCGGATTATTTTTTAAAGGTACCTACGCTAGTAAGATTGCCATCTTTGGATATGGGAGACTTTTCGGGATATTTTATTTACAAGATTTTGTGTAGCTTCTTGAATAAATCCTGAAAGGTATTTATCATTAAAAAGAAATTGAGCTAAACCACTAACAAAAATAAAAACTATAACCATTTACTGGTTCAATTGTTAGCACCGCTCTCAGCCCGCAAAGATCGGAGGTCACAGCTGTCGCGCTATCGGCAATAATTGCCCATCACCTGATTTATTGCTTTATTGCCCGCTCCTCGACGCTGTAACAATGTGTCAATCTTTTAACACCTTTCATCCTCATGTAGCCTTAAATAATTGAGTGCAGACTACTGTAAATATTTAGTGAGGCAATGGGCGCTATTTTAACGCGTAAACAGTGTATTTTTTAACTAATTTACAGAAATTAATATAATTTATCATCATCATAATTAATCATTATTGGTTAAAAGTCATCCGTCTTCCACCTTCGAAATAGACAAGCGGATCGACCACTCGATATCTCATGGCAAGGGATACAAATTATCCACAGTATTCACCCACAGTATCTCGGCATCACTTTGGATAGGTCCCTTCTTCTTCAAACCGCAAAAATGTCAAACGGAAAGTGCACATCAGAAACAACTTACTCCGTCGCCTAACATCCACCCCATTTGGTGGATGTTAGGTGTCTCTTCAAGTCCTGCGAACAACTGGAATGGCACTTTGTTTCTTCCCTGGTGAATATGCCTGTCCACTTCAGAGCCGATCTGCCCACGTTAGTTTAGTGGATACAGCTCTAAATTAGACATTCGCAAGAGGTCGGTTTTAAGCAACGAGTAGTTACTCGTTGCTTAAAACCGACCCCTTGCGAATGCTGTATCCACTAGCTGTCATCGTGCCTCCAGGAATTCGCAGGACTATATACAGCCGCATCGAGAGTGCAAAGCTGCAAAATGAGCCACGCCACCCAATGCAAAACTCTAACCCAGTGTCACAGAGGCTTTCCAACCGCAAATAATGTCTTAGGTGCGTGAGTCCAGCCGATGGCAATCCCTCCATAGAAAGATGTGACCTTTGGCAAGAACTGCTTAAGCCTCCTGATTTCTTCACCAAACCATTAGTGAGCCTCCCATCTGGGCACAAGTTACCGTGGCCTACTTGGAAAACCTTAAATAGACTTCGTACCCTAGTAGGTCGCAGCAAGAACAACCTCCACAAGTGGGGTTTCATGGACGGCTCAGATCTCCGGTGTGAATACAGCATCTCTCCACAGACAATGGTTCACCTCCCATCTTGCGCCACATCTCTGTCACCTGCACACGCGAGGACCAAATACCTGCGTCAGCAAACGGTATTTCTTTGCTGAGTTTTGGGCCAAACAAATGAAAAAAAAAAAAACAAAAATTTTATATTTTATTTTTGTCATCGACACGTTATTAAAAAGATTATTGGTTGCTTTCTTTTGTTTCCCACTGCCGAAAAGGACACTTTGCTCATGTAAAACATACTTATTAGCAAACTGAAATTTGCTGTAATCAGCAGAGCTCAAAATTCAAGCTACTTAGGTAATTATTGTTATCGCAACGATGCCTTACTCCAGTGAATCTTACAAGTTTCATTTCAACCACTAGTTATTTCAGTAACAACTAAATTCACCGCTGCCGAAGTGTTAACTCAATTTTATTTTCAATATAAGGGATGATATCAAATAGGCAGTCACTCCATGTAAAATATTGGTATTAAGCTGCATCTGGTAAGACTGGAAGCCGACCCCAACTTGGTTATGAAAAGTCTAGACAGATGATGATTAGGGATGATATACCTTCCTTACCAAAATTAACACTTGGGCGGCATTCAAGGCAGGCTCCCAAACTTCAAGATTCATCAAAGAAAAGACATCATATTTGACGTATTTGACACGGTAAGCGTGTCCTATACGTGACAATTTATCACATGCTATGCGTGTTCTATACATAGGTAGCTAATTTGTCAATTGCAGCCGGTTTGAGAGGAGCGATGCGTGCTATAATTCACGCTTGTCGCTTCTATTCGTTCACTTATTTATACTGCGCCCTACATACTCGTGTCTAGGGCTGTCGAGAGATATAGGCACTGGCCTAATGTCATTTTAGGTTGATGCTTCACGGTTTGAAAATCAACATAGACTGAAAAGACCATAAAAAATAATAGAAAAATGTGTTTATTGGCTGCACTATGACTCTGTTATAAAGTTCTTAGGTTCGATTACAATCTCACATTATCAGATCAGTACATTATTGTATTACATATCCAGACCCAGGGGTCTGGATAAGAATCTAGTGTATGTAATGTAGACTTTTTAGATCAGCTGTGAGCTGTTCCTTTGGTTCATCATCCTTAGCAACGCAGAATAATCCTGGCATTCGTTCTTCACTGTTTCATCGTTCATTTTTTGCGTGCTTTGATTTCCAAGACGTTTTCTAGGTGTCGTTAAACTTCACAATGAAACCTACGTTTACCTATTTGTTATTAGAGCTGTCTACAGAATCATAATTTATCCGTCATTTGTAACCATGATCTTTTCAGACCTCTCTTTAGTACTCCATTTTATCTTTCTCAGTTTGAAACTAGAATATATTTTCCCTAAATCAAGGTCACGATAGATTCGTGAGTCCTTACACTCCAATTAATTCGATTCCAAAATAACAAGGTTTCTATCCCTTTCCAATAGCTATTGTAACTTAATTAGTTAACAGCTCAACACCCAGGAGACATGAGCTGTTAATGAAAGGTAGGTACTTTATTGTGCTGGCTACGGGTAGACAAACCTTTGGCAAGCTTCGTTTATAATGTACAAACGGAAGGTAGCTTAGTAGCTTACGTACCTAATGCTTTACAAATAATTACACGAATGTTCAAACAATTCATTTATTACATTCAACGTGAGAGACTATGCTGATGAAAGTGCTGTTGTGTAACAAAAACAGATAGATATTTAAGTATGTCCTCTGATCATTATTGACCCAGTTCCTTTTTAATAAAATTTGAATTTTGATTGGGTTCCTAGTTTAGTTCCTAAAAATAAAAATTGGAAGCACTTCTCTTCTCGCTAGCTACTCAAGACATTGTGTAATTTATAAATCAATCGATTTCATACGAGGCATCTACTGTATAAGGCTCTTAAAGCACCGGTCCTAGTCTTAATTTCACAATTACCTTATGACAGTTCTAAAACTTATGACAGAATAATCGCACTTACTACCTACTTGTACTGTAAAATTTCCTACAGTAGGTACTTATTAGTTCAGATAGTAAGCACTGTAGACAGCCCTATGTACCACATCAATCAAAATAAGACAATGGTGCTCACACGACTGACGGCGGAACATCAGGTGTTGTGACGTCACTAGATCCAGATCACTGGCAGACCCAACCTAACTGTTGAGCGTGGAAAAATACTTATGATTGGGGTAGACGGCACCGCAAATGGTAGTTTTCCATAATAGTATGAATTTGTTAATTACGTCGCTATGAAGGGCATAATACGCCAGGATCATTACAGCTAACAGAAAATTAGAGGGACTATATCTACATTGAAGGATCAATCTGCATAGACGAATCTGCGGTTTGAATATCGGTTTGATCAGCAGTTAGGAAACAATATCTTCAACTTAAAGGATTCACTTTAGGGAGTGGTCGCACACGGTGGAGCATACGCTGGAGGTCTGCCGCCTCTAACCGCCGCAGGAGGAGACGCCCAGGGCGGCGGGAATCGCAAGCCGATTTCCGGCCACCGTAGGCGTGGGCTTGCGGACGGTGAGCAATGGGTGGCTCACCGTCCGATAAGGACCAAGCCCGGGTCGACGGCGTGTGTTCCACGCGCACTTCAAAGAGATGTCAGCAGAATTGACGGGGTCCGCTAGGGCCGATGCCTGCCGGGGTTGCGAAGAAAACCGAGAGGGAGATCGTGGCCCCCGGCAACAGGGCAACCGAAGGAACACGGGTGGGTTTTAGTCAGTAAGAGTTTGACACGCCCTCCCGCTCCGCCCAGAGCGGGAGAAGTTATTTGATGACTTTCCAACCAAAAAAAAAAAAAGGGATTGGTCGCTCCGGCGCGGTTTACGCGTAGATCTGATGCCATAGCAGTCTGAAGGTGGAACTTATTGTGCATTTAAAGTCCCAGAATTCAGATCTGCCTGGCGATGGCCTTTGGACAGTAATAAGTGTAGTGTGAGGAAATAGAGGAGGCGTCAGGCGACCTGGTTGTTGATAGTTGCAAATATAGGGTTAACAATCAGAAGACATACAAGGCTTAATTTATTTAAATGTTAATAGTATTAAGAACTTGTTTATATACTAAGACGAATCAAAGGAAATAAAGGTAATTTATTTTTTATTCATTTGAGCTGAAAAAGAGAAACAAATAAAATATCTCGACTTAGCACACGAGGTTGTTGACATGTGGAATGTGAGCTCAGCTATCATTCTGCCGATTGTCGTAACGGCTAATGGCCTAATGGCCAAAAGCCTCGATCAACATCTCTCGAGGCTCTCGTTAGGCGGTTGGATCAAACGCCTGATTCAGAAAGCAGTACTCCTCGATACGGCCCGCATTGTGAGGAGGTTCCTGGCTCTGCAGCCCTAACCACCGGTAGCTTGGTTAGGGCTGCAGGTAATTTATTTTTTATTAAAGTCCACGAATTGGCATTCAAACGTGTCGGCCCAACGTCAAGTCCCAAATGTTTCCAGCCTATAACCATATTTTACCCGCGGTCGCTTCCAGACAGTGCCACTTCACTTTCGGCTGTTAATGGAATGATTCGATTAACCTGTGATTCTGTTAGCCCTCTTAATTTTCGGGCGGATTTATTTCCTTTTAATATTTTTTGCATGTCACCTGAGAAATGTCGAATAGTAATAATAAATGTCTTTAAAAAGTTGAACTTCAAAATTAAATTTCAGGCTCATGGTCAGGATATGTGAATAGATAAATATATAATTATTTAAACTACATCGTTAATTAATTTGAATGATAAAACGAATAATGTCAATGTCAACAATATGATAGATTATATATTTATATCACTCATTTGTTATTTTATTACTCATCTATCCATATAATAAAACAGTAGAATCCGGTGGTGTTAGTTTGTTCGCGCACATCTCCGGAACTAGTGAACGAATTTTCGTGTAGTTTTCATAGGTAGACAAAGATTAATTTGGAATAGAATATAGGGTTTTTTTCATTATAATCAGATGTTGCAAAAAAAAGTTATCGTCATTAAGACGGTATTCTTGTCACGACACGTTGCGCACAGTTTCTGAGAGTAACCTAACAAAAAGTACTAGGCTTGCATGAATTCAAGATATTATTACAATCATTAATTAGTATTAATTATCCCACTAATAAATAGAATTTGGATGAAATTTGGCGCACAAATAATTTATAACTAACAAAAAGTACTAGGCTTCCATGAATTCACGTTTAGTTTATTTTGAGTACATAAAAAAAATGCTGTCTGAAAATAAAAGATCATCACTAGAAAATGGCTCGATATGGCAGTTTCTTTTTTGTTGTATTCGTAATTGTCTAGACAAGGTTTGCATGAAAGAAAATTTTGGAAAATCTATCGGAACAGTCGGAAATACACCCGGGCTACGCCGGGCACGAACAGCTAGTACTCACATATTTTCCTGGTGTTACTAGACAGGTATGATATACATTTCAGAATGGTTCGATATGGCAGTTTTTTTTGTTATATTCGTAATTGTCTAGAAAAGGTTTGCCTGAGAGAAAATTTTGGAAAATCTATCGGAAAAGTCGGAAATACCCCCGGACTACGCCGGGCACGAACAGCTAGTACTCACATATTTTCCTGGTGTTAATAGACAGGTATGATATACATTTCTATAAAACATTTATTTGCTGTTGTATATTGTAGGTCGGTTGTGTTGGTATCTATGTTTCATTAAATCACATGTAAAACTGTTGTACATGTATTTACGTCATTAACAATAATTTAAGGAAACAAAAATTAAATAATACAACAAGTCATTTTTAGCGTGCTCTTCACTTTTAACTTTTAACCTAAAGATTTAAATGGCCGTTGAAGACGTGTGTTTAGTTGGATTCTTTCACCATTCATAACTTTTTCAAAGGCTACTTTACGTATATGGTCTCATTTAAATAATACCGCTGACTATAGGCCTATCAATAACGGATAAGTAAATTATAGTAAACGGTGAAAGAAAGTCATCTTGAAGGGAATCCTCTTGAAGTAAATTAACTACCTCAAAAGCTAGCTCAACACACAGCAACCTCGACACCGGGCTGCAGGCAGTTCAAGGAGGCTATGTCATCCTTGGATAGCAGGATAACCAGGCGTTTATTATGCCTGCACAGGAACGGCTTGCGCCTGGTGACGGGACCATCACGGGACATTGCTCGCTAAATAAACACTTCCACACGATAGGCATAACGGACAGCCCTCTGTGCACGGCGTGCATGGAGGTTGAGGAAACCGTCGCACACGTGCTCATTGAATGCACAAGCGTCACCCAGATTAGAACAGAAACCCTCGAGTCGCCCAGATCTTTCACTGATGTTCTGAATAGACCAGGAGTTTTGATTAACTTCTGGAGGGAGGTGGGCTGGTTGGAAAAACCACCAAACGGCCGCCATGGCCCACGCACAGTGGCCCACCGGACGGATTAAGTGCGGAAACCAAACCCCATAACATAGAACATAGAAGCTAGTTCTCTAGCTCTTTCTAGCTCTCCTCTCCACTCCCTAGCTCTCCTTCTGGTTATAAGTTTTCGTCCCCACGAACATTACAGTAGTTACATACATTGTCCCTACTATTTCTTACAGTCACAATTTTCATAAAAATCTGTCGTTAACTTTTAAAGACAAGCACGTCGTAACAAAATAGGTTAATCATGATTCGTCTCCCTGGCAGAGGGCCAGTGAGCCAGTGACTATTGACCACTTATGCACTTTTTCAATCTGGACGGGGTTATTGTGAGCGGTTCAAGGGCAGTCAACTTCTATAGGTATACACGTGTTTGGTTTAAACTTATGTATATCATTTTGAAAGATTTTGTAATGAGAATAGAATACGCGAATTTCTATTCTTTACTGACTTAAAAGTTTGAATGCAATAGCATCTCGATCAGATGATTATCGTGAAAGCTATGAACTGTAAACATGGCAAAATATTTAACCCCTCACTTTGGGTTAAATCCCTTATTAGTAACAATCCGTTACGAATAATAATGTTTTTTTATTGGGGCAATCACCAAATGGTTTCGTTTATTTGCCAAAAAAAGAAACTCATATTAATGTCGCCATGACTTTTAATTTTTAATCATATCAATAAGATGTTATTTTTGATGGGGTTAAGAAGCATAGGATATTTTTGTATAAAGTTAATGATTGTCCTTAACATCAAAAGCAATAGATACCATTTGCCTATGAGTAGTAGTCAGATGCACCTAAATAGTAAATTAACAAACACAACAATAATAGCGGAAGTGACGAACTCTAGCCATTCACAAAACATCAGGAGCTGCAGTCTTGGTCGCAAAGTCCTAATGGCGTTCCTAGACGGGCAAAATTGCTTGACAAGCACGTGATTTTTTCGTGCATGTCGCGCGCATCTAGAGACATCATTAGGATTTTGCGACCGAATTCGGTCGTAAAGCGATCGCTATCCATGTCGATACTGCAGCTCCTGACCACTATGCACCTTTGAATAGCTTTCAAAGATTCGTCCTTCGCTTTATTTTACAAACTATGCTATTATAAATTTCCCTATTACTATGTTTTGTTTGATAGTAGGCAAATACACAATGCTAACGGAAGATTAATCTTACCCCTTCCTGTGAGATGTTCTCGCATTTTTAATATCTACAGGAGTAAATGGAGAAAAACCTATTCGCTTAAGTGCGGAAAAGACAAAGCATTTTTATTAGTTTTTAAGGCTCATACAGACCAACGCGATATCACGGTCGCGACAGACAGCGCGACCCGTGTCGCGCCCGGGATATCGCGCTGGTCTGTACGAGCCTTTAATCGTATCATTTTCCATTTCGATGTAATGATACAAGATGGTATTTTTTTTTTGCAATAGGACTATTTAATGCATGATAGTAATCTGTACCTACGTCAAAACTACATTTTTGTCTATTTAGCACCTACTTAAAATTATATTAATTTTTGTTTGTTCCAGAAACGTGTTCCCGGAGAACCTTGCGCAGGCGACGATTGCATCCTACCGCACGAGGCTCGTTTACGATAAGAACGACACAAAAAATCGACTAGGTAGGTTTATTGTTTCTCTTCCGATTATTTAAATCTCAATAAATCTTAATTTTAAGTGTTCTGCTTGCTACTCTTTAACAGCCATTAAAATGATAATTGTACACACACAATAACACGTGTATCTAATGGTTTTTCGGTACGGCAAAAGGTAGGTACACGATTGTTTCGTGAACCTCGTCAAAAATATAAGGACGTTCATAATAGGCTGTATCCACATAAGCGACCTGAAAGATACATAACTACTAATCTGCAGTCATTTAAAATTTGTGTTAAATCCAACTATGTTTAAGACAGATTTTTCAAATTGGCAATGATAAAAAATTCAAAACAGATAATAGAACCGAGGCTGCGTTATTTTTAAGTTTTTTTTCTAAAATTAGTGTTTGGTTACGGTTCTGGGGTGAGGCATCATTAGGCACTTATGGTGCCTCACCCCCCAAGAGTAACCAAACACTGATTTAAGAAAAAAAAACTAAATCAGTAGGATCACTAAACGACGGCGTGTGCAGACAATTTGTGAATAGTTAAACTGAACAATGACTTTTATTGCAAAATGATGATGAATGACTCTCCTATTCGTGAACAAAAGATTCAAGTCTTCGTTCACAAATAGAACAGTCAGTAATTCAGGTATCTACGTCACTGGGGAGGAATTGCATAGATTTTTGCTATGTTCATCGTCACAAATATTAGAGAGTTGAGCTCCATAATCATTTCCAAATGCGACGCCGCAAGCTCTCACTCAAGAGTCTTTTACCAAAATTTAGATTTTTCCACTAGTGCCAAAACTTTCCCAGTATTTGCATGACATCACAATGTTTTCACTAAGGAAAGGTGCAGAGGTGTACCTAATAGGTAATACGGGCTGGTTAGTATCCGCAACTCCACGTCAAATCGTGTATTTTACGTACGGGTGGGAAAATCGTTTATTCGATCCACCCCAGCTCCTCAAGGAAGACTAGCAACGCCTTGGTGTTACTGACAATCTCACGTAGGGTACCTAGGTTACCAAAATACTTTGCCCTGTATATGGCATCCACTGGGCAGTTTAGCAGCACATGGGCTGCTACCTCGTCGTCCTCCATGCAGGCTCTGCACAGCGGACTGTCTGTAACTCCTATGACCTGACCTCCTATGAGGTGTGCCTATCGTACAACCAGATTTCGATAACACTGCTCGACCTGGGAATCTAACCCGGAAACTCCTAATATCAACAAAACAATTTTTTATTGCCACGTTACATTAAGCGGCAATGTAAAATTAAATAGAAGCCACAAATTATATTTCTTAACACACATATGTCTGAGCACCTACGGTGTGGTAGCTTCTAGTGATGGGGCGTATAATCACATCAATAAAAAAAAACCCTTTGAGCACCACGTTAAAATATTAATTGGCGCTCAAATGGGAATACTTCGTTTAAAGTCCCATGTAATAGGGAGCATGTATTGTGCACCATTTTATGTAGTTGTTTGGTGCCTTCTAGAATCATTATTATATTTCTTTATTTTACAGGTGAATTGGAAACGTATCAGATCACGGGCGACTACCAGAGCGGCAGCAACGTGTTGGGGCTGGTGTGCTTCAGCATTGTACTGGGCATCACAATGGGTAAGATGGGCGACAAGAGTCGACCGCTGCAGGACTTCTTCCACACATTATCGGAAGCCATGATGATCATCACTGGATGGGTTATTTGGTAAGTTCATCATATCCTACTATACATATTAACTAATCATACTAAATAATATATATTATTATAAATTAATGTGAAAGTTTGTATATTTGGATATTTGTTACTCAACCAACCAAAAACGGCTGAACGGATTTGGATGAAATTTGGCATACAGGTAGTTTATAACCTGAATTAATACATAGAATACTTTTTATCCCGGTAGTACGTTCCCGTGGGATAATTTCCGACATCCACGCGGGCGAAACCAGTGGCAAAAGATAGTTATACTTTAAAACTTCGAAGTAAGAATATTAGGAGCGTAGGATCTTACTGTAGCATATGGTTCAAACGTTCACATAACATTACATAACATTACGCTTGATTTCCCCAAAGGATTAGACAGAGGTGTACCTAAAGTACCTACACTCACTTTTCGTCACTTATGTTTCAAGGAAGTATTCCCTTTTTGAGCACCTATTTTTGGGCACCTATGCGTTGAGCACCAAAGGTATTCCCATTTGAGTACCAATCAATAGTTAGCTACGGTGCGGTAGCTTCTAGTGACGGGGTGTATAATCACATCGATAAAAATAAAAATAAATATAGTTCCCCTTTGAGTTCCACGTTAAAATATTGATTGGTGTTCAAATGGGAATACCTTTGGTACTCAATGTATAGGTGCTCAAACGGGAATACTTCGTAAAGTCCCATGTGATACCAAACAACTACATAAATTGGTGCACAATACATGCTTATTGTGCACCAATTTATTTAGTTGTTTGGTACCTTCCAGAATCATTATTAGCATAATCCTGCTCTTTTGTTTAACCTTAACCTCTTAAGGGGTCATTGTACTGACCCTTTAAGAGGTTAAGAGTGACAATAATCAATATCATTAATCCTAACTAATATTATAATTGCGAAAGTGAGTTTGTTTGTTACGCTTGCACGCTACGCACGATACTCTTTGCTCTTGCGCAGCTAGTATTTTATATATAGTGAAACTTATTTAGGCTTTAGGTTTATACTTTATTTATAAGATCAGTATTTGAACGGCTATTGACAATGACCAATGGAACGATCACATGAGAAGTGTTCAAATCTTTGCATAACTAAATATCTAACTTGGAAATCTTCCAGGTTATCACCCCTTGGTGTGTTCTTCCTGGTGACAGCGAAGATCATGGAAATAGATTCATTTGCGGAGTTGGTGGGTCGATTGGGACTGTACTTCGTGACGGTGTTGCTGGGGCTGTTCCTCCACGGGTTCGGAACCCTCAGTATCCTGTTCATCCTGGCTACGAAGAAGCTTCCCTGTCGGTACATTGCGAAGATGGGACAGGTCATGGCTACTGCTTTTGGTACTGCTTCCAGGTAAGATACATTTTTTCGGATTATTACTTTGTAAAAGACATCTAGATCGTTCTAGTCGTAAATTGATTAAAGATGTTTGAGTCTGTTACTATTTCTTTTCACTTTAAATGTGATTTTAACTGACTTCCAAAAAGGAGGAGGTTATATGTTCGTAGCGTACGTATGTTTTTTTTTATGTATGTCCACCGGTTTCTCCATCAATTGCAGACCAATCTTGAAAATTATTTTTTGTTAGAGAGGGTATGCTCTTGAGGTGGTTCCATATAAAATTTATTAACTTTGTTTGGATAATTTTTGAAGTAGCTTCAATAATACATATTTTTTTCTCACTTCGTATGTGGATGATATGATAATTTCCTGTCAATGGTAATTACATAGCAGGTACTGGTATTTGAATTTTTGTGGGGTAGGTACCACAAATAAAAAGTGAAAAATAAAAACTTTTTGTAAAAAAAAACCAGCGACTTTGTAAAAAGTTTTTTTCGTTTATATTTGGTATTCACGAAGTGATTCTAATAACTCCGTAAGCTAAGCTACGCTTGGGTAGTATATCGATATGTGACAACATGTAACTAACAGCTTATTACATGCGGTATGCCATAGCATACGAATAGTCGAGTTGCACCAGCAAAAGCTTACATCGCCGCGTGATTCAAAAAGTGTAATAGTGTATTCGAGCTAATAATGGCAGCAGTGAACAAGTGCACTGTGTCGTCCGCCGATATCGGCACGACAAACAATGTCGGTGACGATACCGTTGACTACACCGACACAGTGTGAAAGCGTTTAGTAGTAATTGTATGAAATTACCAGTCCGACGATATCGTGTCCGTTATCTTTATTGTTCAATGTGAAAACGGCCATTCTTGAAGTGACTGTTACGTAAACCTTGAATTGCGATCTCACTAAAATGTTGACAAAGAATGACGTGTATTGGAATTTTATTTCCTCTCTAACCTTTGCCTGACTAAAATGTCCGAATATTATTTTCCAGCTCAGCGACAATGCCAATAACGATCGGCTGCTGCGACGACATGGGGCTGGACCCGCGCATCACGCGCTTCGTGATCCCCATCGGCGCCACCATCAACATGGACGGCACGGCGCTGTACGAGGCCGTCGCCGCCATCTTTATCGCGCAACTCAGGAAGGTCGAGATGTCGTTCGGCAAGATTATTGCTGTTAGGTGAGATGATCACTACGAAAACATTTATTCATAGTTATGAGACATGCAATGACATGCAATGTTCCTACTTCCATCTATCCTCCATCTAAAAAATTATGTATATGTATTTTGTGTAGTGTATGCACTTTTTAGCAAAGTACGAAAAATCAACTGATCTGCGTGGACCCATAGAAAAAATCATTTTAACTACTGGGATATTTTAAATGATTTAAAGTTGCCCTTGCCCATGGGTTTAGTTCAGTAAAGTATCAGTTCAGTAAATAAGTATTGTACAGTGGCTATTTTCACAATGTCTCTCGGGAATCATCGCATTTCCGAATAAAAACGAATGCTAATTTGCATGTCCATCAATTATTAGATTTATCGTATATAAGCATTTGAATTCAGAACTAAGTACTTTATTGTTGTTTTGTTTTGATTTCCGTGTGAACTATATAGAGCTGTAATAGTACATTACTTCAGAGGGAAGAAAGTGACAGTTCCATACCGAGATTATGGCATTTGCGCCACGAGCTTGCGAGGGGCGCAAACCATTTGAGGTATGGAACTGTACTTTATCCTGAGGGATGTATAGTGCTTTTTATTACACCTACGAGGAAAATTATGGACATAAATGCATAGAAATGTTTATATTTAGTTAAAAGTACAATTATTAAAAGTGCAGCTATTATAAGATGTTACATTTTGTCCGGGTATCTTGATATTTTGAGACATGTTTACATCTTGAGTTAGTTGAAGGCTTGAAGAAGCCACTTCTTCCGTGATTCCGCGCGTTTTATATACAAAAATAATTTCGTTTTTAATTTTCTGTATACACCAAGGAGGTTGGTAACTGGTAAAAAAAAAACTGTATGTGGCCAGTAACAATTTACTTGAAATTTAATTAGTAGACAGTTAAAGTCTCTTGGCAGTATGACTGCTAACAAATTAAAAAAAAAAGAAAAACCGGGTATGTAATGGAATTTCATATATACTTCCCACCCTTGGGTCGGAAGGATTTTCATACAAACTTCCATACCTTGGGATGAAAGGATTTGAAGGGCGGGATAAAGGCGTTTCTTCCCTCTAATTGGTATAATTAGTATGTATTTTCAGAGCAGGTGTGATAAAAAACTATTTTCATGCCTGCGATTTTAGCATCTTTCTCCCATTTTTTAAATAAATTTCATTAAATTAAAAGAGTATGAACAACTCTGTATACTTCCTTTCAAGTCGATTGAGAGCGTCCGGTCTGCACCCAGTGCAAAGGGCAATTGATAGAAATCCGACGACTGACGAAACACGAAGTTTGCCGAGGGACATTAAGAAAATACATAGTTATACTGTATGTGTTATGTCCTGGATCAGTCTACATTTTTTTAATTCAAATCTCCCGAGTATGGCTCGTGCAGACAGGCGAGATGCGACGGTGTGACGCGATTCTGGTAAAACAATTTCCATGAAGTTTTCATAGAAATTGTACTACTGGAGTTGAGTTGCGCCTGTATGCGGGAGGCTTTAGTCAATGTTCCCATTTACGAGTACAATACGCGCCACGAAAGATGAGACTTGACCGCGCCTCCCACCGCTCCTTCCGCCGCCCCGATGACGCCCCGGCGCGGCCTTCATACCGCTATAGAGACCCATAAATCGTCTACTGCGCAAGTTAAACCACGTGATGTGTCAAGTCTCATCTTTAGTGGCACGCACTGTACTATCCACTGTACTACTGATACGTAGTGTAACTTTTTATAGTCATTATCATCGGTAACACACTATTTGACATGATTCCCAGTGTGACGGCCACGGCAGCGAGTATAGGCGCGGCGGGCATCCCGCAAGCAGGCCTGGTCACCATGGTGATGGTGCTGGACACCGTCAACCTGCCGGCTGAGGACGTCTCCATCATCCTGGCTGTTGATTGGCTGCTGTAAGTCTTTAGTTTAAATTGTCCAATCAGAGATCTTTATAAGTGGGGATACCCTCCGTCTGAGAAGAATATATGTTTATATCGGACTCCTACCGACTAAAACCCCATGGTTCCTCCCACTACCATGAGTCGGGGGCCCGGGAGATACTTGTCATCAGATTCCTGTTAGAATGTTTTTACCTTCATGCACATTTTTTTTTTAACTGAAGAACTGCTGACTCTTTAAAGTTTAAATGATGACGTTTGTTCATTAAAAGGTTACTCCTAAAGGTTTTACAAATGAGCCTATAGATGGTGTTTTGTCCTTTGTAGACTGCGGAGCTATAGAACTAATTGGTTAGTTTAAATATTCATAATGGGTCATGTACCTACTGCAAATAGGAATAATGGGTCGTTTATTTACTGCAAATAGGAATGGAACTAATTGGTTCGTTGAAATATTCATAAATGGGTCGTGTACCTACTGCAAATAGAAATACCGGTCGTTTACCTACTCCAAATAGGAATAGAACTAATTGGTTAGTTTAAATATTCATAAATGGGTCGTGTACCTACTGCAAATAGAAATATAGGTACGTGTGAATAACGGATAAAGTTGCAAGTAATTTATACCAGCTTATTCACTGGCAGCTTGATTAATTGTGTCATTTGTGGTGTCATTAGCCCTTTGGTCAATTATTGACATAATATGAATAGGCTGGTATCAATTACTTGCAGTTACTGTGACGTCTTTAACACGATGGCATGCTAGCAGATTATTGACCCAATATACACAGGTGCAGTAACGTCATTAACGCAATGGTATGCTGGCAGATTATTGCCACAATATACACAGTTGCTCTGACGTAATTAACGGAATGGTATGCTGGCAGATTATTGACACAATATACACAGGTGCAGTAACGTCATTAACGCAATGGTATGCTGGCAGATTTTATTTATAGCAGGAAATCTTTCATTCTTGCCATGGTTTACTATTGTGGCTAAAAATAACTTTTAATTACTGAAAAAAAAAAAGGTACATGTAACATAATCAAAAATGTTATTCCAGCGACCGCTTCCGTACAACGATCAACGTGGTTTGTGACGCTTTGGGCGCCATTATAGTGACGTCACTATCTCAGGGAGACATAGAGAAGACCCGCGCTATCAACAACGATAGGGAAGGGGCGCCTTCCCACGAGCTCACCGAATTAGAGAAGGGTGAACATTGAGCTGAAAATAATATCACAAATATACGTCCTCCACTGACTATTGTGGACAGAATACGGAATAACGTCATGGTTGAAAAATAACACTGTTTGATAAAAATCGATAAACGAGTACAAGAAAGAAGCTTTAAATTCAAATCATATCGTATATAAAATAAAAACCAAAATCGCTTCAAAGTAAAAAAAAAAAATATTTTGGTACATATCGTGTTCGGAAAATCAAATTCAAATACCTAATATAAATAACGTTAACTAACTCGTTATTCCGTCGCGTTGCGAAAACTGTTCTGTGTTCAAATGAAGTTATAGTTACCGTTATTTTTAGGACAACAACGTTGCAGCTTAAACTGTTAATATGTGATGGGATTTTTGATTTTTTTTGTGTGTAAAATATTGATGTTTGAATTATCTTAGTTTTTATTTAATTGCAAACCTTTAAAAAATACTGTTTTAATTTATAATTATCTACTTTTATTAATAAATGGTAATGTTTTAATTTACGCCTAATATTTTCAATGTGTTTTTGGGATAGTTGAGAAGGCTCTCTATGCACCGTATTATTCAAGTTTCAATGTATAAACATTATCATATTGTACCAAACGTTGGTTACCGAAATACTGTATGCAAATATCAAGTATTTAGGGTTAAATTATTTATGTAAATGTTAGAATGAGCTTATAAATGTGTTGGTGCGTTCTATATGTGCCATTTTATGTATCTTTAAAGTAGCTGTCGTGATGATATCTAGAATTTTCGACTCTATATTATATTCGTGTCTACGTTAAATCTAGACTCGAGTATAATAATATGTATGTGTACATGTCGCCTAGAATATATTCTCATTTAGAGATTAAGTAAGAGCTTCACTCTATGAAGTTTTTATCTACATATTTTCAGCTATTTTGCTACTACAAAAGTTTTCCTGTCCTTTTCTAAGGACATTTTTGAGACAAAATTTAAAAAGCACTTTAAAATTTATATAGGATAGGTCCTGTCTAGTGATGCGACATACAAAAGTAACGCACAGAGAATTTACCTTTGGAGACATTTAAAAAATCTGTAGCTGAAACTTTCCATCTATTTTTGTATGAATGTACATTAGTCGAGTCGAATGTGTATGTAATGTATCTAGAATGTGTTTGTATTATAAGTAGATACTGTAATTATATGCGCCAAAAGTTGATTTTACCAACAATGATGTTAATTTGATATTGTTCTACATTTTATGTAATGGTTTTGGTATTTCATTTAATTCTTTCGTACTTTTCGACAAGTTTCGTCATTGCGAAAAAGTACTTAATAATAATATTGTTTCATTGCATTACTTAGTTCCAATACTGTTTTTTTTAAATTTAAATTAACATTGAACTGTTGGTAAAACCAAATATGTGTTTTTAGTACATTTTCAGAGTTGTAATGTTAAAGACAGCTTGCATTCCAGTTGTTTCAAACGAATACATGATACTTAGTGTTGTGCTGCTATTTATTTACATTTGTTATCGATTGTTTTTATCGTTAGAAACGATATAAAATTTACCGTTAGTAGTTTGAAAATTTTATTTATTTTTCCGCTGTTTCACCATTATCTGAATAGACAAAAAAAATTGGTAGTTATTTTTTATCTTGTAATACATACTCCTGTATGTGCGATTATTGATTGAACTCAAGAAAAAATCTGGGCTATCATTGAAGCATTATGTTCTAGCTCAGAATTGGTGAAATAGACCCTAGTAGTGTATGAGTTACTTAGTGATTCTCTAAAGCAATTTAATTTAAAAAACTAATTATTCGAATAATTTACGACATAATAAATAATATCAAATAATTTATGTTTTCGACCACAGCAGAGGGAAAGTCATTTAATTGTGGCCAAATATTAGCTGTAAGCTATAAGGATTATAGTAAGATATTTTACCATTAAAATATTATATAACCACATTCATGTACGTAGATGTAATGTTCATAATAGTCTCTAGTCTGCACTTTAATTATTATTAGTCCGTTATTTTAATTGATGTTAAAAATTAAATTCGATGGTATTATTATGGGTCGAAGATATTTTGAACGGAAGTCTATCAACACCTATTGGATCTTTACACGAATATCTTTTACTCAGTAAGAAATAACTTATTTTGTTATAATATCGATAATTGTGTGTATGTATTGTCGCACTACGTCTTATATTACTGAGTTTAAAGTCATATCAAATATTGTGTACAAATTATTTATCGATGTCGGCTCATGATTCCCTGTTTTTATTTAAAATGGATGTTATTTTAAATAAATATTTGTGTGAAAACTGTTTTTTTTTCTAATGATCATAAATAACAGAACAACTTAACTTAATTTTTTATTTAACATATTAGCTCTTGCATTAACTTAGGATTAAGATTTGGTACAAACATTTCATATCTCTTTGTATGTATAGAGCTGAGTCTCTATCACCTCACAGCCAAGGTAAACATTTACACTATTAAACAAAAATAAAAGAATCTTTACATTAAAACTATAGTTTAAACAAAAACAACCTTCAAAGAAATAACAATTAGTGTTTGGTATCAAAATACCTATTAAGGACTTATCGTCTGTCAGTCAGTCTTATTAAATAAATATATACGTAATAACTTAAGCGTGTTCTCATTGGAATGTATCAACTTTACATGCTGGAAAGCCATGAGTATCCTTGTTGTGTCGAGGAACTAGAGAATCAATGTCGATTGTCCTCATAACGAGTAACAATATCAATTGATGAAGCCTCATTAAACTAGATATCAGCTAATAATTAAGGACTATATTTATAGGAATGTCACATATCAGTGCGTAACACTCAACAATTACAATTACATTAACCTACTCACAAGGCATGGCACAAACCGCACGAACCATAGTCTTTGATTTACTTATCGCGACCTAGATATGTTTCAAGAGTCCACCTAAAAGCTTTCTTTTACAGACATAGGAATTCAATAACGATATTCAACCTCATTTTAACGACCTTTCGCGAAGAAAAAGAATTCGTTTAAAATAACGTTATTTGTTCAACGTTATTAACCGCTATTTTATGCCCATCACTTTTTAGGCAAGAGCAAAAAGTACGACTGAATATTCTTGATCACATAATCGACAAACAATTTTTTTATGGTCTTTGATTTAACATAAAAACACAAACAGCAACTGATCTGATGTGGTATCTAAGTGCATCCGTCCACCATATTGTTTGCAAATTAAGACCCTAAAACGAGTGTCCTTAAAATTTCGAATTACGACTTTTCCAAGCACCTCAAATGATTTTTAGTCATAACTTTCTCTAAACGGTTTTCTTAACACAATTATAAGGTGAGAGAGAGTGAGATAGCTACACCATGCCGTTGCTAACATGGTTGTTGTTGATGGTGTTCCAATGTTTCTGTGATCCGTTCTGTGTGTTGTTCGGTGGGGAGTCCCGCCGGCCGTTTCTCTCGCTTCCCATAGAGTTTCTTGCTCTAGCCAGAGTCGCCGCTGATATCTCCATAGATTCGCCGTAAGGGAGTCGTGAACCACGCCTCATACTGCCGCTTCGACATCGGACGTTCTGGAAATAGAAATATCATAGTTTCGAAGTTCTTAAGGAATATTTTTCAGTTCGAATTAAGAATGAGTAAGCTCAACCATCTCCAGCTAGTACAAGCGTGATGATTATGTTTTCGTTTTAATATATTTTAAACTCGGAAGCCGTAAGGTCACGTGCTTACTGCCGTATAAGATAGTTGGATCAGTCGGTCTCTTCTGCAAAAATTTCACCGTAAAAATTTTGGTGAATTGAGCTTGAAGTGAGCTGCCATTCCACCGGTTTAGTCCCATCTCGGCGCCCATGAATTTATTTATCATGCCCACGAAAAATTCCGATATATATATGTATATTATTATTTCGTTTATTTATTTTCTTTCATATATAATTATATTTTTAAATATTTTATACTCTAAAAAGAAATAAAAAACATTTAAAAATATTTAAAAAAAATAGAAGTCCGCCGGTGTCGGGAGCAGGGTCTAAGCTACCGGTGGTTAGGGTTACAGAGACAGTTGTGAGGAGGTTCCTTACAATGCGAGCCGTATCGAGGAGTACTGCTTTCTGAATCAGGCGCTTGATCCAACCGCCTAACGAGAGCCTCATATTATTATTATTATTATTTTCGTCGATACAGTGTTTCCATTTTTCGATGTGTTAGGTACACATCAACAATGGTTTAAGACAGGATGCTGAGATGGGAATTTTTTGTGGACATGATAAATTAATTGTGATAAAGATGGGACTAAACCATTCCACCGTGTACTGGATTGACACTTTTGACAGCTCATTTCAATCTCACTTTACCTAAGTTTTCACGGTGAGATTTTGACAAAATAGGTCGGATGGTCTGATCCGTCTGACAACAACACTACCTACGAGAAAAGTTGGTACCCGTTTGACGTTCAACGACTGATCACCTACTTCACCACGTCACATATATGGCAAGCTGCACGCTAACTACGAGCTCCTTAATGCCGATATCAGATGCGTCACTCGAGTGAATGGTTTGATCGAGTGATGGTTCATTTTTATTTCTTTCCACGTTCACACGATACCAACAAAATTATATAGGATTGCACAGTTCATCCGCTCAAAGGAGCGGTCAAACTGTTAATTGAAAAATTAAACGTTCTGTTGACGAGTGAAAGATGCTGAATGCCGTAATCCAACATCGTTGGATCGGTTCACTAATGAATAAATTTTTCACTTTTGATTAATTCAGTGTTCAGACGTTTCACTTCGAGTGAAAAATGATGAATGAGAGGAAAAATGAACGGAAAGTGAATCGTCTGATATCGGCTTAAATACTCCTTTAAAATAGATAGATGGCATGAGACTTACAAAGTAACTCACCCGTCCGGCGCGCCACGTCCACCGATTGCGGTTGAACACGCCGTACACGATGGGGTTGGCGCACGAGTTGGTGCATGAGAACAGCCACATCGCCTTCTGGATGGCCGGGTCCAGGCTCTTCAGAGATTCTTTGTCAATCCAGTACCTGGGGAGAAAAGTGGGCGTTTGATATATGTTTTTTCTCTTTAAATAGTGAATCATCCTCTAACTATGAAATCATGTAATCTTGCACCAAACCTAAACGGTACAAGCTTCGTAACTGAGAAATAAACTTCGCGAGACCGGTAAGAAGCTGATGTAATTTAGGTAAGCTAAAACTTGATGGATTGTCAGTTACAATAGTCTTAGATGGATCAGTTTTGTCTAGGGGATTTCTAAGGGCTCAACTTTTGTAAAATTGAAAAGAAGGGGCTTAAATAGAACTAAGTAGAGTTCTCAAAATGATTTTCCGATAATATCATCTTCACAAAGCGAGAGCTTTGTAATTGACTAATTAACGACTTTAAAATAGTATCATTTTAATGTCTAAAAATAACATATTTTATTAATAATTTAGGTACGTACCATAAACAATAACAGTAGTAAGGTGACCAACAAGTAAAAAAGACTAGAACTATGGTGACTGTCATCTTCAGTGTCCGAGCTCGCGCTCGACCCAGAATGCCCACGCCGCTTCGACGCATCTTATCTGCAATCATCATAGATATTTGATTTTATTACATTGACCACGCAAGAAAATCTATAATGAAGATTTAAAACATAATTACTGTGAAATCAACTATCGGGATTACAAATATCCCATGTCTTAACCCAAGTGCTAAAAATAGAAATTCATTCAGCCGTTTAAGTTTGAAAAGGAGACAGACAGAGTTACTTTCGTATTTATAATATATTAGCATGGATTATCTACACTGATCACGCAAGAAAAAGTTTAACGAAGATGTAGAACATGATAATTGTGAAATACGAGGAGGAACTCTTCAGGTATACCTACTGGTCATTAATGAACATTTGTTTAAATTAATTGTCATGTAAATTGCAATTTTAACGCATCAATATTTCAACCTTCATCGCTTTACCGGTGAATCTTTAGATGCATCTATTTGTACCTGAAATTTTGAATGCTCCTTTCATTACCAACGCATAAGATATATGCCTCATGATGCGATAGCATTTGAGCTTTTTGTACCCTTATAACACTGTTCCATTGTTCCGCTGATTTTCACAGTGATACAAAATCCTAACCAAACAACTTCGCTAACCATTAGAAGTATTAGCTCTCCGGATGATCTCGAGCAGCGCGGCCGACGAGCAATACAACGTAGACAGCAGCGGGATGACGTACATCAGGATCATGTTCACCAGGAAGTACGCGAACTCGTGGCACTCCGTCGGCAACGAGCCGTACGACACACACTGGTAGTATCTGGAAGAAAAAAAAGAACAGAAAATTTGTATTTGGACTTGGACATAACCAACCCAACCCTTTTCGTCCTGATCAGTGTATTTTTAAAGAAGGTAGTGATCTCACCTTCTTTTTATAACTACAGAGAGTGAATGACTATTAGTCCAGTATACAACTTGTAGAAAAAACCCTGTTCGATTGGTGATGGGGTTGTTAGGTATCATACTGAGAGTATATTTATGAGCCTACCTATAATTATAAGAATATTAATTAACAATATAAATTAAATAGTGAATAAATGCATGGTAATAGTATATAATAATAATACTAATAACTCCACCGCCGTATCTTTACGTTGACGTCGTGGTTGGGCTTGCGCGCTCCAAACTCTAGGTCTGTGTCGCTAGAGTTTACTTTGCCGGAACAGGTTTGGGATGAGGAGCCAGACTAATAGAAATACAAAACCCGCAGGGCAGTATGTGGCGAGCTGTTGGGCAGTAGCGACCCCACGGACTCTATCTCCCGGGAGAAGTATTGTTCCTTACCTCTGGCCTTTATTGGCCGGCTGGAGTGAACACTGACGAGGAACGGAGCTCCCACTCCATTCTTGCCTTAATTGGCCGGCTTGAATAGAGATTCGCAAGAGCAAACGTGCTCGGAGGAAGGAAGTATTCCAGTAATTGCTCGTAGGGATCTTGACCATCTTCCGGGCTCTGGGATTGTTCTGAAGCCGTAGAATACCTCTCCACTCCTCAAGCATCTCAGGGCATGATTACCCCTTGTCACTACGTCACTATGCGCACAGCGACAGTTTTCAGGGGCCCCACTATTAAGTGTGCAAGTCACCCCCTGCCATTTTATCCGTGTACATTTATACAACATTGATCAGGCAGGGGTATCCTTCTATAGTTCCAGTTCACCAGTCAACTTAAGCCACCCAAACCCATAGTCCAAAAGCTTTGTTTCTATATCCTGCAGTAGTCCTACACCAATCGGGGATCGTCCTTGGGTGCACTTGCATAGTGCAAACAGGGATAATCGTCGGTTGGTGCCTTATTCCATTTAATATTGTTTATGGGGCTTCTGCGAGTTGGCTTCGGCCCCTCGTAAGCCTTCCAAAGGTCCGGGATCCCAGGGTCTCGAGATATTTAAACAAATAAATATAGTAATAAAATAAGAATAAATGTAAACTTAATAAAAAAATTACACGCTTGCTTGCATGCAGAATACAATGACACTTAGGTTATAAGATCTCACCTGTATTAAAACAATGTATTTCTGGTAAATAAACATTTGATTTGTGGTAATTTTTGTCAAAAAGAAAATAATAATCGCCACTTTTTTTTCAATTGGTTATTTTACCGGGTAATTACATGGGGCGCGGGCGGCCGTCGCTTAGCGGGTGCCTACAAGTCATAACTTTTATCTATCTTTAATGGATTAGGCGTAATTTTGGTACCAAAACGGTGAATTATAAATAGCAATAACTTTTTAATTTTTAATAATAATAAGATGTTTTATTACTTTTTGGTAATGTTATTGTAGTACCTTTGTGCCCCTTTCAGATTTGTATTTACATATTGTATGCCAGAATATGCTGGTCTTACTTAGCTAAAATCATCTGTTTGAAAAAGTTGAAAATACATCACTTACAGTTAGGTATATAATAATATGTACTTTCTCTTTCCCTATTTTAAATCGACTTCAAAAAAAGGAGGAGGTTCTCAGCTCGTCGGAACACTTTTTTTATATTTGTATACTTTCAAGTTGGTCCCATTGTCATGTGGTCACGATCTGATGATGGGATCTTGGAGAAATCGAGGAAACTCTTCAAATATTATAGGTACTTCAAAAGCGATTTGGGTATTTTTGATGAGCAGTTGACATTAGGCTATTGTAACTTAGTTAAATTACAAACCAACCCACTAAAAAGTGAAAAAAAAACTTTTTTACAAAAAATACAACCGACTTCCATACTACAAACTGAAAAATAACTTTAATTTTGGAAGTCGGTGTCTTTGGATCAGTATTTTAGTTTTTTGACACCGACTTCCGAAATTAAAGTTATTTTTCACTTTGTAGTTTGGAAGTCGGTTGTATTTCTTGTAAAAAAGTTTTTTCGATGATCTATATAAGTGTACAATACAGAGTAAGTAATACAATAAAGATCGGCTCTTTATTGTATGAGACACACAAATCCTTTATTTTCATTATTCTATTTTTAACTCCTAATGATTGACGTAACCAATAAAAACACACGCACTTGTAATCGTATTGATATTCAATCAATCAACAAACCTTTCGAGAGTTTATTACCAATACGAACCACATTAGGGAAGTCGTAACTTATTGTATTATTGGAAGGCAAACAGGACGACATGTGACCGCTACGGCACATAAGTACCTAAACCTTAAGTCTACGGTGGCCGCCACATAGCGTCCGCAATTTACCATCGAATGACGTTACTTATGAAATTAAGGTGACGATAACCGACTTTTAATGATTTTATACTGAAGATGACGTCTAAATGAGTAGTGTTAATGATTTGGAAAAAGTATATGTTAAATTAGAGCATTTTTCAATATTTTAATAAAGGCATATTTTGGATTATGTTTATATTATATAGTGAAATTAATTTGTAAAGTTATGTCTAAAGCAGATAAAAAACTGAGAATCGCGCAAAATCTATCAAGCGTATTTTTCTTAAACCTTCACCATTTTAAAAATAATTTAAATATTGATCTTTTAGTATACGTGTTTTATTAAAATACCTTTTGTTTTATGTTTAATACATTAATAATGCGTTTAATTTGGGACAGCGCTCCTTGATGGGCAAGTCCTATTACTGGCTGGACGTACGACGCGTTGCGTGAGCTCAGTACAAAAAAGCAAGCTAACCACTCAAGGTCACTGTCATATATCTGCGCCTTAAGTTGCTGATTTTCTAGAGAGCATTTTTTCACAACGTAAGGTAAACCACGCTGCTAGCTATTTCATGACGGTAGTCAAGTGGCAGCCACCGCTGTCGAAGGAGACCTAAGCTTCGTGGGCATCGCCGTCTATGGTAAACTCTCGGAGGCATAGCAGCGTTGCTATCCCAGAGATACAGCTAAAATATATCATGTGCTTGTATTACAATGCACAAATACCTTGTACCATTAATAATACCAGCCTATTATGATCCCGTTTCAGGATAAAGGCAGGGAAGGCACGAGCATTGATCACCATGCTTGCTCAAAACTGGTTGGCTGTTACCAGTACCCTGATATTATTTCTTCGGACTAACCTATTTACAGAGCGCTTTACTACTGGTCAACTAAATGAGCTATTTTAAAAAAGTAATCTATCACTTTACCTTATTGAGAGCTCTTCAATTTAAATAGCGATTTATCCGAATATTAATGTATGTATACTCAATTTAATCTAAATCAATTTATCTTGGATTGCTTCCAAATGAATTCTGAATAAGTTTGAATGGATAAAATTGCTCTTCAATATTTATAGCGTGCTAGGAAATATTCAAATTCTATTAATACATTTATTAATGGACTGTTTAAAAAAAAATCATTCTATTTTTCTGTAGAAAAAAGCTTTGAATGAAAAGTTGTTCTGTAATTACTCCATTTATGTGGACTATTTGGCGGGAAACGATTTGATATCGTTCTCAGGGTTGTCGCAATTTAGATTAGTGAAAATATACAGATGCCTAATTTCAGGGCATAACGTCTACTATTTCGGAAGATAAGTAATTATCATCATCAATTCATAATTGTCAGTCTTGTTCGACCTACTGCTGAGTAACGAGCCCTTCCCTGGACTGTGAAAGACTCAACGTCCCAAGAAGATAGGTAATACTGCAAACCTAATGTCTAAACAGCGAAATAAACATAATAACCACATACCACACTATCGATGTAACTATTTTCTGCACAAGCTATTTATATCAAACGGAAATTCCCTCAATACAACTAGAGTTCCTAGCCATGTTTATGTAAATAAATGTACTCTATGGTATTAGTCTGTTAGTTGCAAGCTCTATAACATTATTCCATCAATCCAGTTTTACGATTGGCGTCTAGCGACTAGCCGAGAACGTTTCTTTTACATAAGGAAGGCCATGAAATGTATGGATATGCTTATTGGTATCGTTAATGCAAATTTTATTATAGTGGTGATGGTGGAATTTTACAGAGGATGGGCTGGATATTTAATTACACTTGTTGGACTTTGATAAAAAGACAATCCTAACCGTTGAGGTGATCTGAAGCTGATTAATATTAAATGTTGAAGGAACTGAGCTTTTCGTAATTTTCAAAAGTAAAGTATCAGACCCATCGAGTCGGCGACTTCCGAGATTGTCTGAGATTTAACCTCAGGTTCACATGTATGAAAACTGTTGGTATTGAGGAATTTCAATGTCAAATGAAACATGAAAAATATTTTGACTCACATTTCAGGATTGTTCACTCCTCTGTTGTTTAGTAAATTATTCGATAGTAAGGTTATACACGCAATTTTTTGCTGCAGTCTCAATACAACTAAAGTCCATCCTTTGAAACACTCACATCCGACTCACTTACTGTTCTTATAAGAACTCAGACATGTTCTATCATCACTCTTTAGATCAGTATCATATTAAAAATAAAATATAAATAATAATATCTTAAATTTAAAATTTAAAAACCTCAATTGAAAATGATAAGTAACTTATTTTCAATTTTGAAACCAGCGCTAGACACTAGTTGTCTGGCATTTTTGCTGAACTGGACCGATTTGGCGCAGCCGCGAGGCACACATTCCTGCTAATATAATATCTTACAACGCACTTTTACACTTTTTATTTGTATTCTTCCTTTTTTTGAATTCCGTTTTTACTTGTAGTGTTGTGTGCCTTTTAGTCTGTGCTAAATAAATGTATTTTCTTTCTTGCTTTATTTCTATAAACATGTATACTATCCTATAGATTACAGGCTGAACTTTACGCGTAAATGTAGCACAATCTGCCTGAATCAGTGCTAATATTACGCCGGGACTTCCCGTTAGCATATGTTTATGGCACATCAGATCAAACGATATTGAGTATATTATTGATATAAATATCTCATAACAATCATCGCTTTGCAATCATATTTGTAGTAGAATTTCCTGAAATGTGGGTGTTGGTAAATATACACAAAGTGAGTGAGTGTTCCAAACCAGATTGGATGCATAATTGGAACGAATAATCTGAATCAAACAAAGTAATATTTAGAACCATTTGGAACTATTCGATTACTGTGACATTAAAATTGTCGGTTCTAGGCTCAGAGGGTTTATTAGGCTGGTTCCACAGCTGTACGGAAAACCCGTGCGGGCCGTCCGTACGGGCTCCCGGAACGGAGACACACGTGAGGCGCTAAAACATTGTTTCACAGCGACGCGGATTGATCCGTACGCGACCCGCTCCGGGTAGAGGCCGTACGATGCTAGCAACCGTAACGTACTTACTTCCTCGTTTCACAGCACTGCGGGCGCTACCCATACGGGTCTCACGGACAGCTGTGAAACCAGCCTTATGTTACTCTAAGGTTCTGAGAAGTACAGATTAATAGATTTAACCTCAATTCGGTGTCTGATTCAAAATAGTAATGGATGTAATGTAACGTGTTTATGTGTGTATGTTTATTGTGATTGTTCTAGCCTTTCACAGAGTGATTTTAACAAACAGTACCAGTATTAATCATATACCCTTATTAATAAAAATACGACTTGCTAAGATTTTTGGCTAAGCATCCGTTCAGAGCGTGGCAGGCGGCGTGAAATGCGACATTGCACTTAAAATTCGTTTTTGAAAAATTAAAAAATTACGCCGCTTATGTGGCACCCCAACCAAATGGGTTAGGTTAGGTTAGAACTGTGACCAACCGCGCGCGAGCCGAGCGAGCGTTACTTCCAAGTTGGTCGCAGTTACTTAGCTATTTAGACCACACCTTAAGACCATACATTAACGATATAGCCGAACGGCGACTCACATATCATTAAACGTTGACGTTTAAACGATACGGTCAGTTTTAGCTGGCCATTTCATGGAATGGTCAATTCTAAGATCTGGCCACGACATATGCACAAAACGGAGCTATAGTTTTACCATGCTTCACTGTGTTGTTCGCAGCGCTATGTCTTGGTTTTTTATTTGGTCTGAGACGAAATGTAACGCTTTTAACATATTTTTTTCTTTTTCTAGATTGAAATTTAAAAAAAACCGGCCAAATTTGTGTCGGACCACGCACAATGAAGAGTTCGGTAGTCAGGATAAATTTATCCCAAATAAAAACTTAATATTGTAGTTGAAAAACATGTTCTCATATACATTCCAACTGCAAATGTAAGTTTATACGCACAATATTCAGAGATACCATGTTATTTTAAGACCATAGACTTTTTATAGGTTTTCCTGTAATGTATGGGTAAAGAATCATTCTCGGTATATTTTTTTCAAAATTTTAGTCTCAGTAGTTTCCCAGATAAGGGCCACCCCCTTATCTGGGAAACTATTGAGACTAAAATTTTAATGGTTTATTTTCATCAATTTTTTTTAAATTCATTTATTTTAAAATTATAAATTATATTTGACATTCTCGCAACAATTCTTTTCATTTGATATGTCACATAATATAGTTTGCAAAACGTATTTTTTTAATTTTCTTCTTTGCCCCAAAAGTGACCCCGATATTTAAAATTCATTTATTTACATTACACATCCCTGTTTGGGTTACAGAAATACATATTTGTACAAAATTTCAACTTAATCGGTCCATTAGATTCGGAGTATCGGCTGTGACAGATAGACAGACAGACAGACACACGAGTGAGTTTGTAAGGGTTCCGTTTATGGGCGTGAGGGCGCGAAATTTGCCTCTCCCTCACGCGTTCCGCCTCCTCCTTCGCGAGCATTACTGCTTCGCAGAAGGAGGTGACGGCCTCCCATGCCCTCTCGCTCCGTACCATATCCTGAACTAGGGCCGGACGCGAGAGATCACCGCCGCCATTGTCAACTACCTCAAAGTACGTCGATTTCAATGATTTACAACATAACATCACACCTGTATGGGTGGAGCGTAAGGCAGAGGTGTATTTGTAGTACACCCACATTTCGCCAGATATGTTCAAGTCCCATGTAATAGGGAGTCTATTGCCATCAACCCGGCACAAATTTAGAATCCGGGCTGTTACTGAGAAATTCCATGTAGAAAAACCCAATATAACTTATCCCGACCCGGGAATCGAACCCAGGAACTCAGCAGTAATGCTTCCGACAGCTGGACCAATGAGGCAATCGCACACGATTTACAAGTGTATTGAAAATATATTCCTACCTTATAATAATGATGTATTGTCAGATATATCCTCATTAAGAGTTTATTTTTATCGTTAAAGCCTACTTACGTACTCATCTGTTAAATTAATTTTACCTTTATGAGACTACGATCGCAATACAAATCGCATTCATACTTTCGTGTAAGCACTCTTGGTCTTTTATATTAGTCTTTTATATTTGCCTACTAGCACATTATCTCCCATGCATGTACTTCAGTACATTTTTATCCTTATCATATATTTTTAGTGAGTATTTCCCGCATTTTCGTTGCACTTGAAACGAATCATGAAAATAATTTCAAATATTCTATACTATAAGGGTTTACGGGGGCTAAAAATCGATCTAGCTGGGTCTCATATCTGGGAAAATTCGTTTTCTCCGTATTTTCACCCGAGCAGAGCTCGGTCGCCCAAAGTTTAGAACAAAATGGCTACTTTAGAATGATGAGATGAAAGCAAGGAACATAGATACGAGGGTGACACTGAAAGTTCTTAGAAAATCAAAAACTGAACAAACTAGCAAGTTATTAGTTATATTATATCTTTTCAAAATAGTGTCCATTTACATCAATACATAGCTGCAGCCGATGGAATCACTGGAAAAAGCACTTTACCCACTCGTCCTTAGGGTCTCTTTGACGGCATTTTGAAACACAGCTGCTTCCTCGGCGTCCATAAAACGTTTTCCTCGAAGTTTTTCTTTTATTTTCGGAAATAAATAAAAATCGCAAGGTGCGAGGTTGGTGCTATAGGGCGGGAGACCCAGTAATTCCACGTCTGATGTCGCCAAGTAGTCGATTGCTTGCTTGGCGGTGTGCGACGAAGCGTTGTCATGGCGAAGGAGGATCCTACTGCAAGGTCGTAACTCCCGAACTTGAACAAGACAAGTGGCAAAAAATTTTTAGTGTACCACTCTGCAGTAACTGTTTTTCGATCCTCTAAAACAATTGTTGCGTAATGACCTGTCCTTCCGAAGAACGAGGCCACCATCTTTTTTCCCACGCTTCGACCTCTCTTCACTTTAGTTGGCAACTCCTCGGAAGGAAACACCCAGACAGCAGACTTGTCTCTTAGTTTCAGGATCATAACAATAAATCTAGCTTTCGTCACCCGTAAGTATGTCGAACACAGCATTTAAGTCACCTCCGTTAAATCTTTGAACCATTTTACGACACCAATCAACACGACGGAGTTTTTGGGCTCTGTCAAATTATGAGGTATCCACCGGGCACAAAACTTCCTGATCGCTAAATGTTCATGGAGGATTATGTACAGTTGACTCATACCGATGCCTAAGCTTGTCCAAATATGCTGATGTTATCTTCAGTCGTCGCCGTAGAAGACCGTCCCTCACGCAGATCATCGGTGAGATTAGTGCGATCACGTTTAAACTCATTAAACCAGTTGTAAACAGTGGCATGAGATGGGGCTTCATCGTGAAAGGCTAATCGAAATCTATCATAACTTTCTTGTTGACTTAAACGACGTCGAAAGTCTTAAAAAATCATTATACGAAAATTTTCTCGCGTAAAATTCATGCTGACGTGACACAATTTTCAATTTGCCGCCAAATCGTAAACAAATGACAAATGAATAAAATACATACACAATAATATTAGCAAAGCGTTCCATTTTCAAAATTTGAACTATTTTTTTTTTATATCGTTTACAAGTGGCCAGTTCTAAAACCTTTCAGTGTCGCCCTCGTATACACTATAAATACGGGAGCATGGAATTAGTAAGTACCTACTATTATGGCAGCATGGAATTAGTATGTACAATACATGGAATTAGTATGAACTTTCCTATACTATTAAATGAAAATTCTGTATTTTCACCAGAGCAGAGCTCGGTCGCCCAGGTACTTACCGGCGACCGAGCGAAAAAAGCGGGGAAAGGTTCCACTTCCAAGCATAACTTTGGAAAGAATAACAAAAAGATACTGCTTTTTTATTAAGGACTCGCTTTTGAGCAAGACTCATGAAAAGCGATGAGGTCTAAGGCCGAGATCTATAAACGTTTCATAGCACACAAACAGATAGACTCGGAACTACTACTTGTAGGTCATAAAAATATTTGTTCCGTGCGGAAATCGAACCCGCGATACGTAGCGTAGCAATCAATCGTTTAACCACTGCGCCAACCGTGCCGTGCCGTGCTGTCATTCTTGATACCAGGGATGTTATGGATATGAAATTTCGGATCTGGATAGGGATACGGATATAGAAATAATATTGTATTGGTTTCGGATACGGTTACGGATATGAAATTATTTCTGATTATCTTTTAGTTTCGTATAGTTTCGGTTACGGATATTGGATTTTTACGAAATTGTAAAAGTAAAACAGAATTAAAAAAATTAAAAAAAAACATGCAAGTGACGCGCGCGGCTAGTGTTTTGGCTCGGCCTGGCAAAAAAACTGTCATAATGTGTCTGATTTATACTCCGTCCCTAAACGAAATTATACGAAACCTTTAATCAGATTCGGTTACGGTTACGGATAAATGTTTATTTCGGATATCCGGTAATTTCGGTTACAGTTACGGAGCTCCTTAACATCCCTGCTTGACACTGTCACACAACTGTTAAATTTCAAGTGCGAGATAGAGCCAGGAACATGTCTAAGTTAAACAACGAACGAGTCAAGTAACGTTTATAGATTTCGACCTTTATGCTGTGCTTTTCGACTTACAAAATGAACAGTAAAATCTATTCAAGTCAGGATTTTCCAGTTTTCTATCTCACTTCACTCGCTCTTGCAATATCTTAGTAAGATCACAATGACAGCTAAATTAGAATGCCATTTTTTTCATTTTGTAAAATAAAATACCTACCCTTCTTTAGAACAAATCGGGTAAAAAGGCCCCCAAAGTTTTTTGATACAGGGCTCCTTTAGAACTGGCTACATCACTGGTCCCAAAGCGGATACACTGACCCTATTTCCAATTTAATCCTAACATGTAGTACTCATACATGTTTCCAATAAAAAATATGTTTATAAAGTAGGTTCTTGATAGGTTTTGTCAGTCCTCATTATCTACGTTAATAATTCAATGAATATATTAATATTGTGTCAACGCACTGTTTGTTCCCTATGGCTAAATCAGCTTCCGATAAAATTAGATTTCGGTTAAAATCAAAATAAAAAAACACATGTATTTAAATTAGGCTGAGAATTAGCCCTTTTTGAAGTCTAAATTACATAAGGCAGTCCTGAAAACTGCCTGTCCTCCACCACTTCTTAGTGTTTTAGCTGGGACGAAGAAGTGGCGCGACAAATGTCCCAGCGACACATCCAGAAAAGGTTTTGAATAGAAGAAATGTGTGTGGTGTGGCAGCACTATTAGAACTGGTTACGTTAAAGAATTCTTTGCCAATGAAATAATGATACCATTGTTCGTTATACGGTTGAACTATATTGGAATTGTACTTCCAGTAATCTTGCTTTTGAGCATTTCGCAGAAGTTAGAAATCAAAAAAGCTTTTCGGATTAAAAACTCTTTGTTGAACTAAGTTATTTATTGAACTTAACCTTCGATAATAGTCTCTTAGATTACTTTTAGAGCTCAAAGTACAAGCTAGAAAATGATGTACACAGTACGAGTTAAGTTGATAATGGACATCAGTGCGCGAACTAAGTTAATTCTTCTTTTAAAATACTTTTAATATTACTGTGATGCTTGGGATGCTCTAGGGCAGCCTGTGCGCCTTAACAATATAATATGTCCCTTACCCCTTAACGTCGGGATGCTCCTCCACGTGGAATATAAAGCTCTGCGGCAGACTGGCGAGCCCGGCGCACACCCACGCCGTGATCAGCGCCCTGCGCACGCGCGCCTCCCACGTCACGTTCAGAGGCTTCAGGATGGCGTAGTATCTGGAATGTGAAAGTAAACCTAGTGCATCAAAAGATTCAAGGATTTATTAACAAAGATTTAGAAGTAGAATTATTTCTGAATTTTAACAGTATTGATACTCTTTGTATAACAGAACATTGGCCTAAGAGCCACCAGTTCTTGTTCAATTTTTATAATCACCAGGTAGGTAGTTCATTTAGTAGAGTTAATGCTATAATACATGGTGGCTCATTAATTTTAGTAAGTAACCAGCTTAAATTTAAAGACCGTAAGGATATTGTGAGCCTATCCGTTGAACAAACAGTTGAAATAGCCGAATTGGAGCAGTTTATTGTATTAAGTGTGTTCAGATCCCCTTCAGGATTGTATGAGTGCTTTGAAAAGGTAATGGATGAAGTGTTACATAAGATTTGTAACTCGAATAAGTCCATTATCACTTGCGGCGAATTTAATGTTAATTTATTAGAAGCTTAGGTTCTTGTAGTAAAATAATAAGTTTGTTTCAGTCCTATAATCTTGTAAACCTATTTTTGAAGCCCACAAGAATAGCCCCGACTAATGCCACATGTCTAGATAATATTTATACAGATGTTATACCAAGCCACAAAGAAATGATAAATTTACTAGATTCTGATCATTGCGGGCAGAGGATCACTATCCCAAACCAAAACGACAAAGTGGCTAAAAAGGATATCACTGTTAATCCCAAAACTGCAAGTCGCTTGGAAAATTTTAAAGTTAAACTCATTAATAAATTACCAGTTTTGTCTATTCATGCTGATCGTAATTATCTATATGATGATTTATTTAATATATACTGTAAGGAAATTAATTCCACCTTTATTCCCAAGACTATCTTAGTTAATAGTAACCCATATTTTAGTGATTGGGCTACCTTTGGTATTCATAAAAGTAGAACACGGCTTTATGAGCTGTACAATTAAAGGACTTACGGAAACACAGTTTAATTTAATTTATATTTTAGAAATTATTCCAAATTATTTAAAAAAGTTTATTGAATAGCCAAGTCGCGTTATTTGAGTTCGAAGATTAAAAATAGTAGTAATGTAATTAAAACAACTTGGAATAATATTAATAGTGAAACGGGAAGGTCTAATAACCGAAATACTGACTACAGCCTGTCTATTAATGACAACATAATAAAATCAGATTCCCAAGTCGCCGCGGCCTTTGAAAACTTATTTTCAGATATTACCGTTTCAACTACTAAATCTCTAAACTCATCACCATCTGTTGCTGAGTCTTTGCTGAAGGAAAATGTTAATGTTTGCGATTCGGAATTTATTTTTGAACATATTACCTGTAGAGACATAATTAAAACTTTTCACAGTTTAAATGTAAAAAAGACTGCAGATCTGTGGGGTAATTCTGTAGAAGTTGCCAAGTCTATTATTGACATTGTAGCACCTACTTTAGCTCTTATCTTTAATAATTGTATCGACTTTGGGGAGTTTCCTGATCTTATGAAAAATAGTAAATCAATACCTTTGTTTAAATCAGGTAGTACATCAGACCCCATAAATTATAGACCTATTTCAGTACTACCTACCTTTAGGAAAATATTTGAGAAATTAATTTTAGAGCAATTGCAAAGATTTTTTAATAGACATAAATTATTACATAGCAAACAATTCGGTTTTACAAGGGGTCGTTAAACTACTGATGCCGTGTTGAACTTTGAGGTCATATTTATAATGCATAGGAAGATAAATGCGATGCCTTGGGCATCTTTTGTGATTTGTCCAAGGAATTTGATTGCGTTCTTCATGAGACGTTAATCAGGAAACTTCGCTAGTATGGGATACGGAACAGCGCTCTGTGTCTTCTTATTTCATACTTGAGTAATAGGATTCAGGGACGTTAATGGAAAACGATCTCCGTAGCAATGGGAGTCCCACAGAGCTCAATTCTTGGTCCTTTCTTGTTTCTTATTTATATTAATGACTTGCCTTACCTCGTAAAGGATAACCATGATATAGTGTTGTTTGCGGATGACACTTCACTTTTGTTTAAACTTAAACGTCAGCAGCTGGTTACTGACGATGTAAATACCGCGATCTCAAAAATAATTCACTGGTTCAATGTTAACAATTTACTTCTTAATGAAAAATAAAAACCAAATGCATTAAGTTTACCCTACCTCATGTTAGGTAGGTGAAAACTAATGTGTTGATAAAGGGCGAAGAATTAAATCCTGAAGATAGCACAGTATTCTTGGGCTTAACTTTGGATGCTAAGCTTCGGTGGGGCCCACATATAGATAAATTGTCAAAAAAGCTAAGCTCCGCAGCATTTGCTGTTAGAAAAATTCGTAATTTAACTGACATAGAGACAGCCCGTTTAGTGTACTTTAGCTATATTCATAATGTAATGTCGTACGGTATTCTGTTGTGGGGAAATGCCGGCGACATTTAGACTATCTTTGTTTTGCAGAAAAGAGACGTTCGATCAATTTACACAAACTCTCTCAGACACTCTCTCGGAGATAAATTTAAGGAGATTAATGTAATGACTGTGCCTTCTCAGTATATTTTTGATAATCTTTTATATGCCCATAAAAACATAAAACTGTTTTAAAAATACAGCGATATCCATAACATAAACAAATTTTTGTTTGTTAATTTGTTGTACCTACAACAAGGCTCAAGAAAATAGGTGGCTCGTTCAGATTAATGTATACGCTTTTATAATAAACTTTCAAGCCATCTTGTACGTGGCTTGGAAGTTTATTATAAAAGCGTATAAGCCTTAAGCCTAAGCCTTAATAAATTCAAATCATTCATTAAACGTAAGTTGTGCCAGAAAGCTTTTTATAACGTTAAAGATTACATTGAGGACAAAAATGCTTGGGATTGAGCTGCTCCAATTTATTTATTTTTTACTTTCGGAACTTTGTTTATTTTGCTAACTTTAAAATTATATACGCAACGACATGAATATTTAGTTTATGAAGTATAATATTATTATTTTTCTATTTATTGTGAATGTGAGGACTATCTGGGTCATATGTATATTTATTTATTTTTCTCAGTTACTTTTAATGATAATCTGGCAGTTGTGAGTACTTTATGCGGCCTATCCAAATGTCTTTTCTTTCGTATTTATTGTTCGTCGAATCATTGAGCTCCTTTTAAGTTCTGAGTTGAGCTACACGATTACTGACAAATGCGTGCACTGACTGGACAGGTCCACTCAAATCTGTATGGTTCTTTCATCAAAAGACCATTTTAGACACAAATCTACATGTTCCTCAAACGAAATGCTCTGACCAAGATTATTTCCGGGTTTTTTATATACACATTGACATTAATGAATTTTTATATATACAGCGACATGAATATTTACTTTTAAAGTATTATATTATTTTAATTATTGTGAATGTGAAGACTATGTGGGTCATTCCTTTTTGTTTTGTTATAATTTTTTTCTCAGTTGGTTCTAATTATGGTCTGACAGTTTGAGTTATTTATGTGGCCTACCTAAATGTCCTTTTTTTCGTCGAATCGTTGAGCTCCTTAAATTCTGAGTTGAGCTGCACGATAACTGAACAAATACGTGCACTGACTGAACAGGCCCTCTCAATCTGTGTGATGCTTTCCTCAAAAGACCACTTCAGACACCAATCGACATGGTCTTCACATGATTTGACTAAAATTATGTCTGGACTTTAAAAGAGACTGTGACCTCTGAGTTTATTTCGGCTTTTCTTCTCAGAGTAGTCAGATAGGAAACGCCGACCTCATCTAGTTTTTAAAAATATCATTGACTTGTAAAAGTGTTTGTACAAACCGACTTACAGAAATAAAATCATTTATCATTTAAACAATAATAATATGAATTCTATAGGATACAACGTTAGTTGGTTGGCCCTAATAGAATCATCTGTCAATCTTTATGTTCACATAGGTACCTAACTCGGTAAAATTTGTAGAACACCTGGTTATGTTTTCACGATTTCAGGGCTTTCCCATACAAAAAGTAATTCATAACGATAAATACAACGCAATGACCCCTTTTCAGCGAGTCCTTAGAATATTTTCAAATAACAACGCAAGAGGTCAGGCCTACATTCAAACTCATTTTGTATTCTCACACGCACACTCTTGTAGCAGCTGTTTTTCGTGAAAAACTTCCTATATTAATATTTCCACTTACTCTGGCAACTTGGCTTTGGCAGGCCGTTAATTGCTTAATAACAACATATGGTAGATACTCGTAATTCTAATTTAAAGTTAGTCCATTATTATACCGATGACTTTAACTTAATTTTTAATAGGTAAATTAGGTATGAGCTTGGTAAATAAACCGAAGCCCACCTCATGGAAGGTGTTAACCGCGGCTTAGACTGGTCATCACTTATTTGTCAGGGTTTATTTTTAATCTTATATTTTCAATTGCTTTTGTTTTTTTGTACTTTGTTCTCACATATAGAAACAACAAGAGTAATGTACCCAGGATTTTGTAATATCTATATTTAAAAGAGTGTCCCTGGAGTTTCTTGCTCGTTCATCCCCACACAGATCTACGTTTTGGAATGGGCAACTAGCTTCAACTTTCTAACTAACTGACTAACTCTTTGATAATTCAAAAGTGCCTGTAAATGGTTTAATTGAAATAAATGCTTTGAGTTTGAGCTTATAGAAACTACAGGACGTGAAAAGTACTAATACCTACTACTCTGTTATTCCCTCGTGTCTCATATACCAGATAGCTTCAACAAAGAACAAAATTCGCCAATTTTCACTCGCTAATCTGCTTGGACATAATATTAGTAGGTATATAATAATATAATTATTACATAATATTAGCAGACTCATACATGTATGTTCTAAATCTAAGGTTAAACTCTGACACCAGGTTAGTCACTTACTACACGAAAAAGAAGAAGAAAAATAGAAGGTTGTTGAGCCTGAGGGGTACTCAATTAACAAGAAAAGAGTGAACCAATAGCTGCGCGATTGAATGCAACATGATATCTATTGAGTATCTAGAACCCGCGCCACCACTGTCCGGCGGAAAATTGTGGAACTACATTTTTAAAATGCAATTTGATGCAATCACATAGACATTAGTACGGCGACTATTGGACTTGAGTGGTGGCGCGGACCCTAGTGATGTCATAAAGAGGTTTTTCAATGCATAACAGAGCAAATGTCTCGTATAACCTTCATAAATATGTAGGTAATGCGTAAATCCGAGTATGAACAACCTTGGCACTTGTAATTCGGACAGCTGATTGATCGATCTCGTTCGACGACCCATCTCCACGGCAGTCATGTTTAGGCAAATACGTCATTATTTTGTGCGGGGAAGAACCTACGTGGGTACACTATTAGGTGTGTATGTTTTTTGATGTATGCTTATGTTCATTTCTATAGGATGGGATTTAACATGTAAATAATAAAAAAAATTCTGTTTTGCAGCAAAAACTGCTGTTTCTATTTGAGTCACTTAGTAGACGCTTTCCTTTAGAAAACCTTTATCTCTATTAAAAAAGTACTTACCGAGATAAATAAAGAGAAATAATTATTCTAATAGCCTTGTCAAGTTTAACTTATTTGACATTAGAATTGATCGTCAATTTTAAATACTCAAAAGGTATCCATTTCGTAATTATTTTACTTTGCTACGCTGTTTTACAATAAACAAAACTGTTAGAAATAGGTTAACAAGAAAAGTCTTTGTAAAAGATCTCTTTGAAGTATCTACTACCGCCTTAACTTATTCCGTTGCCACTCAAAATCGCTATCATCCGGTTTGCAGCATGTGTGCCGTTGAAATTATAGGTAGGTATATCAGACATTTCAATAATGTCTTTGAAGTAGGCAAGGCAAGGCCAGGCCTTCGATTTGAAGGCAGTTAGTATCGAGTTACCATGTTCCTTAAGCGGTATCTATTTCCCAAAAGCCCTCCGCATGTTGCTGCTTTTCACTTAAGAGAATTACAAAAAAAAAACTAATTTTGGCCTTTTTTCATTTTTTCTTTTAATAAAAAGTGTACTTTGATAGCTTATGTATAAAAAAAATATGTTTAACCCGCTATATTTATTCTTCACATAAAGTTATCTGATGATTGAAAAATCGGCCCTGTTCTAATCTCTGTATATAAATAAAACAGCTCACTTGATTTTGCAGTTTTTTTTTTTTTTGTTGTGTTCGTAATTGTCAGGACAAGGATTGAATGAAAGTTTTTCTTTTTTAATCCACTGTAAATATCGGAAATTTGGCATCCGGGTGACGGACGCTAGGCACAAACAGATAGTTTTTGTATAAATATTCTTTTATTTTATATCTAACAGGTTGCTTGAAACTACAAGTGTGTTGTACACACACACAAAACTACCAAATCTACACAAATTCTAAATTCTATCTTTATAAATTTTAGGTCGAGTCACTTTGGACCGGATATTAAAATTTGAAAATTCAAAGCAGTTTGCGAAAAGAGTTCTTCAGAATAAATGTCAAAGCTTCTTGTTTTACGCAATAAGTAGGCGCTCTTGGCATTAATATAAACTCCTGAACACATGTTTCAATGAGCTATTTAAAAACATTTGAGACGTGTCAGGTGGGTTAAAATATCCTTATTTATTTATTTATTTTAAAAACATGACGAAGCTTAGTTATGCAATTCACAGAATAAATAAATTCATTTAATTTCATTTCTTATTGTAATTTTGAATTATTCAGAAGATGTTTTCGTGACGATTTTCTGATAACTTAGCTATTTTCTAAAACAAATAGATTTTAAGGCTATCTATCGATCTTTTGGCGAATGATGAAATGGTTTCTAATATGCGGAGAAATAAATGAGTCCTGAGTCCTGCTACATAAATTAACATTTATGTACATTCTTATATTTTTTTATGTTGATTTATTCTTATAATGAAAGCTTACTCATTCCTTATTTATAAGCAAGAAAACAGTTATTTGCATAGCATAAGCAGTCTGTAATGTTCCCACTGCTGGGACACAGGCCTCCGCTCTGTGAGAGGTTGTAATCCACCACGTGCGCCCAGTGCGGGTTGATGGATATAACATGGCTTCTTGGTTTCCTTGAGATGTTTTCTTTCATCGTTTTGAGAATAGTAGTGATGAAATAATTTACTCAAAATAGGACACGTAAATCGCGGGCATTTCCACTGGGCGAACAGTTACGAAAAAAATGAAATGCCATATTATATATAAAAAAGGAAATTAACATCTCCACTCACCTATCAACAGCGATGCAAATCAGCACGAAACTGGATAGGTACAGCCCGAAGGTCCTTGTGAACATCATGACGCGGCACATGAGGTCCCCTGCCAGCCACTGGACCGTGCCCGCCCATGCAATCTCCAGCGGCATCATCAGGAACGTTACCTGCAACAACACTGCTTACCGTTTCATTTCGAAGAAAGAATAAGGTTTATTTGGCAATAGTTCGTGAAACACAAAATACTAATAAAAACATAGTGAAATGTTTTTGTGCAGACATTATTTGCTGTTGTGTGCTAGTGAAATGGGGGTGTGATGGTGGTCTAGTACAACGCCAGTTTGGTGTTGGTCAAACGCGCGTTTCAAGAAAGGGGGAACATAACTCAAACTCAAACCATTTATTTCAATTAAACCATTTACAGGCACTTTTGAATTGTCAAAGAGTCGGTCAGTTAGTCAGAAAGTTGAAACTAATTGCCCATTCCAAAACGTAGATCTCTATGGAGAAGAACGGGCAAGAAACTCCAAGGACACTCTTTTAAATATAGATATTACAAAATCCTGGGTACATCATTCTTGTTGCTTCTATATGTGAGAACAATGTACAAAAAATAATCAAAAGCAATTGAAAATATAAGATTAAAAATAGCCCTGGCAGATAAGAGATGACCAGTTTCAACTGACGGCGCCCGTTCACGAACATGACGCGTGGATCAGCACCATCCAGCTCAACCATTTTGTAGGGAACCGAATGATCCAACACACTCGCCACCATCAGCGAGACATTTAAGTGAGCATGACATATTCTCAACTGCCATGCTATTTCAAGTCAACATACATCTTAATAAGATAAAAAACGGCTCCATGGTCTCACATTTACAAAAATAAAAATGCTTTTAAATTATACAAAACTATAGTTTGCAATGTATCTAAAAAAATAAAAGAATTTAACCACCAAAAAGAAAGAAAATCATTACTTAATCGGAGCATTCAACAATTAAGTTGGTAAAACAAAAATGAACATTAAGTTCCTAATGTCAAAATATTTTTTTTTTAAAAAGGGGAAGCAACTCTTCCAAATATTAAAATTTTAACTAGTGAGCCCAAGCGGCTGTGGAGTAGGACCAGCATTAAGCCAAGCATTTTTATCTACGATATAATCATCTAACTTATAATATGCTTGTCTACATAGTGTGCGTTTAATGCATGTTTTAAATATCTTCTCATTTAGTTGAAGAATATCGAGTGGTATTTTATTATAACATTTTACACAGTACCCCATAAATGAAGTGTGTACTTTAGACAATCTAAAACGTGGTTGATCTAATTTGTTCCTATTTCTAGTGTTAAAATTATGCCTGTCACTTATTTTACTAAAAAGATCGAGATTTTTTCGAACATACATAATGTTCTCATATATATACTGACAAGGTACCGTCATGATGTTAATTTTCTTAAACAGTTATATTGTAGTGTTGTGATTGTGTTTATGTCAAATCTCATATTAGCTGTTCTTATTGGTTGACTGAAATAATAACAAACAATCGCATTGACACAACGCTTGATTGTTGACCGATCTGAAAAATATACGTAAAAACGAAATAAGGGGTCATTGGTGGACCCATAAAATTCCTAGAAAAGAAACGAAACGAAAAGAAACCCTCAAATATTCCGGAGCCTATCCGGAATGTTCAAGGGTTTCTTTGTGTTATAAATTAAAACCAATCAGTTTAATTCTTACTAAAATATTTTTCTCCCCTTCCCCTTATTTAGTTTTTACATACATTTTTCAGATCGGTCTACAATCAAGCCTTGTGTCAATGCGATTGGTTGTTATCATAAAACGTGCAGCTCTACAATACTATACTTTTATGATTACATTACCCACTGAAGTAAGTTTAATTTTTAGCTTTTAACATCAGCATCGTATGTATCCGCTACGAATTATCAATATTATTCAACCACCGTTACCTTTTACATAATACCTATTACATTTAGACTACAGTATAACCATTAAAGTGTAACATTCACATTTTTCTTTCAAAGAATCCAGTTGTGAACGAGTACTGACTGATAACTTAGTTACCTTAGTACGTGTTGCAAATTGTTATTCACCTCACATAGAATGAGCCAGATCCATACGAGAATCACATGCAGAGTAAGGGAAACTTTGAAGGACATGAAATGGTATCGAATAATCAACAAAAGAAATGTGTCACCCAAATAAAATAAAACATACAAAGGCAACAGCAACAAAAGGAAAGAGCGATAAAGTTACTATTTTATTATATGAATAGATTTTTTACTTTTCTTATCTTGAAAAGTAAATTATTTATTTTATGCTATACCTAATGTGATAAAAAAGTGGTGGCACTCCGCGAGTGCCGACAGAAGTGAAAACTTGAACAAGATCGCCTTGGTAGAAGAAAAAATACTTGTATAGAACATTAGTTCCTAACCTTATCCCTTATCTAAATAATGAGCAAAATCGCGTTTACAAAAAAAAAACCTTGAAAGTAAAAATATTTGCATAGAACATTGATCCGTAACGTAATAAAGTGAAAGTGAAAGTCAAAGTCAAAACATTTATTTCAAATAGGCCCATGTATGGCACTTTTGAACGTCAAAATTTACAGAATAATATAATTGATTCTAGTCGCCCCTTCCAAAAGGTAGTTTTCGTATGGAGAAGAATGGGCAAGAAACTCCACCGTTACTCTTTTAAAATGTTTTACAATAGTTTGTATTAGTACGTACATTACTTAAATAATTATATGTGAAGACGATGCACCTAGAATAAAATTACTATACCACAATAGGTAAAAAGAATTAAAAATCAAGCAACGACAGATAATTTAATTATATGATAGATACATGGTGGTCACATATTTACAAACATAGTAAAAGTAGACGATTTTCCTAATGTTTTTAAAATTAATAAGTCAGTGTGTGAGGAAGTAATCACAGAATGTAAAATCAATGTCATATAATACAAAATTATAAATTTAACAATTAAATTAGCAACCTGTTTGATTTTGTCTTGATTCTAAATTGTCCTATGGAGCAGGACCAGCATGTTTCCAAGCACTCTTATCTTGGATATAATCCTCTAATTATATTAATAAAGAGCACAATCGCGTTTACAAAATTGAGGTGTCGTCATGGTGTCGCGAAATCATTGGTTTAGTCCCATCACAAAAATGCCCAACACGCCTTAAGAAGTTTTCACTTCAAACACAAAATTGTATAATAACATAACTAAAACTATTCACAAACTAAAATATGGCATCGAAATGTTCATCCGCATCGCTGTCGACTGGTAATGTACCCAAGAGACTGGCCGCATTGCCACGTTGTATGGCAATGCTTAGCCTCAGGCCAATGTAAAAACCAGCCCTTGGGTCACGGGAAGTTTCAAATTGCCGTTTTGAGATAAAGTTGAAAAAAAAATAAAAATAAGATAAACATGAATTAAAAAATAATATTTTTAAATCTAATTCAAGAAGAAACTGATAACAAATACGTACCTATTTACTATGGTATTAACTATGTGTCAAAAGGTTAAATATTACCAGTAAAACAAAAAACTGATTTATAGTTCAAAAAATTAATTATTCAGTTCACTGCCTATCTCTTCAACGTTCGAGCATGAAAATAAACAAATATTTTTTCAAACGAAAACTTGTCTTCAAACACTGGAGAGCAGTTCAATCAAAATACATAAAAGATGAGGTTGTTATAGACCGCTACTATTTACGCGCAAGACTATATTCTAATGTTAAGTAAATTAAGTTACGATCTGCATTAATCCCTCGGTTGGTCGATGTGTAAATAATTAAAATATGTTGAACAGACACAGTGTTTGTTGAAGTTTGGGTAGTTAGTTGTTAATTTGTTTGTGTTTTGGTAATGGATACATTTAAATTTAGGATTTGTAGTTATTTAATATACAATGTTTAGTAACATATACGTTTAACGTGTTTAATTTTGTAATAATCGTCGCTAACAAGGGTTGCCCCTTATTTCAATTGCAGTAGTAATTTTTTAAATATTTTAATCCCATTATTGTGTTCTCGTTTTATTTTATTTACTGATATAAAAATAAAAGTTTTTATTGTTTCTCATACAATTGTTCTACAGCACAAACTTGAGACCGGTATAATCAAGTTACGTGACGCCATTACATAAATCATTATTGTTAGAAACTTCTATTTAACTTCCTATTTAGAATTTGGACTTGCCTTTTTTGCCCTTTGGACTAGCCGCATTTTAGCTGTTTTCTAAAGAAGAGGTTATTAAGAGGTTCGTATCATTTGATTGATTAAGTAATAAAAGCTTTACTTCGATTACTTATCATAATTTTCTTTCTACGTTATAAAACATTCTGCTGACGCACTCCCTACTCAGTGTAAAAGAGATAATAGCGGAAAGTCAGATCATCCAGTCATCTCGTGTGACGTCTTTGAACTGGGTCAGACGAGTTTACACATTTAAAATATCTTACGTCAATCGTCTGCTCAGCTCGTACCTATTGAAAGTAGATACCAACCAAAATCTAAAGGCCAATTCCGGCTACTATAAATGCTCACAACCTAATCGCAATCTAATCTCTGTGACAATCAATGTCAAAAATTTGTCAAAAAAGGTAAATTCGAAGTATTTTTGACAGATTGAGACAAAAATTGAGAAAGCGAACGTTCGTAAAAATACGGGAACGGCCTTTTGTTTGTTTGTCTTCGTTTTATCAAAAGTCTTGCAAATATGTACTATCAAGGAAACGCATATCTGAACACGGACTATTCTTGCTTGCAGCGCTCGGCCGCTATATTAACGTTTACCTACGAAAAAAAAGGGTCGTGTGCACGGGACTTTGTTTTCAAATTGGTTAGATACGCGTTACCGCGATGGTACATGTTTTGAGTAGTTTATGTGTTAATCTTTTAAATTCCATGATTATTCTAATTACACAAACTGAATATTCAAGTAGGGACAAACAAGATATGTCCAAAAACCCTATCCAATAAATAAAGAATACTAAATACAAATCAATAACCGCTTACCATAAGATCAGCCACAGCCAGATGCATCAGCAGCACATCGAGCCGACTCGCCCGCCTCGCCCGCTTCCTCTTCATCAACTGGGACAGTACCGTCAGGTTGCCGGTGGCAGACACCACCATTAGCACACTATACACTGTCATTGACACCATGTGGCCATGGTTGAACCTCATGTCCAGAGGCAGTTCGTCACTGGTGTTCAGATGCGACCAGTTCTTCTGCGAGGCCCCTCCGGGCCCCGATACCTTTTCGTCTATATCCATGGTTGGTGTTGAAACTATTTGGTGTGAAGCCAGGTGGATGGTGACATTTTTGATATGTGTGTTAGCATTCGTTGTTGTCTGTAACAAGAGAGGGTTTTAATGAAATAATTGTGCAATAGTTTTTTTTTTTCCGGAGCGGGTATGTCGCCAAGGCAGTCTGATCCAATTTTTCCGATTCACTGGTCGTTGCATTGCAAATAATGGACAAAATTCTGGTAGTAGGGATGCTGAGGATGTCGTGAGGTATTGTAGTGTTAAATTTATGTTTGCTATGTATTTTCTGGTGTACAATAAAGTATATAAGGTCCCATTAAAATAGATGGACAAATTTTAACACAGCGTTCAGTACGTGAACGTTCTTAAAAATACGGGAACGGCCTTTTGTTTGTTTGTTTTCGTTTTATCAAAAGTCTTACAAAAATGTACTATCAAGGAAACGCATATCTTATCTAACCAAAGATATCCAAGCAAAAAAAAAAAACACTGATTAAAGTGACTTTATTATGACCAAAAATAATTAACCAACATTAGTAAGTAACAAACGTTTTTATTGTATTTTCGTTAGCTGATTTTTTTTCTTGTAAGTTTCTAATGCGTTTTCTTATATTGTTTTTTACCATTGTTCTTATTTTGGTGGTCTGAATAATTTCTAAGAGATTGGCCATCTATTTTAATGGGACCTTGTATATAAATAAATCTTCCAAAAGAGGCATTTATCGAGTTGAGAAAATGTTAGATCCACATAAATAAATAATGTGAAAAAAGTCAATTAAAGTAATGGGTAACGGCAATTCGATGACGCAGTACCTCATCGAATTGCCGGTGGGCGCTATTAAGCATTTCTATCTACGCCGCGGCTATGGCGCTACGTCGTAGCTCGTAGTCTTCACCCCACTACGCAGACTTTATTTAAATGGGCATTTGAAGTTCTTTTGGTTACATATTTATATAAGAGTAGGTTGTTTGAATTACATAATTGAGTACTTAAATACCGCATTAAGGTTTAAGGAAAATCTTCAACTCTGGTGTAGGTATTAGAAGACTGATTGTTGAGACTTCGCTGAAGGGTACCTCGGTGACCTCCACAACCCAGTAAGGGTTGTGGAGGTCAGATAGGCAGTTGCTCCATGTAAAATACTGCTATTTAGCTGCATCCGGTTAGACTGGAAGCCGACCCAATATAGTTGGGAAAAGACTAGGCAGATTTGAAGAGACTTCGCTGAACTCACAAAAATATTGTGTCTTCATTTTCTCATTTCAAAAAGAAAATGGGTGATGTACAAAGTTTATTACATGATGAATATAAAATCTTCTAAAATTACATATTGATACTAAAATGCTTTCATTTTTATTCTACACGATGAAAAAGTTTTTCGTTTTTTTTTGTGTCTGTAATCTTAGACAAAATTCGTCCTTTGTTCTCTAATCGGCCTTAAAAACGGTGGTTACCATAGTGATGATAACACTCTTAAGAAAGTTTTAAGCTCTGTACTATATTAAGGTTATTTACTAATATTAGACTATTATTCTCTTGAAGAATGGTAGAACGTTGGACTAGTTCGAGTCGAACATAATATAACATAACATCACGCCTGTAATCCCCGGAGGGTTAGACAGAGGTGTACCTATAGTACACCCACATTTCGCTATGTGATTGAGGGTGACCCTACTGCCATCAACCGGGTAATACAACTACGGGGTGCCACTGATAGATTCCTATTGGAAAACCCAATAACACTTTGCCCGACCTGGGAATCGAACACATGACCTCATGATCAGCAGTAGCGCTTGCGACGACTAGACTTACGAAGCAGTCATTTTAGCCATAAATGTTTAGTATTTTAATGTGTGCTATAAAGAACGCTGTTTTTACATACGGGTTTTGGTCTTTGATGTTTTTTGCATCCACCCTTATCTATACTACAGTCCCTATACTGCTTTTTTTTTTTGGGTGGGAAATTATCAAATAACTTCTCCCGCTCTGGGCGGAGCGGGCGGGCGTGTCCGACTCTTACTGACTAAAACCCACCCGTGTTCCTTCAGGTGCCGTGTTGCCGGGGGCCACGATCTCCTTTTCGGTTTTCTTCGCAACCCCGGCAGGATCCCTATACTGCTAAATGAGCAATATTTGTAATCACATTCTGGAAAACGGTTCTAATGATTTCGATGAACATTGTAATATAGTCATTTACGGGGGCAAAAATCGATCTAGCTGGGTCTCATATCTGAGAAAATTCGTTTTCTCCGTATTATCACCCGAGCAGAGCTCGGTCGCCCAAAGTTTAGAACAAGATTAATTAACCCAAACCTTAGAATAATGACAATGGCAGCATGAAATTAGTAAAGTACCTATTATCACGGCAGCATTGAATTAGTACGAACTTTTCTATACTAATAATAAATAAATATATAATATAATATTATAAAGAGGTTTTATTCGCTTGTTTGTAAGTTTGTATGTAGGGGGTAATCTCCGAAACTATCAGTCAGATTAGAAAAAATCTTTTTGCATTGGATAGCCCGATTCTTGAGGAAGGTTGCGGACGACGTCGCAGGCGGAATCTAGTCATAAATACATAGCTTGAACATTTACAATTGTATTTACTTCTGTACTCTATAAGTACTAATAATAATAATAATTATTAATATATAAAGAGGTTGAGTGAGTTTGTATGTAGGGGGTAATCCTAGGAACTACTGAACGGATTTTGAAAATTCTTTCACTAATGGCTACAGTATTGTCGAGTGTCATAAGATATATTTTATGTTAAACGAGAAATTTCACACGGGCAAAGCCACGAGCAGAAGAAGCTAGTCACAGATATAAAGCTACTTATTCAATTTTCGCATCACCTCATTGACACACTATTTAGCCCACGCAGCACTTTCTAAGGGTCTGAATTTCAGTTAGTCAAACATAAACCTGGCAATTAGTCGAGGTCTCTGTCAGGCTTATTGAAACTTAAATGCTTTATTTAAGGATTAGAAATATTTTGAATAATAGCGAAAATCAACGACATCATTTAACAAAGAGCATTGCTCAAAACGTCCTATGAATGAACACGTTTTGAACTAGCATGAAAATTCCTAATTTATTTTATGCTTTAGATATCATCAATTCGCACGGACACTTCCAAACCTTGTAAATATTGTTAGTGAAATTACATTAACAATATTTACCAGCGTCATATTTGGGCGAATCACGAAAAATAAAAAAATAGCGCTTAAAGCGCTTCTTATAAGGATTAAACAACTGGCCAAGTGCATGTCGGACCACGCACAATGAAGGGTTCCATAGTTGGGATGAATTTATCCCAAGAACTACTAACTAATGAAGCCTGCTTATCTGTGATATTTTTCCTTTTCTTTTCGTTATATATACTACTGCTGTGAATTTTTTCACACACCCAAAAGCAACCATTTAGCTGGCAGGGGGGAGACACACTTGATTCTAACAAAAATTTGCACTTTAAAGCTTAATATTTCGAAAACGGATCCCTAACTCCCAATTTTTTTAAACGACCTTTTCAACGACACCCCATACCATGAGATTGATGAGGAAAAAAAATCATCCCTACTTTACGGGCAGGCGAAGTAACTTAAAAAAAAAACGAGATTTTATGTTATTACCATGTCGGCGTGATTTATATGTATACCCATACCAAATTACAGCTTTCTAGTACTAAGAGTCTCTGAGCTAAGCCGCGGACAGACAGAAAGACAGACGGACATGATGAAACTATAAGGGTTCCTTGTTTACTACGGAACCCTAAAAAGCTAAGCCGCTGGAAAGAACTCAACTTTACCCGACCCGGGAACGAACCCAGGATTTAATGCTGACAGTCACGCACCACTGACTTGACGATGTACTCATTATTTCTATGAACCATTTGTACGAAAGCTAAACTAACTAATTACCACACATTTGTTGGTGGCCTCGACATACCTAAACAAAATTAAATACATTTTTATCACAGATTGTTGCAAAAATGTCCTATTGTTATTCTTTTTTATTAAAATAAACCACACAAATCTACCTCAACATTTAGGTATGCTAGAGTTCACTAATATTATTTTAGGAAAACGAGCTCCCAATTGAAAAAACAGTTAGTCACAAAGTTGAAGCTAATTGCCCATTCCAAAACGTAGATCTCTATGGAGAAGAACGGGCAAGAAACTCCAAAGACACTCTTTTAAATATATACGTAGATATTACAAAATCCTGGGTACATTATTCTTGTTGCTTCTATATGTAAGAACAATGTACAAAAAATAATCAAAGGCAGTTGAAAATATAAGATTTAAAATAAGCCCAGGCAGATAAGAGATGACAAGTCTCAACTGACGGCGCCCGTTCACGAACATGACGCGTGGATCAGCACCATCCAGCTCAACCATTTTGTAGGGAACCGAATGATCCAAGAAACTCGTCACCATCAGCGAGACGATTAAGTACGCATGACCTACTCTCAACTGCCATGCTCTTTCAAGACAACATCGATCTTAATAACAAAATAAACGGCTCCATTGTACTCACATTTACAAAAATAAAAATGCTTCTAAATTATACAAAACTATAATTTTGCTATGTATTTAAGAAATTAATAGAATTTTACCAGCAAAAAGAAAGAAAATCATTACTAATTGGAGCATTCAACAATTTACTTGGTAAAACAAAAATAAACATTAAGTTCGTAATGCCAAAAACAAAATTAAAAAAGGCGAAGCAACTGTTCCAAATTTTAAAATTTTAACTAGTGCGCCGAAGTGGCTGTGGAGAAGGACCAGCATTAAGCTAAGCATTTGTATCTACGATATAATCATCCAACTTATAATATGCTTGTCTACATAGTGTGCGTTTAAAGGCTCTTTCAAACAGGCGCGACACGCGATGGGACACAAAGACACCGCTCGTCGCGCGACGAGCGGTGTCTTTGTGTCGCGTCGCGTGTCGCGCCTTTTTGAAAGACCCTTAATGCATGTTTTAAATTTCTTCTCATTTAGTTGAAGAATATCGAGTGGTATTTTATTATAACATTTTACACAGTACCCCATAAATGAAGTGTGTACTTCAGACAATCAAAAACGTGGTTGATCTAATTTGTTCCTATTTCTAATGTTAAAATTATGCCTGTCACTTATGTTACTATGTCGATTTTTTCGAACATACATAATGTTCTCATATATATACTGACAAGGTACCGTCAAGATGTTAATTTTCTTAAACAGTTCCCTTAGAGACTCGCGTCTGCGGATGTTGTAGATGGCCCTGACGGCCCTCTTTTGCAGAATAAAGATAGAATCAATATCTGCAGCCCATCCCCATAGCAAAATACCGTAAGACATGATGCTATGAAAGTAACTAAAATAAACCAATCTCGCGGTATCCACGTCTGTTAGTTGGCGGATTTTCCAAACAGCGTAAGCGGCTGAACTTAGCCGCCCTGCAAGTGATGTTAAGTGAGGACCCCACTGTAGTTTGAAGTCAAGCGTTATCCCCAGGAAAACCATCTTTTCGACTAATTCTAGTGTTATCTTACTCAATACAACGTGAAATTCAGTACTTCTAACATTCGATAACGCGAATATTATGCATTTAGTTTTGTTCTCATTTAATACCAAATGATTTACAATAAACCTTAAGCATAGCGTTATTTATGTCGTCAAGCTCCTGTGCATGTCTGTTTACTTTAAAAATCAGTGATGTATCATCAGCAAATATACCATTTGGTCGATTTTTCAGTAAATTAGGTAAATCTTCAACAAAAGAATATTCTGTAGATCTTTAATAACCGCTTCAGTTAGCTTCACGAGGACTTAAATACTTGGTCAGCTGTTCTTGTGTTCCAAAATAAGTATATACCGTCTTTTTTTGGATGGGGAATTATCAAATAATTTCTCCCGCTCTGGGTGGAGCGGGAGGGCGTGTCAGACTCTTACTGACTAACACCCACCCGTATAATGTAACTTGGAGTATAACCTGAGACTAGTAGCTTCGTATGGTTTGTTTTCGAAATTGTATTTTTAAAAGCTCATGATGTACACCTAACAAATACTTAAAAATGTAATACAGAAAAGCTAAGTTATAAATTCAGTTACTCTTGACATTTAGAGTAATTTGAGCATATAAGAAGTAGGACATCGAGTTAATAATGAACTCGACACGGAGGGACGTCGAATGAATTATGTTACACCTATTCTAGTAAATAAAACTTCACTACTTAATAATCGTTTCTCTAGATTAGTCTAGTAAGATAGTTATATTACTTGATCTTGCTCGTATCATAGTTATCATCCTAGTAAGGCAGTTATGAACTGCTTTCATATAACTATATGTTACGGTATAAAACTATATCTCTAGGGATATAACTATATCACGACTATAACTATCTTACTGCGACATAGACATATAATAAAATAGTCACGAAGAATTTTTGTCCGTTCGTCTCTTTGTCTGGATGTCTCTTGTTCTGGAGTGGCGCAAAAACGGCTGAACCGATTTGGCTGAAATTTGGCACACAGATTAACATATAGGTACTTTTAATCCCGTAGTACGTTTCCGTGTGATATTTTCCGACATCCTCGCGGGCGAAGCCGCAGGTAAAAGCTAGTAGAAAATATAAGGAAAGAAAGAAAGAAAAATATTTTATTTGGAAATACAAACAGTAATAACAACTAAAAAGGCGCATCTAAAACTAACAAAATGAAATAAAAGAATAAAAAAAAGAAATTAAATATGTCAAATCGTCATACTTATACTTCAGATAAAGTTACACTAATGATTGTAAATCAGCCCTATATCAATCATACCGATATTAATTAACATTAATCAAGGCGTAAGTACTCACACTCCAAACTAGCTCAATCGGGTCTTTAGACGCTCTTGTCCTTAGAGGCTTCATCTTAATCGACCCCCTGACAAGTCTGTTATCAGATAATAAATGAATGGGTCAAACAAGGGTCGAATTATTGCAAGTCAACAATTACTAGGAGGAATTAAAATCAAGGTTGGTGACGTCACAAGCCGGTTACTCGTGACGTAGTTTGAAAATTTAAGTGCTTTTCCATGTTTTAATAACTAAATGGGCCAGTAAGTCAGTGTTGTTTTGGTAACTTTAGTTTACCTTTAGACCAGAGGTAGTATTTTACCATTTTATTTTTAGTATTTAAAAGCGAAGGTGACAGTTAATTTTCCTTCGAATTCTGTAACACTGTAGACCTAAACAAAGCATTTTATTTATAATTTTTAATTTTCACACTAGGCTATATTAATCCCTGTAACACTCTTAACACAATTATGTTCGTGACCATCGTCTACGTTTGTGGTTTTACAATTTAATTATAATAAACGCCAACGCCAATAAGCCTGTTCTAATGCCAAAAATAGCTTCAATTAAGCAAGGATTTTCTGGTATAGATAGTTTGTTATGATTTAAGACCTAAGGTAAGTTTATTTTAGATCTTAAATCAGTAATTCTGCGTTCAAATATCATGTTTAATGTCATAATTATAATCATGCATTTATCAGAATATGGTCTTAAGCAACAACAAGAAAACCAACAAGTTTAATTAAAATAAACACTAGATTTGTTTTTAGGGACTACCTCATTGTTGGTTACAAGCGCTACTATTGAGCATGAGGGCCTGAGTTCGACTCCCAGGTCTAGCGAAGTGTTATTGGGCTTTTTAATCAGGAATTTCTCAGTAAGAGCCCGGAGTCTCGACTTGTTCCCGGTTGATGACAATCGAGTTTATGCTTTAAAAGTGTTCATCCTGAAACATAAAAGCTCTCACAAAAAGATACTTATTCGTTTTTTTCTGGCATAAGAGCATACAGTTATTTTAGTTTGAAATTCCCCCGAAGAGGCTTAGGTGATTACATTACATTACGTAATACGGCACTTTTTGAGCCAGCCCGTAGGTTAATCCGCTGATGAATAATTTGTGACTTCATTCTGAATGTCGTGAGGAAAGTTTTGGGTATGAGTGTGGATGGCTGTAAGAGTAGGGGAAGACCAAAGAAACGATAGATGGAATGTGTGAAAGATGATATGGTTAGAAAAGGGGTGACTTCTGAGATGAGGACTAATAGAGAAATATGGAAAAGAAGACATGTTGCTCCGACCACAAATAAATTAGGATGAAGGTGAGAAAATGATGATTCTGAAACGAATTGGATGTTTTCCCATGTGCAGGTTCAGTTGAACATATGCACTTGCACTCACCTCGTATATATTTAAGTTACTGAGAGGGAAGGTGCATAATGCAGTTATTTTAGGGCAGGTGAGTCTGTGCGTTTCGGACAGGTACGTGTGGCGGCGACGGCAACCGCCACGGTTAGTGGAGCCGCGCGCTCGGACCAACCTTTAAGTTAGGCGCCGCTCAACCTCATAGCAAGTGAGACGGACTTATTCTGTTGTTCTCTGAGTGAATTCACAAGGAATGCATTATTTGTTATTAGTTATGGATGTTAGTATAATTATATTAAGTTAGGATAAGCGCAATTTATCGCATTGGGTTAATAGTCCTGTAATGATAAATGTAACTTGATAAATAAATAAATAAAAACATATGTTTGACATGTATTTAATCAAACCTCAAATAATTCCCATTTTGGTTTCTAACTTTTTTAAATAAACGCTCTAATATAATGAATGCACCTGTTTTTGTGAACATCTTATAATTTCTCTATTGGTATCCTAAAATTACTACATAGCCAAGTAACTGCGAATAACATGGAAGTAGCGCTCGCCGGTCGCTGCCGCGGCACCGCTCGCTTCGCTCGCTCAGTTCGCACGTGATGTGTCACAATTCTAATTCTAAGCTAACTTATTTGATCGAGGTTCACTGGCTTGGTACCAACTGTGGGTAAAGTCTAGAAAGTTAAAAAGAGAGTCGTTTTTAGGGTTCCGTACCTCAAAAGGAAAAACGGAACCCTTATAGCATCACTCTTGTGTCTGTTTGTCTGTCCGTCTGTCACAGCCAATTTGCTCCAAATCTAATGGACCGGTTAAGTTGAAATTTGGTATACACATGTATTTTTGTGATCCAAATACGAATATGTAACGTAAATAAATGAACTTTGAATATAAGGGTCACTTTTGGCAGAGCCATCTAGTATAAGGTTTTAGAAGCTAAAAACTTATACTAGACGGCTTTGTATTAAAAAAAAAAAACAAAAAGAAAATACACTTAAAGAAAGAAAGAAAGAAAATACGTTATTTGAAACTGACTTTTTAGGGCATAACGCTTTTTCGTTGTGGCGTTGTCGTTTCGTTGTTTTTCAATGTCTCCTACCAATCATCTCCTACTGCGTTAAAGAACTTCGTTCCAAAAAGCGTATAATTTCATTAGAAGCCCCAACAGTTTTAAATTGCGAGTAATGACAATTGAATAATGTTATGTTTCATGTGGTATGTAGCGTCTAACTTTTTCTAAAACTCTATGTAGCCCTCTACTGTAAGCGCGTCCATAATATTATCTTTTAAAATCTTGCCATTCTCGGAGCTGTGAAATAACTTTTTAGCTAGAAATCTCTGTTCCTGCAAATGACATAAGTTGTTATAACAAGTTTACTGCTGTGGCCGGTTAGATATAGAAAAGTTTAAACTGTTTGTGGGTTTGCTTTCTGGTATTTTCTATGACAGAAAATCTTGAAGAATACAATGAGTATTAATGTGAGGAGATTTATTATCTGTGGAGGATAGATGTTTAAAAATAATAAAAATAAAATATATGTACCACGTTAGAAGAGTTGGACATGTCCACTCATCTGTGTGGTTCTTTCCTCAAAATACCATTTCAGACTGGTGTCTATTAGTTCTCTAGTTCTCTAGTTGGTGACTATTAGGTAAGATCATTTGAAGACCATGTAGATACCAATCTACATGGTCTTCAAATGATCTTACCTAATGATTTAATACTCAATATTCAAGTGACCAAAAGGAAACATAATATCTTTATATATATAAGACCTCGTTCAATCTAAAGTTGAAGGTCGTCAAAATCCGTTATTTAATACCGGGACCGGACTTGTCGGGTCTTCCTAAACTGATTGGAGTGATTAAAGGTTTCAGTTCCAGGAACCGGTATTCAGTCTCATTGTTTGAACAGTTCACGGGTTTCGGAGGACAAACAAGTGATCCTGTATTTCTTTATGCTTCGGATAGATACAAAGACACCGCTCGTCGCGTGACGAGCGGTGTCTTTGTGTCGCGTCGCGTGTCGCGCCTGTTTGAAAGAGCCTATATACTTAATGCGGGATTTACACAGCAATTGTGTGAAAGACCTCCCGATATTTCATGGGATTTAAACATAACCGGCGAAATTTGGGTACACCTTTGCCTAACACTTCGGGAATGCGGGCGTTATGTTATGTTATTGGGTAATCATAACCATAATCATAAATATTTATTTATCTCAACATCATAGGTACTGTTTAATAAGATGCACAAACATAAATAGAGAAAGGTGTCTGAAGTAGGAGGATCCTGAGTTACAGATCACCTGGCTCTTTAAATAGGACACATGTTAATTTATAAAGCAGTAGAGGCAAGATATTGTAGTTATAATAAAAGTATGAAAAACTAAAAAAAAGTAGAACCAAATAATGAAAAAGGAAGTCAACATAAAATTCAAAGAAATATATAAATTATTCACTGATACGTACTTGTTATCTAACTAGGAAAATAAAATAATAATGAGCGTAACAAAAAATTAAGAATAGAAATGGTGGTGGTCAAAGATGATGACCAGATAAGTGCGGAAACGTGTACTATATAGGTAAATCTCTGCCTTAAGGGAAAACGGATGTTATGTTATGTTAAGATGGCCAGAAAAAGTGTGAATACTAAGATAACGGCTGTTAGAAATGTATGGGTGAAGTAAACACTGCGCTGACCCCAAATAAATAACTTGGATAAGGGTCTGAGCATAATGAAAAGGTTTAAGATAGTAGCGTTCATGGTATCATCAGCTTAAAGACGTCCACTGCTGGACATAGGCCACTCTCAAGGTTATAAATTACTGTAAAGGTTGTCTGCAAAAGGTAACCTTACGTCATTCAGGTTGGTAGATAAATAACTTTGGTTACATTCGAGCATTCGAACACAGGAGCTCGTGGCTACGATAACAGCCGCACGGGTGGTTCAGGTTAAGCTACACTTCGCTACGCTACCATCTTTACATACCGAGACTCCTCCGTGCCTCGGAAAGCACGTCTCGGCAGTCATTCGTGGATCTTTGACAGTCGTTACGGGTCGTCAGTAGCCCGAAAGTTTGACAACCAGTCTTACTAAGGGTATGGTATTACCCAGTTACTGGGTTTTGTGGAAGTCAGATGGCAGTCAACAATCAATCAACTCAGGCTGAGTTGATCGCAGTCTACTCCTGGAATACTCCATGTAAAATACTGGTATTCAGCGCATCCGGTTAGGCTGGAAGCCAACCCCAACTTAGTTGGGAAAAGGCTAGGCAGATTGATTGACATTCCAGCGCTCATGCAAATTTAGGATTCGTTTTCTTATTTGGTTAACACATAACATGGATAATAGATGATAGGCGCATAAAAGTGAGCACGTCCTCTTGAAATAAATATTGTTTCTTATTATAGTTTGCAGCGCCTGCCCCATATAGGTTCCGGGACCAGTACCTACTGATAATTTGACTGGAAATTTAGAGTTTGAGTTGGTATTTGTTAGTTGGTATGTTATTGTAAGAACTTTCGTTCGTGCTGTAAATAAACGGTTGGATGGTCTACAGTTCGTAAATTGTGTTAGTGTAAGTAGGGCTATGTACCTACTAATTTTGTATCTAATCAAATTCTAGTTCAACCTTCTAAGAAAATTTTCCCTAAACTAAAGCTAACATTGCCTAAACAAATGTGAACAGTGGCCTGCGTTCAGGAGCTGTGGAAATAAAGAAAATGTTTAATATTACTTTTTAGTACCTTTTTAGTTTCACATCAAACCGAGTTCCCGGTAGCAAACAACTTTTCCCAGTCGAGATATGAAATGACGTGAGTATACAGTCGGGCTTTGAAAACGTTGATCATACAAATTCTATACTCTAAAACCACCGACTTCCGAAATTAAAGTTATTTTTCACTTTGTAGTTTTTTTTTTTTGAAGCTGGTTGTTTTTTTTTAAGTTTTTATTTTTCACTATTTAGTTGTGGTGCACAAATTTGACTATCACTGACAGGAACTTACCATATCATCCACATACTAAGTCGGAAAAAATACGTATTATTGAAGCTAACTCAAAAACTATCCAAGCAAAGTTAATAAAATTTATATGGGACCAATTTGAGAGCATACCCTTTCAAACAAAAAAAGAATTTTCAAAATCGGTCCACAAAACAAACATACGCTACGAACATATAACTTCCTCCTTTTTGGAAGTCGGTTAAAAACGACCAATATTTGTATAATTTATAGAGTAACTGGTCGACCGAGTTTTGCTCGGCTGAAAATAGATAAACATATCATCCAGGTATACTAACCTTGTATTATATTCCCGAGGCTGTAAAAATAGAGAAAACGAATTTTCCCAGATATGAGACCTAGCTAGATCGATTTTTCACATTACAATGCAATTATTCTATGTTACGGGGTTTGGTTTTCGCACCTAGTCCGTCAGGTGGACCATTGTGCGTGGGCCATGGCGGCTGTTTGGTGGTTATTCCAAGCAGCCCACTTCCCTCCAAAAGTTAATTTAAGCTCCTGGTCTGTTCAGAACATCTATGGAAGATCTGGGTAACTCAAGGGTTTCTGTTCTAATCTGGGTGACGCCTGTGCATTCGAAGAGCACGCGCGAAGGTTTCCTCAGCCTCCATTCCCGCCCTGCACAGAGGACTGTCCGTTATGCCTATTGTGTGGAAGTGTTTGTTTAGCGAGCAGTGTCCTGTGATGGTCTCCGTCACCAGGCGCAGGCCGTTTCTGTCCAGGCGTAATAAACGCCTGGTTAGCCAACTATCCAAGGATTGCATAGCTTCATTGGACTGCCTGCAGCCCGAAGTCGAGGTCCACCAATTCTCCGCTTGTGTGTGGGACTCCTATAGCCACCCGTGTATTTGGTTGAATGGGATTGGCATGATAGGCTCGGAATACAATACAAGTATTAAACTAGCTGTCCCATATAATACAACATTTCTTTTTGTATTTGTATTTGTATTTTGTATTTGTATTTTGTATTTTGTATTTTGTATTTTGTATTTTGTATTTTGTATTTTGTATTTTGTATTTTGTATTTGTATTTGTATTTTGTATTTGTCCCCCCAGTTTCACCCGTATAAGTCTTGATTCCATGGGAATTTCGGAATAAAAGGATCCTATATACTACCTCAGGTCAAAGTCCAATTCATTTCATATCCAATATTTTCATCCAAATCTATTCAGCTATTTTAGCGTGACAGCGTAACAAACAAACTCACTAAAATAACTGTGATTGGTTCTGATTTGACTTCGTGCTTCTGTGAAAGGACTGTTCCTACTATTAGATATGTTTACGTAATTTAATAACAGCAGATAAGGACGTATATTTTTATTTAGCCTGTGGCGGCATCTACATCACCAAATGCGAGCTACGCATCACACTGACGTCACGCAAAATAAAATTTACCGCGCGACTAGCATCTATACAACGTCCCGACATCAATCGTCAGGTAGTAGTCTACCAGACACGACACCCATCTGGTCGGAGGATCCTACCTTTTCTATAGAAGATCAGTGAACCTTACACCTTGTTCCTCATACCTCGATATGCCTATTGTATTCTATTGTAACAACAAAACCAATCGAGGTTGAAACGGATAAAGTTATCACTGTGTATTGTATACATATTATGTCGTATGCTTGAAAAGTGATATTAAACTTTTCAGGCATACGACATAATATATACTACACAACAATACAGCTCAAGTGAACCGGAGCGGAAATATCTTTGCGTTCCGGTTCACTTACAGATTGAGCTGTATTAAATTTTTCGATACCAAAATATCGGATTTAACTATATATTATCATCACATGACAAATCCTAACATCCTAACTAATAATTGCTACATGCGAAAGTGAGATTGTTTGTTTGTTTGTTACGCTTTCACGCTAAAACGGGTCCATGGATTTGAATAAAATTTCGCACACGGGTAGACCATGATCTGGGTATATAGTATCTGGGACAAAGAATACTTTTTATCCAGATATTCCCACGGGATCGAGACTTCGGTGGGTGAAACCGCGGGGCGCAACTAGTATTTATTATACAGGCCATTCGCAATATACTAGGATTTCCTGTAAAAAACCGATCAAGGGTATGTTGGACAACGCACAATGCAGGGTTTCGTAGTTGAGATTAAAATATTTATCTCAAGAACAAACTTAACATTGTAGTTGAAAAACATGTTCTCCCATAAATTCCAACTGCAAATCTAAGTTTGTACTCACAATATTGAGAAATTTGCCATGTTATTTTAAGACGATAGACTTCTTATAGTGTCTAGGTCTAGTAGTTTCGGATAAGGGCCGGAATGGTCAATTTTCATGGAATTTCTTAAATATCTTTAAAATTATATAATTTTAAAATAATATAAAAAAATATGTTTAAGATCTTCGCAACAAGCCCTTTCATTTGATATATCGCACGGTACTGTTAGCAAAACATTTTTTAACTTTCTTGTTTGCCCTCAAAATGTGACCCCTATATTCAAAATCCTTTATTTACATTACAAGTTCGTGTTTGAGTCACAGAAATACATATGTGTACCAAATTTCAACTTAATCCGTCCATTAGATTCGGAGCAAATTGGCTGTGACAGACGGACAGACAGACAGACACACGAGTGATCCTATAAGGGTTCCGTTTTCCTTTTGAGGTACGGAACCCTAAAAAGAAAATGATGGACTTCCATACAAACTTTCATCCCCTATTTAACCCCTTAAGGGCGTGGAATTTCCAAAATCCTTTCTTAGTGTTCACTTTTGTTACAAAAAGCTCTTGTGCAAAATTTTACGCTTTTAGATCCAGCTATTTTTAGGTTGTGCGTTGTCTGTCAGTTAGTCAATGAATTTAAGATTTTTATTAAGTGCAGTGAGAGTGTGTGAGCAGTGGTTAATGGCCGCGACTTACGAGTTATATATAGGTCGGAAGTTCGAACCTTGACAGGCGCTTTACTCTGTGTAAATTATCTCATCAGCACTGCTCTCTAAACGGTGAAGGAAAACATTGTGAGGAAACCGGCATGTCCTAGAACTAAAACTTCGAAGATATGTGACATCTGCCAACACGCACTGGGCCCGCCTGGTGGGTTACGGCCGACTCCCTCTCACAGAGAAGAGGCCTGTGTCCCAGCAGTGGGAACATCTTTTTGCAAAATTACCGATTTTCCTTGACAAAACGAGAACTAAAGGCTGTGTTATGTTACAAATCCTTATTATTAATATTAACCCGTTTTGCTTGACAAGTATGCAGTAAAATAATAATAACTACTTTCAGCTTAGCCCTTCTGCCTAGGCTTTTTCCAACTTATTATGTATTAAGCTTATTATGTATTAAGTGGACGGATTAGACGCGTATGTGAGGCACCGGGTAAAAACGGTGTCCCTTGCCGTTGACAGTCTTAAGAACAAAGAAACATTACATGTTTCATGGGATGTCTTGCCGTTTATCGAGCTGAAATATTACTTTCCTTTGAGAAGCAGTTTCCTTATATGGAATGAAATAATAATGTTACAGATGTTTAGTGGCGACAGTGATTACTTTCCATCGAGTTACTCGTTGTTTTTTTTTTAATCATTGCCCAATTTTGGCCTTACTACATGTATAAACTTACATACACAAAAATATATGTAGTATATAAATCAATACCCTAAAATAACGATTTAAATAAGTCACTAGGGATATCAAGATGTGGGTTATTCCCCGGCTTGATTGCGATCGTTGAACTAAATATAATCGGGCAGGAGTGTTGAGTCACAGTTTCCAAAAGTACAAACGAGCACAGGGTCGCATTAACTTCACAGTAAGGCTAGCATTAAGTAACTGAAGACGATCCTAGGTAACCCCAAATATGTAGGGCAGAGCCCAGCCTCAGCCCCTGATACTATATTTGTTTAAATTCAGTTCAATTGGTTTTACTTAAAATTTTCATATATTTATGTAGATACCTTTACTCCCTCTCACGCTCTCTGTGTGAGAGGGAATAAATAAAGGCTTTTCAGTAGTTGGAACATTAATGGCTAATGCTATAAGTAGATATTCTAATAACGTCACTCCTGCAGGTAGATTGTGTTTATTATTTACGTAAAATATCTGAAGTATAATCAGATAAATTCTGTTGAATTTTATTAATAAAAGTTAAAGTTATGAAGTAAAAATATCAGTCGCCCAGACTGCCCTAAAAATATCCGCAGCTAATATTAAAATATATTTAGGTTAAAAAAGCTATAAAGGTGTGTTCTTTTATAAGTGGGCATCCCAGCCTTTTGAGTACATTACCTGTTGACAACGATGAGGACGAATTTATTGATGCCCTATGATTCTTTCGACTCCTTTTTTATATACATGTACATATTATTATGTGTCTACATATCTCGGGACCATGGGGTCCCGGTCCTTTGGAAGGCGTACGAGGGGCCAAAACAAACTCGCAGAGGCCCCTTGGACAATTTTAAATGTAATGAGGCACCTACCGACGATTATCCCTGTATGCACTAAGCAAATGCACCCAAGGACAACCCTGGTTGGTGCAGGGCTATTGCAGAACATGGAAACAAAACATATTGGGCTATGGGTTTGGGTGGCTATAGTGGATTGGTTACTTAGAACTATGGAAGGCCTATGTCTCCTGCCTGATCAATTTTTATAGTATACACGGATAAATGGCAGGGGGTGACTTGCACACTCAATAATGGGCCCCCGAAAACGGTCGATAGCACATATTGACGTAGCGCAGGGGGCAACACTTCCTGAGGTGCTTGAGGAGTGGAGAGGTATTCCACGGCTATCAGGCAATCCCAGAAGTACGGTCAAGATCCCTACCAGCATCTTACTGGAATACTTCTTTCCTCCGAGCACGTTTGCTCTTGCGAGTCTCCACTCAAGCCGGCCAATTAAGGCAAGAATGGGGTGGGAGCTCTGTTCCTCGTCAGTGTTCATTCCAGCCAGCCAATAAAGGCAAGCCAGAGGTGAGGAACGAGACATCTCCCAAGAGATAGGGTCCATGCGGGGTCGCTACTGCCCAGCAGCTCGCCACATGCTGCCCTGCGGGTTTTTGTACCTCTCTTGGTCTGGCTCCTCATCCCAGACCCGTTTCGGCAAAGTAAACTCTATCGGCACAGACCTAGAGTTCGGAGCGCGCAAGCCCCACCACGACGTCAACGTAGAGATACGGCGGTGGGGTTATTATTATTATTATTTTAAGACTATATTTTATCTAACTAACTGTGTAGACAAATATTTTTATAAGTTGACCCGGGATTAGGAGGAAACATTATAATTCGCAATTAGTGAGCCCTTTGTTGTCGTTTCGGAAATTGAACCCATATAATGATCGACTTAAAAGATAAATTGATCTTTTCTTTGCTAAATTATCGATTTTCCTTGACAAAACGAGAACTAAAGGCTGTGTTATGTTACAAATCCTTATTATTAATATTAACCCTTTTTGCTTCACAAGTATGCAATAAAATAATAATACCTACTCTCAGCTCTCATCTGCCTAGGCTTTTTCCAGCTATTTTGGGGTCGGATTCCAGTCTAACCGGATGCAGCTGAATACCAGTATTTTGCATGGAACGGCTGCCTAATATCTGACCTTCACAACCCATTTACTGGGTAACACGGAACTCTTAGGTTTATATAAATAAAGGAAGAATAATAAAGGCTTATTTCCTGATCTCAACAATGTCACCAATGTAAATGCGTCGCATACAAAAAATCACAATATTAGCCGCTTTTATTTCAATATCAATATTCAACTACGTCGCAAAACTTACGCAGTGAACCATGAAACGGTATCATTCGGTTGAACACAATCATTTTATGAATAGTTTGTTACTGTAACATTCTAGATAACTACTTATAAGAAATGATTTTAAGTAGGTTGGTTTTATTATTATTATTAAAGACTATTTCAGACCATGTGTCCATTTTGTTAGTAACAATGTTCAAAAAACATAAAAGAAAGTTAACTCAATCACTACTGCGCCATTCCATGACAAATGGCGCAGCAATGATTGATGTAACCACAGTCCAGCCGACTAGCAATCATGCTAAGGATTATGTTTGTTCGGTTTCAGGTTTGTCGGCTGGGCAGTGACTCAAAAAAGTGAATAAAAAGAAACAAACATATTAATTAACTTTATCTTGTGAAGGTAGAAAGAAGTAGGAAAGGTAAGATTTCTAATCGTCCTTTAGAGTGATCAAAAAAATTTAATGTTTGTCTGTACTACAAGTTGGTATTTCTTTAAAATGATTAAAGTGTTGCCATTGCATGTCACAAATAAATCGAAAATAATATAAACTTCGCAGAAACACGCATGTGATATTTTTTTAATGGGATTTTTTTATGTGATTTTTTTTAACAGCTTTGGGTATTTTTATTTACTTTATATCGGATTTTTTTATTATTTTCCTTATTTATTGAAACATAAAATCCCTTTTCAGGTTACTTTTCAATGGAAATGTATATTAAAAATTTCAAAAGTTCATGCGTATTACTCAGGTCCAGTTTCTGGAATGTAAATCAGCGCGAAATTAATGTGACATCTTGTCAAGCACGCGAAAACTGCTGCGATTGGCTATTGATAAACCTTTCAACCAATCACTGCAGTTTACGTGCGCTTGACAATTTGTCACATAAATTTTGCGATAATATTTTTGTTGTTGAGTTTAGTGCTACACTAGTCACGTAGTTCATGAAAGGTCGAATGCCGCGAAGCGTATATACCCCTATGCTACGCAAGGTTCTACGGCGTAGCTCACACTGCTACGACGCGTGGTGTCCATGCGAAAATAACGTTTTGAAAAGCTTGTTTTTTTTTACGATATTGCATATGATTATTTTGATCATCATATGACGAAACACTGGCTACTGTAAATTAAACTTTATGAGTTTGTTCTTATGGTCGAGTTTGTTCTTCAATCGTTAATATTTGTAAGTTAGAACATATGCACGTGGAATGTTAATAAGCACGAATTGTGCTTTGCATTTTGATTAGAAACCTTCGTATCTATGTTTTTGTAAACTCATGAATAATTTACACATGTTGATATTTACTTGATCACGAAGACAATTAAACAATACTATTAAGAGAGGAAGCCAAATGGCAAGTGTGCTTTGTGTACTAAATTTGTGGTTTAAGTCATAAATTAAATAATTAGTCCTAGGCTAGTTTAAACTCTCGCAATTTTTTTTTTGCCAACCTACATTACCTCAAAAATAAATAGCATAATAATATAGTTTGTAGAGATAAAATGATGATAAAAAAACCTTTAATGGAAAACTGGGTTAAAAAAGTACTTGCGTTATTATTCAAACTCAAAGTATTTTTTCAATTAAACAATTTACAGGCACTTTTGAATTGTCAAAGAATTGATCAGTCAGAAATATGAAGCTAGTTGCACATTCCAAAGCGTAGTAGGATACTACCTATGGAGAAGAACCGGCAAGAAACTCTATGGACACATTTTTAAATTATATTGTTGCAAAAATTAGTTACATCATTAATGTTGAATTTATAATGATATTTGAGAACGAGGTAAAAAAGACGTGTATGTACGTTAAAAGCATCCAGCGTACATCACAAAGAAACAAACAAAAAAAACCGTGGTAGCTAAAAGATGACCAGTCCCAACCGACGGCACCCGTTCACGAACATGACGCATGGCCGGCACCATTCAGCTCAACCATTTTGAAGGGAACTAAATAACCGAATACAGTTTTGATAGCACGTCGCCACCAATGCAGCGAGACATTTGAGTGAGCATGACATACTTGAAGCCGCCAGGGCACATTGAAGTCAATAAAAGACATATTTTCCGGCAAATGGAACCTCTGTACATGGTACCCAAACCTGTTCTATGCAATTCGATTCAAGTCGGGGGACCGTTGTGTCGATCTGTGGAACACTTTTTTAATAAAATGATGATGTGGATATATTTATAAGACCCTGAAAGAAATCAACACGTGTTTCACCTCTCAACGAGGCATCCTCAGGATGACGATTGACTTGTCGCGAACTCGAACACGGCATGTTGCCACACCAAGCACCGAGCGCAGACTGACTCTTTTTATGATTTTATAATGGATTTCCGCAAGGTCACGCCTGAATCAATTAACCACTTTTTTAATCTAAGAGGTTCCCCGACTGCAATGACAATTTTATTTATCTGTTTAGTCAGCGAGTAAATGAATGTATTTTCACGTTGTATAAACAGATTAACTAATACAACTTGTTTATTACTGTTTAGTTTGTTTTGTAAACTTGTGTAATTAACGATATAATTATAGGAAGTACCTTTTGATGCAACAAATTGCTTGTATTAGGTACTTTAACATATAAATTGGGATAAGGACAGAATAATGATGATGATTGATATCAAAAACTCGTGCCAAAATCTCTCTTATAAACTTTGTGTCTATCATAATTAAAGTTAAGAGCATTTTGAGAAAGCATAGGTAGCAAATATTCTGTTAGCCAAATAAAAAGAGATTGCTGTCTTATAGAATACTAGCTTCCACCAGCGGCTTCGCCCGCGTAATATCTTTATAAATTCTAGCCTATATCACTCAGTGATAATATAGTATTCTACTGGTGAAAGAGTTTTTAAAATCCGTCCAGTAGTTTTTGAGTTTATCCATTACAGAAAAACATAGCAGCCTAGAGTCTGGATTTGTGCCTGGTTGATGGCAATAGACTCGCTCCCTGACATGGGACTTAAACATAACTGGCGAAATGGGGGTGTGCTATAGGTGCATCTCTACCTAACCCTTCGGGGAACATAAATAGGCGTAGAGTATAACTATTTTCTTAATGTCCCTCGGCAAACTTCGTGTTTTGTCAGTCGTCGGATTTGAGACCGGACGCTCTCAATCGACTTGGAAGTATATAGAGTTGTTAATACTCTTTTATCTTAATGCAATTTATTTTAAAAATGGGAGTAAGGCTGCTACAGTCGCAGGCACGAAAATAGTTTTACAGCTCTATATAGTTCACTCGCCGTGCCGATTTTAGCAATATCGGCGCCCCGGGCGAGATTTCTGTGGCACCCCTCACTACTTTTGGAGAGTAGAGGGGTGAAAATTGTAGCTTTTGTTCTAGTTAGAGGAATAAGAAAATACAGATTCTAAAGCGAGCGTAACGAGGTCAAAAATATCAGCACCCCAAAACAACAATAAAGTACTTATTTTTAAATTCAAATTATATATATTTCTGAATACACGATAAATCGAATAATTGATGGACATGAAAATTAACATTCATTTTTATTCGGAAATGCGATGATTCCCGAGGGACATTACGAAAATAGTCAGACTGTACACAATAAACTACGATGACGTCAACCCTTCAACTTGTTTAAAAACGAAAACTGAATTTAAACGCTTTCCTAAAGCGTTTTCAATCACTATTCTAACTAAATTCTGAACGACGAAGGCCGGATTTAGGCAAATCTTTTTATCGATCTTTTAAACCCGTTAGAGCACATAATTAACGAGAAATAGGATCGTTCGTAATAAACGTACACTTTAAGTACATTGGGTTGAGGTTTTGCGTATCTAAACATGAACGGATGTTCTTGTGATAAGCTTATTTTGGTTTGTAACTTAACCTTGACGGCGCGTCTAAAGATTTTACAACGCTAAACTTACGGAGTTGATTTTAGAACGATCATGACAGCTGTCAACTTGACGTAACCCCGAGTACTGAGAAGGCGGCCGAATGTCAAAAGATAGATCGCAAAGATGGATCGAAGCCGGCATTGATTAATTTAATGTCCGTTCAACGAATTTTATTTCTATACAGTAGGTATAAGGATGGCATTAAATGCAAAAAAGTGGTTACAATACCAACTGTTTACTGCAGCTGCCAATTTTCATGCCCCAAACACAATCGAAGTCAAAATCGGATGAACGGACTGTAAAAAAGATTTCTTTAAATGTCTAATCTTATTTCAAATGAAGTATGGTACATACAAAAAATAACGACTCTCTCTAAAATCAACTCAGCATGACCTAACATCACGCCTGTAATTTCCGACAGGTTGGGCAGAAAAAAAAAACATCACAAAAAAAAATACACAGCTATCCTAAAAATATAATTTCGATAAATTAAATAATGTTTTAATAACATAATTATTTTGGAATAATTAATGATTGTTTACGAAAAATCAACGTAAACAAGCTGTTTCTGTATACGATACGTGTCAACGTTACCCAAACATTTTTTTCTCCAAAAATATCTAAATGTTTCCCAAATCGTTAACATCCTCGTCAAAGTGAAAGCTCCGAGTAGGCGCCTCAATGACGATATTTCACAGAAAAGGTAATATAGCAATCATTTCCGGGTATGCCTTTAACCCGCGGATGATGCCTACATGTCAGCGATTTTACACCTTTTTATATTTTAGGCAAAGTTTTGCGGATAGTAAAAAAAATACAGCTGTGGTTTACAGATAGTAAGAAAAATACAGCTGTGGTTTACGGATAGTAAGAAAAATACAGCTGTGGTTTGCGGATAGTAAGAAAAATACAGCTGTGGTTTACGGATAGTAAGAAAAATACAGCTGTGGTTTGCGGATAGTAAGAAAAATACAGCTGTGGTTTGCGGATAGTAAGAAAAACGATTTCACAGTTGACTGTGAAATAATTTTTCTTATTTAACAATCTATACAGGGTGGCAGGGACATAGACGCGAAAACGATTACCATGGATTCAGTACATGATTATGAACGCCCCTGCGTTGGTATTTTTCGTTGTTTATAAAAGAAAAAAAAAACAACTGTTCCATACATTTTGACCGCGTAGGTAGGCACTTTTCTATGATACAGCAGATTTTTTTTAATAACTGACGAAAAATTTCAACGCATGAGGGTTTAGAACCATGTATTGAATTAACCATGTACTGAGGTAACCGTTTTCGCGTTACTATGGATTCATTACATGGTAAGTGTTTTATTTTTATTTTTTCTCAACATTTTTATTAGGTATTGTTAATCTCACTCACAATCTCACTGTGTAATTCATCAACATTTTCCTTTTTCTATCACAATAATATATCTCTTTTAAGCCACACCAAGCAGATTATTTATGAAATAATCTATATATATAAAAATGAATGCCTATTTCCCTTGGTCACGGCATCACGCTAAAACGTCTGAACGAATTTGCATGAAATTTGGCATATGGGTAGACCATGACCTGGAGAAGGACATAGGATATTTTTTATCCTGATATTCTCACGGGCTCGAGACTTATGTGGGTGAAACCGCGGGGCGCAGCTAGTAAACAATAGTTTCCACCAACCACCTTCTTTACCCAAAAATAAAGGCAGCTTCTTAAGTCCGTACACGCGAAATTGTCCCTCCTATTGTTAGGACTACTAATTACCTAATCGCAGTGTCTGACGTGGACTGAAAATAAACATAACCATTTCATCAACCCAGATTTTGTTATTTTGGAGTCTCTAACTCTTCATAACTGTTTTTTTTTCTTTAGTTTTCTTCCGTTAGCAAGCGAAGATATAAGGCTGGTTTCACAGCTGTTCGGAAGACTCGCACGGGCCGCCCGCACACGGGAGACCTGTACGGGTTAGTACGATACAGTTGTTAGCATTGTACGGGCTCTATTCGAAGCGGGTCGCGTATGGACCAATCCGCATCGCTATGAAACAATGTTCTAGCACCTCACTTGTGTCTCCGTTCCGAGGGCTCGTACGGGCGGCCCGCATGGGTTTCCCGGACAGCTGTGAACACAGCCTAAAACCAATGTCAAAGAGAAAACAAGAATTATCTGGGATTTGCGGATATCCTTGTGTCAGACCAGAAAATTCGTCTCCGGACGGAATTTGGAAGATCGTAATCTGTTATCCGTGTCATATGTATGTGTATACTCAAAGCTGCCGTTGTGGCTTCAAATGTCATCAGCAGAGTTAACCCTACCCTAATCAACGAAGTGAAAATACCAAACGTAAATAATTAGAATAAGGTTTTTCGAATCAAATTTTAAGTTACCTTTTAACGTTTGTTTATAGTTTTAATCTTTTAACTTCTTTGATTATGGAATAGGTATCTATAGATACCTATAGATTATGCTAGCATGATCAGCCTATACCGTTCCCAATGTTGGGAATACAGGTCTCCTCTCTGTCAAAGTCTGTCTGTCTGTCTGTCGTAATCCACCATGCGGGCCCAGTGCGGGTTGGTGGATGTCACATGACTTCGATTTTTTGGTTTTGGGACATGCATAGTTTCCTCGTGATGATTTCCTTCACCGTTTTTATATGTGTCTCATCTTCATCAAAATTTTAGCCGAAAGACGTTGATTGTTGGACATAGGCCTCCCCATTGCTCACCGTCCGCAAGGTGAGCAATGGGTAGCTCGCCGTCCGATAAGGACCAAGCCAGGGTCGACAGCGCGTTATGTTCCACGCGCGCCTCAAAGAGATGTCAGCAGAACTGACGGGGTCCACTAGGGCAATGCCTGCCGGGGTTGCGAAGAAGTCCGAAAGTGATATCGTGGCCCCCGGCAACAGGGCAACTAAAGGAACATGGGTGGGTTTTAGTCAGTAAAAGTCTGACACGCCCTACTGCTCGGTCCAGAGCGGGAAAAGTTATTTGCTAAGACACAACAAAAAAGGCCTACCCTAAGCCTCGCATCCAGCAGATTCCTGTGACTTTCACACGGTCATCGGTTCACCTTATGGAAAGCATCTATTCGAATGTAATTTGTGCGTCTTTTTGCCTCATATGTGACCACAAACGTCGTTGAACGAGAAATCAGTGCTCCTCCACCTTTACTTACCTCTTAATTAAACAGGATGGCCAATTAATGTGGGGTAAATAATTATTTCCCTTGAGCTTTCATATTATTTCAGGAACTTCCTTTTCCCAGGAATGCTTTTTATTTATAAATCCTTATACTTACTATGTTCACAGGAACAATACGACAGGTCTTTTAAAAATGGATTTTCTAAAAACTTTTGCGTTCGTTTTTTTTTTAGCATTATTTGGTATTCCCATTGAAATCGATATAATATGAGTTGTATACTTATTGAATACAATTTATCCACTAATGAATCTTCTAGGCATAATAATAATGTAGATACGGTAGCTTACACTAATTGGCAGAGACATGGTGTACTTAATACTCTTTTAGAATAGGTACTGGTTGTAGAATAGGTACTTTAGAACAAAAGACGTAACTAAATGTAGGTATATTTAGGTACCTACGGTTAATTTTGTCTTCTTGGTAAAGAAGACAAGTGGAACCGACGTATTTAATAATTTTAATTAACATACTTAATTGGGAATGTTAAACGAGAATAATTAAAGATTCTTGAGAAGACTTTGAAGAATTCTCGATAACTTGAGTTATTTGAGATAAAAAATACAGGTAACGATGGCGAAATTTTTAAGATATCGGCTCGGTACATCGACAATTATTAAAATTGAGTTTGGCGAAATAAAATTGGAGTTTCATGACTTTCTTACAGATGGACATGTAATTTTTGTACCTAGTTACTAGTTACTAAGAAACCATTCGACTATCGCTTAGGCATCTACCAACAATTTTTTTAACGTTACCACTGTCTGTGCGGCTCACGTGACTTTGTAGGCTTTGAAATTGTAGTAGGTAGGTACATACAGAAATAAATTAATCATTAGTAACGTATTAAATGTAACCAGTATATACGCGTCGGACCCCTATTTTAATAAGAATAAAGTTCATTTATGATTGAGTTTACAAAAAGGGTTAAGTTAAGTGTTTGGTCTCCTTTTAAGCAAACAATACCTATGTTACTTAATTTAGTAAAAAAAAACGGCATTTAAAATATCAAATAAATCCCCTCCCCACTCAACCTACTTCTATTCCTGCTCCTTCACTGTGCACGCGGTTCGGTTGTGGAATTCACTTCCGCCTGACATTAGGGACTGTCAAACTGTTGAAGCATTTAAACGAAGAGTGAAAGAACACTATCTTTCCACTTCGTCATAGTTGCGTAGTTATTTTATATCACATTATAATTATATATATAGTAGTGATATTTATTTTAGAAGTATGTATGTAAGTATATTCTCATATTGTATGTTTATATTGAAATTAGTGAATTGTTTTTTTTTTCTTCTTTGTTTTTTTTATCTTCTACGGTTACACACGTTGTCTACATCTCTTTTTATATACTTTTCTGTCGCAGGTATGCTGGAAGAGATTTCTTTAGAAATAAGCATTGCCTTTGTACGTACTTTTCTGTTCCTTTCTTCTTGTCAGTTTATATATGTGTGCATAAATGGTTAAATAAATAAATTTATATTTATATGACAAAAAAACTCCCTACAAGGATGTAGGGAGTTTTTTTTTTTGTCATATAAATGAATCTAAATGTATTGTGAGAGTTTTGATTCGAGTTCGAGTGTGAATACCTGCATACCTGTGAATAAAAACGGTTTTAAATTAAGATTCTAGAAAATTCAAGTGATAGTTAATTACCGTGTCGACAGTGAGACACGATGTTCCTTTGTGCAAAACATCAAGTTATAAACAAGCGGACCGTACGACCTCATTTGTATTAATTACACGATTAAGTACAACTATCAACTACATTACATTATAACAATAACTGTCCATCCGATTATAGGCCCTAACTTTGTAGACATAAGTGTGACAATACCATCAAATTATTATGCTATAGATGAAATTCGCGTAGGTGTGTTTGCTTGGGTCTCGTTTATTAAAATTATCTGACAACAATAAAATTAATAAGCTTGATGTCAACACGACCATGTTTATAATTAGAAAATATTTACATTAAATGAAAAAGACTTCATTAAATACAAATTAATTTCAATATTATATGTATTTTTTATATTATATACTTTATTTAATTTACGTACTTATCGTTTAATATAAAAAATAGTAGCCCACCGGTATCGGGAACAGGGTCCAAGTTGCCAGCCGTCAGGGCTTCAGAGAGAGGAACCTCCTGACAATGCGAGCCGTGTCCAGGAGTACCGCTTTCTGAATCAAGCCCTTAATCCAGCTGCCTAAAGAGAGCTTCCTTAGGTGTTGGTCGAGGCTCTTGGCAATCGTCAAATACTAATTCAATCGAGGACCACTAACTTTAGAGATTGATGACGAGCGAGGATTTTTGTAAGTCAGAAACAAAAAAAAAATTGACTCTCCGTACACATTACGGTGTAGATTCTTTTGATTCGCCGCTGGTCGGAGCGGGCGGTGACCAGCGGCGACAGCGGCGCGTTCAAATGCATAGTTTTATATGAAACTGTTCTCGCTCCCCGCGCCGCTGCCGTCGAGAACAGTTCCATATAAAACTATCCATTTGATCGCGCCGCTGTCGCCGCCGCCCCGCTGCCCGCTGCCGTCGAGAATACGGCCTGAAAGATCGCTTTTAGCGAGAAGACAAAATGGGCAGTGCCCATTGTGTCACCCTATGTAAAATTTTAACATTTATATCTATAATCCATATGGTGTACATAAAAAAGAATCTGGAGGCAAAGTAGTGCCCCCGCTAAGACGAGCCAAGCGAAGCGCAAGGGCATTACCTATATACCTTTTCTCGAAGCGCTTTATCGTTTTTTGAACCAAACCTAAGTTAAGAAACTTGGGTTTGGAATATACCGGATAAAGAAAATTCTCGGGATATGATGTCAATAGTGGACTTATTACACATATAAAATTTAAATTGTATCGCTACCGTCTCATGGTCGTAAGGTGAAAAATGTATTCACTGTTCATTACTTTTCTGTTATACAATATTTAATTATTAATTTATTTAGTTAATTATTTCTCATGTAGAGCCAAGCTTCTAATTCTACACGGCTCATCAATAAACTGACGACGATCGGGCCGGTAACGGCCAAGCCACATATTTTGACTAAGGTGTAGAGTTTGTGAAGTTAGGGCTTGTACAGTTAGGGCGTGTAGAGTTAGAAGCTTGGCTCTATATGAGGTCTAATAACTTTTTGGCAGTGTGAGCCATATGGTTTCGTCTTGGCAACATTTTACATGAAAATGTTTTTAGTGGGTATTCTAATAATAGGTTTGCTACCTATAAATATTTTTCTTGTACACAGACGATAATTTAAACCCATTATTTTACTCAAAATAAAATCTAACAAATGCTACTAAAAATAATCTATTTACTCCCAATAGGTACCTACAGGAATTTTAATCTAGATGAATTGCCTACTCTTGTGTTAATTTCAAACATTCTTATCATACAAAGGGAATAAGGCCCTGAAGTTCACACTTCATTTCTTCACATAACCTTTTTAACGGACCCTGAAGGCAATATCCCAAAAAAAGGTTTCGCTCCTAAATTTTTGGCGCTGACTTGGCAACACGAAAAAGTTTTGCCACCCAATTTACGATTACTCGATCAAAGTCAGTGTCGAGTTACACAAGATATTGGTTGGTAACTACATAATGATAAATAAGGCCAGTTATGAGCTACGGTGTTGTGTCTTTGGTTTGTTCTTCTATAGATAATATCTGCTCGAGAAACACGAGAATAGGTTACGATGTGATACAATGAGTATGGGCCATCAAGCCACGTTATTAGCGGCCCTGACTGCCTAGAATTTGCTGAATAACCTCATACCTCGTAAACTTTACGCTTCGATCTTTCGAAATCAGTTCATTTGGGCGTGATTTTAAGAAACCGAAGCGAAAGCACTCTAGTTTCATCTCTGTATTCATATAGCATAACCCGAAATTACTTTAATATACAATTACTCAGTTTTGGGTACGAGATATTCGTGTTTATCAAGACTTTGACGAGTATTTGTTTCGCTATACTGAACTACGAACTAGTTTCGAAGCCTTTATTCGGGAGCCGCTCACATCGCGACACCGACACGTCGCGAGTATCACATGAGTGAAACAGTAAACAACAACAAAACAAGTTATTTGTTAAACTTACCAAACGTAAGATGTTCATTTACGTAGTGTCTATCGTGTTTCTGTAAATTTGATTCTGTCAACTGTGTAAATTCAACGTTTAAATTACATTGTAGGTCTAACTTACGATCCCAATGTCTCGTGCAACCATTTTGCTTTCACTTTTACGTATTTTATTTGTACACATCAAACATCATAGACCCCAAATGAGATGACACAAACATTCTTATTTGATAATTTGCACTCGACTTCCCATCACTATTTTTCTACACTATACTTCACTTACTATAATATTAGATCACTACACTACATGCTTTTCCGACACATAGGTACTTTATAGTACCTTCCCACAACGACATATTCCGTAAGAGTCTAGTGGAAACTAAGCACTAGCACTAGATTATCTCAAGCCTGTACCATCGACACCACATCATCAAGTCGTCAATAGTAAATGAATAAAATATGAAAAATATAACAAATAATTAATTCACTTGGGACGGGTTAAGATGATAATCATACAATAACTACCATGTAGAGATATCTAGGTGTTAAGTTCAGTATCCACGAGGCATGATTGTCATCTAATCTCAAACGTCTTACAAATCAGGAGCTATATATCTTTTTTTTTTCAGATAATGTAAAATGTTCCATGTAACACTTTTAGGTTTGCCATAATTTAAGTGTTCATCCACTTAATTATTATATCTAATACAAACAGTTGAGTTTCACTGTTCAACGAGCCCTCGAGACTACTCTTACTGGAAAGCAAGATTGTTGAATCTCCGCCAGATACTGGTAAAAATAAGGATTTGAAAAGCAAACATTTCATACAGCTTTGGAAATGAAGCCATCGACACTGTCACAACACACGCTTTAATACTTTAAATCTTTATCAGTGTCGTATCGTCGATATCGTCTAGAATCTTCGCCAGTTGTTGTCCTGCAGCTCGTGTGAGGTTGCGACGACCCCAAAGGTCAGTTGTGGCAGGTGTCAGCTCGTTAGTTCTATCAGCAAATCTTGACATGCAGGCAAAACATACAATTGTCTGGGTTACTACATAAACACACAGTGTAAGGTAAATAGATTTTTATCACAAATATTGTTCTGAAGAAGCTTTCACTCAACTGCGTAGCACACTCAGGCCCGCTGCCATCACAATACTTTCAGCACTAATCTAATTACATAGCACCAATATGAAAGAGACAGAGAGATTTTTAAATAAAACACATTGAGTGAATTGTGGTGCAAGCAAGCCTTAAAATCAAAATCGTTTTCACTACACGATCCACAGGTCAGGCAAGTTTTTCCTTTAGGAAATTTACACTTGCAGCCCGGTGTCTGGATTTCTATCCGGCAATAGACTCGCCCCTATTACACGGGACTTAAACATAACTGGCAAACTATGGGTAATACGCACCTCTGGTTCTCATCAGGAAATACAGACGAGTTGTTGATGGTATGTATTTTATATGCAAATCTCAACGATGCTGTCAGTAAACATCAAAGCTTCATCCTGTGCGCGGTACAGATAGTTGGAGGATAGTTTCACCACATTGAGGCAAATATTTTTGCGTTGAATTTTGGTACGGAACCTTGTATTTTGGCTTGTGTGTTCTCTAAAATCAAAACCACACGGAAATAACAATATTACATAACATCACAACCCCTCCGAGGCTCGGCAAGCACATTAAGCAGTTGGTCTCGGCTTTCATTCTTGGATATTTGATAGTCGTACCGGGTCATCAAAAACCCAAAAGTTTGACAGCTAGTCTCACCAAGGAGTATCGTATTACACAGTAACTGGGTTGTGGAGGTCAAATAGGCAGGAGCTCCATATAAAATACTGATATTTAGCTGCATCCGGTTAGCCTTTTCCTAACTATGTTGGGGTCGGCTTCCAGAGCCGACCCCAACATAGTTAGGAAAAGGCTAGGCAGATAATGACGCCTGTATTTCTAAAAGAGGGAGACAGTAGTGTATTCCTAGTGCAGCTTATTTTTACAAGCTATGTTTAAGTTTCAAGTAATAGGGAGCGAGTCTTTTGCCACAAATCCAGAATCCGGCCTGCTACAGAAAATTTCGTAATGGAAGAACCCAGTAACGCTTTGCCGATCCATAAATAAAACCAATGACTATGCAGCAGTCGGTCGTATTAGTGATCAACAGACCAAAGAGGCGGACAAACAAATAGTTATAATATAAAAATCAATTGACGTGCGTTAGTCTCGCAAAAACTCGAAAACGGCTCGACTGATTTGTTTTTGAAGTGAAAACTTCTTTAGGCGCGTTGGGCATTTTTGAGATGGGACTAAACCATTGATTCCACGACACTGTTACGCAATTTTCCGACACCGTGGAGTAAAAGACATCAACGCGTTGATTATCGCGGTACATTGAGTAAAACACATCAACGCGTTGATTACCGCGGTGCTGATTTTTTTTCAAGTTTTCACTTCTGTCGGCACTCCCAGAGTGCCACGGTTTTTTTTTTTTGTTTTATTCGCCAGTGGTGGTTTAAAACAAAAAGAGTAGCCAATCAATCGAAATTTTGTCTCACGCAATACGAAGTTTACCGGGTCATCTAGTACGTAATAAATAAATCAATTAATTAGACACATACAATTTGTTATAAATTTAACAGGACTAGGGGTTATTTCACAAGCTCGGGCGCGACGCAAAGCGCTTTTCCAAAAATCGTACCTTTATTTTAAACGTAATTATAATCCGTATAGGCAGCAAAAAAGTTTCCTAAAAAGGTTACCATTTTTTTTTTGGTGCCATTACTTAAATTTAATTTCTGGCTGTACATCATAAACTAGAGATCAAACGAACTGATTGATTGAAATAGTAGCACTAGTACTAAGTTTAATAATTCTTATTTTAGCATTAGTAGGTACTAAGTTAAATGATTCTTATTTAAAAAAAATATTCAGTGAGTTCTTGTGCTTCTGCTGACAGAACCGGTATTCCGTTTACTCATACAATAATAATGCCAGCCTATTATTGTTCCACTGGAGGGTGAAGACTTCTTCTCATATAAAGAAGGCACAAGCATTGATGACCACACTTGCTCAAGACGGGCTGGCTATTTCAGCCTTATTTTAATTTATAAGGCCAGGTTTCCTCACGATGTTTTTCCTTCGCCGATGTCACTATAATGTTCAAGATAAACTCAGAAAGTACATATGAATTGACAAATTCATATCGATACTTGCCAGGATTTAAACCCACAACCTCGTGCATGAGAGGCGAAGCTGGGCCATCATACTCATATACATTCCGTTATTTTAATTATCGTAGATTATGTATTTAGGAGGCTGATTCTTCTCAGCATTTTTTTTATTTGTGGGGATTAAACTTAAGACTTCGCTCTCGGTAGTCGGTGGAAGCCTTTTTTTTGGGTAGAAAATGATCAAATAACTTCTCCCGCTCTGGGTGGAGCGAGAGGGTGTGTCAGACTCTTAATGACTAAAACCCACCCGTGTTCCTTCAGGTGCCCTGTTGCCGGGGGCCACGATCTCCCTTTCGGTTTTCTTCGCAACCCCGGCAGGCATCGGCCCTAGCGGACCTCGTCAATTCTGCTGACATCTCTTTGAGGTGCGCGTGGAACACAACGTCGAACCGGGCCTGGTCTTTATCGGACGGTGAGCTACCCATTGCTCACCGTCTGCAAGCCCGCGCCTACGGTGGCCGGAAATCGACTTGCAATTCCCGACGCCCTGGGCGTCTCCTCCTGCGGCGGTTAGGGGCGTGAGGGCGCGAAATTTGCCTCTCCCTCACGCGTTCCGCCTGCTCCTTCGCGAGCATTACCGCTTCGCAGAAGGAGGTGACGGCCTCCCATTTCCTCTCGCTCCGTACCATGGCCTGAACCAGGGCCCGACGCGAGAGATCACCGCCGCCGATCGCCTCCACGAGGACACAGCGATGCTCCGCCCAAGCCGGGCAGACCTCCACCGTATGCTCCACCGTGTCCTCCGGGCGATCCACACAATGGTGACACAAAAGAGAGGGCTTTTACAAAAGAGAGCTGTCAGAGCCATTTATAATCTACGTCGCCGCGAATCTCTCAGGAAACTATTTAAAAGGATTAATATTATGACGGTACCTTGCCAATTCATTTATGAAAATATTATGTATGTAAGGAAAAATCCACATCTTTTTAATAAAATAAGTGATAGACATAATTTTAATACTAGAAATAAAGATAAACTAGATCAACCATTTTTCAGATTATCTAAAGTACATACATCTTTTATGGGGTACTGTGTTAAATGTTACAACAAAATACCTTGTGACATATTGCAATTAAATGAAAGAAAATTTAAAACTCAGATTAAAAGTACACTTTGTAAACAAGCATATTACAAATTAGAGGATTATATCCAAGATAAGAGTGCTTGGAAACATGCTGGTCCTGCTCCATAGGACAATTTAGAATCAAGACAAAATCAAACAGGTTGCTAATTTAATTGTTAAATTTATAATTTTGTATTATATGACATTGATTTTACATTCTGTGATTACTTCCTCACACACTGACTTATTAATTTTAAAAACATTAGGAAAATCGTCTACTTTTACTATGTTTGTAAATATGTGAGCACCATGTATCTATCATATAATTAAATTATCTGTCGTTGCTTCATTTTTAATTCTTTTTACCTATTGTGGTATAGTAATTTTATTCTAGGTGCATCGTCTTCACATATAATTATTTAAGTAATGTACGTACTAATACAAACTATTGTAAAACATTTTAAAAGAGTAACGGTGGAGTTTCTTGCCCATTCTTCTCCATACGAAAACTACCTTTTGGAAGGGGCGACTAGAATCAATTATATTATTTTGTAAATTTTGACGTTCAAAAGTGCCATACATGGGCCTATTTGAAATAAATGTTTTGACTTTGACTTTGACTTTGACACCCGGGCGTTTCCTCCCGCCTTATCCTGTGCAGGAACCTCCTGAAACAGCCGTGCCCGGTGAGGACCTGCGTCAGGCGGAAGGTGAGGACGCCGTGGCGCCTCTCTAGCCACTTCTCAAAAGTCGGTGGAAGCCTGACATAATGATTAAGTTTAATTTTGAAAACTCAATATCTCTATCATAATGCTGAGCGATAGCCGATTTGCGTGGATGTGACGCATGCTTCCCCAACTTTTTTTAAAACTTTTTTATGTATTTAAAACTTTTTTTTTTGCGTCATGTTTACCGCAAATAAACGTTTTTTCTTTCTTTCTTTCTTTCTTTCTATTTAAATAAACCGTGTAATTACAAAATGAGTGTTTGTCAACGATAATTACTCCACATTTTATGACTCTCAAGAGTCTTTTAATATAATTCTTTAGGGTAGAAACACAATCAGAAGAACGGTTTTATTACTAAGTTTTCCTTTTAGATTACCTAGTCGATGGCAATAGGCTCGCCCCCTATTACATGGGACTTTACTGGCGTAATGTGGATTAACTATAAGTGTACCTCTGCCAACCCTTCGCAGAATTCAGGCGTAATGTAATGTAATGTTTTCCTTAGATAATTATTGTGTTATAATTAACACAATAATTTAGAGTTATTTCAAGAGCATACAAAGTCATGCTTTTTGTCTACATTATTAGGTAGACCTTATGGCGAATAAAGTTTTTTAAGGATGGACTGGACAAAATGTAGTGTTGGCTAGACATAAACAAATTAAATCATAAACTGGTCTGATTATTATTGTTATTTGAATGATTTTATTTGTTTTGTTTATTTTATATATTTCCTTAATAAGGCACCAAGTTCCGATATACTAAGCACAAAAAATATCTTTCATTATGGCCATGAAACTTCTATTAGTTTACAGCCACAATTTCTACTTATTACCATATAGGTATTTAGCATTATATATAACATAACTGACGAAATGTGGCTGTATGCCTCTGCCTTACCCTTCGGGGAATACAGTTGTGCGTGATGTTATGTTATGTGTATCCCATAACAACAATCTCTAATTCCTGCCGTCATTTTTCACCCGCGCGGTGTATCGCCTTCCTAAGGTATCTTAACACAGGTCTTAGTAGCAAACTTACCATCTCCTTGACAGCCGCGGAGATGTATTAAATTAAGCCTAATTTTTCTCCAGGCCCCAAAATATTCAACACACAAATTTTCCTTAAATTAATTTGGCGACAGAATTATAGTAGAAAGCTATGCTAGTGGAGAGTAATTGAAAAGATTTATGTCAGGTTGTGTTACGTCCGCGTTGCGGAAGATAAATTAAGTTTTTATAATAAAAAATACATGACGATTAAATGTATATTTTATTGTTTGTAAGAATTATGTTTTCAGCATACTATTAATTGGATCAACAGCTGGGCTTTACAATGTGTATTGGACGATCATAACTATTTAACTTGCGGAGGTGCTTTTAAGGCGAATGCATCAATTACAAATGAGTGAATGTTAAAAAGAGTTTTTCACCGACTTGTGAACACCACCCACATAAAGTTCGTTCACGGAGACTGGCTAATGTCATTATATATTAGCTTTTGCCAGCGACTTCGTCCGCGTGAAATTTCGGGCCCCGATCCATCGCGTCGCATCGCATCGCCCGCCCGCGCTTTTACTTCGTTTTCACTTTCTGATTTTTTTTGGCTCCTAAGGTTCTTTGCGTGATTTTACCTTCCTCAAGAATTGGGCTATCAAATGCAAAAATAACGTTTCAAATCCAACAAGTACTTCCAGAGATTAGGGCGTATTTTATAGTAGGTATTACATTTCCATTTCAGAAAATAAAAAAGAGAAGAAAGAAATAAAATGCTTTTATTTGCGGTAAACATGACACAAAGAAAGATAAAAAATAAACACGTATTTATGAAATTGGGGGAAAATATGCTTCACATCCACGCAAAACGGCCATCGCTCAGCATAATGCTACGACCCTATACGTTGGTTTTCAGCGACAGCCGGCGCTGACATGATGACGTCAACCGGTGCAGTATAAAGTGAAATAACAAATCAAAAATAAAATAAATACAATACTTAGTCCTAAATGTTTACAAATATAATATTTAAAATGACATTTCGTTCCGTCGGCGACTTATTGCAATCTGTGCGCTCAGATATAAAACTATTTGCTTGACGTAAATAGTTTTTTTACTTAATTGTTTTAATTTCGTGATCAACTTTTCTGTTAATAGTGACCTTTCAAGTTAAGCCAACAATAGAAAAACTCAAAATTTCGACTGATTTCCCTGACTAACTTTGATCGATTCAGTTAATAACTTCACAGACTTTAGTCATTCGGCTTGAATATTGATTATGCTATTTCGATTCTACTTAATCGATTTCAGATATCATCTATGCATGTTATTATTATCATTATGATGGCGTTGTTCTTCTAAACTACGCAACGAATTCTGATGCGATTTTCACCATCATTTAAAAAAATCCCGGAATGTTTAAATGAATATTTAATAACTTAAAATATTTAACTTCAACGCGGTCTAACAAACTCTTCAGCTTCATTATTTGTAAAAATGCGACGAAATTTACAAAATAAATAAACTCCATTTGAAATAAGATTAAATCATTTAAACAAACCTTTTTTACAGTCCGTTAAACCGATTTTGACTTCTATTGCGTTGGTGGCATGACAAATGGTAGCTGCAGCAAACAGTTGGTACTGTTATTGCTTTTAATGCCATCCTTATGCCTACGATATAGAAGTCAAAATCGGTTGAACGGACAGTAAAAAAGATTTTTTTTATCTTTTTTCAAATGGAGTATAAACGTAGTTCGTACGAAACATTCGCACGATATTTATCACGTTGATTCCGATAAGCTGTAATTACGTAGGTAAACCGAAAAGTACCACTTCAGCTAATCATTCACTATAATCTTACAGACGACTCCCACTCATAGCAGTCGTGATCCCACTTTGCAAATAATCGACACGATTAATTTCCCTTTGGGAGTCCCATGGGGGGTAACCTACTGGTTGTCGGTTAGTGTCAAGTTCCGTAATTAATACTTATGAGGTAATAACTAAGGATATAAATTGTACAATTCCTGTTATATTCTAGCAAGCAGTTCTTTCTTTCTTTTTCATGTGGTTAGTGACTAACCCTTTTTTTTTTTGGAAATCGGCCTGCGATTCCCGACGCCCAGGGCATCTCCTCCTGCGGCGGTTAGGGGCGTGGAGGCCACGATCTCCCTTTTGGTTTTCTTCGCACCCCCGGCAGACATCGGCCCTAACGGACCCCGTCAATTCTGCTGACATCTCTTTGAGGCGCGCGTGGAACACAACGCGCCGTCGACCCGGGCCTGGTCCTTATCGGACGGTGAGCTACCCATTGCTCACCGTCCGCAAGCCCGCGCCTACGGTGGCCGGAAATCGGCCTGCGATTCCCGACGCCCAGGGCGTCTCCTCCTGCGACGGTTAGGGGCGTGAGGGCGCGAATAGATTACATGTAAATGTGTTATCTATTACTAGGACTTATCTTATAAATACCTAGGACTTTTAATAGATAACACATTTACATGTAATCTAAATGTTAATATCGTTTGTAACAAGCTACGCTCCATTTTGGGTAAATTGAAAATCTTAAATATGTTGTCAGTAGGAAAGTACTGTATACCTTGTATTACGCACTGGCTAACTCAACTATTGGTTATAGCTTCGGTGGATATGGTCTTACATTCCCTACACAATTAAATAAAATTAACATCTTGCAGTAAAGCTTAATAAAACTAATTATAAAAGAAAAAAAAATTAAGAAAACATTAAACAAAAATTATGAAAAACTGTCCAAAATTTGTATAGTCCATCCCTGTCCATCTTTAAAGTAAGTTAAATATCTTGACTGAACAATTTAATTTATTTAATTATCAGTACCACAAAGTGGAACGTAAGCATATGTAACCAACTCGTTTATCTCAGAAGAGAGGATTACCTCTCCTCTCAACTGTGAGTATTTATATACCTATAGTATGTATGTTTATATATTTAATCTTCATGTATGTATTTATTTAAGTATATGTTAATTTATTACGTTTATATATGTGGGTATATTTTAGTCTAAGACTTCGCATATCCATATTTTCTCTTCTTTTTCTGACACACTATTGTCTACATTTCTTTTTCATTTCTCCTTTCGCAGGTCTGCTAGAAGAAATTCCTTAAGAAATAAGCAGTACCTTTGTACTCAAATTATTATTATGTCATTTCTCTATGTATTTTACTGTGTGTACATAACTAAGAAGACACTTGCTGTTCCAAAAGTAAAAAAATACTTTGATAAGCGCACAAGAAGGTACGTAGTACCAAGGTTAGCGAATGAGCTACCCCCAAAACTGCGATCGCATGTCAAGATCTATCATTCTGTCCATAGCTGTCTGTAACAAACCTCACGTTTGTTATAATGCCTTTTTGTAAAATACGAGATTTTTATTTCGACTGTAGATATGTTATTTTATAGTTTACTTAGCATGATTAAGTTTTACCATATTAATTTTCAAAATTCAAAATTTGTAATCAATTGATTGACGAGAACAACTGCCGACAAACTATTATGCAGTTTGGCAGATTTTATGTATTTTATTGTTAATACAGATTTTGAATAAATAAATAAAAATAATTACTTAAACTTTAAGCAACGTTTAGTTATGTTTTCCAAAACCAATAAAAAGCGTGAATCCCCTTATTTTTCCTGTGTATCATCTTGTGTATAATCCCTTTATGTTATGTACTGAATGTACTACGCCAATCTGCGACCTATTCACATTAGTCCAGCCAGATAGTCGGGTCACACCGCGACCTTCCGAAATGTGATAACGTTAGATATTCTTGTTTTTATACATATCTCACGATGCTGCGATGTTTTTCTACTAATATGCTATTTTTGTGATTGTTTGTCTGTGTGTAACCATAATCATGTCGCGCATCGATTAGAATAAACATAAAAAACCAACGATTTCCAAAAAAAAAACAAAGTGAAATTGGTATCTTTGGCTCTGTAATATTTTTTAAATGTCTATCGATGTTTTCAATAGTTAATGCCCCTCTCTAACAACCACTACATCCGTGGGTGCGCAATGTGGAATACTTTGGGTGATATTCGCATGGGTGATCTTGATTATCTAAACGGAATTAATGCGTCCTAACCCTACGGTTATCCTAGTACTACCCCCGTCAACCCTTTTGATAATATCAAACCATTATTATAGAATAGGTATACCTCTGAAAGAATATTTCTCTACATTTTAAGTCCCCACGAGAGTGAATTTGTAAAAGCTTCATTTTAAATTTTTGTTTACTAACTTTTAACAGATTCTTGTTCAGAAAAATCTGAAAAACATTAGCATATTCATATAGCAAGGTAAAAAGTTCTGTAAACAAAGGCACGAACGCTTTCAGACAAATTGTTGGATAATAGACGTATCACACTATTCAAGGCTGTCTGTAACAATGCCCAATCTATACTGTGGTATTTGTAGTCTACTAGCGACCCGCACCCGCATTGTTTTTGCGACTAAACAAAACATCGAGATTTCTTTTATTTTATGTAAGTTTAATCCCTCAAAAAACTTAACATGTAAAAAAAGCAAGTCTCGCAACGCAGTTCTTCTACCGTAAAAAGATGTGAAATCTAATGTAATATCAAGTCTGTTAACTTATTCAGTACCTATCTATTTGTCATCTTCATTTCTTTACTTTAGATAGAATGACCCAGGCTTCTAGCTTTCTCCACAAAGAAGTTAAGGGGGGTCGAAAATGTCCTGAATGGCTTCGAGAAAAATGGTACGACTGTGCCTTTTTGTTTGTTTTGCTCGACTTGGCGGGGGCAGTGCCGTGCCCCACGATGTTAACGTAATATACATATAATTGGCCGGTCATATTCGCCGTAGTTCCGATGACCGTTTGGGGGAGACCGCAAATCGGCAAACGTAAGGACGTCCTCAAAGCTCCTGCAGCAGGCGCGACGCGACACCGGTAAAACAATTTCCGTGAATTTTTCATAGCAATTGTTTCATCAGAGTCGTGTCTCAGTGGAGCGAAGGTCTTCGTAGGGTGATTGGCAGCAGCTGGATGAGAGTTGCCGAGAATCGGGCAGGATGAGAGTTGCCGAGAATCGAGCGGGATGAGAGTGGCCGAGAATCGAGCGGGATGAGAGTTGCCGAGAATAGAGCTAAATGTCGTGCAATTTGATGTAGTACCGTGTCACTGCTGGCTTATGTCCATCAGTGGACATAGGCTGATGATGATACGCATAAAGCTTTTAAATTATGGTGTAAAATTACATCAGAATTCGTTGCGTAGTTTAGAAGAACAACGCGGTCACGTAATATGACGGACATGAAAAGCGAATTTAATTTATAATTATGTATTTCCATAGATGATTTCTGAAATCGAATAAGGAGAATCAAAATGGCAGGATCAATATTCACGGCGAACATGTAAAAGACTAGTTGTTAACTCAGTGTTAATTTATAAAATGACATCAATCAAAGTTATTCAGTAAATTAAAGTCAGTCGAAAATTTTATTAGAGTCTTTCTACTATTTACTTAACTAGAAAGATGCCCAATTAACAGAAAAGCTGCTCACGAAAATTAAACAATAACAAAACAAAAAAAAGTATTTTGATTAGATATACATTAATTCTGTAACCAGTCAATAAAGATAAATTTAAAGATAAACAAATAATTTTAGAAGCGTTTTACAGTAGGAAATTTTAGAGAAGTACCAAAAACAAGTTAGAAACATCTTGTAATCCAAATCTTTTCTAATGCCAGACTGTTTTACTGTAAAAAGTCTCTTAACGTTTTCAATTAAAGTTTGCGTAATTTTTTTTCCGATGGCCTCTCCCGCGAGGATTTACAATGTATCATTTCCCGCAATTTTTCTTTTCCTAAGAGGTTTTTATAGTTAAGACCTTGAGGAAAATGTCGTCTTCTTAAGGAAGTAAATGATAAGCCCTTGGTGTTACATAAGGCAGAAAACTGTAGGTATACATATAAAAAACGGCCAAGTACGAGTTCGACTCGTACACGAAGGGATCCCCACAATATTTAACAATTTTTTTTTAAATTACACATAACATCACGCCTTGTTTCCCCGAAGGGTTGGGCAGAGGTGTATCTGTAGCAGGTACACCCACATACACACAAATACTACTTTTTAAAATACTTTTGTTATAAGACATCCTTTCATTTTTAACTTACTTTTTTTTTTTTTTCTTATTTTTTTTTTTTCGAAATCCCTCTATTATTTTATGGGCGACTTGCTATCCGATAAAATAACTCTTAAGCTTTTAGAAATAATAAACATAATCCATATCGAGCCAATAACATCGGAGACATGACAAACGCTAGTAAAAAAAAAACGGTCAAGAGCGAGTCAGACTCGCGCACCGAGGGTTCCGTACCATTTTAAATGTTTATGGGCGAGGCCCTTATTCGTCAGAGAATTACACTGCCGTGTAGAATATTGCAGTTATAGATCAGCGCCATCTCTTGACCGATGGCGAAACTAATGTAATTTGAGTTGATGATTTCTGAAAAAGTTTGCTATGTAGAGACAATCTTTACATAAATTTCTATCACATACAATAATTTCAGATTTTTCTCTATGCAAACTTCGGAGATAAGGGGGGAACGGTATTTTTTAAAACATTTTTAGTCAAAAGATGAAAACTATGAGGCCTAAAACAAAAAAATAGAAATATGTTTGAGAATGTGCAATTAGCACTCTTTCATATGATAGGGACATGCCCTAGTAGCCCCACTTCGAATTTTTAAGACCCTCGTTCAGTCCCGGTTACAAAAAAAATAATAAAAATTATTTCTTAATTGCAAAATAGTTGGACAAACGTCATCCAAAACTATTCCAAATTTCAAGTTGATAGCATTCTTTGATAGCGTTCTTGAGATATCCAGCTGTGACAAACAGATGGACAGACAGAGTGAGTCGCACCATAAGGGTTCCTTTTTACCATTTTGGTATGGAACCCTACTAAAAAACTTAATAACATGAAAAATATTAAAGATAGACCCCTCCATTTAAAGTTAATTTTCGATATTTTTTATGAATATTCAGAAAAATACGGGGGTTCACATGCCCATGGGCGACGTTGTATAAACTCCTATAAAGGGTCTCCGAAACGATCAAGGAAATGAAAAGAAATGAAATTGTTTATTCTGCAAATAGAATATCGGAATGACTATTACACGTCATATATAAAAAAATATAAGCTAGTTGAGTTCGGCGTTTCCTATCTGACTACTCTGAGAAGAAAGCCCGAAACAAACTCAGAGGTCGCAGTCTCTTTTAATAGATATAATCTTGGTCAGGCCGTATGAGGACCATGTAGATTAGTGTCTGAAATGGTATTTTGCTGATAATTGTCATTTTTTACGTGATTGATACACATTAATGCAAAAATTAATCGTTTAACAAATGCAATTGAAGCGATTGACAATATTACTACAATAGAAATTGATGGCAATCGATCAATCGCAATTGATTGTTTCGGGACCCCTTATTAGGATAGATAATATAGATAAAACAGTCTTTCTTAAAGTTGGCAACGTCCGTCGCAAATAGCTGTCAAATATTTACCTGTTTAGATTAATTGTACAGTTTATACAGAAATATTTTATTTACAAATACCTATTTACATGATTTTTAAAACTAAGACTTAATAATAATAATATGTACAATTATATGTATTTGATTAATTTGGCAATATTACTGTATTGACATTTGAAATTGATACTTGAAATTGGACACTGTCCAAAATTTATAACAAGGCAACTTTCTTCAAGAACTGTTTACAACAAAAAACTTTAAATTCAACTTTAGCTTTTATAAGAATCGTAAATTATGTAGGTACTTTAAATTTTAACTTACCAATACAAGTCTCAACAAGATCAGTAGCACTGAGTACAGCCTTCCGTGATTCTGAAACAAGAAAAAAAACGGAAATATTAATAAGGATATAGTAACTACTAACGACATCGAAACTATCTCATTATGTACTACCAAATCTTCAAAGGAATTAAGTCAAGAGGATTGGGTTTAATTTGTGTTTCTGAGCAGATTCTGCCAATAACCCTAAACTGAGCCCACTAATCTGTCTGTCAAACGAAGGACATGTCAATTTCTTTTTCATAGATCATAAGTAGCTGTTATTGAGAAACCCATGTTCAGGATATAATAACATGAGAGTAGGTACCGGCGGAGATTAATACAGATGGGGCATTCCGCAAAATCATTTAAATAAAAAGCGACTCTTGCTACGACACAATAAAGAGCAATTCAGGTCGCACAGCGCTAATCACCCACAGTTATACACCTAGAAGTTGCCTCTCTTTCTATCGCGTGACTCTTAGATCTTCTGACTAAGTACGTTACACTCGCTGAATTGGCCCGACAAGACGGGCCCCCCGCGTACTTATAGCTTCATACCTAAACTGCCCTGGGTCCCATTTGTATTAATCTGTGGTATCAGTAGGACCACGAAAAATGTCGGAGGTTTCGTGGGACACCGGGTTGGAACGAAGTTTCTTTCGCTCTATAATATGTATTAATACGAGCCATCTAGTAGGATCAAAAGTTTCGACGGTCAAAATTTTTTGTTTTTTAAAACAGAGCCATCTAGTACAAGTTTTTAGCCTTGCAAAAAAACTTCAAACTGACTTTTTTGAGCAAAACGCTTATTCATTACGTGATGATTTCTGCCAGTTTACTCCAACTAAACCGCGTCAAAGAACATCGTTCTAATGATGTGTAGAGTTCCCCGGAGGACACGGTGGAGCATACGGTGGAGGTCTGCCCAGCTTGGGCGGAGCATCACCGTGTCCTCGTGGAGGCGATCGGCAGCGGTGATCTCTCGCGTCCGGCCCTGGTTCAGGCCATGGTACGGAGCGAGAGGAAATAGGAGGAGACGGAGCGCGTGAGGAAGAGGCAAATTTCGCGCCCTCACGCCCCTAACCGCCGCAGGAGGAGACGCTCAGGGCGTCGGAAATCGCAAGCCGATTTCCGACCACCGTAGGCGCGGGCTTGCGGACGGTGAGCAATGGGTAGCTCACCGTCCGATAAGGACCAGGCCCGGGTCGACTGCGCGTTGTGTTCCACGCGCGCCTCAAAGAGATGTCAGCAGAATTGCCGGGGTCCGCTAGGGCCGATGCCTGCCGGGGTTGCAAAGAAAACCGAAAGGGAGATCGTGGCCCCCGGCAACAGGGCAACTGAAGGAACACGGGTAGGTTTTAGTCAGTAAGAGTCTGACACGCCCTCCTGCTCCGCCCAGAGCGGGAAAAGTTATTTGATGATTTCCCACCCAAAAAAAATGGTGTACAGTTCAGTCATCTTCTATAGAAAAGGGAGGATCCTCCGACCAGACGGGTGTCGTGTCTGGCGGGCAACTGCCCAACGATGGACATTGGATAGTTTTATATATGTCGTTCGCGCGGTAAACTCTAATTGTGCGATGCAGGATTTGTGTGACGTCATGTCTTTGATGCGTGTTAGTTTCCCAGCATTTGCTACTTACTATCTTTTTATTTCCCAACTACCTGAATTCCAGCCTGAAATAACACCGCCCACACTATTTTCAGTTCTAGTACACGTAAATTGATTTACCAAACACACATTCTCTAAGCTTTGATAACTTTAATTGGCAGAAAACAAGTAAAACAGTTCTAAATCGTATCAAATATCGGCGGAGGTAGTTTAGTTATCAATTTTGTAATGAATAAGTTAGTAAATCAAACATAGGTACTGAGAGTAAAAACAAACTGTATGTACCCACCTATTTACAGTTTATATGTGACTAGCTTCTGCCCGTGACTTTGTCCGTTTTCTTAGCGTTTATAACATTTTTTCATTTTTCTGGGCTCCTAAGAGTTGTAGCGCGGTATAATATGGTATGGTAAATTGCCTACACCAAGAATTATGCTATCAAACGCAAAAATAATTTGTCAAATCCGAATTTTCGTCCCCGAGATTAGCGCGTTCATACAAACAAAAAAAAAAAAAAACAAAAAAAATTCAGCCTTCTTATTGTATAGAGATTAGTTAAGCTACGCGGTTTCCTTAAAGAGCGGTGGCCGCCACATAGCATCTACAGTTTACCGAATACGAATGACGTCACTGAAACGTTATTAATGAAAGTAAGTTGGTAAATGTTTTTACCCGACTGCGGCGAAGCCATAAAAGGAGGGTTATGTGTTTGACCTGTATGTATTTATGTGTGTATGTATGTATGTCCGTCTCTATGTTCCTTCATAACTACTAAACGGCTCAACTGATTTTGATGAATGATATGTCGTTAGATTCGTCTTTATGACGCGAGTGTCACTGGATATAATAAAATCAAATTGGCGGATTTGTGGCGAAAAACAAGCATAATTTTATTCTATAGCTTTTTAGACACCGTTAAGTTAAACTCCGCTCTAGATTTGCCCTCACCGTACTTAGTAATGCGAAAAGTATCCATACCTACTGAAAAGAGTGAGCTCACACATAATTAAATATCGTTTCTATGAAAATCAAGTCAAGTCACTGCGTCATTGTTTGACAAAGGTGTCAAAACGAAACAAAAACGCGACTATCTTTTGACGCGGTAATCTAACGATTTAAATCTTTGCCGCTGCCATCATTTTCATGACAGCTATCACTGCGGCCGTTATGTGCGGCCACCGCTATTCTAGGAAACTGTAGATTTTTTTAGTTATTTCAAATTTTATCTCGGATATTTAGCATTAATTAAAACTTTTAATTACTTCAGTGGTGTATAGTGCGGGATTACTAACTTTGGAGTCTATAAATAGAGATTTAGAATACGATACTATGCAAATTAAGAGAAAATGGGATCACAATATCAATTAAAATGTGAAAAAACTAAAAATAATGTGGCGCGAAAACTGTTCGCGAATATAATAATTTGGCAACGTTTATGTCTACACTAATACGCACACACATACTTACACCCACACATACATACATTTGTTTTAATTTAAGTTAATGTTGATTTATATAGTTTTAGCATAAAAATTATACGATTTTCTATTTATATAACACGTCTTCCTATGGAAGAGCGGACTCTCCTAATACAGACACTATCTGCCTAAAAGGAGGATCCAATCAAAAATTTGTTTATGTACTTGTTTTACCATTAAACAATTTTTATTTTTTTATTATTGATTTTTTATGATCTTTCATTATTTCTTCCTGCCCTTGTCCCATGTTACGTGGGGTTGGCGCACCACGTTTTCTTTTCCACTCTCCCCTTGTTATAGTCTATGGTTACGGAACGAAGTGATTCATGTCAATTGTCTTTGTCGTAAAACTGACGTGTTCATTCTTGCTTTTACCGCGTTTTCACGCATGTGTTTCTATGCTACTACAAATACTACAATTATTACAAGAATCATACAAATTACATTGTTTTATTGCTATCTACATTGTTATAGTACGATTTAATAGTGGCGACGAGAATTGGTGAAGTTTCTGCAGTGAATCATGGCTAAAGTGCCACCTAATTTCATAGAATTCTATGATACTAAACACAAGTTTAAAAGATGGGTGCAGAGGTTTGAAAGTGCCCTAACGATTTACGCAATCACGGTGGAAGGAGATAAGAACTCCTATCTTCTTCATTACATCGGTGCGGATCTATACGAGACATTATGTGACCTAGTCTCGCCAGCGGAACCAAGCTCAAATTCGTATAGTCAAAATGTTGAAATCCTTACGAAGCACCTAGATCCAGACCCGTTGGAGATTGCGGAATACTTTAAATATCATCACCGTCACCAAAAAGAAGGTGAATCGATTAAGGAATATTTAGCGTCGTTAAGGAAAATGGCCTCGACCTGCAATTTTGGTACTTTTCTAGATACAGCTTTGAGAAATCAGTTCGTGTGTGGTGTCAGATCCCAAAAAATACGTGACAGGCTTCTTGAGTCAAGCAAGTTAACATTAGAACAAGCAGTGAGGATTGCCACAGGCATTGAAAGTGCTCAATCAGAGGGAACACAGACAATTGAGAGAGAGGTACAGGCAGTGTACATAAATAAAAAGAAACCCTCAGTTGCTCCATCACCGCAAACAAAGCCAGGCACCAACTACAACACGGGATCATTGGATAAAGATGGGCCAGCAACATCATCAAAAATTGTGTGTTTCCGATGCGGTGGAAACCATTATGCCAGCAAATGCACTATGATGAACATTAAATGTAATTTCTGCCAGAAAACAGGACATCTTAGAAATATGTGCCTTCGTTTAAAAAGAGTTAATGCTGTGGATGTAACTGGCCAAGTGGAAGATAATACAGAGGAGGTTGTATTTGTTAATAATTGCAACATAAATGTAAATACAAACAAGTTTTGGATAAATGTAAAAATCAATGGGTCCAAAGTCTCAATGGAGTTTGACAGTGGGTCAGCAGTGTCCATAATGAACCTGGAAGACTATAGAAAAATTTGTGACGAGGAATTGATTTCTACAAAAACTAAATTGTGTACTTATTCTAATCAATTTTTAAATGTTTTAGGTGTCTCTAACGTAACAGCTGCCATTGGAAAGGAGAGTAGAAGTGTCAAGTTATACATCATATCGGGGAATCAACACCCACTCCTGGGAAGAGAGTGGATCAATAGTTTTAACACATTTTGTGGCTTCAGGGATTGCATAGCACAGGTTAACCAAGTATCTCCAGGTATTGTGTCGCATGCCCATTCTTTGCAAAAATTATTTAAAAAGTACTGTACATTGTTTGATGACAAAAGCGTAGCACAGTGGAACGAATGTATGGGAGCGGTTGGACGTAGACATGTCCGAAAAAAAAGAGTAAAATTATGCCAAACTAATGATGCCATCTTATTCGATTACTTAATGCCTTCATAACTTGTGGTGATGAATTTCTTCATAACTCCCATATTTCGGGAGTAATTTGAGAAAATGTGAAATTTTACTATGAAAATGAGTGTATCGAGCTCTCTCCCTCCTGATTCCGGGCTTGTTTCAAGTAGCGGTCTCTAATATCATAATGCTAATACTAAGAGCTATATTTAATACTAAGACACATAGTGCGCCAAATGTGCACTTTCTGGGATAAAGAGTGATGTTTATTTTATAACACAATTTTTTAATTTTTTGTTTATTTTGTTGATTAAAACCGTTTTTCTAAAGGTTTACCTTATTACAATAACATTTCTGATCAGCCAATTAGAGAAGATATAAGCTAATTAGGATATATAATTAGGGACTTAAGGTTTACATATAAAACTGATGCACTAATGATTACTGATAAGAACATTGCTATTATTTAATTACTAAATGGCTCTTAATACACTAATTTAGCATGCATCATTTACTAATTATCACAATAACTAATTACCTTGCAATATTTAACAAAGGATACCTGGGATACCTGGATTTTATATAAATAGGTCACTATTAGTAACTTTAAAATCAGTGTTGATTTACACCTCGTTGTATCCAAGCTAATCTCGCAATGTATTTTCCAAATTTTAATACAAATCTTGATATTCACGTTGCTTTATGCGCACGCGCACATAAAGATTTACGCGACTTTAACTATTTGTTCAGTGTTTTAAAAGATAACAGTTGTGTTCAGTTATGTGAAAGTGCTGAAACAAGTTTAAAAGACTGGTGTCGTCGATTTTGCTACCGCATTTATGCAAAATGGACACAGTCTGGAAGAAGCACAGATAAGTTTCGGAAGAAACATGAGATTTGGCTACAGGCTGCAATTCAATGGCCGGAATTACAGAATGAAAATATGGAACCTTCTACAGAAAATATAAGTGACGTCATCGAGCCCATAATTTCTCCTGCTAAATCTGATGCTTCAACTTGTACACATCCTAGTCCTCGTAAATCTTTTGAGGACCTTAGTAACCGGCAAAAAAGAAGACGCACCACTGAAGATAGTCTTTCATGCAGCAGTAGCAGCGCTGAAATTATGTTTTCGGCCGAAAGGGCGCTTCAAAAGGCAGGACAAAGCGATACAGCTTATGTTATGAAATACTTGACGGAGAATCCAGAAGAGGCCTCAAAAATCAAAGCCTTCATTGAAGGTAAATCAATTCAGGTACGGGAAATATCCCCTTTGAAGGCATTGGCTCTTTATGTATCGATGAACTTATCGAAATGGCGCTATAACACTCTTCGGGATTTCAACACTCAAGAAGGAGCTCTTCAATACCCGAGTTACTACATGTTGGTTAAAGAAAAAATTAAGTGCTATCCGGCCAAAGAAGATCTCACAGTTACAGAGAGCTCTGCAAAAATCAAATTACAAGCCTTGATGGATTTAACCTCAAGAAGACTTATTAGGTCGTTAGAAACCCCTGTTGATCCCAATCAACAGCTCGTATTGACCAGCAAATGGGGTTTTGACGGATCATCTAGCCAAAGCATTTATCATCAAAGGACGAGTGAAGATGAGCAAATCGATCTTGCTAGTAATTTTATGATTAGTCTTGTACCACTGCGGCTCGTCTCAAAAGGTGTAACAATTTGGGAAAACGAGCGACCATCTTCCACTTCATTTTGCCGGCCAATATTGTTTAAGTTTATAAAGGAAACCAAAGAAAATGTGCAGAGAGAGATGGCTGAAATCGAAGCAGAGATTGAAGCCTTAACTCCATCCACCATCACTGATGGAATTAGTGTCAAACACCAACTGCTGTTGACAATGATTGATGGTAAAATTCATTCCATTATATCCAATACAGCAGCTTCAGTGTGTGACATATGCAAGGCTTGTCCTAAAGAAATGAATAATTTAGAGTTAATCAAAGATAAACACGCAAACGAGGACATGTATAAATATAGCTTAAGCACCCTTCACGCTTGGATTCGCTCAATGGAATGCTTATTACACATTTCCTACAAATTAGACATAAAATCATGGCAAGTAAGGGGTGATATAGCAAAAAGGCAAGTTGATGACAGGAAGAAAAGAGTTCAAGAGGCTGTAAGAAGAGAAACGGGCTTACTTCTCGATGTTGTGAAACAAGGCAGTGGATCCACCAACAATGGCAACTCGGCAAGGAGATTTTTTGAAAACTACACTAAATCTGCTGAACTGACCGGAATAGATGCTATGCTTTTAAGAAAAATCTGTGTGATCTTGCAGTGTATTTCATCAGGAGAGAAGATCAACGTAACTAAATTCCGAGAGTTCTGCTTTGATACTGCTAAGCTTTACGTGGAGTTATACCCATGGTATTATATGCCTTCTTCACTTCATAAAATTTTAATGCATGGGCCAGACATAGTTCAGAACATGTCAATTGTGCCCATTGGTTTTCTATCCGAAGAGGCATCTGAGGCTAGAAATAAAGATTTTAGAAAATATAGAGAGGGGCATTCTCGAAAGCATAGCAGTATCTCATGCAATGAAGATATTATGCACAATCTTTTACTGTCTTCTGATCCACTTGTTACAAGTATCCGTCCAAAAGGAAATAAGTTTGTAAAAAAATCTTCTTTTAAGGAATTTTATGAGCTTACGGATTCTGAGAAAAGTGATATCGAATTTGTTAACATAAATGATTTAGCGGACATCGATTCTGAATTTGAATTAATTGATGATGATGATGATGACGAAGATAATTAAATGATGTTATTGTTTTAAAATGTGTAACTTAGTAAATTAGAGCTTACGTCTTAATTATTTATTGTACTTTTAATGAAACTAGGTAATTTATTATCAACTTACTTAAAAGTCATACTCTCATCAGTTCTTGTGAATATTTTTGTTAATATATATTTCTGTATATATATAATATATTTATAGACCTCTTAATAAGTCTGTCTGCGGTTTAAAGTAAATACAAATGGGGAAAAAACGTTTTTTTTTTTAAATTTTCATTTCCTTTTATCCCAGAAAGTGCACATTTGGCGCACTATGTGTCTTAGTATTAAATATAGCTCTTAGTAATAGCATTACGATATTAGAGACCGCTACTTGAAACAAGCCCGGAATCAGGAGGGAGAGAGCTCAATACACTCATTTTCATAGTAAAATTTCACATTTTCTCAAATTACTCCCGAAATATGGGAGTTATGAAGAAATTCATCACCACAATTTATGAAGGCATTAAGTAATCGAATAAGATGGCATCATTAGTTTGTCATAATTTTACTCTTATTTTTCGGACATGTCTACGTCCAACCGCTTCCATACATTCGTTCCACTGTGCGTAGGTAAGATCAAAGGGGACCCAGTTGCATTACACTTAAAAGAAAATGCCAAACCTATTTTCTATAGGGCTAGACCAGTGCCTTTTGCATTGAAGGAGAGAGTTGAAATGGAAATTGATAATTTGGTTAGGGAAGGGGTTTTGATCAAAGTTGATTATAGTGAATATGCCACTCCAGTGGTACCAGTAGTGAAAGCGAATGGCAAAATTAGACTTTGTGGAGATTACAAGATAACTTTAAATAAAAATTTACTAGTAGATGAACACCCTTTACCAACTCCAGAAGAGTTATTTAATGGTTTGGCTGGTGGTGATAAATTTTCTAAAATTGATCTTCGAAATGCTTACTTAAATTGGGAAGTTAGAGAAGAAGATCAACATTTACTTACACTTAATACCCACAAAGGGCTTTACAAATGCACTCGATTAATGTTTGGTCTTAACTGTGCTCCAGCGAAATGGCAAAGGAAAATTGAGAATATACTAAAAGGCATACCGGGGGTACATTGCTTTATTGATGATATCCGTATATCAGCTCCAAATGATGAGGAACATCTTGATAGGCTGGAACAAGTTTTCGCTAGGCTTTCTGAATTTGGGTTGAAGGTTAATTTAGAGAAATCCGAGTTTATGAAAGAGATGATTGAATACTGTGGGTACAAAATCAGTAGACATGGAATCCATAAGTCAGACAGTAAAATAAGAGCTGTAGTTGGCGCTCTTCAACCTAAAAATATCTCAGAACTGCAAAGCCTCCTGGGTTTAGTTAATTACTATGGCAGGTTTTTACCAAATTTAAGTGATACATTAGAACCATTGCATGAACTGTTAAGAAAGGAAACTAATTGGGTTTGGTCTGCTGATTGTGAAAAGGCACTATCATTGATAAAGAAGCAAATGCTTTCAGACACTGTACTCGCTCATTATACACCAAGCTTACCTTTAATTTTGGCTACAGATGCTTCTGCTACGGGGGTGGGAGCTGTACTTTCACACATTATGCCGGATGGGAATGAACGTCCTATTCAATACGCTTCTCAGACTTTAAATGTTACACAAAGGAAATGGGCACAGATTGACAAAGAGGCTTATGCAATAGTGTTTGGCGTTAAACGTTTTTTTCAATACCTATATGGGAGAAAATTTATCCTTTACACGGATCATAAACCACTTGTTCAAATTTTCTCACCATCTAAAGCCTTACCTCATTTTTCTGCTACACGCATGCAACATTACGCCATTTTTTTGCAAGGTTTCCAGTACGATATTAAATACAAAAACACCAAGAGTAATGCAAATGCAGATGTTTTCTCGCGGTTGCCGATGGCGGAAGAAGTGCCATCGACAATGCTCGAGGAGGCAGATGTTTTTCAAGTCAGTATGATTACTGTTCTGCCTGTGACAGTTACGGACATTGCTGCCGCTACACTTCATGACATTACGCTTAAGCCATTGTTGGGGGCGTTACGAACTGGGAAGATGGTGCCTCCGAATGACAGGTTTGGTATTGACCAAATAGAGTTTTCCTTGCAAAATGATTGCTTAATGAGAGGGAGCCGCGTTGTTGTGCCTATATGCTTGAGAAGCAAGATATTAAAGGACCTGCATTCATGTCATTTCGGAGCTACTAGGATGTTGGCTTTGGCTAGGAGCTACTGCTGGTGGCCTGGGATGGACAAAGACATTAGGGAATTAGTAAAGAATTGCACGGAATGCTCCTTACATTTAAATTCACCGCCGTCGGTAGCGCCCAAACATACGTGGGAATACCCGTCGAAACCATTTGAACGAGTGCACATTGATTTTGCTGGCAGGTTCCATAATGTATATTTTCTATTATTAATTGACGCATTTTCAAAGTGGCCTGAAATCCATATTTTAAATAGAATAGACACGGATTCTACAATTGAAGTATTAGATAAAATTTTTACAACCTTCGGTTACCCAGATATTTTGACTAGTGATAATGGAACACAATTTGTTAATCCTAAATTTAATGAGTTTCTTAAAATGCGCGGAATTACACACAGGCGGTCAGCTCCGTACAATCCGGCTACAAATGGACAAGTAGAACGCTATGTTCAAACTTTTAAGAATAAATTACGCTGTCTCAGCACATCGAGGGATTCATTGGAAGCCAAGTTGAACCAAATTCTTTTTCAATATCGTATTACACCACACCCTGCTACAGGCAGATCTCCAAGTGACTTGGTTTTGTCCTACCAGCCTAACTCGCGGTTTTCATTAATTTGTCCAGCCAAGAGAACAATGCTCCCCCGAATGGATCCAGTTTGTCCAAGCAATAGTACAGAGCCTTTCGAAAGAAAGGTGAAGGTGGCGCGTGTTAGAACATTAGTACCTGGGGATAGAGTGGTTGCTAGAAACTATACGAATGAGGGTCATTGGAAGCTGGGGGTGATTAATAAGGTTTTTGGGAAGCTACATTATTCTGTTGAACTTGACAATGGCATGCTGTGGCGTCGACACATTGATCAGATACGTAAAGTGGGCGGTAATATACCCATACTCGAGGAAAGTACTGATGCACCCGTCTCTGAGGAGAGGGGAAATAACGAACGACCGATTTCCAGCCTGACTCCTGCCTGTCATTCAAAATTGGACTCTTCTCAAACCGAGCAGTGTTTGGACTCGAGTACGGTTGCTCAACCAGACTCTAATCCAAATATTGTTGCAAATTCTGAGGCCGAGGCGAACACTGGTTCGGGCACCTCTTGCTCAGAACAAGGCTTGCGCAGGAGTCAAAGAGTTAGGAAGCCAGTAGTTCGGCTTGATTTGTAATAGATTAAGTTTAGGTTATGATTTATATTGTATGTTGATGTTTCAAAGTTAATTATGTTATTAAATTAGTGAAGGAAGTTGATATCGTCAGATTCACGTTACGGGGTGTGAAACAGTCGCTTCTAAGTGAGGGAGGAACTGTTATAGTCTATGGTTACGGAACGAAGTGATTCATGTCAATTGTCTTTGTCGTAAAACTGACGTGTTCATTCTTGCTTTTACCGCGTTTTCACGCATGTGTTTCTATGCTACTACAAATACTACAATTATTACAAGAATCATACAAATTACATTGTTTTATTGCTATCTACATTGTTATAGTACGATTTAATACCCCTGTCAACCGTCACGCTATTTTATGAAAATATGGATGGATTGTGTGAAGAATGATATGAAAGAGAAGGGAGTGACCTTTTCTTTCATATCATTCCTCACACAATCCATCCATCAACTTTATATTCATCACTCTTTTAGTCATATGCGTTTCTTCCATCCTCATCACATGCCCATGTCAGACCAGGCCACACCATCTATCCACACCACACCAGCCATACCATCCAGCCAATGTTTATGATCATTTCTTATTTTTTTTAATCATTTAATTCATATTAAAACATAAATCCTTTGTTTCTGTTAATACATAGCTACTTTTTTCTATACACCTAGATGTTACGCGAAATACATAGCTACGTAACAGATATCTACCTGATGTGGCACAAAAATATAGAATACCATTGAACACAATTGTAGTACCTATCTAATTACGTTAATAATTTTTTTTTTTCCAAATTATTCACCAAGTAATTTCACGAACAATGATTAATTAATAACAAAAATGCGTACGTCCGCAGGCAAAAGATTGTATATCTACAAAACATCGTTACCCGTCGTGAATTGGGCCATCAGCCATGTACCTAAATAAATATTAAAACTTTTTTTAGATAAGCTTGTGTTTTCGAGAACTGCGCACAAACAGATAAAAATGCAGTGATCAAAGAAAACAACAGTGCTAAGAGACGCTTAAATATTTATACAATCCTATTATCCTACTTCCTATCCTATTCTACTAATAATATTATAAATGCGAATGTTTGTGAGGATGGATGGATGTTTGTTACTCTTTCACGCAATAACTACTGAGCGGATTTGGATGAAATTTGTTTTAGTTGGGAAAAAGGCTAGGCAGAGTGATCAATATGCTATATTAGGTATTATTTTATGATATATTTACACTAGTAGATAGATGTATGAACATCTAACTTATTAAATCTGTTATTACCTATTTATTTATTTTTTTGGTTGGGAAATTATCAAATAAGTTCTTCCGCTCTGAGCGGAGCGGGAGGGCATGTCAGACTCTTACTGACAAACCCACCCGTGTTCCTTCAGTTGCCTGTATATTGCCAGGGGCCACGGTAACCCTTTCGGACAAACCCACAACCCTGGCAGGCATCGGCCCTAGCGGACCCCTTCAGTTGTGTTGCAACTCTTTGAGGCGCACGTGGAACACAACGCGCCGTCGACCTCGGGCCTGGTCCTTATCGGACGGCGAGCTACCCATTGCTCACCGTCCGCAAGCCCGCGCTTACTAAAACCTATTACCGAAATATCCAGAATTCTAACTATCATAATAACTCTTTTTTCGATCAGTCCGCGAGAAATCTATATTTTCACAGAAAATATAAATATTCTAAATGGACCAAATCTGTGATCACGTAATCGTAAAATGAGCTTCAGGATTAAGGTGAAATAATGCTGTTGAACTTTAACCATCACCTTTTTCTAAATATGACAGCAAAAATATCGCTATATAAGTACTCGAATATATCCGTAATATTGTTTGTCGACTGATTGCATTCCCCCCGGGGACCGCGATAACATTTCACCCGTAGGTAACTTAATTTTGTACAAACCATCACAACAAAGTAGTAAAGATAAAGTTAATTGGAATAACATCAATTGAAATTGGACTAATTAAACACTCATACTTCCATATAATACGCTTGCTGCGGTCGGTTCGGATGGGTGACTTTCCGTTACATATCGAGACCACTCTGTACCTCGGAAAGCACGATATGCCGTTGGTCGCGGCTGTGATTCGTAGATCTTCGACAGTCGTTACGGGTAGTTAGAATCTAAAAAGTTTGACAACCAGTCTTGCCAAGGTGTATCGTTTTACCCAGTTACTGGGTTGTGGACACCAGATAGGCAGTCGCTCCATGTAAAATACTGGTATTCAGCTGCATCAGGTTAGACTGGAAGCCGACCCCAACATAGTTAGAAAAAACTAGGGAGATTGATTATCTTATGGTTTTACCAACTCACACTAGACTGCGTGGTGGTTTATGAGTTGAAGACCCATTAATAGGGAGATGACCATAGCCTGAGCAGTCGTAGGAAACATTATAAGCTGACTACGCATGATTTCAAGTAGGTAATGCATTTGCTATCAGAACAATATCGCATATCTTTATCTTAGCTTAGCTGAAAATAACTTTTTATATTAAATGTCGATATACTGATCTTATCGGTGATGTCCTTCGAAATTCACGTGCCCTCTCATATGAACGTGGACGGAGCAAAAGGATACAAGGATCGTAGCACGTGGCGAGAAGTTTCTGCCCTTGGGAGAAGACTTGAGTTCGTGTATGTTTGTATAAATATTGATATTAGTAATCCATGTTTTTCAAATAGACAAATAAATTTGAAACGAAAGGTGTCGAGGGACACTCGGTTGGAACGAAGTTACTTTCGCTTTTGCACACTTTTGTTACGTAACAAAAGTCTTCCAAAAAGGAGGAGCTTCTATATTCGTAGCGTGTTTTTTTTTAATGCTTGTCCACCGATTCCTCCGTCAATTGAGGACCGATTTTGAAAATTCTTTGTTTGTTTGAAAGAGTATGCTCTCGAGGTGGTTCCATATAAAATTTTTATTAACTTAGCTTGGATAGTTTTTGAGTTAGCTTCAATAATACTTATTTTTTCCCACTGAGGCTAGGAACTCACGGAGCGGTTTTCAGCCGCGCCCGCCGCGGTGGCGGGTGTCAAACAACAGCGCGAGCCACGGGCATGAACCGCGTCGTGAAATTTACTATCTACATTTCCATGTACTACGTGATCGGTCGGAGTGATACGGTCCCGCCCCCGCGCCGGGCGCGACTGAAAACCGCTCCGTGAGTTCTCAGCCTTAGTATGTGGATCATAAAAATATAAAAAACAGATATCTATGATGTGGATGATATGATAAGTTCCTGTCACTGTTATTTACATAGCAGGTAGTGGTATTCGAAATTGTGTGGGCAAAATAAGAAAATTCAAAACCAAAGACACCGATTTCCAAAATTAAAGTTATTTTCCACTTTGTAGTGTTTTTTTTTTCGTTGGAAATCGGTTGTTTTTTTTCGGCCTAGTTCTCATTCGCCAAGACTGCAGACTACGTGCGATAAGGAACTTCGTACCAAAAAAAAGTTCGTGAGATTCTCTTTCATATTACAGTGTATACTGCGAGTTACATCGAGGAGCCCGTGGCTAAGTAATAACAGCCGCACGGGTCGATCGATCAGTTAAAGCTACGTTTAACGCGGTCGGTCCGAGGATTGGTGACCATCTTTACATCCGAGACCCCTTCATGCCTCGGCAAGCACGTTAAGCCGTTGGTACCAGCTGTTATTCTTAGATCTTTGACAGTCGTTACGGGTCGTCACAACCTCGAAAGTCTGACAACCAGTCTTACCACGAGGTATCGTATTACCCAGTAACAAGTTGTGGAGCTCAGATAGGCAGTCGCTCCATGTAAAATATTGGTATGCAGCTGCATCTGGTTAAACTGAAGCCGAACCCAACATAGTTGGGAAAAGGCTAGGCAGATAATGATGATTGCGTGTTACATCAAAATTCCGAAAACAAAAGGAAATATATATATTTCTTAAATCTCACATGATTATGACGCTCGTTTATTTTAAAAAGATATGAAAGGTCACCTGTCAAGGAAGACATAAATTACAATAAAAAATAAAGAAAAGTAAACAGGTGGACGGTGAGTGCCTTTCCCCGAGAACTATCTCTTACCGCCCCATTTATTTGCTGAAAAGAAGGATTTCTCACTGACAAAACTTTTTAAAGAAGTTTTCCTGTTTCGCGTTCTTACAATAGACAGTAAACAGAATTTTTGCAGCTTATAACTATATTTTTCTTCCAGTGGCATAACAGAGGTGGAAAGAAAGAAAGAAAATACATTTATTTAGAACAGACCATAAAGCACACAATATAATTAAAGAGCAGATAAAAACCATAAAACAAATAAAAAGTGTAAAGGGCGATGTAAGACATTAGCATAGGAGTGTGCCTCACGGCTGCGCCAAAAAGGCCCAGTTCAGCAAAATTGCCAGACAACTATAAGTGCCGGACGCTGGTTTTCAACTGGACCTGAGAGTGTAATGTGACGGATGTAAATCCGTTTTATGATGTAACGTGTGTATGTATACTTATATAAAATAGATATGTGTCACAAAAAAAAAAAACCTAATGAATATGTAGGTACTTACATAAATAGTGTGATTGTGCATAACATTGCCACACAATACAAACAAAGACTGGCAAATATATGAGTAAATGAGACGGACGCATGATAGACCAGTGTTAAACATGTAAATAAAGATATCCTTTGAAACGAGTCAAAAAAAAAATCTGTTTTGAACGATGCCAGACTTCCATGTTCCAACACATTGTCATAATTCATTAATGGTTAATTTACAGGTACTCAACTACCTATTTTTTAATAAACTTCCTTCTCTGGAATATCAGAATGACCACATGAATAGCCTACTATAGTACATACGTAATTGAAAACTGCAGAATTAAGTACAGCAGAATTGTTAGTATAGAAATTATAGTACCTGGGCGATCGAGCTCTGCTCTGGTGAAAATAGAGAATACTCATTTAATAGTATAGGATAGTACCTACTAATTCCATACTGCCATGATAATAGGTACTCACTAATTACATACTGCCATGATAATAGGTTCTCACTAATTCCATACTGCCATGATAGTAGGTAGTGACTAATTACATACTGCCATGATAGTAGGTACTCACTAATTCCATGCTGCCATGATAGTAGGTACTTACTAATTCCATACTGCCATGATTGTAGGTCCTCACTAATTCCATGCTGCCATGATAGTAGGTACTTACTAATTCCATACTGCCATGATAGTAGACACTTACTAATTCCATACTGCCATGATAGTAGACACTTACTAATTCCATACTGCCATGATAGCAGGCAATTACTAATTCCATACTGCCATGATAGTAGGTACTTACTAATTCCATACTGCCATGATAGTAGATACTTACTAATTCCATACTGCCATGATAGTAGGTACTTATTAATTCCATACTGCCAGGATAGTAGGTACTTACTAATTCCATGCTGTCAGGATAGTAGGTACTTACTAATTCTATACTGCCATGATAGTAGGCAATTACTAATTCCATACTGCCATGATAGTAGATACTTACTAATTCCATACTGCCATGATAGTAGGTACTTATTAATTCCATACTGCCAGGATAGTAGGTACTTACTAATTCCATGCTGTCAGGATAGTAGGTACTTACTAATTCCATACTGTCAGGATAGTAGGTACTTACTAATTCCATACTGCCATGATAGTAGGTACTTACTAATTCCATACTGCCAGGATAGTAGGCACTTATTAATTTCATACTGCCATGATAGTAGGTACTTACTAATTCCATACTGCCAGGATAGTAGGTACTCACTAATTCCATACTGCCATGATAGTAGGTACTTACCAATTCCATGCTGCCAGGATCATCATTCTAATGTCAATAATGTCATGTCATTATTCAATAACTTGTTCTAAACTTTGGGCCACCGAGCTCTGCTCGGGTAAAAATGCGGAGAAAACTCATTTTCCCAGATATGAGACCTAGCTAGATCGATTTTTCGCCCCCGTAAACCCCTACATTGCAACTCTCATCGAAATCGTTAGAGCCGATTTCGAGAACCTGAGGAGAAATCTATATACAGACAAATATATATACAAAAGTATAGGATTTATTAGAAAATTAAAACAAATACCAAAGTTAACTTCTAATAACATTAGATAGGCATATGTAAAATTCTGATACCCATCTCTATCCGGTTAGACTGCAAGCCGACCCCAACATAGTAGGGTAAAGACTAGGTAGATTCAATAAACGAATTAGTATTGAGTAGGTAATGCGTAACTTTTTCCAGCGCCATGAACCATGAAAGTGGATTATATAGATATCAGTATTTATATCATATTATCCATTTTCGTATCACCTATACACGTGGGTAGGTCATGAAGTTATCTGAAGAGTACTTCCATTCATTAGCAAGGTTACATACAGGCGCCATACTTGTTCGCTAATAGCACCTGTATTGTGACGTCATAATGGTATTGCTTCGAGTTTTTGTTCGTAATCTGTTTTATGTTAGTGCAGGTCAGTCTGATACTCTGACCGTAGAGGGCACCAAGTTTTAGTGCAGGTCAGTCTTGACGGTAGAGGGTAGGGAATCACGACCTCTCTAGTTGGATCAAAACCCTTGTTAATTATATTGTTTCTGGAAAGTTACGACACTACTTTTGAAAATAGCTCGTAGGTACACACGGCTACACATCAAGCTATACATGTCCAGTTTATGCTGATCTCGCATTGTATAAGATTTCCGTACAATGCGAGGTCAGCTTATACTGGAAATGTATAGCTTGATGTGTAGCCGTGTGTACATTATGGCCCACAAATTTGTTTAGGAAAGCATCTGACATGTTCACGACTTGTTTCCCCGAAGGGTTGGGCAGAGTTGTACCTATTGTACATCTAGATTTTGCCAGTCTGTTTAAATCCTATGTAATAGGGGACGAGCCTATTGCCATCAACCGGGTACAAATTCAGACTTCGGGCTGCTACTAAGAAATTCCAAATTTAAAAGCCCAATATAAAACTTTGCCCTACATGGCAATAGAACCCAGGCCCTCGAGTTCAGCAGTAGCGCTAGCGACCACTAGACCGACGAGGCCGTCAAAAAATATCGTATCACTTCTAAATCCCCTCAAAACTTCAAAAATCATTATAATTTTATTGCTTAGTTACAAATAATGTTCAGTTGAATAGCAAACAAATTCTACCCAATTAGTAACAAGAATCACGAGAGTCTTCAAAACAATCTTTTCGACCGTGAAAACGTTTCTATTTGAAAGTCAATTGGTTCCAATGTCGAATTTCTTAACAATTTAACAGCGGAGTGTCAATGAACTTAACAGGATACTTTTACCCCCAACAATGTTTGCGTGTAACAGATTCAGGGATTTAAGTACAGACAACAGTAAAACTTGCTTAGCACTCGATAGCTTTGATTAAATTAGATCTTACTGAAAAGCTTTGAATTGAGACCACCAACCTCTTGAAAGTAGTCTGTGATAAGTCAATGATCTCTACAAACTTTTGAAGTCGATGATCAATTTAGCTTATCCTTATTTACATAAGTACTATCGCGAACACGCATGTCTGAACACCGTAAAAGGGGTGATAGACGCACGAGCAAGTACGTGTACTTATGGCTCGGCGACCTTTCTCGCCCGAGTGTCATGCTAAGTACGCGTACTTTAAAACCGCTGAGTAAGTTCGTCGGCGATCCAACAGGTTTGACATTTTGCTCGTAGCCTACCTTCGTTCGTACATCTGTCATCGCCGCGAATCGCAAGCCGCCATTTTGTTTCGACATTTGTGTAATGTTTGTTCAGTTTGGTTCAGAAAATTCGACAACATCGCGATACAGTGTGAGCAACCTTCACGTGTGTTACCGACGGTGAACCGAGCAAGTCCAGCCCGTCCTATCCTTGATGTCCTCCCCTTGGTTGACGCCCTAAGTCAAGGGTCGTACCCCACAAGGGGTGCCCTTAGCGAGCGTTCACCTAGTTTTAATTAGCATAGTTGATTAGTAACCCCTGGCTGGAGGTTTTCCTGTGGGTGCCTTAAGCTACTACACTAGCTTAAGGCACCCACAGGAAAGCCCGGTTAAGTAGTCATGATCTCAGAGGTCAACTACAAGATGCCCTACCAAAAAAAAAAAAACCAAGCAAGTTCGCGAACTTAAAAACCGCGAACTTTAAGTTCGCACGTCTTTCACCCACTAAGGACTATCCTGCTTACAGCTTTCGAATGTGATATTAACCCTTATCTACAAAAAAAAGGCACTTTAAACAGATGTGGTCATCGTGTGCACGTGGATAGTTATGCGTGATCGCGATGTTACTTATATAATAACCTCTAAAGAATGGTCAATCGGGTCATTTTTAATCTGCACTAGCTCTTGCCCGCAGCTTCGCCCGCGTGGTTTGTCGGTTTACCACGAAAAAAGTTTCCCTACGTGTTGTGTTGCTTCGACACTGTGATGCGGAAGCAGTGCGCATCCCTGGTTAGTAGATTGCGGGGCAGCACCAACAGCATCCTGTCTGCAGTAGCAAGCAGGCTAGATTGTGCGTTTGTGAACCACTGCTGCAAGGTATCGGCTGGGCCTGTCACTTTGCAGCAGTGATGTCACAAATTGTTTATGTGTTAACGTCTTGTTGCTTGAATTATTAAATTAAATTATTAATTATTTATTATATATTCATAATATATTCGGGTTCAGTCGTTTTTGCGTGATTAAATAACAAACATACAAGCTAGGACTAGTCGGATTAGTAGGATTTACTTTTGGTAATGACTGTAACAATACGTGCTCATTTGGAGAACGCTAACGACAGAGCACTTCAGACACTGGCCCACAAACCATCGATTAAATCTCGTGTGCCAGTACTTAGTGATATGGCTCTAATTGTTTCTAGGTAGATCAAATACTCATACAAAATTGAATCGATTTATCGTGAGTATCGAGTACCTAGTCGTATGGTTACTTCACTAGTTACGTCGCGATGACAAATGTTAAAACTGGCCTTTAATTTTTTGACAAAAGTGGCCAGGTTTTGTCATTTCATTTTTTTCTATAAACGCCTCGCCGCCGGTGTCCATTATTGAAGTGGGCGGTGCCGTTACAGAGTATGTAATGTACCGGCAGCCGATATTTTTTATCTCGGCTGCCGGCAGTAATGTCATGCCGGTTCCCGATGGCGTTATTTTTGAGAGCCGGCGCCGGCAGTGAAAATGAATAAAATAAATTAATTAGTTAATATAGCAACTGCCACTCCAAATAAGTACCAAGTTATTTAAAATGATTCTCTCTAATCGCTTAATTTTGCGAAATACTTTGATCTTTATTCCTTTTCAAACTCGAACAAGAAAGAAGCTTATAAAACTTTGTGATCGTGGTGACGTAACAACTCTTGGGGAAATCTTTGCCCCAGTTACGTCTCCAAATAAAGATACAATGTACGGAAATTAGATCATGTTGTTGGTACGATATCTTTCTGTGTATTCGATTTAATATTACGATGTTTAATATTACGGTGGCAAGATTGAGAACCAAGATAATTGCTATCACCCTTGGTTGACTGGTAGGGAATGCCTAAAGCATTAAGTCTACCTTTGTACCTGTATAGTGCACAAAGTTAAATAAAATTAATAATAATACTACTACAGTGTAACTGAGTTCCTATCGGAGAAAAATGTCTTTTAATATGCGAAATGTTGATTTAAAAAAAAAAAAATGACATTTTTGATTTTTGACATTTTGTTCTTTGACATTTTGATTTCTGACATTTTGATTTTGGAATTGTAATAATAATGATATTGGTAACAGTAATGACATGTTAAATGATGTAATGACAGTGGTATTATATTTGTAATAGTAATGACATGATATTTAATCTTATGATACTAATTTATGATTTTCTTTAATACAAACATATATTTTTAATTAAGTTGATGATTTAAGAATTTTATAATGGTAATTTATAAATTGATCTAAATAAGTGTAATAATAATGATATAAATAATTTCAAATGTTTGCATGCCGATTGGTAAAATGTGGCTGAGCTAAATGTAATCTTAAGAACTATTATGTATTACCCAAAATTGCAAAAAAAAAAAAATACCATCCTATTCCTATTTCTTTTCCCGGTGAAGAAAATATCGTGGGGAAACCTGAGCTAATTAATCTATATCTAAATAATAAAAAACCGGCCAAATGCCAGTCGGACTCGCACACGAAGGGTTATACCAGCGTATAATATTTAGGAAAAAACGCTAAAATAAGCACTTTTCGTGTATGGTAAAAAAAGGTAAAAAATTAAAGGGCCCTTTAATTTTTAACTTTTTATTTTTATGATTTGTTGTTATAGCGGGAATAAAAATACACAATTTGTGAAAATTTCACCTGTCAACCTTTTACTGTTCATGAGATACAACCCGCTGACAGACAGACGGATAGACGGACAGCGGAGGCTTAGTAATAGGGTACAGAACCCTAAAAATGAAATGCTGTTCCTTGGTAAGCGCATCACTTCAGATTGGCTGGATTGATTTGGCTATCGTTTGTTTTAAAATTTTCGGAATAAAAAGTCCGTATTAGATTTTTATGGGAAGAAAAATTGGAAAAGTTTCCCGGAAAAAATTACATTCGGGAAAAACTAAACGTCCTTTTTTCTATGGAATTTTTGTATGAATTCTTGAAAATTTTACAGGACAGCTTCTGTCGGGTCAGCTATATAATAACAATATACACCGTAGCTTAATAAAAAAAACAATAATGAAAGAAGCGTTTTAAAAAATGCGATAGAACTGTATCCCATAAGTTTTGTTAAAATATATTGACTACATGGAAGCAAAATCAGAGTTTGTATTTTTTGGGTCTAAAACAATATATCTTCAGTTGAGCCAGTCCATACCTAATCTTGAAGTTTTACTCAATGGTCATAATCCTTTTCCGAGAAAAATGTCATTATTGTGTAACACCAACTTTATTTACGATGTATATGTATTATTTATGTATAGTAGTTTGTGTGTAAGAGTGTGTAGTGTGAATGTGTGTGTTTTTATCTCTGTGTATGTGTGTGGTTAAGTTTAAAATAAGTGACAATTGAAGCTACTTTTCTGCTAAACGAAGATTATTATTTATATTTACTTATCCGTGTATCCTTTTTTGTCCCTAACCAGGGTATTTTTCAGAAATACATAGTCATTTCTTTTATAGATCACGCGAGTCTTGGACACGATTACGTGTTTTTATCTTTTTTTATCTGTTACAGGGTCAAAAAGCTTGCTTTTGCTGAGGTTTTGCTTAAAGTAATTCGATCCAAAGTTTTTATAGTTTTATGCCCTGGTCAAGCAGCTGTGTTATCTATCGGAAAGTCGAGGAAAGAAGTTAGTGGAGTAATACTGCTCACATATTTGGCAGACTTATAAATTGGTTGAGTTCACCCACCTGTTTGTAATTATCGTGGTATTCTGTTTTTGCAGCTGCCAGAAGGTTGATTTATGACGAATGCCTAAACTGGTGGATCGCCCGGAGGACACGGTGGAGCATACGGTGGAGGTCTGCCCAGCTTGGGCGGAGCATCGCCGTGTCCTCGTGGAGGCGATCGGCAGCGGTGATCTCTCGCGTCCGGCCCTGGTTCAGGCCATGGTACGGAGCGAGAGGAAATGGGAGGCCGTCACCTCCTTCTGCGAAGCGGTAATGCTCGCAAAGGAGGAGGCGGAACGCGTGAGGGAGAGACAAATCTCGCGCCCTCACGCCCCTAACCGCCGCAGGAGGAGACGCCCAGGGCGTCGGGAATCGCGAGGCGATTTCCGGCCACCGTAGGCGCGGGCTTGCGGGCGGTGAGCAATGGGTGGCTCACCGTCCGATAAGGACCAGGCCCGGGTCGACGGCGCGTTGTGTTCCACGCGCGCCTCAAAGAGATGTCAGCATAATTTAAGGGGTCCACTAGGACCGATGCCTGCCGGGGTTGCGAAGAAAACCGAAAGGGAGATCGTGGCCCCCGGCGACAGGGCAATCGAAGGAACACGGGTGGGTTTTAGTCAGTAAGAGTCTGACACGCCCTCCCGCTCCGCCCAGAGCGGGAGAAGTTATTTGATGATTTCCCACCCTCAAAAAAAAAAAAAAAAAGGCCTAGACAAAGATGGGGAGATAAGACGGGCTCTTTTAAAAATAATCTGATCCTGCTGTAGCAAATTGCAGTACTTACGATGCGGGATACAAAAATTCTACAGAAATTATTCAGAAACGTAATCAAATTGCGTCCCAGTTACTTTTGTATATGGATCAACAACAATAATATTGTTCGGCCATGTATGTAATCTAGGTGTTATGACCAAACGGAGAGAGACAACAATGAATACCGACTGCCGAGACAACGTAACAGGTGGCAGTAACGTAACACGTAACTGCCGAGACAATGTAACAGATTTCTAACGTAACAAGTGTCTGTAGGTTCAACGCTATAAGTACCTAGGTAGCTCGATTCAAAATATTCATAACTCATAGAATTGAGTAGGCATAATTTGAAGTTCTTGACTTTGATTCAGATTATATTTCCATCAAAATTAAGTTTACGTTTAAGTAACTACAGAAAAAAGACCTCTTATACAAACATGTCTTTATACACACTTCTTCATACGAAATGTACGAAATGAAAGAGGATTTTTTCAATGCTGTGCAGCCCGCTCAAATCTGGCTCAGTTTTTGAAGTGAAAACGTCTTTAGGAGCGTTGGACATTGTTGAGATGGAACTAAATCATTGATTTCGCGACACCGTGATGACACCACCTTTTGACCTTTAAAAACACATCAACGCGTTGATTGCCGCGGTGCGAGGAGTAAAAGACATCAACGCGTTGATTACCGCGGTGCCGATTTTTTTTTAAAGTATTTACTTCTGTCAGCACTCCCGGAGTGTCACTGTTATTTTTTAGAAGTCTGGTTGGTGATGCTGCTGCTTCTTCTTCTTATCGTGTGGTTAGTGACTAATAACCTGGTGTCAGAGTTTTAAAGCCACCCAAGGGCCTCTAACTTGACTTCGCATGCCGTCGAGAAATATTTCTCAGAAATGCCGATTTCATCACGATATTTTCCTGCTGACCTATCTATACTATACTATACAACGTGTAACATTAAATGCGCAAAACCTCAAACACCCCAACTGATTTTTAATTCCAATTGACCTATTTCAGGGAGAAAAAAATACCATTAAAAAAAATTAATGGTTTTATGTGCTATTGTAGTTCGTAAGATTCGTATTTGCATTGAAATAAAAGCTATTTATATCTCGCGTATGAGAAAATTTAAATTGGTCGACAACAATTTTTGTTTGTTTACCTATTTTGGCGAGTTTGCGCATGTGATGGCTTGATCTATTAATAAGTAGACACGGCAACGTTTTTAATAAAGATTTTTTGAAAAAAGTGACCTATATTAAAAAGTGGTTCAATTGATTCTGCTCGTTATTCTGATCAAACTATTTTCAGGTTTTGCGCATTTAACGTAACACGTTGTATATACATTATATTATAAATACTAATAATAGAGCTGAATAGTTTGTTTATTTTTGTATATTTTTTGGTTTGAACGTGCTAATCTCTAGAATCATTCCAGTCGGATTTGAAAATATATTTTTGCATTTGATAAGCCAATTCTTGAGGATAGGCTTGTTAACATTACACTAGGATGCTTAGGAGCCGAGCAAAAAGAGAAAAAGTTTGAAAGAACGCTAAGCGAAAACGAAGTAATAGCGCGGACGGGCGATGCGATGCGACGCGGGGTGTCGGGGAAACAAGAAATTTCAGGCGGACGAAGTCGCGAACAGAAGCTATTATTTTCATAAAACCAAACACCAGAAGAATCTAGTCTGACATTTTCCTTTGCGTCGGCTCTTCAAAGTGCATTTCTCCAATACGTTTGCATGTTTACTGCCAGTACTAAGACGCAGATATATGCCAGTGACCTTGAGTGGTTAGCTTCCGTGTTCTGTACTGAGCTCACGCAACGTATCGTACATCCAGCCAGTAATAGGACTCGCCCATCAAGGAGCGCTGGCCCAAATAAGACGCATTATTAATTTATTATACATAAAACAAAAGATATTTTATTAAAACACGCATATTAAAAGATCAATAATTAAATTATCTTTAAAAAATGTGAAGGTTTCAGAAAAATACGCTTGATAGATTTTGCGTGATTCTCAGTTTTTTATCCGCATTAGACATAACTTTACAAATTAATTTCACAATGTAATATAAACATAATCAAAAATATTCATATATTAAGTTATTGATAAAATGCTCTTATTTAACATATATCTTTTCCAAATTATTAACACTACTGGTTTAGACGTGATGTTTAGTATAAAATCATTAAAAGTGGCTCTTAAGCCAACGCCTTATTAAATGCCAGACGGTAGGCTCTGTCCAATTGACCGATTGACGTCACAATGCTGTGATAAGTGCGGGGGCGCGTCACAGCGTCAGCAGTTCCTGACCTGACCCGTTTGATGGACACTATTTGTAATCGTTTTGATTGGGAGACAATTTTTTTGATACCACGTGTGGGCTGAAATATAATGCTGTCATCAAGGAATACAGTGCTAAAAAGATCTATTGCGCTCGATCTATTAAAAAAAAAAATGGCAGCGTTAGTTCCGATGTTGACACACACCAAAAGATTCTAATACAGCTGTAGAAGTTTTATACTTGGTCCAAAAAACAGAAGAAATCATGGCAGTGTACGTTCTGATTATTTAGTAAACTTTTATTTATATTGTCATATTTTTACAACTGATTGAAATAAATGTTTTCGAAAACACTGTACTTATAAGTAGATATCCATATTTCTTGCAGCTATCTGGATAAGCCACAGCAGCGACCATGAACTACATCAACAACACTTTACTAGACATTCAGGAACATCCATCAGGTGAACAAAAACAATTTGCGTAAGTAGAAACATCGAGAAAAATTACAAACCCTCACGAGCTTCTCATTAGGAAGTCACGCGACGCTAACAGGTGGACAAAGAATAAAGAAAAATGTAGAAGGTACCATCGATATCTAAGCAGTTTTAAAACAAAACCCCGTACACACGCCCCTTTTTGTTCGTAGGTAAGCGTTACTATAGCGGTCGAGCTCTGCAAGCAGAAATAGTCCTTACGGTGTATAGATATGCGTTTCTGCGATAGACATTATATCTTTTTGAAAGGGATGAAAATGAGCAACCGCATTACCTGTTAACCTTATGATAGGCGGTTATCTTCAAGAATCAGCTAAAGATGAACTAATTCTAGTCTTGAGTTAGAAATAGGATCCAGCCCCAGTTTACGGGAGGTATAATATAAACTGGACTGGATCCTATCCTCACGTGGTAACCAGAGATTGGGGAAAATCCGATTAAGCCTAAGCCTTCTGTTGACGATCTTTCTAAGAAAATAGCACCATTCGAACAATACCAAGGAGATTAGAGTTGGTTGAGTATTGTCCCTCATGTCTGTTTCTATGAAAATACATGAATAATGTTGGCCTGCCATTATTAATCTGTTTTTTTTTATAATAACTACCTTACCACAGCAGCAAACAGCGGTGATAAGTGGAAAGAAAGGTAGACCTTTACTCAGCCTTGGGGCACCATGGGCTGATATAACAATAATGAATAAAAACGTGAGCGGTCGGTGGACCCCGGAACGAAGTTTCTTGCGCGATACTCGCACGCATACACAATCCTATATAATAGAAAGAGACAGAGAGAGAGAGAGAGAGAGGAAGAGAAAGTCGCATGGAGGATAACGATTTTTCCATACGTGACGATTTCTACCAGTCCACTCCTACCGCAACCCGCGTTAAAGAACTTCGTTCCAGTACAACTACATAGTTGTAAATTACGAATACAAGTGATCCTTCTGTAGTAGATTCTTAGTCTATGAAACACTAAATCGAGTGTTCCAGACACTAGTTTCAATCAATAAGGATTTGCAACAGCTACGTGTTTTGTAGAAAAGTTTACGATATACGATATACTTATAGACGATACGATACGACTGATCCGATTTCGAAATTCTTTCACTGACAGAAAGCTACACTATTGCCGAGTGCCAATAAGAACATTACATAATTGACGCGGGCGAAGTCGCGGGTCGAAGCTTCCTTCTTTCTTTTTCGTGAGGTTACTGACTAACCTGGCCAAGAAGCCAAGTCAGAGGCCCGTGGGCGGAATAAAAACTCTCGACAAAATTAGAAATTTCTCTCGGGTTTCCTCACGATGTTTTCCTTCACTGTTTTTGAAGAAAATGATAATTATACAATACACACATGAATCCGAAAAGTCAGACACAGAAGCTAATGATATCTAAATTAAATTAATTTATTTTTTAAATGTTAGTCTCGCCTACGTAGATTCTGTCAAAGTCAGAATTCAACATAACGAGAATCGACGGAGAGGGACTAATTCATTATAAAAGTATTAGGAAGTTATTTTAGCAAACAAAAACCTTTTATAATACGATTTTAAAGGGGACCGGGGATCAGCCGCGGATAATACCAAAACTGATGACGTGCCTAACAGAAAATTTAACCGCCATTGTTAAAAAAAATTAAAAGGAAAAGCTTGTCAGAAAAAGGAAAGGTTTTTCCCTTATCATAACAATGTCCGGTTCGATATCTGCCGGTGTATTTGTGGCGACAATATGTCAGTCAAAGCAGGTACTGTTAAGGAATATCCTTCTAACGTTGATGATAGGCTAGTCTGCTGTGAGATCACCGGTTTAATAATACCCACAGCCATAATACAGCCAGAAAAATTAATTGCTTATTTCATACGACTGTCAAAGAATGGCGGTTGTGATTTGTTTTCTTTTTTTTGTTAACCTTTATTGTGTCCCACTGGTGGGCAAAGGTCTATGTATTTTCCTTCCAAATCTCTCTGTTTAGTGCGATTTCACGCCATGTTGACCCCGCAAACATGATCGTCACACCTTCACCGCGATCTACCTCGACAACAATCTCCTCCTTCAGGCGTCCAGTGATTGACGATCTTTGCCCATGTCTTTAGGTGCATTCGTGCGAATTTGATAAATGATTACTTATCCCGACTTTACCTATATGTACGTCCAATATTGTAGCACAACTAGGTGGAGGCCCTATATTTTGTAGTAGAGGTACTGCGAGAGGCTAAGCTGATTGATAAATACAACAGACTTATTATCACACATGCAAACAGTAAACAATTTATTTACGTATTGTCAATCTGTGTTTCAATGTTAACACTTAATACCCATTAATAAGCGAGAAAGTGGTTTGGTGTTGATAACATTAAATGTGAAATAATTTAATTTAGAAGCAATATTTATAAGCACTTTATTAACATACACGAGGAGTTCGTGGCTAAGTAATAATAGCTGCACGGTCTATCCATCAGGTTAAGCTACGCTTGCCGGGGTTGGTTCCTGGATGGGTGACCATTTTTACATTCCAAGACTCCTCCTTGCCACGGAAAGCAAGTTAAGTCGTTGGTCTCGGCTGTCATTCGTGGATCTTTGACAGTTGTTACGGGTCGTCAGAAGCCCAAAAGTCTGACAACGAGTCTTACTAAAGAGTATCGTATTATCCAGTTACTGGGCTGTTGAGGTCAGCTAGGCAGTCGCTCCATGCAAAATACTGGTATTCAGCTGCATCTGGTTAGACTAGAAGCCGACACCAACATAGGTAGTTGGGAAAAGGCTTGGCAAATTGCAGATTGACTTTATTAGAATACGGAAAATTCAACACTCACCATCCAATCCACATTTCTTTCAACCCTAAAGGGGTAGGTACAATAGGAGATGAAAGTTTCTATAGAATTACATCATTTTTGCCAATGGGAAATGAGGCACACCGCTTGTTATCTTATATTTATTAATACAACAACTTATGAATGAAATGGCGACTACATTATTATCATTGTTAATCTCCTGCATATTATTCGGAATGTTGGCACCACTGGTGGTGCTGGCAGCTGCAACGCAGGATATTATTACATTACACACAATGAATGTTGACATTAATTAACATAACATCAACTCATCGCCTGAAAACGTTTCAATATATTTCAGTCTCCATTTCAATTCGATTCTTAAGTCATGTATGGCAGCGATCATTGTGCTGTAAGTGAAGCGATTTGGGTATTATGGCGACGACAACCGACTTTCAATGATCTAAACGAGTAATTTTAAAGACGGCCGCTATGGCCCACGCACAATGGTTCACTTGACGGACTAAGTGCGGAAACCAAACCCCGTAACATAGAACATAAAACTAACTTTTAATGATCTAAAAGAGTAGTTTGAATGATTTGGAAAAAATATATGTTAAATTAGAGCATTTTTTTAAATAACTTAATATAGGAATATTTTAGATGATGTTTATATTACATAGAGAAATTAATTTGTAAAGTTATGTCTAATGTGGATAAAAAACTGAGAATTACGCAAAATATACCAAGCGTATTTTTCTAAAACTTTCACCATTTTAAAGATAATTTAATTATTGATCTTTTAGTATACGTGTTTTATTAAAATATCTTTCGGGTTCCGTTTGGCACCGTTCGTACCCGAAGAGAACCCTAAAAGCCACGAGATATATGTATTTAAACGCCTGTTTTTAAAGTACATAAAAACGCTTTTCTCAAGCTAAATCTTCACTCCCTTACTTTCAAACAACTACATCGTCGCCGATACATCGCAAACCTGTCTACATTCGTATTTCATCGCAGCCATACATCAAATAATATTAATAATGAAGAAAATAACAACTAATCTCAATATATAATCAGCAACTTAATTACGTGTCACCGACTTCCGCGTCACACATCTGTTTATCTCAGTATTATATTTAGGCATAAGTAAGACGGGATATTAGAGTCAGAATAATCTTTTAAACAAAATAAAATTACTACGTTTTAGCACCATTCATCATATGCTAATCTTTTTCTCAATAATTGGGGTCAGCTTCTAGTCTTACTAGATGCAGCTGAATACCAGTATTTTACACGGTAGGACTGCCTATCTGACCTCTATAACCCGCTTACTGGGTAACACGATACACCTGGGTAAGACTGGTTGTCAGACTTTCGGCCTTTTGACTACCCGTATCGACTGTCAAAGATACATTGTTTTAGCATCATTAAGTATATTCATCATTGTGAACGTACCGATTGAACAATTTGAACACGTCATAAGAAGTAAAGACAAGCCTCATTTGGATTAAGCTTTAGAGCTTTACAAGATACCTATACTCACTTGATGAGTGCATCATAGTTAGGAAGCAATTATTAAATACAATTTGGTCGTCGAGAGCTGCCAAAATGAAGAGAAACGAGAGAGCCGTTAACACAACGAGATTAAATCGATACCGATATCCTTAACAACTTTATCCGTACCTACCTACCTATTAGTATATAGGAATTGAAAGTTAGATCAATGTAACTTACTAGATACCGATTGACAAGAAATTTACGGGACACTTTTAAAATTACTTAAATTATTTTGGGATTTCGATATCATTAATTGAGTTTGTTGCGAGCAGTGGTGGGCCAGTGGTAATGGTCGTGACTTACGAGTTCTAGGTCCTAGGTTCGAACTCCGAGAGGTGCTTTACTTTGTCTTAATTATTTTATCTGCTCTCAAAACGGTAAAGGAAAATATCGTGAGGAAGCCGGCATGTCCTAGAACTAAAAATTCGAAGATATGCGACATCTACCAACCCACACTGGGCCCGCGGTGCACTGCCACTCATCAAGAGGAGGCCTGTGTTCCAGGTGTGTGAACATTATAGGCAGATATGCAATTGAGTTTGTTACTTACAAACATGTGGGATACAATAGTAAAACATTTTTGATGTTTATTGCTGAAAAATGGTCTCTCAATGACCATTATAAACATCATAGAATAGGATAACTATTGATTGGCAGACGATCTTGCTAATCACAGTACCTACGTCTTTACTATAACGGAGAAAGATGCTATTCAGTTTGTGGATATTATCACTAGTTCACATTTTCCGACACCTACATCGACCCTTTGATATTATTTATAAATTACGTCTAGATAGTGAGTCGCACTGAAACAAACAGGCCAGTTTGTAATGACAGATTGTGAGAAACTTGAGCATTACGGACTAAGTAAACTTGCGCTCAGTTTAGTAAAATCTTATTAAAATAATAGACAGCAGCAGGTTCAAGTAAATGGTGTCCATTCAATCGGTTTAAAAGTAAAAATGGGTGTTCCACAAAATAGTATTAAAAAAAGTATATAAATGAAATTAGGTCATATGATCATTAGAACTTTGTTATTATTTCAAATGTTACACATCCGTTCCAAAAGGCTCGATATTGGGTCCTTTCCTCTTTTTAGTATATATTAATGATCTACCTCATTTACAAGCACAAATGGTGTTATTTGCTGTCGACACTTCCTTAATTTTTAAGATAAATAGACGTGCATCAAATCTTGACCACGTAAATAACTCCCTACTGCAGGTCTGTCATATGGGAATAAAACTAAATGCATATGATTTGTTTTACCGAATGTTAAAAGAAGTGATTGTGACATAGTATTAAATAAGGAGATACTCGAATTCGTCGATAAAACTGTTTTCTTGGGGATCATGCTCGATTTAAGGCTGCAAGGGGTCCTCATTTAATATCTCTTGCAGGACGGCTAAGTTCAGCAGCATATGCTGTGAGAAAAATCCGTCAATTTACTGATGTAGATACCGCGAGGCTAGTCTATTTCAGTTGTTTTCATAGTAGTCTTACGGTATTTTACTATGGGGACGGGCTGCAGATATCGAGTCTATTTTTCGCGATTCTCTAAGGGAACTGTTTAAAGATATTAACATCATGACTGTACCTTGTCAATATATATATGAAAACATCACGAACGTAAGGAAAAATCTAAATCTTTTCAGTAAAAGAGGTGATAGACACAATTATCGGACTAAAAATAGGGACCAATTAGTTCAACCGGGTTTCAGACTGGCTAAAGTAGACTCATCCTTCATGGGGTGCTGGTTAAAATGTTAAGTTTTATAAAAAACTTTTTACAAAAAAGCAGTGGCACTCCGGGTGTGCCGACAGAAGTGAAAACTTGAAAAAAATCGGCACCACGGTAATCAACGCGTTGATATCTTTTACTCCACGCACCGCGATGATCAACGCGTTGATGTCTTTTCAATGGTCAAAAGCTGGTGTCATCACGGTGTCGCGAAATCATTGCTTTAGTCCCATCTCAAAAATGCCCAACGCGCCTAAAGAAGTTTTCACTTCAAAAATCAACCGACGTCGGTTGATTTTTTTTTTTCTAAAAGTTTTTATTTTTCCGTTTTTAGTTGTGGTACCCCACAGAAATTCGAATACCTTCGAGTAAAAACAGTGATATGAACTTATTATATCATCCACATACAAAGTGGGAAAAAAAATACGTACTATTGATGCCAACTCAAAAACTTTGTGGTACCCCACAGAAATTCGAATACCTTCGAGTAAAAACAGTGATATGAACTTATTATATCATCCACATACAAAGTGGGAAAAAAAATACGTACTATTGATGCCAACTCAAAAACTATCCATGCAAAGTTAATTTCGCGTGAAAATGTTCTCGTTGTAAATACATTTTTCATTGTGACAGAATAATTTGATTCGTTGCATTTGATTGTTTGCTCGTAAAAAAATATGGAGGGAATTTCGAATTTTGAATGTTGTTTTTTTGTAATAAATAGTCATAGTTTTAATTGACATCAAAACCAGCCAGTGTGCCATAGAAAAAAACTGTTAGTCGTAAAACTTTCTGAGTGACCTGTGTATATATCCTAGCGTTTGTTTGTTTGTTACGCTTTCACGCTAAAACTGTTGAACGGATTTGGATGAAATTTGGCATATGGGTAGACCATGACCTGGAGCAAGATACAGGATACCTTTTATCCCGATATTCCTACGGGATCGAGACTTATGCGGGTGAAACCGCGGAGCGCAGCTTGTTTCGTATATTTAGCCACTTTTCTTTCCATATCTATCAGCGGTATACAAAGTTGTATTGACCGAATTTATTATTTGTTTGAACAATTAGTATAGTACTATGATATGAGTAGTATCGCGTATTATGTAAACATTTGATTTGGTATCATAATATTTGTATCAACTCGTTTACGTCACGATTTCTGTTCTATTACAATCTATTATTATAAATACACTAGCTGCGCCCCGCGGTTTCACCCACATATGTCTCGAGCCCGTGAGAATATCGGGATAAAAAATATCCTATGTCCCTCTCCAGGTCATGGTCTACCCATATGCCAAATTTCATGCAAATCGGTTCAGCCGTTTTAGCGTGATGCCGTGACCAAGGGAAATGGGGATTCATTTTTATATATATAGATATGACCCTGGATGGTTGACGGAAATCAAACTTTGCGCAAGCTTTACCTGAGCCGCGCCGCCTCCGCGCGCCGTGACGGTGCAATAGTGATGTGAACGTCTCAAAACAAAATTATCTATATATATAAAAATGAATCCCTATTTCCCTTGGTCACGACATCACGCTAAAACGGCTGAACGGATTTGGATGAAATTTGGGATATGGATAGACCTTGACCCGGAGAAGGACATAGGATACTTTTTATCCCGATATTTTTACGGGATCGAGACTTATGCAGGTGAAACCGCGGGGCGCAGCTAGTACCTAATAGAGATGATTCCTGGAAAAAATAACTATTTAGTCCGTCAGTCACATAATAAAAAATATTCAAATCAAATCAAATTAAATCATTTATTTCTTTGCAAACATGAGTAAAGTTGTACATAGGTGTTGTCATAAAGTTAGTTCTCCATGTTCTGCCGTCACATGGGCATGCAAGTCATAATCAAATATCATTTTAATCACATTAGAAATACTATCATAATCCCATTTTACAAATTTTACAGATTAATGTCAAATCATTTGAATCACAATAAATAAAAAATGTCATAACATTACATGAAATGTCACTGGCTACAATATTAACTCAGGTAAACGTACCAGTACTCGTCGGGTTTTGAAATTCACTGATTTTAATGAACTGCTGTGTGAAAAGTATTTCATTTAGAATGAAACTTTTTGCATAACTAAATAGGGAATTTATCTATTATTCTAAGTAAGTAATAATTTATGTAATTATGAGTGCTAATAAATACTTTACTTACACTTAATACTTATTTAAGCAAATGTAAAAACAAGGGCGATTTGTACCAATAGTCTTCAGATTTGTACTATTAATATTCAAAAAATCCCAGTAGTCGTCAATGTCTGATGCTGATTTGAACTCTCGGGTCTTGAGCATAAAGTTCAAAATAAGCACAAAACACTGTAATTGTCTTTGATATTAGTGGCAAGTCTAAGAAACAAAAGGTGGCTAGAAGACCAAATCCCAAGAAAGAGAGCAGATAGGTTATAAAAATATCAAGACAAATTAAATTATAATGTATTTTTGTTTAAAAAATGTAGAGATCAGAATCACAGAATCAGATTTATTTGAATAAAATTTGACGTGAAAACGTGTTTTCGCTCGGTTTACAGTAAGTTCAGTATTTCTGACCGTCAAAAACATGTAAAATTTGAACCGCTAATAACTACGAGAATTTTAATACTAGAATAATGGTTGAGCATTTAAAAGATAGGTTATATTTGTACAAATTTTGGGGCAGGATATAATCTGCCTATGGTGTCACATCGCGAATGCACGTGCATACGCGCTATCCTCTATTTTTCACTATGTGTCGCAATTTCAATTCGAGTAGCGCAAAAACATGTTTAGCTAGAACGATGATAGTGCCATCGTCAAAATTTGACAAAGCATTACCAATTAAAGAGAAACAATAGAAATCTTGGCCAACAAAGGGTTAAAGATACATTTGAAGTTAACAATAGCAAAATAATATGTCAGATGTCGTCTCATATCGACCGTAAATGTAGCCAGAAATGAAAAAAGTCTCAATAAAAGTAAGCGTGCATCGTAAGGAAAGCAATGATCCTCAAAATTTCTGTGGCAAATACAATTGTTACGGCAGTATCAGAAACCGAAAGAAAATCTCCAGCAAGGAGCAAAAAGTTTAAAATATCGTCTCATATCGGCCGTAAAAAACTCAGCATTTAAAAATATCACATACTACAAAAAGTTAGTTTATAAAAAAAGATTTCGCCTCATATTGATCTGCTCAAAATTGTAAATTCAAACGACAATCGAAGAAAGTTTACGTCATAAGGTACACAATAAGCTTAAAAAATCTAGTTGTAAGCGAATATAAAAGCTAGGGTAAAAATACTTATAAGATTAAAGTGTTCCAAATTTCAAGTTATACAGTTAGCTAATAAACTAAATTAATTCATCAAACAATCGGACTTACCATAGACCGCACTGAAGTTTCACAAATCAATACATAATAAAACTACGTGCACGTTTCAAATTGAACAGTTAAACTTGCAAAAAAAATAAATTTTTGTGAGACACATGTTTCATGTGTAATATGTTATCTTAAATATGTTGCTATAAAAATCGACCAATTTATGTTGAGTAGAAAAAGATATTGATGTTTTTAGATAATTTGACAGCTTCTGGGTCACTGTCGAGTTCACCCACGTTTACCTTATGTCTAATGGATACAATACAAGCATGCCAATTTAAATAAGTAAAAATAAGAAAAGAAATAATTTGTGTTATCAAAATGTCAATAATAACCAATTACATTTTAATTTTATTTATTATTTCAAAAGAGCATGTCAAGAATAATAAACTGAAAACAAGATGAGTACCAGGAAATTATTCATAAAGTCATTTCAAATTATAACAACTTCGATACTTTAGGTTCCACAGATTTTTTCCGATATGGACTCCGAGATATTTTAATACGATTTACTTATGAGAAAGCTTTTTAAATTTATTTTAAACAAATTAACATTTAAGATGTTGATTGATTCTTGTATGCGATCATATACATATAATTGGTGCCATGCAGAAAACACTTTTATGCATCAGAGCTGTCTTAGACTGTCTTGCTCATCGTGCTCGTCACTCCGGCTATTTGAGTCAGAAAGTTTGGGAAATAAATTAGACACGTATTTTTTGCTTTATCATATTAATAAAAAATGACTTAGATAAAACGAATTAAAGTTGGGGAGTGGGGGTCGCTACGTCACAAGAACTAGTATAAAATGTACATACTTGTGACGTCATGGCACATTTTAACTCAATGTATCGCCGTTATCTTTTGATTACGTAAAAAAAGAAAAAATACGTGTATATCTAATCTTTTTTTTTTTTTTGTCATCATCCCTATTGCTAGTGACGCCACATACCTTAACTGCGTGGGTAGACGCATAGCGCATACGTTATAAATATAAATTATTAGACTAATTACTTTTCAGCATTTGAAAAAAGAGGTTAAGAGTTTATATTCTCTGAATTAAATTTATTTGAGCATTACTGATTTTACTTTGAAGGATTGTGAGGTTATGTAGTGATGAATTATGTCGAAATTTGGAAAGTGCTAAACGGCGCAGCTTTAGAGCTTACAGCTTTAGAGAGATTAGGACACCATAAAGGTTTCGGTATAAAATTACTTAAAAAATGCAATTGAAGTGGATATATTTTAGCGCCGTGTTCGAGTTCACTTGTCATGAACTCGAACACGGCGTGTTGTCACACCAAGCACCGAGCGCTCGCGGTCTGCGCTCGGTGCTTGGTGTGGCAACACGCCGTGTCAAGTCAATCGTCATCCTGAGATGTCTCGTTGAGAGGTGAAACACGTGTCGATTTCTTTCAGGGTCTGACTCTTTAGAAATAGCTAAGCAGAACAGGTTACGAAATATATCCACTTCAATTGCATTTTATAATGGATTTCCGCAAGGTCACGCCCAAATCAATTAATTATATAAAATTACTTTTTAGGTTCATATTAATTTTAACATTATAAGATTATTTTATGCCGTTAAAAATCTGCAGCTTTGGCCAAATAATCTACAAATATGTCATATTCTTTTTGTAAATCATTTGGAAACACGAATTCCTCGATAAGGTCATTTAAAAATTTTTGATACCTCAGTCAGCCTTTTTATAGTTTCGACGAGACATATAGACGTAACTAGCTTTAAAGTACGTTGAAATCTTAATAATACAGTGATCGCTTCCCAATGTCTCATTTAATACTTGCCATTTTAAACTTAAGATTATATCAGATGACGCTAATGAAACATCGGGGGACGACTGTTGAAGTACACCATTCAACAACTTAATACGCGTGTGATCGCCATTGTTTAGCGAAAAAGGGCTTCTACCAATAAGTGCGTCAAAGATTTTATTACCTCTTGTGTCCTCTTCATTGGACCAATTGGGATGGTGTCTATTGAAGTTGTCTAAGAATAAAGTTTTATTATTACCCTGAGAAAATAATTGATCCCAGTCTGAATCGATATAATATTTTCAATTTGATTACAATTATACAATTTAACGTGTATACTTCCTATACCCGAGTTAAATATTTATAGATCATAGCAAATCTGAGATTTAATCGACCTATGCGCGAGTATTGCTACACCTCTATATGAATCGTCTTTGTCTTTGCGAAATATATTGTAATCTTTAATTTTAAAATACATTTTTGGTTGTAACCAGGTTTCGCTTAATACGGCAATGTGAATCTTGTCTTGTTTTTACTAACAAATTCTCGAACTCACTTAACTTCGGCCTAATGCTTTGTGCATTCCATTGGATAATATTTAATTTAACATTCGTTTCATAGTTATCTGTCATTTGAGAAATAGTCAAGGATTAATTTAAGGATAGGCCAATCCTCTACATTGTCAACTATCACTAAAATTACCCACTCAATGCAAGTTTTAAGTACTCCTTTGTAAATCATTGGTATAGTGCTTCCTTTCATGAATATTATCTCTTGTAATCTCTTTAAAAATTCCTTGAAGTTTATATCTTTGTGTTTTTCTCCTGTTTCACTCGAGTTTTTTGTCGCAGCTTCATTATATTCTTCAATTTCTGTTTTACTCCACTCCATAAACTCCAGATCTGACGATTTCTCCTGTTTCTTCTGTTTCTGTTTAGAGTTTGACTTTTGTTTTTGTTTATGTACCTGCGCCTTAATTTGCCACTTCAGCATAAGCCAGACTACTATTGGTTTGAGTAGGAGCCGTGTCCGCGACTTGAAGGGATGAAAATTGTATACCCGTATCTTTTATTTTTGTATTCACTTCCTTATGCATTGGTTCGTCTTTATGGACATAGATACTTAGGGCCCTTCTGTAGGTGCAATTAAACTCGGACATGAGTTCCCTCAGTCTTTTTTCCTTTAAAAAGATTGAACATGTTTTTGACAGAGATATATGTCCTCCATTGCAGTTAATGCATATCATGTTAGTGGTTTCGCAATTGTCATGGTCATTTCCGCATTTGGGACACACCACTTTAGTACTAGGGCATCTCTTTAGTACATGACCGTATTTTTCAGCAGCGCGAACATTGCGACACTGGAAATACATATCGTTCTACCTTTATCCTCAAACCATGTAAATAAAACAAAAACGAACCGCTTCACTGGGTGACCACCCATCTACCTCAAAGTTCTTGCGATTCAAGCGATTTAGGGATAATAGCTTGGCTGGTTCGGGGCAAAAAATACTCTCCAAAATGTTTTTTTCTGACATTTCCAAGTCAACATCTCTTATTACACCGTATGACAAATTCCTTTCCATCGCCCTCTGAATATACCATCCCTTATCGATAATGAATTGACTTGTCTCCAAATTCTCAGCGCTGATATCGCTAATCAATTCTATACGAACTCAATACGGATTGCTAAATTTCACCTTGCTAATATTTTTATATTCTGGTCTTTAAATAATTTGGCAAGAATAAATTGTTTCGGTAGTTTCTCTTTATTAGATCTTTTCTGTCTCCTTCAGTATTTTACTTTTCCGCTTAACTTCCGTCCATTCCTCATCGCTGCTTTCTCTCATTCTTTTATTGGTCTTGTCTTCACTGTCTTCAATGTCTAACACTTCATTATAAGTAGAAATGACATCCATATTCATTATTTATTTCATTACTCGTCTCATTATTATCGCTCATTTTAATCGTAAACAAGTCACATCTGTGGCAGGTAGCCGGCCGACCGGCCACGTGCCATACCTTTCTAAGTTCGAATGTACTAAACAGTACGCGCTCTGCTCAGTCGACGAAAACAACTGTGACACGACCCGCTCACACGAGTGCCGCGACGAAAACTAATGTACATAACATATCTTGTATTGTTATTTTTAGCATTTCTGGCGGGAACTCGGAGGAGGGCGGCACAAAAGTACCCAATGCATGTTATGTAATTAGGGTTGCCAGGTGTCCGGTTTTAGTTGAACTTTTCCGGCTAAATGTATATAAACTGGCCTGTCCGGCTTTTGTTAGGCTTTTGGTCTACCCCGCCCGAAAGCGCGCGAGCGACTCACGCGGACACGCATGATTCGCGATAGTAAGAAAAAATATGATTCATAACAACAATCTTTCTTTTTCTTTTAAACCAGTGTGTCAGACTTTCAGGGCTAAATTTCCGGCCAAATATGAATCTGTGCCTAGCTTTTCTATTTTTGGGCCTGGCAACACTATATGTTATACCTACTCAGGTATGTAACTACATACCTGAATTTCGACATAGGTCCTATGTCAAATTTTCGGAGAAAACCCAAAACATCAATATCATCGCCAACTCAATACTACGAAAAGGTCACATTGGACTATTTTAATACGGTACAAATAAGATATTATATATCACGGACATTCGTTTCCTAGTTCGAGTTTTGTCTAGAAATATCAAAACGAGATCGGAATATTATATCAGAGGTTTTGGGAGCGCGTGTATGATCCAGATGTATGAACGTGGAAGAAGCAAAAGGACGTGACGATCCGTAGTTTCAGCCTACCTCCATTGGGAAAAACACATGAAATTATGTAGATATATGAAGGTATGTACTTGATAGACCTAAAAAATGTACGTATAACGTAGAATTATTTGACTTTAAGAAAAGGACGTTTCCTGTTTAGACCAGGTCATGCTGCCCTGTCCTGTGTTAAAAGCAATTAAGATGGCTGATAGACTTTTAGAGTTACTAGCAGCTCATAAGAAGCAGTTCATATCAGGGCCACATGTATTTTCGTCATCATGTCGCCAGCTACAAGAAAAACGGTGGTCATGTATTTCCAAGAACATTGAACTGGAAAAGGAATGATCATGACGATAATAAGTTTATTATCGTTATCAGGCATCATAGGTAGTTGCCTATAACGTTTTCCGAACTCCAGCTCAACCAGATGCAGCTGAATATTAAACTAAAAATGTCTTACCCCGGAAGCGAAATAAATACCAACAAATTTTTGAACGCAAATTTAAAAATTTAATTACCTATCTTGTTTTTAATTTACAGCTGGCTTCATCAAACTGTCGTTAACTCTCTTAACTAACGAACAGGCTTAAATTGTTTGTTATATCCCTACATAGTAGTTTAACAAAGAGCTGATAAAGACACTGATAAGATTACTTATAGGTAATCTTATCAGCCTTTTACTGTAAGATTCCCCTAAAGAATAAAATATTCTTTGATGAATAATGTATCAAACGTAAGATCGCGACATCCCAAAGCAATTTCCTGACGTAATGCAATTTTAAAAGTTCCAGCCCATGACTGACAACCAACTATGTATGTTCTATTACTAATTATTTTTTTAAATACACACAGACTATAGAACTTTTGTGAAGACATTCCTGTATTCTGATTACGTAACTTATTTTCGTAAACAATTATGCCTGATTTGTTTCATTTTGACAATTCAACAACATTCATTGCGTTATTTACGTTGTTGAGTAGATTTTTTTTTCCAACTTATGAAGCAACCTGTTTCAAATCGAAACAGATTCTGTTGTATTACACAACTAGGGTACTGTTTCATGAACTTTTCTTTTTTGTGAGAAAACAAAACTCCGCAGATTAAATTGATAAATCTATTGCAAACTTTGCCCATCTTCTTTGCATGGCGTACTCAAAAATGACAACCTCGATAATAATCAATAATATTCGGATTATTTGACTCCATTCTGCGACTGGCTTGGACTATTGATTTGTTGACCATTATCTATTTTAAATTAATGTCTCTGTCCTCCTAAATATTGCCACTGTAAATTGGAAATATTTTGAAAGAGTAACCGTGGAGTTTCTTGCCGGCTCTTCTCCATAGGAAACGACCAATTGGAACCGTGCACCTAGCTTTTGAAGTTTCTTATACCTATGTAGGTTTATTTGAAATAAAATACTTTGATTTTGCGTAATCTCAAATAACTGTTTCAAAAATTATATAATAAATTCATGTGTACCTAGATAATTAACCCATTAACACGTAAATCGAAATTGTGTTTTAATGAAAGTAATCAGAATTAAATAACGTGTTTGATTGGATTCGATCGGAACTCGAGAACATTTAGCCGATAAATCCGTTCAATCCAATTTGCGTACAAATTGATTACAACCTCGGATTCATTGGAATTTGATTTTTATATTTGCTTGAAATAGTTTTAAAATGTTTTTATACTACCTATCTTTATCTATACATGATATAATAAAATAGTAACGAAGAATTTTCGTTTGACAGTTTATCCGGATGTATGTCCCAGATTGACGCAAAAACGACTAAACGGATTTGGATAAAATTCGGCACACAGATAGTTTACAACCTGGATTAATATATAGGCTACTTTGAATCCCGGTAGTACATTCCCGTGGTATATTTTCCGATATCAATGCGGGCGAAGCCGGGGGCAAAAGCTAGTCTTCTATTAAAAGTCCCTTCCATTCGAATTGAATGTTGAAAGTGAATCTACGCAGCCGTGTAGATAGTTTGTATTGTAATTGTATGTAGGTATGTATTTGCCGGGTCGGGATTATACCTACTTACTTAAATGTTTTAATGGTTTAGACACTGTGTTAGGTTTCATTTGCCGAATTCTCAAGGCAACTCTTCTGTATCGTAAAGTAAATCCCAAGTAAAAGCTGTGGTGACGATTACCTAAATCATGGAAATTGAGTCGTTATTACTGCTATACTTACGTTGGATTTTAGAGCAATTCTTGTTCTTATCCATGTTTCGATATTTCAAATAAAAATGTTTACGTGAAATTTTTGTGATCCTTCCAAGAATCGTTATAAAGTTTAATTAAAGTTGTTACTATAAATTACAAGTTTATTGTTAAACTAAAGCTCTTAAACGCTGACCCTATAAGAGGTTTAGATTAAAGAATAACTTAGTTTGTATAATCTGAAAAATAAACAGTAATGACTAAAGGGATTTCCCGCAATTGTGTTACTTAGGCAGTCGTCCTACTTTACGATAGTAATAATAGCCCTCTAGACCGAATTTCGACTATGGCGACCAATCTCAGCGGAGACCAGCCTTCGGCGCAGGAGATATTATAGTGCACAAGTGTGTGCACAGGTGCACTCTCTCTTACCTCACTTTCATAGTCAGATGGGACGGCAATCTGACACCCTGGAGAGAGATCAGGAGCAGGGCCAACGGCTTAACGTGCTTTCCGAGGCACAGGGGCACTTGGTCTCGTGGTCGCAAGCACGACTTCTGGGCATGGGTCACTAAGTGCTTGTCTGGGTTCGAACCCACGACCTACAGCTCGTAGGTCAGGGCCGTTACCACTGGGCCATCACTGCTCTTGAAGGGTGTCACCAGGTTGAAGGGTTTCAGTGTAATTACAGGCATAGGGAATTAAAAATATCCATATTATTTTAAATTCGTGACATATTCCTGTGTCCAGTGCGTAGTAGGCTTAGCAAAAATAGACTTTAAAACATAAAGCTCCATTGTTTTTAATGCGTCGTCGGTCGCATCCCCTCGCCTCATTCCATACCACCAACACAGGCTTTAACGTATCCCGAAATCTAAGTAGATAGTCGGTACTTAACCGAATCAGCCAGCGCAGGCAAAACCGCGGGCAATAGCTAGTTATTTATAGTTATTGGTTTCAATCCGTTTTTATTTGACAGTACTTTATATGTGCGAGCGAGTTTACGACAAAAAATATAGATAAAATCGGAAGGTGTCACTCGTGACGAATGAGTCTCCTTTTATGTAAGTCACAGGTCATAGGCCACAGGTCACAAAGGTGAGCAACCACCGTTTTGACTGATGTAAAAGTTTACCTTATATAGTTAATTGATTTAGGCGTGACTTTGCGGAAATCCATTATAATATACAAATAAACACACACATACATTAGATTACATTATATATTATAATTTTGTATATAATAATGGATTTCCGCAAGGTCACGCCTGAATCAATTAACTATCTTAAACTTGCAGGTACAGCAGAACAGGCAAAACTTTACAACAAACTCACAAAATCACATCGTATTGCTGCTCAGAATGTTTGGTTTAATCAACAGTGTAAACAATTGGAGATAATTCCTTCCTACATCAATATTCGTTCCAATACATATAATAGATCTGCTAATATCGCTTTGAGTAGGGCTAAAAATAATTGGTTGAATGAGGAAATAAGTTACTGGTTTTCAGTAAGGGATAGGATTAAAAATCATCTTAAAATTTTGTACACAGAGTTAGTTTTCAGATTACACAATATGGAATTTGATATTTTAGACAATAAAGCGCGGGAATTTACATCTATTACAGCTCCCGAAAAATATTTGACACAGTCTAGGAAGTTGGAAAGGTTAGTTAGAGGAAACATAAGTCACAGTAGTGTGGGCATTATTATTAGTAGTAATCAACAAATATGTCAAGGGATCAACAAATATGTCCTCATACGTTTCATCAACGTGTTAAAAACCTGAGTAACATTCAATTTTCAAATGAAGAAACTTCTTTTCTGGAGAAAGGACTCAAATTTAATTTTCAGCCCGTTTTATCACAAAAACCTTTGGAGTTTTTGGCGGTAGATTCAAAAATGGCTATAGTTAGAGGTAAACTGATGAGATAGTAGCACACCAGGTATCTGTTCATATTAAACAGTCTCTTAACTCATAAAATTCAATGTCTTTTTCATCAGACGTACGTATTAATAGAACTTAAAAAAACGAGATTGATCTAAACAGTATAGTTGTTACTGAGGCCGATAAAGGAAATACAGTTGTTATCTTAGACAGAAACAGTTACGATCAAAAGGTAAATGACGTTATACCGGGTAGCGATTTTCAACAACTAAGTTCGGACCCCACTAAAGTTTACACTTCACAACAATTTTTTTTACTAAAAACACATCAAATGCACGCGTCAGTGGCGCCTTGTTTAAATTAGTCCAAGCGCGCGGCTCCGAACACACAAACGTATGTGCCTTAAGATGTCCGCATCATGTACCTTTCCTCTAGGTACTTTGAATATGTACGAGATGAGTGCGAGATCCTTCCTGACCCTCAGTTCGTTATATCCAACCATACCTAAAATAAATAAAGTTGGATAAATAAGCGGATAAAATGGGTATACACTCGAAACGTTAGCCCAGTGTTAGATTTAACCCCTAAGTCCCTAACTTCTGTAGCCCTAGCCATTGGCAACTCATCTATATTGCAAGGATATAGTAAAGGAGTACGCGCGCGAGAGAAAGTGATTGCTACGCACTTTGAAATGTTGAACTGCAAGAGGTTATTCTTGCTCCAGGTCACAACTCTGTCTATATCTCTTTGAAGTCTGTCACAGTCCACTAATTTACTAATCTCCAGCGACAGCTTGAGGTCATCAGCAAACAGTTATCATTTGGCGTCTTTAACAACTTCTGGCAAGTCATTAACCATAAGAATGAATTGCAAAGGCCCAAGGTTACTGCCCTGACTCACCCCAGACCTGGTAAAATATGGCTTAGACTTGTGTCCCGCATACTCAACGTACTGTTGCCTACCGCTCAAGTAACTTGCAAAAAACCTTATCAGGTGTGGAGTGAAACCAACGGCCGCTAACATTTTGAGAAAAACATTATTATTTACTAGATCAAATGCTTTTTTTAAATCGAAGTAAGCGGCATAAGTTTGCCCCCCACTGTCCAAAGTTGGCACAAGATTAGCCATGTAACTGAGAAGATTGCTAGTAGTGCTTCTTCCCGGTCGAAAACCGTGCTGGACGTCTGAAAGGTGGCCACTGACCTGTTGAAATATGCTCTTATGAATAGCCGCTTGGAAAACCTTCGCCGGAGTCGACAGCACTGCGACAGGCCTGTAACTATCCACCGTCATCCCTGATTCATCCCAACTATGGAACCCTTCATTGTGCGTAGTCCGAAACGCACTGGGCCGGTTTTTTATTAAAAAAATCGTCTAATTTAGCCACGCATTTTGATGTGTTTCACAGGTTTTTAAAGTTTGTTTTACTATAATCAATTTTGAGGATGAGCAGTGCTGGTTAAAATGCAAATTGGGCTTAAATTCGGGTACATAGAACATCTTACGAGTATAAAGAGGAAAGTAGAAATCTACTGTTGCTCAAACTTCTACACTTGAGAATAGGCACATACTACTACCACAGTATAAATAAGTATCAGTATTATATCTTCATAGAAAACGACTGAAACGTCGCGCTTCGAAATCTCAATGTATAATCAGTACGCAACAGTATCGAGTGGTTACGCACGGACGCGAAACGTTTATCTACCAAGCTGCCGTAGGTAATTATTTCATGGTCACTGCCGAGATATAATACTGTTACTCTATTACTGTGCTACTAATACGGCAATATTTACGCGTCTGCCAACGATCACGTATTGTGTACAAAAACACCCGCCGCACTGATTACCTTCATCTAATTAGCACCTATCAGCACAGAGATGGGACACGGACGTAATACGGTTTTAGATTAGCAAACATTCGAAAGCTATTATTAAATGACCCACCCCAGGTAAGCAGCTGGTTTACAACACTTTTGGATTGATTTCAGTTATGTTTTCTGATTACTTAGTCTCTTCAGAATTTACATATACATCATATTCAAGCCTGTATTCCCCAAAGGGTTAGGCAGAAGTGTATCGATAAAACACCCACATTTCGCCAGTTATCTTTAAGTCCCATGTAATAGGGGGCGAGCCTATTGCCATCAGCCGGGCACAAATCCAGACTCCGGGTCGCTACTGAGAAATTCCACCCAGCATTTTATATCAGAAAAACAAGTTGCACAATACCTATTATTGTTAAATCACTAGATGAATACACGGAAAACTATCCAAACAAGATTGGAATATTTAAACAACAACATTGATGAGTCATCGTTGGTAAAAATGCAGAATTGTTTGTGTCAGAGAGCAACGAACAATGATGAACAACATGTTATGACATAGTAAAATGTTCCGTATTTTCTTGAACAACACAAAAGTGATCATTTTATAAACATCTGGAGCTTTTAACGGGGTGAATATCTAGCACTAACGAAAACATTTTTCAGAAAATCTGAGGGTTTAGGACCTGAGATGAATTTTGGAGTAGAAAACCGTCCATAAGCCAAAAATACTAATGACGTATCGTGAGTTCGTGACATCAGTTGAGGTAAACCTGCACGCGGTGAACAGTCATGTGTCCTGCTAATCATTTTTAATTCTCCCTTATTGACATGACATGGGTTAAAGGTAAACTTAGACCCATGAAACTTTCAACGTCAATATGGAAATCTGTGAACCAACTGCAAGCTCAAAGTGGCCGCTGCAGATCAAATCTCGCTATACTGGGTATAATCGACCCATCGCAATGGGCACAGTGTGGATGTAAAGCCCCGCCAACGTAGAAACCTACCCGTCGTGCACAACTACGTGCACCCTGCAGGAATTAAATGACCCAAACGGCAGAGCTGTCCAGGTCGGTAATTAGGTACTGGTCCGTAAAATATATGTAATTCAAAGACAAAGTCAAATCATTTATTTCAAATAGGCCCATGTAATAATGACCATGGCCCACTTTTGAACGTCAAAATTGACAAAATAGTAGAATTGATTCTAGTCACCCCTTCCAAAAGGTAGTTTTAGTATGGAGAAGAATGGGCAAGAAACTCCACCGTTACTCTTTTAAAATGTTTTACAATAGTTTGTATAAGTACCTACATTAGTTAAATAATTATATGTGAAGACCTAGAATAAAATTAATATACCACAATAGTTAAAAAGAATGAAAAATGAAGCAACGACAGATAATTTAATTATGTGGTAGATACATGGTGGTCACATATTTACAAACATTGTAATAGTAGACGATTTTCCTAAAATTTTATAATTAATAAGTTTATGTGTGAATCAATAATTACAGAATGTAAAATCGATTCGTCGTATAAGAAAAAATAATAAATTTAACAATTAAATTAGCAACCAGTTTGATTTCTAAATTGTCCTATGGAGCAGGACCAGCATGTTTCCAAGCAGTCTTATCTTGGATATAATCCTCTAATTAGTAATATGCTTGTTTACAAAGTGTGCGTTTAATATTAGTTTTAAATTTTCTTTCATTTAATTGCAATATGTCACAAGGTATTTTGTTGTAACATTTAACACAGTACCCCATAAAAGATGTATGTACTTTAGATAATCTGAAAAATAGTTGATCTAGTTTATCTTTATTTCTAGTACTAAAATTATGTCTAACACTTATTTTATTATATGTGGATTTTTCCCTACATAAATAATATTTTTATAAATGAATTGGCAAGGTACTGTCATAATATTAATCCTTTTAAATAGTTCCCTGAGAGATTGGCGGCGCCGTAGATTATAACTGGCTCTGACAGCTCTCTTTTGCAAAATAAAGATGGATTCAATGTCAGCAGCCCAACCCCACAGTAAAATATACGACGACATAATTCAGGTAAAGAAACTCTATCTTTCAGGTATGATCTAAGTAAATCAAGAGCTGTATTCCTAATCCCATAGTGCTCTAGTTTCAGCAAAACTGTATCATGGTCTACACAATCGAAAGCTTTCGAGAGGTAGCAAAAGATTCCAATGGCATCTTGCGCTTCTTCCCAGGCAATAAAAATGTTCTTTATTAGGGTGAGACCGGCGTCAGTGGTACAACGCCCTTTGGTAAAACCGTATGAATTTGATTTTTTTACTAAAGTGAAAGTTCATGAAAGATGATTTTTTTACTAAAGTGGCGTAACATTTGATTGAGCATCAACTTTTCAAACACCTTACTGAGAACTGGCAGAATTGACATAGACCTATAATTGTTGAGTTCTTTAGGTACTATCACCGGATTTGAACAATGGAACTACTTTACTATGTTTCATGAGATCTGCAAAGACTCCTTGGCGCAATGGTTTCGATAATAGATCTACAGACTTTTACAGACTTTCCACAGAGATCTTCTGTTGATTTAATTTTAAGATCTTTAAAAGCTTTTATATCAGCCTGGGGGTTTGTATGCTGAAACCTAAAATCCAAAGGGCAAGCCTTCACATTCTGTCTAAGTAAGGCAGCAGAAAGCGCGGGTGAGGAATTTAAAGCTTCCGTAGTTTTAAGGAGAATATTAGCAAAAAAGTTTTCAAATTCTTGAGCTATTTCTAATATAATGTTAATGGGGCAGAAATTAAATTCAGTATTTCGCTGTTTTTTCCTACCTGTTTCATTATTTATTATTTTCCAGGTAGTTTTAATTTTATCATCAACAGATTTTATTTTATTGCTAATATTAGGGTAAAGTGGTTTTGGCTATTTTGCACACACATTGTAACGAGAAGAAGAAAAATATGGCTCTAATCGGCATCATTGACTCAGAGTTAGTCATCCTCAGACGAGACCATGCGCTCTGTCGCGTGACAGATCCGCAAATATGACCCGTTTGACTCCGCTATCGTTTTCCAGAATTGATTTATGATTTAACACTTAATTATCCGCTGTTTACCGCTCACTAATTAAAGGCATTTTATGATACCGCCAGCTTGATATGGATGTAATAAAATTGTACTAATAGGCTTGAGATATAGAAGGAGGTCTTTATTCAGCCAACAGTAGGAAAAAAAATGCTAGAAAAAAGTGTTTTAAACGTTTACAAGAATATAGAAATCACAATCCTTGAATTTTCGGGATTTTTTCAACAATATCCATAATTGACAGATACCTACGCGGATTTTTAAGCCCATATTGGTTATTTGTTAACCTATAATAAGTATAATTTTGTTTTTTACATTTTAAATCATACTGACATACATTCAACTAGTTCTTTCATTTTAACTCAATCAATCAAAGCAACATTACCTACCCGGTACATAAATTCAATATTTAGGCATTCTATTTATGAATTAACAAGAAACTCCAGTTACTTCAGAACCGCTGAAACGTAAAAAGTGCTTGAAATTCGTTGATGTAAAAAATAATTCGCATCACGAAGCCCAATGAGCAGGATCGAACAAAGAGTTCTTTTTACTGATTAGGAATTTGATTCACGTTCGAAACTGGGTTGATTCTATTGGTTTCAATTATGTATTTTGCCCATGCATATTACCTAATCACACATAACATAACGATTGTATTCCGCGCAAGGTTAAGCAGAGGTGTAATTATAGTACACCCACATTTTGCCAGTTTGTACCTATATTTAAGTCCCACGTAATAGGGGGCGAGTCTATTGCCATCAACCGAACACAAATCCAGACTCCGAGCTGCTACTGCTAAATTAACGACAAAAAATAATCTGACTAGCCTTCTAGACATGCTATAGGTAGCATTAATTTGACAATCGCCAGTAGGTATAATCATCAGGAAAATGAAAGGCATAGTACAACTTTTTGTATACATTTTGTGTAGTAAAAAAAAAAACACTAAAGGGATCTTTGTTTGCTCGCTTCGCTCGCTCACTCTCAGAAACACGTGGAGGCAGCAAATTGACATACATATCAAAAACTTAGACTAAGCGCACACTACGAATTTTGATCGTTGCGATTATTAAACTGCAAAATAAAATCGTAAACGAAAATAATTCCTAGGCGCACTCACAAACGATTTCTGTTAGCAGTGTGCGGACTCTAGTTAATGGTATTGTTCACAGATTGGCGAATATTATCCGTAACGATTAAAATTCGTAGTGCGAGCTTAGCCTTAGATCTACGTCCCTTGGATCTGTAACGAAAATCAAACTTCGAAGTAAACGCAATAAAAAATACGGCCATTTATGCCGCATATTTTGACACTCGCAAATAAACCAAAGCCTATTTGGTACTTGTTGGCCCAACAGCATGAAGTTTGGCGAGAAGCAACTTCTAGTACACAGCAAAATCCGAAAATTGGTAATTTCTAGTTATAATATATATGAACTGCAAAGTTTGTTCTTCAATCTAGGATCAAAATTGCATAGGCCGTGTCTTAGAGTAAAATTTAGTCTGTATTTCATTCAAATCGGTACTCTCAACTCTATTAAAAGTTAGTTTTCAATTGAAAAGTTAAGTCTGTTCTTCCCTCCAGATTTGGAAATTCGGGCAGCCGAGCAAACTCAGCTTTGAGACGGAACCCTCAAAGCGCAAGTCCTACTCACACTTGTCCGGTTTTTTCATATGGTTATAAATGCGTTAAAATACTTTTAATGTAATGAAGGCTAAATGTTAATTCAAGATACGGATAGTTCTTTATTTCTTACCAAAGGCAATTTATATTCCTAACTTAAGAAATGTTGGGTTTCGATACAAACTTTCATCCCCTATTCACCCCCTTTAGGATTATTTTTGGGACAAAAAGTACCCTGTCCTTGTCCTTCTACAGGCTGTCATCTATCTCCTTACCAAATTTTATCTTAATCTGTTCAGTGGTTTAGCCGTGAAAAGGTAACATACAGACAATCTTAGAGACAGAGTTACTTTCGAATTTGTAATATTAGTTTGGATAAGTAAATGTAAATACAAAAGTAATAAGAATGTGAGGATACTATGGATAGTATTTCAAAATGTAAGAAAAAGAACAAAAGATATCAATTGTTGGGAATCAAACTTAGGTTTGCAAAACAGTCGTCGAATCGTTAAAATATTTGATTTGTTGAAAGTTGCAACAAAAACGGGTGTTTTTATATATTTCATTTGATTGACTTCTTAGCTCGATAAAAATAAACGTAATAAACGTAGCGTTGTAACGTATATATAGATTTTCAAAAAACCCTGATATACGTTTTTAATTATTTTCAGTCTAAGTATAAATACTGAGTTTCGAGTTAACAGACCGCGCGTTAAAATACTTCCATACAAACTTTGACACCCCCCAATCCTCCCTTAGGCGGTAGTTTAGAAAAACTAAAATTGGCAAACTTTATAATTTACATAGATTTGTGCCAAGTTTCAAGTTTATTAACTCAAGGAATAAGATTTTTCATAAAAACAAAATCCCCCCTTTTTACCCCCTTAAAGATTGAATTTCCAAAAACCCTTTCTTAATGGATGCCTACGTCATAATATCTACCTGTGTGCCAAATTTCCGTCCAATCCGTTCAGTGGTTTGAGCTGTGCGTTGTTATATCACCCAGTCAGTCAGTCAGTCATTCAGTCAGTCAGTCATTCAGTCAGTCATTCAGTCAGTTTACCATTTTATAGATATATATAGATAACACATTCACGCAACTCAGGGAGAAACGGAATGAACGAAAACGAATGGCAGAAGGCGTGAATGCAAGTGACATACTATTTTTTTTTTACGTTCCTTTTCATCGATTTGGCACGACATTTTGCACCACGAACCTGGACCGATTTGGTTGTTAATCGCCCATTTAAACGATTCATTTTAGCTTTTTATTTGATTTGAGATTAGAAACAATTATTATTAATTTCTCGAAAAATACGCATTATTTTAATAAGACTGGTAGCGTTATAATCGAGGATCCAACCCCTACCAGCTTTAACCTCTTTTACCCCCACACAACTACCAAACGATACTAGACCCAAGCCGTTTTTGAGTTTATCAATTACAAATAAAAACACAAATCTTTTCTCTTTATAATATTAGATAAATTGACGATATTATCGTGGGCTTCTACGACATAACGATAACACGAAAATGAAATGTATGACATATTTAGGCGGGTAATAATCCTACAATAAAATACTCTGTTCCATTGATAATATCTAAATTGAATTCCGGAGTGCGGCTAAATATAAACCCTAAAGGTTAAAACAATTTTGTTCCGTATCACTCAGTCTTCAATCACGCATCCATGTTAATAAATTTTTTGATAAGCCGTTTATTTTTATTTTAGGATTTATTTTTATAATCCTTCTACCTAAAAAGACGTATTTATTCCAAAGCGATGTTAAAGGCCATGGATAAAGCTTGACCCAGCACAGACAAAGAGTTAATTATATTCAAAAAATAACTGACAATATTTGAATTCCCACCACAGCTTTCGTTACTTCGTAAAACTTTGCAGGAAATATTTCTATTCATAAGATTATTAATTTGATTCAGGTAATCAGGGAGATATTTATGTTGCCAGTTTTGGAAATGGAATAGTAATTTAATTAATTACCAATTTATTTTGAATTTATGATTTCACGAGTATTTTTAGAAACTGTATTTAAAGCGTATTAAATAATATAATAAATAGACTGTAATGAACATGTTATACAACGTGTAACGTTAAATGCGCAAAACCTCAGACAACCCAACAGATTTTTAATTCAATTGACCTATTTCAAGTAGAAAAAAAAAATCATAAAAAAAATGGTTTTATGTGCTGTTATAGTTCGTAAGACTTGTATTTGCATTGAAATAAAAGCTATTTATATCTCGCGTATGAGAAAATTTAAATTGGTCGACAACAATTTGTGTTTGTTTACCTATTTTGGCGGGTTTGCGCATGTGATGGCTTGATCTATTAATAAGTAGACACGGCAACGTTTTTAATAAAGATTTTTTGAAAAAAGTGACCTATATTAAAAAGTGGTTCAATTGATTCTGCTCGTTATTCTGATCAAACTATTTTCAGGTTTTGCGCATTTAACGTTACACGTTATATAATAATTGATTAATGTATCAATTTCAATTTAAATCAATATGCAGTCCCGTTTTAAAAGAATGTAATGGCAGCACCTTCTTTATCTTTCATGATCATTGTCATAAATTTGTCACATGTTTTTTATGCTTTGCACAGAGCTATAAACCTATAAAGAGGGAGGCATTCAAAGATAATGCAACGCAATATTTTCTTTTTCTTTTTTCTATATGAAAAATCCTGTGTGTTTAGTAGGTATTTATTTTATTTTTTACCTTTAACTTTCTTTTGACGTAGTCACTAGACGTTTCCAAAAATATGACTACTGAAAGAATCGAATCGTATCCTCGAGCCCTTATTGCTTATTGTATTTGAAAGTCTACCAAGTTGATTTTTGTGAAACGTCACCTTTCACCTTTATTTTAGATTAGGAATTTCCTTCAAAATCCTTCGGATTGCCATTGAAAGTGAGCTGTGATTGAAACTGGGCGGTCAACACAAACCTAACGACTTATCAATCATTAAAATGCATCAACACGTCTGTATCCTGCGAGAGAATAAAGAATCCTACATACACAGGGCATAGTTTTACAGACAGACCTTGGATCTGTAACGAAAATCAAACTTCCAAGTCAACGCAATGAAAAATACGACCATTTATGCCGCATATTTTGACACTTGCAAATAAACCAGTGTATTAAATGGTAATTTCCGTTGGCCCAGCAGCATGAAGTTTGGCGAGAAGCTAGGTCAAGTTAGAGGAAATTCCGAAAATTGGTAATTTATAGTTATTTATGAACTGCAAAGTTAAGTTTGTTCTTCAATCTGATCAAAAATTTATAGACCGTGTCTTGAAGTAACATTTAGTCTATACTAGCTTTTGCCCGCGGCTTCGCCGGCGTAGATGTCGGAAAATATCCCACAGGTACGTACTACCAGGATTACATACCTGACAGCCGAGGAAAAGGTCACTGACTTCTACCGTTGCGCCCGCGTTGTCGTCAACCATAATTATTTTGTTACGCGTAATTTTGAATCTGTGATATCTTTTAAAGTATTCATTTTAATGATAATAATGTCAGGCATATTTTAATCTAAATTAAATGCCCAATTTAAATAACATATGTTATTGGATAAGGATAAATATAATACCGCTCAAAATACCTTCGGAAATAACAATGACATTTTAATTGAATTCTGAAAGATAAAAACTTTTATACAAAAAAAAAACAACCGACTTCCAGAAAACACTACAAAGTGAAAAATAACTTAAATTTCGGAAGTCGGTGGCAAATAACTAAAACCAAAGACACCGACTTCCGAAGTTTAAGTTATTTTTCACTTTTTAATCAATCAATTCACAAAGATTTTATTTCTCGCTTTTTAGTGGGTAGTTTGTAATTTACCTAAGTTACAACAGCCTAATCTCAACTGCTCATCACCTTTTACAAAATATTGCTTTTCCCGATACAGGGACGTTAATCGTTGAGGAGTTCTCCTGGTACTTAACTATCAGCTCCACTTCTCCATATGCATTGTGACGAGCATAAATTGCATTGCAGCCATATTAAGGTAATCAAATCGCAACCCGTGAAATACTTATTATTGAGTAATTCCGGTGGCCATTTGTGGTCTGCATCATCAGTTCCACTTCACCAAATGGTGCTTTCCAACAAAATTGCATGAGTTACTATAAAAAAAGAATCATCGAAATCGGTTGGCGCGATATTGAGTTATTCGTCCATTTGTCGCGCACATACTTAATACAAATTTAAGACTTATATGGTTTTCTCATGGATGCCATTATCAGAACTAGACCAATTGAAATGGGATCACACGGGAAGTACCAGCTTTCAAATAAAAAAAGAATCATCAAAATCGGTTCACCCAGTCGAAAGTTCTGAGGGAACAAACATAAAAAAAAATACAGTCGAATTGAGAACCTCCTCCATTTTTTGAAGTCGGTTAAAAATGGTTATTGTGGGTCATCCTTAGAAGATAGACATATGCCATCGCGGACTTTTTTGTTGAACTTTTTAAGATGAACAATACTGTAGAACATAAATTTTATGTAACTTTTACGATTATCGCGGCGCACGCCAGTTACCAGTTGGCATGATTTTAGCTGACATCTTCAACAACAATCGTAAACTTCAGTCAATTTACACAAAACCTTAATAAATTATATACACTAAAACCTTTCACATGAATCACTCCGTCCATTAGTGAAAACCGTTTGAAAATCCGTTCGGTAGTTTTTGAGTTTATCGTATTCAGAAAGACAGACAGACGCGGCGGGGGACTTTGTTTTATAATATGTAAGGATTTCATTCAAATCGATACCCTCCACTCTATTAAGGTTAAACTAGTCGCGGGCTCGAACTCACTAGTGGGCATAGCCGAAAAGCACGCTGTGTCACCTGGCATCGTGTCTGACAGAGATAGTATCAGTGATGAGCAGTTAGACACTGGTCTACGTGCACAACGTCTAGTTTGCACGCACACAAACACCGTTCCGAACTATTTTAGTAAAACGAGTGCGTAAAAAATTACGAAAAGTCCTTTTGAAAATAGGGTTTTATGAAAAAACCACTGCATAAATCAATTACAAATAAAGTTTATTGAACTCTTCGATAATTGAGCTTTGTCGGTGCCGACTTTGTTTTGGAGATTTTACACTTCTTTTATTGCTTATTTACCCCCAAAGTTGCGTTAAAATTAGCAAGAAAAAGGAATCTTTGTAGGCTCCTAATTTTTTAACGGCTTAATATTTTACTCTTCTGTTTCCGCACAAACAAAATTAATAATGAAACAAAACGATGTCATGTTTAACTTTGGATGCACCATGTCAAACAGTGGAGTAAAACCCCCCTGAAATTTGTATGGAAAAAATATCAACTAGTTCCACCTTAAAAGTTCTTTTTCAATTGAAAAGTTAAGTTTGTCCTTAAATCCTGATTTGGAAATTCGGGCAGCCGAGCAAGTACAGCTTTGAGACGGAACCTTCAGGGCGCAAATCCTACTCACACTTGTTCGGTTTTTCATATGATTATAAATGCCTTAAAATACTTTTAATGTAATGAAAACTAAATTTTAATTCAAGATACGGACTTAGGACTATAGCGCATTTTCAAAAATGTCACATAAATAAACGAAAATGTCTCATAGCAACCTGGTAATTTATTTTTTAATTTCTTATTTATTTACCAGGGTTACTTTTAAGTAACTAGTAGTAGTAGTGAACTTTTAAAAATTCTGAAAACAGGTTTTAACCTGTTTTCAGAATTTTTAAATGTCACCTGTAATTCGAAAAACCAAAACAACGTTTCGGAGCCGCCCGACAAACGCGCGATGCTTGTTACGCTCCTATGCCTCAGGACACGTTTTTCAATAAACAGTATTTTTCAAACGTTATCCCAGTTTCCTTTTGTACAATTTTTTTTTTTTTTAATTGTTAGATGGTTTCGGGTAAGCTCTTTATTAATCGTACATAAAAACGCCACAATATGATTTATTAATAATTTCTGATAATCGAATAGTTGGCTGATAGTAATATGAGACACTAAATTTGTCTGATATAATTTTTGTCTACCTACATCTGGACAACCTTTTTCATTATGTCCAACAGTTTTCAGACAGAATGCTATGTTACCTACCGATCGCTAAAATGTCAATTGATTCAAAATGGCTTCAACACATACGATGCTCACGTTTTCTCCTGAAAAACGATTTATTCGCATCAACGGACCAATGTTCACATAAAAACAAGATTTTCAGACGGGATGCTATGGGTTTTATTTTTTACCGCATTTTTAATTTTCTCAAATTACTGTTTCCTGGATACGTGTGACGCTACTGGTTTCTGAAAATTGTGTTTTCGATATCTAAAATCTATCGTTCAACTACATTCTGAAAATCAGACAGACTGCTATAAAATAGTTCTTTTTTATACATATTTAAAAATGCAGTCAGGTCAGACGTGACGCGGAAATTTTCTAAAATTAGGATTTTTGAATTTCAGAAGAACCAAATCTATAATTTTTATAGTTTTTATGATTTTATTGGTAAAACGGTAAATCAAAAATTGTGGTCATGGGCTCTCGTACCAGTAGAATTAATTTGAATTTTGCATTCTAAATTAAAGCAGTGCGCGCGTGTACCGTTTCGGTACAGAGTTCTTATCGACCAATCAGGAAACAGAAGCAGTACCGAATGGGTACAGAAATGGTACCGAAACGATACCGTACTGACTAATGAGGAAAAGGCCTTATATTACCGCAGCGTAAAATGTTACGTATAGAAGATAATGTCTCATTGAGATGAGTGACAGAAATTACTTTCTACAAAGATGAATTCATACAACATGTCCGGAAATTAACGCACACCACATAAATATTTAGCTCATCAATTAAGATTTAAAAAACTGAAGTGTGGCTTTTGTCGGTGACTATACCTATTAATACTACGTACGATATTCACATATTAAGTTTATGAATAAAATTCACATACTTACGAAGATATTACACTAACCTAAATACTTTTGGAATATAATAACAGACTTTTGTTTTCTGACGACCTAAGAGTATTTTTAAATATCCGCACGTGCTTAAAAGTTTCTACGATCTAATTTCACAATATTGACTAAACTTACTACTCAATTTAGTTTGTTTTACAAACGTTCAAGTTTAGAATTTATTTTAAAACATCTGTGTAATAATAATATTGACGCAATTGAAAACAAACTGGAAATTTGGCTGACGCATAATACTCGACGCGAAAACTGCGTGTTTTGACCGTGGTGTATCTTATTTACCAACATAAAATTTTAGTAGCCATAAATCAATTTATTTATAACTAATATTTTATGTGTTTGTTTCTTCAATTACATGATTATGATATCTCATGTTTGGTAAACAGATCTTATGTTTTGCAGTATTCCTAGAGCGACTCTATGAGCGCGTTAGGGTAAAAAAATAACATAGGTAGGTGCTATTAACTGATTTAAAAACGTTTAAAATAGTTGCCCATCAGCTTCGATAACAGATTCACGAACATACAATAATATTGAATAATATACCCACTTGTACACAGCGATCATACTTAGGTAAATTGAATAGAGCCGTTTAATCTGATTATTTTGCTTATACTACAGAAAATTCAAATTCGAATTTTATACCTATCTAGATAAACGCCGGACGAAAAGTTTCTGCTGGCGGGAAGGGCTTGTGTTTTGTTTTCGTCGTGTTTGATGAGAGAGGTAGGTAAGGGTTACGCGGGTGACATTTGATTTTTTGCTTGCTTTATACGCCCTCTTAACGGGCGCGCTAACCGTACCAGAACCTACGGGGCAGGCGCTACAAATGAAAATAAGAAGCAATATTGAATTTTCGCTATTTATTTCAAGAATCACTTGTACGCGGCTAGCACATAGCTGTTGTTTCTTGAAAAACCATCGCCGTACATACAATTTGTAAATTCGCTTGTGAGACCGAATATAACCAGTTATTTTTCTACCAGCCTGTATGATGTAAGGTTCCCCTTTGCAGACAACCTTTACAGTACATTCTATTTTTAGCTTAAAAATATCGTTCAAGAACCGCCGCACAGCTTCCTATGACCCTCGCCTCGTTCTCGGAAACCCTCACGTAATTTTCTATTCTATTATGTTCCGCTACCGTCATTAGCTTGTCAAAAACTTCCTTCCTTTGTACTATAGGGGTCTCATCAGGGAACCAGTTTGGCGCTCCGTTTGAAGAAAGGCATAATTATTATGGGGATACCGAACATGCAAGAATACGAGGTATTTATTATGATTGAGGCCAGTTTGATGATAAATAAATTGTATTTCAGAAAAAACACATTTAAGAGTCACAACAACAATTTTCCAAGTAAAAATTACAGAAAAAAGTTTGTGCAAATGAAAAAAAAAATATTTTACAGACACCACCGTCTTCCATACTAGGTTACATTAAAAACAAAAATTTTATACGTGTTAGTAGACCCCCGATGAGAGCAGCCACTAAGATAACGTTTTACACACTACACAATTTATGAAATGATCAGGCTTCACAACTAACATATATTGCCTTAATGTTATATCTATTTGATGTCGCATCAACCGACAACATTTCTCGGAAAAATCTTTTAGAAATTCTTCTCAGAAACTTGTCAAATTGATATCAAACTCGATGAATCTTCTTAAGGCTTTCAAATAACGTTTACTGAATTCTGTAGCTTTTAGTCTAAACTAATATTGTAAAGAGAAAAGATTTTATTTTTTGTATGTTTGTTTGTTACGCTTTCACGGCAAAACGGTTGAAACGATTTTGATGAAATTTGGTATGGGGATACTTTGAACCCTGAGGAAGGACATATGTTACTTTTTATCGACATATCACACGGGCGAAGCTGTGGGTGGACGCTAGTATTCAATAAACTCGTTTGTACTTATGTGAATGGAAGATTTTGAGTCAATACCTAGCTACTCATAATTTAACTAAAACAATTGAACATACTTTTATTGGAACGAAGTTCTTTAACGCGGCTTGTAAACTTTCAGAAATCGTCACGCTAAAAAGTGTTAATACTTGCGACCGTCTTCCTCAAATTCAAAAAGAAAGAAAGAGAGAGAGAGAGAGAGAGAGATCGCCGGCAGAAATAAAAACAAAAGAAAAAAGTAAAATGATTAATGTCGTGGGATAAAATTGTACACATCGGCCCGAGTACACTGCATGCGAGAGAGAGAGAGAGAAAGTGTTAATTTGATTAAAATGAAAATCCAAGACGGCGGCTGCGAAAATTTTCAAATTTGTCGTCATGGGTATCGTTTTCATGGTTTTCGAGGTTGTTAAAGCCGATAATGGGGTCAAATAGTAAATCCAAGATGTTGGTTGCGAAAATGTTCATAATTTTCATCATGGGTGTAGTTTTCATAGTTTTCAAGCCGGATGTCAGCTCACTTCAAACTCGCTTCACCAAAATTTTCGTATTTTCTTTTTTACAGAATAGACCGGCTATTTCAACTATAATAAGTACTTACTCTAACTAAACGAAAACTCCAATTACAAAATACAATAACTTCATCGAAAACACAAATCTTTGGCTATATTACTTTCCTAACAAGAAAAGTTCAAAATTTTCCGCTGTCCTACTTCTTCAAGTTCCCAAAATCGGAATAATTCCGAGTCGTACAGCATTCCTGAACAAACGAGTCGAAACCACTAAAATCTGTTTGCTCACTTATTTTGTTTGTTAATTAATTAAACAAAGTAGCTTTGTGTTTGCAATTAACAAAGTTAAGGAAGCAATTAAGACGACTTAGGTACTAAGTCGATACATTGTTAGATTTTCTTAGTGCTTAGTGATTTGTTCTGAAAACATAATGTCATTAGGTAATTTTTCTGAATTATAAAAGACATAACATTAACGCCTTGTTTCCGCGAAGGGCTTGGCATTTTTTTTTTTTACTTAGGTCTTAGTCGACCTCTGAGATCATGACTACTTAACCGGGCTTTCCTGCGGGTGCCTTAAGCTACTACACTTAAAACCTCCAGCCAGGGGTTATTCAACTATGCTAATTAAAACTAGGTGAACGCTCACTAAGGGCACCCCCTGTGGGGTACGAACCTTGGCTTAGGGCTAATAAATACTGGGCCTATAATAAACAATCGAGGAGTAACAACCTGCCGCACTAAGGTATCGAATTGCAGCAATGACTGGAAAAAAATGCACAGTAAGGGAGCTTGGTTGTTTACGTGTTGCGAGGAATGCACTATGCGCATTTTCTGTCCTGCGGGAATTACGTCACAGACACTACAAAATACAGGCATCATCACCTTAGCTACAGGTTGCATGATGCGCGGCGATAAACATCTGATTCATGCACATTACAAAATGCAAAGCACCATGGAATTAGGAAATGAGCAAGAGATCTACGTACCAGAGATAAATCTAAACGAACTATTAACAAGCAATAGTCAAATTACAAATATAACAAATATGGAACTTGAAACACATGAAGAACAACTAAAGAGTATTAAGCGAAAAATTGAGCTGGTTAAAGAACAACAGGACATACAAATGGTTAATTCCGTGGAGGCGGAGCAACATCACTACGTCCTGTACGGCTGTATGATAACCTGTGCAACAATATTCAGCATATGGGTATGCGTCCAAATTAAAGCACGCTGTCTCCGTACACCTCAAGGAAACAGAACAGGAAAGCAGGCGCACAAGGAAGAGATTGAGATGGCCCCAAGTCCTACTGAACGGCATCTCCCTACGGAAGGACAAGCAAAGGCAGACACCCCGGATCTAGAAGAGGTCACCAGACATCTTCCTAACAGCAGCAAGGTGGATCGCGAAACGTCGCCAATGACAGTTAGCGACGGACATAGAACCTTCCAATAACTTTCTTTACATACTTTACGTACCCTTGGATAATGCATTTTACTGGACATTTGTACTTTTATAGTCGGCAGGATGTACGAGCATCGCCACATGATATTTATTGTTTTAGTTTTTACCTGATCAAGCAGTTGCTAATTCACCGATTTATGTACATTCGCTGACTAAGCTATTACGCCCGCCACAAGCCACCTACTTTTGGCATTATATAATTCGTTGTTTTATTAAATAAGTGGTCAATCATTATCGGACACAAAACAGTGATTTTATTTCCTGTACACATCCCGAGTGATTCATCCACCTACATCCTACATCTCAGTGTGCGGAGCTGCTGCCCGTACATTTATGCTAATATAATATTGTGGATAGGCTAATGACGCCCTGATGTCCTCCCTTCGGTTGACGAACCGGAGAGAGGACATCAAGGATGGGACGGGCTGGATCAAAGTTTTGATCATGATTATTAGTCGGGGAATTTAAAGCTACGTGCTCAGCTGCAACAACTACTGGCACCTCGTTATCGAGCAAGGGTCGGGGGGGGAGTATCATTTACTCGGGGACGCGGTCGCGATCGCAAAGGACCTCGGCGGCGAGGTCGGAATGACAGGGAAGGGCTTGGGAGAGGTGTAACTATAGTGCATACACATTTCGGCAGTTATGTATAAGTCCCATGTAAGCTTATTGCCATCAACAGGGCACAAATCCAGACTCCGGGCTGCTATTTAGAAATTCCTGATGAAAAAACCCAATAACACTTTGCCTGACCTCGGAATCGAACCCAGGACCTCATGCTCAGCAGTAGCGCTTGCGACCGCTAGACCAACGGCACATAAAACTTTATTTTTATATTAGCCTACACTATCCCACTGCTGAGCAAAGGCCTCCCCCAAATCCTTCCAAGCATCCTTTTCCAGGGCCACCGGCCTTGGTCTAAGCCATGGTACGGAGCGAGAGGGCATGGGAGGCCATCACCTCCTTCTGCGAAGCAGTAATGCTCACGAAAGAGCCGGAATGCATGAGGGAGAGGCAAAGTTCGCGCCCTCACGCGCCTAATCACCGCAGGAGACGCCCTGGGCGTCGGGAGTCGCAGGCCGATTCCCAGCCACCGTAGGCGCGGGCTTGCGGACGGTGAGCAATGGGTAACTCGCCGTCCGATAAGGACCAGGCCCGGGTCGGCGGCGCGTTGTGTTCCACGCGCGCCTCAAAGAGATGTCAGCAGAACTGCTGGGGTCCGATAGGGCCGATGCCTGCCGGGGTTGCGGTTATTGTCCGAAAGGATTACCGTGGCTCTTGGCAATATAGGAAACTCAAGGAACACAGGTGGGTTTTAGTCAGTAAGAGTCTGACACGCCCTTCCGCTCCACCCAGATTGGAAGAAGTTATTTGATAATTTCCAACCCAAAAAAAAGGGTGCAATCCGTGCAATCTTTATTCCTATGTAAGATCCGAACGAAACGATCTGTCTACCTTTATTTACTAACAAAAACTCGTTGGTAAAAAATATTTGCATATTTCCTACAAAGATATCCCAATAGAATAGAAACCCGTTTGATCGTTAAACGTATCAAAAGGAAGGTCATGTTTTCATACACGATCTCTACCAACAATAGCCTTTAGCCAAATCACTCTTCAGGCAAGAGTAAAAACTTAATCTGATTTGATTAATATCTCCTGTCTCGCTCATTGACTGACTCATCAACGCCCAGCCCTTGGAACTAGAAAGCTGAAATTTCGCAAAGACGTTCCCATAATGTAGATAAGGAATACAGCCGGGTTTTTCAAAATTTTCTCGAGTTTGGAATTCACAGACGGACGAAATCGCTGATAAAGTGCTGGTTGTAAAAATTTCAATACATGACACAAATTGTATGTTAATTTGCATTAATCTTCTGAAACAGTCACGCATACAATCAAAATGGAACTTTATATGATTTATTGGATGTTTTTCTTTCCATGTATAAGCCAGTTATGTAATTGTAACATTTTCGCTCGATTAATTTTTATTCGAAAATCATAATTTTTTTATGATTATTTAAATAAAATCAAAATTACTCGACTTTTATGTCTAAAATAAGTATTCACAGTAAAATACAGTTTATTATCCAGTCTCAAGATATTTTTTTTCTAGATCAATTATTACTTTAGTTCCGTGTTAGAACACGATCAAAGAGCACACGCGATATTCAACTTTAATACTGATGTGTTAGCGTTTAGCACATAGTGGAGTGGCGGGGTGCATGGGGGCGGACGTTGCGTGGAAATTGTCTTTGAGTGCCTGGTCTTAAGTACAAACGGCCTTATTACAAAACAAGGCTTATCTTCATACACAGGTTTTAAATCCTACTAATACAGCCTGGATTAACACATAACATACTTTTTATCCCGTAGTATGTTTCCGGTGGGATAATTTCCGACAACCACGCGGGCAAAGCCGCGGGCAAGAGCTAATAGCAGATACTAATTAAAAGCTGAGTATGAAGACTGAAATGGCTCGATGTTTAAAGTTTTAATTTCGGACTTTATTCCGACAATATTAAAAGTTTAAATACAAAAACTAATTGTTACCTAGTCTTCAGTCGAAACAAGGTTTGAAATACAAAAACTGTCTGGAAAGTTTAAGGTACGACCAAAGAGTCATAGATAAGAACTTCCCTGTTAATATCTTGACAGAGGACATAATTGTTTAGGAAATATCCTGTTGGAAATATAATAAAGAGCTAAAAATAAATATCGTCCTTGTAACCTTATAGATTTCTTAAAAATACGCCCCCAGAAACACTGGTACCGATTCTCTTGTACACCGAACTAAACTAACTAATCTATCACTCAAATTCCTTACTTTTGCCTATGAGAATATTTTTTGTTGCTATGCTTTTTTGGCTATTCTGCAAAAAAATATCTCGAAAAATCATTTTGACACAACTAAAATCGAATTTGACAATCGTGACTCCACGTGATACTTGTTTGCCCTACCCCGTGATTTTTTTTTTAAGTCAGAAGAGGGGCCTCGACGTGTTTCCTATGGAATTTTTCACTTTTTGTATGGAAAATATGAAAAATTATTATCTACATGTTGAGTTTTAGGAGTTTATGGGCCTTATAAAGGGGGTCGAAATTATTATGATTATATTAAATTATAAGAAAGTTAAGAAATATAGCGATGCCGAGAACTTCTTATTGAAAAAACCGGTCAAGGGCATGTCGGACCACGCCCAATAAAGGGTTCCGTAGTTAGAATGAATTTATCCCAAAAACAAACTTAACATTGTAAAATATGTTCTCTCATACATCGATACGTCACGGTCAATTCTCCAACTGCAAATGTAAGTTTGTAATAGCATGTTTTTTTTGTGATAATACTACATTACAAATAGAGACATTTAAATTACTCACGAAATCTCCTAAGTTGTAACAAACCCACCCGTTAACACGTGTCGGTCTGTTTATCCTGCATAATAATGTTAAATCTATGAATCCTCCTTCCAACAAGTTTTTGAAAAAACAAGTTTAAGAACCCTTCATTGTGTGTGGTTCGACACGCACTTGACCGGTTTTTCATCTATCATTCCTATGTGCAAGTTTGTTTTAAGAAAAAAAAATCATAATTCCAGAATTTAGTGTTTTCGAATTTTCAAGTTTCAAGCCACATTATTGAGGAAAATATCCACGAAAATAAGAAATTCCGTATAAGCCACTTACACAAAAAATTCTATCGAAAATAGGAAAGAAATGGAACGTAAATAGTGCTGTCAAATTAGTTTCAACTAAAGCTGTACTGAACTTTAGATAAAACTTCCAAACATTCCCATATTTGGATAATATTTCAATTAAACTTTTTACAGGTACTTGTGAATTGTCAGAGTCGGTCAGTTAGTCAGTTATTTTCGTCTATAGAATGTCCTCTACCACATTCGAAGTTCGTCTTCTGCCTTTTTTTTTGGGTGAGAAATTATCAAATAACTTCTCCCACTCTGGGCAGAGCGGGAGGGCGTGTCAGACTCTTACTGACTAAAACACACCCGTGTTCCTTCGGTTGCCCTGTTGCCGGGGGCCACTATCTCCCTTTCGGTTTTCTTCGCAACCCCGGCAGGTATCGGCCCTAACGGACCCCGTCAATTCTGCAGACATCTGTTTGAGGCGCGCGTAGAACACAACGCGCCGTCGACCTGGGCCTGGTCCTTATCGGACGGCGAGCTACCCATCGCTTCGTCTTCTGCTTAACATTTTCCAAACTATATTGGGCTCAGCTTCCTGTCTAGCCGGATGCAGTTGAATACCAGTTTTTTATATGGACGCCTATGTGACCTCCACAACCCAGTTACTGGGTAATACGATACGACATTCAAAGTTACTGGGAACTGAAGGATATGGGAACTACTGGAGGAATCGGGAGCACAATGAAATATGGACTTCACTAACAGAAATATATTCGGAGACTGGCGTGCGGCTCGTAACTTACAAAGACTTAGCTCTAAATACCCACTATTACAAACATCACAGAAACATGATATACCTCATTTATTCCGGCTGAAAAAAACAAGCAAAGTCCATATACATTCCGACCATAAGCCAACCGAAATCAGTAGGTACTTATGACACATTAAGATTCAAAGCTTCGACCCTTGTTTTCTATGAAGTTACACTAAAAATATTTACTTTTATACCAAATTTTTGCACAGACACGTAATGTTTCGAAGATCTTTTTTATTTTATTCAAGATTATCTTCGACCTTCGACCAGCTTCGGCTGGTGGAAAACAATGATTATTGTAAGATAAAGGACGCTTACCGAGTCGAGTGTCTGTTTACCTCTGACTGAGGTTATATACGCTCAAGATATCTTCACTGTTCTAAAAATAAAGAACATTACAAAAACGGTTCACGGTTTATGTAATTTGACTCAATTTTATGGTAACAGGGATAATATTAATGTATGAAATTTATTATGAATCACTTCTCTAAACTTGCCATACTTTATAAATTCATAGCTGAATACATTGGGTTCACATTCAAACTAATATCTATAGAAATAAATAATTTTCTTATCTCACAAATAAATAAAATTAAAGTGTCTGTAATGTCAAAATAACAACTTTATATGAAAGTGAATACGGTAGGTACCTCTAACATTTTTTTTACTGTCTGTCTGTCTATTTGTTCCTTCTAATCTCCAAAACGGCTGGACCGATTTTGACGGGACTTTCACTGGGAGACAACAGTTATAAGGAGTAAATACTTTAATTTGAGAAAATAATAAGTCCACGCGGGTGAAGCCGCGGGCAGCACTTAGTCTACAATAAAATAAAAAACCGGCCAAGTGTGTTTCGGACCACGCACAATGAAGGGTTCCGTAGTTGGGATGAATTTATCCCAAAACAAACTTAACTTTGTAGTTGTAAAACATGTTCTCCCGGTCAATTCGTTAACTTGTAGAGCCTACTTAGCTGTGATAGTTTTCCTTTTAATTTCGTTATATAAACTACTGCTGTGATTTTTTTCACATACCCAAAACCAACCAGTTAGCTTGCAGGGGGGGAGAAACTTAATATTTCGCAAACGGATCCCTGGATCCAAAAATGGTTTTCACACACTTACAATTTTTTGAAGGACCTTTTCAACGATACCCTACACTACGGGATAGAAAAAAAAACATCACCACTACGTGTAGGGGAGGTAGCCTAAAAAAAATATTTTCGTAATTTTATTTTACCACTTTATCGGCGTAATTAATATGTATACCCATGCCAAATTACAGCTTTCTAGTACTAAGAGTCTAGACCGTTGACAGACAGACAGACAGACGGACATGGCGAAACTATAAGGGTTCCTTGTTTACTACGGAACCCTAAAAAGGTAGGTCAGCTTTCTTCCAAATATTCACTATATCTCATTGTCAACTGATCAATCAGTATAAGTTGGGCTCGTATTCTATTGAAACTGTTTGACCTTGAGCTGACCTCACATAGTAGGTCTATGTCAGGTCAGCTCAAGGTTAAATTGTTACTATTGACTTGCGGTCGACTGTACATTACGTAGACGTATTTAATTTCAGTTCGCTGACATATCAAAGCCTCAAAAGCTGATAAGACACGGTTCAAACAAATTACCTGAAAGGTGCAGAAATGAGAGCCTACATTTGCTGACATTGTAAAATTTACTTTTATGTACTATTGTTTTTAGCAGCAACACCGCCTATTGTAATACCCTATGAACATACTCTGCAATTGTATTTTTCATATTGCGTTAAATAATTCTATCGTATCTTCACAGGTAACAACTTGGTTATTTATTTATTTAAGGATTATCAACGAGTTACATTACAATTCTTATATTTTACAATAATAGAAACTTAGTTATAATTATTATTATTACTGTCCCACTGCTGGGCAAAGGCCTCTTCTCATACAGAGAAGGCACGAGCATTGACATCACCACGCTTGCTCAAGATGGGTTGGCAATTTCAATATTAACTATAAGTCCAGTTTTCCTCATGATGTTTTCCTTCACCGATGTTTAAGATGCTCAGAAAATACCGACCATAAGTCCATAGGCAATCGCACAAAGCAATAGACTGACGATGACGTTTGACTTACGACCTTCTTCTATAAGATTTTACAATACTATAGACACACACACACACTCACTTTGTCTGCAACTCATAGTAGTTCATAATTTCTATCATTACATGGCATGCTAGCTCAGTGGATAATGTGCTTTGGTATGTGCGATTATGGCGAGCCGAGCGAGGGTTCAAATCTCATCTGCGGTTTGCTTGTATTTTTTTAATAATTACTATTCATTGTTTTTGTTATTTTTTAATAATGACTACTTCAATAATCATTCGTTTTTTGTTTCGGTCGTCTTGTTCACATAAATATTAGTTTAGCAGGTAGACCACAGAAAACTAAGTAAATTATTTAGATATCTGTGGGGTAGACAGACGCAGTTCGTTACACGTATTCGCTTAATAAAACTTTGTTGGTTCGACGAGTATTTAGGTTTTAGCGGTGTTGTGGTTATTATTTTCAAAATGCAGTCATATAAATATTGAAGGGAGATCAAATATTATTGCACTGCGTAAAAGTGAATATAATTTACACAAATATTTAATGAAACCGGACTAGTGTGTGAGTGTTATCATTTAAATATTTCATATTTTACTAAACATAAATCTTAATCAAAGGTATTGTTGATAGAACAGAGGTATTGTTGAAACAGAAGATGCCTTTAAAGTTTTAAATTCATTATGAGGTTTAATTCGATTAGTGAATGAATGAATGAATGAAATGCACCGATCCCAGCGTGGTTTAACCAGACTCGATAAATCGAATGAACCCCAAGATTTGCACTAGCTCCTGAAGCCTCATGTTTCATAGGACTACAGAGGCCATTGCATATCAAGGAGTAGACCGGGTGGCGCGGTAATGGTAGGGAAGACGTGCCCTTAGGATAAGGAGGGATTTGCGAGCCTCCCGGATATGCATCCTTGAGTAAGCAATGGAATAGTGGAGAGACGGGTGTTATCTATGGATGGGCATCTTTTTGCGACGTCACCGCTATGTTAGTTCAGGTCCATCTTCACCGGTGAGTATTTTGACGGGGTTATGCTGCTTTCTCGGCTCTTTTCTATATTGCTGCTGTGCTGTGTTACATTTAGCTGTTTCTAAGTCTTCGTCAGAAGCTTCGCAGCTATCCATATTTTTTTCATTTCAGATTCGTCGTCGTGTTTCCTAATCGTTTACGTTTCTTGTAGATCTTGCTAGCAGCCTTCATAATCTTATGTCGGTCTGCAGTCGTGTCCATCAAAAAATTGAATTCCTTGTCAAACGTCAAGTCCCGTTTAAGGTTGTCGTTCCATGTGTAAATAGGACGGCCTACTTTCTTGAATTTGGCCTTATACTGATTGCTGCGTGTAACAGGTGTGGTTGCCCCGCCTGTAAACGTGTGCGAGATAGCACATCCTGTGATTCTTGATGCGATATGTTACTGTTTTTCCGTCTAAGATTTCGTGCAGAAGAAACCCCTGCATTTTTGTTTTCCTCTTGGTGTTTAATCTTATGAAGTATTGCCTGACATTATTTTACACGAGTATGTCTATTTAGGTTATCTAGTTGTCTTCTTTGTAAGAATTTAGCCTTTTGGAGGTTAGCAAGAGCTATACGATGATCCCTAGAGTGACTGGGCTGAAAGATCAAGGTTTCCTGGGTAGCCGCTTTTAATACTCCAGTTATGGTACACCGTGGTATTTCGATGCTTTCATCCGTTGAGTCGATTCCTATGCTTTCCAGTTTTTTGGTTATGCAGGCTTTGGTGGATTTGATGTTGAGAACGGCATAATAACATTGTTCCTATTGTAATTGCATTGACATTTTATTCTACGTATATGTGATTTATCCTGTTGCAGTATTGTGAAATTTTATTTGATGTTATATGGGTTTTTTAAATGTTTTCTTTTGTCGCCCCCCCCGAGGTGCCATATGAGGTCCCCATTACAATCTCTCGTCCAGCGCGATTCCTAGGAAAACTGTTTGATTATTAAATTCCAGCTTCTCTCCATTCAATATGATGTCACATTCTTATTACTTCTTACATTCTTCTTAATTTAAATCTTATGCATTTGATTTTTTTTTTCTCATTTAGTACCAAATTATTTACCGCAAACCAATCCTGGACCTTAAGAATAGAGCTAGTCACAATGTCATTATTTTGTGACCGTCAGTCTATTTTATAGATCGATGATGGATGATTTTGAATTTTTAATTATGTATTGTATAATCATTTGTTTCTGAGAAAGCTTGCTGTTAGGAATATAATCTTGAATTTATTCCTATGTGCTAAGCAAATTCTGGCGTCACCGCAGTTATCCGCAACATGCGTAGCGAGGTCTCGGCGGACAGACACGTGGTCAAAATTTAGCCCATAATTTTTTTATTTGGTGGGCTTTTTTGTTCATGGACGCTATTTATTACCATTGTTAAACTATTGTTTGGGAGTCAAAACGCCGCACTGCAGCCGCATGTGCAGATTTCGTTTCGAGACAAAGATACACAATTTTGACAGGGCCGTGCGCTTGATGCAATTTATTAGTTACACTCTTCGTTTTTCTATAGAAATGATCTTGTTCTGAAGGTTTTTCTTTTGTTGAATGGACTTAAGCTTAACTACTCATGTGCCTTTCGGCACAAAAACTCGGGTAAATTTTTCAACAAAAATCTAAACAAAAAAGGTTGCCTCAGACGCGACTGTTTTGTAGGGCTAAAGAAAAATTAAATTCGCTTTTCATGTTTGTCTGTGCGACCGCGTTGTTCTTCTAAACTACGCAACGGATTTTAAAGCGGTTTTCTCTTTACACAATAATATTAATTTGTTGCGCCCCATCTTCCCAGTTAAAGCACTAGAAAGTGGTAAAGGACGGGCGTTTTAGGGCACTGTCTTATGTAATTTTAACGTTCAAAAAGTGCTGATTCTCACCTAGTTTAAATGACTTTTGGTTTTCTTCTTCTTTTCAAGTCGATGGTAAATAAATCCTATACTATTAAACGAGCAATATTTGTATAAATATTTTTTGTACTCACATTCTGGAAAACGATTTCGATGAAAGTAGCAATGTAGGGGTTTACGGGGGCAAAAAATCGATATAGCTAGGTCTCATATCTGGGAAAATTCGTTTTCTCCGTATTTTCACCCGAGCAGAGCTCGGTCGCCCAAAGTTTAGAACAAGATTAATAACATAGAATAATGACATGGCAGTAAGTACCTACTACAATGGCAGAATGGAATATGTAGGTACTATCCTATACAATTAAATGAGCATCCTCTATTTTCACCAGAGCAGAGCTCGGTCGCTCAGGTACTGTATTATGTTAAACGAGTTGAGCGCAGTAGGTGGCTACGCCAATCACAACGTCAGTGGCATTTTTTAGGTCCTCAGAAGTGCAGGTGTGTGGACACTTTTTTTTTTATGTAAGGCTTCTCGTAGTTGACCTCTGAGATCATGACTACTTAACCGGGCTTTCCTGTGGGTGCCTTGAGCTACTACACTTAAAACCTCCAGCCAGGGATTATTCAACTATGCTAATTAAAACTTGGTGAACGCTCGCTAAGGGCACGCCCTGCGGGGTACGAACCTTGGCTTAGGGCGTCAACCGGAGGGAGGACATCAAGGATGGGACGGGCTGGTGCGTGGACACTTTGGACACTTTAACATATGGGACATTGTTTGGTCGGCACTGCATTCGCACTGGGTATCGGTGGGATCTATTATACCCCATTTTGTTAGATTGTGCTTACAGCGGCCTACTAGGATCCGCATTCGATTGATTGCTTTCCATATAGGCCACCGCATGTCACGTCCGGGTGGCAGAATGCTTCTGGGGCTGAACGAAGTCGGGTGATGGCGAGTGCTGTCTTTCCCATAGGTTTCTTCGCACCTTAAGCGGTTGGTCTTGGATTGCCTGTGTACAGCGGAGGAAACTTTTCCGGCTGTTAAGTCTACCCGGCGCTGTTGTGTGTTCGTAGAGGGGTTGCCGGGGATCGGCTTCTTGCTTATGTTCCTCAAGCGAACATGCTACTTCCCTTCGAAAGACAGGTGGTGCGATACCGACCAACGGGTAGACTTTCGATTTTGAAACTAACATATAATAAAGAAATATGGATGTGTTGTCAAGTCGTAAAACCCGTACGAAGCAGGAGCGTGTCCCTAGGATGGCAATAAAATTGATAAAGTTTTTTCATCAGTTTGCACTTCAGGTAATATTACAAAACTTTTAGGTTCTAAGGTATTTTATAGATTTAAAAATAAAGTGTAAACGTAATACCTAAACTAAAACGACCTACTACTAGGTAATAAAATAAATACCTTTGCAAAACGTACCGTAACCGATTTTTCAAGAATGTGCTTGCCTACAACAAGTAATTTATGGTGTTTGCAAAGAGGTTGAATTAAAACAAAAATAATCAATAACTGGCCGAATCAGCAAAAAAAGACTGAACGGAAAAGAAAATAAATAAAAGTAAATTTAATGGCATTGCATTTTTTTAAATCGTAAATGCCCGGTCTTGAGTTTAATAATCCGAGTATTCGATTCGATTGTAGAGTACTTACTAATTCCATTGTCTATTCATAAAGGTTAGGCTACATAGGTTTACTTTTATTGAAAAAATACCAACATTTAAAAGAAAAATTAATGTAAATCTAATTAAGTTCGTAGGTACTCCAATATTTTATTTAAATAGGTTAGATTAAAATATTAGGCAGGTCTAGCAGGCCGTATTAAGCCCGAAAAATCTTGTAATAGCCATTTGAATACAAAAAAAAAGTAAGGAAAAAAGTAAAACTAAATGGTATTCAATATTTTTTTACCTGGAGTAGCCAGAATGAATTTTAAACAGGTTGATAAACCTAAAGAGGTTTGACTAAATAGGTTTACCTACTTTTTATTAAAAACTAAGTATATTAGGTATAAGTAAAATTAGGTCGAATAATACTATAGGTACTAAGAAAAACCCGCCTGGATGTAAAATAAATCCTTTGAATTGATTTAAAACTTGAAACCTTTACTATCAGATAGCCGTAGAGATAAAATCATAGATTCAAAGCGTTAGAATAACATGTCCATTCATTCAGCCAATATTATTATGAATTATTTCAAATATTATGGACTACAATTACCTTAATACAGGATGGCAGGGACATCGACGCGAAAACTGTTACCATGGATTCAGTACATGATTCTGAAGTCCCAACGTTGAAAAATTAGCTGTTCCATACATTTTGACCGCATAGGTATTGCACTTTTCTATGAAACAGCAGATTTTTTTTTAATAACCGACGAAAAATTTTGACGCTGCGCGTTTCAGAATCATGTACTGAATCCATGGTAACCGTTTTCGCGTCAAAGTCCCTGCCACTGTATATCAACGATTGTTAGAAAAACAAACTTAAGTATTTTCAATTAATCCTATTACGGTTTATGGCATTTTTATGGAGGCCATGCAAGGCCACTTTACGCACTGACCCAAATTGATTCAAAGGAAGTATGATTTTTTTTTTTTTTAAAGATATGCCCTTTACCTTAAGATTATGAGGAAAAGTAAAAATGGTTTTTATCCGACTGTATTTATAGGTTTTTCGAGTTAATAATAGTATTCCAAGAAGGTATCCTTTTCCTTCAAAGTTCGTTCAAAAGTTAGTAAAAAGAATGTACTCAAATTAGTACAATGTATATTTTTCATAAACGTAGATAACACTATGAACTTTGAACAGCCAATCATATGCAAATAATCTTTTGCGCAGTTAGTGTGAACGATTAATGTCACTGTATTTATTATATATATGCACATACGTTTCATTATCGATAAGTACTTCGTTTTTAATTTTTTTTAATTTGAATTAAGTTATATCGAATGGAATCAAGTGTCAATGAGCCCGATGCTCCCTCATTCAAGTGATATCAACGTACTTATTCAAAAGAATAAGTAGATATGCTGACACTGTGAGAAGTTCTTACAGTACAAAACAAATGAACTGTTCTGTGTCTGATTGTTGTTAGTAACTTATAAAACTATGTCAGTAACATTTCTAAAATAAATAAAATAAAATAAAACTAATTCATGAACCTATAACTATGTTCGCTTCCCGCTGCACCAGACCTGCAGCTGTACACACGGGTCCAGTACCTCAGGAACGGATAATCAGGCTTATTAACAATCACCTTTAAAATGCTGCTGGTGCTCCTCCGAATCCTTCGCATCAGGGATGCTGTTCTTTTTCGCATAATAACCTGAAAGATAACAACTGTATATGCTACAGCAAACATGCCCGATGCGCTACAGAACCGCGGGAGCTCCAACAGCACCCAGTACTTTAACGAAGACCGTTGTAGGCACTCTGCGTATGTCTAACCCACAGGCTGCACGTGTAGAAAGACTGTCAAAACGCCTTGAACAGCGTGAGTTTCGCTTCTCTAGTACATCGCGCAAACCTACGGGCCAACATATTACATCGGATCGACAACGCTCTTCGCTCCCTTTCAATGTCACTGTCATCATTCAAGTCCTCATTTACTATGTGGTCAAGGTACCTAAAATGCGACACTCTATCTAGTGGTACACCATAGAGAAGCACCCGAGGAATTGTCTTAGGTTTTTTAGTACCTACCCTAAAACACCACAAGCTGACTCTTCCGAACATTGTACAACAAATCATGAGACGTGGTGTATCTCTCACATACCTCATGCATCCGTCTGAGTCCATCAATCGAGGGCTCAGCAGCACCATATCATCTGCATAACTTTTACTATTAATAATCTCACCATCAATAGAGCATCCGATACCAGTGCTACTGAGCTCCTCGATTAACTTATTGATGTATAGACTAAAAAGCGTCGGGGAAGTCAAACCTCCCTCCCACCCCACTCTCAGTCTCACCCCACACTCCAACCCATACGCCCCAGACGAAGCACCAGTCCATCTGACCTGGTTGATTTGGGGGTCATATCAGTAGTCTAAGAGTTTAATGAGCTCATTAGGAAGAACTTGCTCACGCAATTTCGACCATAAGAAATTATAATCAACCAAGTCAAATGCCTTAGAGAGGTCCAAGTAACACAGGTGTGTTTCTATTAGTATAGTACCTGACCGTGGACCTGACCGACATTAAGCTATCACTGCTAACAATAAAGGTAAGAAAATCTAGAAATAGTCAGTGTTTGTCTTCAATTATTCACTATCACGAAACATATGTGGAACATTTTATTCATTTCGTGTCTTACGCTGTCACAATTTAATATAATTAGAGACGCAACAGCAGCTCGAGTCGAGACAACAGAATAATTAACTTAGTTTGCGGTGACTTATGAGTAAATCCAAACATGGCAAGCATTATGTAATTAACTGTATCCACTGGAATACTTGTATTTATAGGGAAATATTTAAGTGATCCTCTAAAAACTTATTGGTCTTCTAATGATGGACACTTTTTTAAATAATTGAGCCTCTTTTTACTTTCCGGACGTTTCTCACTGTTTGTCGCAGTAACTAAGCTATGGTACCCCAACCAAAGGGTTTAGGTTAAGTTATAACTGAGACCAACCACGCGCGAGACGAATTGGTCGCAGTTACTAAGATAGGGATAAATATTAGATAACCTAACCTAACTCATTTGGTCAGGGTGCCGACCAAATGAGTTAGGTTAGGTTGGAACTGTGAACAACCGCACGCGAGTTGAGCGAGCGAAGCGAGCGGTACCGCGGGAGCGGCCGGCGAGCGCTATATACAAGTTAGACGCAGTTCCTTGGTTATTTAGTATTTTTAGGAGGCGCAATCACTATATTAGAGTGTCCAATAATATTTTTAGGCGTGCAAAGTGAGAATTCTTAGAGGTTCGAATAAATAAATGTCAATTATTTTTAAGGTCGTATTTGGTTTGTAGAAACAAAGTTAATTTTATTAACATTGACATGGGATGGACCCTGGCAAAATTCGTAATAACAAATTAAGTTTAAAAAACTGTAACCCGACTACGGAAAAATAAAAGTGATCTAAAAAGTACGAAATAAGAAAATATTTCAGACAGAAATCAAGACATAGGTAGGTACAAAAATGGTCAAGGTAAAAAAAAAGCTTTCGTCGCATACCATTATAATTTTGTAGGTGTTCCTGGCATCCACATGGTAACAAGCATGCGACCACGGTTTACCTCACTCATCAAGACCTTTCTCTTGATACCAAACATGTCAACTATCTCCATTTTTTTTTTTTCAAGTTCAACGAGCTATTTGAGACAAGACACTCGGCAATACTATAGATTCCCATTAGTTAAAGAATTTTCGGAAGCGGATCTGTGATTCCGAAGATAACCCCCTACATACAAACTCAAAAATTTTACCTCTATAAAATATTAGTATAGATTAAATTAGGTACACCTAAAAATTTAAAACACTAGATTTTTCATTAATACCTATTTAAATTTCCATCCTATTTCTGTTTCCCAGATTTCTATCAACACTATAAAAGCAATATATTTGAAAACTCTTCAAAGAAACTTCCAAGGCCAGGCCTGAGATTTCGAAGTACTAAAAACAGGCCCCTTTCAATTGTTGTCAAGTCCTGTTGAGGCAACACAAGTGAAAAACATGATTGACAAACAACTAGCCCTTAATATTTAAAATACATGAAAGATTTTTTATTTTAGACGTAAACCACGTGTGAAATGAAATTGTTTATTCTGTAAATAGGATATCGGAATCACTTTCACACGTCATATTAAAAAAATATTAAAAATAAGCTAGTTGAGTTCGGCGTTTCCTATCCGACTACTCTGAGAAGAAAGGCCGAAACAAACTCAGAGGTCACAGTCTCTTTTAAAATCCAGACATAATCTTGGTCAGGCCGAAAGGGACCGAAAGGGAGATCGTGGCCCCCGGCAACAGGGCAACCGAAGGAGCACGGGTGGGTTTTAGTCAGTAAGAGTCTGACACGCCCTCCCGCTCCGAAAATACTAATAATCAGCTGCATCCGGTTAAACTGGAAGCCGACCCCAACATATTTGGAAAAAGGCTAGGCAGATTGATTGAATGGGGGGCAAGACAATCAAATCTGAACTGAAATGAAATGAAATTGTTTATTCTGTAAATAGGATATCGGAATCACTTTTATACGTCATATTAATAAGCTAGTTGAGCTCGGCGTTTCCAATCTGACTACTCTGAGAAGAAAGGCCGAAACAAACTCAGAGGTCACAGTCTCTTTTAAAGTCCAGATATAAACTTGGTCAGGCCATATGAGGACCATGTAGATTAGTGTCTGAAATGGTCTTTTGAGGAAAGAACCACACAGATTTGAGTGGACCTGTCCAGTCAGTGCGCTTGCACTGACTGGACAAATGCTTATTTGTCAGTTATCGTGGAGCTCTTACTGACAAATGCTTGCACTGACAGCGTTTGTGTATGCATAATACCAATCGCAAACAAATAAATGTAGGTAGAGTCTGGCCACGCTAACACAAGAATAAAAAACAAGGCTAAGTCTGCAATATAAAAAATGGGCAACTTCAAGAAGTTTTATATATGGTATATTTTTACATCAGTCAGTTATGTCAGTTGCGGAGTTGTAAGTACCTAGATCTAATGATTTTGATATTTTGCCTTTAGATTTTTGCATAGTAGATTATGTGTAATAGACTATGTCGTATCTATGCTCTACCTCCATACAATGACAAAACTGTATCAAATCCACACTGCATCGTGCTAAAGTGACTATTCTTTACCAGGAATAAATCAGAATATAAACAAAATAACTTATCAAAATCAAAACGACAAACAAAGTATCAAATTCTTTTCAGGCAGGATAGTGTTGCCGTCTATAGATTTTCAAATTCCACCGTTTTTTTACTTAACGAGGCCAGATTCTATATACCTACTTTTTATACAATTATTCCTTCGATCAAAACATTCAAACGGAAACTGGCAACACCGTCACGTTTGCAACACAAAGATGGAAAAGGAACTTAATCAAAATATAATGCCTATTTGCAATCACTTCGTGGAACTTGTAACAGTAAGTTACCCATAATAATTTGAAAACAAAGAGGTCCAATTTGAAATAATAAAAAGTAACTTAGGTACCACCCGTACCACTTATTATTCATGTTTTCGTAAGTATAAAGGGAAAATACCCGTCTGTAAATGAGATTTGAGATTCTGAATTTCTAAGTACCATTTTATCAGCACGCTTAATAATTAATTTATCAAGCTTGTTTAATTTTGAACCTATTTTATTAGATGAATAAATCATAGTAGAGGTCTACCTATTTAACTACCCTAAATAATTTGTTAAGTTTAAGCGCTCCTAATAATTACCATTCAAATTATTTAGTCCCCAATTTATCAAAGTTGAGACATTTTATTTAGTAAGTAAGTAGATCGATAATTTATGATACCTAATTTTAACTTCGAGTGTCCAATGGATTTTGAATTTTTAATCAATCGATCTTTTTTTTATGACGAATTTAGAAAATACAATATATTTTTGGACAAACAGGCACAACTACAATGGATTTGAGCTTCTATTTACCTAAATGAACTAATACAGACTGTGTTACAATTCTGGTGTAGGTACAACCAAATTATGTTCAAAGTACTTTTTTTCAATTATTTAAGGGCTTGCTCAAATTATAATTTCGTTTCCCATTCCCGGCGTCATATATCCTCATCTTTGCTATATATTAATTACGAAGGGAATGGTGCAGTACTCTTGACACAACAACCATTAATGCTACGACAATTTTCGCAATGTGAGGTTAGACAAGCCCTTAAATGTATTTTCATAAATACTTAGTCCGCTACTAACCACATTTGGATTAGGATAAACCATAGACATAGAGAATTGGACTGAGTGTGAGCCTCTCAAAAGTGACTACTCTCTAGAAAGAGACTAAGCAACTGTGCGGCCAATATCTGTACTACTAAAGAAACAACTATTGGCCGCACGTTTGCTTTGTCTCTCTCGTACTTTTCGGTCTGTATTCACTGCATAACTGAATACGGAACGCTCAGTCCATTCTCTGTGTCTATAGGATAAACAGACTTCCTAGTTTCATCATAACAAGGGAAGTCATAAAAATTACTATCAGTCGCACGTGTAGCGATTATTAGTTTTAATTTTAAGAAACCAAATTTTGTTTATAATCTATGAAATATGCGTTTTTAATATTGGGCGAAACGGAATTACCTAAAGTTATATTGGATTACGTGTGGTGCGTTATGAAACTAACTTTTATAAAATAATTTCTGTTTACTTCTTAGTATAGAAGTTTAATCTGATTTCTCAGGAAATATTGATAGTTTTTACTGCACTAAATACTTACACTAATTTATATGCACTAAATTCATCATTTATTTAAAATTCATCAAATTGGTACGAAGTTCTTTAACGCGGCTTGTTAACTTTCAGAAATCGTCACGCTAACAAGTGTTAATATACTTGCGACTGCCTTCTTCTAATTAAAAGAGATAGAAAGAGAGAGAGAGAGAAAGAATGCCGGCAGAAAAAAACAAAAGAAAGGAGTAAAGTGATTACAGTGTCGTGGGATAAAATTGTACGCATCGACACGAGTACACTGCATGCTAGAGAGAGAGAGAGAGAAAGTGTGAATTTGGTCAAAATGAAAATCCAAGATGGCAGCTCTCAAATTTTTCGTCACGGGTACCGTTTTAACGGTTTTCAAGGGTGCAAAAACCGATAGTGAGGACAAAATGTAAATTAAAGATGGCGGCTGCGAATATCTTCAAAATTTTCGTCATGGGTGTCGTTTTCATAGTTATCGAGGGTGCTCAAGCCAACAGTGAGTTCAAAATGTAAAATTTTGTATCTGTTTTAAATCATACGTGAAAAAGAAATTCATTCCTGACGGGGTTCTCCCGACCGCATACGTTTTTTTTACTAGTAAATACTCGTAGGTATGCAAATAATACATCACTACTGCCCTTTTTAACAGCAGTGATAGCCTACTGGTGAGACTGTCAAACTGACAAGTCACAGGACTTTTTTTTGGGTTGAAAATTATCAAATAACTTCTACCGCTCTGTGTGTCAGACTCCTACTGACTAAAACCCACCCGTGTTCCTTCAGTTGCCTGTATTTTACCAGGGGCCTCGGTAACCCTTTCGGCCAAACCCACAACCCCGGTAGGCATCAGCCCTAGCGGACCCCTTCAGTTGTGCTGGCATCTCTATGAGACGCGCGGAACATAATGCTCCGTCGACCCGGGCCTGGTCCTTATCGAACGGCGAGCTAGCCATTGCTCACCGTCCCAAGTCATAGGTATCGAGTTCGAACCCAAGGCACCCACCTCTGACTTTACAGATGCATGTGCGTCATCACTTGGTTAAAACACGGTGAAGGAAAAACATCGAGAGGAAACCGGCAAGCCTGAGAGATATTTCTCGACGACATGTGAAGCCAAGTCAGAGACCCATGGGCGGCATAAAATCTCTGACACCAGGTTAGTCACTAACCACACGAAAAGGAAAGAAAGGTCTTTTTTCAAAAAAAAAAAAAAATTCCACCTAAGTACTGCAAGGTTTTTTTATACATTATACAACCTTATATTGTACAGGCTGTCGAAAAAACAGCCATGGTTACATTCGAATGTTCCAGCAGTTTATATTTAGAATAGAAAAAAGGGCAGACGGTCGCCCCCCGATCTGTCAAGCGGCTAGAATAAAATATCAAAATGTTATAAATGGTTTCTAAAACCAATAATCACTCGAGTTCTACCGTGAATAAGTATTTTATTTAAAAACCGGTACCGTAGGCTCCCAAAGAGTCTACTGCACCTACCCACACATAATATGTAACCTGCGGCTCGGCTCGTCTGAAATCAAACAGTAATGGGGCTTAAAACGTCGACGATAAACCCTTTTAAGGCACTGGCAACATATATACGGGATTCATTTAACATTGTTACATTACAATGCTATTGAACTATTGACAAACCAACTCGGCTGGTACTTAGGACATAATAGCACTTAGAAATAGTTTTGTTTTTGAGCTTTCTACGACTGCTAGCAAATTAGTATGAAAACCTTTCAGCAATCCAACATTGAATGCGTATTTTAAAACCCCTAATCGACATTTAGGTACATAACTAGGCACGTTATATTTTTGTAATCAGTTCTGATAGCTTGTAGGCCTGCTGGGCCCAGCGCAATAAACTAAATCATCATCATCATTCCAGCCGAAAGAAGTTTGTGGTGGCATCAACATACGGACTACGCATCTCAGTGACATCACGTGAAATCCTGCATCGCACAAGCGAAGTTTACCGCGCAAAACTTTCCGACACCAATATCTTTGAGCAGTTTCCCACCAGACACAACTCCTCTTGTCGGAGGATCTTCCCTTTTCTATAGAGGATGAGTGAACTTTAGACCCTGTTCCTCATCTTCTTTACGTCCTCTGCTAGACATAGGCAACCCTCAAGCATCGCAACATCAACCGGTCCTCTGCTTCTCGCATCCAGCGGATTCCTGCGGCTTTCACAAAATACAATTGTAGGTCAAAAGAATGAGCGATAAATTGAGAAATTCGATTATATCATTTTCAGTAACAATGGTACTCTGCACAGCTAGTGCCTACATGCTTTCGAGGAATTCATTGTTAAAAATACACCAGCTCGAATACAATCGCTTATATCAGAAATTGACGTACTTATCGAGCTAACGATGCTCGAATTTTATTGTACTAGAAATAAAACGAGGTTTATTCATTTTCAGATACGATAAGTAAAGCTTTTTACACGAGTTCGAACTAATAAAGTTGTAAAACGATACGATAAAAATACGAGCCATAATAATGTGATGTCACTGTTTCTATTTAAACCCTTTTGAAGTGAAAACTTCCTCTTTCCATCTTTATTTGTCTGAATGTGGCAATTATAGGTAATAAAAATAAAAATATCGTAGTCACGTCACATTCTGCCATTTATGGCGCGCAAATTGAATAAATAAATTACTTAGGAATAGCTCACTAATTGCTTAGGTACTATATGTTATTATGTACCGTTGGCCAGTAAGGAACGCCATTCCTATTTACGAAAACCATTCCCTTAAGTTAAAATACCTATAACGAAACTATTAGATAACTTCCTAATTACATAAATTTCTCAGGCGACAAAAATTTCAAACTTTCATCCCTTAATCCCTTAATTAACCCCTATAAACATTGAATTGAATCAATTGCGTACCCAAATAGTCCGCTGCAAACATATTCTGATGAAATGGGGCATTATCAATTCATCGAACATCCAGTCCGAGTGAGGAGATCCTGAGCAGACTATATCCCATCTGCTAGAGCAGGGATTCCCAACCGGTGGGGCGCGCCCCCCTTGGGGTTCGTAAAGTGACCAATGGCCCCCGATGGCGGCTCCAATAATAAAGTATAGATTTATTAAATTTTATGTTCTTGGTAAAAGATTAAGACTAGTTTCCAAAATCCAAACGTTTCATAATACTTACTTAGGTGCTGTAAAATGTTGTTCAGGTTTTCTGCATAAGTCGACAAAATAAGTTTTTCCATTTCTGGATAAATGGACTTAAGAAAAACGAACCAATCCGAGGTGGCTTGCTACCATTCTCGAGCTCGCTTCGTTCGCTATTCCATTCTATATACTCTTAATTCTTATTATTTATTTATTTATAGTTAATTAAAACGGTACAACGCCAATTACATTAATTAATATAGAAACAGTTACAAAGTAACTTATATTTCTGTTTGAATGATCAAAAGAACATCTAACCTAACCAAGGGAGTGCAAACATTTTCAACCTCACTTTCACTCGTTTTATGAATTATGCTTTTCCGCTTATGTCGACAAAGTAACTCAGGGGCGTAGTGTTTTTAAAAGAAAGTTGTGGGCGCGTGTGTTAAAAGGTTGGGAAACCCTGTGCTAAAGTGTCCCAAATGTTCGTTCACTTGCACCCTTGACGATCTGAACAACGCTTCTGACGCCGCAATAAACATGGCCACCTGTTGAGCCCAAACTGTATAAGGAACATAGATGTAACGTTGAAACGAAAAGAAGAAGAATACCCCTATAAGGGATGAATTTTCATAAATCTTTCGTTAATGCTCACCTTCTTTATTTTAAAGAACTCATACGTAAGATTTTATGCTTCTAGACCCGGCTTAGAAGCATAAAATCTTACATACGATTTCATCGCAGGCGTTTAAGGCTGCCTATCCACTGGAGCGGAGCGAGGCAGCGAAGCGGAGAAATGTACCAATATTAACCAATAAGAGCGGAGCTCTGAAGCTGCGTTTAGATTCTATTGGTTAATATTGGCACATTTCTCCGCCCCGCTGCCTCGCTTTGCTGCAGTGGACAGGCGACCTTAAGCTGTGCGTTGTATGTCAGAGAACACATTTAGGATTTTTATTAAGTAGATTCTTCATATTCAGCAATAACTTATACCTATAACCATAGACCTACTTGAATTGAGCAATTAAGGAACGAATCCCATTGTGTACCGCTAATATGATGACATCCAGTTTCAATAACTAAATAAAAAGGCTCACGGTCACAGGTCGCCAAAACATAATAATGAAACTAAACTCATTTAATTTTAAAAACACACATGCTTGACGATATTTTCAATATTCCATCGGCTCCTTATCTCAAATTCAATACAAAAAAAGGACTTGTAAGACATTCCTTTTGTAAGAACAACTTTTGTTATATCCTGAATATTACGAGGATTCATTAAAAGCTTGACATAATTATATGGACGTGTTTCGTTCTTCACAAAAGGCCTTTTGCATACCAATATTGTGACATGTCATAGTTTTTGTCAGGGGTGCTACATGCATATTCAGTTGGGCACATTCGATTTGGCAGTATTTGTTGAAAAACAAAGCCGACCCGAAGCAATTACGAAACATATTCGGCTTTCATTTGGCTTCTACTGATCGGTAAACTTCGTTTGGCACCTGACCTTTTTTGTTCCCCCGACGTGTCGCGTTAAGGTTATAAACATGATGTCTAATAGCCTATAACCTTCCTCAACCATTGAGATAACAAATGATGAATGAAGATTTTTTCAAATTGGACTAGTAATTCCAGATTTCTAGTGATAAGCGTGTTCAAACAAACAAACTCTAACTATAACTAGATTTTCGGTTTTGCCGCCCAGCTGTGCCGAATCATGCCGAACCGAACATGAGTGTAACCCCTTTAGGTTTCATTTGTTTACAACACGAGCATCAAGCGATTTTGATTCCGGAGTTTTAGCCTTCCTATATATTTGAGCAGAGAACAATGTGGTAGGTTTCTAAGGCCGTATTCTCGGCTGCAGCGGCGCGATAGCGGTGCATTCAAATACATAGTTTTATATGAGACTGTTCTCACTCCCCGCGCTGCTGCCATCGTGAACAGTTTCATATAAAATTATGCATTTGAACGCGCCGCCATCGCCGCCGCGCCGCCCCGCTGGCGGTGAGAATATGGCCATTAAGCCATTAGTAGTGCACAAGCGTCCTTGCAGTATTAACTGCAAGGTCCTTTGAGCACTACGAAATTTTACTGTCCGGTGATGTGAGTGATATGAAATCTCCATACATTTGCAGGTTGATGAAGTGACATTTTGTCAATGTTTGAAATTAGGTCTGTTCCAAAAGTATCTGATGAAAATGTAAACAATGGATCAGAAAACGTGCCTGTAGATGCCAATTTGTAGTGCCACTTAAAAATAGAGTTTTTTGATTCGATTTTTTTAACACTTTAACCCAAAATTCTAATTTAAAATCAACTTAAAGATGTTATTCATTCGATAATTTTTGAGGTTAATTAGAATACCTCCATTTTCGTCAATGATTTTTCAATTATAATTAATCATATTAATCAAACAATAATTCTTGGCAAAAGTGGTGAGGTATAAAGTTGAAAACTTCTAAATACAGATGAATGTGTAATTAATTCCCATTAGTGAGTGGTTGCAGAATTTAATCCGAACAGAGTTTGTTTACACTTTCATCTGATACTTTTGGAGCAGACATTAATGCATAAGCTACCTAGTTACATAGAATTGAGTGAAAAATCTATTGGTTTTCCTTGCTCGTCACTTTTCCTTCATCTTTCAAAAATCACTTTAATTTGAGTTGCTGATAGAACAAAAAGGGACTTTTCTGTTTCTTTTTGGAACTCGACTGTTTTATTTTTTTGTAAAAAAAAAAAAAAATTTACTTTTTAGTTGTGGTACCTACCCCACACAAATTCAAATACCACTACCTGGTAAGTAAATAACAGAGACAGGAACTTATCATCTACATACTAAGTGGAAAAAAACGTATTATTGAAGATAACTCAAAAGTTACCTACAAAAAAAATCCTAAAATCAATTAATAAAAAACATACAGTCGAATTGAGAACCTCCTCCTGTTGGAAGTCGGTTAAAAATGGACTTTATTTACATTACAAAGGGATCAAACCTAATTAACTACAGCTGGCAATATATTTATTCGTAAAACACTTTTTTATTTGTTTTATTGGTGTTGTCATACTTTTAAAAGCTTGATGCCATGATGCTGCTAAACCGTTTATCTACTTTATCCAAGTTAACGTCCCAACTAGCACACTAATGAAAAATGCAGCTTTCCTTAAAGCTCCAATGTCTATAGGGGTGGCATAAGGGTGTCAGAATTAGGCATGAGTTCAATAACAGCTAAAACTGTAGCTTATGGACGCAGCAGAAACCTAAGGTATTTTTGTGATACCTTATAGCACCATTAACTGCACAATAGTTAGATCTGTATCTTTTTTGCCACTTTTAGTCGCATAATGGTTTCGCATGGCATTTTAGATCACCATTGACTGCACTGTAGTTATAATTGCGTCTTTATTCGCACTTTTAGTGGTCCCGCGTGACATACTTTACCACGCTGTTCTGCATAAGATTGGAAATTGTGACTAATTTACTTCTTACGGTTTCTGTATAAACCTTCGGTAAAATTAGCTCCTCAGCTCGTAAAATTCCTTTTTGTAGAACTACTATGGAGTTTAATATTCGCAACGATCAAAATTCGTAGTGCGCGCTTAGCCTAAGTTTTTGATATACATTTCAACTTGATGTCTCCACACGTTCCTGAGAAAAAGGGTCTTGACATCCTTTAAGGGTTTCCATTTTTCATTTTGAGGTACGGAATCCTAAAACAGATTTATTATCCGTCTGTTATCTTTTCATGCCATAACGGCTAAACAGATTTAGATAAATGGCATAGGCCATGACCTGGGTTAAGATATGTGATAAGTTCTGTGGGATATTTTCCGACATTTACGCGTGCGTAGCCGCGGGCAAATACTAGTAAAGATATATAGCCGGTCTACTGTTATCAAACGAAATTGCCATCGCCCACATGACATGTCGATATATTAAAATGTCACCCATTGATATGAAAAACCCATTAATCCTAACTAATATTATAAATGCGAAAGTGAGTTTGTTTGTTTTTTACGCTTTCACGCTAAAGGTTCATAGCACACATATCAACTGGAAAAGGGATCGTCACCGTATCAAGTCGAGCCATTCAATATTTAATGTATGAAACTCTCTACTGTAACGCACACTAATCGGAATCGTAACGTAATCGCCTCGCCTCGGGACAAGCTCACGAACCGCGGCGATATGGTGACGATACCTTTCCGACTTGATATGTTTGCCCTAGTGTGACCTAAAAACAGCTGAATGGAGTAAAATGAAATTTGGCACATATGTAGCCCATGACTTGGTTTAGGAGATAGAATACTTTTTATCCCGGCAGTACTTTCCCGTGGGATAATTTCTAACCTCCACGTGGGAGAAGCTGCGGACAAAAGCTAGTACACAATATTTTTTTACAATGTCCTACTATTGTTTTTATCAAATATCTGCAATATTTGCCTACCAGATTATGTATGCAATTTTGTCGGAAAATTAATAAACTTAATACGTGACTTTCTCTGAAGTACTTAGTTGGGTGGTCGATTTGAAGTATTAGCAATATGAAACTAAACCGAAATTGAAATTGGAGGAGAATTATTTTATTAGCGAACCAATTTTTTTCAAGGAATTGGATATTACGAGTACTGTACACTATTGTAGAATTTTTTCTTGATTAATTAAATAAAAATACCTTTTATTTCTTGCTGTTTGAATTTTACAAGAACATAATATAAATACTGCATGCAAATATAATATACTATTTCAAATTCATAATAATAACATATTTTTATTGCAATCTCTTTAAATATTATACTAAAGAAATTAAAAAATAAACTTTTCAATTATTAGATTATTTATTTATATTGTTACATTTTATTATCATAATTATTTTTACGATTTACGTTTTAATAGCAAGAACCTCTTAGTAGAAGGTGAAGGCCTCGTTCAGAGATGATTTTAATCAAATAATTCAACATTTAATCGAAAGTTTTAGAACCGAAAACAAAGAGACTAAGAAAAAACTTCGATAAACTACTCCTATCTCAAAATGCAATTGAAGTGGATATATTTAGTAACCTGTTCCGCTTAGCTATTTCTAAAGAGTCTTAAAAACCCTGAAAGAAATCGATACGTGTTTCACCTCTCAACGAAGCATCCTCAGGATGACGATTGACTTGTCGCGAACTCGAACACGGCATGTTGCCACACCAAGCACCGAGCGCAGACTGAGCTTTATCGCTCGGTGCTTGGTGTGGCAACCGCAAGGTCACGCCTGAATCAATTAACTATCTACTCCTATCTCTTTACATAATATTTCATATCCTAAAAAAAGAGTTATTTCAGGATATATATCATGTTTCTAAAGCCATAGCACGTACTCGTATCGAACCGAGTCTCCTTATATTACGCCATGACCTCCCCGAGGTACCGACCGCACCTCACCACTGGATATGGATGTCAGGCTGAATGATTACTTACATTTAGCATAATCTAAGATAAAAAATAAATAATAGCGTTCTCTGTTTATGAACGATTTGTTAAGTATTGTTACCTACATTACCTTTCTCAACCTGCCAAGCCTTTTCCGGCTTCCAGTGTAACCGGATGCAGCTGAATACCAGTATTTTACATACAGCGATTGCCTAAATAACCTCCACAACCCAGTAACTGGGTAACACGATACCCCTTGGTAAGACTGCTTGTCAGACTTTTGGGCTTCTGACTACCCGTAACAGCCGTCAAAGATCTACGAGTGACAGCTGGGACCAACGGCTTTGCGTGCTTTCTGAGGCACGAAGGAATCTCGATATGTCACCCATCCACGAACCGACCACAGCAAGCTTAGCTTAAACTTCAATCGACCCGCGAGGCTTGTATCATTTAGCCATGAAATAACTTAGACATCTCCGTAAATACAATTATTTAAACAACGCGCAACTCTCAGTCATCTCGTAGTCGTCCAATTAACTATCAAGATTCAAGAAATTATAAGATTATATAAAGTTAAAACTCAATAGGAATATCTTAAAACTTTCGTTAAAGTTTCGAAAGTATCTTTTTAATATGTATGCGATCGTTTGAACAGGTTTCTTTTACATTTCTTATACGGTGCGAGTCTTTATAATGTGCACATATCTATCTATCTATGCTTAATTTTATAGACGGAAAAAATATTTAAAAAAACTTTTTTTTTTTGTTCTGTTTTGGCATATTATTGAAACTTTTACGATTATTTTAAAAAATGATTTAAAAAAATACAGATTTTTGCAAAAAAATAAAATCATGTTTATTTTCAATTGAAGGTAGTTTTTTGAAGGTACTTCCAATCATTATGGAGTTTATTTCATCGCGATAGATCATTTAGTTTAAAAATTACACCGTTTGGTTACAAGTTTTTAAATTAAATTCCATAAAAAATATAAAAATATAGTTTTTTTTTTTTTTAATTCCGTTGATAAAATTAAGCATAGATTCCGTTATTTCGATATGTGCACATTGTAAAGACTCGCACTGTATAGTTGTTAAACAGTCGTTACGGGTAGTTAGAAGCGCGAAATTTCATAACATCACGCCTGTAATACCCGAAGGGTTAAGCAGAAGTGTACCTAAGTACACCCACATTTCGCCAGTTATATTTAAGTCCCATATAAAAGGGGGCGAGCCTATTGCCATCACTCTGGCTCAAATACAGACTCCGGGCTGCTATTGAGAAATTCTATATGAAAAAACCCATTAACCTTTGCCCTACCTGGGATTCGAAACCAAGATCTCATGCTCAGCAGTAGTGCTTGCGACCACAAAACCATGTACTTTTATAACAAACAAACACACATCAGGTAAGCCTAATATAAATGGGTAAAAAAAGTCATATTTTGCAAGGCTACGTGGCTACGAATTTGCTACGAATTCTCGTAGCACTGCTACGAATTTAATAAGCTTGCTACGATTTCTCCGAACACTGAGTAAAAACGTTACTTAAGGTTCTTGTATGTTTCTAGGAATATAATTATTATTATCTTAGAGACTTGTCACCACATAACAGTTTATATTTCAACGTTACAACAAAAAAATATCTTGGAAAATAATAAGGCTTAAAAACATAACATATTTTATGTTATCTTTAAAATAACTGCTTTTCCTAAAAGGTTTTATTACTTTTCTACAGTTAGTGTTTCGTATAACGAGATTCTTACAGCAATTAGGGTGTAGCACCCCAATTGCGTAACACACACTCAATAACAATCCGAAGGATTTTGACAGAAATTCTCAATCCATTGCTTCATATGTTTGAAAACTTCGTCTGTTCAACAACGTAAATAACACAATGAATGTTGTTGAACTGTCAAAATGAACGGCATTGCCATTGTATATTACGTAATTACCTCGCAGGCCTTCTACTTGGGGCTCGGACGATGAACTGTACTGTCAATAATATAGGTCCTATTTTTGGGCTTATCATCTTACTAGATCAAGTTTCAATCGACAAACTGAATACTTGCCTTCCGATGTAGACGTCACATCGTTACGTCATACCTATCGGGACATCGCAGGAAATTAATAGCGTTTCGATTTTAATAGACACTGGACGTTTAGGAACTTTTTATTTTTTTTGTTGTTATTGAAACCACTAAAATCGCCAACCCGTCTTGAGCAAGCGTGGTCATTAATGCCTTCATTGTGTGAGAAGTGACGTTAGCCCTGCAGTGGGACAATTTAAAAGTCACTTATTCAAACTAGGCTGAGAATCAGCACTTTTCGAACGTCAAAATTACATAAGGCAGTCCCCCAAAACGCCCACCCTTCACCACTTCCTTGTGCTTTAGCTGGGAAGAAGAAGTGGCGCAACAAACTCCCCAGCAGCACAGCTGTCTGTTCAAGTTAGAAAAAAAAAAGATTCAATAGTATGCAAAATAATTTACATTAAGCAGCACAAAAAATAATTTAAATGATAAATTATTGGCCAATATAATATTAGGCTGGTATTATTATTATTATATCGAACCATTGAATTTTTTCTCAAATTTATAGTCTTAAATCTTCCTACAACGTCCGATCTATTGAACAAAGTTAAGGAACCCAAATCACATCGACACTACGCACGCAACTATTCAATATGAACATTCAGTAAGCTGCAAAACATACACAATTCCAATTGGAAACTAACATATTTGATCTATGAGTAACCAATAATGTATCCCCTTTCCCTCCATTGGTATGTCATGCGCAATCCCCTAATGCGGGATCCCACAATGGGTAATGCAGGGAATCCCCCCGGATTACAACTGCAAACATGACAATATAGCTAAAGGGAAGTCGTGTTTTCTTTCAACTTTACTTTTGTTTGTTTTATTAGCGTATAAAAAAAGTTGAGAGGTGTCGTGGGACACGCGGTTGGAACGAATTTCCTTTCGCTTTTGAATGAAAACTAGACACAATGAGACACTTTTGTTGCGTAACAAAAGTGTCGTAAAGGTCAAAATGTTACACTTTTTGGTCTAGTTCTCATTCGTCAAGTGTGCCGAGTGGGATAAGGAGCTTCGTTCCAATAACACCACGACTGTATTCGAAGGGTGAATTTCGCCAATTATGTGTAAGAGTCATGTACTAGAAGGCATGTATGTCGGCTGTCATTCATAGATCTTTGACAGTCGTTACGGGTAGTCAGAAGCCAAAAAGTCTGACAACCAGTCTTACCAAGGGATAATACCGTGCTACCCAGTAACTGGGTTGTGGAAGTCAGATAGGCAGTCGCTCTATAAAATACTGATAATCAGCTGCATCCGGTTAAACTGGAAGCCGACCCCAACATATTTGGAAAAAGGCTAGGCAGATTGATTGAATGGGGGGCAAGACAATCAAATCCGAACTGAAAGGAAATTAAATGAAACTGTTTGTTCTGTAAATAGGATATCGGAATCACTTTTACACGTCAAATTAATAAGCTAGTTGAATTCGGCGTTTCCAATCTGACTACTCTGAGAAGAAAGGCCGAAACAAACTCAGAGGTCACAGTCTCTTTTAAAGTCCAGATATAAACTTGGTCAGGCCATATGAGGACCATGTAGATAAGTGTCTGAAATGGTCTTTTGAAGAAAGAACCACACAGATTTGAGTGGTCAGTCAGTGCAAGCATTTGTCAGTAATAGTGGAGCTCAACTCAGAACTTAAGGAGCTCAAATCGACGAACAATAAAAGGACATTTGGGTAGGCCGCATAAACTACTCAAACTGCCAGACCATAATTAAAATTATCTGAGAAATGAAAATAATAATGATATCCACATAGTCCTCACATTCACAATAATTAATTAAAATAATATAATACTTTACAAAGAACTGCTATAATAGACAATTTCCTAATGTATCATTGGGCATGTTTAACTTATACATTTTAAAGTAACTGATGTTTTGACATTCAGTATTTTTCGGTTAATATCGGATCGTTTGACCCGGATATAACAGTGTTCATCTACAGTGTTGTTATCAATACCTACGTGTTCTTACCGAGTTTACCGAAAGAAATTTTAATTAGCTAGTAAGATAAGATATACACCTTTTAGTTTTTAAATCTTTTGACTTCATAATTGTACCGGTCTAGTGGTAGGATACCTACTGTCGATAATAAAGCGCATCTGAATACATTAGAGCCGATCCCTTCTACGAATTTCACGAGCTAATAATATAAATACTCGATATAAACCTTACAAAGGATCAGCAACTTTATTTTTCTTAACATATTTTTTTAACAACAATTTGAAGCACAATCTGTGATATGTTCGCGGATTATTCCTGCATTTACATTACATTTTACTCAGATTACACAAAATCTTCGCATCATTTGGTTCAAGGATACCATCGAATGATCCAAAAATTCAATTGAAGTTTCTTCCCAAAAAAATCCGAAAATTCCATCCTGTTTTCTCAAAGTAATAAGGTAACACATCCACTCATACGTAACATTGACAGCTTCAGCGATGCGAGCGGAATACAGAAATATTGATGTGAGCACAAATTGTTATTATTTTGAGCGTGCGGGTGAAATAGTGTTGAATATCGGATGACACGCCTCAGTAGGTCGACACCTTTTAGATAAGCTAACCATTTTTTCATAAAAATAATAACACCGTTATGTTTACCTATTTGTAATTTCTAGATTGAGAACATTGTGCTATAAAAATTAATACTATAAAACTTAGCCAGAAAACTTATCTTATTTTTTATTTACGTCATTCTAAAAAAATTGCTCTCGAGTTACAAACGCACTACCTTTTTTTTTGAGGTGGGAAATTATCAAATAACTTCTCCCGCTCTGGGTGGAACGCGAGGGCGTGTCAGACTCTTACTGACTAAAACCCACCCGTGTTCCTTCAGTTGCCTGTATTGCCTGGAGCCATGGGCATGGGCATGTATTGGCATGGGCATGGGGCATGAGACAAAACTGCAACACCAGCAGGCATCGGCCCTATCGGACCCCGTCAGTTCTGCTGACATCTCTTTTAGGCGCGCGTCAAACACAATTTGCCTCTCCCTTACGCGTTCCGCCTCCTCCTTCGCGAGCATAACTGCTTCGTAGAATGAGGTGACAGCCTTCCATGACAAACGCACTACCTAACAGACACACAAAAACAGACGTTACACGTCAAGCAATTTCGCTCTTTTTTTAAACTAGCAACACTAAACCTTTTCAATGAAACAGAAGCATCCAGCTAAAGAGTAGTAAAACATAAATAAATCAATCGAGATAATTATGTTGTAGATGACCCGGTAATATAAAACATGGAGTGTATCAGTTCGTTATCTCTCTCGGTGCAAGGTCGAGAGAGGGAAACGGATTATTGTGACACTTGTACCGATTGATTGATAGACTACTGTTTCATTTGTAATCTAACTGTTACTGATCTGCGACCAATAACTCTATAATGGGTACGTATGTGTGTCTACACAACAGTCTGTTACTTAAATGACTAATAAGTAAGACATAAGTGTTTGATGGCAGCCGAAAAAACATCCATAGAGAACTAACTTCTGGCCGCGACTTGTTTGATAACAAATCGGTCTTCCACAGGTAGTTAGGTACAGCAAGAAAACACAGCCCATAATTATATAAACCATTAAACCTATATCTTTTGGAAAACTCGATCCACCGATCTTAAAACTCTTATAAGTACATAGCCACATCATTAACAGATTGAGAGTTTTACACAAGCATGACACCGTAAGTATTTGGCGGCACTGACTTATTCAACTTTTTCAGTTTTAATCAATGCTGTATGCATTAGCCTAGCCTACATAACTATTGGGCCATGAAAGATCTAATGAAGTGCGATCTTCCTTTATCAAATATCTTAAGAGATGACTCATTAACTTATGCGTACATCCCATCCTGACATAAGGCTCTCAAACATTGACAAAAAGCAGAGGTGACGCTCGAGGTTTGCCAGAGGGCTATGGAAGCACGACCCAATGGGTCCCTCTTAATGGCAAGCGACATCGCGAAGATGGCAGGATGAATTGAACTCCTTCAACAAGAACTTGTTCTGAGCGGCTTTAAATAGAGAGAATTGGAAATAGAAAGGCTTTTGCCCTAGAATGGAACATCACATTAATCACGTTAACTGAGTAGCCATTGTGTGACGATAAACATGAGACAGTTTTTCAAAACCCTTCAATACATACATGAGCATATATATATATACCTATGTTTAAATAAAAGATTTAAGCAGCTATATCAAAACGGTATATCGTAATTTGAACGTTATTTAATTTAACGTTCCTAAAATGTAGGTAGGTGTGTAAAGGATATCCACTTCTTAATATTTCGTTATTCGTATTCGTGAAATACTGAGTTTACCTTCTGTGATATGTTATTCAGTATCATTTGTTAAATACACACATACATAAACTTCCGCCTTCTTCCCATGAAGGGAACTATAAATGTCACCTACTACGATCCTTTCATACTCCTTTTCCTTCGTTTACGTTCATACATCTGGGTCATACACGCACACCCGTTGCGAGTACCACGCACCTGTTAAATGTTATTTAGTAAATGATTTGTTAAAGGGAAAAACAATACCTGCTTAGTCTGTATGTTAAAGTATTTCATTTTAAGTTCTAAAAATGTTATCAATTGAGTGAAATCTTATTAAGAAATAAATTTCTTTAACTTTATATTTATTGAGTAAGGGAAAAATGGTTATACTGTACTACATTGTAACATAACCTACTTCAAACTATGTTGTATACGAGGGTATCAGTCGTAACATAAGTAGTGAACACACTGATCACTACTTGTGACTACTGACATTAGGCCCCATAAATGGCAGCGACTTCGAAAATTTCAAGAGTGTCAATGTGTGAAAAAATTTTCAAGGCACTACTTATAAAGTTTTCATAACGAGAATTCATTCAATGTATTTCTGATTCACTGCTTTGACCCGTGGAAAATTCATAATTGAAAATTCAGTAAATCGTTTAAAACTATTTTTTTTTTTCTATACTTTAACAAGGATAATAATTTCCAAGGTTCGTCCAAAGGGGCTTATCGTAATCCAGGATTGGAGCGTCTTAGCTGCTTCATTCCCATTTTCCCCACGCCAAAATTAAAATATTTTAAATTACCAAAATAAATATCAATCACTTTATATGAATGGTAAAAAATATAACTCTATACGAAAACAATTTAGGATTTTATTAAAAGAAAACTCAGTAAGTTATAAAATGGTGGATTTTTCTAGTCATGTCTGCAAAATAATTTCTCTGCGGCGGTGATAAGGTTTAGGGAAGGTACAAACATGTTGTTGATTGGCTATTATAGGTTGGTGGTGATAAATATTACTTGACATTGAACAATAAACTATATCTTCAAGGTCTTGAAGTGCAAATTCGTACAAACATCGACGTAAACATCAAACTCCTCAAGCGTCTTCGAGTTGTGCTCACGCGGGCTCATTTGCACTTTAAAGACAGTGAAGATACAGTTTATTATTCAATGTCATCATAAAACCAATTGCTATGCGATCTTCTCGGCCTACAAAGAACAAGGCCCAGTACTAAGTAGTTATCAAGGGTAGAAATAGACGTCAATATTGTCCGTCAGCGTCAGTAACCTAACACTTTTTACACAATCGCCAAAGTTGATCCAAGTTCAATGTCCAACAATACATCGATTTAGGCAGAACGACTAAATCACAAAGTTACTGACAAAGACAAAAATTATGACAAACATGAGCAGTAAATAAATGTACTTAGTACTCATTTCTGAAATGCGAAGTATGACAGATAAAAGAATTTTTCCCCACAGTAGTAAGCCGAAATCAGTAATTTAGTTGTATGTCTAACACAAGACGCGAATAGAAGCCAATTCCTAAATACATCGCTCGTAAAATTGAATAAGCTAGAAGAAATTACTTTGATAACAGCAAGTCAATTTAGGGTACACTGCGCAGTAATTTCGACTAAATTAAATGACATCCGTATTTCAATTCTGCACATTAGAACAATGATGACAGTCTTATTATGAATGAGTTATGATAAGACAAGGTCAAATCTCCGAAATACACGTAAATATTCGTGAACGAAATAGTAAAGATAGGTTTATTGTGATTGAAGGATATAACAACATGATAAATTGGTCTAAATGAAAGGTCTAAGTGTTTTGGGGTGTCTTTCAACTACTTAAGTAACACTTAGCTACAGTGGAGGAAAATTGTTGGTCCAATTGCTATATAACCACAGATTAGTACAGATGGTTAACTCCGCAAAATCATTTGTATAAAAAGCGACTCTTGCTACGACACAATAAAGTGCAATTCAGGTCGCACAGCGCTAATTACCTACAGTTATATTAACCTAGAAATTACCTCTCTTTCTATCGCGTAACTCTTGTATCTTCTGACTAGTACGTTACGCTTATTGAATTTGCCTAGTCAAGCCCGTCGCGTTCCTACTTGTAGTTTCATACCGACCCATCTGTATTTACTTATCTGTGATACAACGTCAATTTGCCGTTTCATGTAACTGTCAAATAATGACTGACAGACTGTCAAATAATGTCAGTTGTGATTGGAATAGGGCAATTTAAGTTGTAGAATAATCAATTTGCATTAAGAAAAAGTTTTTGGTAGTAAAAAAAAAATGATTTCCCCAACTTTGCATTACATAAGTATTTTTACGTCGGTAAATTTTGTTTGTTAAATTATTTTTGATGTGTAACATCTTTCCGTTCACTTTCCTGCAAACTTTTCGAGTGGGAAATCTGTGGGAGTGATTTCGTGAAAAGGGACAGAAGTGTATTACAGGAAGCCGGGAAAGCGCGCGCTATTTTATTTGTATTAGAGTTGGCCGTCAGAAACGACCTTGACGAGGCCTCGCCCCTTTAATGTTGCTTATTACCATAATGTTGATTATTACCTTAATGTTGCTTATTACCTTAATGTTGCTTATTACCTTAATGTTGCTTATTACCAAGAGTGAGATGTCAGATGTTACACATCATATGCAACTACTGTAAGGCTCGCTGGTATTTTTTTTTCACTTTTTTGTGACTAGAATAAACACTACCTAGGCCGTGTAACATTTACATAGAAATTAGGTTTTTGATGATCAACTGTAAAGCTTGAAAGTTCAACTTGAAAATATTACGAATTCTTAAAACTGCTCTCGATTTAGCTTGAAAACTATTCGAATACCTATTGTTTCAGTAATTGGGCTTAGTAAATTCAGATTCCAGATTTTCAGGTTCGTCTAGATAGTTTTACTGTTAAAACGTAATTAAATATTACAGTTTAAATACAAGTGCTCAATAAATATTTTAGCATTTAACTAGTGATGAACGAATTTGCAAGAAACCCACTCGGTGCCAAGTTGCATGACAATTGACTTATTATCGTTTGGGTATAGAAGAGAATATTAATATCTCTCGCCTGGCAATTAGTTTTCTAAATTAAATGTCACTCCAATATAATTGGAGTCATCTTCAAAACATCTCAATCATTCGGTACTTGTTATCGTTAAAAAATACCCAAATAACTGCGCAAACAAAATGTGTATTTCTTTTTGCAAAGCTTATTTTAAATAAAGTAATCTTTTAATTATTATTTTTATAAATTAAATACGCATCTACTTCTCAGCAAGCTCAGAAATAAAACTTGCAGAGATACTTTTTGTCATAATAACCAAAACCACGTTTTTAAAGTAAAACAAAAATGCCTTACTTTAACGAAATCCTGAATAAATATAAAAATTCCAGTCTAATACTTACATTCCCTGGTAAAGCATTCCATAAAAATTAAATTACTTACAAAAAAGTTTTCACATCCAAACTTTTTTCTCACCAACCAGCACTTCACTTCACTTTATTTTTTCAGTTTTAGAATCACCTCACTTATTTTTCTAAATAGTCGATAATTTTCTGATGACGATTTATTTAGTCGATTATTTTCACTAGTGATGATTTTGTGATAATGATAAGAGATGATTGGGTGTACGTTTGTTTCGTACGCGCGCGGTCTTGCTACTGGTCGTGTTGTCGGGCGGGCGGCCCGCCCAGATGTTATCTCAGAAGTACCATTGGACGCGCCGCGAACTATAAGCGAGAGCGGTGATTTAATTGTTTTGGTATTAATCATCATTTGGTATTGTGTGTTTATTATTTGAAATGTGGTGTTGGAGAAGCGTTGGGTGATTTTCGATCCAAATGTCTCGCATAAAAATCAAGAAACATTATTGAAAGATTTTTATTTTTTTTTCGGCACGCACAGGGAATACAAGATTAAAACTAAAAAAAAATTTATAAACAATAACGATTTCAGAAAAAATATTAAAATTAAAAAAAAAGAAAATTGTGTAAACCAAAAGTTAGTGTAGTTATTAAACCCATAACATAATTTTAGGTTCATGTGTAATGACGCACCTTTACGACAGTCGTTGACAAATGTTAACGACACAGTAGCAATAACGTTTTATAAATTAAGCTGTAGCAGATGTGGTTAAAATTCGTTGTTGCAATACAATTGTCGCGGTTACGGTGCCAGGTCACTGCTACGCCATATCAGTGACATAGCACCGTAGCTGTTTTTATGTAATATTTTTTTTATTATTCTTCATTGTGATTCGGGTTCTAACTCTTAAATAATAATAACACATAGTTTGAGGAAAACATCATAATCACCGCTAAAAACCGTTTTAAGAAAAATATTAATCCCTAGACCGACTTCCGATAAATGGTCCATTCACGTCACTAGTAAATGAGACTTCACCGAACTCGGTCTACCTGTTAGTAAACACGGAATTTTGGGTTTTTTTTTTCGTGGATGATCTTTGGAAAACCTAAATTCGTAAATTTTGGAATGCAACACACATATTATTACGTATTGAGTATGGGGTATTATGGCATAACTTATAAGTACCTAACAATCTTTCTCCGCTACCGGTTATGTTTTACACCGAGCCATCCCACAGGACACCCCGTTGCCGTCAATTGTTTCACTCGTTAAGCACTTCGTAAACACGTCCGTTTTAATGATGAGAGCTGCAAAGGTGTCTGCAGTTTTATACCTACCCTTAAGTGTTTGTTTTTACGCAAACCGCTAGAACAATTTGATAAGGTGATTCAATGGTATGATTTGATTTGTAAACAGAATAAAAACGTAGGAGAGAGGAGTAAACAAAATACGTTAAAACGTAGGTAGTTTCTCAGTTATTATTTTCCTATAAACTATTTAGCGTGCCTGAATAAGTGTAATGAGAGAATTTGTTTACGAGAAACGAGGAAAATCATTAGTGAGAAAGTGGCACAGATGTTCCGATAGTAGTCCTCAATTACGTCATTCTATGATTCAGTTTTTTTTATTAACAGCTGATATGACACAGCATAGTCAGTCGTTTTTTTTTTTTTATATTAGCCTGTAAACAACCACTTAAACCTCCCAAATGGTTATGTCGAACACCTCCTTATTCAGTATGCTTGACTGACGGATTGACCATCGCAAGATTTTTCACCTTCCCTTGCAACAAGTGAAAAGCACGTTAAGAGGGTTTATCCTAAACGATGGCAACGTCGCAAACAGCTGTCAAATATTTACCTGTTTTGATTAATTTGGCAATATTACTGTATGGAAATAAGAAATGTGGCTAACTAATTCCCTAGAATATTAATAATGAAATTCAATAATTAATATCGTAATACCGAATATTTAGTTTTAGATATAAAAAAAGTATTTGGAAACTTTCCAAATGCCTTTTTACACCTAAAATTGTTACAACATCAAATGCAGTGTTATAATTGCAATTCATTATTAATATTCTAGAGAATAAACAGCGAAATATTTGACATCTATTTGCGATGTTGCCCACTTTCAGAATAAACGCTCTTAGAGGGCCCATCGTCATCGCGAGCATGGTCTAAAAGCTTGTTGTTTCATCCAGTGCAAGTGAAATCTGCTAACAAGCAAGTGAAAACGCGATAACATTGTACGATAAATAACTTGTTTCAGGAAATACGTGTTATTGAATACGCCATAAAATTTTGTGAAATAAATGTTTGTCATTTAGAATCTCCATTACATGCGCGAGGTTTCTATAAACATGTTTTCTTTACATTTACAATTTATGAGTACATATGAACGGTCAAAGTTCAGGTAACATTTGTGCAAAAAAGCAGATTTTGTAGTCTTATACTGAATTTGTTGCTCCGAATTTTTATTTTTTGCTTTCATAGAAACTTAGACTTAGTGCGCAAGATACCTATTAGTTTAAAAAATTTAAAGAAAAATGTAATACAACACCATAATCACTTACGAGCATTTGTATGAAAAGTATGACGGGTTGGCCGCTCTTAAGGCGTTGGTCCCGGCTTTCTTTCGTACCTCTTTGACAGTCGTTACGGGTCATCAGAAGCCCAGAAGTCTGACAACCAGTCTTACCAAGGGGTATCGTGTTACCCAGTTACTGAGTTGTGGAGGTCAAATAGGCAGTAGCTCCATGTAAAATACTGGTATTCAGCTGCATCCGGATAGACTGAAAGCCATACCCCAATATAGTTGGGAAACAGCTAGGTAGATTGATTTTGACCTTGTAACAAGCAAAAATTATAATGATTGCGAATCGGGAATATCACATTAAATAAAAATTATTTTGTTTTAATGATGACTATAATCGGGACTTCTAGTATGAAGTTGGTGCCCAATCTGAATAGTGAAATGAAATGAAATGAAATTGTTTATTCTGTAAATAGGATATTGGAATCACTTTTACACGTCATATTAAAAAAATATTAAAAATAAGCTCGGCGTTTCCTACCTGACTACTCTGAGAAGAAAGGCCGAAACAAACTCAGAGGTCACAGTCTCTTTTAAAGTCCAGATATAATCTTGGTCAGGTTTTGGGGGTTCAAACCCCCCCCGAAATATTCAAAATCATTATCTTCCCCTTGCCCTTATCCCTTTGAGTGGGGTCGGCACAGCATGCGATTATTTCTAATCATTATTATCATCTATTACGTTAAAATTAAGAGAGTATAAATTATTGCATTAACATTTTGAATTTGCCGCGCTGTCACCTGATGCCGATAATTTGATGATACCGCATCATATTCGGTAATCTACGTATGTTTTCGTGCACCGCTCGGTCGCCAGTCAGCACCGATTACCACGAATGAATTAGTAGGTACATATATTCTAGTGTGGCGTGTCAGACTGCAGTGAATGAAGTATTTTGTCGTTTTTGTTAACATTACGCTGTGATTTTAATAATAAACTTACTTGCCTGATTCATACAGAAGTAAGTAAATAAAAATAAGTAAATAGTAATGTTGCGCGCCACAAATAATGCCTGATATATAGTGACATTAGTTACCACTGGCGCTATCTAGTATCGGGTAGCAGAACTAGTACATCGGTACGACCTTAACAAGGTACTAGTAATTCCGAGAACTATCGACGTCGAGTCAGTCGGGACCGCTATGTACTCGAACATACTAGATGCTTATAGAGTAGCTCTGTGGGACTATATAAGGCGGGCGCGAGCCGCGAGACGATAGACATAGCAAAGGCGTTTGACAAAGTCTGGCACAACGGCTTAATTTATAAGCTCTACAAACTCGGTGTGCCGGATCGTCTCGTGCTCATCTTACGAGACTATTTGTCGAATCGCACCTTTCGCTTCCGCATCGAAGGAGCCCTTTCCTCCCCCCGCCCCATAAGGGCAGGAGTCCCTCAGGGCTCAGTATTAGCCCCCCTCATTTTCACGCTATTCACCAGCGACATCCCCAAACACAGATCGACGCAGTTGGCTCTGTTCGCAGACGATACAGCGATCATCTGTAAGGGAAATTCAGCTACGATGCTGCTAAACCTCCAAAGGGCTGTCAACAACCTTGGCGCCTGGTTTAGAAAATGGCGAATAGAAGTAAATCCCGACAAAAGTCAAGCGGTTAGCTTTTCTAAACCGAGAACTAGACCCCCCCCGTTCCCCCGACCTATCACCATGTTCGGCAAACCAATCCCTTGGGCTAGGCGCGCCAAATACTTAGGTGTTATCCTAGATCATCATCTCTCCTTTTCTGAGCACATAAAGACGGTTCGTTCGCGAGCCGCTTTCGCTCTAGGTAGACTCCATTTCGTTCTAAATGCACGCAGCAAATTGTCACTTAAGTGCAAACTGCGCATCTATACATCGTGTATCCGACCCATTATGACCTATGCGGGTGCAGTATTCGCCCACGCCAAGTCCCATTCCATCCATAGGTTGCAAGCCTTACAGAACCGTTTCCTCCGTAAAGCCACGGGAGCCCCCTTCTATGTCAGAAAAGAGATCCTCCTTCTCGACTGTAAAATCCCTACGATCCACCAGTTCCTTAAACGCATGTCCAAGCGTTACTTTGACTCCGCTCCTAGACATCGCAACCCCTTGGTTGTCGAAGCAGCCAATTATGTCCCTTCCAGAATTAGCCAGATCCGCCGTCCTAGGCATGTCCTTTCCGACCCTGATGATCCCATTACTCTCCTCCAAGAGCAGAATAGGGCCACCAGCACTATACACAAACACAGACGCCTCCCGTCATTCCGATCTCGCCGCCGAGGTCCTTTGCGACCGCGACCGTGTCCCTGAGTAAATGATACTCCTCCCCGACACTTGCTCGAAAACGAGGTGCCAGCAAATTGTTGCCGCTGAGCACGTAGCTTTAAACTACCCCGAATAATAATCATGATCTAAACCAATTTTGATCCAGCCTGTCCCTTCTTGCTGTCCTCCCCTCAGCGACGCCCTAAGCCGAGGTTCGTACCCCACAGGGGGTGCCCTTAGCGAGCGTTCGCCTAGTTTTAATTTAGTTTAGTATTTTGCCCCTGGCTGGAGGCTTTGAGTGTAGCAGCTTAAGGCACCCACAGGAAAGTCCGGTTAAGCAGCCAAGACCTTAGTGGTCAAAACTGCGAGATGGCCGTTTCAAAAAAAAAAAAAAAAAAAAAAAAAAAGCGAGACGATACACACTCTGCGCCTGGCATCGGACGCGGACGGACGTGCTGCGCTGCTGATTGTGGTTCCCGATAGTGACTCAAGCGATCCTGTTCCTGAGTCATCGTTTCGTCGCGTACTGCGACGCTCTTCATAGTCGATTAATATTAATCGACTATCGTCGACCAATTAATCGGAGTCTTTTTCAAGATACGATTAATTATCTGTTTCTTTTTCGGAGTATCGTCAACTGACTCTTCAAGTCATTTTGCCCCTTCAGGGAAAAACCACAGTTTCGTGGTCCTCGGTGGAAACCATACGGTGCCAACGAAACCGAGGGGGTGTTGACCCAATCACACCCGCCGAGCCCCTTCAGGGTTAGGCAGTCAATTGGCCGGGTCCCAGTGTTCGGCCTTGGGGGGTCTCCTAGTCGGCATTGGTGACAGTTTTCCTTCCACAGCAACACACCTAGTGTCGGTCGGGTGTGTCTACACCCGGCGCACTAGACTGGTCAGGACCCCGTTGCACAATAAGATAGGCAACGGGCAAAAGCAAGCTTAGGGCTCACCATTAGGCACACAACCTCCCTGTCTACACCCGACAGGGAGGGTTTACACATCCCCGGTAGTCCGCCCGGGGAATTAGGTTGTTAGGATTTTAATTAGGGAAAATTAGGTCCAAATTTTAATTAATCACTATGGAGGCCGTACAGAGTGACATTCAGTCACTCCGTAACGACCTCATTTCCCTCAGGAGTGAAAACTCCAAGCTCCTCGACCTCCTTAATAGAGTCCTTAAAAAGGACCCTACCCTCATAAATGAGTTCGGTAACGAACTCGAAGGTCTCGCTGCTTCACAGCAGACCGTAACTAGGTCCCAATCCATCGCTGACTTCAGCGACGTAATCGAGGCTCAATTTAGTCCCTGTCCCTCCGACAGCATGGACGTAGTAGAAGTCGCGACCGCCATAGCCCGCGCCCCGACCCCCCATCCTTTTTATACCCCCGACTCAGAGGCTCTAGCCTCTGCTCATTCTTCCTCCTCTTCCCACTCGGATGACGACGGCTTCACCCAAGTCACCGGGAAAGGGAACAAGAGGAAGAAGAAGAAGCAGAGCTCGTCCCAAGCGAGCAAAGTAGTCGTCATTGACGACTCAATCATAGTCGCCCCTCAGGCAACCCCCACCGTCACTCCCGCCGCTACTTGCACCCCCGTAGCTTCCCCCTCCACCGCCCCCCGCCCGATTGCGTCATCTTCGCAAAGTGACGCACCTCGTTCCGCGCAAACATCCGGCCCTAAAAAGGTCGCGCCGCCACCTCCTGTCTTCATCCAAGACAAGGACAAGTGGACGGCTGTTTCAAAATGGTGTGTAGACCTAAAAATAGGCTACACAAGCGCCCGTTCAACCCAACAGGGTATCAAAGTACTAGTCCCTACGTCGAAAGACTATAGGGACTTAACCAGGGTCCTGAGAGAGAGAGGTGTGTCATTCCACACCTACTCCCTCCCAGAAGATAGACAGATTAGGGTTGTAATTAAAAAGATCCCTAAGGAGATTCCCTCCGCAGACATTCTAGCCGACCTTCAGTCGCAGAATATCCCAGTCGACGAAGTGCAACAAATGCACCGCTCGCGCGGCAGGGAAGCATACGACATGGTTATTGTCGTGTGCTCCCCTACCGAGGGGCATCACCCCATTTTTAACGTGAAAACGATTTGCCAGTTAGTGGGCTTCTCCATAGAGAAGCCCTGGAAAAACAGTGTCATAGGGCAATGTCACCGTTGCCAACTTTACGGCCATAGCCAGAAGCACTGCCATGCGAAACCCAGGTGCGTCAAGTGCCTGGGAGACCATGGCACGGCAGACTGCACTCGACCCAAGGATCGCAACTTGTGCACCACCCCGCCAAGTTGCGTGCTGTGCGGCCTCGAAGGCCACACGGCAAATTACCGCGGATGTCCTAAAGCCCCTAAGGCTAATACAGCAAAGCTGTCTAAGCGTCTAGACGCTAGGCAGCAACGTCAACAGGTACATCAACCTTTCCCCTCAGCCCAGATGCCTCAGACGCTTAGCCCTCAGAGACCTAGCCCGTGGTCTCAACTTAACTACAACCACCAGCAGACCTTCCCGGCTCTGGTTACCCCGCGCCCCCCTCCCCCTCACACCCCGCTATACTCCCTAATGGACCCGCGAGTCCGCCCTCCTCCTCCCCCCGGCTTCCCCACTCCCCAAGCGCCTACACAGCGTAGCGCTACCCCCGCGACCTCCGCTAAACCCAACGTAAACCCGGTTACCCCGCGTCCCGTTCCCACTCCCGTGGCTAACAAAAATAACATTTACTCGGACCCCGCTAAAAATGCATTCAGCATAATTAGTTCCACCTTCATGACCTTCTGTACCCCCAGGGCTCAACAAATGGCCCTAGACATTGTAGAAGCCAGGAAATCAGGATGCTTCGAGCAAATCCATAATGTATTCCTGGCTTACGAGGATATCACCTCCGCCCTCACATCCTTCACTAGACCCTCATAATGTATAACGCCACTTATGAAAGGTTTAAACCCCGATCCCTAAAAATAGGAACTTTCAATGCCAATGGCTTATTTAATCAGAAAGATGAAATCGCAGAATTCCTCCGCGATCATCAGTTAGATCTTCTCCTCATACAGGAAACCTTCCTAAAGCCCCATAAACGAAACCCCTCCATTGCTAACTATCCTTTAATTCGAAATGATAGGACGCGCTGTCACGCGGGTGGCACTCTCATTTACTATAAAAAGGATCTGTATTGCATCCCTATGGACCCTCCACCTCTCTCCCGACTAGAAGTATCAGTCTGTCGCCTAGGCATGACTGGTCACTCGCCGATCACCCTAGTGTCGGTCTATATCCCTCCCATCCCAGCTCAGGCCTCAGAAAACTACCAACTTATTTCTGATGACCTACAGCTTCTCTTCGGCATGAGCGACTCTGTCATTATGGCAGGGGACTTCAACGCCAAACATCCTTCTTGGAACAGTAATACCACAAACCCCAGGGGCCGACATTTGTTCGACCTCTCTTCCATTCTCAACTTCGACATCATCGCTCCGATGAATCCTACTTACTATCCCCATATGTTAAATTACACCCCTGACGTCCTTGACATAACGCTCCTTAAGAACGTTAACTTACGACTTGACTCAATAGAAACGGTGCACGAGCTTACCTCTGACCACCGCCCAGTAATCTTCCATCTTGTATCCCGCATAGGTCCCTCTGACCCTAACCACCCTCTCCCCACTAGAAAGGTGACGGACTGGAAGAAAGTAAGCGAAAAGCTGAAATCCAACACGTCCCCCTTACTAGACTCTATTCCGGACCAGTTTGACTCTGTCGCTAACACGACAGCTGCGATCGACTCACTCACGGAGCACGTGCAAACCGTCCTGAGCGATTGCTCAAGGGAGGTTCCGGCAACAGATCCCTGTTACCTGAAACTCCCGGACGATGCGCGCGCCCTGCTGACTGAGAAGAACGCAGCTGTCCGTGCCTACAGCAGCTTTCCCTGCGCCGCTAACAAAGCCCACATGCGCTACTTACAGAGAACTGTGAGGACACGTATGGCGGAGCTGCGTGAAACGGGCTGGGACAAGATGCTGAGCGACCTTGAGCCTACCCACCTTGCCTTCTGGGAACTCCAGAGAAAACTTAGATCCCCTCACTCAGGCCATATGCCCCCCTTAGTCCGCCCGGACAAAACATTAGCCTTCGATGACATCGACAAAGCCGAGTGCCTAGCCGACAGTCTTGAAGCCCAATGCTCTCCCAGTACTCTACCAGTAGACAAAGCTCACCTCGATGAGGTCGACGCCGAAGTCGAACGTAGAGCCTCTATCCCTCCCATTGAAGACCCTGATTTTCCCCTGCCCCCCATCGAACCAGATGAGGTACATGAGATTATCAAAGGTCTGAAAAATCGTAAAGCCCCCGGCTCAGACGGACTCACCAATAGGGTGGTCCAACTATTCCCAGCCCATCTAATCATGCTTTTGACCACCATCTTCAATGGTGCGTTAAGCAACAACATTTTTCCCCAGACGTGGAAAGAGGCCACTGTCATAGGTATCCCTAAACCCGGAAAACCCAAAAACGAGCCATCCAGTTATAGGCCCATCAGTCTGCTCAAGGTTCTAGGCAAGATCTATGAGAGGCTTATTTATAAGCGTCTCAGAGACTATGCAGAGACCAAGGGCCTCATCTCCAACGAACAGTTCGGCTTTCGAACTCAGCACTCTAGCGTGCATCAGGTCCATCGTATTGTCGAGCTAATCAGCGGTGCTCTCACCCATGGCCGACAAACGAGCGTAGTATTCTTCGACATAGCAAAGGCGTTTGACAAAGTCTGGCACAACGGCTTAATTTATAAGCTCTACAAACTCGGTGTGCCGGATCGTCTCGTGCTCATCTTACGAGACTATTTGTCGAATCGCACCTTTCGCTTCCGCATCGAAGGAGCCCTTTCTTCCCCCCGCCCCATAAGGGCAGGAGTCCCTCAGGGCTCAGTATTAGCCCCCCTCATTTTCACGCTATTCACCAGCGACATCCCCAAACACAGATCGAGGCAGTTGGCTCTGTTCGCAGACGATACAGCGATCATCTGTAAGGGAAATTCAGCTACGATGCTGCTAAACCTCCAAAGGGCTGTCAACAACCTTGGCGCCTGGTTTAGAAAATGGCGAATAGAAGTAAATCCCGACAAAAGTCCAGCGGTTAGCTTTTCTAAACCGAGAACTAGACCCCCCCCCTTTCCCCCGACCTATCACCATGTTCGGCAAACCAATCCCTTGGGCTAGGCGCGCCAAATACCTAGGTGTTATCCTAGTTCATCATCTCTCCTTTTCTGAGCACATAGAGACGGTTCGTTCGCGAGCCGCTTTCGCTCTAGGTAGACTCCATTTCGTTCTAAATGCACGCAGCAAATTGTCACTTAAGTGCAAACTGCGCATCTATACATCATGTATCCGACCCATTATGACCTATGCGGGTGCAGTATTCGCCCACGCCAAGTCCCATTCCATCCATAGGTTGCAAGCTTTGCAGAACCGTTTCCTCCGTAAAGCCACGGGAGCTCCCTTCTATGTCAGAAACGAGATCCTCCATCTCGACTGTAGAATCCCTATGATTCACCAGTTCCTAAAACGCATGTCCAAGCGTTACTTTGACTTCGCTCCTAGACATCGTAACCCCTTGGTTGTCGAAGCAGCCAATTATGTCCCTTCTAGAATTAGTCAGATCCGCCGTCCGCGGCATGTACTTTCCGACCCTGATGATCCCATCACACTCCTCCAAGAGCAGAATAGGGCCACCAGTACAATAAACAAATACAGACGCCTCCCGTCATTCCGACCTCACCGCCGAGGATTAAATAATACTCCTCCCCGACCCTTGCTCGAAAACGAGGTGCCAGCAAGTTGTTGCCGCTGAACACGTAGCTTTAAACTACCCCGCTTAATAATCATGATATAAACCAATTTTGATCCAGCCTGTCCCTTCTTGCTGTCCTCCCCTCAGCGACGCCCTAAGCCGAGGTTCGTACCCCACAGGGGGTGCCCTTAGCGAGCGCTCGCCTAGTTTTAATTTAGTTTAGTATTTTGCCCCTGGCTGGAGGCTTTGAGTGTAGCAGCTTAAGGCACCCACAGGAAAGTCCGGTTAAGCAGCCAAGACCTTAGTGGTCAAAACTGCGAGATGCCCGTTCAAAAAAAAAAAAAAAAGCGAGATGATAGTCTTGAACGAGCGATACATACGAGTACATCGAGGCGATATTCAAGTGCGACCTAAGTGATCAGTAAGTGAAATTGTGTTTCTTAATTAGTGCGTTGAATTGTAATTAGTGTTGTGAGTAAAGTGTAAGTTTTTGGTTATTAAATCGGCAGCTTTAATTGTCACGAACCCCAAGCTCGTAACAGTAATAATATTTTATTCATTCTAGATGTGCAGTGTAGAAAAATAGAAACGTTAAGGTTACTTTTTAAATTAAATCGTCAATTTGTCAGATGTTAACGGATTCTATTTAATAACTTATTCAAAAATAGAAATAATTTTTGTACATTGGTTTTAAAAATCTAAATATCGAATGGATGCCTGTTGCATGACATAATGTTTCAATTATTCTTTTAAATATTACTTCAGTAATTTTTCTTATTTCTTTATATGGAAACCATAATTTTACTTTATAGGGTACAAATGGAGAAGAAGAAAAGAAAAGGCGATCAGCTTAAGGGTATAGACTACTGGAAAAAGTGGTGTGGACAAGCGGTTTCCAATAAAGAAGAGTGTTTGCCTACCGAACCTACAACTAGCTTGCGCGCTGACGATGAGACTGTGATGACCAGCAAGTCATCGACCTCAGTTACAGCATCGAATGTCGAAATCGAAGCGGTGGCGCCCTGTTTCATGCCTACGACCACTGAGCCTACATTTAGTCTGGAACAGGCCAGCTTGCCTGTTACGACATCTTTTAATCCTGTAGCTAAATTGGACATTGGTTTTTACTCGAATCATGTCAAAATCGAGGATGATTATTTAAAGGTCCAAAGTTTAAAAATGCCTTGGACCCCATCCAAACATTATAATTTTCCGGTTTCCACAAAACGACATTTGCGCTTTCAACTAAAATGGATAGAAAGATTCCCCTGGTTGTCATATTCTGAACTTAAAAGTGGAGCATACTGCAGAATGTGCGTCGTAATGGGGCGTTCGCTTGAAGAAGGTAAAGGCAGCCATCAGCGGACCGGCCAGCTCGTGACCGAGCCTTTCTGTAAGTGGAAAAATGCACTAGAAATATTTGAAACTCATGCTAAATCAGGATATCACAAGCGAAATTCAGAACTGGCAGATAACTTTCTTAAAGTAATGTCTTCGCAGGCTTTTTCAGTCACCGAGCAGTTGTCCTCTGAGAGAAAGAGACAACAACAGGAAAACCGAAAGAAGTTAATCCCTATCGTAAAAGCAATAATCTTTTGCGGAAAACAAGGCATCCCCTTAAGAGGCAAAACTGATTCAGGGCGGATCCACATTACACCAGAGCACGAACAACCACTGCAGAACGATGGTAATTTTCGGGCCCTGTTGCGGTACGGGGCTGAGTCTGGGGATAAAGATCTTGCTGAGCATTTGGCCACTTCTCAGAAGAATGCCCTTTACACAAGCCCTCAAATCCAAAACGAAATAATAGACATTTGTGGTCAAATAGTTCAACATAACATAATTGACGAAGTAAGGAAAGCCCAATTCTTTGCTATTCTCGCTGATGAAACCACTGATATCGCGCGTGTGGAGCAAGTTTCGCTGTGCTTGCGATATGTCGATTCAAAAGATGTTAAACATCATCAAATTAAGGAAATGTTTCTCGAGTACATTCCAACTGTTGACGTCACTGGATCCGGCCTCGCAAATCTTATTATTACAGCTCTGAAAAAACATGGACTTGAATGTTCTTGTGTGGTTGGTCAAGGTTACGATGAGTGGGCATTTGCATGGCGCCCAGGCGTACGTTCGTCAAGAATGTGCTCTTGCTCTTTATGTACACTGTAGTGCACACTCTCTCAACCTTGCAATTGCTGACTCATGTTCACTAGCAACTATCCGAAATTGCGTTGGGATCGTGCAGTCTGTTGGTTCCTACTTCAGACATTCTGCTCAACGCACTGCCGTGTTGAAAGATAAAATTCAAGAGCTGTTACCCGCCGATCACCATAAAAGCCTGCTGGCGATGTGCGAAACACGGTGGGTCCACAAGCATGAAGCCGTCATGAGATTCAAGGAAATTTATTCGGCTATTGTGGATGCTCTCGAAGAACTCCAATCTAGTCATAATAAGGAAACATCGCAACAAGCCTTCCAAATGCTTAACACGCTTCGATCTTCGGATTTTATGATGTGCTTGGTGATTCTTCAAAAAGTCATGAGCTATACATTGTCGCTATCAAAGCAATTGCAAGCAGTTAACACCGACCTTATCACAGCATTCAACCACGTGGATGATGTTATTAATACCTTAAAACTTCTGAGAAATAAAGCTGACGACGAGTATCTCAATCTCTATGAAGAAGCAAAGGTTTTACTTGAAGCTAATGGTGGTGTACTGCAGATGCCCCGCATCGTCGGAAGACAGTTGAACCGCTCTAACATTCCTGCGACAGATATATGCACGTATTACAAAGTCAATTTATTCATCCCATTCCTGGAACATACAATTCATCAATTGGCCGAAAGGTTTACGAAACACCGTAAAGTAGTATCGGCATTATCCCTGTGTTACCTCAAAATTTTGCGACCAGTTCTGAAATTGACGAAGCAATTTGTATGTACTCGTCAGTACTTCCCAAAAGAAGTACATCTGTGGTCAAAGCAGAACTTGAAGTGTGGAAAGCAGTGATGACAAAAACCTCCCCTACTCCAAAATCAGCTTTGGAATGCCTAGATAAGTGCGATCGAAAACTATATCCAAATATTTATACATTGTTACAAATTTTAGCGACCATACCCGTTTCTACTGCTACCCCAGAAAGGACCTTTTCAAGCCTAAGGAGACTGAAAAATTATTTGCGCAACACAACGAGTGAAAACAGACTGAACGGTTTGGCTCTCATGAACATACATTTTGGGACTGAAATTGATGCGGATCAAGTAGTGGATATATTTAAGAACAAAAACAGAAGATTGATTCTCTAATGCGTTTGGGTTCATATAAATATAAACGTTATTTCATAGACATTATTGTTGTTTTATTTTCTTGAACCCCCCCCGATACAGAATTCTGGCTACGCCCGTGATGAGAATGTAGATTAGTGTCTGAAATGGTATTTTGAGGAAAGAACCGAAGACCTTTTGAAGAGTGACGAGTCGGACATAAGTCACTCTACTTACGTATTACCAGTTTCTAGAGCGAGGATTATTTATTCGATGCTCTAGTAATACGTAGTACGCAGACCAGCCGTCAACATCCGTCGTTCAACATCCGTTGAAAGTTAACTGAAGCCCACAATTTCACTAAAACCAATAATCCAACAGTTTAAACTCAGTTCAAGGCGATTACAGGAACTTTATCTACCTACATAATTCAACAGATATAGGTACGCTTGAATTTGTTTCCTGCCGTTATTTTACATTTGAGTATATACAAGACAGGCTTATAGTGCTTCCCGAGTTGTTTGTTGATATTTAACTTCAACTTCTGGGAGAGAACGGATATTTTAAAGCTACTTACCTGTATGGATAATAGGTAACTAGCTGCGCCCCGCGATTTCACCCGCATAAGTCTCGATCCCGTGGGAATATCGAAATAAAAAGTATACTATGTGTTATTCCAGGTTATAAACTATCTTTGTGTTAAATGTCATCCAAATCCGTTCAGTAGGTTTTGCGTGAAAGAGTAACAAACATCCAGCCATCCTCACAAACTTTCACATTTATAATATTATAGTAGGATAACACCTTACCCAAAAGTAGATTTAAATTCTTAATATGGGGACGTCCCGAAAATTATTACGGGGAATTAGGACTACCTATTTTCGATAAGTGACGAAGTAAAATAAAACTATCTAACCTGTTTAATTTCTTTTCGAGCTATTTCAAGTCCTAAACATGTCCTTTTCATTTATTTCATTTCATTTTTTTATTCAATCGCGATTTAAAGCCATGTTTTTTGTTCTTAATGTTTCAAACATTGTTTTAAACTTGTTTTATAAAGTGACTACAAAAAATTAAAAATATTGTTTTATTTCAAACTGTTTTAAACACTGTTTAAAATACGTGTTTTAAAACAACTTGTTTGTTTTATGCCAACCCTGCTGTTCAATGTTATGAACGTATACCTACCTAATGTCAATCAGACGAAAGCTTTAATAATAGGTCTTTACCTATGAAATTGCCGTTCTGCCGTACTGGCTATTTCAAGTCCATTTTTTTCTTTTTTCGCTAAGAATTCTATATTCAAATTATTTTTATTTTTAAAATATGGAATTCTTTTTTGAAAATTAGTAATTTGTTTAATGGTAAGCGTACTGTTTTCATCGCATTTGTACGTTTTTGGTCATCATGGATACGTTTAAAAATCGAGTGATTATGGAGTATGAGTACTGTCTTGGTAGCAAAGCGGCAGAAGCGGCACGCAACATCAACGACGTATACGGAGGGAACACTAGTAACGATCGCACCACCCGTTATTGGTTTGCCCGCTTCCGTTCTGGAAATTTCGACCTAAGAAATGAACCCTTCAGTCGACAATGACGAATTAAAGGCGATTGTGGAAGCTGATGATTCTCAATCTACAGCTGAATTAGCAGCAGCTTTCGATGTAAGCATCAAAACAATAGTGGTCCATTTGCGTCGAATTGGCAAGGTAAAAAAGCTTGACAAATGGGTGCCCCACGAATTGAATGGTCGCCAGCGCGAAGCACGCATCGAGATGAGCCTTGCACTGCTCAACATGCACACAAACGAAGGCATTGTTACTTGCGATAAAAATGGATTCTGTTCGACAATCGCAAGCGCTCATCAAGTTGGTTAGATCCTGGTTCAGCACCTAAACAATGCCCCAAACGAAAAGTTGGTGGTCTAGCGCCGGTGTCATTCATCACAGCTTCTTACCAAACGGGATGAGCATTACTGCAGATGTGTACTGTGAAGAACTGAACATAATGATGGAGAACTTCGCACATCTCCAACCAGCTATGGTCAATTGTTCGGCACCGCTGCTCCTGCACGACAACGCGCAACCTCATACTACACGGCAGCCGGTCTCCAAGTTACAAGAGCTGGGGTTGCGTTAAGTTTAAGTTTTAGTTCTCCGTCATGCAACGTACTCACCAGACCTTGCCCCTACAGACTTCTACTTTTTCCAGAATTTAGATAACTTCTTGGCGGGGAAAAAATTCAATAACCGAAAGGCAGTTCAAAATACCTTTGAAGAATTTTTTGCCTCCCGTCCAGCAGACTTTTTCAAAAAGGGCATCAATAAGCTATATGCTAATACGTTGGCAAAAATGCATTGATTGCATGGGTAATTACGGACAGCCCTCTGTGCATGCATGGAGGCTGAGGAAACCGTCACGCACGTGCTCTTTGAATGCACAGGCATCACCCAGATTAGAACAAACTATCGGGTCACCCAGATCTTTCACAGATGTTCTGAACGGACCAGGAGTTTTAATTAACTTCTGGAGGTAGGCTGGTTGGAATAACCACCAAATCGCCGCCATAGCCCACGCACAATGGTCCACCTGACGAACTAAGAACATAGAAATCTACAAAATATTGTCCCGAGATAGCGGAAAAATCGAGGTTACCTAAAAGGCGAGCGATTGATTCCTTGAAGCTGTTAGAGAATATTTTGAACTTAATTTACTCAATGTAAAGGAAGTTTATAACATCACGACAGTAATCCCCCAAGGGTTTCGGCAGAGGTGTACCTTCTAGTACACCCAATAACCAACATTTCGCCAATAATGTTTAAGTCTCACGTAATGGAGGCGAGCCTATTGCCATCAACCGGGTATAAATCCAAACTCCGGGCTGCTACTGAGAAATTCCAGACGGAAAAAAACAATAACACTTTGCCCGACCTTGGGAATCGAACCCAGCATGAATTCGTCACGGCAGGTCAAAAGTTCAACGTGTGCAATGTCTTAAATTCGTTAATTAACCAACGTGCTTATTAAGAAATCTCAAAAATTAAGTGGTTTATTATTGCAGATAGACACATACATAATAATATGTGTTGTTTGTGTGCTGGCGAGATAACCCTCTCGACCTCGGCTATTGAAACTGATAACGCGTTGAGGGCGCGCGAGAAAACGGACGATTGAAGAGATGTCTGAAGACGTGGTGAAAGGTAATTGTAGAGTATGCCTGGAAAAAATCATATTTATACTAAGCTATTGCAGGGGTTATGCACCTACATAGAAAGCATATCGATGGATATTTCTGCCCAAAGTTTCAATAGACAGTGAGTGAATACCTCTCAATTACCTAATAGTTTCAGCACGGACCATGGTCAAACAGCACGAAGTTTACCTAACACATTTAGCTGTCCTGGATGACACAAAGGAAAATCTAAACCTTGAATCAAAGGTGATGCAGATAACTGCATCACCTTCTTAACATAATGCAAGATCATCCATCTATTCCAACTATTAAGTCACAAATAGTCACGATGAATCAGTGAGTCCAGTCCACAGTCCATCAGATATCAAAAGAACCGCTATAGACATATATAATATGGGCAGTATCGCGGCGCAGCATATGACCGCAGCATGAACACCGGCGCGGGCGCACGTGCCCGTCACGCTTACAAATAGCGGACGATCGCACACCGAACCCCTTACGCAATGCTCCCGGAAGCACTCGGGTTATATGGATTTATTTATTATGTAGGTTTATTAGTTCCCTTGACTTTAAAATCGGTGTTGCGACTAGCACCTTGGGTGGGATATGAACGTACAGTTAACCGCACATCATTTGGTAGGTAACAATTTAACATTAACAGCGTCTTTATGTTGTAAGTAGTAAGGGTAATTTTCGTACTGCAAGTCTTACCACTGATATGCACAAGCAACCGCCAGTACAACCATCAACGGACCACTTAGAGCCGTAGACCTATGTTTAAGTGGATAATCTCCAAGGACAGTGCAATAGGAATCCTGATACAATAGTTGGTAAATATTTAGGACACAGCACACGCCGCACGGACGCGCACATCTAGCGATGCGCAGCCAAGGAACATAATTACTCAAGGGACGTGCGTAGTGTAGCGCGGTTTTCACAAATATCAACCTTGTTTCCATAGAAATAAAGTTGAAAATAAATAATCTTCATCTTTATCTTAATTGCGTTGATATGCGGAAAGAGGTACGCGGTAAAGGTTATATTTTCGACTTTGTTTTAAGAGACGCAGAGGTCTGCACCTGCCCTTAGACCGACGACCGCCACGCAGCACTTAGTGTAAATTAGGCAGAATGGCGCCTGTCTTGAAGCAAGTCTCAAACAAACATAAATTCGTGGAACTGTGGAACAGTACCTATCCTATAAATTCACTTCACTTCAATCATTTAAACAAATGGATGATAAAACTAATAAGCTAAGTTTTCTACAGAACGCCACCTGCTACGATCCTTACATACTACTTTTGCTTTGTTTACGTTCATACATCTGGTCATATACGCACACCGGTTGCGAGTACAACGCATCTGACCTTTCTGAAGAACATCACCAATTAGTCTTTCAACTTTGAAGTACTTTAAATTAGATATAAACTCAGATTTATTCTATGTAGGCAAACATAAAACTTCTTAGAATTTAAATCAAGCAATCAATAGCTGGATTTAAATTCTTTGGATTTCTTCTAATACAATTATCACTTTAATAAATAATCATAGGGCATCAAAAAATTCGTCCGCATCGCTATCAATAGGAAAAGTGCCCAAAAGGCTGGCAGCATTGCCACGTTGTATGGCAATGCTGATTCTTTGGCCAAAGAATAGGCCAGCCCTCTGGTCACGTGAAGAGTCGACCAGTCGCTTGGCAATGTCTTGAAAAACGATGTGGGCACTCGGACCCCATGGCCCTAGTGTTTCAACCCCAAACGGCTCAAACATATAAGTCCCAATAAGATTGGAATATTTGCGCCGTTTGAGGTTTTCCGCACCTGCAGCAGCAGCCCCAGCACAGCCCGCCGTGCTTGGAAGATGGGATGGCGCAAGGGTGTCGACACACGTTGCATCCCACACCAAAGGCCTACCTACCTTCCAAGGCATCATGGTCATTCCGTCTGGTCTCTTACCATCGTCGCGTGCCAAGCCATTGGGCTCTAAAACAGCTGGCACTCCGGCGGTGACAAGAGCACGACGGATGATGTCATTGATGCTGGCGTGCCGTGCTATCCGACCTGCGCTCTTATTGCAGGATAGGCCATGGTGTCCGAGACAGTCGACACCTTCACCGCATTGGCAGAGATGCGGAGCCACACAAGGAGCGCCCAGACGCAGACAGGTAGCGAGCCGGAAGGTGGTATCACCCAGCATAGTGCCTATGTTGGGTGACGGTAGCGCCTGAAGCCAGAGGCCCGACTCCCACTCACCCACAGCCAGCAGGCGGGCACGCTCAGCAGTATTGGTGGACGTATTAATAAGATTGTTCCGTACCAACCTGCAGAGCGGCTCATCCCACTGCCTCTGGGAAGATGGGTTCACTGGCCGATCTGTATTCGGGCAAGTCGCTTTCCAGGCGTTCTCCGCATCGGTCAAGCACGGCACTTCAGAGTTAACCAGGCAGGGGGCTAAAATTTTCCCGGTCAACTTTTCAGTGCTGTGGACAGAGGACAGGAACGCGGGTAAGCTAATACTGGTAATTTTGCGGACACCGAGGCCACCAAAACGGATGGGTAGAGTGGCTTGCAGCCACGCGCGGTCTCCAGGGCCACATTCAAAATGGATGATAATGTGCTGCGAATGCTTTGGTCAATTTTGTTCAAGAGGTGTGACTGCTTCCATAAGGGGGAAGAGCGTAGAAAATATATAAAATTTGGACCAAAACAACAGTATCTAATCAGGGTGAATGCCGAATGTAAATTAATTTTGGAGAGTCTGTCCGAAACGTCATTGAAGTTTTTGATTTTTTCGTTGATGAAAGGAGAAAAACTGTCTTCTAAAATTGGGGAACCTAGGAGCTGAAGTGAACTTTTTTCTAAAATTTTGATTTGTGGGGCTATTTCATTAAATTTTTCAAGGGTCAATTGTCTGTCAGTAATGTCAGAAAGGAAAATTTCACATTTTGATGGGTTAAGGTCCAAGCCAATGGATTTAAATTGTTGTTTGAGGAGTTGTAGGTCTTTCAAAACGGTGTCTACATCACCTCCTAGCGTTCCATCATCCAAATACCACACATTAAATTTTGAATTTAGTTTTTGGATAATTGGATGGATAGCCAAGCTGAAAATGACTGGCCCGAGAGGGTCACCTTGTTGGCATCCTACTGCAGATAAGGATGCATTGCCATACAACGTGGCAATGCTGCCAGCCTTTTGGGCACTTTTCCTATTGATAGCGATGCGGACGAATTTTTTGATGCCCTATGATTATTCCCCCCCCCCCCCCCCTTTTTATATACTTGTACATATTATTATTATTGTCTTAGTTTTAAAAATCATGTAAATAATTTCAATTATTAAAATAAACATAATCTTTAATAAATATAAGTTACATAAAACGGTAAAGCCCCATCCAGCCTCAACACTTTTAACTTTTATAAAGTGACAACTATCAAACCACAGTAATTATAAAGAATTACTTTGATTATAAATTATTTTAATTTTATTTTGCAGAGTGTGAACGATTTAATTGGTATTAAACAAGAGACAAAAGTGTCTAATAAAATAGTCTTTATTTAATCTTTTAACTTAAAATTTACATTGGCTTACTTAAATCCTATATTGTTTTGCTCAAACAATTTACCAAATAGAGAATTGTACAATTCATTCTTGCTCTCATCAGTCCAGGAGGCTGATTTCTCAGGAGCCATAAAATTCACCAACTTGTTATGAACTACGTACTTAATCTTCCTTCCTTTCGTGGCTTTTGTATCTACTTTTCTCTTCATCTTACTTCTCATTTGCTGTAAAGCTATCCATTGACGACTCAATTGTACAGGGTCCGAAATATCCGCAGACTTGCATTCAATTAGTTCTCTAAGTAACTGATGATAGAAATCACTGTCATCAAATATTTCTGGGATATATTCATCATTGTCCTTACGGTCTCTTGTTACTGGGTTATCTTCCGCCTCATCAACATCTCTAATTTCTTCTTCTTCTGGGATATCCTTTTTGTACCCAATTATTTCATACTCAGACCTCTTCAGCTGTGTACGTCTCACCAACTTCTCTTTATCAGAAAGAATATATGAGATTTGTTGCAAAACTGTGTTTGTTGGTGTATTTTTAATGTTAGTGGCTGTTGCCAGACGTGTTTTGTCATTCCATTTTTGGATTGAAGTGTCTCTGAATGATTTGAAGGCTTTGTGGGAAGTTGAGATGTCAGATTCATACTCTTCAAGTTTACGTTTCTTGGCTGGTGCAGTTTTTATTTTAGGTGTTGGAACTTCTTTAGTTGTCTCCTCTTCAGCATCAGTGTCCGATGGTATCTCCTCATTGTCCGTATCGCTTGGGATTTCTTCATCAATGTCTTCTTTTGTGGTTTGTTTTGCATCAGCCTGTTGTTTGCTTAATTTCTTATTACAAAGGGTTTTTGTTTCTGGATATTTGCTTAGAAGCAAATTCTGAAGGGATAGTAACCTAAAAAAGATGAAATGGAATAGATTAATAAACACACTAAAGAAGCATTTTAATTATAAAATTGTAAACTTATTAACTTTGAAACTTGTTAGTAATATAATATTATAGAAATATTAACTTACTTATCCAAAATATTTGTGACATTAGCCTTAGTTGCATTTGCCTCTTCTACATATTCCTCATCCTCCTTCAATTCACTGTAAGCTTCAGGCAAGGGCATCTGATTAGCAGTGTTCACACATCTTTGAAGATGGATCCTCATCTCCAACAAACTCTCCCATAGCAACAACTGGTTCCTTATACAAATACCCTTTTTGGCATCTTCCGATAAGTTCTGTTTTTTAACATGTTCAAAGTTTTCTTTCATAGGTTCTTCTATTTGACTAATGTCGTATCCTTCTCCCTCATCATCATCTTCATCACTACCTTCCTCATCGCCACTACCATCTTCGTCGTCCTCCGAATCAGCATTCAATTGTTTTTGGAACTGAGTGATACTATAATCTTCACTTTCGGCATCTGAATCCAAATCTTCTAAATCTGATGATTTCTCTTCACTATTTTTTGTTTTAGACAAGGTGTTCTCTGACTCTGACCCATCTGAGTCGATCAGCCCATCTGAGCCTTCTTCATCAAATTCTTCGAGATCTTTCCGAGAAACGACTTGTCCTTCGTACTTTTTACTAACCTCGCTTAATAAACCCACGTTTCGTTTACGGAAATCACTAATAGCCGCCTCAACTTCGCTGTCTGAAGAACCCAAATCATCACGCGTGACAGTTTTTGGTTTTGTACCGAAAACTTGGTCATCTTCAATGTCAGCACGAGGTTTTACCGTTAGAGCATCGGCAATTTTATCAGATAATAGCTTTTGTGGTGTTTTCTTCTGTTTTGACTTCATTTTGGAGTTATTTTGTAACTATAACCAACAAAATACCTTCACGATCACGTGTGTATGACATTGTACGTCAAATGTCAAAAATGACAATGTCAGTCAATCATGACTTTTCTCTACCGAGGTTTACGAAGCATGCTATATAAATACCTATCTTTATAAATATTAAAAAGCATTACTTTAATAAAATCATTGTACTCTAGACAGTAAAAAAAATTGTAATAACATTCTGGAAACAAGATCTTAGCACAAATAATTTAGGTAAAAAACATAAAATTATTTGAATGTGCACAGATGTATGTTGCTATGACAGCTTCGTAAACATTTTCAGTTTCTTTTCAAGCAATGCACTGATAAGTCCTACTGTGATCTAAATAAATACTACATTTTTATTACAGAATAAGGAATACTAACTGATAAAAGCATATTTAATCAATAATAAAAGTTATTTAGACAGACATATATAACAGACCTAAACAATACCTTCAACCTTTTTATCGGCTTTTTTTCTAGTTATGTGAAATCGAAGTGGTTATCACCTGTATTACAGATAATATAATACTAGTACCTGTATCATACGTTAAATTGGCGCGAAAAATGACATTTAGTATTTTAGATTTTGTTTGACGAGGAAAGCAAATAGAGCAAGGGAACATCGAACTCCGACTGATCGGGAAATAAAAACATTTATTCCAAATTAATTATCAAAATGCCTAGAAGAAGAGTACTGCCGAAAACTGTAACGTGGTTAAGTGAGGAAATACATGAACCGCAAAGTTTAACCCCATCGTTTCACCATTACGAGTAAGCTAACCTACAAATTCAAAACAACTTTGTTTTTTAAACTTCTCCGGCCTATATCACAGTTTCTTTTTACCAGGAAGTTTCAGTTCGGCAATATCATTGCTGGAATTGGAGATCATGTTCTTATTTCGAACGCTGATGCAGCAGAACCGGATACAGAGGCAGGTTGTGATGCGGCTAGCATTATCTCATTGTATGAAGATAGCACCAACGCCAGTGATCCCTTCAGAGCAAAAGTTCAGTGGTACTCCAGGCCCAGTGACCTGCCTAACTGGTGTTTTAGTAATATGGATCCTATTAGTTTTTATAAGAAAGAGGTCAGTTAAAAAGCTGTTGTTTATGTACTTACAAACTCCACAAAATCATTTTAAACTTTGGGGTCTTAGGATGACAAATTATAAAAGCCTAACAAATTATAATCTACAAAAATGATTTCATTATAAACAAAGCTGGGACTTTTCATATTTACAATTAATTGATTAATTAGTCATATTATCAATTTCCAGGTAATAGAAGACCATCGTCCCTTCAACCAAGATGTATCAATAGAAACATTCTTCAAGAAATGCTCCATCACTCTCACTATTACAAGACATATGGATGAGATTATTAATGAGCAATACCATTACATATGTAGATACCGCCTCATCGCCATGAGCAGACGCAAGGTACAGATAGAACCTGTGCTTGAACAAGAACGGAAAGCAATAGCATTGTTAAGTACTCCCAAGACACCGTCAAAGACGGCAAGTCCAAAAACACCAAGTAGCTTAGTCAAAAGAATGAGTAGAGTATCTATCTCAGAAAAGAACTGGAGTGTCACCAAAAATGATGGAACAAAACTACTGCTCAAAAGAGCAATATTAGCTGATAAAAACGAAAAAGATTCACCAAAAAAAGTTACTCCAAAACCAACATCAAAAAAAGTCATAGAAACACCAAAAAGTTCTAAGAAGTTATGCAAAAATAATATAGAAGATCTTTTGTCTATGGAGCTGAAAGAAAATTCTGATGATGAACTCCCAACATTGATCATCAGGCAGCATGTACCCGCCACACCAAAAAGAAAGCAATCAATATCCAAAATCACAAATGAGGACACTCCTAAAAAGGTTTTAGTATTTGAGGATGAAGAAAAGAGTACTCCCACTACAAGACGAGGCAGAGCAAAGGTTGCTATTAATTATCAGGAACCTGAAGTTTCACCAGTAAAGAGGACTCCTAGAAAAGCTGTTCATAAAATGTCAGAGAGTGACGATGATTTTAAGCCAGCTCCTAGGACACCCAAAACGCCAAAGACTCCTAAAACGCCCAGGACTAGGACACCAGCACAAACACCTAAACGCAGTGTGACTAAAAGAATTTTGACTAGTCAGCTGACACCAACTTTACGTAATAGAGCACACTCCATCGATAATATTAATGGTAAGAGATCCAAACTTTTGAAGACTGTCTTTATATCTATGGTAATTGAATATTATCTTAATGGTAAAGTGTAAACTCTATAATTCACATTGTTGACTTTTCAGAGTTCCTCAAAGATAACAAATCCCTCCCTGGTAGAGAAGGTCAAATGGAAGAAATTCTATCATTTGTTAGATCAAAACTACTGGATGGTACTAGTGGGTAAGTTTCATTTTTCTTCTAGTATATTTTCACACTGAATTACACTTTACATTGGCTAAAATCAACTGCAATTTAATTTGTGATAAAGTTCATTTGCATAAGTAAATGCAGAAGACGAAAAAGCAGCTGGTTTGGCATTGCAAAAAAAAGGCCTGTTATTTGAATACTCTTTCTTACAGATGTATGTATATATCAGGAGTACCAGGTACAGGAAAAACTGCCACTGTTAGCTCAGCTCTCAAGTACTTAAAGGAAGAAGTCGACCTGCCTGACTTCCAGCTTGTTGAGGTCAATGGCATGAGGATCGCTGAACCCAGACAAGCTTATGTGCAAATATACAAACAGCTTACGGGTGAGATACTTTTTAAAGTATTTAATTTTATAGATAATTGTTGGATTGAATTGGATTTTATTCTTGAATAATTTATCCTGGAACTTTATGGCAATTGGGATGAGGTTCAAATTGATTAGATAGTTCAATTTAATTTTACAGGTAAATCTGTAGTATGGGAGCAGGCTTGTGCACTATTAGAGAAAAGGTTCACAAATCCTGGACCTAGGAGGACCCCGACTGTATTGCTTGTGGATGAGGTAACTTATTAGTTTACTGTATCTCTAATCTTTAGCCAATTATTTAATTAAGAACATGTGCTGTTGAAGCTACTGTAGTTGTTGGCAAATAACTTGAATATGAGCAAAAAACGATAATACAGTGTCATTTGAGGAATGTGTGGTATGCGTTTCCATATGTCATTGGAACCGTAGTCGCAGTCGGCAACATTTCTTTCAATGCCGGCTATTATAGTATTTATAGTTTTTATACAATCGAAAACGAGCGAGCCCTACAGTAGTCGCATATGATAATGAGCTTCTGACTTCTCACTTTGGTAATAAGAAACATTAAAGTTACGGGGCTTCATCAAGGTCGTTTCTGACAGCCAACTCTAGCACCGCGCACGCTGATTGGTCAAATCAAAGCGTGCGCTACCCGGGCTTCCAGTTACACACTTCGGTCTCTTTTCACGAAATCACTCCTACAGATTGCCGGAAAGGGAGAGGCAAGATGTTACACATCAAAAATGTATTCTTTTCTTAACCCACGTACATCGCCAACTAATAACTGTATTTATCATCTAATCAACAAACTTATAACTTCCAGTTGGACGCCCTCTGCACCCGTCGCCAAGACGTCCTTTACAGTATAATGGAATGGGCTGCCCACAATACCGCCCTACTCACTGTACTCGCAGTCGCCAACACTATGGACTTGCCCGAACGAGCGCTGGCGGCAAGAGTGGCTTCCCGCCTCGGTCTGACCCGGCTTACCTTCCCGCCCTACACCCATACGCAGCTACAGAATATTGTTGCTACGAGGCTGGCTGGCGCTAATGTTACTGCTGATGCTGTGCAGCTTATTGCTAGGTATGTAATTTAAGAAATATATAAAAATCAACCAGTTGATGGCTCTAAAACAAAAATAATTGAAAGAGCACTGCCTCAAAATGCAGAATAGTAAGTTACGAAAACTCTTAAAAAAAAGTAATCCTATGTAATCGTGAATTATAATTTATAAAAGCCTTGTGAATGTTAAATCAATAGGAACACTAAAATCAATGTCTGTTTCTTGTTTTTAATCATTTTATAAACAATCCGAAGTTGCAGTCTTCTACAGTCATAAAAATTTGAAAAACCGTAGCCAGTACCCTAATTGCGTAAAACACAATCAATCACAATTTGTTTCGATTTGAAACAGATTGCTAATCCATTGCTTCATAAGTTGGAAAAAAAAATCTGCTCAACAACGTAAATAACGCTATAAATGTTGTTGAACTGTCAAAATGATACAAATTTGTCATAATTGATTACGAAAATAAGTTACGCAATCAGGGTACAGGTCTATTACATGTTAAATCAATACAAATAATATTGAACTTTTTCTTCCAGAAAAGTAGCAGCAGTATCAGGCGACGCTCGGCGCGCGCTCGCTCTATGCTCCCGTTCATTAGAACTGGCGGGGCCTGAAGGCGCTGGTCTGAAGGAGGTGCAACAAGCGTTAGGTGAAGCCGCTTCGAGTGCGGCTGTCCGGGCTATAAAGAACTGCTCGCCTGCTGAGAGGCTAATGTTGAGGGCTGTAGCTGCTGAGGTGAGTTTTATAAATGTTATTTTATAAGTAACTTACCTTTCAGACAAAAATCGTCTGACAAAAAGCTTAAGAATCAATGACACTATAAGATGTGATGTGCGAAATAATTAAAGAGCTACTGAAGATACTTTCATAAATGGCATTTTATTGTTCTGACCTTATGTTCTAAAAATGTGAGCAATTATTTCTATTTCAAATATCTGTACTTATCTTTCATAAATAAAACCTTTAGATATATTATTGTTCCTGATACTAAATAATAACTCCCGACATTTTTACCCAGGTGGAAAGAACAGGCTCAGATGAGACAACGCTCTCCCGCGCCCTACAAACCGCGGCCGCCATAGTATCTCTCGACGGCCGTCCATACAAAACAGCTCCATGTATCCGCGCGCCTACACCGTCGCAAGCACAGGCTATATGCACCCGACTGGCTGCGTTAAGACTGTTGCTGTTAGAACCTAAGCCAGCTGAACCTAGGCTGCTGTTGAATATTAGTGCTGATGACGTGCATTATGCGACAAAGCAAATTTCTGTTTGATTGAAATGTAGTATTTTTGGTGATAAATAATTTCCTACATAGTCATAATATTATTGTAAACTACATTTATGTGCAGTGTTGAAAGTTGTCCGCCTCATGTTTTATTAATAAGATTGTTATGGACAATTGATAAGTACAATATTTTTAAAGGGTTTTATTTTAAAAATAAAAGATATAATTATGGACTATGAGGTTTGTAACTACACATTTATAATGTTTTTTTAATGTTTTCTATTGACAGTGATTTGTTATTTAAAATGACTGATAGCTTAAGTTTTTTTAATGATAGAATAAATTATTACAATATTTTTATTTTGTTATTATGTCATTGAGTAATCCCCAACTTGTATGATCTTGATAAGTGCTTCGATATTGTTGTCTTGCACTGCTTTTCTACTTGCTGCTACCACTGCCTTGCCGTATTTACCAACTGTAACAGAAGTTAATAATTTTTTTTTAATGACAGTTGAAATTTAGGCTTCTAAGTCCTAAAAAAAGAAGGTACCTCTTAGTCTAACAGCCTGTTGCAAAATTGTGTGCAAACTTTTCAGAGCAGTAACTGCTTGTTCTTGAGTAGAGCGTCTGATATAGCATCCTGTGAGAAGTTCCTCATTCAGCATAACCACTTCCTTGTAACGGTTTAGCATCTCTTTCCTAGAAATAAACGTCGATATATATATATATATATATGTTTTTTACTACTAAAGATAAGAACATGGTTGATAAGGTCATACAAATCATAAGCTGCCGCGTCTTGAGCAGCTGGTAGTAATGCAGTTATGAGTTGTGCTCGCTCCGCTGTCTCTGCAGCTAACCGAGATCTCATCTCTCCTATTTGTGATACATGCTCCATTTCCTCACGAAGTTTCTTTTCAGCTTCAGGAAACTGAGCCACCGACTGAAAGTTCAAAAAAATCCCGTCAAAATCAAATCTGTCTATGGTGTGGTTAGAAATAAAACTTCACTACTCTATTTTACTGAATTTAGACGATTTTATATCTGACATCTCTACGATTAAATGGCGCCGCGTCAGTTTTTGCCGGCGTGGGGAGTTGTCAAACTTAGGAATCGTTAGAACCGGGTTTTGGGAGTTTTCTTGTGAAAAAAGCTTAAGAAAATGGTTGAAAACAATGATGTTGAATTGTCTGAAGCAGAGGCAGAACAGTATGACCGTCAGATCCGTCTGTGGGGCTTGGAATCTCAGAAAAGGTTACGTGCATCGAAAGTTTTGATCATCGGAATAGCGGGCCTCGGCGCTGAAATTGCCAAGAATGTTATTTTATCCGGAGTCAAAAGTGTATGTTTGTTAGACAATGAGAAGCTAAAGGAAATAGATCTGTATTCGCAGTTTTTAGCCCCGCCTGAGAAAATCGGGGAAAATAGAGCAGAAGCTTCGCTGACGAGAGCGAGGGCTTTGAACCCAATGGTAGAGATTACATCGGAGACGAAGTCTGTTGATAACCTCCCCGATAAATTCTTTCAACAATATGATATTGTTTGTGCAACAGGCCTAAAGCAAGAGCAACTGGAGCGCATCAACAACGCTTGCCGCGACAGCAACAAGAAATTCCTATGTGGCGATGTTTGGGGCATGTATGGTTACATGTTCGCCGACCTCGTCGACCACGAGTACTCTGAAGAAATCGTACAACACAAAGCCGTTAAACGTGGATCAGACGACGCGGAGAAGAATGCTCGAGAAACTGTCAGTATTAATGTAAAGCGCAGAGCAATATATGTTCCTCTACAGAACGCTCTGTCTGTGGACTGGATGAAGCCTGAGATGCGATCAAGACTACGTCGCGGGGACCCTTCGTACTTTGTGATGAAGATTCTACTGCGTTTTAAAGATGAGTACAATAGGAACCCTGACCCAGCTAAGAGGAAAGAGGATACGAAAATTCTGTTACGTATGAGAGATGAGCTTGTGAAGGAACTGTCTCTGCCTGCTGGCTTTATTGTTGATGCTTTACTTCTAGATGTATTTGGCACAGTATCTGGTGCTGCGGCCGTTATTGGTGGTGTAATTGGCCAGGAGGTCGTAAAGGCTGTGAGCCAGAGAGAACCGCCACATAATAACATGTTCTTCTTCAACCCCGTCAAATGTGTAGGCTTTGTTGAACTGTATGGTCAGTGAAATTCATTATTCAGTGTAGAATTTAAGCATGTCGATTTAAGTTTAATAAATTATTTAAGTACACCTCAGTCATTTTATTATTTAGTATGTATTCAGTTTCATAATAAAATTGCAAAGTTGCATTTCACTAGTGAATGTGAATCAGATTTTTAAATTTTCTTTGTGTTTGCAAATAGACATAATGTGATTCATCAGTCTTAGACAGGATGTTTCATTGTACCTTTTACAATTCAATTTAAAAAATGTATGTCACAAGCAAACATACCTGCAAATTGGTCAAATTCAAATAAACAGCCAAACTCTGTATCAGATCACCAGCTAGCCTTATATCATGAGTGCTAATCTTGACCTGTCCATCTGCCCCAAAGTCCATGCACAAAAATGAATGGTCTCTCAAACAAAGAAGATTTATATGAAGTTCCTTAGTTTCTTCTGTTTCAAGGTCCATCTCCTCGTCTAGTAGAAAGTTCTGGTTTATCCAGATACAAATTCTTTGTACCCTTTCGGTAATGCGAAAAGTGACGAAGCTGTTCCCTTTATTGCGAATTTCTTTGTTGATCATTTCGTACATCGCGAACCTTGGAAGTTGTTTTGTCAGTTCGAATATGTGGAACTGCTCGCTGTCTGGGTAGCCAATGAGAGCCTGTATCAAAATAGTTTAAAAATTTGATTATTAACATGGCTGAGTTTGCGACCCGTAGATACTGCTGTTTAGTTAAAGTAATATACGGCCTCGCCAGACTAGTATGGAAATTCGAATGAATAATTAAAAGATTTGAACAACGTCGTCGTCGCAAACTTTGCTTATAGGTACTGTACTGCAGTGGTGTATCGAATGACATGCGGAACCCTGTTGGTCTTAGAAGAACAGCAGCCTACCTTGATATGAACATCAACCGGCACATCGCGCGGTGGTTTCAACGGAACATGTAGCAAAGATCTCAGTTGGCTGGGTTGCGGATGGCGCACGAAAGTTTCCCCGCTCTCAAAGATACCCTCCGCCAGAACTAGTGCGGCACGCACTATTGTCTCATTGTTAGTTGATACAGCTAGTTGTATACTGCCCTAAAAGTAAAGCGTAGGTAATTATTAAGAACCTGAACTCGAAAGACAGCAATAACGACGAACGACAGCCTATCTCAATTTCGCCGATTGAAAGATGCTACTCCTTTACGAATGACCCGTACGACATTGACTTTAAACCCGTGTCGTCGATGCGCAAACTGTTAAAAGCGGTCCTGACTGTGACTATTCGTCCTTATTGCATGAACCAAACTGTCAGTGACCTGATTTGACCCTTATACCATGAAAGAAATCCAAGATTAGGACGTGTACCTCATCAGCAGTATGCAGAACAGCCACCTGCAGCCTGGTGTTAGTAGGCATAGCCGAGGCTGGGCGCTCCAGTGTTTCCACGCTAGCACTGCCACTGGCGGCATTAGCCTCATAGTGTTGCAGTTCCACCATCAGCGCCTGTTTCCGGTTAAATAGTTCCGTGATTGCCTGACGGTCTTCCTCTGAAGGCATGTTCTTGGCGGCAGTGTTGAAGCCAGTGTTCTCTTGATAAGGGGGATATCCTAATACTGTTGAGATTGTTATTTTAGACAACATCGTATACTGAGCATAAGAATGACGAACAAAAAAAAATGCAGTTTATTCGTATCTGCAGCATCCGCTTGCAAAAACTTAGCGTACCTACCCATCAAATTCGGTTCACGGTTGGTTTTGAACCGAATTTGATGGGTACGCTAAGTTTTTATCGTAGACAGTACGTCGTTTATTAAAAAATTCAAAATGCAATATAGTTACCCTCGCCCCTATCAGACACGCAGACAAGATCAGGGACTCCAACGGACCGGTAGTCTGCCAGCAACATGGCTGCTGCATTGGCGCGCATCTGCACCCGTCGTAACACCTGGCCAGTAGTGCCTTCACGCCAATCTACGCGACCGTTTGACCAGCAGCACGCTAGAGTCTCGCCTGACCATTGGAGGGCCAGCGCGTTTTGTTTTGACTGCCCGAGAAAATCTCAATTCAGTGTATGTTTATTTCAATAGGCTTTATACTACCCTCTCTATACTTTCTTCTTGCATACCTACCTTTACTCGCCATAGTCGAATCCCCTCCTCATAGATTCCAATGGTGCCGTTGGCAAGTCCATACGCAAACCTTACTTCGTTGACTGGAGAGAGACATAATATTGGCCCAGTCTCAGCGATTTCGGCTATGAACTGATTATTCTTCAGAACTCTGATAAATGAGTCGTCACACCCAATGAGAAGCTGGAAGAATGTAAGGCAAAAAAATAAAAAAGTTTGGAAATTCACCGCCCTTCGAGAATGACTAATGAGTCAATAACTATCTAGATTAGGTACCACGCAGTCGGTACCTACTTATCTATCATGTAGGAATCCACTTGATTATAATCAAATTACCTTGCAAAATAAATATAAAATAAAATGACACATTTAGGATAACATTGCTCTTCGAATTAAAAAAATAATCGCCGTTGTTGTAGTTACGACTGGTTACATTAAGATTTTTTACGCAAACAACTTCTCTCTTACCTCATTCTCCCCATCCTTATCAAAGTCGAAAGTGATCATAGCACAAACTTTCCCGCTGACGACATTCCAGAATACCTCGTTCCCTTCCCAGTCGATGGCCTGCACAGAACTGTTGCCACCAATAATGGCCAGAGTCTCCGTATATTTGCCGAAGAAGCCAACTATGATTACGTTGACACCGTCAGGAGCCTCTTTGAAGAAGAGGTCTGTATTGTCGTGGACATCGTATGCTGAAAGTGTTTGAAATAAACTGAGATTTTACATTCGAGATTATAATTCATTAAAGGTTTGTTTAAATTGGCTGAAATTTGACGATTATTGTTGAAGATGTCGGAAAAGATCATGCCGACTGGGAACTTTATTATCGGCGTGCGCTGCGGAAATGGTAAAAGTTACATAAAATGTATGTTCTACAGTATTGTTCATCTTAAAATTTTCAACAAAAAAGTCCGCGATGGTAAATATAACCATTTTTATCTTTTAGAATTTGATAAAAATTTCATTATTTCCAAAGCTATTTTGCCGGGTTTTATATTAATCCTTATCCAATTAACTATATTACTTAAATTGAGCATTTAATTTAGATTAAAATATGGCCTGACATCATTTCATTTAAATGAAAAATTTAAAAGATATCACCGATTCAAAATTATGCGTGACAAAATAATTATGGTTGACCGTAACGAGGGCGCAGCGGTAGGAGTCAATGACCTTTTCCTCGGCTTTTAGATATGTAATCCCGGTATTCGGTAGTATGTTCCCGTGGAATATTTTCCGACATCCACACGGGCGAAGCCGCAGGCAAAAGCTAGTTAAGATATAAGTAAATAAATGGTCGACCGACAAATTTGATTAATTAGAAGCAACAGAAGATTTTTATTTTAAATTGGCCATGCTGTACGTACCAAACTGGCTTGAAGGATTGAATATTAAAGTACCTAAGTAAACGAAGGAAGTTCAGAAAAAATAGAACGGTGACAAAATAGACTCACCTAATATTTGTGTAGGTGATCCAATAAGCAGCATATCTCTGCCAGTATCAGGCCGCAGTGGGCCAGCCGCGAGTGCTATGATGGCCTGGCTGAGGTTCAGTTCTGAGACCTCGCCATGCGCTTGTGAGCGTTGCGCTCGACCGCTGACCACTCCACCGTGGGGGTGGTGGATTATTATCTGTGAGAGTAGGAATATAGGAATCATGATTCTATAAATTCTATCGAACTCTTAAATTTTTTTAGGTCTCTCGCAATAGAATATTTTTTTAAATTTAATCTTTGAAGTAGGTGCCTATAGGCATATTGAAACCTCGACTATGGGTGGTCTGGTGGACAATGAGCTAGGGAACTAATAGACATATGGTTGCTCAGTCCCAAAGTCAAGGGTCAATGTCTATGAGGCCAATGAGGAAGTGTCAGGGGGCCTGAAACTTGTTGCCAACAAGAACAACATGCTGCTCCTACTTTGTTTTCCCTAATGAGGCTCTTGATACCACGTCTAAGATTAGATATTCCTTTTCCGTGTCCGATTAGGAGCTGGAAGGCCTGTATTTATTCATGCTGAAGTATTAACTTTATCGTATCCAGCAGATGCGGTGAGACAGGGGTGCGTTCCGTCATACTTCGCAATGGTCACCACATCAGGGGTAACTTTATGATTCAACTCCAACTTGAACACAGGTTGAACTGTTGATAGTTGCATTTTGTTAACAACTGTGTTTTGTTTGGATCAAGACATTTATTTAATAAGGTGTTTTTTACTGTTTTCCTATTAGTTGCCATGGTAACGTGCCGTGTGGTAGGTACATACCATAACGAAATAGGAAATAAATGGATTTAATGCATTTCTACTCATTTCTATCGATTATTTGTCCAATCTTGAAATTATTATTGTTTGCAGTTTTATTCTTTATTATTTAATCTAACCATTGCCAGTTCGCCTTCTGCGTTGATCATTCGAAGTTTTCATGGTGCTTTCAATCACATACTGTTTAAAACCATAGACATTTAATAATTATGGACTGGAAATACCTACAAAAAAAAAGGTGCATACCTACAACTCAAAATGTCGCATAAAATGGCTGCCAATGCTAGGGTTGTGTCATTCAGGGAACATGGTGTTACTATTTCGAGTATCGATACTAGTACGTAATAGTATTACGAATCTTACTAGATATCACGGTTCAATCATATTTAAAAAAGATTAGCTAATAGTCCGTTGTAACAGAAAAAAAAGAGTATTGACAATTTATCACTTCTCAAACAATTTTCCGCATAATTATAATTTCATTTATAGAATTATTACTTAGCAAATAAAGTTTTCACAAATATTTGTAACGCAAACCTAATGTTTGGCAAGTGAACGTTTAAACGAAGCCAAATATTTAGTATCGAGTGAGCATGCAAGTCTTATGCCTGTTTTCACCTTCACTAAGTGACACTTAAATGAATCCCTAATAAAAGTTCACTGTTGGATTTTCAACGGTAGACTCAGCGCTGAGAGTTGAAAAACAGTGCAGTTTTATTTAGGTATTCATTTAAGTGTCACTTAGCTGTCGGTGAAAACGGGCATTAGTGAATTAAATTTTTAACAATTTTATCATAAATGAACATTCGGAATAATACACATCCTTACATATTATAAAACAAAGTACACCGCCGCGTCTGTCTGTTTTTCTGTCTGTCTGAACGCGAAAAATTCAAAAACTACTAAACGGATTTTCAATCAATTTTCACTAATGGACGGAGTGATTCATGCGGAAGGTTTTAGTGTATAATTCATTAAAGTTTTGTGTAAATTGGCTGAAATTTGACGATTATTGTTGAAGATGTCGGATAAAATCATGCGGACTGGGATCTTTATTAGCGTGCGCCGCGGAAATCATAAAAGTTACATAAAATGTATGTTCTACAGTATTGTTCATCTTAAAAACTTCAACAAAAAAATCGTATATACTACATAAAACTCTGCGGAACGGTCTCTCGGTGCTATGAACCAAAGAGTACAGTTTGCTGTAAACCACGGGCCGGACCTAGCAATATCATTTCAGCGCAGCGAAGGAACTAGTATCAGAAACTATTACGGAAACGGTACAACACTATTCCACCATGACATAGCATTGTAAACAAACGAATGAAATTATGAAATAATAAAAAGGTCTGTTGGACGGAAATAAATCCATATATTAAAATTTAAGCCGTATTTAATGATCACCTAGCAATTTTTTCATCGAAAGTTTATCACTTTATGTACTATTGCATGAAAACCGGCTACTAACCTGTTCAAAGATAATTGAAGTTGATTTTCCTTCTTTCTTGCACCACACTTCACAATACAACACACAGGCATGTTGAATTGGTGTTTTCCAACGTAAATATGTAGTTTTAAAGGAAAACTCCACGTAATTTTCTCACAAATCTCAATAAAACAAAAAGTAAACAACCACTTGACAGCAGAACTACCATGAACTTGTCGCATATTATGGCGGATATGGCACTTACCTACAACTGTTACTACGTCTCAACAAAATGTTGCCATTATGAGGAACAACTGAAATATTGTTGTCTCTTTTATCAAATACGATTACCACATTAGAAAGAGTGAAATAACACGATATTTCACATTCTAGTTCGTTTTTCACCCATATTTGTATAAGCAAACTTATGTATAGAATATCGCGGCGCCTCCGTGTTTTTACTATCTCAATGTTTAAAACAGAGCCAAATTTTGATATATGCTAGGATAGTTGAGTTATACCTTAATTGTTTAACAAGTAGGTATTTGTTCATAGTATTTTATCGTTTGAAAATTAATTTTAAAAAACAATAATTAATAAAATCAACTTAGGCTTACGGAAAAAAATTGCACGTTCTGAACGCAAAGAAAATATTAACGTCAAGTTGACACACTGGATTGGGTTGTCAAATTCTAATCAATTTATTTTTTTGGCATTTTGTTTTACGCATTTAACATGCTTACTTGAAATCGTGCCGATAGCGATAATATTATTAGTAACGCGGAAGTGTTATGTGTTCATTGAATTAGTACAAGTGACCAAATGGGTAGTGAATTGAATCTTGAGTCTACGGAGACCAGGTATTATTCAATATTTTAATTTATTTTGTATCTCAATATTTCGAGTTATTCCGGCCAATCATTATTGCGCAATTGCTTCATAATTTTCCTATCTAGCCTTTGCCTCTGCTTCTGATGTTTTTAATTTAATGTTTTAGGAATTCATATTTTTGTAGGTATTCATCAGTCCATACTTGATGTCTGTTATGCCAAGAATTCACATTCCATGTTGTTATATTTGGACTCAGTATCTCATGCCGTTCATTTATCATGTCATTATTGGCTCCCTAAGGTAATTGTCATAGTCATAACATTATTTATTCCTTCTCTTTAATGTCTATGAAATTGCACTGCAGCTTAATTTGAAGACTCTTCTCTCATGCATTTAGAATTATTAAAACCTTATTTTCTTTACAAATCTGAATTCACTGTCTTATAAGAGTTTTACATTTTTCTTTATTTGGGAAAAGAATGACTCAGAAAACTTCGTAGGATAACTAAGAATCACTTTTTTTTATTTGTCTCTGTAGTAATTCTGTCTATGAATAAAATGTCAGTTGGGTCATTGTGGATTTAGAATCCCATTCCAGACTTTCTTGATCTGGGTTCGACTTACTAGTAAGTATCCATTTTTTTTTAAACACAAACCTGGTTATTTTTTTCAATTAAATAAATAAATAAATTACAAAATGGATAAAGTATTGTTATTGTTTGTATACATGACATAATAAAATCATGTAATTTGTTATCTTCTACATTGTCGAAACAAAATTACTATTTCAAAGTATTGCATCAAACAATAAAATTCTTACTTGCCCATATAAAAGATTACTGATAAGAAAACATCTTAATCATGCATATAATAAGCTTGTAATAGTTTCTATTTTATTGGCAAGACATAAAATATGTAAGAACTAGCTATGGAAAACCAATATTTATATTTGTTATCATTACAATTTATTAAATACTAAGTTATTTAAATATTCTGCATAAGAAACATTAAAACATTTATGTTATAAAATTCTAAACAGAGTGTACTTATTATACAGGATGTGTAATTTTTTTTTATGATTTATTTATTAAATAATAAAAACCCACTCTGTATAATATTCATAAAAATTGTTCTCAGTTTGTACTTTGTTAATAAACAAAGATAAATATCAATATAATAACATTATGTTGATATTCTTTCAGATAATAATATAAGACAGCAAGCACTAATGGTGTTCGACAATAAGCAAGTTATTTACTCATAGCTTAAGTGTTGTGTTGATTTTATCTGGTTCCTTTTATTATCTGTGAAGTATTTTCTTTGTATGACTCCTAAACATATTGGCTAATATTACATGAAAAATGTACAATCACATTTATAAAAATATATCTGATAAATTGTAAACAGTGATAGATCTGTGAACTCATAATATTATTAGAATATTTTGATAATATATCATAAAATAATTTTGTGGTTTTTTTATTGGTTGAAAGGCACTGAACGAGATGACGAGACAATTGTTTATTTTATTTTTTTATTACGCCTATGGGCGTTTAGTGTCCATCAATGCATTAATATAAAATGGTTACCACCCAAACAGTGTATCTCATCATGACAGATCATATCAATACATATCTTGCACAGTTATTCATAATGATGAAATTGCAATCAAATTTCTGTCAAGCCAGTTCAGTTAATTCAAAAGCATTAAAATCTGGAGGAAACTAGTATTGAAAAAAGGGGCTACCCACTTTTTTGGAGGTTTTCAGTCTATTTGAGATTTTTACTGCAGCAGTGTACAATATAATGTCACTATGTATAGGAGTCAATATTTGTGTACATGCATGTGCAATGTTGCCAGACAGTTAGCATGACCGCCTAGATGACTCGCCTTAAATGTTGCTACCATGATTCATCAGTGTCTAATTTGTCCAACCAGAACTGATAAGTTCCTGATGCAACTCAATATTGGAAACATTTAATTTAATGTAATGGATGTAACAATACTAAATTTAATAATTGCCCTCTCATGACTTTATAGCAAAAGTTTAACAAAATAATGTCAAGCTTGAAATGATCAATTTATCCTGTTTTTTTTTTCTATAATTATTTGGCAGGCATGATTTTGCTATTGTCTATGAATATGTGTGTTGTTGTTACTCCCTATAGCACAGCCAAATGTCCATATTGATATGTTTTTAATTAAATATCGATGGTTTTTTCTGTTTAAATTTCAGTACAGTTAGCAGGACATGGATTGGAACTGTTTTATACATTATATGGAAGTAAGATATATTTCCAGTGATGTCACCCTTTTAGTTGTCAATGCTTTCTTTTATTTATTTTGGTCTACTTCTTATTTATTTATTTTATTCAATTATACTAATTGTGGGGTTTTTATGTTAGATTAAATATTTAAAAAAAGTATACATCTAATGTGGCACAAATGTAAAACATTTTGTATGTACTTCTTAATAATTATTACACCAATATTGATTTATAAAATAGGTATTATTAATAAGAAAATAGTCACCAAGCAAACTATAAAAACTAGATCCTCCACAAATAACCCAAACCTTTTTCAAGTTGTTAAGATCAAGAGATCTCAAAAATTGTAAAATGTTTCTAAGCTCCTCATAAAAATTGCTTTGCTTGGCATATTGCTTAGATTAATAGTTCACGTAAGAACTAACTAAAAATAACATTAATAAATTTTGTAACTCCGAAAAACATGTTAAATAAATTTTTTTTTTGCATTCGCACGGACTAACTGCTAAAGCAATTCAAACTCCGGTTGGGATCGCGGAGCATACGCGAGCGAATCCCCCAAATAGCAGAAGAAACACTGGGGTTTTAAACGGTATGCAGACTTTGACTGACGAAACGCTAACGCTTCTTAGGGCTCTCTAGGTGGAGGGTATCCATAAATATGTCCATCAAAATTTCATTGAGCCATACAAATTAGACTGAGAATCAGCACTTTTTGGACGTCAAAATTACATAAGACAGTCCTCATAACCCTTCACCACTTCCAAGTGCTTTAGCTGGGAAGAAGAACTGGCGCAACAAACTCTCCAGCAGCACAACAAAAGTCTGTTACGTTAATATAAATTATATCAGGCGAATGTCCATGTTTATAGTATCTAATACTAGTTCAAAACATGATCGGGCATATATTTCAAACTTCGCTCTGTGAGTCACCTCTTATAATGACAGCCAGTTGAGGCCTTGGACTGCGCCTAGACTTGACCTTCGCCTGGTCAAGTGGTAATCAACAAAGGAACATATTGATTATTTTAACAAAACGTGTACCAAACCAATAGTTTTTTAGATACTTATTAGGCATTATTTTAAGTTTGCTAAAGCGTTTACAAGAGGAACTGAAAAAAAAAAATGTAAGCACTGTCTATAATACTTTCTACTTTAGCATCTACTTGTTAAATTAACGACTAACTGCATAGATAGGTCTTGTTTATTTATTGCAAAAACGCCTTACTGACCAATACTTATAGTTCCTTTTACAATGTTTTTAAGTAAATGGCTATGACTAATTTATTTGCAACAATACTAACAACTTCGTCTAAGAATAACTAACCCAATATACTAAACATTGTTTTTATTTGCGTTTCAAATTGTTTTAACGTTTAGTTTTTCGATTGATTAATTGAGTGTTTGTGTGTTAAAACCAATTGTTTATTGAGCCAATTATCAGTGAGCTAATTGATACTATTTGCAAATCGTTTATCGAAGTCAATCCCCGTGTTTTTATAAAGAAAATGCAACACATTGTTCGTATAATGCCTGGTTCCTATTTTACCAATCGTTCTATTAGTTTTCTTTTGGTCTTTCGACTGCGTGCTCTAAAGCTGTGGTGATGAGTTTATCTTAAAAGGCTCTGCCTTTTCCATACCCCTGCCTCGCTAAGTTAGTAATCGGGCATAGAACATGAACAGTTATATTTTAATAAAACGCTTAATGTGGGTCAATAAACATATACTTTCCTTATAGTCTAAAGTGACCTTGAACAAAAACTAGTTTTAATTATTCTTATTTTTGTTCTTCTAGTTGGACCGGTGGGTGGTTCAGCTGGACCCGTCAGTCAGATGCAATGCTACGTAATGTGGAGAAAAAAATATTATCATGTAAGAACATTCTTCTAAACTAATTAGAAAAGATTTGATTTTTTGTATGTTTGTTTGTTATGCTTTTATGTTAAAACGACTGAACTGATCTGAATGAATTTTGGCACATGGGTAGACCATGACCTGGGTTTGGTCATAGGACTTTTTATCCCGATATTCTCACGGATCGAGAATTATGCGGGTGAAACTGCGGGGCGCAGCTAGTTACTTATCATTTTGCGGTTAAAAACTCAAAAATCTCATTTGTTCCGTGTTGGAATCGATCCCACATTTCCACGACACGTAGAACAGGCAGTCACTGCGCCACGTGTCGTTAAATTTTATTGGGAGAACAGTGCATTAATTACCTATGTTTACCGCCAAGCTGTACCCGGCTTGAAAGGTATAAGTGCTGGGAAAATTACATGCACATAAGACGTTTTAACTATGTGTGTTTGTGGCCGTGACCGCCGCAATCGTAATAACACGCTGGAAGTTCAGTGGAGTTAATAACGTAAGTAGAGTTACCTAACCATTTAACATCAGCAGGCTAGCTATCGGTTAGATTCGTAAAATCTAAATTAATTTCAGAATTTTGATTCAAAAACTTTTCATATCAGGAAAGGTATTCTAGAAAAAATCACAGCAGTCGAAAAGTGAAAAGTTAACACTTTTACTAGCACTAAAAAATAAACCCGAGCAAAAATTAATTGTTTTTAACACCCCTCCCCTTACGTCACGTTCCACCGGAACCTGCTCATTACTGAGCAGCGGTAATGTCTCTATAATTGTGGGGGAGACATGCACGAGATTAGGACGGGTGCATCTACCATACACTATTTTTAATGTAGGTTTATTATCTAGTACCCTAATAGCGTAACTTATTTTCGTAAACGATTATGACAAATTTGTTTCATTTTGACAGTTCAACAACAACAACATTGTGTTATTAAATGTTGTTGAGCAGATTATTTTTCCAACTTATAAAGCAATCGATTAGCAACCTGTTTCAAATCGAAACAAATTGTGATTGATAGTGTATTACGCAATTATGGTACTGAACTACGTTTGGAGATGGCCTGTTTTAGTTCCCGTAATCACATTATCAAATCCTTCCGCTTACGAACTATATTCTTATTTTATCCATATTACTTGGGGCATAAACATAACTGGCGAAATCTTTTTCTTTTCGTATGGTTAGTGACTAACCTGGTGTCAGAGTTTTAAAACTTCCCATAGGACTTGGCTTCACATGCCGTCGAGAAATATCTCTCAGGCATGCCGGTTTCCTCACGATGTTTTCCTTCACCGTTTTTGAAGCAAGTGATAATTATAAAATACACACATGAATCCGAAAAGTCAGAGGTGCGTGCCTTGGGTTCGAACTCGAGACCTATGAATGCCTTGACTGGCGAAATATGTGTGTGCCATAGTATACCTCTGCCTAACCCTTAGGGAATTACAGGCTGTTGTATGCCATAAACAACTCATAAAACCGAATTATTCTGGAATGTAAATACCGTAGCTAATTCCGTAACATACTGCAAATCAAATACAGGTTTGCAAAAGTCAAAATAGCAGAAAACCATTCCTAAAAACACTCTCTATATTCCGAGCACAGTTTTATCATTTTATTTATTTTCCGGGATGTAGTCCTCGCGATAAAACATTACATATATGCGATGCACGCAAACCTATTTGCTGATAACAATCAGAAGCATGACGTGTTATCAATACGATAACTGGCACATTCTAGAGTATAATGAACTTTTACAGTTAAGTACATACTTGGACTTTGGAACAGGATTTGTGCGAATTTTAGTCCCTGTTTACTAGGTACTAAGGACCAATATACTTTATATATAAGGCCGAAATGGCCAAGCCAAATCTTTGTCAACTGCCTGAAGAAACGTATTCGATGGACCAGCTTCAACATTCAAATCAGTGATAACACTAATAAGCATCGATGAGAGAACTAGCTTTGCTGATACCTAACCGCTTTCCCTCATCCCTTTTGAGAGTTGCGTTTGAGCAGATACTAACTGCAATTAATTTGAGTATTAAACCTTATATTGGCTATAGCAAAACAGGACCATAGATATCTTCCTTCTATCGAAATATCAGTATTACCCAAATTTTGCCAACGATCTATATGAAACACTGGCTTCAAAAGATAGCTGATCATGACCCCTTTGACTTACCCCGCGTATCTGACTGAATTCAATAACGGATATTATTGTTTTTTTTATCGATTTCCTACTATAAATGCATAGATACGATTGCCATTATCAACTTATATATATACAACGGGTGACCTCAACTGTCTTGCTGATAATCCTCTAGTACTCAATCAACCTTGACAGGAAAACATTATCGAATATTATTTGCGTAGTAGTAATACTTCCTAGTATTTAAAAAAGTTAATTACATCTCCCGCAAAGACAGGCAGGATTGTCCAGTAAAATATTACCACTGTCATTCCCTGAATTAAGAAACTAAGAGCCATAATCAACCAATAGGAATAGTTATTTTTCAGCAGCGAAAAGTTGTCCAAATAATGAAATAATATTGGTTGTTCACGGGCATTTCTACCGTCCTGTCGCCTTTAGGCGGGTATCGCACCTCCGCCGCGAAACCTTAACAACGAAACCGCAGTAGTTCCGCCATGACTTGTCCGTTGTACGACAAGCAAAACAGAAACGAAACTGCCTGCGTGATTTCGCCGATCTGCTCGGAAGCCGGTTTACCTCCACACTTAGACCGCAATTTTTTTACGATGCCGCGTTTGTTTCGCACGTTTATTGTAACATGGATGTTGATTCAACGGAAAAACTAAACCAAGAGGTCCGAAGTAGACGTATACTGTATTTACTAAGGCGAAAGCAACGACATTATGCTCCGATTGCTACAACTGACACGCATGATGTTCTACTTGAATCGTGACATAATGTAGTTATGTTTCGTAGCGGAATTCGTTAAGCAGTTTCCCATAATTATTTTTGCGTCGGAGGTGTGCTAAGGCCCTTAATGTTTTGCTTGTTTTAGCCACTCTAGTAACAGTAATTTCAAACCCCTTATCTAGTAAATATTGTGATGGTATCGTTGCGTTCTTTTACGAATTATCCATTGCCTACGAAATTGAATAGGGACTCCGTCGAAGCTTTGCGGCATTAAATTAATTAATACTAATGTCTCCTTCAAAGTACCCGATCTACCATTCGAAATTCGCACTTAGCGCTCCTCCTCAATATTTTTTTGTTATGTGCTCTGTGCACAGCAACAGTGTGAAACTCCCTGCTAGCGTCTGTACTACCTATAACCCGTCAACCATCTAAGTAAAACTGAACACGCATCTTCTGGGTACGCTACGACGTAGACGTCATCCATCGCTTTCCACAGGGCGAGATCGAGGTCGAGAGCGGCCCCTCGCCCATTTATTAATACCTACACAATTCAAAAACTAACGCAAGACCATTGTAAAATGACTTCTCGTCATTTTTGTATTAAACAAAATTATTTAATATTGTAGTAAGATTTTTGCCTGACAACAGTGACTCGGCAGAAAAAAAACGGGTATTAAAAGATGCTATGTCGAGCGAATATAATAGCTATCTGTTTAGGGAATCCGGTTCTTACGTGGTTAGAGATAGGGACTGCGGGTTGAAGGCATCGCGCACGCTCGATGGGCACATGCCAAATAGTAAAGATGCGGAACTTTAAATATGTCATGACATTGCGTTTTGAGCGTAGTACGTAGATAGCGTTGTGTTTTGGCGTATAAATATGACATGAAGATACAATAAACTCGGAATTGGAATACAATAACACGATTCCCTTATTTAAATACATTGTTTTATTTACTTGCCACAACTGGTCCTGAGTTGTGTGGACCATAAATATATATAATTGGTCATTTGATCCATTTCTAAATTGTAAAACGTTTAATAATAGAACACCCCTTTGCTAAGCTTCGAAGTCTTCCTTATATTATTGACATTGCCAAAGACACGAGTCACCTTTTCCTACAAGGTGTGCGCAATTTTCTCCGAGATATAAATGTTAATCTGACTTCTATTCCAGGCTTAAAAACCGCATACAAACGTTTCTACGTGGATATAGGAAGCGTGGTGGGGCAAAGCGATAAGATATGGACAATATCGCTGAACGACGAGTCGCCCAAGACTCCGCTGGTGCTTCTGCACGGCATGGGCGCAGGGCTGGCGCTCTGGTGCCCTAATCTAGACTCGTTTGCAGCGACAAGGCCCGTTTATGCTATTGATTTGTTAGGTAAATATATTTTTTGTTTATCTTTCTGTCTGCTCTAGTTTTCGTTACGACTGCTGACCATGGGATCCTGGAATTCGATTCGTAGGTCGAAAAAAGTGTCATTGGAAGTCTGAATCTGGCTCATGGCAATAGGATCGCCACCTTTTACACAGACTTAAACATAATTGGCGAAATGTGGGTGAAATATACACGCGATAATATCAAACGCGATGTTATGTTGTTTCAAGAAAGAAAAGTCGTGATTAACAGTTTAGACGTGTAAATCTGTTATGCGGTTGAAAATTGGTCTTGAGCCAAGTGTCAGTCGCTGACTCGGCCAAGTAAAGGTCGCTGCACACTGGACGGCGTTAGGACGTGGACGGGGCGGGGCTGAGAAGGAATAAAAATAAATCTGCCTAGCCTTTTTCCTACTATGTTGGGGTCAGCTTCCAGTCTTAAGGACGGGCGGAGACGGAATATGGTGTTATAGAAACACAGAAGGGTGTATTATGCATACGCACCGCGACAGTGACGCGAGACTAACGTGCTAGTGTGAAAAACAAAAAAAGAAATGCTCTCCAGAGCGACCGGATCGACTGTATATACTGTATACGCAGCGGAGCCAGTGAAAGGTCGTGTCGCGCGCGTGCTAAACATTGTCACCGGCGATACTTTTCACGACCCTTGGGTGCTTGTCGCCGTCCCGTCCGTGCACCCATGCCGTACGCTCTTGTTTCAAAGAAACGATGTTTGCAAAAAATTCCGTCCCGTTCCGTCCGGGTTAAAACACGTTACGTATGCAACGACCTTTAGATGGCAACAGAGAGAGATACTAAAGCGAAGAGCACGTAATATATCCAAACAAGAAAATTTCCAGTTCCGGTCGGGCTCCGGACTGTCTGAGCTCGGTGACCGCTTACGTCACGGCTTGCTCCCAAACAATGAATGTCTGAATAACATGGACATTTGTAAAAATTGAAATTCATACAAAATGTATGCAAGCAATATTTATTTTTTTTTATTTTTTTGAAATGACTAATTAATATAAATTAAATTAAATATGTTACAAAGATGTTGTATGTTAGTAATAATAATGGATGTTGTGTAGTAGGTATGCAATATAATGTTACCTTCCAAATATTTAACCTAGATATAAGTTAAGTGTAATAATACTTGCTGCGATACAACCGATACAACCAAATAAATTAAAAAACAACAAAAGTACAGTTATGTAGAAAGGCTGCCGATCCACATAACTGTACTTTTTATTTTTATTTATTTGGCTGGTAATTGAGTAGATGTAAATATTTTTTAACTTTTGCATGCCGTATGGTAGTGTGTTGGAACTGCTTTTACAATGTTTACATCTTATTTTGTTGGTACAAAATAAGATGTAAACATTGTAACAGCAGTTCCATTCATTGCAATTTTTTTTTTTTTTTTGCGCCCTAACAAGGTCATGTACCTACTGATAAGTTTTAGCCTAGCCTGTAACTGGGTGTACATTATGCAAAAATAAATAAATAATAATTCAAAAGTCATTAATTCAAAATAATAAATAAAAAAATTACATAAGACAGTCCCCCAAAACGCCCACCCTTCACCACTTCCTAGTGCTTTTAGCTGGGAAGAACAACAAACTCCCCAGCAGCACAGCTGTCTGTTCAGTTAGAAAAAGTTGATTCCATACAATAGTATGCAAAATAATTTACATTACGCATCACATAACATAATTTAAATTATTAGCCATATGTCAGACCCTTAACGGACAGTAAATTGTGTTTTCTTTATAAATATAGTAAATTGAGTTTTCGGTCAAAGAATAAACCGTTGGTAAATCTCCTTGTGTACTTATTCAGACACATCGAAAGATCCACCAATCATCCTCTCTGGTCTTCTGGTAACAGAATCAAACAGTAATTCAATAAATTTCCCAACATACAGGTAACTATTATACCTAATTTGGGGACCATCATCCAAACAAACTGACTGTCAAGATAGTTACAGATAATAATATAATATTATGTAATAGTTCTTTTTTTATCCTCCTTGGCAATCAGCAATCAGTTTTGTACTTTTACCGGATGAGTTGGAGGTTTTTGGCGGGAAGAGCGTGACTCCACTATACGCACATGAATTCGAAAAGTCAGAGGTGCGTGCCTTGTTATAAACTTATAACTCATCTTTATAACAATTAACAAATAAAATTCTTATTCTCCTCTTAATTGTCATTCCCCCAGGTTTCGGTCGCAGCTCTCGTCCTAAGTTCGCGTCAGACTCCCAGAAGGCGGAGGCACAGTGGGTGGAGTCGGTCGAGGAATGGCGGCGCGAAGTGAACATCGCGCAGTTCATCCTGCTAGGTCACAGTCTCGGCGGGTATATTGCTACAGCGTATGCCATTAAGTACCCTGAGAGGTAAATATTGATAAATTCTGCACATTTAAATACTTTGTCAACCTTTTTCAAAAGAAGGTTTCCAACTGGTGATATCGAATTGACATCTAAAAATCACTTTAAGATGTGGACTGGCCACTATTAGATATCATAAGTACAGTGTGTCAAGGATATTTTAGCGGTCGATTGACGTTGTCAAGGAGGCGCTGTTTGTAAATATTTGTGAAATGTATTTGAAAAAACAAAATGGCCGCGTTAATTTCGAATTTGTTCTTTGTAAAGCTATAAGTCATCTTTCATGAGACAACTCGTATTTACAGTGAGACTTAGGGAACCGTTACTATTGCTGTTTTTGATCTTGAAGAATATGACTCCCTGTACAAAAATGAACACATCATTACATAACTTTTTAGCATCAGATGCACCCCATAACTCACTCTAAACTATTCCCTACAGAGTCCGCCACCTAGTCCTAGCCGATCCATGGGGCTTTTCGGAACGTCCACCAAACGCCTACGAGAAGGCCCAGCTTCCATTGTGGGTACGGGCCATCGCCACTGCCGTCCAACCTCTCAACCCACTGTGGGCCGTCCGCGCCGCCGGGCCGGCCGGCAAGTGGCTGGTCAGTAAGACGCGCCCCGATATCTCGAGGAAGTACCTCAACTTTGTGCCTGACGCGGAGAGGATTATACCTGAGTATATTTATCAGTGTAACTCGCAGACGCCGAGGTGAGTTTAAAATATAATGTCTGACAATAATACTGGAAATAAAATATTTTAAGGGGTGGTTAGTATTCGTAAATATATACTAACACAGAGCACACAATCACTGTGCGAGCTTCTAGACACGGCAGTACTAATAAAATTCCTGGCGCCGAAAGTACGTTGAGCACACATGTTCAGGTACCCCACAGATTTTGACCGGGAAGATAATTATTACGGCATTTTTGCAAGAATCAACAACCCTTATCAGTCTGCAGAGCTGTTCCAAAAACATAATTTAACTATGCAATAACTACAATTTTCATAGCCCATAAAAGCTGAGCTGAGATTTTCTCAGAAATGAGACCTAGCTAGATCAATTTTTCGCCATCGTAAACTCTCTTGCAACGTTCATCGAAATCGTTAGAGCCGTTTTCGAGAAAGTGATTACAAATATAAATATACAAATATTGCTAATTTAATAGTATAGGATTCATGCATTTCCAAAACTGGAATCGAATGGATACCTGAAAATGTACACTTGAAAACTCTCAAATCTAGTATTAAATGTTCGAACTGCAATAAAATTCTAAATAAGAAAATCAGGGATATATCATATCCTGCCGAGGTTGCGAAGAAAACCGAAAGGGAGATCGTGGCCCCCGGCAACAGGGCAACCGAAGGAACACGGGTGGGTTTTAGTCACCCGTCTGACACGCCCTCCCGCTCCTCCCAAAGCGGGAGAAGTTATTTGATGATTTCTGACCCAAAACAAAAGGGATATATCATATAGATATAATGTTAAATTGACCACCTTACTTATAAAACTCATCTTCCACAGTGGTGAAAGTGCCTTCCACACCCTAATGACGGGTTTCGGCTGGGCCAAAAACCCGATGGTGCGTCGCGTGGATGAGATCGATCCGGCGCTCCCTATCACCGTGCTGTACGGCTCTCGCTCCTGGGTGGACAATAGCACTGGACAGGTGCTGGCCGAACATCGGGGACCTGTTAATACTTATGTTCAGGTAAAGAATTGTTTTCAGATTTTGTAGAAAATCTGGTTGGAATCTGTATAGACATTCCTTTTAATCAGAATTTTGAGTTACTGGCTTCTCACAAATAAAAGAAACAATGTGCATTTATTTGTAACCACCAAATTTTTTCCATAATAATATTATGGAAAAAAATATTTTTGAAGTGATAACTTCTTTAGCGTTGGGCATTTTTGAGATGGGAAAAACTATTAAACTCGCGACACCGTTACCGACACCTCATTTTTGTAAACGCGATTGTGCTCTTTATTTATATTGTGTTACGGATCAATGTTCTATGCAAGTATTTTTACTTTAAAGGTTTTGGAAGTATTTTCGTTTTAGTTTTCACTTCTGTTGGCACTCCCGGAGTGCCACCATTTTTTTTATGACTTTTAAGCCATAAAAAGATCTGACTCAGTTCACACTGCATGCATTTGAGGCTGCTACTGACAATGATTGTCCTGATTATAATTTTTTCTCAATTTTATTTTGTTTTACTCAATACTTATCAGACCTGGGAAAATAACCCAATAAAAATAATAAATGCTCTTTCTGTCTCCAGGTAATCAATGGCGCAGGTCATCACGTCTACCTAGACAAGCCGGACCTCTTCAATAAGTTCGTCCTAGAAGCGTGCGCACGCGCAGACTCACACGACCCGCGCCCCACCCTGGCATCCGCGCCCCCCTCCCCCGCGATACAAGCCGCCCCCACCCCTGCCACGCCAGCGATACAAGCCGCCCCCACCCCTGCTACGCCCGAAATACAGGACGCCCCCGGAAAGACGAAGTCCTCGGAAACCGCGCAAAACTCTTGATAGTAAAAGTACGCTAGTTATATTATTATATTACAATTGTTACGCACATTCGGTTATGTATAGCTACGATTCGTTTGTATTGTTTTGAGTTGAGCGTGTGTTCATGATCAGGTAGTCAATGTAGGATACACTTTTTGTGATCAGTGTGAAAAACAACAACGCCTTTCATTGGACAAACGGATTGATAACATTAATCACTACCACAGACTCTACCTAGTTACAGTAACAGGACGTAAAAATTACATTTTGTTTTTTAGGAAAGCTTATGATTTTAAGGTGCATCGATCGTTCACCGTGTGTAAGTCTAAAGCTCGATATGTCATATTAACGTAACAAGTGCAAATCTACATGTGTAGAAGTTAGGCGCGAGATTTTACTTTCACTGTAATCCTCCATTGACTACTACTCCTGATTAAACAAGAATTGTCATTGTTCTTTTTTAAGAGATCTATGAATGTGTGTTTGCTTTAGTCGATTTTGTGTAATCGACTAAAAATGTCCAAAATTTTGTCACATTTGTGACAACACTAAGATAGTAGCTGAAAGTGGCTCGATTGCCGCAAGAGGTAGATGGCTTAGTTAGTACGAAGTAAAGTATTAAAGTAATTGAATCTTAAAGGCCCTTTCTAAAAATATTTATATGCTTCACACAGACCAATTAAACAAACTAACTACTTAAAATTGATTTGAAACCTTTCCAATCTAATCTACTTATTTGAAAAGGACAATACGGCCGATATAACTTGGCAGGTCTGAACATAGGCTCTGCGAACTGTCGCGCATGTCCTCTCATCTACACTCGCCTCATGTCACCATTTGGTTCCTAATAAATGTTATTGCGCAGCCTTCTGCGCGAAGTTCGGAACTGCCAAGTTATATCGGCCGTATTGTATCTAATATCATTTTAGACGTCAAAAACAAAAGGGTTACTTATGAATGATTTATCTTGAAAGAATTTTCTTTATGTTTATTACAGGTTACGGGTATAAACTATGATTTTTGTTAAAGTTTGACTATGTAATGAAATGTTTTAATTATGTTTTTAGAAACTCTATTTTATTATTTAGTCAACAAAGTTTTAGAACACGACCAATATCCTACAGTATAATATTAAGTATGTAAACTTCCATATTCTGGTATTTTTAATTCTAAATATCAGTGCCTTTAGTATTAAAAACGAAACATCTCTTCAGTTAGAAACATAATTTGTTATTTATTGACAAATATATATAGACTTTTTCTCGTAAGACTCTTTAGAAAAATGTTCTTTAAAGTTCTGTTAATTTTGGCGTCGCCTCTTCTAAACTGTAACGTTTCTATACTTGGCTTTTAGAGCTACCGACTTTTTTACTTTTTTACTTGTTCCTATCCGACTTTTTTACTTTGTTAAGATGTTGAAAGTATAAAATAAAATGGTCTTTTGTGTGCGTCAATGTCGATCTACTATCAATTTTCATTTACAAATATGCGAAGTGGCAGACAGTCGCTAAATGCACGTTGTTAGGTGGTAACTAACCGCCCAAAATAATTAGACAAATGAGTATAATGCGGCCGTCTTACCGTCTCAGGTCCCTAGTTCGTTTTAATATCTCTAACCGGAATATTTGCAGATGACTTCCATTTTGTATTTAAGTTTTTGTGATTGGCACGCCCAAGTTCCGAGCAGCCAAGAAGTTGATAGTTGTTTATTACACTGGTTAAGGCAGACGCACTTTTAAGCGGGCCACACCGCAACGCAAAATTCCTACGTCATTTTCGTACATTTTGTATCGACCGTTGCACACTACAGGCACCGTACTGCATTGGAATACGATGCGCTGCAGCCCGATACGGCGGTAACATGCGCTCGCCTTTACGGAGACGAACACAAAACATTTTGAAAGAGGTTACTTTAACTAACTCTAATGGTATTGTTTGACTATGCTATGTTTAGAGTAATGCGAGCTCGTTGAGTATTGTTGTTTAGCCACAGGCTTTTTGATACACGGAATGAAATATTGTGTAAATAAACATAATTTATTGAATACTTGCTGTTTTATTTTTTATTAAGAATTTTCCACATGACTTTCCTATTAGACAGTCGCATTTTCTAGTGGTATTCTGTGCCTCTGTGATTTCTTGTTAACTAGAGCATTGCTATTTCTTTCTAACAGACACTGCAAGAAAAGGATAGTAGATAACGGTGTCCAACTAGCGTACATAATTTCGTGTTTTTTTCTGTGAGGAAAAGATATCAATAGTCCAATTAGCTGGTCCAAATCAGAAGCAGCGGTCACAACAATGGTTTGCAGATAATTTTAATGTTCTTTGGGAGATTAAGGTGTTTTTTTAGAATAAAACAAAAGCTTACGAAAAAATATGGCTTATATTAAACAGATTACAAAATAATCGAACATTACAATTAAATCAACATAGGGGTAAACATTCAGATCAACATAGTCTCAGGTGGGTGTGGCTGACGATCGTCACTTTTCCTTCGTCTTGGAGGTCGCGCAGTGCCTCGTCTAACTGCTCTCGGGAAACCGTCTGAAATGCGAGAAAAATATTAGGTAACATATGCGAGAAAAATATTAGTTAAAATTTGTGAAGAAAAGTTTTTTCTTAACAGTGTTTCAGTGCAGGGTTACGACAAATCCTTTATTGGGTGCATTTATGCTGAGATTTTAAGTCGCAGATGTCAATATCTGTTGGGACACATCCTAGCAGTGTTTTCAGTAGGCCCGACACTCAATCATAGTCACTATTGAAATCAAAGAAGTGCTATTAACAAGACGTTACGGTTGTCGTAAAAGTCGATGACCTGAGAGCTAAGTACGTCGCAGTAATACCGATGTTCATCACGAGCTTAAAATAGGTGTTTCAGATGGATGTTTATTCTGCCTGCATTATCAGTATGGTGTATAGTACAGTTGAAAGCCATAGAGACATACAGCATATTACCCTATTTATATTTATTGTATCCACAAATTACAGTGCCATTGTTATAATATTACAAACCGTCAGCAAACCTCAGTGCGTAATAATTTCAGACATCCGACCTATTAAAATATATAATTTGTACTTACAACTTGCGAATTAGTATTAATCTCCTGCAGCAACTTGGAATGTGTGATGGTATGTGGCTTGGAGTAGGGCAGTATGAGTGCCTTCAGCGCCGTCACCAGTTCCGCGCGACGCCTGCGCGCGGCCGCGCCCAGCCCCGTCGTGAGGATGCCCACGTCGATGCGCCCGGAGGCCGGGTCTGTGGCGGACTGCTTTAGGGCTTCGCGGTGTAGTCTGGAAAAGAAAAGTCAAGTCAATAAAGCTAATTTCCTAGAAGAGCGGTGGCCGCCACATAACGGCCGGAGTGATAGGTGCCATTAAAATGATGGCAGCGGGGTTTGTCTTTACTGTGTCAAACAACGCTCTCTAGGGAAACATGCCAATTAAACGTCATTTTAGTGACTTCATCCGTAAATTGCAGATGCTATGTGGGCACAGTTCTTCTAGAAAACCTTAGTTTAAGGACTTCATTCATGTCAGTGTGCAGATGTGATATGAAAACTTCAAGAATGCACTAAAATAGTTGCCCAATTTGTTCAACATTTGTTATAATTGCACCCAGGCTTTTGTCGCTCTTTATAAGGGAGCTTTGTTAGTCTAATTTAAGCCGTACTTTCAACTATGGTAGTATTTTTTTCCGACTCCTATGGGCCCGCAGAAAGCATATATATGCCTTACCAAACACTAGTAAATATCTTGTAAGTAAAAGAAAATCATCACATACAATGCTTAAAAACTTGTTTAAAGAAACTAACTTTGAACTATGTAGCATTCGGGAAAGTAAAAAAAAAAAGGTTTGAATGTGGAAATGACGCAAAGAACAGCTAATATTTGCATAAATTACCTGGAGGCTTCATCAACATCTGATATTTCGACGACGGGTGAAAGTCGCAGTCTTGCGTAAGCCTCCGCAAGCCGGATCAGAGACTCCAACTGTCGCGGGTACGCAGAGATCTGACCGCGACCGCTGCCCACGCGCCTGGAATCAACAAATTAATTGTTATACGTATCAGCTGAGTATGAATTTAATGGCAACCTTCCAGAGATAAAATTGATCATAAAAATGAACAATTAAAAAAAAAATTAATATGGTAAGGTTATTTTTTTTGTAATATGGCTTTGTGGTATTCCCCGGTGGTCAGAGATATTGTGTTTTCGTATTAGGAATTTCTCAGTAGCAGACCGGAGTCTGCATTTGTTAACATTTAATGGCAGTCGCCCGATGGGAATTCAGCATAACTGGGTACCCTTTCGGGGAATATAAGTGTGCATGTCATGTTATTTTACCTCATATCGACGAATGAGTCGATGAGCCTCTGCTGTGCTGTCTCGCTTAGGGTTGGCTGAACGTGCTCCTTCGCGAACGCTATATAGTCTCGCATTAGTGCCATGTCCTGAAATACAGAGAAATTACACCATTTTTATCTTGTTCACTGTTTTAGTAGTTACATTTCTCGAGTGCGCCAATTGTACCTAATGCCAATTACATAATAAAAGTCTTTATACTTAGTAGTCTGTTGAAACTAGATAATTTTTTATATCGGTGGTATACTGGACTTGCAGAAATACTACTAGTACTATAGGGGGGCCCTGGAAATTATACATGTTCTATCTAATGGATTTGGAGAATGAGAATGTTCTTTATGCTTACAACTATATCTTCGTCGTCTTGTGAGTTGGTGAAGTCTTTGTAGTACAGCGAGACGAGATGGGAGGCGAGGCGCCGATCGAAAACCTCGTCTTGTGGGTCCAACACCAAGAATATTAGGTCGAACCTGAAACACACACAATATCACGATGAAACAAAAATATTTTTTTTTTTTTCTGTTGGGCATCTCGTAGCTGACCTCTGAGGTCATGACTATTTAACCGGTCAATCCTGTGGTTGCCTTAAGCTGCTACACTCAAAGCCTCCAGCCAGGGGCATACAAAACTAAGCTAAAAAGCTAGGTGAACGCTCGCTAAGGGCACCCCCTGTGGGGTACGAGCCTCGGCTTAAGGCGTCACCGGAGGGAGGACATCAAAGATGGGACGGGCTGGATCAAAGTTTTGATCATTATTATTAATCGGGGAATTTAAAGCTACGTGCACAGCTAAAACAAAAATATAGCAAAGATAAAAAAACAAAGCTTTTTCCACTTATCCTACAAGCCTATTTCTATCATTTTTTTTTTCTTTTGACCTATCTATTTTTATAACATCACAACAATCGTAAAAAGTTGCGTCCACACTACTAACAACAGTTCGAGAGCGTAGACTTAAAAAAAAAAACTCCGAGACAGATGAACAATAAAGTTATCTTATAAAAGCAATTTTTTTCCTTTGTACCTACAAAGGAAAAAAATTGCTTGCGGTAATTTTTTTTTTTACGATGGAAGAAAAATAAGACGGAACAGTGTGATTTTCAGGCAGATTCATGTTGTATTTTGCTATTGTAAAGGCATATTCATGTCAACAGAAAAACCTATTATTAAAAAAACACACCTTGACATTAACGTATGCGGCAACTGCACATTCTCCACAATAGTCTTGTTCTTGTTCCACTGCGACTCCGCCGGGTTGGCGGCTGCTAGTATCGACGTGCGAGCATTCAGCTGACAGATGATACCCGCTTTGGCGATTGATAGGGTCTGTTGTTCCATTACCTACGAGATAATCAGGATTATGAGTACTTTTGGGCAGTCAACCATGACTACGACTAAGTTCAAAGTATTTTTCGGCTCATCCGAAGATGAACGATAGAACATTTGAATCCCACCTTTATAACACCTTCGTCGTTTATAAGCAATTTGTCTTATCTCTGTCGTAGTTACTAAAATAATTATATTAAAAACTTACTTCATGCAACACACTGCGCGTAGAGTCATTCATCTTGTCGAATTCATCGATGCAGCATATGCCATTGTCTGCCAGTACCAATGCTCCTCTGAAAATGTAGAAATATATTATAATATTCGGAAATATTATATTACGAGACATGTATTTTTACATTCTACTATGAATAACATTTTTATAAATTCGGCTCTTGTTCTCAGCCACAGTACCATACCCGGAACAAGAAATCAGGTTCATACAAATGCACTATTGTGCAGTTTCAGATCTTTCAGACTATTGTGCAGTTTTAAGTATTTTGGTCCTGGACAGGCCTCTAATAGGTTGTTACTCACGTCTGCAGCACCAGCTGGCGTGTGTCCGGGTCCTTAGTGACGTAGGCAGTGAGTCCCACGGCTGAGCTGCCTCGGCCCGACGTGTACTGCGCGCGCGGGACAAGCGCGTGCACCCAGCGCAGTAGCTGGGATTTAGATGTGCCCGGGTCCCCGCAGAGTAGGATGTTGATCTCAGATCTGTAAGATAGAATTAAATGCGAATTAGATAAGACTAGCTCTTGCCCGCGGCTTCGCCCGCGTGGATGTCGGAAAATATCCCACGGGAACGTACTACCGATACCAAGATTACATACCTAAAAGCCGAGGCAAAGGTCATTGACTCCTACCGCTGCGCCCGCGTTATGATCAACCATAATTATTTTGTCACGCGTAACATTAAATCTGTGATATCTTTTAAACTATTCATTTAAATGAAATGATACCACATTTTAATCTAAATTAAATGCTCAATTTAAGTAACATAGTTTATTGGATAAGGATTAATATAATACCGGTCAAAATAGCTTCGGATGAAATTTTTATTAAATTCTGAAAGATAAAAATAGTTATTGTGGGTCATGCTTAGAAGATTATATGCCATCGCGAACTTTTTTGTTGAACTTTTTAAGATGAACACTACTATAGAACATAAATTTTATGTAACTTTTACGATTTCCGCGGCGCACGCCAATAAAGTTCCCACTCCGCATGATTTTTTCCGACATCTTCAACAATAATCGTCAAATTTCAGCCAATTTACACAAAACCTTAATGAACACTAAAACCTTCCGCATGAATCACTCCGCCCATTGGTGAAAACTGTTTGATAATCCGTTCAGTAGTTTTGAGTTTATCGCGTTCAGACAGACAGACCTGGCGGGGGACTTTGTTTTATAATATGTAAGGATATACAGCAAAATTTTAAATTTACTATGGTTGGTTAAATTCACTAACCATTGTAAATTTCAATATCAGATTGACTAATTGTTAGGGTCAAACCATACTGGGACGCGCAAAGATGCTTATAGAAACCTGCTTTAACTAGTTCAGTGGCGTGTTCTCACTCAATAGAATGTATACAGCCTATAGTAGAGCACTGGTGTTCTCTCCAATTGCACGCTACTTAGCTCTCATTCAGCTGGTTCCAGCCATCTTGCGAAGATCATCGCTCCATCTAACTTGATGCCATCCCATAAACGAATAAATAAAGAGAAACTCGTCTACAAGCTGGACTATTCAGGATTTACCTAAAATGTGTCCGACCAGCGGCATTAAAGTTCTTCTTGGTTCCTCCCAACAGTTGTAGCAGACATCCCTTCTTAATGTCTAAGTTCTCATAGATGGAGGGCGCGATGGCTCGTGCTAGTCGTTCGTAGCTGTCTGCTTGGGCGGCTAACTCTTTGAATAACTCGATGCGTTCGGGAGGGAAGCGATGTTCTTTGCTGTGGAGAAGAAATAAATGTTTTAGTAAGAGGATACGAAATGTATCGTTGTAAACACGGCTACACATCAAGCTATCCATTTCCAGTTTATGCTCATCTCGCATTGTATAGGATTTCCGTATAATGCGAGGTCAACTTATACTGGGAACGTATAGCTTGATATGTAGCCGTGTGTACTAGCTGAACCCAGCTGTTTTACGTGCATAAGTCTCGATCCCGAACATACCAGAATACAAATATATATTTCCTATGTCCTAATATCCAGGTCATGGTCTACCCATGTGCCGAATTTCAAATATTATCCAAATCCGTTTAGCCGTTTTGCGTGAAAGTGACAAACTCACTTTCGCATTTATAATATTAGTTATTGTCCGAAAGGGTTACCGTGGCCCCTAGCAATATAGGCAAATGAAGGAACACAAGAGGGTTTTAGTCAGTAAGAGTCTGACACGCCCTCCCGCTTCACTCAGAGCGGGAGAAGTTATTTGATAATTTACCACCCAAAAAAAAAGGATGTATGTAATAGTTCGGCTGTATTTTGTTTTTAACTAAACGCAACCAAGTCTGGGGATGTGTTTTGTAATATTGGGCAATGTTTAGTTAGAACTTAAGTATTGGCATGGTTTAAGCATAAGAGTTTAAGCAAGATAAATATAAAAGTTTCTATTAGCGAGCCGATATTCCACTAAGACCCCCTGGCCTCTATCCCACTAGATAAGTGTACGAACCCCTCCTCCGTCTCCAACAGCCTATCGCTGTGCACCTTCCTGTAGTGCAGCGCGTCGATGTGCGTCCGGTGCAGCGCCTTGAGCGTGGCCTTGCGCGGGTGCACGCTGGCGGGCGCGGCGCGGAACACGCCCGTCACGCTGACGCGCTCGCCGGCCGCGACGGCTTCTACCAGCGCGCCGTGTGCCAACACGCTGACGGTTGCGGGCGTGCGGCCTGCTGGCATGTCGTCTGCGAAAATACATCAATGTCAAGTTAATGAATAGATTTTGTAAGTTTCATTGAGTTTTGGCCCGAGAAATAGTAGGAACAAAGAAGACAGCATTTTTAGGCTACAAAAGATTAATTGCCTATATACCATAATGTGCTCACCGGGCGACTCCTGCAACTTAACAAGCTGCTTATCACTGAAATGCGACCTGTTATGTATCAGGTTGTAGGAGTGCGCAGTGTTGCAGTGCGAACAGTGCGCGGGCTCGGGCACGCGGCCGCGCTCCAGCTCGGCCGTGGCCGCGGCGCCGCACACCGCGCACCGGAAGTACGCCTCGCGCATCTCTGGCACGATGCTGGAAGTGCGGATCACCATGCCGGAGAGGGTTACTAGTTGGTCGATGTCTGAAAGATTAGAAATAGAGTTGGTAGAATTAATGTTTTTCAATATGGAGGTTGAGGTATACTGATAGAGGTTAATATTTTCAGGGTAGTCAATTTTCGTAATAGATACCAATTTTGTGAAAACATATTTAAAACAATATTTTATAACTGTCTTATCCTAAGCTTACTATTTATCTACATACTTCAGTTAGCATTTATAATGAGGTAGATTTCTCAAAAAAATTCTCAGATTGATCCTACCTTCGGGGTTCAAGTCCCTCATGTGTCGCTGCGGCGCGTTGAACGGCCGCACCTGTATCTGATGCTCCAGCACCGCCGCCGGGTAGCGCTCGAAAAACAACTCGTTCACTGCCGCGTCAAATGCTGGGACCACCTACATAGAACATAACATATACTAAGTAAAATTATAGATGCGAAAGTGAGTTTGTTAAGCTTTCACGCTAAAACGGCTGAACAGATTTGGATGAAATTTGGCACATGAGTAGACCATGACCTGGATATTAGTACATAGGAAACTATGTCATAAACATAGGATACATTTAATCCCAATATACGCACGGGATCGAGACTTATACGGGTGAATCCACAGGGCGCAGCTAATTCATGATACAACAATTTAAATTCTAGCCACCTGAGATTCCACTTGCATTCTATACTAGGGGAAGATACATAGATAGAATACTCTTTATTATTATACCATATGAATTACAGATATAAACGTAGCAATTTTACATAAAGTGACACAATGAACGATCTTTTTGCAAAAACCGATCTTTTAAAGAGAACTACTACTGAGAATAACTCTTGTGTTTAATCCCTTTACCTTTCGATATAATCGGTTCAGTAATAGAGCCGTCAAGCTGTACCAAACAAACAGATATAGTTTGGATGATTTGAAAGTAATATTTTTGATGATCATCATATATTTAAGGGATATAAGCCTCTTTAAGTAATTCTTCAGGCGATTTTAAGATATCCACAGGACCCGGGTTGTCTATCAGGACCCGGGTTGTCTATTATTTGCCGAGAACCACCAGTATTTACTATAATTGTGCTACAATAAAGAGATTGTTTGAAAAATCTCACCTCCTGCGGATAGCACACTAGTTGACGATGCAATTTGGAATCAAATGCTTTGATGTGTTCACAGTCCACATCCAGGAATGGCTCTTCTAATGTATTTATCTGAAAAAGACACAAGGTTTAGTATGTATTGTGGAGAGGTTGCTATACAACATGTAAAAAAAACCATGAGGGTGTTGTTAGGTGTCATACTGAGAGTCTATTTATGTGGTAATTTTTAGGAAAATCGTAATTTTTAGGAAAATCGTAATTTTTTTTTTTTTTCAATGGGGATTTTACCTTGTTATTACATGGGGCGCGGGCGGCCGTCGTTTAGCGGGTGTCTACAAGTCATAACTTATAACCTCTGTAGAAAATTTGCTCATTATTAATGAATTTGGGGTAATTTTGGTATTAGAAATAAGATTTTGAAATAGCGATAACTTTTTTATTTTCAATAATAATTTAAAAAATTATTACTTTTAGGTAATGTTATTGCAGTAGCTATGAGCCCCTTTTGGCTGGGACAGTTTTTTTTTACATATTGTATAGATAGGCAGCTTTGCTGTCTGTTAGTTCAAAAGGAACATACATTTAAAAAAAAATACATGGTCGTCAACGCATCGAAAATCGATGATGTTATTTACAATAATAATATTTTAATTATTTAATCATAATAATTTTCTTTATTTACACTTCAAAGTCACAAACATCTGTGTAGCCCTCTTGTAGTAGGAGTTCCTGTATCACGAGAGCCGAAATGATGATGTTATAGATGTTAACTGGCGGTTTTCTATAAACTAGGCTATTGGCATTATTTAATATGTAAAATAATGTACCTACAACTCAGGAAAAATAATCCTAGTGTGAAGCACAATAACATCACGCCTGCACTACCCGAAGGGTTCGGCAGAGGTGTACCTACGTACACTATTTGCGCTGTAGCATGGTGCGGGTGACAGTTGCCCGTATGACGTTTTTACTATTGCCTAGAAGTGTTTAGTACACAGTAGAAAAGTGAAGTGATATTATTCATATCTTACCTCTTCCAACTTCTGTTCATACAACGGCTCGTTAGTCAAAGCGGTCGGCTCCACAAACCTCTGTAAGAACTTTATGAACTTGTCGCGACACTCGGCGATGGCTACGTCTGTTCCCCACACGACAAGTTGTGGCTCGCTTGACGGCACGTCTGCACCAGTGTCGTCGATCTAAAGGAAAAATGTTAGTAGGTTATTTAAAATGATATGATGTTCATAACCAACTTTTTATGGTCGTAATTTTGCGTTATTTTTGGTATTGATCATTCTCTTGAGTCTATCAGCCTGTAGTGAATAGGTTGCTTCTAGGCAAGTATGCCAATAAACGCATTTGCTTTCTTTCAGCATCGTCGACAGAATCATTAATTAGTTACTACCGATGGAGATCTTGAATCTAAGGGGCGTGAGATACGCGAGAATACTTAGGTAAAAGATCTTAGGAAATTAATCAGATACTTTTTGAAAAGATTTGGAAAACCGGTCTTCAAGTCTTCAGGCATTCTACATATTATTTTCAATACTTAATCAAATAAATCCTCAACAGATCTTTTGACAACACACAAAAAACCAAATCAACTGTCATGACTCATTCAGTAAAATCATGGAAAAATACAAAAAAACGTAAGAGACAAAGAAAAAAAAAACATTACAAAAATGCGCGATTCCGGATGTGACTTGCAGATAAAACCCTCGTATGCTAGAAGCGAATTCGAGTCTGCTACGAGTTTGGAAGAAAAGGCTTCGTCTATTATCAGCAGCTGCCGGATCTGCCTGTCTTCGATCCTAGACCCTGCAGCCTTGACTTGCGGTCACAGGTTTTGCGAGAAGTGCCTGACGCAGTACTGGCGGATACGGGAGAAGCCGGATTACATCGTGTGTCCGCTGTGCCGAACTTGTGCATTCAATGTGGATTTTGCTAAGGTATAACTCGTTTTCACTAACACTAAGCGACACCTAAGTAAATGCCTAAATAACCTAAATTCAACTTCTGGCATAGAGCCGAGCGTTGAATAGTAGTATAATAGAATCAACAGCGCGCTTTTGAATGTCCAACAATGGACTGTAATGAGCTAAGCTAAGTTGTATAGAGAACAGTACACGTAGTAAGAACTTAATACACTAATGTTTTGTCAATGAAGATCGGGGCCGGCAAGGATTCTTAATTTATTGAGGTTTCACCAGAACGACGGAACGCGACGGAAGATAAGCGTGCATGTATCTGTAATGATTTTTAAATTGTCTCAAAGTCAAATCATTTATTTTGTAAATTTTGATGTTCAAATAGGCCCATGTATGGCACATGGGCCTATTTGAACATCAAAATTTACAAAATAATAGAATTGATTCGCCCCTTCCAAAAGATAGTTTTTGTATGGAGAAGAATGGGCAAGAAACTCCACCGTTTACTCTTTTTACAATAGTTTGTATAGGTACATACACTATTTAAATAATAATATGTGAAGATGCACCTAGAATAAAATTACTATACCATAATAGGTAAAATTAATTCAAAATGAAGCAACAACAGATAATTTAATTATGTGATAGTGCATGGTGCTCACATATTTACAAACATTGTAAAAGTAGACGATTTTCCTAAAACAATAAATAATTCAGTGTGTGAGGAAGTAATTACAGAATGTAAAATCAATGTCATATAACACAAAAATAATAAATTTTAAATTTAAATTAGCAACCTGTTTGATTTTGTTTTGATTCTAAATTGTCCTATGGAGCAGGACCAGCAAGTTTCCAAGCACTCTTATCCTAGATATAATCCTCTAATCTGCCTGCAAAATATCAGGCTGAATTTCTGTCATCTATATCAGATTGGAGTCGTTAGCATGCTGAGATTCTGTCGCGATTTACAATTAATAAAAAAAATAGTTTTTAAATAACTTTCATAACATTTTTCGAAAACTCTCTAGTTGCTTGGAACAGTACTAATTATATGACTGTTCTGACCCCTTAGTTGCAGCCTGTAGATTTCTTGTAGAAAACTGTATTCAGAGTTTTAGGGAAGTACTATGTTTTGAAGATGAAACTGTGTTTGATATCTGCACTGCAACTGAAAATAACTGCAGATTCTGTTGAACATATTATAAGTGAAATACTTTTCAACAGAGAGAAAAACGCGCGTCGACCGAAGACTTCAGAAAAACTTTCACAGAAATGACCAACATGAACGAATCAGACGTCAACAAAGCAATGATATTTTGCTTCAAAATCAGTGTCCTTTTACCCGCTTTGTACTGTTTAGTGAAATGGCTCAAGATACCACTCGTAGATTTATTCACAGACATACGTAACCATCTAACAAATTGAAACTGTGCATACATGTTCAGCGATAGTATTGTGTCATAGATAATTTAATATTTATAATAAAGAAGCAAAATGTACCAACATAATTATTTTTTAGTTCTCACTTAGCTCCTTTGAGGATGGTATAGGTGGGCACTAAATTATTTTTCTTATTTACTATTGAATTTATCTAGTGGTTCAGTATTTGAACATTTTATTAATTAACTGGTACCTCATCCCTACTTGACATCATGGACAGATATGCTTTTAGGGGTTTAGAAAATGGAACCCTTATAGGATCACTCCGTTGTCCGTATGTCTGTCTGTCAAGACTTTTTCTCAGTAATGTGTACAAACCAATAACCTGAAATATGGTATAACTTTTGTTTGTCGCCGCCTGCTATACCAAAATTCTATAGATTATAATGCTTGTTTTTCTCTTTTCAGTTATGTATTTTTGCAGTAGTTTTTAGTTTTACACTTACCCTTCTAGTAGGTGTAGCAGCACTAGGAGCCGGCACATTGCGGCCAGGCTGGTTACTCTTCAGGTCAGCTCTCTGTCTCGCAGGAGTCATGGCACCGCGTAAGTTGGAGCGAGGAGTGCTCAGGGAACTGGGTGTACCGTAGTTGAGAGGGGAGCTCATGTCTATGTCTGTACCTGAATAAATAGGAATATTTTCACGTTATTTATAAAAAAGAAGCTACTGGTCTGTAGTGATGATACCAAATCATCACTACATAGCAGTAGATAATGTGAAAAGGTGGGCAATAAATAAAATAAATAAATAAAGAGTTTTCAAAAACCCGTGTTCTTGAAACAACATTTATTTAATTTCCCATGAATGGTAGTCAGTGACATGCATAATACTTCTACATGCATAATCTTCCCCCTTCTTCTTTGTAAGAGGGATTAGGTAATGCAGCATACTGACCATACATGATGAAAAGATTCTTAAAATTAAAACTATATGTAAAGACATACACAACATGCACATTCAATTATAGCTGACACAATAATGTCAAGTATAACCAAATTATTATTTTATTCTTTTTTACATACAGGCACACTTTGCGTGTCTGCTGACACTACTTAATTAACAATACGATAATAACTAAATAACATTTGTAAGAGTAAACAATGTAAACTGTAAAGTAACTGGGGCATTACAACACAAACATAATTCAGAAGTGCTAACACAAGTAGGAATAATTTATGGAATTTCTTGTTCAACAATATTTACAGTTTGATTATCTATTGAAAGTACTCAAGCTATGTTTATTTATAGAGTTAAAATGTCAAAGTAATTGACACCTGTTTTTACAAGCTTTTTGTTTTTGTACTTCAACTTTCTACCTATCCTCAACTTTGTAACAAAACATCCATCCATTGGACCAACTCAGGCTAGAATATGTTGGAGCCATCTATCTCTCTACCTATTTATAAAACACTAGCTTCCGCCAGCGGATTCGCCGGCGTGATATCTTCATAAATTATAGCCTATGTCACTCAATGATAATTAGCATTATAAGGGTAAAAAAAATGTCCCAGTAGTTTAGAGTTTATTAATTACAAGCAAATTTTTTTTTCTATTAATAATATTAGTGTAGATCATCATTCTGTGTTACTGCTTACTTAATAGTAAACAGTAGCAAGTAAGCAGTGACATAGCTATGAGATGATGTACCACTACTTATTGAATTTGTCCCATTTTAGGCATTATTGTTCAGTTTTATTGGGTTATTCTGTATATCCACCCCAAAAATCCACCCTAAGGTAGATACTCAGAAAACGTATTTCCGAGAATTCACCCTAGGCCTAGTTAGATAAACGGAATATATAGGTTTAGGGTGGATTCTCAGACATACGTTTCAGAGTATCCACCTTTGGGTGGATAAACGGATCGCCCAGAGGATACGGTGGAGCATATGGTGGAGGTCTGCCCGGCTTGGGTGGAGCACCACCGTGTCGTCGTGGATGCGATCGGCAGCGGTGATCTCTCGCGACCAGCCCTCACCTCTTTCTGTGAAGCAGTAATGCTCGCAAAGGAGGAGACGGAACGCATAAGTGAGTGGCAAATTTCGCGCCCTGACGCCCCTTACCGCCGCAGGAGACGCCCTAGGGCGGCCTCGGCTACCGTAGGTGCGGGCTTGCGGACAGTGAGTAATGGGTAGCTCACCATCCGATAAGGACCAGGCTCGGGTCGACGGTGTGTTGTGTTCCACGCACGCCTCGAAAGAAATGTCAGCAGTGCTGACGGGGTTTGCTAATGCCGATGCCTGTCGGAGTCGTTGGAAAGTCCGTAAGTCTGACACTTCCTCCCGCTCCGCCCAGAGCGGAAGAAATTATAAAGGGTGTATAAACGAAATAACCCATTTTATTGATAGTATTATTATGTCGATAAAAACATACCAAGTGGACTTGAAGCTATGGCACGAGCTGGTGATGTGCCCGGTGCTTCTCCGGGAGTGCGCGGCATCCTTCTAGGAGTGCCAGGCGTCTGTGGGGTCCCTCGCGGTGTACCAGGGGTTCCATCTGAAAATAAGTTTATTTTTACTTTGAAAAGACTTTACGACACATTATCCGACAGTATATACAACGTCAAAAGAAAGCAGGTTAAAGAAAAACTATCAAGATGAAAATTCTCATTGTTCTTCTACTGAACTTCACAAATGGTACTGAATACTTGTCAAAGTTATTACAACAACGACAAGTTATTTCTATTGAATGAGTGGAAATTATCCACGTTTGTACAAATAGTACACATAAATATTAGGTACGTTAGATTAAGTAAAACTTACTTTGAGAGGGAGTGCCGGAGGAACGCTGCGGTGTTTCTGGAACAACAAGTTGTTGCGACGAGCGGGTTCTCCGCGATGGCGTTGGAGCATCTGACGACGCCTGTGATGCCGGGCGCTTCGATGGAGTAGACATTTTTTCTTTTTACACTAATCACAGAAGTAAATATTACGTTGTTTTCAGAAATATTATAAACAAAACGCGGCGTACGCACAATAGGTTACTTTTCATTTGGCGCGAAATATTGACAGCCACTGTCAGTTTCCACTTTCACACAAGTTTCTGAACGAATTTTGGAAAGAATCTAGAACTGCTTTTACAAATCCTGGTGTTACTAATATATTATTATGTCTAATTTTGGTTTTTTCTTTCTGAAGAATTTGATCTATTTTTATGAAATTAGTTTTATGAGACAAATCGACAGTGGCTTCAAGTCAGAGGCCCTGGTGCAATGATGAGGAAATTAGATTCCCTTTACCCATCTCCCCGGTTTTAAAGTTCAATTTATACGAAAGAATCGTGCTGCACAAAAACCGCCTCTGTGGTCTACTGGTTAGATCACTTGTCTCGGACTCAAATGTCTCGGGTTCGATTCCCAGTGGGAGCATTTTCTGCTCGATTTGGTTGTTGGTTGAGCTTGTTCTAAGCCCGCCTGGCTAGCTATCACCACCATCTTACCTAAGTCTATTGCCTTATAAAAATAAATAGTGTACTTGAGTTTTTAGATTATAAGTTGTGAATTTAATAGTGTGTAGTATAATGTCATCTATGAATTAATTGTTAAGTAGGTACCAAATTTAAATTAATTTAAAAATGGGGATAAAACCTCCCTTCAGATGACGCTGATCTCCAGCGTCTTATAATTTGAAGCCTAGCCATATTTTTTTATAAACAAGCGACTTCTATTATGCATAATTATTAAGCCCAGTTGCGCAGCTGTTTTCTGTAAAAATACGGGGACTCTTGTATTTTCCAAAGATGTTATAAAAAGAAAACTGTGGGAGAAAGCTCTCCGAAAAAAAATGGAATCAGATACTTTATCGAGACAATGCTTTGAGCCTTTGAGCCTTTTATGGAAGAAAGTGGTTAATAGGTGATGCTCTCAAGAGAACTAAGTCTGTTTTCATTATATACTGGCACCACAAGTGTAAATGTAAGTGTAAGTGTTATGTAAATTATAGTAAAGTATGTGCGTGTTTATATTTATTATCATATAAGATCAGTGCTAGAAGTGCTATCTCTGAGGTTTTTCAGTCAGGAAGATCATGTTCGAATTGGTTTTCAACTCTATCAGGTTATTTCTATCGTACGCCTCCAGTCTTTAATAAAAACGAACTTAAAGTCAACAAACACAAAATAACCTAAAAAAAACTTTTTTACAAAGTCGGTTGTTTTTTTTTATTTTTTTTTATAAAAAAGTTTTTTCTCACTTATAAGTGGGTAGTTTGTAATTTATCTAAGTTACAATAGCCTAAGCTCAACTGCTCATCACATTTTACAAAATATTGTTTTTCCTGATGCAGGGACGTTAATCGTTGAAGAGTTCTCCTGGTACTTCACCATCAGCTCCACTTCTCTATATGCATTGTTATGAGCATAGATGCATTGCATCTATGTTAAAGTAATCGAATCGCAACCCGTGAAATACTTATTATTGAGTAATTCCGTTGGCCATTTGTGGTCTTCATCATCAGTTCCATTTCACCAAATGGTGCTTTCCAAGAGCAACTGCACGAGTTACTATAACTATACCCAAATTGCGATAGGTTTGCTTATAATATTTGAAGAGTTCCCTCGATTTGTTTAGGATCCCATCATCAGATCCTGGTTTCCTTATCATTGTACTACTCTTGGGATATCTCCTTTCCAAAAAAAAAAGAATCATCAAAATCGGTTCATAAACGACGAAGTTATCTGCAAACACACATAAAAAAGTATATACGGTCGAATTGAGAAACCTCCTCCTTTTTTGAAGTCGTTTAGTAAAATATAAAACGTTCATTTTATATTTTATCAACCGACTGCAACAAAAAGGAAGAGGTATTGACTTTTCCACTAAAGCTTCTTTTTTACCAGTGGTAGAAGCTTCCCGTGTCTTTAGCTCGTCTTTTAATAGTGCTACACTCCAAGTCTCATACATACATCATATTTATCCAGTTTTCGTATAATTTGTGATCGACACAAAAGTTAACATAACCACAACAATGGCGGTTTAAAGACGTACAACTGTGCTGCCACCTGTTATGAGTTTTTAACCACATTTACTAATGGCAAGCATTATTCAAGTAATTAGTTAATTTCTTAAAATAATATCCAATACGTATTTGCACGCCGAAATTAAAGGCATAATAAGAGATTGATTTATTATCATAAAAACCTTCTGCAAATAAATGATTTAGATTTTTTTTTTAACAACAATATTATCAGCATTGTGGTGTTTCGGCAGTTAGAGGTAAGATAGCCAATTCCTGATAATCCAGATTGGGGGCGAGTTGGTTCATGCCTTCTAACGCTCTCGTGGACTGAGGCTCTAGGCCGATGCATAGTTGATAGGCAGACCTCACTGCTTAGACGCTGAGTGAGCCCCAAACACCGTAGGCCCAAACGCCCCGCCCCACTTTACACCATAGTAGGTACGCCACTACAAATCGACTATCACCGAAATTCCTAGCTGAAGAAATTATAATGTCCAGAAAAATCTAATTCCAGAAGAAAATTAATTAAGTAATCGACTAGATAAATTGTCTCTGGATTGAGTAACAACTCTATTGTTGTCAACTTTCCATAAACAAGACAAATATCTTTTTTAAATCAATTGATCGTTCATTCACCGCTGATGTTTTTACGGTGTTATTTTATGATAATAAATAAATATAACGATAATTGCGAAATAAAAGCGATTGTGATGCTCAGCAGTATTTAAAATTAGTGCAATAAAATTATCAGAATCAATGTTCTATGCTAAAATATTGATTGGCGTTGTAAAAGCTATCTTTGTGCAATCTACCTGCATAGTAGAAAATATTTTCGTGAATAATTATCTTTGACGGGACAAATAAGATACGTTTTAAATGGACAATGTAAAGTGTGTACGCACTATCGAGAAGTACGTATGTTTACTTGTGATTCAGCGGTTCTCCCACAAGGACTGAAGATATTTTGGTAAGTATCGGTAGGTACCGCGATGATTCATTTTATCTCTGGGTGCATTTCCATTGTAAAGGTCCTGGATAGGGTGCCCGCGATTAATATTTAACTAGATGGAACTCCGCGCATGATACACAATTATCACGCTGTATGAATTTAATACACATAAGATGCCAATTAAGGGGTACCTTTTTTGTCTAATAAAATAATAAATAGTAGGGTAGGATTCTAGTATTGAAAAAATCCTAGCTCATCATCCTTACAAGAGCAGACAGCTGTGTAGCTAAGGAGCCAGGGTTTTTAGAACATGTGAAGTATTAAAAGGTCAAAATAAAACAATGTTATGTTTTGACTGAAACAAGAAAAAAACATAATTTCATCATAGAGCTAAACATTTTGTAAAGAGATTATAATTTAGATTCATAGGGAGTTATTTATAATATAAAAATAACAAGTAAAGTTATGGTTTTACATAGAATCAATAACAACATGGCCTTTTCACTTTCCCTCTTCAAAGTTCAAGGTAGAGTTACAAAATTGATCTTGAGTCTGGAGATTTTCTTTCATAATAAAAAAAATGGTTAAGCAACAACAGTATTAGTTATTTATTTTTGGAGACAGTTCTATTTAAATCTAAGATTCATTATTATTTTGTTTATTTCCTAACTAAAAACTATAAAATGGGTAGGTAGGTATGTACCCAAACATGTTTTAAAATGTTTTTTTTTTCCTTCTTATATTCATCCCCTTATTCCAAATTCAAATAAAAATAATTTTACCCATTCTTGTTTGCATGTTGAGCCATTGAGGTGAGAGGTCAATGACCTCTGTTGCAAGGCAATGTACATTTTTTTAATAACTGACACATGATGAGATTTGAATAGTCATCATTTTAATATTAGTAATGCAATCTCTAGTGTCTTTAGATTCTTGAAATTATATATATATATATTTTTATTCTTGTTATGGAGAGAGTGCAAGTAAGAAAGTTTGTTTAAAAAATCTTTTTCTAATTTAAGTTAACCTTAGCATCATTAATTTAAGGAATCTTTATTCAGAATTACACAAGTACCTGAGTATGATGATGACTGATAAATTATTGAATTCTGAATGTTGAAGCTCCTCTTCAGAAATATTTATAGTTAAAGACTTGAAAATTAGCATTCTAGCTGCAATATTTAAACTTTAATACACAGTTAGATCTGTGGGATCATAAATTGTTACACAAGAGAATCAATGACCTCAGTGGGCCAGTGCAAGGTCTTTGAAGACTTGCATTGGCACGTGAGTCAGAAAATTTAGTAATATAATGAAGATTTTATTCAATTTTAAATGTTGTGATCCTATTTATGTATAAAACTAAATTTTTCATTAATAAAAAAAATAATTCGCTTCTGAAAAATATGAATGAAATTGGGAATTCAACATTACATAACAGCTTGCCTGTAATCTCTGAAGGTTTAGGCACAGGTTTTATGTGTACCCATATTTTGGCAGTTGTGTAGGGAAATTAAGTTTTAGTTTTTTACTCAAATGAAATGTATATTAGACCAGTATCCAACTTATTATTTTCATGTGAACTTGAAACCTTTTGATGCTTGTGTGTACTTGTTTTTTTAGTCCACACTAATATTATGAAGAGAAAAGATTTGTGGTTATATTTGTTATGAATAAACTCACAGATTAGGGGACCAATATTAAAAATTCTTTCACCAGTAGAATGGCTATTACTGAGTAAGATAGGCTATAATTTATAAAGATATTACATGGGCGAAGCCACTGGCGGAAACTAGTATTTAATAAACTATTATAATTGAAAACTTTGTGTTATGGCTGAACTGAATTGTAATACTTAAGTAAAAATTATTACTTCCAGGAATTAAATGATTACTGGTAGGTTTACCCGTAGTACACAGTCCCTATTTAATTACAATAACTATTAGTTATTTTTTGGAGCATTTCTTAACCATACAAACTTAATTAACTCATGCTATTAATTTAATAACTCAATTTTATAGATCTTCTTAATTTGCCGTCATTTATTTCAAGGCAAAAATACTTGTGAAATTTTCCCCTATGAAATCCTTTTAAAACCAAAGGGAGCTTCAGGACAAGTGTTGATTAAGGAAAACTATTGATTTCTGTAGCTCTGTGTAAGGGGGCATATTTCTCGTAATCTCAAGCAAAGTAATCCTGCCTACCCTTCGGGATGCGAGATCGCATGCGCCAAGCGCTGTTCACCCCTCATGCGGACTCCGCAATTATATGTATATAACTATGTTACCGTACTACGCATCTACGATATCTACAATACTGGAAACGTTTCGTACGGATTCTATTTGGCGTACTTTTGCTTTTTAATTTTAGTGTCTCGAAACTCGATTTTAGAGTCGTGTATCGCAATTTTAGAGTCAAATAATTATCTAAGCTTCTTTCCGTCCCACGCTTGTCGAAAAATCTATAAACAAAAAGGGTTACTAAGATACGCCATGAAATTATTGAAATATTATTATGATGGTTGCACATAACATTATTGATGAAATAACTGGAAGCCTGGGATTTCATCCGCTAATTTTAAACAACAACAAAGTTTGTCAACGATTTTAATAAAACATTGTACAGAAGGACCAAAATCGATTCAGTCGTTTTCTAGATCAGTCCAAATATAGAGACGGTACGTATGAACTTTTCTATTACATATACCGATCATTTACAACGAACGAGTAAAAATCAATACCATAGAGGAAGCAGTATTTTTTTTGTAACGATTCTGGCAACGCATGATGCATCACTAATGTTGCTGTTGACCCTACCAATTAACTCAAACGGGTGTGTGAGTAGGTACACCGAATAGTTTGACGCACAAAACGAACAAATGTATGAAACCTTAGTGCGGTCGAGAAACCTTAGTTTAACTTAAACTTACGTCACTCAAAAGTGTGATGAAAAAGGTAATCATTTGTGAAGCAAAGTTTGAAACTGGGCAAAAGGTCAAATGGTTTGAACCTGAAAAGTTCTGTAGGTAGTTGTTTTACTCAAAAGTCTTACTTGACTCTCTATTCAGTTGAATTGGCCGTTTTGAAGTAAAGTTGTGTTTCAAACGTTCTTCATTAATTTTCGAGTTAAACGTAGGACCGGCCAAATTAAGTATAAACTAGCCAATAGCTAAACTTTCGATCATTCACTTTATTCCTATTTTCTAAAGGCCGTCTGGCCGCTTTGGTTTTAAGGTAAGGCCTAAGGCACGGAGAGCTATGCTGTTAGCAAAGCTCTCCCTAAGAAAGGGAAGATTTAAAAGGTATAGTCTAGTTGATCCAATACCACCCAGTACCGTAATTGCGTAATTTATTTTCGTAAACGATTATGACAAGTTTGTTTCATTTTGACAGTTCAACAACATTCATTGCGTTATTTACGTTGTTGAGCAGATTTTTTCCAACTTATGAAGCAATGGATTAGCAATCTGTTTCAAATCGAAACAGATTGTGATTGATCGTGTATTACTTAATTAGGGTACAGTTTCTGAATATATCAATTGATAAAAGATTTGGTAGGCTTACAAAACAGGGGTCGGCAATGATCCATCTATTCGGGCCATGACTAACTAGAATATTTCACAATTTAGCAACACCATTAGGATTACTTCCCTTAACTCTTCATCAAGGATCTTCAAGAAAGCTTTAAACGTACCTACTACGTCTCAAATATTCCTTTGTTTCATAACTACGCAAATACCGATGATATCAGTGGTTTTGATAATCGATTATGTTATTATATCTTTTGAGTCATTGCTTGATTTCCATAGCGTTACATCCGGAATTATTTACGTATCTGCCCACCTTTCTAATACGTAGAATTAGGCACTTAAAAGATAATTTAAGCCTATGATCTTCTTCCTTCGTTGGAATTTCTTATCATTATTATTTATAATCTTGCACTAGGTTAACTTAGTGACAGCATCTTAACCTAGATAAGTTTAAGAATAGGCTAAAAACGTAAGCGTAGCGTAACGTAGAGAAACTACGATTCTCTCTCGGTGGAAATCCGTCAATTTGCAGAAAGTCGTCTCCCTTAAGGTGAAAGCGCCGACCCTGCCCGCGAAATTCAAATTTTCTTACGTTTTTTCTATTTTTTAGGTCAGTCTCAGATCTCATGTTAATGATTGATTGATTTGCGGTCGTAAAAATAATAAATATATATTTACAGAATGTTAATAATTAAAATCGTAAATACTCAGTGATGGTGTATAATGTCATAAATTCACGAAATTGACATTCTTAGCAGCAAATAATTTGATATGTTATTTAGGTAACCGTGAGATGTGGAAGAAATGGAGGGAGGCCATCTTTTATTACCGCCAATCAATCAATCATTAACATGAGATCTGAGACTGACCTACAAAATGAAAAAACATAAGAAAATTTGAATTTCGCGGGCATGGTCGAAGGTTGCACCTTAAAACAGGGTATCTCAAAGAGAACAGTTTATCTCGTTGGGCTAACAGCCGATTTCTGTCCCGACAAACACTTCCCAGCGAAGATTCATCGCATTTCGGAAATTCAGATCTAAGCCCTCCGGTCCTAAGATCCGCATTTCCGGAATATTTATTATAACACAAATCTAGGGATTTAAGTCTATATAGTAATCTCTTTACCCTCATAATCTTGTGTTTTTTGAGAGGATAATGGTATAATAATCAAACAATTGTGATGATGATGTGTCGTGATGACCCAGTGGTTAAGGCCTCGCCTTTCATGCACGAGGTTGTGGGTTCAAATCCGGGCAAGTACCAATGTGACTTTTTCAATTCATATGTACTTTCTGAGTTTATCTTGGACATTCCTTACATTGGTGAAGGAAAAACATCCATCGTGAGGAAACCTGACTTATAGTTAATATAAGTCTAAAATCGCCAACCCGTCTTGAGCAAGCGTGGTGATCAACGCTCGTGCCTTCTCTGTATGAGAAGAGGCCTTTGCCCTGCAGTGGGACAATAATAGGCTGGTATTATTAATCAAATAATATTATGAGTCTGTCAAACTAGAGATCCCAATTTGTTAATAGTACACCGATGATTGGCCGGTCGCGTTTTACGACACCCGTAGGACGTGATGGGACGGTTTTCGGAGCCGGGACCACACGGCTAGTTTATTTATTTGCGTTTGGGTAGTTGACGTGATTGAAGTTTTAGGAAGAAAGATTTAAAGTCGGGAAGTATTGTTCGAAAGTAACTCCAGTGGCTCAGTCCAGAATAAACTAAAAGAAATATGTAAAATTGTTGAGCTTTGAAGACCCTTGGTCTTAAAGTTGTTATGAACCTGTTGTTGCTGTTTTTCTCTGGATTTGTGCCCGGTTGATGGCAATAGGCTCGTCCCCTATTACATGGGACTCAAACACAACTGGCGAAATGTGGGTGTTCTATAGGTACACCTCTGCCCAACCCAGGGAAACCAGGCGTGATGTTGTTATGAACCTTTGTCTTATAATTGCAACTTTCCACAAACTAATTCAACTTGACCTGTAATGTTATCTAATCAGACTAATGGCCACTTCTCCTAATTCTACTATCTCCAGTGTCTTAGGTCAGGTTCCATTAACAGATTGCTATCAACACTTTTTAATTTTGCGACCTATCCACTAACACCTTCGTTAGTCTCGTCTCTAGAAAGCGTAGCAAACGCAGCTACGAAGATCATATTTCGTTTGGTCTTGAGACCAATAATCTGATTGATATGATTCATATATCTAAAATATTTATATTACGACTGCAAAAACCGTTTGTAACGTTAGAAACATCGCTTCTTGACGATCTTAAAAAATCTTTAAAAAAATATTATTTCTTTATCTTATTTGCTGTAGTATTTTTGCTAGATTTTCAAACTTACGAAAAACAAAACTGTTCAGAGTTATAATGCTCATTTGTTGTAATTTTCAATGAAACTTGGTTGGCAGTGAGTGTGCCCACAACTCGTCATTCATTCAGGTAGATTTCTCCGGCTCTGTCCAGCGATGCTCAATGTTTTACATTTTCTGACCTTTAATTTACCTAAAACTATGTAGGTTTAGGATGTACTTTTGTAAAACAAAGATTAATAACACCTCCTTTCGTTCTGCCTTCAGAATATAATGTTTTCTATTTCGGTTATAGATTTGCTGCAATCGATTCTGGTTTCGGTAACTTCAAGACTTTGTTCTCCTTCTCCAACAAATATTGTGTATTGTGTACTTGTGTTTATCTAGGTAAACTAAAATGTCAACATGGAAACAGAATAAATTCTAGCCGATCTTTGAACTAACAATGTAACTTTCAAGTTTCTGGTGTTTTTCGTTTCTAAATCTAAATTATTATATTTGCCAGCTGCCTACCAAATCATTTAGCAATGTTAGCTACCACTGCGCTATTAAGGGCGGTGGGCGCGGAGCAGTGGAACACCGTCGTAACATGCCCGATCTGCGCAAACCTATTGTTTCACTCCAACTCCATACCCACAGAAAAAACGCCAGCTTTCAATTTTTTACTGCAAATGTACGAAGAATGTTACCTGCACTTAGAAATCGGTGTATGTGCGTAATACAAGGTATATTGTACATATTTACAATTTCAATGCATTTGTTCCACCTGTATTTATTTTATTATTGTGCGTAGAGCGTAGTAACCTTTTTGTGATATGGATTTCTGTTTTATAGGTAGGTATCACAGGTAAGTTTTTATTGTTTGGTACGGTTATCACTGTTATGATGTCTAGGAGTGATTTCCGTCATGCTCATTCTACGGGTCTATAGTTAGATGTGTATGTGCGTGGCGCGTCACTCACTGTGAGTGTTATCTTATGCATAAAATGGCGTCAGTAGTCCATAGTCTACGGTCTATATTCCGAACAGTCTCCTTCAATCGACTCTCACAATCTGCGCAGCATTTTAGATACCTAATACCCATGAATATAGTATTTATAAGTAATAGTTTTTACATAGCTCTTATTATCTATATACATTAAATGTTTTGACCGTTTGTCAACCACTTTGTTGACAAGATTCTCGAAATAAAGGTAAAAATCAGTAACAGTACCTAAACTATTTGTCATTAAAAACGAAATAAAAATAAAAATGGCATCTTCTAATTGTCACCACCGCACCTGATTAGTTTTATTTTTATTTCGTTCCAAAGTCATTTAAGAATCTCTTCAACTGAACCTGCTTTTATTTTTATTACGTCTTTACCCTTCCCTGCATTATTGTCCGTGAAAATATCTTACCCTTTTCAGCACTAAAGGGATGAAATGTAAATCCTTTTGCTGTAGGTATCTGAATTTCTCCCATCAGCGCTTTCAAGCGTTAGATAAAGATGTTTTGTTTAAGCTAGTTCATTGCTTTCATTTAGGGTTTTATGGACTACACTATGATCGATTTTGCTTTAATTAGCCGCAAACATGTCTTGATTCGTTATTTCAGGCACAGCTTAAGCTATTTGAGTCTAGTTGAACGTGTTGCAGAAATTGAACTCTATCGCGCAATTATTTCGGAACTGGAGCAAAATATTTCCGTAGCTTTGCCCCACAATCGGTAGCGCTCTCAAAGGAGTATTTCTATCGTGATATTATTACAGCATTTTTATCCGCGGTTTCGCCCTTCACAGAAAATAATGGCAGCTAGGGAAGGCATCGATTTTCGGCACCCTAAGTATACTTCTACAAAGTTCGGGGAGCGCGGGGGCGTCAAGATGGCCGCGGTAGGGACCCAGACCTGCCTCACGCGCACTCGCCTCACAAGGTCACGGTGCATGTGGTGCCACCGCTGCGCCTCCCAAAATACAAAATCTCAATAATAGGAAATAGATTCCGTCCCTTTCTTTTCTATGACAACTACGTTGGTCTCTGTTCCACCATCCGCTCGTTGATTTGTACCTACTACTCCATAGTGATAAATGCTCCTAGTGTTGATTTCGATTGTTCTAGTAAGTTCTGAACCTGGATCCTGTTTTTGAACAATTTTATTTATTCCTTTGAGGTGGGCAATCTCCTGCAAATACAACACCCACGCTCAACAAGCCATTGTTAAAACAGTAACTTCGTGCTAAGATTCCACATGGTTAGGCAACAGAGAGGATTGAAACAAATTCCAAACACTTGCGAAATTCTCTTTGACAACCGCGTCCATAGTCCGTCCCTTGCCAACCCTAATCATAGCAAACCTCCTTATCTAAATTATGGAAAATTTTGGAATGCGACACATATAGCTTCTCTATCGCACCCTCGTCTATTAAGTGTTGCTATCTCACTCTCTCTCTACCTACGATATCACAAGGGGTAGTGGTAGGGCGCGCACAAAAGATTTTGGGATGGTTTTTTTTTCGCAAACTGCACCATATGAAAAGATTCAGTGCAACCATCAGTTCATCGCAGAAGCATCGATAGGGTGCGCTTCTGCGTCCATTTTGTTATTAGTTAATTCATTTGTTTTTAGGTATAATATATCAGTTGTTGTGTTAGTGACTGTGACAGCAATTTGCTGTATTTTAAACAACATTTACATTATGTTCCTAGTGTTATATTTTTAATTGTGAGTACAACTGTAATTAAATTAAAACTGGTGCGTTAGTGTGTGGAAGTGGAATTTTTATTTTAACTTGCTAGAGCTAACTTCTAAGACAACTTTTTTTTTGTGGAATTCCAGTCAGGCAGAGATCACAAACCTAATTAGATTATAACTTTTTGTTCATAGAAGAACCATGTGGTATTTTACATACAAAAAATGCTGAAGCGCTTCCCAATCTCCGAAACAGTCATGAATGTTAATACCTCCCAGTGTTTCACGAAAATAACACCGCGTTTGTTTGTTACAGTTCTGATGACGTAACGAAAGACGCGAAGAATGACGTCGTTCGCTAACCTGACGCAGTCGCTAGCATCGAGCCTGCCATCGACGTCGACAGCTAGCGGCTCCGGTCACAGCTCCAACGACCAGGAGGACCCGCTCGCTATGACGCACATCATATGCAACCTGCTCGAGAACATGAATAAACCATCGAGCCTGCAAACCGCAGCTTCCACCTCGGCATCGTCCAGCATGCCATACGACATTTGGGCACTGCCGGCGTGTAGCTCCCTACAGAATCCACTTGGACCCATAAGTCGTGAGTACAACGTTACCTCCAATAACAACCACCACCAGCATCAATCCAAAGAAGACAACTCGAGCGGCTCGCCCGGCACCTCGTCGTCGGTGTCCATCACCTGTTTCCGCTGCGAAGAGCGCACACCGACGACTCGCTGCCTCGAGTGCAACGATTTATTTTGTCACGAATGTTGTCACAAAGTTACATCTGACTGCCAGCTGAGAGAGCACACGCTGCTCCCTATACACCAAATATCGCCCATAGGGGCCAGGCCTAACTCGGTGAATAACGAGAAAGAACTCATGTTCTGCGAAATACACGGCGATCAGGTTAGATATTACTGTGAACCTTGCATCGTCTTTATATGTCAGGAGTGTACGCTGTGGGTGCATAAAGATCACAATTACACGCCCATTAAAGGTGCCCTTGACATGTGTCGTATCGGTGTTTTTAGAGCAATTGAAGATACGAAAACGGGAACAAAAGCTATAAAAACTGCCATAGATCGCGCTGTTGCTATGTCGAAAGCTTATGAGAAAGAAACCGCAGAGGCTAATATGAAAATAAGGAAAGCGATGCGATGTTATGCTCAGGCTATCGAAGATCGTGAAAAATATTTATTGGATAAAGTAGAAAAGATGCGTCAGGCTAAAATGAATGAATTAACAGATCATATGAATACACTTAGAGGAATATTAGCTGGATTAGCTCATACAAATGAAACTCTAGTGCGTAGCATTGACTCTGAAGGGATCGATTTGTTTATGGCGAAAGAAAAAGGAAGAGCTCAAGTTGACTATTTTTCTTGTATGTTTAAGAACATGTACGTAACAGAGGAACGAATCGTGTTCATCCCTCCTAATTATGATTTAGTGGACCAGTTGAAAAGACAGTGTGACGTGCAGTCCGCGCCGTCTAGTTCATTGCACTCTCTCAGCTCTACATCATCGATACAGTCCCGCCAGTCCTTGCTATCGTTACAGTCATTACAGTCGGCTCAGAGTTTTCAACATCTAAATTATAACATGTCCGGATCTAGTAGCTTGAGATCATTACCAGACTATGGAGGGCCACACACGAGATCAACTAATTATTATGACCACAGCATTTCGTCAAGTCTAGCCTTGGATTCCAACCCTGGCCGCGGAATTGGTCAATCGATACCAGGATATTGGATGTCAGTGTCAGTGAGACCTACACGAAGTCCTGTTCCTGGCGTTCCAATGTTCTCGTTCGCTCGCGAAGGGCAGGATGAAGGACAAGTATCTAGACCTTGGGGTCTTTGTGTAGATAGAGAAGGAAATATTATTGTTGCCGATAGAAGAAACAACCGTATTCAAATATTTAGCAGTAGAGGAGAATTCAAGACAATGTTCGGATCTAAAGGCACTGGGCCTGGAGAGTTTGATCTCCCGGCAGGCATCACCACGGATACTTACGGACGCATCATTGTGATTGATAAGGACAATCATAGAGTGCAAATATTCACATCTTCCGGTAACTTTATTCTCAAGTTCGGTTCATTTGGCAAGGAATGTGGACAATTCCAATATCCGTGGGACGTCGCTGTAAATACTTTAGGAAATATTGTTGTGACTGATACGCGTAATCATCGTATTCAACTGTTTACCAGTGACGGAACTTACATAACAAAGTTCGTGTTCGAAGGTGCGAACCCGGCTAAAATGCTGAAAGGGCCTACGACTCCTAGAGGTGTGTGTTTTACGACATCGGGCAACATTATAGTGTCGGACTTCGAGAATCATCGGCTATTAATGGTGGACCCGACTTTGTCTAAAGTGCTGCACTGTGTGGGTCGTGAAGGTTCTGGAATCGGTGAACTCAATCGCCCATCAGGGATAGTGACTGACGATGACGGACGCATCATAGTCGCCGATTCTAAGAACCACCGTGTCTTAGTGTTTACGTCAGAATTGCGTATTTTGTGGGCCGTGGACCTGAAGAGCCCCGGCCTGGACGACAAGGACCGGCCGAGCGACGTGGCGCTCACGCCCGAGGGTTTCCTCGTCGTGCTGTTCGAGACGCTGCCCGACACCGCGCGCGACATCTCCTCACACGGCAAGCAATACATCAAAGTATATTAATATTATATTACTGTACCTAATGTTAAGGCCAACTAAGTTCGTGGACCTAAGGTCTGCCGTATTTTATTTTGTTTCGTTTTATTTGTGATTTATTTGACAATGTGCCAATTTTATTATTAACGTTTGGAAAAATTCAATCGAGCATAGCTTGCGCGGAGAATTTTAGTTTGCCCATCGACCTAACGTGGATGTGCGAACCATGTTCTCCATGAGTCCTGATGTACTTTTCGTTACCAGTACTTTGATTTTCGTTTCCGTATTTGACTAGTCTCTAAGGACCAAACAATGTTTGCAGTGTAATTTACGATGTAATTTAGATGCCGCAATTATAAATAGCTGTCATTAATCTGTATAACTTTAGAACACACCAAACTCATAGTCGGTGCACTAAATATTTAATGTCGATTACTTATAAATGTACTCTCCGGTCCGATCCCTGCGATCTATCGCTAATATAATCGAATAGAGAAATCGTAAAGATAAACTATTATAGAGAATCACAATGTGATGTAAAAGATGTTTTTATGTGAGATAAATTAAAGGATAACTTGAAAAGTATTTTTCCACAATGTTACATTTTTGCGTTTTTTAACTTGGTTAATTAATTAATGCAGACGTTGATATGTATTTTTATGATAAGTTATTTTGCATAATTATTTAGGTGCATATAATATTTTTATTATAGTTAGGCGCGCGCTGCGGCGGTGCTCGCGCTCGGCTACAATTATGTTCGAATTAGTTACTTTTTAACGCTCGAAGGCTTCTTCTGTTTTTTCCGCGGCTTGATACGATGGGATGTGAAAATGTATGGATGAGCAAAAGAATCAATGCAATAAAACTTTAAGACTGACTTTAGAAGACTGTCTTAAAGAAGTTGAGTTGCGCCGGCGCCGGTGTCGACCGGCGGGCGGCGGCAGTCGCGGCTGGCGGTGTCGCGCGTTTAAACCAAAATTCTAAGTATTATTGAAACACTTGGCAAATACACAAACGTACTTCGTTTGGAATCTAAGCTGATGATCTTATCGTCGTGTTTGCTTATGAGACGTGATATTTTTATTTTCATACGTAAAATGTGAAAGTTTTTTTTTTAATTTTATTTTGTAATTAACCCTATGTCGCAAAACTTTGACTGCCGGCTTGATCGGGTTTATTAAACGTAATATTAGAAATGAATTAGAGTTCAGGTGCGATGGCATGGCGTTCTATTAAACTGATTTATTTATTCTGATAACTAGAATAACGGCTGTTGACGGTGTATAGTCAACGTACGGTCACCCCGCGTACAGCATTATAATTGTATTTTGTGACTTGTGAGTGCGTACAAGCTAGTTCCACGCATTTCGGTCTTACTAGCAAAATTATAGATAATCTTATCTAAATTAATAATAATTTCAATTAGTTATTATTCGCGTGGTCTTATACAAAATTTTTCGTTTTAGTTCAAATATTATAGTGAAATTCTTTTGAATAAAAAAAAACTATTAAATCGATATGATATTTTCAAAACGTATGTTAGGTGACTTCGAGATAAATCCCTATGTGTTCAGTCAGTATGTGTTCACTTAATGTAATTAATTGATAGATAAATAATTTAAATCTAAGTTTAGTTGCATGCGAGGCGGTTAAGTCAACACTCGAGAATCGTTGTATTAGATTGTGTGCACTGTTTCTCCCGTCATGGTTTTCAATAATTTGACACACTTACTACCCTAGCATGAATCAGTTATATTATTATATACTTTTTTATTTTTTATAACGTCAACCCTCAAAAATAATGTCTGATCTAAGTTATCCTACAATTTATCGTTTGCAAACAATTTGCACAATTTTTTATGAGATGTAGTTAGGGAATTGTTCAGTTAAGACAGATTGTATGAAAACCATGTATATTATACGGGATTTTATCTTATATGGTATAATATCTAATGTCTTTATCGAGAGCTGAGTGGGAGGAAAAGCTTTTGTTCTAAATATAATGTCGTACATTTATGCCTGTAGCTTTGAGGGAGGAAAAAGCTTTAATTTCGCGCTATGCCTCGCGCCTTGCCTCGAGGCAAGCTTAAATTTGAGGCTGTTTTCTTTCCGAGCAGGCCTCCAAATGAGCAAGTAGGACATTTGTAGCAAACATATTCTTAACGTTTCTTTTTCTTAGACTCCACCGTCGTTTTGTGGCAGAATCTTTTCCTCCATTAAGCTTTTGATTTGCGTATTATAATATAATACTGTTACAGCGTGTTAGACCCCAAAATATATAAGTAAATCAAATTTATAGTGAATTGAAATGAAATTAGCTTCAATCGAGAAGGCTTCCATGGACAAACTATACTTGCAAGTAATTACTGCTTCAATGTCCTTATTGTAGCTAATTGTATAAAGCAGTTTATTGGAGTCACCAGCAGCTGGCAAAAGATTCGATTGTGTTCCTACTGGGACTTGTATTACCATGACTGCTTTCGACATGGGCAGAGAATAATTCTCATATTCCTAATTTGTAATGAGTAATTCCTGCGTGGTAGTTTGTCCGGTAGCTCTTGTTATCCCGTCGTGGTAATTAGCTCGTGTATATTGCGTAATCAACGCTAGAACTTTCTCCCAATAAACTAAACTAAAGCATAATAAAATTACTGTAAGTTACTATACGGTTAGAGATACATTTTCACGTTTGTACTTAGGATTATTCTAGCGTAAGTCTTCTTAAAATAATATGTGGTATTCCTAAAAATTCGATGCTTCAAACAAAAATTTTCTAGTAACGGTGTGGACAGTAGAAATAAATTAAGGTACTGATAATTATAGATAACGTTGACTGGAATATGAGTCTGAAATTAATTACTTAAGATGGGAAATTATTGTTTGAAGTCTAACTATGTGTCACAAGGCGTCTCGGTAGATTTAATGTTGGGTGCGTTTTATTTATTCGTGGTCTAAGAACGCTCGCGTCGGTACGGTTTTAGCATTTATTAGCAGTCTTTCCTTAATAGGATAAGTAAACAAATATATTAAATAGAGTAAACAAATATATTACATAATATTCTTGTTATACGGTACACTATGTGTGTCGTCCGCGCTTTAAGCCATATCTAACAGTACATTTTTTGTAATAAGAACCCTGTCCGACCTAAGAGGGGCGTATTGAAACTTCTACAAAAGAAAATTATTACGAAAGGTGACTCTTGTAAAGTCGCGCTAGTGTCAAGTATAGCAGAAGGCGCAGAAGCGCGGGAAACAATCAAAATGGCGTCTATAATAATAATTATGTATAAAAATTGCCCGTGTGCAAAATCTTGTTGCATTTATTACAACTTTAAATTATCCCCTATTTTGGAATTCACTCAATGCACCGAATTAATGAATCAATAATCATTGCGCAATTTTCGCCTAAAATGCCCTAAACTCAGCACTTTTTCATGACTTTTGCTCGCTTGTTGTACGGGGTAACTCGATCAGTGTGACCAAGAAAATGTATCATAATTTTCTTTGCCTGCAAAAATATCCTATTATATTTTGGTCTTCAATTTATTTATGCATACACTACGTATGTTGTAAAGATCCCAATGACCACCTTCATTTATCGGACAGGTTTTTTATTACATGCTGTTCATAGGAACTTGAGACAAGAGCTCAGAAACATTACAAAGTGAATACCTACTTCTGGTTATATGGTAGGTACATGTAGTAACTTTTTCGGCTAATAATTGTAATCACGTTTATCCCACTTAAAGTGAATTTATTCTTATTCAGCATTTCGTAGTTTCGAAGCAAAGCTTCTCTTAGGCTAAATACAGTCTTTTGTATCGTGTAATGTAACATCGACTTACGTAACTAAGTGTCATGGCCCGCGCATTCCATTACTGATAAACGATCAGTCATAAACGTGTTATGGAATGCTGGGTTTCCAATCAATGATTATCTGATCACTGCCATAGAATAAGTTTCTTTGTTTGTCCTTTGTTCGTTGAACCTCCATGAAACATGTTACAGTACAGCGCTGATTACATTACACGTTGCACAAGCATGTATCCACTATACCTTGTTGCAGTTAACGCATTTGAAATGTACATACATAGACTTACTTTATTTTCCTATACATGATTGTAAATAAAATAGTGTGAATTGTTTACCTTAATGTAATAAGATAATCACGTACCTATAATGTAACACCAAGTTAGTTGAAATAGTTAAAGCAAAAGCCGTGCCGAGCAACGTGTTGTAGTTAGGTAATAAAATATGTGCAGTGTCTTGCGTCTTAACGGTGTTGACGAATTCCGCATATGAATTTATAATGAAATATTTATCTTTTCCAGTAAGTGATGGAATTAACGTTTACTTTTTGTTCAGTGCCATTATTAAAGTATTACGTTATTTTTAAAATAATGTGTTGCATGAAATGCATTTTTTTATCATTATTATACTTTCAATATTTTTCTTGTTTTCGTATGATCACAGTATGTTTTTTAGCCGACAACGAATCTCATAATTATAGTAAATACTGATTCTATTGTCGTTTGAAACTTAGGTAACGGATTTGCAAAGCAACTCCCTCCATCTTGCGTCTGGTGCACTCGTAGAGTGCCGCCGGCATGTCGTGAACGAAGTTTTAAATGATCCGTGTGAGTGCTGTCTCAGAGCCCCTTGCAGGACGGAATAGCAGGTGACATCTGATGAAGGGTATATACGCGCTGATCTTCGACTACCACATAACTACTAGTTACCTTTGTTTAAAATTGTAAATTTTATCACTTCATCAGACGAGTCGAGTATTGGTAACAACTAGACCCGAGGTCGTTATTGTACAACTGAGCTGAAAGCTGCTGAAGCATTACTTAATTTTATGACTGCATTTAATTTTGATATAATTTGGATAAGTTTTATTTAAAATTATTTTGTTACTCAAATGGTTCTGTGGATTCGCAAAGTGTGTTTACTTGTTTTCAGATTAAAAGTGAAAGTAAAGTGGAACCAAGTGTCGCGTTTAGTTTAAAATTGTGCTGAATATGTAAGGCATAATATTAGAGGAATGCCGTACCTTAGTAAACATACTTCGGTGATGATCACAAAATCAAAAGGTATATTTTGTCGTGAAGCGATGTGTACTTTGTGAGATCTGCTAGCTGCTAGCAGTATAATTGTGGTTTTGTGATAAATACAATAAAATTGAGTACTAAATAATATTGGAACTTAATGATAATTTTTGTACAAGTTTTTGATGTCTATCACGATTGTAAAAGCATTCGGAACATTCAGCAGTTAGTTGAGACACGTCACAATGTTGTGCAACGGGTGTGGGAGCGAAGTGAGACGCAACACTAAAACTGCATAATAATAATGATACAATTATGAGATTTTAGCGAATGTAATAAGCCATTTTCGTGCTATTTTTGTAACTTTAACTAGGAGCTTGTGTTGTGTTAGTCTTAGTGTAGGATTTATGTGCATCCATCTCCCCTTCGCGAGTGTCCCTGCAGATGAGGTCGCTTCTTACAATGGACAGCGCATAGACAAGTCAGTAAAATGTATGAGAAATGACAGTTGACAGCTGGCGGAACGTCACGTAACCCAACTGTGACGATCGCAAGCCTGGCTTTTCTATTCGTTGTCGACACCTGATGCACCATGTCTACTAGCAAGTTTTATTACATAACTTTAAGTCCGCAGCTGGCTCGCCAGGAAACATTCACAGCAAATCGAGTTGCTGCTAGTTGAACAACTAAAACTGTCATAAAGTCTGTGGGCATCGTACATTAGATTGTCTGAAGCGATGCTTGCTTTGCTTCTTTAAACACTACCCTCGAGAGGACAAGCAGAGGACCACTACATCGTCAGCAAAGGGTGGATGAATGATATTGTCAATATCAATGTGTAACAGTAAGTAGCATTTTTGTACACGTGACTCGCTGGGCGCCAGGACCAGCTTCTTTTGGTCCTTACTCCCCGCGAGACGCTTAGTGGTGTTCAAAAATCAACCATAAACTACCTCTTTTTTGTAAAGTTTTTAAGACTGACGGAATTAAGTAACCATGAATGGTGGAATGGTGGTTTGATCACCGCTTTAGAAGCCTGTTGTCTACTATTTTATTTAATTTTTAGTTTTCTCTAGATTATAATCGTAGAAGCGTCCATAACACTGTCACGTTTAGTTTGACTTGAGCAATTGCATATACATATATTCATGTAGTGTAGTCCAGCTTACAATTATCATAGCGAGTGGACAACAGTCTTGTTCTATTGTAAGTACCTAGCGGGAATGGCTGAGGAGGTGGCTGTCACCCGCGCCGCCCAATCAGCGGCTATTAGTGGGCGAGCATGGATGACAGCAAGTGTAACTGTGGTAAGGCTCACAGATATTTCCGCTAGATTATATTATCTACCTTAGCTTACGTAATTATTGTAATCATCTCTAATGTGTGTAATGAGACTGAATTTTTTTTTGTAGTGTTCCTATATTTTAATTTAGACTATTTTACTGCCTACCGTATTTCATTAACTTTATTTTTTACCCTCGGTACATATTCATGCATCATTACATTACATTCATCCTTATAATCCTATCAATTTATGTACGACGCTATATAATGTCAAATTTTTGAAATTTTTTAAATGAATTTTGTATGAGAAATTAATCAAGTGATTGATAGAAAATGGTCTTTTATTCTTCTCCACACACTTGCCCTGTCGCAGTCTTCTAGTGAGAGAAAGCCGCTCTCGTCTGTTCTTCATACTAAAATAATATTTTTAAAAGCTAGGTATTAACATGAATTCGGTCCTTTGATAAACATTTCACTGATAAAAAATTCAAAATACTCTTTAACCAGTAAGTATACATTTAATATACAGGGTGTAAGGGAGTTTCTTGCCCGTTCTTCTCAATAGGAACCTACTACGCTTTGGAATGGGCAACTAGCTTAATCTGTCTTACTGACCGGCCTCTTGACAATTCAAAAGTACCTGTAATTGGTTTATTTTAAATAAATGCTTTATGAGTTTAAAACATCGACGCGCAAGACAATGAATTGAAATTTTATGATTAATCTGATGAAAATTTTGTAGAGGATTAAAGTCAGATTTATATCAATTAGGCACGTAAAATGCACGTTTTAATATCAACATTTACAAGAAATTAAATTTGATTCTAGTTGCCCCTTCCAAAAAGTAGGTTCGTATGGAGAAGAATTGGCAATTTTGTATAGGTCTAGATCTAGAATCATGTATGTAACAGTTTGCGCGTTGAAGTCTTACCTTACACCTTGCATATTTAAAAAAAACTGGCCAAGTGCGTGTCGAACTACACACAATGAAGGGTTCCGTAGTTAGGATGAATTTATCCCAAATACAGACTTAACATTGTAGTTGAAATACATGTTCTGCCATACATTCCAACTGCAAATGTAAGTTTGTACGCACAATATTGAGAGATTTTCCTTGCTATTTTAAGACCATAGACGTTATAGGTTTTACTGTAATCTATGAGTAAAGAGCCATACTATGTATTTATTTCAAAATTTTAGGTCCAGTAGTTTCGGAGATAAGGGGTAGAATGGTAAATTTTCATCGAATTTCTTAAATACACACATCAAAAGTGTCTAGGGATCAACATATATTTTTGCAATAACTTTTCTCCTGATTGATATTAATTAAAATTTTCTTTAAGGATTCATCAAATAAAGTGTTTTCGTTTGTCACAGTAACGATAAACCAAGTCACCTTTGCATTAATAAAGAAATTTGCCATTTTCCTAATAAAGGGATTTTTGACATTTGAACCACTAACATTAAAGTTCGAAAAAAAGACTGAAATAACAGTTTTCTTTAAAATTTTATTGGGTAACTTAAACAATTAATAATCCGTGTTTCTACCGCGAACACTAACAACACAAGAACATCGGTTTGGCATACTCAAAATGAGTTCATCCAAATCACGCTGTGGAATGGCCGCCCATGTTCGTTGCAACAACAAAAAAAGGTCTTCTTGCGACTGGATACCCTCCATATTCGGCAGAGCTCTTCTCTGTAGCATATCCCATGCATGCTCAATCGGGTTCAAGTCTGGCGACTGAGCAGGCCAGAGCAGGACATTGATGTTAGCTGCGGCGAGAGTCTGTCTTACAACTCTTGCGGTGTGCGGTCGTGCATTATCATGCATTAACTGAAATAAGGGACCGATTTGCACTTGTAGAGGAACGATGACGTCAGATACAATCGTCTCAGCATAAATTTGAGCGTTGAGGTTGCCTCTGATCCAAATCAACTCAGTTCTTCCGCCGATCCAAATACCCGCCCATACCATGATGGTTCCACCACTATAAGGATGGACTTCCTGGCAGGATTTTAATCGCTGTTGGCGTCCAGGGGTTCTCCAGTGTCGTATACGTCTTGTATCCGGTCTCATACCAAAACGAGACTCATCAGAAAAGCACACGAAACGCCATTGTTCTTCTGCCCAATTTCTGTGTTCAAGAGCCCATTGATATCGAATCCTACGATTGTGCTTTGCTATAGGTGGTACCCGTAGCGGTCTTCGGGAATGAAGGTTCACTTCATGCAAGCGGTTTCTGACTGTTTGGTCGCTAATTAAGTTCCCTGAAGAGTGATGAAGCCTCACGGCTAACATCATGGCGGTTATTGTTGGAGCTCTTCGAGTTAAGATTTGAATGTATCGGTCTTGTCTCCGTGTGGTGCAGCGATACCGTCCTCCATGGCGCTCAGCCACGGTACCAGTGCTTCGGTAACGTGTCCAAAGTCGACTGATAACACTCTGACTTGTATTCAGAGCTAAAGCCACAGTACGTTGCCGGGAACCAGCTTCTATCATTCCCACGGCTCTGAGCATTTCTTCCCTGCTTAAATGACGTCGCCGCTCCATAATAACGTTGGTTTTAATCAGTAGTAGGGAAACAGTAGCACTAATAATGTCTTCAATGCGTTGTGTTTTTATAGGGAAAATATTGACAGCTGATTTTCATCTTTTACTCGAATTTGATTAACAGTTCCTGTTTCAAATTATGAAATGCACCAAAAAGGATCCATATAAATTTATATAATCATAAATTTATTACAAAGCCACATCTCAATCTCAAGAAATCCGCATAAAAATGCTTGATCCCTAGACACTTTTGATGTGTGTATCTTTAAAAGTCTTTATTTTAAAATTATATAAAAAAATATGTTTAAGATCATCGCAACAAGCCCTTTCATTTGATATGTCACACGATACTGCTAGCAAAACTTTTTTTTTAAATTTTCTTGTTTGTCTCCCAAAAGTGACCCCTATATTCAAAATTCATTTATTTACGTTACACGTTCGTGTTTGGGTCACAGAAATAAATACGTGTACCAAATTTCAACTTAATCGGTCCATTAAGTTTTCCTCTCCGGATTCGGAGCAAATTGACTGTGACAGAGAGACAGACAGACACGAGTGATCCTATAAGGGCTCCGTTTTTTTCTTTTTGAGGTACGGAACCCTAAAAACCGGCCAAGTGCAGTCGGACCACGCACAATGAAGGGTTCCGTAGTTAGGATGAATTTATCCCAAGAACAAACTTAACAATATTGTAGTTGAAAAACATGTTCTCCCATACAGTTCAACTGCAAAAATAAGTTGGTTGATTCATTAAATATTACTGCCGTGAATTTTTTCATATATTTATTTGACCATTTAGCTGGCAGGAGACGCTAGGAGGAGGGGGAGACGCTAATTCTAACAGAAATTAGCAGTTTACAGCTGAATATTTCGCAAACAGATCCCTGAATCCAAAAAAGGTTTTCACACTCACAATGGGGATCCACACGCAAAGCTCAGCGCAGATGTCGCCAGCGGCGGGATGGCCGCTGTCAAATCATTCTCGCTTTGTTTACATCAGTGTATTTTGCTATTTTGTATGTTGCAACCGATCCACCATCGTTATTGGTAACATATATAAATTATACCTGGAAGCATATAGAATTGAAAGACGAACTAAACAAACGAGGAGCAAGGATTACTGGAAAGAAATCAGATCTTATTAAGAGGTAGACTTCTATGTAATATAACATTTTTTATCAGTGCTAGGCTCTAGATTTGGACTTTTTTTTAGTTGTAAATTATTAATTCTTACTTGACTCATGGCAGGAAAATTTACGAAAATTTAGAGAACATTCCTTTAACTAAAAATAGTATTGTTTATTTTTTAGGTTAAGTTTATTCGGCAATCAAAGCTCTCAAGCTTCTGAAAGCCAAGCAATTGACTATCCTGCTGTAGAACTTTACCAAGACGTTAAGGCCGCGGACTCGAACTCAGCAGGCAGCGCGGCGGCGGCGGCGACGCGGCAACGCATAGTTTTATATGGAACCGCTCGCTCCCCGCGCCGCTGCTTTCGAGGCCAGTTACATATAAATCTATGCATTTGAACGCGCCGCTACCGCCGCCGCCCCGCTGCCGCGCTGCCCGCAAGATTCGAGGCAGAAGCCTAATAGCTTCACCATATAGCCGAACATTACCAAACAACATATTCAAAGTTACTTTTAGTTTTAGTATTTTAGTTTCCCACTTTTTTTCTAGTATCGGAAATAAATGAACACCGGGGTTAGTAGTTTAGTACATCTGAATTCAGCACACACAGGCATATTACGAGAAAATTTAAATTTACCGAATGCTAGGTTACAAAATGTATGAAATTGACAGGTTTAAATGGCCATGTCGACAATGCGCCACCTATCGTGAAAAAATGGCAGTAAAGATCCTCATTATAAACGCCCTTTTCAACGACGGACACTATGGAATAGCCGAGAAAAAAAATCTGCAAAGAGGGGACGATTTTCTTTTTTTTTTGGTGAAGATCCCTATAAAACTTTTTTGTCGCATTATCAGCGTGATTAATATGTATACCCATACTCAGAGTCTCTGAGCTAAGCCGCAGACAGATAGACAGACGGACATGGCGAAACTATAAGGGTTCCTTGTTGACTACGGAACCCTAAAAAGATCGTCATGATTCTGAAAATATAAAGCCATGGCTAGCATTTGCATAAACAGACTATAATTCTCCCACTGCTTGGACACAGGCCTCTCAGTGGGCCTGATGGGGAGTTGGTGGATGTCACATATCTTCGAATTTTTGGTTCTAAGACATGCCGGTTTCCTCACAAAGTATTCCGTATCCCTTTTGCCAGGGTTCGAACCCGCGACAAGTGAGTCGTGGTTGTCACTACTTGACCACCAGCCACTGCTCTTCCATGGATAAACCCGTATAAAAGGCCCAGTACACGTTGGGCGAGCCCTTCGCTCGGCCAACGTATACTGAACCTTTTTGTGTGATTTGCGTGTTTTACGCGCTCGGCCAACGGGCTCGCCCAATGTGTACTGGGGGCTTTAATAACCAAACCAAACCGATTTGAAAAGTCTGGTTGGTATCTCTGCCTGTCATGTCAATGTGAAATTGCATGACGTAGGTATCGTTAAAATATTTGGAAAAGTAATTATTTTCCTAGTAAAGTGGAGCAGACTAAATGAATAAATAATCAACACTATTAATATAATTAAAAAAAAACGTATTATACATTAATAGAAATATAATATCTTAACACTGACCGCGATGGGTCATCAAATCAGTGCGATGTTCTCCAGTTTGGGCAGATTCTTCGAGTACCCGGTGAAGCGGAAACCGATCTGTTTCTACAGACAGGAGGACTTTAGTGCAACAGGTAAATTTACAAGAGGGGCTTGTGGCTAAATAATGACAGCTTCACAGGTCGATCGATGGTTAAGCTACGCTTGCCGAGGCCAGTCCGTGGATGGGTGACCATCAATTACATATCGAGGTTTTAGACCCCCTCCATGCCTCAGAAAGCACGTTAAGACTTTGTTTCGGTTGCCATTTGTAGATCTTTAGGTGGATCCAGACTTGGCGAGGCATGCGCTCCGCACGGCGCACAACGCATGCCTACGTGCATTATGAACTACAAATACTCCATTTGAAATAAGATTTGACATTTAAACAAATGTTTTTACAGTCCGTTCAACCGATTTTGACTTCGTAGTTCATGCCTCGCCACGAATATAAAGGTACACACCTTGCGAGGCATGCGTTGTGCGCCGTGCGGAGCGCATGCCTCGCCAAGTCTGGATCCACCTTTTGACAGAAATTACGGGTAGTCAGAAGCCCGCAAGTCTGACAACCAGTCTTACCAAGGGGTATTGTATTACCCAGTAACGGGGTTGTGGAGGTCAGATAAGCAGTCGTTCTATGAGGTAAATAACGAGGCGCAACTGAGCGTAGGTGAGTCTGGGTTCGATTCCCAAGATTATTCAGTAGGCAGCAGCTTCGAGTCTGGATTTGTGTCCAGTTAATAGCAATATACTTATACCTTATACCTTTGCCCAATGTTCCATGGGTCTTTATCTTATCAGCCAAAATGTGGATGTAGATAGATACCTACTTTAGAGGTATGAGGAACCGAGTGTAAAGTTCACTCATCCTCCATAGAAAAGAGAGGATCTTCGTGTCTGGCGGGCAACTGCCCAACGCTTGTTTTTTTTTTTTTTTTTCTTTCCGTTGTTTTATATAGAGTGGCAGGGATATCGACGCAAAAACTTTTACCATGGATTCAGTACATGATTATGAAGCTCCCTGCGTTGAAATTTTTCGTCGGTTATTAAAAAAGATGGTAAACGTTTTCGCGTCGATGTCCACCCTGTATATTATATATGTCGTTCGTGCGGTAAACTCTAAATTGCGCGATGCAAGATTTGTGTGACGTCAGGTCTTTGACGCGTAGTTCGCATGTGGCGATGTAGCTGCTTCCAAATATACAAATAATTACGAACTTATAAGTAACAAGTCTACATTTCTCAAAAGCGTATATGCTAGAAGTATGAAGAAACTGACGAAAGTATTCACGTCATCTTAGTTTTCCAAAACGAATCTATAGGTTAAATCATTATACAAAGAACTCTGTTTACAATAGGAGAAGCTCACAGAAAAGTAGCAGATCAGCAGAGGAATATCCAGACTGATTACGACAAACTTGTCGATTTGTTCTATACGCGACTAGCGGAGCAACGTCAGTATAACCATGTAAGAGATTTTAAGATAACTTACTTTTATTCTGCAGATTGGAAAATCTAATTAACTTATATTTCATTGGACAGTGCATTCAAGGAACAAGAACCTTCATCATAACTGGCCACACTTGTCTGGCACGCCCTGGCCAGTCATTCCCGCTAACACCTTGCAAATATTATGAGAATCAGGGAACGAATTACTCTCATAATTATTTAGGGCCAATATTAGGTACATAATGAAGAGTGTCATAAGTTATAAGTGGCAATGGGCAGGGCACATTGCTCGCAGAACATTCGTCCCATTGGCCATTCGGCCGATGGGGCCGCAAGGTTCTGGAGTGGCGACCGCGTACCGGAAGGCCTCCCACAAGATCGACCGATGACCTTGTGAAGGCCGTAGGAATCCGCTGGATGCGGGAAGCACAGACTCGGTCGAAGAGGCGGTGCTTGGGGGAAGCCTATGTCCAGCAGTGGACGTCTTTCGGCTAAAATGATAATTAGGTACTTAAGAAGGTCTTAAGTTTTATTTAGTCCTGACATTTTGCATAATCACCTAGGTTTCAAAGTCGCTTATTGATCGCAAGTGAACTGCAAACGTAAAGCTAAGTTTAGATTAGCAACAAAACTTGTAGAAGTTGACTTTCACAAGCAATTCTTGCCGTGTAAAAGCGACAATATCACTTTTGCGAGTATTCTAAGTATGAATTGCTTGCGGAAGCAAACTTCTGCAAGTTTTGTTGTGACGCACAACTCCGCACAAGCCTCTCGTGTGCCGGCCGTACGCGTGTTTACAAACTTTTTAAGCAGAACCCCGTACAAGTGTTGGCTGAATGAATAAATATTGTAAACACGTCGCTACGTCACGCGTCGTTGCGGGTTTACGCGCTCGCTACACGTGTTTTGCTCGAAAATTTCTGGAAAACAAAGTTGGTGTGTTTTTGTCGTTACGCCCGCCAGTGTGATTTGGTCTATTTTGCTATTGTTTTGATTTCTTGCAGTTCATACGTTTTAGTTGGCCCCAATATATTAAAATCTATTTATTACCTTCTTAAATCTCTCTGGATTTGACAGGTATCAACCTTTTTGCAACAGGGCAAAGTAGATAGGTATGGCCAAACTTGGTTCTTTGCCAAATAACACCAGTACCTACCAAAATAAATAAAATACGTTTTTGAGAGTCAAATTTTACTAAGACAAGCACCAAGACGCCTGGCTTAACCCTTCTTATTGTAATTTTATGGTAAATGTGTAAAAAATATTGGTATCTATGGTAGGAGATGAAGGAGAAAGATCGAAGATGGAGTATGCAGAAGGTGGTGGAGCGTTTCCCTGGGTGGAACGAGGTGACCATCGCCAACCTGCACAGCCTGTTCTTACTCTTTGACAACCAGTCTAACGGCATGCTCGGATTTGATGATTTGTTAGTCTCAAGTTTTATGATTTTTTTGCATCGCAGTGTAGCGATAGGTAGGTACTTGCTAGTATACATAAAAGCCCGGTCCTATTGACCAGTGTTTATGCATGACAGCGATATTGATTCGAAATCCTCTATATGACATGTTTTGCTATAAAATCAAATGATAGGTAGCTACCACAAAACAGAGAGAACCTCTTTTATCTGTTCTGTGGTAGCTACAGTAATGCAAAATATGCTATAACACTTTCTGAATTTTCTGATTGTTAATAACAAAAACGCCGCATACGAGAACGTTCGACTAGCTCATTTCTTAGCCTATGTTCAGCACAGGACATGACATTCACTAACTACACGAGTCTCAAAAACGAGAGATACAATTTAATTGGCGTGGCATTATTTCAAGAACCCCTACCCATTTGCTATTTCATTATGATAGTAATATTTTGATTTCCGTCAACTCCACTTAGCGGGGCAGTGCTGGAGAGTCTGGGCGATGAGACCAGCATGGAAATTCGCAAGGAGAAATTCAATATAGCAGACACGGACAGCGATGGCTGGATCACTTATGACGAGTTTCTATCGGTAAGCGCATGAATAAAGCACCTTCATACAGTGGGCGGTGATCTAGTATACCTATGTATTATTTTAGAAGTTCGTCGAACGTATGGGCAGTGCGAATGGCGCTCAAACGAAAAGTCAGTCAGTAACAGACTTCGTCTGACGACAATCGGACAAAACGTGACTTACCTCACCCTTAACTTTTTAATTCTTTCACGCTCGTATTGATTTTAGCAAAGTTGTTCCTCGTTCGAACTATGAATGAACTCGAATGGAACGGTATTGTGTAACGACTATGGCGTCTACGTAACGTCCTCATATAGTACACGTAGCGGCTAAGTAGCGTCTACAAACGTTTACGCCGCCGCTACGATGACGCCTACGAAACATTTACGACGCTACGCACCGGCGACTACGCCGCTACGTCGACGTTGGCGCCTACGCAACGACAGCACCTAAAAACGTCTACGACGCTACACATCGACGTCTACGCCGCTACGACGGCGCCTACGCAACGTCTACGAAGCTACGACGCTACGATGGCACTTATGAAACGTCTACGACACTAAGCGTTGCCATCTAAGTTGTCGCTACGACGGCGCCTACGAAGTCTATGCGGCGAAATGTATACGCAGCATCTACGTGACGTCTAGTCTACGGAGCGTCTTCCCGACGTCTGCACTGTGTAATTGTGCATACGCAATGCTGCTGCTTCTGTCGCCCAATAACTGTTTTAACTAACCTTATTTAGGTAAAAACCACAATTTTTCACTGCAAGGTTGACCATGTTTCCAGTTGGTGTACAACTTCAATCCTGGAGAAGAGGGCCGCGTCGCCGGTCTGGCAGCCTTGTGCAATGACGTCGCAGAGAACATACAGTTTGTTAGCAACCTCACCGTCGGCGAACAACTCGAGTACGGATTGTTTTAAATATACTTAGTTTTGTTTTAAATTGTGTTTTATTTACGCACATACCACTGACTGAAGTGACTGTTAAGAAATTCCTTTCAGTCTTCAAAATGAGATATGATCTTATTGGACCCTGGCCGCAATGGTAAGACGATTGCGATGCGACGGCGATTTCTTAAGGTTAAACTAGTCGCGGGCTCGAACTCACTAGTGGGCATGGCCGAAAAGCACGCTGTCTCACCTGGCATCGTGTCCGACAGAGATAGTGTCAGTGATGAGCAATTAGACGCTGGTCTACATGCACAACGTCTAGTTCGCACGCACACAAACACCGTTCCGAACTATTTTAGTAAAACGAGCGCGTAAAAAATTACGAATAGTCCTTTGGAAAATCGAGTTTTATGAAAAAACCACTGCATAAATCAATTACAAATAACGAACTCTTCGATATTTAAGCTTTGTCGGTGCCGACTTTGTTTTGGAGATTTTACACTTCTTTTATTGCTTATTTACCATTGATATATAAAAACCTTATTTACCCCCAAAGTTGTGTTAAAAATTTGCAAGAAAAAGGAATCTTTGTGGGCTCCTAACTTTTTAACGGCTCATTATTTTACTATTCTGTTACCGCACAGACAAAATTAATAATGAAACAAAACGATATTATGTTTAACTTTGGATGTACCATGTCAAACAGTGGAGTAAAACCCCCCAAAAATTTGTATGGAAAAAATATCAACTAGTTCCACCTTAAGGCCACGATAACCGACTTGTAATGATTTGGAAAAAATATATGTTAAATAAGAGCATTTTTTTAATATCTTCATATAGCCATTTTTTGGATTATGTTTATATTACATAGTGAAATTAATTTGTAAAGTTATGTCTAAAGCGGATCAAAAACTGAGAATAACGCAAAATCTATCAAGCTTATTTTTCTGAAACCTTTTCCATTTTAAAGATAATTTATTTATTAATCTTTAAGTATACGTGTTCTATTTTATTTTATGTACTTATAATAAATTAATAATACGTCTCATTTGGGACAGCGCTCCTTGATCGGCGCGTTCTATTACTGGCTGGATGTACGACGCGTTACGTGAGCTCAGTACAGAACACTCAAGCTAACCACTCAAGGTCACTGTCATATATCTGCGTCTTAAATAAAGTCGACTTCTCTATGACAGTGGCCGGCCTCATCATTAGGTAAATTTAAAGCTACCGGCGAAAGTACCATCAGCTACAAAAAATCAGCTGTTCCCTACGTGGGTTCATACCAGTCACCCTATAAATTCTTACCTTCCGAAAAAAAAAATCACTGGGCTATAAAAATCATTTAAGTTACGGGATAAAGCGAAAAGTACTTTTATTTTCTGAATAAAGTTTTTGGGTAAGTACAAAATGTTCGACGCTTGATGATCTGCTTTCTTTAGTGCATCGCCGTCGCATTAGAATCGCCTTACTAGTGCGGTCGCGGCACTTTTAATTTATTTCAGCATGCTTAAAATCCTGGAATAAATGAAAAGTGTTCGCAACCGTCTTTTGGCAAAAACCCTTTAAATTTTACAACACAATACCTACGACTGTCAAAATTTTGAAGACGGATCAATAGTTTGTCGGCTTATGATCAAGCGATGACAGTAAAGGACGCGTTACCAAGGGCAAGGCCCTCGTTGCCACAAGCGTTCCCCGCGTTTTCTCAGATCCCTTAGATCAGACCCTTCCCTTTATACCCCTCTGAACAACCGGTCAAGCCTGCACGGGACACCACGCCCCTTCATGACGAATACAATAGTATTTTTATTGAAAGTTACTATAATAATGTTTGGCTATTGGTCTGTGTTCGGATTTTGAGCTGTATGTCAAAATGTGCGTGGTATCCGGACGAGCGCGATATGTTTATCTTTTGATTTTTAAGACGCCGATATATGCCAGCGATCGTTAACTTGCTGGTTAGTTAGCTTGTGTGTTCTGTGCTGAGCTCACGCAACGCGTCGTACGTCCAGCAAGTAATAGGACTCGCCCATCAAGGAACGCTGTCCCAAATGAGACGTATTATTAATTTATATGATCTTCAGTATAAAATCATTCAAAGTCGCTTAAATTAGTGTCGCCTTAAGAAGGCCAAAGTTAACGGCGACAGAAGTCTTCTTAAAAATCAAAAGAAAAACCGTCCAGCATCTGGATACAAAACTAGTCAAACAGTCAATGTATGTAAAAATAATACTTTTAATCTTAAACAATAGCTGTAAAATCTATACAATATGTAAAAAAAAAACCCTGTCCGATCCGAAAGGGGCACATTAGGTAAGCACTGCAATTACCAAAAGTTTTTTTTTTTTTTTTAATTACTATTGAAAATAAAAAGTTAAATATATTGCTATTTAAGACTTGTAGACACGCGCGACGGCCGCCCGTGCCCCATGTAATAACCCGGTAAAATTACTACATAATTGAAAAAAAAAATGTGGCAATATTTTTTTCTTTTTTCCTGAAAATTACCACATTTATATAGATAGACTTTCAGTACGATACCTAACAACACCCTCACGGATCGGACAGGATTTTTTTACATGTAATTAGGTAAAACCACAGATATAGATAGACCTATATAGATAACGCCAGAGCAACTACTTCGCGTGCCCAGCTTACGTACAATAATCGTAAGCTGCCACTTTCGCTCAGTCTGCATCGGTGCCACGCTTGTCGAACGTCAGTAAAAAAATTGAAAATGGTTAATTGCGCTGTTATAATTTGTAAAAACTGTGCAAATGCGAGGAGAAAAAATAAAGGAGACATTTCCTAGTGCTTGTGACGTCATGTAGGTAGTCAAAAAATGGCACGCCTGGTTTTCATACAGATCTTAATACTTGCGTTATCTAGGACTATCTATATCTGTGGGTAAGACAGTCTTATGGCTGACTGAACGAACGATGTACAATATATACAAAAGGGCTTTTCGTTTTAAAAGACCACGCTCCGACAGGTTAGACGGGGTTTAATCATCAATATCGTAGTTGATCATCATCGCTGAGCGAGTCCACATCGCTCAGTTCGTTAAGACTGGGGTCACACGCGAGGCACCGCGCGCCAGCTTCCTTCCAGCACTCCGCGCAGTACACGAACGGACACTTCGGTACGCAGCAACAGTGCCACCGACTTGATGATTGTTGCCCTGAAAATGTTGTAGACATTATCACTGCTTTGGTTTAAAAACAATGTCAAAAATTGAGTTAAAGAACAACACCTTTGCTAAAATCCAATATGTGTATGTCTGTACTCAGTGTAGAACAGCGTATTTTGAATTTCTCTCGGCTATAACTACGAGATTCTGCTTATGGTTCTAATAATGAGAGGGAATCAAGATCTACTGTGACACTGAAATTAGGATTATTTACAATTAATTTTATTTCCTAATTACCAAAATTGAATATGGTCATGTCAGAATCGGCTTCAGTAGCTGAACCCAATCTAGTTAATGTCAATCAGTGTTCATTCTCCAAGCTTCGATACATAAACGACACACAAACTGCTTTCTTCTCACCTTCGTCGTTCCTAGGCTCCGTCTCGCCACAAATGAGGCAGGTCATCCTGGCTGCGGGCAGAGCATTCAACCAGCCCAGCAGGTATGGGAACTTCATCCTCAAACTAAGGAGGTTCTCGCCTGAGAGGTAGTGAGCGCGCACGGCTTGGATGGCTTTCCTGAATGTAGATCAAAACAATTTTTTGATGCTAATATAAAGCCAAAAAAAATGCTTTTGTAGGAGGTTCCATCAACATTGGAGTATTTTCTTTACTTAAGGTAGTTCCTATTTGTTACCATCTTCAATGAAAAATTATTAGCATTCGATTTCCAAATTTTATTTTTCACTCTGAAACTTGCACTTGTGCTAACCGTAGGTACACACGGCTACACATCAAGCTATACATTTCCAGTATAAGCTGATCTCGCATTGTATAGGATTCCCGTACAGTGAAAGGTCCGCTTATACTGGAAATGTATAGCTTGATATGTAACCGTGTGTACCTGCGCAACGTTTTATCCATTTTCAACCGTTTCTTGAGGATGTCGTTGTAAAGATGCAATACGCGCTGCTTCTCACGACGAGGATAAAAGTAACTGCAGATTTGTCTGAAATGAATTATACTTAGTTGCACCAATTACCTACACGTAGCAGATTTTTTTAAAATAATTATGGGCGAGGTCCTAAATAGCCAGAGGTTTAGACAGATATGGCGAAATTAGCACCTGGAGTCATACTGATATAAATTGGGAAGGTTCTAACTTACCTTCGGATCCTCATCGTATACGGGTTCACATAGAGCAGCAACAGTATCCACACGTATCCTCCATAGATTTTGACGAAATAAATAGGAGGCATGGCGCGAGGGTGCGGCACACATTCTTCGTTGGTAACCTCACGACGTACTCCCTGGGTTGACGAGAGGTTGGAGACTAACTTACGGAGTAGAGTGGCTAGCAGGCCTGTACCTTCCACCTGAGTGATATGGGAAATAAAACAATGGGCTAGTGTCCGATTGAACCTTCAGCTTCGGCCACCTTCGGCCAAAAAAACCACCTTCGGCCAATCCTCGGCTTCATCCAAAATGGGCCGAAGTTTTGGCCGAAGCAGAAAGTTTCTAGCAAGCGCCGAAATTGAACGAACTGTTACGAATGGGCGATGACAATTCACTGAACTTCATTTAATTAAATACTTGAAGGATAGAGGTATACCACCATCAGGAAACTGTGGGCGGCGTGAACCTTGGACACTATACTGGGTAAATTTGTAAATAAATTAAGAATTCAACAGCCTGTCACCTCTATTTTCAAATCCTGCGTCCCTTGCTGCACAACTTCAAGCTGAGCATGCTGGCGTACCACATCCAGTGCTTCGTAAAATAGGCGGTCCAGCATCACGAAGGTGGTGGCCGTCACCACCTCTAGCATCACCTTCAGTATCTGCGTCACAAGTTTGCTGTGCGGCGATGTCGAGTACCACATTGAATGTATGTCTATGTATCTGTATCGCTCCATCTAAAAACCAAAATCTGTTAGTCCCGATTTGGGCCCAATAATTTTAAGAATGGTGGCGAATAGACTACTTATTTAATGATTCAGAACCATGTTCGGCAGCGTATTTGGATTTAAAAAGGTTGAGAATAAATGCACTACAAGTATGGTTTAACCTTCATATTACCTTTTTCAGCGGCAACAGTGTAACCTCATCCTTCTTCTTTCTCTTCTCGTCCAACTTCTTGAAGTACCCCGTAATGTAAACGTTGTCAAAGTTAATGCTGGTCAGGTACATTTCGTGATAAGTTACGGCAGCCATGACGATGCGTAGGAACAGCAGTGCCATGCAGACGTTGAGCGCGACGAAGACCACTCCCATTATTATGTGCTTCTCTTCAAAGGAGTGTAGCACGCGCTCGCCTGTTTCTTTTGCGTCCTGGGACCGTATTATGAAATAATATCTGGATGACCGAGCTTTCATCAGTTCTTTTTTTGAACGACGTTTTCTAAAAATGAAATCTAGCTAGATCGATTTATCGCCCCCGAAACCCCCTGCTTATTAAATTTCATGGAAATCGTTGGAGCCGTTTCCGAGATTCAGATTATATATATACATATATACAAGAATTGCCCGTTTAAAGGTCTATCTAATTATACCCAATTTTACAATTTTTTTTAAATGTCATCAAAGTTTGTATATTTTTTTTGTAATTTTACCAAATTTTATGATTGTATGTGTAAAACTATAACTGACCGATAACTTGTATACGTGTGGTGCACAAACTGCAAGTTGATTAATGATTCCGTCGTCAAAAAGGGTATCAATTATGTATAGCTCCATCTCTCTCTCGCACTTACGCACTCTCTCTCACAATTAATCTGAGTGCCTAAAAACTAAAATTAGGTACCTAATTAGGTACTACTAAGTAGGTACCTACTTATAACGAGGATGAAGAAGTTTCATGATGAATTGACGCCGATTTATACCTACATTATGATTAGACAATATACGGGAATTTGCTGAACGAAGCAGAGGACCCAGTGGCGAATCTAGGATTGTTGTTTGTGAGGGGGCTTGCCCCGCTGAGGGTAGGTTTTTGCAAACTCTAAAAAAGCACATAACATCTTGCAAGCCTCCTCTGATTACTTTTTGCAAATTCCGCAATGACTTCGTTAGGTTGTAGACTCCCAGAGATATCTCGGTGAATATACATGGCGGTCAAACCAGCCATCGTGATTGGCAGAACGAGTGGCGCGCGGTTTCAAAATTCGTCACGTAAACAAAACATCTTATAGAACAAATCTTGAAAAATAATACTTATTAAGTTAAGGATAATTGATGATAATTGCACATTAGGTACTAGGTAGAGTAATAATTGCTAAAAAGTTTAGTTAGAATAATATCTAGTTCACTCCCAAAGAGCGTTTGAGTTCGTCACTCAGACGCTTTTTGGGGGGGCCTTGAGCCCCTTCCCGGGATCCGCTACTGACAGGACCGGTCGATGTAGCGACGATTGGACCTGTCCAGCAGTGGACATCTTTGGCTAAAATGATGATGATGATGATTCGACATTGAATTACCTGGATATCATACAAGTTGCGCTCAAAAATAACTTTGTATCGTAGGTTGACATAATTTAAACCGCCTCCTAGTTCTCGTTTAGCTTTCTCTAGACCGATGTACCCTTCGCCGAACCCACGGTCCATCTGCAAATGTTAGAATGAAATAGAATAGGTATTCTTTATTATGTACACCATACAAATAAAGGCTCGCGCGACGCGACTCGGGTGGAACAATTTCTATTAAAACTTCATTGAAATTATTCTACCGGTGCGGCATCGCGCCTGCCTGCAGGCGCCTTAAAGGCCTATCCAGATATAAGTGATATCGCTGTCGCGCTCGATAGCTATACTGGTATACAGTGACTAACTAGAAGGCGGACCAGTATCGCTACCGAAAGCGACAACGATATCGCTAATATCTGAATAGGCCGATATTGTAGTATTTATTATTTACAACCGGATGTCGTCAGGTTAAACCACTAGAAGGTCTATCTGCATTCTGCATACTAAAGGTTCTGAGTTTATCAGATACAGAATTGAAACCAGAGATATCCTAGTGGTGTGTCCGTCAGACTGCCAAGTCGAGTTCGAACCCAAGGCACGCACCTCTGACTTTTCAGATTCATGTGCGTATTTATAATTATCACTTGCTTAAAAAACGGTGAAGGAAAGTATCGTGAGGAAACCGGCATGCCTGAGAGATTTCTCGGCGACATGTGAAGTCAAGTCAGAGACCAGTAGGTACCATAATTGCGTAACTTATTTTCGTAAACAATTATGACAAATTTGTTTCATTTTGACAGTTCAACAACATTCATTGCGTTATTTACGTTGTTGAGCAATTATTTTTCCAACTCATGAAGCAATGGATTAGCAATCTGTTTCAAATCGAAACAAACTGTGATTGATTGTGTATTACGCAATTAGGGAACAGTTTAGTCACTAACCACACGAAAAAAGAAGCACAAGAGTAAGAACTTTTTTAGTCTTGTGGTTTAAGTCCAATGCGTATTTTGGACCTATAGGTACACTGGTACACTAGTAGTTAGTGTATCTATAGGTCCAAAGGCTATCGTCCGTAACTATTGTTCAAGATTGGCTACTGTTTCATAATTCTCCTGCCCTTATCCCAATTTATTTCAGGTCACCGTAACATTTCTCTTCCTTGCATACTTCTCTATTCTTCGTCATATCGGTCCCTTTGTAGCCATATTCATCTTTCAATAAAGAATATAGACCGTTCAACTGCAAAAAAAAAAATGCCCGAGGGTGAAGTTTACCCAATGAACGTTTACCTGGTTTCTACAATCACACGTATTATTCTTCTGAAAATCCTGCATAAAATTGCAGATATAGGTGAGCTTCAGCGGCGAGCACAGCATCCAAGCCGTGGTCTGAGGCATACTGTTATAACAGTGTTCATACGCTGCGGTAAAAGCTTCAATGCACACGGTCGCCGCCTGGGTCAGCTGGTATTGACATCTGTACTCCAACTTCTTTTCATAAATCTTTAGATAATGGTCTTCGTTTTTACTTGGTGTGTGTCTAAAATACATTAGGAGAATGATGTAGACAAGAATGATGTAGACAATAATGATGTAGACAAGAATGAAGTAGGCATTGGTTATTAGTTAGCTTAAGATAGATTTAATAGTTGGTCTAGGTAAAGCCAGATCAACTAAGTATTAATTCTATCTTAGAACGCGAGATTGACGTGAGGTTTCCATTGAGTGCTTCGGAGTCTAGTGCCCGTTTTCACCGACAACTCAGTGACACTTAAATTAATCCCTAAATAAAAGTGCATTGTTGGATTTTCCACTCTCAGCGCTGAGCCTAGCGTTGAAAATCCAACAGTGCACTTTTAATTAGGGATTCATTTAAGTGTCACTTAGTGAAGATGAAAACGGGCATGAGGCTCGTTTTACAGAACCTCATTCAAAACTCAAGCATTATTTAAAACTCGTTTAGAGCCTTTTGATTGTTTGAAACTAGTTTTAAGTAATGCTTGTAACATTCTTTACCTACTATGCTTCGGAATGGGTAACTGGCTTCATATTTCTAACTGACCGATTCCTTGACAATTTAAAAGTGCCTGTAAATGGTTTATTTGAAATAAATGCTTTGAGTTTGAGCTTGACTCTTGGGTGAGGTTCTGTAATACGGGCCTAAGACTATTGAAAAATATATAGTTCTAAGTGAAGTCGCAAGTTAATTACTGACCGAAAAAAAAATGTTTGTAAAGTCTGCATATAAGTTGCGAGTTTAATTCGTCGTTTAAGATTTGTGTCTGTAAATTCAATTTTCAAATCATGGTCCCGGACTCCCAGATACTTTTTTAAATATTGAAGTAATACATGATAATACTAACTGATACTTAGCCTCAATATCTCGCGACCGCGAGCCCAGCTTTAGCAAGCCGTCTAAGTTGTCACTCTGTTGTCGTTTAATGTCTACCTCTTCCGTGTCTTCTACCTCCTGCTTTATGGGTGCCACTATGTCACGAATTGATCTAGAAGCAAATCATCATCGGACATCCATTATCGGTAGTGACAGGCAAAAACTTAATATAATAGGTCTTATCTGAATTTTGGAGAAGTAAATTGTTTTCTTCGTTAGGAAAACCTATACGGATAGTGCCATCCATGAAGAGTGAAGACGCGCCCCACTCCGCGATTACGTACTGTAAGCTGTACGTACGGAGCGGAGCGGAGTGGGGCGCGTCTTCATGGATTACACTGTCTATACCTACAATGTTTACCTATCTAACTAAACATGTACAACATGATTTTTAGTCAAATAACCTGCTAGCTAGATGGTTGGTACTGACTTAAAAATCAATCTGCCTAGCCTTTTCGCAACTACGTTGGGGTCGGCTTCCAGTCTAACCGGATGCAGCTGAATACTAGTATTTTACATGGAGTGACTGCCTATCTAACCTCCATAACCCAGTAACTTGGTAATACGATACTCCTCAGTAAGACTGGTTGTCACACTTTCGGGTTTCTGACGACCCATAACGACTGTCAAAGATCCACGAATGACAGCCGGGACCAACGGCTTAACGTGCTTTCCGAGGCACGGAGGAGTCTCGATATGTAAAGATGGTCACCCATCCATGGACCAACCCCGGCAAACGTAGCTTAACCTGATGGATCGACCCGTGCGGCTGTTATTATTTAGTCACGAGCTCCTCGCCTGGTAGGTACTTTGAGTAATATACGAAAAAAATATCAGAAATCGGTTTTTCCTTAGGTTCTACCTCCTACATAATTTGTTTTCGACATCTGACGAGGTTTTTCCACGTTGTCAATGTTATGAGAATAAACTGGTGTTTTCAAAGCAAGTAGGTACATTACATATCCAATTATCAGTTTTGTTTTTTTCATAATTGGTAAATAAAGTTATAATAACATAGTATGAAAAATAACCACGATGGGTGCAATAAAAGGATTACTGCACCGGATGGTGTATTCCGACAATGAGGAAAAAAATATTGGTTTGTAAAATTATGAAATAAGAATTTCAAGTCCAATAATAATTTTGCTGCTACCCTTTCTATTAAGCAAGTTTTTTAGATAGAGAACTATATAGGTATTAGATTTATTGAGTACCTAAACACTCCTTTATGGCTAACATAAAAAAAAGCCACAAGCCTGATATAATGTAACCACTCATCACTGAGCCGTAGCTGTCAACTACAGCTCTATTAAAGGGAGCATCACACGCACGGGTGATCATATGGGTGCTGTGACGTGGGTAATCGAAGGATAGCCTGTAACCTAGCTAGGTAGTTGACTACTTACTAAATATTTACCTATTTACGATGAAAGTCTGGTTAGTTAACTGGAATAGTCGGATTCCGGAGAGGTACAAAGAATTTCCGTCGAGAATTAACCTAAATAGAGAGGTACTTACCTATATTTAGGTTACCTATTCGGAAAACTAATCAATCTGGATAGCGTTAGGAAAAACGATGAATATTGTTTTTGACGTGAAAAAGTCGTGTAGTTCATTGAAGTTCATTTCAGTTCATTTGCTAGAGTATAGGTTGATCATTCAAAAGTTAGGTCATATTTATAACAATTCGCAAAAACGTGTTTAGCTAGAACAGTGATTCTAGTGATGTTCGCTCGTTTTCGACGCATGTATGTATGTGTTGTCGAATGCTGGTTTAACACACTTATTGAATTAGATGTTATATAGCACTTTGTCAATTACTTTACAAGCCACAACCAACCTCCACAAGCCAAATACCTCATCCAGCGCACCAGTATTTTATTGAAAAACATTAACAATTTACGTGATGGATTACAATAAATGGAAAAATATTTTATGGAAATGCAAAAAAATATTTTAATTAAGGAACTCCAAAATTGTTTACACATGGCTGCATTATGAGATAAAATTATACAATTATTCGACTAATAACCGATATATTGTGATGTAATAGCAATATATTTACTTAATTTGTTTAATGGATCTTGATCTAACATCTTGATAAAATTCGATAAACTTTATTCGTTATTACTATAATATTATTAATCATTAGCGTGGCCCACAAGTATATGTTAAATAACTCCTACGATTTCATTGATCAAGTTACTTTGCATATATTATTTACATATAGATATGCAAAATTCTAAAGACAGTACATTGCTATAACATTCTACATTAAGTACCTAACTTGGTATATTCAATACTTCCATATTTGTTCTAATAAGCCACACACAAATTTCCGTCTCATAAAATAATGGAATAATAGTGACGAAATAACTGTTACAGAGCGAAAATGTGGAATAACAGCAAATTATTTGCTTTTAAATTACTAAAATTACGATTTATAGTAAATCGGCAAGACTTACTCCATGATTTTGTTGATTAATAGTAATAACAGCTTTAATCATGAGCATCAATGATCATGGAAATGGCAACATTACTATTGCTACTCTAAATTTGGTCCAGTTTTACTTTTACTAGATAATTATTCCTCAATTATGTTCCTTATTCATCAGTAACACGACTTTCATAGCACTATTAGCTGAATAATTTGCGCCCAAATCGCGTTGAGTAACCGTTTACTCCCTTTTTATACGACTTAATACATCTACATTATTGAACTATGAACTGAAACAGAAACGTGGTCTCGACTACTATAGCACATGTTTTTGCCAGTTGGGGAGCGAGTGGAGTGAGCTCGACTACCTCATAAGTGAGCGGAGCACGCTTTCACATGTAAAGAGCGAGCGAGCCTCCATTACAAGAAATGCAAGTTTAGCGAGTTTATCGGCGAGCGAACGAAGTGAGCACACTTTCGAAGTCACACACTAGTAAGCTTCATCTACTCCGGTAGTAATCGCGCTCCGTTTACTTGTGGCGAAGGTGAGCTCTGTTTGCTCGCTCGTCTCAAGTAGTAGTCTTCTTCCACCTTACTTGTCTTGTGGAAAAGGCTCGCTTCGCTCGCTTTTCTCGTGTGAAAGCCGACTCGTGCGGTAGGAGGCCGCGCATGGCTCTATCGATTTAAGTGCTTGTGTGTTGAACTCGTAGGTCTTGCTTGCCCCGAGCTAGCTTCTCTCGCTCATTGCTTGTATAGGCGCGCTCTGCGCAGTCTTGTCGTCTGTGGGCTCGAAGCTAGCTCGCTCGTCACGAAACTGTGCTCGCTACACTGAGCTGAGTTAGAAAATTCCATCGTTAAGTCTATCAATGAGTGGAGGCGATCAGCGGCGGTGATCTCTCGCGTCCGGCCCTGGTTCAGGCCATGGTACGGAGCGAGAGGAAATGGGAGGCCGTCACCTCCTTCTGCGAAGCTGTAATGCTCGCGAAGGAGGAGGCGGAACGCGTGAGGGAGAGGCAAATTTCGCGCCCTCATGCCCCTAACCGCCGCAGGAGGAGACGCCCAGGGCGTCGGGAATCGCGAGGCGATTTCCGGCCACCGTAGGCGCGGGCTTGCGGACGGTGAGCAATGGGTGGCTCACCGTCCGATAAGGACCAGGCCCGGGTCGACGGCGCGTTGTGTTCCACGCGCGCCTCAAAGAGATGTCAGCAGATTCGAAGGGGTCCACTAGGGCCGATGCCTGCCGGGGTTGCGAAGAAAACCGAAAGGGAGATCGTGGCCCCCGGCAACAGGGCAGCCGAAGGAACACGGGTGGGTTTTAGTCAGTAAGAGTCTGACACGCTCTCCCGCTCCGCCCAGAGCGGGAGAAGTTGTTTGAAAATTTTCCCACCCTCAAAAAAAAAAAAAAGTCTACCAATGAAATGAATCAAAATATTTTATTTCACATGGGCATTTATGAAACGTCAGAAGCTCGTTACTTAGGTAGAAGAGCTGGCAAGAAACTCCACGAGCACATTAGTTGGAATAGAGTAAGCTTAGCATGATAGTGGCTGGCAAAGCGCTAGCACTAACTAATACTATACTGTATTGTTCAGGGAATTCCTCTAGGTCAGGTTAGGTTACAAATGTGACCATACGTTTCCACGAAATATACGGCACGGACTCGAATGATGTTTTCCGGGTTTAAGGCTCCTACAAACAGGCGCGACACAAAGACACCGCTCCTCGCACGACGCGAAGTTCCCTTGTGTCGCGTCGCGTGTCGCGCCTGTTTGTAGACGCCTTTATACCAAGTTTATTTTTTAGTTATTATATATATGTTTTAGTTGTTTATTTTCGGATTCATGTGCGTATTGTATAATTATCACTTGCTTCAAAAACGGTGAAGGAAAATATCGTGAGGAAAGCGGCATGCCTGAGAGATATTTTTCGACGTCTTGTGAAGCCAAGTCAGAGGCCCATAGGCGGCTTTAAAACTCTGACTAACCATACGAAAAAAAGAAGAAGTAGTACAGTATCGGATAGCAAACAAATAATAAATTAATTATTTATGGTTGTAAAAATATCATATAACACTTTAAAAATCAAAAAGAAATAATAATATTTTAAACCCAGATGAGGTCGACAAGTCAACTTGTCGCTTTCTCGTTTTCACCCTGCTGGTTAGATTTGTTTAGAAAAGATAGAGAGGCGTAGGTACCGGAATCCTAAACCTACATTAAAATGCATGTCTCAGATTCCAAACCTCAATGTATCCTTCATTTGCTCCATTTCGCTTTGCAGACTCAGCGCCGTCCTCTTGTAGGGGTCCACCATCACGTCGTACCTCTCCTTGGACAGATTGAGTGACAGTTGAGTGCTGCAGGCGAACACTCGCACTACTTCCCTTGCGTTTAATCCCATGTTTGTGATTGGACCTAAATGTAAAACTGAACAGTTTTTGTGTAGCTTTAAATTGGCCTTTGGTCGCCATCATGTTATGGATGTAGCGTCAGAATTAGAAGAGAGTTAAAGCTGGCAGAATAGGCGACAACGGTGAACGGCTACATAGCAAAAAGTTTTTTTAAATGAGTATATCACAAACAATATCGTGCTGCATATTACTTGTATTCCTGTTGACCCCTCCAACTATGCAAAAAAATATGCAATGCATTGTCAGAAGCGAGTTCAAATCAATAATAGTGCAACGAGTGGGGATAGAACTTAAAAACGCTCACTCGTTAGTTCGCAAAACAACCGTAGCGCTATTGCTACTTTAGTGAAAGTGATAAACAGTATTAAATAAGTCATTAAATGAGCCATATTAAATATGCATAATTTTACGAAGTTCTAGAGGTAAAATAAATAAAAGTATTTTCTTACCAGCTACAACATAAGTCAAGATAACTGCCTTGACCACTCCCCGCCCAGACTTGCCACAATACATCGGGAATATTAGCAGGCATATACATCTTACTTGTATTGATATAGCGTTTCCTATACCTGTAATTAAATTAATTCATACCAATCTGTTAACACATTCTGTGCCGGGAGCCCTCCTGGAGGGTTCGCCTAGTAGCATATGGGACGCCGGGAGCTCTCGGGGAGGGCTCATTTTAAATGTAGGTTTTTCTTAGCGAATACAGCATTATAAACTGGGAAAATAAAATCTGATGTATTTTAACAATATTTATTAATATATGCGTTGGTTTTAAAATCCAAGCATTTTAATGTTGTTTTTTAATTTTTTGTTCACTTTACAAATTTTCAATAAAAATTTAAAAGGTTGGAAACCACGTATAGCAACAAGACCCCCTGAAAACACTACTTTACTTCGTTTTACAGTGTTTCATAACACGATTTTAAACCTAATGCCGTTGACCGACCGCGATGGTTAACTTTAGCGCAAACGTAATGCCGGTAACCCTCCCGGAGGGTTCATTTCTAATATGTATGGCGGCAAGGCGTCTGAGTTCTATGAAAAGTGGGTGGAGTCGAAAATGTTAAATGCAAAATTAACTCTATCTGCTTGTTACCTTTTCACACTGGCTGTATGTACATTACGGATGAATTGATTTGAATTTAATTTTACACGCGGATAGACCATGACCTGGGTTAGGATATAGGGTACTTTTTATCTCAGTGGTAAGTTCCCGTGGGATAACTTCCGCCCTCCACGCGGGCGAAGCCAAGGACTAAGGCCCAGAAGTAGCTAATGTCAATAAATATTTTTCACCATACGTGTAGGTAGCATATAATGGTTTATGATAATTAATGATATTTGCAGCATATTAATGGTTCATAATTCTTTGGTTTAACTACACAAAAAAAAAAAACATAACTTTGAATTGTTGTTGGCACAAAAATATTTGTTAAATGCAGGAATCGAAACCGCTACGAGTTAGCGCGCATAATCAATAGCGCAACCACTACAATTCAGTTATCAAAGTAAGAGATTTTTGTTTATGTATTTTCACTACTTATCAGAAATAAGTAGTTCGTACAGCCCCGGATCTACGATTTTTTCGAACCGGGGCAAAAACTTGATAGTGGCGCCCCCTCCCTTCAGTGTTTGAGAAAAACTGTTAAAACTGACAAATGAGTAGCATTTTTTGTGACCATTTGTGATATATGTACATAAAATAAAGTAAATCACTTAGTATGTGTTCAAAAACTAACTGGGCGTATGGAAATACAAAAGTTTTTTTTTTTTTTTTAACTTTATATTATAAGATTCGATTACTTGATAAAAACCTATGAGATTGTAGGAAAAGGGGCTTGACTTGTACGATATTTCGAATTCTTGTCTCAAGGATTTGGCGCCCCTATGAAACTGCCGCCCGGGGCAAGTGCCCCGGTTTGCCCCCCCTTAGATCCGGGGCTGAGTCCGTATATTTATAAATTGCGAACAATTCACTTACCAAGCAATACACTTAAAACTAGAGAGAAATGAGAGCCTAAATCATTAGGGAAGGGTATCCTTTTCAACAAATAATAATAATAAGCTTGTCCTAAAAAGAATCCAGCAAAGAAGCTCGTACATCTCAAGTTGCTACTTTGATTACAATCGGTAAAGAACAGCCTGTATACTGGAGGGCAGAACACACATAAGCATTTCACTAGGAATTTACGTAAATAGTAGATACACCAGCACATTTATAAATTTTTGGTAAATAAATATTATTGTTGTGAAATGTCGTATCAACGATATTGACATTATATTTTTTTATCTGTGGTGGCTGATTAGAAGTTTGTTTTTCTTTTGAGGTTTCAATGATATAAAGAGGTTTTATCACTTCACCCCCTCCGTGCAGGTTAGTCGTTGGTCCCGGCTGTCATTCGTAGATCTTTCTCAGTCGCAATCGCATCTAATCACCACGGCGAGCACAGTCGTCACACGTAGTCAGAACCCCTGACATCCGGTCTTTGGCTAAGCGTATGCTGAGACGCAGGTGACGCAGGTCCACGCAGCGTAGGGCAGAGCAGATTTTATAATGCATGAATGCACTGACAGCTGCGTACGCTGCGGCGCAGGCACTCGCTCCATGTAAAATACTGGTATTCAGCTGCATCCAGTTAAACTGGAAGCCGACCCACAGTGGAACGAATGTATGGGAGCGGTTGGACGTAGACATGTCCGAAAAAAAAGAGTAAAATTATGCCAAACTAATGATGCCATCTTATTCGATTACTTAATGCCTTCATAACTTGTGGTGATGAATTTCTTCATAACTCCCATATTTCGGGAGTAATTTGAGAAAATGTGAAATTTTACTATGAAAATGAGTGTATCGAGCTCTCTCCCTCCTGATTCCGGGCTTGTTTCAAGTAGCGGTCTCTAATATCATAATGCTAATACTAAGAGCTATATTTAATACTAAGACACATAGTGCGCCAAATGTGCACTTTCTGGGATAAAGAGTGATGTTTATTTTATAACACAATTTTTTAATTTTTTGTTTATTTTGTTGATTAAAACCGTTTTTCTAAAGGTTTACCTTATTACAATAACATTTCTGATCAGCCAATTAGAGAAGATATAAGCTAATTAGGATATATAATTAGGGACTTAAGGTTTACATATAAAACTGATGCACTAATGATTACTGATAAGAACATTGCTATTATTTAATTACTAAATGGCTCTTAATACACTAATTTAGCATGCATCATTTACTAATTATCACAATAACTAATTACCTTGCAATATTTAACAAAGGATACCTGGGATACCTGGATTTTATATAAATAGGTCACTATTAGTAACTTTAAAATCAGTGTTGATTTACACCTCGTTGTATCCAAGCTAATCTCGCAATGTATTTTCCAAATTTTAATACAAATCTTGATATTCACGTTGCTTTATGCGCACGCGCACACAAAGATTTACGCGACTTTAACTATTTGTTCAGTGTTTTAAAAGATAACAGTTGTGTTCAGTTATGTGAAAGTGCTGAAACAAGTTTAAAAGACTGGTGTCGTCGATTTTGCTACCGCATTTATGCAAAATGGACACAGTCTGGAAGAAGCACAGATAAGTTTCGGAAGAAACATGAGATTTGGCTACAGGCTGCAATTCAATGGCCGGAATTACAGAATGAAAATATGGAACCTTCTACAGAAAATATAAGTGACGTCATCGAGCCCATAATTTCTCCTGCTAAATCTGATGCTTCAACTTGTACACATCCTAGTCCTCGTAAATCTTTTGAGGACCTTAGTAACCGGCAAAAAAGAAGACGCACCACTGAAGATAGTCTTTCATGCAGCAGTAGCAGCGCTGAAATTATGTTTTCGGCCGAAAGGGCGCTTCAAAAGGCAGGACAAAGCGATACAGCTTATGTTATGAAATACTTGACGGAGAATCCAGAAGAGGCCTCAAAAATCAAAGCCTTCATTGAAGGTAAATCAATTCAGGTACGGGAAATATCCCCTTTGAAGGCATTGGCTCTTTATGTATCGATGAACTTATCGAAATGGCGCTATAACACTCTTCGGGATTTCAACACTCAAGAAGGAGCTCTTCAATACCCGAGTTACTACATGTTGGTTAAAGAAAAAATTAAGTGCTATCCGGCCAAAGAAGATCTCACAGTTACAGAGAGCTCTGCAAAAATCAAATTACAAGCCTTGATGGATTTAACCTCAAGAAGACTTATTAGGTCGTTAGAAACCCCTGTTGATCCCAATCAACAGCTCGTATTGACCAGCAAATGGGGTTTTGACGGATCATCTAGCCAAAGCATTTATCATCAAAGGACGAGTGAAGATGAGCAAATCGATCTTGCTAGTAATTTTATGATTAGTCTTGTACCACTGCGGCTCGTCTCAAAAGGTGTAACAATTTGGGAAAACGAGCGACCATCTTCCACTTCATTTTGCCGGCCAATATTGTTTAAGTTTATAAAGGAAACCAAAGAAAATGTGCAGAGAGAGATGGCTGAAATCGAAGCAGAGATTGAAGCCTTAACTCCATCCACCATCACTGATGGAATTAGTGTCAAACACCAACTGCTGTTGACAATGATTGATGGTAAAATTCATTCCATTATATCCAATACAGCAGCTTCAGTGTGTGACATATGCAAGGCTTGTCCTAAAGAAATGAATAATTTAGAGTTAATCAAAGATAAACACGCAAACGAGGACATGTATAAATATAGCTTAAGCACCCTTCACGCTTGGATTCGCTCAATGGAATGCTTATTACACATTTCCTACAAATTAGACATAAAATCATGGCAAGTAAGGGGTGATATAGCAAAAAGGCAAGTTGATGACAGGAAGAAAAGAGTTCAAGAGGCTGTAAGAAGAGAAACGGGCTTACTTCTCGATGTTGTGAAACAAGGCAGTGGATCCACCAACAATGGCAACTCGGCAAGGAGATTTTTTGAAAACTACACTAAATCTGCTGAACTGACCGGAATAGATGCTATGCTTTTAAGAAAAATCTGTGTGATCTTGCAGTGTATTTCATCAGGAGAGAAGATCAACGTAACTAAATTCCGAGAGTTCTGCTTTGATACTGCTAAGCTTTACGTGGAGTTATACCCATGGTATTATATGCCTTCTTCACTTCATAAAATTTTAATGCATGGGCCAGACATAGTTCAGAACATGTCAATTGTGCCCATTGGTTTTCTATCCGAAGAGGCATCTGAGGCTAGAAATAAAGATTTTAGAAAATATAGAGAGGGGCATTCTCGAAAGCATAGCAGTATCTCATGCAATGAAGATATTATGCACAATCTTTTACTGTCTTCTGATCCACTTGTTACAAGTATCCGTCCAAAAGGAAATAAGTTTGTAAAAAAATCTTCTTTTAAGGAATTTTATGAGCTTACGGATTCTGAGAAAAGTGATATCGAATTTGTTAACATAAATGATTTAGCGGACATCGATTCTGAATTTGAATTAATTGATGATGATGATGATGACGAAGATAATTAAATGATGTTATTGTTTTAAAATGTGTAACTTAGTAAATTAGAGCTTACGTCTTAATTATTTATTGTACTTTTAATGAAACTAGGTAATTTATTATCAACTTACTTAAAAGTCATACTCTCATCAGTTCTTGTGAATATTTTTGTTAATATATATTTCTGTATATATATAATATATTTATAGACCTCTTAATAAGTCTGTCTGCGGTTTAAAGTAAATACAAATGGGGAAAAAACGTTTTTTTTTTTAAATTTTCATTTCCTTTTATCCCAGAAAGTGCACATTTGGCGCACTATGTGTCTTAGTATTAAATATAGCTCTTAGTAATAGCATTACGATATTAGAGACCGCTACTTGAAACAAGCCCGGAATCAGGAGGGAGAGAGCTCAATACACTCATTTTCATAGTAAAATTTCACATTTTCTCAAATTACTCCCGAAATATGGGAGTTATGAAGAAATTCATCACCACAATTTATGAAGGCATTAAGTAATCGAATAAGATGGCATCATTAGTTTGTCATAATTTTACTCTTATTTTTCGGACATGTCTACGTCCAACCGCTTCCATACATTCGTTCCACTGTGCGACCCCAACATAATTAGGAATAGGCTAGACAAATTGATTGATAATTGTCTATACAGGATGACTTGTAATTTAAAGTATTTCTTCCAGGACGTGATAGTGTGACCCATTTGCAACAATTAAGCACCCCAACATAAAGCCTAGGCGAAAATCCATGGGATTCGAGAAAATACAATTTTTATGAAAATTTCCTAGAATTCGTCACTAAATAAAGTGATATTTAGTGACGAATTCCAGGAAATTTCAAAATAAATCTCTAAATTGAATGGCCTTCATTGCTTTTCCATGGGGTACCTTTCGATGTAACCAAATTTTCTAAAGCATCATAAAGGCAAAAGTTAAAGGAAGAAGTTTACTAATCGTTTACAAAAATGGTCTAAAAAATGAAATTAAAAAAAAAAACAATAATGGAGTTTTCTCGAATCCCATGAATTTTCGCCTAGGCTATATGGGGTGCTTTTGTTGCAAATGTGTCACACTAACACGTCGTGAAAGGAATACGTCAAATTATGTCACCTGTATATATCGAACTAGCTTCATCTCGAAATTGACTGGGTTACTTTTAGTGCTATTTTATCAATTGTTGAAACTGTAGATATGAATAAAACACCCAAATGTATAATCAAATTTTATTATCGATCATGGTTTAGTATAATTAGTCTTATAAAATTCAATACGTCTTGTATAGAGAACCTAGGTATTTACTGAGATGGGTTAAACGAAAATGCCTCAAGCAATCAACAGCAGCATTCGAAATGCCAATTTACAATAAATTAACAAATCTTTTATCCCGCGACTTCCATTTCAACTTCAACACAGTTCAACAAAATTTTGCTATATCAAAAGCTGCTGTTCCATTACATAAATATTTGTGTAAATATAAATGCTATTTCGTACATAAAAATATAAGGGTTCACTTCTGGTTTTAATATTACCAAGTTTATTTTTCAATATTTCAAAGGAGACAACCTTGCTATCTTATAGTATACAGTTTAGAGAAAATAACAAACATGAAAAGTAAGCCGTGGTTATCGACGCACAGACATTACCTACAGTTCACACTATCGATATTATTTAGGCTAAAAAATGCCGAAGTCAGGAGCGACTATGCATAGCGATGAACAGGATCCGGGCGTTAATATGACACATCTGGCTTTGAAATGAGACCGCAGCACACATCAGCACAGTTAGCCCCAAAAATATGTATACACGGAAGAGGAACCATTTTATTGTATACACCCATTTGTTCCATAAGGTACAAAACAGTAGTGTACAATAAAATTTATTTTACCAAAACAAAGTAAACATTGTTGTGGTTATGTTTTGGTTTGGTTTTCATCTATACACCCTGTATAGATGTTTTGGGACAAAATGTTTACTTTGTTTTGGTAAAATCAATTGTATACTGTTTTTTATAGGTATACTGTGGATACAATGTTATGGAACAAAGGTTATCGACAATAAAATGGTTCCCTGTCGAGTATACATATTTTTGGGATTGACTGTATGAGTGACAGAGACGACGATCTACGAGTCCTAGACTAATGATAAAGCCGATTTTTTGCGCCACATTTATAGCCGGGTACTGTTATAGTAGCCTACAGCATAGCTTTTAATGCAATCTATACGTAATAATATCTTCCTTAAGTTACAGAGATCGATCGCCAATAACAAGAAACGCGACATTATCATAAGTGAGTTCGGGAAATCCCAAGATAAAAAGACGTAATTTGGATAGGATGACATGACATTTTATTTCTTTATTTGGGGCTTTTGACCACTCTTTTATCTACGCCAAAGAATTAACGGTAGTAAATAGTTTATCTGATAGGTTTTTTTATCCTTTAATCTAAGATTCTAGGCGAACTTTGCAAATACTTTCAGCAAGACTATTAAGTTCTAATAAAATATTATAGCATAGTACAAAGTGAACCCAATCTCTAGTCCCTCTATACATCAGGCGGCCTAACAGTACTGTGACAAGACATACGTCACAAACCCGCAGCACATGTCACGAACCTGCCACAAATGGGCACGAACCTGCGATACAAAATGTCACAAACCTGCGACATAAAATGTCACAAGCTCGCGACAAATGTCACAAACTCACAAAGACATGTCACAAACTGACAGATGTCTTGTCACAAGGCTATAAAAAGTTGTGCGAGTCGCAGTCAAGTCAAGCGGGTTGGAACAAATGGAAGCTAGGTAGCAACGTGGAGGGTGTTACGCAAGTGCGATCGGCGGGTCTTCGTCATCGCGTTCGGTTATCATCGGCTCCGGCTTGTCGACTACGTCGGGCACCTCGAGGATTTTCGGCCCATAGAGAAGGAGGTATGCGCAGTGCCAGTCACCTGTAACAAGTGAAGGTTAAATTAAGATCACTGGTTGAATGGCGCAATTATACAAACCTAGGGTAAAAACTGTTATTGTTTCTAACCAGATTTGGCTCCTCGTCATTCTATAGGATTTCAGACATTGCCATGCCAAGTGGCTTTTGGCACAGTATAGATATCTCCGTAACCGAGTGGGGGTTGTAATTGGTAACTATGAGACTGAAGAAAAATATGGGATTGAAAAACATTTAAGGTTCCACTAGTCGACGGCTCGAACTCGTTGGTGGCGTGGCTAATATGTATGCTATTTAGTATGCTATTTAGTATGCTATTTAGTATTGTATTTATTTATTTATTTTTTGTTTATTTATTTATATATGTATGTATTTAGTATTAATAGACGATGATTTATAACCTTTGGACGTGTATTATCGAAAAACTACTGGATGTATCTATCTACTCAAAATAATATTATTTGACTTTTCAATAAATTATATTATACCTATTCAATACTCAATTCTTTATTGCATTCCATATGTATTGCATAGATGGTATAACAAAGTAAAAGATCAATATGGACCCTGTCGGGCACAGCAAAATTAGGAGAGAGGAAGAGGGCTAGCACATGAGTTAAAATAAAAATGTGAGTTAAAATAATAATGTTGAAATATGGAAGTATCGACGCTCATAGCTTCCAAACCAATACTTTTTCCCAATTCTGCTTCCATACAGGGCTAGATAATGACAAGGCAAATTGATATAATTTTTAGTTTTGAACGTACACCGTCACGTCACTCGTCACCGACGAGTAATCACCATACTACGTTTGTATGGAAGAATGACCGACTTATTTAGACAGACGAACCTAAGCCAGTTCGTTCTGACCAGATGTGATACACAAAACTTTTTTGAACGCGCTTGCTGTCATCGGCGAAATCTTGAAGCCGTTTTGAACGCTCCTGCCGCTGTCGCTTCGGTGCGAATATCTTCAGGCCGTTACATTCACACATGGAAGCTGACTTCAGTGAGATCAGACAGGTCTGATGGTAGAACTGACCATGTAAGGTATTAACTTACCGCCTCCGCTGAGCTTCAGCACCTCCTCCTCCTGCACGGGCGTGACGGTGTCGTCGTCGCAGCGCAGCCAGGTGTCGCCGCGCGCCACCCACGCCACGTAGTGTCCGGACGACGACGAGCGGCCGCGGTGCGTCAGGACCGCCTGCAGCCGGTAGTAGCCGCTGTTGTTGCTGCCTACGTCTAAAATAAACATAAAACATGAGATAAGTGGTCAGGAATTTTGATATAATGTAATCGTGAAAAATAAATGCAATTAAATGCATCATCAGCAGTCCTATTAGCAGTCTACTGCTGGGCATAGGCGACTGAAATTTCTATTTAACTCGGTACTCGGATACGTTAAATAAAAAAGCCAGAATTTAAGAAAAACCCGACTGGAACTAAAAAGTTCAAAACAAGAATACTTTTTGAGAAGCCATGTTTTTGGGATCGTCTCCTTTAAAACCCGACATGGTCACGGTACTAAAACTTTAATTTTAAGTTATATTTTTGGAATCATCTCCTCGAGCCTTTTTTTAGTGAAAAGTTTTCAAAGGGGTTATCTTTACACATGAGAAATACTGTGTGAAAAGTCCATTGTGAGAACAAGAGCGAAAAAAAAAAAATTGCTCTTATGTTGCGGTCCCCAAAATCAGTTTTTTGCAAATATTTCGTAAAATATTGGTAATTGGTCACTTTATACTAGGGCAAGTTTATTTTTTATTAAATTCTCCACAAAAAAAATACACACGACTCATCTAGGACCCGTAGTGCTCGAGATATACATCTTCGAAATATTGGGGTAACAATGCATTTTGGTTCTGCATCACCTTTAAAACACAAAACCCGAAATCATCGTGAGGAAACCGGTCATGCCTTTTTTTTTTTTTTTTTTTTGAGGGTGGGAAATTATCAAATAACTTCTCCCGCTCTGGGCGGAGCGGGAGGGCGTGTCAGACTCTTACTGACTAAAACCCACCCGTGTTCCTTCGGCTGCCCTGTTGCCGGGGGCCACGATCTCCCTTTCGGTTTTCTTCGCAACCCCGGCAGGCATCGGCCCTAGTGGACCCCTTCGAATCTGCTGACATCTCTTTGAGGCGCGCGTGGAACACAACGCGCCGTCGACCCGGGCCTGGTCCTTATCGGACGGTGAGCCACCCATTGCTCACCGCCCGCAAGCCCGCGCCTACGGTGGCCGGAAATCGCCTCGCGATTCCCGACGCCCTGGGCGTCTCCTCCTGCGGCGGTTAGGGGCATGAGGGCGCGAAATTTGCCTCTCCCTCACGCGTTCCGCCTCCTCCTTCGCGAGCATTACCGCTTCGCAGAAGGAGGTGACGGCCTCCCATTTCCTCTCGCTCCGTACCATGGCCTGAACCAGGGCCGGACGCGAGAGATCACCGCCGCCGATCGCCTCCACGAGGACACGGCGATGCTCCGCCCAAGCTGGGCAGACCTCCACCGTATGCTCCACCGTGTCCTCCGGGCGATCCACACAATAAAATAAATAATAATAATAAAATCTTTTATTTATAAAAATGTGCACATTTACAATAAGTAACTTAATAATTAAAATAGAGCACAGTTGCTTTTTTGCCTGAACTAGGTTGAACCTGTGTTTCAGGCTACGAAGTGCATAAATACTTAATGTAATAAATTAACTAAGAGTATAAATCATAAACTAAATTAAAATTAGATAAATAAATGTAAAATAGCATTTCAGCGGTTCTATTTGCAGACAACAAGTAGATCTTCTGTCTGTGCATAATCTATGTTAAGTAAATATTCAAGTATAATTTTTTTACAACTAAAGTAATTTAATTTGTAAATACTAAGTTTTTTATTTAATCTATTGTACAGAAATGGGCCTAAAAATGTAAAAAATCTTTCTACAAAGACATGTTTTGAGGTTGCATTAGATGTGCATACTATATCATTCCGTCTCTTGTTAGTATTGTCAGCAGTGTAGGTAAGCATGGTGTGCTGTTTTAATACTAAGTGCATAATGAAAAGTTGGCGAACAGTCAGCACGTTGCAGGATTTATAAAGCAGAACTGAGGGAAAGAAAAAGGGATGGAAGTTTGCTACCTTTAAAATTGCTCTCTGAGCTCTTTCAAGAGGAAGTAGATATGTTTTTGGTGCGCCACCCCATGAAGAGATGCAGTATTGAATTATAGATTGACATAGGGCCAAATACACTTGTTTAATTAATTTTGTATCAGCAAAAGTTCGCAATTTTTTAAAAACATATATTAATTTGCGCACTCTTTTACTTAGACTATCAATATGTTTTCTGAAAGACAATGTGTCGTCCATTATTACCCCGAGGTATTTTATGTTGCTTGTTTTGAGGATAAAAGGACAATTACACATGTTGACTGAACGGTTTCCACATTGATGGGCATATAGATGAGGGTTAGTAATGTTAAATTGAGGCTTGCGCATGGAGAAGTGTATATATTTTGTCTTGTCAGCATTTAATGTTAGTAAATTGCTTTGAAGCCAATTAGTTACAGTATTAAAACCTAGTTGAGCAATTTCGAACAGTTCGCTACTCGTTTTAGCGGTAAATATTAACGCCGTGTCGTCGGCATATGATATAATTTTTCCGTCTTTAATATTCAAATTACATAAGTCGTTAATATAAATCAGGAATAGCGTAGGGCCCAGAATACTTCCCTGGGGAACACCAAAACCAGTACTTTTCTGTTCATCGCTCGTGATATTATCTATTCTAACACATTGACATCGGTCACCTAAGTAGTCCGCAAATAGTTTCAGCGGCGTTCCCCTTATTCCTATGGCCTCTAATTTGTTTAGAAGAACAGAAACAGACACTGTGTCGAAGGCCTTGGCTAAATCAAGGAAAACTCCTAGGCTCTGGTTACCTTTGCCGAGTTCTTCTGTAATATGATCGGTCAGGCTATGCACCGCATCGGCTGTAGATAATTTGGCTCTAAAACCAAATTGCGCAGGGGATAAGACATTATTTTTTTCTAGATAGTTAACTAGTCTACTGTTTATAATTTTCTCAAATATTTTTGATAGTGAGGGAAGTAACGATATTGGCCTATAATTATTTACTAAGTCTTTATTCCCAGATTTAAAGACAGGGACTACAACTGCCTTTTTAAGACAGCTAGGGAAAATTCCTTTGGATAGACAGATTCGAAGTATATGCGTTAAGGGAGGTACCAAAATATGCTTAAGGAGTTTAAGAACCTTATTGCTTATATTATCCCATCCAACTGCACAGTCATCTTTTAGTCCAGAAATGATTCGGGTTATTTCGTCTTCGTCAGTGTCCAGCATAGCAAAAGATTTCAGATTACAGCTATTGCTTGGTTTTTGGAAAGGTAATTGGTCACAATAATGTTTCGGAATCTGTTCAGCAAGAATTTTCCCAACATTGACAAAAAAGTTATTGACGTTGTTAGCTGACAAGAGTGGTGAAGTATTAGTAAGCAGTAAACTCGAATTTGATTCACGCTGTTTAGACATATTAGTGACGTTTTTAATATGTTTCCAAAGTTGCTTGGTATTGTTACCTGCTCTATTTAATTCATTTTTATCGTAATTATTTTTTAACTTCTTTAGGAGATTATTGCAGAAGTTCCTATACCTTTTATAAGTGGTTTGAATGATTAGATTATCAGGGTATCTCTTAGTTCTCTGATGAAGTTTATCTCTGTGTCTTATACACCGAATTAGTCCAGGAGTAATCCAAGGTTTAATATTATAAAGTTTCTTATTCACAGTAGAAGCTGTCGTGTTACGTAAAATTGCTTGTTGGACATATTTTATAAAGTACGATAAAGCCAAATTAGCATCAGCAGTATTGTAAACTAGGCTAAAATCTAGGTTGCATAAATCATATTCGAGTTTATTTGTGTTTAATTTGCTTTTGGTCTGGGGACGATTTAGCTTAGGCAGCGTTAAATTTACGGTAAGTAGGACAGCATGATGGTCAGTAATTGTTGCGTTAGTAACAAGAGTAATATATGATAGGCTTGTTTTAATCATCATATGATCGAGACAGGAACCGCTCTGATGAGTAGGCAATATGTGAGCGGGGAGAAATCCATGGTATGAGCAGATATTAAGATAATCTTGGGTCCCTGCATCGCAGTTTTCGGAGCCGATATTTATATTTAAATCACCTGTTAGTATAACATTCTTAAACGAGCTAAGTCCTTGAAAAATCTGGTCTAAAGAATTGTGAAAAGTGTCCAAGTTTCTAACGGAAGGGGACCTATACATAGCGATTATCGCTGTGGTTGTACCAATTTTGATAATTAAGCAATTAATCATGCAGTCTTGTAAAGTAGGTTCGTCGACTGTTACCTTTAATGATTCTTTAGCAAAGACAACTACACCATCATTTTGATTTTGGTTTCTTTTGGTATGCAATAAGTTGTAACCAGGTATTACTGGAAGGTTATCGATGCGGTTAGCTAGCCAGCACTCGGTTAGTACCAATAAATCACAATCAAACTTAAGTCTATGAAGGAAAATTTTAAAGCTATCGATATTCTTATAAATACTACGAATGTTTTGGGTCAGTACGGTTAGTGACTTTTTATATTCAAAAAGATATTGTCTGCAATCCTCAACGTCACATGTCTTTGATACAGTTAAAAATGTATTATCTATGTCAGTAATTAAGTTATTATCCATACTTAACTAGAAAAATAACAATAACAAACTACGTCTAGAATATACACAAGTATGTGGCGCTCTTAGGCGCCTTCATAATCGATCGAATTGATGTACCTGTATTCAGCAGCTTTTTTAGCCGGGCAATCTTCGTCTCCCGTCTTGTGGTTGGCTTGTTTTTTAAAACGCAAACATGTAGCACATTTTGGCGCACCGGCTTTCTTTGGGCAGTCTTGAATAGTGTGTCCTTCTTCACCACAATGTCCACATGTAGGGGCAGCAATTCTGCATGTTTTGGCTGCATGACCATACTGCTGGCATTTGTAACATCTTGTTACCAGTGTGAAGTCTCGTACCGGGCAGGACGACCAATTTATGAATAATCTGTCTTGAGTGATGAGGGCCTTACGTATGACAGCTGGAACTTCTATAATAAGGTTGCAATTCTCAGCATCTTTCCTGCCTGATTTGTGGCTTAGTTTTATAGAGGTCAGAAATGTATCTAGGGATATAGTGGGCAGTTTCTCGGCTATGTTTTGTTCATAAATACATTTATAAACCTCATTTTCAGCCATTGATGTAGGTACTCCTATTACTATAATGCGAGGTTTGCGCTTTTTAGGTTCGTCGACGGTAAGACCTGACGAAGCGAGTTGGACTGTTTGCTTGAGCCTGTCTAGGTCATCTTTGGTCTCCGTGCTGATTATAAGTCCTCCTTTTCCAATTTTGCGCACGCCTCGTACTTTCAGTTTCATTTCTCCAGGGCATATGATTTTTTGGATCATGTTCTTGGTTTCGTCACTGGTCTTTGAGTTGTCACTGGGATAAATGGCCACGGAGCTAAGAGTATTAGGACGAACAGAGGTTTTGGAGCCGTTCCTCACCATAGCTGCAAAAGATGTAGGAGTTGCTTCCTGCTTCGCACAGGACTCCTGAATCGTCCGGTTCATCTCCATTAGACAAACTGATAGGTCTCGAGCATCGGTCATAGTTTTAAGGGAGGTATGGGTTTGTATGGCTTTTTGCTTTAGTGACTGGTATTGAACAGCCATTTGCGAAACTCCATGTCCAACTTTCCGGCAAAGATTACTTATTTTAACCTTCTGATCAGCGTTTAGCTTTCCTTCAGAAGCAATAGCACAGACCTCATTCAGGCACTGCTCAATAGACCCCATCCAGTTCTGAATCTCCGGAGTGGACACAACTTCAACTTTCTCATCTTGGTCCTGTCTTGGTTGTTGGGGCGATGTCGGTGCTGGTGTCGGTACCGGGGTCGGTGTCGGTGGAGGGCTGCGTCGCATCTTCGCACTCCGATTAAAAGGGCTGCCGTCCATGTATCAATTTACAAAAATATCTTATTCAGTTCATTATTTTAACTTATCACTATAATGTTTACATGTACACGCTAATACACTGAAACTAGGTCACTTATTTATGCAAGCGTTAATTTATTTTATTGATATTATGCATTGACGAGCACGTCTGTATGCGTTGAATGCAATTATATCAATGAATCAACAATGGTGACACCCGGGCGTTTCCTCCCGCCTTATCCTGTGCAGGAACCTCCCGAAACTGCCGTGTCCGGTGAGGACCTGCGTCAGGCGGAAGGTGAGGACGCCGTGGCGCCTCTCTAGCCACTCCTCAAAGAGGGGTCTTATCGCCGCAATTGTGGCGTGCCCAAAACCGGTCATGCCTGAGATTTATTTCTCGACGGCACGTGAAGCCAAGTCAGAGGCCCATGGGCGGCTTTTGAAACTCTGACACCAGGTTAGTTACTAACCACACGAAAAGAAGAAAAAGACCATGTTTAAAGTAGAGTAAAAGGCACATTTTTCTTTAATTGATATTGTAGGCAGCCTAACCCATGAATTGTGAATGATGACAGAATTTGATTAATAATAGATAATTTTCTTCTCCCTCATTGTCTTTCTCTTTTTTCTTATTCTTTTTCATAATTTTCAAAACGGTTTCATCTCTATAGTAATTTCAGTAGGAAACAAGTTAGATGGTATATATTGGTATCGTTTTTTCCAGTTCTCATTTATTGTAAGTGGTCATAGGGTATTTAAAACATGATTTGACAAGGAAATATGGGTGTGTATATTGAACAGCTGTTTTAAGATAAAAACCATTGTATCATTTTATTGGCATCACTACACATTTAGAACAGTTATTTGAGCTTTACTTATCATTTTCTGGGCCATATATTTAAAAAAGCATTACTCCTACGAGAAACTTGTCAAGGATTTTTTATGCAGAATTAAGTAAGGAAGAAACTTGTACAAATTGACGTAAAACCAATATTTTACGAAATATTCGCAAAAAAACTTGACTTTCAGGATCTTTGATAGTAGAAGTTTTTTTCGTACAAGAATATGGCAATGGACTTTCACTTAGTATTATTATTTATTTATTTTTAGCTTATGTTGTCCCACTGCAGAGCAAAGGCCTCCCTTTCCCCTTTCCATTCTTCTCTGTCTTGAGCTAGTGTGGAAAAATCTTGTTTGAAGGCGTCAAGCTCGTCCCTTCATCTTTTCCACTCAAAATTAACCCAGGAAAATAAGTTAAATTTGCCTGTAATTTAACTTATTTTCCTGGGTTAATTATTATTTATTTATTAATTCAAAATTATCCCAGGAAAATAAGTTAAATTACAGGCAAATATGCGAAATGAATCCTAGTGGAAACAAACAAGATTTTTCCGCACTAGCTCAAGATAGAACGAAGTGGAAAGGAGAAAGAGAGGCCTTTGCCCTGGAGTGGGACAACGTAGGCTGTAAGCCTGTTACCATCGCGCGACCTAGAATAGTCGATAGACACCATACGTATTATGGATGTTACGAAGCCTCGATGGTATAAAAAATCCCACATACTAAGATACGCGTAAAAACATAATCCTGTCTTTGTCGCACAGTCGGGTAAAAGTATCTCGATTATCATTAGCCTTTTAAAAGTCCACTACGCTCGACAGTACTGCAGTTCATATTATCAAAATTAAATTTTAAGAATTAATAGTTTATAATTTGCAACAGGTACAAACTAGGTTAATCGGGAAATGACACTGAATAAAAGACAATAGAAGTTTTATTATTATTACTCCTATGTTGTAATGTCAATTAATGCGATTTCGCATAAATTTCATTAGGATATGAATTCTTGAGTGTTCATGCTAATTGCTATGCTATTTGCTAATATGACGATAATTGATGATAATGAATGACCATTTTGTTAATATGCGAATTAAAACATATCAACAAACTCAAACATATTAACAAGCTCTGACATATGATAGCATAAAAAAGTACGAAGCGATAAATTCACTTCGCACTTCACGGAATTTCGCAACTACATTTCACTCTTGCTAAATGAGCATTCACATGCTAGCAATGAATGCGAATGCTAATTAATCCATCACTACTCCTATGGGCGTTTAGTGTCCTACAAAGTGATAACATAATACTGGGATTTAGCTCGATCCATGACCACTCTCATCCAGCTGGATGCAGCAGCTGCTACATGCGAGGTAAACGTTTTTCGCAAGGTTTCTGACCCTGCGAAGATTGCTCGACGACATTATCTATGAAATGCTATCTCACCATTAGGGAACCAGTAAGGTACAGCCTTCGTCGGTTGCTTTTTCTTTATTTCCTTTGAACTGTCGCCGTGGTTCTTCGTACTGAGCGATGTCTCCACGTTCGCGTCTTCGAATTCCTAAAACAAAACGATACATCTATATAATAACAAGACAAAACTTAACATTGTAATTGAAAAACATTTTTCATGAAGTGTTCAACCATTTCATGAAATGTTTGTATTTAATGAAATAGAACATCGAACGCTGGTCACATCATGATGTGGTCGGACCAGATCATTGCATACTCAACGTTTGACGATATGAACGCACAGCTACTTATAGTAACTACTACTATATAGCAATAATAATTATTCAAAGGAAACTATTTATATATAAGAATAAACAGAATTATAATACACATGTACCGGTATATAAAAATAATCTAAAATATTTAAGTACTTTTTGCAGATAAAACATATATAATAGTTAAGCGAAATGTTAGTATCTTATTCGCGATCTCCTGACATTAATAATATATGTAAGTTAAAACTTGTTCCCACAAAAAAAACTTAATGATCTCCTAAAACAGTGTTTCCTCTCTCCTACCCTCTTTGCTGTGCCCTACAGGGTCCATAATGATCTAAATTAAATAATTACCACCTAAGTACACATTATGGTGAAGCAATAAAGATATTGAGTACTTTATGATGTGGCCAATCATTAGTGAAAATATCGTAAAATAGTTAGATTATCCACCGGTAGAGGCGTTGATGTCGGTTTGTTTTTGTTGTGCATCATGGCGGCGGCATACAACAAATCAAACAAAGTACGGTGTAGGGTGAACACCCAAAAAACGTCGATGGACTTTTATTGGATTTTCAAATTATGATATTAAGAAAAGCGAAACTTGGAAGTAGCGATTAGCCACAGTTCTAACCTGACCTATTTGGTCGGGGTGCCACAAGCGGCGTGAAGTGCAACATAACACTTAAAATTAGTTTTAAAATTTAAAAAAAAAAACTCCGCTCGCGGCACCCCTGCCATATTCAAAATTCAATTCAAAATATTTTTATTTCCCATAAACCTACATGGGCACTTATGAAACGTCAGAAGCTAGGTGCTAGGTTCCAATTGGTCGTTTCCTATGGAGAAGAGCAGGCAAGAAACTCCACGGTTACTCTTTTAAAAATAATTGGATTTTACAATTCTTTCAAATAACAGTGTGACTAGGTATGGGACGACAGTGTAGGTCTTCAATAAGTACCTGGTACTTAAGAAAATAGAAAATGGTCAACAAATCAACAGTCCACTAAGCCTACGGCGTTCTGACATTCACAAAATAGAAAAGAATCTATACAAAAGATATATAAATTAATAAAAATAAAAACCTATTTTATTAAACGCAATTACATGATTGCTATTACAACTGTAATAAATCTGAATAATTATCATGTGCACAAAAGCCACTAATAAACAGTTGAAATAAACTCGTAGGTATATAATGTCAAATAATAGGATGAATATGTCAAGGACTAATGTAAAAAAAAAAAAAAAAAATAAACATGGTAATTTGGGAGCAGTTAATAGACTCTTACATAATTATGGCCGTTAATGAGATACCACGGAAGCCACATGTGCAGAAGGAATGATTGCCAAACTTCCTTGTCTTCAACATAGTCTTTAATTTTATAATATGCTTTCTTGATAAGGACACGTTTGATGTGGGTTTTGAACTTCCCATCGCTAATAAATGGATTAGGTCAGATTAGCGGATTCCGCTAAACGCAGCGGCCGGACGTAAAATTTTGCTGCTTTTGAGTCAGCTGTTCTTCTTACCTTGAACTTGTTCCTCATGGGCATGAGTCTCTCCTGCAGTTCGGGCGAGCACAGCTCATACACGTCCAGCTCTAAGGGGAACTTCACGTCCTTCAGGATCTTAGCGTTGATGGACTCCTTCTCCTTGTAGTAGAAGCGCACGAATTGCACCGTTAAGTACGCTGGCAGACGGCTGATTTTGCTCTGCAAATAATATAGAAATTAAATGTTGCTCACAGAAAAATTAATAAAAGCACAGAATAGTACAGAAGGCGCGCTCTGCATTTTAGGTACGGTTTTATAAGTACGCGGCGGGCGCGTCTTGTCGGGTCAATTCAGTGAGCATAGTGTAGTCAGAAGATATAAGAGTTACACGTTAAAAATAGAGGCAACTTCAAGGGGAATTTAACTGTAGGTAATTAGCGCTTTGCGACCTGAATTGCATTTTATTGTGTCGTAGCAAGTCTCTTTTTGTTTAAATGATTTCGCGGAGTGAACCATCTGTATTATAAAACACTGAATAATCAATTCGATAAAGGATAATGAGTACACAGGATACTGAATATGAGACGAGCTAAAAAGTCTGAGATAGAATAATGAGTTTGAGTCAGAACATTGAGTACGAGAGCTCTTTGTAAGCATGTGTGACTTACGGTTTTCGTGTAGATCGCATCCCTTCCCAGAGTTTGTGACATTTTTGTGATTTGCTCCGCCATTTTCTGTAAAAAAAAAAAACAAAGTTAGAATATATTAGTCAAATACAGGCCTTATATTCTACATTTATAATTTATTTTATTTACGTTAATATTTGCCACTTTTGCAGCCAATATTTCAGATTAACTTGTTCCGGAAGGCACCGCTTTGTGTATCTATATGTTGCAGTAAGATGGTTCTTACCGTGATATAGTTATATCCCTAGGGATATAGCTATATACCGAAATATAGTTATATGAAAGCAGTTCATAACTGTCGGAGAGCCATAATATTGTTACTGCGACCAATTTCGACGTAGCGCCCGCTCGACTCGCGCGTAGTTGGTCACAATTCTAACCTAACCTATTTGGTCGGAGTGCCTTATTAATTATATTACTAGATCGTGCTCGTATCATAGTTACATTCCTAGTAAGATAGTTATGAACCGCTTTCATAAACTATATTACGGTATATAGCTATATCCCTAGGGATATAACTATGTCACGACTATAACCATCTTACTGTGACATATACAGGGTCGCAGGGACATCGACGCGAAAACTGTAACCATAGATGCAGTACATGGTTCTGAACCCCACTGTATTGAAATTTTACGTGTTATTTTAAAAAAATCTGCCGTTTCATAGAAAAGTGCCATACCTACGCAGTCAAAATGTATGAAACAGCAGATTTTTTTTTATAAGCGGCGAAAAATTTCAATACAGTGGGGTTCAGAATCATGTACTGAATTACAGTTACCGTTACAGTTTTCGCGTCGACGTCCCTGCCACCCTGTACACATTATAAATTAAATTCGCTTTTCGTCGCTGTGCGACTGCGTTAATTCTTCTAAACTACGCAACAGCTTTTGATGCGAATTTCAACATCATGTAGAGAATTTATTCCGGAAGGTTTTATGTGCATAATACTTATCTTTTTTTTTCTTTACCTATCTCGGGACGATGGGTCCCGATCCTATGGAAGGCGTAGGAGGGGCCAAGAAAACTCGCAGAAGCCCCATAGACATTTTGAAATAGAATGAGGCATACCTAACTTTATTATTAACTTACTTGTTAAAAAGAAATCATGATATTTTGATGAAGTCATAAAAAACTTGCGAAACAGGGGCGGGTGGCTAGTAGAATATTAATACAACTCACAGATCTGAGCCCCGACTGCAGGTACTTGACGTCCTGCGAGATAAAGCAGGATAGCTGCAGGAAAGTCTCCTTGGTGCGAGAGGGAGCCTCGTCGGCCTCTGAGCAGACCAGCTCCACGTCTAAAGTACCACCGAAGTACTGCTCGATCACTGATGATCTGGTGACAATAAGTGTGATTTAAGTATCTTTTTATTTATTGATCACAATATATTTTTTTTTAAATCACCATCTTTAAATGGGCTGTTGAAGACACTTGGTTACGAGAAATAGTTTTGATAGCAAAGTGGTATAATTTTCTTTGCAAGTCTAGTCAGAGATTTCGGTCAAAAAGATCCAGTGCATTTATGATGGCTGGCGACGATTGTGTCGTTTCCGTTCAGTTGGTATTTATTGTGTCACGCAGCCATGAGCTGTTTTGTTCAATTCTTCTGTAACCGCAGCAACAGCGCGTTTCAAATACGCCGCCCTATGAACAACCCTCTTGATTCGCTGACGACGCAAATATATTCACGATAAACAATGTCATACAGCATACCTGTCTGGAGGAGCATTAGATGCAGACGGCAGCCTCGCCTTGCAAGGCTCTTATGATCTCAGAACTCAGTCCAGCATTCAGAAGCGACTTGTTGCGTCAGTTTTACTTCATGTGCTATCTCCTACCTTTCCGGAGGCGTGTTAGGGGCAGACGGCAGCCGCGCTTGCAGCGCCCTGATGATCTCGGTCCAGCACTCCGACGCGTCCTGCTGCGCCAGGCCGCCGCCCGGGCCGCGCTCGGCGAAGCGCGGCGTCGTGGCGTGCAGCGCGCGCAGCAGCTTGGCGGCGGCGCCCGCGCACGCGCCCGCGCCGCCGCCGTCCAGCGCCGACATGGTGTCGCTGAGGGCCGACGTCAGCTCTCCCGCTGTGCCGCCGCCTGATGCTGGTAACAAAGAACAGATTGATAAAGATAATGACACTCAAATAAAGGCAAGTTACTTCACCAGATCAGATGTTGACAAAACGTTATTAAAACACGATTAGTTTCAGCTTTCATTTCTGAACATAGCTATTATAAACTGGATCTTTGCTTGACCTCATTTTGAAACCAGCTTCAATATACAGTGTGGATCTTTATAATGTGCACAAATCGAAATGAGGGAATCCATGCTTAATTTCATCGAAGAAAAAAGAATCTGTTTGTTCTGTTTGGCGTCTTATTGATAAATTTTACGATTATTGTAAAAAATTATGAAAAAAGAACAGATTTCGATATGTGCACATTATAAAGACACATACTGTATACATCCACCCAGCATCATTAATTAAACCACAGTGACGAACGACGGATAAAGTGGATTGCATTCATGTTGACGTGATAAAATTCTTATCATCCTCACAGTTTTTTTTTAATAGAAAATAATGTGTAATATCTTACTTCTATCATAATTAAGTAAGGCATTCTTAAGTTCTGGTACTGTCTTCAGGCACTGTACTGTAGCGTTCATGTAGCATGTGTTGCCCAGATTGATCAGTCCTTCAGGCAAGTCCATCTGAAACAATCATAATGAAATATTTAAACCTATAATTAATATTTGAAAAAAGTGGTTGCACTCCAGGAAACAGAAGTGAAAACTTGAACAAGATCGCCTTGGTGAGAGAAAAATACTTGCATAGAACATTGATCCGTAAGTTAATATAAATAAATAATATAATAACGTTTACAAAACCTTTAAAAGTAAAAATACTTGCATAGAACATTGGTCCGTAAAGTAATATAAATAAAGAGCACAATCGCGTTTACAAAAATGAGGCTTCGTCATAGTGTCGCGAAATAATGGTTTACTCCCATCTCAAAAACGCCCAACGCGCCTAAAGAAGTTTTCACTTAAAAAAAAAAAAACTAGTTATATATTCATACCACACATTTAATAATCTGGGGGAACCACAAAATATTGGTAGTTGGCCTTATAAAAATCTCTGGGTATATCTAATAATGTGGTCATTATTATTAAAAACGTATTGTTCTAGAAATGTTTGTTCCTGATCTGTTTAAGCAAACTTCAAGATTAAGGCTCCGCAAGAAAAAACCCTTCTTCGTCAATATCTTATCTAATTGTAAGAAAGCTTGAAATAATTGAAACATTGAAACCTTAAGTCTGTGTAAATACAAAAGTACAGTTTTCGTGGTGCTAAACCATTCGTGTCAGTCACAGCACCTGTTAATAGTTGCATCACTTTTGCGCACTCGAAAGTATGGTTTATTTCGCCTTTGATTTACTTAATGAAGATACTATATCTTCATTTCATAAAATAAAATTTTGATTTTATTTCAAGGATAGTTGAATACTAATGTGTGATTTTTAAATTTCTAAATAATAGGAAAAAATACATTACTGACAGGGTTTAAAAAAAATGGTTATTTCAACATTTTTTTTTCTGCTATATTTTGTACGGAAGTTGAAAAAACTGGTTCCCCTATGTATAAGTAGACCACAATAATGAGAATTTTTGGAAAACTTGTTGCAAATTTTAGTGATTTTCCACGAATCATTAATTTATTTGTAAAATCCCTTTCCGCTATGTACAAGACAAACAATTCGCCTTTTCAAATCACAAATAATTTTATTTAAATTCTGTTTTTCTTTCTAACAACTAATGAACAAAATTGATCAAAATCAGTTGATTTCGTGCACGGCCCCTTAAAGCGATTTGTGATCCTTCAGATGTCTTACCAGGGTCCCACACAAGTTAACAACATTAGTAAATACAATTATATTTTAAAAGCTTATCCATATTATCACTACAGGGGAGAGCCGCATATTTTAAACTCTCGTTCTCTTCTGAATCACTGCTGTTGAGCGAATTATAAATATACGAAAATATGACTTTATACTAACAGCAGTAGCAAGCTCCGCCTCGTTCATGTCTTCAACGAAGCGCGTCTGTTCCACAGGGGCGGCAGGCATATCCTCCTCCTTGCTGCCCATTACCAGCACCAGAGCATTCTAGAATAGTACAACTTTGTGGTAGAGAAATAGTGTCGTTAATAAAATACATACGCACTACCTTTAAGTCACCTTACCATACCTTAAGTTTTGGTCAAACTGAAGCGAATCCAGCGCGGGAAGCCGAATGGATTCGGAAGTCACACGACTATTTGCGCCAGTTTGAAGACAAGTTAGTTGATAACATCGATGTGAGCGAATTTCGTTCTGCGCGGGATTCGCGTCAGTTTAAACCAAAGATCTATTATTCTCTTAACAAATATGTGACAAACATGAGTTACCTTCACTTTGTAATGGTCAATTAACTGCCAGACGGAAAAATTGTTAGAAGGTAATTTTTTATAATAAAATATTAATAAAAGCCAATGTCATATTTTGGGTGTTTTTAATGTAAGCATGTTTGTTCAACCTCAAATGATTTTATAGATACGTACAATACGCGCCACGAAAGATGAGACTTGACCGCGCCTCCCGCCGCTCCTTCCGCCGCCCCGATGACGCCCCGGCGCAGACTTCATACCGCTAATGAGACCCATAAATCGTCTACTGCGCAAGTCAAACCACGTGGTGTGTCAAGTCTCATCTTTAGTGGCACGCACTGTACAGGTCATTTCAATGGTGTTTGAAGGTGGCAAAGGCAGGTGCTAAGAGTTGTTAAGTAATTCAGAGAGTTTAACTACAAAATTCTCAATAACAGATTACGTTTTTGGATTGTTTTTGTAAAACAAACAAAATTTGTGATTTAAATATTAATTTTTGTTTTTTTTTTCAAACAATATAGTTTTTTAATTATCCTTTTTAGGTATCATTAATTTGCAACATATTGGCATATTTTTTGGTATTGCAGGTTGCTATAAATTGAGATAAGCATTACTAATACAAACCTAAACCTAAAAAAAAAATTGAATGTTTTAAGTATTATCAGCCATTTTTGCCCCACTCATGGGAAAAGACTCCATTCCCTCTTTAAACCTATCAACTGCTGTTGTTCTTTATGAAAAAGTCGAGTTCCTCCAGTCATCTCCGGGGCATGATATTTTCATTATTGTATTACTAGCAGTGCCCCAAGATATCACCTGCATAAGTCTCGATCCCGTGGGAACATCGAGATAATAAGTATCCTATGTGTTAATCCAGTACCCTAATTGCGTAATACACGATCAATCCCAATTTGTTTCGATTTGAAACAGATTGCTAATCCATTGCTTCATAAGTTGGAAAAAAAATCTGCTCAACAACATAAATAATGCAATGAATGTTGTTGAACTGTCAAAATGAAACAAATTAGTCATAATTATTTACGTAAATAAATTGCGCAATTAGGGTAAAGGTACCTAAATATTAGGTAGGTTGGTTAGGTATATTAGGGTAAGGTAACTATCTGTGTGCCCATCCAAATCCGTTCAGTAGGTTTTGCGTGAAAGAGTAACAAACATCCTTCCATCCACCCATCAGTAGGATAGTAGGTGGATAATTTTCAAGCTACTGTTTAATTGAAACTGATATATGTACATATAATAAAATAACTAAATGAGTCATTATGGTCATTAGCTTCGTAACATGTTTTGCATTACTATCAAGGTTACACAAGGTCATCTTTCAGTAGTGATGATTTTGATAAGCCACATAAAATTACAATGGTATCAATTACTGAGATGTACGGTGTAAAATGAACTCAAATGGAGTTGGGAAGGACACCTGGCAAGGTGCAGTGATAACAGGTGGAGTAAGGCACTGACAAGTAGCATCAGAGGACTGAAGACTAAATGTTGGTCGTCCAGCAGAGCAATGAACGGACGACATGGTTACCATTGCAGGTGGAACCTGGATGAGGCTGGCACAGGAGCGTGGGGATTGGCACAAGAAGAAAGAGAAGCCTATGCTCAGCAAAGGGTGAAGTCGGGCGATAGATGATGATGGTGTAAAATTACAATTAAAGGAATACTTCGTAAAATCTTGCAATAAAAACAAATCACCATAATATTTGTTAAAATACAAAAATAACACAACATTACGCCTGTATTCCCTAAAGGGTTGGCAGAAGTGTACCTATGTATAGTACAGAAATGAAATGCAGAAATGTTTGGATCTTTACTTCCAATGTTATTTATCATGCACAAACAACTTTGAACAAGCTTCAGTTATTGATACAGGTTTTTATTTGATAAAATATCTTTTATCAAATAAATATTCAGACACTTCAATTTGTTTACTCTTTCTTTATCTACTATTTCAGTACCTACCTATCTCTTTTGCCAGTTATAGTTTGCATGACAATGTTAGATGTGCACACATAGCATTAACAGTTAATAAAAAAAAAACCTTAAGGTAGTAAAACTTGACTTCTTCATTTCAATGTTATATCTATATTATACTGTTTGGGCCCAATAGGTGGCCACATTTATTGCGGTGTCAGACAACTTACATTAGTTAACTTAAAGTTGGCCCAGCTGTCGTCTCTCAGTGTGACTCCCTTGCAGACCACCTTCTGCCTCTCAGGTTGCACCCCAGTGAGGGCGAAGATCTGTGCCTTGAACACCACGGGATCATCTTCCGTGTTCACCTCCACGCCTGGGTACAGCTCCTTGCCCCATTTTACCTTCACTGTAATGGCTATGATGATTAATTAGGTACTACATTGATATTGGCAGACATGTTATACTTAAAGGACTAAAATGTTTGGCATTCTTATCATTTAATTTTTATCCTTATTTAATCATTTTGGCCTTGCAGCTGTTTGATTAGAGAACAAACAAGGATATAGACTGATTTTAATGAGTTGGTTAAAGAAATTTTAAGTCTGATGAAGCATGTGTGCAAATGTTATGTTTGTTAGATACTTTCATATTAAGTACTTTTTTTTTTTCATGGTTGGAGAAAATGGCCAAAGTTAAGTATAATACAATGATGGGTAAGTTAGTACTGTACATTTTAAACATTATGTGTATTTTTTGCAGTAATCAATTTATTTTACAAACGTTCTAAGCTACTGCGAGTAAAATGAGGTTTCCAAAGCAAGAAAACATTACAAATGCCGGGTATGTTTTACGGACAAATGGGGCCGCGTCATGACGTTGCAGTTTTGGTACCAACGCCTCATCGATGTTATTGTCGATTAGAGTATAATTATTACAAGAATTTCACACAAATTATGTGAATTTGAAAAGTTAAAACGTAAAAATATAAAAAGTAAAATGACAGTTGCAAAAGCTATAACCTCAATGCTAAAAGAATGATGTAGCATTTTCTGAAAGTAACAAGTATTCAACTTTAGTAATTACCTGAAACCTTAGGCATTATGGATTATGTCCACGCAACACTGAGGTGTAGAAAACAAGTAGATATTCACTTAAACTTGCAAGAAATTGAAAGTCACGATTCGCATCCGGACTGATGACAAAATTGACAGATAGAATGAGAATGACAGCTACTTTCATAGATAAAAAAAATTAAACGTTGTGTTCTAAGTAGTAATACGTTTAATTTTTATTCTTTTGTCGTTTTTCCATTTTTCTATTGCTTTCAGACAATAATTAAAATATTCTAATCGTAATTAAAATACCATACAGTTAGCCGACGTTCGCACGGACGTAATAAAATCACGGCGATTTTTTTTCGTGCTCTTGATTTTCAACGCTGTGCTTAGCGCCGAGAGTTGAAAATCCAAGTGTGTTTTTTCAACGTGCCGGGACGAGACTTGACGAGAGTGCGCCCCAGGTGGGTTGGATTCTTAACGCTCGGCTTAAAACCGAGAGTTGAAAATCCAGTGCGCGATAAAATCCCACCGTGATTTCATTATGTCCGCGAATGTAGCTTTACTGCTGAAATGCTCGTTGGTTTTATTTTTGTACAGAATAAGCTTTGAATCATTCAACAGACGTCCAAGCTTTCCTATCTAGCAAGTTTCAATGACTTTCAACCACATACAGCATGATAGAGGTAGAATTTGAATGAAACCTTGTCCACATTCATCGTATTCGCGAATGCAGCACACAAACCTATAAAAGCTTATTTGATTGTATAGACTAGACAGGTGAGTAAAATTTTCTCGAAGGGTTTTTCTCAAGTGATCGCATGTCTCAATTCACGCGGGAGCTAGAGCTATTCGTTCGATGAACTTTCCCAGGCGAAGGCTGCGCAAACGCCTCCAGGCGCGACATGCGCACGCCATCGTCAGTCTCTGTACATATTCATCGCGTGCTGGACGTCGGTACAATATTTAGTCGTGATTCCGCGATTTTCACACGACATCAGCTAATGCTCTCACTTGCACTAGTTAGTTCTATATGTGAAGTGATCGTAAAGTGGTTATTGTCAGTGGATATTATAGTTTATGCATATAAAATCTGAATGCGGGATGGTAATCGGACTTGTGAAGGAACATCGACTGCCGAAGCCTATTGTAAGTTTGCAAGCTTTTGTGGTTAGATTAAAGGGCAATAAGTTTATTGCCGGAGGCTCTGCGGGTGTATGGAAGTGGGTGTTAATCGCTTATAGACATTTGATGATACTGGAGACCGTTCAAAACATTTTATGATCTAGATATCCTATGACAAACGATTTAACTCTGTTAATACTTCATTTAAATGCAAAATTTTAATACCCTTCACATAGACATATGTACGTACCTACCTATATCTAGGCGCTCTTTTACAACTTCAATAACAAAGCTTATGAAACCAAGATCAAATAAAAGCATAAAAATCAAAACTAATAAAAAATCCGAAAACTGGAAATCCCAAAATATTATGAGGCTCTACCTATCCCAAAATGCCCCAATTTTAATAACTGGTTCCCTACAAGATACGGCAAAGGAAGACACGATGAAAATAAAACAAACCAATAAGTAGATGATGAATGGTAAATGATCGTAATTTTATTTTGATTTTGAATCTATGGTTGACTCTACAAATACATAAATCCAAGCAACTCAACAACGCCCAAAAGTAGGTATTCGAGCAAGGATAACACAAAGTCATTTTGTCGAATCCAAACAAACTTAGAATCCAGCTCAAGTTTGCCTCCATATTAGCATGAGCTCTGCTTAGAATACAAAAAACCTTTGGGCAATCGCAAACGGATTCCTTATGATGTTTTTGCCTGCGTTGGCGTGAGGAATTTATAATGCGGTACCCAGGACTTTACGTTTCATTTACCTGACGCTAATAGCCCGGCCGCTGTCTGCGCGGGCGCAGATGCCATAATGATAACATTTCGCTTTACTACTTACTTGTTCTTGTCGTGCTCAATGCTCCCCTGTACTTATGTTTTCCTAGTACTTAGAGGTTGTTGGACACAGATTTTGTAAAGAAAAAATCAGGCTCTAAAGTATTTTTAACTGCACTCACACCGTCTGTATCCTACCGTTAAAAATATGACTCTCTTTCTATGATTAAAGGGCTTGTTACACGACAGTCAATCGCATCCCAACAGAGGTGATCTTGGGTACCGTGGAATTGGTGTTTTACGACCAAATTTCAAACAGCTCTGCCTGTCTCCAACCAAGGTCACCTCTGTTGGGGACGTGGTTGACCGTCGTGTAGCAAGCCCTTCCAGCGTGTTGAGGTGCACCAAATATTTAAAGAAATAGAATCAAAAACAAATCAATCAAAATCAACGTCACCATAATTACATTTTGATTACTCTAAACATGTTACAGAGTTCTTAACACCACAAAATCATTGAAAAGCGAATGAAACCTAAACCTGACTTAACATCTCTTGATAATGGACTGATTCTCACTATTTTTGTTAGTAAATAAATCATTGCTGATGAATGAAACGCCGAGAAGAAATGCGTTGAAAATGCTTGGACGTAAAAAGTTGAAGAATGATTAATTACGTGCTAAGCGCGCAAACTGGAGTTTTTCGGAACACTACGCACTTTCACTGTTGCGTTTTTTAGTAAATCTTTAATCGTTTAAAGGTTTTTTCTGACTTGTTTGTAACAAGTGATTAAAGTTAAACGGTTTTAAAACAAAAGGCTTGATGAACACAATGTTGTTCTTCTAATTCGATGGGAAAATAAATCAAAGTTGTTTCGCCGAATTAGATGCAACTTTTTTAACGCGATCTGCAACTTGTCTTTGCTTTTTCTTTTAAAATCAACATCGCTCATGACATGAATATGCTAAATCGGGGAACGGCTTGAAAACTATAAGGCCCTTATTACAGAACCTCACTCAAGACTCAAGCATTACTTAAAACTATTTTCAACCAACCAAAAGGCTTTAAACAAATTTAAAGTAATGCTTGAGTTTTGAGTGAGGTTCTGTAATTCGGGCCTAAGAATGAAATGAGGACACTTAAGTTAAGCAAAACGGTAGATCTACAAGTTAGATATGTGTAGTATAGGTACTTCGAAGCAAGTAAGGTTCGAAAACAAACTAGGTATATGATCCAAGGTTTATCAAAGTTAGATCCTAATGTCAGAGACAGATCGTCTTTGTCCCTTTGTCTTTGGTCCCTTTTGGACCTGAAAGTTCGCTATAATAACAACCGACCGTTAATGACAGATTTTGTAGGAATATTTTTTAAGATTAATTATTTCCTGGAAAAAGACCCAGGTAGGTTACCTGTGTAGTTAAAACAGATATGAGCAAACTTATCGTGGAGGAATTAGTCCTCCACTGGTTGTAATAAGCTACCCTTTTTTTGGGATTAGGCATAGATAAAATATATCTATGGGATTAGGATACTGTGTGAAACTCTTGCGCAGATTGAGTAGCAGTGGTTAACTGACTGATTAATTAAATTCACAAAATCTTCTGTGTAAAATGAAGCTGAAAACAATATAAGCCTATAATTTTGTATTAAGAAAAATAAACCTCGGATATTATTATAAATATACTCATGCTAAATGTTAATAAAAACAGCTCGTCTTGAAGGACACACCACCAGTCGACCGTTAATTGGTTCCTCTTCAACCAGTTTCAGTTATTAACTAGTTTTAAAACGACATGAAACTCTAATTATGCACTTGCACAATGAGCGTCCACTACTGGCAACACTTTCTTGCTTAATTTAAATTATTTACTTGACTTTAATACCGTTGGAAAGTTACTTATAGTATAGCCAATTAATACCTGGATTTTATTTATCGTAGGTACTAATATGGAGAGTTTATCATCATTTGCGGCGGGAAATTACATAATACATATAAGGTAATATTAAATTTTGTTTATCAATTGGAAAAATAAAATGTGGTCAATTGGAAATAATCTAAGCCGAAATGGCAGATTATGTAATTTTTGTCATGTCAGTCAATCTTGTACTTGTTGAATATTAAGTCTTAAGTTTAAAACTAGCGCAATAGATAATATGCAACACAATAATATCTGCTTCGCGTTCATCAAATGCCAACAACTTTTTCAGTGACTTCGTGTAAATTATATACATTTCCCACGAACAACTAACTATAGATAAGTAACCAAAGAACGATTAATCCTGTGGTTTGAAGAAGTCTTTGAAGCAAGGAGTTGCTGTTACAGCCTTCTTCTACAACATACCTACATAGTTGAATATACAAAAATTATGTAAAATTGCTACAAATTGTTGAATAGGTATACACATGCTTCTTAATTCTTATAAATATTATGTTACGGTTACATTAGATATCCGCAACACGCGTGATATTATATTTCAAAATAATCTAGATTTATTAAAGTCATTTAAATAAAAATGCACATATTTCGATCGGCCCTATTTTTTCGTGAATTTTAGGTTTTACAATAGTGAATTGTTATACGAGGGGCAAAAATAACCCATTCTATCGAGGTAGTTTTACTCCCGAGCTTTGGCGAGGGAGTAAATAGAAACCGAGATATAATGGGTTTTTAACGCCGTGTGTTACACTCTACTTTTCACTACGATTGCGAGAAAATATAATAATCCAATAAAATATTAACAGTTAATTTTATTTAAAAAATCGTACAATTTGTTCAATCCGAATATTTAACGACATTTTTTCCCAGCAACTTAATTTCAGTCCTCTGTGAAGATAACCTAACATAATATAACCTGGATTAACAAATAGGATACTTTTTATCCCGGTATGCGGTAGTACGTTTCCACGGGATAATTGAAGGCGCGGGTGAAGCTAGTTTTTCATAAGAATAAAGAGTTTTTCGTTTTTGTAGGCTCGTTGATAACAGACAAAAATTAAAAACAAATTACTTTTCCCCTACGCTACAATGACGGTCTTTTTGAGCAAGAGGACTGAAAACAAAATTTATGATACCTAACGATTTTATTTTATTATCTTGAATGAATAGAGTGGAAGATTGCTAATTCTGGCACAGAATAAATAACTGAGGTACTGAGTAACAGAACGTAGGTATTATGTATGTACTCACCTGGAAGATGCTGGTAGCTTAGCTTACTATAAAATGTAGGAACAATCGGGGCCATGGACTCCGGCAGGTTTATTTTCAGGGGTGCATCTTCAGCTCCACGAAGCGAGCTCGATCATTTTAGCTTATCGTTTGTTCATTCATACACGGAGTAACTTTGTCGGCTTATGCAAAAAAACTTAAAAAAATAAGAGATTTTTCCATCTCGCCTCGAATGAGAGTTTTATTTTGTCTATTCATGTAGAAAGAGGACTAACTTGGTCGGCTTATATAAAGAAGCGTAAGAATTAAGATAGAGTAGGATGCAAGAGCGGGCGAAGCAAGCTCGATAATGTTAGCAATCCGCCTAGGGCCGATTCGATTTTCGGAAATAGAATTTTGGTACTTTGTCGACTAATGCACAGAAGCTTTAGAAATGAAAGATTAAAAATGTTTGGATCTTGCCTCGAAACCAGAGAGGTGCAATTGCACCCTCTTGCACCTCCCTCCTGGCGCCCATGATCTAGGCTAAGTTACAGTTACAGAGCTAAATAACATAACATACATAACAGCACGCCTGTATTCCCCGAAGGGATAGGCAGAGGTGTACCTATAATAGGTACGCCCACATTTCGCCAGTTATGTTTAAGTCCCCATGTAATAGGGGGCGAGCCTATTACCACCAACCGGGCATAAATCGAGACTCCGGGCTGCTACTTAGAAATTCCTGAATCCAAAACCTAACACTTAATTATCTATTTGACCTTGTATAGTACAGAGTATTTTTAACATACACGGGGATATTTTTTAACTTTCGTTTCTCATGTGAAGTATCGTTACAAAGAAGGTCAAGTATGCAAACTTGCAGAGCTTTTAACTTTTTATTGCCGATCGCTAATTTTTATGTCTCACGGCTTTGATTACATTTTAATAGTCAGTGAAACTATTAATCATAGTTTTTATATGATGTTCTTAGTAACACTCAATGCACGCAGGCTTTCTAGAGCTGTTTTTGTTTTCCTTGACATAATGGCTAAGTTTTAATTAGAGGGGTGATTGTTAATTATGAAGCTCTTTTGTTTACTTACCTATGCAGAATTATAGGGGTATTTCATTAGGATATTTTTAGTACCAGCACCGAGTCTTAATTAGGTTGGAATTAACCCCCAAACACAAGGATTACTCTTATTATAATACAGCATGGCACAAGAATAAATTTAATCCATCTATTCTTATGCCTAATTGGAGACAAAAACGTAGTCCGCGGTGTATAATTGGCGAAATGTTGGTGGCTTTTGGCTACCCTGTTACCCGTTTGGTATGTAAAATATTCATAAAGAAATATGTGAATAATCTAAACTTTTCTTTATGAATATTTTCTAAAGTATTATTTTGACATTACAGGCAGTCTGTTTGCAATGTCAAAATAATAGCTTTTTTTTACTAAATTCAAATGAAAGTGTATAGTATATGTTTTAATTATAAGCGCCTGATGTAAATGAGCGGCCGGTAAAATATGGCCGATAAAATATGGCCACGAGCGTGTTTATGTGTCAATATTATTATGAAAGCGGGGAAAACCAATAAAATGTAAAGACTTTGTGGATAGTCGCAGGTTTCTCTAGAGTTGTAAGACTTGACGATAATACTTACTCTGCCTTTGTTGTAAGCAGTAATTCCTCTATTTCAAAGATGTCGTGTGCTAGTTTAGCGAGCTCACAAATACTTACGTTTTATATCTAAAAGAGAAGAATTAAACTACTTATGGTTTTTCATACTTCTGTACTTTTCTTTTAGACTAATTGATTTCGTTGCGGGTTCAACAACTCTGTAAAGCTAAATTATACAAGACATTTAAGTGAAAAAAGATGCGAAGTATTTGGTCGAGAAGATACCATGATAGAAATAAATCTATTGTTAATTACAGTGTTGCCAAAACTTTCTCCTCTAACCTATGACTACGCTTGATTTATCACAATACGTGTGGAAAATATCACGTAATAATAAATAATAGCAGTATCGGATGAGAAGAGATCTTAATCTGTGCCAGACATATACCATTATATTAATGTATTAAATAATAAATGTCATTCCATTTGTAAATGACGATGTTATTCAGTTTTATTTATGCAATTTTATACGCTATGTGGATTTTATACCTGGCAATAAAATATTTAAAAATGCAACGTGACCGTGTCAAGCTAGTTAGTAGCTAGCAGATAATGTTTTTAATTTAGTTAATATACTATTAAGTTAGCAATGTTTGTATATATATAAATAAATACATGTATTTATAATCACGTTCTCGAAAACGGCTCTAACGATTTCGATGAAAGTTGCAATATAGGGGTTTACGGGGGCGAAAAGTCTATCTAGGTCTCATATCTAGGAAAATTCGTTTTTTCCGTATTTTCATCCGAGCAGACTCAAAGTTTAGAACAAGTTATTGAATAGTGGCATGAGAATAATGACATGACAGCATGGAATTAGTAAGTACCTACTATCATGGTAGTATGGAATTAGTATGTACTAAACATGGGATTAGTATGAACTATCCTATACTATTAAATGAGTATTTTCTATTTTCATCAGAGCAGAGCTCGGTCGCCCAGGTACTTTAGATAATACAGGTCCACGTTTGTCGTTGACTAATCTGTATTATGCTTTTTAAATCATTGCTATTCATGAAATCAATATCTGAAATCTTCTGACTGCCTTATTGGTGTAGTGGTCACAAGCGCTACTGTTGAGCCTGAGGTCCTGGGTTCGATTCCCAGGTCGGGCAAAGTTGCGGCGATAAGACCCCTCTTTGAGGAGTGGCTAGAGAGGCGCCACGGCGTCCTCACCTTCCGCCTGACGCAGGTCCTCACCGGACACGGCTGTTTCGGGAGGTTCCTGCACAGGATAAGGCGGGAGGAAACGCCCGGGTGTCACCATTGTGTGGATCGCCCGGAGGACACGGTGGAGCATACGGTGGAGGTCTGCCCAGCTTGGGCGGAGCATCGCCGTGTCCTCGTGGAGGCGATCGGCGGCGGTGATCTCTCGCGTCCGGCCCTGGTTCAGGCCATGGTACGGAGCGAGAGGAAGTGGGAGGCCGTCACCTCCTTCTGCGAAGCAGTAATGCTCGCGAAGGAGGAGGCGGAACGCGTGAGGGAGAGGCAAATTTCGCGCCCTCACGCCCCTAACCCCCGCAGGAGGAGACGCCCAGGGCGTCGGGAATCGCGGGGCGATTTCCGGCCACCGTAGGCGCGGGCTTGCGGGCGGTGAGCAATGGGTGGCTCACCGTCCGATAAGGACCAGGCCCGGGTCGACGGCGGGTTGTGTTCCACGCGCGCCTCAAAGAGATGTCAGCAGAATTGAAGGGGTCCACTAGGGCCGATGCCTGCCGGGGTTGCGAAGAAAACCGAAAAGGAGATCGTGGCCCCCGGTGACAGGGCAACCGAACACGGGTGGGTTTTAGTCAGTAAGAGTCTGACACGCCCTCCCGCTCCGCCCAGAGCGGGAGAAGTTATTTGATGATTTCCCACCCTCAAAAAAAAAAAAAAAAGGTCGAGCAAAGTGTTATTGGGTTTTCCGATCTGGAATTTCTCAGTAGCAGCCCAGGGGTGTGGATTTGTGCCCAGTTGATAGCAATAGGCTCGCCCCCTATTACATGGGACCTAAGGCGTGATGTTATTTATATTAATCAGAAATCAAAGCCATATTGAGACATAATTTCTACAGCATTCCAAATGGGTACACTATACAGTGCGAGTCTTTAATGATTTATTATAAGGTAGCTTCACAGCTGACAGTAAGTATAACATTATTATTATTCTAAACATTAAGCCAATTATAATTATAATGTGCGATTGAGGGAATCTAAATCTATGCTTAATTTTACTGATGGAAAAATATTTAAAATAATCGATTTTTTTTTTTTGTATTTTTAATGGTATTTTTAAACAAAACGGTGTAACTTTTAAACTAAATGATCTATCGCAATGAAACAAACTTCATAATGATTGGAAGTAATTAGGCGTCCTCAGAAAATTGTGGAAAAAAACTACTTTCAATTGAAAATAAACATGTTTTTTTAGCAAAAATTTAAAAAATTTTTTTCATAAATGTTTACAATAATCGTAAACTTTCTCAATAAGACGCTCCCATTACGTATCTTTAAAAATAATAATAATAAATATATGTATATTTATAAAAATAAATTTGATTTTTTTTAAAATATTTTTTCCGTCCGTAAAATGAAGCATAGATTCTCCCTCATTTCGATATGCACATTATAAAGACTCGCACTGTATGTCGATTAAAAATGAGCACAGACATGGACAGAAATTGTACGATTGAAAATTACAAGTTTTCTATCTTAAGTTACCCGCTAATAAACGTGATCTTTTCTGAAATTCTAATTACAAGTCTAGGTAATTAATAGATTTGATATCGTTATTTTAATTACACACTATAATAAAGATTGAATCTAATTTTCTTCGCACACTGCGTAGTTACACAAAAACTAAGCATTTCAATATGAAAAGTGTACACGTGAGAGTTTACTTATTATTAATTATAGATTTATTACAGCCATTGTCGAAAAAATAAGATTTATTGAATATCTCATTTATGTAGCTGCTAAACATATAATAGAAGATGTTTGGTTGGAAATCGAATGACATGAAAATGATATACACAGTGTGATTTGACGAGTAAAGGAGTCTGGATTTGTGTCCAGTTGATAGCAGTAAGTTCGCCCCCTATTACATGGACTTAAACATAACTGGCGAAATGTTGGGTATATCTCGTATTAACCCTTCAGGGTTTACGGGCGTGATGTTACTGTGCGTTGGCACTGACAAAACATTCACAACAAAACATGTTGAAATCTCTATTTTCTGTCAATGTTCCATTCAATGTTTGACAGGAACTAGAGATTTCAAAATGTTTTGTTAAGATGTTTCGCCAGTGCAAACGCACAGTTATATTGTGTTATAACCAGGGATCGGATTAGGTAGATTGAGTTTACGTACTCGCATCATGAATAGTCATAGAAATCATAACATGGATAAGCCTTTTTTCCGGTTTGTATGTATTATTTCATTTTGGTACTTACGGGATTCAATCAAATATTGTAAAAAAGTAAGGATTTTTAAACTACTACATTCTAAATTTATAGAATGGATAAACATTTAAAATTGTTTTTTTTCTTATTTATCAAGTAATGAAGTGAATATTACTGTTGTGCGTCCATTCGAAACTAACATAATATGACTAATTTAGTAGTTATTTCTTATAAGTATATTATTTGCTGCTTGTAATTGTTACTATTCTTGAAAAAATAAATCAAAATATATTTTTATACTTATTAACATTTTTTCACATTCAATGCAATAACAGAGAAAGGGTTAAACATTTCTTATTGATATTGATGTATTCTTTATTCTACACATTACAACATTTGAAATTCCTCAAAAAATATCTTAATCATTTCCCAATCCCGGAATCCCGGATGCATATCCATACTAATATATACGTGCCGGTTCATGGTCCCAAATCAATCTACCTACTCCGATCACTGGTTATAACATAGACAATTAGACACCACGTGATCACATTGTGATGTAATCATCGACACCTTTGTGTAATAATTATGGGTACCTACTACACCTTTTCAGTTCGTCATGAGAGTGACTTTACAGTAGTATTAAGAACAGCTTACATTATTTTGCGTTAGCACTTTCCTCAAATCGAAAAGCCCAACATAATACCGTATCAGTTTGTTCCTTTTACATGTAGGTAGCTTTCCTTTGAATATTCTTCTAAGTAACTACCGAATCAAATTCCCCCAAAATTCATGTACGTCGAGATAACAGAATGGTATAAATTCGGCGGTGGCTACTGGGTCGACGTCCAGAGGCGTCACGGTTCACGCTCCGTAGCTCCGGCTCCTTAACTAACTACATCATATTCGTTACCTATGTTTATAATATACTGTTACTCGAATCCGAGAGAACGAAGGATTTTTTGTACCAAATTCAATGCGTAGAACAAAAGACATCAACGCGCAACACTACGTAGCGAGTTTAAATTAATTAAATGTTGTAGCACTTTTTAGGGTTCCGTAACCAAAGGGTAAAAGGGGGCCCTATTATTAAGACTCCGTTGTCCGTCCGTCTGTCACCAGGCTGTATCTCATGAACGGTGATAGACAGTTGAAATTTTACCAGATGATGTATTTCTGTTGCTGCTATAACAACAAATACTAAAAAAAAAAAAAAATTTAGGGGGCTCCCATACAACAAACGTGTTTTTTTTTTTTGCTTGTTTTTATAGGTAATGGTACGGAACCCTTCGTGCGCGAGTCCGACTCGCACTTGGCCGGTTTTTCACTTTTGTATCTGTACTTATATCTATATATATAAAATTCTCGTGTCATAATGTTAGTTGCTATACTCCTCCGAAACGGCTTGATCGATTTTTATGAAATTTCATATGTATATTCTGTAGGTCTGAGAATCGGTCATAATCTATTTTTCATACCCATAAGTGATACTGATAAGGTCGGTCCACCCCAAACATTTATATGGCAAAACAACGTTTGCCGGGCAGCTAGTATTATTATAAAATACAGTGTTCGTGTCTGTTTGTGTGACCGCGTTATTCTTCTAAACTTCACAACACGGTATTCACCATCACTTAGAGAATTTATTCCGGAAGCTTTATTGTATTATACCTAAACTAGCAGCGCCCCACGGTTTCACCCGCATAAGTCTCGACCCCGTAGAAATATCGGGATAAAAAGTATCCTACGTCCTTCTCCAGGTCACGGTCTATCCATGTGCCAAATTTCATCCAAATCCGATCAGCCGTTGTAGCGTGAAAGCGTAACAAACAGACCAACAAACAAACTCACTTTCCCATTTATAACAATTATTATAGTTAGTTAAATTTATATACATAATAATAGCTTCAAGTTTGTCGGCTTATAAACAGTTGAGACTACATTTTCCATAATTACATGACATAATGTCGTCGGCAACTTTATGACGAACACGAGGCCGAGGGCCAAGTTTTATCACTCTAGCTCTCTGACATAAACAAGACGGATGACATGCAGCACGTAATCTAGCAACATGTTCACATGCCATTTACTTCATCGTTACCCACGTAAAGTTAATGTGACATTTCATTACATAAAACATTGCCTATTCATTAAAATTGTTACATCATTTTACAATGGGTACACTCGATTACATCTTACTGTCAAAAATTATAAACATGATGTAATATTATGTAAAATACGGAAACAGAGTACGGAAGCTTCCATAGACATCAATTTACTTGTTTATGGTAGCCTGTTGTTGATGAACGAGTTATCGTATACTTAGTTAGAGTAAAAGTAGGTTGCGATGATTAGTTTTTATAAGTTATGGTGGTAAGGGCCGTTACTTTGTTAATTTAATGAGAGTGAACTTTCGATTTGCTTTGGAATGCAGTTATTTTCCTGTGGGCGTTATGATTGATTGGTATTCAATTGAGATTGATCTAATTGATAGTTTAATATAAGCCTGTCAGATAGGCTCGTTAATGAACTGCTTTCATCATCACACTTGGATGTGGAATCTCAAGTGTTGCTGTCTAAATGTTAAAACGTTATTACAATCAGCACGCTAAGCATGACCACAATAGAAACGGGTTTTGTCGACGGGAGAATAGAAAAAATCAGTCATATTGTCTATTCTTCCGTTGATAAAACCCGTTTCTATTGTGGTTTTGCTAAGCGTGCTGCTATTCTAGTGGCATCCACGAAGACGCGCCCCACTCTGCTCCGCTCCGTATAAAGTACAGCTTACACAGTATAGTAAACACGGAATGGGGCGATGATGGCACTATCTGTAGTTCTGCGTAAGATGGTGATGTTTATTATGTTATGCCAGCATCTCGAAGAGTCTTTTTTAAGTTATAGTTTAAGGAACGTCTTTAACAAACCGATTTTAGTATTCAGAAGAAATAACATAATATCACGCTTGTAATCTCCAAAGAGTTCGGCAGAGGTGCACCTGTAGTGCACCCACATTTCACCAGTTATGTTTAAGTCCCATGTAATAGGGGGCGAGCATATTGCCATCAAGCGGGCACAAATCCACGCTCCGGACTGCTACTGAGAAATTCCAGATGAAAAAGAATTATTTAAATAAATACACTTTGCCTGACCTAGGAATCGAACCTAAGACCTCATGCTCTGCAGTAACGCGTGCGACCACAAGACCAACAATCTGAGGCAGTTAGAAGAAGTTTTGAAGAAATACCAATAGAAACGGGTTTTGTCAACAGAAGAATAGACAAAATGACTGATAAACAATCACAATCCGTCATTTTGTCTATTCTTCCGTCGACAAAACCCGCATGCTATGCTTGCTGGTATAGATTTTGAATGCCTGTAGTTCTTTATTAGGTTAACTTAAAAGTTTGTATGAAGTATCCATGTAAAAGTGATGGCGAATCGATCGTTGTAAGACATAAAAGTTCTAGGAATAATCAGACCACCCTGTAGCTTCCGTTGGAAGTCGTTTAACTGGATTAGGATATTTTATTAAAACTGTATCCGTCTACTTTAATTGGTACGCGTTTATTGGTCCTATCAGAGATAAGAAAAGACTGGCATAACAATAACAAAAAATAAAAAAATACATTATGAATCAAACACTGCTTCTTTCAAAAAGAATTTGTAGCCGATTAGTTCAATCTAATTCTTGATTCTTCTGGTCACTTGATCTAACCAAGATAATGTCTGGACTATGGTGGCATCGACATTGCCACATGCGAACTCTCATCACACTGATGTCACGCGAAATCCTGCATCTTGCAAGCAGGGTTTACCGCGCGTTCAGAATATATAGTATATAATATATGCTGAACGCGCGGTAAACTCTGCTATATATATAACTACTCGACATCAATCATTGGGCCTTTCCGACCCTGATGATCCCATCACTCTCCTCCAAGAGCAGAATAGGGCCACCAGCACAATACACAAGAACAGACGCCTCCCGTCATTCCGACCTCGCCGCCGAGGTCCTTTGCGACCGCGACCGTGTCCCTGAGTAAATTATACTCCTCCCCGACCCTTGCTCGAAAACGAGGTGCCAGCAAGTTGTTGCCGCTGAGCACGTAGCTTTAAACTACCCCGCATAATAATCATGATTTAAACCAATTTTGATCCAGCCTGTCCCTTCTTGCTGTCCTCCCCTCAGCGACGCCCTAAGCCGAGGCTCGTACCCCACAGGGGGTGCCCTTAGCGAGCGTTCGCCTAGTTTTAATTTAGTTTAGTTTTTTGCCCCTGGCTGGAGGCTTTGAGTGTAGCAGCTTAAGGCACCCACAGGAAAGTCCGGTTAAGCAGCCAAGACCTTAGTGGTCAAAACAGCGAGATGCCCGTTTAAAAAAAAAAGAAAAAATCAATCATTGGGCAGTTGCCCATAAGACACCTGTCTCGTCGGAGGATCCTCCCTTTTCTATAAAGAATGAGTGTTTGTTTTGGTCTTTTTAACCGACGAAAAAAAGAAGGAGGTTCTCAAGTCGACCTGTATATTTTTTCTCAGAGTATTCAGATAGGAAACGCCGACCTCATCTAGTTTTTAAAATATGATTGACGTGTAAAAGTGTTCGCACAAACCATAGATATAAGAAAGTTCTATGGTACAAACCTACTTACCGAAATAAAATAATTTATCATATATAATTAAAGCAGATGGGTGCATATTGAAATACTATAACTACTCCCTTTATTAAAAAAATAACGGTTTATATTATTTAACGGCATTATAACGACTAAATAATGGCAAAATAACGACATTTGTTGTGTAATATTGTTGAGATTCCTGCACTTTAGAGTTATTTTTTAGCGAAAATCGCAAATAAATTACATTGCTGTGTATGTATTGTGAAATAACGTTATTTACATATTTAAATAACGTTAGTTAATTATACGTTTATACCGAAATAACGAAAGGGTGACAAGAAAACCGTTATTTTTCTAATGTCAAAATAAATGGAGTGTAGAAACTTCTATAGTCTAGTGTGTTCATCAATAACGAATGCATAAAATAGATATATCATAACATCGTTTAGCTACTATCTTGCAACTGATAGTGATTGCTACTGCCGACGACCTGCAGACTGTTGTCAAACTCGCCAATATAACAAGTGTAACTATACGTGTTAACTAATTAGTTTCATTACAAGCAGTAGTAGAAAGCAGGGATGTGAAGGAGCTCCGTAACCGTAACCAAAACTACCGGATATCCGAAATAAAAATCTATGCGTAATCGTAACCGAATCTGATATAAAGGTTTCGGATAATTTCGGATAGTGAAGGAGTCTAAATCATACACTTTTTGACAGGTTTTTCTGCCCAGCCGAGCCGACACACTAGCCGCGCGCGTCACTTGCATGTTTTTTTATTTCTGTTTTACTTTTACAATTTCGTAAGAATCTAATATCCGTAACCGAAACTATCCGAAACTGAAAGATAATCAGAAATAATTGCATATCTGTAACCGTATCCGAAACCGGTATGCTATTATTTCTATATCCGTATCCCTATCCAGATCTGAAATTTTATATCCATAACATCCCTAGTAGAAAGTAAACATTGTTTAATTGGCTTGCCTGTTGAATGTATGATAATTGTCAGGTAGCTACAATATCACTTATATCATCCACGTAAATCAGTCACGGTTGAGAGTGTACTCGATATGACAGAAACATCACTTTGTGTCTTTATTTTTGTGATTCTGCTCTCGTTTAAAAGTAATCATCAAAGAATATAAAAAAAAGTAAAAATTGCCCTCCTTTTTGGGCAGTCGTGTAATTACACTGAATTTGCACAAACACGTGTCTGTTTGTAATGTCAAAATAACAGCTTTTTACTAAATGCATATGAAAGTATAAACGGTACATACAACAAAAACACAATTAAAAAAAAAAATGTCAGTCCGTCTGTCTGTTTGTTCCGGCTAATCGCCGAAACGGCTGGACCGATTTTGACGGGACTTTCACTGGCAGCTATACAAATAAATAAAATTGATGTATAGAATTTTACGTGGACGAAGTCGCGGGTAACAGCTACTAATTAATAAAATAAAATATTGCTTCGTTGGTATAGTGGTCGCAAATGCTACTACTGATCATGAGGTCCTAGGTTCTATTCCCGGACCGGGTAAAGTGTTATTGGGTTTTCCATCTAGAATTTCACAGTAGCAGCCCGGAGTCTGTATTTGTGCCCGGTTAGTGGCAATTGGCTCGCCCCCTATTACATGGGAATTAAACATAACTGGCGAAATGTGGGTGTACTATAGGACACTTACACCTCTACTTAACCCTTCGGGTATTACAAGCGTGACAATATGTTATGTTAAAAATGTATGTCGTTGTTAAAGGCTTTTTTTAAAAGCTTTACCAAAACCTCCAACAAACACTAAACCCACGTGGACGTAAAAATATCGCATACTGGATTTTCAACGCTCTGCTGAACACCGAGAGTTGAAAATCCAAAATCCATGAGTTTTTTCGACGCGCTAGATGCACTCTGTTGAATTCTCAACGCTCGGCTTAACACAGAGAGTTGAAAATTTTGGGCGCAATAAAATCCCGTCGCGATATTTCTACGTCTGTGCGAGCGTGGGCTTAACAATCCCGGTTTAACACGCCGCACGCCGCCGCGCCGCCCGCCAGTTATATAAAACGTGTTTGATATAAAAACTTGTGCGGAACAGCAGATGCTCACGCGCACCTGTCGCACGAACGGGGAAGTTTGATTCCTGTTTAGAAACTAGGTGGCATTAGCTATTTCTTTTTAAGAGACAATATACTTACTGTAACTAAGTAGGTTAGGGTCGCTAAATTGAAAGCGTTATGAATGGCAAAACTATAATTAGACCCTTTTTTAATTATATAGTGTTTATGAACAAAATGCAGGTGCATTGATATTAAAGATCACATGCAGGATTGAGCACAGTAGAAAAAATTCAAAAATTGGGAATCGTCATTTCACATGCAGGATTTAGCATAGCAGAAAAAAAAAATACAGAAATTGGGAATCGTCATTTCACATGCAGGATTTAGCATAGCAGAAAAAAAAAAACAAAAATTGGGAATCGTCATTTCACATGCAGGATTTAGCACAGCAGAAAAAATTCAAAAATTGGCAATCGTCATTTCACATGCAGGATTTAGCATAGTAGAAAACAAAAAACAAAAATTGGGAATCGTTATTTCACATGCAGGATTTAGCACAGCAGAAAAAAAACAAAAATTGGGAATCGTCATTTCACCAGGATTGAGCATAGCAGAAAAATAAACAAAAATTGGGAATCGCCATTTCACATGCAGGATTGAGCATAGCAAAAAAAAATAATTGGGAATCGTCATTTCACATGCAGGATTGAGCACAGCAGAAAAAATTCAAAAATTGGGAATCGTCATTTCACATGCAGGATTGAGCTAGCAGAAAAAAAAAACAAAAATTGGGAATCATCATTTCACCAGGATTGAGCATAGCAGAAAAAAAATACAAAAATTGGGAATCGTCATTTCACATGCAGGATTGAGCACAGTAGAAAAAATTCAAAAATTGGGAATCGTCATTTCACATGCAGGATTGAGCATAGCAGAAAAAAAAAAAACAAAAATTGGGAATCGTCATTTCACATGCAGGATTTAGCACAGCATAGCAGAAAAAATTCAAAAATTGGGAATCGTCATTTCACATGCAGTATTGAGCATAGCAGAAAAAAAACAAAACTTGGGAATCGTCATTTCACATGCAGGATTTAGCACAGCAGAAAAAAAAAATTGGGAATCGTCATTTCACATGCAGGATTGAGCACAGTAGAAAAAATTCAAAAATTGGGAATCGTCATTTCACATGCAGGATTGAGCATAGCAGAAAAAAAACAAAAATTGGGAATCGTCATTTCACATGCAGGATTTAGCACAGCAGGAAAAATTCAAAAATTGGGAATCTGTTGTAAAATCTATTTGGAAGATACTTTTTGTTAGGTTTTATGTCATTAATAATGTCGATAAAAAGATATTCGAAATTTAATATGCTTGTAACTTGACGTTTGAATAGCAACCATCGTACAATGTTTTCTGAGTTTTTCTTTTCCTTTCTTATTTCCCTATTTCCACGAACGTGATTCTTCATATCTATTATCATACCTATTACAATCACAACACGTTATCAGCACGAAGCTTTGTATATTTTATCTACGATCGAATTTAAAAGGAGATTGGTGGTGAAAATATGTCGTCTGCAGTTTCTGGTATGTCACTAAATGGTATTCCGATACTTTGTAATAGAGAAGGATACACTGTGTGGAAATTTAAAATGAGAATGCTATTAATCCATGAAGGATTGTGGGAAACCATAAGCGGAGTAGTTGTCGAAGGCAATAAGACGGCCGACGATGTACGGAAGGATGAAAAGGCTCTTTCTAAAATATGCCTTACTGTGGATGGCGCTGCTATTTCGGTTGTTCGACCAGCTAAGACCGCAAAGCAAGCGTGGGATGCTCTTATGAAATCCTACGAGGATCGAAGTTTGGGTCGTAAACTGTCGTTGGAACGTAAGTTGTACAGGTACACCTTATCTGATTTTTCTAATTTAGAAGCTTACATAAATGCAATAACTACAACAGCACTAGACCTGGCCGATATTGGCAAAACTATAGAAGATAGTTCTTTAGCAGCTATTATATTGGGAGGTCTAACGTCTCGCTACGAGCCTATGATAATGGCGCTTGAGAATGGGAGCGTTGAAGTCACAACAGATTTGGTGAGGACTAAGTTGTTGAGTGAAATGACGAAGGAGACTAAAGATGATGTGGCTGCGTTGAATGCTAACAGGCAGGTTATTTGCTATCGTTGTAAGAAGCCAGGGCACAAGAGTCCTAATTGTCCTCTCAAAAAGAAGGAGAAAAAGGCAAAGGCGAGTTGCTCTATAGAAAATTGTTCTAAAGATAAGGGAATGAATGTTTCTAGTTCAGGGAATATGGATGCATGTGTCACGGAATTGGCTTTGGATGGTGTCAAGGAATTGGCTTTGTCTGCACCAAGTATTCAGATGTCTGAGAAGTGGATTATCGACTCTGGTGCGTCTACTCACATGACTCCACATGCTGAATGGTTTAATAGTTACCGACCCTGTGATGGGAAGATAACTGTAGCAAATGGTAAAAGTTTGCCGGCTGTGGGTTTAGGAGATGTTGCTATTGACACAAAAACCGATTTCAAGAAGATTAAAAATGTTGTACATGTTCCTGGCCTAGATTGTAATTTACTCTCAGTCAAAAAGGCAGTAGAGAAAGGTTTCTCGATTGTTTTTGATACGAATGGCTGTAATTTTTATTATTCTAATGATGTTTCTTTTATAAATGATCCTGTTTTACATGGTTCTATTTGTGGTGGATTGTACACTTTAGATTGTACAGTAAAACCGCAAGGTGTTTCAGCTTATAATGTTCACACTAATTTGTCCCAGTTTCAGCTTTGGCATAAGCGTCTAGGACATCTCTGCCGTATTGGTATGGATCTACTCAAAAAAGGTCTAGCTGTTGGTGTTGAGTATACTGAGGTTGACAAAGAACCATGCGTACCTTGTGTAGAAGGTAAGCAGGCCCGGAAGCCTTTCAAAGGGATAAAGTATAAGAAGGCTTCGTCACCATTAGAATTGGTCCATACGGACGTTTGTGGTCCCCTGACCACTGAATCTTTTAAAGGTAATAAATACTTTATTATTTTTGTAGATGATTATACACGTTTTATATCCCTTTATTGTATGTCATCTAAGACAGAAGTTCAGAAGTATTTTTGTGCTTTCCAAGCACTTGTTGAGAGACAGACTGGCAGTAAGATTCAAACCCTTCGGTCAGACAATGGTACTGAGTATGTCAACAAGGAGCTGACAGATTATTTGCAGGCTCAAGGGATTCGACATGAAACCTCTGTACCATACAGCCCTCAACAAAATGGGGTAAGTGAACGTTGCAATCGTAGTATTGTGGAGAAGGCCCGTTCCTTGCTAGCACATAGCTCTCTGTCGAAAGCTTTTTGGCAGGATGCTGTTGAGACTAGTGTTTATTTAAAGAATAGGTCACCTCATCGTGCACTTGATGGTAAGACGCCATATGAAATGTGGTGTGGTAGTAAACCCGACCTGTCTCATTTAAAGGTGTTTGGTTGCCGAGCTTTAGTTCACGTGCCTTCATGTCAGAGAACTAAGCTTGACATGAAAACTTCTGAACATATCTTTGTTGGATATTCAGACGATCCAAGGAGTTATTATTTCCGTAGCGCGGAAAACCCTCGGAGGTTGATTAAGTCACGGGATATTACGTTCTTTGAAAATAATTTTTCAGGATTGAAGGATAAATCTGTTCAGCCTGAAGTTGTTGTGAGCCCTAATGTCATTAATCTTTTTTCACAAACTTCTTCAGATACCACATCGCCACAGGAGATTTCTATCTCATCTGCTTCTATTTCTTCACCTACTTCAGAAAGTGTGGACATGGAGGTAGAGCAAATTGACGATTTTGTGGACGCGACTGATGAAGCTGGTGGGGTTGGCGACACAGAGTCTCTACATTCAGGTGAACAACGTGATCTGTCCTTGGTTCCTTCAGATGAACCCAACGATGTATGTCCTGAGAGAAGATATCCTAATAGAGTACGTAAACCTCCAGATTATTATTCATATGGCACTCACGGTGTTGATTTGTTGTGTGATGATCCGAAAAGTTATCGTGAAGCTATTAATAGCGATGATAAAGATAACTGGATTTCCGCAATGAAGGATGAGTACAATGCCTTATTGAAAAAGCAGACTTGGACATTAGTGGATAAACCAAATAAAAAGGTTATACCGTGTAAATGGGTATTCAAGGTAAAGAGGGACGCGAACGGTGCAATAGTTAAGCATAAGGCGCGACTAGTTGCGAAAGGTTTTAGTCAAGTTTGGGGGACTGACTATAACGAGACTTTTGCCCCTGTAGTTCGAAATTCATCTCTACGTACGCTTATAGCGTTGGCGGCAGAAATGGATTTAAAGATCCAACACATGGATGTTGATACCGCATTCCTCAATGGGGACTTAGAGGAGGAGGTGTACATGCAACAGCCTGAGGGATTTGCTGAGCGCGGGGCAGAAGGTAAAGTCTGTTTGCTCAGAAAATCAATTTATGGTTTGAAGCAGGCAGCTCGAGCCTGGAATATCAAATTGCATCAAGTTCTATCGAAAATTGGCTTTGCACGAACATCTGCGGAATCATGTGTTTACTTGAAAAAGTTTGGTAATGAAATCATAATACTTGCAGTCTATGTTGACGATCTAATTGTCTTTTACAAAGAAAAATGTTTGTTTGACGCTGTCAAAAATGACTTAGAAAAATTTTTCTCGCTAAAAGATTTAGGTGCATTATCATATTGTTTAGGCATAAATATTAACCGTGTTGACGATAAAATCATGGTCAGTCAAAAGACCTTTATTCAGGCAGTGTTGGAGCGGTTTAATATGAGAGATTGTAAGGAGATGTCTACACCTTTGGAGAATAACAAGTTGGAGAAAGGTAATCCATCATCTCTTGGTGAATATCCTTACCAAAACTTGATAGGATGTTTAATGTACCTAGCTGTGAATACGAGACCCGATATAGCTTATGCCACAAGCTATTTAAGTCAGTTTAATAACTGTTACGATAAGAGGCATTGGTTGGCCGCTAAAAGAGTGTTACAGTATTTGAAGGGTACTATGGATTACTGTATTACTTACAGGAAAGTCGGTAGACGTTTGTGTGGATTCACGGATGCTGACTGGGCGAACTGTGTACATGACCGTCGGTCGTACACTGGTTTCTACTTCACGCTAGCGGGCGGACCTATTAGCTGGGAGTGTAAGAAGCAGCCGACGGTAGCCTTATCGTCTACAGAAGCTGAGTATATGTCCTTAACCAGTTCTGCAAAGGAGGCTATTTTTCTCAGACGGTTAGTGTGTGACATTACTGGTTTTTCTGATAGGGTGTTGCTATACAACGACAGTCAAAGTGCACAGAAACTTGTGCTAAATCCAATCCACCACAATAGAACCAAACACATTGATACGAGATATCATTTTATTCGTGAAAAGGTTACTGAGGGTGTTATAAATATAAAGTTTATACCTACGGATAAAATGACAGCCGATGTTTTAACCAAGCCCTTAAGGCGCATAGCTCATCTTAGGTGCGTTGTTAATATGGGTTTAGTGATAAACAAGTAGAATAATCTTCTATTTATTTATTTTTCGTCGGTTTATATTTTGTATTTGTGTTTAGTCTGGTAGTAATGTTTTATTATTTTCAATTGTGTTTAGCATTACTACTTTATCTTTTTATTTCCATTAAGGGCGGATGTTGTAAAATCTATTTGGAAGATACTTTTTGTTAGGTTTTATGTCATTAATAATGTCGATAAAAAGATATTCGAAATTTAATATGCTTGTAACTTGACGTTTGAATAGCAACCATCGTACAATGTTTTCTGAGTTTTTCTTTTCCTTTCTTATTTCCCTATTTCCACGAACGTGATTCTTCATATCTATTATCATACCTATTACAATCACAACAGAATCGTCATTTCACATGCAGTATTGAGCATTGCAGAAAAAAAATCAAAAATTGGGAATCGTCATTTCACATGCAGGATTGAGCATAGCAGAAAAAAAACAAAAATTGGGAATCGTCATTTCACGTGCAAGATTGAGCATAGTAGAAAAAACTCAAAAATTGGGAATGGTTATTTATCATATACAGTTGTAGGTACCGTAGACTGCATATCAGAGGTAACAAAACCAGCTGGCAGCGCATTCTATTGAAACGCTGTACTTTACTTACTTTCTCTCTTCTACTTTGAGACCGCCTCCGAAGTGCAGTCTACTGTACCAATGATCTGAAGTCCCTATTTCCACATGTAACAGAGTGCCCTGGGTCCGGTACCTACGTTGGATGCGGAAGATGGAGGTCCAGATAAAATACTACTTTTTGAAACAGCTTACAAACCCAGCAGTAGTCTGATATTTGATAAATTAATGAGCGGAATTGTTTTTCATTAGATGAATCTGAATCTAATCGACCGTCGATCGGTCAACCTTGGGTCTTCTCTCTGATCTCAGCAGCTATTCTTTTGGTTTTGAAAGATCATTTGCGTACATAATTATAGGCTTACCCACTTATGCTAGTTCAACCGCGCAGTTGTATCTACTAGCTACCTATATTTATTTGTAAACAAAACGACGGCCTTTTTGTTCTGAAGTACGTAATTCCTTTGTCATGCCTTACAACAGCATTGACAACTGATCACATGATCTATGTTCAGTCCGTTATGAATATGCTTATCTATCATCTTTACGACGTGGATACAAAAGAAAATATGAAAATAATGTTTTTGCAGTAACGTAATGTATTTGTGAATCGAAAAACTTACAGTTCTTGGTATGTTTGCTAGCAGAGTGTGGCATTAGCAAATAAACCGCTTTTCATATACTTATTGCTTGACTATTACCGCCATATTTTAAGATATTTGCGGACTCTACCAAAAGTTTGGTGGTTTTTAAAGGATAGGAATTCAAGAGAAGGTAGTTAAAAAAAAAAAAATGATGTGGATATATTTAGTATCCTGTTCCGCTTAGCTATTTCTAAAGAGTCTTAAAAAGACCCTGAAAGAAATCGACACGTGTTTCACCTCTCAACGAGGCATCCTCAGGATGACGATTGACTTGTCGCGAACTTGAACATGGCGTGTTGCCACACCAGCGCAGACTGAAGAAGGTAGTTGAAGCGATTACTGGCAGAATCATAGGAGGTTAATGTTTGGAGGTACATTAAGTAGCCATATCACCCCTAGAGCTAACAACATAAGATTTGTCAGCATACTGATCAGAAACTTTCTAGAAACAACCACAGTTTCGTATTGAGTTGGATTAGTAAATTTTTATGGTGTTTATTCACTTTCTTTTATGCAACTCATTCGACAAAATGAAATGCAACCTTGTAATTAAAAACTGCAGCAGCTCCCACAGTTGAAGATCAAGCAGCTGCACACCTATTGAAACAAAAGCAAGAGAGCGCTTGACAGATGCACATGTTATTGGGTCTGTAGTCGCATGTTTACGGCAAGGGCAGTCACCTGCGTGCGCGCAAGGACGCGCGCCATTCATAAACGAGTTGGTTTCGACACCAAGCGTAGGACGTATTGAAATGCTAGTGATCTGGGGATATTATAGGTTGTTCACTGATATATTTTGTAGTGAAATATGCAGCTGATTGAGCCAGAAGGTACCAGAAGGAATGAAGTATATGTGGAAAACAAATGAAGTTTTGGAATTAATACGATGAGTGATCTTTTTGACATTGCAAACTCGAGTAAACTCTCTATAATCTCTATTAATATGTGTCCAATTATATTTATATCAACTGGAAGCTTTACAGATTTCTAAATTATTATTGCCAAATACTCAGATTTACGTTGGTAATCAACAAACTAAAATCATCTAATGAGCGATGATCCGTCACACAGAACAGATATTTATGTTCTGTGATCCGTCACCAATTTTATCGGTGTCCGCAATGACATCGTTTTATAAAATCCGTTTTGAAAATAAGTATTAGCGAAATTACACATAAAATGGGCAAATATTGCATTGCAAATATTGAATTGCAATGCAACCAATATTACAGATAAATCGTTTCTTTACTTCAAAATAAAGGGCATTTAGCCAGTGAATGGAGATTCCCAGTTTATGTGTTGCCAGTCTCCGTAATTCTCTTGGACTAACTGCACCGTTACCGCTTTCAGTGTTCGTTCTAAAACATTAATCACTTTAAAGTTATTGGCCATTTTATTAACCGTTTGCATTCCACGTCTTTTGTCTCTGGTTGTCTGCGATGAAAATGTTCACTTTATGCTGTGTCCCGTTTGCGTTTACTTTTTAGGTTATGTCGTTAGGTTGTATTTTCCAGTCTAGACATTTTACGAGGATTTAACAATATTGTCGTGTGACTAATGGAAATGTTGAATAAAAGCTTCCTCTGCCTGTATTCATCTACAAAACTTTATTTTTCAAATTCTGAAAACTCTATAGTTTCATTAGGGTTTACGATGGTCGACTGTATCCATAGATTTAAGTAGTATATACTAAAATCAATGATTGTATCCGTATCGTTCGGCTGGTCAGTTGTTTTACCTTCGAGGTTGGAAAAGAGACTATTGTTTAATTCCTTTATCCAAGTAGATACTTAGATAATAAAGAACAAAAAATAAAACAAAAAAAAAAGCAATGAAATCATTAGAAAATCAACAAATGCATTCTATGCTGCCGTTCACACAAAACATAACGTTAACATTCGCATATCTATTCACGTGCCACGCAAACTTCAGGTTCTGTTTTCCCATCGATGTGTGAATCCGGCGCATGCAGTAACGACGCACCGGGGAGCGAAATAACTGTGTTTTTACTGGGTCAGGATTACTGCAAACAAGTTTACTTACTTATACCCGTCTTTAAAACCCCACGTATCATGTGAAATGTCAATGAAACTTTTGTACGGACTGGCTGATACGGACGGACGGACAGACGAACGAATGGTTCCAGTTATGAGTAAGTGTTTGCTCTTCATTCCGAATGCGTTGACGGACTTTTTCGACGAATCGATCCTTGAGACGTCAATGTGCCTTTCCCGTTATGTTTGCACCTCGAAATCAAGGAGTGGAAATAAGTTTAACATTTTGAGTGCATCTAGATAGATACCTACTTATTATGCATTTATAATGGTTTCAAAGCAACGTTTATTCCCTTGTAAGTTTTATTTTTTCGTTCTTATACATAGACTTTCAGTAAATTGCAAACACGATCAATTTATGGGAAGAGATCTTACTTTGCACGTTCCAAATATTTTATGCATGCCTAAGTTATTAAAACTATATTACTTTCTAAAGTACTATTTACAGATAACTACAAAAAAAAATCGTATAAATTTTAAACGATGATTCGTAGTCGCCTTTCGTGCTCTAATCTGAAGTTGATGGATGCGCGGGCGCAAGCCTCCCATTTATTTGGACAGTCTGTGCTCTACAGCTTCACCGTACTATGTACCGTTCAAATAGTGGTCCAAACCAAATAACAGCTAGCCACTAGAGGCAGACAAAACGCTGCGCCCGCATCGCTGTGTATGTGAATATTCATTAATACATTACACTACAGATGTTGGGAATTCTGAAATGTAGTTTATGCTAAAATTAAATTTAAATGAGCAATTTTAACATGATATTATTTTTAATTAAAATTCCTTAATACCTTTCATGAACCGAGGTTCTTATGTGTGTGTTTGTAAAGTCGGGTCTCCTGCGCGTGTTTTTCGAAACATTATACAAAAACATCGCAAAAAAGAGGCGTGGCTATACACGTTTGTGTATGCAAACACGACGTTTCGTAGGAAAACCAATGTTTATGTGTAAGGTTTTTTGTGTAATGTTTCGAAAAAACATGCGCGTGAGACCCGGCTTTACGTACCATCGAAGAATCGCATATCTGCACGGGATTTTGTTTTCAAACTGCTGAGATATGCGTTTCTTCGATAGTACATGGTACAAACCGGACATACCTAATGGAAAAAGCACCGGAAGTTAAGCAACCGGCAAAGCAAACATCAAGGTGTATTTAAACAGGAATTATTTGGCAAAATGTTGTTGACGTTTTTTTTTTAAATTAACAAGCTTGATTAATATTTAATACTTACTCATAATAAATTAAACGTTAAGCTTTCTCTAGAACTTACAAATAAAAGTTAAAACATACCTAATGTTAGATTTACAGTGATTTATCTCTAAATTAGAAAGATGACAAACAAACTGGCGATAAACATAAAGAAAAACATAGGAAGGAACTAAACAAACTGTTGATAAAGCCATTTATTTATCGAAAAATACATAATAATATGTTTGACATAACCCAATTTGTCATTAACTTACATAATATCGTTTGATATAAAGCGTTATAGCAATTAGTATGTAAATATTCATGGTTACTATATTATCATATTTAAATAATTTCGCTACGAAATATTATGAGACACAAATGCATATGTTTAGCTAAGTAAGATAAGTTATATTGATTACTTAATTAAGATAGTTTGTATGACAAAGGAATGTGTGTGATTTTATGCATTCTTGGTTTTGCTCTTCTATATCTATATGTATATATGTCACAGCCATCTGGTTAAATTAACCAGCGAATTGGCCATGAATGTCCTCCTATATACTACCTCTCTTTTTTTTTTGGGTGGGAAATTATCAAATAACTTCTCCCGCTCTGGGCGGAGCGGAAGGGTGTGTCAGACTTTTACTGACTAAAACCCACCCGTGTTCCTTCAGTTGCCTATATGTTGCCAGGGGCCACGGTATCCCTTTCGGACTTTCCCGCGTCCCCGGTAGCATCGATTTTATCGGACCCCGCCAGTTGTGCTGACATCTCTTTGAAGCACGCGTGAAACCAACACGCCGTCGACCCGAGCCTGGTCTTTATCGGACGGCGAGCTACCCATTGCTCACCGTCCGCAAGCCCCCGCCTACGGTGGCTGCGATTCCTGACCCGGGATTCCCGACACCCAGGGTGTCCCCTACGGCGGCTTGGGGCGTAAGGCGCAATCTTTGTCTCTCCCTCACGCGTTCCGCCTCCTCCTTCGCGAGCATTACTGCTTCACAGAAGGAGGTGACAGCTTCCCATGCCCTCTCGCTCCGTACTATGGACTGGACCAGGGCCGGACGCGAGAGATCACCGCCGCCGATTGCCTCGACGAGGAGACGGCGGTGCCCCGCTCAAGCTGGGCAGACCTCCACCGTATGCTCCAACGTATCCTTCGAGCGATGCACACAATGGTGATACCCGGGCGTTTCCTTCCGCCTTATCCGGAACAGGAACCTCCCAAACAACCGTGTCCGGTGAGGATCTGCTTCAGGCGGAAGGTGAGGACGCCGTGGCGCCTTTCTAGCCACTCAAAAAGGAGACTTATCGCCGCAATTGTGGCGTACCCATCCTATCTACTACCTAATACTAAAAATCGGTTCTGTATACAGATAGTCTCATCTACGTAGACGCGCCCCACTCTTCTTCCTGAACGCCATTACTGTACTGTAAGCGTGGGGTGTGTCTTCGTGGATAGCACAATATATAGTTACCTTTTGTCGGATGACTTGACAAATGTCACTGTATACTTTAAATAGACGCGCGAGTATCATTTTAAACTTTCAACTTTGACTCTTGAGCTCAAGTTTGTATATCGAAAAAATTCAAGATACGTATTGGAATAAACGTACCATATTCCAAGTTTGAACCTTGAAGTGCTAAAATACGATCTATATAAAAACATAATAAGATGAGAATAGATAAAAGGTAATAGAAAAAAAGTCTTTATTTATATCTTATTCAAGGCCACTTCCGTACCTATCTAATTATTTTTTCAACACAGTGGTGTAACCCCAGCCACTCGTGTAAAAGGAAATGTCCTTATTAGTCTATGGTCGCTACCGCCACATATCATCACGCACTTTCCCTTTGGAAGCGAGGAGCATTTCAATCTCCAATTGCAGGATGTGTCGCTTGACATCTATTTCTATAGGTAATACTATTTGTAATTATGAGGATTTTACTATTGATTCTTATACATACTTAGTATATCTTTCCCATTTCTCTAATTTCGAGGCCTTACAGTGAAAACTCATAAGTGTAAAAGAAGTAACTTTTCAGAGAAAGAAAAAGCTGCGTGCTGTAAAGTTTTTGTACGGCGAGTTTTATGTTTTTTTTTAAATAATTAATATGGAAATTCAACCCGCTTTTATATCCAGAACTGCGAACATAAAAGACGGCGTACAAAAATTTACAGCACGCAGTTTTTTCTTTCTCCTGAAAAGTTACTTCTTTTACACTTACGAGGTTTTCACTCTAAGGCGTCGATTTGTAGTTTGAATCAAATGATTGACCTAAAGGTCCAGTAACCAGGTCATAAAATTAAAAAAAAAAAAAAAAAAAATGAATCAAATGATTTTCACTTTACGATCAACCATACAACTAGAGGACGCCTTTGTTCAGCAGTGGACGTCTCTCGGCTGAGTGATGATAATTATGATAAATACGACATACCGTATTTCCTCAACATTTACCTATTCAAAAATATCTATAAAACAACCACAAAGTTACTGTTTATAATTTTCCACCTAACAATAGTGCACTGATAAGTTACGAGAATTTATGTGCGATCTACGATCAGGTGTTGGGAACAATCGCTGACATTCCATTACAGGTTGAATGACCATCCGCGTGCCAACACCTCGCCATCGCCACCGCATCATGTAATCACATCCTTACCAACTTACGATAATAATCAACGCATAAGAAAAAGATTTTCAACAACACGATATTGATTTTAAGGCAGGATGGCAGTTTTATCATCAGTGGTTAAATTTTATTTTTCGAACATGATTTGAATTCCTCGCGGTTTTTTTATTGACTTGTCTATGGTCCTGTTTACTTTTACTTTTAAATTCATAGAACCAGTTGTGTCAGTGATTGATGATGTAGTTCGATACTAGTAGCACAGAATACTAAATAATTCCGTCATCCGTGTATAAATAGTGCTATGCATAATTTTAGTAGCCTTGTTATTAAAACTAGTTAATTTCGATAATTTATTTTCATGCTTATAAAATCTTTTTCACGGTTCTTAATATGATTGAACACGTATCTTAGTTACCATTGCGCATGATCCAGTCAGTCTGGATAAACTTATCTCCACACAATTACCTAACGGAAATTGATGCAACAAAAACCAATTTTCAAAAATATCTGAAATCTCGTCTTACAAAAAATAACAATGGAATATGTCTCAATCAAATTCAGCTCAAATTAGTTCACAATAAAACGTAAAGCTTCGCGGATGTCGGTTTACGTGTCGAGGTCAACCCATTGTTCGTGTTATTTTTATAGGCATTATGTGATGATGTCTTGGTCTTTTGGTTTGTCGAATTTACAATTCAATACGGTTCCTCTTTTGAATCATTCATTACGGTTTGTTTCTTTTTTATAATAAAAGGTGGCAAACATTAGAACTCGGATAGTCCTGAGAACCAGCAATGTAAAAATAAACTTAGAAAAGCTTTCAGATTCTTAAACCAATTTATCTTTCTTTCTGGAGTCAGAAAATACAAAAATTCTCAAAGGAATAAAGTTTCAGCATTCTTCTGTGAAAGCATATACACCGTGGCATTTTAATCGTCTTACAAAAGCAGCCCACATCTGTTTTAGTGTATCTAACTAAAAAAGATTCATTTAAAAAAAATAAAAAATTGTAACAATTTTTTAATTACTCCTTGAGTTATTTTATGTCATGTAGGTACATTAAGTGGCCCTTTGTAAGGCGACTTAAATGTCACGGTGTAAACCACAGATACATTATCAAGTACCGCATCTAACAAAATTATACACAGCAGCACGCTTTGTGAACCAAGTTATTAGTGCGTAGGCGCAGCTAGTCTATCTAGTACACAGTTTAGATCTGAAATTCTGAAGTATTGCGCTCGTTAAACCTAGCAGTTTATTGTTGCGGGTAATCTTATACAATGCAGACAATCTTCTTTACTACCTGCTGTTCTCATCACCTTGTATAGCAAAGCGTTTTGCGTGCTTATAAATACACTAGCTTTTGCCTGTGTTTATGTCGGAAAATATGCGACGGGAAAATACTACCGGGATTTAAAGTACCTTCTGTGTTAATCCAGGTTATAAACTGTGTGCCAAATTTGGTAAAAAAGGTAGTTTATAGTTAGTAGACGTCCGCTAAGAAAGGGTTTCTGTAAATTTGAACTACAAGGGGGTGAAAAAGGGGGATTTTGATTGTATGAAAAATCTTATTTGTTAAGTTAATCAACTTGAAACTTGGCACGAATATTTATAGTAAATTATAAAGTTTGCTATTTTTAGTTTTTCTAAACTACCTCTTAAAGGAGGATAGGGTGCCAAAGTTAGTATGGAATAATTTTAACGCGCGGTCTGATTAACTGGAAACCCAGTATTTATACTTAAGACTGAAAATAAATAAAAACGTATATCAGAGATTTTTGAAAATCTACCCCTAACGGGGTGAAAAGGGGTATTCATTTTTACAGGGGAGGATTTTACTGTGTGGCTTGGTTAACTTGAAAATAGGTATAAATAATCAATAAGCCAAATAATGGAAACGTCACAATAGACTTTTCAAAAATTATTATCAAGCTATTTTGTTATGGGGGATGAGCAAGTAAAATAAGTTCGTATTCTTCTATAGTTTACCGCAAATTGTAAAAAGCTAGCCAAAAGGTTAGAATATTGCAGATAGTTACAACGGGGTCTAAGTAGTCAATCATAACATATACAGGGTGGATTTTGAGATGGGGCAATAAGGGCAGATACCGTAACCGTTGTCGCTACAAGAATACAACAATACAGTCTTAGGAGTCTATCCTTGCCTGCCGGGGGTGCGAAAAAAACCGAAAGGGAGATCGTGGCCCCCGGCAACAGGGCAACCGAAGGAACACGGGTGGGTTTTAGTCAGTAAGAGTCCCTCACGCCCTCCCGCTCCGCCCAGAGCGGGAGAAGTTATTTGATGATTTCCCACCCAAAAAAAAAAAAAAAGGAGTCTATCCTTAACTTTTTAAAACATGTTGATCTGCATTCACAGATTTTGTAAAAATGTACAGTCAGCAAGAAAATTGCCAATTTTCACAAACAATTTTTTGATGTCGGCGATCCTATTACATAATAGGGACAAAAACTATATCGGGCCAGCTGAGGTTTGAGTACAAGAATGTCTGTCTGTATGTCACCTTTTCACGCCTAAACTAAACGGATTTTGATAAAATTAGGCAAAAAGTAGCCTACAGGAAGTAGGCTACTTTTTGTCTCAAAAGTAACCCTAAAGGGGGTGATATATAGGGGATGAAAGTTTTCTCGCCAAACTTCATGCTGCTAGGTTGACGGGAAGTACCATATAGGCTTTGTTTTATTTGCGAGTGTCTACTTAAATATGCGCTATAATTAAATGTCTGCATTTTTTTATTGCGTTGACTTGGAAGTTTGATATACTTTCCAGCTCCAAGGGACCGTAGATCTAAGTTTTTGATATATATATAAACTTGATGCCTCCACGAGTGACTGAGAAAAAGGGTCTTGACAGACAATGAAGTCATCTTTTAACGGTATCAACTTTTAATTTTGAGTACGGAACCCTAAAACAGATTTATTATTTGCCTGTAACCTTTTCATAGCGTACCGTCTGAACGTATTTAGATGAAAGGCATACGGATAGGCCATAAGCTGCTGGGTTAGGACATAAGGTACTCTGAATTCCGGTAGGATGTTCCAGTGGGATATTTTCCGACATCCACGCAGGCGAAGCCGCGGGTAAAAGCTAGTCATGTATATATGGAAGCAGATAGCGTTCTTCTTCCTCATGTTTTATCGGATAGAATTCGATTTTTATTAAAGTAAAATGAGCATGTGTTGGTGATAAGTATTTGCAGGTCAAACTGCCGTCATCCAAAATCTCCTGTTACGAGTTACAACTGGGAACGGAATCCGTTTAGCGTTACTTCACCATATGCAGCACGTGGGAGTCTCTTATGGAAGTCAATAAGCAATAAAATACTAAGCTTTTAGCTGTGATTCATAGGTATTCTAGAAATACTAGTATTCAGCTGCATCCGTTTATAATGGAAGCCGACAAAAGGGAAAAGGCTAGGCAGATGACATAGGTATTCTGGAACCCTTATTTTTTTATTATTCTGATTCTTTTTGTACTCACGGGGCTTCGTAATTTTTTAGAGAGACAGCAAAATAGGAGTGTCATCGACCAATCTTTGAACACACTTTATGTCTTCTTGTTTTTGTCTTGTTTGTCACTTACTAACTACTTAACTAATAATACAATTTGTCACATTAAACGACCAGTGCTCTTCCTCCTCTCTCCTTACACTACGGTAAGGAGCCTCCTACATTATGGCACGCAATAAAGAATTTGAGATTTGAAAGAATTTGAGATTTGTCTACGTTTTAAATCTATACAGGTAGGCAGGTATTCATGACAAACAACACCAGACTGACATTGCACCCCACTTCCGCAGATCATTTACAAAGGTGCTCGATGCATCATAATGAACTCCACACTCCCATGGCCTTTGTTCCGAGTACGAGACAATAGCTATCGCGGGGGGTATCGTATCGATATAATTATTATGATGCCTAAGCGTCACCAATCCGTTATTTATGGGAGCGAATGGCTGAGTCTTGTGAATGTTTGTTGCGAATTGTTTTCTGATTCGTCACTGGGATCTTGGGTCACTGTTTATGTGTAGTTTTTTGCCGGCTCTTCTTCATAGGAAGCGACCAATGGGAACCTACACCTAGCTTCTGTCGTTTCATAAGTGAGCATGCACTTATGAAACGACAGAAGCTAGGTGTAAGGTGGTAGGTTTATGAGAAATAAAATAATTTGAATTTGGTGTATAATACAGTGTGTCTTTATAATGTGCACATATCGAAATGAGAGAATCTATGTTTAATTTTATCGACGGATGAAAAACAATTAATATATGTATATATTCTTTTTTAGGGTGCGTTTACGTAAAAATAGATTTTTCCAAAAAAACAGTGGGAAGTATTTTATTTTCTTTTAATTTTATGAGGACTCCTAATTACTTCCAATCATTATGGAGTTTGTATAATCGCGATAGATCATTTCGTTTAAAGTTACACAAAGTTGTTTAAAAATTCCATAAGAAATGTATAAAAAATATTTAGATGTAAAAAAAAAAAAAAAACTGTCTATAAAATTGAGCATAGATTCCCTCATTTCGATATGTGCACATTATAAAGACTCACGAGGTATAAGGAAATTGCATTTTATAACGTTGCGTTGATATGACTCGTCACTAAAACAAGAAAAACGACCATTTTTTCTCATTAAAAAACATTACAGATATCCAAGGAGTTATACAGAATATCAATACGAGGTTAGCTCATGCTGTGATCAATTCGTCAGACAACAAGGTTGGTGTCCGACTGGCCATCCAACTACCCAATTCTTCGAAATATGAGATGATATTTTAAGCTAGCAGAAAAAGGTGAAAATTCTGAGATAAATGACAGAAATAAAAAAATAAAACCGAGGAATCTGCCATAATTTTTTCCAAAATAACTTAACGAAGCCAATAACTTAACACCACTATAAAATTAATCATCAATTCATCAGCCATCAATATATAAATTATGCGTTCACATCAAATCAACACCATTCCACTTAAACGGACATTTGACACTTTATTTTATTTTTCCATTCTGACATTTTTATAATTTTTTGACAATTTTATTTAATGAATATTTAAAAAAAAATTGTATTTTGGATTTTAATCTGTGAGTTTTCAATGTTACTATGGACTAGATTATGTCTGAAATAAATAAATTAATAAAATATAAATAAATAAAGAAAAAAATAATAAATAAAATACGTTTATTTGCGGTAAACATGACGCAAAGAAAGAACAAAAACACGAAAATAACAATTTGGGGGAAAATATGCGTCACAACCACGCCAAACGGCCATCGCCCAGCATAATGCTGCGACCCCATGCGAGACAGAGCCACAGCGCTGGTTTTCAGCGACAGCCGACGTTGACGTGATGACGTCAACCGGTGCAGCATACAGTGAAATAACAATTTATTAAATCAAAAATAAAATAAATACAATAATAATTAGTCCTAAAAGTTTATATAAATATAATATTTTAAAAGGCAACATTTCGATCCGTCGGCGACTCACACGCCGCAGCCTTAATGCAATCTTCACTTCATGTATTGCCAGCATTCCAGCAACAAGCAGAGTATTTTCGTCGCATCATTAGGTATTTGTCACGACCTACATCGTTCACCTTATTGGACGTGATTTATAACATCATTTCATGGTGTATTTGCGGCGTGCCGTCTGCTTCAGGAAGTCACAGTTACTAAGATCGATGCCCACCACCGAACTGGTTTAGAAAGCCACTCAGTTTGCAGTCATACGCTAAGTACCGGAAAATAAGAATTATAGACAAAGTTACTTCTTATAAGGGATATAGAAAGCCAATCAGATGTGGAATTGTTTCTATCAGACTCCTATAAGATTGGAAAATGTGAAAACACAAGAAGGACTCAAAGAACCAAAGCCAAATTCTAAGTACTTATATTTCAATTAGACCATTAAAAGGCACTTTTGAACGTCAAAAATTAAGAGAACCAGCCAAGTGTGAGTCGGACTCGCCCATGAAGGGTTCCGTACCGCAAAAAAAACGCCGAAAAAAACACGTTTCTTGTATGGGTATACACACCCCATTAATTTTGAACTTTTTTTTTATTGTTTTTATAGCGGCAATAAAAATACACAATTTGTGAAAATGTCTGTTTAGAAAGAAAAGAAAAATACATTTCTTCAGACAGATTATCACTAAACCAACGAGACCGAGAACTTCTGTTCAGGACTATTTCAGTACCTACCATTTTATGATTTGCAGCACAAAAATAATATGTATGAATCATTTGGGGCCGCAGCTAGATGTATGACTAAGCTAAATATATATTAATATGTCTATATACACAGTGAATGCTGTGAACTCATCGAAAAAAATTGCGTCCAACGGTTGGCCACACTAGAAAAGCACAATAATAGCAAATGATGTGGCGCGAGTGTACGACGTAGCTGTCTAGCAGACCAGCATAACTAAGTTAGCCTGTTTGTTGTAATTCATTTGCAGCGCGACACTCCTTCTAGACATAAAATAATCCCACACTATAAATAAAACTATTATGTATGGCCCTAAGACCATTTGAAAATGTACTGTGGCTGTGGGGAGAAATATTTTTTTTATCTTATTTTATAAAATAATCAAAGGACTCAATAACACAAAAGACAGTCTATATGCACACTAAATAACCCATATAAAATAATTGAATCACTTTATACCTACGGTGTTTGATAATCATTTCATTTCAAGCTTTCTGTTATTTCCTTATTATGATAGCTAATTTTATGTGTCCAGTTATTGCCATTTTATTGTTTTGTAACAACATTGGAAGGTGGGGCGTTAAATTGTTCCCACTCAAAGTCATGATTGTAGTTAATAGGAAAGGTGTAAAGAAAAGATTACTTTGAAGAAAGCCGTTTTCAATGAGCTTGTAGCCATGGAGTTCCTTGCTCCTTTTTTTATAAGAATGTTCCTATGCTCTGGATCGGACAACTTCTAGCTTATCTTTCAATTGACTGAGTCTTTGACCCTCAAAAAAAGTGTAAAGAGTCTCTAAGGAGTCTCATCAAAATACTTCAACACTTTGAGAAATATTCGGAAATAAATGCATTAGATGTCAACCTTTTGAAAAGCCTAAAACCTGGTACAATTTAATTTAATATGAATCTTGATAAGACGCACTATGAGAAACTTTGCTAAACCTGTTGTCCCTGCTGACTCATAGGAGGAAAACTTTTATGATTGTCCGTTGATGAACATACAAAATATATTTTTAATGATAAGCAAATAGAGGAGCCGAATGGTTTTGTAGATTCCATGATTTTTTCATATTGAAAATGTTAGTTTTTTTCTGGGTTGGCTAGCCTAGATCAAGGTCGAAATCAAGATCATAATCACCGTTGAAGTTAGTATCTACGATTACCAGCCGAAATATTGCCAGTAGAAAATCAGAGATTATTTTGCAATAAAACTGTAAAAGTATATACGGAGGAAGACGATACCGTTGCCGTAACCGCAGTGCACACGATTCTTCAAAACCGAAGCCTTGTCCAGACATTCGACACTGAATACGTAACTGTATTGATCAGGTATCGGTAATCGGCCACCGCACTGACTCGACGCTACCGCCGTAGTCTGAACATAAAATATCATATCGCCGGTGTTGGGTCACGGTAACGACCCTAGTAGAATGAATCTATCATTCTGTTTTATTGTGTTGCTGTCTATCAATGCATTTTCTAATGAATAGACGTATCATTCTAATGCATTTTGGGGAAAGTGCAAAGTGGTATAAAATAAAAGCCGATTAGGATAATGGATCCCTTTGAGCATACAATCAACGTAACAGGCTATTCTTGCTGACTACATTACCCCAACTGCAGCGTAGAAAGCCGGCTGATTTGCAAAAGACTAATGGAAGAGTCACATTGGGGATTGCTTCTGATGAGGAGAGAATTGTATCAGAAGCAGCTTTAAAATGGCGGTATAGAACACCACGGCTCAAATAATATTACGGTAAGCACAAGATGCCATCTATTTCAAGTACTTAGGTAGGTGCAGCAATACACTCTCAAGTAGGTATCAATATCTACGGAGCAATCGAAAGTTTCAGTCTTCTGATTTTTTAAATAAATAAACTGAGATTTGAAATTACTGTGTCGTTCAAGGGGTTTTCATATACCTACCAACCAATCATATTCATTATTATTCATGTTTGATTATGAGAAGGTAAATGAACGAAATATTTACCTATGGCGAAAGTAAATACCTATTGTTATTTCAATTTCGTGTGACAGGGTTCTTACACAGGCTGAATTCTTGGCCACACTATGAGTGACTCCGACGGAAAACACTATGTTGAAGTCTTATTAGATAATAATAGACTTTATCATAACTTTACATAGTCATAAAATGAGATTTAAGTAAGAATATTTTCCAGTAAATTACGAAGCACTGGCAAAAAAGTACCTACATATCTACAAACGAGAATTTGACAGTCGACATTTAAATTATTCTTAAAGGTAAACCTTGTCCCTTATACGACCGTTCTTCTTTTCTTAGTAATCTCTTGTTCCTTGGTACTCATTTTCCTACTTCAATACTTTCCTTACTTTGTACAAATAGCTTTCCGGTATATAAATGTACAGTCTCATTCATTACCTTAAATAATATTAAGTTGTAAATATTCGTTATTGTAATTTGCTCATTATTCACTCCTTCGATTCATCCTTTTCCTTATACTGATCCTATATCCGTCCTATCCTAAATTCCGATCTAATATAATTAATATTTTCGTTTCCCCAACTTTGTCTCTTCGAAGAAAAAAAAAAAAAAAAATACATGACATTGGCTACAAACCGTGCGAAGCCAAAATAAAAAAAAAATAAAAATGGTAAACCTACGAACCTAATGATTGTTAGCAACTAACTCGTTTTTTCTAAAACGTGCTTGGGAATTCGAGTAATATTTTGACAACCTTCTTGGAGATAAATCGAAATTGCGGTAGTCGAATACAATCGAGTGCCCGGCTGGAAATGTTGGTATGAAAATATCGTGTTTAGCGGCCAATTATATTACTATGAAAACTAATATCTGTCGTGTTATTTAAAAATGGAACGAACTTTTTACTTCAACACATGGCAACCAAGGAGGTAACTTATTAAATATATTATTTAAATAACGATTTGACTTGCAAATAGAGCTCTTTAAAGTTAACAAGAAACAAATGAACATAATGGGGCATTGATTTATAATTAATTAACTCAAATTAAAATTTCCGTGCATTATTTGAGAAAAGTACAATACAAGACTTGGCCGCAACCAGGCATTGACGGACTCAGGGTTTCGGCCTCTGCTTCGCCTCGGTCCACATTTTGACGATCGTCCATCGATGCCCCAGTTGCAGGTCGCGACAGTAATATACTATACTCTGTTTAACAAAATTATTTGCAAGTGTCGCCTACAACAGGGGGAGAGCGCTAATGTCTGAAATACAGATATTTTGTGTCTAGTTCAGACACAGATGTTCAAATCTGATCTATAATATATATTAAAACTGATGTCATCTCATCTGCCTAGCCTTTTCCCAACTATGTTGGGGTCGGTTTCCATTTCCATTCCAACCGGATGCAGCTGAATACCAGTATTTTACCTGGAAGAACTGCCTATCTGACCTCCAGAACCCAGTTACCTAACTACCTACCGGGTAACACGATACCCCTTGGTAAGACTGGTTGTTAAACTTTCAAGCGTCGGACGACCCGTAACAACTGTCAAAGATTTATAAAAGGAGAGCCTAACATGCTGGGACCAACGGCTTAACGTGCTTTCCGAGGCACGGAGGGGTCTTGGTATATAAAGATGGTCACCCATCCACGGACCAACAGCGGCAACCGTAGATTAACCTGTTGGATTGATTCGTGCGGCTGTTATCACTTAGCCCTTCTGAAGAACTGATGTATATTTTTTAACAAATAAATTATTTTTATTCTGAAGAAAAACTTGTCGCTGTCATAAAAAGATGCCCATCCATAGATAAATATCATCCGTCTCTCCACTATTCCATTGCCTACTCAAGGATGCATATCTGGTACGGCTCGCAAATCCTTCCATATACTAAGAGCACGTCTTCCCTACCATTACCGCACCCCCCGGTCTACTCTATGATATACAATGGTCTCTGTAACCCCATGAAGCATGAAGCTCCAGGAGCTAGTGCAAATCTCGGGGTTCATTCGATTTATCGAGTTTGGTTAAACCACGCTGGGGTCGGTGCATTTCATTCATTCATTCTTACATGAAGAAAAACTTGTTGATCATGATTTTCCTTTCCACGTCGGCATCGCCTTGTGTATGTACCTATCTAATAATAACTAGTAAGGACGGGATACCCGATACACAAGAACATAATTTCTAGATGCAGCTAAGCTATTAAGTTTTTTATACAGCTTATTACGTCAAGTACTAACTACTGCTAACGTCTCTGAACTCAGCAAGGGTAGGGAGAGAAACTGCTAACTAAATTATCTAAAAATACTGCCTGAAGTCAAACAAAATCAACACTGGGCACAGAAAAATCATTAAGTCTTAGTAGGCATCAGAATTAAACCTCAACACATACAAACAATAATTAGATAAAACAAGTATCTTGATTTGGCTCGCGCGGTTATCGTCATGAGGGATGTGGACACAACGATCATTGTGCCGATAGTCGTCAAAGCCAATGGCCTAATAGCCAAGGTCAAGAGCCTCGACCAACACCTGAGGAGGATCTCGTTGGACAGCGGGATTGAGGGCTTGATTCAGAAAGTGGTACTTCTGGATACGGCTCGTATTGTTAGGAGGTTCCTCTCTCTGGAGCTCTGCATGAATACTATTTAATGGTTAACGCGGCGCCACTAAAGCTGCCGGTCGGCATTTTTCAACTATCATCGTCATATTTCAACCAATTTATACAAATCCTTCATTGATTATACTCCTAAACCTTCTTCATGAACCATTGCGTCCTTTAGTGAAAACCGTATGAAAATCCGTTCGGTAGTTTTTGAGTTTATCGCGTGCAGACAGACAGACGCAGCGATGGGACTTTGTTTTATAATAAAAATGTATGTTTTATGTGTATTTATGAAATAAAGGATTAGATAAATAATAGAGAACATTTGCATTAGACCAATATCTAACTAACACCTACGATAACAAGCAACAGAAAATTAATGAACGATCGATCAATTAAAAGACTAACAAATAAAGATGTAGAGTTGTAGACTATGGCCTACATCCTCGGTATTTTAGCAACTAATACAGCAACCGGAGCTGTAATATAAGAGTAAAAAAAATGGTAGATGACTAAAAATATCATTAAATTAATCTTTTTATTTTTACAGTCTATACTTTCCCGTGGTATTATATATTATTATTATCTGTGACTTTCAATAGCTGATGGTTAATAAATTGAATTAAATTTGAAGAGTCATCGATCACACGCTAATATCCAAACAAAAAAAAACGGAAAGTAGAAAGTGGATCATAAAACTAGAACATTTAATAGAAATACTGAAAGTCTTTGAAAAAATCTAGAATGCAAAGAATGTAGTGTTGAAAAGAAAGGAATCTTTACATCTATTGTGTACGCCTCGTTCATCACACAAGTGTTGTAATTCGATATGAAATCTTTCATTGGATAAGCTGTTTTCTACTAGAGATTTGCCACGCCTTCATCTCGGAAAACCGTTAATGAAACTGCAGACAGTTGATTGGTTTTTTCGAAAATTAAGTTCACCAAGTCAACAACAAATTGCTAAGTAACCGATAAAAATATCCATCATTGCATAGAAAGCAGCACGCGTTCTACGGGTTTTGTCGACGGAAGAATAGACAAAATGACAGATGTTGATTGTTTATCTGTCCTTTTGTCTATTCTTCCGTCGATACAACCCGTTTCTATATTGTTGTCATGCTAAGCGTGCAGGAATGGTTGGCAAGCATAGCGTGGGACACCCCTCAGCTGAATCGATCGACATCCTTTAAATACTTTAAAAGATGGCTGGGTCAGACTGAACTCAAGGAGGAAGTCATGGAAGTCAAAGAACTGGGCGGGGCCGCAACTTGGGAGAGACCTACATCCAACAGAGCCCCGCAAAAGGCTAAGTTGATTGATTGAAAAAAATCAAGTCCCGCTTGCTCAATAAATGTAGAATTAAGAAGATTTTCACCCCGTTACTACTTCCAGCTAACCTAGTGCTTATATCTACTGGTGGCGTGTCACTGGCAGTGGCGGCCCAGTGGTAAAGGCTCCGACTTACGACTTATATGTAGATCGTGAGTTCGAACCCAGACAGGCGCTTTACTTTGTGTAAATAATTTCATCATCACTGTTCTCAAAACGGTGAAGGAACACATTGTGAGGAAACGGGTATGTACTAGAACCAAAACTTCGAAGACATCGTGAAATCTACCAACCCGCACTGGTCCTGCGTGGTGGATTACGGCCCATTCCCTCTCGAAAAGAGAAGGCCTGTGTCCCAACAGTGGGAAAATTATAGGCTGATTATGCTATGACTGCCTCGTTGGTCTAGTGGTACTAAGCGCTACTGCTGAGCATGACGTCCTGGGTTTGATTCCCGGGTCGGGCAAAGTGTTATTGGGTTTTTCTATCTGAAATTTCTCAGTAGCAGCTCGGAGTCTGGATTTGTGCCCGTTTGATGGCAATAAGCTCGCCCCCTATTACATGGGACTTAAATATAACTGACGAAATGTGGGTGTACCTGCTACAGGGACACCTCTGCCCAACTCCTCGGGGAAACAAGGCGTGATGTTATGATTATGCTATGCTGTAATCCTTATTGAAGAAACAAGCATTAAAATAAGTAATTAACTACCATTGTTTTCAAAGCAAATGATGGTACATTAGGCCACAACTCATTGAAACGACATTTTCTCGTCTATGACATACTTTCTACATAAATGGTAAATATAAGTACATGTTCTGGCGAGATGGAAAGCAAAGACAGGCTTCGCAAACAGCCAGAGGCAAAACCTTGAACGAAGAGTTTATTAACGAAGAAAGTATCGCTCAGGGCGTCTCTTGATGAAAATTATTAGCCCACATAAAGCTGCCAAGTTCCTTTTGGTAAATAGTTACTTCTGCTTAAAGCAGATGTACCTACTTATACATACATTTAAACGATCATTTAGTAAATTAATTGTTTTATTTTTATTTATACAGATAGTTAGTTAGTCTTTTAATTTAGTACCTAGTGTCAATAGTTAGCTGTTTTAAAAACTAAAGTTATATTACTAGTGGCTATACAGATTGTAATGAAAAATCCTATTTATTGTAATTTTAAAATAGATACTTTTAATACTGGAGCCACAAAAACAGCGATCGATGTGATGAATGAATTTAAACTGATGAATATGGAAATAATAAATAAATTCCAATGCAAAACCAATAGCTCTAATAAAAAAAAAACGTACGAAAATAAACATCGAAACGCCTGCACTAATGAACACACAGAGCAGCATTCAACTCTGAATTCAAGTAAAAAAGCAACAAATTAATATCTATCGATTCGCAACGGTGATCATAAACATCCGCACAGCCGTGCAAAGCAGCTAATTGCAATAGATAAATGAGAGAGATAAAACGTTTGGCAATCTGTCGATGGATCAGCGCGGACGCAATTTATCGCCAATTAAATTTGCATATTCCATTCAGGATTGCTTGCCTTTGTGATATTACCTTATTTGGAAAGGTTTGTAAGGAAATTGCTAGAGATACGATGGGCTATTGTGTAATTTCTTGTGCTTTTCAAATAATTGATTTTCTTACACTCTCATGTACCTTGTGTCTAATAAATAAACCTGTGACTTGTATTCTTCTATTGCATTTCAGTGAGCTTAAATCTTTCCTTATTTAGATACTCGCCAGCTGTCTTGCCTTGCCTCTATAGTTTGTGCTTTCATAATACTAATCTGTTCTCATCTCATTGATCTATTATCTATTTATTGCCATACACTTATAGTTTGTGATTTAATTTCTTCAAATCTTTCCTAATTATTTAGTTAATTTGTCTTGAATTCGCAACAACTATATCTCGTTTTCTAAATCTATCTGATCTATAATATTTTTATTCCCATATTCATTTAATTAATGATCTCATTTCTCCATTAGGTACCTAACTTTTCTGTTTCCACGTAAACATGTGCCAACAGCATTATAGCTGCCTGCTTACATCATTCAGTATCATCAAAACTATCAATTTATCAACGATCAGATCTTTCTTCTCGTGTGAAATGTGAGCAACTCTTACGCAGGTATTTGCGTGCAAGACCACTTGTCTTCAAGGTGCATAAACTGGGTCGAGCACTTTCTCAGAACTTCACTTTACTCGCACTTTGACGTTTATTCCAATACTTTTACGTTTGTAATAACAGACAATTAACGTATCGTATCTTTAACAAGACGTAGAAACCAATTGTGACATGGTTTCAATGTATGAAAAACGATGATCTACGAGTTGTCTCTACATGATGACAATGCGTAACTGTTTTAATTGTTAGCTGATTCCTATATAGTTTACTGGTCACTAGTGTAGTATCTATAACTTGATGAAGCGCCTGGGATTCACACGTTAAAACTGGAGTCTATTAAAAATACCTATTTTGTAAATAAAAAATTGGACCACATGTAAGTAAAACGATTTGTACCAAGCTATTGTAAATATATATTTTTTCGTTTGCGTTTTGTAGTAGGTAAGTAATAACATGTCAAATTGAAGTTAAAATAGTGCATAAATCTAAAGTAAATCATAGACAAGCCGAGGGCTACGGCATTCCTCACAAAGCAAGCACTACTGATGCCGTCGTAACCAATGATTTATTTGTTCTTCATTATATGCTCTTTCAGAACCATACTTGGTAATATCTACTTATGTCCTACTTCCTCACATCGTTTCCTCAACTCTGGTGATGACCACATCATAGTTTTAACTTTCAACACAATCTCCTTTATAACGTTTCTTCATCTGCTCCTACTTTTAGTAACATGTACGGGTTCAGAGGCTTTGATGTTTAGTGAGGAGCAGATTTGGTCTGACCAGCGTATAGGACTCCTTCCTCTCGGTATTGTACCCTCGACTTTTCCAATGACAATAGGCTAAATGGCCAAATAATCCTGATATACGTAGCCAGATCTTGACCAGCTTAAGTAGTTGTAATTCTGTAGAAACTCAGTAGCTACCTATTCATTTCTCGGCTTGTGGGTGCAGTATTTTTTCAATTGTTACTGCTAGCGTCGTCCTTTTTCATTGAACTCCTAAATGTCAGATGTGTTTGAATTTTTGGTTCTAGGACATGCCCGTTTCCTCACTATATTTTTTTACCGTTTTGAGGGCAGTGGTGGTGAAATAATTTACACAAAGTAAAGTGCCTGTCCAGACAGGCACTCCGGGACTTACGACCTGTAGGTTGTTACAGGTCGTAAGTCCCTGCAGTTTCCACTGGGCTATAAAGAGCAGTTTATAAATACCTAGGCTATAAAATGAGAAGATAATACAACCTGTAAACGGATAATAATCTAGATTATAAAAACCAGTAACAAACTGCATTACCGAATACTTAGGCCTCTTTCAATTACCGCGTACTTAATAAAAATGGAAACAAGTTTACAATACAACGCAGATTAAAACCAGTTTTTTTTTTTCTCGTATAACAATGTCATGAGTTTAATTTTAGTAAACTTAATAAAATTATAAAGATGATGATCATTATTTTTACGACATACCTATGCTATGTAAGTACTTAGTAACTATTTGGGTATACTTAAATAAATATTTTAAAAGATTCTTAAATAAATTGTAACACATTTTATTTAATTCTTGGACTAAATAAACATCCCGTATCGTGCTTGCTTTTGTGACACAACATAACATCACGCCTCTATTCCCCAAGAGTTCGGCAGAGGTGAATCTATTGTACACCCAGATTTCGTCAGTTATGTTTAAGTCCCATATAATAGGGGGCAAGCCTATTGCCGCAAATTGACATATACAGGGTTATTGGTTATATGTCGGCAATCCGTTAAAGGGATGTAGGTGAGGTCATTTGCAACCAAATTATCTCTGATGACCCCTATGCCAATGTTAACCATTTTAGAGTAATTTGACATTTTTTTAATTTTTATGTATGAAGTAAAAATATAGTAAAATGTACCCAATAACCCTGATATACAGGGTTTATGGTTATACGTTGGCAATATATTAAGGGGATGGATGTAGGAGGCATCATTTACAACCAAATGACGCCAATTGCCTCCTATGCAAATGACAACAATATTCGCGTAATTTGACGTTTTATATTTTTACTTCATACATTTTTAAAAATAAAATGTCAAATTGCTCGAAAATGGTTCACATTGGCATAGGGGTCATCAGAGGTAATTTTGTTGCAAATGACCTTTCCTACACTCTTTAACAGATTGCCGACGTATAAGCAATAACCCTGTATACATATTTGTGGCACAAATCTAAACCCAACTGTTAAGACCAATAAAGATCGAAAGGTGCTAGAAGTAGACCAAATTGACCAGACAACAACAAAACAAGAAAACGTGCAAAACGCAATACACGCAAGGATGCTACTTACTTTTAGGGTTCCGTACCCAAAGGGTGCCAACGGGACCCCATTACTAAGGCTCCACTGTTAGTCCGTCTGTCACAGGGGTGTATCTTTTAAACCATATCTTTTATTCGTGGTTTCCGGTCTAAGATAATATTTACACAATTTAAAAACTTACAGACTTAAAATAGTAATAATAAAATGTACCAAGTAAATAAAAAAGGAGGGGGAAATAGTCATAGGGCATCAAAAAATTCGTCCACATTGCTGTCAACAGGAAAAGTGTCTAAAAGGCTGGCAGCATTGCCATGTTGTATGGCAATTCTGATTCTTTGGCCAAAAAATAGGCCATCCTTCTGGTCACGTGAAGAGTCGAGCAACCGCTTGGCGATGTCAAAAGTTTGTGAAAAAAAAAACCTGCTGTTTCATAGAAAAGTGCAATACCTACGCGGTCAAAATGTATGGAACACCTGGTTTTTTTTAAATAACTGACGAAAAATTTCACCGCAGTGCAATTCAGAATCATGTACTGAATCCATGGTAACAGTTTTCACGTCGATGTCCCTGCCACCCTGTATATGTAGTGTATAATATTGTACGATGGTACGCAATACGGAACCCTTAGTGTGTGAATCCGACTTGCACTTGGGCGCTTATTTTTTCCGTATAATTGCAAACACGGATTATAATCATAACGCAATCAACCTACTTACACGCTCTGATGAATTTAAACGATGCATGGGAAATTCATTACCAATATTTTTTCATTACAACAATGCATTCTTAGGAATTGTTTGTTCGACACGGTATTTGACGAAGGCCGATACAAGTTAAAAAAAAATGAAAACTTCTTTAGGCGCGTTGGGCATTTGTGAGATAGGACTAAACCATTGATTTCGCGACACGCGAACGCGTTGATTGCCGCGGTGCGTGGAGTAAAAAACATCAACGCGTTGCTTACCGCAGTGCCGATTTTTTTTTCAAGACTTCCCTTCTGTCGGCACTCCCGGAGTGCCACTGTTTTTTTTACATAATATGGAATTGATAAACAGCAAATTGGGAAATGTAGCATGGTGGAACCACTAACAAGATGGATATTTTATGTGAAGATGATTATTCGAAAGAGTAACCGGTAGATGAAGAATGGGATACGGTCATTTGAAGGGTAGGTAACCAACGTGATTTGTTCCCAAGAAATAAAGAAAACTGCCTCGTTGGTCTAGAGGTCACAAATGTTACTGCTGAGCAAGAGGTCCTGGGTATTATTCCCAGGTCGGGAAAAGTGTTATTGGGTATTCCATTAAGAATTACCCAGTAGCAGCCCGGAGTCTGGATTTATGCCCGGTTGATGGCAATAGGCTCGCCCCCTATTACATGAGACTTAAAAAAACTGGCAAAATGTGTATGTACTTACTGTGGCTACACCTCTTCCTAACTCTTCGGTGAAACAAGGCGTGATATTAATTATATTATGTAAAGAAAATTAGCATAAGCTAAATTTTCTACGTCTCAATCAGTAAACATCATAATTTCGCAATCTAATTGGACAATTTACCGCTTTTTGGTATTAAAACTTTAATTTATGCAATCGAATCACTACAAATATCTCTCTGTCTCTCTTAACGCGATAAGCTTAAAAACTGCAGAAAGAATTTTCATACGGTTTCCACCAATGGACGAAGTGTTTCATGAGGAAGATTTAGGTGTATAATTCATTAAAGGTTTTGTGTAAACTGAAATATGACGATGATTGTTGAAGATGTCGGAAAAAATCATGACGACTGGGAATTTTACTGGCATGAGCGTTACGGTAGTGCGTTTCCATGGGATAATTTCCGATCTCCAAGTGTGCGAAGCCGCGGGCAAAAGCTAGTTAGAAGTTAAAATAGACGGCCATGTTTTATTTACCTACCTTCAGTTCTAGACATTTCCATGAATATTTATCATGAGTGTTAACGTACAGTGTGTTCATTATAACTTGTCCCGTAACGTGATTGGTAATATGTACTGTTCTGTCAGTCGCCATTTTGAACTCTATTGGTATTGAAACTAAGTTTGACAAGCAATGGTGCCAACAGGACAGCAAGGGACAAGTTATAGTGAACGGTCTGTAAGTACCTAGGTACCTACGTACAATGACACCCTGCGTTAAATTATAATGATCATACATCTAATGAATACTCCGGCATAATGTAAGTAACGCTTGACTAGAAAGCAGACGACGAATTTGCACAATTACGGAGTATTAGGCACTTTATAGGTATAAGTACTTAATTTCGTATCTTTAAATCTATGCTCACATACCGCAGGCCATTGACAACGCGTGAGAAACAGTTTTAGTCAGCACATTTATCCCCAGAAAATGTTTAATGGCTAAAATGTGGTCAGGCTGAGAATGCGCCTCTTGATAACATCTGCTATCTGCTACTCTATACAGTCTGAATAACAAAATAGTCTTTTTACATAATCAGGGAGTGGGCCATAATCCACCACGCGGGCCCAGTGCGGGTTGGCGGATGTCGCCAAATTTTTGGTTCTAGGACATGCCGGTTTCCTCACGATATGTTTCTTTACCGTTTTGAGAGCAGTGGTGATGAAATAATTTACACAAAGTAAAGTGCTTGCTTGGGTTCGAACCTACTCGTAAGTCACGGCCGTTACCACTAAGCCACGTCTCTTTAGAAATTTTAAATTGAGCATCTCTATTTTCACTGGTTTTCACCTTTCAGTTAGAAAGGTGAAAACCAGTGAAAATAGAGATGCTCAATTTAATAATGATCTCAATGTGCAATGGAAAATAACTATTGATCATCCATCATAAGGTTACTGAAACCGCAGTAGGTACCTAGATACGATGGATCCCTGTTGATTTTATTGAAGGGCAGTCTAGGTAGAACATGTGTTACTGTAGCATCAAGTTTATTTCAAAAATCGACTATCGTTCTTGTTACCGAACAAGCTCCATTACAATAATTGGATAATTCTACCTGTAGATAAAGTACTGCAGCCCATTAGAGCATAAATTCCCTGTTAAGACATTTATCAACCGTCTGTCTTTTGCTCTGAAATATCTTTAAATTTCTCTCGAATGCTTATACAGCTTGCTTGGTCGTAACTTGTAAGTAAATGATTATGGGACATTATATGCCATTACTGTTGTTGTAGCTATTCATCTTACGATATCGCGGAAAAAATAGCATTTCGAAAGTGTCATTTCACCTTTACATGCGCCAAAAGTTAAGGAAAATCTAGCCAACAAACCAATGTGATTTATTTACTTATGCCACTGTTAAAATATTGATATATCTGCGCATATAGTAAATCTTCGTCCGCGTCACTCCTTGCAGAGAAAAGCGAACATTCTGCGAATGTTGACATAATCGGAGTGCCTCATCTGCTCGCATGACTTGGCGGAATCTGCCGCCGTCGGGAGAAACGCGGAATGCGTCGAAAGTAAAATTATACAATGATTTAACGAATTGTGAATCGTCCGTCATGCTTAGCAAGTGTACAAGTGAACGAGATCTCAGTATTGGAAGACCGGATCTTTGTTCTTCATTTCCGGCGTTAATGCTGATTGGGTGATTGAAGAAACTATTTCGACACTTTCATATTATCTAGAATGAGGATAATATGGATGGTGATTCTGTTTTTGTTGATAATGATCATTGCAATGGATTTTATCTTTATTGATTGACAGATAATTAGCTAACCAAATCTTTGGTAGACAATAATAGGTAATATATTATTTCTTATACTTACTTTAAGGTAATTGTTTTACTTGATGGAACCAGTACCCTAAACACAACGTTCATAGAAGGTCCCTCAAATCGTAATGTGGTATAGTACGCGTCAAACTTTATGGCGGCTCTGAAGTGCGCTACTCGCTGCGCAGAACCCCACCCCTCACCCCAGCTGACACATGAATTTGTTACTGCGCAGCGACTCGCCTCATGTTCCGAGCCGCCATAAAGTTTGAATCGGGCTGTACCGCTTATGCGTAACCCCAGCAAAATGTTGCGCCTTAGAGAAATGAGAGTATTACAGATAATTAGTTAATAGTTAGTTGCAATTTGTTCAAGTATAGCAAAATTTGTTCAAGTTGTATTTTCGAAGTTATTCGAGAAAAACTGATTTTGCTGGAGTAACGTTTTGGGATTTTCAAAATCTCGAAAACTGTTCGTCACAGAAGTTTGAAAAAATACCAGTTATAGGCCTTAATTTGTACAAACATAAGTATTTCGATTCATCAACAAATATCCATGTAATTATCCATTTTTAAGAATCAATCGATAAACTCGTAAACTAAGAAAAAATCGATTTACTCGTAAACTAGTACATTTACAAACAAATAAAAAGCAGTTATATACCTATCATATACCCTTTTAAGGTGTACAAATCTGGATTAAAATACTTTACGCGATATGAAAATATAAAGGGACTGATCTTAAAAGCCTCATATAATATCTCATTTCATATTTCAGATCCAAAAAAACAATCAACTAAAGTGTTACCCTTATAAATAACCTGCCTTAAATAACAAAGTCCATTAAAAGAACTGCTAATTAGGCGAGACCTATCACTTCTTACTTAATGCCCTGCTACAGGGATCATTTTACGTTGGCCATAACTTTAAAGGCGCCTGTGAGTCATTGAATAAGGCGCTTATGGCCACAAACCAATTACGACCTTATTTTTTGTATTGTAAAACAAGTTTGATACAAAACCGCTGTCACTTGTATACTTTGCAACAAATTAACGGCTGGTCTGACAGTCGTTCCATAATATTACGCTTGCGCAGGGTTTTTATAGTTTTCCTTTGTGGGTTAAACAGTTGGATGATCGTTTTTGAACTTGAAAATATACTTTTTGTGTAGTAATGTATCGCTTTAGTCGAATAAGAAACGGTGAATACAATATATTAAGCGCCTTTGAAAGTTGTAGCAGCAATTTATATCTTTTGCGCATAACATTACATACTACTTTGTCGTGTTTATTTTTCTCATTGGAACTAGTCCATATTTGGACAAAAGCTCGCCAAGATATATTGACTTAGTAAATACTAATTTCATTTTTGATCTCTTCAGTCAAATCTTTGTAGCCCATGACTACTCATGAGCTCTAAATATTTGAGGGTGTCTGGGCTTTACTCCCTCTCATCGAGCGGAGGCCTATGTCCCAGCAGTGGGAACATTATAGGCTGATCATGCTATAGGCTTTACATTCCCATTCATTTGACATGGCCATTCTTGGCTTAAGCCGAAATAGAATTTGCAACTAAGAGCACCGCCTCGATCAACACTTATGTTGCGGATCTTTGCATTAAAATTTCCAAACTTATGTAGAATAGTATACGATAGTTAAACGCGTAAATAAGCACGTATTCTTAATCAAACTTTTCCTTCTTCCAGAACCAAAGCACTGAACACTAATGTTTGGGTCGGCTGTGACGCGATGCGCGAGGAGGACCTGGAGGTGGCACTCAAGGTGGTGATCGTGGGCGACGGCGGCGTGGGCAAGTCCAGCATGATCCAGCGCTACTGCCGCGGCACCTTCACCAGAGACTACAAGAAGACCATAGGAGTTGACTTCTTAGAACGACAGATTGAGTGAGTTTTCTTGGCCTATCGAATGATAGATGAAATATGGACTTTAGAAACAAAACCGCCTCTGTGGTTTAGTGATAGGACCACCGGTGTCAGACCCAGAGGTCCTGGGTTCGATTCCCAGCGGGGGCAAAATTTTCTGCTCGGTTTGGTTGGTGGTAGGGCTTGTTCTAAGCCCATCTTATCTCGCCATAACAACAATGTTAACAGGATTGTTATGTTTCAACAGTTAGAGGTAAGATAGCCAGTTCATCTGTGGTTGAGCATTCCGGGTAAAGCTCGCTTCTACCTTCGGCCCGATCATCACTTATCATTGGGTGAGTCGGGCGTCATGGTTTAAAAAAAAACCTTGGATCTTTAATTGAAGACCTGCCAGAGACAACGGGTACCCTTGTATTTAGACTCGATCCAGGATCCAATTTTTCTCGGGTTCACCTTGTCTTGTGTCAGCTGAGATTATGTAGATACCTAACATAAACTATTCATTAAGTTGTTCCTACCAATCCTACCTGTTAGTCTTTTTTTCATAATCGTTTGGTTTTCCACAAGGGCTGAGATGTGATCTTCCTAGGCAGCAAGGAGACGAGAATTATAAGGGTTCCATACAATGACGAGTCCGTGAGTTCCTCCAATGTCTTCTAGGAAACGTATTATTTTTCCTGTTTAGTAATACTTCATAAAACATCGGAACTATAATCCGGTTGAGAGATTTAAAGAACGCTTCATAATTAACAGCGAAGATGGCGTCTTGAATGCAATTGTTTACTTGACCCTGAAAAGATAAGAATAATAAAGAATATAAAATTTAAAATAAAATACAGCATTTTAGAATCAAAATACCGAGCAGCCTAGATAACCCCGAAGAGAAGAGGTCTTCGGAGTTTACAGATAACAAAAACAAAAATGGAGACCTTGATCATTAAGACCAGCATAATCTTTGAATTGCCCAAAGCGAAATAAAATTAAAATATTATTGAGTGATTACTGTGAAGAACTAAAACCGGACAAATGCTAGGAGGACTCACGGCCTGAGGGTTCCGTTTCAAAGCTGTGCCCGGCTGCCCGCGCCTTCACTAAGTCATACTGCAGTCCGATATATATCTGAGACTCTCACAAATTCCTTAATTGATTACGTCACCGGTCACACGGTACAGTTTGAAAACTTTTTTTAATTTCTAATTTGTCCCCCACTGTCTGGAAACTGTTGCCCAACGGGCACGATGCATGCGGTTGACATGACCCGCTCAATCCCATTTTAGCTTGGCAGCCTTTTTGCCTACGTCTAAGATCCCCGTTTTGGAGCATAGCGTGTGCTTGAGGATGGACGGCGGCGCCGAGGCCGGCCCAGGAAGTGGTGGCGAGATGACCTAGACACATACCGCAAGGGTTGGATGGAGGTGGCCCTGGAAAAGGAAGCATGGAAGGATTTGGGGGAGGCCTTTGCTCAGCTGAGCAAAGGCCTCCCCCAAATCCTTCCATGCCCCCAAAATCGTGGGGACACCGTAGATTAACATTTAAAAAATATCACTGAAATCACTCGTGTCTGTCCGTCTAATTATCTAGACCTTTTTAGGGTTAGGTTTTTTCATTCGTACGTACGGAACCCTAAAAAGGCTACATAATTATGGGCTCTAATTAAATGAATACATGCCGAGATGTCGTGTTCTAGATGCAGAATATGTACTCTAATTAGGGTAATCAAGCAGTCACCGCAGGTGTGGTCTGATGTAGAATTGATAGCATCCTTAGAAGTCATCGAATGACGGCAAATGGCTAGAGGAAATGATGGTAATTGAATTAATTGGACATGTCTTAGGAAACCAATAATAGTTACCTATATTAGATTACTTTTTCTTTTGCGTCCATCTCGCAATGTTCTAGTTTTGTTTTAATGATGCTACTTTCAACATAATAGGTGTTGTATAAATGCTATGAATAAACAAATATTTAACGATCGAGGTAGTACGCTGCATTTGTTTTTATTTGTTCAAAACGTGACGTCCAGTGGGATTATGCCGATCTAGTCAACGCAGTTCTTTACTAATAAAATAAATAAGCAAATTCGTATGCTGTATACGCTTGGATGACCACAATGTGGACAGTAAAAAAGGAACGCAGTCTTGGCTTAGTAGATAGACGTAAAACTGGCGTTTCTTTTGATGCTGCAACTCGACAACTTCATTTCATGCTTTATTAATCTAATTTCTAACAAATGGCCTGCCTTCATCCTCAGGATTGACGGCGAGGAAGTCCGGCTGATGCTATGGGACACAGCGGGACAGGAGGAGTTCGACGCCATCACGAAGGCGTACTACCGCGGCGCGCACGCATGCGTTCTCGCCTTCAGCACTACAGACCGCGACTCTTTCCTCTCGCTACACTCATGGAAACTTAAGGTGACCATCTTTTATTATAATTAAGTTACAGGTTAATATTGGCCTATCCAAATGCACATCGTTTTAAACTCGTCCCCCAAGGCCACTCTACTCCAGCTCCTGCGAACCACCATGCGAAGATCATGGTTATACCTAGCCTGAAGACAACTGTTCCGAATCAGAGCGTGCACCAGTAGGTATCTAAAAGCCTGAATTACATTATTAGTTGACACCTGATTAATAGTCCTGATTGGCGAAACCACAGGGCGAAACTTTGTCATTTATGTTTACAGTTCATTCAAAGATTACTTATATAAAACATGAATCGTCAGATATTGCGCATTTAGGTACTAAAGACAAATTGTTTTCGAAGATTACTACGACAACAAGTAGGGAGTTAAGAATAGTTTGGCCAGAAATGAACTATAACTAGGCATTGCTAAAATAATCATGTAGTCACAAAATGGTTCGTAGCTACCTAAAGAAACATTTAATAATTTAAATGAAACCAAGGACCCTCTATAAAGTTCTGCAGTAAAATGACTTCGGTTAGTAACTACGTGCTAATCGAATCGCAACATCTTACATAGTTGGAAGAGATTTGATTTCGCTACTACTGCAAGTAATAAAAATGTAAATAGGACCGTATTACTGAGAACATTTGGCAAGTACAGATAATTTTATACTACCCACTACTTGTACCTTAATACTCGCAGATTGGTCATTGGCCGCATTTGACCCTGTTAACGATTGAACTAACTTGTACATAAATTCATGTTCGGGTTGTTATGGATATGAAATTTCGGATCTGGATTGGGATACGGATATAGAAATAATATTACATTATACCGGTTTCGGATACGGTTACGGATATGAAATTATTTCTGATCATCCGTTAGTTTCGGATAGTTTCGGTTACGGATATTAGATTTTTACGAAATTGCAAGCAATTGATGCGCGCGGCTAGTGTGTCGGCTCGGCCGGGCAGAAAAACCCGTCATAACGTGTCTGATTTAGACTCCACCCCTATCCGAAATTATCCGAAACCTTTATATCAGATTCGGCTACGGTTACGGATAGATTTTTATTTCGGATACCCGGTAGTTTCGGTTACGGTTACGGAGCTCCTTAACATCCCTGATTCATGTTAATGTTTCTCGTTCTGGTTATTATAGAGCTCACTTTTTGCGCCATTTTTATTGAGACCAAGTCACGAGCAGCTGAGAAAATGTTTGCATTTAAAACATAAGCAACGATGGTGAATTATTGGAAACATTGTATTTATCTACTTTAAAGTTTTAGTTAAGTTAGGATATTATATTTTTCGTTTTGGAAGAAGACTTTGTACAATATGAAAGTAAAATCACAGTTAAAAAAAAAAAAAAACTTAAAAAGCGGTTTATCGGAACATAAATCTTCTAAACATACTTTTTAATGCCTAGTTCTTAGAATTCAGTTCCATGTTCCTAGGTATTTTGTTAATTGAAGCAGCACATTAAGATAAGTGAGGTCGTGACTCGCTCACACAGCCGCCCGTGTCCCGACACGGCTTCACTATCTAATACACACAGAGATCAAGTAACGCACATCGAATGTTTACATTCCACCACTATATTTGGACCGGGTAAATTCATCTCAAATCTTGTAATCATTCGCGAAGATGCACGGGTTTCACGCGTTCGTCCTTACCTTCGGCTGTTTACTATGTGGAGTGAATTCTATAGTACATGTTAGCAGAGAGTTGACATGTACACAATACTACGCGTCAGGGGAAACCTATGATCTGAACGAGTTGCCCACACATATGTATGGAGTGTACTTCTGGCCACCAAACCAGAGGCAGCGGGACAGCTGTGAGAACATCAGCTTCAAGAAGTTGACGCAAGAAGATGTGGCAGTGGCTAGCAATGAGTGTAGCAAACTTAGTCTACCGGTGAACGAGACTGTGCTGAAAGCAACATACATCAATAATGCCGGAAAGACAGTCAATTTACTTTACTATGGCGATGCAGAAGTGAAGGAAATGTATCGTGGTTGTGAAAAGAATATAGCGAAGTATATATTCAAGAAAGTGAATGATAATTATGTTTTGGGGATTAATTGTTCGGCTGGTGGTAGGGGCATATTGTATGCCAAGTTCCTGCCAAGCTCTTCGGAAGTGAAAACCATCGTGGACAGCATAGAAATCATGAGTGGACGAGAAGGAAGCCCTGATTGTAGTCTTAGTAGCTAATCGTACAAATGTTTTCTATGTATATTCTACTTATTAAAATGACGTGAACTTCAAGACTAGTTGTTATTAATTCATTTATCATCATAATATCTTCAAATAATAGGTAATTAATGTGATCATTTAATGTTTTCTTGTGAAGTGCAGAAAGTACATAAGTTTTTATTTTACTTTCAGGTGGAGAATGAATGCGGGGAGATCCCAACAATCATAGTTCAAAATAAAATTGATTTAATGGACCAATGCGTCGTCGGACCGTAAGTATTTTTATCATTCTCATGTTTATAAGTTTGTGCTTTCTAACAAATTCTGAGGGTTTTGCAAGAGAAAAAACAATAATATTCTCCACAGTGATAAATTGTGCAAGCAAAGAACAGAAAAGGACCGAGTATAGAGCCCTGGGGCACACAATTTTTTTTTGAATTCTGAAATGTTTGCCTAGCTATTTACGTTTTAGTTTCAGTTCGAAGGTTTTACTATTCCAGGTTTTATTATTGTAATGTGAACCTGATTATTAACTGAGCATTAATTAAAGTAGATTCCTACTTACATTTTATCGAAACCTTTAGATGAATCACAGCTTTGACTGTAAACCATTGCATTTTGAACTGACTTGGGTTTCTCCGGTGAAGATTAACCAAACTTAAATTTTACTTGGCTAACTGCAGTGAATGGTTTTGGTTGAGGCAAAATGCCTCTGCGTGAACCCTACCAAGGGTCTAATCTAAACCTACCAATAATATATGATGAACATTAATTTTCCAGAGACGAAGCAGAGCTAGTAGCGCGTGCGCTGGGTTGTCGACTGATGCGGGCGTCGGTCAAGGAAGACGTGAACGTGGGGGCGGTGTTCAGGGCGTTAGCGGCACGCTGTCTGTCTGACATGCGGCGAGACGACGCAGATGCAATGGCGCCGTGCCAAGCACCCGTTATAGGTAATCAAAATCTTCTCGATTCGACTCATTATTACCCAGTATTATGTAACGCTAGGCAAGTCTTACCAAAGGGTACCCAGTAGCTGGTTTGTGGAGGTCAGTTAGGCAGTCGCTCCATGTAAAATACTGGTATTGTAGCCGCAAGTCTGACAACCAGTCTTACCAAGTGTTATCGTGTTACACAGTAACTGATTTGTGGAGGTCAGATAGGTAGTCGATGTATGTAAAATATTCAGCTGCATCCGGTTAGACTGGAAGTCAACCCGAATATAGTTTGGAAAAAGCTAGGCAGATGATTATGACTAGGCGACGCTGGGCGAATGTGGCGACGCTTACGCGGGGCGTATCTCCAGCAGTGGACGTTTTTCGGCTGGAATGATGACTCAATACTCAATTCTTTATTGCATTACATATGTATTACATAGATGGTTTATCAGATCTCAATACTCAATATGGACCCTGTCGGGTACAGCAACATTAGGAGAGAGGAAGAGCGTTAAGTAGCAATTCAATATATAAATTATTAGATGTGTTTAATTGGGTGTATAATTATGTATATATTGTATATTAATAGGTTTGTGTATATAAGTATAGTATATTAGTTATTTAAATTTTATGTATTGCGGTATTGCATAAGAATAATGTAGGTTATTATTATTTAAATTCCTAGAAGTATTTTCATGTTTTTTCTTCTCAGCTCTTTGGCTGGTATTTGCAACATTTACGGACCGAAGCCAAGTAAATGCAGCGTGTGGTGTGTTATGTTGAGGATGTGTTATGAGGTCCTATTTCGTTTTCATCTATTTGCATGAACTTTCTGACAATTCGACATGTATTTAAAATTGCAGCTTTTTGTAGGGTGATATAGAGAGTTTCTTTTAGGTTTAGCAATTTTAGGCTATGGAGAAGGTGATTCGGGATAACGCCGGTTGTGGAAAGGACTATAGGGACCACGTACACTTTTTGTTGGCGCCATATTCTAGTTACTTCATCTTTGAGTTCTGCGTATTTACTAATTTTTTCAGATATTGTCTTCTGAATGTTATGTGTGTTGGGAACGGCAATATCTATTAGGTAAGTAACTTTATTTATTTTATCCTGTAGTGTTATATCCGGTCTATTGTAGTGGATTGTCTTGTCGGTGAGAATAGCGCGGTCGAAGTAAAGTTTATGTGTGTCATTTTCTAGAATAATTTGTGGTGCGTAATTATAGTAAGGAGTGTTTGTGTCTTGTATGAGTGTATATTTGACTGCTAATTTTTGATGAATAACATTTGCCAATACTATTATGTTATTATTTATGTATTCATATTTATACTTGATTTCCTATATTTCTTATTATATTATATTTCATAATGTTTGGTGTATGAGAGAGAGAATAATTTTATTTTGCAATTGATTTGTCATCTAAAAACTCCTTTACTGAGTACCTAGTATGACTTGAATTCCAGAAATTGTTTCAATTTATTAATAAATATATTTGTTTTGCTTACTATGACGATAAGTAGGTAAAGGTTTTGTGAAGCCTTCTAACTCTTGCTAGTGAAATAATCCCATCCCTTACCGAAGAGTTGTAATAGGGCCTGGGTCAAAAAAAAAGAAATTCTATTTAGTCCGTTAGTCAGTTAATACAAAAAAACCTAATATTAGATTCGTATTTTTTGCTTTATCAGGTTAATAAAAAATTACTTCAATAAAACGCATTAAAGTTGGGGAGAGGGGGTCACTACGTCATAAATATGTATAAATACATACTCGTGACGTCATGGCACATTTTAACTCAATGTTTCGTCGTAATGTTTTGATAAAGTAAAAAAGAAAAAATATGTGTACGTTATTTTTTCATAATCTACATGAAGAATAAATATTTTTTTTATCGTAATCCGTATTATTGGATGCGGATAATATCTCTGAAAAATCTTCGAAGTTTATGAGCAATCCTTACTAATCAAACCAATATTGATTCCAGGTACATTTACAAATCACAACAGCAATGGCACAATCCTGCTGCGGCCGACGAAGCACCGGCCAGGCGGCAAGAAGAAGAACGTGTTGAGAAACGCTTGCAGACTACTGTGATGTTAACACAACCACGTGTAACTGCTCAACTCTGAACTTAATTTAATACTCTTCAACCATAAAGGTCTAAGCAAGAGGAACATAAAAAGGAATTGACTTGGAGCTTAATTCAACGCTCAAAAGTACCTTAGAATACATTGTCCTGGGGGCCTACCACAAGCTCATAATGCAGTATTATTTTAATATTACTTCAGTGTGGGAAAGAGATGAAGCTATATAGGACGTATAGCTCCGTCTCTTTCTTCCACTGAAATAATATTAAAATAATACTGCTTTATAAGCTGGTGGTAGGCCCCCTGTTATTTGAGTATGCATCTAGTGGCTCCACACGTAAATACAAACAATATTAATTCATAAAGTTATTATTTTATGCGTTAAACTTGGAAGACAAAATCAAAAGACTAAGGGACAGCATATGCTAGAGCCGAGCGAAATTAACAATATAAAAAAAAATACTATTGCAAATACATTTTTCAAGTGAAATAGTCCTGCCCTAAAATTAAGTTGAATTTCCTGACGACCCTAATTTTAGTCGATTAAGAAAGCTGTTTAGTCATATTTTAATGTTTTTTAGTTAGTTGATATTAAAATAACAAAGCTATGTAAATATTTTTTACTTATCTAACTATTCATTTTATAAAAAAATAAATTATTTGCAAATATCATTTTTTGTTTAAATATTTTACAAACCCCAGATAGTGTCTGTAGCTAGTTTTCCTGAGAACTTACGAAGCTGATCTATTTAAGATTTAAGACACATATTTGTCTAGCCGCAAAAAAAGGGATTGGCGAAGGCACCTGTACCACAGACAGAATATTACAGAAGGCGCACTCCGTATTTTTGACCGAGCGAACGAAGCATCTCTGCTTCAAGTCTCGCAAAATTTTCTTTACGACTTTATTTAACTAACTTACTAACTCTTTATTTGACGAAACTTGATATACAGGTTTTACGACTTTATTTTTAAAAAAATCATCGGAGTCTTTAATGACTGGACCAAAAAGAGGGCTACTGGAAATCTCTGTCTTATGAGATCCGATTTCGGTGGTTCTCTTTTTATTTGAAAGGTAGGTAGTAACTTTAAGTTGGTCTCCTCAGACCAAATTGGTCTGAGTTGGTCTCATAAAAAATGGTGAAGATCTGATGAGGATCTTCGGTGTGATGAGCGCCTAACCTGAGCGAATAGCTCCTCAAAATGCAGTAAATTGCTCACTTTTTGATTTCTGCCAGTGGTATCGGCCCTTTAACTACTAGGTAGGGATTGATGGAACACCTAGGACTACCTTCTCATCACAAAATTAGAGAATTCTGACATTTTTCTTCAAAATTCTCTTAAAACATTGTACAATAAGGTCACTAGATGGCGCTACTGTGCACCGCTAGATCGCGCTGTCGTTATCGCTCGCCAAATATTCATATTAAATTTATATTTATTTGCGTTTCACAAGGTAAATAAGATGTAAACAAAAGGCTTAAAGCTAAGAGCCTTTGTAGACACTGTCAGGACACAGAAAAAAATATTATTACATACATAGTTATTATCGCAGAAAAATAAAAATAAAATTAAACATGAAAACTGAATTATTACATTCGCAAAAGACAATAACATAAATAATTATATTATTGGTAAGTAGGTAGCTATTTTGAAAGGGTTAGGTCCCATCGAACTTCTTGTGTGACTGAGTTTTGTTAGGTGTAAAGTATAAATTCTTAGGAAACGTTTAAGGAAATACGACATGAAACCCAACCTCGAATCTCAATAAATCGCAGAACATAAATACTCTAGGAGCAATAAATACTTAGACCCTGAAGCATGTCGGTTGTGTACGGAGGGTATATTGTTACTTTATCAGGTAACACGCACATGTATCAGTAGAACAGCGTTACTAGCGTTCTATTATGAAAATGAAGGCAGGACATGCTACAGTTATCTGAACACAAGCACTCGTTCACAATATTTTGAATAAAGTAGGTAACTGAACGGCGATTTGTAAAACCATCAGTGGGTTACGGGAGCGTTCATTAATTACTTGAGGTGATTTTGGCGATTTTTCAACCTTCCATCCCCCCTTGGTGAGATTTGGCTCGACCGCCTAATCTCACGTGAGATTTTTCAAAATGGGCAACAGCTAGTACTTAATACACCGTGAATGGAACTATTTCCAACCGGGTGTCCCACAACACCACTCCTTTTTGTGTTGGATTTAGGTAGCTATATTTTAGTGGAGAAACATGTTTTATAAGTTTTCTCGCTATTTTACGCTGTCTCTTGCGAGAAAAACAATTACGTGATAGTTGCCGAGACCCCCCTCTCTCCCGCGTTAGATTGGGTGAGATTTGGCTTGACTCACTCGCCACCCCCCCCCCCCCCCTAAACACTTCACCTGAATAATGAACGACCCCTACCTACCAAGGATGTTGCGAATGCAGATTTTTTAACATTGTGGGTGGGGCTTTTTGGTGGCTCACATCCGCGGATGCGGATCTCATGTTTTTCTAAGAGATACATCAAAGCGGCAAATTTATTACGTTTTCCTGCAAATTGTAGCGCTGATTAGTTGTATGTTGATCATAATTTAATTCGCGGCAATTTGATTAAAATAACTACTAAATTATAATCATTTAAAAATCAATATTTGCTCTCGAAATTATATGTGTTTAATGGATATAAGACTATTTCGTGAAAATGTTACGATTTAGAGCTATATTGATAATTTAAATTATTATAATTTCCATTTGATTGATAATGATTTTACGTATATTCATCCCTTTCCACCCCTATCTGCATCCGCATGAGCTCCGCATTGTTTAATGCGGATGCCATGCCTGGTACACACGGCTACACATCAAGCTATACATTTCCAGTATAAGCTGACCTCGCATCGTACGGAAATCCCATACAATGCGAGATCAGCATAAACTGGAAATGTATAGCTTGATGTGTAGCCGTGTGTACTTTACTAATATGTACTGAATTAAATTGGCACCAACATTAAATCTTTTGAATAAATAAATCCCTGCGTGGAAGTTCAGTACCTACTTGAAGATTATTATTTACCTACACAATGTTACATAAAAGGACACTTTAAAATGTTAACAGTATAGCCGTGCCTTTACTGCTACTGGTTGCATAATGAAGCTCTCGCTACTTACTGCTTACCGCCTATAAAATAGACGAGATACCGCCGTTTAGTGAAAGTGTGAAGTTAACGACTTGGACCTTAAAGTGTAATAAACATGTTCGTTGTTGCGGTAAATTATACCAGATTATCCATACCTACCATTTTGTTATAAAAGAAAGTCACTATGTCTGTCTGTTACATTTTAACGCCTGAAATGCTGAAAAAATTTTGATGAAATGTTGTAGAGATAGCATGAACAAAACTAATATTATAAGAGAAAAGATTAGATTTTTTGTATGTTTGTTTGTAATGAATAAACTCAAAAACTACTGGACCGATTTTAACAATTCTTTCAATATAATGCTATATTATCACTGAGTAATATAGGCTATAATTTATAAAGATATCACGCAGGTGGCCGTTGGTGGAAGGAAGTTATTAATAATTTTGATGAAACTTATTTTAAAGAGAGCCTATGGCTACGAATGTTCGATTTGTAACTTAATTTAGGTACTTCTGTTTAAAGAATTTAATCTCATAAAGAACACAAAAACAGTACTTAAGTCTATAATACTCTGGTATTGCTGAACCGCGAGATACGTATGGCCATTGGTAGTGTATCTAAAAACATCAGTCACTTACGCAAAGGAAACGGGCGTGTGGGAAAACTTCAGTCTTCTTGAATATCCTACAGGTTTGCGCAGTATATTACGTGACGTACGCGAACACGCAACACAAAACGCTCAACCAAGTTTTGACCGAATATAATTTACTTAAAAGTTTATTGTTTTTGTTTTCAAAACTGAAAAGGTGTCTGACGCATCATAATTTATGGAAAAGCAGCGCAGGGTCAGTTTGCACTTGGAATGTATGCCAATGGAAATTGACTCTTAGTAAGACGTGTCTAGGTTGGTTTTAAATTAAACACAGCAAATAAGATTATACATTATGGTATGTATTTAAAACGACGCCGTTATAACAATTTAAAGACCTAACTCACTAAAAATGCATGAAAAATACAATGATACTGTTACAAAAACTTTCTTACGACATTTTATAAAATACAGGGTGAAACTATTCACAATCGTGTCAAAGCCCTAATAAGCGAAAAAAAGACCCATAACATATTTAAGCAGCAAAACAAATTTTAAACATGTCATGATAATACTTCACCCTGTATTTAAAATGTAGTTTACAAACATCAGGCAATCAAATAACGATTTATTTTCTAAAATGTATGAGCGCCTTACATGGTAGAGAGATCCTCAGAATAAGGCTAAGGCTAAACGTCTATTTCTAACGGCTATAGAATATACTAGCCGCGTTTTTGTGGCTACTGGCCACGGTTGATATAACATTAGTAGTGTACATTCACCTTAAGCTGACTTAACAAGCTAATCGTAACTAAATAAGACATACAGGTTGTACTTACACATAGTACTATACGTTACAGTGCACTTGGCAATAAATATGACACACCGAGGTAATTGAGACCGACGCAGGTATGATTGAGACGACGCTCTTAAGGGGTCGTCCTTTAATCTACTCACGTTGATACGGTTGGAACAGGGAGGGGGGGGGGGGGTCAGAATAAAATCACAATCAAACACGATGGGGGATGGGATAGTGTGACAATCATGTGTTCGTTGTTGCGACGAAAATATGTAATTTTAAGTGTGGCGTGTAAAACAACAGTAAATAATACCAACAAAATTATCAATTTTTAGTTTAAAACCAATATAAAAAATCTCACGTGATTAAAGGATAACCCCTTACCACATACCAAGCCAAAAACTCGATGTGCCATATTTACGGTCGGGCACAGTACGATAATTAGAAATTGGGCGATCTCGAGCACTCATACACATTCAACATATCAATTTTCTCCACAACTTACAAAAATAATGTGATGATTTGCAAATATAAAACCAATACAAAAGTTATAAAGTACAATTTTAATTAACTATGAAGATCTTGAAAGACATTATATCGTCGATGGTGATTTGATGTAGGTAATAAAGTCAACCTCGTATTTGCAATACCACCCTAAAGTCGAATTTCACTTGCATGTTACCCCCTCTGTGGTCTAGTGGTTAGACCACCTGTCGGGGGGGGCTAAATTTTCTGCTCGGTTTTGTAGGTAGAAGGGTTTGTTCTAAGCCCGCCTGGCTAGTTACCACCATTATATTTAATTCTGTCGCCATAACAACAATGTTAACAGCATTGTTGTATTTCGGTAGTTAAGAGATAAGATAGCCAGTTCCTCTGTGGTTGAGGATTCCGGGTGAAGCTCGCTTCCATTTTCGGTATGACCACAACTTACTAAAAAAAAAACCTCATAACATAACATTAAGGCCAATGGGACATATAAATAATTCAAGTTTAAATTTAGTGGGAGTTTTTATCAAGAGTGGTAAAGCATTTACGAGGTCGAGGATACCTACTGGGTGATAAGTGACCATATATTATTATAAATACATAAAACTTTGTTCTTTTACTCTTTCATAAATAAGGGAGGGGGCTAGGGATAGCTGACGATTATGGCTTATCTCGCACTGGGTCGCACGATAGTTTTACATAAAGTAGTTTTTGTTAAAGACAACAATATTGACTTGTTTACAGAGGCTCGTGCAGAGTAGCGCAACTTGTCGCGCGACGCGACACCGGTAATTGTTCTACGGTGAAGTTTTCTTAGAGTCGCGTCGCGCCGGTCTGCACGACGCTTAATGACGCGATAACTTATAAAATTTATTCAAGGTGCACCTTTTGATATCCCATAACTTTAGGGGTATTAATGAGACCATGTCAAAGAATGAATTATTTATCTTTTTTTAAAATTTTTCATTCAAAATAATTAGACAGTCAGGATTATTTATGTAAAACATATTTACGTGAAATATAAAATATAAGTTTAATTTAAACAATTAATTTTTAATTTAAAAAAAAATGACGCGTTTTCTTAGCTTTAAATATTAACGAATGGTTTGAATGAAGATGATTTACTTGAATTATCAACGAAACTTAGACACACACATTGAGAGTCTAGTGTTAATTTATGTTATAAATATATATATATATTATGCCAGTAGTTCTTTGACAGGGTTTCATTAATACCCTAGAGTTATGGGATATCAAAAGGCACACCTTGTATATAAAATCTTATATTTTAAATACATAATTGAGCATAGGTTTTTTTTGTTTTAATGAAGTAAGTACAATTTGAATATACTGAAAGTAATAGAATATTAATTTCTTTCTTTCGAATATTTTCCTTTTTTTGTGGGGTTAATTTTACAAGCCCAAATATACTTTAGGAATAGTAAGAGCTATGAAGACAGGTGCAGATTTATTTTAATGATGAATAAATATTAATTTTGGTTTGACAATAGATTCATAGAGGCATGATATAAATACATAGTTATAACCAGTAATCGGAGTAGGTAGATTGATTTGGGGTCAATGAACTGGCACGTATATATTACTATGGATATGCCTCCGGGATTCCGGGATTCCGAAATTATTAAGATTTTTTTAAGGAATTTCAAATGTTGTAATGTGTAGAATAAAGAATACATCAATATGAATAAGAAATGTTTAACCCTTTTGCTGTAATTGCATTGAATGCGAAAATATTAAGAAGTATAAAAATATATTTTTATTCAACAATTACAAGCAGCAGATAATATACTTACAAGAAATAACTACTAAATTAATCATATTACGAAGTTTCGAATGGAGGCACAACAGTAAGATTCACTTTATTACTTGATAAATAAAAAAACAATTTTAAATATTTATCTATCGCATTCTATAAATTTCTAATGTAGTAGTTAAAAAAAATCCTTACTTTTACAATATTTGATTAAATCCCGTAAGTACCAAAATGAAATCCCGGAAAAAAGGCTTATCCATGTTATGATTTCTATGACTATTCATGATGCGAGTACGTAAAATCAATCTACCTACTCCGATCACTGGTTATAACGTAAAAAACAACAAATCGACATGAAATTATACAAAATTGTATGATCACCAGTGAAGTAGACACTCACAAAATTATTTTAAAACTATTTATAAAAAGACTTACGATAAAGAAGCAAACACTAAAAGCAGTCTCAGTTTTTCATTATTCTCTGAAAGAGCAAAATGACGGATTTGAGCCTCTTCTTACAAATGCCAAATGCTTACAGAACCTAGGCCTAAATAAACACACATTTAGAAAGCGACACAGGTATGAGCGACAAAGACGCTCTACGAAGAAAAACTTTTTGTTAAAATTGATTTGATATTTATGGCCTGCCAAATTTCCCATTACGTAAAAACTGCCAAAAATGTTCAAGTGTGATACGTAGAACAGTAGATTGCCTAGGGAGCAAACAACTATTTTTAAAGTGAGAAAGTACGTCACTAGTTTCAAACAAGATTGGTCCCGAGGTGGACACTAGTTTTTATCACCCTTTATAACCAATAAGTTTTTTTTGTTACTTGTTCATAAAATGTTCGTGATTGATCTTTTTGGTGATTGAAACTTTTACTAATGATATCCACATTCCAAATTCAAATCACTTTTAGTCCCTAAGGATTAATCCTTAGGGACTAAAAGTGATTGAAGGACGAACAGGAACTAAAATAGCTCTTTAAAGAGCTATTTTAGTTCCTGTTCGTCCTTATTTACTGCCCGTTCAACCGATTTAGACTTCTATTGCGTTGGTGGCATGACAAATGGCAGCTGCAGTAAATAGTTGGTATTATTTACACCTTTTTGCTTTTAATAACATCCTTATGTGTACGGTATAGAAGTCAAAATCGGTTGAACGGACTGTAAAAAAGGTTTGTTTAAGTGTCTGATCTTATTTCAAATGGACTATAGCTCTTTCTGAAAAGATGTGATTAAAAAAACTTGTACTATGATTCCTCATAAATCCATTTACTACATTATATAAAACCAAAGATTTAAATCGTTATATTCGCCCGACCGTGTCAAAACACCGTCGTGGTTCCGTTTCGTTGATAATAACATTTGTATTCAAATGTCATTCATTATCAACGATCGATCGGTCGATTTTTATTTGTATTATCTCGCTTACACAAAAAGATAATTAGATAATTGTATCTATTGTTCCATGCGGATGTGTGAGCTCACTCATCTCAGTATGGACAATTTTTTGCGCTTCTTAAGTAGGGTGAGAGCAAATCTGCCTGTTTATATCTTTGATTATAAGGTGATAAAAACTGGTGTACAAGAAACAACTGACAATTTCTTTGAAAGGTTGTATGCTTGCTGCATTCTGTCGGTGTAACATCAAGCAAACACAAAGTATTCAACATGGAACTATCAAGCATAAAACGATGAAGTGGAACTCTACGAGTATGTAACCATTGTAAAATCGACAAAAGATTTTAGTTTACAGGCAAGATATATATACTTTTGCCCATTTTTTTTTACAAATCGGTCAACCAATCACACCGCCTGACTCGAGTTTGACAGCATTTAAAGCTTTTGTTTGCTAGGAAAACGGTTCCGTCATATTATAACGGCCGTCATGAAAATCTATTACTGTCAAAAAATGCTCTATATTTGGACACCTGGTATTGTGTGACCGTTCACCGTTTACTTATGAAACCTGTTTGTGTAACTTAGCTGGGTCAAAGAGCAGTTTTCGTAACTGCCTGGATATGTAACCTCTTTTGTTCACAATACTTCGAAGAGAATTTCCTAACTCGATTTAAAAGATCATCTGGATTTAAAGTTATCTAAACTAATAGTCCATTGAAGAACGAAATAAACTCCAATGGTAATCAATGGAATTTGTACACATTAAAAAAAAAACAAAATTTACTAGTAATTATACACATAGATTATCACATTATCAAAGCTTTTTGAAACTGCAGGGCCTAAATGAGTGTGGTGCCTATTTTTATGAAATTATTAACATTATCTAATCATGTCTATTATCCTGTCTTTGTCATTCAGTTCGCAATAAAATGACACAGTAATATACTTCGGTTTTATTTCACAGACACATTCATAAGAGCTCAACGCTTAATGATACAAATAGTATATTGGACTTGAAATAAGAAACATGAACTTGAGATTTTTAACATCACGTGATTTTTGACTTTTGGCCGTTAAGGTTTTTAGTATTCAATTTATAGATAGTGCTTTATCCACGAAGACGCGCCCCACTTTTCTTCATAATTACTTACAGTACACTAATCGTGTTTAGGAAGAAGAGTGGATGGCACTAAATATAAATAGTAGGTGCCTGGATGAATAAAGGGGTTCGGCACATAAATACTGGGAAAATGATAATGAATTAATATTTCCTTCATAAATGCAAGACTAGATAAAATGAATAATAGTTACATACATGAACTTCTAAGTTATTTTGCACTGATGCAATGTGATATGATTGTCGTTTAACCACTAAATCGGTGCTGGTTACGGATGAAAGAACTTGAAGTCAAGCGAATAATTACTTGTAATTAATCACAGGTAACGATTACGAACTTCCTACTAATATTTAAGTTGCAATTTTCCTCATACAGCCATCGTGATGTAAACAAAAAAATTTAGCAAAAAGAATCCTACCCTAAAATCACAAACGAACCATACGATATACAATTTAACGTTCACAGTCTTTAGTTACAATAACAACATACGCACAATAGGCACCACGTCTACTGCACGCCAATTACGGAACACACTTTCAATTACATTTTTTTATTGAAATTCCTAATCCCTTAGTTGAAAAATTCGTCTGCTCAACAACGTAAATAAAGCAAAGAATACTGTTCAACCGTTAAAATGAAAGAGTTTGCCATTGTAAGTGTGTTACGCAATTACCCCGCAGGCACAGTTCAAATAAACGAGAATCTGGCGGTACAGGCGCTTAGCGAATGACAAGCTTGCTGTCAAGCAGAGCGGTTACTCACGAACAAGTGGTGACATTTAACTTAGCAATGTAAGCTAGGAGGCCTTGGAGGCGTTTTTTGACACGTTTCTGGTCGTCGAGTGTGCAGCCCAAGATGGCGGATTCGAAGTTCTTGTCGGTACCTGTGGAAGGGTCTGGCTGGGACGTGCACGCGTTCATGAACGTTTGACAGCGCGTGTGCGCGAGGACTGCGTCGTCGTGCACCGAGATTACCAGTTGGTCTATGTACATGTTTACCTGGAATTAAGAGAAAAAGGTTAGTGTTAAAGGGTGAAAGTTGATATAGTTATGAGTATCAATATGGGGTTAGAAGACAGCTTCTGCCGTAGATTTAAGTAACTTTACTATTGTCATTAGATTAGACGGCTAACCAAGGCAACTCATGTCCAGGTTGGAGATCTTCAGCAGGTGGAACGAATGGTTTGGGTAACCTGGACGTTTTTAAATAGACTCCGGATCCAGGTTGGCCGAAGCAAGGAAAATCCGTTCAGGTGGAGATTCATAGACGACTCCGCCTTGGAGTGTAAATAAATGTGGTTCTGCTTCACAAACGATGGGACACATAATATCGTGCCCAGTCAGCTGCACGTTACAGGAACTGATGGACGTTAGTGATGGCGCCAAACACGTGGAATTTTGGGCAGAGTCTATTTAGATTGCCATCGACACCCTAAGAAGATCAGACAGTAACTCAATCTCAATAATAATACCATTTTTGTGTGTTAGACCTTGTTTTTCTTTGAAGGACTAACTGATTATTTTCTCGCAGGAGACTACTAAGTAAATCATGAATTCATGACATCAAAAAACATAGCTAGAAGTTACATAATTATAAAATAATAAAACCTTACATCACGGACAAGACCTTACTCAAGACAAAATCAAACAGGTTGCTAATTTAATTGTTAAATTTATAATTTTGTATTATATGACATTGATTTTACATTCTGTGATTACTTCCTCACACACCGACTCATTAATTTTAAAAACATTAGGAAAATCGTCTACTTTTACTATGTTTGTAAATATGTGAGCACCATGTATCTATCATATAATTAAATTATCTGTCGTTGCTTCATTTTTAATTCTTTTTACCTATTGTGGTATAGTAATTTTATTCTAGGTGCATCGTCTTCACATATAATTATTTAACTAATGTACGTACTAATACAAACTATTGTAAAACATTTTAAAAGAGTAACGGTGGAGTTTCTTGCCCATTCTTCTCCATACGAAAACTACCTTTTGGAAGGGGCGACTAGAATCAATTATATTATTCTGTAAATTTTGACGTTCAAAAGTGCCATACATGGGCCTATTTGAAATAAATGTTTTGACTTTGACTTTGACTTTGACGGCAAACACATGGCATTGCAAATATTTTATAACATTGTACTTAATTAAACTCTACTTGGAAAAATGCAAAGAACCTTCATATTACGTGTTGTAGGTAATTATAAAAGTTATTTCTGGCCCGCATAAATAAGCGGTTATTGAATGAAAATATCAGAATGAAAGAACAGAAAATGGTATAAGTTGGTCATTGTCAATTTATAAATCAATTTACGGAAATAAAGATCTTGCCCGTAGGTATAAAAATATTATATGTACTTGTATTGCTTTGAAAGTTAGTATAGGTAGTACCTACGCCAGGTTGTATGGCTTCACCACAAAAACAGTTGATATTGTGGTTTCAATCGTGTTTTACGCTTATCATTTGAAACTGTATCAAATATGTAATTTTGTATATTATTGTAGGTTTTATTTACGCAAGGGTCGTGGCTAAATAATAACAGCCGCACGGGTCGATTGAAGGTCAAGCTACGCTTGCCGCGGTCGATTCGTGGATGAGTGTCCATCCACTACATATCGAGACCCCCGTGCCTCCAAAAGCACGTTAAGCCTTTAGTCCCGGCTGATATTCAAGATAGCCGTAACTGATAGCCAAAAGCCAAAAAATTCTGCCAACCAGTCTTGCCAAGGGGTATCGTGTTACCCAGTTAATGAGTTGCGGAGGTCAGAAATGCAGTCTCTTCATGTAAAATACTGATCAGCTGCATCCGGTTGGACTGGAAGCCAACCCCAACATAGTTGAGCTGTGCAGTCAAATAAGCTGAACGCAATTGCTGTCCAAATAAAAATAAAAATCGTATAATCAGAACAAGTACATTTTCTCAATGCCCTACACTACAATTTCTTGCCCTTACCATAAGTGCTACTAACTTTTCCCAGTGTGAGAATCGATCCCGTGACCAACACCACACAAACCCATAATATAATATACCCATACGCCATCACAATATCACTATAAAGGTCATCTAACCTGCAAATCGTAAGTGCGATCGCATGTAGCTCTAGCTAGTAAACAATGGTGCGTCGTTTGAAGAGGACATCGCACTCATACAAATGCATTATGTCATCGTTGTTTTTGTTGTGACTGTTTCGTTTCTACGTTACGTAAATAGTCGCAGAAGGTTAACCGTTGTCTAGATCACGGTTACCATTTCGAAATTTGAAAAGTTCTGACAAGAAGCCGGAAACTTGCAAAAAAGTCCGGACAATTTACTTTTTTAACGGATTTTTAAAAAAAGGAGGAGGTTATGACGAGTGGCGGGGTAAGGCCTAAATTTGATGTGTGCAAGGTAGATTTCGCGAGGCCCTCTTGTGTTCTAGTCTTTGCTCTGGTGGAGCAAGAAGCCGAATCTAAAAAAAAATAAAAAACAGTTGCGACTGTAAATTTTTTAAGTAGGCTGTTCAAAAATATTGCGGGTCTGTAAAAATCATTTTTCGATTCAGGGATCAGGGTAATTAAGCTTTAGTTTTAATTAATTATATTAAGGTGAAAGCACCGACCCTGCCCGCGAAATTCAAATTTTCTTACGTTTTTTGTATTTTTTAGATCAGTCTCAGATCTCATGTTAATGATTGATTGATTTGCGGTCGTAAAAATAATAAATATATATTTACAGAATGTTAATAATTAAAATCGTAAATACAATTCTCAGTGATGGTGTATAATGTCATAAATTCACGAAATTGACATTCTTAGCAGCAAATAATTTTATATGTTATTTAGGTAACCGTGAGATGTGGAAGAAATGGAGGGAGGCCATCTTTTATGACCGCCAATCAATCAATCATTAACATGAGATCTGAGACTGACCTACAAAATGAAAAAAACATAAGAAAATTTGAATTTCGCGGGCATGGTCGAAGGTTCCACCTTAATTGTGAATTTTTTTAAATGATTTAATAACCTCGAAGCAATTACTTTTTTTAAATAGTCAATGTCAGAAGAGGTAATTTACAACCTAATGATTCCTTCTGACTCCTATGCAAATGTCAGTCATTTTCGAGTAATTAGACATTTTATTTATTTTAAAATGTATGAATAAAAATAGAAAATGTCAAGTGACTCGAAAACCCTGTAGGTAAATGTACCGCATAACAATACCAACTAATATTTTCATGGTCATTCTCATCATTCGTGATTAAAAATCAAATTCAATTAAAGACATCCGTAAACGATACGATTATTCAGCACAATAGATTTTTCGTTTTAGGTGGTTTCTTCGATAAATTGTTTTTAAGAAGGCTTCCTTATCGCACCTTCTGTCTGTATCGCTTTGTGTTGTCTTCTATGTATTTTTAACAAATAACGAAGATTACAGTCGATTAAAGCAAACAATTTGCTAATTAACGTTCAGTGCAGATGCCCAGATGGTAAGATTCGTGTTAAATTTAACTATCACGTAATGGAACGAATGCTGCATTGACTTTGTAACAACAAAGACGTCTGGGTACTTGAGGTCATGGCCCAGCGTAGCTACAGAAAATGTGGTGAGGTGTGGTTATACTTAGCCCAGATGGCATGATAGTTCCACTATGAAGAACAGACGAACTTCCCTAACATTGGTGACGCAAAGGGCAGTTTTATTTGTTATATCAGAACGATGAATAGCATACCATGTTCTAATAGGCTCATTGTTTGCCCAATATTCCATGAAACAATTTGGTTGTCGTTAGATGTTCTGTAGGTACCAAGCAAGGGCAAATGTTCGGTAAGGTAATCATACTAATTAAACAAAGGTAAGTTAGCATTGGCCAAGTATGTGCCTGGCAGTGGCAATTACGAGTATCAAGCACACAGACAATATGAAAATAGTAAGGCTTGTCTCCTATACTTGATACTTTTAGAATTTTGTTTACAAGCTTTGTGTGTGCTGATACAAAACCATGTGCACAGTTCATATCGCGCACCACTTATCGTAAGTTATGTTCTAGTGCCATCGAAGCATAAAACTTCTGTTTATCCTACTAGAGAGGCATGTGTGTGAGTATTGTAAGTAATTAATTAGTGTTCTCGTGCAGACGCTAAACTTCATGATTAATTAAAGTGTTTCTAAAGGAATGTTTGTTTTATACGTCGTTACATCGCCCATATTAATTAGTTAACTGCGTTGTGTAACGTTGTGTATTGATTCCAGTCTATCCTTATAGTGACATTTAGGTTATTTGGAGTTTAGTTAGATCGTTAGAACATTCGATACATAGGTAGCATGAAACTATGCTAAACTATATTCAGGAATATGGTGTCTTTTTTTTGTTTTCTTTTGGGTTAAAAGTATAGTGCTTAAAAAGTTTCATCGCTTCGCTTTTAAATAGATTGCATTTATATCAATTAAAACATTTACATCCACATTCCATTTACTTTTTGATTCAAGGAGTCTGTCAGTTAGTCAGAAACTTGAAGCTAATTGCCCATTCCAAAACATAGATCTCTATGGAGAATAATTGCGCAGATAATCTGCATTATTGATATAAACCCCAAATAAAAAAACCTTGAATTTTGGCATAGCCTAGGGTGACTATAATTATTACTTATTTCTTAGATTCAGATTTTTGCGCAGAATTAAGTAGTTATAATTTAATCATTTACGAAGGTAAGGATGAAAGCAAAAAAAAAACGAATGACTGAGCTTAACACAAAGAGTTGGTTACCGACGGAAACTCACTACAATTTATTTCCATAGTAGCATTGACATTTTAACCTGGCCAGTGAGTCAGGGTCGACAGTTACATTACATGTAATGTAATTTTTGCGCGTTAACCTTAATTATTTTAAACTTTTTATCAAGGAATTAATGTTATAAAATAAATATGCACAATACAATACGTAATTTAAAATTGTTTAATTAATTCCTTAATAAAAAAGATAATCGTAACTCGTAACATTTTCCTGTTTGTCGAGTACTTCCTTAAAAGTCAATGGTAGGTGTCGATAAAACAGAGTTAGACTTTCAAATTGTATGATTCATATTCATCCGCCGCACCACTATTATAGTGGCTATGAAATAATTTTATAATGATCCATAAATTGAATGGACCCTCTCGACCGTTCACTGTTGCGGTCATTGGGACATTCAGGTTATATGTCATTACGGTTGTATGTTGTAACGGAACTTCGCCTCCGCCTCCGGAAATGCGGAACATCCGCATGAATTCGTACCTCCGCATCCGCATCCGTTTCCACATGATTTTAGCGGCGTTTTAACGGAGGTTCCAACTAAGCGACGGCCATTTAATGTCCAATATGTGATATTTTCTTACTGTATTTTTTTTTTTGCAAAATCTTTTAAAATGGTACCGGAAGGCGGAGGACAGAGTGTTGTGGCGCAGCTTGGAAAAGGCCTATGAGCAGCAGTGGACTGCGATACGCTGAGTTGATTGTTTTTTTTTTTCTACATTTTGCTACTCCCGCCTCCTTTAACCTCCACGTCCGCGGAGGTCAAACTCTGAACCTCGAGCTCCGCCTTCGTCTCCGCTTAGATGACCTCCGTTAAGTCCCTAATTATCATTAGTATGGTCTGAAACGATGATCTCAGTAATTCTCCCTTGATAGATTACTGACCAGAGACACTGTTTTTAAAGTAGGTATAGGTACTCGACTCAAACATCGTTTTCGTATTGATCTGACTTTAATCCTAATCCTACTGCTAGGTATTGCTATGTTAAATTTTCTGCTAATGCAATAATCTATATATATAAAAATGAATCCCTATTTCCCTTGGTCACGACATCACGCTAAAACGGCTGAACGGATTTGGATGAAATTTGGGATATGGATAGACCTTGACCCGGAGAAGGACATAGGATACTTTTTATCCCGATATTTTTACGGGATCGAGACTTATGCGGGTGAAACCGCGGCGCGCAGCTAGTGCTATGTAAAAACAGAGGAAGACCCAGTGAACTTCGTACCACGTGAGATCGATGCAATTCTCATACAAAAATCGAATTTTTCCTTTGGCTTTTACCTAATTTTCTATTTCCTAAACCACCCTCAGTATTGAGGCAAAGAGCACAAAAAGAAATCAAATCGGTCGAGCCATTTCAGAGTTTTTGTGAGACTTACGAACGGCAAATGATTTTTATACATCTAAGTCTTCTCTTCTTTTCGTGTGGTTAGTGACTGCCTAACCTGGTGTCAGAGTTTTTTAAGTAAGTTAGTTATTTTTTTATACATAAGTATATAGATATATTTATTCAGTTAAGTTGGATGTTATCTTTGTTTATTTCATTGTTATTTTAGTTTATAATTGTATAAGTAGAAAATATGTAGAGATATAAACTTAACTATCGCATTAGACCGACCTCTAAAGATAGATTAATAAAGGAGTTAAGGAAAAAAACCTACGAAGCTGACTCAGTGACTGATACGAAAAGCCAATTTTACGCGAAGCTGGAACCAGTTTAAAATGTAGCACTCAGTGGATTAGTGTTTTAGTTAAGTAATATCTGACAGTTCCCACGCTGTATTGATAAGTATCACTGCCAGAGTGCCGGATCTTATGTCTCTCGACCTGATTATTATGACGTCATCTAATAGATAAAGAAACAAGTGCAGACTAACGACTTTAATGATTACAGACTGCACTTACAACTTCTAATGAAAAGATTAGCATTTAGCTATAATGTGCTAGTCTACGAACAATCGAATTCCTTGGCGTGGGTGTCGTGAAAGGCGAATAAGGGGACAATGGAGGTCATGAGGTGCTTAAAAAGTTATTGAAATTCAATCTACAGATTATTATAGTTTATTTATGAAACCCTACTTTGGTAAACACAAGAATGTCATGCGTCATTGTTTCTAAACAGGGAAAATGAATAAATTAAAATATTTCCACGAATTTCTAATCATTTGCCATACGTACGCACACCTTGTTTTCTACCTATACTATATTTTATTGACACTACTAGGACAACCAAAAATAACGCACATGACTGTATTGCTTTTTAAATATATCTGCTCAGTACTTTGAATAAAACCCGTATTTTTATGCGCTGCATCACGTTATCACAGTCATGTTATTCTAAAAGAGAGCGCCAATTTTATTTCGTAATAGACAATGGTTTCTATATACAAAACTTTAAACTTTTTATTGTTTTCATACATAAGCAAAATCAGCCTATAATATTCTCACTGCTGGGACACAGGCCTCCTCTCCGTGAGGGAGTGGGCCGTTATGCACCACGGTTGGTGCATGTCACATGTCTTCGAATTTTTGGTTCTAGGACATGCCGGTTTCATCACAATGTTTTCCTTCACCGTTTTGAGAGCAGTGGTGACGAAAATATTTTTTACACAAAGTGCCTGTTTGGGATCAAACCCACGACCGACAAAACGTAACTCGCAGCCGTTACCACTGGGCCACCACCACTCCATTGTTTTCATGGGGGGCTGATAATTTACTATTAAATTTTTGGTCTTTCTGTGAACAGAAAGAAAGACCAAAAATTAAATAGTAATTTAGTAAGGTTTTTTTCACAGTTGCAGCCTAGCCTTAACAACTGATAAACACAGTAGGTAATGTCAATTTTGTTGTTCACAAAACAAAATTCTAAAGATCTATTTAAAATCTGAAAGTAATTTCAACACAACCTTTTTAAAATTTGTTCTCATTCAATTCCCTTTGGTGTGTACATGGACAGTGAAACTTAGGCTTTTATAGTCAATAGTTCCAGTCAAGAATTTACCTGGTGCAAGGCCTCCTCCTGTTGTGGATCTCTGTCGGTGCGCACTGCTACCTCCACTGTCATGGCACGTGCCAGGATACGCTCCGCATACCGTGTAATGTCATCCTTGTCACCTGGATAAGACATGATCATTGAAAACAGATATTTACAGATATAAAGCTAAAGATTACTAGTATAAACGTTTTGGAACACCATAATATTCTCATATCAACGTTTCCAAAAACCATACAACTCATTCTTTAGCTACTCTTTCATCTAGTTACTGGTTGCCTGAAAGAAATTGCTTTAAGCAATAAGGCTACCTTTTGAACACTGCTTATTTTTACTTGTTTTGGATTAAATAAATGACTTTTACGAATTCACAAAACACTTCTAAGCTTCTCATTGAATTGCCAAGGACTACTTACACTCAGATACATCACCTAGTAGTTCTGAGTGCTTGATGCTGTCAAGGGTGGACAACAAGGAATCACGCTCTTCTTCAATACGGACTGTGTCACGCCGCAGTCGCTCCACACGCATCTCCACTTGGTCTAATACGGCTATCAATCTGTAGACAGAGTTTGATTCATCATTATGATTGGATGGATTGCTGACGCACAGATACACATACAATGGTCTATCTGAAGGACTAAGTGCAGGAACCAAACCCTCTAACTCAGAACATGGACCCACAGATGCGGAAGGTACACTATAGATACTCTTTGTTGGGGATTGCTAGCATCCAAAGAACACCTGCAACCTTACTTTTACTGGCTGTTGAGAACTTTGAGATTAAGTATCAAAATCAATTTCCTGTTTATCCTGATTTAATGCTTAAGTGGATAGTATATTTAAATATCTACTTACTATTTAGATATTTAAATATCTACTCCACTCCACATGTTGCATTTTACAAACCTACCCTCAACATGCTAAACTGAGGGTAGGTCTGTAAAATATAACACACTCTTAAGCACATAATTACTATGAATCTTACAATGAGTAAAAAGAATATACTCATCATTCCATTTGTTAAGGTAAAACAGATTCAATTCTTTACTTTGAACAGTGAATATAGATGTCAGCTAACATATTCACTGTGTGTATGAAGCAACATTATTGTACCTCTTATCTGTACTCCGTGGTCTAACAAAAGATAACTCATACTCTGTATTATCAATTAATTATTTTCACTCAATTTGTGAGTATGTCCACTATGCCTATAGTAGGGTTTATAATGCTTTCCATACAAGGAACCACTTAACAGTTAACAAAAAAGGCTGACTAGTTCTAACGTTGTAGGAAAACATCGTAATGTAATTAATTATAAGCCATAGAAACATAACTGCTGCGTGGGTGAGAACATTGAGAAACTTTTTATAACTCGTAACGCTTGGCGTTGACCTTTTATGGAGGCTGACCACGCGTTCCGCCACCTGGCAATCGCCACGCTACCTTCGCATATGGTCTTTTACATGCACTTTTCATGGAAGGTTACCTGTCTTTCGGCGCCTGTGTCCCAAACGCCGCCGATTCGTCGATGAGAGGCAGCCGGGAGCTCTCACCGGTGTACAAATCCACTGCGAATTGATCCACTTCCATACTGTCGTAATCGTTGCCTCTCAATCCGGCCAGTTTTTTTACTATTTAACCCCAGAAATTTCGCAGAAATGTACAATAATGAAAGAAACAGGAGGAACAATTTTCACCCAAGACGTCAAAATCAAACTAACCAAAACAAATTAAATGACGTTTCTCAAATTCTCTTGAACTTTCCGAAAAAAAGAACAACTGTCATGAACTGACATGACATTTGAACAATAGAAATTAGTTTATCGTAGTTCGATTTTGAACTATATGCCCGAGTATTAAGAGCTACAATTATAATTCGCAGAGTTCCCCGCCCTCTGCAAAGACCAAAAACAAGAATGAATCATAGACAGATCTCTTTAATTTTTTTATAACAGATAAAATACCGCACCTGCAACCAGTATGAAGAATAAAGATATTGAGTCTGAATATATTATACTCACCCTAATTATTTTGATGGCTTTTTGCCAAGTTGTTTGATGATGCATAGCGAAGACAGGTGCAATGATAGATGACAAAGTGATGTCATCTTTGCTAGTTAATTTATTTTACAGCTTAAAACAAATCAAGATTCTTCTGTCATGTAAAAACAAAGAGTATAAAAAACAGTGGCACTGGCACTGGCGGGAGTGCCGACAGAAGTGAAAACTTGAACAGTTTTTATGTGCAAGAGCAGGAAATAATGTAACGCGCGTTGATGTCTTTTTAAAACTGGTGTCGGTAACAATGTCGCGAAATCAATGGTTTAGTGCCATCTCAAAAATGCCCAACACGTCTAAAGAAGTTTTCACTTCAATTGTAGGTATGTAAATTGTCATGTAAAACATTACCCCTTCTTCTGTATTCTGTGGTAGTCAGGTAAAAGATCTATTACTATACTCTATGGGTAAAAGAGAGATCATCCCCAACGTATAATGTTTTAATTATATTGTTACTGGTATTTATGTAATCCCCGCAAAGCATTTGCCGCATGCATTTCACAGTGTTCTTATCACATTGATCTAATCAACCCGTAAACATCCTCTCCCTTATCATGATAATTATAATGTCAATATCCTACTAATATATATATTATATAATATTATAAATGTAATGGTTTGTGTTTGTTACTCAATCACGCAAAAATCGGCTGAACGGATTTGGGTGTTCGGCACTCAGGTAGTTTATAACCTGGATAGGATGCTTTTTATTCCGGTACTACGTTCCCGTGGGATAATTTCCGACTTCTACGAGGAAAGATCCGCGAGCAAAACCCTGCGCATTCCATGATTTTTGAACTCTTTATTCAGTTAGGATAAAGTCGTTCGGGGACAGGGACTCAAACTGTAACCGTAATAAGTGTTTTTAACACTGTTTTTTAAAACAGTTTAAAAAAAAAACATTTTGAAAAGTAACAGATACAATAATGTTACCGAAGCAAAGTGTAACCATTTATATGTGTTAATAAGTGTTAATATGTGTAACTGAAATAGATAGTTTTAGGTATAATTAGGCACAGTACGGCAACAACACGCGGCGCGACTACGCGCGACGTCAACACCGACGACGATCTTCTATACACACACACATTAACGCATTCAACATATTTGTTCAGTTCCGATTCCGACTTCCGACCGCGCTGGCGCCTGCCATTTTTAACCGACTTCAAAAACGGAGGAGGTTTCTCAATTCGAGAAAAGGAGATATCCCAAGAGAGGTACCATGATAAGGAAACCAGGATCTGATGATGGGATGATGGGAACTCTTCAAATATAATAGGCAAACCTATAGCGATTTGGGTATTTTTTTAGTAACTCGTGCAATGCAATGCAATTATGCTCGTCACAATGGATATGGAGAAGTGGAGCTAATGGTGAAGTACCAGGAGAACTCCTCAACTATTAACGTCCCTGCATCGGGAAAAGGTGATGAACGGTTGAGATTAGGCTATTGTAACTTAGATAAATTACAAACTACCCACTAAAAAGCGAGAAATAAAAACTTTTATACAAAAAAGATAAAACAACCGACTTCCAAAAAACACTACAAAGTGTAAAATAACTTAAATTTCGTAAGTCGGTGGCAAAATACAAAACCAAAGACACCGATTTCCGAAATTTAAGTAATTTTTCACTTTGTAATGTTTTTTTGGAAGTCGGTTGTTTTTTTTTTTTTTTTTTTGTAAAAGTTTTTTTCATCTCAAGTCGCCATATTGCTTACAATGTTACAATAACGGTGTTATATGCTTTACTCTTTGAGCATTTCGATATGTTTAAATTTTAATTGGTGTACAGTCTTTAATATGTTTGCGTAAGCATAATTACGCCTGTACGGTTTTACATGTTGAAGTTCCTGTGCAGTTATCATGGCCGAGACCACAGAACATATAAATATGTTCTGTGGCCGAGACCATGGAAGACCTCAGTACAATGCTCGATAACCTCAGTAGAGCCTCCAAAAGAGTGGGTCTTAAAATGAACATGGACAAGACAAAGGTCATGTCAAATGCCCATGTAACACTCACTCTCATGAAGATCGGAGACGCTACTCTCGAAGTCTCGAAGTTGTGGACGAGTATGTTTACCTAGGACAAAATTTCCATCCAGCTAGGTAGGTCCAACTTCGAGAAAGAGGTCGATGATCAAATCCGACTCGGCAAGGCAGCGTTCGGGACGCTACGCAATATCTTCTCGTCCCACATACCACAGTGTCACAAGACGAAAGTCTTTGAACAGTGCGTGCCAGTGATGACCTATGGCACTAAAACGTGGTCGCTCACAATGGGCCTTATCAGAAGGCTAAAAGGCTATGCTTGGAGGTTCCCTACGTGATCGAATCAAAAATGAAGAGATCCGCAGGAGAACCAAGGTAACCGACATAGCCCGAAGAATTGCCAAACTCATGTGGCAATAGGCAGGGCACATTGCTCGCAGAACGGATGGCCGATGTGGCCGAAAGGTTATGAAGTAGCGACCGCGTACCGGAAGACGTAGCGTTGGAAGGCCTCCAACTAGATGGATCGATGATATTGTGAAGGCCGCAGGAATCCGCTGGATGCGGGAAGCACAGAATCGATCGAAGTGGCGGTGCTTGCGGGAGGCCTATGTCCAGCAGTGGACGTCTTTCGGCTGAAATGATGATGATGATGAATCCTCCGAATATACTTCCGGGTCTATCAAGATATCGGGACTATCAGGACGCACAACTTCTTGTTGAAGTGGTAAGCAGTTGATGGTTGTCATCCTCATCCAGACGAGGTTTTTTTTTTAAAGAAAGGATTGATTCATCACATTGCAGTCAAAAAAGTGAAAAAAAAAAACAAAAATATTCAAATAAGCTTGAATTTTAAATCACGAATATTTTAAATAATTCGGAGCACTTGTTTTTGCACTGATACCACACACGACGACTAGATTGTGGCTAACCAATATTTAAATTTGGCAATGCCGCGTTTACCTGTTACACTTATTAACACGTTTATATCTGTTACAGATATATTACGGTTACACTTTTGTAAGTGTTTTGGGTTAACACATTGAAAAACAAGTGTTATATTTGATTCTGTTATCAATTCAACTTATAATTCTGTAACCTTTATGAAAGTGTTTTTATTTGCAGACAAGTCATCGTTTATATTTTGTCTATAAAACACGGATAACATCTTCGGCGTAAGTATAGTGTAAAACAATATACGCCAAGGTGTTAACTTTGGCCATTTCCTTCCCAACAAAGAAAATTTATTAGGAATTAAACAACCTGAATTATTTACAAATACTTTATTGTTATCTTATTATAATAAAAACAGAAGTAAGCTATAAAAACATAAAGTTGATTAATTTGTGTTATATTACAAGCAAATAAGACTGCTCGTGTTATGGCGTAACCACACTTGCCGACTCTTTACAAAAAATTAAATAAAGAAATAAAATATTCCTTCTGTTCTTTTCTAATTGACGGATTAAATCTCAAAGTGTGGTTGAGGCATAAGGGACGGATACTTACTAATAGTATAATAGCTATGGCCGTCTACCCATTAGGGTATAAAAGTTAAAGAATGATATTATACTGGTACCACATTTGTACCCTACTATATTCCGGCTGCTGAGACAATGCGTTCCAGACTCCTGTCAGCTGAGTACAAAAGAATACGTGTTTTACGAATTTATACTTTAAATGTTCCTGGTCGTGTCCAACTGAGAGCTGTCAGGAAAGCATTCTCTCAGCGGCCGGAATTTAAATAGTTTTCAGTGAGTAGAATCTGCGATGAGTACAGGTCAGTCTCGCGGTGGAACGGTATGGAATATCGGAAGCGCTTTACGCTTTAATTCGTTCAGTTTAAAGAATTCCACTCACAGTTACTAATACATTTTCCACTCTGATGTTACGTTAGCGTCAACAACGTTAGTCCCAAATAATAAAATTTTGGTCGGATCGCCCTATAAGTTTGGTCTAAAGCCAAGGTACTACACATATTTCGCTCGTGCTTATGTTCAAACTCCGTTCGGCATGTACCCTTGCTAAATTATGTTCGGGTCAGCTCGGCACAATCCGAGCGGCTATTCCCGAAAAATTGATCTACAATCTACAAATATTATATTATAATTTGCCGTCGAGCTGTGCCTAATAAGACCAACCCGAAGAAGTGAGTACATAAGGGGTGCCGGGGGCAGGGGTGCAGGGCAGGAGGTATTGTATCATTCGGGTTTGGAACAGTGGTGGTGGTCTGGACTCGGTCTACTGCAAAATCAATCTCACTGTAGCTTAGCGGCCATCCATAAATTACGTCACACCTTAAGAGGGAGAGAGGGAGTGTCAACACAGAGTGACATCGTGTGATAAGAGAGGGGGACGAGTCATAAGTTTTGTGACATCACATGTATAAATAAATCTAAGGAATTAAAACTCTAAACTTCAATTCTAACGAAAAACCTTAAAATATTACCAATTCTGTAAATATAATTCAACATCATCTGCCTAGCCTTTTCCCATCTATGTTTGGGTCGGCTTATAATTAAAAAGATTAATTTAAAATAAAAAAAATTTAAAAGTGACGTCACACCTTTAACAAGGACGGGGTCCGAAAATCATTAAATTCGTATGATGTAATTTATGAATGGAACAAAGTGAGGTCGACTCTAACGTAAATCAGGCATACATATTACATTCATTTATCTTAAAAAATCAAGGAATCATTAAAATCGTATCTATAAGTACAAATATAACAATAAATAAATCTCTGATCCATAATGAAGAAATAACAAATACAATACTGACATTTGCGTTGAAAAAAAAAAAACAATTTTAAAACAAAAATTAACGTTGCTTAATTAGAATCTCTTAACAATATCGTAAGACGTATGGAATAAAATCATAATTTTGCTCACATAGTTTAGTAATACTTTGGAAAGCTCAACCACGAGGTGTACCTCTAATATTACATCGCTCATTTAACGCGCTCTGGTAGCCGCCGGCGCCCGCACCTGGCGATGTTTTCACTTTCAGTGAACATTGTCTTTGACAGCGCCTCTCTTACGTAGCAGTAAGGGCGTTACTGACACTGCCTAGTGGTTGACCGTACATAGATTTTACAAGGGTACTCCGCTCCGGCTAGTAGGCAACCCATTTTATTCTTCACAAAATATTTGCATATTTTACTCACGGAAATTTCACATTTAGAACATGACTAAAGTAAATACTACTTTCTGTTTTTTTTTAAATTTATTTAAGGAAGCTGTTTACTCGCATTAATGAGGTTGTATTGTAGTGACTACAGGAATAGTCTATTTGAAAGATAGTGCCCAAAGTCAATCCTATCCAATATAAAAGCTTTATTTGTGACTTCATTGTAACTTATATGGTGAAATGTGGGTGTACTTATACGTCTCGTAATGTTATGTTAGTACTGTTTCCTTTTTTTATCTTGTATATCTAGACACTGTAAAACTGGCCTTTAAGAATTATTTACCCATGCACTGACAATACAACAGTTTAAAATAAGAACATTCTACATAACGTCTAGTAAAGCTCAAATCCGGAACGACAAATATACGTCTATCTATATCGCTCTAATGGTAGATATGGCATGTGCGAGCGAGACTGCATTCACTTGCCAGTCCACTCGCTAATCCTGCCGTTCTCGAACGCCAGGTTCTTTCTAGGGAGCGGAACTAAAGTACCCCGCTTGACGATTCCCATGTCTTCGCCGGGGTAGTACTGAAATATTGAATGGTACAGGTATAATAAAACTAACCAGCTAGTAAGCTAGGATGATAAAAAAATGAATATAATGAAATTCACAGAAAAACAGGACAAATATTAGTCGCATTTTAAGACTAACAGGGACTTTTAATTTTTGATCAAGTAGTAAAAAGTAATCTTACCTGACATTGTGAAACGAATTTCAATATATCTGAACGTATGAATTCATTGTCCTCTTTCACTTTCTCCAATCTGCAATGACGAAAATAATAATTCAGATATAGTATATTTTTAGGGTTCCGTACCTAGAAAGGAAAAAACGATACCCCTATAAGATCACTCGTTGTCTGTCTGTCTATATGTCTGGCTGGCTGTCTGTCTATCTGTCTGTCACAGCCAATTTGCTCCGAATCTAATGGACCGATTAAGTTGAAATTTGGTACACATATGTATTTCTGTGACCCAAACACGAACGTGTAACGTAAATAAACTTAAACAGATAGCTGTGCGGCTGGGGAGTTTGTTGCGCCACTTCTTCCCAGCTAAAGGCACTAGGAAGTGGTGAAGGGTGGGCGTTTTGGGGGACTGTATTATGTAATTTTGACGTTCGAAAAGTGCTGATTTTCAGCCTAGTTTGAATAAATGACTTTTGAATTTTTTCAAATTAATTTTGAATACCCCCTTTATTCTATGTCACTTGAGGGACAAACAAGAAAATTAAAAAAAAAATTTTGCTAACCGTACCGTAACATATCAAATGAAAGCACTTGTTGTGAGGATCTTAAAAATATTTTTTATTTAATTTCAAAATAAATCCTTATAAAGATATTTAAGAAATTCGATGAAAATTGACCATCCCCCCCCCCCTTTATCTCCGAAACTACTGGACCTAAAATTTAAAAAAAATACATAGTATGTCTAATAATCAAAATAATCTATAAGAAGTCTAAATAACATGGTAAATCTCTCACTATTGTGCGTACAAACTTATATTTGCAGTTGGAATGTATGGGAGAACATGTTTTTCAACTACAATGTTAAGTTTGTTCTTGTGATAAATAAATTCATCTCAACTACGGAACACTTCACCAACGCACTTGGCCGGTTTTATCAAAAGCCCTCTATGCCACCGGAAGCACCATAAACAGTCGATGCCTTGTCTAAAGAATGTCTATAGAAGCCTAAAATCCAGCGTAGCCTAGGTAATGCACAAAAAATATCAATTGAGAAGAGGCCTTTGCCCTACAGTAAAGTACTAGCTTTTGCCAGCGGCTTCATCCGCGTAGATTTCGGCAATTATACGTGAGGTCATGCAAGCCTAGTACTAAGTTTGTTAGTTATAAACTAATTGTGTGCCAAATTTCATCCAAATCCTTTTAGTGGGACAATACTAATGATTGTAATACTATCTTGAATTCATGCAAGCCTAGTACTTTTTATGAGGTTACTCTCAAAAATTGTGCACAACGTGTCGTGAAAGAATACCGACTTGTATGATGACGGTTTTAATTAAACAAAGCCTATTTTCTACTCCAAATCCTGCTTTATATCTGCCTGTAAAAACTGCATGGAAATTCGTTCAGTAGTTCCGGAGATATGCGCGAACAAACAAACAGACACCGGATTCTACTGTTTTATTATATGTATACATCGATCACTAATAGAGAACTAGATACACAATCAGTGACAAAAAATGTCCTTACCGAATGAGCACCACTTGAACATTTGGGTGCGCTTATCATTTAATAGCATTCGAACGCTCCGACGGTAAACATGTCTCAGTGCTCGTTTATAAGTTGTAAAAATAACACATCCAGGACGCTAAAAAAGGATGGAGTTTCATATTTTCGCTAAGTATTAACATTATTATTATATAACTGTTATCACTGTACCGTAAATGCTGATATTTTGATAAGAAATCACTGTAAAAACTTTTTTTAAATTAATTCATATTAAACAGCAGGAGTCATAAAGCATCTCAATGGTAAAGACCCTTATTAAACCTATTAATCATACTATCGCATGCTCAGCATAACAGCAGATATTTTTCTTTAATAACCGACGAAAAATTTCAAGTCCGGGGGTTCAGAATCGTGTACTGAATCCATAGTAACAGTTTTCGCGTCGATATCCCTGCCACCCTGTATACACCATGGCATAGAATAAAATATGACCTAATACGCACACAATTTTTTTTATCCTTTAAACTTAACGAAATTAAAAAAAGATCATTTATAATTAATGAGAGTCAAAATGGCGGGTGTACCATAGCGAATTAAATTATACCAATTACCAAACAAATGTACCTAAAATGTACTATTTAGTACCTAGCTCTAAAAAATTTGTACCTCCTTCAGAACGAAATTATTTCGAAATTAAGGTACACCCGCCATATTGACATCAAGATGGCGGGTGTACTAAAATATTTTATTATTTAACCATTACTCATAAAATGTATTTACACTAAAAAATTGTACCTAAAATGTACCTCAAGTAAATAGAAACACACACTTGATTAGAGGGATAGTTCCTGAGAAATAAAACAACCGTGTCTCGGTTTACTTGTTTATTATTATTATTATGTATTATTGATCTAGGTACATATTTATATATATTTTTGGGACGCGTTTCATAGTGATTAATTCTATATGATCGCAATTAAAATTATATTAATGATAATAAAGTTATCTGCGTATTGTAAACTATGAAGCTCGTATGATTAATCAGGAAATAGAGTACAAATTGCTAATTGTGTATCAACTACCCGCAACATACTTTATCATGAATGTGCATTTACGAAGCTAGTTCCGGACAGTTGCTAGTAACGCGAAGCCTTTTACCATTTTTTTTTTTTTTTTTTTGATTGGGAAATCATCAAATGACTTCTCCCGCTCTGGGCGGAGCGGAAGGGCGTGTCAGACTCTTACTGGCTAAAACCCACCCGTGTTCCTTCCCTTTCCTAGACGGGGGCCACGGTTTCCCCTTAGGACTATCCGCAACCCCGGTGGTAGGCATCGGCCCTGACGGACCCCTTCAGCTTCGCTGACAACTCTTTGAGGCGCGCGTGGAACACGACGCGCCGTCGACCCGGGCTTGGTCCTGATCGAACGGCTACCTACCCATCAGTCTCCGTCCGCAAGCCCGCGCCTACGGTGGCCGGAAATCGACGATCGATTCCCGACGCCCGGGGCGTCCACTACGGCGGCGGCTAGGGGCTCGAGGGAGCGACCTTTGTCTCTGCCTTACGCGCCCCGCCTACTCCTTCACGAGCATTACTGCTTCGCAGAAGGAGGTGACAGCCTACCATGCCCTCTCGCAAGCCTGTTACCATGGATTCAGTACATGATTCTGAACCCCCTGCGTTGAAATTTTGGGTCCGTTATTTTACCTACGCGGTCAAAATGTATGAAACAGCATTTCATTCAACGCAGGGGGGTTCAGAATCATGTATTGAATCCATGGTAACAGGCTTCGCGTCGATGTCCCTGACACCCTGTATAAAGGGTGTAACAAGACCTTTAACGATGCCATAAGGTACTTGTTCTCCCCGCATTGCGATTATTTTGTTGTTCTAGACTAGACCATACCTAGGAACCTTCTAGTTACGGAGATATTAAGAGTCAAAGTTTAAACTTTTTCACATGTTTTTTTTTTTTAAAATACATGTTTTTATTAACGTAAGATTTTTACTGTAAACACTTCCATGACCTCCATACTATTCAATCCATCCATCAGCACGATGTTTTGAGTGCGTTACATTGAGTCCTACCGCAAAACGTGATTTTTCACCCCCCATTCAAGATTTATCCCAAAAATAAATATAAATATGTACCTAGATCAATAATACATAATAATAATAATAAACATAAGTAAACCGAGACACGGTTGTTTTATTTCTCAGGAACTATCCCACTGATCATGTGTGTGTTTCTATTTACTTGAGGTACATTTTAGGTACAATTTTTTAGTGTAAATACATTTTATGAGTAATGGTTAAATAATAAAATATTTTAGTACACCCGCCATCTTGATGTCAATATGGCGGGTGTACCTTAATTTCGAAATAATTTCGTTCTGAAGGAGGTAAAATTTTTTTAGAGCTAGGTACTAAATAGTACATTTTAGGTACATTTGTTTGGTAATTGGTATAATTTAATTCGCTATGGTACACCCGCCATTTTGACTCTCATTTATAATTACAGTATAAACAAAAAAATATTAAACAGTTCGACTCCACTCATTCCTTGTCTTAGCGGCGAGCCTAGGTCGTAAATTTTTATTGCTTTTTTTGGCACTTTGTAATGCTAACTTTAAGACACGCCTGTAAGGTTGAATTTGATTTAATATATGTTGACCAGTGAATCGGTCGTAAAAAATTATTGCTTTTTGTACATAGATTTGTGAAAACAACTTTTAGCGTTGCGTTTAAGGTTGAATTTACATTAATGTACATATATTTCAACTAGAATTACCTAAACACAATTTGAAGACAGTTTTAAGAGAACTTTTACTTGGCATTGTGTATCTAGTTGTTTATTAGTGATCGATGTATGTATAGATTAAACTTCTTGGCTTCTTCTTAAGGCTGGGGCAGAGAATACCATGCATAGTTAGAAATAGGCTACCGATATTTAAAATGTGTGGAATTTATACTCACAATTCAGGTTTAGCTATTCGTTCTACTATGCACTTGCATATTTTCTCACATAACGTCTCGTCAAACAGTGGTATACCGAACTGCAGATCTACTATTGTCCACCTCTGAAAAAGCCAAATTATAGTAGTAAGTTTCTTGCATACAATGCGCACACGCAGGTCAGTGTTCAAACTCAATGTGCCATAGTTTGACAGTCTGTTATAGTATTTTTATCTCATGAAGCGACGAGTGCTTTACTTGTGGTTACCAAGTGTACAAACCCACTGTGAATATGTGTGTAAGCGTAGGTGCCAGCTCGGTAGCGTCCGATACAATGGCGAAGTCGGAAGTACTGACGCAACTTGTCTTCACGCACACATTCACAGCGTGTTTGTACACTTGGTTACCACGAGCAAAGCGCGCGTCGCTTCGAGAGATAAAAATGCTGTAAGTATTTTTTTTTTGTTTTTCAGATATCGGGTCTAAAGGACACGGGCCACAAGTCTCAAAATCAACTAAACAAAAAGTTTACACTCTACACTGAAGATATCCTCCAGGATTAATACAATTTTGAATACAAAACAATCAACATACCTCCGGTCTACAAGCCTCATCATCAGACACATTGTGTGCTGTATCAACCCCACTATCGCCCTCCGCGGCCGACATCTCCGTTAACTTATCCGTTAACTGCGTAAACATCGAGATCGACTCCTCAGCAGGACTCAACAAATCGTCTAACTGTAAGACCGACTTCTTGTTCAAATTCTCGCTACTGACCGACGACGAATGAATTGGGACTAAGTCATCGGATAAGGCGATCGACTCTTTGCTGGTTGAGTTTTCTTTGGAATGTTTCTTTTCTAAATCTTCAATACTGGCTGAAGATGAATGTATAGGTACTAAGTCGTCGCTATTAGCTATGGACTCTTTGCTGTGGGCGTGTTTAGTGACGTCATCGAGTGCTAGGTTGTCTAATTCATCGCATAGTAACTGGCCACATTCTACGCTGGTGAAGCCATTTGCTGGTGAACTGTTCTTGCTCTCTGTAGTAGGAGTGACGGCGAAGTGAGACTCTATGGGGGATTGTAGCCTTGTCAGGGTTTTGGAGTACTCTTCAGTGTACTTTTCGGTGGACTCTGTTGATGATAGCGAGATTTCGCTGACTGGTTTCGCAATGCCGCATATTTCTTTTTTCTTTCGTTGTTGTACTGTGGAAAAGTTTTTTTTAATTTTTTTATTATTACTGTTTGTATTTCCTGTGCGTGTCCCAAATAAAATATTTTTCTTTCTTTCTTCAAAAGATTAAAGATTTTTTAAAGGTAAACTTTGAACCAGTAGTGGAAATTGCGCAAAGATAAACTGATATCGCCAAAAGCAAGAAAAATATCTTGCATTTACCTTGTATAACACTTACGCGATGTGTTCTGTTTGCCTAAATCCCAGATACACAAAATACAAAGATTTTTTTTCGCTTTCATGCTAGCTGACACCCTTCACTCTGGGCACTTGCAGTGAGACCCACTATAACCACCTTTGTGATGAGCTAGTCTTAACCTAATTCGCCAGTTATCCCGTTTGACACGAAAGCATAAAATACATAATAGTACAAGTACAGAAGATTCAGTCCGCAAAATTATTTAAATAAATAGCGACTCTGGCTACGAAACAATACAGTGCAATTCTGGTCACACAGCGCTAATTAGCTACAGTTATATTCACCTGGAAGTTGCCTCTCTTTCAACGTAACTGTTATATCTTCTGACTACGTTACGTCGACAAGACGAGCCTGCCGCGTACTTGTAGGTTCATACCTAAAATGCAGAGTGCGCCCGACCTGACGAGGGTAGAAACGTAAAGGAAGATATTATCTTGTTACCTAGTTGCACAGTAGCAGGCGGTCTGGGACAGCCCAGGTCGGGCACGCCGATGTCTGCCAGCGTGACGTAGCCCACTGAACGTATTAATCTCAGCCGCTTCAGTAGCCGACGGAGACCTGCGTGACGGGACCACATCGCTTGTGACTCTGGAAAAGGTAAGAATATTATGGTTAGACTGAAAGGGACAGAACATACTGGGCGGTGACATGCGAGAACAAGTGATGGGAAAGAAGAAGAACTTAACCAATATTGATAAAATTCATCGTTATAGACATTTAGTGATAGCACAGAATAGTACAGAAGGCGCATTCCACATTTTAGGTATGAAGCTGCAAGTACGTGGCAGGCTTAACTTGTTGGGTCAATAGTCAGAAGATATAAGTTAGGCGATAGAAAGAGAGACAACTTCTAGGTGAATATAGCTGTTGGTAATTAGCGCTGAGTGACCTGAATTGCACTTTATTGCTTTGTAGCGAGAGTCACTTTTTATTTAAATGATTTTGAGTACACCATCTCTACTAATCTGTGGATATAGAGACATTTAGTGATTGTAATTTTTTTTCATGTATACTTCGTCATGCTTTTGTGGTACTTTTTCGATGCGTTTCACATGATTACAAAGATACACAACGTCAACGCGTGAAACGAAAAAGCGCGTTTTAAAACCTATTTTAATTACAAAAGAAAGTTTAATGCAAAGGTACGTAATAAAGATCTGGATCTCTTGTTTAGCATTTCAATTTTTTTCTTCTTCTAATAAGTTTCACAATTGATGATACTTAATTCACATTAAAAACTAGCCTATTAGCTAATTAGTTATTTAAATTAACTTAAACTGCTAAGTAACTATAAAATTAAGTCGTCCAATAACGTCTTTCTTATTCACTATAAGTTAAAGGGAAGACACTTGGTTCACGTGTTCTTTGTAAAAGTCAGCACTTGCACTACAGTTTAAGTTCACTTACTCTGCACTTAATTAACTCCGGTTTCACCCTTTTTAGTCTTCGCACTAATTCCGTGTTGTCAAGGACTTGGATCGCCTCAACATTCACGTGATGATGAAGTCTGTGTTCATGAGCTTCTGCATATTTTTGTATAACTATGTTTACGACATCCATCTTGAGGTCCCGGTGGATGTCACTATTTCTAATGTACCAGAGCGCGTTGATTTTAGTACTTTGTTTTGAAAACTATTAACTACTTCCACTACTGACTACTTCCAACAGCCATGATAGCTATGTCGTCAGCAAAGGTTGCAATTAAATTATTTTCTAGCCCAGGAATATCGCAGGTGTATAGTAGGTACAGGACCGGACCAAGTGCACTTCCTTGTGGTACTCCAGCTTTTATCTGCCTAAAGTCGGAATAGGCGTTTCTTTGTCTTATCCTAAACAATCTATTTGTTATATACAACTCTAAGATGTCTGAAAATTGTTGATGCAACATCGTTCTTAGTTTAAATATAAGGCCTTCATGGCATACTTTATCAAAAGCCTAGGCTACATCAAGGAAAACTGTGGAGCCCCCCTTCTTCTCCTCTAGTGTTCTTTCAATAATGGAAAATCCCTAAATTTTGTTAAGTAAAAACTGTGCGACGGGACGTGTCACTAGTAGCTTATAACTTTCTCACTTTAACTTCATGAACTGTAGCTGTTGACTTCAGAACCGACTAACCTGCACAAGTATCAGCTTCAGGCGGGAACATAAGATGCCTCAGCGGCGCGGGCTGGCGGACGCCCAGCGCCTGCAGCAACACCGGGCCGCGCCGCAGCGCCGTGTTGGCGGCCAGCAGCGCGGGCGCGGCGGGCAGCGCGCCGGCGGCCGCGCCCGCGCCCTCCAGCGCCGCCTCCGCGCCCCACCACGACACCGTGAGGCGCGAGTAGCCCAGCAGCAGGCGGGGCACGCCGCGGAGCTGCGTGCCTGGGGACACAATGTAGGCTTAGTGGACGTTTTTAAAGTGGAGCAGGAACTAAATAAATAACACCTTTTGAAGTGAAAACTTCTTTAGGCGCGTTGGGCATTTTCGAGATGGGACTAAACCATTGATTTCGCGACACTGTGACGACACCAGCTTTTGACCATTAGAAAGACATCAACGCGTCGATTACCCAGTGGCGTGCCTAGGGGTCAAAATTAGGGCAAGCCGCCAGACTTTTTACGATAAAAAAAACAGCCAAGTGAGGGATTTACTGATTTTCATATGTTGCTCATGGTACAACATTATTATAATTTTGGTTAGAAAACCTTTAAAATTGCAAGAGTTCTGGCATTAGTATGTAATTGTCATAAGCGCTATCTACATTAAGGAATGCGCGTAATCACACCGCTTAACCGAACCTTTTTACCATAATTCATATTCGCTTGTCACATGCAAAATTTTTCAATCAGAAGCCACTAGATGGCTCCCACATTATCGATTTGTTGTTCTATTGCCGTACGCATAATTTTACGAGTTTAAAATTTAATGTCGATTGAAAACGTTAACATGAGATATTACCTACTTATATATATATTTTTTTAATATTTTAATGACAATAGCCAACTTTAATATTTATTTCAAAACACCTATGAAGAATCTCTGCGATGCGAACATTATTGTGTTTTATGATCTCAAGATGTACATAAGATGGTTTATTTTTCAGTGGTTTACTAAAACTACGAATTCCATAAAAACAACCCTAGTCATGTGCTTTCATGGCACCACCTACCAGTGGCGTGCCTAGGGTTTCAAAATAACGCAAGCCCAATAAAATTTTAACCGATTTCAAAAAAAGAAAGTTCAGTTTTCGACTGAGTATGTAGGTACCTACGTATGTATCATCGCAATTTCCTCATAAACTACTGATTAGGTACAATAAATTAAAAGTGAATTCATCCATCCATCTTCTTCTTTCCTCCTCTTCTGCTAAATGACAAACAATATCGACTAATCTTTGAAAAACACTACGGTTGTTTTCAACGCGCGTGTTATATTTTGAAATTTCCTCAGATAACTGGCGTGATATAGATGTTTCAATTCGTTATTTACCAAAATTACCGAAAGAAACCATTGCAAACAGGTGTTTATGGGAATTTGCGTGCCTTTTAATGGCGCCAGATATGTTATTTAAATCATTATAACCAGATGTATTCTAAACGGAATCTTCATTCGAAAAAAATATGCAGCCCCAGCAATACAACTTATTAGTATGCGAACAGCCAACAATCCAACTAGTTTTATACACTGATCTATTAAATTTTCGTTTATGCGATTTACTAGTCTGAGAAATACACAGATTAGGCGTCGGTTTTAATGAAGAAATTAACTGTTTTTTCTGAGCAAATTTAAAGATTTTACCTTATCTTCGCCAATCAAAACTTGAACGCATTTTAAATCCTCACAAGGTACAATTACCTCCATTGTTGTAGGTAAGTCACCAAAACAATTGTATCACTGAGGAAATCTAAGAAAACACACAAAAAACTTTAACAAGATAACCTTTTTCCACTCAAGCAAATGAAACAAACAAACAACAACAAACTGAAGTTAGTTCCATTCTCGGATGTCGGGAACTATTCAGTGTTGTCATTTAGGCAAAAAAAGTCGCCAGGTATATGAAAAATCTAGCTAGATGTCGCAATTTTTTTATTTTTAAGATATTGCTTGAATATTTAATTTCGTTATTTTAAAAACTCGCTAGTTTTTATTGTTGCTAAATGTTAAAAAAGTTTCCTAACTCGTTAAAAATCTCCAAGACGGCACAACGTGGCTAAAACGGCAACACTGCAGAGTTGGCAAGCTGACAAGGTCACGCATACGCGTGCAACTTCATACCGAAAAAGCCCGGCATAAATCTGCCATAGTGATCGATTTGTTCTATGCACAAGGTTCTAACTCGTTATACGGCACATCGCTATAAGTGCGAAAGTGACAGATATAGTATTTGAAAGCCCCGTATAAGCCGGTGCGTGTAAGCGAGATAGCTATATGTAGATGCTACAAATGCGAAACTCTGCGCGCGAACAATCGCGATGTGTAGTAGTGTAGCATAGGTAGATACTTTGTGTTATTTTGATAAGAATTAAGCGCGCGAACATTTAAATAGTTCGGGTTTGATATTGATTCTCTATCGAGCATTTTAGTAAGGCATGCCGGGCTTTTGGGCTTATATGAAGGTACCGCCACTGCCACCTACATAAATTTGTATAATAGACAATCGAATGCCTACGAGTATTTCAATATATTCTTCGACTAACAAAGATACTGTTTTTTATTTCCGAGAAATAGTTACAGTAATTTGAGGTTGGTTACTTAAGTAAAGAGTTACTTATTGTCAGAAAACTCAATATGCCCAAACTCAAAATACCTTTACGAACACAGTCTCCGAATTTGATGATAAAAATAACACTATAATCACTTACAAAAGCGCGGAATGACATCGCCGCAATAACTATCACATCATTTTAAACAATAAAACTAATTCATTACTAAAGCACGTAGAAAATAAAATTCTAGTCTCAAAATATTAATTTCAAAACATATACAATAACAAATTCGTCGTCGCGTCGCACGGACTTGCAACTCACTTTACGCGGGTCAACAAAGCGGATAGTGCATTTGCGCCGTTTGCGCCAACTTAAGACCTTTCAAAATAAAAAGTACTCTGTGCACTCAAAAGCCGGGCTTTTCATTTCATAGAAATCTGCGTATATGTACTTACCGATATATCAACTAATGTAAATGTTTCTATAGCAATTTGTAGGCGAAAACTGCGAGACAAAGAAAGGTAAGGCAAGCCAGATAAGAAGCCCACGAGTGTGAGCGAGAAGGCGCAATTGAATGCATTGTATTGGCGCGCAACAAAGCGCGCGGAATTTAAATTTTATTCATATGATTACTAAATGAATGATTCGAGTTCAATGAGTGCGTAGATCTGGCAACCTAGCTCAGTGCGCGCGGCAGAAAAAACGGGGATTTCGAAATTTGGTTATTCCTATGACATGCATGATTGAGTTCGAGTTCATTGACTGTTTCTTTTTTTATTTCTTTTTATTGGTAGGCCTAGGTTTGTTCTTGAGAATTATGATTTTATTAGGGCAAGCCGGGCTTTTTGGCTTCTATGAAGGTACCGCCACTGCCGGATTACCGCGGTACCGATTTTTTTTTATCAAGTTTTCATTTCTGTCGGCACTCCCGGAGTGCCACTGATTTTTTTTTTTGTAAATATGCCAATTATCGACATCTTTAAATTAAAGTCTATTTAGATATATACGATACCGCTGTCACACTCGGCAGCGATACTGGGTCCGTCTTCTGGTTAGTCAGTTTGGACCAGTATAGCTACCGAGCACGACAACGCTATCGCTTATATCTCAATAAGCCTTTAATAATCAACACGGTACATTTTTTGCCTAAACTGATGAAAATTAGGAGTCAACATACTCATATGATCCTGATGTTTAGAAGTTATAACCAGGTATTTGAATTCATAATTAGACAAGACGATAACAATATACTGTTTTCTTTTTAATTCAAGAAATTACTTATTATCGAAAGGCACCAAGGTTGTTTTATCAAAATTATGAGGCCGTTTGCGCCACAAATTACTAAAGCTACGGTTACCTAGAAGAGCGGTGGCCGCCACTAACGGCCGCAGTGACAATTGTCATGAAAATTATGGCAGCGGCAAAGATTTAAATCGTTAGATTCGCCTTACCGCGTCAAAAGATGGTCGCATTTTTGTTTCGTTAAGTCACAATGACGCAGTGACTTCACTTGATTGTCATGGAAACGCTATTTAATAACGTGTGAACTTACTCTTCTCAATATGGACACTTTTTCTTCGGACAAGTATGGTGAGGGCAAATCTAGCGATCTAAATCTTTAGACAGTGGGGTTTCTCTTTGAGGCGTGCGTGGAATACAACGCGCCGTCGTCCCGGGCCTGGTCCTTATCGGACGGCGAACTACCGATAAGGACCAGGCCCGGGTGCAAGTGAGCCTAAGTCTGATAAGTACAAAGATGAACTCACCCTTAGTCAGCAATAACGTCGGAGGTCCATATCCTGCTACATGGTATAAATATAGCCTCATCCACGGAGTGTGAGCCTCAGGCGGCGCGGGACCAATGTGTGGTAATGATCCCGCTGCTGCGCCCGCGCGGGCTTCTCGACATAATGGCGCCGTTGATATGGCGAGTCTACAACACAACAAATATAGAAAATTCAGTTTTGAAAGTCTCAAAGGCATCATCGATAATATTCAAAGTTCAACTCTAAGACGAACATTTTTAAGTAAGAAATGAACATAGATATATGCACATTAATTTATGTTTTTTGAATCACCAGAAAATCAATTTTAACGTGCTCACGTTGTAAAAGTAAGCTGCAATGAGCCTAGTCCCAACACTTCCAACTCTTTTGATTGCGATTAACCTTTTAGAATCACAAACAACATCCGTTAGTACAGCGTATCCGTACGGACAGCTTTCCCAAGAAAAGTATGCGCATTGGGAATCATAGTCTCTCGGAAATACGTATTACAACTGCGGAAGTACTGTTTACAAAATTATAGATTAACCTTGCTATGCAATAGAGATGATGCCTGGGTCTAAAAAAATGTATTTTTATTTAGTCCGTCAGTCAGATAATAAAAAAATATTAGACACGTATTTTTTGCTTTAAAATATTAATAAAAAATTACTTAGATAAAACGCGTTAAAGTTGGAGAGTAGGAGGGGGGTCGCTACGTTACAAGTAAGTATAAAATCTACATACTCGTGACGTCATGGCACATTTACCTCAATGCATCGCCATAAACTTTTGATATAATAAAAAGAAAAAATACGTGTCCAATATTTTTTAATAATCTACAAGGCGAACAAAAAATTTTTATTAGTCATCATGCCTATTCCTAAGAACTTTTGAATGACAAATGATAATCTGCGACCAGACCAGGTAACCCGACAGAGAGAAAACTTCATACAAACGCGCAATGATAAGTGTCGTGGTGTACAACAAACCGTGGTAGCACAAAACTTTGAAGCATTGGGTCTGTCCGGGGTTACTCTGTGGCGCAATATTCGTGCTAATTCGGAAACACGAAGATTACCGAAGCTCATACCTTTTTTGATTTACCTGCATGTTTATTTTGTGATTTTTTTAAACTCAATAGACACGAAAACAGGGTTGTTACACTCACTTGTACTTAGTAGACAGCAATCTGCTTCTCGCAGCTGCCCCCAGCGCATGCAGCGCTTCACAGCGCAACAGATCAAGCGGCCGCAGCTTTGGTCGTAGAGTTCGCAGCGCTATCCGTAGGCATGCAGCGGCTGCAAGGTAACGTCGCGCTTCGCCTTCTATCTCGGGGTCTGCTACCACCTGACGTATGATGAAACATTATTTTTAAGTGAAACGTACTTAACCATACTCATTACTTCTATAAGTAATGAGGCGCTTAGACTTAAGTTTGCAATGTACTAATTATAAAGTAATAGTGTACTCATTGTTGAAGAGCCAAATAATAAATAAATAAATATTAAATGATAACTAAAATATATATTTTTAAAACTAATGTTGATGCGTCTTACTAGCAATGGCAAAAAAATTAAAGTCATGATTAATGTCAAAATATGTGTAAGACGTGTGTGCGCAGACGGTAAAAAATGATCCTTACTAATTTAAATACACAAGTGCAGAATGTTTACTGTAAAAAAGCTAAGTTTTAGGCTACAGTTTTCGCATCAAATACCTGCCTTATATCGACAAATTAAACACAGAAGATAATCAACAAGCCCACTCACCTTGTCAAGTTCCATCAGTAAACTATCCAAACTTTCGTCAGGTAGCTTGCCAACTTCAAACAACGTCACTGCATGGCTTTTCAAATCCTGAAATAATTTGTAAAGCTTCAGTTTCCTAGAAGAGCGGTGGCCGCCACTTACGGCCGCAGTGACGGCTGTATTGAAAACGTTGGCAGTGGCAAATACATAAATCGTTAGATTCGCCCTACGGCGTCTAAAGATAGTTTCATTTCTGTTTCGTTTCGACACTTTCTCACACACAATGACGCACTGCCTTATGGAAACACTATTTAATAATGTATGAGCTCACTCTTCTCAGTATGGACACTTTTTCTTGTGACTAAGTACGGTGTGGGCAAATCTAGCCGATTTCAATCTTTGGGCAGTGGGGTTTAACTTAATGTCAAATACTGGTGAAAATGACAGATTTTCATGACGTCCGTTATATTAAGACTGAACCGCTTTTCTAGGAAACCAAAGCTTTAATCTCCTGTAACTTTCAATCTTTTGCAACTTTTATTATTCAAAACTTGTTGATTTGTAAAAGCTATAAAATAGACTAGGATAACAAACATACCGGTGACAGATTCCCCATCATAAGGTAAGCTGCTAAGGTAGAGTCGAACAGAACAGCAACCCTTTGACCACTGTTGTTTGACGGTTCAACTCCATCTTCTGGACTCTAAAAATACAAGTTAAAAAGATTACTTGATAGTTCTAGTTTACAAACATTATGACTGTACTAAACGCTTGGGTATCCTCACTAATTTGTTACTCGAGAACCAGACAGACAAGCAAACGGCAACTGTGGAACATATTTTGATTAATTTCGCAGACAGTATGTATGGTGTTTCATACATTGCGAAACATTGAACAACTGTACGAGATAATCAAACCGCGTTTGCAGTAATATTACAATCTGAGACTAAAGGGACCTAAGCAATATTTACTTACCTGTTTGGAAGTGGATGGCGTTTGCTTGATTAGGATCGGTTCCATTTGTATCGAATCGTCGTCCATGTTGGGGTCGAAAGTCAACGGAGCTATTTGGCTGTACCTGAGGACAAATGATTAGTCTTAAAAATATTGTTATTCTTATTCAGTCCCGCAAGTTTCATAAAAATTAGCTTTCGCGCAACAAAATTTTCGCCAAATTACCTCTTGGCCAAATGTCTTTCGCGAAGTTTATTTATTTATAGTTAATTAATACGGTTCAACACCAATTACATTATTAACATAGAAACAATTATAACGTTGACAATAATTTAATTTAAAACTAACATGGAACAATGGACTCCCTAGCATACTTTCTCTCGCAGAACACCAGACATATACGCATAATTTTACTCCATTCATCCGCAGACACATCACATTCAGGGTTCGCAGTCAAAAGGGCATTTAGCATCTTTAAGGTACGACGGACTGGGGACTCGGCTCTGGCTACAGTTAAGTTGTGCATAATCTTGCTGTTACTATGCTATACAATAGACATGTAAATTGTAGTGCAGCGACACAGCTTGTTAATGTTAAATACTAACGGCTGATGGCTATGCGTGGTGACGGCGTCCCTCCAGGTGGCATGTTGCGGCGCCACGGGCGGCGGCTGCAGGTTGTTAGCGAAGCCCAGCCGGCAGTACAGGGACACTGCTTGCTTTACTGACTCGCATTCCACCTATGAGGAGTAGATAAGTAAGAGAGGGTTGGATTCTTACTGACAGTGTGCCTTGTTTACGTTTAAGGCAGTATGAATAAATAGGATGAATCAAATATTATTCCAACACTAGTTTTAGCACAGATTAATACAAATGGTTCACTTCACATTTTAGGTATGGTATGCGGGCTCGACTCGTCGGGCCAATTCAGTGAGTGTAACGTAGTCAGAAGATATAAGAGTTACGCGATAGAAAGAGAGGCAACTTCTAGGTGAATATAACTGTAAGTAATTAGCGCTGTGCGACCTGAATTGCGCTTTATTGTGTCGTAGCAAGAGTCGCTTTTTATTTAAATGATTTTGCGGAGTGAACCATCTATTTCAATCTATGGTTTTAGGCAGTAGCTTTTATCTTTGTGGTTTAAGGATTTCTCTCTTCAAAGTTACGATAGATAAATAAACATGTTAGTTGTGCCTTGTCAATTCACTAAATAGCTGTCTCCATATTGAGGTTCCCCACGACCTTGTTTCAGCAGTGTGTCAGTGTCATATGAACTATTATTATTACATTCAATTCCGTGTGAATAGCTCATTAAGTAACTTTTCAAACCAAAGTGGACTTTAATTCCATAGGCATTAAGGCCAATATACAAATGTTGTGAGCTCATATGAGATAATAATAGAAAAAATACTATTCTATTTTATCGCTTTTATAATACATCCTAATCAACGTTGTTATATTAATTATACGTAAAGCTTCGAATAATATCGAACTTCCGAATTACAACGTGATGTTTTCTACTCTTAATCTCGTAATCTTCTGCTGTTATTATGTTTTAAAGAAGTTCTTAAATTATCAATTAAGCAAAAAGCATATTTTCAAGATACAGGCAGACGAATATACGCAAAACCCTCGCCAAACCAAACCAAACTCAACTCGCTAGCCAAACTCAATGCATAATTAATGTAAACAAAACATTGATATGTCGCAGTAATATGTTGAAACCGTGATATAATTATATCTCTAGGGATATAGCTATATACCGCAATATAACTAACTGTCTTAATAGGAATATAACTATATCACGGCTTCAACCTTCTTATGGTGACATATACAGTTTCATGTTTACTCGAAAAAGATGAAAGATTTTGAACAGAATTCAAATGTTATGTTTTTTCATGTTTAGTCATTTGTTAGGTAAAGTTCCACACAGAGTTTGGCTAGAGTGAAATTGCATTATTCATAATTCGAGACCGTTTTTAAAGGCTAAAAACATTTGGCCCTTATAAAGGTCAAAATGAAGTCTCTACTACAATGTGCGGATTCCTTCATCAATAAAAGTGCTCCCTACTAACCTGCAATACAGCAGCTAGATCAGCCACACTGGTATGTTCATCAATGGACACGAACACCTTATAAAGCAGAGTCTCGAAGTAATCCCCAGCTATTCGGTTCATCACGAACCCTTTGAGAGGAGGTACTGACACCTTGTCAGCTGTTGTGATTGGTACATCCAGGTAGATTAGGCCGCGCCTGTGGGGTAATAATGGAGGACTTTAAGTGATATCATGAAGATCATTTATGGCACAGCTGTGATATGACTTGTTATTTTTTTTAATAGACTTTTTTTAAGATTCTTCTAATGAACGACTATGTACTTCCCAAAAAAGTTGAACCCACCAATTTTTGAGAAAAAGTGTAATTATTGTTTCGTGCGAACTTTTGCCCAGCTGAACTCTGGGGAAAAAAAGATGGAGCCTCCCAACCTCTATGAAAATCCTGCCACAATAAATAAAAATTGGACTTCTACCGATCGTGGCATCAATCAATGAGTTCAGCATATATCCCACTTCACCGCTAAACATAAACTGTTTTATGATATTCCTGTGTTTTGGTTTTTAAGACTAACATGCTATCGATCATTTTTCATGAGGTATTTCTTAGTAACATAAGCACGCATATTATTATGTTAAATCTAAACAATATTAATTCCATACCTGTACAAAGTCTTGACGACATAGTAGTCGAGCGTGCCAGCGGTCTGCGATCCGCGGTCGATTAGCAAGTCTATTAGCGCTCTCTCGCTCTCGCCTAGAGGCTGTCGTGAAACAAGCGATGTGTTATGTCAGTTAATACTAAGTATGAGAACTAATAAGTAAAAAACATCGGAAAGAAGGAAGAGTCCACGAACATCTTCAAAATTGAATAAGACAGTCCCCCAAAACGTCCGCTGTTCGCCGCTTTCTAGTGATTTAACTGAGAAGAAGAAAAGGCGCAAAAAAACTCCCCCCTATTTACCCCTTTTCCTGCCCGTATGTAATACCCGTAATTACCTTTTTGTCGCTCAGAAACATTCTACACCGAAGCGAAGCAAGAAGTAGCCATGGAATTGGCTCGCCCGATGACAAAGAGTGTGGGCGCTTGCAAAAAATCGTTCTCGTTCTCAGTTACGGGAAAATGCGGACCCAGGCTCAAAAGCTTGGCCCTGCGCAGCGCGGTTTTTACAGCCATCAACAAACATTAACATTACGTTCCTTAAAATAAAGTCGAAATTAAATAAACTTAACTGCGTGCCTCTGTTCGGTAAGTCTCGCGGACTAATGAATGATTATATAATTTCAACTTTATTTCAACTAGCGCAATGGTGATATTTACTTGGCATTGAAGATCGCGTTTTGCCAGACCTATGCTGGACGATGTTTCTCATAAATAATCAGTTGATCTAACTTGTTAATGCAGTCTTTATAAAACACTGCAAGACTGTGAAAGTTATACATACATAGACTAGAATGATCAACTTTCTCTACTTCTTTTAAGAATTATTTATGTTCGACCATGGCATGTGCGAGCCAAGAGCCAAGGCCAGAATGCATAATACTTTTAAGTACATATGTTTTGCTATACGAAATATTTAATGCTATTGAAGTCAAGACTGCACCTCAAAACAGCTTAAAATAAGCAAACTCAGACCGGCAAGGTCCAGCATAATTTTTATCTAGTTGATTTGATTATATTACACAACACTTGTAGACACTATGATATAAAGAATTTAATTTGTTACTTTTCAACCCCAGCTAATTAAAATATTGACTTCTTTCTGCAAAGATAATTTTCATTCCCAAATAATTGATTTAGTTAATTTTATGCACAACAGATGTTGTTAACAATAATGTAAGCAAAACTCTTTAGCACACTTCAGTTAGGCTAACAAAACCTCAAAATAAGATTAAGAATCAAACAAAACTCAAGTCAAATTCAACTTAATTTTCATAACTACAAGGTTTATATTACCTTAACATCATCTTCTAGGACATATCCAAGTTCAACTCGCCACCACGGTTGCATCGGTATGTTTAGAGGTACGCGCGGGAGTAAAGCACGGATCGATTTCGAACGCCCGCGCCGCCCCAGAGATCGGGCTTTTGCCACCAGTTCTAGGTACTCATTCCGACCAATACCTAGCAGTCTCAGACCTATGGAAGAAAATTGTTTTTAATTGTTAAAAGAAATGGTGAATTATCACATTAAACATCTGAAAAAGTTACCTATTTTCTGTAGATTTGAAAAAATCAGACTTAACAAGTTAACAATAATTTGCATATTGTGAAGAACCTAAGAACTTTTGATACAAAAATCGAAAGACTGTCTGCACTAGGGCCATATGGGTTTAAAAATGTTTCGGCTACTGTGCCTATCATGATTACTTAGCCCAATTTGTAAAACATAAGTGACCTAAAGTGAACAAGGCTTTACTTTATAATATATAATTTAAAAAATAATTCAAGTAAGTCATACTCACAGTCAGCAGCAGTAAAATTAGGCATAGTATCATAGCTCTTCTCCAACTCTATGAGGAGAGCCACCACCTCCACATAGTATATGAATGGGGTTATTCTTAAACCTAGAAAAAAAAAACAATATTATAATTAATTTACTTTTTTAAGATTGCTAGTACTTCTGCATAGTATAAGTGTGAGTTCCCATCAATTTGCAACTGGTATGTACTCACAACCTCTCGTTCACACAACTTTAACCTTTAAGCTATTGCTACTTGTTGTGGTACAAGTGTATAAGCATGATATGGTTGTATAGGCACAAACAATATAAGAATAAGTAGCTCACCAGGTCAGCAAGGTTCTAGCAGGGATGACCGCCATAGATATTCAGAACATCTATTTAAGCATTCCCTAGCATGGAGAGTCCATGTAATGCTTAAACGTACATCTGTTTGAAATGTAGGGCTCAATGAAATAACTTACCTTTAACAATCATGTCTGCTAGGTGATAGGGGTAGAGCATGAGTCTTTGTATGCTGCTGTGTATCAGTGTCTCATAATATTTCTTTTCATCTTTCCGAACGGTCCTGACTGTTGAAAAACAATATCTTTTAGATGTGAATCTATATTATATCATCAATATCAAATATGCAGATGAGTAAAATAAAAGATAGATTTGTAACAATTTACAAAAACACATCAGTAGTAAGAAGATCAATGAGTTTTGATTTTGGTAATTAATTGGAGATTACAAAAACTATTTTGCAGTTTTGTTGTTATTCGAAATGTCAATAGCAACTTACCAAGACTTCCTCTGTACCTCAATTGATTTTTAATACTGAATTCGAATATGTACCTCTCATATTCTTTGGGAGAATCACCCAACAGCTGAAACAACAAAGTAATGTTTGAACCTACTTTCTATACATATGTCACTGGTTATTATGTGATAGGGAAATGCAGTGCTCGTGATGTTAACCCCACTTATTGTGTACTCTAATTACCGAAGATAAACATCATTAGCATGGAATCATTGATACTTTAAAACAATAACATAATAGTTTACCTTCTTTAGAGGCGCAGGTAATTGCGACCACTGTGTCTTTTTTCTAATACATTCCTCAATTTCTTCTTCCATGGTATCTGACCATTTAAATAACGATTCTAAATAATTACATTGATAGCGAGGAACTCCTAACGGCCTTGGTTAAATGGATAAACTGCACAAAATGTTTTTGATAAGTAAAAGCAAGCAAATACGAGCATGCGTTCAAAATAATGATAAAATAACAGGATTACTGAAGCATTACTTACAAAACCTATCACAATGTTTTTATTATAATGTTTTTTATTTACATATAATTCAATCATTTCCATCTTATTCTTTTAAACAATATTATTTTGACCGAACAATCTTTATTTAACAGTATAATAAAATCGTGTCAAACGCAAATAGTAAATAGATCGAGTTTTTGAACGTAAAAGGTACAATACCTGCTGTCATTGATTTGACATGGGGATAAAAGTTGCCATAAATTCTGAAGGCCAATCGATCGATTGAAAATTGATTGTAACGATTTAACATATTTTTTTACAAAAAAAAACAATTTTTCTTTTGTTGGTTTTTAGTGGGTCAGTTTGTAATTTATCTAAGTTACAATAGCCTAATGCTAAATTGCTCATCACCTTTTACAAAACATCGCTTTTGCCTATGCAGGGACGTTAATCGTTGTGGAGTTTTCCCGGTACTTCACCGTCAGCTCCACTTATCCATATGCATTGTGACGAGCATAAATTGTTTGGCAACCATATTAAAATAATCGAATCGCAACCCGTGAAATACTTATTATTGAGTAAGCCATCGGTGGCCATCTATGGTCTTCATCATAAGTACCACTTTACCATATGGTGCTTTCCGAGGGTAACAGCATAAGTTATTATAAAAATTCCCAAATCGCTCTTTGTCCGCCTATAATATTTGAAGAGTTCCCTCGATTTATCCAGGATCCCATTGTCAGATCCTTTTTTTTTTGGGTGGGAAATTATAAAATAATTTCTCCCGCTCTGGGCGGAGCGGGAGCGCGTGTCAGACACTTACTGACTAAAACCCACCCGTGTTCCTTCGGTTGCCTTGTTGCCGGGGGCCACGATCTCCCTTTCGGTTTTCTTCGCACCCCCGACAGGTATCGACCCTAGCGGACCCCGTCAATTCTGCTGACATCTCTTTGAGGCGCGCGTGGAACACAACGCGCCGTCGACCTGGGCCTGGTCCTTATCGGACGGCGAGCTACCCATTGCTCACCATCCGCAAGCCCGCGCCTATGGTGGCCGAATTGTCAAATCCTGACATTGGGACCACCGAGGAAGGTATACTTCCTCGGTGGTTTTAAACAAAAAAATAATTTTGTAAATCCGTCTATATATGACGGAGATAAGCCCGAACATACATTTAAAAAAAATTATATTATACACACATTCAAATTGATAACCTCCTCCTTTTAGAAGTCTGTTCAAAATATTATTTTTAACACAAACATAACATTCACATACACTCAAAAAGACTTCTTACATAGACAAAACCCACGCCTTCTTCCCATGGGGGTACGCAGAAACCACAGAACGCCATCTGCTACGATTGTTATACACTCCTTTTTGCCTCGTTTACCTACGTTCAATACGACAAAAAAGCTAGACAATCTTATATTATGTTAAGAAAACTTAACATAATATAAGATTGTCTAGCTTTTTTGTAAGATATAAGTACAGCAGAGCTTCAACAGAGAATAGGAAAATATGTGACACAATACATTCTACAGAATGAAGAATGGAAAAAAAAATCTTTCATTTTGGTATAAAAATAACTAGTTGTCGGTTTCTTATACATTTATTTTATTTTACAAGGTTATCTATCACAGTAGGTACCTATTTAGGGACTTTACAGGTCAATACAGATGTCCTCAGGTGACGATGCGGGGTTAGTAGGGTGTCATTACAATACCGTATAGCTATACTCATCTAGCTTATTTTTAATATTTTTTATTATTATTACGTGTTAGTGATTCTGTTATCCTATTTACAGAATCAACAATTTCATATTGAAAATTAAACAAAAATTGCGTAACACAGTTTTATTGGAATTCCCCCAAATCCCCCCACTGACGTAATATTAAGTTCTTATTCCAAAGCGGTACTCATTCCATAACTAATGAAAAAGTTGTTTCAAAGGCTGAGTGAATTTGATTAATCATATCTGACGCTAACATTGATTGTCCGTGTATAACGTTGGCCTTATAATTACATAATCTCGTAAGTTTTGCAGCTGCATATGCAGCGACACTTTGGGCGAGTTGTGTGTGACTTTCGTTCTTGCAGAGTTCCGCCTTTAGAGCCCAATAATAAAATGTTCCGAGAGATCCAGATAATATGTCTCCTTGTCCTCCCACTCGCCGTCCTGAACCTCCTCCTGTTGCTGTCCAACTGTAGGTAGTCATATTTGTATAGAAATTATCTTTTTCACCCTTTACTAAAACACCTACGCAATCTCCCCAGTAACTGTACCAATTACTATCATTTCTTGAAACGGCTGTCATTAACCTGTTTGCTTCACGTAGATTTGGTGTCATGATCACTCCAGGACAAGGATAACCTTTTATTAATGATGTATTCTTAGAAATAGCGTACAGTCCATCGGCGTCTATAACTAACGGTTTTCCCAAGTTCTTGCAATCCTCAATAATATCAGATATCAAGTGTAATGTTTCGGGTTCTCGTCCTAAGCCAGGACCAATAACGATTACATCCATTTTTGGTAATATTGATCTTATTTTAGATGCATATTTTGAGTTCAAATATGGGTAGACGATAAGATCGGGACTATAGGTCTTAATGACACTTGCAGCACTATCCGTAGTTATTACATACGCCAAGTCTGCCCCAGTCTGAAAGTACGATTTTTTTAAATTAATAAATTTTCATACGTTCACGCCTGTATTGCCGAAGGGGTAGGTATAGGTATAATGTTAACCCTCAGCCCTCATCATGCCTACTTTAGCATTTTAAAAGAGTTTCACGTAATGCATGTATTTTAACGTTTGTAGGTGATTATAGAGGATGGGAACTGGAGAGCAGCAGATTTGCAACCAGATTTTTAAGTGTATCTTTATGCCGATATTCCAGTTGATGAAAAATAATATAGCTATACGGAAATTGTATTTCTTTATTTAGTTATAAGTTGAATGTTTTAAATCTTTTGCATGCCTACGTTGTAAAAAAAGGCTGAATTCTTATATTTGTCATTATTTGCTGTTACCCATAATTGCAAAATAAAATTATCTTTATCTTTACAGGTATATAAACTACTATTAAAACTTAGGTACCTCAGTGCGGCGCGGCGTGGCAATATCTTTTATGGTTTTATAATTAAATTTATACTATATAAAGCTCGTCAAAGTATAAATTATGTATAAGTACGTGCCTTTAATGATGTTATCGCCGAAAAATACGGTGCTCCCGTATATTCTACCGAGCCACCAATGACTCCTATCTTACCCGCCTCCCCCTTACTTTTATTAACTGTATCGGGAAGAATTGATTTACTAAGAAGTCTAAAAGTATTCGATTGAAGTTTACTATTTAAAAAATTACACATATCTTTATTTTCATCACATTTCACTAAAAGTAATGGAAAGCAAACAATAACACAAATATATAGTCTCATGTTGTAAAAGCAAATCTATCACCGATCACTAGAGAACAAGCTTTTGTTTCTTTTCGGTATATCTCACAGAGTACTTCGTTATAAAACGAGTTCACTTTATTTTTCTGTTTTATCTACGTCGACTTTTGTTTATATCAGAGTCACACAACAGCTTACGAAGAATGCATAGGTGAAGGTCAAGATTATAAAAGTGTGAAAAAATTAAATGACTGTGCTTTTAATATTTTAAAAAGATTTATATAGAAATATATCTATTTTGTAATTACATTTTTGTGTTCAATTTTCTAATATATCATTCAAAAATAATGATTTTAGTTATGAAATCGCTTTTAGTAAAGAGTCGAAAAGAACAAACAAAATAAAATGAAAGGATTATTTATTATGGCAACATTACCTTCATCTGTCAAAGTCAATCAGCCGTCATAGTTCTGAAATAATAACAAAAATTCCATTGCAGCTATTTTCGTATGTAATTACATCAAAATGGATGATAATTATGAAACTGTTAAACTAGTATATACTATAAACAAATACTCAAGTTATTCCGCTAATTATGTACCCGAGTATGTGTATATTTCAGTGTGTTTCGTGCAATTTTGATTCTTAATAATCTTGAAAAAATCCCGGTGTGCGCTATTTATTCCTATTTTTTGCTAAGATCTTGACGGCATAATGTGTTATTTTATTATTTTTGATTGTGCCAATATTAATTAGTAGAAGGACAGTGCGTAAATATAGCTATGTTAATAAGATATAAAACATGCACTTGTATTTTCAGAAATATCATGGTAAATAACCCCACAGACCAGCTATCCCGATGGTTCACAGACAGCAATACGCCGCAACAGTTCATCATGTTAAGATTAAAAGCGCCAGCCATAGTGGAATCCATAAAATTCGGGAAGTACATAAAGGCACATGTCAGTGACCTTAAGAAATTCCAAATTTTTGGTGGAACTGATGAAAATAACTTATCTTTATTGCTAACTGCGTAAGTATTTATTTTATAAACAGTGTGATTTTATTAATATTTTATAAATAGAATAGAATTTATTAAGATAGTGTAAGTTTTATCTACAAACATTTTAAAAAGTGAATGAAAACATTCAGGAATCTTACAATATTTATTTATCTAATAAATTCTAAAACTTACATAAAAATAAACATGTAATAATTATCAATAGTTTTAGTTGTTGTGTAGGTTTCCTCTAATAGAAACTAGTTTCTAATCATGGCCGCAACCCACGGGTCGTAACATTGATATAAACTCTTTCAAAGGACCTCTAAATTTCTATCTTATGAGTCACTTTAAAACAACCTTTGGGGTCACTTTAATTTATTTTTAAACTTAATTCACAAAGATAATTTCCTCTTTGATATTCTTTTATCTAAAATGAAAATATTTTATTTCTCATAAACCTACATAGGCACTTATGAAACGTCAGAAGCTAGGTGCACAGTTTCAATTGGTTATTTCCTAGAAAAGCCGGCAAGAACTTAACAAAATAGAAAATGGTCAACAAATCTACAGTCTACTAGGCCTGCAATGTTCTCACAATCAGAAAATAGAAAAGAATCTATGTAAAAGATAAATAAAGTTATTAAAAGGAAAAAAAATATGTGTCAATTATGTACATTACACACATTTATTACAACTGTAAAAAATCTGTAAATCTGAATAAATATAATTTCAAAGCCACTAATAACGAGTTGAAGTTAGAATTGTAGGTTCATGTGGTATATTTTCCGACATACAAGCGGGCAAAACGTAGTGATAGATAAGAAAGAACAAAATCAGCAGCTTGCCCACAAATTCCATACTGGCGTAATAGCTTAGCAATAACGCCACCCATTATGTCACCCTATGTACAATTTCTACATTCATATCTGTAATTTGTATCATGTACATAATAAAGAGTATTCTAGTCTATTATTGAAAATATAATTCTCCTTTACAGAAAAGTAACTTATTTATTACAAGCTTATCAAAATGACCGGTAAATCCAGTAATTACATTGTTTTTGCTCATTTGATGTTTACAATATTTGCAATCAATAAAACAAAAACAAAATAAATTTATTACTTTTTGATATTACAACATTTTACACAATAATATTGCTTGAATGTTTTGTTTCTCATTATTACATGAAAGATGCTTCATTTCAGTTAAAAGGTTTTCTTTATTGTGTTTATTTTTTTTAATAATTCATTGTCATGCAATACTTCTTTATAAATTTTGGTAATGGAATTTTCCATATCATATAAAATGTAAACTTATTGAGGTCATCACACGTCATAATCTCTACCTATTTAAATTGGTTCTACAGCATTGCATCCTAATTATCATAACTATAATATTATAAATGCGAAAGTGAGTTTGTTTGTTTGATTGATACGCTTTTACGCTAAAACAACTGAACAGATTTGGATGACCACATGGGTAGACCATGACCTGGATTAGGACATTGGATACTTTTTATTCTGATATTCCTACGGGATCGAGACTTATGCGAGGAAACCGCGCGGCGCAGCTAGTAAGACGATAAATAAATAGTTGAAGTATATTTCCAGTGGTCTCAAAAAGGACAGTGCCTCAGAAACATTCAGGTTACGCTACCGCACTCCAGAAGGCCTATACCTCCCGATACAGTATGTTAAGATAGTTCCCTTGCAATCATGGGGCCCAGCATACAACTACACTATATGGTACGTGGAACTGAATGGGAAGAACCAGGAACAAATCATCAGCAATGCAATGGAGACCATCAGTTTAGTAAGTTTGTGTTAAAAATGTTTTTTCTTTGTTTTTCAATATTGGTAGCTTCGTACAGCTATTTGCTTAAATTGAGATAAATTGTAAATTTCCTATCTTGAGACTGAAACCAGGATCTCGGGCTCCGCAGCTACACTTGCGACTAGTGATGGAATAATTAGCATTCGTATTGATTGTTAGCATGCGAATGCTCATTTAGCAAAAGAAATGTATTTGCTTAATTCTGTGAAATATGAAGTGAATTTATCGCTGCGTTCTTTATATATTTTAATATATTTAATTATGTGATTAATCTTAATCACATTAAATATGCAAGTGTACTAGCACGAATAATACATTATCGGCGAGTAAACTAAACGCCCGCTAGGAGAAGTCCTAAGGCGAACGCGCTTTTTAATTTGCATATTAACAAAATTCACATACTTCATTATTCTCAATTATCCTCAATAGCAATTAGCATGCTAAGACTCGAGAATTCACATACTAATGAAATTTAGGCGAAATCGCATTAATTGACATCACTTAAGACTACACGACCAACAAGGCTCACTCTGTGATTTCTTAAACAAGGCTTTATGCCATTGTAACAGTTTTCAGTTCTCAGAATATTATTATAATTATAAACTTAGAAGTATAGGAAGTTGTTAAAAAGGTCTGTAAACAAGAAAACCAAAATGAGAAATAACACATAATTATGTTCAATAAGGTTCTATTTTATGCTTTATTCCACTGCGAAAACAAAGTTTTTTTTTCATGGCAATAAGGACCATACAATAAAATAATAAATACCTACACCTTGAGAATGTTGACATAGTTGTGCAAGCTATTATTACTTCGGTTTATCTCAAGGACAAATACAAATAAAAGACCATTATTTGAGGTCAAAGAAGATACCTTAATTTTTTTTTACATTCGTTTTCGTATATTTAATTAAACAGACCAAAGATATTTCAATATCAACTTTTTTTTTTGAACATCAAATTAATAAGGTTCTATTTCAACTTTAGCGTAAAGAAGAGGAAGCAGTACGCATGCTACTAAAGCACTTGCGCCGGCGTCGTTACAAGGATGCGTTCGAAGCTTTATCCCGGGAGAGTGGCGTGAGGCTCGAAGGACCGTTGCAGGCCAGGCTGTGGAACGCGCTCGTTGAGAATGGAGACTACAAGCTAGCTGAAGAGATCTTTGATGAAGCTGTAGCTGGTAACATGTTGTTTGTTTTTAATTATGTTATAGTACCGGCTTCCTAATGACACAGTCGGAATAATAATCGCTTTAATTTTGACAATTCTACAATATCCTGACAACTCAATATAGTTTGTGTTAACTAAACGGCTTGTAATCTAAACTAGAGTTTAAAATACACTTTTTAACAGTAGTGTTGAGATTTTTATGGGGCTCTTAAAGAAATAGTAGGTATTAGTTCATTCTTATTGAAAATACGAGGCCAGCGATACGAAAGACCATTGCGGTTAGTCAGGCGTTGAAACTAGTTTGTTAAAAATGGTGCTACTTTTAACTAAAACTATGATCCGTTATAGCGTTGCAATCAGAAGTCTCATATCATATTACATTTGCCCAAACAGATGGTGAGTTAGACTGGTACATGTCATGGCAGCCCTACACGCCCGTATGGCGTCAGATGTCGGCTTGTTCGTCACAAGTGGAGGATCGGCTGTGGAGTGGTGAGGCGCCGCCCCCTCCCCCCGCGCGGCAACATGACCTGCTGTGCACTGATAGGGATCCGAGACCTGATACTGCTGTGAGTAGAATAGCTAAGATAAAAGATTGATAGTATTTATTTTTGTGTATCGGTTCTGTCATAACTAGGAGGATTGTAGTGAGTTATTGAAGTACAGACTGCTGTGTGTAGGATACCGATAATTGTGCGAACAGTTAAACTGGGACATGTGTGTGTCTATATGTAAAGCAACTCTAATCGGAATAGTGTATCGGGGTAGGCTAGGCAGAAACTACAGATCGCCACCTGCAACAATGTCGCAAAATAATTTAATTGAAAAAGTTGACATTTTGAAAACATCCTAGGATTATATTATTTTTATTATACAGGCTGTCAAGGAAATCGACGCGCAAACTGTTACCATGATTTCAGTACATGATTTTAAACCTCCATCGTAGAAATTCATCGTTGGTTATAAAAAAAAAAAACAGCTGTTCCATACATTTTTACATTTTGCTCTTTTGTATGATAGTATTTTCTTTTTAATAACCTACGAAAAATTTCTGTCTGTCCCGAATTTTACGGATTGTCCCGTATTTCAGTCACGTCACGAATTTTTCATTGTCGCGTAATTTGGCGAAACCAATTCGAGACAGTACATTGCCCCGTAATTTTATGATTCAATGGCATTTAATGATAAAAATTTGGATTGGAAAGTCAGAATTTGTTTATATATGGTATTTAGTTGATTAATCCACATTGTCTTATCCAAATAATTCAAAGTTATTTAGTTGGTATAGGTTATTTAGTTGATTATTTCACATTTTCCTTTCCAGATAATATAAACATTGTTGTGTTTTTTAATATTTAATTTAATTGATTATGCCAAATTTTAGTAATAAAAAAATATTATTTTTAGTAAACAAAATGGCCCTTCCCGTATTTTCAATGCAGTTTTCCCGTAAAACCGAAATCAGATCTGGTCAACATAGTAGTCTAGAATCATGTGCTGAATTCATGGTAACAACTTGTGCGTCGGTTTCCCTGACAACCTGTATATATTTTTTTTTAAATTATCCTGCGACTCGTACAGTAAATTGGCTTTTGAATTTTCATTTAAGATAGTTAATTGATTTAGGCGTGACCTTGCGGAAATCCATTATAAAATGCAAGAGATGTGGATATATTTAGTAACCTGTTCCGCTTAGCTTTTTTTAAAGAGTCTTAAAAAGACCCTGAAAGAAATCGACACGTGTGTCACCTCTCAACGAGGCATCCTCAGGATAACGATTAACTTGTCGCGAACTCGAACATGGCGTGTTGCCACACTAAGCACTGAGTCTGCGCTCAGTGCTTGGTGTGACAACACCCCGTGTTGTCAATCGTCATCCTGAGGATACCTCGTCGGAACAGGTTACTAAATATATCCACATCTATTGCATTTTGTCATTTAAGAGCAATACAATACTGATATGTCAATACACAAAACTACTTATGGTTATGGTTGAGATATTCTCATTATCTTAACCAAAAGTAGTTTTGTCTATTGACATATTGTTTCATTATCAAATCCATTTTTATCATCATTTAGGAGGCGCCAATAAACGGGGTGGATCCTAATGAGTTGTGCGAGCCATGCGGCGCGAGCGCGTGCTGCAACAAGCCAGGGCCGCGCGGTGGACACCAACTCGTTGTGGACTCCACCACTGGTGGGTATAAACTGTGCTCATCATCATCATTTTAGTCTAGAATTACCCACTGCTAGGTAAAGACCTCCTTTCCTTTCTGCCGTACTTGCTGGTTTTGTGGGTTCCTCGTCAAGGTGATGCCCGAGACTGATGATATCGTCAATTCAATTCTGCTTCAAATTAATGAATAAAAACAAAAAAGACTTTTTTTGAGGTGGCAAACACCGCGGTTTTTGATTTTACATACACTGTTCAAATAATTATGATTCCATAAAAAGTAGACTGATCCTCTTAAAATACTTAACTATAGTTTGACCGGGACCGCGTTTTCGCGCCTTAGGTAAGTGCGCGGCGAGACAGGGGGGAAACGCAGGCCGCTCATTCGTCAACGCTCACGGCGCGCGGCGTCCCACCCGCCGCTCATTCGTCAACGCTGCCCGCCTCACCGTGCATTCAGCAGCGGTCTCGATCAAACTATAATTCATATTATACTCAATAGAAGTAAAATAATACTTATCACACAGGTACACTCTACCTCTTCGGTGGTTGGAACGGCTCGGAAGACCTGGATGACCTGTGGTCCTTTGATACGACGAACGAGCGCTGGACACTGCTGTGCCATCACAGCGGGCTGGTCGGTGGACCCACGCCCAGGTCTTGCCATAAGATGGTATTCGATCCTGTGCATCGAAGACTTTTTACTCTTGGCAGGTATGTTTTATAAATGTGGTGGTAGCGGTTTCTAAGACTTAAGAATAGGTGGTCCTTTAGATTTTCTGGTAGATAATAACTGTTCTATTTATTAGTACCTGGTCGACCGAGCTCTGCTCAGGTGAAAGTAGAGAAAACTAATTTTCCAATATATGAGACCTAACTAAATCGATTTTTCGCCCCCGTCCTATATTGCAACTTTCATCGACATCGTTAGAGCCGTTTTCGAGAACGTGATCATAAATATATATACAAATATTGATCATTTAATAGTATAGGATTTATAAAGGCCTTAGAACTAAATACATACACAGCATTAACCCATTGAATTAAATCATTGTCATTATTGTAGATCTCGCATGTATCTACATAATAGGAAATCACGTCATTATTAATTAGCGTACTTGTCCATTATACAAAAGAAAAAATATAGGTTTGTAGGTATATCCTTACATATTATAAAACAGATTCCCTCGCCGCGTCTGTCTGTCTGAACGCGATAAACTCAAAAACTACCGAATGCATTTTCAAACGGTTTTCACCAATGGACGGAGTGATTCTTGCGGAAAGTTTTGGTTTATAATTCATAGGATTTTGTGTAAATTAGCTGAAATATGACGATTATTGTCGAAGATGTCGGAAAAAACCATGCCAACTGTTAGCTTTACTGGCGCGCAACGCGTAAACCGTTAGAGATACATCAAATTTATGCTCTGCAGGATTGAAGATCTTAAACAGTTCAACAAAAAAGGTCAGCGATGGCATATTTTCCTAAAGATGACCCACAATAACCATTTTTATCTTTCAGAATTTGATAAAAATTTCATTGTTATATCCGAAGCTATTTTGACCGGTTTTATATTAATCCTTATCCAATAAACCATGTTACTTAAATTAAGCATTTAATTTAGATTAAAATATGCCTTGACATAATTTAATTTAAATGAATGGGTTAAAAGATATCACAGATTAAAAATTACGCGTAACATAATAATTATGGTTGACGGCAACGAGGGCGCAGCGGTAGGAGTCAATAACCTTTTCCTCGGCTATTAGGTATGTAATCCCGGTATGGGTAGTACGTTCCCGTGGGATATTTTCCGACATCCACACGGGCGAAGCCGCGGATAAAAGCTAGTATTATATAATTTGAAAATGACATGGAAACAAGAAAAAAATGCTTCTTAACAGAATTGAAGACTAATATGAATTTTAAATTACAGGTACCTGGATAACGCGCAGCGAATCCCCAGTAATATGAACGTAAGTTATATTTTTACTATTTTAGTTTCGTTCTTCATACTGAAACCAATTTTTCTGATACATGCAACGCTTCAAAAAATAGATAATGTATGCTAAACAAAACAGTTATTAAAATGTACTGTTTAAAACTAGGTACTCCACTCTTGACCTCGATCTCGTTTGACAAAAAAAATGATGTGTATAAACAACGATGGTCTACGATGTCTTCTTTTAAACCAAAACGTATTATGTTCTACATTGTGAAATAACAAAGGACCCTTTAACAGTGCCAAATAGTCGTAGGTTATAAGTATTATTACCTGGTAGAAAAAGGAAAATCATCAAAAAAATTTTTTTTTTTTTAATTTAGTCAGTGATTGATAAGTCTTAGAAAGCATTTTTTTTGTATTTTTGAGCTGTAAAATATGGTGGTAAGAATATTACCTAAGCCTTATATAGAGCTTTTAGTGGTTCAACCTCAAACCAGTCTATTGTCTTTGAGGAAACTTAGAAACATTAGATTATTTGATTAATTCATATTTGACTATATGTAAACTAGATTCCACCCGCGCGATATCTTTATAGCCTATTTTACTCAGTGGTAATAAGGAAATGGTGGAGGAGCTCGTGACTAAATAATAACAGCCGCACGGGTCGATCCATCAGGTTAAGCTACGCTTGGCGGTCGGTCCGTAGATGAGTAACCATTTTTACATACTGAGACTCCTCCGTGCCTCGGAAAGCACGTTAAGCTGTTGGTCGCGGCTGTCAGTCGCGGGTCTTTGATAGTCGTTACGGTTCGTCAGAAGCCCGAAAGTCTGACAACCAGTCTTACCAAGGGGTATCGTATTACCCAGTTACTGGGTTGTGGAGGTGAGATAGGCAGTCGCTCCATGTGTAATACTGGTATTCAGCTGGATCCGGTTAGTCTGGAAGCCGACCCCAACATAGTTGGAAAAAGGCTAAGCAGATTGATTTTTGGCTTAGTGGTAATTTAGCATTCTACTGGTGTAAGAATTTTTAAAATCGGTGCAGTATATTTGAGATTATTCATAAAAAAAATCAAATCTTTTCTCTTTATAATATAAGTGTAGTTAACCCCACATCAAATTAATATAAGTAAGTCTGAAGTCGCCAATCCGTCTTGAATCGTGATGCTCGTACCTTCTTTGTTTGAGAAGAGGCCCTTGCATTGCAATGGAATAGTAGCAAGCTTGTATTATTATTAGTATCTGGGCAACCGAACTTTGCTCTGGTGAAAATATAGAATGCTCATTTAATAGTATAGGAAAGTTCAAACTAATTCCATGCTGCCATGATAGTACATACTAATTCCATGCTGCCATGATAGTAGTACATACTAATTCCATGCAGTCAAGATAGTACATACTAATTCCATGCTGCCATGATAGTAGTACATATTAATTCCATGCTGTCATGATAGTACATACTAATTCCATGCTGCCATGATAGTACATACTAATTCCATGCTGCCATGATAGTACATACTAATTCCATGCTGCCATGATAGTACATACTAATTCCATGCTGCCATGATAGTACATACTAATTCCATGCTGCCATGATAGTGCATACTAATTCCATGCTGCCATGATAGTACATACTAATTCCATGCTGCCATGATAGTAGTACATACTAATTCCATGCTGCCATGATAGTACATACTAATTCCATGCTGCCATGATAGTAGGTACTTACTAATTCCATGCTGCCATGTCATTATTCTTAGGTAGCCATCTTGTTCTAAACTTTGGGTGACCGAGCTCTGCTTGGGTGAAAATACGGAGACAACGAATTTTCCCATAAATGAGACCTAGCTAGATCGATTTATCGCCGCCGTCAACCCCTGTATTGCAACTTTCATCGAAATGGTTAGAGCCGTTTTACAAATATTGCTCGTTTAATAGTATAGGATTTTAACCCCACAGAGTGACTTGTACATGTACGACGTAACTTCCGGAGAGTGGTCACAAATCTGCAGTGACACGGCGGCTGCGGGCGGGCCAAGACTTGTATTCGACCATCAGATGTGCATCGATCCTGACACACAGACCATCTATTTGTTTGGAGGAAGAGTGCTGCCTGCTAATACGTAAGTACTATAGGTATCCAGATCTTTTTTCGTGTGGTTAGTGACTAACCTGGTGTCAGAGTCATAAACCCACCCATGGGCCTCTGAATTGGCTTTACATGCCGTCAAAAAATATCTCTCAGGCATGCCAGTTTCCTTCACCGTTTTTGAAGCAAGTGATAATTATACAATACGCACATGAATCCGAAAAGCCTTGGGTTCAAAACCTATGATTTGGCTGTCTGAGGGTCACACCACTAGGCTATCACTGCTCTTTACTCCATCCAGTACTATCCAGGTACTACTATGTGTTACTTGTAATAAAACCCCTTTTTACTATATTATAATATTTCGTATTGTTATGAAAATCCGGCCAAGTACGAGTCGAACTCGCTCGCACACAAAAAGTTCCGTACCGTATTAGGATCGAACAAAAAACGCCGAATAAAACACGTTTCTTGTATTTTTAAATTATTAACTTTATTTCATTTTTATTATTTGTTGTTATATCGGCAATAGAAATACGCAATCTGTGAAAATTTCAATTGTCTACTTATTACGATCCATGAGATGTACAGCCCGCTGACAGACAGACGGAAGGACGGACAGCGGAAGCTTTGTAATAGGGTTCCGTTTAGTACCCGTCGGGTACGGAAACACCAATTAATTTAACATTTTATATATCAAGCCGCCTGTCAGCCATCCGAGCTGACTCACGAATCTATTCTATTCTAAATTCGAGATAGTGTTTGGCTCATAATATTCCATTAACCTACTTATAATTTATCAAAAGCCACCATGTTTGACATGGCAATGCAAACACAACCACGCGAGGTACTATCGGAGAAACGCATATCTGTACACTATAAGGACTATTCTTGCTTGCAGCGCTCGGCTGCTATAGTATCGCTTACCTACGAAAAAAAGGGTCGTGTGCACAGGATTTTATTTTCAATTTGCTTAGATATGCGTTACCCCGATGGTACCTATTTGCTTTCTTTATCTGTTTGCTTGTAAGAATTGAAAAGTCATTACCCATCAATGAAATATACTAATGCTGTATGCAATAACTGTCAATATTATTGTATAACTGATACTTGTTTTGAATGTAATATACACTTCACACACCAGATTTGTCATAGATTTATTTTTCAACAGATGGTAGACATAATACGATATCATTTTACTCTATTTTCTTATTTGAAACAAAAAATTCTAATTATTAAAAAAAAAAATAGTACAGCACGTTGGAAGAAGTTCTTATTTATCGAAATAATGTATTTTTGATGTCCTCTACTCGATTCTTTCTTTTTTACTAAAGAAACGCCTATTTATTTTCTTATAACGACTTCTGAATAAATATCATCAAATAAAAAAAAAAGATAAATATTTTTTGAAGAATAAATTATATTTCACAGCGAGGAGGTAGTAAGTCCTCAATACTCGGGCCTGTTCGCGTACTACATTGCGACCAACACTTGGCAGCTGATACTGAGCGACCGACACGAACTCAACGCTCCGCAGGCGCGCGTCTCACACTCTATGCTGTTCCATCCTGTGAGTACTTAATATTTATTTATATTTAGTACAGCGAACAGGTAATAAGTGCTCAATACTCGGGACTGTACGTACTACATCGCACCAGCACTACTTCGCAGCTGATACTGAGCGACCGACACGAACTCAACGCGCTGAAGGAGCGCAATTTCAATTTTGGTCCTAATTTAGTCTTCACCAAACGTCCTTGGTACTTGAAAACTTCACAAGGAATCAGTGATTCGAGTATGATAACAACGGATACGCTAACCCGTCATACAGTTTAAAATTAATATGACGTATATTTAATCCTCAGATCCAACGCCGCCTGTACATGTTCGCGGGCCAGCGCAACAAGGAGCACCTGGTGGACCTGTGGTGGTGGGACGTGGGCTCGGGCGAGTGCGGCGCGCTGTGCCGCGGGGCCGCCGCGCCGCCGCCCCCGCAGGCCGGCTTCACGCAGCGCGCCACGCTGGACCCTGACACTGATGAGATGTTTGTGCTGTCCGTGAGTATTTACAGACTGCGGACTGCATCCGCTTAGAATCCGAGAAATGTCGGTCCGAAGTAGCTATAGTAGTATTTGTATGAAGGGTTGCGTACTAGATCCGAACTCTGTCCGTCCGAATTTGGAGCATTCCCAGTTCGGATTGAACTCGGATCTTGAATTCGGATTCGGATCGGATGCAGTGCAGAAACGTTCTTAGCATCAGCATAATAGATATGACAAAAAACGTGCCTTTAAATAGAACAGAAACCAATAACACTATCATTATTCATCATCATTGTCAGGCTATTTGTTTTATTTCAGAAGACAACAGTTTCCTTCAACAATATTTTTAAAATTATTTACTTTATGCTTCAATATTTATAAACTCACGACTAATATTACTATACAGTCGACTGCAAGTCCTTGGTAATAATTTGAGATTAACAGCGCCTTAGGGCGGTACATACAGGATGCCAGGGACATCGACGCGCAACCTGTTACCATGTATTCAGTACATGATTCGGCAGTTTCAGGAAATTATAAAAAAAAAATAACTGTTTTATATATTTTGACCGCGTAGGTATTGCAATTTTGTGGGAAACAGCGGAATTAAAAAAAAAAACAAGCGAGGAGGGGTCCAGAATCATGTTCTAAATCCATGATAATAGTTTCTGCGTCAATGTCACTGCCACCCTGTATTATTTTGTAAAAAATGAACCATTCAATTATCCTACAGGGCATGAGCAAAGAGAAAGACAAGCGCGTATACAACACTCTATGGGTGTTCTCTCTCCGTCGTCTGACGTGGACGTGCGTGTACCGCAACGACAGTCTCGGACCCAACGAGCCGCGCCCGCGCTTCGCTCACCAGCTAGTGTATGATCCTGTTAAGAAGGTATGTGAGTGAAGTTTTACAAGTTATGGCAGTTAGTTGGCTGTTGTTTGGTTGGTGATGGTTCAAGTTATAAAAAGTTTGGTCGTTTTGACCAGGTGTCACAATGAGTTATTGTGACACCCGCCGCCAACCGTTCGATTTGCGCACCTTTTAAATTACAAAATGTCAAATAGTCCTTTTCAAATAATTTTAGTTGAATAGGTTTTAAACGATGAGATCGTCTTTTATTGGGGTTCCGTAGCAAAATAGCAAATGCGATACCCTTATAATTTCTTCATGTCGTGTTTTCTCTTACAAAATAAAATAAAATAAAAATGTCGGTCTGTTAATTCGTCCGGTTACTGAGCCATTTTACTTTGAAAGTTTTTCAAAATTTGAAAGAACATTTACTCTGTGCACTGCTAAGCAATGGTGTGGTGAAATAACGAAAAAAAAAAAATTAAGGCCGCAGCTAACGGACAATTCGTAATTTCATTACACCTCTTCCCATTTAATTAACCGAAAAAATATTGAATGTATTTAAACGTGTGGGGTATGGTTGGATCTCATAGTTAAAAAGATTATGATATCTAAGGGACTTTTTTGTGTATGCATGTAGTTTTTACGATATGGGATATTTTCGGTTACAACTGCGGTAATAATTTTGTTTCATATTTCTTTCGAGAAATACTATGAATTAAAAAAATATTTTTGCTGTCGATACAATCAATACTGTAGCTGTGCTAGGGTTACGGAGTTGAGATGAATATTTATGCATATAAATATTCATACCAAACCCTTATTCATACTGAACTCTTCACTGTATATGGTTCGATACGCACTTATTAAGCTGGTTTTTATTCATAATGCGTAAGTTTAAGATTTTATTGAGTTTTTATAAAACTGAAAGTTGTTTCGATTCGACGCGTATGTATGCTCATTTTAATTTTATGATATCTGTTATATTAGGAATTAAATATCAATTGTTGCTTCATGATTTATAGGTCATAAACGATATTTTCGATACTATAGATCCACTACCTCTTCGGCGGCAACCCCGGCAACCAAAGCAGCCCTCGAGTTCGCCTGGATGACCTGTGGGCGCTCCGGCTGCGGCGCGCGTCGCTGCAGGGCGCGGCCGGGCGCGCGCGCGCGGCGCTGCGCGAGGCGTGCTACCGCGCGCGGGCGGCCCGCGCCGCGCGCGACCCCCACCCGGCCGCCGCTGCTGACGCCTTGCACTATCTGAGGAATGACCTCTATGAGGCTTTGGATCATTCTTGTCCGGAACAGGTGAGATCTATTCGAGATGGTGAGACTTTTAGTCATTACCAGTGATCGGAGTAGGTATATTGATTTTACGAACTCGCATCATGAATAGTCATAGAAATCATACCCTGAATAAGCCTTTTTTCCGGGATTTCAATTTGGTACTTTCGGGATTGAATCAAATATTGTAAAAGTAAGAATTTTTAAACTACTAAATTACAAATTTATAGAATGCGATAGATAAACAATTCTTATTTATCAAGTAATAAAGTGAATCTCACTGTTGTGCGTCCATTCGAAACTTACAAAATATGACTAATTTAGTAGTTATTTCTTGTAAGTATATTATCTGCTGCTTGTAAATTTTACTATTCATGAATAAATAAATAAAAATATCGTTTTATACTTCTTAATATTTTTTCGCATTCAAAGCAATAACAGCAAAAACATTTCTTATTCATATTGATATTTTCTTTATTCTACACATTACATATAAAATTTGAAATTCCTTAAAAAAATCTTAATAATTTCAAAATTTCGGAATCCCGGAGGCATATCCATACTAATAAATACGTGCCAGTTCATTGCTCCAAATCAATTAACCTACTCCGATCACTGGTCATTACACACAAAACGTTGCCATACACGATTGCTTATCTTACACCTTTGAACAATATTCATTAGAATTTTATCCCTTGTAGTTTGGCTTTATTTAAATTTAACTTTCTCAAATAATTTGTATCGGTAATAAATGTTTATTTCTGGGCATTGCTATGTTTAAAAAAAAAAAACTGACAAAAAAAGTAGAAGGTTATGCATTCGGCAAGTTAAATTTTTTGTAATAACTCCCATTTTTTCTAATTATATTTCATAATTGACCCAAATCGTTTATTCCAGGTGGCCCGTTTCCAGAAGCTAGCCACAGTGCTATTCGCAGGCTCCGGCCCCTGCGCAGGCGCCGCGGTGGCGCTGTCGCCGCGCCGCACGCGCGCGCTCGCGCGCCGCCGGCACACGCAGCCCGCGCCCGCTGATCTCGCGCATGCTTTGGCGCAGGTAACATAGTTTATTTGAGAAATTAAACTTCTCAACTAAAAATAACCTATATTTAACAAGATCTTAGTAGTTTTTTAAAGACTAACGAAATCCTGTTGCCGCTTATACATATAGAAATTTTGGTGACCGTCATATTATATCGCGTCAAAAAAAATAAAATTTGAGATTGTTGGAAGGCTTGGCTCCCATGACGTCTTCCACTGGCGATCTGAAATAAAAATATAGCCTATTTTTTAGCGATTTAGATCCTATAATTTATTCCCAACCAGAATAAACCTAATAGACCGTCTTCCCACTCCAGGTCCTAGGAGCCGAAGACAGCGCCCCCGAGCCAATCCAACCATTCGAAGAGGTATCAGAACCGACTCCCGATACCTGGGATGTGGGACAAGACGACGAACTCACCGGCGAACGAGACGACACTCCCGAATGGAACGCGCGCGCACAACGCATCATACTGTATGACAATCTATGCCAGTTCTTCAGGCCCTCAACTGTACCACCTAAGGGAGATATAACTGACTTGGTCACGCTGTAAAAGGGTGGTGAAAGGTGGCAGGTACGATGGTGATTGGGCGTCAGTTCGATGGTAATTTTTTTCTGGCAGGTAGGTGATGTATAATAGTCAGCTCAAGTTCTTAAATGACGGCAATTTTGTGACGTATTTAATAGCTGTTTTTATAACTATCGGCTTTAGCCGAAGTGTTTCAACCAAGAAAAATACCTATTTGGTTATAAGATAAGTATGCATGTGACACAGTTTGGTTGTCGGATGAAACCTTCCTATTCATCGAGCTTTTAAAATTAACATTAAGAAAAATTGTATGATCGGTAGGCGCGTATAGTCTCTGGTAAAACGCGGGAAACGACAATTCGCAAACTATGATTACTAAGTCCGGTCTATTTCCATCTTTTCTTGTATTTTATTCCTGAAAAGAAAACTACGAGATAAACGTACTCTCAGAGACAAAAGCCATACGTGTTAAGTGCTCAAAAACTCATTCAATGGCGTTTATTTTCACCTTAAAAACAATTCGTAAAATTTCTGCCTATCACCAAATAATTCAACATCGTAATCCTAACTAATATTATAAATGCGAAAGTGAGTTTGTTTATTTGTTCACTCTAAAACTGCTGAACGAATTTGGATGAAATTTGGCACAAGGGTAGACCATGACCTGGGTTAGGACATTGGATACTTTTTATCTCGGTAGTGCCTTCCGGTGGGATATTTTCCTACCCCACACGGGCGAGGCCGCGGGCAAAAGCTAGTTTACAATATTAAGAAAAAGTTAAGTTCAAAATATTTCATCTATCACAATGAATTATTGTTGTGATTCATTATTTATTACCGTGTACCATTAATAATAATATGGCTACCTATCTTTATATTTGTATTATATTTGTAAGGCCACGAGAACGACAGTGACTCAAAGGAGATTAATCAGGCTGCACATAAAAATACTCTTTTCTTACGAGAAATAACACCTTATTCGGAAGCTTAATTTTGTACTGTTGGTAAAAAATAAGATATTTGGTATTTTTAAACTCGCGAGTACGACAGTATGACTGATATCCTTTGAAGGAGTTGGTATCACTTCTGTTAAGTTACTTAAGAGAAGCAATACCTCCTCCTTAATTCGTCCAGTACTAAAATTAAGTACGAGTCAACTGAACAAATTGATCCACTTATACCCTATTGGTCTCGAAAGACTAAACTTTAAAAATATGAAGAGCTGGGAGGAGGGCATCATTTTATGTAATAAAAGTGGATAGAAACTAAAGAGTAATCTCATATTTGTTCTCATGGCCGCTTTAAATAAATAATAAACCAGACATTTATAAACTTAAAATATAATAACATATTATATCGCGTAACATATTATTTATAATTGTATTCTCTTCTTCATCTACTCAACGTATTTCACGTGACAATATTATATTTTGTAACTAAAAATATGAAAGTATAATTTATTTTTGTTTTTTTTTTGACTATGGACATTGTATGAGCATTTTTAAGTTAAACATTGTTTATCAATTTATTGCAAGACTGACATAATGACTATGTTTTAGTTTTGGCACAGTATAAATAAGTAACAGTATTATGTCTTCATAAAACAGCCGAAACGACGCGCTTCGAAATCTCCGTGTATCAGTACGCAATAGTCTCGAGTGTGCAGTAGTTACGCACGGACGTGGAAGGTTTATCTATCTAGCGGCCGTAGATAAATATTTCATAGTTATTGCCGAGACATAATACTGGTTAATATTAAACTGTTTTGATGTTCTTTTTGACTAAAATTATAAGCGAGAATCCTATTTTTAATGTAGATGAAAATTAAGAAACAGTACTGCACTGTTGTTGTGAACAATAGAGAGGCCTAAAATAATACATATCTATGAATTTTCGCTCAATTGTCACCGTAAGTGTTCATCAGCTCTAGATTTCTGATTATTTAAGAGAAATATTCCGTAGTGCCGATGATCAACTAGTAAAAGGAAGGGGCGCAGGTGGGATTAAAAAGTCGTGTCGATTTATTTTATATTATGAAAACTGAATCAAAGGCTTCGTTCGGAACAAAAAACAAAACCCTGTCGCTTTCAATATAGTTGAGCATAACGTTACAGTATATTCTATCGTATATTTAAGTTCATTGTAAAAATGCTTAAAATTCAATCATTTTGTCAATCTTGCAAGCTTTTGTACATAACGCACATTACACCTATAGTTTGACCGGGACCGCTTTCCGCGCAATAAGTATGTGCGCGGCGAGACGGGGGGCAGTGCAGGCGAACATTTGTCAACACTCACGGCGCGTGGTGTCCCGCCCGCCGCTCATTCGTCAACGCTGCCTCACGACATATTCCTAAGGCGCGGAACAGCGGTCTCGGTCAAACTATAGAAGCTAACGTTAAGTAACAAATGGCTCTAAAACGCAGCGAGCGGCGGCAAAGAGGCTTCTTACCTTCATAAAGTTGTAAATAATCTAACTCTAGTTATTTCAAAGAATGTATCAATAAGCGTGTACGGCCGTGTTCCCTATTACAGTCTAGTCAGAATTGAATACTAAGTTGTACGCGATACATTCTAGACATTGCTTAAATAATAAAGAAAATACATTTTGCATTTCACTACAAGTTCTTTTTGAACGTTTGAAAAACAAAAATTTTTATTTCCGATTTGAATATTTTATTAAATGACCTGTAAATACAGGTTTGCCGCAAAACAATGCACCTTAAATTATAAGTCAGCTTTTTAGAATCATAACAAAGGGAACGCGTATGTTTACAGACTGTGATAAAATTGCTGTAATCAATAAGATGTAATTATCGGCGTAGAAATAAAAAAACAAGGGTTTTTGATGCTAGGGAACGTTGCCAAATTTTAGTACTACCACAAAGGAAAATTTTGTATTGTATTTTATTTAACATTTAATCACATACTTTACAAAGAGTAGTTTTAAATTATTGTAAGTGTACAATCATACATTATGATATCCAATGACAGTAAAACAGTTGACTGTGTAAAGCATTTTGTTTCTCTCATAAGTTTTACTGCTACGTAGAGTTAAATTCATTAATATTTTATGAATAATCTTATATTTAAGAATGGATCAGTAAGGTCACTTGCTTTTATTAGTCACAGTATTTACATTAGGAGCAGGTACTAAACTTGTCCATACAGAATAGATTCGATGTTTTCATTGATAACGTATTCTAACCTTTTATGTAATTTAGTTCGTAAAAAGTGCAGGAATTAAAATGGATCATTCAATAAACCATTCCTTTCATTCATAATAATATTACGTACGAAAGCATTCACATTTTCAGTGACTCTTAAAAATAATGTTGACATGCATTCTGCACTTCTTAAGACTTATCTATTTATGCGTAAATTTATATAATCTGTAGAGAAGCTCAATGTGAATTTTAGACCATTTTACTCCAAAATACCCCTGATATGTACTTTTAGGTACAGTCATCATAACATGTGTGCACACATTTATGTTGCTAACTGTACATAAGGACCTAAATACTCGAGTGTATCTGTACTGTAAATATTAGTATTGTATCCGTAATTAAGAGAAATTACGTACGTACGCACGAGACGTCTTGTAAATATGCATTTGTATTCGTGTAAGAGTAAATTATTTGTTTTTAATTTGTAACTTGAAGCATTCTCAGTCTGTATGTACATAATATGCGTATTAAACTCATCAGGTTGTTTCATTTAATTATGATCCCTGTAAACCTTATCCCATGCCATGCTCTCTTTATTACCTGTTGTATTCCTAAAGTTGAAAGATGAGGCAATATAATACTGACAATTTTTTCTAATTTCACGAGTTCATTTTGGATTATTCCGCCTATTAATAATTATTAGTAATTATAATTATGTATTTTATTTCATATCTATCACGTAATATTGTATCCAGTATTTTTTTTACATGAAATGAGGTAATGAGGTAATTCCTGTGCAAACAAAACTCTCAAACAATGCAGGGTTTTACAAAAAAGAAACCACGCAAAATGTTTTAAATATATAATTTATTATTCTCATACATGATTCAAATCAGTCATTGTGACAACACGGTGTGCCTTACACAGTGAAAATAAATCCGCTCTGCCATGATATGTTCCCGCGCGTTCATTACATCTGTCGGTGAATATCTACACAACACCGCGTCATATATGAAACAAGCTCATTGGGGGGTAAGAGGTTCTAAAAGACTTGTAATCTGGTTCGATTACTAGCAAAGAAATAAGTGGCCATCTGAAATTAAATTGAGGAAAAATATTGTTCTGCATTCAGAGTGAACCATCAAACTGTGCAATGTTTTCGAAAAGCGTGGGTTCGGAGGCAAGCACATTGTTTTACAAGTCACATTACATCAGAACATTGATTTTACACGAGTATAAATGATAATGCAGAGCTCGCAGCCGCACCTAGCTTCAAGATAATTGACGTTTTACTCAGCTACAGATTAAAATGAGACCACGGGAAGTGGGAACATTCATGCCTCGAGTTGTCCAACACCTAAATCATGTCGCAATATAATAATAAAGTAGCGGGCAATGTATAACAAAAAGTTCATCTTTAAATAATATAACTCATAATCAATAGTTACTCTATAATATAACGTAATATCTATGCCTAGGCAAAATAATTATCTAAATGTTATGTAATAATGTATAAAGAAAAAATATTATTTTTGGTTAATCGCTGTGATTACCGCCACCGGCAAGTGGCAGCAGACATCGAGCGATGCCCACAAGTAAATACTGCGTAATAATACACGGATAAATATAACAAATGTCTATGAAACAACCAAATTTTTAATTGCACTAATACTTTAACTCATAATACGTAGCGGCGAAATAGTGTCAGCGCACTAAACATACAGTCGGTCATATTTAACAATCAACAATACATCAGAATCAAATAAACGATGTCGAAAACATGTCAAGTGAATAAGGCAAACTCAACAGTGTCGTAAAATACAGACAAAATTCAAATCTTGCAATGAATATCATTTATCGAAAACCATACTGCTCTTTTAACAAATAGCATATAAAAATATTATTATGTCGATGCAAACCGACTCTAGTACGAGTTTCATTATGCTTTAACTGATATCGATGAAACAAGCACTAGTCGCGCGGAGTAACCCCTGACTAGACATGAGAATACATAAACGATGCCTGCTGCTAAGCTACATACGAACAAAATAATACTAGAAAAGAAAAATACATAGTAAAGCTAACAATTGGTAAGTCCATCGTTTAAGTACATGAAGAATGCTCTAATGAAAGCTAGTCAATATATTATTATATCTATAAACAATAAATGCAAGGCGATGGTCCTGCGGCGCGCAAGGCTCTCAGCCGTGCGTCCGCCGCCCTTTGAGCTATGCAAACTAATTACGCTACGACAGTTAATATTGCAAATTAATTTCACTACACGAGGAGACTGTCCTCGCTAGATTACCTACTAAGTATACTTGAAGGTTAATGTATCTAGCACTATTCTAAACCAGTAAAAATACCTACTAGGGGCGAGTGCCCACGCTACATGGAACGGTCCAACTAGCCTAAGGTCGCGGAGACGCTAGGAAAGGTCAACGACTATGTCACCGCGCGGTCGTACGCGACCCCGCGGGAAGCTGCCAATATCACATCCGATAACGTAAACAATAAATACGTAACACTTAATAAAATCTTTTTAATTTTTTGTAAATTTTGTCTTATCAATAGATTCGCTGGTCGACGCCCGTGAGCAAAGTTTTGAGCAACAAGGACGTGAACTGATTAGTTACATTCGTTTTAATATTACGAGTAAAGTGGTGTTTGCAAGTTCGTGGTTCGGTATAGAAGTGCGCGTAACATCAGCGGGGCGCGACCAGCTCATGGACAAGAAATGGACGCGTGTGGCGACGCCACAGGACGGCAGAGTAACAAACAGTGGCGCGGACGCGGCCGCTGCGGAAACACTCAGATATCATCACATTATATGTCTTTTAATGAAGTTTACAACGCTCATCAACAAATCCCGGGTAATTCAAACTCTAAGCAACATTTCTGTCGTTCGCAGCGTTCCGTAGTTGAGTGACTACTAAGTCCGACTCCGAGCCACAACAGTCTAAATGTCACTAACAAAAAATACTGAAACACTACGAGTACAACTAGAACAAGATGGACGAAAGTATTCGGCAGAGGGCCACAACAACACAACAAACGTATCCGCTACAGAACAGATTACATAGTCTTTTTGCGCATACAATGGATGGACGTCGACGAATATCTTTTTTTCTTTTTAGAAATTTTTATTTGGACGTACTAAACATTCGTATCGAGTAGAGGATTCTATGAATATAATAAGATTCGAACGATAAATATAATGTATATCATAAAAAATAACGTCGCACTGTTTCATCGAAACCTCCGTTCAACTCCCACACGTATAAGAAAATGTGCCTTCGACGGCGCAGACCACGCACTAGGCAATGAAAATGTACCGCGAGTACTTCACGAAGCTATCACGCCTGGCTGCCTAGTGCGTCGTCTGCCCGCCCTGTCATCTGTGATATCGTAACAACGGTGATAAATTCATATGCGTAATAAAATACACTGATCCTATTACAAAAATACTCGATAAACATCAATTTGACGACGTGCAATAGATAGATAGATATATTGAGGAAATTCGATATCAAATCTGGATCGGTGGTGCGCGGGTGAAGTACGCGAAGAGACGCGACACGTGAAGCTACGACAGCCACACAGTGCGGCAACAACAACAACCAGCCGGCCCGGCGCGGCCTGCCTCACAGTAAAAATCAGTCAACTTTAATATTACAACACCAACCGTTCACTGACAGGGGGGCCGCAGCGATGTGCTAGTTTTTATTCAATTAATTCTATGTTTTCGTTCCTATATGCTAACGGCTCGAGCATCGCGCGTGCACGGCTGCACAGTTTGACGGTTCACAGAGCTACGGAGGCCGCGCAGGCGCTCCGCTCGACCGCGCGTCGCCGAGGCCCCCCGGCCACACACCCATACGATTAATTAGATTAAAATTTTATAAAACGTATAAAGAATTTAGTCCCAGGGGGACTCACTGTTATAAAAAATGTCGCGAGCGAGGCTCGGCTGCTTGCGTTCGCGGCGACAGACACGTGGGACCGGTCGCGAGCCGCGCCCGACACTAACACTATAAATTCGTGACGCCATCGATCGCGTCGGCCGCCCGCACACTCCGACGCGGGTACGTCCGCAAGGCGCTTCCGGCGAAAGAGTCCATCGTGCCGACGGCTCTAGTGAGTCACTCGTCTCTCTCCCCCTAGCTGCGCAGATGCGCGTGCGAGGGAGAGGGCGCGAGCAGCGCGCGCAGGGCGGCGGCGGCGGCCTTGAGCGCGGTGACCAGTCGCTAGAAGTCTCTCCCGCGCGCGCGCGCCGGCCCGCCCGCCTTCGGCACGCGTCGGGTGCGCATCTCGCGGTCCACCTGCGGGGACAACAAATAATTATAAAATTATACATAGATTGACATAAAACAATATTTACTTTTAATAGATAATGAAGTCAAAATGTAAATTTTGACCTCACAATCGACTTTAGCACCCTTGCAAACCATGAAAACGATACCCATGATGATAAATTTGAAAATTTTCAAAGCCACCATCTTGGATTTACATTTTGACCCCACTATCGGTTTTAGCACCCTCAAAAACTATGAAAACGACACCAATGGCAAAAAAAATGAAAAAAATTGCTGCCTCCATCTTTGATTTTCATTTTGACTAAATTCAGACGTTCTGTCTCTCTTGCCAGCCTGTTATTTGTTCATACAATGTTCGTGTTTGATCTCTTTGGTGATTGGAACTTTTACTAACAATATCCACATTTCAAATTCAAATTACTTTTAATCCCCATGGATTTAAAAGCTATTTTAGTCCCTGTTTACGAGGACTAAACTAGCTCTTTTTGAATAGATGTGATAAAAAAATATAACACCAATCGTTAGTGAAGAAGCTAATAGCATCGACAACCATCCTTTTCATGCTTGTTTATATATATAATATATAAAAGCCTTGTATATCTCTTATAAACCGTGACATTACCTCCAACTCCTCCAGCCGCTGTGTGAGCGCCAGTTTCTGCTGCACAGCCAGTCGCAGCAGTTGGTTGAGGGTCTTCTTCTCTTCCTCTGCGCCGGCGAGCGCCTGCGTCAGCTCGTCCACTTGGGTCACGTACTCCTCGCAACGAGCCGCGAACATCGCGCGGAGACCTATACACAACACGAAGTATTATTTGATTGATTTATATTTGATTAATCCGTTGGTTTTGTGATGCATAAAAGATTGGCAAAAGCATAATAAAAAAAATCACGCAAGCATCTTTTTGCGCTATAGTTTGACCGAAACCGCTGTACCGTGCCTTAGGTACGTGCGCGGCTCACGGGGGATCAGTGTAGACCGCGTATTCGTCAACGCTCACGGCGTCCTGCCGCTCATTCGTCAATGCTCACGGCGCCCCGCCCCTAGCCTTGCCACACGTCGCTAATGCGCGGTAAGCGGTCTCGGTCAAACTATAATCTGCCTGCGTGTAACCTTCTTATCGTGAAAATAGTCTTTTACGTGAGTAAATCCACACAACAGGCCTGCTATTCCAAATGATGATGTGTACACATTTTACGTGTACAAACATTAGATTTATCTAAAGCAGGGAAGACGCTGCCTTTTAAAAAGGCAGCGTCTTCACTGTTATACCAGGAAATAGAATAGAATACTCTTTATTATGTACACCATAACGAAATGATCAATGAAATCATAAAAAAAATATCATATGAAAAGAAGAAGTGCATACCTCGAAATTTCACAGAAGCAAGAAAAAAGTTAGAAATAATTCATCAAAAATGCCAAAAACATTAACAATACTTACTAGAGAAAGTAGCAGCATCTTCCTTCAACAATCTCAATTCGTTCCTCAGCTTCAGCATAGTCTCAGTAACGATAATCTTCTCGGTCTCGTACTTAGACTTGAGGTTAGCCAGAGCGACCTCTGCCGTGTTCTTGTTGGACTTGAGAACGGTACGTAGGGTCGCGATCTGTTCGCGCTTCGTAGATAGCAGGGACTTCAGCTTGATCACCTGTTCTTGAAGTTCTACTACCTCGGCGCCGCGTTCTTCGGTGTCCATGACTGTAATTTTTAATAAAAATTTAGTTTTGAGATTGGAATGTGCTTTAGGAAAAGAGGGTCTAGTTATATGGGAATCTGTTTTCGATTTAATCTAAAAAAGCCCAGCCGCAAATGTCAGGTACTTGATTTAAAAATAAAAGTTAATTTTGTAATTGGAATGTATTTTGGGAAAAGTGGGAAACCTCTTTCCGAGTCTACATAAGGCTGGCACGGACCGCCGGCTTTTGCCGAGCGGCACTCCTTTGTTTGGCGCCTCCTTTGTAGGGCAAGCCAGGCGCACCGCGGCTTGCCCAGCGGCATTGCACTATGTGTGGGAGCCTCAATACTCCAATTTCGTTTCCAGACCGGATGAGCACCGCACAGAGATGGTTGATTGCGTTCGGTTATGCTTCCCAGTCGTGCGCCAGAGCCCATCATGTCGTGTGAGTAGAATGACATTGAGGATAACGAATTTCTACTGTCCATTACTTTTTCTTGTCACAAGAAAAGAAGTGAAAAAAACGACAATTCCGGGTTTATTCTTTAAATATGCGTGTGCGGCCAACTGGTTTAACTTATGGAATTGACAACTTCCGGTAATAATGAAGCCCTGATACCAAAATCATATCAGAAAACCTGACATGTACGCGGCCTCAATGATAGTAAGATAACTAGGTGTAAACTACAATAAATTACTTAAATTCAACACAAATTATGGACTATTACAATTAAAATTAAATTTATCAATGATAATAAGTTGATGGATCATTAAATTACTCATGTGCTTATACTTGGTCGTTAGACTACATTCCGTAGGCATCAGAATGCGGTTAAACGACCTACTGAAATTTCGTCATTACAGTCAGAACTCTAAACCACAGAATCGTACAGAAGATACACTGTGCAATTCAGGTCGCACAGCGCTAATTACCTTCAGTTATATTCACCTAGCAGTAGCCTCTCTTTCTATCACGTAACTCTTATTTCTTCTGACTACGTTACGCTCTCACCTAAAATGCTAGCTTCATACCTAAAATGCGGTTGCCTAGTCTATCTAAACTACCAGCATATAAAGCCAACAAGACCTTTCGAACCATCCTGTTCCTGCATCCATCATATGATGTACTGCAGCATCATCACACACGTCACCAGGCTGGTTCTCAAAGACGTCTTAATTCCCGACCTTAACGTCGCATCACTTCTTTGGCACGGTATGTTCTTGCAGTACACACTCCCACCATTCAACACAGAATTTCTCCAAACTGAATGCAAGTTTATTGTATTTCCTACATTATTATTGTTTGACGTAATTATGTTCCCAGGGTTATGAAAAGGAAGGGCAGTATTCGGGAATGGTATTAAAGGATTTTTGTTCCAATTATCTGAGGAATCTTGTATTGCATTGGAGTCGTTATTTTGCGAATGTTTCGACATATTTTCGAAGTAGTTCGTTATTTCTTTGACACTTCTCTGTTGAGGTATATCTTTCTTGGTAGTTTCGATGTCTAAGGATTGCAAGTGAGCAATCAAGTTGTGTAGCTTTCGCTTCGTGTCGGCTATTTTTATCTTGCAATTGTTTTGATCTTTAATTTTCTTTATAGGGGTGTAGTAGGGGTTCCGGGCTTTGGAGTAGTGATCGGTTTGGATACCTGGTTAGGGGAGGATAGTTTTTGTATTTAGGTATGTTTGAAGGAATATAAAAGTTTTAGCGTGAAAGCTCTTGTGTGCTTTTCATACGGAATATTCGACATACCGTTTTTTCGCATTTGTTATATGAATAAGAGCTAAAGAAGAGAAGATTACATAATATTAGTAGCTTCCAAAAACTACGCCTAACTGCATTTTTGGATGTTACTGCATTACTGTAGTACAAAAACTTCAATCGCCGTAAAGTTGATAGAGCTTCTATTGACAACTTTATTGGCCTTTTTTGTAAATGAGCCTGCTCTCGACCTCAGTCTTGCCCGCCTTCCATTATCAAAGCTGTAAAAATATAAGAGACTGTCCCACATACCAGGTTGGTGCCTGTTCCTGGAGTCGAGCGCGGTATCGAGCGCTCTACGCAGATGTGTGAGCTGGTCTAACAACGTGTCGGCCGTGCGCGCCACTCCGCCGGCCGCGCGCAGGCCTTCCAACTCTCCTGCCGCCAGGGCCAGAGCTTCGGCTTCCGCGCCACGACCTTCGGCGCCGGATACTAAGGGAAAATATAATGTAGATGAATACTGAGTTTTATTTGGAGATATGAAAATAGAAGGCAAATTCCCATAAATCAAAACGTTCAAGTCAATCAATGTCACATTTTTTTTACAAAAATGTATGAAAGTTTGAGGTATTTCGGAATGCGAATATTCTCAAAAATACGAGAATTGCCCCCCAAAAATACGACAAATCACCACTGGTCTTTTTGATCGTTCTGACGAAAAAAAAACAGAATCGCAATTTAGTTGCATCTTAAGATGACCTGCTTTTCGTAATGATTATTAAAAATAGCTTTTTCTTATTTTATTATACTTTTACTCAAATTTATACTCTCTGTAAGGATAATTGAAGAACTAAAATCAACTGCAGGTCTTACCGTCGTTCTGTCCGGCGTGTTCGAGTAGAACTCTCTCTGGCTGCGTGCCGTTGACTGCGCAAACATGATGGTAGATCTGCGCGAGAGTCTCCGCCGCAGACAATAATGCAGGACCAGCTGTCGATAGCGCACGGCCCGCTCCTAGGATAGGATATTGTGTTAGTAAGTTGTAGAAAATATTGAAGTATTCTGGCTGTATAATAAATGGTGGCGTGATCATACATAATTCAAATGCTGAAAACATTAATGTAATAATTTAATTTTTTTTCTTTCAAAGTTAAATATATCAATTCTTGTCTTAAAAATGAAATTTGATTGCCATTTGTATTTATTGATGACTAGCTGCGCCCCGCGGTTTCACCCGCATAAGTCTCGATCCTGTGGGAATATCGGGATAAAAAGTATCCTGTCCTTCTCCGGGTCAAAGTCTATCCATATCCCAAATTTCACCCAAATCCGTTCATCCGTTTTAGCGTGATGCCGTGACCAAGGGAAAGAGTGATTCATTTTTATATATATAGATTTCTTTCTTGATAAAATGTAAAGAAACCTATTTATTTAACAGCACTCCTTTTTTCTTATATCTTTCCACACCTAGGCTAGACATACAGATAAGTGTATCGATACGACGAAGTGGGGAGACAGGTAAGTGTGGAATATAATGTTATCATTGAAATGATAATGCATCGATAGTACCTCGTCGCGACTAGTCGCTTACCTCCAGCCAGCGTCCTCAACAGGTCGGCGTCGGCGTCGAGCGCGGCGCAGCGCACGTCGGCCTCGGCCACGCGGTCGGCCAGCTGCGCCAGCGCCGCGCGCTGCAGCGCCGCCGCGCCGTCGGCCGGCGCCGCGCCCGCCGCCAGCTCGGCCAGCAGCGCGGCCAGGCCCGGCAGCTCGCCGCCCGACACGCGCCACCACGTCAGCCACTTCGCTGCGCGCGCCGATACGCCGCCGGGGCCTAATTTTTCGTCGTCCTGTGAAAAAAAATTTGAACACGGTTAAAATTTTGCAAAAATACTTGGTAAAGCTGTACTTGAAAATACAGAGTTACGCTGCGAAGCGCGCCTACACTGACAGAGCGGTCGCCCGTTCGAGGTGACTCGGCAGCCTGGACTCGGCTAATAAGCTCATGATATATGGACGTACACGCTAGCATATTGGGAAGTGACTGAACTCAGTGTAACATTATTTCCAGCTCACATTCTTTCTTTTGCTGCGAAAATTTTTGACTTTTGCCAAGTTTTCACCAATGTTTACTCAGACGGACTTGCTTTCCTTCTTTCAAATGACTTCAAATTTCAAATCATAAAACAATAGTACTAACCAGTGGCGCGCAGTCGGAGTGTAGAGCGTGTAGTGCAGTAACTCGGGAAGCAGCGCGTATGAGTCCAGCGCGCAGTAAAGCGGCCGCCGCACTCTCACTCTCTGCCGTCACCTGTGCGCTGCGCATGGAAGCTTGAAGTTGACTCTGTGAAATACGACAGGAATATTAAAAACGTACCTACTATTATATCTAAATATATTACTTACTTACTCTCCCTCTTCAAAACAAAGAAACATGTGATGCTGAAAACAATACGGTTAATAAAAACCCACCATTGACAAGGTTAAGACAGGTTCCGGAACATACATTTGTCTTCAATGTCTAAAAAAACTTGTAATCCTTTTTGTGCGTGCAAGAGCAACCATCGTTGGCTACGAATATTAGAGACATTTTAGTTTTAAGAAATTCAGAGTCTACCACCAGTAGTTGTATCGTAGAATTTCGTAGCAGAACAGTTGAATTTTCTGACAGTCCAACATCGAATTAGACAGCCATCATCACACATACAATTTAGTGTTTCATTCACCTACTAAAACCTGTGTTAACTCGATGCTCATGTAGAACGCTGATAACCGGCGTCGATATGCCAGCGCTAGCCGGTGCCGTCAAGTGCTGGTTGGCGCAGGCAGTTTTCAAACTTTTTGCCAAAGCAACGGGAACCAGAGCTGACTTAGGAACTTGTCAGAGCTTATCGGCGCCTGTTCGCGCTCCATGAATACACCCTAAAAGATCAGTTACTCAGTTTCATGATAAATTCTGACTCGAAAAATCCGACAGCTAAATTGCTACATTACATCCAGACTACCTACAGTTATCTCGCGTTATCTAATTAGTATCAATTCCCAAATCTCATGACACATTCCAGGTAATAACGTTGAAGTTCACGAATGAGGTCAGTTTCGTTAAACGAGACTCGAATATGCATACAGAGTGAGGTGGAGTTACCTTGAATATTTAACAGCGAAACAACGTTGCTTGGTCGTAATTTGAAACTGAATAAATGACTAGTATTTTAACTGTACAGTTAGGTAATGAAGTGGCTGTTGTCCATCAGTGGACTAAGGTAGGTTGACTTATGTAGAACACAATTTTTACCGAAGGCACTACCGAATTCGTCAGTTGATTGTTCATTTCGATATCTTATTATGCAAGATGTCTAGTATCATATTTTGTAGTTCAACTTGACTGTTTTACCAGGTGAAACTCGCAGCAAGCCGACTTGCTGGGAATGTTTACACAGTGCAAGTTAGACGCAGACGCAATCAAACTCGCGCGCTCATGATTACAGAACCATTACTTATTTCATCAGTTTGACTCGCAAATTCACCGCGTTAAGACCCAAGACTAAACTCCGATGGAATTTCTAGTTTACTAGGTCCTAGTAGGGCACTAGGTACTGGAAACCGATATAACTACTTAATTTTTAAAACCATTAAAATGAATATGACACACAAAAAATACAAGCCTTACACCCAGTTGCACAAAGACAAACATTAATGCCCCATTACGTAATGGATCATTAACGCTAATGATTTCATTAATTTCGTCAAAGAACTATTAAAATCGAGTCTAATGTTGCTTTCTGCAACAAGTTAATGGAAGATTAGTATTTAATGACAGCGTTCTGCAACTGGCTGTTAGTCATAGAGAACAATTGACTTACATTTTCATTATGCGCCTGTTCAAGTTGCTTCTCAAGTCGTGATATTTCATGCAGGTGTACTTCGGAGAACAGGTCGGCGTGGTGGTCGCCCATCGCGTTGGCAAGCTCGGCTGATGATGAACCGCCGGGTTCACCGTCGTCTTCTGCACCGTCTTCTGGCATTCCTGAATTAAAAAAAAAAACATAGATTAGGTAAAAAAAAATTGAGAAAACACTGTTAGGAATCCTGTTTTTCCTAAGTCATTCTTTGGTGGTTTTAGATAAGTTGACAAGAACAGTTAAACTGACGATGAACTGCGAAATAGGGTTTTAGGTGAATTATGGAGGAAAAAATTGTGGAGATCAAGTTTTTTCTTAGTAAGGCCGCGCGCACTTTGGACACGAATTTGTATCGTTTGTAAACGTTTGATCGTGGTCGTACTAATTGAGTGCGCACACTGAATACGTTTTTCTCCTTCAAGTATGTAGTGTTCCGGTGATATCGCATTGACCGCACGAAAAATCCCAACAAGTTCGGATTGTTTTCGGACGTCGGAACTATACGTACGACTAACTCGCACTCAGTCTGCGCGCTTCCTTAGTACTTGGAAGGTCGGGATCGTTCGTGTGTTCGCACGAGTAAAATTCGTACGAAAACGCGTTCAAAGTGCGCACGGCATTCTTTGGTGGTTTAAGATTTAGGTGACAGGATAAGCTAAGTTGCGTCGGGAATCCCGGGCCGATTCCCGACCACCGTAGGCGCGAGCTTGCGGACGTTGAGCAATGAGTAGCTCGCCGTCCGATAAGGACCAGGCCTGAGTCGACGGCGCGCTGTGTTCCATGCGTGCCTCAAAGAGATGACAGCACAATTGAAGGGGCCCACCACTAGGGCCGATGCCTGCCGGAGTCGCGGGAAAATCCGAAAGGGATACCGTGGTCTCCGGCAACATATAGGCCATTGAAAGAGCGCGGGTGGGTTTTAGTCAGTAAGAGCCTGACACGCTCTCCCGCACCGCCCAGAGCGGGAGAAGTTATTTGATAATTTTCCAGCCAAAAGAAAAAGGATAAGCTAAGTTATCAGAATAAGTAAATCTCTTCACACAATGTGAACTATTATCTCAAGGTCGTTACGGTATACAACTAGGCTGCAGTAGTAACTTAAGCTTGCATGGAAGTAGTCTATGCTAATGAGGTCTCGATAGTGCGTAAAGATGGTTAAAAAGACGCAAAATTCTTTGATGAACCCACAATTTACCTTGTCGGTTCACGTCTGCCATTGGATTTGTTTTCTATATATTTCCAAAGTAACAAGCTACTGGAGCACTGCACTATTAAATTTTTTATAAGTACTAACGATGTTGTAATTTTCGTAATTAGTATTTGAATACTAGTCAGGAGAAGGTAGTTGTGAAACTTCTACAACAACGAACTGTCATCAAAATATATTCCAAATTCAAATTCGAAGATGTAAAGAATTCACACTCAACAATAAAAGACGTGACGACGGGAATTTTAAAATATTTCTTCTGTATTTTATTTAATATTCTAATTTGAATCGCCTGAAGAAATTGATAAATATTTGAAATTACAATTATCGAGACAAAATATCGTATCGGAAAATACTGTTGTAAATCTGTAGGAATATTATAAAACGAATTCCGATTAACTATTTTATATCGATTAAAAACAATAAGCCCTAGCCATTACTGACCAAGGATTCAGATTATCCTGTCAGCTCATACGTGCTATTTGTATGCAAGAACCGGTGGCGAGCGAACGACGGGTAAGATCAAGGCGGATCTGCCAGACAACCAGCATGGATAGAAAGTGTGTGCTTTGTGGCCCAGTGGTGAATGGCTCGTCTCTCATACACGAGGTTGTGGGTTCAAATCCGGGCAGTACCAATGTTATTTTTTCAATTCGTACTTTCTAAGAAGACACCGATGAAAGAAAACATTGTGAGGATACCTTTAGAGGTAAAATTTGTTTATTTGTATGTAGGGGGTAATCTCCGGAACTCCTAGTCGGATTTAAAAAAATATTTTTGCATTGGATAGCCCGATTCTTGAGGAAGGTTATAGGCTCGCGGAAGAAGTCGCGGGCAGAAGCTAGTAATTAATATAAATCTGAAATCATCAACCCGCCTTAAAGAACTGTAGTGATTAATGTTCGTGCCTTCTCAGTGTGAGAAGAAGACTTTTCCCTGCAATGGGACAGTACAGGTTTATTTAATTATTATTTAATAAACTTACCTCGTATACTATACGCCAAGTTAGTAATATTGTAAGCGGCTTCCCTGCTTAGATGAGCGTCAAGCTCCTTCTTAGCGGCGAATTTAGCTTCTCTTTCGGCTTGCAGCGCTTCAAGCGCTTCCGCCAGCTGCCGTTCAGCGATGCGGCGCAGCGCTGCGGTCTCTTCAGCCATGGCGCGCGCATTCTCAGCCTCTTCGCGTAGTTGTCTGACTTCATGTTTAAGACCTTCGAATTCGACCTGCAAGTAGTAGTAGTATTAGTACTGTTAGCTTTATAATCTTGGATATTTTCATTGTGCTGGTGGTTCGACAGCAGTCTCATTATGTCTGAGAGTTTAAAATCAGTATTATTGCTACATACATACATTATTTCCATCTTACACGGCAGGCCCAGATCTTAGCCTAACAGACAGCTACTAGAGTAACTTATATCCCGAAAAGTGTAAATATTTCGCGACTAGGAGCCGAAGCCACAACATATCTTTTTCTCTATGTTTTTTAAAATTAATTGTGCTACTTTGAGCACAATTTATTTAAAAAACCTATACCTATACCTTCTGTAAATATTATGATGTGCTGAAACAATAATTTGTTGGTATTCCCGGCTTTGTATGGTATACAAAGCCAGTTTAACAACACATGACCCCAATAAGCAATACTCCACCCTTAACTACGAAATTCTCAAACAGTTCGGAAAATTCAATAGTCCATAAGTTCCAGATTCGATTCGCATGGAGATATATGAGCCAATCAATTAGGCGGCAGGTTTCGCGACTAGCGGTGGGCACGGCTCCAAAATTGCGCGTAAAGTATCAATAGGGTACTCAACAGTATCTATGGGTGATTGTGATGCGAATACTTAGGACGGGAGAATATTGAACAATATACTGTGAATTTTGTATGGAATATTAATGTGGCATTTGTAAGTTACTTTCATTTTATGGGCCTCTGTAGCCTGATTAAAGACAGAAAGAAATATAAGTTTATTTGTCACAGAAACATGTGCATAAAAAAGATAATTACTCGAGTAGAATAATAAAATGAAACACAATAGATTTAAATATAATCACGAGCACAAAACAGAAATAGTCGATGCAGCTGCTGGCACGGCATGACTGTGACAAGGTTTCCACTCAGCATGATGCTGTGCTATGTGCTGTGTGTGTGTTAAAATAAGTAAAAACGTAAATTAAAGCAGCCTTTTCTTCTATTTTGTGATGAGCTGATAAAGGTGCTCATCCTGCTTTTAAAGCTACAGTTCTGCGGCTACAGATGCCTCATTGTAACATTCTGCAATGTCTGCATAGTAAACATCTGATCTTAGAGAAACATTTATTTTTGTTTTTCAAAGTAGGTACTTAATTGTTTCTCTGTTGCCCTCAGATCACGCCGTGAAATGATGGATAAGACCTTAGATATAACAAGCACTTTCTTAAGTCTCCCTGAAAAAAAAAAACGCTTCCCTCCTTTGAGCTTCCACCGCAGTCGGGTAATTAATAAAAGCTGGTTTACTAACCTGTGACGATCTAAGCGCGGACACTTGCTTCTGTAGCGATATATTCTCGTCTTCCAAGTCCCCTATATCGACCAGCAGCCTCTGTTCCCTCTGCCGTGCCTCCCGAAGCTCAGCCCTCAGAGCCACGCGCTCCGATTCACGGGATTGCTTGTCGTGGCCGAGCTCGGAACTTTCGGCCAGCAAGCGATCTCTTTCGCTTAGCACGCGGTCTAGTTCGTGACGTAACTGTGAAAAAAATAAAATACTATTTAGGTACAATAACATGCCTTCTGTAACTACATTACAGTAGGATTTCGCCAGTTACGTTTCAGGTCCATTTAATAAAGAGCGAGCCTATTTCCATTTATCGGACACAAAACCAGACTCCGAGCTGCTAATGAAAAAACCCATTAACAATTTGTCCGACCCGGAAATCAAACTCATGAGAAACCCACGCTCAATAATCGCGTTTGTGACTACTGGACTAACGCAGATGCTAAAAAAAATGTAGTAGAGTAAGTTTATAAAAACCTGCCAGTATGAAATACGACATGTATTTTTTATAATATAAAAACATTAACAGGTAATAAATCTAGCTTGTATACAATTTGAACAGTATAAAGGTGTTCGATACGTAATAAAACGTTATTGATGGAAACGGAACGTCATACGATTTATTGCCACGGAGTTTTCAGTCACGAGCATCACCTTACTATAAACGCAAAATTATAAAGCGATTTTCTCGTAAAATAATAATTGCAACTTTGAGAAAGGACCCCATTTCATAATAGTATGGTTTCGAAAATAATATGTTCGTAACATCATAAAATTTCTATCATAACTTTAGGAGAAAATTGCTTCTGAACCTTGTATCCGATTTAGAGATAACTCTATAATATTAATCGAATATTTATCGATTGTTGTTGAACGATAGTAGCGTTTAGTGTCGAGTTCCAATCGCTTAATTCAATTAGCTTTGTTTCTGCATTAGTTCCGCTGTGTAGTAGGCAGCACTGGTCTTACGATAGACAGTCTATCGTTTCCTTTTTCTTTCGCAAGATCAACTCAAGATTTGATTTTGATTTGATTTGATTTGATCAACTTCAAAAGTGTCAATGATTTTCACAAATTACCATAATAATGTTTAATTAACAAATAGGCAGTTTAGTGCGAGATCCGGTATAAGAAATATATATTATACCATCATCTGTAATTTAATGATATTAAAGAATATTTGCTAGATAATGTATACATTGATACATCGCAAATAGATTTCCTAGCTAAATCACGTGTCGATTATGTTAAACAATAAAATGTTTAATTTAATTTTTTTGATCAACTTCCCCGATCAGTTATTTATGAAATTCGAGAATCAACTGAGAGAATATACCCAAAGGAATTGAAAAAATAAAGGTCCCTACTTTCCCCTCTACGCACCATGGCGTTGCCAGGTATAAACAGGTAAATAGGCGTTATTAACATTAACATAAGTTATTTAATCGAATTACATATCAAATGAAAGCTTATTTTATTCCCAATCCAACCATATTAGGTTGCGCCCAACAGCTGCTTTGTAAAAGAGAGAGGGAAACGGCCCTTATTCTGTGTTATTTCAAGGCCAAATTTGATCGACGAAACCGACAAAATATTGGCCTTATGTTTAAAATTATTTTTTATATGCCTTTCCCTCCAAATAACACTGGCCTTCAAGATATCCAAGATTATCCTAGTTTGAAGGGCCAGAGGTTTTGCTTATCTGTTTTAGCCATTTGATTTTTATTATTTACATATATTGTAACTAAAAAGAAGAGCAAGACAGTAAAAACATCAACAACACCGAACGTAGTATTATTTTATGACTTTTCCCTCCCATTAAGTCTTCATTGTTATATGTAACGGTCTGTAGTTGTTAGCCCACGTACGCACGGACGTAAAAATATCGCGGCGGGGTTTTATCGCACACTGGATTTTGAAGCCTCGGTGTTGTGCCGAGCATTGAGAATCCAACAGAGTGCATCCAGCGCGTCGAAAAAACACTTAGATTTTGAACTGTCGGCGCTAAGTAGAGCGTTGAAAATCCAGTGCGCGAAAAAATGCGCTCGTGCGAACCTGTTCTAAGGGTCGCTAACGTAGATTTATGGCTTGTGATATCATAAAACGCCGCGATCATTATTTTTTATAATTACTACCACTCTTTTTGAGTGTAATTAATGGTCTGGTAGCTACCACACCCATCACCGTGTACATTCGTTTACACAGAATGTGAAAGCATTAATTTTGAAACTTCATGTTTATGACAATAGGCAAATTAATCGACGGCTCTAAATCGATATCACTTAGGTTTTTTATGAAGGACATTTTAAGCTAGGGTTAATTATTTCAAGGACGGTTCAAGTTTGGTTCCAATACTTTAGTAACGTCATGACGTGATTCCAGCTGACTGAAACCTGTAATCATGACCTTACTTTGGTTATCGATTGGGCAAACAATTATGGTGACAGTTGTTGGTTGTCTACAGAAAATCGTTCTAATACACAGTAGAGCGCTCTTACTTTTGTGTAGAGACGCGTGTAATGTGTAATGTATTCAATTATTTTATTGTGTATGAGTGGCTATGTCATTTATCTTGTAATGTTACGCGAATTCTGTGTGTGGACGCACTACGAGCATACATGTAACGTTCGGGCTAGCGCTCTCGCTGATCCATCGGCGGGCATCACAAACGAGCACTGTGTTCGCTTTGCGTTTACTTTACACGATACATTACATTACACAAGTCTGTGCACGCGTTTACAACCCAGGTTCGTCATAAGGGTGCGTTTCCACTGAACCGGACACGAGCGGAGACCTGCAGGAATGGACCAATCACAATGGTTGTAATCATCGCGTCTCTCCTTTCGTCTTTGACTGGACGATTCCTGCTCGTTACTCCTTCAGTGGAAACGCATCCTGAATCTGGTCCAGCAAGTTCTTATAAATAGGAACCACTAAAACTTCATATAGTACCAGGCAGATTTAAAATGATGTTTTGGCGGCTCCTAAAAATAGTTAGCACAGTTCCTAACAATTATTTACAGTACAACTATGTTCTTAATGTCCCTTAGCAAAACTCGTGCTTCGTCAGTCGTCGGATTTCTATCAGTTGCCCTTTGCACTTGTGCAGACCGGACACTCAAAATCGACTTGGAAGTATATAGAGTTGTTAATACTCTTTTAACTTAATGTAATTTATTTTAAAAATGGTAGGAAAGCTGCTAAAGTCACAGGCACGACACACAAGAAAATTAAAACAAAACAAATAAAATACTTAGTTCTGAATTCAAATAATTTTATTATACAAGATAAATCTAACAATTGATGGACATGGAAATTAGCATTCGTTTGTATTCGGATATGCGTTGATTTCCGAGGGACATTAAGAAAATAGAAATACAGTACATATTATTGATTTAATGGTAAGTACAGTCTGTAAGCATTTTAGTGATGAGCCCCACCTATTTCGCAGCAAATAGGCGAACGACAGGGAGCGGCCGATCGTAAACGTAACACGGTCAGGCCTCACTTAGGGCAATAAGCTAACAGAAAACTACCTAGGTATCGTAATCTAACGTAAATTTATAAGGTGGTGTAAGCATTGCGTAGTAGCTTCTTATTACAGGTTACGTTTCTGACCAAAGCCAATCGTGGGAAATACAGAACAATGCGCGATGGTCATTGAAGTAAGTAATGAGTTTCATTTTGGAGGTATCTTAAATCACGAACTGGTTTCTGGAGATGAATACGGTTTTTTTCTGGCGGTTCTTTCTAGATATCGAAGAGATTTATGTAGTTTTAACATCAAAATGACGTTTCTTTTTTACTCGCTTTACCGAGGTGGTGTTCGTAAAAGTGAAGATGATAGGAGCGGTAAAATATCACGCCGAAAATAAGTATCGCATCCCACCCTTACCTAAACTTTAACGATCACGAATCCTTTTGTTGTACTTGTGATTATTTCATTATCATTCAATGTCCCTTGTGTGTTATATTATTGAACTAAATCCAGTCAGGTCGTTTAAAATTCATGAATAGAACACGAAAGGCAATCAATACGGCGCAGCCAGTGCTACCCTATCGATTTTTATAGAAACCGATTAATTAGGAGTCACAGTCAGGTGTGACTCATACTACGTAGACTTATTTATGTCATTGCCATTCTTAATAAGCCTGTCGCACAGCCGTTTGGTATGAAGCAGCATCCGTCATGTCTAGACTATATTCTCCACATGGCAGGCATGCTGTGGGATCGTGAAGTGCCAAGAGTTTAAGTAGTGAGTAGTGTTTAAGTCTTAGCTTTGCTAGATTTCAGTAATGCTTTTAATACCGTTGATTTTGATGTTTTGCTTGGCATTTTATGCTCTCTTAACATATCTCCATCAGTAATTGACTGGTTTCGTACTTACCTGTTCGGCCGCCGGCAACGTATTTGCATTGGAGAGACCTTCTCTTCCTGGAGTAATACTTCTGCCGGTGTACCTCAGGGTGGTGTTCTATCTCCTTTACTTTTCGCAGTTTTTATTAACTCTATCTCCGACGAACTAATTTCTTTCTACCTTTATGCAGATGATTTACAAATTTACTCGCAAGCTCCTCTTGGAAATCTATCCGAGGCTATCTTAACGATTAATCGTGATCTGGCCCGTATATGCGACTGGAGTAAGAGATATGGACTTATGGTCAATCCCATAAAGACGCAGGTTGTGGTGGTAGGCAGTTCTAGGACGGTCTCAAGGATCGACTGGACGACTCTTCCCCAAGTTTCTTTTGACAATTCAGTTGTTCCCTTCAGTGAGAAAGTTAAAAACTTGGGGATCTTCATCGATAAAAACTTTTCTTGGACTACCCAGCTACAGGAAGTTAGCCGTAAACTATTTGCATCCGCTGCATCTTTGAAGAGATTACGTAATTTTCTACCGACTGCCACCAAGATTGCGCTTGCACAATCGCTACTTCTACCCATCCTTGACTATGCTGATGCCAGCTATCTTGATCTTACCCAAGACCAACTCGATAAACTTGAGCGGCTTCAAAACGTTTGTATAAGGTTTATATTCGGTTTGCGCAAATATGACCATGTTTCCGAATTTCGCGTGAAGCTCAAGTGGTTACCAATTCGCCTTCGCCGGAATGTTCACATTCTTTCGCTTTTGTATAACGTGCTTTTTTCCCCTTCCACCCCTCTCTATCTCAAGAAACGTTTCCAGTTTCTTTGCGACTCCCACACGAAATTTTTAAGGTCATCAGATAACTTAAAGCTTAAAATGCCTATGCATTCCACAACTTTCCTCGACAAGTCCTTTACTGTCCAGGCCGCTCGTTTGTGGAATGCATTGCCAGTTCAAATAAAACGCGCGCAATCGTTACCTGTATTTAAGAGACTTGTGAAGGAACATTACTTGTCGTTGTGATCTTGTTCTCGTAACTGTAATTATCTTTAGTTTTCATTTATTTTTGTTGCTTATATATTTTGTAAGTATGTATGTATTTATTTATTTATTTATTTAAACTTTTCACACTCAAACGGTACAAAGGCGGACTTAATGCCTTAGGCATTCTCTACCAGTCAACCAAGGGTGGTGCAGAGATTGGATGGCAGGTGCTCTGTTTAAGAGGAACAAAGAAAAAATTATTAAAAATATATCATTAGAAAAATATAGGTAGGAACAACAGTACATAAATAGGTTATAACTTATAATACACATACATATTTAATGTAATATACATATATTTATTATATATATACATATATACAAATTTAAGGGAGAGAGATGTTGAGATGACTCTACTCTATTTGTTTTGAAAAAAACTCTGCAATTTCCGCTTAAATGCATACTGACTGGTGGCCGTCCTGATATCAAGAGGAAGCGCATTCCATAGGAGAATGGACTGAATGTGAAAGGAAGAATGAACAAAGTCAGAAGAATGAGAAGGACAAAGTAGGAGAAGATTGTTAGAAGATCGTAAATTCTTAGTGTGTGAAGAACATAGATATTGAAAGTGAGACACGAGATATGAAGGAGGAGTGGGAGAGTTGAGAAGGGAGAAAAGCGTGGTCAAAGCGCGCAAACTTCTTCTTTGGCGAATGGACATCCATTTGAGCTCAGACCTATAGCTCGACACATGATCATATTTCCTAAGATTGAAAATGAACCGGATACAATTGTTGAGCAATCTGTCGAGCTTATCCAGCAAAACCGAATTCAAGTCAAAGTAGCACACGTCACCATAGTCGATGATAGGGAATATCAAAGCCTGCACAAGCATAGTTTTCGTCTTAGCGGGCAAAAAGTTTCTCAGACGATACAGGGATCGCAGAGTACCGTTGACCCTTTGACTAACACTAGAGACCTGGCGTTGCCAGCTTAGCGTCGAGTCAAGATGCAAACCGAGATCTTTCACAGTAGAGGTAACGGGTATGACGGTACCATTGAAAATAAGAGGAGGAAGTGAGCTAAGCGTCACCCTACTCATCATGCGTGAGCTCCCAATTACAATGGCCTGACACTTTGAGGGGTTTACTGACACCCCAAAACTATCAGACCACTTTTTGATGGCATCTAAATCTCGGTTTACATCTGCTATAGCGTCCGACAAACCTTCAACCCGCTCAGTATGTATCTATTATTTAGGATATGTATATATCTGTGTATTTATTCTAGTTTAATTGTATACTTATTTGCACCGACGACGGCCCCATTTTATGTCCAGGCAAATCACTGTCCATTCCAAGGTTGCCTGGAAGAGATCGCGGAAAGCGATAAGGCCGCCCATTGTATATTTTGTAGTGTTTGATTATTTTTTGTTATGTATTTTTGTGGTGTACAATAAAGTATATATAAATAAATAAATAAATAAGATTTACGAAGTCAGTTTACTAGTTGCTTGAAAACCCGTATGAACTTAAAAATCTGGCCATCTACTGGGCCCAAATAGCATAACATAGCTGTAACGTCGTAACAAAAAGAAGAAGCAAGTACAAATTTGACGACCCCAGAACAGACATGTCTGGTGAAGAAGTGAGCCGACACCAAAATGACATGGGATAAGGCTGGGCAGAATGAGAATGCGTGATACATAGCCCAAAGTTGCGAAAATCTGGTCGTAAAACAAACTTTAAGCGATAGAAGTGAACTTGTCATTGTCAGAGGAAATAAAATTGTCACACGTCCTGTTCTTTCTTAGCCAATAAAATCAATCATAAAGCCCGATCATATAGAACATAACACAATAAGTGCACGGGCACATGAGCACTACACCGTGCACGGGACGATATAATGCGTTCTGACTGCTCTGAGTCAGGCATTGTAAACAAATCAGTTACTAGTGATAAGAGAGTCGACCTACAGGCTCGCGGGCATCCGCACTTACTCATCGCTCGTGACTCCAGCTATATGTGATTAATTAGTGTGGAAGAACTTCATGGTGAAATTAAACACGTTGAATAAATTATGTCATTAATTTCCCGAGGTAAAGTGATTGTAAAATTATCTTCCCGAGTGCTTCGTGCCTATTGGTGGAGAATGAGGTCGTTAAGTTTGAATTATTTTGTAGCTTTAGATGGACAAACAAGATAATATTCAGTTCCCGAGCAATATTAGAGAGAATAGAACTCCTTACAACTAACCGAATAATAGTTTTCAGAACAATTCACTATCGAGACTTTATCTCACAAATAGTCGCGACATGAAAGGATCCTATTGAATGAATTCATAAATTATGTATGTGCGAGGCATAAAGTTCGGGACGGGACAACTTTATGTCGATAAACCCGTAAATGGAGATTAAATCTAGCCGTATTTGTTATCCTGGCGAGTTGCCAGGAACTAAACAAGTGTCAACAGTATTCCATTTTTACTGTAAACACTCCTTGACATGAAACACGAGTAATGTCTCCCAAGCCCAACCCCCCCTTGGGATAACCAGTTGAATAAACACGAAATAATAACACATTAATACCTCGCCTCCTTCATTCATTTTTCAGTGTCGGCGACAATCTGCGTGCACTACACTAAAACATATTTACACACATTCACTTGGCACACGCACTAAATATTCGGCATAATTTAAAAAAATAAAAACACTAATGCACAGAACTCGTGTGCATTGCTAAAAATCTACACACCATTGAGTAATGTGTGAATACGTGAATCAAGGCCGGGCAAATAAAAATGTATTTCTGGACCAGTGTTATGGATTCCCGTCGGCTGCGCTTACGCCATTCGGAGCATTACATCACGGACGTGAGGCCTACTTGGTTCGCGGGTATATCAACTGCTGCAACGCCGATTACTTGTGATTAACCACGGTTAGCACTATTTTCTGCGTTAGAAATAATATTTTTGCTAGTAAGGAGTGTACTTTAATACAGAATGTAGTTGTAGTGTGTTGAGTAGGGGCGTCTCTCGCGCACTGTTCCGAGGGTCCGCGGATGATTCACGTCAATTGCTCCCATTTCATTAAACCGAGCGTAGGCATGCTGTCAGATGTCTCGGGAAAAATGTTAAATGAGATAATGAGAAGCTCGTCATAACTTAAAATTAAACGGTTTTACATCAGCGGAAGAGATCGCCATGTGCAGTTTGTCACCAGCTTAAATCATTTGAAACGGTTTTCAAAGTTATTTTAGTTTCCCTTATCACTGCAGCAAAATTACTCACACTATCGGCAATAGCAATCAATTTTCACAATATATATCGTCATATACGCACTACGTACCTATAGATCTGGAGATATAATCTAGAACCAAATTTACTTTATAAAAACTGTTATTTATCTATTTTACTTTACACAACAATACCACGACAACGACAATTACATTAGCTAAAGAGACAAAAATTCATACACTCATTACATAAATCTGGAATCTGGATTTGTGCCCGGTTGATGGCAATAGGCTCGCCCCCTATTACATGGGACTTAAACATAACTGGCGAAATGTGGGTGTACTATAGGTACACCTCTGCCTAACCCTTCGGGGAATACAGGCGTGATATTATGTAACTCATTACATAAATGTATATTATTTATTTATTTTAAAAAGCTTAAAATTAGAAAAACCTAATCAGTCTTTTCTTACTCACCTTCGATTAGACTCATTTAATAAGTTTGCGGAACAAAACCGATAAGACGTCATATTATCGCCTATGATTCAGATTTATAATATTTTTTTATGATTGTTTACGCTACTAGAAGAAAAGCTTTTCAGAAACAATAATGTTTGCCACGAAATCGAATTTACAATTAAATCAAAGAACAAGTCTTATTTCGTTATAGAGAACTTTTAAAAATTCTAAAATATATATAAACTTTACATAAAGGCCTAAGGCAACTTTATTTACACGTCCTCGATGCCCTTATACGTGCTGCAAACGCAACTAAAGTAACCGTCATGAGAAGCTATAAATTTTGTAAACAAGTGTTCAGGAGTTCACAACATTTGGACCGACAAAAAAAAATGAATTTGTTTAAGATTTAATAAATTATTAAGTAACAAATATTAATTAACATATATTATTTAATAATAATTATTCGTCAGATTCAGATGTTTCCATTTCTGTGTCTGAATCAGTGACATGTATCACGAAGCTGTCTACAGTTTTATCAATCATCTCATCGATTTTGGAATAAAAATTATCGTCTTCCTTGATAACATGCTCCACACAACGCTTCCAATTTTCCGAAGTAATCTGCTGCAGTCCCTCTTGTAATCATTGTTTTACCTCGTCAAATTTAAAATTTGTATTTTGTTTACAATCCCTGCGACGGACGCGTTCCGGTACCAAGAAACACAAACGATAGCGCTTTGCGTCGTTAAAATATGAGCCGACTAAATTAAATAGGTTGTTACTTTCATATAACCCGTCTATATTTCATGTCGATTGAATATGGTCAATTTATTATTATCTCGTAGTATAAAATGTTTACTTAGTAAAAGATGTTTGTTTACATAATTTATAGCTTCTCGTGACGAGTACTTTAGTGCTACTTTTTCCGGACAAAATCGCCGTTGACGTGCGTTACGTGGAAAATGCTTATAAAAACGCCGTCTTCATAGGTCCTAAATTAGCACAATCATTGAAAAAAGTATCTTATATTTTTCAGTCCTCCTTCTCCCCTTTCCACATAATCCTGTCTTTTGCTAGTCCTTTCGGTAGAAGTCAAGCTCGTCCCGCCATCTTGCTTTGTGTGAAAAGGTGAGAAGGAGGCCTTTGCCCTGCAGTAAGCCAATACAAACTAGTTGGATTAGACTCTCCAAGTGCCACATGATATTGTTTTGCAACCGATTTTCAGCCTTATTCACAAGCAATTAAAATTGAGTTTCAATTGTTATCAAAATAATATTTGGATCAAATTGTTTCCTTCAACTTTAGGTATGCTTTTTATTTAAAAAAAATGTAAATAACTTTTTAGAAAATCAAAGTAAATAATACCTGTTTGGATTCACTCTCCAGCTCCAGGATCTGAAGGGTGAGGGAGCTCTCCATAGCAGCAGACTCGTTGAGGAGAGCATTTTCTTGCTCTATTCCACTCCGGGTTGTTACTTTCTGTGTTGTGTCTAGTTTCATAAGAGCCTGGCGACAAAAAAAATGTGTTATTAAGATTCAGAATTTTTTGTTCAGTGTAATTATTATCTTTAGCCCATAGTTTTACAAGGATCCTTGGGGAACTTCTTGAGATAACTAGATATCCTATGAGAGTATGAGTTTATCCAGGATATTGACTGAATGCTTGATTGCATTAAAATCTGTTGAGCCTTTTTTATGAGTGGAATAATAAACATTTGAAAGTTTTTCTTATAAATATATACATATAAATATATAAATAACTACCTGACTTTTTACAAGTTAATAAGACTTTGTTCAGTATTGAGACTCTAAACTCAGGAATATAAAATAAGCTTGTAATTCTTGTATTGTAGCTTCACTAGTTTCCAATACCAACTCAAACTACATTCATGCCCGTTTTCATTGACAACTAAGTGACAAAAGTGCATTGTTGGATTTTCAACTCTCAGCGCTGAGCCTAGTGTTGAAAATCCAAAAGTGAAAAAAAATTTTTATTTAGGGATTCATTTAAGTGTCACTTAGTGAAGGTAAAAACAGGCATCAGTGTTATACAAATAAATAGTTTGACTTATGTTCTCTGAACAAATACACAATCTAATCATCATCTTTCTGCCACTTTCCTGTTATGTGGGGTTGGCGCACCACGTTTTCTTCAGCTATTCTCCAATGGCAACTGTCAAACTATTATTCACTTTCACTCCCTTCTCTTTCATATCATTCCTCATACAATCCATCCATCTTTTCTTTGGCCTACCTCTCACTCTCCATAGAAATTATACACATTCTAATGTTGAGTAAAAAAGTATTTTCAATATTCTTCTATAACATAGCAGGATGTGAAAATGATTTTTTGTAAGGTAAGCCTCTTGAAAAATAGATTATGTTTATTTTTTTTATTTTTTTGAAGACTGAATTATTTCTAGATTTCATTCTAATTTTCAGAAAATATCTAGACTCTAGAAGCAAATAAATATTTTTAGAGACATTTATATTTTCTTCATTTATTCAACATTTCAAGCGAAAGACGTCTACCGCTCTACATAGGCTTCCCCCAAATGTTTTCTTACTAATGGAGAATGTTCATGCTGACATTAATTATTATTCATTATTATCATGCCACTCAAATGTTATATTGTAATTAGTCACTTTCCTAATTAGAATTTCTAATTTACTTAAACGTCATGTTATGTCATCAAGTCATGGTTTTATAAATTACATCTCATACCCAGCAGGTAAAATAATGAATAACAGATTATACCAGACAAAATCCATTTCAAATAGTGATAACTATTTTCCTGAAAGCAAAGCAGTGTCAATTACAATAGTCCGACTTGAAATTAATTGGTATGGTATGCACTGATAAGCAGAATACCGCAAGAGTTTATTTATGAACCAAAGAAATATTTAATATGTTTCAGGAAAAATATTAATAGGTATAAGCAATTTTTCTTCTTCTTAGCTTTGAAAAGACGGAGTATATTTGGGTATGATAATTTTAGGAATATTATTCCTCATATTGTTGTATAGTTTGACAGTAAAAATAAATATGAATTATAAAAAATATATTAAAATTATTTTTTATGTCAAATAGATACTAGTAATAAATAGTCATTTCATAGAAATGTAATAAAATAACTGTACAATTACATACAGTTATTTAAAAAGTAATACATTGTCATAAAACTAACTTTCTCATTCAGAAAAACTATTCTAGACTTTGGTAACAAAGTTTTGTCTAACTTTTCTGAATGGTAAATAAGAAAGTAGCAGTAACTAATCTGATATTAATGTAGCTAATGCACTAATGTTCAATATATGCTTAATGCAAGAAGATGAAACAGCTAACTGTTACAATGTATGTAGGTTATACTCGTAATTTTCACTTGTGACTTTTGAAAGTAGTGCATAATATGAATTGTATAAAGACGGATTAAAATGTCCGTTTCGGCACGTTTTAATGTACCCATTAATGCATGAAGAGTGAAATGAACAGAATGTAGGCCACTAACCTCTTGTGTGATTTCCAGGTCGTGTTTGGTGTTCTCGTACAGGCTCTCGAGCTCGTCGCATCTTTGCTGCAGGGAGCTCTTCTCCTCCAGCAGCACCAGGCCCAGTTGCGCCGACTGGATCTTCTCGCTGCTGGCTTGATCGAGCTCGCGGCCAAGCCTCTCGATCTCAGCCTTCAGCTCCGCGATCGATAAATCGCTTTGAGCCGCGGCTGCCATCGTGTGACAGTTAGACGGCTAGATATTCAATCTTCATAAACAAAGTAAATAATCTCAGAAAAACAACTATATAAAACGTGTAAAATCAATTGTTTCTACATTCTCTCAAAGGTAAAACGTTTTGACAGCTCATTTCAGTGTTGTCAATGCGATGGATGTTTTTTGACTCTGACACTAACCGATGTCACGTAAATAAATTACCACAGAAAATATTTTTTATTCATATAAAAATATAAATTAAATTATTTTATACATAAGAGTTGGAATTTTATCAAAAATTATAGTTCTCAACTAATAGCACTGCTAGACATAATTTTAGCCGATTATTTGAAGAAATTGGAACTCCCGAGTTGGGATTAATATTTTTACTACTGGCAGCACAAGAAAACAGACTAAAATAATAAGAACAAACTGAGGCAAATGCATTGAATCCGAATGCCAAAAAAAAAACGATAAAAAAAGAAAATCACTCATTCAACTCATAGCCTAGCTACAAAAAATCATCAGTGCATAGCTACACAGTCTTGTCTTGACTGATTATTACCTAACTGTTTTTGCTATGAACCAACTGTAGCGAAAAGAGTCAACAGTCTATTTACCTTGAACTTTACGGCATTCAAGCTCAAACTTGAGGTAAATAGGAAGAATCATCCTTTCCCTGCCCTTTTCCCAATTTATTTGGGATTGGCGCAACATGTATTTTATTCCATTATTAGTCGTCATCTCGATAGTCACTCCCTTTCTAGCTATATCATCTTTTACACAGTCCATCCATCGTTTCTTTGATCTTCCCCTACAGATGTTCTATGTCACGAAGTCCGTTTGGCTATGAATGTTGTCAAGCGTGCACATGCACATTGTTTTTGTGTGCGTAACCTCGAGAGCGCTCAGTGTCGATCGGGACACGGTCCGGACACAGAGTACATTATGGTCCGGATCAGTAGTGGTTTTTAGTTCGCGCCAAATTGTTTCACGGAGTAAGGTCAGCATGGCAACAAAACGAAGAAGAGTTGTCCATAGTGAGGTAATATTTATTTATACGTTTTCAATTAAAATGTTATACAAAGATACTTAATATAGCAATAGAAGTATTTATAAAATGAATGTTTTTTTTGTGTTATAAAATGTTTATATTGTTACGAGCTGGGTATGGGATAAATTAATTACTACCAATCAGACAATCAAATAACTTTATTGAACACAAAACACTTAAAACTTAATCACAAATACACTACTGATCACTATTTACTTAGATATCGCACTTATAGTTCACTTCGATTCGCTTCGTTGTATCGCCTAAATCAGACTGACCCCATCGTGTGTCGGCGCTCTGCTTTTATACCGCATATATTCAAGAACATTCTGGCTATGTGTAGAACGGTTCCAGAAAAACATCAACAAATAAACATTACCAGGAAATACAAAAGTAGTAGGTATAAAAAATAATAACCTACTTGTACCGAATAAAGAAATAGGTACTTTATGCCCTAGGCGTACGGTCGAAATTACAATGACGAGTTCTAATATTGTTTATAAGTAGTTACCTACTTAACTTCAAACTAATAATAATGGAATGCTTCTCGAAGTTTTTAGCGCAAACATACTGTAATCCGTGCTTTCTCGAAAGATCTCGTACGTACGACGTAACACTGCCCCCTCCTTAGACATGCTCGTCCCGAGCATCATTAGCCCTGTAGTATTGGGCCAATCGGTCTACATGAACAATCTTAGGCGCACCTCGTAGACCCTTCTGTATTCGGTAGGTGACATCGTTGATCCTAGTCACGACTCGGTATGGTCCATCCCAATTTGCTTGCAATTTCGGAGACTTCCCCTTGCTCCGCACTGGGTTATGTAACCACACCAGTGAACCCTCGTCGAAACCCCTACTGTTTGCCTTGCGGTCATAACGGGTCTTCATCTTCTCAGACATCTGTTGGCCGGATTGTCGGATATGCTCATAAACATCATTCAACTTGTTACGCAAATCATTTGCGTAATCTGTTACACTACGTGGAGCATCAGGGGGAGCTCCAGTGATTAAATCTGCAGGCAACCGTAATTCTCTTCCAAAGTTCGCGAAGGCTGGCGTCACAGTCGTACTTTCGTGGACTGCGCTGCGGTAGGACAGCAGAAACGGCTGTATGTGCTTGTCCCAATCCCTCTGCCTGCTTTCCACGACTTTTGCCAGATATCTCTCCAACGTTTGGTTGAATCGTTCCACCATTCCATCAGATTGTGGGTGGTAAGAGGTGGTTCTGGTTTTGTAGGTACCCATCAATCGACAAGTTTCCTGAAATACTTGCGATTCAAAATTCCTTCCTTGATCGCTGTGTATTTCTAAGGGTACTCCAAAACGACAGAAAACTTCCTGAACTAATTTATCTGCGACAGTTGTAGCTTCTTGGTTAGGAATGGCGAAGACTTCTGGCCACTTTGTGAAGTAATCCATGACCACCAGGAAGTACTTGTTTCCGTTCTCACTTTCTGGAAATGGTCCCGCAACGTCTAGTGCTATCCGTTCCCAAGGGGCTCCAACGTTGTACACTTTTAATGCACCTCGGCTGCGTGTGTGGGGTCCTTTCACGGCCGCACAACTGGTACATTTGCGACACCAGTCCTCCACATCATCTCGACAGTGGATCCAGTAAAAGCGTTCTCGAATTTTTAGTAGAGTCCTTTTTACTCCCATATGTCCTCCTGAACATCCATCATGGTAGAGCCGTAGAACATCCGGTACCTTAGCTTTAGGGACAACCATTTGTAGATGACAGCTGTCCCCTCGAGCGTTTTCCCATTTACGGCACAAGACTCCATCCTGGACCACCAAGCTGTTCCATTGCGCCCAATAACTCTTCGTGATGGAACTCATCGCAGCCACATCACTCCACTTAGGTTTAGGAGCACCAGCTTTGACCCACTCGAAGATCGGTTTGATGTCCGAGTCATTTTGCTGAGCCTGCTGTAGGGTTTCCTTCCATTCATCGCTGAGATCTGTTCTAAGCATCCTCACGGGCACTACTTCCTTAGTCTCTTGCCTGGCACAGTGCTTACAGTCTTCAGGACAAGGTCTTCTTGACAAGGCGTCTGCGTTACCGTGAGTTCTCCCACTGCGATGTTCAGTTATGAAGTCAAACTCTTGTAGTAGTTCAATCCATCTCGCCACTTGCCCCTCTGGATTCTTAAACTGTAATAGCCACTTCAATGCAGCATGGTCAGTTCGTAATTGGAATTTACGTCCCAGCAAATATTTACTGAAGTGCTGCAATGTCTTTACTACGGCGAGTAGCTCCCGTCTTGTAACGCAGTAATTTCTTTCTGGTTTGGATAAAGACTTGCTGAAGTAAGCTATCACAACCTCTTGGTCTCCTTTCCGTTGAGACAGCACGCCCCCAATTCCAGTATTACTTGCATCGGTGTCAACTATGAAGTCATTTTCAGTGTCAGGATATCCCAAAATAGGTGTATTGCACAGACGTTTCTTTAATTCCTGAAATGCGACGTCGCAGTTCTCGTCCCAACAGAATTGCCGCTTTTCCTCAGTGAGTTTGTGCAGAGGTTTCGCAATGTCGGCAAAATTCTTGACAAACCTTCGATAGTAGGAGCACAAACCCAGAAATGCTCTGACCTGTGTCTTGTCTTTTGGAACTGGCCAATCCTTGACGGCGAGTACTTTTTCTGGGTCTGTTTGAACACCTTCCCCCGAAACTATGTGTCCTAAAAAGTTTACTTGTTGTCTGAAAAACGAGCACTTTTTCGGACTTAACTTGAGATTTGCTGTTTGGATTTTCGACAGCACTCGGTTGAGGTTTTTAAGGTGATCTTCAAATGTACGGCCCACGATGATAATGTCGTCTAGATATACAAGACATGCGTCTCCAATCAATCCGGCGAGTACTTGCTCCATCAACCTTTCAAACGTCGCAGGAGCATTGCACAAACCGAATGGCATAACTTTAAACTGCCACAACCCTTTTCCTGTTGAAAATGCAGTTTTCTCCTTATCCTTAGGGTCTATTTCTACTTGCCAGTAGCCACTTTTCAGGTCAAGTGTGGTAAACCACTTCATACCAGTCAGCGTATCCAGTGTGTCATCGATCCTAGGCAGCGGGTAGCTGTCCTTCTTCGTGACGTCGTTCAGTCGTCGATAATCCACACAGAAGCGCATACTGCCGTCTTTTTTCTTTACCAGGACCACAGGAGAACACCATGGACTCGATGAAGGTTCTATAACACCGTCCTTCACCATTCCCTCAATCATGGTTTCCACCTCTTTTTCTCGTGCAACTGGCAGTCTTCTTGGTCGCTGACGGATTGGTAACTCATTGCCTGTATTAATCTTATGCTGAACAAGTCCAGTTCTCCCTATGTCAGCATCGTTTGAAGAGAAAGTGTCGGCGTACTGAAGTAACATCTTCTTAGCCTTGTCCATTTCTCCTTTAGTTAAATCGCAGTTTTCCAAAAGCGTTGACACGTCAAATTTTGCACTACGAATTTTATTTCCGGTAGGCGGATCCTGCAATTGACGCATCCAAGCTACTTCCTCGCAAGTACCGATCAAGGTGCCCTTCTTGATCACATGCTCCTTGTCACTTGGGTTCAGTATGCGTACTGCTGAGACGTTGGTGGCCTTGACCAGAGTACGTGCCATCTTCCATGGGAAGTCATTGTTCACCCTTTCTATCAGAACACTTCGATCTTTGTGTCCAGAATTCTGTGGTAAACTAATTGGCACAATTGTTTCTGATCTGCGAGGAAGAACAATCTCTTTCAAGCAGTACACTTTTCCTGATGGTGCACCTTCCATGAAGACTTCATCTGAACCACATTTCAATACTCCTTGATCAACGTCGATCTCGCAACGATGTTTCCGCATGAAGTCCAAGCCCAAGATGCAATCGTCCACTATATCGGCCACGATGACATTATGCTGGTAAGTTCTATCACCCAATTTTAACTCCACCTCCTTCTTGCCTCGGACGACTATGTGCTGACCGGTAGCTGTTAGTAATCGTATACGGTCGTGGTTATCGACGTAGTCCCCAAGAAACCGACTTGCTAGGTGAGAATTAACGACCGTGTGAGAAGCTCCAGTATCCAACGTCAGTTTGCATGGTGTTCCGTTGACTTCGCCTTTGATGGTCAGGCTGTTCCCATCATGTGCTTGCGAGATCAAGATTCTCGGGGCTCTTTCAATACCAGCCAGCACCCGCCCCCCAGTCCTGGCATTTACTCGTTTCCCTGCTGTGGCTGGGCAGTCACTTCAGCCACCCTTCCCTGCTGGTCTTCTCTCGGGGTGCTGCGCTTAGGACAGCTTGACCGAAGATGACCCCTTTCTCCGCAAGTGTAGCACCTAGGACTGTACCCTTGCGGCCGGTCGCGTACAGGTGATGCTACAACCCCCCTGACGCGGTGCGTTCGGTGGTCCTGCCTCACTGCCTCTACTTCTAAGGCATGGGCCAAGGCGTCTTTCAGCGTCTCATGATGCCCAAGTCTCACAGCGGCTCTAACTTCTAGGTCGCGTATTCCATCAACGAACGCTTGTACCAGATTCCCATCGATAAGTGCAGGGGCAGACTGGTATGCTTTCCGAACCAGCTTTTCAACTTCGAGGGCCCACTGCTGTAGGTTCTCGGTACTACGTTGAACACGATCCTTCAACTTAGCACGAAATTAGCGAAATTAGCACTTAGCAGTTTAGATACGTGCTCCAGGTGCGCGTCGCCGTATCTGGACTCTAACGCCTCCAGCAGCTGCTCGTAGGTTACATTCTTGCCGAGCGCCTCAAGAATGTTTAGGGCCTGGTCTCGGAGGCCCAAGGTGAGCGCGGTCATGGCTTGCGGTTTTGTCCATCCATTCGCCTTCATAACAGCCTCAAATTGAATTTTATAAGCCGACCACGAAGATGTGCCATCGAATGGAGGCACCTTAAAGCCCCGCGCTGAAGGTGCAGCAACTACTGAAGCTACAGTCACGTCTCCAGTCTTCAGTTCCCCCAAAGCCTTCTTCACCCCAGCGATCTGAACTTCGGCTTCTGAGAGGCGATTCTCGTGCTGCTGTACCTGATCCTTCATCACCTTTAGGTCTTTGCCAAAAGTTGCATGAAGATCCTTTATGAGGAGCATCTGCTCGTCTTGGCGGCGGACCTGCTCCTCTTTATCTCGCTGCAACTGCTCTTCCAACCGGCGAGCCTGCTCCTCTTGACGGCGAGCCTGCTCCTCTTGACGGCGAGACTGCTCCTGTAGCAGCGCCATTAAAGCTGACAAGTCTGGCGCCATTGATGCTGTAGGAACTGCGGATGGGCCAGCGACTGGCACTGACGTAGGCTGGACACCACCCGGTGTCTGTGTTGGAGAATGTCCAAACCGCCTTTGGTCCATGTCCTGCTGTCGCTGACTCCTGGTACGGATACCGTCCGTGTCGTCCTTCGGTAGGATTGGCATAATTTATCCCTCACTTCTGACACCAAATTGTTACGAGCTGGGTATGGGATAAATTAATTACTACCAATCAGACAATCAAATAACTTTATTGAACACAAAACACTTAAAACTTAATCACAAATACACTACTGATCACTATTTACTTAGATATCGCACTTATAGTTCACTTCGATTCGCTTCGTTGTATCGCCTAGATCAGACTGACCCCATCGTGTGTCGGCGCTCTGCTTTTATACCGCATATATTCAAGAACATTCTGGCTATGTGTAGAACGGTTCCAGAAAAACATCAACAAATAAACATTACCAGGAAATACAAAAGTAGTAGGTATAAAAAATAATAACCTACTTGTACCGAATAAAGAAATAGGTACTTTATGCCCTAGGCGTACGGTCGAAATTACAATGACGAGTTCTAATATTGTTTATAAGTAGTTACCTACTTAACTTCAAACTAATAATAATGGAATGCTTCTCGAAGTTTTTAGCGCAAACACACTGTAATCCGTGCTTTCTCGAAAGATCTCGTACGTACGACGTAACAATATTACTTAATTATTTTGATTGCATTTTGTTTTAGGGTCGAAACATGATAGCTAGTGTTTATCATTTTCTGCGAGAAGAATATGAATTTACAAAATCATTAATGGAACTCAACTGTGATTTGTCTCATTTACGAGACATTACACGCCGTACAGCTGAAGCTACGGGTGTGAGCCAAAAACAGTTCAAAGAATATTAAAAGAAGAGGAGGAATTGCCATCCAATTCATCAAAATTTACTTCACCTATGAAGAAAAGGAGAAAGCGAGATAATAAAGTGGATATAGATAATTTTACAGCCGATGTGGTTCGCAGTACTGTACAAGATTTCCATATTGTCCATAAAGAAATTCCAACATTAGCTAAGTTAAGAACAGCATTGAATAAAAAAATCGGATTCGAAGGTTGTTTAGAAACTGTTCGCAAGTTACTGTTGAAATTAGGTTACAAGTGGTGCAAAACAGAGAACAACCGTAAAGTCTTGACGGAGCGTCATGATATACAAATGTGGTGTTTAAAATATTTAAAAAAAATAACAGAGTACCGCTCTCAAAGTCGGCCCATTGTCTACACCGATGAGAGCTACGTCCTTTCGACACACGTGCGAAACAACACCAGGGCAAAAAAAAAGGAAAGAACTCCGTTTTTTAAAAAAAATTGCACAGGCACTCGCTTTATTTTAGTGCACGCGGGAACCAAGGATGGTTTTATTGAAAATGCTTCCTTGGTTTATAAGGCCAACTCAACAGCTGGTGATTATCATTCAAATATGAGCTATGATAACTATGTAAAATGGCTAAATGAAAAGTTGCTACCCAATTTACTTCCGCGCTCTGTCATTGTCTTAGACAATGCATCTTATCACAACACACGGGCTGAACGACTACCGACGCAATCTACAAAGAAAGCCGATATGCAGCAATGGCTCAGGGATAAGGGTATAGCATTTGATGAATCTCTTCTTAAATTGGAATTGTACGATACAATAAAGAAGTACAAAGCCCAACACGTAATCTACAAGATTGACGATTTTATAAGAAGCAAGGGTTTTGATGTCTTACGCCTTCCCCCTTATCACCCAGAATTAAATGCGATTGAAAATATTTGGGTGATCGTTAAAAATTATGTCGCATCGAAAAATATCGAGCAAAACATGACGAATACGGAAAGACTGATCAATGAAAGTTTGGGCCAAGTTAGCAGTGAAACGTGGCAAAAAACTTGTGCTCATGTTGAAAAAATTGAAAAAGACTACTTGAAATATTTTGATCTCGATTTTGAATTTATAATCAATGTACCAGATGATTCTGACGACAGCAAAACAGAATCGGAAATTTATCTGATAGTGATTGAAAATACTGAATAGTCCTACTTGTTTCGTTTCCATTCTGTAACACCAATGCTTAATTAAATGCCTACATATTCTTAATATTTTTGTATTTATTGCAACCTAATCTAATTTATTTACAAAATGTATATACTTTTAAAACCAAAATTTTATTTAGATTATTAAATCTCGACTTGAATATATATCAGATTTTTTTGCTAACGTTACCTACTTTTACACACACAAGCGCGCTTGTCGGGATACGTCACTACTACAATCAAAGCCGAACGGACTTCGTGAAATAGAATATCTGTACTCGTATAGCCACCCACATTCATACTCAAAACTTTCCTTACATTTCCCTCATCCCTCCGAAACTCATGCCCATAATATAATATTAAAATTAAATACTCTATTTTAGTTTCTCTTTAACCCAAATATTGACTAGTAGATAGTGCCTTACAGGCCAATTAATCAACTAGTCTGTCGCACTCCAGTGCTGAAATTAGGGTTCATACCCGTAGCTCCAAATCTTTTGTGCCTGCTGCTTCTATAGCAAACTATAGAAGCGGCAGGCAGAAAAGACCCTGGTCAAAACCGGGACCGCTGTTCTGCTCCTTAGGAATGCGCGGCCAGGCGGGCAGCGTTCACGAATGACCGGCGGGTGGGAAATCGCGCGCTGTGAGCGTTGACGAATTACCGGTCTGCACTGCTCCCCGTCTCGCCGCGCACATACCTAAGGCGCGGACACGGCAGTCTCGGTAAAACTATAGCCCACCCCCCCTATTTTTTCGATCAGTGGAAAGTGGTGCTACCAAAAGCCAATCTTCGCATCAGTATTGAAGTAAAAATTAAACAAATATTGGAAAGTGTTACTTATTTAATTTTTTATTTTTTAAACACCAAATTGACAATAATTACAAATTTTGTTATAAAAATTACAATTACGAACATCCAAATCAAATAAAGTGAGGGATGATAACCGGATAATGTAACAAAATGGGGTTTACACACTGATTGCGCAGCTTTCCGAGTGCTATTCAGTGTGGAAACATAATAATCGTAATGAAAATTTAGAAAATATTAAATTTCAAACAATATTGCATTTTATAAACTATTATTAAATTATTTCCTACTACCGGAATCGAAAATGTTAAATTAATGATATTTTGATAATGACAGGATTTAATAACACTTTAACAAATAAGGAATTAAACAATGTTTGAACGTAACAAAGAAGATTATGAACAATTCTACATCAGCTCTTTAGTAAATAACCAAAGCGCAAGCGCATCAATCCTGGAGTTCTTAACAGGTTTTAGAAGTAGGTAGAACGAAGGATCCTTAAATATTCTTTTCCCGAAAACTGGCGGGGAGGTATTGGGGTTAGCTAGAATCGAATGCAAGAACCAACATAGTTGTTAAATAATTTAACGTTTCCTTTCGACTTCTTTGTTACGTTCAAACCTACCACTCATAATAAAGTAAAGGAAAATAATGTATTGCATATTAATATAGAACCAAAACATATTTGGCTCTCTAAACTATGTTAGCACCGGTATGAATATCAGATGACATGAAAAAATAACGATGATTCCCCAGTAAATTCGCTTACACTCATTTAATAATTGACCTAATTATCATAATAATCTTACTGTAAAAGGAATGCAGAAATATTATTGCTATTTTTTTAATTCACAAAGATAATTTTGGAATGATCCATGTTCATTTCGCAGTAAGTCGACATTACTAGATCTATCTTCGAATCTTCACAACACTAAGATAATAATTATCTAAGTTTAACAACTTGAGAACGCCAAATTATTTCGGTCGGTGCTGGATTTACCAATAGGCCACGTACAACAGAGTTTCATTTTTTTTTATTACAACGCGTTAGGTGAATTCCCGGTAAGCATTCCCGTCTTTCGAAAAACGAATTAATCGATATAAGAAACTAGAATTCGCCTTAAAAGGAAAAAAAAAAAAATTACCGTCGCAATTTCTCTTGTGAAGAAAAAAACTATTATCTATATATATATAAATGAATCCCTATTTCCTTGGTCACGGCATCACGCTAAAACTTCTGAACGAATTTGGATGAAATGTGGCATATGGGTAGACCATGACCCGGAGAAGGACATAGGGTACTTTTTATCCTGATATTCCCACGGGATAGAGACTTATGCGGGTGAAACCGCAGGGCGCAGCTAGTTAAAAATAAATCTTTCATACTCGAACCTAAGCCAGTAAATTCTATAAATAATAATTAATAACATATAACTATTAAATTGAAAATTTCAACGTTTTTCCTTATAGTTAAAATTGGAACCCTGCAATTTTGTTATTACAGGCTTGAAGGAAAGAGACAGATATTGGCCGCACAGTCGCTTTGTCTCTTTTTAGACTGTGGTCATTTTTGTGAGGCTAAGGCTCAGTCCATTCCTAATATCTATGGTTTCCCCAGACTGGCACAGGGGTAAATCCACAACTGAACTCAATTTTGATTGATATCCCTCAGTGGAGGTGATTTATAATAAGTTTTAAATCAATATTGGCGTTAACAATGTGTTTGCTTGTACATACATTATCTAACTAAATAATATCATTTGAAGAAAAAAATAAAACTTAAAAATAAAGATGACTATGAAGATGTTATACTTATAAAATAAAAATTTGTAAATTTTTATTATGGTCACAACAAAATCCAATATTTTGTACTAATCGGCATTTTAAACATTAATAAGTTATGAAAATAATTATTATAAATTATTTTGGGGGATACTATTATGAAAAATTGGCACCGAGATGGCGGGAAACGATTTAAAGCTGAGCGTCTACTATTTGTAGCGCCATTTTGTTTTTCGTATAGGTGTAGTGATTTTGTGACTTAAATTAGCACAAAACTAGTATTGCTAGCATATAGAATGCTTATCTACACTTCTTATTAAGAAGTGATTATTTTTATATGCTTTTGATGAGTTCTTGTTGCAGTATTTTTAGAACTCAGAATTGCAACGGTTTCTTAGCTCTGTATCGATATTGAGAAGGCTGTTAATTTATTTCAATTAAAAATGTATCACAGTAAGATGTGAAAAGAATATTAGTAAAATCAGTTTTTACAAAGTATTGTTGTGAGCAAAAAATAAAACGTTGAGATTATAAGTTGAGCAACACAAAATAAATTAATCGCATCACTAAAAAGAGCAAAATACGCTACAACACTAAACCAATGTGTTATTGCTTTTCTCATGGACGATTTAAATGTGAATTATAATTTTATTTAAATTAAATAATTAACCATATTGTTAAATGTTTCTTCTACATCTACTTGTACTGTTAGTATTTAAAAGTAAGATTCGGGCATCGAGTGCGAGATAGGTGGCAGTACTATCGACACGACTGAAATATCGATACTACCTTTCTGTGAAATATTCTTGTAAGTATAGCGTTAATTTATAAGTTATGAAAACACGTTAATTACTAATTTTATAGTCTTGGCCTTAAGAAAATGGGCACAGACTTCACTCGAAGCCCAAATCTCATTGTTACTAGATCGTTAAAGGCTGCCCCATAACAAAATCTAATCCTTGTATTCAAGAAACTTTTAATTTTACACACTAATTTTAATTTCTCTACCAGAAATAGTGTTAATAGTAAACACATCGAATCTTATTCAACTACTAGCCTGTATAACATTTCAACGAATAAATTCTGTTTATTTGGCAGTGGAGCGATCTAAAGAGTTGCCATTTGATGGTTTCGACACAGCCATAGACAAGAAAACTCCTTTGGTGTCACCTTTTTGGTTATTTTACTGGGGCACCGATAATTTTCTTTTAATTAATGCAGTTATCAAGACTTTACTTTTATTGAAGGGAAAACTTCTTAAGGCGCGTTGTACATTTTTGAGATGGGACTAAACCATTGATTTCGCGACACTGTGATGACACCAGCTTTTGACCATTAAAAAGACATCAACGCGTTGATTACCGCGTTTCCGATATTTTTTCAAGTTTTCACTTCTGTCGGCACTCCCGGAGTACCACTGTTTTTTTTTTAACCAGTTTACCAGGTTTGATAGCTATTATGTCCTGCTTAAATTGAATGAAGATATTTTTCCTTTCAAAGTTTTCTTGCCTTTGGAATCGGATCTAACACAATTTTACCTAATATTCACTACATTTAACTCGCTACTTATACACCAAACAATTACATAATATTAAACAATAAATTCATACTAATATCGTCCAGGAAGTCTAATCCATAGACATAATATCTACGAACACACTATCTGCTTCAATTTCAAAATAAAATATGAGATAATTTAATATTAACTACTAAATTACTACTAATACTTATTTATAAGTACATTTATGAATTTTAAATAGATAATAGTAAAATTAGTCTAATTTAGAGTCCGTGGTCTAGAGAATAAATAGGATGTGGGAGAAGCAAACAAAAGAGATGCTTTTGATAAGGTTACGGAAAGCTAGCGTTGCCCAATAAAAGTAATGATATAAAAATATGACCCCGTCAAAAAGGAACGAGGTATCATCTTGTAATTAAATATGTTATCCTCAACCCTAGACCCCGGCCTCAAGAACTGATTGATATAAATAAATAATTAAACATTAGACATAGACTAGAGAAGAAAATAATGAATCCATTTGCTCAAATAAATTTTGAGATGTATACATTAATCAGCACCAAAATGATCATAATATTCATCATATTTTCATAAGGTTGAAAAACTCACTATAAGATTCATTTAATTTTATCTAATTATTTACAAAACAAGATAGAACATCGATTAGGAAACACGTCGAGACGAAGGTGAAAAATTGTAATTTACAAGAAAGTTTCTAAAGTACGAAAGTAGGAAATTTCTTAATTTTAACGACTACCTAAAATCTCGACTGACGTCTACTATACTAATTACTAATTCTACTGTTTGTAGAAGACAATCCAGGTTCGACAAAATTTGAAAGTCTTGATAAAAAAGTTACGTACGGAAAAGAATTGCCAGAGTTGACAGTATCAATTGTGTACAACATAACATTGAATTTTTCGCTTTGATAGCCGCCCCGAGCCATGCCCTACGGAGTTCCAATAAAATTGATACCGGCACGAATCTTTTGAATTATTCTACAACCACTATATTAATACACTCGGAGTAAAGTTAAACAAAAATTAAGGACAAACTTCACCCGAGTTCACCAACATTTACTCAACTATTTAACCGTTGTTTCAGAACTATTCAAAGTTGATCAAATACTGGTTGGTTCTAGTTTCTTTAGAATTAAGCATCATCTTTTTACATATTTTTCTGTTCCTTTCCTCTTATCTGTTTATATGTGTGGTAATTACAAACGGTAATTTTTTTATTTTTTATTGGTGAACCCGGGCCTTACTGGTGTTTAACTGAACTACGAGTTTAATATAAAAAAGACTGCCGAAGTAAGTTTACATAACCACACAGCCAGTAGACACGTCGTCTCGCGCGGGCGCAGGTGGGCGGGGCGGAGACACCGTCACGGAGGGCGTAGGCTCCGCCCCCCCTGACTCCTTCCTTCCCGCCTGCTTCGACACCTCTGCCTTTTGCGGCGGAGGAAGCTTAGCTTCTTGCGTCTGTGGTTTCACCTTCGTCTCCTGGCCTAAGGAACTGGTGCTAGCAGTTCTGACCCGGGATTTGGATATTGACAGGCGACGCTCTCGAGTGTTGATAATTGAGGTTAGGAAGGGAATCTGGTTGCTGATTGCCATCATGAACGGCTTGTATCCGAGGCTGGAATAAACAGTAAAATTTGAAAGGTTTTCAAATGGCTGATAATATGATGTGATAATATATCATCATAACTTACACTGGGTATATTATCTTGAGTAGATTATATTGTCTCGTAAACATGATGGTTCTACGAAACAATTTATGGGAGCTTCGAAGTCCAATAAAACATTATCTTTGAGATTTAAGCATAGTGGTAATTATATTTCACACCAGTGCAGCTGTTTTTGATCAAAGTAAAGAACAACTTATGAGATGTTACGAAAAAGTTGAAATAAAGACGTAAGTACCACTCGGCGTCGGTCCACGCGCATATATCCTGCAGTGTCCTGCGCAGTCGTCGCACCGCGTCCAGAGTGACGTCATTGCCTCGCGCCGCGTTCGTAGTCCGTAGCACTGCGAGCGCGTCACGTAGCACTACCGCTACGATTACTGCCCATTCCACGCAGCTTGCTTCCGTCATTAGTTGTAGGTAGTATCTATAATAATTCAAAGGATTTTTAAGGAGGGAAAGCAATAAAACGTAGAAAGTCTAAGAGATTATCCTCACAAGAAATTCTACACAACTCTTCGCATTACTGTACGAAACGAAAAAAAAAGATGTTTTTTTTGGGGTCAACGACCGCCGTTATTGGAGTAACTTGAAGTATGAGTTAATAATAGTAGATTGTTTGCCAAGGGAGCAAACAACTATTTGTAAGGCGAGAGTATGCTTTACATAGTGTTGCTCCCGAGGTGAACAGTCGCTTTTTAACACCCTCTATCAGAAAAAAAAAACTTCTGTGATCCGACCCCCATCAGGAACGAAATTCCTTCTCACGTATGATTTAAAAAAGAAAATTTTCGCATCCGCCATCGTAGATTTACATTTTGACCTCAATATCGACTTTAGCACCTTCGAAAACTATGAAGACGATACTCGTGAAGAAAAATTTAAAAAATTTCGCAGCTGCCATCTTGGATTTACATTTTGGCCTCACTATCGGCTTTAGCACCCTCGAAAACTATGAAAAAGACACCCATGACGAAAAATTTGAAAATTTTCGCAGCCGCCATCTTGGATTATCATTTTGACCAAATTCACACTTTCTCTCTCTCTCTCTTGCCAGACTGTTACTTGTTCATACAATGTTCGTGTTTGATCTCTTTTTTGCGAATGGAACTTTTACTAACAATATACACATTCCAAATTCTAATATTCAAGCTATTTTAGTCCCTGTTTACGAAGAATAAACTAGCTCTTTTTGAATAGATGCTAGCTCTTCTTATTTTATCGTTTTTCGATATTGATACCCGTCACGTCTGTGGAGTTTCACTAGCTAATTTATTTTGACCCTGTATATGTGGTTGTATTATAGTTTGACCGGGACCGCTGTTCCGTGCCTTATGTATGTGCGCGGCGAGACGGGGGGCAGTGCAGGTCGATCATTCGTTACCACTCGAGGCGCGCGGTTCTTCCGTTCTCAATCTTATTATTATTGAACATAAAAAGTTATTGGTGTTTAAAATTCCCATTTTTAGTACCAAAATTACCCCAAATTCATTAAAAATTAGCAAATTTTCAGCAGGGAAGACTTATAGAAACCCGCTAAAGATCGGCCGCACACGCCCCATGTAAATAACTCACGGTTCGGACAGCGTTTTTTTACATGTTGTATTATGCCACACACCTGAGCTGCACATGCGAGGTGTGGGAGCCCCGCTCGGCCTGGTGGTGGTGCAGCCTCTCCATGAGCGCGGCGTAGCGTCTCTCCTCGCCCGCGCCCATCGCGTCGCCGCCCCACGCCACTCCGCCACCCTCGGCCACACTGCCTTCGCCCGCAGAACTGAGGAAAATATATCATCGATCAGGAAATGTGTTCAAATGAAAGAAGTCAATTTGGAATTCTTGTGACCTTTCAAAATAAAGACAAATGTGATAGATAGCGCCCCACTCCGCTCCGCTCCATACTAAAGTACAGCTTATAGTACAATAAACGCGGAGTAGGGCGGGTCTTCGTAGATGCCACTATCTTTACTGGTAATTTAGTACTACACATGTAAAACATAAGATCCACGTGAATAAAAAAAGGAACTTTAAGGTTCAAGATAAGAGGCCGTACACGAAATCGACTGATTTTGATCAATTTTGTTCATTAGTTGTGAGAAAAGGAAACAGAAATTAAACAAAATTATGTGATTTGAAAAGTCGAGTTCTTTGTCTTACATGTGGCTGAAAGGGATTTTTCAAATAAATTAAGTATTCATGGAAAATCACTAATATTCGCAACAAGTTTTCCGAAAAATGACGCCAGACTGACGTTTGATCGCTTTTGATTTTGAAAATTAAAAAATGTCATCAACATCATTGGTCTACTTGCATGTGGCTGAACCACTTTTTTCAACTTCCATACAAAATATAATAGAAAAAATGTTGAAATAACGTAATTTTCTAAAAAAACTTCAAGACAATTATTACTTTTATTTTTTTCTAGTACTTAGAAACATTTTAAAATTTTTAATAATTACATAATTATTAATCTTCATACATTAATCTCCATTTAATAAAATCTAAATTTTATTTTATAAATAAACAATTACTTAATTTCGTAAATAAATGGCAAAGTGAACTACATTAACGATCGTGGCGAACCCATCTCGTCAGCAGCGACCGGGCCTTCCCAGCGTGAGGACGTATCACTGTGCGTCGCAGGCACGCAAGCGTTCCATATAAATATATTCCAGAAATTGTACGCTGACTAACACATTTTGACCCGCATTTTATTTTAAGTACTTTGTTTTAGAAGATTTTTTTATTTATTTCTAATCAAATAAGTTCTGTAATCCCGACGACGCACTCCGTAACTCTGTCTGATACCATGTATTAGGTCACTTACCTAACAGGTCCTGGCGACACAGGTACTACACCTGTCATTAAAGGAAGCGCAGCGCGTAGCGGTAGGCTCATGTATCCACTGTCACCGCATAGACTGTCTGATTCAGCTGATGGTGTGTAGGAACCTAAAATAATAACATTTTCTTAATATTAACAAACAGCAATAATAATGACTGTCCAATTTTGGTGTATAATAATTGGTATTCTATACAGGGTGGCAGGGACATCGACGCGAAAACTCTTACCATGGATTCAGTACATGATTCTGAACCTCCGTGCGTTGAAATTGTTTAATCGGTTATTTTTTTTTTTAATCTGCTGTTCAATACATTTTAACCGCGTAGGTATTGTACTTTTCTATGAAACAGCAGATTAAAAAAAAAACATCCGACGAAAAATTTCAACGCAGGGGCGTTCAGAATCATGTATTGAATCCATGGTACAGTTTTCGCGTCGATGTCCCTGCCACCCTGTATACTATTCTACAAGTCTCGGCGGTGAATAATAAGTGCCAATAATTGTGGCAGTCGTGGTCATAAAATGAAGGAGAGAGATAGCACACTCAATATATGTAGTATCCTACTCACACATTTTATAACCGCGACTGTCGCGAGTTTTGGCGTTTAGTATAGCCGCTCGTTTTCTCTTGCCAACTAACTTGCAAACAAATGTATTACACAGTGTACTTACTGGTAACAGTACTGCCCTTCCTCTGTAGGTACTGCTCCGCATCGTTAACTACAGGGTAGGGCCACGCGAAGTCTTCGTGCAGTCTCTTCACACACAGCACTGCACTATCGACCTTAGCTGCTCTCTCCCTCTCTCCGGCTAGCCATGCAACTAAGTGCAGGTCTAAAGCAGCCGCCATTTTGCCTAGCGCGTATAAACGGGCTGTGGATAGGAGGAGACGCGCGTGGCGTTGGATCATCATGTCTATGAAAAATTCTTCGGCTGTACCGTTGTAGGAGTCCCTGGTAGAAGAAATAAATATGGTAATAACATGTTTTAAAATTGTTTGTTAGACAGAGACAGCACTAATAAGCGGTTAACGATTTAGTAATGGCACACCACCGCTATACATTTTCCATTGCGCGACAAGGATGGGAAACATTTGTTTCACATTAAACCCACCGCCACCTCACTACATACCCCGTACTCTTTTGGTCCTTCGAGCCGGATCGCGCCTCACGTAATTTCGGTAATTCGGAGTGTCGTCGGGTGAGATCAAAACTATCGTAAAAAAAAGGAAGTGTATATCGTGACTTGAGTAGCAGCACAGTCTGAATACCAACAGATGAGAATAATAAAAACCCTTCCATTTCAACATCCTCTACCATGACAGAGTTCATTGATACTCAATCAATGATTTATAATAAAAATAATAATTTTATTAAACCTTCCGAAGACGCACTGATGCAATAATGTGTCGGTCAACTCATTTATGAAATATCAATTAGAATTTATCAATTTATTTCATTCTTCTGAGAGTAGTCGAGCAGGAAACACATATCTCATTTATTTTTAAATCATAATTTATTTTTGACGTGTAAAAGTCTTTTTTTTAACTAATTTACAGAAATAAATATCATTTATCATTGTTTGTTTAGTGTTCATGCTGCTGGCGTCACTGGTGATAAAATTTAGCAGTGTTCTCTTCATTTTACGTACCTATCAGCCCTGGCAGGAACAGACTTCTTCCTCTTGACGGCGGCCGTGGCCCGCGCGGGCGGAGCGTGCGGCGGCGGCGCGGGGGGCGGGGGCGCGTGCGCGGGCGGGGACGGCTCGCGGGGAGACACGGTCGTGCTGAAGCTGCGCCCGCGCGCGCCCGCCAGCTGGGGAAGGGGTAAGGATGTAAGCTAATTCATTATTGTTCAAGAACGAACTATGTAGTTGGTTTTGAACATCATGTTCTCAAAAAGCCACGACAAAAACGTCTCTTTTAACTTTGGCAGAATACTACAAGTTCGAAGCGATCCAAATCAACCTACATATTAAAATAAAAGCATGGAATATTTTTTCCGAGCTATTTACCTGCATACTGCCCAGTATCACAGACAAGTCCTCTGCGTTGGGGCTGACTGTTTGCGACTGCACCACTTGCCCATATTTCGCTTGAACGTTTACCGAGTTTCTCGGCGAATCGACGTCGTTTGGATCTAAAGAGCAAACAATAAAATTGCTTTAATAATTTAAGCAGAATCTATAAATATAATAAAATACTAACGAAGAATTTCTATCTATTTATTTGGATGTATGTTCCGGATTGGCGCTAAAACGGCTGAAAAGATTTGAATGAAATTTGGCACAAAAATAGTTTATAGCCTGGATCGGGTACTTTTAATCCCGGTAGTACATTCCCGTGGGATATTTACCAACATCAACGAGAGCGAAGCCACGGGCAAAAGCTTGTACTACATGAATCGTCGCAGCATATTCGGCTTCCCCGTCCAGTTTACAGCCAGTGGTAACGAAGAGAAGTGCTAAGTCTTGACGTTAGTCACTTTATATTTTTTGTCATTTAATTTTAACAAAAACTTAATTCTGTAAATTAAATATAATTTTGTATACTTATTTGATATTTGTACGCCGTTGACGGCATAACATAGAGATCTCTGTACCTGTTTTATTTACTACACCTATTTTTACAAACCTGTTTAAAAAAAAAAACACTACTTTGGCTTTATCTATGCCTGGACATGCAACGAATTTTTTGCCCAAGTACAGTTAAATAATATGCTACACTTTAATTCCATAGATTTCAGTACATTGATTGTTTTTGCTTTTGGCTAAATTGGAAAGATCAGAATTTGCATAAATTCTCCAACCAGCTTTCGAAAACTTGTGCAGCAAACGTTCAAAACCGAGTCGAATAAAAGGTTAGTTTTAGATAACATAGTTTACCTATAGCTCTCAAGAATCTGACGAGATCCCTGGCGAGATCCCACCTCTCCTGCTGCAGCGCAGTATCGAGCAGTTGTGTCGCTAGCTGTCTGCTAACCGTCGAACTTTCCAAGTTCTAACAACAAACACTTACGTTTAACATTGAACAATGTTCAGGCCAACTATATTTATATTTCAATGAATATTCAATTACGTTAATATTTTTTGGGAAAATATGTTTATTGGTTAGATTAGAAGAAAGATACATTAAGCCAGATACAGTATTTCAGTTTTCTTAATGTCCGTCGGGTATCATCGCATTTCCGAATACAAACGAATGCTAATTTCCATGTCCATCAATTATTAGATTTATCTTGTATAGTCATTTGAATTCAGAACTTAGTACTTTATTGTTGTTTTGTTTTGATTTTCTTGTGAACTATAAGACCTGTAAAACTATTTTTCTATCTGTCGTGCCTGCGACTTTAGCAGCTTTCCTACCATTTTAAAAATAAATTACAATACATTAAGTTAAAAGAGTATTAACAACTCTATATCCAAGTCGACTGAGAGCGTCCGGTCCGCACAAAGTGCAAAGGGCAACTGATAGAAATCCATCAACTGACGAAACACGAAGTTTGCCGAGGGACATTAAGAAAATATAAATACAGTACTCATTTATGGCTGTAATGTAACCGAAATCGTTACTGTACCACAGCTCGGCAGTATAATATTATGTAATTGTTTAATGCTGGGTTCTCACCCAGCATTAAACAATTACATAATATTATATTCATTGAAGAAATAAAGAAGAGTTAAGGTATTATATCGTGTGCCCATGTCGTATAGAAAATATCTAAAGCTCTTGCCACATAGCGAAGGCATGCCGAACCGAAAGCGAGGCGAACCGTTTAACATTTGTGAAAGCGTTCCTTGCATCACGTCAAGCCAGGAATACACTCAGTAATTAGCGCAAACGCATGCAAGTAGCTTGCATGCCACTGTTGCATACATCATCGTGCGTCGTTTTCATGCCATTGTGCAATATCAATTTCTGATCCAATCAGAAGTTGATATTGCACAACGGCATGAAAACTAAGTAGCTTGTTTGGTATTGTGCTATTGTGCCATAGTATGCATGTTCATACACAAGTTTTACATAAGTTATCGAATCTATAACTATCTATAATATAGATAGGGCCATATATGAAGACGCGCCCCATTTTTACACGCTCATGCTTACAGTCCAGTTATCGCGTTTAGGAAGAGTGGGGAGCGTCTTCGTTGATGCCACTATCATTAATAGCATGTGTATTCCTGGCTTCAAATAGAAAAGCGAATGCGGAGCGCAGCACATTTAAAAGTCGCTTTTGCCACGCCACGCTTTCGGTTCGCTGTTCCATGTGGCAAAAGCATTACAGCTACTTATAGCTTAAAGAGATTTTACTCCTTTGTAAGTAAAGAAGAAGTATCGCTACTCTCAACAAAGTATACATTTGGTCGAGTCTACGGTTAGTAGAAATTCGCGCAAACAAGCGGACAGTATTGTTTTAATGTACCTTAAACAGCTGCAAGAAGAAAACATATTAAATTCAGAATCATAACGTTTTAAAAATAATCTAGTATTTATCTAAAATGATGATGTGGATATAATTATTTAGTAACCTTTTCCGCTTAGCTATTTCTAAAGAGTCTTGAAAAGACCAGGCAACACGCCGTGTTCGAGTTCACGACAAGTTAATCGTGATGCCTCGTTGAGAGGTGAAACACATGTCGATTTCTTCCAGGGTCTTTTCAAGACTCTTTAGAAATAGCTAAGCGGAAAAGGTTACTAAATATATCCACATCATCGTTTTATAATGGATTTCCGCAAGGTCACGCCTGAATCAATTAACTATATTAGTATTTATCTGAAAACTTTGCATATATACCTGTAGTATGATTAAGTATGAGGCGGCTGTGTCAAGCATCTTGCGTTGTAAACATTCTTGGAACAATTCCTTTGGTTTGCCTGCTGCTGAGAATAGGTACGCCCATAGCGCTATCTCTGTCTTTCTTGCGCACTGGACCACTGTCTGAAAGAGAAATTATATTTGTTTGATCGAGCGTCAAAGTTGTAAATGTAGATAGATGACATCATTCATCAATGCCTTGCCCTTATCCCAATTTATTAGAGGTCGGCACAATGTCTTTTTCATTCATACTTACTTACTATTAGACCACCACCACGTAAAATACTGGTATTCAGCTGCATCCGGTGAGACTGGAAGCCGACTCCAACACGTTAGGAGAAGACTAGATAAATGATGACTTACGTAAGTGCCGTTCATTAGGCTCGCAAAAATTCCAAAAATGGTGCGACCTATATATTTTTTTTCGTTTTGTTCGCCTCAATACTGGCGTGGTTTAAGAAAAAAGAAAAGTAGGAAGAACTCATAGGATCAGCCGAAAAATCGAAAAAACATTTAATAGATAGATATGTATTTTATAATGTAATGGTTTCAATAGCGGTCTTTTTAAGCACGTTATTTTGTTATACGTTCATGGTCCATAATCCTTTTGTTTTGTTGAAATACTAACTTAAATTATGAAGAAAATGTGCGCGGAAAACGCAAATTTATTTATGTATTTGTTTGTTTGTCTTTCTTCAACATACCTAACACGGCCAAAGGCCAATTACATTTCATTTTATTACCTACAAAGAGTAATTCTTTTTTGCGTGGTAACGGCTGTCGGTACCTCCAATGATTTATAAATGCCACCCGTCCCATTTGACCAGCAGCATGTATAATGGACTATTTGCTCATTTGTCTATTTAACGCGCAATCTTTTATAAATCCATTTGCATACGTTTAGTAGGTGTGATGTATATTCAACATTTGTTCTACATACTAGGAAAGTAGTTTATAGAAGAGATTGCAAGCAAACACACGAATTATGCAAACATTTTTATTTTGAAAAAAAAAAAATCTATGGCACATTAAAATACATCTTGTTTTCTCTGAAGAGGTGGATTTTGATAAATAATAGACCTAATTAAGATTTTTTTTTTATAGCAAGGCTCTTAACACTGTCTATGCGAGTTTTAGCGAATATTTTACTGCCAATCTATTCTGTAAAAATCTGACTGTGAAAACTCAAGTGAAGTCAACTTGAAGTGAGCTATCAATGCCCTACCAACGGGTAGAATGATAGCTCGCTAGATAGTGAGATTTTTGTAGAAATTCAAAGATTAAGAAATCAATTTTTTTTTTTAAATATTTTTCTCTTCACAAACAATGGCATCTTATAACTTAGAGAAACTTGAAAAACTGTAACAATAGTTTGTGAGAGACTGGTGTCTGCACTAGGAATACCTGTATAGTAGATCACCAGGGTCCCAACAGATGGTATGTAAACATAATCAGTTAGTAAATGTGAAGGGATAGGGCATAGAATATATCAAAGGTCACTCACCTGCAAATACACAGGAAATTCATGCACAAACTCAATAATAGACGGCAACTGTGCATCAGGTATGGGCTCCTTACTCGTAGCCTCTTCTTCCAACACCTCATGTAGTAGCAGTTCTAAGGAGTGCGGGAAGTAAGCCAGTTGTGAGCAAGAACGCGCTATCTCCCACGCGTGGTAGCCCAAGTTACGTCGGAGCAGCTGACGTAGGATTTGGTGGAGGTAGACTTGGCTCTGAAGGAAAATAATGAAGGACGATTTTATGTGAACGCCAGAACTATGCTCTATGCAGGGTGTGTCGAAGACAAACTACAAGTCCTTAATATAATAATCATAAAGGATAGTCTTTTCATTTCAATAGTGTCTTTAATGGTATTCCGTCAATATCTCCTCGTTACTTAGAACATATGTTAACAAAGACGAGCTAAGCCTAGTGATGACATATTAATACAGGCCATTCAATCTACTGCAATTAAAACTCAACTTTAGTAACTTTCGCATACGGCTCAAATTGGCATAAAGTAATAAATAAAAGCTTGTAATCACTGAGGGAGACTTGTGGTATTATCGTAAGCTCCATTAGTCTGTGCTGAGTCAAGAGTTCCACCATATTTCATCAGTTTTCATCACCACCGTTTCAGCAAGTGCCCTGACCTGCACTTATCAGTAAGGATATCTGGTGGATGCATCAATTTCAAGTTTGTTAGTATAGGATATCATTAGTTATTAAGGCGTAAAATTACTAGTTATTTGGAAAAGTCTTTGTTACCAATGTTTATTCGAATAAGTGGTAGATAATTGAATTTGTAATGGACGAAGCAGGATGCAAATGAAATATAAAGGTTTTTAATAACTTCCTTTCCTTATGTTAAGACTAATAGGGATATGCGCAAATTTCTTTATTTAATCATAGTTTGTATAGGCATTTTAATACGGCAAATTTAAAAATTAAACTTACTGTTCTGTTGACGACACAAAACGGCAATGAGAAGACTGAGTTTGAGTCTGAAGCGTACAATGTTGTGTCGTTCTCAGCTCCCAGTAGGATAGCGTCGTCAAACAAAATTGCTGTCAACAAGATTATTATCAATTAATAAATCTTACAAAAAACGAATAAATAGGTAATTAAGTTTTTGAAAAGAAATTACTATAGTCCAGAAAATACTGAGTCACCATTGTCCGCCGGCCTAGCCCCGCCCATCGACCAATCGGGTCGCAACAAATTAGAAAGCTATTCACAGTGACCATTTGACGGCAGATCCTCGTACAAAACGCTTGTGTCTTTTGCGACCTGATTGGTCGAGCGGCGGGGCTAGACCGATGAGTCACTATTTTCTTAACGTAAATGGACTAAAAAAAAATCCTACTTCAGTTTCATATCCCTTCGATCACAAAATACTTGTCAAATAATAAAATACTCGTAAATCCGACTTTATTTAGATTACCTAAGCAGAAGAAGCAGTACAGAAGACTAAATATATTCTTCTTGCCCATGTCCCATGTTACTTGGGGTTGGCACAAAAAGTATTTCTCTTCCAATCTCACTCACTCTAACACCACGCTACTATACAAGAATTTTAGGACCATATCTACTCACTCAGTGGATAAATATTAAGATGGAACGGCAGCATGATCCTTTTAGCCATAAACGTATGTCTTCCAGAATCAGGATGTCTAGTTGCATCCCTTGGTAGCAGAGGGAGCCATACCCTTGCCCCTAAGGCTCCACACCATAGCCATAGAGCTCGGGAGAGTTGGGTTTGTGAGCCGGTGACGCTGCCACAGGACCAGACACTTTCGACGCAGGATGCAAGGACCGTGGCTGGAAGGCAGCTGTAAGCCTGAGGACAATGGGATGAAAATATATTAGTTTTTAGAAAGTGCCTCAACTGCCGGCGCCGGCTCCCGGATTTTGGTGCCGGCGCCAGTTGGCAAATTGGCCGCCGGCGCTGAGTTTGAAAAAAAAAGCGGAATATGGGGTTGGTAATTTGGCATATTGGAGTAGATAGGCGGGGCAGGTATAATTTAAAAAATAAAAAACATATAATAAAGCATTTTCTTTTTTCCATTAATATATTTCCATAATCAATGATTTCTATACTCGTAGTAATCAAGTACTACCCGGAACTGAACTAGGTCCGGTCCGGATTAGATTAAATATTTTTACTCGCAAAAAAAGGTTAGGTTAGAACTGTGACCCCCAACAACTAGAATATATAGAAAAAATACTTTAGTTAGGGTTAGTTAGTTCTGAATACTGGAAGGGTTTTCAAAAGGCCGCACCGGCGGTGTCCATTATGACGGCGATGCCGGCAGCCGATATTTTTAATCTCAGCTGCCGGTTCCCAATAGCGTTATTTTTAGGAGCCGGCGCCGGCAGCGGAGGCACTCCCTAGTTTTTAACATCCATATTACATTTGTTGATGGAGTGTGTTAAGAGCAAGGATGAAAGGGAATCGTTGATCAATGAATTTAAATTGAACATTTTGGACGTGGGGCTAATTCAAAACATTTTAGCAAACCCTAGATCGGCGATTGCAAAAAGGTTATGTGGACTGGTGAAAGTAGTGCCTAGTCATTGAATGATTATTCTGTTACAGTTTATAGTTGTTGTTATATTAATGTTAAATAGTTGATAAGGTACGATGGGGGTGGCATATCCGTATGGACAAAAACCCCCTGTTATTAATAAAGATTAAAAAAAAAACATCCATACAATCTTTAATATTATAAATGCGAAGGTAACTCTGGCTGTCTGTCTTTTACCTTTTCACGCCACAGATTTGGATTAAATTTGGCACACGGGTAGACCATAACCTGGGTTTTAATATAGGATACTTTTATACCGGTAGTACGTTCTCGTGGGATATATTACGACCTACACGCGGGAGAAGCCGCGGGCTAAAGCTAGTCCTGTATATGCATGACCGATATTTGGGGTGATGCTTAGGTGAGGCCTATGTATAGTAGTGGACGTCTTTTCGGTTAATATGATGAAGATGGTGGTTTAATTAAAGTTTCAATTTATTACCGCTGTTTAGATGCCAAACAAATATTAATGATGGCGATAGCGACTACTTCTAAACATTCTCAAGATATTGATTTACAAAGAGCAGCTGCATTCTGAAATTTTCGTGGCTCTGCGCTAATGTGCAACAAAAGTCATTTAAAATCAAAAATATTGTTTGACAACTATCATGTTATCTTGTTATTAATATACTAATGTAGGGCAACCAAGCGGATCCGATCTAAATTATTACGAGTCGAATATAATACAAGAATTTACTAGTAATAACTGTCTTATTTTATTACTGGCCTATAGTAAATAGATTGTTTTATGCCATTTAATTGCATGTTTTCGACAAGTAATTTACACCTTAAGCATAAAACCAGTTCTGTACTATATTTAAAATATAGAAATTGTAACATAATATTTTTTCTTGTCTGTTCATGTCGCTGGATTTACTGAACTTCACACTCTACATACTCATATGCAAGCAAAGTGTTCCTACCTTGAAATCAATAATTACTATCAAGTTCACGAGCATATAAAACAGGTGCAAAAATATTGGTGCCTAATGTAATACAAGTAATATCTGATAATGATCACACTGACCGACATCCGTCAGTGGAGCGTGCAATCAACCGGGCGTTTACGATGCCCAGAGCCGCACGCACAGACGCAACTGGAGCAAAACGTCGTATCATTAACGCGTTTAAATGTATTACAGATAAACAACACGATTTGTTGATTAAACCTTAGATTTACAAATATTAAGTTATCACGGATGGCAATCATATAAATCATCGGTGCAATTGATCAGTTTCCGATTTTGAAGTTAACTGAAATTTTTCACGCGCTGACCCGCGCGTCCTGCATACCGAGGCATCGAGCCCTCTTTACATATTAACGCGCGTTTTCACTGCTCGAAGGCTGTTCTATGAAAATGAGGAAGCCTGATGCAACTCTGGGTGATTGTTGTTACAGCTAGAGCGAGTGCGCGCCAAACATTCCACATCCGCAACATAGGACATGAAGGTCTAAACCAATCGCCTATAAATGCCTTCAAAGTGCTGATTGCTAAGCAGTGCGTTTTTGACATCACGTCAGTGCGTCTCCGGCATAATGAATATTTACGTAGCGGTTCGTGCAATGAGTTTTTGCTTTGAATTATCATGTTTTAAGGATATGTTTATGAAGTGAGTTTGAATTTTGCAGATATCGTGCCTCCTCGCCTTGACGGCGTCCGTAGCGGCTGACGGACTAGGAGGAGGACTTGTATACGCTCCAGGACATGCTTCAGTAGATTATTATGTAAGTTTTATCGACATCATATGCGTAATTAAAATTATGTCTCTCTAATTAATCGGGTATTTATTTCTTGTAGGCATATCCCAGATACGCCTTCGAGTACGCAGTGAAAGACCCACACACAGGAGACAACAAGGCGCAATGGGAGAAGCGAGACGGAGACGTAGTAAAAGGTAACATATTATTTTAACAAAATTATAAAAACTTATGATAAAAACTTTTTACAGATATTTCATTTGTCTTTTGTTTACAGGGGCTTACTCACTAGTTGAACCAGACGGCAGTATACGAATCGTAGAATATTGGGCAGATGACAAATCAGGATTCAACGCAGTAGTGAAACGGATAGGACCAAACCTGCACCCAGTGCCCATACCAACATCAATCTACAAGGCACCCATTCCAGTATTGGGCCATGCATCGGCCATTGCTCCCATATCTGTAGGACCAGTGGCTAAGTTAGGAGGATTAGCAGGCGCTCCCCTAATATCAGGACCAATCTTTGGTGGAGCTATATCTACTGCCAACCTTGTGAAGCCAATATCGATAGCACCAATCGCGCCAATCATTAAGACCCCAATTGTACCAATCGCGCCGATTGCATCATACGGGCCAATAGGACCGATTTCTAAACCCTATGCACCTATAGCGCCATTATTACCATCATACTCGGGACTCCCAGGTCCTATTTACAAAGCTGGACCAGTATATTCAGCACCTCTGCCTATCTACAAACCCGCACCAATATACACTGCTCCACTGCCAGGTCCAATAATCAAAGCACCAATATTGGCGGGAGGGTATGGAGGATACGGGGGAGGTCTGATCGGAATTGGCGGTTACGGAGGACTGAAAGGTGATGGCCTTCTAGCAGGATACGGTGGATACGGAGGCATTAAAGGCGGCGGTCTGGTAGGACTTGGAGGTTACGGAGGACTTAAAGGCGATGGACTAATAGGAATTGGTGGATATGGGGGAATTAAAGGCGACGGTCTGGTAGGAATCGGATACGGAGGAATTAAAGGCGACGGTCTGGCCGGATATGGTGGATACGCGGGGCTAAAGGGTGATGGTCTCCTCGCAGGGTATGGCGGTTACGGAGGTTTGAAAGGCGATGGTCTTGGATACGGTGGACTCGGTTTGGGTGCCGGTTATATCAAAGCCCCTATTGGTGGCCACGGAACATTAGCTGACCTTGGCCACGGCTTGCTCAACCCGTGGAGCGCGGGCGGATCTTACGGCAAACACTGATTTACTGCAAATCTGCTATCCTACAAAAAACATACGTCTTAATGCCGCTGTCCATTACTTACTTTTATACTTTGCCTTCAAATCTGAGTCCCCTTTAAGAGAGTTTTAAGGTTGGATAAGTCAAGAAACTATTGTACATAAGATATTTAATATTTATGTTGCTAATTATAAGTCAGACTAGCACTAATAAAGCATATACCACCATGTGGTAGTATCGAGTTGTTTTATTGCCCTGAGATTAAATAATAGAGTTAAAATCATTAATCAAGAATACAATTTACAACAAAACAAAGTTCAGTTTTGTTTATTTTAATAGCACATACAAACTCACGCCTTCTTCCCATAGGTGTGGGCAGAAACTACAAAACGCCCCTGCTACGACCCTTACACATTCCTTTTGCTTCGTTTACGTTCATACTTTTGGTCATACACGCACGCCGCACAATAGCACACTCCAAAAATAGTTATCTAAGAAGTGGTACCACAAAGATAAGCTGAAATCAGAAAACCTGTAATTAAATTTAACTATAGTCTGGTCAATCAGTAGTTTCCGCACAATTTTATAATTGGCAAGACTTTTCAAATATAATTATGGTAATATTTTAACGGTATGTTTTAATGCTTGAACGCACATCTGATTTTTATTTCCCTTTGAATATTTAATTAAAGGCAAAACCAATTTCAATGTGTACTTAATATTAAGATTGAGATTTGAGCCAAACGCTCGTTGTATTTCTTGAATTTTATTCAAGAAATAAAATTTAAAAAATTAATGAAAATTAATAAATAATAATAACATAACATCACGCCTTGTTTCCCTGAAGGGTAGGGCAGAGGTGTACCTGTAGCAAGTACACCCACATTTCGCCAGTTATGTTTAAGTCCCATGTAATAGGGGCAAGTATTCAATTCAATTCAAATTATTTTACTTCACATAAACCTACAAGGGCACTTATGAAACGTCAGAACCTAGGTGCACGGTTACTCTTTCAAAAATAAATAGTTTTTACAATGTTTTCAAATTACAGTGTTAATAGGTATGAGAGGACAGTGTAGGCCAATCAATGATATATTATAACTGTATATACTATGACAAGTGGTCTGTGCTTTGGTAATTTTGTTTTTTTTTTAAATAATTTATTTGGTTACTATTTCGGACAGAACCGTATTAAACCAATGCTGATTGTGTTATGACAGATTGGAGACATGCAAGACTGACAATGATATACAGTATAATTGAAGTATATGAATACACGATTGTTTTTTGTTAGCCAAGTTTATAAAGCAAATTCAGTAAGGGTTCTGTCTGTCTGTCCTGAAGTGGTTAAAAGTGAGGTAGCTAAGATACTTTTCATGTTTTTTTTTTATGTTTTTCAATCCTATTATTTGAACAAAGGGTGACTTATAAATTCGCAGGAAAAAAAACATCCTTCACCCTATTTTTTTCTATGCAGTCATTAACAGCTTACGAGCCTCTTATATAGCGAATTTTTGGATTCCTTTGAAGCAGGTGGATATTTTTAGAGGTAACCCTAAATACTATGCTAAATACAGAAGCCGCTAGGTACATAACACAAAAAATATTTGCTCATTTACAACATTGTTTGCATACATTGGGTTTCATGTGAATAACGAACCAGTATATTGAAACGGGTCACACGAGTTTTACCATCGTTAAACTTATAAAAGGACTGTGTTTATACTGACACTTGAACATTCTGCGTATCACTGCTGACAATATGAATCGTTTTATAATGGTTGGTAATTATTTGTTGATATCATATCTGAAAGTTGATGATGCAGTTCAACGTTCTTTGGAAGATTACGTCTGTATCGAATAGGTTATTTAAAAGTGGGTTTCGAGTAGGGAGAAACTATTTCCAACAGATAAACTGATAAAGACATTGTTAAATATTGAATAAAATAAATCAAGAATTGCAATCCACGTCTCTATAGATTATTTTTTGCTGTTTAATAAATTAACATTATTTAAATGACTATGGTTTAAAAAATAATGTATATAATTTCAGATTGCGTGCACACTCGCCGCAGCTATTGCTACTGTTTCCGCTGGTGCCATTAACGTAGTTCCAGTCGTTGACAAAATCGTAAGTATCCGAGATTAAGACAGCCCATTAGTGATGAAACATTTGTAAATATGAGTTATTTAACTCTCCTCTCACTAAAATGTTATTTAAGGTTTTTACTCCCTACCTATATGATACAAAAGGAATCCTAGCCTGACAATGAAACTCTTGGAAAAGATTTGGTATTTATTACTAAAGTTGACTTTAACTTTCCAGGATCACCCCCGTTACGCGTTCAACTACGTCGTCAACGATCCAATAACAAAAGACAGGAAAGCGCAATGGGAAACAAGAGACGGCGACGTTGTCAAGGGCTCCTACTCATTGGTCGAGCCTGACGGAACACTTCGCGTCGTGGACTACGCAGCCAATGACGTCACCGGGTTTAACGCGGACGTCAAGAAGATCGGCCCGAACGTACATCCTCCAGTGTTACCAATAGCGAAAACTGTCGCTCCTCTGACGTCAATAGTTGGTCCTGTGAGCTATGGCTTCGGAACAGCACCCATTGTTGCCAACTTACCGAAGCTAACGAACTTCGGACAGTGGAGTCTACCATGGGATCCCTTTACCCACTCCTACGGAGGATGGGTCCCATTAGCGGGCCCCTTATTAGACAAACCGTACGTCACAATATTCAGCAAGAAATATATTGACGGTAAAGTTCAAAAATGGTCGACAGGGCCAATACCGCTGTATGGTAGAACGTTAGTATTGAAGACAAAACATTGAAGCTGACATGAAAGAAGTTGGTTTTGTATATAGCCTTGGTTTATTTATTATTTACCATACTGGTCAAGGACAGGTCTTGTCTGAGGTGTCATTCGTTGAATTGAATTAGCCATATACTTGAATTACGAAGTCTTCTGAGCGTGTTGGTGTATTGATACTATTTTAGTCAGAATTGAGACTAAAATAACGAATCTATAAATGATTCGTAAATACTATTTTACAGCGACTAATCTACTGTAAATACGTACCAGCAATGAAAACCGTGATCTGAAGTTATTCTTTCATAGAGCGAAAACGTATACAATATTGGATATATTTTTTACTGTAGTTAGTATCAGCTAAACAAGCTAATAAAAAGACTGTTCGACGAGAAAAATCCGTTCTTTCACTATCAATTAATCTGTGAGTGATCCGCAGGCTATGAAATGTATTACAGAACATTGAAATTTATACATAAGTACTATAATATCTCATGATTAGTTAAAACAAGCCGCTGTCCGCGACTTCGCGCGCGTGAACCCTAATTATTTTTCTAATATATAAGCCTTACTTACTCCTTATAAAATCAGCTATCTGCCGGTGTTTGTTCGTCAAAATCGGTGCAGCCGTTTCGGAGATTAGCCGGAACAAACAGACAGGCAGAGAAAAATAAAAAAGTTTTTTGATATAAGTACAGATACTTTCCTATGAATTTTGTAAAAAGCTATTATTTTGACATGAAAAATGGACATTTCAATTTTATTTATTTGTATAGAAGATAAGTGTCCACACGAAGATCTACACCGAGTCAATAGTAAAATAGAATAGTTTAACAAGAAACAGTTTGGTTTACTTAAATGCTATCAATTTCACACATCTATTTTTTATTTTATTTTATTTAATATTTATTTCTGTATCTATCTAACCATGACATCACTGCGGGCCCTATCAGAAGACCAGCGCTGAGACATTTTTTTTTAAATGTCGCAGCATATGCTGAGATAGGAGCCTTTTGGCCTCGTAAGGGACTTTCCGTTACTTTTTCATTTGTTTTTTAATTTTTTATTAATGTTTTAATAAGTGTGTTTTAGTTTAATTTGTGATTTCCTGTGCGAGTCTCAATAAATACTTTTTCTTTCTTTCTTTCATCAAAGCTGAAATAAACTAGCGCAACAAATTACCATTTTTTTTTTTCTTGGAACAAATTTTTGACACAAAATAAAAATTAAACAAGGTACCTGTTACTGAGATAGAATTTTATGATAGACAGCTGGTTTGAGGTTATAACGGAGATCTGCGATCAGAGCCTTTTAGAAGGTAGTTGCACCCGACTATTTGCTGATCAAAACTACACCATTAATAATGCTGCGATGTATGAATGTGGATGGTTTTACGAAAAGGCCTGCCTCCAATGAAACTTTAAGTGGATTATGTGAATGAAATAAGCACGGAGAAGACAGCTGATACAGATGTGTGGAAGAACGCATCCTAAATAAATTGTAGTAGGGTTTTAGAGGTATGAGGAACAGGGTGTAAAGTTCACTCATCCTGTATTGAAAAGAGAGGATGTTCCGACCAGACGGGTGTTGTGTCTCGCGGGCAACAGCCCAACGATTGATAATCATATATTTGATGATGATAATCATATAAATGTCGATGGCGCGGTAAACTCGAATTGCGCGATGCAAGATTTTGTTTGACGTTAGGTTTTTGATGCGTAGTTCACATTGGCGATCTAGGTGCTGCCACAAGAACAAGAGGATAATGAAACCCACTCTGTCTCTGTCATGCGGATATTGGAGAGTTTTTTTTTTTTTGAGGTCAATAAAAAAAAAGTCTTGCACAAGAAAATAATGCACACTAGTCAATTTAAATAATTCTTCTCTCATTTCGGCAAAAACTACATACATGAGAATAACTCATGCCGTGGCAAAAATATTTTAAATGATAAATAATTGACCATATGTCAGCTTGCACACGCCAATATAAGTACCAACCAAAAACATCGAGAAACTAAAAAAAAAAAAACTAACTGTAAACAGAACTAAATATCTAAATAAAGCTTCCAGGCATAAAGGGCGTGCCCGCTTACATAAAGCTATATATAGCTGTAATTGGAAGTTATAAATAATGAACTAGGACCATCGAGGTAAAATTGTAGTAAGATAAAAGCATGGTATAATAATATACTTCGCCTGGTATTCTCTTCCGACGATGGCCTAAGACTACGTCACAATAAGTGTTGCCATTGGAAGTCCTTTGCAATAAATTTAGGAACTTTCTTATTTAGTTAATGAAAATAAAGTAAATTACTAACTACCTTAACTATTTAGTAACTCGTGTGATTCATCTATTTAGTTTTAAATTAATGAACATATTGAATTATTAGTTCATAATTGCTTTGTTAAGTTACAAATGCATTTTGCACGGGTAATTCAATCACACACAGTGGCCATACATAGAATTGACAAGTGTCATACTGACAGCTCGCCATTTCATCGCTATTGCCGTGTCGCTCATATCTATAGCGTTGTTTCGCTCGGTGAGCAAAATACTGTGGTTCCCAAACATTGGTTACTGTGAAAAGGAAAACTGTGTAAACTGTGAAAGATACGTGCACAATAAAAATGGTTAATTGTACCATACTAAACTGTAAAAATAGAAGTAAAAAAGGCGGTGTAATAACCCAACTAGTTTTTTACTTATTTACGAAAATATCCACACCTTGGATATGGGACACGAAAGATTGATCTAGGTAGCGTAGCCTGTGATTGGATTTTTTTTTGTGTCTAGGGGACAACTAATTTACCCTTGCAATGAATTGATCAAGGTTGCTGATATAATGGAGAGAGAATTTAATAAATACCACGGTGAATCTATGCACGATGAAAAATTCATTTTCACAAATTTGACACGGATTGTTCATGATGCCACAAAGGACTTGTATCCTCAAATTCATTATGAAGTAGTACTCTATTTAGTTCGAACGAGGACCTATCTACGAGTCAGTGGCGTGCCTAGGGTTTCAAAATAACGCAAGCCCAATAAAATTTTAACCGATTTCAAAAAAAGGAAGTTCAGTTTTCGACTGAGTATGTAGGTACCTACGTATGTATCATCGCAATTTTCTCATAAACTACTGATTAGGTACAATAAATTAAAAGTGAATTCATCCATCCATCTTCTTCTTTCCTCCTCTTCTGCTAAATGACAAACAATATCGACTAATCTTTGAAAAACACTACGGTTGTTTTCAACGCGCGTGTTATATTTTGAAATTTCCTCAGATAACTGGCGTGATATAGATGTCTCAATTCGTTATTTACCAAAATTACCGAAAGAAACCATTGCACACAGGTGTTTATGGGAATTTGCGTGCCTTTTAATGGCGCCAGATATGTTATTTAAATCATTATAACCAGATGTATTCCAAACGGAATCTTCATTCGAAAAAAATATGCAGCCCCAGCAATACAACTTATTAGTATGCGAGCAGCCAACAATCCAACTAGTTTTATACACTGATCTATTAAATTTTCGTTTATGCGATTTACTAGTCTGAGAAATACACAGATTAGGCGTCGGTTTTAATGAAGAAATTAACTGTTTTTTTCTGAGCAAATTTAAAGATTTTACCTTATCTTCGCCAATCAAAACTTGAACGCATTTTAAATCCTCACAAGGTACAATTACCTCCATTGTTGTAGGTAAGTCACCAAAACAATTGTATCACTGAGGAAATCTAAGAAAACACACAAAAAACTTTAACAAGATAACCTTTTTCCACTCAAGCAAATGAAACAAACAAACAACAACAAACTGAAGTTAGTTCCATTCTCGGATGTCGGGAACTATTCAGTGTTGTCATTTAGGCAAAAAAAGTCGCCAGGTATATGAAAAATCTAGCTAGATGTCGCAATTTTTTTATTTTTAAGATATTGCTTGAATATTTAATTTCGTTATTTTAAAAACTCGCTAGTTTTTATTGTTGCTAAATGTTAAAAAAGTTTCCTAACTCGTTAAAAATCTCCAAGACGCACAGTGGAACGAATGTATGGAAGCGGTTGGACGTAGACATGTCCGAAAAATAAGAGTAAAATTATGACAAACTAATGATGCCATCTTATTCGATTACTTAATGCCTTCATAAATTGTGGTGATGAATTTCTTCATAACTCCCATATTTCGGGAGTAATTTGAGAAAATGTGAAATTTTACTATGAAAATGAGTGTATTGAGCTCTCTCCCTCCTGATTCCGGGCTTGTTTCAAGTAGCGGTCTCTAATATCGTAATGCTATTACTAAGAGCTATATTTAATACTAAGACACATAGTGCGCCAAATGTGCACTTTCTGGGATAAAAGGAAATGAAAATTTAAAAAAAAAAACGTTTTTTCCCCATTTGTATTTACTTTAAACCGCAGACAGACTTATTAAGAGGTCTATAAATATATTATATATATACAGAAATATATATTAACAAAAATATTCACAAGAACTGATGAGAGTATGACTTTTAAGTAAGTTGATAATAAATTACCTAGTTTCATTAAAAGTACAATAAATAATTAAGACGTAAGCTCTAATTTACTAAGTTACACATTTTAAAACAATAACATCATTTAATTATCTTCGTCATCATCATCATCATCAATTAATTCAAATTCAGAATCGATGTCCGCTAAATCATTTATGTTAACAAATTCGATATCACTTTTCTCAGAATCCGTAAGCTCATAAAATTCCTTAAAAGAAGATTTTTTTACAAACTTATTTCCTTTTGGACGGATACTTGTAACAAGTGGATCAGAAGACAGTAAAAGATTGTGCATAATATCTTCATTGCATGAGATACTGCTATGCTTTCGAGAATGCCCCTCTCTATATTTTCTAAAATCTTTATTTCTAGCCTCAGATGCCTCTTCGGATAGAAAACCAATGGGCACAATTGACATGTTCTGAACTATGTCTGGCCCATGCATTAAAATTTTATGAAGTGAAGAAGGCATATAATACCATGGGTATAACTCCACGTAAAGCTTAGCAGTATCAAAGCAGAACTCTCGGAATTTAGTTACGTTGATCTTCTCTCCTGATGAAATACACTGCAAGATCACACAGATTTTTCTTAAAAGCATAGCATCTATTCCGGTCAGTTCAGCAGATTTAGTGTAGTTTTCAAAAAATCTCCTTGCCGAGTTGCCATTGTTGGTGGATCCACTGCCTTGTTTCACAACATCGAGAAGTAAGCCCGTTTCTCTTCTTACAGCCTCTTGAACTCTTTTCTTCCTGTCATCAACTTGCCTTTTTGCTATATCACCCCTTACTTGCCATGATTTTATGTCTAATTTGTAGGAAATGTGTAATAAGCATTCCATTGAGCGAATCCAAGCGTGAAGGGTGCTTAAGCTATATTTATACATGTCCTCGTTTGCGTGTTTATCTTTGATTAACTCTAAATTATTCATTTCTTTAGGACAAGCCTTGCATATGTCACACACTGAAGCTGCTGTATTGGATATAATGGAATGAATTTTACCATCAATCATTGTCAACAGCAGTTGGTGTTTGACACTAATTCCATCAGTGATGGTGGATGGAGTTAAGGCTTCAATCTCTGCTTCGATTTCAGCCATCTCTCTCTGCACATTTTCTTTGGTTTCCTTTATAAACTTAAACAATATTGGCCGGCAAAATGAAGTGGAAGATGGTCGCTCGTTTTCCCAAATTGTTACACCTTTTGAGACGAGCCGCAGTGGTACAAGACTAATCATAAAATTACTAGCAAGATCGATTTGCTCATCTTCACTCGTCCTTTGATGATAAATGCTTTGGCTAGATGATCCGTCAAAACCCCATTTGCTGGTCAATACGAGCTGTTGATTGGGATCAACAGGGGTTTCTAACGACCTAATAAGTCTTCTTGAGGTTAAATCCATCAAGGCTTGTAATTTGATTTTTGCAGAGCTCTCTGTAACTGTGAGATCTTCTTTGGCCGGATAGCACTTAATTTTTTCTTTAACCAACATGTAGTAACTCGGGTATTGAAGAGCTCCTTCTTGAGTGTTGAAATCCCGAAGAGTGTTATAGCGCCATTTCGATAAGTTCATCGATACATAAAGAGCCAATGCCTTCAAAGGGGATATTTCCCGTACCTGAATTGATTTACCTTCAATGAAGGCTTTGATTTTTGAGGCCTCTTCTGGATTCTCCGTCAAGTATTTCATAACATAAGCTGTATCGCTTTGTCCTGCCTTTTGAAGCGCCCTTTCGGCCGAAAACATAATTTCAGCGCTGCTACTGCTGCATGAAAGACTATCTTCAGTGGTGCGTCTTCTTTTTTGCCGGTTACTAAGGTCCTCAAAAGATTTACGAGGACTAGGATGTGTACAAGTTGAAGCATCAGATTTAGCAGGAGAAATTATGGGCTCGATGACGTCACTTATATTTTCTGTAGAAGGTTCCATATTTTCATTCTGTAATTCCGGCCATTGAATTGCAGCCTGTAGCCAAATCTCATGTTTCTTCCGAAACTTATCTGTGCTTCTTCCAGACTGTGTCCATTTTGCATAAATGCGGTAGCAAAATCGACGACACCAGTCTTTTAAACTTGTTTCAGCACTTTCACATAACTGAACACAACTGTTATCTTTTAAAACACTGAACAAATAGTTAAAGTCGCGTAAATCTTTATGTGCGCGTGCGCATAAAGCAACGTGAATATCAAGATTTGTATTAAAATTTGGAAAATACATTGCGAGATTAGCTTGGATACAACGAGGTGTAAATCAACACTGATTTTAAAGTTACTAATAGTGACCTATTTATATAAAATCCAGGTATCCCAGGTATCCTTTGTTAAATATTGCAAGGTAATTAGTTATTGTGATAATTAGTAAATGATGCATGCTAAATTAGTGTATTAAGAGCCATTTAGTAATTAAATAATAGCAATGTTCTTATCAGTAATCATTAGTGCATCAGTTTTATATGTAAACCTTAAGTCCCTAATTATATATCCTAATTAGCTTATATCTTCTCTAATTGGCTGATCAGAAATGTTATTGTAATAAGGTAAACCTTTAGAAAAACGGTTTTAATCAACAAAATAAACAAAAAATTAAAAAATTGTGTTATAAAATAAACATCACTCTTTATCCCAGAAAGTGCACATTTGGCGCACTATGTGTCTTAGTATTAAATATAGCTCTTAGTATTAGCATTATGATATTAGAGACCGCTACTTGAAACAAGCCCGGAATCAGGAGGGAGAGAGCTCGATACACTCATTTTCATAGTAAAATTTCACATTTTCTCAAATTACTCCCGAAATATGGGAGTTATGAAGAAATTCATCACCACAAGTTATGAAGGCATTAAGTAATCGAATAAGATGGCATCATTAGTTTGGCATAATTTTACTCTTTTTTTTCGGACATGTCTACGTCCAACCGCTCCCATACATTCGTTCCACTGTGAGACGGCACAACGTGGCTAAAACGGCAACACTGCAGAGTTGGCAAGCTGACAAGGTCACGCATACGCGTGCAACTTCATACCGAAAAAGCCCGGCATAAATCTGCCATAGTGATCGATTTGTTCTATGCACAAGGTTCTAACTCGTTATACGGCACATCGCTATAAGTGCGAAAGTGACAGATATAGTATTTGAAAGCCCCGTATAAGCCGGTGCGTGTAAGCGAGATAGCTATATGTAGATGCTACAAATGCGAAACTCTGCGCGCGAACAATCGCGATGTGTAGTAGTGTAGCATAGGTAGATACTTTGTGTTATTTTGATAAGAATTAAGCGCGCGAACATTTAAATAGTTCGGGTTTGATATTGATTCTCTATCGAGCATTTTAGTAAGGCATGCCGGGCTTTTGGGCTTATATGAAGGTACCGCCACTGCTACGAGTAAGGGAACTAAATAAAACCATAATATGCAATCAATTAAAAAAGAAGCAAAGTAAAAAAATAAAAAAAGTATTAAATATGTCGATTTATTAAAAATGATAAAACATGAGTACCCGTTGTATTATTTTTATCTTTTTCCCCCACTAAAAAGTTTGAGAGCCGCATCGCAACTGATGACGTATCTTAGGCCAATCACGTGATCCAGCTGTCACGGGAAGAGAATACCAGGCGAAGTATATTATTATACCATGGATAAAAGTACTTCTCAGTCATCAAATTTGGCGCGTTTTGAATGAAAACTTTTCTGACAGCTAAACGTCATTACATTATCAAACAACAATGACAAAATAGGCAGGGACATCTATCAACGTCTTCAAAAAAAAAAAAAAAAACTTAAGGGATGCGTTCAGATTTTTTAGTTTTTTTTTTCAACCGTAAACTAGTGAGGTGAAAATGGCATGTATTTATACCATTGTTTGATTAAGGGTTAAGATATTTTCTTTACTGGCACCTTATTATATTTCATTATATTATTTATTTCATTATTTAGATTTAAAATAAAAATGTTCAAAAAGGTGACATGAGCCCGCCATATTGGAAATGTGTTTGATATTTTCACTCCTTTACCGTAAAGTAGGCCGCAAGTCATCTAAGATAGAAATAACCTGAAGATTCGAGGTAACTGTCACGTTTCGTTGTTGGGGTAAAAACACTATCAATTGTGTTCCAGGTTTAAAAAGATGACTGACCGATCGGAAGATGATTTACCAATGATTCCTATAATGACTTTAAGTGGTTGATGAAATGATCACTAGTCATTCGAAAGGGGTCCTCAATTGTTATCAACGATTCTGATAATGACTGTAAATAATAGGTACTCCCTCTCACCGAGAGGAGGCCGGTGTCCCAGCAGTGGGAACATTATAGGTTTATTATGCTATGCTTATGCTAAAGGTACAATACGTCATCCTAACACATAACAACCCTAATTAACTCATTAGTTAATCATATTATACGTGCCTACTAACTACCAGTTATGTATGAACTATTTATGAATACTAAATCAGGCAAAAAGCACTGAAACGGACCGGTTGAGAACAAGATGTTTGACAGAAACCGGGGCGCTGCCGGGTCGAATAATCAGTGTAGTATAAATAGGCATGTCGCAAATGACAAAATACAGTGCACTTCGTTAGCTCACTGGAACACCTTGTTAGCAACATGAACATGTATATCACGGTAACAGCTTCCGAAGTTTTATGAATCTTATTGCTTCTCTATCAAGAAAGATCTGAACATTTTAGGAGGCCTTTTTTTTTTGAGAATGTCAAAGAACACTGAAATCTCCTTTCCCCTTATCTTTAACCAAAAACCCTTTGTTTTTTTTTTATTGAATCATTTTAATCTATTTTTTATATTTGACAGGTCACCTGCCTGCTGGCTCTGGTTGCGGCCGCTTCGGCGATTCCGCCCGGGACACTGTCATACATTCCCATTACGACCATTGAAAAAATCGTAAGTAAAACATTACTGTTTATTGAGGCTCATTTATAATCTATTGGAAATATTAGTGTAGATTCACACACTGAACTTGAAGAAATATACTTTTTATTATATCTAATGTTACATATAAAATTGTTCCAGCCGAACCCAAACTACGGATTTAACTACGCGGTTAACGATCCATCGACGGGCGACAACAAAGCGCAGTGGGAAACCCGCAACGGTGACGTGGTCCGAGGAGCATACTCCTTGGTCGAACCTGACGGCAATGTCCGCCTGGTCGAGTACACTGCCGACTCTTTGTCAGGATTCAACGCTATCGTCAAACGAACAGGACCAAACGTACATTCTGTGGCGTTACCTATAGCGGCACCTATAGTTACCAAGCCGATCACGCCCGTAATCACCAGGCCACACTTCGGACCGATACATGTTGGACCTATTGGCCCCATTGGCCATGGACCTATTGGCCCCATTGGCCATGGACCCATCGGCCCCATTGGGCATGGACCTATTGGCCCAATTGGACATGGACCTATTGGCCCAATTGGACTTGGACATGGACCCATCGGCCCCATTGGCCCACTTGGCCTTATCGGACACGGTCCTATTGGCCCAATCGGCCCCATTGGACATGGCCCAATCCCAATTGCCTCTATCGCCGAAATCGCGCCCGTAGCCGAAGTTCATCATCAGCCAATCATAACCCCCGTGATCGACACGCCACCAATCATCGCGCCTGTGCCCATTTTCGACCTCCCTCTGATCTACCCTCTGCCCCCCAATAGTCCGTGGGTACATCTGTCGGGCACTTCTTACGGAAGAAAAGGCAACATCGTCCGCCGCTGGGCCGCCGGACCGATCTCACTAGATGGCAAGACGCTCACCATCAGAACCAAACACCATTAAGCTAATTTAAGTTTCAAATGTAAATAACTCCTATAACTAACTTCTCCGTGTATAGGTAACCTATTTAGTTACTCACGGCACTAGTGTGTTTTTGCATTTGACGACGTACATGCAAAAATACACATAGGTCATATTAGAAGTTAAGTTTGAGCGGTATAATCCAAGGCAACGAAGTGTACCTGAATAATAAATAAATATTTTACGAACGAACTTGTTTTTTGTTCACCGTATTTGTGGGTAGTGCAGCGTAAAATAGGCGAATTTAGTTATGCGTGCCGAACATTCAATGACACGCACATTAACGGGTAATGTATGCGTTATCATTACATAACACAGTGAATTCGTTAATTACTTGTACCGAAAACGGATTATAAAACCTTCTATTCAAGAATAAGGTTCTGCATAAATACAGGGTGGCAGGGCCATCGACGCGAAAACTTTAACCGTGGATTCAGTACATGGTTCTGAACCCCTTGCGTTGAAATTTTTCTTCGGTTATTTTTTTTTTTTTTAATTCTGCTGTTTCATAGAAAAGTGCAATAGCTACGCGGTCAAAATTTATGGAACAGCAGATTTTTTTTTAAATAACCGACGAAAAATAACCAAACCTTACAATAAACCGCTAGTATAAAAAAAAAAACTTCAAATTACATAATGAAATTTTGCATAATAACTGAACTAATTATAAAGCAGCGACTATGTTTTTTTTTATTGCCATATTTTCGCCGTAAAAAGCGATAACCAAAACTATTGGCGCCTTGGAACCGCCAGCACGCCACTCCGTCCGCGAGCAGTATGGTGCGAGCGAGATAAAATATCATTGGAGCTGAGGTAGTATGGGCTCTTCAGTTCCATGTAGGGGGCCAGCCTATTGCCATAAACCGGGCACAAATCCAGCCTCCGGGCTGCTAATGCGGAATTCCAGATGGAAAAACCGAATGAAATTGCCCGACCCGGGAATCAAACCCAGGACCTCATGATGAGCAGTGGCGCTTGCGACCAATAGACTAACGAGGCAGTCAAGTGATCTCCGCGTGTAGTCGATCGTGAACTTGATGAATCACGAATATTTATCCTGTTCTAAAATTCGCTATTGCACAAAAAAGTATACAATTTCAACTCACCGGATTATTGTCTTCATCGACATCATACTCTTCCCTTTGGACCATCATCAGCTTACCGCTAGCGTTAATCACCTGGAAATATGAACCAAATTGGAAATACATAAAGTTACAAATTCTTAAAATGAACAGGATTTCTATCGTTAAAAAAACGAGAACACATTTTTCACTGTGTTTATTTCGTACGTACGTAAAAATATTATACGTAAATTCCCCCCTATCAGAATACCAGCGCTGCGGTATTTATTTATTTTTAAATATCGCAGCATCATGCTGAGATAGGAGCCTTTTTGGCCTCGCACGGGTCGTAATTTGTTTTTTTTTTTTGTTAGTCTAGAATGCTCCTTTTTTATTTTTGTTAATGTATGTTCCTTTTTTTTATTATGTTTTGTATTTCCTGTGCGTGTCCCAAATAAAATATTTTATTTCTTTCTTTCTTTAAATTAGTTTGCAATTCTGAAATTCTGATGTTGGGTTCAATCCTAAAGGCTATGGCAGAACACCTTCCAAGGTTGCAAGGTCTCGTGTCACCAGTCTTATGCTGGCACGCCACTATGCGTATTAACAAAAAAAAGAAATTTGTAAGAATTGTTATAGCATATTATATATTGCCCAAATATATTATTTAATATCCTATATCAGTATCAATCAAAATAACGCAAATATTTGCACAAATACGCCAAGTTTATCGTAGTGCCAGCATTGGACCAGGAGTGTCCAGGACGGGTAGATAGACCGGTTTCTACCCATCTGAAAGAATTCTTCACTGTCATCAATATAAGATACTCACCAGTGAGTCAGGCTGACGTTGCACATGTACGAAGACTGTGGATGAGCGGTGACGTTGTGGCGGGTCCTGTAGCCGACATAGTGACGCCGATACCACGCAGGCTGGGTGCGATAACGCTGATACGTCGACTGCTTGCACGCAGCGCATCTCTATGTTACCCGCTGCATAGATAAATATGTTTTAGCTGGGTAGCTCGGCAGAAGCCCTTTCATTTGATATGTCACATGGTACTGTTAGCAAAACTTTTTTTTTAAGTGAAAACTTCTTTAGCTCTTTATTTATATTACATTACGGATCAATGTTCTATGCAAAGTAAGTATTTTTACTTTAAAGGTTTTTGGTAAATAAAGTTACGGACCAATGTTCTATACAAGTATTTTTCTTCCACCAAGGCAATCTTGTTCAAGTTTTCACTTTTGTCGGCACTCCCGGGCTGTCACCACTTTTTTTTTTATTTTCTTGTTTGCCCCCAAAAGTGACCCCTTTATTCAAAATTCTATTTAAGTTACACGTTCGTGCTTGGGTTGCAGAAATATTTATGTGTACCAAATTTTAACTTAATCGGTCCATAAGATTCGGAGCAAATTGGCTGTGACAAACGGACAGACAGACACACGAGTGATCCTGTAAGGGTTCCGTTTTTTCCTATTGAGGTACGGAACCCTAAAAACGTTCCAAATGTGACGTGACGACAGATAATCGTCCTCTTTAAAGTATCGTGGCTTGTTTATTTAACTGTTCACGGCACGGGCACGACAATTTTAAAAAGCGACTTTTTTTCTTCACGATACCGCTCAAATTCTATTGTACAGGCTAACGCAGGAGCTCATACAGTCCAGTCAGTCAGTCAACACATGCAGCTCGAAAAATAAATAGTAGTTCGATCCACTGTAGAAACGGCATGATCCTGCCGGGTCTATGTGAGTTGTCATGCCAGGGAAGCACGTCTACCAAGCGGATGCTGCTCTGCAGTGATTCACTTAAGCCTTCTGAATCTAGACTGAGCACTATACATAATTATAATATATCCAATATGTCCAGTACGAACATTTGCGATTGCACTATCTCTCATTCACACTTACCATTATCCACACAGTTGAGCTCGTATATGGTAACGAGCGCGTCGGCTCCGAACACTACGAGCTGATCGTCCAGTATGTCCAGTACGAACACTTGCGACTGAACGCGGACGATTTTCGCGAACTTGTTGTCGAGTTTCGCTTCGCGGGGATAGAAGCGGATCTCGTCGTGACCGTCTAGTATGCTGTAGCAGCCTGGGGGAAAAGACAAGTCAAAATAAGGTTAATAGAAAAGTCATAGCATAGAAAAATAAATAATGCTACCACTCCGAAAGCGTTAAAACGCGCGCTTTTTAGCTACAGTTTAAGGGCTTTAGAAAAGTCCAGTTTCCCTTCTATACTATTTTTTTTTTCTTTTTCTATGTAAGAAGACGAAAGAAAGAAAAAACGTATATTTGCGGTAAACATAACGCAAAAAAAAAAGTTTAAAATACAAAAATGAGAAAAATGTTGTGGGAAGCATGCGTCACATCCACGCAAATCGGCTATCGCTCAGCATTATGCTACGACCCTATGCAAGACACAGCCCCAGCGCTGGTTTTCAGCGACAGCCGGCGCCGACGTAATAACATCGACCGGTGCAGCACACAAATATTTAGACACTACCAGTACAGCGTACTTAAAGAAAAATAATTTATTAAATTTTAAATGTGATTCAATATATTAAATAGATGTAAAAAACATAAAAAAGAAATAGACATACTTTATTCTAAGTTACGAGAATATCATCCTCAAAAAACGTTTTACGTTTTATAATATAGTGGCAACATTTCGACGCGTCTTATTTGACGTCCACCCAACATGTACTAAATTCTGATGTAATGTACTTCAGGTATTTCAGGCCAGAACACATATATAACACCATAAAAATCTGAAGGCCGTACCTAAAGACCGATAATTCTGGTCGTGATTCGAGACATAAATAATATGTTTCTTGGTGGTACTAAAGAAGTTTTCTTTTTTAATTATAGTATACCTTTTGCCCGTGTGGATTTCGGAAGATATCCCACGGGAACGTACTACCGGGATTAAAAGGAAGCGAAGCGATGATCACATACCTAATAGCCGAGGAAAAGGTCATTGACGCCTGTCCTAGCGTTGCGCCGCCGCTAACCGTAATTATTTTTTTACGCGTAATTTTGAATCTGTGATATCTTTTAAAGATATGTTATTTAAATTATTCATTTAAATGATATGATGTCGAGGCATATTTTAATTTAAATTAAATCCCCAATTTAAATAACATATTTTATTGGATAAGGATTAATATAATACCGGTCAAAATAGCTTAGGAAATAACAATTAAATTTTTATCAAAATCTGAAAGTTAAGAATGGTTACTGTGGGTTATCCTAAGAAGATAGACATATGCTATCGCGGACTTTTTTGTTGAACTTTTAAAGATGCACAATCCTGTAGAACATTAATTTTATGTATCTCTTACGGTTTACGCGTACCGTTCGGTAGTTTTTGAGTTTATTGCGTTCAGATAGACAGACAGACCTGGCGGGGACTTTGTTTTATAATATGTAAGGATTAAGCCTTACCTATAACGATGTACTCTCTCCACCACAGCATGCCGCCCGCGACCACAAAGTCCTTCTCTTGCGCTTCATTCCCGAACAACTTCCATCTTCTTGACAAACAGTTGTAGTGAGCTAATCCTGTGCGACCGGCCACGCATACGTTTACGCCCGTTTCATCTATTGCGCTATACTGTGAAAGGATTTTTTTTTAAATTACTGCAATGTAAATAGGCTCAGAATGGGTAATTGAGTTATTTTTTTGAGAATGACGAAAGCGCACGAATTGCACATTTTTGGATGGATATCAGAGACAAAATTCCGCTAGCATTAAAACTTTTTTGTTGTCATTTGTACTATAATCCGCGCGCGACTGCTAGTCACCGCCTGAGGTACGTGAGCGGTGAAACTGGGGAGGACGATATTGATAAACTTGGCAGACTGAGTTAGCTTGGCCTTTGTCTACCTCCCCGTCTTACTACTCACATACCTCAAGCGGTGACTAGCAGTCGCGCGCGGTCTATATTCCTTCTACAAGTAATCAAATGGCACCTTCGAGTTTTTCTGCTAAAGTTACCCACAAAGCCTAGGTCCATATCGTCATCCGCCTATAGCAGTCTGCTACTGGAAAAAGCACTCTCCAAAGACGCCCTATTTAAGTTTATTCACCAACAAGATCTACATGTACAATTTCTTTCTTGGAAACTATTACATTAATATAAAAACAAACTATAGGGCCTCGTGGCAAAATAATAACAGCCGCACGGGTCGATCGATGGTTAAGCTACCCTTACCGCGGTCAGTTTGTGGATGAATGAACATCCACTGCATATCGGGGGCTCTCCGTGCCTCGGAAAGTACGTTAAGCCGTTGGTCCCAGCTGTTATTTATAGATCTTTGACACGGCTGCCAAAGATAGGGTAAACAGAAACTTAAAAGTCTGACAACCAGTCTTACCCAGGGGTATCGTCGCTCTATGCAAAATACTGTTATTCAGCTGCATTCTTGGCAACACAGTTGGGAAAAGGCTAGGCAGCTTGATATTAACAAACTCACCCTCAGCGGCCAATTCGTAGCAATATAAGTAGCTGGCAGCGGCAAAATAATCCACTGTTTCCTGCACTCATTGTCATCGATAAACTCCCCATAGTTAGTACTGCTCTCATATTCCATATTCGGCTGGTCTGGTAGCCCGTTCTCTGCCTGGTAGATCTCTGATGAGGAGTCTATGATGGAGATTTTTGTTCTTTTCGTTAGGTTGTCTTCTAAGTTGATGTAGAGTTTGTCGTCCGCTTGTAAGTAGAGGTGTCTTTGGTTGCTCTGGGGTGATGAAAAATTATACTTATAATGAAACTGGTTTTATGACAAAAATATGTGTCTATATAGCAAAGTTGGATGGCTGCGACAGGAAGGTAAGATTACTGCAAAAAAGCCAGATAGAACAACAAATATTAAATGGGCAAATGAGAACTGGAAAACTCAGTAAAAGGTGGTATTTTAGAATATGTGCGTATTTTTTTCTTGAAATAATTTTCCTTGAAACTGCGGCAAGGGTGGTTTTCTTCTCACGCTGATCATCGGCGCTGTCGGTCGGCTGTGGCAGCACTCGTCTCGTCACAGCACTGTCGCCGTCAGCGCTGAGCGATCGGCGTGATTCAAAAACGCTTCAGCCTTACCACAGTTTTTATAGATACATTTAACATGTATGTGTCGAAATGCAGATTGTCTGTCAGTCAGATAGATAGGTAGGTAGATAAATAACAATAGAATCAAATAAATATCTTACCATGCAAGGGTTGACGCTGAGTGGACTTTTAACAAAGTCCAGTTGAATAATATTAGTGCTTGAATCACCTTCCACTTTCACCATCCACAGCTGGTAACCTTCTGTCGCCCATTCCTAGACGATTTTAAAAAGTAATGTACTCATTGTTAGTGTCAGCATAAATAAATTAAATATAAGCTTGTAAGCCTAACGTTAAATAAGGACCGCATCTGGCATATTTGACAAAAAAAAAATAATGAAGGAGGATGGTGGAGGAAGATAAAGGCAAGTTATACATTTAGAAACAAATATCTAGGACAGAAAAAAAAATTTGAAAGGCTTAACATTTTTCTATGAGGAATCATCTTACGTGGGATCCGAGTTGGATTGCATTATCTATAACCTAGTCACCAGCCTGATATCATTTACTATGTTAGTACTTACTAAACTAGACACCACTAGCGGGTTGGACTTGCTAAGGTCCTGGTTGAGTCCGTAGTCCCACGCCAACGAGCACATGAGTAGGGCTCCGAACGTACTCCATATGGACACGCCCCCTCTCTCCCAACTAACGGCAACAGCACGACCGTCTGCTGTCCATCTGAAAAGATAATTTGCATTACAATATCAATCTTTCTCTAAACCATTCCTAGTGGACTTTGTAACGTTACATTTTCCCAGAAGGGGAAAATTTAAGGGAAAATATAATAATATAATTGAATATTATAATATAATTAAAAATGCAAGGGGAGTACAAAAACATTAACACTACTGATCGGCACTGCACGCTTAGGAGGTTAGGCCTCAGAGGTGGCCTGCAGCGGGAGGTGGTCCTCGGGAGATGGAGGCTCCGGCAGGGAGTGATTGACGGCTGGTGGTGGCCTCGGCGGGTCGATGACTCCGAGGGAAAGAAGACTTGGCTCCGGCAGGGAGTGGGTGAGCCCCGGAATGGCCAGGGCAGGCCAAGATGGACTGTAAGAGAGTCAGACCCTTTTATTATTAGTAAAGTCGGAGATAGAATCGGAGATTCTATCTCCGATTCTATCTCCGACTTCCGATTCTATCTGATATCAGTGCCGATCAGTAGTGTTAAACTGTGTTTTTGTACTCCCCTTGCATTTTTAATTATATTATAATATTCAATTATATTATTATATTTTCCCTTACAATTTCCTCCTTGGAGTGCGTAAATTTCATAAATAAAATTTAGAACAATAGTTAATTATTTGGTACAATCATAATATAAAAAAATAAATTATAATTAATACAATGTTTTAGCGATATCAATAAAAATAATTAAAACTATATAAACCAAAAAGTAACATAGACTAAGCCAAACAGAAAAATAAAAAGAAACTGACAGTTTAACATTTGACATAGGTAAGTGTCACAACAAGAAAATCTACAGAAAATATCAATAACAATGAAATACAGAGCCTCAGGAATATTTAACACACCGGCAATGGTCATGCATTTATCTAGAGAGAATGTATGATAAAAGACCAACATTTTAACAACCAAACCGTAAGTAAAAACATGCAACATTACAACTTTCCGAAAGTAAAATCTGTAGCTTGCTCTCTAGCCATGGTTAGAAAATTGGTTGTTTTTCTGTTTTTAGTATTGGCACGAACTGCTAGAATAGTTTATGTCGAAGTCAAAATATTGAGTAATCAGAAAGGAGATTGGAGGCTGATCTGTGTGAGTCGCCACTTGTGGCGGCAATTTAACAATCTCAGAGTCTCAGACCCAGAGGTCCCAGGTTCGATTCCCAGCGGACCTAGCTACCACCATCTAGATGGTAGTAGCTAGGTCCTTGGATAAGATGCATCTTATCCAAGTCTTTCGCCATAGCAAGAATGTTAACAGTAATGTTGTATTTCGGCAGTTTGAGGTAAGATAGCCAGTTCCTCTGTGGTTGCGGATTCCGGATGAAGCTTGCTTCCACCTTCGGCCTGATTATCACTTACCATCTGGTGAGATGAAGGCTAAGAGAACCCCGGTTGAATATAAAATTTAAAAAAAAAACATAACATTTGCTAAATATTGACTGGTAAACTGATACTCTACAAAAAAAATCTCTGTTGTATTTTTTCTAGCAATCTAGTCAATACCTGAATGTAGTGCAAATGGATCGCAGTACAGCCCATTCTTTGGACATAAATCCATTGATGGAATAACGTTGTTATTACCTCATACATTTAACAGGTCCAGGATCGCCGGGGAAGTCTTTGGAACTGAGCACCATCGTATGTGACAGTTCCAAGCCGCCCGTAGCTTCGTCTATCGTGAATACATCCACTTGAGAACTGGAATATTGACAAAGAGATTATTAATAATCACCAATAGATATTACAGTACAATATAACTATGTTCTTAATGTCCCTCGGCAAACTTCGTGTTTCGACAGTCGTCAGATTTCTATCAGTTGCCCTTTGGAGCTTGGTGCAGACCGGACGCTCTCAATCGACTTGGAAGTATATAAAGTTGTTAATACTCTTTTAACTTAATGTAATTTATTTTATAAATGGGAGGAAAGCTGCTAAAGTCACAGGCACGAAAACAGTTTTACAGCTCTATATAGTTCACACGGAAATCAAAAGAAAACAACAATAAAGTACTTAGTTCTGAATTCAAATTATTATACACGATAAATCTAATAATTGATGGATATGGAAATTAGCATTCGTTTGTATTCTCAAATGTGATGATTCCCGAGGGACGTTAAGCAAATAGTCAGGCTGTAGTCATCGATTATCATCAATCATCATCCAATTTGGTTGCAGTTACTTGGATTTTCGGTATTTAGGACACCAAAATGGGAATTATTTGAGGCTCACAAAAAGAAGCACTTTTATTATATTAGAACGTCTATTAATATTTTTAGGGAATCAAAATGGGAATTATTTGCGGTTCGTTTTAATAGATGCCTTAATTGATAAATGATTTTATTTCTGTAAGTTGGTTTATACAAACACTTTTATTTATTTATTTAACCATTTATGCACACACATATAAACAGACAAGAAGAAAGGAACAGAAAAATACGTACAAAGGCACACCCACACATCACATCCATGCCATAAATCCTCTATAAAAGTTTCTGAAACAGTTAGCTTATTGCCAACATTAAAACAGCCAGTGTCATAGTAACCATAACAACATCCAAACGAGTGTTATAATGTTGTACTAAATTTCATTATGCAACTCCTTTGCTTTTTCGATCCCTTCCTTACTCATCAAACAGCACACATACACAGCACACACAGCACATTCTCACTACTCAATACGTGGTATCTTTATGAATTTCAAAAAAAGAACATTGTCATGCACACGCGTTTCACTACCACAGCACCGTTGTTAAAATAGTTTGTTTGTATCAGATACTCAGCAATTAAACTTTCCATGAATTTACCGAGTTCTTACAACACCCTATGGTTTCAGAACCTTTTTAGGATTCATATCATGGGTGCAGATAAGGTCTTGTATGCAGCTGTACATAATTAGGTATTAAAACAATCACGAGATAAACCCACATTCGTGTTTTAATACAACAGTTGCATAAATAACTATTACACGTCAATCATATTTTTTTAAACTACATGAGTTTGGTGTTTCCTATCTAACTCCTCTGAGAAGAAAGGCCGAAACAAACTCAGTCTCTTTTAAAGTCCAGACATAATCTTGGTCAGATCAGGTGAAAAAAAGTATTTTCATTGATACTTACTTTTTCCTGCCAATAGCAATTAATCTAAACTTATGATTGACTCTTGCACAAGTCGCGTCGTCAATGCCAGGGGCCCAAATGCCTTGAACAGCCTAAAAATAAAAAAAGCTATTTTACAAAAAAAAAAAAGACTTATTAGGTATGTGAGTTATCCTAGCAGACCAACTTCCTCTTACGAAATAAATGGTAAATAGTTGAAAAAGTGATGGACTACACTTTTGAAGACTATACTTCTCATCTCAGGAGTAAATGCACGTAAAAACATTGGCATTGGTTGTCTCACTGCAACTGCCTATCACACAGAGGATCTGGCTAGGAAATGACTTTTAAATGTGCCTATAAAGGAAATCTACAAGGTAAACACACGAATTTAAAATCTTGAGGGGACTTAATAAAGTGCTTTAGGGTCTAAAATCAATTATCACAACACTCGCTTTACAATTTCTTACCATTAGATCTGTGTCCAATAATATCTGGGATTGTCAAAACATGTTTTAGTAAATATTACATTTCAAATTGTTTTGGTGTTGGTTATAAAAATAATTATACACGTGTCATTGATATGTCGATAATAGCCCTGCCAGGAACTCTCCAAAATCGTCATACATTTCAGTAGCCAGCAATTTTATTATTTATGTACACACAGTAAAACACATTAATTTAGTATATCTATACTCGGTATTTGTACCCGGTTGATGGCAATAGACTCTCCCCCTATTACATGGGACTTAAACTTAACTGGCGAAATGTGTGTGTACTGTAGGTACACCTCTGTGTAACCCTACGGGAAATACAGTAAGCGTGATTTTATGCTATGTAACAAGTATTATCAAGAAAAATAACCATAGTAATAATGTAAACGATTGTTTCCCACTAGTTCATACCGCAGTATAATCACACGTCAAATATAGTCGGGAAATTCCAAAACAAATTATTATTTAAACGCTGATAAAAATTAAGGAAATAAGTTTTTTATACTCACATTAGGATCAAATTTGAGATTAGGGGCCGTTAGGTACGCCGCCCGTCCGTCATTGAGCGTTATTCCGAAACCGCACACAAGCGGGGAGTATTCTATGTCGTTCACGTGCGTATTGTCCTCTAATATCGGCTCAGCTGAAATTATTGTCAAATACTTAAAAGATTAAGCTAGGGTACTAGCTTTCGCCCGCGGCTTCTCCCACGTGAATGTCAGAAATTATCCCACGGGAATGTACTATAGGGATAAATAGTATTGTTGGGAATCGATCCCAACACCTTGCGCGTGGTCTGCATGAGCAGGCTGCGTAATCAATGCGTCATCGACATGCTGAGGCGTGGCACGTCATCGACGTGCTGAGGCGTGGCGCGGCAACGACACGGCTCGGCCCGATAACCACTCGCTTCCACGGACTCCACCGCGACGGACGATATTTCTCTCTTATATAATTACTTACTGTTTGTCCGGGAAAGTTATAATTTTACAATAAGCAAGGCATTAAATCATTGCCAATTTACAGTTCACTCTTTTATTGCTCCACGAGCTAACAAATATCCTATATATATATTAATCCAGGTTATAAACTATCTGTGTGCCAAATTTCATACAAAGCCGTTCAGCCGTTTTTGAGTGATTGAGTAACAAACAACCAAACACAGAAACTTTCACATTTATAATATTATTAGTAAAATTATATCTATAAAAGCCTCGTTGGTGTAGTGGCCGCAAGAGCTACTGCCGAGCATGAGATCTTGGGTTCGATTCCCAGGTCGGGCAAAGTGTTATTGGGTTTGTTGCGGGCAAAATGTTGAATTTCTCAGTAGGAACCCGAAGTCTGGATTTGTGCCCGGTTAGTGGCAATAGGCTCGCCCCTATTACATGGGACTTAAACATAACTGGCGAAATGTGGGTGTACTATAGGTGTGTTCACCTCTGCCCAACCCTTCGGTGAAGGCGTGATGTTATGTAAATCTATAAAATATGTAAATTAATAGTAGTGACGAGGAAACCATTTAATAATTTGTTATCTAAACTAATATCATAAAGAGAAAACAAATGTTTTTTTGTATGTTTGTTTGTTTGTTACGCTTTTACGCTAAAACGGCTAAAGGGATTTGGATGAAATTTGACACATGGGTAGACCAAGACCTGGGTTAGGACAAAGGATACTTTTTGTCCCGATATTCCCACGGGATCGAGACTTATGTGGGTGAAACCGCAGGGCGCTGCTAGTTATATACGTATATCATCGGGAACCATATCTTAAAAGAGACTACCTAGTACTGGAGCCATCATACTTAGTCAATGAGAGTAAACAAGGCACTTATTGAAAAGGCCTTGGACGATATCATAGACTGATTAATTGACAAAGTTAACTAATAGGAGTAAAAGGGACTATTAAGATTAAATGTGCTGTTAGAAAACTAAACAGCACATTGCAATGTTTATGTGAAAACTTAAGCAGAAAGGGAGCCAATGTTACTTCTTTTGATATAAAATCACAGTGTGCACAAACTCCCACGCTTGGAGTATTAATATTATATGAAGGCCACACAGTAATGTACTGTTCTTCGAAGTAATTTGCTATAGGCACTAAGTAATTACTTAGCCTTGAAAGCTTATTCTAAGTTGAGAAAAGGTTACAGACAATCAAAACAAAGAAAAATAGGCAGTCATAGGGACTGCCGCCAGAAGTTAAAACTTAAAACTGTTATTAGTGCCATCTATATTCTATAGTAAAGCACTACAACGCATCGGTGACGCGAATCCATAAGTTTATCTTCTACCAAAAATCGCTCAACGCGCCTAAAGCAGTTTTCAGGGTTGGAATTAGAAACGTGCCGCCTCGCTAGAAAGGATGTGAGATTATTAGGGGGTTCTAGAGGATCTTCTGAACCCTCCACACGATTTTTTTTTGCCGGAGACGCATTAGTTTTTTTTTTTTTTAACTCCCCTGTACTTTATGGACCGCGCGTGAGATGCTTCAGATAAAAAAAATCGTTAAGTTTCAAAATAAACTCCTTATGCAATAGCGGATGCAAGGGCGTGCCAAGCGCGCCCCAAGTCCCGACACATCTCGACTTAGCAAAAAGGTAATGAGAACTTAGATGCAAAAAGGGGTGAAGCGAGCTCGGGACTTATGGCACTCTGGCTCGGAAAGGTTAAGTCCGAAGGAGATGATAGGGGCTCAAGTTAGCGAACGAGCAACCGTCACCTCCTTCGTGTTAGATTCCTTTAAAACCTGTAGACGGAAATAGGAGCCTTCGACTAAGACTTACTTAAAAAAATATATATTTACCAAATAACATTATTTTTTAAAAAATTTGACTTTGACCTTCGAGATGTTTGACCTTGAAAATGTTTCTCCTTTTAACTGGTAGGTGGAAGGATGACTTGCCCTCTTCTTCTCTCCTCCCTTCCACCTCCCTCTACATTTCAATTATCGACCTTATGAGATTTGTCATAAAAAAAGTATTTCCGGCGGGTTGGGGTTTACTAACCCTCCCCCTTCCCCCCACCCCTACCCCTATCGAGACGGCACGTTTATAAAGTTTAACTAATCGCAAAAGGAATCTCAGCAGCAGCACAGACAGATTAGAAGTATTTGTACTATATAACAGGCTAGTGTCCGCAACTCCACATCCAAGCGCGTATTTTGCATACGGGTGGGAAAATCGATCATTCGATCCACACCAGCTCCTCAAGAACGGCCAGTAACACCCTGGAGTTACTGACGATCTCACAGAGAGTGCCTGGGTTGCTTGTACTAAGTACTCTTTCCTGTGTGTGATTAGAGTAGATTAGAATCAGATTCATTCATTACCTTTAGAAACCTGTTGGTTGATGGAGAATGGTATTCGTCCTAAATCGAGACAGTAGTCCCTGTTCTGTGTACCGTCCCATCGGTACCGCAGCAGGTGGGCTCTGGTGGTGCATACGAGTATCTCCGTGCCTGATATACAGCACATTCGGGTGATCTGTCCGTCCCATATTAGTATTTCTTTTAACTGGAAGAAAAGATTAAAAAATACCACTGAATTAAATCTATCATAAAATTTCAGGTAAAAAATCGTAGAATAAAAAAACCCATTTATGCCCTTGTCTTTTATTTATGCACGTGTCTCTGTGACAAATAAACCTAATTTTCTTTTTTTCTTTCACATAATCATAACCATTATATTTGCAACAGGTTTTGTTCAGTGTTGGTCTTAAACCACTCCCCAGTACACTGTGCATCGAGTTTTAGAAGAGCCTGCCACACAGGTAGCCAAACTTTTCTAAAACACGTAATATTATATAAACTATTTATAAATACCTATATAATGTGCAAAACTACCTACTATATTATAATTAATAAGCTTCTTTATATCTATATACAGTATATAGAAGAAAGAAAGAAATAACGTTTATTTGCGGTAAACGTCACGCAAAAAAAAATTACAAATATGGGAAAAGGTTGTGGGAAGCATGCGTCACATCCACGTAAATCGGCTATCGCTCAGCATTATGATACGACCCTATGCAAGACCCTATGCGTTACATAAAAGGCTGACTGACTGACATGTCAGCGCACATCTCAAACTATTGGGACTAGGGACATGAAATTTATCCCTTCTTGCTCGCCAAATTCGACCTTTAAGATGGTGAAAATGGGAGATTTCGATTATATGAAAAATCATTATTCTTTGAGTTAGAAAATTAGAAACTTGGCCCGAATACATTCTTAAATAAATAAAGTTTGTCAGTATTCGTTTTAAAAATTGCCCCTCTCAAAGGGATTTTAGGGGTTGTTGAAGTTTGTATCGAAGAATCTTAACGTGCGATCCGATTAAATAGGAACTCGGTATTAAGGCCCAAACTCCACCAAAGTGGACACGAGACGAGAGCTGTGTTTTAAACAACCAATAGAATTTCGTTATTCACAGATCTCATCTCCACTTAGCTTCAATGGATGCTACTGAGCGGAGATGTATCATATTTGTATGACGCGATCGAAGCGGAGATGTGAGCTGGCGATGGTGCTCAGCGGAGACGAAGAGACGTGAGTGGCGTGCAGTGAGCGGTCAACATCCAACGCTCGCCGTTCACATATCCGTTCTAGCCAGCACACATCTTCGCTCCAGTCTGGCCTGTACGCATCTCCGCACAATTTCGGTGGATACACCCTAGCTGAACAAAATCTGAATCTTTTGACAGAAAATAAAAAGATGAAAAATTTCGGATTTTCCAAAAATCGACCCCAATGATAAATTATATTTATTTCTGTAAAATGGTTAAAAAAAACAGCCAAGTGCATGTCGGACTACGCACAACGAATGGTTCCGTAGTTGGGATGAATTTATCCCAAATACAAACTTAACATTGTAGTTGAAATACATGTTTTCCCATACATTCCAACTGCAAATGTAAGTTTGTACGACAGTATTGAGAGATTTACTATGTTATTTTAAGACCGTAGACTTCTTATAGGTTTTCTTGTAATCTATGAGTAAAGAGCCAAACTATGTTTTTTTTTTCAACATTTTAGGTCCAGTTGTTTTGGAGATAAAGGGGGGAATTGTAAATTTTCATCGAATTTCTGAAATATCTTTAAAAGTGTTTATTTTAATATTATATAAAAAATATGTTTAAGATCCTCGCAACAAGCCCTTTCATTTTGATATGTCACATGGTACTGTTAGCAAAACTACTTTTTTTAATTTTCTTGTTTGCCCCGCAAATGTGACCCCTATATTCAAAATTCATTTATTTACGTTACACTTTCGTGTTTGGGTCACAGAAATACATATATATACCAAATTTCAACTTAATCGGTCCATTACATTCGGAGCAAATTGGTTGTGACAGACGGACAGACAGACACACGAGTGATCCGTTACCGGTTCCGTGTTTTCCTTTTGAGGCACAGAACCCTAATAACTTATGTTTTAAAACTAGATGGGTTCTTTGTTGCCTATCTGAATACTCTGAGAAGAAAGACCGAAACAAACTAAAGGGGGACAAAGGAGTAATTAAGTTTTTAGGTGATGATTTTACTGTCATAAAGGGTTTATATGTAATCATTAATTTTCCAAAAGGGGGTGTTAAATTTTGTAGGGGAAAGTACGAAATCATCGCGGGTGAAGAACTAGTAAAATATATTATGCGTATACTGTGAATAATTACAGTAATTAAATTAGTATTTTTATCGTTGAGTAAGTAGGCCACAGTTTATTTTAAATATAAAGTACTTTCTGCTATCTATGCTCATGGGTTATGAATATTTAACCAAACTCTCTCACTTGTCTATTTTGCAGTACTTAAATTTAAGCTACGGGTCATTCAATTGTTTTTATGTCTAGATTAATAACTTCTTTACTATCAAATAAAATACAAACCAGGTGAATTAACTTACCATGAGTTATGATGGGTTTCGATATAAACCTTAATGGGATGTACATACATCATAATTATTGATTTTGAACCCCCAACGAAAACAGAGGGGTTTTATAAGTTAAACGTGTGTAACCGTGTGTCTGTCTGTGACATTGTAGCTCCCAAATGGATGACTCATTTTTATTTTTTGTATAATGTGCCTTGTTTAAAACTTTTTGTGCCATGATCTTTCGTGCATAAAGAATTTGAAGATAGAATAGAATACACAGAAAAAAAATTAAAATAATTATCAACATAATAAAAATATTACCAGAGTGATTTTCAGTGATGGTATGACTTCTTTCACAAATAGTTCAGCGGAGTCTCGTCGCAGGCTAGCGGTGGGGGGGTCATATTGTTGGTATGCTGTCTGTTCACTGTGCGCTTCTACATTGTAGAGTATTAGGTGGCCTTCTGATGTCTGCAATAGAAAAGGTAATGTTGTAGGTGATAGCAACTATAAGATAGCATATTCTTTTAAGTTTAATTGTGTGACTAACGGACAGTCAAATAAATGTAACTTTGGAATATATTTGTTTTATTAATTAAGTCATTTAGGTGTCTATGAGTGTGATTTAGGTGTCTGTGAGCATTTAAAGTGTGATTATTTTCAATACTTTACTTACAGAAATGCATATCATAGAAGAGTCCGGTTTCCATTCCACTCCAACATTGACTCCCAGTCTCTGGAGAGATTCTGTGCTCCTCTTATGGTACACTATAGGGACAGTTGGCTAGAACAGAGTCATATAGATTTTTTTAAACATAATTAAGGACTTTACATTTAGAATATTTGAGACATCTGGAATTGAGACAGGCAGTACACTTTTTAAAATTAAATGACGAAATCTTGAGTGGCCCTTAAAGTAGTTATTAAGTGAGCCCATTCATTAAAAAAGTTCATAAAATTCAATGTTGGCTGCCACTAGCACATTGGTACTTTGTATTCTAATTTCAGGTTTAGAGAAGCAAACAAAGATTAATAAAAATATTGTTGAATATTAATTATTCAATAACAGATAAACAGCAAACATGTTAATAAGATATATGGCTGATTCAAAAGTAAACTAAAGTTTATTAAACAAACAACAATGTTGCAGCAGATAACCAATGCTGTTGTACATTAAAATATTGGAAACATTTTATATTGATAGTTAACAAGATATGATTACTAGATAAACATTACAGTGATTTCAAATTTTCTAATCTTATAAATTTACTTATAACATAGATTGTTATAATAGTCATAAACGTAGCATTGTGAATTTCAATACAAACTCGGCCCAAAGGTGGAGTACATGTAGATTGTCAATATGACCTCAATGTTCACACAAATATAAACATACCTTACAAAACCATACTGCGAGGCAGTCATCGCTCAATGAAGCAAACAATATCTTGTCTCTATTCGAAACGATTTGTTTTATAATTTGATTATCTGCACCCAGATTTTTCAGAACTTTGGGCCATCCTATTGGAAAGTACATTTTGATTGTAAAACATTTGCCACTTTTATGAGAAATATAGTTCAACACTAGACACCTCGATTAAATTGTGTCACTAGTTTCTGTTGTAAAATAAGAAGTTCTGATATGATTTTTAATTAAAAAAATATTAAAGCAGGAGCTTCCCAAAAACGTCAACACAATTCGCCACTGTCACAATTCCACAAACTCACAAAATGACACACTTAATCATAGATGCCTTGAAGTAGGAACTTTCGTTCGGTAAGCTTGCAATAAATATTATTCAAAACTATTGCGATATTTAAAAATATAATAATTACTCAAAAACATTGTGAAAAAACAAAAGCCTTTGGTTTTTTATTTAAGGAATTGCAGGGCAGCTGCCGACAGCTGCATCAGAGCTGCACAACCCACAAGTTACATTTGCTGCCCACTATTTAAGGCTCGGACACACGCAGTGAATTGCCTGCATGCGCAAACAGTTTGTTGAAAGTGGAAACAAAATTTACAGTCGGTGTTATTGGTATACGTGCCATCCAAATCCAAGGTTCTGGTTAAACGTGCTTATTTATGCAAATCGCAATTTGCGCAAGTAACAGTGATATTCAATATGTATCCGACCGACCCAATAGTACATATTTTTTGGTTACCGTTGACCAGTGTTATCAGATTTCAATTAATTTTATAATTTCTACCAATAAAGTGCAATCGAAGTTCTATTCCATTTTCAACAAATCCGGATCTAATTTGACATCTCACTAATTTTATCAAGGCGAAAGTTTGTGAGTGTGTGTGTATGTTTGTCTCTTCTTCATGCTCAAACGGCTGGACCGATTTAGATAAAATTTGGCACACAGATAGTTGGACCGATTTAAGCAAAAATGATTCAGTCCACACTAACCTCATTTCGAGATAATAGAGTTTAAAGTTTATTTCGGTATTTCTCTGGCTTTGTAGTTCTAAATGTTATGTTTTTAATTTTATGTTATTCTAAGTGTTCTAAACTAATTTACATGCATGTATTTAGTAAATAAATTTTAATAGTTTCGTAGATATTCAAGAAAACTTGCGCGTGGATCATTATTACATAATACATTTTGTATGGAATTAGCTGTGTAGGCTGCGGAAAGAAAAATGCAAAAATGTTCCAAACTATGACAAAAATAAAAGCTTAAAAATGTTTATTATTTTTATTTTATTTAAAAAAACACAAATGTTACCCTACTCCTCATCCAAATCAAAGTCGGGTTCATCACAATAACCATCTATATCGTCTATTATTGCATCGTCTCCCTTCAGTTTTTTATAATAACCAATGCAATCATTTGGTATGAGATGGAATAACGATTTCAAATCGTTTAACTTCTTTTTGTTAATCAGTTTTCTTGAAGGCCATAATTCTTGCAAATCTTTTTCTATGACACCCAAATCAACACCTTTTAATTTCTTTTTAATATTCAGTTCTTTGTAGTCCTCATTAAAGGAAGTTCTCATGAACAAAGAATGTTGAGTCTTTTTTGTGATTAAAATTTCTTTTGTTTTGAGCCAGTTTACTTTGCTCTTATCATTAAATATTTTTCTATTAACTATTTTCTTTTCTAGAATTTGAGATCCAACAAAATCACAACTTTCCATTTTATGGACCTGTAAAGGATTTTTGTTTTTGCATTGTTTCATAATGGCAATATAATCATCCACGGAGTATATCCTTTCATATTGCTTGAGTCGAGTCTCAATTTTAGCGAAGTCGTTGTCATTTGGTAGGAAAGTGTGTCCTGATTCTAGGTAACGGAAGCTGATTGTCTCGAGAGTGGGGTGTCTATTTAATAAAGCCTTTAAAATCAAAACGATTTTGATATTCCTGTTTTGCCCTCCGCAACAGTCACTCCACAAAATCAATTTTTTTACTGTAGGAGGTAGCACGCACTTAATATATTTCCTCAAACATGAACCCACTTCTTGGGCCCCTCTGCCTGCCTCGCCTTCAGCCCAAACAAAACAATTCCCAACACCGTTCGAAGCCGAGTGTATACCGCAGTTGTATACCCATAACTGCCTTTTGTAGAAAACTATATTGGTCGGTATTCTAGGTAAAGGCAAGGTTTTCTCCAAATCGTAAGTCAGACATTCAGTTTCTTCACAAGTTTTAGCCTGTTCAAAATCTTCCTTCAGCTTCTTCCTTAAATCTTCGGCAATTTTTTGGTGTTCTTCTTTTTCTCTTTGGGCATTTGCTCTTTCAGCTGAGGTAGTAGAATTTTTCAATGTCATTTCATAAAGATCACATTTGTTACACGTGTCTTTCTTAAGGCTCTTGCACCTCAAATTGAATTTTTGTACAAAAATATGTCTAACAACATTGAAGGATGGACATTTTTCATCTTTTCCAAATTCTTTTTCGAATTCTATTTTGAACAATTCGTAGATTTTTGGTACCGTCATTCCTGGCTGCAGATATAAAGCATCGCTGTTCTTTTCTCTACGATAATGTGACTCGTATTTTGGCAACCTTTTGATAACATCGATAATAAGCTCAATATGTCTTTGTGGCGTTTTATTCCATCCGCCTGCTGTTTCTCCTCTTTTATCTTTTATTTCTCTGTCATTGCGTTTTTTTCGAAGACTGACAGTAACTTTTTGAGGTGTTATTTGCAGAGTTCTACAAAACATGTCTCGACAAACAGGTATATTGCCAAGTGTATACGTGCGAATAAATTCGCGAGGTTTCCTCTTCGACGGGGAGCATAATGTAACGTAACTTCGTTTCTTTTTGCTTTCTGTAATGTTAGATGTTATGTACAAAACTTGAGCTGCGTACGATTCAAGATGTACGAATCTATGAAATTCTCGTTCCCTATCTTCTTTTGAAACTAAATTAGCACAATCTTTTTTGCATGAACATTTAAAATCTATGAATTTTTTAGATGATACTTCCTTCTTTTTAGTTTGGTAAGGTAAATTTTTGTATTTCCTTTCTTTAATTTCCTGACGACTGTATTTTTGTTTGAGTTTCCTTCCTCTTTTTTTACGACCTTCATTTTCGTTTTCTGGTGCATTCTCTAAACTGCATACGATATCGTTAGCAATTTCTTGTCGGTAATTAATTTGTTTTTCCGCTTCTTCACTTCCTTCGGTGTTATTTTCTGTTTCACGTTCTATTTCTTCCATAACATCTTCAACATTAAGTCTCTCCGTTGATTTTCTTTTTTCAGTTGCCGTACTCGGAGAATGGATTAATGCCTGTGTGGTTTTGATTCTTACTTCATCACAATCAGTGTCACTTTCTGAATCTGTGGTATCTTGTGCTATAAAATCTGGATCTCTTACGCTATCGTCACTGTTATATGTTAGGTTATCATTATCTTCTAATCTTAGTGATGTTGGTTCTTCAACTATTTGGTCTAATGCAATGTGCGTATCATTAGGAACACTCTTCATTATATAAGGAGTCAGAGGTGAATATGACGGCGGAGGAATTGACAAATTGGATAGTAGCGTTGGACTACTGACATCATCATTATCTGAAAGATTAATTGCAATAAAATTAAGATGTTGATTATTGTATTTTGAACTTTAGTCTAACGAACATTTTACTGTCCTGGTATTAAATAGTACCTTACCTTCAGATATTCGTTTTTGGAAAACTTCACCAGAAGCCATTTGGCTAACATTGATTGGCGATTTGTTAACTTCGGTTTCTTCAATAGCATTCTCTAAAATAAAAGATCTTTCCCGATCTTTCAAGTTACGTACTTCATTCGTGCAATCTCGCTGTAAACAAGAGGCTAATTCCTCGTCATCACTTGCCTCGATATATGTTTCTTGTCGACTTTGAGTATTGTCAATGCGCTGAACTACTGTGCATTCTGACCCCGACATAGAGTTTATGACATCTTTTGGCTTAAAAGGGCATACCGTTTCCTCATCATTACTGTCGCTTGCTTCTACATATGTTTGCCTTTCATTAAAATGTGAACTATCTTTAATACTAACAATCCCCTGAAGTGGATTTTCAGAGCACCGTTCAACAAAAGAGTCTTCACAAGGTTCTTCAAGCATCTCATTTGTCAAAATGTTGAAATTTTTTTCCGTTTCTGGAGACATTTCTCTGATTGGCGATGACGTACAAGATTGTTGATTTTCGTCATCTGAAACAATATGGAGCCGTCGTGTATATTTTTGTATCCCTGATAAGTACTTTAACTCTTTACGTTCCACCTATTTAAAATTACGTCGGGCCACGTTCAATATAGGGTCTCAAACAAAGCGCGAAAAAGCAAATCAGCTGTTTCACACATTTTGGTTAAGTAGGTATAAACATTTTGTATAAAACAGCTGTTTTTTTTTCTAAAAAACACTTTAAAAACAATGTGGAAATAAGTAGATACCTAGTATTATGTGTTCTTACCTAGCTTACTTTGAGCGGTTTGACGAGAGTTTTTATTGCAATAGTCTTTCTGAACCATCCTTATAATGTTATCACTCCTCTTACATTTCTTTGAGAGATGTGAATAATTAAGAAGCGAACCGCCACCTTCTACGGCAAAACAAAAAAAATGCAAATAGGTAAATAATAAGTAAGTAGGTACGTACGGTCGGCTGTAGTTAGATAGTAGGTAGGTTAGTTCCAAATAATTTGGAGCTCACCTATAGCTGTGTTTCTAGGTACCTACCAACTTATTCTGAGTAAAATGTATAGGTAGCAAGCCGGGCATAAAGGTTATTTAGCGGCTAAATATACCTAAAAGTTCATCCGTAGATTAAGTAGATAATGTCACCTGCACGTAATAGTAATTATTGTAACAAAATATGATTATAAAATACATAAACCACAGAAGTTACTGCAATGAAAACAATTTAAAAGAATATGAGTAGGTACATAAACACAACGCGATCGTAAAATATCTACGAGACATATTAATAATTATTACCAGTAGCTATCTACAATAATAAAATTACTTACCATCATCTTTTTGCCCTGCATCTGTTCTTTTACGTACACTTTTTAATATTGAATCTTTTCTATTCATTTCTAGGTCGAATCACCAACTTTACAAAACACAATTTAACAAATTCAATTACAATGAGATGTTACTCATGCACTTTTCTTTATTTTTACTACGCAGCAATAAATTTCACACAACGTTTCAATAGACGAGATCAGTACGAAATGACGACGCCCGCTCCCCACTCCGCCCGCTGCAGCCGCACATATTACGCGTTTGCAGCGGCGCGAGTAGGTAAGTTTATTTAAAGTACCTACCCACAACCTAATAAAGTAATAATGTTTGCAATGAGTGCAGTTTTTTGTTTTGAAAAATATTTAATGACACAATAGTATTTACTCAACAATTACTTAATAAACAAATTTGCCATAAATTGCGAAGTGGATCCTTTTTGTTTATTCAATTAAAGTATAATATAGTTTTCATTTCAAAATTGCAAAAACGTTTCAAGCTCTGAAGTTCATTTTGTGTTAAAATTTAAATGAAGAAAACACGCAGCAGCATTATTTGCAAAAAAGATTCAAGTGAGGTGGATCGTTTTTGTAAAACTTTAACAGTAATTTTTCACTGCGCTTAAAGTTTTACAAAAACGATCCACCTCACTTGAATCTTTTTTGCAAAACTTTAGCGCATTTGAAATGGTTGGTTTAGAAATATGCGAAAATGATCTTCAATAAGTTTGTCTACATGACCACATTATTCTAAAAAAATAGAATAAATTTCATGCAAAACATACAATTTTATTGCAGGTACAAAAAAATGCAATAAAAGATAGAAGGTTTAAATAGTTATATACGTATTTCATTAAAGTTTTCGGTATAAAAATAATATTTTGTTTACTTTTTAGCCGAGATATTAATGATAATTTTATATTTAACCGTGAATCGTTTTTTAAGAATTGAATTTTTCGTTTTTCTTTAATTAAATAGAATAGTCATGTGGTCTGAATCAGTATACTTCTGTAGTCGAATGTTATTTGGAATTGAGTTAAAATGATTCAAGGTTATTGGAACATTTAAGCAGAATGATTTTTATAATATTTTCCATATTGTATAAAAAGCATTATTGTTCCAAGTAGTTTGAATCATTATAGCAAAAAACAAAAAACCTATATCAGGGCAACCAAGAAAATGCAAAAATGATTCTAATAGCTTGAAACATTTATGCATTATGAAAAAATGATGTTCGCTATGACAGTTGTGGTTTGGACCATACGGATTTTCGTCAATTATTAACATAGAGTTCCGAGTCTTTGATATGTTAAAATATACCTTATTTAGAGTACATAAGTCACAAAAACTCGAAATTGTCGAGATTGTGGGTTGGATCATTTTTGCATAAATCGGTCCAGTTTATAACTTGGATTAACATATAGGATACTTTTTATCCCGATATTTTCACGGGATCGAAACTTATGCGGGTGAAACCGCGGGGCGCAGCTAGTTCTTTGTATAATATTAATTCTCGATTGGATAGATAGATAATAGATAAAGAACATTTTATGGAAAATTCCTTTTATACCTATTTAAATAGACATATTATAAATTGAAGTTGCTTTTTCTTTGGTTAGGTGGCGACTGTAGCCAGAAGTTTAATTTCTAAAATGCCACGTTAGTTTTAAGTTATGATGCAACTTAAAACAAAACAAACAACTGTCATTTTTGACAGCGCTCACGGTGATATTAGTTGGCATTAAGGTTGGCATGGTCGGTGTTATCGCAAGGTGGCGCATATCATGACGTCATCTATGAACTCACGGGACATCGTTATCGCGGTCACGCTAATTCGGTACAGGTGTTAGTACGCTCAAATCGATTACAGCGTTACTCGGAACGCAGCCGTTGTTATTTGGCTGAATTTTGGAAAAAAAAAAGAGTTTATAGTTTAGTTTTAGTTTGGCAGTTGGCAACACTAGGTTTTTAGCAATTCGATGCTAACAACAAAAAATCTTCTTTTTCTTGATTATTATGAAAATAATTGTGATTGTAACGCGATATTTCTTCATTTGCCGTGTAAATAAATAATATGTAACTGTTAAAGTGGTTGAAGGTACCTTATTCCAACGACATGTCTGAGAATATGGATTCGCAGGGGACCAACCTCTGTTTAACTGAGGATGCATTTGATCAGTTCCAAGCAGTTTCAATGTATCAGGAAGAGGAATACATCACTCTGCCTGCAATAGTATCACCGAAGCCCAAGGAACCAGATCCCGGCGAGTTAGGTCATCTCAGTTATGTTAATGAGGTAGTTGTAACTACCGAAAACGAAGTAAACAGCACAGTCAATGACAACACGGAAGAGATGGTGCCCGAGATGGCGCAAAAAACCTTCGAAAATAACTCTGACTTAGAAACATCTGCAAGCTTAGGCGACATAAACGATTTAGACCACGACTATGTACCACAAAATGTTACTAAAAGAGGCAGAAAAAAGAAACATGTGATTCAAAATGATACCGAAATAGTCTGTAACAACATTACGATCCTCGGCGCAAAACACAGCAATGACATTCAGGTAAACTCTGAACAAGAATCCTCACTAATAAGTAGCACTGTACCTCGTAGAAGAGGTAGAAAACCGAAGCCTAAACCCGTTTCTCTAGAATCCGATATTCTACCAGGGACTAATCAAGATAGTTTGAATATCTCTAGCTCTCGACTTAGTTCAGATCCGGAAACTTCTGACATAGTAGCCAGTGGTAAGAGAAAGCGTGGTCGGCCACGAAAATCACTTCAAAATGACCAAAATAATTCTAACAAAGGCTTCTCAAGTGAGCTGAGTGGTTCTGACAGCAACAGAATTGATGACGTGCTTCCTTGCCGCAAAAGAGGCAGACCAAGGAAAACACAATCTGAAGTAAATCTTCAGAATAAAATAAAAACTGATACAGAAATCCTGTCAAAAGACCTCATAAGTATAGAAGATTTAAATGGGACACAACTCACAAACACACACGAAAGGAGCAAGGAGTTGTTAGATTTAGATATATCTAAAATAGAAAATAGAGACTTGGATAAGAAAATATTTAGTGATTCAGATAATGATGAGCTTGATGATATTACTTTAAGTAAATTGAAAGAGCATCCTGAAACATCTAAATCTGCTGATGAAAATAATTTAACTGAAAATTATAAGGATCAAGACTTAACAAATAGCAAATCTGAAATTACTGTTTTGTATCCTCCACCAAGTAAAAAAAGAAACTCTCGTAAAAAAGGAAGAGGTAAGCCTCAAAAAGTACCTACAGACATTGCTGAGAAAGACCAAATGGACACTTTGGAAAAATCTGACTCTATGGCAGCGAGTTCAGTAATTAATAATAAAACTAATTTAGAGAGCTCCCAAATAGATTCTGATGACAATGAAAATTTGAGCCTGAGTCAATTAAAAGAAACTACCAGTGACTTAAAAAATACTGCTACAGCAAATACTGAAAATAATAACACAACTGTAGTCTCAACTACTAATGATAAAGATGTTGATGTTGAAACTGTTGAAAGCAACAGTGATGTTATTAAAACTCCAACAAAACGCAATATTAAAATGCCAGTTATGTCAGACTTTGAATACAATGTTGACAGTGTTATAGAGAAGGAAGACACCGGAAATGAAGCAGATCCTAATAATGAGTTACTTGTTGAAGACACTTCTAAAAGACCTATTCGTAGAAAAGTTGCGAAATTACATTATGAAGAAGAGTCTGATGAGGATCCCTTTGCTAATGTTGAATTATCTGATGATGATGAACCAAGGAGAAAAGGTAAAAAATACTACTCTGATGATGAATATGTACCTGGCAGAAGAGGGAATAAAGATATAGATTCTACAGACAGTGAAATTGGAGCAAGTGATCTGGTTAATGAAACACATTCGAAGAGGAAAAAGTTACGTAAAAAATCAAACAATCAATCTCCACAGAAAAAAGGAAAATTGGATCAGTCAATTCACGATGTGGAAAGTGATGATGTAGAAGTATGTTTACAACCTTCTACACTAGTAAAACCAACTGGTGATGCCAAACCACAAAATTCGAAGCTCTGGGGTTGTAGCAATGAATTTGAAAACTTCCTTGCCAAAAAGATTCAAGGAACGAATTTAAAAATTAAAAAAGTGTCAGCAAGTACACCAACTGAGAGCAAAACTATTGAAATACCGGTGCTAGACCCAGGAGCAAAGAAGACCTATGAGATGTGTAGCCAAACAAATGTAATTCATACTGCATCAACTGGTGTGCAAACCACTACACCTTATGATATCCCCATGAAGGAGAACATTGGTTTAACAGTAGAACAGTCCCAAAAAGCTTGTTATTTCCTAAATAGTATTGTGAAAACAACTTCTGAGTTAGGTACATTGATGACACAAAAATCTGAAGATTTTATCAAAAAGAAAATAAACACTACTCATGTCACTGACACCATGAAAATGGATTACTGTGTGAAAAAGTCATTTTTATTATTCAAACTAGCTAAACATAATCTAATGCAGATGGAAGAGGATCTTGCAAAACAATATGATGAGTTTCTAAAAACTAATAATTTAACAGCATGTAGGGAACTACCAAAACAAATAGTGGCCTCAGCAAATCAAGCAAGTAGTGACAGTGATTGCGAAATCGTAGAAGAACCAGCTGAAACAACTTCAGTGAATAAATCTAAGGAAAAACAAAAATTTAATCCTAAAACTGTGTTTCTGAACAAAGAACTTTCCATTAAGATTGCAAAAAAACCATCTGAAACCAACAAAAAACTTGATATTAAGGGACGGCATACTGTATGGATTAATGACACCGTGATGGTAAAAAAAGTTACACAGTCTTTTTTAGCCCAGGACAGCCGGAATAAAAAACCTCCAGATAATAATATTACAACAAAAATGGTAAGTGATTTTTTTAAGAATTATTACCGTCAGAAAGCAATCTCACTTTGTGCCCCTTTCATAACCACAGATTGGCTTAATGTGAGCAAAGAATGTGTGTGCAACTATTTTGTTGTAAAGCCAGTTCTATACAATAATAATGTAAATTATTCTGCCAATGGAGGAATTAGTACAGAAAACAATGCCAGTACCTCGGGGACAAATCATACTATAATGCAAATACCTAACAAAACCAAATTAACATGCCCAGAGACCCTTCTTAAACTGTGTTTTCGGATTGTGAAAAATCAAATACATGATAAAAGATATGTCAAAAAAGTTTGTCATCAACACACACCAAATGAACTTACAGATGGGAAAGACCAGCCAATGACATTATTCCGACAATGCCTGAGAGTCCTGACTAGTAGAGCTGTTAAAATCATGGAAAGGAGCCCAACACCCTCAAAAAACATAACCCCTAAGGAAGTATCACCTGTACCACCTCTTAAAATGCTCTGCCACCAGAGAATGGTGGCATTACTATCCAACTCAGGCAAAAAGGATTCCAGAGATGAACAAGAAGAAGTGGCAGAAACAAGGTGTAGTACAGAAGAATCTAATTATTCGATTTCCATCTGTTCTTCAAAATATTCTTCACCATCAATTAAGATAAATGAAATCAAGTCACTCTTAACCTTATGTGTGGAATTTATACAAAGAAAACAAGAAGTGGCAAAAATAAGGTGTAGTACAGAAGAATCGAATTATTCCATGTCCACCCATTCTTCAAAATATTCATCACCATCAATTAAGATAAATGAAATCAGGTCACTCTTGTCCTTATGTGTTGAATTCATGCAAAGAAAACAAGTTATTGAATTAAGTTATATCACTAGTATATTAAAACCAAAATCATTAAAAAGTTCTGCTTTTGAGCGTATCAAACAATTGGTATATGGAGATATGGATGGTACCTTACTTGGGACTAGTCAGTTCAATTTAAGTGATCATAATGATGGAATTATGATTGAGGGCTTAACAATAAATAGTGTAAATACATTATCAGAGGAAGCATTCCTGAATCTAGATCATTCACATGCGGATAATCCAGATAGCTCTGAGTACTTAGATGAGTTTGATAATGAAGACCATTATGAGCCAGACTTTGATGAAAATGAGGAGGAAAACCCAACTGAAACCAGTTGGGTATCACAAGTGCAAATGCAGGAATTTAGGTCATGCTTTAACACCACTAATACAGATGTCAATGAAGGGGAAATGGTTTCAGTAGGGGAAATGGTTTCAGTTGTTACTCAAATTAAACTTGAACCTGACGATGATTTACCTGATAATCTAGATTCGCTGGCTCATGTGAAAACGGAATCAATTCACGGATTTAACGAAATGATAACCATACCAGATGTCAAGCCAGAAGCAATAGATGTTTTGGGCTCTGCACCACCAGAACTCCACAGACAAAATAGTAGTAGTTACGATGTCGACGCATTCGAACAATTTGCTGCTTCCAACAAAATTTTGCGCGAATTACAAGACGACGACATCTTCAGCCAAAGTTTGCACAGGATACGCAGACAACATGAACCTGATTACGAAGAAGATGACATGAGCATGAGCCTCCTAGTCCCACAGACGTACGAACCTTTGACTATTGAAACTGCCAAAGGGAGGTTAATGTTAAGTAGCTCTGATGATGATAGTGCTAAAAATAAAAAGACTACAGAGAAAAAGAAACCTGATAAACGCAAAGCTAAACAGAAAAAACCTGATCCAAAGACTAACAAAGAAACACCTACACTGATGACTAAAGATAAGCCAACTAATAACGAAGTTGCTAATTTAACCAAAAGAATGAGAGACAGAATCAGACAGGAGGAGAAAAAAGACGATTCTTCAGATTCCGAACCTGAAACTTTACCGTTGCGCCTAAGAAGCAGGAAAGAACAAGAAAAGTTAAAACCGGCGCAGGCCAGTAAATCCAAAAAAAGTGAGATACAATGTAACAATGTTGATTCTACTGATCAAATTGATGATGTTGTGGACGATTTTAATGGCTTTACAGCTATTGATCAGAATGAGATATCTAACTATCAGAAATACATGCAATACGTGTATGACAAAATTATACCAGAGGAAGAGGAAAATATTGACCAAATAAATAATAAGGTTGCTGAAGTAAAAGAAACTCATCAACCATTAATTTCTAATGAACCTGTAGAATTATTGGAGTGTGAACCCACAATGCCTATTTTTGATGATCCAGTAAGCTCTAAAAGATCTACCAGAAAAAGCAAAGCAAAAGTTGAAATATCTAAGAAGGAAGAAATATCCAAGAAAGAGGAAATATCAAAGAAGGTAGAAATATCAAAGAAGGTAGAAATATCAAAGAAGGAAGAAATATCAAAGAAAGAAGAAATATCAAAGAAGGAAGAAATATCAAAGAAGGAAGAAATATCAAAAAAGGAAGAAACTTTTACGAAAGGAATATCTGTAAAGAAAGAAGAAGTTTTAAAAGAAATGGTTTTAGAAGAAGAAACTCCTTCATTTGTAGAGCGCCATGGTTGGCACTGCTATCCAGTTAATGGAGCTGATGGAAAACTATACCAAAGTACTTGTGTAGCATTGGAGAAACTGCCTGAATCTTTTGTCCAAACATATTTTGAGTATCAAGGCATTACAAGCAAAAATGTTGATGACCATGAGATTGACAGGTAAAGTATTTTTTTTAAATGGCTTTGTAATAGTTTTCTAAAGCATGTACATAATAGCTTTATAAAAACATTATATATTGACTAGTAAATTAAATATGCAAGATTGATTACATTTCATAGTTATTTTAGCTTATAATATTAATGTTTATAATACTTTCAGGTTGACAAACCTAAACTCCTTGAATAGAACAGTTCAGTTGAACTTGAGTAAAAGTAAATTAAAGTCTAAGCGGGATGCTAAGGGTGACCACACGTCTGAAACGGGCAGTCGGGCTGAAAGTCCCACATATTCTGACCATTATGACGAGCTGGAGCCTTCGGACGATGAAGGAGCCAATGTTGATGATGAAGTTGCTCCGCCTGTTGTAAGTATTTAGTTATACAACTTTTAAATGAATATTTTTTTACTTACAGTGGAAATTTTAAAATATGGATTGGAGTCATAGGTGTGACCGAGATTAACTGTTTTAATTAAAGCTATGGCCATAGAGTGTTACAATATTCCTGCTGATAATTGATATTCCTGCTATTCAAATATAAAGTTTATAAGTTTTCTTGGCACAAAAATTATTATTGCTTAATTTCATGCAAAACGTAAACTCACAAGAGTCTTGTAACAAAAAGAAATCTTAGGCACACACGCTTCTGCCCGCGACTTCAACCGCTTGATGTTTTTTTTTTTACTCGGCTCTTGAGGGTTGTAGCGAATGTTGGAAATCCTATATATAATCTTCTTCAAGAATTGGCCTATTAAACAATTTTTCATATCCGACTGGTTCCACAGATTAGCGCGTTCAAACAAAAAACAAACTTAGTGTATATTAGGGAAAAAAAAAAAGAAATTTGATTATCTTTCAAAATTAATAACAAAAGAAAATCTTACATCCACAGCCACTAAAGCACACCGAAAACACGTTAGCAAAGAACCTCCTAATGAACGACAACGACAGTGATTCTGATTCCGCCATCAAGGTGAAAAAAGAACATTCAGATGGTACCGAAAAGACCAAACTTAGTAGCAAGTCTAAGAAGAAAGAAGAAGTTGAGGTAGAAGATGGCGCAGACCTGATGCTGACGGCTGACAAGATGATGAACAAGGAACTGACGTTGCTGCATGCACCTGTTGTGGTGACTGACGATGTTCAGAACACGCCTTCTAAGGGACCTGTTACGAGGAATAAACAGGTAATACCAGTGGCGAGGCTTGGTAAAGCGAGAGGTAAACCGGAGCAAAAAAAAATAATTGTCGAATTAAAATGGTTATGACGTTACTTCTTACTTCTTATTTACCCTAACAAAATAACGGTGTCAATAAACCGTTTCATTAAATTCCCATTTCGATCTACTTTTTTACTATGAGTTTCATGCAAATTAGTGAAAATAATTCTATTCCTATCAGTCCCGAACTCATAAAACAGCTACACATATGTTTTTCAGTCTGTCTGCACATGTTTTTTGATGAATTCGTCAGATTAAAATGTAAAAAACAACCCTTTATTCCATAAACTACTAGAATCTGAGAAAAGTAAACACGACAAACAATACATTTTATTTAATTTACAAATGCCAGTCAGTCATTGATTTTTATCGTAAAGGGAAACATTAAAATGTTTGAAAAAGCCATCACGTCGTTTATAATTTATAGTCATATCTGGGCGAGCACGGCCTAATTTATTGATGTGTTTCTTATTTTTTTAAACTTAACCTTGAATAGCATGTTTCCTTACAATGTAAATAATCCGTCAAGCAACAATCTAAAACTATTAATACCGTCATCCTGATTGTACTGATCGTACTAATTACTTTAAAAATTTATTCTAAATAAAGTAATTTTAACATAATAAACTATCTACTTATGCCATATAACAACTTCATTACTTTCACTTAAGACAAAACAATAAAACACTATCTTAATCACTGTTACCTAGAAACAAATATTACTATTTCTAGTACTGATAAACTGAATGACTGAATGAATTCAATGAATATTGAGCGAACAAAATGAAAATTAATTGTAATGTTTTAATTTTATAGTGTATAAAATACATATAGTGTGATTATCAATGACGATAGAGTGGTTGTGTTCCGAATTTCCGAAGGGAAACCGGTAGGAATCGGGTTGTTTGAAACCCGACGGTTTCAAACAACCCGATTATTACACCCCTGAGTTATTACACAGGGGTTTCAGACAACCTGATACTATATGGGGTGGCAGAAAACTTACCATGGATTCAGTACATGATTCTGAACCCAGAGGGGAAGAATTCAGAATCAGGCTTTAAGCTATTTACGTGATTCTTTAAAGCACTATAAAATGATGCTTAAAAGACGCTTTCGAACTACCTTGCAATTAGTTTTTGGTGTTGATTTTTTTAAACTTTATCCAGACGAAAATTTGTGAGATAAAAAAAGAACGACTTGGTTATGCATATTTGTCACTCGGGAGTTCTAATCTCGCGTTTTAAATGACTATTTATATCTGTATTTCTAATAACAGGCTGACGTCCGAAAAATGGTCTCTACAATACACTGTGCGTTCGCTTTACTAGTTGTTTTTTAATTCTTCTGAATATTATCAATAATTTTATTTCGGTATTTATTTCACATCCATAAATTGTTAGTAAACATTAAATAACCTCTTCATATTTCTTAATAGAATGAGATAGTTCTTGTAAACAACTCTTTAATTATTTATTTTAAAAAAATGTATCTTCATATTTCCTGATCTTTTATATACAACATACTACCAATACTTCATTTTTTTTTCCTTATCGCAAACTTGGAGCCGAAACAAACGAATAACGGCTAATAATTTTTATGTTTCTTTAGAAAAGCGCAACGAAAAATCAACCGTCTACCAGCCAAACGAAGAATGAAGAAGATTCTTCTTCTGAGGAAGAGAAGCAATGGGTGAGCACCAAAGAGAAGCTTCTCAAAAGAATGGGCAAGAAGGACCAAGCCAGGTATTGTCAACCATATTTTCTTATATTTGTCGTTTATAACATTGAAATGTATCTATCTATCTCAAACTAGATTAAGGTGACTAGATTTAATCTTATTATAATAAGGATTGAGTAATAAATAATAAGCTGAATGGGAATTAATAATAAGTTAATTTAATGTTAGTCTATAATTAAATAAATAATAAATGTTTCTTTATTAATACTATGTCCTTTGTTTTTCATTTACCCTGGATATAAATTCTAACACTTTTTTCAAAGATCACTAACTCAGTTTGATGGTTAGACGTTGAAAGGAACCAAACAGAGAGACCAACAAACTATTTACTTTAGTATCCCCGAAATCGGGCTATAAGATGTAGTATAAAATGGATTCATTGGATCAGACATTTAAAGGCCGTTAAATAAAGTTACTTGGATGATGTAAATTCTTTATTGAAAAGGTTGTGAGTTAGTTTTCTATGCTGTAATTTGAAGGGGTTGTGGATTAGAGTTATTCATCTCTGTAATGTCAAGAATAACATAGTCTGGATCTATCATCTAAATGAAATTTCTAGATTTAAGGCTGACGCACATTTAGACAGGCCGCGCGGCATTGAAAAAAAATCCTTCGTATATTTTGTATCATCGCACAAAGCAGCGGGTCGCACCAGGCTATTTTGTATTAGATTGTGATACGCTGCGGCCCGAGAATGAGGTTGCCTTTAACCTGCTTTAAAAGCATTTAGGTACTTAAAATATCACGATCTACAAAAAAAAAATTTTTTTTTCAAAATATTTATTTGAATGTACACAGTTTGGACGACGCCAAACGCGCCAAGCTTGTGAGCGAGTTCATAGAGAGACGCGGCGGCTTCCCCGATTCACATATACGACCGCGCAGCACTCGCACGCGCCGCTCCGGCAAGAGGTTCCTGGAGAGGCAGAAACAACTCGGGTATGAAAAATTTAGATAATTATACTTTATTAGCGACACCCCTGCTTCGCACAGGGGCGATCTACTGATGTGGCGACATGTCAATCGAGATTTTTTAGCTTTACCTAAGAAAAAAAAAGTAACCTTCTGTAATAACTTATCTTCTAAATGTGTGTAATGGAGAACAAAGTCCATTGTGTTTAGAAGAACTGAGCGGACACACAGATACACGAAATTGGTTAATGATTTATTGACATAAAAATTTCCACAATTCTGCACACCTCTGCTGAGTTTTAAAATCTCATCGCCATGTTGAAGATAAAATCGATGGACTAGTAGTAAAAATATGATTAAGAAGGTAAAAAATGTTTATTTCATTTTACAGAATACTTTCAAGGGAGCTGTTCGGAGAATCACCAGACGCGTATATGTCCAAAAGATCCCAAGCTAGTCTGTTTAGAGGTCGTCGTAATATTCGAAAGGTGAGTCAGCTACCCAGGAGTGGGACAGTTCAGGCTAATAAAAAAACAAGTCAGCTTCCTTCGATCTACTGATGTGTCGCCAATTTATTTGTCTCTATTTTTAGGGTGCCAAACAGCTATTACTAAGCCTCCACTGTCCGTCCGTCTGTCTGTCAGCGGGCTATATCTCATGAACAGTAATAGGTAGTTCAAATTTTCACAGATTGTGTATTTCTACTACCGTTATAACGACAAAGAATAAAAAATAAATAAAGTTAATAATTAAAGGGTCGATCTTATATGTACGGAACCCGTCCGAAGTCTGACTCGCACTTGGCCGGTTTTTGAAGTGAAAACTTCTTTAGGCGCGCTGGGTATTTTTGAGATGGAAAAAACAACTGAACTCGCGACACTGTTACCGTCACCGACACCTCATTAAAAGTATTTTCTGCACAATCAAATTGTCCAAGTTTTCACTTCTGTCGGCAATCCCGGAGTGTTTGTATAAGGGAGGCCCTAACCATGCAGTAGGACAGTAAGGGCTAATAATAATCAGCCAGGTTTTTATCTAGTGCTCTGTCTACCTCATCACCATCTATTCTCGTTGTCACGTTGTAAGCTATATCTACTCGGCTCATTACCAGTGTACGCTGCCTAGGATCGAGGTCCTGCACTACCTGGAGCACAGGCGTAATGTGCAGTGAACAAGGTCATATTATAATCAGTCCTCAAGTTCTGAGTTCCATGTGTGGATCGTACGGTCAGTGCTCTGCATTACCTGACCCCTCTTACAAAGAAGAAAAGGGGTCGATGTTACAGGTCACTAACGCTCTTCCAAGCGTTACTTCGATACTGCCGCCAACCATCGCAACCCTCTCGTTGTCGAGGCCTCTAGTTACACTCCCTCTAGTATCAATCGAACTCGCTGCCCTAAGCGAATCCTTACCGACCCTGAAGATCTTATTACCCTCTTCCAGGAGAGCAGTAGGGAAACCAGCACAGTGTACAAAAACAGACGCCTCGCGTCATTCCGACCTCGCCGCCGAGGTCCTTTGCGATCGCGACCGCGTCCCCGAGTAAATGATACTCCCCCCGACCCTTGCTCGATAACGAGGTGCCAGCAATTGTTGCAGCTGAGCACATAGCTTTAAATTCCTCGACTAATAATCATGATCAAAACTTAGATCAAGCCCGTCCCATCCTTGATGTCCTCCCTCCGGTTGACGCCCTAAGCCAAGGTTCGTACCCTACAGGGGGTACCCTTAGCGAGCGTTCACCTAGTTTTAATTAGCATAGTTGAATAACTCCTGGCTGGCGGTTTTAAGTGTAGTAGCTTAAGGCACCCACAGAAAAGCCCGGTTAAGTAGTTTTATTAATTTTACGATGTATTGGCATGTTATTTGAAGCATCCTAGCATGATTCTTTACGTTCCAAATTTAAAATTTGAAATTAATAAAAGAAAAATGATTATTGTGGGTTATTCTAAAATTGCTTTACTAATGGCGCGAATTGCTGAAACGATTTTTAACTGATAAACTTTTTGGATATTTTCTGCAAATTAAACAATTTAATCTTCTTTTTACATTAAATACCACTTTTTGATATGAGTGATAAAGCGATAAGGGCCGGTAAAATTATAGCCCTACTTGTAGAAGGTTGTTCGCAAACTTACGTGTCTCAGCGGCTAAATGTGAGTCGTTCAACTGTCCAGAGGACTTGGCAACGGTATCAAGAGACCGGTTCGGTCAAAAGAAGACCCGGTTCGGGAAGAAAACGATGCACAGAACCAAGAGATGACCGCTTTTTGGTGAGTCAGGCGTTGCGGAATCGTAAGGCGTCAAGTGTGGACCTGAAGAAGAGCCTTGAAGAAGTAAGAGGAGTAGAAGTTAGCTTGTGGACGGTCAGGAGGAGGCTTTTGGCTGCCAATATCAGGAGTTACCGCCCAGCTCGGGGCCCTAAATTACTCCGTGAGGACCGTGTTGCTCGACTTCAGTTTGCTCGGAACTGTGCTTCATGGACTCTGGAAGACTGGAATAAAGTATTGTTTTCTGATGAAGCTAGAATCTCTTTGTGTGGAGAGGACCGACGCCGGCGAGTGCTGCGAAGACCACGGGAACGCTATGCGGAAGTGTGTTTCGAAGAAATCACTCCTTATGGCGGAGGCTCCGTTATGTTTTGGGCAGCAATTAATTCGACGGAGCGTACGGAGTTAGTTTTTATAGAAAATGGAACATTAATTGCACACCGGTACATAATGGAAGTCCTAATTCCATATGCACAACCCACATTGACTGCACTTGGGGAAGATTCCATTTTTATGGACGACAATGCTCGCCCGCACCGTTCTGGCGACGTGGAAGCGTACATGCAAGAAGTTGGGATCCGTCGTTTAGATTGGCCAACTCGAAGTCCTGACCTCAATCCAATTGAGCATGTCTGGGATGTTCTAAAGAGACGGGTAAGATCAGTACAACCTGCTCCACAAAACATCAGGGAGCTAAAAAGAGTCATTGCAGAAGAGTGGGAACGTATTCCTCAAAACGTTATTAAAAACATCGTGGAAAGCATGCCCAGAAGGCTTCAAGCTGTGATTTTGGCAAGAGGAGGTCACACTCGTTATTAGGTACATTACATTAGGGGTTACATTTGTAACTTTATTTAATTTAAAAAAGTAAAAAAAAACTTGTCTTTATTGCCGACCACTTCTTATTGTTTGGGCATGTACATCGGTTTTAAAGAATCCATCGTTTTTTTTTTCTTTTAATTGCCCCAATTCACTTCACGCGCATTAATTTACACGATTATAAGTATACATAGACTACGTCAAAGAAATAAATTTCATTTAATTAACTCAAATCGACCTTAGAACGTAAATTTCCTTAGGTGCCCGTTTTTTTTTGCAAAAGAGTGTATCTGAAAAAATAACGATGATTTCATATTTTTATAGGAATACGTGTCTCGCACAGACCAGTAAACGATGGCAGAAAAAGGAGGAGGCCTATATTGAGCTGTGGGTGGAACAAGGCTGCCAATGATTATAAAGATGATGTGTCCATTCTAAAATAACTATTAAATTCAACATAAAATGATCCACAGGTTATTGACAAGAAATCTCTAGCGCGCAGTACTGTAGTGGCAAATATGGAGGAGTTCGAGAGAAAGAGAAGACTGAATGCTAAGCAGGCCAAATTGGTAAGCTTGAAAAATTAATATTGCTGACCGTCTAACCTTTTTTCTACTGTAGGTAACTTAAAAAATTGAAATACTAGGGCCATGGGGTCTGACAGCCCACTTCGTTTTTCGAGACATCGCGAAGCGGTTGGTCGACTCTTCACGTGACCAGAGCTGGCTGGCCTATTTTTTGGCAAAAGAATCAGCATTGCCACACAACGTGGCAGTGCTGCCAGCCTTTTGAACAGTTTTGCTGTTGACAGCGACGTGGCTGATTTAGTTTTTGTTTGCTCTATGATTGTTTCCCCTCCTTCTTTATATACTTGTACATATTATTATTTTAAGTATGTAAGTTTTACAATTATGTACATTTTAAATGTCAAAATTTACTGTTTTTTTTTTTTGAAAGAATCTCTTGCATCCATGAATTTAAAGTTCAAGTCTTTTTTCCTACGAAATCTTAAATTAAGTTAATAAAAACACCCTTCTGTACCATTTTAACGACTGCTTGCCAATGTAATAACTTTTGTGATAGGGTCAACACTTGCTTTATTTTGCTGATACACGTAACTTTGTCCGTAGTTAAATTACTTGCGTTCTTTGACCAATACAAAACATATCTTATGTCTTCTTTCAAAAAGTTTATATTATATTAGCATCAAATTCCGTCTCGTTCGTACAGAGGGAGCTACTGGGCTGCGAAGAGGGGGTGAACGTGCTAGTCATTAACGACGAGGTGTGTCTGGAGTACGACTTCGAAGAGAACCGCCCTGTCGTCACCGTGCACCCCTTCTTCACTAAAGTTATGAAGGCCCATCAGGTAAGTAATTTAAAAAAAAAGGCCGCCAGACCAAATTTCGGCCAATGCGGCCAATCTCAGAGGAGACTAGCCATCGACGCGGGAGATTTTGTAGTGCACAAGTGTGTGCGCAGACACAGATGCACTCTCACTCTAATAATGAAAAACCCAATAACACTTTGCTCGACCTGGGAATCGAACCCAGGAACCCAACCTCAGCAGTCGCGCTTGCAATCACGATACCAACGGGGCAGTCAACAGCACGCTTAGCATGTCCACAATAGAAACGGGTTTTGTCAACAGAAGAATAGACAAAATGACAGATAAACAATAACAATCTGTCATTTTGTTTATTCTTCCGTCGACAAATCCCGTAGAAAACCCGTTTCTATGGTTGTCTAAATTTGTGAAACTAGTAAATTTAAAATATTACAGTAAAGTACAACATGCTTGTGTGGTGCGTGTATGACCAGATGTATGAACGTAAACGAAGCAAAAGGAGTATGTAAAGATCGTTTCTGCCTACCCCCGTAGGAAGAAGGCGTGAGTTCATGTATATGTACTGCATTGGTCAACCTTTTAATCCTCAGGATTCTGAAAGCTTAAAAAAATGGTATCGTGATTTGATTAGTTGCTGTTATTTCGGTCAACCAACATTATAATAAGATTTGACAGTGTGTTAAGTAATTTTTGTAGGTAAACCCCCATAGTTACTGTGTTAATTAAAGATAACTGGGTTGATAACTGCGTATTATATATTATAATCAACTTGGTGGATTTGCATCTTTCCGGCGTCATTAGTAAAAGCCTTGTTCAAATACAATATTTTATATTTCACATAAACCTACATGGGCACTTATGAACGTCAGTATCTAGGTACGTAGTTCCAATTGGTCGTTTCCTATGGAGAAGAGCTGGCAAGAAACTCCACGGTTACTCTTTAAAAAAAATACAATGTTTTCAAATTACACTGTTAATAGGAGGACAGTGTAGGCCTGTCAACAAGTACTAGGAACTTAACACAATAGAAAAAGGTCAACAGCATTTATGAGTCCGTACCGGGCCTACAACATTCTCACATTCACAAAATAGACAAGAATCTATATAAATAAAAGAAAATAATAATAAATAAATTTAATTTCTTTATAAGATTTAACTTAATTTAATTTAATAATTATAACGATGACAAGCGAGGGATTGTAATTTCTTTATAAGATTTAACAAATTAGAAATGTTTGAGTAGTGTGCTATTTACTGATTTCAATCCTGTCTTTTAATGTATCTATGGATAGATCTTCTTCTTTTCTTGTCGATGGTAATCTTCTTTATATATTATACGAACCACGATGGATAGATGTGAATGTTGGATTGATATCTGGATTAGATTATATCCATAATTGTTTTTCTACAGTACGAAGGCGTAAAGTTTATGTGGGACGCTTGCTTCGAGAGCTTAGCAGAGCTCGAGGCGGGACGACCAGGTGGAGGCTGCATCCTCGCTCACTGTATGGGACTTGGCAAAACGCTGCAAGTGCTAGCTTTGTTACACACGGTAAGTTCTTATTTCCTTGAAATATATTATTTCATAGGACGCTATAGGAAGGTGTCTGATAGCCGCTGGAACTGAGTACTTGAGTGGAGACTACTAACTGGCAAGCGTAGTGGGAGGCTGAAAAAGTGAAGGACGGCGATTCGGGTTGTGGCGCAACTTAGAACAGGCTTATGTCCAACAATGAACCGCTATGTATTGAATTACAATCCTTGCGGTTTGCGTAGCGATGAATTACATTAGTGTTAAATTGACGTAGGGGATAAATGCGCTGTGACCCTTACGTTGCGCAGTCGTAACACTTGCGCATTCAATCCTGCCAGTCAATTTTGCGCTTTATAAAAACGTAATTTAAGTCACTTATTCCCAGGTATTGACTCACCCTGGCGTGAATATGCAACGCATTCTCGTGTGCTGCCCTCTATCGACCGTACTCAACTGGGTTGACGAGATACACAAATGGATCGGCCCAGTAACGAATCAGATTAAGGTAAGCTGTAGTAATAGATGTAGAGCACAGTAACAACAACAAGCATAGTATTAAAAAAAATACTAAAGTTAGTCTTGTCTGCAGTCAGATCGGACTCAAACTAAGCAGTCAACTAAAGAGTTGTCCGCTTAGTTCGTGCTCTCTTCACAAAAGCAACCAAGAAAGTTAGCGCCGTCTATAAAATATTTAAAAAATAAAATAATCTTGTACCATATGACGAACTTGTGTCATTTTCTTTTTCAAGCAACGTAAAATAAGGAGGAAATTACAGGTATTACATTCATATTTAGTTTTTACAAAAAAATTGACACAAAGTGTCCGTAGCCTATAAGGTCTTTAGCTGCCACAACAGGTACATTTACCTGCGGGTTGTGAAGGTAAGTAGCTTGAAAATGTTGAGCCTTACAGCCAAACTAGATTATGTAAAGACCACCTGTGTCTACGGACCTCCTTACAAAGACAGCTTGGCATTATATGTTCGTTATACTTTTATTTGTTGTGCTGAGTTTCATAAATACTTTTTAATGTTTCATAAAAAAGGAGCAGTTGTTATTTAGAGGGACAAACAATTTTAAATTTAAAGACAAAAACACACTTTTAATAACTAGCTTCTGCCCGCGAGCCTATAACCTTCCTCAAGAATCGGGCTATCCAATGCAAAATTCAAATCCGACTGGTAGTTCCGGAGATTACCCCCTACATACAAACAAACAAAATTAACCTCTTTATAATATTATTATAGTTAATTGATTCAGGCGTGACCTTGCGGAAATCCATTATAAAATGATGATGTAGATATATTTAGTAACCTGTTCCGTTTAGCTATTTCTAAAGAGTCTTAAAAAGCGCAGACTGAGCCTTATAACTCGAGAAGCGACTTCTCGAGTTATAAGGCTCAGTCTGCGCTCAGTGCTTGGCGTGGCAACACGCCGTGTTCAAGTTCGCGACAAGTCAATCGTCATCCTGAGGATGCCTCGTTGAGAGGTGAAACACGTGTCGATTTCTTTCAGAGTCTTTTTAAGACTCTTTAGAAAAAGATAAGCGGAACAGGTTACTAAATATATCCACATCATCATTTTTTAATTTTATTATAGTATATTATAAAGAGGTGATTTTTTCAAATCTATACTTCTAGTATAGATTTGAAAAAATCAAAGGAAAAACTGGTAATTGTCACGATCACAAAAAATTCTAAACATAACACTTCCATTCCCACAGGTATTTGAGCTATCAAAACTAAAAAAAACATATGAACGCGCCTACCAACTAGAAGACTGGTACAACGGAGGCGGCATATTTATCATAGGATACGAACTCTTCCGAAGTTTATCGACTCTCGATCCGTTCCTCGACGACATACGACCTACAATCGTCAACAAAATACGTACAGCCCTGCTTGACCCTGGTCCAGACATAATAGTCTGTGATGAAGGACATTTACTAAAGAACGATTGCTCAGTTCTCGCGGTAGCAATGAGCAGAGTTGTCACGAAAAGGAGGATAATACTGACCGGAACCCCTATGCAGAATAATTTGAGAGAGTATTATTGTATGGTGAATTTCGTCAAGCCTAATTTGCTGGGAACTTATGCGGAGTATTCTAATCGGTAAGTTAAAGATTTTAAGTTCATTGTGAAGTAGGTTTCTTCAACCTTTACTGTACCGCTTCTGGGAAAAGTTTCCCTCTTAATGATTTCTTAATATATACTTTGTTGCTTATTCTAGCGAATTCGGTATGTTTTATCATTTTACCATAAATGTTTGATAGGTACGCCTAAAGTTTTTACCGACTGATTCTGTCTGTAAGAAACGCAATAGGCATTAAATCATAACATTCAATAATAACCTCTATTCTCTTCCAATAGGTTCGAAAATCCAATAATGAACGGTCAGCACCGAGACTCAAGAGAAGAAGACATAAAACTAATGAAGGCTCGTACACACATCCTACACAAAGTACTAGAGGGTTGCCTCCAAAGACAGGAAGCTTCAGTACTCTACCCGTACTTGCCTAAGAAGCATGAGTATACAGTGTTTATAACCCTAACGCCATGCCAGTGGGACTTGTACAAGCACTACTTACATAACTATGGGAACAAGACTAAACAGAGCATATTGAAGGACTTCCATATACTACAGAAGATATGGTCGCATCCTCAAGTGCTGCATAACTTTCAGACGAAGGCTAGAGATCGGGATGAGAAGAATAGGATTAAAGGTATGTCTATTTTGTAGATGAGAAGATCAGTAAGGCTAGCTTGCATCACAAATTATTAAATATATCCAACGCCAAAATCTATTTAACAATAAACGAATTTAAATCAAGTTTTAAATAAGTTAAGCGCTAAACGCATTTAGTCATTTGTGGTGCAACCAGGCCTAAATGTTCTGTTAGCTATTGCAATTGAATTGAATTAAAGACTGAGAAACCGGAGTGAGCTTTACGCCGCAAGACGATGACGTTTTATATTGTCTATGGCCCAGTGTCGCTACGTCCATTTTTTGTAGTGGCAAATTTATTTCTATGTATTAAATATTAAATCATCAATTTGTTGTTGTTTCAAGCGATGGAAATGAAAGAGGAAAGTACAGGTATCTCGTCCATTAACTTCGTTTATTACACCCCACAATACATTATATCCATAATAAACATCACATAGGTTAACGTAATACACTCAAGTCGCATATTAATTTGAAACGAGTTTCTTCATAAGTTGCTTTTTGCCAGCAACTTATAACTTATGTCTTGCAACGTTTGCTTATTTTGAGTACATTAGCATGTTGCCATCAACACTGCATTTTTATTTAATTTAATAGGAACAACAAACAGCTACATTATGCAATATTACACACAGAAAAATATAAATAACTTAAGTAATAATGTAGCCCACAGCGCTGTTTCAGATTACCATTAATAAATAAAACCTTAGTCAGTAGGAGGTGAACTGTTCATGCATGACAATTACACTAATATTATAAAAAACAGAATAAAGAAGTATTATAAAAACACAACAAGAAACAATTAGTCTGAGAGACTGAGAGTTCAAGTGTCTCATACAAAAGGCTATGAAACCTTTTCAAAGAGCATGTAAATATGTGTATGTGTTCGAATGCTTCATTGTAGGTTGCTGCCATTCGCCGAACTGGTGAACGTAGACCAGTGTTAGATCGGCAGGTACCTACTGCAAAGAGTTTGCCTGCACGCACCCGCCGTCTATGGACAGTTCTGGGGACTGCATAGCACCATACATTATTTAAATCTATACAGTCAAAATTGCCATTAACAATGTTATACAACGTCATTGCTTCTAATTGTTTACGTCTAGAGCTAAAAAGATTTTATTTATTGAGCAACTGCTTATACTGTAGATAAGTGTTGTGACACCTGTAGTGCATTGCACCTAAGAAATCTACGTTGGACGTTTTCTATCATGTCAATGTATTTGCCATAGTACGAGTTCCAGATGGGTACGCCTTATTCGAGCTGGGAACGGACTAGGGTTTTATACAGGCAGAGTTACGAAGAGGTCCGCTTAAAGTCATAAGTGGATCTTATTTTAAATCCATACATCTTATATGCTTTATTTAAAATTTGTTTGATATGCAAATCCAAGCAGAGTTTTGAGTCGAGCAATATGCCAAGATCACGAACCGAATTTACTTTATTCAATAAACCATTACATAACGAGTAAGAAAACCTTATGATGTTTTTGTTTTTGGTAAGATTTTGACAGCTGCAAAAATAATTATGTTGCTGAAACCATGTTGCGCACGAAACGCGTGCGCGGCTGTCGCTCCCGACCCGCTCCGCGCCCGACCCGCGCACGCGTTTCGTGTGCAGACATCCATATAATACAAGGAATTACAATATATACAAGCCTGCCGTAATGCCGTCCCGACACGCACCCGCCTTGTGTGTGTGTTGAGCTTTAAGAGTAACCGTAGAGTTCTCACGCATGCGTTTACTATTCTAGCAGTAGTGCGTTCATAGTTTACCAAACTAAAGCCTCATAACCTCACCGTGTGAATCTGGCTTTAATTCTGCATTCGTCTGTATACACTCTAATCGCATAAATATTTTCACAGCGGAGAAACTGGAAGATGACTTGGCAACCGAGGACCTGGAAGAAATAAAGCCGAATGCAACTGAAGACCTGTGGTGGCTGGAATACTTAGACGGCGGCAATATGTTGGAGACGCTTGATAGCTCCAACAAGTTTGTTGTGGTGTTCCGGATATTGGACGAGTGTATTGCGTTGGGGGATAAAGTGTAAGTAATGCAATACTTCAGTCTTCTTATGTTAAGTGCTTAAATTCGATTAACGCCAGCGTTTTCAAAGATTAGGGGAGAAGGGGCAGATCTATGTCCCGAACTGGAGCTTACCAGTTTGGGACATGTAAATATGTGTCATGATTTTTTACTCTTTTCAAGTTCTGTCAAATATATGGATGGTTAGGTACTGACTACTGTGAGTTGTAGATACACTGTGATGTGATAATTTGTACGAGGAAATATATAAGTATGAGAAAATAACACACATTTACACTTTCGTCTTTCTTGTCCTCAGTTTAATATTCTCCACATCACTATTCTGCCTGGATGCCCTCGAATACTTTCTGAAGAAGATCAAGAAGTGGTCGTTAGGACACGAGTACTTCCGACTGGACGGGTCGGTTCCGGCCGAGGTGCGGCAGAAGTGGTGCCGCGAGTTTAACGCTGACAACAACTATAAGACTAAGTGAGTTTGTACCCAATTATCACTTGTAACAGAGCACAGGATTTTTAAACGACATTGAACTTTAAACTTTATTTTTATTAGAATAAGGTGCGAAGTTGTGTGTAATTGTTCAAACAACGAACAGATTCTCTAGCGTTCGCTCAATCGGGACTCGCTTGTTCTTTATGACACTGGTAATAAGGTTTATTATTTAATATCCTTTATACTGCTAACAGGGTGATGATGTGACTATAACATTACTTAATATTTAGATGATGGTGACTCTGGCTGTATCGGGAAGTATCAAAGTCATTAATGTTTCATTGCGATTTCCAAAGCTAAATGCCCTGTATACCCCGATCTCTTTTCCACACATAATTAATCAAGCTATTAAAAAAAAACTTTACGTTTTTCCAATTCAGATTGTTCCTAGTATCAACCCGTGCCGGCTGCCTAGGCCTGAACATGACAGCCGCTAACCGCGTCATCATCATGGACACGTCGTGGAATCCTGCGCATGACATACAGAGCATCTTCCGAGTCTACCGCTTCGGGCAGAAGAAGGACTGCTACATATACCGCCTGGTCGCTATGGTGAGTCACAATCTACTAGACCACCTTCCGAGTCAATGGCGGTACCTTCATACAGGCCCAAAAGTTTGGCTTGCACTAATAAAGGCAGCATCACCTATCAAGCATTGAAATCAATGATCATTCATGTTATAAAAATAATAAAATTTAAATTCTACGCGTGCGAAAATGAACTCAATCAATAATTATGAGAAAAATAGCATAAAGTGCGCACGCGTCGTGGCCAATCTTTTGCACAGATAAATTCTAGTCATTCAAACTAGGCTGAGAATCAGCACTTTTCGAACGTCAATACATAAGAGAGTCCTCCAAAACGCCCACCCTTCACCACTTCCTAGTGCTTTATCTGGGAAGAAGAAGTGGCGCAACAAACTCCCCAGCAGATATTGCGAGATCCTCCCTTCTTTGTTTTCGCGTACAAATTTTTATAAAAATGTTATATGAGTATAAGAGAACTGTCTTATTAACAATTCTAATTTCCCAGGGTACGATGGAGCAGAAGATTTACGAACGTTCAGTTACAAAGCAAGCCGTCGCCTGCCGCGTGGTCGACGAACAGCAGATCGACCGCCATTACAATATGGCCGAACTCACCGAGCTATACAAGTAAATAATAATCTTAAATATCTTAAATATTCCATAAAACTATGCATAAAAGCATTGAAAATAGAGTTTATTAATCAATAACATCAGTAGATACTTTGCTTTGACTTATTTTATATTTGTACTGTTATCCAGAAAGAAAAAAAGAGAGAAAAAATACATACAAATATTTATTTGTACTAAACGTGACACATACAGAAAAACACAAATAGAAAAAAAAAAACAAGCTGGGGGAAAATATTCGTCTCATCCACGTAAAACGGCCATCGCTCAGCATAATGCTGTCACACTATGCGATACAGGGCCACAACTCTGGTTTTCAGCAACTTTGACGTGACTAAATTGAGTTTTCCTCGTTCAGGTTCGACGAAGGCGGCTCATGCGTAGCAGGCGGTGTAGCCGTAGGCGTACATGACGTAGCACTGCTACGCGTAGCACGCGACGTGCTGCTACACGCGGTACATGAGCACGACTCGCTGCTACGAGGTTCTAGCGAGCAAGGTCTGCCTGAGCACGAGCGAAACGCCGCCTGGATGCAGTTCCAGCAAGAGCAGGCGCATAAACGTAACTATAACTTGTATTAATACTACTTGAATATCACAAAGAATAAGTATTTTTATCTCTACCACAATTTTTCTCTCTACTAGAGGCTAATATAAATAAAACTCAACCAACCCATAATAAAAGTCAGATAAAAATATATACATACTTAGTTTCAATAGACATGAGTTACCAAAAAAATTTATTAGACGGCAAGGTATCTTTTGTTGTCGATTTAATAATAACAGATTGCATAATGAAAAACATATTTTTTATTTTTTACAGAAATGGAAAACAAACTAATCATGAACATCCCAACGGTTGCGTTAAAGCGTATTCACGACAACGCGCAGGCGTCTACATCAGCCACCGTCGTCAAACAAGAAGACACCAGCGAAGACTACAGCCCTAACGAACCTAAATCTAAGAAGGGAAAGAAATCTTCCATCATCAAGTGCTGCATACCCATACAAGACAACGACAAACCAGAAACCAGAAGCGGCCTAAGAAAAGAACCCTCCATCATCAGGCCAGGAACCAGCAAACAATACATGGACTATCCAGCAGCATCCACTTCATCCACCGACCATAAGCCTTTCGACGCCGTCTACCAAGAAGAAGTCATGGTGGAAAAAATCACAGACATACTCATCAAATATGATTTCCAGAATAAACAAGGAACGCCTGACATCGCCAATCTAGTCAAGAAAGTCAGAAATATAATGAAGAGAGGATTTGTCACTGAGGAAGATTTGTCAGATGATCTGACTGCCAGTATAGCGAAGGTGTTACTCCCACAGCATATGTCCCTTCCCATGGTCACAAATATCATGTGCGAGTCTATCAACAACTCCGCGGAACCGAACGTAATGGCAAGCGACGCTGACCCAGAGTTGATAACGAGTGACCCCACTCCCAGTACATGCTATACAAATCACAGGAAATCTCACGAACCTGAACTAAGGACAAAGAGAAAGGCAGCAATAGCAGCTGAAAAAAGTATCGATTCTTTAGCACAAGAAGTAGTCATAAATATAGATGACGATGATTTCGATGCAAGAGATACCGATTTTATACCAGAGGAAGACTTGACTAATTTCAAACAAAAAAAAAACTCAAAAAACTTAACACCCTCAAAAGCGATCGAAACAGACGAAAGCACTATGAGTGCTGAAGAGTCACAAAAAGAAGTGACCGATTTTGATAGCTTGAAGACTAATGAGGATCCCAGTATTATGAATGAAGATAAAGTCACAAAGAATGAAGATAAAGACACAAGTATTCCTAAGAAATATGGTCCTAAAAAACCGAAAGATAGAATTATTAAAACTTACGCTAGACCAGAAAAAAAGGACTCACCTAAAATACATAGCAAGCCAGTAGAGGATAAATCAACCGCGAGTGTCAGTAAACCCGCCGTCAGAGACTACTCTAGCATTCTACTAAGTGATGATGAGGATCCGATAGTAAGCGTCACAACTACAGATAAATTTGTAGATATTCCTAAAAAGGTACCTGAAAAACCTGTACCAAATCCTTTGGATGACAAAGTAGTGCCTTTACCGATGTCTTTGTTGAAAAATCAGAATTTTATAAATATTGTAGCGCATACGTACTTGGTTGGTAATCCAATGTTGGATGAAGATGCGGCCACGCTCGCTGCACAGTATAGTACGTTGAAAGCGTTTAGAGAGGCAGAACAGACTGGCAAGGATGTATGTAGCGGACCCATCTATGATATAGCTGTGAAGGTGAGCCGTCTTTCTGTGATATTTATATTATTTATTAACTACCAACTGTTGCCCGCGACTTCGTCTGCGATCCAGAATGAAAATTAGGCTGTTCTTACCCAGGTCATGGTCAGGCCAAATTTTATCCAAAGCCGTCTAGCCGTTTTTGCGTGATCTATTATATTGTAACAGCGAATTAATTTTCACACCTCCCCCTTAAGACCTAGGCCAAATATTTTATGATATTCGGATAGCTTATGACCTAAAGACGTGCCATAAAGGATATTTATATAAAAATCTCATAAGCCTTCATTTTCTTCCTAGCCATTTTATCTTTCACACAATCAATCCATCTTAACTTTGTTCTGTCCATGGTCACATTCAAACTTAAAACAGCCCTTGTCACATGCTCCTCAATTCTCCGTATCATAATATCTCACAATTCTACGTATCTTCTTTTTTTTCGTTCCTAAGAAATTTAATTCCCACCAGGTAATAGGCAAAGAGATACTAAAGAAAATGCACAGCGCGAACCCAAAAGCTGCTGCCTCATCGGCCGACGATGCTGTTGCCAGCATACAAATGAAGGAACAGATGATTCAAACCCAAAAGACCTTTGAGGAGACAGCCAAAAGTTCCAAAGCCAAGACTGCTAAACTCCGGGAAGATATGATCCACCAGAAATTCGCCATGAATAAGGCACAGGCGGCTGAGGTTAACCCCGTGGTCACACCACCTGCAGCCAGTGTTAACAGCTCTGTGGTGCCTGTTGGGTTGTAAGTATTTAGAATTTTCCAAAAAAAATAAAATCTTTAAATTGACTAGCGCCCCGCTCCTGCTTCGCATTTTACATGACAAGTATCAAGATTTAATTATAAAACTTAAGTTTAATACGTATTTACAGTATAACTATTTTCTGAATGTCCCTCGGCAAACTTCGTATTTCTTCAGTTGTCGGATTTCTATCAGTTGCTTTTGCACTTGGTGAAGACCGGATGCTACCAATCGAATTGAAGTATATAGAGTTGTTAATACTCTTTTAACTTAACGTAATTTATTTAAAAAATGGGAGGGAAGCTGCTGAAGTCGCTGGCACGAAAATAGTTTTGCAGCTCTATAAAGTTCATACGGAAATCAAAACAACAATAAAGTACTTATTTCTGAATTCAAATTAATAAACACGATAAATCTAATAATTGATGGACATGGAAATTAGCATTCGTTTGTATTCGGAAATGCGATGAATCCCGAGGGACATTAAGAAAATATTCAGTCTGTATACTAATAAACCTTCTGGATTTTTTTTTCAAATTGTGGTGAAAACCACTTCAAAATTCATTAAGAAGTTTAAAAGAACTTAGCGGACACACAGTCAGACATGAAAGACAAGTTTATTTCATGCTAGCTATAGATTTATGATTGCCTCATTGGTTGACGCCCCCTTGGAATAATATAGGTGTGATGTATGTTATTATAACTAATAACATAACGCTTGTATTTCCCAAAAGGTTAGACAGTGGTGTACCCACATTTCGCCAGGTATGTTTAACTCCCAGGTAACAGGTGGCGAGTCACTGCCATCAAGCGGGCACATATCCAGACTCCGAGCTGCTACTGAGAAATTTCCAATGGTAAAACCCAATAACACTGATATTTTTTGTCTAGCATTAAGACAACCGCGTGTGTAGGAGGCAGACCGGCATTCAGCCTCCCTCAGCTGAAGCACGAGCGCGTGGAGCCGCGCGTCGAGTGCATCCTGCCCGACGACGATGACGTCATCATCAGCGACGTGCGCGCAACGCCCGCGCCCCCCTCCCCCTCCCCGCCGCCCTCGCCCCTCGTGCCCACCACCAAGCCCATCGTCCTCAACAACTTCCTCTACAAGCCAATCACACGCGGCCTAGAAGCACAACAATCCTTTAGGGTTACAGTCGGCAGCGCATCCCCCGTATCGACACCTAAATTAGTAACGCCACCTAAAATTATCCTAAGGCCTTACGTGCCCCCGCCGGAACAAATTCCAAAGCTAAACATAACCGCACCTACAGCCACACAGACCATCGTTCAAGTGAGTGCACCGACACCGGTCGTGCCCGAACGAATCCTGCCGAATGACGACACCATCTGTCTAGACAGCGACGACGAGGAATTCCTCCCGCCGAGCATTCTAGCGAAAACAACCTCTGCGGCCCCCGCTGTCCCCGCAGCTCCTCATCAGGCGCCAGTCCCCGTGTCACTCACCAGCGCACAGAACCCAGGAGTCAAACTCCCTCTCCCGTCCATGCAGAACCTTCTTCATCACTCCGCTCCAGCCACTCATTCCCAATCAACAACACCACAGAAATTGGTGCTACGACAAGTTATGTCGCCCAATGGCGTACAACCCCAATATGTTCTTATACCGTCTGACAAACTACCAATGCCAGCATTACCCTCCACCCTTGACCCACCAAAGACAACTCACGCGCAACAGAAAATAGGTTCAGTTAGTTTGTTGAACACCGCACCGAGCGAACCCATTTCAGCTGCTAAGAAACCTGAAATGAGCCCCACAACGCACAGAACAGCATGCAAACCGGGCGATATTCTCAGAATAACTAAAACGGGAGCAATCGAAGTGATAACTCGTGCAGATTTACAAACAAAAACTGCTAAACCGGCTTCTGACCCTATGGACACAAAAAATGTTGTCATACAGAACCCAAAGCCGATTGCTCCGAAACCACCCGAAGAACCAAATAAGCAAATAAATAATCGTAGTAGTTTCGCTGCTACGATTGCTAAATTTAAAAATATTCCTCAAAAATCCAGTACATATGGGACGTTAGACCTAACCGATACGACTCCCGAGGTTTCGAAATCAAAGTTGACTGGGCAGAAGACTTGCAAGTCCTCGACTGTTGACTTAACTAATATGCCACCTGTTGCTGCTAAACAAAAACCGATCGCTCCAAAATCTTCTACTACTGCGACGTTTGATCTAACAGATACAAACGAGGTAGCGTTACCGAAGAAAACTACGTCACATAGAATGGAAAAAAATAGAACTGAAAAGAAAGTAGACGCACGGAAATCACGGCAGATTAGTCAGAATTCGTGTAGCATTAGTAGCCCCCGGGCTACGAGTCCTGAGAACCCTTTGTCAATACTGAAGGATGTCGTGCACATAAAAGCTGTAGACTATGCAGAAAAGTCTGTAACCCTAACATCAGAGAGAAGTAAAAACTCGAACATTTCTGTGCAACACGTCGTGTCCACAGACAGTAAAACCAGAGCCCCAGATACAAACAAAGGATTATTAAAATTAACCAAGGTACCAAAGGAGCTAGTACCGAAACATATAGATGAAGCAGTAGAAAAACAGATTAAGAAAGAGGCTCTAATGAAGAGAATAACGCCTTTATTAAGTAAAAACCAACCGAAGGCTAAAGAAGAACCGAAAAATCGTGGAAAGAACACGATAAGCTTTGACAATTTGAGTAGTGCTCATACTAGCAAGTTATTGCAAAATACTGGTACAAGCGCTGGTAAATCGACGGACAAGAAAGGCAAATCTGTCTTGAAGGCCACGGAAACGGTGGATCTGACGTAAGTATTAATATTTGCCTTAGTTGACATGATTAACCAAAACTATACATATCAGATTTTCCGAACAAATAGGTAGACAAAAAAAAAAAACAGACTTGTAATAATAGCAGTCATCATCACTTTCAAAAAGGGATTTTCAACAAACTCATTTTAGAAGTCTTTAACCCCAAGATGGCATAGGGAGTGAAGATCCAAAGCATAGAAATTCCAAAACTATTAAATACTGGACCTTTTACAATGTAAAAACACTTGGCGATTGAGCTAAAAACCAATTACTTTTTGATTCAGTACAGTTTCGTCTCATACGTTTTTTTTTATTTACAGTAACATGTTTCCACCCGGAACTATTATAAAAACTCAGAGCGAAACTAAGAAGAGACAATCGACTTCTACGGAGGTCACTCCGGTTAAAAAGAAAAGGCCTGCACGTAAGTATTTGCATCACGATGCACTTTAAAATAACACCTTACTATCTGCACAATAAGTTCTAAATTCGATTGTTTAACAAACAGCGCAAGTTTTCTCGCTATACTTCGACATAATAATAAGTAAACAGTCTGCCACATTTAAGACCGCATGCACCACATTGACTAGCGTTTAGCGCTAAACGAATTTCTGTCAATCTTTTGAAGATAATAGAGGCAGAATGTTGTTTTTAATTGTTTACCGCTAAACGCATTTAGTGAACTGTGGTCCAAGTGGGCCTCAATTGCAAACAGTTGTTTCAGTTTCGCAAACGACATACCTTACTGTGCTAGAAATAAACCTTTTTAACACTACTAATATGCAATTTTTTTCTTTACAGCAATGACTCTGAAAGACTTTGATTTGGATGATATCGACGATATCATCGAACTGGAATAGACTGCTATTGGATTTTTTTATAAACCATGACAAAGGGTCAATGCCCCTTTCTTATTACGAGTTCGACTCATGCGCCGAAGCAACTATTTTAACCGTTTTGAACCTCGGAATTACATTTGAGGTACCTAATTCCGTTTTGGAAGTATGTAAGCATGTCATTATATTAATCACAAGCGTACTAAATAAATAATTGTAGAAATTTCCAGTTCGATTTTGTAACGAAATTTCGATTTGACTTACGACGTTTATGTCGTGTTTATGACGTAATAGGTACCATAAACTAAGAAACCATTAAAGTTTTGTGCGGGGTGCAAATACAAGATGGCGCTATACGTCTTGTATAGATATATCTCTTTCGCCCTGGAACAAGGATGATTTTCGACTCACGGTCAGCAGCCCAGTTTCATAAAGTAATAGAGATGGCAGCTCAACGCTTAAAACTGACTGGCAACAAGAATTCAGTCATAAAAAATATACAGTGTAAACTTTTTACAACGTAATTTCTGTGTTACATCGACATTGCATATTGTTACGAGCTGGGTATGGGATAAATTATTTACTACCAATCAGACAATTAAATAACTTTATTAAACACAAAACACTTAAAACTTAACCACAAATACACTACTGATCACTATTCACTTAGATATCGCACTTATAGTTCACTTCGATTCGCTTCGTTGTATCGCCTAAATCAGACTGACTCCATCGTGTGTCGGCGCTCTGCTTTTATACCGCCAATATTCAAGAACATTCTGGCTAAGTGTAGAACGGTTCCAGAAAAACATCAACAAATAAACATTACCAGGAAATACAAAAGTAGTAGGTATAAAAAAATAATAACCTACTTGTACCGAATAAAGAAATAGGTACTTTATGCCCTCGGCGTACGGTCGAAATTACAATGACGAGTTCTAATATTGTTTATAAGTAGTTACCTACTTAACTTCAAACTAATAATAATGGAATGCTTCTCGAAGTTTTTAGCGCAAACACACTGTAATCCGTGCTTTCTCGAAAGATCTCGTACGTACGATGTAACACTGCCCCCTCCTTAGACATGCTCGTCCCGAGCATCATTAGCCCCGTAGTATCGGGCCAATCGGTCTACATGAACAATCTTAGGCGCACCTCGTAGACCCTTCTGTATTCGGTAGGTGACATCGTTGATCCTAGTCACGACTCGGTATGGTCCATCCCAATTTGCTTGCAATTTCGGAGACTTCCCCTTGCTCCGCACTGGGTTATGTAACCACACCAGTGAACCCTCGTCGAAACCCCTACTGTTTGCCTTGCGGTCATAACGGGTCTTCATCTTCTCAGACATCTGTTGGCCGGATTGTCGGATATGCTCATAAACATCATTCAACTTGTTACGCAAATCATTTGCGTAATCTGTTACACTACGTGGAGCATCAGGGGGAGTTCCAGTGATTAAATCTGCAGGCAACCGTAATTCCCTTCCAAAGTTCGCGAAGGCTGGCGTCACAGTCGTACTTTCGTGGACTGCGCTGCGGTAGGACAGCAGAAACGGCTGTATGTGCTTGTCCCAATCCCTCTGCCTACTTTCCACGACTTTTGCCAGATATCTCTCTAACGTTTGGTTGAATCGTTCCACCATTCCATCAGATTGTGGGTGGTAAGAGGTGGTTCTGGTTTTGTAGGTACCCATCAATCGACAAGTTTCCTGAAATACTTGCGATTCAAAATTCCTTCCTTGATCGCTGTGTATTTCTAAGGGTACTCCAAAACGACAGAAAACTTCCTGAACTAATTTATCTGCGACAGTTGTAGCTTCTTGGTTAGGAATGGCGAAGACTTCTGGCCACTTTGTGAAGTAATCCATGACCACCAGGAAGTACTTGTTCCCGCTCTCACTTTCTGGAAATGGTCCCGCAACGTCTAGTGCTATCCGTTCCCAAGGGGCTCCAACATTGTACACTTTTAATGCACCTCGGCTGCGTGTGTGGGGTCCTTTCACGGCCGCACAACTGGTACATTTGCGACACCAGTCCTCCACATCATCTCGACAGTGGATCCAGTAAAAGCGTTCTCGAATTTTTAGTAGAGTCCTTTTTACTCCCATATGTCCTCCTGAACATCCATCATGGTAGAGCCGTAGAACATCCGGTACCTTAGCTTTAGGGACAACCATTTGTAGATGACAGCTGTCCCCTCGAGCGTTTTCCCATTTACGGCACAAGACTCCCTCCTGGATCACCAAGCTGTTCCATTGCGCCCAATAACTCTTCGTGATGGAACTCATCGCAGCCACATCACTCCACTTAGGTTTAGGAGCACCAGCTTTGACCCACTCGAAGATCGGTTTGATGTCCGAGTCATTTTGCTGAGCCTGCTGTAGGGTTTCCTTCCATTCATCGCTGAGATCTGTTCTAAGCATCCTCACGGGCACTACTTCCTTAGTCTCTTGCCTGGCACAGTGCTTACCGTCTTCAGGACAAGGTCTTCTTGACAAGGCGTCTGCGTTACCGTGAGTTCTCCCAAGACACCGACTTGCTAGGTGAGAATTGACGACCGTGTGAGAAGCTCCAGTATCCAACGTCAGTTTGCATGGTGTTCCGTTGACTTCGCCTTTGATGGTCAGGCTGTTCCCATCATGTGCTTGCGAGATCAAGATTCTCGGGGCTCTTTCAATACCAGCCAGCACCCGCCCCCCAGTCCTGGCATTTACTCGTTTCCCTGCTGTGGCTGGGCAGTCACTTCAGCCACCCTTCCCTGCTGGTCTTCTCTCGGGGTGCTGCGCTTAGGACAGCTTGACTGAAGATGACCCCTTTCTCCGCAAGTGTAGCACCTAGGACTGTACCCTTGCGGCCGGTCGCGTACAGGTGATGCTACAACCTCCCTGACGCGGTGCGTTCGGTGGTCCTGCCTCACTGCCTCTACTTCTAAGGCATGGGCCAAGGCGTCTTTCAGCGTCTCATGATGCCCAAGTCTCACAGCGGCTCTAACTTCTAGGTCGCGTATTCCATCAACGAACGCTTGTACCAGATTCCCATCGATAAGTGCAGGGGCAGACTGGTATGCTTTCCGAACCAGCTTTTCAACTTCGAGGGCCCACTGCTGTAGGTTCTCGGCACTACGTTGAACACGATCCTTCAACTTAGCACGAAATACGTGCTCCAGGTGCGCGTCGCCGTATCTGGACTCTAACGCCTCCAGCAGCTGCTCGTAGGTTACATTCTTGCCGAGCGCCTCAAGAATGTTTAGGGCCTGGTCTCGGAGGCCCAAGGTGAGCGCGGTCATGGCTTGCGGTTTTGTCCATCCATTCGCCTTCATAACGGCCTCAAATTGAATTTTATAAGCCGACCACGAAGATGTGCCATCGAATGGAGGCACCTTAAAGCCCCGCGCTGAAGGTGCAGCAACTACTGAAGCTACCGTCACGTCTCCAGTCTTCAGTTCCCCCAAAGCCTTCTTCACCCCAGCGATCTGAACTTCGGCTTCTGAGAGGCGATTCTCGTGCTGCTGTACCTGATCCTTCATCACCTTTAGGTCTTTGCCAAAAGTTGCATGAAGATCCTTTATGAGGAGCATCTGCTCCTCTTGGCGGCGGACTTGCTCCTCTTTATCTCGCTGCAACTGCTCTTCCAACCGGCGAGCCTGCTCCTCTTGACGGCGAGCCTGCTCCTCTTGACGGCGAGCCTGCTCCTCTTTGTCTCGCTGCAACTGCTCTTCCAACCGGCGAGCCTGCTCCTCTTGACGGCGAGCCTGCTCCTCTTGACGGCGAGACTGCTCATCTTGGCGGCGAGACTGCTCCTGTAGCAGCGCCATTAAAGCTGACAAGTCTGGCGCCATTGATGCTGTAGAAACTGCGGATGGGCCAGCGACTGGCACTGACGTAGGCTGGACACCACCCGGTGTCTGTGTTGGAGAATGTCCAAACCGCCTTTGGTCCATGTCCTGCTGTCGCTGACTCCTGGTACGGATACCGTCCGTGTCGTCCTTCGGTAGGATTGGCATAATTTATCCCTCACTTCTGACACCAAATTGTTACGAGCTGGGTATGGGATAAATTATTTACTACCAATCAGACAATTAAATAACTTTATTAAACACAAAACACTTAAAACTTAACCACAAATACACTACTGATCACTATTCACTTAGATATCGCACTTATAGTTCACTTCGATTCGCTTCGTTGTATCGCCTAAATCAGACTGACTCCATCGTGTGTCGGCGCTCTGCTTTTATACCGCCAATATTCAAGAACATTCTGGCTAAGTGTAGAACGGTTCCAGAAAAACATCAACAAATAAACATTACCAGGAAATACAAAAGTAGTAGGTATAAAAAAATAATAACCTACTTGTACCGAATAAAGAAATAGGTACTTTATGCCCTCGGCGTACGGTCGAAATTACAATGACGAGTTCTAATATTGTTTATAAGTAGTTACCTACTTAACTTCAAACTAATAATAATGGAATGCTTCTCGAAGTTTTTAGCGCAAACACACTGTAATCCGTGCTTTCTCGAAAGATCTCGTACGTACGATGTAACAATATATTTAGATTTAGAATTTCAAGGTTGTTTTTTTACACATACTAAGCATAATTTTCATCTATAAACAATATCGCAGTTTCCAGAAAATAAAAAGTAAATGTTTATACTGTATTACTAAATAAACGAATTAACCAATATTTACCATCAAGCAATATGTTAATCGTGATTCAAATATAATTACTTGATATTTAAAGCAGCGATACTCAACCTTAGGCAAATCTTTCTGTTTATTCTCGTAGATATCTTTAAAATTTTAGCTACAACAATACTGTAATCATATCTGTGTTCATTTCAGCGCTATTGAGTAAATAACAAATATATATTTTTATACAGAAAACCCTATAAAAGTCAAATTTTCTGACGATTTCTTTTCACAGAATATATAAGTACTAGACCAGTAAACTTTGAATGAGGTTGGACTAAGGAGAAATCGCGACAACCGTAGGTTGAGAATCGCTGATCTAATATTACGTGTCTTAATAATGGCACTAAAAAGCCACATATTCATGGTAAACAAAAGTTGCGCAATATGAATATTTTTGGGTTGGTAAAAATATTTTGGCTGGCAGCACTGCACAGTGTGCGTGCCACCGTGTAGCAGAACAAAAACATGTTACTGCATCAATGTTGCGCGGTTATCGTTTACATTTTACATAATTACGAAGCTTGAAACTTATGACTGCCATTAATGTTGATAAAGAAACATGTTCAACTTCACTGAAATAGTTGAACACTTTTTGGAATTTTAACATTCATTTGAAAGACCTTGAGAGTGTTTTCAAGTTGAACATAGTTTCTCAGTGGCGTCGTGTAGCGGTAAAGTTAGGAACTATAATAAATATCGTAAAATTTTGTGATTTCTCACTAAAATAAGAGTGCTACTTGATTTTCAGTTTTAACTTAAAAGTGGTTAAGTACAGTCTTGTCTACATTATGATTGTGATAAATGAATGTTTGATTTTGTGTCCTATTTGATTATTTAGTGTTTTTTAATAAATGGCAGAGTATAGTTATTCATAACTTAAATATTAGTATTATTGTGTAGGATTAGCTAACTCAAAATTATCGGTTCTAGATTTATTTCTCAACTGGAATATTATTCAGTTGAGCTATCTCAACTTCAGTTTTATTTCATTTATTATATTTGTAAATTGATTAAGAATTTATTATTTTTCGTATATTTTAAGTATGTGCTTGAGTCTTATGTTCCACATATTGAAATAAAAATTAGTCATTTTAAATATGGACCGCGTTGGTCACTTTGATGTTTTGTTTTCAATTTGTGGAAATTAGCATCATAATTATTCAGAGCATTGAAATTATATAACTGTGAACAGGTGACACTTGTCTAATACAACTCGATTTAGTTTAGTGATAATCACATTTTATTTTTATCTTCCAGCAAAAGGATTGCAATGTTACGTTTTGTATAATTAGATGTAAGCTTACAAATAAATAGAAACTAAATATTTGTGTTTCTGTTCACTGATTCATGAAAATAAAAGCCAAATAATTATCGCAACTGTATATTTTCTTACACTTACAACAAAATATATTAAACATTTTATAATTTATGTATCTTACACTAGAACATTAAAGCTGCTACATAGATATATTCCAAAAACAATTTCATAATAAACCAGTAAAATAATGCCTGACCAGTCGCATATCACGTTGAAACTTAAAATTATATAAATTAATAACTTCCTACAATCATATAAGATCTTGGATGAACTTAGCAACTACAATAATTACGTTTTTTAGTGTTTAATATTTTATTTGTTCGATAAAAATCAAAATATCTTAATGTTACACTAATACATTGCATTAGATTTGTATGAATCATCATTTATATTGTACTAAATAATTTGACACTTATGGTTGGTAATAGCTTCAATCCACTTTCCGAAATAAATATATTTCGAGCACCAAATATTAAAAAAAAACATATTACATACAGAGAAAAACAGATATGCAAAATATATATTATAGGGCATTGATAGTAGAATCCAGATTATATCAACATAACATCCAGATGTTTACCTATGCGCTTGCGCTCCCCATTAAAGTAGTTAAGTTTTCTCCTGATTCTTTGTGAGCTACAGTCAAATCATGTAGCCGTGGATTAAAATTACCACCACAAATAACATAAAAAAGTTTCATTTGGCTATTTTAAGCTATACATCTATTTATCGTTACATAAAACACCAATGAAAATATCGAAAACAAGCTTTTAGAGATCTGTCATTTAATATCTTATGGTGCTAACAATATACTCTGACTGAGTAAAAAGAACTTTAGCTCCACGTTTATAAGGTTTAAAATATTATCACTGGGTTTTTGTTAGTGTACGTCTAAAAATATTTTAAGATTTCAAGACCCACAATGCTTTCCGATCAAATAAAGTATATATTCCTAATTATACAGTAAAATAACTTCAATAATATCGAATATAAAATACGTAGTGATCTATTTTTACAGGGAATCTCTTACGAATACTAACAGTGTTAAGTAGTTCAATATTTTGGTAGAAATTACGTAGAAGTCAGCAGTCAAATGGGATTCTGCAAAAAGCTAAAAGTTATCGTATGTCTCATTGACTACCGGTCTGCCGCAGTGCCTTCATGTCAAAGCCAAGTGCCGAACAAATGTTCGGCACTTGGCTTTGACATGAAGACTGCATAAAATTCGATTTATCAAGAATGTTTTTGTTACATGGTGTAGTGCGACAACTTTCAACTCAAACATTTCGCATAGTGAAATACATTAATACCTTTTATTTAAAAAAGATTTAAATCGTTAGATTTGCCCTCACCGTACGAAGTCGCGAAAATGTGTCCATACTGAGAAAAGTGAGCTCACACAATAAATAATATTGACATTTCCATGAAAATCGAGTCAAGTCTCTGCGACGAGTATGTCAGAAGTGTCAAAACGAGAAACTAGACTATCTTTTGACGCGGTAGATCTTCAATTTAAATCTTTGCCTTTTAACTGATAACATAATTTCGCTATTTCCAATACTGCCTTTGGAATGAGCTTTTGAAATTCGTTATTAAAATAACTTTATATATTAGAAAAAAATGTTCACACCACACTATTTTAGCAAGGCGTAAGAAAGTTAAATTTTCACTTATATTTTTGAAAGTTATTTTTTTTTTTACAAAACGTACCCATAATTAAGTTAACGGTCTTAATTTTAAAATTACTTGTATTTTACTTTACTGAACAGACCGCGATTATACCTAAAAAAATATTTACACAATTTTGACGCGGGTTTTCTCGCCACTGATGATGTCCCACAAACAATTAAAAATACAGAGGTAATTAATATACAGAAATATACAGGTAAATTATTTAGCAATGGCCATCGTGACAAACAAGGCCTTCGAGGAGACCAAACAAAAATCAAATAAAAATGATTTCTTTCCCAACAAACATCGCGCGTCGTGCTGTAAGCTGTACATAAAAGTACATAAGTATGGAAGTAAAATTAATAGAACTCTGTTTTACTTTCACCAAATTGATGGATCTTTCACCACTAACTCATGAATAGAACTCAATTGGAGTTTTATTTTCACCAATATTTTTAATGTTTCGCCACTGACTCATCAATAGAACTCAATTGGAGTTTTATTTCCACCAATATATTTAATATTTCGTCACTGATTCATCAATAGAACTCAATTTGAGTTTTATTTTAACCAATATATGTATATATAATGTTTCGCCACTGACTCATCAATTGAACTCAAATTGACTTTTATTTACACCAATATATTTAATGTTTCGCCACTGACTCATCAATAGAACTCTATGAGTTATATTTTTTGAAAAATCTAATAATACACGAGCTTTTTTAAAGTCTGAAATTAAAATGATCTTTTAATGAAACTTTGTATTTTCAAATAAAGACATTTATAATATTGTCTCCAATTTTTTTAGGTATTGTTAGTAGTAATACCAAAGCCTGCCATGTTGATGCCATTACTAAACGCCTGTATCGAACATAAATGCGTATAGTCTCTTCCTACCTAGGTTCTCACCGCGAATCCACAACGCTGGCGAGGCGTTTTTTGTCGAAGGCGCAGATTGCGGCCAGGAGCGACGAGCGCGCGTCGCACGGAGAGGCGTTGCTACCGGCCGGCGTGCACGGGCCTGTGCCGCGACTGTCTGTATCGTGAGCTGGAGACAATGCTTGGAATTACAATAACGACAATAAGTACTAGCATATAAAAAATAAATATCATCATTATCTTCTTGCCCTTATCCCAATTTATTTAGGGTCGGCGCAAAGTCTTTCTTCCATACTTCAATATTAGTCGTTATCTCGGTGTTCACCCCATATCATCTTTCACACAGTCCATCCATCGTTTCTTTGGACATCTTTTTATATATAAAAAAATAATACATATAAAAAATAAACTAGACGTATCATACGCCCCGAAATAGTTAACGCAATTTAGAACGCAAAGTTTGATTCGTTCAAGCACTTTTAACACCCAGAGTCACTCAGAGCACAAAATATGTAATTAATGCAAAACATAGCTGACAGATTGTCGAACTCGAGTCTAGTGATTTGATTGGTTGTTATTACTTCAGTCTTCAGTCACACCCGGTTCTAGAATTAAGAATTTGAGAACTTGAGTCTACGATTACTTAAAAGAAATCGGGGTTAATCTTAGTTCAACATGAGTTTCTTCAGCCCAATCTGTCAGCGAAATTTTGTCTTGATTTGCCTTTCAAAAACCGATTGTGAAAAATATCAGGCGTTTCGAAATTGTGGAATAGTTGCGCGATGTTAAACACAGTCCTGGGGGCCAACCACCACCATATCACTATTATTTGAATGTTACTTCAGTGTGAGAAAGATATGGAGCTATACAGGATGTCTAGCTCCGTCTCTTTCCCACACTCATGTAAGATTAAAATAATACTGCTTTGGTATGCCCCCTGAACGGATAAATGAATAATAACAACAAATTCTTACATAGAGCGGGTGGCGTCGGCGATGAAGCTGTGCTCGCACTTTGAGACCGCACCGTTTCTGCTAATGATGACGTCGACTTCCATAAACTATCGCGTTTTTTCTGCAAATAAATAAGAAATTGGTTTCGCAAAATATAATGAACTAGCTCAAGTGCGTTTTGCCCGTGGCTTCGCCGGCGGGCTACCAGGATAAAAAGTATCTCCTAACCCAAGTTCATCGAAATCCCTTCACCCGTTAAGCCGTAAAAAGGCAACAGTCAAATAATATCAAATAAAAATTTCATAATATGAGTAAAATATAGGTGAAACAGTATTTTCCAAGCGTCGATACGAGGTTTATAGAAATAGCTTTAGCTTAGGAAAATGAGCCAGAATATTATATCGTTATCTTACCGCTCTTCGTTTTTGTTTCTTTATTTCTTCTTCGGAGCCAAGTATCTCTTGTATACGGACTTCTCTTCTTGCACTACGTACCTGAAACAAGAGTATTAAATAGTAAAGACCTGATTCACTCATACTCCAAACATTCTTGGCGTAATCCACAGATGAATACACATGGTTCACTCCGCAAAATGATTTAAATAAAAAGCGACTTAATTGCTACGACACAATACAGGCAATTCAGGTCGCACAGCGTTAATTTCCTACAGTTATTTTCACCCAGAAGTTCTCACTTTCTATCGCGTAACTCTTAGATCTTCTGACTACGTTGCACTCACTGAATTGGCCCGACAAGATAGGCCCGCCGCGTACTTGTAGCTTCATACCTAAAATGCGGAGTGAACCAGCTGTATTCATCTGTGCGAGAGTGCCTAACAGAAAAATGGTTTATTTTATGCTCTTCATTTGTTATTATGAGATAAACATTGTAAGGTCCACTGATGCCCGTTTTCAATAATACTAGACGACACCTACATGAATGCTTAAATAAAAGCGCGCAGTTGGATTTTCAACTTTCGGCGTCCAGCCGAGTGTCGGAAATCCAATACCCTTTTATTTGGGCATTCATTGCACGGCATAAGTTACCTTAGTTCACACACACTTTGTGTAAAATTAGATCATATTTGAAATAAACTCAACATACCGATTTCTGTTCACTCTTCAACCTAGCTTCAATATTCGTCACTGCCGTCTTCAGTTCATCCTTCAACGCGATCGGAAACTTGAGGTGTAAGCGTTCGTAGTGCGGGATCATTGCGAGCCCGTTGAGAGGGGCGCGCGCGAAGAATGGGTGTTGTAGCAAGTTGTCTATGGACGGGCCGCCGTGCTTACATGAGATCTTTGATAGACACAATCGGAGGACTGATTCTGGAAAAAAATATAAAATTCAAGCTACGAATTTTTTTATAACAAGCGTACACTCAAAAATCAACTTAAAATACACAACGCTCAAGTAGATTGTTGATTACATATTCATTATCTAAGTTTGTAAAGTTTAGTCTACTATCATTAACATTTATCAGCCGGAAAACACTGGACGTTTTTCGGCTTCGGTTAAACATAGGCTTCCTTCAAGCATCGCCACATGACCGGTTCAGCGCTGTCCGCTTCTAGCGGATTCCTGCGACCACTTAAGTAAATCGATGGTCCACCTTGTAAGAGACCTACGCTGCACCTTCCAGTACGCGGTCACCGTTCTAGACCTTTTCGGCTCTATTGGGCCATCTGTTGTGAAAGCAATGATACATGCAACATCCATCTACTTCGTAATTTTAGAATCTAGACTTAGAGAATTACGGTATAAAAACCCTAACAGGGTGATCATTGATAACTCACTCTCACTTGTTTTAACACAATGTGAAACTAATCATTGAAGGATTACTTTAGAGCTTCGCACAGACTAAAAAAAAAACATTACATACCTAAATCCTCATTCTGCAACAGCGGTTCACCCTCATAATGATCACAGTAGTAATCCGTCAACGGACATCCAACAGCCATCTCATACAGTGTCCGTCCGAAGCAGTAGACATCGATGGCTTCTGCCGTGACCCCTCGCCTTAGTTGTAAGAGATGTGGTCTGTAGATACACGGGACACCTACTAGAATGTTCTCTATGTCCATTAAGAGGGCTCGCTGGTTTTCTATTGCTATGTTTCCGGGGTGGATGTGACCTGGGGAATAGAAGACTAGGTGGATTAGATAGAATTGGGAGTTTTGGGAGGTAGTTGGGATAAAAAAATTGATTGGATTACAACATAAATCTTAAGTTTTAAATTCGATTTTTGTTTCTTATGCAGCATGAAATAGTTTAAACTCAAAGGATATCAATTGTCGAGATCTTAAAGAAGGAGTACAATATTTTGACAAACAAATTTAATAAATATGAGGAGCGTTTATCTATTTTAGAAAAAAGAATTAAGAACAGAGAGGAGCTAATTAAAGAACTGACAGTAAAAACTAACGTCCTTGAAAGAGAGTACAACCGAGGTCAACAGCAAAATCGATTCCTCAACATTGATATAGTAGGGATACCGGAAAAATCTGATGAAGATCTGCCACAGTTGCTAAAACTAGGTATCTCAACCCAAACAGTTAAATCTAAGCGAATTATTGCTAAATTGAGGAACAGAACCGCCAAAGATTGTATCATTGCTAAATTTCGGAAAATCAACAAATCAAAAGACATGACTTCAAACGAGTTAGGCTTCGCACCCGTGCTAAGCCGGGGCGGGTTGCTAGTAGGTAATAAAATCCTGAACGCGCGAAGGAACTGGATATCAAATTTGTGTGGTTAAAAAACTGTTCTGTCTACAAGTGCTGCCATAAAACGGAATTACCACCTGCTGGAATCGCCTCAGAAGAGGATTTGGAGAAGTTTCTAATTTCAAAGTTAAATGCATGCTACTAAGAATTTTCTCTTACTCGTCAATTGTTTCCACCGTTGTAATAACAAACATGATATATGACAGACATTCATCTGTACACAAGAAAACACAATCATACCCAGACACAAAACAATTCAAGTAAAAAAGTGATACTCTCGTTGAGAACCACTGAGTCGCATACTACTCACTACTTATCATTGGTGCATTATAATCAGTGGTACAATTGCAATCTAGCAAACTGAATTTGATGTTGTAACCGTTTTAGGTGTAAAAAAGGCACTTGGAAACTTTCCAAATTCAATCCACATTTTGTTACGACAATTATTGCGTAATTAATCAAAACAGCGAAATATTTGACAGCTATTTGCGACGTTGCCCACTTTCGGAATGCACACTCTTAGTTCTTTAGATTTTATGAATGTAACTCAATACAATCTGAAACCAAATTGCTGCGACAATGTTCTTGACCTTGTCATGTCAATGTATCTTTAGAGTACCTTAAGCGAGTTTACCGAATCCTGACTACCACTCATTGACATCAAAACGTGTCTGCCCTGCCATTCCGCTACTACGAGTCACACACAGCCCTTTCCCACGGCAACATCCCGTTTTTGCAGGTACGGTTTTTTGCAGGATCTCGTTTAGTAATGTACGTTTCAATAGTAGCAGTCACACGAGTATCCTGCAAACGTGGTCGTGGACATCCTAAAGTATTAAAAAACTTAGATTCATGTTCTCTCAAATCGCCCATGAGATTACGAAACGTACCCAGTGTCGATCGTTTTTCAGCATTGGATTAACCCAAAATCTTATTTTTTACACTGCCGGCGGCAGCGGCAATATAATGTCATAAGCGTGTTCACGTCCATCATGTCTGAATTTTCTTAGAATAATCTAATAACCGCTCGTTGCTCTACCGCAAAAAATAGGATGCAAACTACTGTGTGTGAACACACTGTTCCCGCAAAACTGGACGGCCGTGGGGAAGGGCCGTCATATCTCTCCTAACAAGACGATGTCCCGCCTATCTACACACTTTTTTTATAACAAGGTCACCAGTAGTTTACCCTTTGACCCTAAAGAACTCTCCCGCTTTACATGAAAAAAGCTGTCAGACAAAGGCTACTAGGTCTTTCACACGACGAATCGGAAAACATTCTCACATCACTCTTCTCACACTCTGAATCCTACTCCCTCCGCAGACACTGACACCAACTCACCACACTCGCACACACTAACACACCCACACCTCATCTTTGATTGTTTAACATTTTATTTTTGATTGTTTAACTTTTAATTGTTAATAACTTTTCCATAAGAAATTTGTTCTTATGGAACAAATCTAACTTGGAGAAATATATTAATGATTCCAATTATTATAATTCTGTAAATACATATCTGTTATAGGGGTGCATCATATTTTGATCAAGATACAACCTGACACTGACCTGCAAATTGCAAAAACGTAAGAAAATTTGGATTTCGCGCGCTACAACTGCGAATATTTTAAGTTTTGGCTTACTTCAGTGCAATTTAGGCTCTATTTAGCATTATGTTATGTATCTCAACTCTGGTCTCCAAGATACAGGCGCCGCCTAGTTTGGAGACCGCCGTAAAGATCAAAATGAAGATCGCTAACAGTTACAGACCAACATTAAGTTAAGCTAACTATAAGGTAATAACTGTAACATCGGTTCAATAAATAATAAGAAAAGGTGGTGGCACTCCGGGAGTACCGACAGAAGTGAAAACTTGAACAGAATCGCCTTGGTGGAAGAAAAATACTTGTATAAAACATTGGTCCGTAACTTAATATAAATAAAGAGCATAATCGCGTTTACAAACCTTTAAAGTAAAAATACTTGCATAGAACATTGATCCGTAACATAATATAAATAAAGAGCACAATCGCGTTTACAAAAATGAGTTGTCGTCATGGTGTCGCGAAATCAATGGTTTAGTCCCATCTCAAAAATGCCCAACGCGCCTAAAGAAGTTTTCACTTCAAAAATTTGGGTATCGCTGGTGGACAAGTATCACGTCCTACTGGACCTTTCCATTGAGGATTGCTGTTTTAAACCTATTCGCTCTCAACCTAGAGTCGTAAAAAAAATTTTTGAGGCTGATTTTGTTAAAATTAATTCGGAGCTCGCTAGCGTAGGCTGGAAAAACCGTTTCGAGCAGCGTAATGTGAAGGAGTGTGTCGACAATCTTTACGTAGCATTATCACTTAAGATGCACACGTTCGAATAGTAAAAATATCTGGGCGTTTCCGATACCCGAAATGGTTTTTAGCTCATGTCAGCCCTACACAAAGTAACCAGCCTTGGTATTATCACGGCTTCCACAACATTGCAATTTGAAATTTTAACAAAAACCACTTTTGCAAGTAATACGTACCATGAGGTATGCCCTTTTCATGTAAAAACTTCAAGGCTACCAATATCTGATATCCATAATGCGCAAGTTGTCCTAATGTAAACGGTTTCCGTATCCTAGGGTTGCCATATTTCGCTAAATGGTTCTTATTATACTCCGTACCATAGAGTATGTCTCTTAGACTTCCGAATTCATGTATCTTTCTAACTACAAATGCTCCCGTTTCTAAATTTTGGATAGCTAATACTGGATCTATGTGGGGGTGCTGAAAAGAAAGGAAATTGATTTAATTATTCTGTACACACGACTACACATCAAGCTATACATTTCCAGTATGAGCTGATCTCGCATTGTATAGGATTTCGGTCCAATGCGAGGTCAGCTTATACTGGAGATGTACAGCTTGATGTGTAGCCACACGGCTACACATCAAGCTGTACATCAATTAATTTACTCTCAATTAACATAAGGTACACACGTACCTTATGTTAATTGAGAGTAAATTAATTCTACAATTTAGATAAGATAAGATAATCATTTAATTACAAACATGAGCACATACATTACAAACAACACAAATTGTCAGCATGCAAGAGTAATTGTTAATAGTAAAAATAAAAACAATTTTATTAATTGTTCAATAAAATTGTTTCAAATGAACAGAGCTATGAAATTAGACCGCCCATGGATTTGCCAATGCTTATTACACATTTATAAACTAACCAAGCCAATTAGGCAACAGCGTGGAAAGCGACTTCCATACAGTTTTACCGAATCTGGCCTCATAATCAGCCTATGATGTTCCCACTGCTGGGACACAGGCCTCCTCTCCTCTCTTCTCCTCTCGGTGAAAGGGGGTGGGTGGTAATCATGAGCCCAATGCGGGTTGGTAGATACCGCTTCTTCGAATTTTTGGTTAGATCCAAAAATTCCTATGTTCTAGGACATGCAGGTTTCCTCACGATGTTTTCCTTCACCATTTTGAAAGCGGTGGTGATGAAATAATTTACACAATGTAAAGCGCCTGTCTGAGTTCGAAATTTCGAACCTACGACCTTCAACTCGTAAGTCGCAGCAGATACCATTGGGGCAACAACTGCGCAATCTGGCCCCGCGTCTGTTATAATATCATATCCGTACCCAAAATACAGACAGATGACGTCATGACGAATAATTGCCTTATTGACTTGGTCACCTATATTCTATACAATTCCTTGTTTCCAATTGATGATATTTCCACTTAATCAAATATCAACTTTACTCCAGTAAAAATTAAGTTTATTTTAGAATAAATACTATTGAAAAAGTTAAGTTAGCACAAACCGAACTTTACGTGTAGGTATTAGTTATTTACAAACAACAAATATTTGTTGACATCTTTGGAAACTAAATTGTGAACGCAGGATAGTAAGTTGCATACTTACGGTAAGATTTATCAAGCTCTTGAAAGCCGTTTGTAAATCTTTATCACAGAGATACCTGTCGGCGCCATAGCACTGGTATGACAGCATGCAATTTGTTCGACTATCCGTGTCCGTTACCTGCAATGATAAAATGTAACCATTCACTTGAAATAGACGTTCAATGTTAAGGATTACCTAACAGGATAAGACAATAAGCAGTACTTAAACCTAAAAATAGATTTCACTTTGCTATGCTTTTTCTTTACATTTGTACAAATTGTAGCTGTTTTAACCGCTTCTGTGGTCTAGTGGTAAGACTCAGAGGGTCCGGGTTCGATTCCTAGCGGAGGCAAAATTTTCTGCTTGGTTGAGTTGGTGGTAAGGCCTGTTTTAATTCCGCCTGGCTAGCTACCACCATCTTATCTAAGTATGTCGCCATAACAACAACAGCATTTTTATGTTTCGGCAGTTAAAAGTAAGATAGTCAGTTCCTCTGCGTTTGAGGATTCCGGGTGATGCTTTCTTCCACCTTCGGACTGATCATCACTTACCGTCAGTTGAGATGAAGATCAAGAGCTTCCACGTTGAAGTTTTTTTTTTTACAAGACATGTAAATTTGTATTTCAACTATAATAAAAACTATAGAACACCTCGTGTGGAATTCTGCCTACTGTCTCGGGAATAAATGGCGAAATGTGGTCGTACTGTTCACTTCTCTCCCTTCGGGGAATACAGCCGTTATTTTATTTACGTAGCTTAAAATATCAATTATGATACGAGATAAATACATAAAATAGCAACCTATACAAATATCAACTTTAAACTCAAATAATCAAAGTTGATTTTTGAATGAAAGAACTATTGATTAACGTCAAAATAATTTTAGTTGCAATGGAAACTATACCATACGCAATTTAGTTAAAGTTTTTAATCTCAAAGCATGAAATTTATCTCGTCTCGTTGGCTTTAGTACAGTGGAAGTTGCAGCAGTGTAGTACCGGTTGTAGTGCTAATCCTTGGGAGAAGCCTATGTTCAGCAAATGACGTCTTTTAGCTGAGATGATGATAATGACTTAGGTAGCTATAATAACTCCTTTGGCCATGTCTGTCTAGGTCCTTGAACCTCTTCGCAATAATGATTGCCACTTCATTACAAAGTTAAGACTCTTTGAACCTAATTGCGAAGTAAAAACATGTGTGTCTAGTTTATTTTATCTTTTGCCCGATAAGCCGAGTGTGGAGTTATTATGATTCATAACAATGCATTCCTACGACATGTGACACTATCAGTTTCAATAAAAGTCTCTCGTGATTTTTATATTTTTTCTGCATATGAAACCAAGACAAAGGGCGTTGGGGTCACATGGGGTTGTCGACTGTATGTAGGGGTTGAAGAGAATGTGTGTTGATAGCACAATTTAAATGTTATGATAACAAAGGTCTGAACAATTTTAATTTCTTTGAATGATGTAGAGCGCAGGGCACTAGCAGCTAGATGCAACATGGTGGCTCACAGATTTGCTCGTTGTAGTAATAAGGTCAAAATAACTCTGTTTATAGCTTATTTTCAAGGGTTCTACACGGGCAGTTTGTGGGTCAACGGTACGCAGAGGGCTCTAGATGCTCTGCGTGTGCAATATAATAATGGCTTCAGGGTGCTGTTGAGGTTGCCCCGATTCTGCGCGTCTAGCATGACTGCTATAGCACGAACTGACGACTTTTATGCCATTATGAGGAAGAAGGCATCCTTAATAAGCCGAATGAGGGCTAGTAGCAACGGTATTTTGAAAACCCTAGCTGAACAGCGTGATGCACCAATACTTAGACACTCTGTCAAGTTGCTCGTGCGGCAGGGATGAATAATAATTATGTGTACATTTAATAAATACTAACTCTTAGTTGATAAGTTTGTTCTTTGTACTAACCATTGGACCAATTTTGTCAAATAAAATAAATAATAATATTTTTTTTTTATATTTTTAAATGTTTTTATATTTTATATGTTCTAATATTTAAAAATATAATTTATAAGTGAAATGAAATAAAGGAAAATAATAATAATAATAATTAGCCATTGTCGCGTTACTGCGAACTAAACTTCCCGCGCTCTCTCTCGCACACCGCTCAACGAGTCACCGAGCAACAGAGAGCGCGCGAAGTATAGTAAATAGTTAAATAAATAGTTCGCGATAACGCGGCAATGGAGCCCCCCCCAGCATAAGGTTATGGCTGGAAAATTGGTAGCAATGAATTTTCAAGCACTTTACAAAAGAAAAGCGATAACTGTCGCATGCACCGGACGATTTGAATTGAACGATGCTCACTGCCAAGAGTTTTTCCCATCAAGGTTTCATAGAAAAATGAACAATGTCTCGCAATAAGGCTTCCTGTACATGACGCAAGAACGCATGTTTGTGTATACGATAACGAATGAATATCGACCATGCGCCGCACTGGCCGCCGCGCAGATTTTCATTCTGAGATTTTCTGAAATTTTTAAATCTTTCGGTCCGGCGCTGCCAGTGCGGCTCCGGCGTCATGTACAGGAAGCCAAATTATTCACTGCCTACCTCAGAAGGACGGAGTCGTAAAGATACGTAGACAAAGTATGTCAGTAAGTAAGGTCATTTATGTATGTTCTAGACAGATTATTTGCTAGTACATTGCCCTCTTTTAAAAATATACCTACATAAATGCGAGTTATCAGTCAGTGGCTAGATTTTCGTGTCCAACAAATGTAATTTAATACACCAATTACTAGAATATTATTATTAGCATTATAATCAATATGTGTGTGACAACTGGACAAGGCTGTCTCTTTCAGTTGACCGATAATGACATCCAGGATGTATGTGTTTTTTTAAATTTTGTTAAATTCAAGGCGATTGATGAATAATTCTAAATTTATGTGAACACTTAATATGAAAAAATGTATTTCATTGGAGTTCTTTTTTTAAACAATTTCGCGCGTCTTTCAACGCTACCCATTCAGATACAAGCGTTACCCAAAATTTTTCTAGGTTTAACTTTTAAGGATTGTACAAACACTCTATCACTGGCCCAAATCCGTCTGGATTTTCAAACACCTTATACAGGATAGCAGAAAAAACATCAGCTGTTCAATACATTTTGACCGCATAGGTATTGCACTTTTCTATGAAACAGCAGATTTTTTTTTATAACTGACGAAAAATTTCAACGCCCCCCGTGTTGAAATTTTTCCCCCAAGCACTGCCACTTCGACCGGTTCTGTGCTTCGAATTAATTACTTACTAAAAAATAATGTTTCCGTATCCGCCAGCCGATGTCGGGCAGCGGACCTTTCAGTTCATATCTACCGTCGCCTCGCAAAGCGATCGACACAGTCTGAAGAGCTTGTTCTGTAACAACAATAAAGAAAACTTTAAAGTAAAATAAAATACATAATAATCAGCTTATTATGTTCCCACTGTGATTTATACATTACGATATGTCTACCCAAAAGCTGCTTTAGTACTACACCCGTTCAAGTATTGGCATGAAGAAGCAGTTGTAATAAAACGCATTCCCTTCTTCGCCTCAACACAGCTCATGTGTTGGGTTATAAAAGCATACGTAACTCATATTTGAAATTAGTCTGCCCGAAAGTTTTTTTCCTTTTAAGGTACGGACCTTAAAAGGAAAAAACCGAACCCTTATAGGATCACTCGTGTGTCTGTCTGTGTGTCCGTCTGTCACAACCAATTTGCTTCGAATCTAATAGACCGATTAAGTTGAAATTTGGTACGCATAAATATTTCTGTGACCCAAACACGAACTTGTAACGTAAATAAATGAATTTTGAATATAGGGGTCAAATGAAAGGGCTTATTGCGAGGATCTTAAACATATTTTTTTTATATAATTTCAAAATAAACACTTTTAATGATATTTAAGAAATTCAATGAAAATTGACCATCCCTTTATCTCCACTGGACATTAAAATATTGGAAAAAAAAAACATATCATGTATCTTTACTCTTAGAGGAGAACATGTTTTGAACTACAATGTTAAGTTTGTTCTTGGGATAAATGAATTCATCTCAACTACGGAACCCTTCATGGTGCGTAGTCCAACACGCACTTGGCCGGTTTTTAGTACAACCCCGAACAAGTTTTGGCATGAAAAAGCATTTGATAATACGTGACTTAGACGTCAGACATTTCTGTGTGAGCAAACCATCATTCCCGCAGGCCCAGTGGGTTGGTGAAAGCCATAAGTTTTAGATTTTTTGGTCTCAGGACATGCCAATTTCCTCCCAATTATTTTGTTGTTCTATGACCTCGTCTAATCAAAAGTATTTTGCTGTAAAATACAAATGATACACATTTCATTAATTCGATAAACATCTGCCCAATTCAATTCCGCAACAATATAATATGTAGTCAATTGAACAATAGTCTAGTACGAAATGCGGCTTCGAATAGCAACGGATCATTTGCAACCTTGACTAATAAGTGTCAGTTTACATGAGCACGATAATGTTACTGAAGGTAAATATGTTATTTACATAGTAAAAAATTATGATATAATATCTGACTCGAGAGACAAAAATGTTTTTTTATTTTTTCTAAGTCCCAGGTCTTACTTTCTTCGCGTCCGGCCCTGGTTCAGGTCATGGTACGGAGCGAGAGGAAATGGGAGGCCGTTACCTCCTTCTGCGAAGCTGTAATACTCACGAAGGAGGAGGCGGAACGCGTGAGGGAAAGGCAAATTTCGCGCCCTCACGCCCCTAACCGCCGCAGGAGGAGACGCCCAGGGCGTCGGGAATCGCGGGGCGATTTCCGGCCACCGTAGGCGCGGGCTTGCGGGCGGTGAGCAATGGGTGGCTCACCGTCCGATAAGAACCAGGCCCGGGTCGACGGCGCGTTGTGTTCCACGCGCGCCTCAAAGAGATGTCAGCAGATTTGAAGGGGTCCACTAGGGCCAATGCCTGCCGGGATTGCGAAGAAAACCGAAAGGGAGATCGTGGCCCCCCCGGCAACAGGGCTACCGAAGGAATACGGGTGGGTTTTAGTCAGTAAGAGTCTGACACGACCTCCCGCTCCGCCCAGAGCGGGAGAAGTTATTTGATGATTTCCCACCCTCAAAAAAAAAAAAAAAAAGGTCTTACTTTCTATGTTATGCATTTAGTAAAAAGATGTATTTTGACATTACGAACAGACACTTACATTTTATTTATATATATTATATAGATAGATTTATGGATTTATAGAAGATATGTTTGCTAGTTTTAAAAAGTAGAAGATTTTAGTAGGATGTGTTCATGTGTCATTCAAGATCACATCTATTCACAACCATTTGATAAAGATCAAGACATTTTTCCCATTGGGAATGATACAAGCCAATAAGTAGTGTCCATAGGCGTGCTACACATTGGTTCGAAACGATTACCTACATGATTCGGCGCACCGGATTTTGCCGCCTGGCTACAGCTGTGCCGAATTATGGCGTGCTGCCTTATAGGCGAAATGCCCGCATGTCCTTGATGTTCACAATCGATGATTGCTTGAATAAATATGAGGAGTCTACATCCAATATAATGATGATAGACATCGGTAAGTAAAATACATCTATGTATGCACAAAATGACTCAGCAGAGTTGCTAAATATCTAACGTACAATTCTGAACAAAGATCAAATTAAATTCATAATTATGCAAAATTCTCGCACTTCTTTTGTTTTAATTTGAACATAGTTACATTATACAATTATATTACCACTGAAAGCTAGGAAGAATAAAAATTCAAGTTGCTCAAGGTTTTTAGTCTATTTCAGAATTTGTAACTGTTTTCATTACTTAAAAACTACACGTCCCATTTAAACTTGCATGATTTTTTTTATACCACAAATTGCACCGCTGTGTGTTGCAATGCCACTTTTTTATATATAGATTTTTAGAGAAACCCTCGCGGGCGTCCTCAGAACATCCTACCAAAGTTTCATCAAAATCGGTCCAGCCCTTTCGGAGTTCATAGAGGACAAACAAACAAACATTGAATTTTATTTATATCGAAGAAGGATTAGTCTAAATTAATTAAGATTAATTATAATGGTAACTTAATTAATTACTTGAGCATATTTAATTAATTAAAGTGTTCACCTCAATCAACACAAACATGTTTTTTTATACTCTAGCTTAATTGGGTTCATCCCTAGATAGTGTAGTCTTTATCATTCGTATACATTTTAGCATTAAGATCACATATGCTTTGTTCATAGTAAACAATTGATATATTATATAAGATCCTTTGAAACTTTAAATAGCTAATCATTCATCTAATAATTTAATCTGGGTCTGAATATGGATGGCTATAAGGACCATATCACACTGAAGATTTACCAGCGTGTTACCGGCCACGCCACGTGTGTGCAACGTGTTCGCCGCGTTTTCGGAACGAGAGCCATTGATTGACGTGAGTGTACAAGAGAGAGAGAGACAAGCGAGTGTGCAATATTGAGAAAGGCCAGAAAACACGTCGCATGATAGCGCCTAGCTGGCTAAGCACCCGCGGAGTGCACGTTCACAAATCGCCTCGTGATAGCACTGTAAGAGTCGGGAAGACCAAAGGAACAATAGATGGATAGATAGACATAAATTGGTGCCGATTCTCTTGTCACAAATGTCTCTAAACTAGACTAAAAATCACCAAAATGTTGTATATTCCTGTTAAACAACGATTTCCCATTCTGAAATAGACTAAAGTGACACAACTTTGGTTGTGTCACTTTAGTCTATTTTAGTTTGACAGCACTAAGATAGCACTGAGTTATTAATTTAGTGAAAATGGCAATTTTGCTATTCTTAACCTTATCGATCGACCCGTGCGGCTGTTATTACAGTTTTATTAGTAACTCATTCGTTTTAGCCTAGTCTTAGTATGTAACTGTGTGTATATTGTGCAATAAATAAATAAATATTGTTCTGTCACTTTGGTACTTAAATAACTTTATCCTGATGAAGATTAAATTATTATACTGTCTTCTTAATAATAAAAAACTGGTATTTACCTGCTATATCTAGTGGGTAGTTGCTAGAATCTAGGAAGCTCCTCACTTGTAATGATAAAGCTAACACCTCATATGACAGCACTTCATTGATGTAGTTCTGAAAACAAATAACTTTGTCAATACTTTTTTAAATTAAATTACTATTACTATTTATGTTAATTAGAGGTTTCATATGAGAGGATTTTCAGCAAACCCTATAAGGAGGGAGGAGGGTGTAGACAAGAAAAGAGTGAGCTCACGTTTGCACGGGTGCTTTCTTGATGCGACGTTTTATTGTGGCGCACTGGATTTTCAATTCTCGGTGTTGAGCCGAGCGTTCAGAATCCAACATAGCGCATCACTAGCGCGTTAAAAAGCGCACTATTGGATTCTCAGCACTAAGCCGAGCATTGAAAATACAGTGCGCATAAAAAAAGACGTTGCGTTATAAAATCGCCCGCGCCTTGTTAACGTGGGCTGAGACAGAGCCGATCATTTTTAAATAAAGAAAAAAAATGATCATTTTTAAATAAAGAAAAAAAAATGTTATACACATAGCAGTTCACAATCATACATACATAGGTTTTGACCAAATTAACAATAAATTCATGAATCATCACTAACAAAATACAGGGAATTGAACTCGGTTGGCAGGAAACTTCGGGTTTCCTTATTGACTCATTCATTGAGTTTTATAACTTGTCAGCAGGTGCAAAGGAACAATGGGACCTTAAGATTAGGGGTGACCTATCCTCATCATCTGCCTAGCCTTTTCCCAACAATGTTGGGGTTGGCTTCCAGTCTAACCAAATGCAGCTGAATCTAGGTCTAATAGTAAGGAAGTATGGAAGAAAAACACATGTTATATGGAACGACTGCCTATTTGACCTCCACAACCCATTTAATGGGTAATATGATGCGAGGGGTGACCTATTGTATAAGGTGTGTTTAAGATTAGAGGAACAATATTTAGATATAACAGGGCAGATTACTCTTCGATCACTGAGTTAATTGAGGTATTTAGATGAGGTTTAGGTAATACATATAATGGAAGAAAGGTCTGTCTCTTCAAGATGTAGTCATAACCATATCAAGTTTCCATACAGATCCATAGCACCAGTCTTGGAATTATTAAATGACAACAGCTAATCTTAAAATAGTCATATTAGTATAACAAGTTGTGTTAAGCAATCAAGATATTTGAACTTAAATGGATTAATTATTTTAATATAATTATGTTTCTGACAAGGCTAAGAAAAAATCTGCATAGTAAGATTACTAGGTACTTGAATTCTTATCACATTTTTTCTAAACAGAAAATATTAAAAATGACAATCTCTAAGCGTTTGGCTATTGTATTATTTGCTGGAAATATTTTTTCGAAAAGTCTCCGGATTACGAAAAAAAAAAAATACTTAACTATTATTTTCTGACACTTTGATTAAGAAGCTATTCTATAAAAGAAATATATGTACCTGTTGGTATGTACAGTATTAAGAGTTTTACCTAATAGAAGCTTATTATCATCTACCTAAAAAATTTAAAAGTTAACATTGCAAACCTGTAAAGCTATTTGTCTTTCAGCAATGAATGCTGGCTGCATGTTTCCGATGAGTTTCTTTGGTGGTATGGGCAGGTCTATGTTGGCCTGCAGTAGCCCCACGTGTAGGGCTGCGAAATCTCGGTACCGACGCGACACATTCCACTTATTATCCTTCGAGGGACCTCGCTGCACACGCAAAATATATTCCTGGAACATTCAACCATTTAAAAGTCTGCAATAGGTTGAGAGATAGGTCAAAGTATATGAATGAGAAACATAATACTGCGACGAAGAACACTGAATATGATTACTCCATTCATTATGCTGATATTCGTGTAAATCAGCCGACAAAAAGGTACATAGACCGCTTTATTATGATTACGATTTCTTCAAAATAAATCCAGATGTTCATATCATTACATACAAGATGAAGAAGTAAGAGGGCCGCATCAGACCGTGAGCAATTTCGAAACAAATAAAATAGCACTTACTGTATGTTTGTTAATGTTTTGTGCAGTTTCTACTGTGCAGCTAAGCTTTTCTGTATCATCTATTAGGGCTTTGGTATGCGATGTTTTTTCGAATATAGCCATTGCACCGGGTAGTTATAATTCATTGATCGAGATTGCAACAAGACAAACACCACTAAACATTATGTTATCACTAAATATTAAAAAAGAAACTGGAGTCGTATCAATCATACAATTTAGTGAGCAGCGTTCCAAGGACACTTATTTAATTGAATTTTGTGTCACTCTTTTCACATTCTAAAATATATGAGCAAGAATCATAACAATGCTAAATAACTGCAGTTAAAAACTTTTTAAGTTTTTACTATGGAATGAATTCCCTTTTTGACAGTAAAGTACTGTCAACTGAAGTGTCAAGTTCAGTTTGGCAACAGTGGTTCAGCTCCTAGGTATTTGAGATTTCTGGCTTGGAGAGTAATTCATCAACATAATCCTGAAATAAAAATATACTCCTGAATTAACCTTCTAAAAATATCTAGTGATAACAGCTAATTCTCTATCTATGTGGATTATTTTCATCAATTGGATATTTAAAGAAAGTTTTTTTTTTTATCTATCAGCTGTTCTATGTCATACTGAATACATTGATCAACGCTGAAACGTGGCTACAGGAAAATCGAATTAGATAAGTTACAAAATGATTGAACCCACGCAGGGCATAAAAGCATCTCTTTATATTTATTTACGATTTGTTTGAGGCTTCAATAATATAATTAGTTTTTATATTCGGGGAGATGACGATTGTCTTTTTATAGATTACCTATTTCCGTTTCAGGTTTTGTTCTGAAATCTGAAACACTTAATTTTATTTCAACAAACTGAATAAAATTTGTGTTCATAAAATAGAATAAGTTCATTCTTGAGAAATTTTATTTATTTTTGTATTCCGTTAATATAAATTTGTTCTGCGCAGTATAGCTATTTTTGTATTTCTAAGATCACAAAAATTAAATGTCAAAGTTTCCAAACGCATTTTCTACTGCAGACATAACCATAGACAATTAGACAGCGATCGAATAAGTCACTTCCTGTTCTACCGCAACGAGTCGCGAGCGGAGAACTTCGACTACCTTGGGCCTCTTTATTCGTCTGCCATAGTTATAAGAATTAGTGAAAAATGTCTCTCATCTCAGCCCGTATTGCCGGCTCAGTAGCCAGGCGTTTACCCAATGCCGCTTCGCAGGTAACTATCATTAGATCAAGACCATGATGTGTATGAAAAGTTATAACATGAATATTTTACCCGGTTATCACGTCTCGCGGAATATCCACGGGATGGGAAGAATCATTGATAATTTGCTCGTAATTACTGATCTTTAGTTAGTTATGTAACTATAAGTTTCCATAAATGACCATAGTAGATAATATTTTCATAAAGACTGCCTATTACATTATTCTGTTGTGTATGATCGGTGTTATGTAATAATGGGCGATTCGATTTTCAGGTCTTCAGAATTACGAAATTAGTGAAATAAAGTAGAAAATGTTGAGTGAAAAGCGAAAAGGAGTGTGTTTGTGTCAGTTTAGTGTGTAAATGTAATGTGAAATATGTTGATGTTGGTTATGTTGGTCGGCAGGTATCGAAGGTCGCGGGTGTCGCGGCCCCCGCCGTGGCTGTTGCTGCACGCAACTTCCATGTGTCTCCCGCCCAGAAGGCCGCCGAAATCTCCACTATCTTGGAGGAAAGGATCCTGGGTGCCGCTCCCAAGGTTAGTTTCAAGTGTTACATAAACTTACTCTTATCAATTAGTATCAGTACTTCGGTAATGAGACAGCACTGATTTATGCTATCTGATAGAATAATATGTTGCACTGTGAAGATGATATTGATCCATGACCTATTTTAATTTATACAGGTCATTCACACTTAGTTCATATCCTGCTGCTAACCTTATTTTCAATGATACAATGATGGAACTGCCATAATTGGAAATTGTTTATTTATGTAATCCTTATTTGGAAAAAGAACTTTTAATCTTTTGGGCAAAATGGAAATCTATTTTTGATTATGAAACAATTTTTTTTTTCTGGAACCGCCTGGATAACTCTGAATTAACTAAGTATGTGAAAATTCATTAGGGTCAAGGAATCCTTTGGTTTAGCAGTTCTTGTTACATCTTCATAATTATTAATCATTAAATACAAAGATTATAATAAAATTACCTAATCTCTTATGAACAGATTCCATAAACACAAATTCTTTATTTAAATATTTTACAATTTTTTTTATTGTTTTTCAAATAGGCTGACTTGGAAGAGACTGGCCGTGTATTGAGCATTGGTGATGGTATTGCCCGTGTCTATGGTCTCAAGAACATCCAGGCCGAGGAGATGGTGGAATTCTCCTCTGGTCTTAAGGTTAGTATAATTTTAATGGTTACCATTGATCCAACATTTAATTATCTGGAACTTAATCAAGAAGATTTTCTGCTGCTGGAAATCTTCAGTCTTTGCATCTCCTACCCAAAATAATTCCACCACAGCTTTGATCATTTTTGTACCTTTTTCGAGATTAGGTATTTAGATCACTTTTAATTTTCCATAGTTGGATTACAGTTTTTTAAACTTAATTTTATATCAAATTATGAATGATAAAACACGAAAAATCATGTAGAACATCCAACTCCCAGTCAGCCTGATTCCGACATCTTCAAGAATCATTGTCAAATTTCAGCTAATTTACACAACTGGAAATCAGCATCCGCTTCTGGCGTCCTCAGGATGTTTCCTAGAATTTGACCATTTATAATATTATTCTGCATTCTTGTCTTTTTGCATGATGACTACATTTTATATAATTATTTTAAAATTCTTAAATTAATGCAGCTTTATGTCTCAATAATATGACACCATTTATCTCCAATGACAATATTTTTTTTTTTACAACTCCTGTACTCCTGCTCATCTCTTCACACAAGTAAAATACATTCATAATCCCGAACACAGACGATTTCCTACCACAAACAAATTGCTAAACTAACCATCTTCATTTCCATAGGGTATGGCCCTTAATTTGGAGCCCGACAACGTTGGTGTGGTAGTATTCGGTAACGACAAGCTGATCAAGGAAGGAGACATCGTCAAGCGTACCGGCGCCATTGTAGACGTGCCCGTCGGCGAACAGCTGCTGGGTCGTGTAGTCGACGCTCTGGGTAACGCCATCGACGGCAAGGGACCCCTCGGCACCAAGACCCGTATGCGAGTGGGTATCAAGGCCCCCGGTATCATCCCCCGTGTGTCTGTGCGCGAGCCTATGCAGACTGGTGAGTTATTGGTGTTTTTTACTAGAAAGTTCAAGATAAAATTGAAGAAATCATATCAATATAGAAGACTTGTATCTCAAACAATCTATTCTCCTTAATTTTAATATCTTGATTACGTAATCAACTACATGTAAAGTACTAAAACAAAACTTGTAAACTTATTTGAAATTCAATCACAAGTTTTATAAACCACTTTAAAATGTGCCTTCTTTTTGACATTAAATAACAACTCTACACAAAATTGCAGAAAAAATCGCATAGGTACTAAAATCTTAAACTCTCTTCTATTCTACACAGGTATTAAGGCCGTCGACTCCCTTGTACCCATCGGTCGTGGACAGCGTGAGCTGATCATTGGAGACCGTCAGACCGGCAAGACTGCCCTGGCCATTGACACCATCATCAACCAGCAGCGGTTCAACAAGGGAGAGGACGAGAAGAAGAAGCTGTACTGCATCTACGTCGCCATCGGACAGAAGAGGTCCACCGTCGCTCAGATCGTGAAGCGGTTGACTGATGCTGGTAAGGATTGGTTTAAAGAGAATTTTTTGTAGCTGGATTTCATTACTTAAAAGACAAAAGGAGTATGACAAAAAGAACATAGCAATATGTAGATTCTGCTTATTCCAATGAGAAAAAAGTTTATGTATGAATTTTACATGAAGATTGTACACTTGTGTCTCACCAAATGGATAACAAGAGCTGTTAAATCAATCTTCTTTATAAAAATTTATTTCCTGCATTTACTACATACTTCAACTTGTACTGTTTTGTTGCACCAAGGAGAAAATTATTGAAGTCAAAACTTCTTTAGGCGCATTGGGCATTTTTGAGCTGGGACTAAACCATTGATTTCGCGACACTAACGACACCAGCTTTTGCCCATTGAAAAGACATCAACGCGTTGATTATAGCGGTGCGTGGAGTAAAAGATATCACAACGCGTTGATTACCGCGGTGCCGATTTTTTTTTTCAAGTTTTCACTTCTGTCGGCACTCCCGGAGTACCACTGTTTTTTTATTATAAATATGTTCTTACATAATCTTCAGCCCAGATTTACATACTGCTGGATATTAGTCTTCAACTTATGAACGCAACAAGCGACTTTTCTTCCGTACAGCTACAAGTATCCTGCTAACCCACAATCTCCCCCAGGTGCCATCGGCTACACCATCATCGTGTCTGCCACGGCTTCCGACGCCGCCCCTCTGCAGTACCTCGCTCCCTACTCGGGATGTGCCATGGGAGAGTTCTTCCGTGACAACGGCAAGCACGCTCTCATCATCTACGACGATCTGTCCAAGCAGGCTGTTGCCTACCGTCAGGTATGAGTTAAATTGATTTTTATGGGCATAGATACCTTCGCGGTAACGCATATCGAACCACTTTGAAAAGAAAATCCCGTGCACACGACCCTTTTTTTCGTAGGTTAGCGTTAATATAGCGGCCGAGCGCTGCAAGCAAGAATAGTCCTTACAGATAGATATGCGTTTCTTCAATAGTAGAATCTGATATATCTGATTACAGATCAGATCTCCTAATCTGATAATACAAGAAGTTGGCTTGGCTTAATATACAACACGGATAAAAAAATGGAACATTCTACATGCGTCGCACTTGTGACCGCCTCGACCTGAATGTAACTCAAAAGCAACTGCTTGAAAATAACAAAAAAAATGCGACATGTCAAATAATTTAGAATTTTGTTAACAGATGTCTCTGCTGCTGCGTCGTCCCCCGGGTCGTGAGGCCTACCCCGGTGATGTGTTCTACCTCCACTCTCGTCTGCTCGAGCGTGCCGCTAAGATGTAAGTAAACTACTCATTGTGAGTCCATGGTTAAATTAAAATTAAACTGAACCTGTGCAGTATTCTTTTGTCAACAGAACTCCATAACTAATAGCCAGAAACAATTTTATTCAGTATCAATAGCAGTTAAGGTGTAGTAATCATTATGCTTTAATTATCCAAAAGCAAGTTAAAATTAACTTAAAAAAATGTATTCTAAAAATCTTCCAAACTGTATATCTCTACCTAATCTACGCCAAATAGCGTCACATAAATATGCCATTTCTCTAACAAACTATAATGCCAAGTACCAATATGTCTGTCTCGCCCCTAGGTCCGACAAGATGGGCGGTGGTTCCCTGACCGCTCTGCCTGTCATTGAGACCCAGGCTGGTGACGTGTCTGCCTACATTCCCACCAACGTGATTTCCATTACTGACGGCCAGATCTTCTTGGAGACTGAGCTCTTCTACAAGGGTATCCGTCCTGCCATCAACGTCGGTCTGTCTGTGTCCCGTGTAGGATCCGCTGCCCAGACTAAGGCTATGAAGCAGGTTTGTGACTTTTAAATGACCCCTAAAAGGTTACCTCGTAGGCCCAGAATTTGCAAAAGAGAGAGGAAAATTAAAAGACTGAAGGGCGGCCTTTGCCGTGCGTGAACACAACAGGCTCATAAAAAAAGACCTATTAACTTTTAAATATCTTTTAAGCGCTTTCGCATCTAGCGTAAGTTTTTATTAAGAAGGTTTACGCTTCGCTAACGCGACTCTAGAAATGGACGTATCAATGCGACGCTAGCGCAGTGTCAACCAATGCAAGACTTCACTCTCGTGAATTTAAAGTTCAGGTCTGAGTGTTTAATTTTTGGACACATATTATGGTTCAAAACCAGGTGACAAAAAATTAGAAGTTTAAAGTTTATAAATCTACTATCAAATTCAATTTCTTAAACATGATTTTGCTTCTACCAGGTGGCTGGTTCCATGAAGCTGGAGTTGGCCCAGTACCGTGAGGTCGCCGCGTTCGCGCAGTTCGGGTCTGACTTGGACGCCGCCACCCAGCAGTTGCTGAACCGTGGTATGCGTCTGACCGAGCTGTTGAAGCAGGGACAGTATGTGCCCATGGCCATTGAGGAACAGGTAAATTATACTTTATAGTTAGATTTAGAAAGCAACAAGTTAACACTGCACCTAAAATGGGGAAACACTTCATCTTACATAACAAAGAAAATTTTCCAATTTTAATTTGTATCTCTCCATCAACAGGTTGCCATCATCTACTGTGGTGTCCGTGGTCACCTTGACAAACTTGACCCCGCAAAGATCACCGCTTTCGAGAAGGAGTTCACCCAGCACATCAAGACCAGCCAAACAGCCCTGTTGGCCACCATCGCCAAGGAAGGTCAGATCACCAAGGAGTCTGACGCCACACTCAAGAAGGTCGTCACCGACTTCATTGCTACCTTCACCCAGGCGGCGGCGCAATAAAAATCTAGCTTTTACGAACACAGGCTTTGACAAGAGATTGTGAGTTGCATTTAGGACACGTCAACTAATACCTTCGTAGGCAGTCTCATGTCAATCACCACTGTATGTTAACGGCGCGCTCGTGGAAGCATTCCTATCAGCTATTGTTTCGTAAAACCTGGGGGTGCTTCCATCAGTGACCTAGTAGTAGTTGTCATTTCGTATGGACTGTATTGAATGTTGATACAATCATGGAATGTATTTATCTCGAACGTCAGGAGTGGTTATATATTATTAAATATCGTACATAAAATTAGTATTACTTTTTATTATTTTTATCCCCCATTTTCATTAGGAACGACCACGCGCGACATATTGCACAACATGTTACGCGGAATTTAATTTAGGAACGTCTGTCTACGCATAAAGCCTCGTATCCACTAGGCAGCAATTGATGCGCAACACTGATGCTCAACATGTTCGGGAATATTAGACAACAGCGCCTGACGTTGCCAGCTGGCGCGCAATAAGCCTCGTAGCCACTAGGCAACAATTGACGCTCAACATGGTCGGAAACATTGCTCAACAGCGCGTGACGTTGCCAGATGACGCGCGGCTTGTTTGTTTCCGTGCAACATCCAATTGAGCATCGAATGTTATCGAGTGGAGACGTGATGCGCAGAAATGTCCGTAATGTGGTGTAACGAACGAGTGCTCAATTAATTGGACTGTACCAAAACTATGAATGTTTATGGGATACTGCTGCTGCTACTTCTTTTTGATGCATTTTTCGATAAAATTATAACCACCGCCGCTGAAATAACCACTAGTTCCTCTGGTGACATGTTGACGATTGATCATGCGCAGACAGATAGCGTTGCTAAACAAAAGTTCCGCGTAACGGCGCTAACTTTCAACATGCTGTGCAACATATCGCGCGCAAAATGTTGCCTAGTGGATACGAGGCTTTCTGCTGTGTTGGTAAAAAATCCGGCCTTTTTTTTTATCTTTATGAATTTTTTAAAGACTACTTAGGATAAGTGTGCTAGGAGTCACTCTTGTTATTATACTCTTTGTTCAGACAACAGACCCACCGGCGATTAACGAAAAGTGAGGAGTAAAATCGAGCACCGACGGCGACGAGTGATTTTTCGCTGGAATTCGTATGTACCAAGACGCGTGAGTCTTCTGTGAGTGAGTGCCCGCTTGGCGGTCGTCGCTGAGCCAGTACCTACACTCTGATAGCTCCTGTAGCTGCGACAAACTATATAGTACTACAAGTAACAGTGAACAGTAAGCGATCGACTATATTTTTTACTTACACGTTTTACTTACGGTTCTTTTACTTACACGGAAACTACAATATTTTGTACGTTTCTTAAGCGTTGTAAGCTAGTCGCTTAGTGGGGCAGGTGTTAAGACAGCTGGCATTATGTTCTTTGTATCTATTTTGGATCTGGCTTAAAATGTGCATCTATCACGATGACCTAGGTATCGTGTCAGACGTCTAATAAGCAGGTTTTTGTGAGGACGCGACGGGACGCAGGCACCACGGGAGCAAGTCATGTTAGCTTTTAAGTAGCGAGGAAAGTAGGCAGAGACGTAGTGTGGCAACGTCACTCGTTATGCCCACTGCTTCCTCTTTTTTCGGTTTTTGCACGAGTTAAAGGACGTAGGGTAAAGCGTCGCAATTAATTGCGCGAGTAGCAGAGCAGAGAGTACAACATCGCGGCAGCGCGAGGAGCATAGTGTGGCAGAGGCATTAGCTTATGGTGACAATGACAGTGAGTGCGGCAAATTCCATAGTGAGGAACTACTACTTAGAATGGGGTGAGGAATTAGCTCTTGCGCCATATTCAACATCTGTCTTGCTGTACGTCCTGCCAAGGCCGCGGTGCTGGGACGTAGCGTCACAGAACATATATACTCTTAAAGGAGAAGAATGTCAACTTCAAATAAAAAAGACAAAACGGAAGTCGCTTCTAGCGACATCTAGTTTGCACCCATTTAACTATCCTGCACCGCGAAATTTAAAACGTCCTACGTTTTTCTGATATTTAGACTATTTTGGGTAGGTGGGCACTCTCGTTTGCAAGAATACTCGAATCACCACGTGTTTCGAGTTTTCTTACAAGTGAGAGTGCTCCAAGTATTAGAAAAAATAGAAAATAAAACAACATAGGACATTATATTAGAATTATTTATTTTTCTATCAGACAGAAGATGACATAAACGCACAAGTTGAGACATTTTCACTATTTTACATTAGCTGAGAGTTACGTATTCTATATTCGTTCTCGTACTATTTCTACAGTGTAAGTATTTTTTTATCGCAACAATGTTTTGTGTTCACCAATAAAAATACACAGTTGTGTTGTGTGTACAACTACATGGGTAGGCCAGAAACTTTTGGTCCTTACCAAAAGTTTCTGGCCTACCCATTTTAGATGTACCAAACTTCTAAGTCATTAAAATACTACTTTTCATTACTTACCCACAACAAAAATTATTTGATATTAATTTTGTTACAAAGGTAATTTAATGACAAAAATGTATCTCCGATTAATCTAATGTGGGTTGGCCTGAAACTTTGGGACCTTACGGTGGTGAACATAAAACATTGTGGCCATAAAGAAATACTGCTACTACTACTAATACTATTTGTGGAGAATGATTTTCATTTTGCGATTGAGTGCAGCTGCTGATGCTTCTTGGGAAAAAGATCTGTTTTTAAGGATGCAAAAACGTTTGGTACAAATTTGACGGCCAATGTGTGGCGGCCGTTATGTGGCGGCCGTAATATGGCGGTCGTTATGTGGCGGCTGTTATGTGGCGGCCGTTATAGGGCGGCCGTAATATGGTGGCGATTATGTAGCGGCCGCTATGTGGCGGCCGTAATATGACGGCCGTTATGTGGCGGCAGTAATATGGCAGCCGTTATGCACTTTCCGGTTTTATGACAACCGTTACTGCGATTGTTATTTGGCGGCCGTAATGTAGCAGCCGTTATGCACTTTTCCGGTTTTATGACAACCGTTACTGCGGCCGTTACTTGGCGGCTGTTATGTGGCGGCAGTAATATGGCGGCCGTAATATGGCAGCCGTAATGTAGCAGCCGTTATGCACTTTCCGGTTTTATGACAACCGCTACTGCGACTGTTATTTGGCGGCCGTTGTGTGGTGGCCGTTATGTGGCGGCCGTTATGTAGCAGCCGTTTTATGGCGGCCGTTATGTGGTGGCCGTAATATGGCGCCGTAATGTAGCAGCCGTTATGTGGCGGCCGTAATATGGCGGCCGTTATGTGGCGGCCGTAAGATGGCGGCCGTAATATGGCGGCCGTTATGTGGCGGCCGTAATATGGCGGCCGTAATATGGCGGCCGTAATATGGCGGCCGTAATATAGCGGCCGTAAGATGGCGGCCGTTATGTGGCGGCCGTAATATGGCGGCCGTAATATGGCGGCCGTAATATAGCGGCCGTAAGATGGCGGCCGTAATATAGCGGCTGTAAGATGGCGGCCGTAATATGGCGGCCGTAATATGGTGGCCGTAATATGGCGGCCGTTATGTGGCGGCTGTAATATGGCGGCCGTTATGTGGCGGCCGTAATATGGCGGCCGCAATATAGCGGCCGTAAGATGGCGGCCGTAATATGGCGGCCGTTATGTGGCGGCCGTAATATGGCGGCCGTAATATGGCGGCCGTAATATAGCGGCCGTAAGATGGCGGCCGTAATATAGCGGCCGTAAGATGGCGGCCGTAATATGGCGGCCGTAATATAGCGGCCGTAAGATGGCGGCCGTAATATAGCGGCCGTCATATGGCGGCCGTAATATAGCGGCCGTAAGATGGCGGCCGTAATATGGCGGCCGTAATATGGCGGCCGTAATATGGCGGCCGTTATGTGGCGGCCGTAATATGGCGGCCGTTATGTGGCGGCCGTAATGTGGCGGCCGTAATATGGCGGCCGTAATATGGCGGCCGTAATATAGCGGCCGTAAGATGGCGGCCGTAATATAGCGGCCGTAAGATGGCGGCCGTAATATAGCGGCCGTAAGATGGCGGCCGTAGTATGGCGGCCGTAATATGGCGGCCGTAATATAGCGGCCGTAAGATGGCGGCCGTAATATAGCGGCCGTAATATAGCGGCCGTAAGATGGCGGCCGTATTATGGCGGCCGTTATGTGGCGGCCGTAATGTGGCGGCCGTAATGTGGCGGTCGTAATATGGCGGCCGTAATATAGCGGCCGTAATATGGCGGCCGTAATATAGCGGCCGTAAGATGGCGGCCGTAATATAGCGGCCGTAAGATGGCGGCCGTAATATGGCGGCCGTAATATGGCGGCCGTAATATGGCGGCCGTAATATGGCGGCCGTAATATAGCGGCCGTAAGATGGCGGCCGTAATATAGCGGCCGCAATATAGCGGCCGTAAGATGGCGGCCGTAATATGGCGGCCGTTATGTGGCGGCCGTAATATAGCGGCCGTAAGATGGCGGCCGTAATATAGCGGCCGTAAGATGGCGACCGTAATATGGCGGCTGTAATATGGCGGCCGTAATATAGCGGCCGTAAGATGGCGGCCGTAATATAGCGGCCGTAAGATGGCGGCCGTAATATAGCGGCCGTAATATAGCGGCCGTAAGATGGCGGCCGTTACACACGACGCTATAAAATCAAAATGGCGCCAGCGGCGGCAAGCGAGGCGCAGGTATCGCGCGCTTTTGAAATCAAATGGCTGACAAAATGGTTGACGTGGCCCTATTGAGAATGTTATTACAGTGGCGCCGCGTCAGCCATATATGGTAGCCACCATTATTTATTTATTTATTTTACTATTATAATATGTAAAATGTAACGAAAATAGTGTCATGAGACGTTCCTCACATTCCATGAAAGTATTTTACAAAAAAAAAAAAAAAATCAGTTAGCTCATTTGTTAGTACGGCATAACCACTTTTTCATAGAATAAAAGTAATTAAAATTATTAGCCTATGTTTATTGATCATATTATCGTCAAATACTAATCCTTATCCAAATAAACTATTTATTGAGCAAGATTGTTTCAATAGCTATAAATTACTTTTTATTTTATTCCAATCGAACAATCCATTCAAAAGATATTACGAATTTAAAATTGTAATTGGTATTAAAATGAATGATGGTGTCGCACGACTCGCACGGCGAAACCGCAGGGGAGGGGGGTGCACATACATGAAGCAGGTTGCCGCGCGGCTCACTCGCGCGGTCGGCTCTCTACGCAGCGGACGCGGCCAAATCGAGTAAATTTACTGAATTAATGCACTTATTAAAATTGATTTTGGAACTATTTAGATACTCATTATCAAAAGTTCTTTTCAAAAATACTTATAATAATTTCATTCAATATTTCTTAAATAATTCGAATTATTTTCGAAAAACTGGTATTTATTTTCGTCCACCCGTGCGAAGCCGGGGCGGGTCGCTAGTACTGAAATAAAATTCCTACTCTTTATAATTACTACCTTCCATTTTCTTGTTGGGATTATCGAAAATAATGTGAAATATGTGGATTGTTACGGTTTTATTAACCGATATAAATAGACGGATTTGCAAAATTATTTTTTTGTTCGAAAAGGGTTTATTTCGAAATGGTCCCGTATGGATAAAAAACTACTGCATGGAAGTTATTATAACTTTATGGCAACATTTTGATTTCTCAAATGACGTTATTGCCGGAAGAAAAGTGTTGCCACACAAAATCATATTTATTTTTGTCTAATGGCAAGTTGGAGGTTTTGCCCTTCTAGGCATTTCGTTCCTTCCATACAAAGTTAACTGGGACTGGTCAGGGGGGTGAAACATTGCCTTCATACCAACATTTTCATTAATAGTGCTGACACCTGACGGCCCGGGAACAGAAACTTTGGCCATCGTTTTACATTTTTGCCAATAGATAGAGCTACTCGATAACAGCCCATCAAAAAGTAAAACTTAATAATAATAAATGTTTTATTTATTATTTTACTATTACATTTGAAATACATCATTAAAATATAGTACCAAAATAAATTACAAATTTTTCACTTCAAGCAGTATATTAGGTGAAATGAAACGCGATGACAGGTCAGAAACAGTAGAAATACGAAAAGCGCCATCTAGTGAACGCAAGCGTAAAGGGGAGATGACATGCAGTGCCATCGCTCGGCGTGGGTATTCAAGTTTTTACAAAGCTAAAACCTGAGTAACGCATCTATCCCGTATTTAAGTGTATCTATGTCCAGCGTGCTATACGTCATCTGAAGGCCGCGGTCAGTGTTGCCAGATTGGGGGTATTTTTTTTCGCGATTTTACCCCAAAATTCCCCAAATCCCTGTCAAAATAAAATAGCACTAAGCCATGCATAATTAATCATTTTTGCTTATAAAAGGAAGAAATCCCTAAAAGTGGAAACACTGGCAGAATCTACTGTAGAGCAAGTCTATATACGATCCAGTACGCAGATACACGATTGCTCTGACGTACGTCCGCGGTATTCACCATCAATCTGCACGATGCTCGCGGTGGTGGGGGGCGTGAAAACTAGTCGTTCTAGTTCAAGTATCTCTTACTTATTTCACAATATTACTACAGGAATGTAGAGAAAATACGAACATCTTGTATTGTTTGGTAAGGAGTGTTAGTTTTTATTTATTTCGTTAGGAGTCTTGGATAATTTCTGAACGATTTTTAATCAATCAATAACTTTCTGACATTGACACTAATAATTTGACATTGACAGATATTCACGCATGTTGCGCTGTCTGGTTATCGCATTGTTTCTTGTTTCCCGGTTGTTTTCCTAATTTACAGGTTGTGGGTAGAAAAACCCCTTTAAATATTTTTTATAAAGTGACAATTAAACTTATTACCCATTACTGAGCTATCCATTATTCTAGCCTGAGAATTCATGGTAAAAATGGAGTTCTTTGAGAAAGCGCATGTTTCGAAGAAGCAACCTTCGAAAAAAGATAACAAATCAGAAGAAATAGTAAAGAAACAACTGAAGCAAATGTTACAGGGTTTTAAGAGAAGTGACAATGACCTTATCAAGCATAGTGGAAACTCCAGTAACGATATAGTTGAGACTCATAGGATCCTGGATGATTCGGCGTCTGTCAGTGGTTTTTCAGATCTAGAACTCACAAATTCTGAAAGTGAAGGAGACATTAGTCGGGCAACAACTTCTAAAACTACAGGAAAGAGTACAGATAGTGCTGATAATGTTAATCAGTCTCATTTATCTGAAATTAACTCGGACACAGATGATAATTTAGATGAACTTAATTTGGAGGATTCCGATAGTAACGAATCCATATCTGAATGTAGGCCAGCCAACGAATCTCTATCAGAATATATTGAGTCCAGTGAAGATTTAGAAACAAGTGGAGACGTGACATATTCAGACATAGAGGATATATCATCAGTGACAAGTTCTGATGGCAGAGAGTCTGAAATTTTCGATCCTGATGGAGCTTTAGCATCTAAGATACTCGAAGAACTTTGTAAAAATCAAAACAAGCCAAGCTTAAAGAGTAAGAAAAGAAAAGTAGAAGAGCCAAAGAGAAGTAAATCTAAGAAGAAAGAAATAAAAAACAAGCCCTCTAATAGAAAGGAAAGTAATGATGAATTTGATGATGATGTTATAACTATAGAAGCCCTAACAATTAATAATAATGATGATGAAGCAAGTATGTCTGACAGTAATAGTACGCTGAATTCTATAGCAACCAATGAATCGTCTCCTTTTATATCAATCACTGTAACAGACATGCCAAAACAAAGGCTCAGTGACATCTTAGAGGAGTACAGGCATCCGACAGTCAGACATTTACAAGATATTGTCCACACTACAAGTTATGATACTGGTATGTTCTCTTCAGAAACAAACATAGTAGTTGAAGACGTAGACAGTTTAGTACCAGAATTAGGTGATGATAACACTATTGAGGACCTAGATTATGATAATATTATTGAGGACCTAGATAATGATAATATTATTGAGGACCTAGATAATGATAATATTATTGAAGAGCTAAAAAATGAAAACATTGTTGAAACCCTAGATAAAGCTGTGGATACAAGCACAGACTTTCCTCAAGAAGAAAGTACTACAGATTATGACAACACAATACAGTCAGACACAGAAAGAGAACCGTCAACTGAGGAAGAAGAAATTAAGCCGGTAAAAGTGTATCATGGGAAGAATTGTTACATCTTCATACTAAGACATCCAGCAGAGCTGTATTTGAGTGGCAAAGTACGAGTTAAACCTATAGCAGGCACAGTAGAAGTTTTTGGGCATACCTTGGAGGGTGTTGTTGACTTGTATGCCCCAAATAATAATTTTGCTCAATGCTTTAAGACTATTGAAAGTCCTAATAGTGATTATGGATTGTTTAGAAAATTGACTGCAGAAGGATTGTTAGTGCATGAAGCTGAAGAAATAGTCACCAGGATTGGGACATTTGACGGTATAATAAGTGTGTCAAAATTAAATGATGCAAGGATGGATTTTGTTGAGAGCAACGTCTTTATGGACCTGTTCTCAAAGTGTAATAAGGCATATGGTAGTCTTAGAAAGCCTTCAGCAGATCTTGGTTGCAGCCTCGTTTTGAAGAAACCTTGGAGGTACTTTGAAGAGAATGAGTCCTGGGATCATGCTGTTAGCTGTGGGCTTGGTTAGTAATTTCAATTTATGATTATTTACATTATTATTATAAAGAGAAAAGATTTGTGTTTGTAATAAATAAACTCGAAAACAGCTCGACCGATGTAAAAAAAAAATCTTCCACCTATTTTTTATAGGTTATCATGAGTGAGTAACATAGGCTATAATTTATAAAGATATCACGGCGGGCGAAGTCGCTGGCGGGAGCTAGTAATCTGCACACAAAAATCGTGCAAAGTAGATGAGGTTGCTAGTTTCCTTATAAATGCCTTACAATTAATTTGAGAATGTGGTTGGTTTCTCTCATCATTCATCTACATTATATCCAAGGATCCCCATATTAAATTATACAGTTCAGTAACTAAGTTTTTTTGGATAGCCAAATAGCTCCATAAAATATTGAAAACTGTTACCAAACTATTCTTTGAAAAATCCACCTTAACATTACCATCTTTTTAATTTCAGAAAAAAACAGCCGTGGTATCGTGTGCGGTGGCAAAGGACTAGGAAAGTCGACATTCCTCAGATACTACGTAAACAGACTGCTGGCAAATGGACCAGTGCTTGTCATAGACTTAGATCCAGGACAGGCCGAGTTCACAGTAGCAGGCAATGTGTCCGCCACTGTAGTTTCTAAGCCTCTACTCGGCCCCAACTATACGCATTTACAAAATCCGGATATGTATGTATAAATTTAATTTAAAAAAGTAAGGGGTGAGACACATGTTCCGAACCGGCGAATTTGAATATAATTACGTGGATATACGTTCGGGAAAAAGCCGCTCGGCTTATATTTTCATGGACTTATAAACAAACAATTGCGGCTGCACTACAAACCGCTGGGTTGCGACTGGGTTCGGACGGACTATCACTGCTAGGTAATACGGGCTGGTATCCGCAACTCCACGTCAAAGCGCGACTATCACTGCTATAAGCCATTCGTGAGATAATGCAGCACAGACTATGGGTGTCTGTGTTCCATCCGCCTTTGTATTTACGCGGCCGAGTAATATATATTCTGCTAAAACAGAAACTAAGAGTTAGGATTAGGAGCACCCTATTGGTACCTATTAGCGGCACGGTACGTTTAGCAGGTAACGGTTATAGACCTAAGCAACTGATGCCAGTGGCATCTTGTTAGCAGTGTAAGGGCGCGTCCTAACCAAAAGTGATTGCCGCGCGAGTACGCGATCGTCGCGCTCGTTTATATGAATATGAATTAGGCGATCAATCAAGTCGCGTATGTACCATCGCGGAAAGCAATAATTAACCACCGTAACGACTATTCTTGCTTCCAGCACCCTACCGCTATAGAATCGGTGCGGTAACAGATCTGGTCATCGTGTGCACGAGATTTTGTTTTCAAAGTGGTTAGTTATGGTCTTCCGCGATGGTACGTCATTATTCAGGTAAACGATCGCTTAATCGAGTATTCACGCGGCAGTCGTTTTTAGTTAGGACGCGGGTAATTTGCAGGTACGACCATTCTTTGTCTATAGCAGGAAGGTCTATAATGTTAAAACACCGGTGTCATTTCATAAAGCTATCTACTCTCCGAGCGTGGTAGTGAATCCGAAATCCACGAAAAAACGCTCATTACGTTTTTCGCACTGCGTTTAAAAGATCGATCCGAGTGGCATCAATAAAATCACGTCATATAAGGGTAAAGTTGATATACCCTTAGAGCTTTTAAATTTCATAGTATCTTGTATATGTTATAGTCAAAGTCCGATACACAGTCTCTTCGCGGAAGGACTGGTTTATCCTAGGTTTGGCCAAAGCCATCAGGCAATCCCCGAAATACATTTCAATTTCGCCCTTTGCCTGAAGTATTTTTAGTCAAACCCAGGAGCTCCTAACTTTTCAGTCAAACGTCGAAAGTAAATTATTCTGTTTCGGTTTTGGCCTAGTCAATCCTAGAAGCGACTGCAAAACTCGGTCAAACGTTGATCTGAACATGTTTAAACAGGTTCATAATGTCTCTCGCGGTGTTCCGACCGATTGTTTTGTCATTTCATGTTCGTTCATTGAGCGTGCGGGCGTGTAATTGTGTAAAATTGAAGATGAGTGAATCAAACGGTGTTGTTGTTACTAAAAACAAAAAAAAAAACAAAAGAAAAATGATTAATTTTCCATTTTAATTACTTAAGAAATTATTAAAACAATAAACATCAAAATTTTAAAAATGTTATTTTTTTATACCTAATCTTACAAACTAACCTCCGTATATTCCAAAGCATTTATTTATTTATTTTATACTTTATTGCACATCGTACAAAAGGCGGGCCTAATGCCACACGGCATTCTCTCAAAGCATCTCAAATATAAAAGTGAAAATCACGTAAGCTGACCAATCAGGTGTCAGAACTGGCAGAGTTAAGCGGTTCTTAAGACTTGAAAGCTGCTTAAATGATAAAATGCTTCCAAATATACGAAGATAAGACACTTCATACCTATATCGGAGTTTGACTCGTCAAACCCCGATTTAATAAAATTGTGTTTTGACGTTTGCCTGACCAAATTAGTCTCTCCCAGGTTTGACGAAAATTGTTTAGTCAAAGGCCGAAAATTTACATTTGTTTGGGCTTTGACTAAGTCATTCAGTCTGACCTGAGGATTGACCAGTCCAACCTAGGAGCGCCGGAGCTTCGGAGTTTGCCTATAACATATACATAAATCTAATCAACCGTTTCTTTCCAGAATGTTGAACATTGGCATGATCAACACAATGGACAACACCAACCGTTACGTGGGGGCAGTCACTGAAATCTTCGCCCGCTGTCGCTCCAACCAGGCATTTGGGTCAATACCTTGGATCATCAATACAATGGGCATGTGCACCCAAATGGGGCTCAAGTTAATCCTCCTCACCATTCTACAAGCACAACCAACCTTCTTGATGCAAATAGACACAAAAGTCGTCAAAAAACGCTTCGAGTGCCATTTTAAACCTAATGCAGTTAGAAATATGTATCATAATTTTAGGGATGATCGTTTCTTCAGGAATGTTGAGCTTCCCAATTTGGATTACGCATTCATTTTGACGCAGCATCCGGAAGGTTCAGATAAACATAACACTGCGTTGTCGCCGAAAGACCAGAGATATTTGAACTACTTGGCATATTTCGGTGAACTGATGAACATTTACAAAGGAACACAGTTACTAGGGATTGTACCGTACGAGTAAGTATCAACTTGTTTATAAGGATTTTAAGTTCATGTGCTGATAGTTAGGTACGATACAAAAAGCTTAAAATGTTGGTCGAAAGCAATAAGAGTTCTTGCAATCGGCAATTATATCGGGTGCTAAAGTTGACTTGCACCTACTTCTAGCTCAATTCATGCAAGAAGTGCAAAATAATATTTTTATAGTACATATATGTATTAGCGGAAACAACATCTATGAAAGTCCACTGCTGGAAATGCATAGGCTTTGTATAAATGTATCTTTTCTATCTTTTGTGTCTACTGAGATGAAGGTTTTTTTAAAGGTGGGTAACTAAACGTCTCTACTGAATCTAGTACCTAACTCAATATGTATTCCTATCTGCAGCAAGTCTGAAAATCTAAAATGGCTGACCAATATACCTATATTAAAAGCCTAACTCAAGAATATAATAATGGGAAAGTAATGAAGTTATAATAAAAATAACCTTTTGCTTCCATACTTCTATATTCGTCATGAAGAAGACATGTTATGTCGACCCGAAAGTGTGACTGACACTGGCATGGCCATCATCAGAGATTTTAATTTTGGTAAAACAAAAAAAAAAAAATGTCGCTAATAACTCTGAAATTTGTCGCCAAATATCAGAATTTGTCGGTCACTGGTTCAAGAGTTTATAGGTGGCCGATCTGGGGAGCATCTCCCCAGCTTGACCCAATTCAAAAGCTAGAGAGATCCGTTTTCCCCCAAATTTAGTCGCTAATTATTCGCCAAGTTACAGATTTTGCCGGGTCTTAGTTTAGAAGATATGACTTCAATTTTTAAGTATAGTCCCAAGAGCTAGATCAAAGATTTTTCCTAAACTCTTTGATCTCACACGACCCCAAATGATAATCATTAATTTTCTGTCCTTGTCCCATGTTACTTATGGTCGGCGTAATACCTTTTCTTCTTCAAGGGCATGAGAATATGATGAATAAAAACCTTTTTTATTACGCGTGCAAGATTAAACTGCTGTCAGATTCTATTCTCGATATCGTCGATACCCGGTAAGTGAAGGCAAACAGTAAAAGTAATGGTTGTCTAGCGTAATATATCCAGTAGCGATCTTGAATAGTTAACAGTGACACAATTTGCCAAGTACTTACACATGCGAGCGGTCATATGTTCATGTGAGAACACGTATATTATACGACTGTATTACCTGCGTGGGAGTGAGCGAGAAACACAATATTTACCCATTAGCCTACTCGATAAATGCCTCCACTCCATCTGTTTCGGCGATTACACGATCCCGTGCTATTTCCGGCAACACTTGATCCTGGTTGAATCTCGGGAGTCGGGTACTGTCTACCGAGTCTCCCCTTGGTTTATCGCGTATGATTCATTGTCCACCTTGGCCTACAAGTTACGGAAAATACATGCATTCGTGGAATTTTAGATATAAATGCATTGTTGGAGTTATGCCCTATACATGATACATAGTTCGACCTATTCATATAGACTAAGAATAAAGGCTACTTTGCAACTATAACGATACCAAATCAACGTTTACATAATCGATATTAAAATATAGTCATACTTGTAATAAAATTAACAGGATGGAACATTAGATGTGGTTTTCCATTATTATATTATTTTGATTATTTCAATTGGTTGGGGATTGTTTTGAATGACATGTTCGAATGTCCGATTATCACAATAACTGTGAGCTACAATTATGAGTAATAAGATAATGTTTGTCCGGGAATTGAGCGTGATTCACGCGAAGGCTAACAATGGCTCGTTAATCAATCAGCGGCTCAGGTATCATTTCAGGTTCTGAGTCTTGTAACTTCAGAACTAAGCCAGAATATCAGTATATGTGGAGAGAAATACATGCACTCTGCTACAAAAAATTTTTACCATGCTACTAACGTACGTGTTTCATTGCGTCTTTGCTATGCCCGCAATTAATTATTGCACCTAGGTCACCACAATGAAAAACTTAAATGTACCCAATGATATAGATCTGCGTATGTTCTTAACAACTTGTGATTACCTGACAACTTTCGAAAACATCGGGTATGCTTTCATGTTTCCACTGAAGAGCAACAGGTGGCTTTACCAATTTCTCTATTAGGTAGTTAGGTAGGTACGTGTATACTGTATAAACGTTATAGACTTAGCAATGGAAACTACAAAATTATTATTTTTTGTTCTAGAGTGAGTTTGTCAGATGTGAACGTGCTAACTAACGTGAAAGTAGCAAATGATGTGGTACTGAAGGTGATTAACGGAAAAATAGTAGCGCTCTGTCAACTCACCACGGGAGATAAGGGTAAACTGTTTACCCTGCAAGATAACGTACTGCTATGCCACGGACACGGTAATTATTTTTAGTTGTTTTAGAAATAATACTTCATTAAGCCACAAAACCAGAATTAAAAGACTAGGAAACAAAAAAAATGTTTCTTTTTTTGCAATATTGATTTACTTATGGCAAAAAATCTGTTTTTTTTATATTGAAAATTGGTAGCCAATTAACATAACAAGAGCATCAACCATAATAAACTTATTATTTAATGATATCCGAAAAAATAACTGGTATTCATGTTTTCAAACTTCTATAAAAGCAGGTGCTCTACATTTAAAATTAAAAACTCGTTTTTTAAGAGTAGATTATGACAAAATTATACTATATTGAATATTAAATATGTATGTCCTAATGACTAAGATATCACTGAAATAGGTGCAAATGTTTTTCAAGCAAACAAATTATTAACAGTTAAAAAATATGCAGTTTACTCTTAATGTATATAATGTAATTTCAAACAAATAGCATAAGAGGTATGCATAGGAATATAATTAATATCGTAAAATGTGTTATCAATAAGTGTAATAAAGTGCTGATTAAATATGATAACTAAGAACGTGACATACTCAGGCGTTTACTAAAGTTATTTGTATTGTTACAGGTTTGGTCCGCGGTGTGGACTTTGAGAAGTGGGTGGTGTACATAGTGACCCCGCTAGCCGGGGACAGGCTGTGTGCAGTGGACGCGCTGGTGTACGCGGACTGGACGCCCGAGCTGTGGGGCCCGGAGCGCGAACTGCCCGACGGCACCGCGGTCCCCTACCGCAGCCCCACTAACTACAGACAGAAACAACTCATGCTGTCGCCCAGACGCCGCTTCAACCCACTACAACTACTAAAAATGTCAAGGAGTGCCTAAATTGAAACTTTCAATTATTGGTTAATAAATTTGTAATTGGAGTAAATCCAAAATAATAAATCTTAAATTATATAAAAGGAAATCTAATAATTATTTTGTTAATTATATTTGATGATAATTTTGTACTTACAAGACTAATGAAACATAACATAAATGATCATATTTAACTTAAATATCCCCATTCTAAACACCTTTGCTTTATAAATGCTGCATTAAAATTTTATAAAAAGTCAAAAAGAGTCTAGTTAAGAATTGTTGACATGGGGTTCCTTTATTACTAATAAATTATATTAGGAAGTTATGATTTCACACAAACAATAGATTACAATACAACTGCCCTACAGAATCAGATTGGACGTCTCAGAGACGCGTCTAGCTGACAGGCACTTAGATGAGTGGGGCTCACGCTCCGTGTCAAATAAACATCCTACACAATTTATACACCACTATTTTATTGAAAATTAAAATACAAAATACCGAACTAAACAAGTCTCGGTGAGATGCCACCGGTCGAGGAATAATCTATATGTAGAAGAAATGCTACTCGATTATATAACGTGATATTATAGCAAAATTCCAGTGGCCCTGCCGGAGACGGGAGGTCCACATGCCCCCGACTACTTTTGTTAAGGCATTTACGCTTACTCTTTATAGATAATCTATAAAATATACAAAGTACCAATTGTGAAAGAGTAGCCACACAAATACTGAGTGAATGTGCGTGCGACGCGGGCCGCGACTTCGCGTCAGCAGTCAGTATCGGAAGGAAGCACTGTGTGGCCGACCTCGCGACTGCTGCACAGTCCGAGTCGTTTCAAACTAAGTTATCAGGCAGTATGCGTACAATTCATTAAATCAGAGTTCTCCCGACAACAGCACAATTACAGCAGGGAACACCTAGTCTTCTTCTTCTTTTTGACCTGTAATGCGGCGCGAGTCGCCGTCTCAAACACCTCGCGCACTCCCTCCTTGCTCTTGGCGGAGCACTCCAGATACGCGAACGCGTTAATCTTTTCCGCCATGGCTCGGCCCTCCTGCGGCTTCACTGGCTCCTGCTTCATCTTGCGGAGCTCGTTAATCGTGGCCGGGTCATTGCGCAGATCCTTCTTGTTTCCCACTAGAATGATGGGCACATTAGGGCAGAAGTGTTTTACCTCGGGTGTCCACTTCTCCGGGATGTTCTCGAGCGAGTCGGGCGAGTCCACCGAGAAGCACATGAGGATCACATCAGTGTCGGGGTACGACAGTGGCCGCAACCTGTCGTAGTCTTCCTGACCAGCTGTATCCCACAAGGCGAGCTCAACCTGCTTGCCATCCACCTCGATGTCGGCGACGTAGTTTTCGAACACAGTCGGCACGTACACTTCCGGAAACTGATCTTTGCTAAATACGATGAGCAGGCATGTTTTACCACACGCACCGTCACCGACGATCACTAATTTTTTGCGTATCGCAGCCATCGGTCCTGTGAAACAATACAACGCAAATAATTATGATGGTGTCGAGCGTCAACGCCTTTCATGACTTATAAATATGGCCGCCGTATAGGATTATGGGTAGGGAGTAGTCAGACAAGCCCTCAAATGTGAATAAGCACCTGAACTAGCGGAAGAAGTACAGCACCACCACATAGTACCCTCACATACGAGGGTGTTATTTATTATATTTTGTAGATACCTGAAGATTGTGGCTAATTTCTGCAGAATATTGGCTTATCGACACTTTTTAATCGTCTTTGCTCATCACAAGCACTTTCGTTCGTAAGTCACTAATGTTGCAACGCTAGAAAATATACCATCACCTTGGAACGTAAAAGATTATCTTAAAATAAAAAATGGTTAAGTACAAAAAAACGGTAACATCTAGGGCCCTGTTATATAGATTGTGATGTTATTATATTGATGAATAATGGTATATTATACGTAAAAATTGCAAATACACCTAAAATATTACTTGCCATACTAAAATATTGTTGTTTTGACATTTGTAAAAATTCGGATACACGTCCAAATTTGTCCAAAACCAGTATAGGGTGTATAGAGTAAAAATAATATGAGTAAATATTGAGTAAAAGTAAAAAATGCAGGCCCTCGTCCGAATGTACTGATTTCAGTTACCTCCTGTTCTTCAATTCAAAGTATAGGTAACAAGTTACAAAAACCTAGATTCCGCTAGTACTAACTTAATTTCAATAACATATATGAGTTAGTAAAAGAACGGTGGGCTAAACACAATCTTCGAGCACTTAGTTCGTGGATTCTCTTAGCCTAGGAAATCTTTTTATGTATTATGCTAAAACTGTTAAGTTTTGTATGATCAAAACACTACGCGATTTTTTATGGACACGGTTTCCCTTCAATACAAATAAAATAATGCATGAACGTAATATGTATTACCTACAGAAGCTTTACAGTAGGGACTCAGTTGTTTTAGCGGTTGTCTTCTTCCTATATGGGGTTATTGCAATGATGTAATATTCACTAAAGGCGTACTGCTTCAATGTAAGTAATCATTGGTTTATGTGAAAATGACTGCATGGATATAAATAAACTGTTGACACCGTCAGTGCGAACTATGAGGTCATACATAATATGTAGGCACATATAGTTAACGGTGTTCATGAGGTCAAAAAAACGTCATGCCAGCTAGACTGAGACCGGTATCTCCTGACTTTAAGTGGTCAAAGTATTTCTATGATGTGACGTCACGTATGTTTGACCATGATCATTTTATCGTCAGTTTTCAAACATATTATAGCATGATGAATAATGAGATTATACCTACACATAGAAAAACGCTATACTACTGTCGTCATAACAATAAAACATTGATGATAAACTCCAACGCCCTAGATTACTTCTATCTCTGACATCTGGTACCTAAGTAGACTTGTCGTACTAGTCTGCTGTCTTCGTTGCCCAAAATAAAATAATTAGAATGTAGAGTTTATGAGTGAACTAAGAGCATAAATGGACACGAAAAAACTACAAAGTAGTTCAGTACTTACGGAGTTACTTCGTATTTGATTAACAGCTGATTTGAGCTTGATTGTCCCGTTTCTTATCGGAAAACTGGCCGGAGGCCGAATTATTTAGACTATTGCGGACGTTGTGTTAGTAGTAGTGAATTAATGAGTCATGTAGGTAGTCATTCATGTCTCATTGATGTAAGTAAACCAGCTATGTTGACTCCTATTAACTCCCGTGTTTATAATCTTTTGGCTTTGATGCGTTCTTTTCAGACAACATAAAATATACCTAGTTAATAGAGTAGTTGGTTAGTTGCTTTTACGTTACGACGCTACCAAAGAGCTGGAAGATATTTTTAAAATGCTGTCCTGCCTTCTATAATTACTTGAGGCTCTAACTTAGATAGGTACCTTCAGGGCCGTCTTTACCCGGGGGTGCAAGAGGTGGTAGGGTTTTTTAAGGAGGCGCAAGCTGATTGACTTGATCGATTTCATTAAAAACTTTGTCAACTGAAAAGCCAGAAAAATTGAATAAGATGTTTGAAAATGTATGTTGTTGAGTAGACTAATTTTTTGAACTTAACGAGAAATGAAAAAAAAAATGGATTAGCAGTATCCTTCAAAATTATTCAGATTATGATTGATCGACTGTTACGCAATTAGGGTGCAGATTCAGCAGAAAGACGGAAGCTGGTAATAAGTTGGTTTGGGATTAATGACGCTACGCTAGCAGAATAGATGGTGTGACTGACACTGGCATTGCCAGTAGTGGTCCCCATCAGAGATTTTAATTTTGATAACACAAAAAAATTGTGGAGAAATATCGAATATTTTTCGTAAACTCTTCGAAGACTCTTCTAGTTCTTGAACTATACTTACTTAAAAATTGAACATATCTTCTAAACTAGACCCGACTAAATCTGTGACCTGGCGAAAAATTGCAACTAATTAATTATCTAGCGACTAAATTTGGGAGAAAACAGATCTTCGCTAGGTGCCCTAGTTTTTGTGATTCAATTGGGCCAAGCTGTGCTGAGGAGATGCTCTCCAGATCGACCACCTATAAACCCTTATAACTTTTGAACCAGCTACCGACAAATTCTCTTATTTAGCGACTTACTAACTAATTAGCGAAAACATTTTTGTGTTAAGTATCATAATTAAAATCCCTGATGGTGGCAATGCAGGTTCAGTCACACGAATAGATGGCCGATTGGGGTCGAAAGGTCTCTTTCAAGATCGACCGATGACTTGCTGAAAGTCGCGGGAATCCGCTGGAGAAGCACAGGACCGGTCGACGTGGCGAAGCTTAGGATATGAGGAAGGCCTATGTCCAACAGTGGATGTCATTTGGCTGACATGATGATTAATGACTCCAGTTGCAGTAGAAGTTAACCGACCAGATTTGGAGACATAAAGACATGTTTTGCACTTGGCAGGTATACACTAAGACTGTTTAGGTAGATATACGAACAGCATACGGAGAGAAATACGAATGCTGTAAAAAAACCCACTGGCTATTCAGGAAACAAACTTGACGGATATTTCCTGGCATTCAGGCAGAATGCCCTTGTATTTTGACTCTACGAGAATTGGACAACGCAATCGTATTATTTGTACTTTTTTGGTGTTAAATGAAAGCCTCTATATTAAAAAATACAGGTATATCTATATGTGGAATTAGAGGAACTTAGCAACGACAGTTAGGAACCCGAAGGCGGTCACCCCTATCTTTTTATAGAGCAGTATGGTTACTAATGTGTGTTTTCATTTTCATTAGGGTATATTTCGGGATTGCTCGACTAGTTTCGTTCGACCTCGTTTCGTCGTTTTCGTTTCGTTGAGATGTTTGTCATGAGTTGGTCTCGCGGCCATGTCTGCTGTTCGCTGATGCTGGGTTGTACGTACCCAGAGGGCCCTGTTTAATATAACTGACTGACGAAATATTTGTAGACAAACAACAAAAGGTGCTGTATAAATATATAAAAGAAACTTGTCGGAGTATCGCCTTTTACCTGTTGATTCTATAAAATAAATAGTAGCGGTCATTCTGCATTATTTTTTAACAATATTTTGTGCTTTTCTGTTTAGTTTAAATGTTCCTAAAAAGAGGAGAAGGTAAGGAGAATGCAAAAAAATAAAACGACTTCATTTCTCGTATTATTCATTGTTCCCGTTTATTTACAAATACAAATATACGTAGTATCCAACAACCTTACATTTTTAATGCTTATCAACGAGAATAACGTGTAATTCATATTTTAAAACAACTAGAATAGGGTACCAATAATGTTTCTAGTAACATTTTATATATTATACGATTATATATAATTTTTCACTATAATAATAAAATCACGTGCGTTTTCATATTGCTTGTTATAATTTTACTTATGTAATTATGTTCAGTAACTCGTTTTAAAATTAAATTGATAAAATGGTAAAAATTAAATTTCATACCATAAATATTATTTAATCTTTCAAAACTAAACAAATAAAATACGCAGAATAACGTTTTTCAATAGGGTTGCCAGCCTAAAACAAAACAAACGTAGATTGCTCAGTGATTAATAAATGCATTATAGAGTTTGGAATATAAATCAAGCCAACGGAATGCAGCAAAAAAGGAGCCAAGCATGTTTGGCAAGTGATTCAAATCTTATACTGCATGCTAACATTCCCTAAATTGCTTGCCAAACGAAAAAATCTTGGCTGATAAAATAAGTATAAAAATAAATGCTTATTTCCTTGATATATTATAATCTAAGATAATAATTGCACGAGAATTCGTAAGTCATGGCAAGTACCTTACGTAGTGAAGAATAATAAATAAGACTAATATTGCTTCGTAATTAAATCACGTAATTAATAGTGCGTTGATTACCTACATCTAAAGCGAAGGTACATTTTACTCCTATCGACCTGAGGGGTAATTGCGTACGTAACACACTAACAGTAGCAATGGTTTTCATTTTGAGAGTTCAACAACATTCATTGCGTTATTTACATTGTGGAGCAGAATTTTTTTTCGAACATATGAAGCAATGGATTAGCATTTCCTTCAAAATCATTCGGATTGTAATTGGAAGTGTGTTACGCAATTAGGGTGCAGTGTTTTATAAATTTCATAAAATTATGCCTTTCCAAAAGACAATTTATTTGTGTCTAATATTTTAAAATGTGTCGAAAACTATATATTTATGTGTGTTTTTATAGGATTTTCGATTACAGAACCAGGCTTGTATTATTTTAATTCTAAATCATTATCACATTAGGTTCGCAGCAATCCTGGTGATGCCACTTCAGTCTCAGCGTTTTTATTCTTCCGAAGACATCTGAAATAAAAAATAAAACGTTAAAGTTATGAACATTTTTGTTATAATTTTTCTTACATTCGACAAAAGAGAGAAGTAGGTAGGTATGCAGATAGTTGAATATAGTTTGAACGAGACCGCTGTTCCGCGCCATAGGAATCCGCGGCGAGGTGGGGGGCAGCGTTGATGAAAGAGCGCGCGCCGTGAGCGTTGACGAATGAGCGGCCTGCACCGCCCCCGTCTCGCTGCGCACATAACTAAGGCGCGGAACAGCTGTCTCGGTCAAACTATAGGAACAACTACTTTTAAACAAATAGCAGATCTTGACTATAATAGCCTCGAAGAGTGACAATACTTAGAACACCATACTGACTGGCTAATGACTTCCGCATAAGCAATTAATTAGTGTGCCATTACGAGAGAAGTTCTAAGATAACTACGGACTATAAAGCCGCGTATTCATTGGAAACAAAGTTGAGAAACAATTGCACAACATTTTTGCCCGTAACATCAAATGTTCCTGGAAACAATGTCGCAAACCTTGTTTTCATATGAATACGGTCCCCGTAACACACAAACATGTTGCTGAATCAGAAATTATGTTGTAAAATTTGTTTCAATGAATATGGGGCGTAAGGATTCCTGTACATAATGCCGGAGCCGCACCGGCGATGGACGGTTGGCAATGCTTTACTGAACTGTTATTGTTGCTTTATTATTTTACACGCGGTTCCGGTGCGACGGCGGTGCGGAGCATGGGCGATATTCATTCGTATACACAAACTTGCGCTCTGGCATCATGTACATAGCTATACTTTTCCAATATAAGCTGACCTCGCATTGTACGGACATTCTACACAATGCGAGATGAGCATAAACTGAAAATGTATAGCTTGATGTGTAGCCGTGTGCACAGGAATATAAAGCCTAAGAACAGAGTACTAACAAGTTTAAGTGCCCTGTTCATCATCGTTGCCAATCACCAAGAATTATTGCTTGATATATTAGACGTTCTTAGAACAGGGATGCAGGTTTGGGCAGAATTTCTGACAGACGGTTGCCGCTACGTACCTGTAGGTATATCTGATTAGCTAGTTGAATGCGAGATTTTCGATAATCATTTACTCGGGGACGCGGTCGCGATCGCAAAGGACCTCGGCGGCGAGGTCGGAATGACGGAAGGCGTCTGTTTTTGTACACTGTGCTGGTTTCCCTACTGCTCTCCTGGAGGATGGTAATGGGGTCGTCAGGGTCGGTAAGAAACTAGCGTACTATAGTTACATCTTTGTATACTCCGGTAAATACATGCGTGCTGTTATGTTACGTTGAACAGTAGATATTCTGTAATATGATGACCTACATAATTCACGCTGCGAAGAAAAAATCTGCTGTTCTCTACATTTTGACGAGTGAGCCGACGTTCGCACCGACGTAATAAAATCGCGGCGGAATTTTATCGCGAACTGGATTTTCTACTCCTGCTGCGCTGGGACGCACTCCGTCCCAGCGCGTTGAAAACACACATTGTTGGATTTTTAACTCTCGGCGCTAAGCAGAGCGAAAAAAATCGCGGCGATTTTATTACGTCTGTGCGTACGTCGGCTATCGCGAACATAAAAAAATGTATGTTTTTTTTTTTCGCGATTTCCTGTTTGTTCCCATAGTAAAAGCTGCTCATAATGATGATGAGTACACCTGACCTCATAAGAGATTTCGTGTATGAATAGATATACCTTATTGTATACAGCAAAGTGACGTTGAATCCAAACCGAGCGACGCGACGGAGGGCCGAGTATGATTTAAGACCGACAAGACATCTTCAGTAGCGAACCGTGCAAGTTAGAAATCAAGAGGAAAGGCTTTTGCTCAGTTGTTAGATATTACAGACTAGACTAGAATATATAACCAGTCTCCAAAATAGGTAATTAAATTGGTGAGCAAGAATCGTCGCCATTGATAAAGTGTGATATACTGGGCACACTGTACCTGATAGTGATACTGATAACTTGAATAAATACCATTTATAAGGATAAAAAAGTTAAACATAAATGTATTGTGGTATTTTTTTTTTTTGATAATTTTTCCTGTCAGTAGTGAAGTGTAGTATTGAATAGTCGATTATTTTATTCGACTAACGACAAATTGGCAATAAGAAAAAAATTGAGAAGACGATACTTATTTTAATCGCATTTTCCAGGATTTGCGGGGAGATTGTTCATTAATGCCATCTTTCTTTTATGGTAACATAAGGCTGCCTGTCCACTGAACCGGAGAAGAGAGGAGAGAAGCGGAGATGTGCCAATATTAACAAATAGAATGAATGTAAACTCCGTTCCAGAGTTTAGATATTGGTTAATATTGGCACAGCGGCGCTCCTCTACTCTCGTCTCCGCTCCAGTAGACAATCAACCTAATTGCTTATAGTAACCGTTTGAGTAAAGTTTACATTGCAGCGTTTCTTTGTTTTTAAAGTGAAAACTTCTTTAGGCGCGACACTCAACGCGTCTCATTTTTGGTAAGGGGTAAACTTATGGATTCGCGTAGTGCTAAATACCACCAATAGAGCTAGAATATAGATGGGATGGAATACCAGTTTTAAGTTTTGACTTTTGTTGGCATTCTTTTGACTACGGCGAAGCAAAAAAAACGAGGGTTACGCTTTTTGTGGTGTGACTGACACTGACATGGCCACCATCAGAGATTTTAATTTTAATAACACAAAAATTTGTCGAAATTAGATGCCAAAGATCAGTCACTGGTACAAAAGTTATAAGCGTTTATAGGTGGCCAATCTGGAGACTAATTTCGACTAATTAGCGATTATTTTTTGTGTTATCAAAATTAAAATCCCTGATGGTGGCCATGCCAGTGTCAGTCACACATTTTTATGTTATAGAAAGAGCGATTTTGATTAAAATGAAGTAAAAATGTATGTGCCTAATTTTCTAAACTGGCAATAGTGGTAGTATTTCTGAAGTTCAAGGGCATAATGATGCAATCAATGATTTCGAGTTTTGAGAAGAGATTATAAAAAAAATATTTGGGAAATAAAACAAGTTATTAAAGTTTTATAGATTTTTATAGAATATTACATTATTTTACATGTTGTTTCGTTCAATAGATTACTTTTTACAATTTGTGCTTTTGCATTGGTAGCTTAAATTTAATACTATGTAGGTAATATTATATAATATCCATTACATTACTGATAATACCTACGCCTGTAAACAAATAAAGGGAGAATTACTGTTATAAACAGAATTAAACCTTGATGGAATGTATTAAAGCATAGTCTTACAAATAGTTTTTACCTAAGTTGGGGGGTGTGTTTTAAAATTTTTTAGGGGATTTTTTTACAAATATTTCTCATTTTTAGCAAGAGATACTTGGAGATTTACGGTTTCTTACTGATGATTATTGAAAAAAAAAAAAAACTGAGACTTTAAGCTGTCCTTTTGCACATAGATTGGCTTTGCATCTAACGTTGGTCCAAAGAAAACGTTCGGTGAACGTAAACGCGGCGTAGACGCGACGCTAACGCCGCGTTGACGCGACATATTGTAGTAAATCACGTATTCACAACGCTAACATGGCGTGAGAAAATTTCTACGTTGGATATACGCTCAATGTGAAGACACACTTAGGCCGCGATTAATAAACTTGATTAAGTACGGGCTATGGCTAAGCTTTATTCCTGTTACTGTCGCACAATTGTCAAATAACAAGTGCTAGATAGAGACGGTACGTGTTTAGTAACGTTTTTTAATCACGGATGTAGATCTCAGAGGCCGTACGCTAAGACCCTACCAAATGACAATTTACACCAAAAATTTTACAACACAACCATTAAAACATTTTTTTTCTAACCAATTTTGTCCCACTGCTGGGCAAAGGTCTTCATGACATTAAAACATTACAATTTTATATTACTTCTTTACCTTTTGCCAGGCGAAGATGCCGTAAGAGACTCCTGCGCCGAGCGCGAAGGCGAGCAGGTAGGGCACGAACTTGAGAGACGGACCGAAGCGCTTGCGCATCAACATACTGAGGAAATTGATGTTGCTGTCTGAGTAGGGGGGGTAGCGGCCGCTGGAAGCGAGAAAGTATATTATTATTAAATAAAATATAGCACTCACAAAGTGGAATAGTTTCGGCATAAGTATTTCGCGAGATGGGTCGTCGAAATCATAGTGAACTATGGATTTTTATCAATAACTTCATAAGTATTCTTTTTGGTCTAAAATTACATTAACGTCAGCTTTTATAAGCTCATCTAGGCTTTTTTGTCTTAAAATTGTTCTTTTTGTTATAACTACAGTGAAAACTGACAGTTGACATGGCGAATAAGTTATTTTGATGGTACGGTTGTACAAAATTTGCCATTGGCCTTGCAAATATTGTAGTATGTACGTGAACAATTTTTGTCCTAAGATACATCTATTGCAGCTGTTTATAGTTCTTGTTCAAAAGTCAACCCTGTGGCCTGTAAAATAAATATCAAAATTCACTTACGAAGCCAACTTCTCTCCGATAGGCGAGAAATTCTTGATGAGACAGCTCTTCTTGTGAGTGAACGTGTCGAAAGTCTTCTTCCCGTGGTAGGCGCCTATGCCGCTCGCGCCGACACCGCCGAACGGGAGGGTCTCAACTGTTATAGGAGACTTTATTAGTAGGGAGATAAGGTTGGTTATTCATTGTTTACTGATGAGATTTTCAATTGTTTAATAATAATATTATGTGTGCGAGTTTGCTGTGTATTATAAATTACATTACTTATTTATTATATAAAAGAGGCACAATTTTTTTAAATCCTGAGTTTTGTATATTAGTGAGAGGTGTTTGCGTCAGACAATTGTTCTAAATAAAAAGATAACGACAATTGAAAAACTTCGCAGTAAAAATGTTTATTAGGTACAAAACAAAGATCTAATCGAACAACTTCAACATTCTCAAATCATGCGAATTCATGCTGTTAATAAATACTGGCAAATAGAAAGTGTACAATAATAAAATAGTTAGTCTATGAAAACATTTAATACAGGCTTGCAACCATTACCTACTTTTTAAAATGTTGGGAATTCAAAAAAGCTCCATTCTTTGAAACATTCAACAATATTAATTTTCTTTCTGGTCGCCAAAGATTTTACTTATTTGGCTTGAAAATCAAAAGCTTAGTCTACTGCTGGTTACCACAATAAATTGCATTTGCAAGTTATTGCAGTTTCAAGCCTAATTTTGTCCAATTGACTTTTGCAACACTAAAGCCAGAAGCTTACTGTGTAGTGAGTATCGCTTTCCGGAATATATTGGCAATTTTTCTATTAAGTGTTACTAGGAAAGTTCCCAATCCTTCCAGAGACGGCACATCACTAGTCTTCCTACAGCAGATATACTTGCGGCTTCCAACAAAATGGCATAGAGGCTAAGTAAAGAGCGATGTTTTCTCTTAATTTCGCTTCCACCCCGCTCCCATGTCATCTCAGGCCGTAGCGTTATTACATTTTATAAGGAAAAACTATTAATATAAGAGTGAAAAATATCCAAACCTCCCATGTGCATCATGGTATCGTTAATGCACATCCCTCCGCTACTAGTGTTGTCCACAATACTCGATAGAACCTTCTTACTCGTACTGAACACGTACAGCACAAGCGGCTTTTCTCTACATATAACAGAATACGTCAGACCTCCACCAAACAGGCTTTATTTCCTACAGAAGATTAAAGAATATTCTAGGTTTTTTTGAAGGTAGTTTTCTGCCATAGTTTTTTTTATAATATAATAAAAAAAGAGCAATTTTTTTTTAAATTTTTAAGTCTGACAACAAAAACTTTGACAAAAAACATAAACAACATTATTTTGTCAAATTTCAACAAAAAAAAAAAATTAACAGAAAATTTAAATTCTAAAAATTTTAAATTTTAACAAAGAATTCCACCACCATCCTTCACCGTTACCGACCACCATAGGACACCGTGAACAGAAATATACCAAAGAGATAAATACTTTGTACCTATACTAGAACATTTTGAGCCTTATAATAACTCATTTAATTGCAGACATAGTCCATTACCCACACTTAATTAATAAAAACAGATAAAATTTAAATGTTTAATTATCTGCGAAGAACAACAATAAAGACTTTTTCGATAGTTACTTGCAAGTATAAACAAACACGTGCTTCGCTGATTACGCAGACGCTATGATATTTCTTTTAAAAAATTCGTTGAATCAGCATTTCGAGGTTTCGGAATACAGCTGCAACTTATGCAAACAGTCCATGTGTTTGCATAAGTTGCTGCCGTAGTCAAAGCTGCCGAATAGGCTTTGCAATGCACCAGCGCCTTGAGGAACTTATTCTGTTGTTCTCTGACTGAGTTCACATAATGCATTGTTTGTAATAACTTATAAAATCTAATTAAGTATAATAATAAGTTAGGACAAGAGTTTAGATAAGTTCACTATCGCAAATCCAGTAATGATAGCTGTAAGTTGTATAATCTCTAAATGAATAAATCTCTATAATGATAGTTGTAATATCTTTGAAGGGATGTCTAGCTGAATGGTCTAGTATAGAAAAGTATTATTTATCCACCTTCAAACCGTGTCAACTCACTTCTTGGAAGTAGAAGATCAAGCCAACCCAATGTACCACCTTATCCCGACGACTGTTTGCAATAACATACAAAACGTTTATAAATCATTTGAATTGTATTAATCAATAAGTGATTTTAGCAAAATATATTGAATTGAAGTTTGCGTGTGGCATTTATTTTTTGTTGACTATACAGTATACATTTCTTCTTTTAGTGTGATCAGTGACTAACCTGGTGTCAGAGTTTTAAAGCCGCCCATGGGCCTCTGACTTGGCTTCACATGCCATCAGTTTTTTTCAGACCGGTTTCCTCACGATGTTTTCCTTCACCGTTTTTGAAGCAAGTGATAATTATACAATACGCACATGAATCCAAAAAGACAGAGGAGCGTGCCTTGGGTTCGAACTCGAGACCTATGATTTGGTAGTCTGCCGGTCATACCATTAGGCTATTACAGTTCAAATTTGTGAACTTGAAAGCTGTGACCAAAAAAAAAATTATGTGCAACTAATTTTATGAGGCTCGCTCCCTATTACATGGACTTAAACATAACTGGCGAAAATAGGTGTACTATGGATTCACCTCTGCCTAACCCTTTGGGGCATTCGGGCGTGAAGTTATGTGTGTAATTTTATTATACAAAGTCTAGCTTAACTTTATGTAAGCTCTTTGACAAAGTGCAGTTCCGTTTCCTTCACAAAATGGTGCTGTGCGTTTGCGCATATTTAAGTTACTCACGCAACGTATTCTGGAGTAAGAGGTGTTATTCCATTATTATTACTATCGACACAGCATGTCGCCTCATCGATATTTGGTTGCCTTGTCAGTCTATAATTGAAAAATATGTAACTTTTGCAGACTGCCCATTTTTGTCTATGTTTTAAACTTTATCTTACAAAAATGGTTTAACTTGTGTAATCGATACATCGATATATTTAATCGCCGACTCGATATTTTTCTTAGGGCCTGTTTCACCACCTCCGATTAGGATCTCATTAACTTACTTGGCAGATAATATCCTACAAATTCTGTTCCATTTTTGAATTTATTCGGTAAGTAGTGGCTATTCGGACACCTTGAAATAGGTTTAGTCGATTTATTGACCACAGATTAACTATATTTTCTAGAATATACTTCCAATTTTTTTCTTTTAAAACTCGATCATTTATAAATGTTTTGTATACTTTTACAAACAGCCAATGGTAATGTATTGTCCTTACCGCCGTAAAACATGATAGTATCGTTCACACTGATACTGCCCGACCGAGTTTGTTCAGTAAACAACTTTTGTATGTTGCTTTGATTGCTGAACACGTAAAGCACTAACGGATGTTCCCTGAAAATTGTTTATGGTTTCACTCTATGGTCGCCATGGTTCCTTCCCATGGATAATGGTAGACTGGTAATGATGAACCATTGTGTACTCCATGGTTTTCCTCCCATGGAAATATGGTAACTGGTAATGATGACCCAGTCTCAATGGTCTGGTTACGGTTATCGTTCCGAATACGAATCGACTATTTTTTTTTAGAGGTTTAATTCAAATATAAAAATTATACTAATTAGTCATTTAATACAATGATAGTAAATATTAATTTAAAACTCAAATAAATTATGCTTATCACAAAGCGTGTTTTTATAGTGTATCAACTTTATACGAGTCTAATTTTTAAGCTATGATTTTGGACCAATAACATTCGTTTAGTATCAAAATATAGTCGATTCGACGTTAACATGAAATAAAATCGACTATTTAGTTCTATACGATGAATAATTTGATTCTATATCGATATTGGTAGTAATGGGTCGACATGTAGATATTAAATAAAAATATTTCGTGACTGTCCCCTGTAAATTGTGCACTGTATGGGGATTAATTACATGATTTAATTCGATGGAATATATTGATATAGATTTTAAAGTGATTAATGTATGTTTTATCATTATTATAAATTATTATTAAGATGTAAAGTCAAACAACTTTGTGACTTAATTATGGAATTCCCACGATAATTTAAATGGAACTAATATGTGCTATTAATTTTACTTTGAGGTTCCCAAAATGACAATAAATGATATTCCCACAGTTTGTTGTGTATGTAACAAAACACTCAAAAACACGAACACACAGCTATAAAATATAATAATCATATATTTTAAACACGCTAAAAAAGTTGTACCTAAACTAAGTTTTTTACTTTTATAATGAACTTATAAATCATAATTTTAATGTTTTCAAATTCAAAGTAAGGCAATGTATATTCAAATAATAATTAGATTTTATTTTCCAAATTACTACGGCCCGTTTGCATCACACACTAAGCGTTTAGCGTTAAACGTATTTAAAAATTATTCTGTTAATCGTTTGAAGATGACAGAGACAAAACGATGGTTTAAATACGTTAGCGTTAAAAACGTATTTGGCTAATTATGGTGCAAGTTGGCCTCAGCTATCAATACTTAATTTAGATACATTATTTTATAAGAAACAGTAAAAATCATCAAAAATTATAAACTCAAACAATACTGAAACAATATTTGCAATGAGACAAAAAAAAAAACAGCACATTGCGCCTCTGAGACTCTGACCCGCGACCAAGCGACCCGAATGCGTTAAACTGGCCGCTTGGTCGCGCGACCAGACGACGCTTTTTTAGCCGTCGCTTCAAGCAGCAACAAAACAACAGTAGCCAGGGTTGCCAGCTCATAAGCAAAAATTTAGGTTTAAAAAACAATACAATATAAAATTGCGGGCTTCTCCGCTAAAATTTCCATACAAACATTTGAATTGTGGACGAACCAATCAGTGGAGGAGCGCGAAATTTTAAATTAGATCATCTATACTTTGCATTCAGGTGAAACATTGCATTTTTCGGAGAAGGCAACCCTAGCCAAAACCACCATTAAGGCCCGCTTGTACCACAAATCACTAAATTCATATAAACATAAACGAATTTAGAACATCGTTCTGTTTCTGTCAGTCGTTTGAAGATGACAGAGACAGTGATGATGTAAATACGTTTTGCGCTAAATGTATTAAGGCGAAAGTGCCAGGGTTCACGCAAGATTCAAATTTCCTTATGTGTTTTGTAATTCGCAGTTCAGTGTCAGGTTTATGTTGATCAAAATATGATTTGCAAAATTAACACATATGTATTTACATAATTATATTATTATATTCCAGTTCAATATACAGTGTGGCAGGGACATCGACGCGAAAACTGTTACCATGGATTCAGGACTTGATTCTGAAAATTTCAATACAGGAGTGTATTGAAATTTTTCGTCGGTTATTAAAAATAAAATCTGCTGTTCCATTTGACCGTGTAGGTATTACACTTTTTTATAAAACAGCATTTTTTTTTATAACCAACGAAAACTTTCAACGGGTTTCAGAACCTTGTACTGAATCCATGGTAACCGTTTTCGCGTCGATGTCCCTGCCACCCTGTATATTTGTTACGGTCGCCAAGTAATATTTTACTTTGACCTGCAAATTGCAAAAAAACATTTATTTTTAGTTTTTATGTTAGCCACTGCTGAAAAAAGGCCTCCCCCAAAAAGAACTTAAAAAAAAATCGGGGGTACCTTAGCGTATCCAATACGGATCGATGGTGCAAGCGGGCCTAAGTCGCGTAAACTTTCAAAACAAAACATAAAATAGCATCACGAAACGGTAAAAAATTGTAAAAACAGACTTACCGCTCATTGATGAATTGTATTGCCTCAAAAGCATTTTCGACGGGTACTATGGGTAGCAGGGGCCCAAAGATCTCATCCTGCATGATTTTGTCTGAGGGCACAACGTTTGTGATCACTGTGGGTTCAATGAATTTGTCATTGGCGTCGTACGAACCTCCGATAGCGATTTTGTCTTTGCTTGCGTCGACAACGGCTTGGAGGCGGCTGGAAAACGGAAATATTCAATGAGTATTGTATATAAGAGGATACCAAAACCGTAGTTTTCACTTAATTCCTTGTTCCCTTCGTTTATTTGAAAATTAATGTTTTTTAGGATTTTAAAAAGAATTTGTTGTTTAGCTATCTTGAGCCAAATTCCTAAAACATTGATATGAAACGCCAGAATACGTTGTTTCTTTCAGAAAGTGAATCCTTTTCAGGGCAGTTTTATTAACAGATTCTCGAAAATTTTACGTGGACCAGTACCCTGATTGCGTATAACACGATCAATCACAATCTGAATCGTTTTGAAACAGATTGCTAATCCATTGCTTCATAAGATAGAAAAAAAATATCTGCTCAACAACGTAAAGAACGCCAGGAACTGTCGAAATGAAACAGATTAGTCTTATCGTTTGAAAAAATGTGTTACGTAATTAGGGTACTGGTCCCGTGCCGGTTGTTTTTTTTTTAGAATAAAGGTTAGGTTTAATACCCTAACCTTAATTTCATGGTTGTCATGTCATGGTTACGAAGCGGTCTTCAATCCGGTTAGTCTGCGCTATCGCCAGAAGAGAAGACTGTTTCATTCGGCTGCAGTCTTTACAAATGTAACCCAATTTACAAAGACTCACCTAAAATGCCTTCCATTAATAATCCTGCCGAAATCCGGTGACTTTTGTGGTTCAGCTCCATACCACTCCTTCAGAATCTTCTTGGCAGCAGCCACAAACTTGTCTTGTACCTCCTTGGTGCACAGGATATAGTCGGGCGCGATGCAGGTCTGCCCTGCGTTGATGAACTTGCCCCAGAGGACTCGCTTCGCTGTCACCATCACGTCTACTGAGTTGTCGATGTACACTGGGCTGTAGAGAGAATTTAAGTCTTAGTACAAGTAAGCATAATCATCATCTGCCTAGCCTTTTCCTAACATGTTCGAGTCGGCTTCCAGTCTAACCGGATGCAGCTGAATACCAGTATTTCACGTGGAGCGACTGGGTAAAACGATACCCCTTGATCTTGGTACAAGCATGTGAAGAAAAAGATTTTTTTAGGTTTTCGCAAGAAGGTTCGATTATAAATCGAAGGAATACGGATCTCCTTGCTCCAATGCTGATATATAAAGTGAAATTTTATTGATAAGCATTTGCGCATACGCAGGAAATAAGATTGCTTTCAGTGAATCATCACTTAATATTTTTAACACTATTTAGTCCACTATTTAGTGTGCAAGTCATCATCTGCCTTTTTATACGTGTATTACATATTATCATTGATCAGGCAGGGGACATAGTGCTTCCATAGTTCCAGGTAACTAATCCATTATAGCCACCCAAATCCATAGCCCAATATGTTTTGTTTCCATGTTCTGCAATAGTCTTACACCAACCGGGGGTTGTCCTTGGGTGCACTTGTATAGTACATACAGGGATAATCGTCGGCTGGTGCCTCAAAACTTAAAAAAGTCTAACGGGCCTCTGCGCGTTGCCTTCGGTCCCTCGTACGCCTTCCAAAGGTCCGTGGCCCCAGGGTCCCGAGATATGTCAAAAACATTAATAATAATAAAAAAATAATAAATAATTTAATTTTTTTTTATGTGAAAGTACAAAATGTATTTGTATTCCTTCTTTTGTTATCATTCTTATGTAAGTTTCGGACGTCATAATTATGTGTTATGTAATACAACGAGATTTAAACTAATTATCCGATTATAAGTGAGATAGCAAACTATATCTAAACTATTTGGGTTTTATCTGCTGCTGTTTGTTGGGTGTCTTTGATAAATATTCAAAGTCAAATCATTTATTTCAAATAGGCCCATGTATGGCACTTTGAACGTCAAAATTTACAAAATAATATAATTGATTCTAGTCGCCCCTTCCAAAAGGTAGTTTTCGTATGGAGAAGAATGGGCAAGAAACTCCACCGTTACTCTTTTAAAATGTTTTACAATAGGATTTCAAAGAGAAATTCAAAGGGACTCTGCTGTAGTCCAATTTTTATGATGTGTCCTTATCACTTGAAAAATCCAATTATTATTTGTTCATCGCAACACTGGGAAAAGCTCCTATTATGACCGCTTCCCATGGTGCAATATTGCGGACGCACGCGCACCGTGGGAAGAGTAACGTGCGTGGTAGCGCAGACGCGTGCGTCGCAGTGTGTCAGAATTTGGATACATTCCCTTTGTCATACTTTAAATTAGGAAGATTAATTTTACATTGGAATGCAAAATATGTTCCAAAAACATCACTATTTTGGCAAAACAAGAATGTCCAAATTGACATGCTAGGTATTCAATTAATTAAACAGCCATTTCCAACACTTTTGACGAAACTAAATTGACTTTATATTTCTGATTTTAAAGTTGATATTTCATTAGTAAGTTATGGAATCAGGCGTTACTTCGCGGAAATCCATGTAAATAAAATGTAATGTAAAACAAAAAACCGCAAAAACTAAATTCAGGCCCGCGTAAATATTGGGTTCAAAGAATGCGGAGTTAAAACGAAATATTTTGCACAACAATTTTTATTTGATTAGTAGGTACCTTTTGCCTCCAAGTTCCAATGTCACTGGCGTGAGATTCTTGACGGCCGCTTCGTAGATGATCTTGCCGACGCTAGTGCCTCCAGTGAAGAAGATGTAGTCGAACTTCTGTTTCAGTAGCTCTGAGGTTTCTTGGGGACCGCCCTCTACTACGATCACGGCATCCTAGAATATTAGAGGGTTTTAAGATCAGTATTTTTTTGCATGACCAATATGGTTTCTGAGGTATTGAAATAGAACGGGTATCAACTGGAGTTTAATTTTTCGATAGCGCTATTGGTTCGATATCTTGACATATATTAATAATAAGACCTTCATACTGAACTCATATTTTTACAAAATAAATATTATCTTATTTTAACCATTTATTAAGAAAGTGTGCTTACTTATATAGGGTGGCACGGACATCGACGAGCAACCTGTAACCATGAACTAGCACATGATTCTAGACCCTCAACCGTAGAAACTTATCGTTGGTTATAAAAAAAATCGTCTGTTTCATAGAAAAGTGCAATACCTACGCGGTCAAGTAATGGAAAAGCAAATTCTTTCATAATAACCGACGAAAAATTTCAACGCACGGGGGTTCAGAACTATGTACCGAAACCATAGTAATAAGTTGCTCATCGATGTCCCTGCCACCATGTATAATAGAGGGTGATTGAAAGTTTAAGAGGACCTCAGAAATCAGGCATAAATTAGTTTATAGGTTGCAATATTATTATTATTTATTAAAACCCCAATTATAACACTTTTACAGAATCATCCAAGGGGATGTTATAACTAAGCCACAATATGCTGCTTTACAAAAAATAAAATTATCTGTTAGCAAAATTACAATGAATTATCTACTAATAAAACAATTATAAACATTACAACGTTTATAATATCAGACCTTTTTAGGGTTCCGTACCCAAATGGTAAAACGGGACCCTATTACTAAGACTCCGCTCCGTTCCTCTGTCTGTCTGTCCGTCTGTCACCAGGCTGTATCTCATGTAGTTAGAGAGTTGAAATTTTCACAGATGATGTATTTCTGTTGCCGCTATAACAATAAATACTAAAAAACAATAAAATAAATATTTAAGGGGGCTCTCATACAACAAACATGTTTTTTTTTTTGGTCCTTTTTATAGACAATGGAACCCATAGTGCGCGAGTCCGACTCGCAGTTGGCCGGTTTTTCAATATTATTTGTGCCATTTGAATTAATCTCGGCAGGTTTTGTTGACATATTTGTGTTCTATAATCAGATTGGTGAACTCAGTTTATTTATTTATTTATATATACTTTATGGTACACCACAAAAATACATAACAAAATAAATCAAATACTACAAAATATACAATGGGCGGCCTTATCGCTTTGGAATGGACAGTGATTTGCCTGGACATAAAATGGGGCTGTCGTCGGTGCAAATAACTATACAATATACTAGAATAAATACACAGATATATACATACCCTAAATAATAGATACATAAATACATACATACTTACAAAATATATAAGCAACAAAAATTATTATATTTAATTATTTGAAAACCGGAGGTCACTGCTGGCTATCCTCCGAAGTTTTAATTTTTACTTTAAATAAAGGATAAGGACACATTCAATATAAGGAAATCCTTAATTACAACCTTAATAAATGCGCTCCAAAAACACGGCGTAAAAGTGGAGCAAATTTTGGTGCGTTTGACATTGTACTAAATGAAAGTCCAATTTTGACCAAGTGAAGGGAAATATTTTGTTTACGATTTAAATTATAATAATGTTTAACCTTCTTGTATCTCAGTATTCAAAAAACCTCAACTATTAATTTGGTGTTTATGTCCGCAGATCTGTATCACTTTTTGGTGACTGGACCAGCAATGTGCGTAACACACGATCAATCATAATCTGAACCATTTTGAAGGATATTGCTAATCCATTGCTTCATACGTTCGAACCATTTGTCTGCTCAACAACGTAAATAACGCAATGAATGTTGTTGAACTGCCAAAATGAAACAGATTGTACACTAGTTTTTATTTATTAATTTAGTGAAATAGATGACAATTTATAAAGAAAACGAGCGCGTAAAATTTCACAAACTATTGGGCGTATAGATATTCTTATGGGTGGGTGATCACAAATCCAAAACCCAGAAATGTTGTCTATTTAAATCAAGTAGATGACCGCCATTCTTTAGACATCTATTTGCTATCGGGGCAACAGCAAGGCAAATTAGTAATTGAAAAGGTGTCATTTTCGATTCGACAACCTGTTGAATCGTCGTGAATACATACAGTCTGGGTTCAACTCTGGCCCAATTACTTCTTTTACTCACAAGAATTAGTTCATTGGCTACGTATTATGTATATCAATGATACCACAGTTAGTAATTTTGTTTAAGATTTTTTTGACGTGAAAACTTCTTTAGGCGCGTTGCTCATTTTTGAGATGGAACTAAACCATTAATTTCGCGACACCGTGATGACACCAGCGTTTGACCATTAAAAAGACATCAACGCGTTGATTACCGCGGTGCGTGGAGTAAAAGACATCAACGCGTTGATTACCGCGGAGCCGATTTTTTTTCAAGTTTTCACTTCTGTCGGCACTCCCGGAGTGCCACTATTTTATTTTTTTATTTTAGCATTACCTATACGAAACAGAACAAACTATCATGTTATACTCACATTATCCAAATACTTGGGGAGGGTCTCAGCGATGAAAGCAGCGCACGCAGCCGCCAACTCACTAGGCTTTACGATCACAGTGTTACCTCCGGAGATGGCACCAGATACCGGCAGAAGCAGCAGTTGTAGCGGGTAGTTCCATGCACCGATGACGAGGGTCACACCGTAGGGGTCATTGTAGATGACCACGTCGTCCAGCATGTTTACGAAGCCCTTTTCTGGCTGGAGAAGAGGAATTTGTAATGTTAGTGGTATGTCGGAATTTCGAGTAACGTAGGAGTCGAGGTTTTAAATTAAAAAAAAAAAACATGTTTACATAAAAGAAAAAATAACCGACTTCTACAAAAACACTGCAACGTGCAAAATAACTTTGGTTTCGGAGTCGGAAGTCGGTAACTTAGGTTATGTCTGATTAATTTTAACCGACTTAAAAAAAAAGGAGGAGGTTCTCAGGTCGTCGGAATATTCTTTTTTTTAAGTATCGATTTGATAAATTATTTATTATTTGAAAGGGTATCTTTCTAGTTGGTCATATTGTCATTTGGTCACGATCTGATAATGGGATCTTAGAGAAATCGAGGGAACTCTTCAAATATAATAGGCACACCTATAGATCTGGGTACTATCGATTTGGGTATTTTTATAGTAACTCGTGCACAAATAGGCACACAATATAACAATAATAGGACACAAATAGCCACCAGAACTACTTAATAATATGTATTTTTCGGATTGCGATTCGATTACTTTAATGGTTGGTAAGCAATTGATGCTCATCACAATTCATATGGTGCAGTGGAGCTGATGGTGAAGTACCTGGAGAACTCCTCAACAATTAAAGTCCCTGAATCGGGAAAAGCAATATTTTGTAAAAGGTGATGAGCAGTTGACATTATGCTATTGTAACTTAGATAAATTACAAACCAGCCCACTAAAAAGCGAAAAAAAAAAACAACTTTTTTTTACAAAACATACAACCGACTTTGAAACTAAAAAGTCAAACATAACTGATTTCGGAAGTCGGTGGCAAAAAACTAAAATACTGATCCAAAGGCCGACTTCCGAAATGAAAGTTATTATTAGTAGTTTGGAAGTCGATTGAATTTTTCGTAAAAAAGTTTTTTTTGTGCCAAATTTATACGGGACTACCCCTTGAGGGAGGAGGCCTGGTCCTTATCGGACGGTGAGCCACCCATTGCTCACCGCCCGCAAGCCCGCGCCTACGTTGGCCGGAAATCGCCCCGCGATTCCCGACGCCCTGGGCGTCTCCTCCTGCGGCGGTTAGGGGCGTGAGGGCGCGAAATTTGCCTTTTCCTCACGCGTTCCGCCTCCTCCTTCGCGAGCATTACAGCTTCGCAGAAGGAGGTGACGGCCTCCCATTTCCTCTCGCTCCGTACCATGGCCTGAACCAGGGCCGGACGCGAGAGATCACCGCCGCCGATCGCCTCCACGAGGACACGGCGATGCTCCGCCCAAGCTGGGCAGACCTCCACCGTATGCTCCACTGTGTCCTCCGGGCGATCCACACAATGGTGACACCCGGGCGTTTCCTCCCGCCTTATCCTGTGCAGGAACCTCCCGAAACAGCCATGTCCGGTGAGGACCTGCGTCAGGCGGAAGGTGAGGACGCCGTGGCGCCTCTCTAGCCACTCCTCAAAGAGGGGTCTTATCGCCGCAATTGTGGCGTGCCCATACGGGACTACCCCTAAGGTATCCCTTTTTCAATAAAAAGGAATCATCGAAATCGGTCAACGTGGTAAAGAATTATCGCTGAAAATACATAAATAAAAGAAGATTCCGACGAATTCAGAACCCTCCTTCTTTTATGAGGTCGGTTAAAAAACGGATCGTCTTTAATCTCAAAGTCAAATAATCTATTTCAATGAGGCACATATAAGGCGATTATGAATGTCATAATTTACAAAAAATAGAATTGATTTTAGTCGCCCCTTCCAAAAAGTAGTTTCCGTATGGAGAAGAATGGGCAAGAAACTCCACCGTTACTCTTTTAAAACATTTTACAATATTTTATATACATCCTTACATATTATAAAACAAAGTCTCCTGCCGCGTCTGTCTATCTGTCTGTCTGAACGCGATAAACTCAAAAACTACCAAACGGATTTTCAAACGGTTTTCACCAATGGACAGAGTGATTCATGCGGAAGGTTTTAGTGTATAATTCATTAAGGTGTTGTGTAAAGTGGCTGAAATTTGACGATTATTGTTGAAGATGTCGGAAAAATTCATTTTTTGGCGTGCGTCGCGGAAATCGTAAAAATTACATAAAATTTATGTTCTACAGTATTGTTCATCTTAAAAAGTTCAACAAAAAAAGTCCGCGATTCCATTTGTCTATCTTCTAAGGCTGACCCACAATAACCATTTGTCTTCTCTGAATTCTTAAAAAATCTTTGTATGAATTTGATGAAACTATGTTACTTAAATTGAGCATTTAAGTTAGATTAAAATATGCCTTGACATCATTTAATTTAAATGAATGGTTTAAAAGATATCACAGATTCAAAATTACGCGTATCAAAATAATTTTGGTTGATGGCAACGCGGGCGCAGCGCGCAGCGGTAGGAGTCAATGACCTTTTCCTCGGCTATTAGGTATGTAATTCCGGTATGGGTAGTAAGTACGTTCCCGTGGGATATTTTCCGAGATCTACGCGGGCGAAGCTGCAAAGCTAGTTAATTATAAATAAATATATGTGACTATGACTTTCTAGACTTCTGCCGCTGGCTGGTGGTATTGTGAGAGCGACAAGGCCTATGGGTAGATGTTCCGATTATATATGTATTTCCAATGTATGTATGCAAGTTTGTAATGCAGGATACTATGATCTCATAAAAACTTATGAATCGAACATAGTGCGTCTGTTCTAGTGTTCAAATATAGGTAATTTTATATGCCGAGCTGTTTCTTTCAGAGTACCTACAGTTGCATTAAGGCTCGTGAAAATTGGCGCGATATCGCGGGCGCTACAGGCAGCGCGACCCTTGTAGCGCCCGCGATATCGCGCTGGTCTGCACAAACCTTTAAGGTTTCACTAGTCGACGGCTCAAACCCGTTGGTGGCATAGCTAATATGCTCGCTATTTAGTAAAGTTATTTATTTATTTTTACTTATTTTGTATTTATTTATCTAGTTTTTATTTATTTAGTCAAATAGACGATGATTTATAATGAAAACGAGCGCGTAAAATTTTATGAATAGACCTTTGGGCGTATAGATATTATGGAAAAACTACTGGATGATCAACTCAAAATAAAATTATTTGAACTTTTCAATAAATTATCTATCCCTGTACAGTTTCTATTTTGTCATTTTCATACTTTAAAAAATATTTATTTAAAATAAATAAATTTATAATAAGTTAAAATTAGTGTTGAAATATGAAAGTTTCGACGCTCATAACTTCCAAACCAATACTTTTTTCCCGATCTTGCTTCCATACAGGGCTAGATAAAGACAAGGCAAATTGATATAATTTAGTTTTGAAAGTACACCGTCAAACAGACGAGTAATCACCATACTAAGTTTGTATGGAAAGTAGGTATGACCGACTAGTGTACCCTTAAGCAACTAATGCAAGCAATGACGTCATTTTCCCATTTAAGGCTCTTTCAAACAGGCGCGGCACGCGACGCGACACAAAGACACCGCTCGTCGCGTGACGCGACGTACCTTTGTGTCGCGTGAACTCGCGTCGCGTGTTGCGCCTGTTTGTAGGAGCCTTAATAGTCAAGGACTGAACCTACAATGTACACAGTTTCGAGTGCATAGTACATTGTTAATCATGTTGTAAACGATTAATTTCAACTGGGTTTTCCATATTTGCGTGCCTATAATTACTCGGGCTTGTTATAAACTACGCGTAAAAAGGAAGTGTGAAGTTTCTAGATTTATTTATTCACTTTCTTATTCCGCAAATATAGCATAGAAGGTTTTAGGTGCGCCCAAATTTCGGTCAAAAGGAGTTCTGATACATTTTTATTAGGGATGTAACGATTTCGATTCTGATGCCGATATAATCGGCCTCGCCAATTTTATACAACTAGGGTTGCCACCTTTTTTTTGCAGTTAAAGTACATTGGTTATTATAGGTAAGAAAAAAAAGTACATAGGTAGTATCAAAATAAAGTATAATTTATTTTTCTTTATTATTATGTTTAAAAACATATTTTTTATTGCTTTTTGCAATTTGTATCAAATTAGCATCTTTACTAAACAATTGCACAGCATCTTTACATTCTATATTTAAATTAAAATAAATAAGTAATTCATTTTTTATCAAATTCAGAGACGCTTTGTTTCTTTCGTCTCGCCATTTACTATTCATCACAGAAAAAACTCTTTCTGTGAATGCTGACGTGGCGGGAATAGACAATAAAAATGAAATTACTTTATACAAGTTTAAAAAAATATCATTACTCTTATTAAATACCTGCTGCCATTTTTGTGCAGTTGATAGTTCTGTAAAATCCTTCAAAGTCCATAATTGATCATAAATTTCGTTTAACAAAATAATCAACTTTTCAAAATCTTAAAGAAATCAAATCATACGAAATAAAGTATTTTTGTGAACTTTATTGTTCTCATAAAGTATAGAGTACAATTACCTGAAATAACGTATAATACTTTATAATAAAGTACGGGTGGCAAGCCTATATACAACCGATATCAAGCAGTTCAAAAAGTGCTCAATCAAAACAATGACGCACGCGCAACATTGTTGCTCCGTTGCAGGCGGAACTGACGGGAGAGCCGCACAGCGCATGCTTAGCGACATGGTTCAAACAGCAGTGTTTGTAGTTTGCTGAGCGTTGACTTAGCGATGTATTGTTTCGTGCCTGTTTCACGTCACCGCTATTCGTGATTCTGTTTATTCACACAGTGAAGTGAGGGCTATAACGCACTATTAAATAGTTGTGCCCGAAATACAAAAGATATACAAACGCTCTACATACTTCATTATTTATTTGATTTATTATCTACTAAGCTATCGATATCGGCATTGGTATCGCCGATTATTTACTACAATAATCGGTATCCACCTAGGATACCGATTATTGTAGTAAATAATCGGTAAATAATCTTATCGGGAAAATTATGTATCGTTACATCCCTAATTTTAATTCTATAGATAGTGGGTCAGTTACATATAGGTCTAGCGACCTTCCTACAAGATCGATCAATGACCTAGGGAAGGTCAAGGGAATCCGCTGAATGCTGCGCAGAACCAGTCGTTGTGACGATGCTCCGTTCAGCAGTGGAAGTCTTTTGGCCGATAATACTTATTAATCTGTGGTAGTGATGAACTAATTCTGTTCAACCTTATTGTGATGTATGGCCGTAATTTGCCTCAAAGCTAAGTATGTTGATTTTGTCTGCCCGCGCCGGCTTCGCGCGGATAGGATTAAGTACTTATCTACGGCGCAACTACCTATCTACCTACCTACCTTACCTAAGTTACATAAGTACCCACCTTCCTACTTACATACCTACCTGCACCTACCTAAAACCTTGTCCTGAGAATAACGAACACAACAAAAAAAAAAAAAATTATCCAATTTGGTACAGCCGTTCTCAAGTTTTGGCGTGACCAAGGGAAATAGGGATTCATTTTTATTATATTAGAAAAAAGACGTGTTCACTTTAACCCATCTTTCTTATATGCTTTTACCATAGGTACCTAGGTAAGTATTTCTATTTCCGGTCAGAAGGCTCATCTTTCCTTACTACTACTTGTTAACTCTTAGCCCACAGTCGCGAACGACATTTTCAAATTTCAACGCCAAAAGTTGAAAATCCAATAGCGTGTTTTTTTGCCGCGCTAGGATGCGCTCTGTTGGATTCTTAATGCTCGACTGAGACGAGATTCCATATTCGGATTTTTATGATACACGTTAATCGGTTTTATCCAGTTTTTGCCGGTTTTGTAACCAAAGGCGAGCAGCAAATACTTGAGCGAGAGTTGAATGATTACAGTTATCCGTGTGTATTATAGAGACCGGCCAGCATTTTTAAATGGTTTTTTTTTTGGGTCTGTCCGATTAGTTGCCTTTATTTTGATAAATAAGGATGTAGGTACGTTCTCATACCAAATTTAAAAAAAAACTAAGACGTAGCGTTGCGAACAATTCAGTAAAGCATGCCAAAACTACACCTCCGCTCTGTGCATACACACTCACATGCACACATTTACAATCAAACTACACCTCACTAAGTGCACACATGTCATGTTTACGATACCAGTACCCTAATTGCGTAACTTATTTTCGTAAACGATTATGACAAATTTGTTTAATTTTGACAGTTCAACAACATTCATTGCGTTATTTACGTTGTTCAGCAGATTTTTTTACCAACTTATGACGCAAGGGACTCAGACTAATAAATGATTGATCGTGTATTACGCAATTAGGGTACGGGTTCACGTCTTGTTCACGTCACTGTTGACAGCGCTCTGTATAAGTTTTTTTATTTGGTCTGAGGGTTCGTTACGAGTAGGTAGGTATAATAATAAGTAATAACACAACTAACTGATGTTCCTATTAAAAACGATGTTTAGGCATGAAGTTTACATATAAGTTGTAAAAAATTAGTTGAGTAAAGACATTGAAGAATCCGTTGGCCGAGTCTAAAGTCGACATAAACAGGTTGTGCGAGGCAAAGAGGCGATTACTCACCTACCGTTTGTGTTTTTTTTTATCCAGATAAGAATTTATGTTACTAACAATGTAGATAATGTGGAAATAATGGTCTAACACTCATTATACTCAGTTACGCTAACAAGACCAACTTTTTCAAACAGAATGTTTTTCTACCTTATGAGTGCACTCTTTCTTGGCTTCGGTCGGTTCTGGTGAAAAAGGATGAATGAGGGAGTGAGGGCACTACAATAGAACGAGCGTACCCAGAATGGATGACGTCACTAAGATAGAACGGGCATACTAAGATGTGGTCGGGTTAAACCTTAGGGAACACAGACGCTAGCGGGAGCGTGAATGGAAAACTACAAGTAACCTACGTATATACACTAATATTTTAAAAAGAAAAGTATTTTTGTTGTAATGAATAAACTCAAAAACTACTGGACCGATATTAAAAACACTTTTATAATTTTAGATTAAAATATGCCTTGACATCATTTCATTTAAATTAATGATTTAAAAGGTATTACAGATTCAAAATAATTATGGTTGACGGCAACGCGGGCGCAGTGGTAGGAGTCAATGACCTTTTCCTCGGCTATTAGGTATGTAATCCCGGTATCGGTAGTACGTTCCCGTGGGATATATTTCGACATCCACGCGGGCGAAGCCGCGGACAAAAGCTAGTAATTTATAAAGATATCACGCGGGTGAAACTGCTTGCGGAAGCTAGTAAAGGAATATAGTATATAATTTGAACTCTGAGTTAAGTTCTGAGTTGAGCTCCACGATTACTGACAAATGCTTGCACTGACTGGACAGGTCCACTCAAATCTATGTGGTTCTTCCTCAAGAGACCATTTCAAACACTAATCTACCTGGTCCTCATATGGCCTGACCAAGATTATGTGCGGACTTTAAAAGAGAATGAGACCTATGAGTTTATTTCGGAAACGCCGAACTCATCTAGCTTTTTTTTTTAATATGACGTGTAAAAGTGATTCCGATATCCTATATACAGAATAAACAATTTAATTTAATTTTTGAAGAATCAGGTTTTAATAATACAATGGCCAGCTAGCTTGGTTGGTGGTAAAGCTGGGGCCGCATCTGCGTCGATCGTGACGAAGCTTCGCACAGTGATACGAATACGATATACGCACATGTGACCAACCATTATTGGTTATCGTCGCGATAGTTCGGGCTGCGTAGCACTATTGCCCGGGAATCCCTTTAACCTATACCCTAATTGCGTAATACAACACAATATGTTTCGATTTGAAACAGATTGCTAATCCATTGCTTGATAAGTTGGAAAAAAAAAATCTGCTCAACAACGTAAATATTTCAATGAATGTTGTTGACCTGTCAAAATGAAACAAATTCGGCATAATTGTTTACGAAAATAAGTTACGCAATTAGGGCACTGAAGTAGGAACCTTCTGGCTACGGAGGGATGGTCCGGTGAAGTACGAAAAAAATAAGATCACAATGACTCTCGGCTTCGTTAAGCGTCTTTTTACACCCACTATAAAGGATAAAATTAAGGCTCGTGCAGACTGTCGCGCACCAACGATACCGGTCATTGTTCTACCGTGAAGTTCTCCCAGAATTATTTTATTAGTCTCGCCCGCGCCTGTCTGCACGAGCCTTGAAATGAACTAGCGAAAGTTCACAGAGACCCATCACGTCTGTGAAGTTTTGCCACCAAATTTATGAATTTGCATTGCTTCGCTTAGAGTCGGTAGTAAACAATATAATAAATTGTACCTATGAGTAATTTATTCCAACATTGAGTTGAAGTTCGAGGTTGTAATACTAGTAGAACAATGGAGAAAAATAACAATACATTGTGATTAAATGTAATGAGGTAGTTTTATATTAATTTATATATATATTCATTCATTATTATAAATTTAGGATTTTTTATGAAAATTCACGGCAATTGCTCTATCGGTGTCGCTTCGCGCCTGTTTGCGGAGCCTTTAGTTGCAGTATTTATTATCTATCTACATATTATAAATTAAAGTCACTTTTCGTGTCTGTCTGTGTGACCGCGTTGTTCTTGTAAACTCCACAATGGATTAAATACGATTTTCACTATAACTTAGTTAGAGCAACGTTTTGTAACCTTTTTCAGCCACGGACCCCGAGTAAATCCACCGCAATGAGGACTATTGCGGTTTAATTCACCACTAGAGGCGCAGATACAGAGTGAGGTTTGTATGTCAAATGTCACTGAACGTTCACTTTTCGCGGGATTTTCTATCGGGATTTTTACTTATTATTCATAATTTTTGTAAAGTTTATGCCATTCCTGAACTCAGGATCTAATTTGGTAGCACTTGGAGGAAGATATTTGTTTACTTCATGCTTTCCAATTTTACGAACATTATATTGTAAATATTCTTTTGAAGTTTTAAAATGTAATAAAATAAACATTATATAAAGCAATGGGGACTAAAAACATATCGAAAACATAATAATATCAAATAAAATTACTGACTGGACCTTACTCGCCAGTGGCACCAACTGGTGAACACAAAAACGATAGCCCCCATTATCAAGGACCAATAATAAATTAATTAATAAATAAAAAAATAAAAAAACATCAAAATTATTATGTAATATGCATAAAAGGATAGTTTACGACAGGAAATAAATATGGCGACTGTTGGTGTGGCGACGCATGGCGTCGCCACGCCAACAGTTGGTCTGACCCGCCGCTATAGATGTTTCAAATCAAAAACCGCAATAAATTCTCTATTTTAGAGAATTTATTATTATTAAATTTACATAATAATATAGAAATCACGATGTTATGTCAAGTCGTAAAGACAGGATGCAGGGGCGGGTCGCTAGTAAATATTATTATGATATTTTAGAATCTGTATATGTAACAAAATTGTTATAAGTATGTTATCTACTTCTCGAAGTAACTGCTGATGAAGTTGATCCAACGCAGTCATTAGAACCAATACCTCATACTTTCATAATAAGTAAAGGTTACTTCAACTTGTTGGCTTGATGCTTTGATTCGTCTTAAGATTTTTTATGAATATTATGTTTTCACTTTTAAATCCGGTAGGTATCTAACCTACTTAAGTATTTAAGGCGACACTAAGCGACTTTTGATTATTTTATACTGAAGATCATGTCTAAACGAGTAGTGTTAATACTTTGGAAAAAAAAGTTAAATAAGAGCATTTTCGTAATGTCTGTAAATATTTTAGATTATGTTTATATTACATGGTGTAATTAATTTGTAAAGTTATGTCTAACGCGAATAAAAAAACTGAGAATCACGGATTAACTATCAAGCGTATTTTTCTGAAACCTTCACCATTTTAAAGATAATTTAATTCTTTATTTTTTAGTATACGTGTTTTATTAAAATACCGTTTGATTTATGTATAGTAAATTAATAATAAGTTTTAATTTGGGACAGCGTGGTATGGTACGGAGCTCTTCTTGTGCGAGTTAGACTCGTACTTGGCCACTTTTTTGTTCCTCCGTGAGAAAGGTGAATGCCTCGACTCGACTCAAAAGCCCAGCGTTCATTGTTGTTTTAAATAACCATAATTTAAATCGCATGTGGACTTTGTATTAAAGTTAATAGAATACGAGAATGATACACAGAAAATTGGTCGATGACTCGGTCAATATTGAGGTCTTGAGAGTGGAGGGTGACGAAATTGACATTATTATTTTTAAATGTGACTCCTTAAACGTAACAATACTTGATGCGAATACTACTTGAATACACTATTTGATGCCTTTTTAATAGCAGTCGAAAGCCATAAGAAATAGCATCCTTTGTATTGTATGTTAGTATTGGGTTCCCTCTATCTGGCAGAATTTTGATGCTCCGAAATTTATTTGGCATAACACACTTGGCATAATCTTCTTTAAACGAATATATATATGGCATAAAAATCATTTAATATAATTATTGTTTAGCCGAATGTTTATATGTCCGAATTTACAAAGGCATACTTTTAAGATGGCAGAATTTTATTTGGCATAATTACTTTTGGCAAAGCTTAATTTCGCGGTACTACGAATACGAATTAGTCGTAATCATTTACGAAAATAAGTTACGCAATTAGGGTACTGAAGGATTTTGAAAGATATTGCTAATCCATTGCTTCATGTATTTGAAAAATTTGTCTGCTTAGCAACATAAATAATGAAATGAATGTTATTGAACGGACAAAACATTTTTAGCAAAAATACAACCGACTTCCAAACTACAAAGTGAAAAATAACTTTAATTTCGGAAGTCGGTTTCTTTGGATCAATCAGTATTTAAGTTTTTTGCCACCGACTTCCGAAATTAGTTATTTTTCACTTTTTAGTTTGGAAGTCGGTTGTATTTTTGCTAAATTTGTTTTTTTTTTACTTTTTAGTGTATTGGTTTGTAATTCATCAGTTCCGCTTTACCAAATGGTGCTTTTCAAGAGCAAATGCACGAGTTACTTTAAAAAATGCCAAATCGTTATAGGTGTGCCTATAATATTTGAAGAGTTCCCTCGATTTCTCCAAGATCCTATCATCAGATCGTGAGCAAATGACGATTGGACCAACTTGGAAGTATACCCTTTCAAACAAAAAAAATTTTTTTTCAAATAAGTTCAGCCGTCTTCGAGTAACATACATAAAAAAAAATAAAAAAACCCAACAAACTGAGAACCTCCTCCTTTTTTTGAAGTCGGTTAACAATGAAAGGCATTGCAGTACAATACGGCCGATATAAACTTGGCAGGTCTGAACATAGGCTATGTGAACTTTCGCGCATGTTCTCTCACTCACACTCGTCTCATGTCACCATTTGGTTCCTAAAAAATGTTATTGCGCAGCCTTCTGCGCGAAGTTCGGTACTGTCAAGTTTGTAAGGCTGGTTTCACAGATGTCCGGGAGACCCGCACGGGCCGCCCGCACATGGGAGTCCCGTACGGGTAGCGCCAGTGTTTTGAAACGAGTTAGTACGATCCGGTTGCTAGGGTTGTACGGGCTCTACCCAGAGCGGGTCGTGTACGGACCAATCCGCGTCACTGTGAAACCAGTCTAAGTGCGTTACACAATTACCCCGGTGATCTCGATCTCTCTCTGTTGTGGCACAACTTGGGAAAACCCTATGCCCAGCAGTGGATTAAAATAGGCTGAGTTGATTAAATGCTTGAAGAAGATTACTCACCTTCTCAGGCTTAGCCCAGTCCTCCAAATGATGAATAGTATTCTTCAAATCGTTGACCAAGTAGTCCACTTCCAGAAGTACTGCCTCCATCTTGCTCCTCCTCAGATCCTTGTGGAGGGCTTCTATCATTGCGGTGCGGTTCTCCTCGTACATTCGAAGGAGGTTCTTGAGCTGCTGGAGACGCCATTTCATGGGGCGAGTGACGCCGCGGTTGAAAGTATCTCTTGCCCTTTGGACCGTCTGCGGATAGAAATAATCAAGTTAGGGTTTCGGTTCATAGGCGATTGTAATATTATACAAAAATGGAGAAAATATACAGGATGTATAGAAATAGTTCGTCGATTAAAAGTGTTTTTTTTTTTAATTTTTAACGTTTGAAATATTTCATTTCAATGTTGGTGGGTCTAGAATCATGTAGTACCTACTGAACTCATGGTTACGCGTCGATGTACAGTAAGCGTTCAAAAGTGGATAGGCACGTTAAGAGTCGTTTTGCTGTGAACACGCGGTATAGTCCGTATATCTGTATGTGTAAATAACACGGCACAAACACCACAGAGAACGCTTTACACACTGTCGTCACGTACTCGCGAAACAAAAATATATCTCCGTCGCTTTTGTTAGAAACGATAACACACACGCATCATGCGCGTGACATTGGCCAGTTTATGTCATTGCTAAAATTCAAGTTAATCTTATGTGTGCAGATAGCAGAAGGCTTTAAAGAGTTGGTCTGAGATTCGAGCTGGCTTAGGTTCCGATCTCGTAAAGAACAGCGCGGTTTTTTTCTTTTCGAAATTTATTATTTTTGTTTTCAAAAATAATATTTTTTTAATATTGCTGCCTTTTTTATTAATTTTGATATTGCAATAAAGGGTTTAGAATAAAAGATATGTGATAACAAAATTAAACAATATTTATTAGATATAGATCTCAAGAAACTTAGAAGCAATTTGTATTATTTTGACAAATTTAAATTATGAAATGTTTTAAATTTTAAATGGATTTTTTCGCCATAAATATTATCTAAGCTTTGATCATGGTCGAAGTAATTAAGCAATAAATAAGAATATTAGACTACTCAAAATGTAAAAAAAAACTACTTAAAAAATAGGTGATTTTAAGGTTAAATATGGGCAGTTTGTTTACATTAATTATTTTACATTTTATTTGGCTTTAATAAATATTGGTTGGTATTGAGGTTATAGCTTAAGTATTCATTTTCTTTACGAAAAGAAGATTGAAACTAAACCACAGATTTTAATTCTAAAATAATAATATTACTAAAATAATCTTAAAAATTTTCGGTCAATTTGCAAGAAATACGACAAACACCATATTTCAATATGGTTTTTGTCGTATTTCTTACATACTTAAAAAAATCGTTACCACAAATTCATGCAATAACGAATGTGTTGTTTATTAAGTTAGAACGGTAAATATTTTAAGGTTAAAATATAGCAGTGTCCCTCTTGAAGTCTTAATATTATCGTGCGAAACTTAAACGTTCTTGTTTATGCCTTTCTGTCAAAAATGGTTTCCTAGCTGGTCTTCAGTGATGCAAGCCTTCAGAGTGCACGGAGAACGGTTCATAATACCGTGTTTAATAATTCAGCAAAATATCTCGTTGATATGCAACCATTTATTTCATATTTATTCACCATTTGACGTCGTTGCTTCTCGATAACAAGCCTCTTCCCAGTATTTCTCTAGAACAAAGAATAACATCGTATTTATTACACATACTAATTATTTATCATTCACTAATCGAATTAAACCTCATAATAAATTTAAAACTTTAAAGGCATCTTTTGTCTCAACAATACCTCTGTTCGATCAACAATACCTTTGATTAAGATTTATGTTTAGTTAAATATGAAATATATAAATGATAACACTCACACTTAGTCTGGTTTCATACGATATTTGTGTAAATTACATTCACTTTTACGCAGCGCAATAATATTTGATCTCCGTTCAATATTTATATTTGACTGCATTTTGAAAATAATAACCACAACACCGCTTTTACTTGTCACCAACAATAACCACGAACTAACAAAGTTCTATTAAATTAATACTCGTAACGAACGGCATCTGTCTACCCTACAGAAATCGAAATAATTTTTTGAGGTTTTTGGAGTTTTCTGAGGTCTACCTGCTAAACTTTAATATTTATGTGAACAAGACGAATGAACCAAAAAAGAAATGATTATTGACTAGTCTTTATTTAAAAAATAACAAAAACTACGAATAGTAATTATTAAAAAATGACGAGCTAACCGCACGTGAGATTCGAACCCTCTCGGCTCGCCATAATCGCATATACCAAAGCAGGTTATCCACTGCGCTAGCATGCTATATACAATATTGCTCGAAATTATGAACTAGTATGAGTTGCAGACAAAGTAAGTATGTGTGTGTGTAACAACTTATAGAAGAAGGTCGTAAGTCAAACCGCAGCGTCAGTCTATTGGTTTGTGAGTTTGCCTATGGACTTTTGGTCGATACTGTACCTTACATATATTACATATATTGACCAGTCGGAAAACCCTAGGCATATCTTCTTTTCCTACATAAAGTGACCTGCGTCCGTAGGGAACAAAATTCTTTGCTTGTGGATCAAGTTTATTCATTTCTGTTTTGTTAACCGGCTTCCAAAAAGGAGGATGTTCTATGTTCGCCTGTTTTTTTTTAAATATATGGCCATGGGTATTTTAGTAAATTGTGGATCGACTTTGAAAATTATTTTTTATTTGGCAGAGGAAACTTGCGCGGTGGTTTCAATAATACGTATTTTTCGCACTTAGTCTATGTAGATGATGTTATAATAACTTCCTATCCCTGTTATTTACAGGTAATAGTGGTATTCGAATTTGTGTGGTGACACAGATAGAGACACGTCAATGTCAATCACATCAGCGCCGGCCGTGGCTGAAAATCAGCGATAGGGCTGTCTCGCATGGGGTCCCAGCATTTATGCTGAGCGATTGCCGTTTTGCGTGGATGTGACGCATATTTCGCCCAATTTTTTATTTACGTGTTTTTTTATTATCTTTTTTGCGTCATGTTTACCGCAATTAAACGTTTTTTCTTTCTTTTTTCTTTCAATACCTAATGTATAACATGTCAATACCCGACTACAATTGAAGTGAAAAACTTTGGGTTCTAGACATTCCTGGATTCTGGAACCTTGATCACAGTAGAAAATGTTTTCAATTCTCCAGATTGAATTGTAATATTGTAAAATTTAAAAATAAAAACTTTTTGGGTACCTATCTGGATAAAAAAAAAACACTAGAAAGTGACTTAAACTTTAATTTCGGAAGTCGGTGGCAAAAACCGAACATTCTAATCCAAAGAAAGCGACTTCCGAAATTAAAGCTATTTTTCATTTTGTTATGTATTTTTGGAGGTCGGTTGTTTTTTTGTTTTGTCAAGATTATCGACTTAGCAAACATAACTACAGATGATCTAACGGAAGGTCGAGATTCAAGGAAAGAGACGGAATGTAATCTATTAGCATCAGAGTTAATTGCGACTAGATCATAGCATTCACGGCTGAAGTCAGATTAGGACCTCGCACATACATTGAAAACGAGCCTTGTATAAACAAGGCACGTTTCGTATTGTGTACTCAAGTTTACCATAAGCTCAGACCAAATAAAAAACCAAGATAGAGCGCATAAAGTGAAGCATGCCAAAACTGCACCTCCGTTCTCTGCATACACGCTGACACGCACACACATTTACAACCATTTACAATCAAACTACACCTCACTAAGTGCACACATGTTTAAGAAACCGGCCGCACGTCACTGTTGACAGCGCTCTGTCCTGGCATTTTATTTGGTCCAAGACCTTTACATTTTAAATTAAATAATTAAGACATTGAAAATGGATGCAGATTAGTCTATAAATAGCTTTTTATTACTGGTTATTTTCCTTGTAGTTAAATGTAAACATATTTATACAAATATAATAAAGCTAAGAGTTTGTTTGTTTTGCTTGAACGCGCTTATCTCTGGAACTACCAGTCGGATTAAAAAATAAATAGTGGCACTCCGGGAGTGCCGACAGAAGTGAAAACTTGAAAAAAAAAAATCAACACCGCGGTAATCAACGCGTTGATGTCTTTTTAATGGTCAAAAGCTTGTGTCATCACGGTGTCGCGAAATCAATGGTTTAGTCCCATCTCAAAAATGCCCAACGCGCTTAAAGAAGTTTTCACTTTAAAAATGCATTTGATAGCCCAATTCTTGAAGGTTATTTAACATTACGCTACGGGCTTTAGAAGCCGAGGAAAATGAAAAATTACAGAAAGAATGCAAAGCGAAAACGAAGTAACGGCGCGGGCGGGCGATGAGATGCGATGCGATGGGTTGGGGAACAAGAAATTTCACGCGGAAGAAGTCGCGGGCAAGCTATTGTTTTGTGTAAATATCAAGAAGTTTTTTTGATAATCTTTATTTATCCTAAATTACTATTATGAGTACTATAATAATGTTTGTATTACGTCATTAAATCGTATTAAAGCGATAAGCGGCTTAAAATAATTTATCATCAAAATGGCTACCTCAGGCGTAGTCGGCATTCTTTGTTTAACAAAAACAGTATGAATTAAAGAAGTATAAAAACTACTAGTAAATTCGGAATTTAGAGGTCGCCGCTATGGACTTACGTTTACGAAAAAAAAAAGTTTGTAATTAAGTTTTGAATAAGTATTATGTTAAGAGTCAAGTGTCGTGATGGCCTCGCTTCTCATGCATCTCATAATTCGCTATTTTACTTGTCAGAAATGCTGGAATGATTTTGTGAGAGTTATTTGTTAAAAGTAGGAGTTATCGTGACGGCCCAGTGGTAATGGCCGCGAATTAAGAGTTGCAGGTCGTAGTTTCGAACCTAAAAAGGAGCTTACTTGGTACTTTGTGTAAATTATTTCATAACCACTGCTCTGAAAACCGGTGAAGGAAAATATCGTGAGGAAATCGGCCTGTCCTAGAACCAAAAAAAAATCGAAGACGTGAGATCTACCAACCCACACTGGGCCCAGATGACTAAATATGGAGGACTTGCGTGGTGGATTACGGCCCAATCCCTTTTACTGAGACGAGGCCTGTGTTCCAGCAGTGAGAACATTATGGGTTGATTATGCTCTCATGCATGAGGAGGTTGTGGGTTCAAGTACCAATATGACTTTTTCAAATTATATGTAGGTACTTTCTGAATTAATCTTGGAAACTTGGACATTGGTGAAGGAAAAAAGTCGTGAGGAAACCTGGACTTATAGTCTGTGAGTCTAATATCGCCAACCCGTCTTTAGTAAGCGATCAATGCTCGTGCCTTTTCTGTATGAGAAGGGGCCTTTTGCTACACTACCGGAGGTTGATGACCCAGAAAATCGCATCATTCTTTTTTTTTGTTTTATCATGTTTAGTAGACCCATGACGTCTGCGGAGTTTTTTAGAATTGTTTTGTATCAAAACGGTGTAACTTTTAAACTAAATGATCTATCGCCATGAAACAAACTCCATAAAGGCTCTTTCAAACAGGCGCGACACGCGACGCGACACAAAGACACCGCCCGTCGCGCGACGAGCGGTGTCTTTGTGTCGCGTCGCGTGTCGCGCCTGTTTGAAATACCCTTAATGATTGGAAGAAATTGAAAATTGTGTAAAAAAAAAACACAAAAAAAAATACCAAAAATCTTTTTTTCTCAATAAGTCGCCAAACAACGCCAAAAAAATATTTAGACTTATTAAAATATTTATTCCGTCGATAAAATTAAGCATAGACTCCCTCATTTCGATATGTGCACATTATAAAGACTCTCACGGTATGTTCCAGGTTATAAATTATCTGTGTCCCAAATTTCATCCAAATTCGTCGGGTAGTTTTTGAGTGAAGAAGTAACAAACATCCATCCATCCATAAATCCTCACAAACTTCGCGTTTATAATATTAAGTAGGATTCTATGGAGATTCTCAAACGTAAGCAGCTTTAACAATATTGTGTAAGTGCTCATTGTTTTCATTACATTTGAACTAGCAAGTTCACATCATAAAAATTATTCTGGGCTTACTGAATACATTTACTTGTAAATATCAGCTTACAGATATTTTAAATAATGTTTACTTCCCTATTTATTTTTACGGCCTCATTGGTCAACTGATCGCGAGCGCTATTGCTGAGCATAAGCTCTTGGGTTCAATTCCCAGGTCAGTTAAAGTGTTATTGGTTTTTTTTTTTAACTGGATTTACTCAGTAGCAGCCTGGAGTCTGGATTTGTGCCCGGTTGATGGCAATAGGCTCGCCCCCTATTACATGGGACTTGAAAACATAACTGGCGAAATGTAGGTGAACCTGCTATAGGGACACCTCTGCTCAACCCTTCGAGGAAACAAGGCTTGATGTTTACTTCAATTACATTCCATTTTGTATTGTATACAGTATAGGTATGCACATACAGTGAGTTGTGTAACTAATGTGGCAATTATCTTTCTTAGGACACTGGCCTCTGGCCTCAATATACATATGTAGAACTGCTATCAGTCAAAGCTCTATTTTTGTTGATGTTACGGAAATGTAGACATGTTTTACTTGATTTTATTTATTATACGTACAAAGTCAAAGTCAAATCATTTATTTCAAATAGGCCCATGTATGGCACTTTTGAACGTCAAAATTTACAAAATAATAGAATTGATTCTAGTCGCCCCTTCCAAAAGGTAGTTTTCGTATGGAGAAGAATGGGCAAGAAACTCCACCGTTACTCTTTTAAAATATTTTACAATAGTTTGTATAAGTACGTACATTAGTTAAATAATTATATGTGAAGACGATGCACCTAGAATAAAATTACTATACCACAATAGGTAAAAAGAATTAAAAATGAATACAATAAGTCATCGCAGAGGTTATTTTATACAAGCAAACCCATCTACAGTGTACCATTTTTTCTTTAATTGCTTCTCTCCTGTGTTTGTCCGTAACACCCCTATGTAATCTTTTTTTATTTTTTTTTTGAGGGTGGGAATTCATCAAATAACTTCTCCCGCTCTGTGCGGAGCGGGAGGGCGTGTCAGACTCTTACTGACTAAAACCCACCCGTGTTCCTTCGGCTGCCCTGTTGCCGGGGGCCACGATCTCCCTTTCGGTTTTCTTCGCAACCCTGGCAGGCATCGGCCCTAGTGGACCCCTTCGAATCTGCTGACATCTCTTTGAGGCGCGCGTGGAACACAACGCGCCGTCGACCCGGGCCTGGTCCTTATCGGACGGTGAGCCACCCATTGCTCACCGTCCGCAAGCCCGCGCCTACGGTGGCCGGAAATCGCCTCGCGATTCCCGACGCCCTGGGCGTCTCCTCCTGCGGCGGTTAGTGGCATGAGGGCGCGAAATTTGCCTCTCCCTCACGCGTTCCGCCTCCTCCTTCGCGAGCATTACCGCTTCGCAGAAGGAGGTGACGGCCTCCCATTTCCTCTCGCTCCGTACCATGGCCTGAACCAGGGCCGGACGCGAGAGATCACCGCCGCCGATCGCCTCCACGAGGACACGGCGATGCTCCGCCCAAGCTGGGCAGACCACCGTATGCTCCACCGTGTCCTCCGGGCGATCCACTCAATGGTGACACCCGGGCGTTTCCTCCCGCCTTATCCTGTGCAGGAACCTCCCGAAACTGCCGTGTCCGGTGAGGACCTGCGTCAGGCGGAAGGTGAGGACGCCGTGGCACCTCTCTAGCCACTCCTCAAAGAGGGGTCTTATCGCCGCAATTGTGGCGTGCCCAGCGCTGGGTTGCGACAATCGCACTCTCCATGACGCCATGAGATCCCGCCGGAGCTCTGTCCGCTGTGCCGCGATTTCTCGCGGCAGCGGAGTTAAGCCCCGGCGTTTCGCCTCCTCGCGCCACTCCCAAATGTGCGCGAGGACCTTTGCCTCCAGATCCCATGGCGGTACCCCTATGTAATCTGCGTTCGTAATTTAGTTGCCAAACATGTATACAAACACGAGTTTTAGGAAAAAAAAACTGTAATGCTTACACATAAGGTTCAGTTTGCGCTATAACATCTTTTCAACCGCACTAGTCAGTCTAAAATTAACTTTATTTACACGGCATAAAGTTGATGTTTGTTTAAGTGGAAATAACATCAATTGGAAACAAGGATTTGAATTGTTCTTAGGTATGTTTAGCGATTATTCTTAATTTAAAAGTTAATTTTTTCTTAAAAACTATAGTCGACGTCGCTCGAAGTTGTTGGTGGGCGTGATTAATATGCATGCTATTCAGTCTAATTATTTACTTATTTATATATTCATTTATTTATTTACTGAAATAGACGATGATTTATAACGACATTGAGCGCGTAAAATTTAATGAACAGACCTTTGGGCGTATAGATATTATGGAAAAACTACTGGATGTATCTACCCAAAATATTTTTTTTGAACTTTTGAATTAATTATCTATTCTTATGTTATTTATTTACGCCCAAAGATGAGTTAAAATTAGTGTTGAATTAAGGAAGTTTCGACGCTCACAACATCCAAACCAATTCTTTTTTTCCAACATACAGGGCTAGATAATGACAAGACAAATTGATATAATTTTTTACCTTTGAACGTACACCGTCAAATAGACGATTAATCACCATACTACGTTTGTATGGAAGAATTACCGACTAGCGTAACCTTAAAGAAAAAATAAAATTTTTATAAAAAAAAAACATTTCCTATGAGGATTTTTTTATTTTTACCGTAGGTAATGGAAATAAAAGCAGTTTATTTTTATTTATAAAAGAAGGGATGTCCTTGAAGCTTATCTCCTGATCCATATTTTATTGGAAAGGAAAGTTGATAGTAACCACAAGTATTTAATTTAAACACTTACAGAATATTCAAACACTTTCAATTAAGTATTGAGTAACATGATAAGGAGTAAGTAGGTACCTAAGGATCAGAAATGCAGACAAATGACTTAGATCAGATCTTGGCATAGATCAGTAGTATTTACATATTTTATAAACTTTTTTTTTAAATAATCGCACTAAATTACACCAACCACGTTAGAAAAAAAAAAAGTATTCATATTTTTTTCAAAAATTTTAAAGACACGGAAATTAGAATTTTCATTACAGAAATAGTGTAAGGTTCGTTATTTCAATCGATAAATAATAAATGTAGGTAAATAAAAATAGCTCACCTCGGCGACACTACTCGATTTGGGTTTCAAATTTGTTATTCCTGAAACAAAAGAATTGAATATATTATTGTAATTGTCTGTTCTGTAAAGTTAGCTATTTTGTGTAAGGTAAATATATTTTGTGTTCTTGCACATTGAAGTGAAATTACTACGGTTCCAGTCAATGTCAGCATTTTATTAAAACTAGTTATATAAAATTAAAAGTCATTCATTCAAATTAGGCTGAGAATCATCCTTCACCACTTCCTAGTGCTTAAGAGCGTTTATACAGAAATAAGAAATGTGGCTAACTAGTGAACTAAAATATTAATTATGAAATACAATAATTAATATCGTAACACCGAATATTTAGTATTAGATGTAAAAAAAGCATTTGGAAACTCTACAATTGCCTTTTTACAACTGAAACGGTTACAACATCAAATTCAGTGTTATAATTGCAATTCATTCATTGATATTCTGTTTCACTAGTTAGCCATATTTCTTATTTCCATACAGTAATATTGCCAAATTAATCAAAACAGCAAAGTATTTGACAGCTATTTTTTGGATGAAAGCCCTTAAGCTGGGAAGAAGTGGCGCAAAAACTCTCCAGCAGCACAGTTGTCTGTTAAATTAGAAAAAACTTGATTCTTTACAATAGCATGCAGGTACCACGACTTTCGAGTTTATAAAACATGCACTATGGACGTAACTTGAATTTAAAAAACTGGTTCTTTTGCTGGAACCAAGGTACAGGTTTAAACAGTTTTAAAAACAAACTGGTTTATATTTAGCAGTGACCAAGTGGATTAATTGACTTGGCCTTAAAAAAATCTTTTAATGTTTAGTGTTTTATGAAAAAAAAGTATAGTATCCTAAAGCTATGAAAACAATTTTCTTTAAAAACGTTGCTTAAACTTAAATGACGTTCGAACGTCAAAAGTGTATGGTTAAACAGTCGGTAATCATTACTTAACTTAAGCAACATTTATAAATAAATCCCCTAATAACCACCTAACTATTATTTAAAAATTGAATCCATAGTAACAAGATTATGTGACAATTATGACCATGGAGTATTTGGCGCTAATTAGCTTAATATTCATTAAGATAATTACACAAATACAGGTATTTTTATGTTTGGAGTTAATTGACGCCATAACATCTAATGGCCAATATATTATTTAAGATGATATTTTTTCTTTGATGATGAAGCCGACCGCAACACAGGCAGATTGCTTGATTGATGTATTGCAGTTGGATTAAAAAATTATAGTAGGTATGTCACAGTAGGTAATTTATTACAATCGTTTTTTTAGTTTTGTTGTGAGCATGTTTTTGTGTCGGTATACAAATTTTTAATATAATAATGTAATATAATTTATGGTTTGAAAATAAATAAATTGGTATTTTTGTGAATAAGACTAAAAGGTAAAAAAAATTGCACCAGCAAATTATCATAAGCATTTAAAGTAGTAGAAACTGACTGCATAAACATTGGATACCTACATAAAAAAATTAGTAGATAGACTATACAGTCTATCTACTTATTTTTTTATGTAGTTTTGATTGACAGCTGTGTACAGTGAAGTGTATATGTGCAAAAAATATGATATGTATATTAAAGTAATCTAGGTAATTATGGATATCCATACAGTGTCACGTTTAATTTGAAATAATTGTACTTACTATAAGTATAAGATGTATGAATGTGAACACAGGTGGTAATCTGTAGTTTCTGTTTACCCCCATGGAAAAAAGGCGTGAGTTTGTGTATGAATGTATACTACATCAAGAAAGTCTATTTATAACTATTATTTATTCTTTATTTGACATATCTTGGGACCGTGGGGTCACGGACATTTGAAAGGCATACGAGGGGCTAAAGCCAACTCGCAGAGGCCCCTTAAACATTTTTAAATGTTGAGGCACCAACCGACTATTATCCCTGTATGAATCATTTATTCTATTATAATTTGTATTCATTCTATTAGTAATCTTATTGGTAAAAATTTGTCATAAAGGCCAATTTTAGAGGCCAATATTATGAGCAGATGCTAATGTCATGCAAGTAAAGCTTTATGTTATTTAATATGTTGAATTAATTAATACATGTTTTTATCCATTATACTTTTTAAAGGCAGTGGTTGGGTTGACCTTTGACTATGTTTAAAAAATGTATAACCAATTTTGTTTACATAAATTACATGGATACCTGCAGTTTATTAAGTAGGTACTAAGTATCAAAATTATCTTATCATTATGCTTATCATAGTGACAGGTAAATTGGTAAAGTAATTAACTAATTGAAGGCTGCTCATAACTTTATTAAAATACAAATAAATCATGAAAGATATAGATTAATAAGACAAGTTTCTGACTTATTAATTAATGAAGGTAGGCGTATATCACACAAAATTAATTGATAAACCAATTTTGGTTTTTGTTTGCATTCATTTTAGTTTTTGGCTTTACTGAATTAGTTTAAAATAAGTGTAAAGTTTGGCATGTAAATAGATTCGTAAGCTAATTTTAACTGTGTAAGCTACTTCTGAGTCTATTATGCACAGCTATGAGGTTTTCGCTTAATTATTTTTAAGGTACAAGAGTCAATAACCAATAACAGACCATAAATTATAGGAATCGGCTATAAGTAGTGTAGGAAAGGATGAACCAGTAAATTGGCGGATGCTAAGAAAGGCAATCTTGTAAACAGTGATTTTACTGTTAGAGGGTACTTCAGTAGAATACGTTTTCGCATACAAAATAATACAAATCTTAACTGTATCAATCCAAAGAGCTAACCTATACTTTGTATTTTATTTAATTATTAGGACGCTTACGCAGAGAATCGAAATAATTCCACTCGATACATTAGGAACCGGTTTTATATGCTCCGAACTAACCAAACACAGTTATAAAGCAAAGAAATTATTAATTTAAACGGTTTAAACACTCACCCAGCGTCATTTTGTTAACTTATTTACACAAATACAATAGTAGATCAAGTTCAAAGTTGCAATGGTAACAAGTAAATAAAAAATAAGATTACTATAATTACGCGATAACGTAACTATTATCAGCGCACAAAATCCAACAACTTTTTTAGACCGCGCAATCGATAGTGATGATTCGAAATAATTATGTTTGTAGCTCAATTTACAGCAATACAAAAAATAATAATCACTTCTTTGAGCAACGCAACTTTCCGTCAGCTGTTTGACAGCGAAGTGAATTATTTATGTCAAAATAAAAATAATGGCGATGAACGGTTGAATGAATGATAGTAGGTATTGAATGAAGCCTATGTCCACTAGCGCTATTATCGTTAATTCATCATACTTTTTAGTCAATCAGTTCATTGTGTATTTCTGTGGTACCGTACTATTGCGCTAGATGGCAGCTTACTCAATTATTAACGTAACGAAATGGAAAAATTGAGTAAGGTCAAGATGAAAAAAGGGGAACTTTGCACTTACCGAGATCTGTTTGAAAGTATTTGATCGTGGTCCACAAAACAAGTAACATGGTGAAAACAAAATATTGGATTGGGATTCCTAATCAGGGGTAGGGAATTAATTTCGGGCGGGATACGTGATGATTCACCTTACTATACCAGACATTACTGTTAGCGCCAATTATTGGCACCAATTCTAATAATCACTGATCAATAGCTGTCACCATTGCCCTCATAATTAATAAACTTGCCAACCAATCTAGTTAACAAAATAGCGATTAGGTAGGTAGGTACCTACTATTCGAAGCAAAGCAATCTGCAGACCTAGGAACGGAACACATGACTAATTTTATTAGAGATAAGTACTTATGTTATTTTTAATTAAAAAATTATATTGTTCATTGAATCCATTATTAACTAAATTCTACATGTTAATCCGGCCGTCGAGAGAATTGGGTTCCTGACACCTGTCAGTTGAGTACAAAAGAATGCGTGTCCAACTGAGAGGTCTCAGGAACGAATCTTTCAGCGCCCATAGTTTAAGTACACCATAACGGACAAAACTCAAAACAAAGAATGTGCACGTTTTATCTTCACATAGACCCGTGAACAGACTAGGCCACTTATGTAACCAAGAGGTCTACCTATACCTACTGTCGAAATAAACGACACTATCAGAACCCTGACATGAATTAATTAAATAGATCTACCGCAGATCTAATGCGTTCGCGACGTTGAGTGCATTTAAATTGTATATTATGCATGCATGGATTGTTAAAAATACCATTAGTAGGAAACAGTAGGTGTTATTGGATAGTCGCTTCTCAAGTTGTAGGTATGTCTCGTAAACATACAGATACCGACATAGGCATTCAAAACTAAAAAAAAATAAAAAAATACAGGCATTGTTGAGCTGTTATGCTGGGGCCACACCAACGGGGAACGCCGTTGATTATCGCGATGATGGCCGTTAACCCGTAGGAATAAAGTCCATCATCGCGATAATCAACGGCGAGTTGGTCAGTTAGTTAGAAAGTTGAAGTTAGTTGCCCATTCCAAAACGTAGATCTCTATGGAGAAGAACGGGCAGAAAATTCTAAGGACAGTCTTTCAAATCAAGATATTACAAAATCCTGGGTAAGTACTTATTATTCTAGTTGATATGAGAACAATGTAAGTAGCTACCTATTTGTGTGGTCAAAATAGGTACCTACTCTGGTATACCTATTGTTATATAATCGGTCAGGCGATCACGGACATCAGGTACTAATAACCATTAGATGGCAATAATATAATTATTATAATGTTTGATATACTTAGATATAAATCAGCACGCAGGCTGTGACGCAGGGGGACTAATTTTATTGTAGGACGAAGGTAAATGGAAAATGTGAAATACGAAATACGTATGGCCCTGAGTCCTGACCATACCTTGTTTAATGGGAATATACAATCGTTAAAATGTACATTGTCATGCTATTCTTTAACACTACAGATCGTGGTCGTGGCGATGTGTACAAGCTAGAAATCAAAGAAGTTGCGTCACCACCCTTGTTACAGGAGGATGGGTAACGAAAGATGTGATCGGTGTCATCATAACTGCAGCTTTATTATGAAAAATCATTTCTAAGGTGTAAAGAAAAGCATTTAATTTTAATTTAAAAGTAATGTTAAAATAATGAGTCAGAGTTCCTAAGAAGCAATGACCTGTTCAAATAATCATATAAAGAAAATGATTCGGCAGAATCGGTATTATAACGTTGTAGTGGAGGTCTGTGAACTTTGAATTACTTATCTTTACGAATAGACTATTTAAATTAAAAAATGGACGGGCTAGATACATTGGGATAACAGAATAACTCCACGTTCGCATGGACATAAAAATATCGTGGCAGAATTTTTCACAAACTGGATTTTCAGCGCTCTACTTACCGCCGAGAGTTGAAAATCCAACAGTGTGTTTTTTCCACGCGTTGCGATACACTGTGTTGAATTCTTAACGCTCGGCTCAACACCGAGAGTTGAAAATTCAGTGCGCGATAAGATCCCGCCGCGATATTTTTACGTCCGTGCGAACGTGGGCTAAATCACTAAATGTGAAGGGATCAAAGTCATCCGTTTTTACAGTAATTTGGGACTCGAAAACAAAATAGCTCTCAGGACTTAGCAGAGTATTTACTAGAAACTGTGCGCAGCATAGAGGATCCAACGGCCAGCTTGGTTTCGTTCCACATTCCCCTGGTCTAGCTACGACGCTCTTTCGGTGCTGGTGAATCTGATTACAACTCGAACCTTTGTCGTATATAACAAAACTTCTGCCCCCTATTGACATTACAAGGAGTAAAGTTAGTATGCCAAACTTAATGCTCGAAAAAAATAAGTACAAAAACTAAAACCCGACTACTGAAAAATCACGCTCTAAAAAGTATGAAACAAGAAAATATTTCAGATAGAAATCAAGACATGGGCACAAAAATGGTCAAGGTAAGCCGTGGTCGCATGCCATTATAATTTTGTAGGTGTACTACAGTACTAACTTATGTTACGTATATTATGAATTTATGACTGACCCTAAAGAAAACTAGAAAATAACACGAGAACGCAATTACAACCAACACTGACTCATCGACATCATTGACAAATCATTTTTTTTTCGCTAACTAAATTGCCATCACTTTTTATTTGAAAACGGAACGCAAAGAATGAACGGCGAATGAGTTATTGACTTAATCTCAATTTAGTTAAATCGAATTTGAAATGTGACTGTGCAAGACATGCTTAATAAGATTTAAGTTAAGTCGAGTTTAGGGCAAAATCGAGATTTATTAAACCGAGTTATGTATCATTTTGCTGCAAGTAGTCCTTAAAACCATGCCCCACAAAACCGTTTTCACGGTTTGCCTGTGGGAATATACCATACAAAAAAAGAGTTAAGTTTATGAATAAGGCAGCCGTATGCCGTACTCTGTGGTAACTTCAATATAAATCTATAGTAATTAATGAACACTTTCGGCTCCACTCACTTTTCATAGACATCGAATACGCCATGCCTCCATACATATTGAAAGTGAACCCTCCGGGAGGGTCATCGGCATTACGTTTGTGCTAAAGTTAACACTCGCGGACGGTCAACGGCATTAGGTTAGATTGAAACCGTGTTATAAAACACTGTAAAACGAAGTAAAATTGTGTTTTCAGGGGGTTTTGTCGCTATACGTAGTACATTCAGTACAATATGTCTATACGTCGCACGCAACTTGACAAGGTCTTGGAGTATTGGAAAAAAAAATACACTTTTATGGCATGTCATTTATCTATGGTTATTGCCATAATTTATTTTTGAACATGTGATAAGAAAAAGAAGCGAAAATGAAAAGTATAATAACTCCTTCTGATCCCAAAACACTATCCAACCTTTTAATTTTTTTTGTGAATATTATTTGTAACCGTGAAAATGGTCTTCCACACCTAAAATATTGGCCTCTTGCATCGATCATCGATGGCCTCTTGACACAAAAAAATTTTTGATCATAAAAATACTTTATTTTAAAACCGAAGCTTAAACTAATAAATATACAATAGATTTTATTTTCACAGTTTATAATGATATTCGCTAAGAAAAACCTACATTTAAAATGAGCCCTCCGCGAGGGCTCCCGGCATCCCATATGCGACCACAGCGATCTCCTGGCACTGAACGTGTTATTATTAAAAGCCTTCCTACTTCCTTTCCATTTCTCTCTATGTAAAGGTACCTACTTAAGCACCAATTTTTATTGAAGGAGTTAAAGGAGTTCAGAGTTCAGCACATCCCGCCCTCTCAGTCTGGGCTACCGAATACCTACAGTTTCTACAATAAGACAAACAAATGATTATTCTTGTATAAATGAATAATCTAATATTCGACAGTAACAATTCGTTGGTAGATACTCGGTACCCTAATTGCGTAATACAACACAATCACAAACCACAATCCGTTGCTTCATAAGTTGGAAAATAAAATCTGCTCAACAACGTTAATAACGCAATGAATGTTGTTGAACTGTCAAAAAGAAACAAATTAGGCAAAATTGTTTACGAAAATAAGTTACGCAATTAGGGTACTGATCTGAACCAATGTTGAATAAATTATCAACTTTATAATGTTATCTTTATTTTTGTACAATGAGATTGTCTCAATATAAGTATAGGTAGGTAGTTCGGTTTCCGTCTGTCTACAAAATAAGATTAACTCGTAACCGTTTAGCCGTGTTGTCTAGACGGTTACAAGTTCATTATTAAAATAATAATATTTCCCGGAAGCATGTTTAAAATTCGGAATGTCAGTAAAAACTATGGTTGCCAGATTTTTAAAAAATCTTTAAGGGACAAATGCTCAATTTTGTTTACAACGGGATTTCAGTTTTCCTGGGCCAAATAAAAAACATGTATTTTACGTTCTTATTATTTATTTATCGTATAAGTTTCAATATATCTTTATTTAATTTAAATGTTTTTGGGAAATTCAATGCAGTTATTGTTATTGTCATAGTTTTAAATGGTCATTAATTTACTCTTTATCACATCGGGGGTACGTTATTGTAGCGCACATCAGTTAATTTCAAGACCATCTAAGAAAAAGTATTTTCCGCAAAATAGTTGGAACTAGAGATACCTAATGAAGATAAACGATATAATTAGAAAAATAGTAGGGATATCATTCTTGGAAAACCCTTCAATGATTTTCTTCCACTTTTCAAGGTCAATCAACCGTAGTGCGATAGATTTCTTAATAATAAATCACTTATTTAGACACTCACATATTCACTTACACTTATTATGCCTAAAATACGGGTCGTTTGGCAACACTAGTAAATCCTAACCTTTAAAATTTATTAAAAACACGGTGAGAATTCAAATCGTGATAAAAACATTCATTGAGAACATCTCCATAAGAACTAAAAATCTATTAATTGCTCTCAGATATACATGTATTTATGTATTTATTGTTTATATAAATGGTACATCACAGACTACCTGCACGCTTAGCATGACCACAATAGGAACGGGTTTGTCGACGGAAGAATAGACAAAATGACAGATAAACAATCACAATCTGTCATTTTGTCTATTCTTCCGTCGACAAAACCCGTAGAAAAGCCGTTTCTATGATTGTCATGCTGCGCGTGCTGCAATATTGTCTCTCCTACTCCCTTAATCCGTTGAAAGGTTGTCTTTAAAAGAATACTTTTAATGATAAAACCGCCCATTGTACACAGGTAAAAATTTTACAAGGGCTGACCCCTTGTAAAATTTTTACCTAAAGATCTGTAATTTTGATGGTGTACAGAATCTATATATCTATACATAGCTTTATCTTCGCTGTATATTTCCTTCGTGGCCATACCTACCTAAGTATTCACGAACTACGTTTATATAAAACTGAAAACCAGAATGATTGTTTCGCTCCACTGAAATAATTATTATGAAATAAGAATATTTACGCTTGTTATCTCATGTCGATAACTGAAACGCAATGATATTTTCACGATACATAATGTAAAGGTTCGATATGCAAGTGGCAATGTTAAATTAACGAGACCGTGCAGTGCAGCTATCTGCACCCTCCATTTAACACTGTCAGCGCCATGTGAAACTATTTGTCACACAGTGTCTTGAACATTGTGTATCCAAACACATCTTTCTGCTTGGTAAAAGCGCTGTGTATATTTTAGGTACACGTTCTATACAATATATTACATTTACAATTTTATTATGCAGAAATTAAAGCCCAGGCCATTTGACAAAAAATTAAAGAACGTCCAGTTAAGGTATAGCGCTGAGGGCGATGAGGCAAACGATAGAGACGTATGGTCGGACAAAAGAATCATCGACACGAGAAGAAGGAAAAGCGAGAACATTATTTCCTGATCAAAAAGGGGGCCGATGATCTCCCGGAAGGTAATACAATCTACTGAAGAGGACCCAGGCAACGAAGATAGTTCAGTTATCTTTTGCTAAGCCAAATTGAAAATGATAGCTGAAATAGATGAATGATTTTGATGTCACAAAGTTACTGCTTGTGTATACAGCGAGGTGGTCGTATTTAAGAGTTGGTATAGATATAGTTGTAAGTAACCCGTTTTAAACCAAAATCTGTGGCTTAAAACCCGTTTTAAATTTAATTAAAACGGTTTGAAATCACAACCACGTGGGCCGTACATTGATAACGTATTACTTTAAAAATTAAGTTAGAGAGGCTAGTTAAAATAATTCACCATTTTTATAATATTATTATATGTGAAGTCATTTAACATACTTAACTACTTTTTTAGGATTAAATTAGACAGATTGAAAACAATCTTGATATGTGTATTTATAAAAATATACATTTAAAAAAATACGTTGTAGCTAAGTATTAATAAAAAAATAGTCTGATTAGGTTTTTACTCAGCTACTGTATATACTATTTATATAGTGTATTTTCATGTAAATATGCATATAATATTATATAGACAAATCGAGATTACGTCTAAAAAAAATCAGTCAGTAGGTGTGGTCCAGATAACTTCGTGTGAAGCCTCAGTGCATTCTACTAAAAAAAAAAAAAAAAAAACTTAAACCATTATTAAACCGCTAAGTGTGATTTAAAACGTTTTAAACCAAAAAGACGGTTTAAAACCATATGGTTTAAAACGTTTAAAATCAGTTTTGCATCTATAGGTACAGATCATCAAACTGAACAACTTTCTCTACGGGTCCAACATCGTAATAGCGAAAAAATGTGAATAGCTGTCCCTAAATAGCTACAACAATACAACTACAATAATACATGATGTTTTTTTTTGTTTTTTACATTACGATGTTGGTCCCATGGAGAAAGTTGTTCAATTTGATGGCCTGTATCATACTCTTAAATAAGACCACACCTTTCTGATACACGCATGCTGCTGTGATTTGGACTTCGCAAAAGTTTCGGGGACGTCTTAGGTTATTCCAGACTTCGAACGTAACTTAGACTTTCATAAATTCTTCTGCATGTGCTGAAGACCTTATGAATGAAAATAACTGACCCTCACTTAGGTTTGCCATATTGCAAATTGAAAAGTACTGACAAAAAGCCTGATATCCATACAAAAGTCCTGAGATGTTGTCGCAAAAAAAAAACAATTATGTGACAAAAAAAAAACAAATCATGCCGCTCACCCTTTTTTATATTTAGTTAAATTCACTTAATATAAGTTGGACGTAGTTTAGCAGAAAGGACTCAACCCACAAATTGGTCAAAAATGAGTTATATATACCAAAGGTCCTAAAGGTTGATTCTTTCACTCATCAAAAACAATCCGTGGTACACACGGCTAAACATCAAGCTATACATTTCCAGTTTATGCTGATCACGCATTGTATAGGATTTCCGTACGATGCGACGTCAGCTTATACTGGAAATGTATAGCTTGATGTGTAACCGTGTGTACTACAAAGAGAAGTTTGATTTTTTAATGATGGGAACCAACCCACATGAAAATGTGTATTTTTTTACAAACCACTGTAATAACACTAATAACCCAGACTGCTTGGGTCATTTTTAATAAATGAAACTTGAAAGAAGCAGGTCTTGATCCTTAAAAAGTTAAAACCAAAGTGGGTTTGGATTATGTTTTTAAAGATATCGATGTTAATTACGTTGATTAGTGTTTTTTCGTTTATGTACACACTCCAATAAAAAATCTAAAATATCTAGGTACTGTATTTTATAAAAAAATCGCAAAATTTGAGATTTCCTAAATCCGGCCACAACCCTGTTAGGAATAAAAAAATCCTGAGATCTCAGGACAAGTCCTGAAATATGGTAACCCTTACTCGAAGTCGAGTCAAACTTTGAAGTTTCAGGGTTTCAAATGAAAAATATTAATGCATTTAGTAGAAACAGAATACGGAATTAACAAAGTAGTTGAAGCCGTCAGTCAAAAGTCAACCTTTTTGAATAATTAATAAAAAAAGTAGATGACTAACTTACAACACTTCAAAGTAAGTATCGATATAAGTACTTGGCCTAGGTTTTTATATTGAAATACTAATGCTAGGTTTCAACGTGAGAGCTAACACGTGTCTTTCTGCATAATAATACAGATTGCAATATGAAGAACACTTGCAAGTTTTCTATAATTGGGTGAAAATTATAGGAAAACAAGTGTTTTTTCACAGAAACACGTGCATTAGCACGTGTTTTCTTTCTTTCTTTTCTTTACCTACTACCTAAGTACTAGTTATTTAGAAACGATTGTAAGTACTCGAAACTAAAGTAAACTTTAAAGAACATGATTTCTTAGCTATTACAGAAAAAGCTAAGAAGCAGTTTGACCAATCATTTCGTGTACTTAATTTTTTTTTGAAAATTATGTAAAAGTGATAGTGTTAATTTTATGGACTTTTGTTGGTGGCCGTATCTAAGATGCTCACGATCGCAATGGCATTCAAAAGTCATTTATTCAAACTAGGCTGAGAATCAGCACTTTTCGAACGTCAAAATTACATAAGACAGTCCCTCAAAACGTTTTCGTTTGTTAAACGTTTCGTTTACTCGTTTTTTTGTCACAGTTCACCATAACGTGTTGAACATTTTGGTAATTTTAACACGTAATTGTTTATTGTTAAACTAGCTACTTTTTGCGCGATTAAATAAAAAGATAAACTAGGTCCACCAGTTCCTGAGAAAATCGGTGGTGACAGACGGACATACGGACAGACGGACAAAAGAGTGATCTTATAAGGGTTCCTTTTTTACCTTTTGAGGTACGGAATGCTAGCCTATGTCCTAACCCAGTCATGGACTATGAGTGTGTCGAATTCCATCCGAATTTGTTCAGCCGTTTTTGCGTGATTGAGTAACAAACATCCAAACTTACTAACTTTCACATCCTAACTATAATACGTATATATATTATAAATGGGAAAGTGAGTTTGTTCATTTGTAACGCTTTCACGCTAGAACGGATGAACAGATTTCGATGAAATTTGGCACATGATTAGACCATGACCTGGACTAGGTCATGATACTTTTTATCCGGAGCATACTCGGCCCAATGTTATTCTTAGTGTATATCAACAGCTTCTGACTCCGGCTCCTCAAGGTCAACATTTTTGCCTTTGCAGATGATACTGCCCTCTTTTTTAGTGGACAGAGCTGGGAGGAGATTATTGACACTGCCCAAAAGGGTTTTAACAAAGTTTGCAAATGGCTCCGATCGATTTTTCTGATGCTTAATTTTAATAAAACTAAATATGTCACTTTTGCCCATAGGTCAAATCCACTTCCTCATTCATATCTTAGCAAATACTTTTTCTTTCTTTCTTTCTTTTACTGATGCTTGTATTCCTGGCACCTCCTTGTGCTCCTGTCCCGTTCTCCAAAGAGTTAATCATATGAAATACCTTGGTGTCATTCGGATTCCCTATATAGAGCCTTTTCGGTGCTTATCCCTATAAGCACCGAAAAGGCGGAGTATATCTTTTTCGGCCCACATCTGTACAATAAGCTAAATAATATGCCCATACCACCCATTCGCATGTGCCCGCCCGCATTTTTCTGAATATTCATTAAAAAATATCGAAAAAAAAAACTTTGATATTTTTACCATTTTTCATGTTATTCAATTTCTTATGTTTTAGCGTAGCGTTAGCTTTATCTCCGAAGTTGTTGGCTCGATTTGGATTTTGTTTATTGTTTCTAAAAGCTTATGAGTTATTTTATCGGATTAATTAACATTTTAATTAGAATTTGTCGCTATGCAAAAAAAAAGTGTTTATTTAGAAAAAAAAACACAAGTGTCAGTTCATAAAATCATATGGAGCCTTTGAAAAAAAAAGTCAAGATAGACCCGCCCTTTTAGAGTTATTTTTCGATATTTTTTTTATGAATATTCAGAAAAATGCGGGCAAATACCGATGGACGACATTGTATATGCTCAAACTAAACACACATGTAAAAGAAAAATTTGATCTCAGAGGTTCTCAATTCGACTGTATGTTTTTTTTGTATGTTTGTTACGCGATTACTCCGCCAATTATGAATTTATTTATTTTATATATTTATTTATTTATAGTTAACTAAAACGGCACAGGTCCAATTACATTAATTAACATAGAATTATAAAGATTAAAATAAGATAAGCATTCAAGTAATATACAGTACAAAAATTAAGTTCAAATTCAAAGATATACAATTCGTGGATAAAATTATTAATAATTATTTGCGTAAATGGTTGAATGGTTAAATAAATTAAAAACAACATAAACTAACATGTAACAGTGGACACCCTCGCATATTGTCTCTCACAAAACACCAGACAAGCACGCATTATTTCCTTTCAATCATCAGCAAAAACATCACATTCTGGGTCGGTAGTCAGGAGGGCGTTTAGCATCCTTAGGGTTCGACATACCGGGGATTCAGCTCTAGCAACAGATCTTGATAGCGGTAGTGCGAACAGGTTATGACGGCGGCTTTGACGGTGCCCAAGGTATTTGCCGGGCACAAATAGGCAGCAAAAAAGTCCGAGGAGCTCAGGGCAGTCAATACGACCGTGCAGGGTTTTACAGGCGATCGTGAGCTGATCAACGCCCCTTCTTACCTCCAGCGAATTGAAGCCCAACACCCCCAGAAGATAATTCGTTGGGTACATGAATGGAAAGTAAGTCTTTGATAAAAAAATCTCAGGAAGGTTTTCTGAACTTTCTCAAGCATCAGTGTCTGTGACGCAGTATGTGGATGCCAGACACACGCGCTGAACTCAAGTTTACTCCGAACCAAAGTGGTGTATAGAAGTTTAATAATACTGGGATTGCGAAAGTCACGAGCGTTCCTCAAGACAAATCCCAGACGCCTGAAGGATTCCTTTGCAAGGGCAGACACGTGGTCTCTAAATGTCAGACTGCGGTCGAAGGTCACTCCCAAGTCCTTAACGCTGGTGACACGAGTGATCAGTATCCCCCAAGTTATAATCGTATTTTATTGGTCGCAACCCTCGACCAAAAGTCATAACGCTGCATTTACTAATATTAAACAACAATTTGTTCGCAATGCTCCACTCATAGACGGCATCGATATCTTTTTGTAGGAGTTCGCAATCCACCTCTGTTCTGATTTGCGCAGCTAGCTTTAGATCGTCGTCATATAGTAGACATTTTGCGAATCGAATCTTACAAATTAGGTCATTGATCATGATCAGAAACAGAAGCGGCCCTAATACGGATCCCTGACTCACCCCCGAGCGAGTGTAATAAGCCTTCGACTCAAAGCAGCCATGCCGGACGAACTGTTTGCGATCCCGTAGGTAGTCGGCGAAGAAGTTAAGAAGGCCGGATGAAAAGCCCGTAGCCCCTAACTTTGCCAAAAGCACATCATTGTCCAGTTTGTCGAACGCCTTCCGGAAATCAAAATACAGAGTATTGACCTGCCTACCGGATTCCAGGCTACTAGATATGAAGTCAACATGAACCAACAGATTTGAGTTCACGGAGCGACCAAGTCGAAAACCATGTTGAGCATCAGAAAGATACATATTGGTTTGTTTACAGATAACAGTGTGAAGTATATGTTCAAAGACCTTTGCAATGGTTGATAAAATAGCGATGGGTCTGTTTCCTCACACACAACACGTGATGTCTTCCACGTCTTCGGATACATGCCCGACTGAAGAGCTAGATTAAAAACATGACATAAAGGGGCCGCTAATACACTGCTACATCCCTTAACGATATATGCAGGGATGTTATCCGGGCCGACCGAGCTGCAGGGTCTGAGTTTGGAAATACCCCTAACCACGTCCGGAGGGACTAAAACAGGCAGGGGAAAATTACCTCCCTCACTATTCACCGGGCCCAATTTAGGGTCCAATTCTGGTGTGTCCGGCAGAAATACGCTGGAAAAATACTCAGCAAATGCCTCAGCAGCCTCGACACCCGAATAGACCCTGCCATCAAGCACAACGTCGGGCTCAAACCCACCTTTAGATCGTAGGCTTGAAATGTGCTGCCAGAACAGTTTTGGATTTTTGCCTAGGCTGTTTTCCACGTTAGAACAATGCAATCTATATGCCTCCTCGGCTCTCACTTTTAATTCTGATGATTCTTTTTTTGTTTGGTAGATCATATTTTAGAAGTGGTCTCATATAAATGTTATTAACTTTGCTTGGGTAGTTTTTGAGTTAGCTTCAATAATACATATTTTTTTCCACTTGGTATGTGGATGATATGATAAATTTCTGTCACTGTTATTTACATATCAGGTAGTGGTATTCAAATTTGTGTAGGGTAGTTACCACAACTGAAAAAAGGAAAAAAAAAATAGAAAAAAAAACAAGAGCATTCCAAAAAAAAAAACACTATCAAGTGTCAAAAAACGGTGGCAAAAACGAAAATTCAAAACCAAAGACACCGACTTCCGAAATTAAAGTTATTTTTCACTTTGTAGTGTTTTTTTGGAAGTCGTCATTTTTTATTTCATGTTCTTAATTCAACTATAGTTAAGTTTGAATTGTTATCCATAATAACAATTAAATCACAAGCGCACATCATCATAATTGAATCACAGGCGCCAAATCACAGGCACCTAACCGCGGTCGGTCCCTGGTGACCTGTAATACAGGTTTTTATCAAACCTACTTCAAGCACCAGTCTCTCACAAAATTAACTCTTTGTTCGTGCACTATTATCAAATACTAGCATTACGTACGTAAATTGTGTAGAGAAAATAAACGTATTATGTTATAATATCGATATTTGCACGGGGTCGAGACTAGGCGCAGCTAGTTTCTAATATTAGTATAAGTAGGATTGCTTGCAAGCATTTATCGCCGTTAGCAGCAAATGACATACAAGATACCTACTACAATAGTGTTGTACAATTTAATTTTTTATTTACTCAGTGATTTTAAAATAGACCACGTTTCCGTCCGCTATAATTTCATAGCGATCGAACACAAGGACTACATTTAGCTTTAATACCTGATTATTTGGTACACGCTGCTAAATGACATGGTATTTGTAAAAAAATACGGAGGTATTAAAGGACAGAACATATTATTAACAGTTTCATGGAAAATATTGAAACCATTATGTAATTTTCCGTGGAAAATAACTTAATTACCAGAAGCTATTATTTATTTACATTTAGGGATTGTCCCTTCGCCCGCCCCAGATTCATGGGGTTGATTTTTTCAATTATATGTTTTGATGAAGGTAATTAAAATGTTTGATTTGTTGGAGCACGCTTAGTATGACCACATTAGAAACGGATTTTGTCGACGGAAGAATAGACAAAATGACAGATAAACAAACACAATCTGTAATTTTATCTATTATTTCGTCAACAAAATCCGTAGAAAACTCGTTTCTATGGTTGTCATGCTACGTGTGTTGCAAAGGATGTATGGTATCTTGTTTTATTTACAAAATATATCTATTTTGATGCAGCCAGCAACTTCTAACAAAGAAATAGGAAATATTCAAAATTATTAGTTTAGCTATAGTGAAATATGTCCATTATTCTTTTGATGTTTTAAATTGTACAACTTACTCGCCTGTAACAGCCGCGCTACAGACGAAAAAACAAACATACAAACTTGTAGGTATGTTACATAACATAAACACTTAGCACTGGATTGACATTGACAATGATTTGCGGAACGTCAATGTCAATAATACTAGTTTTGTAATTGTCTCAGTGGCTTGTCTACACTTTACAAACAAGTATGATTGTTACATGATTTTTTGCGTAGGTATGTTAATAAATAAAAAGGCGATATTAATTCCTTACCACTACATCTATGAGGTTTTACACTTTAGAGTACTAATCTGAGTTCGAGAGAACTTAGAGTATAGGAAAAATATTTTTAAGAATGTTAGACTTATTATTATTAATGGAATAAAAAATCTTATCTCTATATTTGTCGTATTGTGTGTTAGTGTCTTCAATTTTTTTCCTCTATGTAAGGACCGCCTGAGGCGGTAAAAGCCTCTAAATATTTCCAATCGTAGGTGTGTTAATTATCATTAAGCCGAACGCGATTAGGGGTTTAAAAAAAACATCAAAATTATTGTTTCTTCTTTTAGGGTCCGTACCCAAAGGGTGCCAATGCGATCCTATTACTAAGGCTCTGCTGTCCGTCCGTCCGTCTGTCACAGAGCTGTATCTTTTGAACCGTAATGGACACTTGAAATTTACACAAAGTGTGTACTACTATGACGTTGACTACTTTACTTGGCTTGACTTTTTAAAATTAAAGGGGACGAAACAAGGAACGTTGTTTTTTCTCACTAAATTAATTTAAAAAAAATGTAGTGTTGAATATTGAACGGTGGTACGGAACCCTTCGTGTACGAGTCCAACAAGCATTTGGCCGCCTTTTTTAAATAAAATAATTATGCATATTTAGGGATGTTTTTGAAACCGACACTCCCCATGAAAAGCGATAATGATGTATAAGTAGTTTCACCTATACACTGCTGACTACAGCCTTAACTCCCGCTGAAATTAGCTCTAATTAGCCGAAAATTTTGTGTCCTTTAGTTTGACCGAGACTACTCGCTTAAAAATGCGCGGTGAGGCAGGGGCCGCGTTGATGAATGAGCGGTGACATGCTGTGAGCGTAGACGAATGAGCGGTGGGACGCCGCCGTGAGCGTAGACGAATGAGCGGTCTGCCTGCACCCCCCTGGTACAGCAGTTTCGGTCAAACTATAGCAGCTTCTCAACCAAAAGGAATGATTGCGATAAACAATTTTCCATCAGTGATAAAACACACAATGGATACCTTTCAGTTCAAATCTAGGTCATTTCCTATGTTCTAATAAAATATGCATGCATTTGGAAGCGCTCCAGAAATTGATGAGATAATATTTTGAGAGTCATTCGAATAACTGTTTGAGAAAACTATATTTGAAAACTCCTCTTAAAAATTAAAGACTGCGAGATGTCCAAAGTCTCGAATAAATGGGCAAAATGACTTTGCTTAGAGACAAACCATTCTAAGCAGGGATTAGGAAGATAAGATTAATTACTTATTAGGTCACAGCTGCACTAGCTTGATACATAATCAACCAATAGTAGAACAAACTGAACAGGTCCACTCAAATCCGTGTTCTTGTTTTTTTTTTTTTTAAAGATCATTTCAGATACTAATCTACGTGGTCTTCACATGATCTGACCAAGATTATGTCTGTCTGGATTTTAAAAGAGACTTCTCTCTCTTTCTTCTCAAAGAGTTCGGATAGGGAACATCGAACTCATCTAGTTTCCGAGTTATAAAATATCATTTATTTTTGACGTATAAATCCTACTTACAGAAATAAAATCATTTATTTTAGTGTTCCCACTGCTGGGACACAGACACAGGCTTCCTCTTCTCTAAATGAGAGGAAGAAGGCCGTAATCCATAACGCGAGCCCAGTGCGCGTTGATAAGACTAATATTCCCACGTTTTTGTACGAGTGCTTAACTGTTAAGTTTTTTGCTCGTTAAATTAGTTACCATTTAAAAAAAACCTTAATAAAAACAAAAAAAAATACCTTATTTATCAAAAAATATAAAACAAAAAAAAATACCTTATTTATTCAGTTGTAGGTACATTATACATTCAAGTTGGTGCCAACATAAACTCATTGAAGTTTTACTGTGCCCCGGCCCAGCACGCGTCGCATGATAACGGGTTTTCTACGGGTTTTGTCGAAGAATAGACAAAATTACAGATTGTTATTGTTTATCTGTCATTTTGTCTATTCTTCCGTCGACACAACCCATTTTTATTGTGATCACAGGCGCATGTTTGTTTTTTTTTTAGGTTTTTTTTTGTACTATTCTCAGACCAAATAAAAAACCAAGACATAGCGCTGTCAACAGTGACGTGAGGCCGGTTTCGAAAACATGTGTGTACTTAGTGAGGTGTAGGTCGATTGTAAATGGTTGTAAATGTGTGCGTGTGAGCGTGTATGCATAGAGCGGAGGTGTAGTTTTGGCATGCTTCACTGTACTGTTCGCAGCGCTGTCTTGGTTTTTTATTTGGTCTGAGGTACTATTATATATTCTGTGCGTGCACCAAAATCATCGACTAATTAAAACAACGCACTTATTATAATAAGTTTATATGCATGTTAATTAGTAAAGTTATTTATATAGTTTTTATTAATATATTTATTTAGTGAAATAGACGATGATTTATTACGAAAGCGAGCACGTAAAACTTCATGAACAGACCTTTGCGCGTATAGATATTATGGAAAAACTACTGGAATTTTTCAATAAATTATCTTTCTCTGTACGGTTTTTTTCTGCCATTTTCATACTACTTACATAAGTTATTTATTTACGCCCAAAGCTGAGTTAAAATTAGTGTTGAAATATGCAAGTTTCGACGTTCATAACTTTTAAACCAATACTTTTTTCCCAATTCTGCTTCATACAGGGCTTCATGACAAGGCAAATAATTTTTAGTATTGAACGTACACCGTCAAACAGATGAGTAATCACAATACTACGTTTGTATGGAAGAATGACCGACTAGTGTTCCTTAAAAGGTTCATTTTCATAGGTCGATAGGTCTTGTATGCGGGATGCGGGAGATTTCTGTAACGCATGCCATAGGGCCTTTTTTTGTGTTGGAAATTATCAAATAACTTCTCCCGCTCTGGGCGGAGCGGGAGGGCGTGTCAGACTCTTACTGACTAAAACCCACCCGTGTTCCTTCGGCTGCCCTGGTGCCGGGGGCCACGATCTCCCTTTCGATTTTCTTCGCACCCCCGGCAGGCATCGGCCCTAACGGACCCCATCAATTCTGCTGACATCTCTTTTAGGCGCGCGTGGAACACAACGCGTCGTCGATCCGGATCTGGTCCTTATCGGACAGCGAGCTACCCATTGCTCACCATCCGCAAGCCTGCGCCTACGGTGGCCGGAAATCGGCCTGTGATTCCCGACGCCCTGGGCGTCTGCTCCTGCGGCGGATAGGGGCGTGAGGGCGCGAAATTTGTCTCTCCCTCACGCGTACCACCTCCTCCTTCGCGAGCATTACCGCTTCGCAGAAGGAGGTGACGGCCTCCTATTTCCTCTCGCTCCGATGCCATAGGACCTGCTTGCAGGAAACCGTTTTTCATAAATCGATAGGGCCTGCACGCAGGGAAGCGTTTTTCATAAATCGATAGGGCCTGCACGCAGGGAACCGTTTTTCATAAATTGATAGGGCTCGCACGCAGTGAACCGTTTTTCATAAATCGATAGGGCCCGCTTGTGAGGTGCTGGAGATTTCTGTAAACTATGTCGAAAACAAAAGTGATGGAAAAAAAAGTATATGTTTTTAGTAATAGTTCATTTTCCTATTTTTTGCGTGTGTTATGATATTATTATATTTATTTTTGCTTCATTGTTATTAGGTATACTAATGTGCAGACATTTTCCCATAGGTAGGTACATTACATGACTATTTTTAATTTATGAAATTAATTCTAATTATAAACTTAGATAAGTAGTAATTATTTATTTGCTCGTGTTTAGTTACGTACAAGTTTTTATAGTGTTTACCCTAAAATTTTTATCACGTTGTTTTTATTTTCGGTTTTTCTGACGGTAGTATTAATGATACTTTTTGTCACTCAGGTTGTTTTTATTTATTTTCTGACCTTGATGAATTTAAATATATAAATTTAAATATATAATCTTTATACTTATGGCATTTTTACGTAGTATTAAGTTTTTTCTTTCTTTGTTTTTATATCGTGCGGACTAAAGGCTCCGCAGACAGGCGCGACGCCACAGAGCTACGCGACGCTAGTACAACAATTTCTATGAAAACTTCATGGAAATTTTTCTACCAGAATCTATCTGCCTGTTTATGTCATGTGCCAAATAGATAACAATATTTTCTTTCTTTCTTAAACGCGTAATTTGTACGTTTAAGCAGCTACTTATCACGATAACATATAATTCTCTAAGGGCCTTTTATAGCAAGTAAATAAAACAAATTAAATTGAATTTAAATGAGGTTAACTCTAGTAGTAGAGTAGTCTAGACATACTGCAGATGAGTTATTTAACCACAATTTAGCCGGAGTTGATGTAAAGGCTCTAAATGACCTATTGTCAAACAATGAAAGCGATTGCGATAACTTAATAAGGCTGCCGTGGTCATCATGACGTTTGACTAAAAGCTAGTGACTGCATAATCAACTACTTAAGCTGCTTGTTAAAATATTTCATCAAAGTACGTTGACTTTAGATGTTCAAAGTCAAGTTTGTTTATATTATTTTACCTTCAACCAATTTTCTATACAAATAATTTCAAGTTATTTGTGTTTTGAACTTGACAGGTCAAGATGGCCATCAAAAGCATAGCAATACTTACCTAAATGTATCACAAAACTCATACCTACTACCTAATCGTAATGCGACATAGGCGTTGCAGGATTTCTAGAAATTTTGGAGGGAGATGTCATTGACATATATTGGTTTGTTTCTGGTCTAGGTACTTATAGTTAGTTAAAAAAACACGTGACGAGACAGCTGCCAAGTAACCGGCTAAACGGAATACCTGTTACTTCAGTTGTCATGCTACGTCACAGTTGTACTCTTCAATTTAACAACGTTATAATTCGTTGACGTTGAGTTTGGGCTCTTTACAATAGACAGATTACAAAATATTATATTATTATTAGAAATCTAACAAAAAAAAATGTTCTCAAGCAGTTACATCTATGAAGAGTAAGTAGTATAAGAATAAATGATACACTTAAACATATATTAATGAAAGAGGAAGCTAAAAATTGTAAAACTAAAATATTTTTTGGTGTTATTGTATTTTTAAACGAAAGTGTCATCTATAAAAACCCTTTTTACGATTTGTTTACCTTTATTACCTAAAGTTTATGTAACTATTTATTTAAAAATTTGTCTGGAGAATTACCTGTGTACATTTTTCCCTCAAAGAAAAATATAGTTTCATGAAATCATAATACCCAAAATAACTCTTTAGGTAACATGAGTATATTTTACAAATATCTTTATTAAATAACGATTTAATAATTTTAACAAATATTTTTGTTAGTAATAAAGATATTTTTGTACCTATCGCTAAGATGAATTGCAAAAAAAAGGATGACATTAAAACCTAAAATCGTTTATGGTATTTCGATCTCTGGTTGACGTCAACATTTTAATTAAACCAGTTATGTTTGGCTAAAGGTATTGTATATGTTGCACAAGTTAAAATATTCCAAGACCGGGGGAATCCATGAGGATTTAGAAACGAAAAAAAGGCCGTACATAGCGGCTTAGGTGGTCTAATTAATGAACGACCGAAAAATTAAGCCAATTTCTATTTTATTTGAATGAGAAATCAATTTATTTTGACAAACCTTGAATACAATATACAAGCTAACACTGATGAAGTTTGTACGATATACAATTGGCATAAAGTTCATTATACTTTGACCTAATTTCGTGACAAAAATTCGCTTCCATTCCGTTCCGCGGCAATGTAAATTGAGCCTTATGTATCAGTTAAGACTTTTTTTTTTTTTTTTTGAGGTTGGGAAATCATCAAATAACTTCTCCCGCTCTGGGCGGAGTGGGAGGGCGTGTCAGACTCTTACTGACTAAAACCCACCCGTGTTCCTTCGGTTGCCCTGTCGCCGGGGGCCACGATCTCCCTTTCGGTTTTCTTCGCAACCCCGGCAGGCATCGGCCCTAGCGGACCCCTCACTCACAAAAAACTTATTGTTATGCATGAGTAGTGTTTGCATTAAACTGTTCCAATATTTGTAATTAGCGGGTGATATACCAACGAGGATCTGTTAAATAAAATAAGTAAACAACTAAACATGGCACTGAATGTAGATTATTGATGTTGCGTAGTTATGTGTAAAATATGGAAGTGTTGCTAAGGAGGTGGTAAAGGCTCTCAGTTCATTGTCATTTATCGTTAGTAAAACCACGAGGTTTAGGGTTCGATTCCCGGTTCGGGCAAAAAACCCTCGATATCAGAACAAAAATTGAAATTCTCCAAAATCTTATTCTACGATTTTCTAAACTTATAATTTCAAGTTATTCTGCTGCAGATTTCTTCTACTTTAATAATTAATACTTTTTAATACTTTTACTTTAATAATAAGTTCCGCCAATATTTTTTTTTTTGTTTTAGTATCATAATGTATCGTTTTATAAATGAACTTTCACGAACTAGTTAATTTATTTTGACATTCACATTTAAAATATTTTATTTAACATAACCTACAAGGGCACTTATGAAACGTCAGAAGCTAGGTGCACGGTTTAAATTGGTCGTTTCCTATTTTCCTGTTGTTAAGAATTAATTATGGACTTTGAAAACATATAAGTTCTGTTGTATATCTGTGTAGGAACTATATGGGTTGGGTAACAATATTACAATTTCCAAAAAAATTTCAGATCAAGGTAACACGCTTCTTGACATTTCTGGGACAAGGCCGAACTCAAAAATGGATTATTTACATATTTTAAAAGATCTGCATCTTTTGTTTACATTTTTAGCTCTGGGTCACAAAGGTCTTTTTAAAGACGTGTTATTTGCGACATAGGTACGTTCTTTTACGCTAATGTCGAGAGTGAGTATTTTGAATTTGCCTATTTATAACTACTGTGCCACTGCTGGGCAAAAGCGGGGAGGCTTTTGCACGCGTAGCATGATCGCCGTAGAAACGGGTTTTGTCGACGGAAGAATAGACAAAATGACAGATTGTGATTGTTTATCTGTCATTTTGTCTATTCTTCTACGGCGGTCATGCTACGCGTGTAGGGGAGGCTTTTGCTACCTGTATACCCCCAATGTGTAATATTTCGTATGTTATTTTTTTTTAATCTGCTCTTTCATATAAAAGTACTCATCATCTGCCTAGCCTTTTCCCAACTATGTTGGGGTCGGCTTCCAGTCTAACCGGATGCAGCTGACTACCAGTATTTTACATGGAACGACTGCCTATCTGACCTCCACAACCTAGTTACTAGGTAACACGATACCCTTTGGTAAGCCTGGTTGTGAGAGTTTTTGGGGTTCTAACTACCCGTTACGACTATCAAAGATCTACAAATGACAGCCGGGACCAACGGCTTAATGTGCTTTCCGAGGCACGGAGGGGTCTCGGTATGTAAAGATGGTCACCCATCCCCGGGTAAAAGTGCTACGGGTCAAAATGTATTAACCTCTGGCTGGAGGTTTTTAAGTGTAGTAGCTGAAGGCACTCACAGGAAAGCCCGGTTAAGTAGTCATGATCTCAGAGGTCGACTACGAGATGACCTACCAAAAAAAAACAAAATGTATCTAAAAGAAGATTAAAAAAAAAACTGACACCCTGTATTATAATAATTGGGTACCCCAGTTGTATTAAAGCTTTAATACAACTGGGGTACCCAATTAATGCAGCCCACTGTACATTACCTTTCAAATGGTGAAAACTCGCTCTCTCTTTCCTTGAGTTTTCCGAAGAAACGTCGATACTGACATGACAAATGGATTCCATATCTTGGGTATGACTACAAGTCAACTATAAAACATTGATCATGCATAGGCATTGTTTCAAAAAACAAAAGAAACCGCGTTTGGTATGTGCGCGCTCGTAATTAATTCTAAAAGCGGGTCCACACCAGCGCATGCGCACGAACCATGCATGCTAGGCCTTCGAATGGCTATGGACGCGGATGCGTCACATTCTACGCGCGCGCACATTTTGCGAACGGTTCGCGTGCAAGGATCCACAGCGGCGCAATTGAAGCTCACGCGCACGAACCGTTCACAATACGTGTCTCGATTGATCTCGAACTACTGAGCACATCCGAGGTAACACAGGTACACAGCATGCACGCGATGTGTTCGCGAACTAGTGTTTTTGTGCTATTATTCGCGCGCTCTCTGTCTGCTGAGCGAGACGTTGAGCGGTGTGCGAGAGAGAGTACGCGAAGTTTAGTTCGCCTTATCGCGACAATGTGGCTCTAGCATTACTCGCGAACCATTTGCTATTGGGTCAAACATGTCCAAGGGTGTCCATACTAAGTTCCGAAGATGCACGCGAACCGTACCGTTCGTGCCCGCGAGAGGACAATAAACTTGCACGCGAACTACTCGCTAGCCACTCGCGAACATGACCAAAGGTACTTTCATACTATGTTCCTAAAGCCGGGTCTCCTGCTCGTGATTTTTCGAAACATTACACAAAATAACTTACACATAAACATTTTTTTTTTCATACAATACATCGTGTTTGCATACACAAATATGTATGGCCACGCCTCTTTGTTGCAATGTTTTTGTGTAAAAACATGCGCAGGATGCCGGACCCGGCTTAAGATGCACGCGAACCACACTATTCGTGCGCGTGCGCAAGTGTGGAGCCGCCTTAAAGTTAAATTAAGAATGAAACATGCGTGTGAGTTTAACGACACATTGATACCAAACAATAACATAAAGTAGGTAAGTACTAACAATTTCACGAGCTTAAAACTAAACATTCAGTGTTAAGATAATAGTTGTTGCAATTTCATTATTTAGTATTTTTAATAATTTTAACAAAACAGTGAAATATTTAACAGTTACTTGCGACCAACTTACCGCTTAACCCGTCATAGATGCAACATGCAGGTTACATTATGTAATGAGTGTCAATATTTAACCTGAATACTTGATAGACAATAAATCATAATCTATACTCTAGCTAGACACATCATTTTGTTACACCATATATTAACGAGCTAATTGCACTCGATGGAGAAACAACCGTAGCAAAGTATAGATAAATAACAGTATTATGTCTTCATAGAAAGAGGCCGAAACGACGTGCTTCGAAATCTCAGTGTATGCCCGTACGCAACAGTTACGCACGGACGCGGATAGTTTATCTACCGAGCAGCCGTTGGTAATTATTTCAAGTTCATTGTCGAGACATAATACTGTTACTTTAGTACACTATGCCCATAGGTATAATAATGATGTTATCAGAAGGAAAACTATCACAGCTATTAAGTAGGCTCTACAAGTTAACGAGTAACAATCGACCAACTTACATTTGCAACTGAAAAACATATATTCATATGTTCTCCCATACATTCCGTATGGGAGAACATTATTTTTAATCAACTACGATGTTAAGTTTGGTCTTGGGATAAATTCATCTCACCTACGGAACCCGTCATTGTGCGTGGTCCGACACGCACTTGGCCGGTTTATCTTTTTTTTTTAAAACGCGTAATTATGCGTACTAGGAAACTGCTACCATAGACAAGCTTTCGCCTAGAATTTCCTTAACCCAAACTGGTCAGGGCAGTGGCAAAGGAAGCACTAAATTGTACAGATACATTCCTATCGGGAAATGTCTATGGCTTACAATATCATGTAACACTAACTGCCACACTCAGAGACGTTTAATGGTTACTTGGAGGGCTCCTTAGTAAAATTTAAAAAAAATTTCACCCTCAGAGTCAATTATCGGTTCATTAACACCCCATAATGACAATTAAAGTTAAGTACAGCAAAACCTTTACTTAACTTTTCAACGATTGATCGACATTTATTTTTATCAATGTATTCGTTTTCGCATTAAGCGTTTATTAAAAAGCAATAATTTCTGGTTTGGCGGACTTTATTGCGTTTGTAGACTTAGCCAGCAGATATAGATAAGTAAGGTAGGACCGAGGCGGTATACTCAATTCAAGAATTCCATTCACGATATAGATGAAGATGTAGACAAAATACGTACTTAAACAAAACTTTCTTTTTTCAGTTTCATTATTCAGTAACACTTTACGTTGCGTTCAAATAAAATCCAAAATGGAACATAAGTATTAGACGTACAAATATTATTATCAGAATACATGCAATTAAATTTATCTGGTATAACAAATTAAATTTATTAAATACATTTTAAAATATTTTTATAAAAATCATCATCAATCATCGAATTATTATAATTTAAATTAGAAAATAAGTAAATAAATATCAAGAATTGAAAATAATGGCTTACATAAATTATAAAACCGTATATCAATAAATTAATAACAAATTAAACGCAAACATTAATCTAAAAATAAATTCCCTGATTTGACATTGACAGTTAGCAGTGATGCCATTGGAAAAAGGTCGCAATCGCTTTATTTAATTTAAATAAAAATTGCTGTTTTGCATTGAATTTAGTAAAAACTTACAATAAAAGAACTGATTGTCATATAAATTAAACTTTTTGTTATTTAATATCAACTGTGGTTGGGGTGGGTCAGGTTAAGAGAAAGGCTTCCATTTAGGGATAAAACTTTATATTTTGCCATACATTTTACAAAAATACGTGCATATGTTCCAACAAGCAAGTCTCCCGTAAACCCTGTCAAAAATTGTCAGCCTGCCACGTTTGTGACAGCCGCCACAGAGGTCTGCTAGGACGGAGGAGTTCGTACACCGCCCGCTATACCACACTTTTTAAATGTGGCTACACAAATGCTTTATCGATATGCAATCGATAAGATGATTTGATGGTGCTTCGCCCTACGGATACTTAAAACTGTCATTAGCTAATGAGCCCTTAAATTATTTCTCTGGGATGTACCGTTGATTAACGGATTTAATGCTAATTAGTTAAGTACTATTTTATTTAACCTTTCTCATTGCGGCTGTAAGTACAGGAAAAAAGATGGAAGGGATATCGATACGAAAACTGTTTTTTCAGTAAGTACATGATTCTGAATCTGTGGTGATATTTTTTTTTTGAATCTGCTGTTTCATAGAAAAGTTCAATACCTACGCGGTCAAAATGTATGGAACTGCAGATTTAAAAAAAATAACTGACGAAAAATTTCAACGCACAGGTGTTCAGAATCATGTACTGAATCCATGGTAACAGATTTTGCGTCGATGTCCCTGCCATCCTGTATAGTAACATGGTTAGTTCGCGTTTGGATTGACATTCAGATATTTTTATGTACCTAATGCGTTTTTTGGTCCAATGATCGATTGAAGAAGCTTGATATTTTAATGTATTGAATTTGTTGGGTGTCGAAAGCCCAATAAAAAAGCCTAATATTAATGTGCGCTTAAAATTTTTATAAGTCTCTTGCGGTTTTTCAGACCTAGTTAATTCACAATTCAAAGATATTCTTTAAAAGCAAAGATTATGTCATCAAGACGTGAAAAAGAAAAAAAAAAAACACAAATGCTAGATTTGCCTCTTTAGAACTCACAACTTTTGGTTACAAACGAGGTAAGACTTAGAAGGCCCCCGCAGATGGGCGCTACGCGACACTGGTAGAACGATTTCCGTGAAATGTTCGTAGAAATTGTTCCACCAGAGCCTAGTTGCGTCGTGCCTGTTAGCGAGAGCCTTTATGTTTTATTATCTGCTTTCGTTTTTTATTCTAATTTAGATCTTCGTTGGTCATCAAATTAACCTAACCTAACAGATACAATCCCATATCACACAAGTGCTAAAATGAATCTGGAAAATTACAGTTGTTAAAGTTTTAATATCTAGTAACAATGCATCCGTATTGATTGACTTCAATAGTAAGGTAGGTAAGGTGGTAATTACAATGTCAATATCGCACTGGTTGATGGCACGTTGTTGAGGAAGAACATATTGTCCATTTATTTATGTACGGCCACCAGATCTTAATATTGATCATTTCATGAAGTGTTCGACCATTTCATGAAATAGAACATTGACCGCTGGTCACATCATGATGTGGTCTGGCCAGATCATTGCATACTCAACGTTTGACGATATGAACAGTTAAACGCACGACTACTTCATGATGTGGCCAAATATTAGTGATCATATCGTAAAATAGTTAGATTATCCACCGGTAGAGGCGTGGATATCGCTTTGTTTAAAAAAAAAATAACATTCACGTCGCTTGTGGCACCCCGACGAAATGGCTTAAGTTAGGTTAAAACTGTGATCAACCGCTACTTCCAAGTTGGTCGCAGTTACTTGGCATTTTGTACTACACCTTAAACCATGGATACCCTACATTAATGATATGACCAACGTCGACTGACATATCATTAAACGTTGACATTTAAACGATATGGTCAATTTTAGATGGCCATTTCATGAAACAACCGTGTGACCGTCTTATTTTAAAGCAGTTTTCATCTAGAGAATTTATTCCGGAAGGGTTATATATGTAGGTACGTTAAGGCCAAACACGCTCTGCGATAAAAAATCGCCGGAATTTTTCGCACGGACGTAATAAAGTCGCGGCGATTTTTTTTCCTGCACTTTTTTATCAACGCTCTGCTTAGTGCCGAGAGTTGAAAATACAACAGTGTGTTTTTTCAACGCGCTGGGATACGTTTAGAGTGCGTCCCAGCGCGTTGGATTTTCAACGCTCGGCTTAAAACCGAAAGTTGAAAATCCAGTGCGCGATAAAATTCTGCCGCGATTTTATTACGTCCGTGCGAACGTCGGCTTACACATGGTATCTTATAAGTATCTACACTACACGCACTAGCGATCTAAAATTCGCGCTCGTTGCAACGCCGTACACTGAATATAAACCGAGTGAATAAAATCGCGCGGTGAGATTTCGCAGTGCGGGCTAGGCCTAATATTAAAGAAACGTAATTATAATAGACACATTGCGATGTGTTTTCTAGTGATAAAAGCGTACCTAAAAAGCAGGTGTGTGTCCGTGTGTATTTAAAGTTAATATAATAATTAAATCGATTGAATGAGCGTTTTGTATAAATGACAGTGAATATCTACTACCTACCCTGTTTCGCAAATTTTGTATGCTATCAAAACTTCTCATTATATTTTTCGAACCATTGCGCTATATACTTTATTTAAAGGCTTCCCCCACAGACAGGCGCGACGCGACGGCGACGCCACACCCAGAGTCGCGTCCCGCCTGTCTGCGAGAGCCTTAATAGTTGCTAATTAAATAAGACAATTTTGAGAAGTGGAAAATGTTGATGTCATAAAGATGTGGCAAAATTATTAAAGGTTAACACGTTGTCACGTGTACCATCCGCGGTTGCATATCAGCTAGAAGGATATTATTATGTTAAATAATAATTTTAAAATTAGTAGCTAATATTATTTTTACGTGAGGAAACCGTTCTAGAACCAAAAATTCGAATATATGCGACATCTACCAATTCACACTGGGGCCACGTGTTGGATTACAGCCCACTGTCTCTCATATATAGGAGGCTTGTGTCCCAGCAAGGGAAAAATTATAGGCTGATTATGCTATGCGAATTACTTTTGTTAATGGCTGACATGAAACATTATGTCTGCCGCATGTCTAACGACCTGCTTATCCGTAGAACACGGAATTGGTACTCTGAAACAGCGAGACAGGGACAACGAACTGAAGACCACGAACGAGAAGACGCGACGACTTCAAATTGGAAGTCTATCTAAGGAATTAGCAAGAAGTAGCTCATAATCGTGAACGATGGAGAGAATAGAGAAAGATCCACAAATTAAGATAAAATATAAGTTGAACGATTAAATATGAGTGCTAACATAATCTAATAAGTATTAATAAAGTAAATATTTATTAAAAAAATCCCCGTATGACTATATTAGATTTAGTTCAGGAGACTGATAAGCTAAGTTATTTTTTTCAAAGCTTTGTCTCTCCTCTATTTTGTTGTGCCTAACAGGGTCCATAATGATAACTTAAAATTTTAACTTACCACCTAAGTACAAATTGTGGAATTTGATTGCGGCTAACACGAATTCGAACGCCCATATCCTAGAACCGAAAATTCGAAGACATGTTACATACATTCACCAATCCACACTGGGCCCGTGTGGTGGATTACGGCCCACTTCCTCTCAAAGAGAGGAGGCAGTGGGAACACTATATTTTGATTATGTTAACGCGAATTCAAAGTTAAAACCTAAAGCACTTGTAACAAGAGTAACAACGATCCATAACATAGCTCATAAAACTTAAGTTTAACCTCATCAACCCAAGATCACTTACTTACGTGTCAAAATATTTGTGGAACTCAAGACTCAAGGCGTATGCGCATACCGTGTGGACAGGACGGGCGTGTGTAAACAATTGTTACGTCTTCATGTTAATACTTATAACAGTCTTATGAAGTTTCTTCAACAAACAACGGTTCATGTACATGTTTTAACTTCTATATGATCGTTGCTACTGCGCAGGTTTTTGAAGGAGGAGTTTGCTATGGATGCGGTTGCAGCGGTCATGACTTTGACTAATGACCTCTGCTTGCACGTGGAACAATCTATGTGACTTGGGAGTGAATCCTTGGATTATATAAGACCAACGGGTATATTTTTCCTTTGTAGGTACTTCGGAAGTAAACGTTGCGTCGAAATTCTTCCGAGCTTTTTTTTTTTTTTGGGTGGGAAATCAAATTCTTCCGACCTTAAGAGGGTTTATAAAAGTTGACAACGTCGTAAACAGCTGTCAAAAATTTACCTGTTTTGATTAATTTGGCAATATTACTGTATGAAATTAATAAATGTGGCTAACTAGAGAACTAAAATATTGATTATGAAATGCAATAATTAATATCGTAACACCGAATATTTAGTTTTAGGTGTAAAAAAAGTATTTTGAAACTTTTCAAATGCCTTTTTAACACCTAAAACATTTACAACATCAAATTTAGTGTTATAATTGCAATTCATTATTAATATTCTAGTTCGCTAGTTAGCCACATTTCTTATTTCCATACAGTAATATTGCCAAATTAATCAAAACAGCGAAATATTTGACATCTGTTCGCGACGTTGCCCACATTCAGAATAAACGCTCTTAACCACATGCTAGCTGTACGCAGGAGAAATTTATTAAATCAAATTCGATTACTTATTCATAGAACTTTTGAAAGCAATTGGAATTTTTCGACTAATATTATAATCGGTGTCTGGTTGTGTGACGCAACAGATTTGATGCGGTTTTCACTGTAATTTAGAGAATTAATTTCGGAAGGTTTATGAGTATAATATATCAATATTATACTTACATAATTATAAAGAAGAAATCTCTATGTTTTGTCCAGTGGTAATAAACCGCTAGTTTCAATTATTTTTAGCCAATCTATTCTGTAAAAACTTCAAACTATGTGACGTGAGCTGTCAAAGTGTCAATCCCTCAGTACGCGTAGCATGACAACCATAGAAACGGATTTTCTACGGGTTTTTTCGACGGAAGAATAGACAAAATGACAGATTGTGTTTGTTTATCTGTCATTTTGTCTATTTTTCCGTCGACAAAACCCGTTTCTATTGTGGTCATGCTAAGGGTGCTTGTTGCAGTTCACTTCATCTTAGTTTTGACGGTGAGATTTTTAAGCCGAATTTACAATACGAAACAATTTGCGGAAACTTATTTATTCATGATAGTTTCACGTGTAAATAGATAATTATTTGAAACACGTGAAACTGTATGAACAACTAAGTTTCCGCGACCAATTACGTAATGTAAATCCGGCTTTACAGAAGAGACCGGAAAGTCTCCGTATTCTTTTATCAGATTCTTTAACCCTCTTCAATTGAATGTACGTAAGTACTAAGCTTTCGAGCCTGCAATTCATGGACGTCTTGCAAGAACAGCGTGTTTACAATTTCTATTACCGTTCCCTTTTGTGAATGGAAGTCAAAGATAAATACTTCATCACGTTAAAATAATATTAAAGACCAACGAACCGGTTGCAGTAAATCGCAAACTTGTTTCTTTTCAAGCACTTTCACGCAGCATTGTTAAGGTTTATTTTTATTTTTATTTACATAAGTAAGTCATTTCATCACCAGTAACTTTGTCGGCAGTATCGTAATGATGAGGTTGGTTTAAGTTTTAATGGAACAAGGGAGTTTCTTTTTTCTTTTTGTCTGTAATTGTTCTCTTGAAACGAAACAATAGCTGGATTGTGTGAAAGATGACATGGGTAGAAAAGGGGGTGACTACCGAGATGACGATTAGCCTACGTTCGGACGGACGTAAAAATCACACGACGGGACCTTATCGCGCACTGGATTTTCAACTCTCGGTGTTGAGCCAAGTATTGAGAATCTAACAGAGTACATCCTAGCGCGTCGAAAAAACACACTGTTGAATTTTCAAATCTTGGCGCTAAACAGAGCGTTGAAAATCCAGTGCACGAAAAAAAAATCGCCGCGATTTTATTACGTCCGTGCGAACGTCGGCTAAATGTGGCAATATTGAGTTATTCTTTTATGCATGGACTAGGAAAGTAAAAAACTTTAATTAAATAGGTACCTTCGTGAGTAAAAAGACCACCCGTTTATAAGTGGCAACATTTTTTTAATTGGTTAATTTATTTTTAATTAATCTAATTACGATTTTATCGATATCGTAGATAGACATAGGTAATTACGATTGGTCAAATTGTTCTACAATGTTATTTTATCTATTTTTTTCTTTCTAAAAATTAGACGTTGATTACTTTTGTGTAGGTAATCATTAATCAATATCAATGGATGGTATTGATAAAATACGTGACTATGTAACCAATCTTAATATTTATATTTATTTACTAGCCGACCCGACAGACTTCCTCTCCAAACAATAGTTCATGCAAAAATCCTATAGAAATTGGACATTCAGTTTTTCCCATCTTTCCAATTTTCAGGGAAACGTTTCCAATTTTTCTTTACCTATTAATTCGAAATATTACGATCATTGCCAAATCGGTCCAGTTGTTCTCTAGTGATGCGCTTACCACCGGACAGCATTTCATTTTTATTAATAGAACGTGTTCCTTTTGATGTCCCATAACTAAAGTTATATGCCATAAATAAATATAATACAAAAAAATCTAAAAAAAAAATATAATTCATTATGCCAGTTGATTCTTTGACGTGGTCCTATGATGATACCTTACATGATACCTTAGAGTTATGGGATATCAAAAGGAACACGTTCTATAGATAGATGGATGGGTCAATGTTAAGCCGGCAGAAGGACCTTGCCATTAAACCTATTACGTGTTACGATTTCAAAATTAAAAGGCACACTAAATTTTAAATCAATTAATGTAATGTTTAAGGTGGAACTAGTTGATATTTTTTCCATACAAATTTCAGGGGGGTTTTACTCCACTGTTTGACATGGTACATCCAAAGTTAAACATGATATCGTTTTGTTTCATTATTAATTTTGTCTGTGCGGAAACAGAATAGTAAAATAATGAGCCATTAAAAAGTAAGGAGCCCACAAAGATTCCTTTTTCTTGCTAATTTTAACGCAACTTTGGGGGTAAATAAGCAATAAAAGAAGTGTAAAATCTCCAAAACAAAGTCGGTACCGACAAAGCTCAATTGTCGAAGAGTTCAATAAACTTTATTTGTAATTGATTTATGCAGTGGTTTTTTCATAAAACCCTATTTTCAAAAGGACTTTTCGTAATTTTTTACGCACTCGTTTTACTAAAATAGTTCGGAACAGTGTTTGTGTGCGTGCAAACTAGACGTTGTGCACGTAGACCAGTGTCTAACTGCTCATCACTGATACTATCTCTGTCGGACACGATGCCAGGTGACACAGCGTGCTTTTCGGCCATGCCCACTAGTGAGTTCGAGCCCGCGACTAGTGTCACCTTAAGAATAATTTTCGCAATTACAATTTAATCAATGTGTGTACATATTTACATAATATTTTAAATTCCAAAAAAGTGGAAAAAAAAAAACAAAAACTTACCGCTTCCGTTCATGGTGTTAGCTTGCGTCGGCTTATCGATATGTATCACAGGTATATCCGAGTTATCGATAGGAACAACAACTTGATCGACATCCGCGTCGATGTCGATTACGTGCACGTCACTGTCTTTAGCACTCGCGTCTTGCCCCGTCGGCGCCGGCATTTCAACTAACTGCTACAAAAGAGTGATTACTACTGGCTGTATGTCTGAACCTTTGCCTCGATTGAGGCTGAATAACAATTTGATTGTTTTTATTTTGGTATCGCGGTGTAATATTTTGACGTTTGATTTGAATTTGGAAGATTAGCGTGAAAAATAATGTAGTGTAAACTATTAAGCCCCATTTATTGTTTTTGTTTACGATTAAAGCCTTATTTAAGGACGAAAATAAGTGTTAAATTAGTAAATGGTGCATATTCAATGAAGACCGAATTGAGTCTATTTATAACTTGCGTTACCTACTATATTTATTTATGCAAATAATATTGGTTATCTGTTCTAATCAGTGATACGTAAATGATAGATGTTTGGATTTGGTGATCGTGAGAATTATCTACTACGTGTTTGATTATATTATCTTTTATTTTTATTACGAGTTATTATTGAAATGAAATGAAATGAAATGAAATGAAATGAAATTGTTTATTCTGTAAATAGGATATCAGAATCACTTTTACACGTCATATTAAAAAAAATAAAAATAAGCTAGTTGAGTTCGGCGTTTCCTATCTGACTACTCTGAGAAGAAAGGCCGAAACAAACTCAGAGGTCACAGTCTCTTTTAAAGTCCAGACATAATCTTGGTCAGGCCATATGAGGACCATGTAGATTAGTGTCTGAAATGGTCTTTTGAGGAAAGAACCACACAGATTTGAGTGAACCTGTCCAGTCAGTGCAAGCATTTGTCAGTAATCGTGGAGCTCAACTCAGAACTTAAGGAGCTCAACTCGACGAACAATACCAAAGAAAGGACATTTGGGTAGGCCGCATAAACTACTCAAACTGCCAGACCATAATTAAAACTAACTGAAAAATGAAAATAATAATGATATCCACATAGTCCTCACATTCACAATAATTAAATAAAATAATATAATACTTTACAAAGTAATCATGTCATTTTGAATATAATTTTCAACAATGTCAATGTGTATATAAAACTGGTATATTTTCATGATTTTACAAAATAATTAAAATGTTAAGTTTTATCACAAGGCTTAGCAGAGCGAGCAGTTCAATCCCATGCTTTTTTATCTTCTAAATAATCTGAAATTTTATAATACCCTTTTTTACAAAGTTTAGTTTTAATACAGATTTTAAATCTATTAATGGGTAAGTTTCGAATGTCAATGGGAAGTTTGTTGTAAAAGCGTATACATTGACCCATGAACGAGTTGCCTACTTTGTGGAGACGTGTGCGATGCACAGCAAGATTGTGTTTATTCCTGGTATTTAAACTATGAATATCGGACATTTTCTTAAAATTTGATATATTTTTGTGTACATACAATAGGTTTTCAAAAATATATTGTGAGGCTACAGTCAGAATATTTATTTCTTTGAATTTTTCTCTAAGGGAATCTCTTGGACCTAGGTTGTATATGGCTCGAACAGCTCTTTTCTGTAGAACAAAGATAGTATCAATGTCCGCACAGGTTCCCCAGAGAAGAATCCCATATGACATAAGACTATGAAAATAACTAAAATAAACAATTCTGGCTGTATCCACATCAGTTATCTGTCTAATTTTTTTAACAGCATAGGCGGCCGAACTTAGTCTTCCTGACAATTTTTCTATGTGTGGGCCCCATTGTAATTTACTGTCAATAGTGATTCCAAGAAAAACTGTCGAATCAACAGGGTCCAACTCTGTTCCATTTACTTGAACATTGGTAGATAGCTGCCTGACATTTGGCATTGAAAATTTAATGAGTTTAGTCTTTTTTTCGTTCAGTAGAAGATTATTTACATTAAACCAATGCACTACTTTAGAGAGTGCATCGTTAACTTGTTCAAAGTTGACTAACTGACGTTTGATTTTAAAAATGAGCGAAGTGTCATCTGCGAATAATACTATCTTGTGATTATCCCTTATGTGATAAGGTAAATCATTTACATAAATTAGAAATAAGAAAGGCCCAAGAATTGAACCCTGCGGAACGCCCATGGTGACCGCAGATCCTGCAGATTTCTTGCCATTAACATCGACCCTCTGGATTCTGTTGTTCAGATAAGAAGTCAGAAGGTCAAGAGCCTTGTCCCTCATACATATATTTATTATGTATACAAAAGAATAAAGTTGTAAGTAGGTTCTTGTTTTGTCCTAGCATTAAGATTAATAGACGACTTCCGTCGGTGCGCAATATTGCAGACGCACGTGCTAATGAATGGATACGTTAAAAAAAAATAGGGGTTAAAGTTTAGAAACGGGGTTGGGTTTAGAAACGTGCCGCTTCGCTAGAAAGAATGTGAGGTTATTTGGGGGTTCTAGAGGATCAAAGGATAATAAAAAAATATTTTTTTGTCGGAGAAGCATTAAAAAAAAATGTATTTCTTTCTAAATTTAAAAAGAAACTACTTTTTACGGATACAAGAGTGAGCCTGGAGAGCCAACAAAGACCCCGCCATCCCAGTTCGTAGTTAAGTTTTTTTAACCATTCAGATAAAGGAAAATTATATTTGACCTTGACCTTTGAGACGTTTGACATTTACCTTGAAAATGGGTCTCCTGTGAACTTGTGGGTGGGGGATGACTTGCCCTCTTCCTGTCTCCTCCCTTCCAGCACCCTCTAAATTTCATTTACCAACCTTTTTATCTATATTATATTTGTCATATAAAAAAATCGTTAACAAAAAACTAAGTATCCGGCGGGGGGAGTGGGGGTTAACTACCCTTCATACTCCCCCTCTTCCCTACCCCTATCGAGGCGGCACGTTTCTATGCTTTAAACATCGTCGGAGATACATAGCTTTTATTTAAAACGATAATTAAATTTAATATGACCTAAATCTTCCAGAAAATTTTGATAAATGAAATGTGGAAGGAGGTCGAAGGGTGGAGAGAGGCAGAGGGCAAATAGGGGATTATTTGCCCTCTGCCTCTCTCCTCCCTTCACTTCACAGGGGACACATTTTCAAGTTCAATGTCAAACGTCTCGAAAGTCAAAGTCAAATTTAAAAAATTATGTTACATTTAATGGTAATTTTTTTTTTGAAGAAGGCTTAATTGACGTAGATGACGGGGGTTCATTCGCTCGCTTTGCTCGCTTACTTGAGCCTCGTAATCCCCTTCGAAACTAACCTGTCCGAGTCGGGGAGTCCCAGTTCCCGAGCTCGCTTCGCTCGCCTTTGCATCCTAAGTTCTCATTTCCTTTTTTCTAAGTCGAGATGTTTCGGTACTTGGGGCACCCCGACTCGAGACAGGTTAGGTTCAAAGGAGATGGCAGGGTCTTTGTTCGCTCACTCGGCTCGCTTTCGTATTCGTTAATAAGTTGATTTTTTTTAAATAAAAAAAAAAATATTCTCGAAAACTAGGAGTTTGCTAGTTGTGACATTTTGCAAAAACGTTCTAGATGAGGACATCTAATTTACGCAAAAGCTTGTCACGCGCGGTCCATAAAGTACAGTGGAACCAATATGAACCAATATTTACGTTCCTAACTGAAAAAAAAAAATACTCTTAATAAATTAAAAAAATGGGTATCCGATAAAAAATGTTGTGGAGGGTTCAGGACACCCTCTAGAACCTTCAAATAGCTTCCCATTCTTTCTAGCGAGGCGGCACATTTCTAAACCCAACCCAGAAAATATATCTAGGTACGGTGTTTGGAAATTTGTTTACGAGATCGAATTCGTCATTTATTCTTGAATTTTCCATGAATAAATATTTATAAAATATTAACTCTAAATCATAAAAAACATGACCTACACATCAGAAACAACATTAACGTTGGTAGTTTGATAAAACCGGTTTTCCTGCTGTTAACAGTTCAACTAATAATGATCAAGTTGAATGTTTTGATGCGTGTGTACTTTCTCTCTCCTTGAACATCATCATTACATATAGGTTCCTTGCTCCTGTTTCATGTTTATTATTGTATGTATACACACATAACATCACGGCTGTATTCCTCGAAGACTTGGACAGAGGTGTGTCTATAGCACACCCACATTTCGCCAGTTTATTGTATATATACATATTTATATAGATAAGTATATGTAAATGTTACCCGCAGTATTGTGTCTCCTTTTCTACCTTTAATCCATCCAAATGTTGTCTTTAAAAATCGCTTTTAGCGATAATATAAGACCGCCCATCGTGTCACCCTACGTAAAATTTCTACATTTATATTTGACAGCGCCGTCCATTAATCAAGTGATGTTTTTAGTTACTCCCCCCGCCTCCCCCCTGGTGATAAGTGGCGAGGTTTTAGACTAACACCACCCCCACCCAAAATCTCGTGTATTTTTTGGAACAAAGTAAAATGAAGATCAGGTAAGCATGATCTAATGTTATTCTGGAAAATTAAACACCGTGATTAAAATGTCTTGACAGACGTTAAGGGTGCGGGTTGTACTGACTGGTATAAAATTAATAAAGGAAAGGTGTAATTATGTGAAAAACACCGCTTTTTGGTGTAGACGGCGCGTTGAACGAAAAAATAAATACACGTGATTTCTCACTATACGCGACCTCACTCGTGATATTTCGTGATTTTTTCCGAACCCCTCTCCCCTCTTTCGAATTTCAAATTTTTATTGTCTACGTTAAATAAAGAATATTCTATCGTAGTATCTATCTACTGTTTTTCATATAGGTACTTCGGTTTATAATTCGCGGTGTGAACCGAAGTATGAATAAAAAGACAACGTAGCTCTCACAAATCCCTGTGTTTATAGCATAGAGTATAGACAGTATAGATGAGGCCAAGAGAATGATGACTCTAAGTAGGTTTTCATTAATGAAATCCATAAACAGAAACAAAATTGGACTAAAAGGTTGGTCAGGACTTCAGGACCTCTTTCATTTTTGACCATAGTGTAGGTTGAATCCTTTCTGCTAATCTACGTCCAATTATCACTCACTTTTGACATGTATAAAATACCTGTCACTGTACGATATCTATAAATGTGAAATGTTTATATATTTGTTATCGTTTACGTACACAAATAATAATTTGTTTTAAACGATTATTATTTACAAATAACGAAGTAAACTGACTGCTGTTTCAAACGTGTCGGTTGTCAAACTGTCGCAGGTAACCACCGAGTAAGGAGTGAATGTTTAACACTTGTATTAAAGTGTACAATAATAATTGTATAATATCGCTTATTTACAATGAGTAGGGTTGTCAGTATCACTTTCCCTACGGAGCGTTTTGTTTGCCCAGCATCGACACTATATGGACGCCGGACGGTTAGGTACACATTTTGTGACCATGCCCAGCTGTGGATTACGATATTGATGATGCTATTGTTTGATTATTATGGTGAAGGGTGGGCGTTTTGGGGGACTGTCTTATGTAATTTTGGCGTTCGAAAAGTGCTGATTTTCAGCCTAGTTTGAATAAATGACTTTTGAATTTAGATTTTTTTTATATTGTTGATGCTAAATTCTACGTTACCTATAGTCTGTTTCAGAAGTATCTTATGAAAATGTAAACAAGAAAACGTACTTGTGGATGCCGAATTGTAGTGCCACTTACAAATTGAGTGCTTTGGTTTGTTTGTTTCAATACTTAAGCCCGAAATGATAACAGACTTTAAATCGCCTTAAAGATTTTTTTTTTGCATTTGAAAATGGAGGAAAATTTTGTAATCTCATTTTTCTTCGATGATTATTCAATTTTAATAATGTTATTCAAACAATAATTGTAGGAAATAGTGGGGGATAATATATAAACTTCAGATGTTATTAGTGAGTGATTAACATGAACAGGGATAGTTTAGGTACACTTTTACCAAATACTCTTGGAACAGGTTATGGGTAAATTTGGTTCTACTACAGTAACTGCAATTATCATACTGTATTACTAACGCACTTTTTTATAAAAAGATTATATAAATAAAAAACATTGGCACTCCGGGAGTGCCGACAGAAGTGAAAACTTGAAAAAAATCAGCACCGCGGGAATCAACGCGTTGATGACTTTTACTTCACGCACCGCGGTAGTCAACGCGTTGATGTCTTTTACTGTAACGCAAGTTACGGTGTCGGTAACTTGCGTTACAGTGTCGCGAAATCAATGGTTTAGTGTCATCTTAAAAATGCCCAACGCGAAGTTTTCACTTAAAAAAAAATTGTTTAAGTTTAATTACATTTTTTTTCGATTTTGCTGGCCTTAGCCTTAATGAAGAAGTATCATGGTTAGAAAACGTGCTTAAAATATTGCCAATAAATTAAATTTCAGCCTGCATACCAATTGTTTTATTTCCCACATCACTTCGTCTGTAAAACTTCTATATTAGAACTCATTATTGTGTCCTTGACTATTTGACTCTCAAGCAAATGGCAGCGCGGCCTACCAAACGCGGAATATAAAAACGACTGACTGAAAATAATATTTTTACAGCAGTAAGCAGGAAGTTGCGTAATCATAAGCCTTGTGGGTGGGTCACTTTTTATTGGTTTTTATTTATAAGCGTAAGGCGCTATTTGTCGTCAGAATTGTGAATAGGAAAATAAACACTCACAACCCTTTTTATTATTTTTAACAAGGGGTGACTTTTAATTTTCTTTATAAAGTATTTCTAACATCTCACTTAAAAGTTACCTGGTTATTGAACATTTTTACAAGTTCTAAGACAAATGAATTCGTTGAACACATTATTTTTTTATCTACGACTTTTGAAAATAGAACAACGATAAATTAGCCTCGTAAAAACTTATAAGGGGCAATGATTTGCTCCTTGGCATTTCACGAAATCGTTGAGATACTTAACCTTCCTATACCCGCGCATTGGTCTGGAACTTTTGTAAGACCGACAAAATATACTCGAACGATTTTTTCTTTTTTTCTGGCATTTTATATTTTCTGTTAGCTGTCTGATTCGTTGCTACGTTTATACCAGGGCGCAAATTGTGTTCGTGCGAGTAGCAGTAGGCCGTATTTGGCGACAATTGGGATAGGGTTTAATTTTTTTCTGCCTTAAATGTTTAATGTTTCTCATGAAGTTCTCTTTTAGATTTGTAAGTTTGCTTTTGTTTGTTAGAAGAAAATATAATTTTTTGCTAATACTTCGTAAACTCTTACGAAAATCGTACTACGAGTATTTCAAAGACTGAAGTAATGGTTTATCGAACAAAGCATTCATCTACTGAGCGTCTCTTTTCTTTAGTTAAGTAATATTCTTTGGTGTTTGATTTATTTTTTGTTATGTATTTTTGTGGTGTGCAATAAAGTATATATAAATAAATAAATAAGTAAGTAAGTTAGGATACATTTTATCCTAACTAAAATTAATATTATAAATGCGAAAGTGAGTTTGTTTGTTTGTTACGCTATCACGCTACAACGGCTGACTTGGGTTAGGACATAGGATAAGTACTTTATATCCCACTATTCCCACGGAATCGATATTTATGCGGGTGAAACCGCAGGGCGCAGCTAGTTATCAATAAATTGGCTTTATCTTGTTCACGATATTCCCTAGTTTCTTGAAAACATAATTTCACCAATTGGCAGGTATGTGTCACAGAATTAGGCGCGAGTATAGGAAGGTTAACTGGAACTCATTTGTTTCCATTCATTTGATATGTCACACGGTACAGTTTAAGAAACCTTAAAAAAATAAATAAACAAAAGTGAACCCCTTATTTATGCAAAATCCATTTATTAACGTTGCACGTATGGGTCACAAAATTCATATGTGCACCAAATTACAACTGAATCGGTCCAGCAGATTCAGAGCAAATCTGCTGTGACAGACGGACCGGACAGACAGACACACGAGTGATCATATAAGGGTTTACTTTTTCATTTGGACGTACGGAATACTAAAAACTTTAAATAGGAATGTTTTTGACAAAACACTGACCGTATGAATAGCCTTGTTATAATTGTGAGACATTTTAGCCAGTAGTGAACCACAAAATCACAACACTAAACACGTTTACGCTCAAATATTTCAAAACCGCAAAATATGCACGTGCCTTTCGGCCCCTAGTCGAAATTACACTGTACAAAAATGTTTTTTTTTCGGAAATATTTTTTTAAAGTATAATTTATGATAATTCGCTATTTTACTTGTCAGAAATGCTTGAATGATTTGTGAGAGTTATTTGTTATTGGTAGTTAGGAACTGTGGTTACCGGCCAGTGGTCACGGCCGCAACTTAAGTATGAGCTGTAGGCTCAGACCAAATAAAAAACCTAGAAATAGCGCTGTCAACAGTGACGTGAGGTCAGTTTCGAAAACGTGTGCACTTAGTTAGATGTAGTTTAATTTGATTGTAGTTAGATTGTGGCCATGTAAACGTGTATGCACGGAGCGGAGGTGTAGTTTTGGCATGCTTCGCGGTCTTGGATTTTTATTTGGTCTAAGGTTGTAGGTAAAGGAAAAAATCGTGAGGAAGCCAGTATGTCCTAGAACCCAAAAATTCCAAGACATGTGACATCTACCAACCCGCACTGGGCCCGCGTGGTGGATTACAGCCCACTACCTCTCACTGAGAAGAGGCACGTGTCTCTGTAGTGGGAACATTATAGGCTGATTAGTAATAAAAATAAAGTTGACAAGTACAATTGTCGGAGGCAAAAAAAAAAAAAAAGTGACAAATAAATAGGAAATAAATTCGTTTATTTGAAGTACATTATAAACTAAGACAGAAACTATGAGAAAAATAAATAATAAATCATCCTAACACTGGTCAAACCAATAGGAACACCGGTTTAAATTAAAAAAAAAAAAGTTGTGGCACTCCGGGAGTGCCGACAGAAATGAAAACTTAAACAAGATCGCTTTGGTGGAAGAAAAATACTTGTATAGAACATTGATCCGTAATGAAATATAAATAAAAGACGATTGTGCTTTTTATTTATATTTCGTTGTATAAATAAAGAGCAAAATCGCGTTAAAACCTTTAAAGTAAAAATACTTGCATAGAACATTGATCCGTAACGTTTTTATTCATCATCATCTTCATCCTGTTTACAGGTTGTAAACAGGATGAAGATGATGATCGAAAGATGCTCGGAAAATATGTTGGTACCGTCTGACGGCCAACTCTAGCACCGCGCACGCTCATTGGTCAAATCAAATAGCGCGCACTTCCCCGGCTTCTTGTTACACACTTCCGTCCCTTTTCACGAAATCACTCCCACATATTGCAAGAACCCACGCATGGTCGTACCCAGCTTTTTTTATGGGTGGGGCTGAAGGAAATAAACTCAATAGAAATAGTAGGAAATTCTCTCGATAAAACTCTATAACTACGCATGCTCACTCGATTCATCAATGCTGCATTGTTTCGCGCGGTAATTTTGAATATAATTTGTTACTAATTACCAAAATTTTTAGCTTCGATTCAGGGACCAGGGGTGGGGCAGATGCCTCACCTTGCCACACCGTGGGTCCGCCCATGATCCCACGGATTGCAGATTGCAGAAAAGGGAGAGGAAAGATGTTACACATAAAAAGCAAGCTGTATAATGCATTTACGCATTTTCAAACAACCCTAGGTTACGCAGTTATATCCTATAGCACTAAACGATGGATAATTACAGCGGGTAATTGTATAAGGAACGAGGAAATTCACGTTACGCTGCGTTACCGGTAACTTGTTACGTGGCGTTTCGTAAGGAAGTTTTACTATTATGCTCTAATTAATTTTACTGATACTGATTAAGGAGGGGGTTCAACTAGAACTACTTCATTTATTTTCAATTAGAAAGAAGTCGTAAACGTTGAGTATACTGCAAACATTCCTACAGCAAACATAGTATACGCAAAATTTCCAGAAGCAAATTATTGTCTTTTACCTAAATTATTTCAGTTAGAACTTGAAATAAATGCCATTACTTACCTTCCCCCACATAAACTCCAGCACGCGTAGCATGACCACCGTAGAAACGCGTTTTGTCGACGGAAGAATAGACAAAATGACAGATTGTAATTGTTTATCTGTCATTTTGTCTATTCTTCCGTCGAAAAAATCCGTTTTTACGGTGGTCGTGCTACGCGTGCAGTGGTTAAAAGCATTAACTACTTATGTATCACAACCCAGCAGTGCTATTTTGTTAAAATCTCACCGTGAACGCTTAGGTGAAGTGCGCTGTCATTCCACCATATGCTAGGGATTGACACTATTGACAGCTCACTTTCAAGCTCACTTCACCTAAGCGTTCACGGTGAGATTTCTACAGAATAGCACTGCTGTACCCTAATTACGTAATACAACACAATTACAATCTGTTTCGATTTGAAATATACTGCTAATCCATTACTACATAACTTGGAAAAAACTCAGTTTAACAACGTAAATAACGCAATGAAATGAATGTTGTTGAACTGTCAAAATGAAACAAATTAGGCAAAATTGTTTTTTGGAAATAAGTTACGCAATACGGACGCGCGCCGCCGACCATCGAAAAGATCAAAATGAAGATCGCTAACAGTTATAGACCGATTCTTATTATAAGGTAATATTGATATTGGTTCAATAAATGTATTATATTACAATTTACTATATTATATTAAATGACTCTGAGAATACTCATCGACTTATTGTTTCCTTTTAACGTGTCCGCTAGCTGGGGGAAGCCTTTAGCCTAGTAATTTACAAATGAATGTCGCAATGGTCTTTGGCCATTCAGACAGATTTTGTTTGGTAAATCTATCAAAAAATTCATCTGCCTAGCCTTGTCCGAACTATATTGGGGTCGGCTTCCAGTCTAACCGGATGCAGCTGAATACCTGTATTTTACATGGAGCGACTGCCTATCTTTCTTTTGTTTTTTTTTTTTTTTTTTTTTTTTTAGTAAACGTCGCCCCACACTAGGAATTTCTCCTGTATCGTGGGTGCCTTTCACAAACACTTAAACTCACATATACAAACAGCCAGACCCGGAACAACTACTTGTAGGTCATACAAATATTTGTTCCGTGCGGGGATCGAACCCGCGACATGCAGCGCAGCAGTCAATCGCTTAACCACTGCGCCAACCGTGCCGTCAAAATATAAAAAAATATAATATCTGACCTCCACAACCCAATAACTGGGTAATACGATACCTCTTGGTAAGACTGTTAGTCAGACTTTTGGGCTTCTGACAACCCGTAACGACTGTCAAAGATCTACAAATGACAGTCGGGATTAACGGCTTAACGTGCATTCCGAGGCACGGAGGAGACTTGGTGTGTAAAGTACCCATCCACGTAGGCTTGCAGAAAAAATAACGATATATCGATATTCTTTGATCAATATATCGATATTTTTAGGCGATATTTATTATTTCGATATATCGATATAAAACATCAAATATCGAAAATGTATCAAATTCGATATATGTATTTCCAATAGCAACATTGTAGTCGCCACTAACTAAAACCGCTGGAAATGAGAACCGTAAACGTTTTTTTTTCATTTTCCACTTTCAACGTGGTTTTGAGGTAGAAATGCAAGAAGTGCCAAAAAATAACGATATATCTATATATTTTTTTCGGTATATCGAAATCGATATTGATATTGTTTTTAAATATCGATACGATATACATATATCGATACTTTTTGGCACTTCTTGCATCCCTACCACGGACCAAGCGCGGCAAGCGTAGCTCAACCTAATCGATTGACCCGTGCGGTTGTTATTACTTAGCCACAAGCTCCTCTTAAAAACCCCAGATTACATCTTTGTTAGGGTTCAATCTCTGGGAAGTCGGTCGTAATAATTCTGCACAGGCTAAATATTTACTCAACGAGGAGTAGTTGCCTACTTTTAAATACACATACATAAACTCACGCCTTCTTCCTACGGGGGTAGGCAGACACTAGAGAACGCCACCTGCTACGATCCTTACATACTCTTTTTGCTTCATTTACGGTCATAAATCAGCACCTTAATAGGCATGATGACTAAAAATACTTTTTTGTTCGTCGGGTAGATTATTAAAAATATTGGACACGTTTTTTTCTTTTTTTACGCACTTTATCAAAAGTTTACGGCGATATTTTGAGTTAAAATTTGCCATAACATCACGAGTCTGTAGATTTAATACTTATTTGTGACGTTGCGACCCCCAGTCCCCCAACTTTAATGCGTTTCATCTAAGTGTTTTTTAATTAAATGATAAAAATACATTTCTAATATTTTTTTTAATCTAACTGACGGACTAGAATAGAATTTCTTTTTTTACCTAGGCATCATCCCTATTGATATCATGACATCATCCCATAATTATTTTGAAGGATATTGCGAATCCTCATAATTATGTTCGAAAACTTTGTTGGCAATAACGCAATGAATTTTGTTGAACTGGCAAAATGAAACAAATTTTGATTGATCGTGTGTAACGATATAAGGGTGTACGCTTAGCATGACCATAATAGAAACAGGTTTTGTCGACGAAAGAATAGACAAAATGATAGATAAATAATCACAATCTGTCATTTTGTCTATTCTTCCGTCGACAAAACCCATAGAAAATGCGTTTCTGGGGTTGTTTTGCTATGCGTGCACAGCAGTACCCTAATTACGTAACTTATTTTCGTAAACAATTATGCCTAATTTGTTTCATTTTGACAGTTCAACAACATTCATTGCGTTATTTACGTTGTTGAGCAGATTTTTTTCCAACTTATGAAGCAATGGGTTAACAATCTGTTTCAAATCGAAACAGATTGTGATTGTGTTTTATTACGCAATTAGGGTACAGGTCATATATACATATATGCACGCCCGTTGCGAGTATTATGCATCTGACGTTTCTGAGCAACATTACCAATAAGCTTACCTACCTACTTAAATTTGTGAAAGTGTAAATCTGGGGCAGTAACACTATTCGATGAAATCATCTAGAAAGAAGAACTACTACTTCATTTAGCATTCGAAAAATAGCGGCAAAATAACAACAGTTATTGTTGAAATTTCTGTATTTTAGATTATTTTTTTAAATTAAATTATATGGTAAATAGATTACATTGCTTTGTATTTATCGTGAAATAACGAAGTTTATTATACGTTTATTTATATAGAAATAACGAAAGGATGATAACCGTTATTTTTCTATTATATAACAATAAATGGACTATAATAAATGATAGAAGGGGAAAAGAACAGCACTTTTTTGAAGCGGCATTGCGAATATGGCTACCGATTTTATCCCGGGCCAATCCAAATTCACAATTGGCTATATAATGGTTTTTGAGAAACCAATTAGTAATATTATATTTATTTAACTCAAAATATGAATATTTCAGCAAAATTTTCAAAATCAAGTTATATTTTTAGCTCACGACAATACAAAATTCATTTATGAATGAATGCACCGACTGCAACTGTGACTGCAGCCTGGTTTAACCTGACTCGATAAATCGTGAACCCCAAGATCAGTATCGTGCATCTGGACAGAGGGTCCTTTTTTTTTTTTTCTTGCTGATCCAGTTGAGACTTATAGGGAAATTAGTTAAAAATAGTAAAAACTTAAAGCCTCTGGAGCCTCATGTTTCTTGGGGCCACAGAGGCCATTGCATATCAACGAGTAGACCGGGGGGCGCGGTAATGGTAGGGAAGACGTGCCCTTAGGATAAGGAAGGACGAGCCGTACCGATATGCGTCCTAGAGTAGGCAATGGAATAGTGGCGAGACGAGTGATTCACAATACAATATTCATAAGGTATTTTTCTTATTGTCAACTAGCCTATATCTATTGAATAGTCTATTCTTCTCTATCCATCGAATTTGGCACAACTCGTAAAGATTGATAGAATTTCAAATTCACAAGCTGGCTATGCCGAGTATGTGAATAATACATCATAATATTAAACGATCTATTATGTACTAGTGCATAAATGTTGCGTTTGAAGTTCATAAGTCACTACCATACCAGAGTAAAATAAAGTAACAGTATTATGACTCGGCAGTGACCTTGAAATAATTACCTACGGCCGCTCGGTAGTACCTTCCGCGTCGGTGCGTAACTGTGGGCACTCGTTGCGTACACTGAGATTTAGAAGCGCGTCGTTTCGGCCGTTTTCTATGAAGATATAATACTATTACTTATTTATACAGTGCCAATACAGTACGCAACTTTATTATTTGAATCAATTAATTTTATGTCTCACACGTGTTCGTTGTTATATTGTGAATGATTATTTAAAAGCGAATTTATGGTGGCTTGCATTGTCATTTGGATATAATATACTTAGTGGTGTGTTGAGCAATAGGTGATCATGGTGGTGACATTGGTTGCAAAACTCTATTAACAAAATGAAATTTAAAGATATTATTAGGCTTATTCGTGACTCTCACGAATTTACTCGCCCGAAACGGGCGGATCGACGCTTTTAAATAGTATTATTTTTCTTGAGGCGATTCGCACGAAGCTAATTTATTTTTAGGCGAATCGACAACTCCAGAAATAATAATGTAAATTAAAAGTGTCGATTCGCCCGTTTCGTGAGAGTAAATTCGTGTGAATCACTAATAAGCTTATTATTGCCGAGCTGTCCGTAGTAATATATTTATGCCCGTGATTGTAAACAGGTACACGCAGTGCGTTTGCCGCGTATAAAATAAGGTTTGTATTTACAGAGGTATCAAACAAAAAATTTACTAGGTACGCCAGATCAGAGGGCTGGCTTATTTCTTGGCCAAATAATCAGCATCGCCATACAACGTGGCAATGCTGCCAGCCTTTTGGGCACTTTTCCTGTTGACAATGATGCGGACGAATTTTTAGATGCCCTATGATTCTTCCCCTCCTTTTTAGGGTTCCGTACATCCGAATGAAAAAAACAGAACCCTTATAACCCAAACTCAAAGCATTTATTTAAAAAAAAAAACAATTGTCAAGGTGTCGGTAAGTCAGAAAGATGAAGCTAGTTGCTCATTCCAAAGCGTAGTAGGTTCCTATGGAGAAGAACGGGCAAGAAACTCAACGGACAGTCTATAGGATCACTCGTATGTCTGTCTGTCTGTTTGGCTGGCTTGTTGACTGGTTGGCAGTCCGTCTGTCACAGCCAATTTGCTCCGAATCTACTTAATCAATATAGTTGAAATAGTATACGGTACACATATGAATTTTTGTGACCCAAACACGGACGTATAAAGTAAATAAATGAATTTTGAATATGGGAGTCACTTTTCGGAGGCAAATTGAGTTTTAACAAACTGTACCGTGTGACATATCAAATGGAAGGGCTTGTTCTGAGAATCTGCAATATATATTTTTAAAATAAATACTTTTAAAAATCTTTAAGAAAATAGATGAGAATAAACCTCATTGTCTCCAAAACAATTGAGCCAAAATTTTTGAAAAACATACAGCGAATGGTTCTTTACTCATAGATGACAGAAAAATCTATTAGACTATGGTTTTAAAATAACATGGTAAATCTTTCAATATTGTGCGTAAAAACTTACATTTGCAGTTGGAATGTATGGGAGAACATGTTTTTCAACTACAATGTTAAGTTTGTCCTTGAGATAAATTCATCCCAACTACGGAACCCTTCATTATACATGATCCGACACGCTCTTGGTTGGTTTTTCTTTCTTTGTTTGTATTTTCTATATACTTTCGACATTGATTATTTATTTAATTTTGTGTGGAGTGTAGTGTAGGTTTCGTCAAAGTTACTGTTTGTGTAAAACAAACAAAGAATAATAACTTTCCAAGGCTATTGAAGCTTAATTTTTTTTTTATACCAAAAGCATTATAAAAGTTAAATGTAACTTTTACAAAAACGCGAAAATAACACTTATAAAAACGCGAAGTAAGCATTAAAATCAGTTCACTCACACAGGTACTAGCATACCAATTTCATTGTAGGTACGTAGGTATAGTGTGTTGAAGAAAATATTTCCCAGAATGCTCACGCTCTCTTCGTAAAGAGAACTATCACTTTACCCGACCTGGGAATCGAACCAAGGACCCCCGCGCTCAGCAGTCGCGCTTGTAACCACGGGATAAAAAAAAACCAATAACACTGCCCGTGTTTTTTTGGGTTTTTTCATTAGGCATTTCTTAGTAACAGCCCGGAGTTAGTAATTTGGCTGCGGCTGATCTCACTCCGCCTATCGGGTTGCCGTTCCATCGGACTATGAGAGTAAGGGAAGAGAGAGTGCACCAGATGATATAGTGTACAAGTGTGTGCGCAGACACACTTGTGCACTATAACATCTCCCACGCCAGTGGCTAGTCTCCGATGAGATTGGTCGGCAGAAACTCGGTCTATTATTAAGACCTAATTGTATGCTACCTAGTAGTAATTATTATCTGCATGAAGTTAGCACGCATTTATGCTATCTAGGTACTATATAACATAATGTGTATTTCACCAGGTTTTTCAAGCGACAGACTCTTCACCCAATGGGTGGAAATAGAATAGAATGGAACGGATCGGGATAATATATGCCAGTGACCTTGAGTGGTGAGCTTGCGTGTTCTGTACTGAGCTCACGCAACGCGTCGTACGTCCAGCCAATAATAGGACTCGCCCATCAAGGAGCCCTGTCCAAATCAGACGCATTATTAATTTATTATACATAAAACAAAAAGTATTAAAAAAAACACGTACCTATACTAAAATATCAATAATTAAATAATCTTTAAAATGGTGAAGGTTTCAGAAAAATACGATTAATAGATTTTTGTGATTGTCAGTTTTTTTCCGTGTTAGCGCGGCTGTGTGGAAGGGTTCGGTGAGAAAGCAATATAGTGGGTTTTGGAGACATTTAATGTTAGCAGATTACAGGAAAGCCAGTCCATCACTATACCAAGAGCATTTTCAGCCGAGCGGTGTGCAGAAGCCCGAAGAATCGTTTGTCACGCTATGGGCATGTGATAAAAAGGGATGAAACACACGTAACTAAAATACTGATGAATTTAAATTTGATGGATGGAGAGGGAGAGGAAGACGAAAGAAAAAAATGGATGGATTGTGTGAGGGATGATAGAAAATGGAGTAAATGATAGTGACAGAGACAGATAGTGTGACAGGACCGACCCCAAGTAACGTGGAACAAGGGCAGCACGCTTAGCATGACCACAATAGAAACGGGTTTTGTCGACGGAAGAATAGACAAAATGACAGATAAACAATCATAATTTGTCATTTTGTCTATTCTGCCGTCGACAAAACCCGTTTCTATAGTGGTCATGCTACGTGTGCTGGAATACGATGTGTCTTCCCAAAACATGTGCCGTCTGAATAGGCAGCTATATAAATACTTATGTATCACTTTGATTTCGTAAATGTCATGGATGTCGTAAAGAGTCAGTGCACCCGGATCCATTGTATGCAGAAATGAACTGCTTATCTGATGATTATAATAAAACAACAACGTGAACAAAAGAGTTTTATTAATAGAAGATGAGAAATGCAATGCTAGTGGAACTAACTTGTTTATGTGCAATCAAAACAAAAACCATAAAACAATTAGGTATATTAAGGTGAATTCGCAGTTATAGCCCGCGAAATTCATTATTTTTTCCTTTTTTTGCAAATTGCAAAAAAAGTTCACCTCGGAGATCATAACTACTTAACTGGGCTTTCCTGTGGGTGCCTTAAGCTACTACACTTAAAACCTCCAGTCAGAGGTTATTCAACTATGCTAATTAAAACTAGGTGAACGCTCGCTAAGAGCACCCCCAGCGGACCCCGTCAATTCTGCTGACATCTCTTTGAGGCGCGCGTGGAACTCAACGCGTCGTCGACCCGGGCCTGGTCCTTATCGGACGGCGAGCTACCCATTGCTCACCGTCCGCAAGTCTGCGCCTACGGTGGCCAGAAATCGGCCTGCTCCTGGGGCGGTTAGGGGAGTGAGGGCCCGAAATTTGCTTTTCCCTCACGCATTCCGCCTCCTCCTTTGCGAGCATTACCGCTTCACAGAAGGAGGTAACGGCCTCCCATTTCCTCTCGCTCCGTACCATGGCCTGAACCAGGGCCGGACGCGAGAGATCACCGCCGCCGATCGCCTCCACGAGGACACGGCGAGCCCGTGTGTACCCGGGCTTACAGATATGTATTTACGGAATTATAATAATTACTAAGGCACCAAGTCCCAATATACTAAACACAAATACATACAATTCATAAAATCAATAATTGATAGATAGGTACTCTTTAAGTTAGATTTGTTCCATAATAACTTTTCCATGAAAGATTTGATTATATGGAACAAATCTATCTTGGAATCTGTGTATAATTTTTTATAAAGCTTAATTTATTATCCTGATCAAACATTTATGATTACAAACTAACGTTCGAGGCAAACAAGTTACGAAACAGTTTTAGTAATTTTTTCAAGCAATATAAATAAAAACAAAAATATATTAAGTGGGTTTCCTGATTTAGAAGATATTGCAATTATTATTATTGAATTGATATTGAAGATATTGTTTAAATCAGTAAACAACATAACCTCTATTACAAAAAAAAAAAAAAACAGTGGCACTCCGGGAGTGCCGACAGAAGTGAAAACTTGAAAAATCGGCACCGCGGTGCTCTACGCGTTGATGTATTTTACTCTACGCACCGCGGTAGTCAACGCGTTGATGTCTTTTTAATGGTCAAAAGCTGGTGTCGTCACAGTATCGTGAAATCAATGGTTTAGTCCCATCTCAAAAATGTCCAACGCGCCTAAAGAAGTTTTCAATCCAAAAAAACATACAGACGAACATATCCCTAAACCCCTCCTAAAATTATACTTCATGCATCTCCGCACTTCTCCCATTTCGGACATTTATAGCATTCGTCGAGCATGATTAAAAAAAAAATCAAATTACGTGTCGACTTGAGAACCTCCTATTTTTTACTGTGGGTTAAAAAAAAAACATATTATAAGAAGTTAGAAAAACTAGAATCAAAGCGATATGCAATAAATCAAACCAAAACCGGTACTTACGATATTTTATCTATGGATCACATAATTTGCATAGTTATTAATATTTTACTGACGTCATCTTTTTACAAAATGGGCACGAAGTGTATAATTGTCGTGGCGAGATCTAAGAATTGATCTAAACGATATTGCCAATTTTAGCTGGCCATTACATGAAACACAATCATTTCATGAAATGGTTGTGTTTCAGCATGTTCATTTCAGCCAATGTAGCTTGGTATTATAACGATACTTCACTGCACCTTTATCTTCTATTTGCATATTTATAATTGCTTTCCAATCGAATTATCGTCCGCCGCCATGATGCACAACAAAAACAAAGCAAAAACAAAACGTCTCTACCGGTGGATAATCTAACTATTTTACGATATGATCACTAATGTTTGGCCACATCATGAAAAAGTAGTGCATTTAACTGTGCATATCGTCAAACGTTGAGCATTCAATGATCTGGCCAGATCACATCATGATGTGGCCAGCAGCGGTCGATGTTTTATTTCATGAAATGCAACCATTTCATGAAATGGTCGGTCATTTCATGAAATTATCAATTCTAAGATCTGGCCACGACATATATACTACTTACTCGTAAATGGGGAATCTTTTAATTTTTTAAACTTTGTGGAATATACTTTTTTATATTTGTTTTTGTTCATTAACTTGTATAGACAACAAACGACGAACGGAACCCTATTTCTAAGCCTCCGCTGTCCGTCCGTCTGTTTCAGTCAAAGTCAAATAATTTATTTCAATTAGGCAAATTGAACGTCATTCAATTTACAAAAAATATAATTTATTCTAGTCGCCCCTTCCAAAAGGTAGTTTTCGTATGGAGAAGACTGGGCAAGAAATTCCACCGTTACTCTTTTAAAATATTTTGTATACATTTGATAGTAGATTGTATCATAAGGGAGCAAAATAATATTTTTACGGCGAGGGCGTTTTTTTGAATCCAGAGCGAAGTGAGGGATTCTAGAGAAGTAGAATCCTGAACGTAGCGAGGGATTCAAAGTAGGTACGTCGCCCGAGCCAAAAATATATTTTGCGCCTGAGTGATACACTCTTCTTTTCATCATCCTCTATGAGAAAATAAAAGGCGCCTCATATTTTATTGTAATATTATTATTTAATAAAACATAAAGTAACAACTAAATTGAAATTAAATTTTAATAGTATCTAATAATAAAATAACTAAAAACGTATATTTACATTTAAGATTTTTTAGTAATTATGAAAATTTATTGTTACAGTTTTATTAGGAATAGAGATTGTTGTTGATTTTATATTCTGCGTGTTTGAAATAATTTCCGAATCTGGCTCATTTTGAGGAAAATGTAACAGTGAATCTTGTTTTTTGGATGTAGATGGGCGTGGCGACAGTGGCATGGATGGATTAACTGAAGGTTGCAATTTAATGTTTTCCACGATGCGTTCACATGTTTTCGCCTTGTTCTCAATGGAATCTTCTATATACCCCTCTGCTACAGCACTCAACTACCATCCTCCATTTCGCTTGAGAACAGTTAAGTCCGCTCCAGAATCTGCCAAAAGGGTAGCAGAAGTACGGCGAAAACAATACAGTTTGATATCTGGTAACTTCAACTAAGTAGCGATTTCTTGTGGCAGGTTAGAAATTTTATTTCTTCCCATAACTTTTTTGAAGCACTTGCCATTTTCATAACGGTCGAAAAACCGATTGGTCTTCATATCAGCAGGACGCAGGTCCAGGTATTTCTGTACAATAGTTTTGTATTCTCCTCGGATTACGAAGGATCGGTCAATTTTTGTTTTTGTGTCTGTTAGCTTTACTAACAGTAAATCATCCGAGTGATTTTCGACATCATCAACAGTTATTTTTAAAAGTTCATTGCCACGACAAGCTCCATGTACTCCGAAAATTAAAGCCACCTGTAACAAAACCGAATGTGAATAAGACAAGTATCTATCGAAGTACAGGTTACAATAAAATGCGCATTTTAAAACACAATGGTTATATTTTACTAATCCACCATATACATAGTTACTTACTTTTACGGCAAGAAAGGCTTTGTCCGATGCCTCATTAAGGAAAGTCTCCAAGTTTTTGACTGAGAACACACACACACTCTTGCATTTCTCCATTCAATAAAATTACCATAGGCTGTCATATATTTCTTCCGCGATTTTGCGGGTAATAGAGTATCCATCACATTTCTTGAGTCAGTTTTAATAATTTTCAGGAGTTTATTCTATACTTTCACTGTCACTTGAAGAATTCATTTTTCAAAACAAACCATGAATTTCTAACAATCCGTGAAAATTGGCGAAAACGCGGGCTGTAGTTCGCGCATTTTTAATTTGTTTTTTTTTTTTTTTGTTTTTTATTCAGTCGGCGGCGCGACTATGCGCCGTCGTACCAGCCAGTCTTTATTCAAACAATATTAGCGTTCGATTTCTTTGGCGCTGAACACTAAGATGTTCCAAATTCAAAAAAGTGCGCGGCAAAGATAATTGCGGCGCACTTAGAAAGAGGATTAAAAACTCATTACTGCCCGCTAAAAATTTCTTATAGAAAACACCACCTTTGGGTGCACTTAAAGACGAACCAAGTCGTCCTTTTCGAATAGATGGAGTGAAAATATATATTTATATGTGAAGACCACGCAGCCAGCTGTACTGTATCTCATTAACCGTACATAAGTAGGCAGTCGAAATTTTCACGCATTGTGTATTTTTATTGCCGCTATAACAACAAATAATAAAAAGTTAATAATTAAAGGGGGTCCCCATACAAGAAACATGACTTTTTCGTACGTTACGTACGTTAACACATTGTAGTCATTGTATTCATTCCATCACTCGCACTTGGCTGGTTTTTTCATTTCAATATTCAGGATGAAATGTAGACTAGTCTTTCTCCAGGTCCCAGGCTATACCTATCTGTCAGACATAATGATCGGTTCAGTCAGTGGTTGGTTTAGGCGTGAAGAGGTTACAGAAAGTTACTTTCGTTTTTATAATATTAAAGACAGGTAATTCCTTTTCAATTCAATTCAAATTCTTTATTTCAGATATGTGTCCATAGTGTTAGTATCAACAAAATAACTTAATAACTAGAGTTAGTAATAATGGGATAATCCTAATTTTTTTTTTTTTTTCTGTTGGGCATCTCGTAGCTGACCTCTGAGGTCATGACTACTTAACCGGTCAATCCTGTGGTTGCCTTCACTTTCCGACCCTGATGATCCCATCACACTCCTCCAAGAGCAGAATAGGGCCACCAGTACAATATACAAAAACAGACGCCTCCCGTCATTCCGACCTCGCCGCCGAGGTCCTTTGCGATCGCGACCGTGTCCCTGAGTAAATGATACTCCTCCCCGACCCTTGCTCGAAAACGAGGTGCCAGCAAGTTGTTGCCGCTGAGCACGTAGCTTTAAACTACCCCGCATAATAATCATGATATAAACCAATTTTGATCCAGCCTGTCCCTTCTTGCTGTCCTCCCCTCAGCGACGCCCTAAGCCGAGGTTCGTACCCCACAGGGGGTGCCCTTAGCGAGCGTTCGCCTAGTTTTAATTTAGTTTAGTTTTTTTTGCCCCTGGCTGGAGGCTTTGAGTGTAGCAGCTTAAGGCACCCACAGGAAAGTCCGGTTAAGCAGCCAAGACCTTAGTGGTCAAAACTGCGAGATGCCCGTTAAAAAAAAAAAAAGGTTGCCTTAAGCTGCTACACTCAAAGCCTCCAGCCAGGGGCATACAAAACTAAGCTAAAAAGCTAGGTGAACGCTCGCTAAGGGCACCCCCTGTGGGGTACAAGCCTTGGCTTAGGGCGTCACCGGAGGGAAGACATCAAAGATGGGACGGGCTGGATCAAAGTTTTGATCATTATTATTAATCGGGGAATTTAAAGCTACGTGCACAGCTGAAACCACTGCTGGCACCTCGTTATCGAGCAAGGGTCGGGGAGGAGTATCATTTACTCGGGGGCACGGACGCGATCTCAAAGGACCTCGACGGCGAGGTCGGAATGACGGGAGGCGTCTGTGTCTGTGTAGCCCTATTGCTCTCCTGAAGGAGGGTTATGGGATTATCAGGGTCGGTGAGAATGTGCCTAGGTCGGCAGGTACGGGACATAACTGGCGGCCTCGACAATCAGAGGGTTGCGATGTTTGACCGCGGAATCGAAGTAACGCTTTGCAAGGCGTTTTAGAAATTGGTGGATCGTGGGAATTCTAAGATCGAGATGGAGACTCTCGTTCCTAACATACCAGGGGGAGCCTGTGGCCCTACGGAGGAATCGGTTTTGGAGCGTTTGCAACCTATGGATATGGTAGGGTTTTGCATGAGAAAAGACGGCACCCGCATAAGTCATGATGGGACGAATACACGCTGTGTAGATTCGCAATTTGCACTTAAGTGACATCTTGCTGCGTGCGTTTAGGACGGAATGGAGCCTACCGAGAGCGAAAGCGGCTCGCGAACGAACCTTCTTTATGTGCTCAGCGAAAGTGAGATGAAGGTCGAGGAAAACACCTAGGTATTTGGCTCGCTTCTCCCAAGGGATCTGCTTACCGAACATAGTGAGAGGTCGGGGGAGGGGGTCTCTAAGCCTTGTGCGCAGTTTCGAGAAGAGAACCGCTTGGCTTTTTTCGGGATTGACCTCTATGCGCCACTTTCGAAACCAGGCAGCGAGTCGATTGACTGCGCCTTGGAGAGTGTGGGCGAAATTGTCGGGGTATCTAGACCTAAAGTAGATGGCCGTATCGTCTGCGAACAAAGCGAAATGCGCCCTTCTACCTGGGTTTGGAATATCGCTAGTAAATAGCGTGAACACGAGGGGAGCTAGCACGGAGCCCTGAGGGACTCCTGCACGAATGGGGCGGGGAGAGGAAAGTGCTCCTTCAATGCGATAGCGGAAGACGCGGTTCGATAGATAGTCCCGTAAGATGAGTACGAGACGATCCGGCACACCGAGTTGGTACAGCTTGTATAATAAGCCGTTGTGCCAGACTTTATCGAATGCTTTCGCAATGTCGAAGAATACTGCACCCGTCAGAGAGCCGCGTTGGAAACCATCGCTTATGAACTCAATGATGCGGTGGGCCTGATGCACGCTAGAGTGCTCAGTTCGAAAGCCGAACTGTTTGTTGGGGATGAGGCCCTTCGTCTCAGCGAAGTCTCTGAGACGCTTATAAATAAGCCTGTCATAGATTTTTCCGAGAACCTTGAGCAAACTGATGGGACGGTAGCTAGAGGGCTCGGTAGTGGGTTTACCGGGCTTTCTGATACCTATGACTGTGGCTTCTTTCCACGACTGGGGAAAGAAGTTGTTGCTTAAGGCACCATTGAAGATGGTAGTCAGAAGCATTATCAGGTGGGCAGGGAATAATTGGATCACCCTATTGGTGAGTCCATCTGAACCGGGAGCTTTACGAGCTTTAAGACCTTTGATAATGTCATGCACTTCGTCTGGAGCGACGGGAGGCAGTGGACAATCAGGGTCATCGACGGGAGGGAGAGAGGCTCTACGTTCGACTTCAGCGTCGACCTTTAGGAGGTGAGCTTAGTCTACTGGCAGGGAGCTGGGTGAGCATTGGGCCTCGAGGGTGTCGGCCAGGCATTCAGCCTTTTCAACGTCCTCGAAGGCTATGGTCTTCTCAGAGGGGGCATGGAGGAAGATTGAGGGGATCTGAGTTTCCTCTGACGTTCCCAAAATGCCAGATGGTTGGGCTCTAGTTCGCCGAGCATCTTGTCCCAGCCCGCGTCACGCAGCTCCTGTAGGCGTGTCTTTACAGATCTCTGTAAATAGCGCATATGGGCTTTGTTTGCGGGGCAGGGGAAGCTGCTGTAGGCACGGACAGCCGCTTTCTTCTCAGTCAGTAATGCACGCACATCGTCCGGCAAGCTCCAGTGACGGTCGTCCGTCGCTGGAACCTCCCTTGAACATTCGTTCAGGACGGTTTGTACGTGATTAGTGAGTGAGTCGATCGCGGACGTCGTGTCTGCGACAGAGTTGAACATGTCGGGAATAGAGTCTAACTGAGGGGACGTGTTGGATTTCAGCTGAGTGCTTACTTTCTTCCAGTTCGTGATCCTCTTAGTGATAGGGGGAGAGTTGGGGTCGCGGAGACCTATGCGGGGGTCTAATTTCATGACTACCGGACGGTGATCGGAGTCGAGCTCATTAACAGTTTCTATTGAGTCTAGTCTTAGGTTGACGTTCTTAAGGAGCGCCACATCTAAGATATCAGGGGGATAATCCTAAAAATATGAACATTAGTAAATAAGAAATAACAGCCGCACGGGTCGATCCATCAGGTTAAGCTATGCTTGCGGGGGTCGATCCGTGGATGATTGACCATCTTTACATACGGAGACTCCTCCGTGCCTTGGAAAGCACGTTATACCGTTGGTCCCGGCTGTGATTGCCACCAATGACGTCGTTATGGGTCGTCAGAAGCCCGGAATTCTGACAACCAGTATTACCAAGGGGTATCGTATTACACAGTAACTTGGTTGTGGATGTCAGATAAGACAGTCGCTCCATGTAAATACTGGTATTCAGCTGCATTCGGTTGACTGTAAACCGACCCCAACATAGTTGAGAAAAGGCTACGCAGATTGACTGGTCTACATTATACCCAACTGGAGTTTTTCATAATGTTCAATCTCTCCGATCAAGACCGCTTTTGGGTCAATTTCATTGATTTAATAGGCTGCGTAGGGTTGTCCCTAGCGTGTTGGTTCGAACTTCGGACGCAATTTTTCTTTCGTGTTTCAGACATTATTACAATAAGGTCATCTGAGGTCACGGCCACGGCAAAGGTTAATTAATGTTCCTTTATTTAGGTTTGTTTTGGTCAATAATCGACCTTATTTTTAGCTGTGATGTAGTCGACAATGGTATGTACTCTGGCCATGAAGTATTCTATGAACACGTGATTTCAAAATAAAGTTAGGTATCTATATATGGTATTAGAACAGAATAGAAAATTTGAAAATGTTTATTTGCATAGAATGTTGGTATAATTTGTGATAAAATTGTGTTTCGTTTCAGATACATTCTCCCATTCAGCATGCAATTTGTACTTAAAATTAACTAGGTACAATATGGTCAAGTGGCCAGGCCATCAATAATTTACAAAAAAAAAAAAAACGGTGACGTGCGTGTCGGACCACACACAATGAAGGGTTTTATAGTTGAGATGAATTTATCCTAAGAACAAGTTGAAAAACATGTTTCCTGATACAATCCAACTGTAAATGTAAGTTTGTACAAAGAATATTGAGAGATTTACCATGTTATTTTAAGACCATAGTTAGTTTTCCTGTAAGTAATCTATGAGTAAAGAACACTTTTCTGTATTTATTTGAAAATTTTAGGCTCAGTAGTTTTGGAGATAATGAGGGAATGGCTAATTTACATCTATTTCTTAAATATCCGTAAATGTATCTATTTTAAATTATAAAAAAGGTCTTCGCAATTAGCCCTTTCATTTGATGGATAAAGTAAGTTGGGAGTTTCTCATTTCCTACAAAATTTAGTTATGGGAAAAGTTTTTAACGATTTATGCCTTTTCTAATAGTTACTTAAACCTCAGTTGGTCCGATAGAGTTTTTTGATCTTTATAAGAAACAGGATCGAATGGTATCAAAAAAAGTTTTGTCAAAATGGCCCATTTTCTTGCCGACTATAATTTTTTTCAACATTGCGAATGAGGATCAAAATTTCTCGAAAAAATAAGGACTGTCTCCCAAGACCATTTTCCTGTAGCTACAATGGCTACATACCCTTATTGCCCCATCTCAAAAAATCATCCTGTTCAAAATTTCATTGTTCAAACTCCAATAAATTCGATTCCCTGTTTTTCCGTGACAAAACGTTTATTCCAGAAACTAAATTTAGATGCAGAAAAGACGAGCCAAACAAAAGAAGCGGAGAAACTTGCGCGGGAATGCAAGCAACAAGATATCCCTTTGTTTTTCACAAGTATTGTGGAAATTGCAAGGAATTGGTATTGTAATATGGAAGTCGGATATACTTCGGATCCTGTTACTAGTTGTTAGCTTGTAAGAAATTAAATTGTTTTAGTTTTTTAGGGTTTAGTATATCAGAATGTAAAAACGAAACCCTAATAGGATCACTCGTGTGTCTGTCTGTCTGTCACAGCCAATTTGCTCTGAATCGAATGGACCGATTAAGTTGAAATTTTGTACACATACCATTTTTTTTTAATAGGAGGAAGAATTCTAATCTTCTTTTGCTCGATGACAAAATTTCGCAGCTGATTCGAATTTCAAACGGTGCTTTATTCGATTTTTATTCAAGTCATAGCATATAATCATAACCTTTTATGATCCTATGAGATTGTCACTTCCTTATTGAGTCAAAACAAGCTTTAATAATGGTTAAATGTTACGAGTTAATTATGTATGAGTCAAAACATAATAATAAGCTTCTTTTTAGTCAGATTTAGGATTTTTTAAAGAATCACTGGACCGATAAGTTTACATCCTCTTTTTTGGTATCAGGAAGGTTGCAAAACCTATTGTTTAGTCAGTTTATTATTTTCACACGATAATAACGTGTCACTGTTAAATTTTAGGGGTCTGTACCTCAAGAGGAAAAATCGAGTGTCTTAAAACCTTAGTAGAAATTATTCAGTAAAATCAAAATTAGAGTCCACGCCACCACTGAAGTGCTTTTGCCGCGGCGCTAGTGTATATGGCATTGCATCACATTGCATTAAAAAAAAATAGTTCCGCCATTTTCCGCCAGCCTTCTTTCATGGCGCGCACTCTAGAGAAGCTACTGGCATCTATTCTCATTAAAAATAGGGATGATGACTAAAAATATTTTTTATTCGTCTTGAAGATTATTAAAAAATATTGGACACATATTTTACTTTTTTAACGTTATCAAAAGATTACGGCTATACATTGAGTTAAAATGGCCATGACGTCACGAGTATGTAAATTTTATACTTACTTGTGACGTAGCGACCCCCACTCCCTCACTTTTTTTTTTTTTTTTTTTTTTTTCATGGCGTTGCACTATTCGTGCTTATTGCCACTGACAATATATAATCTGATAATGACAAAACGTAAGAATCGATAACTCGCGAAATAATAAAAAGAATTACAAAGGGAAATTTGGAAACGGAAAGGAGAATAGTTGTTATTAAATAAAAATAATAAATTTTAATAAATTTAGCAGTAGGGGAATATAATACAACAGAAATGTAATGAATGTAATCATTAAACGCAACCAGTGACCCAACAAAAAGGCCTACTCGGTGCGTCTTTATACTAAACCAATAACTACTTATAAATTATGTACATACATATTAAAATTTACGTTTAAATAGATATATCATTATTTACAAGGAAAAGTGCTATGGTTTTATAAATATCTACATTAAAATTAAATAAAATACATGAGATAGAAGTGGGAAAAGGGACTCGGAGGGAAACAAGGCTTTGGAAAAGTGAGGAGTGGTCATAAAGGGGGCAGGCGAAAATAAAGTGGTTCAGATCTCCCACCTCAGCGCCACATTCACACTCAGGGCTCTGCACAATGCCGAGTCTGGCAAGATGAGCTGGAGTGCACACATGACCCAATCGAATACGTATGAATATTGTTGAAATCTTTTTGCTTAGCTTGTACTTGCTAAACCAAGGTTTGACAGGAATGGATGGCTGAATATTACGATAAAATTTCCCTTTCACTGATTGCCCTAACCAAAGCTGACCCCAGGATTCCTGTAGATAAGCCCCGGGCAGAGCAGCCAGATCTTGGGAGTTGTTTTTGTACGGAAAAACGTCTCCACTTAATACGGCATCATTAGCTAACTGGTCTGCTCTCTCATTGCCTAAAATACCACAATGCGAGGGTATCCAGGCAAAATGCACTGAATATCCCTTAATAGAACACCTGTGGAGGAGTTCACGTATTTCAAATATAATAAAAGAATTATGAGAATAGAAAGGAAATCTGGCCAAAGATTGTAAGGCACTCCTTGCATCAGTTAAAATGAGTGAATTCCGTAAGCCCATAAGGAGTATATATTCGACAGCTTTGAATAGACCGTAACATTCTCCCGTAAATACAGATGATTCGGGCGGGAGCTTTATTTTTTGAACGACATTATACTGGGAGTGGTATACACCTACTCCCACACATGAGTCTCTTCCATGCTTCGAAGCATCTGTAAACAGGAGCTGACAGCCCTTCCAGTCTCTATCCATAGTGAAGTTGAAGTTAATGTTATGACATACGTCATCTCGGTAAATGTTAAGGTTATAATGAATGTTTGGTGACATAATTAATGAACTGTAATTACAATGATAAATAGGAAGAAATTGAGATTGGTGGCAAGGAGCATCAATTAAATTGTATTTTCTAAAGCTTTTAACTAAACACGGAGTATCTTTGTGCCTCCAGTAAGTAGACGAAGTAACTTCTTTAGAGAGAATAGAAAGTCTATTTCGCAAAGGATGATTTGTAAATTGCAGACACCGAGCCATAAATCTATCAGATAAAAATTGACGTCTCAAATGAAGTGGAGGGTCTCCACATTCCACCTGAAGACAATTAATAGGACTGCTTTTCATTGCACCTGAAACTACTCTAAGTGCCTTGGATTGAATTCTTTCCAATTTCTTAAGACCAGCAACATTAGCAGGTTCAAGCAAAAAGGTCCCATAGTCCAATACACTTCTAATCAATGTGTTGTATAGTAGTTTTAATGAAAAGGGATGTGCTCCCCACCACACACCAGCAAGACATCTAATTATGTTGATATTTCGTTCACATTTAGTAGTTATATAATCACAGTGTGGTAAACCTGTAAGATGTGTATCCAAAATAAGGCCTAAAAATTTTACTTGATTTTTAACCGGCATCGAGATATTATCATATGTTACTGTAACTACTGGGGACTTACGCATTCTAGTAAATAAGACTATGTTGCTTTTATCAATTGACAGGTGTAGACCATTGGTTTCCAACCAAGTCTTCAGTAAGCATAAAGAAGAGGTTAAGGAAATACAAATATTTGCAACAGAATCACCAGATAAATAAAGAAGTAAATCATCTGCATATTGAAGGACTTGTACTGACTCATTTAAAGAGGATTCTAAATCATAAGTGTAAATATTATAGAGAAGTGGACTAAGTACAGAACCCTGAGGAAGACCTTTCCATACTAAACGGGTAAATGTACACCCTTCAATATCTAGATTTAAAGATCTCGTTGAAAGCATATTAATTATAAAATTAGACAGCATTTTTGGAATTTGTAATAAATTCAGCTTTTGTTCCAGGACTGATACTAGGACATTATCGTAAGCTGAGTTTATATCCAGGAAAGCAGCAATTACGGAGTTATTGGAAGTAAAGGCTAAGCGAATATCAGTTGTGAACACACTAAGACTGTCAATCGTACTCTTACCCTTCCTAAAACCAAACTGTGATGTTGCTAGCAAGTTTTTGCTTTCCAAAAACCACTCCAAACGATTCTTAATGAGATGTTCAACAATTTTAGCAAGAACTGTTGAAAGTGCAATTGGTCGATAAGAAGTGACCTTAGAAGAAGGTTTGTTTGGTTTCAGAATAGGAATAATTGTTTGAGACTTCCAACTTGATGGAATGTTGCCAGATATTAAAGCTGTATTGATGAGATCTAAATATATTAAAAGTACAGAGTCAGACAGATTGGCTATAAATGAATATGGGATACCATCTTCACCAGGAGCTGAATCCTTAACATGTGAAAGGACTCCTTTCAACTCACTTAGTGTGAAGAGAGAGTTCAACTCGGAATCCAAAATAGGAACATAGGGAAAATGCATTAAAGATCTCTGTTCTGGGACTGAAGGAGGAGCTAAATGATCCATGAACTCATTGGCCAACTCTAATGGCAGTTTTGAGACTGTTGTGTTACTGAATGCTGACCTGAATCGCCTGATATTTCGCCATACTACAGATGCGTTAACTTCTGGAGAGATAGATGCACAAAATCTTTGCCAACCTTCAAATTTCTTTTTCCTAAGGAGCTTACGAGTTGTACGAGCAGCTTCTTGGTAAATCTCAAAATTGTGACGAGTCATAGTATGGCAGTAATTTTTTTCAGCTTCTTTTCTTTTTTTAATGGCCTGAGTGCACTCAGCATCCCACCAAGGTGGTGAAGGAATTTTGCCTGTAGCACCATTCTTAATAGGGAAAGTATTATCTGCTACCTCTATTAAAATTCTTGTAATTTCATTAGATAGTAACTGAGGATCTTGTAGTACGGAATTAGATAAAGCAGAAATTCTTTCTTCCACACAATTTTTGTATTTATCCCAGTCTGCATTTTGAAGTCTGTACTTTAAGCGCGGTTGTGGTATTGGAATGCAAGCGTCTGGTTTTTTATGTGGAAAAGAAATAATTATAGGAAAATGATCACTACCATGAGAAGACGGTAAAGGAGACCAGGATAACGTCGATGCTAAATCAGGTGTGCAGATTGAGAGATCAGGAGCACTTATTCCCTCATCTGGATTTGTTTGGCGTGTTGGGAGACATGTGTTTAAAATGCACAAATTGTTTGAGTCTAATATTTCTAATAACTTTTCCCCATAATAATTGGAACTAGAACTTCCCCAAGATTGATGCTGTGTATTAAAATCGCCCATTACCAAAAATGGTTTAGGTAAAACTGTGAAAAGGTTATTAATTTCAGAAAGAATATTTACAGTAGGGCTGGAATAATATATACATACTATACAGATGACAATAGCAGCAACGGCAGAGATATCGTCACTGAGACTTGGAAGAGGAAAAGACTGAAAAGACAAGTTATTTTTAATAAGCATGGCGACACCGCCATACCCATCGCTTCTATCCGTTCTTAGACAAGCATAGCCAGGAATTCTAAAAGAGAACCCCGGTTTAAGCCATGTCTCACAGAGAGCGACTGCAAAGGGATTGTATTTATTTAATATATAGTACAGATCAGATTTTTTATTCACAATGCTGCGACTGTTCCACTGAACAATCTTGGTTTGATTTGGATCCATTATGGTTAATATTAAATAAGTTAAACAGCGTATCAATTACGGTGGCAACGTTGGACGGTTCAATGATATTATTTTTAGAAAAAGTATTAATTAGCATGATTATTAAGTTTAAAATTTGACTTTCATTATTATTAGTTGTTGTTTTATTTTGCAAAGCAACACCATTACCTGACATTGAAACTTCATTATTAATAAGTTCTTGATGAGCTGCCCGGTCATACCCCTTGGCTTTTTGTGGGGGATCTCGAGGTTTTAGGAATACTGTTTTTCTGTGAGATGTGAAATTTGATGTGTCTGGTGAATTTGGCGAAGGTCGTGAAGAAGAAAATTTATTATTTGTATGTAAAGGAGCAGATGTTACCACATCTGCATATAGTTTGGAGATTGGGGGGTGCAGCTGCGACGCTTCAGCATATGACACGCAGCTATGGGCCATATAGTGCTTAATTGATTTTTGTCTCTCAAACTCTGGACATTTTTTGTTAATGGCGTAATGAATGCCACCGCAATGACAGCACTTACCGTCACTTTCGTCTTCAATACTACAAGTGTCAGCAGAATGCCTCTCCCCACACTTGAAGCACTGAGAGTTCGATCTACATTGTACCTTTGTATGACCAAAATGACAACAATTAAAACATTGAATTGTTGGGAATGTGTACAATTCTACTGGCATAGAATTGTAACAACAAAACACACGTTTTGGTAAAATTTGACCGTCAAAGGTGAGCACCACTGTTTGAGATGGTTTCCAGACAGGGGTCGGTTCGTGCACTTTATAATTAAGACGCCTTGCCTTAATAACTTTCCCGCATCCAGTGGGAACAGTCACATTTTCCATTATTTCGTCGGGAGACCATTCGGTAGGTACACCTTTAATAATACCCATACGACACACATTAATAGATGGAACAAATGCCTTCAATTTCTCTTTCGCCAAACAAGGGTCATTTATAAAAGAGTTTGCATCTAGGTAATGAGAGAAGCTTAAAGAAATCCTATTTCGACCGATCCGTTTTAAAGAGCCATTGACAATATTATTATAGCGACGTTTTTTAAGAAAATGCCCTAAAGAAATTGGGTGTAATGATTGAGCAGAGTTTCCAGTATCAATATTTTTTTGAATATGTACAACATATGGCGACAGGTCTGTGGCTGTGTACAAAGCCCTAGCAACCTGTGGCGCCTTCTGGGGAAGTTCTGAGGTGGGACGAATCTCAGTCTGGGGACCATCCACAGAACGTGGAGTGGCTTCCAGATGAACTTCTACCGATTCATTTTCGCAATGGCAATCTGCTTCTTTATTGGTTCCTGAAGAGTGACCATGTCTCCTTCTTTTATTGCAGTGTTTGCACATTTTGCGTGGAGCTCTAGCCCTTTTCCGCTCCGATCTGGTTATGGACGCATCAGTATCCATACTTGATTCGTCGTTAATTATAGTTATATTAAGCCCAACCGAGGGGACTGTGCCCCCCGGATCAGGCGGTTCCTTGTCCATCGGACAGAATAAAATAAAATATGAAAAAACTTACCCTAAATGTGGAGAATTATATACACAGACAATAAAAATAATTAGCTTAATTAATATCTACAAAAATCTACACAACTTATCTCCAATCTCAAAAGTTTTGTCTTATTTAAAAATCCGAAAGAAAAATCACAACCGCCAAATTCGACGATTCCCGCGCTTTCTCCTCCCTCACTTTAATGCTAGCAAAAAATATGTGTCTATTATTTTTTTTATTATTTGACTCACGGACTAAATAGAATTTCTTTTTTTTGACCCAGGCATCATCCCTATTCCCAATAGGTTTAGTTCGTTCCCAAGTTTGTGTTTAGGGCTTGGGCTACTTTTACAACTGAGTGTACAAATTTGTTTTTGCTGAAAATCAATACAGTGCATATGTAAAATTCATCCTGACTCGGAACCCTTTACTGTGCGAGGTCCAGGGTTTGGCATAAAACAAACAAGTTGTTTTAAAACACGTATTTTAATCAATGTTTAAAACAGTTTGTAATAAAACAATGTTTTTTTATTAAGTGTTTAAAATTACATTAAAAAACAAGTTTAAAATAATAAGAAAAAAAAAAACTTGGTTTTAAATTTTAAATCGCGAATGAATGGAAAAAATCAAACATTTTAAATTTTTAGGTCTTGAAATAGCTCGAAAATGACGTTGTTGTGATTATTATGTTACTCTGATCGTTTTTTGTAAATGTTTCCTCAGTTAAATTTTAAAATTGTCAAGAAATTAGTTATATTAGGCCTGATCGATTTCTGCTGATACTAAATTTGATAAATCGGTCAGAGAAAAAAAAAAAAAAAAAAAAAACTAAAAAAAAAACACTTGTTTAAAACATTTTGAACTGTTCATTTTATAAAATAAAAAAAAGCAGTTTATTTTCCAACCCTGGCGTGGTCCGATACGCATTTGGCCGTTTTGTTTTATATAAATACATCAAATAATAATCTTTTTCGACGGTACATGATTATGTACACATTGAGCAGTAAGGTATACACCGGAGGTACTGATTCCGTTGCGGAGTTTCACTGCGAAGTAAATTATAGACTATAATTATTTTAAATGCGGAGTTAATCGCTTTTTGCATACTTAATTAAGTAGAATTTACCTAGTAGTTGTTTGATGCAATGCGACGTTACTTATAAGTAATTAATTGCAGTTATAGCGATCAATCTATAGAATTTCAATCAGGTGAACGAGAAGAGATCGTAGCAATTTTTTAAAATACAGTCAAAACCCTTTATAACGACTTCGAAGGGACCGTCGGATTACGGTTGTTATAGCCGATAGTAGTTATAACCAAACACTATGTTAAGTAAACAGAAATGCTGGGTCCTCAAAATTTCGTCGTTTTATCCGGTACGTCGTTTTTTAAAGCGAAGTCGTTTTAAACGGTTTTGGCTGTAATTATTCATGTTCAGTGGGCTGCATCAATTGGGTACCCCAGTTGTATTAAAATTTTAATACAACTGGGTACACAATTGATGCAGCCCACCGTACACAAAAAACACTTAATAGAGTAAAATACATAAAGATGAAGAGGACAATGGTACTTACTACTTATTATAGGTACTACTTATTTTGAGTTGGATGGGAGAGTCATCATTATCATCAGCCCTTATCCCAATTTATTTGGGGTCGGCGCGCGGCGCCCGCGCAACCTGTCTTTTCTTTCTTCCATACTTCTCTGTTAGTTGTCATCTCGGTCACAGTATAAATAAGTATCAGTATTACGTCTTCTAAGAAAACGGTCGAAACCACGCGCTTCGAAATCTCAGTGTATGCCAGTACGCAAGTCTCGAGTGCGAGTGCGCGGCCGTTACGCGCGCGGACGCGGAAGGTTTATTTACCGAGCGCCCGTAGTTTTATTATTTCAAGGTCTTTCGGTACTGACCGTAATACTGTTTCTTTATTATACTGTGTCTCGGTAGTTAACTCCTTTCTAACCATATCATTCGAGTATTCATCGTTTCTTTGGAGGACAGCGTATGTCAAGATATCTGGAGAATATGATAACTTAAGCAATTTTCAACTTGTCCACTTGTATATACTCGTCATTAGTTAATCGATTAAGTACTTAATACGTACTTCAATCAAAAAAGAATTGTGCTAGTATTCCTAATCGATTTCCTATTTTGCAATGGACTTGACAATGGACTTGAATATCCTATCTATACTATTAAACGAGCAATATTTGTGTATATGTTATGGCTAAAACCCGAACTTCCGTTACACCTAGTTTTAGCCGGCTACAACTAGGCGCGGCCGATAGCATATATAAATGTATTTGTAATCTTGTTCTCTAAAACGGCTCTATAGATTTCGGTTTCGATGAAGTTGCAATATGGGGGTTTACGGGGCAAAAAAATGGTTTAGCTAGATCTCATATCTGGGCAAATTCGTTTTCTCTATTTTCACAGCTTCGGGATTGTGATACAACGTTGGTTTACTTGGACGATATGTTTATTTATCTATTTTCACCCGAGCAGAGCTCGGTCGATCAGGTACTGATCCTTTTTATGCCAACAACGGACAACAACAACAACATGTAATTTATACATGTTATGTTGTTACTTGAGGAATCCTAAATTACTGTGACAATGATTTATAAGACACAGCGATCTGCACCGTGGCCGTGAGACTCGCTATCTCAGCATCTCAAGCAGTTCGTGTGACCGAACAATTAATTTGGCGTAATTATCTTCGATCAACAATTTGTTGTTGGCACTACATGCAATAGGCATCTTTTGCGACCTATCCAAGGCATTTGATTGCGTAGATCATGAAACGCTGCTCTTGAAACTTGAACATTACGGACTAGATAAACTTGCGCTGAGCTTAGTAAAATCATATTTGAATGATAGACTGCAGCAAGTTCAAATAAACGGTGTAAATTCATTGGGTTTAAAAGTCAAAATGGGTGTTCCACAGGGCTCGATATTGGGTCCATTCCTATTTTTAGTATACATAAATGATTTACCTAATTTACTGAAAACCCGACCACAAATGGTGTTATTTGCTAATGACACATCACTCATTTTTAAAGTAAACAGACATGCACAGGAGCTTGACGACGTAAATAACGCTATGCTTAAGGTCCATAATTGGTTTACTGTAAATAATTTGGTATTAAATGAGAAGAAAACTAAATGCATAAGATTCGCGTTACCGAATGTTAGAAGTAGTGAATGTCACGTTGTATTGAATAAGAAGACACTAGAATTCGTCGAAAAGACTGTTTTCCTTGGGATAACGCTTGACTCTAAACTACAGTGGGGTCCTTACTTAACATCACTTGCAGGGCGGCTAAGTTCAGCCGCTTACGCTGTTTGAAAAATCCGCCAACTAACAGACGTAGATTCCGCGAGACTGGTCTATTTTAGTTACTTTCATAGCATCATGTCTTAAGGTATTTTGCTGTGGGGACGGGCTGCAGATATTGATTCTATCTTTATTCTGCAAAAGAGGGCCGTCAGAGCCATCTACAACCTCCGCAGACACGAGTCTCTAAGGGAACTGTTTAAGAAAATTAACATCATGACGGTACCTTGTCAGTATATATATGAGAACATTATGTACGTTCGAAAAAATCTCCATCTTTTTAGTAAGATAAGTGACAGGCATAATTTTAACACTAGAAATAGGAACAAATTAGATCAACCACGTTTTAGATTGTCTAAAGTACACTCTTCTTTTATGGGGTACTGTGTAAAATGTTATAATAAAATACCACTCGATATTCTTTAACTAAATGAGAAGAAATTTAAAACATGCATTAAACGCACACTATGTAGACAAGCATATTATAAGTTAGATGATTATATCGTAGATAAAAATGCTTGGCTTAATGCTGGTCCTGCTCCACAGCCGCTTGGGCTCACTAGTTAAAATTTTAATATTTGGAAGAGTTGCTTCCCCTTTAAAAAAAAAATATATATTTTGACATTAGGAACTTAATGTTCATTTTTGTTTTACTAACTTAATTGTTGAATGCTCCAATTAAGTAATGATTTTCTTTTTTTTTGGTGGTTAAATTCTTTTATTTTTTTACATACATTGCAAACTATAGTTTTGTATAATTTAGAAGCATTTTTATTTTTGTAAATGTGAGACCATGGAGCCGTTTATTAACTTATTAAGATGTAGATATGTTGACTTGAAATAGCATGGCAGTTGAGAATATGTCATGCTCACTTAAATGTCTCGCTGATGGTGGCGAGTGTGTTGGATCATTCGGTTCCCTACAAAATGGTTGAGCTGGATGGTGCTGATCCACGCGTCATGTTCGTGAACGGGCGCCGTCAGTTGAAACTGGTCATCTCTTATCTGCCAGGGCTTATTTTTAATCTTATACTTTCAATTGCTTTTGATTATTTTTTGTACATTGTTCTCACATATAGAAGCAACAAGAATGATGTACCCAGGATTTTGTAATATCTATATTTAAAAGACTGTCCTTGGAGTTTCTTGCCCGTTCTTCTCCATAGAGATCTACGTTTTGGAATGGGCAATTAGCTTCAACTTTCTGACTAACTGACCGACTCTTTGACAGTTCAAAAGTGCCTGTAAATGGTTTAATTGAAATAAATGCTTTGAGTTTGAATTTGAGTTGATCAAAGATAATTTTGAATCACTCTTGTTTCTCACATCGAACGATTGTCACGCATCTTAGTGTTTACCGATTTAAATATAATAATTAATTAATTAAACTCTTCTCCTTAATCAAAATATGTATATAGAGTCGACGAAGAATTTGGCTAAGTTTTTGGGCATGTTTTTGTTATCTGTCTAATCTGTCTAGTGACATTGTATAACATTGTTAATGGAAATTTTGACTGTATAGATTTAAATAATGTACTGTGCTATGCAGTCCCCAGAACTGTCCATAGACGGCAGGTGCGTGCAGGCAAACTCTTTGCAGTAGGTACCTGCCGATCTAACACTGGTCTAGGTTCACCAGTTCGGCGAATGGCTGTAACCTACAATGAAGCATTCGAACACATACACATATTTACATGCTCTTTGAAAAGTTGTCGTGGCCTTATGTATGTGACACTTGAATTCTCAGACTTATTGTTTGTTGTTGTGTTTTTATAATACTTCTTTATTCTGTTTTTATAATATTAGTGTAACTGTCATGCATGAACAGTTCACCTCCTAGTGACTAAGGTTTTATTTATTAATGGTAATCTGAAACAGCGCAGTGGGCTACATTATTACTTAAGCTATTTATATTTTTCTGTGTGTAATATTGCATAATGTAGCTGTTTGTTGTTCCTATTGGATAAAATAAAATAGTGCGTACTTTTAACCTCTTTTCTTTGCCTGTTCTATTGTCTAGGTAGTAATGGAAGTAATGGAATCTCATCATTTTACCTATGACGGTGAGAGGTTCAGCGGCGCACGGCGACATTGATAACTTTTGATACCGTTGTCTATTATCAATTCACAGTGAGATAGCGTCTGGAATGATAAAAATTCGAGTTCGAGTTTGGAAACTTGAGTAGGTCATCAGTTTCGTAACGTGTAACCAACAGGAAACGCTAGACACGATATTAAGTGCCCCATTGTTTGTGGGACAGCGCCACATTTACACTCCAGGGTTACCGTGGCCCCTGGCAATATAGGCAACTGAAGGAACACGGGTGGGTTTTAGTCAGTAAGAGTCTGACATGCCCTCCCGCTCCGCCCAGAGCGGGAGAAGTTATTTGATAATTTCCCGCCCAAAAAAAGGGCAGAGTCATCTGTGAGTTTATAAGGTGATTTATTATTTACTAGCTGTTGCCCGCGACTTCGTCTGGGATCCAAGATGAAAAGTAGCTTATGTCCATCTTCAGTTCATGGCCGTTTTAACGTGTAAACGAAACAAACAAACTTACTTTCGCATTTATAACATTAAGTAGGTATAAGGATATACAGTCTGAATATTTTCTTAATTTCCCTCGGGAATCATCGCATTTCCGAATACAAACGAATGCTAATTTCCATGTCCATCAATAATTAGATTTATCGTGTATAATAATTTTAATCCAGAACTAAGTACTTTATTGTTGTTTTGTTTTGATTTCCGTGTGAACTATATAGAGCTTTTTAAAATAAATGGTTATTCTAATGTTACTAAATAAATAAACGTATATAATTTATAAATCAATCATTATAATTTTTAAATTGAATTCTATATTAATAAATATATAACTTACTAACTACTTAACTAATAATACATTTTTTCACATTAAACGACCAGTGCTCTTCCTCCTCTCTCCTACCTGTCGGGCACAGCATAGGTCAATGCTGTGCCCGACAGGGTCCATAATTGTGACTAATATAATTCCTTCCCTACCAACTATATACATTATGGTACGCAATAAAGAATTTGAGATTTGAGATTTAAAGCTGTAAAACTGTCTTCGTGCTTGCGACTTTAGCTGCTTTCCTCCCATTTTTTAAATAAATTACATTAAGTTAAAAGTGTATTAACAACTCTATATATTTTCAAGTCGATTGAGAACATTCAGTTTGAACTAAATACAAAGGGCAACTGATAGAAATCCGACGACTGACGAAACACGAAGTTTGCCGAGGGACATTAAGAAAAAAGTTATACTGTACTTTTTATTGCAGAAAAGCGATGGATGAGGTCTATGATGGAACACGTGCCCAGAAGCCTAATGCCTGTTCACTATTTTTTTGAAGATAGTAGATGGGTTAAATGTGGAAGGGAACACAGACGCTGGCAGAGAGTCCCAAACTTTGGCCGTATGCATAATAAATGTCGAGGAGAAGCGCTGAGTACGACTGGAGGGAATATCAACTAAGTGCGGAGGCTACCCTGCACCTGCAATACGTCTGGTAGTCCGGTAATAAAAGTGATGGTGGGATCAGCACCCTAATTGCGTAAAACAACACAATCACAATCTGTGTCTATTTGAAACAGATTGCTAATCCATTGCTTCGACAGTTGGCAAAAAAAATCTGCTCAGCAACGTAAATAACGCAATTAATGTTGTTGAACTGTCAAAATGAAACAAATTAGGCATAGTTGTTTACGAAAATAATTTACGCAATTATACAGGTCGTGGAGCTCCTGCGCACACTCTCCACTCTACAGTCTGTAGAAGCACGATAGGCAAGCAACACTGCGTCGATGAGCCGGGCTATAAAGCCTAGCCACAAAAAAAAAGCTGTTAAGCTAGTTTCGCCGCCTAAAAACCTTTTTGCTCTGCGTTCCACAGAGTCAAGGGCAGCAAGTTGGTATTGGTTAAATGGTTATATAGGTTTTATTCACATCTTCGACTGCATTCTTACGTAATTATACCTACTAATAATTTTATTTTATATCTTTATCTGCTGTTAATTACATTGAGTGCCTTGTTAGTCAGTGTTAAATAAATGTATTTTGTTTCTTACTATAATAGGGATGATGCCTGGGTCAAAAAAAGAAATTCTATTTAGGCCGTCATGTGTCAGTCAGATAATAAAAAAAAAATATTAGACACATATTTTTTGCTTTATCATGTTAATAAAAAATGACTTAGATAAAATTTGGGGAGCAGGGGTCACTACGTCACAAGTAAGTATAAAATCTACATACTCGTGACGTCATGGCACATTTTAACTCAATGTAACGCCGTAATTTTTTGATAACGTAAAAAAAGAAAAAAATACGTGTGCAATATTTTTTAATAATCTAACAGACGATAATTTTTTTTTTCATCATCCCTGTTCTCTAAACAACACACATTTTTTTTTTTTTTTGAGGGTGGGAAATCATCAAATAACTTCTCCCGCTCTGGGCGGAGCGGGAGGGCGTGTCAGACTCTTACTGACTAAAACCCACCCATGTTCCTTCGGTTGCCCTGTCGCCGGGGGCCACGATCTCCCTTTCGGTTTTCTTCGCAACCCCGGCAGGCATCGGTCCTAGTGGACCCCTTCAATTATGCTGACATCTCTTTGAGGCGCGCGTGGAACACAACGCGCCGTCGACCCGGGCCTGGTCCTTATCGGACGGTGAGCCACCCATTGCTCACCGCCCGCAAGCCCGCGCCTACGGTGGTCTAAACAACACACATGACATTATGGGATGTAGCTCCAAGTACAATTAATTTCACCTAAGTATTATACTGTTTACCCGTGAATAAAATAAAATCAAAAGTCATTTTGACTTATTAGATGATAACACATAACATCACGCCTGTAATCCCCGGAGGGTTACGCAGAGGTGTACGGGTATACCTATACCTGTTCGAGCCATATACAACCTAGGTCCAAGAGATTCCCTTAGAGAAAAATTCAAAGAAATAAATATTCTGACTGTAGCCTCACAATATATTTTTGAAAACCTATTGTATGTACACAAAAATATATCAAATTTTAAGAAAATGTCCGATATTCATAGTTTAAATACCAGGAATAAACACAATCTTGCTGTGCATCGCACACGTCTCCACAAAGTAGGCAACTCGTTCATGGGTCAATGTATACGCTTTTACAACAAACTTCCCATTGACATTCGAAACTTACCCATTAATAGATTTAAAATCTGTATTAAAACTAAACTTTGTAAAAAAGGGTATTATAAAATTTCAGATTATTTAGAAGATAAAAAAGCATGGGATTGAACTGCTCGCTCTGCTAAGCCTTGTGATAAAACTTAACATTTTAATTATTTTGTAAAATCATGAAAATATACCAGTTTTATATACACATTGACATTGTTGAAAATTATATTCAAAATGACATGATTACTTTGTAAAGTATTATATTATTTTATTTAATTATTGTGAATGTGAGGACTATGTGGATATCATTATTATTTTCATTTTTCAGTTAGTTTTAATTATGGTCTGGCAGTTTGAGTAGTTTATGCGGCCTACCCAAATGTCCTTTCTTTGGTATTGTTCGTCGAGTTGAGCTCCTTAAGTTCTGAGTTGAGCTCCACGATTACTGACAAATGCTTACACTGACTGGACAGGTTCACTCAAATCTGTGTGGTTCTTTCCTCAAGAGACCATTTCAGACACTAATCTACATGGTCCTCATATGGCCTGACCAAGATTATGTCTGGACTTTAAAAGAGACTGTGACCTCTGAGTTTGTTTCGGCCTTTCTTCTCAGAGTAGTCAGATAGGAAACGCCGAACTCAACTAGCTTATTTTAATTTTTTTTAATATGACGTGTAAAAGTGATTCTGATATCCTATTTACAGAATAAACAATTTCATTTCATTTCATTTCATTTCATATAGTACAGGTCGTGCGATTAAAGATGAGACTTGACGCACCACGTGGTTTGACTTGCGCAGTAGACGATTTATGGGTCTCTTTAGCGGTATGAGGTCCCCGCTGGGGCGTCATCGGGGCGGGGGAAAGAGCGGCGGGAGGCGCGGTCAAGTCTCATCTTTAATGGCACGACCTGTACACCCATATTCCGCTAGTTATGTTTAAGTCCCATCTAATAGGGGGCGAGCATATTACCAACTCCGGGCTGCTACTGAACAACTGCGACCCTAGAACAAGGAGGTAGTCAGTCAGTCATTAGATGTCGTTCTGGCAAATCACGGAATACCTACAGTCTAGTACTACATTGATAAACCTGGATTACCTTGAAGATTCTAGATTTGCATGTACAGTTTATTGTGCACTCGCTGTTGTGCTGTAGCATACCTATCGGTAGGTAAGTATTCTGCCGCGCTTGCGATAACTGCAGTATCATTTTTGTCAAAATTGAGTTAAACATAGATTCGGAATTAGTGTAATGAGCTGTACAATTTGATCTAAATGCCATTTTAATATCTTAACGGGAACCTTTAATTTTCTGTAAGGATAACGGCAGTAAATCGATTTTATGATAAGTTTTCCTTAGTATAACAACAGTAAGTAACAGCGAGTTTCTAGGTGCGGTATCATCATTAATGGTTTACTTCTGCTAATGATATGAGCAGTAACTACACATTGCAGTTATAATAAGCATTTGATGCTAAAGTTATTAAACTCGTACTAGATATAAAATAGTTTTTGTCATTTAAAAGTATTCTTAAAGAAATACATATTTAATGATTCACAATGAAATAATACTTACTTTGGCTACACAATTCAAAAATCTAAATTTAAATAAGTTAATAAAACAAGTCAGGAAAGGTGAAAATGTCACGGAACACTTTGTGCGCCGATTACTCAACACTATGCAAAACGTACTTACTGCTATTATCGCTAGCACGACAAAATGTATCAATAAACATATACAGGGTAGCAGGGACATCGACGCGAAAACTGTTACCATGGATTCAGAAGATGATTCTGAACCCCTGCGTAGAAAATTTTCGTCAGTTATTTAAGAAAAAAAAACACTGCTTTTTCATAGAAAAGTGCAATACCTACGCGGTCAAAATGTATGGAACAGCTGATTTTTTAAAAATAACCGACGAAAAATTTCAACGCAGAGGGTTCAGAATCATGTACTGAATCCATGGTAACAGTTTTCGCGTCGATGTCCCTGCCACCCTATACGGAGATGAATCTTGCTGTCAGTTGTTATTTCATATTTGATTTACGTAAATGCATCATAGACATTACGTCACACAAATCCTGCATCGTGCAATTAGAGTTTACCGCGCGATCGACATATATATAAGATTCCGAGTTCAATACTCCTCCCCGACCCTTGCTCGAAAGCGAGGTGCCAGCACGTTGTTGCCGCTGAGCACGTAGCTTTAAACTACCCCGCATAATAATCATGATTTAAACCAATTTTGATCCAGCCTGTCCTTTCTTGCTGTCCTCCCCTCAGCGACGCCCTAAGCCGAGGTCCGTACCCCACAGGGGGTGCCCTTAGCGAGCGTTCGCCTAGTTTTAATTTAGTTTAGTTTTTTGCCCCTGGCTGGAGGCTTTGAGTGTAGCAGCTTAAGGCACCCACAGGAAAAGTCCGGTTAAGCAGCCAAGACCTTAGTGGTCAAAACTGCGAGATGACATGTAAAAAAAAAAAAATGATCGTGCTGTTCCCCGCCAGACACAACAGCCGTCTGGTCGGAGGATCCTCCCTTTTCTATGGTGGATGAGTCAACTTTACACCCTGTTCCTCATACCACTAAAAAAACTCAGACGATAATACATGCGGTAGGCAATATTTCGATATGTATTTAATTTGATTTAAACTTTGTGAAATTAATCCTTTTGATTGCAAGCGAATCGAGTTCATGCAATCAAGTATACCATGTTACTATTAAATTGTGCAATGATGATGTTAACCAAAAAAGTCAATCGATTATAGATTTGAGTGAGTCTCTGTTTGTGTACGATTTTTTTATTATGTAGATTTTTGCTTTCGAAGGATCAAGGTTTGGCCTCGACTTATGGCTAGAATGGCTGGCTAAATAGGGGCTCGTGGCTTTACAATAACAGCCGCACGGGTCGATCGCAAGTAAAGCTACGCTTTACCGCGGTCGGATCGTGGATGGGTGAGCATCCATTACATATCGAGGCCCTCCGTACCTCAGAAAGCACGTAAGCCGTTGATCCCAGCTGTCATTCGTAGATCTGCGACAGTCGTTACGGGTAGTCAAAAGCCCAAAAGTCTGACAACCAGTCTTACCAAGGGGTATCGTGTTACCCAGTAACTGGGTTGTGGATGCCAGACCAGCAGTCGCTCCATGTTAAATACTGGTATTCAGCTGCATTTGGTTAGACTGGAAGCCGACCCTCTAACATAGTGGAGAAAAGTCTAGGCAGATTGATTTCATGGCTAGATTGATTGATTGATTGTTAGAGTCATTCGTCAATCAGGATTATCGTTGATCTACAGTTTTGACCTAAAGGCACCAATTCTGAGCATCAGTAAGGCCGATGTATTAGGTTTACTGACATAGTAGGGGCCTACAGAGGTAGAATAGCGCGTATCCCCAAGTTGAACGATGCATTGTGTAGCTTTACTATTACTACGGTATAAATAAGTGACAGTATTCTATCTTCAACACTGAGATTTCGAAACGACGCGCTTTGAAATCTTAGTGCATATACGCAACAATATCTAGTGCGCGGCAGTTACGCGTACACACGGACGCGGCAGGTTAATCTACCGAGCGGCCGTAGGTAATTATTTTAAGGTCACTGCCGAGATATAATACTGCTACTTATTTATACTAACCAGTTGTTATTCATGAGGAAAATCATTTCATAAACTTAGTTTTTCTCGAATAGTTCTGTCAGGTAATTCATTTAAGCGTTTATTATGAACAAACAAGTTTCCGTAAATGTACGTTGCTTTACCTTGATCTCAAAGACTAGGTATGGTAGTTAGGTAGTTAAATATAAGTAGCTATTTAGATACCAGGTTAGTGAAGGGCAAGAATATCGCCGAGGCTAGCTCTGTGATCTCCAAGTTAGTTGCTAAGCATGATGCTACGATATATGGGCGTAACCAGATTTTTTTACGCATGGGGCAGATGTAAATAAACTCGATAAATAGTAGGAATTTCTCTCGATAAAACTCGCTAGTTTCTCTCGATAGTTACGCATGCTCGCTCGATTCATCGATACTGCAATGTTTCGCGCGGTAATTTTTAATTTTAACAAGTTAATAATTAATTTTGTTATTTATTAAAATTATTTTTTTTACTTCGAGTCAGGGACCAGGGTGGGGCAAATGCCTCTACCTAGCCCCACCGTGGGTACCCCCATCTAAGATACATGGGTTGGTCAAAACGCTAGAATAATCTATAATTATATTATTATGCATAGATTGTCTTTCATGCGTTAAACGGACGGCTTGAGCTCTTTCTTGTATAATTAAGTCCTAGCTTCTTCTTTTCGTGTGGTTAGTGATTAAACTGGTGTTAGAGTTTTAAAGCCACCCCCATAGGCTTCTAACTTGGCTTCACATGCCGTCGAGAAATATCTCTCAGGCATGCATGTTTTGAAGGGGTCCGCTAGGGCCAATGCCTGCCGGGGTTGCGAAGAAAACCGAAAGGGAGATCGTGGCCCCCGGCAACAGGGCAACCGAAGGAACACGGGTGGGTTTTAGTCAGTAAGAGTCTGACACGCCCTCCCGCTCCGCCCAGAGCGGGAGAAGTTATTTGATGATTTCCAACCCAAAAAAAAAAAAAAAGGCCCTCAGAGGTCAGCTACGAGAAGCTATTAAAAAAAAAAAAAACATCTCGTCAGTCACGTGTAGTCCCCTGTTAAAGCGGGAGATCCTATCACTATTTAATACCTCAATACTTTATTGCATTCCAAATGTATACGCTTAGGTGGTACATCTGGACCCTATCGGGCACATCAAAAGAAATATTATATAGTACTTAGGTAGAGATGAGGACTTATCGTTTATCTTATAATCTAACTTATTATTATAAAAAAATGTGTATTTTAATATTCGTTCACACTGTAATAAATAAAATTAATAACTTTTTTTAAATTTATCGACAATACAATAGTTTTTTTTTATTTTTTATTCGGCCTAATAATGCCAATAACTCTGTCAATAGGGACACTTTGTTGGCTGACTCTAAAAAGGAACTACCCGAAATTTATGATTTTATGTGGCAGTGTTACAGGTATCCCTCTAAATTACTATACAAGGACAATGTTTTGGAATATGCAGTAGGATGCCAACAAGGTGACCCTCTCGGGCCAGTCATTTTCAGTTTGGCTCTCCATCCAATTATCTAGAACCTAAATTCAAAATTTAACGTGTGGTATTTAGATGATGGAACGCTAGGAGGTGATGTAGACACTGCTTTGAAAGACCTACAACTCCTCGAACAACGATTTAAATCCATTGGCTTGGACCTTAACCCATCAAAATGCGAAATTTTCTTTTCTGACATTACCGACAGACAATTGACCCTTGAGAAATTTAATGCAATAAGCCCCACAAATCAAAATTTGAGAAAAATGTTTATTTACTTCAGCTCCTAGGTTCCCCAATTTTAGAAGATAGATTTTCTCCTTTCATCAACGAAAAAATCAAAAACTTCAACGACGTTTCGGACAGACTCTCTATAATTAATTTACATTCGGCATTCACCCTGATTACAGAGATACTGTTAAATTTTATATATTTTCTACGCTCTTCCCCCTTATGGAAGCAGTCACACCTCTTGGACAAAATTGACCAAATTATTCGCAGCACATTAACATCCATTTTAAATGTGACCCTGGACGGCCGAGCGTGGCTGCAAGCCACACACCCATCCGTTTTGGTGGCCTCGGCGTCCGCAAAATTACCAGTATTCCACAGCACTGAAAAGTTGACCGGGAAAATTGTAGCCCCCTGCCTGGTTAACTCTGAAGTGGCGTGCTTGACCGATGTGGAGAACGCCTGCGAATACAGATCGGCCAGTGAACCCATCTTCCCAGAGGCAGTGGGATGAGCCGCTCTGCAAGTTGGTACGGAACTATCTTACACCCTTGCCCAACGTGGCAATGCTGCCAGCCTTTTGGGTACTTTTCTTATTTACAGCCATGCGGACGAATTTTTTGATGCCCTATGATTATTCCCCCCCCCCTTTTATATACTTGTATATATTATTATTATTAAGTCTTATTTTTTAAACCATGTAAATAAGAAAAAAATCGGCCAACTAATTATATATTTTTATTGACACAACCAGAGAGTTTGTTGAATGTATTTATAAGCGGGATGTTGGTAAGTTTATTCGTGGTTTGTATCGGGTACAACTCTATACTCCAGGTTGTTGCAAAAATCCAGCAAACAGTCAATTCTGTATCAGTGTCTAGATATAAAGCTGACAGTAGAGCATCAGCTGACATGTAGGCCAAGAGCTTCCCCGTAGTGGTTAAAAAAAAGAAAAAAAAAGAACTGTTTTAATATATCTCAGTTTTTATTTATTCTGTTAACTAAAATTGCATTGCTTTTTGCGGCTTTCATATTTTTTCCTGAAAATATTATTACATGGCAGGGGCTTGTGGCTCAGCAATAACAGCCGCACGGGTCCATCGATAAGGTTTCATGTATACCACCGTGCCTCGGAAATCACGTTAAACCGTTGGTCCTGGCTGTCATTTGTGGATCTTTGAAAGTTGTTACGTGTCGTCAGAAGCCCGAAAGTCTGACAACTAATCTTACCAAAGGGGTATCCTATACCCACTAGATTGTGGAGGTCAGATAGGCAGGTGCTCCATGTAAAATACTGGTATCCAGCTGCATCCGGTTAGAATGGAAGCCGACCCTAACATAGTTGGGAAAAGGCTAGTCAGATGATGAGTAGGAACTTACCTTATACCTACTTAACTTATACGAGCAACAACAAAACAGTGAATAGGTATTTTTGATAAGTTTTTAAGTTAATATTCATTATGGCATAGGCAAATATACATGTACAAGAACACTTCAAGGATTATCAGTTTCTTCTTGCTTAAACTATTTTTTTTTATCGATGTCGGAAGTTAATACCTCCAAGTGTACTTTTTGTCGAATGTCTTTTTTTTTTGTATGTAGATAGAATCATGATTTTGCATTGAATTCAAAGATTTAACAGCTAGTTATTTCTTTGTATCTTAAATAATTTTTGCAAAAAAAGCTGCAGCTAGGTAATGCACTTGACCAAGTACCAATTTGCTTAGAAGATATCTATGCCTTTGTCGTTAGTGAACTTCGTTTTCGTTTTCGCCCATTTTCGGCAAAAAAAAACATGATTCAGCCATATTTTTGTTTTCGGCCATACCAAGCCAAACCAGCCAAAGCTTTGGCTAAGCCGAAAATACAAACGATGCCTAATGTGCGAATATTGTAGTGCATCATTTGCTACAATATTGACGCGATTGATAAGACTAAGATCGAGACTGCTCATAATTGACAACGGACAACTATCGGTGTTATTACTACGATACTAATGTCAGTTTGCAGAACACAACTAAGTATTTAAATCGACCTTCAAATTTGGAATTTGATTTTTTCTTTTCCAAAACGATCTTTGAAAGAGTACGGACGTGTCTTTTTAAAATGTTATAGGATCGATGTGGAGATGTAGGTTATTAAGATGTCGTAGAATTGTCCAATATTTAGCAGATAATAACCCATCACAGTTTTCAGCTGGAGACGTGTGTCCGAATGGTATGGTATGGTATGCTTAACTTTAGTTAGTTAAAACCATATCTTCGATATAAAAGTATCATGTACAGGAAGGTTGTAACCAAAACTAAATTGAAGTGTCGGCCCTTGCCGTCAAATCAGGACATCCTTATGGATGCTCGCAATTGCTGCAATAAGGCGTGTAGAGATGCCCAACGCCGCCATATCTATAACTCGGTTGAAAACGGAGATCCAGTTAAAGTCTGGAAATTTCTTAAATCCGAATATATATAATTTAACAAATTTGGGAGTTGGAAAATCGAGCCAAGAATCGATTCCTAAAAACTTAAATATTGATTTCCTGAATCAACACTTCTCATCTTTGACCCACTGAAATGGGACCATGAAGGCAGTTACAATAAACTATCTTTCGAACCTTCCAACTCCCGAATTCTCTGATTGTGATGGTAAGAAGAGCGTAGTTTCAATCACATCTAACGCAGTTGGTAGTGATTGCTTAAGTCGGTATATGATACTCCCTGTCCTCGACGAAATCCTTCCCATCCTATGCTATAGATCCTAAATTACTCTATAACCTATGGTATTTTTCCATCGATGTGGAAAGAGGCAAAAATCACCCCTTTACCCAAAAAATCTAATCCTACTTCCTTTTCCGAATACCGTTCACAATCGCAAGCGCTCAGCAGATTGGTTAAATCCTGGTTCAGCACCTAAACAATGCCCCAAACGAAAACTGACCCTAAAAAGTGATGGTCATTGTTTGGTGGTTTAGTGCCGGTGTCATTCATCACAGCTTCTTACCAAACGGGATGAGCATTACTGCAGATGTGTACTGTGAAGAACTGAACATAATGATGAAGAAGCTTGCACATCTCCAATCAGCTTTGGTCAATCGTTCGGCTCCGCTGCTCCTGCACGACAACGCGCGACCTCATACTGCACAGCAGACGGTCTCCAAGTTACAAGAGCTGGGGTTAGAAGTTCTCCGTCATCCACCGTACTCACCAGACCTTACCCCTATAGACTTCTACTTTTTCCAGAATTTGGATAACTTCTTGGCGGGGAAAAAAATCAATAACCGAGAGGCAGTTCAAAATGCCTTTGAAGAATTTGTTGCCTCCCGTCCAGCAGACTTTTTCAAAAAGGGCATCAATAAGCTACCACTACGTTGGCAAAAATGCATTGATTGCATGGGTAACTACTTTAATTAATCAAAATAAAAAATATAGAGAAACAAGGGCGTTAACTTATTTTATGAAAAACGGCAATTTTATAGGTAAAGACCTAATATTACTTGTCGTTGTTCACTTACGCAGAAAGGTTTTAAGTATGAGAAGAGTATAGTATGCTAGAGTGAGCGAATCGAAAATTTTAGCACCCAGTCTCATAATTTCACCCGAAAGACGTATACTGCTGGACATAAGCTTTCCCCAAGTACCGCCATTTCGACCGGTTCTGTGCTTGCCGCATCTAGCGGATTCCTACGGCCTTCACAAGGTCATCGGTCCACCTTGTGGCACCTAGTCTCAGAAAGGTAAAATTTTCTTTTGAACATTTATGCAGAAATATAATAAAAAAGTTTGAAAACGAAGAAAATGTACGATGGAAGAACAAGCGAAGCAAGCTCGAAAATTTTAGCATGCTACAAAACCGTCTCTTTGTTACTGAACATATATATTTTGGCCTTGTTTGGGATTTGGTTAAAAAGGTCTTCTCGAGATTTGGGGGACCCCACAGAATCGGGGGCTCCCAAATAAATATGAATAACGAAACATTAAACAAGTTATGTTTGACGTACAAAAGTGCTTTATATGTGCCAATTTGAAAAAAATGATTTGACTTTGACTTTGTAAAACTTTTATTGTACGCACGACCGATTTTTTCCCGCGGCGACGTTTTTTCGGACATTGGTTTTTCAACGCTCTGCTTAGCGCAAAGAGTTGAAAATCCTATAGTGTATTTTTTCGACGCTCTGGGTTGCACTGTATTGGATTCTCAACGTTCGGCTCAACATTGAGAGTTCAATAGCCAGTGTGCGATAAAATTCCGCCGCGATATTTTTACGTCCGTGCGGACGTGGGCTTTCGCCGCCACTGGTCGAGTTTATATTGAAGTTTTGTACGGAACAGCTGATATAAATTTCTTGATATAATTTTTGATGTTGGTTCAATGAAGAAAGTTGTTCAGTTTGATGGTGTAACACACCTTTTTTGACGTCACCTTTCTGAAACAGAAATACATATAATAAAATATTAACTTAGTCAAAACTGTACATTAAATATTTTTGGAAAAAAGTAATTGCTACGAGATGTGGAAACGAGGCTGATGACGAAAATAAAGTTTTTAGTATTTTTGTTCATTTGTCTGAATGTATGTTCCAGATTGGTACAAAAACGACTCAACGGATTTGGATGAAATTTTGCACACAGATGGTTTATAACCTTTTAAGCCCAGTAGTACGTTCCCGTGGGATATTTTCCGACAAAAAGCAAAAGCTAGTATGAAATGCCGTTATCGAATTTAGCCATATCAACAAATACTTGGTATTTCTATAACTATATGTGTAATGTCAAGGCTGCCGCGTGTCTATTTCCAAATTATGTGCAGATTTGCCAAATTAGATAATCGATCATTGGATCATTGGCATTTGCAGAACCTTGTACAATTCTGCATTGAATTATACCTACCTATTGCATCAGAGTATCGGGTCTACCAACTGCACAAGGTTCACCACAGTTTTGCCTGCGCAGGCCGATTTTTATTGTATGATTTGTAAGCTATACATTTCCAGGATAAGCTGACCTCGCACTGTACGGAAATCCTATACAATGAGAGATCAGCATAAAATGGGAATGTATAGCTTGATGTGTAGCCGTGAGTACACGGAATACCGTGCGTGTGGTTGGTAAAACTGTATCATGCTCCACCCCACAGCGCGGCCTACGCACTTTTCGACTTGCTTGAATTTTTCCCGTGCAAGCCCGGCTTGCACGTATTTGCCTGCGCGTGTGGTTGGGCGGTCAGTGGTCAAGCCGCAGTCTAGGTTAGTCATCGTTCGGTGATTACGTGGTCGTCCGTTACTCAAAAACCGGCCAAGTTCGTGTCGGACTGCGCTCAATGGGTTCCGTAGTTAGGATGAATTTATCCCAAATAAAAACTTTACATTGTAGTTGAAAAACATGATACTACAAACATAATATTATTTAAAAGTGATTCGCCCGCTTCGGGTGAGTAAATTCAGGCAAATCACCAATAAGCCATACGTACATATTGCAGTGTGACCTCTTTGGTTTCAACCTATAGGTTTACTTTTATAGCTGGTCTTTCTTATTACTTTTTTTTCAAATTAGAATATAACTTGAACAAGGATTCATAATTCTTATCAGTTTTTTATAGAAAGAAAAAAATGCTATTCACTAACAATCAGACGTTGAAGCTAGTCGATGATATACCTACCTACATTCTGGACTTTTTAATGAAAAATTGTATCAAATAAAAGTTATTATATCCTACGTTTTTTTTTATTGTTGAACTCTGCAAATGCTGGTACAATTATTGTAAGATTTTCTTTAAATGGTAAGTATTATCGATTATCTTCTCGCTTCTTCTTCTTTTCGTGTGGTTCGTGAGTAACTTTCGAGTGACTTTCATAAAAGTCACGTAGCTTGGTAAAATGACGATACTTTTATCATCCATTTGCATATTTATAATTGCTTTTCCAATCGAATTATCGTCCGCCGCCATGATGCACAACAAAAACAAAGCACCATCAACGCCTCTACCGGTGGATAATCTATTTTACGATATGATCACTAATGTTTGGATGGAGTCATGAAGTAGTCGTGCATTTAACTGTGCATATCGTCAAACCACAGATTACGTCAAACGTTGAGTGTTCAATGATCTGGCCAGACCACATCATGATGTGGCCAGCGATCGATTTTCTATTTCATGAAATGCAATCGTTTCATGAAATGGTCGATCATTTCATGAAATGATCAATTCTAAGATTTGGCCACGACAGGTACTTGAATATTTATTATACAGATTAATAAGAAAGCATAAAGAAAAAAATTGTGTAGAGAAGCTTTTATGATCATAAGGTTGTAAATTACATCATCATCATCATCATTTCAGTCGAAAGACGTCCACTGCAGGACATAGGCTTGGGAGAGCCAAGCACTTCGACCGATTCTGTGCTCCCGCATAAAACGGATTCCTGCGGCCTTTACAAGGTTATCGGTCCACCTTGTGGACATTCTGAGTATAAGGTACGCCACCCTGGTCGACACACTCTCGATCTTCACCACGTTACTCATAAGGAACTTATGGATGATGGCGATTTCTCATCGCTATATTCAATTATGATTCCACATTTAAAACAATTATATTGATGGACCAGGACTAATAAATATAAAGCCTGTTTACTTGGTATCAAATTCGTTTTGATACTAATTAAACAGGTCAAGTCAATAGTTTACCAGTAATTTTCGAAGTAATTGTAAACAATTGTACTTTTTCGTTAGATGCATCCTCGCCTTCGCTTTTCACTCGGTTGTAATTGTTTATCATAGTGTATGTATAACAACTCTCTCGCACTGCTTCTTAAAGTTTTAGGCAATGTTTTACTTGAAATACGACAAAATATTCACAATTTTGTTTTTTTGAAGAGGTTATAAAAACAACAATTGATAAAAAGTGACATTTGCAGCAGTGTTGTCAATTTATGAAAACGTGAAAAAATCACTCTCAGCTTTCATTAGACAGACTACTTTTCATTTCTCATACTCGGAAAGTAGTGTTTGTTTGATTCGAGTAGCAGGTGGAAGACGCTGCTTCCCATCCTTGGGCGGGAAAGACTCATAGTAATTGCTTCTCTCTCTAGGGCGGGAATAAATTTTAAAAATAGAACGAAATTTGTTTAGGTAGTCGGCTACGAAAAATTTAACTAACATATCTTTGATGATAAAATAGTGTAATCACTATAAAATTTATAATCAAAGATATACTGAAATTGTAAAATATTCATTTATTATGGGTATATGCCAAGCTCACAAATTGACTATAATATGAGTGTAATAGCCTCCTTATAGTAAAATATTGATAAAAAAATAATGTTGCATTCTTGTCAGTGTATAAACAGCCAGTATGAATTAAAAAAAAACCCCTATGCGGGACGACCCGCGGCGGACACGCGGTGTGTAAAAAAAAAGTTTTTTTATTTGAATTTGAAATGAAAAGTAGAGTGTTTAACACGGGTGAAAGTCATCAATTACTAATCGGACTATAGCCATAGACTATATTTATATACATAAATACCTCGATTCCTTTCGACCCTTGTATAACAATCTACTTACTATTCCATTCTTTTAACATCATTGTTGATTGACTTGGTGTTAATAATTTGAACTGATAAATGAACAAGTTGATTGCGATAATGTTTATTGCTATAGCAATTATACAGTTAATATGCATGCATGCATGCATGAAACTACCTACATAACTCCTGTGTAATTACTATTTTTATTTACCTTTGCATAGTTCAAGTTACTAATGGATTGCAGTAGTTCGTGTCTTCATGTGTAAATTGACAATAAACTGTACCTAATCAATACTTAGCTAACCTATTACTTTCATAGTATGTTATATACCTGTCTTAAAATGACCAAATTATACTTGCATAGTGCTACTCCGGGTTCATTCTTGTCTAAAATGAACTAGTATATTAGCGCCATCTATGTTTAATACACGAAAACACACTGTATGTAGTTTTCTATTATTCATACTAGATGGCGCTAGTTGTTAGAATTGAACGATATTTTTCAATCTTGAGCAAAATATGATGTGAAAAGGCGTATATCCACGAAAGGGTAGACAGAAGTATGTTGCAACGCAACAACCAACAACCCAAGCAACTTTTCCTCCATTTTGTGTCTTTACCTCGGAAGTGTATAATGCTGATTAAGTAGATCCTGCAAAACTGACAATGCCGTTCCCGCTTTACCCTACTAGGCTTTTAGAGAGGAATTCGATGTTGGTTAAGTTGTTCTGGAAGTGTATAAAAATACCGACCATGTGCGTGTCGCACAACGCACAATGAAAGGTCTTTCAAACAGGAGCGACACGCGACGCGACACAAAGACACCGCTCGTCGCGCGACGAGCGGTGTCTTTGTGTCGCGTCGCGTGTCGCGCCTGTTTGAAAGAGCCTTGAAGGGACACAATGAAGGGGCACTATTCATGACAGGGGAATTCCCTCTTGGAGATTACTTAGGTACCTATCTAAGGGCCGATTTTTCAATAGTTAAATAACTATTACCTGAAGAATAAATGTGACGTTTTGTTAATTCAAAACTGGCGATTCATAAACAAACCCTAAGTGGTTTGAACCTGGAAACGTTTGCGTTAATTTTTTATATAGTACAATGTGTTCAATAAGGAGATTTCTATGTTTGCCGCCCCCTTGAAAGTGCGCCCTTGTACGGTGAACTTCCTGCACGCCCGCACCCAGCGGACTTGGGTCCTTATCACATCGTCACAGTACTTAAATATCCCAGGGAATATTTTAATCACCACGTTATTGTTATCAAATATATCCTGTCGTCTTCTGTTAGGAACTGCCTCGGATGTAAAAATGATGGATTCTCTGTTATTTCCTGACACTTCTTTATCGGGAACCCCACAGAACTGCTAATATATAATTATATATTAATTCGTTCGTTACTCAAACGAATTGTTTGCGTAATTATTTAAACTTTCTTAGCATAACAGTGAAACTTTGGTTTGTTAAAACTTTTCCATATGTACGTTACCTACATTATATGATGTTTTCTCTCAAAACTTAATTATCAGCCAATAAGTATCATTAAAGCTTATTCAGGTAACTTCGAGTCGTTAGTTGTTGTTCAAGAATGTTTTGAATATGTTCAAGTTAAGACAATGTATGGAGGCTGTTAACTACGTATTAATTATAATAAATTGGTATGAAAGTATGCGAAGCAGGTATTGTAGATACATTTTGCGGTATATTGAAATACATTTTGCGGTATTTGTCTAGATAGGTACGTAGTCCATATCCAATTATCTATCCATACTCAATCTGCCTAGCCTTTTCCTAAATACATTGGGATCGGCTTCCAGTCTAACCGGATGCAGCTGAATACCAGTATTTTACATGGAGCGACTGCCTATCTGACCTCCACAACCCAGTAACTGAGTAATACGATACCCCTTCGTAAGACTGGTTGTCAGACTTTCGGGCTTCTGACGACCCGTAACTACTGTCAAAGATCCACGAATGACAGCCGGGACCAACGGCTTAACGTGCTTTCCGAGGCACGGAGGAGTCTCGGTATGAAAAGATGGTCACCCATCTATTGATCAACCCCGGCTAACGTAGCGCACCGGATGAATCGACCCGTGCGGCTGTTATTACTTAACCACGAGCTCCAAAGATATGAATCATCCATCCGCTTCTAACCTATATTATCTATAATTTATGCGAAAGTAACTGTCTGTTTGTTCGTTACTTACCTACTTACGCCTTAACGGATAGATGGGATTCGATGGGTACACAAGTAGAGCATGACCTAGGTGATTCTGGGGATGATTTCCGAGCTCTGCGCGAACGAAGACGCAAAAGCTAGTGTCTTATGAGTTGGTAAGGAGATCGGTGGCCTACGTAATGGTTAAGGGGGTTGACCAACGTTTATTTTACTCAGAGTGGTCGATGCGTATCCAAACCAAACCAAAGACAATACGTATATTCTACCGGCAACTAGTTTGTCTTGCAAATCAGAAGATAACTGCATGGTGGCTGAAATAAGTTTGTTAATTTCTTGAAATAATTTTTTTTTTGGGTTCCGTACCTCAAAAGGAAACAACGGATACCTTATAGGATCACTCGTCTGTCTGTCTGTCTGTCTGTCTGTCACAGCCGATTTGCTCCGACTCTAATGGACCGCTTAACTTTAAATTTGGTACACATATATATTGCTGTGACCCAAACACGGAAGTATAACTTAAATAAATTAATTTTGAATATGGGGGTCACTTTAGGGGCAAATAAAACCATAAAAAAAAGTTCTTGAAACTGTACCGTGTAACATATCAAATGAAAGGGCTTATTACGAGGATCTATTTTTTTTTTATAATTTGTAATAAATACATTTAAAGACATTTAAGAAAATGGATGAAAACTGACCATTCCCCCCTTACCTCCTTTACTACTGAGCCTAAAATTTTATAAGAAAAATACAGAGAATGGTTCTTTACTCACAGATTATATAAAAGGTTTATATATAAAAAGTTTATGGTCTTAAAATACCATGGTAAATCTCTCAATATTGTTCGTACAAACTTACATTTGCAGTTGAAATGTATGGGAGAACATGTTTTTCAACTACAATGTTAAGTTTGTATTTGGGATAACTTTATCCCAAATGGAACCCTTCATTGTACGTAGTACGACACGCATTTGGCCGGTTTTCACGATGGTATACGCTAGGACTCAGTCCTGTGCATCCATCACTCCATAGCCAAGTTTTCTATATTCTCCCAATACCTGTGCCAATACTAAGAGAAGTTAGACCGTATCATGAAATTTTTTGGAAAAAATAATATGACAGTAATCAACCAAAACAACATTCAATTTTAATTTTAAATCTTATTCGCTAAACCGAACATGTCACAGTTAATCATAGTTCTTCCCTTACTTCATCATCAACAACACCATTGACGGCCATCTTGGAATACTTCTCTAAGAAGTCTTCCCAGAACTGCTTCCTGTCTCCGAGAGGGTTGGTCTTCATTTTGAGTTGTTTCGTGATGTGGAGGTAGTCGGTCTCAAGGCCTTTGCTTATCGGGTTCCAGGTGAAGCCTTTTAGAAGTACGTCGTCTTTTGAAGGTGTGGGGTTCCTGAAATGAAAGTTCTTATATTAAAGAAAGAAAGATAGAAAGAAAATAAATAAATTTATTTGACCCAGGTTAAGGCACATAGTTTTCAAAAACAATAATAAAAAATAGAGAAGGCTTAAAACAAAAAAAAAAAAAAATGGTTTCTAGAGATTAAGAGTGCGTGCGTGAAAAAATCCCTTTTTTTGTCAATTATTTATCTAATTGTAAGAAAGGTTGAAATAATTGAAAGAATAAGTCTGTCTGACTATAAAAATACTGTATTCGTGGTGCTAAACCATTCGTGTCAGTCACAGCATCTGTTAAATGATGCAACACTTTTGTGCTCTCAAAAATATGATATTTTTCGCTTTTGATTTACTTTATGAACATATTGTATAATCATTAAAAAAAATGAATTTATCTTAAGGAAAATCAGACATTAGTCCTCAGCTAGGACTAATGTCTGATTTTTAAATTTCTTGATATGGTTTTCTAAATAATAGGTTATATAGTTATAGGTAGGTAAAATTTCTTGTAACAAAATGATCAAACGTCAGTCTCGCGTAATTTTTCGGAAAACTTGTTGTGAATATTTGTGATTTTCCATGAATACTTAATGTTTTTGAAAAATCCCTTTCAGCCACATGCAAGAAAATATAACTCGACTTTTCAAATCACAAATAGTTTTGTTTAAATTCTTTTTCCCTTTCTCACTTGTGTGAGCACTGTGACCATGTACATTTCATAAAGCTACCATTTTCTGGGTACGTCTTTCATTGACTCGAATGTGCCCTGGCGGCTGAGAGTATGTCATGCTCACTCAAATGTCTCGCTGATGGTGGCGTGTGTGTTGGATCATTAAGTTCCCTTCAAAATGGTTGAGCTAAATGATGCTGATCCATGCGTTATGTTCGTGACCGGGCGCCGTTAGTTGGGACTGGTCAATTCTTAGCTGCCACGGTTTATTTTAATTTTTAAATTGTTTAGTTTTTATATTTTAATTACGGACGCTTTTAACGTGCACGTCTTCCTACATTGTTCTCACATATATAATTTCAGCATAAATTATGTAACCAATATTTTGTAACAATATTTTGATTTAAAAGAGTGTCCGTGGAGTTTCCTACCCGTTCTTCTCCATAGGAACCTACTACGCTTTGGAATGGGCAACTAGCTTCATCTTCCTGACTGACCGACCCCTTGACAATTCAAAAGTACCTGTAATTGGTTTATTTGAAATAAATGCTTTGAGTTTGAATTTGTGTTTCACAACAAATGAACGAAATTGATCAAAATCAGTCGATTTCATGCACGGCCCCTTAAAGTGGAATAAGAGATCGCTCTGCTTTGATATGTCCTGTTGATGTAAGTCGTTAGCTGTTTCAGTTATGATTTCATTATCCTAAAATTATTATGGAAATAGAAATAGGCTGTGTGTTTGATCAAAGTTTTTAAGATACTGTTATTGACGTGTAGTTATAATCGTAAAGTAAATTTATTTTATATAGGACGTTATATTTTGAGTATATTTGTTGTCGTTTTGTTTTGCATGAAAACCAAATGAATTCGATTTCAACGTAACATAAAAAACCGGCCAAGTGCCTGTCGGACCACGCACAATGAAGGGTTCCGTAGTTGGGATCAATTTATCCCAAATACAAACTTAACATTGTATTTGAAAAATATGTTCTCTCAAACATAAGAACTGCAAATGTAAGTTTGTACGCACAATATTGAGAGATTTACCATTTTATTTTAAGACCATAAACTTTTTATTAGTTTTCCTGTAATCTATGTGTAAAGAACCATTCTCTGTATTTTTTTCAAAATTTTAAGCTCAATTGTTTTGGAGATAAGGGGGGAATGGTCAATTTTCATCAATTTTCTTAAATATCTTTAAATTTATTTATTTTAAAATTATTAATAAAATATATTTGAGATCCTCGCAACAAGCCGTTTCATTTGATATGTCACACGGTATAGTTTGCAAAAGTTTTTTTTTTTAATTTTCTTATCTACTCCTCAAAAGTAAATATTCAAAACAGAACAAAAACAACGAAAAGACAGACACACAGACACCCGAGTGATCCTATAAGGGTTTGCTAGGCTTTTGTGGTACGGAACCTTTAAAAGCGACCTAATAAACCTCAAGAATGTCTTATCTATATGCAACTCATTTAAACATACCTTGTTTTAGCGAAATTGCTCCACAGGCGGACCATCTTCTTCATCACTTTCACCTCATTCTGTTCACTAGGTAGGGCCAGAATCTGATCGTAGCTCTTTTTGATACGAGAGCATACTTGTAAGTAACACAATTCATCACCGATAGTGGCTCCATGGTGTTTCATACTTGCCCGTGCCCTGGTCATTAGTAACTGGCTGTTCTCATTCCACTGTCCTCTGAAGTCAAAGACATAGTAAAACACGTCAGACGACAGGCCTCCCGCTAGTTTATGAGCAGCTGAATCTACAGCATAGTTTTGTAAAACATCCGCCATGTACACGGCATACTCCAGAATATTTCCATAATGAAGCGATTTGTCCTCCAAATAAAAGTTTACAATATCTTTTCCAGCTTCCTTGTATTTAGAACTTTCACTTTCGAATCTAAAATTGGTCCTTATCGGAAGCTTTACTATGTTCTTTTCGATAGCATCATTCACAAGGCTCGGTTCAAATATTAACTGAGCTACTATGTCTAGACCTTCTCGAGAATTGAAACCGATTATAACGGGAACGTCATTGACTACTTTCATGTTTTCTGGTAATGCTGTAAGAACTGCATCTTCGGTATCATCTTCAATAGTCGGTGCGAAAGGAAAAGAACTTATCTGATATGTGTCTATCGATTCATTATCTATAGTATCAACTTCAGCGAGTAGAATTTTTTCAGCATCCAACTTCTGCAGCTCTTCTAACAATTCCATACTATCAGCCGCCGTAATATTCAAAGCGCCACCGAGTTGGAATGCCTTCTTCTTAAGATTTTTAGAGAAATACATGGCTTCCAAAGAGGTTCCACTTTGAAGGATTGCACCAGAGAATAGACCCTTTGCTTTTTTTGAATAAAGTAGTATATCAGCCAGTGCGGCCCCACCACGACTTCCCATCAGTGTTACTCTAGTGGGATCACCACCGAACTGTTCTATATTGTCCTTAATCCATTCAAGTCCTAAAATGAAGTCCCTCAGACCATTATTGCCTTTAATGACACCATCTTGAGTGGTCAAGTATCCGAGAATGGCAAGTCGATGACTGATGGTGACGACAATGACACCTTCTTCAACTAAAAAGTCAGGAGAATAAGTGTCGGTGCCATTGAACCATGTCCTGAACTGATCGTTGTAGTCGAAGACTATGACGGGGGCATTGCCTTTGACGTCGGGTGTGAAGACGCTCACAAAGAGACATTCTTCGGAGCCAGATATTCCAAAAGGCTCTTTGTTCCTCATACTGGAGCTGAATTGCATGCATGTTGGTTTATTCTCAAAGGTTTCCAGGTTGCCATTCCAACCATTGTGCGGTTTTGGGGGCTAAAATAATAAAACAGAGTTTTCATATTTGTAAGATTAAGATAGTTATGCAAGTATGTACAGTTTTAATTGATTTGCATTAAAATATAATTAATGAACATCAAAACTTAAAATAACAATTAAATTGGATAAATATACCTCTCCATAAAAGCAACCCTACCATTAATTAAAACTAATTCACAAAGTCTTTTCCACCACTGAAAACAATTAAATCCGTTTCCCTTGAATAAATCCGGAAGCGTTTCCTTTTTTACTTTCCATTTTAAATATAAATCTAAGAGAGTCGTTCAAATATTTAAGTGTTTTCACAGGTTCGGTTACCCCAAATACTTTGCAAATACCCTCATAGGCTTCGGCCTTACCTGAAATCTTAATTCTCCTGTGGGTGTTTCTGCATAAGGTATCCCTTTAAATGTATAGAAATCTTGCTTTTTAAGTATAGTTTTTTCTGCTTTACCTACAACGATACCTTGTTTTAAACTTATTTCTATTGTCACATCACAGAAGCACTGTTTATTTATAAATATTATTAGGAAAAATGTTAACGTTTTCATTTTTGTTGTTTGAATTTAATTATTTTATCGAATTGTTATTGTGAGTCTAAAATTAACACATTGTGTTCGATACCGACTAATTTAGTAAGACTACAGATAACAACAAAAGGAGTACGTGTTCTTTGTATTATCTTTTGTAGATAATTAATTATCCAAAACCCTTTTATCTGGGTTTTCCATATATTCGGTTTAATCAATTATTAGACACATATTTTTGAATATATACGGCTGTGTTCTAAGCCCAGTACTTATAACGTTATCATATGTTCGATTAATCACGTTTGGCAAACTAGTTTGTCATTGAAAACCTATGCAATAATATAACTAAAAGTATTTTTAACCATGTTTTGTGTTTATTGCTTCTATGGCCCCCATAAAAACCCCACCCATCATGTGGAAATAGCCGCTTTGAGCCGTCATATAGGATTTTATCTATTAGGTAATGTTGAATATCGAAGGGCTTGTATGATGATACTCACGGGATGCTACTGGCTACAAAATAATGTATAGTAATATATAAAAACAAGATTGCTCGAAAATAGATACACATGCAAAATCATATTACTTGCTTTTAAGTTTTTTTTCAAAGATTACAATAGGGATGACGACTAATATTTTTTTTTTGTCCGTCGGGTATATTATCATAAAATATTTGACACGATTTTTTTCTTTTTTTACGTAGTCAATAGATTACGGCGATACATTGGGTTAAAATGTTCCATGACGTCATGAGTATGTAGATTTTATACTTACTTGTGACGTAGCAAACCCCCACTCCTCAACTTTAATGCGTTTTATCCAAGTATTTTTTATTAATATGATCAAGCAAAAATACTCTCTAATATTTTTTTCTTATCTGACTGACGGACTAAATAGATTTTTTTTATTTTTTATCTAGGCATCATCCCAATTATAATTATTGGGCCAAATCTAAATTGTGACGAATTGTATCTGGTTGACCTTAAAACGGTGCTGTAACGTGCTGTTTTCTTAATAAAACGACAAACTACACTTAAAATTATTTATTTAAACATTATTTACACACATCAAAACAATTTCTCCAGTAAATTATTAGAGTTCATCTTTGACATCCTTGACAACCCCATTGGTTGCCATTGCCTTGTACTTGGCAAGGAAGTCATCCCAGAACTTGACTCTATCTTCATGAAGGTTCTTCTTCATTTGAAGTTCATCGCTGATGACCAGACACTCCTTGTTCTCTTTGGTGGCTGGGGTCCAGGTGAAGTCACTGCCTTCAGGCGTGGGATTGCTGAGAACAAAAGAAAAGTAAATTAGTTAAAGTCTGATTTTGTTTTAAAATAGTTAAGCATCGCGTTAATTATGTATTTCGGATAGAAAGACAATACTTAATGATCGTATACTTCAACTTGTTGTCTTGTCATAACAAGCGTCTATAGTGATATAGTGGGCTTATAAATAACTTACAAATTGCAAAAAAAGTTGTATGAATTTGGACAAATTTGGACGTATTTTTCAAATTGTTTTTGTAATTATAATTTTTTGATATTTAAATCAACCTGTAGGTAGAATTTATTTAAGCAATCTCTTGTTTTTCTCTTTAGACTTACCCAGATTTGGCGAAGTTTGTCCATAACTTAACCACGTTTCTTATAACTTTCAGTTCTTCAGAATCTTCATCTTGCAAAACTTTTTTATATAGCTTGTTAATTGGTTTGCAAACGAAGAGATAGCATAGTTCATCTCCAGTGGCGGCCCCCCATGTTCCCTCCATCGTCAACGCACTCTCTAAGATCTGATTCTTCCTCATATTAAGTTCTCCGCTATAATCAAACGTGTAATAATAAACAGACGAACTAGACTCGTTCACATACTTCCTCACAGCATAATCTATAGGATAAAAACTAAGTACATCAGCAGTATAAGTCAGATATTCTCCTGGTTTGCTTATCTTCACATAACCTTCATCGAAATAAAATTCTTTCACTTCGTCGACAGCTTGAAAGTAGATATTCGAGTTCAATTCGAAATGGAAATTAGCTCTTACGGGAATCACCAAGAGAAAATCTCTATCAGCAAATGTAAGGTATTGAGGCTTACGAAGAAAACGTTCATTGGTTTCGATACCTTCTCTAGAATTGTAACCGATCATGATGGGTATATCTAAGTCAATCGGCCCTTCATCAGGTAGACGGGTGACGATTGCATCAGGGTGATCTGGCTCAACTACAGGTCCGAAGGGTACAGTCGCCATCTGTGTTCTTCTACCTTCGTCGGCATCCACCGAAACGGAATCTTGTGAAACGATTTCCATTGAAGATAATGATGATAGCTCAGCAAGTAAATTCGCGCTGGTAACCGCTGTTTTTTCGAGTACTTTGGCAAATGCTGTCGCCTTTTCTTTTGGATGTATTGGCATATACACGGGATTCAACGCAGTTCCACTTTGTAGTATTGCTTTACTGAATAGTCCTTTAGCCTTGCGAGAATTTAGCAAAAGATCTACAAGTGCTGCTCCTCCATCGACTCCCATTAATGTGACCCTATAGGGGTCTCCACCAAACTTGTCAACGTTATTTTGCAGCCATTTTAGAGCTAAAATTATGTCTCTAATTCCATTATTTCCTGGTAGCTTTTCATCGTCGAAAGCTAAAAAACCTAATGAGCCCACTCTGTGACTTATTGTCACTAGAACTACATCTTCTTTTACGATGAAGTCTGGGCCAAAGTCCCGAGATGCATTGTGTGTCACCTTGAAATGTTCATTGTATAAGAACACTATGACTGGCATGCTAAGTTCCTCATTGCTTGGTAGTTTTGGAGTGTGCACGCTTAGGGTTAGGCAATCATCTTGACCACAGAATCCATATTTTTTTATAGGCCTTACCGGGAGATTCATTTGAGAGCATGGTTTTCTTTCTTTTTTGGCTTCTAGAACGTCGGCCCATCCTTCGTGTGGTTGTGGAGCCTGGAATATAGAAACAAACTTACTGATTAATACGTTTTCTCAAATAATAGAAAAATCTGAATTTGGATATGAATTATGTATGTTTATTCTACGGTGTCGTGATGGCCTAGTGGTTAAGGCCTCGCCTCTCATGCACGAGGTTGTGGGTTCAAATCCGAGCAAGTACCAATGTGGATTTTTCAATTCATATGTACTTTTTGAGTTTATCTTGGACATTACTAACATCGGAGAAGGAAAAACATCGTGAGGAAACCTGAACTTATAGTTAATATAAGTCTGACATCGCCAACCCGTCTTGAGCAAGCGTGGTGATCAATGCTCGTGCCTTCTCTGTATGAGAAGAGGCCTTTGCCCTACAGTGGGACAATAATAGGCTGGTATTATTCTATGGTAGAAACCCATGGTAGAAACTATGAGAATAAATTTTGTGATGTCAATATCGGAAAATAAAACAGTGAGAGAATATCCGGCGGAGCGACGTCAGTGAATACTATTATAACTTCACAGATATGATTCCAACTTTTAATATACACGAGCATAGTTGGATAGATGCTGAAACGAGGTTGTTAATATTAAGGTATACTTCGATTCATCTCATGTTATAACTTCTGACATAATGGAAGTACTGTAATGGGTATTATCGTAACGTTATTTGTATTTGTTGACCATTTTCTATTTTGTTGTGTATCTGGTACTTGTTGATAGGCCTACACTGTCCTCCCATACCTATTAACACTGTTATTTGAAAGTGTTGTAAATGCCAATTATTTTTTAAAGAGTAACCGTGAAGTTTCTTGCCGGCTCTTCTCCATTGGAAACTACCAATTGGAGCCATGCATCTAACATCTAATGTTTCATAAGTGCTCATGTAGGTTTATGTGAATTTTTTTTTTTTGTTGACGGACCCATAACTAATACTCATGAAGAGTCACATACTAGGCTGATCAAAAGTAATGATAATCGGTTGTGATGTTAAATTAAGAATTTTTCCAGAGATTGGCACGTTCAAACATACAAAAAACTCTTTAGCTTTATTATTAGTATAGAAAATATGAACCGATTATTATCATTAATTTTTGATCAGCTCGAGTATATAGGAATTCAGGTGTAGTCTGCTGCTGGACATAGTTCTCTCTAGTATACCTACACACCACTCCTTGCTGATCCTCGACCAAACTTATTCAACGTTAGCTTACGATATTATATTCGTGACATAAATATGACAGTAAAAAAATAACTTTTAGGCATTGCTCTTAATCAGCCCACACTTAATTTTAAAAAGTAAGAAGAAAACTCACCAAAAACCTAAGTTCACCAACCGGCGGTTTCCCGTACGGAATGCCCAAAAAAGAGTAATATTTATAATCCTTTAATATAGATTTGACTTCTACACCGGCCACTTTACCTAAACTAGTATTTACTATGACATCAGCATTTATTAATTTTATTAAAAACAGACTAAAAATTACTAAACACGGTTTTATTCCTTCCATCTTGCTTAAGTTTTATTAATAATTTGTTTGTTTGAGTACACAGTCACACATGTCCGTAGACCTGACGTGTCCTAAAGATAAGTTGTTACTAATCTTGGGTTTAACACTAAGTATTATTTTATTATCTGGTGTACGATAAATAATATTATGGTGACTTAAGTACTTCGTTATCAGATTTTTTTTTGTTGCTACTGGTAAAATTTTGTTTCCAAAGATAGCGGTGAATTTCGTTAACGAATTGGGGAAAAGTATCGTTTTTGGGTCCCTTTACAAACTGATCATTATTATACTGTTATAGCAGTGATAGCCTAGTGGTGTGGCCGTCGGACTGCCAAGTCATAGGTCTCGAGTTCGAACCCAAGGCACGCACCTCTGACTTTTCTGATTCATGTGTGTATTGTATATATATCACTTGCTTTAAAAACGGTGAAGGAAAACATCGTGAGGAAACCGGCATGCCTGAGAGATATTTCTTGAGGATATGTGAAGCCAAGTCAGAGGCCCATGGGCGCTAAAACTCTGACACCAGGTTAGTAACCACATGAAAAGAAGAAGATTATACCGTTCTTCGAAGTGGGTTGGCAATTTCTGTTACAACTCCACTTTGTCTAGTGCAAAAGAAATCGTATCATCGAAACGAAGTAGTAGATAATTCGAGGTTTCCTTAAGAAATTTTCCTTCACCTTTGGTTTCCGTTTGTGAGATCTAAACTAATAGAACTGTTTGGAAAATACAGAATTTAAAACGATCACGTTTACATTACACTTGCGGATGAAGTTCGATCCCGCAGTAACAAGTGTTTAAACTTTAAACTTACGACCCATGACGACAAAGAACGAATCGTAAAATTAATAGTAAGTGATGAGGTTCATCTTTCAGAACCACCTAAATTAAATGAATTCCCTTTCGTTGAAAAACTGAAGACGGCCAATTTTATGAAAATTCTTTCCCTAACATCGTTATATTTTTTATCTTTTTTTTCATAACGATCTTATTAGTATCATATTTCTGAGATTATGTTCGTTCCCTTAATTTCCGCTCCAATAAGTCTTTGGGAGGATACTCAAAGGGATCGGAATCACCACGACCTCAGGTTGAAAGCCAAAGAAAGATTTATATATTAATTGCTAAAGCGACAGACGATGAGAATGATTTTTTTCTAGGCTAGCAAAATGGTTGGTTTATCAAAACTAAATCTTTGCTACAAAAATTTCATTTTAAATTGGTGATACTCGATATACTTAGGGAAGAGTCCCTCCACTTATTGATCTCACAAGAAGTAACGTCGATGGCAATGACATAATAAATAAAGCCGAAAAAAAAGGAAAGCAGCAAATCAAATAAAAACATGCTGTCATTAAGGTAACAGATTTCGATCTTGTCTCGCAAATTATTATTTATAATATTTCACAGACTGTGCGGCTTGAATTTGCTCAAACGGATCAGTTTGTATTGCACCAGAAGATTGCAGTGACAACTGAATATTATGACGAATCTTACATTGCAGAATAGCCTAAAATGTAGTTGTAGGTTAGAAATACGCGGTTAATAACTTGTTCCGCATTAACCCCACAAAGGTTGCCCCATATTTGATATTCCTTTACCCCACATTAAATTCCTAGTCAATTCTTATTACCATCTCTTTCTAGTGTATATCTCAATTCTAAATGCAAAACTCAAAAAATAAGACTTAAGTAATTGATTCCTCCTCGTTTCCTACAGGTGATAAAAACCAAAGTACATTACTTTACCGGGCTTATTTAAAGCAAGTCCGGTAGTACGGTATTGAGTCACGTTCAGCACTATTGGGTTAAGGCATCGTAAAACAACGTAAGTACTAGCTGGTTAAACTGCCTTTCTACATAAATATGTAGAGGGGTTGGTTAACTGGTTAATTTGGGAGTGTGTTCTGGAATAAATAGCAGTCAGAATTCAGTTTGGAGTTAAGTTCAAAAGAAATTGAAATAAATGGGTTAAATTTTACGTAATATTTGAAATACTGGGAATGTGTTTTTCGGGGAATAGTACTTACGCTATTATGCGCGACTAAAGTTGCGGTCCTTGGGACTGTGGCCTGTCACAGCCTGGCGCGCGGCCACACCTGTCGAGGCCTGTCGCGTCCCGTGTCGAGCATTCCCACCACAGGCCTCATCGGATCGGCGTTTCTCACGGTCTGTCAGCCTGGCCTGGCAGGATCTGGCCTCTGAGAAAGTGGGCCGTGGGACCGCAGCATTAGAGATTATTATAGGCAGCTACATTTTCCAGTCTGCTAATAAAAATAAGGTGCAATTAAGAATTCGTTTGCAAAGCGCTGTTATAATTATTACCTACGTCATCATCTTTTGTAGGGATTATCGTGTTCCTTGTTGTAATGATTGATGGCTGTTTTGCAAAGTTATATACACGTCATATTATATTGCAGTTCAAACTGGCTTGTCTTTGATTTAAGTCTTCTAGAAAAACTTTTGATTGTTCTTCTTTATCTCTAAAATTCATATATTAATGTCATGCATACGTTACATGGTTAATGAAATGCCAATTTTAGCTGTTATTTAATTTGTAAGTGACTGTGATGTTGGTGACATGTGATGTTTTTGTTTTTAGGGATTTAGAAATTAGAATATTGACTGTTTTGTTTTTTATTGGTTTAGGTTGTTCGCTAATAGTGATACAGGTTCTTTAAAGGATCTGATATAGCTAGAAGTAGAAATTATATGTTTTTGGATGCACTGGGATCGGATCCAGAACCTTAATCATTTCCAGTTTACCGAGCTTTAGACAAGTTCAATGAATCGGAAAAATCGAGGGCAAGCAATATAAAACTACTTATTAAAAAAAAAACCTAGATTTCTACATTCTATACTATTAAACGTACAATATTTGTGTATATATTTGTACTCACGTTCTCGAAATGACTGCCTCGTTGGTCTAGTGGTAGCAAGCACTACTTCTGAGTATGAGGTCCTGGGTTCGGTTTCCGGGTCGGGCAAAGTGTTATTGGGTTTTTCCATCTGGAATTTCTCAGTAGCAGCCCGGAGCCTGGATTTGTGCCCAGTTGATAGCAATAGGCTCGCCCCCTATTACATGGGACTTAAACATAACTGGCGAAATGTGGGTGTCCTATGGGAATACCTCTGCCTAACCCTTTGGGGATTACTGGCGTGATGTCATGTTATGTTCTCGAAATCGACTCTAATGATTTCGACGAAAGTTGCAATATAGGGGTTTACGAGGCGAAAAATCGATCTAGCTAGGTGTCTTTTTTTTTTTCGGTTGGAAATTATCAAATAACTTCTCCCGCTCTGGGCGGAGCGGGAGGGCGTGTCAGACTCTTACTGACTAAAACCCACCCGTGTTCCTTGAGTTGCCATGTTGTCGGGGGCCACGATCTCCCTTTCGAACTTCTTCGCAATCCCGGCAGGCACCTCTTAACACTCTAAGGTTGAAATTTGATTTAAGATCAATGTGACAATTAAATAGTTTGGAAATCAGTCTTACCACGGGGTATCGTGTTACTCAGTAACTGGGCTGTGGAGATCAAACAGGCTGTCACTCCATGTAAAATACTGTTATTCAGCCGCAACCGGTTAGACTGGTAGCCGACCCCAATATAGTAGGGAAAAGGCTATGCAGTTTGATTTGATTGACTTCGTTATAATCTTACCGAGTGCAGGTAAGGCAATGAAGGTTGAATCTTGAGATAGTTTCACTATAGAAGTAAAAAAATGTCTATATAAATTCACGTTTACAACTGAATGAAAACAACACCTTGTCATCATAATTCATCCTTTTTATTAACAGATTCAGTGACAATGCCATCAACGGCCATTCGTTCCCATTTCTCAATAAATTGGTCCCAGAAATTGAACCTGCGTTTATATAAATCTTTATTAATTTTCATGTGTTGGTCGATGTGGAGGTATTCCTTGCTTTCGAGGGTGTATGGTGGCCATTGCAGGCTTTCAAGGTCTTCGTCGTTGACTGGTGTTGGGTTCCTGAAAGTAAGTTAATTACGATTATTGACTGATTTCGGTCTTTTTTAAATGTTATAATATATTCGTAAACATCGTCTGATTTCATGAATGATAAAATTACTAATGTGCCATGTTTTATTTTTGTTTTCATAAACTTATTTTATTACACCAATAAAAAGTACACCAACATTTTGCCAGTTACGTGCGTTTTTCACGAAACTTACCCATATTTAGCAAAATTCGTCCACATTTTTATCATTTTCTTTTGTACTATTTTCTCCTCTTTCTTTTCTAGCTTCAAGTACGTATCTACCAGAGCAGGGCATTTGAATAGATAACACATTTCGTCCCCCGTCGCTGCTCCCCATGTCCCTTCCTGCATTGTTGAATGTTTCATCAAACTCTTCTTATTTTCATTCAGATCACTGACGTAATCAAAATGAAAGTAATAAACCGGTTTCAATGACTTTTCAGAATATATTCTTGCTGTGTAATCTACGACGTAATTCGTTAATGCATCTCCCATATACGTCACTAGGTCTGGAACAGTTTTCATATTAATTTCACCCTTCTTGAAATAAAAATCTGTGATTTCTTTAGCAGCTTCATCGTAAACATCTTTTATAGGATCCAATTGGAATTTCAAACGTCTGGGCAGTAAAAGAGGAAAATCTTTTCTAAGAAAGCTTATATATCTTGGTTCTATGAGGTACTGTATCATGGAGTCCATGCCTTCTCTAGAATTAGAACCTATCATGATCGGGATGTTAATCTTTTCTGTTGAGTCCTCTGGGTATTCCGTTATCAGACCATCTGCTTGTTTTTCAACAATCGGACCAAAAGCAATCACACTCTTCTGAGTTTGTTTAAAATAGTCATCAGGACTTGCATGCAAATCTCTAGAAAGTAATTTGCTCGCAGGAACTGCTTGTAATTCTTTCAAGAGTTTGATTTTGCTGCTTGAAGCTACATCCATTAGCTCTCCTAGCTTAAAAGCCCTCTCTTTGACATTCTCCTGCAAATAAGCTGATGACCAAGATGTACCACTATGTAAAATAGCTGCACTGAAAAGGTCTTTAGCTTTAGAGTGCATGAGTAGATCAATACCAGCTGCACCTCCTTGCAGTCCCATTAGAGTAACTCTTTTCGAATCACCACCAAACTGTTCTATATTATCTCTTACCCATTCCAAGCCTTTAACAATGTCTTTTAAACCTCCATTTCCTGGTAAAAGTTCATCCTCTAGTGATAGAAATCCAATTGCTGACAATCTGTGGCTTATAGTTACTACTATAACATCTTCTTCTATAAAGAAATCTTGAGCATAATCTTTGGATTTGTTATAAGAATTATGGAAATGATCGTTGACTATTAACACGATGACTGCTCGTTCCTTTTCGTCTATAGCTGGTGTGAATACGTCCAGGTATAAGCAGTCTTCGACCCCGTACATGCCGTGAGGGTTTCCTTTCTTCACATCATTGTTGTATTGAATGCAAGCGGGTTTTTCTTTGGTCGTTGTTAGAGTTTCGTCCCAAGGGTCGACGGATTGAGGTGGCTGGAAAATATATGATACGGTATTGTTATATTTCTATGGTCACATTAAATCTTTTTCAATGTAGTTTGTGTGAAAGATTTTTTGGGAAAGGATACTTTTGGTTCGTTTTATATATTTTTTATGGTAGGTTTATCTACTGCGATTTTTTTTACGAAGGCGAACTCTTTGATTTTATTTTTTATAAGGTATGTTAAAAGGATATTTTAATATGTTCCGTTAATAAAATTATTGCACTTTAAATCTGTTTTCAAGTTGACTGAAAATGAATTTAAAACTGTTTATTTAGTTACAAATTATTTACTTACCATGAATCTGAAATCACCAACAGGTGGCGCAGCATATGGTATTCCCATAAACCCGAAATATTCCTCATTCTTTATAAGAGTCTTCAAGATTTTCCCTACAATTGGACCATGCGTCGTTTCTACGACTGGGCTTTCTTTACACACAGTTAAATTAACACATAGAACAAGAAAAATAAAAATATTACTTAAATAAAAATCCATTTTGTTAAGATTGTCATGACTACCTGTATTAGTGCAATGATCGATTGTAACTAAACTGTAACACCCGGTGAATGATAACAGATTATCGGACCACGTTTTATCTTTATTATGTCCATAAAATGCCGGTAATTTAAAAGTATTAAGTAACTAGGGAATACAGATATTTTTTGTGACCTAGAAATTATAAAATGAATGTAAAGTGAAACCCGTTACTAACCGCACATATTGAAATGATTAAGACTCAGGTTGTTCTAAAAACTCTATTTCCCACACTATTATTTACCTCGTTGGTCTAGTGGTCGCAAGCACTACTGTTGAGCATGAGGTCCTGGTTTCGACGCCGAGGTCGGGCAAAGTGTTATTGGGGTTTTCCATTAGGAATGTCTCATTAGCGCCCCGAAGTCTGGATTTGTGCCCGGTTGAAGGCAATAGGTTCGCTCCCTTTTACATGGGACTTAAACATAAATGTGGGTGTACCTCCTATGAGTACACCTCTGCCTAACTCTTCAGTGAAACAAAGCGTAATGTTATGTTATTATTTATTACAAATACACGCTGTTATGCTTGGGACTAGAAAGGTTGCCAAACTGGAAGATGGTTTGAAAATGAGTCATAGAAACTTAATTGTGTACAGTTAATTGATTCAGGCGATACCTTGCGGAAATCCATTATATAACATAATAGACGTAGATATATTTAATAACCTATCCCGCTTTTTCAGGATGACGATTGACTTGTCGTGTCGATTTCTTACAGGATTTTTTGTGACTCTTTAGGAATGTCCATTTTATTAAAAAAAAAAAAATTGTGAATGTCAAATAACCTTCAGATAAACTTTAAATGCACTGACTGGAGAACCTTAGCGTGGTCATGTACAACAGTTTCAAATATTATGAAAACATTTTCACGGATTTTATTAATGTTTATAATGACGTGTCCTTAAAACTCAATTACATTTTGTTCAGTGACAGTATTTAGTTTTACTTGCTCATTCCATCTGAATTTGATTTGATTCTTATCGAAATGATTATGAGTTTTTATAAAATCTTGTTCCCTATTACCTGTTGTATAGTTATTTGTACTACAAGCAGTGACGATGTGCATGTTGTTAAAACAAACGGAAGTAAGATTATTGGAAGAAAGTTATTTACGATTTTTGAAGACAAACCATATGCGGCATTTTGGAAAATTCCGTATGCGGTTCCTCCGATTGGGAAGTTAAGATTCAAGGTAATTAATTTGTGTTCTTTTGGCAGTATTTTATCAGCGGAAAATATGTCATTAATTAGTTCTACATGTACTTTGTACTTCGAAACAAAAACAAAAGAAACAATAATATTTATTAATAATGTTATGGTATCTAACTAATGACTTAGACTGGTTTCACGACTGACCAGGAGCCCCGCGCGGTTGGACCCGCACTGCTTTGAAACGAGGGAGTTAGTATGATCCGTTTGCTAGCATTGTACGGGCTCTACCCGGAGCGGGTCGCGTACGGACCAATCCGCGTCGCTGTGAAACAATGTTTTAGTGCCTCACGTGTGTCTCTGTTCCGGGTGCCCGTACGGACGGCCCGCACGGGTCTCCCGGACAGCTGTGAAACCACCTTTATAAAATTAAACAATTGACAATTATCTGACCTAGCTAATTTGAACTGTAGTCTGACTTTAACGAAGAAACTGGACCAATTGAATGATTTGTATTTTATACTTTTCAGCCCCCTAATCCTCTGCGTTGGTTCAATAAACCGGTCTACAACTACAGTATTCCCTACAGTGAGAGTTGTGCATCCGGATTATCAGAAGACTGTTTGTACCTTTCCATTTATACTCCTACTATTATCAAACACATTTCTAACTTCCCCGTTATCGTCTGGATTCATGATAAAGCCCACATGCACGGCCCAGATTTTCTGATCGATGAAGATATCGTTGTAGTTACTGTCTCCTTTAGGAGTTCGATTTTCGGCTTTCTCAATACTGGGGACAACTTTGCTGAAGGCAATATGGGAGCTAAGGATATACTGACTGCTCTCAGATGGATAAGAGAAAATATAAGCTACTTTAATGGTGATTTAAATAAGGTGACAGTATTTGGGTCTGGCTCAACTGCTCCCATAGTCGCGTCATTGTTATTGTCTGCTGCTGGTGAAGATTTGTTCAGTAGAGTTATAATACAAGACGGCAGTGCGTTATCTCCTGCTGATTACAGAAGCTACAACTTTGAAATCACGAACAAATTGTATTCGAATTTGAATGGACCGTTTGAAAAGTTCAATCGAACGAAGTTGTACGAATTACTTTCTAAGAGCACCGTCAGGAAATTATTAGTTGCCAGCCATGATCTGTACGACAGCACCGAAGTCAGGGACAATCAGAGGCTTGTCAATTCATTTTCTCCGACTGTTGAAGTATCAGGAAAAGGTACTTTCATGAACAAATTCCCCTTCGAAGTATACAAGCGAAAAATTACAAATAATGCCGTGGAAGTTATGATAGGCTACAGCAACTTAGATTCCCTACACAAATTGGACGGTTTCGTGAGAAACAGAAAACTTCTAAAGTATTTAAATTATAACTTTCAGTATTTATTGCCATTTGAAGGACGGAGAGACGAATACGGGTCGAAACTGTACAGGAAGATAAAGAGGAAAATAATGGATTTCTATTTCGTTAATGGGACGGTTGGGGAGAGGAGCCTGAGAAGATATGCGAAGTATGTGTCGGACCAAGTGATTTATCCGATACTCCGTCAAGCGAGCCTGCACTCCCAAGTGTCGTGTAATAACGTTTACTTGTACCGCTTCACCTTCCGAGGGTCCTTCAACATCATGTGGAACACTTACCTCCGTAATCTTAACCTGAGTGGAGCTACATCAGGCGATGAAATCTGTTACCAATTTAAATGTAAATCTTTAAGTACAAAGTATAATACAGCAGCGACTTCAGATGAACGGCTCTTCATTAAGAAGATTGCGAGGTTATTGGCGAATTTCGCTAAATACGGGTAAGGTTAATGCAGATTAAATATTTGCTCTTTCCTCTTGTTAATGAATTTTAATTTAAGTGGTTGAAATCCTTAATGCGGAGTTATTTTCTAATTGTTTTGTCAGTTTACGGTGAGATTGCTTTGATGGTATTAAAAGATTACGAAGTTAAATGTTACCTGGGCCTTAAGGTATTTTGTGCGGTCTTTTCATTTGGTATTTCGATATTAAAATTTGTTTGAATAAGTTTACAAAGGAGATTATTTGATGAGCATCGTTTTCGAGCAGTATTTTAACATATTAAAATTATATCTGTTTGATGTTGATAGTGATTAATTAATGTTTTGCATGACTAGCTACTGCCCGCAACTTCGTTCGTGTGGAAGTGGATAAAATATAGCCCATGTTACTTGCTGATAAAGTGGCATTCTATAGGTCAATGAATTTTTAATATTGGTTAAATAGTTTTTGATTTTATCCATTACAAACAAATATACAAAAAATCTAATATTTTCCCGTTTCAATATCAGTTTAGATAAAAATAATCACTATTCTGGATGTTAACGAGGTCGTATTTTTGCAAGTTACCTTTCATTTTTCATTTTTACTGAGCTTCTTTTATTGCTTGCTAAATTTCCTATTTATAAATAAAATAATTAGCTTCTGTCCTTGAGTCGGTTGGCGTGAAGTTTCATCCTATGGCACTCAGCAATACTGTAGCTTCCTATTAGTGAAAGCATATTCAGAATCAGATCAGTAGTTTCGAAGATTACCCCCTACATACAAACTCACAAATTCTTCCTCTTTGTGATATTATTACTAACTTGCCACAGGAACATACCACCGTGGCAAAAAGTATCTTATGTCCCGGTCGTACAGACGTTTTAGCGTGAAAGCCTAACAAACAAACTCACTTTCGCATTAGTAATATTAGTTATGATTAGTATACAAAATAAAAATACAGTCTTTAATATAATATTTCCAGCATAATATGTAGCTATACCAGTATCACCACAGATGAATACAGATGGTTCACATTTAGCATTTTAGGTATGAAGCTACAAGTAGGTACGCGGCGGGCTCGACTTGTCGAATTCAGTGGGCGTAACGTAGTTAGAAGATATGAGAGTTACGCGATAGAAAGAGAGGCAACTTCTAGGTGAATATTACCGTAGGAACAATTGAACTTTATTTTGTCGAAGAAAGAATCGCTTTTTATTTAAATAATTTTGCGTAGTGAACCATCTGTACTAATCTGTGGTTAATTAAACCAATAAAAAATTCCTTCCAATTTCAGGAACCCAACACCACAGGCATCAGACGATGTTCTAGACGGCTTACAATGGCTGCCACTGACTCCCAACAAGAGTATGAGAGGCCTAAACATGGGATCCACCCTGAAGATGATGAAACTACCAGAAGAGAAGAGGATGGAGTTCTGGGACCAGCTGAGACATGAGTTCTTTCCAGATAGAGAAATAAAAGATGAACTGTAGTAGTAATTACAAGCTTAAGTTCCTTTTCGAAAGAGCTCCTGCTTCAGACTTCTATTTTATCTTAAAAACTTAAAAATTGGACTCCAATTTGGTGAACCCTGGAGACGCACACCGCTCTTTCCATGTTTAATTATTTCAAAGCAGGGATGCACAGACTTACAGAGAATAGGGGCCAGTCGGGCACATTATAAGCCAAAGGTTGGTGGCAAGAAAAAATTGTAGGTAAACGTTTAAAAAAAAATTGGTATAGTGCGCGCCATGAAAGAAGGCCCTTTGACGCGGCGCTAGTGTATATGACATTGCATTAAAAAAAATGTAGTTCCACAATTTTCCGCGGGCCTCTTTTGTAGTGCGCACTGTACCTTCTTTGTATAACTTACAATATTTAGTTTGATGCATGGCATTGCATTGACTTTTTTTTATATTTGGCTCCAGATTCCTTGTCGTCGCACGTAATATTGCTTCCAAATTTGTATTTGTTTGGCGGTTACGATTTTTCGTTTTGTTACGATTCATAACTTAAAACGTTCGTTCACAAGTATACGTCGATCAAAATAAGCGTGCGCATTTTAGTGAATTTGTTCGCAATTTTTTATACGTATTTCTGTCAACGTCATCATTTTGAATGTCTATCAATTGCATGCAATACCGGTCTAAGTGGTACAGTTACACAGAATTGTCAACATTTATTTTTTAATTTTCTTTTATTTTTGGCATGTTTTTAATTTTTGGCGGGCCGCGGTCTGTGCATCGCTATTTTAAAGTGTGCCATAGCCAATAGTGTCATCACAATTTCTTTTTTTATTTTTTATTTTAAATATGTAATAAATTTTTGTATGTTGTGCTATGTCTTTTTTGTATGTTGTGCTATGTCTTTTGTGTGGACCAAATAAACGATCTATCTATAAACGGGAATCTATCACTAAGACTCCGCTGTCTGTCCGTCCGTCCGTCTGTCACAGGGCTTCATCATCTTTTGAATCGTAATATATAGATAGATACTTGTAATTTTCCCAGAGTATTTACTACTATGGCCGCTATAACAACAGATAATAAAAATAAAATAAAGTTAAAAATTAAACGGGTTCCCTATACAAGAAACAAAAAATGTGGTATTCAATATTGTACAGTGGTACAGAACCCTTCGTGTGCAAGTCCGACTCGCATTTGGCCGCTTTTTTCTCCTTGCTCATCAACATAACACAACATAATAATATCTAACATATTATAATATAAAAATATATAAACCTTCATTCTGTCAAAGAGTAGGCAAGAGTGAAGTAGGTACAGTAAGCATTCAAAAGTGGATAGGCACGTTAAGAGTCGTTTTGCTGTGAACACGCGGTATAGTCCGTATATCTGTATGTGTAAATAACACGGCACAAAGACCACAGAGAACGCTTTACACACTGTCGTCACGTACTCGCGAAACAAAAATATATCTCCGTCGCTTTTGTTAGACACGATAACACACACGCATCATGCGCGTGACATTGGCCAGTTTATGTCATTGCTAAAATTCAAATTAATCTTATGTGTGCAGATAGCAGAAGGCTTTAAAGAGTTGGTCTGAGATTCGAGCTGGCTTAGGTTCTGATCTCGTAAAGAACAGCGCGGTTTTTTTCTTTTCGATATTTATTATTTTTGTTTTCAAAAATAATATTTTTTTAATATTGCTGCCTTTTTTATTAATTTTGATATTGCAATAAAGGGTTTAGAATAAAAGATATGTGATAACAAAATTAAACAATATTTATTAGATATAGATCTCAAGAAACTTAGAAGCAATTTGTATTATTTTGATATATTTAAATTATGAAATGTTTTAAATTTTAAATGGATTTTTTCGCCATAAATATTAAGCTTTGATCATGGTCGAAGTAATTAAGCAATAAATAAGAATATTAGACTACTCAAAATGTAAAAAAAAAAACTACTTACAAAATAGGTGATTTTAAGGTTAAATATGGGCAGTTTGTTTACATTAATTATTTTACATTTTATTTGGCTTTAATAAATATTGGTTGGTATTGAGGTTATAGCTTAAGTATTCATTTTCTTTACGAAAAGAAGATTGAAACTAAACCACAGATTTTAATTCTAAAATAATAATATTACTAAAATAATCTTAAACATTTTCGGTCAATTTGCAAGAAATACGACAAACACCATATTTCAATATGGTTTTTGTCGTATTTCTTACATACTTAAAAAAATCGTTACCACAAATTCATGCAATAACGAATGTGTTGTTTATTAAGTTAGAACGGTAAATATTTTAAGGTTAAAATATAGCAGTGTCCCTCTTGAAGTCTTAATATTATCGTGCGAAACTTAAACGTTCTTGTTTATGCCTTTCTGTCAAAAATGGTTTCCTAGCTGGTCTTCAGTGATGCAAGCCTTCAGAGTGCACGGAGAACGGTTCATAATACCGTGTTTAATAATTCAGCAAAATATCTCGTTGATATGCAACCATTTATTTCATATTTATTCACCATTTGACGTCGCTGCTTCTCGATAACAAGCCTCTTCCTAATATCTCTTAACCTTCACAGTATTTCTCTAGAACAAAGAATAACATCGTATTTATTACACATACTAATTATTTATCATTCACTAATCGAATTAAACCTCATTATAAATTTAAAAACTTTAAAGGCATCTTCTGTCTCAACAATACCTCTGTTCGATCAACAATACCTTTGATTAAGATTTATGTTTAGTCAAATATGTTTAGTCACTTAGTCTGGTTTCATACGATAATTGTGTAAATTACATTCACTTTTACGCAGCGCAATAATATTTGATCTCCGTTCAATATTTATATTTGACTGCATTTTGAAAATAATAACCACAACACCGCTTTTACTTGTCACCAACAATAATCACGAACCAACAAAGTTCTATTAAATGAATACTCGTAACGAACTGCATCTGTTTACCCTACAGAAATCGAAATAATTTACTTAGTTTTCTGAGGTCTACCTGCTAAACTTTAATATTTATGTGAACAAGACGAATGAACCAAAAAAGAAATGATTATTGAACTAGTCTTTATTTAAAAAATAACAAAAACTACGAATAATAATTATTAAAAAATGACGAGCTAACCGCACGTGAGATTCGAACCCTCTCGGCTCGCCATAATCGCACATACCAAAGCAGGTTATCCACTGAGCTAGCATGCTATATACAGCATTGTTCGAAATTATGAACTAGTATGAGTTGCAGACAAAGTAAGTATGTGTGTGTGTAACAACTTATAGAAGAAGGTCGTAAGTCAAACCGCAGCGTCAGTCTATTGGTTTGTGAGTTTGCCTATGGACTTTTGGTCGATACTGTACATCCCCATTCACCACTTATCCAGGTACATTAATGTAATAAAGAGATAAGATTTTTATTTTTGTTTGTAATGAATAAAGTAACATAGATATTAAAAATTCTTTCACCCGTAGAATGCTAAAATATCACTGAGTAGCATCGGCTATGATTTATAAAGATATCACGCGGGTGAAGCGGCTGTTGGAAGCTTTTATGAGTTCCATATAACAGGGCGAGGCTATTGACATCAACCGGGCACTAGTCCAGACTCCGGGCTTCTCCTAAGAAATTCCTTATGGAAAAATCTAATAACACTTTGCCGACTCGTGAACCAAAACTAGGCTAGCTATAGTTTGATCGACACCGCTGTTCCCCGTCTTAGATATGTGCGCGGCAGGTCGCTCATTCGTCAACACTCACGTCGTCCCGCCGCTCAACGCCGCCCATCTCATCGTGCATTCCCAAGGCGCGGAACGGTGGTCTCGGTCAAACTATAGTTTCCTTGTTCATTCGTAGTTTATTAGTATCATAAAATTCTCATCAAATCGTCAGCTTAATTAACGAGCTAGCTAGTAATCGGCTAATGTGTTGCTTTACTAACTAACAACAGAACTTGAACAATTTTATGAACACCTACAGCTTAACAGTCAGAACGTAATTAAATCAGAGTGCTCCCAAATGATTTTGTACGAGAATCGTCGAAGGGAAAGGTGTTAATATTCGAATGTAGTATTTTTTGTTAAGGGTTATAAGGATTTTATTTCTTAACGGTATTATTTACAAATGCTTGCACTGACTAGACAGGTACACTAAAATCTATGTGGTTCAAAGTCAAAGTCAAATAATTTATTTCAAATAGGAATATTTGAACGTGAAAATTTAGAAAAAAATAGAATTGATTCTAGTCACCGCTTTGTTTTCGTATGTAGAAGAATGGGCAAGACCCACCAGCGTTACTCATTTAAATATTTTACAAGATTTTGTTCACTTCTTTTTGAACGTCCTGTCCTCAAAAGACCTTTACAGACACTCACATGATCTGATCAAGAATACGTCTGGACTTGAAAAGAGACTGTGACCTCTGTGCTTGTTTCGGCCTTTCTTCTCAGAGTAGTCGAATAGGAAATGCCGACCTCATCTAGTTTTTTTTTTTTAAATATAGTTGACGTGTAAAAGTATTTTTACAAGCCTACTTTAGAAATAAAATCATTTATTCTTTATTTTGTAACTGAATGGCCAACATTGGACTAAAGGCTCCCGCAGACAGGCGTGACGCGATGATCCGACGCGATTCTGGTAAGAAGAACAATTTCCATGAAGTTTCAAATAAATTGTTCCATTAGAGTCGCGTCGCGCTGTCGTGTCGCGCTTGTGTTCAAAATGATCGTCAGAAACAAACTAATATTGATGCAAATTAATCTTAATAGCAACAAGTAGTAAATCTGTGTCATGCTGCTTGTCAATAATCTTATCGCCTTGTGCGATACAACTACATCGCCAATTCGCAAATGTGAGTTACACTTGGTTACTACACACATTTTAGTATGATCAGCGTGCTGAATGTTTTAGTTTCTTTAGTTTTCTAACTTTCTAAAACAATTTTTTTTTAGTTCTTTTGTATACAGTTTAAGGTTATTTACAATTAAAGACTCCTGGAGACAGGCGCGAAGCGACCCCAGTAGAACAATTTTCGTGAAGTTTTCAAAGAAATTGTTCAATCAGAGTCGCGTCGCGCCTGTCTGTGGGAGCCTTTAAGAGAGACTAAATTAAAAGAATGAAGCCATACTTAATTGATCATTTGATTTGATGAGACTTTTCGCTACCTAGATATACATAATAATGTAAATGTTTTCGTTTTACTCTTGTCTTTTATGTATGCACGTGTCTCTGTGACAAATAAACCTATTTTTCTTTCTTTCTTTGTTCTAAAAATTTTTTTTTTCTATACCTAATAGATTCATTGATGTATGTATGTAACTGTACCGGTAGTAATAGAGAACTGGGTCACCGCTGCATGTGTGTGTGATATCAGATATTATTTTAAATGTGTCGGCTCACATTGAATTTTGAGAGCATTTGTATGTTCACATCAAATCCAGTTCATTTTGTGATGGATATCTAGTAAAAAATATTGTTTGTCTTTTTTCTACCTTATAAAAGGTTTTTTCAGTAATAAAACACAACACAAAGCATTAGTTTTTATCAGCGCCATCTTTGTTTTTGAAAAAACCAAAACACAAATGATGAATTATGGGTGTACTGTACAATGTGAATTTGATGACTTTTTTGTAATATTCTAATTTAACTAGATTTGGTCAGAAATTATCCCACGGGAACGTACTACCGACATATGATATAAGTTAGGATTAAATTAAATTAAACAAATAAAATAAATATTATACAGGGTAGCAGGGACGCGAAAACTTCAACCATGGATTTAGTACATGATTCTGAACCCCCCTCGGTTGAAATTTCCTGTCGGTTATTAAAAATAAATCAACTGTTCCATAGAAAACTGCAATACCTACGCGGTCAAAATGTATGGAACAGCTGATTTATTTTTAAATAACCGACGAAAAGTATCAACGCAGGGGGTTTCAGAAAGGGAGATCGTGGCCCCTAGCAACAGGGCAACCGAAGGAACACGGGTGGGTTTTAGTCAATAAGAGCCTGACACGCTCTGCCGCTCCGCCCAGAGCGGGAGAAGTTATTTGATAATTTCCCACCCAAAAAAAGGGAGTTTAAGAATTATGTACTGAATCCATCGTAATAATTTTCGCATTGATGTCCCTGCCAATATTATATTAGGATATTAGTTAGGATAAACTATTTTTATTTTTATCTTCGTTCTTTTGCATATACCGAAATATAAATATGGACAATGTGGAAACTAGGCCTATTTGTTGAAATAATTATCTAAGTTCCATTTTTAAAAAGATCGCGGCGACCACTAATCTCGACATGGCATCCGCAACTGACAGCACCGCGACAATCGCTTGGGAATCTCGTCAATGAGCACGTCTGTGTGAGTGTGCCGTTACGAACGTTTACTACGTAGTTTCTGTACCTTACTGTCCATAATTATTTATACTGTGGTATCACGATACTCCTTGGTATCAGACTTTTAGGCGACCGTAACGTAATGACTGCCAAAGATCTACAAATGACAGTCAGGATCAACGGCTTAACTTGCTTTCCGATGGAAATAATTGATGGTCACGAAACAACCGCCGCAGGCATAGCTTTACCTTCGATAGACCCGTACGGCTCTTATTACTTAGCAACGGGGGCGCCAAAGAAAAAAAAAGGGTTCCGTAGTTGAAATGAATTTATTTATCCCAAAAACAAACTAAACATTGTAGTTGAATAACATGTTCTACAAACATTCCAACAGCAAATGTAAGTTTGTACGCACAATATTGAGAGATTTGCCATATTATTTTAAGACCATAGACTTCTTATAGGTTTTTCTGTAATCTATGAGTACAATGTCATATTTTTTCAAAATTTTAGGTCCGGTAGCTTCGCAGATAAGGGAGGAATGGTCAATTTTCATCGAATTTCTTAAATATCTGTAAAAGTATTTATTTTAAAATTATATAAAAAATATGATAGATCCTCGCAACAAGCCCTTTCATTTAATATATCACACGGTACTATTAGCAAAACTTTTTACATTTTCTTTTTTGCCCCCAAAAAATGACCCCTTTATTCAAAATTCATTTATTCACGTTACACGTTCGTGTTTGGGTCACAGAAATACATATGTCCACCAATTTCAAAATAATCGGTCCAATAGATTCGGAGCAAATTGACGGTGACATACTGACAGACAGACACACGAGTGATCCTATAAGGGTTCCGTTTGTTCCTTTTGAGGTACGGAACCCTAAAAATATGTATTTGCTGCAATGGTAATACCTAAAACCGAAAATATAAAGTAGATAAGTCGTAAAGAAAGTGTGAATAGATATTACGAAGCAGAAACGCTGCTTCAAATACTGAGGCAAATACTTAGAATTCTATTTAAAAGTAAAGGATAAATAGATAAAATACGTTAAGGTAGACTATTCAGTATACAAGGCATAAAAGGGTCTTGGTCACTACTCTGATATTGATCACTGATCTGTTACCCGGACTGTGATTCTAAACCTTTTCGTAGCCCCCTTTATAACAATTTATTCTGTTACGCAACTGGTAGATTTGCGATCTTTTATGAAGGCATATTCAAAGAATACGGCCAAGAACGTTTACTAAAACATTCGAAAATTCAATGTTCTTGGTTTCATTGCACTCAAATTATTGCAGAAACAATAAAATCTGCTGAAAAAAGTGATGGTGTGGTGACATCTACATCGCCACATACAAACTACGCATCACACTGACTTTATCGCGAAATCCTGCAGCGTACAAGCAGAGTTTACTGTGCGATCAGCATATATAATGATATTTACTCCTTCCACTTTAATAATGGGAACAATGAAACAAAGACGTAATTGCGTTTCTCTGTAAAAACAAAAGATTTATTTAATATGTTCCCACAACATCTAAATACATCATCTATTAATAATTTATTAACCTATTTAAAGCCTTTATCTTGTTATTTCTTTAAGAAAAGCTTATATTCGCTAACACTCTGTATTCTTCTATTGAATCTGTCAAATTTTAATGTCAGTGTCACACCTACTGTCAGGTGTCAGTCATCTCCATGTCTGTGGTAGACGTGGTAGCATCAATAGGTAACGCGGCGAACTCAAATTTAAGAAGAGCGACGACACAAGTTCATCAGTGTCGTGAATTTTCTTTATATATATATAACTTTCCGACATTAATCATTGGGCAGTTGCCCACCAGACACAACACCCGTCTGATCATAGGATTCTCCGTTTTCTTTAGAGGATAAGTGAGTGAACCTTACCTACACCCTGTTTCTCATACCTCTATAATGGCATTAAAATGATATAAGTATTACCGAATTTTACTTGAGTATATCTATTATATAATTCAAAATATGGATTTGAAGTATTTCCATTTTATTCATGCGGGTATCGGGCCGTAAAAGAAAACTCGGCAGGTCGCAATAGGCTCCAGTTTGAGCACCGCTGTCCAAGATCAAAGATTCGCCTCCACAAATAATAAAATAAGTATTAGGCACAGGGAAAGATATCGAGTCATCGCATCAAATAAATCATATTATCATTATACTGAGGTTACAAAGAGAACAGGAGTGGAATGGAGAGGAACAATTGTTTATTTGTTTTGTAATAAATAAAATAAGTTTGTCATTGTGTGACTCAATTATTCTTGGGAGTTTTGTCTTTATTACATAGGAGTGAAAATGTTCGAGCAAGTAGAAATTAAATGAAAAAGAAAGAAAAGTTAAATAATAATTGGTCCTTGGTAACTTTAGACAGAAAGAGGTGGAAAGAGAGTAGGGATGCCTTTGCCCAGAAGTGATATAAAAATGGCTAGTAAAAAAAAATTTTTTTTTTTTGGTAAATCAGCAAACCTCGCTTACTACCAACTTTATCTGAAACTCGATGTGCCACGTACTATCACTAGATATCCTATTTATGTTCTAAGCCGTAAATGGTCTCTGCAACACTTTTAAACCCTGGTCAACGTAAAAGGACTACGTATAAAATAAAACGACGTAAATAAACTCAGGAACGTGATATTACGAAGCGATACTAACTAGAAAATGTTGTCCTTTGAGGCACGTCCACGTTTGGTTTTAAACCAGTATTTTTATTATCTCTCTCTATTTATGTTTCAACGTGTTTTGTAATGGTTTACTTGCAAATGTAAATACGCAGAATAATTAAGAGAAAAGTAAAATCTTTTTTGAGATTCTAGTAATCTTGATATTCAGTCAAAAGGTGAGAATTTTACAGAGACTCTGACGCATTGGCGAGTGCCCGGCATTAAATAACGCTATTTAAGCCTAGAGAGCGGGCAAGAGTGTGTGAAATGTGACTGTAATTACACAGGCACATTAATGCTCTACAGACTGAAGCGAAGCAACGCTGCTTAGCGGCAGGAATAGGAATGAATAAGAATAAATAATAAGAATGGTATAATAAGAATTGTGGAATTGGTAGGTAGTATAGTCCGCGCGCGACTGCTAGTCACCGCTTGAGGTACGTGAGCGGTGAGACGGGGGAGGTAGACAAAGGCCGAGCTAATTCTGCCAATTTTGTCAATGGCGCCCTCCTCCGTCTCTCTGCTCATATATCTCAGGCGGTGACTAGCAGTCGCGCGCGGACTGTAGTAGTAGTTTCCCTAATTCTCTTGGTATGTCACCCCTTGTAAAATTTCTACATTTATATCTGTAATTTTTATGGTGTACATAAAAAAGAGTATTCTATGTATTTATTCACGAATAGTAATTTAAATGCACCTTTTTTGCACCAATTTTTTGTAATATAGCTTTCACAACAAAGGTAAATAATGCCTTTTAGTGGCGGTAAACAACATAAATCATTTTATAACAAAGAAACGGTTGCAGATGATATCTCGGAGTCGAAAGATATTGATGAGTTAAAAGACAGCAGAGTGCTATATTGTCTTGAATGCTTTTGAATGGGAGTATTTTGATAAACAGTTGAGTGAAGCTGTCAAAGGATTAGGGTGGAAAGTCTGTTTAAGCGTTAAGGCCCGGACTCCACCAATGCGGAGATGTGCGGAGATGCGTACTGGCTAGACCAGAGCAGAGATGTGTACTGGCTAGAGCGGGCGGGCCGGGGTCGCCAAAAACCAATTTTGAAAAGTTGAAGGTAGCTCAAAAAAAGTTATGGCTAATATATTACTTGAATAGTTACTTCATCAAAATGCGTAAATATGAAGGTAAGTTTATGAGAAAATGTAAGATTAACAACAGTTCAAACATTCTACAATCGGTTGACTAGAATACGTACAGTAAACATTGCAGTTCTTTGTTACCTTAAAATTTCTTGATGACAGAAGTTATTACAATATTCTATGAGAATGAGAGTTTTAGTATTATATAACAATATTGAAAGAATATATTTCGGTACTGCGCGCAGAAAGGACTTACTGTAGGTATAGTAAATACGCAGAGTGTCTGCAACAAACTGAAACATTCCCATTGTATACTGTTCCTACTCCTATTGGACCAGAACCCCTTTTTTTTTTTGTGGGTGGGAAATCATCAAATAACTTCTCCCGCTCTGGGCGGAGCGGGAGGGCGTGTCAGACTCTTACTGACTAAAACCCACCCGTGTTCCTTCGGCTGCCCTGTTGCCGGGGGCCACGATCTCCCTTTCGGTTTTCTTCGCAACCCTGGCAGGCATCGGCCCTAGTGGACCCCTTCAAATCTGCTGACATCTCTTTGAGGCGCGCGTGGAACACAACGCGCCGTCGACCCGGGCCTGGTCCTTATCGGACGGTGAGCCACCCATTGCTCACCGCCCGCAAGCCCGCGCCTATGGTGGCCGGAAATCGCCTCGCGATTCCCGACGCCCTGGGCGTCTCCTCCTGCGGCGGTTAGGGGCGTGAGGGCGCGAAATTTGCCTCTCCCTCACGCGTTCCGCCTCCTCCTTCGCGAGCATTACCGCTTCGCAGAAGGAGGTGACGGCCTCCCATTTCCTCTCGCTCCGTACCATGGCCTGAACCAGGGCCGGACGCGAGAGATCACCGCCGCCGATCGCCTCCACGAGGACACGGCGATGCTCCGCCCAAGCTGGGCAGACCTCCACCGTATGCTCCACCGTGTCCTCCGGGCGATCCACACAATGGTGACACCCGGGCGTTTCCTCCTGCCTTATCCTGTGCAGGAACCTCCCGAAACAGCCGTGTCCGGTGAGGACCTGCGTCAGGCGGAAGGTGAGGACGCCGTGGCGTGGACCAGAACCCTAATTGCTTAATACACGATCAATCACAATTTGTTTCGATTTAAAACAGATTGCTAATTAATTGATCCATAAGTTGGAAAAAAAAACTGCTCAACAACGTAAATAACGCTGCAATTTTGTTGAACCTTCAAAATTAAATAAATTTATCATAATCAAGGCTCGGATACCGGTTAAATTTTCAAACCGTTATTATGTACTTGACTCAAAAACCTTTACATTCGGTTTCGCTCGTAGAAACAGGTTTTTTTAAACCGGTTTTGGAGGAGTTTTTACATAAAGGATTTTTAGGATTAAACGGTTTAGAGCAATATTAACCGGTTGTTTGGTTAGTTTTTATTCAGCGCGGCATCCTCACAAGTAGTCACAAGTTACAACGCGTGTACCACCATTCCGCTCGTCGTATAAACCGGTTAATTTAGGTTAAAATAAAGTTCTTAAAACGTTCACGTTCTTAAGAAAAGTTCGGAGTAAAAACCAAATAAACCGGTTTTCACCAGTATTTTTTAAAGCGGTTCCGAGCCTTGATCATAATCGTTTACGAAAATAAGTTACGCAATTAGTGTACAGTACAGATAGTCCGTGTTCTAGTTTTGAATCGGCCATTGAAAGACCCAGACGAAGAAAAGACATGCATTTACGAGAAATGGCAACAGCAGAGGGGTTATCTTTTGCTGCTGCTATGAACTATCGTATAGGAGTTATTTTGTAATACAATTGGCTTGCCAGAGATACAGTTCAATCAAGAACAGCATCCCCCGAATTTGCGTATGAAATGGATCTTGTACCTCCGGAAAAACGTACTCGTGTGTACAGTAATATTATAAGTCTTATCAGAAAAGTTCGAAAAGTGCAAGATTGAGAAGACATAAGCTTGCCCAGTTGCGAAAAATCCGATTGAGACTATTATGTTTCTAAATTATTAAAATACATTTGAAAATTACTAGTTGATTTTTTATTTTAGTTAGTACTCGTTAGGCGCCAATATCAATACTGTTAATAAATACTTCTCCCGCTCTGGGCGGAGCGGGAGGGCGTGTCAGACTCTTACTGACTAAAACCCACCCGTGTTCCTTCGGTTGCCCTGTCGCCGGGGGCCACGATCTCCCTTTCGGTTTTCTTCGCAACCCCGGCAGGCATCGGCCCTAGTGGACCCCTTCAATTCTGCTGACATCTCTTTGAGGCGCGCGTGGAACACAACGCGCCGTCGACCCGGGCCTGGTCCTTATCGGACGGTGAGCCACCCATTGCTCACCGCCCGCAAGCCCGCGCCTACGGTGGCCGGAAATCGCGTATAGAACTAATAACAATCTTTTACTAACAGTTTTTTTTATAATCTGTTTAATAATAATACTTACGACGATATTTATAACGAACACTTCTCTTAGAAACTAAATAATATTAGACTACCTAAGAACTAAAATAAGGACAATTAAATAAATTAAGACGGTTTTAGTCATTTTACATCATTAATTTGTTAAAAATAATTTTGACCGCTCCCAAGTATGGGGCGGCCGCACTGCGCGTCGCTATCTTCGAGGCACAGCTCACATCTCTGCTTCGATCGCACCATACATATATCGTACATCTCCCCTTATAGTACTATCCACTGAAGTTGAGTGGAGACTAGATGTGTGAATAACGTAATCTATTGGTTGTTTTAAACACATCTCCTCTCCTCTCGTCTCGTCTCCGTTTTGTTGGAGTCCAGGCCTAAGGCTTTTGTGGTAGTACCTACTGAATTTAGAAGAACATCAGGAACAACACAACAGTCAATTGTTTTTTTGCGCTGGACTGAAAAAAATACCGGCCAAGTGCATTCCTGATCACGCACAATGAAGGAAAAGTTTAGTTTAGTTTAGAAGTGCTGATCCCGTTAAGTTTCATTGGTGAAGTCCGCACTAAGTCGTACTACAGGAATAGCTTTCCTGTTAATAAAACTGACATCTAGTGTTGTAAAAATGATTTAGTCCCATAAGTTATCTAAAACGAGTGGATAACCCGCTGGACGTCGGAGAAGAATAATAGGTAATCAAAAAGTAAGACTTTACGACCGTCCTGATTAAAATTTTATTCACGTCTGTAAGCTATTTGCACAAAGAATATGATGAAAAAGATATAATCATTCGTATTCATGGCTGTATTCCTGGTATTCAAACATTCAGTAAAGTATAATCAAACCGTATTTTACTTAAAGTTATGTCAGCGGTTGTGATTCTTAACTTCGAAGGCCCCTTTGTTTAATTCGTACCCTGAGAACAGAACAGAAATACCTAACAATATGACATAGGAATACCTACAGCCAAAGTCTACGATAACTTAAATTGTTTTGATGAATACCGCCGTGGACCATGGACCTAATAATAATGCACTCAGTATTGAACCTTCTCATACCTTGTGGATTGTCCTCCTCTAGAACCCAACTGTCACAAGATGTTGACAGTTGTGCATTCGGTCAACTTCGTCTATGTTCGGTGGCCGTTCGATAACATGCAAACATTTCGAGTTGGTGCCGAACGTAATTAGTTCTGTATTTTGTTCTTAAAACGTCTTAATTAGTCTCTAATATACTTATGTTTGTTCATTCGTTTGGTAGATACCTAGGTTAAATCTTAACCTCGTATATTTAGTTAGAAACCTTCTCCTTCGAATGTTTGTATTTTTTTTAAAGAAAATTGGTATTATTTTATGATTTTTGTTATTTAATTCCTTGTACGTCATTATCTGTGGGAAAACATGTAGGCCATTATTTAAAACTTAATACCTTGTAACCATAAAAATCCCAATTTGTATTGTAATAAATGAATATTTATCTTCGCGAGGATCGCGGCGCGGCACTGCTGTTCGTGGATTAGTTACGTTCGCACGGACGTAAAAATATCGCGGCAAAATTTTTCGCAACTGGGCTTACTTCTCAATAGTTGTCAACGTTCATGTGTTATCGTTGTGATGAATGCCGCACTTCTGGTCTGCCGTGGCAGCAAGGCGACACCGCGCAGCAGTGCGACACTGCGACGGGCAGCAATGACGTGCAGCCAATAGAAAATTTAAGGGGACTAGTTGTGACGCGGCAGCAATGCTCTCGATAACGAGGTGCCAGCAATTGTTGCAGCTGAGCACGTAGCTTTAAATTCCCCGACTAATAATCATGATCAAAACTTAGATCCAGCCCGTCCCATCCTTGATATCCTCCCTCCGGTTGACGCCCTAAGCCAAGGTTCGTACCCTACGGGGGTGCCCTTAGCGAGCGTTCACCTAGTTTTAATTAGCATATTTGAATAACCCCTAGCTGGAGGTTTTAAGTGTAGTAGCTTAAGGCACCCACAGGAAAGCCCGGTTAAGTAGTCATGATCTCAGAGGTCAACTACGAGATGCACTACCTAAAAAAAAGGCAGCAATGCTGCGTTTAGCGTTGTTAGGAATCATACCTTTATGCGACACTTCTTCACAGCTTAAACACTAACCCAGTGTCATAATAGAAAGTGATTTCTAATATAATAGGACAGCGCCTAAGAAGTAACACGTTAAGTGTCCCTCTATGTTATTTTCAGCCTGCAAACTACATATTTGCAGAATTAAATAGCATAATACGCCTGTAATGTTCCCACTGCTGAGACACAGCCCTCCTTCTGGGAGAGAGAGTGGGCCGTTATCCACCACGCGGGCTCAGAGCGGGTTGGTAGCTGTCACATGTCTTAGAGTTTTTGGTTCTAGGACATGCCAGTTTCCTTACGATGTTTTCCTTCACCGTTTTGAGAGCAGTGGTGATGAAATAATTTACACAAAGTGAAGCGCCTGTCACGGTTCGAACCTATGACCTATAAGTTCGTAAGTTGCGGCTGTTGCCACTGGACTATCACTGGTTTAGAATTAAATAATATTAGCCAAACTCTTGCTTCTAAGCTGATATTAAACATTATCATAAATTTAACTTTTATCTTCAAAGTAGGTATCTGAACACAAACTGGGTCCCAAACTATTGACAAGTTAGTTTGTACGTTCGATCATTTATGATCAAAGTTGCACCGTTACCTGCAGTTGGGGTTGCCAGATCAAAATTTAGAAAATGTTGGATAGTATATTAGAATCTTAGGACACAATGATTCGTTCCTTATTTCTCTGATTCCTGGTTGATCACTGTCTAAATAACATTTTTAACAAGTCGACATTACATAATAAATATAATATCACGTCTTGTTTCTTCGAAGGGTTGAGCCTGAGGTGTGCAGAGCGTATCTATAGTACACCCACATATCGCCAGTTATGTTAAATTCACATGTAATAGCGGGCGAGCAAGTCGAAATACTCAGTTCCTATTCATTGATGAAACTGTGTCTTTTTAATTTGTAAAAGAATATACTGTATTTAATTGCCGACTTCGTCCCATTACAATAGGGATGATGATCAAAAAAATTTTTTTATCCGTCTAGTAGATTATTAAAAAATATTGGACACGTACTTTTTCTTTTTTTACGTAATCAAAAGATTACATTGAGTTCAAATGTACCATGACTGTACGAGTATGTAGATTTTATACTTTTTTGTGACGTAGCGGCCCTCACTCCCCAATTAATGCGTTTTATCCAAGCTTTTTTTTTAAATAATATGATGAAGTAAAAAATACTTGTCCAATATTATTTTATTATCTGACTGACGGAATTAACAGAATTTCTTTTTTTTGACCCAGTCATCATCCCTATTGACCAGATATGGTACTTCGAGTCGACATTAAATTTTATATGAATTATATTAATTTTAATTTTATATTATATTAAATTAAATATTATATTAATTTTATATCAATTATTAATTATTCCTTTAAAATATATATGAAAAAGACACTAATTGAGGATTTTCATTACTTAGATGTTTGTAAAAATAAGTTCAAAATGGCCTGCTTGTCCGTTCGGTTATCCTATATTAACAGTATACTGCATACACTGTCTCGTGCTGATAAATGCACCGGCTATTACTATACTCAAAGCTATAAAACGTATTATACCAATATTTTTATTTAAAAGAGTGTCCGTGGAGTTTCTTGCCCGTTTTTCTCCATAGGAACCTACTGCGCTTTCGAATGGGCAACTCTCTTGATTATTCTGGCTGACCGACCACTTAACAATAAAAAATGCCTGTAATTGGTTTAATTGAAATAAATGCCTTGAATGTGATAATAGCTGTTTAGCAAAGGTTGTTATTTGCGAAATATTGGTCATAAAGTGTTTTAAGTATAGGTAGAGATTTTATACAGGTTTTAATGGATATTAAAGATTTTTTTAAGTGATGACACATTTGGCAAAGAGGCTATAAGCGATCTGTTTCAGCCTACAGTGTAGAAGCAGCTTCAATTCGTGGACGGCTTAGGTACACGTTCTTTTCCGGGTCTGAAACTTTCTTTATTCTTTTTTTTTTGACGTGGGTTTTTGAAAGGCAGCATCAAAGGTTACCATTCAGTTTCCTTTTCTTCGGCCTTCATCAACCTTATTTATTGGAACGAAGTTCATTAACGCGGCTTGCGGCAGGAATAAACTGTTAGAAATTGTCACGTAACGAAAAAGCGTTATGCCCGAAAAGTCAAGTGTCAAACCGACTTTTTTGGGCATAACGCTTTTTTGTTAAAAGTTATTGTTTTAAATACAGAGCTTTCTAGTTATATGTAGTTTTTTATGTCCCACGACATCTCCAGACTTTATATTTTTTATATATTTTATTACTTACTAGCTGACCCGTCAGACGTTGTCCTGTCAAAATTTCAATTTAGATTTTTCGGCTATTCCTTTAGGTTTTTTCTAATTTTCTTTTTCGTAAACCATCCGAGGATTCAGACGAACAAAACAAAAATATATATTTAAATCGGTCGAGCCATTTTCGAGTTTTTGCGAGACTATTAGCACGGCAATTGATTTATATATATATGTCGGAAAAACGTTACTGAGTTGACTAATCGGGACGCCAGCGCCGCCTAGTGGCGTTCGACAGAGTCTGAACATAGCTCGGACCGGCCGGACCGGAGCTGAGCAGAGTTCATCGGTGGCAGTCAAGCAGTGAACACGTTTAGAAACTGTCGCGCATTACGAATAGTCGTGTCGTGTACTTAAAGTGTATGAATTGCTAGTGTGATTAATTTGATAGTAAATTATAATGTGATCTGAACTGCAAACGGTTTTTCTATTGCGCAATAACCAACACTACTCACAGTAATATCAGCGATATTTTAACTACTGTGGGGGCACAGTAGTTAAAATATCGCTGATATTAACGAAAGAGACACCTACCCTCCGTCATATAGAAGACAGAAGATGTATACACAGTAAAATAGATATAATAATAATAATAATAATAAAATTTATTTATTTCAAAAAAGTGTGGTACAGTCTGTTACGATAAATATAAATTTACAATTTTCGGATAATAAGAAAAGAGTAACAATAAATAGAATTGAATCTGGCGTCCTAGCTAGGTTACATGGTAACCTGTATTAAGGATCGCCAGCCCAGGTTCCCACAGAAGGAGCACAAATAATTTATAATAGACTGCTTAGAATTACAAGGTGCAAACGTATGTTTACTTAAATTTACTTACTAAAGTGTTAGTATGTGTATTCTGTGATGTAGATGTGGTGTGAGTGTGTTTTGTGATGTAGGCGTGGTGTGTTTGTATGTGTGTAAACGGAAGGGAAAGAGGTAGAGTTTAGAAACGGAGTGTTGGAGAAGTCACTACGATTTTGAAGTAAGCAGAAGTTCAGTGTCGTCGTAGTTTAAACTGGCTAGAAAGCATGTTATCTGTCTTTTACACATTTCGTAAGAGGATTGATGTACAGGGATGGTTTTGTTTATTCTGTTATATAAAAATGGCCGTGTAATGGCCTGTTATATAAAAATATAGATACGACATATTATGACTTTTGAGTACAAGAGTTATTATTTAAGGCTTTTATTTATATATGATTCAGTTACCTATTGGCTATGCCCGGAGGTCTTCCTTTGTTTTCGTGGTTGGCTTTTATCTAATTAGGGCCTATTTCAAGATGTCCGAATAGCCACTACTTACCGAAAAATTAAAAAATGGAACAGAATTTGTAGGATATTATCTGCCAAGTGAGTTAACGAGAACCTGTTCGTTTCACCAAACAGGCCCTTAATGTTTCAGTAAGCTAATCCCTTCGTTTAATATCACCGTTTTGTTTGACAGTGTTTCCGACACTTAATGATGCTCTGAGTGTATAGACACATGGGCTGGTGTTCGGTGGACATAATATATGCACATTCTGCCAGCGGTTAGCTGTCGGAACGCCTTCCGCGCGTTGATCAAAGCACGGTTGAAAACTGGTTAGGGCTGTCCGTTATATTATCTAATACTATCTAAGGTTAATTCGTTAAATGCTTTCATATCATTTTGTAAGGGTATAGTGTTTTTTTCAGTAGTGATAGCTTAGTGGTGTCACCGTCGGACTGCCGAGTCATAGGTCTCGAGTTCGAATCCAAGGCACGCACCTCTGACTTTTCGGATTCATATGCGTGTTATATAATTATCACTTGCTTCAAAAACTGTGAAGGAAATCATCGTAAGCAAACCATGCCTGAGAGATTTTTCTCGACGGCATTTGAAGCCAAGTCAGAGTCCCACGAGCGGCATAAAAACTCTGACACCAGGTTAGTCACTAACCACACGAAAAAGAAAAACAAAAAGATGGGTATAGTGTAAAGCTTCATTAGGGTGTTTTTTTTTGTGTTGGAGAAGGGCTGATAATTAGTGTTGAAAATGGTTTAAAAAATATTCTCTGTTCAAAAATTAATCGCTTTAAAGACAAACACTATCCTCCAATCATCCGCTAAGCATGGTGATTGTTAATTTCTATTTGAAAAATTCATTTAGTATTTTTGAAATAAATGAAGATTTTTTAATAACTAACGCTATGATTATTATTTGTAGGTATAAAATTTCTCTTTCTTTTCTGATCCTCTGTGTATTATCCAATCAAAACTACAACACTCAACTAACTACACTTAGAAATACTCGGAACAGATCATAATTAGTTATAACGTGCTTTCCTCAAAATAAGAAAGATACGGTATGATTGTAATAACAATGAGAGTAATAAAGAATGAGTAATGTTATGTGGCAACCCTACTCGCAGGCATCAAACACAGCAGGATAGTGGAGGCGTGTGGCGCCCGTCGACGATATACTCTATGTGTATCGAACAGTTGAGCCCTAACAATAGCGGGTTTTTGAGCGATAGCGGCTTAACAGTAGTGCAGTATGATAGTGGAGGCTTGTGACTCCTCTCGACGATTGTACGAGTATCGAAGAGTTGAGCCCTAACAATAGAGATACGTTGAGCTGTATTGGCGCAACAGAAGTGCAGTTAGATATTGGAGGCGTGTGGCACCTGTGGACGATTGTCTGAGTATCAAATATTCTAGCCTTAACAATAGCGATATGTTGAGCTGAGTGGCGTAACAGTAGTACAGTATGACAGTGAAGGCGTGTGGTGCCTGTCGACGATTATATAAGTATCGAAGTGTTGAGTCGTAACCATAGCGATACGTTGAGCTGTAGTGGCGTAACAGTAGTACAGTATGATAGTGGAGTCGTGAGGCGCCTGTCAGTAATATACTGTATGTATATCGAAGAGTTGAACCCTAACAATAGCGGGTTGTTGAGCTATAGCGACTCAACAGCTGAGCAGAGGCGTGTGGCACCTGTCAGCAATATACTGTATGTGTATGTATCGAAGAGTTGAGCCCTAATAATAGAGTGTTATTGAGCTATAGTGGCTCAACGGTAGCGCAACTATCAAACAGTAAGATACTGGAACTTTGTGATAACCGACGGAGATGTAGCGAGGTGTTTAGCGGTAAAGTGGCGCGACTCGTCCAAATTATTCACAAGAATAGTTGATGATTATATTGTAACTGACTATAGTGTGTTACTCAATAAAGCAATATTTCTCTGTAGGTACCTACGTCATTTCTTGTAATACTACACTGACGAGTAATATAAAAAGCCACTAACTTATCATGAAATATTTCCGAAATCACGAGAGATAGCTTCTTGAAGCAAAAAGCAACATTCAAGTGTATTTAATAGCGCATATGAAACACCTATAAAACTGTATTTAAGATTTTTTTTACTTCATGTAGCTAACTTGTGTGCTTTAGGAGACATTTAGATTTTTGTGGCACTTTGCAAATGGCTTTTTATAATATTGTACTGTCTTCTTTGTTAGCTATTCCATGATTTATTTTTCTTAATTTCACTATGTATGATGTTGGTTTTAAAGCTTGCAAACGTGTCAAATTTAGCGACCAATGATTTCGTTATCAAATTAACATAATATTATTGCAAAATATAGGTAAGCTAGAAGATTTATTGCTCAGAGTTGGTCCGCTGATTTCCTAGCTTCACTGGAAACGTTATAGTAATATATAAATAATGTTCTACTGTGTTTAGTGCGAGGGCGCTGGTCGGGTCATGAACATGGCTATAAATCCTCCTAGCCAGCCCCTAACGTCTAATTGGCCTAGTAACAGTAACAGAGTGTTAGACTCACCATGTTCGAACGAAGTCTTGAGATATTTTGCTTTATGGTTCTGCGATTTCATAAGTAACCCTAAAGTGCCAAAATCTTAAAAACCTATAAACGTATATTCTAAATTTATAAGTACTTTCCTTATTGATAATTCAAAAGTACCTGTAATTGGTTTATTTGAAATAAATGCTTTGAGTTTGAGTTTATTTATTTATTTGGTCTCAAGCAAAAACAATTGTCGGTTTTTGTACATAAACCCCGTCCGGGCACTGTAAAATGCAATGTTAGTTTGCTGTTGAGTTTATTAATGACAAAATAATTTACCGAAGAAATAGACAGAGGTTATTTCACACTAAAATTTTGCCTGTTATGGTTAAGTCCTATTATAAATACACAAAAAAAACAACGATAAAACTGGGACGCGGGCTATAGTCACTATGTGCGCCTGAGGCGTCTAGAACTGATACGTAAAAAAATGGAAAATATTGACAAAGATAAAAGAAAAATCGCAATATCCGACTTGGTGACAGGTCTAATCTTTCTAATATTATGTTCTCTTTTTCCCTTGATAATATCAAAAGGATCGTAAAATTCCCAATTAATTTGCAAATGAAGGGACAGCAACTACCAGACAAGTTTTCATCATGGCTTTTTGACATAAATACAAAATCTCTGAAAGATAAATTGCCTGTAGATAAAACCGACATCAAAATTTAAGTAAAAAAAGATGAATCTTCATCTCCATATGTGGGGTTTACACGGAGTGATCAGAAAATGGAGTATTCATTCGCTTTTTCATCGTAGTGCTAACTGAATTTATCACGTGCTTGGAATGATAGATGTCTGCTTTATGTTACACAGAGAGATTCACAGATGAGAATGCTTTCTATTTTCCTAGCTGTTATTCCGATAATAATGGTGGTTATTTTAGCTGTTAGCGCGGGGAGCAATAGTTGAGTTGACTCCAGAATTTCTAGGTTTTTTGTTCGAATTGACTGAATCTTCTAAATTAGAATGCAAACTGTTATATTGTAAAGTTATCATTATATTTATATGTTATTATTATTTTGGCCTTCTGGGGAAGGCAGACACACATGGGACACTTATGATTTTTTTGTGTTTTGTTTAGCTTCTTCTTCTTTTCGTGTGACTAACATGGTGTCAGAGTTTTAAAGCCGCCCATGGGCTTCTTACTTGACCTCATATGCCGAAGAGAAATATCTCTCAGGCATGATTTGTTTTCTTGCCTCACGATGTTTCCCTTCACCGTTTTTGAAGCAAGTGATAATTATACAATACGACTTCTACGTGAACGAAGTCGCGGGCAGAAGCTAGTTATACAATACGCACTTGAATCCAAAAAGACAGAGGTACGTGCGTTAGGTTCGAACTCGAGACCTATGAGTTTGCAGTCCGACGGTCACATCACTAGGCTATCACTGCTATGTTTAGCTTATACTGTTCCACTGCTGGGTATAATTCTTTGAAGTCGGTCCAGGAACTCTTTTCCCGCGCCACATCGAACCAGCCTTCGCCCTGACTTAATAACTAAATATTAATTTCCCTGTAAATACTGAATATATCCTCTTGTTTTTGGGTTGATAGAACATTAATGCAAGCGTAATCGTCCACGTTTTATCATTTCATTTGCTATCCACTCTGTGGTAATTATAAATTACGGTTGGGGTGATTAGGCCGGGGGCACACGGCACATTTGAGCCGTCTAGATAAAGCACTGCCATAATTATCTGCGGTGGGAACAGGTCTTGTGTAACATAAATAGCTGACATGAAACATTACATGTAAGGCATGATAAATTGTGATGAGCAGATTAAGCCTGCTTAATGACTAGTACATGAATAATTCCGAATCATTGTTTTTTTCTCATTAGTCTTTACGACGTCCATTACATATTGTGACCCCTCCGTGCCTTGGAAAGCACATTAAGCCGTTGATCCCGCTTGTCATTCGTCGATCTTTGAGAGTCGTTTAGGGAAGCAAAAAGCTCGAAAGTCGGACAACCAGTCAGAGGGTCAGTTGTTCTATGTAAAATATTGATATTCAGCTGCCTCCGGTTAGACTGGAAGCTGACCCCAACATAGTTGGGAAAAGGCTAGTCAGATGATGAAAGCTAGAGTTTTTAAAGACAATTGTTATTATACACTTTATTCAGAACTAGGATTGGTTTTACATGGTGTACTAGTTTTGAGAGACAAATCTATGAAAAAAATATGTTTTTTTTTAATAACTTTTGCCATATTTCACTAATCATCATAAAATAATAAGTAGCCCAGCTTCCTTCACTCACATAATTGACAACACCAGACCTCCACTGTATGCCCCACCGTGTCCACCGGGGAATCCACACAATGGTGACACCCGGGCGTTTCCTCCCGTCTTATCCGGAACAGGAACCTCCCGAAGTACTCTCCATGACGCCATGAGATCCCGCCGGAGCTCTGTCCGCTGTGCCGTGATTTCTCGCGGCAGCGGAGTTAAGCCCCGGCGTTTTGCCTCCTTGCGCCACTCCCAGATGTGCGCGAGAACTTTTGTTTCCAGATTCCATGATGGTTATCCGGCATGGAGGCCCGCCGCCTCACCGGAGACCGTGTGGTATCTTCGGGCCAGCCGGATGGCCATGACTCTTTCGGGCGCGTTCAGCCGGCGGGCTGGCCGCTGCCTCACGGAACGCGCCCACACCGGTGCCCCGTAAAGGGGCATGGACCGCACGACCCCCGCGTAGAGTCTCCAGCAGGAGGCGTTTGGACCCCCTATATTGGGCAGGACTGCTTCAAGGCAGCCCCGGCCCACTCCAGTCTGAGAACCAAACATTGGAAATGCTCCACGAAGTTTCACCGGCTGTCTAGGATGAGTCCCAAATACTTCATCGTCGACTCGACGCGATGTGAACCCCTCCCGCCGTAACCTTCCCAGGTAACGCGCTACTGTCCCGCTCTCGACAGTGGCGCGTTCCGAGGACCATGAAAACACATGGCCTTGGACTTGTGCAGGGCCACTTCGAGTCCCAACTGCCGGATCCTGTCAACGATTGTCGCAACCTCGCGTGTCGCTAAATCGGCCACCGCCTGGTGCGACCTCCCCTGCGCCCGGACCAACGTGACGTCAGCGTAACAAACGATGTCCCATAGATGCGGCCCCAGGACCGATCCCTGTGGGACAACCCACGACACTTGACGGTTCCATTCTCCCTGGTGACCGGGGTAGATGACATTATGATTATGATAAATTAACAAAGCCTAACCCCTAAACAAGGTAAATTCCCACCTAGCAACACACAGAGTTCATAATAGATAATAATGGATGACTCTGTGTAACATAAAACCCACAGTACAAGGTTATCGGCCGGGCAATAAATCGTACGGAAAGCCTGCTCACGGTCAACCGCGGCAGTATTATTGTTATACTTTGTATTTGTACGGTGTTGTGTTTTGTTTACTGAAATGGGATATAGGTTACATTATTAGTGTATACAATTCAATTATAAAAACAATATTTCACCTATATGGGCACTTATGAAACGTCAGAAGCTAGGTACACGCTCACACTCTCCCTTTTCTATTTGGGCTATACAATATCTACAAAAAAAAAAAATCAAATCCGACTGGTAGTTCCGGAGATTACTTCCTACTTACAAACTTACAAACAAATACCTCTTTATAATATTATTATTATATTAGTTAATTGATTCAGGCGTGAACTTGCGGAAATCCATTATAATGATAATGTGGATATATTTAGTAACCTGTAAGTGGGATAAGTGGGTTGGACGGCCGATAAAGCTCAGTCTGCGCTCGGTGCTTGGTGTGGCACCACGCCGTGTTCGAGTTCGCGACAAGCTAATCGTCATCCTGAGGATGCCTCGTTGAGAGGTGAAACACGTGTCGATTTCTTCCAGGGTCTTTTGAAGACTCTTTAGAAATAGCTAAGCGGAACAGGTTACTAAATATTTCCACATTATCATTTTATTATTATATTATTTAGTATAGAAGAACTTATTATAACACCATGTCGGTCTTCTCCTCAGGGTAGGCAGCGCGTTAATAATTATTATTACTGATAGTACACAATTTGCCGGATTAAGTCGCATGTAATGAAGCAAGACTATTGCCAAAAACTGGGCACAAATCCAGACTTTGGACTGCAGGCTACTGAGAATTTACAAATGGAAAACGAATAAAAACACTTAACCGGCCTAGGGGACACTCTTTTTTTTTGGGTGGGAAATTATCAAATAACTTCTCCCGCTCTGGGCGGAGCGGGAGGGCGTGTCAGACTCTTGCTGATTAAAACCCACCCGTGTTCCTCCGGTTGCCCTGTTGCCGGGGGCCACGATCTCCCTTCGGTTTTTTCGTACCCCCGGCAGACCGGAAAACTAATAAAAAAACTTAACCGGCCTAGGGGACACCCAAAGCTTAGTTTAGTTGTAACTACAAAACTCTACCTAACATTTATTAGCACACAAAATAATATTAATGAGTGCTAAGCTATCAAAACATACCCGCTCGTCCACTGAACAACAACAATTGGACAGTCATCGCTATTATTATAATAATATCTATTATTATGTAGTGTTAAGGGCTCGTTGGCCTCAATCAGCAGAGTTCGGATTAATTTGATGGTAATGCGAGTATTATTAATGCTTAATAGTGTGAGAATTAATGGTTTTGCTGATACGGGAAAAGTTCGCGTAATTTTTTTCACTTTCCGAGTTTCTTGCCCGTTCTTCTCCATAGGAACGCTTTGGAATGGGCAACTAGCTTCCTCTTTCTGACTGACAATTCAAAACTGCCTGCGATTGGTTTATCTAAACTAATAATATAAAGAGAAAAGTTTGATTTTTTGTATGTTTGTTTGTAATTAATAAACTCAAAACTACTGGACCGATTTTAATAATTCTTTAACCAGTAGTATGCTATATTATCACTGAGTAACATGTGCTATATTATCATTTAACATTTATAAAGATATCACGCGGGCGAAGCCGCTGGCGGAAGCTAGTTTAAAATAAATGCTTTGGGTTGAGTTGAGTGTCTATTCAGTTTTAAATCTTATTGCATTGTTTTCTTAATACACATAATTTTAAATTAAATTTCACATATATGCCCCGAATTAAAATTCTCTTGCTTTTTAAAAGTCGGTAAAATATGCAGTTTGTTATACTTTCCATCATTATGGTAGTGATTTTAATGCGAAGTAAATAGGTTAATGTCACAAGAACTTCGTAGGATTTCTCGTAGCACACGGTTTACGAAAAGCTACGGGGGTCTACGAACTTCGTAGCACCTCTACACAATTCCAGCGTAGCACAGAATAGGATTTTCTTAAAAAAAAAAACAAACCGGCCAAGTGCGTGTCAGATTACGCACAATGAAGGGTTCCATAGTTGAGATGAATTTATCCCAAATGCAAACTTAACATTGTAGTTGAAATAAATGTTCTCCCATACATTTCAATTGCAAATGTAAGTTTGTACTCACAATATTGAGAGATTTACCATGTTATTTTAAGACCATAGACGTCTTATAGGTTTTCCTGTAATTTTTGAGTAAAGAGCCATATTATGTATTTTTTTTAAATTTTTGGTCCAGTTGTTTCGGAGATAAGGAATGGTAAATTTTCATCGAATTTCTTAAATATCTTTAAAAGTGTTTATTTTAAAATTATATAAAAAATATTTATAAGATCCTCGCAACAAGCCCTTTCATTTGATATGTCACATGGTACTGTTAGCAAACCTTTTTCTTTTAATTTTCTTGTTTGCACCCCAAAAGTGACCCATTATATTCAAAATTCATTTATTTATGTTACACGTCCGTATTTGGGTCATAGAAATACCATATCTATTTTGTACCAAATTTTAATTTAATTGGTCCATTAGATTCGGAGCAAATCGGCTGTGACAGACGCACAGACAGACAGACAGACAGACAGACACACGAGTGATTCTATAAGGGTTCCGTTTTTTTCCTTTTGAGGTATGGATCCCGAAAACCCGAATTATTTTCGGTCCTCCATCAGGTGTTATTATAGAGGAACAGAAGCGTCATTCTATACTAATTTTCACGGTATTTTCGCAAAAACATAACAAAAACATTTAAGTGTTCCTCTCAGCTGCGTCAATACGGAGGGCGGCACTCTCCTGTACCAACGAACCGATGACGTCACACACTTAGTGTACGATTACTTTAAAAGGAATCCTTCGTTCAACATGATTGATATTGTGTTACCTGTTTGAGCTTTTATTTTAGACATGGCACTATGGAGAAACTGTTTTCTTTTGAGTCAATATTTACCTTAAAGTTTGTAATACTAACCCATTTATGACCTACGTTTAAAATTCGGGAAGCTTTGCATTTGATGGGTTTTAGTATTTATTTATACCCGTGAGATTTTTTGTGCCAAATTACGTGTTTTTATGAAGCTACAATAAGTTTCCTATTACTTGGTATTGTGCATGGTGTGTACATTTAAGACGCAGATATATGCCAATGACCTTAAGTGGTTAGCTTGCGCGTTCTGTACTGAGCTCACGCAATGCGTCGTACTTCCAGCCAGTAATAGGAGCTCATCAAGGAGCGCTGTCCCAAATTAGATGCAATATTAATTTATTTTACATAAAACAAAAGGTATTTTAACAAAACAGGTATAAGTACTACTGGATCAATAATTAAAATACCTTTAAACTGGTGAAGGTTTCAGAAAAATACGCTTGATAGATTTTGCGTGATTCTCAGTTTATTATCCGCGTTAGACATAACTTTACAAATTATTTTCAGTATTTAATGTAAACAAAATCTTAAATATTCCCATATTAAATTAAATTTAAAAAAAAATCAAAAATGCTCTATTTTAACATATATTTTTTCAAATCATTAACACTACTCGTTTAGACGTGATCTTCAGTATAAAATCATTAAAAGTCGGTTATCACCGCCTTAACTGGCAAAATGTGAGTGTACTGAGTATACAGCTCAACTCAAAGCTGTAATGGCTCTCGTCATCAAAAGGCCCTCTAGATAATGGTGGTTCTACATTGTTAGACTCACATAACATCTTGATAATGTAATCTTTGGACTTTCAAAGAGATCATGACCTCAGAGTTTGTTTTGCCATTTTTTCTCAGGGATCAGTCAGCTAAGAAATGCCAGCGCCATCTAGTTCTTAAATATTGACCAAAACGTTGATTTGTAAGGCTGCCTATCAAGGCATTGGCGCGGAGCGAGGCAGTGGAGCGGAGTTGCAGACTGTGTCTGTCCATTGATACGGAGTGAGGTAGTGCGTAGCGGAGTTGCAGACTGTGCGGAGCTAGGCCGATTTCACGCGATGAGTAATTTGAGCGGGCTGTGGCCGATTTTTCCGCTTCCCCGCTTCGCTTCCGCACCCCGCTTCCGCGCTCCGCTTCCCGGGTTCGTATAAATTTTTAAGCTAGTTCACAAATCCTAGTCCACTGAAGCGGAGCGGAGAGATTTTGTGCAATTCCATTGGTTAATATTGGCACAGGTCTTCTACATTCCTCTCCTTTCCGCTCCAATGGACAGTCAGCCTAAAAGATTTACTTTCAATTATAAACATTATTTCATCGTTTCATTTCATTACACTTCTGTGGACCCTTTCAGGTACCTAATAAAGAGGTAATGTACACTCAAAACACAACTGAACAACCGAACAAATTTAAATTCTTGTCATGACCTATATACAGTATGTACAATACTATTGTAGTCCGTATTTATGACTATGTTGGAAATATGTCAATGATTTGACTAATCGGAGCGCCAGCGCTTACTAGCGGCGCTCCGATTAGTCACAACATAGCACTCCGAACCGGCTGGGGATAAGCAGAGAGTTGGTTGTTGGCGGTCAAGCTCTGCCACGCTAGCGATAATAGCAGTAAGTACGTTTTGCATAGCTTCACCTATATGGGCACTTATGAAACGTCAGAAGCTAGGTACACGCTCACACTCTCCCTTTTCTATTTGGGCTATACAATACAAAAAAAAAATATCAAATCCGACTGGTAGTTCCGGAGATTACTTCCTACTTACAAACTTACAAACAAATACCTCTTTATAATATTATTATTATATTAGTTAATTGATTCAGGCGTGAACTTGCGGAAATCCATTATAATGATAATGTGGATATATTTAGTAACCTGTAAGTGGGATAAGTGGGTTGGACGGCCGATAAAGCTCAGTCTGCGCTCGGTGCTTGGTGTGGCACCACGCCGTGTACGAGTTCGCGACAAGCTAATCGTCATCCTGAGGATGCCTCGTTGAGAGGTGAAACACGTGTCGATTTCTTCCAGGGTCTTTTGAAGACTCTTTAGAAATAGCTAAGCGGAACAGGTTACTAAATATTTCCACATTATCATTTTATTATTATATTATTTAGTATAGAAGAACTTATTATAACACCATGTCGGTCTTCTCCTCAGGGTAGGCAGCGCGTTAATAATTATTATTACTGATAGTACACAATTTGCCGGATTAAGTCGCATGTAATGAAGCAAGACTATTGCCAAAAACTGGACACAAATCCAGACTTTAGACTGCAGGCTAATGAGAATTTCCAAATGGAAAACTAATAATAACACTTAATAATCGGCCTAGGGGACACCCAAAGCTTAGTTTAGTTGTAACTGCAAAACTATACCCAACATTTATTAGCACACAAAATAATATTAATGAGTGCTAAGCTATCAAAACATACCCGCTCGTCCACTGAACAACAACAATTGGACAGTCATCGCTATTATTATAATAATATCTATTATTATGTAGTGTTAAGGGCTCGTTGGCATCAATCAGCAGAGTTCGGATTAATTTGATGGTAATGCGAGTATTATTAATCCTTAATAATGTGAGAATTAATGGTTTTGCTGATACGGGAAAAGTTCGCGTTATTTTTTTTCTCTTGCTGGGCAACTGCTTCATCTTTCTGACTGACAATTCAAAACTCCCTGCAATTGGTTTATCTAAACTAATAATATAAAGAGAAAAGTTTGATTTTTTGTATTTATTTATTTATTTATTTCACCATTTATGCACACACATATAAACAGACAAGAAGAAAGGAACAGAAAAATACGTACAAAGGCAATGCTTATTTCTAAAGAAATCTCTTCCAGCATACCTGCGACAGGAAATTATAAAAAATGAGATGTAGACAACGTGTGTAACCGTAGAAGATAAAACAAAACATAAATCAAAGAAGAAAAAAAAAATTACAATTTACTATTTATACAAACTACTAACAATACAAGAATATACTTACATACATACTTCTAAAATAAATATCACTACAATATATATAATGTGTGTGTGTGTGTGTGTGTGTAGGTGTGTGTGTATGTGTGTGTGTGTGTGTGTGTGTGTGTGTGTGTGTGTGTGTATGTTTGTTTGTAATTAATAAACTCAAAACTACTGGACCGATTTTAATAATTCTTTAACCAGTAGTATGCTATATTATCACTGAGTAACATGTGCTATATTATCATTTAACATTTATAAAGATATCACGCGGGCGAAGCCGCTGGCGGAAGCTAGTTTAAAATAAATGCTTTGGGTTGAGTTGAGTGTCTATTCAGTTTTAAATCTTATTGCATTGTTTTCTTAATACACATAATTTTAAATTAAATTTCACATATACGCCCCGAATTAAAATTCTCTTGCTTTTTAAAAGTCGGTAAAATATGCAGTTTGTTATACTGTCCATCATTATGGTAGTGATTTTAATGCGAAGTAAATAGGTTAATGTCACAAGAACTTCGTAGGATTTCTCGTAGCACACGGTTTACGAAAAGCTACGGGGGTCTACGAACTTCGTAGCACCTCTACACAATTCCAGCGTAGCACAGAATAGGATTTTCTTAAAAAAAAAAACAAACCGGCCAAGTGCGTGTCAGATTACGCACAATGAAGGGTTCCATAGTTGAGATGAATTTATCCCAAATACAAACTTAACATTGTAGTTGAAATAAATGTTCTCCCATACATTTCAATTGCAAATGTAAGTTTGTACTCACAATATTGAGAGATTTACCATGTTATTTTAAGACCATAGACGTCTTATAGGTTTTCCTGTAATTTTTGAGTAAAGAGCCATATTATGTATTTTTTCTAAATTTTTGGTCCAGTTGTTTCGGAGATAAGGAATGGTAAATTTTCATCGAATTTCTTAAATATCTTTAAAAGTGTTTATTTTAAAATTATATAAAACATATTTTTAAGATCCTCGCAACAAGCCCTTTCATTTGATATGTCACATAGTACTGTTAGCAAACCTTTTTCTTTTAATTTTCTTGTTTGCACCCCAAAAGTGACCCATTATATTCAAAATTCATTTATTTATGTTACACGTCCGTATTTGGGTCATAGAAATACCATATCTATTTTGTACCAAATTTTAATTTAATTGGTCCATTAGATTCGGAGCAAATCGGCTGTGACAGACGCACAAACAGACAGATTCTATAAGGGTTCCGTTTTTTTCCTTTTGAGGTATGGATCCCGAAAACCCGAATTATTTTCGGTCCTCCATCAGTTGTTATTATAGAGGAACAGAAGCGTCATTCTATACTAATTTTCACGGTATTTTCGCTAAAACATAACAAAAACATCTAAGTGTTCCTCTCAGCTGCGTCAATACGGAGGGCGGCACTCTCCTGTACCAACGAACCGATGACGTCACACACTTAGTGTACGATTACTTTAAAAGGAATCCTTCGTTCAACATGATTGATATTGTGTTACCTGTTTGAGCTTTTATTTTAGACATGGCACTATGGAGAAACTGTTTTCTTTTGAGTCAATATTTACCTTAAAGTTTGTAATACTAACCCATTTATGACCTACGTTTAAAATTCGGGAAGCTTTGCATTTCATGGATTTTAGTATTTATTTATACCCGTGAGATTTTTGTGCCAAATTACGTGTTTTTATGAAGCTAGAATAAGTTTCCTATTACTTGGTATTGTGCATGGTGTGTACATTTAAGACGCAGATATATGCCAATGACCTTGAGTGGTTAGCTTGCGTGTTCTGTACTGAGCTCACGCAATGCGTCGTACTTCGAGCCAGTAATAGGAGCTCATCAAGGAGCGCTGTCCCAAATTAGATGCAATATTAATTTATTTTACATAAAACAAAAGGTATTTTAACAAAACAGGTATAAGTACTACTGGATCAATAATTAAAATACCTTTAAACTGGTGAAGGTTTCAGAAAAATACGCTTGATAGATTTTGCGTGATTCTCAGTTTATTATCCGCGTTAGACATAACTTTACAAATTATTTTCAGTATTTAATGTAAACAAAATCTTAAATATTCCCATATTAAATTAAATTTAAAAAAAAATCAAAAATGCTCTATTTTAACATATATTTTTTCAAATCATTAACACTACTCGTTTAGACGTGATCTTCAGTATAAAATCATTAAAAGTCGGTTATCACCGCCTTAACTGGCAAAATGTGAGTGTACTGAGTATACAGCTCAACTCAAAGCTGTAATGGCTCTCGTCATCAAAAGGCCCTCTAGATAATGGTGGTTCTACATTGTTAGACTCACATAACATCTTGATAATGTAATCTTTGGACTTTCAAAGAGATCATGACCTCAGAGTTTGTTTTGCCATTTTTTCTCAGGGATCAGTCAGCTAAGAAATGCCAGCGCCATCTAGTTCTTAAATATTGACCAAAACGTTGATTTGTAAGGCTGCCTATCAAGGCATTGGCGCGGAGCGAGGCAGTGGAGCGGAGTTGCAGACTGTGTCTGTCCATTGATACGGAGTGAGGTAGTGCGTAGCGGAGTTGCAGACTGTGCGGAGCTAGGCCGATTTCACGCGATGAGTAATTTGAGCGGGCTGTGGCCGATTTTTCCGCTTCCCCGCTTCGCTTCCGCACCCCGCTTCCGCGCTCCGCTTCCCGGGTTCGTATAAATTTTTAAGCTAGTTCACAAATCCTAGTCCACTGAAGCGGAGCGGAGAGATTTTGTGCAATTCCATTGGTTAATATTGGCACAGGTCTTCTACATTCCTCTCCTTTCCGCTCCAATGGACAGTCAGCCTAAAAGATTTACTTTCAGTTATAAACATTATTTCATCGTTTCATTTCATTACACTTCTGTGGACCCTTTCAGGTACCTAATAAAGAGGTAATGTACACTCAAAACACAACTGAACAACCGAACAAATTTAAATTCTTGTCATGACCTATATACAGTATGTACAATACTATTGTAGTCCGTATTTATGACTATGTTGGAAATATGTCAATGATTTGACTAATCGGAGCGCCAGCGCTTACTAGCGGCGCTCCGATTAGTCACAACATAGCACTCCGAACCGGCCGGGGATAAGCAGAGAGTTGGTTGTTGGCGGTCAAGCTCTGCCACGCTAGCGATAATAGCAGTAAGTACGTTTTGCATAGCTTCGAGTAATTGGCGCTTAAAGTTTTTCTTCACATTTTTATCTTTTCTGACTATTCTGAATTTTGAATTGTGTAGCCTACGTAAAGTATTATTTCATTGTGTAATCATTAAATATGTATTTCTATTAGAACACTTTTAAATGACAAAAACTATTTTATATCTAGTACGAGTTTAATAACTTTATCATCAATTGCTTAATATAACCGCAGTAAGTAAGAAGTTACTGCTCATATCATTAGCAGAAATAAAACATGAATGATGATACCGCACTTATAAAATCGCCGTTACTTACTGCTGTTATGCTATGGAAAGTTATCATAAAATCGACTTACTGCTGTTATCTCTATGGAAAATTAAAGGTTCCCGTTAAGGTATTAAAATGGTAGTCAGATTAAATTGTACAGACAAAAATGATACTTACTGCAGTTATCGCAAGCGCGGCATGTCAACACGTTTAGAAACTGTGAAGCTTTCCGTATAGTTGTGTTACATTTTCATACAGTGTGTGAATCGCTAGTGTGATTAATTTGACTGTAAATTATAATTTGATCTGAATTGCAAACGGTTTTTCTATTGCGCAGTAACCAACACTACTCACAGTAGTTAAAACATGGCTGATATTATCGAAAGAGACAAATACCCTTCTCCGTCAGTTGACGTATTCAAAACACATCAATTGATATATTATTATTTTTACTATTAAACCGAGGCAGGACAGTTTGACTGACGTGTGCATTAGCTAATTAGGACATAGCAAACACTAGACAAACACACTATATGCTAATTAGTCGGTCTGTCTGTAAACACAATTAACTGCAGTGTGCACTGGCTCTACGGTGATAAGTGTTTATATGGTATATTTTTTGTTTGTTTGTTGGAACGCGCTAATCTCTAGAACTTCTGGTTAGATTTGAAAAAATCTTATTGCATTTGATAGCCCAATTCTTGAGGAAGGGTATAGGGTATTTAACATCAAGCTAGGACCCCTAGAAACCGAACAAAAAGACAAAAAACGCTAAGCGAAAACCATTAAATTGCGTGGGCAGGTAATGGGATGCCACGCGAGGTGTGTCGGGCGAACAAGAAATTCTACGCGGACAAAGTCGCGAGCAGAAGCTAGTGTATTATAAACAAAAAATTGCCGAAATAAATTCTCTAAATGATGGCGAAACGAATTTTGATACGGTATTCGTATCAAAATTCGTTCAGACAGCGCTGCCCATGCTTCGCGCAGATATGGCGACAGTGCAAAACATTGAGATCATAATAAAACGTTGGAACGATAATTAGACATCGTCTTCACATATAATTATTTAACTAATGAACGTACTTATACAAACTATTGAAAAACATTTTAAAAGAGTAACGGTGGAGTTTCTTGCCCATTTTTCTCTATACGAAAACTACCTTTTGGAAGGGGCGACTAGAATCAATTATATTATTTTGAAAATTTTGACGTTCAAAAGTGCCACACATGGATGGGTCTATTTGAAATAAATGATTTAACTTTGACTTAGAAAAAACGAGCCTTACAGTAGTCGCTTATTATGATGTGTAACACCTGACTCTTGGCTGACAGTACCAACCTCTTGGAAAATGGGTTGGTACCGTCTGACCACCAACTCTAGCACCGCGCGCGCTCATCGGTCAAATCAAATAGCGCGCGCTTCCACTGCTTCCTGTAACACACTTCCGTCCCTTTTCGCCGAAATCACTTCCACAAATTGCAAGAAAGCGGGAGCAAAGGATAAAAAAACACATAGAAAGAAAGAAAGAAAAGAAAGAAAGAAAAGAAAGAAAGAAAAAACGTTTATTTGCGGTAAACATGACGCAAAAAGAAAAAAGTTTTAAATACATAAATGAGAAAAAGTTGGGGAAGCATGCGTCACATCCACGCAAATCGGCTATCGCTCAGCATTATGCTACGACCCTATGCAAGACAGAGCCCCAGCGCTGGTTTTCAGCGACAGCCGGCGCCGACGTAATGACGTCGACCGGTGCAGCAAACAAATATTTAGACGCTGTACCAGTACAGCGTACTTAAAGAAAAATAATTTATTAAAATTAAATTGTGATTCAATATTGTTAAATATCAAAAAAAAAAAATTCAATGTTGTTAAATAGATGTAAAAAACAAAAAGAAATAGACATACATTATTTTATGTTACGAGAATATCATCCTCAAAAAAGTTTTACGTTTTATATATTGGCAACATTTCGACGCGACTTATTTGGCGTATATATATATTATTTGAAATATTGACAAACTTTGACAAACAAAATAAAAATAAAGAAAGAAAGAAAGAAAAACGTTTATTTGCGGTAAACATGACGCAAAAAAAAAGTTTAAAATACATAAATGAGAAAAGGTTGGGGAAGCATGCGTCACATCCACGCAAATCAGCTGGCAACGCAAATCGGCTTACAAAATTCCATCGCCGAGGTTCATTGTAATTATCGCATAAATAGTTAGAGGTATCTAGTTATATTAAATGAGAATTAGCTTATCCTATACAGCAAGCCACATGATACAACGCAATCCTCCAATTGGTATTTACCATTAACCGGATTACCCGCCAGTGTAACTGAGCCTTTGTCTCATTAGCGTGATCAATCATTTGTGCCGACGTGTCTGCGTGATTGATGCACTCGGACTGATCATCTGACCGGGGCTGATCGTTGAAACATTTGATCAGATTCGGGGGTGAAGGTTTTGTGAACTTATAAACGGAAATTGGTTGGTTTGATAACATTAAGGGTCATTGTTAAGACCAGGCATTCCAAAGACGATTTCCACGCAAACTCCGCCCCCATGCACCCCACCACTCCACTATTGCCTAAACGCTAACACATCAGTAATACAGTTGAATATCACGTGCGCTCTTTGGTCGTATTCGAACACGGAACTAAATGTCGTAAGTCTCAATTCTTATTTCGTTTATAACTAAATTAGTAATTGATCTAGAGAAAAAATATCTTATATCTGGATAATAAACTATATTTTCTTACTGTCAATAATTATTTTAGATATAAAAGCAGAGTAATCTTGTTTTTGTTTCAAATAATCTTTAAAAAAGACATGATTTTCGAATAAGAAATGTATCGAGCAAAAATGTTCCAATTACGTAACTGTCTTATATATGGAAAGAAAAAAATCCAATAAATCATATACAAAATTCTATTTTGATTGTATGCGTGACTTTTTCAAAATATTAATGCAAAATAACATACAATTTAAAAATATGGTTAAAAAATATGGTTGGAAAATTGGTATCATTGGTCAAATTGGTTTTAAATATAATTCGCAAAATATCGATGTACCTACATTACACTACTGCCTTTCCTTTTAAGGAGAAAAGGCGTGATTCTCTGTTGACATAAAGGCTCCCGCAGACAGGCGTGACACGCGACGCGACACCGGTATAGTAATGTCCGTGAAGCTTTCATAGAAATTGTTCCATCCGAGTCGCGTCGCGTCAATCTGAGGGAGCCTTAAATTGACGTATGTAAGTACCTATGTGTGCGATAAAAAAGTATTTTCATATCTGTAATATCACTAAACTAGTTGTACATATTGATATGTTCTATGATATTGTAGAACATTTTTTTTCTATCATCAATTCTTCCCGCAGCGCATGCGATGAAAGACATTTTATGGCTAATTTTTTTACACCTTGGGTTGATTTTAGTAGGGATTTCTAAGGATCTCTATTTATTTTTCTAGTAATAAATATAGTTTATGTTACTCAGTGATAATGTAGTTTACTAACGGCAATTTTATTTTTTAGATCGGTTCAGTAGTTTTGAGTTTATTCGTTATAGACAAAAATACAAATCTTTCCTCTTTATAATATTAGTGTAGATGTAGATAATAATAAAAAAAAAAGAATAAGAATGATATCTTTTTTAAAGATATATTTCGTATATACCTAAGCGTGTGCCTCAAACTGAATGAAGCAAAGATAATTTCTGGAAAACTCTTAGATAATTGGATTATCTAAAATTTTCCTCAAAATGAAGTTCACCCTAAGTGCTGTTTGGGGAATAATTCGAGGTAACCCATACGAACATTAGCGGTGTAAGATATTTCGGTAACTTAATAAGTCTGTTGGGAGAAAGTTAAGTAATTGTGAGAATTTATATTAGGTTGAGATTATTATGATACTAATTGGGTTGTTAAATTAGATAATTGAGAATGATAAATTGTAATAAAAAAGCCGGCCAAGTACGTGTCGGACCACGCACAATGAAGGGTTCCGTAGTTGGAATGAATTTATCCAAAGAACAAACTTAACCTTGTAGTTGAAAAACATGGTCTCCCATACATTCCAACTGCAAATGTAAGTTTGTATGCACAATATTGAGAGATTTTTCATGTTATTTTAAAACCATAGACTTTTTATAGGTTTTCCTGTAATGTATAAGTATTGAACTATTTTCTGACTTTTTTTTTAAATTTTGGGTTCAGGTATTTCGGAGATAAGGGAGGGAAGGGAATGGTTAATGTTCATAAATGTTCTTAAATAACTATATAACTTATTATTTTAAAATGATAAAAAAGTATTTCAGACCCTAACAGTAAGCCCTTTCATTTGAAAACGGTAACACACACGGGTAAAAGGTTTTTTTTTTGCTTCCCAAAAGTGACCCCCATTTTCAAAATTCTTACGTGCGTGTAAATGTTAACTTAATCGGTCTATTAAATTCAAAGCAAATTGGCTGTGATAGACGGATAAAAAGACAGCCAGCCAAGTGATCCTTTATTGGTTCCCATTTTTTATTCGGACGTACGGAACCCTAAAAATTATTGAAAACTCATTTAACAAATCTCGGAGAGTTACGGGGAAGATTTAGGCAGTCCTGCTACATAGTCCGTGATCTATTTAATAAACATTAGGGAACTTAGCACGTATTTTAGCAGAGACGGGAACATGTCTACAATGTCAAAGTCAAAGTCAAATCATTTATTTCAAATAGGCCCATGTATGGCACTTTTAAACGTCAAAATTTACAAAATAATATAATTGATTCTAGTCGCCCCTTCCAAAAGGTAGTTTTCGTATGGAGAAGAATGGGCAAGAAACTCCACCATTACTCTTTTAAAATGTTTTACAATAGTTTGTATAAGTACGTACATTAGTTAAATAATTATTTGTGAAAGTACCTAAGTCAAAGAACGAGCTGAGTAACATTTGTAGATCTCAGCTTTACTGCCGTACAATTATTTGCAACACGACACGGTCCATTGATTAATAAAACATGACGCAGGTCAAAGTCAAATACCAAATTAATTTAAATTAGGCACGTAAAAGGCACTTTTAAACCTCAAAATGTACAAAAAAATTGTATTAATTCTAGTCGCCCGTTCCAAAAGGTAGTTTTCGTATGGAGAAGAATGGGCACGAAACTCCAACGTTGCTCTTTTAAAATGTTTTACAATATTTTGTATACATATGTAAAAAAACCGCCTCCGATCTGAAAGGGGCAAATAGGTAATGCAATAACATTACCAAAAAGTAATAAAAAATCTTATTATTATTGAAAATAAAAAAAGGGATTGCTATTTAAGAATTCACATTTTAGTAACAAAATTGCCGAAAATCCATTAAAAATTTGCAAATTTTCAACAGGGGTTATGACTTGTAGACATTCGCTAAACGAGGTCTCCCCGCACCCCATGTAATAATCCTGTAAAATTGTAAAAAAATGGCGATATTTTTTTTCTTTTTTCCTGAAAATAACCACAAAAATAAATCTCAGTACGATACTTAACAACACCCTCACGGATCGGACAGGGATTTTTTACATGTTGTACGTATAATTATATGTGAAGACGATGCACCTATAATAAAATTACTATACCAAAATAGGTTAAAAAAAACCGGCCAAGTGCGTGTTCCGTGGTTGGGATGAATTTATCCCAAGAACAAACTTAACTTTGTAGTTGAAAAACATGTTCTTTCATACCGAATATATGGGAGAACTGGTTTTTGCAACCGCGAACGTAAGTTCGCCGATTTATTACTCGTTAACTTGTAATGCCTTCTTAGCTGTGATAGTTTTACTTTTAATTTCGTTATAAATACTACTACTGTGTATTTTTTCACATATCCAAAACCAACCATTTAGCTGGTAGGAGAGGGGACAATTCACTCTAATAAAAATTAGCACTTTAAAGCTTAATATTTCGAAAATGGATTTCTGAATCCAAAAGTGGTTTTCACAAACTCAATCAATATTTTTGAACGACCTTTCCAACGACACCCCACACTATGGGATAGATGAAAAAAAAAAATCATCCCACTTTACATGTAGGGAAGGTATCCCTTACACGTAAAGTGGGGATGATTTACCTTAATTTTTTTTTTCATGATTTTATTTTACCACTTTGTCGGCGTGATATGCCAAATTACAGCTTTCTAGTAATAAGAGTCTCTGAACTAAGCCGCGGAGCGACAGACAGACAGACGGACAGACAGACAGACGGACATGGCGAAACTATAGAACTTTTAGGGTTCCTTTTTTGCTACGGAACCCTAAAAGGGCAGGTTTACCTCGTTTTCCACAATGCCAGTTCTACACCACAAAGCACTCACAGAACTTCAATCTTATGCGATTTTAGACAAGACCACAAAACAGCTGATGTCGAAAGTATCAAATCCCTTAACACCCTAGCGCTCCTTCTCCTAACGTTACCAAAATCATAACCCATAACTACCGCTATTAGTAAGAAGATCAAAATGCAAATAGGTCAACAAACAAGTATCTGTCTATAGATGATCTCCAAGAGAGCTGTAACAAGGGTTAAGTGGGCGTCCCCGACAATTTGCAAGTGATGCGGCTGGCCCCTAAAATTAATTATGTCGGCGGACTGTAGGTTAAAACCCTTCTCATGTACTGTGACTTCCGCGAGCCCCTAAGGGCGAAAAGACTTTGAAACTAGCGAAGATTGTAGAATGGTAAAATATGTAGCAGTATAAGGGCTTGACATGGACATTTTTTTAAAAGTGTCATCATGAATTTCACAGTAGCAGCCCGGAGTCTGGATTTGTGCCCGGTTATTGATGGCAATAGCATGCATAATCAGCCTATAATGTTCCCACTGCTGGGACACAGGCCTCCTCTCAGTGAGAGAGAGAGAGAGTGGGCTGTAATCAACCAGTGCGGGTTGGTAGATGTCACATGTGTTCGAAGTTTTTGGTTCTCGGTCACGATGTTTTCCTTCACTGCCTTGAGAGCAGTGGTGATGAAATAATTCACAAAGTCAACAGCCTGTCAGGGTTCGAACCTACGATCGTACAACTTGTAAGCCGCAGCCATTACCACTGGGCCACCACTGCTCATGGCAATAGGCTCGCCCCCTATTACATGGGACTTGATCATAACTGTCGAATGTGGCTATGGGTGCTATAGATACCTTGTACACCTATATTCCTTTTGCTTCGTCTCTGCTTACATTATTTTTTTACTTCAGCGATGAGGTAAGAGAATGAATAATATGGATATGAGTAGTTGGTATTTTTACACAATGTAGAGACAACAAAAAATCAATAAATTAATCTCAGCCTAGCCCAACTATTTTGGAGTCGGCTTCCAGTCTAAGCGGATGCAGCTGTATACCTGTATTTTACATAGAGGGACTACCTATCTGACCTCCATAACCCAGTAACTAGGTACCATACCCCTTGGTAAGACTGGTTGTTAGACTTTTGGGCTTCTGACGAGAACTACTCATAACGACTGTCAAAGATCCATCTTCGCCGGCCACACGAGGCTAGTACTAAGATAGTTGTCCCACCGCCGGCGAGGAAGTGACTAACTATTGGCTATTTTCTCGCTCAAGAGACGTACAATAGATATACATTCCGTGTAAACAAAAGAGATGCATATATTTATAGTTAACCGCTGACTGTTTGCACCGCCGGCGACGATTCGCGCCCCTAGTTTGTCGCTGAGCGACAAGAGCTATCAAAGATAATACTCGCTCAGCGATACTTGCTCAGCGATGCTCGCTTGGCGGTCAGAACTCACGCCGAGAGACCAAACAGCGGTCATTTCGCCCCGAGCTAGTGGTGCGAGTAATTGCCCGTCACACGTGGACACTTGCTGATAGCCCAGCGACAAAACTATTGGAACTACGCACTTGTTGCTCGCTGCTCGCCAACTCGTTTCCAGTTGCTAGCTCTACTCGCTACTCGTTCGCGGTGGCACAACTGCCTAAAGCCAGGATAGTAAAATCGGTGATGGGAGGCGCTACTAACTAAAAAATAGAACCCCATTCTATTAAACTATCTCACTAGCTAACTATCTTTCTCACAGTTTACTAGTCTAAAAATGAGGATAGTTAATGCGGGCATTAAAGTTCCTATGCTTATTTCGTTTTATGCAAAACGTCTAAATTTTTCGTTGAGGGAGAATTATATCAATTTCAAGTTACATCGCTGGCTTAAAGTCCGAATGCTTTAAAGAGTGGTCCGAATGAAATCTGAAGTTTCAAAGTAATTTATAAGAACTGTAAAGTGTGCCGGGGCGTTCGGATTAGTTCCGTTAAATACGAGCATAGTTACTGGTGATCTCAAGTTCTGTCCATTTTGATTTATATTGGACTTGCGGTTTCAGGTGTAAAATAATAAAAGCTGAGTTTTATCCATGGCCTGGTGTTTATGGTCATGTGTTGTGGAAAATGGATAGCAGTTTCTGTAATTGATAAATAATACCTATTTATTTTGTAAATTGGTTGAAAATAACACACACAATCACCTCAATCACTTGTAATTTTTACCCGACTATGACAAGCAAAAAGGCGGGTTATGATTTTGACTGGTATGTGTGTACAACTTATTAACAAATTTTCATAATTTGACAAATGAGGTATCGTTGGAAGCGCCTTGATCGTTCGCTGGTGACGTCATATTAAATTATAATGAATTATGATATCGATAGGCTGTCCTATGAACATCACTAAGTATTAAATACATTAAAATTTATGACGTGTAAGTTGTTATAATATTTAATAGACGATAATTATTGAATATTTTCTTGTCGGGTTTTTGAACTTACTTTTTTGTTAAACCAGATGACGTTAATGAGAAGAGTGAGCTCACACATTATTAAATAGCGTTTCCATGACAAACAAGTGTAGGCACTGCGTCATTGTGTGTCAGACGTGTCAATACGAAACAAAAATTATGTGCGTGAACTTGGCAAATCATTTTCCAGCAGAGCATGAAAAAATGTGAGTTCTATTGGCATACGGGTGAGTTCTAGAGTTCCTTATACTTAAAAAAAATAGATCTGGCTTTTTTGCCTGACAAAAGTCGAATGAAAATATGCTCTGCTATCTTCCGTTAGCAGATAATTTTTTCCAAAATTAAAATTTTAAAATTGAATTAGGTGCACAGTAGCTCAAAACTTGTAATAAATAGGTACAGTGGGCTGCATCAATTGGGTACCCCAGTTGTATCCTTTTAATACTACTCGGGTACCCAATTGATGCAGCCCACCGTATTTACAATTTTAAACATTCTGTTAGTTCAAGACAATATTCGCAGATTGTCTTGAGCCTTGTACCTAATGCTAGCATTGTGGGTACTACCACCCTATTTCTGCGTCCATGACGTGGCATTGTTACCGGATGAAGCAAGTTTTACTTGAAACATAGATTACCAAGAAAACAAACCTTCGATACGGATTATTTAGACTCCAGATAGACATTTAAAAAGATGGATGACTAGCATTCATTGTAAGATTCTTCAGCTACCGCCCGACATGCAGTGATTAGATCCTCCGAACTGTAATCCTTGAAGATTGATGGCTCATCCATCCAACTTCTTATTGATCGAGTTACGTGGTCGAGTGACGACAGTTGAAGATGGCGGGTTTTCTCAATGTGTTCAAAGGTGGATCTTCTGTAGGGGCCGTGGCTGTGCTTTGTGTGGATGATTTTGTATGAATAGATGATTGATTTTACTGGAGTAATTTCTAAGGTAGCTATTTTGCCTGTGGCGGCGTCTACAACGCCACGCGAACTACGCATCAAAGACACGCGTCACACAAATCCTGTATCACGGTCGACGGGTATATATACAACGTCCCGACATCAATCGTCGGGCCGCTCACCGGACCCGACACCCGGAGGATTCTTTCTTTTCTATGGAGGATGAGTGAACTTTACACCCTGTTCCTCATACCTCTAAATAGTCAAACATCTGGAGACCGATCATATTCATAAAATATAATATTAGCCGGCCATAAATTCAGACTTCAGGCTGTTCCTGAGAAATTCCTGATAGAAAAAACAAATAAAATTTTCTGGGTATCAAATTAAGACCCCCTGCTCAGTAGTTGAGACCCCCACCAGACCAAAGAGGCAGTCATCTGAATAACTTTACTTAACAGACAACGCGGTTTAAAACAATATGAACTATTAATAATCTTTCTAGTGTTCGATTCGTGTAAAAAGTAAAAACTGCAATGTTTAAAATCTTTTAAGCGTCAGTCTTTTTTACTCTATTTCACGGATCGCTTAAGACAGACTTCGCGCATTTTTATTCGATAGATTAAGGTCAGAATAAATTTGAATCCTTCCTTGGTAATAAAATGCGGGTCTCCACAGTGCCCATTAAGTCATTTTGGATTACAAATCGTCCCAGCGCTTAGCACCGCCATTTTGAATTTTGCCATCTTGGATTTAAAAGTTTTAAGTGTCAACAAGATTGCCGTGTGAATTCTTTTGGAATAGGGTTGACGGTTGCCGGTTTTAAGATTTAATTCGTGATTGCATGAATTGGTTACCTATTATTTTATTTGCAAAAATTTCATTCATGGCTAGCATTATCTAAAAAGTATCTAATGAATTTACTGAGATTTATTTATGAATAGTTCCAACATTTCGTTAAAATTTGATATACTGGTAAATAATTTAAATGATTACTACAACTGGTTTCTGGAACGAAAATTATCGACGTGTCAAAATAAGATAGATAGAATATTCTTTATTATGTACACCGTAAAAATTACAAATATAAATGTAGAAATTTTACATAGGGAGCCACAATGGGCGGTCTTATCGCTAAAAACGATCTTTCATTTTTTTTTTGTTTCTTTGACATTTTTAGCTGTAGATAATTCATTCTACAAATCACAGCAGTTTTCACGCGTTTTTGCGTTAATTTTCGTAATTTGTTACGAAGCGTCTAAATGTCTAAATTAAACCACTGAATCATGTCATAAAAATGCACACTTATTGGTGTTAAAGCTAAAGGGATGTTTCCGTACAAAATGTTAAAAATTAGGCTATTTAGTTTGTTGAATACCTAAATAAACTTTCCACATAATCCTTTTAACATAAAGTAAAAGTAGTCAACGCTTCCCACCTTCAAATAACACTTCCATCACAAATGACACTCGCTTTTCTCGACGAAGAAAAATGACTTGAAATTTTTCCCGCGTCTTCCTACGTTGGCTTGTAATTGGGCCCCCGCGACCGATTACATAAGCCAGAGAGGGCTTGGGGCAATGAGATACAGGCCTTAAATATTGATGTTACTTTGTTTACTGAATTATAGATTTCCGTATGTATTTTTGTGGGGAAGGAATGAGGATCAAGGTTGAATTAAATAAACAAGTGTATTGTGGTTTTTGAAGTATCTTGTGCGAGGGCCTGTCTTGATATGTTTGCCGGGGAATGAAACATGGAATTGTTTGAATCTTTGCGGTTCTGTGACAAAATATGAATGGATTGTGTCAGGAATGATATGAAAGAGAAGGGAGTGAATGACAGCGTGACGGTTGACAGGGGAGAATGTTAGAAGAAAACGTGGTGCGCCAACCCCACGTAATATGGGTCAAGGGCGGGCAGATGAGGATGATGATAACAGTTCTTTGAGAAGTATTGGCATGTCAGGGCATCGCCGTACAAGACGCAAATAATTTATTACTGGCAGAAAAGGAAATGGGTATAATTACGTTGCCATCAATTTGAAAATAGCAGTTTGTATTTATTAATGACAGGAATTTAAAGGTCGTCATTGTTCATCCTTTCAAAGTTAAGGCTCGTGTGAACTGGCGCGATATCGCGGGCGCTACAGGCAGCTTGACCCTTGTAGCGCCCGCGATATCGCGCTGGTCTGCACGAGCCTTTATATTTTAGTTGTTGTTGACAAAGTCTAATTAAAACTGAATGTAAACAATAAAGTAGTTATAGTGGTGTGACCGTCGGACTTCCAAGTCATAGGTCTCGAGTTCGAACCCAAGGCACGCACCTTTGACTCTTCGGAATCATGTGGGTATTGTATATTTATCACTTGCATTAAAAACAGTGAAGGAAAAAAGTGAGGAGAGTGTGAGTGAGGGAACCGGCCATGCCTGAGAGATATTTTTAGACGGCATGTGAAGCTAAGTCAGGGGCCCACTCTGATACCAGATTAGTCAATAATCACACGATAAAGCAAAAAGGCGTTAGTCTAGGTATATGTGTGTATGTGTATAAACAATGAAATCTAAGCTTCATCTCAATCAAACACACGCATCTCTCCGCTCCGCCTCCCCAATTCCCACCAGCGATATAAAACCGTCCCTATGCCCCGCAAATATTGCGTGTCTTGTGACAAATGGATAGACAAATGGCCGGCTATAACCGTCTCGACGCCTATAAACGTCTCGGAGGCTATACCCGCGGCTACGTCACCGCTTACCCGGCTATATTTCTACCCGCAGACTCCCTTTCTGTGAAGATTGAGTTGCAAAGATTTTGCAACCAATCAATCGTGAATTTTGATTCATTAAATAATGTAAATGTAAGTGTAGTGTGTGTGTAACTGTAGTTATAAAAATTGGCCTTTTAAAGAGCAAGCAGTGCCCGTGGTTATCCATATAATTATCAGGTCTTGGGAATTCGTATGCTCAAGATCGATTATTAAGTGATAATATTTTTCCATACATTCGGTTGTTTACGTTTTATCATTATGATTTCACATGTGCATTTTATGTGATCAAATCAACCGCTACTTTTAATTAGTTACTAGAGTTTCTTCTTTCAAGAAATGCATCCCAGCTAAACGTCGTATTTAAAACTCGATTTAAACAAATAGTTTTTTGCATGTTTCTTAAAAATTGGGACTTACATATTAATGACAAGCACGCGTAAAAAGCAACCCACCTATTATTCAAGTAAACCTTTAGAAATCAACCTCTCTAACTCTCAAGCGAGTAGAGGAACCAACATTTAAACTAACAAACTACCAACTAAAGTCAGAACAAATTGACATGGAACACGGAAATAATGAGCGGGAATTAAACGCACGCGTGTAATTCTCGTACAATCATCATTAGGGAAGGTAAAGGCGCTGCTCCACAGCCGTCCATGGCCAAGCTACGCTCGTGTACTGTAGAGGTTTCAACCGGGATCGCTTCCTCATCCAACCTCCACGAATATTTAATAAGTTAATGGCATAATGTGGTGTGTAAACACTATTTCATATTTAGAGGATTGGCAAAAGGGTGTTTTTGTAAAATAAATTATTCATAGAGGAATTTTATAGGAATTCGTTCCGGATTCAAACACTAAGGCCATGCGGTCCGAGGGCCCACTTTGTTTTTCGAGACATCGCCAAGCAGTTGATCGACTCTTGACGTGCCCGAAGGACTGGCCCATTTTTGGACAAATAATCAGCATTGCCAGGCAACGTGGCAATGCTGCCAACCTTTTGGGCACTTTTCCTGTTGACAGCGATACAGTTGAATACCTTGATGCCCGATTATTCTTTCCCCTCCATTTTTTATGTACATTACATATTAATATTCAAATTTTTAGATTGTCAGCATATGAGTTGCGTTGTGCTCCCATGAGGAAAACGCGTGAGTTTATGTATGTATGTGTATGCGTTAGCACATAATTGTATATTATGTAAATATTTTAACTTATGTCCGTTTTTACCTTCACTAAGTGACACTTAAATTAATCCCTAATTAGAAGTGCACTGTTGAATTTTCAACCCTAGGCTCAGCACTGAGAGTTGAAAATTTAACAATGCACTTTTATTTAGGGATTCATTTAAGTGTCACTTAGTTGTCGGTGACAACAGGCATTAGTTACCTACTCTTATAGTTATGAATAATAATTATACTTAAAAAGTATGACATACATACATAATATCACGCCTGGAATCCCCGAAGGGTTAGGCAGAGGTGAACCCTATAGTACACCCACATTTCGCCAGTTATGTTTAAGTCCCATGTAACAGGGGGCGAGCCTATTCCCATCAACCGGGCACAAATTCAGACTCCGGGCTGCTACTGAGAACTTTCCAGATGGAAAAATACAATAACACTTTACCCGACCAGGGAATCGAACCCAGAACCTCATGCTCAGCAGTAGCGGTTGCAACCACTAGACCAACGAGGCAGTCAGTTTGTATGAAAATTGTAGGTTGGGATCGTCCGCTGTGACCCACGGTCACGCTATGCATGGATCCGTGGTTGGCAAACAAATGAACCGCGCAGCTAATGTGGCAAAATTCTATGTGATGAATGATGTTTTATTTCTGTACATCAGTCGTAAAATACCTACTTTCTTTACACGTTAAAAGAGATAATATTATTTTAAAATAAATGAGCATGTATGTTTCCTAACCGACTATGAGAAAGAACACCGAAACACACTTAGAGGTCACAATCTCTTTTTAAAAGTCCAGACATTATATTAGTCAGATCATGTGAGGACCATGCACAGCTACGTAGCAGCTGAGAAGTTTGTTGCGCCACTTCTTCCCAGCTAAAGCACTAGGAAGAGGTGAAGGACGGGCGTTTTGGGGGACTGTCTTATGTGATTTCGACGTGCGACAAAAAGTACTGATTCGCAGCCTAGTTAATAAAAAAAAAATGATTTTGCAGTGGACGGTAGACTTAAGGAGGTTGGTATGCGAACGACGCTCAAACTGATTGCGTCGTTATGCTTGGTGTCGGTTCGTTCTGGTTAGGAACTAAGTTTTTGGTATAGTTTTGGTCGTTAGAAATCATGGATGGTACCATACATACACTCGACGCGTGTGTTCATCAGAATAGGGAACTGAAAGCTTCGCAAAAAAACAAAATAAATTTTAACAATAGTGGCTTATCGTGTCATTCAGTCACTGTTAAAAATTTACAACTTAAATTGTATGTATATTCAAGTCACAACTATCTTTGAAAGTTGTTTGAAATGGCTATAACATGGCAAATTGACGTGGTGAGTCAATTTGCTTAGTAATTATTCTCCCTGACTGTACTTTCCTACCCAATTGATTTACGTAATAGTCTACTCAAGTAATTTTCATAGTAATAAGACGCTTATCTGGCTATTTCAATATAATCACCTAAAGTCAATTAGCAAAATACATCAAATCTTTGTGTTTAATAATATAGAGGATAAATCCCTTGCAGTGATCTATTAATTCAATTCTGGTTGTCGGCAGCTCTAAATGCATTACTGATCTACATTCTTTTAAAAAACGTTGCACGTTGGCCTGATTCCGAAGTCGTTCTTAATAGAATGTCGATTTTGCTCAACTTTTTAAAAGCTTACTGCGATTATTGAATAAAATTGTATAAATGAAAAGAAATTCTCATTTTCTTAAATTCATTCGTTGAGTTTGTTTATCTATTAGACTTGAGCCCACTTTCCTTCGGCATTTATTTGTTATGTTTTTTTTTAAATAAGAATTTATGTATAATTGGTAGTGTTTTAAGATTATGTAAGTGGTACAACAATCACAAAGTTTAAAGTCGAACGTTTGGCTTATAAACTAGGCAAGAAGACTGTGTCTTAGAACTCAATATTTCCCGAAATTAGCAGTGACATACAACTACGTAACAATCGTAAAAGTACTTTAAAATGTTCAAATACAAATGAAAATAAGCTAAGAATATTATGTGCATAGGTACCTACAGTATATATTATACCAGCTTCTGCCCGTGACTTCCCAGTTCCACCGCATCGCATCGCATCTTCCGCACGCGCTTTAAGCCTACGTTTGCACGGACGAAATAAAATCGCGGCGATTTTTTTTCGTGCACCTTATTTTCAACGCTCTGTTTAGCGCCGAGAGTTGCAAATTTAACAGTATGTTTTTTTAACGCGCTGGGACGGTCCCAGCGCGTGGAATAAACAAAAAAAAAAGGTTGGTTCAGAATCATGTACTAAACCCATGATAAAAGTATTCGCGTTGATGTCCCTGACATTCCGTATATAAATATTGCTCGTTTAATAGTATATAGGGTGGCTGGGACATCGACGCGAAAACTGTTACCATGGGTTCCTACATTATTCTGAACTCCCATGCATTCAAATTTTTCGCGTAATAAAAAAAAATCGGTAATATAAAAAAATCGGTAATATAAAAAAAAAAATCTGTTGTTCCATACATTTTGACCGTGTAGGTATTGCAATTTTCTATGAAACAACAGATTTTTTTAAAATATGCACTAGCCAAATGTTTAAAACTTCTGATGAGCGTAAGTTCAAAATCAAGGTCACCGTACTGCTGGAAGTACCAGACAAATTTTCATACAAATTGCGTACTGCTAGCAGGACTCACGGCAGTTTTCCGGCAGGTCGCAAACCTGTCCTTCCGGAGAGCTTCCAGTAGGTCATCGGGCGATCTATCATTAAAGAAAGATAGATATATTATTCTCAAACATGAATTCCCCGGCTTGGATATAGTAATTACATAGCAGTTAAAAAAAAAGAAAGAAAATATTTTTAGCTATCGCGCCCTGACAATTTTGTTTGTAAAACGGTGCAACAAAATAAAGAGGTGTTTTGTAAAAAAAGTTTTCATTACTCTTCAAAGGGAAACTAATATTGGACTCCACTCTGTATTTTTGTAAATAACGCTATGGAAAGCTTTGCAATTAAAACGACTCTTTTGAATAATTAGGTTCTTTTTCCTTTCCTACAGTATTCTGTTCTAATTAAAAAAGGTATTTATTAAATGGAACCTAATAATTTTCACTTTCGCTCCCAAAAATATTATTGAATACTCAAATACTTACAATGATTGCGCCTCTTTTTGTGAAACTAAAAATTATTTTTTATACAGGTGACTTTTAATTTGACGTATTCCTTCTAGAACTAGCAACAATTAAGAATTTTTGCCTAGGCTTTATGGAGTGCTTAATTGTTGTAAATGGGTCACAGGATCATGTCCTAGAAGGAATACGTAAAATTACAATTCACCTGTATAAGTGCGACCTACTTTGATATATTTGGTCACAGTTCTAATCTATCTAGCTTAGCTACTGCAACCAATTGTAAGAACTGGCCATAAAGTTAAAAAGAGGGTCAATTATTTATAAAAAATGTACATTATTAGAAGGTCAATAAGTTTTTAGTGGATTATTTAAATTTTTCTTTTTTTTTAAATTGCATGTGTCCTTTTTTTCATCAGAAAACGCATGTTTTGACAGTTTGACAGCCAAACTTTTTGCTTAAAAGGCGTCACTGTAGCAGACATCAAAAACGTAGCGGAACACGATGAAAACATGGAAGGAATAAATTACGACGAATTTACAATTATGTCATAAAAGTGACAGGCCTAATTAGTTTTATAAAATGTCGTGAAATTTTATAGACGTGCAAGGGAGCATAATATGAGTCGACGACAGTTTTCCTAATAAAGTGTAGAAAAAGAGGTGACGAAGCCACAATAATATTATGGTGTAACACGTTTAATCTTGGCAATAACTGCCTTTATGGGACTGGCAATATGGCGTTTGTTTTGTAGTGTTGCAATACTATAACGTAAGTATGTGATATACTGGAATTATTAGTGATATATTAGGTACGTGTATAACAGTAGCAGAATACGTATGTGTGATATTATTTTTACTGTAGGTTACTAAAGTAGCTTTGGTAGCTAATGTGATAAGAATACAGTGTTTTCTCAGTTTGTCGATAGGCCTGTGTCCAAATTATTTTTTGTCCGGAAGGTAGATTAATAAAAGATATTGGACACGTATTATTTTCTTTTTTGACGTAATAAAAAAATTACGGCCATACATTGAGTTAAAATGTGGCATGACGTCACGCCTTGCTAGATTTTATAATGAGTTGTGATGTAGTGAACCCCCCACTCCCCAACTTTAATGCGTGTTTTCTAAATTATTTTTGATCAATATGATAAAGCAAAAAATACGTGTAAGTATTTTTTTATTATCTGAAAGACGAACTAAATAGTTTTTTTTTTTTTTTTACCTAGACAACTACCGCATTGTTTTCATTTCATTCATCAATGCTATACACATAATTTTTCTGATATTGTTACTTAAGGACTTATCAAATTGGGGCGAATATTAGTATATTAGTTGACACTATCGGCGTGAGCGAATTTAATACTGCCCGCGCGGGATACGCCTCAGTTTGACCAAAGCAATCGAACTCGGTACCTCTGGAACATCAGTCTGATACTCTATCTCAGCACTATTTAGATACTCTTTAAATTGAAAAGATTCGACAGCACAGTTTCGAAACCAAAACTTCTGCGATTTTAGAGTTTGAAAAAAAAGAGAAATGGTGTATGTAGGTACATCGATAGCATCATACTTTTAGGTACCATTGCGGTGAAACATTCAAAAACAGGAAAAGATGAATAGTGAGATAATAAAATATATTGCAGAAGTTACTTCAAGGCCTCACGAAGCGGACTGAAATGTTTTACAGTAGAAAACTTATTGCGAACAGAAATTCGCCTTGATTTATTTGTATCGTGTGGTCCTTCCTCACTGAACGTTTTGTGTATTGTCTATGTAATTGCTAATTGATAAAACGTAACTATTAGGACTCGTTCTTCGTATATTATTATATATATTTATCGGTATTTATTTCATTCTTCCATCATCATCTGGCCTAGCCTTTTCCAAACTATGTTTGGGTCAGCTTCCAGTCGAACCGGATGCAGCTGAATACCAGTATTTTACATGGGGCGACTGCCTATCGGACCTCCACAATTTAGTTACGTGGGTAATACGATACCCCTTGGTAAGACTGGTTGGCAGACTTTCGAGCTTCTGACGACCCGTAACAACTGTCAAAGATCTACAAGTGATAGCCGGGACCAACGGTTTAACGTGCTTTCCGAGGCACGAAGGAGTCTCGATATGTAAAGATGGTCACCCATCCACGGACCAACCTCGGCAAGCGTAGTTTAACCTGGTGGATCGACTCGTGCGGCTGTTATTACTTAGCCACGAGCTCGTCCTAATTATAATAGTACTTATTTTATTTTTGATTTCATAACTTGTTATTTCACTGTATGCTGCACCGGTTGACGTCATAATGTCAACACCGGCTGACGCTGAAAACCAGCGCTGTGGCTCTGTCTTGCATAGGGTCACAGCATTATACTGAGCGATGGCCGTTTTGCGTGGATGTGACGTATATTTTCCCCCAAATTGTTATTTTCGTGTTTTGTTGTTTCTTTGTCATGTTTACCGCAAATAAACGTATTTTCTTTCTTTTTCTTTCTACTACCCATGTGCCAAATTTCATCCAAATCTGTTCAGCTGTTTTAGCGTGAAAGCGTAATAAACCAACATACTTTCGCATTAATAATAAGGATTCAATTCGAGTTGGCTTCGGCCCCTCGTATGCCTTCCAAAGGACCGGGATCCATGGTCCCGAGATTTGTTAAAATAAAAAACATAATAATAATATTTATTTGACGTAAAAACTACACAGATACAAGTTGACACTTTACCAAATACCAAATACCTATCTATAACGGTGCATAGCTACCAGCTGCCCTAGTGATCCTTGGTAAAACCCCATCTTGTAAATATAGAATATACTGGGAAATTACCAGTGACTGTGTTTGTAATAACAGTAGCATTAATTTTGATAACGATTCAGAAAGTCCAACGGGAAAATACGCTTTGACTTTTATATTGTAAATAAACGGAAATTGATTAAAAGCTGCTTCGATACACTATTGTTTATTGCCATGTACGAGGACGTCTGTGTCAGGTCAAATGCACTAATGTTGCTGATAACGCAGCCTATATAAGGGAGAAGGAAGTTCTAGAGGAAGTAAACTTCAAGTTCAATAATGTTGAACTAAAATGACAATCAAGGTTAGTGTTACTTTTTCTTGATTTACTACTACTATATTTATGACTAGCTCTTCGTCCGCGTGTATTTTTTTTCTAAAATAAAAGCCTTTATTATTCCTTATAACATCAGCTATCTGTCAGTGAAAGTCTAGTCAAAATCGGTCCAGCCGTTTCGGAGATTAGCCGAAACAAACAGCCCGATAGAAGTAATAAATACTTTCATATGCATTTAGTAAAAAACTGTTATTTTGACGTTAAAAACAGATACTTCAATTTTATTTATTTGTATTGTATTGATAGATAACTAACTTTTATAACAAGTTTATTATTATATTTTAGTAATTTTTATTTCTCATTCAGAAGTTATCTGAATACTTAACACGTTCAGTGTCGGGAGGCCTCCAGGAGGGTTCACTTCCAATATGTATGGTGGTATGGCGTATGAGTTCTGTGAAAAGTGGGTGGAGGTGAAAGTGTTAATACAAAAATAAATTTATTTTCTTTCTTTTCTTCTTTCTTTCATTTCTATAAACTCGTTACATTGGTTCCTGTTAGGTTGATGCCATTGACAAATCTGTCAAAATTACAGTAATCTTTATTGTAGTTGTAATAAGGTTGCTTTCAGGTTGCTGAATAATTGTGAAAGACGTGTTTTCTCGTGTAAAAGTGTTTGTACAAACCTATATACAGAAAAAGAGCATCATTTCAAATTATTTCAAATCGTGTGCATTTTTGGTGTTGACGATATCTAGTGAAACTTGGAAAAAAAAACCGGCCAAGTGCGAGTCGGACTCGCGCACGAAGGGTTCCGTACCATTTCCTATAAAAACGAGCAAAAAAATCACGTTTTTTGTATGGGACCCCCCCCTAAATATTTATTTTATTCTGTTTTTTAGTATTTGTTTTTATAGCGGTAACAGAAATACATTATTTGTGAAAATTTCAACTGTCTTACTATCACCGTTCATGAGATACAGCCTGGTGACAGACGGACAGACAGCGGAATCTTAGTAATAGGGCCCCGTTTTACCCTTTGGGTACGGAACCCTAAAAATGAAATAATATGTGTTTCTGACAACCTTGACCTATACGGCCCTATATGGGCTAAAACGGGCGTAAAATATAATTATGGGGGTTGCACTCCTCTAAGAAAAATAGTGTTCTTTTTGTTAGTGACTAAGGCGATTAAAGACACGGCACCGCTTGACCGCGTGGTGTTCATGTGTTAGGTATCAACAGGCCAATGCGACACAAGATCCACTTCACCGCCTACCGCGGCGGTGCGCGGTGCCGTGTCTTAATCGCCTAACCTGGTGTCAGAGTTTTAAAACCGCCCATGGACCTAGCATGACTTTGCTTGACATGCCGTCGAGAAATATCTGTGTGTGTATCTGTTCTGTGGGTATGCGCTAAGCTACATATTTTCTTACGATTTTTGCAATTTACAGGTTAGTGTCAGGTTGTATGTCAATTAAAATATCATTATGATATTTTTTTTGTGTGGGAAATTATTAAAAAACTTGACACACCCTCCCGCTCTGGGTGGAGCGGGAGGGTGTGTCAGACTCTTACTGACTAAAACCCACCCGTGTTCTTTCAGTTGCCTATATTGCCAGGGGCCACTGGACCGGACGTTCTTGTTACGGAGATATTAAAGGTCAATGTTTTAACTTTGATATCAGTAACGGTAACTTTGGTCGAGAAAGAATTATTGTTTTTTTTTTAATGATGTATCTATTTATAACTGGTGTGCAATTTATTTGTTTTGGACCCAAATGAACCCAATGAGCAGATCTCGCAGACTTTGAGTGTCATGTTTCTGTTCGGTTTCGATGTTACTAATAACTTATATCATATTTACAGGTCGCGTACTAATTGCTGGCATTGAAAGAAAGAAAGACGAAAGAAAATAAATTTATTTGACCCAGGTTAAGGCACATAAATCAAAAACAAAAAACACAGAAAGCTTAAAACAGTATTGTGTGCCTCACGGCTGCGACAAATAGGCCCAGTTCAGCATAAATGCCAGACAACTAGTGCCTGACGCTGGTTTTCAACTGAACCTTGTGTTACGAGTACGTCTTACGGATGTAAATCAGTGGCTGTCAATCATTGGCTGTAGCTTGTTCATAAAAGTAGCTTCACTGTCATTCATTAATTGACTTTCAAAAGGGAGGAGGTTCTATGTTCGTAGCGTATATTTGCTTTATTTTTATTTTTTATTTTGTATTTCCACCGATTTCTCCGTCAGTTGTAAACCGATTTTGAATACAATTTGTTTTTTTGTTTGAAAGCGTATGCTCTCGAAGTGGTTCCATTTAAAATGTATTAACTTTGCTTGGATAGTTTTTGAGTTAGCTTCAATAATACGTATTTTTTCCCACTTAGTATGTGGATGATAAGTTTCTGTCACTGTTATTTACATAAGAAGTAGTGGTATTCGAATTCGTTTGGAGTAGGTATTCGTTTGGTTAGGTAAAAATAAAAACTTTTTACAATAAAAAATGACAGACTTCAAAAAAAAAACCCTACGAAGTGAAAAATAACTTAAATTTCGGAAGTCGGTGGCAAAAAACGAAAATTCTAAACCAAAGACACCGATTTCCGAAAATAAAGTAATTTTTCAGTTTGTAGTGTTTTTTTTTAAAGCCAATTGTTTTTGTAGATGAAGTTTATTTAAATAATTTTCATCAATCTACTCGCTCGTTGGTCTAGAGGTCACAAACTTGCGAGGGTGACTGCGTGCTGCTGTCTTGGGTTCGAGGCTCCAGGCTAGCAAAGAGTTATTGGGTATGCCCTTTGGAAATTCTGAGTAGCAGTTCGGAGTCAGGATTTGTGCCATTCGGCTCACACTTATATCCTGAGATTTGTTACATTAGTGAATACACTATTCACGTCCATATTTCTTTGAAGAGCACATTAATGCATATAAAAAGTGTTTTGTTGTTTTTTTTTTAAATTAAATCTACTGCAACTAAAATCACCCTTTTCGGCGGTGCAGGTGACCCTAGCGGCATAGACCCAGGATTTAGACTCGGACGAACGTCAACATTTCGAGATGAACCCGTCCCTAAAATAGAACCTCTTGGGTGTGATGGGCAAAAAAGTTTTGACCCATCACACCCAAGAGGTTTTAACCCACAGCCAAGAACGCTTAGCCCATTGAATTTGCCTATGGTTAGATGTGGAGTAGGACTCATAGCCAATACTATTCGAAGAAACTTAACACCGTTAGGTGGAATAAGAGGCCCAGTAGGCCCAGGGCCTCGATATGTTCCAGGAAACTTACCTATTATAAACCCGATTAGCCCAAGACCTGGCTAATCGGGTAAACCCAACGTATTGAACGTTCGACCGAACACACCGCCAGGTGAAATAATGCACGCTTTTGTTTCATGGCCTAATATTCCAGAAAACTTACCGCCACGTAGATATCCATTCAATCTTGGGTCGATTTAAGGACGTCACGATCAATTTAGGCCACAAGGTATGAACAATTGTCCTATTCATTACGGCCCTGGTGTAAACGGTCCCATCTATTGGAATCTACAAATGTCGCACGGACGAGATGGAAATGTTGGTAGTCAAAGAAGACCAGATTTCAATTAAAAGAACCATAGGTCAAGAGATGTTAATGGCAATGAGAAAGATTTACCTAAAGGAATTGTTGGTTTTATCATGACAGCTGTCAAAGAGACTGATAAAGGCTCAGTATACGCTAATGTAACTATTTTCGTTGTACCAAAAGAAGGCGATAATAAAGAAACATTAATGTTCGGTACAAAAAAACACCTAAATGCTGCTCAGAGTGTTTTAAATGAAATATTTAACAAAGATACGGGTGGAGAGCAGAAAAATAAAGCAAGCAATCATCTAAAGGATGTATTGAATAAGATAGATTTGCCTAAAACTTTAAGAATCTAGTATACCTTACTTCTACCACATGTACAGTCAGAGAAATTAATCGTTTTGCAAATTGACACACTACGTCAATTTGCCATTTCATACAACTGTCAAAGAACGACAGTTGTGATTTGAATATACGAACCATTTCAAGTTGTTAGTCACTTTTATAAACTTAATTTATTTCCCTGACTTAATAACTTTATTTCCAAAATATTTGCTTGTAACCAAACTTTCTTGTGTTGTCATTATTATGTAGTTTTTTATAAGAACTAAGCGGTCACACAGGCAGCTACAAAAAGCGTCTCTATTTAAGACTATTTATAGATATTATGCTCCGTATTAAAGTTATTATAATTTCTTTTCTTTGTTTTTTCACCACCTAGAAACCCATCCATAGATAATCCCCGTCACCCGATCCCGATCACACGTCTCTCCATTACTCCATTGCCTACTCTAGGATGCATATCTAGTACGGCTTGCAAATCCTTTCATATCCTAAGGGCACGTCTTCTCTACCATTACGACGGCCCCCCCGGTCTACTCCTTGAATAGCCTGTGTAGCCCCATGAAGCATGAGGCTCCAGGAGCTAGTGCAAATCTTGGGGTTCATTCAATTTATCGAGTCTGGTTTAACCACGTTGGAGTCGGTGCATTTCATTCATTCATTGGTTTTTCCACCACCACAAAAAAATAAAATTGCGAGTAAAAAACTGTTGGTAAATGCTACGACACAGCTTATTTAAATGTGGTTCTCGAGTTACTCAGTAGGATCTTGGAGTCTGGAGTACTACTTGGCCTTACTTATTACTGTTACAACCGAAGGGAAATGAAATAACGCAACCAATACGAACAAGCTGTTATATTGGACTGACGGAACAGTCGTTAGCGTAATACTAAGTAGTCTACCCCATTTAATATTACCTTCTCTACTTATTTCAGAGACTAATGGGCGGCTTTAAAACTCTGACACCAGGTTAGTCACAAACCACACGAAAAGAAGAAGACGTTACGTATTTATTAATTATAAATATGTAGGTACCCACATAACAATTACTATAGTTGACGAAATGTAGGTGTACACAGTTCTGCTCTCGTCTTTAGAGGTAAACAAGTAAGTCTCGATCCCGTGAGAATATCGAGATAAAAGTATTCTATGTCCTAACCCAGGTCATGGTCTACCTATGAGAAAATTTCATCAAAATCTGTTCAGCCGTTTTAGCGTGACAAACAAATAAATAAACAAACAAATTCACTATAACATTTACAATATTACTAGCTGTTGCCCGCAACTTCGTCTGCGGACTAGGATGAAGAGTAAACTAAGTCCTTTTCTAGACCATAGTCTACCAATGTGCAAAATTTCATCCAAATCTGTTCAGCCGTTTTAGCGTGAAAGCGTATCAAACAAAAAAATAAATAAACAAACACGCAAACTCATTTTCGCATTTATAATATTAGTTAGGATTATATTATATAGTTAGGATTGCCAACAAAGAATTTTCTACCACGTTTTAAAACTATATAAATGGCTGAACAGATTTGATTCAACTTATTTATATTTTCATGTTTTTACTTCAACCAAATCAAAATTCTCAGAACAAGGTAAATTACATTATCCTCAGCTAGGTTTTAACGGCAAGTTCTACGGAATTTACATCACGTTTTGGGTCCAAATAATGTTTGTAAATAAATATAAGTGAGATCTATATATTCCACATAACACGATAAGACATCTGTTATTGTTTATAACACATTATATTATATTATAATGCTTAGTAATTATTATGTATTCTGAGAACATCTCAGTGGGGTCAGACGCACAAATTCTCTAGATAACATACTGTATATAAGGAAATGTTTTAAAACTGTTGGACATACTGTTCGAAATTCTCATCTCTTTCGTTAATCTCAATTTATTTTACAGTATGGCTTTCAAGGTTAGTATTTTAATTTTACTTTAATATTATAGTGAACTTCTTAAATCATCATCGTGGTCATCACTTATCCCAATTTATTTGGGGTCTTCAAATATAGTGCCCTTAAACACTATAGAGTTCCCTTTATAACTTACAAAGTGCTTGGCGAATCTCTATTTCTTCAAAGACTTTGGTATACGTTTCATTGTTTCTGTTTTGTTTTTTCTAGTTATCTATTGATTTTTTTTTCCTTCAGATCGTGTGTTTGGTTCTGGCGTTAGCTGTAGCTAGCTACGGTGAGTTTGTTATTATTTATTAAATAAGTATCTAACTGTTTCATTAGTCATTACTCTCATATTTTTTTATTTATCAACTTACATTTTTTTATTTGTCGAATTGTATAAAGTAATTTTTGGGTGCGGGTTTTGTTTATTTATTTATTTATCAACTTAAATTTATTTATTTGTCGAATTGTATAAAGTATTTTTTGGGTGCTGGTTTTGTTTTTTTATTTATTTATCAACTTATTTTTTTTATTTGTCGAATTGTATAAAGTATTTTTTTGACAGTGTTAGGAAATCGTGGTGCTTAAGGTGAAAGATTCACAGTAGCCCGTGAAATAATTATTTTTTACGTCTTTTGATTATCAGTGTCAGGTTAATGTTGATCTAAATATGATTCGCGCCCGTACCAAACGTTTATTTATAGAATTATAATCATCAATACAACTCCCTAATTTCATATTACTCTATTGAATGACTATGTCATGAAATTATGACCTTTGATATGACAGCCTCGTTGGTTTAGTGGTTGCAAGCGCTACTGCTGAGCACGAGGTCCGGGGTTCGATTCCCGGGTTGGGCAATGTGTTATTGGGTTTTTCTATCTAGAATTACTCAGAAGCAGCCTGGAGTCTGGATTTGTGCCCGGGTTGATGGCAATAGACCCGCCCGCTATTACATGGGACTTAAAGATAACTGGCCTAATGTGGGTGTACTATAGGTACACCTCTGCCTAACTCTTCGGGCAATACAGGCGTGATGTTATGTTATGTCATTTGAGGCCAATTCTAACTTAAGGGAGTTGTTTCCCACATTTCGGCAGTTATTTTGAAGTCCAACAAGGCCTTTTGCCATCAACCGGGCACCGGGCCTGGGAATCGAACTGAAGACCACATGTTCATCTGTAGCGCTTGCGTCATACTTTCCAGAAATACTAGCGTGGTTAGATCTTGTTCCGTAATAAGCAAACGATGATTAGAGAACTGGGCCAACGACCGTTTCTAGTTTATTATAGGTACATCTGGTATATAAAATAGATAGCAGTTTAGTCATCCTTGGTAAAAGAACTTGTGTAGTCGTGTTTGTGTGTGCTGTGTTTTAAAATGAAAGGTCTTTATGTATTTAAGTATTACTTTAATTAATATTCATTATATTGTACAACTCTATGCGAAATAGTTTGACCGGGAACGTACTGTCACCATTATAATTAGTTGCTACGCCAAGCAATCGTTGTTACTCAGTGTTAGTTTGAAAGATATGTGTGGCGGTGTAATTATCTTGCGTTTAGCTTACATATAAACAGGGTCAAATAAAATTAACTAGCGAAACTCGACACTATATAAAAACAAAAAGAATCTGATATTCTAAACTCATGCACTTCAAGTAGACTAAAAATTAAATTTAGAAACTTTGAGAGGTGCTTTAGACTATTAAACTGAATAACTTTTACTATGGGATCAAGTTTGAAATCGCGAAAAAGAACAGCTGACCCATACAGTTTAGAACAGTAAGTATTAAACTTTACTATGGAACAGCAGATTTTTTTTTGTGATTTCTACCTTCATTCCATAGTAAAAGTTATTCAGTTTGATGGTCTAAAGAACGTCTTAAACATTTTAAAGTTATTTTTTAACACATTATATACAATACCTATCAGCGGTCGTTGACCCCCAAAACATGATCATTTTTTTCTATTATGTTTAGATAAATCGAAACCCAAGACGTCTGTTGAGTTTTGCTAGCTAATTTTATTTGACCTTGTATTATAAAATATAACATCATGCCTTTATTCCCTGAAGGGTTAGGCAGAGGTGTACCTGTACTACACCCATATCCCACATTTCGTCAGTTATGTTTAAGTCCCATGTAATAGGGGGCGAGCCTATTATCAATCAATCCGCCTAGCCTTTTCCAACCATGTTGGGGTCGGCTTCCAGTCTAACCGGATGCAGCTGAATATTTATCAGTATTTTACATCAAGCGACTGCCTATCTGACCTCCACAACCCAGTAACTGGGTAATACAATACCCCTTGGTAAGACTGTCTGACTTTCGTGCTTCTGACGACCCGTAACAACTGTCAAAGAGTCACGAATGACAGCCAGGACCAACGGTTTAATGTGCTTTCCGAGGCACGGAGGAGTCTTGGTGTATAAAGATGGTCATCCATGCACGGACCAACCCCGGCAAGCGTAGCTTAACCTGATGGATCGACCCGTTCGGTTGTTATTACTTAGCCACGAGCTCCTATATACCTGGTCCGAGATTACCCTTTAGTACTGGTAGATCACATAAACCTAAGCTGACGAACTATTGGGAAGTAGTTATCGCCTAATATCTGGTAGGCCATCTAGAATTTCCATGATTTAAACCTTCTAGAAATACCACCCAGTTGGCTTTTTTTTATCAATAAATACAAACAGTCAACTAAAACTTTTCCTATCTCTATATATAAACATCAATATGTTTATATTATTATTGTAGGTATGAGATAAACTCTGCCCTTCCGACCATTAACTTAAATTAATTAATGTTATTGTGTATATTTCTGATACTAAGATTTGTGCGCATTGCGTGGTGCGGTTGTTTCATGGATGTCATTGCTCTGATAATGGACCTTGGAAAAGTGTCTCGTTTTGTCAAGGATTCCACGAGAAAGGTCGATTAGTGTCGATTTCATAAGCAAAGAGTCTCCACTCAAGCCGGCCAATAAAGACAAGAATGAGGTGGGAGCTCTGTTCCTCGTCAGTGTTCACTCCAGCCGGCCAATAAAGGCAAGCCTGAGGTGGGGAACAAGACTTCTACCGGGAGATAGGGTCCGTGGGGTCGCTATTGCCCAACAGCTCGCCGTATGCATTCATGTGCGTATTGTATGATTATCACTTGCTTCAAATCGTTTTTTTGTTTTGGAAATTATCAAATAACTTCTCCCGGGCGTGTCAGACTCTTACTGACTAAAACCCACCCGTGTTCCTTCAGTTGCCATGTTGCCGGGGGCCACGATCTCCCTTTCGGACTGAGAGATATTTTTCGACGGCATGTGAAGCCAAGTCAGAGGTCCATGGGCGGCTTTAAAACTCTGACACCAGGTTAGTCACTAACCACACGAAAAAGAAAGAGTCGGTTTAAAAAAAAAAAAAATCTGTTTCATAGAAAAGTGTAATACCTACGCGGTCAAAATGTATGGAACAGCTGATTTTTTTTTTAAATAATTGACCAAAAATTTCAACGCAGTTCGGAATCATGTACTGAATCCATGGTAACAGTTTTCGCGTCGATGTCCCTGCCACTCTGTATATTTAATCAACAAGTAACAAGACTCAAAATGTTAGTAACAATATTATTTTGTTAACAACTACGGTAGTAATCATACACATTTAGTCTAACACTGCCTTATAATTATGAGAATCCCTGCTATAAGCTCAACACCGATGTGGAAAGCATGCAGCAGCGATTCATACAAACAGTCTAGTCTGCTCGCAATACACTGCAGTAATGCCAGTAATGTGTTCCAGTACTGTGAAGAGCATTCCTTTTGTTTTCTTAACATACTTCAAGGAATATTTCTTCATAATTTTATATTTCTGTCTTCAGTTCAGATTGTGCGTTGTCTGTTAATTATTCATGGTTTTTTGATCATGAATGATTGAAGAACAAAGCCTTAGCAAACAATAGTCCGGATATCTACATATTTTCGGTAACCCATTAGATAAAATGGAATAGAATAAGAACTTACAAGGTTTAATTTTATTCGTTGTTATTAACCTCAATATTTTGTCTGCAGGATTCCCTCACTACGGCGGTGGTAACCAGGGCGGTGGCTATGGCGGCAACCAGGGTGGCTACGGCAACCAAGGAGGTTACGGTCAGGGCGGACAGAGTGCCTATCCCAGCGGTCAAGGTGGCTTTGGTCAAGGCTCCCAAGGGTTCCCCCAACCCGGATCTAACATCCCTCAAGGAGGCGTTGTAGGACCTGGCAATCAGGGCGGATTCGGTCCTGGAAATCAAGGTTTCGGACAAGGTCAAGGCGGTCAAGGCTTCGGTGCACCTCATGGCAATTCTGGCTTCGGTTCCTCTGGATTTGGAGGATCTGCTCCCACTAACAACGCTTACCCGTCTGGTGGTCACAGCTCAGGAGGTCACAGCCATGGAGGAGGATACCAAGAACATGGATACTAGATAAATGTAAAACTGATTGATTGAAGCTGTACTGTTGCGTAATTGTGTGTCTTTATTATGTAAATTATAAGAGTAATTTGTTTATTTTTGTTATCTTTTATTTACGGAAAATATTACGCAATTTTTTGTAAAGGTTATCTTAATATAAGGAGTTCAAATCGTTATTCTTAAAGGTGAGAAAATCACTGTGTTTATCTCGTGATTTTTTGACTACAATTTTGTAGTACCTTTGAAGACATTTGAGTAAGTTAAAGGAGGTTTAACTTTAAGATGTCGATATAAGCCAGTGACCTTGAGTGGTTAGCTTGCGTGTTCGGTGTCGAGCTCACGAAACGCGTCGTACGTCCAGCCAGTAAGTGGACTCGCCCATCAAGGAGAGCTGTCCCAAATTATACGCGTTATTAATTTATTATACATAAACGAAAAGATATTTTAATAAAACACGTATACAAAAAGATAAATAATTAACTTTTAAAAAAAAAATATCTTTAAAATGGTGATGGTTTCAGAAAAATACGCTTGAAAGTTTTTGTGTGATTCTCTGTTTTTTATCCGCGTTAGACGTAACATTACAAATTAATTACACTATGTAATATAAATATAATCTTAAATATTCACATACTAAGTTATTATAAAAATGCTCAATTTTTTTCCAAATCATTAACACGACTCGTTTAGACCTGATCTTCAGTATAAACTAATTAAAAATCAGTTATCGTCACCTTAAGGCTCCCGTAGACAGGCACGACGCGACACTGGTGGAACAATTTTTATGAAAATTTTACGGAAATTGTTCTACCGGTGTCGCGTAGCTCCAGTCTTTATTTATAATATTATATAAATAATATGAAATAATTTATAATATTTTACTAAACGACATAATGAAATATCGATATATTGATTATGAATTTCAGTAAAAGATACCGTCTTTCTTTCTTTTTCGTGTCGTTAGTGACTAACTTGGTGTCAGAGTTTTAAAGCCGCCCATGTGCCTTTAATATGCCTTCACATGCCGTCGAGAAAAATCGCTCAGGCAGGCATGAATCCTTAAAAAAAAAACTTTTGAAATGCTCTTTTAATATTGACCAATTCATACACAACAAAGAGTACTTATTCTATTATATTACTAGCTTCTTTCTGCCCGCGACTTCGGTTGCGTGAAATTCCCATCCCGCCCCGCCGCATCGCCCACCCGCCCGCGCTATAAATGCCTAGGTTCGCACAGACTTAATAAAATCGCGGCGATTTTTTTTCGTGCCTTTGATTTTCAACGTTCTGCTGAGCGCCGAGAGTTGAAAATCCAAGTGTGTTTTTTTAACGCGCTGGGACGAGAGTGCGTCCCAGCGCGTTGGACTCTTAACGCTCGGCTTAACATTGAAAGTTGAAAATCCAGTGCGCGATAAAATCCCGCCCCGATTTTATTACGTTCGTGCGAACGTCGACTTTCTTCGTAAAGCGTCCTCTGACTTTTACTTGAAATAAAAAAAAAATCAGCTTTATTATTATCAAAACAGTAAATATATGAAAGCTGTTTGCAACATTGTTGTTAACTTACAGAAAAAACCTAGATAGTCCGAACACACATGGTTATCAGTAATAGACAGTACAGTATCATTAATTAAATCATTTATTCGGTGCAGCAACAAAAAAACACAACACACAAAAGCACAGTTAAATATTAAACACTAAACATCATGATTTACACACATAGGCCTCACCCAAGCACCGCTACTTCGACTGGTTCCGTGCTCCTCGCATCCAGCGGATTCCTGCGGTCTTCACCAAGACACCGGTCCACCTTGTGGGAGACCTTTCACGTTACGTCTTCGGGTACGCGGTCGTCACTCCAGAACCTAAACATAGTATAAAAAAACATTTAAACAATTTGCCGAAGCTGCGCCCATGTGCGGTATCATCAACTTGTGAGGCACACAGCTACTGCTTACACATTTCTGTTAATATCTTACAACGCACTTAAAAATTTGTATAAAAAAAATTGCGTGGTATAAGTGTATGTTGTGTGCCTTTCAAGTCTTTGCTAATCATAACCCTCCTTTTTGAAGAATAAAATTTTAGTCTTGTGGTTGGAGACCGTTCCGGTTTTTAGGCTCCATTCATCTATACTAATATTATAAATCTGAAAGCAACTTTCTGTCTATTTGTTACCTTTTCACGCCTAAACTACTCAACCGATCGATATGAAATTCGACAAATAGGTAGCTTGGGACCTGGAGAAGGACATAAGCTACATTTCATCCTGAATAGCAGACGATGTCACGGGTAACAGTAGTTACTTAAAAACATAGTAAATTAGGTAACTCATATGAACCAAACCCGCCAGAAAAATCTCATTAACTAAATTAATGTTGTTCGTCTTTGTTACAAACGCATACTTAAGTCTTATGTTATGCACGAACTAGCAAAAGCACTTTACTTATGCCAAACTACCAGCATTACTTGAACCTCCTCTCCCCCCCAGACATACTCAAATTTAAGACATTATAAGGGGATTAGGTATAGTTACAGAGGTTAAGTTAAAATGGTCGTGTTTCAGTTCGTCTAGTATGCATTGCCGAGCTGACAATCCTATTTCAAAAACGTTTGGTGTAACGTCGGGTGTCTAATTCAAATAAATAGTTTACATAGTACGGGGACTGAGATTTGAGTAGGTAGCGTATAAAACTGGTATTTTCTTTACATCTTTTGAAGTAAATTCCACAAAGGAAAATATGATAGAAGCTATTTATTTAAGGCGACGGTAACCGATAACTTTTAATGATTTTGTACTGTAGATGACGTCTAAACGAGTAGTGTTAATGATTTGGAAAAAATGTTATATGTTAAATTAAAGTATTTTTTTAAATAACTTAATATAGGAATATTTTAGATTATGTTTATATTACATAGAATCTAATCAGAATCACGCAAAATCTATCAAGCGTATTTTTATGAAACTCTCACCATTTTAAAGATAATTTAATTATTGATCTTTCAGTATACGTGTTTTAAAAAATATCTTTTGTTTTATGAATAATAAATTAATAATGCGTCTAAATTGGGAAGCGCTCGTTGATGGGCGAGTCCTATTACTGGCTGGACGTACGATGCGTTGCATGAGCTCAGTACAGAACAGGCAAGCTAACCACTCAATGTCACTGGCATATATTTGCGTCTTAACCCACGCTTTTAGAATGAAAGAGGAAAAAACGAGCTCGTCTTGACTTGTACTCGCACACGGATTTGTTCACAACGGATTTTGTCGACAGAAGAATAGACAAAATGACAAATTGTGATTGTTTATTTGTCATTTTGTCTATTCTTCCGTCGACAAAACCCGTTTCTACGGTGGTCATGCTACGCGTGCTGGTCGTGTATGTGCAAATCAAATATGTTTAAGTATTTGTGCACAGATAATAAGTTGTTACAATATTAGAAGGTATCACTATGTCCTGCTCCAGTAAATGGCGTGCCTACAAATATTACAAAATTAGGAACAAAAAAGTAAACAAAATAGTCAGTTGGTAGGTAGACTTTTCTTCCTTACGTAGATATTTCTGCAACTCGTATACAAGAAGTTTCCCTTTCTATTTTCAATAGTTTGTTTTGTGCATTTTGTTAGATACTACAGTATCTACGTACAGCTGCTACATACAATTTTAACAGGCATTATCCTGATTTTTAATCTCTTGCTCCCCATACGGCCATACCTATTAGGTATATAGCTTACTTATTATTAAAAAAAACAGAAATTTAATCTTCTAATAACATACGAATCACAGACTATCATATAACACAATGCACGAATGCATTCTCCCGCTCACAAAGTGCATTACTCGGCATAACATACTAAATGGATGCCCAGGGGAACCGGGGCTTTTTACCGGCTACTATAAAATATACGGCACAGCAGCTAAATTGCGTGAAGCGAATTACTGTCGTGATGTTTTTACTAAAAGGTTTAATTTTCATTAAATTTTACATATTTCCATTACAATAAAAAAAAAATATCTTCTGGTCTGATCATCTTCTTCTCGGTACCAGCCTAGATTCCGTTTGACGTCTCCTCTTATTTTGATGGGATACCAAACCCAGAAGAGATATCTTATTTTACTTTAAAGCTGATGCTCCTGTCGGTGGATTACCTACCGAGTCTCTACTGAAGGCCAGCCTCCTTGACCCTTGTGGTAGATAAACAAGGGGACGGACAAGGGATCAATTTCTTCTGTATTACCCAGTAACTGGGTTGTGGATGACAGATCAGTCGCTTCATGTAAAATACTGGTATACAGCTGCATCAGGTTAGACTGGAAGCCGACCCCACCGTAGTTCGGAAAAGGCTAGACAGATGATGATTTGAGTGATGTAACCATCTAACTCAAATCTGTTTTAAATAAGTACCTTACGATATTCGAGCAATTTAAAGTCCGAAATATCGACGCCTTAGAGTGAAAACCTCGTAAGTGTAAAAGAAATAACTTTTCAAGAAAAAGAAAAAACTGCGTGCTGTAAATTTTCGAACGACGTCTTATATGTTCGCAGTTCTGGATATAAAAGCGGGTTAAATTTCCATATTAATTAATAAAAAAATAAACATAAATGTCGCCGTACAAAAACTTTACAGCGCGCAGTTTTTTCTTCCTCCTGAAAAGTTACTTCTTTTACATTTACGAGATTTTCACTCTAAGGCGTCGATATTGTTCATAGCATAGCATAGCATTGTCGAATCAAATTGAAATGGCCAGTTCCACGTTCGTTGTTTGATTTATATGACAGTCATATTCTGAAGTAAGCTGGCGTAGAGACAAAATGAGACAAAAGTATTAATATTTTAGTTCACTAGTTAGCCATATTTCTTATTTCCATACAGTAATATTGCCAAATAAATCAAAATAGCGAAATATTTGACAGCTATTTGCGACGTTGCCCACTTTCAGTATAAAAGCTCTGAAGCACTATGTTTCAGACAAATACTAAGCTTACATTACCTGAAAAAGTTGCTATTGCTGCCAGCCTTTTGGGCACGCTACTGTAGGGCAGAATTTTTTCCCAAATTAACCACAAGCTTGATAAATTGATTGCCAAAAGGTGATTTTACACCGGCGAGGCGAGGCATGGATGGGATAGGTGAGACTTGAAATTTGTATGGCAAAATTTCTATCCACGCCCTGCCCATCTTTGGTGTAAAAGGTCTAGTTGCGCGAGGATTTGCGAGCCGAGAATTGAAATATTGATTAATATAATATTGAACTTTATTACTGTAACAATAGAGTATTTCTTTACATTGTAAAACGGATATACAAATCTTGCACCAAGTTGGCACGCGCCGGCTCGCTGCAACCATCGCGAGACATTGCTGCATACTATATTCTCGGCTGGCCGGCGTGCGAGACACGGCAGGCCGGACGGCGCATGATAGCGCGAGCCGGCGCTAGATAGCGATGGCCGGTGCGAGGCAGCACTGGCCATCGCGAGACGGCGCGGTATAGCGATGGACATCTTTCGGTGTAAAAGGGTAAGCGTGATTTCAATTCTCGCTCATCCCATCCACTCCTCGCCTCACCGGTATAAAACCACCTTTATCAACTTAAATTCATCTCTATCCCATGTATTTAAGTTAATCTCTGCGATAAAATGTTTCCATCCTTACTCTTAATTTTATGTGTCTTCTAAATATCTTTGAAAACAAGGTGTCGTCGCGTAAACCTCAAGAAATTACCTTACTAATTGGAGTGCGGAGTGTCGCATGTAGGTACACGTTGTATAATTACTGGTAATTAAGACAATTCTACGCAAATAGTCGTATTCCTCGATGTATGTTGTTATATTTGGAATCTGTTTAGTTCTTTAATGGCATAAATTGGATCCATATGCTTGCTTTTTAATTGTTTTGAGTATTGTAAGTATAAGTATTTGCTTATGTCAGAGGGTTCATTTTTGTATTATTTTTCTTCCATTCGAAGTGAAACGTCTGATCACAAAATTAATCAAAAAGTGAAAAGTGAATTCCTTTAAAAAATCTAACGATGACGACGGATTCCGACACTCGCGTCGAACTCGAAAATCTTTCACTCGCCTACCAAATGATCGAAAAATGTAATGAAAGGAAAAGATCAACATTTATTGAAATTTCATTCCTATATGATACTAGCAGCGCCCCGTGGTTTAACCCGCATAAGTCTCGATCCTGTGGAAATATAGGGATGAAGAGCATCCTATGTGTTAATCCAAGTTATAAGCGATCTGTGTGCCAAATTTCATACAAATCCGTTTTGTAGTTTTTACGTGAAAGAGAAACAAACATCCATCCATCCTCATAAACTTTCACATTTATAGCATAAGTAGGAGTAGGATTAGTAGAATAGGAAGTAGGATTTTCGGTTTTATGTGGACGTGGACTGACACAAAAGTGAAGATTCACTTGAGGGGAACCATTCACTCATGCGAAGCGTATATCAATCACCACTACATAGATATCAGACGCTTCACTTTTTATTCATTTTTATCTTTTTAGGCATTTTTCATGTCGAATAAAACGTTTGAACAAAAAATTTGTCAAAATTGAATAATAATTTAATGAATTAGTGAATTGATTCAGCGATGTTGGATTTCGGCACACGGCATCAATCAATCACCTACCGAATAATCGAAAAAATAAATGAAATGACGAGATGAACGTTTTCTATGTAATTTTTTTTGTCGGTGGCGTGTGAACGTGGAATGTAACAAAAATAAACCTTAACTCGAGTAAATGGTATACTTTTCTAAGTAAGGAAGAGTTTGTTTTTAACACCGCTCATGCCAAAGCCAATGGATTTATGCCCGGTTTTTCTTCTTTTCGTGTGGTTAGTGACTAACCAGGTGTCAGAGTTTTAAAGCCGCCCATGGGCCTCTGACTTGGCTTCACATGCTGTCGAGAAATATCTCTCAGGCATGGCCGGTTTCCTCACGATGTTTTCCTTCACCGTTTTTGAAGCAAGTGATAATTATACAATACGCATGCCGGTTTCCTCACGATGTCGCCTGGTTGATGGCAGTAGGCTCGCCTGCCGAAATGTAAGTGTACTATAGAAACTCCCTTGCCTAATTCTTTGGGAATTATAAGTGTGATGTTTATGGCATGTCATGCCAATAACAACGAGCTAAATTTAATTGCAAAACTCATATAATTAAATTTCGTTTACTTTTAATAGGTATTGCAGGTGAGCCCAGCCGCGTTAGAAACACATACTCAGAGTCAGGCAGTGTTACATTACCCAAAAAAAAAAAAAAAAAAATCGCAAATTCCCATAGTAAAAGTTTTTTTTTATATTTGATGGGTGGAACCACCTACTTAAATTTCTAATGATAGCTATTAGCTAAGAGTTATTTGCTAATATTCTTTTAATTTTACTACTTCTGTTTCGATTCGTTCCACCTGCTGCAGATCTCCCACCTGGACATGATGCCTTGGGTAACCTGGAAGACTTTAAACAAACTCCGGATCCAGGTTGGCCGAAGCAAGGAAATTCGTTCAGGTGGAGATTCATAGACGACTCCGCCTTGGATTGTAGATGTGAAGCTGTTCCAAAAAGGATGGAACACTTAATGTCGTGTCCTGCGTGTCCTGTCAGCTGCTCGTTACAGGAACTGATGGACGTTAGTGATGTCGCCAAACACGTCTATTTAGATTGCCATCGACAAGCTAAGAGGAAGAAAACCACAGAGATACCACAAGGGACGAAGACGTACAATTACCACCAACGTCGAAATTGCGTGATGCGCGTCAGTCCGCCTTTTCGATCGAGGTCGAAACTATTCGTGCAAGCCCTGAATATACACAGTATGTTAATTAATGAAAGTCGTTTCCATTACTGGTGAACAAAAACAATTTTTTTTTAAATTTATTATATTCACAAAAAATATTAAATTGATATGTAAAAGAAACACTCTTTTTTTTGTATGGTAATATTTTTTTTAGTACGTATGGACGCTATATTATTATGGGTTAACGGGAACGCCTTTCGTTAATTTTAACATACTGTAGGTATACAGTAAAATTCGCAAAAAAAAAGATATATTTTTTTGCGAATTCTATTGGTCCCATAGTAAAAGTTGTTTATTGATGGGTGGAACCACCGACTTAAATTTCTGATGATAGGTGTTAGCTAAGAATTAATATTCTTTTAATTTTACTTTTGTTTCAATTTTAATTAAATTTATTGAGCTCAAACATTAAGATTAAAAAAAGTGTTAATCGACTTTTGTTACTGACTGTACTTACCTTCGTGGTACCTACACTACCTATCTATATGAGTATGATGTTCAGTGCCCTCCAAAGTTTAGTTGAAATTTTTCCACTTCAGCTGTAATGTCACATTATGATTTTAAATTCTAGTTTCAAATGTTTTCACTAAACAATAATATTTTTATTGATATGATCAGATACCTGATTATTATCTTTTATTTTTTTGAAAACCAGCTCGTTGTTTTCAAATATTTGAATTACAGTTGCCAAAAGTTTTGGAATCTTTTTTTTTTTTCAAATTAGTTTTCGTCATTGCCTGGGAATTTGACTTTGTTCTGAAAATATAAGGGCTTCGAGGCGAAATTAACCATAGACGAAGTAACTTCTGTATATTTTTTTATTTTTGAATTATTTATTCATTTGAATCATAATTATGTCTTATCTGTATGTATTTTACTGTGTGTAGGTACATAAATTAATAAAATTGTTTAAAATCAGCCATGAAGGGATACGACAAATAAAATAAAAAAATTAACTCTTTCATTCACTCTTTTTAATTATTTTACGCAGATAGAACCTCGGCTTGGGAGTCCTTAGTACTTACATGATTTTCGACGGTAATGCACTAGTGCAAAATTAATCCAAAGATTGTTGTATTACGATTAGAGAACTCTTACAAGAAGTGGGAACTACAATTTCCTAAACAACCACCATCTGACGACGCACGATACTAATTTACGAGGATAAGACGCCAGAAAAAAAAATGTAATCATCGGTCCGTAGGAAGAGCCGAAGAGCCGGATGATAATACCTTTTTTTTCTCTCTCATTGACATTTCGGTGGTAGCTCGTGATTAAGCTTCTGTCTTTTTCAAATGAATTATTGTTTACAAGACAAAGTTCTTTATTAACTTTTAATTAAATAATAACGAGGACTTTTACCGTCGCAGAATTTACAAAAATTTTTTATCGTCACGTCAACTCGTTAGCTTCCAGTGATGAAGTTTTTCGGTTATGCCACTTGGCAAGAACGTTGTAATTTTCATTCTTTTATTTACTTTTACAATACTTAACGTCAAAATATTTGTGCTGTGAATATTACAGTCAGCAGCAAAAGTTAATAACTTATAAAAAAAAAACTTTTACTGACAGGCCAGGTAACAGTTTTGAGAAACAAATTATATATTGGTAATGTAATGTTCCTTGTGGTTTAGTTATTGTCCTTGGAGTTTAGATATTTAACAGTCCATCCAGATTTTCCATCTGGAATTTCTCAGTAGCAGCCGGAGTCGGGATTTGTACCCGTTTGATTGGTAATAGGTTCGCCCCTATTTCATGGGACTTATAAACATTAGGTACTGGCGAATATGGTTGTACTATAGGTGCACCTCTGTTTCCTTCAGGAATTACAGGCATTATGTTATGTACCAATTCAACTCAACAATTAATCTACACTAATAATAATATTATAAAGAGAAAAGATTTGTATTTTTGTTAGTAATGGATAAATTCAAAAAAAAAAAAAACCGATTTAAAATATTCTTTCACCAGTAGAATTCTATATTATCACTGAACAATATGTTACTCGGTGGTATATAGCATTCTAAATAATTAATAAAGAAGCTATAATAATAAACAATATCTATAATTATTATAATAGCTAAATAATAATTATATTAATAATAATTATTATTTAGCTATAATTTATAAAGTCACGCAAGCGAAGACGCTTGCGGGAGCGAGTATAAACTGAAGTGTTAATCTACTTTTGTCGTTTACTGTAACTAGTGGGTTTATTTATGAGCATAGACACTAAAATAAAACAAATGATTTTATACAACAAATAAATATATTTCCCATTAAGTTCCATGTATAAATTTTAAAATTACCTTTTCAAATAACATTTATGACAACAATATTTCAATAAGTTATTTTACAATATTTTGGAAGTTGAAAATTTGAAATCACAATGTTTCTATATAAATTATGTAATAGTTACAATTTTCACCTTCTTCTTAATATATAATAAATAATCAAATTTTTTAATATGTATATGGTATACATTATTCATAATTTGGTATAAGTAGGTACTTTCGACTACATTAATTAGTTTTTTTTTTTCTAATTTATTTACATAAAGATGGTCGGTGCGGCGAGACGTCATTATATTCAAAGTTTTTCACTTAATTATAAAGAAAATTGTTACATGTTAATAGATAACTATTACTAAAAAAACATCGAATATGGTCCACATGAAATTTAAACTTACAATAAAGCATTTACAACACCATGTCTACGTACCTAGGGAATAAATACCTAAATCAATGAACACAAAAAAAAAACAGAAATATGCAGAGGAAGGCCATAATTACAATTTTGATAATTTTGAAAAATTTCTTACTTCATTTAAATAGTAACATGAGGTCCTCGTTTCGATTTCCCGTTCGGGTTAAGCGTTATTGGATTTTTCCATCAGGAATTTCTCAGTATCCGCCCGGAGTCTGGATTTGTACCCGGTTGATGGCAATAGGCCCACCCTCACTTATTACGGTAGATGAGCCTTAAAAATAAGTGGGGAAATGTGGGGGTATACTCACGGAATGGGTTAGAGATGACCTGTTTTACCTAATATGTATACAATTATCAATTTTTTAGAGTTATTTTCTCCTACTGTATTGATTGTAATTATATTTTATTAGGAATATAGTATTTTGGAACCCACAGTCCCACACTATAGGGCTTATGGCAAGTTGCAATCGTTATTCCTCGAGAAAATCATTTTGAATTTTGCTAAGTATTTGCATATTTTTGTTCGTGACTGTACACCTCTGACTAACGCTTCGGGGATTACAGTATTGATGTTATGTCATGTTTAAATAGTGAAATTGATTTTAATGTGAGAAAAATTCACAAGTAGGTAAACTTTAGCGTTTTCCGGATTTCCTCCAAGGCCTGTGGGGTTATTGGTCCATTATGGGCCCAAACAAAGTTTAGATTTGTTTGGGGTAGGTAGGCTTCTAGTTACTTAATCTTAGTCTATTAAACAAAAAAAAAAAATTACTTCTACTTAACCTTTCAAAGATTACACGCGTGATGTTATGTTATGTTTATTTCTAAGCCGAACCTGAAAAACTGTAATTTTTGCCTTCCTCATTGCAAAATTACAAAATAAACTTATAAAACTCTCAATAATGTCTTTTAAAAACGTTGTACAGTCGCCAACACAGTTGTTATCGTCTATCAAAATTGTATATATTCCGAATTCGTATTTTTGCAAAGCGTGTCCATTTTAAAGACGTTAAAAAAGTGATTTTACGCTGGTAAATATTCTATTGTTACAAAACATCTGAATTACTGTAAACTATGGACTTTGACATTATTTACTTTATATTAGCTGCTGGTTTCTTGAAAAGCGTATAGTTGTTCAAAAAATGGCACTATAAAAATGTTTGTAGTCAAAAGGGTTATTTACTTAATATTTTATAATATTAGTAAATGTTAGGATTGGCTTTAAGGTTGTGCGTTACATTCGATAAATGATTACGTTTTGCATAAATATATTTGTAGACGAACTATAAACTTAATTTTAAATATATTTTTTACATCAAAACGTTTAGAAAATATTATAATTATTAGCAATGCTTGTTATAAATAAGAGTATTGAGTCAACAAGCGATTTGAAAGCAATGTTGCGACGCAATACACACAAGAAAATTAATATATATTTATAAATTTAAGCATCGATACTTTGACATCGCCATTCGAAAATATTTGAATAATTTTCAATAATTATACACATTTTAAATATTTAATACATAAATAATGGAAGGACAACAATAACAAATGAGCTACTAATACGTCCACTAAAATAAATATTTGGAAGTATCTTAATAATTACCTTAACGTCGACCAAGGGCTTGAAGCCCAAAAATATAATTATATCAATTAATTTATATTATTGGAGAATGGCATCTTAACCAAATATATATCAAAATAAGTATAACATTCATTTTAAGAAATACTTATTCACGTAAAACTATTAGGATTAAATTGTTAACAACAAATTATAGACAGTCAAATATTTGTTAAAATTCAATAAAACATGTTGGTTTCACTTAGTGAGATTATATATAATAAAAATAATAATAATTCAATGAGCCAAAAATATATTTCATTTTCAACACACATATAATTGTTATGGAAGAATTGGCACATTTGAAATATTATGTATAAAACTAACAGCACGATATTGCAAATATTAAATATCGACATATCTTTGCGAAATATTCAGCAAATTACAAGCATATACGTAATCCGTTAATAATATATAATTTTTTATAGGTACCGTCATGTGTAATATAATAATGACACAAAATATTAACACATTGGAAGAAACTAGACAAACATTGAATAACATCGACAAATACGACACCAAAACATTTTAACGTAAGGTATCGAGAATATAAAATATTTAATATTGAGACACTTTTATACAGAACAGTACCAGGTTCAGTCTAACTGCGGTAGTTGACGTGTGCCCAGGAACTCCACGACACGTGAAGAAACGCTTCAGCTCAATATAAAAAGCACGTAAATCACCTAAAAGTAATATATTTATATACTATGTACTAACTAGTTCACATCGCTTGTTACATTTGCGACGGCTATTGCCCGCACTGACGCCCGTGATTTACTTATTATGATGTTGCCTTACATTTAGTTCCTGATCTCGCTTTTTTTTACTTACGTAAGTATTTAGTTCTATCTCTACTGAAGTATGAATGTGAAGCGTACACACTGAACCACGTCGCTCATATTCCTGTTCAATCATTCAATGATTTTATAGCAAAATTAAATGGACTCCGCATCCCGCGAGACTAATTCGGGCGCAGAACACACGTCAGTGCGGGCAGTGAATTAATTAAAGTGTAATTAGCTAAACGATGACCCTGTGTCAGTCGTGGACTGCGACCGGGGCGCCCGCGGCTGCCCCGGGAACAATTTCTATCTACGAGATTTAGAATCTACGCTCTACGCACGTAGTCGACTTAGGCACTGCCTACCTAACGATACCGAAAAAGACGGCGCTACACTACTTACGAGTATCCTAGACGAAATAATTAATAGTCTATACATTTATTTAGAAATTTGGCAGTTTCGGGTCCGGCGACCGGCGGGATCTAGAGTGGGGCGAATGTACAGACGGACAGCGGCGGCCGGACGAGGCGCCGGGAGCCGGCGCGCCACACGAGGCACGGCGCGGCCGCCGGACACACGGCGCAGGAAGGCACTCGGGGGGCTCGCGGCGGCGGCTGCGGCGCGACCGGCCGCCCGCGCCACGTCAGAGCGGGAAGCAGCGCGCCGCGCGCCGCGGCTCGCTCGCACCGCGTCGGCGCCGTCCGCGCACTTCGCACACACTGTCCGGTTCGCGCGCGCCGCTGCACTTCCGCTCGCTTATCCGCTCCGGCTCAAGCGGCTCCAACTTGTGCATGGAAGGCCGGCTCGAAAGGCGCGCGCTGCCGGCCGGCGTGGACGACGCGCGCTCCGACGCCTCGTCGTCCAGCTCGATGCGGCCAAGGCGCAGCGCCAACGCGTACTCGGCGCGCTCGACGACGCTCGCCGGTTCCTCTTCGACGACGGTCGTGTCGGCGAACGTAGTGTCGGCGACTGTGGAGTCTGCCGCGGCGGAATCGGCACGCGGCGAGTCCCCGGGTACGGTGAGCGACTGGTGCGTACCGCTCGACGACGGTGACACGTCGCCCGCTACGTGCCGCTCCGGGGTCGCGAACACAGAATCAGAAGCCCAACTTCGTGTCTCTGAGTTCTGTCGCAACGTATCCTCTACGCTCCGCTGTGAAGTGCGACGACTATTTCGCGGGCTTTCATCGTCGATGGCGCGGAAATCGAGCGCACTCAGGTCGACAGGGCCGGCTCGGCGTCGCGATCCGTCTCGGCGAAACGAAGGCCGATGCGAGGAGAATGCTGCATCATACAATTCGCAAAGACTCGTGCGATCCGAATGCGGTTCCTCATATAGTGTAAGGTTCCGCGTTTCGGTCGCATCGGAGGGAGTCTCATCGCGATTCGATGTAACCTCGCTGCGCTCAGAGATATCAAAGGTGAAACGGGCTTCGAACCTGTCCGGGCTGAGCAGCGGCGCGGAGCGCGAGCAGTCGTCCAGCCGGTCGGGGTCCGCGTCCGGATCTAGCGGCAGTGGGCGCGGCGACGTGTCATCGGAGTCAGTGGAGCGCTCGGAGCGCGGCGCGGCGGGGCGCCGGGCCAGCACCGGCTGCGAGCCACACGGCGCGCGGCGACAGCACGTGCGCTCGTGCCGCACGTCGGAGCCGCTGCTGCCCGTCGACTTGGAGTGTGGTGGCCGGCGGCGTCGGTCATCGTCCCGTCCGTACAAAGACGTGAATTCTTCAGAACAGAACTTCTCAAAGAGTTCCTGCGAGCTGAGCCGAGTGGAGCCGGTCGCGTTGTAGAATGCTTCGGTGGGCGACCGCTCGGCTCGCTCGTAGAGGGCGCTCGAGCTCGCCCTTTTAGATTTGTCCATGAGGCCGAACTTGTATATCTTGGGTAGGCGTCGCTCGAAAACGCCTTGAGAGTGCGCGCGGGCGGGCGCGCGGGGCGACGCGTCGTGCAGCACGCGGTCAGAGGAGCCGGCGCGGGGCGGCGGCGCGGCGCGCGGCGGGGAGGCGGCGAACTCCGGTTCGAAGTCTGCGTCGTCGGGCGCGTCGCTCGGTAGCTCATCGAGCTCGGCGCGGCACTCGCAGTCGTCGCCCTCGTCGAAGGAAGGCGCGTGCGGGCCGCGCACGAAAGCGCGGCGGCGCTCGGCGGCGGCGGCGTCGTGCTCGTCGAGGCGGAAGGAGCGGCGCAGCGGCGGGCGCTCGCGGCGCGGCCGGCGCGGCTCGTCGGTGGCGGCGTGCGCGAGCGGCGGGCGCGGGGCCGGCAGCAGGCGGTCCAGCGACAGGCCCCGGCGCGGGCGGCGCGGGGGCGCGCGCGGGGCCGCGGGGGGGGTGTCCTCGGGCGTCGTGGGCAGCGCCGCGCCGCGACCGAACTCGATGAACCAGAGTTCGTCCTTGAGTTCGCACTCTCACTTCTTTTCATTCATGTCCTTATTTAAATAGTGCAGCACGTAATGGAGCACGAGATCGTAGCAGTACTTGTACTCGGTCTGTGGAGGGGAGCATGTATTAGAGCCGACGAGACACATTACATTACTGTAACGCTGAAGATAACTGGATACATACCATGTTCTCTACGAGCTGTGGTCGGTGCCGGCGCACAGTCTTGACGGCCTGGAATACGTCCACCTCGCCGTGTTGGATCACTTGCTCGATGCACGCGTTGGCAGCGCAGTATACGCCGGCACGACTTCTCCCGTCACTACACAAGAACAATGGGAACCACCATAAAGAAGAGTTCCTAGGAAGACCTGACAATTTATCCAGCTTTTCGCCTATTATGAGTACTCACGGCGACACGACGCAGACTGGTCCATAGTCAGTGCGCTGCCGCCATCGCTCAACCATGTTCATGAGCTCGACCAGCGAGTTGGTCGACGATGGCACCTTATGGCCCATCGGCCAGCAGGTCAGCTGGAACAGCTGGACTGTCTTCGTGGGAGCTTTGACGCCCGCCATCAGCTCAGTCAGTGAAATGATCTATTGGACAAAGATGGAAGGCGTTAAGTAAAATGTTTTTGTGTAAGGCCCATTTGCATTCATTGCATTTTAGCGTGTCGATGGCAATTTATATAGAGTCAGCCCAGAATTTGGCTACGAGTTTGGCACCTTCAGTATCTTCCATCAGCTCCTGCATCGTGTAGACAACAGAACAATGTTTGTGGGACAACACCACATTTACACTCCAGGGCGGAGTCACCCTGAACAGGTTTTTCTTGCTTCGACCTACCAGAGTCCGGAGTCTATTAAAAGACTTCCAGGAAAGCCTAGGCAACTCATGTCCAGGTGGGGGACTCAGCATTGCATTTAGTGGTAAAGGAAATTAAAATATGATTCTGTTTCTGTCCATCGTTTGCAGAACACAGAGACAGAAAATATGTTTAACGTTATGCATGCGGTATATATGCATGTAGTGATTTGTGGTGTTAGTGGGCCCAAAAGTGTATGAATAGTAGGGTTTATGTTTGGCTGAAGGTCAAAAGACAGTTCTTTCAAGATTTATTGGTGACTATGATAGAAGCGTTAAGCGTAGTGTAGGTAAACTACATAGGAAATTAATGCTTAATATTTTGATTTGGTGCATTAAAACCTGTCGAGAATTTAAAAAAAAACACATACCAGGTGACAGGGACATCGACGCCAAAACTGTTACCATGGATTCAGTGCATAATTCTAAACCTCGCTGCGTTAAAATTATATCGTCAGTTACAAAAAAAAAGAATTGCTGTTCCATACATTTTGACCACATAGGTATTACACTTTTATATGAAACAGCACATTTATTTTCAAAATAACCGACGAACAATTTCTACGCAGGGGGTTCAGAATCATGTACTGAATCCATGGTAACCGTTTTCGCGTCGATGTCCCCTGCCACCCTGTTTATACATTTTTTTAATCCTGCAGATAGGCTTAGAAAGTGCCTTTTATATTCCTATTTAAAACAAATGCTTTGACTTTGAGTAAACTTATTTTCTTTCTTACTAGTGTAAAAATCACGGTAAAAAACAAAACATGTATGTATTTTTACAAAGAAACGATTTCCATTTGTAATTTACCTTCTTATTGATCCTGAATATCCAAGTCTTGATGTTGGTGTAGTGGTTGTGAGAGACGTGGTCTATCGTGAACACTGGGCCGTACTTCTTGGAATGACGACCTTCGGGCCAGAACGGTGGGAATTGTTGCTGCAAAAAATAAATAAGTGTCAGGTAATGTATCTCCTTGGTCAGGGTACTTAGATCTTGATGAGCACAACATGAGCCTAAGACTCGGCGCAAAGGAGCCACCGACCATAGCCACCGGTGGCTGTCGCTTCTGGCCGCGGTGTTGAGTACTGCTGTAGTAGGTGACCGCCACCGGCCACACGTGCGCGACGACTCCATAAAAAACGTATGAAAAAGCATGTGAACTGCTCGTATGCGCCTTTCTTCAAGGAAGGTCATAAAGGTAACTACGGAGATTTGAATGAGAATTAAATTTGATAGAACAGCATCACGTAACTCAGTTTTAAGCTGATAATGTCACATTTAAAACTCTTCACCGGTGAGATTTATTTTTATCTGGTTTCTGGTTTCAGTCAAAAGTTTTAATGTTAAATTCGGACTTATCGTATACTTACAGAGTTCTTGGGAGGTACGCAAAGCACGACGACCGCTGCACATTCGTAGTCGTAGACCAACGACCAGAACTCGCCCTGAGTTCTGACCAAAGGCCACTCCGTCACTATGTACTCGCGAGGTTTAGTGTAGCCCTGAAAATATAGCCAGTTATACTAAGGCCCTGACTGACTCCTAATAGATATTTATTTAAACAATTTAAAATTATATTTACAAGTTAAGCCGAATCTTTATGCGCTGAGCAGAGGGTGGACAATTTATACAATGGAAGTCTAACGTGCACGTAGGACAAAAGCTGGGATTTCCAAATGATTCCGAAGCAGACGATCGACAATTTGTCCGCAGATAAATTGTTGATCGTCTGCTCAGCGCCTAATTCTTCTCTCGTGAACAGCAGAAGAAGGGGTTACTGAGTCAGTCACGAATGTTATGTCTATAATAATAGCCGGGTCCAAATCAACTGAGCCGCCTCGCGAGGCTAATGCTCGAACGCGTAAACTAGCGCATTGCGCGTTGCGCGAGGCGTTTTGATACAAACGACGCGTTTTGCTGCATGAGGCAACCTCGCAAGGCACCTCGATCACTTTGGACCCGGCCAATTTACAAAAACTATAGTTTGTAAAAGTGAATAATGATAATGTGCCTTCCTACTTCCTACAGTGCGAAATTATGTTTAAAAGTGGTTTTAAACATAATTTCGCACTGTAGGAAGTTCAACTTTAGAGAACGTACTATCAACAACTTAGTGTGACCGCGGTGTCATAATAAAGTCGCATTAAGTTAAAAGATGAACTTTCTAAGTAACTCAGGGGACACTTTTCTGAGGAAATTGCATTTGTGATATAAAATTGTGCTTTATTTCAGTAGCATTTCAGTAGGAAAGAGCAGGAGTATTTTATGTCAGAATGATTAGTCAATCAATCTGCCTAGCTTTTTCCCAACTATGTTGGGGTCAGCTTCCAGTCTAACCAGATACAGCTGAAAACCAGTATTTTACACGGAGTGACTGCGTAATATAGTCAGTCATGTCGTTCCAATACATTTTGTATGAAATATGAAACGGACGGCGCAACGCCCGCGCCACACCATCGCGCGTCACCACGCCCGCGCCACTCGCCATTTGAGTATGCCCGGCCCTAGACGAGTTCCTTGCCCGTTCTTCTCCTTAACTTACTACGCTTTGGAATGGGCAACTAGCTATAGTTACCAATTTTATGTACTTATGTTGTTTGCCCGTCTTTATCATCTGTCTATTTTGCAAATCATGTTCACAAAAGCAGTTTTTAAGTCCCTAGCTTGCGAAACGGAAATTGTTGTTGTACATGCAAGCCTCTAAAGCAGTAATTAGGTCTTAGATTTACTTAATGACTGCCTTATAGTAAATAAGTACTTACGTCCACGAAGACGGCGTTGATGTAGTCTGTAAAACTGTTCCCTTGGAAGGACGTCAAGTATGGACGAAAGTTGTCAGCTAAAACAAAATTCGTCACTTAAGTTATGCATACGTACTATGGGTCACTTATGTAGGAAGATAAGTAAAATTTTAGGAGTACAATTTTATCTGCAGAGCCCATACACAATGGGTTATTTAGCCTGATGATTATCATCAGCAGAAAGTCTATAAAGAATGGTTAAAGGAAATAATCTTGGCAGATAGATTGATGATTCTAGTGTAGGTACCTAGTTATTTAGACGACACTGCTTCTCTGTCACTTTTGTTGACACTCAAAGGTGTGAATCAGTACACGATACTTTTAATTTATGTTGGCCGAGAGCGTAATTACCTAAAGCAATAAATTGTCTCGCTGGACTCTTTTGGCCTTATTTATCATTAAGAATGACCCATATTAGATAGATACAAAAAAGTGTTTTACGTAGCTGCTAAGATTTTGTGGCCTATTTACCTCAATGACCGACATAATGTTCATAAACTTTTCAAAAAAACTTACGTGGCACCACCAGGACATCTCGGTTTTTCTCCCTATTATCTCCCCGATGACCTCCCGCGCAGTCCCCTATCGTGAACCTTGGGGTCTGCTTGCAGATCTGCTGATACTCCTTCTGGTACTCATTGAGCTTCGACACGGGATCCCTTTGAGATTTCTGCTTCAGTCTCTGAGAGAGTTCCGAGACGGGGAACCATGATATTCCACAGACTACGTGTTCTTCTAATGTGTCATAGACGAATTTGTATTGTTCCTGGAGGGGAGAGGAATGTTGATTTTATAATTGTGTTTATGGGTTCCGGGGACGAGGCCATTTTGCTAGTCAGTTTACTTGACAGTTCTTTCACTGGCCTTACATTCGAAGACAGTTTAGTGAGTAAGTCTGTGAAAAGCCTTTGCAATTTACTGAATTGAGCACATAAGGGCATTTTTTGTCAGGGCTGTAGTTTTTTATTGATATAAATTTGTAATTTTTTTTAAAGGAATCTTTATAGACTTAACAAACGATTCATTTAAAAAAATATGTGGAGAAGAGAAAAGATTACCAATTGCCCAGTGCAAAAATGATTTTAGTTAATAGAATGTATGTAAAGATTGAATTCAAAAACTTGATAAGTTTATCTCAAGTAAATGCAACCTCTTTCGTCTTAAATTGTTTCAGGTAAGCAGGTTTTCGTAAAACTCTCTGAAATATTGTTTTAAAATTTCCTTTATGATGTACCTACCTACGCAAGTCGCAAGTAAAATCACGTTGTATTTCCTTTATAAGTACCCAGTTAAAAAAAGCTCTGACGAACGGTAGGTTCTCGTTTCGAAGCACAAGGTCTAAAAGACTTACTACACTTTCTCAGTAAATCACTATTAGTATTTGAACAATGACAAGTAAGGCCCTATTCTCACTGTGTCTTATTGACGACCTGTTAAAAAGATTTGATATATATTTTATGGAGCTTCACTGTAATTGCGTAAATCAGTTTAATTAGTACATCTATTTATTTTAAGTAGGATCTATGTCTGGAAATAAACGATTTCATTTCATTATAATTTTCTTAATTACATTTTCAACACATATTTTTATTATAAAACATTTAAAAAAAATGTATATATATCGTAGCCCATCGGCATCAGGAACAGGGTCCATGCTGCCGGTATTCAGGACTCTAAAGAGAGGAACCTCCTCACTATGCGTGCCGTGTTCAGGAGTACTGCTCTCTGAATCAAGCCCTTGACCCAGCCGCGCAATGACAGCATCCTGAGATATTGGTCGAGGCTCTCCGCTATTAGGCTATTAACCGTAACGATTATCGGTAGGTACTGAGACTAATGAGAGGCCTAAGACTGGCTGTCTTGACTTTCGGGCTTCTGTCAGTAATGACCGTCAAATAACAGCCGGGATCACTTATTTAACGTGCTTTCCAAGGCACGAGAGGTTTCGATATGTAAGGGTCTACCCAGCCAAGAACTGAAATCGGCAAGTGTAGCTTAACCTTCGATCGACCTGTAAGGCTGTTTATTTAGCCGCGACCCCCTCAACACTCAAAGTCGTCCATAAATAATTGTCAATACACAGTGGGAACATTGCCTTAGACACGTAACTACAGGGTGCTCAATTTCTGCAGTTATTGTGTACCGTCGGAAGGAAATCTCCAATTAGAGGGAATGAGTTCTTACTAAAAGCAAGCTTACTTTTTTGTGGAACAAGATTTGTGAGGGATCGTTGCGGAATCACTGGGAATTCTGACAGAATTGATGCAATATGATTTACAAATGTAAAAACATTCCAAATTAATAAACAAAATGAGCTCTCAGCTGAAAAGCATGAAAAACATTTTGTACTTCAGTCAAATCACGACTATTAGGTAGGACATTCACGATCGACGTAAAACCATTAGTTAGTAATTGTAATGTAACTCTTACTTTATTGCAATAAAGTTTAAATTAGAATGATAACGACACCGGTAGAACAATTGCCGTGAAGTTTTCATAGAAATTGTTCCAGCAGAGTCACGGCAATCATTCTACTTATACCTTACATTGAGTTATTGCAATGACTTAGTAATGATTTTACGTTGATCGTGAATTTCCTTATACGTTTCTTGGGAAATCAGTGATGATAGAATTACCGGTTTCGTGGCGCATTCAAACGGTAACCTAAAAGTACATAAGTAACACAAAAAGTCTGTATTTAAACAGCATTTTGAAGTCCACAAATAGAAATCATCCTTACCTCGTTCTCTATAAGGCCTTTTCTAGATTGCCTGAGTTTCTTCAAAAATCCGAATACATCGAAACAATCTTCTTCTTCGGCCAATTCGAGGTTTGCATCAATGGCTAAGTACACCCCTGACCGACCTCCACCGTCACTGGAAGAAAATAACACAATTTAAATGATGTCTATCCGCTGCCCTATCTTTTTGTTACGAGAAGATCTTTGTTATAAAAAGAAGATCAGCACGCTTACCATGACAACCACAGAAATGGGTTTTGTCGACGGAAGAACAGACAAAATGACAGATAAATGTCATTTTGTCTATTCTTCCGTCGACAAACCCGTTTCTACGCGTGTTGGAAGAGTTTCTAGAGGATGCGCAGTTATAGCATTCAGTTAATTAGGTACGGCTGGAATGATCGCTGTGCGATAATAAGTTGCTGTCAAAAAGCATTATTGTCTGTATTTATTTCTATTTTCTATCAAATCCGGTAATCTTATGTAGCATACGTTGTATTGACATAAAAAACTAAATAAAAGCTTATAAAAGTCATGCGGTAGTAGGGCGATGAGCGAAGCTCCGCACGCAATCCCATCGCTGCCGCTATATTTCCCAGGCCAAGGCCGATTTTCATTTGTTTTGCAGTCGACTTGCTCATCACTCCACTCACACTTCTAGATAGAATGTCGCGCCCTAGGCAAAGAGACAGTAAACACACAAGACACGATTCAAACTTAATTACAGCCCTAGTTATATTGCCACGTCAAACATAAATAGGTAAAATGTTACTTTGACATGAGAATAACAATTCTGTACACCCACTGGCTACGCAAATACGAAAGGACTGCATCAAACGTTATTTGCTGGCTCGGCACACACTAGTCACAGAGTAAACTAATTTGTTATAAGCTTCGCTACAACGTTATAGCATTGCTATTCTGTAGTAATATTTTTACTCTGGAATTGTGAACAGAGAGTATTCCCGGAGGTCACGGGCCAGACTAAAGTCATGTAAAATAACTGCAATATAAGCGGAAAGTTAGGGCTTCTGTTACAAGATTGCAGAAAGTTTTATTTTTATTTTTTGTTCACAACCGGGAAGTTCTTGGCCTGCATCTCACCTGGTGGTAAGTGATGATCAGGCTGAAGATGGAAGCGAGCTTCACCCGGAATCCTCAACCACAGACGAACTGGCTACCTTACCTCTAACTGCCGAAACACAACAATGCTGTTAACATTGTTGTTATGGCGACAGACTTAGATAAGATGGTGGTAGCTAGCCAGGCGGACTTAGAACCCTACTATCAACCAAACCGAGCAGAAAATTTTGCCTCAACTGGGAATCGAACCCGGGACCTCTGGGCCTGAGACGGGTGGTTTAACCACTTGACCTCAGCGGCTGTTAAGATGTACATACCAACATTAATATGGCTGCGCAAAAAAAAAAACACAGTTTAGCATTGCCACAAGTAAGTGTCTGTCTGCGGCGCTGGTTAGGGAATGAACTTCAAACATGATATAATACAACTTTCCCCGTGATTTTCGGAGAAATATTCAGTCTCTGATTAGTAAATCTACTAACAAAATGGTTAACTGTAGCATTATGTTGATCATTTTATTTTGTTACAGAGCCAGCAAGCTTTTTGCCTATTCAGAAGCCCTTTTGTTCGCCGGAAGATAGCTAATCAAAACCTTTAACTCACTTGCAATCATCGGCCCTGCAGCAGGGTTGGTAGCCAGCCTAGCAGCGCGTTGCATTATGAACTCTATGTTACGCTGAGAAGGTTCTACTTACTTGCAATGCACCACCATCGGTCCAGCGGCAGAGTTGGTAGCCTAGGAATGTGTTGCATTATGAACTCTATGCCACGCTGAGAAGGTTCTACTTACTTGCAATGCACCACCATCGATCCAGCGGCAGAGTTGGTAGCCTAGGAATGTGTTGCATTATGAACTCTATGCCACGCTGAGAAGGTTCTACTTACTTGCAATGCACCACCATCGATCCAGCGGCAGAGTTGGTAGCCTAGGAATGTGTTGCATTATGAACTCTATGCCACGCTGAGAAGGTTCTACTTACTTGCAATGCACCACCATCGGTCCCGCAGCAGGGTTGGTAGCCAGTCTCCTACCAACAACTGCACGGACTCGTCGTCTGAACTCCAGAAGGGCGTTACTGAACGGACACGTGTGTGAGTGCCACTGTGTGTAGTGGAACTGCAGGATGAACCGCTCTTCTACCACCACCTGCGGAAGGAATAGAGGTTAAAATTGTAGAGGAAACTTTATACAAGGTGTAATTGAAATAACTGAAAATCTCTTAATCATCGTACCTACTCATCGTTATTGAACAATTATACAGGGTCATTGGTTATACGTCGGTAAACCGTTAAGGGGATGTAGGAGAGGTCATTTGCAACCAAAATACCCCTGATGACCCCTATGCCAATGTCAACCATTTTCGAGTAATTTAACTATTTATATTTTAAAATGTATGAAATACAAATATGAAATGTCAAATGACTCGAAAACTGTACACATTTTTAGTTGAAATTGTTGAAAGGGGTAATTTGGCTGTTAATGACCTCTCCTACGGGTGTAGGAGAGGTCATTAACAGCCAAATTACCCCTTAATGATACCCCTGAATGATCGTTAATGGATTGCCAAGATATAATAAAGCCAATAACCCTGTCTCTAAGTGTATATGGGATCAAACCAGAAACTGCAAAAAAAAAATGCTATTCCATACATTTGGTCTAGTTATGCGAACATAAATGTATGGAGCAAGATTTTTTCAAGAGATGTTCATAATGATGGAAAAATTACCCCTTAGGAGGTTTACAGTTATTTAAATTGCATCATGAAGATTATCATCAGCCTAGCATTGTCCCAATTATGTGAAAGTCAGTTTCCGGTGTAACCGGATGCAGCTGAATACCAGTATTTTACATAGAACGACCGCCTATCTGACCTCCACACCCCAGTTACGGGGTAACATTATAATAGCAAGGGGTCTTGGTAAGACCGGCCAGGAAAGTTCATAGACGAGAGTGAACATTTTGGTCTTATGTCTTGTATTATTTTCACGGAACTGGTTATCGTAATCAGAAATCTTAATACAATATTCAAGTTTATTTTCTTTTTTCAGGAAATGACCAAACACCAAACATTGCAAGATTGCGGTTGCCAACAACCAAAGTAACTCCGTAGAACATAACAATGCTGATGTCGCGGCCGCGATATCGCGCTGGTCTGCACAAGCCTTTACGTGACGAGTGGAATTATAAAAGCCTACTGTGCCATAATAACTTCTAATTGGTGAATGTCTTAATGGCTTGCAATTTACTTGCAAATGTATAACGTGATTTATGGCTTCTTCAACCAGTATTTAATTAATTAATTATAACATATTGGAATTATAATAATTATGATTCTGTTAGCGCTTTCACAGCTTTGATATAATATTAACAAGTAATTATTGTGCCAACATAATTAAAAATTAATGTACCTATAAAGTGGACAATGGCCGAGTTTATTGTATGAATTAATTAACGGCAATCGTGTACAATCAAATTAATTTTATAACTTAGCAAAATATTTTAAGAATTTATTCATTGTAGGTATTATACCTGTTTTTGTCGTGTTCAACATTCATTGTGCTATTCAATAAAGAAATCCTAAACGATTACTTAACACAATTGTATTATTTCTTCTACAACATCACGAGCACTTTTCACACACACACACACACACACACACACACACACACACACACACACACACACACACACACACACACACACACACACACACACACACACACACACACACACACACACACACACACACACACACACACACACACACACACACACACATTTTGACATCTTTGTATCATGAACTTCTTTTTCCTTATCATGGGAAGTCTGGAAGTGAGCCTATTTTCATTAATTCGGGACAATTGCAAACAACGCTTGCTACTGCGAGAATTTCCTGAAGAAAAAGTCCGGTCCCAATTTTCCAAAACGGGAAAACCCCAGGGTACCAGTGTACAGGGGTATATATACATACATACATACCATACCGAGTTGTAACAGCATGGAATAGGCTTCCGGAGAATGTTGTGACTGCTCCCTCACTGAACTGCTTCAAGAATTGACTGGCCATATTAAACGTCTCCAAGCTATTTGATACACACCCATCGTGGTGGGGCTTGCGCGTTCCGAACTCTAGGCCTGTGCCGGTAGAGTTTACTTTGCCGGAACAGGTCTGGGAGGAGGAGCCAGACCAAGAGAGATACAAAAACCCGCAGGGCAGCATGTGGCGAGCTGTTGGGCATTAGCGACCCCACGGACCCTATCTCCCGGCAGAAGTCTTGTTCCTCACCTCTGGCTTGCCTTTATCGGCCCGCTAGAGTGAACACTGACGAGGAATAGAGCTTCCACCTCTCTCTTGCCTTTATTGGCTGGCTTGAGTGGAGATTCGGTAGAGCAAACGTGCTCGGAGGAAGGAAGTATTCCAGTAAGATGCTGGTAGGGATCTTGACCGTACTTCCGGGATTGTCCTGATGGCCGTGGAATACCTCTCCACTCCTCATAAGCTCAGGACATATTGCCCCCTTGTCGCTACGAAACTTTGTGCTAGCGACCATTTTCAGGAGCCCATTATTGAGTGTGCATGTCACCCCCTGCAATTTTATCCGAGTACATAAATACATTGATCAGGTAGGGGCCATAGTCCTTCCATAGTTCCAGGTAACCAGTCAACTTTAGCCACCCAAACCCACAGTCCAATATCTTTGTTTCCATGTTCTGCAATAGTCCTACACCAACTAGGGATAATCGTCGGTTGGTGCCACATTCCATTTAAAATAGTCTAAGGGGCCTCTGCGAGTTGGCTTCGGCCTCTCGTACATCTTAAAGAGGTCCGGGACCCCAAGGCTCCGAGAAACGTCAAAGCCTTAAATAATAAAAATAATATGCTCAGCAGTCACGCTAGCGAAAATTAGACCACTGAAGCAGTGAAATATTATCAGGTCGGTTTCTGCTGTAATTAGATGCTAAATAATATAATCAGCCTATATTCCCACTGTTGGGATACAGGTTTCCTTTTCGGTGAGACACACACTCTCCCTGTGTGTCGTAATACACCACGCGGGCTCAGTGCGGGTTGGTAGATGTCATATATGTTCGAATTTTTGGTTTTAGGACATGCCGGTTTGTTTCCTCACGATATTTTCCTTCACCGTTTTCGGAGCAGTGGCGATGAAATAATTTACCCAAAGTAAAGCGCCTGTCAGGGTTCGAACCTACGACCTTCAACTCGTAAGTCGCGGCCTTTAGCACTGGGCAACAACTGCTCTCTCCAGATGCTGAATATCACTACATATTTTACCACATCTATTTAGTATGATAGTAAAGTCAGGATAGTTATTTGTTAAACAAACTGACTATAAACTTCAAAAGACCGTATCTTCTAATCAGAATTGTCATTCTTTGACAATTACATGAAATACTTTAGTGGGGCAAGGTAACGTAGGGTGTCAATTTTTTAATGGAGGAATGCTGACTCCCGAGTCACAGGTTTAAAACCTACTTTGGGAGCCATGCTGCATGTTTAAGGACTCTATTTCTGCTTGTTGTAAATGTCCCTTCAAAATGCTTGAGCTGAATGGTGCTAATCCATGCGTCATGTTCGTGAACGGGCGCCGTCAGTTGGGACTGGTCATCTCTTAGCTGCAATGGCTTATTTTTTTTTTTATTGTTATTTGTTTTATCCTTCTAACGTGCACGTCTAGCTACATTGTTCCCACATGTATAATTTCAACATGATGATGTAACCAATATTTTGTAACATTTTTTTAATTTAAAAGAGTGTCCGTGGAGTTTGTTGCCCGTTCTTCTCCATAGGTACCTACTACGCTTTGCAATGGGCAACTAGCTTCATATTTCTGATTTACCGATTCCTTGACAATTCAAAAGTGCCTGTAAATGGTTTAATTGAAATAAATGCTTCGAGTTTGAGTTTCAATGTCTGTAACAATGTTGTCACTTTTTTTAAATATTGGAATTATTATCTAAACCAGTTAATAAAATAAAATCGGTCCAGTAGTTTTTGAGTTTATTCATTACAAACAAACATACAAATATACAAAAAATCTAATCTTTTCTCTTTATAATATTAGTTTAGATTATTACATTATTATTATAGTTTACATTATTATTTGCTACACAATTCATTTCCCTGATTGTATCTACCCATCCCTTTAACTATAGTCAAACCTCTTATATTTCATTGCTCTGTTTCTAGTTTACAAAGACAATTCAAATCGTTAATAATAAAAAATTGAACTCTGCTGTTGAGTGAGAATAATCTGCTTAACGCGATATAAATGGATGCGCAGACTACTTGGGACTGGGAAATATTTCTCACAACCCTTTGTGCAAACTTAATTTTCAAATAGTTTCTTTCAAAATATTTCAAAGGGGTCTTCTTTGAGATTGCAAAAATTTAATTGTGTTTATTTGTGTAATATCACGCTTGTGCTGTAAGAAAGAGGTAGGTAAGCAGGGGTAAATTGTTTCATATCTAAACGACATTATATCTATCTATAGGGACCTGGCTATGAAACCTGGGACTTACCCAACAAATACCTACCTAGTTTTGTTCATCATAGAAAAATAAGCTTTAAAAAATTCTAACCTCATCTGTGGTCTAGTGGTAAAATCACCTATCTCAGACCTAGAGGTCCCGGGTTCCATTCCCAGCGGGGCAAAGTTTTCTGCTCGGTTTGGTTAGTGGTATTATCATAGGGTTTGTTCTTAGTCCGCCTGGCTAGCTACCATCATCTTATTATGTCGCAACAATGTTAACAGCATTGTTGTGATTCGGCAGTTATAAGTTAAGATAGCCAGTTCCTCTGTGGGTGAGGATTCCGGATGAAGCTCGCTTCCACCTTCGGTCTAATTCTCAATTACCATCAGGTGAGATGAAGGCCAAGAACGTCACTGTGGTAAAAAAAAATGCCTACAGTTCTTGTATTCTAATATTCTGACAATCAATCTGCCTAGCCTTTTCCCCATTATATTGGGGTCAGCTTCCAGTCTAAACGAATGCAGTTGAATACTAGTATTTTACATGGAGCGACTGCCTATCTGACCTCCACAATCCAGTAACTGGGTAATAAAACACCCTGCTTGTCAGACTTTCGGGCTTCTGACGACCTGTAACGACTGTCAAAGATCCACGAATGACAGCCGGGACCAACGGCTTAGCGTTCTTTCCACGGAGGAGTCTCGGTTTGTAATGATGGTCATCCATCCACAGACCAACCCTGGCAAGCATAGCGTAACCAGATGAATCGACCCGTGCGGCTGTTATTACTTTGCCACGAGTTCCTCCCAGTATTCTAATATCCTGATATAGGCCGTTAATTCCTGTGTCTGAATTGGAAATGAAAGTATGATTATTTATTTTTTCAATAAGTAATCGTCAACGGCGGGAAAAAAAGTAAAGGGAAAATAGGGAACACATCTCCAGCAGCTGGTCTGATCAGGTGTGTTCAATACAAGGAATCAAATAACGGGTGAAAAATACGGTTAACGAAGCCGAGAGTCACTTGTACTTCCCCCTCATTGTGATAATTTGTAACTAGACCATACCTGGGAAGCTTCTGGTTACGGAGATATTAAAGGTCAAATTTAAAACATTTTTTAAACTTTTTCTCGATAAGGTGTCGACCACACCTCCTGTACCTACCGAAAGCCTGCACCCAAAAGCATAATGTTTTGTCCGTAACAGAGATTTTTCGCATCAAATACAGGGTTATTGGTTATATGCCGGCAATGTCACCAATTTTCGAGTCATTTGACATTTTAAATTTTTATTTAATACATTTTAAAATAAAAAAGTCAAATTACTCGAAAATGGTTGACATTGGCATAGAGGTCAACAGGGGTCATTTGGTTGTAAATGACCTGTCCGACATCCCATTAATAATGGATTGCCGACATATAACCAATAATTTTCTAGCAATAATTTTTGCTCAATGCTACTTTAGTTTGATGTACAGAATGTGTAGATAAAGGCTAGGTAATAGGTCTTTTTACATCTCGTATGTTTTAAAGTTTAACAAACTGTTTACTGTACTTACACTCTTTTCACTCTTGTAAAGCCTGAAGGTTCGTATGTGGAAGTTTGCGAGCTCCTCCTCCTGGACGATGCCGACGCTGATGTCTCCGTAAGTCTCATCCTTCTCTTTGTTCGGCGGCCAGTATTGGACGCACATCACCTGGTGAGGACAGACAAATATGAATTAGTACTCAATCATATACAGGGTCACGGACACTGCCTCGTTGGTCTAGAGGTCCTGAGTTCGATTCCCAGGTCGGGCAAAGTGTTATTGGGTTTTTCTATCTGGAATTTCTCAGTAGCAGCCCGGAGTCTGGATTTGGGCCCGGTTGGTGGCAATAGGCTCGCCCCCTATAACATGGGACTTTAACATAACTGGCGCAATGTGGATGTACCTACTATAGATACACTTCTGCCCAACCCTCCGGGGAAACAAGGTGTGATGTTATGTGTATGTTATATACAGGTTTATAAGAGCCGGAACAATAACGGAAAATAGAATATAATATCATACAGTTTTGTTATAAGTTATCAGAAAACCGTCTATTTTCAGTGCAACTTAGTGCATTAAAACAAAAGATTTCTTAAATACTTCTAGCAAGTCAAATAGGGGTTGAAATTTACATTCCTGTATGGTTCGCTGCTTAAATCGGCTAAAGGAAATAGCACACATATCAACTCGAGCCATTCAGTATTCTTTGTATGAAACTCCCTAATGCAATGCACACTAATCGGAATCATAACGTAATCGCCTCGCCTCGGGACAAGCTCACGAACCGCGGCGATATGGTGACGATACCTTTCCGAGTTGATATATAACTTTTAGATAGTAAGATTTTTTTTAAAAGTGAGTCTGGGACAGTCAGCAAAATGTTTTGACACCTGACGGTTACAAGTATTTACATACAAAAAATACTATCGAAACTATTTTAACAAATACTAGTGACCCGTCCCTGTTTCGCACGGTTCTTATGATTTAACAAAAGATCGAGATTTTTTAATTATAAATGTAAGTTTATTAATGTATTAAACACATAAACCTTCCGGTATACGTTTTCTAAATGATGGTGAAAACCACATCGAAAAGCCGTTGCGTAGCTTAGAATAATAACGTGATCACCTCTTTAGATAAGAAAATTCAGTTTAATTTGTAATATGAATGGAGATTGACTAGAAAATAGTTAAAGACAATTCACTTAAAAAACCGGCCAAGTGCGTGTCAGACTACGCACAATGAAGGGTTCCGTAGTTGGGATGAATTTATCCCAAATAATAATACATTTCAACTGCAAATGTAAGTTTGTACTCACAATATTGAGAGATTTACCATGTTATTTTAAGACCATAGACTTCTCATAGGTTTTTATGTAATCTATGAGTATAGAGCCATACTAAGTATTTTTTTCAAAATTTTAGGTCCAGTAGTTTTGGAGATAAGGAGGGGGGGGGGGGAATGGTAAATTTTCATCGAATTTCTTAAATATCTTTAATAGTATAAGATTCTCGCAACAAGCCCTTTAATTTGATATATAACACGGTACCGTTAGCAAAACTTATTTCATTTATTTACGTTACACGTTAGTATGTGGGTCACAGAAATACATATGTGTACCAAATTTCAACTTAATCGGTCCATTAGACAGACAGACACACGAGTGATCCTATAAGGGTTCCGGATTTTCCTTTTCTGGTACGGATCCCTAAAAATAAAATAAAAACACTTGTAAGTCCCCATGACTGCCGACAGAAGAGAACTTAAAACTGGTATTTTTTTTTCGGAAGGCTTACAGACTAATAACTTTAATATACGATAAATTGCTATTTACAAATTCCCTCAGATAAATACAAAATTATGAATCCCTCATAGTCTAAGTTACATCTTATTTGTATACCTACATTACAAGCAAATAAATGATTTCTACTCTATTCTATCTAGTTATTCCCTCGAAGTTGGTTAATTTTGTACAATCTTAAGCCAATTTGTTAAAATTTTAAGCCAATCCGGACAATGCGCCATCTAACTTCTATAGTCTGAATTACGACGCGAGCATGTTGGTGACTCGAATATCCATAAGTTTATCGCCTACTAAAAAAAAAAAATCGCTCAACGCGCCTAAAAAAGTTTTCTCTCCAAAATAACTAACAAAAAAACTCACATCATATAAGGGTGTTGAACTGAACTGAAAAGTAAAACTCGCACGATTTGCGAAACTATTCGAACTGCTCATAACTCGCTCACATGAACGCGTTTTTGCTACATGAAATAAAACCGAGAATACACGAGCTTACCGCTTACGAATAGTCTGCATTTTTTACACTGCTTAAAGACATAACGAGCGTACGAATGTACTGCTTGTTATTTATTATGAACAAACCATTATTTTGTGCAAGCATTTGCTGGTTTAACAGACGAGTTCCTTGTATATTATCTATGTGCTCATGTTCATCAAGTTAACATTTATAATATTACAGGTCCTGGGCGACCGAGTTCTACTCTGGTGAAAATAGAGAATGCTCATTTAATAGTAAAAATAAATAATAATAAATAATAAAAGGTTTATTGCAGAAACTTATACAACTTTTACAGTGAATCTTACATAGGAACCTCCTTTTAAGTAAAAGATATACCTGTGCTAGGAGAAATAATATAAAAATAGTATAGGTTAGTACCTACTAATTCCATACTGCCACGATAGTAGGTGCTTATTAATTCCATGCTGCCATGATCATTATTCTAATGTCAATAATGTGATGTCATTATTCATTATCTTGTTCTAAATTTTGGGTGACCGAGCTCTGCTCGGGTGAAAATAGGGAGAAAACAATTTTCCCAGATATGAGACCTAGCTAGATCGATTTTTCGTTCCCGTAAACCCAATTGCAACATTCATCGAAATCGTTAGAGACGATTTTGAGAACGTGAGAACAAATATGTATACATACAAATATTGTTCGTTTAATAGTGTAGAATACTTCATACACAATATTGAATCTCAACCTCTAAAGTTTTTTCTAAACGTGGAAGTTCAAAGAGATGTTTGTACATATTCACGCATAGACGAATTTCAAAGAAATTTTCTCATATAAAGAAATCATGTTCTCAAAAAACTTATTATCCTACTATATTAAACTTGTAAATTACGAGTGAAACCACGGGTAAAATGTAGAAGAAAAGAGATAAAAGACAATACCAAGAGGCACAAGAGATAATTGAACGAAGTGGTGTTAGTGGAGCAACCGGTAAATACGCTGCATCTATATCCTTTATAAAATACGATTAATTATTAGAATTCAGAAATCAAATATAACAAAACAGACAGACTAGTATCAATAGAAGCTTCCAGGAAACTCAGAACTAGGAAATTATAACTTCGAAAACAACTTGTTAGAAACAGTTAATTGACAAATTTTGCAATTAGCGGCTCTTTTGCGAATTAATATCAAAACCGTGGCGTTGGCTTGCTATTCACTTAATATTCTAACTTTACCGTAATCTGGAAATACGAATATCTTGTTATAATAGGCACCTGAAAGGCCGGAGTTAGGGAGCTAGCTAATCTGACAGGATTAAAGAAACAAGAAGGGAGGGATCGGTCGGTATTGTTTGATCGCTTTATGATTTGTTGAGGCAGTTTCCCTCAAGAGGGAGAAGGGAAGTTGTAGTGGACTTTGAGGGCCTGTCGATGTTTGAGATGTAGTCAAAATGGCGGTACTTGTTTTTTTTATTTATAGCGAAAAAAGAGGGAATGTAGATTAATTTTGACGTGTTTCAGTTTACTGTCGATCGAATCGTGTCATTGCAACTTTTTTTTAACTCATTCTGTCTCTCACTAGATTGGAATAGACTGGAATTCATTTCCAGTCTTTCAGTTTCACAAATTATAATTTGTGTTTTTTACCTCTGTTTCAATGACAACTAACGAGTAAGTACCCGATGGATATTATTTTTATGGAAACACATTCTTAGAGTATTATGGAAAAAAGATTGTAGACAATTCAATGAATTGTTGTCATCTTTTTAAATCTTGTTGGGGCTGACTGTACTTGATATCAATTACCAATAAACCGTACCTAACAATAATCAGGCTCTTGGCGATTAAGCCATTGGCTGTGATACCTAAGGAGGCTCTCGTTGGGTAGCTGGATCAAGGGCTTAATTCAGAGAGCGGTACTCTTGGACACGGCTCGCATTGTCAGAAGGTTCTTCTCTCTGGAGCCCTGACCGCCGGTAGCTTGGACCCTGTTCCCGATACCGGTGGGCTACTATTTATTATATTTTTAAATGTTTTTATATTTTTTATTCTAATATTTAAAAATATAATTTATATGTGAATAATGAAATAAAGGAAATCATAATAATTATGCAGTGCGTTTACTATAATTTGTCTCGTGACACGATTAATAGCACTGTTCCGTCAGTCGCCATCTTGAACTCTATTGGTATTGAAACTAAGCTTGACAAGCAAATATGCCAACATGACGGCAAGGGACAAGTTATAGTGAACGGTCTGTACTCTTATACATTTTCGTCAGCCCAGATGACAGAAACACAACCTATCCCTTCAGTACTAATTAACCGAATGTTTTAGAGTAGTGAACCATCTCTTGCCCTCATAAAGTTTTCTACATATCCTTGGGGAACGTACGGAGGTCGGCACGTGAAAGTAGAACAAACTTAACTTTTGCATTTACAATATTAATTAGTAAATGTATTAAGGTTATGGAATGTGTGCCACGAATAAAATATTGAGGTTCCTTTATGAGATGATGGTTAGAATGGGGATATAGCTTCTGGAGGAAACTTGAAGCTAATCTCAGTAAATGAAGAAGGCCCAGCAATTATATATTGGGTAACAACCACAAAGTAAGTATTGCCTTATTTTTAAAGTAGGTAATTACATATACAAGACACGATGTCACCTATGGTCTGTTCAAAACAATCTGACGAATTATGAAAACAATCAAGTCGAAAACACGATTGATATTCTTTATCTTTCTACATTAATCTTTACTGCCTCATATTATTCACTCAATATGCCTTTAATGAAGAACACCGAAACTTTATGAAATAAGTTAAACCCAAGAACAATTTTATTCCTTTTGCTAAATTTTACCGCACGTCTTAACTCCACAATCCGAAGTTAACAATCTCTAAGAAACCGCCTCGAGCTTGCATTTCATTTTGTAAGTAACTGTGCCAGAAAATTCGTAAAGTCACAAATAGGGCATAAAATATTTTCAAGGCCAGACGCGACGCGACACCAGTAGAACAATTTTCGTTAAGTTTTCAAAGAAATAATTCCTAACTCTTTCATCCAGTGCAAGAAACGAAATGCGATAAACTGACACTGCATTGTTTAATTTGTTAAAATTGGTTTCATTCTACGGAATTTCTACGGTTTGACACCGAATAACATTCGATGGCATAACAAAGAGGCACTGGCCAACCTGATGGTTAGCAGTCACAGATGCTTCAGATATTTGCAACAGGGTCATTAAAAAGCGCTGCAATCCCAAAAAAAAGGTGAAGTAACTCATTGGCAATTTGGAATTACACCTTGGCTATGCTGCTTGGCGGCAGATATTGATACACATGCTGATAGTCATTCCCAGGACGAAGTCATTCAAGTAGATACCACTAGTATTATCATAATTATAGGCCTAATGCTTAACTGAGACGTTTCCTGAGGCAACTGCGCGGTGCGAGAGGGGTGACAGCTGTCACAAATTGACGAATCACTAAGCTCTCTCATCACGTCACCGTACCCCGCCCACAGCACGCAGCTACCTTAGGAAACGTCTCAGCTAAGCGGTTTGTTTTGTTTTAATTACTGCTATTTATCTCAATCCCTCAAGATAGTTACTAGCTAGCTTGTGTATTTCTGATTGGTCCTTCTGCTCGTTTTTACTCTGTGGTATCAAGGTGAAACATACTTTACAGTCAGATAAAGACTACACGAATTGAGTGTCAAATCTGTGAACGTGTACGAGATAAAACAGTTTTAGTACTTGAAACAAAATTCAGGTTGAAATATGAATTTTAAGGCGCTTATTTTATGCTTCATTTGCATACAAAATACTGAGAATATATGTAAATCTAACGAAAGGCTTTAATTTTTGTAACATTACTTTACGAAGTGTCGACTGTAGAACATCACTACCTTGCTTGATCATCATTAATCTTATCCCAATTTATTTGGGATCGGAGCAGTTTTTTTTTAAATATTGCAGCATTATGCTGAGACTTGAGCCTTGTTGGCCTCGCACAGGTCGTTATTATTTTTGTTTTAGTTTAAAATGCTCCTTTTTAGGGTTCCGTAGTCAACAAGTAACCCTTATAGTTTCGCCATGTCCATCTGTCTGTCTGTCCGCGGTCTAGCTCTGAGATTTCTTAGTAATAGAAAGCTGTAATTTGGCATGGGTATACATAATTACGCCGACAAAGTGGTATAATAAAATTAAGAAAAAACTTTTTAGGGTACCTCCCTACACGTAAAGTGGGAATGCTTTTCTTTTCTTTTCTATCCCATGGTGTAGGATATCGTTAGAAAGGTCCTTCAAAAACATTGTGAGTGTGTGCAACACCATTTTTGGATTCAGGGATGCGTTTGCGAAATATTAAGCTTTAAAGTGCAAATTTTTGTTAGAGTCAAGTGTCCTCCTCAAATTCCTTTTCCTTGATTGGATATGTGAAAAAAATCACGGGAGTAATTAATATAACGAAAATAAAAGAAAAACTGTCACAACTAAGTAGGCACTACAAGTTAACGTGTTCTCCGATACATTCTGTAAGGGTGAACATGTTTTTTAACTACAATGTTAAATTTGTTCTTGGGATAAATTCATCCCAACTACGGAACCCTTCATTGTGCGTGATCCGACGCGCACTCAACAGATTAAAAAAAAAAAAATACTTTTTATATTTTCTGTCCGTGTCCCAAATGAAATATTTTTCTTTCTTTCTTCTTTCAGCATGTCTTTTTCCTCCATTCTTTTCCATTAATCGTCCTTTGAGCAGTTGCCCCGTTACTAGTCATATCATCTTTCACACAGTCCATCCATCGTTTCTCGGATCTTCCCCTACTCTAATAGCGACCCACATTCATACTCAAAACTTCCCTCACGAGACTTTCCTCATTTCTCCGCGTCACAAAATCGCTTACTTGATGTCGGGCGATATTTTAAAATCGCTAAATAACAATGTGTCAAAGACATCGAGATGTAAAAATTACATTGAACCACTGTAGAGATTCATTGCGAGGGAGAGAGAGAGAGATTTGGGTAACAAAGTTACAATGACAATGACTTTCATTTTGACAGTTCAACAACATTCATTGCGTTATTTACGTTGTTAAACAGACAAATTTTTCGAATTTATGAAGCAATGTATTAGGAATTTCCTTCAAAATCCTTCGGTTTGTAGGTTATTGACAGTGTGTTACGTAATTTGGGTGCTGGATCAAATAAATGCTTTTCCGGATCAATGACTTTGTCGAAGCTGCACTGGGACCGCGTATAACTGAAACCTGCTTTCATCAAAGCTTCAGGACAAACTAGTGGTGTTTCGATCCGCAAAAGCCGAAACCAAATAATGACATTATACGGCCTGAATACCACAATGACAGGCTCAGCCTTCTTTGTTTAGGGTCGCTATCCATTTGCTCATCGGAACAAATATTTGTATAGCCTACAAATCATCATTGTTCCGAATCGCACTGTTTGAGTATAGCAATGGGAGTAAGAAAGAGTGTTTGGTGACAGAGGGTCCATAAAGACTATTTGTTCATATTAAATTACAATCTGTCAATCAACTTCGTTCGTACAGAACTACAAATCTCCGTAATGAATTTTTTTTTAAATGTTTTTTTTTTTTCAAAACCAAGTGGTGGTTTAGGTTTAGGTGTGTATCCGGCATGGATTAATTAGCATTGATTGAGTGATTTTTGGTATTTATAATGTACCCTTAACAAAAGAGATAATTAAGCCAGGCAGCTTACACCTACCGTCATGATGGCTAGCCAAATATTTGAAATTGTTTGTCTCAGTAGTGTCTATCATGTCAAAAAAGTTTTATAAAGTGCTAAAAATGTTTATTAATTCTTGTCTGCGTACCAAACTCTTTTAACAACTGTATATTCTTGAAATATCTGCCAGGGTGTACATAAATGCCTTTTATGCCTCCGTACCCACGGAAGAAATATAAGCTAAGGTGACACCAATAAAAAGACACAGCGAACTACCTGTCATAAAACAAATACGAGGAATTCCTTACAAATACTTGTAAAACTTGAACGTTCTACTTAAACTGTGTGAAGAAAGTGTTCTTTCAGTATTATGTAATAACATCTTCCGTGTAAACTTGCCTCGTAAATTATATGCCTAAATGTTACGCATCAGGGCGAACCTTTGGAACGCAGGCAAACGGGGGCGCGTATAAAAAGAACCTGGGCAATATTTATATTTTTTGTCCTAAGTCCTGGAAAAGAGTTCCTGGAAGGACTTGGGGAGGCTTTTGCCTAGCAGTGGGACAGTATAATAAAATAATAAATACATAAAATAAAATAAAGTCCTGTTCTACAGTACATTGAAACATTTAATTTTATATCTTATTTGTGTTTCATGATTTGAATTTGAGTATTTTTCGTTTATAGTCTGTATAACTTATTTTTAAAAATCGATGGCAACTCACTAGAAAAATAAAAATTGTTATAATTACTTAGGTAGTTTTAGACCGCATACAACATGTCTCAGAATAGGGATGAGGCCTGGTTAAAAAAAAAAAGAAATTCTATTTAGTCCGTTAGTCAGATAATAAAAAAGATTAGACACGTATTTTTTGCTTCATCATTTTATTAAAAAATGACTTAGATAAAACGCATTAAATTTGGGGAGTGGGGGTCGCTACGTCACAAGTACGTATTAAATCTACATAGTCGTGACGTCATGGCACATTTTAACTCAATGTATTGCCGTAAATCTTTTGATAACGTAAAAAAAGAAAAAAAAAATACGTATCCAATATTTTTTTTATAATCAGAAAAACATTACCTATATTCAAAATGACAGAAACCGATTCTGAACAAACTACTTTCATAATGTGTATAATATGTATATATTTTAATTTTTGATCATTTTATTAAATTAAATTAAATTACATTTAAATCCACTTTTAGTTAATTATTACAAAAAATATCCATTTACACAATGTATATATACCTAATTAAACCTTTTCGAAAGGTTCAACACCCCTATGCCAACGATATCATAGTATCCTCACAGGAACGAGCTACACCCATATATTTAATGGGTGAAAAGTATTTTAAATCAAAGTATGTTAAAAAATATATCGCGAGTGGGTTGTCAAAAAATTACTGGCCAGAATGCGATAAAATAAAAAGAATTTACTTTTTTAACATTACAAGATATGTAAACCCCAATCGAAAGAGCTTTTCAAGCAGAACCTTCGCTACTAACTCGACTTTTGCCAATTGTTAGTCAATCCAGAACACCAAAGTTTAGGAATGTTCTTGGCGCCCAATAGCCTTATGTGATATATCAATGGTGCTATAGTGCTTTTTAAGAGAAACATTTGATACTAAAACGAATTAATCGTTAAGCGAAGGAGTGCAATTTTTGAAAAAAAAAAAGCCATTTTTGAATTTTCTATTAATTATAGTCTGGTCTGGAATTTTTTAGTCAACCCCCTCGCGATATATTTTTAATATAAAGTAAATTAATTTATTTAACAGATGAAGTTCGTTCTTCTGCGGATCTTAGACCACTAGTTTTTTCTTGCATGATGTACCTATGAGGTCAAGGCTAAATAATTTTGTTCACTACGCATCAAGAGTTCTTTATTCCATTAGCAAGTCTCGGTGCTCAGTATTTCATTTTCAAGGAAATGGAGTGTGAAATAGCGACAAATTTTGTGCAAGAATCGCAATGAAAGCAAATTGCGCGAACGGAATAGCTTCATTTGCAAGTGGGTCTTTAGTAATTATGTTGCGAATTGGTGTTGATGAGTAGCATTTTACAGGGTAGATTTTTTATTTAATATTTTTTACTTTTGTATTGCTCATTTTTGTCGTGTCTGAATGTTTTGATTGATAAAAGGGTTTAAGTAAGTGTTTTCACCTTTGTTTCGGGCTTATTCGAGTTATTTTGAAGAAAGAAAACATCTGCCTACCATGTTACTGCTTTTTTACATCTGTTTTTTGGCTCCAAATCATCATCAACCTAGCTTTTTCCTAACTATGTTGCGGTCGGCTTCCAGTCTAATCGGATGCAGCTGTATACCAGTATTTTATATGGAGCGACTGCCTATCTGACCTTCAAAAATCAGTTACACTCGGGATACCCTTTGGTCACCGTACGCAAAATACGCGTATTAAAATAATAATAATTACCTATTACATTTTTTGCCCTTTGGTCAGATTGTTTATCGACGACCTGTAACAACTGTTAAAGATCTACAAATGACAGCCGGAATCATCGGCTTTATGTGCTTTCCGAGGCACTGAGGGGTCTTGGCATATAAAGATGGTCACCGATCAAATGATAAATGATAAATGATTTTATTTCTGTAAATAGGTTTGTACAAACACTTTTACACGTCAATCATATTTTAAAAACTAGATGAGGTCGGCGTTTCCTATCTGACTACTCTGAGAAGAAAGGCCGAAACAAACTCAGAGGTCACAGTCTCTTTTAAAGTCCAGACATAATCTTGGTCAGATCATGTGAAGACCATGTAGATTGGTGTCTGGAGTGGTCTTTTGAGGAAAGCATCACACAGATTGAGAGGGCATGTCCAGTCAGTGCACGCATTTGTCAATTATCGTGCAGCTCAACTCAGAATTAAGGAGCTCAACGATTCGACGAATAATACCAAAGAAAGGACATTTGGGTAGGCCGCATAAATTACTCAAAACTGTCAGACTATAATTAGAACTAAGTGCACAGTAACTAGCAAAAAAAAAAACAAAGTTCCGAAAGTAAAACATAAAAAAATAATAAAATTGGAGCAGCTCAATCCCATGCCTTTTTGTCCTCAATGTAATCTTTAACGGCATAAAAAGCCTTCTGGCACAACTTGCGTTTAGTAAATGATTTGAATTTATTAAGGCTTAGATCTTGTACGTGGCTTGGAAGTTTATTATAAAAGCGTATACATTGACATCTAAAGGAGCTACCTATTTTCTTGCGTCTTGTGGTAGGTACAACAAATTTGTGTTTGTTCCTAGTATTTATGTTATGGATATCACTGTATTTTTTAAACAATTTTATGTTTTTATGGGCATATAAAAGATTATCAAAAATATACTGAGAAGGCACAGTCATTATATTTATCTCCTTAAATTTATCTCTGAGAGAGTGTCTCGGACTTAATTTATAAATAGATCGAACAGCTCTTTTCTGCAAAACAAAGATAGTTTGAATGTCGGCGGCATTTCCCCACAACAGAATACCGTACGACATTACACTATGAAAATAACTAAAGTACACTAAATGGGTTGTCTCTATGTTAGTTAAATTACGAATTTTTCTAACAGCATATGCTGCGGAGCTTAGCTTTTTTAACAATTTATCTATATGTGGGCCCCACTGAAGCTTAGCATCCAAAGTTAAGCCCAAGAATACTGTGCTATCTTCAGGATTCAATTCTTCGCCCTTTATCAACAATTTAGTTTTCACCTGCCTAACATGAGGTAGGGTAAACTTAATGCACTTAGTTTTTTTTTCATTCAGAAGTAAATTGTTAACATTGAACCAGTGAACTACTTTTGAGATTGCGGTATTTACATCGTCAGTAACTAGCTGCTGACGTTTAAGTTTAAACAAAAGTGAAGTGTCATCCGCAAACAACACTATATCATTGTTATCCTTTATGAGGTAAGGCAAGTCATTAATATAAATAAGAAACAAGAAAGGACCAAGAATTGAGCCCTGTGGGACTCCCATGTTGATCCATGGATCAACAGCGGCAAGCGTAGCTTAACCTGATCAATCGACCCGTAATGCTGTTATTACTTAGCCACAAGGCACTCCAGTTTTGATGAAGGAAATCGCTGGTTATTGAATCAGAACGGTCAATTTTCTTAGCGGTACTCTATAACATTACGCAACCGTTCCTAAATTTTGTTACATAAACCCTCTGAAGGGTCTATAAGCCTTGCGGGAATTAAAGGACCAGCAAAATTGTACCAGTAACAAAATCTCAAAGACAACATGAAAACAAAATATTAACCGAAAATGTTTTAGAAGCCTAAGTGCTGTTTTAGAAAATATTTCCGTATTTAAATTGAGTTAAAGGCTTTATCAAGATCCACAGCCTGGCTTAGTCCACCGCCTTCATAGGCCTTTCATTTCTTCTGGCTCCTGTTAATTATATAACAATACCAGTCTATTACTGTCCCTATTGCGGTCAAATAGGTCCTGACACTGATAGAAATGGTCAGGTCATATTCAGTGAGCTATGGATGAAAGATGGTCATAAATAATTACAAATTGGTATCCAATATACAAAAAACCGGCCAAGTCATACCACGCACAATGAAGGGTTTCGTAGTTGGGATGAATTTACCCCAACAAAAAATTGAACATTGTAGTTGAAAAACATGTTATTAACTTTTAACCTGATGGATCGACCCGTGCGGCTAATTAGTACTTAGTGGTTGCGCTGATACGACTATAATTACAATATTGTATTTCCTTTCTTTGGTATGTTGAAATACAAATTTATTATAGTGTTGGTTAGCAATTTCCTATTCCCTATCCCATTTCTGCACATTGCCTATCATTCGCGTGGGAGCAGGACGGCTACACCAAAGTGGCGCCACCCCGCGCAATCTCGACGCAACATTTTTTTAACTTGAGAAGAAAGAAAAAATGGCGAAAGTCTGTGTTCGAACCAAACGTATATTCAAACTCTAAGAACAAGAGAAAATTCGTGACAATTGACATACGTATCGTCGCTCCAGGCCTACATCGCATCCTTCCTCCCTGCTTCCTTGTACAAACTGTCGCATAACGCCCAATCTCTCTCCAAGCAGTAATTGTACACCGTCCATTGTTTTGCAAAACCAACTTTTCAAAAATCCATCGTTAGTTATCGCATAATAGAGCAAACACTTAGCCTTATAAAACTAACATTACTAACAAATAAATAAATAAGTAGACAACAAAAAATAGTAGATAAGAACTATATGTAAGGGATAAAAATAAAGCTATTAAATAAAAAATAAATTATCATCCCACTGCTTGGAAAAGGCCTCTTCTCATACAGAGAAGGCACGAGCATTAATCACGACGCTTGCTCAAGACAGGCTGACGGACTTATATTAACTATAAGTCCAGGTTTCCTCACGATGTTTTCCTTCACGAATGTTAGTGATGGTTAAGATAAACTCAAAAGCCTGAGAGATATTTCTCGACGGCATATGAAGCGAAGTTAGAGGCCCATAGGCAGCTTTAAAACTCTGACACCAGTACCCTACTTGCGTAATACAACACAACCTGTTTCGATTTTAAACGGATTGCTAATCCATTGCTTCAAAATTTGGAAAAAAAAATATGTTTAACAACGTAAATAACGCAATGAATGTCGTTGAACTGCCAAAATGAAACGAACTAGGCATAATTGTATACGAAAATAAGTTACGCAATTAGGGTACTGTTTAGTCACCTTGGTAATAAGTAACATTAAAGAGGCGGGGCCTCGTCAAGGTCGTTTCTGACGGCCAACTCTAGCACCGCGCGCGCTCATTGGTCTAATCAAATAGCGCGCGCTTTCCCGGCTTTCTGTTACACACTTCCGTTCCTCTTCACGAAACCACTCCCACATATTTGATTATTTGGATTTTTTTAGATAAAAAAATAAAAAACTTAAAAGTACGTAATATGAATTGAAAAAGTTACATTGTACGTGCCCGGATTTAAATCTCGTAAATGAGAGGCGAGGCCTTAACCATTGGACCATCACGAGATTTTTCCTAATTAATAAAATTCAAAATCTTACTTTGATAAAGTCGAAAGTCTTGGTCAGCATGACGATGGCTGCAGCTCGTTCCTGCCATATCATCCTCCAGAAATCAACCACCGTGTCTTCGGTTGGACCCTGAGTTACGATGTACGCATTTGGTTTTAATATACTCTGTGAACAAGGAAAGTAAGGTTAATAATGAAGTTATACCAGTGCAAGTAACTACCTACGATTGAAATTATAAATTAACGTCATCACCATTTCAGTCGAAAGACGTCCACCACTGGGCATAGGACTCCCCCAAAAATCGACACATTGACCTGTGCTGTGCTTCTCGCATCCAGCAAATTCATGCGGCCTTCATAAGGTCATCGATCTATGTTGTGGGAGGGCTTGCAAAGCTACGCCTTACGGTACGTGGTCGCCCTTCTAGCAGGGTAATTGCATAAGACACATAGAATGCCAATTGATCGCAATGTCTTTCATTTTGACAGTTCAGCTACGTTCATTGCGTTATGTACGTTGTTGACCAAACAATTTTTTTGAATTCTATGGAGCAATGGATTTGAAATTTTCTTCAAAACTCTCGACATGTGATTGAGTAAGTGTGTTAAAGCTTGTGCACTCTGAAATGACGTGCCTCATTGCATTTAACGCACAAGGAAATACGGTAATGCGGTAGTGGGGCGCGTCAATTCAAAGTGGATAATCACATGAACCAGAACCTTTCGGTCGCATCGTACCATCGGTAAGTCAACCTTATAAGTTTTAAGGAAAAGCTGTTTGTTTTTCAAGCGTGGTGATTATGGATGTATCTTTCTATTAATCCCATATATATTATACTATTAAACGAGCAATATTTGTATATATACATTTACATTTCTAATCGCGTTCTCGAAAACGGCTTTAACAATTTCGATGAAAGTTGCAATAAATATAGGGGTTTACAGGGGCGAAAAATTGATCTAGCTAGGTATAATCTATAGGTAAAATTCGTTTTCCCTATTTTCACAGCTTCGGGAATGTGTTACAACGTTGGTATAACTAGACAATATGTTTACCTATTTTCACCCGAGCGGAGCACGGTCGACCAGGTACTGTTCATAATACAATTTCACCAGTTCACAGGTATAAAACCATTTTCGATTCTAACCTAAGTATAATTATGTTTATTCTGCGAATATTGTTGCGCAGTTTATTTTTATTTTTGTGGTTTACTAACATAGTTATTAAGTACTTACTAACACAAATATGGATGTTGAAAAATAAGTGATTATATGTAATATGTAGAAAAAACGATCGATCGATAAAAAATGTTCGATCCATGAGGTTATTGTCTATTTATGTGTGTCAGCAAAAAAGAAAAAAAAAAACGCCACATATTTTTTTGGTAAATTTATTTAAATACAAAAGAAAAGTTTTTAATTAGTGTTAGATTTAATTTACTTTTTTGTAATTTTAATTTTATTCTCAAGCTGTGTCCTTACAGGGTCCATATTTTTGTAACTAGCTTTAAAGCCTCATGTAACAACTTTTCTACTATATGGAATTCAAATAAATGAATATGAATACATATATATACCTATGCAATAGTTAACAGTCACGCGGAGGCTGCACGGGATATCAAACGTGAGTTTTATGACCCTAATAAAGTTTAACGGACGTCATCTGGTGCACGATTTATGATACTTTAGTTATTAATCTAATCTTCTATTAGTCTCATAACCGCACTAATAATTTACACATTACACGGATAAATGTGATTATTTGCATCAATAAACAAGACGCGCTAATTAGTTCCTTAAGAGGCTTACAACACCTAAAGCGCGGTGACTGTTGGATTGCATGGAAGCGCAATGACACAACGCTGGTAATTTATTACAATATAATTATGTAGCAATCATTATTTACAAAAAAATCTATTAATTGGACTAAAAATATAAAACACTATTAATTTATATAAAGGTTTACCAACTAAACACATACACAGCATTATTCCAAAGTCTCTGTCATAATGTAGATCTCGCAAGTATCTAAATTAAAGGAAAGTACGACACTACCAATTAGCATAATATAAACATTAAACACAAACCACTCAACGCGCATAAAAATGTTTAAAATATTTAATTATAAAACAATTTCATTACGTTAATATGTTGCTTGTAGAATAATCTGTCAAATAATCAGAATAATTGCAATGTTTATTAATATGGTTTTTAGTCGATGTAAGCAAGTTTTTGAGTTACCTTCGTAATTTTTTTTATTCGTATCAAATTAGTGGTATTTGTTTTCAACACACTTACATATCCTGAAGAATATCATATATATTTTTTTTCTGTAATTTTTTATACTGTATGTTGACATAATTATTGTATGCCTATTAGGCAGGACGTAATAGAATTGTAAATTTACCTAACATCTGTCCCCAATAAAAAGATTTGATATTTGCTTTTTTTTATTTGCTTTTTTTTTTACATACTTTTAGGCATTATAAAACTTGCGTTTAGCTCCTGTAGGACTCTTAACCTGCATGAGAACTAAAATACCACCACACAAACAATTGTATTTTCAGATAAAAATATTATGTTTATCTTCATTTAGGTGATAAAAATAAACATAAAATGCATTATATATATATATATATAAAAAAAACATTTACTCTTTTGTTTTTTAGAAGAACGGGAGCTATAAAAAAAGTAGGCACAGAAAAACATAAAGAGCCTGTTCAAACAGTTAGTATATTTTCAACAGATTTTTTATTATGTTTTGTGTAATAATAAAGAGAATAAAATACTATCACAATAATAAAGTTTTTACGCCAAGCAAGGGAAAAGGTAAGTTTTTACCTCACTATGATTGCAATCTATGATTCCGGTCAAGTATTAGAAACGTCAGTGTAATGTACAACAGCCTCATTCAGTAAACACTCGTAGTTGGAATTGTTACGAACACGATTTTTCTGAGTTTCAATAAAGATGTTTTGGTAGTTAATTGATTCAGGCGTGACCTTGCGGAAATCCATTATAAAATGATGATGTGGATATATTTAGTAACCTGTTCCGCTTAGCTATTTCTGAAGAGTCTTAAAAAGACCCTGGAAGAAACCCGTCGAGTTCCACGCCGTGTATACAATAGACGTTGATATATTTAGTGACCTGTTCCGCTTTACTATTCCTAAAGAGCCATAACGCTCTGCGTCGAGCGCTCGGTGTAACAACACACCGTATTCAGATTCGCGACAAGTCAATCGTCATCCTGAGGATGCCTCGTTGAGAGCTGAAACACGTGTCGATTTCTTCCAGCATTCCGTATTCTGTTATGCAGTGAATACAGACCGAAAAGTACGAGAGAGACAAAGCAAACGTGCGGCCAATAGTTGTCTCTTTCGCCTTGCCTGCGGCTTGAGACAGGTATTGGCCGCATAGTCGCTTTATCTCTTTCTAGAGTGGTCACTTTTGTGAGGTGATAGATAATGCTCAGTCCATTATCAATGTCTATTAGGAGTCAATCTTCTGTACCTATCTATTTTGTGGCTGTATCTGTAGTGCATTTATTTTACTCAGCAGGATTTTAATTTCGCAGGAATTTCTTGGGAGAATATTGTCTGATAAACAGACGTTGGCGTGAACATGAAATTTAATATCTAGACTCCTTTTAGTTTTCATTATTATGATAGTCTTCGCGATAATAGCTTAGTATTTTAAGGACGAACAAGGATATCGTGTGAAAATCTTACGGAAACCGGGAAAATACCTAGTAAAGAAGTTTGTGAACATTTTATGTAAGACTGGCTGCTGGCCGCGGCTTCGCCCGTGTGGCTCCTTTATAAAAGAAGCATAAGTTACTCCTTATAACATCAGCTATCTGCCAGTGAAAGTCCCGCCAATCGATTCAGCCGTTACGGAGATTAGGCGGAACAAACAAAAGACAAAAAAAGGGATATAAGTACCGTTAACCATATACTATACTGTTATATGCATGTAATAAAATCGCTGTTATTTTGACATTATACTTCAATTTTATTTATGGGTGGCAGGGACATCGTCGCGATAACTTATACCATAGATTCGTACATGATTCTGAACCGTCGGTTTTATAAAAAAAAAAGTATGAAACCGACGACCTGCTGTTTCATAGAAAATTGCACCTACCTATTTTACTTACGCGGCCAAAATGTATGGCACAGCTGTTTTTTAATAACCGACGAAAAATTTCAACGCATCGGTTCATAATCATGTACTGAATCCATGGTAACAGTTTTCGCGTCGATGTCCCTGTCATCCTGTATGTTTCTTTCTATAGATGTATAGATAAATCAGTTGCTATCCTAAGCTTTAATAAATTTTCTTTATCGATCAATCATTGAATAACATTTAAGTTAAGTTTTATCGCCCCTATAAAATCGATTTTAGATTACCCATAGGGATAGCCATTCGTTCGGTTTGAGAAACTTTATCAATTATTCATATAATATTTTATTTACGCATCACATATTATATAACTCTACACAAATTCTTTCAAGTACCCTAAAGCTTGCCTAGTCTTTTTACTTCAACTCTTTTGTCACCAAATTGGGTCCTTACTTTTCTTACTGCTTATCTTACTTTTATCAGAAACCTTAGGACCGATTTCAATTCTACACAATATCTAGTTGATATTCTTTGGTCCTTCAGGGTCGTTCAGTTCCTGATTCGGATCTTTTCAGACGAATATTGAGCCCAACAATTCGTACAGTCATTATGTGCGGACGTGACTGAATTCGTGATGGCTCAGAACCCATCTTATAAAATGGTGAATTCAAACGTTTGTTACTTTGGAACCTTTATGTACTGGAGTGGCGGACATTTTGAAAACTGCTGGCGTTAGCGGAATTGATATTAGATTTTGTTGTCCATTTGAACAAATACCTATAAGGTATAACAATATCATTTATTATCTTGAAGCACGAGTAGTCTCTACCTTCAGAAAGCTTTAGGAAGTGCTTTGCATTAGAGTACTTTTGCCCAGATGTGGAAAAGAATACGTAAGAAAGTGAAGAAACATTATTAAGCACTCTAGTAATAATGATAGGTTTTTTTACGATATGCAAAGCTTTGAAAAATCTTGTAATTTTACTTAAAGCTCACTATTGAGGATAAATAAACCAACCCTGAAGGCCAAATAGTATCAATGATGAGCTGTAGGCACTGCGACTATAATTAAAGGCAGTAATTATGAAGATAATGTTCCTTGGAATCATTGGACGAGATACTATAGAGGTATGAGGAACAGGCTGGAGTTCATTCATCCTCAAAAAAATAAAGGGAGGGTCCTCCGACCAGACGGGTGTCGAGTCTGGTGGCCTGAAGATTGATGTCAAGACGGTATATGGACGGTGAGCAATGGGTATCTCGCCATCCGATAAGGGCCAGGCCCGGGTCGACGGCGCGTTGTGTTCCACGCGCGTCTCAAAATGATGTCAGCAGAATTGACGGGGTCCGCTAGGGCCGATGCCTGCTGGGGTTGAGAAGAAGTCCTAAAGGGATATCGTGGCCCCCGGCAACAGGGCAACCGAAGGAACACGGGTGGGTTTTAAGTTAGTAAGAGCCTGACACGCCCTCCCGCTCCGCCCAGAGCGAGAGAAGTTATTAAATAATTTCCCACCCAAAAAAAGATCGTTTAGTATATTTAAAATTCTAAAAAGTATCGTTTCTTTAGTAGTTTCTACAGCGTGAAATATAAAATTACTTATTTAGTTTTTTAAAACAATTCCTACTTTAGTTTACCGGAATTAGAAATAGTATAATCAAATACTGACACTATTTTGCACATTAAGTATTGCTCATTTATTAGTATGGGATAGTTCATACTAATCCCATGTATTGTACTAATTCTATGCTGTCATTGTTCTAATGTCATTATCCTTTTGTCATTATTCATTATCTTGTTCTACACTTTGGGTGACCGAGCTCTGCTCAGGTGAAAATACGGAGAAAACAAATTTTCTCAGATATAAGACCTAGCTTGATCGATTTTCCACCCCCGTAAACCCCTATATTGCAACTTTCATCGCGCATCGATGCGCATCGATATCGAATTTGTTAGAGCCGTTTTCGAGTACGTGATTACAAATATATATATACCATTATTGTTCCGCGCCATTATTGTTCTGTTGCGAACTTCCGGAGCAATGGTGGGGCGACACTTGCCAAACGAATATCGGAAGGAGTGATCGGCAGTTAGTTGTTGGATACGGTGCGAGTAACATCTCCAGAATTGTTATAAAATAGTCTGGTTATATTTGAGACTAGAAAATAAATGTATAATTATTGTGTTCACGTGTAGTTTGATTAAAGTCTATTACAAGAGCTCGGTCGCCCAGGTACTGGTTTCATAATTAAGCTTATTTCAGCTCTTCAAGTGTTCGTGTAACTAGAGTATGTTAAAGAATTACAAAATAATAGATACTTACATCTATGTAGGAAGCATTAATATAGTCGGAGTCAGGCTCCCGGTCCACCGTCTCTAGCACCACGCGGTTGTAGTCATCTGCGGAGAATACGAAATAAGATTTAGTAACGCCAGACTTCAGCTTTAGCAGAATATTGCCGTTGTGGGTCCGTGCACGATCATCGCATCGACTGATTTTGATCAATTTTGTTCATTAGTTATGAGAAAGGGAAACAGAATTTAAATAAAATTATTTGTGATTGGAAAAGTCGAATTCTTTGTCTTGTACATAGAGGAAAGGGATTTTTAGTACTAAATTAAGGGTTCGTGGAAAATCACAAAAAGTCACAACAAGTTTTCCAGAAATTGACGCGAGACTGACCTTTGATCTTTTCGTTAGAAGAAACTACTTTTGATTTTGAAAATTAAAAATATCATTAACATCATTATATGGTCTACTTGCACATAGGGGAACAACTTTTTTCAACTTCCGTACAAAATATAGCAGAACAAAAATGTTTATATAACCATTTTTTTTTAAACCATGTCAGTAATTAATTTTTTCCTATTATTTAGCAAACCATATTAAGAAATTTAAAAATCACACATCAGTCTTCAGCTATCCTTGAAATAAAATCAAAATTTTATTTTATTTTTGTACTATCTTCATTAAGTAAATCAATGGCGAAATAAACCATATTTTCGACAGTGCAAAAGTGATGCAACTATTAACAGGTGCTTTGACTGACACGAACGGTTTAGCACCACGAAAATTGTACTTTTATACTAACACAGACTTAATATTTCAATTATTTCAAGCTTTCTTACAATTAGATAAGTTATTGACGAAAAAGGGTTTTTTTCGTGCACGGAACCTTAAGGCACGGTAAGTGTGAAGTTTATTTGATGAAAATCTTTTGTAAAATCTTATATGTTGTCCATGTTTCAGTTAGGGACATATATACTTAGCCACAACCACGACGGTTGTGGCTAAGTATAACAACCGTACGGATAGATCGATCAGGTTAAGCAACGCTTGCCGCGTTTGGTTCGTGGATGGGTAACCATCTTTACATACCAAGATCCTTCCGTGCCTCGGAAAGCACGTAAAGCCGTTGGTCCCGACTGCCATTTGCAGATTTTTGATAATTGTTACGGGTCTTCTAAAAATTCGTAATTTAACTAACATAGAGACAGCCCGTTTAGTGTACTTTAGTTATTTTCATAGTGTAATGTCGTACGGTATTCTGTTGTGGGGAAATGCCGCCGACATTCAAACTATCTTTGTTTTGCAGAAAAGAGCTGTTCGATCTATTTATAAATTAAGTCCTAGATACTCTCTCAGAGATAAATTTAAGGAGATAAATATAATGACTGTGCCTTCTCAGTATATTTTTGATAATCTTTTATATGCCCATAAAAACAAAAAATTGTTTAAAAAATACAGTGATATCCATAACATAAATACTAGGAACAAACACAAATTTGTTGTACCTACAACAAGGCTCAAGAAAATAGGTAGCTCCTTTAGATGTCAATGTATACGCTTTTATAATAAACTTCCAAGCCACGTACAAGATCTAAGCCTTAATAAATTCAAATCATTTACTAAACGCAAGTTGTGCCAGAAGGCTTTTTATGCCGTTAAAGATTACATTGAGGACAAAAAGGCATGGGATTGAGCTGCTCCAATTTTATAATTTTTTATGTTTTACTTTCGGAACTTTTTTTTTTTTTTTGCTATCTTTAAAATTATATACACAATGACATGAATATTTACTTTGTGAAGTATAATATTTTTTTATTATTTTTTATTATTGTGAATGTGAGGACTATGTGGGTCATATATATATATTTATTTTTCTCAGTTACTTTTAATGATCATCTGGCAGTTGTGAGTACTTTATGCGGCCTACCCAAATGTCCTTTCTTTGGTATTGTTCGTCGAATCATTGAGCTCCTTTTAAGTTCTGAGTTGAGCTACACGATTACTGACAAATGCGTGCGTGGAATGGACAGGTCCACTCACATCTGTATGGTTCTTTCCTCAAAAGACCATTTCAGACACAAATCTACATGGTCCTCAAATAAAATGCTCTGACCAAGATTATTTCCTGGTTTTTATATACACATTGACATTAATGAATTTTATATACTTTTAAAGTATTATATTATTTAAATTATTGTGAATGTGAAGACTATGTGGGTCATTCCTTTTTCTTTTTGTTTTTAATTTTTTCTCACTTAGTTCTAATTATAGTCTGACAGTTTTGAGTAATTTATGCGGCCTACCCAAATGTCCTTTCTTTGGTATTGTTCGTCGAATCGTTGAGCTCCTTAATTCTGAGTTGAGCTGCACGATAACTGACAAATGCGTGCACTGACTGGACAGGCCCTCTCAATCTGTGTGATGCTTTCCTCAAAAGACCACTCCAGACACCAATCTACATGGTCTTCACATGATCTGACCAAGATTATGTCTGGACTTTAAAAGAGACTGTGACCTCTGAGTTTGTTTCGGCCTTTCTTCTCAGAGTAGTCAGTTAGGAAACGCCGACCTCATCTAGTTTTTAAAATATGATTGACGTGTAAAAGTGTTTGTACAAACCTATTTACAGAAATAAAATCATTTATCATTTATCATTCAGAAGCCCGAAAATCTGTCAGTCTGACCAAGAGGTATCGTGTTACCCTGTTACTGGGTTGTGGAGGTCAGATAGGCAGTCGCTTCAAGTAAAATACTGGTATTCAGCTGCATCCGGTTAGATTGGAAGCTGACCTCACATAGTTGGGAAAAGGCTAGGCAGATGATGTTGTCTAAATTATTTATATCTTAAGTCTCTGATCACTTGGGGGTTTGACGTTGACGACGACAACTAATAGAGAATTATGGTACAAAAAGACATGTTGCGGCGACTACAAATAAATTTGGAAAAGGTGAGGAGAGTGCTGAAAGCTAAGAGACGTTTTAACGTCTCAAAAATATGTATATGGATAAACTGACGTTAATCATTACTTACTTAAATTTATGCAACGCTTGGGTGCGTCTATTCCTGTTGAACTTTCCCATTGACGATAATACTGATACTACTTGTATCACTATTCGCGTTGAACTTTCCCATTGACGGTAATTCTGATACTACTTGTATCACTATTCCCGTTGAACTTTCCCATTGACGGTAATACTGATACTACTTGTATCATTATTCTCGTGAACTTTCCCACTGACGGTAATACTGATACTGCTTGTATCACTATTCCCGTTGAACTTTCCCATTGACGGTAATTCTGATACTACTTGTATCACTATTTCCATTGCACTTTCCCATTGACGGTAATACTGATACTGCTTGTATCACTATTCCCGTTGAACTTTCCCATTGACAGTAATTCTGATACTACTTGTATCACTATTCCCGTTGCACTTTCCCATTGACGGTAATGCTGATACTACTTGTATCATTATTCCCGTTGAACTTTCCCATTGACAGTAATACTGATACTGCTTGTATCACTATTCCCGTTGAACTTTCCCAGTGACGGTAATTCTGATACTACTTGTATCACTATTCCCATTGCACTTTCCCATTGACGATAATACTGATACTGCTTGTATCACTATTCACGTTGAACTTTCCCATTGACGGTAATACTGATACTACTTGTATCATTATTCCCGTTGTACTTTCCCATTGACGGTAATACTGATACTGCTTGTATCACTATTCCCGTTGAACTTTCCCATTTACGGTAATTCTCATACTACTTGTATCACTATTCCCGTTGCGCTTTTATACCGTAACTATTCGCGACCAAGAAAATGTTGTAAAATGTTAATGGAAACACCATCACGAAAATTCGAAGAATTTTGGTTTGCCATTATTAAATAGAATTGAAAAGTTTACTTTAATAATTTACTATAAGTAATAATGTCTATGATGCGTAATTTGGTACGTACTATTTGTTTTTAGATAAAGTTTCATTAAATATGTCTTGTTGTGGCGATTTTCTGTAGGATATCGTCGCCTTTGATTTTTCACCAGGCGTTTAAAAAAACGTTTTAAATGGGAATACGGAGACATATTGTAGGAGGACACGAGTCTCACTATTTCCATTCGTCGTTTCTTAAGTCAATGGGTATAGTGAAACTGATTTGAAAGAAACGTGCAGTCTCAGTATTACCATCGCAATGGGTAATTGGAATATTGAGACCCACCCCAATGTGTATATATAAATCTGTAAATGTGTATCTATCGAGACTCAACAGGACGCAGCCTTGAACATGATGAAATGTGGTAATTAAACACCTTTAAAAACGTTTAACCGAAATGAAAAAACCCAACATTTATCACATGATGACCGTTTTACAGATATCATTGGTTTTCATTGTCGTTATTTTGTCCCCAGATCTTCCTCAAGGGACAGATAGCTAAAGGATTCAACCACTTTAGGTTTCTCTTGGGAGCCATTTTTCGAAAAGGGTGGCTGTAAAAGCCAATTATTTTTAATAGAGTAACCGTGGCGTGTCTTGCCGGCTCTTCTCCATAGGAAATGACCAGTTGGAACCGTGCACGACGTTGCATAAGTGCCCGTGTATAAAATAAAATAAAATATTAATTAGGTATAAATGAAATAAAATATTTTGATTTTTGATTTTGGAACCAACGAATGATTGAATTTTGCGATCTGTCCTGTGAACCGTCAGTTATAGAAAAATCATTGTAATGTTTGCGTCTGGAGACTATAAGCCGAAAGTTTTGATTTTAGGATGTTTTCAACTAGTAGATTGTATCAATTTCTAGTCATTGAAAATGTCGTGAGGTATGTTTCGAGTACGAATGTGGATGGCTATAAGACTGGTTTCACAGCTGTCTGCGAGACCCGCAGGGACCGCTCGCACACGAGAGACCCGCAGTGCTCAGAAACGAGAGAGTTATTACGATACGGATACTGGTATTGTACGGGCTCTACCCGGAGCGAGTTGCGTACGGACCAATCCGAGTCGCTGTGAAATAATGTTCTAGCCCCTCACGTGTGTCTCCGTTCCGGGAGTCCGTATGGGCGGCCCGCACGGGTCTCCCGGACAGCTGTGAAACCAGCCTAAGCGTGGGGGTGGACCAAATAAACTACGGATAGACTGTGTTAAAGATGATAATGGCTAGAAAGGGTGTGAATACCGAGATGGCGACGAATAGAAGAAAAAAAAAAGAATTTAAGAAAAAGACATGTTACGCCGACCACAAATACATTGGGATAAGGGACAATTTACAATATAGTACCTATTCTCTGCCAATTTTTAACTTCACACTGTCATGAAAATAATACCTAATTTAGACATAATTCAATGTCTCAAAGGTAAGTTTTTAACTTTTAGTTTTACTAAACCCGAAATCACGAAAAAAAAAAATCAGCTGATCCATATATTTTGACGAGTTATGCGAACATAAATGTAGGCACAGCAATTGTTTTTTTTATCGCCATTTCATGTTTGGTACTATAGTAAAAGTTGTTCATAATGATGAGTAAAGTCGCGTGTTTAAGTTTGCGCACTGGTTAAAAAGTTTTCCTGTATATAGCAGATAATAACGGATCGCCATACCACAGTATAAATAAGTAATATTATTATATTTTCAGAGAAAACGGCCGAAACGACACGCTTCGAAATCACAGTGTACAATATGTAAAAAAAAACCAATCTGATCCGAAAGGGGCACATAGGTACTGCGATAACATTACCTAAAATATTTTTTTATTATTATTGAAAATAAATGTTAATGCTATTTCAAATTCACATTTTAAGAGAAGGCTCCCTAAATTGTATGTTAATTTGCATTAATATTCTGAAAAAGTCACGCATACCATCAAAATGGAACTTTAGTATTACTTGGCTTTTATGTCTAAAACAATTATTGACAGTAAGAAAATATAGTTTATTATCCAAATATAAGATATTTTTTCTCTAGATCATCTATTACTTTAGTTATAAACGAAATAAGAATTGAGACTTACGACATTTAGTTCCGTGCTTGAACACTACCAAAGAGCGCACGCGATATTCAACTTTATTACTGATGTTTTAGCGTTTAGCATATAGTGGAGTAGAGGGGTGCATTGGGGTGGAGTTTGCGTGGAAATTGTCTTTAGGGTGCCTGGGTTTTAAGTACGAAAATTACTCAAAATTTATTAAATATTAGCAAATTTTCAACAGGGGTCATAAGTTATGATTTGTAGACACCTGCTAAACGACGGCCGCCCGCGCCCCATGTAAAATCCGGTAAAATTCTCAATTGCAATTTTTTCTGGAAATATCCACATAAATATACTCTCAATTCGATACTTAACGACACCTTCACGGATCAGACAGGGTTTTTTTTTACATGTTGTATATCAGTACGCAACTGTATCGAGTGCGCGACAGTTACGCACGGATGCGGAAGGTACTACCAAGCGGCCGCAGTTAATTATTTTAAGGTCACTGCTGAGATATAATACTGTTACTTTTATTATACTGTGGCCATATATTGTAACAATATAAAATGAACGAACATTTACAAACAATACGTTAACATTGTTTCGACTAAAAATTTTCATAGCTTCAGTCTACCACACAACAATGAAATTGTGTGTAAATTAATATTAATTAATATTATTATTTACTGCCAACGGTTTTATTACAAAACAGTACCTAATTATCAATTTTAATGATAACATTATGATAGTGTAATAGAATTTGAATAGTTATTTTATTAATTAACCAGAATACCCGCGAAATTTCGCTGATTTATATATATTTTTTTAATATTTTGTATTCATATTCTTTATGGCACCTCTTTAGGTCATGAGATATCAGAAAAAAAAATTGGCCCAGCTTGTAAAGGGGAGGTGTGAAAATTGATTCACTGTAGTATTTAAAAGATTCCAGTAAACGAGGGACTGATTGTATTTATTATTTCGAGTGACTGATTTTCGTCTAATTTAAACAGATTAGCTAGAGTTTTGAATATTTTATTTATTTATTTGAAAGCTGTTGATTTCTATGACATAATGTCATTTATTGTTCAATTAAACTAGGGTCGTAATTATGTATGCCTTTTACGAAGGTGTAGAACAAAATCAATAAAATCTCTTTGAAGGAAAACAGGCACCCAGAACCAAAATCGAACAAAAAAAAACCAAGCACAGTATTCAAAAATAATTCGACGAAAATCCATTATTAAATCAAAGGCCCTTTCAGACAATACAGGCGGTTGTCTCAGACGTCGCCAGACAAAACCGCGCGGTAACGAAGCTGTTCAGCAGTGATATTGTACAGTACGCCGCAGTTTCCGAAGCTCACAAGTTCCTATTGTGTCTGTTCTCCCGGACAAATTACAGGCGGTATTAGGGTTGCCAACCCTATTATATAATACAGTGTGAGTCTTTATAATGTGTGCTTAATTTCGATCGACGGAAAAATATAAAAAAAACTAAATATTTTTTTTTTTAATTGTCTCAACTTTTTTTTTTTTAATTGCCTCAACTCGGTGTAAATTTTAAACTGAATGATCTATCGCGATGAAACAAACTCCTTAATGATTGGAAATAATTAGGCGTCCTCATAATATTTTTTTTTTTTTTTTTTGCAAAAATCAGTTTCGTTTTTCATCAATTTTTACAGTAATCGTAAAAATTCTCAATACGACGCCAAAAAGATCGAAAAAAAAAATGTATTCTTATTTCCGTCGATAAAATTAAGCATAGATTCCCTCATTTCGATATGTGCACATTATAAAGACTCGCACTGTATAATATCCTGCTATATTAGAGGCCTAAATACTATATTTCTGAAGAAAAAATATAGTAGGTGAAACTATATCTTTATTTCAATACAAAATAGCGAGATGATCGCAATAGTGCCAGTGTTAATCTCATAAAAGCTGAATTAATGGTATTTTGTAACCTTAATTTAGAGAATAAAAACAGATATGAGACATTAAAGAAAAACCTGTTAATAAGTAGCAAAAAATGAGCATATTTTTAAAGAATAAAAATGTTTTTAAAAATACACACAATAATTTTTTTTCGCTATCTAAGTATTATATTTTATTTATTTATTTATTTATTTATTTATTTATTGCACAATGGACACATCGTTACAAGCATAGCTTTACAAAAAACTTACTTAAAAACTAATGGAAACTAAATTTACTAAAAATAAAATAAATAAACTAAATTTTCAGGCAATGGCTTCAAAAATACTGTATCTGATATTTAAAAATATGTTGGCAACCCTAGGCGGTTCAGTGCAAAGGTGTACCAATAGTACACACACATTTCGTCAGTTACGTTTAAGTCCCATGTAATAGGGGCGAGCCTACTGCCATCAACCGGGCAGCGTAAATACAAAGGCGGATGCAACACAGACACCCAGAGTCTTTGCTGCATTACCTTGCGAATAGCTCAAAGCAGTAATAGTCCGTCCGAATCCAGCTGCAACACAGCGGTTTGTAGCGCAGCAGCATTTGTTTGTGAAAAGACGGATACAAAGCAAAAAAAAAAAATATTACATTGCCTGTATTATTTCAGTATTATTTCCGTTATAGATTATATTAAACTGTCGAAAAATTGATCACTGGATGAAACGGGTTGGGTTAGGTTAGAACTGTGACCAACCATTACTACGCGCTACTTCCAAGTTGAACGCAGCTGGGTAGGCTATTAGTCTTAGCGCAAGGAGCGCTACGTCGCAAACAAGTTTGATAATTCTGTATTGCAGTCGTTTTTGTTAAAACAATGTATTTCGGAGCCAATCATATTGCAGACAGTATTCAAATGTCTGTGGTGTAATGTAATCGTGTTTGTAATTTTTTATTCATACGGAGGCGGTTGCGTTGCAGAATAGCTACTGTCTGTATTCTTTTTTGTATTTACGCAACCGGGTACAAATCCAGACTCTGGACTACTACTGAGAAATTTCTGATGGAAAAACCCAATAATACTTTGCCCGACCTTGGAATCGAACCCAGGACCTCATGCTCAGCAGTAACGCCTGTGACCACTAAAGCCACGAGGCAGCGAATGAATTTTGAAGTTTACTTATTATTCAATGTAATTAATTAGCTATGTGATTAACACCCAGTTGCACAAAGAAAAATATTAATATCCCATTACGTAATGGATCATTAACGCTAATTATTTCATTAATTTCAACAAAGAATCATTAAAATCGAGTCTAATGTTGCTTTCAACAAGTTAATGGAAGATTACTATTGAATGACAGCTTTAAAAGTTAAATTTCTTTTCTGCATCCGGCTATAAAACTGGTTGCTAAAAAAATCGATGGGAAGAAGGCGTGAGTTTATGTATATGTTTGTTGAAATATCTGTCTGAAAGATCTTTCATATCACTTAACTTGAAACAATTTAACTTAAATAGTATTTTTTATTGAATCAATCTACTCTTTATTAGACGTTTTACCAACAAAGCGGCGCTAAAGCAAAGTTCTTAGAACTACCCCAATTTAGCTCAGACCCAGACAAGTTGAAAAGGCCAATTTATAGTTAAAAACGACCGTGTCAAAACCAAGCAACATTAAAATAAAGTTACCCACTCACAAACGACTTTTGCAGCCATTGAATGGACCGAGATCTAAGTTTAACGTGCTAAGACCACGATGAAGTCATAAAAAAGATTTTTCTTTTATAGCAAGGTTTATGGGGGCCTGGAATAAAAACGTACTTTGTGGAATGTCAAGAATGAGGTTATAAACCCTTAGATGGACTGGCATACCTTTTAATTGTAGCATTAAAGAGGACTCCCTAAATTCTATGTTAATTTGCATTAATATTCTGAAAAAGTCTGCATACAATCAAAATGAAACTTTAGTATGTGATTTTTTGGATCTCTTTGTTTCCATATTATATAAGACAGTTACGTAATTAGAACATTTTCGCTCGATTAATTTTTTATTCTAAAATCATGTCTTTTTAAGATTATTTGAAACAAAAACAAGATTACTCGGCTTTTATGGCTAAAATAATTATTGACAGTAAGAAAATGTAGTTGAATTCAGATGTAATATATATTTTTTTCTCTCAATCAATTATTACTTTAGTTATAAACGAAATAAGAATTGAGACTTATGACGTTTAGTTCCCTGCCCGAACACGACCAAAGAGCGCACACGATATTCAACTTTATTACGGATGTGTTAGCGTTTAGCACATAGTTGAGTGGTAGTGTGCATGGGGGCGGAGTTTGCGTGGAAATTGTCTTTGGGGTGCCTGGTCTTAATATGAAAATCGCGCGACAAGCGGTGTCTTTGTGTCGTGTCGCGTGTCGCGCCTGTTTGTAAGAGCCTTAAAACCTTAATACAAATTACATTTACTTATTAAAATTACTTATTTTTGTTTAAATCAATTTTGAATTACGCTCGAATATTGTACCTACACCATATTATAGGTATGTTACAGCGATTCTTTATGTAATGATTATTATAGGAACTGATTTTTGTCCTGTGACAAACAATAAATTAATTTTAATTTGATACAGGCATCATGCTTTTACGTAGGGTATTAAATCTCCAGTCACAAACCGTAACGTAAATCATACCTACTCAAATTGACAAATAAAAATACCGGAGAATAAAATCATAAATATGTAGAAGGCAGGCGATGAAACTTCAGCCTAAGAATTTATATGAGAAGAGGAAAATAAGTGATCCTTAGTTACTTACATGGTATGACTTTTTGATTTTGGTTTTTATGTGAATTCGTCTTCTTTGTTGCGTGTCGACACGAGTGTGTTTCCACTTTGACCGCCGTCTGTAACAGAAATGTACACATTAGCCGATTACACTTAATGTTTTTTAAACTTATGTTTTTATGAGTGTGTTTTAGTTTAATTTGTAATCTTCTGTGCGAGTCTCGTAAATACTTTTTCTTTCTTTCTTTCTATTACTTTTGGCTAAAGCTGCGTTTTCACTATCCTGCCGAGGGAACATTTTGTTTTGAGCAAATGTTTGATGTTCTGCCGAAGTTCGCTCAAAACAGAAAACATCTGTTTTCACTACAACGAGAAAACGAACTAGTTCTAAACAAAAACTTTGACTAGACAGTTCACTCGTGCAGCTGCGTTCTCATTCTCACTCGGTAGATATGGACGATCAGGACTTTGATTTGCTTTTGGCTAGAGCAGCGTTTAATTAGCATAATAAAAACGGAAACAAAAAATAATCTTTGAGCGGTCCCATAGGCATGGATGGGCTTCATACTTTTTAATTAATTGCAAAGTTTTTTTTCTTGATTCCACTCCATGTTTGCGTAGAATATTAAAACTATCGGATACAACCGAGCACGTCCAACGTCGAGCAAATTCACAAAGCAACTGCTCACTCGCCGGTGACGTGGTTTTCACTGAATAAATGAGCGAGCGAGCAATCGTTCGGCGAGTCCAACCGATCATATTTTAACGAACATGTTCGCTCGCTCAAGTGTTTTCATTTATCGCGCGAACAAACGCTTGCTCGCTCAGAACTGTTCAGAATGCTAAGTGAAAACGCAGCTTTACACTTAATTGAGAATCCGTATATTATGTTAAGTGGGTATGTACAGACAAAAGAGGTAGATAGGTAAGCAAGCAGGCAGCTAACTTGCAAATACATCTAATCCATGTGAGTATCAAATCTTCGATATCTCATCTAATTTAAAAGTAATAATGGGTACGCGTCAATTATGCCTGTACCTGTATACCTAACTCTTTTGTCAACTAAGTATATCTACATGAACATCATGTTTTTCTTTTGATATTACAGAGAATATTAATATTGAGAAACAGTCTGATTATAACTTGGATAATTTCCATTTGTGGTGTGCACAAAACTTCAAGCATTAATAATTTTAAAAAAACATACATATATTAATATTAATGCGCTGACAACATTTTAAAATTTGTGGCCGCTCCAGAAAATGCTGACTGAATGGCGAAAGATATTGCAGTCATTGAATTGGTTATCGGGAAAACCAGTTCATTGGTCACATTGGTGGAAAAATAGAGGATTAATGAAATATGAAGTCGAACCGGCCCTCTGGCATCAGCGAATACTTTTATGGTGCTGAGTAAAAAAATGACGTCGCAGAATGTCTTCGAAAAGAGTATCGCACCACTATAATGTAAAGAAATTAAATGTATGCATTTGTTTATTGAGATTTTCTGGATATTACAGGATCTTTTATTTTTATCGTTTTTTTTCTTTTGAATATGTAGAAATGAGAAACTTAACAAAAAATATTGTTATTTTTATTTCTATTCTCCTAAAATCGTTTCTTTTTGTTAATAAAACTACGTAAATAAACCTTATTTATATAGTTGATACTTATTTTAGTAGTTACCTATTTATTAAGTTTTGCACTACTTTTGACTAGCTTTGCACTGTGCGAAAAATTCCCAGTCCCCTTCATGATAAAAACTTATAAAAAGGCATAGGGCAGATAAAATTTCCCGGTCGACCATAAGTTTATTTTTTTTATTCGAGGTTATATCTACCCGGACGCTGACGAAGTGATGGGAAAGCAAACAAAAAAGGAAAACTTCACTCGTCCTGATGCTCCGATAAAGTTCACAAAAGACGGGGCCAAGTTTTTTTTTGTGGTTTTTAGTACGTTAGCTTTTTGAAAGAGGAATATCGGAAAAATTGCGGGAGGTTACGGTAGACTAGTTGGTAGAAGTGACATTTTCTTTTTCAAAGGAAAAATTTGTGGATTTTAATTGAACTGGATGGTGGATTAAATTGTAAAATGTCCGTAGAAATATGTGGTAAGTGTTACTGTTATGTAATTGGTGCTGCAAATCAGTAGTCACTTTTGCACTGAGAATAAGTTCTGTAAAATGTTTATGATTTTAAGTTGCATAATTGTGGAACTGGATTTTTTTCATTTTCTTAAAACAATATTCTTTATTTTATTGTTAAAATTAGGCTATAAAGCTACCTATAAAAAATAAAAAAATATTTAAACAAAATTATTATAAAATCCAGTCACTTTTCACACTCAAAAATCCGCCATTGGAAAAACGGGTGCTTATCCATCGTACCAAATAATGGAATAAAGCACTATAAGTAGGTCACGTCAGGCGAGGGTTAACCTAGATAATTTATGTTCAGTGCACTAGGCGGCCATGTTGCCTGACAGTGCTGCGTTCAACATTTTTAATTTCACTTCCACTGTTCGAATTTTAAAACAGTTATCTAATTTCCTCCAGACCTATGAACTATCCTTTAGTGTTTTTTTTAATTTTAAATCAATGCTTCAGCATAGGCGTACTTACAATATTTTATTCATTTAAAAGTGTATCCATGGAGTTTCTAGCGTGTTCCTTTTGATAGAAACTTACTTACACTTTGGAATGGGCAACTAGTTTCATCTTTCTGACTGACCGACTCCTTGTCAATTCAAAATTGCCTGAAAATGATTTAAGTTTAAATTTCAATCAGTCTTTATCGTTCCCACTGTTGGGAGGGGAATGGGTGGGTTTTTAATATTCAAAGAATTATAATGCATGGTCCTTTCGTCCGTTAATGGGTCCGACTCTAAGGTCCATAATGTTTAAGGTCAGGTTACGATAGACTAAGAGATAGAATTGGTAGGACCTACGGTAAAACTAAAGCTACCTAGTTTCAACAGTTATTGGCAGAGTTTGAACGGAAAATTGCAGTTTTTCTTCATTTCCCACTAGCAATTCTTCATACGAAACCACTCGTGAAAAATACTGTTAAGGTAGTTTGAAACTAGTGCGCACAGGGAGAAGATCCGATAAAGAAATAAAACTTCTTTTTAAAAACTCAACCAAAAGATTAACTCGGGAAACTGAATTATGCCACAACTTCATAATCTATTTCGTAAAACTCTTCGAATAGATTCAATTTGTATGGTTTATTGTAGAAGTTTCGTGGCTTTGGGTCATTTAATTTTTACTTTAAGTTTTGAAAGATTTTAAGTATGTGAAATAATAATATGAAATTTGTAGTAACAGATTTTATTTGGTGCTTTGAAGCTGCATTGGTCCTTTATGATTTTAGTTTGTGAAATTTAACATTTTTTAAATTCGGAATGATAATAAGAAAAAAAAAATACATGAACTGGTTACCTTATTCTTTTCTATGGTATTTGGATGCATAAAGAATATAGGTACCAATATAGGTACCAAGTTAACACACGCGTAATTACGGCCGAAATTGAGTACTCGTAAGTATTTAAAATCTTACAAAATCAAAAACATAATTGGAGAATAACTGAGTTCGAGAAGTACCGACGCAAGCCTCTATATAAAAAAAACCTGCCAAGTGCATGTAGGAACACGCACAATGAAGGGTTCCGTAGTTAAGATGAATTTATCCCAAATACAAACTTAACATTGTAGTTGAAAAACATGTTCTCCCATACATTCCAACTGCAAATGTAAGTTTGTATGCACAATATTGAGAGATTTACCATGTTATTTTAAGACCATAGACTTCTTATATATTTTTTGTAATCTATTGGTAAAGAACTTTTCTCTGTATTTTTTTCAATATTTTAGGTACAGCGATTTCGAAGTTAAGGGGGGAAATGGTCAATTTTCATCAATTTTCTTAAATATATTTAAATTCATGTACTTTAAAATTATGAAAAAAAAAAAATTGAAATCGTCGCAATAAGTCCTTTCATTTGATATGTCACTCGGTATAGTTTACAAAACTTTTTTTTAAATTTTCTTTTTTGCCCCCCCATAAAGTGAGCCCCATATTCAAAATTCATTTATTTACGTTACACGTCCGTATTTGAGTCACAGAATTACATATGTATACCAAATTTCAACTTAATCGGTCCATTAGATTCGGAGCAAATTGGCTGTGACAGTCGGACAGGCCGACAGACAGCCAGAAAGACACACAAGTGATCCTATAAGGGTTCCCTTTTTTCCTTTTGAGGTACGGAACCCTAAAAATAATTCCGAATAGACGAATAATAAGGAGAAGGAAAAGAAATAACTTTCAACGATCGCGGTACTCAAATAACTGATAAATCTCAAATTTCTATTAACTCCACAGAAGAAAACGATCAAAACGATGAGCAAGTTAAAAAGTAGGATTTTGTATTCACAACAAAAAAATTATGAAGCCTTTTGAAGACTTTTACTTTAGCGACTTCATTTTTTATGAGACCTGTTTTTCCGTCTCTAGAGAATGAAAGTATTATGATACAACAGACTTAATACAATCCGCTTTTTCGCTCCAAAATTACAATGCCAAATTACAATTTCAGCTATATCTTAAAGAAGTGTGTCTCGTAGACAATTTCTTTCGGCGCCGGCTCATAAATTGTCAATTTAATCACGTCTCTTTTCCTCCGTTTCTTTTTTCTTTTTAATTGTAACATCGTTTTTGACTTCGGAAATGTTGATTTTTGTTGTAAATTATTTATTTTCGTCTTTTTTATTCAGTTCAGTCTTGAGTATATAGGGTGGCAGGGACATCGACGCGAAAACTGTTACCATGGATTCAGTACATGATTCTGAACACCCCTGCGTTTAAATTTTTCGTCCGTTATTTGAAAAAAAAATCAGCTGTTCCATACATTTACTTACTTATCATAGGCACTTTTCTATGATACAGGTGATTAAAAAAAAAAAAATTGACGTTCAGAATCATGTACTGAATCTATGGTAACCGTTTTCGCGTCAATGTCCCTGCCACCCTGTATTATTTAATTGGTCAAAACATATTTGTCCTTAGATTGCAAATATAATGTACCAATCTATTTTATTTAATCACTAGCTTCAACTTCGTCCGCGTGAAATTTCGGCCCCCGACCCACCGTGTCGCATCGCATCACCCGCGCGCTATAACATCGTTTTTTCTTAGCGTTCTCTCTGACTTTTTCCTTTTTACTCGGCTCCTAAGGGTCATAGCGTGATGGTACATTGCCTATAACCTTCCTCAAGAATTGAGCGTTCCAATGCAAAAAGATTTATTCAAATCCGACAGGTAGTTCCGGAGATTACCGCTACATACAAACAAATAATTTTTTTACCTGTTTATAATATTATATTAAAAAAGTATGTCATGATCAAAGAAGTCATTAATTAATGTTATGCCTACATTATTAATTTACTACAACGTGGGTTGCCTCTCTAAAAAATCTATTACGCAATTTTATGCCAGAGTTGGTCCTTCGAGACAAAAGTTCGTTTTAGTGCCGTTTAGAAACCTATCTAACTTTTAACACGGTTGCCCAAAAAGGTGTGTAATGTTTTGATTAAGTTGACAAAATGTTCTGGTAATTTTCACAGTAGGTGCAGTAAGGCCGTACGTCAGTGAGAATGAAACCAATACAGTGTGTATCTTTATAATGTGCACATATCGAAATAAGAATTTTATTTTTGTTCTGTTTGCCGTCTTATTGAGAAATTTTACGATTATTTTAAGAATTCAAGAAAAAAAAACTGATTTTTGCTAAAAAAACATGTTTATTTTCAATTGAGGGTAGGTTTTTTTAACAAGTTTTAATTTATGAGAACGCCTAATTAATTCCAATTATTATGGAGTTTGTTTCATTACGATAGATCATTTAGTTTCAAAGTTACACCGCGTTGGTTTTTGTTTTCCGTTTTTTTTTTTAATACCATAAAATAAAAATAATAAAATTTAGATTTTTAAAAATATTTCTTCTATCGATAAAATTAAGCATAGATTCCCTCATTTCGATATGTACACATGATAAACACTCACACTGTATAAGCTGGTTTCTTATTATTTTAAAACTCCATAAAATGCTAAACCAGCTCAAGGTAAAAGTGTTACCAACGACGTGCGGCGTACTGCTAGTACACCTCTGGTAAAGAGGCTGACAGCAGCTAAAGCGCGGTCACTGATGGACAGCATAGAAAAGAAAGAGAAGCGCGCTGACACAAAACACAACGCTAATTATTGCAAAAGCAATTAATTATTGCAGCGGTAATTTATTGCAAAATATGAAGCAATTATCTATTTACAAAAAAATCTATTGATTGGACTAAAAAATTAAAGCACATGATTGTATGTATATTAATTTGGTTTTTATTCGCTAAAAAAAGTTTTTTTAGAGGTATCTTCGTGATTTTTTCTATCGTATCATTTTAGTTGTATTACGTTTTCAACGCACTGTCTAACAAGCTTAGATCCTGAAGAATATCATATATTTTCTGATTTTATTTACTGCAGTGGATCATATACTTTTAAGCATTATAAAATTTACGTTTAGCTCCTGTACTCCCCTTAAAACTTCTGTGAAAACAAGCGCAATGTTAGGTTAAAAAACCCATAAAAAACAACGATCAAAGGAAGGATGAAGTTAAATCCCCCATATCTTGGGAGACACTTAATTTCCTAAGAGCGTTTATCAATGAACAAAGCTTACACTCAGCCGGGGTACGTGGCAGTGTCCGAACAGCCATTACGGTGACTTATTATCTCCTAAGATGGAGTATTTTGGCTTCACACCAAACTAAATGAAGCTGTGTGGAACGGTATTGATATTACGAATCTCAGGAGCAGTAGACTAAGTGAGGACCTCGTGGCTAAGTAATATCAGCCGCACGGGTCGATCCATCAGGTTAAGGCTACGTTTGCCGGGGTTGGTCCGTGGATGGGTGACCATCTTTACATACCGAGACTCCTCCGTGCCTCGGAAAGCACGTTCAACCGTTGGTCCCGGCTGTCATTCATGGCTCTTTGACAGTCGTTGCAGATCGTCGGAAGACCGAAAGTCTGACAACCAGTCTTACCAAGGGGTATCGTATTACACAGTTACTGGGTTCTGGAGGTTAGATAGGCAGTAGCTCAATGTAAAATACTGATAAACGAAGCCGACCCCAACATAATTGGGGAAGGCTAGACAGATTGAGAGCAGTAGATCAAGTGGCTTGGATTATAAAGTCTTGCAGTTGATGTGATTTGTTTTTATAACATAACATAACATTTGTTTTTATAACATATCATAACATAACATAACATCACGCCTATAACCCCCGAAGGGTTAGACAGAGGTGCACCTATGTACACCCACATTTCGCCAGTTATGTTTAAGTCCCATGTAATCGGGGCGAGCCTCTTGCTATCGACGGGGCACAAATCTAGACTCCGGGTTGCTACTGAGAAATTGCTGATGGAAAAACCCAATAACACTTAGCCCGACCGAATCGAGCCCAGGACCTCATGCTCAGCAGAAGCGCTTGCGATCACTAGACCAACGAGGCAGTCAGGGTTCTATCAATTTTAACATTAGGTATAAGTAAAGATACCGAGCCGTTCACCGCCAGCTAAACTAAGTTGGTTCAGTTGACTGATCTACTGAACTTCCAATGTAATGTATTCATAAAGTTTAAAATTACGATTTACGCGAGTCAGAATGTACGCTTTGACGAATTGTTTAATTGAGAATTTTCATAATCGCGATGTACGGAACTTTGAAAGTTTGCTATGACAAATTAATTAATTGAGAATGTTCATCAGCGCGATGTTCGGAACTTCGAAATCTTGCTATGACGAATTACTAAATTCCGAATGTTTACCATTGAGATTCTGGACGAGTATTTCGGTTCTATGTGCATAGAATTAGATTTAGCTCGCCAATTTTTCATAAATGTGGGTGGAACTACTACTGAAAAACTGGCAAGCTAGACTTAACAAACCTTAAATTAACTTAAAAGCTTAGCTGGCAGTGGACGACTCGTTTTAAGGTACAGTACAACAGCATGTCTATGGTAATAATTTGACAGTGACAGTGCAGTAGCAGTAAGGGCACTTTGGGCGATCCAGTTTCGTCCTCGCATGTCATTTAAGAGATGTTTGTCTACACTATAATAATATCATAACGAGGTAAAATTTGTTTGTTTGTAAGTTTGTATGTAGGGGCTAATCTCCGGAACTAGCAGTTGGATTTGAAAAATTATTTTTGCAAGCCCAATGCCTGAGTAAGGAGGCTCGCAGACGAAGTTGCGGGTAGAATCTAGTTAATGATATATTTTTATTCGAAAATTTTATTTACTTTTACAGGTTCGTTGAATGTGTTGTAGAGAAGAGCAGCCTCATTTTCAAGAAGAGGCTTGTTGAATATTTTTATTTGTTATTGTGGAAAATTTTCAGTTCGGCTGTAGAATTGTTTCATAATTATCGTCAACTCTTTATCCCAGTATTTCATTTTTCACTGAAGTAATTGGATATAATGTTAAGAGTAGTTAGATATTGAGATAGGAGCCTTTTAGCCTCGTACAGAACTTTCTGTATTTTTTTTACCTAATATTCTTTTGTTCTTTTATGTTTCCAAATAAATATTTTATGTTTCTCTTCAATATCTTTATTCTTTTATATCTTTCTTTTTACTTTTATAATAATATGCTTGGAGTTTTGCAAACAGCTAGATCAACTATTTTAAAATAAACTTTATAAATTAATGAATAAGTGAGCCACTTACTTGAAACTCTAGTTTGTATAATACAGGATATTTTCTTCGTTGGTCGCAGAGTTTTGGGAAGTTCTTCAGTTCGACGGGCCGGTCCGGTATCGTCTCCGATATGGATCCGTTCTCGTCCGCTGTGGAAGAAATTATGTTAGTAGGTACATACACTACTGTTACATTCGGTTGTTAGTAACACTTGAACACAGTGATACACTTGTTCAGGGCATGTTGACAGCCGCAGCGGTAGCAGTTAGTGTTAAGGCGAATGTGCGAGGATAGCCCGCAAAATTCAAATTTACTAACTTTTTTTGCAATTTTTCTAACTTCAAATTATCCTATTGAATGTCTATTTCCTGAAATCTTGACATTTGAGGCCAATTGTAACTTAGATTATTGATGATTCTTATGATTATAATTATGTAAATACATATTTGTTACGGCGTCAATCATATTTTGATTAACATACAACTTTACACTGACCTGCAAATTGCAAAAAAAACGTAGACAATGCGAATTTCTCGGGTTATCTTGGCGTATCCCCCTTAATTTGCCGGTTAAAACTGAGTTTTGAATGGTTTATTGGTAGGTACCAAATTGATTTTTACCATAATGTATTATATATCATTCAGTTTATATTTGTTAGGTACTAAATGAAAACATTAAGTAATAATTGTGAACCGAATCTTGTGCTTTTTAAATCATCAATAACTTTAAGATTATTTTTTGTAACATAAATCTAGATTATAGAAGATAAAACCCTGATATTTTGTCATTCAACCCCTTTTTAACCATATAATCTATGCACGGTCCCTCTCAATTTGACTCACCCCTATCTCCTCCCAGTGTATGACTGTATTCTAAACCAGAATTCTCCGGTGCAATCCAGTTAGAACTGGATATATACCGTTGAAGGCACGTGTAATCAGTGCAGGGTGCACCCGCATTAGTTAGTACGTGCTTTGTTAGATACTCTATGGTATACTTAGCATTGTTGAGACAGGCAGCTTGGTATTATAGTTCAAAGACTCGAGAGTTGTACCTACAAGTTAGAAGAGGTGAGTATCTATGTTTTCCTTGAATTTTCGACAATACTTCTGCCTCATTTTTTTTTCTAACAAACAATAATTTGTTTAATCAAATAAACAGTGGTCATCTGTAGGTACACTTGACTTATGCTAGTTACTAAAACAAGTAAGTGTTGCAACCCGTACTATAGTCTGGCCGTTCAGAGAATGCGTTCCTGACACCTGTCAGTTGGACATTTTCTAGTAGTAATGAGTTATCAATCAAATTAGCAAAACACATATTCGTTAATATGAAACTTACAGGTTACTTCTTTCAGAATGTTTTACAAACTATTGTGAAAAAAAAAAAACAAAAGAGAGAGACAGGGGTGTGGGGGGGGGGGGGGTGGAGTTTCTTGCCCACTATTTTCCATACAAAAACTATTGGAAGGGGCGACTGGAATCAATTTTACTATTTTGTAAATTTTGGCATACAAGGGCCTATTTGAAATGAATGATTTGACTTTGACTTTGACTTTGACAGGTGTCAAGAATACATTTTCTCGATGGACGGACTGTAAGTTATGAAATAACATGTACCTAAGAGCTGTAAAAACAACTTGTATTTATAATGGTTATTATTTCAGTTTAAGTAACTATTTTAAAAAAGAACAAATATGAAAAACAAAACTACCTGTCATCTTCGAGAACAATTTTAAATATAGTGCCGATTGGTTATTTTTATAATCCTTCCCGCTCCGAGAAATTATTATCAGAATGATAATGATATTGAACCCCTTTTCTTTTTCCTTTCAATTTTCTCGAAGAGAAAACTGATTGGTGTTAGATCGGCCCAATAAGTTGTTATTTATGTTCTATGTTAAACCTAGAGTAGTCAAATCTAAGTGTGTCTAAGTAAAGCGTCTAGTGTAATGTTTTTCTAAGTGTTATATTCTAAGTGTTATTTTCTAAGTGTTATATTTTAAGCCACATCACTCTTTGTTAAGTAATTACTTTTTTGTTGTCCGTAAAATTAATCTAATCGATTTTTATTACATTATAATATGCATTGGGCCACGTGGTTGATTTCAGCCCACTTCCTCTCACTGAGTGGAAGCCTGTGTCCCAGCAGTGGGAACATTATAGGCTGATTATGCTATTATTATGCTATACGCATTGCGTTATTGTTTAGCTGACACTTATATTGTTGACGTGTTTTATAAAACAATTTCGCTAATATGAACAAATTGATAAAAATGTTCTCAAGAAAGAAATCATCTTTTTATTACCTACTACCTACCGTTCACGTAGGAGTAAATTCTAATAAATAATTTATAAGCGTGTTATTTATCCGAGTCAAAACACCTATAAAAAGGAGTCAAGTGCGAGTCGGATTCCGTGCCACCGTACTATATTAAAAAAAAAATTAGTAAAAAAAACACGTTTCTTGTACGGGGCCCCATACATTTTTAACTTTATTTTTATGATTTATTATTATAGTGGCTAATTGGCTATAGTAGAACACACTCTGAAAATTTCAAGTGTCTACCTGATATGGTTCAAAAGATACCACCCTGTGACAGTCGGACTGACGGTCTGTCGGACTGACACCCTTTGGATTAGGATCCCTAAAAAGTATCTACGCATAGAGTAGATGACTACTCTAGTGGATTACAACTTCAACTTTGGAATTCCTCAAGGTAGTACTCTCGGTCCGACTCTTTTTGCCTTCTATATGAACACCATCCTTAATGCTTCAAAACGCTGAAATAATTTCTTATGCGAACGACACAGCAATCATATTCCACGCCAAAACTTCGGAACAGGTGTTGCCGAAATTGTTCTGCTTACTATCTCCGAGACTCTCAGTAGAAATTTGCTTACACTTAACGTAAAAAAAAAAAACTAAGCTGATCACTTTCTTCAAAACCATAGCTTCCAGTCCTCCTCGTCAATTAACACTCAAATTCCACACTTGCCTCAATGATCACAATTCACCACTCACAAATTGAATCTGTACTCCTATAGACCGCATTTCCTCCCTTAGATATCTAGGTATTACAATAGACGAAAATGTATCATTTCAACCTCACATACACTTGCTAGCGGGCCGCGTCAAAAAACTTATCTACGTCATGAAAAAACTACCGAGACTGCACACCTATTAAAATGCTCCGAACAATATACCTAGGTCTCTCTGTCAATCAGTAGGTAGTCCAGTATGGAACCTCCGTCTGGGGCGGAGCCGGGAAAAGCATATTTATTAAAATAGAAAGAGCTCATAGAACCGTAATTAAAGTGATGCCTAGAAAGCCCTTTAGGTTCCCGACAGGTCTGCTATACAACCAATTTCTGGTTCTTCGAGTACGTCAACTATACATACTTAGTGCCGCACTGCATGCACATAAGTCTATTAAAAAAAGACCTGACTACCAAAGCTTGCTTTCCAAACGTATCTTTCACGTACCTCTTCCTAATGCAGTCTTCTATCTACAATAAAATAAGCAAGCGCTGTGATACTAAAGGATATTATCTGTGCTAAAGGTCATAACATCCACTCGTTTAAAAGAATGACAAAAAGTTGGCTTCTCTCCCTATCATACAACGACACTGAGGATATAATGAGTTAATATACAAGCAAGTCATTCACACAAAACCCACACCTTCAGCTCACCCAAACTCACACACACTATAACTTTTTTTAAATTATTTTATTTTGTTCAATTTATTTTTATTTTGATAGTTCGCTACCCTTATTTAATTAACTATTCTGTGCATTTTCAAACATCCTGAATTAAAATTTAGGATAACGCAACTCAGGCCCCCAAGATACAGCCACTGCCTAGTTTGGGGCCACTGTTTTAATATTATGGTAAATATTCTAGTTACAGTAATCATACAATATCATTATTTTCTGAAATTTATTTTGTAATAATGGACCAATAAATAAAATAATCTTATTATTCTTATAGAAAATAAAAACACTCGATGAAATAATTCGAAAATAATGTAGTAAGTAAAAATCTGACCGAACGAGTTTCCCTGCGAAGATTTATCGTGAAAAATTGGCATTAACGCTTCGGGTGAAAAGCACAGAATTGTGCCCATTTTAGTGAATGAGTGAATTAACCATCTCGACGCTGGGAATGATAAATGAGTGAATGGCGAATGGTAAGGGGTTCAGAGTTGAACAACCCGTGATTTTGTCGACCGTTTTATTGCTTGATAAGTCTGAGACGTTTTGATTCTCCAGAGTTCTTATTTTGAATTGAGGCCCAAGGGACTTGTATTATTTTGATTTAAAAATAAAAGAAAGAATGTGACAGTTTGTTTTTCAAAATTAGGGATCCATTTTTTCTGTGCATTGTGAATGGTATCTATATTTTTTATTTTAGATGACGTACTTAACCCTTCTCTATCAATAATGAAACATTTAGAAAATAAGCTCGTTTTAAACCTTTTAGATAATATTTCTTCTCCCGTCACTAAAACCGTGTTTCTCTTTTGCTTACTTCCTCTTGAGAAAAACGTTCTAATAAAATTGAATTATCCTTTGGAAAACTTTTAAGCTTTACCCTCGCACCTAAGTTTCTATTATTCGCCACAAAACTGGGCACAATATAAAAGGATTTTTTATTGAGTTACATAACATATTTTAAATCAGCTCTTGATCTCGATCTCGGCTGATGGAAAGCGATGGACGAGGTCTATGATGGAAGATGGCCCAGAAGATGCCTGTTCACTCTTGCTTTTAAGGCTGTCGGGTTATACGTGGAAGGGAACACAGACGCCTACAGAGAGTTCCACACTTTGGCCGTGTGCATAATAAATGTGGAGGAGAAGCGCTGAGTACGACTAGTCGGTACATCGACCAAATGCGGATAGTACCCAGAAGTACAGTCTGTAGAAGCTATATACCGTTTTATTACCTCAAATTATGTTTACATGTAACTTAAGAATTACGACTAATGTACTTACCGCCTAATAACGGCACAAATAAAATAACTATGAATTTTTATTACTAGTCTTTTATTACTTGGTTTATTTTTTTATGACATAATGGATGATCTGTTATGCTATCATAACAGATCATCCATTATAATGGCTTTGACAGGCTTTTAATTTAATTAAAATATACCGATAATGTAAATAACATGGTTTATTTCTTTTTAAAAACCAGGAATGAACCTTGTAATTTCTTCTTTTTTCTTAAAAATAATTATGTAAAGTCTATGGCTACAAACTTAAATTGTTTGTTTATTCAAGTCATAACTGTCATTCTGTGATAGTTGTATAAAATGGCTGTTAGTGTCTGTGCATATGATGCGATGTGGCGGTGGCGCAGCGGCGCGCCGGAGTCCGTTGCAAATTGATGTAGGGCGTCAATTTGCTTGAAAAAATTCCTAAGCTACCCAAAGATTATCTTGCATATTTAAATAAAAATAAGCACCTAAATAAATACGAAAAAGTTTCAGAAAACGAGCAATCGGAGACACTCCATTTTCTGGACTAGCAATATCGGAAACGATTTTAACAACCCAAAATCTAATTTCTCGCAAATTTTCATGCAAATAATTCACATACATAAAAGAAGGAGGACTATCAAGACTATACAAAAATCCTGCCAATTTCCCGATCACGTATAACATCACCACTTTCAAAGTTAACCCTTCGATAAACACGCTAAAAATGGGCCATAACATAACGAGTACAAGCCATTTGAAGTGGCGATGGTGGGTCGTTATTGTGTGCGTCTCAATACAGACGGGGGCAGGGTTGAGAGCCTTGAATGGTGCTTCGCTCTGGTACGATGACGGATGTTTTAGATATTCATGCTGAGTAGTCCTTTGCGTCATGAGATACATTTTTTTGTAAAGGCATAAACTTACCGATTAAAAAGTTATCTATACGTTTAGATTACAAAACAGTTTTCACCTTTTGTGTATTGAAGAAATGAAGAATAATAATTATGCTTTTGGGGTCAAGACAGAGTCGTACAATTTTTAGTATAAATTAAAAGCTTTGGGGAACTTGGAACTTGGGGATATAGGTCATCACCCTTATTTTTTACGTGTGTACCTATTATTATTATTACTATTTTCTGCTCTGCCTATTTGTAGTTGATATTAGTTACTAGGATTAGTAAAAAGTTTTGAATATCTAAAAATTCAATTCTTTGTGTATGAGCACTACTAAAAGACAATGGCTAAAGGGTCATACAGACAAGTCATTTCATTGAAAATACAAGACAAGATAAAAATACAAAACGACCGAACAAAGGGCTATAAAATTCTTGAAAAATGTCTTCAACCATTCAGCTGTTCGCGAAATCTCGTTCGTTCCCGCCATGACGCTTTATCGTTCCATCGCAGCTTATCAGTGACATCACGGTGCCTGCTTTATCAATTTGGCGGCCATTTTTGTTGCTAACCCTTGAAAAGCCGTAAGCCGCTTGTATTTTTGAGTTTACGCGATCAATCTACGGATCAGAGAGGGTTGGATCTTCGAGAGAAATCGTCGAGTGACAATTGTGAGATGAATTTTGACTTGATTTATTTTTGTTAAGGGGTTTGATGAATGTTTGTTTATTTAAATATTATTATTGTATTTTGATTACTAAGTTACTTGATTATAATTATAATACATATTAAGTACGGCCACTTACCTATATACGACAGAGTAAAGCGGACTACATCAGAGTTCTTTAAAACATATTATGTAAATTGTTACCGAGAGCACTTAATGCATCAAAATTGCATCTCACTTAATAAGACGATTGCATTTTTTACTTTAATGCTGTAGAGAGCTTTTTACATTCACCGCGTCTTATGAAGTTTCATAATTTTAATAAGTAGGTAGCTACTCAAAGTCTTACGCTTTTCCTATAGTAACATTAATCGTAAACTATATTTTGCAAGAAATTGAGTGAGAAAATATTTTACTTGGAAACCCTGAGAAAATGTTTTTTTTTTTTTTAGATTGTGCATATATTGCGAAATACCTTATTATTATGACTTATTATGACTCACTAACTGCGCCCCGCGGTTTCACCCGAATAAGTCTCGAAACCGTAAGAATATCAGGATAAAAAGTATCCTTTGTCCTAACCCAGGTCATTGTCTACCCATGTGTCAAATTTCCTTCAAATCCATTTGTTACAGTACAATATCTTTGTGCTGTATCTACAATCTACATCGCAATCTTATGTTCTTTATCGCACGTTCAATATCTATTAAATGTTTCTACTATCTGTGATCAACACGTAGTCGTTAGTATATAAGATGCACCTTTGGATAATTATAACCAGACTATACTACATCTTTGGTCTCATTTATACCTAACCATATACTGCCAAGAAGTTTGGCAAATTGGTGACCCCGACGAACGAATACGCAGCAAGAAACATGGCGCAACCACCGTGCAAGGCGAACATAAATCAGCAAGGAACACTTGAAGTAGCTGCTGGCACCTCGGTTTTATCCCGCATTCCGGAATTTTGGAAAGACCAACCCAGATTATGGTTCACGCAACTAGAAGCCATATTAGCACCACAGAAGCAAGGAGACGAATACAAATACTGTACGGTAATAGCAAAGTTATACAAGGAAGAAATACTACAGGTTAGTGACCTAATCACTTCGCCACCGACTACAGATAAATACAAAAACATCAAGGAACGTTTAATTGATTGTTACGAAGAAACAGAACAGCGGCAGTTTCAAAAATTAATATCAGAGACAGAACTCGGTGATCAAAAACCTTCGCAGTTATTACGTCAAATGCGAGTCCTCGGGAGAGGAAAAATCAGTGACGAAACAATTAAACTACTATGGTTCAGGCTTTTACCAACATCAGTTACTACGGTTCTAGCAGTTACGGAAGACATGGAAATTGACAAACTGAGCCTAATTGCAGACAAAATAATTATGAATTCAAAAGTAACCGAAATATCAGCTGTTAGCAACGACACTTCAAACGACAACAATACAGCATGCATTTTAACCCAGCTAGCAAAATTACAGATAGATATTGACGCAATTCAGCAAGGTCGATATGGCTATCGACCCAACACGCACAATCATTTCAAGGAACGTCAACAATTCCCGATTATGAGGCCGAGAACAAACTATAGAGGGGCAAATCGATTTTGTTACTACCACGGAAGATTCGGAAAATATGCATGGAACTGCATTAAGCCATGCGGTTGGAAACCAATGACTTACGTACGGAACCAGGGAAACGAATAAGAGCACAGACAACGGCGAAACTCTGTGCAATCCACCCATCCAATCGCCTCACCATTACCGACCGAAAAAGTGGTATGAAGTTTTTGATTGACACGGGCGCAAATATCTCAGTCATTAGCAAGCAACAGAGATATTCAATTTTTCAAAATGAACAATACACACTATACGCTGCAAATGGGACTAAAATTAGGACTTACGGCGAGAAGACGCTTACCTTGAATTTAGGACTACAACGATGTTATAAATGGAATTTTATAATCGCCGATGTTACACAACCAATAATTGGAGCAGATTTTCTAGAGCACTATAAACTATTAGTCGACATAGCTGGTCGCAAACTTATCGACAAAGTTACAGAGCTGACAACGCATGTAACTTCAGAAAAAGCGGCACAACAAGCAATTCGTACTATCGCAGTGGGAACGAATCCACGTATTACGCAACTTTTAAACAAGTACGAAGACATCACGAAAGAGTCCTCTCTACGCAATGCGCCCAAACATAAGATTGAACACCACATTATCACTATAGGACCACCCGTCGCAGCTCGGGCAAGACCATTACCTCCAGAAAAATACGACATAGCCAAAAAGGAATTTCAAAGTATGATAGAACTCGGAATTTGCCGACCGTCAGATAGCCCATGGGCAAGCCCATTGCATATGGTAAAAAAGAAAAATGGCGAATGGAGACCGTGCGGAGACTATTGAATGCTCACACGTATTTGTTCGGTGTGATAGAATGAAGAAAGCCCTGACGCCGCCGTATGAAGGACCCTACCCAGTAATTAGTAGAACAGATAAAACATTTTGCATTAGGATTAGGGATAAGGAGACAGTGATATCAATTGATAGATTGAAACCAGCTTTCATGATCAATGACGAATCAAACTACGTGCCAGATTCAAAGGATTGCGACAGACATTCACACACGTACGCCACACGATCGGGACGTAAGGTAAAGCCAGTGGTTCGTCTATAAAAATCGCTGATAGAAGCAAGTTATTCGTATATATATTAGCATAGATCTTAACATATACCATTAATTCACAACTACTCGTAACAACAAGACATCTAAAATGGGAAATCAAAGTTCTAAGGACCAGATAACATACAATACGGACAGTTGCCTCAATCAAAACGAAGCGGACAAACTCCGTAACCTGATCCAGGAGGACTTACGGTGGACAAGAAATGTTGCGATGGGACAGATTATTTTAACAATCGGTGCGATCCTAATTTATGGCATAATGAAAACACTGGACAGAAGAATGAAGAGTTTAACGGAAAAAATAATAAACACTCGTGCAACAGCTAAGTCAAAATTACAGACGTCAGCAAATCGCACCACAACAGGCGTCATCAAATTCCACCGCGTACAATAGCATTATTATTTATATACATCAGCAAATAACTAGTAAGGTCTAGATCAAATTTATATTGTAAACACTATTACCATAATATTTACTTTTTTTTTTTCTTTTAAAGGGGGGTGTACTGTTACAGTACAATATCTTTGTGCTGTATCTACAATCTACATCGCAATCTTATGTTCTTTATCGCACGTTCAATATCTATTAAATGTTTCTACTATCTGTGATCAACACGTAGTCGTTAGTATATAAGATGCACCTTTGGATAATTATAACCAGACTATACTACATCTTTGGTCTCATTTATACCTAACCATATACTGCCAAGAAGTTTGGCAAACCATTCAGCCGTTTTAGCGTGAAATCGTAACAAACAAACATAAAAAAAATCTCTTTATAATATTAGTTTCTTAGATATTGTTTGTTCCAAAGCACCTTATTTTTTTTTACTTATTAAATTTCAATGGAGAAAGTATGGAAAGTATGGTATTATGGTTACAGAATTTGATAACGGGAAAAACATTAATTGATTGAGGTATTACATAAAGAAATAACGCTGGTCCTTTTGCAACAATCTTCTAACCTTTTTAGCGATGTCGAAAATTATGCGTAGGAAAGCAAAGGAGTACCTATCTGTTAATCAACATTAGAACGATAGAAACCCTAAGTGCTCATAAACAAACAGAATTGATATCAAATGTTCCATTCCAACAAACTCAAATATTAAGACATTATAACTGACGCAGTAAATTCATTTTCCAAAGCATTATATTCCCCGCATATTAACAATAATGTATTACAAACTTACTTCATTTCGTACGATGTTTCAATTTCCCGGCGGAGCGACGCTGCATACTCAAATTGCATTTAAACGGGAACATACATCATATTATGTATATCAGTATTATAAACACTTTAACATTGTTTTGTCAGGACTACATAATTTATAAGTTAAAATTCGTTTAAGAGTGTTGTGTTAAAAGGTTTTCTGGAAAGTTTAGATGTGAAAACTTTACATTCTTTGTCATGTTTTAGGTTATAAATCAAAGAATAAACGAAAAACTAAAGTTTTTTTGCGGCATTATTATCTAATTAGGTTTTTTCCGTGGCTGCGCCCGCGTGGAGGGTTGAAAATTATCCCACGGGAACATACTACCGAGATAATAAGTATCTTATGTTCTAACCCATCACCCTAATTGCGTAACACACGATCAATCACGGATTTAGATGAACTCTATTTAGCAAGCGTGTCAAGACTACACCATCGAATTTTGGTCCTTGTGTACGCAAACCAGAAAATGTACTCAAAAACCGAGTTGATAAAATAGTAAGTGGTAAGACAAACCAAAATGTTTCCACCAAGGACGACCCCTCCCTAACCTCGTATTTCGTCAGTTTGCTCAGAAACTGAGATCCGTTTTAACAGGAGATAAAAGGGTAGGAACGTTAATCCTACAATCTAGCTTCCTCGAGTCGGGGACGCAATTCGAACACAAAGGGGGAGAGTATCGGATACCCCTTTGCTGTTAAATGGCGTCGAAAACAATGGAATGTTTCTGTGATTTGTTTTATTGTAAGAAATCTGTCTTCATTAACAAAACCTTACAATGGAGAAGAAGCTAAAATATTAGTTCATATTGTTATTAAGTTGCCAGATCTTAGGACGAATGAAGTAGTTGAATGCTAATTAAAAGGACCAGATTGACAAAATATGCGGAACTTAGCAGTTGAATAGCAGAACACAGAAGAAACTATCAACTCTGCAATGACAGAGCGAAGTTGTAGATAACATTATAATAAGTGCATAATACTACCTACTTTTCACGAATTTATAAATAATATAATATAATATAATAATAATATAATCAAGACTATATTATGCCACAACTTTCATTTGGTATTAAATTTTCTGTTTTTTTTTCTAACTGTACAATAGAAACTTTACTTTCCATCTTAGAAAGTAAATCTACAATAGTACAGTCTGACGAATACAAAGAAAACGATAATGAAATAAACACCGTAAAAGTTAGATTACTAAATAGCTCTGAAATCATACGACAAAAACACAATCGACTGTCTAGAGAAAAAAAATCTACTCCATTTGGGCAAAAAGCCCATATTTTAGTAAAGATGCTGATGACGGCCTAAAGTATAATGGCCTTAGAGAACTTTGTTTGGCGTAAGTACGACATAAATTATGACCCTTTGAGGCTGCCTGATGAGTTCCTTGGCCTCTGTATTAACCTTTTTTTTGCTTAGAAAGTATGATGACGTTTTTTTGGGGTTGGAATGAAAGACTGCCTCGTTGGTCTAGTGGTCGCAAGCGCGACTGCTGAGCATGAGGTCCTGGGTTCGATTCCTGGGTCGGGCTAAGTGATATTGGGTTTTTCTATCTGGAATTTCTCAGTAGTTGCCCGGACTCTGGATTAGTGCCCGGTTGATGGCAATAGGCTCGCCCCTATTACATGGGACTTAAACATATCTGGCAAAATGTAGGCGTACTATAGGTAGGTATACCTCTGCCCAACCCTTCATTTATAAAATGAAAGAGGGTTATTGTTTTTTTATAATTGAGAAGGTGTGCTAATTAGATGAAGAATACTGCGATCAGCACTGAGTTTTAATCAGCATTGAAATAAATTATAATGGAAACTTATACCTGACGTATTATTTAAAAATGGAACGAACTTTTTACTTCAACATATGGCAACCAAGGAGTAACTTATCAAACATTTTATTTAAATTTCGATTTGGTTTTCAAAAAGAGCTGTTTAAAAAAAGTAAGAAACAATTTAACATAATGGCGTGTACTGACTATAGCCATTTTGCTTTTGCAACTGAACACTGTTATCTAGGTGTTGTGGTTTGCAGGGGTGATGCCGTATCTCCCCAAGTTCTACGTTCCCCAAAGCTTTGACCCGTTTGCAGTAGATATGTACGAAGAAGAGGTACAGTAAATATCCCTCGGCAAACCTCGTTTTTCGTCAGTCGTCGGTTTCTATCAGTTGCCCTTTGCACTTGGTGCGGACCAGACGCTCTCAATCGACTTGGAAATATATAGAGTTGTTAATACTCTTTTAACTTAATGTAATTTATTTTAAAAGTGGTAGGAAAGCTGCTAAAATCACGGGCACGACAGATAGGAAAATAGTTTTTCAGCTCTATATAGTTCACACAAGAATCAAAACAACAATGAAGTACAGTATCGACCAAAAGTCCATAGGCAAACTCACAAACCAATAGACTGACGCTGCGGTTTGACTTACGACCTTCTTCTATAAGTAGTTACACACACACATACTTACTTTGTCTGCAACTCATACTAGTTCATAATTTCGAGCAATACTGTATATAGCATGCTAGCGCAGTGGATAACCTGCTTTGGTATATGCGATTATGGCAAGCCGAGAGGGTTCGAATCTCACATGCGGTTAGCTCGTCATTTTTTAATAATTAATATTCGTAGTTTTTGTTATTTTTTAAATAAAGACTAGTTCAATAATCATTTCTTTTTTGGTTCATTCGTCTTGTTCACATAAATATTAAAGTTTAGCAGGTAGACCTCAGAAAACTAAGTAAATTATTTCGATTTCTGTAGGGTAGACAGATGCCGTTCGTTACGAGTATTAATTTAATAGAACTTTGTTGGTTCGTGGTTATTGTTGGTGACAAGTAAAAGCGGCGTTGTGGTTATTATTTTCAAAATGCAGTCAAATATAAATATTGAACGGAGATCAAATATTATTGCGCTGCGTAAAAGTGAATGTAATTTACACAAATATCGTATGAAACCAGACTAAGTGTGAGTGTTATCATTTATATATTTCATATTTGACTAAACATAAATCTTAATCAAAGGTATTGTTGATCGAACAGAGGTATTGTTGAGACAGAAGATGCCTTTAAAGTTTTGAAATTTATTATGAGGTTTAATTCGATTAGTGAATGATAAATAATTAGTATGTGTAATAAATACGATGTTATTCTTTGTTCTAGAGAAATACTGTGAAGGTTAAGAGATATTAGGGAGAGGCTTGTTATCGAGAAGCAGCGACGTCAAATGGTGAATAAATATGAAATAAATGGTTGCATATCAACGAGATATTTTGCTGAATTATTAAACACGGTATTATGAACCGTTCTCCGTGCACTCTGAAGGCTTGCATCACTGAAGACCAGCTAGGAAACCATTTTTGACAGAAAGGCATAAACAAGAACGTTTAAGTTTCGCACGATAATATTAAGACTTCAAGAGGGACACTGCTATATTTTAACCTTAAAATATTTACCGTTCTAACTTAATAAACAACACATTCGTTATTGCATGAATTTGTGGTAACGATTTTTTTAAGTATGTAAGAAATACGACAAAAAACATATTGAAATATGGTGTTTGTCATATTTCTTGCAAATTGACCGAAAATGTTTAAGATTATTTTAGTAATATTATTATTTTATAATTAAAATCTGTGGTTTAGTTTCAATCTTCTTTTCGTAAAGAAAATGAATACTTAAGCTATAACCTCAATACCAACCAATATTTATTAAAGCCAAATTAAATGTAAAATAATTAATGTAAACAAACTGCCCATATTTAACCTTAAAATCACCTATTTTGTAAGTAGTTTTTTTTTTTACATTTTGAGTAGTCTAATATTCTTATTTATTGTTTAATTACTTCAACCATGATCAAAGCTTAATATTTATGGCGAAAAAATCCATTTAAAATTTAAAACATTTCATAATTTAAATATGTCAAAATAATACAAATTGCTTCTAAGTTTCTTGAGATCTATATCTAATAAATATTGTTTAATTTTGTTATCACATATCTTTTATTCTAAACCCTTTATTGCAATATCAAAATTAATAAAAAAGGCAGCAATATTAAAAAAATATTATTTTTGAAAACAAAAATAATAAATTTCGAAAAGAAAAAAACCGCGCTGTTCTTTACGAGATCAGAACCTAAGCCAGCTCGAATCTCAGACCAACTCTTTGAAGCCTTCTGCTATCTGCACACATAAGATTAATTTGAATTTTAGCAATGACATAAACTGGCCAATGTCACGCGCATGATGCGTGTGTGTTATCGTGTCTAACAAAAGCGACGGAGATATATTTTTGTTTCGCGAGTACGTGACGACAGTGTGTAAAGCGTTCTCTGTGGTGTTTGTGCCGTGTTATTTACACATACAGATATACGGACTATACCGCGTGTTCACAGCAAAACGACTCTTAACGTGCCTATCCACTTTTGAACGCTTACTGTACTTAGTTCTGAATTCAAATTATTATACACGATAAATCTAATAATTGATGGACATGGAAATTAGCATTCGTTTGTATTTGGAAATGCGATGATTCCCGAGGGACATTAAGAAAATAGAAATACCTACTGTTTAGAGTCTTGAGGAAGAGTATGTCAGAACAAAATCCTGTATTTTACATGGAGCGACTGCCTATCTAACCTCCAAATCCATTTACCCACTGGTTAACACGATACCCCTTGGTAAGACTGTCTGTCACACTTTTTGGCTTTTGACGACCCATAGCAAACGTCAAAGATTCACGAATGACAGCAGGGACCGACGGCTTACCGTGCTTTCCGAGCCACGGAGGGGTCACGGTTGGTAAAGATGGACACCCATCCACGGACCGACTAAGTGTAGCTCAAACTTGTTCATCGAACCGTGAGGCTTTTATTCCTTAGCCATGAGCCCTCGAAATTAGAAAGATACATGCGTAATAAAAATACGTCTAGGTAAATAGTACACGTAGATAGCACACGATCAACCCACATGTTCGAAAAAAAGAAAACAGTGGTACTCCGGGAGTGCCGACAGAAGTGAAAACTTGAACAAGATCGCCTTGGTGGAAGAAAAATACTTGTATAGCACATTGGTCCGTAACCTAATATAAATAAAGAGCACAATCGTGTTTATAAAACCTTTAAAGTAAAAATACTTCCATAGAACATTGATCCGTAACGTAATATAAATAAAGAACGCAATCGCGGAGATGTCGTAACAGTGCCGCGAAATCAATGGTTTGATCCCATCTCAAAAATGCCCAACGCGCCTAAAGAAGTTTTCGCTTCAAAAATTGCTCAACAACGTAAATAACGCAATGAATGTTGTTGAACTGTCAAAATAAAACGGATTAGTCTTAATCATTAACAAAAATGTGTTACGTAAATAGATAGCTGGTTTAAACTTGATTTTCATTTGTTTTTAGTCTTTTATTTCACACGAACTGTGAAGAACACAGTACGTAACTATGGCGCGTGACCTGCCTACATGAGCACTGAATATGTCTGAGATATGGATATTTTATTGTAATGATGTGCGAATGTGGTGCCGTCTTCGCCTTCCTAATGTGTTTGCAAATTGTCATTGGATATTCTACATTCTGCGGGTTGTAAAAGGCAATGTAACTACTTGTACAAATAGCATTATAATGAGTAACGTTTCCTTTTGATTTCTTACTCTCGTCACAACTGGTCACAACTGCTATTTATACAATGTCGTCCATCGGCCTGTATTTTTCATGAAAAATTATCGAAAAATAACTTTAAAAGGGGGGTCTATCTTTAATATTTTTCATGTTATTCATTTTTTTATGTTTTGAGTAGCGTTTGCCATATCTCCGATGTTATTGGATCGATTTAGATTATGTTTATTGTTTCTGAAAGCTTATGAGTTATTTTATAGGATTAACTAACATTTTTATTAAAACTTGTCGAGTATGCAAAACAAGTGTATGTTCATAAAATCATAGAGTGATTTTTAAAGTTATTTTTCGATAATTTTTCATGAACATTCAGAAAAATGCGGGCGGGCACATGGCGTTGGGCGACATTGTAAATACAGGGTCAAACTAAATTAGCTAGCAAAACTCCGTAGACGTGACGGGTAACGATATCTACACACGATCAAAATAAAATAATTTTTGGGGCAACGACCACATTTTTATGTTGTTACGTCTTGAAGTATGAGTTGAGAAAATCTGTGTTTTTTTTATCGTCATTAACACTTTGAAGGACACTATACGCCCATAGGCGTCATAACAATAAAACTTCTATTGTGTCTCGTGTACTGTTCTTCAAAGTGTTAAACCTATCACATCTGAGAAGTTTACGCAAAGAAAACTGTTTTTTTTTAAACTGACATTTCAAGTGACTACAGTTGATGACCAAAATATTAAAACAAATTCTAATTCAATTAGACCCTGAAAAAAAAAAATGAGTTCGTATGTAGGTGGTAATCTTCGGAACTGCTGTGCAAATAGCGAACATTTTTAAACTAATAGGATGCTACAGTATTGCCGAGATCTCAAGCGGACGAAGTCGCGGGCTAAAAGCTAGGACTTCTTGATTTCGTGACAACATGTTGTGCTGATATGTTTCATAGAACTGGTATTAGGTATCATTTTTGTTTTTTTATTTTTATTTTTATGAAATCAATAATGGTATTCCTATAAGCGCACTAACCTTGAAACGCACCCAATGAGCGCTTCATTGGGTGTGTTTCCCAAAAGTATTCCTCGAAACGCACTATGATGTCAGAATTGGAGCTTTTGTTTTAAAAACGGTACCTAAAATTATAAATCTTCTCTCATATTCCTTATTAATATTACGCTAATATTCAATTCCCGTCAAAAACAGTTGAACTCTAGTTCAACCTCTTAAGCTCTAAGCGTCTCCCTTTTCCATGTGGGAGGCAAATAATTGCGCTGGTCGTAATTTGGACGGCGCCCAACACCGTATCATTGAGCAGATATGAGTAACCGATATAATATGTTAGGCCATGTGCTGCATTATGTGTTTTTTGTTTTACGATGGCCATAATTGAAGCTGGAAGATAAATAAGGAATGTTTTTCATAACATTCTGGGTTTTCGTAAATACAGAGGACGCGTGGTATTTTCATGAGTACCTACCTAAGTATTTCAGTGCCGCTACAACTGAAGCCGCGCACACACGTGCCTGTAACTAGCACGGAATGTGTGCAAATAGATGGCACGTCATTGTGCCAGAACAATTTGTGATTGGTGAAATGAAATGAAATTGTTTCTTCTGTAAATAGGATATCGGAATCACTTTTACAAGTCATATAAAAAAATAATTAAAAATAAGCTAGATGAGTTCGGCTTTTCCTATCTGACTTCTCTGAGAAGAACGGCCGAGTCAAACTCAGAGGTCGCAGTCTCTTTTAAAGTCCAGACATAATCTTGGTCAGGTCATATGAGGACCATGTAGATTATTGTCTGAAATGGTCTTTTGAGGAAAAAACCACACAGATTTGAGTGGACCTGTCCAGTCAGTGCAAGCATTTGACAGTAGTCGTGGAGCTCAACTCAGAATTTGATGAGCTCAACTCGACGAACAATACCAAAGAAAGGACATTTGGCATAAACTACTCAAACTGCCAGGCCTTCATTAAAACTAGCTGAGAAATAAAACCGGCCAAGTGCGTGTCGGACTAGGTACAATGAAGGGGTCCATTGTTGGGATGAATTCATCCCAAATACAAACTTAACATTGTAGTTGAAATACTTCTTCTCCCATACAATCCAACTGAAAATGTAAGTTTGTACGCACAATATTGAGAGATTTACCATGTTATTTTAAGACCATAGACTTCTTATATTTTTCTGTAATCTATGAGTAAAGAGCCATATTATGTTTTTTTTTCAAAATTTTAAGTCCAGTAGTTTCGAAGATAAGGGGGGAATGGTCAATTTTCATCGAATTTCTTAAATATCTTTAAAAGTGTTTATTTTAAAATTATTAATTATAAAAAAAATATTTTTAAGATCCTCGCAACAAGCCCTTTCATTTGATATGTCTCACGGTACTGTTAGCAAAACTTTTTTTATTTAAATTTCTTGTTTGCCCCTAAAAGTGACCCCTTTATTCTAAATTCATTAATTTACGTTACACGTTCGTGTTTATGTCACAGAAATACATATGTGTACCAAATTTCAACTTAATCGGTCTATTACATTCGGAGCAAATTGGCTGGGATAGACGGACGGATAGACAGAGAGACACACGAGTGATCCCATAAGGGTTTCGTTTTTTCCTTTTGAGGTACGGACCCCTAAAAATAAGAACAATATCCACATAGACCTCACATTCACAATAATTAAAATAAATATAGTACTTTACAAAGTAATCATGTCATTTTGAATGTCACAAAGGCAAAAGTTACTTGCTATACCCGTGTTGTATTACTAACGTGCTTAACAGGTATCTATCAGGGATATTTTCCCTCCGTTTGACGCCCTAAGCCAAGGTTCGTACCCCACAGGGGGTGCCCTTAGCGATTGTTCACCTAGTTTTAATTAGCATAGTTGAATAACCCCTGGCTGGAGGTTTTAAGTGTAGTAGCTTAAGGCACCCACAGGAAAGCCCGGTTAAGTAGTCATGATCTCAGAGGTCAACTAAGAGATGCCCAACCTAAAAAAAAACAGGGATATTGCCAAAGGTAATCACAGCTGGTAGACACAGCTGTGTTTTATTAGATCCGAGTTTCCATTTCTTTGACATATTTTTTTCTCTAATCTTTTAGACATTATTAAGATACACATGTTTTGTAGAAACGAGTAGAGGGGTGGAAATGGGTGAAAGGGGTTTCGAACCCTAATTTGTAAAACTGTTTAACATTAAAAACCCTTTTCTGCTACCTTATTAGGTAAAGACCCTGAGTTTTGTTCGAATCTAAAGTTAATTTGTTTCTTTTTCTGATGAGGATATAAATATGCAGTAGGTATAACAAAACGAATGAAAGATTAATGCCTAGCAGTGCACCGAACATCAAATTAGAGCTATCATTTGTTAAATATACCTACAAAAATGCAAAATTTTAGTGTAATGTAATAAATTTCACCCCCTTTTTTTCAACAGAGGGGCGAAATTGAGAATGAATACCACACACAAACAGGACAGCCAAAATATTTGCTTTTATATTTAGTACACCAACAGCAGTACATACAAAAAAATAATACAGAATGATAGCATAATAAAAGTATTGGTGTATATACCTATTGTAGGTATTCACAGCATTCACCACAAAAAACATCGTAATTAACTAAAATAAACTAATGAAAACATAAAATACAAGGCCTATATCAACATACTAATTTTAAAATTATAGGAAACATATTACGAAATACTTATTGGTACCAAATATCTGTATCAAAAAACAAATACCCGTCGAAATTCGCGCTCCATTACGGAAACAGTGAATTCAAATTCATCAAATTGCATGTTTGTGTTGACACGAAATTGTATGGTGAATGTGATTGAATGCATTGTTGTATTATAATATGGAAGCTACATTGCCTCATAGACATGATAAAAGAAAATAATAATATTCAATTCAAAATGATTGAGCTGAATGCGTCATGTTCGTGAACGGGCGCCGTCAGTTGGGACTGGTCATCTCTTAGTTGCCACGGCTTATTTTTAATTTATTTCAATATTTGAATTGTTCTTTGTCGCTTCTAACGTGCACGTCTTTCTACATTGTTCTCACATGTATAATTTCAACATTAATGATGTAACCAATATTTTGTAACAATTTTTTTATTAAAAAGAGTGTCCGTGGAGTTTTTTGCCCGTTCTTTTCCATAGGTATCTACCTACTACGCTTTGGAATGGGCAACTAGCTTCATATTTCTGACTGATCGATTCCTTGACAGTTCAAAAGTGCCTGGTTTAATTGAAATAAATGCTTTGAGTTTGTGTACCAGTTAAAAGTTAGGTAATGATAACATGACGCCTGTAATTCCCAAAGGGTTGTGCAGAGGTCTATCAGACTAGTTATGTTGTTTTGACTGATATCGGAAGGTATAATATTAATTATTGTATTTGAGTTCTGTTGTTATATTTAATCGATATATTTCATGTATGCAAAATAATGTAAAACATTTTAAAAGACTGACGATGGAGTTACTTGCCCATTCTTCTCCATATGAAAACTACCCTTTCGAAGAGGTGCCTAGAATCAATTCTATTTTTTGTAAATTTTGACGTTCAAAAGTACCTATAATGTGCCTAATTGAGATAAATTATTTGAGTTTGACTTTATTTCAAGCGTTTTCTATATGTTCAGTAAGTGATGGAGTCAAATCAATCTGCCTAGCCTTTTCTCAATTATATTGGTGTTGGCTTCTAGTCTAACCAGATGCAGCTGAATACCAGTATTTTACATGGAGCGACTGCCTATCTGACCTCCACAACTCAGTAATTAGGTAATTAGATACCCCTTGGTAAAACTGGTTGTCAGACTTTCGGGTTTCTGACGGCCCATAACGACTGTCAAAGATCCACTAATGACAGCTGGGACCAACTGCTTAACGTGCTTTCCAAGGCACGGAGAAGTCTCGGTATGTATCCACTCACCAATCCTGGCAAGCGTAGCTTAACCTGATGGATCGACTCGAGCGGCTTTTAGTACTTAGCCACGAGCTCCTCGAATAGTATGGGATGGAGTAAGTAAAGGAAAAAGAAGTTCTCTAGCTGAATGGTACAGTATGAAGGTAGTTCTTTCTCAGACAAAATCTTGAAAAATGACCTTTAGTACAGTATGAAAAATAAAGTACTAGTTAAATTACGATACGATTTTTGGGTTAAGGGGCAAAACAAATGAAAACCAAGACCAACCATCTTACAATAAAAACTAAATGAAAAACCAAAATATACCTTGTAATTAAGGCTGTATATCCAATTGGGCAGTCTACCGTACATAATCAATTTCGACTAACCACTGGAAATCCCAGTATATATATTAAATAAGTACAGGATTTATAATAACGTTGGCACCGAGTTCTGCTGAGCTTAATTTTGAAGTCAAAATTGTTGAAAATCTGCTACGGATGTTAGTTAATTTAGACAACTACCTCTGATTTTTAGCAAATGTTTTTTGAATGGCTGAATTTTGTTTCGGAAAGTTTGTACCTACGGATTACTTGAAACTATTCTGCAACAACGAGATGTCTTCAAGCATCAGTTTTTGAAGATACTCTTATACATCATAACATTTCACATGTTTCTCAAGAAAGACATAAACACAAGGAGGAAGACAAATTTCCACCAAGAAAGACAACCCAAAAAGAATATTATTGACAACCAAGGAGGTAACTTGTCAGTCAAAGAGAGTGCAACTGTCGCAATTGAGCACGCCAAAATTGCAGCGATAAGTCCCGTCTTTAAGGAGTGGATAAAGAGACGCCACGGCGTTCTCACTTTCCACCTGACGCAGGTTCTCACCGGACAGGGCTGTTTCGAGAGGTTCCTGTTCAGGATAAGGCGGAGTAAAAGCCCGGGTATCACCTTTGTGTGGTCGCCCGGAGGACACGGTGGAGCATACGGTGGAGGTCTGCCAGCTTGGGTGAAGTATTGCCGTGTCCTCGTGGAGGCGATCGGCGGCGGAGATCTCTTTCATCCGGCCCTGGTTCAGGCCATGGTACGGAGCGAGAGGAAATGGGAAGCCGTCACCTCCTTCTGCAAAGCAGTAATGCTCGTAAAGGAGGAGGCGGAACGCGTGAGGGAGAGGCAAATTTCGCGCCCAAACGCCCTTAACTGCCGCAGGAGGAGACGCCCGGGCGTCGGGAATCGCAGGCCGATTTCCGGCCACCGTAGGCGCAGGCTTGCGGACAGTCAGCAATGGGTAGCTCGCAGTCCGATAAGGACCAGGCCTGGGTCGACGGCGCGTTGTGTTCCACGCGCGCCTCAAAGAGATGTCAGCAGAATTGATGGGGTCCGCTAGGGCCGATGCCTGCCGAGGTTGCGAAGAAGTCCGAAAGGAAGATCGTGGCCCCCGGCAACATGGCAATTTAAGGAACACGGGCTCCGCCTAGAGCGGGAGAATTTCCCACCGAAAAAAAAGGAGGTAACTTTTCAAAGATTTTATTTAAATTTCGATTTGGCTTGCAAATTGAGCTGTTTAAAGTAAAATTACGGTTGTTCGTCATTGATTCTGGAGTTTATAATTAATTTACTTAGTTTGAATTTCCACGCATTATTTGAGAAAAGTACTACGTATACAATTCTTGGCTGCAACCAGGCGTTGATGGATGAACATATGTGTCCTCCATTTTCAATCAAAACATTTCAAATATTATTCTAATCAACACAGGATAACACAGGATCATTATGAAGATTCACAACGGCACAGTATTTATAATAATTAAGTTCAGTTCAAAGTTACCCTCAGCTTAATTTTCACAGTATAATTGCTTCGTTACGAACTGCTACCGAAGTTAAATTAGACAACTATCGCTGTTACTCGAATGCTATTGAATAAAATGAAAGCCACAGAAATATAAACGGAGGTGGGTTCGTTTTAATGGAAATGAGGCTAACAGTATAAGGTCAGATTTATGAAAGAGAAGGATACAGGGAGTTTGTAGTTTCTAGTGAATGAGAACCAACGCACATCACTCACCATCATTCTCCTGCCCCCTAATTTATTTGGGGTTGTCGAAACATGTCTATTTTATCAACTAGTCTTCATCTCAGTAGTCACTCCCTTTCTAGCCACATCATCTTTCACACAGTCCTTGCATCGTTTCTTTGGTCTTCCCCTACTCGTATCCATATCCATATTCAATACTTTCCTGACGATATTTCCCTCATTTTACATGACAGATTTACATTATAACACAAGGCGAAATACCAGTACCAAGCCAAATCGTGGGCATAAAACTGCAGGCCTCAGTCTACCCCTCCGTAGAATGCCAGCGTGACTAGCATTTCCAAAAAAAAAACCAAAACAAGTCCAAATATAATCAACCGAGTTGAAAACGGTCCTTTGAAATGCCTTTACTGCTAAATATATTTACACTAGAGTAAGTTCTGGGGAGCATTCAATACATTTTAGTTGGGGCGTGGGTGAGGTCAACGCTCTACCCTCCAGCTGAATATTTTCTATAATGAGTACAAATGTTGAGGGAAATCTTCGACTGTCGTATAATTGATATAGCTGTGAGTTGAAAGAAACGAAATTGAGTTATTTTCTTATTATCCATTTTGTGATCAATGAAATTTGGTTTGAAGCCAAGAAAATGTTAATGAACAAAACCGTATAACTTCGATGTAATTTTATATCTTCTTATATATAAAAAAATAAAGAAAAGGTCGTTGAACTTCTAATTATACAAAAACTAGGTCATAGAGTAGTGAAAGACCAGGAAAATGAATAACTGAAGAGGGAGAGTGAGTGTAAGTATGAGTGAAAGGACCACAAAGCATCCAATCACAAATTCACTAATTTTGTTTTACTCGAAACAGGTCCAGCTAAATGGAAAGCTCTACACCAGAAGGCCCAAATCTATAGTCTATATATATAAAAATGAATCCCTATTTCCCTTGGTCACGGCATCACGCTAAAATGGCTGAACGGATTTGGATGAAATTTGGCGTATGGGTAAACCATAACACGGAGAAGGACATAGGATACTTTTTATCCCGATATTCCCAAAGGATCGAGACTAATGCGGGTGAAACCGCGGGGCGCAGCTAGTAGTATATAAAAATCAATTGCCGTGCGTTAGTATCGCAAAAACTAGAAAATGGCTCGACCGATTGTGATGAAAGATTGGGTGATTTTGAGTGCACGCCGGAGAAGGCTCCAAACAAAAAAAAAAATGGAAACGGCTTTGCAATTGCAACGCAAGCCGTCGGGGAATAGCTAGTAGGGTTATAAAAAGGACCACAGCATGTATCGATACCCTAGTTCATACTCGTACTAATATATTTTTTTTCATTTTTTACTTTTTATTCCTAAGTATATTAAATGAAATTCTGCGTCGTTTTATCTTACCAGAGTTACGTAAAGCCTTCTCCTTCTATTAAAAGAAGTGTCACAATGATATTTAAAACAATTATGACAAATTTTTGTGTTTATTTTCATTTGCTTCCATATATATTTTTTAACATTTATGATTTCATAGTTTCGACGTGCACACTTGTATTGACTGAGGGGGCGAGCTTCTAAGACATCAATTTTCAGCATGCAGACTTTAAAATTGTCAAATAATTATTACAAATATAGTATCTCAAATTCTATGATATAAGTACTCAATTTGTAATGTATTTTTAATTACGGCTACGATATTCATATGCGAACATAAGAATTGCTCTTCTGTAAAATTGGTGTAAATGTAATTAGTACGAGTGTGAACTAAGGTATCGATATATATATAATACTCTGTATGCGCAACGGTTAGTACATAAGACTGTTGTACTACTTTATATGCGTCGAAGGCTTAACCGATTTCCAATTCAGAGGTTCGGATTAGAATATATAAACTAAGTTCTATCACGCTCGGTTTAACCAGTTTTCTTAGAACTAGGTTAGCACTGCCATCATAGCTAAGTAATGATTGTTTTCAAGTAATCGTGTCGCCAACATACAGATATACCCCGAGAGGTTTTCGTTGTATGGCTAAAATCAAGCTGTAAAAATTGGCTCACAATTTTGGAAATAAATGAAAAAAGTATTGTTACAGAGCACCATTTTAAGTGATCCTAAAAGTGAATTTGCAGAATAATCTCGTTGAACAAAGCGGTTATCTTGCAAATTAACTTTACCAATTTGATTGTGAATGTGCAAGTATTGACCAAAATAACAACTACAACGAAATAATTTAAGTGCACTGAGCACTTAGCTCAGCCACATGACGCCGCCGCCACGACGCGCCGCCACCGCGCCGCCACCGCGCCTCCACCGCGCCGCCACCGCGCCGCCACCGCGCCGCCACCGCGCAACCACCGCGTCGCCACCGCGTCGCCACCACACCGCTTCATTGTTGTTTTTTTATTCCATCGCCGGCCGCTTGCAAAAATGCACGCGCTAAAAGTGATACGGCACAATCAAGCGGAGGCGACGCTTGGCGACGGCGTCGTATCCCTGAGCACTAAGGATCGTAGCAAGTGGCGTTTTGTAGTTTCTGCCTACCCCCATGATAAGAAAGTGTGAGCTTGACCACACTTGCTTGCTTGAGCTTGTGTGTGTGAGTGTGACCCAATATTTTGCATGCCGTAAGGTAAAATGTATCGGGACACTTAATAAATATTCCAACCGATATGTATACCTACATTATCAGCAAATAAATGATTTCTTTCTTTCTTTCTTTCTTTCTTATGTATGCGTAAATAATTGTATGTGCTGTGAAAGGAGATTTAATTGAAAAGACTTTTAAGGATCAGGGGTTCGTTAATCTTTTGAAAATATGTGGTAAAAATAGTAACCAACCTGAAATATGGTGTAACTTTTGTTTGTGGGCCCGCGATATTGTATAGATAACAAGCTATTGCCCGTGGCTTCGACCGCGTGGATGTCGGAAAATATACCACGGGAACGTACTACCGATACCGGGATGACATACCTAATATCCGAGGAAAAGGTTATTGACTCCTACCGCTGCGCCCGCGTTGCCGTCAACCAAAATTATTTTGTTACGCGTAATTTTGAATCTGTGATATCTCGTAAACCATTCATTTAAATGAAATCATGTTAAGGCATATTTTAATCTTAATTAAATTCTCAATTTAAGTAACATAGTTTATTGGATAAGGCTTAATATAGAAAAAATTAAAAATATATAATTTTTATGTAACATTACGATTTCCGCGGCGCACGCCAGTAAAGCTCCCAATCGGCATGATATTTCCCACATCTTCAACAATAATTGTCAAATTTCAGCCAATTTACATCAAATCTTAATGAATTATACACTTAAACCTTCCGCATGAATCACTCCGTCCATTGGTGAAAACTGTTTGAAAATCCGTTCGGTAGTTTTGATTTTATCGCGTTCAGACAGACAGACAGACGTGGTGGGGGACTTTGTTTTATAATATGTAAGGATAATGCTTGTTTTTCTCTTTTCAGCTTTTTGTGTTTTATCATTTGTAGGTGTATATTTCTGTAATCAATTTTAAAACCCTTCATTTTGATACCCCAGGTTTGTGAGGTTTTTTTAAACCAATATTTTGGCGCCATAAATCTGCCATTTTAATATACCCAGTGACACTTGCGCAATAAAGGTGAATCTAATGACATATCATTCATCAAAATCAGTTCAGCCGTTTAGTAGTTACAAGGGAACATAGGTACAAACATACATACATAAGGGTCGTTTGACAGTGGCGAAGCGTAAAAATGAGGGTCATATGTTTATATAACCCCCATTTTTACGCATCGCCGCACTCGAGCAAAAGGAAAAAAAGAGTGCCGAATAATAAAATGAAAGATACTGCTGAAAACATAATATATCAAAATGAAAAAGACAACGATGATGAACAAGCAACATAAGTACACAAAGGTCAACCAGATCCTTATCCTTGACCAATGAACCTTAAAGTTCATTTGCACGGAAACAAGAATTTCTGTATAACAACCCTCGATGTTGAGGACGAGACGACGGCGAGACGAAACCCATAAACCCTTGAAACAATAAACCCGACATAACCTCAAGTTTATTTCAACTAATCCAATTGTAGACACAAAGCTCTTGGAAAATTGTAAGAGGTCGTTGACCTAGAGATGCTTTCTATAGACGGTGACGATGCGAAAGAAGTGAGTTTGAAAATGGAATATTTTCAAATTTCGATTGTATAGTCAACCTCGTATTTTTTTTTTAAATCCAAAGGTTGAATGTCATTCACACGTCATACAACGACAAGGTGTATTAGTTTATGTAACAGTAAGATATTTTACACCATATTCAAGTTTCAATTTACTTGAAATTGTTGTGAAAAGTGGTAAAGCAATTACGACATCCACTATAGGTAGTAGGTATAAATTGTCTTCTGTAGAACATGAAAGTGAATAAAATTCTTTTAATTAAAAAGCCAGACTTCTTGCCCTATTAAATGCACGAAACCAGTACAAATAAGAAATTACATTCACGTCATTTACAACAAAGGCTTAAAAAAAACATTTCCGAAAACACAACATCAGCCAGCTTACTCTTCTTTTCAGCTTATTTAATTGCTTACACTCGAAAAACCTCTCAGAAAACACAAAAGGGATTTGAGACCTCAAACATGCCTTTGTAGAGTAGAAGCGAGATCATAGATACAACATAGCCCAATTACCGTGGTCCTATTACCCGAAGTACTAATTAACTTGGGTATCGAAAGCCTTGTTTGAACTCGTCGACGTGCCGCCTTCGCTAATGATAACAACTGAGCTCAATACTCCTTAGAAAAATATCCATTGATTTCGGCTTAGAAATTTTGGCACAAGGTTCGGGATTTTCGTAATCGAGTATTGATGAGAGTTTAGAGAGTCAACAGTATCTTAGTTGAACTGTATTTTTAGTCTGAGACCTGTTTAGAAAAAAAAATCGGACAACTTTAAAAAAATAACGCGTGATCAAACATGAAAAAAATGCGTCTACTTGAGAATCTTCTTCTTTTTTTCATTAGTAAAAAAATATGAAAATTGCATACCTTTTTATAACATTTAATGCGAATTCGAATTATTTTGTACTACGGTGCAGTTTCTTGTTGTCTAATTAATCAGTTTCCCTAGAAATTGTAGACTTTGTATTTGACGGTATGTTGCGAAAAAGCTTTATTGATTTGAAATTAAAACTCCAAGAAACTGAACCATGATTCAAAATAGCGCAATCGGATTCGCACCAAATGCTTCAATGGTTTCACATAACCGATTTCAAACTTCGAAAATGGAACTCTCAACTTGTGTCCGTAGGGAGAGATGTCGCTGCACGTCGCCGGGAGAAAATGGCGTCCAACATGGCGGCGACGTGAAACGTCCGACATGTCGCCCGTTTGACAGCCCTTGCGGATATTATTGCAACAGAAAACAGGGTAGCCTACATGTTCATACTGATATTTATAATTAAAAAACTAATATTTTTTACGCCGTCAGTTATAAATAGAATGTTTTTTTTCCTTTTGATGGAGTAACAAGTCAATGGTAAATAAAAACAACGATAAAACTGAATTGCCTAGTCGTAGAATGAGAGAACGTTTTATCCAGATCGAACAGATGCCTCTCCGGGGATGTAAGGAAATAGGCTTGGAAACATTTGCGAACCAGAATGCGGATTGATAGCAATCTTTTCTATATTTCTGCAAGACTTGGACGTCGATTTATTTGGCTTTTGGTACCTATACAATAAAATTTCTAAGGAGACTGGTTAATAATAAATTCTTAATTAGAATACTCGCGAAATATTGCGGATTTATATATATATATATATATATATATTTTTATTTTTTTTTTATATCATATTCTTTATGGCACCTCTTTAGGTCATGTCATGAGCTTTCCGAATATCAAAAAATAAATGGCCTGGGCCTTACGGGGGAGCCATGAAAATTTATTTGCTGTTACAATGTATAATAGAATACCTAACAGAGATTGGCAATACATTTTGAGAGAACGTTTAAAATGTTTAAATTGAACAAAATATTATTTTAAAGCAACTCCGATTGTATATTTCAATTTAAATTACTCATTGCGGCCCTCGTTCATTTATTAAAGTAAAACAATCAAGTTTTCCATTTATTCTGTCTTTGTTGAGGTATTGGATTATAAAGAAACAAATAACCTAGTTGGAAATGGTTGAAACTTTATTGTTTAGTTTATAAAATGTACCTTTTTTTGGGTGGGAAATTATCAAATAACTTCTCCCGCTCTGTGTGGAGCGGGAGGGCGTGTCAGACTCTTACTGGCTAAACCCACCCGTGTTCCTTCAGTTGCCGATATTGCCAGGGGCCACGGTAAGCCTTTCGGATAAAAACCGCAACCCCGGCAGGCATCGGCCCTATCGGACCCCGTCAGTTCTGCTGACATCTCTTTGAGGCGCGCGTTTAACATAACACGCCGTCAACCCGGGCCTGGTCTTTATCGGACGGCGAGCTACCCATTGCTCACTATCCGCAAGCCCGCGCCTACGGTGGCCGGGAATCGGCCTGGGACTCCTGACTCCCAGGGCGTTTCCTGCGTCGGTTAGGGGCGTGAGGGTGCGAAATTTGCTTCTCCCTCGCGCGTTCCGCCTCCTCCTTCGCGAGCATTACTGCTTCGCAGAAGGAAGTGACGGCCTACTATGCCCTCTCGCTCCGTACGATGGCCTGGACCAGGGCCGGACGCGAGAGATCATCGCCGACGATCGCCTCTACATTGGCGATGTCTAGAGACACTGCCAAGACCACCCCACCCCGGGCCACAGCATCCCCGTCGTGAGGATCCGCATGCGCATGATGGCGTCCACCGTAGAGCGCACCCCGCGGAAACCAAATTGGCTCTCCGCCAAATCCAGCCTCACCTGCACCAGCCGCTCGACGAGGCGGTCTGCAATGACGCTTTCAAAGAGCTTGCCCACCTCGTCGAGCAGCACGATGGGCCGATAAGCGGACGGAGAGTCTGCAGGGCGCCCCGGCTTCCTGATGAGGACTCATAAAATGTATTTGCGAAGCCCTTAAATCAATGGTTTCTTGGTCCCGTCAAAAAGCCTGGGAAATCTGAATATCGTGAATTCCAAAACACTAGCCGAACACGGGGTAGTTTTATTGTGCCTTGCATCGAATAACACTGTGATTTTATTTGCCATACAGTATTGTTTTGCAGCATATGCTGAGATAGGAGCCTTTTGGCCTCGTCCAAGACTTTCTGCTTTTATTTTAATTTTACTTTGTTATATTTTAGTTTTTTTTTTGTTTTATTTGTTTGATTTTAATGTTTTAATGAGTGTGTTTTAGTTTAGTTTATGATTGAATGAAAGAAAAATTTATTGATTTTAATGTTTTAATGAGTGTGTTTTAGTTTAGTTTGTGATTTAATGAATTGATGAAAGAAAAAGTATTTATGTGCGAGTCTCAATAAATACATTTTCTTTCTTTCTTTCTAAATTGTATCCGTAAAACCACACACATGTTTTTAAGATACTGAAACGCGAATAACCCTGACACAAATCGAAGAAAAATAAGACGTTACATAAAATTATTGGGGTGACATAAATCTTGTCACCCAATCGGAAATCAACAATGGAATCGTAAGTTAAGGTCCCACTGCGACTTACGAAACGCCGCCGATGCGCCATGACAGCAGGAATTTGGATCGTAGCCAGATCTACCCTTAAATGTTACTTTACGGAAACAAGTTTCGGGACTAGGTAGCAGCAAAACTTGGAGGGAAATTCTTGGGTAAGGGTTAATAGAGGGACAAATGTAAACAAGTAACGCTGGATCTTGTTTACCGACATTTTTAAGGTAATTTGCACTTTTGGGACTAACTTTGCTTTTTTGTCTTTGTAATGGTTGGAATTATTTTTAATTATGTCGTTCCTCCCTGCTAGATTAAGTTTAAGGTTTATTTTAATCTTGTTAAGGATGCTTTTTCAGGAAAACGTTATTTCTGTCAGTTTTCTTTGTTTATATATGATTAGCTTCTGCCTGTGACTTTGTTCGCGAGGAAGTCGATAAAATGCACTCCATATTACTCGCTGATAAGTAAATTTCTAAAGGCGAAATTTTTTTTTTAATCGGTTAAGTGTTTTTTAGTTTTTCCATAACAAACAAAAAACCCCAATTTACAAAAAGTCTTTACATTTTCACGCGTAAAAATAAAATCAAAAGTGAAAACGTGTACATTAGCTATTCATTAGCTTCAAAAGACTTAAATAAGAGTTTGACGAATAATTTTTAAATTAGATTAAATCTGTCCTAAACCTTAATAATTAATTCATAATTTGAGCCGAATGTGGATTTAAGAGCACTCATTAATTATTCAGAAGTACATTTAAAAGGTCGCTATGTATGTGGTGTGGCTTAGTGGTTAGTACATGAATAACTTAGGTATGGTTGAATTTATATGTTACGTTAAAAAAAAAAAACTATTTTATGTTCAAAAACTTGAAATCGCATGGAACTGAGCAAACTCAGCACCAGACAAATAAACAAATAATTTAAAATTGATATTCAATCAATTTTAAATTATTTGTTTTTTTTTCAATTGACTTATTTTAATGACGATGACGATTATTTTAATTTAAAATAAGCGCATAAAGTGTCTTAAATGTTATAATTGACTGTTTTCATAGTCATCTTATTTTATTGATATTAATAAAATATCTAGACAATATTCTTTAAATGATAAATACCTACTTAAAGATACTTGTTTATGGAAACTTTACTACAATCTAAAAGCTGTTAATTTATTTATTTGTCTATTTGTTAAGAGCAATCTAATAAGCGTTTTTTTTTTTTTGTTAGATTTTAAACCATACTAAAACAGACTTTCACAGAAAGCGAAGCTTTGCCTCTAATTATTCTAATACTAGTGTTTTAATTGTTTATTTAATTTTAGTTACATTTTGCTAAATTAATGTTTTAGTTTCAGACCTATGTTTAACGTAGAAGAAAATATTGTTTACGGAGTTTTATATTATCTGAAATATTATTTACGGAGGAAATATTATTTACAGAGTTTTATATTATTTACGGAGTTTTAGATTATCTACATTATAATAATTAGTGCTTTTTTAAATATAATTACTTTGCCCAGGAATGGGTCAAACTTTATGGTTAAAAAAAACCACCAACCTAAATACATTTGCTATAATAAAGTTACTAAAATCGTTGAATAAACATTTCCAATATCACAAAAGCAGCTGCTGAAACTATTTTTTGCTCGAGATGCCAATCTTGACAGTAAAGGAAACTTCTTGCGTCTTGGGAAAAATAATGTTGCAAAAGTGTTACAACGATAACTGGGCGTCGCTTGTGTAGAACTTGTGAAAATATCTCACAGAGTTGCCAACATAAAATATTTTGTAGAAAAATCCATGTTCTCGATTTGCCAATCAGCAGTTTAGATTTTATCAAGGATGACAGATTATTTGTTTTACAAGTGTGAAGAAGTTTTATTATTGTGCCGACACAAAAAGCTATAATCGAAAAAAAAATCTATGTCAGCAGGTTTTTGTTTTGGTATATTTCAGACTTAGTCCATTCACATTCATGAGTACTATAGTTATTATCACCCCTTAAATATTTTTCACTATTATCCTTTGATTTTTTCATAGACAGAAAACTAGGTAGGTATACAATTTCGAAATGGCTTCAATGGCTTTCATTATTGTTTCTTGTGCCCTTTTCAATAGCAACTTCTGCAAAAAGTAATCCTTGCTTGCTTTTAGTGGCATTGGCATTAAAACTATGGAAGTTCTTAGATTCGAGTTTATCTTTATCTAGATTATTTTCAATTTCATTTATTATAAACATTGTCTTTCTATTTAATGAACTATCATTGTTGACACAAGTGACATCTATAAAACATCATCTGTCATTGATATTATCACATATTTTGCTTTTTACAATGTGTTAAAGACTATATTTCCACAGTGAATTGAAGTTAGTCGTTATTAGATGTAAAATGTCGTAGCATCTGGCATCGCGAGCTTGTCGACGCCTTCATTGTGTTCTCATGTCGCAGCGAGCAAAACTTTTAAGGGTGTGTTTACGTTTCATGAATCTCATATTGCATTCAGGAATTTGTTGAATCCGCTGCTGATTGGCTTTCAAATTTTCGTGTATATATTTACTGATATTTTTATAGAACTCTCTTTATAAGCTCTTGTTTATGAGCTGTAATATCGTTAACTTATACAAACTTAGTTAATTTCTATCTACCTACTTACAAACTTCTATCAAACTACCCACACTAAACTAAGATAAACAAACAGCAAAATTGCTTTCAATGAATTTGACCTAAATAAGAATCAGGAGTTTCTCTAACATAAAGACGATGTATTATATATTTTGACATATCGTTTGGTTAACTATATAAGCGTTGACCTATTTGTGTCGGCTATACAATGTAGCCCATTGGTATGTGCCCGTTCGTATTTTTCTGAATATTCATGAATAATTATCGAAAAATAACTTTAAAAGGGGGGTTTATCTTTTTTAGTAGCGTTTGCCATATCTCCGATGTTATTGGCCCGGTTTGGATTCTGTTTAATATTTATAAATGCTTATGAGTTGTTATTTTGGATTAACTATCATTTTTATTAAAATTAGTCGACTATGCTAAAAAAAAAACAAAAGCGAAAATATTTTTTTCTAAAAAAAAAATCGTTTAAAAAACAAGTGTAAGTTCATAAAATCGATTCAGGAAAAAAATATATAAAAACATCAGAAAAACGTTAGAAGTTTCGTTTTTTAAGTTATTTTTCGATAATTTTTCATGAATATTCAGAAAAATGCGGGCGGGCACGTGCTCATGGGCGACATTATATATCACTGTTAGTTGCTTTGAATCCGTTAACCGAAGTTTCAAAACTAATTTGAGATAATAATCACTTGTCATAAATGTTGCCTTCGTTGTTTTTGATGTGTAACATCTTTCCTCTCGCTTTCATGCAATCTGTGGGCGTAATTTCGTGAAAAGGGCGCTATTTAATTTGACCAATGTGCGCGTGCGATGCTAGAGTTTACCGTCAGATGGTATACACAGCGTCAGTATGTGCTAAAATGTTTAAAATTTAACGCTGCTACAACATTGAATTCATTACAAATAATCTAAGAGTTCACTGTTTCGACTTGGATTCGAACCATTGCATCACCGAACGACGTCATAGGTACTCACACCAGCAGCTTGACGAACTAGCCAGCAAGTGGATGTGAATTGCGATGAAATTGTTACCTACTATCGTCAGAGTCACTTTATCTTTAGGTCCCTGTCTAATCGGTAGATGTTATATTTTGAGGGTATACATTAACGTTTTTCTTATAAAATTAATCCTTACCCTCAAGTTATAACTACAACGTTTGATGTATACGTTCACTTAAAATTTTATTGTTTATTTCTAGCGCTTCCTATTTTATCGGTTGCGTTACACAATAGGATGTCACTTGTCTAGGGACCCGTTTAGTGCAGTTGGCAAAATATGTACATTATGATAACTGTAAATTATCAAATCAAATTATAAAATATAAATCTTTGTGTTAAATAATAGCAATAATAAATATTATTAAATGATTATTGAAGTATTTTATTTTTCTGGATTTTTATATTATTTATAAATATTACTAAAACAAAATAGAAACATAATATTTAAAAAAAATATAATGAATGACTTAAAGAACATTTCGTGCCTAGGATTTGAAACTCCTATCTTAGGCACAGCAAGCGGTCTTGAAACCTCCGATCTATTTAGACGTTGAATAACTGTTTTTAAATGTTAACCCTATTCACTAAAACAATACATTAATTATAATAGTTTTTCCAAAATACTAAAACCAACTTGGGCCTATCATGGATTTGAACGCACATGTCTTTTGGGGGGGTAACTACTTAATGGAGCTGTGTGTACCAACCCATTTTCCGAGAGGTTGGTACTACCAGCCAAGACGTCAGATGTTACACATCATATGTAACTACTATAAGGCTCGTTTTTTTATTGTTTGTTGATATTATCATTTTATTAATGTTTTCTCTTTTTTGGGTATCTTAACTTTACTTTGTAAAGGTTCCCTCTTCCTTAAATCATGAAGTTTGGCATTGTGGTCCTTTAACACATTGAGTTTTGGTCCTTTGGCACCTTGTCTTAGTTTTCTGTATGGATTGCACTATTTAAAAATAATGGTACGTAATACCACCTAATTCTGGTTTGTGGAACTTCCATTGGAAGAAGGAAATGAAATTCTGAACAAGCGGAAACAAGTTGCAACATGGGACGGTAACTATTGGCGGTGTGCAACTGTTTATAGCTAATATTGGACGCGACGGTAACAGAAAAGATGGCTTCCCATAATTTTGTCGGTTTGTGCACTGTGCAATCCATATTGAATCCGTTAAAGGGTAACAAGGAACTGTTGTACCGTTATTTTGAAAAACATTTTCAATTCGAAAATGGAAAATTAAATGACGTTTTCGTCTGTATTCGATTCACAGAATTTCTTTGGAAATGAATTTTGATTTGATTTAAGTTTATGTTTACATTCAAACATTTCTGCTAAATCGGAATTGTTATCGAACTATTAATAATAGTTCCGTATTTTACGAGATTTTCAAAATTTTCCAATTCACCCTTTCCGCGTAGGTATTTCACTGGAATCTGAATAGTGTCAGTCAGTATTCAGATTTTATTGGGGCAGTACTTTTTAAATACCTTACATCACGTTCTACAATCAATTTGCAGAATGTATAATTGTTTTAGAGTTTTATACTAGTATTTTGTGATTTTTTCCGCGAAAAGCGTCGATTTGTATGGAATTGTATGGTGTCGAAGCTTCGTTTTCGTCAGTTTTAAGTTTAAAACTGTAAAACCTAATCCTTCTTTCGCAGAAAAATTGTTTTGAAATTGCTATAACAATTTTTTATTCTATGAAAAGTTTTTCTTTTAATAGACCTAAACACATAGCATAAATTATAATATGCCTACACTTAGGTTAATTTACAATACATAATGACATTTTGCTGTTAATAACCACATAACTATCTTCATCTACGAAGGCAACAAATGGAAGCATTAGTGCTGATATTCTAGCGAATGTAAGCTTTGGCTTCATCTGGATCTTTTTAGAAAATGCACCATCTTGCATTTCGGGAGTAACAAAAAAATCGATTTGAAAATCGAAGACAGAAAAAAAAAGTTGTGACCAAAGAGTATATAAAACAAAAGAGGTTGAAAAGCAAAGTTTGACGTATTTTCTTTATCCAGATTAGCCTAAGGCTTTCTAAACACAAATAATTTTTTGAAAACCTTTAACTTACTCTCCGGTCTAAACGTGACTCGTTCTGAAATAATAAAATATTCTGTTAATCCTTTGTTTCAGCGATTTATCGCCCACGAAACGTTAATTTTATTGTAAGGTTCGTAGTAATCCTAAACTTGTTTTTAATACATTTTGAATTTAAATATTCTAAGCTTTGAAGATTTACACAGGGTAAGAAAAAACTGAAAATGCATTTAGTGTATTAAATGTTGTTTCTAGTGTAACCTATTGGTAGAACTTCTAAAAATCTATGGCCTCCACGACAGTGAAAAAAAATGTAGTTATCTGTTCTTTGGTCATACATTGCTTCGTGACTAAACTACTTAAACTAACCTATATCTACAAAAGAACCAATGTACGACAACATTTCTCTATTAAAAAAAGTACTAAAATCAAAAAGGTCGTAAGTGCTCACTTTAATGTTACACTTAGGACATTCTTAAACTCTTTCAGAACTGTTCAGGAGCACTTAAAGCCATCTTAGAGGCCATAGACACATGTCGTGTTTGAAACACATTAAAAGCATGTGCACTTTTCTAGTTACCCGCTAGGAGAATTTGCTGAAGTGTCACTAAGTAGAAACAATGGGTCTAGTACTTTGTTTTAGTTTTCACTTACCTGTTTATACCGGAGCGTACATGAAACAAAAGAATTAATTCATTAGTTTGGTGTGACAGAACAAAAGTGCTACAGGTTACTCTAAGACGGCGGTGCGGGAGTCGATGCCGACTGAACGGAATGTTGCCGTTTTAAATATTATATTTTATATAAAAACATGTAGAAGTAATGTATATTTATTTTATTTTTACATCTTATTTATATCTAATTGTATGCTGCACCGGTTGACACAGCATTATGCTGAGCGATGGCCGCATAGGGTCGCAGCATTATGTTGACCGTTTTGCGTGGATGTGGCGCATATTTTCTCCAACTTGTTCTTTTTGTTTTATATTATTTGCGTCTTGTTTACCCCAAATAAACGTATTTTCTTTCTTTTTTTTCTTTAGGTAAGAAAGTAAGTTTATCATAGAAGATCTGCAATATCCTACTGCCGAGCACGTGCGACCTATTTTAGATGTACCTATAGTAGGTACCTATTGCTTACTAATGTTATAACTTTTTCACTTGTCCAGTCTTAAATTTTCACCAGAACTTTCTCAGAGGACTATTTTTTTATAAGGACCGGATTTTCACGAAGGACCACACAGAGGAAATCGCGAAATTATTGCGTTCCTTTGATCCTTTGCTGCATTGTTATTATTTAACGTTTAGTTATGCAATTAATATGTAAGATATTTAAGAATTCACTCTAAAAATCGTACACTTTAGAAACACGATGACTTGTAGTTTCCTCGATAGAAAATAAAAATCCAAAAAACATCATAAATAAATAAATATTGCCTTCATAAATAAAAAACCCTTTTAAATAAAATTCATTGCATTTTACAGGATTTTCCTTATTTCTAGTAGGTAAATTGTTTGGTTAGTTAATTTAGATTAATTGTTAGTTTTATTCATTTCTATCTAATATCTAGTTATCTAATTTATGCAAGAACCCCAGATAGGGTGAAGGCCTCCTCCAAAAGTGAGTTTTATTATTATTTTTGTTCCATCTTTCTGTAATTTTCTTTGGTGGGTTATGGTCATACTCTTCCACGGTAACCAACCGGGTTGAAAGAGGTAATAAGCCCTTAGTACGGCGTAAATACTTCACGGAAGGACATCAGTTTTTTTTACAAAACTACATGTTTTCGATGACGTATACGTTTCAAAATGTGTATTTGTTTAAATAATACGAAGGAAATACCTGAATTAACGTGCGAACCGCCTATTATTTATTCCGCTCTATCCCATTCATTAGCGGCAAAAGTTCAGTGCGCCCTTAAAAGGCAATTTTTTTATCTCATAATCATAAACGTCAATCAGATCGATAAGTCATTAGAAATCTGTGGTTTTACAAGAAAACAAAACAAAGATCCAATCAACCAACTTTAAAACGAGAATCGGAAACAAAGTGGAAATTAAACAAGAAGGAAGTGAAGGCTCGAACATAATGGAAACATCGCCTATAACAATTATTTTCACTGCGTTTCAGAATTTTGTTCAGTTGAATGGCCGTGTTTTTTGCGGCGACGCGCCGATGTGGCGCCGGTCGCGACCCCCTTGTATCTACCCTTGGTGTGTGGTGCAAGTGGTGAACTGAACGGGAAACAGACTTTTCTAGCTTTTATTGAGAGTAGGGAAAGACCAAAATAACGATGGATGGACTGTGTGAAAGATGATATGTCTAAAAAGGGGGTGACTACCGAGATGACGAAAGAAGTATTGAAAAAAAAAGACATGTTGCGCCAATCATAAATAAATTGGGAAAAGGAGAGGAGAATGATGAGTCGCAATATGGCTATCATTGATTTATAAAACACAAACTAAAAACTATGTTCCCACGTTGAAAGTATTTAAGACGCGATATATGCCAGTGACCTTGAGTGGTTAGCTTGCGTGTTCTGTACTGAGCTCACGCACCGCGTCTTACGTCCAGCCAAGTAATAGGACTCGCCCAACAAGGAGTACTGTCTCAAATTAGACGTATTATTCATAAAGCAAAAAGTATTTTAATAAAACACGTATACCAAAAGATCAATAATTAAATTATCTTTAAAATAGTGAAGGTTTCAGAAAAATACGCTGGATAGATTTTGCGTGATTCTCAGTTTTTTATCCGCGTTAGAAAAAACAAAACAACAACAAACAACAACAACAACAACAACAACAACAACAACTTTACAAATTAATTTCACTATGTAATATAACCACAATTTAAAATATGCCTATATCAAGTTATTAAAAAAAAATGCTCTAATTTAATATATTTTTTTCGAAATCATTAACATACACGTTTAGACGTGAACTTCAGTATAAAATCATTAAAAGTAGCCGGCTAAAACTAGGTATAGCAGTAGCATATATAGATATACGTATAGATTACTGTTGCAACAAAAAGTAGCATCAAATAATTATGCTAAAAAATAACTTGAAGTTTCTTTTTCTATTTTCACCGTAAAGTACCAATTCAAAAGTACGATTGAAGTGGTAAGTGCCTGCTGTGTCTGTGGGCTGATTTCGTTTAACCATTCAATAGATTTAACGCTAGTTTAAGTAATCCATCCTAAAATTACACACTTATTATTTAGTGACTTTGTTATTAACGAAGCCTTTTTTATTGAACAAGAATTAATTCAAAACACCGTATTTTTTTTTTATGAACGGCTTTTTCCGTTCCGCTTTGGAGATAGTCGACTGCGCAATCCTTAGGATGCCATAAATGTAAGCCCTCCAGCCAAGGCACTTCGTAAGCATTAGGTCATGATACGCTTATTATTATAGTTTTTATTTGCATGTTATTAAACCGCTGATCTGTTTATCTTGTACCACAACCAGATTACTCTCCGGGCGAAGCTCGGTCCTTGCCTCCCCGAATAAACACCCTGTTACCATGTAAATAGTGACATCACGTACCCTGATGTACTTACTGAGGTTGCTTTGTTTATAAGTGGGTTTGACGGGCGATAAGGCACAGTCTGCGCTCAGCGCTTGGTGTGGTAATACGCCGTGTTCGAGTTCGCGGCAAGTCAATCGTCATCCTGAGGATGCCTCGTTGAGAGGTGAAGCACGTGTCGATTTCTTTCAGGTTTTTTTTTTAAAGACTCTCTAGAAATAGCTAAGCGGAACAGGTTACTAAATATATCCACTTCTATTGTATTTTATAATGGATTTCCGCAAGGTCATGCCTGAATCAATTAACTATCTTACTGAGGTTACCACGACACATGCTAAATATCTTACAATTATACACAACACCACACACGTCTTTGTGGACTTTAAGTTTTTGTAAGAGTAAACTGATGTATGAAAAACTATTTTGTGTTTATTTTCGTAAAATCAAGTGTTTATTAAATTGACAGACTACAGACTGTTCACTATAACTTGTCCCTTGCCGTTATGTTGGCACCATTGCTTGTGAAGCTTAGTTTCAATACTAATAGAGTTCAAAATGGCGACTGACAGAACAGTGCTACAAATCGCGTCGGTTATAATGAACACTAGTCAAGTAATAATGAACGCACTGTAGGTTAATTTTCTGAGTAATACCCATTTCATACAGTAGTGTTTGCGATTAGTCAAATAACGAAAACTAAAATCAATCATTATTAGGCAACCAAGGGACTTAGCACGTTCAGTGCCGAGAGCCCTCCTAGAGGGTTCACCTAGTCCCATATGGGATGCCGTGAATCATCGCGGAGGGCTCATTTTAAATGTAGGTTTTTCTTAGAGAATACAGCATTATAAATCGTGAAATAAAATCTTAGTATAATATATGTGTTGGTTTTAAAATCCAAGCATTTTTTTTTTTTGGTCACAATTACAAGTATTCACTTAAAAATTTAAAAGATTAGGAAACACTTATAGCGACAAAACCCCCTAAAACACAATTCTACTTAGTTTTACAGTGTTTTATAACACGGTTTTAAACCTCATGCCGTTGACCGTCCGCGATGGTTAACTTTGGCGCAAACGTAATGACGGCAACCATCCCGGAGGGTTCACTTCCAATATGTACGGCGGTATGGCGTATGAGTTCTATGAAAAGTGGGTGGAGTCGAAAGTGTAAATGCATGTTTACCCTTTTAACAAAAAAGAAGATTTTTTATCTATACTGAGACGGAAACTATACTGTTTCAACGTAAAAAAGCCACAAGCACAGATTAGATGCCTCTGGCAGTTGATTACTCTGTGCAAACGCGTAAGCAAAAGGTATTTCAACTACTGTAACTAGCTCAAGGCTGCTAAAGGAGGTAGTAAAATATCAACAAGGTTGCCAAGCTCTCCTAGTGACATATATTGAGTTATTTGCTAGCGACCCCAGGGGTTCGCACTCCATTCATTATTTATGCGGACAATGTACCACCAAATGTGTGCCACGTTTGCACAGAGGAATGTGGGGACAGATGCTTCAGTGAACAAGGATTTGTTAAATGATTTACTTTTTTATTTAATTTAGCGAATCGGGTTTTGAATACTTTTTTTGTTTATTCATGCATAATTTTGGGTATTTAAGGGCGGGAACGACAGACGGTTGATAGGGACTTCGGTGAAAAGGCTCTTTTTAAAATTATGTTTGGATTATGATTCATTCAAAGGTAGGTAGTATGTGTAGGTAGATTCTTCGGCCTTTATTTAGCTTTAACTTTTAATCTTATTTGTATCAATCTTAAAACCAAGTCTTGACTGATATGATGGACTGAGAGATAGGTACTGAATGATACACAATTAATTATCTATTGTTACGTTCCCTCCAGGGGGCTCACGTGCAAGCCCGAAATATTCCCCCAAAAATACCTAGCCATTTTTTAATTACATAGTAGAATACTTATACATCTCATTACTCAAACATGTACAGAGAATGACCCAAGAGTCACAAAGGTACTTATATCCGGGAAAATAAATGAATTAAAACCGGGGTATAATTAAATACGAGTACTGTGTCCTTCGCACGTTTTTACAAATGATCGCATAGGGAATACTATAGGTAAAACTCAAGTGAAATAAAGGACTTTGTTGAAACATGTTCGTGCTCGGAATATTTTCGGGAATTTTCTTCTTTGATGTAGAAAATAAAACCCAAATCATCACGTTTTGTTTTTTTTTTACAATAGGGCTTTCTCTTTTATCGTAGCTGTATTTTTGTATTTTTTATAGAAAATTCTCGTGTTCATAGAAAGTAAAGAAAGTAAGTCTAGTGTAGTAGAAAGTAAGCAAGGAGAAATACGTATAGGTATTTGTGCAACAAGAGAGCAAAGTTGGTTTTTGCTGCGAGTGTTGATTTTGAATCCCGAGTAAGCGAAGGATTCTAACCTAGAAACACTCGCTACGCTCGTGATTCAATTATAGAATCCTTCGCTTACTCGGGATTCAAAATCTGGTTCTTCTTTTAGAATCTTGAGCTCAGTGAGGGATTCAAAGACACGAGATGCAAATAACTTTAGTCTCGTGTACACATATAACTTTTCACCTTAGCAGCGAGAACATATAATATAATAACCTTTATAATAATCTAAAGGTAAAAAAAAATACAACAAGATAATCTTCGTATTTTTTTCTTCAACTTTCCCTTTATTTGATTATAAAAAAATATAATTCGATTATTTAGAAGACAAAAAAACGTGTGCGGTCGGGGGACCCCCGTCAGGAACGAAGTTCCTTCTCACGTATGATTTAATTTGATGATTGATTTTATGATTTAATTATGTTGATTGAGTAGACAACAATCGGTTGTCTACTCAATCAACATAACATTCCTACATCCAACATCAACAGAACATTCTCACTGTTGGGAGTTACGCCCCAACATTTGGTCCTTCGAGCAATTACTTGAGTGTTGTGTGATTTATATCTTCTACGGTCGCGAATCGGTTGGACTGGTCTCTCACAAGCGAGTCGCCCCAGTAACCAATTGAGAAGGCGCATATCGTAGAGGAGAAAGGTTGCACAATACCAAGAACCAGGAGTGTGGAGCAACAGTCGACACTCGGAACAGAAGAGTACATCTTGAAGTCAACAAGAAAAACAACATAAACAACATGTCGTCAGCAGATTTATACCAGAATCAAAACGAACTCTACGACAACATAAAGAAGATCGGAATAAATATCAAGAAAGATGGTTGGGACAGAAAAAACCCCGACTATTTCAAACGCCGTAAGGCAATGTTGGAAAACTTGTGGTCAGATTACCAATTCAATCATGACCGCCTGTCTACGGAACAAAGTGCAAGTCATCCCTACTTTACGAATGACTCCTATAATCAAACGCGGCAGTGCTACAATGAAGTAAAGGAGCTTATTCTTCAACAACATCAACAACTCACGACGCTCGCTCGTTCTCCGAGGGAGCAGTCGGTACAATCAAAAACATTGGGAGGTGCCAACCAACAAACAGGAGAAGGTACCTCAGATCAGGCAAGGCAGGAACAAGAAGCCTTCAAGAGTGAGGCGGCAGAACAAGCTAGGGATGCAAATCAAGATAATCAAAACCGAGAACCATCACCTCCTCCTACTCGGCAAGAACAACAAAAAACTGCGAAAAGGGATACGGGATCCAATAGCAAGCTGGACGACATGATGCGCAAACAGACGGCAAACTTCAAAGCCTTCATGAGAGCAGTCGCGAACATAAACGTGGAGTTTCTATCTGAAAGATGGGAATTTCAATACGCTCTGCAAACACTCCAAACACGCTGGTCGGCAATTGACAACCTTCACTGGGAGATAGAGTGTGAAACCAACGGAGAGAAGATTATAGTGTACGATGATCGCTACAACAGGTATGAAAACCAGTTCCATGAACTAAAAAAGGCTTTGAATACGAAAATGTGGTCCGGCGCTCATCGTGAGAAAACAACACCGAAGCTGGAGATACCAGTTTTCAACGGAAACTACAACCAGTGGATGCCGTTTAAAGACCTTTTCACGGAAGCAATACACAACAACAATTCCCTTTCATCGGCTCAGAAGATGCAGTTTCTGAAGAGTAAGGTGCAAGGAGAAGCAGAACGCTTGATTCAACACCTCCAAATAAGTTCTGATAACTACCTCGTGTGTTGGGATATCCTCAATCACCGATATAATAATGAAAAGCTTATCTTCACATCGCACATCAACATGCTTTTCAATCTGCCAAACATGCAACAACAGTCAGTGGCCCAAATAAAGAAAATCCATGACGTCTGTTGGGGCGTAACTCCCAACAGTGAGAATGTTCTGTTGATGTTGGATGTAGGAATGTTATGTTGATTGAGTAGACAACCGATTGTTATAAAGGTTTAATTGCTACTAAAAATATTATGTTATAATGTAATAATGTACAATTAATGCGGAATAAACAAACTGCAACGTATCACTGAAAGTAGGACAAGTTAGTGGCATGTACAGCGTAGCTCGTACATATTGCCCACTCACAAAGATAACTTAAATGTACATCGGAATATGTTTAAAAATAAAGTTCAAATGTAAAAGTTAAATGCAAACAATAAGTTATTATGGTAATTCACAACGCGCAATAGGCGACGTTGCTTTATTTAGTGCGCGTGCACTCGATAAGTGCGCTGCGCTGCTGTCGTCTGTGACGTCAAATAAGGAGTTGTCCACGAGGCTCGCTGTCGACCTTCTTCGGGGCATCGGGTTAGGAATAGATGGAGCTTCTGGCTTCCGTCGACTTGCCCAATGCTTGCGTAGGCGGTTGTAAGCGTACACTACGCCCACGAATGCTGCTGCGGCCGCTAATATGTAGATGACGACGTATTGGTGGACATCGTGGTATGTTGCATGATCTGACAGGATGTCTTCTGATGTTGCAGCTTTCAGTTGCTCTATTTGTTTGCCAAGCTCTTGTAGTAATGCTCTCTGCTCCGTTGCGGTCTCATTCTCGTGAAGATGTTTTAAGACCGGTACAGGTAGGTTTATGATGTTGTTGATTGAAGGAATTTCTGCAGGACCTGTATCGACTTGGGCTTGGATTTTGTTCATTTGTTGCTTTTGAGGATAAACAGCAAAAGTTTCACTACTAATTATGCAATCGTCATTGAGTGTTATGACACCGGCCTTGTGTAGTAGCTGCGTTGAAACTTGATGCCCACAAATAATACGTATTTTGCATTGTTGACAGCAAAAATATAAGTAATTATTTACATTGTTTAATTCCAACCATATGTCTCGGCAGGTTTCGTGTTTGGTTTCGCAGTGAAGAGATTCCTTGTTCTTCATGCAGAGGCTCTCGTCAGACTTCATGCGGTATATGGGTTTCTGTAGCGAACACAATCGAGTTGTCGCGTCATTTTGCACGCATTGATGTATTTCTGATTCCGTCATTGGTATGTACGAATCCTTTTGAATGTTTATTGCTAAAATTTCAGCAATAGGTATTAGGGTGACCATATCCACGTCATTGTTTTTAGGTATTGGTATTGTTCGGTAGATCTCGAAGTTGTCTCTGCTGATTAAGGGTACTTTTACCTCGATTATAAGGTATTGTTCAGTCATTTTCGCCTTTACTTGTAGAAGATGATACAGGCGAAACAACTCTGTTTGAATGTTGGGGATGGGTAGGACTAAATCCTTGGATAATTGTCCCGAGATTATGTTCAATTCATCCCGAAGCTGTTCCGGTGCGATAAGATGTAAATTCATCTTGCCGTTGTAGATATTTGTTACAGTATCAATAAGGGTCTCCTGGACGTTTCTGAGATGCTCAATCAGGCTACTTGCTGAAATAGCGGACATCACGAATACGATGGACAGCTCTTGAGAATCCAGTTCCTTCTGGAGATCGTTCGTAAGCTTCTCAAGGTTCAGCAGATGTTGGTTAAATAGTTTGTGCTGTTTTTCAACTGCGTCTTCGGACCTCTTCAGTAAATTATATTCTGCTTCGATCACGGATGTCTGATTTCTTAGCAACAGTGCCAGGTGTTTCTCGTTTGCCTTGACCAGGTCAATGTCAGCTTGATATTGTTTTGCGAATTCGTCATCTAATACTCCGAACAGGGAGCGCGCGATGGAACCGACACCGTTGATAAAGCCACGTTTGCTTCTTGTATTCACTCGGCCTTGCGGATTCAGCAACATATGGTTGTAGTGTCCTATTTCGTCGATCGAGTGTTGTAGTTGTGTTAAAATTACGTTGCATTGTGTTTTCTGTCTTATTTTTTCGCAGATGTTTTCTAGATGATTGGTGAATTTACTGGATACTGCTATGCCGTGCCAGTAGGGCTTGACGTCATAGTACACAATAATCTTCCACTCGCCGCGTATTAGTTGCATATTGGTCACTTTGTCAAAGTATAGACCTTGTTGAAGCTCTGCAATGTTTGTTGTGTTAGTGGCCGCGACAGGATTTAGCAAATACAGCAGTGCCATGACCAGTCCAATGAAGTTTATTTTTCTGTTTGTTGTTTTGCCTCGTCGTGAACTTTGCGACTCGTTGTTCGTCTGTAGGTATGACTCATTATCGTTTGTTTGTGGAGTAGTTTGCTGTTCGGCAGTTTCGTCACCTTTGATAGGTAAGACGGATAGTTTTGTAATAGGTCTTTTCATATGCCCGTTTCTTGTTTTTAGGCTAACGACCCGAACATATCCATCGTTCCCGGGGTGAAGCTCTGTTATTCTCCCCATGAGCCATCTTCCGGCTGCTATATGGTCATCATGAATAACCACCAGATCGCCTATCTTCAGATTTTTCTGTGGTTCCTGCCACTTTGATCTGGCTAATAGCTGGCACAAGTATTCATTCCTCCATCTCTTCCAGATTTCTACGAAGATCTTTCTTGTTAGTTCCCATCTCGTTCTTGCATCTTCCCTTGTTTCGATGACTGTCAGGCCCGGCCTACCTGATAAAAAGTGTGCTGGCGTCAGACAGTCTAGATCGTCGGTGTTTTCACTGAGTGGGCACAGAGGTCTGGAATTCAAACAGGCCTCCAGTTTTGTTAGGATTGTGGTATACTCCTCAAATGTTAGTTTTTGTTCTCCCACTACTCTTTTCAAGTGGTGTTTTAGGCTTCTGACTGCTCGTTCCCACAATCCTCCCGCTGATGGCCAAGCGGGGGCATTAAAATGCCACTCAATCCTCATCTCCGCGATTTCTCTTTGTAGTTGGTCGCTTTTGTATACATGTTCAATTTCCTCGTGTTGCTCTACGAGTTGGCGGTTTGCGCCGACAAAGTTTGTTCCGTTGTCACTGTATAAGTGGCGAGGGGCGCCTCTTCTTGCTGCCATCCTGTTTAGGGCTGCCAAAAATGCAGAACTGGTGAGATCTGATACCAGTTCAATATGCACAGCTTTGGTCACCATGCATATAAAGACTGCTATGTAGCCCTTCGTTGTTTTCGCTCCTCTGCCTTTGTTCATTTTGACGTCCACAAATCCAGTGTAATCCACCCCTGTATGGTAAAAGGGTGGCGCTTGATTTGCTCTTGCGCTTGGTAGATTACCCATCAGCTGGTGTTCTGCTTTTGGGTTGTTTTTGCGGCACGCCACACATTTTCTAATTTGCATTTTTGTTGTTCGATTTCCGCCGACGATCCAATATTTCTCACGTAAGTGTGATACGGTCAGTCTTGGGCCGCCGTGAAACGTCATTCGATGAGCTTGGTCGATGAGAAGATGTGTTAATCGACTGTCGTGTGGAATGATCATCGGATGCTTCATATTTTCGGTTAGTGAGGCGTTTTTTAACCTTCCTCCAACTCGTAGGATGTCTTGTTGGTCAATGAACGGAGTGAGCGCTTTTCCAACCTAGGTAGGTTTGTTGTGCGATAGGTTGAGTGACGTCATCGCCTTTTATTATTCCTCCTAGCATGATTTGCGAGTAAATGTCTGCTCCAAATAGTAAATCCACCTGACGGCTGTTATGGAAGTCTGGATCTGCTAAATGGATGTTCTGTATGTGGGACCAAGATGGTTTTGCAAAGGTCTTGTTTGGCAGGTTTTTAATCAAGTTGTTCATAATGAAGACAGACGTTTGGAACTTGAAGTCGTTGTAGACTGAACTGCAGCTAATTGTTGTCATTCCTTTGCAGTGGTTTTCTTTCTGTCCAACCCCGAAGATGACTCCTTTGCATCTCTCGCGCTTAACACCGAGAAGTTGAGCGGCATGTTCCGTGATCAAAGATATCTGAGACCCTTGATCGATGAGGGCTCGCAACTTGAGTTGGGTCCCATCAGCTGTTTCTATGTTTACTACAGCGGTTGCTAGTAGTATCTCCGAAGTATCATCCTCCTTTGATACATGGGAAGAATTTGTTTGTTTTTCCGTTTTGTTCTTAGTACATGCCTCGTGTATCAGTGTGTTATGTTGACCCGCGCACTTGCGACATCGGTAGGTTGACGTACATGTTTTTCCGTTATGGCTGAACAGGCAATTTACGCAAAGGTTCATTTTATTTATTGTGCTAAGTTTTAAGTGATTCGGCATTTCTAAAAACTTTGCACAATTGTACATTCCATGTTCATCATCGCAAAGAGGGCATCGAAATGTTGACGCATGGAACGATTTCGTAATTTTCTTGTTGCTAGTTGCTTGATTACTGCTGTATTGTTTTTTAGAGTACGAAGAATTTTGATGTTGACTCGATGATGTATTTGGTTTTTGGTTGTTTTCTTGTTTACGGCGCGATGCTTCCAACGATGTAAACTTCGCTTCTAGGAAGTCGAACAGATCTTTCAGTATTGGCAGCTTTCGGCAATTCTTCAGCGAGTCATTGTACTCTGAATGTGTGTCTGCGTCTAATTTCTGCGATAATATATGTACAAGAATCGGATCCCAAGTGTCGATCTCCACTCCTAAATTCTTTATCGCATGTAAGCATTCTATGCTGACGTCATGGATTTTCTTTATTTGGGCCACTGACTGTTGTTGCATGTTTGGCAGATTGAAAAGCATGTTGATGTGCGATGTGAAGATAAGCTTTTCATTATTATATCGGTGATTGAGGATATCCCAACACACGAGGTAGTTATCAGAACTTATTTGGAGGTGTTGAATCAAGCGTTCTGCTTCTCCTTGCACCTTACTCTTCAGAAACTGCATCTTCTGAGCCGATGAAAGGGAATTGTTGTTGTGTATTGCTTCCGTGAAAAGGTCTTTAAACGGCATCCACTGGTTGTAGTTTCCGTTGAAAACTGGTATCTCCAGCTTCGGTGTTGTTTTCTATTGTTGATTATTGGATTTTCATTTTGACTTCATTATCGGCTTTAGTACCTACCCTCGAATACCATAGAAACGATACCCATGAAGCAAAAATTTGAAATTTTTCGCAGCCGCCATCTTGGATTTTCATTTTGACCTCACGATCAGTTTTAGAACCCTCGAAAACTATGAAAACGACACCCATGACGAAAAATGAGAAAATTTTCGTAGCCGCCATCTTGGATTGGCTTTTTGACCAAATTCACACTTTCTGTCTTTCTCTCTCTTTCTTTCTCTTTGAATTAGAAGAAGATAGTCGCAAGCGACCTTTCGCGTGACGATTTCTGCCAGTGTGCACTGCCTACCGCAAGCCGCGTTGAAGAACTTTTTTCCAAAAAATATAATAAAACAGCATTTATATAAAACTTTTACAGATGATTTGCAATTTTACGGTTTAATGTGTATCCGAACGTTTCTTTAACTTCGGTTCGACTTGTTTCTATCTCTCGCTCTTTTCGAATCGAAGTGAAAGTGACAGAACAAAGTGAAGTTTATATCTTTCTAATTTTGTGAGTGGCCAGCACAGTTCTCGGCATTTAATATTTGTTTATTAAAAAGTTACTTTGTCTCACGCTCAGCACCTCAAACAGCAGAACCTGCTTGTTTGAGGTGCTGAGGTGAAAAAGGTTTTCCTAATGACACCCTCATTAGGAAAACCTTTTTCACCTCTTCGCTTTGTGTTTTTTTTTTTTTTTTAATATTTTGTTTCATGCGGGAATCGTTACCACACAATCCGTACTGGTAAACCCAATCGCTAGGCACGGCTCTTATCTTATTTTTATTTGCTCAAATTCGGCATAATTGATCTTAAATTACGTATATTTTATGAGATGAAATTTCTTGAAATTTGTGAAGCCAATCATAGATTTATACCTATTGTAATCGAAAGAGTTTTCAATTAATTTTTTTGTTAGTTGGGTTAGTAATTATTCTTCATTAGATGACTGGAAGCAAGTACTGGTCTTTTAAACAATTTTATAGTAAATTAGCAGCCAAATGCTATTTTACTATAATTATTATAGAGAGTTCCGCTCGCGCAATACATAACCTTTAGATATTTAGTAAAAGGGGGTGACCAATGAATGCAGCCAGCCATAACCTGTATTGGTTCGAAGTTCGTTAGTTATACATAACTATGGGTACTAGAAAACCGGATCCGAATCCAATGTTAGGCATAAAGTCACATTGAGTGCAGAAATTGTAAAATCTATATCGGCTTTTAGTTTACCTATCCTACTGTATGTTTTGTTATGCTCCTGAGGGCTTAATATGTAAATAGGAATACGCAACAAACTTTACACACCGAGAATATTTAAAATGTCTTGACTAGATATTGTAATAAAAAAAAAAACAGTGGCACTCCGGGAGTGGCGAAAGAAGTGAAAACTTGAAAAAAAGACACTGCGGTATTCAACGCGTTGATGTCTTTTACTCCACGCACCGCGGCAATCAACGCGTTGATGTCTTTTTAATGGTCAAAAGGTGGTGTCATCACGGTGTTGCAAAATCAATGGTGTAGTCCCATCTCAAAAATGCCCAACGCGCCTAAAGAAGTTTTCACTTATAAAAAAAACTGCTTCTCTTTACATTTCTGTTCGCATAAATCGACAAAATGTAGGGGACAGCTGATTTTTTTTCGTACTTTCAGGATTGATCGCATAGTACCTAGAAGTTGTTCATAATGATGAGTAAAATGACCCCTTTCTGGTTTTCAGATATTTCAATTACTTGGACAACGCCCTAGCAAAAACTAATATTGCGAAACAAGCGGCCCTCGGTAAATTAATTTTATATCGGCAATAATAACATTGTGTTAGTTCATGTTAGAACAAGGTAACGCTCGCGACGTAAGCCCGTAGCTTTCAGTTAAATGTCCCTATATAGGGTACCTATTTTGGTACATAATACTACTAGTAGGTAGCACACACGTCTACACATCAAAATGAAATGGGAAATGTATAGCTTGATGTGTAGCCGTGTGTACCTAGATGCAAAAATAAATACAAATGCCTCCATGTAATTTCTCAGATTAATACTAAGTGGGGAGGCCAAATGGAATAGGCCAAGTCAGTTTGGCTAGCACCCTAATTACATAACACACTTTTAATCACTATCTGAATCATTTTAAAGGATATTGCCAATCCATTACTTCATATATTCGAAAAATTTGTCAGCTCAACAACTTAAATAACGCAATTTATGTTTTTGAACTATCAAAATGAAAGCCATTACTACTGTTAGTGTGCAATTACCCCGCTGATCAACTGGGCGCATAAACGAACGTAACATCAACGTAACTCTACAATTTGTTTAAGTTATGCTCTCTCTAGCTGCACACTCGCGCAGTTTTAAGTGGAGAGGCAAACCTCAAGGTGGAACTGATCATGGTTGGTAGTATTAGGCTGCCTGTCCACGGGAGCGGAGCAGAGAGGAGAGGAGCGGAGCTGGGCCAATATTAATCAACAGAATCTAGACTCCGCTCCGGAGTTTAGCGGAGTTTAGATTCTCCTGTGGACAGGCAGCCTTAAGCTTGCTTACTGAAGGTGCTGTACGTAGGCAGTTCAAACGATGAGCGAAACTTTCTGACTAGAGTCATATTTCTTCCCCAAACCATTATACATACCCAACTATAGTAATATGTTTGTGATAAATAATTATTTTCAAATTATCAAGATTAATTTTAAAGTAAATTAAAAATATGTCAAACAGAATATTGTTTGATAAACAACAAAGAAATAACTTAACTAATGAACCGCGATGGAGGAAGCAAAAGAAATGCTAATTTATTTTAAACTTTAATCATATTAGAGTACCGTAGATATTTGTGTTTTTTCTTGTTATAGGTAGGTATTGAGATTTTAATCCTCAGTTTTTCGTAATTGCACCTACCACTGTTTGTCTCTGCATCACCCAAAGGTTGATTGGTAGAAAATGCCTATGGCATTAAGTCCGCCTATATACATTTCTGTGCTTGAAATAATAAATAAATAAATAAATATTTATTATGGTCGCAAATCCTATTTTCAGCAAGATACAATCTGACAAAAAACGTAAGAAAATTTTAATTAGCAGGCTCCCTTTGCGGATCCTCTATACAACTGAATTACATGAATCTTACTTCAGTGTTGGAAAGAGATGCAGCTATACGCGGTAAATTTCTATCCTTCCCATAAAGAGGTGGTGGTATGCTCCCCTGGTCTAAGAGCTTGTCCACATCACCACGTCACGATGGCGTTATTGTGAAACTATGGAGAGTGAAACTTGTAGAGTGTTAAGTTAAGGACGTCGTCACGTAGTAATTTGGACAAGCCCTAACGCAATAAAAAGTAGTGCTTAGATCTTGGTTAATACCCCATTCAACTCATAAAAGTATTCTTAATATCACTAACCTATTCCAAGATGAATCTCATGAAGTTAATATAATGAATTCCATGATCCTTGTAATGCTCATTTCTTCGGCATTATGACCGCGTCAACATGGCCGGCGGCGCCACATTATATTTCGTGACGTCACCGACCTTTGATTAGTACCTACGTAACAATATGGGAGAAATGTTTCTGCGTAAACTAGTGTGAATTAAGGTTTTCTGGGATACGTCAGAGTATATTGACTGTAGTAATATGCTTGGGATTTCGTTTTCTTTGTTAAAGCGTGGGTTGTGGGTTCAGATCCGGCCAAATACCAATGTGGCATTTGATATATATGTATCTACTTTCTGAGTTTATCTTGGACATTCTTTATTTCTCTCTTCGGTCATTCGTTTAAAATCTTCCTGCTGGAACAACGTTACTCCAGCAGGAGCAGGATTCGTTTTCCGTTTTATGTTTTCCATAACGCATTTTTTTTTTACTTGACGCACATTTACAGTAGATTATGCTCTAACTATCTATTGAACTCAATTCACAAGGGATTTTCTTGCTGGGATAACGTATATACAGACATCGGTGAATGAAAAACATCGTGAGAAAACCAGCCGGACTATTCTGTAAAAAGTTCACCGTAAAAACTTAGGTGAAGTGAGATTGAAGTGAGCTGTAATTCCGATGCTAGGTACTGACACTATTAACCTAATATTCAAGGCAATGGCACGTAAAATTTATTGGGAGAGGCAACCGGATGGCGAATGATAAGATTCTTGAAGTGATACTGAACCCCCTCGTACAGTCCGAATGGACCCCAAATGGACGGGGGCGGAGATTTGGGGGATGGGGGCAAAATATTTTTTTATTTGACATGACATTCAAAATTTAAGCTCTAATAAGTGCATGGAATTTGTGTGTATCAATACAATCCGGTTGCCTCCCCCAACATCGTTATAAATGAAATAATGTATACAATTCTTGAAACTCCTTACCGATGATTTTTCACTGAAAATGAAGGTGAATTTTATTAAAACTAAATGGCATTGATACCCAATCAATTGAGATTGAATTGGATTTCTTTCCAGGGTTTTTTTTTAAAAGACTCTTTAGAAATAGCTAAGCGGAACAGGTTACTAAATATATCCACTTCTATTGCATTTTATAATGGATTTTCACAAGGTCACGCCTGAATCAATTAACTATTTATTAACTATGTAATACGTTGGGCCGGCGACGTATTCCGCTGAGTCGGGGTGTCATTTAGCCTTCCGCAAAAACGCCGAAACACGACACCAGTCAGCCAAAAATCTTCCTTCATAAAGGTCTTCAGAAGATGAGTTGGAACACGCACCACAAAAGATTTAAAGGTAATTTTGTGGCGCGACTCCTCGCGCGACTACTCGACTCTAAAGGTGAATTTGGTCTGTATCGATATGTACTCCCCGATCTCCTTTGCCTTCGTGGAGTAATGCAGATGCGACACGTACAGCTGCATCGATGGACGCAGCAACATGTTCAACACTAACAACACATTAATAACACTGCCCGATCCTGGAACCCAGGACATCATGCTCAGTAGTAGTCCCTCCGACCACAAGATCAACGAAGCAGTTACATTCAAGCAAAACATCACAAACTTAAATAAAATGGCATGAAATCGATTTGAATCTTACTAATCTAAGCTTACTGCACTGAAAGCTCTGCAATCCAGTGGCAAAGATCAAACTTAGTAATTATAGCAGAAATAGCTTTTATTAATCTATTCAAGTGCAAGATAAATTAATTAGCACATCAGACCTGCAAAACTTATTTACATTGTCAATAACTTCGTACTTAACACAGAAAATAATACGCTGATGTCATTGAAATAGAGTATACAATCCTGTGCATTGCACGAGGAGCAAAGCAAAGGCTTAATTGTGCCAATTCCTCGCCATTTCGTTTTCACCAAGTTTCGTTTTTTCGTTTTCCAAGATAAGAGTGCTTGGAAACATGCTGGTCCTGCTCCATAGGACAATTTAGAATCAAGACAAAATCAAACAGGTTGCTAATTTAATTGTTAAATTTATAATTTTGTATTATATGACATTGATTTTACATTCTGTGATTACTTCCTCACACACCGACTTATTAATTTTAAAAACATTAGGAAAATCGTCTACTTTTACTATGTTTGTAAATATGTGAGCACCATGTATCTATCATATAATTAAATTATCTGTCGTTGCTTCATTTTTAATTCTTTTTACCTATTGTGGTATAGTAGTTTTATTCTAGGTGCATCGTCTTCACATATAATTATTTAACTAATGTACGTACTAATACAAACTATTGTAAAACATTTTAGAAGAGTAACGGTGGAGTTTCTTGCCCATTCTTCTCCATACGAAAACTACCTTTTGGAAGGGGCGACTAGAATCAATTATATTATTCTGTAAATTTTGACGTTCAAAAGTGCCATACATGGGCCTATTTGAAATAAATGTTTTGACTTTGACTTTCACACTAATCGCTCTTTAGCGAGTTTTCTCATTGACTTAGTGGTATTCAGAGCTAGTAGCCAGCATCCATAGAGCTCTCAATGCTCGTCGAATTTGCTCATCAATTTCGTGTTACATTTTATGATAGTTTACGTTAGCGCAAATAATTTATGAAGGATAGGTAGTTGACATTTTTTCTAGATGACGTTTTACTAGAAAATAAAAGGGATGAAAATTGATATGGCGACTGATAAGGATGCATGGAAGAAGAAGGCAAGCAGGGCCACCCTAAAAAATTGCAGGAAAATGTTGATGATGTACCTGTAAATATTGTAATAGGTACGCTTGTATTAAAAAAAATAGTGGTGGCACTCCGGGAGTGCCGACAGAAGTGAAAACTGGAACTCGCCTTCGTGGAAGCAAAATACTTGTATAGAACATTGGTCCGTAACCTTATCTAAATAAAGAGCACAATCGCGTTTAAAAAAAAAAACTTCCTAAACTTTTAATTAAAGTAATAATACTTGCATAGAATATTGATCCGTGACATAATATACATAAAGAGTACAATCGCGTTTACAAAACCTTTAAAGTACTTGCATAGAACATTGATCTTTTGCCCCACACTAGGTTTGCTAGGTTGCTCTCCTGTATTGTGGGTGCGTTTACAAACATTTAAACTCACATACACAAACAGCCAGACCGGGAACAACTACTTGTAGGTCATACAAATATTTGTTCCGTGCGGGAATCGAACCCGCGACACGCAGCGCAGCAGTCAATCGCTTAACCACTGCGCCAACCGTGCCGTCTGATCCGTAAAGTAATATAAATAAAGAGCACAATCGCGTTTACAAAACTGAGGTGTCGTCATGATGCCGCGAAAGCAATAGTTTAGTCCCATCTAAAAATGCCCAACGCGCCTTAAGAAGGTTTCACTTTATTAAGAAATAATTAACTTCACTTTTTTAATACTTTTTAATTTGTAAAGTTTTCAATTTGTAAAACCATCATCATCATCTGCCTATCCTTTTCCCAACATGTTGCGGTCGGCTTCCAGTCTAACCGGATTCAGCTGAATACCAGTATTTTACATGGAGCGACTGTCTATCTGACCTCTACAACCCAGTAACTGGGTAACACGATACCCCTTGGTAAGACTGGTCGTTAGACTTTTGTGCTTCTGACTGCCCGTAACTACTGTTAAAGATCTACAAATGACAGCCGGGACCAACCGCTTAACGTGTTTTCTCATTTACAATCAAAATCTAACGAATAGTTTTACCGAAGATCCTAAATATACAACCAGTAATTTGTCAAGAAGTTTACTCAACATAAACAGTGACGTCATTAGATAAGTAATTAATCAATGTGTACTTAAGTAATTAATAACATGAAACTTGATGCTGGAAAGATGGGGAGATGATAATTTAGTATTTGTCATAGGTTACAGTTATTATTTCGATAAGAACAAGCACTTTCCATTATTCTAACTATCCTGACTAATATTACAAATCCGAAAGTGACTTTGTTTGTATGTTTGTTTGTTACGCTTTTACGCTAAAACGGCTGAACGGATTTGGATAAAATTTTGCACATGGGTAAACTATGACTTGGAGAAGGACATAGACTATTTTTTAACATCGCAGACGAAGTCACGGGAAACAGCTTGTCAATAATATATTAGTTACTTTTCTGTTTAAAATAATGTCTTATATTTATCTTATGCTTATAAATTACAAAAATAATGTTATACATTATAAGGACAGCTCTTTTTCAGACAAATTAATTTAGCACCAAAATCACATTTCCTTTAATGTAAAAGTGTTATTGACTTGTGGGTAAATTACACCTTAAGTGCATTAATTACCTGAGTCTTTGAGACCCCGGACCCAGGTACGGACGAAGCAAAGAAAACCTGTTCAGGTGAAGATTCACAAATGACTCCGCCCTGGAGTGTAAATGTGGTGCTGTCTCACAAACAATGTGGTACTTAATATCAATGCAGGAGCTGATGGACGCTACTGCCAAACTAGTGCTAAACTGGTAGCCCAATTCTGGGCTGACTCTATTCTAACTATCCAACTTATTATACATGCGAAAGTGAGTTTCTTTGTTTGTTACGTTCTCACGCTAAAACGGCTGAACGGATTTGGATGAAATTTGGCACATGGGTAGACCATGATCTGGGTTAGGAAATATGATACTTTTTACCCCGGTATTCCCACGGGATCGAGACTTATGTTGGTAAAACCCTGGGGTACAGCTAGTAGTAATATAAATTGCTATCGACACGCTAAAAAGAAGTGCATCCTAAAATATATTCCTACTCAATTTACAAAAGCAGTTAAGTATAAAGTGAAGTATAGCCGTTACAAACCGTCTATTACGAGTTACGACCATTTTAAAGATCACGGAAGTACACCATTAAGTTAGGTAGGTAAGTAGTTGTTATTGTGAAACGTCGTGACCTAGAGCTGTAAAAATTCAAGACAATGCGCAACGAAAACATAACGTTAATTCGAACGATTTTTTAATCGAAAACACAACTATCCTTTAGCATTTTTGCTAAAAAATTTGCGACTAGTAGGTAAGTACAATAGGAATCCCCAATAGTATGAATACATAAGTATTAAACATAACATCACGCCTTGTTTCCCCGAAGGGATGAGCAGAGGTGTCACTATAGCAGGTTCACCCACATTGCGCCAGTTATGTTTTAAGTCCCACGTAATAGGGGGTGAGCCTATTGCCATCAACCGGGATGCCACAAATCCAGACTCCAGGCTAGTGCTACTGCGAAATTTCAGATAGAAAAACCCAATAACAACTTTGCCCGACCTGGGAATCGAACCCAGGACCTCATGCTCAGCAGTAGCGCTTGCGACCACTAGACCAACGAGGCAGTCACAAGTACATAAGTATTAAAAACTATATGTGAATTTATTATGCGCGAAACGAGTATTTTCAATCCATAGAATTTTTGTTACGTTTACATCGCGCGTTCGTGCTTAGCTTTGAAAACAGAGAAACGGAATGTTGGTTGTAGGTAAATACGCGTTATTCGTGTTTTTTTTTCCAGCCGTAAAGAAAAGAAGGCACTTATGCATGAAAGAAAACAAGCCCGTCTCATTACGATTGAGCGAGGTTAAGGAGCGCGCATGCGCCGTGCACTCGGCGCGTTGCGTAGCAACAAGTGGCCGTGGAATGTAGGTGGGACAGTGGGTTTACTTCCTGCAAGGTTAAGAGGAAGCTAAGGATTAATGCAAATTAACATACAATTGAGGGAAATTGTATGTTAATTTGCATTAAAATTCTGAAAAAGTCACACATACAATCCAAAATGGAACTTTAGTATATGATTTATTGGACCTTTTTCTTTCCATATACTTATAAGACAGTTACGTAATTGAAACATTTTCGCAGACTAAGTTTTTATTCGATAATCATGTCTTTTTAAAAGATTATTTGAAACAAAAACAAGATTAGTCTGCTTTTATATCTAAAATAATTATTGACAGTAAGAAAATATAGTTTATTATCCAAATTTAAGATATTTTTTCTCTAGATCAATTATTACTTTAGTTATAAACGAAATAAGAATTGAGACTTACGGCATTTAATTCCGTGCTCGACACGACCAAAGAGCGCACGCGATATTCAACTTTATTACTGATGTGTTAGCGTTTAGCACATAGTAGAGTGGTGGGGTGCATGGGGCGGAGTTTGCGTGGAAATTGTGTTTGGACTGCGGTCTTAAAAGCGCTGCTTTTAACGTACCTACCTTCTTAATTGTCAAATTTATAAAAGGTATTTCCCTTCTCTCGCTCCAGTTGCTAAGAGAGTCTATGTTCGTATTCTGGACACACATAATATAACAACACGCGTTTTTCTTCGAAGAGTTAGACACAAATGGCCCAAATACATGAATTATTTTGTCATCATATTTAGATGAAACTAAATTAATAGATTTACGAGTTTTTGATACTAGACGCTTTGGCGAGCACATCCATGAAATACAAAAAAGTCTAAAAGAAACATACTTACAATTTGTAAAAAAATATCAAAATATTAAGTAAATAACAACGGATATTGCAAAGTTGTTTCCATTTGCTATTCAAATAAGTAAGTAATTTCATCCATTTCGCTAAGCTTATTATACAGAAAACGCGGAAAACAAACAAGTGTAAGAATATTAAGATTTATTAGTCGAAGCAAACTAACTTTATTTGTGAAATTAATGTAAGAAAGCTGCTAACACGAGATAAATAGGAGACGACTTTCATAAAGAATTTGTACTTAAAATGGGTCGGCAAACTGTAGGTTGCTATATTACCAATAAACCTTCCTGTAAAACTAAATTGCCTGCAACACGGTCGCCAACCGCGACCCGACAGACGTGACTTTGGTGGTATACAATCGTGTTGATGGTGGTTTACGACCAATTTTCAAACAACTCTACCTGTCGCCAACCAAACGTCACCTCTGTCGGGGACGCGGTTGGCGGCCGTATAAGAGGCACTTAAACGAGCATTGCTTTGCTCTAGAGACAAACGTCTAATGTATCTGTTATTTCACTCTTTAGACCTATAATTACAGAATTCTAACTATCCTAACTTTTCATAACTTATAATATTTATAATAATATTATAAATACGAAATTGAGTTGCTTGGCGCTTAGTTATGGCTTTCCGTGATGGTACATCCTAAATGTTTATTTTAGAACTGTAGCAGACCAGAAAATCCTTGTTGATTACCTACTAATGACAAGTATGATATTTTAACTCGATCGTGTCGTTGTCATGGACAATTTACCTCTACATCTATTGTTTACGTATCTTTGAAACACGTCACAAACTATAGCTCTCACACAATTGGCTCTCTGAATACATCACATTGCGTCTGAGTGCCTCAAGTTGAGTGGAAACAAGAGGTTCTTGAGTGGCCGATGATGAGGAGCATTGTGTGGAGATTAGGGCACTCATTAAAAGGATTATCTTAGTTGAAGGGGTGTTCAGACACTTCCAAGTGTTTGAAGATAATACTTGAATAATTAAATTACCTACTTACTTGAATAATTATTTACCAAACATGTAAACAAACACGAGTTTTTAGGAAAAAACAACTGTAATGCCTACAAATAAGGTTCAGTTTGCACTACAACTTCATATTTTTTTTATAACTTTTTCAACAGTACCTAGCAGTACCCCGTAGTCAGTCTAAAATTAACTTTATTTACACTATCATAAAGTTGATGTTTGTTTAAGTTGAAATAACATAATTATGTAGTTAATATTATTTCGGTGTTTTGTGGTCAAGTGGATGAGTCACTTTGAAGTTGCATTATAAATCCCACTTTAATCTGGGAAGTCGCAAAACACAAACAACTTTATTACGTACACCAATTATTTTAACATAGGAGGAGTTCGTGGCTAAGTAATAACAGTTGCACAGGTCGACCCATCAGGTTAAGCTACGCTTGCCGGGGTTGGTCCGTGGAAAAACTTAAAAGAGTATGCTGAGATGGTTTGGTCATGTTGAGAGGATGAATGAAAGGTGACTAATAAAAGGCAGAGGAAAAAAAATAAAGGCAGAGTGGAAACGCCGGGAAGAGACAGACATAGTATAACCTTATTGGTGATGTTCTTCTGAATGTTCAGGTGTTCAGGTGCGCAGTACTTACAGCCGACGTGCGCGAATGACCAGATGTATGAACGTCAACGACGCAAAATGAGTAGTTTCAGTCTACCCCCTTGGAATGGCGTGAGTTTGTTTATCAAAATCATTTTTTTTTTCACGTAAACCTACATGGGCACTTGTAAAACGTCAGCGTAAGCTACGTAAGCTAGGTTCCACACGGTTGCACGGTTCCAGTTGGTCGTTTCTTAAGAAGAAGAGTAGGCAAAAACTTCCCCGCTCGGATACTCTTTTAAAAATAAATGTCTTTTACAATGTTTTCAAATTACTGTCAACAAGTACTAGGTACTTAACAAAATAGAAAATGGTCTACAAATCTACAGTGTGTTAAGCCTACACCGTTCTCACATTTACAAAATATAAAAGAATCTATGTAAAAGATAAATCATTTAATAAAAATAAAAACCAATTTAAACCAAATGACATGATTGCCACTATAGCTATAAAAATCTGAATTAATACTGATAAGTAACTGCCGTTTCTTTTAATTTTGTTAAGTTATTGCATTGTAAATCAAAGGACCAATTTTTAATCCAACAGAGAAATCAAATAGCTTTTAGTCCGCTTTCGTCTCCTTGCCCTATTAATTAATGGACTTGAAATCTAATTACATTAACTGCGGAAGAAACAAGTACCTAATACGACTTCTTTAAAGGTCAGCAATGCATTAGCGAACTAATCAGGCATCGTGGGCGTTTGTGAACTTTTACTATAGAAAACGTACCCGTGATTTTTTTTTTTTTATCGGTACTGATTAAAAAGTTTTCTAATATTGGAATAAGATCTTGCGAAAAAAATAAAAAAATAATTATAATACGATAATATGTATCAAGGTTAATTAATCCTATACTATTAAATGAGCAATATTTGTATATATATTTGTAATCATGTTCTCGAAAACGGCTTTAACGATTTCGATGAAAATTGCAATATATGGGGAGCGAACAATCGACCTAGCGTCTCTTAACTGGAAAAATTAATTTTCTCTATTTTCACCTAAGTAGAGCTCGTCGGTCGCCCAGGTACTTAACTTTTAACTATTTAAAACGCATGAAAAAAAAAAACTATGAAATATTCATTTAATTTTAATCAATAAAATCATCCATAACAGTAATAAAATAGGTAAGTAGGAGTTATATTTTTCCCGTCCCAGTCGTCTAAAAGACTAGTCCTAGGTTTCATAAAATCGTGGGTTTTGGATAGTTTAGAGACACGCAAGGTCGCAGTATTAATAAAATTTGGCAAATTCATATTCATTACGCTGATTTGATGGCATTCCTCATTTTATTAGGCCGTCATTAAAATATCAAACATCCGCTTATCATAAAAATTGATTATAAAAATGCGAAAATTAGTTTTCTGTTAGACTTTTGTATAGATTTCGTTGCTAAAGAAATGGAGGAAAATATGGAATACGTGCCTACTTTCAAACTTGCAAATAGACGACAGAACAGATGTAGGTAACATTAAGTTTTCAATAGGTAAGTAGTTTTTTAGATATATATAATTCGACTACGGGCCCAAAGTAGGCCGCTGTAAATACAATCTAGATAACGAAATGGGGGATTATTGACCTAACCGAAATGAACCAGTGCAAATGCGATGCTCCTGACCAAACCATGTCCCATATATTGAAGTGTCCAAAGTGTACATACACCTGCACTACGGGGGATCTAAAAAACGTCACTGATCGGCCGTGCTTGGCGTGGCCACTTCCTGGACCCAACTCATAAAACACTCTATCTGACTAATATTGTAAATTCGAAAGTGAGTATGTTTCTTTGTTACGATTTAACGCTAATATGGCTGAACAAATGACCTGGGTATATATATACTTATGATACTTTTTATCCCTATATTCCCACAGGATCGAGATTTATGCGAGTGAAACCGCGGGGCACAGTTTATATCTTCGCCATCGATTCAAAAAAAGAAGTGATTTATCAGAATAATTTCAAAACAAAATATTATGGTAACACATTGTTGTAGATCCAAAATCTGTCTAGCCTTTTCTCAACTATGTTGAGTTCAGCTTCCATTCTAACCGAATGCAGCTGAATACCAGTATTTTACATGGAGCGACTGCCTACCTGACCTCCATAACCCAGTAACTGGGTAATATGATACCCCTTGGTAAGACTAGTTGTCCGACTTTCGGGCTTTTGACGACCCGTAACGACTATCAAAGATCCACGAAAGACAGTCGGGACCAATGGCTTAATGTGCTTTCCGAGGCACGGAGGAGTCTCGAATGTAAAGATGGTCACCCATCCACAGACCAACCCCGACAAGCGTAGCTTAACCTGATGAATCGACCCGTGCGGCTGTTATTACATAGTCACGAGCTCCAAATTTTTGTACCCACAAACGATATATGTTTAAAGCTCCAAGATTAGCTATACACATTCTATTTTCAAACGAAAAAAGAGAATATTCTCCGAGTATTAATTTTGGTAAGCAAGGAAGTCGAACAAATTGGAGGGTCGCGACAAGCCTCGGTGATTTTAATAGCGTATATTTGTAACTTATTTTATACATTTTGCTGAGAAAGCCTATTTATTTTAATTTTATTGGTGGCTTGCAAAATTTACTTAGCCTTAACTAGATAAAATTGTAGTATATGAATTTAAATAAAAATCTGGTTCTCATTCTCGAGTTTCATAAACAGACAGGCGTTTTAAGGATCCCGCGGAAAGGCGTGACGCGACACCGGTAGAACAATTTGCGTGAAGTTTTCATAGAAATTATTCCACCAGAGTCGCGTCGTTGGGAAAAGTCGAGGCAGATGATGATGGGGTGCACGAAGAAAGGATTTTAAGAAACTCCCTTCTAAACGTAAGGTCATTATTTGACCGAAGCCCTGGGCTATATAATAATAATAATATAATATAACTTTTATTTCAGACAACTTGTCCTCTATATCTATTTCTGTACATACTTAACGAAAATTCTAACAGGTTGTGGCGTTGGCGAGACAGTATTTATACCGCGTATACCACTAATTCCCCACAGTTAGCCTTTCCAGTTTAAGTGCGTGCAGTTCCCTGTGAGCGTATGCTTTTCGATGATTATCAACAAGTCACAAGGGCAGACACTGAAGGCTGCGGGTGTGGGTGAATTTTACACCCTGTTCGTCATACCTCTAAACGACTACTAGCCCAATGGGGGATAATAAAAGTTCATAAATAAAAACTATCAGTTTTCATGGTAAACGCAGTACAGACTTCTTTAATTAATTAAGCTATTCTGTAATAAGTCGGCTGTCGTCAGGCAGATAGTTACAAACCAACATTAGTCAGTGCCGGATGGCGACATGGCGTGATCGCGCTGACAAATGAACTGCATTACTACTTTTATTTCTAAAAGAAGAGGGATTAAATTGTAGAATGGACTGTGGGGCACGAAGAAAATATACCAGGGATATACCTACCTAGTTTTCTGCGAACGTTTTGGTCGCAACATCATTGCATTTTGTGCATTTATGGGATGAGGGCGATCAGTGTAGGTAAGACTTTCATACAAGTAAATGGGATAACCTTAAAAAAGAAAAAACTAAATCTTCAATACGGAGCATATAACTTGGCAGTTCTGAGCTTCGCGCAGGAGGCTGCGCAATAACATTTTCTAATAACGAAATGGTGCCGTGAGGCGAGTGTGAGGGAGAGAACATGCGTCAATTGTTATTAGTGCCTATATTCAGAACTGCCAAGTTATATCGGCCGTATTGTATATGTCCCACTCTTGAACAAGGGTCTCAAAGTTCTTTAGAAGTTTAAAAAAAAAAACAATTTTTTATACATCTATCTATTTCCAGGAATGTAATAATACTCTCATCATAACACACATGTATAGATTTAACACAACATCACTCCTGTATTTCCCCGAAAGGTTAGACGGAGGTGTACCTATGTACACCCACATTTTGCCAGTTATGCTTTAGTCCCATGTAATAGGGGGCGAGCCTATTGCCATCAACCGGGCACATGTCCAGACTCCGGGCTGTCACTGAGAAATTCCGGATGAAAAAACCTATAAAACCCACTAATTCCTACATTTATTTATGTGTACATAATAAAGAGTATTCTAATCTTATCTATCATTAAAAACGAAACCTCACCAAAACACCGGAAAAATACAACAACAAATCTTTCATCCACCTACTAATATGGCACGTTAACCTCACTAACGACTATTTGAATAAAAGAAAACCTGTAAAAGTCTTTTGAAAACAATCTCCATACATTTCAGTCCTAATTCAATAAAACAAAAGACTTTCAGATGACCCTGAATCGGTACCGAAGGCCTCAATCGAATCCACGTAATTCCAGGGACTCTTTGTCCCTAAATGAGCCCAGCAAATCTATCTTTGATTGGAAATTACGCTTTGGTAAAACTATGGTAAGCCTGCTAGATTTTTTGGGAATATTGGCAAAGAGGAACAAGGGTAAGATGGTTCAATCATAATCGTTGTTGTTATAAAGAATATAGTGTCCGTATGGATTGAGGAGAAATGTCTCATATTTAAACGCGGGTACTGTCAATATTTTGTAGTAAAACCCTTAAAAAGTAACAGGACGTTTAAGGTGTCTCCTCAATGCAGACGCCTGGATTAAAAAGCCACATTAGAACTCGAAAACTAGCCGACGGATATTATTTAAAATTTGGGAAGTTTCAGTCGTTATTAACAAAGTAAATTCTGTCACTAGGTAGTTATTATATTTGGAATACATTTTCAGAATGAAGTAGGCTGTAGGTAATCATTTGAATAACTTTTGAAATATTATTCATAATTATGCAGGGTGGCAGGGGACATCGACGCGAAAACTTTTACCATTGATTAGCTCTTTCAACGCTGGGGGATTTAGAATCATGTATTGAATCCATGGTAACAGTTTTCGCGTCGATGTCCCTGCCACCCTGTATAATAATTATCGATGTTACTTTGAATATTGAGTACTTTTCAATTAGCAACTAAGTAGGTAGAGGTATCTTTGATTAAATTTATTTGATAAAACATTTCATAACATCATGAATATAATCCCCGAAAGTTTAGGCAAAGGCGCACTTAATAATACACCCACATTTCGGTTACAAAACGTTTCCATCTGAAATTTCGTCGAGAAAAAATTCGAGACATCACCAAGCGGTTGGTCGACACTTCGCGTTACCAAAGGGCTGGCCTATTTTTTGGCCAAAGTTGCCACGTTGCATGTAATCAACATTGCCATACAATGTGGCAATGCTGCCAGCCTTTTGGGCACTTTTCCTGTTGACAGCTATGCGCACGAATTTTTTGATGGGCTATGAGTATATCCCCTCCTTTTTTATATACTAGTACATATTATTATCATAAGTATGTAAGCTTTTAAATTATGTAAATATTATCTTGAAAAAAGTAAATAAATGGCCCTCTGAAATATTATGTCAGTCACTCACATGTTATTATTGAAAGACTTTTTCCTACAGCTCGTTTTCTTCCGAAAAAACGACAAGAGTAGATTCAATTCACACAGTTTTAATTAATTTCGACGAGGATGTGCGAATGAAAATACGAAAAATAAAAATTGAGATGAGTTTGCACGGTAAATACGCTACGAGGGTTCCGTATATAAAGTTGGCTTATAACTTGAGAGGTTTAACAACTTGTACTTACCTAAATGCGATAGTCGTGGTTTTATTGTATAAACTCTGTAAATTAATGTCAAAATTCAAGTCATTTATTCAAACTAGGGAGACAATCAGCACTTTTCGAACGTCAAAATTACATAAGAAGGTCCTCCAAAATGCCCACCCTTCCCCACTTCCTAGTACTTTAGCTGGGAAGAAGAAGTGGCGCAACAAACTCCCCAGCAGAACTGCTGTCTATTCAAGTTAGAAAAAAAAAGATTCTTTACGATAGTTAATTGATTCAGGCGTGACCTTGCGGAAATCCATAATGAAATGATGATGTGGATATATTTAGTAACCTTTTCCGCTTAGCTATTTCTAAAGAGTCTTGAAAAGACCCTGGAAGAAATCGACACGTGTTTCACCTCTCAACGAGGCATCCTCAGGATGACGATTAACTTGTCGTGAACTCGTACACGGCGTGTTGCCACACCAAGCACCGAGCGCAGACTGAGCTTAATCGCCCGTCCAACCCACTTATATACTGCTCGCCCCACCTCGGCTCGGAACGTGATCAGCGCGATAAGGGGCGAACAATCGCAGTAAAGGTGACCTTGGCATACTCGTATTTAATTCGTTCAACAGTGTAACGTTTCCTGTATTATTTTTTACTATTTCTAAGCTCTCTAGTACTGACATTCTGAAACCTTTATCACATGTGTGTAAAATTTCGAAAGTGTTATTATTATTTAACGAATGACCTGTGTCTATTAAGTGTTAAGTGTTAATAACACTTTCGAAATTTTACACACATGTGATAAAGGTTTCAGAATGTCAGTACTAGAGAGCTTAGAAATAGTAAAAAATAATACAGGAAACGTTACACTGTTGAACGAATTAAATACGAGTATGCCAAGGTCACCTTTACTGCGATTGTTCGCCCCTTATCGCGCTGATCACGTTCCGAGCCGAGGTGGGGCGAGCAGTATATAAGTGGGTTGGACGGGCGATTAAGCTCAGTCTGCGCTCGGTGCTTGGTGTGGCAACACGCCGTGTACGAGTTCACGACAAGTTAATCGTCATCCTGAGGATGCCTCGTTGAGAGGTGAAACACGTGTCGATTTCTTCCAGGGTCTTTTCAAGACTCTTTAGAAATAGCTAAGCGGAAAAGGTTACTAAATATATCCACATCATCATTTCAAGATTCTTTACAATAGCATTCAAAATAATTTACATTATTCAAATAGTACGTACGATACAATACCGTGTACGGTATAATAGGCAGGCTCATCTCAGGCGTCATAAGCAGGCTCTGCGAATTTTCGCGCATGTTCTCTCACTCACACTCGCCTGACGTCACCATTTGGTTCCCAAAAAAAATTTATTGCGCAGCCTTCTGCGCGAAGTTCGGAACTGCCAAGTTAAATCAGCCGTATTGTATTTGGTTAACCTTATGCCAAGCATGGAACGCTCTCTCTGCAACTTTTACCTTGTACACAGCTCCTGCGTGAGTGTCCATGTCTCAGCACCGTACTTTATAGTGGGCATCCTCAAGATGACGATTGACTTATCGCGAACTCGAACACGGCGTGTTGCCACACCAAGCTCTGAGCGCAGACGTCGTAATAACGTCTATTGTATTTTATAATGGATTTCCGTAAGGTCACGCCTGAATCAATTAACTAGCAGTTTTAGGAAAAAACGGAACCCTAAAAACTAAAACCTTATCTTTTAGTCGGAACCAGTGAAAACTCAAATAGTTTCAACGATATTTGTTTGTCTTCTTGTGAAAAATAAAGAAATGAGAAATGAGATTAAACTACCTAAGTTTCGTTTGTTTTTCTTGGGAAGTTGAACAAACTTATATGAAAGACATCCAGTACCTAGTGTGTAGTTCTTGAACACAATCACTGCAGTTTTGTTTTGATTTTTAAATTACGTAGTCTGACCTTCAAGGAATGAAGTAGGGCTGATTACGTTGGTGATAACTTATTTTGTTACATCTATACTGTAGACACTTATACAATTATATTTATTATTAATTATTAATAATATTATAAAGTGGTAAAAAAATTATAAGTCTTTTTGTAAGTTTGTATGTAGGGGGTAATCTCCGGAACTACCCGTCGGATTTGAAAAAATATTTTTGCATTGGATAGCCAAATTCTTGAGGAAGGTATAAAACATCACGCTATGACCCTTTGCAGACGAGCAAAACGTAAAAATTCAGAAAGAACGCTTAGCGAAAAGAAGGTGACCGAAATTTCACTAGATGACGTGGCGTGCAGAATTTAATAATGCGGCTTAAGCATTGTTGGTGAAGAGCTTCTTTACGGAAAAGTAATTATTAGCAAAATGTGATTTTTACTTTGTAATTTATCGTGTACTATTTTTTTTCCTAATTTATGTTTAGTAGGTATTTTGTACTGACCTTTTTTTCTCGTTTTTAAGTGTTTATCAGTGGAAACTTGTAAATGGCCTTCAATTTTATATTATTTAAGAACACTGTGTAAGTTAGCTGTAAGTTTCCTGAATAGAATAAAATAAAATATATAAATATTATAAATTATACGCGTTGTTCTTCTAAATTATGCGACAAATGTTGATGCTGTTTTTACCATAATTAAGACAATTTATTCCGGAAGGTTCATGTGTATAAAACAATATTAGACTAAATATGATAAAGACATCTCAATGTACTGTCAAGTCGTCTTAAACCGCGCGAAGCGGGAGTAAGTCGCCAGTTACGTACATTGAAATTAAACTCAGACCATAGATGGAAACTATCCTCATAGTTCGATCGAAGACTAATTTTTTTTTTAAACTTAAGTAAATGATAAATAATATTATGTTCAACGTAAAATAAAAGATTTCCGTTGATAAGTATAAATACTTAACTATGGAGTCTAAATTATAACACTTAAACTCGGTTTCTGAATAGAGAATTTGAAATTTGGAACATGCAATCTACTTCAGCGTTACTTAATGTTATTCCTTCAATGTAGCACAAAATTTTAAATTCAGAAATCTGGGCCCTATAATTGCGTAACATAAGGTCAATAATAATGTGAATTATTTTGAAGGATATTGCTTATCCATTGTTTCATATGTTCGAAAATTTTGTTTGCTCTACAACGTGAATAACGCAAAGAATGTTGTTGAACTGTCAAAATGAAACGGATTATGAATGATCGCGAATTACGTAATTAGGATGCGGGTCTTATAATCATACTAGTTAATCAGTAGAATTGCTAACTAAAAAATTAACGTAGGTAACGTAAGTACCTAGTTAATATCTACCTACTCAAAAATTTCAAACAAAATAAACAACAACATTACCAAGAAGAAACAATTGAAGTGCAACACACTCTTCACTAAGAACACGTTTTAAGAGCGTTTATTCTGAAACTGGGCAACGTCGCAAATAGATGTCAAATATTTCGCTGTTTTGATTAATTTGGCAATATTACTGTATGGAAATAAGAAATGTGGCTAACTAGTTCCCTTGAATATTAATAATGAATTGCAATTATCACACTGACTTTGATGTTATAACATTTTTAGGAGTAAAAAAGGCATTTGGAAAGTTTCCAAATACTTTTTTTACATCTAATATTTTTTTTATGTCCTAACCAAGTTCAAACAAATGAACACAAAAACTCAATTTTGCATTTATAATATTAGTAAGGATAGAATTGCTATACGTCCTCTTAGAATTATGTCCCTAACAAACACGATCAAAGAAAACTCAATTATAAATAATTGCACAAATTCTTTTCAAAACTTTGACCAATAGTAAGCATAAATAATTAAGTAGAGCTATTCTTTCAATATATACACTCGAGAGCAATGAATCCGGGTCACTTAAAGAATCCTAAAAATCTCGGAAACCAAAAATGCTAGGTTAATGCAATAAATTGTATTTAATAGACAATGTAATACTCCTTAAATGAAGGTATTAAAACTTCTTAGTTATTGTAAAGTTATATCATAAAAAAATCAAATTTGAAAAAGGGCCACTTTCGAAGATGGAACTACGAAATTACAGCATTTGGTTTTGCTTTTGTTTGTAATCTGTCATTTATGTGGGTACATAAACCATGTTGATAGTGCTCTATATTCATTATTCAAGCTGAAATTATGTCGCTTACGCCTGAAGAATGCACCAGAATACTTACAATGCTGGAAACCGGCCGGAGTCAGCGCGATACAGCCAGGACTGTCGGTGTGTCGCTGTCAACAGTACAAAGAGTTCTCCGACGTTACGAAGAAACTGGTTCTAACCTACGCAGACCAGGAACGGGCAGAACCAGGTGTACCACAGCACGAGAAGACCGATACTTGGTGAACACCATGCTTCGAAATCGCTTTCTCACAGGAACTGAACTCACAAATCAGTTTCGACGCCTCGGAGGAAGTAACCCAAGTGCATGGACAGTAAGACGTCGGCTTGCTGAATCTAACTTAAAACCCCTTAGACCAGCAAACGGCCCTAAACTGGAGCGTGGGCATCGTATTTCAAGACTAAGATATGCCCAGAGCCACGTAAATTGGAGTATTGAAGATTGGTCAAAAGTTATGTTCTCCGACGAATCAAAATTTATGCTCTACAAGCACGATGGAAGACACAGAGTGTATCGAAGACCAGGGGAAAGATTCAAGCAAGCATGCATCGAAGAAAAAGTAGCCTACGGTGGTGGGTCTGTACTTGTGTGGGCCGGAATTTCTTCTGAAAGTCGCACAGAGCTGGTGATCATAGAAAACGGCTCTTTAACTAGCGTAAGATATGTGGAAGAAATCCTCAATGATCACGTTGGTCCATTTATGGTCAATTTAGGTGAGGATGCTATATTTATGCATGACAATGCCCGACCTCATACAGGTAGGATTGTGAATGACTACCTTCAAGAGATGAACATTACTAGTATGGAGTGGCCAGCGCGCAGCCCGGATATCAACCCGATTGAGCATGCTTGGGACGAGCTAGGCAGATGCGTAAAACAACGAAACCCTCCCCCAATCACGCTTCGTGAGCTCAAAATTGCTCTCACAGAGGAATGGGAGAATATTCCCCAAAATCGTATAAGGAACTTGGTGTACAGCATGCCAAACCGCGTAAACGCAGTAATGGAAGCACGAGGAGGCAATGCGAAGTATTAAAATTCAAGAAAATCGTAATAAAGTTCAAAAATTTCATGTTTCCTATTTTTGTTTTAAGGAGAGATCAGCAGTTTTTTTCTTTATGTAATTTTGTGTTAATAAAATGTATGGTGACTCATATTTTTTTTACTTTCATTTAAGGAGTATTACATTATCTATTAAATACAATTTATTGCATTAACCTATCATTTTTAGTTTCCGAGATTTTTAACATTCTTTAAGTGACCCGGATTCATTGCTCTCGAGTGTATTATGATAACCAGGTTTAATGAATATTTAGAGGTTGTATTTATCGCCGAATGCCATGTCTGACATGAAAATAGAACGCGGTGAACTTAGTAATTCTAATTGTCTGTGGTTTTGGCTTTATTCTACTGGCGTAAGTTTCTGTTATCGATTAACTTTCCTAAATAGAATGATAAAGTTTAAATTGATAACATAACTGTGTAGGAAATAAGTTCTTACATAAACTGCTGAGTATATAGACAAAACAGAATAAAAAAGTAACCTCATTTTTTTATATCATAGCATTCTTCTTGTTTTTATTGGCCAGCTTGAGTGGAGATTCGTAAGAGCAAACGGGCTCGGAGGAAGGAAGTATGCCAGTAACATGCTGGTAGAGATCTTGAACATATACTTCAGGAATTGTCCTGATAGCCATGGAATACCTATCCACTCCTCATAAGCACCTCAGGATATGTTACCCTGGTCACTATGAAACTATGTCACTCCTTGCCATTTTATCCATGTATAAATGTATGGCATGTATGTAATGGACTGCTTCGTTAGTCTAGTGGTCGGAAGCGCTACTGCTTAGTATGAGGTCCTGGGTTCGATTTCCGGGTCGAGCAAAGTGTTATTGGGTTTTTCCAACTGTAATTTCTCAGTAGCAGCCGGTCTGGGTTTGTGCCCGGTTGATGGCAATAGGCTCGCCCCCTACTACATGGGACTTAAACATAACTGGCGAAATGTGGGTGTACTATACGTACACTTCTGCCTGTCCCTTCGGGGATTACAGGCGTGATGTTATTTTATGTTATGTTATAAATGTATAAAATATTGGTCAGGCAGTGGCCATAGTCCTTCCATAGATTAGGTAACCAGTCTAGTTTAGCCACTCAAACCCAGAGTTCAATATCTTTGTTCCCATATCCTGCAATTTATACTTCTACACCTATCGGGATTTTCCTTGGGTGCACTTGTATTACATAGAGGCATAATCTTCGGTTGGTACCGCATTTAATTAAAAGCGTTTAAAGGGTCTCTGCGAGTTGGCTTCGGCCCCTCGTACGTCTTCCACAGGTCTGGGACCCCAGTGTTTCGAGATATGAAATGTGGGCGCATGAAAAATTCGACAAAAATATCATGCTAAATACAACAAACAATCGAGCTGAAGCATTTCCGAATTTGTCCTTGTTACGTAAACAGACAGAGACAAAACAAATTAGTCTCATTTATCGATATGGCATGTTTACTTCAACATTGCTCATCGTCGTTGGCTTCCAAGAGTGTAGTAAATAGGGCCATTACTCACCGTGTAAGCAGGATCGCATAATTTATGCGGCTGTCCCCGAATAAGGCAGTTTGTCTTCAATACTAATCGGCGTATGTTTACGTTGTAGGTAAGTAGGTAATCGATGTTGGCGACATTATCGTTAAGGTTTTGGGTAGCTATTTATGTATAGAAATTCTCATAGATACCCTAAGTTTCGGGAAGATGCTGAGTATCCATGAAGATCTTGGATTTCTACAGCTAAAACTACTTGGTGGTCATTATCAGCACGTTCAGAAGAAATCTTGGGTAGTATTCGAAGCGATCCTAGCAATGCTGCTGGTACGTATCAGAAGAATTTTCGATTCCCCACTCTGTTCAAGCAATTCTTATGGTTAAGCTATTGGGTAATTCAGTATGGAAATTCTACTAGATATGTAGGTACCAACTCTACGTTTCGGGAAGGTGGATCATCTGTCGAGGGACTGCGTTCCTGACACCTGTCAGTTGGACAATTTCTAGTAGTATTATGAACTAAATTCGCAAAACACATTCGTTAGTATGAACGCAATCTCTCAACGGCCGGACTGCAATTAGGTACATGGATGCAAGGACAGTAACTTAAAACCATGAAATAGGCCTCAGCACAAGTTGTTTTTGGTCAACTGATTGTTTTGTTGGTAAAGTTTGTAGCAAGCCCACTATTTAATGTTGTTATCACATAACATGAAGTTACAGAAATAATGCATTGAGAAAAATAACAGTAAGTATAAAAAACTCATTTGCAAGACCTAAATTATCCATCACAATATTCACACCGTCATAAAATATAAAATAACATAATTCTGCCCTCCAAAAGCTATTTATCCACAGCATAATGCATCTAGCGGCAAAACCTGCTTTCAGAGGGTAGAACGGAAGATGGCCGAGCACCTAGTTCCGGAGCCGTACCGCCAATTAGACCCGCAGGCGGATTGAACCGCCGCGCGCCGGTTTGCTCTAAATCGTACTGAAGTAATCTGGATTTAGCCAGATTTTTGTTTGTGATAGCAGCGTTTTTAAGGGTTTTTTGGGTGCTGTTGTTAATTTTTGGTAGATGAGAATATTTTGTGATTCTTTTCGCCTTGATTCATGTATTTGTTGTATAATTTTATAAAAATTTTGATAAAAAAATTGTTTAATGTGCTGGTAAAATTTGAAATGTTAATCTAGAGCAATGAGGAACATTTATTGTATTCCAGAGTTGCTTTTTCTAACATCGAAAACTCAAAACAACGCTAACCTATTTCAAACGCCAAGGTTACAAAGCGTTCATTCATAAATTTTCAGGCGGGTACATACCCATCGGGTATGAAACAGGGCGTACTGAACTGTAAGCACGGCCAAAACAGGCTGTTTGACACACGGTTCGACCCGCATCCGGTAGCAATCTGGCAAGCTTTACCAGCCGCAAATTAAGGTTATGCTGATCTCCAGTGACTGTTGCAATGAAGATGCCGTCTGTACCTACAGTCCTACACTTAGGTACTTAATGTATTGTGAGGAGATCTATGGCTTAAGTGCGCGGATTGAGAGTCAAAATATAAATCGAAAAACTCTTAAGCCCACTACAACCACCAGGCACTCCAAAGACAATTTCTATGCAAACTCCGCCCCCATGCACCCCACCACTCCACTAAGTGTTAAACGCTAACACATCAGTGATAAAGTTGAATATCGCGTGCGCTCTTTGGTCGTGTTCGAACGCGGAACCAAATGTTGAAAGTCTCAATTTTTATTTCGTTTATATCACCCAAGTAATAATTGATCCAAAGAAAAAATATCTTGTTTTTGGATAATAAACTATATTTACTTACTGTCAATAATTATTAGTATTATACATAAAAGCCGAATAATCTTGTTTTTGTTTCAAATAATCTTTAAAAAAGAAATGATTTTCGAATATAAAATGAATCGAGCGAAAATGTTCCAATTATGTCCCGTCTTAAAGAAAGAAAAAGATCCAATAAATCATATACTAAAGTTCAATTTTGATTGTATGCGTGACTTTTTCAGAATATTAATGCAAATTAACATACAATTTAGAGCCTCCTCTTAACGCGAAAAAAAGAGCGCCTGTGACGCTGTCACGTCAAGTTTTCTAGTATTGTCACTCAGCTAGGGCAATCCCATTATGGGCTAAATGTCGGACCCAATTTGTATAGAATGACAGACAATTCACGACGATACAACAATAATGTTTGATCAGTAATTCTCTTTGCTGTGTAAGTCTTGATTAGTTAATGTTCTAGGGACCCTGGGGAGTCGGGAACCCTGGTGAACTGGGCCTGGCTATAGTGGAGCTTTCTAATTGATGAGTTATCAGTTTGATAAACGAGTTCTTGAGTAGATAGAGTATTTTTATAGTAAAGTTAATCCCATAAACTATACCTATGGTATCATAAAATATTTTTCTAATAAATACTTTTTCTCTCTTTCTTTTCTGGAAAAGTTTACAAATTTGACCCTACATCGCGTGTTTTATGTAACAACTAGCTGCGCGCCGCGGTTTCAACCACATAAGTCTCGATCTTGTAAGAATATCGGGATAAAAAGTATCCTATGTCCTAACCCAGGTCATGGTCTACCACGTGGCAAATTTTATCCAAATCCGTTCAGCCGTTTTAGCGTGAAAGCGTAACAAACAAACAAATAAACCAATAATCTCACTTTCGCATTTATATTATAGTTAGGATTAGGATACTCTGATGCGTTAACTATGTGTTATTTTACATGGTGCTAGATTCATATTAATCCATGTTAAGCAAAATAATTGGTATAGTTCATAACTTTATACAGTCTAATGTCCCTCGGGTATCATCGGATTTCCGAATACAAACGAATGCTAATTACCATGTCCATCAATTATTAAATTTGTCGTGTATAATAATTTGAATTCAGAATAAAATTGTTGTTTTGTTTTGATTTCCGTGTGAACTATATAGAGCTGTAAAATATTTTCCTATCTGTCGTGCCTGCAACTATCATTGGTGAAAGAATTTTTGAAATCGTATCAGTAGTTCCGAATATTACCCACTTTTTTTAGGGTGGGAATTTATCAAATAACTTCTCCCGCTATGGGCGGAGCTAGGGCGTGTGAGACTCTTACTGACTAAAACCTACCCGTGTTCCTTCAGTTGCCTGTATGTTGCCAGGGACCACGGTATCCGTTTCGGACTTTCCCGCGACCCTGGCATGTTAAGCACCTTAAGGTTAATTTTTACTTGCACTTTAATATTTTTCCGACTACGTCAATGAAACGTCACGTCACTACGTCATTTTGAATTAAAACTACACACATCAAAAGTGTCTAGGGATCAACATATATTTTTGCAATAACTTTTCTCCTGATTGATATTAATTAAAATTTTCTTTAAGGATTCATCAAATAAAGTGTTTTCGTTTGTCACAGTAACGATAAACCAAGTCACCTTTGCATTAATAAAGAAATTTGCCATTTTCCTAATAAAGGGATTTTTGACATTTGAACCACTAACATTAAAGTTCGAAAAAAAGACTGAAATAACAGTTTTCTTTAAAATTTTATTGGGTAACTTAAACAATTAATAATCCGTGTTTCTACCGCGAACACTAACAACACAAGAACATCGGTTTGGCATACTCAAAATGAGTTCATCCAAATCACGCTGTGGAATGGCCGCCCATGTTCGTTGCAACAACAAAAAAAGGTCTTCTTGCGACTGGATACCCTCCATATTCGGCAGAGCTCTTCTCTGTAGCATATCCCATGCATGCTCAATCGGGTTCAAGTCTGGCGACTGAGCAGGCCAGAGCAGGACATTGATGTTAGCTGCGGCGAGAGTCTGTCTTACAACTCTTGCGGTGTGCGGTCGTGCATTATCATGCATTAACTGAAATAAGGGACCGATTTGCACTTGTAGAGGAACGATGACGTCAGATACAATCGTCTCAGCATAAATTTGAGCGTTGAGGTTGCCTCTGATCCAAATCAACTCAGTTCTTCCGCCGATCCAAATACCCGCCCATACCATGATGGTTCCACCACTATAAGGATGGACTTCCTGGCAGGATTTTAATCGCTGTTGGCGTCCAGGGGTTCTCCAGTGTCGTATACGTCTTGTATCCGGTCTCATACCAAAACGAGACTCATCAGAAAAGCACACGAAACGCCATTGTTCTTCTGCCCAATTTCTGTGTTCAAGAGCCCATTGATATCGAATCCTACGATTGTGCATTGCTATAGGTGGTACCCGTAGCGGTCTTCGGGAATGAAGGTTCACTTCATGCAAGCGGTTTCTGACTGTTTGGTCGCTAATTAAGTTCCCTGAAGAGTGATGAAGCCTCACGGCTAACATCATGGCGGTTATTGTTGGAGCTCTTCGAGTTAAGATTTGAATGTATCGGTCTTGTCTCCGTGTGGTGCAGCGATACCGTCCTCCATGGCGTTCAGCCACGGTACCAGTGCTTCGGTAACGTGTCCAAAGTCGACTGATAACACTCTGACTTGTATTCAGAGCTAAAGCCACAGTACGTTGCCGGGAACCAGCTTCTATCATTCCCACGGCTCTGAGCATTTCTTCCCTGCTTAAATGACGTCGCCGCTCCATAATAACGTTGGTTTTAATCAGTAGTAGGGAAACAGTAGCACTAATAATGTCTTCAATGCGTTGTATGTTTTTATAGGGAAAATATTGACAGCTGATTTTCATCTTTTACTCGAATTTGATTAACAGTTCCTGTTTCAAATTATGAAATGCACCAAAAAGGATCCATATAAATTTATATAATCATAAATTTATTACAAAGCCACATCTCAATCTCAAGAAATCCGCATAAAAATGCTTGATCCCTAGACACTTTTGATGTGTGTACATTTAAAAATGTGACATGTGTGCTATGTGGAAAAGGAATTGGGTTGATGACAGAAAGGATGAGACTCTGGTGGAACAATTCCTTGGAAAACTTCACGGAAATTGTTCTACCGATGTCGCGTAGCGCCTGTTTGAGGGAGCCTATAGGGGCTACAGGTATCGTTCTTCGACCGTACCTACTCCTTTGACTAAAGTACCTAAAAGCTCACGTAATGTAAGAGCAACATGTTTTTATAAAAGCCAGCCTTTGTAAAACTCGTTACTGTATGACACAAAAAGGTTCGTGCTACCAGTTTCCATTATATCGTATATTTAACCTTGATGTCGATCCCGTTTAGTTTCGTATGGCGCTGTTTTAACACATATACAATCTACCTAAAGCTACACACATAGTTACCTAGCTAGCTAACTTACACATAGTTTGTGTAAGTGTAAGTTAGCTAGCTAGGGCTAGCTAACTTACACATAGTTTGCAAGTAACTTGCATTCCATTAAGCCTTGTATCCACTTGGCAACAATTGACGCGCAATACGTGATGCTCAACATGTTCGGCAACGTTGCACAACAGCGCGTGATGTTGCCAGCTAGTGGCGCGCAATATAACGCGCGAATTGTTGTTTGTTTCCGTGCAATATGCAGTTGAGCATCAAATGTTACCGAGTGAAGATGTGACGCGCAGAAATGTCCTTAATGTGGTAAAACGAACGAGTGCTCAAATTAATTAAACTGTACGAAAACTATGAATGTTTATGGGATACTGCTACTGCTACTTCTTTTTGATGCATTTTTCGATAAAATTATTACCACCGCCGCTGAAATCTACTAGCTAACTAGTTCATCTGGCGACATGTTGTTGACGACTGATCATGCATAGACAGACAACGTTGCTAAACAAAAGTTCTGCGCTAACTTTCAACATGTTGAGCAAGATGTTGTGCAACATGTCGCGCGCCTAATGTTAACTAGTGGATACGAGGCTAGTAGCTTGCATGCAACATAACATAACATCACGCCTTTATTTCCCGAAGGGTAAGGCAGAGTTGTAAATATAAAACACCCACATTTCGCCAGTTATGTTTAAGTACCATATAATAGGGGGCGAGCCTATTGTCATCAACCGGGCACAATCCTGACTCCGGGCTGCTACTGAGTAATTCCAGATGGAAAAACCTATGAACACTTCGTCCGACCCGGGAAGCGGACACCAAATGTACTATAGGAGCACCTTTTCTTTACCCTTCGAAGAATAGTGATGTGATGGGTGTGTTTTCTATACTAATATTGTTTGTTTGTAAGTTTGTATGTAGGGGTAATCTCCGGAACTACCAGTCGGATTTGAAAAAATATTTTTGCTTTGGATAGCCGATTCTTGGAGAAGGTTATAGACTCGCGGATGATTTCACGGGCAAAAAATAGTATTTATATGAATTATAAAGTCTCTTTCGTTTTCTTATTATTTTTTATTTTTTTGTAATTATTAAACAACAAAATGTTTGTCTTGTTATTACTGGAGGACACTGGGTCCTAATTGGGAAGCAATATTTAAAAGGCTACCGTTACCTTCATTATATTTATATGAAGCATGTATGTCTGTTAGGAAATATAAAAAATTGTTCAAAACAGCAGAGGAAATAAGTTCTCAAAGTCGCAGTAATCAATACTGACTTGTACTAGATGAGCTCCCTAGTTTAGCAAAATATAATAAAAGCTATCTGGCTATGTGTGTACGTGTTTTTAATAAATTACCTAATGTATTAAAAATATTAAATTGCAGATTATTCAAAATTGGACTCAATGAGATCTCGGGCGTCAAGGGGAATGGCTGGATGAAAATAATTTCTATAATATTAAGGATTTTTTTGAACAAAAATTATAATGTTTGTAAGTTCAAATTTATTTATTCGTTGAAGTTTGCATGTTTTTATTTTTATGCAAAATATTTATGATCTCATGCTTTAATAACACCAAATTATACCATGTTTTACCCAAATAAATTACCTTATCTTATCTTATCCTGCAACACAGTTATAACTAGCGGAGCAGTCAGAGAATTATATCATTTGTTGCTTGTTTTATGTCAATTATGAATTTGTATTTTTTTTTTTTTTGTTTTTATACACACAAAACACATAATAGAGTATGGGTATATCACAATTCAAAATTCAAAATCCAAAAGTCATTTATTCAATCTAGGCTGAAAATCAGCACTTTTTGAACGTCAAAATTACATAAGACAGTCCCCTAAAACGCCCACCCTTCACCACTTCCTAGTGCCTTTAGCTGGGAAGAAGTGGCGCAACAAACTCCCTAGCAGCACAGCTGTCTGTTCAAGTTGGAAAAAAAATTACTCTATACAAGTATGCAATGACAGGAAAGGTACTTGCATACTTTTGTGCAAGTTACTAGCATGCGTATTTCTTTTTTTATTGTGACTATGTACTCGTATGATACCTACTATTTTACAGGGTGATCGTGATAGTAGTACCTACAATCCTAGACGTGTGTCTCGAAAGGGTAGCCGTATCTTTGAAGACGTAGGAATGACTTCCGGATAGGAAGGGGCGGTTTAAGGATAGTAGGTACCCATCGTTTTAAGTATGACTTCTTAAGAAAGAGTGTAACCATTTGGTCAATGATGTTACCGTTTCATATTATTGGTCGATGATTAGACGTCGTACGTTATCGCATCGCAGTTGTAGCATACAATGCGTTGATCCGTTGCGACGATGCAACGCAACGCACTAATGAGATCTCACTTTAAGCTAGCCTCTTATTCTATTTCAACTCCGTACAACACTAGGCCAGCTCAAGATTAAAGTGACTGACGTGCGGTTGACCGTACCCATCAATTTACACGACATTGAACTAATTTACCACCTTTGTATTTCTTGTTGTGCCTTTTAGTTGAATATAAATACTTATAATAGTGTTGATAATAGTCCTTACGCTTCGGTTTCCTAGGAAAGTGACTCCGTCATATTATAACGGCCGTCATGAAAATCTATTATTTTCACAAGTATTTGACATTAAGGGGGATGCGCTCGCGCCCGCGCATTTAAAATTTTCCTACGTTTCTTAAAATTTGTAGGTTAGTTTCAGGTTTTATCTTTTAAAATATGATTCGCGACAGTAACAAATATGGTTTTACAGAATTATAAGTATTTGAATCAGCAATACAACTCCTTATGAAATAGTCATTCAATAGGATTATATGAATTTAGAGAATTGTATTGATGATTTTTATGACTATAATTCTATAAATAAATATTTGATATGGCCGCCAATCATACTTAGATCAACATACAACCTGATACTGAGCTGCAAATTACAAAAAAAACGTAAGAAAATTTGAATTTTGCCATCGCTTTCGCATTATGGAGGCGACAAAAAACGTATATTTGGACAGCCGTTATTGCATGACCGCTCACCGCTTTCTTAGAAAACAAAGATTTGGTTGGCCAGAAAGGCAAACACTAACTAAGAGTAAACAGAGAAACTTAGGGGTTAATAGTCGGCTACCCCTGACCTTGAGTCGGTTAAATTGTTGGAAACACTTTGTTATCTAACAGTAGAAGTAACTAGATGCCTACCTGTGAAATTGGGTTATTTATTTCCTCAATAGAGAAGAATCATCATCTGCCTAGTTTAGCCTGCCTAGCCAGCTTAACTAAGACTAAAATTAAACGTCACCAGAGGGCTGGCCTATTCTTTGGCCAAAGAATGAGCATTGCCATACAAAGTGCCCAAAATGCTGGCACATTTTGGGCACTTTTCCTATTGACAGCGATGAGGACGAATTTTTTGATGCCCTGTGATTATTCTCCCCCATTTTATATACTTATACATATTATTATTTTAAGTCTGTTAGTTTTTAAACCATGTAAATACGTGTGTGTTAATAAAATTATACTGTTTCTAGAAAAAAATAATAATAAGTTAATAACTCATTGATAATTTAATTTTGATGTTGATTGTTATTTTTAGTGTTAGTTTTCAAAAGCAACATAATGTATTAGTTTTAATAAATCCAAAAGTATTGATATTATTTTCATTTAAAAAAGTGTCAGTGGTCTCATCGGATAAAAAGTCACAACCCTAAAAAAAACTAATATTTGACTATAACTTGTAAACTACACGAGGTTTAAATCTCGTGTAGTTAATTAGGGTTGTGACTTTTTTAGATCTGTTGATCTGAATTTTAATATTAATATATCTTCCTAAAACAGCGGATTACCTACCTAAGAAAAAAATAAAATTATAGGTATGATTTCTCTGACTCTCAGCAATTTACGCTATTCTTTAAAGCCCTATAATATTAAGCTTAAAAAAGACACTTGAACTATTAATTACTTTTTATAGCAATTCGTTTTTGGTGTACATTTTTTTTAAACTTTATTCAGACAAAAAATTGTGAGATTAAAAAATAAAAGAACTACTTGATTATGCATATTTGTCACTCGGGAGTTCTATTCTAACGTTTTAAATGACTGACTAATATCTGTATTTGAAATAAAAAGCTGAAGTCCAAAAAATGGTCAAAATACCATGTGCCAAATTTTATTCAAATCCGTTCAGCCATTTTAGCGGGAAAGCATAACAAAAAAAAAAACAACTTTCACATTTATAATATTAGTTAGGATTCGAGGTAATTTCTTTCTTTATGCTTTGAATAAAGAAAGAAAAGAAAAATAGGATCATGGTTGGTTACATATGCATCAGAACTTTAACTTGTAACTGCATTAGTTACACTCGATCCTGTTTGTTTCCCTTTGTTCTAAGACCTTCCTCTCTGATGGAACTAGTGAGAACTTTAGCGGACCTGAGCTTGGAGTTCTGTTGGCAACTGATTGGATTCGATTTGTGATTTTACTTGAGTGTTTAATTATTCAAATTTATAGGTAAGATAGTTTATGTAGTGCAATTTGTACTTATCTTTTTTCATCTATGTTATGGGCCTTTTCACCAATATACAAAAAGTGGAATATTCAGATTTTTTATAAATTTATCTGCCTCGAAAGTTAACCGGAATTTTATGAGTAGCACTCTAATTGCGTAACACAAGATCAATCATAATCTGAATCATTTTGAAGGACGTTGCTAATCCATTGCTTCATAATGTTCAAAAAATTTGTCTGCTCAACAACGTAAATAACGCAATAAATGTTGTTGAACTGTCAAAATGAAACTGATTGTGATTGATCTAACTCTCATGTTCACATTAAATAAAAAAATAAAAAATGTGTCCAATATAAAAACCGCTTCAGCTAACCACAAAATTCGAATTCACGTCATTACACAATAGGTTGGTATTATATTGTGATCTGAATATCTAGCAAACATAAATTACAATGAACTAATTTCGTTTGTCATTTAAATGTATCGTAAAATCATCTGTCCAATTGTCTCATTTTATTGAAACCATTCCAACCCGACTGCAATTAAAAAGAATATCAGACACAACACGCAAATTCATCTGAATATCAACGACGGACAAATATTCAGAGCAGCGAAACTGTGGTCTACTATTTACAAACTAATTTTGCTTCTGTTCGGCTAGCAAAGCCGAATATTCGGCCAATAAGAGAAACATAAAGCTTTCCCATCTCTTAGGGGTAACGCACGCGACGATCTTTTATCTACGATTGTGACTGCAGCACACGAAGTCTGTAAGGTTCGCATTCCTTTTGTGAATGTTACTTCATTTATGTACAGCACTTTCACAGTTATTTTACTTTTCTGACAGCAATCTTGAGAATAAAGATCATTGTGATATAAAATCAGATACCAAAATTAAATAATTTTGAAAGGTCTTAACGTAACCGACTATACTATAGTCCCCTAGAAATTTAAATCTTATATCTATGCGTCTGAAAATCTCGGCACGCAAACGCAGATTATTTACCGTCGCATACTCGATTTCATTGAAAGTCGATCGTCTGCATATGCCCTTATCTTTGGAGAAGCAGGAAATTCCATGGCGCGTGCCGACACAAGGACGTGATCTTCCTTCCCCCTCTTCCCCCATTCCCATTACTTCCCCCTTTTATTTTCTCAGTCACCGCACTACTACTGTTTCCGTTATCCTTGGGTAAGTGAGGACGGGCGAACAGTGTCGCCTAAGCGTTGTTGTGTTGCGTAGTTTTTTGTTTTTGTATGTGAATGGAGACTTCGTGGTTTGTTTTTGTGATATTGTTTATGAAATAAGCTTTTTATTTATGTACTGAACAGGGAACTACAGTTTTAATGCCAACTTCATGTAGCTACCATACGAATAAATCAAATCATCCATAGTGAATACTTAGTTTGGTAATTATTTTAGACTAGCTGCGCTCCGCGGTTTCACCTGCATAATTCCCGATCCCGTGGGATTATCTCATCCAAATCTGTTTAGTGAAAGCGTAACAAACAAACAAACAAACTCACTTTCGCATTTATAATTTAATTAGTTAGGATTAATTAAATTTAATTAGTTAGCTAGGTAATTTTCCTCGGAAATAAAACTAAATACCTAAGTCCAAATTAGACACATTCTGTCCAATTAAAATCTAGTTATTTATGCCTTAAATAAAGCGAGCCACAGATAGACAAAAATAAATTGACCAAGGAGTTCAAACGTAGCTGTCAAAACTATGCCACAATTTGCATAACTGTCAGACTGGAATAATAAACCTTTACGAGATTTCAACATTCGATGCAGGAAATAAAAAAGTAGGTTGAATATCGATAGCCGATGGAATAGAAACGCTGCCAGGTAAAATAACTGGCGAAAGGCCATGAAATACAGAATTGGTGTAGTATTTAGATTTACTAATAGAGCTGTTTATTTTGATTCGAGAGTGTGACAACAGATTTATTGCTGAGGGAAAAGCATACGTGGAATAGCATTATATTTTCTTAGCCATTGAGAAAATTATGAAAATGCCGAATGATGGTTTTTCATGGTTTTTCAAGTTTCCTCATAACTATAATTGTTATTCCCATGATACCTATTAAGTATGTAAGTATTTTTAATGCATTTATTTGACATATCGATGTACTTAAAGACTGCGCGCCACGAAAAGAGGCCGGCGGAAAAATTGTAGAACTTTTTTTTATGCAATATGATTCAATGACATATACACTAGGGCCGCGTCAAATGGGCTTCAGTGATAGCGCGGACTCTACTTAAATTACATTGCTTTTTTCTTTAAAAGAGAACATTTAAAAAAAATACATTAAAATTCCTAAAAAACCGGCTGAAACAATGGGAAGCTGTATAGAAGCTATATTTGTGCGTAGTAAAGTAACCCGACGCAAAATCAATAGCAACGTAAAACAAAAGAGCTGTCATTAACCGAGCTATTTAAATTGACGTGCGATGACGTCACTGGATATGTCACTCGGGCTATCCTGCCATAGACACAAACGGAATTATTTCGGTAACATTCGTCATTCGCGCGCGCAATCTGCATTGACAGCTCTCATTCGCGCGGGAAATTAACAACCATTTTGTTTTATTGCTTTCAACTTTCGTTTGATCTAGGTTAGCAGAGAATCGGATTCCGGAAATGGTGATAGTTTTATGAAGTTGATGAGTTTACGTAATTGGGGGAAACAAATAGTAATAAAATGATTTTTGCGTTAAATAAGATTTTGTGATCTTTCTTTTTGTATGAACGTGGTTAAAAAAAAATACTGCGATTTCGTCGCATTTATAAGATTACGGTCGCCTTTTCTCGTATTATGCTTTTTGCTTTTAGACATAAATAAAAATGTGGCCGTGACTTGCTCACAAAAACTTGCCAAACACAAGAAAAATAGCACACCAATCTAGAGTAACTTTTGAAATCCGAGCCCCGATTCCTTCTAGCCCGTCACGTAATGGAGTTATCTATACACGTCAACACTACATACAAGAGAAACGGGACACCCAGAAAATGGACTCGCCCTAACAAACGACCTACCTACTTTATTAGATTTCGGTCGCCCAACCCCGACACTGTCATCGGCCAGTACATAAGAATGATTGATAATCTATCAAACTCTATACCATAGAGAATAAATGTCTGTACTAAAATTGTTGGGCGAGAGATCTATGTATCTGCGTGATTGAGTAGAACAAATATTGTTAAATAAAGGTATTCGTAGTTATCGGTTTTTCTGGTTCAAAGAACTCGGAAAATAAATATGTGTGTTATATTTTAGCCACCTACAAATGTTTATAAAATGTGAACGTAAGTGCTTTTTTCCCTCACAAGGTTGAGCTTGGCTGAATACGAGCTTTCCATTGTCGACAAACATAATATAAAAAACATTTCTCTTCGTCGCCTCTGTTAGCGCGCGAATGTCAAACAACAGAAGGCTCCTTGTTTACGTTGGGAAAATCAATGAAAATCAGCGATGTATGAAACAAATACACTTTGGGACGTTTGTTTGGCATTCAGTCAATATTATTAATCCATTCTTCGCGTGGTCTCGTGTGAGCAATTAAAATTATTGTTTACCGTTTACATCGTTTGTTTCCAAAACCAGTATCCTGCACCCTAATTGCGTAATACAACACAATCTGTTTCGATTTGAAACAGATTGCTAATCCATTGCTTCATAAGTCGGAAAAAAAATCTGCTCAACAACGTAAATAACCCAATTAATATTATTGAACTGTCAGAATGAACCTAATTAGGAAAAATTGTTCACGAAAATAAGTTACGCAATTAGGGTACTGATCAAGACTAGGTAATATTTTAAGCAGATTTTAATACTATTTTGTCTCCTAATTTCGCTTACCACATCCAATATCAGTACCTACAAGCATAAACGTAATAAACGTAATTACACAATTCCGTCCAATCGGATAACTCCAAAATTCATATCTTCACCCAATAACCGAGTAAGCCTATTGGCTTGAAACACCGCACCGGACCTCTGGAGGTCCGTTTTATCTCCTGTTAAAGTGCCCATTTCATTCAAGACCCCTCAAAATTATGTATAACTTAATAACAGGGGCCTTTAAAGGACCCTTGGTGAGCTACGAACCTGTATAAAGGATTATATGGGAGCAACCGGAAAATATAATATCGTAAGCAGGAGATTTATGCAGTTCATTGAGTTTGGTAGTTTGTTTACCGCTGTTTGATTTTGATAGTTGGGTTTTTTCTAGGGGTGTCCTTTTGGTTTTCATCGTAAGTTTTAAGAAGATATTGTCTATAGGTTGTTATTGCGCGACATAATTATTGATTCCATCTTGTTCGAAAAAAAGAAAGAAAAAAATGTTTATTTGTCACAGAAACACGTGCATACTAAAATAAAAATGTAATCAGAAAACAACAAAATAAAGTACATATGAAATCACGAGCATAAAACAGAAATAGTCGGCAGCTGCATGATATGACTGTGACAAGAAGGCTTCCACCCAGCATGATGCTGTGCTATGGGGATCACAGCGCTAATTTTCAGTGATCACCCGAACCAGTGGTTAATGGAGAAAAGGAATAAAAAAAAAACATTATTTAAAAAAAAAAAATCAGTGGCACTCCGGGAGTGCCAACAGAAGTGAAAACTTGAAAAAAAAATACGCACCGCGGTAATCAACGCGTTGATGTCTTTTACTCCACGCACTGCGGTTATCAACGCGTTGATGTCTTGTTAATGGTCAAAAGCTGGTGTCATCACGGTGTCGCGAAATCAATAGTTCAGTCCCATCTCAAAAATGCTCAACGCGCCTAAAGTTGCAAACCGGACATTTAATTATTTGCATTTAATTATTGACTGTATTAATAACTAATGGACAGTAGACATTTTTATTGTAGCCTAGAATTATTTCCTAGCAGAATTTACAGTACCTCTCTTAAAATTTTCTAGCTTGTTAGTCGACACATTTCCCTCCACAGCAGAAAAGGTTCACTACGTTCATGTCACCTTGATTTATTATGAGCAAAATGCTCAAGAATCAAACACGACCCCTAAGTACATATTCATATTTATCATTGTCAGAGAGTCCGGAGTATGGCGTAATCACGAGACTTCAGTAATTTCACTAATTACGCAGACAATTCAAATATTATTTTAACAGATCCGAGTTTTGCTGAGGAAATCTAATTGTGTTTTACAAGCTTTCCTTCTGAAGAGTAATTTTATTATAATAATAACGTTAAAGGCTCCTGCAGACAGGCGCGATGCGATATCGTTAGAACAATTTCCATCAAGTTTTCATAGAAAAAGTTCTACAAAGTTCGCCTCGCTCCGTCACATTGCAGGAGCCTTAAAGAATTATTTAAAATACCTAAATAGGTAACTCATTTATTTGTAAAATCTTTTTTCATTTGTTGGGGTAATATGCAGTTATTAACTCACAGATTTTATTATACCTATATTATATTAATAAACTTATATCCCATCTTCCTAGCACGGCGGGCTGTGCTGGGGCTGCTGCTGCAGGTGCGGGGGTGCATGGGGTCCGAGTGCCCACCTAGTTTTTCAAGACATTTCCGACTGGTCGACTCTTCACGTGACCAGAGGGCTGGCCTATTCTTTGACCAAAGAATCAGCATTGCCATACAACGCGGCAATGCTGCCAGCCTTTTGGGCACTTTTCCTATTGACAGCGATGCGGACGAATTTTTTGATGCCCTATGATTATCCCCCCCCCCCTTTTTATATACTTGTAAATATTATTATTATTAAGTCTTAGTTTTAAAAATCATGTAAATATTATTAAGAAACTTTATTTTGATTTTACAATAAAAAATTTGCCGCTAGCCGTAGATTCATAACATTGAATGTATGGCCATTTGTAAGAAATCGTCTTTTATACATTTATTTACACCCCAAAATAATAATGCTGAACTAAACACTCTTCGACCATTGCAAATAAAAATGGCTGTTTCGTGGGTGTAGTGTCGCAAGGGCCACTGCTGAGCCTATGTTCGAGTCCTGGGTCGGGTAGTGTTATTCGGTGTTCCATCTGGAATTTATCAGTAGCAGCTCAGAGTCTGGATTTGTGTCCGGTTTTCCATGGGACTTAAACATAACTGGCGAAATGTGGATGTACTTTATAGGTAACCCTTCGGGGAAACAAGGCGTGGTGTTATGTTACGATAAACACGCTATTCAACCCTTGAAAATAAAAATGGCACTTAACACAATTTTTCCTTTTACTCCTCTATGATTTTAGAAGGTAGACACAGTAGAAGTCCAGATAGGGCTCGAACAACCAATAATATTATTGCCGAAAAAGGGATAAGTGATCCCCGGCCAAACGGATTAATGCTCCAAAACGGTGTACCCAATGTACGGAACCATTTTTCATTTCACCCCAAAAGAAAATAAAGCGATAGCGCGCATTTTCTCTTAAAAATATTGTTTTGTTTCTCGTGGTGGACGTTGGATTCTGTTTTACGTGAAAGTAATAGGATTAATGTTTATTGTTTTTGGGGACTAAGTTAGTAAAATTTCTATTCCTGGAATTTAGTTTTTTAAAACATTCGTGATATTTTAGTCCGTGTTGGCTAAGTGGTGTCTTTGCAATTTTATTTTAATTCAGTGAACTTTTTTTATTGAAGTGAAAACTTCTTTAAGCGCGTTGGGCATTTTTGAGATGGGATCAAACCATTGTTTTCGCGACACTGTTACGACACATCATTTTTGTAAACGCGATTGTGCTCTTTATTTATATTTCATTACGGATCGATGTTCTATGTAAGTATTTTTACGTTAAAGGTTTTGTAAGCGCGATTGTGGTCTTTATTTTTGTTTGATACGGATCAATGTTCTATGCAAGTATTTTTACTTTAAATGTTTCGGAAGTTTTTTTTTTTGGAAACGCAATTGTACTCTTTATATTGATAAGATTACGGACCAATGTTCTGTACAAGTATTTTTCTTCCGCCAAGGCGATCTTGTTCATGTTTTCTTTTGTGACGGCACTCCCGGAGAGCCACTGTTTTTTTTTTGAGTTCATTGATCTTTTTGTTGTGAATGAAAGTAGACATAATGATTGAAATACAAATCTACACTAACCACTCCATTAACCTACCACGGAAGTGAGGACTATCAATTTACAAATTGGAACAATTTTGAAGGAAAAAAAAATGGCACGCACATACTAGAGTCAAACATAGTAGGTTCAACATTATTTATACTAATATCATCATCATCATCATTTCAGTCGAAAGACGTCCACTGCTGGACATAGGCCTCCATCAAGCACCATCACTTCGACCGGTTCTATGTTCCCAAATCCAGCGGATTCCTGCCGCCTTCTCCAGGTCATCGGTCCACCTAGTGGGCCGGGGGTAACTTCATTTCATTTGATATGCAACACGGCGCAGTTTGCAAAACAATTTTGCCCCCTAAAAGTGAGCCCCTTAGTCAAAATTCATTTATTTACGTAACACGTTCGTGTTTGGGTCACAGAAATACTAATATATGTGTGTACCTTTCAACTTAATCGGTCCATTAGAATCGGAGCAACAAACACACGAGTCATACTATAAGGGTTCCGTTTTTAAGTTTCGAGGTACGGAACCCTAAAAAAATCTGAAAGAATGCTAACCGAAAACGAAGTAATAGCGCGAGTGGGCGATGCGATGCGACGTGGTGGGTCAAACAAGAAATTTCACGCGAAAGAAGTATCTGGTGTGTTCCGTATGTTTATCCTGCATATTTAAAGTATTGAATTATCATACCCAGATCCGCACAGCAACCAAGCTTCTAACCAATAAAACTGTTTATATTTGTAATAAATAACATTAATATCTATATTTATTTCCATACAATTTTCCAGAGTGCTGGCTACCTAATACGTATAATTTAATAGTATTTTATTGATAATAAGCGAGATTATTTGCCATGAGCGGTTATGGCTGAGAGTAATGTAGATACAGAAGCTTCACTATTAAAACTTGGCATGCACAACTCAAAACACGAATGGACAATCAACGGTTCAAGTAAGAAAAGTTTATGAAAAATGTTGCTTAGTGCCTTTTAGAGGTGAACTTAACAATATTTTTTTTTTAATATTTTCGTCCTTTTTCTTTTTTCATTAATGTCGCTTTAGAAGGGTCAATTATACACTAAATTATCATTGGTAGAGTCTCTTTGATTGAAATACCTACGTTATTTAGGAAGTCCATATGTTTTGACCAGCAGTGAAAGCTAATTTCATTTAGCATTCTCGTATGATCAAGTATTAAAACACGTCAAAAAGAAGTTGCGCCTACTTCACCAGTAGGCTTTCTATTACATAGTAATGAGTGAGTCTTCTGATCTCTCATATTCTGTGGTAACAAGATTATGTACATTTAGAAACGCAAAAGAAATATAATAATATTTTGTTCACATAGTTGTTGAGTTTATTGGATAAAGGATTCCGCGAACTTAGTTTACTGTTTCATATTTCAACGGAAAGGATGCCAGTTCATGCTAAACATAAGTGGGTACGTAATATTTCATGCAAAGAAAATGGGTACCTACCTACATATAATTTTCTAGTAGATAAGTAGCTATTATAAATTGAATTGAATTCGTTAGTTGCGTAGGTACACACGGCTACATATCAAGCTATACGGTTCCAGTAAAAGCTGATCTCGCATTATATAGGATTTCCGTCCAATGAGAGGTCTGCTTATACTTATTGGAAATGTGTGTGTTAAAACATTCCACTATTTTTATTTTGGTACTTTATTCAAAGTTGTTACTTTGTGGGAATCTGTTATTCTAAGGTTGAGGAAAACTATCCGTTCGTGATACAGTTTTATACCAGTACGAGGGGATAGGGCAAGTCAGTCCAAAGACAACCAAACAATTTTTTACAATCTACCATTTCACATTCTCCAACTGTTGACCTGTCTAAATTTTACTGTCAAGAAATAACTTTAAACGATTTTTGATATAACCTGGGTTTATTATTAAGTTATTATTAAATAATATGTATAGTTGTTTCATATTTATGAATAAAGAAAGATTATATATTATTATTATACTAGCTTCTATCCGCGACGAAATTTATTGTTCCCCCGACTCATCGCGTCGGCGTCGCTCGCATCGAATGGCGGCCCACGCTATTTCTTCCCTGTCGGTAAGCGTTCTTTTAGTTATTTTTTATTTTTATTCGGCTCCTAAGAGACGTAGCGTGGTGTTAAATAGCCTATCTATAACTTTTCTCTAGAATTGGGCTATCAATTGCATAAATAGTTTTTCAAATCCGCCTGGTAGTTCCAGAGATTAGCGCGTTCGAACAAACAAATAAATTCTTCAACTTTAATAAATTAATATAGATCTCAGTCAAAAAATATCTAATTATTATAAAAATCAAACAAATAATACCAAACATTTCAAGTTCCATATACAAAAATCATAAAGCATAGAGAGTAGAGTGACGTCGCGCAACAGAATCAATTACATACAGTCAAGCTTAATTGGAGGCAGCCGCCCCAAGCAAACAAGACGTGCCCGCCACTAAACGTTATTTATGTCTAAATCTAGGTAACGTTGTGTAGATGTAGCTACAGTAAAGGTTTAGGATTCTTTAGTAAATAAAATATAGTAGGTAGGAAGCAATTTATTATACCATATTACATATTTCAGCAGTGGTGGCCCAGTGGTAACAGCCCCGACGAGTTGTAGGTCGTTCGGTTCTAACCAAGGCAGGCGCTTTACTTTGTGCAATTTATTTCATCACCACTGCTCTCAAAACGGTGAAAGAAAACATCGTGACGAAACCGGCATGTTCTAGAACCAAAAATTCGAAGACATGTGACATCTACATGATCATGTCGATTACGGTCCACTCGCTCTCACAGAGAGGAGGCCTGTGTCCCAGCAGTGGGAACGTTATAGGCTGATAATGCTACAAATATTTTCTATTATGTAAAACATAGTTTTCATTCAAATTCAAACAATTTATTTCAAATAAACAAATAATAGGCATTTTTAAATTGTCAAGGGGTTGGAAAGATTGAGCTGTTGCCTATTCTACAGCGTAGTAGGTTCCTATTGAGAAAAAGGGGCAAGAAACTCCACGGACACTCTTCTCGAAAAAACCTTGAGGTAGACCTACTTTAGATATTGTTTTAGAGTTAGTTACTTGGATTTTCCTTTTAGGTTATAAATGCAGCTATAGATTCTATGGTGAAGTATGAACCTACAAAATACATATTTAACACACAGGACGGATTGAAACATTGACGGACATGGACGGAGTGAGATTCAAACATTGTTTCAAGTATTAAAAATGTTTGAATTTCACTGAAAGTTTCTCAATTTATCGATGTGCGTTGGCTCCCAGGGGACAAAGTGAGTTTATTTGTTACGCTTTCACCCCAAAACGGCTAAATGGATTTAGATGAAATTTGGCAAATGGATAGACCATGACCAGGGTTATATTCCCACAAATCGAGACTTATGCGGATAAAACCGAGGGGCGCAGCCAATAATGCATAATTAATTGTGTCCTATTACTTAGTTTACTTTTACTTAGTTTCAGTACGTGATAGGTTAGTGAAACTTACTTCAGTAACCTACAAAAATCGCAATTTTAATTACAGTTCACCAGATAACACCCATCCCGCGACATAGATACTAACAAACAAAAACAATTTGTCTACGGTCAAAATGGCGATGATACACGCGCCAAAACCGTAGAACAACGCATATAGTTGCCATAGATCGTAAACAAACACGTACTGGCGTCATCTTGACCTAGAGCGGGCCAACAGCCTTTTGAGTCTATTTCGGTACAGCACTACCCGGTACTGAGACGAAACATATGTTTAGATATTCCGAATTATTGGAAGATTTACGCAAATTGAAATGACAATGGTTTCGGGAAGATTTTTTATGTAGCAACATCATCTTAGTTTTATTTCTGGTAATGAATCATCCTACTAATATTATAAACGCTAGAGTTTGTGAGGATAGATGTATGTTTGTTACTCTTTCACGCAAAAACTACTGAATGGATTTGGATAAAATTTGGCACACAGTTTATAAACGCCCCGCGGTTTCACCCACATAAGTCTCGATCCCTTCGGAATATCGAGATAAAAGATATTCTATGTCCTAAGACAATTCAAGGTCCACAAATTTCGTCCAAATCCGTAGTCGTTTTAGCGTGAAAGCGTAACAAACAAATATACAAAAAATTTAATCTTTTCTCTTTCTGATATTATAATTTAGATTAGATTTAGGTAGGACTTTTCCTTTAAATCACGATAGCAATTAGGACGTGTATAACCATAAAATAGAATGGTATTTTATGTATGGCGAACTTTTCATCATTGTCATCAATCAGCCTTTAGTAATACACATCTGGATGATACCATTTTATAGTTATCATTTTGATAACATTATTACAGTATCACAAAAAATTTAAAAATGTAATACGTTCATCCTTAATATCTGTAATAAATCATGGTTGGCATTCCTTGTGCTTCGTAACAAGGATTCAATTTATCATCCACCGTAGATATTAATCTTCGTTACCGCAATTACCGATCAAATCTGACGTTAAGTAGGCTAATCTGTGAAAATTTCATGATTAAAAGACATTGTTGATGTTATTTTAAGTTTACTTAGCGGGTTTTTTAAAGATATCGTGTAGGTTAATAGATTTTTCATCAAAGACCATGTATGACTGAGTGGCAATTATATATCCAAGAACTTTCTAAAAATGTTTTTTTTTTTCAAACTTCTACGTAATTTCTTCTAAGAAATTAATTCTAACGCATATTAATGATAGTACCTGGTCGACCGAGCTCTGTTCGGGTGAATATAGAAACAAAAATATCGTCCAGATACACCAACGTTGTATCACATTCCCTAATCTAATAGGCTGTGAAAATAGAGTAAACGAATTTTCCCAGATATGAGACCTAGCTAGATCGGTTTTTTGCCCCCGTAAGTTAAGCCGTTTTGAGAACGTGATTAAAAATTATTTGAGTCCGCAAGGTGTCAACAGGAATTGAAGACCAAACATCTTTCATTAAGAATCGTGAATAATAATTTTCACAACTTTTCAATTGATGAGACATTTTGTAGATGTATTGATAATAAATAAAAACGTCTAAGATGTTAGTAAAATCATGAATGCATCACTTTTCAAGAGCGAAGAACACATTCTCAAAAATTTAAATTTCGAACCGAACGTTTAGTTTCTTCATATCTTTATTGTTGTTACACTGAGCTTCGAGCGCCCAGAGGCGGATGTATCGCAGTGGAAAATTCGCTCCACATATTCTATGCTATTTTTAAATGTATGGTATCCGAACGGCCATTGAGATGTTCTATGTACGTATCACTCGAATGGATGAGTTTGGACGTTTATATTTATTCTTGTTTCCTACCTACTAGGTCCATTTACATACCAAAACATTTTAATTTCTGAATTTGATTTCACATTATTGTTTTTTTTTTTTCATTTCGAGTAGACATTGTCTTTGTTCGGCTGTCAGAAGGACATCACTGGCTGATACAAAAAAAAAACTGATTTAAATTTAGATAATATTCTGGGTCCAAATCTTTTATGTAACTACACATACAATGATGCTAATCAGCTCTTCTGTACACGATGTAATCGGGAATTCAAGAACAAATTTTGTTTTGCAAAGTCATCAACAAGAGGACGAGGAAGACGACTGTACAACGAGTACCTTTTGATGTTCCATAACTCTCAGGTTATATGTTATAAGTAAAAATAAAAAATAAAATCCTAAAACAAGTTTTCCAAAAATACATAGTTTAGAAGATAACATCAAAAATAATATTAACATACTTATATTTCATTGATCAGAAAATCATTTTCATTCAAACTAATCATTCAATGCGACATTCATATTTGACGTTTTACCAAAATAATCCTGACCGTTGAATTATTTTGTAAGAAAATTAAAAATGAAAACGAAATTCTTTGACATGGTCTCATGAATACCCTAGAGTTATTGGATATCAATAGGAACACGTTGTGTATGGGACGATGGTCCTTAATCTCGATTTGAAATCACTACGTTTGAGTAGATATTTGTAGAAAATCTCAGTTTTAGAACCAAATGCCATGGAAATTGTCCTAGACGGAGTCTGAAGTCGTTTTTCCTCTAAAAATCTGACATTTTGGCATCCTATTAGAAAGGTCATCTTCAACATTGGACGATAACTAGCTGAAATTATGCACATAATTATTATGGCTGTGTGTGTTGCTAGATAAACGATCTAACAAAGCTTTTAGTGGAATTTTATCGCCATTTAACTCATAGTGTTTATGCCAAATATGTTTTGGCATGACTGTTTATTTGTTATTTGGAATAGATAATGCACATGTGTTATTTCCCATTATGGTTTCCCCCTAAAAGTCACTTGAGATTTAGGAGTAATAATAGTTAGACAGCCGGTTTTATGGGTCAATAGCTTCGTAGTTTTGTGGTGGAATGTATTTCAAAGCAAGGATCGGATACCGGTTAAATTTTCAAACCGTTATTATTTACTTGACGCAAAAACTTTTACATTCGGTTTCATTCATTGAAACCGGTTTTTAACCAGTTTTTGAGGAGTCTTTATCATGTCATAAAGGTTTTTTCGGATTAAACAGTTTAGAGCAATATTAATCGGTTTTTTGTTTAGTTTTTATTCAGCGCAACATCCTCACAAGTAGTCACAAGTTGCAACGCATTTACCGACATGCCGCTCGTCGTATAAACCGGTTAATTTAGGTTAAAAAAAAAAGTTCTTAAAACGTTCACGTTCTTAAGAAAAGTTCGGAGTAAAACCCAAATGAACCGGATTTCACCGGTATTTTTTAAACCGGTTCCGAGCCTTGTTTCAAAGATTTATATCATTGAATCGAGAAAATTAAAATTTAAAGAACACTAACTTATACAACATATTTTTTATTAATAATTTATTTCAATAATTTTTGTACCTAATTAATGTTCCTGACAAGTTATTTTATAAACTACTAAAAATTTGTTTAAATTTTTTATTTAGGAATCTCGCGCACTAGACGGCCACGACTCCGTCCGGTCAAAGTCAAAGATTTATTTGCAGATAAATATGGTTACAGAAGTTCTTACAATGGTTTTATGATAGTAGCTTAACATATTTAATTATAACATAATGACAAGCAAATTCTTGGTATACACTTAGATCATTAAAATTTAAACTGAAGGAATTCTTTTATAGTATAGAAGGAATTCTCAATTAACAAGTTGCGTAAAGCCCTTCTGAAGCGGTTCATTGAAAGTTTTTTTTTAATTTGGTTACGAATCTTTTAAATCTGAATACCCATAGGATAGCAACTTCGCCCATATAGTTCCGTTTTCATTCAAGGAATAATGAATCTATTAGGATATCTAGTTTTGAACTTACATTTATCTCCTAGTTTTTCAAACATTTCAGAGCGTGATTTGGTAAATTTACATACTTCCTCAATATCAGTTAATTGTAAGTATTCTAAGTTTACTACACAAATCGCACGTATACACCTCTTTTGTGCGAGAAAAGCTCTTCTGAGATGCACCGAGTTTCTCCATACCAGTATACCATAACGCAGTATTAGTTGTGGCTGTCTAGTACGCGAGATCCCTAAATCGTGGTACCTATTGCACTGTAATCATTTAAATAATATATTAATTAATTTGCTAGCTAGATGCGGGAATCTAACCCGCTACAAGTATCATTTCAACCAGCCACCAACCTCGCGTACCAACCTTTACGCGAACTATAATGTAGTCATAGAAACATTTCCATTTATAATAATAGTGGGGAATAAAGATAAACATTCGATTTACATGTTATTTCCACTGCGGAAATCCCGGAGAGTAACAAAAACAATTCGCAGTAGAAGATGGGATGATAAAATAATGCAGAAAAGCTTCGTCTATATTTATAAATACATTAATGTATCATTGACCATTATGACCTTCAGTGGATTGTTTTGTAATTTTAATGTTTTTCACGCCAGCCCGGCTTTAAAATCGTTGATAATATAATTATTAAGAAACATTAGTAAATATACAGTCAGGTACTAACCTACATTCAATTAATCAGCATTTCCCAACTACGATGCTTTGGGTTAGCTTCCAGTCTAACCGGATGCAGCTGAATACCAGTATTTTACATGGAGCGACTGCCTATCTGACCTCCAGAACCCAGTTACTGGGTAATACGATACCCCTTGGTAAGACTGGTTGTCAGACTTTTGGGCTTCTGACGACCCGTAAAGACTGTCAAAGATCCACGAATGACAGCCGGGACCAACGGCTTAATGTGCTTTCCGAGGCACGGAAGAGTATGTAAAAATGGTCACCCATCCACGGACCAACCCTGAAAATCGTAGTTTAACTTGATGGATCGACCCGTGCGGTTATTATTACGTAGCTTCGAGCTCCTCTTGCCTGTGTCCCAGCAGTGGGAACATTATAGGTTGATTATGCATATTTTCACCCGAGCAGATCTCGGTCGCCTAAAGTTAAGAATTTAAGCGTATTATCTATGGTATAAAACAAGATAATGAATAATAACATGACATTATTGACATTAGAATAACGATCATGGCAGCATGGAATCAGTAAGAACTTACTAACATAGCAGTATGGAATTAGTAGGTACTATCCAATACTATTAAATGAGCATTTTGAATAAGAACGCACTTTTAACTTATATTAATGAGTTCTTAGTCGCTTGACAGGCACATAAGCCTGCTAAAGCCATCTGACAGAAGGTTTGTGTAAAATAGATGATGTTCAACTGTTGAAGCCTGAATTAAATAACGCTAGTTTTAAATAATACATCTATGGTTGAAGCGCCAACAGTTTCCGTATTTGTCCAAACATTTGTGATTTGTAGTCAATACAAAATTTATACCCTACTTATATTGACGTAAAGTTTGTAATTTTCTCGAATTAATGCAAATGTTTGTGCCAACAGTAGTCCCGCTTAAAGACAGTAGTTGTTAATCCACCAGATGGTTTCGGGGCTGTAAACTCACGCGATAAATTACAAAGATTAGAAATGATTTAAAGTTTTCGCAGCGATTAATTTTAAATTTCTTCTCTGGGTCTCCTTTCGTTTTTGCAAAATATTCCGAACCGGGATTAATTTTTTTTTTTGAAACGGGGTCATGGAAATATGAACGCATCTCTTTGGATTTTGGTTGTGATTAGAAACAAAAGCAATTAAAAACATGTTAATTAGTAACATGAGAGCCAATTAATACTCAATATTATATTTAACAAGAAAATATAAAAAATAAAATGCTATCTATAAATATTCATATAATTTCGAAACACAGCCTCGTATGAATAGGAACTGAAAAAAACATTTTGATTTATTGGAATTGAGATTCGAACACAGATAAAAAAGTTAAAATTTAAAAGTAGAATAGGAATCGAAATGTATTACATTCAGAAATCGAACACACCTAATTTTGTGCAATTCGTTTTGTTTTTATTTATGGCAACTCTGAAAGGAAATAAAATTTTAAGGTTAAAAATAATAATGAAAAAAACTTACCAAGCGATATGAGGCCACTGTTGAGCATAGGCAGCTTGATGCTATTGGGGATAGACACCAGGCTGGTAGTGCCTGATGTCCTGAAGTCCTTCTTCTTCGGCTTTTTCTCCATATCGTATCTTGTGGTGGACCGCGAGCGGTGTTTCCGCTGGCTGGTCGCAACTGACGTGCCACGCTGCCCCGTTCGCGACGACATTTTGGCTCACCCCACGAATTTCCCGCCGATATATACTCAGTCGGATATGAACGGAAGCAGGCGTAATTAATGGCACACCGTCATTTTATATCACATACAAAATCACTCACAAACACTGTTTTCGTTTAGTTATTGTGGTATAAAAGATTTATGATTGCTATATTTGGTTTTTATTTATATTTTTGAAACTAAAATAAACTTCGCGAAATAAAATTTAAAGCGTAAATTTAATAATTTTATATCAAAACATTTAATAATTATACATTACTACCCTAGAATTTGACGCATTATAACTAAAATGGCAATGTTTATGTAAGGGTTGAGAGTCGAAATATCATAAGGGCCCTGTCATTTCGGCAGCGTGGTGTGTTGAAGTGTATAGTCGTCGCCTGAAACAAACAAATAAACACGGGTCAATATAGGCACTTATCAACATTATATTATTACAAAAGTAGCAGAAACCTAGGCTTGATTGGCAATTTCTTTGTAGTAGTAGTAGTAGACAAATTGGTGTAAAAATCCATGTCTGTAAAGCGAAAAACAGCCATTCCCTACCTAAGGAACCTTCCTACTTTAGGAAAATTAAAATGAAATGATTATTTGCCACATCCACACAAGTACCCACATATACAAGCATCTGCAAAATGCAAATGCGTTCAGGTTCACTATTTATGCTCAATGACGCATTTATAGTACTCTGTACTAGGTACACACACTCATTCATTCATTTAATTTTCGCGCCAACTTGTGAACGAAAGCAAAACAAGAGTCATTGAAGGTGACATTCCGTGGAGTTCACAGACAATTCCTTATTTGAAATCTTAGTTTGAAATTATGTAATGAGTTTGAGCTGAAAACTTTTGTTGCTACCATAAATATATTATTAAAATATCTATGGTTACTTCCTAGTACCTACGTCCAGTTTTACTTTGGCAACGCGTTCTAGTAGCAGTAGGATTGGTTTTCGCGTTCAACTGATCAGGATTGACTGTACCATACCTACTATGTTTCTTAATGTATAATGGTTATTGTTTTTTCAGGAAAAGGGCTTATGCAACCTGATACAGGCATCCGTCATAAAAATAAAACGTAATTCGTCAACAGAACGCAGACATTATGGAAATGTTTGACATTAGAAACATTATTTGCTGCATCGATTATTAGCAAAATTATTGGCAATGCAAATGCCGACATCATACCGGTTTGCCTAAATTGAAAGCGTTGTATCAAAATTTCCCATGAATTTAATCGACGAGGTTTATTATGTGTGTAGCTATTTACGGGCACTATCAACGTATTTATAGCAGCAATGATGCAGCTCTAGAGATATGCGACTACGTAAGTACCTACGTTTAAACTGTAGGAACTCGACTTACTCTGTAAATAGCATTCCTCTGCTCGGAAAAGTTCGGATTCTTGATAAATCGCGAGGAAAGCGGATTCCGAGTGGATGACAAAAGTTTTCGATTGCTGGTCACACTAAAAATAATCGATTCAAAGAACTCTGAACTGGCAGCCTTGAGCCTTGTTCGAATTTGGAATCAGTCACGTTGCATGCGCGCTCTGCACGTTTATGAATGAAGCAAACACGGATGACGCGTGACGGTGGAATTCCACGCTTGAAATCTGAAGAATCTGGAAAATTACCGCCAGTTATTGCAAACTCTTTTTCGTTTCGTTATATTTTTTAAATGATAATGTTTGTGAATGAGTGCGTGTATTATTTATTATTAGGAACGAAGCGTATATTAGTCGTATTACCGTTATTAACATTTTTCCAAGTAGTTTTCTAAAACGATTGTCAGTGCAAATCGTCATAATTCTAGGAAAGTTGGCATGGTTTTGCATGACGTATTTCATTGAAGATTTTAAAAACGTAACTGACTACTTATTAATATTGTACGAGAAGACAAATATCTTACTTATATTTGTACAGGCAAGTAATAATCGTCATATTATGAACTCATTAGACGACAATAGATTTAACTGGTTTGTTTTGAAATTCGAAGTATTTGAAATGGTCTGAAAAATCTTGTTTTAGACTTTGTAACAATTATGTGTGACGCCAATGGAATTTAATTTAATTTAATAAAATCGAATTGAATCAAACAACACAATATCAAGCCACAGACAACATAACAACAAAAAAAATAAACCCACTTCATACGAAATTCAGTAACGAGTTCTAAATTCAAAATGTTAACGTGCGGTGACGTAATAACATGTCAACAACAACAGATTTTCAACGCCATTGCAACTCATTGGCACCATAGATACGTTCGGTGGCATAGTGCCCGCGCTAATTGCGGAACAATAATCTGTCTTTGAGTAGGTAATGTGACTATATTTTGGACGAGAATATTCTATTATTATTAAAGTTCTATTTTTTTATCTAGTGGTTTTGATTTTTAGGACTGAAATATTTATGTGCGGACTTTAATGAGAATAATAGAATGCTGTTTCATTTTTGGACACGAATTCAAACTGTTTTTTTTTTTCAAAAAGTAGTAGGTAGTAGTATTTAAATAATTAAATACTACCTACCTACTACTTTTTCCAGTATGAAAAGCCAAACATTTCAAATCCTGAAAAAAAAAAAAGTATATTGTTGACCTGTACCTACAATGCAAACAAATAATAGTACCTACTCATTAACTTCAGGACTATTCCAGTTTTAGAAAAATAAGCGGTCTCAATAACAAACAAGCTTATCTCTGCTAGAACACGCAAAATGACGTGTGTTTCAGTGACAGAGCGCCATGTTTGTGTGGGTTGCGTATGCGCAATGTGTAACATTCCTACGGTCAACATTGCACAACATAAAATTTTAATTATTTTCCAATAACAACAGGACATTATGAACATTCGGTGACGAAAATAGATGCTGGCTACATATTGTAAAGCTTGCTTTTACGTGAGTATTGGTTATAAAACGTTGGCAAAATTAAATGTTTCATAAAAAAGGATTGGCTTTGACCACAGATAGATACAGTTGGTTCACTCCGCATTTTAGGTATGAAGCTACAAGTACGCGGCGGGCTCGTCTTGTCGCGCCAATTCAGTGAGTGTAACGGAGTCAGAAGACATAAGAGTTACGCGATAGAAAGAGAGGCAACTTCGATGCAATGCTCTCATCCCAATTTATTTCTGGTCGCGGCAAAAGGATATCAAATCATCTTTGTCATCTGGGTAGTCACTCCCTTTCTGCTTGACAACCGATTTCCACACAACTTTTCAATCACCGATGTCACAATAATAGAAATCACTTTAAAAAAATGAGCATTTTAAGCTGCAAATTTAAATGTGTGTAACATCGCCGAACGCCGAATTTAAAAATAGAATTCAGAATGATAATTGAAAAAGTAACATGGACGCGACAGAATTGCACTCCGCGGTTTATGATTCCTTGTAGTAAAGATGTGTACGTGCTTTGTTCTGAATGGACGGAAATTAAATTTTGGATTAGTTCATTGACTTTTAGAGAGGTTCTTGTGCTTTTTACGTAGGTTGGTATTCTAAATTAGTATTCTAAACTAGAGCAGTTTATACTGTCTTATGTGCCTATAATTACACTGCTTGAAGGCATTTCATTCAAAAGGTATTTAATTTTATTTATTTAACCATGTACACATTGATAAGAAATCGAGATTAAAAAACCGTTTAACTGATTGATACAAGTCGGTACCAGTGAAGGAAAACATCGTGAGGAAACCGGCATGTCCTAGCACCGAAATTTCGAAGACACTTGACACCTAACAACCCACACTTGGCCCGCGTGGTAGATTACAGCCCACTCTCTGTCGAAAAGAAGAGGCCTGTGTCCCAGCAGTGGGAACATTATAGGCTGATTATGATCATAATGAGGTCCCAGTTACATTTAAATAGTCAGTAGTAGTAATGCAAAGTTTACAAAACCTTCTCCTGTTATTTATCTTCAATGATTACAAAACTGACCCTGGCACATTTATCTGCAATATATTAATATATTAAACTTGTCTACAGGTATACAGAAGGGCCGTATATTGAACCATTAATAAAATACGCTACAAGCCGGGAAGGAGCCACTATAAGCCGACGTTCGCACGGCCGTAAAAATATCGCGGCGAGATTCTATTGCGCACTGGATTTTCAACTCTCCGTGATAAGCCGAGCGTTGAGAATTCAACAGAGTGCATCCAAGCGCGTCGAAAAAACACTCTGTTGGATTTTCAACTCTCGGTGCTAAGCAGAGCGTTGAAAATCTAGTATGCGTAAAAATCCCGTCGCGATATTTTTACGTCCGTGCGTACGTGGGCTAAATCTTATGTCCGGGTAGGAACGCAAACCGCGGGAACTCGCCGACGCTTTGCCGAAGTTATGCGATTGGATACACTGTCGATACTTACATACATCGTGCCTACTTCCCAAGGGGGTAGGCAAAAACTATAGAATGCCACCTGATACGCTCCTTACTGCTTTTGCTTCGTTTACGTTCATACATCTGGTCATACACGCACGCCGGTTGCAAGTAAATGAGTGATAGATAACAAAAATATAGATAAAAAAAAACAGGCACTCCGGGAATGCCGACAGAAGAGAAAACTTGAAAAAAAAATTATCGGCGCCGTGGTGATCAACGTGTTGATGTCTTTTATTCCACGCACCGCAGTAATCAACGCGTTGATGTCTTTTTGATGGTCAAAAGCTGGTGTCATCACGGTGTCGCGAAATCAATGGTTTAGTCCCATCTCAAAAATTTCCAACGCGTCTAAAGAAGTTTTCACTTCAAAAAAAGTGGTATAAAATAATTTAAATATTTATGAATAAGCTTCCTCTCTCCTACTTATTTAAAATTTTGCTGTACCTGACAGAGAACATAATTGTTTCCATTTATTTATTCTTACCATTCGTACGTCAAGGATTGCAATGAAGATAAATTGAAAAATGAAACTGAGTAACTACTACACACCTGACCTTTCTGAAGAACATCACCCATTAGCCAGAACTAAAACAGACCAGATAAACAACTGGGCTGGAGAACTGTCCGGATAAACTTAAATAACATTTGTTTTTTGGTTGTGTGAAGATTTTTAAAAGATTCCATTTAAAGACGGTTGGTAACTTTGGTGCTTTACTAAACTAAGTACCTACATCAATCATTGTCTTTCAAAGATACACGTCGGTAGGTATTTACTAGAGAAAATAACACTGCCTTTGAATTAATTAGAAACGGAAAAACAACCATTCATTTATCTTCACAAACCAATTACAAAATTCTCCGATGGAATTGTACCTAATGTATTTACGTGTGTACGTAATTCTCAGGACGCGAAAAAGAAAATTAACCATTTTCACATGAACTCTACAGAAGATAACGTAGCACTTGAAAAAAAATAAAATAAAATAAACTCTCTTTTCCGAAATATTTAAATTGGATTTACTTCACTAAGTTACCAATCAACAAATGGCATGGAATCAGTATGTACTTTTATATTTGGCAAATGGGTTAAAAAAATACTCGCATATTAATTAATGTCCACAGAAAAGAAAAAATACAGTTGTTTCGTTAAGGTACCTAAAAATCCGAAAAATAAATCTAACTGCGGCGCCGTTCGTCTATGTGAACTAGGCAGGAAAAACAAAAGAAAATATTTCAGCTCAACGCGCACTTTGCTGAATGAACGAATGAACGAGTAAACAGTTGAGTGACTCACGTTCGATATTGAATGGAATGGTTGAGTTCACTCAAAGGTGGCCGCTGTTGTCGAAATAAATCATGGCGGCTTCGGAATGACATGTGCCATGAATGAGTGAATCATACGCATTTTTGGCTAGGAATAGCCGGGATAATTTATAAAAATGCTTGGTCAGTCATCCGTCGGAGTGTGGAGAAAATAGGAAAATTCCAAGAGAAGTTATCGTGTCGTATCGTGTTGGATGCTTATTTTTTTCGACGAGTTCACAGGTTTAGGTAAGTGTCTATCTAGAAATATTTGGGTAAAACACACATTTCAGTTTTTTTTACACAAAAAACGTCCTTCTATTATAAATTAAAATTACATTGAAATCATATATCATTTGTTATAAAAATCACAAAAATCTTGTCGAGACCTAAATCCCAATTATAAAACCATATTTATGTGTCTACTATTCTAGAAAAAAATATCCCCGTGGAAACCACAACAAGGGAAAACTAACAGCAAATTAAGTAATTAACTAATACGAAACAAAAAATAAAGATTCTCTTCATTAAGTCCATTACCTATCTCCGGCCATAATGTATTACTAACCCACGACAATGAGCTTATCCTAAAGGCCATACATAGCCTTTGTGAAACTTTTCTCCCATAATCCAAACAATAATGTACTATGGGTAGTGCTCCAATAGATCCGGGATACAAAGTGGGAGTCCCTTTTATCCAATTTCGTTCTATTGTATCAGAGACTAGAGAATTATCTTCGGACGCCACGTCTCGCCTACATAAATGTTTGTTGTGATGTGAAGATGTTCGAAGTTTAGTTGTAGTATCTACTAGCAGCGCCCCGCGGTTTCACCCGCATAGGTCTCGACCCCGTGGGAATATAGAGATAAAAAGTATCCTACACCAATCTACATGCATGATCCTCACATGATCTAACCAAAATTATTTCTGGACTTTAAAAGAGACTGTGACCTCTGAGTTTTTTTCGGCAAAGTAGTAGTTTTCGTGAAAGTGTTTGTGCTTACATTTTTGAAGTAAAAACTTCTTTAGGCGCGTTGGGCATTTTTGAGATGGGACTATACCATTGATTTCGAGACACCATGACGACACCTCATTTTTGTAAACGCGACTGTGCTCTTTATTTATATCATGTTACGGATCAATGTTCTATGCAAGTATTTTTACTTTAAAGGTTTTGTAAACGCGATTGTGCTCTTTATTTATATTACGTTACGGATCAATGTTCTATGCAAGTATTTTTATTTTAAAGGTTTCGGAAGTTTTTTTTTTTTTTGTAAACGCGACTGTGCTCTTTATTTAGTTAAGGTTACGGACCAATGTTCTATACAAGTATTTTTCTTCCACCACGGCGATCTTGTCCAAGTTTTCACTTCTGTCGGCACTCCTGGAGGGCTACCTTTCTATTTTTATGTTAGCCTACACTGTCCTATTGCTGAGCAAATGCCTCCCCCAAATCCTTCCGTGCATCCTTTTCCAGGGCTTACTTAATATACTTACAGAAATAAGATAATTTATCACCTCTAATATTTTCTTCTAAACGTACAAGGCGAAATAGTAACCCATATCATGCCAAAGCAACGTTACAGTCAGATGACTATCCCTGATTCATGTCATCATGAAATCCATTTCAATCCCTCAATCATAGTTCCGACATAAAGCCGAAACGTCATACACTTGAGCCCACAACTACCCGCCGGTTTGTTTTTTCTAAAGCCAGTAGTTACAATGAATTCGGAGAATACCAACTGTCAATTGTGTCAATCCTTAGCATATGGCATGACAGCTCACTTCAGTTTTCATGGTGAGACTTTTACAAAAGCTGGTTCTGTAAATGACTGTCGAATAAAAAGTACGACGTAAAATATGTATTAAAAATACAAACCATTTTCTAAGAACGATGCTCAAGCATTAGGCAGATTTAAAACCAGATTGGGGATTTTAAATCGAGAATCAAGTTCGAGCATTCATAAAATGTTAAGCGTAAAATAGCACACATAAGTGAAAACTCTCAAATTTGTCCCCAAACTGTGGAAAGTCGTATGAACGCTCAATTGAATGTTCACAATGTGTAACGATTCTTATCGCCCTCGCTTACGTACAGTTACGCGCTGTAAGTAAAGGATAATCCTTACATTTATATATATCGTTACTGCTGAAATCCACCGTTAACTGGTTCAAACCAGAATAATCTGGAAAATTCATTGTTTAAGTCAAATGAGAAAGTTCAATTGTTTTAGTTGACTAGGGAATTAAAGAAGTAAGCTTTTGTATCTTGAATACGGTTTGGAGAAAAGACACCCGGCATTGAATTAAGTGCTTACGCTTTTAAAAGAAAACCTTAATCGTTTTTTTTGTATAGTGTCAAAATAAATTAGCTAGAAAAACTCTTCAGACGTGATGGGTATCGATATCTAAACACGATAAAATAAAAACAAAAAGATTTGAGGTTTTTTTTGGGGGTCAACCGCTTGAAGTGTTGATACTTGAAGTACGACTTGAAAAAAAAAAACCATTTTATTTTGTTTTATGGTGCCCATCACTTCTATGAATTTGAAAAAAACTAAAAAAAAGTTTATAGATTCAGGCGTGACCTTGCGGAAATCCATTATAAAGTACAATAAACGTTGTAACCTGTTCCGCTTAACTATTCTTAAAGAGATATAATAAACCCTTTAAGAAATCGACACGCGTCTAGCGCTCGGTATGACATCAAGCCGTGTTCGGGTTCCCGACAAGTCAATCGTCATCCTGATGATGCCTCGTTAAGAGGTGAAACACGTGTCGATTTATTACAGGTTTTTAATAGCTCTTTAGGAATATTTAAGCGGAACAGGTTACTAAATATATCTACGTCTATTGTATTAAACTAAAAAAAAGATTTTAAACTGTTATTTCAAGTGGCTATACAATAAATGCGGTCGATGACCCTACAAAAAACATCATATTTATTTTTGTTTTGTCATATTTAGATATCGATACCATCACGTCTATGGAGTTTCGCTAGGTTATTTAATTTGACCCTGAATTAGCTTCGTATAGCATTTGGGTTATATTTATTACTAGCTGTTGCCCGAGACTTCGTCTGCGATCCAGGATTAAAAAATAGCCTATGTCCTCTACCAGGTCATGGTCTACCAATGTGCCAAATTTCATCCAAATCCGTAATGCCATTTTAGTCTGAAAGCGTAACAAACAAACAAACATATTCGCTTTCGTATTTATAATATTAATTAAGATTTAAGTTAGGTTACGTTAAAAAAAAAATGTTTATTAATAAACTTTTTTTTCCACTAGGTAGATCCTAATATTATTTGGAGTCCTTACTTTCAAGTGCAAATGTCTGCCCTTTTCTCATCAAGTAATAAAATCTCTTATCTAAAATATTACTTTTTCCATCGAACTATCTGTTAACGTCACTGGGCGTAAATAAGACAGTGATTGAACGTTGTTTTTGCTCCGTCCTTGTATTTTTATATTGGCAACACTCACGGTCATCTAGGTTCTTTTAGAGTTAACTTACCAATTTTTTTATTATTATTGAAAAAAATATATCAGGTAAGATACTGCTCAAACGCGAGCCTTTGTTCACTATCTTACTCAATAGTAACGGTCATGTGTGGCTCGTGGTTTAATAATAACATCCGCACGGGTCTATCTTCAAGGTTAAGCAACGCTTGCCAAGGTCAGTCCGTGGATGGGTGACGACGGTTAAGCTGTTGTTCCCGTCTGTCATTCATAGATCTTTGACAGTCATTACGGGTAGTAGAAACCCGAAAGTCTGACAACCAGTCTTATCAACTGGTTTTAACAATATAACCGTGGAGGTCAGATAGGTAGTCGGTCCATGTAAAGTAGGTACTGGTATTTAGCTGCATCCGGTTAGACTGGAAGCTGACCTAAATATGGTTGGGATAGGGTTAGTCAGCTAGCTAGCAAAGAGGAAGACCAATCATCACCAGAAACATTGAACATTTCCAGTTGCCTTAGAAAAGGTCAAACAAATTGGTCTGCTTTACCACTCCGTCTAAAATTCACCAAAGAGGGACTAGTCCGTGGTTTGTACCCAAAGATAATTAATAGACAAAACGGTTGTCGAGCACCTAGGTATACTTGAAATAATCAAGGAGACCCGACCACCGCCTTCGAGGCCGTGATTACCATCGAAATTGACTTTGAAACACAATTTGACGGAAATCACGACACCCACTAACGAACAACCTCTTCAGACTTTACCTCTAAGGTGGCATACTTATTCGGGTCGACATGAATCGGCACAACTCGGCACAGCCAGCCGTATTAAATAGTACCTATGTTAAATAACAGAGGGCGTTCCCTTAAACTCGTTAATAGATTAAAATAAAAATATCAACATAAAAAATAAGCCTATTTTTTTTTTATTAGATGACAGTATTAAACGGTAAACTGACAATTTTCGAAAAGTCCTGTTTAAAACCAAAATAATAGTGCGGAATAGTACCTAGAATATTGGCGTTGCCCAAAATGGCCGTACTTCTACGTTGAAAGAACACGTGCATGTGTACAGAGTGTTTCTTTTACGTACCTATAATTTAATATTTTTTGTGAATATATTATTATTTAAAAAAAAAAAACATTTTGTTTTTGAATGGTAATCATTCTTTTAGCATGTATGGACGCTATATTATTACGGATTAGGTTCGTTAATTAACATACTGTACTTATAATATTCATTCGATTTTGCCGCCTGATTGTGCCTAAGCACGCCGACCCGAATATAACTGTAACACTCCTAAAGCTGTGTATGTACGAACGAACAAGAACATGATGAACACGAACATCGAACACTTTGTTTACATGTGCGTACCACTAACGAACATCATACACTGTGTTCGTCAAAAAACTTCATGGCGATCCAATTTCGAATCTATACTAAAGAAAGTGGGGTGGTTGAGCGCGAACACAAGTCGAGCTGTGTTCACATGGTGTTCGTGTTCGCTTTGCTTATTTACGACCACATGTGCGAATCAAATGTTCCGTGTTCGATGTTCGTGTTCACCATGTTTTGTTCTTTTGTGAAAGACTCGATGGGTTAACATAACATCACACTTGTATTCTTCGAGTAGGAAGGCGGAAATATATCATAATATACTTCTAGGTTTAGCCAGTTATTGAGAGGAGGTTAGCCACTTTTTAAATTCGTAATGTAGTGTTAACCGCACATAGTAACACATTCTGGAAATTAGTTGATTAATAATCCCACTTAATTCCGTCCACTAAAATCAAGAAACAAATGAACTATTCACTATAACCATCAGACCTTAGTATAAATAGGATAGCGTAAATAAACCTAAACGTTAGGAGGGATTCCGCCATGCTTGCGTTTTTCTCTCCCGAAGTTACAATTTACGATACTACCGTATTTCCCATGAGAACCACGTCTATATTAAGAAATAAAGCCCACTTGTGGGACCGCACAGGATTGCTTTTCGTGATTTTCGGCGATTTCGGTGAAATAATGTAGGAGTATTGTGACAGCGAACATGGGAAGTGAATAATTATATCGATTTTTTAGATCGGTGTTGAGAATCAAAGACGACCTGGGGAGAGGAATGTGGAGATGGCAAAACGAGAAAACTCGGATGGATATACGGGGCGATTAATTAGTAGGATAGTAATTTGTTATTGACCCTTGTCGAGAAAATATTAAATTAAGAAGAAAAAAACTAAACTACACTTTCAAGTTACCCACCAGCGTCCGTTGATCCCGTAATCAACTGTAAGTACCTAATAAAAATTAAAAGTTAAAAAAATCCTATTTGCTGTTGTTTTATCGTCAATATTATGTACAATGTTACCCAATACCTCTGTGAAGTTTCGCTAGCGAATTTAAATTGACTCTGTATATCTAATCTTTAGAAACGATGGATGGAGTGTGTGACAGATAAATAATATCACTACTAAGATGACGACAAATAGTGAAGTATGAATAAAAAAACAATGCGTCGACCCCAAATAAATTGGGATAAGGGCAGTAGGATCTAGTTGGGAATCCCAGGCCGATTCCCGACCACCGTAGGCGCGGGCTTGCGGACGGTGAGCAATGGGTAGCTCGCCGTCCGATAAGGACCAGGCCCGGGTCGACGGCGCGTTATATTCCACGCGCGCCTCAAAGAGATGTCAGCACAACTGACAGGGTCCGCTAAGACCGATGCGTGCCGGGGTCGCCGGAAAGTCCGAAAGGGATACCGTGGCCCCTGGCAACATACAGAGAACTGAAGGAATACGGGTGGGTTTAGTCAGTAAGAGTCTGACACGCACTACCGCTCCGCCCAGAGCGGGAGAAGTTATTTGATAATTTCCCACCAAAAAAAAGTAGGATCTAGTTTACTCATAATCAAAATCTGCCTATAATGTGCCCACTGCTGGGACACAGGCTTTCTCTCGGTGAAAGGGAATGGGTCGTAAACCTCCACGCGGGCCCAGTGCGGGTTGGCAGATGTCACATGTCTTTGAAGTTTTGGTTCTAGAACTTGCCGGTTCCCTTACTCACTTATTTTTTTTTTATTGTTGGTTTTCAAGCTCTAATTACAAGCTGTGTACCGTATTATCTCTAAAAGTAAAATGGTGGCATAATAACATTCGTAATAAAGGACCTAGTTTAATATAGGTCAGACAAAAGTTTCCAGTAGGTAGATAATTTAGGTCACTCTAAAGCTTCAAGTACGTTTCAAAATTAAATATTTCAAGTATAACGTTGAGCTGTGTTATCACACTTATCACCTTATCGTGCAATATCAAGAGTGGAGATAACGCATTGTTTACTCGAAGGGTTGGGCAGAAATACACCCACATCTCGCCAGTTATGTTTAAGTCCCATGTAATATTGCCAGCTTATTGCCATGAACTGGGTACAAATCCAGACTCCAGGCTGCTACTGAGAAATTTCTGAAACAAAAACCCAATAACTCTTTGCCCGACCTGGAAATCGAACCCAAAACCTCATGCTCAGCAGTAGCGCGACCACTAGACCAACAAGTCAGTTAGTTATAATAACATAACCTTAGTACATGGTTTCTGTCAGCGTCTTTCTCTATGACCTGTAGTTTAGAACTTATATATACTGACTCGAAAAAAAAAAAAAAAAACAGTGGCACTTCGGGAGTGCCGACAGAAGTGAAAACTTGAAAAAAAATTGGAACCGCGGTAATCAACGCGTTGATATCTTTTAACTCCACGCATCGCGGCAATCAACGCGTTGATGTCTTTAAATGGTCATCACGTTGTCGCGAAATCAATAGTTTAGTCCCATCTCAAAAATGCCCAACGCGCCTAAAGAAGTGTTCACTTAAAAAATACCCTCTTTATTAGACTTATGCTATTATTAAAAGCAGTAGATACCTACTGGATCTATGTCATAAGTTTATGAGAAACCATCTCATGTACTTACATATTTCATCTCAACGCTGTATCTTGATAAGGGTAGACAGAGTTAATGTAATAACTTGTTCTATCCAGAAATATTAAGGTTTGAACCTTTGCACCTGATATACCTGCATAATTGAGCTAGTATGATATTAGAATCATAAATTCTTTAAGTTTTGTAGGCAGAAATATTGTTTATTTGTAGATAGGTATTAAGGCTCGTGCAAACTGGCGCGATATCGCAGGCGTTACAAGCAGCGCGACCCTTGTAGCGCCCGCGATATCGCGCTGGTCTGTACAAGCCTTTAATGCTTGCAGATTTAATAGGATAGAAGCCTCCCGACGCCTACCCCAAAAGCCCACATAGGGAGGCCACGTATGTGGGGCCGGCGTAGAACGTTTTCTTCATCCATACTTTAATCAGCCTTCATAGAATGGCGCTGTACCACTTCCGACTCACTGGATCATAACGCAGCGCCACCCCGAGTCGTTGAGTAATCACCGTAGACAGTTCCGAGTCACCGCGAACTATGCGGCATCCGGTTCTGACTCACTGGAACCTCAACTGGCACTATGAAACATCGCAAGATACCAGACTCAGCCCACTATCGACCTCCGGTCTCCGGGGGAGTGATTTGCAACGCCACATGCGAACTACGAATCAAAGAGCTGACGTCACACAAATCCTGCATCGTGCAAGCAGCGTTTACCGTGCGAACAGCATAAATAAAAATTCCCGACTCCAGACACAACACCCGTCTGATCAGGGTATCCTCCCTTTTCAATAGAGGATGAGTAAATTTTGCACCCTGGTCTTCATACCTCTGTATAATATAATAAACGTTTATTATCTCCAGTATTACAGGAAGTTGTAGAAGGTACCTATTCAACTTATTGCCCCATTCTTCTCCATACGAAAACTACCTTTTGGAAGAGGCGACTAGAATCAATTCTATTATTTTGTCAATTTTGACGTTCAAAAGTGCCATACATGGGCCTATTTAATTAAATGATTTGACTTTGACTTTATGTTAAACTAAAATAAATAAACCTATATACCTAATTTCTAACCGCCCCTGTGATCTAGTGGTAATACCACCTGTTTCAGACCCAGAGGTCCCGAGTTCGATTCCCAGTGTGAGCAAAATTTTCTGCTCGGTTTGGTTGGTAGAGTAGAGCTTGTTCTAAGTCCGACTAGCTAGTTACTACCATCTTATCTAAGTCTGTCGCCATAACAACAACGATACAGCATTGTCGTTTTTCGGCAGTTAGAAGATAGCCAGTTTCTGTGGTTGAGGATTCCGGGTGAAGCTCGCTTCCACCTTCGGCCTGATCATCACTTACCATTAGGTGAGATGAAGGACAAGGACAAGAACAACCAGGTTGTAGTTAAAAAAAAAACACCACCTTTCTCGCATCTTTCAAACAATGTATCAATCGTTTCTTGTCTCCTCCTACTTTTATTAAGAAGGCCACAACCTTGACTCCCAAAACGTCAAACGAAATGCCCCTCATTTACTTGTATAAGAATGCCAAGAGAGAATATAAAGCAGGCAAAGGAACAGAATAATTCAGAAATGAAAGGGAATCTTTTATTTTCAAATAAACAAGCGGAACTTGAAATTCAGAGCCAACAAACAAAGCCACAAGCCGTGGAACACCGCAAAGCATTCGGAAAATTCTAATTAAAATTAGTCAACTCTGTGTAGAGTGCGGACGCAAAGCGAATCAAAAATAAAATGTACCGCCCGCTCTAAATCCCGGAGTCATAACCACAGAATTTCGAGCGAAATGCAGTTTAATTAACTTTTGTTCACATTATTGTTTAGTCCATCGAGTGCTTCACTTTATAAGTGGTCAAACCTAAATAGGGATTATCGCCACATTGGGTTTATAAGAGTAGGCAGTCACTCTTTGAAACTTTAGTTGGTATAGACGACCTTTATGGTCTCAAGCATGAGATCCTGGGATCAATCTTCGGGAAAAGTGTTACAGGATTTTTATATTAAGAATTTCCCAGCTCGAAGTATAGATTTGTGTCCGCTTTATAACTGCAAGCAAACAAGGCAAGAAAATGAGGAAAAATGTCGTGAGGAAAGTGTTGAGTGTGAATGTGAATGGCTATAAGAGTAGGGGAAGACCAAAGAAACGATAGAAGGACTGTGTAAACGATGATATGGTTAGAAAGGGGTATGACTAATCAGATGAGTACTAAAAGCCTCCAGACACTATCAGTAATAATGACATTACATTCAAGTAATGTCATTACTATTGACAGTGAGATGATTGGAATGATGATGTGATCATAATATTTTCATAGTTTTACGTCAATATTGGAAGGAATTACAGTAATATTAATCTCATTATTACTGATAGTGTCTGGACCCCTTTAGAGTAGTAATAGAAGAACAAGACTGTTCCGCCAACCACAAATAAAATGGCATATGGGTAGGAGAATGATGATCATAACTTATGGCAAGGTCTGCACCCTATCAATGCTACTTATATGAAAAAGGAAGAACCTAATGACTGCGTGAATGTGACACGCTGTCACTTATAGTCAGTTATATAACCGTAATTAAGAAAACACAAAATAAGGCATTGTGAGCTAAGACAACAACAAAACGGGTTCCCGAAAACATCCAACGGCATCACGGAAGACCCAGGCATAGATGGCGGGACGAACTTGACGCTTATAGGAGGGGGCTTGCATGGTCCATATTGGCTCAGGATCGAGTTGAGTGGAAAACGGAAAGGGAGGCCCTACAGGCAGTTTTATTGTTACTATAAAATAAGGCAGCATCAAGGCAAGTTTATAAAACGACAGATCAGTACCCCTAATGACTGTAAAAATTAAGCTCAAAATAGAAATTATAAATTATAAAAATAATAAATTTAAATACACAACCAACCAATATAAAATATAATGAATTCAAAAATATAATGTAGAATGAAAAAACGACTCAACAAATGGTGCTTGAATTATTTCATGAGAGTCACTGAATTTATATTCAAAATTCGTTCATTCCATTTCGGTATATTCATAATTTCATGAATTTTTAAAACCCACTCGTTTGTAGAGCTTGCCGCAAAGTGTGTAATGAATAAAATATATCTATTATTAATTTATTATTTTTGGGACGCCTTAGCTGTGGTGTTTCTGGGATTATTATGAGTGGTATCAGAGCTCAATATATGACTTGTGGGTGTAAGAATTATGAAGAACAGTTGATTTATTAGGTGGAAGACAAATAGCATCGTACAAATTCATGAGTTTTTAATAGACAAAGTTGAATAATAAATACTCGAAACTTGATATTTCTACATAAAAGACTTGAAAATAAAGGGCGATGGTTTTTTCTCAGCTATAATTTAGAATAGGTTAGGTTAGGTTAGCCTACTAGCTACGTAGGCAGTGTTTTTGTGAAGCAACTTGATCAAATTGAATTAAAATAAAATTTAAATTAAGATACATCTTCTAAAAGTTCACCTGTTTACAAGTTCTAGCGAAATTATCGTGCTTCGTTTGTATGTTTTTCCAGTTTCTCCCATTGTCATTTTAGATAAAACCTCATAACGAATCTAACCTTAATATTCTAAAAGAGCACCGCGTTAGCCCATTCCCGTCTAAATCATTTTTTTTAAACAGTTAAATAAGGTTCCATAATGTCTTTTCCACCGAAGAGATCTTTTCCATAAAAAGCGAAGACTCAAAGTGCAGCGACTAAAAAGAAATCCAATTAGCTGTGGGACGGTCACGAGAAAAGGTACTTATAAAAAATTCATGCTGGTCGGGCGTTAAGTTGAATAAAGGTACAATTCCGGAGGCGAAGGAAGAACTCAGTGACACTACTGGTTTCAATGCATTTCTATGAAAACGCTTCCGTTCATGGTCACAATGCTGCCTGCTGCTACAGTCGAACGGCAACTACAGACGGCATAGCAGTAGTTTTTTCCGTGGCTGTCACTAAGGCTAAGCCTATGCTGAGACGCAGGTGACGAAGATTCACGCAGCGCAGGGCAGAGCAAATTTTATAATGTATGAACGTACTGACGACTGCGTACGCTGCGACGCAGGCACGTGCGACGCACACATGTCTCTGTTCTGCTCTGCGTCTCATTGTAAAGCCGGCACAGATTTTTGAGCGACGCGTGCAGGTCATCACTTCTTTTGACGCAGGAAACGCAGCACAGCCGTCGATTGCTTGTACTGGCTAGGACGCAATGTATCTAAATAACGCAATAAATGTTGTTGAACTGTCAAAATATAACCCATTGCTACTACAGGTAAGGATATACACAATTACCCCACAGAACATTGACCGCAGAAGAATCTAAACCTTTGCCTGAATTTCAGAACGTTTTAAAGCTATATTTTGGTGATAATGGTTCACTTAATTATTTAAATTGTGTGCCTATATAATTTTGCTTAAATTTACGTGTAAATGTTAATTTCAGGATAAAAGGGTAATTTATGTAGATTTATTAAAAGTTTTGTGTGATGTGTTAATCTCAGTTGTTCCCTTCGTTTCAGAAGAACTGGAGGTTAGTTTAAGTAAGATAAGGTTAATTTTATGTTTATTTTTTAACGAAAATTATTCTGTTCTCTTAATTCTTTATGAATATTCACAAATTCATCTCCTTTCAAAATAATTATTAAACGTCACCGCCGCCGCCGCCAGAATGGTTATTTTCTCACATCAAATACACTTTCGAAATTGAGCTTGAATACGCTTCATTACATTCGTAACGAGACGTCCACACATCGAGTCATAACTCACTTTCAAAGAGCTTACACATTTATTTCTCACTTCGCAAACTTAGGGTCAAGAATGCCATTAACCCTGCGTTTGCTACGTAATTTCAAAGGGTACATTTTTCCCCACGTCCCTGTGCGGTTGCTTGAGTTTTACTTTTAATATTAAAAGCCCTGAGATAATTGAAACCCTCGCCGATCCAGCCTTTCCGCTAGAGAGAATAATGAAGCCGTAACTTTGGCTCACTTACAAAAGGGCTTATGTTACTCTTTAAGTCTTGCTAATTTTAATTACCAATATTGTATTTTACTTTTTGAATTAAAAACAAACCATCCATATCTATCACAATTTTTTGGACCCATAGCATAATCTGGAATAACCATCAAACTAACTGTTAATTTTTGTATGAGTCTAAACGTTTTTATAGTAAAAAACATTACCCTCCTTCTGGGTCAGTCGGGTAACACGCTTTTCATTTTGACCCGTAAAACTATGTGAGCCGTAATGATCATCCAAAATTCAAGTAAATTTTGATGGACCAATACAAGCATATTTTGAGTAGGTAATAGAACTACTGAACCAAAACATTTCGATAAATTCACGAGTAAAAGTAATGCTATGCTGTTAGTGGGTCTATTAAGTTCAAATCACTCATTTTATTTATTCGCAGAATGTAATTTAATACTGAAAGTATTTTCCAAAGAGAAATCGCGTCTTCAGGGATTTTAAGCGTTATTTTATTACGCACATATTTTGATTGATGTACAACAAATTCATTTAGAATTAGTTATTCATGCAACTATTGTATAATAAGGGGTATTAAAACACGAATGAGGGTTTCACACATATCACATGAGTGTTTTAATAACTAATTATGTACAGTTGCATACAAGACTTTATTTACACCCATGATATGAATCCTCTATAAAAGGTTCTGAAACCATTGGATGTTTGTAATTCAAGATCAAGAATAAATAAAATCCCACGACATTCAGTACAAGTGCACGTATGACTGTCGCCTGCGTCAGCACATCACCGCGCATGCATGCAGCGGGTGTTGCTGTCCCCCGCTTCAACGTTCCATTACAAAAGTTGATGGAAACGAGGAGTTGCATACATGACAATGTTCTTTTTTTAAATTAGAGTTGCATAATGAAATTGAGTACAACATTATAACACTCATTTGGATGATATTATGGTTACTATGACACTGGCTATTTTAATGTTGGCAAGAAGCTAACTGTTTCAGAAACTTTTTAGAGGTTTTATAGCATGGGTGTAGATAAAAATCATAATATCATAAATGTAACGTATATTTGCAATATAATTTCGTAAATTCAATAACTCTCAAAGTTTACCTGAACTCTTTAACATAATTGTAAAGGTATACTTCCCTATTATTGAAAACACGGAAAAACATTTAAGACAACGCTCACATTATGATGTGATTTATTAAATTCGCGAGTGAGTTGCGTCTTCTCGCGTTGGTACCGTGCAACCGCGCGCGGCCTCGTCTCGACCTCGGCGTGTCTTTCGTCCCATCATACGTAGGGTCGATTCATACTAGCGCAGAACCGAAGCGCAACGAAGTGTCAATCTAAAAGATAACATAGCAAATTCACCCGTATCTCTACAAAGTCAGCACATATTCCTATAGATATCTAAAAAAATGCAGCATGAACACGCGCGCATTCTAAGGAATACGCACGCTGCGAGCGACCATCGCTGATTAGTTGCAGCATTATGTTGTAGAGATAAGGGTGAATTTGGTATGTTATCTTTTAGATTAATGCTTCACTGCGCTTCGACTCAGCGCTGGTATAAATCGACCCTTACTCGGTAAAAATGCGTAACGGTAAAAGTAAAACACAGCAATAGAGGGTTAGAACAACCGAGATGTAATTTATTACGAAAACGTTTTCGCATACGTGAAACGTAATACGACAAGAACATTGCCTTTATTGTTCTTAAAAAATCTGGCGTATTCAATAGGCTTATTCAATAACTCTTATATAGATGTAGAATTTAAATAGGGTAAAGATTGAAAAAGGTTTTTTTGATGATACAGAACCCATAAGTAGAGATTAACACAATTCTTGGTTGAATTAGTATGGAATTGAAGATACAATACGCGTAGGGTTGTCAACTTTATTTAGAAGAAATTAAGTGTTTCTGATTTCAGAGAGGGTAATTATAGAGTACAGACTTATAAAAAAGAATTACCTTTATGTTATTTTTAAAGCAGCATTTTTCTTAATTTTTGCGAAAAATATCAAATTTTTGTGTTTAAAAAAGAAATATACTGCTCTAGAAGTCTAGACTACTAATTCTAAGTTCAAATTGATGAGATACTCAGTTATTATCCATTTAAACGAAGCCCTGTTTCTGTCTTCTGCTACCCATCTCGAATAGGTTAGGTTTTCTTTTGGCAGCTTCTAACTACGACGCTGGTAGGAACTTAGGGGGGACCCATGAATCACGGAGCCCTGGGGCACTTGCCCAGAGTGGCCAAACGAAAAGACGGCCCTAACCAAAAGAGTCTCTCAGTGAATGCTGAATTGGTTTAATTCAAAGTGAGAGTAGTAATAGTAATACAAATAGAGTATTTTAGCGTACTCTTTTGCTTTTGAAGATAATAAAGTACGCCTAAGCGAAATAGAGTACAATTCGCTCAATTAAAGTACGGATGGCAACCTTAACTACGCGTAACATCTTACGACTATAATTTTGAGCAATAGTTTAAAAGAAAATCTGCTGAAAATTATGTCACTGTACCTACTTAAAACACCGAGGATGCCTTCAACCTCAAAACGTACATAAATTACAACGAAAACAATCTAAATTACTACAAAATAAATTCAAAGGATCAAAACCATTTTATTTCTCGCCACATAGTAGGCCAGGCAAGTGAATCTCCTCGGACACTGCCAGTCGGTAAACTAATCAATGCTCTGGATAGAGTGGCAACATACTAACACGATGTGAAGGGTCGTGTTAGATAAATGGTACACAGAACTTGAGCCTGTTACTCTCGGTTGGCCGTAACGGGGACAAAGAATCAAGATTGCCGGCGGAGTTTGACGGGAAAATTTAGGGTTGAAATTGATTTTGGTTGTGTAGTGTAACAGTACATGTGCAAGGACGTATGAAAAACGTTTCGTAAACTATGCTCTTCACTTGGATTTGACCTGTTTCGTGATGAGATAAAAACCACCAGAAAAGAAAAAAATTGTACTTACATGGCATACCATAATTTTTCAGTGCGCGAATTGTAAATAGATACATATATACCTTATGTGAGTTTGTATGGAAGGCTAATCTTCGGAACTCCTGATCCGATTACGAAAATTCTTTCACTAATATGAAGCTACAATATTGTCAAGAGTCATAGGAGATGTTTAATGATAAAACAAGAAATTTCATGTGGACGAAGTCCCGCACAAAGCTAGTATTTATACAATATTTTAGCATATACTGTGGCAATAGGGTCGCCCCCTATTACATGGGACTTAAACATAACTGGCGAAATTTGGGTGTACTATAAGTACACCTCTGCCTAACCCTTCGAGGAATACAGGTGTGATGTAATGTATGTAGGTATGTTTACCTTCTAGTTTTTAAAGTAATTTTTTAAAGTTCCAGCCTTAATTACTTACAACCTTAAATTATATTATAAAAGGTTCCCCCTTTATAATATAATTTTTTGTCCGTCTGTCACAGAGATTTTTAATTGTCAATTGATGTGGAGCGTGGTAGTACGGAGTAGAGTTGTGGATTGTGTGGAGCTAGGCCGAGTTCAGGCGACGAGTAATTTGAGCGGGCTGCAATACCCAGCGGCCGGTTTTTATCCATTTTCTCGCTCCGCTTTCCGGTTTTGTATGAATTTTTAAATTAGTTGGCAAATCCCTGTCCACTGGAGCGGAGCGGAGGTTTTATGCAATTCCATTGGTTAATATTGACACAGCTCCGCTACGTTCCTCTCCTCTCCGCTCCAGTGGACAGACAGCCTTTTACCAGCATTTATTAACCAGAAGCCGAATATCTCTACTTTAATATAAATTGCATATTCTGTCAAAATACCTCCTCAATTACAAAAATCATATTGAAGTAAAAAAATAAGTAAAAAGTTAATGAGATCGCCCGTCCCCAACAATTACTGTTACCAACGACGACGTGGCGGTAGATTAGTTTTTTACCTCGCTGTCAAATATAATTTTGTTCTACAATCGTCTGTATCAATTTCAATAAAGTTAATAATGAAGATAGACTACTTTTCCTAGCGAATTAAATTAAAAATAGGTAGTAAAAGGGAAGCTTTCTTAAGATATAGGTACCTATTCTTTACTTTCATCAAAACAGTCTACTTTTTCTCAGAGCTAGTCCTTTAGGAAACAACACTCAAGGATATTTCTCTTGGGGGCGGCAAAAGGCAAAAATGTACGTATTTTTTTGTAAATCTAACATTACATCATGGAAAAACGAGTTGGTTATTATGGAACTTAAATGGAGTTGGGCAGGACACCTGGCAAAGCGCAGTGATTTCAGGTGGCACTAGGCTGTGGCTGAGTGGCGTCTAAGGACAGGAAGACGAAGTGTTTGACATTTTTGCCATCGCGGGTAGAACCGGATGAGGCGGGTAGAACCGGATGAGGCTGGTACAGGAACGAGGGGATAGGCACAAGAAAAGAGAGGCCTATGCCTAACAGTGATAACCTAGTGGTGTGACCGTCGGACTGCTAAGTCATAGGTCTCGAGTTCGAACCCAAGGCTTCATGTGCGTATTGTATAATTATCATTTGCTTTAATAACGGTGAAGGAAAACATCGTGAGGAAACCGTCATGCCTGATAGATATTTCTCGACGGCATGTGAAGTCAAGTCAGTGGCCCATGAGCGGCATAAAAAGTCTGACACCAGATTAGTCACTAACCACACGAAAAAGAAGCAGTGGGTGAGTTCGGGCTGTGTATCATGATAATGAAGAGTTAATCAACAGTATCACAGAAGCTCACATCTCATTTTTGTCTCACCAAAATAGCATTTTGATATAACAATCCTTGATCGACAGATTTTTCCTTTGCCCAAAGTTACAAAAACTTTGGCCTAAACCATTTACCATTAGCTCCTGAAAATAATGGACAGCAAACAACACACACAACTCATTAATAACTAAGTTACCAATATCGTTAAATCCTCATTCAGGAATTATTACGTAAAAGCTAAGAATGCGTAAATCCGGGGATTTTCCGCGGGGGATAATGTATAGTGGAGTGTGGGCGGGCTGATCTCCAACTATTGATCAACCTTACTTCGCACATTGGTTATCTAGGGGTCCGTAGAATATCTAACGGGTTTGTGCTTATAAGTCTATTATTTTGTGACTTTGTTAAGCCTTAAGTATCAATCAATCTGTCTAGCCTTTTTCCAACTATGCTGGGATCGGCTTCCAGTGTAACCGGAATCCGATGGAAGGCAATCCAGTTATTGGGAAACACGATATCCCTTGGTAAGCTTGGTTATCAGACTTGCGGGCTTCTGACGACCCGTAACGACTGTCAAAGATCCAAGAATGACAGCCGGGACCAACGGGTTAACGTTCTTTGTGAGGCACGGAGGGGTTTCGGTATGTTAAAATGGTCACCCATTTACGGACTGACCGCGGCAAGCGTAGCTTAACCTGATCGAAGGACCCGTGCGGCTGTTTTTATTTATAATATCAGTTAAGTTTAGCGGTGAGCTCTCTAAAATAGGGTTGAGCTAGAGCTTGTCAGGAGTGGCCAGTGTGAAGTCTGCCTTTATAGAATCAGAAAATCAAAGAATCAAATGCAGAATTCTTGATCTACAATCACTAGTGTGACTGTCTATAGTCCGTGCGCGACTGCTAGTCACAGCCTGAGGTATGTGAGCGGTGAGACGGGGGAGGTAGATAAAGGTCAAGCTAACTCAGTCTGCCAATTTTATCAATGGTGCCCCGTCTCACCGGTCACATTCCTCAATACCTCAAACGGTGACTAGCAGTCGCGCGCGGAGTATACAAAGTTTTTTGCAAAATAAAATTGATGGTCTAATAAAATAGGATTTAGTATGATTAACCTTAAAATGTTGGCTGGGACACACTGGATTCGGAAGGCGGAGGACAGGGTGTTATGGCGTAGCCTGAGAGAGGCCTATGCTTAGCAGTGGACTGTGATAGCATGAGTTAGTATGATTGGTCGTCCATGTTCGATACAATCTTTATTGTATTCGTGTTTATACCGACAAGATAAAGTTTCCATAAACTCTACCCAATAAGAAACTACAAAAAATGAAAGAACGGTCCACTATCAAAGTCCAATGTACAACTATCTTAACATCAGTAAAGGAAGCCTTTTGATGGATTATGGCAGAAAACTTCCCGCTTCGCCTCCCTCTGAAATAGTTTTACCTAACTTTTATATCCTCTATGTGTGCTACCAAAGTACTTCTGTATATTAAATGGTCTTACACATGGAGAGCAGTGTTGGCCCAGTGATATCGGCCCCGGCTTAAGAGTGGTAGGTCGTGGTTTCGAACCTAAACAGGACTTTACTTTGTGTAATTTATTTCATCACCACTGCTCTCAAATCGGTGAAAGAAAACAACGTGAGGAAACCGGCATGTCCTAGAAAAAAAAAGTTCGAAGATATGTGACATACACCAACCCGCACTGAGCCTGTGTGGTGGATTATGGCCACTCACAAAGAGGAGGCCTGTGTCCCAGCAGTGGGAACATTAAGAGCTGGTTATGCTACATATGGTGTTCATGTGTGTTACAACTCATTCAATTGTGGTACAGTATTTCTGTTTTCTTAACGTCCCTCGGGTATCATCGGATTTCCAAATACAAACGAAGTAAATTTACATGTCCATCAATTATTAGATTTATCGTGTTTAATAATTTGAATTCAGAACGAAGTACTTTATTATTGTTTTGTTTTGATTTCCTATCTGTCGTTCCTGCGACTTTAACGGCTTTCCTCCCATTTTTTAAATAAATTACATTAAATTAAAAGAGTAGTAACAACTCCATATATTCCAAGTCGATTGAGAGCGTCCAGTCTGCACCAAGTGCAAAGGGCAACTGATAGAAATCTGACAACTGAAGAAATACGAAGTTTGCTTCGGGACATTAAGAAAATCGAAATACAGTACATAGATGGCAAAAGTGATTTTTTTGGTTACGTAGGTGCCTACCTACTTTTTGTAAAGCTGCGATTTCCTTTAAGCACTGACGTCTGTCATGAAAATGACAGTACCGGGGTTTGACTTTAGGGTTGTCGAAAATGCTCCCTAGGAAAACACACCAACTTACTTTCATAAGTAACGTTTAGTGTCATTCGCCGGTTAATTGCGGTCGCTATAAGGCGGCCACCGCTCTTTTAGGAAATCATAGCTTTAGATTTGACATGTTCTGTATTTTTAACCGATTTCAAAAAAGGGGAGGTCGTATGTTCGTCTGTATGAATGTTTTTTTTATGTATGTTTATCGATATTTTTATCAATTGTGGCCCTATTTTGAAAATTATTTTTTCTCCAAACTTAGTCTATGCTGTGTGGATGATGTCATAACTTTCTGTCACTGTTAAATACATAGAAAGAAAAAGAAAGAAAATATTTATTTTGGGAACCGCACAGGAAATACACAACATAATAAAAAAAAGGAACAAACATTAACAAAAATAAAAAAGTAGCAGCAGGTAGTGGTATTCGAATTTGTGCGGGGTAGGTACCACAACTAAAAAGTGATACATCAAAACTTTTAACAAATAAAAACAACCGACTTTAAAAGACAAACACTACAAAGTGAAAAATAACTTTCTTTTTAACTTTCGAAAGTCGGGGGCAAAAAACGAAAATACTAGACGAAGACTTCCAAAATTTTTCAGTTCGTAGTGTTTTTTTGAAAGTCGGTTGTTTTTTTTTTTTGTTACGAGTTTTTTAAATATCTTTTGTCAGTTCTTTTCATTTGAAGTACTTTGACGGATACTAAATTTTATTTGATGACACGGTTGGCGCAGTGGTTAAGCGATTGACTGCTGCGCTGCGTGTTGCCGGTTCGATTCCCGCACGAAACAAATGTTGTTACATGTAGTTATTCCGGGTCTGGCTGTTTGTGTATGTGAGTTTAAATGTTTGTAAACGCACCCACAATACAAGAGAAATTCCTAGTATGGGGCAAAGAACTATAAAAATAAAAATAAATGTTTTTTTAGGGACCTACTAATTGAAAGTTGCAAATGTTACTCATGATCATCGTTCTTCTGCACTTATTCCATTTTTTTGAACTTGGAGCACCCCGTCTTTTACTTCCATACGTTTCTACTAGTCATATCGGTAGTAACCTGCTTTCTAGCCATATCATCTTTAACACAGTCCATCCATCGTTTCTTTGGTCCTCTCTTAGCCGTCCACATTTATACTCAAAACTTTTCTGACGATATTTTCCCCATTCCTCCGCATCATGCCCATACCATGACGTCCGATTTCCACACAGCTTTTCAGTTACCGGCAAATGCAAACGTATGCTGTTTTATAATTTCAACAGAGTTTTATTACACAGCAATCTAAGTATGTAAAAACACTTACAACACGTCAATCAAGAAATTTTCACCACGAAGAAATCTAATGCGCAATAATTTCTCCTACGTTAAGGAAACCACACAAAGTAAATAATAAAAAACACTGTTATATTTCCAATATACCCAAGAAAATCTCCATAACAATTACGCAACCACAACCTGTGTAACTTTATAGGGGAAAAATAAAGAAGTAGCGAATGAGGCTTCAGTAACTAGACTTTAACGTAAATATTTACGTGAAGGCAGCAGTTTAATATTAGACTCGGAAAAAGTCCGACAAACTCCTTTGTGAAGTTTTCGAGTCCAAATGACTATTTCCTTTTGAGTACCAAGTTGACGAAACTCGAAAATGGTGAGTCAAGTACAAATAAACCCCGATAAGTGGACTGCAGAAGTTGTGTGTCGGAAGTTATCTTTGGCGAAAAAGGTCATTTGAAACGTTATAATCATTCAGTTTTGATTTTTTTCATTTCTTTTTTTGCCTCGTTTTTCCAGTGGTCGTAAGTGCCAGTGTTGAGCATGAGAACCTGGGTTCGATTCCCAGGTCGAGTGGTTTTTCTATCTGAAATTTCTCAGTAGCAGCCCTGAGTCTGAATTTTTGCCCGTTTGATGGCAAGAAACTCGCCCTCTATTACATGGGACTTAAACATAACTGGCGAAATGTGGGTGTACTATAGTTGCACCTCTGCCCAAGACTGAGGAAACAAGGCGTGATGTTATGTACTTATGTGTATGTATTTATTTAATTATTCTTTGAATAAAACTAATCAAGTAATGACGACATAATTTGACCTGAAGGCCTAGTCAAAGCGACATGCTATCAGCGATAACTATAATGCATAAGAATGATCAGCCTATAATGTTCCCACTGCTGGGACACAGGGCTCCTCTATTCGAGAGGGACTGGGCTGTAATCTACCACGCGGGCCTATTGCGAGTTAGTAGATGTCAGTAGGTAAGTAAGTCACGGCTATTAGGCCACCATTGCTTCTGATAATTATGATGGAAAAGCCAAAAATGTATGAGACAAAGAGATGTCAGCATAATCGACGGGGTCCGCTAGGGCCGATGCCTGCCGGGGTTGCGAATAAAACCGAAAGGGAGATCGTGACCCCCGGCAACAGGGCAACCGAAGGAACACGGGTGGGTTTTAGTCAGTAAGAGTCTGACACGCCCTCCCGCTCCGCCCAGAGCAGGAGAAGTTATTTGATGATTTCCCACCCAAAAAAAAAGGCCACCATTGCTTCTGATAATTATGATGGAAAAGTCAAAAATATATGAGACTGACATAAGCTACCGAAAAGCGTATGTTAAAAGTTACTGTAGAAAGACGAAACGCTTTGAAAGCTATTGCCAATTGTCTAGGCCCTCTGCTGATATCTGTACTTACGTACAAACTTGCAGAATCTAAAGGCCGAATTTCCATCAGAAGGCACACTTGGCAACAAGGTGCTAGTACAAAAATAATCAAACAACGATTCAGATGATCAATCAAACGTCAATCAATATCAACTCCACAGAAACAAAGCCAGTTAGAAAAGTCTTTATGATCCAGAAAGCGTACCTAGCGTGTATCTTCTGTTCCGTGTGTACGAACACCTTCCATTGTCACCTGAATCCCGCTTTGTGGAACAAACTCAACGATAAACAGAAAATACTAAAACCTTTGCTGTAAAACGAGACTGAAGTTGGCGGAAAAGGCGTGTTTTTAGTTGAAAAGGATTCACATTCTTTGTGTTCGGAAATTACGTTTGGAGGGGTGCTCCTAGTGGAGTTTTTGAGGTCTTCGGTCCGTGTTGTTATTTTATCATTTTTGTAACTCTACTTTGGCTTTGAAAGAGGGTTCGATTGGGATAAGTGACGCCTAAGTGCAAGCCTAAGTGCAATTGACTTTGCTAGTAGAAAGTGAAGTATTTTGCGATTGAAGTCATGAACGATATCAATAATAACGTATAGTAAGGACAGTAACATAAGGATAATCAGCCTAGAATGTTCCCACTGCTGGGACACAGGCTTCCTCTCTTTGAAAGGGAGTGCGCTGTAATCTACCTCGCAGGCCCAGTGCGGGTTGGCAGATGTCACAATGTCTACGAATTTTTGGTTCTAGGACATGCCGGTTTCCTCAAGATGTTTTCCTTCACCGTTTTGAGAGAGTGGTGATGAAATTATTTACACAAAGTAAAGGGCTTGCCTGGGTCCGAACCCACGACCTACAACTCGTAAGTCGGGGCCGTTACCTCTGGGCCACCACTGCTCTTAATAACGTATAGACTTGGCCCGAATATCAATATTCTAAAAGCCCCTTGTAAACAGGTACATACATAACTACTGGTTTCACAGTCACTTGAGGTCTCTAAAATATTTGTTATATATATTTGCAAAGTAATATGTGCTGGCGTCGTTCTTGTACACACAGCGACAGTATGTGCTAACCCCTCAAGTTTTAAAATGTTACACTGCTACAACATTGAATTCGTTATAAATAATCTAAAGAATATTTCAAAAAGAGTTCATTATTTAGACTTGAATTCGAACCATTGCATCACCGAACGTCGTCATACTCATACCAGATGAATTGCGATGAAATTGTTTTCTACTATCGTCCTAATCAATCATAATTTCATATTCATATTCATATATTTATTTGCATTCCATAATGTAGGTATAAATGTGTTACAATGGTCTTAAACTAAAGTACAATTACGGACCCTGTAGAGTACAGCAAAAACAATAAAATTAATTCTTAAAATAAAATTTAAAAAACTAATTAAGTACCGTACAATCAAACAATTTTTAAATAATTATGTTCTTAACCAAACAATCAAACAATTTTCAAATAATTATGAGATCAGTTATAATAATAATTAGATAAGTTCAATTTAACATAATATCATATTATAATATTTATCTATATAAGTATGAATGTATTAGGTCTCTGTTTAATCGATAGATGTTATAATTTGAGGGTATCCATTAAATTTACTTACTTACATTTTCTTTATAAAATTAATCCATACCCTAAAACTATTGTTTATGTTTAGCGCTTCCTATTTTATCGTTTGCGTTAATAGGATGTCACTTGTCTAGGGACCCGTTTTGGCAAAATATGTATATTAAGGTAACTGTAAATATATCAAATGAAATTGTAAAATATAAATCTTTGTAGTAAAATAAGATCAAAGTTTTGTTAAATAATAACAATAATAAATATTATTAAAGTATTTAAATTTTCGTGATTTTTAAGTTATTTATAAGTATTACTAAAACAAAATAGAAAAATACGTTATATTTAAAAATATATAATGCATGACAAAAAGCACATTTCGTGCCTAGGATTCGAACCTCCAATCTTATACAGGGCAAGCGGTCTTAAAACCTCCAGTCTATTTAGACGTTCAAAGAACTTACTTTGAATGTTATCGCTATCCACTAAAACAATAGATACATTATTTAAAATAAAATGATTTTGCAAAATACTAAAACCAGCTTGGGCCTATCACGGATTATTTGAACGCACATGTCTTTTGGGGGGTAACCATTTAATGGAGCTGTGTGTACCTTTAAGGATTCGTCGTGGAGTATTTTTATCTCACGAAGCTACATGCGCGTTACTTCTGGTTACCAAGTGTACAAACACGATGTGAATGTGTGCGTGATGACGAGTAGCGTCAGCACATAACACAGACTCGTACACGCACTTCCGACTTCGCCCTTGTCTTAGACGGTATTAGAGCTCCTGCGCTTACACACACATTCACAGTGTACACTTGGTACCCACATGTAAAGCGCATCGCTTTGTGACATAAAAATAGAGTATATAGTTGCGGAAAGTAATCTCTTTTCATCTAATATTATTCTAGTCTCAACGTCTGAGTTTATATGCGATATTGCATTCGTATACTTGTGAATTTTGTACAAGTATATTTGGTTTTGCAGAGATTGTGCAATGATGAGAGACCAAAATTGTTTTAGAGATATTTTGTATGTTTGATATAAACACTAGCTTCTACCCGCGAATGCGTTCGCGTGGAAGTCGTAAGATACACAATATTACTAAAATATCAGCCCATTTTTATAAAACTCCCTCGGTCCCTGACTCACTGCATCGCATCGCATCGCCCCCCCGCACTCTATCTTCGTTTTCGCTTAGCGTTCTTTCTGACTTTTTTCTATTTTATTCGGCTCCTAAGGGTCGTAGCGTGATGTATTTTTTTTTATAGTGATTGAGAGATAAAAAAAATAGCGCGTTAAAAAAAACTCTTCAGCTTTATTATTATATATTTCAATATTTTATATATTATTTATTGTATATATTATTTGTTTTATATATATTATAGATTTCAAATAGGTTGCATAGTTTTTATCTTCCTATAAAGAATTCTTTCTGCACACGGCCCTAAAAAAAAAAAATTTCTGACGAAAATTTACCAATGCAGTATTTCTAATCGCGCTATCACCATTATTTGATGTTCACATAGGCTATCATTATCAAGTTCCAGAACTGCAGATTTAAGTGCAGTTTTTTGTAAACTGTCACCTCTACTTGTCAATATCATCGACCTTTTTGGTAAACGACATCGTCTCTGCTATTCTGCAAGTTCTAGTCTTCACGAAAAACTGCTGACTAAGCGCTGACATTGCACATTTGACGTTACATTAGTGGAATTAGAAGGAAAATGTGGTTCGGGACAGTTTATTTGTGATACCTTTGTTTTATTTTGTCCTTTATATACCTTAGTCATGGTACAGTGGGAGATTTTATTTTTACAAATATTTTAATCGACACAAATATTTAGGAAAACAATCTGGAATTGTGTTATAAGAAAATCTGAAGAGTTTATAGGAAGTTAAAAGATTTAATAAATAAAATATACAAGAACTGATGCAACTGTAGGCGCCATACACGTGCCAAATTCAGGACTACTCAATGAATATTGCCATCGACAAACAGACAAACTAAGAAGAAGAGAAGATACTATGGAGATACGGAAAAACTGCTATAAAACTCATACACTGCAACTGATATACATTATTCTCCGCACTCCACTATACAACCCAGATGTGATCAACACACAGTATCTGACGCAGCAATCTCGCACAATCTGATAGTGCAGAGGCGTCGGGATGTACCTGGCAATCTCATCTCGATCGCTCGCTGTTTACTCCGGCGCAAAAACAAAGAACTAGCAATCATACTTCGTAACGTAGACACGGATTGTAAACGGAATGGGAGTATGCACAGGAATAGAAGGAGAATCTATATTTACAATCGTAGTGACTGGAAAATTAACATTTTCTGTATTCCCAAAGAGTTATAGATAGGTGTACCTATGGAAACACATTTCGTCAGTTATATTTAAGGTCCTATTTAAGGTGTGGACGAACCTTATAAAATCCAGTTACTGACAAATTCCTTATGGAAAACCGAATTCCAATATTGAATTGTTGATACTGAAAATGTTGAAAAACACGAATTCTGAATTGAAAATAGTATGGAAATACACAATTCAAAACGGGACTCGTTGACTCCAAATACATACACTAGTAGTATTGAAAACAAGAAACACTTTGGGTAAAGTCTTTAATAATCAACATGCAGAAGTTATTATAATCTCCTTTATATCATTTAAATACGTATACATTATATTTTTAAATATTAGAACATTTAAAATATAAAAACATTTAAATATAAACATAACATAACATCACGCCTTGTTTCCCCGAAGGGTTGGGCAGAGGTGTCCCTGTAGCAGGCACACCCACATTTCGCCAGTTATGTTTAAGTCCCATGTAATAGGGGGCGAGCCTATTGCCATCAACCGGGCACGAATCCAGACTCCGAGCTGCTACTGAGAAATTTCAGATAGAAAAACCCAATAACATTTTGCTCGACCCGGGAATCGAACCCAGGACCTCATACTTAGCAGTAGCGCTTGCAACCACTAGACCAACGAGGCAGTCATTGACATTTAAATATATAAAAAATAATACCCCACCGGTATCGGGAACAGGGTCCAAGCTACCGGTGGTTAGGGCTCCAGAGAGAGGCTGACAATGCGAGCCGTGTCCATGAGTACTCCTTTCTGAATCAAGCCCTTGATCCAGCTGCCCAACGAGAGCCTCCTTAGGTGTTGGTCGAGGCTCTTCTCTTGTCTCGCTGTCACAACTATCGGCACAATGATCGCTGAGTCCACATTCCACATGTCGACGACCTTGCGAGCCAAGTCAAGATACTTGATTTGTTTATCTTTCTCGGCTTTCTGAGGTTCCGGTCATGCGGGATCGTTAGGTCAATAATCATTGTGCGCCGCTCTACTTTATCCACCACCACTATATCAGGTTTATTGGCAATAATAGTCCTATCAGTGATGATGGATCAATCCCAATACAATGTGATATTTCCATTTATTATAATTCAAGTTCTGATGGTGTTAGATAAACAAAACCTCCAGCTCTGAAGATAACTGAAAATAGAAAAAGGTAAGAGAACGAGAATGTTATGGCGTGTGCAATAAGCTACAATGCTAGGCAGACGTTTGTGAAGACATAGCGACAGATGCGGTGGAGTGAGGCATCTTGATACAGGAATGAGGTTCTGTATTTACTGTTGAGCAGTGGTGGCCCTATGGTAACGGCCGCGAATAACCAGGTCATAAAATCGAACCCAAGCAGGCGCTTTACTTTGTGGAAATAATTTCATCACTACTGCCCTCAAAACGTCCTAGAACAAAAAAATCGAAGACATGTGATTTCTACCAACCCGCACTGGGCCCGCGTGGTGGATTAAGGCCCACGCCCACTCCCAGAGAGGAGGTCTGTGTCCCAGCAGTGGGTACATAATAGGCTGATTATGCTATTCGTGATTCGTGGAGGCTATTTTGAAGCGCCTCCATTTTAAGAAGTCCATAAGTATCGTCTTTGAAAGCTCCTGGCTTTAAGAACTGGCTGCCCGCCGGGTTGAACTCGTTGGTGGCATGGCTAATATGCATACTATTAAGTAAAGTTATTTATTTCCTTTTATTTATTTAGTACTTATATATATAGTTTTTATTTATTAATTTGTTTAGTAAAAAATGCATGATGATTTATAACGAAAACGAGCGCGTAAAATTTGATGAACAGATCTTTGGTCGTTTAGATATTATGGAAAAACTACTAGATGTATCTACTCAAAATAAAATTATTTGAATTTTCGAAAAAAATATCTATGCCTGTACGGTTTTTATTTTTCCATTTTTATCCTCCATAAGTTATTTATTTACGCCCAAAGATGAGTTAAAATTAGTGTTGAAATATGGAAGTTTCGATGCTCATAACTTCCAAACCAATTTTTTTTTTTCGATTTTGCTCCCATACAGGCCTAGATAATGACGAGACAAATTGACATAATTTTAAATTTTGAACGTACACCGTCAAACAGACGAGTAATCACCAAACTACGTTTGTATGGAAGAATAGCCGGGAAGCGTAACTTTAACATTGCAATGTTGTAAACATCAAAAAACAATAAAATAAAAACGTATTCGTATATATATCGATGTAATGTAGTGTACCTTAACGTGCTAAAGCGATTGGCAAGCGGATATAACCACTGAATTGGCGTTATATTTTTCAATCCACTGCCACTACCCGCTACCTTTCATACCGTAAACACGTAAATATGAATATTGGAACAATGTTCTCCATTTATTTTGATAGAATATGTATGGAACCCTTTTTATGGATTGAATTCTTATTATAAGTAACAGTTGGAATAAATTGTTTTATTTTTTCGTCTTGTTTTGTGATATTTAAAGAACAAAGTTGGGCTATCCAATTGTATCCTAAACTAGCTGACCCACCAGACGTCGTTCTGTCCAAAACAATCATGAGTATGGTCTTGATTTCATACAAATCCTAAAAAAAAAAATTCGGATTCGCAAACCATTTCTTTTTGTGCATAATAACCTAATATTCAGACAACTACGAACATTTTAAAACAAAAAGTTACCAACTCGGTCCAGACGTTCTCAAGTAATGCGCTTACCAACGAATAGAATTTCATTTTTATTTTTATTTAAATATAAATTCTATGTTTTGGGCAAGTTTATTTATTGTTTTTCAAAGACTTTATTAATGGTGCATAGCTGTGAAATAAATTGAAGTTAGAAACTAGAAACAAATTTATTAAAATCGGATCAAACTTTCACAGCAGGAATATTTATTGCATACGCTACAAGTTTTGATAAAATCTGATTTATTGTTTATTTTCAGAAAATAACTGTTATAATATATTCTCATGCTAAATTGCTGATCATTAAAGAAAGAAAAGAAAGAAAGAAAAAAGAAAAATAGGACAGAGACACGTGCATACATAAAAGACAAGAGTAAACGAAAACAACAAAAAGTACATAATAAATCACGAGCGTAAAACAGAAATTAGTCGGCAGCTGCATGACATGACTGTGACAAGAAGGCTTCCACTCAGCGTGATGCAGTGCTATGGGGAACCCACAGCACAGCGCTGATTTTCAGTGGTCACCAGAAAGAAAAAAAAAAAAAGATGATGTGTAAGCGAACTCAGCTGAAAGTTCTCATTCGACTATTCTTACTGTTATAGTTTCATGTTATCAACCAAAATAAAATATAATTCAAACAGTAGAAATGTTCGTGTTATTTTTAAACTTTAACATCGCATCGTATATGAGTTCATCGCTATCATTACTTCTTTGTTCTCAGAAGACGTCAAAAAAATATAGTGGTCTTATATATCTGCATAAAAGGCACTTATCCCACCTATCAACGGTTTTCTAGCTAAATGTACAAAATAATGTTGGTCCCGTGTAATAGAGAGACATACAACATGTCCCGGAATTAACACACACCACCAAATACCCCAATTAGAATATCGTCCCTTTATTGGTAAAACCGATTATCTACACTTTTTTTCAAAAATGAGTTATTGACACCAAGCTACTCAACTTTTTGAGCTCTATCTACAGCTAAAACCGATTTTTCGATACGATGCATAGTTTCCGAGATAGATACGCAAAAAAACAATTATAATACAAGTTTTTAGGTAACATCTGCATTCAATAACAGCTAAAGTCTTAAACTTGTACGATTTTTTTGAAGCCTTGCAATCAAAAACACATTCAGTTTCATATCTTATTTTAGTTGCAATTTGCTTACACTCTGAACATACTGTAGCATTGTACTAATACAAATTAAAATACTTTAGATGGTTCTGGTTTTGCTGAATTATTGGAAAGTACTTGAATCTTACACATTAAAAAGAAAGTAAGTAGTTCTACTTGCTTTTAACAGAACATAATCCTACGCACTTGTGCAGATTTTAATTCAATTAAAAGAGATTAAGCAGCTTTATTTGTTTTTCCACAACATCAGAGAGAGGACAAAATAGGAATCAATTCGTGGCTGCTATCCTATTGTGGGTAATTCAAAACAGCAACCATTTACAAATCATAGAACACAAGTTCTTAGAGTCAGGTCACAGTTACATGGAAGCTGACTCAATGCACAGTGCGATTGAGTCTGCCAAGAAAAATGTTGATCTTTTTTGTATGACTGACGGGATTAAAATTTTCAAACGAGCTAGATCAAAAAAAAAATACAGGAAAATAACAAAGACTATAACAAAAAATTGTTATCAAGTCAAGGAATTTAAATACAATGAATTTAAAGACTTGAAAAAATTGGCCAATACAATAATTTTGAATAGAACCAAAAACACAGATGGACAGCAAGTGAAATGGTTGAAAATAAAACTGATGAAGTACCTAAAAGGAGACAAAAAAATATACTATAACTATGACATGTCAAATTCATTTATGGCAATTGATGTAACTGCTTCAGACACACAAAATAAGATTAATATAAATTCATCATCGACATCTTCAGCACATGGACACCACAGCTATGCAACAAGAAACAAAGCAAAGCGATTGCCAGCGAAACAGGTAATTGAACTACCAACTACCTCGGAACTCCAGTTCCCACCGCTAGAACAATCGTATGATGGACCTCTTCCAATAACGGAAGCTAAGAAAAAAGATCTCATTAATCTATGTGAGAAGGGGGTTATACCCGAAGAGTACCATGGATGGTACAGAAGTTTTCTTGTAAATAGGGATCGCATTGAACGCGTCCTTGATGTGGCCGCCTCTGAAGAGTCACAATCTGAATCATCTGTGGACTCATCAGCTGATGAATGAAAGATACATTATTTTAGTTTTCTAAGTATACTAAACAATTTGTGAAAACATGAATTAATTTCATAGTTTCACAAATTGTTTTTTATAAGTATTTAGATAGAAAATCTAAATTAATTCATTTTTTCACAAATTGTTTTGTATACTTAGATAAAAATAAAAAGTTATTAATAAAGTTGATTATTTCCTAATACATATATCATTCTTATTATTTTCCTACTTTATTCAGTTTTTACTTTCATGTAAGTAATGATTTATAATATTCAGGAAAAACCAACTAAATGACCTCCCTGGAGATAGCTTTTGGCATTTTTTCAAGCATTATCAATGAAGTACTTCTATTTTTATGATTTACAATCATACTTTATTAATTTTTTCATTATAATTATATGATTGCAGGTAAGATATATGTAATTTAGTTACATAATTATTCTGTCAAACTTTTAAATTATGATTGCCACAAGTTTAGTTTTCGGTAGATAATCGGTTTTACCAATAAAGGGACGTATGATGTTACAATCACAATACATTCTTTGAATTTTTACTATTATTTATGAAACATTGTTTATTTATTAAATTAGTTATACTTATTATGGGAGAAAATTATGGTCACATTAAAAATCTGCGCATCTAGCGTAGTAGCTACTTCCTCCGTTTTGGTTTGTTTTGACTGTACGGCGTAAATGTGACTATAATTTAGAAAGAAAGAAAGAAAGAAAGAAATATATTTTATTTGGGACACGCACAGGAAATACAAAACAGTAATAATAAAAAAATAAAAAAATTAACAAAAATAAAATGCATGCTCCTTCATTACAAACTAACAAAAATAATAACGACCTGTGCGAGGCCAAAAAGGCGTATTACGTAGTTTTCATTATTTTTGGGATAAAAAATACACACATAACATAACATCACGCCTTGTTTCCCCGACGGAATGGGCAGAGGTGTGCAACCATATTTAGTCAGTAAAAAAAAACCTAAAAAATTCCTTTTTTTAAATGACAGAATTCGATTCGGAAAACGACTCCGTACAAACTACTTTTATCATGTGCATTAATTCAGTTACACATGTATACTAATATTTGATCGCCGTCTCCTCTCACCTTCGGCTTTTTTTTCTGGACGGCACTTTAATTTTTGAGTACGAAATAAATTGTCCTTTTAATAAATTAACGAATTACTTTCAATTCAATGCTAACCTTCAAAAATCGGATCCTCTCGTAACTTTGATACCCTCAATAAATATTCTAAATGGCAAAATCAGGGACGGATATTACAAAGGCCGTTTTAGACGGCGCCCCTATTCTATTCAATACAGCCGGTGGAAGGTCGGTCTACCACAACCTTTATGGGCCTACCACACGCTCAAGCTTCACCAAAGTTTTGCCTGCGTAGGCCGGTTTGTATACGGAACACCGTGCGTGTGGTTGGGAAAACTCGCCGATTTGTACACGGTGTTCCGTGTACATGTGGTGGGCCCAGTAGACATGGCGCACACTATGTGGCATACGATTACTACAGTTGGGCAACTGGACGCAACGACACGCTAGGGCCGACAATTTTTGTATATATCTTGTTCAAAGCTCTGCACACTTAAGCGTCTAATTGCAGAGTCGTAACGACAGACTAAGAGAGTCACACGCTCTCGCTAGTTGACGCAGCGACTAGATTGACTAGAAGACAGCGGTGGTCGCGCGTACCCGACGACAGTCAGATGCGTTTCACCTTCGTATGATATGTACAAAGGCAAGTGTACCTGGAGGCTTAATATTCACTCACAAGATTCGCTTCCCGCACGACGACTGCCGTAAAGACTAGACACAGACATAAACGACAGCTTTGTGTCTAGTCGAAACAAGACGCAGATGCTAACGACAACTCTGCGTCTTTTTGCAGCGTCTAGACGCAGTGACAAGACGCATAGTTTGCACGACCAAGATTATGTCTGAACTTTAAAAGAGACAGACCTCTGAGTTTGTTTCGGCCTTTCTTCTCAGAGTAATCGGACAGGAAACACCGAGTTGATCTAGTTTTAAAAATATAGTTGACGCGTAAAAGTGTTTGTACAAACCTAATTACAGAAAAATACAATAGAAGTAGATATATTTAGTAACCTGTTCCACTTAGCTATTTCTAAAGAGTCTTAAAAAAAACCCTGAAAGAAATCGACACGTGTTTCACCTCTCAACGAGGAGTACTCAGGATGACGATTGTCTTGTCGCGAACTCGAACACGGCGCATTGCCACACCAAGCGCAGACTGCGCTCAGCAAGAGGTAATGAAACACGTGTCCATTTCTTTGAGTTTTTTTTTTTAAGACTCAAGAAATAGCTATGCGGAACAGGTTACTAAATAAATCCACTTCTATTGTATTTTATAATGGATTTCCGCAAGGTCACGCCTGAATTAATTAACTATCTAATTAAAGAAATAAAATCATTTATCATTTAGATGCAGTTAACGCGATATCTTACTATATTTCTATGTTTCCTACCATAAAAAAACGACCGACGTTAGCGGTAAAGCTTTTTATGTTTCCACTATTCTCTGCTTAAATTAAATCGGTGCAACCAACCTCTAGATAAATAAACGTTTAGATTCTTTGGTTTTCCATTTCTACATCTGTTTTATCTTTATTTCAGATTTCGCATTAGAAAAACCGGTGTGAAATTCAGCAGACTCATGTATTTTCATTTAAAACATACGAATTAACATAGAACATATGGGAACAAAAAGTAAGAATGGAATTTGGATTTTTTTCTTACCGAGATTATTGCAGCTTTTTTAAGACAGCGAATTGTTTTATCAGAAAGTATTATATGTTCCAAAATCTTATTTTATTTGAGAAAAAAAAAAAAACTACATAAATGCGAAATTGAGTTTGTTTGTTTGATAACCTTTCACGCTAAAACGGCCAAACGGATTTGGATAAAATTTGGCACATAGGTAGACCATTATCTGGGTTATGACATAGATGTATAAGATACTTTTTATCTCGATATTACCTTCGCGTGGTATAATTTCCAACCTCCAGGCAGGCGAAACCGCGGGCAAAAGCTAGTAATATTAAAAATATGAAAGTTTGTATATTTGTTACTCAATCATGCAAAAACTGCTGAACAGATTAGGATGTATGCACACAGATATTTTTTTACCTGGATTAACACATAGGATACTTCTTATCTCGATAGTACATTTCTGAGGGACAATATCCAACCTCCACGCGGGCGCAGCCGCGGGCAAAAGCTAGTAATCAATAAGACAGAAAATATAGGCAGTTATCATTAATCATTACTCCAAAGCTGTAACTTTATTGGTTCGCGATGATCGAATTTCATCCATCTATCCCCTCGTTAATGGGTAATAAAATATGTACGAGTTTCGTATCGGATTGACGACAAAGATTCAAATCGCTAGATTTGCCCGCACCGTATTTAGTTACGTAAAAAGTGTCCATACTGAGAATATATATATATAAGTCTTATGTGTGCATTATTATGTGTGTCAGAGGTGTCAAAACGATACAGAATTGTGACTACTTTTTGAAGCGGGCGAATCTAACGATTTAAATCTTTGAATATCGCCAGATGACTGTACCGATAACAGGATTACATTGTTATACATCTACCATTGAAACTCGTTCGTGCACTGAAGCGAAAACTTGATTCGAAACCTGGCCATATTTCAATATAGAAAAGAATTGTATACAAAGGTAACTATGGGCTATAGTTACCTACGTATAAATTTCTTGCGTATAAATTACCTTCGTATAAGGCCCTTTGTGGCTGACTTTTCTTTTTATGTTGCCTGTTTATAAATTTTTGGTCGTTTGGAAGTCGATTGAATTTTATGTTCTGAGCCATCCTTGAAATTAAGAATGTAGAGAAAAATATACCGCAAGAATAATCATGTCGTCAATACAAATTCTCATATTAAAAACACAGTTTTTTCTAGCTTTAAGTTTATTTTTTTGAAATTTATTCTATCAAACAGATTAGTTTATAGTTTCTTTCTTCTCATAAATCATTATATAAAAACTCAAATTAGTTTGGATTATAATCATTGGCCCTTTTTATTTGGTGATATCCTTTCGCTCGATCAAGTCACATATATTGAGCTGCGATAATCGTCTTTTTGTCGCGTCACAAAATTACGAATAGTGACGTCATCAAGTGATGATAATATATGGAAATTCACAAATTGTTGGATCAGGGAACAGCAGCTACGACTGTTTAATTGACGAACTTCGTACCAGGGCTCGTGAAACGACTTTCAATCAAAATGTATTATGTACCGAAAATTACTTTAGACGCGTCTATAACTATTGAATAATTAATTTTGTATCTAATATACGCGATGAGTTTTAGTTTAAAGATAAATTAAATAGGGCTTTAAGCAGTTTTGATGTAAAATTAATAAAGAATTTACGAAGATTGTAATTATTGGAAGACTCATTCTCCAGAAGACAACCTGGTCTATTTATTAAAATATTTCGAGAAAAATAGACTCGCAGACAGTTGACCTCTTTTATCGTCCTTACTCTCAGACATCTTAGAACTGTCTAGATCAAGTCAAAGGTAAATTATTTGTACTAACTTGTAGACAAAGCTTGACTTTGATAGTTTGGGCACAAAGCTTTTACATCAAAATATATGATTGGCCTCGCAGGTCTTGTGGTCGCAAGCGCTTCTGCTGAGCATGGGTCCTGGATTCGATTCCTAGGTCGTACAAAGTGTTATTGGGATTTTTCATCAGGATTTCTCAGTAGCAGCCCTGAGTCCCCTGAGTCTGGATTCGTGCCCGGTTGATGGCAATAGGCTCGCCCCCTATTACATGGAACTTAAACATAATTGGCGAAATGTGGGTGTACTATACTGCCTTGCTAAGCCGAAAGGCGCTATCTCTGAGATACGCCTTTTTAGTTTTTTTTTCATACCATTCAATAGCTTTAACAATTTTGCATCTATTGATAAAAGCGAAATAGCGCTATCTAACTTAAAATGCTAAGAATTTTTTTGTATCTCCATATACATTACAATTTACAAAAAGTCAATTTTTGCTAAACTTACTCCAGTTGAAATAGCGCCTTTGGGCTTAGCAGGGCAATATAATAGGTACACCTCTGCCTAACCCTTCGAGCAAACAGAGCGTGATGTTAAGTTATGAATTTATGATTTTCAAGTAACCCCATTTAAATGGATTACGGAACATGTCACAAGAATGAGGCATTGTTTTAAGTAATTATGTTACAGGAACCTTGTCTTTGGTAGTTTATGGTTTAGTATTTCAAGGTTGCTTAGCGTCTGCCTAGCTAGCCTTTTCCTAATTATGTCTAGGTCGGCTTTCAGTCTAACCTAAACTGTAGCTGAATATTAGTATTTTACATGAAGCGACTGCCTATCTGACCTCCATAACCCAGTTAATGGGTAATACGATACCCCTTGGTAACACTGGTTGTCAGACTTTCGAGCTTCATTTTCGCCGTTGCCATGGTTACTGTATTATGTCGCTACGAGAGTACAAGTTTTCAGTTCAATGCGTTTCATTTTGGTGTACGGGAAAGATAGTCAGATACGACTCTAATATACACCAAAATTGAAAGAAACAAAAATTGGTTTATTTTTAATTAATTAATTGAACAACGTTTTAATAGAATTGTTTAATATACATTAAATGTTTGAAAAAATATGCATGTCTGACGTTAGCTGGCAATTTTTCAGAGGGTGAAATTACAATGACACATAGGAATAAAACTCTAATTTTTCATACCAAAATGTAAAGAAAATTTGCCCCGAAGAATTCGCAATTAATTCAATATAGACGTAATAAAGTTCACTGCGTATACCAGCATATCTATTTTAATAATCTATACTAATATTATAAAGAGGTAAAATTTGTTTGTTTGTTTGTAAGTTTGTATGTATCTATCTCAGAAACTACCAGTCGGATTTGAAAAATTATTTTCGCATTGGATAGCCCGATCCTTGAGGATGATTATAGGCGGTTTTTCAGACGAAGTCGCGGGCAAAAGCTAGTTAATAATTACATTATAAAGAGGTAATACTTGTTGAGTTCGTATGTATGGGGTAATCTTCGAAACTACTGATCCGATTCCGAAAATTCTTTCACTAATGGGAAGCTACAGTATTGCTGAGTGTCATAATATAATAATATAATATATATCAGAACAAGAATTTTCATGTGAATGAAGTCCCAGGCTGAACCTAATCTCTGCTGGGGGTGCGAAGAAGACCGAAATCGAGGAGATCGTGGCCCCTGGCAACAGGGCAACCGAAGGAACACGTGTGGGTTTTAGTCAGTAAGAGTCTGACACGCCCTCCCTTAAGTTTTTTGAAACTTCCCACCCAAAAAAATAAAGGCTGTACCTAGCTTGTAATAAACTAGACATCCGCATTTGCGTCGTAAAAACAAAAACTGAACAACCCAGAATCCATGTCAAAGACAATAAATAAACCCCCAATTTGGAAAATTTTCAAACATTACCTACCTCATTTGTCGAGTCGAGTAACTTTTCTTCATGAAACAAGAGCCGTCAAAACAATGCTCACATTTAATGTTTTTCAACAAAATTAACAATTGTTTTCGTATAATTATATTACTGTTTGACTACAATTAGGTAATTAATTAAATTAAATAAGATTTCTCATTATAAATGTCAGTTGAGACGGGAGGTTTATTGAGTCCTTTATAATTTATATCAATTAGTTACTAGGATACGGGATTAGTTAGGAATAATTCATAGATCAAATAATTTTATGTTGAGAGCCGAAAAATAACTTCCTTTTCTAAGAATCTTATCTCATGAATATTTATACAAGGAAAATATGAACAATAATAATTATTATTCTAAAGTGTCTTTGACATAAATCTCGGGACCCCAGGATCTCAGACCTTTGGAGCCCGTACGAGGGGCCGAAGTCAACTCGCAGAGGTCCGTTAGACGCTTTCAATTATTTATTTTTTTTATGAAATTTGAGCATAATTGGCAAAATGTAATCTATTATAAAGTCTATTAGTATTCGATGTATTTGATCAATCGTGGTAAACAGATGTGTCGAACAATTAATTAAAATAAACAAATAATCACTTGCGAAGTCGTGACCTAGTTTTTAGTGCAACGGCCGGTAATTACGCAAACTGTATCGGAAATGGGTAGTATTTAAACGCAAATCAAAAAATATCCTTTTTCTATGCAATAAGATTCCGAATTCCCATCAAAATTACTGATTGCACAGCAAAATATTAAACTCAAAATATCACTAAACACACTACAATTTATTTTCGCAGCGTACAGCGATTTTTCCTAAAGCAAAAGCTTTTTTATCAATGCACAGCTAATAATCTTAATGCACATTATACATGTTAACTCTTTTTCTTTTAAATACAGCTTCTATTTTTATATTATGTACAGCAGTTTTTCTAAATAAAACAGCATTTTATTAGTCACAGTCGTCTTATTATTTATTAATTACCACATAATGAGATCAGCAAAAAAATATAAAATTAGATACAAAATTGTAATTTATTGAATTATTAAAGCGGGTCTTGCTAACCTTTTTTTTTTTTTTTTGTTCCGGGGTGGAAAATCCTCATGGATGTCCTTCGCCCTGGGGCGGGCGAACTCCTACTGACTAAAAACCACCCCGGTGTTCCCTTCCCACACTTGGACCGGGGATCATGGGTTCTAGTGCGCCTTCCATGATCAGGGTCTTGCTAACCTAACCTAACCTAACCTAACCTAGACACCTACACTAACGAAAAATTTCTATTTCGTTCTTACGCGCGAGATATACGGCTAACTCCCGACGACACGACCTAGCGCTATCTCTATCTTACTCGCTCGCGACACTGCACTCCAGTGACGAAAAAGCGCGCGAAGCCGCCAACCTTTTATTCAGTTAATTTGTTCTGCTTTTAGAAATAATGCAATGTAAAAGGATTTTTTTGTTATAATAATCATTAAATTTGCCGAGTATGGCTTCTTGAAAATTAAGACAAATATGATGAACAGGTTTTGTTGTACTTACTAGTTAATATGCGACTGGGATAGTTATTTTGCTATGAAATATGGAAAATTTGCTGTGCAGTCAGTATTTATGCTATGTATGTAGTATTTTTGTACAAAAATAAATTTAACTGTATTGCATTATGAGGAAAAAAGTAATGTTATATTGATGTATAATTTCGAATTATCTGCAGTTTGAGTTTTGTTAAACATTTAGTTTATTTGTAGTGAAGTAAGTTATTAGATGTAAATAAGAATATAAATGATGAGTATGTATTGATAGGCGATTATTTATTTGTTATGCAATTTATAATATCTCATCGGAAATTAGGTTTGTGAAAAGTGTGTGTTTGTTTGATGATGATCCATGATTAAATTTTTTTTATAGTTACACTGCTCTGCTCAGCCCTTCAGAGAAAAGTGAGTGACGTTATATCCTATGTTTATCTAATTTTGTTGGTAATTAACACTGTGTTAACAAGCAAGCCAGAATGACAGAGAAATCTGTGACCCTATCAGGGACTGAAACTCATTAACACGTTCAGTGCCGGGAGCCCTCCTGGAGGGTTCACCTAGTCGCATATTGGATGCCGAGAACACTCGCGGAGGGCTCATTTTAAATGTAGGTTTTTCATTATAAGCCGTGGAAATAAAATCTGATGTATATTTTAACAAGATTTATTAGTATATATGCGTTGGTTTTAAAATCCACGCATATTATTTTTCTTAACAGTTACAAATATTCACAAAATATTTAAATAGTTGGAAACTACTAATAGCGACAAGACTCCCAGAAAAAAAACCTTCTTCGTTTTACAGTGTTGTATAACACGGTTTTAAGCCTAATTCCGTTAACCGTCCGCGATGGTTAACTTTAGCGCAACGTAATGCCGGTAACCCTTCCGGAGGGTTCACTTCCAATATGTATGGCAGTATGGCGTATGAGTTCTATGAAAAGTGGGTGGAGTCGAAAGTGTTAAGGTAGGTCTACACAATTTATGAGGGACGCTCGTTAAGGCCGGCCAGATTGAGTTATAAATAAGGCTCGGGTGAAAACACCTGGGTTATTGCCCTTCCCGATTGATTGATGTCCCACTCTGGATAAAGTGCCCAGAAATAAATTGTATAAGGTTATTCTGATTAATGATTTGAGCCTTTGTAGACGTTAAATCTTGGTCGGTGCCGTCTTCGAATAATTTTTCCTGGTGAAAATGTAAGTATTTCTGATTTGAAATTTCAATATTAGGCTATAATTAGCAGTGAGTAAAAATGGGTGATAGAAAAAAGAAATATATGTGAGTTATTTTTACATCAAAAACACGAATAATTTTCCTTAATTAAGGACGAAGTTATAAAGATAAGTTAAAAATATATATTTTTATTTTTATAATCTTGCCCTTAATTCTGATAATATTCATAGGTAGCAGGCACAAAAACGACACCTGTGAATATTATCAAAAAAGTAATGAAATAGTTCTGAAACTAAACAGCTAAACATTAGCAACATCACGATCACTGACAAATGCGTGCATTAACTGGACAGGTTCACTCAAATCTGTTTGGTTCTTTCCTCAGAATACCATCTCACACATCCTCCTGGTCCTCACAATATTATGGCCTGACCAAGATTACATTTGTAGTTTAAAAGAGACCGCGACCTCTGAGTTTGTTTCAGTCTTTCTTCTCAGATTAGTCATATAGGAAACGCCAAACTTATCAAGTGCTAAAATGTAAGTTGTCGTGTAAAAGTATTTTTTTTTTTACTATTTACAGAATTATATATTAGTTATCATTATTGAAGGTTTATTCTATAACACACTCTGCGCCCGGCACCGGTGGCGGACGGTCGTGTTGCGCTGCGCTGCTGTGTACAAGAGTTCCCGATATTCCGGCTCAAGCGTTCCTTGGTGGTTCCCGAGTCGTCTCCGTAGTCACCCGACTACCATCACGTCTATTAATTGGGGTATTTTTCAAGACACAATTAATATCGACTTTCTTTAAGATTGTCGTTCAAAACGTTCGTCGAGGCAATTTTGGCCCCTTCCGGGCAAAACCACAGTTTCGTGGTCCTCGGTGGATACCTTACGGTGCCAACGAAACCGAGGGGGTGTTGACCCAATCACACCCGCCGATCCCCTTCAGGGTTAGGCAGTTAATTGGCCGGGTCCCAGTGTTCGGCCTTGGGGGGTCTCCTAGTCGGCACTGGTGACAGTTTTGCCTCCACAGCGACTCACCTAGCGTGGTCGGGTATATCGATACCCTTCACACTAGACTGGATAGGACCCCGTTGCACAATAAGATAGGCAACGGGCAAAAGCAAGCTTAGGGCTCACCCATAGGCACACATCCTCCCTGTCTACACCCGACAGGGAGGGATTACACATCCCCGGCATACCCACCGGGGAGTTAGGATTATTAGGAAGTTAGGAAAGATTTCCGCGTAAAGTCTCTCTCTCCCCCGTCAGTATGAAGGACCCGGTAAAGTGCCTAGCGCTCTTTATCAAGTTCTTCCAGGGTGTTCTCGAAGAAGAGCCCGCCCTGAAGACCAAGTATGGAGCTCGGTTCGCCAAGCTCCAAGCTGAGTCTGAGTCCCAGACATGTCCCTCTGACAATAGCATCGCTAACTTTAGCGATGCCCTAGAAACCCCCCCTGCTACAGAGCCATCCCGACCCCTTAGTCCGTCAGAGTCAATGGACACTGACGCTCCCATCAGCGCCGCTTCCTCAAAGCGGCCCACTACCCCGTACCCCTATGGTTCGGACGACGACGAAGCAGAGTCCGCCGCTTCTTCTTCTTCCTCATCCTCCTCCCAATCCGACGATGGTTTCACAACCGTCCAAGGAAAGGGTAGGAAGAGGAAGAACAAGAAGCAGAGCTCGACCCAAGCCAGCAAGGTCGTTGCGCTTGAGGACTTAGACTCTGCTCCCTCGTCACCCGCACCTGTGGTACCGTCTAGTAAAATCACCCTCGCTACCCCCCGCGACTTGCGCTATAGTAGCTTCCCCCTCCACCTCTCTTCCGATTACGTCATCCGCTAGCTGCGCTACAGTAGCTTCCCCCTCCACCGTTCGTCCGATTGCGTCATCCTCCGCGAAGGACACCCCCGCGCCTAACGCCAAAAAGATCCCTCTCCCGCCACCCTTGTTCATTCAGGACAAGGCGAAGTGGACCGACATATCGAAATGGTGTGTCGACCACAAAATAAACTTCTCTAGCACCCGAAATACCCAACAGGGTATCAAAGTCTCCGTCCCTACGTCACGCGACTATAGGGAACTAACCCGACTTCTGAGAATGAGAGGTGTGTCATACCACACCTACTCACTCCCAGAGGAAAAGCAGATCCGCGTAGTAATAAAACGTATCCCACGCGAAATCCCAGCATCCGAAATTCTTGATGACCTTCAGTCACAAAAAGTCCCCGTAGATGAGGTCCATCGCATGCACCGCTCTAGAGGCGGAGAGTCATACGACATGGTCCTTGTCATCTGCCCGCCCGTAGAGGGCCACCACCCGATCTTCCAAATTCGTTCCCTGTGCAAGCTCACAGGGTTCGAAATCGAAAAACCGCACAAAAGTGGCATTGTCGGTCAATGCCACCGCTGCCAGTTATATGGTCACTCGCAGAGGAACTGCCATGCCACACCTAGATGCGTCAAGTGCCTAGGTGAGCACGGCACTTCTGATTGCCCCCGTCCAAAGGATCGTTCCCTTTGTACCGACCTTCCCAGCTGCGTCCTATGCGGCAAACAAGGCCACCCGGCCAACTACCGCGGTTGCCCCAAAGCCCCTAAGGCCTCTTCTCCCAAACTGGCCAAGCGTTTCGACGCCCGCCAGCAAAGGGAAGCTCCCTCCTCTTATAGGATTCCCTCATCCCATTTGCCCCAACGACTAAGCCCTCAGAGGCCTAGTCCGTGGAGTTATCTCCATCACCAGCAGTCTTTCCCTGCCATGGTGCCCTCTCAATTCAGAAACTTCCCTCCCCCTCCCCCCCGCTCCCCTCCCCCGCCTTATGGATCCCCGTATTCGCGCCGCCGCGCCACCCGCGCCCCCTGCGCCCTCTGCGCCCCCTGCGCCCTCTGCGCCTCCGGCGCCCGCCGCGCCCCCCGCGAAACCCACGTCCGCTCCTAAAGCTACGCGTCCCTCTCAATCCACTCCCGTGGCTAGCCCCAACGTCTCCGTTGACTCGTTCAACGTAATTACGTCAACCTTCTTGGCCTTCGTCTCCCCTCGCGCAAAGACAATGGCCAACGAAATCCTTGCGGCCCATGGCAATCTCCTCCAGATCCAGGCCATCTACAACGCGTATCCGGATATTACGCAAGCCCTAACCTCCCTCGCTACTAAACCCCATTATGGATAACACGGTCTTAGCTAGGTTCAAACCGCGATCCCTAATAATAGGTTATTTCAATGCAAACGGCATTAAAAATCAACGCGAAGAGATTGCGGCTTTCCTCCGCGATCATCAAATAGACGTTCTCTTAGTCCAAGAGACTTTTCTAAAACCTTGCAACCGCAACCCATCAATAGCTAACTACCGGATAGTTCGCAACGATAGGTCACGATGCCATAGAGGAGGTACCCTGATTTACTACAAAAAGCAGCTTCACTGCATCCCAATTGACCCTCCTCCCCTCTCACGATTAGAAGTTTCGGCCTGCCGCCTAGGCATGTCAGGCCACGAGCCGATCACTCTCGTGTCGGTCTATCTCCCCCCCGCTAATACTTCGGAGAATTTCCAACTCCTCTCTGACGACCTCTCGATTCTACTCACTATGAGTAACTCGCTCATTTTAGCGGGCGATTTCAATGCCAAACATCCCTCCTGGAATAGTTCGGTAACTACTACAAGAGGCCGACACTTGTTCGACCTCTCCCACTCTCTGACCTTTGACGTCATCGCTCCAATGACTCCCACCCACTTTCCGGTTAACGTAAATCATGCCCCTGATATCTTAGATGTGGCGCTCCTTAAGAACGTCAACCTAAGACTAGACTCCATAGAAACTATTAACGAGCTCGACTCTGATCACCGTCCGGTAGTCATGAGATTAGACCCCCGCATAGGTCTCCGCGACCCAAACTCTCCCCCTATCACTAAGAGGATCACGGACTGGAAGAAAGTAAGCACTCAGCTGAAATCCAACACGTCCCCTCAGTTAGACTCTATTCCCGACCTTTTCAACTCTATCGCAGACACGACGTCCGCGATCGACTCACTCACTAATCACGTACAAACCGTCCTGAACGAATGTTCAAGGGAGGTTCCAGTGACGGACGACCGTCACTGGAGCTTACCGGACGATGTGCGTGCATTACTGACTGAGAAGAACCCGGCCGTCCGTGCCTACAGCAGCTTCCCCTGCCCCGCAAACAAAGCCCATATGCGCTATTTACAGAGATCTGTAAAGACACGCATACAGGAGCTGCGTGACGCGGGCTGGGACAAGATGCTCGGCGAACTAGAGCCCAACCATCTGGCATTTTGGGAACTTCAGAGGAAACTCAGATCCCCTCAATCTTCCTCCATGCCCCCCCTGACCCGTCCCGACAAGACCATAGCCTTTGAGGACGTTGAAAAGGCAGAATGCCTGGCCGACACCCTCGAGGCCCAATGCTCACCCAGCTCCCTGCCAGTAGACCAAGCTCACCTCCTAAAGGTCGACGCTGAAGTCGAACGTAGAGCCTCTCTCCCTCCCGTCGATGACCCTGATTGTCCACTGCCTCCCGTCGCTCCAGACGAAGTGCATGACATTATCAAAGGTCTTAAAGCTCGTAAAGCTCCCGGTTCAGATGGACTCACCAATAGGGTGATCCAATTATTCCCTGCCCACCTGATAATGCTTCTGACCACCATCTTCAATGGGGCCCTAAGCAACAACTTCTTTCCCCAGTCGTGGAAAGAAGCTACAGTCATAGGTATCAGAAAGCCCGGTAAACCCAGTACCGAGCCCTCTAGCTACCGTCCCATCAGTTTGCTCAAGGTTCTCGGAAAAATCTATGAGAGGCTTATTTATAAGCGTCTCAGAGACTTCGCTGAGACCAAGGGCCTCATCCCCAACGAACAGTTCGGCTTTCGAACTGAGCACTCTAGCGTGCATCAGGCCCACCGCATCATTGAGTTCATAAGCGATGGTTTCCAACGCGGCTCTCTGACGGGTGCAGTATTCTTCGATATTGCGAAAGCATTCGATAAAGTCTGGCACAACGGCTTATTATACAAGCTGTACCAACTCGGTGTGCCGGATCGTCTCGTACTCATCTTACGAGACTATCTATCGAACCGCGTTTTCCGCTATCGCATTGAAGGAGCACTTTCCTCTCCCCGCCTCATCCGTGCAGGAGTCCCTCAGGGCTCCGTGCTAGCTCCCCTCATGTTCACGCTATTTACTAGCGACATTCCAAACCCAGGTAGAAGGGCGCATTTCGCTCTGTTCGCAGACGATACGGCCATCTACTTCAGGTCTAGATACCCCGACAATATCGCCCACACTCTCCAAGGCGCAGTCAATCGACTCGCTGCCTGGTTTCGAAAGTGGCGCATAGAAGTCAATCCCGAAAAAAGCCAAGCGGTTCTCTTCTCGAAACCGCGCACAAGGCTTAGAGACCCCCTCCCCCGACCTCTCACTATGTTCGGTAAGCAGATCCCTTGGGAGAAGCGAGCCAAATACCTAGGTGTTTTCCTCGACCACCATCTCACTTTCGCTGAGCACATAAAGAAGGTTCGTTCGCGAGCCGCTTTCGCTCTCGGTAGGCTCCATTCCGTCCTAAACGCACGCAGCAAGATGTCACTTAAGTGCAAATTGCGAATCTACACAGCGTGTATTCGTCCCATCATGACCTATGCGGGTGCCGTCTTTGCTCATGCAAAACCCCATCATATCCATAGGTTGCAAACGCTCCAAAACCGATTCCTCCGTAGGGCCACAGGCTCCCCCTGGTATGTTAGGAACGAGAGTCTCCATCTCGACCTTAGAATTCCCACGATCCACCAATTTCTAAAACGCCTTGCAAAGCGTTACTTCGATTCCGCGGTCAAACATCGCAACCCTCTGGTTGTCGAGGCCGCCAGCTATGTCCCAAGTAGGATTAGCCGTACCCGCCGACCTAGGCACATTCTCACCGACCCTGATGACCCCATAACCCTCCTTCAGGAGAGCAATAGGGCTACTAGTACTCTACACAGATACAGACGCCTCCCGTCATTCCGACCTCGCCGTCGAGGTCCTTTGCGATCGCGTCCGCGCCCCCGAGTAAATGATACTCCTCCCCGACCCTTGCTCGATAACGAGGTGCCAGCAGTGGTTTCAGCTGTGCACGTAGCTTTAAATTCCCCGATTAATAATAATGATCAAAACTTTGATCCAGCCCGTCCCATCTTTGATGTCCTCCCTCCGGTGACGCCCTAAGCCGAGGCTCGTACCCCACAGGGGGTGCCCTTAGCGAGCGTTCACCTAGCTTTTTAGCTTAGTTTTGTATGCCCCTGGCTGGAGGCTTTGAGTGTAGCAGCTTAAGGCAACCACAGGATTGACCGGTTAAGTAGTCATGACCTCAGAGGTCAGCTACGAGATGCCCTACAGAAAAAAAAAAAAAAAAAAAAAAAAAAGTTTATTCTATGAGGATCAATTCAATTTTTCTATTTCAAAGACTGCAAAGATAGTTTAAAGGAAGAGGTACCGATAAATAAAAGAATGACTGGATTTTTCATGACTTCAAATTCAGTAATTTATGTTAGAACATAAAATTCAAAAATATTTTGAAATCCAGTTTAATATCCAGTTTTGCAATGCATTCAACGTTTTTCTGTTGAAATTGAATTTTATTGAAATTCCTGTAGTATTCATAGTTTTCACAAAGGATTTCTCGAAACCGAATGTTTCATCGTAAATGGTTGTCAAGATTTCGATCTCTTTTAATAATTGAGATTATCGAAATCCAAGTTGAATGATATTGAAAAATGTATCAGAAATATATTCTTGATACATTTTTCAATATTTCTGTTCATTTTTTAATTAAAAACTTTACGTTAAAATATTAAAAAGTAATTTGCAATCATTATTTACTATTGTTGGAAATTAGTAACTAAGTAGTTTTTTTATTAATAATGCTACAGTAATTATTTGAGATTCCATGAAGTTCATTTTATTTTTTCAATCAATTTTCAAGATTTTGATTTTGTAAGGAAATCTGTATCTATCTGCAGAGTTTTTTTTTGTTGTTGTTGGTTTGAACGCGCTAATCTCTGAAACTACTAGTCAGATTTGTTTTTTTTTTTTGTATTTAATAGCTTAATTCTTGAGGAAGGCTAAAGGCGGAGGTTCGTAGCGTGACGATCCTTAGAAGCCAAGCAAAAAGGAAAAAGTTGGAACAGTCGTTGCCGCAGTCGATGTGTGGATAGGTAACCATTTATTCGAGCACGCTAAGTCATTGAACCCGGCAGTTATTCGTAGATCTTTGACAGTCGTTACGGGTTTTGTCGACAACCAAGTCTGACAACCAATCTTATCAAGGGATATAGTGTTGCCCATTAGGTAACTGGGTTGTGGAGGTCACATAGGAAATCGGTCAATGTAAAAAACTGGTATTCAGCTGCATTCGGTTGGACTGGCAGCCGACCCCAGCATAGTTGGGAAAAGGCTAGGCAGATTGATTGAGATTTACTTACATACTTAGTGCGTCAATAATAATTGGCCGTCTTGTACGAATACGACTAGGTCAAAAAGGACATGTGTTATCTGAATGTACGGACAATTTATTATTTATTTATTTATTTTGCTAAGCGACCATTTCCCCGAACTTTACCTTGAAAATACTAGGTTTTACTAAAAGCTTTCTACTTGCTCTTATTTTTTTTTCTTTATTATACGTCTCTTCAAGAAAACTTGTTGAGAACTCTGAAGACTAAATGAAACAAGAAATAGGGTAAAACATGGTAGAATAGGGTAAATAGGCACCTACTTATTTAATTTCCTCGTCAAAGCCATAGCAAGCCAGTCGAAAAAAAAAACAATACTGATAAAAGTCTAGAACTTTTCTTTCGTAAAACGTTAAAAATAAGTCTTCAGCATCTGAAAATTAATTAAAAGGAAACAATAACACTTCCTGAAAAAAACGCTGAAGAAAATAACTTGTGAGAGATTTTAGAAAAATGGCGTCTAAACGTTTACGAGGGGAAACGCCTTTGACGTGTGAAATAAATGACTTTTACCTTTTATACTTTGTAATGTGTAAAGATTCATGTGTAAAAAACAGGAAAATGTAGTAAAAAGATAAAGTAGAAACAGTGAAATAATACGAAGGTAAGGTAATAATATTTTTTTATGTTTCTTTTTTTTTACAAAAGTTTACAGCAGTCTTCGTTCCCACGGGCGATCTTTTTTACGCACTGGATTTTTAACGCTCGGCTTACTTCCGAGAGTTGAAAATCCAGTGCGCCATAAAAAATCGTCAGTAAAAAAATCGCCAGTGTGGTCTGGGCCTATAGGTAAACAATGCACTACAAAAGGAATTCTGTTTTTCATACAAGGTGTGCACATCACCAAGCCCAAATCTACTGAGTATTATAATTTCAGTGAATTAGAAGCACACAGATAGTTAATATCCAGAATGAACATTTAAAAGTTTTTATCCCGGTGTACGTTCCCGTGGGATATTTTTTGAGCTACACGCGGGCGAAGCCGCGGGCAAACGCTAATATACATTGAAACTAACACAAATAAAAAGATTCGCAGAAATACGTTATATCTTTTATATATTTTTGTTCCAAATTGCTGAGTGCTAGAAACGAGCTCAACAAATAGATAAAACTTTTTCATTAATCTCACTGGAGTTTTGTTAAAAAAGGCCTTTAAATTTGAATAAGGAGCTTCATATTTATAGAGCAGTGGTGGCCCCACTGGGTTCCCAAGTCGGGGTCGTTATCACTGTAACGAAGCCGACTTACGAGTTTTAGGTCGTGGGCTCGAACCCAAGCAGACGCTTTACTTTGTGTAAATAATTTCATCACCACTGCTCTCAAAACGGTGAAGGAAGATGTCGTGAGGGACCCGACTCGCACGTCACCGGTTTTTTCTATTGTTATTATCTGATAGAGACGTTGCTCTGCCTAGCCGTAACAAAAGTGTCGTGCCGATCAAAATGTATTTTTTTTTCGTCTAGCTCTCATTTTGCGGTATCGTTTCGGTAAAGTATGCTCTGTATACCGAAAAAATAGCGCACTGATTTCATTTATGGACCTAACATTATATTTTCGGTATGATTTGTGGGGTACCGGTTAATTCCTCGCGAGAAAATGTCGTCTTCGAGTGATGAAGATGTTGTGGCGTATTATTTATATTTATTTCTGTTTACGAAATAAACGAAAGCACTTTTGGCGACATCCGTAAATTGAATTAAAAAATATATATTTTTTCAATTAAACCACGTGACGTGTCTTAAAAGACAAAGCGGGCACTGGGTAGGTATTTCTAACTAGACGAGGTATACCGAACGGATTCCGCCCCGCTCCCGCGCATACCAAGCCAATCAGAAAATGCTCATTGAAATATAGCCGCTCGATGAGCTTTCAGTACCGGGTATACTGAGCACGCTGATCCCGCACCGCTGACGCACCGACCAATGAGGAAAGGGCCTATAATGTGCGATAACGAACTTTATTCCTAAAATACATAATTTGTGTAATCTCCTAAAACAATTCTTTCTTTGCCTCGTTCTCTTCAGAACATAGCCTATGTCAGTGCAAACTGCCATGATTTGTTTAATAAAAACATCTCTGCGTCTTTTAGTCGAGTAATTAATTAAATTTTCGTCAGCACAGCAATTTTCGTCAGACGAGAGGTATACCTAATTCAGTAATGTCTTCCGCTTACGAAGTTAAGTCGATATTTTTGCTTACTCACATCATTTGCATTAACTCGCTTGTGTTTGTTCAGACATCTTTCAACGTTTTTATTTGACGGCATACTTTTATTTAACAACATTTAATAAGTATAATTTATTTATTGGAAAACAATTTTAATGAGGAGCTCGTGGCTTAGTAATAACAGCCGTACGGTCGATCCATCAGGTTAAGCTACGCTTGCCGGGGTTGGTCCGTGAATGGGTGACCATCGTTACATACCGAGACTCCTCCGTGCCTCGGAAAGCACGTTAAGCTGTTGGTCCCGGCTGTCATTCGTGGATCTTTGACAGTCTTTAAATATTACCCAGTCACTGGGTTGTGGAGGTCAGATAAGCAGTCGCTCCATGTAAAATACTGGTATTCAGCTGCATCCGAGAATCTGGAAGCCGACCCCAACATAGTTGGGAAAAGGCTAGGCAGATTGATTGAAAACCAATTTGAATCCCTATGACAAGTATTAGTATGGCCGTCAGTTGATCGCTTGGATTCCGGAGCCGAGCATGGATTTTTTCTCTAAAAAAATTATCTTTTAAGTCATTGTGCTAAAAGGCTTGTCAAAAATCATTTTACATTTTCAACTATGTATTTTTTTTTATTTTTTTTTTCTGTAGGGCATCTCATAGCTGACCTCTGAGGTCATGACTATTTAACCGGTCAATCCTGTGGTTGCCTTAAGCTGCTACACTCAAAGCCTCCAGCCAGGGGCATACAAAACTAGTTAAAAAGCTAGGTGAACGCTCGCTAAGGGCACCCCCTGTGGGGTACGAGCCTCGGCTTAGGGCGTCACGGGAGGGAGGACATCAAAGATGGGACGGGCTGGATCAAAGTTTTGATCATGATTGTTAATCGGGGAATTTAAAGCTACGTGCACAGCTGCAACTACTGCTGGCAACTATGTATTGTTCAAAAATAAAGCATCATACATGCTTTGGGGTTGCACAATACATCCTTTTTAGGGTTCTGTAGTAAACAAAGAATCCTTATAGTTTTGCCATGTCCGTCTGTCTGTCTGTCTGTCCGCGGCCTAGCTCCGAGACTCTTAGTACTAAAAAACTGTAATTTGGCATGGGTATACCTATTAATCACGCCGACAACGTGGTAAAATAAAATGAGGAAAAAAGATTTTTTAGGTTACCTCCCCTACACGTAAAGTTTTTTTTTTTTACCCTTGGTGTAGAGTATCATTGGAAAGGTCATTTAAAAACATTAAGAGTATGTGAAAACCATTTTTGGATTCAGGGATCCGTTTGCGAAATATTAAGCTTTAAAGTGCTAATTTTTATTGAGAGTCATTTTTTTCACACATCCAAAACCAATTTACCTGGCAGGGTCAGGGCAAGCTAAATGATTGGTTTTGGATATGTAAAAAAATGACGGCAGTAGTTTATATAACAAAATTAAAAACTATCACAGCTAAGTAGGCTACAGTACAAGTTAACGAGTAATAATCGACCAACTTATATTTGCAGTTCCAAAAATATGTTTTCCCATACATTCTGTATGGGAGAACATGTTTTTCAACTACAAAGCTAAGTTTGTTTTTAGGATAAATTCATTCCAACTACAGAACCTCTCATTGTGCGTAGTCCGACACGCACTTGACCGTTTTTTTCTATTTCTTTCGAGATTGCCATTCTGCTCGCTTAAAAAAAAAAGGGATTCCGATCGGATAGCACAATCTAATCCCACTTTGTGGGTTTCGTTAGGAATGTGGATAAAATTCATATTTTGTTCCGAACCGATCCCAGTACATCCCTGTTGGGAAACGATAAATGGAAATGTAAAGAGTAAGTACACCATATTATTTGAATTATTACTTTGACTTAACATAGCTAACCAAGTTGCAGATTACCAGTCCATTCTGCCAGTCGACTACCAAACACATGTTTGCCCGTCTACCACATAGGGCTGGGCTCGGCTGTAATATAATGCCTGTGTCATGTACTGAAAATGGATGGACATTAACCGCTTGACTGCCGTCTCACGGCAAATGTCGCTTGTCATGTCTGTGTCGGTAAAACAGGCTTGGTATTTAATTTAGGTGGGTTTTACTTTCCGGTTTTTAGAAGGTTTATTTTTCAGTTTCAGTGCCGTTTTAACTGAAGCTTACTACTTTAAGTCGAATCGTGGGATCAATATTGCTCGGACTTCTTGTAACCCGGACTAATATTTTTGATAGCGTAATCGTTTTACGTCATGATATTGATAAATGCAAAAACAAACCGGAAAAAAAGTTAATCTTAAAACTAGAGAGTTTCATGCTGAATGTTGTTATATAATTGCAAATAAATTATTTATAACCGAGTGAGAATTTGTTCAGCAATAATATTATATCAGAAACAACATCAAACAAATTAAGTTTCAGCAAATAACGCAGTACAACATAATTTATTTATTTATCAACTATTCAAGACTCAAAGCGAAAGTTTTCTCCGAGTCAGCGTACTAGTTAAAATTCAGTAACTTTTCACACTAATTACGTTAACTAACTAGAATCTAAATAAATTGACAGTTATTGTTGAATATTAATATTGTTGATTTTAAACTCTTTGTTGTACAGTCAGCCTCAAAATGATGTATTTATTTAGACTCAAACTCAAAGCATTTATTTAAATTTTTAAACCTTTGATTATTTCTCCGCCCTTTTTTATACACCGACTTGTACATAATTATTATTATTATTTAAATGTCTTTGTCGTAATATCTCGGGACCCTGCGGTCCCGGACCTTTGGAAGGCGTACTAGGGGCCGAACCGAACTGGCAGAGGCCCCTTACACATTTTTAAGGGCTGAGGCACCAGCCGAATATTATCCCTGTATGCATTATGCAAGTGCACCCAAGAACCAGACCCGGTTGTTACAGGAATATTGCAGAACATGGAAACAAAACATATTGGGCTATGGATTTGGGAGGCTATAATGGATTGATTACCTAGAACTATGTCAGGACTATGTCCCCTGCCTGATTAATGTTATGGTATATATGGATAAAATGGCAGGGGGTGACTTGCATACTCAATAGTGACGTAACGACAAGGGGGCAACACTTCCTGAGTTGCTTGAGGAGTGGAGAGGTATTCCACGGCTATCAGAACTATCCCAGAGCCCGGAAGATGGTCAAGATCCCTACCACCACTTACTGGAATACTTCCTTTCTCCGAGCACGTTTGCTCTTGCTAAACTCCACTCAAGCCGGCCAATAAAGGCAAGAATGAGGTGGGAGCTCTATTCCTCGTCAGTGTTCACTCCAGCCGGCTAATAAAGGCAAGCCACCACGACGTCTACGTAGAGATACGGCGGTGTGGTTGTTATTATTATTATTTCAAATCTGTCAGTTTTTAAATTATGTGAATATTATCTTGAAAAATTCATTAAAATTACAAATAAGGAAAAAATTAAGAATAACGTATTACAGGCACTTTTGAATTGTCAAAGAGTCGGTCAGTTAGTGAGAACGTTGATCCTGGTTGCCCATTCAAAAACGTAGATCTCTATGGAGGACAACGGGCAAGAAACTCCAAGGAATCCCTTTTAAATCAAGATATTACAAAATCCTGGGTACATTATTCTTGTTGCTTCTATATGTGAGAATAACGTCAAAAAAAAAAAAATTAAAGAAACAATTAAAAATATAAGCCCGGACAGTTAAGAGATGACTATAGTCTCAACCGACGGCGCCCATTCGCGAACATGACGCGTGGATCAGCGCCATTCAGCTCAACCATTTTATATCTACATTGACAAAAATGTTTTTTTTTTACGTACTTCTTGTTGTGGCGGACAGACTATGTATTTTAATAATATTTAATCAGTGAATTGGTGTATTCGTGTATACGTTTATTTTTTACGCACACGGCGTACATAATTGTTTGAATTTAATCTGGTATTGTTTTTGCATAAGTTCCTGCCTGAGTTCGATCCCCAAGCCGAACAAAGTGTTGAAGAAATTAAATATTATAGAAAATGCATTAAACTAGTTTATGGATCTTTATACGGTTAGTTCACTATTACCTTGCGAACTGTGAAAGTACTATATACCTCTGCCGACCCCATCGGAGAATAAAAGGCGATGTCTTTTTTTTTGACTTCTTAATGCAATTTTTTATTATGCATTAAACAATCAAAACGATCAACTCAATCAATCTGCCTAGCCTTTTCCCAACTATGTTGGAGTCAGCTTCCAGTCTAACCGAATGCAGCTGAATACCAGTATTTTACATGGAGCGACTGCCTATCTGTCCTCCACAACCTAATTACTGAGTATAGCTTCTCCACTCTGAAATGACGTGTCCCACTACCGCATTAACGTGTGCGGACAAGCTTTAACACGGTACCTCTTGGTAACAATGGTTGTCAGAAAAACTACCTACTACCGACCTACTAAAACCCAACTCATAAAAATCAAATACAAAAACAATCTCATAAACTGAGAAGAATATTGAAAGCTTCTACTCGGAAGCTGTAGAAATGCGCCAAGTCGCCAAGACTCGCTAAGACTCGCCAAGTTTCGTAAAAGGCTTACGAAATACGTTGACAACTGGCGACTACTGGCTGTTAGTTAGTTTTGCCTGTACGTACCTTTTGCCTTACTTGGTTATTACTTCGACTGTTTTGTTTTTAACGAGTTGAAATTTTAGGTGGGTACTTCTAAATTTTCTGTTCATGAGCAAGGAAATCGCCGCTGTAATGTAAGTTGGTGGACAGAGCGCTGTCCTCATACCTGCGCATATAGATCTTTAAATATAGGAAACCCTTTATTTATTTATTTAACCATTTATACACACATATAAACAGACAAGAAGAAAGGAACAGAAAAATACGTACAAAGGCAATGCTTATATCAAAAGAAATCTCTTCCAGCATACCTGTGACAGGAAAGTATATAAAATGAGATGTAGACAACGTGTGTAACCGTAGAAGACAAATCAAAGAAGAAAGAAAAAAAAAACAATTTACTATTTTGACATTAACATACAATATGAGAATATACTTACATACACACTTCTAAAATAAATATCACTACAATATATATAATTATAATGTGATTTAAAATAACTATGCAACTATGACGAAGTGGAAAGATAGTGTTCTTTCACTCTTCGTTTAAATGTTTCAACAGTTTGACAGCCCCTAATGTCAGGCGGAAGTGAATTCCACAATCAAACCGCGTGCACCTCGTCCCTTTGCTTTTTCCCAGAACTTTCTGATTGATCAACGAAACTCAATAAGCAGTATCTTTGTGGCTTTCTATCCTTGTATTTTATGTTTAATTTATTTTAATGAAAATACATGAAAAAAAAAAAATCTGACACCATTCCATTTAAAAAGCATTAAGTATTTTAAAATGTTTTAAAGAAAATTTTGATTATTTTGAACATTTCAACTCTCCGCGTAATATTCAAAAGCACATTGCGAAATGGAATCGAAACAGACGTTAAACATCGAGTATCCATTAGACAAGAAAGTAGTTACACAAGTAGGTTCTTAATACATTGTAGAAAACGTACATTACTGTGACTGTGATGGATAGTACACTATCCCATTTGTCAGCATCGGTTGAAGGGTTCCAGATGAATATCCATTTACAACTATCCTCTTTCTAGGAAATATTTAAGTAAAGATAAGTGGATTCCTTAAGTTCTTACTAATGCTATAGCATTATAAACCTATCTAGACATTTCCCAACTAGGTACTGAAGCTACGAACTAATTTGGCCTTATTTTGTAGATATTTGACATTAGTATTTTATATTGACATTATCGTTGTATATTGACATAGTCTTACTATTTATTTTCAGTTTGTGTGTCAACATGCAGTTTTGACATTTTTATTTATGTTTTTCTTTTTCTTTCTCTTGCTTTTTATTGACATCGATTTCTATTGCATTTGTATTATGAGATGAGTACATCGTAATAATTTTTCTTTTTCCAAGCTTTTTATATTTCATTATTGAGAGTAAGCTGACTATAAAATACTTGATTACGAATATTTCTAAGCCCTCTGACACAAAATAGCGCACTCTTTATTATCTTTATATATAATTATTATTGTACCATTGTTAAACAAATGATAAAATACTTAATTAATATGACTTTTGACTTATGTTGTGGTTTGTTGCAAAGCAATAAACACGTTACATTTTGAATTGCATTGCAAAAGCTATCAGTGTCAATATGCCATAGCAATGTCCGCACTTGCAGCACTTAAACGCGATTTAGTCGTGCTGGTTCAATTTTACCGGTGAGATTCGCTCTTAGGTAAATCACTCCCAATGTTGACATGTGCATTCTCAGACTCATAAACTAACAAAGACAATTTCTGGTTTAATAATTTTGATAAAAACTACTGTTTTTTTTTTTCAAACAGTACACCGAAGTATTTGTCAAAAGACTGACCAAATTATTTTTTTTTTATTATTTTTCGTCTTAGCCATGAATTTATTGGAACATCATCTTCACTAATAATATTCTAGTCTAGTCTTTAATTTAGATTGTTACCTTCATTATCTTAAGACGTAGCACTGTAGCACTAATGAGGAGTCAACAGTTCACAGTGCAAAGCTACATGCTCAACATAATGTTGCGCGTAACGATCGTAGCAAATGCCTCTCGTAGCTGCTCGCGTAGCAATGTCCGAGTAGCACATGCCTGGCGTAGCAGGTCGCGTAGCAAGACGCGCCTGCCATTGCAACTTAGGAAAGTCCGAAAGGGATACCTTGGCCCCCGGTAACATGGCAACTGAAGGAACACGGGTGGGTTTTAGTCAGTAAGTTTTAGTTAGTTTGTTTTATCATTTTATTACCGATGCTTCTGACGTGTACGTCTTACTACATTATTGTCACATGTACAATTTCAACATGAATGATGTAACCAATATTTTGTAACAATATTTTGGTTTAAAAGAGTGTCCGTGGAGTTTCTTGCCTGTTCTTCTCCATAGTTACCAACTACGCTTTGGAATGAGCAACTAGCTTCATATTTCTGACTGACCGACTCCTTGACAATTCAAAAGTGACTGTAAATGGTTTAATTGAAATAAATTATTTGAGTTTGATGTAATTTTGACGTTCGATAAGTGCTGATTCTCAGCCTAGTTTGAATAAATTACTTTTGAATTTGAATTCAGATATCCCACAAATTATAAAATGTTGTCAAAATATCTGTCAACTTAATATGTATAACTAGTATATGAATGTAATTTAGTGAGATAAGTAACCATAATTTTATTTATTTTAATGATGTTTTAAATATGGTTAGGGTTTAACGCATTTAGTGATTTTTGGTGCAAGTAAGACTTAGATAATGTCAGAATTCCTATCAATACAAAAAAAAAATCTAAGAATTAAGATATACTTAAATTGGATTTTTCTTTTAGTAGTGCCAAAATAGAGCTCTGACTTTTGGTAAAATCTCCGATTATGTCATATTCTAGATATTCAAAGTGTTAGTACCAATATGAATAGGTTCTGGTAACGATTTATATGTTTATAAGCCTTTCTAAGAATTTTGGTATTAATTTTATTCTCCAGAACCAGTACCAGCTCCGATTTTAATTTAATTTTACTTTTTTATTTTTTTTAAATTAATGTTGTAATGAGTGTGTTTTAGTTTAATTTGTGATTTCCTGCGCGAGTATCAATAAATACTTTTTCTTTCTTTCTTTCTTTTACCGGGTAACACAATATGTTTTCTCGCAATCGTGATAAAACAATGCTTACTCGTGGTCCGTTAAAATCTTAAAATTATTTTATTCCGTTGACAAGCAAATTATTAAAACTATTTTTCCACAGCATCTGATTATTGCTATTGTTTACTTTTACCGCGTTAAAATTGATTTTCAACAAAAATAAACAATTTTCTTCCTTCTTTATTTTCTTTTTAGCTATTTCCAAGCAACAAGGTTAAAACCACCCACACGTCCCTAAATCCAATTATAACTCTTTCTTACATCCACCACTCTATTTACTTACCAGAGTAACCCACCACACTTACCCGCATATTACAGGGTAAGCTGGGTAAACAGTAAGTTTTACCGCGGTTTGTTCCAATTACCCAATCGTTTGTTCCGACCGGCTGGCTGGAAAGGGATTAGTTTGCGTTCACCGGTTTGAATAGAACAATCACTTTGTAAGTTGAACTAGGAAGTTTTGTAGTACCATGTTCGTAGCGCTGTACATTAGTGTTTTAAGAGGCCGTACAACGGTATATTAGCGCCACTTCTTGAAAAAAAAAAAAAAATAGACAGGAAAAGAATTATGAATAACGGCTAATAAGGACCCTCGGTATGTCTAGAATGTTCTTATACATTTTATAAAGTTACATATTGAGACACGAAGCAACAAAATACGATCTAGAGGAATGTCGCTGCTTTTCTTTAGATTGAATTTTGAAATAAATAATTTCTCTAAAAAAATCAAGCTATCTAGCAATACGGTCATTTATGTGACATGTTTTGATACTCGCAAATAAATCAAAACCTACAGAGTACTCCCCGTTGACCTGGAATCACGGCAGGAAGCAAAATCTTACAGCACAAGTAAAGGAAAAGTCCGAAAATTGTTTATTTGTAGTTTTATCACATAAAAAAAGAAATGCGATTACAAACTTACATTTGCAGTTGGAGAATTGATTGTGAAGTATATCGATGTATTGGAGAACATGTTTCTCAACTATTAAGTTTGTTTTTGAGATATATTCATCCCAACTACGGAACCCTTCTTTGTGCGTTGTCCGACACACTTGACCGGTTTTTATTTAATTTCTTATTATTATACACCCTAGAATTATGTTGTAAACATACTTTAAAAAAAAATACCAACTTTAATTGAAGCAACCTGCAGTAAAAATAAATAATATTCTATTCTATATAAAATAATTCATACTGCTTCTAACCAACAAACACAAGATCAAGGTCGATCCTTGATTTTCCGTGAAATTTAATGAACATGGAACAATACCTCCCTTTTTTACCGACTTTGAAACTGACAAGTCGTTTCTATAAAACAAACAAATAAAAGATTTGTACTAGACGCGGCGAAGTAATGGATTTTGTAGGGTTGTTCCCTTTTTTTATTTTTCAATTTCGCTCTACGTAGTTATTGACAACAAAGAATCCTCACTTCGCTGTAAATGGGGCAGTGGCGTCCACACGAGCGTAGGGCTGCTCCGAACAAGATTTTCTTTATTTGTTTCCTAAATAAGTGTTTAAATAAACACTTATTTAAAAAAGGAGACATTTTTTCGAGGATTCCCTTGCAGCTTCTCGTAATGAGTTTGTGCTGCTGGATACTAGACTATGCAGCATGTTATCTTTATGGAATTAAAATGGGTGGGTGAGTTTATATTGCTCAAGATTGAAAAAAGACGTCACTTAGAAGAACCACAATATTTTTTTACTAAAGGGAAACAATCCTGGCAAAGCTATTAATTGACGGAGGGAGCACATCATTTGTTATTAATTTTTTTACACTTAACAATGACTAAGGGCGAATATCACCATTGGTGAAAATGGTTCTCAGTTTCTTTAAATACCACCACACCTAATCTTATTCAACACTTTACTCTCACCCGTTCATCCCTAGCCTCAAGCTGTCACCTAGACAGCTCTTACCATCGCGGGCCACATTTTATGGGCGGCCATCGATTTTACATAAAACTAAGGCACACCCCTAGCAAGGTAATAGAGTATCTAACATGACGGCAATGTTCAAAACTTGGGTTACCGGGTGTTACTGCAACATATGGTGGATTTATTTTTAAGGAGCTAAAGTTGATGTACGCTTAACATGACTTACATATCTTGACGTCACTTGCGAAAGTCCAACTACATATATAGAAGAATTCATACATATAGGCATCGTAATTTAATACGTACTACGTGTTACAAAGTAAGCAGTTTGCTAAGTGCATTTTGCATGTTGTGGCGGCATTTACAACGTCGCATGTGCACTACGCATCACACTGACGTCACGCAATACCCTGCATATGCAAGCAGAGTATACCGCGCGACGAGTAGCCCACTAGACACGACACCCATCTAGAGATGTCAGCAGAATTGACGGGGTCCGTTAGGGCCGATGCCTGCCGGGGTTGCGAAGAAAACCGAAAGGGAGATCGTGGCCCCCGGCAACAGGGCAACCGAAGGAACACGGGTGGGTTTTAGTCATTAAGAGTCTGACACGCCCTCCCGCTCCGCCCAGAGCGGGAGAAGTTAATTGAAAATTTCCCACCCAAAAAAAAAAAAGACACGACACCCATCTGGTCGGAGGATCCTCCCTTTTCTATAGAGGACTTAGAGGATGAGTGAACTTTACTCCCTGTTCCTCATACCTCTATAATATCAACAGTTTCTTAAATAATTTAAACACACACTGTTTAATGAATACATACATACTACCGTATACGATTCTGTAATCACAAACAGCTCGTCGTTGTTAGCTGAAACTCTTTATTATAATCATATACGGTATATTTACTTACACGATAGTTTCCCACGATTGTGGTCAGTCGAAAGCGCGTTATTTTGAACACACCAAATTCGATTTCTGTGTGATTCTTACCCTGAAAAGAAGAGAAATATCTAATTAATAAACATGTTGTTAATATAAAATTAGTTCTTATTATAATATTATATTATTCTTAATTAAAAAACCAAGACGCTGCGAATAATAAAGTGAAGCATGCCAAAACTACACCTCCGCTCTGTGCATACACGCGCACACGCACACATTTACAACCATTTACAATCAAACTACACCTCACTAAATGCACACATGTTTACGAAACCGGCTTCACGTCACAGTTGACGGCGCTCTGTATAAGTTTTTAGCCGACTTCAAAAAAGGGAGGAGGTTCTCTATTCGCCTGTATTTTTTTTTTTATATTTCCCTCAGAACTTTCAACTGGGTGAACCGATTTTGATGATTCTTAGTCCAGTTCTGACAATAGCATCCATGAGAATACCATATAACTTTTTTTTTTGGGTGGGAAATTATCAAATAACTTCTCCCGCTCTGGGCTGAGCGGGAGGGCGTGTCAGACTTTTACTAACTAAAACCCACCCGTGTTCCTTCAGTTGCCCTGTTGCCGGGGGCCACGATCTCCCTTTCACCTAACCATAACCATATACCTAAGTCTTAAATTTGCATTAAGTATGTGCGCGACAAATGGACGAATAACTCAATATCACGCCAACCGATTTCCATGATTCTTTTTTAACCGACTTCCAAAAAGGAGGAGGTTATATGTTCGTAGCGTAGGTATGTATATCCACCGATTTCTCTGGCAATTATGGACCGATTTTGAAAATTCTTTTTTTTTTAGATGGTATGCTCTCAAGGTCTATATAAATCCTCTATATAAATTTTATTAACTTTTCTAACTTTTCTTGGATAGTTTTTGAGTTGGCTTCAATAATACGTATTTTTTCCCACTTAGTATGTGGATGATTTGATAAATTCATGTCACTGTTATTTACATAGCAGGTAGTGGTATTAAAGTTTGTATAGGGCAGGTACCACAGCTAAAAAGTGAAAAATAAAAACTTTTTACAAAATCTTTAATTTCGGAAGTCGGTGGCAAAAAAAACGAAAATTCAAAATCAAAGACAACACTTTTAAAATTAAAGTTATTTTTGCTTTGTAGTGTTTTTTTTGGAAGTCGGTTGTTTTTTTTTTTTTTTTTTTGTAAAATGTTTTTTATTTGGTCTGTGATGTACTGAAATTAAGAATATCAAGACCTGTTGTTAGTGGAGTTAAATAAAATTACTGTCGAATTCAATCATTATATTAGGATACCTACATTAAAGTTGAAATCAAACCAAAAAATTACTGTACCACAGAAACGAAAATATTATTTTCTAACCTGTAAAACTTAACGTTTCTTTTATAAAACAAAACTAAGACGCTTTATTCTACCATCCATCTATTTGAATAATAAAATCCGCATGAACCCATTTCATCATTATTGTTTGACGGCAAAAGAGGGTAATAGAAATTGGTTATCAGGCCAAACTGAAGAGGCGAGGCGTCCGTCAATGATTCCGGTTCAATGAACTCGTTATTGCCCCAGCGAGGCAACACTAGGGCACTCCACGTCCTTTTGTTTTATGTACACTAGTATATTGCTTATCTTATAAATGGCTGAATACAGAGATTAATTGTTACTGTGAAAAGCTCGGGGTTAGGGGATTAACTATAAGCAACATTAAGGTTATAATCATTATTGCCTATAGGTACATGTTGTAAGTAGCAATATTCATAACATCAAGGGAAGGAAAAATAGCATGACTGCTAAAGTCTATAATGAGCATGTCTTTGTAATACCTATATCCTAAGTTAACATTGTGGAAAACTATCAATTTACTGAGTAGATATTGAGGACAAAATATGATGCATTTTATTCGGCCATAGATTGATCAGGTGTTTGATGGATGTTTGAGCCAACATCATTTAAAAAACCTCTGTATTATAAGTTTTATTATGTTTTATAACACAATTCCAATTCATTTCAAATAAAGAATCATTCATTCTGCGTTCAGAGGTCGGTGTTGGTCAATCGTCATCCTGAGGATGCTTTGTTGAGAGGTCAAACGCGTGTCGATTTCTTTCAGGGTTTTTTTATGTCTCTGTAGAAATAGCTAAGCGGAACAGATTATTAAATATATCCACGTCTATTGTATCGAATCATTCGTTTAATCCGATAAATATAACCCTAATACAAGTTTGCAAAGCAATTAAAACTACAGTTTCGAATTTCATTGCAATAAATAATATTTCCATCTCCAATTTGAAATATAGAGCTTCGCTATCGGAAAAATACGAGATATAAACAATGTGAAAGATAAAAAAGCAGCCAAGTACGAGTCTGAGTCGCACATTAAAGGTTCCGTACCACCGTTTTTTTCCAATATTTTCTAAAAACGCCGTTCCTTATATGGGGACCAATTTAAATTTAATTTTATATTTTTAGGGTTTCGTACCTCAAAAGGAAAACGGAACCCTTAAAGGACAATCGTTTATCACAACCAATTTGCTCCGAATCTAATGGACCGATTAAGTTAAAATTTGGTACACATATGTATTTCTGTGACCCAAACACGGACGTGTAACATAAATAAATGAATATGGGGGTCACTTTTGGGGGACTAATAAGAAAATTAAAAAAAAAAGTTTTTTAAACTGTATCCTGTGACATATCAAATGAAAGGGCTTGTGACGAGGATCTCAAATATATTTTTTTATAAATTTAAAATAAATACATTTAAAGATATTTAAGAAAATTGATGAAAATTGACCATTACCCCCCTCTCTCTGAAACTTCTGAGCCAAAATTTTGAAAAAATACAGAGAATGGTTCTTCACTCGTAAATTACAGGAAAACCCATAAGAAGTCTATGGTCTTAAAATAACATAAATATTATATATCTATCAATATTGTGCGTACAAACTTATATTTGCAGTTGGAATGTATCCAAGAACATGTATTTCTACTACAATGTTAAGTTTGTATTTAGGATAAATTCATCCCAACTACGGAACCCTTCATTGTGCGTAGTACGACACGCACTTGGTCGGTTTATTTGTTATAGCAGCCATAGTAGTACACACTCTGAAAATTTCAAGTGTCTTTCTATTGCGGTTCAAGAGATACAGCCCTGTGACAGATGGACGGACGAAAAACAGAGCCTAGTAATAGCCGGTGACACCTTTTGGGTACGGAACCCTAAATACAACGAGATATAAAACAATGTGAAAGGTGTAAAGGCAAATATGTACGTAGGTGGTGCGAAGTGGTATCGTTTACAACGGCAATATCGTATTACCTTTTTTGCTGTCAAGATTTATTTACAAGTTTTCAAGTAAAGAAAAGCTGGTTTGAAAATAAGGTTTTGAGTTTAGTTTTACTCTTTCTGGCTTCTGAAAATGGAAAAAGCACGTTAAGCCGTTGGTCCCGGCTGTCATTCGTAGATCTTTGACAGTCAGTGAAGGGTGGGCGTTTTGGGGAACTGTCTTACGTAATTTTAAAGTTCGAAATGTGCTGATTCTCAACCTAGTTTGAATAAGCGATTTTGAATCGTAACGGGTAGACTGAAGCCCAAAAAGTCTGATATCCTGTCTTACCAAAGAGTATCGTAGACTGGAAGTCGACCCCAAAATAGTTGAGAAAACGATAGTCAAATTTATTTTGGCTTCTGGGAATGATAGATTATGTTTCTCGAGTGTTTTAAAAGGTAAATATCTGACTTGAGAGGTTGAGCAGTACTTTTACTCCAGCCGATCCATTCTGTAAAATTCTCACCGAGAAAACTTAGGTGAAGTGAGCTTGAAATTAGTTGTAATAATAATAATTTAGTTTTTTCTTTGCTAGTTGGATACATTGTACTATTTCTACGTGTGTACTATTTCTCGTAAATCGTAACTACCCTTTGAATCAACTATTTTTTTTTAAATTGATGTTCTATAGTGCCTATTTCAAATTAATGAACTGTCTTTGACTTCTCAATGTGTGTAATATAAAAAGATGAAAACAATTGAAAAGTTCCTACCAAATGCATTTATCGTAGATTTTAGTAAATTTTACCTATTTTGCAAGACTGCGAAGCATTAGAGAGTGCTCTGCGATCGAAAAATTTGTTTTGCCTCCTTTATGCAACTGTTTTTATAGTTACATTCCTGCTAGTACACAGAACCTGCTTAATTTATATACCATTGTATAAATAATTTAATGTAGATTAATACCCTACTTTTCTAAAATTTATTTATTGAAGCTGAAACGAGAAAAACAAAAAAATAGTTTTTTTTTAAATCCCGTCAAACAATGAATGTATACAACCTGAAAACATTGCAGCTTACGAGAAAATCAATTAATGGAGTCAATTTTTTTTTTTATAAATTCTTGTCAGTTGAGGAACTCTCTTGAAAATGGCTCGTTTATTCAAAGAAGTTTAATTATAATTAATAAAAAACTAACTAATATAATATCTAAATCTATATTTGCAACTGCGACCCTCTTCCGTTGCCTAGCAACCAAGAAAGCAAACCTAAATAGTCTTTGACAGTACATAAAGATTACTAGGTGAGAAATTTTACCCATATTGATGGGTAAAAAGCAGTCAAAACATACTTCATGAAAAGTCGTTTAAATATCTCAAATAACATTAGCCTGGTCAACAAAACTTTGTTTGCAAATGAAAGTACTAGCAAAAATCCAGGAATAAAATACATTTTTACTAGGATTAAACACAAACAAGCTGTGTTGGACCTTCCAATACGTGGTAGGTATAAAAATATTGCACCAACAATTTGCACAAATAAAAGTTAGTCCATTACTTGATGGAAAAGCTGTATACATTTTAAGTGTAGTGACACGTAATAGTAGTACCTGTTATAAAAAGCTATATAGATGCACCTAGTACATTTAATATTTATTTTAGTTATCATTTAGAAAGAAAGAAAGTTTTGAGTATGAATGTGGATATAGTTAGACCTAAATAACGCAAGAGCAAGTACTTCGCGTGCCATTCGCGTGCCCAGCTTACGTAAAATAATCGTAAGCTGCCGCTTTCGCGCTCAGTTTGCATCGGTGCCACGCTTGTCGAACGTCAGTTAAAAAATTGAAAATGGTTAAACGCGTTGTTATAAATTGTAAAAACTGCAAATGCGAGGAGAAAAAATAAAGGAAACGTTTCCTAGTGCTTGTGACGTCATAGTAGGTAGTCAAAAAATGGCCGCTTGGTTTTCATACAGATCGTAATATTTGCTTTCTATATCTGTGGCTATAAGAGTACGGGAAGACCAAAGAAACGATGGATGGACTGTCTGAAAGATGATATGGCTAGAAAGAGGGGTGATTACGGAGATCATTAATAAATAAGTATTGAAGAAGGGACATGTTGTGCCAACCACAAATAAATTGGGATAAGGGGAGGAGAATGATGAAGACGTCATTTAGAATGGAAAATATATTGTGAGTCAATCTTGGTTTCATGACAGGTTTTTCGGTAAAATAAAGTATTGAATCAAATACCTAGGACATAGTGACTAAACGTAGTAATAGGTACTCATTTATTTTGTTTGAGAAAATGCCTTTTACCAACATTGTAGCCCTTAAATATGGTTGAGCTGAATGGTGCTAATCCATGCGTCATGTTCGTGAACGGGCACCGTCAGTTTGGATTGGTCATCTCTTAGCTGCCATGGCTTATTTGGAATTGCTCTTTGTTTTGTCTTTTTATTACGTGCTTCTTACGTCTTTCTACATTGTTCTTACATGTATAATTTCAACATGGATGATGTAACCAATATTTTGTAACAATTTTTTTTCTTTAAAAGAGTATCCGTGGAGTTTCTTGCTCGTTCTTGTCCATAGGTACGCTTTGAAATGGGCAACTAGCTTCATATTTCTGACTGACCGATTCCTTGACAATTCAAAAGTGCCTGTAAATAGTTTAATTTAAATAAATGCTTTGAGTTTGAGTTTGAGTTTGATTGCGATGGTGATGTCCAGGATCAAATTCAAAATCTTTAATTCGAGGCGAATACTCTTAAGGGTTAGTAACATTGTCCTTAAAACTATGTGTTAGTAAATAACACGATACGGTGACACATATAATAGACAGCAGTGAATTATATAAGGACGGTCCACTCCGTCAGCTATCATTTTAAGAACCCGGTTGGGTCTGGCCATGACTCGTACAACCATTGATGCACTGTGCTTGCGCAATATAGTATAAAAATAATCTACACGGGCCGCCACAAACATCTCTGACGCACTGCCAACCATGGCAACCCCATCAGTTTTCTGAACGCATTATTAAATTGGCCACGAATGAAGGGCTCCATATGACGCCTGCAAATACTTCTTCTACAAGCTGCATGTGTAGAATGTTCTAGAGAATATTTGCTCTTCTCTGCTATTGAGGTAGATTATTCAATATGTTACTATGCAATTTATATTTAAGTGGTTCCTATGTACCTGTAAATATATATAACAATATTAAATACATAACATTTTGTAAGTGTGTACAGTATTTCTATTTGCTTAATGTCCCTCGGGTATCGTGGGATTTCCGAATACAAACGAATGCTAATTTCCATGTCCATCAATTATTAGATTTATCGTGTGTAATAATCTGAATTCAGAACTAAGTATTTTATTATTGTTTTGTTTTGATTTCCGTGTGAATAGAGATAGAGCTGTAAAACTATTTTTCAATCTGTTGTCCCTGCAATTTTAGCGGGTTTCCTCTGATTTTTTGAATAAATTACATTAAGTTAAAACAGTATTTACAACACTATTCTCCAAGTCAATTGAGAGCGTCCGGTCTGCACCAAGTGCAAAGGTCTACTGATAGAAATCCGACGACTATTGAAACACGAAGTTTGCCGAGGGACATTAAGAAAATAGAAATACAGTACACAATTTTTATGCAGCTTTATCATTTCATAAACCCTTTGTCACTTAGGAAAATGAAATTTAAATCCACACAAGCTTCTGTTAACAGTAATTAAATCAACACAGTTAAACAAGTTTCATATTTTGCAAGCGAAAGCCTCTGCGGCTGCCCGTCACACCGTGTCGTAACAGCAACTGTTCGCCTTGAGCTCATGAACAATTCAAGCCAAGTTACATCTCATTACTCTGAGCAGCGAGCTTGAACATTTATTATTTCTCAGAGATTTCAAGGGACTTAATAAATCCAGATTATTTTACTCTACTTTATACATGAAGATATGAAATGTAAGTGTAAATAAAAGTGAGCAGAATTTATTTTTTGCAAAAAATATCTAGATACTGTAGTGAAATGGGCCTTATTTATTCATGCTTGAGAAATGAACATGAATTAAGCTAAATTCAGGTTAAAGTGTGACTATAAAAAAAGAAAAAAAACTGCTCTTTTTAAGTTGTTCTAGCCACTTATTTATGCTAGCACGGATTTTAGACAATTTAATTTAAAAAATCTACACATCTATTTTCATCTGTCAACGAAGTTAACGATAACTCGATATCAAGTTCACCTTGACCTTTCCAACTAACTCAGACACGGCGACAAAAGCGGAGCAACACAAATACTAACTGCAAATATTACGAACACAAACACGAAAGCCGAACACAATCAACTCTGTTTATTTATTTACCGTTATTCGGCGCTCCGTGATCGGTAAATAGTCGGACGTTGTGATAGACGGCCTCAGTCAATATCGGTTGTCATGCAAATATAGTCCTTCATTGGGATTCCTTTTGGTTGGAACTCATGAAGAGTTCTGTGGGTCTTTAGAAACGAAATTCATTTGAAATTTTAAACGTAGGTACTCAGTTTTACAACATTTATGTCAATTCCGTCGTATTAATCCATCCAACTATAAAGTTGTTGATCATATTATGATGTATATAAGTAACTTAGGGAAATTCAATAAGAATTTTTTCATGCTGATAAAGGAGTATTTTTGGCCTGTCACAGGTCATACTGCTATTACTGCTTATACATACTAATATTATAATTGTGAAAGTTTATATGTTTGAAAGAAAGAAAGCAAATATTTTTATTTGGAACACGCACAGGAAATACAACATTAAAACTAAGAAAATTATACAAACAATAACAATTTTAGACAAACATTTAAATTTCTTAAAAATGTGTGAACAAGAAAGAAGACCTGTGCAAGGTCAAAAAGGCTCCTATCTCAGCATAATGCTACGTTATTTGAAAAACAAATACCGCAGCGCTGGTATTCTGATAGGGCCCGCTGTGATACCACGGACACACTTACGGGTACAAAATAAAATCCCAAAAAAAAAAACTAAGTAAAATAAAATAATACATACAAAAGTCAGTGAAAATAGTATTTCTTACGATATTAATTAGATCAACCCACACCCCACGGTCCATAATCGCTTGTCCATGCTAGTACTACATAATCTGTGTCCATGCTACAAACTATTGTCTATGACAAACGCAGGGACGCGGACGCGAGCGCTGACGGCTGTTTGTTATTCAATCACACACAAACGGTTGAAAGGATTTGGATAAAATTTGTCACACAGATAGTTTATAACTTGGATTAACACATTGGATACTTTTTATCCTGATAGTACGTTCCCGTGGGATAATTTCCGATATCCACGTGGGCGAAGCCTCGGTCGAAAGCTTGTATATACTAATACCTAATACAAAGAGAAGAGATTAGATTTTTTTATGTTTGTTTGTTACGTCTTTACACTAAAACAGCTGAACGGATTTGGATAAAATTTGGCACATCGGTAGACTATGACCCTAGAAGAGAGAGAGACATACTTTTTATCTCGATATTTCTACGGGATCCAGACTTATCCCAAATCATTTTTACAAAAGGAAATATAAATAATTTTAATATTTTAACTTGCGGTCTCCATACTATGCCCGTCTCTGTAGAATTTGAGATTCCGGGGTCGATACTGTATTCACAGATAATTGTAAAGGCTGCTTGCTCATTATATCAAGCTATAATGGATACATATCATGGAACATACATATTGAAGATAATATATAAAATAGCGCTTAAAAATCCTTTAACTTAAATATTGATTATCTTCACTGTGTATGTTCCATTATACATGATATGATAATATTATGTATTTTATATTATCTTTAAAGTAATGACGACCTTTAGGCTGCTTTCCCTAAACATGTACAAATTGCTTGAAAAGATGATTATTTTGGTCGTATATCAAATAGTTTATTCGAATACTAACGATGTATTATGTACCTACGTACATAATATATTGTTAGAATTAGCATTTGCATTACTCGCCAAACGGTACAAATGCTAATTCCATTGGTTGCCCATTAATTTGTTACTTCAAGCTAACTGCTAAGCTGTAAACTATGGCAATGGATGCAACTTAGGTACTTTAAATACCGGTGATCTGTTACTTTGGTCCTCTTTCTTTAGACTTTTACTGGAGAAATAAATCTAACGTAAGGGTACTAAAACTGTTCCGAGTTAGAGGCGTCTGAGATTTAAAAGAGAAAATATGTAATAAAGACCTTTCTGTCATGAGAAAACTCAGAAGTTATTTGATACAAAATATTACTAAAATGGGTACTAATTAGTTTAAACATAAATATTTTAATCACAAAACAATAGTTCAAATATGATCCAATACTAGGAATTACCAAGTAATTTAATCAAGAAAGTGATATTAAATTAAGGCTTCCCGCAGACAAAATTTTAGGCTCAGTAGTTTCAGAGATAAGGCCAATGGCATATAAATATTCATCTATTTTCTCAAACGTCTTTAAAATAACTTCTTATAAATTATTTTTAAAAAATTGATGTCTGCTCAACGAGCCCTGATTTCATATCACACAAGTAGTACAGTTTGCAAATATTTTTTAATTATTTTTCCATTTGCCCCCGAAAAATGTATATTAAAATTTTTCATATTATATTTATATTATATATATATAATTATATTATAATTCAAAATTCGTATATTAAAAAAATACTATTTTATTTCAACTTAATCGGTCTATTAGATTCGGAGCAAATTGGCTGTGACAGACGAACAGACAGATACACGAGTGATCCTATGAGGGTTCCGTTTTTTCCTTTTGCGGTACGGAACCCTAAAAAACCCTTAATATCAAAAAACAAACTCTAATTAACCTTAATTAACTCTAAATTTATAGTTACAAAGTGAAGTTTCCCGCTGAAAGGAAATAATAGGGTGAACACGGAACATTTGTCATTGTCTCCCCATTAACGTCGGCAAGGAATCCTGTTCTATCACTCATCTTGTAATAAATTCTTCGAAGTCTTTCGACCCTTCATATTTCTATTAGGGTTGGAGCTAAAAAGTTTTCAACAGCTTTCGACAGCCTGTCGGTTTTATTGTTAATGTCATTTACTGGACATGAATAATAATTTATTTCCATAGATTTTTGAATCAATGGAATGGTTGTGTTTGTTGAAGAATAACGATTACATTGACTCTTCTGTTGCGAAGGAGTCCGAAAGGGAGATCGTGGCTCCCGGCAACATGGCAACTGAAGGAACTCGGGTGGGTTTTAGTCAGTAAGAGTCTGACACGCCCTCCCGCTCCGCCCAGAGCGGGAGAAGATATATAATAATTTTCCCACCCAAAAAAAAAGGGTACTTTTCAGTATTATGAAGAACCTGAATATCTTACTGTAAGCTTGAGCTAACTTAGGACTTATGTCTAAGTCCTAAGTTAGCCTTACTAGACATGTACTTAGGTTGTGATATCTATGGGCCTAGCACGACCGCGCGCAGTGAACGTAAAATTCGATCGATTTTTTTATCGAAAATACAACAAGGTATCCTATGGCATTTTGTTTTAAAATGCGACAAACACAATAAATATCACCTATAGAGTCTTAAAACTAAAAATCTTTATGTGCGTTACAAGTATTTCTAATTAAAAAAAAAAAAAAAAACGAATTTTCGTTACATTTATTTACTTGGCGCGATATCACTAGGTCTTCTGGTACTTAGTTTAGATTTAGCTAGGCAGAATAAATGTCAAAACTCTGTTTATATTGCAGATAAAAAAATTAACCTGTATAGTATTTATTACTACTGATAAATCTTTCTCGTTCCTCGAAGTACAAGCAAAAATGTGAAGACTTTTTATGGTAACTTTGACGCGAAATGTAATTAAACTTTTTCCTTTGCTTCCGGCTTATCAAAGCATGTTTCTGCTTGGCAATGTGGCTGCAACGGCTTGCTGATTAATTCCTTTTCGCTTTCAACTAGCTATGGAGTATTTGTGACGGATTTATGTTGGCGCATTTTTCTTTATGCTTGGCAGGATTAATTTGTTTGTTTGTTTGTAAGTTTATATGTTCGAGGTAATCTCCGGAAATCCGACTGGTATAGTCGGAAAATTATTATTATGCTCCGACAAAGTCGCGAGCGGAAGCCAGTATATAATATACATAACAATAAATGTGAAAGTAAGTTTGTTTGTTTGTAACGCTTTCACGCTAAAACGGCTGAACGGATTTGGATGAAATTTGGCGCATGGGTAGACCATGACCTAGAGAAGGACATAACATACCTATTATCCCGATATTCCTAAGGGACCGAGATTATACGAGAAATCGCGGGCGCAGTAATAAATACAAAAATGATTGAAAATTATACATTAATGGCCTCACAGAAGCTACTTATGCAAAAGAAGTACTTAAATCCTTTGACTTAAAAATTAATTTAAAATAATAATCCGTTTTATAGCGGTGGCTTAATTTGACTTACGGAAAACCCGATGACTTGATAAAAAGTTTTCATTATCATTATCTTTATAATCAAGTCAAGCCACTTTCAATAAAACCGCGGTGGCAAAACTACTTTTGCCACCGCGGTTTTTTTTTTATTTTTTAAATAATAATCCGTTTTGTTACTACTAACAAAACGGATTATTATTTTAAATCAACATAACATAACATCACGCCTTGTTTCCCCGAAGGGTTGGGCAGAGGTGTCCCTGTAGCAGGCACACCCACATTTCGCCAGTTACGTTTTAAGTCCCATGTAATAGAGGGCGAGCCTATTGCCATCAACTGGGCACAAATCCTGACTCCAGGCTACTATTGAGAAATTTTGAGATAGAAAACCCAATAACACTTTGCCCAACCTGGGAATCAAACCCAGGACGTCATGCTCAGCAGTAGCGCTTGCGACCACTAGACCAACGAGGCAGTCAAAATATACGAGGCTTATAACGAGGCAGTATTTTAAATCCTTTTAAAAAAACTGAATGTTTCATAAACAATTACAAAATATTTAAACCGCCAGCACATGTATAGCGTCTACTTAATTAACAGTCTGTTATAGTTTCAAATAGGCTAATCAGGCGATAATTTACTAATTAATTACCCGTTCTCTACATAGCTTAGTTAATCTATTTACTCGCACGATTCTATTACATGTCAGGTGCAGCAAACTGCAAGCTATTGGCTGGCTTTCACCCATAAACGCTCGATCCAAGGTAATTAAATCATAATATTAATTAATTCGGTGAACTGAATCAAACACGCGTGTTAAATGGGAATTGTTGAATTTGATAAATCAGGGTAGTTGCTTGTTTGTCAATCAACTGAATTTTATTTAAGGCGACGATAACCGACTTTTAACGATTTTATACCATGAAGTATCACGTCTAAACGACTAGTGGTAATGATTTGGATAAAATATATTTTGAATTAGAGCATTTTCTTAATAACTTGATCTGTGAATATTTTAGAATATGTTTAATCACATAGTGTAATTAATTTGTAGAGTTACATCTTTTTTTTTTTTTTTTGAGTGTGGGAAATCATCAAATAACTTCTCCCGCTCTGGGCGGAGCGGGAGGGCGTGTCAGAATCTTACTGACTAAAACCCACCCGTGTTCCTTCGGTTGCCCTGTCGCCGGGGGCCACGATCTCCCTTTCGGTTTTCTTCGCAACCCCGGCAGGCATCGGCCCTAGTGGACCCCTTCAATTCTGCTGACATCTCTTTGAGGCGCGCGTGGAACACAACGCGCCGTCGACCCGGGCCTGGTCCTTATCGGACGGTGAGCCACCCATTGCTCACCGCCCGCAAGCCCGCGCCTACGGTGGCCGGAAATCGCCTCGCGATTCCCGACGCCCTGGGCGTCTCCTCCTGCGGTGGTTAGGGGCGTGAGGGCGCGAAATTTGCCTCTCCCTCACGCGTTCCGCCTCCTCCTTCGCGAGCATTACCGCTTCGCAGAAGGAGGTGACGGCCTCCCATTTCCTCTCGCTCCGTACCATGGCCTGAACCAGGGCCGGACGCGAGAGATCACCGCCGCCGATCGCCTCCACGAGGACACGGCGATGCTCCGCCCAAGCTGGGCAGACCTCCACCGTATGCTCCACCGTGTCCTCCGGGCGATCCACACAATGGTGACACCCGGGCGTTTCCTCCCGCCTTATCCTGTGCAGGAACCTCCCGAAACAGCCGTGTCCGGTGAGGACCTGCGTCAGGCGGAAGGTGAGGACGCCGTGGCGCCTCTCAAGCCACTCCTCAAAGAGGGGTCTTATCGCCGCAATTGTGGCGTGCCCAGCGCTGGGTTGCGACAATCGCACTCTCCATGACGCCATGAGATCCCGCCGGAGCTCTGTCCGCTGAGCCGCGATTTCTCGCGGCAGCGGAGCTAAGCCCCGGCGCCTCGCCTCCTCGCGCCACTCCCAAATGTGCGCGAGGACCTTTGCCTCCAGATCCCATGGCGGTAATCCGGCAAGGAGGCTCGCCGCCTCGCAGGAGACCGTGCGGTATCCTCGGGCCAGCCGGATGGCCATGACCCTCTGGGACGCGTTCAACCGGCGGGCTGGCCGCAGCCTTATGTAGAGTTACATCTAACGCGGATAAAACTGACAACCACGCAAAAACTATGCCATTTCTCTTTGAATATTTTACTATTTAAACCAGGAATTCTGTTCTGAAAATACCCTCCGCCTCTAACACCGCTATGCCCGTCGTTCGTCAACTTTTACCCAACAAAGAGACATTTCCTGTAGGCCAAAAAGTCCATCTAACCCCGATGGACTTTTTCTTATGGGATTATCTGAAATCTAAAGTCACACAAACCCGCGGTCAATTGAAGCCCTAAAAGAAAATATTCAAAGAGAAACAAATGGCTAACATCACAGAATTGACTTGCCGCGCGGTCATCGATAGTTTTAGACCTCACTTACAGGAGTGGCGTAATCGTAATGGATTACATTTAGATTTTAAAAAAATAATTTCCATTTTATTAAGATGAATACGAAATAAAAAGATATTTCTTATTGTTATTAGTTTTTTATTAAATATTTACTATCTAAGGATTTATGGGCCACCTTGTATAATAAATTAATAATGCATCTAATTTGGGACAGCGGTCCTTGATGGGCGAGTCGTATAAATTAGCTACTTCGAATTGATGACCTTTTGCATTTTTCCGTTAAGTTATGAGTTGATTTTCTTAAGTCAAAGAATGCATCGTGAGATTATTCAAAGTGGATTTGACACAGTTATTATACAAAGTGCCGCTACAATGGCGACATTAATTTAACACACGGGTAAGGCTAGTGGCCGTAATTATAAAAATATAATAATAAAAAAATATTCGTTAGTTGAAAAATTAAAATTTTCAAACGCTTTCTCTCGCCGACATAGGGCTCTCCCTTTCCTTCAATTCGACTTCTCTTTGCACGTTATTCGTTTTATTTTCATTGATGCGATGTTATGATCCGTGATCCCGGTAAATTACTTCTGCACTACAGTTGTTAAGTAAAGTTTGCACCAAGGTGCTATTTTAGAAAACTGAAAATAAATCAATAAATAATAATGTTTAATGAAATGATGATGTGGATGTATTTAGTAACCTTTTCCGCTTAGCTATTTCTAAAGAGTCTTGAAAAGACCCTGGAAGAAATCGACACGTGTTTCACCTCTCAACGAGGCATCCTCAGGATGACGATTAACTTGGTCAGCGCTCGGTGCTTGGTGTGGCAACACGCCGTGTTCGAGTTCACGACAAGTTAATCGTCATCCTGAGGATGCCTCGTTGAGAGGTGAAACACGTGTCGATTTCTTCCAGGGTCTTTTCAAGACTCTTTAGAAATAGCTAAGCGGAAAACGTTACTAAATATATCCACATCATCATTTTATTATGGATTTCCGCAAGGTCACGCCTGAATCAATTAACTATGTTTAATGAAATTAAAATATCTTCATAAAAATAAAACGCTAATCCGTAAATGTGTGTTAAATTAATGTCACCATTAAAGCGCCACGCTTTATTAATTAAAGAAATTATGCCGTTTTTATGTAAACGGAGAAAGAAAAAAAAAAACATATTTTATTTGGGACACACACAGGAAATACAAAAAGAAATAAAAAAGAAATGGAGCATTTAAAAACTAACAAAATAATAACGACCTGTGCAAGGCCAAAAAGGCTGCTATCTCAGCATAAAGGCTCTTTCAAACAGACGCGACACGCGACGCGACACAAAGACACCGCTCGTTGCGCGACGAGCGGTGTCTTTGTGTCGCGTCGCGTGTCGCGCTTGTTTGAGAGAGCCTTAATGCGGCGATAAAAAAAATACCGCAGTGTTGGTATTCTGATAGGGCCCACTGTGATGCCACAGACACACCTACGGACTTAGATAAATCCCACGACTTACGGGATTACAAAATAAATAAAACAGTACGTACGTAAGTACGTGCCTACCCTATGTAAGTAACAATGTGTCGTTATAACATCCAATATCATTACACAACCATTTTTTTCAGCTTCTCAATCCATAGTTAAGGAAAATTCCAACTAGATGGTAGCTTATAGAATATTCCACCGGATCTCAAGTTGACTTTGCTTCGAAGTGAAACAAAGTCGAGCTGTGAAATCCTGTTCGGTAAACTGGCTTTCTTGAGTGAATCCATAATTTTGAATATCTTTACACGAATCCTGTAAGCCAGATTGCAGCGGGAGACGTTCAAAAAGTTGAGCAATTCTAGAGCTACGGGTTCCGAGCAGAGCAGTATCGCAGCTTCATGAGCTTCATAATGTAACGGCCCTCATGAAAATTTATCATTTTCACCATTATTTGACAATAAGGAGTCAAAAAAAATTATTTAAACAAAAACCCGACTGCAAAAGCACAAATGAAAAGAGAAAAACAAGCATTATAATCTATAGAGTTTTAGTATCGCGACGGGACAAACAAAAGTTACACCATATTCCCGGTTATTCGTTTGTCCCCGCTCTGTATGTCTATGACATACATACATACTCTCGAAAAACATTACCCTCCTTCTGGGGCAGTCGGGGAAAAACACTCTGAATTAAGACAGCCGTTATTGTGGCCGTTCACCCGATGAATGATTCGACTCGTAACCTCATCGGTAATGGCTCTGATCGAGTCCGAAACGAATCGGAAAACCCCGAAACCAACTTGAGTAAAACCGTAAAAAAATATCATGACACAAATTAAATTACGTCTTCGCACTTTTACGGCTTACTTCTGGTACCTGCTAAAGGTTTCTGTCGAATTGAATAGGTCTCTATATCTATTTACCAATGTTTTTCTCTTCTCTTGAATAATAAGTTCAAAACCGACCAAGAGCTTGACGGACCACGCACATTTTTTTTTTTAATGTCTCAGCATATCCTGAGATGGGAGCCTTTTGGCCTCATACAGGACTTTCTGTTATTTTTAAAATTTGTTTTTTAATTTTTTATTCATGTTTTAATGAGTGTGTTTTAGTTTAATTTGTGATTTCCTGCGCGAGTCTCAATGAATACTTTTTCTTTCTTTCTTTCAAAATGAAGGGTTCCGTAGATGGCATGAATTTATACAAATCAAACTTAACATTGTAGTTGAAAAACTGCAAATGTAAGTTAGTACGCACAATATTGGTAGATTTAGCATGTTATTTTAAGACCACAGACTTTTTACAGTTTTTTTTTTTAAATCTACAAGGTTATAATTGTTTTCTGTACTTCTTTTTTCACTTTAGGCTCAGTAGTTTCGGAGATATGGGCGGGGAAAGGTCAATTTTCATCTATTTTGTTAAATATCTTTATAAGCATTTATTTTAAAATTATTTTAAAAAAAATGAGATTCTCAAAACTAGCCCTTTCATTTGATATGTCACACAGTTCAGTTCGCAAAACTGCGTTTTTTTTTTTATTTATTTATAATTTGCTCCCAAAAATTGACCATTTATTTTCGTTACACGTCCGTGTCTATGTCACAAATAAAATAAAAAACAATTTAATCGGTCAATTAGATTCGAAGCAAATTGATTGTGAGAGACAGACACACAAGTGATCGTAGGGTTCCGCTTTTTCCTATTGAGGTTACGGAACCCTAAAAATTCACCAGCAGCTTTGTCTTGCGTCTAATTCACCATAATCTTCTGAAAATCTCCACAATATGGGGGTATTGTGGAGATTTTCAGAATCTCCACAATACCCCCACACACTCATCCATAGACCCTTTATAAAATAATCATAATTACGATTAATCAAATTACTCGTCAGAATGGGCTCACGGTGTGACACAAATTGAATTAAATCCACATGTTTACTTAGCTATTGTGTTCACTAAATATTGGATAGACTTTGAAGGATCATAATCTTAATGCTAATATGGATTTACATACGAGTAATTAACATAGAAAGATAAATATGTATTATCTTGGATATACGAGGTTTTTATTAGTTGATTAAAATAGATATGGTACGGGCAAGTTTCACGACCTAGAGATGTTAAAAAAAAATCGGTTTTATTGGTTCAAACCATTTTAGAGGAATGCCAGAGAAATCCAGGGAAAATTGGGAGTATAGGTGAATACTACAACTACTTACTACGAGCAGCCCGGAGTGTGGATTTGTGCCCGGTTGATGGCAATAAGCTCGCCCCCTATTACATGGGACTTAAATATAACTGGCGAAATGTGGGTGTACTATAGTTACATCTCTGCCTAACCCTTCGGGGACTACAGGCGTGAGTTTATGTATTATCTGTGTAATTACTACGAACAGGTGAAGAAGAATGAAAACACTTTATAATAGCTTAAAAAAGAATGTAAGAGAAATTTTAATTAATGATTCATATATTATTACTCTATGAACATACTGATGACTTTGGACAAATTGTCCCAACAGTAGACATCTTTTATCCGTGGAATAAAATGGACGTCTAACGGTTATGAAGAATGGAAAAGCTGTAAAAATTAAAAACTGTGATTATTCATATGAAAGATTCAAAATTATTCAGTGAAAAATAGCCTGACCTTTGGGTGAAGAAAGTTGTTGTTGTTGATAGAAATGGTCGAAGACAAGATCCAATAAAAGTTGTAGTTCCGAAAAAGTAAAAAAAATAATAAAAAATATATGTAAGTGTGTCAGTTGTAGTTTAAAAGATATAAATAATAAAACCCACTGTTCTTCGGCCCAAAAACATGCAACACAGACTAGTGCTGGGTTCACGATTTTAATTTTAAATTCGCAGACACTTTCCGTGGTCCAAGCGCGACCTAGTTCCAGTTTGAATAAATATTTTTTTGTGAATACAATTCAAGATGGTTTAATTTTCATATTGCTTCGTTACATAAATGAGTTTGGTTTACTGAGAATATATTTTCTTTTAAAAGTAGCTCTTTAACCATTATAACACCAACACCAACAACAACAAGTGTCATGATTGTTTATTTTATTTTGCCTTACTTAATTAATATATTATCTATATGATGGGGATATGTTTTTAGAGGTATGAGGAACAGAGTGTAAAGTTCACTCATCCTCTATAGAAAAGGGAGAACCCTCCGACCAGACGGGTGTCGTGTCTGGCGGGCAACTGCCCAACGATTGATTTCGGGGAAGTTATATATAGTGTTCGCGCGGTAAACTTTAATAGCGCGATGCAGGATTTGTGTGACGTCAGATCTTTAATGCGTAGTTCGCATGTGATGATGTAGATGCCGCCACATGTTTAAGACAAGTTTAATTCTACATAATATAACATCACGTTTATAATCACCGAAGAGTTAGACATAGGTACACCCTATAGTACCTGGAGGTACTATTCACCCATCGGATCCCATTGTATTAAAGTTCCTACACGGGTAGGAACTAAAAACATAGCTAAGGCATGGGAAGCGAGCCATACTTTATTGAGTCGACCCGGAGTTTGCAGCTGTGCCCGGTTGATGATAATAATCATCAACCGGGCACAGCTACAAACTCCGGGTCGCTACTGAGAACTTCCTGATGAAAAAAAAAAAACACTTTGCCAGACATATTAAAGACTCAATAAAGTACGATTGAAGAAGAAGAAGAATGTTGCCAGTTTGATAGAGAAAAAACGGGCAAGAATCTTTAAAAATGTATAAGTAAATAAAAATAATTATCATTCCGTTCGTTTGTAAGCGCATCGCTTGAGAACAGCTGGACCAATTTAATTAATAAAATAAAAAATGTTCGGAATAGTCCGAAAAAAGTTTTTAAGGATAAAAAAAATTAAAGAGTTACCCAGAAAAATGGTAAAAACTGAAGGTCCTTTTTCTATGGGATTTTTATATAAATTTTTGGATAGAACAACGTCTGTCGGGTTAGTTAATATTAAAAAAATATTGCCTATCTACTTCAAAAGATGGAAACCAGAGCAGGTACGTTGCATTCCTCGGAAGGTCTTCAACTCAAAAATCAAAATTAAATTTATTCTTGCTTGTTATCAAAACTTTTGCCCAATTCGTTCGAATCCCACGCATTTCGAAGTACACAGAATATTGACGTCACGCCGCAGTAACTGGATGGCGAGGAGCGACATCGTGGCTTCGTTCACTCGTTGTTATAGTTACTATTTTAGTACAAAATCAATATAATGACGTCAAAACATCTCTGCGAAGGAAGTATAGCGAAAATAGATAGCGTTTACAGCGTTTCGTATGTTTTACCGACCGTTATCAGGTAATATTAAAACTCGTTTACCTGAAATTATGATAAAATGTTGATATTTTACGTAAAATATTAAAAAGATTCCTCTCACAGAGAGAAGGCGTGTGTCTCAGCAGTGGGAGGGAACATAATAGGCTGATTACGCTAAAGACCTACAATGAGACCTTTTCAATTCATACGCTTTCCGACTTCACTTTAGATATTAATGTCATTGATCAGACTGAAGGAAAACATCGTTAGGAAACCTGGATTTATCACACTAATATTATAAAGGCGAAAGTTTGTGTGTGTATGTTTGTCTCTTCTTCACGCTCAAACGGCTAAACGAATTTCGATGAAATTTGGCACATAGATAGTTTATAACCTGGATTATCATAAAGGATACTTTTTACCCCAGTATTACGTTCCCGTAGGATAATTTTTGACATCCACGCGGGCGAAGCCGCGGGAAAATTAGTGGACTGTAGATTTGTTGACCATTTTCTATTTTCTTAAGTACCTGATACTTATTGAAAGACCTACACTGTCCTCCCATACCTATTCACGCTGTTATTTGAAAGAATTGTAAAAGCCAATTATTTTTAAAGGAGTAACCGTGGAGTTTCTTGCCGACTCTTCTCCATAGGAAACGACAAATTGGAACCGTGCACCTAGCTTCTGACGTTTCATAAGTGCCCATGTAGGTTTATGTGAAATAAAAATATTTAGATTTTTTGAAAAGCTATTAATTTAATGTCTGTAATCGCCAACCTGTTTTGAGCAAGCGTGGGAATCAATGCTCGTACTTTCTCTGTTTGAGAAGAGTCTTTGCCCAGCAGTGGGACAGTGAAGGCTGGTATTATTATTAAATATTATGTAGCTTGTATCGTGCTGTACGTTTTTTGATTAGATTATGTACACCTATACTAACATAGATCTTTAGAAAATTGTTACTAACACATATGAATTCTGTCCGAAATAAATGGCTAATAATTATAATTAAGAATATTATTATAATGGAATAAAGAATATGAATTCTAATTTAAAAAATTATGCAACAACTCGAAATTTCGCGGCTACTCTGGTGATAAACAGTGACACAATGACATAAAATAAAATTACAACGCCGGTCTAGTAGTTGAAAGCGGTACTACTGAGCCTGAGGCCCTGGGTTTGATTTCCAGGTCGGGCAAAATGTTATTGGGTTTTTCTATCTGGAGTTTTTCAGTAGCAGCCTGGAGTCTGGATTTAATAGCCTCGCTCCCTATTACATGGAACTTAAACATAACTGGCGAAATGTAGGTGTTATTTAAGTAGGACCTCTGCCCAACCCTTCGAGGAAACAAGGCGTGATGTTATGTACAAGTAGTACCTATAAGTTACACTTCGTTTTCCAATATAGTAACAGATACATTATTTATATAAGCGAATGAGTTGAACGCTTGAACAGAGTTCTTAATACAGTTTTGAAAACTAATTGTCTTTCGATTAAAAGCAGGCCCTGAGGGGTTTCAAAAGTGATCAAGAGTACGCTATGAAATAATTGGAATTAAGCGGAATTTTAGATGAGAAACATAATTGGTTATAAGCGACATATATCTATGACAACAGTTACTAAATATAAGCTATTAGGTACAAGTTTTTGCGCGGCATTGGCCGCGTGCACGGAATGAAATTATCCCACGGGAATGTACAACCGGGATAAAAAGTATCCTATCTGTTAATCCAGGTTATAAACTATCTGTGTTCCAAATCCATATAAATCCGTTCAACCGTTTTTGCGTGATTGAGTAACAAACATCCAATCATGCAAACATACACATTAATATCAGAATTGTGTTTCGATTCGCTAAGCTGTCACAATGAAGCTTGAATATTAATTTGAAACTGTGCGTTGCTTGAAACCACCGGTTTAATATATACCGGTGAAAATCGGTTGATTTGGGTTTTACTTCGAACTTTGTTTTAAGAACTTTAATTTAACCAAAATTAACCGGTTTATACGACGAGCGGCATGTCGGTAAACGCGTTGCAACTTGTGACTACTTGTGAGGATGCCGCGCTGAATAAACTTAACAAAAAACCGGTTAGTATTGCTCTAAACCTTCATGTAAAGACTCCACCAAAACCGGTTTAAAATCCGGTTTCAACGAGCGAAACCGAATGTAAAGGTTTTTGCGTCAAGTACATAATAATGGTTTGAAAATTTAACCGGTATCCGAGCCTTGCTTGAAACAAAACACAATTTCATGTACTGATTTTAACTCTATATAACTTACAGATCATGAGTGAATATGATTATATTAGAAGATAAGTATTGTATATATACTGTACTTAACTACATTATGAAATATGTATACTCAACTTAACACAATTACAGTACCGCACTGGAGGAACCGATGAACGCTGACGAAAGCGCCGTCAATGTGGTGGATTACTATATTAATAACAATATGAAACTTACTTAATTGATTCAGGCGTGACCTTGTCTTGGATTTCCATCCATTATAAAATACAATAGACGTGTATATATTTAATCACTTTTCCGCTTAACTGTTTCTAAAGAGTTTAAAAAAAAAAACCCCTGAAAGAAATCGACACGTGTTTCACCTCTCAACGAGGCATCGCTAAACGCAGACTGCGTTCAGTCTGCGTTCAGCGGTCGGTGTGGCAACACGCCGTGTTTGAGTTCGTGATAAGTCAATCGTCATCCTGAGGAGGCCTCGTTGAGAGGTGAAACACGTGTCGATTTCTTTCAGGATTTTTTTATGGCTCTTTAGAAATAGCTAAGCGGAAAAGTTAATAAATATATCCACGTCTATTGTATTTTTTAATATGAAACGTGCCATCGACACTATGGAAGAAGAATTCCTACTGAAATACCACGTTTATCCTGGTTATCAAGCTTTCAAACTTCCGAAAACTATAATGACTGTCATACAGCAACCGTGCTCTCCGAGGCACGGACAGATCTCGATAATAATCTAAAGATGCTCCCGAATGTAAATACTGACCTCACACAGAAACCTAACCGCGCAGCTGTTATTTATTTACGAGCCTTCTTATCCGTTTGATAAAACAATTCCTAAGCCTTGTTTTACGACTCTAGAGGGTTTCCTATTCATTGCCAACAATCTAAACCAACGTAGTTTATTAGACACCTATTATTTCTCCTCTGTATTACTATCTGAATCAAGTCTGTGCTCCCTAAAGACGAGTAAACTTCTTGTTATTGTATTACTCTTATATTTTCCCTCCAATTTCGACTTAATATTTCCGTCACGACCACAATATCGTTGTCTCAGTTGCTCTCAAGGGCGTAAAGAGGCAACAAAAGAAGACAAAAGAAATCTAAGGAGTCTCTGAAGAGCTCAGAACTTGTATATTAGCTTTGTATTTCTTAATTAAAGTGGTTATAATGAGAATTGTGTGTCTGGGATTGTAGTGCTGTTAATGTTGACTCATCATACAGATAAATAATTAGATGAGCAGTGAGCTTAGTGATGTGACTGTCAGACTACTAAGTCATAGGTCTCGGCACGCACCTCTGACTGTTTGGATTCATGTGCGTAGTGTTTAATTATCACTTGCTTCAAAATTGGTGAACAAAAAACAACGTGAGGAATCCCTGAGAGATATTTCTCGACGGCATATGAAGCCAAGTCAGAGGCCACCCCAAAGGCTGCAGCAAATAAATCGAACTTTACATGTCTTATCGTGGACTGTCAATGATTATACCTTTTTAAATTTCTCAGTAACCTGGAGTCTGGATTTGTGCCCAGTTGATAGTAAAAGGCTCGCTCCCTATTACACGGGACTTAAACATAACTGGCAAAATTTGGTTGTACTATAGGTATACCTCTGCCTAACCCTTCGGGGAAACCAAGCTTGATGTTATGTTATGTACCTTTAAATTTTGTATCCCTTTGAACTTATTGGTGAACGTGACTTTTCCTAAAGCGCTTTTGCAGTTAGATTTTTTATTCTTTGAATATCACAAAAGAGAGGGAACGGAAAACGGGCGATTTTTGGAAATTAGGTCACTTCTGTTCCAGCTATACGATGATACCTTATGTCGTGGTAAAATATAAGTAAGGTTAGCCCTTATTGCGTAACACACTATCAACAAACTGAATGATGTTGAATGATATTGGTAATCCATTGCTTCATATGTTCGAAAAAAAAATCTGTTCGACAACGCAAAAACGCAATGAATGTTGTTGAACTGTCAAAATGAAACCCATTGCTATTGTAAGTGTGTTACACAATTGTGTAACACATCTGATGTGAGCAAGGGATGCTAAGGATCCAGATTAAAGGGGTTTGTCCACCGCCACCGTCATCGGGACGTCACCGAGAACGAGACGATGGCGCACCGAAATAGCCATACATACTATACTATATGGTCGCGTGTCCACCGCACGTCAGTCAACTGAGCGTCGTCATATCTGTCGTCGTCAGTTCAGTGTGACCGCTAAAACTCGGCCCGAGAAACCCTATCAAATAACAATGATATCTCCAACCCTTCAAAACACTATACCAATAAATATCCAAAGAGGATCTACACTTTGAAACCGTCTCTTCAAAGTTGGAAGGTAAGGGATGCGTGGGATCCAGATTAAAGGATAACGCGAGGCATTCAACAAGGAGGCGTGGAGCAAAGAGGCTGTTTATCTTAGAAGCGTGCAACGACAGGTATTTAGAGTCTTTGTTCAATGTTACTGAGCCGAAGGGTCTGTATTGCGAGCTAGTGAACTGTGTGGGTACAATTGGATTTGTAATTTACGTTGGGGATGTAGTGGGATTATTGTATTTATCGAGCAAACCTTTCGTCTTATTGGTGATAACAGCCACGATATAAACTTCATCAGTCTGGCAATTTTTTGTATCATTTTGAAGTTATTTCTAAATACATAATCAGTATCTAAATATTGCAGCACACAAAATTGCTGCACTTGCAGTTTGCACTACAATTTTGGCAAAAAAGAATAGCTTAGTTAGCTATGCAAGCTCACTTTATTATTTAGCCGCCACACTTACACTATCCATTAATAACAATACAACGCATTACAACACTTCGCATTTTCCTGTACAAGCTGTATTGCAATAACTGAAAACCTCTTACGAAACAACTAGCAACTCTGCAAGAAAAAAATCAGTTATTCCCTACAATTTGACAAGTTATGCGAACATATAAATGTAGGGAACAGCAAATTTTATTTTCACAGATCACATTTGATTTCAAAGTAAAAGTTGTTTATAATTATGAGTATAATGACCCCTTAAGAAGTTTTAAGTTATTGCAGATACACCTTCCTTGCTTATATCCATTCTATCCAAGAATTATGTTTTTTCTTTTTTTTTTCTAATAAATTTTAACGTTATACAGGCACTTCTGAATTGAGAAGGAGTTGATCAGTTAGTCGGAAATTTGAAGCTAGTTGTCCGTTCCAAAACGTAGATCTCTATGGAGAAGAAAACCAAGATATTACAAAATCCTGAGTGAATTATTATTAAATTATGTAGCTTGAAATTGCTTAAAATACTGTAAGGTTAAGTTAAGGTTAAGTTGTGGCACTACAAGCGGTGCACACGTAAAAATTAAAAGGACTAAAGTTTTAAAATGACCATAAAGTAAACAAAAACGCTAGGTTGAAAACTTCAAAAGAATTTTACACACCTCGGCACTTTGCAAATAAATACGGGAACTCACGCCCAAGTAACCTCGTTTGAAAACTCGGTCAAAATGTGGTTGAGCAGGTAATGACAAAACTCGGTAGCCCGTTTGCACATTTAACGATGGCAGGGCCACAGAATAGTATATAAGAAGTACAGAATATAATAATAATATAATTTTTTTTAACCACATCAGATAATTATAATACAAGGTACTGCTCTTAATCTAAATAAATGTTATTATTTACTTTAATTTTAACAATTGATGTCTTAAAATGCAATAGACGTAGATATATTTAGTAACCTATTCCGTTTAACGGCGTGTTATCACGCCGCATGCCGGACGCAGAGTGTGCGTGTTCGGGTTCGCGATAAGTCAATCGTCATCCAGGATGCCTCCTTGAGGGGTGAAACACGTGTCGATTTCTTATAGGGTTTATGGAGACTCTTTAGGAGCAGTTAGGCGGAACAGGTTAATAAATATACCTACGTCTATTGTATTTTATAATGGATTTCCGCAAAATCACGCCTGAATTAATTATCTATCTTAAAATTGTTAATTGTTTCCATAAACTGTTTTTGTAAAATAAAATTTAAGTACTTTTGGCTGTGCCCTACAGGATCCATAATTGTACCGTTGTGCCATTGCATGATTTTGTTAACATTACATTAGAACTCAAAATAATAATAAAAAAAAACATAAATAATATGACAGTGCATACAATGAGCGAAAACGCACGTACACGCAGACAAGGTTCACGAACAGTGATTGCAAGTGCACTCGCGACCGGTATTTGTTTGAGATCGCCGTAGGTACGCGTCTATGTGTGCGTGCGACCGTTCTTTCTCATTGTATGGAGCCGGCCTTCTGTTTCCTACCTATTTTGTGGTGTTATCAAGGAGAGTCTCAGACATACTGTGCAGAATTCATGAGCCGTCGGGCGTTTTAGAAAATTATCAACACTAAACGAAAAGTTTTAAAGTGGGGGGTGACTTCAACCTGAGCTTGTTTTAAAGTCTCTTTTCTGTGAAACTGAAGTGGTGATTGAACGGGAGTAAAAACACAATGACAAAATTTTAAGTCTTCATTACATAATATTTTACAGCCTAAAAAATCTAATGGAGAAAGAAACTTCAACTAATGGAGAAAAATTCTGTGAAAGAATTGTTCTAGTAAACCTTTTTTTTGGGTGGGAAATTATCAAATAACTTCTCCCGCTCTGGGTGGAGCGGGAGGGCGTGTTGGACTCTTACTGACTAAAAACCACCCGTGTTCATTCAGTTGTCTATATTGCCAGGGGCCATGGTAACCGTTTCGGACATCCCCGCAACCCCGGCAGGCATCGGCCCTATCAGACCACACATACTACTTCGAACACAACACAACAACTACATAGGGTCTATTTATATGGGTTTATTCCTGAATTAAATTATTTGAATTTGAATTATAACCTTGTTGCCAATTGATGTTATTTCCACTTAAACAAACATCAACTTTATGCAAGTGTTAAATAAAGTTGATTTTAGACTGACTAGTATTGTTGAAAAAGTCATAAAAAATATGAAGCTATAGCGCAAACTGATCCTTATGTGTAGGCATTACAGTTGTTTTTCCAAAACTTGTGTTTATTTACATGTTTGGTAAATAAATTGCGAATGCAGATTAGGTATCTCACAAAAACAAACACTCGCAGCGTAACATTTTTTTTAAATACTATAGTTACATTAATCATCATTAATAAATGAACTTAACATTGAAGGATATTCACAACCTACCTTCCACACAACCCACGCATGTGTATGTACTCGTTAACTTAACATTATAGGTACATTTTTTTTTAAGCTAAATAGTATTTAAGTAAACTAGGTATAAAATAATGAATTAGGTAATTCAATTTTGTCATTATTTCAAAACTTTTACTGTTAAATAATGTTAAGAATTTTATTATCCTACAATTACCATTAAGTGTGAGCTCATGCCGTTATAATACCTTTATAAATTATTTCTAAGATTGTACGTTAATATTTTATCAATTTTGAATACTGAATAAAGATTTATTATTATCAATTTATTTATTTTAATCAATGCAACAGCTTTGTAAAATCCCATGCTTCTTGTAATTCCCACCGTTTTCGTAATTCTCACCGTTCTCGTAATTCCCACCTTTCCCGTTTGCATAATATTTCTCCGTTTCTCGCAGATATTTTTATAAAACTTACCTACGCTTGCAGGGATTTCGCTCCGGGTTTAGCAAAAGGCATTTAGTTCAAGGTAATGTACTTTAATGTGACATATTTTTCATCGCCCGCCGTATAGCGAATTTGTTGGTATTGTGAGTGGTACAGCATTTTTATTATTTTATGTTAAAGGTATTGCTGAGGAGCTCGTCGCTAAATGATAGCAGCCGCATGAATCGATAGAAGATCATTCGCTTACGCTCACGCTTACGCTACGCTTACGCTTACGCTTACGCTTACGCTTACGCTTACGCTTACGCTTTAGATTACGCTTGCCGCGACCGGTTTGTGGATGGGTGACCATCCATTACATATCGAGAAGTTTATTTTATTTTATTCTATTCCGGAAACAGCTAATTACTTACAGCTTTCTTAAATAATATAAAATTGAAGGTCATTTGCAAGTTTCCACTGATAAACACAACAAAAAAACGAAAAAAAAAAAAAAACGGTCGCTACAAAATACCTATTAAACATAAATTAAGAAAAAAAATTGTACACGATAAATGACAAACTAAAAATCATATTTTGTTAACAATTACTTTTCCGTAAAGAAGCTTTTCATCAACAAATGCTTAAGTCAAGAAACACTGGTATTGAATATATCCAAATCATGTTCACCAGATAGTTTATTAAGACTTCTGCTCGCACGGATTAGAAATGAATTCTGCCTGTATGCGGACTTGGAATGAGGGACATGCAACAAGCTTGGTTTTCGAAACATTTTGCTGTGTGTAACTAATCTCAAACTATCTAGTACACACGGCTACACATCAAGCTATACATTTCCAGTTTATGCTGATCTCGCATTGTATAGGATTTCCGTACGATGCGAGGTCAGCTTATACTGGAAATGTATAGCTTGATGTGTAGCCGTGTGTACCATTTGCGATTTTAAATAAATACGTCATATTTGCAATGCGTTTGCGCTCAATCAGTGTTAAGATGTGAAACCTTTTTACTTCGCGCTATATAATTGCGAGTATATTTCCTAGTTTTGTACCTACTGCAAGAAACGTAGGAACCATTTTTAAATTCCCTGGATTCTGTATAAATATTATAATTAGGGTTCCACACTTGCGAGGCGTACTCCAAATGGCTGCGTTAAGCCGTTGATCTCCGCTGTCAATCGTAGATCTTTGACAGTCGTTACGGGTAGAAGCCCAAAAGTCTGACAACCAGTCTTATCAAGGGGTATCGTGTTACCCAGTTACTGGGTTGTAGAGGTCAGATAGACAGTCGTTCCATGTAAAATACTGTATTCGGTTAGACATCATTCATCCGGTTATACTGGAAGCTGACCCCAATTTAGTTGGGAAAAGGCTAGATAGATGCATTTTTAAGTATTGCTGTCATTCTTATTATTTTTAGTGTTTTATCATCAACGTAAGACCCTTTATGAAGCGGGAAAGTCCCAAAGGGATACCGTGGCCCCTGGCAACATGGCAACTGAAGGAACACGGCTGGGTTTTAGTCAGTAAGAGTCTGACACGCCCTCTCGCTCCGCCCAGAGCGGGAGAAATTATTTGATAATTTTCCACCCAAAAAAAAAGTCCCTTTATCTTTGATTCAAACTTGAAACTAGATATTGAATATTCATTGAAGACAGCTGAGCTGACAATCTTCAAAAAATATTGGAGTCTTTAACAAATCTTTATATATTAATTTTATTAAATTTACACCTTATTGGTGTGGGAATTAAATTATAGTTTTCCTTGATTTACTAACTAAGAGTAAGTTTCTTGAGGCCTGTTTAGATAGATAGATATGATAGATATGTAAGAAGGTATTTTTATCAGTAGAGAGATTTCACGAGAGTCCTACATTCCATAATTTCTATTTAAATTAATGTAGCTTAAGTTCCCCCTCACTAGCTTGACTCAAGTTATGCAACAACTAACCACAATTTAGAAACTTTTGCACTACAGTTAGCATAGTTAGAAGACTTTAACTAAACTATTTCGACGTGTTAAATGCAGTTAGTAAAATGTCTTGATATCATTAGTGTAGTTAACAATACCTTTAATACTTAAATGTTAAAATACATAATTTATCAGAGCACATAAAAAACCAAGACATAGCGGTGTCAAAAGTGACGTGAGGCCGGTTTCGTAAACATGTGTGCACTTAGTGAGGTGTAGTTTGATTATAAATAGTTGCAAATGTCTGCGTGTGAGCGTGACATGCACAGAGCGGAGGTGTAGTTTTGGCATGCTTTATTGTATAGTTCGCCGCGCAATGTCGTGGTTTTTAGTTGGTCTGAGATTGTGGGTACCAGAATAAATTCCATGAAAATTGTATTATCTAGTCGCTCATCTAATTCACTGGATTTAAAATTAATATGATTAAATTAAAATAAAAACGTAACTTAACATTCTACTTCCATGCTAATGATTAGGAGCCTTTTCCCATCACAATAAGCCTACTCAATTTACACCAATTATCCCTGCTCGTTATTCAAAATAATTGCCAATTTCTTCTACTAATCTATTAATACATAAAGCAAAAACTTTGTACCCTTTTTTACGAAAATTCCGCGGTCGGCGGAGTTTGAAATTTGGCACAGTTAAAGTTTATATGGAGAAGCGGTGCAGAAAGCATTTTTTTTAATATAATATGCATTAGAAATATATTAATAAAAACATTACACACTATGGTTAAAGACCTTAGAATAACGACAAGTCAGCATGGAATTAGTATGAACTATCCTAAAAATTTAAATGAATTATGGTCGAATTTCGACCACTGGAGGACCACTAGTTCTACTATGCAATTATCGAAACAAAATTTTCATAAATCTTTTACCAAAACTCAACAATCCCAGTCCCAAACGTAATTCACAACACAGCGCAATAAAAAAATAGAATCAGCCGGAAAAAGATTAAGCATTTTCTCATTCCTTTGATAAAACGACTTGAAAGGGCAGAGGAGATTAATTTATATACAAGTGACGTCATAATAAAGTCATCAGTTATAGCAGCTCCCCCCCCCTGCCCTCCCCTCGGGGGTATTAACATCCCGACACGTTCCATACAAGGTCGACACGGAATAAAGATATAGAGACAGAGTAAAAGAATCTCGGGAACATTTGAAGTCTTTGTTATCATTTTTATTGAGTTTTTATGAGTTGAAATGAATAATGTTTTTTAATATGGTGAAGATAATTTCATGGAAATACTTGTCAACCCAATACTTTAAAAATAGCTCGTCTGATCTTTAGGTATTGGTGCTAATAATAATTGAGAAGTTGGAGCCGTCAGGGCGAACAATAAGGCCATATTCTCGGCGGCAGCGGGCAGCGGGGCGGCGGCCACAGTGTGCAGCGGCGCGAGAGCGACAAGTTCAAATGCATAGTTTTATATGGAACTGTTCTCGCTCCCCGCACCGCTGCCACCAAGAACAGTATAAAACTATGCATTTGATCGCGACGCTGCCACCGAAAATACGGCCTTATTGATAAATATTCCTAATTTATTTCATAACAGAATACGTCATTTCTAAATTTAAAAGTAACACACATACATACATAACATCGCCTGTATTTCCCGAAGAACTAGGCAGAGGTTTACCTATAGTTCAGCCCCATTTCGCCAGTTTTAGGTTAAGTCCCATGTAATAGGTGGCCAGCCTATTGCCATCAACCGGGCAGAAATCCAGCCGCCGGCGCCGGACTGTTAGCCGACGTACGCACGTACGTAATAAAATCGCGGCGGGATTTTATCGCGCACTGAATTTTCAACTTTCAGTGTTTAGCCGAACGTTGAGAATCCAACACGCTGGGACGCACTCTCGTCCCAGCGCGTTGAAAAAACACACTGTTGAATTTTCAACTCTCTACGCTAAGCAGAGCGTTGAAAATTCAGTACCCAAAAAATCATCGCCGCGATTTTATTACGTCCGTGCGACCGTGGGCTAACTGAGGAATGCTTACTTAGTAGAAAAACAAAAAATCCGTTACAATCAGTTATAGTAATTATTAATTAATCAATCTGCCTAGCCTTTTCCCAACTATGTTAGGGTCGGCTTCCAGTCTAACCGGTTGCAGCTGAATACCAGTATTTAACATGGAGCGACTGCCTTTCTGAACTCCACAACTCCGTAAGCCGACGTCCGCACGGACGTAATAAAATCGCGGTGTTTTTTTCGCGGTGCCTTGGATTCTCAACACTCGGCTTAACACCGAGAGTTGAAAATCTAGTGCGCGATAAAATCCCGCCACGATTTTATTACGTCCGTGCGTGCGTTGGCTTACTGAGTAAAACTGTAGGTAAGTACTCCTTGGGGTTCTCAGACTTTCTGGGCTTGAGACTCCCCGTAACGGCTGTCAAAAATTTACGAATGACAGCTGGGAATAACGTTGCTTTTCGAGGCATGGAGAGGTCTCGATATGTAATGTATGGTCACCCATCCACGGATCGACTGCGGCAATCGTAGCTTAACCTTAGATCGACCCGTGCGGCTGTCAGCCTATTGTAGCAGAGTGATTTATAGTAATAATCAGTTCCCATCAAAATTATTTAACTCCATAATGTAAAAATCCTTCTTCTATTATTTCCAACACAATGCATAAAAGTTTCTTTCAAGTTAGGTACAAACTTTAAGCGCAGCTGTCCTTAGCTTACTTCTAACATGAATTTTCTATGTTGTAACCAAACTTTAACGAAATATGCTGCTTCTTAAATATTCTTATTTCTTTTATTCGGTTTTATAAATCGGGGACAGCTTCCGTGCCGTTTTATTTCTTTCAGCGTTTGAATGGACTTTAAATTCTGATATTTCTTAACTTTATTTTTATGCTTATGCCTACTTATCATATATCATCATAATCAGCCTATAATGTTCCCACTGCTGGGACACAGGCCTCTTTTCGAGAGGGAGTGGGCTGTAATCTACCACACGGGCCCAGTGCGGGTTGGTAGATGTCACATGTCTTCGAATTTTTGGTTCTAGGACATGCCGGTTTCCTCACGATGTTTTCCTTCACCGTTTTGAGAGCAGTGGTGATGAAATTATTTATACAAAGTCAAAAGGGTTCGAAATCACGACCTACAACTTGTAAGTCTGGGCCGTTACCACTGGGCCACCACTGCTCTCGCCTTATCATATATATAATAAATATATTTGGATGTTTTCAAAAGGTAATCTGCAAATTAATCGATAAAAAATCTTCTAGTGATATTAAGTATACACAAGTTTCGAGTGTCAAAATTATATTTTTAATGCCCGAAAAATGCTAAGTTCCTGTGGTAATCTCCCGATGAACCAGCGGAGGAGCGGAGCTAGCAAAAAAAACTTCTGCTTAGGTCACCCGTACTATCCATATTTCCATACAAATAATATAGATACGAAAGTAATTATGTCTGTCTGTCTGTCTGTTACCTATTCATGTCTTAACAGCTGAACGGATTTCGATGTTTGGCACACAGGCAGACCATGACCTGGGTGGAGACATAGGATACTTTTTATCCCGGTAGTACATTCCCGTGGGATAGTATCCGACATCCTCGCAGGCGAAGCCGCGGGCAAAAGATAGTGTAAAATTAATTACACGGTTATCGGATCTTAAAAGAGCTTCAAGCAGATGCCAACATTACATTAACAAAATTTGTACACTACCACATAATTCAACTATATCCAGGCGACCAGACGAGGTAAATTCTAGTTCTGAGATGACGACGAAGTAGACTAGAGGTCGGCCATCTTGTCTTGTACACACGGCTACACATCAAGCTATACATCTCGCATTGTATAGGATTTCCGTACAATGTGAGGTCAGCTTATACTGGAAATGTATAGCTTGATGTGTAGCCGTGTGTACCAACTGTTTGTCTCAGACTGAGTTGTATTGTGGCATGATTAATGGTGTTAACTGTCGTCGTCTTATCCTTCCGGTGTCTGTGAGGGATCTACTGGCTTTATATTATAGTTGAGCTCCTTAAGTTCTGAGTTGAGCTTCACGATTACTGACAAATGCTTGCACTGACTAGACAGGTCCACTCAAATATGTGTGGTTCATTCCTCAAAACCATTTCAGACACTAATCTACATGGTCCTCATTATGGCCTGACCAAGATTATGTCTGGACTTTAAAAGAGACTGCGACCTCTGAGTTTGTTTCGGCCTTTCTTCTCAGAGTAGTCAGATAGGCAACGGCGAACTCATACAGCTTATGTTTTATATATTTTTTAATATGACGTGTAAAAGTGGTTCCGATATCCTATTTACAGAATAAACAATTTCATTTTATTTCATTTCATTACGTACTTGTGACTACATACTTATAGAGTATTATAGGTATTGTTAGGAAGATTTACTGTTTTAAAAGTCACCATTTTTTTATATGGATCGCAAATGCCCACTGCTGAGAAAAAACTCACATCAATCTGCCTACCTTTTCCGAACTATGCTGGAGTTCGCTTGCAGTCTTTTCAGATGCAGCTGAATACCAGTTATTTTAGATGGAGCGACTGCCTAGACTCTCATCGAGACCTCATCGAGACAGATATTGATCTATATTTCCATTTTAATCCAGTTAAAATAAGCTACAAAGGATTAGTAGATAATGAACGTAGTTATTTTTTTTAAAGCTATACACAAGCTCAGTTTTTGTGATGTTTTTCCTGAAAAAAACAAGAGACTTACAACATATTTTTTTTTTGAAGTTTGTGACTGTAATTGCCATTACAATTAGTGAATACTACCTGGATTATAATCCTTTTTTTCTTCAAATAGAGATACTTAATTTTATCGAAAGCCCGCTATTAAAACAAGGGAAATATTTTACTGATCCTCTAAAAACTTATTGACCTTCTAATGACGGACACTATTTTAAATTAATGAACCTCTAAAATCTTTTTGCGCACAATTATTAATAAAAGTATGCATCATTAGAGATGATGCATACTTTTATTAATAATTGTTCCTCTTTGTAACTTCCTGCCCTTTTCTCATAGTTTGTCGCAGTAACTAAGCTAGGGTACCCCGACTAAACGGGTTAGGTTAGGTTGGAACTGTGACCAACCACGCGCGAGCCGAATTGGTCGCGGTAACTAAGCTAGCGTACCCCAAACAAATGGATTAGGTTAGGTTAGATCAGTGACAAACTGTGCGCAAGCCGAACGAGCGAAGCGAGCGTTGCCGCGGGAGGTGCTGATGAGCGCTGCATTCAAGTTAGTAGTCTAGTTACATGGCTATTTAGTATTTTTAGGACCCCAAAATAGGAATTATTACGGGTTCACAAAAAGAGGTGCAATCATTTTATTACAGTTTTCAATAACATTTTTAGGAGCTCAAAATGGGAATTATTAGAGGTTCGATTACATGCTTGCCTTAAAGAAAATTAATGTTTATTTCACTATTCATCGTCACATCATTCCTAATTTGTGGCGAGAAGTTTACAGTACCTACAACATTAATTCAGAGTAGTACGATCTCTCGAATAGGTCCAATGAAGCTTAAAATTCAGACAAACGTAGGTAGATACTGAGGGATGATTTGAATATACCTTTGAGAAGATATTTGATACATACATAGTCAACCACATAGGTACTTTGAGGTTTGAGAATATCGCAGACTATAAACTGGTATATACCTCCAATTGTATACACATCAATTCAATTTACAAGGATGTAGAACAGGGGCCAACCGGTCGATCACTATCGACCGATCGATCGCGGCACACAAAAAAAATAATAAGTAAAAATACCAAAAAATAAATTTTATGTAAAATATAGTCAAAGTCAAAGTCAAATCATTTATTTCAAATAGGCCCATCTATGGCACTTTTGAACGTCAAAATTTACAGACTAATATAATTGATTCTAGTCGCCCCTTCCAAAAGGTAGTTTTCGTATGGAGAAGAATGGGCAAGAAACTCCACCGTTACTCTTTTAAAATGTTTTACAATAGTTTGTATTAGTACGTACATTAGTTAAATAATTATATGTGAAGACGATGCACCTAGAATAAAATTACTATACCACAATAGGTAAAAAGAATTAAAAATGAAGCAACGACAGATATATAATTTAATTATGTGATAGATACATGGTGCTCACATATTTACAAACATTGTAAAAGTAGACGATTTTCCTAATGTTTTTAAAATTAATAAGTCAGTGTGTGAGGAAGTAATCACAGAATTTAAAATCAATGTCATATAACACAAAATTATAAATTTTACAATTCAATTAGCAACCTGTTTGATTTTGTCTTGATTCTAAATTGTCCTATGGAGCAGGACCAGCATGTTTCCAAGCACTCTTATCTTGGATATCGATATAGGTAGAACAGACCACGCAACGTAATCACCAACAGCTACGCGCATCATCTTGTATCATTTTTCAATCGCCGTTCCATCACGTTTTTTATCCTCTCTTCCACGTATAAATAAGTAATTACTAAAAATAATTTTCAATTTTATGATCTCATAATAAAATAAATAATACTGCGTAGGTAATTGTATACTGTTATATAAAAAATTTCAAGAAGTATGTAATTGGTAGATCGCATAGGGTTTTGTCAGTAAACAGTAGATCTTGGGTCTAACTCAGTTGGCCACCCCTGATGTAGAATGTATTATTTATTCTGTCATATTTGCCTTAAGTATTTGCTATGTCCTTTATTACCTTCAGTACTTGGTCGACCGAGCTCTGCTCGGGTGAAAATAGAAAATGCTCACTTAATATATAAGATAGTTAATACTAATTCCATGATGCCATAATAGTCTTCTTCTTCTTTTCGTGTGGTTACTGACTAACCTGGTGTCAGAGTTTTAAAGCCGCCCATGGGCCTCTGACTTGGATTCAGATGCTGTCAAGAAATATCTCTCAGGCATGCCGGTTTCCTGACGATGATTTCTTTCACCGTTTTTGAAGCAAGTGATAATTATACAATACGCACATGAATCCGAATAGTCAAGAGGTGCGTGCCTTAGGTTCGAACTGGAGACCTATGCATAACTTGGGAGTCCAACAGCCATGATAGTGGGTACTTACTAATTTCATGTTGTCAAGACAACATGTCATCCAAGACAACATGTCATCTTGTTCTAAACTTTGGACGACCGAGCTCTGCTCGGGTGAAAATACAGAGAAAACGAATTTTCCCAGATATGAGACCTAGCTAAATCGATTTGCGGCCCCCGTAAGCCCCTATTTTTACAGAACGTGATTACAAATATATTTAAATATATAAATATTGCTCGCTTAATAATATAGAATATTAATTTCTTTACTGTCCTGACCAGAAGCTGTATTTTTTTTTTTAATAAACTGTCCCATAGTAAATAAACTGTGCACTTATGAAAATTTTGTTTCAGTGCAGTTAGTGTAACAGCTGAGGTGCGTTTCGGGGAAATGTCTTTGAGATCAGTGCTCTGTGTGGAATACTTACGTAGAAAAATCCTGTAAAGCACGATTCCTTTCGGCTTTTGTTTCTAAAATTAGACAATTCGAATTGTTACTATAAATTATTGTTGGTTCAAAAATCTCCTTACCGCGGTCAAGTAGAAATTAACGGTACTACATTTTAGTGAACGCCATAAGTTTGAAAAGCCCGTAGGTCTCTTTTGATATTTATTACTCTTGATATTTATTGCTTTCGATAATTATTGCTTCTGATATTTATTGCATAAACAGAAAAATTCACCTTCTATTGAGTAAATTTTGACGTTCAAATTAACATAAAAGATTTGTCTTTGCTTTTGTATAAAACCAAACAGGATAGATACAAAAGAAAAATCTATAGAACATGTACAAATCCAGAAAAATGCATGCAATTTAAATTGTTGAACTGCATGACACAAATACTCGGACATACTGATATATATCATATCAAAAGCATACTTTCAAAGTTCCAGAGCTATGAAAAATTTCTCTGACATAAATACATTTGACATTTGTTTCGACAGCCCCATACTTGAAAAGCGACGCGACGGTCACAAATGTCGAAAATATTTCAGCAATGATTTACGACGGTACCTTGTTTCAGTATGTTTCGGTTTATATACCGGGTTCCGTAGGAATAATTTACGTAATGTTTTTTTGTGATGATTTTCGTGAGTGCCTTTCGTGTATTGAGAAGTCGTTTTGCTACGTTACCATGTGAATAAAAATGAAAAAAAGAATAAGTACGTAAAGAAATAGAACTGGAAGTATCATATGCCCGAAGAGAGATTTGTAGCAGAATTTTAAACGCGCAAGTTAGTCATACAGCACTATTTTGTTATTAAATTATTATTGTTTATTTATAAGCTGTCAATGGCCAGTGTTGTTTGTAACACTCGTCGGCAATATTACGCAATATTAATAGTCTATGGGTCTGACATTCAAGTAATAGACAATCTTGACATATTTTCTATTGCTTGGCTACGAGGCTTTTGGCTGATTTGTGAAAGTGCATTAAGTATAAGTAATATTTTTTGGCATGTGCGTTTAGTTTGTGCAGAATAAACAATTTTTCTTTCTTTCTTTTCTTTTCTTTTCACTAGTTAGGAACGCTTGTTCATAAACTTTTGTAAACCTTCAAATACAAGCTAGTGGCTATCGAATAAGAAAAAAGTTTAGCATCTTCGATATGCCAAGAGTCAGTGACTCTCGGCCCGAGTCAACTCAATCCGAATAATATCAGATACTACGTCATCAAAACGTCTAAAAAGTGGTGTGTATGTCGGACTACCGATGATAAACTCGTATGATCTCACCCCATCTGTTCAAATAATGACGTGACACGATTCATTGACCAATCATGCATCTAGTTAAAATGAGTGTATATAACGTTGATTTTACATTAGTAATACTAGTAAGGTTGTTGGATGCCACTAATATTATAAACTAGCTTATTAGCACGCAGGGTACTTTTTTTCTTACGTTCCTGTAGGATAATTTCCAACTACCATGGGGGGAAGCCACGGCCAAAAGCTAGTCATACAATAAAAACTTCATAAGTATAAATTTTCTAATTAGCTGTTAACACATCATAAATCTATCTATATAAGCCTCTTATACATCGCCATTCGGAATTGCGAGGCAACGGCGCGTGTATTTGTGACCGCGGTGATTATCAGCACTAGGTACTCAGTTGAGAGTGTACTGTAATACCTTAATAGTCTCATTATCAGTTATATGAGTTATGGCTGTATCGTAGTTAAGTTTAGGTGATGATGTCGTGTTATTTATGGCTTTTTATTGAAGGTAACTTGACATGTAGGTACACGTAGTTCCTCAAGTTTAAGACGAGGATAATCGACTTTTAATGATTTTATACTGAAGATTACGTTTAAGCGAGTAGTGTTAATGATTTGGAAAAAAATATATGTTCAATAAGAGCATTTTTGTAATAACTTAATATAGGAACATTTTAGATTATGTTTATATTATATGGTGAAATTAATTTGTAATGTTATGTCTAACGCGGATTAAAAACTGAGAATCACGCAAAATCTATCAAGCGTAGTTTTCTAAAACCTTCACCATTTTAAAGACAATTTAATTATTGATCTTTTAGTATACGTGTTTTATTAAAATACCGTTTGTTTTATGTAAAATAAATTAATAATGCGTCTAATTTCAGATAGCGCTCCTTAATGGGAGAGTCTAATTACTGGCTGGACGTACGACACGTTGCGTGAGCTCAGTACAGAACACGCAAGCTAACTGTTAAGGTCACTGGCATATATCTGCGTCTTAAGGCCCTACTATTGTAAATAAACAGGGCCAAATTAAATTAGCTAGCAAAACCCCGCAAACGTGATGGGGATCGCTATCTAAACATGATAAAACAAAAACCGGCCGAATGCATGTCGGACTATACACAATGAAGGGTTCCGTAGTTGGGACGAATTCATCCCAAATACAAAACTTAACATTGTAGTTGAAATACATGTTCTCCCATACATTCCAACTGCAAATATTAATTTTGTACGCACAATATTGAGAGATTTACCATACTATTTTAAGACCATAGACTTTTTATAGATTTTACTGTAATCTATGAGTAAAGAGCCATACTATGTATATTTTTTCAAAATTATAGGTCCAGTAGTTTCGGAGATAAGGAATGGTCAATTTGCATCGAATTTCTTAAATATTTTTAAAAGTGTTTATTTTAAAATTATATAAAAAATATGTTTATGATCCTCGCAATAAGCCTTTTCAGTTGATATGTCACACGGTACTGTTACCAATTTTTTTTTTTATAATTTTCTTGTTTGCCCCCAAAAACGACCCATATAAAATCATTAAATTCATTTATTTACGTTACAGGTTCGTGTTTGGGTCACAGAAATACATATGTGAACCAAATTTCAACTTAATCGGTCCATTAGATTCGGAGCAAATTGGCTGTGACAGACGGACAGACAGACAGACAGATAGACTGACGGACAGAAACACGAGTGATCCTATAAGGGTTCCGTTTTTTCCTTTTGAGATACAGAACCCTAAAAAAGAAGAAAGAAAGAAAAATAGGTTTATTTGTCACAGAGACACGTCCATACATAAAAGACAAGAATAAACGAAAACAACAAAAAGTACATAATAAATCACGAGCGTAAAACAGAAATTAGTCGGCAGCTGCACGACATGACTGTGACAAGAAGGCTTCCACTCAGCATGATGCAGTGCTATGGGGAACCCACAGCACAGCGCTGATTTTCAGTGGTCACCCCGTGGTTTCAGTGGTCAGAAATTAAGTTGATAAGTTTCTTTTTCCAGCGCGTATTAAGTAAAGCGCCTGCTTGGGTTTAAACCGGGGCCGTTACCACTGGCCCAACACTACTCTCTTAGATATAGTATACAGGGTGGCAGGGACATCAATGCGAAAACTATTACCATGAATTCAGTACATGATTCTAAAAACCCCTGCATTGAAATTTTTCGCAGGTTATTTAAAAAAAAAATCTGCTATTTCATAGAAAAGTGTAATACCTAAGCGGTCAAAATGTATGAAACAGCATATTTTTTTTAAAAAACGGACAAAAAATTTCAACGCAGTCGGATTCAAAATCATATACTGAATCCATGATAACAGTTTTCGCGTCCATGTCCCTGCCACCCTGTATAGTGTCAAGGGATTTAACTCGCATAACTAAGGGATTTAACATGCAAATGTAAACCAGCCGTAAAATCGATACTAAACCAATCACTAAAAACCGAAATAGAAACTCATTAAACCCTTGATATATTATTATTTAACCCTGCAATACCCGGGGGATTTATCTGAAATGCAATTAGTAAAGTGTCAGCCCTGACAAAGCAGGGTTGGTAAACACGGGTGGTCGGGCGACCGTGGCCCGGGCATACAAACGATAGTTGAATGTTCGAGTATTTAGATATTCGGTGCCTACTCCAGACTATTGGGTTAAATTACCTCTCTGTTCGGATACCTGTCTGCAAATTGCTGAGGACAGCTGTGCAGGTATTAAGTACCTACATCTACGGTGAAACAGACAGGTATCCGAACAGAGAGATATAGAATAGTATTGGGTGGGTTTCGAAATTATTTGTTCTCTTATATAAAAAGAAAAGGAGACTAGCTTAATTTAAGCTTAGGAGTTTGTTGCGGCACTTCTTCCCAGCTAAAGCACAAGGAAGCGGTGGAGGGTGGGCGTTTTTGGGGAACTGTCTTATGTAATTTTGACAGTCGAAAAGTACTGATTCTCAGCCAAGTTTGAATAAATGACTTTTGAATTTAGCTGATGATTATTCTTACAAAGACATTTCCGGAAGTGAAAATGATAATCCCATTTTTATGTCCACGCAATCACTGTCCATTCCAAGGCTGCCTGGAAGAGATCGCAGAAAGCGATAAGGCCGCCCATTGTACCTATGTTTTGTAGTTTTAAAATAATTTTTTGCTATCTATTTTCTGATGTATAATTAACTAAATGTATGTTTTTTTTAATTGCTATGGCAGTTGACTCAATGATATGTCATTGAATCGATTAAATATCATTTCTTCCCAGGATTTCAAGTCAACATACTAATAAAATTCGTCTTTATTTATTTTTGAAATAATATGAATACCTATACTCCATTTGAAGTAAGATTAGACGTTTAACTAAACCTTTTTTACAGTCCGTTCAACCGATTTTGACTTCTATTGCGTTAGTGGCATGACAAATGACAGCTGCAGTAAACAGTTGGTATTGTAACCACTTTTTTGCTTTTAATACCATCCTTATGCCTACGGTATAGAAGTCAGAATCGGTTGAACCGACTGTATAAAAGGTTTGTTTTAAATGTCTAATCTTATTTCAAATGGAGTATAGTTGTTATATTTTTGTACTCGTAATAATGTCTAACTATTTCTGAATTACTTTTGAACAGGTAAAATTTCATTCATCCCTGTCAATTTAGTTAATTTTGTCTCACAGAGGTCGGAGGAGGAAGTTGTCTTGCTAATTGAGCCTCCCACACCTTCGCATTCAGCCCCTAATCAATATGTTAAATTATTCAACGGTTTCAATAGAAATTTCCGTGTTATTTCGTCGTATCTCTGTGCTTGTTTTGGTTTTTATGTAAGAATATTAATTGTTTTCATCTGCTTTGTTAACTACGCGTTTATAAAATGGGAAAGAAGACAACCATTCTAATAAAACGAGCGATTCTTACAGTAGTCGCATATGATGTGCAACATGTAACATCTCACCTTGGTAATAAGCAACATTAAAGAGGCGGGGCCTCGTCAAGGTCATTTCTGACGGCCAACTCTAACACCGCGCGCGCTCATTGGTCAATGGTCAAATCAAATAGCGCGCGCTACCCCGGCTTCCTGTGACACACTTCCGTCTCTTTTCACGAAATCACTCCCACAGATTTGATTATTTACATTTAGAATTTGATTTTGATTGCAAGAAAACGAGAGGAAAAACGTTACTCCAAAAAAAATATACTTACGCGTCACTTAATAACCTGGTCCTTTTTTACGTCGATTAAAAAGTAAATTAAACCCCGAGGTCCTTGATGAATATTTGGGAGGTGTTGAATACTTCCATACTAATATTGTAAATGTGAAAGTATACCTAACTCTGTTCATCTGTCTGTACGTTTTCACGCCGTTTTCACGCTCTTCCAGGATTGCTAAAGGACTCGCAGGCATAAAATCCACCCAACATGTTGCTATGCTGGCCAAAATGTAAGCAATGCAAGTGCAACTTAACTTTCGATCGACCCATGCGGCTGTTATTATTTAGCCGTGAGCCCCTCCATCGAACACTATCAGCACCTCAATTGCGTAACGCACGATCAGTCACAATTTGTTTCATTTTGACAGTTCAACAACATTCATTGCGTTATTTACGTTGTTGAGCAGACAAATTTTTCGAACAATGAGAAGCAATGGATTAGCAATAACCTTCAAAATGATTCCGATTGTAATTGATCGTGTGTTATGTAATTCTGGTGCAGGTATTATCAATTTTAAGGGTTCATGTATGTATTTTTGTGACCCAAACACGGACGTGTAACGTAAATAAATGAATTTTGAATATGGGGGTCACTTTTGGGGGGGTAAATAAGAAAATTAAAAAAAAAGGTTTTGCAAACTGTACCGTGGGACATATCAAATGAAAGGGCTTGTTGCGAGGATCTCAATTTTTTTTTTTATAAATAATTTAAAGATATTTAAGAAAATTGATGAAAATTGACCATTCCCCCTCTTATCTCCAAAACTATTGAGCTATTTTTTATTTTAAATACAAAGAATGGTTCTTTATTCATAGATTACAGGAAACCTATAAGAAGTCTATGGTCTTAAAATAACATGGTAAATGTCTCAATATTATGCGTACAAACTTACATTTACAGTTGGAATGTATGGGAGAACATGTTTTTCAACCACAATGTCAAGTTTGTACTTGGGATAAATTCATCTTGTGATGCATTGTGCGTGGTCCAACACGCACTTAGCCGGTTTCTTTATTCTTATGCAAGCAATCTCTTTAGAAAATCCCGCATCCTCTTCCGTCGACTTCATAAACTAATAAGATGAATTTTCCTCTCTCTCTCTCTTTTATCGAAATACCTTGTGTATGCCTTTTGGCACATCTGTCAAATGTATTTGATAAGGGGGCGATAAGGGGTGATCTTTTTACAAGGGTTTAATAATAACTGATACGAAAGTTCCTGTGTTATCGCAAAAGCTTAGTGCTATAGATAGCTGCTTACGTCATTATCATACTGAGTAACCGTTCCGATCAATGCTCGGACATACTTAACTTTTTTTCGTGGGGATATATATCTTCATGGAGTATTTACAAGGCAAATGTGAGTGAAAATGCCGGTAGGGGGACGCCCTATAAGGACATATAGTGACCTTATTGGTGATGTTCTTCAGAACGGTGAGGTGCGTATAGTACCTCTTGCAACCGGTGTGCGTGTATGATCAGATGTATGAACGTTAACGAAGCAATAGGAGTGAAATAATAATATAAATCTTTATTTTCAGACCAGACATCCATTATGTGAAACTTATTGTGTGACATATCTGAATGACGGTCTGTGTGCCGCCATCCAGTGACATATTATTTATATTATATTATTTTGCCATCCATCCTGCCGGCTACAGTAGCCACGAGGCTGTTGGAGCTGCCGCCTCACACACACCCACACCCACACACACACACACACACGCACACGCACACGCACACACACACACACACACACACACACACACACACACACACACACGGACACACACCCACACACACACACACACACACACACAAACAAACACACACACACACACACAAACAAACTCTATTTTTTTTTTCTGTTCAATTTATTTTTATTTCGATAGTTCGCTACCCTTATTTAATTAACTATTCTGTCCATTTTCAAACATCCTGAAATTAAATTTAAGCTAACGCAAATATGTTTCGAATTAAAATTTAAGATAACGCAACTCAGGCCCCCAAAATACAGCCGCTATCTAGTTTGGGGACCACTCTTTTAATACTATGGTAAACATTCTAGTTACAGTATCATTATTTTCTGAAATTTATTTTGTAACAATTAACCTAAAAAAAATTGTTTTATTCTTAATTAAGCCACTCTCTCATATGACTATCGGCACAATGATCGCTGAGTCCACTTCCCACATGTCGACAACCTCGCGAACCAAGTCAAGATACTTGATTCGTTTATCTTTCTCGACTTTCACGAGGTTCCCGTCATGCTAACCGTTATGTCAATAACTATTGCGCGCCGGTCTCCTCGACCAACCAACACAATATCAGGCTTATTTGCAACAATACTCTTGTCAGTGATCAAATCACAATTTTCATTTTTGTTGAAAAGATTTACGAATCTGAACAGTCAAAATTGGTACAACCGCATTAAAATTGGACCGTTTCAATTCTGTTCAACCTACGTAGTTACAAACAAACTATGCTCTTAATGGCCCTCGGCAAACCTCTTGTTTCGTTCTCAATCGACTTGGAAGTGTATAGAGTTGTTAATACTCTTTTAACAATAAAAAAATGGGTGGAAAATCGCTAAAGTCGCAGGCACGACAAATAGGAAAATAGTTCTACAGCTCTATATAGTTCACACGGAAATCAAACCAAAACAACAATAAAGTACATAGTTCTGAATTCAAATTATTAAACACGATAAATGTAATAATTGATGGACATGGAAATTATCATTCGTTTGTATTCGGAAATCCGATGATACCCGACGGACATTAAGAAAATAGAAATACTGTAATTCGTGGGATTTAAGTTGGCCACGGGAGTGGGAGCGGGGCGCGGAGCTTTAGGGATTTAAGTTGGCCACAGGAGTGGGGGGAGCGGGGCGCGGGCATTTAGTGGTTAGGCACTCTTTTTTCATAAGGAATTTTAATGCACCTATAGTACATCCTCATTTCGCCAGTTATGTTTAGCTACGCGCACAGATTGCAATAAGTCTGCGGCGCGTGAGACGCCGACGGAACGAAATGTTGCCATTTTAAATATTATATTTGTATCAACATTTAAGACTAAGTATTGTATTTATTTTATTTTTGATTTGTTATTTCACTATATGCTGCACCGGTTGACTTCATCACGCCAGCGCCGGCTGTCGCTGAAAACCAGCGCTGTAGCTCTGTCTCGCATGGGGACGCAGCGTTATGCTGAGCGATGGCCGTTTTGCGTGGATGTGACACATATTTTCTTCCAATTTGTTATTTACGTGTTTTTGTTATCTTTCTTTGCGTCGTGTTTACCGCAAATAAACGAATTTTCACAAGTCTCACCCTCCCTTGTTAACAACAATTATTAACCAGAAAACCAATTACTATTTAAGCTGTAATTATTGTACCTACTTGTACACTCATTATGGTAATTTATTAAGATGACGACGTACATTACAACGCTTTTACGACCGGCCCATATATAAATAGTAGGCTTAAATCTGTGACGGAGTAAAGGCTCTTTCAAACAAGCGCGACACGCGACGCGACACAAAGAAACCGCCCCCGTCGCGCGACGAGCGGTGTCTTTGTGTCGCGTCGCGTGTCGCGCCTGTTTGAAAGACCCTTAAGACTCTCGCAACAGGCGGGACACGACTCCGGTAGAACAATTTCCTTGAAGTTTTCATATAAATTGTTCCACCCTTTAATGTAGTCATAATATCTACACGGCTTTATGAAGCCTATAAAACAAACATAAAGTGTCGCATTATTCCCATGGTGGGCAAAAATGCCACGTGCTACAAGCTTAGCTTTTACCTGCTTGTGATTGTCCCCAATGGGAGGTCATACAGAAAAGTAATGAGCATTGCTAACTACGCTTACTTTGTGCGGGTTGGCTATTTTAGACCATTATAGTTTAAGTATCGATTATGTCGATGATTTTGTGAAGCTTCCTCACGATATTTCTCTTCACCTTCAGTAAGTGTTTAACTTAGAAAGTACGTAAAATCCAAAAAATTCAAAGTCAAAATATTTTTATTTCACATTAACGTACATGGGCACTTATGAAACGTCAGAAGATAGGTGCGCGGTTCCAATTGGGCGTTTCCTATAGAGAAGAGCCGGCAAAAAACTCCACGGTTACTCTTTTAAAAATAATTGGTTTTTACAATTCTTTCAAATAACAGTGTGACTAGCTATGAGAGGACAGTGTAGGTCTTTCAATAAGTACCAGGTACTTAAGAAAATAGAAAATGGTCACCAAATCTACAGTCCACTAAGCCTACAGCGTTCTCACATTCACAAAATAGAAAATAATCTATTCAAAAGATATATAAATTAATAAAATTCAAAACCTATTTTAATTAAACGCAATAACATGATTGCTATTACAACTGTAATAAATCTGAATAGTTATCATGTCTACAAAAGTCACTAATAAAGATATGAAATTAAATCGTAAGTTTATAATGTCAAATAATAGGATTAATATGTCAATGACGAATGTAAAAGAAATCAAATTAATACGTACTCACATCCTTCTTCTTACTACAATAGTAATACTTATTACTAATATACTATAAAATTTAATAATATTACTTATCCTACTAATAATAATAATATTATTATAAATGCGAAAGTTTGTGAGGATGGATGGATGTTTGTTACTCTCTCACGCAAAAACTACAGAACGAATTTGGGTGAAATTTGGCACACAGATTATGATTGATTAATTGATTGATTGATAGATAGTTTATAACCTTTTTTTTGGGTGGGAAATTATCAAATAACTTCTCCCGCTCTGTGCGGAGCGGGAGGGCGTGTCAAACTCTTACTGACTAAGACCCACCCGTGTTCCTTCGGTTGCCCTGTAGCCGGAGCCACGATCTCCCTTTCGGTTTTCTTCGCAAGATAGTTTACAACCTGGATTAACACATAAAATATTTTTCATCCCGATGTTCCCACGAGATTGAGACTTATACGGGTGAATCCGCGAGGCGCTGCTAGTTTTTTATAAACTTTGCTGTTTGTCAGGTTCGATGATTTTTTGTTAATGATTGTGTTGTGCTATCATTGTTTTTTTTGCAGCAAAATTCTGTCTAACGACGATCTCAATACAGGTCTGCACGCAGCCTTAACGCCTTTAATGCGATATTACACCTATGAAGCGGTATTACACCTATGAAGCGGTATTATACGTACACCGCGCCATAATACCGCTTGGTTGCACAGCCCGGGGCAATCGGACGCTGCAAGGGGCAGAGCATACTGTTTCAATAAAGACTGATGATCAAATTTTAAAATGTTTTTTTATTAGTGCTTTATCTATTAGCAAGTTAGTCGATTAACCCTCCCGCTCCGCGTGGCCTAATCCCTGTCAGAGAGAGGAGGCCTGTGTCCCAGCAATGGGGACGTTACAAGCTGATTATGGTTATGCATGTATCAAATTAAATCATTTATTACTTTGCAAACATGGGTAATTATCACACTCCATGTTCTATCGTCACATGGGCATGAAAGTCATATTCAATTTACACAAATTTAAAGACATTATAATCTTAAATAATAATTAGGAAATTAAAACAATTCATAACACAAATGAATGTCAAATCATTCGAATTAATACAAAAATGTAGTACTGAGCATGAGGTCCTGGGTTCGATTCCCTGATCGAGCAGTGTTATTGGGTTCCATTTTTGGAATTTCTCAATACAGCCCGGAGTCTGAATTCATTGCAATAGGCTCGCCCCCAATTACAGGGGACTTTACATAAACGGCAAAATGTCGGTATACCACAGATACCTACACCTCTGCCTAACCCTTCGGGGGAAAATGGCGTAGTGTTATGTTATATGAAAAAAGAAAAGAAAGAAAAACTGTTTATTCTGCACAAACCAAATGCACATTACAAAAAAAAAAAAATATGGCATGGCATAGTTTATTATTAAAATTATATGGCATAGTTGTAAGGCATGTAGTGTTGAGGTTATAGATTAGCATAGGCCCTTGAATCCTTCAGCGTAGCCCTTAGACTCCGCGCAAACGGGCCACCGACCACAGCCACCGGTGCAAGTGGCTGGCGAGAAGCTGTTTACATGATTTTTAACACGTTTTGTATGGAATCACTCGTGTAGCGAGTGGCGTCCACTCGCGACTCAGTGTCCGCGACATGTCACCGGTGGTGGCCATTCGGAATCCATCGTGAGACTGTACAGCAGATTGTTACAAATTGTAGCGGCCACCGATTACTAGTGGCGTGTGGCAGTCACCAACCAGCTTCATTTGCGCGGTACGAAAGGACGTGGCGCGCGACAGCCACCGGTGTCTGTGGTCGCTGGCCCGTTTGCGCGGAGCCTTTTAAACAACCACTTCAGTATGGTGTGAGCCACTAGTAGACCACTACCCACCACCAACCACTAGTAATTAACACATAGCAAATATTGAAATAAACTATGCAAAGCCGTCAGTGTGGTAATCGGGTGATTGACGAATCACTAACAACTTTTAATTATTTATTCACATATTCACCCGTACGGAAAAATACACTCCCGGACTCCTAAATCGACCCACCATGCATTTCCATGTTACGTATTAAGACCTAAAACATCATTATAATAAATTATGATTCAAAGTAACAGTGTTTATGCAGTTTTGGAGTGCTCCAAAACTGCAAAAGTAACAAAAAAAAATTATTAAAAAACAAACAACCGTCTTCCGAAAAAACACTACCAAGTGAAAAATTACTTTAATATCGGAAGTCGATAACAAAAAATGAAAATTCTAAAAACAATGATATCAGCAGTAGTTATGTGTGCACATAACTACTGCTGATATCATTGTTACCAACGAATTCATGACCATTTAAAAAGTAAACAACCACTTTTGTAATGATATTTTCAAAAAAAAAACTCTACGAAGTGAAAAATAACTTTAATTTTGTTTTTAGAATTTTCATTTTTTGTTATCGACTTCCGATGCCGATTCCGATAAATTACTTAAAGTAATTTTTCACTTGGTAGTGTTTTTTCGGAAGACGGTTGTTTGTTTTTTAATAATTTTTTTTGTTACTTTTTACTTGTGGTACCTACCCCACACAAATTCGAATACCACTACCTGCTATATAAATAACAGTGTCAGGAAGTTATTATAACATCATCCACATAGTTTAGTGAGAAAAATACATGTTATTGAAGCTAACTCAAAAATTACCCAAGCTTTAGTTAATAAAAAAATTATGGGACCACCTCTGAAAACAAGTATAACCTACCAACCAAAAAAAGAATAATCAAAATCGATTCATCATTGGCGGAGTAATCGCGTAACAAACACACAAAAAAATATGTGCAGTGGAATTGAGAACCTTCTCCTTTTTAAAGTCGGTAAAAAAATGCAGTGTGTTTCGATTCAGGTGTCCGGGAGCGTATTTCAATTAACCAACACATTATTTATGAAATTACTGATATCCCATTATTAATAACTTAATAATTATGATGATTAATAAACCTGGACCGATTAAAACATTAATTTTATAAAGCTTGCAAAGTGGAAATATTTGTTGTCCGCCTCGTTAATCAGTTACTTAAGTGCAAATAAAATTTTGATGTTTTTCAATTAAGTATGGGATTATTTTTGTTACCTATTATTTTTATTAATTGGGTAGATAATGGACTAATGAGGCAGTAATCTTGGGAGAACTTACATTGAAACTTTATTGATTGACTGCACCAATTGAACTGAGTGAGTGCTGCCAGTCAAGAGTGATAAAATTATTTACACAAAGTAAAGTGCCTGCTAGGCTTCGAACCCTCGAGCTACTCGTAAGTCACGGCCGTTACCACTGGGCCACCAATCTCAATCTGCCTAGCCTTTTCCTAACTATGTTGGGGTCGGCTTCCAGTCTAACCGGATGCAGCTGAATACCAGTATTTTACACGGAGCGACTGCCTATCTGACCTCTACAACCCAGTAACTGGGTAATACGATACTCCTTGGTGAGAGTTAGCGGACGTTCGGAATTCTGACGACCCGTAACGACTGTCGAAGATCCACGAATGACAGTCGGTACAAACGGTTTTACGTGCTTTTCGAGGCACGGAGGAGTCTCTGTATGTAAAGATGGTCACCCATCCACGGACCATCCCCGGCAAGCGTAGCTTAACCTGATGGCTCGACCCGTGCGGCTGTTATTATTTAGCCACGAGCTTCTGGTCTATTTACGTTCAATATTAATACATATTAGTGTACGTAAATAATATGGTCGTGTCATTATGTAAATATTCGATTACCTTTTTCGTTCATTCCAGATATTTTACCCTGCATTTGTACAACAGGTAGGCACAGTAATTACGAAACGCAGAACAAAATCAGAAAATACATCGGTATAATCTCTTTTAGGAGAAATACGTCCAAAATGACATATACGGACAAAATGACACACAGGTCTTTTTTCGAAATTGGCGGGCTACAATAATGCAGTTATTATATCACCATGTGACATCAGCCATGTTCGCATACCTGTCAAGTTTTTAGCGCCATTGGCTCAGTTATGCTGGTGTAACTGGTACGAACGTGTTTTGTGCGCGTAAAAGTTTTTTTTATTTTCATGAATTTAGTCCTGTTTTTGATGACTTTTACGTGGTTTCTATTACATATTTTAATGTAAATTGAAGTAATGTAGCATTATACTGCATTATTTAAAAGTATTAAAATATATATCTCGTGTTTATAGAAATTATGACTTACAGAAGCACAACTTCGGTATTCACATTAAATAAAAGAAGCTTTCATCTTCAAAGTTCGCAACACTGCAGGCTTGTGTTCTACCCTGTTACAAAGTATCTTGAACTTTATATCTACTTGTACACAGCCTTGTAGGTACTTCTGTGGTACTTTTTAAGAGATGTACAATCACTGTAACGCATATCTAAACCACTTTGAAAACAAAATCCCGTGCACACGACCCTTTTTAGGGTTCCGTACCAAAATGGTAAAAAGGAACCCTTATGGCGCGACTCAGTCTATCCGTCTGCCTGTCAGAGCTGGATGGATATCTCAAGAACTACTAATGCTATCAGCTTGAAATTTAGAATAGTTTTAAATGACATTTGCCCAATTTATTTTGCAATTATGAAAGAAATATATTTTTTTTTTGCAACTGGGACTGAACGGGGTTCTTAAAAATTTCAAGTGGGGCTACTAGAGCATGTGGGGTATCATAATGAAAGAGCGCTATTTGCACATTCTCAATTTCTTAAGGCCGCATAGTTTTGACTTTTGACGAAAAACCTTATCTATTCCTTATACCTTATCTCCGAAGTTTGCATAGAGAAAAATCTGAAATTATTATTTGTGATAGAAGTTTATGTAAAGATTACAGTAAAAATAAAACGATTTCTCTAAATAGCACACTTTTCAGAAATCATCAGCTTAAATTACATTAGTTCCACTATAGGCCAAGAGATGGCGCTGACCTAAAACTGCAATATTCTACACAGCAGTGTGCAGTGTTAAAATTCTCTGGCGCATAAAGGCCTCGCCGATGAACATTTAAAATGGTATGGAACCTTCGGTGCGCGAGTCCGAGTCACTCTTGACCGGTTTTTTCGTAGGTAAGCGTTAATATAGCGGCCGAGCGCTGCAAGCAAGAATAGTCTTTACAGTGTACAGAAACATTAGCGTGTCTTCGATGGAATTGTGTATTTAAACACAAGCAACAGAACGTCACGCCTGTATTCCCGGAGGGGTTAGGCAGAGATGTACCTTAAGTACACACGGCTACACATCATGCTAAACATTTCCAGTATAAGCTGCTCTCGCATTGTATAGGATTTCCGTCCAATGCGACGTCAGCTTAAACTGGAAATGTATAGATTGATGTGTGGCCGTGTTTACACCCACATTTATATATTTAAGTCACACACGCCAGTTATATATTTAAGTCCCATGTAATAAGGGGCCAGCCTACTGGAGCCCTATTAACGGTGAAGGAAAACATCGTGAGGAAACCGGCATATCCTAGACGCGAAAATTCGAAGACAAGTGACATCTACCAACACGCACTGGGCCCGCGTGGTGGATTTCGGCCCACTCCCTCTCCCTGAGAGGAGGCTTGTATCCCAGTAGTGGATACATTAAAGGCTGATTATGCTATTGGCATCAACCGGGCACAAATCGTAAAATTTCGTATCTAAAATAGCAACAAATAAGTAGTACCTTAGTGTAGAAAATGTTTTAAAATTAATTATATTATAATTAAAAAATTACAGATTTTTTATTAAATGCCGATATCAACGCAGCGAAATTATAACCAATTGTACTACCTAGTCATTTATGATAATTATTTTAATTGTTACAACAACGTGTTAAAATAATTGTTGAAAATAAATACATTATTAGTGTAGAGGTAGGAGGAACAGGGTGAAAAGTTTACCCATCATCCTCTATAGAAAAGGGAGGATCCTCCGACCAGACGGGTGTTGTCTCTGGGCTACTGCCCGACGAATGATGTCGGGACATATATATACCAGTCGCGCGGTAAACTGGGCTTGCGCGATGCATGATTTTTGTATGACGTCAGTGTGATGCGTAGTCCGCATGGCGATGTACATAGATGCGGCTTACAGATACGTCACAGGTGACAGGGCGTCATCTGTAAATGTAAGGACCTAATGTCTGCGTCAGCGAATGGTGTTAGCGTTGCTGAGTGCTACTGGGCCAAACATAAAAGCCATCGTCACGGTAAGTAAAAGTAGGTATAAGTATTATGTTTATACTTTTAAAACTATGTTTAGGCAACTAAAATGAGATAAAACCACAATTATAATATGTAAATGCCATTCGACACAACTCAAGATAAACATTTTAATTCAAAGAGCTCCCACATAAAAGTCCTCACTTCTACATAAATGAAAATTTTGTCTTAACAAGTCTGAAAACGGGATCTAACAGAAGTTTATCAAAGCAAAAACTACGTTGTTGTAAAGTTTATCATTACAGAGAACTTCTACAACTGAATTCAACTTTAAGCTTACACATAAAGAACTAACTGAAAGTAAACGTTGTATGCTTATGTAAAGTCCTCCATACCGACTACCTAGAATTTTTCATGCTTAGAAATTCGAGAATTATTCTGACAAGCTTCTTCGAGAAAAATCGAAGTTGCTGTACTAGCCGAATACATGCGAGCGCCCGGCCGGTAATGTTTGTATGAAAATCCATGTTGGGTTTAGCGGTCAAATAATTTACTATGAAAACTTATATCTGTCGTGTTATTTAAAAATGGAACGAACTTTTTACTTCAACATATGGCAACCAAGGAGGTAACTTATCAAAGATTTTATTTAAATTTCGATTTGGCTTGCAAATACGTATAGAGTTGTTTAAAGTAAAGAAAAGACAAATGAACATAATGGCGCGTGAAAAATTATCGTTGTTCGTCATTGATTCTGGAATTTATAATTAATTTACTTAGTTTGAATTTCTGCGCATTATTTGGAAAAGTACGTACACAATAAATACAAGCCTTGGCCGCAACCAGTCATTGATGACTCACGTATGTGTGCCTCGGCTTCGCCTTGGCCCCATTTTCACGATCGTCCATCAATGTCATGTTGCAGGCTGCGACAGTAATGTAATATTATTCGCTTCCGTAGAATTAAGCAGAAAGATAAAAAAAAAAACAATCTATCTCCCCTCAGCATTTCTAGAAGACTGTAACTTGAAATTGGCAATTACTCTTACACGTCGTACACTCTACTAGTATTTGTTATTTTATTTTTTATTCTTACTGAAGACTGTTTTTCCGTCAAAAATTGGTAGCCGGATCATGATGCCCTAAACGAGACCATATAAATTCTCTACATTGTCTACTCTGGGAAGACACACCAGATCCTTCGACAGTCACGCTTGACATCAACAACATAAAGGTCCCATCCCTGTAACTGTCCCACTGCAGGGTATAAATATGTTCTTGCCCGTATTTGTATTTACAACCTCGTGCATGAGAGGGGGGAGGTCGTAAGCACTTGGCCATCAGGACTCAACAATTTACCTACGAAAAATAAAGCTACATTCAAAATAAACCTTTCATTCCTTCCCCTTTTGTTTTGATAAAGATCTCATTCAACCCTGACGTTTCGCTAAAAAATGAGCAATTCGAGGAAAAAATGGCGTATCTCGGAAACGTGGTCGCGTTTTGTTAAAACTTCCAAAAATAAGGGAACGTGAGATATGTCTATGAGTGGGACGTCCTCTCTCATTAGCATATGTATCAAATAAAAGGCATATTGTGTTGTACCCAAAAGGATGAATAAGTAAAGTAACCGTCATGAGAAGCTATAAATTTTGTAAACAAGTGTTCAGGAGTTCACAACATTTGGACCGACAAAAAAAATGAATTTGTTTAAGATTTAATAAATTATTAAGTAACAAATATTAATTAACATATATTATTTAATAATAATTATTCGTCAGATTCAGATGTTTCCATTTCTGTGTCTGAATCAGTGACATGTATCACGAAGCTGTCTACAGTTTTATCAATCATCTCATCGATTTTGGAATAAAAATTATTGTCTTCCTTGATAACATGCTCCACACAACGCTTCCAATTTTCCGAAGTAATCTGCTGCAGTCCCTCTTGTAGTCATTGTTTTACCTCGTCAAATTTAAAATTTGTATTTTGTTTACAATCCCTGCGACGGACGCGTTCCGGTACCAAGAAACACAAACGATAGCGCTTTGCGTCGTTAAAATATGATCCGACTAAATTAAATAGGTTGTTACTTTCATATAACCCGTCTATATTTCATGTCGATTGAATATGGTCAATTTATTATTATCTCGCAGTATAAAATGTTTACGTAGTAAAAGATGTTTGTTTACATAATTTATAGCTTCTCGTGACGGGTACTTTAGGTTATTTAATCCTATCAGCAATAAATACATAATTGCTGAATATCCAAAAAAAATGCGCGTGCAGAACCGTACACGTGATAAAAGTGAACATATAAAAATAAAAAAAATACAGATTTCGTGTGAGAGTGACAGAGAGAGAGAGAGAGAAACTAGAAATACAGAGAGAAAGAGAGAGCCAGAGAGAGAGAGAGAGAGAGAAAGCTAGAAAGACAGAGAGAAAGAGAAAGCTAGAGAGACAGAGAAAGAGAAAGCTAGAGAGAGAGAGAGAAAGAGAAAAAGAGAGAGAGCGAGAGAAAGCTAGAGAGAGAGAGAAATCTAGAGAGAGAGAGAAAGAGAAAGCAAGAGAGAGAGAGAGAAAGAGAAAGCTAGAGAGAGAGAGAAAGAGAAAGCTAGAGAGAGAGAAAGAGAAAGCAGGAGAGAGAGAGACAGGGAAAGCTAGAGAGAGATAGAGAAAATTAGAGAGAGAGAGACAGGGAAAGCTAGAGAGAGATAGAGAAAATTAGAGAGAGAGAGAGAAATAGAAAGCTTTCTTTTTCTCTCTCTCTAGCTTTCTATTTCTCTCTAGAAAGAGACAGGGAAAGAAAGAGATAGAGAACATTAGAGAGAGAGAGAGAGAAATAGAAAGCTAGAGAGAGAGATAGAGAAAATTAGAGAGAGAGAGAGAAATAGAAAGCTAGAGAGAGAGATAGAGAAAATTAGAGAGAGAGAGAGAGAGAAATAGAAAGCTAGAGAGAAGAAATGAAATGAAATTTGCAAGAATTGTAGTACATACAGATGGTCGGGTTTTTTAACAAGTTCTGAAACAATTCGCTAAAACTAGCATGCAAAATTACACAAATTAAATAAGAAGCTAATAAAATTGGAACATACATCATAGTTATTTTAATAAGAGAGAGAGAGAGACAGAATATTATATCTTTCGTCTCTCTCATATAACGAAATGTGCCTAAACGTTACGTGTCCTTGCAATTTCACTCTCAATAATCGCGGCCTAAGAAGTTTCACTTGGCCATTGCCATATCACAAAATACGGCCATTGAATATAAGTTAAACGAAACGTTTTTTCACTAACGTAATGAATGAAACGAAAATAAAACTCAAATATCTGTCACCTGATGAGGCTGTACGCCACATTATTAGAGAAAATTTTCCGTCAATTTTGCAACTAACTCAGAAACTACCACTAATTGTCTAAAGTAAAAATGACCTTCAAAAAATCGATGACAACTGATTCAAAACCAAGGCAAAAATCAAGGATGCTATAACAAGTTTAAGGGATCGTGCAACATCTGTGAGAAGCAAGGATGAGTACACATTAGATAAACATGAATCTTAAGTAATAGTAATAGCAATAAGAAACCTTTATGGAGAAGAAACAAATGAGGAATAGATTTTTTTTAAACAAATACGGCAATTTAGTATTTTCCCTTAAAATACGGCAAATCAGACTGTGACATACGGTAGCTTAAGATTTTTACGATACAACACTGCACTGAGTTCAGGTTTGCTAACTAGCCAGGTGTTAACATGCCTCTTGCGCGTATACCACTTTTTACTTATAATATCACAGTGCATATGAATCATAGTAGAAATCCACAGATTTGGCAGACACATTGTTTGGCAATGATGATGATGATGACGTTTTTTTTTACCTTATGACGTCACGGCAATAGGCAGTACGAACTAGCCCGTCATTTATCAATTTGGATCATCAAATCGATCAACGACTGTCGACAGGCGTTGTCATATTTATGGAGGAAAATAATACGCTCTCGAGTGAATCGTAATTTATGTCTCCATCGCAAATTAGATCATTTATTTATTTAACTCTTCATCAAAGTTAAATATAATTAAGAATTGCCTGACTATATTTTTATCTGCCCCGACCTGTCATCGAATTCCGTCTAAACTTTGACAGTATTTCATTTAATATAATTATTTTGTTTGACTCCGGTAGATAGGTATGCGTTTAGAAAAACTACGAACTGTTTACTCGCGAATCTAATATTAGCGTATAGTTTTTGTGTCAATGTCAGAATCTGCAAATGTCATTGCCGCTTGGTTGCTAGCCCGCCATTGCCAGCCCGGTCGCGATCTGTCGACCAACCGAGCTAGAGAACGATACAATATTCTAACATAATTTATCATTTATATTGTAAACACGGCATCCCTTGAAACTGAAAGACTGCGAGGAAAATAGGAGTAAATGAAGAGTCACAATATTTTTTTAGCCTTTGATTGATACATAAAGAAAATTGGAAAACTATGGGGAGATCTTTGCCCAGCATCTCTCAACGTCCAATATTGAACATTAATATACGTTTTATTTCATTTATATACTTATAAATTATATTTTTAAATAAATATTTTTTATTAAAATATAAAAAATAGTAGCCCACCACTATCAGGAACAGGGTCCAAGCTGCCGGCCGGTGATCAGGGCTCTAGAGAGAGTAACCTCCTCACTATGCGTGCTGTGACCAGAAGTATCGCTTTCCAAGTATTATTATTCTTATCTGCCTGACCGACAAAGGCACTGGTGTTGTTTTGAAAATGACCAAAACTTTTGTTGTAACAGTCACTTTCTCATTCTATTTAAACAAGAGAATAGGTACCAAGGTAACAACGACAATGAAACAGATTTTCGTAGAAACAAATATTTGAAAACTAACTGTTTACGGCTATATTCTGATAGGATCCAATCCAATGTAACTGGTATTTTTATATTCTGTTTCGAAATACAACTGAATTTATTGAGCATTGTCTGAATACTCTATGAATAGGATATTTTTGTACGGAACAATGAAAACATATTTTTGCCGTACTGAATTCCTGGATGCCCCTTAGGTACTAGTTAATAACACTCGACTGTTTACCCCTTCGTTTGGGCCTAGCGTTAATGGCCATATTGTATTTATAAATATAATGTTCATTCTTTAATCAAATTCTATAAATGTACTAAAAATTCTAGAATTCAAAAATTCCATCAATCGTTAAGAATCATCGATTTTCTACGAAAAAGCTTTTCTATTTCCTGAAAACACGAAAGCTTAAAAAAATGCACCCCGCAACCATCTCTCAAATGAATATTTTAATAACGAACGTACCATAACTTCAACAAGATGGTTATTTTTGTCTTAAAATTAAAAAGAAAACTATTACATCGTAGTATAAATAAACATTGTTTTACTTAGCTCTACAGTCGTTGGTATTCAGACTTTGCTGCTACTTTTTCGCACTACATAAGGAAAAGTTACTTGTTAAAGATTCTGAAGCGAAAGTGTATACTAGAGAAATCAATGGAGCTTACTTATACAGCTTGTAACAGAAAGGTCCGGTGGTATTTAAGGGTACTTCCAGACCATCAAATGGGACCGATATCGTAATAGCGACAACTACCAAAGTTATCAACTGTCCCATGCAAAACTTCAATACCAACTCAACCCAAATGTATCAGCTGATAATTTTTCGCGATTACTATGTTGATCCCATGAAGAAAGTTGTTCAATTTGGTGGTCTATATACATCCTTAAATATGACAACTTCTTTCTGATACATGCCGTTAAGAGTAACTTAATTATACCGAAGAATTGCATGACAAACTATACTTCTTTTCGCGTATCGGCACAAACATTGCTTTGGTAGTTGTAAACATATTTAAAATATAGCACTATTTATTTGCATTATTATATATATATATATATATTGGTACTCACGTTCTCGAAATCGGCTTTAACGATTTCAATGAAAGTTGCAATATAGGGGTTTACGGGGGCGAAAAATCGCTCTAGCTAGGTCTCATATTTGGGAAAATTCGTTTTCTCCTTTTTTTTACCCGAGCAGTGCTCGATTGCCCAAAGTTTAGAACAAGATAATGAATAATGATATGGTAATAATGACATTAGAATAAAGACTTTAGAATAGTGACATTATAATAAAGACATTAGAATAATGACATTAGAATAATGACATTAGAATAATGACATTGGAATAATGACATGGCAGCATGGAATATGAACTTTCCCATACTATTAAATGAGCATTCTCTATTTTCACCAGAGCAGAACTCGGTCGCCCAGGTACTGATATTTACAAAGTCAAATAATTTATTTCAATTAAGCACTTAAAAGGCACTTTTGATCGTGAAACTTTACAAAAAATAGAATTAGAAAATAGAAATACAAAAGACAGAAAGAAAAATGCATTTATAGGCAAAATTAAAAACACACACATGAAACTTAAACATAACTGGCGAAATTAAGGTGTTCTATAGGTACATCTCTGCCCAACCCTTCGGGGAAACAAGGCGTGAAGTTATGTTTTATGTAGAACTGAAAACATCTTAAAACTATCAAAAGATGCAAATCTAATGCGAACAGCACGCGTGGCATGACAACCATAGAAACAGGTTTTCTACGGGTTTTGTCGACGGAAGAATAGACAAAATGACAGATTGTGATTGTTTATCTGTCATTTTGTCTATTCTTCCGTCGACAAAACCCGTTTCTATTGTGGTCATACTAAACGTACTGGCTGTATAATTATTATGTAAGTGTATGGGACAGTAATAATTTGCAATGGCTGGGGATCAAAATCTATACACCGAATTTTGGTAATTTTTTTTTTTTTCTCTGCTATATCCCGATGTATTTTCAAAGCACCCATATCCAAAGGATTCGAAAGAAAACCGCTTGAAAGTGTATTTTTTCTTGTCATGAATTTCGTTGAACTTAGACGAGAACCGAGTCTCATAACGGAAAAAAATAAGAAACATGTGAAACCCAAGGACAAACGGAACTCCAAAAATGCTGTAACGAAACAAAATGTATAAATACATAATGTTTATGAGATTATACCGCGTATAAGTGATAATATTCGTGAGAATATACTCTGCAATAAAAACAAGCGGGCCTTAACGCCGGGGAATAACGGTACCTAGGGGAATATCGTACAGATGGCATGAATTTGCGGAATTAAAGAGGTGGAAACTGTACGAATTTTGTAAATACTTCTGAATTTTGTACTGGAAATTATTATGATGAGTTGTGCAAATTATTTCGGGGCAAATTAATGAGGATTTCGCAGTTCCGTTGAGGCATACACATTCACCATGTAAATTTTCATTTTATTTAGTGGAAATGATAAGCAAATATCATTTCGCTTTTCCAGTACAGTAACTGTAGTTATTAAAGTTCCTGGAGGTCAAGTAAAGTGTAATTAATATTTCGGTCCAGGCAAAAATCTGTGCGAATTTAACTTTTCATACGTAAAATATTTATTTGGATACATCACCATGAGAGACAGCATTGGTCATACATAATATCATTTTTGGTGTGTAATTATTCACTTCCCTACAATCTATATGTATTTTGTTAGTACTTGACGATTACCTTATGAAACGAATGGGATAAATGTAGTCACCTTGCTTAGTTGGCAATTTTGTGATCGCATTTAGGTACATGTTCTGCCAATCTACAAATTAAAATGCCTTCAACGACACCCAGGGAAAGGAGGCCTGTATGAACACACTTATATCAAACTGTCGAAAACAAAAAACGGTGACATCAGGAAATATACACTTATGAAGACACGTAGTGCGTATGTGAAGCCAAATAAACGAAGCCATACAACGCCCTAATATCCACCATATTACATTCCAAAATGGCTGCCATTCCAATGATAATTTAGAGAAGAATCCAATGACATTCATTGGAATACCGACTCTCAGTTAGTGTTTTTTACGTTATTATATACCCTTTTTTTTGTGTGAGATATTATCAAATAACTTCTCGCGCTCTGGGCGGAGCGGGAGGGCATGTCAGACTGTTACTTACTAAAACCCACCCATGTTTCTTCAGTTGCCATGTTGCCGGGGGCCACGATCTCCGTTTCGGACTTCTTCGCAACCCCGGCAGGCATTGGCCCTAGCAGATCCCGTCAGTTCTGCTGACATCTCTTTGAGGCGCGAGTGAAACTCAACACGCGGTCGACCCGGGCCTGGTCGTTATCGGACGGCGAGCTACCCAATGCTCACCATCCGCAAGCCCGCGCCTACGGTGGCCGGAAATCGGCCTGCGATTCGCGACGTCCAGGGCGTTTCCTCCTGAGGCGGTTAGGGGCGTGAGGGCGCGAAATTTGCTTCTCCCTCACGCGTTTCGCCTCCTCCTTCGCGAGCATTACTACTTCACAGAAGGAGGTGATGGCCTTCCATATCCTCTCGCTCCGTACCATGGCCTGAACCAGGGCCACGTTATTATATACCTAATGCGTATTGCGTAATGTAATTTATTTTGCGTACTATTGTATAGAATCTAGTTTTTGCAACTGAACAGACAGTTGTGCTACTGGGGAGTTTGTTGCGCCTCTTCTTACCAGCTAAAGCACTAGGAAGTGGTGAAGGGCGGGCGTTTTGGGGGACTGTGTAATGCCATTTTGACGTTCGAAAACTACTGATTCTCAGCCTAGTTTGAATAAATGACTTTTAATTTTGATTTTATGGACAATTCTACAATTCCAAAGGAACGTGGGTACGTTAGAATCTTAGAGACAAAACTGGAAAGGCGCATGTAACTATAATGAAATTTCACCGGCGCCTAAAGGCTGTTTGTCCACCGCAACCGTCACCAGGACGTCACACGAGATGACGGCGCCGAAGTAGCGCTACAAACATTTTAATTTGCCCGCGTATCCACCGCACGTCCGTCACCCGAGCGCCGTCATTCCAGTCGCCGAAATTTCGAGTAGTTTGGCACAACCGCTAGAACTCGGTCCGAGATAGTTAGTGACGGGCCGATGTGCCGGCACATTGCCGTCGTACCGACGCTGTTCACCTGACTTTTGGTTGTTTATCATAACATTCATAACATACTGAACCGCCGAGTTTGATTGCGATGGAACAAACGAGATCGCCTTCACCGGGCCATCACGTTCGGTTCGAATAATCTCGTTTTTCGGTTACGTCTCGGTGACGGCTGTGGTAGAAAAACGCCCTTACTCTTCAAATTGGAACACAGCAACACTGCTAGGCAGCAAAAAAATATTTTGGTGGTAGTAATTTCCTGGACGAACTTCTTATCAAATAGAGCTATAGAGCTCCAGTTGTCTACTGTGTAGCTCTTGTGTATACACAGCCGGGAATGCGGTCGATTTGTTTTGTTCGGTCTACATAGTTTTTTTTTTTACTCTCTCGCTAAACTAACTCCGGGAGTCGTCAATCTGGGAAAAAGAAAATTAATCGTAGAGTCGTTTGGTTTGTCGGTTTTTTTTTTACATTTTCTTTTTATTTGATATAGTGTATTTTAGCTGCTTGTACTTAATAGAATTTGCAGTATTTGACTTGCAGCTTTGTCGGGCAACTATTTGTTTACCTGTGATGGGAGCTTTGAGGAGGATTTGAGCAGCATCAATCTGCCTAACCTTTTCCCAATTATTAAAGTTTTCTAGCTCACGAATAACCCGGGGATATGAGATTTTCCACGTTTCTGAGTACGAGAGCAATGCAATATGGCGCTAGGCATATCCTTTTTATGAAATATTTCCTGTATTTGTCACATATCATTTAGGAGACCAAAAATGCGAGTTTAAAGAAAATGCTCTATTACAAACACAATGGTAGGAAAGTAACATAGTCTCTAGATATGGTGACCACTGAGCCATTCAAATAACAACAATCTGCCTAGCTTTTTCCAAATAATGTCAGGATCTGCTTCTAGTTTAATCGGATGCAGTTGAATACATATTTTACATGGTGACTGCCTATCTGACCTCTACAACGCAGTAACTCGGTAACATGATACACCTTGGTAAGACTGGTTGTCGGACTTTTGGGCTTCTATTGACTACGCTTAACGACTGTCAAAAATCTACGAATGACAACCGGGATCAGCTCATCCGTGCCTCGGGAAGCACGTTAAACACATGTTTCCCGAGGGACGGATGAGTCTGGATGTATATTGAATGGTCACCCATCCACGAACCAACCGCGGCAAACGTAGCTTAACCTTCAATCGACCAATGCGGCTCATAATTTAGCCACGAGCCCGTTAACAACGTTGATCAAAATATGGCAGAAATAGACAGAGCAGCCATTTTTGTGGTACGTAACGACTTCAGTATCGGCCCATTATTGGTCGCTCTGGTCAATAAGCTGATGCGAGCTCGCCACTATATTTAGATCTTAGCTGTATACAGCGGATGAGTGATCGATTTTAAAGCGCTGAATGATATCACTGTGTTCAAAATAATAAAGAATTTTGTTTCTATCCACTGTTATTTATTTTTGGTCGAGTCTACTCGGATGTAAAGTTTTATTTTACATAACATCACCCCTTGTTTCCTTGTTTAAGCAGAGGTGTATCCATAGTAGGTACACCCTCATTTCACCAGTTATGATTAAGTCCCATGTAATAGGGGCGAGCGTTTTGCCATCAACCGGGCACAAATCCAGACTCCGGGCTGCTACTGAGAAAGTCATGATAGAAAAACGCAATAACATTTTGAATCGAGCCCAGGACTTCAAGCACAGCTGTAGTAAAAATTCAAAAAATGGAAAGAAAATAAATGAGTTCACATTCTTATGTTTATCGTGTCGATGGCAATATAAACTTAGCTCTACTAGTATTGCATAGGAATAATAAAACATAAGACAGGTCCATTAAATTCAGTTTTAGTACAGAAATTAAAACAACTTTGTTGTGCAAGAGAACTAATATACGTGCACCCGCATTTTATATGGCCATGGGTGTAAAGCGAAATTGTCTCCTTGGACATTTCAACAGAGACACTTAATTCTTCTAGAACTATTGCTATGACCGTGTTGGACAATGGCTGATACACGTGTTTCTTGTTTTATATATTTTTATTATATTAAAGTTTATACAACGCCATTTGATATCCCATAACTCTAATAAGGTATTAATGAGAAAAATCCATCCATGTCAAAGAATCAACTGGCTTTTTTTTTTCATTTTTCATACAAAATAATTCGACATAATCACGATTATTTATGTAGAACACCCTTACGTGAAATATAAAAATAAAAAGACTATTTTGTCCATAAAAAATATGTCAACGTCCATTGTCTTAGCTTTAAATATGAATGATTGGTTTGAATAAAAATGATTTAAGTCCTTATACTTATCAATTAAACTTAGAAACACATCGAGAATCTATTGTTATATTATCTTCGAAACTGTATTTTTAGAACACTCGTTCTAAGACTTTTTGTATCATATTTACATATACCTTAGAGTTATTGGACATCAACGTTGTGTATACGCTTGTAGCCAAATTCTGGCCCGAATCTATTTAGATTGCCATCGACTCGCTGAGAAGAATGTTCATACAGTATGTATCAAAAATGTGTGGTCATATATAGATTGTTAGTGGGTTGCCAACTTTTTTTGTATCGAATATAGTATTATCAAAGCCATTGCCTGTAAAAATATAGGAGCTGGTGAACAAAATTAAAAAAAGTTGGCAACTAATAGTAGGTATGTATCAAAAACATTTTTATTCTTTAAATGCATATTTTTTGCTACTATGAACCTTTATTAACATGTTTTTTTTTTAAATGTGTCATATCTATTTTTACTCTCTGGTTACAAAATAGCATTAATTTAGCTTTTATGAGATTAACACTGGCCCTGTTGCGATCATCTCGCCATTTTGTATTGAAATAAAAAAATAATGGCAACTGAAGGAACACGGGTGGGTTTTAGTCAGTAAGACTCTGACAGGCCCTCCCGCTCCACCCAGAGCGGGAGAAGTTATTTGATCATTTCCCACCTAAAAAAAAGTGCCCATCATTAGATGGTCAAAAAGTTTATATATATAACATAACATAACATCACGCCTTTTTTCCCCGAAGGGTTGGGCAGAAGTGTCCCTGTAGCAGGTTCACCCACATTTCGCCAGTTGTGTTTTAAGTCCCTTGTAATAGGGGGCGAGCCTATTGCCATCAACCGGGCACACATCCAGACTCCAGGCTGCTACTGAGAAATTTCAGATAGAAAAACCCAGTATCACTTTGCCCGACCTGGGAATCGAACCCAGGACCTCATGCTCAGCAGTAGCGCTTGCGACCACTAGACCAACGAGGCAGTTTATATATATATAATCATTTATTTCAGAAAACATCAATTTTTCGACACACACATTTTAAAAACAACTAATTCACATCAAAATGAAACACACAAAATAAAAGCAGTTAGAGGATCATAAATATTTCCCTTTAATAGTGCTTATATGTGTCAATCACTGTCATGTGACATGTATTATATTATCTGTGTCATAGGTAACATACCTTCGCATATCAACCCATGTTTGTTTATGTATTCATGTTCAACTTCATCTGAACTCCAACTTTATGAAGGTGGCATACTTGTTGACACAAGATGAAATAGTTTTACCAAGTATCGTGATTATAATACAAATTTCACTCAAGTTAACTTGTGTACCTAAGTGATATACAGATAGTTAATTTTAACAGTTTGAGTGACATTAAACGCCCTGCATTATAACAATGAAACTTCTGTTGTGGCTCGTTCAGTGTCTTTCAATGCGATAGTAATACATAATGCTAAGCCCTTAATCAGTTACCGTAAGGCTTCGTTATTTAGTATCGGTAATTTTTATGTAAACATATTTATCTACATTTATTTACGAAGTAATAGGTTAATTTATTACTAGGTAAATAAATGTAGATCGTAAATTATGTTTTTCAGTTAATAATAAATGTTATCCTAACAATATTAAATGCGAAAGTGAGTTTGTTTGTTACGCTTTCACGCTAAAACGGCTGAACGGCTTTGGATAAAATTTGGCACATGGGTAGACCATGACCTGGATTCGGACATAAAATACTTTTTATCAGAAAATTCTTACGGGATCGAGACTTATGCGGGTAAAACCGCGGGGCGCAGCTAGTTACCTATAATTATGTCAATATTATAGGATAGGCTGCCTCGTTGGCCTAGTGGTCACAAGCGCTACTGCTGAGCATGAGGTCCTGGGTTCGATTCCCAGATCAGGCAAAGTATTATTGGGTTTTCCATTAGGAATTCCCCAGTAACAGCCTACAAAGTACATAAAGTTACATGATTGGTGATGTTCTTCAAAAAGGTAACTGCCCGTCGATTGCTGTCGGGGCATTGTATATTTATACTCGTTGAGTCGTTGCGCGGTAAACTCTGATTGCGCGATGCATGGATAGATTTGTGCCCGGTTGATGGCAATAGGCCTGCTGCCTATTACATGGGCCTGAAACATAAACATAACTGGCGAAATATGGGTGTACTATAGGTACACCTCTGCCTAACCCTTCGGGGATTACAGGCGTGATGATATGTTATCTTTATTATTAGGATATAGGTACCCAATCTATCTGATTCCTTGAAATTGATATGTCAAACGTAGACAATTTAACAGTAAAAATAAATAAAATATGTTTATTGACACGAAATACCTTTGCATACATTACTAGACAAATACATTTTATAGGTAGATAGGTTTAGAAAAGGCTGCACAAATATTGAAAAACCCTGCCTCCTAAACTAGGGGAACCCTGTGCCTTAGGAGTCAGTGTTCTACTGTAACTTCGTGTACTAAAGAAACCTTAAAAATAAGTGTGTTAATAAACCTATACTCAAACATTTAAGCTACAATGATTCGGACCTTAAAATTAGAATTTTGTATGATTGTAATGTGTGTGTATGTGTGTAAGGGGGGATGGGAGTGTGAATAGGGATGTGATGTGTGAGGGGGGGGATTTTGTGTGTGTAGTCGTGTGGGGTGAGATCGTGTAGTGCTGTACGTGTTTATGTGTTATTTATTTAATTATTTTATTTATAAATAATATTATAAGGTTACAGTTCACCGTTGACCTTTTATTAGAGTATCTTTAGGAAATCTATTCTTAGGAAAACATCGAACCTTTATAGCTGTTTCCAAGAAGATAACTAATATAATAACACAACGAAATCGCCGAAGCCGACGGAATGAAATGTTGCCATTTTAAATATGATTATGTTTATATAAATATTTTGAACTAGGTATAGTATTTATTTTATTTTTGATTTGTTATTTCACTGTATGCTGCACCGGTTGACGTCGTCACATCAACGCCGGCTATAGCTGACAACCAGCGCTGTGACTCTGTCTCACATGGGGTCGCAGCATTATGCTGAGCGATGGCCGTTTTGCGTGGATGTGACGCATATTTTCCCCCAAATTGTTATTTTCGAGTTTTTTTTTCGTTTTTCTTTCTTTGCGACGTTTTTACCACAAATAGCTGAACGTATTTTCTTTCTTTCTTTTCTTTTGTTTAAAAATAATTTTCTGGCAAGATATCTTGATATAAGCACCATCATCATCTTCCTAGTTTTTTTCCAAAATATGTTGGTGTTTGCTTCCAGTTTAACCAGATGCAGTGACTACCAGCATTTTATATGGAGCGACTGCATTCGATGTTGACAACCCAGCTACTAGGTTATAGAATACCCTTGAAAAGGCTGGTTGTTAGACTTTCAGGCTTCTAAATACCAGTATCTAATGACTGTCGAAGATCTAGGAATGACAGCTAGGAACAACAGCTTAACGTGCTTTCCGAGGCACGGAAGGGTCCCGGTACGAAAATGAATGCTTATACAGGGTGGCAGGGACATCGATGCGAAAACTGTTACCATGGATTCAGTACATGATTCTGAACCCCCTTTTTTTTTTGGGTGGGAAATCATCAAATAACTTCTCCCGCTCTGGGCGGAGCGGGAGGGCGTGTCAGACTCTTACTGACTAAAACCCACCCGTGTTCCTTCGGTTGCCCTGTTGCCGGGGGCCACGATCTCCCTTTCGGTTTTCTTCGCAACCCCGGCAGGCATCGGCCCTAGCGGACCCCGTCAATTCTGCTGACATCTCTTTGAGGCGCGCGTGGAACACAACGCGCCGTCGACCCGGGCCTGGTCCTTATCGGACGGTGAGCTACCCATTGCTCACAGTCCGCAAGCCCGCGCCTACGGTGGCCGGAAATCGGCTTGCGACTCCCGACGCCCTGGGCGTCTCCTCCTGCGGCGGTTAGGGGCGTGAGGGCGCGAAATTTGCCTCTCCCTCACGCGTTCCGCCTCCTCCTTCGCGAGCATTACCGCTTCGCAGAAGGAGGTGACGGCCTCCCATTTCCTCTCGCTCCGTACCATGGCCTGAACCAGGGCCGGACGCGAGAGATCACCGCCGCCGATCGCCTCCACGAGGACACGGCGATGCTCCGCCCAAGCTGGGCAAACCTCCACAGCAGTACATGATTATGAACCCCCTGCGTTGAAAATTTTCGTCGATTATTTTAAAAAAAATCAGCAGTTCCATACATTTTGACCACGTAGGTATTGCACTTTTCTATGGAAGAGCAATTTTTTTTTTAAAACGAAGAAAATTTTTAACACAAGAGAACGTACGAATCGTACTGAAACCATGGTAGGTAACAATTTTCGCGTCATTGTCCCAGCCACCCTGTATAACAAAGCGTTGCAGGAAGTCAAGAACCATATTTTATAACATCGCTCCCTCACATTTTACGTCGTAACAGTACTAACAATTGACGAAGGTTCCTTTCAATGCAAGCGGGCATTACTAAGCGTTTTCAGTAACACGTATAACCTTTTAAAAAGTAATGGAATCACATGATTGTGATTCCATTACGTTTCGTTGTTTCACAAACTAAATTACGAAGGGTTATCAACTTATCAGATAAAATGGTGGCCGAATGAACAATACTTCAATTTGATAGAGCGAGGTCAGTGTTGGCGGCCATTTTGGAAACCTACTATTGTTTACGCATGAAGATTAAAAGTTTTTTGCCCGTTCGATGGGAAGTTTTGTTTAGAAACATAGATTAGATGTGCTTACGGTTTTCTTTGTTTCAGGACGATAGCAGTTTTTCTCCAGATAAGTAAATCTCCTCTGTTTTAATTTATTTCACCTAATAGGGACCCTCTAACATCGAACAGAGAATTATGGCACACAGACAGGCTACTAGATACTAGTTTTATAAAATAAAACCTTCGTCTGCGTGATATCTTTATAAATTATAGCCTTTTTATATATGTTACTCAGTGATAATACCGATAAATGAATTTTTGAAATCGATCCAGTAGTTTTTAGGTTATTAATTGCAAACAAAAATTCTAATCTCTTTTCTTTATATAATGGCCACCGTAGGCGCGGGCTTGCGGACGGTGAGCAAGGTAGCCTCCCGTCCGATAAGAACCAGGCCCGGGTCGACGGTGCGTTGTGTTCCACGCGCGCCTCAAAGAGATGACAGCAGAACTGACGGGGTCCGATAGGGCCGATGCAAGCCAGCCGGGGTTGCGGTTATTGTCCGAAAGGGTTACCGTGGCCCCTGGCAAAATAGGCAAATGAATTTAGCCAGTAAGAGCCTGACACACCCTCCCGCTCCACCCAGAGCGGGAGAAGTTATTTGATAATTTCCCACCCAAAAAAAAAATGTCCAGTTAGTTGAAAACCAGCGTCAAGCACTTAAATTTGTCTGGCATTTATGAACTGGGCCTTTTTGGCGCAGTCGTGAGGCTTTTTATTTGATTTTTATTTTTTATGTGCTATATTTTTGTGTTCTTTTTAGTATGTGCCAAGTAAATGTATTTTCTTTCTTTTCTTTCACTTTCGCATTTATAATATTAGTTAATATCAAGGATGAAAAATAGTCTAATGGCCTTTTTCAGGTCCCAGGCTACCTATCCGTTAAACACAACGTTAGGTTCAGTGGTTTAGGTGTGGAAAGATATCAGACAGACAGAGTTACATTTGCATGCCTAGATATAAGGATAAATCAAAGGATAGTGGGCAAAAAACCTCCGCCACAGTATAAACTACTGTAGTTTTGAAGACATTACTTCTCCCTTTACACAGGCCAAGGCGTATCAAAATCTGTCCCAGGGTTATTCAGTTCCGAATGTGTAAGGTGATGATAGTTGTTTTTTCTTTATTTTTTGTTTGATAATGTTTATTTATCGATACTCATCACTTTTGCGGGTTTCGCTAGCTAATTTGATATGACCCTGTATGCGTAGACGAGCTCATTTGTGCGTGTAGCATTGAGTACTTACGATAGACATCTATATCCAATTTTTTCATAATTTTTACTCTATCGCATCACCCCAAAAATAAAGTCACAATTATATATAATTACTAGCTTCTGCCCACGACTTCATCCCCGTGAAAGTTGATGTTACATAGCCTACACTTTCTCAAGAATTGGGCTATCAATGCATAAATAATTTTTCAAATCCGACTGGTAGTTCCGGAGATTGCCCTCTACATTCAAACTTACAAACAAACAAATTATACCTATTTTTAATATTATTATTAGTATACATGTATAACACATTCATGCAAAACCAGGCAGAACCTCAGGCACAACTAGTCTAGCTATAAATCATAATATTATCCTATTCATCCCAATTTTATACAGTCTGCGCCATTTTTAAAAACACTTTTTTTTTTAAAACCTTCTGACTCCAACCCGTTGGCCAGTGAAGCAAAAAAAGCCATCAGGCAGCGGCGCCCCGCTATGTCGACAGGAAAAATAGGGATGGATTGAAAATATATATCTTTCTTTACTTTTTCTCGTCAAATTAACAGGCATTGAGAGGCTGCTGACTTTTTTTGCCCACAACTTTGGAAAAGTAAAGATCTTTCCTTCTTTTCTTTGTACCTTTGACTGGTAAATCAGTGTCAATACAAAGCATTATCGGTAATTGGGATCCCTTTTGTTCAGTTTTTAGATTACATATTTAGGCTTAGGTTAACTTCTGAATTGAAATCTTTATAAATTAGATGTATTATTAGCATGCTATCCATGTCCTACAGTGGACGTGTTTCAGCTAAAATTATATCGTCCTCTAGACCGTATTTCAACCATGGCGGTCAATCTCAACGGGAATTAGACATTGGCGCGGAAGATATTATAGTGCCCAAGTGTGTGCGCTGCACAATATGCGCGGCCACAGGTGTTCTCTCTCTTCCCTCACTCTCATAGTCCGATGGGACGGCAATCCGACACAACCGGAGAGAGATCAGGTGCAGGACCCACGGCTTAACGTGCATTTCGAGGCACGGGGGGTATCACGCCGCTAAATTCCAACCTGCAAACTCCGGACTGTTTCTAAGAAATTCCTCATGGTAAAACCCAATATCACTCTGCCCGATCTGGGAATCGAAACCAGGACCCTAGCAATCAAATGATGATGATGATTCATGCATTCTAGAGTTTGCCCCTAGCTCTGAAAGTATACTCGTATCATCTACCTTACCACATTTTAGTTGAATAAATACATACGAGTACATACGTACTTACTCACTAACTTGTAAGATAATGAATACCTAAATCATATGTAGTGTAACACACATACTGTCAAAATGAACCTTTTGCATGGCTTCATCGGGCGACCAATCATTTTTCCAATTATCATCACAAAATTGCCAATAATAAGGCTTCCTGCGAACGCCGCAGATATGCCATTATTTTACGTGGGTGTATTCCGGTATATATGGTTACCGCCCACTGCACTCAACACGCTCGCAATTTTGTGGCCATTTAAAATCGTATGACTTAATGTTTTTGATGAAACTTGATTGAATCTATCCATCCATGATTCGATATTGATTGATAGGACATGATTGATTCACATGTTGAATATGCCGCGAACTGTAAATTTGATGGGGAATTGGTGTTACCGCTAATGTATTTTTAAGAGGTTTTTTTTAATTAGGTATTCATTTTCTGTCTACTCGACAAACATAGGTGCCTGCCAAGTTTCGCCAATCTTCTAGCCACCCATTTAAGATCAGCGGACCATCTAATCGTGTGTTTTGACTCTGAAGTTAGATTAAATAAGCTCTTAAACGAATATACTTAACTTAAAGTTCAAGAGATTCTGTCGGAAAGCACACCAAAAGAGACACAGCAACTCTTAAAGACAGCTTAATATCCTGACGGACTAATTTTCCAGACAAGCTGCACTTTTTTGGGTCCAATGCGCGTCTTAAGTCTATCGATTTCCTTTTTTAAAGTTCATTTATACGAAGATATTTCTGGCCTCCAATAAACGACTGTCAAAGGGAGATAAATAAAAAGCTAGTAGATTCGTTTAAACAATTTGTACCTATAAGGTTTATGACGAAAGACTGGTTTTGTTTCACCTCCAAATGTTTTCAGCGTCTATGTTAGCAAAAATCTTATTTCGAATTGTCAAATCAGCACCCTAATTGTGTAATAAACGATCAATCACAATTTGTTTCATTTTGACAGTTCAACAACATTCATTGCGGTATTTACGTTATTGAGCAGACACATTTTTCGAACAAATGAAGCAATCGATTAGCAATATCCTTCAAAATGATTTAGATTACGATTGATCGTGTGTTACGCAATTATGGTGGTTTTCAATCAGTTGTCAGTTTGGGAAAATCACCTAAAAAGCTTCGTATGACATAGGTTCTTAATCTTCGTGCGAATTCTTGTTCCTCACTTGAATGTAAGCACGTAAACTTGCGATAATCTCCTGGCGAATCTCGCCTTTGGCATTCGCATGGACTTTGCTACTTCTAGACGTGCGAGAAACTCTTCTCGTGTAAACGACCATTTAGTCTTCGCTCGGTACACTTAGTAAAATAACTGCAACCGGCAATCCTAATTTTACGAGAGACGCTAACATAAAAATAAGTCTTCTCCTCTCGAGTCCTTATAAGCTGATTTTAAATCTCGTTCTTTTAGTATCTGAAAAGGCTGCAGACGTAGAAATGACACTTAAAAACTATGTGGAAGATTGAATGGATTTAAAATTAAATTAAATTAAAATTCATTTATTTCAGACAACAGTGATCCATATAGTGTTAGTATTAGAAAATAACTTATAATTTAGTGTTAGTAGTATTGATGTAAAATATTTGAAATAATAAACATTCAATGCAGAGGACGACCAGAAAAGAAAGCATGTTTCCTACCTGAGCAGCCTCCGCACAAAATGTTTCAAATTTGGCAAATTTGTTTTATTTTTTTATTTAAGCAGCTTTTGATGTTTTTAGTAGTCCGTATGTAAAAAAAATCTTTTAGTATAGCTTTGATTATAAATACTTGTTGGGTTACTTTACCTTCATTAATCCTGCACTCGTTTGCAATAAAGTAAATTTTGCTGTCTAATAATTGTATATGCTTTTGGTAATGCGATGATTTTTTTTAACGATTTTTCATGTATAACATCTTTCCTCTCGCTTTCCTGCAATCTTTGGGAGTGACTTCGTGAAAAGGGACGGAAGAGTGTAACAGGAAGCCGGCGAAGCGCGCGCTATTTGATTTGACCAATGAGCGCGCGCGGTGCTAGAGTAACAGTTGTTATCGTCGTCAGATGGTACCAACTAATTTTCCGAGTGATTGGTACTGGCAGCCATGATTTCAGATGTAACACATCTTATGCGACTACTGTAGGTAACGCATGCACGTATTTTTGTCTAATATTGTTTGATTCTAAAATCCCCAAACTAAACCTATCACTAATTATTATTATTTTCATTTATTCATTAACAATTAACATTGTGTTGAACATTACATATTAAATAAAGTTATCACATGCAGATACAATTACTGTGAGACTCTGACCTCTGAGTTTGTTTCGGTCTTTCTTCTTAGAGTGGTCGTTAAAAAAGCACCGCACTTATCTATAGTTTTAAAACTTAATTTATTTTTAACGTGTAAAAGTGTTTTTTTTTTTGTTTACCAATTTGCAAAAATAAATATCATTTATCATTTTTTGCTAACAAAATTGGATTTTTATACAGTTGTGACTCCTTAAACTAAATTATAATAAAAATATAATAACCTAACCTAACTAAAACTATAAACAAACTAAAATATGGCGTCGAAAAATTTCTCCACATCGCTGTCGACTGGTAATATACCCAAGAGACTGGCGGCATTACCACGTTGTAAGTAGTAAGTAAGTAAGTACGTACGCAGTGACTTTAGTCACCAGCAACCCGCTGGCGATTTCAAAATCTCACGTCCTAACACAGATTTTGACAGCCGATTTGTCGCTAGCAATTTAACTATTTATTTAGTAAAAAAACATGCACAATATTACCTAAAGACATTGATAAAAACTGCACAGTAAAATTTCAATAAAAGCAGACATATTTACACAATAAGCGATGTCAAAATATTATGTGTGGTGGACGTGAGAATCGCCAGCGAGTAGCCGGCAACTAAACTCCTTGCGTGTGTACAGAACTAGCATAACAAATCACAGAAAAGCAAACAAATATTTTCTCCTTGCAATCGTGATTTATTATCTCGAAGCTCAAACATTGTGACCGCTGTATATGACCAGCGCCCGTATACAATGCCATAATACAATATTATATTTTCCAACCGATTCGTGCAATGCGTTCGTTTCCAATTTCGAGTTGCAATCATAAATTGCTGTTACAACTGGGAACACAAAAACGAGGAGTTTACAGAAGATTTATTCCATGCAATGTCCAAAGGTTACCAGCAGACCAGACCCTCGATTGGATAGTTTTCAAAATTTAAAACCGCTCGGTTTTTCACATGTGAAATTTATAAAAATAAGCTTTTCATATTTTTTTCTAAATTATATTTAGAACCGCATCAAAATCCATTTGCTAAGTAAGTATACTAAAAAAATATCAACTCTGAAGAAAGATCTTTTTTTTTTACTCTTTCGAAAATGATGTGCTAAAATCACAATAATTTTAACATAGCACTTAAGGATTACTTAGTCATTTCTACGATAAGACGCACATAAATCTTCAAATAGGCACACAATCTATCGAGAAAAATTATGATTTATGGAATTACAAAGAAATGTGTACCCGAATCGACCCTCGAATAATTTATCGGCAGGTGCTGACTCAGCCCCAGCACAGCAGCTTTGCATGCAAATGTTTGGTTTAAATGGAAATACATGCACATGCACATAGCCTGCAGCAGGACCGTTTTCGTAGTCACAAGGCTCCTTCCCACAGGCATAGACGGTAAAGGGAAATTCTAAACCGGCTACACCCAGTAGGTATATTGAAAGCATAATTAAGTCACTGGATCAGTAAACTAGAAGTCTCTTAATTATTGTTTTTATTGGATGACCAGAAAAAAACGACCATTGGTTGATGACACGAGATATCACTAAGTATAGTAGTCTAGTTACATATATTTACATATAGTTACATACTCTTTCAAATTATGGTATTGGTCAATCTTCAAATGCTGACAAAAATTTTACCCGACTACGGCGAAGCAAAAAGGAGGGTTAAAATTTTGTATGTTTGTATGTGGGTATGTATGTTCATCTGTTCCCTCATAACTTCTAAACTATTTATGATAATTTGACAAATGAGGTATTGTTGTAAGCGTCTGGATCGTCCGCTGGTTATAGGCTATGTGACGTCACATTAAATATCGGTCACACGTAATCCACACTGTAACTCCGGATTTTTAATTTGTCTATTTGTGATGTCTTGTTTATACCTTTTTATTTGACGTTTTTGACGTAGCTGGGTTTTAGTTTAACTTATATTTTTGCTGACTACTTTTAACGATAAGACCGCCCATTGTGTTACCCTATGTAAAATTTCTACATATTTATCTGTATTATTTTTATGGTGTAGATACATTATAAAGAGTATTCTATCTGTGTACATTTTCAAGCAAAACCTAATTTTAGTGCCTTAAAGACTATATACGAACGCCTGCACTAAATCAAATCAAAAATCAAATCAAATCAAATCGTTTATTGCAAACCATAATGTGCAATTACAGGTGGTAAATAAAAATATAATAGAAACAATTATGGACCCTGTCGGGCACAGCAAATTTTTAAATAGGTAGAGAGAGGGAGAGCGCTTTATCAATTTTCCTTATTATTAAATTAAGAACTATTTATATCCTATTACCTATGTATTTATATTTTCATTCATTCATTTATTCTATTAATATTTTAAATGGTACCACTTTGTTAAAGCATTTTAAAGCGTGAAGGGTGACCAATTTATGAAGGCATTTGTTGTAAGACCTCTATGTGTGATTGTCCATTCTTGATGTCGTCCCTAGGAAACGTGACCTATGTATGAAGGGACTATTTGAAGTAGTGAATATTCAGCATTTTACACTTCAGTGCCAAAGTAAAGACCAAACAGCTTCACTTTAAAATCATTCTTTACAATAACAAATGTGTATTGACGAGGATTTTCAACCATTTTGTTAGTCGCCGCTAAATCGTTGAGATCGGTTACAAATCGTTTTCAGACTAACTTATTTAGCTGGCGACCTAAATGTCCACGGACGTTGGAGTAGGTATTTGTTTAGCCGTTTACAGGAATTGAAGTGGATATTTTATCTAAAGTTATTTAAGGAAAAAAACTGGGAATGCTTTTTAGTTTGTGTGTCCAAAGATTTTGCGGTAGTTTATGGTATTGTTTGTTCGAAAAGGTAAAGAAAAATGCAGAAGAAAATTCTGTTATTTATCGTAATATTGTGTTTTAACAATAGCATCTATCATCCACTTTCGCGATTTTCTGGAGTATGTAAAATTCAGAATACAGACAGTAGTCCGGTCTCTGAATTTTGTACCTATTAGAATTATTGACCCGGATTTTTCGTTTATTATTTTTGTGCGTGGTTGATGGCAATAGGTTCGTAATAGGCTCGCTTACAAGGGACTTATAACCTGGCGAAATGTGGGTGTACTATAGGTACACCTCTGTCCAATCCTTCGGGGAAGAAGGCGTAATGTTATGCTATGTGTTGCAAATCTTGCAAATTTTAGAAAAGGCTACAAAATATAAAAAATGATGATGTGGATATATTAAGTAACCTTTTCCGCTTAGCTATTTCTAAAGAGTCTTGAAAAGACCCTGGAAGAAATCAAAATACAAACAAAATATGAAAAAAAAAATAAAAAAAATATGTCAAAATATGTCTTCATACGATGTAACTTATTACGGTCGCACGGGTTTAAAAAGTTGAGCAACGCTTGCCAGGGTTGGTCCGTGGATGGGTGACCATCTTTACATATCGAGACCCCTCCGTGCCTCTGAAAACACGTTAAGCAGTTGGTCCCGGCTGTCATTAGTAGATCTCTGACAGTCGTTACGGTCGTCAGAAGCCCGAAAGTCTTATAACCAGTCTTACAAAAGGGGTATCGATTACCCAGTAATATGAGATCTGGGATATAGAGGTCAGATAGGCAGCCGCTCCATGTAAAATACTGGTATTCAGCTGCATCTGGTTAAACTGGACGCTGACCCCCAACATAGTTCGGTCAAGGTTATCCAGATAATGATGACGTTGTAACTAACATGTGAAGACCATAAAACCGTAACTCGTTCCTAAACATGAGTTCCGATGAATATTCGACGAGGCAGTAAAGTACTCAGTGGTAATTGATACAATCTCATGCATATAAGTGACTTAATATTCAACAAAAGCTGGACAGTTAAGGCTCCCGCAGACAGGTGCGATGCGACACCAAAGAATAATTTCCATGAAGTTTTCATAGAAATTGTTGCACCAGAGTTGCGTCACGCCTTTCTGCGAAGCCTTTATGGTTTCTTAGAAGTACCCGAAAGAGGAAACTTTGTTTAATTAAATACGGAAAATACCTACATGTTCAACACGATCAACCCGCCATAAAAATATTACCAAAATTTTATAGATTGGTTTAGCCGTCGTTAGCCTAACTCATTAGTAAAAGGATTAATCATCGAAAACAGTTTCCTCTCCTCATACTTAACCCAAGATCTTAGCTGTCAATAAACAAAGCCCAAAACACAGAAGTCAATAAACCCCTTTGATTCACTCTATTGTCCGCCTTTGACAAAGGAAACTCGATTAACCTATCCAATAAAAAACCATCGACGTACCCAACTCCTTAAGTCCCATTCTCCCCAATCCCATACATATAGGTAAGTAGTTTAATTTGACATAAGCTACGTTTATAATTGAAATCGAGCGTTTGGGGACAATCGGCTAATTGAACGCAGACTCAACTGACTGTGCATGGCCCACCGCGGATTAAAGCCCGCTGTGATTAGGCCAAATTGACATAAATTGAGGTTTTGCGATCTCTTTGTACGTTTTAGTTAAATACTTTGAAGTTAGCTGTTAGCGCGCGGCGTTAGTGGATCAAAGGTGTTACTGGTTATCCGTTTGAACGGTTACAGTTCTTGATGTTGTACCTGCATACTATTAGAAGGTACCTAAGTAAGGTACCAAATTTTGTCACTGTTTATTTTGAGACGGAGACAGAACAAGCATTGATTTTTACGGTGGTACACCATCATGGGCCTCTTTCATAGTGTCCGGATATGCACTATGTATACCTACTAGATAAATTTAAAAAAATAGAAGAGTGATAAGCTAAGCAGTACTCCAAGCGAAACAGATCGTGATGAGCTTTAATCTTATATTTTTTTAGTACACACACACACACACAGCACATTAGTCATCAACCGGGAACAAATCCAGACTTCGGGCTGCTACTGAGAAATTCAAGATGGAAAACCCAATAACACTTTGTCCAACCCGGCAATCGAACCCAGACTGCTCAGCAACCACTAGACCAACGAGGCAGAAATGTTTCAGTAGTGTTTAGATTAAAGTAGATATCATTAAGGATTGGAAAGTAACAATGTTCAAACTACCAATTATAAACAATTGAAATTGATAGTAACTACATATTTTTAACACACTCCAAATGTCAAAAAAAAAATCTGCTCTCAGTCTAACCGTATGCAGCGTATTTTACATAGAGCAACTGCCTATCTGACCTCCATATCCCAGTAACTGGGTAATACGATACCCTTGGTAAGACTGGTTGACAGACTTTCGGGCTTCTGTCTACCCGTAATTACGACAAAGATCAATGTATGACAGCCGGGACCAACACAACGGCTTAACGTGCTTCCCTAAGCACGGAAGAGTCTCGATATGTAAAGATGGTCAGCCATCCACGAACCAACCCTGGCAAGCGTAGCTTAACCTGATGGGTCGGCCCGTGCAGCTGTTATAGAATAGAATAGAATTTCTTTATTCGCGTAACCAAGACTCAACAAGATTTTTAGTAAAACTTACGACGACTTAATACTTAGCCACGAGGTCCTCCGAATGTCATAAAACAACTATTTTATTTATTACACTGTTCAACCAATTGCATACACAAGCCAACACACTTACAAGCCAAGTGCACAATATCAAGCGATAGACACAGCATGCTATAATAGAAAACAAGCGCATTAACACACAGTAACAAAGTTCCAGGGTATCTCCACGAGGGGCAGGAACCACGCAAACGTCCCCCCTTGGAAACAATCTAATTTCAAGTTACTGAAGTTAAGTGACGCGTGCCCTCATAATTATCAAGTAACAGGGCCTGACATGGGCAACCAAGTAAATACGTACTGAAGTTTACTGAGCACTGTGTATTGCGGTAATCGTGTTACAGGACTGTCTGAGTTATGGAATGTTTGAAGCCTGAAAATCACATAATCTGCCAAAACTATTAATGTTGAAGTTAGCGGACGGTTCTAAAATAATGCTGATATTTACATACACACCTACATAAATTTACGCTTTCTTCCCATGGGGCTGATGGGGGTAGGCAGAAACTACAGAAAGCCACCTGCTACGATCCTTACATACTACTTTTGCGTCGTTTACGGTCATATATCTGGTCATACACGCCCGCCGGTTGCGAGTACTACGCACCTGACCTTTCTGAAGAACATAACCAGATGATATTCATTTATTTCTAAATAAATATTCATGTCAGCATGAAGTTTTTTTTTTAATTAGACTGAAAACCAGTCCCATCATAGTTAAAAAGAGGAATGAGTTTGAAATAATATGATTTAGCACTGACAGATGTGTGTTCAGTTTCAATCCCTTAGCCATGCACTTATAGACCGTAAGGTATCATTATGTATTAATCACCTCGCAAACTATACGACAATTGACAGCGACAGTCGCAACAATGACCGGTCGCATGCGACTCTCACCGGTTGTGCGCGTGCACCGTTGCGTTTATACGCTGCGATAAGTAGTGAGAGCGGCGGTTCCCCTAGCCTATCGTTGCGACTCTGCAACTCGACGCCAAGTGTGCGGAGCTTTGAACAAAATATATGAAAATTGTTGGCCGCAGCCTGTCGTTGCGACTAGTTGCCGCGCTGTCTCAGTCGGATGTCATACACATAGTGTGTTTGTGCTTTAGCAGTGAAGATCTTCGAAAATAACAATTTAGCATCTGATGACTGCAATGCAGCTGTTTGGTGACATGATCTGAACATAAAATAACAAAGAAATAGGTAAACATAAATGCAAGGTTACTTAAGTGAGAGAATGAGCTAATTAACCCATCCAAAATTGTGACCAATCGGTTGAATACTTATTACAAACAGGGTCCGGTGTAAAACGGTACGTCCGGGGACATTTAATCAGAACAAAATGTCACTCACGATGGCAGAACCCTCTAATTTGAGTCAATGGTTGGTGAGACCGGACCTTTCTCTTTCAATGTGTGATCACCATTTCCTCAACCTGAATTTAGATGGGATATTACAATCAGTTTATTGATTAACTACTTCCTACTGGAGAACTCTGGATGTCTTTATTTTTGTAACCGCAATTGACGTATTTGGTCTTCTTTGTCGTGTGGTTAGTGACTAACCTGGTGTCAGAGTTTTTATGCCGCCCATGGGCCTCTGACTTGGTTGCAAATGCCGAGAAATATCGCTCAGCATGCCAGTTTCCTCACGATGTTTTCCTTCTCAATTTTTGAAGTATGTGATAATTACGTAAAACGCACATAAATCCGAAAAGTCAGAGGGCGCACCTCTGCCTCCAGTTCGAACTCGACACATAGGAATTGGCAGTCCGACGAATAGAAAAGAATCAAAAGATAAATAAATTAATTAAAATAAAACCCTATTTTAATTAAACTCAATTACATGATTGCTATTACAACTGTAACAAATCTGAATAATTATCATGTTCCCAAAACCCACTAATAAAGAGTTGAAATTAATCTACAACGCGGGCCCAGTGCGGGTTGATAGATGTCACAACTCTTCGAATTTTTTGGTTCTAGGACATTCCGGTTTGCTCACGATGAATACCTTCACAGTTTTGAGAGCAGTGGTGATGAAATTATTTACACAAAGTAAAACACTTATCTGGGTTCCAACTCACGACCTACAAACTCGTAAGTCGGGGTCTTTACCACTAGGCCACCAGCCATCACTGCCCATGTGAACTTGAATATAAATAGTACTTAGCAATTAAGACCCAGATATATGCTAGTGATCTTGAGTGGTTAGCTTGCGTGTCTGTACTGAGCTCACGCTGCGCGTCGGCGTCGTTCGTCCAGCCAGTAGTTGTACTCGTTCGTTAAGGAGCGCTGTCCCAAATAAGACGCATTATTATTTTCTAAACATAAAATAAAAAGTATTTGAATAAAACACGTATACTAAAATTAATAATGAAATTATCTTTAAAATGGTGAAGGTTTCAAAAAAATGCGCTTGGTAGGCTTTACGTGATTCTCAGTTTTTTATCTGCATTAACTTTATAATTTAATTTCACTATGTAATATAAATAAAATCCAATTATTTTATTAAGTTATGAAGAAAATGCTCTAATTTAACATATATTTTTTCAAATCATTAACACGACTCGTTTAGACGTGATCTTCAGTATAAAATCATTAAAAGTCGGTTATCGTCGCCTTAACCACTGGGCCAGCAGAACACTTTATAAAAAATAAATAATTATATTCCTGAATGGAAAAGTCATTATAACTTAGGTATCGTGGGGCAGCAGCAGGGTAGGGATAAGGACTGGCGTGCGAGGCCTTTTGGGTTTCTTACCGGTTGCACTAATGACCCACACTTTGCACAAGTACACCTAGCTTATTTGGTAGGGTTAGACTAATACTTACCCTATGCAGTGTGCCCCCCACATTCTTTACCGCTATAATAAACTAAGCAGTTTTAAAAAATAATGTGCGCAGGATTTTGTAATCTCGATACAAAAGAGTGTCGTTTAAGTTTCTTGTCCAATCTTCCCTATAGAGATCTACGTTTTGGAATAGGCTTCAACTGTTTGATTAACTGGCCGACTCCTTGACAATTCAAAAGTGCTTGTAAATTTGTAATTGAAATTTAAAATGCTTTGAATTTCGAATCCGAATAGGGATACATTTCTTTTTGGCTCTAAGGGCCAAATCCTAACTCACAGACCTCTCTGTATTAGGTTCTCCAATATCCGTCTAAGTATATTTCGTACTCATCCAGACACTAATCTTCTTATCGTTATTGCTTAGAGTATCCGTTCACAGACAATTGTCATTAGCGATCAGAAAATTGCGAGGATACACTAAAGGATACAATAAGTTGAATAGCAACCCATTCCCTCTTGGGTTAAAACCAAAACAGGTTTATACCCAGCCACTAATCTTCTTATCGTTTTTGATTAGAGTAACCATCCCCGGATAGGTACTTGTTATTAGCCGTCAGAAAATTGCGAGGATAAAATAACGAAGTTGGATAGCAACCCATCTCGTATTGGGTTAAAAGCTAAGCAGGGTTTAACAAAACCTATTAACTAGCAAAAAAAGAAATCCGATTACTCTACAAAGTTAGAACTTGATTGATATTTCCATATCGTTAAATCAACTATCGATAAATTCCTTTAAACCTTTATTTCTCACTGCAATATTAATTAAATCTATAATTCATCAAAAGTAACAATCCAACAGAAATCCAATAAGTTAATGAAAGTGTGTTCACAGCTAGAATCTAGACCGTATTGTGCAAACTAGACGACGGACTTAAAGGTCAATCCAGATTTGATTGTAAATGTAGCTTTAATAAATTAAATTTCCTATGAATTGACCTTATTTTTTTTTTCTTTTTTTGTCGTCTGGAAATGCAATTTGTGTGTTGAAAAGATTAGCAAATGAGTAAGTTCGGCAATGCTCAGGATACGACGTATAGTCAACCTTGTAATTGACGTATCAGTTTTGACAACAAATTCTCTCTAAAATTTCACTGAGATTTATACAATCTAACTGTCAAAAAGACAAATAGACCTTGTCGTTGTATGCCTTGCAAGTGATATTCAACCTTAGGGTGTTATAGTAATTACAAAGCGCATTACAAGTATCGTAAATTCGCAACGTAACGAATCATCTTCTTTTCTCATATCGGCAAGAACTATTAAGAGTATAATTTCATAATATTCATATAAGTAGGTATAATAAAAATATTTGCTAGTCAGCAAGATGGACTGCAGGGCTGACTTCCCAAGTGACGCCCGACGTACCTACCTAATTGTCCTAACGAATACTTTTCTTCTCTTGAATCTGTACAAGCTACGTATATGGCAGTAGCCCTTGCCGTGGTTCAGTTAATAAGCAATCAGCAAGGTAGTATGGAACTGTCTACCCATAGTACGAATTGAAATAGTATCACCAATCACGGAAACCATTTGAATTTACCCCAGGTATCAAACAATATCGAAAAATGAACAACATAACTTAAAAACATCAGTTTCTGTCCAACCATGTTGTCTGACCACATCCCTACATATATCCGGAAGCGTCCACAGCGCACGTAATATCCGTCCACCATCCATAGCCTTTTAGATCCATGTAGCGGTATTTGTTCCTGCACGAAGCTTTGCCGATGATAAACGAATCACTTCGTGTGTTTCCGGCGCTCAGTGACAGCTGTCAGGCTATTGATGGCCATCCATCACTCAGATTGTTAAGTGCTGCGATTGGAGGAATGAGAGATTTCTTTTATGGAAGAAATGGATTGAAGATACAGCCAATCTGTATAGTATTAGAAATTACTTATTTTGGTTATGGTTCTGAACCAATTTGGTATCTAAAATAGAAAGTCTGGCCAAATATTCAGACTTTCTACTTCAGATACCAAATTGATTCAGATTCATTGATTATATAAATACTTGTTTGTGATAATTCGAGACTATGATAGTCTCGAATGATCACTAATGAATCATAATTGAGGATACAATAACAATTTAGTAGCTGTGCTTATGTACGGTGCATCAGATGGTACAAACATGCGAGGCAAGAAACAATAGCCAGTCAAAGCCTTAGTCGTCAGGCAATTGCCAGTTTCGCTGTGGTCTGATGCATAATACATTTAGCTAATGGATATCAGATGGGTAAACCATTTAGGAATGGTAATGAATTAAACTTCGAATTTTTTCATCAATCAGTACATTTAAAATTAGAGAAGATTCTTCTCTACTCAATTTTTTATTTTCTTGCTCTTTCAACGAAGTCACAGTCATATTATTATTAAGTGACTGGTTGACCGAGCTCTGCTGGGATGAAAATAAATAAACATACTGTCTAGGTATACCAACGTTGTATCACATTCACGAGGCTGTGAAAATAGAGAACACGAATGTTCCCAGAAATGAGACCTCCAATCTCTAACCTCTGACCCCTATATTACAACTCTCATCGAAATCGTTAGAGCCGTTTTCGAGAACGTGATTACAAATATGTTTAAGTATATGTACAAATATTGCTCATTTTATAGTATAGGATTTATTCTTTAAATTTTAGTTTAGAGAACTGTAAATATCGCTGTTATAGAGAAACCTGTACCCCTAAATGCGTAACTTATTTTCATAAACGATTATGACAAATTTGTTTCATTTTGACAGTTCAACAACATTCATTGCGTTGTTGAGCAGTTTTTTTTTTACTTATGAAGCTATGGATTAGCAATCTGTTTCAAATCGAAACAAATTGTGATTGATCGTTTATTACGTAATCACTGGAGATTAGCAGACACGAAAACAAAAGAATCCACAAAATACATAATTCATTTGTTTGACGCATGGATAAAAACAATACGTAATCCCCTAATTGCGAACGCTGATTTAATTAAATATGAGTAATCACTATTCAATAGTAGGTAACTGCGTTCGTATTGAACGAACTCCGTTGTGAAATAAAACGAATTCATTCTGAAATGGAAAAAGAATCAGCTCACCAATTTGTTGTGTACTAATTGAATTACTGTTCAGTTGAAATACGGATTTTTAGGAAACAAAACACCGTTTTAGGTAGATATTAATTTAAAGTCGAAATAAAGTAAAGTCACGTAAGTAAAAATCGTTTAATTCAAAATTCATAATTACTATTTGAACGGGGCTCGGGGGACGGCAATGGGGGAATCAGGGGCACCATTAAAAGGTACAATATTTTGGAAAAAAATAAATTTAAAAAAAATGGCTACAGTTCAGCTAGTTAACCTTATCGAGACAAAAAAAAACTGAATACAAACAAATTAAGGGAGAACTAAAATCAATACTAATATATAATAAAATTTAAATATAAAAGATGAAACTTGGTATAACAAAAATATAACAGTAAGTGCAGGGCAAAATACTCTTCTCATAAGAAAAATATTGTCTTTGACCATCAGGCTTTTTATGGTTCTTTCTGAATACCCGTATATTATTTATATAATTAATCTAAACCAATATTACAAAGAGAAAAGATTTGTACATTTCTTTGCAATGAATAAACTCAAAAACTACAGGCCGATTTAAAAAAATCTTTCACCAGTAGAATGCTATATTATCACTGAGTAACAGGAAATTTATATATATAGGAAATTTATAAGGTTATCATGCTGGCCAAACTGCTTGCGGAAGCTTGTATTATATAATTACAAACGTTCAATGATTACGAAACTTCTCTTAACTTAAAAAAGTCCAGGTTTTTCACGATATTTTCCATCACACTTTGTGAGAGATTACTGAAGGAAAATAGTAGTTCGATATTGGAAATCTTATTTGTACTGGCCAGGTTTTTAAACCCGTGACCTCTCTTTATCTAGCCCATAACTAACTAGGTAGTCCGAAAAATCATGGGCAACTACAACTAAGACTGTGGTAACATACGTCTCCCTATTTCTATTTGTTTGTAAATACCTATAATGTTTTGCTCTAGATTAAGTAATAATAATAAATAGTAAAAAATAATAGTGCTAGAATTACTAGTTCATTGTCAGCTTCTGGGAATCTAGGATCATTAATTACTAACAATAGTACTTACCTTGTCTTTTAGTCGAATAAATGTAGTATTTAGGTGTAACAGATGCTATAAAACAATAATGTAATCGTATGTTCGTGACTAAAGCCCGATTATATCAGAACATTAATAAAGTGTGAAATAAATAACATAAATGCCGCCAGTTAACTCATAATAACAATATTATGTTTTGCATATTTCAAATTACTAACTGAATCTCATACTATGAACATTGCCAACGTTTTTTTACGATTCTGACAACAAAACGTTCGCAAAAAGTAGAGCTGTATTCGTTTACATCTCTAGTAGAGTCATCAAGACTCTATTACATCGCATTCTTTTCGTTTCATACCTGTAAAAAAGTCAGGAATAAAAATAAATAAACTTTATGATCTCGTAATGGCTTCAAACAAGCGATCGTCTCGTCTTCGCACTTTACGACCCGTCTGAACATTAACGTGAATATAACAAGGTGTCAGAACCTTGACATGAATATCGCCCTTGTTTTCACACAACTTCCACAATATTAATCGTTTGGAGCTAATACAAATAAATCTTGCAGCCCGAAACATTAATGAAATTCCTTCCGCGCTATTTCTGTAGTACGCTGAACCGCGCGGAGTCAGAGTAAAAACCCTAAGATCAGCTGCGACTTGCGAGTCACAATGACCAAAATACTGACAACGACTCAAGGTTGAGCGTTCGTATAAAATGGCCGTAAGCTCGTCGGATGATTGAGATAAGTTGCCGTCAAAGTTTGTGGAGTACTCACTGTGAGGCGACGTGCAGGGGCGGGCTGCTGAGTCACTAGCACTGTACGGTCACACTACACTATCAGGTCAACGGTATGTGGTAGAGGAGAGTTACTGGCGTGTAAAATTAGCGCGGCTGTGCACTGAGCGGCATGCGTCTTCGCTGTAGCAGCGGCGGGCGGCGACTGGGGCGTCTGGCCGGCGCCCGCCCAGCCGCCGCCCGCCCCGCGCCTTATCACACGAATAAAATTTATTTAATGGATAACCGGCCCGACGATGGGATGCCCATTGAAATTTTCCCGTTTTACGACAATTATTAATGACTTAAATGGTGTTTGCCATATTGCTGCCGGCTCGGTGCACAATTACGATTATTGTTAGCGTTTCATTGAGAGTATTAAGGAATTATTGATGGTAAAAGTGTGAATTTGTTAGGGCTATCATGTTGAACTGAAACTAGGTCATAAACTCCGGATAACTAGACGTTAAAGAAATGAAACGTGATTTGCTGCGATACATCTTACTAAGTAGTCGCTTTGTGATGTGTGAATGTTCTTAATAAATAATAAGTTTCGCGTTTTCTATCAAGCATTTTCCCAACAATGTTTGGTTTGGCTTTCAATCCTCAGATGCTTTCGTCTGTAGGTATTTTCCACGAGATGATTTCTATCTGACCTATATGACCCAATTGCTGGGAAATACTGTAAAGTAATACCTATAGTCAGACTTTCAACCTTCTCACTACTGAAACGACTGCCACGTATGTGTCTGTACATCACGCCTTGTTTCCCCGAAGGGTTGGGCAGAGGTGTCCCTGTAGCAGGTTCACCCACATTTCGCCAGTTACATTTAAGTCCCATGTAATAGGGGGCGAGCCTATTGCCATCAACCGGGCACAAATCCGGACTCCAGGCTGCTACTGAGAAATTTCAGATAGAAAAACCCAATAACACTTTGCCCGACCTGGGAATCGAACCCAGGACCTCATGCTCAGCAGTAGCGCTTGCGACCACTAGACCAACGAGGCTCTGTGGTCTGTAGTCTGTAATTATTTTATAGTAATCTGTGCGTGTAACCCCCGAGAGTAACCAAAAGATAATTATTTGTGTCTCAAGACAACAAAACCAATACCGATACCTACTTACGTATAAAAGCGATTGCTTAGTATGGAGTCCTGGGTTCGATTCCCAGATCGGGCAAGAGTTTTACATTGGTGGGTAGAGAGGCTGAAGTTTACAGTAGTTTACATGAATGTACTGATGTACATCCATGTAATACTGTAGACTTCAACTTGAACGGCTAAATTCTTCAAAGGTATTGGCACACCCCTGCTAATACCTTTGAAGAATTCTGCCGTGATGTTAAATTAAATTATCTTATTTGCACATTCAGAACCTGCTGCAAACATCTCGAGCGGGTATATTCTGAGAGATCCTTATGTGAAATGCTCAACATTCCCGGAGGGTTCCGGTAGAGAACCCGTTTCTTTGAAGTCAGTTCATGGTGCGGCAGCGATCGGCATCTTAGAACAGATCTCATTTTCTCGGATCCACTCGTATGAAATACGCTTCAGAGGACTTTGATTGCTCTTCATTAGTCAAGGAGGCGTTACGTGATTATAAACTAACTAGCGACACGCCCCTGCTTTGCACAGTTTTTACGACTTGACAAAACTTCGAGATTTCTTTATTACTTGTTAGTTTAATAATAATGTTTATACACATAAACCTTCCGGACCAAGTTCTCTAAACGATGATAAAAATCTCAACAAAATCCGTTGCGTAGTTTAGAAGAAGAATGCGGTCACAGAGACGGACAGGATAGGTGAGTTTCATTTTTTTATAATATGTATATATCGCAGATGGATTGTCGAATTTGCTGTTTTACGACACGAACGACGCGTTTAGCGGTTTTTCATCATTACTTTGCCACAAAGAATTGCATAAACGTTTTTTACATTTATCAATGCAGCGGGTCAACGATTAGAGGTTATGTAAAACAGCGTGAAATGAAACGTCAACCCTAGCTTAGTAACTGCGACCTATTCGACGCTAGAAACCAAACTAAATGCTTATTGTGAATGCAAATAAGCCATTCTGCATTACTTCTAAACGTGGGTAGAAGTTTTGTTCAACTTGGCGCTATAGCTCTGTTATGTAAAACAGCTAATTAAGCAATCCATCTACAACTTATAGATGAAAATGCACTACCATACCTCTTATTTAGAGCGTTACGAAGTTTATTAAATGTCAATGGTATTATGTTTCGCTGGTAGGTAGGTAATTTGAAATCCCTGCCGAGAGCAAAACATTTTTCGAATTATATCTTTCTATGTCAGTTGGCCGAGTTGGCCTAGCATGGTGCGGAGTTCCAATACAATATGTAACACCAGTGAAAGCCTAGTGGTGTGACCGTCGCGTCGGTCTGCAATGTCATAGGGTTCTAATTTAAAGCCAACGCACGCACTTCTGACTTTTGGGATTTATATGCGGATTGTATAAATATCACTTGCTTCAAAAACGGTGAAGGGAAACATCGTAAACATAGAGAAATCTCTCATACTGGTTGGTATGAGAGATTTCTCTATGGTATGTGAGGCCAAGTCAGCGGTCCATGGATGGGATAAAAACTATGACACCAGGTTAGCCACAACCCACAAGAAAAAAAATCAATATGAAATTAGCTTACTTAAACTGGTTTCGTTACCACTGACGTTTGGTCTAAAGTACGCTTAGCATGACCACAATAGAAACGGGTTTTGTTGACGGAAAAATAGACACAATGACAGATAAACAATCACAATCCGTCATTTTGTCTATTCTTCCGTAACAAACCAAACAAAACCCGTAGAAAACCCGTTTCCATGATTGTCATGCTACGCATGCATAGTACAGTAAGGCCTAAGGAAAAGCTAGTAAATCCGAAGAACGATTCAACATAATCCAGAGTCGAGGAATAAAATTGGGACCTGAGCACATACGTCTACATCATACAAACTTCATACAAAGTAGCCATGCTGCCAACATTTTGGGCACTTGTCCTGTTCCGACTACAGCGATTCAGACAATTTTTTTGTTCCCCTCTAATTAGCTCTTTTTCCTCTTTTTTTATATACATGTACATAATAATATTAATATTTTTAGTCTGTTAGCTTATAAGTATATTAAGTGAATATTATATTACTGTCAATAAATAGACTTCTAAATACGAATTACAACTAGAATCAACATCCACAGTAATCTTAAGCCAGGCGACGTAAAATGAGCGACCATAAAGTTAGTTCACCGTGGGCGTTCAAACGAGAATGTATTGTGTTATTAATAGTACTGGGCGACGTGATAATGGTCCCATTTCTGTGATGTGTACATGTGTTGAAAAGTGGTGGTAGGTGGGGATTTGAAGGTGTTATTGCGACGTAATCTTTGAGTTAAGATGGGCACCAGCTGCCCATTATAGCGGTTTATTTATTTATTTTCCTATGACAAAATTTAATAATACATATCGTGCAAACATAACATCATGGATGGAGAAGGAGAGGAAGACCAAAGAAAAAGAGGATGGATTGTGATAGGAATGATATGAAAGAGAAATGAGTGAATGATAGCGTGACGGTTGACAGGGGAGAGTGGACAAAGAAAAAGTGGTGCGCCAATCCCACGTAGCATGGGACAAGGGGCAGGAAGATGAGGATGATAAACTTTATATCACGCCTGTAAACCCCGTAGAAACATGCAGTCATTACATACATTTTATCAGTTATAGAATCAAAAAGCTTGAATAATGTTTGACTGTTTTGATGCAGTATGTTGAGAAGGTTATTATAGTGGACACATTTTAAACTAGAGCAGTAGTCGGCAAACTCATTAGTCAGTAGAGCCAAATATCAATACTATAACTACTAAGATTTCTTATGAGAGCCAATCCTTTCTGTGTGTCCAAACTGTCTCAATACACTTTTCTTAATCCTTAAAACTCCCATGCTCTTTCACTCCACAACGCAGGAAGCGTTGCGTTGCGGAGTTTTAAAACGTTAAAATTAACTTGCTAAGAAGTAGGATGCCTTTATAATCGTCATCATATCGACTGATATAAATATGATGAAGTCATCTTGCTTATTAACAAGTTAACCAAGGAAACTTTGAAAGGTACAAGTATATGATTAATTTTCGATGTCCTGTTAATTATTGTGAAAATACTCCGGAAATAAAATCTTTGAAATATAGTTTGAATTTTGAATAAAACTTGGTATCTTGCTTAATGATCGAAACCTACGTGCGTATTTAAGCTCGCGCTCATCGAGATTCGTACAGAGCTGCACTCTATTGGCCAAAGAGCCGCACGCGGCTCGCGAGCCGCGGTTTGCCGACCACTAAACTAGATCATCGCGTAAGTCACTTACTGGTTGTAGGTCCTGAGTTCGAACCCAGGAAGGCGCTTCACTTTGTTTTCATAATTTAATTACCACTGCTCTCAAAATGGTGAAGAAAAATATCGTGAGAAAACTGTAAAAATGTACTGGAAACAAAAATTCTTCGACTTTGTGACATCTACCAGCCCGCACTGGGCCCGTGTGAAAGATTACAGTCCACTCCCTCTCGAAGACAGAAGGCCTGTATCCCAGCATTGTTTTTCGAGAATTTGATTTAAAAAGGAACCAAAATGACATAACAGATAGACAAACACAGACAATAAAAGTGTACTCAAATATTTCTGTCGCAATAATGCATCATATGCGTGGGTACTATAATGCTTTGGTCACATTAAAAGCGGATAGGACCAGGGAGTAAGTGGTTCGCACAGAAGAAGATGTGGTCACTCCATGGACCCCGTAACTTCGTTTAAATAAATTATTGTAGCGAGTTGTCCGATTTTTGTCATTATTAGCCTCCAAGAGTGGCGATATATGTATACAAGCAAGCAAACAAGGTCGTAGCGGGTCTACCCAGGGTTCGCCCCCCGGGTAGCCCCGCTACGACTTTGCTGACTGCTCGTATTTTAGCTACAATATGTAGGTACTAAGCATTGAGGTACTAACGCACTAGTAAGTACATAGCATTTCAACGGTACTAAGAAATTCCTATTTCCTATGTAAAGCTTGTGCTGATACAAGTGAACTGGATCAACCAAAACTCGTGTTTGTGAACACTCTGCCTGAGAGCGTCGTCGTCGCCGAAAGCTTTCAGTGTAAGCTGCGACGTGCATCGCTCCGCTATCTATATAACCGAGGTTTAACCCTCAGGGTTCCGTAAGGGCGGAGGGGCATAAATGTGAGATGATATTCGTGTAATTCAACGCAAGTGCAAACATTTGTAGATATCACGATGAAATATCGTTAGGAGTGTATGCGTCAGAGCGGTTTTATGCGAAGAGCTTGGGCTTTGATGACGTAAAAGGTAATGTTGTGGGCGGAATTAGGTTATATATATGATTGTTTAAATCATTCTGTTTAGTAAATTAGGCGACAATGAACTCTAAGTGGTGTCTGTCATGGTCCAAACTGGGGTTAAAGTTGATTCTTCTGAGTTTTCTTTCTGGAAGTGTTGAAGAATATGAAGTCATATGGGATGCATTTTATACTGCTGTTGCTAGGCACATTGCAGTTTCCAGGCAGTCTGGTACATTTTGGTCTCAGTATTGATTCGATTAGACAGGTTGCTTAACTAAATCAATGTTTAGCTACAGGAAGAGCTCGTGGCTACGCAATAACAACCGCACGGGTCAACCCATTAGGTTAAGCTACGCTTTACGGGGTTGGTCCGTGGATGGGTGAGCATCTTTACTTACCAAGACTCCTCCGTGCCTCGGGACGCACCTTAAGCCGTTGGTAACGGCTGTCATTCGTGGATCTTTGACAGACGTTACGGGTCGTCAGAAGCCCGAAAGTCTGACAACCATGCAGTTTTACTAAGGGGTATCGTATTACCTAGTTACTGGGTTGTGGAGGTCAGTTATGCAGTCGATCCATGTAAAATACTGGTTAGCTGCTTCCAGTTAGACTGGAAACTGACCCCAACATAATTTGGATAAGGCTAGGCGGATTGTTTGAGACTACAACTCCAGAACTTTTGGTATTCATTAAGCCTGTTACTTGGTGTCTAATGCAAGTACTTCATATCCAATAATAAGTTTATTAAGTAAAATCAATCAAAATTAACTTTCTTACTGCTTCTATTATATTGATACCGAGATATAAAATTGATATCATCACAATTTCATTTAGATTAGTAAGTGAACAAATTTTCCCTATTATTCAAATGCTCTGAAACAGTTAAAGAGTAGTAAAAAATGGAGATTTCGCAATTCCGAGATTCGTGAGATCTGAACAAACAGCACTGGCTGCCGCTGATCGAGGACATTATTTATACTGGGCGGGTAAAGTGGTACCTAACTATTCCAGCTGAATGTTTGAATTACGTTTACGATTCCCGTTAAAAAAGTTCTAATGCACTTTTTGATTTAAGGCTCTTTCAAACAGGCGCGACACGCGACGCGATACAAAGACACCGCTCGTCGCGCGACGAGCGGTGTCTTTGTGTCGCGTCGCGTGTCGCGCTTGTTTGAAAGAGCCTTTAATCTTGAGAATTAATGTAGGTATTAAAATGGGATAGAAAAAAAAAGTAGCTTGTTTGACTTACGTAGTCAATAGTACTCGTTACGTAGCTGTGCGAAAGTTATTTCTTTTTTCGTAGGCTTCATCATCTGCCTAGTCTTTTTCCAACTATATTGGGGTCGGCTTCCAGTTTTACCAGATGCAGATAATAAGAATACCAGTATTTTACATGGAGCGATTGCCTATCCTAGGCATAAAAAGCTTACAATTTGATAATGCTCTCTTGATGCTTGAACTGAAAGCCTACAGATTGTCTGATGGTTTTCCAGGATCAAGCCCGCCATTAAGAGGATTTACGAGTACTTATATTCTGTGTAGAATCCTCAGAATGTCCCCAGGTATCATTCTTCCCAGGGCATACACTGACTGATGAAATCAGTGGGTTCAAGCGATTTTCCTTCTAAATCCTAACTATATAATACTAGCTTCAGCCGTTTTAGTGTGAAAGCGTAACAAATAAACAAACATACTCACTTTCCCATTTATAATATTAGCTAGCATTATGCATACGAAAGTGAGTATATTGTTGAAATTTGGATATTCCCACGGGATCGATACTTATGCGGGTGAAACCGCGGGGCGCAGCTAGTTATACCATAAAAAAGTTACGTTTCCTCACTGGAACCTTATTGACACAAGATCTTTAGCAGCACAAGCATTTTCCATATTTAAGAAGGTTAGATCGAACACAACCGAGTGCCAATATTGGCACCGTTCATGCATCTTGCCAGCTACCCCTTTAAAAAAGTGCGATAAGGAAAGTGTTTTCCGCCTCCCCCTTCTTTTTATGACCTCCTAAACATCTTTGCAGGCTTTATCGAAAGCATGCGATGCTCAGATATTCAAGGAATATAATATTTAGAGCAGATAGGGCTGACTCATTGTCTTATCAGGAATTATGAGAGTTCAACGCATCTGTCACTTTTTACCTGGCCATAGAAGGGTGGGTAGTGCTTTTTACTTGAGTTTGTTTACAAACTTGCAGCCTAATTTTAATAAGACTTTTAATTTTAATAGCTTGTCTTTTTCTTTTGAAATTACGAGAAGAAAATGCTTGGTTGTCTTTATTTGTTTAAATATGTTATTATGGCACGATATTATTCAAAGGTTTTAGAATTTTAACTATTCTGATAAGTCATGATCAAAAGGGATTTGAACTGTATTTTCTTGGAAAATTCGTATAACGAACTTTAGCTAATAAAAGATGAATAAGTTTAGTATATACTAACCTTTACAAAGCATTTTTTTTTAAGTGAAACTTCTTTACGCACGCTTGACTTGGGGAGTAAGCTGGCGAACGCGTGATCGAAAGCGTTACGAAAAGTGTGATCGGGCAAGGCGAACGGAAGTTGAGTGGGGATATAAGCAAGAGACAGCAGTGCGCGCGCACATTTTCTTTCTCTGTTCCTCTCATAGCCAAAAGATCTATGCAAAAATATTCATTTACCAATGAAAACATGAAATAAATTTAAATATTTGTAGAAAATTAATATTATGTATATGTACATACATGTATATATTGTACACACACATATATATACATACAGATGGAGTGAAAGAAGTTTCACTTCAGTCGTGTGGTCATAAGCACACTCGCTTTTTTTAAATCTAAAGTCTAACGTCTATCAACCCTAACTCTAGACATGAAGGTCGCAGGGTAAGTGCGGGTCACGCAGACCCTTTCAGCATTCCAGGCGGGTATTCAACTTTAACCCTATCTATTGCTAACGAGCAAAACATAATAATGTAATTAATGATCCCTCATCCAAATGAGATCATTTCATTAGGGTTTTAGGGATTTTTCGTGCTTTCGTCATTATTACGGCCCGTACTGTTTAATATGGGTTTTATAAAGACTGCAAAAATGATTAAAAAAATAAAATTAAAAGAAGTTTGCGTTTAAAAAGATAATTGTGAATCGAATCATTGGGTATCTCATCATACAATCACTGAATAAATAAAAAAAAACGTTGACTACCAATCCATCGGATCGTAGTTTGTTGTAATTTTCAGGCAGGATGAGGCTTCTTCCTATAGTTTTGACTTAGTTTACTCGGATTGTTTACGACACTCACAGGGAAAGGGCGGCCTTGGCCTGGATTAAAAGGGACATCCAACATTCGATAAAATATTATTAACTAGGACAGTAAAAGAGAGGAAATATTTCATCATAATCAGCTTATAATGTTTCCACTGCTGAGACTCATACCTCCTCTCTGTGAGAGGGTTTGGGCCGTAATCCACCACATGGACCCAGTGCGGGCTGTTAGATGCCACATGTCTTCAATTTTTTTTTTTGGTTCTAGTACGTGCCGGTTTACTCTCAATGTTTTCCTTCACAGTTTTGAGAGCAGTGGTGATGAAATTAAATACACAAAGTAAAGCACCTGCCTGGATTCGAACCCACGACCGTAAGTCGGGACCATTACCACTGGGCCACTACTGCTCTCAAATACTCTCGCAAGGAAATATTTACTTACGCATAAAATCATGCGAAACCAATGATTGAGTCTGCTCGAGTAGATAAAATCATAGAGACTAGATTAAAACCATATCCCGGTATTTTTTTTTTTAAATAAAATGGTTCACTGACTAATTTAATGAACACAAAATAATATTTTAATAACCTGCGATGATTATTTTCTTTAAAAACCCAAAACCGTTCCCCTCATATTTAAAACCACTATATCTTAGCAACCCTGTATATTTTGATGCTGTCACTACCGCATGTTGCCACATTGTCGGCCTTGTGACCCGCCCCCTGGTCCCCTTTTGTGATGAATGGCTTTTTGCATTATGGCCCTCTCTCATCCCCTTGAAAAAAAAACTACGAGTAGAAATGATAAGTTTGTAAAAAAGTATCTAAAATGTTGTTTTATCGTTTCAGGAGGTAGGAATTAATTAGGGGCGGGTCAAGGTAATGCGAACAAATTTCAATTGTTGTAGTTTTTTTAGGCTATCTTGTACTTACCTGTACCCTCATTGCATAATACACGATCAATCACAATTTGTTTCGATTTGAAACAGACTGATAATCCATTGCTTCGTAAGTTGGAAAAAGAATCTGCTCAACAACGTAAATAACGCAATGAATGTTGTTGAACTGTCAAAATGAAACAAATTAGCCATAATCGTTTACGAAAATAAATTATGCAATTAGGGTACTGGTCGTTTTCATACAGGTTCACACGATAATAACATTCAATAAGTCATGGTCGTTTTTCATATTTAGCTAAATCTGTAACTAAGTCTGGTAACTACTGTAAACTATCGGAACTAATTCTATAAAAAATATAATATGTATAAACATAATGTGTCAAGGTACGATTCCCTAAAACAGCGGTCGCCGCACAGTGGAACGAATGTATGGGAGCGGTTGGACGTAGACATGTCCGAAAAAAAAGAGTAAAATTATGCCAAACTAATGATGCCATCTTATTCGATTACTTAATGCCTTCATAACTTGTGGTGATGAATTTCTTCATAACTCCCATATTTCGGGAGTAATTTGAGAAAATGTGAAATTTTACTATGAAAATGAGTGTATCGAGCTCTCTCCCTCCTGATTCCGGGCTTGTTTCAAGTAGCGGTCTCTAATATCATAATGCTAATACTAAGAGCTATATTTAATACTAAGACACATAGTGCGCCAAATGTGCACTTTCTGGGATAAAGAGTGATGTTTATTTTATAACACAATTTTTTAATTTTTTGTTTATTTTGTTGATTAAAACCGTTTTTCTAAAGGTTTACCTTATTACAATAACATTTCTGATCAGCCAATTAGAGAAGATATAAGCTAATTAGGATATATAATTAGGGACTTAAGGTTTACATATAAAACTGATGCACTAATGATTACTGATAAGAACATTGCTATTATTTAATTACTAAATGGCTCTTAATACACTAATTTAGCATGCATCATTTACTAATTATCACAATAACTAATTACCTTGCAATATTTAACAAAGGATACCTGGGATACCTGGATTTTATATAAATAGGTCACTATTAGTAACTTTAAAATCAGTGTTGATTTACACCTCGTTGTATCCAAGCTAATCTCGCAATGTATTTTCCAAATTTTAATACAAATCTTGATATTCACGTTGCTTTATGCGCACGCGCACATAAAGATTTACGCGACTTTAACTATTTGTTCAGTGTTTTAAAAGATAACAGTTGTGTTCAGTTATGTGAAAGTGCTGAAACAAGTTTAAAAGACTGGTGTCGTCGATTTTGCTACCGCATTTATGCAAAATGGACACAGTCTGGAAGAAGCACAGATAAGTTTCGGAAGAAACATGAGATTTGGCTACAGGCTGCAATTCAATGGCCGGAATTACAGAATGAAAATATGGAACCTTCTACAGAAAATATAAGTGACGTCATCGAGCCCATAATTTCTCCTGCTAAATCTGATGCTTCAACTTGTACACATCCTAGTCCTCGTAAATCTTTTGAGGACCTTAGTAACCTGCAAAAAAGAAGACGCACCACTGAAGATAGTCTTTCATGCAGCAGTAGCAGCGCTGAAATTATGTTTTCGGCCGAAAGGGCGCTTCAAAAGGCAGGACAAAGCGATACAGCTTATGTTATGAAATACTTGACGGAGAATCCAGAAGAGGCCTCAAAAATCAAAGCCTTCATTGAAGGTAAATCAATTCAGGTACGGGAAATATCCCCTTTGAAGGCATTGGCTCTTTATGTATCGATGAACTTATCGAAATGGCGCTATAACACTCTTCGGGATTTCAACACTCAAGAAGGAGCTCTTCAATACCCGAGTTACTACATGTTGGTTAAAGAAAAAATTAAGTGCTATCCGGCCAAAGAAGATCTCACAGTTACAGAGAGCTCTGCAAAAATCAAATTACAAGCCTTGATGGATTTAACCTCAAGAAGACTTATTAGGTCGTTAGAAACCCCTGTTGATCCCAATCAACAGCTCGTATTGACCAGCAAATGGGGTTTTGACGGATCATCTAGCCAAAGCATTTATCATCAAAGGACGAGTGAAGATGAGCAAATCGATCTTGCTAGTAATTTTATGATTAGTCTTGTACCACTGCGGCTCGTCTCAAAAGGTGTAACAATTTGGGAAAACGAGCGACCATCTTCCACTTCATTTTGCCGGCCAATATTGTTTAAGTTTATAAAGGAAACCAAAGAAAATGTGCAGAGAGAGATGGCTGAAATCGAAGCAGAGATTGAAGCCTTAACTCCATCCACCATCACTGATGGAATTAGTGTCAAACACCAACTGCTGTTGACAATGATTGATGGTAAAATTCATTCCATTATATCCAATACAGCAGCTTCAGTGTGTGACATATGCAAGGCTTGTCCTAAAGAAATGAATAATTTAGAGTTAATCAAAGATAAACACGCAAACGAGGACATGTATAAATATAGCTTAAGCACCCTTCACGCTTGGATTCGCTCAATGGAATGCTTATTACACATTTCCTACAAATTAGACATAAAATCATGGCAAGTAAGGGGTGATATAGCAAAAAGGCAAGTTGATGACAGGAAGAAAAGAGTTCAAGAGGCTGTAAGAAGAGAAACGGGCTTACTTCTCGATGTTGTGAAACAAGGCAGTGGATCCACCAACAATGGCAACTCGGCAAGGAGATTTTTTGAAAACTACACTAAATCTGCTGAACTGACCGGAATAGATGCTATGCTTTTAAGAAAAATCTGTGTGATCTTGCAGTGTATTTCATCAGGAGAGAAGATCAACGTAACTAAATTCCGAGAGTTCTGCTTTGATACTGCTAAGCTTTACGTGGAGTTATACCCATGGTATTATATGCCTTCTTCACTTCATAAAATTTTAATGCATGGGCCAGACATAGTTCAGAACATGTCAATTGTGCCCATTGGTTTTCTATCCGAAGAGGCATCTGAGGCTAGAAATAAAGATTTTAGAAAATATAGAGAGGGGCATTCTCGAAAGCATAGCAGTATCTCATGCAATGAAGATATTATGCACAATCTTTTACTGTCTTCTGATCCACTTGTTACAAGTATCCGTCCAAAAGGAAATAAGTTTGTAAAAAAATCTTCTTTTAAGGAATTTTATGAGCTTACGGATTCTGAGAAAAGTGATATCGAATTTGTTAACATAAATGATTTAGCGGACATCGATTCTGAATTTGAATTAATTGATGATGATGATGATGACGAAGATAATTAAATGATGTTATTGTTTTAAAATGTGTAACTTAGTAAATTAGAGCTTACGTCTTAATTATTTATTGTACTTTTAATGAAACTAGGTAATTTATTATCAACTTACTTAAAAGTCATACTCTCATCAGTTCTTGTGAATATTTTTGTTAATATATATTTCTGTATATATATAATATATTTATAGACCTCTTAATAAGTCTGTCTGCGGTTTAAAGTAAATACAAATGGGGAAAAAACGTTTTTTTTTTTAAATTTTCATTTCCTTTTATCCCAGAAAGTGCACATTTGGCGCACTATGTGTCTTAGTATTAAATATAGCTCTTAGTAATAGCATTACGATATTAGAGACCGCTACTTGAAACAAGCCCGGAATCAGGAGGGAGAGAGCTCAATACACTCATTTTCATAGTAAAATTTCACATTTTCTCAAATTACTCCCGAAATATGGGAGTTATGAAGAAATTCATCACCACAATTTATGAAGGCATTAAGTAATCGAATAAGATGGCATCATTAGTTTGTCATAATTTTACTCTTATTTTTCGGACATGTCTACGTCCAACCGCTTCCATACATTCGTTCCACTGTGCGCCGCCACATAACGGCTGTCATAAAAATTATGGCAGCGGGGTTTGACTTTACGGTATCAAAAAATGCTCTCTAGGAAAACACACCAACTTACTTTCATAAATAACGTTTTATGACACATGCCTGAGAGATGTTTCTCGACGACATGTGAAGCCAAGTCAGGGCCCTTTGGCGGAATGAAAGCTCTGACATCAGAGGCCCTAGATAAAGTGACGTTCATCAGCGATAATTTTCAAAGCAATGTAATAAGCATTATCAGCAAATCTACCTTGATATTAATCACGGACAAAAAGCTTAACACAAAAGTTTGAAAAGCGATTGCAACTTGTCTAAGCCCTCAGGTTAATCACTAAACACTTGAAAAAGAAAGAAAGAGTGACGTCATTCGTCGGTAAATTGCGGACGCTACGTGGCGGTCACCGCTCTTCTAGGAAACCGTATTGCGAATTATTCGCTTTAGTCATTTTGTCACTAATTTTAATTGAATTATAACTAAAATAACAATCCAAATTTTTGCATGTCACATTTTTAGGGTTCCGTAGTGAACAAGGAACCCTTATAGTTTCGCCATGTCCGTCTGTCTGTCTGTCTGTCTGTCCGCGGCTTAGCTCATAGACGCTTAGTACTAGAAAGCTGTAATTTGGCATGAGTATAATATATAATCACGCCGACAAAGTGGTAAAATAAAATGATGAAAAAAAAAATTTTTTATGGTTCCTCCCCTACACGTAAAGTGGGGATGATTATTTTTTTCTCATCTATCCCATAGTGTGGGGTGTCGTTGGAAAAGTCGTTCAAAAATATCGTGAGTTTGTAAAACCATTTTTGGATTCAGGGATTCGTTTTTGAAATATTAAGCTTTAAAATTCAAATTTTTGTTATAGTCAAGTGTGGCCCCCTTTTTTTTTTGGGTACGAAATTATCAAATAACTTCTCCCGCTCTGGGAAGAGCGGGAGGGTGTGTCAGACTCTTACTGACTAAAACCCACCCGTGTTCCTTCGGTTGCCCTGTTGCCGGGGGCCACGATCTCGAGTGTGGCCCCCTGCCAGCTAAATGGTTGGTTTTGGATATATTAAAAATTCACGGCAGTAGTATATGTAACAAAATTAAAAGGAAAAGTATCACAGCTAAGTAGGCTTTACAAGTTAACGAGTAATAATCGACCAACTTACAACTTATATTTGTAAGTTAAGTTTACAAAGTTAAGTTTGTTCTTGGGATAAATTCATCCCAACTACGGAACCCTTCATTTTGCGTAGTCCGACACGCATTTGGCAGGTTTTATGACTAAGTGTTAGGATCAAATTTATTATTCATCTTAAAATTGAAATTCTACTAACACTTATGGCAAATAAATTGATTTGATTTGATAAAGAAAAAATATTTATAACTTTGATTGTATTGAATCAACTCAAAAACTGCTAGACCGATTTAAAAAAAATCACTAGTGCTATATTTATCACTGAATAATAGGCTATAATTTATAAAGTTTACGCGGGCGAAGCCGCTTTGTTGAAAGTTAACTCAGTAACCCGGAGTCTATATTCCTGGGATGGGGCATTGCACATTGACTGGCAAAAACTGGGTGAACTATACACTTCTACCTAGATACTTTTATATTACATTAAAATGCCTGTACAATTTTACCTAACAATATTTAAAATTAGGTGGATATAACATGGTTATGAAATTGATGAGCGTATAATTCCAATTTCGTCCAATCCGTTTTACGGTAGACCTCGCAATTAACAAGTATCTAATAATGCGAAACAAATCCATGAACGTACACTCTAATTTGCTTTGTTTGTTGTTGATTTCATATTTTATTATTATCCTTGGATAAAGCTTTCTGTTAGTCGATAGTTCACTATGTAATTAGGTTTATGTACTTTAACTTGTAACAACTTCATTTCAATTTTCAATTTTCCACACATTCGAACTAATACGTATTGAATTGATTATTATAGAACATAATATTATAAATGAGCACAAACATAGATCTTCTGTTACCACCTAAGTAGTAATTTTACAAGATTTACGGCTCTTTGATCTTTCTATTGAAAAAGTTTTTAGGAATCATAATTGATAGCCAGTTAACTTGGAAGCTACAAGCAGAAGATATCAGTAAACGTTTAAGCACAGTCGCTTTTATGTTGCATAATCTATCAAAAAAAGTAAATTTACCGACAATATTAGTGGCTTATCATGGTCTAGTAATTTCCATTTTGAAATTTGGTATTATATTTTGGGGTCACTGTAGTGAACGAGAAAGCATTTTCAAAGCTCAAAAGCGCTGCCTGAGATCTATATTTGGTCTGAAAGTAACAGACAGGTGCGTAACTATATTTAAGTCTCATAAAATTATTAACCTTCCCATGCCTTTTTATCCTTGAATTAGCAATATTTGTATCAAATAAAACACAAATCGATGTCTTTTTGCAACTTTAATAGAAACAAGAAAACGAAGTACAGCTATGAGATCTGAACACCTGAATCTTTTATGCACGGGCGTATTCGCTAGCTTATTAAAAAGAAATTTGATTTGTATGGCTCCTGTAATCTTTAATAAAATACCTGACCAAATTAAAAACTTACCGTTGCAAAAATTTAAAAAAACGTTTCACAGAATTACTTGTCGATAAATGTTATTATTCTGTGCAGGATTATAAAATGATAATTTTTTGTACTATCTTTATCATCCTCTACTTTGTATTACATTTGCATGCTATAATTAAGGCAGAATGTACATGGATCCTATTACCTATATGATTTAACAACTTATTATTATGTACCTAACTAAATTCTAAGCAAATAAAGATCTATTCTATTCTATTCTAAAAAAGTTATAGTTTCGAATCCCTAAAGATAGTGGGGATCGAAAAGTGAGACGGGTTTTAAGTTCTTATTTCAGTTAGAAAAATCTCTTTAGCATTGCAATAGTTATAACATAAATAATGTTAAGCCCATACCCTGTCTTATTCAAGCTGATAACCCTTTAGCGTTGTGTGGGAATACTACAGATAACCCTAGCTTAATGTTTGATAGAATTTTTATATTAAAGAAAAAATGCATCGTTCGAATCCTTTCGAAATTACAGATTATTTTGACGAGTTCCTGAGGGAATAAGTTTTTATATTAGTAGTAAATGTGTAGAAGTAATTTAATGTCGGTAAAGAAAATACCCCAGACGGTAGAAGGTTTATATTGCTGGTTCGTTCTGAGATACAATTTGCGAAATCGGTAGCGTGAGGGCAAGCACTTTGTAGGAAAAATAAAAATGTTTCTGAAGCATGTGTGGCATAAATCGCGTAACCAGGCAGTATCGCGACATGTGCCCTATAGATACCTCTACGATAATATCAGAACGTCGCAAATTCTGCATTCACCTTACTAGAAATTCTAATTGAAATTCAATTATCAGACAAACTTCTTAAAACAAACTCAAAAGCTCAAACGCGCGTCCTCTGCGTGTCTGTTCCCTATACATATGACTTGCAGTACACACACGCTTTGCAAAGAGCGAGGTTTCACGAAGTGTCGTTATCTCCCACATAATACCACTCAAATTGATTTCCTCGTTCAAAGACATTTCCAGGACTTGAACGTCTTTATTGATTAAATTGATATCAAATTGAATCCCCCTAACATGCGTGTGTTCGGAGAATTCAGGGAAATTGCCTGTCAATTATATGTGTCAAATTACCTCCCTATTATGTTGTTTCAAAATCAGCAGAGTAATTGCGTTATATACATAAAATGGAAACCGATTGCAATGCCTTTCATTTTGATGCCTTTGACAGTTCAGCCGAGTTTGTTGCGTTATTTATGTTGTTGAGCAGACAACTTTTTCAATCCTATGAAGCAATGTTTGTCAAAATCAAAGGCATTGCTATCGATTGCCATTTAATGAGTGTTACGCATTTACCCCGCAAACTTAATTTATTCAAATTAGGCCGAATTCATGTAGAACGCAGTTTTCATACATTTTGCCAAATCAGCGCGAACCGGCGCCGACAAGCGCCGACAAGCTCCTATCTGATTAGTTGGCGTCAATTCGCGCTGGTTCAGCAAAAAGTATGAAAACCGCCTGTGCCGACCAGCATTGACAACTAACACTTGTCGGCGCCGACAAGCGCTGGCATATCGGTGCCTTTTACCAGCGTTCTGCATGAATGCGGCCTAGGCTGAGAATCTAGATATTTTGAACATCATTTACATGAGACAGTTTCCCAAAACATTCTAGTGTTTTAGCTGGCAAGAGGAACTGACTCAACAAACTCCCCAGCAACACATGATTGTGTCTGTTTGTCTTATTTAGCTGGTTATTTGTTAACAGTACCCATCTGATAAGTGACTTTTTTATTTAGCTGCTTCAGAAGACAAAAATCAACACATTTTCAAAATGCGCCGTAACTTTAATGTGCGTTGATATTTGCACAATAGGACTTGTTTTAATTCCTTCTTGTTTCTTTTTTATGGATTTGACGAACATCAATTTTGATTTTAAATTAGCCTCTGCCCCCGACTTCGTCCGCGTGTTTTAAAATAAAACATATAATATGGCAATAGCATAGATTTCTATCTGTGAAAGAATTTCTGAAATCGGATGAGTAGTTTTGGAGATTATCTCCTACATCCCAACTTTACATCCACATACCACATTTTTTTTATTCTACATTTCTTTTTTTTCCAGCTTTACATCTTTTTAGTATTAACATAAATTCATATCGATGCAACACTAGTAAGAAGATTGTCAATTATTTTCTTTTTTTTTACTAGCTGTCCCTGTCCCACTCATGGGCAAAGGCCTTCCTCCACTCCTTCCGTCTTTCGCGAGCCTGCGCGTCCCCATTTCCAGTTTTGACCGAACCTATCCAGCTCGTCCCGCCATCTCCTACGTGGTCTGCCGTGACCCTGCCTCACTATATCTTTATACATCTTTGTCAAATGCGCAGACAGGTAGAATGCAATTTTATATTGCCATTAAATAAATACATGCACTGATAATCCTTAACAAGTATAGCAGTTCTTCCACAAGGATTGAAAACATCAAACAAGATTGATGCGTTAACCCTTCACTGTCAGATAATGTTCAGACTATCATAACATCCCGTGAAAGTACCGTCCGCGCCGAGTGGATAACCCTTTTCCTCGGTCACCTTTTACAACCCTCTCGGGACTACGGAAATGGGATGTAGAGAATATATTTTTTTTCTTTTCTAAAGCGGCAGAATCAGAAACGTCTTTCTCGGATAGGTGCGATTTTTTTTATCAAGAACGACTACCATAAAATATCTAAAAAAGGGCCACCACGAAGTAGGTAAATATTCATCTACCATATCCTGCGCATGGGCACTGGCCACTAAATCCAACCATAAAAAAAAAATCTTCTTATAAGTCATGATTAAAAGTAATTTCAAAATCGAACTCTTATTGACAAAAGATGAATGCCACTCTCTTGCCATCCTTTTACCACTACCTGAGCTAATTTTACTGTTTAGCTTGTGCTCTAAAAACTATTATATATATATTATATATTATCTAGGAAAACTGCAAACGTGAGACGTGATGAGTCTCGATATCTAGACACAATAAAATAAAACGGATTTGAAGTTTTTTTTCGGGGGTCATCGAATTGTGGTAGTGATGTTACTTGAAGTATGAGTTGAGAAAATCTGTTTTCTTATGTTTTATCTTGTTCTTGTTACATCAATCACGTCTGTGTGAAGTTTACACAAGAAAATCCTGATGTGTTCAAACTGATATTTCAAGTGATTACACTAGCTTCGGTCGATGACCCCACTAAAAAAAACTTCAAATCCGTTTTATTTTATTGTGTCTAGATATCGAGACTCATCACGTCTCATCAAATCTCTTAATCATCAAATTTCTTTTTTTATCGAATTTAGATATCACGTCTGCGCGGTTTCGATAGCTTATTATATTTGACCCTGTATATTAAATACCACGAAACTTGAAAGGCCATAATGTTGATCAGTTATACATATACTGGTGTGAAGAACGCTCGTAACGTTATATTGCTATAAAAAAACACTCTTGACTTTGAGGATTATCATTTAAAAGTGCTTCCACAAGTGACGAACCTGAACACCAAACTTGCAGAGTGTGGGCCATCTTCCACACCATGACATGAGCTGTTCTTGTATAGTTTGTGCTGACTCAAGAGAAGAAACTCAAAGACTACGTAGGAAGACTCTTAACCCAGAATACCTTAGCCACCAACCCACTGCCACGACCTACATCAAACGTTCTCTGTCGGGAACCATAAAGCCATTAAGTATATACAAGAACATGTCTTCGCTCTTATATGCGTAGGCGTCAGTTGTTATACCATTAAGTTTTCATCGTTCAGATAAATATGTAATAGAGGTAATATTTATGTAGGTTAAGTCAGGGCTCGGATAACGGTATATTTTTCGAAACGGTTTCGTCTTAAAAACTTAAGAAGCGATTTGTTTCGGTTACGTTCGAACAGAACGATATAAAAACTTTTTTGAAGAAGAAATAAAATTTAAATCATTCTCGGGTAATAAAACGTTTTTAACCGTTTTTATTTTTCCATTTTTGGATTGATCTATAGGAAACTCGCAACACAACCCTTACGGCAAGCGTATTGGAATCAATGATGTAATGAAATGAAGGTAAGGTACAATTTAACTAAACCAGTTCATGCATTTTGGCGCACGCGCCGTGCGCGACTGCGTCCTTGCGGAAAGAACCGGTTTTTATTTTGCGGAATAAACGTTCTCATTTCATTTTCGTTCCGAATAAAATGTTGTGCAAGGAACTGTTAGAAACGTTTTAAAAACGTTATTTTAAATAACGTTTTTACTAAAAATGAATAACGTGTGTTTCCATTTCTGGCTCTGGATCACCGCCTGCATGCGATCAGGCATGCTCTGGTTAATGTTCTTATTTACTGGGGGAATTTCATCCCAGGCAACCACCAGAGTGGTTTTCAAATCATGGAGGGTCTAAGGAGGGTTGAGACTTTACCGGATTGGCTTTTTAAGCATGCCCCATGTTTTATGGGATTCATGTCTGGGCTTTTTGCTGGCCACTTGGCAATTGAGTTTCCATAGCAGAAACCCTAGGATGTTAAACCAGATTACATAAATAATAACACAGATTTGTGTATTGATGTCACGCGATTTCTCATTGCTATATTCAATTATGATTCCACATTTAAAACTGTTATATTCATGGACCAGGACTAATAAATATAAATCCTGTTTACTTAGTATCAAAACGAATTATAGTTTACCAGTAATTTTCGATATTATTGTAAACAATTGTACTTTTTCTTTAAATGCATCCTCGCGTTCGCTTTTCATTCGGTTGTAATTATTTATCATAGTGTATAAAAACTTTCTCACACTGCTTCTAAAAGTTTTGGGGAATGTTTTACTTGAAATACGACAAAATATACATAAATTTGTTTTCGTAAGAGGCAATGATATTTTAAGTAAAAAGACGTAGATAGGTTACCTACCGTACATTCGTTCTTCAAAAACGGCATTTTGTCACGCTATTAGATGACACGTGTAAGTAGGACAGCATGTCGTAATTATCGGGAGCGAAAATGAGACAAGACGAAGAAAATGTGGCAAATTAGCCAAATTTTGACGTGCCTCTTGCGAAGCGTGTATAACCTATCTACCTCTTTTTTTACTTATAATATCATTGGTAAGAGGTTATAAAAACAAAAACTGACAACAAGTGACACTTGCAGCAATGTTGTCAATTTATGAAAACGTGAATAATTCAATCTCAGCTTTCATTAGACAGATTCTATCTGTACACAGACTTTATCCGACAGACAAGGATATTTTGGCACCTGAATGACACTAACACGGCATTGTTGATAAACATTTATGAAATTGTGTCACAAATTGTATTGACAAGCCAAGATGGTGACGTTAGTTCCGATTTTGGTCACACGCCAAAATAAAAAATAGGAAATTAGTTTCGAAAAAAAAAAAAAACGAAGCACCAATATATAAAAAGTAGGTAGTACCAGAGAAGTCAACCAGATCAGCCGATTGTTGTAGGAAATAACACTAATTCATATAAAATAACACTACTTATATTCACATAAAATAATTAGTGTACTTGGAGAACTCCTCAACAATTAAAATCCCTGCATCGGGAAAAGCAATATTTTATAAATGGTGATGAGCAGTTGACATTAGACTATTGCAACTTAGATAAATTACAAATCAACGCACTAAATAGTGAAAAAAATCCTTTTTTTACAAAAAAATACAACTGACTTCCAAACTAAAAAGTGAAAAATAACTTTAATTTCGGAAGTCGGTGGCAAAAAACTAAAATACTGATCCAAAGACAGCGACTTCCGAAATTAAAGTTATTTTTCACTTTGTAGTTTTGAATTAATATTTTTTGTAAAAAAGTTTTTTTCTAAACGCTCGTTTACTGAGCAGTCCACCGCGCCGTCAGGTGGCGGACGTGTCATCATAAAGCCTTTCCCAATTAAATAAAACGCTGTCGGCAACATTTTGGAGAACGTACCTTCACATTGGGGCAGGCTGCACGAATTTCGGAATTTGAATGTCTGAAACAATTACTGCGTTGCGGTGCGGCCCGCTGCGCTCCTAAGCTATCCCACCGCTGGCGAGGAAGCGACTAACTATCGGCTATTTTCTCGCTCAAGAAATTTACAATAAATGTACATTGCGTGTAAACAAAAGAGATGCATAATTATATGAATAATTGATCGCCGAATGTTCACACCGCCGCGCCGGTGACGACTCGCTCCACTAGTTAGTCGCTGAGTGACAAGAGCTATCAAAGATAATACTTATTTAGCGATACTTTCTCAGCGATGCTCGCTTAGTGGTCAGAACTCACGAGAGACCAAACAGCGGTAATTTCGCCACAAGCAAGTGGTGCGAATAGTCGCCCGTCGCACTCGGACATTCTCTGATAGCCCAGCGACAAAACTATCGGAACTACACACTCGCTGCTCTCCAACTCGTTTTCAGTTGCTAGCTCTACTCGGTACTCGTTAATCGCCGGCGGTCGGACAACTAACTACCTTACGTGCTTTGACGCATTTTTGCAATGCGGCACGATATGGCCCGCCAGCTTTAAGGATCTCGCGCACTAGACGGCCACGACCGCGACCCGTGGTTGCAGCGACCAAGTAAACTATAGAAACAGATGCACATCGCGCACTTGGTCACAACGGCCAACTAGCCGCACACCGGGCCACGGACTACGGACCACGGTGAGCATCAATCAAGATGACAAGATCAAGTCCCCAATTTAAAATATGGCACATTAAAGTGTTTGTACTACAAATGTACTATTCATACCCTAAACAAGACATTTGTACCTCTAAAGGTAATGGAACTATGTCCAGACTTCCCTGGACCCGCCGCTTTGACTTCAAAGTGGCGGAACCTTCTGGAAGCGCTACTCAGAGGCAGGTAATACACACCCGAAGACTTAGTACTACATATGTACGGATCAAATGTTATCATGCAAGGTATCTGGATGCAATGGAATCAAAACGATATACTACTCACTATCATCTAGTATATTTTTTTAATTGAAAAAAAGACAAAAAGAAAATATTTTATTTGGGACACGCACAGGAAATACAAAACATAATAAAAAAAGGAACAAACATTAACAAAAATAAAAATGGAGCATTCTTATTGATGTGTCCATTTCAGATAATGACAAATGATACATAATTTTTGATGGACTTAGGTTATGAATTTAAAAAGTTACACACATTCATGTAAATACTTAGGACGTACTAACTTTCCACAATTTATTTTGCACGAGCTTAAATGATTTTCATATGAATTCAGCGATAACATGTATCATCAAATTGGCGGGACTAATGTCTTATACACATAACTTTAATTTGGCACTTACAATTGTATTGAAAACTGAGTATATACCTGTACATAAGTAGTACTAAGTCTTCGGGTGTGTATTACCTGCCTCTGAGTAGCGCTTCCAGAAGGTCCCGCCACTTTGAATTCAATGTGGCGGGACCTGGGAAGTCTTGACATATTTCCTTTACCTTTAGAGGTACAAATGTCTTGTTTAGGATACAAACAGTTGGGCACGCCACAATTGCGGCGATAAGACCGCTCTTTGAGGAGTGGCTAGAGAGGCGCCACGGCGTCCTCACCTTCCGCCTGACGCAGGTCCTCACCAGACACGGCTGTTTCGGGAGGTTCCTGCATAGGATAAGGCGGGAGGAAACGCCTGGGTGTCATCATTGTGTGGATCGCCCGGAGGACACGGTGGAGCATACGGTGGAGGTCTGCCCAGCTTGGGTGGAGCATCGCCGTATCCTCGTGGAGGCGATCGGCGGCGGTGATCACTCGCGTCCGGCCCTGGTTCAGGCCATGGTACGGAGCGAGAGGAAATGGGAGGCAGTCACCTCCTTCTGCGAAGCGGTAATGCTTGCGAAGGAGGAGGCGGAGCGCGTAAGGGAGAGGCAAATTTCGCGCCCTCACGCCCCTAACCGCCGCAGGAGGAGACGCCCAGGGCGTCGGAAATCGCAAGCCGATTTCCGGCCACCGTAGGCGCGGGCTTGCGGGCGGTGAGCAATGGGTAGCTCACCGTCCGATAAGGACCAGGCCCGGGTCGACAGCGCGTTGTATTCCACGCGCGCCTCAAAGAGATGTCAGCAGAATTGACGGGGTCCGCTAGGGCCGATGCCTGCCGGGGTTGCGAAGAAAACCGAGAGGGAGATCGTGGCCCCTGGCAACAGGGCAACCGAAGGAACACGGATGAGTTTTAGTCAGTAAGAGTCTGACACGCCCTCACGCTCCGCCCAGAGCGGGAGAAGTTATTTGATGATTTCCCACCCAAAAAAAAGGGTACAAACAGTACATATGTAGTACAAACACTTTAATGTGCTATATTTTAAATTGCGGACTTGATCCCTTCGTCTTGATTCTCACCGGACCACGACTGGCAAGAGTCGTGGCCGTCTAGTGCGAGAGTATATTCTTAAATAAGGCGCTGCGCGCTGTCCAAGCAGGGACACCGTAATACGTCCACTTTTCGTCGCACAGTTAGCCGTATTGCTACATATTACAAGCTTAACAAAAATACAGTGTATACGTAAGTGTATAAAAAAAGACCTATACAAAGATATTGAAAAAAAAAAAAATCGCAAGACCACGGAAAAGGTTTTTCATCTCGAAATGCTCAGTATTTTGAGCGACAACTATAGTTTTTTTATGTAACTTTAAAAAAGGAATAGTTATCGACTAAAGAAATATGTAAAAATATTTTGAAATATTGGTGAATTAAAAAAAAATTATAACTGCGAAATAACTGTCATATTATTTACGGACTACTAAACTGACACTAAACTACAATCAAACGTATCGCCATTTTCAACCGTATTTGTACACCACGGTGCACTACTGTCACTTCACCTTCTTCAATACCTAAATATTTACTTCTTATTATGTTATTAACCCGAAAAAATAAACAAATATCTTGTTTTCTCTACCTCAATACATTATCACAAACTGCCTGTTTCTTCATTCTACTTGACATTCAGCTCAGCACGGCCGTCACAATTACTCGCTAATGGTACATTTAAATGCAAAGACCAGCGGACGCCCCTCCAAAGTCGTGCCGCCACTAGTGAACATGACTACACTGAAGTTGTATTCAAGGAAATATCAGTGAATATCTCTTAATATCATGTAAATCTACTAGATTAATTTTAGGGGAACTATTTTGTATAAGAAAAACTTGGTCTTTTTACTTATGAGTGATATATTGTAATCGCTATCTTTTTTAGCACCTACCTCACCCAGGGGATCCCAATATAAATCTAAAAGTCTATTGTGTCTGTACGTACATATACTAAAAATAAACCCTAAGCAAAATGTGGCGGTAGTGAGTACACACGGGTACACGTCAAGCTATACATTTTCAGTTTAAGCTGATTTCGCATTGTAAAGTCAGCTTATGCTGTAAATGTATAGCTTGACGTGTAGCCATGTGTACCTATTCCCAGAGGAATTTGCTTCATCGATTGTGAAAAAGTACATTTGTTTAAACATCAGCATACGAAACTAGCGTATGTATCATCCTATATCTTACAAAACAATATTGACACAGAAAGTTATGCTCATTTACGAACACCCGAGTTAATAATCTGATAATTCTAAAGAAATATGGACCTTTAAAACAAGAATTTAGAGTCTAGATTTCTGTGTAAAAAGGGGTGTATTACTTTACATTTTGAGCTTCGCCACAGTTCACGTCTATAGAAGAATGCGTCCTTGTTTTGATGATTCCAAGTACCTAGTGTTGCTACAATCGGGAATTTAAAACGATGCAAATCCTTTAAAAAAATGTACTGTTTTCAACTAGGTACATTAAGCTTTTTTTCACTTCTTCGATAAGCTGTAAACGTGGTGGTAAACACCATCTGCAAAATACAGAGACTTCTGTACTTATTTAATATTTTTCAAATAAAGCCGTCTAAGTTCTTTCTGTTTTTTACGACTTTTGCTACGCCCATTACTGGAAATAATAAAGATGTAACGTAAGTGACAACCATCCCCAACCTACGTGTATTTTTAGGCCTACATTACCACAGCACCATCCTCAGTTTCGCAGTTTTCAAACAACAAAACTTCAAGCTCACAAAAAAGAAAATAAATTTTCATTTCTACCCAATTTCGTGAAAGGTTTAGTTGTTCCAAGTGGTCTATTTTCGCGACTCCCACGCAATAACTGTCTATGTCCATCATTGTCACATCCGCTCCAAAGTTTTCAAAGTGAGCGAGGTCAGGAAGTTTAAATAAACTCTCTGGTTCGGTCCTTCGGTACTTACTTTAGGTTCTTTTACACTCTTTAGCTTCCGATTTGTCACACATTTAGGTAAAACACTGTTGAAAGTGAGATACTGTTCGGCAAAATTTTTAAACGAATATTTATGTGGTAAGTAGATTATAAGGACCGAATGAAGCCTCGTACAGACTGGCGCTACGCGACTCTAACAAAACAATGTCTAAGGACACTTCACGGTGAACAATTACCGGTATCGCGTCGCGCCTATCTGCAGGAGGCTTTACACTTAATCACTGCACGTGGGCCATTTCACAGCAATAAGTAATAACATAAATTAATTCTCATATTTTCTTACCTCTGATGTCTTGAAAAAAGCGGCTAAGTGCTAGTCGGACTCTCACACGAAGGGTTCTGTACCACCGTACAATATTTAACACTACATATATTTTTTAAATACTTTAGTTTAAAATCACGTTTCTATTGCATGCCCCCGTTTAATTTTATTTTTATTATTTTTTGTTATAGCGGCCATAGCATTACACACCCGGTGAAAATTTAAAGTGTCCACCTATTACGGTTCAAAAGATACAAACTTGTGACAGACGCGCGAACGGACAGTGGAGCCTTAGTAATAGCACAGATAATGTAATAGGGTTCCGCTGGCACCATTTGGGTATGCAATCCTAAAAAGTCACATCAGTCTATGCCAGTTAAGCAAACTATTGCAAAAAGTAAAGCTAGGGTTACAACGCATCCCGAGGTGGCGGCGCGTAGTGTTCCACGCGCGCCCCTATTTGACGTCGCGGGGGGAGTGTAACACCTCACTCCACCCGCGGGCATGAAGTGGTCCACAAAAGCGGGCCGGCACCAGTCGGGGATCATGGAAGGCGCACTAGAACCCATGATCCCCGGTCCAAGTGTGGGAAGGGAACACCGGGGTGGTTTTTAGTCAGTAGGAGTCTGACAGACCCCTTCGCCCGCCCCAGGGCGAAGGACATCCATGAGGATTTTCCACCCCGGAACAAAAAAAAAAAAAAAAAAAAGGGTTACAACGCATAAAGTTTTTTTTTTCTACATATTTCTTTCGAATTATGCATTACAAGTATACGTATTTTTCTGTTCCTTTCTCCCTGTCTGTTTATAATATTATGTAATAAAGAAGAGTCATTCCACGTACTAAATGCAACATGTTAAAGGATTATGTGCATTAAGTCGTAACTCGCGTAAGAAACAGTGTTTTATCATTGTTTACCTAAAGTTATATATTGTCGCAAGCTTCAGTTATATTCTCGGGAAATTCCGAATAATGCATGCGAAAACGACCATAAACAACCACACCATTCATTTTTACGCGACTATGGCTAAGCAAAAAGGAGGGTTATGATTTTTACCGGTATGGTATGTATGTATGTTCATCTGTTACCTCATAACTTCTAAACTACCAATCATAATTTGATCGTCCGCAGGTTATTGGTAATGTGACGTCACCTTAAATGCAATATGGCGCCCTCTAGAGGACACAAAGTCATGAACAATATTTTTTTTTAATTGTTCCATGTTGAGTATCAAATGAAAGGGTGAGCACATTACAAATATGTATCATATTCTCCAAGTAAATAAATATGTTTAAATTGTTAAAAACAAGCAAAAGTGAGACTGCTACGTACGGCGCGGCTGTAAAATTAATACCTATTATACCATAAATGCCATGCCTCTCATGCACGAGGTTGTGGGTTCAAATCCGGGCAAGTACAAATGTAACTTTTTCAATTCATATGTACTTTTTGAGTTTATCTTGGACATTACTAACATCGGTGAAGGAAAAACATCGTGAGGAAACCTGGACGATCGCCTTCTGTGTATGAGAAGAGGCCTTTGCCCAGTAGTGGGACAGTAATAGGCTGGTATTATAATAGCATAAAACCTAAACAAAAAAAGTGGTGGCACTCCGGGAGTGCCGACAGAAGTGAAAACTTAAACAAGATCGCTTTGGTGGAAGAAAAATACTTGTATAGAACAATGGTCCGTAAACTTATCTAAATAAACAGCACAATCGCGTTTACAAAAAAAACTTCCGAAACCTTTAAAGTAAAAATACTTGCATAGAACATTGATCCGTAACCTAATATAAATAAAGAGCATAATTGCGTTTACAAAACCTTTAAAGTAAAAATATTGCATAGAACATTGATCCGTACTACAATATAAATAAAGAGCACAATCGCGTTACCAAATAAGATGTCGTCATGGTGTCGCGAAATCAATGGTTTAGTCCCATCTCAAAAATGCCCAGCGCGCCTAAAAAAGTTTTTACTTCAAAAAATTTTAAGTTGCTCTGCAATTACTTTATCACGAAACTATAACCCCAAAATAATTTAAATAAAAACTACTAAAAATAACACTCTAAAACGTATGAAACAAGAAAATATTTCAGACAAATCAAGACATTGGTACAAAAATAGTCAAAGTAAAGCCGTGGTCGTATGCCTGTACACCTACAAAATTATAATGGCTTACGCCATTATAATTTTATAAAATGTATCTCACACTCGTTTTACAGAAATCGGATCGTAATTGCCCTTGCAATTAAGATCCGTTTTCTGTAAAACGAGTGTGTATTTGTTTTTGTATATATGTATAGTCCTGTAATCCCCAAAGGGTTAGGCAGAGGTGTACTTATACTAACACCCACATTTTGCCACTTATGTTAAAGTCCCATGTAATAGAGGGCGAGCCTATTACCATCAACTGAGCACAAATCCAGACTTCTACCGAGAAATTCGTTATGGAAAAACCTAATAACACTTTGCCCGACCTGGGACTCGAACACTCGTTTTACAGAATTCGGATCATAATTGCCCTTCCAATTAAGATCCGTTTTCTGCAAAACGAGTGTGTATTTGTTTTTGTATATATGTATAGTTAGTTAACATAACATCACGCCTGTAATCCCCAAAGGGTTAGGCAGAGGTGTACTTATACTAACACCCACATTTTGCCACTTATGTTAAAGTCCCATGTAATAGAGGGCGAGCCTATTACCATCAACTGGGCACAAATCCAGACTTCTACTGAGAAATTCGTGATGGAAAAACCTAATAACACTTTGCCCGACCTGGGAATCCAACCCAGGGCCACTAGACCAACGAGGTAGCATAAAGTTAGCTGTATAATAATTTACTATTGTATTGTATAATTACCTACCTGTTAATATCGTAAAATATTTCAAAATCTAATTAAATTTTCGATGAAACAGCATACCTAGAGATTGTGTTCGTCTACAAAATAACTGCCCCTGTAATTGGACGATGCTACTAAAGTTTACACAGAACTGTGCATTGTGAAGCTGGGATTTCGTTCGGTGCCATTACCGGAATACGCTAGTATAATATGTAATGTCTGCGCCACAATCAACGCTCGAAACCGGTTTAAAAAATACCGGTATATTAGGGTTTTACTCCGAACTTTCCTTAAGAACGTGAACGTCTTAATAACTTTATTTTAACCTAAATTAATCGGTTTATACAACGAGCGGCATGTCGGTAAACGCGTTGCAACTTGTGACTACTTGTGAGGATGCCGCGCTGAATAAAAACTAAACAAAAAAACCGGTTAGTATTGCTCTAAACCGTTTAATCCGAAAAAAACCTTTATGTAAAGACTCCTTCAAAATCGGTTAACCGAATGTAAAAGTTTTTGCATCAAGTACATAGTAACGGTTTGAAAATTTAACCGGTATCCGAGCCTTGGCCACAATATTGCAGCACCTACAAGTAATATTCGATTTCGTACAGCGTAATATATTAGTATTGGAAACTCTATAATTATTTCCACCATGATATTGTTTTAACAAGTTATTTTCATGATAATTTAGTTGATCGTTATTTCATTATTAGGTGAAATGTTTGGTGCAATAAAGGTGCATTTGCACCGACTTTTGTCAACTTGTGAGTCAAAGTCAACATAGGACAAGGTGAGTACTTACACATAGGTAATATACATAGGCGAGTCAGCATAGGACTACATTTTTCTCACAAGTGTGTAGAAAAATGTCGTTTGATATGTGAGCACTGGAGCCGAGAATGCAATGACAAACTTGACCCTGTTGTATCAAAATGAACTATATAAAACATGTTAATCCAATGGTCTGCATTACTGTAATTAAGGATCACCTCTTAATAATTCCCGGTTAACAGCTATCAGGCTAAAAGTTTCATGCAAATTATATATTTATTTTATACTTTAAGCACACAAATGTACAGGCATTTTCTACCCGTCAATCGTTAGGTGATCAGCACGCGTAGCATAACCACCGTAGAAACGAGTTGTGTCGACAGAAGAATAGACAAAAATGACGTTCCGTGTAGACAGGACGGCAGAAAAGTAGAAAGACACAACTGCACTTTTTACGCAATTCACTCTTTTCATAATCCGACTCAGAATTGTTTGTTTTGTCATAGGTTTTTTTTTTCTATGTTTGATTCTCAATTTTTATTGATATTAAGAGTGTCGAAGTATCGTATTTTGGAAGAAAACAATATTACAGTAATATTGGATTTAACCATTTCCTTGGTAATGCCGCTGCCGGTGCCGATTCTCTTGTACACCGAACTAAACTATCTAAACTATCACTAAAACCCCTTTATTTTTGGCTATGAAACTCTTAAAACTATTCTGCAACAAAAAATCCCTAAATTTAAATATAATTTTGACACAACTTAAATCGTATTTGACAATCGCGAGTCCACGTGGTACTTGTTTGTCCTACCCCGTGATCTTTTTTAGAGCCGGAGGCGCGAAGGCTCGACATATTTTATATGGAATTTTTCACTTTTTGTATGGAAAATAAGAAAAATTATTACCTACATGTTCAGTCTTAGGGGTTTAAGAGTATTATAAAGGGGATCGAAATTTTCATTATTTTTGCGATTAGACACACCATTTTCGAGATATAAGCAAAAGAAAAAAAAGATACAGTACTATTTTTGCACATGAATTCGAGGTGTTGGTGTGAATTTTAATTATGATAATTATTACTTATCACAGTTTTGCGTTCAAAACGCTCTCCTTTACAGAGCGTTTCATGATTTTGTAGATAACCGTATATACTTTGTGGCCGTCGAGTAAAAAGTTTTCTACCGTCTTTAGCATGGCGATTACAAAATCAAATTGTCTTCACTACTTAGTGATTTTGACAGTTTGGATAGAAAACTTTCTTCTGAAATAGTCTACATGTAAAAGGACCTAGACAGAGATCGTTAGAAGCGGAAGACAAAATGACAGATTGTAGAATGATTTCTACGGTGCGATGTCAAAAATGTAGAGACGAAATGTCAATTTGTATAGAAAGAGCTATGTCTATTCTTCGTAGAAATAGAAAGCGTCATGCTACGCGTGCTGTGATGCAGAGACAAACAGTGGTAGGTTTAAATTCTGTATTTTTAGGGTTCCGTACCTCAAAAGTAAATAATAAACGGAACCTTTGTCTGTCTGTTCGTCTGTCACAGCCAATTTGCTCCGAATCTAATGAACCTACTAATGGTACACATATGATTTTCTGTGACACGGACGTGTAACGTAAATAAATGAATTTTGAATATGGGGGTCACTTATGGGGGACAAATAAGAAAATTTAAAAAAAGTCTTGCAAACTGTACTGAGTGACTTGTCAAATGTAAAGACTTATTACAAGGATCTTATTTCTTTTTTAAATATAATTATATAGTAAATACTTTTAAAGTATTTAAGATATGAAAATAGATGAAAATTGACCATTCGCTTCCCCCTTATCTCTGAAAATAGAGAGACAAAAAATTTGAAAAAAAATGCGTAGATTGATTCTTTACTCATTACAGAAAGAGCTATATGAAGTCTATATCTTAAAATAACATGGTAAATCTCTTAGTATTGTGCGTACAAACTTACATTTGCAGTTCGAATAATTATGTTTTTCAACTACAATGTTAAGTTTGTTCTTGGGATAAATTCATCCCAACTACGGAACCCTTCACTGTGTGTAGTCCGACACGCACTTGGCCAGTTTTTTTTTAATATAGTGATAGTGCAGCCTATCCTATTCTTAAAGATAGGTTATCAGCAGCCTGTCTGCAACGGAAAATACCTACAAAACAAATTGTCCCGCATTAAACGATACACTTAGAATATTTAACATACATAATAATGATTATCTTGTTACCGTCACGTTATCTTATCATTATGCAAGTGCAGTGTACTAAATGTTATTTATTTTATGTCAATGACATTAATTGTTCAAAGTGTCCTTGTTTGAAACAACGCACATTTACTATGAACCTGCTAGAATTAATTAATTCTGTATGTCATAGTATCAATTAAATAATATGGGTGTCACCGTAGGTATATCAAGGCCTCTTTTAATATATAGGAGGAACGAGCACAGATTAGCACCCTCTTTCATAATGTGACAGGGTGAATGACGACAAAAATAAACTCACAGTTATTTAATCTCTGATTTTGTATCACTGTCAAAATTACAATGATCTTTATCTACAAACATGCTATATAAAAGCTTCTGAAACAGTTAGCTTATTGCCAACATTAAAACGACCAGTGTCATCATAGTAACCATAATATCATCCAAATGAGTGTTATAATGTTGTACTAAATTTCATTATGCAACTCGAATTTCAAAAAAAGAACATTGTCATGTATGCAACTCCTTGTTTCCATTAACTTTTGTAATGGAACGTTGAAGCGTGGGACAGCAGCACCCGCTGCAGCGTATGCGCGGTGATGTGCTGCTGCAGGCGACACTCATAGACGTGCACTTGTACTAAATTTCGTGGGATTTTATTTATTCTTGATCTTGAATTACACACATGCAATAGTTTCAGAACCTCTTATAGAGGATTCATATCATGGGTGTAAATAAAGTCGTGTATGCAACTGTACATAATTAGGTATAAAAACACTCATGTGATCCTATTATATATATAAACCCACGTTCGTGTTTTAATACCCCTTATTATACAACAATTGCATAAATAACTATTATTCTCGTTTCAAAACTCTGGAAGGACGGTTGAAACTGTCTATATTTATCTAATTTTACCGCAACTACAATAGTTTGATGTGTAGAGTCTGGCCACGCTAACTCTGCAATGGAATAGGCAACCGCAAAAAGTTTTATATTATTATGGTATACTTTTAAATCAGTCACTTTCGTGGTACTTGAGCTGTCAGATTGCTTAAGCTGTAAGTTGTTTTCACAAAATAAAGTAGAAAAATGGGTAATAGAAGACTGCGGAAGATATTATATAATTTATGATATGTAAATATGGCTAAGGACGACAATGTTTACAAGACATCGAAGAGTTGACGTGTAAGTAGATCTAATGATTTTGATATTTCGCTTTTTGATTTTTGCAAATAGGTTATGTGTAATAGACAATGTCGTACCTATGCTCTGCCTCCATACGATGACAAAAGTGTATCAAATCCAAACTGAATCGTGCTAAAGTGACTATACTTTAACAGGAAAGAATCAGAATATAAACAACATAACCTATCAAAACCATAAAGACAAACAAAGTATCAAATTATTTATTCATAGTACAGAAGACGGTGCTGCCGTCTATAGATTTTCAAATTCCACCATTTCTTTACTCGTGTAGAGTTAGCGTGGTCAGACCTAAGAAACGCTTGAGGATGAGGAATAAAAGACTTGTAAAGTACGGATGGAAATATTTCGTATAAAATTGATACTCTGACACATTTGTTTACACTGAAAGTCAAAGCCAAAATAGTAGTAGAAAGACTCGGTGAAGAAGAAGATCTAGCACACGATTTAAATAATAAACAAGAACCACCACATGCAGTCACAAGTATTAAAACAAGAGCACTAAAGGCACGGATAAAAGGAGCAACGCACACTATTTATAACTTAGTAAGAGTTGGACGCGAATAATGTCACAAGAGCCATTACAGTACTTACCTCCAGAAAAATGGAGCGAACTTCAGAGTGCCTTCAAGAAGGACTGGCCACGAAGAGTGTCAGGGTTCTCGGTACTGGCCATGCAGAAACAGTGGGTGGATAGAGGAATTGACTATGATTTTAAAGTTTATTGCCCTTTTGGTGATGTGCAAAGTGGAATGGTCGCTGTGAATGAAAAGGTAGGTAACCTAATTATTATTAAAAATCACTCTAAAACCAATTAATTAGAAAATATAATGCTCAAGTCGACAGTTGAGTAAGTGACCAAGGAATGTAATATATATGAGACTAGATGACCCGGTGAACTTCGTACCACGTGAAAAAAAATTTAGAATTTATCGATTTTTCGGCTATTCTTTTGAGTTTTTCCAAATTTTCTTTTTTTTTTTTGTTTTTATTTTCTTCTCAATACTGGGGGTACTTATAGAAAAGTAAACAGCAAAATAAACAAATCTGTCGAGCCTTTTTCGAGTTTTTACGAGAATAATGCACGTCAATTGATTTTTATAATATATAAAGATAGATAGAATTCAAGTATCTAATCATTATTTTTTTTCTCTAATTTAAAGTTTTTTTATTGTAAGCATCTATTTTGTGTTTAATTCTGTTAGTAACAGGCTTTGCATGCTTACACGTGGATTTGGGAGAGAAAGGGAAGAGATGGGAGGTCTTCTGTCACAGGTACACGCGGTTACACATCAAGCTATACATTTCCAGTATAAGCTGACCTCGCATTGTACGGAAATCCTATACAATGCGAGATCAGCTTAACCTGGAAATGTATAGCTTAATCTGTAGCCGTGTGTACCTATACCATACCATAGGTGCTCCATATTTAATAGAAGGTTTCTTCAATATACCTATTTGTTAAAATCTGTTGATTATGAAATAAACTTCATTATTATTATTATTATATTTTAGTGATCTTTAACAATTAGACAACCTAAATTAGGAGTCACCAAATGGCGGACAGCGATCCAGATCCGGACCGACGCGCCGCCGCCGCCGCGCCGACACCACCGAGTCATTTTGTGCGGACCATAATTAAACAGTAAAATTTATACCATCAATTTAATTTTAAAATATTTAAAAAATAAATTGAATTTTAGCTTGCACCAACTTTACTCCAGACTTCAGACAGATAATACAGAGCAACATTGACATTTGTCACATTAATATTAATTTCTTACTTTTTTATATTTGTTCTATAATATTTAATAAAAAATATTTAGGTTTCCTATTTTCCGTTTTACCTATTTTATATAAATTTTTGATCTTGTTTGCGTCTACCAAACAGACCGCGATAGTCATATTATTTTTAAAACAGATCCCTAATGAAACTAATTTGGTGACCCCTGACCTAAATTTTGTAATAGGTACCGACTTGAAGTTGTTTGCTAGGTAGTAGGTACCCATAGTTACCAAACACGATTATGTTTTAAAGTAGGTAATCAATATTTCATTATTTAAACGAATAATATTTTCTCTATTAATATATTGTACATCAAAAATAAGATTGTAAGTAAACTGCCATCTGGCGGTAACATCGCATACTAATCTCTAAGCAAACTTTCTAAACAGCACATAGATAGAGCTAGTGTTCGCCCAAATATTTGTGGACCAAATACATTCTAAGTGATAATTATGTTTATTCAACATTAACATAACATAACATCACGCCTCTAATCCCCGAAGGATTAGGCAGGTACACCCACATTTCGTTAGGTATGTTTAAGTCCCCTGTAATAGAGGACGAGCCTTTTGTCATCAACTGGGCAAAAAACCAGACTCCGGCCTGCTTCATTATTTGCTAAATAATTTAATTCGAATAGCAACACGGTGGACTTTCCATACATCGTCTAAACTAGAGATAATTAATTATTTTATTTTCATTTTCAATAATATAAAAACTTTTACCCACTTTTCTGTTCCAGAATACTTTTTACGAAGTGATCATTCAATGCCCGAGTAACGACGTCGCAAACCTCGGAACTGCATTGAAGAAAACAAAAATCATTGATTGGAAAAGATCAATCATAGTGCCATTTGTCCCGTACAACATAATTGAATTAATTAAGACAATTTTACAAGACATTAATGTGGAGATCGAGCTTATATTACCTTCAGCAACTTTTATATTGGAGACAAAAACACCCTATCAAGATGTTTAGTGAGTTGATTTTATGTTTATTGACGAACATACATGACACATTTAGCTAAAGTAGACAGTTATCATGATTGGCGCAGTGGCTATGCACCGTGACATTTTAGTCGTCTTATTTATTTATTTAATACTTCAAGCACAGAAGTGTACATAGGCGGACTTAATGCCATAGGCATTAGACATTTAGGTCTTATAAAAGCAGCCCACTTGTATCCAATGACTACTAAACAATCATTAAAAAAAAAACATACACACCGTGATATTTTAGTCGTCTTACAAAGGGCCACTCAGTGTACCTACATAAAACTAGGAACAATTTAAAATCTGTTACAATATATCTTTCTTTTTTTATGAATGTTTAGTACTCATTGGATACATGAAGTGGGCTGCTTTTGTATGACGACTAAAATGTCACGGTGTATAAGCATTAAATTCTTAAGCATAATCGGCTTACAACGTCTCCACTGCAGCTAGACACAGGCCTCCTCTCTGTGAGATGAAGTGGGCCGTAATCTACTACGCGGGCCCAGTGCGGTAGATGTTACATATAAAGGGTGAAATTGAATTCATGGGCATCCTCTTAAGGGGTCATTGTACTCATCATTATGAACAACTTTCACTGTAGAACCAACCATGAAATCGTGAAAAAAAAAATCTGCTGTTCCCTACATTTTGACGAGCTATGCGAATATAAATGTAGGGAACAGCTGATTTTTTTTGTGCGATTTCAGTTTGGCCCTATAGTGAAAGTTGTTTGTAATGATGAGTATAATGATCACTTAAAAGGATTCCCATGAATTTAATTTCACCCTGTATGCGAATGTTTGGTTCTAGGACATGCCGGTTTCCGCACGATGTTTTCTTATACCGTTTTGAGAGCAGTAAAGTTATGTAATGGGTTCGAATTCAGTAAAAAAAAGAATATTATAATATGATAGGTACGGTTAAGGAGTGATAATGATAAGGAATTTTCAAACAAATTCGTATCTCACAGCAAATACATGTCACCTTTTCAAACAGTCATTATCATTCAAAATGTTCGCGATGATGTAGTCGGAAAAATAATGAAGTGTATGTAAAAAATAATTTTAAGGTGCTTAACATAATAGTATTTATTCCTTGATTATACAAGTACCTATAATATATATACACGGCGTCCCACGGATATGCCACATGGACGGAAAGTACTTTGAATATTGTATATGGAATATTTTACTGAAAGAATATTTAAATTAAAAAAACAATTTAAACCGCATTCATAGATATTTAAATAATTACATGGTTGAACCGGGAATCGAAGCCGTTACACGAGAAAAATAATCACCCTGTAGCTTTATCATACCAATCGAAAGGCTTCATCATTAGGATTATTTTTTGCTAAATAACATATTGTCACAAATAAAAGGAAGACCATGAATTTTTTGACCAATTCTCAAAATGAGTCTCTTCCTGTTGAATACAAAGTCGCACTCTTTTGATTATTTCGCTTCCTGTCGATTTTTTGATCTTGTTGTGGTCGATATTTAGAAAAATACGTCTAAGTTCTGCATTCTCGTCGACACTTTCATACTGGTTCTTGTAAACCTCCGCGTAACGCCGGGGCTTAAGTCCGCTGCCGCGAGAAATCAAGGTACAGCGGACAGAGCTCCGACGGGATCTCATGGCGTCATGGAGAGTGCAATTGTCGCAACCCAGCGCTGGACACGCCACAATTGCGGCGATAAGTCTCCTCTTTCAGGAGTGGCTAGAAAGGCGCCACGGCGTCCTCACCTTCCGCCCGACGTAGGTCCTCACCGGACACGGTTGTTTCTTGTTCCGGATAAGGCGGGAGGATCGCCCGGAGGACACTGTGGAGCATACGGTGGAGGTCTACCTGGCTTGGGTGGAAACGTGTCTTCGTAGAGGCAATCGGCGCAGTGATCTCTCGCGTCCGGCCTTGGTCCAGGCCATGGTAAGGAGACGAGAGGTCACGAGAGGCCTTCACTGCCCTCTGCGAAGCAGTAATACTTGCGACGGAGGCGGTGGAACGCGTGAGGGAGAGGCAAATTTCACACCCTCACGCCCCTAACCACCGCAGGAGACACCCTGGGAGTCGGGAATCACAGGCCGATTCGCGGCCATCGTAGGCGCGGGCTTGCGGACGGTGAGCAATGGGTAGCTCGCCGTCCGATAAGGAACAGGCCCGGTTTGATGGCGCGTTGTGTTACACGCACGCCTCAAAGAGATGTCAGCAGAACTGACGGGGTCCGCTAGGGCCGATGCCTGCCGGGGTCGCGGGAAAGTCCGAAAGAGATACCGTGGCCCCGGGCAACATATAGGCAACTGAAGGAAACACGGGTGGGTTTTAGACAGTAAGAGTCTGACACGCCCACCGCCCGGAGCGGAAGAAGTTATTCGATAATTTCCCATTTAAAAAAAAAGAAGCAAGCTTTATGTGTGCTATTTATATATCAGTCCCTAGCTTAAGGTGGAATGTCAGCTCGCCTCAGCAAAGTTTTCACGGCAAAGATTTTTACAGAATATACTGGCTGGCTTCTATAAATGAGACGTAAATATATTCGTGGCAGATTGTCGTCTGTATAAATGCACTTAAAATACATGTGAAAATCTGAGTTTGGGACAAACTTTCTTAGTGACAAAAATATTACTAGGTATAAGTAAACTCTTTCTAATTCGAGGAATAAAGGCCTAACGGCATTTTATTGTTATATGACGACTCTTACGTCTCTCATGTAATTTTATGATCGTATTACGTAGACATCTTCATAAGTCACAGTTAAACAGAATCAGCATATGTAAAGCATATGCATATGTATGTAAATAACAGGTTCGGATAGAGTAATGGGCATATTATGCGGCTACAGATATTTAATGGCCGATATGGCTACCCAATTCTTTTTTTAGAACTGTTAAGCTAGTGTAAAAATTGCATTGTCCTACTTTGTGGGCAGTTATGTCATTAAGTTTTATCGTTTTATTCATGCATATGTACATATATTTGAACAGGTTTCCTGATGATCTTTAGGCGCGTTGGGCATTTTTGATATGGGACTAAACCATTGATTTCGCGACACTGTGACGACACCAGCTTTTGACCATTAAAAAGACATCAACGCGTTAATTACCGCGGGGCTGATTTCTTTCCAAGTTCTTACTTCTGTCGGCACTCCCGAAGTGCCACTGTTTTTTTTTTCAGTATAAATTACTGGCCGCGGACCGGTCGTTGTGGTGATGCCTGGTTGTAAGGCCTAACAGTGGATGCTTTTCGGCGGTCATCATCATTTCAGAAAAAGACGTCTAAACTGGGCATGAGCGTCCCATCAGGATAGCCACAACGACTGGTCCTACGCTGTCCACATCCAGCCATTTCCTGCGACGCCAACCAGGCCGTCAATCTACCTTGTGTGAACTACTCATTTTTAGTCTTCCGTAACTATTGTATTCTTTTATTCCACAAAAGCATACAAATTAGAGCAGTGGTGGCACAGTTGTAACGGTCCCGACTTACGAGTTGTAGGTCGTAAATTCGAACCCTGACGCGCTTTGGAATGGGCAACTAGCTTCATCTTTCTGACTGACCGACCCCTTGATAATTCAAACGTACCTTTAATTGGTTTATTTTGAATAAATGCTTTTAGTTTGATTTCTTTACTTTGTGCAAATTATTTCGTCACCACTGCTCTCAAAACGGTAAGGAAAACATCGTGAAGAAATTGGCATGTTCTAGAACCAAAAATTAAAAAGACATAATTTATGACATCTACCAACCCGCATTAGGCCCGCGTGGTAGATGACGGCCCACTGCCTCTCACAGAGAGGACGCCTGTGTCCCAGCAGTCGGAACATTATAGGCTGATTATATTAAACAAATTAGCGTTGTTTCTTTACAGCTTACCAACGGACGTGACCGTCAAGCTTCTAACAAACAAATACCTGGACATTATCGACTCCACATGGCCGCACCGCTACCCCTCATCATCTACGTACTTCGAACTCCTGATAGACAACAAGTATGGCTACGGCCTCTTCCTGAACAATACCTTAATCTGCTGGCTCCTTATCAACGAATCAGGGAACTTATTACATATGTACACGGTCAAGGTCAGTTAATATTTAATTTATGAAGTATTATTATATTATACTAGCTGCGCCCCGCGGTTTCACCCGCATAAGTCTCGATCCCGTAAAAATATCGGGATAAAAAGTATCCTATGTCCTTCTCCGGGTCAAGGTCTATCCATATCCCAAATTTCATCCAAATCCGTTCAGCCGTTTTAGCGTGATGTCGTGACCAAGGGAAATAGGGATTCATTTTTATATATATAGATTATTTTAATATCTGTGAATGTGAAGACAATGTGGAATTTTCTTTTTTCAGTTACTTTCAGGATTGTCTGTTAGTTTGGGTACAATATGCGGCCTTCCCAAATGTCCTTTCTTTGGTATTCATCGTTGAGTCGTTGAGCTCCTTATTAAGTTCTGAGTTGAGCTACACGATTACTAAAAAAATGCGTTCACTGACTGGAAAGGTCAAAAGATCATCTCTAACAATAAACTGCATGATCCGTATGGCCTGACCAAGATTAACACGTTTAGTGCCTGAGGCTGGAGGGTTCACCTAGTAGTATATGGTATGCCGAGAACCCTCGCGGAGCGCGGAGGGTTCATTTTATATGCAGGTTTTTCTTAGCGAATACAGCATTCTAAACCGTGAAAGTTTGGCGTTGGTTTTAAAATGCAAGCATTAATATTTAAAAAAATATTTTTTATTATTGGTAACACAACATTCAACAAGAATTTTAAAGGTTGGGAACTACGTATAGCGACATGACCCCTAAAAATACTATTTAACTTCGTTTTACATTGTTTTATAACACTGCTTTAAACCTAATGCCATGAACATCAGCGATGGTTAACTTTAGCGCAAACATAATGCCGGTAACTCTCCCGGAGGGTTTACTTCCAATATGTATGTTGGCATGGCGGTTGAGTTCTATGAAAAGTGGGTGGAGTCAAAAGTGTCTAGGCTTTAAAAGAGACTGACCTTTGTGTTTGAATCGGTCTTTTTCTCAAAGTATTCGAATAAGAAATCCCGACCTCATCTTGTTTTAAAACTTAATTTATTTTCGACGTCTAATAGTTTTTTTGAACCAATTTACAGAAATAAATATAATTTCAGGAACATAGGCAGAAAGGGTATGCAGAGCTGTTACTGAAATTGGTCAGTAATGTGTTGATAAAAGATGGTAAGATAGTGTCCGCCTACTGCTTAGAAGATAATTATAACGCTTGTAAGTTGTATAAGAAAGCAGGGTTTGTCAGAACTGAAGGTGTAGCTTGGTGCTATTTGCGTAGTATAATAAATTGAATGTTTCAAGGAAGTAGATATTGTTGTTTTATTTGGATCCTGAAAATTGTATATTTATTTATAATTAGGTGTATTTATTTTATTAATAGTTTTTGATATTCCTCAATTCTCGCTATTGCACCTACCACTGTTTGTCTTTCCATCACCCAAAGGTTCACTGGTAGAAAATTCCTATGACATTAAGTCCACCTAAGTACATTTGTGTGCTTGAAGTATTAAATAAATAATTTTTTTACTGTCACACTGTCCTATGAAGGGTTTTACATTATTTATGTGTTTCAGTACCTAATATATTTGTTTCAAATATCGTAGCATTATGCTGAGTTAGGAACCTTTTTAGCCTCGCACAGGTCTTCTTTTTTATTTTCACTATTTTGTTAGTTTTAATGTTGTTTTTTTATTGTTGTATTTCCAGTTACCTTTTTCAAACACTAATTGTTTACAGACGGTTACAGTAGACCCTACCTAATCAAGGGCAGGCCACAAATGTCCACTACTAAATAGGAGTCCTCCCTATAGACCACAATGAACAATTTTAGGAGAATACGCCTATAATAACTTGGACGGCAGGCAGTTTGAAGACCACAGTATGATAAGTTAGGGATGGAGGTAAATTATAAATATAGAGGTGAAATATTGAGGTGTCCCTTTAGAGGATTGTTCATTTACCGGCTTCCCAAAAGGAGGAGGTTAAATGTTCGTAGAGTATGTTTTTTTTTTTATGTATGCCCATCGAATTTTCCGTCAATTATGGACCAATTTGAAAATTCTTCTTTTTTATGTTTGAAAGGATATGCTCCCAAATTGTCCCCATATAAATGTTTTTTACATAGCAGGTAGTGGTATTCGAATTTGTGTGGAGTAGGTACCACAACTAAAAAGTGAAAAAAAAAAGTTTTACAAAAAAAAAAAACGTGGCAAAAAACGAAAAATCAAAACCAAAGACACCGACTTCCGAAATTAAAGTTATTTCTCGCTTTAGACTCGCATAGGTACAGGAAAGATCTTCTACCATCAAATAAAACCATACATAACTTATCGCCGCCGCAGTCGCTGAAAACCAGCGCTGGGGCTCCGTCTCGCATAGGGTTGCAGCATTATGCCGAGCGATGGCCGTTTTGCGTGGATGGTCCGCGTTACGCGTATTGCCCCAAAATTGTCATTTTCGTATTTTGTTCCTTCTTTGCGTCATGTTTACCGCAAATTTTCTTTATTTCTTATTACGTCACAATACCATCAGCGTTATCCCACTTTCTACGTCCCTCACATACCTTCCTACCTACCTATGCATAATTAACTAGACCTTTGCCCTAATACCGGTATCAATTACGTCATCAAAATTTACGACAATGTCAGCAAATTGTGTCACCGTAGACGAGAAAATCAAGAGATGTGAGATTTATCAGTAAATTAATTAGCATTTATTTACATAATACATACATGATGGGATGTTTGTTTTAGGCCACGTTAATTAGTGGGAAATTGTTAAATCGCTTGGTTTGTTAAAATAATATTTATTCTGCACACTGAAAATATTTTGATGTCACTCAATGCAACGTGAAAGGATTTGAATGAGCTAGAAACGTTCACATAATGGCAGTAATTTAAACCTTAAATTACAATTTGTGAAATAAATACTTAGCTTTAACTAGGTTCCAATCAGTATGAATCAGTTTATGGCTCATACATTGAAGATTCGAATTCAAACAGTTTTTTTTTTTCGTACACTTTCCCTCGTATAGTCAGGCGTAGGTAGGTACTACTTTCTTTCAGTTTTTTTTTTTTTAATACAAAAAGGGGTACAGATATTTTATTTTTCAAATATGGATATAGCAGTAGTATTTAATGAGCCTTAAAAAAGCTGTTTCTTTTTCGATGTAGTCACCCCAAAATATCATTCCATATCGTAGCCTACATGCTTACGATATGAAATAATATTTTGGGGTTTTGCTATGCCGTAGTAAACAGTAAGGAATGCATCCGTGTGTATTTTTGACAATAATGTATGTAAAGCATATTTTCTTACATAAAATATTAATGTGTGATTTCCAGTTAATTGTTAGTCTATCTATTTTATACCTGAACCATTTCATAACAGCGGCGGCGCGGCGACGGCGCGGCGCGGCGGCGGGCGGCGGCAAACGGTCTCGAATTTAGCATTCAGATAATATAATTTCATAATGAGAAAAGACAAATGCGCTGTGTGACCTAATAATTCTATTAATAACAAGAGAACGTGTTTTATTTTTTATTTTGTATCTATAATTTATTATGTAGTGTCGGATATTATTTTCTTTTTCTATTTATTAATGAAAATTTATACATTCTGAAATTATCTTGGACATCACTAATATACCTACGGTGACCAAGGGATAATCACCAGTGCTTCTGCTATCTCTGTTTGAGAAGATACTTTTGCGTAGCAGTAGGGTAGGCCCATAAGCTTTTTTTTTTTGGGTGGGAAATTATCAAATAACTTCTCCCGCTCTGGGCGGAGCGGGAGGGCGTGTCAGACTCTTATTGACTAAAACCCACCCGTGTTCCTTCGGTTGCCCTGTTGCCGGGGGCCACGATCTCCCTTTCGGTTTTCTTCGCACCTCCGGCAGGCATCGGCACTAACGGACCCCGTCAATTCTGCTGACAACGCTTTGAGACGCGCGTGGAACACAACGCGGCGTCGACCCGGGCCTGGTCCTTATCGGACGGTGAGCTACCCATTGCAAGCCCAGGCCCATAAGCTGGCATTTTTTCATTTTTTTTATTCATTCCTGTACGTGAGAAATATGATGTTGAAATATGATGTTGTCAAAATGCTAATATGTAGGCATAGGTTCATGCAGCTGTTATACATGCCCAATGCCTAATTACCTATTATATCCATTTCATTTTATTTACGGAGTGCCTCCGCTGCCGGCGCCGGTGCCCAAAAATAACGCGGTTCCCAATGGTGCAGTACATTACTGCCGGCAACTGAGATTAAAAACATCGGCTGCCGGCGCCGCCGGCTACCATAATGGAAAAGTTTTTTTGTATATATTTAAGTCGTTTTTGGTACTCGCCGGCCGCTACCGCGACACCGCTCGCTTCGCTCGCTCGGCTCGTGCGTAGGGAGTCACAGTTCTAACCTAACCTAACCTTTTTTTGCAGGTCAAAATATTTAACTTAATCTAACTAGTTCGGTTCCGGGTAGCTTGATTACTGAAATATGGAAATTTTTAATTAAGAAAATATATTAATCTCGCCTATTTACTCCATATGCCGAATTGCCAACCCCATTTTCCGCTTTTTTCCAAAGTCAGCACCGGCAGCCAATTTGGGAGACGGCGCCGGCAGCTGAGGCACTTCGTTTTATTTTACTACTCCCAGACTTGGCATAAACGAGTAGGTACGTACCTATATCCTGTAATACTAACTCTAGGAAGAAAATTACCCCCAAGGGAATTCTTTGAGTCATTCGCTGTAGTGCTAAAATGTAGGCGAGCTCCTCTTGGAGTTTGCCTTACTTATTTCTGCCGTCAAGCAATGAATTTAAAAGTACCAAAGTGCATGGACTTTCGAATTCATAAACCAACTTTCCTGAAGTATGGCAAGAAATTTTACATGATTTCCGTCGTGAATTTTGACTACTTAGTTGGTCTAGCTGGCTCGTTGGTTTTAGTGGTTGGTCAACTGCTGAGGGTAGGGTCCTGAGTTCGATACGTAGGTCGAGCAAATTACCGTTGGGTTTCTCGATTAGGAAATTTTCAGTACCAGTCCAGAGTCAAAAAGGCATTTGTGCCCGGTAAGTTATAATAGGCTCGCCTCTATTACATGGGCCCTATGACATTACTGGTGAAATGTAATTGTATAGTTATTATGCCCCTCTGCTTAGCTCTTCGAGGAATAGGTACAACCGTAATGGGTCATTTCTTTTTCTCAGTTACTTTTAATGATAATCTGGCAGTTTGAGTACTTTATGCAGCCTACCCAAATGTCCTTTCTTTGGTATATATGTTCGTCGAGTCGTTGAGCTCTTTTTAAGTTCTGAGTTGAGCTATACGATTACTGACAAATGCGTCACTGACTGGTCAGTTCCAGTCAACCTATGCGGTTCTTTCCTCAAAAAACCATTTCAGACACCAATCTACATGGTCTTCACATGACCATGAAAGAGACTGTGACCTCTGAGTTCGTTTTGGCCTTTCTTCTCAAAGTAATCAGATAGGAAATGCTGACCTCATCTAGTTGTGTAAAAACCTACTTACAGAAATAAAATCATTTATTGTTATGTTACATTTTCTTCCAGTGTTTTCTCGCCTTGTCTTTCAATTCTGGCTGCAGCCATAAAACGGACTGACCATCAATTTTATGGCATACTTGCCCGAGCGAGATACGACAACTATTTGCTATAAAACACGTGATCCTGACCTAACAATGCAATGCAACTATAGCAACAATGTTGAGACAATGGCTCCTCACGAAAATAAATCCTATAAAATGAAATTAAACGAAGGCGATATACAATCTCAAATACCAATCTGTTCGTGAGGAGAGGAGCTCGTGGCTAAGTAATAACAAACGCAAGGGTCGATCTATCAGGTTAAGCTACGCTTGCCGGGGTTGGAGTTGGTTGGTCCGTGACCATCTTTACATACCGAGATTCCTCCGTGCCTCGGAAAGCACGTTAGGCCGTTGGTCCCGGCTGTCATTATGAGTCTTCAGAAGCCCGAAAGTCTGACAACCAGTCTTACCAGGGGGTATCGTATTACCCAGTTACTGGGTTGTGGAGGTCAGATAGGCAGTCTCTCCATGTAAAACACTGGTATTCAGCTGCATCCGGTTATACTTTGAATTGGTCTTTAAAATTCAATAGAGAACGACAGAACATATAACATAACATCACACCTGTATTTCCCGAAGGGTTAGGCAGAGGTCTTCCTACAGTACACCCACATTTCGTCAGTTATGTTCAAGTCCCATGTTATAGGGGGCGAGTCTATTGCCATCAACCGGGCACAAATCCAGACGCAGGGCTGCTACTGAGATATTTAAGATAGAAAAACCTAATAACACTTTGTTCGACCCGAGAATCGCACCCACGACCTCATGCTCCTCAGCAGTAGCGCTTGCGATTCCTAGACCATCGAGGCAGAACGACAACAGAGGGACGATAATACCTAACACATAAGGAGGTAAGTTTAAATGGTCTGTGTTTTAATTTATCTGTATGTGGAGTTCTTTTCTCGGTGGAGTAACATATCACAAAAGCAAATTAAGGTCTTCGTTTTACCAAAACAGCCTGAATACTCTTTGGCAACAAAAACACCATACATTGGTCTTTCTGTGAACTTGGAAGTCGCCACCTCAACCAAGGTGATTTGGAGTTCAGATAAAACTCCCACCTGGATATTAGTAGATATTACATTACATTAGTGGACATTGGTATTTATTTTTTATTTTTTATTAGACCACATTCAACAAAAATCCCCGACCATTACAGATCAGAATTCAAAAAATTAATACTTTATTTATTTCGCCAAAACTAATACAACGGATTACACATTATAGGTCAGTACTTATGGGAACATATGTAGCCGAACTAGGACGAGTCCTCTCATCTCGGAATACAGCGCCAGACCCCTCAAGACAAACATTTAAGAACATTAGCCTAAAAGACATGCAAAAATGAAAGATTTTAAACACGAAAAACTGAATAATTTAACTGAATATCACTTATGTAGCTACATTAACATTAATTAATCATTCAGTAAGATTCGTTTTACTCCTCATAAATCTCAGCAACAGTAAAATAAACGCTAAACAAAAACCCATTGGATCTTTCATCACACCATTGAAATATGAGCAGTAAATGTTATCATTTTCTCACAATCTGATTTATGTATGTCATTTTACTATAAATCGGTTCGCACGGTGTGGATAACTCAGCTGCTTTACATAGAAAACGCAAAAAGGGGATAAAATTAATTGTATCAACATACAATAGGATTGCACGTCGTCTGTATGACGGGTGATATGGAGGGAAATATAAATCACTAGCTGCTCCGTGGTTTCACGGTCTTAGCGTGAAGCGTAACAAATAAACAAACTCACTTTTGCATTTATAATTTAGTTTAGTTAGGATTAGAATTAGTAGAATAGGATTTATAATATCAATAGCACGGTAGGATAAACAGTGGGTACTTAGGGAAGGTTTTTTTTTGTAAAATTCTGGAATTATCTAAATGTAGTCATCACCTACTTCAGGAGGACTCCTCCTAATACCACATATATTCGTATAGTCAATAGTTTAATTCCCAGGGTGTTTAGTTAGAAGCAATGTTCCTGTATTCAAATCAAGCTACCATTGCAGTTAACTCATAATTCCTCCTGGGACCTAGAGAGTAGCGGGATATATCTCGAGATTTGATATCAGAGTCTCATGCCTCATAAACCAGAATATTAGTTAGCCGCGTGCGAAGTTTAGCGGTATCGTTGTGCAGAGTACTTTACATTCATGAATAGTCTCTTCAGATAATTTACTTAAACTCAACCTCCACTTAGGACATGGTTGATTGGTAGCCCTGATTAGGTAAAGTGGGTGTTTATTGATATTTATAGCAAAGCAAAATTTATTTACACCACTCCCAGGTTACGCCACAATACCCTGTCCTCCACCTTCGGCATCCAGTCTGTCCCAGTCACCTTTTTAAGATACCTAGTCGGTCCATTTAGCTGGGAGTCGTCCCACACTATGCTTGCCGATACGCGGTCTTCACCAGGACTCGTCTGCTCCAGCAGCTTATGTCCAGCTGTGGACCACAATAGTCTGAAATATAGTTTTTTATTTTATTTTTTCACTTTTCTCGCTCAAAAAGTCCATCATTGTAGCGTACCAGAGCGGGAATAAAATAGCATATCTTGCTCTAGGGAAAAGTGATTTCTTTTTAATTTTTGTCTATTCCCAACTAGCCTTCAAAAATGAAAAAGTCTTTATTCTTATGTAGAATAATCATGAATAAGGACTCGACTTATTACTGTTTCACAATAAAAGAAGATCATTTTATTTTTGAAAATGGAACTAAAAGCGGCAATCTCTTCGGTATAATGCGTGCATTGCGATGCGGCTACAGAAGAAATTTAAAAAAAGCATTGGTGCGAAATCTTTAGAAACTAGCGACCCTCAAACCTGGAACTACGTGTTGTATCTCTCACTTTTACCCCACAGACAACTCAACATTCATCTTCACAGAGGACTGAAATTAAGTTGTCGGGAAAAAACATCTCGTTAAATATCTAGAATTGTACAAATTATACATTTAATTTTTAATAAAATAAACTACCTATTTAAAATTGTATTGGATTATTTTATTTCCTTGCAATCGTAGTGAAAAGTAGAGTGTAACACACGGCGCTAAAAACCCATTACAACGAGGTAGTTTTGCTACCGAGCTCTAGCGAAGGAGTAAATAGAAACCGAGTTATACTTAATGGGTTTTTATTTTAGTCCCTTGTGTAACAATCTACTATCATCTACCCCTTCTCTCAAAAGAAAACATGGTAAGAAAACCGGTATATCCCAAGACCGAAAACTCAATCCACCAACCCGCACTAGGGCTGCGTTGTGGAGTACGTTCCACTCCCTCTTAAAAAGAGGAGGCCAGAGTCGCAGCAGTGGGAACAGATTAATTATGCTTAGGTATGCTAGCAAAGCCTACATCAGACTCCTCGATCATTTGACTTCGTATAAGGAGCTTAAGGGATTACCTTAAGACTCTGAAGGTAATCCCTTAATTAAGAGCAAAGACAGCAGTTTTCCTTTGCGACGATTAACGATCAACATTCTTAAATTGTTGCTAATGGCAATTTATATCCTCTGTTGAATTTTATATGGTCATTCAAGGCTTAATTATAGCCACAAACAAACCTTACAACTTTACCCGTCTGCCAATTTTAGCAAAATTGATGGTATGATAAATTATGGCACCATTTTCACTAGTCGATATACAGCATGCGGGGACTCCCCGCAGGCGATGACTATTGAGCTACATAAGTCGATAACGCGGTCTGTACACTGTCTGCGGGAAATCCCCGTAGCGGTTGTAGCGACCAATAAAATTCATCGGTCAGTAAAAAGCCTGCGGATACTCACACCCAATGAAAATGATTTATTAAAATGAGCCTACAAAGCAACTGCCAAACATGTGGTTCTTCGTATACCGCAATCGTTCCCAATCGACTAATGAAACCGGTAACGCATGCCGCGTTACAGAAATCTCCCGCACCGCGCATACGAGACGTATGGACAAATGAATATGAGGCTTTATATTCTTTATCTTTATTGCAATGCATAGTGTACACATACACTAGGTGGTAGAGAAAAATAAATTGAAACAATTATGGACCCTGTCGAGCACAGCAAAATTTTAAATAAGTAGGAGAGAGGAAGCTTATTACTAAATATTTAAATTATGTCCTATCTGTCCATTTTTATTTTTTGCATCAGTATTGGTTATTATATTTATTTATGTTATTACTCATTTATTTATTCTCTAAATATAATATGTGTAGGTCAATCTATTTATTTATTTTTGTATTAAATTATATATTATTTATTTATAAGCTCGAATATTTTGTATTGTTATTAGTGGACTTAATATAGTTATATATTTAAATTAATACTTATAATCTTCATTTGTTTTATTTAAACTCACTTATTGTTTTGCTTATCTGGTAATCAATTACATCTTTTTGTCATTGAATTTATATACATTGACAATGTAATAAACTGTTATAAGTTATACCAGTATTGTTTGCAATCGCGTTTTCGCTGTGGCGATTTAGTCACCTGTATCCGTGAAGGGAGTGATTCTAACTGTTAAACTAAACAACTTTTGTTATGAAACTCATATACGATTCGTGAAAAAAAAAACAAATTCTGCAACACAACTTTAAAAATATGCAATTTTGCAAACAAAACCTGACACACTACAAAAACCTTATGCGACGAATACACGGTTGTGTGCACACAGATACTGTACACGTATTGATCAATACTGACACCAATATCTAGGGCGCCGCGGGATTAGCAAACGCTCTATCTAATCTTACTTATGCTTTGTGGAGCAGGGATGTTGTAAATATTTTTACCTGAGAACTGAAGGAAAATCTATGTTTTGATTCTCTAGATTGTCAGTTCGATAAGGGAACTGATTGTGTGCCCATTATTTTGCAAGAAATCCCACCCCTTTAATGAACAATTGTATGCATTGTAGATTCTTAGTTTGATAAAAGATAGTAAAAATCATTAATAATAATAAAATCTTTATTACTACTTCCATCATGGAACTGTTAATGGTACTAGTGGCAACGAAGTCTTTGGCACTCGTACAAGGATTACCCTGTATCACGAATGCATTACCTTCCTCCGGAACAATTAGGATAGTTCTTTACATTAATATAATATCATTTTAAATTTAATAGACAGACAGTGATTAATATAGTTCGCATACTATGCAAGTACACAGTACTTATCATAAATAGGGAGCTTCTGATTTACGTGGGTGATTGCCGAATAACTTCAATAGTCCTATGTCATGTCAGCAGGAACTCTAAAAATTTTAAGTACGTCTTACTGTGCCTACCCAACATTATAATTTAATAAGTAGCTCTAATAAAATTTCTGATAACCTCCGCTCATGTACTCCTTATTGATTCCAGAAGAACTCGACCGACCACGATAATTTTCTCAAAGTATTATAGACCATATTCTTTCACAAAGAACTGGACGAATGCAAAGTACCGACGGAAACTTTAAATTCAAAATGCCACTACTCCCCCAAACTTTTCCCGGACATAAAACTTCAGAAAATGGAAGTTTTCCTCTATCTTCAGAACGGTCAGACCATGAAACTGAGCAATAAAACCTGACAATAACTCGCCATATCTTTACGGCTGATTTATTTTAATGATCCGAATTGTTTCGTGCACATCTTAATCGTCAATATGGAGCCGGAAGCACGTTTATATGCTTTTTATTACTCAATCATGTATTTTATGTCTGTACGCTTAAGAATTGTACTAAGTCTATTCAGAAGGAATACAATAATTGAATAAAATGACGAAGATTTTTGTAATAGAGCTTTAATTAATATCCGGTTCATAGTGTTAGGAGATTCACTGATGACTCCGGCCTGGAGTATAAATGTGGTGCTGCTCCACAAAAAATGGGACACTTAATATCGTGGTATTATTAAGGTAAGAAATTGAAATCGAAATTCGATTTTGGTAGTATGTTGTCCCTTTGAAGATCTTCAAGTACACAAGCTTTTATATTGGCAACGAGATCTGCTACCTTCAATTTGAGTACCTAATTTAACAGGTGCTTATTTAATTTTGTAGCAAAACATTGTTTTTATAAAGAAAATCCACAGCATCCATTTTCTACAATTCAAACAGAAATATTTTCCTTTTACAAATGCAACTCACATTCGTTTCAAACTGAAACCTGTCCACGATCCCGTATAAAACCAACAGGATCTTTTAATCAGTTCACGATTTCAGTGCATACAGTCTTACGAGAAAAATCCTACTTTCCAATGTGAAACCTTCTAAAAGTTTGTATGTTTGTTACTCAGACATGCTTCAACGACTGCACAGATTCGGATGAAAATTGACACATAGGAAGACTATGACCTGAATACTTTTTTTTTCAATTAATAGATTCCCGTGGAACAAAATTCTATTCCACGCGGAAAAATACGCGAGCAAAAGTCAAATATTTTCAATAAACTCATGTAAATGGTAGCGCCCTCTTTCGATACCTCTTTCATAGCAAAGGATCCAATATCTATACTCTCAGACACCTGTCGTTACGTGTATGTTGCTCGACATTTAATTTATTTTATATTAACTCATGTAAACATTGTTCCTTTATGATAGGAAAAAGAGGAAAGAATTTTTCGTTGAATAATGCTTTGGAGAATGTGACTGGTGACAATAATAAATATTATCTAGGTAGGCAAGACTTTTTGATGTGAAACGTCTATAGCAGCGGGTCAGACCGACTGTTAGCCGCGTCGCCACGCCAACAGTGCCAATACCAAACCAATGCCAACGCCAATGTTGGCGTCGGTAAACTATCCTTTTAAGCATAATACCCGTACATAATCATTTTCAGGCGTCCCGCGACGGGTCATTTTTTTTATTATTATATTTATTTTGGCAGCTGTGCATGGCCATAGCTTCAAGGCATGCCTATACCTATAAATCATAATTACAACATCATCACGCCTATAATCAGCGAAGGGGTAAGCATAGGTGTAAGTACCTATAGTTCACACACATTTCGCCTGTTATGTTTAAGTCCCATGTAATCCCCTATTACATGGGACTTAAACATAACTGGCGAAATAGCATCCATGACATTCATGCCGAGCCTATTGTCATTAACTGGGCACAAGTTCAGACTCCGGTCTGCTACTGAGAAAATCCTGATGGAAAAACCAAACAACACTTTGCTCGACCTAAGAATCGAATCCAGGACCTTATGCTTAACAGTAGCGCTTGCGACCACTAAAACAACGAGGCAGGCGTAATTCGCTATTTACAAAATTTTATTTTGTCAAATATAAAAGATAACCAGAAATAGATTACAATTACGTGTTTCACTGTTCAAATTCAAATTCAAAATATTTTATTTCACATAAACCTACAAGGGCACTTATGAAACGCCAGAAGCTAGGTGCACGGTTCCAATTGTTCGCTTCCTATGGAGAAGAGCCGGCAAGAAACTCCACGGTTACTCTTTTAAAAATAAATGGTTTCTACAATGTTTTCAAATTACAGTGTTAATAGGATGAGAGGACAGTGTAGCCCTATCAACAAGTGGAAAATGGTCCACATACAGAAAATGCATTTTCTTTAAGAGTTTTGTATGAATTAGGTACTTATTGAAATTTTGACAAGACAAGGGTCAGCTAGTTATAAATAAAAATCACCATCATCAACTTAATGTGATTCAAAACTTGCTTAAATTAAGACCATTTTGGGATGAATTTATTCCAAATACAAACTTAACATTGTAGTTGAAAAACATGTTCTCCCATACATTCCAACTGCAAATGTAAGTTTGTATGCACAATATTGAGAGATTTGCCATGCTATTTTAAGACCATAGACTTCTTATAGGTTTTCCTGTAATCTATGAGTGAAGAAACATTCCCTGTATTTTTTTCCAAATTTTAGGCTCAGTAGTTTCAGAGATAAGGGGGGAATGGTCAATTTTCATCTATTTTCTTAAATATCTTTAAATTGATTAACTTTAACATTATAAAACAAAATATTTGATATCGTCGCAACAACCCCTTTCATTGGATATGTTACACGATACAGTTTGATTTTTTTTGAAGTGAAAACTTCTCTAGGGCATTTTTGATATGGGAATTGAACTCGCGACACTGTTACCGTTACCGACACCTCATTAAAAGTATTTCCTGCACGATAAAATTGTCCAAATTTTCACTTCTGTCGGTACTCCCGGTGTGCCACTGTTTTTTTTTTTTCTTATTTGCCTCCATAAGTGACCCATTTATTTACGTTACACGTCCGTGTTTGAGTCACAGAAATACATATGTGTACCAAATTTCAACTTAATCAGCCTACAACGTTCTCACATTCACAAAATCTAAAAGAAAAGAATCTATATAAAAGATTTACAAAATAATAAAAATAAGGACCTATTTAAACCAAATGACATGATTGCCACTACAACTGTAACAAATATAATTTGATTAAAAAAAAAAACCAAAATTGTAGATTTATAATGTCAAATAATGAAAAAGATTATGTCAAGGAAATATGTGGAATAAGTAAAATAAAATAATCATCGTAATTTGGGAGCAGTTAGTAGACATTAACGTTGTTATACCGTTAATGAGGTACCAGGGAAACCACATGTGCAGAAGGAATTATTGCCAAACTTCCTTGTCTTCAACGTAGTCTCTAATCTTATAATATGCTTTTTTGATAAGGACACGTTTGATGTGGGTTCTGATCTTTCCATCGCTTAGTTCTGTAACCGACTTTGGCAACTTGTTATAAGGTTAAGGTAAGGGTAAAATTAAACTTGTTATATATACTTGTTACTAATGTTTAGTCATTAATTAATTCTACACATGTAAATACAACTGAGTATAATTAATTAAGACAGCTATGATCCATAACCAGATCAAACACAACATAAAACCGTCCAAATCCATGTGCACACAACAATCATAAGAAAACTGCTAATTAACATAACGAATATTTCTTTCTGCTCCACATGTTGTCCAATGTGCAATAAAATTACATGAACCACTATACGACCGACAGTATTACATCTAACAGTACTAAGTGTGCAATTATTATATTTGTTCATAAAGCCTATGTTACACGATTCAACCAAAATGGATGCATTTTGGTTGGAAGGCACTTTGATAAGAGACCGCGAATCGGCAAGCGTAGGGTTCGATGCTCCCATGCTAGTTGGAACGAGGATGATTTTAGCAGTAGTAGTAGGGTTGCTGGATGAGTGAGAAAGATGAGAGGAAGCCTAGTTAGCCTTGTATCACTGTAGCTCGGTTTTCGGCTATAATGAAACAATGCTAACTAGGGTTTGATACTTGAATAACACTCACATGGGGGCGTTGTCGGTAAACATTTGATTTTGTGTGTGTTTTTTTTTTGTGAAAATGTTCTGAAAAACATGATGGTTAGTTCCGATTTTAGCCACGCGCCAAAAAGACCTTGTACAACTGTAAATGGCGTGCTATGAAAGAGATTTGTGACCGTTTGCCTTACACCGTTTTATAAAAAAATAGGCAGTGTCCCGCAGTGCCCATATTTTATAGGGTGATGATAATGCTTGAAAAGCACGTTTACACGATTTTGGTATTTTCATCCAGATTCTACGACACAAGTGAACCGTGTAGTTCTAGCATTCGTATGAGACGTCGGTATTGGTACAGCGGAGTTTTTATCGTTATTCACATGACAATCAATATCAAAAGGTTTTTATTTAACGTTACATTGTCTAGTTAAGTAATGCGTGAGTTAAGTGGTTAGTATATGCTGATAAATCAATATGCTTTACTGATGTATTTCGGAAAATTCTCTGTAACGAATCCCGGCTATCATTCGTATATCTTTGACAATTGTTACGGGTAGTAGGAAGCCCAAAATTCTGACAACTCATCTTACCATGGCATGGGATATCGTCTTACACAGTAACTGGCTTGTGGAGGTCAGTAAGGCTAGTCAATCCATGTAAAATACTAGTATTCAGTTACATACGGTTAGACTGGGACCTGACCCAAGATAGTTGCGACATCGATGCAGACCCAGGAAAAGATGGAGGGACGAGCTTGACAGGATTGGTCCACACTAGCTCAATACAGATAGGAGTGGAAAGAGAAAGGGAGGCCTTTGTCCTGCAGTAAGACAACATAGACTGAAAATAAAAATAAAAACAGTGGCACTCCAGGAGTGCCGACAGAAGTGAAAACTTGAAAAAAAATTGGCACCGCGATAATCAATGCGTTGATGTCTTTTACTCCACGCACCGCGGTAATCGATGCGTTGATGTTTTTTTAATGGTCAAAATCTGGTGTCATCACGGTTTCGCGAAATCAATGGTATAGTCCCATCTCAAAAATGCCCAACGTGCCTAAAGAATTTTTCACTTCAATAAATAAAAATAGCGATCCATTTATGAAAGAAGTACCGGATAAAAACATTGGTGATACACATCCTACATTATAAAATATGACGCTAGTACTTTAGTACGACATAACATAATTGAATAAAAACCTACATAATCGTTCATTTATCATAATACTCGTAAATACTCGTAAATAAAACTTCGCAACGACTATAAAAACTAAAGAGCTTATCCATTGCCGATAAATCGCTAGATCATAAATAATATTGAACAATATAGTCTGTTGTGAGCTGTGAACAAAGTATCGATATGAGAATAATAAATCCATATACGTAGAAGCGAAACTTGCTTTAAACGTCATGATAATAACCTTAGTTTTATACCCAACCCTTATAATAAGAGACATCAGTTTCATCCAACATAGTTGTTGACAAGTTAGAAAACGGTGATAGTGGATGGTAGACCAACAACCAGAAGATGAGTGGATGACCTTCAAGGAACCGCAAGGAAACTCTGGATGAGACTATCACAGATCCAGGATAGCATGGCAAAAAAGGAAGAGGGATATTGCAGCTGGAATAAGGTGTCAGTGACTTAAAAGTAAAGAAAAATGGCACAAACGGAACGGAAATTCTCATGGACGTCCTTTGGATTGGAGTGGGTGAAGGAATCTGTCAGAATATACAGAATGATGAATGATATTTATAGTTGTCTTGCTCTTACCTATCAGCTATCAACATAAAGTTTTCTAGAGTGACATAGGATTATTGAGTCCCGATTAATTTCGAGCGAGGTCATTGAAAAAGGTGTTTAGTACTGTCAATTGCAGTACACCAAAGCACTATCGCCTGTACGCAACTTAATACTTTTCATGGTACCACATAGTAGGGCGGAGTACCCTCTACCTACCTTTGAGAGAGCGGCGACTTTTCATTCACAATGTTGATCCAACCGTCGTAGAGTAGTGCCACGACCAGTGCCAGTGACCATATTGTTTATTTTTTTTATAAATAGAGGTGTTAAACTTTGTATAGAACGGTTTAGTGCAAGTGTGTGGATAATCTTCTGATATGTGGAGCTTGGTGATTTTTTGTGAGTAATTTTGTACCTTGTCTTACGAAAAGTTTGAATCTTTCGTAGTTCTTCAGTTCAAATGAATTTAAATTTTCTGTAGAGTCGATTTCCTGCCAACTAGGTTTATTTTAGTTTCAAAGATTTTTGTATTGACAAATTAGAAATAACGTTGTGGAAATAATGATGGTTTTCCAAGTTAGAATTAAACTTTTTAGTGAGTAAATTTTAAGTTCATGGTACATTCTGTTAAAGTGTGATTAAAATCTACTGACTGACCAAGTTCTCAATGTATCGGGATTAAAAACTTGCTTTAAAGAAAGTGACCTAAACACTCAAGGTCACTGTTTAAGGCAAATTTGATCAACATAGAAACTGATACTAACCAAAGAAAATTTGAATTTCGCGGGCTACCTTAGCTTCCCCCTCTTGAATCGCGACATATTATAAGGCTTAAGAACATAACATAGCATCACGCCTGTATTCCCCGAAGGGTTAGGCAGAGGTGTACCTATAGTACACCCACATTTCGCCAGTAACATACACATATACTTATAGTAGAGAAAAATATAATGACTGCCTCGTTGGTCTAGTGGTCGCAAGCGCTACTGCTGAGCATGAGATCCTGGGTTCGATTCCCAGGTCGGGCAAAGTGTTATTGGGTTTTTCTATCTGAAATTTCTCAGTAGCAGCCTGGAGTCTGGATTTGTGCCCGGTTGATGGCAATAGGCTCGCCCTCTATTACATGGGACTTAAAACATAACTGGCGAAATGTGGGTGAACCTGCTATAGGGACACCTCTGCCCAACCGTTCGGGGAAATAAGGCGTGATGTTATGTTATGTTATGTAAAATATAAATAATGACGAAACCTGAAATGGCCAAATGTAAGTTTTTATAACTCAGATAGATTTTCTTTTGAATATTTATACAGTACCTAATAGAAGGTACTTTGTCGACTTCAGCGGAAAAGTGTAAAGAACAACTAAGATGAAGAGAACGCGAAGCAAGCTCAAAAATTTTACGCAACCCGCCTGGGAGAGGCGTGTTCGTTTGATAATTTAATACAGAAATAGGACTGCTTTGTCGAATTATGCAAAAAGCTACACAATTAAGAGAAACTAGGAAGCAAGAGCGAGCTTCGCGAGCTCGACAATTTTTAACATCCCGCCTTGGAGAGGTAAGATTTCTTTTAACCATTGATACATAATATTCCATTAGAGCTACCAAAGGTATATGTACCACAGCTTGTTTAGTGTAATAGACAAATATACTTATAGAGAAAAATATAACGACGAAGCCTGAAATGGCCAAATGTAGCAAGGAAACGTGGCGATCAATTCATGTTGCTTCTGTGTATGAGAAAAGGTTTTTGCCCTGAAATACGGCAACTACACACTGATGTTTATGAACAAGCAGCTATCTAAATCTGGAAAATGAATATGCTTGATATTTACGGCTGGCAAAACTTAATTAAAACTTGGTTTATCTCCGGCGATGCGTCTTAGGTACAAGTTCATATTTATGATCGTGGCACATCCCGCGGCATGTGCACTTGCATAAATATTGTTATTACATTCTGCCGAGAAGATGTGAGGTGTAGAGAGGCTTATCTCAGAATATCAGAGGTTTATAATAATGGAATATGTCAGGATCGTAGCAGGTGGCGTTCTGTAGTTTTAGTTTCTACCTTCTCCCATGGGAAGAAGGTTGAGTTTCTGTATGTAATAAGTATGTATAATAATGAGATAGAAATAAGTGATGCATATCCTGTTTATGCTGAATGAAATCGGGTTTCCAACTACATTACTTATCTACATAAGTTTATGATAGGATAACTTAAACCGAAATTTTATTTTCAAGTAATTGAGATCTTGGTATACACTGATTGAGATCTTTGAGTCCTAATTATCTTTCTTTTGATTCAACTCGCGGACCGATAATTAAGTTTTAATACGTTCAACGGGTCAATGCATCCGAGAAGTCAGACTAACAGATGAGAAAAGCTGTTCATTTGGAAGACTAATCTAAATTTATCTGATCAAAACTCAGTTTGAGAGGACTTCCTTTTAGGTCAACCTTATTAAAACCTTGTAGATTGGCTATTTATATACATATTTTTTAATGATGTTCGTTGGTAAGCGTATCACTTCATAACGACTGGACCGATTTAACAATTTTTTTTTAAATGCTCGTAATAAACGCCTGAGTCAGGTTCTTAGGGAAAGAAAAAAATTTAAAGTTGCCGGGAAAATTGGAAAATTCTGGAAAACAGAAAATGCATTTTCTATAGGAATTTTGTATGAATTAGGTACTTATTGAAATTTTGACAAGACAAGGGTCAGCTAGTTATAAATAAAAATCACCATCATCAACTTAATGTTATTCAAAACTTAGGATAGAGGGCGCTAGTTGCACCTTGAGCAATCAATTACTGAACTTTTTATTCAACGGACTTAGTACTACAGGTGACTTCAATCAAGTTGAGATGGAATGTTGTAATGATACCACGACTTCGTCAACTAATACTCTTCAGTGCTCTGATTGTGGTGGGAAATACCACTACGAGTGCTTAAATTTGACTTCCAGTCAGTTTGTAGCTCTAAAAGACGAATACAAGGCTGCTTGGAGGTGTCCTTCATGTTGTAATGTAACTAGGCGGGCCAGGTCGAACATAAACACTCCCGTACGCAGGTACACTGAGCTTCCAGCTCATGACCACACCATGGACATGTCCTGTGATAACTTAGACCACAGTCATCTCAGTTCGTCCGCCAGTCCTGGCGGTAATAGGACACTGATCACAGACAAGACATCGCGGCCGTCAAACTCCACAGACTTTGAGGCATTTTCAATAAACCTACAGGCAACTCTTAGCCAATGGCGAAGTGATATGAACAAGGATATGCTTCAAATACGTGACGATATCAGGTCCACCTTGACTGGCATCCAGAAAGATATGCAAGTGCTACGTACTGAGCAAACCCTCTTAAAACAACAAGTGTCCACCATTCGTGATGACATTATTGACCTGCAAACCAGTTCTCAGAGCCAGTCAGCGGAGCACGACACCCTCAAAAAGCGTGTCGATGATTTGAGCTGTAACACATCGGCAGCTGAACTTGAGTCAACAATTTGTAACCTGGAAACTAAGATTGACGTTCTTGAGCAGCAGGCTCGTCAATGTAATGTCGAAATATGTAACCTGCCTGAAAGGCGTAATGAAAACTTACCTTCCATCATTGAAGCCATAGGGAACGTCCTTAAATCTCCAATTTTACTCAATGGCATTGTTGCCGTGCATAGAGTCCCTCATGCTCATCAACAGAGTACAAGACCAAAGAATATTATTTTAAAGTTCACCTCTCGCCTACAGAGGGACAACTTGCTCAGCGCGTATCGTAAAGCTAACTTGTTAAAAACTGATCAAATTGGGATCACCGGTACTTCCACATCTATTTATATTAATGAGCACTTAACCTTAAAGAGAAAGCAGTTGTTTCGTAGAACCCGAGAAGCTGCAAACAACCATAATCATAAATACGTATGGATCAGAAATGGTACCATACTGGTACGCGAGCGTGATGGTGCAACCGCCTTTGCGATACGTGGAGACGGTGATCTTAATAAAATTAAAATTACAAAGAAGACAACGGATTAACTGCTTCCTCTTTATCATCTTCACCGCCATAACCATAAAATATTATTTGCTTAAGTTCGTGTATTTATTATCTAAGCATTATTATAATTATAATTTTATTGTGTTGCATGTTCCTTTCATTGTTTTAATTTTATCGTTTTCCAACTATTTATCACTGAAATTATTTGCTATACAGTGTTATTCCAAAATGTACTATTATTTACATTCCTTTATATTGTATTTTTCTGCCATCATTATGCTGACCTTCCTTTGTCAGAACGATATGTTCCATCTATATATCAATATGTTCACAACCTGCTATCATTTTATACTACGGCTGAACCCTATGTGCACAATACTTGCTGCCTTATACAAATTTATGCTGAGATTTCTGTTTAATGGATAATAACAACATAACTATTTACTACCAAAATTGTAGAGGGGTGAGAACCAAATTGCATGCCTTGTATTTGAGTATTCTGTCGTTTTCCTATGACGTAATCATATTGACTGAGACGTGGCTTATACCCGATATTGCCAGCTGTGAGTTCGTGGATCCTCGATACGTTGTGTACCGCTGTGATCGAGATCGCGACACAACTTGTAAACGTGATGGTGGTGGGGTTCTGGTCGCGGTGTCACGTGGGCTCTGGTCATGTTTACTTGACATTTCTGGTCGATCGAAGTGCATTGAGCATCTTGCGATTGGTATTCCGAGTAAAGATAATAGCTCGAAAATGCATGTAATTAGTGCTGTATACATACCGCCTTGGGCGACTACCGATGTATATACATCTCACCTTGATACACTGCAGGACATGTTAATTGAACCGTATGTCGAAAATATATTTATTGTAGGTGATTATAATTGTCCTGAAATTATGTGGAAGGTTGAACAGTCTGTTGGGTCACATACGCATACTGGTATGTCATGCTCTGGAACGTCTCCCATATGTTCACAATTGGCACAGCTCATGTCAACTCTGAATGCATACCAATTTAATAATATACCTAGTGCTAATGGGAAAATCTTAGATTTGTTTATTTCTAACACCATTAGTACTGTTAGCCCTCTCTTGGACTCATTACTACCTATTGACACACATCATCCTCCGTTCGTTGCTACAGCCCCCACAAGTATCTCCACGCAAGCTCTGAAAAGAAAACCGATGAGTAAATACGACTTTCGCAAAGCTAACTATGACGAGATTAATGTACAAATCAGTGAGGTTGAATGGGTGAGCCTGCTGGAGCGCCTTCCGTCGCAAGAGGCCGTGCAACACTTTTATGATGTTCTCGGTGGCGTTATTGAACGCAATGTACCACGTGTTAAGTCCCGGACACTTGATTTTCCGGTTTGGTTCTCAGCACAATTAATTAAAACTTTCAAGAGAAAACAACGTCTTTGGATTAAATGGAAAAAATTTAAGAACATCAAAGACTACAATGAGTTTTCAGACTACAGAGTAACCTTTAAAGAAGCCTGTAAGACCTGCTACTCAAGCTATATTAAATCAGTTGAAAATAAACTTACCACAAACATTAAGTACTTCTGGACATATATATCAAATCGCAAAAATAAATCAGGTATTCCATCCACTATGCACTATCAAAACATCAAGTCAAGTGCCCCAGAAGAGATTTGTGATATGTTTTCTGACTATTTCCAGTCAGTATTTGAACCTAGCTCACCCTCATTGTCCGCCTGGACCCCACCTACACACTGTAATGCCAATGTTGACTTGATCGATAACCTGCATATTGAAGAAGACAATATAATTAGAGAGTTACAATTACTGGATCCATCCAAGGGAGCAGGTCCCGATGGGTACCCAGCTCTGTTCTTTAAGGCCACCGCTGGCAGTATCTGTAAGCCACTCTTTATTATTTACAATAAATGTTTAAGCGAGGGTGTTTTCCCGGATGAATGGAAACGGGCTAACATCATGCCAGTACACAAGAATGGCTCAAAACATGACGTAGAGCAATACCGGCCTATCTCGATTCTGTCGACCTTGTCAAAACTTTTTGAGAGACTCGTACACAATGAAGTCTATCCAATTTTGCACAGTGTCATCATCCCAGAGCAACATGGGTTCGTTCAGCGACGTTCGACTGTTTCAAATTTATTAACTTTTTCCAATTATCTCTTTGAAAATATGGACAGGCGGTTGCAGGTTGACACGGTTTATACAGATTTCAAAAAAGCTTTTGACAGGGTCGACCATGAAATCCTATTAAATAAGATTGCGTTTAATGGTATACGAGGAAATTTGCTTCGCTGGTTCTCATCCTATATTAAAAATAGAACTCAAAAGGTTGTCGTTAATGGTCATCAATCTGATGCAGTGCATATAACCTCAGGTGTTCCACAAGGTTCAATCCTGGGACCACTATTGTTTATTATATATATTAATGACATAGACAAATGTTTTAAAAATACTAAGTTTCTTGTATACGCTGATGATGTAAAAGCTTATAGGTCTATACAGACTGTAGAGGATTGTCAACTGTTCCAACAAGATCTGGATAGTCTCACTGACTACTGTCTAATCAATAAACTACACCTTAGTCTCTCCAAGTGCAATTGCATCAATTTCACAAAGAATAAGTCAGTTATTAACTTTAAATACTCATTACACGACACGACACTCAGTAATGTATCTACTGTGAGAGATCTTGGTGTGTTATTTGATGATAAGCTGTCCCTAAACCTGCATGTAGAAAAAATTGTTAATAAAGCATTTAAGATGTATGGTTTTGTTATGAGATCGTCCACGGAGTTCAAGCGGGTCTCCACATACCTTTACCTATATAAGACCCTTGTACGATCACAATTAGAATATGCCGTCCCTATCTGGAACCCGTTTTACCAGAAATACATAGACGAGATTGAGAAAGTCCAGCGTAAGTTTCTACGAGCCATGCATTACAGATGCCACAAAACGTATCTGTCGTACTCTCAATTACTCGATAAATATAAACAGGTTAGCCTAGAATCAAGACGTAAGTATCTAGAGGCTTCTGTACTGTATGGTATTGTTCGTGGTGATTTCGATTGTATCGATCTCACCAGTAAACTGTGTTATGTGGTCCCACGCACTGTTCATATACGAAGCATTCGTGCAGGTACTCTATTTGCTGTGAATTCCTGTCGAACTAATTCTGGTTTGCGCTGCCCTATCCGTCGAATGGTTGAGTCTTATAATTGTAATTTTGTTAATATTGATATTTTTGTATTCTCAAAATCCAAATTTAAATGTAATGTTATGAAAATTCTTATTAACCAATAATGTTGTAAGGAATGTAAGCTAATCTTTATTCTATTATTTATTTGTTTTTAGTGTTAATTTATCAATCTGTTGCCAAGCAATCAATTAGAATCATTGTTTTGCATGATGTAATTTATTATTATTATTAATGTGATGTAATTATTTATTTCCTATCTAGTGGTACTCATTATCATATTTTCTTTTGTTAATATGCGGATAATGTAGTGGGCTGCAATATTGTTAATATTTTGTATTATCTTTTCTCTGTTTCAATATATATTGTAGCTGTTTATTGTCCCTGAATAAATAAAATAAAATAAAATAAACTTGCTTAAATTAAGACTATTTTGGGATGAATTTATTACAAATACAAACTTAACATTGTAGTTGATAAACATGTTCTCCCATACATTCCAACTGCAAATGTAAGTTTGTACGCACAATATTGAGAGATTTACCATGTTATTTTAAGACCACAGACTTCTTATAGATTTTCCTGTAATCTATGAGTGAAGAAACATTCCACGTAATCTTTTTTTTAAATTTTAGGCTCAGTAGTTTCAGAGATAAGGGGGAGAATGGTCAATTTTCACCTATTTTCTTAAATATCTTTAAATGTATTGACTTTAACATTATAAAAAAAAACATTTTAATGAACCCCTTTCGTTGGATATGTTACACGATACAGTTTGATTTTTTTTTTAAATGAAAACTTCTCTAAAGCATTTTTGATATGGGAAAAAAACAATTGAACTCACGACACTGTTACCGTTACCAAAACCTCATTAAAAGTATTTCCTGCACAATAAAATTGTTCAACTTTTCACTTCTGTCGGCACTCCCGGAGCGTCACAATTTTTTTTTTCTTATTTACCCCCAGAAGTGACCCCAATATTAAAAAATCGTTTATTTACGTTACACGTCCGTGTTTGGGTCACAGAAATACAGATGTGTACCATTCGATTCGGAGCAAATTGGCTGTGACAGACGGACAGACAGACACATAAGTGATTCTATAAGGGTTCCGTTTTTTCCTTTTGAGGCACGGAACCCTAAACATACGATAGCTTACAAGCAGCATTGACAATTGCTTCCAAACTACGCAATAGCCGCTCACATTCATCCAACTGCCTATACCTTACTGCTCACATGGCCAAAGCAGGGTTCACAAAACGCCATAAAAATTATACCATAAACATCAAACAAGCCGTGACATAACTCTGTTCGTAAATAAACGGCCATTACTAAACTGTGTCGAAGAAATTCCCATCAAAGCCCAATATGTGACACCTTACGTAAGATAAACCTTTGTGATATACTATTAGTCGGCCATGTCGTTAAGTTAGTCGAAAATAGATAAAAATCCCATTTGTATACATAATATACTTACCTACCTGAGAGATACACTGAGAGTTGAGAGTATACTTGGAGGTAAGAGATGCTACTTTCCTACTCTTTTAGCTATAACAGTCATTTCATTATGAAAATTCTTATTAGGTGACTAGGTCTTAAAATGTAATATAATATGGGGGTAAGTTCGTCACTGGGATAATACCGTACGAGTCAAATTCTACGCCACTTGATTGAAATGACCCTGTACTCTAATTGCGTAATACACGATTAATCACAATCTGAATAGTTTTGAAACAGATAGCTAATCCATCATAAGTTGGAAAAAAAAAAATCTGCTCAGCAACGTAAATACCGCAATGAATGTTGTTGAACTGTCAAAATGAAATAGATTAGTCTTAATCGTTTACGAAAATTTGTTACGTAATTAGATAGCTGATCGTCATCAGGCAGAATAAAATGGCGCAGGACAAATGTTGTCCGCTTAAACTCTCGGATAATTTGGAAATATTTTTTAAAGCCGGCCATCAAAATTTTTTTTTCATATTATCCGGGAATTTGATTCGTACGGACTTATCCCAGAGTCGAATTTACCCTAACCCACTCTATCATATACAGCACGGTCAAAAAAAAATGTTCAATCAACACTTGAACCTGACTTTCTCTCTATCAGTGGCGAAGGGTAGTTTAATGGGAGAGGTAAGCTGGTGCAAAAAAAAACTATGACTGTTTTCCTGGCTTCAGTCTTGTTGTACAAGCAGATGATGTGTCTTCATTCAGTCCACCTTTACTATATGTGTAAATACTGGTAGATTGATAGATCGAAACAGTGTCTTGCAAGTATAATAAAAAACCATCGCGAAATTTGTAATGTATATCTGGTCGAGCACGGCATAACTTAATTATACAGCACGGTTGGCGTAGTGGTTAAGCGATTGACTGCTGCGCTGCGTGTCACGGGTTCGATTCCCGTACGGAACAATTATTTTTATGACCTACAAGTAGTTGTTCCGGGTCTGGCTATTTGTGTATGAGTTTAAATGTTTGTAAACGCATCCACAATACAGGAGAAATTCCTAGTGTGGGGCAACGTTTTAAAAATATAAATAATAATAATATGTTTCTTATTTTCAAAACTTAACCTTGAAAGCATGTTTCCTCACAAACTAAATTATCTGTCAAACAACAATCTAAACCTATTAATGCCGCCATCCTAATTACTTTACTGTAAATAAGTAATTTCAACTTATTAAACTATCTACTTACTCCAAATACTTAATTACGTACTTTACTTTCTCTAAACACAAAACACTTTAACACTATCTTAATTACTGTTCCATACCTAAAAACAAATATAACTACTACTAGTAATGATAAACTAATGAATTAAATGAATACTGAGCGAACAAAATGCAAATTAATATGCTTCTAATGCAATTACGTCAAAAACAACCACACATTCTCAGTCGTATAAGATATGATACAGTTCGAACTCCGAGCCGAACGCATTACGAAATTCAACGAAAACAACCGAATCAAATAAATCAATTACAGTGATTAGATTTGAAACCTTATTGTAACTTCGAGATCGAGATTGAAGCTTAAAACGGTTGGGCTAAGTGTGCAAGAAGAATCATTTATGCAAAATAGGTAATTAGTGTCCGACCAAAAATGGTTTTTCAGCCGAAAACACTCACACACTGACTGATTAATTAAAAAAAAAAAAATAGAAAAATCGTCTACTTTTACAATGTTTGTAAATATCTGAGCACCATGTATCTATCACATAATTAAATTATCTGTCATTGCTTCATTTTTAATTCTTTTTACCTATATAGTAATTTTATTCTAGGTGCATCGTCTTCACATATAATTATTCAACTGATGTACGTACTTATACAAACTATTGTAAAACATTTCAAAGAGTAACGGTGAAGTTTCTTACCCATTCTTCTCCATACGAAAACTACCTTTTGGAAGGGGCGACTAGAATCAATTATATTATTTTGTTAATTTTGACGTTCAAAAGTGCCATACATGGCCTATTTGAAATAAATGATTTGACTTGACTTTGACTTTAAAACAAAAACGAGAAAGAATCTTCGGCTTTAGTCTTATTTTCGACCGAAAACGAAAATGATTTAGACATTAAAAAATATTAATATTTCCGTTTTACACAGAAACCGTACTCTGTACTCTAAAAATAATACTGCCATTTTTGTTTTTTTTTTTAAGCCAGTTTAAAAAAGCTTGTATGAAACGAGGCTCTTGATCCCTAATCTAAAATGGTTAATTAATACGTAATCTATCCAATAACACAGGCATAACGTTGCAAGCTCCACTTAAACCCATTTGACGCAGTAAATAGGCAATTCTTATCTGTAAATTGAGTTCTCATGTCAGGCCATGGGGTTCCGTAGCAATTAATTCTCGTGGCACGTGCTTACACTACATAGATTAATAAGAAGATCCACTCTGTCGTGTTCAACTTCTTGTAATTACCTTCCTACATATACCTAGACTTATTGTGAGGTCGGGTTTAGTTGATTCGGGCCGAGCTGTCACTGGCCCGTTGGATTACCAGTAGTCCATAAGCACTTTTTAATTAATACGTAAGTAGGTATACAATTTATTTATAGACGTGAACGGAATTTAGTTTTTGTTTTCGGTTTTCACTCATTTTAGTTTTTAAACTGTTGTGATATTTTGTAAAGTTCTAACTCATGCGTTGACCCACACAACACTACACGACAACAAACTCACTGTTGTTTAAATAGTCGTGGATTCTTCTTTTGAGGTTGAATGTTTAGAGACTAGAACAGAAAAGAAGTTAACTTCATGATCTTCTCTTGCACAGCAATAGTTTTTAATTGAACCTTTTGTTTTTCCGAATCTTTATCCAAAATTTGACTAGTTTTAGGTAGGTAGGTGTACTAGTGGAAAAACTGCATGGTCCCGTCACACTTATTGCGCTCAGTTCGTGACCATTCGTTATTTTCAGAGAGTCCTCTTCCTTCAGGCCCTTCATACCATTGAGTGAGAGCACGTTAAAATATCGTCCCCAAATATCAGTTGCACCAGACTACGAAATTAACTGAACTGAAGACAGCCAACCTGCTTAACAATTGCAATGTCTTTCAGTTTACCAATTTGACAACATTCCTTGCATTTTTACGCTGTCGAGCAGACGAATTTTTCAAACATAATATGAAGCAATAAAATAATAAATAAATAAAATCATTTATTTCTGACAAAAAAGTCCATAGGCAAGGCAAGGTTGTTATTAACAATAATTTCGCTTATACTTAATATTAGTAACTAAAATTAAAAAGAAACTAGACACACCGTCTACAGTAGGCTAATCGGTCTCGCAACACATTGAGTTCAGTGAACCTACTGAGCAGAACAGTATCGGTTCACAATGAAATCGGAATTTCTTTTAAAATTCCTCGGCTTGTGAAAGAAAGTGTGCATAGCATTAGAATACCGATATTGCCCTAAATAAACACAATATGCAGGACACTCGGTCAAAGATTTTATGTGGTTGTAATCCAAAATTCTACAGATTGACACTCTTCATCAAGAAATCGATTCGCCTACAAATAAATTAACTTCTTGCGAATCGCTTCAAGAAAAAATTATATTATTTAAAAGTGTAGATTCTCCCGTTTCGGGAAGTAAATAAACCCAGGAGACAGCGCCAGGCTCTGATGGAATTTTGCCGACTAAAACCGTGGTGCGAAATAATGACCAAAGAAATTCGCTCTCGCAATCACTACCGCTCCCGGTTGGCAAAACAAGGCTAATGCAACTTCTGTATCTCTCATGGAGTGGTTGTTATTGTGCGGCTAGTAATTCAATAACTGTGTATTCGTGTTATCTGACATTTATGGCCAACTGGCTGACCAGCCTCCTACATGATGCAGTACCCACAGACAAATGAATGGTTGTGGTAGGATGTGAACGGCATCCTGTTGAAACGTGTGGTTGCTTTTGCTTTCAATTTTGTGGGTTACAGGAGAATTTAGAAGCAAAATGACTTTGTAAATAACGAGAAGGGTTTTATTGAACTGAAAACTTCTTTAGGCTCGTTGGGCATTTTTGAGATCGGAAAAAACAATTGAACTCGTGACACTGTTACCGTTACCGTAATCGACACCTCATTAAAAGTATTTCCTGCACAATAAAATTGTTCAAGTTTTCACTTCTGTCGGCACTCCCGGAATGCCACTGTTTTTTTTTTTGTGGTGGATTTTGAAAATAGCTGAATCATTCACCGCATCATAGAATACGTGGTTACTTAGTTAAAGTAGGTGCCAGCCTTGTGGGCCGGCGACACCAGTCGGGGATCAGAGAAGGCAAACAAGATCTCATGATCCCCGCTCCAAGTGTGGGAAGGGACCACCGGGGTGGTTTTTAGTCAGTAGGAGTCTGACAGACCCCTTCGCCCGCCCCAGGGCGGAAGACATCCATGAGGATTTAAAACGCGGGACCAAAAAAAAAGGTGCCTGCCTTGTCTAATCGCAACACTAGTTTTAGTCTGCACTGATAAAAAGCTTGCCACATAACTGACAGATAGACATCTCTGTTGTAATTAAAGATAAGACGACCCTAGCATAATTACTGCGACCAACTGTGAGAAAAGGCCAGAAAGTTAAAAAGAGGCATAAATATTTAAAAAAGTTCGCAAAATGATTTGAAAGGTTCATTAATTTAAAAAAAGTGTCCATCATTAGAAGGTCAATAAGTGATTAAAGAAGGATCAGTTACAATTTACTTACAAATGAACAATTTTTCTCTCCAATGCTTATTGTTTTTCAAGAATCAGTATCTGGGGGGCAATGCCGCATCAAAGATCATTTAAAAGCTATCGTATAAACGTGCGTAGACGTCTCCTAACAAGATGTGTTATTAGCAGTGGTCGGAGTAGGTAGATTGATTTTACGTACTCGCAAAAAATGACAGTTGTGATTTGAATATACGGACAGTTTAAGTAGGTAGTCAATTTGCTAAACATTTAATTTCCCTGACTGTTCACTTAATACAGAGTCTGAATAACAGCTTTCATAATTATTATTTTTATAAGATCACTAGCAATTTGCGGCCGTCGGTACCTTAAGGCGATTTAACTTTTTTATAATGACGTATATATAAAAATTCATTACTCAATTAGACTCGATAGGGACATGATCTCGAAGGATGTTCAAATCGTTAGCTAACACTTTCACAATCGATTGTTGATAGAAAATAATGAAGAAAATACACTGGAAAAGGGTAGTATCTTTTACTGTTCAAGCAGTAACAGTTTTGCTGTTCTTTTGCTGCTATCATGCTGAGATAGGAGCCGTTTAGGCCTCGCACAGGTCGTAATTATTTCTGTTTGTTAGTTTATAATGCTCCTTTTTTATTTTTGTTAATGTTTTTTTTTTTTTTTGCATTACTGTTTTGTATTTCCTGTGCGTGTCCCAAATAAAATATTTTCTTTCTTCTTCTTTCTTTTCTTTCTTTCAGTACCGTTATGGAATGCTTTGCCCGTGGTAAGGCATGCTCAATCTTTGTCCACTATATATATCAAGTCTTGTGCAGACAGGCGCGACGGGGCACCGGTAATTGTTCTACGGTGAAGTTTTCTTAGAAATTGTTTTGTTAGAGTCGCGTCGCGCCAGTCTGCACGAGGCGTTAAAATTATGGAAAAAAACACTTCCTCTCTCCTTAACCTTCATCATTATTTATAGTTATTTGCTCTTGTTTATTATTGTATATATATACATATTACAGAAAAGTTCATGCTTTATGTATGTATTTATTGCATAATATGTAACAGGTACATCACTGACTACCTGCAGTATTGTCTCTCCTTTTCCCTTAAAGTCCATCCATCGCTTTTAGCGATAAGACCGCCCATTGTGTCACCCTACATAAATTTTCTACATTTATATCTGTAATTCGCATCGTGTACATAAATAAAGAGTATTCTATTCTATTAAATTCTATACTTGTTATTACTGACAAGTTTAGAATGACTAGAGTCCGCGCCAGGTTCCGTCTATCTGGCCGAATCTTGATGCTCCGAAATTTATTTGGTAATACAGTTGGCATAATCTTCTTAAAACGAAGATTTTGAAGACATAAAAAATATTTTTAATATCATTATTGTTTGGCCGAATGTTATATATTTGTCCGAATTTACAATGGCATGCTTTTAAGATGGCAGAATATTATTTGGCATATTTAAAATTCCGCATAATTTCGTTTAGCATAACGTTTATTTAGAGCGACGATTATTCTTACAATTTTACTTGCCATACTATGAAGATGGCAGAATTTCATTTGAAATAGTTTTATTAGGCATATTGCCATTTCTATAAAAAAAGCATTTGAACCTTAAATTAAAATTAAAATATTTTGTTAAAAATTCAGTATGTTGTGCTACAAAATTTAGTGACATAAACGAATTTCTGCAAAACCGACTCCACGTAGTCTCGTCTGCCCTACCCCTAGAGTGTAATTTAAGCCCGCGTAGGCGCGGAGGGGCGAGACGGCTCGCGAGTTGAGGAGCAGGATTTTAACGCGCGCCATCACGGCTGAGGTTGGCCGGCCAAGCCGGCCAGCAAGCCGCAGCTGCGGTTCAAACCATCTGCGACGATAAGCTCGCGTGGGACCGCCACCCGGAGCCCCGCAACGCCGGAGCTGTGACAGAAACCATGCCTGCTGCATGTTCGCTTGCATGCTTCATGCATGGTGTATGCTTATTTGCATGCTGCATGCATGTGATAGATGAGTCTGAGTCTGTCAATTATTATGGATATGAAATGTATGCCATAAGATGATTCTAACTGTAAACTTTCTGAGATTTATGATAGTTCTGCCTTTTAATGACAATCGATATCAAATGTATGCCTAAAGACGATTCTGACCGTGAACTTTCTGCGATATGATGGTTCTACTTTTTAATTATTATGAATATGAAATGTATGCCTAAAATGATTCTGACTTGCAAAATTATGGTAGATCCGTCCGCGCCACCACTGTAGTCGATTTGATGCGGCGCTAGTGTCTATGTCATTGCATCACATTGCATTAAAAAAAAATGTAGTTCCACAATTTTCCGCCGGTCTTCATTCGTGGCGCGCACTCTATGATTACCTACACCTATAATCATAGTCAACCAAGTGCCCAAGTAGCTCATTAAAGTGTTTTTTTTTTTTTTTTTTTGTTTAGGTCGATTTCACATTTCGAATTAGCTCGATATTTTATTGACATAATCAGCCAATAAAAAAGTTGTTTTTCCAAAACAAACTTGAAATCGAATATCTATAAAATATATATATTGAATATATATCTTGAACTTGAATATGTATGTGTATTATAATTTATAACCTATTTATGTACCGTTGTTCCTCCCTATATTTTTCTAATGATATATATTTAATAATTTTTTTCTTTGTTCCTCTTAAACAGAGCACCTGCCATCTAATCTCTTCACCACCCTTGGTTGACTGGTAGAGAATGCTTAAGGCATTAAGTCCGCCTTTGTACCACTTTGAGTGTGAAAAAGTTTAAATAAATAAATAAATCGACATCATTTTCCTATATCACACTGACCTTCCGTCACACACACCTAAATTAGTCCAAATAGGTAACGATTACCTAATAACAATATATTGTCAACTTTCTACCACGAGATTGGACCATGGCTGGTAAGTATCTATAATATGGTCTACCTGACGGACGTTAGAACAATTTATTATAATGTATTCCTAAACTCATTCAAGAGGCTGTATGACATAACTTCCCTTTGCCTAATCACATATTCTTTCCAAGTGACAGATGATGACAGTTTGTATTTTAATTTTTACTCTGTGGGAACTGAATGGACGTAACTTTTTTTAAATATGATAAATGGATTGGATTATATTATTATACCATGGATTGGATAAGCCGATTGGTCCAATGGTCGGTGATGAATATGGATTGTTTATTGCAGATTAGGCCGTGTATACGTTTATAAATCATGATTATTTAAGCTGTGTTATTAATGCCGCTGTTGAGTTATGGTAGCTATTGTTTGATATAAATGAAACTTATAAATGGCCTTCAATTTCATATTGTTTAAGAACACTGTATAAGTTAGCTGTAGGTTTCCCAAATAATATAGAATAAAATAAAATAGAAAAAGACTTATTTAGCTTAATGTCTACGTTTATTATTAATTGAGATTAACGTATTAAACCAATGCAAAAAATTACGTAGATTCAAAAATGAACGTAAAGTGAGCCGTCCATCGCCAGCTAAACTAAGTTGATTTGAACTTAGTTTAATTTAGCTCGCCAGTTTTTCATATGAACTGTCGAAGAAACGCATATCTGTACACTGTAAGGACTATTCTTGCTTGCAGCGCTCGGCCGCTATAGTATCGCTTACCTACGAAAAAAAAGGGTCGTGTGCACAGGATTTTATTTTCAAATTGCTTAGATATGCGTTACTTCGATGGTACATGTGCGTCCACCCACATGTATGAAAAACTGTCAAGCAAAAGTAAACCAACTGCAAACTAACGTAGTTTAGCTCGCGGTGGACGGCTCGCGTAAATATAAAAACACTTTTTCCATCAGCCTTCAATACCGAACCCAGTGCCTCTAGAAAAAAAAGAAATGCTATAGACCAACGAAGCCACTGAACGAGGCAGTTTATAGAATACAAATAAGCAATCTACAAAATAGCGATAAACCAAACACAAATCTATCCCATCACCCTTTGAAAAAGTTGAAAAACCAATAGCAATAACACATTCCATCTATTCCCAAATAGTTTTGATTGGTTCCCTCTTCCCGAACATAAGCCAATCAATCGCGCAAGTGCTTAATCCGAGTGCTCAATATTCGTTTTTCGAATGTCAAACAAAACCAAAGCGATCCATCAAAATCGAGTCAAAGTTCGTGGGTATACGTAATTATTATGATTTTGGCAGTCATTCGGGGGAAAAGTACTAAGCCTCCGCTGTCCGTCCGTCTGTCTGTCAGCGGGTTGTATCTCATGAACCATAAAAGTACAGTCGACATTTTCATAGATTGTGTATTTCTATTGCCACTATAATAACAAATATGTGTGACAAAAAACTGTGACACGAACTTACTACAATGTGTTTTATATAAATAAAGATTATATTTTATTATTAAATAACAAAAATAAAGTTAATAACTAGTAAAGGTATGGTAATAACTAGGTATGGACTCCCCATACAAGAAACAGTGTTTTATTCAGCGTTTTTTGCTCTATCTTAATATGATACTTACCGAGCCCTTCGCGTGCGAGTCCGACTCGCAATGGGCCGGTTTTTCTTATTTGTCTCCACTAAACCTATTTATTATAAGTAAGATCGTTTATTTGTACTATCTGTAGATAAGACTGTTAGGCTCTTATTTAAACGCAAATAATATTCGACATTAGACCAAAATATGGTCTTTTGTATAAGCTAAAATTTGTCTTGATCAGGCTGCGTAGGCGTACCCCAAGTTGTGGGTAAAAATACACGGTAATTTGGGCAAAAGTAATGTTGAAAATTGTGCTCCTTGCTTTGCCTATTTTGGAAATGTACTTGTGATTTTCAGGAAAAAAATGTCTTCCAACTTAAATGCATAGGTGCACAATAAGTCACAAAAAAATCAATCTGCCTATCCTTTTCCCAGCTATGTTGGGGTCGGCTTCCAATCTAACTGGATGCAGCTGAATACCGTTTTTTACATGGAGCGACTGCCTATCTGACCTTCAGTAACTGAGTAATACGATACCCCTTGGTAAGACTGGTTGTATCAGACTTGGGTTTCTGACGTCCCGTAACGACTGTCAAAGATCCACGAATGACAGCCGGGACCAACGGCTCAACGTGCTTTTCGAAGCACGGTGGAGTCTCAGTATGTTAAGATGGTCACCCATTCACAGACCAACCTCGGCAAGCGTAGCTTTACCTGATGAATCGAACCGTGTGGCTGTTATTACTTAGCCACGAGTTGCACAATAAGTCACTAAGTCTAGTAATTTGTTACTAAGACCTAGATCTACAACTCCTAGCCTAATTGGTTTCAGGAGCTAAATACTACTAGTTACTGTGTCGCAAATCTGAGCGGTTAATTAGTTAGGACTCTCCGCACATAAAGCACTAGTTTTTCTTGTTGCTAGATGCTATGTATTTGCTACTAGCTGTTGCTCGCGACTTTTCTGTAATCTTCTTCTTTCTTCTGGCTATCATCCCAATTTATTTGGGGTCAGCCCTCCTAGTACTTCTGCGCCACGCTGGACGTACGGTTGTCGGTTGCCTTTTGTTGTGTTGCTTCTTCATCATTAAAAAAGTGCTGGCACTCCGGGAGTGCCGACAGAAGTGAAAACTTGAACAAGATCGCCTTGGTGGAAGAAAACTACTTGTAGGTCCGTAACCTTATATAAATAAAGAGCACAATCGCATTTACAAAAAAAAGACCTCCGAAACCTTTAAAGTAAAAATTCTTGCATAGAACATTGATCCGTAAAGTAATACAAATAAAGAGCATAATCGCGTTTACAAAAATGAGGTGTCGTCATGGTGTCGCGAAATCAATGATTTAGTCCCATCTCAAAAATGCCTTTGTAAATGTGTATTCTATTTTGTTATGTGCGTTTAGTTTGTGCAGAGTAAACAATTTCTCTTTTTTTTTTCGTATCGTTTTTTATTGTTCGTATCCAAGTTATTGGTGGTCGTCCACGGCTTCTTTCCGTCTTCAATATTCATGACTCTTTTAGTCATATGGTCATCCTTGCCTCATTGCGTACCAGCGGTTTTGACTAAGTTTGTCGTGTATCTTAGCGACTTTACAAGTACCACGGTTAAACTCGTTTCTTATTTTATCTATTTTCATTTACACGCATAGGTATATTGGCGATATGTGGCTGGTCATAGGTACACTTCTGCCTAACCCTTCGGGGAATACAGGCGTGATGTTATGTATTGTTGTGTTGTGTTTTTATTTACCTACCTATCAGGAATTACGGCACCAAAGAATCGTCTTTCATCATGTAAGCCCACGTTCGTATGGACGTAATAAAATCTCAGCGATTTTTTTTTTGTGCACTTGATTTTAACGCTTTGCTTAGCGCCGAGAATTGAAAATCCAACAGTGTGTTTTCTCAATGCGCTGGGACGAGAGTGCGTCTCAGCGCATTGGATTTTCAACGCTCGCAGCTCGGCTTAACAGCGAGAGTTGGAAATCCAGTACGCGTTAAAATCCCGCCGCGATTTTATTACGTCCGTGCGGACGTCGGCTAACTGCGTTAGACAAAGTTTTTAACTTTAAATAAATTATCGATATTTAATTTAAACTGCTAGGAATGTAGGAGTCGTTAAGTAGGTACTCATGTTGAGAAAAACTTAATAACTTCAACAATGCAAGTAGATTAATGATTCCAGAGCAAAAAAATCATTCTCACACCGTACCTAATGGTTGCCAGAGGTAATTGGAGGTTATCATCTCTCTCGCTCGACACACCAAGCCAAGATATGATTATAGACGTTTATGTATTCCTATGATAGGTATTTATCACTCTACACCAGCACATTGTGCCCTAGGCGTCCTTGTAACAATACCCTAGCCAAGTAACCGTGTGAGTATACGTCAACGAGGTAGTTTTTCCCCCAGATTACTCTAACCAACAAAAACTATGAGAACTGTTTCCATAGTATTGTAGTTTGCGACACGATTGTGGAAGAAACTATGCTGGAGTGAGCTGGGAATAGATATAGATGTAAGCTGTGTTTAATTTACAATTTGTATATTTTTTTTTTATTATTATTTTACAAACAAAGTGAAGTTCTTACTCCTGCGCTAGGTTATAAGATCCAATGTCTTCTCCCTATCACCAGGATCTGGATTTTATACAATAAACATAGATTAATATTATGATGTAAGGGTCACAAGCGGTAATTTTATTTTAGTTATTGGAAACTTCCATCTGGGATTTCTCAGTAGCAGCCCTGAGTCTGGATTTGTGCCCGGTTGATGGCAATAGGCTCGCACCCTATTACATGGGACTTAAAACATAACTTCTGAAATATGGATGTGCCATAGGGACACCTCTGCCGAACCCTTCGGAGAATACGGGCATAATGTTATGTAGGTATGTAATGTTATACAACGTTCATTAGGTATATGAATAGCTACCACAAGCTAGTGTATTGAGATCATAACTTTGAGTTTTCTTTGGAAAGCGTTAACGTAAACATAAAAGTCGTTCCTAAAAATCCGTCCAACTTCTAGCAATAGCAAAGCCGTATCAGTCAATCTTTGAGTAGCTATCAAACGAAGTAAACAATTCCAATTCAACTATTTTTAGAGAGCACTGGCAGCCCAGTGGTAACGGCCCTTTCTTTTTTTTTTTTTTTTTTTTGTTTTTTTTTTTTTGAGGGTGGGAAATCATCAAATAACTTCTCCCGCTCTGGGCGGAGCGGGAGGGCGTGTCAGACTCTTACTGACTAAAACCCACCCGTGTTCCTTCGGCTGCCCTGTTGCCGGGGGCCACGATCTCCCTTTCGGTTTTCTTCGCAACCCCGGCAGGCATCGGCCCTAGTGGACCCCTTCGAATCTGCTGACATCTCTTTGAGGCGCGCGTGGAACACAACGCGCCGTCGACCCGGGCCTGGTCCTTATCGGACGCGGCAAGCCCGCGCCTACGGTGGCCGGAAATCGCCTCGCGATTCCCGACGCCCTGGGCGTCTCCTCCTGCGGAGGTTAGGGGCATGAGGGCGCGAAATTTGCCTCTCCCTCACGCGTTCCGCCTCCTCCTTCGCGAGCATTACCGCTTCGCAGAAGGAGGTGACGGCCTCCCATTTCCTCTCGCTCCGTACCATGGCCTGAACCAGGGCCGGACGCGAGAGATCACCGCCGCCGATCGCCTCCACGAGGACACGGCGATGCTCCGCCCAAGCTGGGCAGACCTCCACCGTATGCTCCACCGTGTCCTCCGGGCGAGTGGTAACGGCCCTGACTTTACGAGTTGTAGGTCGTGGGTGACCCATGCAGGCGCTTTACTTTGTGTAAATAATTTCATCACCACTAATTTCAAAACGGTGAAGGAAAACATCGTAAGAAAACCAGACATGTGTGAGAACCAAAAACTTCCAAGAAATGTGACATCTAGCAACCCGCACTGGGCCCGCGTGCTATAAATTACAGCCCACTCCCTCATGAAGAGAGAAGGTCTGTATCCTAGCAGTGGGAACATCATAGGCTGATTATGCTAAACGATTCCATCAAATAATTTATTGCTAAGAATAGCTGTACAATTTTGCTGCCCAAAGAAGTTTTCTGCTTTTAAACTTTTTTAACCTAAGTACAGTCTATATTATCTGTGGTACAGTTTAAATATCATAAAACAAATTTCCCAAAAAGGAACCTAACTTGCTAACTAATCTACGCTATATTGAAAAAAACTAAACAACAATAAGATAACAATGTTTAAAAAACAAACTTATTTTTGTTTTTACACTTGCAGAGTTAGCATTCCTTCCCTCCAGCAATTTCTGCTTCGTTCATTAGCGTCCGTACATCTGACACGTCCATCTCTGGTTACCCAGAACTATTCCCTCCAGAAAATGTATTTAGACGGGTTCGCCTCGGAAACACTTAGCAAAATTGAGTTCGAAAGCAACGGATCGCGATAAAACATAACGCTGCGGCTTTCACGGAACAATATCGATGGTTTACAGGTTTTTCAATACCTACAATTTAGATTTACTTTGTATTTCTGTACTGCATTTGACTCTGGTGAAAAAGCGAATGGAGTAAGCCGACGTTACGTAATAAAATCGCGGTGATTTTTTTTCGTGCACTTGATTTTTAGCGCTCTGCTTGGCGCCGAGAGTTGAAAACTCAACAGTGTGTTTTTTCAACTCGCTGGGACGAGAGTGCGTTCCAGCACGTTGGATTCTCAACGCTCGGTTTAAAAATCGAGAGTTGAAAATCTAGTACGCGATAAAATCCCGCCGCGATTTTATTACGTCCGTGCGTACGTCGGTTTATGGTTTAAAATGGTGTTCTACTTCTATTGATTTTATATCATAACATCACGCCTCCATTTCCCGAAAAGTTAGGCAGAAGTGTAATACACCCACATTTATGGGAGCGAGCCTATTGCCATCAACCCAGCACAAATCCATGTTCTGGGCCGCTACTGATAAATTCTAGATGGCAAAACCTAATAAAACTTTGCCTAACCCGGGAATCGAACCCAGGACCTCATGCTCAGCAGTAGTGCTTTCAACCACTAGTGACTATACTAACGAGGCAGTATTGATTTTTAGATATATAAATGTGCATTATTATAAATATTAACTACTTGTGCAGTTACCCGTCGCTCTACGTTGCTATCATAAGTATATTTATATTTCTATGGTTGCTATATGCATAGTCTGAGATCTGGCTGCGAGATTACTACGTCCATCTAGTTTATAATCAAATCTATTTTTTACATATATATACGAATGGGACCCATCTATTTTGGCCGAGGTGCCTATCAAAATGTGACCGCTAGTAATTGATTTTTCGGAAAACATTTCATTCGATTGTTTTTTAAATAATATAATAATAATAATCTACTTCACAGCCGTATATGTAAGAAACTTGTTGTATGTTGAGCACCCCTAACTAATGGGTTAGGTTAGTTTAAGTTATGTTCATATTAGCCGCATAAAAATCCCTTGCCGTGCCTTTCCGCCAGTGGGCGCAGGCCCTAAGGTGACCAGCTCAGAACTGCTATAAAGATTCAAAGCCAATTAAATTACTCGACTGCAGTCATTTTGTAAAAGCTTGCTTAATTAATCTCTTTCATTTGCCTCTTTAGTGATTACCTTTAGTCGTTCAGTCTATCTGCCTTGATAACTTTGAATTTACCATGTTTTTCAGTTCAAAGCATCGAAGTTGTTTGTAGATTATTAGCCGATGTTATTGATAAAAAATGATAAATTATATTTCTTTTTGTAAATTGATTTATAAAAAAACATTTTGACACATCAAAATAATTATATTCTAAAACTAGATGAGGTAATTTTTTTCGACAGTTCCAATACACGACACTAGTTAGTACACGACTGCCAAAAAAGGAATTTAATATTTTCAGGGTTCATGTATGTATGCATTTATGGGAGTTTCTTTGTTCTACCATTTTTGAAGTGAAAACTTATTTAGCCACGTTGGACATTTTTGAAATCTAACCATTAACTAAACCAGGAACTAAACCATTGATTTCGCGACACCGTGATGACACCAGCGTTTGATCAGTAAAAGGACATCAACGCGTTGATTATCGCGGTGCGTGGAGTAAAAGACATCAACGCGTTGATTACCGCGGGCCGATTTGTTTCAAGTTTTCACTTCTGTCGGCACTCTCAGAGTGCCACTGTTTTTTTTTTCATAGCTCCCTGGTATCTCTCTTGGTAGTTCCATCGGTCGCTGCGTTATCGCTAAGGAGAGTTTATTATTAAAATTGCAGCCAGCATCAAATCAAGGGTAATTCAAGACGACAACAACGACGATGAAAACATAAAGTTAGTTGTCCAAGAACTAAATTTGTATCTTTCCATATTTCCAGTGTGCCTCACCATTACATGGGCTGAAGCCCAGAATGGTCGAGGGCCGCAGCACCAGGACCACAACGGACGTGGGTGGGACATCCGGCTGGCAGTTCCAGGGGAACCCGGCAGTGACTACCCCACCCTGGGCGCAATACCACGGACATCCTTCTCATGCGCCGGCAGAGAACCAGGTAATCTAGCCAAAAGCTCTGTAAAAGAGCTGGAACATGGGTAGACGGAACCCGCAAAAAGACAATAAACCCAGGGCCCTAGCAAACGCGATTATCCTGAAAGTGGGCAACGTGGCAAATAGATGTCAAATATTTCGCTGTTCTGATTAATTTGGCAATAATACTGTATGGAAATATGAAATATGGCTAACCAGTGAACTAAAATATTAATTATGAAATGCAATAATTATTATCATAACACCAAATATTTCGTTTTAAATGTAAAAAAAAGTATTTGGAATCTTTCCAAATGATTTTTTTTGCACCGAAAACAGTTACAACATAAAATTCATTGTTATAATTGCAATTCATTATTAATATTATATATATATTAATATTATTAATACTCAATAGTTAGCGATATTTAATATTTCCGTTCAGTAATTGTCAAATTAATAAAACAGGTAAATTTTTGACAGCTATTTGCGACGTTGCCAACTTTTAGAATGAACGTTCTTAATTAACAGTGTCTAAAACATAAATCAATTTAAATTTCAGGATACTACGCAGATTTAGAAGCCAATTGCCAAGTATTCAGAGTCTGCACCGTTGGATCAACATACGGCTTCCAGTCCTTCCTCTGTCCTAATGGAACGTTGTTCAACCAAGCAGTCTTCGTGTGCGACTGGTGGATGAACGTCAACTGCCACAACTCTCAACAGTTAGTTAATAACAACAACGAACAATTCGAAAATCTAAGGTTAGGGCCACAGCTCATGAAGGACATAAAGAAAATGCTTACTTATCCGATGCTAAATCCCTATGATAAGAACGCAATGAAGAGTAATCTTATCGTGATGCAAGATTACAAGCCACCATTCGGCCAATTGTTCCCCAACGGAGCTTTACTAGCGGGTCCAGAACGGGCTCCAAACAACGTTTATTTCCCGGCAAAACAAATGCAACAAAATCTTATTCAAGGCAATCCAAAAGATTTCACATATTCAGCATCTACACCTGATCCTAGATATATACCAGCGCCTATGAACTCTAACTTTTTGCCGTTGCAAAGAGATGCAGAAGTATTCCAAAGGCAGAGACAAAACGGACAATACAACGCTGTAAATGGTATTCAAAACGCTAGAGTGCAAGCCACACAAACATCACAGACTGGAAATCTAATTTCTAACGGACATGCGGACAGATTTTCACAGAATGGAAACATAAACTTAGCTAATACCAATGGTTACTCACAAGCACAAATACAAACACCACGACCAACACAAATCTCTAATAACTTCTCACAGAGACAAACAAGTTCTGTGAGCACTTCCCAGTTAAGTAATGCCCAAAACACTCAAAGAGGACAAGTAAACAAACAACGATCACAATATTCAGAACCCAGAAGATTACCTCAAACGAATAACGAAGCACAATTTGCGAAAATACGGAACAGTCAAAATAATAATCAAGTAAAACAACCGTACACATACAGTACACCAGTTTCCAACACGCCACAGTATGCAAATAATTTAAATAACCCAGCTGGTAGAGAACTAAAAGAAAATTTGGTGAGTACGATTAGAGATATTCCATCTACTGTTATAACAAAAACATTGACATATAGTAGGGTTATACAGGAGCCGAAGGTTGGCAAACCAAAGTCTAGAATAACAGTAAAAACTTGGATTGTAAGACCTACTAAATCTGAAAGATTAATAATGGAGCCTACTCCATACACTTACGCTAGACCCTCTGCGCCATCACTTCCATCTGCATCACCTACAGAAAGGCTGATTGAGGAAAATACACCTTATGTGTATGATATACCGACAAGTTCTTCTCAAACTGAGAAAATAATCTCACCAGAACTGGAATCTGAGTCATCGGAGGAACCCTATGTTTATACAAGGCCTACTGCTTCTGCTAAGCAAGTACAAACAACTGAGATTGAAACAACAAGTATTTATATTGCCCCTACAACGTTGCCGACTCGTCCTACTTTTTTGGGACGAATTACAAATTTCCCACAAACATCTCCACTCCCCACAAAAGCTTCTCGCCTGTATCTTACTCCTTCGCCATTTACTTCGACTGCTCGATTCTACCTGCCTCCACCTCGAAACCCAACTACTCTGCCTCGGCTATATTTACCCCAAAATGTTCAACAACCAGTATATTATCAAAATGCTCAATTAAGAGCCACACCGACTATACCTACTCCCACTCGTGTGTCTTTTAGTGAAAATTTTAATCAACCTTCATTTACGAAACAATCTGGATTTAACGCCAACCATCAGAATTTAACGTTCAGTGATATTCTGACTAAAGAAAAACTCGATATAACTGTAAATGATATTGTAAAAGACACAGACGATATTTTAAAAACTGCTTCTCCACCACAATATAGTCAGTATCAGAATCAGAAAGAATTCAAATCCCTTGATTATCCAGATAATTACTTAGCATCAAGGACGACAACCGATAGCGGTGAAGCTTTGACTTCTCAAGTTCCAATACAAACTCCAACGGTGTCTACAATAACTTCTAGAATTATGGCAACACCTGTAACAATATTGCAACCTCCTAACGAAAACGTTATATACCAAAATAATAACCAGCTCTCGAATTTGCCTTTCTTTAAAGAAACTGGCATACCAAACACAATAGAGCGCACAGTCTCCATAAAAATAACAATTCCGGAAAGAATCGCCGCATTTCTCTTTAAAAATCGAAGTGACTCCGACTTTGATAAACTAGAAATACTAAACACTGGAAGCAGCAACTATTTAGTTATGAGTAACAACTTCATACCTAAGACAAATGAGTTCAATTTTATTCCAATCGCTAAACTGATTGGAAATCAAAACTCAAAAAATCTTTCTGATTCACAGGCGCTCGTGTATTCGTTTTTGACTGACTCCATCAACGTAGCGAGGGAATACAACAACATTGCACAGCGAGATATACAATCTTCTACAGCAACACCTGCACTAGCACAATTACAAGACCTGAACAACGAAAAACTGTCACAAATAACGAATCAAATATCACAACTTACATCATCACAATACTCTAGTAACAATCTCAACAGTTTTGGCACTAATGTAAATATTATTCCTACCCAAAGAACTAATACTAATCAACTTAATCAATTTACAGGCAATGCAAAATACATAGATGGATCAAATCAGGCACAACAAACACAAACAAATCAATTAACACCTTCACAACAAACTCAAGGTAATTTTTACTCATCACGATTCCAAGTACCCAATGGTCTACAAAATCTTCTTAAGAGTCAAAACCAACTGTACAGTGGTCAATTATATCAATGGTCTGTTCCAGATGTAACTAATCAAGTATACAACAGTCCAAGTCCTGCAAACCTCGTTAATCCCAGCAACATTCAACAGCAGAGTACACAAACGCTCAGTTTACAGCGAAATACAAATCAAAACAATGCAGTTGGCAATTTTAAGCAATCAAGTCCTCAATTCGAAGTTATTAAAGCAGACACTGTAGATTTAAATCCAGCCAAACTGCAACTCGAACCGCGTAATAAAGCAGAACAATTTGCTAGTCAAGAGTCTCTTAACAGTTTGCTAAATAGTGAAAATGGCATATCGGCACATCTAGAAGATAAAATCGTAGGCACTATACCGCATCCATTAGAAGACAACAAGGTCCTCACATACAAGAAGAACCAATCATACTATATTTACACAAAACTAGAAGACAACACTATTGAACAGAATACTCTAACAAACCAACAGACCAATACAAATACTGAGCAAAATGCAAAATTGATACAGTCTATTAATAACAATATGCCAAAAAATCAAGTATCGTTCGAACTTATACCTTCAGTGAGTTACGAATTAGAAGATGAGAAAGAACAACAAAAATTCCTTAACGTTTTCCAAATCGACGAGTTCGGTGCTCCTAGAGAAATCACTAGGCCGCAGACTGGAGAAAACCAAAACAATAATCAAGGACAGCAAATCATGACATCAAGTGTAGACTTTTCTGTTGAACACCCGACAACAGCTAAACAAAATGAAGAGTACAGAATAAACCCATTGTATTCTGGACCATCTTCGTATACCGCTCCACAATCATCAGTTGGTAACTTACCATCAGGACAGGTAGCACAAAATAACTTAAATTCCAGACTGGAAGATTTTGACAGCAGTAATAACAATGGTTACCCCAAAGACAGGCCTGCACGCCAATTTTTTCCTACATACAGGTACAACTAATATCCTTAGCCAAGAATAAATAAGTTGAAGTGAACCAATAAGTGTGCGTTGAAAAATTTGCTGTAACCGATGTAAATAAAAATATAGATGTAAGTAGATAAGTAAGTATCTATAAAAGAAATACCAATTATTTAGAGACTTGACTGCAACCAAAAACGAGACATTACAAAATAAGTTAAAAAGATAAGTAATTATATATAATATGTACCTAAATACTGAAATACTCGTTAAGAATTTAAAATTAGTAATTTGTCCTGCAAAATGTGTGGTAAACGATTAATGTTAAATAATAAAGGAATATACGTACCTATACACCTACTGATTTTTTGGCACTTTTTCTGTTGACAGCGATGCAAACGAATTTTTTGATGCCCAATGATTATTTCCCTTCCTTTTTTTATATACTTGTACATATTATCATTATTTTTTTAAGTCTGTTAGCTTTAAATTACATATATAAATTTTAAATAAACTCTACTGTTTTTTGGTAAAATATAACCTCTAAAATTAATATCATCACTTTACATCTACAAGGAGCTAAGCAGTCAATCTCGACACGCATAATATTTCAGTCTTACTGTCGGCGAAGTAAAGTTCCACGACCGTCCTGTAAATCCGGGGTCGTAAAAGTCCGATCCTAAACAGAACCTTACTTTTGGTGAACGTTTTTAAAACTTTTTTAATGCCGTAAGATATCCAAATAATAAAACATTTGGATATCTTACGGCACTAAAAAAATATTAGTTTTCTATTTTATTTTTATTAGCTTATCGATGCGACTATCCAAGTATAGGAACAATAGGGCGTGCAGGCGTGCACGTGTTTTATTATCTTTACCTCAAATACAGGAATAGACTAGAAATATGTTTATTTCCCTGGTTCATATGTTACATTATAGTTAATTGATTCAGTCGTGACCTTGCGGAAATCCATTATAAAATGCAAATGATGTGGATATATTTAGTAACCTGTAAAAATAGCTGAGCGAAACAGGTTACTAAATATATCCACATCAATTGCATGTTAAATTATGTCCACAGGTCGGTGTTGTATTCGGCCTGTGGGTGTGTCAGGTACTTACAGTCTACCTATGTTTGTCAGAAAGACATCTATATAAGTGTCATGTCAATGAATTTATATAAGTTTTCTGCGGTAGTTTCTCTTGTGAGTGAACATAGCACACTCCGTTTTGTCTAGGTTGCATTTTAGCGCCAGCGACGGTAATAGTCGAACACGGTGTCGGCGGCCCAGCCCACGCGGTATGTCGCGCAATTCGGTTCGGGAGACCTATTAAGGATGCACAGGTCATCGGCGTACTGGAAGAGCTTGAGTCCGCGGATACGGTCCCGTTAGTCCCAAACGTCGTGTACCTACGTACAAATTGAAAATTACCGGCCCCAAGATAGAGCCCTGGGGTACCCCATGTGGCACCGGTTTACGACGTGTTTCTCTCAGATCGGATCTGCTTGTGTGTTGTGAAAACACGTGCTTAAGTATATTACTTGTTATTGTAATGGAGCAATGTCTCCAGGTTTATAGAATACATTTAGATTTGTATATTTTACGTTACCACTTACCATAATCAAAATGAAATGTCAGAATGAACTGTGGAGTTGGGATGATTTTTTTACAAAATCTTTTTACTTGTATTCCTTAGAGTGCTAAAATTTTTGTTCACCCTACAAGGGTGTACAAAAGTTTTAGCACTCTAAAACCTAAAACTAAACTTCATGATAAGATTTTTAGTATGTCAATTATGTTCGTTTTTACAGGGAGGCAATAACTAAATAAGTATGTCAAGAAAAGAGCTTTTTGAAAAGTTGTAAGTTCATCCAATACTTCCGGACGGATTAGATCTAAGCCTGAAAGTGTGCTTCTGGAGCTTCTCAAGACCAAATTCAGTCTATAGTATTGTTCAGAATCAACTTTGAAGGAACTAAACCGAACTATACATAATATTAATTTGTAATCGGTTTGAATAAATGAACAAAAATATAATGATCATATAATTATATAAAGACAAAATTATTTTCAACATATAATTTTGTCCCAAATTTGCAAATTACACTGTGCGGCGGCGGCGTCAGCGGCGTAAGAGCGGCGCGATCAAATGTATAGTTTTATATTATTATGGAACTATTCTCAATGACAGCAGCGCGAGGAGCGAAAACAGTCTGATCTCTTTTTTTTTTTTGGAATTTTATGACTTTGTTACTGGACCTTTAGGTCAAAACAGTCTGATCTAATCTAAAGTTAGCCACAGAGTATAGCAAAGAGAATAACATAACAATTAATTACTACATAAAGTGTTTTAAAAAATACATACATTTTTTTTTTGGCGCGTTGTATAATATGATGATATGAATCTTAATATGATTCTTTTCGCGCTAACATAATAGTAGCATGCAGTTACGTTCTCAGTCTTTTTTTTTAAATTCTATTGTTGTAACCAATTAATTACTGAATTCCACCACCTTCATTCGATTTTGATAGTAATTAAATATTGTGTAGTGATCTTTACTGAAAAGAATGAGCTTGGCGCTGGCGTAAATAATATTCCTCCTCCTAAATGTCCTCGTTTAAGTCTTGTGCACGGAGGTGCCATGGATCCCAATCGAGCATATATATCCCCGAGTAGTGAGGTTTCTAGGCGTTTTGGGAATTGTCCCCTGGTCTTGAGAACCATTCGATATTAGCGTTAAATTTTTTGTAAGTTGCTGTTCCTGTAACGTGAAAGTAGCTATAACCAATTAATTACTGAATTTCACCAGCCTCATTCGATTTTAATAGTAATTAAATAATGTGTAGTGATCTTTACTGAAAAGAATGACCATGGCGCTTAAAGCCGTAAGTAAAATTTTGAATTGGAGACACTGGTTTTTATCGAATGGCTTGTTTCTGACCAAGCGGCACGTGACTTAGCGTCCACGCGCGCACTGCGCAGTCTTTCGTTCGCCATCTTGTGAAGTTGACTGTGCGCTCGTTTATGTTTGATATTTTTTTCTCGACTCGGCTTTGCTTTTGGACTATTAAAATTTCTGTTTACTATCACGTTGACCTCACTGACAACTTCTATTTTAGACATTGATTTAAAGATAGTGATTTGGACTTGCCTGAACTCAAATCATACTGTGCCGCAGTCATGGACGGACGATACCAGGGCATCTTGCTCAAAAGCGCCAATGGGAAAAGGTGGACGCCTAATAATCTGCCTCCAAACCTCCCCGAACAGTGCATAATCATTATGGACAATGCATCTTACCATTCATTTCAAATAGATAAAGCACCTATTCAAGCAAACAAAAGGCTGATTTAGTGGCATGTCTACAAAAATAAAGCGTTGAAGCTGACACGAAATTGTTGAAAGCTGAAGTACTGGAACTGGTAAAAGCCTGCGAAACTAAAATATAAAATTGGTGAATTGACACTTCAATATGGACACAAAGTGATATTTACAGGTGAAGAAAATGATTGAATGAAGATTCAATCACTTTCACTTTTTCTTTTTGTGATTGAGTGAATGTTATTGTAACTAAAAATAGTAATTAAAGACAAATTGACCTTTCGTACCATTGTATCATTTTAAAATACCTACAATATTAATGTTTAGGTTATTTTTTCTAGTCAGAACTTTAATTCAATGCACTTTACAATACATAATCAAATCGATCAAATACTCATACAAACTTGAATCGATTTATCGTGAGTATCGAGTACCGAGTCGTATGGTTACTTCACTAGTTACGTCGCGTTGACAAATGTCAAAACGAGCCTTTTATTTTTTGATAATTTTTACATGCTGTGCTGTGTCATGTGTGGTAGTCTATCTAATGAAAACTGAGAGTCATTTATTCACGTTTTCAAAAATTGATAACACTGCTGCAAGTATCACTTGTTGTCAGTTGATGTTTTTTGAATCTCTTACGAAAAATGATTCTGTATATTTTGTCGTATTTCAAGTAAGACAATGCGAAGTAGCGGTGCAGAAGCGGTGTGAGAAAGTTGTACTATGACCCCGTCAGTTCTGCTGACAGCTCTTCGAGGCGCGCGTGGGACTCAACGCGCCCCCGACCCGGGCCTGGTCCTTGTCGAACGGCGAGCTACCGTGGCTGGAAATCGGCTCGCGATTCCCGACGCCCAGGGCGTCTCCTCCTGCGGCGGTTAGGGGCGTGAGGGCGCGAATTTTGCCTCTCCCTCACGCGTTCCGCCTCCTCCTTCGCTCTGGTAGTTGCCTGGAACGAAATTCCCCAAGTAAACATAAGAACATCATTCAGAGCATGCCTGATCGCATGCAGGCGGAGATCCGAGCCGGACATACACGTTATTAATTTTTAGTAAAATGACATTATTTTGTTTTTTGTAACAAACGTTTATTCTAATGTTATGCCATTTTGTAATTAAAGGTTTATGAAAGTTTTCAATTTTTTTCGAAATTCGTGATTTAAATGTAGGTATCAGACAGAATCAGTCGAAGTGGCGGTGCTTGGGGGAGGCCTGTGTCCAGCAGTGGACGTCTTTCGGCTGAAATGATGATGAAGATGATGATGTGACTTACATCCTTATGATCATAAAAGCTTATATATGTACACAAATTTTTGCTTTATGCTTTCCTAATAATCTAGACAAACAAAATTCTGCATAAAAATATTCAAGTATCAAATACGTTTTTCCATAGTTGATCCGGGGATACTCGTCGTAATATTTTTAAATTTGCCGCTCTTTTTTACTCAGCTTGCAATAGTTACGTTCTAGACAGACTAGTTAGCAGTGACGACACTGAGTGTGAAACTTTATCTAAAAGAAAAAAAAAGACTCCGGGAGAGCCGACAGACCTGAAAACTTGAAAAAAATCGGAATCAACACAGTGATGTCTTTTACTTCACGGTGCAGTCGGTAAATTGCGTTACGTTGTCGCGAAATCAATGGTTTAGTCCCATCTCAAAAATGGCCTACGCGCCTAAAGAAGTTTTCACTTCAAAAAAAAGATTGTTAGCATTGTTTGAAGAAAGGAATTTGGTTTAGGTAATTAAGTACCTACAGAAAGTGAAAAGAACGTAATTGTTTAAAACCCTAGATCACAGAACTTATTTATACTCTACGTAAATAAAAGGCCAATGCTGAAAAACGATATTTGATGCATGCTTTGATGTCTCGAATATTTCCGAACGAGAAACAACAACAGCGCGAAAATTTGAATCGCTGTCATGTCACTGAAAGAAAAGTTTTGTTACTATGGCAGCCAAAAGTTGTTTTGATTTCATTGTTTTTATTACTTACTTCTTGGAAACCGCCAATGCTATTATCGATTGGTACTAGCCATAGATAATACGCTTAAAAACGTCGGTACTAGCTAAACTTTGTCAAATCTGAATAGAAGTAGGTAAGTAATTATGTAGAAAAACAGTGTAAAAATTGAAATTGTTAAGGTTACCTCAGTGATTCGCCGCAACTATATTTGGAGTGAAAGGTCAGTAAGTAAATCATGATGAAATACTTTGTTCCTTCTTTTCGAAGATTTAAATATTTAGGTTTTTAGGGATCAACCAATAAAACATGTGGACATAACTTTCAGTTTTCTTCTAATAGGATCTGATTGCTTCAAAAAGAAAACATGACGGACTCACAAGCGTTCAAGTCGCTGTATGAAAACACATCGATCGACGATCTAGATGTCTACCTTGACCTGTACAATGATCCAAGAGTATTATGGTTCAAGGACCGAATCCTTGCGTTCATTGGGTTGGACGACGATAGCCTTTTCTACAACATGTTAGATGAAGGGGACGCTAAACAGAAGTTAGTTAAATACATAACGGGCACTATAGAGCCAGATGAGTTGTGTCTCCAAAAGAGAATGATGTACGTGTCTAAGGTGATTGTTGACAAGCTTATTCATGAAGATAAAGAATTTACTGAATGGAGTAAGTTACCGTTTCATTTTGGCTCGATTATACTTACTAGATTTACTTGCTATTTTTGCTCGTTTCTATATATAATAAGTTTAACTCATTTATTTATATAAATGTACTAGTGATTTTTAAAGGTTTAATACTTTAAATTTTATGAAGACTAATCCTTTTTTGTCTTATGTCTCAATGTAAGCCTCCATCCCATTTATATTCTCCATATAATTTTCATGTAAGTAAACAAATTGCAGGAATCATACCACCGCCCCCACCGCCACCGCCAAAACATAAGAAGAGGAAAGGTAGACCAAAGACTCCGGAGCCTGTTCCGGAGCCAGAAGATGCTGAAAGTAAAAAGAGTGCAAAAAGCATGAAGAGCATGAAAAGCATGAAAAGCATGAAGAGCATGAAAAGCGCGAAAAGTATGAAGAGTAAGATAGGTATGTATTTTGCAGTATATATACCTATTACTTTTATCTAAGTAGGTCTAATAATTTATAAAAGCAAAATTATAACATAATTGACCTCCCTAAACATGAATTGTAATATTAGAGAAACTAAGAAATAATAATTATGCCACATCTTCATTAATTAGCTGCAAAAAAAAATAGCAACCTTGTCTATAGGTACTACTAAAAGCGAGTTTTTTTTTGCAGGTGAAACGCTGGCGTCTACAGCTGGTAAGTAACTTTTGTATACCACCTTGTTATCTTTACTTTAAGTTAGTAGTATTTTTAACAATTTATTTAACACAGAATACATAATTGACAGTTTAAGACTGTGTTCTAAGGTCAGTTTTTGTGTGTTATGAACTTTAATCTTGTTGGAATAAAGTGCAAAATACAATAACCGTCTCGAAGGTTTGGGCTTGGACTAAAGTTAGAACATTTTGTAATAGAGACAGTATGTTTCTAAGGGCTGATTTCACCAAAGCTAGAGGGGCAATTCCCTTATTCTTAAGAATGTGCTTATTCTAATCTTAGTCTCAATCTGTCAAAAACATCTAATTCCCTCCACATTTTTGACAAGTTTTTCCATTGATTGTCGCTAAAATGAGACTGCGGAAGTACTGAGACTGGGGAAGTCTGCCTTCAGATACAGGGACTGCGGAAGTACTCCATGAGGGGGGCAGTTTCTTTGGTCCCCCCCCCCCCGTTTGATTTTATGTTCATATATCTTTTATCTGAGGAATACAAAAACTGTCAGATAGTTTATATACAGGATAAGACTTAAATAATACTTTATGTACAGAAGTAGATGTGGAAACCATGTTGGAGGATGATGACATAGGAGAGCCTTCGGAATACGAGATTCGTCCGGTCGCCGAAGACACGTACTACTTCCCACCACGTAAGTCTCAAATGTTGTTTTTTTAATTAAAATACTAGCAGCCCTTTCCGGTATCGCTCCAGCATTGATGCTATAGACCTTTTTACCTTAGAAAATTAACTGAATGATGGTGAACCGCAGCGTATTTCCAATCTATACTCGTACAGGGCTAGAACGCAGCCGTAGGAAACTGCTCGCGAACAAGATCGCCTTGGTGGAAGAAAAATACTTTTATAGAACGTTGGTCCGTAACCTTATCTAAATAAAGAGCACAATCGCGTTTAAAAAAAAAAAAAACTTCCAAAACCTTTCAAGTAAAAATACTTGCATAGGACATTGATCCGTAACATAATATAAATAAATAGCACAATCGCGTTTACAAAAATGAGGTGTCGTCATGGTGTCGCGAAATCAATGGCTTAGTCCCATCTCAAAAATGCTCAACGCCCCTAATGAAGTTTTCACTTCAAAATTCAAAGCCATGTGACATCCACCAACCCGTGCTGGGCCCGTGTGGTGGATTATGGCTCACTCCTGTGAAAAGAGGAGGAGTGTATCCCAGCAGGGGGAACATTATAGGCTGATTATGCTTATGCTAAGCGAATACTGATACAAATTACATTGTTTTAGAGATTTTGGGTATTGTGATGAGTGAATTATTTTGCAAAGAAACTTAAGTACTGCATATTTTGCTGTTCTATTTCAGCTTAAATTCCAATACTGCAATACTGACATGAAATTCCATTTTTATTCTAATGGACACACGGTTCAAATTTTTTTGCAGCACCCGAGGATTTTGATCCGGATGTCGACGGAACTTTGGAATTCTATACCATTATTGTAAGAATAATGTCACAATTCTTAACTAAGATGTAGAACATTTTGTGGCGTTTATTTTAAATATGTAGGTAGTTACTAGTAGGTATTCATTTCTATGTATGGTTTGTTCCAAAAATATCTCATGAAAATTTAAACAAATGAATCTGAAAATGTTCTTGTTAATGCTAATTGGACGTAGATTAGCAGAAATGACTCAACCCTCACTATGGTCTCAATTTGTAAGTGCCACATTTACAAATTGAGTGCTTCCATTTGATTGTTATTTGAGTACTTAAATCCGAAATTCTAATTTTAAATCACCCTAAAGATGTTTTTCATTTGACAATTATTGTGGTTAATTTTATAACCTCAATTTTTGTTGATGATTTTTCAATTAAAATTTAATCATGTTATTCAAACAAAGATATTGTTGGAAAAGTGGTGACATATAAAGTTGAAACCTTCTAAATACAGATGAATGTGTTACTAATTCCCTTTAGTGAGGAATTGTGTAAGAATTTCTACTGAAGGAACAGGGTTTGTTTACACTTTTATAAGAAGCTTTTGGAACAGACAGTAGTATTTTTTTTACACAATAGTATGTCGTAGACTTTTAGTTACGGAGTAGTGAGACAATAAGCTGCTGAATCGCTTCCTAAAAACCATCTTTGGACTTTGTAACATGAATATAACAAAGTTGTATTTGAAAAGTAAAGTTTAATTTAACTGTACGTATCAAATTTCTCTTTCATTTGTCTCGTTCATTAGGGTTCAAATACTAATAAAAAAAAATAAAAAAAATGTTTATTTGCTAGAAAATACATACAAACGTTCCGTACCAAAATGGTAAAAAGGAAACCTTATGGTGCCGATGGTGCGACTCAGTCTATCTATCTGTCTGTCTGTCACAGCTGGATATCTCAAGAACTGCTAATGCTATCAACTTGAAATTTGGAATGGTTTTACATGACGTTTGCGTTTGTAACTATTTTGCAAATAACATAAACATAACATCATGCCTTGGTTTGGGCAGAGGTGTCCCTGTAGCAGGTTTACACACATTTCGCCAGTTATGTTTTAAGTCCCATGTAATAGGGGGCGACCCTATTGCCATCAACCGGGCACAAATTTAAGACTCCGGGCTACTATTGAGAAATTTCAGATAGAAAAACCCAATAACACTTTGCACGACCCGGGAATCGAATCGACCTCATGCTCAGCAGTAGCGCTTGCGACCACTAGACCGACGAGGCAGTCGAGGGAAATAAGAAAGAAATAAAAATGTATTTTTATTATTTACAACAGGGAAAACTTCAAAGAGGGGCTACTAGAGCATGTCCATGTCCCCACATGGACATGGTCTAGTGCATATGAAAGAGCGCTATTTGCGCATTCTCAAAATTTTATTTGTATTTTTTTTATTCCGCATTGTTTTCGACTTTTGACAAAAAATGTTAAAAATACCGTTCCCCTTATCTCCGAAGTTTGCATAGAGAAAAATCTCAAATTATTCCATGTGATAGAAAAAAATAAAAAATATGTCTCTGAATAGCACACTTTTTCAGAAATCATCAACAAAAATTACATTAGTTCCACTATTGGTCAAGAGATGGCGCTGACCTAAAACTAATATTCTACACCGCAGTGTTAAAATTCTCTGACGAATATACGCCTCGCCGATGAAAATTTAATAACATTTCACGGTTCACAACCAAAATGTCCTCCTTCCTACCTACTCGCAGGTTGCTTTGGGTGAAGCACAGTTGTAGTTTTTTCTGGGCACAGAACTATTTAGCTACCTATGCGAATGAAGCTCCTAATAGGCCCCGGTCACTAAACTAATAAATATAATATATAAAAAATATAATAAATAAATATGTACTAATAGGACGCGTTCGGCCGCTTGTTATATGTCCAGTTTTTTCTCCGGATCACGGACCGCGGTTTTTCATATTTGTATGGCTTGGACATCACACACCTTTTTTTTAAAATTCAGGTTCTAAATACCAAAATTCTCTCTTAAATAGTTGCCTATTCAAGAGAGAATTTTGGTATTTTCATAAGTTTGGTCATAGTTTTCAAAGCCTAACTGTACCACTGACATACGATACGATGATAAATCTTTATAATTTTGTTTTGATGTCTATTCACACAGAGACCAGTCCCCCGCGTGATCCAGTACCCCAAGCTGACTGTAGCATTCGGCGAGATGACTCCTCATATAGCAAACCGCAACCGACGATACATGTACTTCGTGAGACAGACGCAAGAGGGCGTGCCCATCCATGATTGTGAGCCGTTCATCAAGCTCCAGATGTCGGAGTACTTCCTCTGTGGACTCCTTAGTGGCAGAGTGCTTATGAATCTTGGACAGCATTTAAAAGAGGTAATAGAAAAATCAGCTTATCCCACTGCTGGGACACTAGTCACACAGGTGTCCTGTCTGTGAGAGGAAGTGGGCCTTAATCCACCATGCTGGCGTTGTGCGGGTTGATGGATGTCACATGTTTTGGAATTTCTGGTAGGAAGGAATATCAGCCAGTAATTGTACTTATGCAGGGTTAAAAACCTCGTTTTCTCTTTACGCGCCTTTACTTTAGTATACCTCAATCTTGGAATTTTCCTTACTTTTTTCACATAGTTTATTTACCTCGCTTTTGATCCAAAGATATTTCAGTGACCCTAACTCACCTAAGTTAGCGATGGTGCAAACTTGCCTTGAAATAACATATACACTGATGACTAAAAGGGTCTCAGGTTACAGCTATCAGTACTCATAATGAACGTGTTTCCGGAAAGTGCTGTATCTATTGGAACGGGTAGTCAGAAGCCCGTAAGTCTGACATCCGGTCTTCCTAAAGAGGTATAACGTTGCCCATTAACTGTGTTATGGAGGTCAGATAGGCAGTCGCTCCATGTAAAATCCTGGTATTCAGATACACCCGGTAAGACTAGAATTTAGAATTTTTTGAAATCTCAGATAAATCATTTACATTAAATCGCCAGTTACTCAACTATCTTTTTAAGCGTTGTGTTCTAAAATTTGATTGCAATGGAATTTATACTTTGTCATGTATAAGATTGAGTTCGTGGTTCCAAAACTTTATATTTATCTTAGATACTGAATTCAAATACATATCAACTTCATGTTTTTTCATGTTCCCAGGCCGTCATCCCATTGTTCGAGAAGCAGTTCCGTGAGATCAGCGTGAACACGGAGGCGACCCAATCGTCGCTCACGAGACAAGTCTCCTTTGCTGGTGGTCATCACATGCAGGCCGATGCCGGGTCACAGGTACGTGCAACTTGTAATCACAGTACAATGCTGCAAGAAAACAGACTTAGTTCATTCTTATGACGATTGTGTTCAAATAATAATATTATGATCAAATATTTATTTTACTTTGCGCATGAGACATCGCGTTTTGAAGGAACAAAAGTAGATGTATAATATTTAAAAATATAGAAGAATAAAAATAGAACTATAAAAAAGAGGTTTTACACTTCTTGTTGGCTTTAACATTAATGAAATAATGACACATAGTAAATACTTACGAGTTGTGGCATTACATACATCAAAAGTTAATTCGATTAAAAAATGATCTCAAGACTGCTCAATTACTATAACTCTCAAATCTAGGTTATTTCAAAGTGTATCAATGGCGCCTATGTTTCATAAAATGTTGACTTCAAAAACTTTTTCATTCATGAATATGTAATGCATGTTTTTGAAAAGTATTGCAGCTGCTATAGTTATTTTTTTTGGTATGTTTTGCTCAGGTGAGCTACCTTAGACCTTCAGACTACAGAAGAATGTCTAACATAGCTAGAGGAGAAAATGCCGAGAAACGGTTAGTAGCCAGTTCTAATTGCATTTGTGAATTTATAGTCTCAAAAGAACTCCTTTTTATTTCCTTCTGGATGTGTAGGGAAGTAGAAGACTTCCCTCCGTATTCCTGGAATCGGTACAAATAAAAGCTCAAGCTTTGGGTAAAAACATTTGCTAATCAGCAAGAGAGTAGCGAGGTTGAATGCTTAGGCTGTAACGAACTGCTATTATTTCCATAACAGCAATACGCGGAGTATAATGCGGAGTCGAAATTGTACATTTTCATCGCTTGTAGAAACTGGATAGGGCTGGCACAGGAGTGTGGGGTTCGGCACAAGAAGAGAGTGGCCTATGTCCAGCAGTGGACGATGTCACGCTGTGGGAGATGTTTATGATTCTTTCTGATTGATTTTGCTGCGGGTTTCTAATCATCCTAGACAGGTAAATCATTTATTGGGACTTGCTTCATTGTCTCGGCGCTTTAAAGCATTTCTGGTTGGTCGTTACTGCAGATTCTAGCCTAGGTTACTGGGCTTGCAGTTGTTGGGAATGGTGCGGCGGGCTATCGCACGTCTGTGTGTGTCTTACGTTCAAAAAGTTATTAGAAATAAAATTAACAAACGAAAGAATAAACGTACATTTCATTAGGCGCCCAATAATTCTGTTTGCGTTATGCTTTTCACACTTTTTAATAAAATTATTTACTTTTTAGAATGAAGAACATGCGCTCAGTTCCAGAGAGTAGGAATGCATCGCCTTACATGAGTCGAGATGACCTGGTATTTACTCCATTTTTTTTAAATTATTATTTAAGAACAGGTCAGCTATAATAGAAGCATAACGATTATTAAGATAACACAGAGCCTGTAATTGATACAGGTTAACACGGGTAAAAACAGAAAAAGTAATGGTAATCTTAGGATCACTTACAAGATAAATACCAACAAGACGGCTCGTTTCCTGTAGAAAAGCAAGCTTTCTAGAATAGAATATATTTATTTATTTGCGTAAAACATGGTACACAAAGGTGGTCTAGTTATTACATTAAGAGATCATTCATGTTTTGCTTAAAAACAAAATCATGCAAACTTGTAGAGTTGCTTAAATAAATACGAACGCGTTAATCTAATTTTCTAAATGCAGGGAAAACTAATTAAAGTTATTCCACTATATCTCTGCATTTCACTCTTTTTTGCACCCTGGATAATATATTCACCCTTCAAAAGTGTTAACTTGTAAGTGCACCTATTATACTTTGTATATATTTCACGCAAAGGTCGACTGGAAACGATTGAAGCATTATGTCTCTGTTTAAATATTCATAAAGAATGAGTAATTAAATAGTAAAAAATTAAGGCTGGTATGCACCAACGTATTGATAACTAAGAGGTGTGTACTATCGTTTATCTACCGTTTCTGAACTTTAGCCCCGTACCTATTCATTGAGAATAAAGTTGCGCATCATAGTTTTAGCAAAATGTTTTTGTGTTGCGGGAAACATGTTGCTCGCAACATGGTATGATGAAGTGTAGCTGGAAACATATTAATGTTCCGTAAATATGGTAAACTAAAGCTGTTTCCAATAAATATACTAAAAAGCTTTGTAATACTGGGATTTGTAAATTGAAAAGGATTTTTTTTTTGCTCACCTTTCATAAGCAACTGACGCATCCATAGTCTGACTCTAGAATACTGTAATTCATTAATGGAAACTTGTAATTGGCTTAAATTCGACTAAAAACTGTAACCATTCTTTGTCTATTTACTGTAAGTTTTCCAAATAAAATAAATGAATAAAACTCTGGCCACACTGAGGTGAATCCCGCGCGTGATGCAGGATGCGATTGCGCACGTCTATAGTTTTAATGATTAAGTAGTCACACGACTGCTCGCGCCAGTTAGAACACCGTCATACAAGTTAGTTGACACAATCGACGCGGGCAGATTTCGTCCCGCATCTCACACGGGATTCACTTCGGATTGACCAGAGCCTTGCCCTTGCAAAAAATGGATATGAATCCAGTATTTTAAGCAGTATTGTGTGAACCTGTGTTAATTTCATTTAATGTTCTAGAGCTCACCGCTGTCAGTGCCTGCTTTCGCCGAAGCTGATATTAAACCAAAATCCTCGGCCGATGAAGTCATAACAGATATAGAAAACCTCGTTGGAATTGTTAATTGGTTTGTATATACAATTTCAATGAAAGAGATGTATGGTTTTGATCGCTTGCTCGCTTTCCTGCAATCTGTGGGAGTGATTTCGTGAAAAGGGACGGAACTGTGTAACAGGAAGCTGGGGAAGCGCTCGCTATTTGATTTGACCAATGAGCGCGCGCACTCCTGGAGTTGGCCGTCAGGTGGTACCAACCCATTTTCCGAGAGTTTGTAAACAGGATGATGATGATAATGATGATGATGATGATGATGATGATGATGATGGTGGTGGTGGTGATGATGGTGGTGATGATGATGATGATGGTGTGATAGTGGTGATGATGATGATGGTGATGGTGGTGATGATGATTATGGTGGTGATGATGGTGATGATGATGATGATGATGACGATGACGATTGCTTATATCATATATACGTCAGCCAAGATTTCTGATATTACGCATCATATGCGACTATTGTAACGCTCGCTTTTTTTTTTGTTTTCTACGGAACATGTAGTGACGATTAGAAGCTATCAAATTGTTTCTCTAGTCTCTTTCTGCATCAGAACATTGTATGCCATTTTTATCGAATTGTAAAAAGTTTTCGGCCATTTTTAAGTTGCCAACTTGTAAGAGGTATTCAAAGAGGCAAACCAGTACTTTAACCGCATTTCTACTTGGGCACTAAAAAGGGTTTGGTATTGTTGCTGACCTGAATTCTTGTATTTTAAGAACTTTGTCAATCTAGTAGCAATATCAATCTGTCAAAAAATGGATAGCATTTACCTACATTTCTGACATTAATTGTCGCTGAGATGAGATTGCCACAACATTTTGAAGGTTTTTAACTAAAAGAAATCGCGCAGCCCTGCAGCACACTCTCATGTCATAGAATTGAGTTGTATTTTGTACTAAATAAACACAATGCTCTTTCACCATCCAGGACCATAGAACACATAGAAGGTGAAATCCAGCTCCCGATGCCGAACATACCGATGTTGACAGAAGAACGCACCACCCAAACTGTAGAGATCTTAGATCCTGAGGTCGTGTCCCATCTCGAGGAGGCAGTCACGATGTGGCAGGAGCATATCGACAACACTATCGCAACTTGTTTGGGCAAAGTAGGTAGACTTTAAACAAAGGTTGCCAGTTAGCCGGGTGGTAACGAGTACTCTTACAGGCAACTTTAATGTACTCCAGTCATTATAAATCGAAATAGATCTTTTCAAGCGTATTAAATAGTCGTTTAATTTGAAACTAAGATTCGTTATAAAGCTTTATCCTGCTAACCCTGGTTTTAAACTTCAAAGCAGTGTAGCGACATCTATGCTACTGTATGTGAACTTCATAGCTAGGCAGCGGGCGATAAGTTATCAACACAGATGGCGCCACATAACTACATCGCGCAAGCAATGTATACCCTGAAATTAAACCACATACCCAAAAGGCTTATAAATTAATTAATACGAGGTTCATACATTTAACAAATTCACTTCTGATTCAGAATCAGAACACATGATTTCCTAGAAGAGTGATGGTGGCCCGATAACGGCCGCGGTGAAAATGAAGGTACCGGGGTTTGACTTTATGGTGCCAAGAAACTACTAACTCTATAGGAAATACACCAACTTACTTTCATTTAAACGTTTCTGTGACGTCATTCGCCGGTAAATTACGGATGCTATTAGGCGGCTACCGCAGTCTTAGGAAACACTAGCTTTACACCAGGTAATGCCGTTACCAGTCGAGTAAAATCCGCCCGGTTAAAAATTATGCTTTTCATAAGTCACGTCATTCGTTTGCAACACTAACATTTTAATCAATTGACAGACTCGCGAAGGTGACGGTCCAGTGGCAGAGTACAAGTACTGGCGCGAGCGAGATGCAGAGATATCGTTGTTGGTCGAGCAACTCAAACAACCGATGGTGGTCAAGATACTGTCCCTGCTGAAGAAAGCCCATTCTCCCTTTCTTCAGGTACCTATTGTTGTTTACAAGATGTTTATGGAGTGATGGTGTTGTGTTAGGTCGTTGAGCTTCGTAAGATTTGTTGAGCTACCCGATGATTGATGCATGCGTGCTGTCTGTTAGGACAGGATCACACAAGCTATTCAAGTGCAAGCGGCCAGACGTTGTCTTATATTGTTCTAACTAAAAATTCGTGATTTATCCAAAACGTTTAAAAAAGGTCTCGTTTAAAATAAACCTTAACTCTGGATGTTTGCCATTTTTCGCAGACAGAGAGATATTTAAGTAGAAAATATCGACACCGGGCAGTGATTGAAGAAACTTGTTAAAGTTACCCAAGCATTCAACGTACAGAATAAATAATTTCGTTTCATAGTAATGTCCTAGGAAAAGACGCTGGATGAGGGAAGTCCAGGTCGTGTCATTGGGGTCATGTTTGGGATAGACCTATGATGATGATTAATTATTATGTACTGTGTTTTCGTACTATAGTTTGACCACGACGGCTGTTCCGTATCTTAGGAATGCGCGGCGAGGGCATCGTTGACGAATGAGCGGCCTGCTCTGAACAACGGTCTCGGTCAAACTATAACTTATCATTTTGCCTTTAATATTAAAATTGTTTTTATTACAGAATTTCACACGCTACAAAGAAAGACTAGTGGAGCAATACAATATGGCGAATGATAATTTGAAGTTCCTGTCCACTTTGATGCGTTTCTTTACTGTAAGTATAACGTTAAAATTCAATTTAATAAGTTATTAAGAATTAGCTTTTGCCCGCGGTTTCACCTGCGTGTAAGTTGGAACTCATCCCACGAGAACGTACTGTGGGATTAAAAAGTATTCTACATTTTAATCCGGGTTATGGTCTATTCGTGTGCCAATTTCATCCACAGCCGTTCCGCCGTTAAGGCGTAAAAAGGTAACAGACAGTCTGACAGAGTAACTTTCGCATTAATAACATAGTTACTTTCGCAGATATAAATTATATCGTGTAAACATATTTGGACTAGTATAAAAAACAGAGGAATACGTTATTATGGAATGAACGCCAACGACCACGTGACCAAGTTTCCTCTTAACACGTTTATCGTTTAATGAACTTAAAACCTTACAGGTCATAGAAGACGACTCAACGCTACCCCAAGTGATAGAAATTCTCCCGGAAATGGTGGAGAGTATCTACATGATGTGGGTGCTGTCCAAAGGGTACCGCTCTGATGAGACCATGGTGCCATTGCTGTCTAGGATCTCGTGGGCTCTTAACGCCAAGCTGGAGCGTATCCTCGACGTGCATAAGCTTTTTGAGTACGTATAGAATACCTTTTCTTGCTAACGAACCTGGTAACGAGTTTTGTGTCCCTCAAAATTACTTTGCATTCAGTTTCATTCAACATTGCTATTACCCCCACAATGATTGAACATTAATATTAATTTCACTTGATATTTACTACTTGATTTGACTTACAACTTAGTGCTGACTCAGGATGTCTGGTATTATATACATCGTGAAAGATAATGAAAAACTTGTCGTAAAACAAATGCGCCCGCTCTATTTTAAATGTAAATAAGTGTGACACAGTGTTTTATGTAAGATCTCAATGTACCATATACTGAGAAATAAATAAAAATACGAATATTTTGACTTGAACTAATTTACCCTAAAACCCCTAAAACTATCTTTAGACAGCTATTATCTAAACGCATACAATAAGACGGTTTATAGATAAAATAAGTTTAAGGCTTTATAAGAAGTGCCCCTTGGGTTAGTTACCTATTATCAAGTAATAATTTATACGTAAATAACAATTTTCAGCAATTCCAACGAAGTAGTCCTGGCCTTGGCCCGAAACGGACAGAAGATAATGGAAATGTGGCACACGTTATACAGGGAGACTCGACGCAGCATAGAACTGAGTAACAAGGGAGCGCGCTGGGAGTTCGATCAGCCGCTGTTGTTCACGCAGACTGATTATATGGGCACTGTTGCTAGGGACTTGGGGGATGTGGTGCAGGTAGATATCAACCCTATGTCTATTACTATAGGGTAGCTAGTTCCTCGTGACAAGGGAGCGCGCTGGGAGTTCGATCAGCTGCTGCTGTTCACTCTGACTGACTATATGGGCACTGTTGCTAGGGACTTGGGGGATGTGGTGCAGGTAGATATCAACCCTATGTCTATTATTATAGGGTAGCTAGTTCCTCGTGACAAGGGAGCGCGCTGGGAGTTCGATCAGCCGCTGTTGTTCACGCAGACTGATTATATGGGCACTGTTGCTAGGGACTTGGGGGATGTGGTGCAGGTAGATATCAACCCTATGTCTATTACTATAGGGTAGCTAGTTCCTCGTGGCAAGGGAGCGCGCTGGGAGTTCGATCAGCTGCTGCTGTTCACTCGGACTGACTATATGGGCACTGTTGCTAGGAACCTTGGGTATGTGGTGCAGGTAACTATTGACTCCGTTTCTTACAATAGGGTAACTAGTCCCTAGTAACAAAGGGGGCGCGCTAGAAGTCGCTTGATCAGTAAATCGAACTATGGTAATTCTAACTGTTTTTCAATGTCAAATAAATATCACCCTTGTTAAAATTAAGTCAAAAATTAACCGAATGCTTCGCCCAGCTTCATTAATTAATTTCAAAGTTCTGGTTTACAACCGTAATATCTCTTCCAGGTCCTAATAGACTACGAGCGTATATTCGGCGCAGAACTAAAATCGATCATCAGTGATCCAACACAGATCGACGCCGTGCGCAAACGCGTCAAGAATCTCGTCTATCCGATCAGAACGATCGATTTCAGTATTTTCGTCTTCGATAATAAAGAGAACTGGGATGTTATTATGGGAGACTTCTGGAACGAAGTTAGGTATCTAGAGGAAGAGGCCAAGAATTATATTAATCAGAGTTTTGGGAATTTGAGGTAAGTTTTGCGCAATAGGTGTTTTTTTCGATTTTTAATTTGTCGATTTTTAACCGACTTAAAAATAAAGGAGGAGGTTCTCAGTTCATCGGAATTTTTAAAATATATTTTACCCGATTACTCGAAGACGGCTGAACCGATTATATTTTTTTTTTGTTTCGAAGGGTATATATACTTCCAAGTTGCTCCCATTGTCATTTGGTCACGATCTGATGATGGGATCTTGGAGAAATCGAGGGAACTCTTCAAATGTTATACGCACACCTATAGCGATTTGGGTGTTTTTTTATAGTAACTCGTGCATTTGCTCTCGAAAAATACCATTTGGTAAAGTGGAACTGATGAATTACAAACAAACACACTAAAAAGTGATTTTTTTTTTACCAAAAGTACTACCGACTTTAAAACTACAAAGAGGGTATTTTTTTTTAATGTTGTGACTCTCTGGGCCTATTTCAAGATGTCCAAATAGCCACTACTTACCGAATAAATTAAAAAATGGAACAGAATTTGTAGAATATATCTGCCAAGTAAGTTAACGAAAACCTAATCGGAGGTGGTGAAGCAGGCCCTTCGTCCTGCTGCATTTGACCGCTTGTCGTACGAATTTGAATAGAGAGAATACGCACAAAAATGCGATAAGTTATTTAAATTATTTTGGACCTGGCACACTGTGTGGCGTCAGAAGTAAGTAGTGTGATATCACCGAAAAACCAGCTTAACAGAAAAATACGTGTGCGCAATCAATTTGTATAGTCGAGCTCATAATTACTTTTACATCCTAAGATTGAATGTACTTGCACGTCATGAAACGACAAGGTCTATTTGTGTGACAGTTAGCTAGTTTCAACATTAAGAAAGTTCCCTTAGTAAAGTTTAAATTTTCTGGGATTTTTTGTCAAAGGCGATACTATACAACCAGGTCGTAATTTTACACGCGATCCAAATTCGAATGCTATGTGCAGTGAGACTGAGTGAGTAGCTAACTCATTTGAATATCATTGCGACAGTGTTCCCGAAGGCATAGTACACCACATAAACATAACGTGCGAAATGTGAGTGTACTATAGGTAATGAGCGTGTGGATTGAGTGCTCCTTTTTAAAGGTTAATTATGTTTTTACTAAATCAAGGAAGAATTTAGGAAATAATTGTGAAAACTTCATGGTGAAGATAAAAAAAGACTAGACTAGTAGTACGCCTCTGCCCAACCCTTCGGAGAAACATGTCGTGATGTTATGTTTTACACCCACATCTTGCAAGTCTCGAGTAATAAAAGGCGTTATATTACCATTGGCTCAAATTCAAACTCCATGCACTATCTGAAGGACCCTCTCGCTCCGCCCAGAGTGGGAGAAATTATTTGATATTTTCCCAACCAAAAAAAAAGACGCTATAAAAGAATATAAACGAACCGCTTAAAAAAAACGAATTTGAAATAAAATTAGACAAAGAAGAATTGAAACTGTTGGTGATGTTCTGCAGAAAGGTCAGATTCGTAGTACTCGCAACCGGCGTGCGTGTATGACCAGATGTATGAATCTAAACGAGGCAAACAGAGTATGTATGTAAGGATCGTAGCGGGTGACGTTCTGTAGTTTCTGCTTACCCCCATTGGAAGAAGGTATGAGTTTATGTATGTGTACGAAATGTTTTATTTATTAAAACAAATCGGTTGGACAGGCAATGGCAGACAGAAACCAAGAAAAAGATAAAAGATAAGAAATGTTTTAGAAGGTGGCAATTTCAAATATACTTAAGAAAAATTATATTAGTATCTTCTCTCCCCTCTAGATCTGCAGAAGAATCGCTGACAGTATTGCTAAAGTTTCTCGATTTCGACATTCGCGAGTCGATCAAAAAGCAACTGGCCACCAAGTTCGACCTCGTCATGCGACAGTTTATTAAGGAGATCACTATTATTGAGGATAAGTTTACTGTGAGTACTGGGTTTATACTATGATACTAGCTTTTGCCCATGACTTGGCCCGTTTGGAAGTCACCTAAACCATGAAAATGCTGCGGCCGCATCTGCGTCTATCGTGCCGAAGCAATGCATGCCGAAGCTTCCTATGTTGCTCTCTTAAAACGTATCGCGCTTATGCGGTGGTCACATTAGCGGCTTCATAATTTTAACGAATTATCGTACAATATAGATGGCTCTCCATTATTTCAACAGAGCGTCTACGGAGTCCGGAGACAACAGTCGAAATGAGCAACGGTAGTCCGACCATGCGCCACGGTAATTTTCGCGCTAAAACCCTTTGATAAACCCGGGCGATAAGTGCTACGCAGCCCGAACTATCGCGACGATAGTCGATAATGGTTGATTATATCTGCGTATATCGTATCACTGTGCGAAACTTCGTCACGATAGAAGCAGATGCGGCCGCAGCATTAGTGAAAGGATTTTTGTCAAACAAACAATTTTACCTCTTTATAAAATTAGTTTAGAAGTTTCGTTTCCATTAAAAAAACCCTAGCCTTGCGTCTAAGTTAGGTCTAGGGATTGTAATTGTAAACTGGGCAAAATTGCGCTAATAATTTAGGCTTGTGCATTAATGCTTTTGCAGAAATATTTATAGATAAAGTCACGGGTATGTGCAAACTTTTTTTTATATGTGCCCTGCCCCTGTTGTTTTAAACAGCTAGCGGAAGTTTCACACAAATAAATTAGACGAGCGGAAACTGTAGACTGTAGAAAACATTTTGTTCCGTGCAAGCTTTTGCTACTGAAATTCATAGCAGCAAGCCAAACTCTTAGCCCATTCTCTAAACCAAGCCATTGAATACTACAATTAATACTTTTTTATATACAGTTAGTAATTTTGCCATAGAATATAAAAATTAATACTTGTATTCGAATATAGCGTTTTCGCAAAAACCCTCCACTTCTCCGTTATCACCCACCGGTCGCTGGCGCCATCTATTGGGCGAGGGCGCTTTTCAACAAGATGAAACAACCTATCATGAAATTCCAAAAGGTACACTAATTAATTAATTTATATTATACGTAGTTCATAATAGGTATGTAGGTATATAAATCTTGTTTACATGATCTTCTTCTTTTCGTGAAGTTAGTGACTAACCTGGTGTCTGAGTTTTAAAGCCGCCCATGGGCTTCTGACTTGGCTTCACATGCCGTCAGGAAATATCTCTCAGGCTCACGATGTTTTCATTTACCGCTTTTGAAGCAAGTAAGTAATACAACAAGCAAGCAAGTATATTATACAGGCTGGTTCAAATCAGGGTTGTAACGGATGTCGTATAACGGATGAGGTTATCGAGATAATCGGGTTTGAGGATGCATGCGGATATTGTTTTTTTTTTTATTGAGGATGCGGATGAGGGTGTGGATGTCGTCTGAACAATAGGCCTTGTTTTTGGCACCTGACACCATCATCATCATCATCACCATTACACTTCCACGTGCGACTGATCGTCTGTCATAGGACAGGGACATTGCGAATTTAGGCAATAGGAACGCGTCACTCACACTCTGGCCCGCACATTTGGCTCGGAGCGAGTTAACAAAATTCACTATTTGAGGGAACAACGTGGGGTCACAACCCCTTAGAAATGATGAAGATGCGGAGCTTTTAAAATCGAAAGTTGAGGAAGCGGATGTTTTGCGGATATCAAAATTTATGCGGATGCTCCGCAGTTGCGGTTGCGGATACGAATATCCGTTATATTCCTGGTCAAAATAGTGACGTCATAAAAAAATCAATGGAATCAATTTTGAAAACTATTAAGAATTGTAGAACATACATGGGGTATTTTCGGATACCCCTAGGTATGAGGAATCTATTTTTTTTTTATTGACGTCACTATTTGGACCACCTGTATAATAACTAGTTGCACTCCGCGGTTTCATCCGCATGTCTCGATCCCGGGGAAATATCGGGATATAAACTATCCTATGTTCTAACCCAGTTCAAGCTCTACCCATGTGCCAAATTTCGTCCGAATTCGTTCAGCAGTTTTAGCATGAAAGCGTAACAAACAAACGTTCAAAAAATCAAATCTTTTCTCTTTATAATATTGGTTCAGATTAGATATCTATGTGGTTAGAGCAATGTTCTAAAATGTTGTCATTGAATTAGCGCAAGATTAGCACGAAAGGTATCCATGGGTCGAAACTGCATAAACGATTTACACAAAATACATACTAAAGTTTTATTACAAAAATGTTTGATTTTACGTTGAAATTATTAACATTTCTTTAACTAAGTACTTACTTTCAATATTCGAGAATAATCCCAGCAATAGATTACATGTAAAAAGAATCTTAGTCTATTAATTATCTAATATCTACCTTTAAACGAGCAATTCTTGTGAATATGTATATATATAATCTGAATCTCGGAAACGGCTCCATCGATTTTAATGAAATTTTGTATGCAGGTAGTTTCGGGGGCGATAAATCGATCTTGGTTTCATTTTTTAGAAAACGTTATTCAAATATTTATTCATCCAGATATTTTTTCTTAAAACTTCCCAGGTCCCGGAACTAAATAACTCTCTACAAAAGAAGGAAGCTTTCAAGCAGTACAAAGCATTCTCCAAAGCAATTAAGGAATACGAAGACACCAAGTATAGGGACTGGGTGACGGGAGCAGCCCACTTAGTGGATAATGTGATGAAGAAGAATATTCTCAAGGTCGAGTTTAAGAAGGAGAATGGTATGTTAATTTATTTTAGAATCATATTTTTGGTTTTGTACATCCGAACACCACTGAAACCAATGATCGGTTGGAGTATTATTTACTCAGAGTCGCGATCGCGGAAGACCTCGGCGGCGAGGTCGGAATGACGGACGTCTGTGTTTGTGCACTGTACTGGTGGCCCTACTGCTCTCCTGGAGGAGGGTTATAGGGTCATCTGGATCGGTGAGAACATGCCTCGGAGGGCGGATTTGATTGATTCTACTTGGGATATAACTAGAAGTCTCGTCAACCAGAGGGTTGCGATGTTTGGCGACGGTATCGAAGAAACGCTTGGAAGCGCGTTTGAGAAATTAGTAATACTGGGGTGTTTGAGGTCGAGATGGAAGATCTCGTTCCTAACGTACCAGGGGGATCCCGTAGTCTTACGAAGCAAATGGTTTTGGAGGGTCTGCATCGTATGGATGAGATGGGGGGATCCCTTCCTCGCTGTGCGCTCGCTTATGTAGAGCAGCTCGAATAGTGGGGAGAGTCGGGAGGCCGTTGTTACGTATTGCACTGCGTAACTCGGCCCGCTCGTACTGTTTACAATGGTGACGCCGTCATATATACTGGGTGGATTTTTGAGACATTTAGATCTTCATTCACAGATTTAGAAAAAAGGTACAGACAGCAAGAAAATGGGCAGTTTTCACAAAAACTTTTTTTGGTGGTAATCGATCCTGTTTCTTATTAAGATCATAAAACTCTTTTAGACCAACAGGTTTGAGTACTAGAAAAGTCAAAAATCGCATAATATGTTTGTTTCCAATTGTGGCTGGATTTTGAAATGTCTTTTTCATTTGGTAGAGGAACCTTGCGCGGTGGTTCCATATTTTTTTATTAATCACCTTTCGTGGGTAGTTTTTGAGTTAGCTTCAATAATAAGTATTTTTTCCATTTATTTTAGGCTGATGATTTTATAATAAGTTCTTGTCACTGATATTTACACTGATAGAATTTGTGTAGGGTAAATATTACAACAAACCCATGAAAAATAAAAAACAATTGCTTTCGAAATTAAAGTAATTTTACACGTTGTAGTTTTTTTTAGAAGTCTGTTGTTTTTTTTATTGTATAATTATTTTTTTTTCGTTTATTTTACAAGCAAACGAAAGCGATGAAGATGGTAAGACTTTCTATTTAAAATATACACTACTTTTCGTAATCTCTTAAGGCTGTGCTCAAAACAGTTGTATATATATTTAGTTATGCTTATATTTAGTTTTCAAAGTATATTATACTAGTTTTATTTATACTTAGTTTTATTGCTGTGAGCGCACCATCATAATAATTTTTAATACAAAAAAGGATAAAAAGAATTGTTTTTACAGAGCAATAATATTATGCTTAACACTTTATCATAGATTAATACTGATGGGACACTCCGCAGTTTAGGTATTAAGCTACAAGTGCTCGTCTCACTGTGCCAATTCAGTAGGGCTGCCGCGCGCCGGGTCGCATCGTCGGTTCGTCGCAAGATATCTATATATCTAACCGTATGCCTTTCATCTAAATACGTTCAGCCGTACGGCATGAAAAAGTAACAGGCAGATAATAAATCTGTTTTAGGGCTCCGTACTTAAAATGAAAAATTGAAACCGTTAAAGGATGACTTCGTTGTCTGTCAAGACCCTTTTTCTCAGAAATGCGTTGAGGCATCAAGTTAAAATAAATATCAAAAACTTAAATCTACGGTCCCTTGTAGCTATAAAGAAAATCAAACTTCCAAGTCAACGCAATTAAAAAACACGGCCATTTAATTATACCGCATATTTATGCTGACACTCGCAAATAAAACAAAGCCTATATGGTACTTCCCGTTGACCTAGCAGCATGAAGTTTGGCGAGAAAACTTTCATCACCTATTTATCATCCCCTTTAGGATTATTTTTATCTAAAAAATAATTAATGATATAGTTTTTTGACCCTATTAATAAGAAATAAGATCGACTGGCATCAAAAAAGTTTTTGTGAAAATTGGCCATTTTCATGCTGACTGTACATTTTTTTCAAAATCTGTGAATGCAGATCAAATTGTAGCAATAAGTTAAGGACAGTGTCCTAAGACTGTTTTCTTGTAGCGACAACGATTAAGGTACCTGCCCTTATTGCCCTATCATAAAATCCAGTAAGCCACCCTTTATATGTTATGATTGACTGTTTAGATCCATAAAGCTATAGCGTGATGATAATCTTTTAAAAGGTTAAATCCGTAACTATCTGCAATATTCTAACCTTTTGGCTAGCCTTTTTACAATTTGCGGTAAACTATAGAAGAATACGAACTAATTGTAATATTGCTCTTCCCCCATAAAAAATATCGTGATAATAATTTTTGAAAAGTCTATTGTGACGTTTCCATTATTTGACTTATTGATTATTTATACCAATTTTCACGTTAACCAAGTCACACAGTAAAATCCTCCACTGTAAAATGAATACCCCTTTTCACCCCATTAGGGGTAGATTTTCAAAAATCCCTGATATACGTTTTGATTTATTTACAGCCTTAAGTATAAATACTGAGTTTCGAGTTAATCAGACCGCGCGATAAAATTATTCCATACAAATTTTGACACCCCCCAATCCTACTTTAAATTGTCAAACTTTATAATTTACATAGATCAGATAAGTATTCGTGCGAAGTTTCAAGTTTATTAACTCAAGGAATAAGATTTTTCGTACAAACAAAATCCCCCTTTTTCACCCCTTATAGGTCAAATTTCAAGAAACCCTTTCTTAGCGGACGTCTAGTAACTATAAAATACCTCCCTGCCAAATTTCATCTTTATACGTCCAGCGGTTTTCGATATTTCGTGATGAGTGAGTGAGTGACCTTTCGCTTTTATATATTAAGATTAGGTTAGGGATCGATGTTCTATACAAGTATTTTTATTTTAAAGGTTTCGAAGTATTTTTTTTTTGTGTTAACGCGATTTTGCTCTTTTTTGTTTAGATATGGTTAGGTTTAAATGAAACATCATTTGTTCACAAAAGTAGAGTAATAGGCACATAACTTGTAATTAAATATATTAATTATTCTCTAAAAGATGACAACCCTAACGTGGTCAGAAGATATAAGAGAAGCAACTTGTAGGTGAATTAGCGTTGTGCGACCTGAATTACACTTAATTGAGTCGTATTAAGAGTCGCTTTTTATTTTAATGATTTTGCGGAATGTCCCAATCTGTATTAATCTGTGACTTTAATAAAAATGTTAACCCCCACAATATTTTTATAGTGCCAGCTGCAAAAACCGGGCGCGGTATGGACTTAACAGCGGCCGGTCGAGCGCACGTGGAACGTAAGAAGAGAGCAGGCTCCAAGACGTCGTTGCAGCCCGCCGACATCGTCAACAAGGAGATCGCTGAGAAACGGAAAAGGGATAAGGCATGTAAGTACTAATGCTGACCACACATACGGTTAAAGATATTTATTTCTCAAAAACATTACAAATTCAATTACATAGAAAAAATAAAAGTAGGTTGTGCAATGCTGTGCCATTAAGCGTAACTTAAAATAATACAAATACTGCTCCATTGTGTTGCATATCTTAATTTCATTAAACCACTATCATCAATATTTCAGCCAAAAGACGTTCACTACTAGACATAGCCCCTCCTGCCTTTTCGTATGAGTCATATTTTTTTTAAACATGAGGTACGCTACTTGGGCTTCGCTACAGTCGGGTAAAAATTGAAGTGCATTAAATGTCCTCATGAACGACGATGCTCAAATGAGGATTTGGTGCATCCTGTGTAGTTCGCTTATTAAGGGGTCGTCCATTAATCACATGTTTTTTTAGCTCTTAAACCCCCCTCCTCTTTGGTGATACGTGGTGAAGTTTTAGATTAACCCTAATTAAATTAAATTTCAGAATACAGATTTTATCTTAAGATATTTATAATCAAGTTCATGCGCCGCTTTTCGGTTAAGAAATCGCGCGGTCAACGAAAACTTTAATAAAAGTCAAAATCAAATAATTTATTTTAATTAGGCACATAAAAGGCTGTTTTGAACGTCAAAATTAACAAAAAAATAGAACTGATTGTAGTCGCCCCTGTACAATACACGTGATATCTCACTGCAGCCCCCTCCCCCTTGTGATATATCGTGATTATTTTTCCAAACCCTCCCCCTTCGAACCTCACGTGATTAATGGACGATCCCTAACTACTTTGCTGACTGGGATTTTGCTACACGCAAGATAAATAGTTCTAATGATTTCTGTCTGTTTGCCGACTTTTATAGCTTAACAGACGTAAATCATGTCATTTGGCATTGAAGTAGTTTGGTATCTAGAAAATTACCGAAAGTACTTTTGAACCCGGAAAATATAAAACAGTGACAGCACACACACACACTAGTCTAATATAAAGTATGCTCGAAAAAGTCTTCTTAACTTCATAATCCTGAAGAAAAGTGAATGTAAAACCAGGCTTTCTGTTGTAAAATGACCCTATACATCCTTTGCACCCTTAGCCTTCCCTTACTCCTTCCTTATTTACTCTGCTTACAAATAAAAAATGAATTAAGAAAACATGCATAAAAAAGCAATTTCGTAAATGCCTAAAGTTGCTAACAAACTCGCATCAACATAAATTAATTTAAACTTTTGTGTTGTAAAAGTAATGGTTCTTTTCCTAAACAAAACGCAACTTCGGCAAATAATTTATTCCAGTTAACTCAAGGCGATGATTCGGACAGCTGTTATTTTTGTTGCCAGCACCACTCTGACTCAAATATAGCTGTCAAATAGAGAATAGCCACAATTATAACACGAAAAATGCATGAAAAAAAACTGCGTGTCGGACTACGCACAATGAAGGGTTCCGTAGTTGGGATGAATTTATCCCAAGAATAAACTTAACATTGTAGCTGAAAAACATGTTCTCCCATACATTCCAACTGCAAATGTAAGTTTGTACGCACAATATTGAGAAACTTACCATGTTATTTTAAGACCATTTACTTCTTATAGGTTTTCCTGTAATGTATGAGTAAAGAACCATTCTCGTTATATTTTTTTTTTTTCAAAATTTAAGGGTCAGTAGTTTCAGAAATAAGGGGGAATGGTAAATTTTCATCAATTTTTCTATTTTTATTATTTTATATTATGTAAATTTCATAATGGCACTATTTGATTCTTTTTAGGGTTCCATATGAGACCACATTTTTTCAATTTCGTTGATTATTTTCAGTGATGCTGATGAGAATACCCGGACAGCATTATGAGAACGTCAGGTCGCCAAGTTCTACGTCTCTGCTAGCCAAGGAGGGATTGGTAACTACAGATTCTAACACCGTTATCTGATCTTCGTAAACATAAATTCCTGAACGTAAAAAGGACAAAACCCTTTTCCCCCTTAAACAATCATTTATATTGAAACATGAATGCGGCCCCTTCCAGATTCATCTTTCCATTATAATAGGGATAACGCCGGGCTAAAAAAAAATCGGTTACGTCCGTCAGCCAAATAATTAAAAAAAATATTAGACAAGTTTTTTTTGCAGACGCATTAAAGTTGGGGAGTGGGGGTCGCTTTGTCACAAGTAAGTATTAAATCTACATACTCGTGACGTCATGGCACATTTTAACTCAATGTATGTGTAGTGCCGTGTTGACGCCTCGTTGGCCTAGTGGTCACAAGCTCTACTGCTGAGCATGAGGTCCCGGGTTCGATTCCCAGGTCGGACAAGGTGTAATTGGGTTTTTCTGTCTAAAATTTCTCAGTAGCAGCCTGGAGTCTGGATTTGTGCCCGGGTGATGGCAATAGGCTCGCCCCCTATTACATGGGACTTAAAACATAACTGGCGAAATGTGAGTGAACCTGCTACAGGGACACCTCTGCACAACCCTTCGGGGCAACAAGGCGTGATGTTATGTTTGTATCGCCGTAATCTTTATATTACGTAAAAAAAAGATTTTTTTTTTTTAAATAATCTACCTAATGGACAAAGAAAAATATTTTTTGTCATCATCCCTATTTTTTCGCAGTATATTGGTATTAACTAATGCTGGTATTTAACCATTTTAAAACACTGATAATATTAAAACATTTAATTTAGTTAGACCATCAATAGGCACTCTTGAAAGTCAATATTGCCATGAAAAAGGAATTGAATCTAATCACACATACCAAATGATAAATAAATGATAAATGATTTTATTTATGTAAATAGGTTTGTACAAACACTTTTACACGTCAATCATATTTTAAAAACTAGATGAGGTCGGCGTTTCCTATCTGACTACTCTGAGAAGAAAGGCCGAAACAAACTCAGAGGTCAGAGTCTCTTTTAAATTCCAGACATAATCTTGGTCAGATCATGTGAAGACCATGTAGATTGGTGTGTGAAGCAGTCCCGGATCTAGTTTTTTTTTGAGGCGGGGCAAAAGCTGCCGTCTGCCGCCCCCCGCTAATCTTTTATGGGGATGCGCTAAGTTAGCCCGTGAAATTAAAATTTTCTCATAATGAAAATTTTGCCAGCAACATATTAATAATAAATTTCGATAAAAATAAATTTTATCGATCGATAATGGTCCAACAGTCCAACAGGGGCGCCATAACGGTTGTAAAAAAAAAATAGAAAGGTTAAATGTGCCGCGCGTCTCATTTATTGCAAAGTTGCGATGTGCTGGGTGGTGCACTTGTCTGCTACATTTGAATTTGTCGCCCCCTGAAATTGGCGCCCGGGGCACGTGCCCCGGTTTGCCCCCCCTAGATCCGGGGCTGGTGTGAAGTGGTCTTTTGAGGAAAGCATCCCAGATTGAGAGGGCCTGTCCAGTCAGTGCACGCATTTGTCACTTATCGTGCAGCTCAACTCAGAATTTAAGGAGCTCAACGATTCGACGAACAATACCAAAGAAGGGACATTTGGATAGGCCGCATAAATGACTCAAACTGTCAGACTATAATTAGAACTAACTGAGAAAAAATTAAAAACCTAACAAAAAGGAATGACCCACATAGTCTTCACATTCACAATAATTAAAATAATATAATACTTTAAAGTAAATATTCATGTCATTGCATATATAAAATTCATTAATGTCAATGTGTATATAAAAACCAGGAAATAATCTTGGTCAGAGCATTTCATTTGAGGGCCATGTAGATTTGTGTCTGAAATGGTCTTTTGAGGAAAGAACCATACAGATTTGAGTGGACCTGTCCAGTCAGTGCACGCATTTGTCAGTAATCGTGTTGCTCAACTCAGAACTTAAAAGGAAAAACTGAAAAAACAAAAACTGGTATAATAATAATTACACTGTCTTCTACATTGTCCCAATTGGTTGATGTATTTTATTTCCACACATCTCTACTAGTCATCTCATCATAATCTCAGCTCTGCCTTGCTTTAACATGGTCTCGATAAACATTTAATCTATCTACCCAGACGGACGTGACATGGCGTGACCTTACGGTACACAAGCTGCTCCAGGAGTACGGCCTCACTTTCCAGCCTAACTTCGACGAGCAAATATTCCTCGTCATTCGCGAGGCTGAACTGATGGAACAACTTGGTAAGAAAATTAAAACCAAGAGTCGATTATATAAATTAGGACTGAAAATCTGCATTTTTATGTCAAACACCTGCACTTCACTACTTCCTAGTGTTTAAGGTGTCGGACATACACAAGAGGCGAGGGTCGCGGGCGCTGCGCCGCTCCTTTCATATTTCATACAAAATGTATAAGAGCGCCGACACGTGAGATATACACAGGCGGTGGCGGCGGGCGCGGGCGGGGTGCGTATCGTCGCGTTAAAATTGAAGTGTCTGTTTGTAACGTTGAAATAACAACTTTTTACTAAATGCATGTAAAAGTATTTACGGTACTTATAACAAAAAATCTTTTTTTTTTGTTTTTGTTTGTTTGTCTGTTTATTTCGGCTAATCTCCGAAACGACTGGATCGATTTGGACGGGACTTTCACTGGCAGATAGCTGATGTTATAAGGAGTAACTTAGATTTTTATTTTAGTAATAGAATTAGGGTCCACGCGGGCGAAGTCGCGTGCAGCAGCTAGTTAACAGTACAACCATACACATTGATTTGATTTGACAAAGAGCCGGCTTTTAGAAAGTTCAATTAGAGCTCCTTATCTGCGTTTCACAGGTTTCGACCTACCATCATCCATTCGTGACGTAGCCATGCAGAAGGCTCGGCTATACTACGAACTGGAAGCGCTAACCATCGTGATCGAAAATTACAACAAGAGCACGCTCTCACTCAGTCCTTCGGAAACCTTCCTCATGAAAAAACATCTTCTGGACATGGAGAGGCACATCCTGCCAGGGCTCACTAGAGTCACGTGGACTGCGCTCAGCATTGGAGAATATATCAAGGATATTAGTAAAGGTTTGTCTGAAATATACAAAAGTACACATGTTTTACCTATTTCTGCGGCCAAGCATGAGTTCCAATTTGAATGTCCTCCTTCGATTTTGAGTAGTTGTCAATTGACACGAAAAGAAAATTGTCCTTCTCAGTTCTTCTGTTCTTGCCCAATTGCAGGAGCCCAGTATCCAGTAGGTAACATTTTTTCTAACCTATTCATATTTGATGCCAACTTGATATGTGCCACTATCGCCAATGGACATCAGTGAAACCAGCTATCTTATTTTTTCACACATTTTCGTAAATGATTAAGACTAATCGGTTCCATTTTGGCAGTTCAACAACATTCATTGCGTTATTTACCTTGTTGAGCAGTTTAATATTTTCGAACTTATGAAGCAATGGATTAGCAATCTGTTTTAGAACCATTCAGATTGCCATTGATCGTGTATTACGCAATTAGGGTACTGAGATATCGCAAAAGTATGCGTTGCAATACTACTGACCGTTCACTATAACTCCGTCCCTTGCCGTCATGTTGGCATCATTGCTTGTCAAGCTGAGGTCTAATACTAATAGAGTTCAAAATGGTGACTGACAGAACAGTGCTACCAATCGCGTTACGGGACATGTTATAATGAACGCACTGTAGAGACAAAACTGAAATATCATATGTGGCTGTCATTACACCGGCTCCCATACCCTTCAAACGGTAACACAGCTACGCAGATGGCTGAATTATAATTATGATGTTTAAGTCAAAGTTAGCCGCCTCGTTGTCTCGAGTCGCAAGCGCGGCTACTGAGCGTGGGGTCCAAGGTTCGATTCCCGGATCGGGCAAAATGTTATTGGGTTTTTCCATTAGGAATTTCTGCGCCTAATGTCTCTCTGCGAGTGTCGGTTTGCCATTCCATCGGACTATGAGAGTGAGGGAAGAGAGAGAGTTCATCTGTGTCTGCGCACACACTTATGCACTATAATATCTCCCGCGCCGAAGGCTTATCTCCGATGAGATTGGTCGACATAGCCGAAATACGGTTTGGAAGACTATATATGGGGTCCAAGTATAATTAAAAGATTTTCCCCAAATAAAAAAAAAAGACCAAAGACTTCCAAAGATAATGAAATTCACGAGCGCACGTCGTGTGACTCTTTATGTCATTGTAGTATGGTACGGGAATGATTGACGCGCGTCCGTGAAATGCTACATGTGTGTTATCAGGTGAACATGCCTTACAAGCTGTGTATAAGCAACTGAAGATGGTGGAAAAGGAGATCCAATTCCTGGTGGATCAAATGCAATCGTTCGACCTGTACCCGCTTTTGACACCAGATAACTATGTGGACCCTGAGACTGGCATCCCTGACTTCACGTGGCTCTATCCCTGCAAAGTAAGAACCTTTTTTGTTCGTATCTTCTACCTATCCACACTTCGTACGGTTTTTACGACTTGAAAAATCATTGAGATTTTTTTTATAATAATTACCTATGTTAGTTAAATATCCTTACATATCATAAAACTAAGTCCCCCGCTGCGTCTGTCTGTCAGTCTGTCTGTCTATCTGTCTGTCTGCCTGTCTGAATGTGATAAACTCAAAAAATTCTAAACGGATTTTCAAACGGTTTTCACTAATGGACGGAGTGATTCATGCGGAAGGTTTTAGTCTAAATTCATTAAGGTTTTGTATAAATTGGCTGAAATTTGACGATTATTGATGAAGATGTCGGAAAAAATCATGCTGACTGGGAACTTTATAGGCGTAAGCCGCGGAAATCGTAAAAGTTACATAACATTTATGTTCTACAGTATTGTTCATCTTAAAAAGTTAAACAAAAAAATCCAAGATGGCATATATCTATCTTCTAAGGATGACCCACAATAAACATTTTTATCTTTCAGAATTTGATAAAAAATATTTATTTATTTATTTTATTTAACTATTTATGCACACACATATAAACAGACAAGAAGAAAGGAACAGAAAAATACGTACAAAGGCAATGCTTATTTCTAAAGGAATCTCTTCCAGCATACCTGCGACACGAAAGTATATAAAATGAGATGTAGACAACGTGTGTAACCGTAGAAGATAAAACAAAAACATAAATCAAAGATGAAAAAATATTACAATTTACTATTTACAATATAAGAATATACTTACATACATACTTTTAAAATAAATATCACTACAATATATATATAATTATAATGTGATTTAAAATAACGATGCAACTATGACGAAGTGGAAAGATAGTGTTCTTTCACTCTTCGTTTAAATGCTTCAACAGTATGACAGTCCCTAATGTCAGGCGGTGAATTCCACAACCGAACCGCGTGCACAGTGAAGGAGTAGGAATAGAAGTTGGTTGAGTGGGGAGGGGATTTAAGATGCGACCTGCAAGGTGCATCAAAAGCACGGGCGTAGGAAAAGCGTTCCCGGAGATAGGAAGGGGTTTTAGGGTTGTGAAGTATGTTGAATAGCAGACATAATATCCGAGAGTTCCTGCGAAGTCGAATAGGGAGCCACTTGAGTATCTTGCGAAAATTAAAAACGTGAACATACTTTTTAAAGTTAAAAACAAAACGAATACAGATATTTTGCAAACGCTCAAGTTTATTTAAAAGCTCCTGGGTGGCATCCAAATAACAGGCATCAGCGTAGTCTATGATGGGCTGTATGAGAGTTTGAGCAAGGGAGATTTTGGTCTTCAATGGCAAGAAGCTCTGGAGGCACTTCAACGAATGGAACGTGTAGTGCACTTTGCGACTGATTAAATTGTTATTTCCGAAGGTATTTTGAACGGTATTATATTTATCCTTAACCAATAAAATATGTTATTTAAAGTGGGCATTTAATAAAGATTAAAGTATACCTTGACATCATATCTTTTAAAATGAATACTTTAAAAGATATCACAGATTCAAAATTACGCGTAACAAAATAATTATGGTTGACGTCAACGCGGGCGCAACGGTAGGAGTCAATGACCTTTTCCTCGGCTATTAGGTATGTAATCCCGGTAGCACGTATCCGTGGGATATTTTCCGACATCCACGCGGGCGAAGCCGCGGGCAAAAGTGACTTAATATATAATACACATAATTCTTGCGGAATAAATTCTTTAAATAATGGAGAAAACCGCAATAAAACTTATTGTGTGGTTTAGAAGATCTAAGCGGTCACAGGCATACGAATTTTTTTAATACAATTTTTATTTTTTATCGTAACGGTGTAGCTTTTGGCCTTCATCTCACCTGATGGTAAGTGATGATCAGGCCGAAGGTGGAAGCGAGTTTCACTCGGAATTCTCAACCACAGAGGAACTGGCTATCTTACCTCTTAACTGCCGCCGAAACGCAACAATGCTATATTTATTAGATATTCATCTGTTTTTTAGGCCTTCTTCGTGGAGCTAGAACACGAACGTCTCGACCGTGTGGCAGCTCTCGGGCGCATGTACGAGCGCATCGGTCCGATCCTCATGAAGCTGGAGTACCTGATCCTGGGCACCTGCACCGGCACGTCGGCCATGATGAACGCCTACTACACGCACTGGGAGATGAAGATCTTCAAATGTCTCGTCAAGTTAGTAATGGCATAGATTCAACGCTTCAAGGTTCTTTTGAGGCGTGGTCAAAGTCGGAACTAACGGAACTAATCTTAGAGTCAATACAATTTCTGTGACAATTTCATAATTATTATTAATGTTTACCAATAACCCAATTCAATTCAAATCTTTATTGCATGTCTTATGTTCTCTCCTGGCAATGTCAGGCAGCGCTAAAAGTTCCTTTTAGCATTTATAATTAAAATTGCGACTCCTTTTTTGGTAACTGTCAACTGTTAGAGTCACTGACCAATAAAGGTGTCGAATTTGAGCGCATTAGATACACGATGAATTTTTCAGGAGCGCACGGTTGGCCAAATCCGGAACTATTAGCAAACAATACAAATAGGAATCACAGGGCCGATCTTCATAAAAACTAAATAAAAATCCTTTTTCGCAGGAACGCGTGGAGGTATCAGATTGAAATTAATATTAAATACGTAAAGTAACCGTCATGAGAAGCTATAAATTTTGTAAACAAGTGTTCAGGAGTTCACAACATTTGGACCAACAAAAAAAATGAATTTGTTTAAGATTTAATAAATTATTAAGTAACAAATATTAATTAACATATATTATTTAAGAATAATTATTCGTCAGATTCAGATGTTTCCATTTCTGTGTCAGAATCAGTGACATGTATCACGAAGCTGTCTACAGTTTTATCAATCATCTCATCGATTTTGGAATAAAAATTATCGTCTTCCTTGATAACATGCTCCACACAACGCTTCCAATTTTCCGAAGTAATCTGCTGCAGTCCCTCTTGTAATCATTGTTTTACCTCGTCAAATTTAAAATTTGTATTTTGTTTACAATCCCTGCGACGGACGCGTTCCGGTACCAAGAAACACAAACGATAGCGCTTTGCGTCGTTAAAATATGATCCGACTAAATTAAATAGGTTGTTACTTTCATATAACCCGTCTATATTTCATGTCGATTGAATATGGTCAATTTATTATTATCTCGCAGTATAAAATGTTTACTTAGTAAAAGATGTTTGTTTACATAATTTATAGCTTCTCGTGACGGGTACTTTAGGTCCATGGTCCTTTGGAGCTCTAAAAAAAATTAAGCTTCTAAGTCAACGCAAAATAAAAAAAAAACGCCATTTATGCGACATATTTGATACTCGCAAATAAATTAAAATCATACAATCATGAAATTTGGTAGGAAGCAAGACGTCACAGCACATGTAAAGATCGAAAATCGATAATTGGTAGTACACAAAAAACTATTACAAACTTACATTTGCAGTTGGAGAATTTAATGTGACGTATATCGATGTATGGGAAAACATGTTTTTAAACTACAATGTTAAATTTGAATTTAGGATAGATTCATCCCAACCCTTCATTATGCGTGGTCCGACACGCACTTGGCCGGTTTTTTTTTTTCATGTAGTTTTTGTGTTAAAATTGTGGTTATTCTCTACTGGAAGCGGTGAAGGTAGAGCACCTTCACCGCTTCCTAGTATTATTATAACTTCTCCGCTCCTACCAAAACTGCATCATTAGATTGAATACTCAGACACTTCGTTTCAATACAGAGCTTACAAACGAATGCTCTTTCTAGATTGACCCTAGAAAACTTGGAAGACTTCCAGCAGAACCTTAGCGGGACAGTGCCTATGTTCCAAGTTGACGCCGTGTGGGTGCCCGCTGACATCACCATGCGGCCCACACAGACAGAAGTCTGCAACATTCTTGGATATGACGCCAAACATTATCTTAACAGGTGAGTTAGAAAAATCTGATGGCAGGTGACGCACATGAGAGTAATCAGAGAACGGAATAAACATACATAACATCACGCCTGTAATTCCCGAAGGGTTAGGCAGAGGTGTACCTATAGTACACCCACATTTCGCCAGTTATGTTTAAGTTTCATGTAATAGAGGGCGAGCCTATTACCATCAACCGGGCACAAATCCACACTCCGGGCTGCTACTGAGAACAGACTAGGGAGAGTATATTTACCTATACTTCAAGGAAGTAACACAGAGTGGATAATACTTCCCTCTAAAATCCCGGAATAGTCATGACCTATTCATTCCGGAATTTAAGAAATTACTAATTATTTACATTTTTAACAAATTATTATTTCGTAGAATAAAGGTCAAAATTCAAAGGTTTTTGCTAAGCCACGCTTGCCGCGGTTGATCCGTGGATGGGTGACCATCTTTACATACCGACACTGGCAACCAGTCTTAGCATGGGGTATCGTATTACCTAGTAACTAGGTTGTGGAGATCAGATAGGCAGTCGCTCTATGTAACTGCTGCTACTGGTATTCAGCTCCATCCGGATAGATTGGAAGCCGACAAGCTAGACAGATGATGATCATTATTTCGTAGAATCTTATTACGTTTAATGCTTCTTATTACGGTCTAATTACGGTTACGTTTTCGTAGAATCATGTTCCGTAATAAAATTAAAGTGTTCGTATGAAACATAGGCAAATAAAGCTTAATAAGTTGGCTGGTTATTATGTGCATTTACTTGATTATAATGCGAAATGTTGTAACACATGTACCACCGCGGAAAGCTATAAGTAACCACCGTAAGAACTATTCTTGCTTGCAGCGCTCGGCCGCTATAGAACCGGGGCGGTAACAGATGTGGTCATTCTGTGCACGGGATTTTGTTCAAAGTGGTTAGTTATGGGCTTCCGCGATGGTACGTGACAGAACCCACAGCTTTGGTTTCCAGTGACTGCCGTAAAAACTACCATCGGTCTAATCTGACCAAAATCCGCACGAACGGTGTACCACTTCTGCCCAACTTTCCTGAGAATACAGACGTGATTTGATTCTATTAAGGTTAACATCATTCCCCCGCTGGATGAAGAAGACCTGCCTCCCATGCGCTCCACAACGCATAGCAGACGCGACCGGCAATGAATTCTTCACATGGTCGTTCTTCGAAGACATTCTCCGCGTGGAAGCCATTAATGACATCTCGCTGCTTATTCAAGACACCATCTTTAGACTTACTTCGGATATCAGCAATTATATTGTCAAGTATGTTTTTATTTTATTTTACTAGATAGTATTAGTCATTTTAATATAAGAAAGAAAGAAAAATATTTTATTTGGGACACGCACAGGAAATACAAACCGTTAACAAAAAAGAAGCACTTAGGGCCCTAGTTAAATATAATATAATCCTATATTATTAAACGAGCCATATTTGTGTATATATATATTTGTACTCACGTTCTCGAAAACGGCTCTAACGATTTCGGGGAAAAGTTGCAATATAGGGGTTTATGGGGTCGAAAAATTTATCTAGCTAGGTCTCATATCTGGGAAAATTCGTTTTCTGCGTATTTTCATCCGAGCAGAGCTCGGTCGCCCCAAGCTTAGTACAAGATAATGAATAATGACATTAGAATAATGACAGCATGGAATTAGTATGAACTATCCTATACTATTAAATGAGCATTCTCTATTTTCACCAGAGCAGAGCTCGGTCGCCCAGGTACTATAATATAATAAGATATAAGTATAATATATAAGATAATATAAACCCAATGACAATGAAATAAGATTATGATTTATTTCATTTTCATAAGGTTCATATTACAACGTACCGTCATGGGCGCTTATTATTTGCAACGACTCTAAGTTTCCTTCCGAATCATTCTGGTATCTATTGTAGTTTGGTAATTGAAGTATAATTTTGAGACAGTGAAATAATGTATTTTCTGTGCCTTCCTTATTTATTAAGCGTTAAAGTCGCGTTTCGTGTCCTTCTGAGTGACCCCGTTGTTCTTCTAAACTTCCCAACGCATTTAGATGCGGTCTTCACCATCATTTAGATCATTTATTACGTAAGGTTTATGCGTACGTATAATACTCTAATATTCAATTTATTAAGCTGACGTACGCACGGACGTAATAAAATCGCCGCGTTTTTTTTTTTTTGTCATGCATTGGATCTTCAACGCTCTGCTCAGCGCCGAGAGTTGAAACACCAACAGTATGTTTGTTCATCGCGCTGGAACGTGAGTGGGTCCCAGCGCGTTGGATTCTCAACGCTCGGCTTAACAGCGAGAGTTGAAAATCCAGTGCGCGATTAAATCCGGCCACGATTTTATTACGTGGGAACGTCGGCTTAAACGAGCAATATTTGTATATTTGTTTGTTTTGTATTAGTTCTGACGTTCTCAAAATCGGCTCTGACGATTTCGATGAAAGTTTCAATATAGGGGTTTACAGGCGAAATCGATCTAACTAGATCTCATATTTGGGAAAATTAGTTTTCTCTATTTCCACAGCCTCGAAACTGTGACACATCGTTGGTATACCTAGACAATATGTTTGTTTCTATTTTCAACCGAACAGAGCTCGGTCGACCAGGTACTTATCTGTAACATAGATAATTAGATATAAAAAGAAATATTAATGTTATTTCAAGTCAAAAAAAAAAACCGTGCGTGCAGGGGCGGGTCGCTAGTCAAATATAAAGGACTAGTGGCGCTAAATATCTCTTACCAACAAAAAAACATTTGCTCGTTAAAAAAAAGAGTCATGTGTCCCGACATTAAGTTTGTATGTTTTTTTTTTTATCGACAATAGAAATCCAATCGCTTTTCTCAATGAACTAAATTCAATGACTTTTTTCTAGATGGTACAAATACTCTCACCTCTGGTCATTCGACAAGAACCTCTCCTGCGAGAAATACGTACAGAAGTACGATCAAATACACAAATACGACGAGAAATTCTTCTTTTTCGAAGACATCATAGCCGACCTCCATGATCACGTGAACTTTGTCGACATAGGTGCTATAAGGGTGAATCTAAGGCCCATTATAAAGCAGGTACAAGACCATGCGCAAGAGTGGAAGGATATACTAGGAGCGTGCGTTGCAACGAAGACCAGAAATAGCATGCATGATCTGAAGAATCAAGTTGATGTAAGTTCGTTTGTTTTTCAATCTACTTTGTAATAATCTTAAATTCACAGAGAACTCTGAGCCTAAACCACTGAGTCAAGAAGGTTGGAATTTTGCAAGAGTAAACGTAATAAACGTTTATTTAAACTCAATAAAATATAGCCAAATACAATTATATTCCTAAGAACTAGGGTACAAATAATGTAAGTGAGTAGACGGCTAAAACTATATGAACTCTGAATCCAATCTAGGTAAAACCTGTATGTTGTAAATCAGTGCTCTTCCATGCTAAATTAGGTATAAAAACTTACAAATCACAAAATTTTAAAATTATCGATTATGAAAGAAACTACTTAAATCTAAAACTTGACAAGTTAAGCACTACGAAAGGAAAATTCATCTCCAAAAGCGGTTAAAAAGAGGATGAAAATTTGTATGGCAGTTCGTTATTTTTGCCGATGAGAAATCCCATCAGACACACAGCATGTAAATATATAATTGAGTAAACGAAGAGGAAAGAGTTTTTGATGTATAACATCTTTTCTCTCACTTTCCTGCAATCTGTGCACAGAACATAAGCGTGACGCTTTAGTGGTGGCATTAATTTAACACACGTATACGGATTAGCATTTTCTTTTTATGAAGATATTTTAATTTTATTAAACCTTATTATTAATTGACTTGTTTTCAATTGTCTAAAATAGCATCTTGGTGGAAACTGTATTTAACAACTGTAGCGCAGGGGTCATTTACCGGGATCGCGGATCACATTGAATCAATGAAAATAAAACTAATAATGGGCAAAGAGAGGAGAATTGAAGGAAAGGGAGAGCCCTAGCTTGAATTTCTTAATTTTCAATTAACGAATTATTTTTTCTTATTATATTTTTATGATTACTGGCCACTAGTCCTACCCGTGTGTTAAATTAATGTCGTCATCGTAGCGGCAAGTTGTATATCCTAAAAATATGTGGGAGTGATATCGTGAAAAGGGACGGAAGTGTGTTACAGGAAGCTGGAGAAGCGCGCGCTATTTGATTTGACCAATGAGCGCGCGCGGATGCTGATTATCGATAGAAATAAGTAGAAATTTCGCAAAGCCTGAAACTTTAAATTTTTATTGTAGTTACAGAATACGTATATCTATCTATACTAATTTTATAAAGAGGCTATTTTTATTTTTTGTAAGTTTCTTTGTAATCGTTGGAAGTACCAGTAGGATTTGAGAAATTCTTTTTGCATTGCATAGCCCAATTCTTGAGGAAGGTTATAGGCTCGCGGGCAGAAGCTAGTCATCAATATTGTTGCTTGTCATGTTGTGCGCTTACGCCTTTGGGTTATAATCGGAATTAAACCTAACGATATACTGTGATTGTAACCTGTTGTTGTTTGTCTTGAGAATAAAATAAATAAAAGCTCATTCGTTATACTTTATCCAATCAGCAACTCCGAATGACGGTAAATATGAACATCAAAGGTCTAGAGGACTTCAAGCTGGTGATGGCTACCATCAGTCTAGTGCAACAAATGACCGTTATCGCCGAGTGCAGGTACCAGAATATGCAGGAGATATTCCATATGCTGAGGCAGCATAATATTGAAGTAAGTCTTGTTTATTTATTTAAACTAGTATCTATAGCGATATAATAATTTGGTGACATGTCAAATATTCAGATTTCTGTTCTATATGTAAGTTAAATTTTAATGTGTTTCACACATAAACCTGCCGGAATTAATGCTCCAAACACAATGATATTAAAAAACCGCACCAAAATAAATTGAGTAATTTAGACGAACTAGGTGATTACGCAGACAGACATGGTGCTGGTGGTGCTGGTGACATTGTGCTGATCCATGCGTCATGTTCGTGAACGGGCGCCGTCAGTAGGGACTGGTCATCTCTTAGCTGCCACGACTTATTTTAATTGTTTTTTTTTTCTTTTTATTACGGACTCTTTTAATGTCCATTGTTCTCACATGTATAATTTCAACACGAATGATGTAACCAATATTTTGTAAAAATATTTTGATTTAAAAGAGTGTCCGTGGAGTTGAGCCCGTTCTTCTCTATAGGAACCTACCTACTACGCTTTAGAATGGGCAACTAGCTTCATCTTTCTGACTGACCGACCCCTTGACAATTCAAAACTGCCTGCGAATGTTTTAATAGAAATAAATGCTTTGAGTTTGAGACACAAAATGCGACTTGTTGTAGAAAAACACGTTCTTTTTCCTTCTACTTTTTCGACACTCTTTGACTTATAAAGGTGGTTAAAATGCTTTAGGTATTTTCTACCACTCTATTTTAGGGTGGTGTGGAGACAATAATGGTAGGTGCAGGTAGGTAGAGCAAAATAAATGGTACTTTCCATTGAAAACTTAGACGCAATTAAATAAATCTTCATGTTTTTTTTAAAATGAATCTTCTTTTTACTCGACTACGGCGAAGCAAAAAGGAGGGTTATGATTTTGACCGGTATGTATGTATGTTCATCTGTTACCTTATAACTTCTAAACTACCAATCATAATTTTACAAATGAGCTTTGAGTAAAAGCGTCTTGATCGTCCGCTGGTTATAGGCTATGTGACGTCATATTAAATGCAATATGGCGCCCTCTAGGGGACAAAGACATGAATTTAAAAAAAATATGCCATATTGGGTATCAAATGAAAGGGCTTGAGACGAGCACATTACAAATATGTTTATAATATCATATTGACTAAGTAAATAAATATGTTTCAATTGTTAAAAACAAGCAAAAGTGAGACTGCTACTAATGGCGCGGCTGTAAAATTAATACCTATTATACAATAAAACCCAAACATAAAATACTTTATCACGACATTATAACCCCAAAATAATTTAAATAAAAAGTAAGTTCAAAATGGTCAAGGTAAAGCCGTGGTCGCATGCCTGTACACCCACAAAATTATAATGGCAAGTGACCACGGCTATACCTTCACCATATTTTGTACCTATGTCTTGATTTCTATCTGAAATATTTTCTTGGTTCACACTTTTTAGAGCGTGATTTTTTAGTAGGCCAAACTTTTTTAGTCCATCTGTTCTGTTTTGGCTCGGCTATCCCATAGGCACATAAAACAGGGGTATTTAGTATATCCTCCTTGCTGACCCAAAAGAAAATCGACCATTTTAAGATCAACGTACCAGCCAGATATGTTCTATGTATTTTATTTTCTCCATAACCAAGGCTATTGTGGGATATTCCTCTTAAACTTTTGTTAAAGTAAGCAACCTATTTTATTGCCTTTATGTAAGAGCACACATTTAAGACTACGTTTCGATGAGTCAATAAATAAACGCCAATCTCTTGAATCATAGTTTGTTAATCCCATTTCGGCCATCAAGCTGGGAATATTGTTGCAAAAAACAAAATCATCTTCTTCAGAAAAGAAAGGGATCAAACGTTTTTCTCTTGTACGGTAAACTGATACATTAGTCTCTGCGGTTATCAGATTTCTTTCTTTAAGCCGTGAAGCTAGAAGTTCTGATCCTACTTTTGATAGACCAGGACGCTAATCAACTCATCTAGGTCATTTTGGTTGAATGGTTTAGGTTCGGACGTACTCGGGAAAGAAAAGTCACTGTCCTCATCATCACTAGCTTCTGAAAGAACTTGGTAGTTTACATTAGAAGTACTAGGTTGCGTATCAGCCACAGGGTTTTCGTTGGTATTTAGGATTGGTCTGATAGCTGATTTTAAATTCGGGTAAGTCCATTTGGAACGATTTTGCGGTTTCTTTCGGTAATATTCACAACACAAAAATAACAGCCATCGTGATGATAAGTCGGTTCACGCCAAATCATAGGACTTTTGAACTTCAAAGTAGGTATTTTTTTACTAGCTCATAAACGCAATGATGTTATGCAAGTACCACGTACAAAATTTAGGATCATGGATGAATAAACACTTGTAATGGCGTCCCAATCCAAGTAGGTTTTTTTTAAAGTCAGACGCACTTAAGGTGACACTAGTCGCGGGCTCGAACTCACTAGTGGGCATGGCCGAAAAGCACGCTGTGTCACCTGGCATCGTGTCCCACAGAGATAGTATCAGTGATGAGCAGTTAGACACTGGTCTACGTGCACAACGTCTAGTTTGCACGCACACAAACACTGTTCCGAACTATTTTAGTAAAACGAGTGCGTAAAAAATTACGAAAAGTCCTTTTGAAAAAAATCAATTACAAATAAAGTTTATTGAACTCTTCGACAATTGAGCTTTGTCGGTGCCGACTTTGTTTTGGAGATTTTACACTTCTTTTATTGCTTATTTACCCCCAAAGTTGCGTTAAAATTAGCAAGAAAAAGGAATCTTTGTGGGGTCTTAACTTTTTAATGGCTCATTATTTTACTATTCTGTTTCCGCACAGACAAAATTAATAATGAAACAAAACGATATCATGTTTAACTTTGGATTTACCATGTCAAACAGTGGAGTAAAACCCCCCTGAAATTTGTATGGAAAAAATATCAACTAGTTCCACCTTAAACGAGATTCTCGAAACATAGATTTACCACAAACAGCACATAAACTATTTGGATCGTTTAAGCAATTTCTTCTTAATGTAGACATATCGATTTATTTGTGGAATTTAATCATTTTTTGCACTAAAAAAAAATATTTGTAAGGCGCGTAACGAAATTTTAAGAAGTACCTGTATCACAAAAACTAGAGCTGCTAGAAAAAAAACTGAGGGTAGATATGAAATCGGTGAACTCAAATTACTAAGAAACAGTTTACATACTTTATAAAACAAAAAAAAAACAAAAAAATTATATAACATTTATTATACATTGAAGTCGCTTTTCGTGTCTTTTTGTGTGACCGCGTTTTTTTTTTTACTAAACTACGCAACGGAATTTTAAGCAGTTTTCAACATCATTTAGAAAATTTATTCCGGAAGGTTTATGTGTATGTAATACATTAATATTTTACTTAGATATCATTAAGAAATTTTCATGTTTCGTTGTAAAATCGTTGTAGGGTCGCTTTAGTTCATTATAATGAACTACTGACCCGCTTCAGTAACAAGGACAAAACCCACGTGATCCAATGTTGAACTATTTTCAACGTTATACCCCTCTCATTTCACAGGTCCCAGATGATGATATGGTATTTGCTAAAGACTTACAGGCTTCTTGGGGTAATCTGTACCAAATGACACTGTTCAGAGCCTCGACTCTAGAAAAAACAAAAGACAAATTCTCTAAAATGAACGTGATAGAAATAGCGAATTTCTTAAAGGAGCTCGACGATTTCGTCGAGAAGTTTGACAGCATAGGCCCCGGCACCGTCGGCGAGGATATGGATAGAGGATTGCTTCTTATGGAGGTAACATAATTTTTATTGGTTACTGTATGCATACAACAGAATACAGATATCCCTAATAAAGTATGTGCTTCGGGAATTGTCGTCTATCTTCGAAAACACAAATGTACGATGATGAGGTCTAATACAGACCTTTCACAACCATGGAAGTATTTACCTATTCTGTATTACCATGATTACAAAATTATTGTTTAACAACTCTATGCAATTTCAAAAAGCTATTGAGTGACCGATGACGATCAGGGAGCCTACCACCAGCTCATAAAGCAGTATTATTTTAATATTACTTCAATGTGGGAAAGAGATGAAGTTCCACAGAACGTATAGCTCCATCTCGTTCTCCCATTGAAGTAATATTAAAATTATACTGCTTTATGAGCTGGTGGTAGGCCTCATGAAACCGCAGTAGGTAGGTAACCGACAAAGAGAAAACTTCATAAAACGCGCAATGGTGGTGCATAACCAAAAAGCGCGGCAGAACAAAACTTAGAAAAATTGCCTCTGAGATGTTACTCTGTTGCGCGTCGTTATTGACAATTCCGTTGTTCCGTATATTCCGAATTAATTCCGAATGTTACCGAAGCTTATACCTTTTCTTGTTTTAATGTAAGAGAAATCACACTCACACGCAAGGATCAACATTTTTCTGTATCTCATTCGCTTACTGACACTAAGAGGCTACTAGAGCGAGAAGTCCGCACGAGCACGATTGCTCAGAATATTACAGAAGGTCTACTCCATGACGAGTGTGTATGGCTATCCCGGTCTATCTGAATCTGAAAGACTGTTTATGTGTAAGGGGTGTACGTTTTCGCTCGTAAGGAGCCGAACTTCTGTTCTCCAGTTGTACAGTCACGAGCAAAAATATGCAGACACTTAGCAAAATTCAAAATGATTTTCTCGTGGAATAACGATTGCAACTTGACGTAAGCTCTATGTAGTATGGGACTGGGTTCCAAAATACTATATTCCTAATAACATACAATTACAATCAATACAGTAGGAGAAAATAACTCGCGTGGCCAAAATTGAAACTAACGTCACCATCTTGTTTTTTCAATACATTTTACTATAGTTTGGTTTGTTTGTCTGTTTTGTTTGTTTGCGCCTTAGGAATGTGTGGCAAGGCGTTAACAAATGAGCGGTGGGTGGGACGCCGCACGCCGTGAGTGTTGACGAATGAGCGGCCTGCACTGCCCCCCCGTCAATTTCACAAACATTTATCAACAGCGCCCCCCATGTTAACGTCATTCGAGTGCCAAAAGATCCTTGTAGCCCTGTATTCTGTGACGATTGTGTAGACTCTGTATGTTATTCTACAATCAATCAATATCACCTCCAACAGGAATTCACCAAATACTTCGACGAACTTGAAGGCCGGAAGAAGGTGCTTCAACAAGCAGAACAGCTTTTCGACAATGCGCTAGCAGACTTTTCAAACTTTAACCGTGCTAGAACTGATTTTAGTCACATGGAATTGGTCTACAAGATTTATAAGGCTCAGAAGAACGCCAGGGAAGCATGGTCGAAGACTCTATGGAGTAATCTGAATCCACAAGGTCTTGTCGACGGTATTGAGCAGTTCTTTAAAGACTTTAGGTAAGTGCTTCATTAGGTTTAACGGAACTAGCCTGGCTTCCCGCAAGGTGGACCAGTATCATGGGCTCTATTTAATGTAACTGAATACGATATATTTGTAAATTAAAAAATAACATAATTTACACATTGTCATATGTGCTGGTTAATAAAACTGGGAATGTATGAAGGAAACTTGTAAAATTGTCGTATAGTCAAATTGTCGTTTGTCAACTGCCGCCCTTCGGTTTTATTAAACAGATACAGAAGATTCCCGCGACCTTCACCAGGGAGGCCAACCTGGTGAATGTCGCGGAAATCTGCTGGATGCGATAAACACAGAAACGCTTGGGGTGATGTGGCGACGCTTGGGGCCTATGTCCAGCAGTGGTCGTCTATCGGCTGAAGTGATGATGATAATTTGGAACTAGCGGTTTAGGGCAAATGGAGCCTTCGTAATTTTTTTTTTGTTTTTTTTAATTAATTTGCCCCACACTAGGAATGTCTCCAGTATATTCATAGGTCATACAAATATTTGCTTCGTGCTGGAATCGAACCCAAGACACACAGCGCAGCAGTCAATCGGTTAACCACTGCGCCAACCGTGCCGTCATGATGCTAAACAAATGTTAAATCCTTTGTTTCGATGTTTGACCTCTGTTTTTTTTTTTTAACAATTTTTTTTTAACTTAAATTTTTTATTTAAATGAGTGTACATGGAGTTTCCTGGCCGTTTTTCTCTTTAGGAATCTACTACACTTTGAAATGAACAACTCATTACGTCTTTAATGATTAAAAAAACCGGCTAAATGCGTGTCGCATAATTTAGGGTTCCGTAGTTGGGATGAATTGATCCCAAGAACAAACTTTTCTTTCAAGAAAATTGGTCCTATAGATTTGGAGCAAATTGGCTGTGACAGACGAACAGATTGCCAGCCAGCTAGACAGACAGACACACTAGTGATCCTATAAAGGTTCCGTTTTTTTCATTCGGACGTACGTAACTGTTACAAGTGCCTGTGAATAGTTTGATTGAAATAAGTGCTTTGAGTTGAAATTTATCATCACCATCATTAGCCAATGACAATCTACTGTTGGTCATAGGCCTCTCCAATGGCTTAATTGCCACTGAAGTCAATCCTCGGCCACTGTCATCAGACCATTACATTATCCCCATGTATCTTGATGTGTATTGCTTAGTATAGCCAGTAATTGTTCGCGTGTGCCTACACTTTACAGTAAAAATACTCATACTTTTTTAGTTCAAAAATAATATGTTTTCCGCTACAGGCCACCTTCTAAATAAAAAACTAATTTTGCTAACAGCTAACGTAAGAATGAGTTTCATCAGTCATCGAAGAAAATTTATACTTAAATAAATACCGTTTCTTAGGAAATTACCAAAGGTAGTCCGCCTGACGGCTAGTGGTCAGATGTTGGACCTGAAGATGAGGCAATTCAAGGGCGTGGTGCCGCTGATGGTGTCGCTGAAGAATGAAGCCATGCGCGAGAGACATTGGAAGACCCTCATGCTAAAGACTGGTGAGAACGATATGGTGTATCAAAGACACGTCACATAGCCACAGATAATATACTAGTACAGATACCCAATCCCATACAAAGAAATGACACCACCCTAAGTCTGGCTATTGAGCTGGCTATTTTTTTTCCTTCATTTTTTCAACAGATGGCAGCATCAGCGACTCACTAATTGCCAGAGACTGTAGTTTTATACCGCCATCTAGGAGTATGTGTAGATACTAGGTGGCATCGATACTATGTGACATAGATACTACTAGATGGCGTTGTTTTAATATTGTAGATTCTCTTCATCGCACATCGAGTCGGATATTGCAACGTGCGTTCAAGGACAAGTAATAACAATACAACAACAAAAAAATGACTCGAGTTGGCAGAATAGTTTCATTTTGTGCTAGCAATTTTCACGCTGCTGCGAACGCCTCGTTCATGTGTATTAGTATTTCAATGCTTAAATCTAGATTTCTTCTCCTCGGTACCAAATCTACTATTGCTTTATGATTACCTACTTACTCAAATCAATCAAAACTATAAAATTGCTAGTAATTTACAAGGAAATGAAATGAAATTCTAAACTCTACCATGACCTGTCTGCTGCACCCAGGATTGGTTCTAAAAGAGGGAACTTGTCAGCGATCAACAGCACAGACACAAAATTTTATATACGCATTCAATTATGATAGCCCGTTCTAAAGTCTACCATGACCTAGCTTGAAGTTCCGCTGAGAAGTTCCCTCTTCTAGAACCAACCCTGGGTGCAGCAGCCAGGTCATGATGAACGTTAGAACGGACTATCATAATTAAATTCTTATATTCAATTTCTTGTATGTACTTTTGACTATTGAGGAGTTCCCTCTTCTGGAGCCAACCCTGGGTGCAGCAGCCAGATCCTGATGAACTTTAGAACGGGCTATCATAATTGAATGTGCATATAAAATTTTGAGTCTGTGCTGTTGATCGCTGACAAGTTCCCTCTTTTAGAACCAATCCTGGGTGCATGCAGCCAGATCATGTGACCTTTAGTACGGACTATCGTAATTGTATGCGTATATATTGTAAAATTGAGTGTCTCAGTTGTTGATCGCTGAGGAGTTACCTCGTGTGGAGCCAATCCTGGATGTTGTAGCCAGTTCATGGTAGACTTTAGAACGGACTATCATAATTAAATGCGTATATTAAATTCCGTGTCTGTACCGTTGAGTGTTGTGGAGTTCCATCATCTGGAGCCTATCCTGGGAAGTCATACATCATAAAGAAATGTCTTCAAAACTGAACCAACATGTAAAATTTCAACTCCGTAGGATAAGAGGAAGTGGTTTTAATTCAGCTTGCAACATTTGCTAACTAACACGGCAAGTTGAATAAAAGCATAAAAGCTTGTAAAAAGTGGTTGCAATACCAACTGTTTACTGTAGCTACCATTTGTCATGCCACCAACGCAATAGAAATCAAAAGCGGTTAAACGGACTGTATAAAAGGTTTATTTAAATGTCTAATTTTATTTCAAACGTAGTATAGTACCTACTTGTATCCTCCTACTCCTAGTATATACCTACCTATTTCCAATGATAGTCAACAACTAATTAAGACTCAGACAATAACGGACGGAAACAGACTTGACATTGACAGCCATAGAAAAAAAATATCTGTAACTATAAATCTACTTTTAAAACGTTTCGTACAATACGCGCCACGAAAGATGAGACTCGACCGCGCCTCCCGCCGCTCCTTCCGCCGCACGGTGGATCGAAAATCGGCTGTAGAAGACATAGGATCTCGATGTCTTAAATGTTATTTTTTTTTGCTGGAAATGACTTCTGCCGATCATTACTGTTCTATAAAATGTCATATGAAGTAATTGTGTGCACAAATGGAAGAGTTATAATTTTTATAAGAAAAAAATGTATGGAGCTGACATGAAAAATGAGGATATCTCTGGAATCGCAAGGTTGGCCGTTATATCCTTGCACACTGTTATAGTACTATTTATTTGTAAATTTTTGACATACTTAATATCGTGGCATAACTTGCGATTTTTTTTTTAAAAATCGTCAAAATTAAAAAAAAAAGAAAAGTATATGATACATTTTAATGCTTAAATATGGCTATACCAACTGTAATTTACAATATTTTTTATGCTTAGACCAAAACATTCTAAGAAATCACAAAGTCGTATTACCTACTTTGTGATTTTCATTTGAAATGACATGGTAATAATGAATTATGTAATACGTAATCTTGTCTAATGCCTCAAGTCCACATTAGCTAATGATTAATAAAACTTAGTACCTATATACCTGTTAAAAGGATACGTATCATAATGAGGGTAATTAGATAAACGTGATCATTAGTCAATAACAATAAATCGTAAACTATTGTATGATTAAAAATAAAAGCAAATTATTAAAAAAAATATTAACTTAACCTAACCTAACATAAACAATAAAAGTTAACTTATTTTATACTTCGTCACCATCAGAATCCACTTCAGAATCAGGCTCTACAATAGATATAACTTCTAAGAATTCTGTCGGAGCTTCCTGATCCTGAAGTTTCAGTAGTTCTACTGTTTCCTTAAAGTATGTCTGCCTCTTGTGGGCATCTAATCTTGGTCTTGTGGAAGAAATTAGAGGATCAGAAGAGACGATAAGCATATAGAGGATATCCTCGTTTGATGCTTGTCTACTCTTTTTCCTCGAATGGTGTTCTCTGAACCTCCTAAAGTCTTTGTTTCGGGCCTCTGAAGCTTCTTCCGAAAGACTTCCAATTGGTACAATAGCATTTTCTGCAATTATGTCCCCTCCGTGAATCAACAATTTGTGGACGGTTGATGACATGTAATACCAATCATACAGTTCCACGTATTTTTCAGCGGTTGTTCTAGCGTATTCTTTAAATTTCGGCACGTCTACAATCTCTCCAGATGTGATAGCTTGCAGAATCACAGCAAGTCTGCGTATTAGGTCTTCATCTAATCCAGTGATCGCTGCAGTTTTATCAGGAAATTAAAAAAACCACCTTGCTGTGTTCCCGTCGTTAGTTGTGCCTGATCCTTGCTTAACGATGTCAATCAAAAGGTTGAGATCATCTTTGAATCGATCTTGAATGAGTTTTTTTCGTGAATGCAATAACTCTTGATGACCTTCTCCTCTTGCAGACCACTTTTTGAAGTCGAGACGATACGCTATGTGTAGAAGACATTCCATCACATTAATGCGGGCATGAAGTGATGATAATCCGAACTCATACACACCAGAAGAAATGGTTTTTGACGCAATGACATCTAACTTATTCATTTCTGTAGGCTTAGCCAAACACAGGTAGCAGGCCGCATTTGACTTAGCTTCAGACAGATATGTACAAATTTTGTCGTCAATCATCGTCATCATTAATTTGTGACTAATTTCATGTCCTTGACATTTTGAGGGAACGAGAGCTTCAATTTCGTTATCCATTGCAGTTTTTTCATTTATGACAACGTCTTTGGTTTCTTTCACAAAACTAAACTGGACTGGACGGCAATACATAGGTGAACAGGGTTTTGGATTCACCCATACGGTATCACCGTCAGCTGTCAACTTTAATGGAACCAAAGAAGTCATAAATATGCTGGAATCATCTTGACCACTCTCTATGTTTTGCTTATATCTACTTTGGTTAGATGCACCGTCAAATCCCCACTTTGATATTAATATCAATTGTTTATCTTGTATCGCATCAGGACTACGAATAGTTTCAAAAATTCTGTTCACTGTTAAATCTAGTAGTCTAGTAGTCTTAATCTAAAAGTATTAGAAATGCTCAAAATGAACTGAAGTTGTGAATCCAATGTTTGACTATTTATTGTTATTGACTAATGATGGTATCACATTTATCTAATTACTTTCATTAAGTTAATCCTGCACTAATTGCTAAATTAGCGAGTACCCCAAATTATTTTGGTACGTATCCTTTTAACAGGTATATAAGTATTAAGTTTTATTAATCATTAGCTAATGTGGACTTGAGGCATTAGACAAGATTACGTATTACGTAATTCATAATTACCATGTCATTTCAAATGAAAATCACAAAGTAGGTAATACGACTTTGTGATTTCTTAGAATGTTTTGGTCTAAGCATAAAAAATATTGTAAATTACAGTTGGTATAGCCATATTTAAGCATTAAAATGTATCATATACTGTTCCTTTTTTTTTTTAATTTTGACGATTAAAAAAAAAAAAATCGCAAGTGATGCCGCGATATTAAGTATGTCAAAAATTCACAAATAAATAGTACTATAACAGTGTGCAAGGATATAACGGCCAACCTTGCGATTCCAGAGATATCCTCATTTTTCATGTCAGCTCCATACATTTTTTTCTTATAAAAATTATAACTCTTCCATTTGTGCACACAATTACTTCATATGACATTTTATAGAACAGTAATGATCGGCAGAAGTCATTTCCAGCAAAAAAAATAACATTTAAGACATCGAGATCCTATGTCTTCTACAGCCGATTTTCGATCCACCGTGCGCCGCGCCGCCCCGATGACGTCCCGGCGCAGACTTCATACCGCTAAAGAGACCCATAAATCGTTTACTGCGCAAGTCAAACCACGTGTTGTGTCAAGTCTCATCTTTAATGGCACACACTGTACATCCTTTTGCAAAGAAAGTTTTATAGTTCCGGGTTCAGTAAAATTTAAATAATGCTAATTATGTACCAAAAACATGCTAATAGATTTTTTTCAATTCTTAAACTTTTATTGTTTTATTATGACAGGACAAATTGACTTAAACGCCATCTATTGCAAATACCTCTAAACAAAATGATTAACAGATGGCTACTTTTCACTACTTATATCACTCTATGGGTTCGAATTTGAAGTAAAAGGTTTCGTTTATCCTTTTTGTGGAAAATACGTGATTTAGGTGTGTAAATAGATAAATCAACATTAAACAAGGAATTTTTGATTTTTACTAATCTTACTTCAGCCAAAATCTGCCGTTTAACGCTTTTTAGTGATTGTTAATGTCATGATTGTTACCCATGCTGCCATCTATGAAATTTTTATCATGACTAATTATAATTTGTTCGAGTTGAGACCCCATGACATAGCTGTTATCGACGCATTCTGTACATCAAACTAAGTAACATTGAGCAAAAATTACTGGGAAGAGACCTTTATTTTTGGTGTGAAAAATCGCTGTTTACGGCAACGCGCAATGTAACGCATGCAAAATATTGTATTAAAGTTTAACATTTGAAACTCTTTTTCGTAACAAAAGGTGAAAAAAAAAGTTGAAGCTTTGGCCTTCAATATCACAATAGACGTGGATATATATAGTAACTTTTCCGCTTAGCTATTTCTAAAGAGCTATAAAAAAACCCTGAAAGAAATCGACACATGTTTCACCTCTCAACGAGGCATCCTCAGGATGACGATTGATTTGTCGCGAACTCGAACATGGCGTGTTGCCACACCGACCCCTGAACGTAGGCTGACTGACTGACTGACTGATTTCCGCAAGGTGACGCCTGAATCAATTTACTATCTTCAATATCACCGTAAAGACAGACAAGCAGTGTCTCTGGGCTTTGTTAAGCGTCTTTTTATACATTGCATAGCAGAAACAGCCAATACAGTTCCCACCGCTGGAATAAAAAAAATCCTTTTGAAGAGGAGTGGGTCATAAACCACCACGCGGGCCCAGTGCGGGCTGGTATATAAAAATGGTGCCGGTGACCGGTTTGTTTTGTGTTATGATTATGATCCAGCCTGTCCCATCTTTCTTCCTCCCTCCAGCGACGCCCTAAGCCGAGGTCCGTATCCCACTTGGGGTGCCCTTAGCGTGCAATCGCTTAGTTTGTGGCTGGAGAGCCAGGGCATAAAACTTACAAACTAATCGACCTCCGCTTTGTGTTAGCTTAAGACAGCCACAGGATAGACCGGTTAAAGTAGTCACGACCTCTCAAGGTCAACTACGAGTTGCCATATATAAAAATATGTTTGTTTTGTGACAACGTTGTTGGTGTGAATCGGTCACCGACAAAGCTCCGATTTTTGTAGGATATCAGCGTTAAGTACGTTAACGAAAAAACGTTAGGAGAAACGTTATAAAATTCTTCTATTTTGCCCGACTATTCTCAGAGCTAAAGAAAACCTAATAATACTAAAGAAACTGGACAAAAGTGTACCTAATTACAACTATGAATGGCTAGCTTTTATCCGCGGCTTCGCTCCCGTGGAAATCGGATATTATTCCACGGGAACGTACTTCTGGGATAAAATTTTTATGTCCTAACCCAGATCATGGTCTACCTGTGTGCCGAAATTTCATCAAAATCCGTTCAGCCGTTATGTCCTGAAAAGATAACTGACAGACTTATTTACAAACAGAGTTACTTCATAAGTAAAACATCAATGTTCAACTGTTATTCAGGTCAGGACTTCGACATGTCTCCGGAACGCTTCACGCTAGAGAACATGTTCGCTATGGAGCTGCACAAGTATCAGGAAGTTGCTGAGACGATTGTCAATCATGCTATTAAAGTAAGCTATACTTGAAAACTCGATCTTAGATACTTTAAATGTATTTCCAGTTAATCAACTTTAAGATTATGTATTTTAAGTTGATTTTGGATTAACTGCTTCTTATAAAGAAGTTTCGTAAAAATCGGTTGCATTGGACTTTAAATTGAGTCATGTATGACATTGAGTTTGTGTTCTCAAACCTAGATAATATAGGACAAGCCGTGTGCCCTTTGGGATTACTTAACGGCAACAATGCCGAACTTCCATACACAGATAAAAGATTTTGCATCCCTCATTTAACTCCTTTATGCTTTTTCAAAAATACTTAAAAAATTATAATAAATAAAAATCTTTATTGCAAGCCATAAAAAAAAGCATAGTCCATAAAAAAAAGTAAAAATATATCAGTATACATGCGGTCCCGACAGACGTTGTCCTGTCCGAACAGCGCCACCTACCGGGTTCAATTGTATTTTTAAACCATCCAGGGACCCACTAAAATATATACACAAAAATTCCTCCTAATCGGTCCAGCCGTTTAGGAGGAGTTAGGTGACAAACACATGTACAGAAGAATTACATACAATGTGTCCCAGGGATAAGTGACCGCCGAGTTTTTTGAATATTTGTACAAAATTATTAATAATTTCATTTATATTTGTGACCTTTAGATTCTTACCGGCTTTAGATTTTTTAGATGTATTTTGAAAAAAACTGAAAAGAAGAGTTGTTTTTTTCTTCGAATTTTAATTTTGTTTTTTATTTAATAAATGTTTTACTACATTTTAGTTATGTTTAATGATTTTAATTGATAAACTATGATGTCGGCTAGTCAGTAAAAAAAAAATAATGGAAAAAGATGAACAAACTTAGGAAATGTCGTAAAAAAACTGCAGCACGTCACGCGTCTTTACAAAAAAAAAAGAAAAAAAATCATAAAAAAAACCTAAAGCCGCTAAGTCACAAATATAAATGTAATTATTAATAATTTTGTACAAATATTCAAAAAACGCCGGGTGGCCTTTATCCCTGGGTCACATTGTATATATATATATAAAGAAGATAAAATACACCCAAAAATAAACTCGCGCCTTTCTTATAAGTGCTTACCTTCGTCATATAAGGAACTCTTGTGAAAAAAATCATGCTGGCATGTTGTCTGTCAGTGAATAAACTTAAGATTTTTATTAAATATATTCTGAAATCATTGAAAATATACATCGAATTAAAACCATGCAAAATTTCCATACATTTACAGGAGTTAGCAATAGAACGAGGAGTGAAGGACGTTCAAGACACGTGGGCTAGCATAGCCTTCACTGTAGCGCGACACTTCAACCGCGGGGAAGACCGCGGGTATACCCTCAACCCGTGCGACGAGATCAGCGTGAAGCTGGACGATGATGCCATGACCCTGCAAAGCATGGCCGCCTCGCAGTTAGTATTATTAAGGCTTTCATATCAGTGGATGGCTACCAAAAGATTTTTATAAGATGAAAGAGCCTCTAGCAGCAGACAATCATCAACTTAGTAGACTTAAGCGAATTCTATTTTTATATTCAGGATTTTACACTACATTAATAAATCAATATGCATCATCTATACTTCTATAGTAATGATATTTTAAAAAGAAAAGATTTGTATTTTAATTTGAATAAACTTAAAAACTGCTGGACCGATTTTTTACATTCTTTTACCAGAAGAATGCTATATTATCACTGAGTAATATAGGCTATAATTTATAAAGATATCGCGCGGGTGAAACCTCTGGGCAAAGCTAGTCATCAATATTTTAGAGCAACACAGAGCGATATTTCAGAATTTCATTTAGTAATATTGATTAATTAGGAGGAGGAGCTCGAGGCTAAGTACTAACCGCCGCACGGGTCGATACAACAGGTTAAGCTACGCTTGCCGGGGTCGGTCCGTAGATGGGTGACCATTTCTACTCACCGAGACTCCTTCGCCTCGGAAAGCACATTAAGCCGTTGATCCCGGCTGTCATTCGTGGATCTTTGAAAGTCGTTACGGGTCGTCAGAAGCCTGAGTCTGACAAAGAGACTTACCAAGGGGTATCGTATTACCTAGTTACTGGGCTGTAGAGGTCAGATAGGCAGTCGCTCCATGTAAAATACTGGTTTATAGCTGCATCCAGTTAGACTGGAAGCCGACCCCAACATAGTTGGGAAAAGGCTAGGCAGATTGATTATTGATGAATTATTCTAAATAGTAAACTATTTGACAGATATGTGTGCCGCTTTGACTAGATGAGGGAAAAGATACACATTTTTTTTCCAGATTCATCGGTCCATTCCTCGCCGTGGTCCACACATGGGAGCGTAACCTGTCCCACATATCAGAAGTTATTGATGAGTGGCTGGCCACGCAGCGCAAGTGGCTGTACTTGGAGGGGATATTCGTTGGAGGTGATATCCGCGTCCAACTACCCGAGGAAGCAAAGAAGTTCGATGATATTGACCGGTCTTTTAGGAAGGCGAGTTACTTATTGAAATTACCATAACATTTATAACAAGACGCCTGTGTTTTCTGTTGCGCAGAGTTGCATACTACACCCACATTTCGCCAGTTATGTTTAAATCCCATGTAATATGGGGCGAGCCTATTTCCATCAACCAGGAAAAAATCCAGACTCTGGGCTAGTGCTTAGATATTCCTAATGGAAAAACCTGAAAACAATTGAAATAAGATTGCTTAATGGATGATTTCAATGAAAATGGGATTAATGCTAGCGTGACTATTACGTGAGTAATTATAATTAATAATGTATAAAATATTTCAGATCATGTTGGATACAGCTAAAAGGCTAAACGTGGTGGATTGCTGCATGATGAGTGGTAGACTAGAGGAGTTCGTTGCCTTGGGCTTCGGCCTGCAGAAGTAAGTATTTGTGCTAATAGTATGAATAGTAAAATAGGTATTAAGACCGCCCTATTGGCCCCGACTTACGAATCGGTTCGAACCCAAGCAGGCACTTTACCTTGTGTAAATAATTTCATCACCACTGCTCTCAAAATGGTGAAGGAAAACATCGTGAGAAAACCTACATGTCCTAGAATCAAACATTCGATATACCAACCCAAAAAAACCCGAAAAACAACCGACTATAAATTGGAAAATAACTTTAAGTTCGGAAGTCGGTGTCTTTGGTTATTTATTAAGTTATTTTTCACTTTCTATTTTTTTTTTGGTAGGCGGTTTTTTTTTTAAAGAGTTGTAACTCAGAAACGGGGTAACCGTTCTAATAACTGCATCGTTTTCTAAAATCCTAATAAAAATATATAATAATAAGGGTACCTAATAATAATATTTACAGGTGCCAGAAATCGTTAAATGATTACTTGGACTCAAAGAGGAGAATATTTCCCCGTTTCTTCTTCATTTCGACGGACGAGCTGCTTTCTATCCTCGGCAGCAGCGAGTGCAGCTGTGTGCAGGAACATATGATTAAAGTAAGTGCTTTTGATACTTAAATTACAAATAATATCAGCATTAACAACGAAAATACCTTTTCTATGATTTTCAATGGAAAAGAACTTACAGTTTAAAGTCGATTTTCGAATAAATGTCTTGCAGAAATTACGGAAACCTTTCATTGATCCTATTCAGTCACTATCAGTGGCAAAGACTGTCAGTGACAAACGATTCCAACAATTCGGCTATTTCAGTGTTCTAGCAATAAAACGTGTAGCATTAGCTCAACTGAATAAAAGTCAATTAAATTCGATAGATCATTTGAATTTTTTTTTTAAATTTACTTGATGTTTTATCGAAGTATGAAAAAGTGTTTTTTTTTATTGGTGTAATTTGAAGGAGTATGACCCTTCAGGTTTAGTCCCATAGTATAAAATTCAGAAAAAAACGTATTTTTCCTTTCTTTTGAAGTGAAAACTTCTTTAGGCGCGTTGGGCATTTTTGAGATGGGACTAAACCATTGATTCTGCGACACTGTTACCGACACCACCTTTAGAAAGACATCAACGCGCGATACATTATTTCCTGCACAATAAAATTGTTCAAGTTTTCACTTACTCCTGTTTTTGCTTGGCCGGCCATGTAATTTTCGAATTTAGCCCAAAAATTAAGAATCTCCTTTCATATCGGTTGTCGTTGTTAACATTTATTTTCTTACAATTTTGGCTTAAAAGTAGCGACTAGCGTTAATTCTGAAGATCAGATTAAATACGTAAGTATTTTTCAGATGTTCGATAATATTCGTTCTTTGGAGCTGTATGTCGATCACACCAACCGTCCCGTGGCCACCAAAATGATATCCGCTGAAGCAGAGGTAATTCGGCTTTTTTACTGAATTTATGCTATATATAATAACTAGCTGCGCCCCGCGGTTTCACCTGCATAAGTTCGATTCCTTGAGAATATAGAGATAAAAAGTATCCTATGTCCTAACCTAGGTCATTGTCTACTCATGTGCCAAATTTCATCCAAATCTGTTTAGCCGTTTTAGCGTGAAAGCGTAACAAACAAACAAACTAACTTTCGCATTTATAATATTAGTTAGGATATTAAAAAGACGTAAATTTTGTGTGTTTGTATGGAGGGCGTAAACTTCGGAACTACCAGTCCGATTCGGAAGTCATTCACTAATGGGATGCTATACAGTATTACCCAGTGTTTCTTTTGATATCCCATAATTCTAGGGTATCAATGAGACCATGTAAAAATCAACACAATGTTTTTTTTTTTTATTTTTAACATCTTTCCTCTCTCTTTCCTATAATCAAAATCAATAGCAAATATTGCGTGAGCCTTCAAAAATAGATTATCAGCTATGATTAATATTAAAATATGCTACTTTTTCACCATGACAGCCAAGAGGTGAGTCCCGAATTTGGAAGTTTTTATTAGGTGTGTCGCAGTGGAGGTCTGCCCGGTTTGGGCGGAGCATCGCCATGTCCTCGTGAAGGCGATCGGCGGCGATGATCTCTCGCGTTCGGCCCTGGTTCAGGCCATGGTACGGAGCGAGAGGAAATGCGAAGCGGTAATCGCTTCGCATTTCCTCTCGCTCCGTACCGCTCGCGAAGGAGGAGGTGGAACGCGTGAGGGAGAGGCAAATTTTGCGCCCTCACGCCCCTAACAGCCGCAGGAGACGCCCAGGGCGTCGGGAATCGCAGGCCGATTTCTGGCCGCCGTAGACGTGAGCTTGCGGACGGTGAGCAATGGTAGCTCGCCGTCCGATAAGGACCAGGCCCGGGTCGACGGCGCGTTGTGTTCCACGCGCGCCCCAAAGAGTTGTCAGCAGAATTGACGGGGTCCGCTAGGGCCGATGCCTGCCGGGGGTGCGAAGAAAACCGAAAGGGAGATCGTGGCCCCCGACAACAGGGCAACCGAAGGAACACGGGTGGGTTTTAGTCAATAAAAGTCTGACATGCCACGTTATTTGATAATTTCCAACCTAAAAAAAAGGAGGGTCGCGGTCCAGTCAACTTTGGGAACCCCTTTTATTTTGGGCGGGAAATCATCAAATAACTTCTCCCGTCGTGGGCGGAACCCCTGCCCTAAAGTTATGGGATATCAAAAGGAACACCTTGTATATTTTTATGTTAAAATCACGAAATTTCACGCTAGTCTATACTATAATATAAGCAGGTACAGTATTTCTATTTTCATAATGTACCTCGGCAAACTTTGTGCTTCGTCAGTCGTCGGATTTCTATCAGTTGCCGTTTGCACTCGTTTGCACTTGCAAACTGAACCCTCTCAATTGACTTGGAAGTATATAGAGTTGTTAGTACTGCTGCTTAAAGCTGCTAGTTGCAGGCACGATAGATAGGAAAATAGTTTTACAGCTCTATAAGTTCACATGGAAATCATAAAAAAACAACAATAAAGTACTTAGTTGAATGATTATACACGATAAATCTAATAATTGATGGACATGGAAATTAGCATTCGTGTGTATTCGGAAATGCGATGATTCCCGAGGGACATTAAGAAAAGTCAGTGTTGTGTGCCTTGGGTTCGAACTCGAAACTTATGATGTTTTATTGTTTATTTAGGTTCTGGACTTCCGGCATGTGGTCTACACTGAGGGTCGCGTCGAAGACTGGATGAACCTGGTACTCATTGAGATGCAAAAGACAAACAAGTTTATTACCAAAAAGGCTATATTCTACTATGGAAGGAACTGGAAGGTGCCAAGGTGAGGAGCCAATATTGCAGATAAAATTATTGAAGCTAAAGTACAATTGGTTCAGTTGAAATGTATTACCATTTGCAAAAAAAAAAACAGAAATATAATAGGCTTGTTTCATAAACAAAATTTTTTAGTCCGGAAGGTAGAATAATAAAAAATATAGAACACGTATTTTTTATATTTTAACGTAATCAAAAGATTACGGCGATACATTGAGTTAAAATGTGGCATGACGTCACTGCTTGCTAGATTTTATACTGATTTGTGACGTTGCGAGCCCCCACTTCCCAACTTTAATGCGTGTTTTCTAAGTTATTTTTTATTAATATGATTAAGCAAAAAATACGTGTCTAATATTTTTTTATTATCTGAAAGACGGACTAAATAGAATTTATTTTTTTTACCTAGGCAACTACCGTATTCGCTTATACATAAAGGGTGGCAGGGACATCGACAAATCAATAATCATGGAAATTATCAAATAACTTACTGAAAATCAAAATGTATGGAACAGCTAATTTTTTTAAAATAACCGACGAAGAATATCAATGCAGGGGGGTTCAGAATCATGTACTGAATCTATTATTAAAGTTTTCGCGTCGATGTCCCTGACACCCTGTATAGGAGAGCCTATAAATCAATTGTGATCGCATTGCAGTCGACATGAGTTCGACAACCTGTTAACAAATTTCTGTGTTGATTCACCTTACAGAATTTTCAGCAAACTTGGAACAGTGGTTCTTATTGCACTGGTTTTAGGTTCACAATGCAGTGATTTTAACACGCGTGCTAATTACTTTGCATTCCCGCACTAGCCCAGGAAAGTGCGCCACATAAAATCATATACATATTATTAGTCAAGGATGTGCAAATTTTTAAATCTCATATACATATAGGAGAGCCTATAAATAGATTGTGATCAGAAAAAATATCTATGAATTATCATGATTTTTTCATAGATTTTTAATTAACACTAAATGTAGCTAACAGACAAGGCAAATGATTTGATTGGTTTTTTTGTTTTTTTTTCAGTCAGCAAAATCACTGCAGTCGACATGAGTTCGACAGCCTGTTAACCAATTTCTGTGTTGATTCACCTTTTAGAAATTGGTGCCTTTTATCAAACAAATTACTTTTTCAGTACACATGCAAAAGTGGCTCTTTTAACACACGTGCTAATTACTTTGCATTCCCGCACTAGTCCGGAAAAGTAAAAAAATCTGTGTACATAAATAAAATAACATTATGTTTCATCAAATTATTTATTTTTGTCAACAAGTTAATATTAATTAGTGTTCTATAATGAAACATTAAGTTTTTATATTTTTTATAATAGGCTGTTCAGCGGCTTCGAGTTAGTGCCTCTGCTTCAGAATGCGAAAGGACGGCCCACAAAAAAAAAAAATATAAACAAATATTTGTTACAAAATATTATGTTTATGATTTATTGTTTCCTCGGAAACGGTAGAAAAATCTCGTTTGATACATGTGAGCGGTTTGCATTGCATACTTGCATCAAAATTTGCAATTTCTTTCACTTTCTCCAGAACCGAGTGGATCATCGAATATCAAGGTATGGTCTGCTTAGCGGCAAACGGCGTGTGGTGGACGGCTGAAACGGAGGAAACGTTCATACGCATAAGAAAGGGAAACAAGAGAGCCATGAAGGAACATTTGTTCGAGCAGAACGAACAGCTAGACGGTCTTGTGGTTAAAGTGAGGCAGAGTAAGTACAGTACAACTATGTTCTTAATGTCCCTCGGCAAACATCGTGTTTCGTCAGTCGTCGGATTTCTATCAGTTACCCTTTGCACTTGGTGCAGACCGGACGCTCTCAATCGACTTGGAAGTATATAGAGTTGTTAATACTCTTTTATCTTAACGTAATTTATTTAAAAAATGGTAGGAAAGCTGCTAAAGTCGCAGGCACGACAGATATGAAAATAGTTTTACAGCTTAATCAAAGACTGTAAAGTAACCGACCAATAATATGACACTTCCACACAAATATGGATGAAGACTTTCACACAAATATTAAAAAGCCGAACTTTTTCTTAAATTAGATCAGCCGTATTAACGGATGCGTGCTATAATGTGTTATCCCTTTCTTCATTCATTCATTTCTCATTTCATTGCGGATGTATAAAGCATTAAATCGTTTCGTATGTTAACACCTATCCAACCCAGATGACCCCGTAACCCTCCTCCAGGAGAAGAATAGGGCCACCAGTACAGTGCACAAACACACGCCTCCCAACCTCGCCGCCGAGGTCCTTTGCGATCGCGACTGCGTCCCCGAGTAAATTATACTCTCCCTCGACCCTTGCTCGAAAGCGAGGTGCCAGCAGTTACTGCAGCTGAGCACGTAGCTTTAAATACCCGACATAATAATCATGATGAAAATCTAAGTTTGATCCAGCCTGTCCCTTCCTCTTGCTGTCCTCTCCCCAGCGACGCCCTAAGCCGAGGTTCATACCCCACAGAAGGTGCCCTTAGCGAGCATTCGCCTAATTTTAATTTAGAATAGTTTTTGCCCCTGGCTGGAGGCTTGTGTAGAAGCTTAAGGCACACACAGGAAAATCCGCTTAAGCAGCCAAGACCTTGGTGGTCAAATATGCGAGACGCCCTAGTTAAAAAAAAAAACGTATGTTAACACTTTCACTGTCCATGTAATATATGTAATACTCTCAAGAAGTAGCCCTATACGTCCGTACATACAATGTAATGCGCTAGTAGTTATCTTTTTTACCCATATTCCAGCGAAATGAACCATAATTAAATAATAGAACCAGTTCTATTGTTTGTTTCAACGTTTTTTTTTAAGCAGCACTATAGGCTGGAAGTGAAGTTCATAATATGTTCGTGCATTGCTTGTAATGCATTTTTGAAAATCAAATGTAATGGTTATCTCAGGGTGATAGACGAGTTTTTGTCATCGTAGAATTAGTTAAGACCAATAAGGATTACCAATTAACTTGGGACAGTGAAAGTGTTAATATAAAAGTCTTGTAATTTTTTTGGAAAAAATAATGCTTAGTTAAGTGACTCGATACTACAATTTGACTGCTTCCTGCGTCACAAAAGTTTGCAAACTCGGACTATCAGCATGGAGGTACACGGTTTCCACCACGCTCCTGCTAAGGACATCACAGGCGCATCTCATGTCCTATAACATAAAAAAAGCATCTCAAACATTGTGTCACACATAAATTAAGGCAGACCCGATAGGTTACTATAGTAATAGTTGTATCATCAAATATTCGGTATTTTTCTCGCTACATATCAGATTTCTTCCTTCCTCAGACCTATCATCAAACGATCGCCTTAAGTTCCGTACAATATGCACAATCGACGTGCATGCACGTGACATAATCGAGGGCTTTGTGCGTGACAACGTCACGGATGCCAGCGAGTTCGAATGGGAGAGTCAGCTGCGGTTCTACTGGCTCAAGAAAGATGATAATTTGTGGATCAAACAGTGCACAGGTTATTATTATAATTAAGTTTAGTCTATTCATAGTCGGAAAATTTGTTAATGGTAACAAAAGATATCATCATCATCATCATTTCAGCCGAAAGACGTCCACTGCTGGACATAAGCCTCCCCCAAGCACCGCCACTTCGACCGATTCTATGCTTTCCGCATCCAGCGGATTCCTGCGACCTTTACAAGGTCATCGGTTCATCTTGTGGGAGGCCGTCCAACGCTACGTTTTCCGGTACTCAGTCGCCACTACAGAACCTTTCGGTCTCATCGGTCAGCCGTTCTGCGAGCAATGTGCCTTGCCCATTGCCACTTAAATTTGGCGAAAGACATATGATAGTTTATTCGAAATCTTTTATATTTATGTCAGAAAAAAACTCAAATCGGACTCTTGCTTTTTTAGGGTTCCGTACTCGAAGGGTGCCAAACAGAACCCTATCAGTAAGCCTTCACTGTCCGTCCGTTTGGTCTGGCAGCGGACTGTATCTCATGAACCGTATAAAAATTAAATAAATTAAAAAATGAAAGGGGAATACAAGAAAGTGTTTTTTCGGCGTTTTTTGCTCGAATTTAATACGGTCTTGGCCAGTTTTTTTAAGCTCTGGACGACCACGACCATCTCATATTATTTTAATCTTACTTCAGTGTGGGAAAGAAATGGAGATTGGGATGGCTGGACGTGTCGATATTTACAATAAATTGTCTGAATCAGAAACATAAAAAGTATCCCAAATGATTGCAGGTACATTCGAATACGGCAGCGAATACATGGGTCTGAACGGTCGACTCGTGATCACGCCGCTCACTGATCGAATCTACCTCACCATCACACAAGCCCTCACCATGCAACTTGGTGGCGCGCCTGCAGGTAAAATATGAAGAAAATAAAAACATAATACACTAACTTTAATTTCAGAAGTTGGTGTCTTTGGATCAATCAGTATTTTAAGTTTTTTGCTACCGACTTCCGAAATTAAAGTTATTTTTGACTTTGCAGCTTGGAAGGCGGTTGTATTTTTGGTATTAAAAAAAAAAAAACATTTTTTTGTGTGTTGGTTTACCAAATGTTGCTTTTCGAGAGCAAATGCACGAGTTACACATCGTTACAAATCGCTATAGGTGTGCCTATAATATTTGAAGAGTTCCCTCGATTTCTCCAAGATACCATCATCAGATCATGATCTAATGACAATGGGACCAATTTGGAAATATAGCCTCTCAAACAAAAAAAAAAAAAATTTCAAATCGGTTCAGCCGTCTTTAAGTAATCGGAGAAAAAACATTTTTAAAAAATCAGACGAACTGAGAACCTCCTCCTTTTATTTGAAGTTGGTTAAAAATCCTCTCCTGTAAAAACTCTAAGTATTACACTCGGACATATGAATTTTACGTCCCTTTGTGAAGCCAATTAATTCTTGATGCAAATGCTGCCAAGAACACTCAGCATTCAAGAGAAATTGAACAATTTTGATTCCCGCGATTAATTTATGTGTAGTCTAGTCTATGTCAGCATAAGTTCATCCCGAAATTACCCTCTGCACAATAGTCTATCAGCGAACGAAAACATTGACCTACGCCAAAAAATTCTAGGTCCCGCCGGCACCGGCAAGACAGAAACAACAAAAGATCTAGCAAAAGCCCTAGGGCTCCTGTGCGTGGTCACAAACTGCGGTGAAGGCATGGACTTCCGCGCCGTGGGGCAGATCCTGGCCGGCCTGTGCCAGTGCGGCGCGTGGGGCTGCTTCGACGAGTTCAACAGGATCGACATCTCCGTGCTGTCCGTCATCTCCACGCAGCTGCAGTGCATCCGGTCCGCGCTCTTGATGAAGCTCAAGAGATTTACTGTGAGTGGTTTTTTTACCTGACTGTGGTAAAGCCCAAAAGGAGGTTACTGTTTTACTAGGTTGTTAAATAGGCGTTCTATCTAATAAATGCTGGATTTCGATAACAGTACTGCCTAGAAGATTTCGATCTTTCGAAGAACAGGTGACTCTTCAGTCTGAAATTTCGAGAGCGAGCAGTGGTGGCCCACTGGTATCGACCATGGCTTACAAGTTGTAGGTTGTGAGTTCGAACCCAGACAGGCACTTTACTTTGTGTATTTAATTTCATCACCCCTGCTCTCAAAACGATGAAGGAAAACATCCTAGAATAAAAAAAATCGAACACATGTGACATCCACCAACCCGCATTGGGCCCGATTGGTAGATTATGACCCACTCCCTCTAACATAGAGGAGACCTGAGCGACTAGTGTCACAGCAGTGGAAACATTATAGGCTGATTACGTATCTATGTATTGCCTAGAAGATTTCGATTATCAAAACAAGATTTATCTTTAGACCCAGTTTTAAACTATAGAGCCATTTTTTATTTTCGAACTTTTTTCTAATTCAAACTCTAAACACTATAACCACAGAATAAATAATAGTACTAACGCCACAACTCCACAAGTCACTACAGAGCGTTTCATCAAATAGTTCCTATGCCGTAATATTTGCTCCACTGTTGCAGTACGAACACGAATACGCTCGGCGCTTCCTAATTGGTCCGTTGTTAAAATTTAACAGTACGGCAAATGAACTATTTAATGAAACGCACTGTAAATCCGTTTGGCGTTAAACATATTTAAAATCATTCTGTCTCTATCGTCTTCAAACCAGTGATAGTGACTTGCGGTGCAAACGGGCCTAATTTTTATATCTTGTGTTCAGATCTCAGTCAAATAAAAAGAAAGAAAATAAGAAGAAAAAAGATATAGTCATAAGGTTCGAACCACGAAAACTGGCTGGAATATTCAAGCTTGGAGCAAAGTAAACACTCGTTTTGAGGCTGTTTTTCTTTCCCCTAGTTCGAAGGTCAAGAGATAGCGATGGACAGCAAAGTCGGCATCTTCATTACCATGAACCCTGGGTACGCGGGCCGCACGGAGCTGCCGGAGTCCGTGAAGGCGTTATTCAGACCCGTCGTGTGCATCCTGCCGGATCTCGAGATGATATGCCAGATATCGCTGTTCGCTGACGGGTTTCTGACTGCTAAGGTAAGGGCCAATCTAAGGTCTAGCTAATATTGTAGACTTATTTAAAAAAAAAACACAATAAAATTGTCAATATTAATCTTTTAAGTTTCTATGTTAATTAATGTAATAAGTTTTGTACCGTTTTAACTATAAATTAATTAATTAAACAAACTGATATTGAGTCTTTTATCAAATTCTTTGGTCTGCGTCGTTGGTGTAGTAGTCGCAAGCGCTACTGAGCATTAGGTCCTGGGTTCGATTCCCGGGTCGGGCAAAGTATTATCGGGTTTTTCCAATTGGAATTTCTCAGTAGCAGCCCGAGTCTGGATTTGTGCCCGGTTGATGGCAATAGGCTCGGCTTCTATTACATGAGACTTACACATATCTGGCGAAATGTGGGTATACCTACTATAGGTACACCTCTGTGCAACCCTTCGGGAAATACAGGTATGATGTTGTGATGTTATCAAATATAGACCCACTCTGGAGCCCAATGACCAAGTCTAAACTGCCTACCTACACCCATCATCTGCCTAGCCTTTTCCCAACTATGTTGGGGTCGGGTCCCAGTTTAATCCGATGTAGCTAAAGACCAGTATGTTATATGGAGCGACTGCCTATGTGACCTCCACAACTCAGTTACTGGGTAATACGATACCCCATGGTAAGACTGGTTGTCAGACTGTCTACCTACACTATAAGTTCAAAATCAGCAGATAATCAGTGGTCTCCCCCGACCTCTCACTATGTTCGGTAAGCAGATCCCTTGGGAGAAGCGAGCCAAATACCTAGGTGTTTTCTTCGACCACCATCTCACTTTCGCTGAGCACATAAAGAAGGTTCGTTCGCGAGCCGCTTTCGCTCTCGGTAGGCTCCATTCCGTCCTAAACGCACGCAGCAAGATGTCACTTAAGTGCAAATTGCGAATCTACACAGCGTGTATTCGTCCCATCATGACTTATGCGGGTGCCGTCTTTGCTCATGCAAAACCCCATCATATCCATAGGTTGCAAACGCTCCAAAACCGATTCCTCCGTAGGGCCACAGGCTCCCCCTGGTATGTTAGGAACGAGAGTCTCCATCTCGACCTTAGAATTCCCACGATCCACCAATTTCTAAAACGCCTTGCAAAGCGTTACTTCCATTCCGCGGTCAAACATCGCAACCCTCTGGTTGTCGAGGCCGCCAGTTATGTCCCAGGTAGGATTAGCCGTACCCGCCGTCCTAGGCACATTCTCACCGACCCAGATGACCCCATAACCCTCCTCTAGGAGAGCAATAGGACCACTAGCACTCTACACAAATACAGACGCCTCCCGTCATTCCGACCTCGCCGTCGAGGTCCTTTGCGATCGCGTCCGCGCCCCCGAGTAAATGATACTCCTCTCCGACCCTTGCTCGATAACGAGGTGCCAGCAGTGGTTTCGGCTGTGCACGTAGCTTTAACCGGTTGAATGCCGTAATTACAGAAACAATTAAAAAGCCATTGTGTCTCGCGTGGATCCACTTTCCGGCCATACGAAGGGTTAAATTCCCCGATTAATAATAATGATCAAAACCTTGATCCAGCCCGTCCCATCTTTGATGTCCTCCCTCCGGTGACGCCCTAAGTCGAGGCTCGTACCCCACAGGGGGTGCCCTTAGCGAGCGTTCACCTAGCTTTTTAGCTTAGTTTTGTATGCCCCTGGCTGGAGGCTTTGAGTGTAGCAGCTTAAGGCAACCACAGGATTGACCGGTTAAGTAGTCATGACCTCAGAGGTCAGCTACGAGATGCCCAACAGAAAAAAATCAGTGGTAAGGTTAAAGTACTTTCAGAGAGTTTGATATTTTTTTAACCTTCTGAATACCGGAAAACCTTCACAAAAGGGTCAGCTTCAAATTCAAAGAGTATTCATTCAGAACTTTGAGGTTCGTTGATTTAGAGATAAATGTAAAATTATGACTACATTTGGGTACTTTTTTGATTTTATGAAACCAAGTCAGATTTGCCAAGAAGCTATTTTTTTTTTATTATTTTCTATAAACATATTAAAATATAACAGTAAAATAAAGAACATACTTCTTCTTGTTGTGTGGTTAGTGATTAACCTGGTATCAGTTTTAAAACCGTCCATTGGACTTGGCTTCAAATGCCGTCGAGAAATATCTCTCAGGCATGCCGGTTTCCTCACGATGTTTTCCGTCACCGTTTTTGAAGCAACTGATAATTATACAATACGCACATGAATCCGAAAAGTCAGGTGCGTGCCTTGGGTTCGCACTTGAGATCTATGAAGGACATACTTAAATAGATAGTACTTATTATATTAAAAAAATCTGCCATTTCATAGAAAAGTGCAATACCTACGCGGTCAAAATGTATGGAGCAGCAGATTTTTTTTTTAAATAACCGACGAAAATTTTCAACGCAGGGGTTCAGAATCATGTACTGAATCCATGGTAACAGTTTTCGCGTCGATGTCCCTGCCACCCTGTATTATAAGTATGTACTTGTACATTATTTGTAGCTCCTGTGGCTTAAATCTCAGGTACTTTAAGAATGTCGCAAGTCAAACTGTATTTAGTCCCTTTAATTCCTCACCAGGTCTTAGCCAAGAAGATGACTGTACTATACCACGTAGCTCAGCAGCAGTTGTCGAAGCAATCGCACTACGACTGGGGCCTGCGCGCACTCACAGCAGTACTGCGCATGGCCGGCACGCTGCGCCGGGCCTCGTCCGGCCTCAGCGAGATCATGGTGCTGATGAGAGCTCTCAGGTATATCCTGAATTAATACTTAGATTGTCACGGCTCATGTCATAAATAATGATGAAAGAAATCACGACAGGCCATGGCATGATCAAAAACAAAAATATCGAAGACCGGTTACGTGCACGGAGTCCGCGTGGTCTTCACGACCGTCAACCTCAAAGACAGAATGTTTGGGTCCCAGTACATACTTAAGTCTGCACATTTGTGTGCTTAAGGCAACGGCCGGCAACAGGCGGACCACGGTCCGTTCCCGGAACGCGAAAGGTCAGAACTTGGACCGCCAGATATTGTTAAATAACATACCTACTATTCAATTAAAATAATATTTTTATATAACTGCCGCGTAGAACCTAATCTGATTAGTTAGTTTAGCTTTAGTAGGTAGATACAGTTGCTATGTTGTGCTGTGTGGCGGAAGAGACAGCGTAAAACCTCTTATAATAATTATCTTGTACTTATACAAAATTAAAAAAAAAAAAACAACTAGAAAGTATTATGAGTTTTTGTTTCTGGACCTCGATAAAAAAATTCAATAATATCCGGACTTCACTTAGAATTACTTGCCGAACCCTGGCTTAAAATATGAAATAAATAATAATTACTTGCTGGCTCAAGAAAAACATTGAACAGCAATTAGACTAAAGATTATTATAATCTTGTGTTTTAAACAAACGCGTTTCTTATTTCAGAGACATGAACCACCCAAAGTTCGTGTTTGAAGACGTCCCGCTATTCCTGGGTCTGATCAAGGACCTGTTCCCTGGACTGGAGTGTCCACGTGTGGGCTACCCGGACTTCAACTCGGCAGTCAATGAGGTGCTTGAGCAGGAAGGGTACATCGTGCTGTCTCATCAGGTCAGTGTGCAATCACTATACGAAAACAATGATTGCTTTGTGACTGTTATACTAAACTGGTTTTAGTGCTACAAGAATCTTTGGGCCCTTGAATGACGTTGAAAAGAGTGCGTTGTTGGTAAACGTTTGTGAAATAGATACAAAAATTGTATTTGTAGTGTATACAGATATAATTTGACTGCATTTAATTGTCCAACATGATATGCTATGCGGTTCCTAGGACAGTCCACAAGCGAAAGGTGCGCGTTGGCAGATTATTCTCAGTGAGTACTTGCAAGTCCAACTCCAGGCCTGCGTTCGCCTGTTCGCAGAATGGTCGATTCCTACAATGGGACCTTTGAACATATAGACATTTTTGTTTGTGCTCCCTATAAGTCTTATACTCAAGGAGCTTTCTTGAAAATATTTCCTTCTTTTTTTGTTTACCATTTCTTAAAAGTTATATGGATATACTATAAACACGTTAGTTAAGAAATAAAAAATGTATTTGTAACCCTTTTTTTTGGGTGGTAAATCATCAAATAACTTCTCCCGCTCTGGGCGGAGCGGGAGGGCGTGTCAGACTCTTACTGACTAAAACCCACCCGTGTTCCTTCGGTTGCCCTGTTGCCGGGGGCCACGATCTCCCTTTCGGTTTTCTTCGCAACCCCGGCAGGGTATTTGTAACCCTAGCGATTATTTTCTCTGTCACTGTCCTGTAGCTAATCCGTGAACAGCGTTGTGGGCTGCAATATTGTCTGTATTTCTTGTTCCTATGTTTTATATTGTAGCTGTTTATTGTACCTTTTGAATAAAATAAAAAAATAAAAATGACTCGAGAGCTTACGTCACAAGGTGCGGGCTGAGTCATTCTATGCCCAACCGCCCGCAAGCACGTGGTGGTGCGTAGATGAGCCTAATACCATTTTAATATTGTAAAGCTGTACTAGCTACTACAGTATTGAATAAACAACATGGCGTCGTTAGTTCAGAGTTAGACCTTGTACCGTTGTACACTATAAGACATAAACTGTCTTTGTCCCTGCATTGTTTAATATCAAAAAGTTCGAAACATGGTCATGACTTTTCAAAGGCCGACTGTATAGGCCTAGCGAGACCTCATTTTTTCTCTATTGGAAATGTAGGAATAATCAATACTAATATACAAGAAAAACAAATAACCAGTGGGCAAACTTAAACACGTGACTTTGCAACGTGACCAAACCTGAACTAGCGAAAAAAAAAAATTAGCTGTTCCCTACATTTTGACGAGTTATGTGAACATAAATGTAGGGAGCACCTGATTTTTTTTTTTGCGATTTCAGTTTTGATCCCATAGTAAATGTTGTTCATAATGATGAGTAAAGTCACGTGTTTAAATTTGCGCACTGGTTAAAAAGTTACCCTATATAATATTATTGATGCGAAAGAAACTCGTGTTTGGCTGTGTCTGTTACCTTGTCAGGCCATTACGACTAAACGGATTTCGATGAAATTTGGTACACAAGTACAGCATTACCTGGGTTAGAACATAGAATGGAGATGAAGGAATTTTTTATCCCGGTAGAACTTTCCCGTGGGATAATTTTCGAACTCCAAGTGGGTGAAGTCGCGGGCAAAAGTTAGTGATAAATAAATAAAGAAAAATATAAAATAGTTCCTTTAACCTTAAAGGATTATATCACCACAGGTCGATAAAGTGGTACAATTATACGAGACGATGATGACTCGGCACTGCACCATGATCGTGGGCCCCACAGGCGGCGGCAAGACAGTTATAATACACACGATCGTCAAGGCACAAGGAGTAATGGGGTTGCCCACTAAACTGACTGTGGTGAATCCTAAGGTGAGAGATTAATTTATTTAACAAGTTCTTACTGCACTTACAGTAAACATCAAAGCGCGCAGCAAGTCACATAACATTTAACAAAAAAAAATCATGCAAACATTAACACGTTCAGTGCCAATCCACAGTTACATTTTCTGATCCGTGTTGGGGAACTTGATTAGCTAAGCTGTTTAATGAAAAATGCAGATCGGATGCAAAAAACGTGTGCTTCATTTATTGCATTTTTGTACAGTAAAATGACGTTAGTAACAATTGACATTGACAGTAAGAATGACAGATAATACTAAATGTTGTGTTGCCAACAATCCTAATATAAACAAGAAAGTTGGCAAAACCGCTAATAGCTATAAAAAAAAAATTCGCTGTTTTGATTAATTTGTCAATAAACTAAACAAAATTATAAAATTTCGCTCTATAGAGCCTTAAACATTAATATCGTAAGACAGAAACGCGCACAGTAATGAAGCAGATAGAGCGTTAACCCGTTTTTTCTGTTAGCCTACATAAATAAAAACTAGTCTTCTATTTTCGAATATGCTTTATGCTAATGTTTATGACAAAAGTGACTATTTTCAGGCTTGCTCAGTAGTAGAACTCTATGGAATACTGGATCCTGTGACCAGAGACTGGACAGATGGCTTGTACTCTAAAATATTCAGGGAAATGAACAGGTATTATTTATTCATTGCAATACACGACCGCCCCTCATGTGACTCGTATGTCGTTGTGATATCTAAACTGAAATATATGTTTGTTTCGGACCGACGTTAAAAATTCTTTCACCGGTAGAATATTATATTATCACGGAGTAACATAGGCTATCCTAACTAATATTATAAATGGGAAAGTGAGTTTGTTTGTTTGTTATGCTTTCACGCTGAAACGGCTGAACGAATTTGGCACATGGGTAGACCATGACCTGGGCTAGGACATAGGTAATTTATATCCTGATATTCCCATGAGATCGAGACTTATGCGGGGTGCAGCTAGTAATTTATAAAGATATCTCGCGGGCGAAGCCGCTGGCGGAAGCTAATAAGGTATAAATTGTAATTATTGGCGCGTTCTTTAATATTTTTTAACATTTTTTTTTTAAATAATTGATTTATTTATAGGAGTTGTTAAACAGGGAGTACTTGTTATTGAACTGTAGAGATAGAAAGCTTTGTTGAATCAATTATTTATCGATATTTTTTTTAAAGGATTCGTTGGCTTAGGGATCGCTAGCACGAATTTTGAGTAGAGAGAACAAGGTTCGATACAACGTCGAGGAATACATATTAAAAAATAGTAGCAGTCTAAATTATGTATTTAAGCCCGGTAAATAGCATAGTTTTGTCTTATGATAAGGGTGTAAGCTGTCCACTGGAGCGGAGCGAGGCAGCGGAGTGGAGAAATGTGCCAATATTAACCAATAGTAGCGGAACTCTGAAGCGGAGTTTAGATTCTATTGGTTAATATTGGCACATTTCTCCGCTCCGTTGCTTCGCTCCGCTCCAGTAGACAGACAGCCTAACGAATTTTGTTTTACCTTACCCCACCCCATCAGGAAACAAAATTGATTTATGAAATCTTATTATACCAGGCCAACAGAAAAAGACGAACGTCGCTGGTCCCTCTTCGACGGCGACGTGGACGCCCTCTGGATTGAGAACATGAACTCAGTAATGGACGACAACAAGCTTCTAACGTTAGCCAATGGGGAGCGGATCCGCCTGGCGCCATATTGTGCGCTACTCTTTGAAGTCGGCGACCTGAACTATGCTTCGCCCGCGACTGTTTCTAGGGCAGGCATGGTGTACGTCGATCCGAAGAATTTGGGCTATCAGCCTTATTGGGATAGGTTTGTATTTTAACTCAAAAAACTCGGGTGATTCAAAATTGACAATGTTATTCCAACTTCACTAATTGAAGAAAGTGATCATTATATAATACGCACATGAATCTGAAGAGTCAGAGGTGCGTGCCTTGGGTTCGAACTCGAGACTTATGACTCGGCAGTCCGACGGTCACACCAGTAGGTTTGCTTCAAAAACGGTGAAGGAAAACATCGGAAAATCGGCATATGCCTGAGCGATATTTCTTGACGGCATTTGAAGCCAATTCAGAGAGCGGCTTTAAAACTCTGACACAAGTACCCTAATTGCTTAACTTATTTTCGTAAACAATTTTGCCTAATTTGTTTCATTTTGACAGTTCAACAACATTCATTGCGTTATTTACGTTGTTGAGCAGATTTTTTTTTCCGCTTCACTTAAGATTCTAATCTAATCGCTTCGCTCAGGAGTAACTGAACGTAACGATCGAGATTCCAACAAACGCCCGTGAAATAAGACACTGCTTTATCCCCCCAGTGAATAATCTACTATTTTAGTTCAATAAAATTTTCGACTTTGTGTTTTCATGCAGTTAGCATACCGTAGCTCGCTTGCGAGAGGTACCGGGATACAATACCCGGCGGCGGCGCCTTCAAGTTATTTTTGTTTTGGGAAATACTTTGTTTTTATTTTACTAATCAGTTAAATTAGATACAAATATTTCTACTAGCGACACATTATGAAAGAAAAGAAAGAAAGAAAACTTGTACAAACTAAGGTTTATCTTTTAAAAGGTTTAAGCCATCGAATCAGTTTTTGTAATACGAACATTATTTCGTCTGCTATTAAGTTCTTAATCCAAAAACTGACGTATGCACCGAGTCGTCAATTTTGACTTTAAGGCCCAGTTGCGTGTTCATGGGTTAGCCAAATAACTCTGAGTTAATAGCTAACTCAGGGTTAATCCAAAGAGAATTTTTGAATTAACCCTGAGTTAGCAGTTAGCGCGCAAGCAGGGGTAGAAAAAAAACAGCTTTTTGTTTTATTTTATAAAACACACAGTTCAAAATGTTTTAAACAAGTTTTTTTCTTGTTTTTATTTTTTTACATTGAGCGATTTATCAAATTCATTCAAATTTACCTGAGGATTTACAAAAAACCATCAGAATAACATAATAATCACAACAACGTAATACCAAAAAAAAAACTATATAAACTATAACTGTATAAACTATCTAATCTGTGAATATATTCAGGCAAAGTAGGTATGTAACTCAAATACTGAACTACCCAGTAGACTCTATATGTTCAGAATTGTGAATTCCGATTTTTGTTCTCAGATGTATTTTACCTAAAAGTATATTTAAATATGGGGAAGTCCCTAAAATTATTGCGTGGATTACCTCTTTTCGACAAAAGACGAAGTATACATAGGTAGGATGGACTATATTCCAATAAGGAGAATCCCCAAAATAGTTGCGGGGAATTACTTCATTTCGACCGGCGACGAAATGTACTATCTAACCTTTTTTACTTTCTTTTCGAGCTATTTCAAGTCCTAATAATTTATAACATTTCATTTATTCTGGATTTAAAACCATGTTTTTTATTTCCTTAATGTTTAAAACATTATTTTAAACTTGTTTTTTATACGGTCATTTTAAACACTTAATGAAAAACATTGTTGTATTTTGAACTGTCACTTTAAAATACGTGTTTTAAAACAACTTGTTTGTTTTATGCCAACCCTGCGTGCGAGTGGGCCTAACATAGTCGGAATATAGTTCGAAATACAAAAACTAACTCGAAGGTTAGAACTAAAGTTAGAACTCGTTTTGTAATGTCGTGTCTTGTTGTGTACCTTTTAGTCTGTACTGAATAAATGTATTTTCACCTCAGCACCTCAAACAAGCAGGTTTTGCTGTATATAGACAGTGAGCGAAATTCGATTTTGCTGCGAGCGTGAGACAAAGTAACTTTGTTTGTTCTGTCACTTTCACTTCGATACGAAAAGAGCGAGAGATAGAAACAAGTCGAATCCAAGTTCGATTTTTAAATTCCATAGCTAGTAGACCCAAAAAAGAAACAAACAATAAAACGTTCGGACACACATAAAACTGTAAAATTGCAAATCATTTCTTAAGGTTTTATTTAAATGCTGTTATTGTATTTTTTGGAATGAAGTTCTTTAACGCGGCTTGCAGTAGGAGTGCACTAGCAGAAATCGTGACGTGAAAGGGCGCTTGCGACTACCTTCTTCTAATTCAAAGAGAGAGAGATAGATAGTGTGAATTTGGTCAAAATGCAAATCCAAGATGACGATCGCGAAAATTTTCATTATTTTCGTCATGGGTGTCGTTTTCATAGTTTTCGAGGGTGCTAAAGCCGATATTGACATTAAAATATAAATCCAAGATGGCGGCTGTGAAAATTTTAAAATGTTTTGTCATTGGTGTCGTTTTATACTTTTCGAGGGTGCTAAAGCCGATAATGACATTAAAATGTAATTCCAAGATAGCGGTTGTGAAAATTTTCAAATTTTTCGTCATGGGTATCGTTTTCATAGTTTTTGAATCCTTCGTTGCGCTCGGGATTGTAAACTAGAATCACTCGCTACGCTCGTGATTCAATTATATAAACCTTCGCTTATTCGGGATTTAACATCAACACTCACACCAAAAACCAACTTTGCTCTCTTGTTGCACAAATAACGATTTCTTTCCTTCTTTCCTATATTGAGACGGGTTCTATTTAACTTTTCCCCTTGCTCCATACAGATGGCTACGTAGCCGCAACAACGAGCAGGTCCGTGAGCAACTGAACGGCATGTTCGACCACTACGTGGCGGGCGCCATCAACTATATCGTGTTCGGCATGTTTGGGCTGCAGCAGCAGACGCCGCTCAAGACTATTGTGCCGCAGACGCCGCTTAACTTGGTCAGTATACAAACTTCATAATGATCATTCTCTTCCTTTTTTACCCAATATATTTGGGTTCGGTGCAACATGTTTTTCTTCATTAGTCGAGAGGGGATGTGCAGCAGCGTCCTCCTGTCTGCTAATTACTCTGCTTCTTCTTTTCTTGTGGTTAGTGACTAACCTGGTGTCAACCGCCCATGAGACTTAGCTTCACATGTCGTTGAAGCATGCCGGTTTCCTCACGATATTTAATAAATGCTTCTGCTGATTACTACAGACTGCAATTACCACACCTAGTAGATTATGTAGAGCTATCCTCAATACCTTCATTATAGCTGCCATTTGGAGAATGTTCGGCAGTGTACGTTTACGGGCTTTTAAAATAAGTAATTGTGTATTACTTTACCTACATGATGAACTATTACAATAAATAGTCACCCCCCCTTTCTAGCCATATCATCTTTCACACAGTCTATTCATCTTTTCTTTGGTCGTTTTCTGAAGTTCGTTTTTTAAATCTCAGAGACTAGTAGAACCTCATGCTCAGCATGAGGTTCTAGGTTCGATCCCGGGTTGGGCAAAGTGTTATTGGGTTTTTCCATCTGGAAATGCTCAGTAGTAGCCCGGAGTCTGGATTTGTGTCCGGTTGATGGCAATAGACTCGCCCCCTATTACATGGGACTTAAATATAACTTGCGAAATGTGGATGTACTATAGGTACTATCGAAGAAACGCATAGCTGTGCACTGTAAAGACTATTCTTGACAGCGCTCGGCCGCTATGGTATCGCTACGGCTAACACGGGATTTTGTTTTCCAATTGGTTTGATATGCGTTACCCCGATGGTACACTTCCACCCGAAATTTAAATTTTAACATAAATTTAATCGTCGTCTAATGCAGATGTAAAATAAGTAAAACCATAACAACAATGTACGAGATCAACAGCAAACAAACCAAAAGTGTAGTTAGTACAACACAAAAACAAACACAATGATTGAATATAAAACAAGTTAATACAGCTGGCCAATTTGACACCAAGGTACCCTCATAAGTAATGATGATTCACTTTTTGAGGAATACAAACAACGATTAAGAAGCGAACTACTGTGTGAATGTGTTTTTGTTTGCTAGTATAGTGCGTGCACATTGTTTGATATCATACTCATACATCGATAAATAGTCATTTTCTTTTTTGTTCTTTCTTAGATTTTAGTGTTGGCATTTTAAAAATATTTAATTAATTTGTTGCTTATTTTGACACTCTTGTATTCATTAGATTAATTGACATTATGCTATTTTAATTTTTCTAACATTTCTGTTTTATCTTATTATTATTTATTTTTTTGTGGACTTTTTTGAAATACTTTATTAATTTGGTAGTTGTTTTGACATTGTAATTTTTTTATTGAATTAATTGTCCGGGTAATATTATATTGATTTAGCCAACACTCGTGAATAATGAAATAATTAAAATTTATACTAACATTTGTACGCCTAATGGCAAAGCATAGAGAACTTACAAAAATCTAACATCTCACACACCTGTGTATGTGTAACCTATGTTTACAAATAAATACTGTGAATCTTAGCACATCTCTGATGGACAGGTAGTCTACAAGATCCTGCACATCCTATTCTCTTCTTACTTAACCGATTTATACATTATCAGGTAGTGCAGCTATGCTACATGATCAGCGGCTTGCTCCCGAACCTGGACGATCCCGAGGAAGTGGTTAACCCGACGGTCGTCGAATGCGTGTTCATGGTGGTAAGTAGAGACAATGCGTATCTTACGACTCTTTATGTCATTGTAATAAGGTATAAATTGGAATGATTGACGCGCGTGCACTTAATGGTCGGCGCAGCTGTACGTGCAATCCTATCGTCATACTATGTCGTCCATAAGTTATGCTCGTACTATGTACTTATAGCGAATTTTATCAACGAAACTGAATGCGATCAGCACGTCTAAACCGCGCTCAAGAGCTGACTGTGGCAACATTATTGTAGAATATTGACACTAAAAGCTCTTAAAAGCAGCTTACATGTGCTAAACTCGTTTACTTTGATTGAAGAAATTGGCCCTTCGTGTGTAAGTAATGCGCGTCAGAGATGTCTATGCGTTATTTTATTTGTGAGCCGAGAAAGATAAAACTAATTCTCATTTGTTTAATAATATTAACACATGCTTTATCTCTTATCAGATAATTTTGAACAAATGTTTTATTGCTTAAGATTTTCAAGGTAGCGTCATATCAATGTCACGTACTCGCAATGGCAATTTATTATTATTAATAAAAGTAACGTTTGCTTTAATTTCTGAGTTGGTGACGAATTTCGATCAGTCAACATATCGGGGGCGTAGCTCAGATGGTAGAGCGCTCGCTTAGCATGCGAGAGGTACCGGGATCGATACCCGGCGCCTCCAAATTATATTTATATATTATGGGAATACTTCATTTTTTAAATAAACATCCATTATCTTTACAATATTAGCCAAAAAAATATAATTTCGGAAATCGGTCCTATATTCCCCAAAGGGTTTTACAAAGGTGTATATAGAGATAGTGCCATCCAGAAGATGCGTCCCACTCTTCTTCCTAAAGGCGATTACTGTAATGTAAGGTGTACTCATTGTATGCTGCACCGGTCGCCATCATAACGTCAACGCCGGCTGTTGCTGAAAACCAGCGCTGTGGCTCTGTCTCGTATAGGGTCGCAGCATTATGCTGAGCGATGGCCGTTTTGCGTGGATGTGGCGCATATTTTCCGTCAACTTGTTCTTTTTGTTTTATGTTCTTTCTTTGCGTCATATTTACCGCAGATAAACGTTTTTTCGTTCCTTCTTTTTCTTTTTTTACTGTGAGCGATTAGGAAAAAGATGGCACTATCTGTACTGTATAGTGTACTCACATTTCGCCAGTTACGTTCAAGTCCCATATAATAGGGGGCACTTGGTGGATAGTATGCTTACGCCGGGAGCAGCAAACACTGTGTTACCGTGCTTCGGGTGACAGATCGCGGCGATAAGCGTAAGTCCAGGGATGTGTGGCCTGCTTTGAGTTAACGAAATATGGGGCACTTTTCATTGTAATTTGTAAGTTCATAACACTTTGCCTGACCTGGGAATCTTTCCAGGAAGGGCCCCATGCTCAGCAGTAGCGCTTCCGACTATAGCCCAGTCAATAATGACACAAATAAATGCAAACGTCGCAAACGCGCATGTTTTTTTTTATATGTTGCTAGATTTCTGAGAGAGATTCATACCCAAGCTTGCAACCCTGAAAGTCTTGTGCGACTCCCATGGTGCTCTAAGCAAAATTCGGGTACTTTCTTCAGTTTTTTTTTTTTTAATTTTTATGTTCATGGACGCGTTTTTACGTATCTTTGTTATATATTTTTGTTAAGCAAGCTAAATTTGATACAATCAAAGCCCAACCCAAGTACTCGAAAATGGTTGTCATTAACATAGTGGTCATCAGGGGTAATTTGGTTGCAAATGACCTCTCCTTCATCCCCTTAACGGATTGCCGACGTATAAACAATAACCCTGTATAAAAAAATCGTAGTTACATGCGCGGTTGCGATGTTTGATGTTGTTATTGAATCTACTACTAGACAAACGAGGCAATAAAAGAGAAACTAACGTGATAAATGCATCTGCTACTAAAGTATAAAGGCATAATATGTTATACCAGCCTATTATTGTCCCACTACTGGGCAAAAGCCTCTTCTCATACACATAAGGCACGTGCATTGTTCTCCACGCTTGCTCGCATACGCGCTCGCGCACCATGTTTACATAGGCATACACACACAAATAAATAATCAGCCTACAATGTTTCCACTGCTGGGACACAGGCCTCATCTCTGTGACAGGGAGAGGGCCAAAAACTACCGCGCGTGCCCAGTGCGGTTTGAAAGATGTCACATGTCTTCGAATTCTTAGTACTAGGACATGCCGGTTTCCTCACGATGTTTTTCTTCACCGTTTTGAGAGCAGTGTTGATGAAATAATGTACGCAAAGTAAAATGTCTGTCAGGGTTGGAACCTACAACATTGTAAGTCGTGACCGTTACCTCTGGGCCACCACTGGTCGCAGGCATACTTTGCTTGCTATAATTACAGGTTTAGAAATTAATAATTGATATTTATTTCAGTCGATGTATAACAGTCTCGGAGCCAGCATTATTGACGATGGCCGCTTGGACTTCGACGTGTACGTCAAGAAAGCTTGTCCGATGATGCTCGTCGAAGATACGCCGGAGAAGAAAGCCACTACAAGTAATAAAACTATTATTATGTATTGGTAATTTAATGGAAAAAAATATAAAAACACTCTTTACCTACTTACTAAAGTGAAGACAATCTAAAACCAAGAATGAACACATTTGGCTGTTATTAGAGTACACATGATGTCCTTAAACTTCGTACCACCCTTACACAAATTTAACGTCTTTCGTTTCCTCTTAAGCTCGGAAAACCACAGCGAAATGAGGTCAACATTTTAATCAAGCCAAAAAAATTGCTAACTTTTATAGTACAGTCAGCCCTAAAAAGATGTATAAACGGACAAGGAACCATTTTATTGTCAACAGCCTTTGTTCCCAACATTGTATCCGCCAGTACAAAATATAGTAGAAAATTTAAGGAAAAAGCCAAGCCAGTGTGTCAATCTCCTACGCATTATTAAAAATATCTTGCCTAATCTATAAGAGAAATAATAAGCCAACGTCACGTGATGTTCCCAGGCGGTCATCCAATACTGACCGCCTCCGATGTTGCTTAACTTCGGTGGTATGTACATTGGCGATAACCGTGCCGAAAATTCGCTTCACAAACTATGAAACAATTGGTTGACAATAGGAATGTACAATACAAATATGTTCTTAATGTCCCTCGGCAAACCTCATGTTTCGTCAGTCGTCGGATTTATATCAGTTGCCCTTTGTACTTGGAAGTATACAGAGTTGTTAATACTCTTTTAACTTAATGTAATTTATTTAAAAATGGGAGAAAAGCCGCTAAAGTCGCAGGCACGACAGATAGGAAAATAGTTTTACAGCTCTATATAGTTCACACAGAAATCAAAACAAAATAACAATAAAGTACTTAGTTCTGAATTCAAATTATTATACACGATAAATCTAATAACTGATGGACATGGAAATTAGCATTCGTTTGTATTCGGAAATCCGATGATACCCGAGGGACATTAAGAAAATAGTTAGACTGTATGTTAATATTTCTCGCCGTGACAGCAAATTGATTACATACCAGATAGATGGCGAAAGCTTTATCCATATATTTGTATCGGCACAGGGTTTGACACACAAAACAAAAAAAACCTCCCAGTTAACTGATTAGGAACTGGCAACGAACCATGTTCTCAGCATAAGTTGCGAAATATGTATTGCAAATGCATCGTATGTGTCCCAAATGAACGTTATTCTTTCCTCCTTTTCACTGTAGTACAAACTAGTTTTAACAATATTATATTAATAGAAGAGACCCGTGAAGTGGCCGTATAATGAAGTGGGAGATAGTGCTATCCGTCCTGTATACTGTATAACTCCATCTTTGTCTTACACTAGAACAATCAAGGTTCTAAAACGTCAATACAGCCTCTAAAATATCTAAATCAAAGATAAACTACATAACGTTTCACTTTTTTTTTGCAAACATGTAAACGAATGTGTGTTTTTGGAAAAACCACTTTAAAACCCACATTTAAAGATCAATTCGCGCTACAATTTCAAACATTTCTATAACTTTTTTAACAGTTCTAGTCATTCTGAAATCAACCAAATTAACACTAGCATACAGTTGAAATTTGTTTAAGTGGAAATAAAAGAACCGGATTTAAATGTAATTTAACCCTCTTTAAACCCACAGAACACTTCCCAATGGGTTTCCCATCGCTTTACGACTACTGCCTGGAACTGTCTACCAAGACTTGGGAAGCTTGGGAGTGGCTGGTGCCAGAGTATATTCACGACCGTCAGATGAAGTTCCCTGCTATCCTGGTGCCCACTGTGGACACGCTGAGACTTACCTGGCTCATCAAGATTATGGAGAGCGTGAGTATTTTATTAGGTTATTTGACATTGGTGGAAATAAAATATAAATAGGTAGAGAGCAGGCACAAACCACAATAACAAAAAAAATACATTAATGGAAATTCTGCGAACCAAAGTCACCAATAGAAGTGTTACCTTACCTAAATAGTGATTTTGAAACATTGTCGAACCATTGTCCATTGCTGTTGGTGCTCTAAGTAAAATATGTCGGAGACAGGTATGTGACTCTTTCGTTATTATCAGCGATATTTTAACTACTGTGGGCGTACTGTGGGGAGTGTTGGTTATTGCGCAAGAGAAAAACCTTTTGCAGTTCAGATCACATTATAATTTAATATCAAATTAATAACACTTAGTAAATCACACACTGTAGGTACACGACACAACTATTCGGAATGCGCGACAGTTTCTAAACGTGTTCACTGCTTGGCCGCCACCGATGAACTCTGTTCAGCTCCGGTCCGGCCGGTCCGAGCATTATGTTTAGACATTGTCGAACACCGCTAGGCAGCGCTGAAGTTCCGATTATTCAACTCAGTAACGTATTTCCGCCAAATAAATAACAAAGTCACAGAATAGATAAATACAGAAGGCTGGCTTCATACAACGAGCGAAAATAGGCGCACACGCGGATAGACGCGTACTTACGGCGATCTCATAGAAATGCCAGTTGCGAGTGAACTTGCATTCGTTGTACGTGGAAGCGTGTCGTGTGTGCGCCCTTTTAAGACCAAGGCGAATTTCTGCATCCATCTTTTTTGTGATAAAGAAGTCAACAAAGCCCACAAAATAAGCAAGTGGTAATGCTACTGATGACGTGGCTATCAAGTTTTCTTGAGTGGAATCGTAAGGTCTCTAAGGCGCTATCTCCACAGACGGGAGAATCGAGGTGATAGTCCCGCTGTGCCTTCAAATGATCGCTGCAATGATATCGCCGTGTCGAGATTGATTCAAAGAGTTTATATTGAATTTAATGGTACGCTGCGACTATCGGCGTTATTTTCTCTCCCGTGGAGATGATGCCTAAACTCTGCAATGTCTTATTTAATTATTTAAATTTTCAACAGGTAGAACGACCCGTGCTGCTAGTCGGTGAAACGGGGACATCAAAAACTGCTATAATCACTAACTATCTTCGAGGACTACCAGGAGAAAAATATGTAATTACACACTAATTATATTATGACTTGTAAGGAACCATTTCCAATCAATGCAGGCTATAAATAATTATAACGTAAACCAAGATAATAAATAGAGATGGGCCGACTAGTCGGGAAAGCCGACTATTCGGCATCGTTTGTAGGCGACTATTCGGCAAAATATGAAATAATTCGCATAACAAATGAAATAAAACAAATAATTTGTACTTGTTTTATAATTTCTAAACATTACTTAGAGTAGGTATCTAAAGTTAGTCTTGGAACGTATTAATCAGTCAGCTCAGCGGCCGCGCGATCACTAAGCCGAGTGATGACGAAAAAGCCCGAACACCCCTGACAAGTAGGTATTAGAATGTTTGGCATTGCCGGCGGCAATTTGAAAACCGATTAGTTGGCTAGTCGGTTAGTCGGCAAATACTATAGTCGGCCCATCACTAATAATAAATAACATTAACGTCACGTAAGTCTGGAAATAAGGATGTGCCTACCATCCTTATTTCCAGATTTTATGTCACAAGGGTAAGGTGCCATCCGTGGAGATGGCACCAATCGCGGCGATAATCACGCTGTGCCTTCAAATTATCGCTGCGATATTATCGCTGCGATGATATCGCCGTCTGGAGATTGATTCATAGAGTTTCTATTGAATTTGATGGCACGGCGAGACTATGGCCGTTATTTTCTTGCCCGTGGAGATGGCGCCTAAGTCTCTCAAGCATAAGACTGTATTGCCATAGCAGACTGAATTGAAATAGACTTTCAAGGCAAATTTCTTAATAAATTTGCCTAACGCGGTGATCGAACCCAAACCACAGTAGTCCTATTTGCGTAATGATCAACAATTTCAATCTAATTTTCGCCAACGTCCATACTACGTTGAATACACCGGTTCTCGTCCGATCACCGAAGTTAAGCATCATCGGGCGCGGTCAGTACTTGGATGGGTGACCGCCTGGGAACACCGCGTGACGTTGGCTTTTTGTTTTTTTAACGTATACTACTTTTAGAAGAATATGAAAATAACAAAATAAGACAGTTTGTTTACAGCCATTTTACTTGAGAATAAACCCGTTCAAACAATTTTATTTCGCCAATGTGAATGAATTACGACACTAACGCTTAATATGCATGCAGTTAAAAAAAAAACTAATCAGGTACTTATGTTGTTCTTGCAAAATTACAAGGTCACTCTCTGATGAGACCCAGTTAATTTCTCTGGCAGATATTTTCTTACAATATTCAAATTAAATTCTGGTCACTTTGAAATAGGACTTGATAAAATGGGCTAAACCAAATATTGCTTATAATCATTACAGAAAAAAAACCGGTCTTATTTGTTCACTTGTTAATAATATTACGAAAGCTTGCTCAGCTATTTATAACCGTGCTACTATCACGGAAGTAACAGATTACGAAATGAAACTGGTCCTATAATAAAGTAAATGTCGCTCGCAATTGTAAACAGCTATTTGGACCTATTTTACAACGGGGGCGTAGCTCAGATGGTAGAGCGCTCGCTTAGCATGCGAGAGGTACCGGGATCGATACCCGGCGCCTCCAAATTCCTCTTTTTGTGTTTTTATAAAATTAACACTTCACGCTTACACAAGAATTTAGAGTAAGCAGTGTTGATAGAGTAGTATGAATATAAGTCCAGTTCAACATGAAACTTTTAAATTAACAACATCATGCTCGTAATCTTCGAAGGATTAAGCTGAAATATACCTAAAGTGCACCCAGATTTCGCCAGTTTAATTATTAAATTATGGATTGGTATTTTCATCATGTAATTACACTTTTGTCCTTTCTTTGATATTGTTCGTCGAGTCGTTGAGCTCCTTAAGTCCTGAATTGAGCTACACGATTACTGACAAATGTTAGCACTGACTGGTCAGTTTCACTCAAAACTCCAATCCTTTCTCAAAAAACAAGATTATATCTGGACTTAAAAGCGACTTTGGCCCCAGAGTTTGTTTGTTATTTCTTCTCTAGTCCGATAGGAAATGTCGACTCCGGTCTATATTTTTTATAAGACGTGTAAAAGTGATTCCGATATCCTAGTATCGGAATAAACAATTTCGTTAGTGTAGTTTAAATCAAAGTTAATTTTGTGTTGTAATTTAGCATTGAGAGCGCCTTTATGTCTTGTGCGTGTATTTCGGTGTTCAAGTCTCACTACGGACGAGCAGCTAACTGTACACGAAAATAAAATATGAAGTTAATTGATTCAGGCGTGACCTTGCGGAAATCCAGGATACAATACAATAGACGTGGATATATTTAGTAACTTGTTCCGCTTAGCTACAGTTAAGATTATTATTTTTTTTCCAAATTTTGTCTGTAAGTATAGCTAAGCGGAACAGTTTACTAAATATATTATATCCACGTCTATTTTATTTTAAAATATGAATATACAAACAATAAATCCGACAGCTATCCTACCTGTGGTTCTACTGATTACATAACTATTTTTTTCGTGAATTTTTAAATATAGCATCATATATTTTTTTTCTACCACTACTGGGAAGCTTTTGGCCTTCATCTCACCTGATGTTAAGTGACGATCAGGCCGAAGGTGGAAGCGAGCTTCACCCGCAATCCTCAACCACAGAGGAACTAGCTATCTTACCTCTAACTGCCGAAACACAACAATCCTGTTAACATTGTTGTTATGGCGACATTAGATAAGATGGTTTTATTAAACCTTTTCTACCATTCACAGATAATCCAACAAATGAATTTCTCCTCGCGAACATCATCAATGGACGTCCAACGCAACTTAGAATCTGTTGTGGAGAAGAGAACTAAGGATACTTTCGGTCCACCGGTCGGCAAGAAGATGTTGGTGTTCATCGATGATATGAACATGCCCATTGTAAGTATCTGTGCTATTTGTTAAGCCATCTGCGTAAGAAGTGTTGGTAAATATGGCACATAGTTTTTAGAAAAAGTTCGGTTTTATACAACATAACCTGGAATTAACGCTCACCACCAAACACTAATTAGAATATTATGTTATAATCATTATACATATGCAGATTTTTTAAAATAATGTATCAAACATGACTGATGAAACATGATTGATTGATTTTTACTGATTGTAAGAGAAAATTGTGGTCACATTACAAATCTACGCACGTGCACAGTCGCACACAATCATATATAAGTTTAACGTTGTAGGTACTTCGTCCATTTTGGTTTGTTTCGACTGTACAGTGGAAGTTTGGCTGTAATTTACATAGTTTTCATTATTGATGGGATAAATAATTACGTATATAAAAATGACAGAAATCAATTCAGTAAACGATTCTGAACAAATTACTTTCATAATGTGCATTAATTCAGTTACACATTGTAGATTGTTGTCCGTGTCACTTGTACCTGTCCGACAGTTTCTTTCTAAAATTCGATGTGGTTTCTGTACGAACGTAATTTGGGAGTCTGTTGCGAAAAATAAATCCAAAGATACATTAGGCCCACCAGTGGGCAGAAATGTATGTTCGTGTGCATCGAGACTGTCTGAAAGGGTGTACCGAGTGGAACACGTATTGACATAAATATTTTTGAAAAATAAAAGAAAACGAGTACCTTTCTAGCATGTGTGTTTCACGCAAATGGTGAAAATCTTCAAGAAAAATATCTATTTGGAGGCGCCGGGTATCGATCCCGGTACCTCTCGCATGCTAAGCGAGCGCTCTACCATCTGAGCTACGCCCCCGATATGTACTGCCACTATAAAAAGCTATATTTATGTTGTGCGCACTTACTACACTCAGTCAACGATGAAATGACCTTTTCAATGCATTGTAAGTATTTCGAAAGAATTTGTTAGTTATTACCTACACAATGCAGACACCGACTCTTATGATGATCGTGCTACGGTATCCATGCAATTCAAGAAAATAAATAATACGGAAAGGCCTCCTCCACCCGTGGGTTATTCCAAGGGCACGGGTAGAAAAACTTCGATAGTTCATGGCATGATACTTATTTTGTCAGGGAATGCATCTCAGATGGGGAGCTCGGGGCGTAGCTCAGATGGTAGAGCGCTCGTTTAACATGCGAGAGGTATCGGGATCGTCGCCTCCAATTGTTTTTATTTTTAAAGGATACTTCTGTAACTGTTTCTGGTTTCATAAAATTGTGGGGCATTGTAGAGGTCACCACGGCACAAATATTGTCATTTTCACAATGCATTGAGACTTTTAGCCCATACGCACGGACGTAATAAAATCGCGGCGATTTTTTTTCATGCACTGGAGTTCCAACGCTCTGCTTAGCACCGAGAGTTGAAAATACAACAGTGTGTTTTTTTAACGTGCTGGTACGAAAATGCGTCCCAGTACGTTGGATATTCAACGCTTGGCTTATCACCGAGAGTTGAAAATCCAGTACGCGATAAAATACCGCCGCAATTTTATTACGTCCGTGCGTAGCCTAAGCCTAATTCACGATCAATCACAATCTTTTTCCATTTGAAACAGATTGCTAATCCATTGCTTCATAAGTTGGAAAAAAAAATCTGCTCAACAACGTAAATAACGCAATGAATTTTATTGAACTGTCAAAATTAAAAATTTGTCATAATCCTTTACAAAAATAAGTTATGTAATTAGGGTACAGGTCTGATATTGCCTACAAAATGCAGATGCCGATGGATCAGCATAGATCGAATGAAAAGGCAGTGAACATAATGTCTTGAATGGTCCAATTTCATTCAATGGTCACAGAAAATACCCGTGGGCACAGAAAATATAATACTACGTGGTATGTCAAAGGAACGGGTACACAGACCTTAATAGTTACATAGAAATAAAATTACTGTCAGGTATGTATGGGAGGCGTAGCTCAGATGGTAGAGCGCTCGCTTAGCATGTGAAAGGTACTGGGATCGATCCCCGGCGCCTCCAACATCTTTCTTTTTGAAAGGAAAATGCAGAAACTGTTCTACATACTTATACTTCATAAAATTATGAGGGACTGTAGTGGTCCCCACGGTACAAATGTTGTCATTACCACAACACATTGCAATATTCGGTTTCTGATTTTATACGGTATAAATAGCAGTGATCTACACTAGAACCTTTCATTACACAATAAAAAGATTAAGTCTCAGTAAGAATAGGAAAATCATTCAAACAAAAGTAGTAAGTAGTAGTAAGTAAATACTGCTGAGATTACTAAACCATTTTGCTTACACAGCGCTTATGTAAGTTACTTCGTCATCAAGTGAGTGTCTATTGCACTCGCATATACATTACGTTTTATAATAATACTATATATCGGGGGCGTAGCTCAGATGGTAGAGCGCTCGCTTAGCATGCGAGAGGTACCGGGATCGATACCCGGCGCCTCCAGATCTATTTTTATATAGGTAGAATTGAACTTTCTTCACGAATTCTTCGCCAATTTAATCGTAACCATAATAATTCAAGACTCCGTAAGTATTATAATATTTTTGCAATTTATAAAGTTGGGGCAGGTAGATATCAAAGCACTCATATAAAAAAGCCTGTATTTATACACGGTGATTTTTAATTCACTGTTAACCTTTAAGGGCGTGAAAGTAGTCATGATTATAAGCAACTTTCACCATGAGACCAACTCTGAAATATCGAAAAAAATATCAGGTGTTTCACACAAAAACGCAATATTTACCCGAATTAAAATTGTATGAAACAGATGTTTTTTTTTTTTTAGTTTCTTTGTAGGTTCCGTGGTGAAAGTTGATTATAATCATTAGTACTTTCACCTCCTGAAAGGTTAACAGTGAATTAAAAATCACCGTGTATAAATACAGGCTTTGTTATGATATGAATGCTTTGGTGTTTACCTACCCCAACTTTGTAAGTTTAAGCTTACTTTCTTTATTGCACTCGCATATACACTACGTTTTATAATAATAGTATATATGGGGGGCGTAGCTCAGATGGTAGAGCGCTCGCTTAGCATGCGAGAGGTACCGGGATCGATACCCGGCGCCTCCAATATATTTTTTTTTGCGTTAGTTTACTTTATGAGTAGTTAAAATACGGAAAATAATACTGTTTCCTTGTTTAATCAATTATAGAATAAAACTTTTTTCATTTCGGGCTGTTTCCAATACAAGAATATATATGTTCACATATAGCTGTAACTTAGTTGATACGCTAGCTATAAGGTCCCCGAAAAAAAAAAACATTAGCACTCCGGGAGTGCCGACAGAAGTAAAAACTTAAACAAGAAAATACTTGCATAGAAAATTGATCCGTAACGTAAAATAAATAAAGAGCACAATCGCGTTTACAAAAATGAGGTGTTGATAACGGTGTCGCGAGTTCAATTGTTTTTTCCCATCTCAAAACGCCCAACGCGCCTAAAAAAGTTTTCACTTCAATAAAACATTCAATCATATTTAACCATCAACCCACTAAGTTGTCTCCTCGCTCACTTCAATCATCACGGTTCGTCTCAAAGAAAAATCATACCTATACCATAGATAATAAAGCAGTAACTATCATGTCATCTTTTCAGGTGGACAAATACGGCACCCAACAACCCATAGCCCTGCTAAAGCTGCTGTTTGAGAGAAAGGGTTTCTACGACCGCGGGAAAGACCTCAACTGGAAGAACATCAAGGATGTTGGCTTCTTAGCTTCTATGGGCAAAGCTGGTGGTGGGAGAAATGATGTAAGTTCAACATCTTCATCTTCCTGCCTTTGTCCTATGTTACTTGGGATCGGCGCAACACTCACTCCCTTCTATTTCATATCATTCCTGACACAAACCATCCATCTTTTCTTTGGTCTCCTTCTCCCTCTCCATCCATCAACATTTATTGGCGTCAGTTTTACACTTCCTCATTGTTCATCATTTTGTTTAATCTGAATTCATGTGCAAAATTATTTAATTGCTCTTTTACTTTATTTAAAAGAGTTTTGACATCCTGATGGAAGTCAAAATAAAACTAGCATTAATATTGTTTATTTTTAATGGCAACTGCGTGTCATGAATATGCGACGCCTTCAATAATTAGCGTGATTTTACGTTATATTATATCTGCCATCTTTTTGCCTCACCAGGTGGACCCCCGCTTCATCTCAATGTTCTCAGTGTACAACCTGCAGTTCCCATCAGAGCCCACGCTACGTCACATCTACGTGTCAATCCTGACAGGACACTTCGATATCTTCCCCGAAGAGATACAGCTAATCGTCGATAAGATTGTAAACATGACCCTGGATCTATACAAGGTAGGGAAGTTACTCCATAATAGGTAATAAGGGTTGGTATCCGCAAATCCACGTCAACGCGCGTATGTTGCGTACGGGTGGGAAAATCGGTTATTCGATCCACCACAGCTCCTCAAGGAAGGCCAGTAACGCTTTAGTATTTACTGACAATCTCACGTAGGGTACCTGGGTTCCCGAAGTACTTTGTCCTGTTTGCGGCGACCACCGGGCAGTTTAGCAGCACATGAGCTGTTATCTCGTCCTCTGTGCAGGCCCTACACAGCAGATTGTCTGTGACTTCTATGATAAAGTGGACTTTATTTTTGTACGCAACTGTTGTTTAGTTAGTCTGAGAACCTGTTTCTTGAGGCGGCCATCAATTGTAGGGAGTGCTTCCTTAAGCCCGGACTCTACCGAACCGGAGATGTGCGGAGATGTCCGAAGCGGAGACGAGAAGAGATGTGTTTTCAGCTAGGCTGATCCATCGAAGCTGTGCGTAGATGCGTACTGGTTAGATTGGAGCGGAGATGTGTGCTGGGTAGAGCGGAGATGTATGGTAGCTAAAGCGGAACTGAGACGCGTGCGGCGAGCGTTTGATGTTGACCGTTCACTGCACGCCGCTCACATTTCTTCTCGTCTCCACTGCGCGCCGTCGCGTCAGCCTGCGAGGCACAGCATACATCACCGCTTTGTACCGCTGCCCAGCTCAATTTCGGCGAGGCACAACCCACATCTCCGCTTTGATCGCGCCATACAATATGATACATCTCCACTCAGTACGCATCTCGTGTACCTTCAAGGGACCCCCTTGAAGCTGATTGTACAGGAGATGCGTGAATAACGAAATTCTATTGATTATTTAAGACACATGTCCCCACCTCTAGTCTCCGCTTTGGTGGAGTGCGGGCCTTAGCCTGCCTGCACTCACCTTGGTCCAACCATAATTTGTGATGTTGGTTTATATACCAGAGTGCGTAAGTACCCGAAGGGGTGTGACGCGATGGGTTCAGGTCCCACTGATGTCATGCTCGACCCCCTTCTGGCAAGTTCGTCGGCTGCATTATCGTTGTTACTCCATAATATTATTGTGTTAAGGTAGGCATCAAGATTGGTAGCCAGGCTTAATGCTCTTAGTGAGTTGGAGGTACTTATGCATTGTCATTCGACGACGCCCATAATAGAATTGTTGGACTAAGTGATATTTATCAAATTTGAAATCATGCTTTTATTTCAATTCTAAACATACTGGTGCCATGCATTGTTCTGTGCTAATTCGTAAAATATATTATAAAATATCAACCGACATAAAAATGGAACAAAATGATAAAATATTTATTAAACGGCTGAGAAAACTACTGGTGGATAAATGATATTATTCACTAAATTATTTTTTTAATGATGACATCAAAATGAAATAACTTCTACCATTTATTCGGTTTTTGACATTTATTTTTATTATACTTTATTTGACTTTTATATGAATTTATGATACTATAATTTAAACTATGACATCATGTATTTTAAATGAATTTACTTTTTTATTGCATTTTTATTTGACTTTTTGATATAATTTTAATCTGTGATTATATGTATTTTAAGTAAATTTAATTTATTATTATAATATTATATTTGACGTTTTTTTATTTCCATTTAATCTGTCACATTATTTATTTCAAATGAATTGAATTTTGAATTATTTCTAATAGGGGAGCCCATGATGCTAAATGTGGATTTACTCGTCACGGAAACCTATTAGATTTGGTAGATTAGATGATAGGAAGAATAAATGGTCCTATAATGTTTCCACTTTTAGAGGTGGGGGAAGCGTCTACAGGTTTTCAACATTGTAAAAAAAAAAACAATGACATGGAAATACTCAAGCGTGTCAGATATTGATATTTTTCATGCTCCAACATGTCTGATATGAAATATTTATTTGCCGATTTGATTGGTGGGTGTAAAAAACAAAATTACTCGAGCGCGTCAGATTTTCAGAGGGGGTATACAGATGCTCCCATTGCTTAGACTGGCTATTTGGAAGTGACGCAAGCTCGCAGCGAATTCCTGAAAATTAAAAAAAAAATCGCCATCTTGAAATACTCGAGCGATGTCCCAGCCATAGTGACCAAAAATCTGACGATTATTTTGAGGGGTATTGGTAATCTGCCACCTTTTTTTTTTAACTTTTTACTCATTTTTTTAAAACTCTTATTTGCACTTACTCGTCTATCGATACATCAGTAGCCTCAGTTATGGAAGTCACAGGAACTTGTGATTCAGAACTATCCCCAGAAACTTCCGGTGCATGATCACTTTTTTTTACACCGTCCTGTTGCTCTGGTTTCTGAAAATCAGCAGGTACTTTGATGGCAGTGGCGGAAATTCAGATGGCAGTGGCTTTTCTGGTGGAAATTCAATATTTTCATACGTAGTGCGAGATTTTCCGACGTTACTCCAATACAGATTTACTATTTTTTTATGTTTCACATATATATTTCACTATTTTAGAAAATAAATCTTCTTCACAGAAAACACAATTCATATTATTATCACTCATATATTATTAATATATATTAAACTCGCCAAATTTTATTTACAAAACCAACATTTTATCACAAACAAGCCGGAGCGTCACACATATAACATAAAAACGTGGTTTATGAACAGCTGTAATGTTGTGATGGCGTCGAAAAGCAATATGGGGAAGATGCAAGAGTTTCAGAGATAGGGGAAAAGTGAAAAGGACAGAGAATCGCGGAGTGGGGAATACATGCTTTACCCTAGCTGCACGCTCTGATCTTAATTGATGATTTTTATTACTTTCGGCTTGGCGAAATCATCAGATTGTTTTTTTTTTTGTTTTTCTGGTATTGTACCTTTAAAATAAAATAAAGAAACAATCGCGCTCGAGTAAGTCAAGACATCGTTTTTTTTTTTTCAACTTTGGTACCTGGACCAGGTGCCAATTTTGCTAATCTGACGATTTGAGCGTAACCTACACTTAGGTTACGCTCAAATCGTCAGATTAGCAAAACTTCTTAGCTAGTTATTAATCCCCCTTATCTTAATCTGCCGCGCTCGAGTAAATTCCAAAATCCCCTCTTGGGGGCTCCCCTACTTATTTTCAAATTTTATTTTTATCATTTGTATTTGTGATATGGATTGTTACATTTAATTTGTGTTTGATCTGATTTATTTTAAATTGATTGATTCTTTCTAATGATTTATAGAGGTATAATTTGTAAAGATCTTTATCACAAATTTGAATGTGATATTATTTATTGTAATCTTATAATTTTTTTTAATGATAACTATTTTAAATTCCTTTTCACTTCATTTATTTTGAATCATGCTACTACTCATATTTTATGAAATTGTGCCCGACAAGGTCGACAGGGTCCATATGAACTTTATCATTATTATTAAGATCTTGTACACATGTGCAATAAAGATTTTAATTTGAATTAAATAATAGTATTTAGCTGCATTGGGTTGAACTGAAAGCCAACCCTAACATAGTTGGAAAAACGCAAATGATATCTCTTGATGCAGCTACAAAAATCGAGCGATGAGACCAAACTCGTCGAGAACATCACGGAAACCATTTTAAAGGTGCTCTTCCGAAGGCGGCCGCTACCGCAAACCGCAACCGGCAACTTCGATCAATCGCATCATTTATCTGACAATAAAATACGTCCTGTCGCTCTGATAGTGACAGCCAGTGACAGCACTAATGAATTGCGGTCTGCGGTCGTCCTTTAAGATATTTCGTTTTATTTAACATTCACAGATAATGATAATAGAGCTACCACCAACCCCAGCGAAGTTCCACTACATCTTCAACCTTCGCGACCTCTCCCGTATAGCGGCCGGCATGTGTCTCACTCACCCGAACTACTTCAGTGAGAAGCGCTGCGTCGTGCGCTGCTGGCGCAACGAGTTCACGAGAGTCATATGTGACAGACTGATTAGTGTACAAGTAAGTTGTGAGGGATGCGTCAAGGCAGACGCGATTTTTTTATTTAAAAAATATAGTTTTGCGAGCTATATTGATATATGATAGTTTTAACGATTTTATTTAGCTTAAGGCGAAAGCGTCAAGGTGGCCCGCGAAATTCAAATTTTCTTACGTTTTTTGCAAATTCAATTTGCAGGTCAGTATCAATGCGCCGTGTCCTCGTGGAGGCGATTGGCGGCGGTGATCTCTCGCGTCCGGCCCTGGTTCAGGTCATGGTACGGAGCGAGAGGAAATGGGAGGCTGTCACCTCCTTCTGCGGAGCGGTAATGCTCGTGAAGGAGGAGGCGGAACGCGTGAGGGAGAGGCAAATTTCGCGCCCTCACGCCCCTAACCGCCGCAGGAGGACACGCCCAGGGCGTCGGGAATCGCGAGGCGATTTCCGGCCACCGTAGGCGCGGGCTTGCGGGCGGTGAGCAATGGGTAGCTCGCCGTCCGATAAGGACCAGGCCCGGGTCGACGGCGTGTTGTGTCACGCGCGCCTCAAAGAGATGTCAGCAGAATTGACAGGATCCGCTAGGGCCGATGCCTGCCGGGGTTGATTTTAGTCAGTAACACGGGTGGCTTTTAGTCAGTAAGAGTCTGACACGCCCCCCTGCTCCGCCTAGAGCGGAAGAAGTTATTTGATAATTTCCCACCTAAAAAAAAAGGTCAGTATCAGTTTATATATTGATCTATATATGATTCGCGGCCGCATCAAATGTTTATTTATAGAATTATAATCGTTCCTATCGAATGACTATTTCATGAAATCATGACATTTGAGGATTATGCTAACTTAAGGAGTTGTATTGCTGATTCTAATGATTATAATTCTGTAAAGCTATATTTGTTGCGGTCGCGAATTATACTTATTAACATACAACCTGACACTGACCTGCAAATTGCAAAAAACGTAAGAAAATTTGAATTTCGCGGGCGCTTAGCGCATCCCCCTGTCGTACTGTATGCATCGCAATGCTGGGCCGTGGAGACGGATGAAAAAAGATTGCAAGTAGCGGAGATGAGAATGATGAGATGGATATGTGGAGTGACGAAAATTGATATAGTAAGAAATGAGTATAAGTATAAGGGCAAGTGGCGCCAGTGACAGAAAAGTTGAAAGGAAATCGTTTGGTCTGGTATGGGCATGTGATGAGGAGAGAGGAAACGCATGTGATATTGATGGAAATGTTGATGGATGGATTGTGTGAGGAATGATATAAAAGAGAAGGGAGTGAATGATAGCGTGACGGATGATAGGGGAGAGTAGAGGAAAAAGTGGTGCGCCAACCCCACGTAACGTAAAACAAGGGCAGGATTTTTTATTAAAATACAAAGTAATACAGCGCTGCAATTCGCAAAAAACATACGAAATTGTTTAATTTCGTGGGCTTCTTTGAAGGAATCACTGACAGACCCACTCTTGACACTGCGCGCACGTATGGCTCGATAGGATTTTTCGCCCTCTCGGATATACATGTGCGAAAAAGATGTTCGAGCGATAAGTACGATTCGAGAGAATCATCTAATGTACTGTACCCAAAATCTACAAAGAGATGACTTCATATTCCAATGCTCTCTAGCCGTATTTTAAAGAACTAACTGCACCCCGCGGTTTCATCTGCATAAGTCTTGATCTCGTGGGAATATCTGGATGATAGGTATTCTATGTCCTTCTCCAGGTCATGGTCTACCCACGTCCCAAATTTCATTCAAATCCGTTCAACCGTTTTAGCGTGAAAGCGTTACAAACAAACAAACTCACTTTCGCATTTATAATATTAGTTAGGATTAATGCCATCATTTTTCCAGTGCAAGACAGAGATGGAGCTATACATGAATAATAGCACCGTCCTTTTTTCGCAACTGAATCGTGATGACACTAAGTACGGCTTCTGTTTTTCGTAAACAGGATAACGAGCTGATGCGTCGCCATATGCACGAGCAAGTGATGATATACTTCCCTGAAGAAGAACCTGTCGTTCTTGAGGAAGCCGTGTTGCCCGAGGAAGAAGCCAAAGTTGAAGAAGAAGAAGACGGTATAATCCGCGCCATTAAATAATCCAATCTAAAATGGCGGCCAAACAAAAAGCTTTCATGCCCTTTAACTCATACGGTATAATGTTGGGAAGGAGGCATATCGCTGCTATTTTAAATTGGGGGATGAGCTAAGGTAGCCCGCGAAATTCAAATTTACTTACGTTTTTAATTCTGTAAATACATCGTTATTTGTTACGGTCTCGAGGCATATTTTGATCTTCATTACAAGCTGATACTGACTTGTCAATTGCAAAAACGTGAGAAAATTTGCAGTTAGCGGGCTATCCTGGCGCTTTCGGCTTAATGGCAAGAACTATACTGTTCTTACACAAATTTACAGATTTTAGTAAGAAAACGGGACTGATGAGACTGCAAGCGTCGTATGTTTCCCAAAAGCTATGACGTAGCAATTTTCAAAACTCGAGCGAAAAGATTACTTCTTGGCAAGCGGGTGCCAACGAAACACTATTATTATTGTTAAGCCTACGTCGTCGGTCTGTGGTCACTTTTGGAATCGTAATAGCAAACAAGTTGAAATTTTCAGTGTAACTACCGTTTTTATAATTGAAAATGAGAAGTCAAACGCGACGTTTATTTTAATGAGCACAGAACTCTTTAAGCGCAAGTCTGACTCGCATTTTCCCGTGGGATTTGTTCTTCTTAAATGAAAACTTGTTGCTAAAACATTGTTGTACAACTAAGTCGTTAAAGGTAGCCCCAGCCCAAAAATTTTACAACCAGTCTTGCCAAGGGGTATCGTGTTACCCCGTAACCGAGTTATGGAGGTCGAATAGGCAGTCGCTCCATATAAAATACTGGTATTCAGCTGCATTCGGTTAGACTAGATGCCGACCTCGACATAGTTGGGATAAGGCTAGGTAGATAATTACATCGACTTGTCCCACAGAGTTCGGCATGATAGTAGAGAAGGAGCCCGACCCAACAGCAGCTACTGTTGCTGAAGAAGTTGAAGAAGAGGAGGAAGTAGAACCCGAACATGAGGTCACGGTAAGTACCTGTTCTCAGTCAAAATATGTATGTTCGTCAGCTTAAAGCTGCACAGTCGACGGCTCGAACTCGTTGGTGGCGTGGCTAATATGCATGCTATTTAGTACGGTTTCCATTTTGCCATTTTCATACTACATAATTTACATATTTTAGCCCAAAGATGAGCTAAAATTAGTGGTGAAATGTAGAAGTTTCGACGCTCATAGCTTCCAAATCAATAATAAAAGAAAAACAATTCTGCTTCCATACATGGCTAGATAATGAGAAGACAAATTGATTTAATTTTTAGCTTTGAACGCTCAACCAGACTACCTTTACTACGTACCGTTACTACGACCATACTACCTTTGTATAGAAGAATGACCGACTAGCGTAACCTAAAGAACTTTAATTGTTTTTCTGCTCATTGCACGATAGAATCAACATAAACGACTCAGCAAAAAACAGAGTGGATTTTTGAGATGGGGCAGTAGACAGGTATCATAACCAATGTAGCTACAGGAAAACGGTTGCTAACTTGAGGACATTTTGAAAAAAAAAAAATACAGTCAGCAATCAAATGGGCAATTTTCACAAAAACTTTGATTAATCCCAATCGATCCTAAATGCTCAAAAAACTCTATGAGACCATCAGAATTTTGAGTATCAAAAAACTTATTCCACAAATTTCACACAGACTAGCTTCTGCCCGCGACTTCGTTCGTCTGGAAATCGTAAGACGGAAATAAAAAACAGTGGCACTCCGGGAGTGCCGACAGAAGTGAAAACCGCAGTAATCAACGCGTTGATGTCTTTTTAATGGCCAAAAGCTGGTGTCATCACGGTGTCGCGGAATCAATGGTTTAGTCCCATCTCAAAAATGTCCAACGCAATGCCAACAGCCTCATTTTAATAAAACTTCCCTGTATACCTACTACGTTTAGCTGCTGAGGCTGCCAAAATATAAGGAGAGTCCAGATTGGTGACGCGTGGTAAGCGACGTACAGTTGTCCGTGTAAGAAGCTTAAATCTTTAACTATCTGCTATATTCGTTACCTATTCAGCCTACTGAAGTAATATAATAATTCGATATTCGTAAAGTTGTCACACACTGTAATGTGTTCTCTCATCTGTCTCATTCCAACAAAATGGATGGAAAAAGTTTTTTTTGCCTTTTCTGATTTTCTACCTCAGTTGGTCCGATAGAGTTTTTTTATCCCTATAAGAAACAAGATAACTTTTTAATATTCACAATAACTTTTTAATAATGCAATCTGCATTATTAAAAAGTTATTGTGAATATTGTCCATTTCCTTGCTGACTGTATATTTTTTCACAATCTGTGAATACAGATCAACGTTCTCAAAAATATTGGGACAGTCCCCTAAGACCGTTTTCCTGTAGCTACAATGGATACTACTTACTGCCCCATCTCAAAATAATATGTCGTAATTTAATGTAACATTATGATCCACCTAAATGTCAATTCTTCTTCTTTTGAAAGCCGTTGGTACTTTTGAAATGCCCAATAGGTGGCAACTTTAACTGCAGCGTCAGTGGTGTGCATTAAATCCTCAAACATCGGGTGTATGGACACTTGGGACATTTCAGCAAATGGGTTATGTTCTGGACAAAATCACTCTCGCATTGGATGTCGAATGGGTTCCTCATTTTGCCAAGTTCACTTTGTCAATTTTAAAATGAATACGGTTTTAAACCCATAAATAATTGAATGCAGATGGAGGATTACGTGTTCCGTGACCCGCTATTGTTTGGTGATTACCGCAATGCGCTGGACGAGGAAGAGATCAGATACTATGAAGATCTACTTGACTATGAAGCTGTGTACTTCCTGTTCCAAGAGGTACTATTACATTGTACTTATAATACACTATGCCGCTTATTCATAAACGTCAAAAAATATAGTTAAGGAGACATTAATCATAACTTCAATTTAAGCAACGTTTATAAATAAGTGAGAAAGTGGATAATGGCAAAAAGTAAAAAGCTCAAAATGTAATTAATTGGTTTTAATATAAATACTTAACAGGTATAAATATAGGTACACGTACAACGAGACATCCATGGCTATTTCTTCGGGGAGTCGAGTAAAAAATCAGCATATTACATACATTAATATTCACTAAACTCGAAAAAATTAATACATGTATGGAACAGCTGATTATATTTCTCAATTTCAGGATTGGTCTTACAGTGGTGATGAATGAATGAGTTTAATAGCCCCTTTTCGGTTATTTCAATTACACCTTGTTTATGGACACTGGCTCCTGCAACAGAGTTGGTTTTAACTAGTGCAAGAGTCTAGAGAATTCCATGATTTTTTGTACATCTTTTTTGATGTTGGTAGATAATGATATTATTATTTTGGTAAGCATGTTCTGTTTCTTAGCTCTTTGGCTAGTTTAAGCTACATTAACGGGCCCAAGCCAAGTCAAATGTACGAGTATTATTATCATTATTTCCTTTACTTATTACATTTGAAACACATAAGAATTCAATGTTTAAATATTTTTACAAACCTTTCAGATCCTAGACGAGTACAACGACCGCGTGGGTAAGATGTCAGTAGTCCTGTTCGAGGACTGCCTGGAGCACTTGACGCGCATGCAGCGCATCCTGCGCATGGACCGCGGGAACGCGCTCATCATCGGCGTGGGCGGCTCCGGCAAGAAGTCCATCAGCAAGCTCGCGGCTTTTGCAGCTGGTACGATCACCTTACGAAAACGTTGATCACTTGGACTTTGTCACATTAAACTCGTTTCTTGTTAATTATAAAACACTTCTCGTCGCCGTGCAATGGAAACCTCGTGATTACATTGAACTTTATATGAAACAAACTGTCTGAGAAACGGCATCAGTCATTAATAGAAAGCATTAGTAACATCTTAGAGCTGTAGACGTTTGTTCTAAATAAGCTTAACGGGGTTTTCTACCTAACAAATGAATAAAAAGAAAAACAATGAATATTTCTTTATAGTTGGTCCACTGTGAAATAATGCGCCCCAATAACGCATTTTACGTACACGGCGCCGCAGCTCGTACGTAAAATGCGGCTTTCACTGCACGGCGACGTCACATTAAACTCGTTACTTGTTATTTATTACGTCACATATTAGTAAGCCTACGATTCAGAAGTGGCCCAATATCCATTTTATGCTTGAGATCTGTAAGATAAAGCGGGCCTACTTAGACTTTGCTAAGTAAGCGCTCCGCTTGAAAATTATTTGTATTAAATTAATGTTCATATTTTTGTGAAATGCTTGATCATATTGTATTACTGGAAAACAAACATTGTTTCAGGAATAAGGTTCGTATTTGTATGAAAAGCTAGTAAAGCCTAGGTACGCTTCACAGATCACGGCCTAAGATCCAGCAGTCACAGTAGACGTATTAGTATTTTAACACAAAATATTTCAAATAGAAATGTACTGTGCCATCATGCAGGTTGTGAAGTGTTCGAGATCGTAATAATGCGTAACTACAACGAGAACTCGCTCAAAGACGACATGAAGAGGCTGTACACCTTGCTGGGCCTCGATAATAAGAAGACTGTGTTCTTGTTCGGCGCCGCACAGGTAATGTTTGTATATTGTATAGGCGAGCTCGTAATTAGAAAGGAATAGAATATTATTCAGTAGTTTCCGAACATGGCTTTTTCCGTGTGATATGTCGATAAAAAGTATCCTATGTCCTTCCCCGGGGTTCAAAGTAGCCTCATACCAAATTTCATCAAAATCGGTTCAGCCGTTTAGCCGTGAAAGCGTAACAAACTCACATTCACATTTATAGGGTGCTCAAAAGTAAATTTAAAATTGTTAATTGATGCTACACTTCGGTTGAAACTATTTAACTGTCACATCGGTCTTAAAGCAAATATAGTCCTTGACGTTTTATGACGTGCAAATTCCATTCAACCTTAGGGTAGCAATTACTCTGCCGGGGGTGCGAAGAAAACCGAAAGGGAGATCGTGGCCCCCGGCGACATGGCAATTGAAGGAACTCCGCCCAGAGTGAGAGAAGTTATTTGATAATTTCCCACCCAATAAAAAGCGTTGCAATTACTATTTAATGCGACCATACATTACAAAACAACCGGCTACTAAAAAAAAAACTACAAAGTGAAAAATAGCCTTAATTTCGGAAGTCGGTGTCTGGTTTTGAATTTTCGTTTTTTCCAGTCTTTTTTGGAAGTCGGTTGAAAAGACAGACAGTCACTTTTTTCAGTGAATTAATAATCTAAATAACGGATGTAAAAGTCACTGTTTCCCGTCATTGCGATATTTTTATTTGTACCGGACTATATCTGGGAACCTTGAGATATTGAATACCAAAATTTAAAAAAAATTGTTACTTAATTTTTGAATGTTCAACTTATCTTTAAATACACCATCGATCCGCCCGTGTACCGTAGCATGAACCCATAAACTAAATGTTTAGCGTGCGTTCAATGTAAATGTAGAATTCAAAAGCATAAACAGCCTAAACTTATTTAAAAACAAATTAAAGACATGTTTATTGAGGAAGGGCTATTACAGTATCGATGAGTTCATAGATGACAAACGACAGCCACTTTTAAACTATTCGTGTGTAACTAGTTTTTTTAAATACTAGATAATGAATTTTAAATTTAAATGCAATGTTGTTGATTATTTAAATTATTGGTACCGGTAAATTGCCCTAACTTCGCCTGGCGTCCTAAGTTTGCCTATGAAAAAAAAAACTGTAATATCTTTTCCATTTTACTTGTAAGGCAATCGAAACTTTAAGCTTTCATAGAGAGAAATTTCTTCATTCTTGCTTGCTTTCGTGTAAAAGATTACTGAATACTGAGACGGTACTGAATTATTGACATCAAATTATGTATCAGTCATATGGATACATTTTAAATGCGTAATGAATTTTTAATATTAATGTTTTTTTTTTTTTTTAAATTAATGTTTTATTTATCATCAATTCATCACTGTAATATTTTCAACGCAATGTATTTTATTGTGTAATGAATTACGTATGACTTAATGCGACCTACCGTAAACAGCGATTTTTCACACCAAAAGTAAGTCATTGACGACTTGAAAGCTATAACTACACACATCAAAAGTGTCTAGGGATCAAGCATTTTTATGCGGATTTCTTGAGATTGAGATGTGGCTTTGTAATAAATTTATGATTATATAAATTTATATGGATCCTTTTTGGTGCATTTCATAATTTGAAACAGGAACTGTTAATCAAATTCGAGTAAAAGATGAAAATCAGCTGTCAATATTTTCCCTATAAAAACATACAACGCATTGAAGACATTATTAGTGCTACTGTTTCCCTACTACTGATTAAAACCAACGTTATTATGGAGCGGCGACGTCATTTAAGCAGGGAAGAAATGCTCAGAGCCGTGGGAATGATAGAAGCTGGTTCCCGGCAACGTACTGTGGCTTTAGCTCTGAATACAAGTCAGAGTGTTATCAGTCGACTTTGGACACGTTACCGAAGCACTGGTACCGTGGCTGAGTGCCATGGAGGACGGTATCGCTGCACCACACGGAGACAAGACCGATACATTCAAATCTTAACTCGAAGAGCTCCAACAATAACCGCCATGATGTTAGCCGTGAGGCTTCATCACTCTTCAGGGAACTTAATTAGCGACCAAACAGTCAGAAACCGCTTGCATGAAGTGAACCTTCATTCCCGAAGACCGCTACGGGTACCACCTATAGCAATGCACAATCGTAGGATTCGATATCAATGGGCTCTTGAACACAGAAATTGGGCAGAAGAACAATGGCGTTTCGTGTGCTTTTCTGATGAGTCTCGTTTTGGTATGAGACCGGATACAAGACGTATACGACACTGGAGAACCCCTGGACGCCAACAGCGATTAAAATCCTGCCAGGAAGTCCATCCTTATAGTGGTGGAACCATCATGGTATGGGCGGGTATTTGGATCGGCGGAAGAACTGAGTTGATTTGGATCAGAGGCAACCTCAACGCTCAAATTTATGCAGAGACGATTGTATCTGACGTCATCGTTCCTCTACAAGTGCAAATCGGTCCCTTATTTCAGTTAATGCATGATAATGCACGACCGCACACCGCAAGAGTTGTAAGACAGACTCTCGCCGCAGCTAACATCAATGTCCTGCTCTGGCCTGCTCAGTCGCCAGACTTGAACCCGATTGAGCATGCATGGGATATGCTACAGAGAAGAGCTCTGCCGAATATGGAGGGTATCCAGTCGCAAGAAGACCTTTTTTTGTTGTTGCAACGAACATGGGCGGCCATTCCACAGCGTGATTTGGATGAACTCATTTTGAGTATGCCAAACCGATGTTCTTGTGTTGTTAGTGTTCGCGGTAGAAACACGGATTATTAATTGTTTAAGTTACCCAATAAAATTTTAAAGAAAACTGTTATTTCAGTCTTTTTTTCGAACTTTAATGTTACACTATTTGCGCTGTAGCATGGTGCGGGTGACAGTTTCAGTAACATTTCGTTTCACTCTTGAAAGTTGCCGCGATTTACAATTTATGACTTAATATTTCAGTTGTACCACATTCGTAATATATTAAATAATTAATAACTGTAGTAAATTAAATTAAACCCAACCAGAATGTTCTAATCAAGAAATAAAATCAAATTGAATGAAAAATTAAGCAAAGTGTTATGCGTATAACGTAACGCCATAGACGTATTTAGTGATGGGATGTACTGCTACGATGGATAGTCGATATTTTTTATAATAAAAAACGTATATTGTGCGTAGGTCAATTTTTATTTTTAAAAGGTCTAATTATACAACAGAACATTTATAGGGTAAGGTTGCTTAAAAGGTTGCTAAAAAAAAATACATGTTATTCGTCTAAACTCATATCAGAGTCAGGAACATCTGAATTGTCACTCAATTCATCATCTGAATCTGTGACGGATATTATTAACGATGACTCAATTATGTTGTCAATATGTATGTCACGATCCCAATCAGACATAATGTCCCTTTTTGTTTTATTCACGACCTTCGACCAGTCTTCAGGTTGAACATTGTTGATGGCCTCTTGTAATAGGGCCAACATCTTATTTGCCGTAAATGGCGGCGAAGTATTATTTCTTGCGGCGTAACCTAAAAATAAACGAACTTATAAAAAAAAGTATTCAAATAATCATCAATCAGCCTAATCTAGTATCTGGTAATGTTTTTAAACTAGGTACATGCTACGATCGGAAAGCTGATTTTTTTATAAAGCTTCAAAATGGGAATTGAAATTAAAAGCATACCTTTTATTTGGGCCCAAATCAGCTCAATAGCGTTATACTGGCAATGGTAGGGTGGTAGTCGAAGGACCTGGTGGCCTTTTTCTTTTGCCATCTCGTCCAGAGCATAGGTAGGAGTTGGTGGCTTATGGCGTCGGACTAAGGCAATAAGCTCCGTCTTTAACATTTTTATATCTGCTGTAACTCCGTTTTCACTCAGCCACTTCACCAACTCGCTTTTGCGGTTGGATTGGTTTGGGGGTTTATTAACTTGCACCGAATGGTAGGGTGCGTTGTCCATTATTATGGTCATAGGCTCTTTTAAATTGTTTAATAGACCTATGAACCAATCTTTAAATTTTTCGTAATTCATCTCCTCATGATACTCCGTAGTTTTTTTTGACTTAAAAGCCAGCAAACAATCAGGGACGAATCCACTTGCTGTACCTGCGTGACAAATAATAAGGCGTTCGCCTTTGCCTTCCGGCACTTTGGTACACGATTGTGCCGTATCGTCGGTCCAACTTTTACCCACTGTGTGGTTGGCGTTTAGCCACGTTTCATCCAAAAAGACAACTTTGCTCCAATCACTTATGTTTTTGGCCTTCCTTAAAAATCTACATCTTGCTAGGGCAATGTCAGTCCTATCCATAATAATCTTTCTTTTGTTAACTTTTTTGTAAACAAAGCCAATATCTTTTATAACTTGCCGTAGCGAAGTAATACCTCCTTTGAACAAGTCAGCTTCTTTTAATGATTTTAGAAGCTTGAGCAATGTGGGTAGCTCCATTCTTCTATAATAATCATAAATATGATTTCTAATAGCAACCTTAGCAAAATCATCCAAATCTGTGATTGGCTTCACCTTGGTCCGCTTTTTGTTGGGTGTCGATAATTTATTTTCAAACATCCCATCTTGGCCAATTTTCTCACGTGTTATACGCGAAACAGTATTGCGGCCAATATCAAGAGCTTCGGCTACTCGTTCTACAATATGATTCAATGGTAACAACGGTCCATTATTTTGTTGTTCTCTTTCAAAGTAGTATCGGAGGCGAACAACAAGCTCCCTGGCCTGACTACCCAAAACAGTTTTTTTTGTATGCTTAGGCATGGTAATAACAACAAACTCAACAAACTTATAACAAATAACAATTTAACAAAAATGAAAACAAACAATGAAATCGTAATACGTGTCACATTAAGTCACAATATAACGCGCTTGCACTCGTACTCGCACTCACAGCATCGCACGGGTAAACAACATGGCCGCCGCGCCGATGCACCATAGAGCAAAAATGTTGTCACGAAAAAAAAAACATAAACCCGATTTTGATTATTTTATATAAGTACAAAGATAATTATGTAGCCATAAAACATTTATATTGACAAGTTTATACACGTAGCACACACGTAGTTACACTGCACAACTGAATAATACACTAATTTTCATAACAATATTAAAGAGAACTAGATTCACGCTGCGAGTATCGTTAGCGATAAAAATGAATTGCATAACCTCACATCCCTACGTGGTACTGACAAATGTCAACGTCATACGGGCAACTGTCACCCGCACCATGCTACAGCGCAAATAGTGTAGTGGTTCAAATGTCAAAAATCCCTTTATTAGGAAAATGGCAAATTTCTTTATTAATGCAAAGGTGACTTGGTTTATCGTTACTGTGACAAACGAAAACACTTTATTTGATGAATCCTTAAAGAAAATTTTAATTAATATCAATCAGGAGAAAAGTTATTGCAAAAATATATGTTGATCCCTAGACACTTTTGATGTGTGTATTTAAATTGATTTGATGTAGGTACATAATGCTTCGTGATAGGTCTTTTTGCAATTTGTATAAATATACAAGTCTAGTTTAAGCCAGCATATATTCCCCTAGATCATCGAGGAAGGTTTCCTAGAGTTCATCAACAACATCTTGATGATCGGCATGATCCCCGCATTGTTCAGCGATGACGAGAAGGACTCCCTTATCAATGGTGTGCGTAATGACAGCATCGAGGCTGGATATGGGGTTGCCAAGTTAGTACGCAATACCGATTTGTACGGCTTTTTAGAAAATAAGTAAAATTAAGGCACTGAGCACACGATGGGCAATTTGTTCACGAACAATTTGAAATCGTATGGAAATCCCGGCATTTTGTTCGCGTGCGCTTTAGATTTCCATATGATTCCAAATTATCCGCAGACAATTTTTCCATCGTCTGCTCAGTACCTTAGGATAATGTTAGGTAAAACTACAGTAACAATATTTGTAAATACTGGAGCACCATGTATCTATCAACATAATTAACTTCCTAATACTATGTCCCTATTTTAGTATACTTAGTAATTTTTATGTCTTGTACATCAAAGTCAAAGTCAAATCATTTATTTCAAATAGGCCCATGTATGGCACTTTTGAACGTCAAAATTTACAAAATAATATAATTGATTCTATTCGCCCGTTTCAAAAGGTAGTTTTCGTATGGAGAAGAATGGGCAAGAAAGTCCACCGTTACTCTTTTAAAATGTTTTACGATAGTTTGTATAAGTACGTTCATTAGTTAAATAATTATATGTCAAGATGAACATCGCCTTCACATACTATAAGTATATGATTAATGTATATATAAGATATTGTAAAACATTTTAAAAGAGTAACTATGATGTTTCTTGTTCAGTATTCGACACTACCTTTTGGAAGAATCAATTATCAACTAGAATCAATTCTAATTCTTGAAAATATAACATTCAAAAGTGCATTCCATTTCCATTTGATTTTGACTTTGTTAAAGGCCCCTTGCCTTTCGCATCGGGCCGCGTATTTACGTTTCCGTGTGCAATAGGAGGCACCACTGCCTTGAATGAAGCACAACTTTCAAACCCGTGCCCAATTGGAGGATTAAATTCCATGCATCGCATTAAACATGTTCAATGTTTAGAAGAACAGTTTGCGTTGCAAACCCGTGTGCGATTGGAGGACAAGTGCCTTAAATTGCATTTGGAAAGGGAGTCAGCGTAACAAACCCGTGCGTGTTTCAAAGCAGTGCTGCCTCCTATTACACACGGAAACGTAAATACGCCATCGGGCCGCAGCGCATTGCATTCAAGTTTAACAAAGCCCGGTCCGGACCGCTAGTAAAGCGCGCTAGTTCGTATAAAATGAACGAAAGTGATCGACGCGGCCCGATAGCTTTTGCCGGCCGCCCAAATGTACGTCAGCCAGGCTGATGGACATTTGCGACAAGCAAAAGCTAGTAACACACTATAAAAAAAAAAAAAATTGAACGGCCGAAGCCCGGCCCCGGAATGGTCAGTTTTCATAAATATATTTAAAAGTATTTATTTTAAATGATTTAATTATAAATATATGTGAGATCCTCACAACAAGCCCTTTCGTTTGATATGTCACACGGTATAGTTCGCAAATCATTTTATTTTTTATTTTTTCCAATTTGCCTCCCCAAACTGATTGAATTATTTTGAATATGGGTGCCCCCAAAATAATTCAAAATAATTCATTTATTTTTGTTACACATCCGTGTTTGGATCGCAGAAATTCATATGTGTACCTCAACTTAGTCGGCACTGGTCCGTTTAGACATATTATTCGGAGCAAATTGGCTGAGACAGACGAACAGACAGATAGACACACGAGTGATCCTATAAGGGTTCTGTTTATTAATTCGGACGTACGAAAACCTAAAAAAGACTTAACAAATAAAAAAACATAAAGTAAAAAACAATTGTATTCTGCGTAGGACTTAGTAGGTACAGTGCGTGCCATTAAAGATGAGACCTGACACACCACGTGATTTGACTTGCGCAGTAGACGATTTATGGGTCTCGTTAGCGGTATGAAGTCTGCGCCGGGGCGTCATCGGGGCGGCGGAAGGAGCGGCGGGAGGCGCGGTCGAGTCTCATCTTTCGTGGCGCGTATTGTACGTAATACTTAAAGATGACTCACATTTCGTACAGTCTGACAGTATCATCTTCCATTCTTCCGATTTCAGGGACTCAGTATGGAACTTCTTCTGCAACAGATGTTGTGAAAATCTGCACGTGGTACTGTCCATGTCTCCCAGCGGTGACATTTTGAGGAACAGGTAAACGTTCACATTAAAAAATATAATCGCATAATCAGCTTATAACGTTCTAACTGCTAGGACCAGTGGTAAAGTAAGCCTGTCGGGGGCCCGGGGCGGCAAAACAAAATGAGGCCCGCCCGGTCTTCTCAATAAAGTAGAAATTTCTAGAAACATTTTGAAGAAAATTAATAGTGACAAAAAAAAAAACAAGTATAACGTGCGTTTTTATACCTACTCTTTATAAAACATGGGCCTCGCTCCCAGCAGGTTTTTTTTTTTTAAAGCGATTTACTTTTCATCTCCGTATTGTGCCATTCACGGACATCTTCATCGAAAAGCAAGTATATGAGATGCAAAAGTGAGAGAGGCGTGCTCGAAAATTTTAGCACACCAACTTCTGTTGGTTAGAGTTACCTTATCGATTTAGGTATGTAGAAAAACCTGTCAATTAATAGAATATTGACACAAATTGGTACTATTCTATTCTATCAGATGTCGGAGTTTCCCCGGGTTGGTGAACAATACTACAATAGACTGGCAGTTCGCGTGGCCGAAGCAGGCGCTATTGGCTGTGGCCAATGTCTTCCTCGCTGACGTATGTATTCTTTCAATTTGTCTTAAGAGGGGTGCATTCTGAAAGTTGTTAACGCCGCAAATAACTGTCAAATGTTTCGCTGTTTTGATTAATTTGTCAATATTTCTGAGGAAAAATTATGAAATATCGCTTTGTTGTAGGTACTAAAATTTTGATTAAAATTGCAATAACTAATATCGTTACACTGAACATTTAGTTTTAGATGTAAAAAAACCACTCGAAAATGCAACTCATAACCAATATTTTAGTGCAACACAGAGCGATAGTCACCTGCGGCCCGATGTCAACGTGTTGATTCTAGCCGTCAGAACAGTAGACGTATTTATATTAATAATTGTTCTGTATGTAGCCTAGGATTGGAGAAATTTTATAGTGAATATACGTACGCTCGCTAAGCGGTACGCTATCGGCTGTGATGTACTCACTCCGTGCCGCAGATAGTCTAAAAGAGTCTAGTGACTAAATCGCCACTCTGTATATTAATTTGTATTCGCTATTATACAACCAACTGGAGTCGATACAGTCAAACTTGCTTTTAAGTTAAGCAAAATAAAACTTGCTTAGCTTGCGTAGCCTTAATATGTGCAAATCAACTATCAATGTCTAAAAAAGAGATCATAAATTTAAACTTAATTTCCTTCAAATCTCAGGTGGCGAAAATCCCCGAAGAGTTCCGACCGATTATAGTGGAGCACGTGGTTCACGTGCACATGTCGATCGCGTATTACTCCCAGGAGTTCCTTCTGCGCCTGCGCAGAAACAACTACGTCACGCCCAAGCATTACATGGACTTCCTCACCAACTACCTGTCGCTGCTTAAAGAAAAGGACGCTTTTATTGTGGCACAGGTATGTGTAATTTAATCATTAATCATTTGTAAAATATGTAATAACCCGAAAGGAGATATTTTGTTACAACAAAGTTAAAACAAAAAATTAAAAAAAAAAATAGAGGTCGGCGAATATCGGTCAGACAAACGCTGCGGAAAACAGAACTAAAAGACAAACGTCCATCTATTCGCAATCGGTCCTACAAGAATCGAATCATATTGTATAACCGATTCCTGGCGATTCCGATCCGATCTTCGTCATTATTTCAGAGGCATTATAAACGCAAAAAAATAAAATTGGTCGATGACAGATTCTCCTACTATACTACTCCTACTACTCATACTATTTTTGTTCGACCGTTGTCGAACAAAAATCACTAAACAATCATTAACAAAGTGAAGCAAAAAGTTTTATGTATGGACCATACAACACATGGACACGATTACAATAGAAACGGTGACGACAATTGCTGAACAATCATCCGCATTATCATCATTTCAGCCGAAAGACGTCCACTGCTGGACATAGGCCTCCCCCAAGCACTGCCACTTCGACCGATTCTGTGCTTCTCGCACCTTGTGGCCTTCACCAGGTCATGGGTCCACTTTGTGGGAGCCTTTCAACGCTACGTCTTCAGGCGTTGATTTAACATTATTATTATATTGTCTCAGTGCGAGCGCCTGATAGGCGGACTGGCTAAGATAGCAGAAGCAAATGTTCAGCTCGAAGACCTGAACGCGAAGCTAGCGGTGCAGAAAGTCATCGTCGCCGAACAAACCAAGGAGTGCGAGACTCTGCTCGCGGAGATCACCAAAGGTTAGTTACTTTATTACTAGCTTCCGTCAGGGACTTCGCCCGCGTAATTATTTTGTAAATTATACCCTATAAGAACCCTAGTAAGGATTTAGCATTCTACTGTTAAAATATTTTTTTAAATTGGTGCGGTAGTTCTTCAGTTTATTAATTACAAACAAAAATACAAATTTGTTTTCTCTTTATAATATTAGTGTAGATAAATTTTATATATAAAAATGCTCCCTGACTGACGAGCATTCGCTTTTAATGATACATTACAGATTCAGTTTTGACCATTACGTTATGATACTGTCTCCCTGACTGACGAGCACTCGCCTATAATGTAACATTTCAGACTAAATATTACAGACATTGCGCACTGTAATGCTCGTTTCTTCTCCCTCACTGATATAATGCTCGAATTGTATCATTACAGGTTGCGCACTGTAATGCTCTGTTCTTCTCCCTCACTGATGAAATTCGACTCTAAACGTTACATTACAGGCAAATGCTCCCGGTGACCTTAAAGAGAAACAGTACTATTTGTTTTTCTTTTAAGGTATCAGCAATTCGGCATAAACTTTTAACCATATAACAGAGTGGTAATTTGCGATAGGGCTAGTTACCTTAACAGCTGTTTCTATTCGAAAACGTTCTTAGGAAATCATCCTTAACTTTAAGGCCGCGTCCACTCCTAACCGAAAGCAATTGTCGCGCGAGTACGCAAACGTTGCGCTCGTTTAAATGAATAAGACGTACTCGCCGATAGCCGATGGGGCCGCAACGTTCTGGGACTGCGTACCGGAAGACGCTTGGCGCTGGTGAAGGCCGCAGGAATCCGCGGAATGCGAGTAGCACAGAACCGCTCGACGTGGCGGTGTTTCAGGGTGGCCTATGTCCAGCAGTGGACGTCTTTCGGCTGAAATAACGAAGTTCACATTCTCGCGCAATTAATCAAGCCGCGTATGAACGTCATTATTCAGGTAAACGATCGCATAATCACCTATTCGAGCGACGGTCGCTTGGGTTAGAGTGTTTGCCACCTACATTTAAACATTTTGGAATAAAAGTATAGTCAGGTAGAAACACGAAAATTTACATGTTTTGTTTTTATGCCAATCGATAAAGTTCTATAAGAATTAAAAGACTGCCGGACCAAATGAGGTAAGAGTACTAGAAAAGTCACAAATCACAAAAAAACTCATTTCATTTATTTTAAAATATTATATCAATAACTTCTTTTCGAACAGCCACAACCGCAGCAGTAGCAAAGCAAACAGTTGCTTCGATAAAATCAACGGAGATCACAGAACAAAGTGCTATCATTTCTGAAGAGAAGGCGGATGCTGAGGAGGCTCTGTCAGAGGCTCTCCCGGCCTTGGAAGCTGCGAGGCTCGCTCTGGCAGACCTTGAAAAGAATGATATCACCGAGATTAGATCCTTTGCGACACCACCCGAGGCTGTGCAGGTTAGTGGCCCACTGGTTGTTCCAAAAGGTAAGGTGGATGCTTCGATCAAGAATATACTAGAGCAATAATAATTGCTTTCCATTAAGCATGTTCAATTATTGCCATTCAGGACATGCATGCGCTTTCATAAAATAATTGAATGCAAGTTGCCATTCAATAATTGCATACGATTTCTGTTTACACCAAGGCAATTTTTGCATCTAAGTTTTGCCTCGTCGAAACACCGAGTTACACGTCCTTGTACAATTGACTCAAGAATTGCCTGTATTTGCGCTGCCAAATATTTCATTCAATTTTATTGAACGTCTTCTCCAGATTTTTTTGGGTTCGTTCTTTTCCGCACTCATGAATAACAGAAAATTTTCATGCCAAAATTTGATGCGATGTTATTGGACGTGCTGCTTACACCTTTACCAGTTTTGAACGGCAACTAACTTGTCCGTATCATGCAACAGTTGTACACACGGCTACATATCAAGCTATACATTTCCAGTATAAGCTGACCTCTCATTGTACGGAAATCATATACAATGCAATTTATTAATTGAGAATATAAATGTACTATCAATCACAGCCAGTTGAGCTATGAGTTTTTGTTCGTGTTACTGTATCTAGTGTATTTTTGTTCGTGATACTGTATCTAGTATATTTTTGTTCGTGATACTGTATCTAGTTATTTTGTTCGTGATACTGTATCTAGTTATTTTGTTCGCGATATTGAATCTTGTATATTTTTGCTCGTGATACTGTATCTAGTATATTTTTGTTCGTGATACTGTATCTAGTATATTCTTGATCTAAGTGTAGAAGCCAAATCCCGTTTCACATGACTGTTGGCACTAAAAAGACTTTACACAATAAGACCTTGTTTGGGAATCTGAATTAGGCTTCCAAAAATGTGTGGCATAACTCAGCCAGGTTGAGGTTTAGTAAACAGCCAACTGTCTTCACAAGTCTAGTACTTAGTAGTTTATCTCCATCAATACTAGAAAAAAGACTTTCTGTTACGCCTTCAAGTGTGCATTATAAATCCATCATGATCTGTCCGAGATAATGTTTTGACGTGTCAAAGTGATTTTTACAACCGATTTGCAGAAATATCATTTTTCCATCCTACCCCACCCTATTTCTATTCACCAGATCGTATGCGAGTGCGTGGCCATAATCCGAGGCGTCAAAGAAATCAATTGGAAGGGCGCTAAGGGCATGATGGCCGACCCCAACTTCTTGCGAAACCTGCAGGAGATGAACTGCGACCTCATCACGCAGAAGCAAGTCAAGGACGTAAAGGTACACATGAAGAAGAGCAAGAAGTTGGATACTATGCAGAGTATCAGTAAAGCTGGGTAAGCTAATTTTAACGTAAAATGTTAAAACAATAAGTTATATTTTTGCGTACAAGAAATAGCTGTACGCCAAATAGCATTGCAGTAGTTTAGGTAAGCGAATTGCGTTTAAGGTTAGCGCTAAACATATTTAAAATTTAATTCAGTCTCTATCAACTTCAACGAAGTGACAGAAACAGAACGATGCTTTAAATATGTTTATCTAATCTCATAACGGAAAATTGGAACTATAAACTTCAAAACAAGTTTAAATTGACATACTTCATAAACACAATACCGAAATTTAAAAATACAATCATATTAAAACACTTTTTCTCTAAAAAAATAATGTTATAAAATTATTTTATATCTCCAAGGAGCTATGCTATGTTACCACTTTTTTCAACTTCCATACCAAATATAGCAGAAAAATAATGTGAAAAAACCATTATTTTTTTTAAACCTAGTCAGTAATGTATTTTTTCCTATTATTTAGCAAACCTTATCAAGAAATTTAAAAATCAGACGTTAGCCTGCAGTTATCCTTGAGATGAAATCAAATTTTTATTTTATGTTTATACAATATCTTAAGTAAATCAAAGGCGAAATATACCATTTTTTCGAGAGCGCAAAAGGCATACAACTATTAACTATACTCACCTTAAGACAGGTTATAGGTTAACAGATGCTGTGACTGACACGAATGGTTTATCACCACGATAACTGAACTTTTATAGTTACACAGATTTAATCTTACAATTATTTCAAGATTTCTCCCAATTAGTTAGGTAATTGACAAAAGAGGGTTTTTTTTCGTGCACGGAGGTTTTTTTGTATAATATTACTAAAACCTTCAATTAAGATATGCGCACCAGATACCAGGTGACGGAATCTTACAATGTTATTTATCGGCTTACTGTACTCATATTTTTGCAATAAATATTATTTTCTATTCGTTTCTCCTTCCACAGCTATGGTCTGCTGAAATTCGTGATCGCCGTACTGGGCTACTGTGCCGTATATAAAGAGGTGAAACCCAAGCAGGACAAAGTGGAAGCTCTCGAGAAGGAGTACACCGAAGCGTGCAACTACTTGGCGTCCTTGAACCGCGAGATCGATCGGCTGCAGAAAACACTTGACAAGCTCAATAATAAATACGAAACTGCTATGTTGAGGAGGCAGGAGCTGCAGGAAGAGACTGATATTATGATGCGGAGGTAGTCCTTTTTTCCTATCTATATGTTTAAGGGCCGATTTCTCATCATTACAGAAATGACTATCTTTTGACGCGGTAAGGGCGAATCGTAACGATTTAAATCTTTGCCGCTGCCAACATTGTTATGACAGCCGTCACTGCGGCCGTTAGTGATGCCCAATGCTCTTCTAAGAAACTGTAGCTTTGGTTGTTGTGTTAGCATGTTGAGAAATTAATTTTAATATTGCTAATACAGCACTATGTTTGGACGACCCATTCACATGTGCATTCATCTCATTCGTTCTATTTATGTGTCATACCTTAATGGTATAATATTCATGGTAGCTTTTTATGTTTGTCTTTTCTTTTTAGTAATCTGATTTAAATACTCTTCCTTTCTTTTAAGATTGGTCGCTGCCGACAAACTGATGTCGGGCTTATCAAGCGAACAAAAGCGCTGGACATTAGACTTGGCAGCGCTTTACGTGGAACAATCCCGCTTGATCGGCAACTGTTTACTATCAGCTTCATTCCTGAGTTACGCGGGACCGTTCTCGTTTTCGTTCAGGCAGACCATGATATATGAAGACTGGTTGGGCGACATATTGGAGAGAGGCATACCACTGACTCAGCCGTTTACTATTGAGAAGAATTTGACTAATGAGGTTGAGATTAGTGGGTGAGTTTTTTTTAATGAGAATATTACCTGGCTAGTAGTATTTAGAATCGCCATAACTCCGTATAAGTTTCGGACAATTAATTAGGTGGATAATTTCGTATTTCATTTTTTTATTACTAGACAGAAAAACATGCCTAATTTCCATTTGTACCGTAAAATTATTCATAACGAATTGACGAAATATGTTTTTTTTTTTTAATTATTGTTAACTATTAAAATTGTTTGTAACATATCATTGCAACGTTAATTCAAAACTGACTTTTGATGAGTTTTACAATCACACATAGATACACATACCTACATGAACACACACACCTTTTCCCTATGCGGGTCGGCAAGAAACTGCTGAACGCCAGCTGCTAAGATCCTTACTAAGGAGTAAGTATCTTAGCAGCTGGCGTTCAGCAGTTTTTGCTTCGTTTACGTTCATATATCTGGTCATACACGCACAATTTGTTGATTACATAATTTTTACTGATTTAAGTAACCAATTTTTACTGAAATGCTTAACTTAACAACAACTTTAGTTGGAACTCGGAAGGTCTACCTCCCGACGAGCTGTCTGTCCAGAACGGCATCCTCACGACGAGAGCGTCCCGGTTCCCGCTGTGTATCGACCCGCAGACGCAAGCGCTGTCCTGGATCAAGAAAAAAGAGGCGAAGAATAATCTAAAGGTACGTGTTATTGTCATATTTTACACTGTTTTTATTAGATAGCCAGACATTAATCGCGTGTGACATAAGGAGAAACAGAATCTAGTACGTTTAGTGATAGGATCTAGTTTATGGCACTCTTTGGGTACAGAAATTTCTTGTGAAGATCGACAACAGGGAGTGAAATCTGACTTGGATATTCGAAATTATGCAAAATGAAGTGTATAGCCGGGTAACCAGTGTAAGAGAAACGCAGATGCTTAAAAATGACACTATAATTACACGAATCACATAAGTTTAAATCTAATAGAACTTTTGAGATAAAGCGCGCGCACATCGAACTTACTGAAGTACTAGTATATTATCTGTGACTGAAGCATGCGCGGGCGCTCTCAGACGGGCGGCCGGGTAACCACACTGGGTTGCCTTCGTAGCATTTACATACTGCCGCACGCTGTGAGTGTTATTCTTTATAAGTAAGGAAACATGGTATTAACTGCCTCTGTGTTCTAGTAGTTCGACCACCCGTCTCAAGTCCCGGGTTCGATTCCCAGAAGCAAAGGACTTGAACAGTTCCTGCCTTCGATTTCGGGAACATGTGCAGGATTATAGTTTTTACACTAAGATTTAAAAATAAAGATCTAATTTATCATGGTTATATTATTCCAACTTATAACCATGATAAATTAGAGCCCTGGGTAAAATATCTGAAAAAGAGTGTATTAATTGCTTCTGCTTCTCTCTTCTATGCACTTCCCGATGATGACGTTCCGTTGTATCAATCTGGTAACCATAATAAGCTACACATAGTATGGGTAAAATTAATTAAGAACGATTTAATTTCGATCAAGTGAATTTTAATGACTTGGAAATTGTCACAGGTTAGGTTAGGTTTTTATTGACACAAATGTGAAGATCGAACACCATCATTTTTATATTCACTGCGTATAAAGGAGTATTATTTCTTTGACAATGCATGTGATAGTAGTGGCGGACAGTTGTGTAGGGACCAAAGGGGTAACAATCTTTTTCTTAACCAAAAAAAAAATTTTAAAAAAAATTAAAATAAAAAAAAAATTAAAATAATATCAAATAACCAAATCTAAAAAATCAATCAATCTATTTAATTAATTTAAATTTATTAATTCAATCGATTGGAGTCAAAGCATGAAAAATTGATTCACAAAAACTCTGATTTTTGAATTGATATTTCATAACATAACATCATGCCTTGTTTCCCCGAAGGGTTGGGCAGAGGTGTCCCTGTAGCAGGTACACCCACATTTCGCCAGTTATGTTAAAGTTCCGTGTAATAGGTGGCGAGCGTATAATATTTCCATCAACCGGGCACAAATCTGCTCCTGAGAAATTCCAGATGGTAAAAACAAATAACACTGCCTGACCCGGGAATCGCACCCAGGTCCTCATGCTCAGCTGTAGAGCTTACGACCACTAGAACAACAAGGCAGTCAAATAATTTCGATTTTACTGTGTTAGATTAGAAAAAAAAAACAATAATTTATCGATCTCAGGTCGCCATTCACCACCAACTCTATTTGCACATCCGATCTTGGCGTCACGTCAGGTTTTTCCAGTTCACGTTGTATTTACGGGTTCTTTGTATACTATGCGATTATTGTTTTCTATTTCTAACGACCATTGCGATTGTTTACGGACTGACATGTTCAAAACCCGATTACCATTGTTTTTCGTAAAGGATTCATCTGTTTGGTCTACGATTCCTTGAAATGGATATTATGATGAGGTGCTTAAACTGTTTCATATAAAGGCATTATTATGTCAACACTAACCTTACCCCTGCAAGCGAGACTCGGCCGATGATGGTTGAACAATCAGTGCAGTGGCGTGCCTAGGGGTCAAAATTAGGGCAAGCCGCCAGACTTTTTACGATAAAAAAAACAGCCAAGTGAGGGTGTTAACGCCAATTTCATATTTATAAAGAGATGCATGATCTACATTGATTTAGTTGCCAATAAACCTCGTAAAGAACAGTCGCATTTTATTCAAAAATCCATTGACACAGTGCTAGCAAAAGTAAACCTTATCATCCTGAACATATGGTCGATTACGAGCCGGATCAAACCTCATTAGAAATTGACGGAGCACTCGACGAGAGAACAAAAGAACCGCATTCCATAGCGCGATAAGGGACCACCTGGTGTTGTTTTGCACGAATTTCCGAGAACCAGTCAATTAGTGTGTGTGCAAAGTGTATTGGTGTATCGTTTGAACTTTAATAACTTAGAAAATAGACTATTCTCAATTAGACATTGAAGTACATTTGGAAGATTCTTGTGATTTACATATAAACAATGACGTCTGAAGCAGATCAAGCGTTATCTGTACTTGAAGATTTGGCGTCCATACTCAAAAAGACCCAAATAAACCTTAGAAAGTGCCCAAAAGAACGTTTATCGAAGCCTGCATATTTACGAACTCGTATTCAAACCATTGAAGACTATTGGGTATCTTTTAAGAAAGCGCACCAAGAGTTATTGAAAAGTACAACTCGGGAACAACGTGGAATTTTACCGTACTACGTGAATGAAGAATTCCTTCTTCATGAAGACTTGTACCTATGCATGTTAGGAGAGCTTAGAGAAATGTTGGATGCATGCACTTCGAAGACGACTGACCATGACCATCCTTCATGCAGCAACACGTCGTGTGATTCAAAATTACGACCGAAAGTAATGCTACCTAACATACAACTTCCTCCGTTTTCCGGTAACTACGAAGAATGGCCTACATTTAAAGACTTGTATGTATCACTAATTCATACATGTCCGACGCTAAGTGATGTTGAAAAACTACACTATTTGAAAACCAGTATCACGGGCGAAGCGGCGTCTTTACTGAAAAGCATTCAAGTAACGGGTGCTAATTATGTTCAAGCATGGGGAACGCTCAATTACCGATACAATAACAGGCGGATCATAGTAAATGCATTAATGAAACGATTATTCTATCAGAAAAAATGTACTAGTCAAACGGCGGCACAGCTGAAGGCCCTCCTGGATTGTACCACCGAAGTTATTAATAGTCTGGGAAATGTGAAAGTGCCTACTGATTCCTGGGATCCAGTAATCATATTTCTGGTTGTGCAGAAGTTGGACCCGGAGTCACACAAAGAGTGGGAGCAAACTGCCTACTCGGTAAACTCCCAAGAACTGCCTACTTGGAAGGAATTGCGCAAGTTTTTGGAAGTCAAATTCCGGACGCTTGAAATGATTTCCCCGACGACCACCAGTAAACCCACCAAAGAGCGTGTTCTACATGTGACAGCAACAGATAATGATAAACAACAAAAACCATGTGCTTTATGTAAAGAAACGCACACACTGTGTCATTGCAGCACATTCAATAAAATGACAATTAATGAAAGAAGCGAACATGTCAAAGCAAACAAATTATGTTTCAACTGCCTTGGGGCGGGACATTCGGTGTTCAAGTGCCGGATGCCAATGTCTTGCCGCACCTGTAAGAGACGACATCACACACTTTTACATCAACCCAAGAAGATTGATGAAGCGACTCAAAATGTAGAAACCAAGCAACCGACTTCATCCAGCCAAGCAGATGTAGAAGAAAAGAAGGTTCACACAATGGTTACGTCTCATTATACCGCGGGGCAGAAGATATCGCTGTTGGCTACAGCAGTAGTAATTTTGAAGAGTGAACACGGACACACTACTGTTTTAAGAGCGCTCATAGATTCAGGATCTCAAGCATGTTTCATAAGCGAGAAGGTAACTCAGATCCTGAATCTAGAAAAAACACCAGTAAATCTAATCGTCACCGGAATGGAAGCAATGAAGATGAAAGTCAAGCATGAAGTCAAGTTTCAAGTATTGTCACGGTGGGAAAACCAATTCAACTTACCTATCAGAGCCTACGTGATGTCTAAGCCCTTGACTTCGAATATACCGATGAACACCATGAGGGGGACTGATTGGCCGCACATAGCGAACCTCCAACTAGCAGATGCAAATTATTATGAATCAGGACCTATTGATATGTTGTTGGGTGTAAACGAATATGCAGCAATTCTCAAGCAGGGACTCATTAAAGGTCCACCAGATACACCATGTGCCCAAAATACCTACCTGGGATGGATATTAATGGGTGGAATTACAATCAAACTGAATGCAAGAGAAAAATCATTGACAGCCATGAAGAAAGAAATTAACATAGACGATTTACTGACAACAATATGGGAAGTTGATACGGACACGAAAAGAAAACTTACCCTAACTGAACAACTATGTGAAAACATATACGAGAAGACACACAAGCGAGATAAAGATGGGAAATACATAGTTAAGCTACCGTTTAAAACAGAACAACCAAAATCAGTTGAGGGCAACACAAGAGAAATAGCGAAGAGAAGACTCCTTCAACTAGAAAAAAGATTTAATCAAAACAAAGAACTAAAGCAAGAATACATAAGGGTGATCAATGAATATAAAGAATTAAAACATATGGAAGAGGTACCTAAGGATGAAATAAATAATAAATCAGTATACTTACCTCACCATGCGGTGATCCGTAGTGACAAGGAAACGACGAAGACTCGTGTTGTTTTTGACGCCTCGTGCAAGGGCTCCAATGGAACTTCACTAAACGATGAACTCTTATTGGGTCCAATATTACAAGATGACTTAAGAAGCATTATCATTAGATGGAGAATGCATGCTGTTTGTTATGTTTCTGACATTCACAAGATGTACAGAATGATCTGGACAAATAAAGAAGACATCGATTATCAAAGAATTCTATGGAGAGATAATACATCAGAAGACATCAAAGACTACAGACTTTTAACTGTGACATTTGGAACAGCTTCCGCACCTTATCTCGCCGTAAGGACACTCATGCAATTGGCTGATGATGAAGGCGACAAATATCCCGAAGCAGCAAAGATATTGCGCGAAGATTTTTACGTCGACGATGTTATGTCCGGACACGATGACCTGGAACAAGCTATACGAATTAGTCAAAATCTAAAAAAACTACTGCATCTAGGTGGCTTCGAACTGAAAAAATGGTCTTCAAACAACCGTGATTTCATGGAGACTATCGAACCAAGCGAAAGATCATCTAATGCACATCTGGAACTAAAGATTGATGGAACAATTAAAGCCTTGGGCATACAATGGAACTTGGGTAAAGACCAATTCGAATATAATCTGAACTTACCAGCTATCGGCAAAACAATCACAAAGCGAAGCATTCTGTCTGACATTCAAAAGTTATTCGACCCACTCGGATGGATTGCCCCTTGCCTCGTTATGGCAAAGATTTTAATTCAAAAGCTTTGGCAGGAGAAGATTGATTGGGACGAAGTGTTGAATACAACACTGGCTGAAAAATGGGCTACAATACGATCTGATCTTGAAAATGTTAACGGAATCTACATAAATAGATGGATGGGAACACTGAGCTCGAGGAAAGATTCCATAGAAGTCCACGGATATTGCGATGCTTCAGTACAAGCTTACGGTGCTGTGGCTTACTGCCGAGTCACAAACTCAGATGGCACAGTGAAAAGCACAATCATTGCGGCAAGGACAAGAGTAGCACCTTTGAAAACCATTTCATTGCCTAGACTAGAACTGTGTGGAGCATTGTTGTTATCCAAACTACTCAAGCAAATAAGGCAAGCAATGAGAATACCCACAACACAAATTTATGCTTGGACAGATTCTTCTATTGTCATCTCCTGGCTACATGGAGATCCGAATAGATGGAAGGCGTTTGTGGCAAACCGCGTTGTCGAAATCACATCTAATGTAAGTTGTAGCCAGTGGCACCATGTCCAATCCCACGATAATCCAGCTGATATTGCATCGAGAGGCTTGTTAGTAGCCAATTTGAAACGTTGCGACCTGTGGTGGAATGGACCACAGTGGTTATCACACCAGAAGATACAGTTCACTAGTCTTAACGTAACCCCAACAGACCTAGAGAGAAAGAAAAACACCTTACAAACTCTGAAAGTAACACAAAACGAAAATGAGGGAAGTAATAGATTGTCTGCGCAACTCGATAGCTTTGATACATTGACTGAACTACTGAGAACTATCACCTACTGCCGAAGATTCCTGAAACAAAATAAATTAGAAAAAAACATAGATAGTACAATCACAACTGAAGAACTCGAACTCTCTTTGCAAGCCTGTATAAAATTAGAACAAGAGGAAGAATTTAAAGAAGAGATAGAAAGCTTAAAAAGAAAGAAAAGAGTTAAAAGATCAAGCAAATTAAAATCATTAAATCCTTACCTTGACGAGAATGGAGTCCTCAAGGTGGGCGGCCGGCTCAGGAACGCAGAGTTGACGGAAGAATGCAAGCATCCAATAATTCTGGGTCGAAAAAGTAAACTTACTTATCTTATAGTAGCAGAAGCCCACTCGAAGACGTTGCATGGAGGTATACAGTTAATGCTTACTTACCTTAGATCCAAGTATTGGATAATGCGAGCGAAAATGCTGGTCAAACAATACATCCATCGTTGCTTGGTATGTGCTAAGCTAAATGCAAGGGTGAGAACACAAGTAATGGGAGACTTACCAAGCGTACGGGTGAAACCAGCACGAGCATTCCTCAACTCAGGTGTCGACTTTGCTGGACCCTTCCAATTATTGATGAGTAAGGGCAGAGGAGCCAAAACTACCAAGGCCTATATAGCAATATTCATTTGCATGTCCACCAAGGCAATTCATTTAGAATTGGTTGGTGACCTGAGTACAGCAGCGTTCATAGGCGCCTTCAAGAGGTTTTGCGCCCGCAGAGGAAAATGCACAAATCTGTGGAGCGACCAAGGACGCAATTTTGTTGGCGCTAATAAGCAACTATATGAAGCCTGGAAGGAAGCTGGTTTGCAATTTGATGATAAAATCGCCGAGTTACTTGCAAACGACGGAACCCAATGGCATTTCATACCGGCTTATTCACCTAACTTCGGAGGATTATGGGAAGCCGGAGTGAAATCCATAAAATATCACATGAAGAGAGTCCTCACTACAAACTTAACATTCGAAGAGATGATGACGGTTCTCTGCGAAATAGAAGCATGCCTGAACTCGCGTCCATTATGCCCAATGAACGATGACGCCATGCAAGCACTGACACCTGGTCATTTTTTAATAACGGAAGCACCAGTCACCGTCCCGAACCCAAATCTTAAGGACGCTAAAATGAGCAACTTGACACGCTGGCAATACACGCAAAAATTGTTGAGTGACTTCTGGTTGAGATGGCAGAAGGAATACCTCACAAGACTCCAGCAGAGACCGAAATGGTTAAAACGCGAAGAAGAGTTTAAGAAGGGAGACATAGTACTGATCAAGCAAGATAACCTCCCACCGGGGAAATGGTCCATGGGACGCATCACCGACAAGCACCCCGGCCCCGACGGTTTAACCAGAGTGTATAGCGTAAAGAGCGGTGACACTATAACCAAGCGATGTGTGACAAGGTTGTGTGCTTTACCAATCGATACCGCACCAGATGAGATAATTGTTTAACGTTTCTATAATTTAGTTTTGCATGTATCCTAGATTCAATCAGTACCTATTGTTTTTAAAGGACTATCTATAGTCCTTTAGTGGGCGGCTTATGTTAACGCCAATTTCATATTTATAAAGAGATGCATGATCTACATTGATTTAGTTGCCAATAAACCTCGTAAAGAACAGTCGCATTTTATTCAAAAATCCATTGACACAGTGCTAGCAAAAGTAAACCTTATCATCCTGAACAGAGGGATTGACTGATTTTCATATGTTGCTCATGGTACAACATTATTATAATTTTGGTTAGAAAACCTTTAAAATTCGAAGAGGTATGTAATTGACATAAGCGCCATCTACATTAATGAATGCGCGTAATCACACCGCTTAGCCGAACCTTTTTACCATAATTCATATTCGCTTGTCACATGCAAAATTTTTCAATCAGAAGCCACTAGATGGCTCCCACATTATCGATTTGTTGTTCTATTGCCGAACGCATAATTTTACGAGTTTAAAATTTAATGTCGATTGGAAACGTTAACCTACTTAAATATTTTTTTATAATTTATTTTAATGACAATAGCCAACTCTAATATTTATTTCAAAACACCTATGAAGAATCTCTTCAATGCTAACATTATTGTTTTTTATGATCTCAAGATGTAGTACATAAGATGGTTTATTTTTCAGTGGTTTACTAAAACTACAAATTCCATAAAAACAACCCTAGTCATGTGCTTTCATGGCACCAGCTATTCACCTACATAAATTTGTATAATAGACAATCGAATGCCCACGAGTATTTCAATATATTCTTCGACTAACAAAGATGCTGTTTTTTATTTCCGAGAAATAGTTAAGTACAGTAATTTGAGGTTGGTTACGGTGAAGTAAAGAGTTACTTATTGTCAGAAAACTCAATATGCCCAAACTCAAAATACCTTTACGAACACAGTCTCCGAATTTGATGATAAAAATAACAATATAATCACTTACGAAAGCGCGGAATAACATCGCCGCAATAACTATCACATCATTTTAAACAATAAAACTAATTCATTACATCAGCACGTGGAAAATAAAATTCTAGTCTCAAAATATTAATTTCAAAACATATACAATAACAAATTCGTCGTCGCGTTTCAAAATAAAAAGTACTCTGTGCACTCAAAAGCCGGGCTTTTCATTTCATACAAATCTGCGTATATGTACTTACCAATACATCAACTAATGTAAATGTTTCTATAGCAATTTGTAGGCGAAAACTGCGAGAAAAAGAAAGGTAAGGCAAGCCAGATAAGAAGCCCACGAGTGTGAGCGAGAAGGCGCAATTGAATGCATTGTATTGGCGCGCAACAAAGCGCGCGGAATTTAAATTTTATTCATATGATTACTAAATGAATGATTCGAGTTCAATGAGTGCGTAGATCTGGCAACCTAGCTCAGTGCGCGCGGCAGAAAAAACAGGGATTTCGAAATTTGGTTATTCCTATGACATGCATGATTGAGTTCGAGTTCATTGACTGTTTCTTTTTTTATTTCTTTTTATTGGTAGGCCTAGGTTTGTTCTTGAGAATTATGATTTTATTAGGGCAAGCCGGGCTTTTTGGCTTCTATGAAGGTACCGCCACTGACAATCAGGTATGTACCTATACTACAGTGAAATAATTATATTTAGCAACAAGTCAGCTATAAAGTGTGACATAGCGGTTCGATTACATGTAAGCCAGTAAAACTTAACAAAGTAGCGTTTATTTGGTGATTTACATGACCTACGAATACTCAATCTATTATGTTTATTTCTACACATGTCTAGATAGGTAGGCGTTTGTCTCCTTGATGGTAAAAAAAGCTTCGATGGTGTGACGAATCACACCATCGAAGCGTTAGATTTTTTTTTATCGAGTTTAAGAACGATTTTCTACTATTCGTAGTAGAAAGTCATTCTTAAACTTGATAACCACAAAGCCTAGCCATTTCGAAAAGCAGGGTTATTTAGTGAAAACTAATCTATCTTTTTCACGGTTTCCTAACCTTTTTGACTCGTTAAACTTTTTATCTGTTAACTATAGAGTACAACAATTGCAAAAATAAAACAATATTTGCTGCACATTAATTTTAACACTTAGGCAAGCGCCCATAGCCACAGTGGTCATGTCTTTTTCTGCTCGGTTTGGTTGGTGGTAGGTCGTGTTCTAAGTCCACCTGGCTAGCTACCACCATCTTACCTAAGTATGTCGCCACAACAACAATCTTAACGACGTCGTTGTGTTTCGGCAAGTAGAGGTAAGATAGCCAGATCCTCTGTGGTTGAGGATTCCCGCTGAAGCTCGCTTCCACCTTCGGCCTGATCATCACGTACCATCAGGTGAGATGTAGGCCAAGAGTCACCCAGTTGCGATTTAAAATGAAAACAGTGGCACTCCGGGAGAGCCAAAAAGAGTGAAAACTTGAAAAAACAAATCGGCACCGCAGTAATCGACGCATTGATGTCTTACTCCCCGCACCGCGGAAATCAGCGCGTCGATGTCTTTTACTCCACGGTGTCGGCACAGATAATATAATACTAGTGTCGGTAAATTGCGTTACAGTGTCGCGAAATCAATGATTTAGTCACATTTCAAATATGCCCAACGCGCCTAAAGAAATGTTCACTTCAAAAATCTTAAAGAAGAAAGTATACACTCTGTGTCTTTAATTAATGTCTATAAATTCACAATGACGCTTCGAAAGAGTGCTAAAGTTAATAAAGGTCGTGCTTTTGTCCATCAATCAATCATAATCCTCATCTTCCTGCCCTTGTTCCATATTACGTGGGGTTGGCGCACCACGTTTTCTTTTTCCACTTTCCCCTGTCAACCGTCACGCTATCATTCACTTCCTTGTCTTTCATATCATTCCTCACGCAATCCATCCATCTTTTCTTTGGCCTACCTCTCCCTTTGAATCCCTTTTGAAAATATTACGTTTTAATGTAACATACATTTGAACATTTATGTAAAAGATTTAATATTTTAACAGGTGTTATCATTTAATGATCCTCAATTCCTGCGTCAGTTAGAGATGGCCATCAAGTACGGCATGCCGGTGCTGTTCCAAGATGTCAACGAATACATAGATCCAGTCATTGATAATGTGCTCGAGAAAAATATTAAGGGTATGTAAAATCACAAAAAATACAAACTGTCAGTATATTCAAACCAGTCATTTTTCGACAGTTGTACGAAATGGCTATTACACGGGAATTTTACGTAGTATTTCAATTTGATATTCAATTAATTTTCCCAACTGGATTTATAAATAAAATAGAATTGTATATTGGAATGAACATGATAAAGCGAAAGTTAATAAATTCAGTTTATGTGATATAATTGACAGATTTCCCTTTGTTCATGTTCAGGTTCCAATAAAAGAGCGTTCACATGTGACAATACCGAAGTAGGTCAATAAGCCAACCAGCTGGCGGCTGGCCGGTTGGTTGGGGCAACCAGCTATCAACTGTATTAACAGTCTATTTTACTCCTCACAATTATAAACTGGTACAGCTCGTGCCGAAAACCTGCTCAAAATTCGATAAACAGCTGTGCGATTGTGCTGCCCCATTTCTCCCCTTTTTAGTAACAGACCCCGAACGGCCTTATTATTTAAGTGTATTTAGCTATGCTTATTACCAAACAGGATTTATTTCTAAACCATCGAGCCATTTTTGAATTTCGAACTTTAACAAAGCTAAAGTTCTAATCACAAAAACTGACGTCAAACGCGTGTTAAGTTTTCAATTTTGCATTAAGAACTGTACCACGGTCAGAACAAGGTTCAAAATACAAAACAGGCTCGTAGGTTCAACCTTTGACCAAAGTTAGAACTCCTTTGGTAATAAAGACGGCGATAGTTTGGTCCAAACCCCATTCCAGTCTGATCTAAGAAATTGAATAAAATGACTGAGTATTTTATTATTATCATTTCTATTGTCATAAAATATGTAAATTCAATGTATATATTTTGCTTATAATCCAGAACTTACTAATTGGGAGAAACACAGGTGTTGTTAAGCAGCGCAGGAGTCAGGGTTTGACTTTTTTGTACACATTTTTATGCCAAGAAAGAATTATTATTAAATTATTATTATTTAATATGTGTGTTTCCAGTGGAAAGTGGCCGCTCATTCGTGATGCTGGGCAGCACAGAAGTAGATTACGACCCTAACTACCGCATGTACCTCACCACCAAGCTCGGCAACCCACAGTTCAACCCTGCCACCTACTCCAGAGCCGTCGTCATTAACTACACTGTGACCGTGCAGGTTTGTAAACATACCTTAAATCAATCATTATCTATTTTATTTATTTATTTATATATACTTTATTGTACACCACAAAAATACAAAACAAAAAAATAATCAAACACTACAAAATATACAATGGGCGGCCTTATCGCTTTCCGCGATCTCTTCCAGGCAACCTTGGAATGGACAGTGATTTGCCTGGACATAAAATGGGGCTGTCGTCGGTGCAAATAAGTATACAATTAAACTAGAATAAATACACGGATATATACATATCCTAAATAATAGATACATAAATACATACATACTTACAAAATATATAAGCAACAAAAATAAATGAAAACTAAAGATAATTTACAGTTACGTTAGTTATCTATAGTACTACAAGGATCTTTTGGCGCTTAAATTACATTGACAGGGGGCGTTTTTAATAAACATTTGTTAAAAAAAAACAAGATCATTATTTCCAACTTTTGCCACGTGGCAAGGTTGTAGGTAGTTGTACATTACCTTAAGGCGCTTCTAAACGGGCCATACTTTCCCGACAATTTGCGCTGTAACATATTGTAGGCAATATTGTCATTAAACTGTTGCTGCGATAGGTACTCAGCACAAATATTGAAAGAAAAGAAAGAAAAAACGTTTATTTGCGGTAAAGATGACGCAAAAAAAAAGTTTTAAATACATAAATGAGAAAAGGTTGGGGAAGCATGCGTCACATCCACGCAAATCGGCTATCGCTCAGCATTATGCTACGACCCTATGCAAGACAGAGCCCCAGCGCTGGTTTTCAGCGACAGCCGGCGCCGACGTAATGACGTCGACCGGTGCAGCAAACAAATATTTAGACACTACCAGTACAGCGTACTTAAAGAAAAATAATTTATCGATCATTCAGTCGAATCGTATCGGTATCTCGAATAATAGGATGTGTTCAGTTTTCTATGAAAATATGTTATTCGGAATTAAAAAGATCATAGTCATCATCTTTGATCTAGGTGTGAATTTTTTTTTTTTTTAAGGTTTCGTACGTCTAAAGAAAAAAAAAACGGAACTCTTATAGGATCACTTCGTTGTCCGTCCGTCCGTCAGTATGTCAAGACCCTTTTTCTCAGAAACGCGTGGGGGGGATCAAGTTCCAATTAATATCATAATACGTGAGTCTACGGTCCCTTTAAGCTCTAAAAACATCAAGCTTCTAATTCAACGTAATCAAAAAGAACGGCCATTTATGTGGCATACTTGCAAATAAATCAAAACCTATAGGGTACTTCCCGTTGACCTAGAATCGTGAAATTAGGCAGCAAGCAAGGTCTCACAGTACATGTAAAGGAAAAGATCCGAAAATAGGTAATTGAAAAAAAAAATTGTCAAAACTTGCTTAGAATCATTTTGAAAAGAAAACATGCAATTCTTGTCTCAATACCAAAGGACTTTCTTAGATTAAATATTATGTCAATGGCAATATAACCACGACCTATCATTGCACCCTATTAACTTAATCGAGTGGGCTTCTTCCCCAGGGCTTAGAAGACCAGCTACTAAGCGTAGTAGTCCGATGCGAGCGATCAGACTTAGAAGAACAGCGAGAGAACCTCATCATCGAGACCAGCGCCAACAAGAGTCTACTATCAGGCCTTGAGGACTCTCTGCTGAGAGAACTTGCCACCTCCACCGGAAACATGCTGGACAACGTCGAGCTCGTCACCACGCTGGAGAACACCAAGTCCAAGGCAGCTGAGGTAAAGAAAGAAAAAAATAATTGGGACTTGCACAGAAAGATAAACATGCCATTACACAAGTCATAGTGTGAAGTCAACCAAGTTGCACTACCCAAGTCATGCTATACTTATGTTAGGGGTTTAGTCTACAAGGAACCCTTCTAGTTTCGCCATGTCCGTCTGTCTGTCTGTCCGCGGCTTCGCTCAGAGACTCTTAGTACTAGAAAGCTGTTATTTGGCTTGGGTATACATATTAATCTTGCCGACAATGTGGTTAAATAATATTTTCTAAAAATAAACATTTTGTAAGGTCCCCCCCTGCCCTTGCAGGTAAAATGGGGATAATATTTTCTTTACTCATCTATTCCATGATGTGGGGTATCGTTGGATAGGTCATTCAAAAATATTGCAGGTCTATGAAAACCATTTTTCGTCGAAATATTCGCGGGGCGGCGCCACACTGCATTGTGTGCACACGCTCTGAGATGCAAGTGTCCCCACTTGCAACTCGCCAGCTAAATGGTTATTTTTGGGTGTGTGTTAAAATTCACGGCAGTTATTATAACGAAGTTAAAGGGGAAACTATCACAGGTAATTAGACTTAACAAGTTAACGAGTAATAGACGACTGTCACTTGTAGTTGGAATGTATGAAGGTGCATATTTTTCAAGTACAATGTTAAGTATGTTCTTGGAATAAATTCATCCCAACTACGGAACCCTTCAATGTGCGTGGATCAACACGCACTTGACCGTTTTTGTTATATGTCAACATCCGTCAAAATATTTAAAAAATCCGAAGCAAACAACTGTCTACCCTTATGTTGCACAAACAACTGAGCGGTGCCTCCCCGGCGTCGCAACTCGTCCACCTCCCCCCTCTTCATCTCGCGGGCTGCAAGTCCGGAGTACGTGCGGTGCGACGCTGGAACGCACCATGAGGCATACAATGGATATTTATACAGGTCGGCAGGGATATCGACGTGAAAACTGTTACCATGGATGTTTTTCGTCGGTTATTAAAAAAAAAATCTGCTGTTTCATAGAAAAGTGCAATATGTACGCGGTCAGAAAGCAGATTTTTTTTTTAATACCGACAAAAAATTTAAACGCATGGGCGTTCAGAATCATGTACTGTATCCATGGAATTTTGCGTCGATGTCCCTGCTACCCTGTATGTAGAACGCCGCAGCGCCCGCCGCGCCAGCGCCGCAACGCATCGTGTGCGCAGGCTCTTAACGTACTGTCCGAAGCACGGAGGGATCTTAGTATGAAGGCATCTTTTACATTATTATAACAGGCTGACGTCACTGAATTGTGTTCCCAGGTAATGGAAAAACTCGAGCTAGCGGCGTCAACAACTGAAGATATAGAAATATTGCGCGATGGGTACCGACCGGTGGCCAAGCGCGGGTCCATTCTATTCTTCGTGCTGTCAGATATGGCTGGCGTTAATAGCATGTATCAGTATTCACTGTCTTCATATCTTGATGTAAGTATTGACATAGTCGTCACTCATATCAGCATGAGCAGCAAGCCCGAAAGGTCTTGTCAAATTTAATAGTGATTTAATTAGTTCAAATTAATGCCACCGAGTCAGATCAGCTTGCTGCATACGACGAATCGCATGACAATAGTAACACAAAAAATACCAAAACCATAATTACTGCTACGAAATAAAGACACTTTCAAGGTCAAATGTCGCTGACTTTTACGTGTCCTTGAATGTACGAGGATATTTTAACTAAAAAGAATAGCCAATCAGGAAGTTTTCACCGTGACTGAATGCCCAGGAAGCGTCAGGCGAACTCCTCGTACAGTTTCTCGTGGAGGCTCTTTTAGTGTGCCTTATGTATTTAAGTGTACATACAAAACATTACAGAATAAATAAACCAAAGGCGTTATACGGTCGATACAATCTCCAAGGTAAACACGAGAAAATTACAATATTAACAAAAAAATAACATATGTAGCGCACGTGCTCTTTGAATGCACAGGCGTCACCCAGAGTAGAACAGAAACCCTGGGTCACCCAGATCCTACACAGATGTTCTGAACAGACCAGGAGACTTAATTAGCTTCTGGAGGGAGGTGGGCTGGTTGGGATAACCATCAAACGGCCACCATGGCCCACGTACAATGGTCCACCTTACGGACTAAGTGCGGAAACCAAAACAAAAAAAAAAAAAACAAAATGCAACGAAATGAAATAAAAACTATCTTCATCTAACTTCTCACCAAATCATAAACATTTACGACACTGCGACACACATCTATTCATCTCCCCCTCCCAGCAAACAAGTCACACTCTAGTGTAGATATCAGAAGAGCATTGTTATAGTTCTTACACACATAATTATATGCTGCTTTGCAAAAAGAATTGTCAGAATTTGCAACACTACATAAAGTAAAACCAGCAATAAAAAGCATTCATCGATAATATTCAATAAGCAAAAAGCCAACGTCACGCGGTGTTCCCAGGCGGTCACCCATCCAAGTACTGACCGCGCCCGATGTTGCTTAACTTCGGTGATCGGACGAGAACCGGTGTATTCAACGTAGTATGGACGTTGGCGATATTTCGGTTGAATTTAGTGCTTATATCCAAAAACAACAGATTTAATATACGTTAACGTATTTTTTCTTTGTTCTACACAAGGTGTTCTCGTTTTCACTGCGTAAAGCGATGCCGAATGTAATCCTAGCAAAACGTCTGAAGAACATTATAGACATGCTCACCAAGAATCTCTACGACTACGGATGTACTGGTAAGCCTCTTCTCGAATTATTGATGATCTTCTGAAGTCTCCCCACCCAAGAAAGATCTTGGTCGTAAACGAATCGTAATGCTGTTAAATATGCTCAAGGTAGATTTTCGTAAATCCTGATACATTCTCGGCATTTATGAAGCATCAATACTAGATTAGCCCTTGCTACAAGCCAAATTGACGTAATATTAGTGTAACAAACAATATAATCATTCTTAGATAAATCATTCTTTTGTGTTTCCTGTAAAAATACGAAAAGTGGATTTATCGACTTTTGTTCCGGAGCTCCTCAATAAGCCTGTCCTTTAGAAGATTTTTTTTTGTATCGGTAACTAATAGTCAAAAAGACGAGTATATAACACTGGAAAAGCCATAAGCCCAATATTCCGAACAAAAAAAGTCTGTCACTTTTGGCGGGGGACGCGGTAGCTACTAGAAAAAAGAAAAATAGCTATTGTTTTTTTCGAGCCCGGAAAAAGAAGTCCGTACCATCGATATTTTTTTTATCGATATCCATTCGGAATTGCGCTTGAACCCAGAAATAAAACAGCTGATGCATGGAAAAGTTAAGTTTTAATAATAAATATTAAATAAAAGTAAAAATAAAATCATGTAATAGTACCAACAATTCATACATTTTAAAAATCACATTACACCTACTGATTTTAAAAATGAATCAATTTGGTGAAAATATAGCGAATCAATTTTTGAGGGTCCCTTTTTTGTATTGTACGCAGCCGCCATCTTGGATTTACATTTTGACCTCACTATCGACTTATCACCCTCAAAAACTATGTAAACGACGCCATGATGAAAATTTGAATATTTTTGCAGCAGCCATCTTGGATTTACATTTTGACCTCATTATCGGCTTTAGCACCTTTGAAAACTATGAAATGACACCCATGACGAAAAATGTGAACATTTTCACAGCCTCTATCTTGGATTTTAATTTTGACCAAATTCAAACTTTCTCTCTCTCTCTGTCTCTCTATCGAATTAGAATAAGACAGTCGCAAGTACGAACGCTTTTTCGCGTGACGATTTCTGCCAGTTTACACCTACCGCAAGCCGCGTTAAACAACTTCGTTCCAAAAACCATGTAAAATTTTGGTTTCATACAATGACCCCAAGTCCTCAGCCCTACGGTAGTCTCGCTATCATTTTTGCTAGGATACATAATCGCAAAACAATTTGCTGATTTGACGTACATTTTTGTAATGCAAAAAAATATAATTTTAACCTTATGAACATAAAAACGAGGTGCAAAACATGGTGACGTCACAAAAGCAATGAAAGGAAAAAAAAATTGATTGATGACTTGCCTTGTTTTATGTTGAATCGAATACAAAGTCAAAATGAGGTTAGGATTTTGAATTTCAATGAAAACATAAATATATATATTTTTTTTAATACCTACATATGGAAGGTTATTCCTTCTTTATTTAAGTTTGATGTATTTGAATGCTTTTTACAAGTTTTAACAGCACAACCAGGCATTTTCTCGGAGCACTGAATGAGAACCGCGCGTCTCGAAAACGATTATCGATGTGCGTTAGAATCGATTTGAAAGTAGTTTTTATGACCGTGCTAGAGCATTTATTTTGTTCTTGTACTTTTACAGGGGGGAAGTGTTCGTAAGGCTTCTGCAGTGTTATATACTCTAAGCAAAAAGAGCATTCTTATATTTTGTCACTTCACTTGGCGTCCTTTTTATAAAAATATTCGCATTACCTGGGTAATACAAAATATATTCTATGCTCATTGTAATAAAGTCCATATTGTATTAGTGGAATAACGCAAATATTTTCACAAATGCGCCGAGGGAAATAGCAGCATATTAAAAGCTTGTGATGTCTCACAGCATGGCAAAGGCCTCCCTACTCCCCTTCCACTTCTCTCTATTTAAAAGCTGCTAAGAACCAATCCACCAACCGGCACTGGGCCCGCGTAGTAGATTATAGCCCAATCCCACTCACAGAGAGGAGGCCTGCGTCCCAGTAGGGGAACATTATAGGGTGATTCTGCTAAGTACCTGTTGCCAGGAAAATGCCAGCATTAGTAATATTAAATTCTAGGTATATTCGAACGGCACAAGCTGTTATTCTCGTTCCAAATGGACATAAAGCTGGAACAGAGCGATGACCGCGTCAACCAGATGCAGCTGGACTTCTTCATCAAAGGCAACGTGTCGTTGGAGAAGTCGACCCGCGCTAGCCCCGCGACCTGGATACCTGCACAGGTCAGATACCATAATAAAGTGTTAGTCATCATTGTTCCAGAACAAGAGAGTGATGGACCTATACAGTGCAGATAGCACCATGTCTTGCTTAAACCTTTGTTTATGAGGGTGCATTTTGAAAGATGGCAATGTCACAAATAGCTGACAAATTTTTCGCTGTTTTGATTAATTTGTATAGTTTCTGTCGTCTTCACCTACCCTTATGCACATTAAGCTGATATATTATTCAGTAAAATTATTTTTACAGGGTTGGCAAGACATAATGAAGCTAAGCACAGACTTTCAGAATTCCTTTATTTCTTTGCCTGATGACATCAGTAGGAACCTGGACGAGTGGCAAGAGGTATGTTTTAATAGTAGCATTTTAAACGTAGTATTCTATAATATTAAAAAAAAAATGACTTAAACATTAGAATGCAGACGGTACACGGAAAAATATCAGTAAATAAAAAAAAAACGATATTTTTTTTTTTGTGTGGGTAATCATCAAATAACTTCTCCCGCTCTGGGCGGAGCGGGAGGGCGTGTCAGACTCTCACTGACTAAAACCCACCCGTGTTCCTTCGGTTGCCCTGTTGCCGGGGGCCACGATCTCCCTTTCGGTTTTCTTCGCAACCCCGGCAGGCATCGGCCCTAGCGGACCCCGTCAATTCTGCTGACATCTCTTTGAGGCGCGCGTGGAACACAACGCGCCGTCGACCCGGGCCTGGTCCTTATCGGACGGTGAGCTACCCATTGCTCACAGTCCGCAAGCCCGCGCCTACGGTGGCCGGAAATCGGCTTGCGACTCCCGACGCCCTGGGCGTCTCCTCCTGCGGCGGTTAGGGGCGTGAGGGCGCGAAATTTGCCTCTCCCTCACGCGTTCCGCCTCCTCCTTCGCGAGCATTACCGCTTCGCAGAAGGAGGTGACGGCCTCCCATTTCCTCTCGCTCCGTACCATGGCCTGAACCAGGGCCGGACGCGAGAGATCACCGCCGCCGATCGCCTCCACGAGGACACGGCGATGCTCCGCCCAAGCTGGGCAGACCTCCACCGTATGCTGCACCGTGTCCTCCGGGCGATCCACACAATGATGACACCCGGGCGTTTCCTCCCGCCTTATCCTGTGCAGGAACCTCCCGAAACAGCCGTGTCCGGTGAGGACCTGCGTCAGGTGGAAGGTGAGGACGCCGTGGCGCCTCTCTAGCCACTCCTCAAAGAAGGGTCTTATCGCCGCAATTGTGGCGTGCAGGTCTTACAGTAGTCGCTTATGAAGTGTAACGTCTGACATCTCACCTTTGTAACATCAACATTAACATTATGTATATCCTGAAAAAAATGATTCAGGTATTATTTAAAATGATTTTTCGTCCAGCGTCATCGTCCATTTCGTCCATCTGACGGCCAACGGTACCACGCCGCCAGTTTTTACCAATATTTACGACCGGCTAGCGCGCGTCTGCCGCGAAGTTTTTGCGTTGTGTAAACAAAAAGTTTTTTGAAGTGAAAGCTTTTTTAGGAGCGTTGGGTATTTTTGAGATGAGACTAAACCATTGATTTCGCGACACCATGACGACACCTCATTTTTACAAACGCGATTGTGCTCTTTATATATTACGAATCAATGTTCTATTCAAGTATTTTTACTTTAAAGGTTTTGTAAACGCGATTGTTCTCTTTATTTATATTACTTTACGGATCAATGTTCTCTGCAAGTATTTTTACTTTAAAGGTTTCGGAAGTTTTTAATTTTTTTATTTGTAAATGCGATTGTACTCTTTATTTAGATAAGTTCACGGACCAATGTTCTATACAAATATTTTTCTTCCACCAAGGTGATCTTATTCAAGTTTTCGCTTCTGTCGGCACTCCTGGAGTGCCACCACTTTTTTTAATGTAGTTTCAAGTGGAATGAGTTGTGTATCGTGTTTTTGTGTGGCCTACACATATTGTGTTTTCGCAATCAATGGTTTTTTTGGTGAATGAGTGTGTGAATTCGACATTATTGTGATAAAGTTTTAAGGTTATGCGAGTGAAAATTATCAAACTGAAAACATATCACATCACTGCGAGATTAGGTCCGTTTAATTTGCTTCTTGAATGGTATAACTAGTTAGGATAACTAATAACGAAGCCAGAAAGGTATAATATATACCGTGTTAACGTCTGTATATTGACGAATTCTTCGTTGTTGGTAATACGCAACATTAAAGGGGCTCGTCAAGGTTCCCTCTAGCATCGCGCGCGCTCATTGGTCAAATCAAATAACGCGCGCTTCCCCAGCTTCTTGTAATACACTTCCGTCCCTTTTCACGAAATCACTCCCACAGATTTCCCTCTCCATAGCAGAAAAGATTGCAGAAAAGATTTGCAGGAAAGCGAGCGGAAAGGACACATCAATAATGTGAATGACAATAGTCCAAAATTATACATGATTAATTTTGATGTCTTAAAAATGCTGAACATGTTTAAAGGCCCACGATAATGATTACCTATGATGATTCTATTTAAAGTAATCTGTTCCTACACACCTCGTCCCGCAGTGGTTCGACAGCGACACGCCCGAGTCGGCCGACATCCCGGGCGGCTACCGCGACAAGCTGGAGCCCTTCGAGCTGCTCATGCTGCTGCGGTGCTTCCGCGTCGACCGCATCTACCGCGCGCTCACCGACTACATCACCGTCACCATGGGCGAGGAGTACATCACTCCGCCCGTCATCAGGTACAGTCGAGCGCATCTACCGCGCGCTCACCGACTACATCACCGTCACCATGGGCGAGGAGTACATCACTCCGCCCGTCATCAGGTACAGTCGAGCGCATCTACCGCGCGCTCACCGACTACATCACCGTCACCATGGGCGAGGAGTACATCACTCCGCCCGTCATCAGGTACAGTCGACCGCATCTACCGCGCGCTCACCGACTACATCACCGTCACCATGGGCGAGGAGTACATCACTCCGCCCGTCATCAGGTACAGTCGAGCGCATCTACCGCGCGCTCACCGACTACATCACCGTCACCATGGGCGAGGAGTACATCACTCCGCCCGTCATCAGGTACAGTCGACCGCATCTACCGCGCGCTCACCGACTACATCACCGTCACCATGGGCGAGGAGTACATCACTCCGCCCGTCATCAGGTACAGTCGAGCGCATCTACCGCGCGCTCACCGACTACATCACCGTCACCATGGGCGAGGAGTACATCACTCCGCCCGTCATCAGGTACAGTCGACCGCATCTACCGCGCGCTCACCGACTACATCACCGTCACCATGGGCGAGGAGTACATCACTCCGCCCGTCATCAGGTACAGTCGACCGCATCTACCGCGTGCTCACCGACTACATCACCGTCACCATGGGCGAGGAGTACATCACTCCGCCCGTCATCAGGTACAGTCGAGCGCATCTACCGCGCGCTCACCGACTACATCACCGTCACCATGGGCGAGGAGTACATCACTCCGCCCGTCATCAGGTACAGTCGACCGCATCTACCGCGCGCTCACCGACTACATCACCGTCACCATGGGCGAGGAGTACATCACTCCGCCCGTCATCAGGTACAGTCGACCGCATCTACCGCGCGCTCACCGACTACATCACCGTCACCATGGGCGAGGAGTACATCACTCCGCCCGTCATCAGGTACAGTCGACCGCATCTACCGCGTGCTCACCGACTACATCACCGTCACCATGGGCGAGGAGTACATCACTCCGCCCGTCATCAGGTACAGTCGACCGCATCTACCGCGCGCTCACCGACTACATCACCGTCACCATGGGCGAGGAGTACATCACTCCGCCCGTCATCAGGTACAGTCGACCGCATCTACCGCGCGCTCACCGACTACATCACCGTCACCATGGGCGAGGAGTACATCACTCCGCCCGTCATCAGGTACAGTCGACCGCATCTACCGCGCGCTCACCGACTACATCACCCTTCACCATGGGCGAGAATTTTGAACAAGAGTTCCTTTTATAACGAACGAAATCAAAACTTTTTGTATTTCTTATCAAAATTACATTTTGCGTGACTTGGGATACCCAGTATAAACAATGCAATTTTAATATTTCACTTTACTACCGCAAATACATGTTCTTCTGTATCTAGCTTCGGTCGAGGGGAAGTCGTAAGACACCACATTATACTAAAATACCAGCCACATTTTATAAAAATGTCCTGTACACTACGTTTGTAGTCTTGGAAGAGTTAATTAGGACTGGTGACGCTCATCCTGAGGACGACACCCGCAGCCTTCACTAGCAATACTTAATATTATAAATACGCATCATCGCGCTGCATTTGGGGGAGGTGGAAGTAGCGTTTTATAGGCCAACAGGCCCGGAAATCACTCCTAAATATTCCTCAGTTCACAGTCAGATGCACAAGATGCGTTGCAACTAGCAAATATCTGTGCCAAAGAGATTCTAAATATAATGCGCAAAAAAAAAACAAATGCAGATTGTCAATCTAGAGAGAAATAAGCCAACGTCACGCGGTGTTCCATCCAAGTACTAACCGCGATGTTGCTTAACTTTGGTAATCAGACGAGAACCGATGTATGCAACATAGTATGGTAGTTGGCGATAGCAAAATTACAATATGTATCTGGAATCCATATTAACATTTTTTTTTAAATATTTGATTACATCTTATCTCATGTCTAAATTATTTATTACTTTTGCACGCCTGTATCATTTGCGACTTAATTCTACTCACTTATTCCGATCACGAATATTAAAAATGCCTCTTATCTTCAAATAGAGTTACATGTGATTTATAGCCTAAATAAATAAGATGTGGAAATAAACTTATAGATAAAAATATAGGGTGGCAGGGACATCGACGCATAAACTGTTACCATGGATTCAGTACATGATTCTGAACGCCCCTGCATTGAAATTTTGCAGCTGATATTTTTTCAATAACCGACGAAAAATTTCAACATTCACCAACCATCTTAATAATAACTAAGATGGTTGACCGTGAAAATACTGCATTCTCCTAGAATTTAATTAATAATACATACATAAGCTCCCACGGGGGTAGACAGAAACTTCGGATAAAAGTATTTAATCAATAATCGTAATGTTATTTTCAGTTTGGATATGATATTCGAGCAAACCACACCGTTCACGCCCGTGGTGTTCATTCTGAGTCCCGGTTCGGACCCCACGGCTGATCTGATGAAGCTGGCAGACAGGTGCGGCTTCGGGGGCGGCAAGTTCAAGTACTTGTCGCTTGGCCAGGGACAGGAAGGGGTAAGGAATATCTTAAATGAATCAACGGGCAGATCAAAAAAAGAAAAATAAGTTCAGAGTTCCTTTGTAGCAAAAGTGAGCACTAAGGAAGGATTTCTGAAAATTAATCCCATATTGGGGTTAAATGAGGGATGAAAGTTTATTTATTTATTTTATTATTTATTTATGTACACACAGTAAAATACATAGAGAAATGACATAATTATAATTTAGAGTACAAAGGTACTGCTTATTTCTTAAGAAATTTCTAAGGAGAAATGAGAAAGAAATGTAGACAATAGTGTGTGAGAACAAGAAGAAAAAATATGGATATACGAAGTCTTAAACTAAAATATACCTACACATAAAAACGTAATAAATTAACATATACTTAAATAAATAAATAAAGCTTAAATATATAAACGTACATACTGTAGGTATATAAATACTCACAGTTGAGAGGAGAGGTAGTGCTCTTTTCCTCGATATTTGAAATGAGAAACAGTTTTTAAATTAGGAATGCTTGGCGGAAGTGAGTTGCACAATCTTACTGCATACTTATATATCTTACTGCGTTTATAAAAAAAAAGTAGTTTTAGGCGATGGGAAACGGCTTTACATTATCATAGAATGACTCTGTGAAATGACCCATAGTTATAAGTAGTCGCGGGAAACACCTAGGTGAGGGGACGTACGGGAAGTATGGCAGAAAAAAGGGGACGCATATAGTGGGTGATTCCGGGCTGAAATGATGATAACCAGTCGGAAGATACGTAACACTTTCTGGTTTTGATCTGGTTCTGGACTTTGGCAGTTTTACGTAGCTAAACCGCAAACCTGTGTATTGTCAGGAGCAAAGGTAGGTAGTTTTCGATCTATCAATTGCACACTAGCGACCTGCAAGATTTATTTGATACTAGCTTTCGACCACGGATAAGAAGTATGCAGGTTATAAACTATCTGTGCACCAAATTTCATCCAAATCCGTTTAGCCGTTTTTGCGTGATTGACTAACAAACGTCCGAACTTTCACATTTATAATATTAGCGGGATAGTTAAGTTTAATATGCATGTATTAAACACGTAAACCTTCCGGAATAAATTCTGGTGAAAACCGCATCCGATCGCACAGACAGACACAAAAAACGACCATTTAAGTATAGACTAAAGCTATGGCTCATTTGCTATTTAGGAGGGATCTATATACTGCAGTGAACTTTGTTTAGGTGATGGATTTTATATGACTGTACCTAAATTACCATAGGCTGATAAATGTTTCGTTTTTCCTAATTTTGTTAATATTCGTGTTTAATTCGGTCTCCTAAAGTGATTGATTAAGTGCGGATTTCACCAAAAAACTGGACGCGATTAGCACTTCTATAACACGTTCAAGTTTTGAACGCGATTTGTTCAGTTTCACTGGCAAAATTCGCCCTTAATAAACATTCTTGAACGTCAAAATAAAACGAATACTATTTCCAGGCAGCCTTAGCTCTACTGGAAGGTGCAATCTCCCATGGCCAGTGGCTGATCCTGCAGAACTGCCACCTGCTGGTCTCCTTCCTGCGCGAGCTGGAGAAGCAGCTGGAGATGATGTCGAAGCCGCACCCGGAGTACCGGCTCTGGCTCACCACGGACCCAACGCCCACCTTCCCTATTGGGATACTACAGAGATCTCTTAAAGGTAGGTGTTACAGCCTTATAATACTTCTCCTATCTATTAGTTTGCTAGAAGCCTCGCCGCGAGAAAGCGCTGAGTTTACACGCTGAGAAAATTGATCACATTTTTTTTTTTTTTATATTTCAGTCAAATTACCACCTGAGTTGATGCACATTTCTGCTCGTTTTACGGCATTTTTAATTAATCTGGCTCCACTTTGGTGATTTCTTGTTCAATGTTGACTTTCAAAGTTGTGGTTTAAGTTGGTAAACGCGAGATTTTAAAAAGCCCCAAAGGAAGAAGTCTGGCACCGTCAAAACTGGCGATCTGGAAAACGAGATCAAATCGCCAAAACGAGAGATTATACGGCCCAGAAATTGGTGTTTCAAAAACTCCGTATTTGCCTGAGGCTCCTGAGCTCTGTGTATAGCTCGATTGCATTAATTGTCAACTAATTTTCCATCTGTCTATTAACTAAATATCCAAGCACAATGGTGTTTGACGCCATTAGCAAAAATTATTGCACATTCACATTGTGTGACATAACTTTTGCCCCATCTTGTATAATTAACACTAGTAATAAATTCCTGTACAGTGGTAACAGAGCCGCCTAACGGGCTGAAGCTGAACCTGCGCAACACGTACTTCAAAATGCGCAACCGTGCGCTCGAGGAGTGTATCCATCCACAATTCAAGAAGCTGACGTATGTGCTCGCCTTCTTCCACGCTGTCGTGCAGGTAACTTACTCCTAGATGCTAAAAACCTATTAAATTTAGGGCTTATTTTTCCTACACCGGATACCTTTATCCGAATTTTGATTTTTTGTCAATTTTTCCACACAAAACTGTCCAGTCGTCGATTTTATTCCGTGGAAAAAAATAGCCGACGTTGGAAAAAGCAGCCCTTAGTCTTTTGTCGAACCTCATGATAAATCATTTGATTAGCAACCCACCTTATTTTGTCAACGACTATAGCAAACTAGCCAAAGGACCTTGAGTCATTTTGATCCAATCCCCTAACAGTCATAAAACCTGTGCCATATGAAAGCTCATATTACGGCGGTTATGTCAAAATCGAGCGCGAACATGGTGGTTTGGGCACATTATCAAAACTGAGAAAGCATAAATTCATAACATCAATAAATGTAAACTAAAGCTATTCCTGTTGTAGCACAGGTAGCTAGCTAGGTTTCCCCCTCTCCTACCCTACCCCGCCCTCGCGGTCCAAACAAAGAGGAAAAGAATGTCATGTCGTTGCTCGCACGTTATTTACGCTCCTTGTTTCTGTGTTCTATCGGCTTGTTTTGCAGCTTATTGACCCCAGCTCGTTAATTGACTTCGATATTGCTTACGTAAATGTGATTTTGGTAGACTGGCACTAGCCAGAGAACATTTAACAACTGATTTTGTGACTATTCATTTAGGAATGAACAATATTTCGAGACAAAATGTGTTTGATAGGAATTTGTTTTTACCAAGGGTTATTTTTGGTAATAAACAGAATACAAAAGCGATAGTATTGAAGTGAAAGTGTCAAAACAAAGTGAAATTCATATCTTTCGAATTTTGTGAGTAGACCCAGCATAGTTCTCGGCATAAAAAAAATACAAAAGCGGAAGAATACAAAAGCGAAATGGAACATACATCTACATTGAAAATTGTAGCAACTTTCTTTTTCTATATCACAAGTATCAAAACTTATTGAAACCAATTTTAATGTACGTAGTGATGGTTACATCACAGATGTTCTTGGTCCATACCCCGTAACAAGTGATGCAACAATTATTAGCAATTTTTTTGAAGACGAGACTCTTGCGTTTCATATGCTTTTTGAACCAAATGATGTATTCATTTCGGATAGAGGCTTCAGAGACTGTATTATAGCCCTCCACCGACACCGACCCCGGTACTGACACAGGACAGGACCAAGATGAGAAAGTTACGAGTTGTGTCCACTCCGGGAATTCAGAACTGGATGGAATCTATTGAGCAGTGCCTGAATGAGGTCTGTGCTATTGCTTCTGAGGGAAAGCTAAACGCTGATCAGAAGGTAGAAATAAGTAATCTTTGCCGGAAAGTTGGACATGGAGTTTCGCAAATGGCTGCTCAATACCAGTCACTAAAGCAAAAAGCCATACAAACCCATACCTCCCTTAAAACCATGACTGAAGCTCGAGACCTATCAAATTGTCTAATGGAGATGAACCGGACGATTCAGGAGTCCTGAAGCAGGAAGCAACTTCTACATCTTTTGCAGCTATGGTGAAGAACGAGTCCAAAACTGTTGTTCGTCCTAATACTCTTAGCTCCGTGGCCATTTATCCCAGTGACAAAGACCAGTGCTGAAACCAAGAACATGATCCAAAAAATCATATGCCCTGTAGAAATAAACTGAAAGTACGCAAAATTGGAAAAGGATGACTCATAATCAGCACTGAGACCAAAAATGACCTAGACAGGCTCAAGCAAACAGTCCAACTCGCTTCGTCAGGTCTTACCGTCGACGAACCTAAACAGCACAAACCTCGCATTATAGTAATAGGAGTACCTACATGAATGGCTGAAAATGAGGTTTATAAATGTATTTATCAACAAAACGTAGCCGACAAGCTGCCCACTATATCCCTAGATACATTTTTGACCTCTATAAAACTTAGCCACAAATCAAGCAGGAAAGATGCTGAGAATTGCAACCTTATTATATAAGTTCCAGCTGTCATACGTAAGGCTCTCATCACTCAAGACAGATTTTTCATAAATTGGTCGTCCTGCCCGGTACAAGACTTCACACTAGTAACAAGATGTTACAAATGCCAGCAGTACGGTCATGCAGCTAAAACATGCAAAATTGCTGCCCCTACATGTGGGCATTCCGGTGAAGAAGGACACACTATTCAAGACTGCGCAAAGAAAGCCGATGCGCCAAAATGTGCTACATGTTTGCGCTTTAAAAAACAAGCCATCTACAAGACGGGAGACGCAGATTGCCCGGCTAAAAAAGCTGCCGAATACAGGTACATCAACTCGATCGATTATGAAGGCGCCTAAGAGCGAGAGACGTAGCTTATTATTGTTATTTTTCTAGTTTAGTATGGATGATAACTTTATTACCGACATAGATAATACATTTTTAACTATATCAAAGACATGTGACGTTGAGGATTGCAGACAATATCTTTCCAATTATAAAAAAACACTAACCGTACTGACCCAAAACATTCATAGTATTTATAAGAACATCGATAGCTTTAAAATTTTCCTTCATCAACTTTGATTGCGATTTATACTAACCGAGTGCTGGCTAGCTAACCGCATCGATAACCTTCCAGTAATACCTGGTTACAACTTATTGCATACCAAAAGAAACCAAAATCAAAATGATTGTGAGTAGTCTTTGCTAAGGAATCATTAAAGGTAACAGTCTACGAACCTACTCTACAAGACTGTATGATTAATTGCTTAGTTATCAAAATTGGTACGGCCACAGCGATAATCGCTATGTATAGGTCCCCTTCCGTTAGAAACTTGAAGCAAGCACTAAGCTCGTTTAAGAATGTTTTACTAACAGGTGATTTAAATGTAAATATCGGCTCCGAAAACTGCGATGTAGGGACCCAAGATATCTTAATATCTGCTCATACCATGGTTTTCTCCCCGCTCACATATTGCCTACTCATCAGAGCGGTTCCTGTCTCAATTATATGATGATTAAAACTAGCCTATCATATATTACGCTTGTTACTAACGCAACAATCACTGATCATCATGCTGTCCTACTTACCGTAAATTTAACGCTGCCTAAGCTAAATCGTCCCCAGACCAAACGCAAATTAAACAAATAAACTCGAATATCATTTATGCAACCTCGATTTTAGCCTAGTTTACAATACTGCTGACGCTAATTTGGCTTTATCGTACTTCATAAAATATGTCCAATAAGCAATTTTACGTAACACGACAGTTTCTACAGTGAACAAGAAACTTTATAATATGAAACCTTGGATTACTCCTGGTCTAATTCGGTGTATAAGACGCAGAGATAAACTTCATCAGAGAAGTAAGAGATACCCTGATAAGCATCTAATTCAAACCACTTATAAAAGGTACAGGAACTTCTGCAATAATCTCCTAAAGAAGTTAAAAAATAATTACGATAAAAATGAATTAAATAGTGCAGGTAACAATACCAAGCAACTTTGGAAACATAATTAAAAACGTCACCAATATGTCTAAAGAGCGTGAATCAAATTCAAGTTTACTGCTTACTAATACTTCACCACTCTTGTCAGCTAACAACATTAATAACTTCTTTGTCAATGTTGGGAAAATTCTTGCTGAACAAATTCCGAAACATTTTTGCGACCTTTCCAAAAATCAAGCAATAGCTGCAATCTGAAATCTTTTGCTATGCTGGCTTGTAATGATTAAGACGAAATAACCCGAATCATTTCTGGACTAAAAGATGACTGTGCAGTTGGATGGGATAATATAAGCAATAAGATCCTTAAACTCAAACGGTGTTATTATAAAAAGCGGTTTAACTAAAAACCCAGGTTTAAAACTCTATAAACTACGGTTTAAACAAAAATTATATTACAAATCGTGGTTTTCGAAAAACCATTTTTGGTACCTCCCTTAACGCATATACTTCGAATCTGTTTATCCAAAGGAATTTTCCCTAGCTGCCTTAAAAAGGCTATAAAAGCTATCTTATCCCCTGCGCAATTTGGTTTTAGAGCCAAATTGTCCACAGCCTATGCGGTGCATAGCCTGACTGGTAAATATTACAGAAGAACTCGGCATAGGTAACTAGACCCTGGGAGTCTTCCTCCATTTAGCCAAGGCCTCGGACACAGAGTCTGTTTCTGTTCTTCAAAAAAAATTAGAGGCCATAGGAATAAGGGGAACGCCGCCGCTGAAACTATTTGCGGACTACTTAGATGATCGATACCAATGTGTTAGAATAGATAATATCACGAGCGATGAACAGAAAAGTACTGGTTTTGGTGTTCCCCAGGGAAGTATTCTGGGCCCTACGCTATTCCTGATTTATATTAACGACTTGTGTAATCTGAATATTAAAGACGGAAAAATGATATTATATGCCGACGACACGGCGATAATATTTACCACTAAAACCAGTAGCGAACTGTTCGAAATTGCTCAACTAGGTTTGAATACTGTGACTAATTGGCTTCAAAGCAATTTACTAATACTTAATGCTGACAAGACAAAATATATTCACTTCTCCATGCGCAAGCCTCAATTTAACATTACTTACCCTCATCTATATGCCCATCAATGTGTAAAACCGTTCAGTCAACATGTGTAATCGCCCTTTTTTGGTCAAAACGAACAGCATAAAATGCCTCAAATAAATTAAATTGTTGACATTTTAATTTAATCCTATGTTTTTTTTTATTTTTTTGTAAGTCATTGTTTTAATTTATTATTAACGATTTTATAACGATTTTATATCTTTTTGTAATAGTTGTCTTAGTGCGACTAATTTTGTACGCCATGATTGGCAAAACATGTAGCTACCTCTTATTATTTTTAAGACCTGTATAATTCTACACTCATGTTTTACAAAATAAATATCTTGTATCAATAATGGACGACACATTGTCTTTCAGAAACCATATTGAGATTAATAAAAGAAGGCGCAAATTATTATATGTTTAAAAAAAATTGCAAACATTTGCAGATTCAAAATTAATTACACAAGTGTATTTGGCCCTATGTCAATCTATAATTCAATACTGCATCTCTTCATGGGGTGGCGCACCAAAAACCTATCTACTTCCAATTTTAAATCCTTTCGGTTGTCTGGAAGGTTTTTTTTTTTAAATTATATTTAGTAATGATACTATCTGTATTTTAGTCAGACGAATGCAAAAATGTTAATAAATGTACAATTTAAAAAAAGTTTTTTTTTTGTAGTAATAGATACTCATTAACTTACTCTTCTTAAAGGAGACCTGTGGTAACAGTGGGACGTATATGGGTTGTTGATGATAATGATGATGATGACCTGCGATCGGAGTAGGTAGATTGATTTCGTGTCAGTGAACTGGCACGTATATATTAGTATGGATATGCCTCTGGGATTCCGGGATTTTGACATTATTAAAATTTATTTTAAGGAATTTCAAATCTTCTAATGTGTAAAATAAAGAATACATCAATATGAATGAGAAAAGTTTAACCCTTTTGCTGTTATTGCATTGAATGCGAAAAAACATTAAGAAGTATAAAAATATATTTTTTATTTATTTATTCAATAGTAACAATGACAAGCAGCAGATAATATACTTACAATAAATAACTACTAAATTAGTCATATTATGTAAGTTTCTAATGGACGCACAACAATAAGATTCACTTTATTACTTGATAAATAAGAAAAAAACTATTTTAAATGTTTATCTATCGCATTCTATAAATTTCTAATGAAGTAGTTTAAAAATCCTTACTTTTACAATATTAGATTCAATCCCGTAAGTACCAAAATGAAATCCCGAAAAAAAGGCTTATCCAAGTTATGATTTCTATGACTATTCATGATGCGAGTACGTAAAATCAATCTACCTACTCCGATCACTGATAATGACCCATTAACTGCAATTTTTTAAATTAATGTCTCTAATCACATCATCACTTATTACTATCAGGTGGGATTGAGATCAAATGCTTGTAATTTTTTTTATAAATAATAATGTACCAAAATACCTTGTTCGCGCTCGATTTCGACTTAGCCGCCGTAGAATAAAATAAATCGTACCCCAATAGCTTTCATATAGCATAGGTTTTATCACTGTTGTGGGATTGGACCAGGTCCCATACATTTTAGCCCATGGTCCTTTTACATTTATTATGCACTCATTTTTCCTTGATTATGATGCAAATAGTACCCGATCGTAAATGGCTTCTGTAGTTTAAACTTATTGTAGTTTTTCGTCCACCTTTCGCCAACGTCCTTGTTGAATACACCGGTTCTCGTCCGATTACCGAAGTTAATCAATATCGGGCGCGTTCAGTACTTGGATGGGTGACCGCCTGGGAACACCGCGTGACGCTGGCTTTTTGCATCTTTTGTTTTTCCTAAATATACATATTAAAATTTGGTAAACTAATTATCTGTTGTCAAATCTTGTTATCTATGTCGGAGTTGGGTGTCAATTACAATTGTGGGTAGTTAATAAAGTTTGCTATGACTTGTTTTCTTATTATTAATTTAGGTGATTTTTACTGTCAATTATTGTCTAATAAATCGGAAAATAGTCTATTAAGTACTCGGTGTACGCACCAATTGATTTTTGGCAACTTATTTCGATAATTTTAACTGATGGTTTTGTTCCAAACAATTGATGACATGTTACTTTAATTTTAAAATGATTTCCTTTGTGAATTCACCATTGTTTATTTACGGCAATTGTTCTTGAATCATTTGATTTCTTTATAATGTAAGTGTTATTAGATTTAGCACATTTTAGTGTTTTGTATCAAGTAAACACGTGACGCACTTCCGTGCGCCATTGGACAGAGTTGTCGTAGAGGGATTGCAAGGTGGGGGGCATCGTCTTATAAAAAAAGTCCACTCGGTATGCGAGCCCCCGACCCTTGCTCGACAACGAGGTGCCAGCACGCGTTGAAGCTAAGCCTGTAGCTTTAAATTCCCTAATTAATAATCATGATGTTCTAAATTTGATCCAGCCTGTCTCATCTTGCTGTCCTCCCCCCAGCGACGCCCAAAGCCGAGGTTCGTACCCCACAGGGGGTGCCCTTAGCGAGCGCTCGCCAAGTTTTAATTAGCATACTTTTTTGACCCTGGAAACCCTCAAGCTTTAAGTTTTGAAGCTTAAGGCAGCCACAGAAAAGCCCGGTTAAGCAGCCACCACCTTAGTGGTCAACTGCGAAACCTTTTTTAGTTGGAAAAAAAAAAAATGGTATGTGAGTCAATCGATCTTCGGATTCGACTCCATAAAGAGCTCCCGACAAAACTGTCGGTTTACCTGTGTAACTAGTACCTACTATAATAAAAACCTTGTAATTATTTATACAGTCTTGTTTATCCCAATAAAAAGGGAACTCCAAACCCTGACGAAATACCTCTCGGCACTCCTGATCCTACATCTATATAAATAAAAATATATTACTGTTCGTTGGTAAGCGCATCACTCGAGAACGGCTGGACCGATTTAGATGTTTTTTGTTTTAAAATGTTCATAATAGTCCGAATTAGATTTTTATAGAAATAAAAATTTGAAAAGATTCCTGGCAAATTTTCATATCCGGGAAAAACGAAAAGTCCTTTTTTTATGGGATTTTTATATGAAATATTGAAATTTGGACGGTAGGCTATTTAAATTTCAACTTAAAAAAAATGTTATAGCCAAATTTTATAGCTTAAAGAATTTTGAATGATTGAAAAATAAATGCATAATAAATTATTGCGACATTTCATTAAATTTCAGTCTTTAGAACTAACTTACTTATTGTTAAATACTATTGCATTAGTGTTAACTAAGTACACCTTTTTGTATTTGTACGCCATGTTTAAAAGGCAAAACGGGTAGCTATGTTGTTCAATGTTTTACAAAAACAATGCGTTTTTATCTTTGTCATTTTAGTCTTATGTTGTATTATGTGATGGGTAACTACAATAAGTATTAATTAAATAAATATTAACTTGAAACGTTTTTCAGGAACGTCGCAAGTACGACAAAATCGGCTGGAACATATCCTACGACTTCGCGGAGTCTGACTTCACGGTGTGCATGCAGATCCTGCAGTGCTACCTGGACCGGTGCTACGCGGTGCGCGGGCCCACCCCATGGGCCACGCTCAAGTATCTGTTTGGAGAGGTACGTGTTTCAAAACAAGTAAACAAACCTGTGTTCTAGGAAAATTATGATTCCGGGCTGCTGCTAAGAAATTTGTGATGGAAAACCCAAAAACATTTCGTCTGTCCTAGAAATCGAACCCAAGACCCCACGTTGCTTCATAAAACCCACGAGACCAAAGAAATTGTTATACTTTACTATCATAAAGGTTATTAAAAAAACATCTACGACAAAGCAAAATTAGATCATATAGAGAAATAGTGAAACTACGAACCTTGCGTTACAGAGTAACCCACACGGGGTTACTCTGTAACGCAAGGTTCATAGTTTCGTAGTAATTCAGAAACACGAAGATTACCGAACCGCCTACCTTTTCTGGTTTAACTGTATTAACAATTCTCTTGGGCAGGTGATGTACGGCGGGCGCGTCATCGATGACTACGACCGGCGCGTGGTCGGCACGTACATGGAGGAGTACCTCGGAGACTTCCTGTTCGACAAATTCCAGCCCTTCCACTTCTTCCACGACAGCGTGTTCGACTACGTCATCCCGCCCGACGGAGAGAAGGACATGTATATCGGTATAAAATAATATAGACAAGTATTCCAGGCAATGGCACGTAAAATTTAATTGGAGAGGCAACCGGATGGCGAGTAGTAATCTAGGTCTTGACGTGATACCGAACCCCCCGTACCGTCCTAATGGACCCCAAATGGACGGGGGCGGATCTCCGCCCCCTTCCATTTGGGGTTCATTAGGACGGTACGGGGATGCGGGCTAAACATTTGTTTTTTGACATCGCATTCAAAATTTAAACTTTGTTATGTGCAAGGAATTTGTGTGTTTCAATGACATTTGGTTTTGATAAAATTCACCTTCATTTTCGGTGATAAATCGTCGGTAAGGAGTTTCAAGAATTATATACAGCGTAAGACATTATTTCAATTATAACGATGTTGGTGAACACATAATATAGCTTAAATTTTGAATGCCATGAAAAAAAAAAAAATATTTTGCCCCATCCCCCATATCTCCGCCCCCGTCCATTTGCAGTACATTCGGATGGTACCGGGGGGTTCGATATCATGTCAAGACCCAGACTACCACTCGGTATCCGGTTGCCTCTCCGATGAAATTTTACGTGCCATTGCTTTAACTAGACCTGTGAACCTTTTGCTTACTGAGAAGTTTGTGTTATTATGTGATACAGATAACGTCGACCAAATTAACTCGTCAACTTGAATGCATCATCAATAACATTAATGTGACAGTAACACTTCCCAAAGTTTACAATACTTTGGCATACCACCACACCACTAACATGCAATAGGGATGATGCCATGTTTATATAACTCATTTTTTTTTCAAATAGTGCAATCAATATTATATATATTTTCTTTTTATGCCAAGTTATAAACATTTCGAATTAACTGCAAGACAACTACTACGTAACTTCATACTAACGCCATACATTGTCCGTTCTGCGCGACAACGACGGGAATAATCCCTTCCAAAAACTCTTAAAGCGTGTAGTTTCTTCATATTTCCATTGATATTACAGGTTTTCTCGATTATCTCATTTTACTATGCTTTTGAAATTACATTATTTGTTCGAACATTTCTAACGTTAGTCATCGTCGCTATTTGACAGCATATCATTAAAGCTCTCAATACCATCCCCCGCTTCCAAAAGGGAGCAATATATTATGTGCTACCAAAATGACAACAGCCAATCAAATCACTTGGACTGACATTTGAAAACTGTTTGTAGCATCTCAAGAACAGTTTCTAATTTAGGTGAAAACTCATCGGTAGATGGATTTCTAGCAACCCTACATCTCTAATGCCGGCACTACGTTGGTGTATTTGCACAAATATTTGAATTATTATCAAAATAATTTAATACAAAATGAACTTTAACCCAAATTAATAGGGTATATTTTGTAATACCCAAGTAACACGGAATTTTTTACTAATACACCGAGTGAAATTCCAGTATAACGATAAGCGTAGTAGGTAACCGTACCTGTTGAAAAACTGACAGTTTTACATTGTATATTGTAAATTGATGCATACAGAATTCATCGACACGCTGCCACTGGCGAACACGCCCGAAGTGTTTGGCCTGCACCCGAACGCCGAGATCGGCTACTTCAGCCAAGCTGTGCGGGAGATGTGGGGACATCTTATAGAACTACAGCCGCAAACAAGTTAGTATCGTTCTAGAACGCTTGAATTTTGACGCGAAGCAAATGAAAGAAAAGCTTTCCGATCTTGATATCATCGATCAGTACCTAGTCCTAGCACGAACGCACAGATTAATCGGAACGTAAATTTGACCGATTTTTTTTTTTACTGGAAATACGAATAATCTTTAGCATTTCCACATAATAAGTAGGATATATCAAAAGAAATAAAAAAAATAATAGCTAATTCAATAATCATTCAAATTACGTTCCGTTTACTTCGCGCGTTCTAGAGTACAATAGACGTGGATATATTGAGAACTATTGAGAACTTTTCCGCTATTTCTAACGAGCCTACAAAAAACACTTTGCTCCCTTTGCTTTTATGGCTCTTTAGAAAAAGCGGAAAAGTAACTAAACATATCCACGTCTATTGTATTTTATAATGGATTTCCGCAAGGTCAAGCTTGACTCGATTAACTATTCGCGCGTTCTTGTTAGGCTTACCGAAATAGAAATCCAATCCATTTAGCCATTGCTTCTCGACTAGTCTAGCAATCTGCGCTTATGGAATTTTACATCGGCTCGATAATATCGGGTGTCGGATGAGAGTAGAGGAGAAACTTTCTAATACAACGTGTTCCTTTTGATGTCCCATAACTCGGAAGGTTATATGCTATATGTAAAAATAATACATAAAGCCCTAGAACAAATATATTATATTGTAGTGATATTTATTTTAGAAGTATGTATGTAAGTATATTCTTATATTGTAAGTAGTTTGTGTAAATAGTAATTTGTATTTTTTTTTTTCTTCTTTGATTTATGTTTTTGTTTTATCTTCTACGGTTACACAGGTTGTCTACATCTCATTTTTTATAATTTCCTGTGGCAGGTATACTGGAAGAGATTTCTTTAGAAATAAGCATTGCCTTTGTACGTATTTTTCTGTTCCTTTCTTCTTGTCTGTTTATATGTGTGTGCATAAATGGTTAAATAAATAAATAAATATACTAAAAATACATAATTACAAAGATAATATAAGGCACATAACATTAGATTCTCGATGTGTGTATCTAAGTTTAACTGATGAAGTATGAGTAAATAATTTTCATTCAAACCATTCATTCATATTTAAAGGTAAGAAAATGCGACGTTGTCTTATTTTTTTATGGACAAAAAACTACTCTCTCACTGTCTGAACTATGTTTTTTATTTTTTTATAAATTTCACGTCAAGGTGTTTTACTTAAATAATGTGCAGAAATAATTCGTTAAAGTCACGATTATTTAAGTAAGTGACTTTAACGAATTATTTCTGCACATTGTTTACACTATTTGCGCTGTAGCATGGTGCGGGTGACAGTTTCAGTAACATTTCGTTTCACTCTTGAAAGTTGCCGCGATTTACAATTTATGACTTAATATTTCAGTTGTACCACATTCGTAATATATTAAATAATTAATAACTGTAGTAAATTAAATTAAACCCAACCAGAATGTTCTAATCAAGAAATAAAATCAAATTGAATGAAAAATTAAGCAAAGTGTTATGCGTATAACGTAACGCCATAGACGTATTTAGTGATGGGATGTACTGCTACGATGGATAGTCGATATTTTTTATAATAAAAAACGTATATTGTGCGTAGGTCAATTTTTATTTTTAAAAGGTCTAATTATACAACAGAACATTTATAGGGTAAGGTTGCTTAAAAGGTTGCTAAAAAAAAATACATGTTATTCGTCTAAACTCATATCAGAGTCAGGAACATCTGAATTGTCACTCAATTCATCATCTGAATCTGTGACGGATATTATTAACGATGACTCAATTATGTTGTCAATATGTATGTCACGATCCCAATCAGACATAATGTCCCTTTTTGTTTTATTCACGACCTTCGACCAGTCTTCAGGTTGAACATTGTTGATGGCCTCTTGTAATAGGGCCAACATCTTATTTGCCGTAAATGGCGGCGAAGTATTATTTCTTGCGGCGTAACCTAAAAATAAACGAACTTATAAAAAAAAGTATTCAAATAATCATCAATCAGCCTAATCTAGTATCTGGTAATGTTTTTAAACTAGGTACATGCTACGATCGGAAAGCTGATTTTTTTATAAAGCTTCAAAATGGGAATTGAAATTAAAAGCATACCTTTTATTTGGGCCCAAATCAGCTCAATAGCGTTATACTGGCAATGGTAGGGTGGTAGTCGAAGGACCTGGTGGCCTTTTTCTTTTGCCATCTCGTCCAGAGCATAGGTAGGAGTTGGTGGCTTATGGCGTCGGACTAAGGCAATAAGCTCCGTCTTTAACATTTTTATATCTGCTGTAACTCCGTTGTCACTCAGCCACTTCACCAACTCGCTTTTGCGGTTGGATTGGTTTGGGGGTTTATTAACTTGCACCGAATGGTAGGGTGCGTTGTCCATTATTATGGTCATAGGCTCTTTTAAATTGTTTAATAGACCTATGAACCAATCTTTAAATTTTTCGTAATTCATCTCCTCATGATACTCCGTAGTTTTTTTTGACTTAAAAGCCAGCAAACAATCAGGGACGAATCCACTTGCTGTACCTGCGTGACAAATAATAAGGCGTTCGCCTTTGCCTTCCGGCACTTTGGTACACGATTGTGCCGTATCGTCGGTCCAACTTTTACCCACTGTGTGGTTGGCGTTTAGCCACGTTTCATCCAAAAAGACAACTTTGCTCCAATCACTTATGTTTTTGGCCTTCCTTAAAAATCTACATCTTGCTAGGGCAATGTCAGTCCTATCCATAATAATCTTTCTTTTGTTAACTTTTTTGTAAACAAAGCCAATATCTTTTATAACTTGCCGTAGCGAAGTAATACCTCCTTTGAACAAGTCAGCTTCTTTTAATGATTTTAGAAGCTTGAGCAATGTGGGTAGCTCCATTCTTCTATAATAATCATAAATATGATTTCTAATAGCAACCTTAGCAAAATCATCCAAATCTGTGATTGGCTTCACCTTGGTCCGCTTTTTGTTGGGTGTCGATAATTTATTTTCAAACATCCCATCTTGGCCAATTTTCTCACGTGTTATACGCGAAACAGTATTGCGGCCAATATCAAGAGCTTCGGCTACTCGTTCTACAATATGATTCAATGGTAACAACGGTCCATTATTTTGTTGTTCTCTTTCAAAGTAGTCTCGGAGGCGAACAACAAGCTCCCTGGCCTGACTACCCAAAACAGTTTTTTTTGTATGCTTAGGCATGGTAATAACAACAAACTCAACAAACTTATAACAAATAACAATTTAACAAAAATGAAAACAAACAATGAAATCGTAATACGTGTCACATTAAGTCACAATATAACGCGCTTGCACTCGTACTCGCACTCACAGCATCGCACGGGTAAACAACATGGCCGCCGCGCCGATGCACCATAGAGCAAAAATGTTGTCACGAAAAAAAAAACATAAACCCGATTTTGATTATTTTATATAAGTACAAAGATAATTATGTAGCCATAAAACATTTATATTGACAAGTTTATACACGTAGCACACACGTAGTTACACTGCACAACTGAATAATACACTAATTTTCATAACAATATTAAAGAGAACTAGATTCACGCTGCGAGTATCGTTAGCGATAAAAATGAATTGCATAACCTCACATCCCTACGTGGTACTGACAAATGTCAACGTCATACGGGCAACTGTCACCCGCACCATGCTACAGCGCAAATAGTGTACCCATATTTGCAAATAAATAATTTTGAATTTCAATATTGAATGAAACATGGAAAAAATTTAATGATTCATATGCCAGTTGATTCTTTGACATGGTCTCATTAATACCCTAGAGTAATGGGATATCAAAAGGAACTCGTTATAAAGCAAAAGAAGAAAAACAACGAAAAGTAGAAATGACCATCGGTCTTTGGTTTTTTATGAAGTAATTAATATATTTTATCTAAATAGCTATATAATTTTAACCTGCTTTAAAAGATTATTTCTCTATTTCCACGCGGCTTTAGTAAAAGTATGGGACCGTAAGTATAAGGAAATGTATTAATGAAATCGATTCAATCATGTTCGTTATTTATGTGATCTAATTTTAAATTGTTTGATTTTTATGCTGCTAGGCATTGTCAAAGGTAAGTTTGCCACCACTATTAAATAATCTATTATTAGATAAATCATAACGAAAAGTGTTTTTATGAAATTTCTTTCGTTATTTTTGGGCAAAAACCCATTAGTTTCTAAAGTAAAATTTTCACACGGTTATCGCCAACGTCCATACTACGTTGAATACACCGGTTCTCGTCCGATCACCGAAGTTAAGCAACATCGGGCGCGGTCAGTACTTGGATGGGTGACCGCCTGGGAACACCGCGTGACGTTGGCTTTTTGCATAATTTAACATTTTATGTTTTATTGCGAACCGAAATTTGTACAGATGTTCTATGTCACGAAGTCCGTTTGGCTATGAATGTTATCAAGCGTGCACATGCACATTGTTTTTGTGTGCGTAACCTCGAGAGCGCTCAGTGTCGATCGGGACACGGTCCGGATCAGTAGTGGTTTTTAGTTCGCGCCAAATTGTTTCACGGAGTAAGGTCAGCATGGCAACAAAACGAAGAAGAGTTGTCCATAGTGAGGTAATATTTATTTATACGTTTTCAATTAAAATGTTATACAAAGATACTTAATATAGCAATAGAAATATTTATAAAATTAATGTTTTTTTGTGTTATAAAATGTTTATATTACTTAATTATTTTGATTACATTTTGTTTTAGGGTCGAAACATGATAGCTAGTGTTTATCATTTTCTGCGAGAAGAATATGAATTTATAAAATCATTAATGGAACTCAACTGTGATTTGTCTCATTTACGAGACATTACACGCCGTACAGCTGAAGCTACGGGTGTGAGCCAAAAAACAGTTCAAAGAATATTAAAAGAAGAGAAGGAATTGCCATCCACTTCATCAAAATTCACTTCACCTATGAAGAAAAGGAGAAAGCGAGATAATAAAGTGGATATAGATAATTTTACAGCCGATGTGGTTCGCAGTACTGTACAAGATTTCCATATTGTCCATAAAGGAATTCCAACATTAGCTAAGTTAAGAACAGCATTGAATGAAAAAATCGGATTCGAAGGTTGTTTAGAAACTGTTCGCAAGTTACTGTTGAAATTAGGTTACAAGTGGCGCAAAACAGAGAACAACCGTAAAGTCTTGACGGAGCGTCATGATATACAAATGTGGCGTTTAAAATATTTAAAAAAAATAACAGAGTACCGCTCTCAAAGTCAGCCCATTGTCTACACCGATGAGAGCTACGTCCTTTCGACACACGTGCGAAACAACACCTGGGCAAAAAAAAAGGAAAGAACTCCGTTTTTAAAAAAAATTAGCACAGGCACTCGCTTTATTTTAGTGCACGCGGGAACCAAGGATGGTTTTATTGAAAATGCTTCCTTGGTTTATAAGGCCAACTCAACAGCTGGTGATTATCATTCAAATATGAGCTATGATAACTATGTAAAATGGCTAAATGAAAAGTTGCTACCCAATTTACTTCCGCGCTCTGTCATTGTCTTAGACAATGCATCTTATCACAACACACGGGCTGAACGACTACCGACGCAATCTACAAAGAAAGCCGATATGCAGCAATGGCTCAGGGATAAGGGTATAGCATTTGATGAATCTCTTCTTAAATTGGAATTGTACGATACAATAAAGAAGTGCAAAGCCCAACACGTAATCTACAAGATTAACGATTTTATAAAAAGCAAGGGTTTTGATGTCTTACGCCTTCCCCCTTATCACCCAGAATTAAATGCGATTGAAAATATTTGGGGGATCGTTAAAAATTATGTCGCATCTAAAAATATCGAGCAAAACATGACGAATACGGAAAGACTGATCAATGAAAGTTTGGGCCAAGTTAGCAGTGAAACGTGGCAAAAAACTTGTGCTCATGTTGAAAAAATTGAAAAAGACTACTTGAAATATTTTGATCTCGATTTTGAATTTATAATCAATGTACAAGATGATTCTGACGACAGCAAAACGGAATCGGAAATCGAAAATTTATCTGATAGTGATTGAAAATACTGAATAGTCCTACTTGTTTCGTTTCCATTCTGTAACACCAATGCTTAATTAAATGCCTACATATTCTTAATATTTTTGTATTTATTGCAACCTAATCTAATTTATTTACAAAATGTATATATTTTTAAAACCAAAATTTTATTTAGATTATTAAATCTCGACTTGAATATATATCAGATTTTTTTGCTAACGTTACCTATTTTTACACACACAAGCGCGCTTGTCGGGATACGTCACTACTACAATCAAAGCCGAACGGACTTCGTGAAATAGAATATCTGTAATAACTGACGATTTCTGAAAAGAAATGCAAATTTTATGTAGGAATCTCTTCGCAGGAATCGTCGGCGTTCGGTAATAGAATCTTCGATCAACAATAGTAGGTACTAAATTTCCGATGAGAACATTAAAAAGGGCCGGAAAAATAAGACCACGACCACGTAGTGGTCTTATTTTGCAACATGGTTTTTTCAACCTTATTACTTAGAAATTATGTTTTGTTTCCCTAACATTTTTTTTTATTATTGTAAAAATACGTTTTCAATCGAAGTAGTAAACGATAATAAACTTTATACTTGAGTATTAAGGTTTATAATCAAGTTATATGCAATCGCAGCCACTTGTGCGATGTGGTTTTGATCCTAATCCTTAATCTATTGTTGATTGAACAATAGAATACCTACTCTTTATTTTACATCATAAGTACAGTACAAATATGTTCTTAATGCCCCTCGGCAAACCTCGTGTTTCATCAGTCGTCGAATTTCTATCAGTTGCCCTTTGCAATTGGTGCAGACCGGACGCTCTCAATCGACTTGGAAGTATATAGAGTTGGTAATACTCTTTTAACTTAATGTAATTTATTTAAAAAATAATAGGAAAGCTGCTATAGTCGCAGGCACGACAGATAGGAAAATAGTTTTACAGCTCTATATAGTTCACACGAAAATCAAAACAAAACAACAATAAAGTACTTAGTTTTGAATTAAAATTGTTGTACAAGATAAATCTAATAATTAAAGGACATGGAAATTAGCATTCCTTTGCATTCGGAAATGCCATGATTCCCGAGAACAGACATACTCTAAGTTATAGTGTTATTATTTTTAATTCTCTACTTCTGGTTTACATACAACATAACCAGACGGCCAATTCTCGTATTTAAAATTGTTCAAAATCTAGTTTTATGATTGTCATCTTAGCGACAATCAAGCCAAGTACAATAGCTAAGTTAGAGGGGCCTAAAAACCCACGGGCGGCGTAAAAACTCTGACACTAGGTTAGTCACTAACTACACGAAAAAGAAAGAAAGGAAGCGAAATCAATGTTAAAAAGTAGTCGTATCAAGAGGTTCTCAATTCGACAACGATTTTTTTTTTTTTGTATATTTGTTACGCGATTTCTCCATCAATTATGAATTGATTTCGATGATTATTTTTTTGTTTGGTAGGTCATACTTCAGAGGTAGTCCCATATAAATTTTATTAACTTTGCTTGGGTAGTTTGTAAGTTTTTTTTATAATTTTAAAATAAATATATTTAAGAAAAGAGATGAAAATTGACCATTCCCCCCCTTATCTCCGAAAGTACTGAGCCTAAAATTTTGAAAAAAATACAGAGTATGGTTCTTTACCCATAGATTACAAGAAAACCTATAAGAAGTTTATGATCTTAAAATAACATGGTAAATCACTCAATATTGTGCGAACAAACTTAGCAGTTGAAATGTATTCAAAATATTTTTATTTCACATGGGCACTTAAGAAACGTCAGAAGCTAGGTGCACGGTTCCAATTGGTCGTTTCCTATGGAGAAGAGCCGGCAAGAAACTCCACGGTTACTCTTTTAAAATAATTGGCTTTTACAATTCTTTCAAATAACAGTGTGATTAGGTATGGGAGGACAGTGTAGGTCTTTTAATAAGTACCAGGTACTTAAGAAAATAGAAAATGGTCAACAAATCTACAGTCCACTAAGCCTACAGTGTTCTCACATTTACAAAATAGAAAAGAATCTATACAAAAGATATATAAATTAATAAAAATAAAAACCTCTTTTAATTAAACGCAATTACATTATTGCTAATACAACTGTAATAAATCTGAATAATTATCATGTGCAAAAAAGCCACTAATAAAGAGTTGAAATTAACTCGTAGGTATATAATGTCAAATAATAGGATGAATATGTCAAGGACGAATGTAAAAAAAAAATAGACTCTTACATAATTATGCCGTTAATGAGATACCAGGGAAGCCACATGTGCAGAAGGAATTATTGCCAAACTTCCCTGTCTTCAACATAGTCTTTATTTTGTAATATGCTTTCTTGATAAGAACACGTTTGATGTGGGTTTTGAACTTTCCATCGCTAAGTTCTGTAACAGACTTTGGCAACTTGTTATAAAAGCGGGTACTGTTTATAAGAAATGACTTGCTTGTTTTAGTTAATCTAAATTTGGGTATCACTATTTCATGTCTACTACGTGTATTTATATTATGGAAATCGCTTCTTATTTTGAAAAGTCCTAAATGTTTGCGAACATACAAAATACTTTCTAAGATATAAAGAGAAGGCAGAGTCAGTATATCAATTTCTTTAAATTTGTCTCTAAGGGACTCGCGAGGACCCATTTTATAATCGCGCGGATTGCCCTCTTTTGTAGAATGAAAATTGAATCTACGTCAGCTGCCGATCCCCACAGCAGAACGCCATAAGACATAATACTGTGGAAATAAGCAAAGTATACTAACCTAGCTGTGGCTATATCAGTTAACTGCCTTATTTTTCTAACTGCATATGCAGCTGAACTTAATCTACCTGAAATAGTTCTAATGTGGGCGCCCCATTGCAATTTTGAATCTAAAGTAATGCCTAAGAATATAGTTTCCGTTATTGCATCTAGTTTTTTGCCATCAAGTTTTAAATTTAGACCTACTTGAGGTACATTTGGTAATGAAAACCTAATACATTTAGTTTTGTTCGCATTAAGTAAAAGATTATTAGCTGCGAACCATTTTGAAAGAACAGCCAGACTATCATTGACATCTAAGACATCTGCATCTTTCCTATCTATTTTAAAAATAAGAGAAGTATCGTTAGCAAATAGAATTATATCCGATAAGTTAGCCATCATGTAAGGAAGATCATTTATATAAACTAGAAATAAGAAAGGGCCGAGAATTGAACCTTGAGGCACGCCCATTTTAACTAGAGACCCCGTAGACCCGACTCGCCCCATTAACACAACGCAGTCAAACGCTTTTGAGAGGTCACAGAAAATGCCAATTGCACCTGGGACTTTTCCCAGGATTCCAAAATGTGAGTGATGAGTTTTACTCCTGCGTCAGTCGTCGACCTACCTTTCGTGAAACCAAACTGGTGACTATGTAAAATCCCATTTGAATTAAAATGTGACAACATCTGGTCTAGCATGATTTTTTCATATATTTTACTCAATGCTGGTAGCACAGATATTGGTCTATAATTTGAGGGATCACTCTTACTACCCGATTTGAAAATTGGTACTACGTTACTATGTTTCATTAAATCAGGAAACGTACCGCTATCTAAACATTCATTGGACAGGCGCAATTGTGTCAATGATATCTTCAAGAACCTTAACGGAAATGCCCCATAAGTCTTCAGTGTTTTTTTTTAATGCTTTTTTAATTGTGAAAATAGAAATGGGCTTGAATTCAAAACTTGGAATGTCCTTACTGAAGTGTTCTTTAAGAAGAGATTCAGCTAGTATAGATGATGAGGGGAGAGATTTCGTAACCTCTATTGGGATGTTGGTAAAGAATTTTTTATCACACCTGCTCTGAAAATACATACTAATTATACCAATTAGAGGGAAGAAACGCCTTTATCCCGCCCTTCAAATCCTTTCATCCCAAGGTATGGAAGTTTGTATGAAAATCCTTCCGACCCAAGGGTGGGAAGTATGTATGAAATTCCATTACATACCCGGTTTTTTTTTATTTTTTTATTTTACAGCAGTCATACTGCCAAGAGACTTTAACTGTCTACTAATTAAATTTCAAGTAAATTGTTACTGGCCACATACTGTTTTTTTTTTTTACCAGTTACCAACCTCCTTGGTGCATACAGAAAATTAAAAACGAAATTATTTTTGTATATAAAACGCGCGGAATCACGGAAGAAGTGGCTTCTTCAAGTCTTCAACTAACTCAAGATGTAAACATGTCTCAAAATATCAAGATACCCGGACAAAATGTAACATCTTATAATAGCTGCACTTTTAATAATTGTACTTTTAACTAAATATAAACATTTCTATGCATTTATGTCCATAATTTTCCTCGTAGGTGTAATAAAAAGCACTATACATCCCTCAGGATAAAGTACAGTTCCATACCTCAAATGGTTTGCGCCCCTCGCAAGCTCGTGGCGCAAATGCCATAATCTCGGTATGGAACTGTCACTTTCTTCCCTCTGAAGTAATGTACTATTTCTAGTGTCTCAGCAACTTTTAATTGATCTGAAATGGTTTCATTATCATTTTTTAAAGACAATTCATTCTGATCTCGCTGTTTTGTGTTTCCAGTTTCTTTGTTAATTACCTGCCACACAGCTTTTATTTCATTGTCAGAAATATTAATTTTGTTACTTATTAATTTAGATTTAGCTTGGGCGCCGACTCTTTTAAATATCTTAGAATAGTTTCTTACATAATTATGAATTGCTTGATCAGAAGTCAATGATTTTTCATTATATAAATTATATAAAATATCTCTGCTTTTTCTAATGCCAGGAGTGGCCCATTCATTAAATTGTAGTATGGGAGAACATGTTTTTTTCAACTACTATGTTAAGTTTGTATTCTCTGATTAAAATTTGTACATTTAAGCTCAACCCACGCACAAGGCGGGTGCGAGTCGGGCGCGATTCGGGACGGCAGTATGGCCGGCTTGTATATTCCTTCCATGTATTATATGGATGTCAGCACACAAACGCGTGCACGACTCCCGCTCCCGATCCGCTCCGTGCCCGACCCGCGCACGCGTTTCGTGTGTATATAAGCCCGCCGTACTGCCGTCCCGACCCGCACCCGCTTGGTTTGTGTGTTGATTTTTATATCTGTAATTCATATGGTGTACATAATAAAGAGTATTTTATTCTATCGCCTGCCTTATCTCTCATCAGGTGAAGTCGGCGGTGCGATGAGTCGCGAAGAATTCATCGACGGCACCGCGGTTGACGTGTTGGCCAAACTGCCGTCGCCCTTCGAGGTCTGGCGCGTGCGCAAGCAGTTCGAAATGAACATCACGCCCACGTTGGTTGTGCTGCTGCAGGAGTTGGAAAGGTATAGTATATATTATATAGACGGTGGAATCAATATCGTAATGCTAGCACTACAATTGGCTTATATATGTAAATATTTACGTGATTACAAATAGTGAAATCACGAAGGCGCACCCCACTCCGCGATTATTGTACTGCAGTGTTTTTATCGTAAAAATCTGAGCTGCCGTACATCAGTCTGGTTTGCCGTATTTTAAAGGGAAAAATACTAAATTGCTGTATTTATTTTTAAAATGTCTATTCCTCATTCTTCTCTATAAAGGTTTCTTATCGTTTAGATTCCTGTTTATCTAATGCATACTTATCCTTGCTTATCGCATATGACACGTGACACCTTAAACTTGATACAGTATCCTTGATTTTGAATCAGTTGTCATTGATTTTTTAAGGTCTTTTTCAGTTTTAACAATTCGTGGTAGTATCTGGGTTAGTGGCAACATTGACGATTTTTTTTCGCTAATATTGGCCCTCAGCCTCTGGGTGACAGATATTTGAGTTTCATTTTCGTTTCATTCATTACGCTACTGACAAAACGTTTCGTTTAACCTATAGTCAATTGCCGTATTTTGTGATACGGCAATGAGGCTTGCCGTATGCCTGTATGTATTTTCCGTCAAAAAATCCAATGCCGTATAATACTGCATTTCCGTATCAATAACAACGCTGCTGTACTGTAAGCTGTACTTTAGTACGGAGCGGAGCGGAGTGGGACGCGTCTTCGTGGATGCCACTATCTATATTTAACACATTATGAGTTTAACTGTCACTGTCACACTAATCTATCGTCTTCTAAAGGCAAATCGACAGTTAAGCCGGCACTACTCTGGTGATCTATAAGTAGACGCAAGCGCAACTGCTGATCATGAGATCGTCGATTCCCAGGCCGGGCAGTGTTATTGAGTTTTCCATCTATTCTTCTCAGTAGAAGCCTGGAGTCTGGATTTTTTCCCAGTTCGATAGCAATAGCCTCGCCCCCTATTACATGGAACTTAAAGAATAACTGGCGAATTGTGGGTGTACTATAAGTACTTAAGTACCTACTTACACCTCCGTCTAACCCTTCGGGATAAACAGGCGTGATGTGATGACTAACAAATCCAATTTCATTTATTTTAATAGAAATAAAGTTCATTATTATTGTATTTATTTTATTTTTGATTTCATATCTTGTTATTTCACTATATGCTGCACCAGTTGATATCATCACGTCAACACGCCTGTCACTGAATACCAGTGCTGTGGCTCTGTCTCGCATAGGGTTGCAGCATGCTGAGCGATAGCCGTTTTGCGTAGATGTGACGCATATTTTACCCCAAAATTGTTATTTTCGTGTTTTTGTTCTTTCTTTGCGTCATGACTACCGCAAATAAACGTATTTCCTTTCTTTCTTTTCTATTCTATGTTATGTTATTTAGTAATTACTATTATTTGATTTCTTATTCGATTACCTACGAAAACCTAACTGATAAACATTCCCCCCAGGTTCAACCGCCTAGTCACGAAGATGCAGACCACTCTATCCTTACTCCGCAAGGCCTTAGCTGGCGAGATCGGCATGGACGCGGTTCTGGACAATGTGTCGTACTGCATGTTCAACGGGCAGCTGCCGCAGGTGTGGCGCGACCTGGCACCCGCCACCTGCAAGGGGCTCGGTGGCTGGATGGACCACTTTATATCACGGACTAAGCAGTATTCTGAATGGGTATGATTTTTTATACTGTTGGACTTTCAGTACCTTTTTTTTATTGGGTGGGAAATTATTAAATAACTTCTCCCGCTCTGTGCGGAGCGGGAGGGCGTGTCAGACTCTTACTGACTAAAACCCACCCGTGTTCCTTCAGTTGCCCTATTGCCGGGGGCCACGATCTCCCTTTCGGTTTTCTTCGCAACCCCGGCAGGCATCGGCCCTAGCAGACCCCGTCAATTCTGCTGACATATCTTTGAAGCGCGCTTTCAGTACCTACTTTAGCATTCTTGCAGAAGGAAAGCACCAAATTTGAGATATCTAATATATATCTATGGAAATACTAACCTAATCATAACGAATGAAAGAAAACTGCTTGATGCTTTCCTATGCCTTCATATCAGTAGCATGTTAAATTTGAGATGGCAAAGCTTCTGCGTGTTTCCGATCGGATGGCAGATGTTCGTAGGCGGTGGTAAACGGGCCGTCGCTCGTTTGCCATACAAAATCCATTAACATTAATTAGCTTAGGTAATGAATTATAATTACTTATAAGGTGTAATTGGAATAACTGAAACAACAGAGCCATTTATAATCTACGTCGTCGCGAATCTCTCAGGGAATTATTAAAAAAAAAATATATATAATGACGGTACCTTGCCAATTCATCTATGAAAATATTATGTATGTCAGAAAAAAATTACATCTTTTTCATAAAATAAGTTATAGAATAGATCAACCATTTTTCAGATTATCTAAAGCACATACATCTTTTATGGGGTACTGTGTTAAATTTTACAACAAAATACCTTATGATATTTTACAATTACCTGAAAGAAAATTTTAAACTCATATTAAAAGTAGGTACTCTTTGTAAACAAGCATATCACAAATTTTAGAGGATTATATCCCAGATAAGAATGCTTGGAAACATGCTGGTCCATATGACAATTAAGAGTCTAGACGAAATCAAACTGGTTACTAATTTAATTGTATAATTTATTATAACATTGATTTTACATTCTGTGATTACTTGAACTCACACACTGACTTATTAGTTTTACTTGTATTTAATATCGTATAGGTACTTTGACAATGCGTATAAATATGTGAGCACCATGTCTCCATCAGATAATTATTTTTTCTGTCATTGCTTCATTTTAATTATTTTTACCTATTATGGTAAAGTAATCTTATTCCAGGTGCATAGTCTTCAGATATGATTATACATTTAATGTATACAAAATATTGTAAAACATTTTAAAAGAGTAACAGTGGAGTTTCTTGCCCATTCTTCTCCATACGAAAACTACCTTTTGGAAGGGGCGACTAGAATCAATTCTATTTTTTGTAAATGTTGTCGTTCAAAAGTATCTTTTATGTGCCTATTTGAAATAAATTATTTTTTTGACTTTTAAAAGGAAGAAAACAAGATGTCCTATTTCTGTCTCCAATCCCACTTAATACTATACCTACACAATCTCATGCACTCGGAGGCATCTTCTTAAATTTAACAATAAAGACGTATTGCCATGACATTATATTACTTATTTAAATTCGTTAGTAATAGTAAAAGTGATGTCATGACATTACATATAAGACTAACGAATTTAAATCTTCTTCTTGAATATAAAAATCAATTGCCGTGCATTAATCTCGCGAAAACTCGAAAATGGCTCGATCTATTTGAATATATATATTTTTTTTGTTTTGTTCGCCGTAATGTAAGTGAACTTATAACTGTGTAGTGCTGTGCTTATAATTAATTATCGCCTTCCACTCTTGTACTGTTACTTACCTACTGTTCAATGTTTAACTACTTACTGCATCTTAGTGGAACGTGTTTCTCTATAGTGTAAAACAGGGGTGGCCAACTTGGTTAGACCCTTTTTTTTTTTGGGGTGGGAAATCATCAAATAACTTCTCCCGCTCTGGGCGGAGCGGGAGGGCGTGTCAGACTCAAATTACTGACTAAAACCCACCCGTGTTCCTTCGGTTGCCCTGTCGCTGGGGGCCACGATCTCCCTTTCGGTTTTCTTCGCAACCCCGGCAGGCATCGGCCCTAGCGGGCCCCGTCAATTCTGCTGACATCTCTTTGAGGCGCGCGTGGAACACAACGCGCCGAAGATCTACTTCTTGAATTTTTTTATGAAACAGTGTACCTACTATTACTAACTACGTAGTATTACTTATTTTATTAAGAGACCATAAAATTGAAAATTATTCTTAGTAACTACTTATTTATAATACTGCCAGTATTGCGTCTGAGCTACTGCGTGGAATAGAGGATGCATGGTCGTCATTACGTTGCATGGTCTGTTCTACCTATTTTTTACTTAATAAATATTTTTAGGTATATTAACTCATTTTTCTTTTGTTTCGCCACGATCGACTGGACTAATAGCTGCGATCGATCGGTCGATCGCGATCAACCGGTTGGCCACCCCTGATGTATAGTCTATACTATAGGTAGGTACTTACAGAACTTACAACTCACGACAAATCGGTGTACGGAGTTGAACTACTACAACTCGTACATTTACGGTCCTTCGAGACTTCGTGTATCTTAGTGTTTGTGTCTCTTGAACGGTAGCGAATCGGTTCAGCTGATCTCTTGGAAGAGGGTTTCCCGAGTTGGATTAAGATAGCGCAAATACTTAGCCAGAGTACAGGCACATTGAGTGCTGAAACTAACTACAACTACTGGAAGAGCCTTCAACTACCCTCCCTAAATTTTGTCGAGTTATATGAACCTAAATGTATAGAGCAGCTGATTTTTTTCGCTATATCAGGTTTGTTCATAATGATGAGTAGGTACAATTACCCCTGAAGAGGTTTTCAGCTATTTCAACTACACCTTGTATAACTAACACACTTGTTCTCTTCTTTCTGTACAGTCGACTATAGAAGAACCAATAGTAATCTGGCTGTCAGGGCTACACATCCCGGAGTCATACCTCATAGCGCACATACAGATCGCGTGTCGCCTCTACACGTGGCCGCTCGACCGCTCCACTCAGTTCACTCGCGTCACCAACTGGACCTGCCCCGATGAGATTGAAGAGAGACCCGTCTGTGTAAGTACCTATTATTTACTCTTCGACGCGGTGAACGACATGTCTATGCCTTTGAAGACAACTGAAAGAGAGATTTCGACAGCAGGCGAAACCATCTCAAGAGTAAGCCACCCTCCAACATACAATATCATTACCACAATGGTGTTCTAACGTGTCCACTGTGCACGTACATTCACAGATTACATTAGTCACATCACTGCACACGCTCGTAACCTATGGTCGTCAAAAACGAAACAGAAAAATTCACCATAGTCGAAATCGGCTTTCCCGCGGTTTCGCCCCCGTCGTCTATTCTACAGAAACCGACATTTTCCGGGATTACAAGTAGCCTATGGTACTCACGAATAACGCAGCTTTTTGTCAGTGGAAGAATTTTGTAATCGGAACAGTATTTAATGAGATTAGTATTTACAGACATACAAACAACTTCGACAGTTTATAAAATACAATCAGCTAAGACACTTTACCTCTACGATTTTTGCATTAATAAACAAACTAAGGAGGGTGTGAACTATACCAAATATTATACTATCGGAATAAAATCAAATCCTTAGAATTTCTCACGTCATCATCTGCCTAACCTTTTCCCCAGCTATATTGGGGTCGGCTTCCAGTCTAATCGGATGCAGCTGAATACCAGTATTTTACATGAAGTGACTGCCTCCACAACCCAGTTACTGGGTAATACGATACCCCGATATTAGCATTTCTCACGTATTTGATTCTGTTGGAGGTACATATGTACAGTCCTTTTTTTTTCTGGGTGGGAAATTATCAAATAACTTCTCCCGCTTTGAGCGGAGCGGGAGGTCGTCTCACGCTTACTGACTATTGGGTGGAGCGGGAGATCGTGTCACTCTTACTGACTAAAACCCACCCGTGTTCCTTCAGTTGCCTGTATGTTGCCAGGAGTCACGGTAACCCTTTCGGACAAACCCGCAACCCGGGCAGGTTTCAGCCCTAGCGGACTCCTTCAGTTGTGCTGACATCTCTTTGAGGCGCGCGTGGAACAACGCGCCATCGACCCAGGCCTGGTCCTTATCGGACGGCGAGCTACCCATTGCTCACCGTCTGCAAGCCCGCGCCTACAGTGGCCAGGAATCGGCCTGTGATTCTCGACGCCCAGGGCGTTGGGAGCATTACTTCTCGAGCATTACTGCTTTGCAGGAGGTGACGGACTCCCATGGCCTCTCGCTCTGTATCATGGCTTGGACCAGGGCCAGACGTAGGAGATCACCACCGCCGATCGTCCACGAGGACACGGCGATACTCCGCCCAAGCCGGGCAGACCTCCACCGTATGCTCCACCATGTCCTACGGGCGATCCACACAATGGTGACACCCGGGCGTTTCTTCCCGCCTTATTCTGAACAAGAACCTCCCGAAACAACCGTGTCCGGTGAGGACCTGCGTCAGGCGGAAGGCGTGGACGCCGTGGCGCCTCTCTAGCCACTCCTCAAAGAGGGGATATGTACAGACCTAAATCTTAATAAAACAACGGGGCATTATAGCTATTTGTAGTTTTATTATTTTAACTAGCAATCATAAAATGAGTTTCATCACTGAGATCAACATAAAAAAAAACCAATGTACCTTACACCCACCCGGTTTCTGATTTGAAAATTTGAAGTTATGAGCTTGTCAAACTCTACTTTAGCATAATGGTACAATTCCGTAGCCGACCGCAGGCGGCAGCAGCAGGCGGCAGCAGCAGGCGATATGTCGCCGCGACACTGATTTTCATGTATTTCTATGTAACCAACGTGTCGCTAGCTACGGAAAGGTATTTCATAGAAACAATATACAATATTTCACAGTCGTGTCGCGGCGACACGTCGCCTGCTGCTGCTGGCTGTAGTCAGCTTCAGAATGGTACCTTTACAGAAGGACTTCGAAATTCAAAATTTATTTCCAAAAACATGAGAAATTTTGGATTTTGCGGGCTGCATTGATTATTTAAGATTAAGGAACATTTCAAAACACAAATGGACATTTTATCAGTTAATTATTTAAGTTTAATCTCGCTTCACGTGCTTGTTTTAATTCTAAAATTTCTCGTTCTAGCGTGGCACTTTTTAGTTTTTCTATCTGTATTGCAATTTTAAGTGAATGTTCTTCTTCAGCCATTTCTAAACGTCTCCTGTGTTCTTCCTCTTTTAAGCTTTTTATATGGCTTATTATGCAGCTTATATGGTCATCGTAGTCCTGTAAATGACAACCTCTTTATTAATAAAAAAAATGTTTATTCTAACATAACTAAGTAAGCAATTCACGAACGCACGTCAATCATTTTAATCTATACCTTACTAACTGACCCAACAGACGTTGCCCTGTCCTTATTTCAATAATTCATACAAAAATACCTTAGGAAAAAAGCACTTGCAGGTTTTCCAGAATTTTCCAAATTTCCGGACAACTTTTCCACTTTGTCTTTCCCTAAAAACCTTATTCGAAATGTAGAAAAATTAAAAAACGAAAATAACCAACCATTCTCAGGTGATTACTAACAAACAGTATTTCATTTTTATTTATATAGAATCTTTAGAAAAATAAATGAAATACTGTTCGTACGCAATAAATAAATAAATAATCTATATTATTAATTATTTTATTTATTTATTTATTGCGTTGCCATTCAACGTGTGGCAATACTGCCAGTCTTCTGGGCACGTTTCCGGATGACAGCGATGTGGAGCATGGTATAATAATATACTTCGCCTGGTATTCTCTTCCCACGATGGCCTAAGACTACGTCACGATAAGTGTTGCCATTGATTGTCCTTTTCAGTAAATTTAGGAACTTTCTCATTTAGTTAATGAAAATAAAGTAAATTACTAACTAGCTTAACTATTTAGTAACTCGTGTGATTCATCTATTTAGTTTTAAATTAAGGAACATATTGAATTATTAGTTCATAATTGCTTTGTTAAGTTACAAATGCATTTTGCACGGGTAATTCAATCACACACAGTGGCCACACATAGAATTGACAAGTGTCATACTGATAGCTCGCCATTTCATCGCTATTGTCGTGTCGCTCATATCTATAGCGTTGTTTCGCTCGGTGAGCAAAATACTGTGGTTCCCAAACATTGGTTACTGTGAAAAGGAAAACTGTGTAAACTGTGAAAGATACACAATAAAAATGGTTAATTGTTCCATACTAAACTGTAAAAACAGAAGTAAGAAAGGCGGTGTAATAAGGTTTTTTCTTTTCCCAAAGAAAAGATGCTAGCAAATGTGTGGCTTCAGTATTGTAGACCGAAAACAACAATAAGAACTGGTATGTACTTTACTACATATTATTTCATTTATCTACGCGTTGTAAATTCCATATAAGGCATAATAGTGTCAATCCGGCTGTACGCCCGAACATAACCTAACCCAACTAGTTTTTTACTTATTTACGAAAATATCCACATCTTGGAAACGAGACACGAAAGATTGAATCAGGTAGCGTAGCCTGTGATTGGATTTTTTTGTGTCTAGGGGACAACTAATTTACCCTTGCAATGAATTGATCAAGGTTGCTGATATAATGGAGAGAGAATTTAATAAATACCACGGTGAATCGTTGCACGATGAAAAATTCATTTTCACAAATTTGACACGATTTTTTTGATTATTCATGATGCCACAAAGGACTTGTATCCTCAAATTCATTATGAAGGAGTACTCTGTTTAGTTCGAACGAGGACCTATCTACGAGTAAGGGAACTAAATAAAACCAAATATGCAATCGATTAAGAAAGAAGCAAAGTGACAAAATACAAAAAGTATCAAATATGTCGATTTATTAAAAATGATAAAAAATGAGTACCCGTTGTATTATTTTTATCTTTTTCCCCCACTAAAAAAGTTTGAGAGCCGCATCGCAACTGATGACGTATTCTTAGGCCAATCACGTGACCCAGCTGTCACGGGAAGAGAATACCAGGCGATGCATATTATTATACCATGATGTGGAGGAGTAATTCGTCGCCTAAGTACAATGACACTAGTCACTAGACGCGCGCTCGTGTATTAAATTATCTATCTTCTATATAAGTATTAAGGTACCTTTCTGTGTGTCAAACCATTCTCGACTATATTGGGCATTACATTTTGTTTGGGTACCTGCAAATAAAATAAAGAATTAAGTTCATAAGAAAGTTTTCAAGGAGTTGCATTGGAAACTTAATAATATAAATTCATACATACCTTCTTTACTGGAATTGTGCCCATATTTTTTTCTATCTGAGGGACCTTGAATATATCTTTAGAGATCTGTAAGAAATTGCAAAAGTGGAAATATTATCACAGACATACTGTGTTTTATTATATTTTTGTTAAACTCACCCTTAATAAAGGAGTGTATATATTTTGATCATCTACTTGTGCATCAATATTCTCAATTGTTTCTATACAGTCCTAAAAAAAAGGTTGAAAAATTGTAAATATAATTCTTCAACTAGTTCACTAGATAGTGCCTTCCACGAAGACGCGCCCCACTCCGGTCCGCTCCATACAGCTTACAGTACAGTAAACGCGGAGTGGGGCGGGTCTTCGTGGTCTCTATCTATAATATCGTAAATGCCTAAAGTACATCCCGTCTTTTCACTTATTACGATTCTAAGCAATGTATAATATTCTGTATGCAATGTTTTCTGCAATATAAACTCATAAATTATTAGACATTATAATAGATACTTACAGCTATCTGCTGACTTTGTTTGTTAATATTATCATTTACGCATGTATCCACAAATGCCATTGGTTTCAAGTTCTGAAACAAGCAACCTCTGTCTCACCAATGTTAAGTATTCATTATTATTATAATGTATTTCAGTGATGAACTTAGGATCTATTAAAAACAATGGGACAACAATTGTTTGTATATATAAATAGAATAGCAATGTTAGTAAAGTTCTGTGAGATGAGGTAAGAATTTGTCGAACAATTATATTTCTCATGCTTGATTCATATAGTGCAATTTAATTGCCTGTGGCATATCATATATTTGGAAATCGCTCCCTCTAAACATCAGGATGGCAACCAGTTGGTTATCATTTAAAGTGAAAGCATCTGAACATATTCATAAGAAGTTCGCCGATTTCCTTCTCTACCAATTTTTATTTCTCCTGACAATGTTTATTTTGATCTCTTATGTTGCACCTGTCATATTTTGTCTCTGCATCACCTTAAGGTTAACTGGTAGAAAAGGCCTGTCATTAAGTCTGACTTGAATTGTATTTTTTTACTTGTGCATAAAGTTTTAATACATTAATAAACATCATAAATTAATTTGAAGCAACAGTAAAAGTTGCACTGTCTAAAAATGTTTAGATGATGGTTATTTGTGAGTAAGAAACTTGCATGGTGTAAATGGGGCCTTAACTTTTAATGGCTTTCTGCCAAATAAATGGGTTAACGTAAAAAATAAATAAATAAGTTAATTACTTTGACTTCTAAAATATGTGCACTTTATCAGAAAAATTTGCAAAACGAAATAAATAACGAAGTATAATTATTACAAGATATTCTCACATTCTGTTTCGATGTCTCTGCAGTATTATATAAATCTTTAATTTCAATTACTGCATCATTAGGAGTAACTGATGTTGGATCCCCAAGTTCTCTCTTTATCTTCCTCCTCTTCCGGGCTTTTAACTTCATTGTTTTCCATTGAATTTTCAGCTGGATTATATTTCGATGTCGACCATTTAACTCATTAAACCTAGTACAAGATGGTGAAAATATATTAGTTATGAATAATATTTGAAAAAAGAAAAAGTATTTGTTGGTTCAGAAAGGCCCGTTAACAGTTTTACAATTAAACACTGCTTAATGTAGAGACATTTTAACCACAAAAAATATTTTAAAGTAACGTTTATAAAATAAACCCAGAATTCTACCTACTTAATTTATAAAAAATTACAAATTGTTCTGATATCAAAACAGGCTTGGATCAATATGGCCGAAATACTTATAGATCATGTCGCCTATTAGTCTGTAAGCGAACAAAATCGCAAGGAAACCTGCGTAGATCATAAAAACAGAAAACCAACATCTTACTTTTTGTAAACTTCCTCCCAAGCTTTATTTTTAAGCTTGATTGTTTTGGTGTCTATTGCCTTATTCTCAATAACATTCGCATGGTCTCTCAGTACAAATCGAAGTAATTGCTGAAAAACAGTAGTATAAATTCTCACTTACAGTAATTAATAGCTATAAAGAGCACAATATCTATCCACATCATACACATGATTTACCTTTTCTTCTTCATCCCAGTTGACGGATCGACTGCGTTTTTTGTTCATATTCATATTCAATTAATAATAAAAGTAGTTTATTTCAATAAAGATGTTCTTCGAAACGCTAACAATCCTGATTATTTTTATCCGTCCACACGAAAATAAATAAACAAATGACAACGTACAATAGTCATTCAAATTAAGTTGTCAACAATGTTAAATTGTCAACCTCCAAATATTAGCTGTCAGTGTCAATACGACTGTCAGGAATGGGTTGCCATAGCGCATGAATTCATCCGCGACCACTGTAAGGCCCGGACTTCACCAAAGCGGAGATGTGCAGAGATGGCTGAAGCGGAGACGAGAAGAGATGTATTTCAGTTAGGGTATATCTGTCGTGGCCAGATCTTACAATTGATCATTTCATGAAATGGTTGTTTTTCATGAAATGGCCAGCTAAAATTGACCGTATCGTTTAAACGTCAACGTTTAATGATATGATGTAAAAAAAAACAAACAATATTCTTGTAGAGCTTACTTAGGCTCTACAAGTATATTGTTTGTTTTTTTTTTAAGTGAAAACTTCTTTAGCGGCGTTGTGCACTTTTTTTGTAATGGGTAAAAAATGTTAAACTCGCGTCAGGACACGTGACCTGATCGAAAATTCGTAAGACGGTTAAAAGGACATCAATGCGTTGATTACCGCGGTGCCGATTTTTTTTCAAGTTTTCACTTCTGTCGGCACTCCCGAGTGCCATTTTTTTTTAAAACAAATATGTCACCCGTAGCCTTATTTAATCGGCATCATATTTAGCAGTCAAAAATAAGTTTGATTTCAGAGAAAACTTTAAATAGGTACTTATCTAATGTTGTGTTCAAAAATTTACACGTGCAGACAACTTCACACAGCGGGCGTACAGCCTAGTCAGCGTATTGCGCATGCAGTATAACAATGCTTTTAGGGTTTCCGCGGTGTTGTAGTGCCTCGAGTATGTATGCAGAGGCGCCGGCTGATGATTTTTTGGCGATCATAAGGAAACGTAGCGCTTCGCTACTAAATCGCCTACAAAACAGCTCGAACAGCGCGAGGTATTGTCCTAGCGTTGGGATCTGCCCATGTTGCAGAGGTGGATGCAGCTTCATGGTAGCGCCTCCCCTCGTATTATGTAATATTTTTGTGTTATGTGCTTTACTTTATTCGTTTTGGTCGACATGTGTATGTATTTTTAATTTTGTGTTTTATGACATTTGAATGTATTTTAATTTTATTTTATTTAAATGTTTGAGTATTATTTTATTGTGTATGTGTACTTATACTATGTTTTTTTTTTTTAAATATCACTGGGCAGTAGCGACCCCACGAACCCTATCTCACGGGAGAAGTCTTGTTCCTCATCTCTGGCTTGCTTGCCTTTATTGACCAGCTGGAGTGATCACTGACGAGGAAAGAGCTCACACCTCATTCTTGTCTTTATTGGCCGGCTTGAGTGGATATTCGCAAGAGCAAACGTGCTCGGAGGAAGGAAGTATTCCAGTAAGTGCTGGTAGGGATCTTCACCATCTTCCGGGCTCTAGGATTGTTCTGATAGCCGTGGAATACCTCTCCACTCTTTAAGCACCTCACGACATGTTGCCCCCTTGTCGCTACGTCACTGTGTGCTAGCGACAGTTTCAAGGGGCCCATTATTGAGTGTCGAGTCTCCCCCTGCCATTTTATCCATGTACATATAAAACGTTGATCAGGACGTGACCATAGTCCTTCCATTGTTCCAGGTTACTTTAGTTCATTGCGGGTTTTCCCCTGAAGTCCTAACGATGCAATGCTTGCAACGCAAAAAACCCAGATCACGGCGTTGTCGACTCTTTCCATACGAAACAACCGCACAAATTACATATGGAAACTGACGGCTTTGTAGGCAGCCCGTGACAGATGTGCGCTCGAAGCACTTTTGGGCGCCATGAATTTAGACGCTACCGGCACTGGGATTCCGTGCTCTGTACCAAAAACCACATAAATACCAATAATAATATATTTTAACCTTGTTTCTGACCAGGGTTGCTACGTGCGTGGTCTATACCTGGAGGGGGCCCGATGGGACCTGGAAGAAAACTGCCTGAAACGATCGCATCCCAAGGTGCTGGTCACAGAACTGCCTATCATGTTCGTCATACCCATAGAGGCACACAAACTCAAGCTACAGGTAACTTCCTACTACTGTACTTAAATTACGTTAAGAGGGTTTATCCTAAAATTAGCAACGTCGTCTGCTAAGCTGTCAAATATTTACCTAATTTGATAAATTTATCAATATTACTGTATGTAATTGAGAAATGTGGCTAACTAGGGAACTAAAATATTGATTATGAAATGCAAAACCAATCAATATCGTAACACCGAATAGTTAGTTTTAGATGTAAATAAAAACTATTTGAAAACTTTCCAAGTGGCTTTTTTACACCTAAAACGATTACAACATCAAATTCAGTGTTATATTTGCAATTCATTATTAATATTCTAGTTCGCTAGTTAACCACAATTGCTTAATTCTATACAGTAGTAATATTGCCAAATTAATCAAAACATTGAAATATTTGACATCTATTTGCAACATTGCCCACTTTCACAAGAAACGCTCTTAAATTTACCTAGAGATATAGGTACCTCCTATTAAAGCGAGCGAGCAAGCGGGATGCTGGACGTTACTGCATTGATGGTTAGGAAGTCACGCGACTATTCACGCCAGTTTGAACATCTTCATATAAGTTAGCTGGCACAATCGGCGCGACCGAATTTCGTCGCGCATCCTGCTCGGTTGCTTCTGATAGGACACCAACTAAGTACTTACGTTCACAGGAATCAGTTAGGTAGGTTTTTCCGCCTGTCTTCCATTTTCTCAATATTTGAAGATTTTTACAAAAATCTTTATCGAATCAATAAGGAATGTCAGAAAGTGGTGGATCTTTGATAGTAACAGTGTGCCTGCGAGTTGCATCAAGCAATCTTAGGAACTAGGTAAAAATCATGGCTACCTTTCTCAGTAGGTGCTTTGTTTAAACTTAAGATTGAGACTTAGGGCAAGCTTCACAGATCGCATTTTGACTTTGCTACGTATAGTAAGCGTCTCATACGAATATGAATATTATTAAGATAAGTTAATGTTCATGTTCGCATGACAAGCTTGCTCACATTCGCTTATACGAATACTAGCTTTTACCCGCCATTTCGCCCGCGTGAAATTTTTTGTTTCCCCGACCCACCGCGCCGCATCGCATCTCCCACCCGTTCTTTTTTTTTTCGGTAGTCTCGTAGTTGACCTCTGAGCTCATGACTACTTAACCGGGATTTCCTGTGGGTGCCTTAAGCCACTACACTTAAAACTTCTAGCCAGGGGTTATTCAACTATGCTAATTAAAACTAGGTGAACGCTCGCTAAGGGCACCCCCGTGGGGTACGAATCTTGGCTTAAGGCGTCAACCGGAGGGAGGACATCAAGGTGGGACGGGCTGGATCAAAGTTTTGATCATGATTATTAGTCGGGGAATGTAAAGCTACGTGCTCAGCTGCAACAACTGCTGGCACCTTGTTATCGAGCAAGGGCAAAGGACCTCGGCGGCGAGGTCGGAATGACGGGAAGCGTCTGTTTTTGTACACTGTGCTGGTTTCCCTAGTGCTCTCCTGGAGGAGGGTAATGGGGTCGTCAGGGTTGGTAAGGATTGGTTTAGGGCGGTAAGTTCGATTGATACTAGAGGGAGTGTAACCAGCGGCCTCGACAACCAGTAGGTTGCGATGTTTGGCGGCAGTATCGAAGTAATCCCACCCGTGCTATTACTTCGTTTTCGCTTGGCGTTCTTTCAGCCTTTTTTATTGTTTTTCGGCTCCTAGCGGGTCATAGCGTGATTTTAAATAGCCTGTATCCTTTCTCAAAAATTGGGCTATTAAATAGAAAAATAATTTTTCAAATCTGACTGGTACTTCCAGCGCGTTCAAACAAACTAACTCTTCAGCTTTATTATTAGTGTTAATTACGTAGATAGATGAACATTATGATCATATGAATAAGGTTTATATTCGTTTAAAGCGCTTACTTGAATCAGCAAAGTTTTGACTTTGGTAAGTAAATGTCTGTGAATCTTACAGTGAGTAGAGAGTAAGTAGGTGCACAAATAGACACTGCACTAAACATGGATGGACCTCCACGCTTCATCAATTCAAGCAAAAAGCATCCACGCCTATTTCGTTCGATTATTTCTACGGCTCTATTAGATTCACAGATCGCATTTTGATTTTACTAAAGGGTTCCATACTAATATGAATATTATCTAGCTTTTTCTTTTTGAGCGAAATATTTTCTTTCTTAAACCGTACTTATCTATATTTATGCAGTTAAATAATAAAAACTTTACTGCCAAAAAGATTACAGGGGTTTTACATTGGCCCCAATTATAGGTAGGCTTGGATCTTGGGTACCAATATGGAGCTGTCGGTAATAAAAAAATGTAAAATAGGTTTTCTACTGAAATAAAAACTAAGTTTTTTATTTTTTATTTTTATAAACAAGCTGTAGTGTTAATGTTCATATTCGTATTAACGAATGTGAGCAAGCGTTTCATTCAAATATGAACGTTAATACTATACAAATAATGTTCACATACCTACGTATGCGACGCTTATACATTCCAACTGCAAATGTACCTAAGTTTATACGCACAATATTGAGAGATTGGGGGAATGGTCATTTTCATAAAATTTCTTAAATGTCTTTATTTTAAAATGATAAAATAAAAAAATATTTGAGATCCTCGCAACAAGCTCTCGCTCGTCTGATGCACGATATGGTTTGAAAAACTTTTAAAAAAAATTCTTATTATCCCCCAAAAGTGACCCCTATATTAAAAATTCATTTATTTACGTTACTCGTCCGTGTTTGGGTCACAGAAATACATATGTGTACCAAATTTCAGATTCTCGGTCCATTCGATTCGGAGCCAATTGGCCTGTGACAGACGGACAGACAGACAGTCACGAGTGATCCTATAACGGTTCCGTTTTTGCTTTTGAGGTACGGAACTCTAAAAAAGGATGAGGTTCTCAATTTGGAAGTTTATATTTTTTAATATCTGTTCAGGCATAACTTTGTCATAATATAGACGGAATGGTAAACGGTACGGTATAACGGTTTTTTTGTTTGAAAGGGTATGCTCTCGAGGTGGTCCCGTATACATTAACTTGGCTTGAGTACTTTTTGAGTACCTACGTCCAGGTTCGCATAGACGATTTTTTCCCGCGGCTGGTTTTTTTACACTTTGGATTTTCAATGCTCTGCTTAGAGCGCCAAGAGTTGAAAATCCAATAGTGTTTTATTCGCCGCGCTGAGTTGCACTCTATTGATACTCAATGCTCGGCTCAAAGCCGAGAGTTGAAAATCCAGTGCGCGTTAAAATCCCGCCGCGATATTTTGACGTCCGCGCGAACGTAGGCTTGGCTTCAATAATACAAGACTTACGTATTTTTCCCACTTTAGTCTATAATATGGATGATGTTAAAATAACTTCCTGTCACTGTTATTTACATAGCAGGTAGTGGTATTCTAATTTGTATGGGTTGGATAGGTACTTACCACAACTTAAATATGAAAACGTATAATTAAAAAAAAAAAAAATCACCGGCTTCCAAAAAAAAAAAACACTACAAATCGAAAAGTTTTTTACTTAGTAAAGTAAAGACTGCCCATAAATTGTTGCACATGACCAACATGAACGGTTGAAGGGAAAACTCCATAATATCATAATGTTTGGATGTATTCGAAAAGTGCGGTCTGTGAATCTTGTTGCTAGACTGGACAACGGAGAGCCCGCCTTAACCTTGACTATGCGGCCTGCCTAGACGGGGACATTCCCGATTATTACTTAACAAATAGTTTATTTACCAGGCAATCACTTTTTATATGTAAACAATAGAACAAAAAATACAATAACACGGACACAGATAATAGAATAACACGGATATTCCTCGCGCTGTTCGTGTTATTTTTTTCATGGATAGCGTAGGTACTTACTTACTATGACGCAAAACCAGTTCCAAGTACCTATTGTTATGATTTAAGAATTACTGCATCTGTAATGTGTTGATGACGTTGTTATTTTGGATATCATTAAAATAATGATGCTGCAGTCAGATATTTGTCTAGTTTTAAATTCATTTCAATCGATTTTAGATTTATTTTAACCAGTTGGTAGGTACCTACCTACTTAATATGAAAATAATTTAAGAAGCAAAATGGACTGGCTAAAATCATCTAAGAACACCAGCATCGTGATAAATAATAATACTTACCTAATTTTTTATAATAAAATCTAGACATTACATACTTGACGAAATTTCTTGTCTTCTGATATAATCATAAAGCCTCGATTTCACTGTACCTACCTATACATTTAAAATTTATAAGATTTATTTTTGATTCCTGGTCTAATTAGTGCCTATCTTAATTTCTTCATCTACTCGCCATTCCGCGCAACTTTTTTCTAGTTTCTTTGTCTCTTTCCGCTATCTCCTTTGTGGTAATATTTTTCAGGGCAGCAGTTCTGTACTATTTAAGCCTTTTGGTATCTATTTTATAAATTTCCACCATGATCCATGTGCTTAGCCTTTTTCCAAACTATGTTGGCTTCCAGTCCAACCGGATGCAGCTCAATGGGAACCAATATTTTACATGGGAGCGACTGCCTACCTGACCCCTACAACCTTACTGGGTAACACGATACTCCTTGTTAAGACTGGTTGTCAGACTTTTTTGGGCTTCTGGCCACCCGTAACGACTTTTTATGATCTCTGAATGACAGTCGGTACCGACGGCTTTTAACGTGCTTTACGGGGCAAAGAGGAGTCTCGAAATTTACCTAATGGATGGTAAAAAAACGTCACACATTGATAGATGCGAACTCATCGAGAACCTCTGAACATTTATTCGTCTCCTAAGTCATTTAGTGAGTACGCGATTTTAGCCACTTTGATGTGACCCCAGGAGGTGCTGATAACCCACATTATTAAACATATTCAAGGCCAAGAGTTTATCTGTTGGTTTTATAAAAATTTATAGGTAGGCGTTTTGTTTGTCCACAAACTACACTTCTTTACATCCTGTTATCTTCACTAGTTTTTGGAATTCGCTTTGTGTGTGATAAGATATTTTTAATTAGTGTCTGCGAATGTATTGCGTTTTAATAAAGGTTGCTGTTTGATTGAATGAGTTCTGCAAGATCCTAGACTGTGGAACATTGGCCTCTCAGATGTAGCGCTAAAAGCATTAGATAGGTAAAGGTATGATTCCGAACAACAATGCTGGACAATGCTGCGCGTCATTGCTGCGTCACATTGCTGCCGTGCTCGGAATGTAATCTCATATAAACCTATATAAAATGTATGGGGACCAGTAGTGACGCGGCAGAACTGCCGCGTGTAGCGTTGTTCGGAATCATACCTTTGAAAACTTATTTTTGAAGTGAAAACTTTTTTAGATGGGACTAAATCATTGATTTCGCGACACCATGACGACACCTCATTATTGTAAACGCGATTATGCTCTTTATTTATATTATGTTACGGATCAATGTTCTATGCAAGTATTTTTACTTTAAAGGTTTCGGAAGTTTTTTTTTTTTTTTTTGTAAACGCGATTGTGCTCTTTATTTAGATAAGGTTACGGACCAATGTTCTATACAAGTATTTTTCTTCCACCAAGGCGATCTTGTTCAAGTTTTCACTTCTGTCGGCACTCCCGGAGTGCGACCACTTCTTTTTTTGCACATTAATTATAATGTGCAGAATGACTAACATCTAACTGCATTTACCTACCTGTTAAAATACCTAGGTACGTCTTCCATCCAAGAATATAATTAAGTACCTATATAATCTATCGAACAAGGAGACAGTTGCACCTCGATTTCGAGATGCCAGATATCCTATCTGATATAAGAGTAATTGATCAAGCTACTGTGACAGGCATTTCCGATATTATCAACATATTTTTAAATTGTACCAACAGGCTACATGTTAGTCATGTAATGTTACTATTGTGACAGGAACACATTACCGATAATGTCATCAAAATCTTTTTAGATATTAAACATACCTTCATGTTAGTCATGTTTGTTGTTCATGATTGCTTCAATGGATCATGACTTCACCTGAAACTGCCTCTAGTTGGGTCCAGTATCGAATCCAGGCAGCGGCTAAGGGGTTAAGGGGCTCAAGCACCCCCAAAAGCATCTGGGTTCTTACGTGACAAATCTTATTTATTTTATTTATTTATTTAACCATTTATGCACACACATAAAAACAGACAAAAAGAAAGGAACAGAAAAATACGTACAAAGGCAATGCTTATTTCTAAAGAAATCTCTTCCAGCATACCTGCGACAGGAAATTATGAAAAATGAGATGTAGACAACGTGTGTAACCGTAGAAGATAAAACAAAAACATAAATCAAAGAAGAAAAAAAAATACAATTTACTATTTACACAAACTACTTACAATATAAGAATATACTTACATACATACTTCTAAAATAAATATCACTACAATATATATAATTATAATGTGATTTAAGATAACTATGCAACTATGACGAAATGGAAAGATAGTGTTCTTTCACTCTTCGTTTAAATGTTTCAACAGTACGACAGTCCCTAATGTCAGGCGGAAGTGAATTCCACAACCGAACCGCGTGCACAGTGAAAGAGTAGGAATAGAAGTCGGTTGAGACCTTGCAGGTCGCATCTTAAAAACCTCCTTAAATCCCCCCCGGATTTAAGGAGGTTTTTAAGATGCGACCTGCAAGGTGCATCAAAAGGACGGGCGTAGGAAAAGCGTTCCCGCAGATAGGAAGGGGTTTTAGGGTTGTGAAGGATGTTGAATAGCAGACACAATATCCGAGAGTTCCTGCGAAGTCGAATAGGGAGCCACTTGAGTATCTTGCGAAAATTAGAAACGTGATCATACTTTTTAAGGTTAAAAACAAAACGAATACAGATATTAAAAGTGAACAGTACAGTTATTAATCTTAAAAGTGAACTTGATTTTAATATAATTAAACTTTTTAGCAAACGTTACTCTACACGTGACAAATTTTGGAACCGCGCGCCTCTCGTTCTGCCTCTCACGCTGCCCGGTTTGGCCGCCATGTATATTCACCACCGAGATATCTCTGGTAGTCAACAACCTAACGAAGTCTTTGAGATATTTGCGAAAAGTAATCCGAATTGTTATGTGTTAAGCAAATAAAAATATTGTGTGCTTTTTAGGGTTCCATACCGAAGGGTAAAACGGGTCACTATTACTAAGACTCCGCTATCCGTCCGTCTATCTCTGTCTGTCCGTCTGTCACCAGGCTGTATCTCGTGAACCGTGATAGTTAGACAGTTGAAATTTTCACAGATGATGTATTTTTGTTGTCGCTATAGCAACAAATACTAAAAAACAGAATAAAATAAATATGTAAGGGGGCTCCCATACAACAAAAGTGATTTTTTTTTGCTCGTTTTTTACATAATAGTACGGAACCATTCGTGCGCGAGTCCGAGTATTTAACACGACATTTTTTTTCGTTTCTTGTAAAAGATCCCCACCGCTTTAATTTTTTCCACTTTATTATTTACTAGCTTCAGCCATCGGCTTCGCTCGCGTTATATCTTTATAAATTATAACCTATGTCACTCAGTGATATATGGAATTCTACTGGTGAAAGAATTTTTAAATCGTTCCTGTAGTTTTAGAGTTTATCCATCGATACAAACAAACATACAAAAATAAAATCTTTTCTCTTAATAATTTATAAAATAAATACACTCGAGAGCAATGAATCCGGGTCACTTAAAGAATCCTAAAAATCTCGGAAACTAAAAATGCTAGGTTAATGCAATAAATTGTATTTAATAGACAATGTAATACTCCTTAAATGAAGGTATTAAAACTTCTTAGTTATTGTAAAGTTATATCATAAAAAAATCAAATTTGAAAAAGGGCCACTTTCGAAGATGGAACTACGAAATTTCAGCATTTGGTTTTGCTTTTGTTTGTAATCTGTCATTTATGTGGGTACATAAACCATGTTGATAGTGCTCTATATTCATTATTCAAGCTGAAATTATGTCGCTTACGCCTGAAGAATGCACCAGAATACTTACAATGCTGGAAACCGGCCGGAGTCAGCGCGATACAGCCAGGACTGTCGGTGTGTCGCTGTCAACAGTACAAAGAGTTCTCCGACGTTACGAAGAAACTGGTTCTAACCTACGCAGACCAGGAACGGGCAGAACCAGGTGTACCACAGCACGAGAAGACCGATACTTGGTGAACACCATGCTTCGAAATCGCTTTCTCACAGGAACTGAACTCACAAATCAGTTTCGACGCCTCGGAGGAAGTAACCCAAGTGCATGGACAGTAAGACGTCGGCTTGCTGAATCTAACTTAAAACCCCTTAGACCTGCAAACGGCCCTAAACTGGAGCGTGGGCATCGTATTTCAAGACTAAGATATGCCCAGAGCCACGTAAATTGGAGTATTGAAGATTGGTCAAAAGTTATGTTCTCCGACGAATCAAAATTTATGCTCTACAAGCACGATGGAAGACACAGAGTGTATCGAAGACCAGGGGAAAGATTCAAGCAAGCATGCATCGAAGAAAAAGTAGCCTACGGTGGTGGGTCTGTACTTGTGTGGGCCGGAATTTCTTCTGAAAGTCGCACAGAGCTGGTGATCATAGAAAACGGCTCTTTAACTAGCGTAAGATATGTGGAAGAAATCCTCAATGATCACGTTGGTCCATTTATGGTCAATTTAGGCGAGGATGCTATATTTATGCATGATAATGCCCGACCTCATACAGGTAGGATTGTGAATGACTACCTTCAAGAGATGAACATTACTAGTATGGAGTGGCCAGCGCGCAGCCCGGATATCAACCCGATCGAGCATGCTTGGGACGAGCTAGGCAGATGTAAAACAACGAAACCCTCCCCCAATCACGCTTCGTGAGCTCAAAATTGCTCTCACAGAGGAATGGGAGAATATTCCCCAAAATCGTATAAGGAACTTGGTGTACAGCATGCCAAACCGCGTAAACGCAGTAATGGAAGCACGAGGAGGCAATACGAAGTATTAAAATTCAAGAAAATCGTAATAAAGTTCAAAAATTTCATGTTTCCTATTTTTGTTTTAAGGAGAGATCAGCAGTTTTTGTCTTTATGTAATTTTGTGTTAATAAAATGTATGGTGACTCATATTTTTTTTACTTTCATTTAAAGAGTATTACATTGTCTATTAAATACAATTTATTGCATTAACCTATCATTTTTAGTTTCCGAGATTTTTAACATTCTTTAAGTGACCCGGATTCATTGCTCTCGAGTGTATAATAATATTAGTTTACATTTTTATAGCGGCCGTAGTAGAAACACACTGAGAAAAATTCAAGTGTCTACCTCATCATAATCAGCTTATAATGTTTCCACTGCTGTAACACATGCCTCCTCTCAGTGAGAGGGAGTGGGCTGTAACTACCCGGGCCCAGTGCGGGTTGGTAGATGTCACGTCTTCGATTTTTTTGGTTTTAGGACATGCCGTGCATTTCAAGTGTCTACTTATTACGAGACTAAAGATACAGCTCTGTCACACTACTTAAAAAAATATATATCGTCTGCTTTCTGCGAAAATATGATAAATGCAGTTTTTGTCATTTCGAGTAAATGACTTTTGGAAGTTTAAGTTTTATTTTGATCTGTTTCAAACACATTAATTTAAAAACTGTTAAAGCAAAATGTTACACTAACTACCCTTCTTTTAAGATTTACTCTTATTTATTATTTGGTAATAGTAAAAACTGTATATAATTTAATTTAGATCGAAAGGGGACCGCATTTATCATGTTTTACTCGTACTAAACAAAAGTGATATATCTTCTGACTTAAATGATTTCAAAAGCTTATTTCAGTTTTGTATAATGGATTATTGTATTTTACAACAATTATTTGAATGGAAAGAATTTTTATGATAAAATTCACCGAAACAATGATGTTTTTGATACATTTAACCTGTTTTACCGGTGGAGTTTTAGTGTAAGTATGTCACTTATTAGGTACTAACTTCATACCAAAGTGATCATCATCACAATTTCAGCCGAAAGACGTCCACTGCTGGACATAGGCCTCCTCCAAGCACCGCCACTTCGACCGGTTTTGCGCTTCCCACATCCAGCGGATTCCTGCGGCTTTCACAAGGTCATCCGGTACACTTTGTGGGAAGCCTTCCAATGCTACGTTTTCTGGTACGCGGTCGCCACTCCAGAACCTTTTGGCCCCATCGGCAATCTGTTTTGCGAGCAATGTGCCCTGCCCATTGCCACTTAAGTTTGGCATTTCTTCGGGCTATCTCGGTTACCTTGGTTCTTCTGCGGGTCTCTTCATTTCTGATACCATCACATAGGGAAACTCCAAGCATAGCCCTTTCTATTGCCCTTTGGGTGACTTTTAGCCTTCTAATGAGGCCCATTATGAGCGACCACGTTAAAGTGCCATAAGTCATCACTGGCAATATGCACTTTCGTCTTGAGACACTGTGGTATGTAGGATGAGAAGATATTGCGTAGCTTCCCAAACGCTGCCCAGCCGAGTCGGATTCGACGATTGACCTCTTTCTCGAAGTTGGACCTACCTAACTGCACAGTTTGTCTTAGGTAAACGTACCCGTCCACAACTACGAGTGTAGCGTCTCCGATCTTCATGAGAGTGGGTGTTAAATGGGCATTTCACATGACCTTTGTCTTGCCCATGTTCATTTTAAGACCCACTCTTTTGGAGGCTCTACACTGAGGTCCTCTATAGTCTCAGCCATGACAACTATGCCGTCGGCAAACCGAAGGTTAGTGATGTACGCGCCATTGAAGTTGATGCCTAGCCCTTTCCAGTCCAGAACCTTGAAGACATCCTCCAGTGCAGCGGTGAATAGTTTCTGGTCCTGGACGGGGACTGACATAGTGGCGTTTTCGTACAGACAGTTCAGCACCGTTGAAGAGACTGCAGTACAGCCCATGTCTCGATCGAATCAGGCTTTCTCTTAGTCCACAAACGCTAAGCAGAGAGGCAGGTCTGTTTAGCGTTTGTGGATCTGGACTGGATCTTCGGTCTCTGTATAACTTGCCGCAGCGTATGTATGTCGTCTACAGTGCTAAGGTTTTTACGGAATCCGGATTGTTCAGGAGGCTGGAAGTTGTCAAGCCTGCGGTTCGTGATGATTCTTAAAAACAGCTTGAAGACATTACTCAGAAGTGAGATGGGCCTATAATTCTTATGGAAGGCATTGCCGTTTTTCTAGAAAAGTATCACCACACCTCTGTTCCATGCCTGTGGCGTTTTGCCCTCGAGTATGACGGAATCAAACAGCTTCTGGAAGGGCCTTATGAACGGGTTTTCCGCCGACATTTTGGAATTCGGCCGTCATCACCCGGTGCCTTATTGTTTTTGAGCTGCTTCAGAGCCATTCTAATTTCGTATAAGCTGACGTCCGGGATGACTTCGGTGTAGTTCGGTCAAAAGCGATAAATACAACAAATTAATTTTTAACAAAAATTAACACTTTTTGGAAAAAATTGCCCATCTCTGACTAGCTGTATCTTCGCAACCTATAGTGTAATACCTACCTAGAGTGCCAGAATTTCGTAGTTTTTCGAGCACCATGGGAGTAACATAATGTAAAGGTGACAACTGTGATCGATCACTCTCGTTCTTACTGGATAAAAAACATAAATGACATTTATTTCGTTTTTGCTGTAGAGAAATTAGCAAACCAAGTAGAAGTATTTAACTGGTAAAATGAAATAAATGCGTTTATGACCTTTTCTTAGAATAATTCTTACCATTTTAGTATTTAAATTATAAAATGTAAAAAGCTGTAACCGTATTTATTATTCATTAACCGTATAAACCGAAACGCATTTAAGCCATTAGATTATTTATTATGTTATACTGATAATTTTTTTTCCAAATGTGCGTGCATATTACTTTTACAAACTCATTATCTCGGCATCCATTAGACCTAGCATTTATTCGGTTTTACCAGTAGATAGCACATGAAAAATTACATATAACTGCATTTTTAACTCAATTTCGTAAAAAAGTGCATTTATCATGTTTTCGCAGTAATTATTAATGTTTTAATGAGTGTGTTTTAGTTTAATTTGTGATTTCCTATGCGAGTCTCAATAAATACTTTTTCTTTCTTTCTTTACGTAATTAATAATCACCATTTGTTTTATCAGAATACCCTACGTACGCCAGTCTACACCACATCAATGCGCCGCAACGCAATGGGAGTGGGTCTGGTCTTCAACTCAGACCTATGGACTGCAGAACACCCAAGTCATTGGATCCTGCAAGGAGTCTGCCTTATTATGAATACCGACTGATTTAGGAAGCGAATCTATTAAAGGCGGCGATGGCATCTGGGTAAAAATAAATGTCAAATGTAAAAAATTGAGAATCGAGTGTGTTATCTTTACAGTGAGTGGTGGTCGTTGTAGGAGGGGGCTGTATATTTGGGGGAGGTCTACGTCCAGGGGACGTTTTCGGCCGAGATGATGACACATTAAATTTATCGCGAGTTTTCCAAAGGCAATCTTGCAAGGAATGGGGCATCTATCAATGTGTCACGTAAAAAACAATGTAGACTTTAAAAAAAATGGTGGCATGTTTAGGTTGTGATACTCAACTGTTTTAAGATTCTGGATTTATATATCAGTTCTCGTGATGACCTTGTAATACATTAAAGAGTTCGCCTATCTGTCTAACTACTGTATGGAGTTGGTAAGTTAATTTCAATATGTTATGGTGGCACTTCACATCGGTATTCGTCTTATTTGCCCATTTACGACGATGTGAAGTTACTCTATTCTCCTATATTTGCCTACCGATAAGACACGAACACTCGTATCCGCGCGGGTTGTCGGTTTTTGGTCGCAATCAAAGCATTGCGAATATACCGAATAAGTTCGTTTACCGTCCACACATGGCTTATTCAGTAGTGTGCGGTGTTTTATGTACGCATAACATGTATTGGTAATTAACTGATAGGAAATAATTAGTCGCTGCTGCCGTCAACACGTCCATATTTGAGTTCAGATTAGCAAAAAGATAGCAAAAATAGTTGTGAATTAATCATGCATATTCGCTGTTCATGACGATGTGTGGACGATGTGTTAGAATTATTCGAACTTCTACACTATATAGCCGAATAAAATACAGTAAACAACGCGAATACCGAATAGCGATGTGAAGTGCCACCATAATAGATACAGCGCCAAAATGTCTCGCCGCCTCATAAGCCAACTCATTAACTATCTAGTCAGTGTAGTACCTATTTCATTTTAGAACAATTGTTTTTATTAAAATAATAATTAATTATGTTTCACTATACCTAAGGTTTTTAATTATATGTTAATTTTAAATAAAGATTGATTACTATTTAAATTACTGTTTTTTATTGTTGTTAAATAAAAAATTGTGGTGTTTACAAAATACATTTATTTACAATTTATTTCACTTGTCAAAGGAAGAAGCAATTTGACAGCTTAAGGTTGTCTGACCACAAAACTGAATGGCTTTGACCTACTACTATGTCTTTATTGGTATATAAGTGAGGTCAAAACACTTAATGTTTTTATTATTTATCAATGTACAGGGTTGTGTACCTAAGTTTCATAAGAAAAAACAATAGGGTTGTTAAGTTTGTGTATTAAGAATTTTGTTTCAAAAATCAAAATCAAAATATTTTTATTTCATATAGACCTACATGGGCACTTATGAAACGTCAGAAGCTAGGTGCACGGTTCCAATTGGTCGTTTCCTATGGAGAGAGCCGGCAAGAAACTCCACGGTTACTCTTTTAAAAATAATTGGCTTTTACAAATTTTTCAAATAACAGTGTGACAAGGTATGGGAGGACAGTGTAGGTATTTCAATAAGTACCAGGTACTTAAGAAAATAGAAATGGTCAACAAATCTACAGTCCACTAAGCCTACAGTGTTCTCACATTCACAAAATAGAAAAGAATCTATATAAAAAATATATAAATTAATAAAAATAAAAACCTCTTTTAATTAAACGCAATTACATTATTGTTTTTGGTCATTGTTACATTTCTAAAGCATGGTAACAGAGTAAACGAATTTCTGATGTCATTGAATTATAAAATTTACTCTCAATAACTAAAAATATTACAAGAGCAGCTGTTTTATACCTGAGTCGATGTACAAACAACTTTTCACTGTATGGCGATAATAATAAAGTGCATTTTTCAATAACATGGAATTGCTTTGTCCTCCTCTAGGTCTGTACAGAGCCTAAAATTCAGTCAATTTGCCTTTGGCTTTCACTTGAGGTAAACATAAATTATAAAATGAGCTACTTATGAAATCTGACAGCCGCTGCCACTTCACCCAGCCCTTGTTAAAGAGAAACTCTTTTGTTTGCTCCTTTCCTACATAATGGGGATCCTGCAAGTAATTAAAATATTGATTAGAAGTAACCCTTATCCCTCAATTGAAGTGGGCTCACTTTGTAATACACTTAAGTACTATGCAAACTATAATAAACTATGAGCCCTGTGAGAGTTTTTATGTCAGAGAAATTGACTAAACATTAGGAAAGACCATCAATGAACAAAAAAATGCTTGACTGCTTGGTTTTTTTTTTTACAATAAGAAACAATTGCTAACATTCTCATGATTTCCTTAAAGTTCCACACAACAACCATTAAAAAATTAATTCTTACCACAACTAATAGACTTGCATCTCGTCTTCCAACATGAATGCCTACAATTCCTTTAGAAGAGGCATCCACATCTCCACCCATCATCACAGGACTGCCGAACTTGTCAAAATGAGCCACTAAAGTATCCACTAAAGACTTCAGTTCATCTCCATGATTCACATGGAGGATCTTGCAGGGTATGTCATACAATTTGTCTATTACGAGACATACCTGTCATGTGATTAAGGAGGTTTTTAGTTGAGTAAATGATGAAAGTAAGATGAAAGGGTTATTCTGTTAATCCACCCTATAAAATCCACCCAATCCAGGTGGATACTCAGAAACTTATGTCTGAGAATCCACCCTAAGCCTATTAAATCCATGGATAAGCAGAATTACCCAGATATAATAGAAAATAGTTTATTGTCCAGGTAATACAGTAAGCAAATACACAGGTTAACATAATTTGAAATGACATAAGTAGCTTAAAATATTACCTACAGCTAAGTAACTTTCTAAGAATTGTTTGCCAGCGATGAACATCTTACTTGTTGCGTTTAGTGTTTCAGAGTAGCCAACTAAGTGTTGAGAGCAAAGCCGGTGTCGCAATTTAAAAGTTTGACCAAGGCACTTTGTGTTTGTTGTTTGAATAAGCCTGCCTTAGTCTCTTATACTGTAAGGCTTCTAACCTAGTATCTAAGATACTTAAATAAGTTTTAGTAATGAAAAGAAACCAAGATAATTCTCACCTCAAAACTACCAATCCATTGCCTTGAACCCAGAAATGCTTGGGATTTGTCTTCTAGTTGTACCAATATATCTTGAATCTCTGTTATGGATGGGACTTTAACTTCACAGTTTTGATTATCACTCAACCAGGAACATACTGTTTGCAAAGTTCTATAGCCACATCCCCATCCCTGGGAGTAAAATATTTAAGATAAAAACAAACACGTAAACAACATAACCTAACTTATTAATAGATTGCAAGAGAGTCTAACGATTAATATAATAAAAAGTATCTTACTCTGTCGTCAAAACCATCGCAAAGGTAATGATAGTATTCATATTTTCCATAAACTAAGTATGTTTTTCCTGAATCCTTTACAATCCCATCACTTTCGTGGACATTTGTCAACAAACGTGACATTTTAATGGCAGTGTTGCTATTTATTCATTTTTTTTTGTTTATGCATTGTGCATAAAATCAGGTTTTTATATTTTGCGTAGGTATTTAGAAAAATGGATTACGGGTCAGGTACTCTGAGGCTGCACGGAAAAAAATACAAGAAATTTAAAACATCGCTAGATAACATCGCAAGTAACTTAAAATAGCGCCAAGCGTTGAAAATCCTACAGTGTATTTTTTCGACGCGCTCTGTTGGATTCTCAACACTCGACTTAGCGTCGAGAGTTGAAAATCCAGTGCGCGATAAACTCTCGCCGCGATGTTTTTACATCCGTGAGTACGCGGGCTAATTTTGCACAGTTTCGTAAAAGGTATGTATATTTAAAAATAATATACAATAAGACGTTCCGGATCGCCGTAACTACTGCGGAGACCTGTAATTAGATACCTAAGAATACCTATAATTTAATATGTAGGAATTGTCAAAACGCATTTTTCATTTCCAACAGGAAATTTTCAATGAAAAATCCGTCCTGTCAATACCTAGGTATTAAAAAAACTAGGAAATAATAATTTCGTAGTTTTTTTGTCGATTTAGCAAATACTAACCTAAGTTAGTGCTTAGGTACCTAGATAATGTTATGCAAAAACAGGTTTTTTATCTTATAGGTGATTTTATGAACACACTAAGTAGAGGTACAGTTGACCGCACGACGGTAGTAGCGAGAGTTGTGTCTATTGAATGGCCAGAGCCAGTTTACCTATACCTACTGGTTTTGAAAAGAGTAGGTAACCGTGGTGTTTCTTGCCGTCTTCTCCTTAATAGGAAACGATCAATCGTAACCGTATATCTCGCTTCTGACGTTTCACAAGTGCCCATTTAGGTTTATGTTTTTTTTTTAATATTTAATTCCTCTGTACGTATGTCACTGAACTCTTAAACGGCTGGACCGCTTTCCCCTTGAGATTAAATTTTTTATATGTGTTTGAGTGGATCCCTCAATGGTTCAAATTCACAGTTGGACCCGGTAGGTGGCGCTGCAATCGAGTACTAGAAAACAGGACAACGTCTGTCCGGTCAGCTGTGTGAAATAAAATATGTTGAATTATGTTAACACTGACATGCGGCCGACTGTAGGTAGGTACTATCCAAATATTACGTAAACATCATTCGTATGTAAAAACAGGAATATCTACATAGCAACTACTTTAAAATTCAATAAAATAATATCGGCGGAGAGCAGTGGTAGCCCAGTGGTAACGACTCCGTCTTACGTTTGTAGGTTCGAACCTAGGCAGGCGCTTTACTTTGTTTGAAGGAAAAACATCATGGAAACCGGCATGTCTTATTACAGAAAATTCGTATGCATGTGACATCTACCAACCCGCACTGGGGGGCCCGCGTGGTAGATTACTGTAGCCCACTCCTCGAAGAGAGGAGGCCTGTGTCCCAGCAGTGGGAACATTATTCCAATAATATTTTATGCCGCGGAACCACTTTACGTACCATCAGTAACAAGATCAAGTTTTTTTTTAACCCCCCCCCCCCCCCCCCGCCGAAATTAAAGAATGCAGAATCTTAATCGAGTGATTGGTTGCGTTTTAATTATGTAAAATTATAACTCAGCTCCGCGGTTTCACCCGCATAAGTGGATCTCGTGAAAATATCGCTATAAAAAGGATGTCCTAACCCAGGTCATGGTCTACCCATGTGGCAAATTTCATCCAAATCCGTTCAGCCGTCTTAGCATGAAAGCGTAACAAATAAACTAACAAACTCACTCTCGCATTTATCTATAGGTACCTATACTAATATTATCTATATTGTATTTTTGTATGTAACGAATAAACTTAAAAACTAGGTACTGGACCGATTTGACAAATTCTTTCAGCAATGGATAGCTACATTATCAGCGAGTAACATAGGCTATATTTTATCCCCGTACTCCCACGGGAACGGAAACTACGCGGGTGAAACCGCGTGACGTCCGCTAGTAATTTTAATAAAGTTAGGACTAGGAGGCTTATTAAAAAAAATAAAACTTGTTGTCTCTGGTCCAGTGTTCGACGGGGGGCCGAAATAAATTCCTAGTTACGGCTTTAAGAAGGTGGTGGGCCGAGCAAAAAAATCACGTTTGTTGTATGGGAGCCCCCTTAAATATTTATTTTATTCTGTTTTTTAGTATTTGTTTTTATAGCGGCAATAGAAATACATCATCTCTGAAAATTTCAACTGTTTAACTATCACGGTTCATGAGATACAGACATGCCTGGTGACAGACAGACAGACGGACGGACAGCAGAGTCTAAGTAATAGGGTCCCGTTTTACCATTTGGGCACGGAACCCTAAAAACAATAAAAAATAAATTAAGTTAAAACTAAAAGACTGGATCTGTGGGCAAACAAGAGTCTGTAAGTGAATACAGACTAGTTACCCACACAACTATAAATTTTACAACTACAGCTAATACATAGACATCTAAAGAATGTCCCTGTCTACTGGCCTCAGACAGATGGCAATAGACAGGGACGTGGAAAGAAAGGGGGTTTTAACCCTGCAGTGGGACGGTATAGGGCTAAAATAATGCTTATTTATAATCGTATCCAAAATGTATTAAATAAAAATGAAGAGTGTTAACCGACTTCCGATGCTGACTGTACATGATATCTCCATGATACCATTGATATGGATACCTACCTAATTATTATCTGTTTGGTAATAACATACAAACATGTGATGCTAAGTAAATGGAAGATGGCAAAATTCACGTGTACTTGATGAAAATTGAAGTGTTTATGTAATAGGTAGCTACACCTAGAGTCAGCGATACACACTCCTCGGTCTTATCCCCAAAATCCGGGTGTCTTTTAAAGGTATATTCCCCGAAAAGAAAACAAAAAGGTACAATCTGCGACAACAACAACAGTCGACTAGTGCAGGTACTTTTACACATCATCTAAATTGACACAAAATTAATCAACACATTATATTACAGCATTTCATATAATAGCTAAGAGTTAGTATATGCTTATAATTTTACTATTGTTCCAATAAAAAAAAATATATATATACTTGACATAATATCACACTTGTAATCCCCAAAGGGCAAAGGCAAAGGTGTCCTACAGTACACCCACATTTCGCCAGTTATGTTTAAGTCCCACGTAATAGGGGGCGAGCCTATTGCCATCGACCGGGCACAAATCCAGACTCCAGGTTGCTACTGAGAAATTCCTAATGGAAAAATCCTTTAACACTTTGCTCGACCTCAAAACCAGGACCTCATCCTCAATCGTAGCTCTTGTGACCACTAGTACAACGAGGCAGCTATAATTTATTTTGAAAAAAGTGTTAAGTAATCGAGTTTGTCACTGACTATTAGAAGGATGGTACGTCTACCTACCTAGTCTATACAAATAAATAAAATTGAAGTAGTCTGATTGTAATGTTAAAATGTCAAACAGCTTTTTACCCGACTGCCCCAGAAGGATGGTAATGTTTTTCGAAAGTATGTATGTATGTCTATTTCTTTGGCACGCTCTGTAGCCTAAACGGCTCGATGGATATTAACATATGAGGTGTCGTTAGATTAGTCTTAATTGTGGGAGAGAAATAGGCTAGGTATATAATATTTATATATTGCATCTGCAAATACAAAAAAAGGGAGGGGAAGGTTTTTTAAAAATAAATTACAATAATATTGGTATCAAATAAAAGCTAGTAATGAGTCAATTCCAAATATAGTATAAATATAGTATTATACGGCTGGCGCAGTGGTTAAGCGATTGACTGCTGCGCTGCGTATCGGGGGTTCGATTCCCGCACGGAACAAATATTTGTATGATCTACAACTAGTTGTTCCGGATCTGGCTGTTTGTGCATGTGAGTTTTAAATGTCTGTAAACGCACCCACAATATTGGATAAATTCCTAGTGTGGGGAAACGTTTAAAAAGTATATATATATATATATATGTATTAAAAAAGCTTGAAATAAAGAATATTATTTAAAAAAAACAAAAAACCCTACTGCAAAAACACAATTGAAAAGAGAAAAAGAAGAATATACTCTATAAAATTGTATTCATTGAACAAAAGTTACCGGGAATATGGTGTAACTTTTGTTCAATGGTAGAGAGCTGATGTTATAAGAAGCAACTTATGCTACTTTTATTTTAGAAAAAGAATTAGAATCCAGCCTAGCTGCTGCACGCAGCAATAAAATCTTCTACAATAAAATCTTATAACGTGTACGTATGTCATGAATTTATCACCTAGGTACATATTGTTTTTATTTCAGTTTTACGACAAACAGCAATTATTTGTACATAGATGGCAAAAACACAAGTCGCCGAGCCAAATCCGCTCGAATTATACTGTCTGAGCACAATGTAAATACTTTTTGGAAAGACAATTAAACACAGAACTGACGAAATCTAGGTATTTTAAATATTTATATTTTTTCAGTCAGAGCTGGTCTGTATTTTTGAAATGATAGTAATAGCATTGTACTTTTTATTAGGTTGGATTGCGAAGATATTTACTGCTGACAGTTACTGGCGAAATTTTGGTCGACGTACCTATCTATGTAGGTAATATAGGCCTCTACCTAGTACCTACCCCTTTCGAGAATACAGGCGTGATGATATATGTACTGCTGTAAATTCCTTTCTTCTTGTTTTTGTGTGGATAGTGACTAACCTGGTGTGAGAGTTTTAAAGCTTTCCATGGGGTCCTCTGACTTGACTTCACGTGCCGTCGAGAAATATCTCTCAGGCATGCCAGTTTTCCTCACGATGTTTTCGATGTAAATTCCGTTGACACAACGTTATGCTAAACTCCCCATTTTTCGAAGGGAAAATGGGCATTTACCATTCGAAAATTTGGGAATTCGGTCGGGAGGAGTCACGACGACCAATCTCAACGATGACTAGCCAAGTACGTAGGAGTTGCGCAAATACAGATGCACTCTCTATTCCTTTATTTTCAAACTTTAATTCGGTTGGGATGGCCATTCAAGTTCCGACACGACTGGAGGGAGATCAGGCACAGGACCAACGATTTTACGTGCTTTCTGAGGGACGGGGGTGTCACCAGCTTCTAAAATCTGGGCAGTCACTGAGAAATTCCTTAGGGAAAAATATGGTCTAGTGTATGTATCTCCTTAGGTACTATCGAAGAAACGTATATCTGAACACTGTAAGGACTATTCTTGCTTGCAGCGCTCGGCCATCATAGCATCGCTTACCTACGAAAAAAAAGGCTCATGTACACGGGATTTTATTTTCAAAGTGGTTAGATATGAATTACCGTGATGGTACCTACGTATCTATTTCAGAAATCACAAGGTTGGGTGGAGAATGTAAGTAATTAAAAATAACCAAAAACATTAGCAGAGTAAACTATTATCAACTGACCTCAGGAATGCAGATGGTTTTAGATTATAAGAAGAAGATAATGAATAATAAAACAAAAATAATTAATAGAAAAAAAATACATTTTGTCTTGACCCGTAGATAACATTTGAACAGATTATGAACGATGACATGAAATTACTGGAATTGTACAGGAAAACATTTTGGAACTACATATTTGTATATCGCAACATACCAAATATTTGAACGCTTCACTATTTGAACAATATTCGCTTGGGTCGGACAGGTTATCAGCAAAGCGGTATAAAAGAGACATCTCTAAAAAAAATCGGCATACGTACTCGTCTGGTCTTAAGTATAGTTCTCTCATCATCTGTGATATTATTAAACAAAATGAGGGTATTTTCGGTGAGTCAACTATTATTAAAGTTTTTGTTACTTTTAACGAAGCTATTACTTGTCTACCTTCTTGGCACAATATTAAATTACATAACAAATAATTACTTCTTTTTTGATTATGCAATATTAGGCATTTCTAAATTTAATTATAGCAGGAAAATCGTGTTATGTCACAAACGTGTTTATTTGTTCTTAAACAACAATTTTAAGATATTTTTCTCAATGTTCCTTCGCGGACTTTTTGTTATGATTAGGGTTGATTTTTACAACGCTACATATCTCATATCCGTGAAATAAAACTAACGTCGTGACAATTTTTAATAGAAAAACTGTTAAAAATATAAATATGAAATTATTTTGGTATACATATCTGATATTGGAAAAATCAGCCCTTCGACATTTAAATTCCTGCATAAAAGACATTTGCCTAAAGATATTTTTTGGGTGATGTTAGTGTATTGTTCTGGGGTGCGCTCAGCTCATGATTTGAGGCAGTTGGGATAAATGTAGGTATTTACAAGTCCATTTTGATTGTAACATCAGAGACGTCCAAGTATTGATCCTTGAGGAACACTTCTAAAAGGTGCCTGAAGTTTAACATTAAAAGTCCATATACGCACGCTTGTATCTGCCAGATCAATATACTCGAAAATATGTAAAATGAAGACCTAAAATGAGACAAGTTACCTTGTAAATATATAAACCATAATCATACATGTAACTGACTCAAATAGCTTATTTAAATAAATTTTGTTTTTGCCAAATTCCTTAATAAAAGTTATAGCTCGAAAATGGACAGGACAAATTCCAAGAGTTTTCTGTATAGACAGCTTCTACGGTCTTTAACTTCTCCGAATATTGCACTGACTATAGATAAGGTAATCAGTTTTATTAATAAAACAGTTTCAGTTCCTAAATAACCCACGATTGTGTTATCGTACCCACATTAAAAAGAACAACAAACTTGTGCAAACAAAAATCATACGTAATACCTTATAAATTTATATTTATTATTTATTTAATATACAAAAAATATTGTAAAAACGAAAGCAACTCTGTCTGTCTGTTACCTTTTCAAGCCCTATTGGCTGAACGGACTAGGACTGATCAATGAAATTTGGCACACAGCTAGACCATGACCTGAGCCATACCGAGAGATATTTGAAACATAGGATTCTTTTTATCGCGGTAGTACGTTCCCGTAGGACGAAGAGCAAAGTCTAGTAGTACCTTATAAAAGAGTACCGTATAAAAGAGTGATTGGTCAACTCGATTGCAAGCTGATAACGAGATAATTATATTGTTTTTAATTGCGATTGTCTGTACACCTACCTACCTATCTTTCCATTGCACGACAGTGTATCTCTAACTTGTGTAGGTAAACACGTAGGTAATTATTATTTGCCATTGTGCGATTGAGTGAGTATTTAAATCTATATTTCAATATTTGTGCTAAGTATTGTCCGTTTGCTGTAGGGAAGGTTATGTTCTTATGTTATGACGTTTTCTATAATAGGTGCCTTTATTTTTTGTGCTTTAAATTGTAGTCACATTCCTTGGTTATCTTGTTATATAATCCTATAAATTATGATACCTAATAATAATCGCTTTCGTGTAAAAAAAAAGTTTTCCTTTGCCACACGTTACTCTACATATTCCACTGTGCCCGCGATTTTTTGCAGATTTTCATCAACAAAAATAATGTGTCGTCAATTTTGTTATTTCAAAGCCACCGTATCTAAATAATACAATGCTTTAACCAGAATGATCATTTTGTGCGCAAACAATGAGCGCCGAATCAAATTGTTTGGATAGATAAACAAACGGTCCAGTAGACAAAGCGAAGGCTATGTGTGATAACTTAATATGTTATGTGTGTAAGTATTTACATATGATTAAAATCTCAGAAACAGGTCTCATTTAGCGGAAGTCCTTGACATCACGTATTCTTTGGGTTTTTTGTCCGTGTTCATACTTACTACAAAGCATAATTTTATTTGTCTAGGTGTTTAAATAATGAAATCTAATGTAATATTTGTTTTTATTAAAGGCAAGCACAGTTATCGTTATTTCTTGTTTGTTCATTAAAACGTACCTACCATTGCGTTTGTAGGTATTCTCCTGAGCTCATTTGGTTCTGAGTTGAGCTGCACGATTACTGACAAATGCTTGCAGTGACTGAAAAGGTCCACTCAAATCTCTGTAGTTCTTTCCTCAATTTCAGACACTAATCTATATTGCCTAACCAAGATTATCTCTAGACTTTAAAAGAGACTGTGACCTCTGAGTTTGTTTCGGCCTTTTTTCTCAAAGTAGTCACATAGGAAACGCCGAACTCATCTAGGTTATTTTGATGTTTTCCTTCACCGTGTGTGCCTTGGGTTCGCACTCGAGACCTATGACTTGAAAGTCCGACGGTCACACTACTAGGCTATCACTGCTCAACATTCATCTGTATTCACTGCTATCATTACCGGGATAAAAGGAGCTTTAATCGTTGAGTAGTTCTTCTGGTACTTCACCTCCACTTCTAAATATGCATTGGTACGAGATAAATTGCATTGCAACCATATTAAAGTAATCGAATCGCAACCCGTGAAATACTTATTATTGAGTATTTCCGTTGGCCATTTGTGGTCTTCATCATCAGTTCCAGTTCACCAAATGGTGCTTTCCAAGAGCAACTGAACGAGTTACTATAAAAAATATCCAAATCGCTATAGGTTTGCCTATAATATTTGAAGAGGTCCCTCGATTTCTCCAGGATCCCATCATCAGATCCTGGTTTCCTTATCATGGTACTATCCTTGGAATATCTCCTTTCCAACAAAAAAAGAATCATCAAAATCGGTTCATAAACGACGAAGTTATCCGCGAACACAGATAAAAAAAAATATACGGTCGAATTGAGAAACATCCTCCTTTCTTTGAAGTCGGTTAAAAATAAGTAACGAACTAATCTTATCGCGACAAGATAAATCGAGTCCGTACCTACACGTAATCGACTACGGCACATAAGTATCTGTCAACATTTGGAAATTCATATTTATTTCGAACTTGCATCAGTCTGAAGTGTTAAAATGAAGGTGTTTTTCGTGTTTCAGGTATTCTTTGCATTGGCGCTATTCGCCATGGCTGCAGCTCAAGGTTTGCTAAACAATTAATCATTATTGTTAATTTGTTTTTGTCCTTTTTTTTTGTAATTACTTTTTCAAGGTAATATTTACATAATTTAAATATGTACGGACTTAAAATAATAATATTAATATGTAAAGGAGGGGAAATAATTATTTGTTTATAGAACATAATTTTAGTAGGTGATAATTTTATAGATTTTATCATGTTCTGATTTTGACGAACCAGTTTCTGTAGTGATTGTAAATATCATTAAAGCCGATGGATTATTGGATGAAGATTATTATTGTTCTATTATTTTCGTAGAAACTGTTACCGTAGTTTCATAATGTAGAATCTTCGAAGTTATATTCATTAACCAGGTACTGTAGGTTTAGACCTTCTATTGTAATGTCAGGGAATTTGATTTATAAGCTAATTGAATATCAACTTCAATTATCCGTAAATTAAATTCACGGCTCTAAAAAGGTAAATTGACATACTGTGTCAATTTGCTGAACAATTCATTTTTCTGACTGGTCATCCATGTTCAATTGTTGTGTCCTGCTGTGGTCATAATAAATTTTCCTATTTCTATGCTATTCTATTCCTTAAGCCTCTTCTAAATGTTAAACATAATAATTATTTTCATCCATGAGACGATGAAAACGCTTTGCTTATGTGTGCTTATGTGTTGTTTTCAGTGGATGTTGTAGACAACAACCCTGAACAAGGTGAGTCAAATATTATTCATAATTATTTATAAAGGATCTTTTTTTTTTTTTGAGGAGAAATCGTGAGGGATGTTCTCCGTCTGGAGACAATAGAGAGTTATGTATGGCGGTCTTCTACCGAGACCGACTAAAACCCGACGCCCCCTTTCTGTTCCGATAAGACGAGAGTAAGGCTATGGGGTATACTTCGCACCCTTTATACGTACAAAGAGCTTGTAAAAAAAAATGAAAAAAAAACCTATGACAAAATAAAACAAATCAATTAAAACTGTCAATTTATAATAATTAAATAAAATAATTTTAAAAAAAACTTGTGTTAAATACTACTTCAAAATAAGTCCATTCTTTTGGTCAGAATACATTATTTATTTATATACTTTAGTGTAAACCACAAAAATACATAACAAAAAAATAAATCAAACACTACAAAATATACAATGGGCGGCCTTATCGCTTTCCGCGATCTCTTCCAGGCAACCTTGGAATGGACAGTGATTTGCCTGGACATAAAACATTATTTGCTCATTAGGAGTTCATATTGCTTATAGTTCACTTCGTAGACAACAACAATCCTGGCCAAGGTAAGCTCATAATGTGACTAATAATATACAGGTTTTAGGGGACGTCGATACTGTAAGCCGACGTTCGCAGGGACGTAATAAAATCGCGGCGATTTTATTCGTGCACTTGATTTTCGACGCTGTGCTTAGCGTCGAGAGTTGAAAATTCAACAGTATTTTTTTAACGCGCTGGGACGAGGGTGAGAGTTGTAAATCTAGTGCGCGATAAAATCCCGCCGCGATTTTATTACGTCTGTGCGAACGTCGGCTTATAGCTTGTCCATTTTGAAATAACGCGCCCCACTACCGCATTACCGTATTTACCGTGTGCGTAAAATGCGGTAGTGGGGCGCGTCATTTCAGTGGACAAGCTTTACCATGAACTCAGTACATGATTCTATACTCACTGGCGTTGAAATTTTTGGTAGGTTAGTAAAATAAAACAGCTATTTGTTATTTTCAGCCTGTTTGTATTGCACTTTCGTATGAAACAGAAATTTTAACCGACGAAACATTTCAACGCTGTCGGGGGTCAAAAATCATATGCTGTATTCATAGTAAACACCGTGTTTAATACCTAGGTACTTTTATACTAGATACTTAATCGTAAACTAACTTTAAAAGTAATAAAATAAAAACTACTAAAAAAGCCTTTCTTTTCAAGAAGCAGCTACTTTTGCATGATTACCTATTTATTTTCTCTCACTTACCTACTAACCAATAAATATTTCGTATGAACACTGCACTAGTTAGACACTCTTAGATAGAAGGGTAATTTCCTACACTGTAGGTAGATTCCTACTTAGTTGGTTTTTCTCTGGGTCATTAATCTCACCTGCACCTGTAGTTATAGTGATCGAGCGCTTCATTACATAGAGTCGCAATACCTGTATGAATAAAAAAGGAATAAATTATAAAATAAAAAAGGTCCACTCATTTTGAATGCTGACTTTGGGATGCTCGTGGTCATTTCACAAACCCAAATGCTTACATCAATGACATTCTTTTCAGGGAATTTTGGGGGTAACAGACCTACACCTGGTGAGCACATTCATTAATTAAAATAGATGTATTTCAAATGAAGACATTCGAAACGTGAATGCAATGTATGTGAGCATAAAGCAAACCATCATCGAGCATTTTTAAATGCTCCACGCAAACTCATGAATGAATGCTTATACTGAGAATGTTAACGGGAAATGCTCGATATATTCACGTTGAGAATGTTAACTTTTGAATTATTTCACTTGGGACGCACCGAAAGTGCTCATATTGGCCATATTATTTTCAGTGCACTTTGTGAACAACAACAGACCGGGCAATGGTGAGCACACAAACCTATGTATTGTATATTATATACAACATGTAAAAAGACCCTGTCCGATCCGTGAGGGTGTTGTAAAGTATCGCATTGAGAGTCTATTTACGTGGAAATATTCAGGAAAAAGAAATCACCACTTTTTTTTTTCATTTGGGAATTTTGAGCACGGGCGGCCGTTATTTAGCGGGTGTCTACAAGTCATAATTTATGACAGCTGATGAAAATTTGCTAATTTTTTATGGATTTGGGGTAATTTTGGTACTAAAAATGTGAATTATAAATAGCAATAACTTTTAATTTTCAATAATAATAAGATCCTTGTGGAAATCCAGTATAAAATGATGATTTGGATATATTTAGTAACCTGTTCCGCTTAGCTATTTCTAAAGAGTCTTAAGAGGTCTGCGCTTGGTGCTTGGTGTGGCAACACGCCGTATTCGAGTTCGCGACATGTCAATCGTCATCCTGAGTATGCCTCGTTGAGAGGTGAAACACTTGTTGATTTCTTCCAGGGTCTTTTTAAGACTCTGAAATAGCTAAGCGGAACAGGTTACTAAATATATCCACATCATCATTTTTTTTTTTAAATTTTATTACTTTTTGATAATGTTTTTGCAGTATGTGTTCCTTTCAGATAAGACATGGTTTTATTTACATAATGTATACTATATGTATTTAATTATGTGACAAGCAGTTAGGTAGGAATCGGGACTGCGTTCTAGAAACTACTATAACTAATAAATGAGTGGTTCTTTAGCATAATGAATGTTCACTTTGGAATGCTTGTGGTCGTTTCGCACGAAACAAATGCATGGCTTATATTGGTGAAATTATTTTCAGGCAACTTTGGGGCTAATAGACCCAGACCTGGTGAGCATATTAATAAATATTTCTATTTGGCGCAGCCGCGAGACAAACCTTCCTGTCAATACACTTTTGATTTGTTTTCTTTTTTAATTGTTGTATAATTATGTTGTGTTGGTTTGTGCCTTTTAGTCTGTGCTAGACAAATGTATTTTCTTTCTTTTAAATTAAAGCATTTAATAAAAAAATATTAAAAACTGTGACATATTATATCACAACGTTTATTCAACGAACATTAAGTGGTTCCTTAAATGCTGAAATCTAAAAGCATTAATAATAATTCATGTCCAAACCAAATATAACGTCACGAGCAAAAGCACACTAAACGTTAGCAATAATTTTAGACAGCAGCGTCATAAATGCATTGAGCATTATTGAAATCAATCTTCATGCCGAGAGTAATAACTTTGGCCAATAGATATCCATTTTGAGGCGACTGTAACGCACTATTGTTATTGTTGAAATCACAGAACATATAAAGGAGGTTGAAATGCTCAATTCTCTATTATTGTTACCGGGAATGCTTGTTTATATAATCACGTTATCTCATTGCGAATGCTCGCTTTTGAATGATCGACAATGACACGCAAATGCTTTGCTCATATTGGTCATATTATTTTCAGTGCACTTTGTGAACAACAACAGACCGGGCAAAGGTGAGCACACGATAATATATATAAATATGTATTCAATATTAATTCAGTAATTTAGAACTTTAGGGACGGTGTTCTTAAACTGGTATATAACTAATTATAAGCATTATCGGATTCTGGACAATTCCCGTAATTAAGGTATCTCGCACACTAGACGGCCACGATTTCGGCCAGTCGTGGCCGCCTAGTGGTATTGTAGTATGGCCGTTGCGACCAAGTGCACGATTCGTATCGGTTTCTATAGTTTACTCTGGTCGCTGCGACCACTAGTCGTAATCGGGGCCGACTAGTGCGCGATATCCATAAAACGTTCAAAATCGAGTCGTAACCTCATCACGGCGACAATCAAGTCTAATAGAAAGCAAACGTTCTTAAGAACTACGGGAATTGCTCCTCAGGTCATAATTAGTATGATTTAAACTTTAAAGGTTTTCTAATTTTCAATCAATAAGTATCTCATAAACTATCATAAGTGCACTTTTCACATTGAGCATTCACGCTCTCGGATGCTTCTGTAAATCTGGGCGTACTTGCAATGCTTTGCTTATAATGGGTCATTATTTCTAGAGCACTTTGTCGACTACAATCAATTCCAATACAACAACCCCAGCTACCCGGGCCAAGGTGAGCATGAGCATACTACATTCATAAATAAATACATTCGCGAAACGAAAAGGTTAAGCCCTTTTCGAGCATACATTTATTAATTCCTTTCTCTACAGTTCTCACCTTTTTGGAATGTGCAAGTAAAATTATACCGAAAGGTGCTAAATCTTTTAATTCCATGACTTTAAACTTATACATTTATAATTTTTTGCGTCAGTTGAAAATACGTTTAAACGTCAAAATGTACGGTTAAAAAGTCGCTAATCATTACTTAACTTTAAGCAACTTAAACCCCTTAACTTCTACGAGACAGCTCTAAAAGCCAAGGCTGATAAACAACTATTGACTGTAAATAATAATGGTCATATATATTTCTCAGACTTTAATTAATTTTTTTTCGTTGTATAAACAACTACATTAATAATTGTTTGTACTTACTATTTAAATATCCACATCAGGAATGTCCGCTCTCGAATGCTGTTGGTAGTCATACCATGCTTTGCTTATAATCGTTCATGTATTGTTTTTAGTGAACTTTGTCAACAACAACCCCAGTGACCCGACTGCTGGTGAGCAAACTTCCTAAATTAAAATTAAAAAAGCGCCTTCAAAATTCACAATCGTGTAAATGTGTGAAACAGTTTCAGTAGCATACCGCCTTTGATTTGATTGTTATGAAATTAGTTTTATTTTGATTGGCAAATAAAGAATACGTAGGTTAGTACCATACTCTTGCATCGCGAGCGATTTGCCGCCATACATTAAAGAGTTTTATTCTCCACATCCAGATCTTTACAAAAAAACTTAAAAAACCAATGAAAGTAGCCATATTAAAAATGTTCAAATGATGAATACGCGCTCTCGAATGCTGTTGGTGGTCGTTCCATGCTTTGCTTATAATCGATCATGTATTGTTTTTAGTGAACTTTGTCAACAACAACCCCAGTGACCCGACTACTGGTGAGCAAACTACTTAACTATAAACAAAAATAAAGTAAAATGGTCCTCAAAGACTTTAGAAAATTATGTGAAATAGTATTAGAGGTTATCATTGCAATTTTTTTTTCTGGTATTTAAACAATACATTGTAAAGTTCCATGATTTATCTCTGAAGGTCTTCATATATTGTTCAGGACCTCCTTGGAATTACACTTTTTCAAAGACAAACCTTCAATTATGGTGGAACCAAGTTCAAAATCGAATGCTTCCCTCGTGAATGCTGTTTGTGGTCGTTCCATGGTTTGCTTTAAATCGTTCATGTATTGTTTCTAGTGAACTTTGTCAACAACAACCCCAGTGACCCGACTGCTGGTGAGCAAACTACTTAACTATAAATAAAACAAAAATAAAATACCTCCTCCTCAAAGGTCCTCAAAGAGTTCAGAATATTGTGTGAAATAGTATTGGAAATTACCTTGGTTTGATTTGTTTATTTTTTATTTTGAGTGGTATTTTTAAACAATACTTTTTAGAGTTCCATGATCTATCTTTGAAGGTCTCGATAAATATTGTTCACTAAATTAAAATGGGACTACATTCGAATGATAGTTTTTCAAACAAAAACGAATGAAAGTTCAAAATCGAATGCTTCCCTCATGAATGCTGATGGTGGTCGTACCATGCTTTGCTTAAAATCGTTCATGTATTGTTTCTAGTGAACTTTGTCAACAACAACCCCAGTGACCCGACTGCTGGTGAGCAAACTTCCTAAAGAAATATAAGATTTAACCATAATAGTGTAAAACACCTACGAGCATTTAAAAAAAAAAAAACAAAAAGAAATCTCGTAGAATGCATAACCTGCTCCTTTTTTCAAAAAACCGTATCTTGAAACTTAGTTTAAATTAGTTTACAACCCGATTTTTTTTTTTGTTGAATTTTTTATATGGAAAGTTCAAATCACCACTTACTAGGTATTTAACACTATTTTCGTTAGATCTTATGTTTCGGCTGCTTAACAAACATATCATAGCCCAAGACTGCTATGTACGGCTTTGCTTTTAATCATCATGTTTCATATTATTTCAGTGCATGTGGTAGACAACAACCCTGGACAAGGTTAGTACTGTTTCAAAGAAAGCCTCTAAAGATTGGTATATAAGATTAAGTACCTATATCGTAATTAATTAGGAAAATATTATAAAATAGGATAGCGTAGAGCGAACTTCCGCGCGCGTTTTTCGCTCGATATTGAAGTATGTAGCGACTGTAACCTTAAAAACCTGTTTATAGGACAATAAATATGCAGAAAAACCAGATCCTGAAAATAACAAGCTAAGTATCTAACTTACAAGTGTCTAACTTCCTTTTTTTTTGTTTCAGTTATCCTCAACAACCGTAAGTACTCACAGACTACTACATAAGTGCTAATTAATCAGAAACTTGTTATATAAAATATAGGGCAAAGCATAACTTTTTTCTTACCCCGACATACCGAAATCAGGGTAATATAAGAGGGTATTGCGTTCTGCCAGAGATGGTTTAACGGATTAAACAACGCCTGTGTTCCCTGAAGGGATAAGCAGAGGCAAACACTTACCAACATTTGTGGCAATTTATATTCTAAATCCCATGTGATAGGGGGCGAGCTACCTACTACTTTAACCGCACAAGTTCAGACTGCAGTACAGATAATTTCCGGGAGCAAACTAAAGAGCCCATTAGAGTTGCACATATCCCATTTTCACTAACATTAGACAATGGGAATGAACACCATAAAAACTAAGAGGCAGCTAGTGAAACAAGCAAACTATTTTGTAGTCCATTGCATAATCAGCCTATAATGTTTCCACTGCTGGGACACAGGCTTTCTCTCAGTGAGAGGGAGTGGGCTGTTATCTATCACGCGGGTCCGGTGCGGGTTGGTAGATGTCACATGTCTTCGAATGTTTGGTTCTAGGACATGTTATGGTCCAAACCTCGTATAAAAAAGTTAGCAAAAAATAACTTTATATTATCACCGTGTTTCCTTGCAGTAACTTTGTCGTACTTATTTATATACTTAATTCTGTGTTATCATATACTAATGGGAGATATTTATGGTTTTACAGCTGACCCAGCTTTCGGCAGGCCTTCATACGAGACACCCGGTAAGATCATTTATTTTTATCTACATATTCAAATAGTTTTACTTAAAAAATCAATTAACTCAATTAACTATCTTAAAAAAAAAATATAATAGACGTGGATATATTTAGTAAATAAATAAAAACTACTAAACTACTAATAAAGTATAAAAGTTACTAAATATATCCACGTCTATTGTATTTTATAATGGATTTCCGCAAGGTCACGACTGAATCAATTAACTATCTTAGTTTTACTTAATTTATCTTTGGTAGCACATCGAGTAAGTAGAGTGAAAGAATAGTTAATTCTATTTTTTCGATCTTAATTAACTGTGGTTCGTAAAGTGTTAATTACATTGCTCAAAGGAGTCGACGAAGTAACAATCATGCATTTGATTGGGTCGGATGAAACAGACGACGGACGGTATCTAATTGCGTAAAATATTTTCGTTAATGATTAAGATCAATCTCTTTCATTTTGACAGTTCAAGAATATTCATTGCGTTATTTACGTTGTTGAGCAGATTTTTTTTTCGAACTTAAAAAGCAATGGATTTGCAATCTGTTTCAAAATGATTCAGATTGTGATTGATCGTGTATTATGCAATTAGAGTGCTGATTTCGATTTCCACGACTCAGTTCGAGTGAGACAAAATTACATAGCCCCCATCAATCTTACTAGTAAGTTAACTGACCAAGAAAAGAATGATAAATTGGACCTTAACTATTACAGTACAGCTATAAAAATCAAATTGCTCATTATCTTTCTCCTTCAACAGACATTTCCCCGGTTTACGCTCCGAACAGCCGTCCCCCCACCTACCCCGGCAAGCAATGTAAGTAGAAGCCTAATGACTGACCTCGATGTTGCGCCGAGCATTGAGAATCTAACAGAGTACACACCAGCTCGTCAAAAAATAACACTGTTAGATATTCAACTCTCGGCGCTAAGCAGTACGTTGAAAATCCATTGCTGCGATAAAAAATCGCCAGTGGCCTTACCGTCAGGTGGGCCGCCAGCTTGGTTACCAATTTTGACATCCAACAACACAAAACAAGAGAATTTCCTCTAGATGCTATTTTTTAAATGATGATTTTTCTAATAAACATTCGTTCGTATTTCAGACAACAACCCCTTAGCACGCGACGGCAAGTAAACAACTTCACTAAACGACTTAATTACGAATAAATTCTAATAAATAATACCCAGAACTTTTTGTACCACAAATATTAATTTTGTAATACATATGAAAACTTTTATGTAAAATATACCTACCTTCCTTGTTATTGAAGCATTTAATCACCTAGAGTTTTTGGCTCTTTGTATTTTTTTCCAATCTCCAAAATTATTATAAAATAAACACGTTCTTAATTTTACTTGTTCTTTTATTTTTATGATGAAGATACTGACCTGTGTCTATGTGTGTCTGGCCGTAGGGTCCGAGAGCTCATGGTTTGTTCATAGAAATCTCCAAACGGCTGGTTGACTTCCCGTGACCCAAGGGCAGGCTTTTACCTTGACCAGAGGCTAAGCATTGCCATACAACGTGGCAATGCCGCCAGTCTCTTGTGTACATTACCAGTCGACAGCGATGTGGAGGAATTTTTCGACGGCAAATTAATTTAGTATAAAGGTACAATTCCGTAGCCGACCGCAGGCGGCAACTGCAGGCGACGATGACGTATCGCCACGATACTTATCTTGTTTATATATTCATTCATAATTATTTTGTATTTATTTTATTTTGTAGAAATACATACAAACCAGTTGTGTTGCCTGCAGTTGCCGCCTGCGGTCGCCTACAGAATGGTACCTTATATATTATCCATATATTTTATGTATATTTTTATCCTCTTTAATAAAAAAGCATGTACCAACCGTATTACTGTCCCACTGCAGGTCAAATGCCTCTTCTCATTCAGAGAAAACACAAGCATTGTTCACAACGCTTGCACAAGACGGGTTGGCGATTTCAAACTTATATTAACTACAGCATGTATCAAAAAGGTGTGTGTAGTCATAATTATAATACATAATATAATATATAATTTTAATACATAAAAATATGTATGGGACAGCTGATTATTTTTTCGCAATTGCGATGTCGGTCCCATTAAGAAAGTTGTTGAGTTTGATGGTCTGTACCACAGTCTTAAATATGACCATACATTTCTGATACGCGCTGCATAAGTTCAGGGTTCCTTACGATGATTTATTGAAAAAGTCACATTGGCACTACCGATTGTAATCATAATCTCGCGCATGAGCGGCGGGGCCTAAACCACTGGGCCATCATAACTTTTAGCCGACGTAGCACAGACGTAATAAAATCGCGCCGAGAGTTTTTTCAATGCACTGGGACGAGAGTGCGTGCGTCCCACCGCGTTAGATTCTTAACGCTCGGCTTAACACCGAGAGTTGAAAATCCAGTGCGCGATAAAATCCCGCCGCGCTTTTATTACGTCCGTGCGAACGTCGACTTACTGAAGCAAAATAAGCAGGTTTTGTCGTTTGAAGAAACGCAAAACCGAGAGGGCGGCTTGTCTTGTTCCGCGCGCGCCTCTTATGGGGAACTGCAGCCGTAGGATGACGGCCGCAGAGGGTGACGACTGTGACGGGGGTCACCTATATACGCGCGCCAATAGCTTGTCAGGAGAGCGAGTGAGTAAATAGGTACCTGGAACAAGAACACATTTGTAATGGGAACCAGACACTATGCAGAAGAGTTTGGGTACCTATCTGAGCAAGTACGATTGCAGACCATTACCTAAATAATGAGTCAGTCAGCCAGTTACAGCCTCATAGGGTTTTTAGTTAGGTTTGGTAGCAGAATGTAGAAAAAAACAAACAAACAATGTTTGGAAAACTTTATTTAATAAAAAAGACGAAGAAACACAGATTTAAACTTATTTAAACAAACTTACTTTATGCAAACTGACAAATATTCCGATGGAGATCAAATACAAAGCGTCCCATCAGTTGTATCGCCTGTGGCAGTGTGGCTCGCTCGAATGGACCAGTAATGCTTCACATAGATAACGATCGCAAGTGTTTGATGTATGATGCCTAAAAACTATGGGTGTAGTGATGTCACGGTGGAATATCGATTGATTTACTTTATCTCAATTGGAACTGAACAACATTTAAAATGTATGTGAGAAATTCACCGGGTCTAACGAATTTTTGGACACTATTAGACCTTCGTAATCAAGTTCCCATCCCTAGCTTTATATTCACGAAAAAAAAAAAACAAATTAAGCAGCGAACTCCTGACATTCATAATCAACATAAAATCAAAATAATCAAGACAAGACTTATTTTTTATGATGCATAAACACACGGCTTTTTTCCATGGGGGTAAAAAAAAAATCCGAATAAGTTCCATCATCACTGGCAAACAATGGTGCACCTCAAATTGAACAATACCTAACATTAACATATCGTTGCATAAGGTACAGTCAAAAACAAAAGTCAATTACCACATGTTTTTTTTTAAATCCTAGTTATCGATCTAAATATGACTTTGGTCTCCTATGTTATGCTATATGTGACGTCCGACTTCAGTGTCAACGTTCTGATTGACATCTGAACAAAAAAGACGTTGACGTCGACGTGTAAAAGAGACCACAATAGTGCATTTCTATAGTAAGCATCGTAACGCGGTGTACGGCGGCCATGACGCTGTAAGCAGCCGAAGGCGTTTAAAGGAGAAAGAGTAAAATTAATAATAGTACTTTATGAAAATGTTACAAATCGGTAGTTAGTTACACGAGTTATGTGCAGTTTCATACACTACCTACTAAACTTTATATACTTAAACTTATGCAATTCCATCAAAAACAGTCGCATTATACGCATTATTCACAAATATTGAACTTGGCCATATTAATCTGCCAATACTTATAGCCTTTTACCAACTATGTTGGGATTAGCTTCTAGTCTAACCGAATGCAGCTGGATACCAGTATTTTACATGGAGTGACTGCCTATCTGACTTTCACAACCCAGTTACTGGGTAACACGATAACCCTTGGCAAAAAATGGGGTTTGTGGTGCGAGCACCGAATTGTTATCTGTCCGTCGTCATGGTAGAGGACTTTTGGCCGCAGGACGTGGTGTTCTATCGCTTCCGCGGACAAGTACCACAGGACAGCACAAGGACAAGCTAGTGAAGTGAAGTGCTACTATAATAGTTTTACGCTATTTATTAACATAGTTTTCAAGTTCTGTTTATATTAAAATATATATGTTTAGGTTAAGGTATTATTTCTATGGACCTGTGTCGCCTGAAATAAATGATATTATTATTATTATTATATTGTCTTTGACATATCTCGGGATCCTAGGGTCCCGGACCTTTGGAAGGAGTACGAGGGGCCGAAGCCAACTCGCAGAGGCCCCTTAGATAATTTTAAATGGAATGAGACACCAAGCGACGATTATCCCTGTATGCACTTTCATAAAAGTGCACCCAAATACAACCACCGGTTGGTGCAGGACTATTGCAGAACATTTATTGTTCTTAAAACTGGTTGTCAGACTTTCTTGTTTCTGACTATGTAACGACTGTCAAAGATCTACGAATGACAGCCACCAGGGACCAACTGCTTATTAACGTGCTTTTCCGAAGCACAGAGGGGTCCGGGTATATTATCAGAAAAAATATAATATTTATGTAATCATTTCTGTTTTATCTATTTAATTCATATATATTATTATTACCCATTATTCAACTACTTATATTATCACAATTAAAGTATCGTAATTTGATTATTTTATTCGTTGATGGCTACTAAAACCTATTCATTCAGAACTCATTGGTCGAGCCGTACTGTATTATATATAAAAGGCATTATTTTATTAGGGACAGTATGTTATGTAATACCTATTAATTTTTTTTCACACCACCTGCTCGACAATGTCAAATTATATGTCATGCAAACTTAGCCTAAACTAAGTCATTTAAGACCTGAGGTCTAGCAGGGCATTAATATCGTACTTAATTTCATTATGACCCGCATACGAACATTTACGATAGGTAGTAGGTACATACTAATTCCATGCATTCACCAGTAAGATCTGCACTAAAAAATATATTGTTCGAAAATCGAACTGGCCACCACAAGTACCTAAAATATAAATAAAAGAAAAATAGAACACAAATTAAAAAGAGGCGCGAATACTGAAAATTGCTTTGCTTTCTTATACAACAAATTACTTAACTACAATTTCTTACAAAAATGTGGAATGACGATAGTGATTTGACTCCGGAGTACATTAAATCCGAAGCCATTGGCATTGCCAACAATCTACTTCCAGAAAAGTCCAAGGAATCGTACATGAAAGCCTTCGACGATTTTTACAAATGGAAAATTACAAAGGACGTCAAGTCTGTATCTGAATCAGTGCTTTTAGTCAACTTCCAGCATTCATCATGTATAAATAAGCCATTGTTTCAGGAGAACATCGGCTACTCTATTGACGGTTTCAGGAGCTGACATGACCCAGATTAAAAGACACGGTGGCTGGAAATCTGATGTAGTAGCAGAGGGCTACATTGAAAAATCTATACAAAATAATGATAAAATAAACTGCCGCATTGGTGACAACATCAAACTAAAAACACCGTTGATAACTGATACTTGGACACCTTTGTCATCACATCCTTCCACATCAAAACACTATTCATCTAGCCCGCTGCCTCAAGCAAAACCTTCACCAACTTTAACGATCCAAAACTGTCCTCAGCAGACCCAAGTTTTTGAAACTTTACTTAACAGTAATATTCAAACAAACTCTACCTCAATTTCAATAAATGTATCGAATAAAAACATAACTTTGTCTTTCCACAACTGGTCTAATGTATCAAACATTACCTTTAACATTTAATTGTTTTAAATGGGTCTACTAACTGTAATTGTAATTTTAATAAATACTTCGATTACTATTGCTTTTTAGTGTCTCGTAGATGGTATGAAAAGTGGAGTATTTTCCTCGGGGATAAAGGTGCCTTCGTTTTGGGTGACCTTGAATCCCACGCTGCACTCAGGATTCTTGTCTTAACTCCCTCGCTCCGCTCGAGAGTTAATGCTAGAATCCTTCGTTTTGCTCGGGATTCAATGCGGTGCCCGTTACATAAGACACTACGTTATCCCCTTAGTGCATAATTTACTATAATTTTATTTGAGTTGTACGTGGGTAAAGTCTGTTATTGAGGTACTATTTTTGATTTCATAATATTAATGACCCGTGTTGTGTCCATTACAACTGAGACTAGATAAAAGTATATTAAATCTTAGCTATAGTAGTTACCCATAAAGAAAGCTGAAATACAATGTATCGAATAATTTTGTGTCAATTTAGATGATGTGTAAAAGTAGCAGTGTTAAGGTCTATCCACACATATCAGGCCCCTGCCCAGGACGTCGACGGACCGTGCTCCGTCAGGGGCTCAAAAAAATATCAGAGTGTAGGTACATTTTATATGAACTCTTTCACACACGTCCGTGTCCGGGCCAGCGATGGTGCTTCAGTTCCATATGTATGATACGGCCCGCTGTTACGTTCTGGGTAAGACCCTCATACAGGGTGGCAGGGACATTGAAGCGAAAACTTTTACCTTGGATTTAGTACATGATTCTGAACACCCCTTTTTTTGGGTGGAAAATTATCAAATAACTTCTCCCGCTCTGGGCGGAGCGGGAGGGCGTGTCAGACTCTTACTGACTAAAACCCACCCGTGTTCCTTCGGTTGCCCTGTTGCCGGGGGCCGCGATCTCCCTTTTGGTTTTCTTCGCAACCCCGGCAGGCATCGGCCCAGCGGACCCCGTCAATTCTGCTGATATCTCTTTGAGGCGCACGTGAAACACAACGCGCCATCGACCCGGACCTGGTCCTTATCGGACGGCGACCTACCCATTGCTCACCGTCCGCAAGCTCACGCCTACGGTGGCCGTGAATCGGCCTGCGAGTCCCGACGCTCAGGGCGTCTCCTCCTGCGGCGGTTAGGCGCGTGAGGGCGCGAAATTTGCCTCTCCCTAACGCGTTCCGCATCCTCCTTCGCGAGCATTACCGCTTCGCAGAAGGAGGTGACGGCCTGCCATTTCCTCTCGCTCTGAAATTTTTCGTCGGTTATTTGTAAAAAAATCTGCTGTTTCATAGAAAAGTGTAATACCTACGCGGTCAAAATGTATGGAACAGCTGATTTTTTAAGCCGAAATCGAAAATGATTTAGACATTAAAAATATTTATATTTCCGCTGTACACTGAAATCTTGTTTGTTTTCAATGTGTTACAAATTAATCAATACATCTTTCCTCTCGCTTTCCTGCAATCTGTGGAGTAAGAAATCTGTGGGAGTGATTTCATGAAAAGGGACGGAATTATATTACAGGAAGCCGGGAAAGCGCGCGCTATTTGATTTAACCAATGAGCGCGCTCGGTCCTTGAGTGGGCCCTCAGAAACGACATTGACGAGGCCTCGCCCCTTTAAGGCGACGATAACCGATTTTTTATGATTTTATATTAAAGATCACATCTGAACGAGTGGTGTTAATGATTTGGAAAAAATATATGTTAAATTAGAGATTTTTTTAATAACATAATGTGTGAATATTTTAGATTATGTTTATATTACATAGAATCATGCATAAACTTACAAGCGTATTTTTCTGAAACCTTCACCATTTTAAAGATAATTTAATGATTTATCTTTTAGTATATGTGTTTTATTAAAATACTTTCGTAGTATTGTGTTAACCAGTAAGTAGCTGGGTTGAGGAGGTCAGACAGACAGTTGCTACATGTAAAATACATTGCATCTGACAGAAAGCCTATCTCAACATACTTAGTAGAAAAAATGCTGGGCAGGTGATGATAAACACATGGAGTTTTTATTATATTGACCTTTTACCCGTGCACTGTTTCGGATTCAAGGGCCATACCCGTTACCCGCATTTCATCCAAGGAGGTATAATCCAGTTGAATTCAAACTTATGGGTTCCGTACCTACCCTATGGGTGCCATCGGTGCCATTACCCCACATGATGCAACATACAATTTGTCTGCATAATAATACGGTATAGGTACATTAAATACATTTGTATTATGCATGATGTTATTACTGCTGCATTGCCAATTAAATGTTATGTTTCTAACCAGTTTAAGTGCATAAACAATTTTTTTTTAGATTCGGTGTCATCTTGTTTTTCCTTTTTGATGTCCTCCAAGTTTTGCTTATCTTAATGCTTCTTTTTGAATTTAAGAATGTTTGATTAATTCAATTGTTTTTACTAGACAGACATTTAGATTTATTGATAGGTCATTATTTATGATTAACCAGTCTCAGTTAGTTTTTTGTCAGCCTCATGGCCATTATGTATTAGACGAAATAATAAGGAAAAATAATCGCCATTTGTGATTTATTTCATCAGTAATGGACTTTATTTAAAATAGGAACAGGGTTGGCCCCAACACACTTCCTTGTGGGACGCCATTTTTGCTACGTTTATATTCGGAATCGTACATAAACTGAGGTGAGTGAGTACCTACCTATAGATACGGTAAAATGTCCTTGGTTATAGTAAGTATGCTGTCTGTTCTTCAGGTAAGAGTATGATGATTGCAGTCAGTAAATTCCATTGCACAAGGTTCTTTGCCTTACCTTAAAATTTATCAGTACTGGAAGCCGACCCCAATCCAGTCGGGTAAAGGTTATTCAGATGATGATATAGCTTACAACAATTTCGCACTTGTTACTGTAGCGTAAAAAGCATTTTGAGATTAGATCGAAACTAGATTTTAAAACCGATAATAATTGGCATCCCTGCTAGGACTGGTTTAAAAGTGTGCTATAAAAGACGCAAATCTTAAGGTATCTTAAGGTAATCAACAAACATTTGTGTAATCTTAAAGTTATCTCATCGATTTTGATAATTATTATTTAACAAAATGAAGGCATTTTATTTGGTGAGTCCACTGTAATTATATAATGTAACAACCGGCTTCTGGATCCAAAATCAACACAAAAATTAGATATCAAATTGTTAAACGCAATGTCCCCGCTGTGATTGTTTGAGCGAGTTTTCAAACCAGATCATTTGACATGAGTTAACTTTTGACACATCATTGATGTACGTTCCAGTAACCGGGTGTAGAGTTTCAGTTTCCTAAGACAGTGGTGAACAGTCACACAAAATGCTACGGTCTCCTAGAAGAGCGGTGGTAACTACATAACATATTGTCCGTAATTTACGGGCGAATGACGTCACTGAAACTTTTTTTATGAAATTAAATTGGTGTGTTTTGACACCGTATTGTCAAACGCCGCTGCACAAAAATTTAAATCGCTAGATTTGCCCTTACCGTACTAAGTCACGCGAAAAGTTGTCCATACTGAGAAGAGTGAGCTCACACATTATTAAATAACGTTTCCATAGCAATCAAGTCTAGTCACTGCTTCATTGTGTATCATAGATGTCAAAATGAAACAAACTCAACTATCTTTTAACGCGGAATTTAAAGATTTAAATCTTTGCCACTGTCATCATTTTCAGGACAGCCATCACTGCGGCCGTTAAGTGCGGCCTCTGCTCTTTTAGGAAACCGTAGCTTAACGGTTGTTCAAATACAGAGAGTTTTTTGACACCTTATCGAATACTGCTGAAAATTACAAATATATTTATGACGGCCGCATGGATGATATGACGGAACCGCTGTCCTAGGAAACCAAAGCTTAAGTTTTATTTCTATTACATTTGCAATTTATTTATTTTTATCTACAGTGAGGTTACTCTGCGAACTGCACCACCTGATTTAAGCTTGTAACTGCGACGATGTTTAATAATATGTGCCTTTTATTAATATTTATGTACAACATTAATTTTGATAATAATAAATTAAATGATGTGTTGATCATCAATGCTAGGTCATCTCATACCTACATACTGAAAATGTATAACTTGGTTTATCGCCGTGTGTACCATCAACATAAAAGAGCAGTTAAGGAAATTAATATACCTACCTACGAGTTCTTATTTGTTTCAAACTTGAATCAGTCTGTAAGTGAGTCAGTGTTCAAATTAAGATGTTTTTCGTGTTCCAGTTCTTCTTTGTACTGGCGCTGATCGCCATGGCTGCCGCACTACCAGGTCAGTTAAACAAAATAACTATTATTAATTTATCACACCTTTAACTCTGGTCAGACTGAGGTGATTGTCGCGAGGGATGCAGGAGGAAATTCCCTGGCGCCGATTGTTTCAACTAACTTGTATGGAGGTGTTTAAATTGGCGCGACATTCCGCGCGAGCTATCCTTGTGAGCGGACGTTTACTAATCTTTGTCTCAGTTTATTGAGTGCTTATTTTTTTATCTTGTTTACGCGCGGGCCAACCGGTTTTTTCCGGTCGGTCCCTGCAGTTGTTGCTTTGTTCACATGAGTGAATCAAATCGAAGTAATGTAAATATCAATTCACTGTCGAGCGCTGACGAGTTTGAACACGGTACAATTATGGAATTGGAGGACAATACACAAATGGATGACACTGAGTCGATAGGAGGGAAAAGGCCAAGGGATGAAAACTCTTCTGAAGAAGGATGGACCGTAACGAATAGAGGACGAAACAAACTGGTGTGTTGTAGAGGAGATCAAGGTGAGAGGGAAAAAGAAGAGAGGATACAGGTATGCGTGACTTGTAAAGAACCTTTGCCGAAACAATTCGCTTTGGCACGATTACTAAAGACGCATAACATTGCCAGTGGCAAAATTAATAAAATTAAATACGCATCAAAATAAAATGTTGATTACGTTTGATAACGAGATCGGTGCAAATGATTTCATAAGTTGTTCGGTGTTCACTAACATGGGCTGGTCTTGTCAAAAAACATCCGAAGTAGGTGTGTCGTACGGCCTTATTAAAGCTATGGAGTTGGACATATCTGATGTTGATCTTAAAGATAATTTATCATGCAGTGCTGAAATAACATCTATTAAGAGGTTAAATAAACGATGCTCAGATGATCCTGATGGTAACGGCTGGACTCCAAGTGAAACGATACGGCTAGGATTTAAAGGAGCTTCTCTTCCGCCTTATGTTTATATTTACAATTTGAGGATTCCAGTGGAGCGATTTATATTCCCGGTCACACAATGTGCTAACTGTTGGAAATTCGGCCATTTAAAGATAAGATGTCCATCCAAGAAACCTGTTTGTGCCAAATGCTCTCAAAAACACGAAAATTGTACAATTACATCATACACTTGTGTAAATTGTTCAGGTTGTCATATGGCGTTTGATAAAATATGCCCATGTTTTAAGAAAGAAAAGAAGCTGAGGGATTTAATGTCAGAATTTAACTGCACCTACAGGAGAGCCCCTATGTACGTTCCTCCCTCCCCTGAAAATTTTCCACAAGTGGTTTCTGAACCAATGCCTGAAGTCGAACAGACTTCTACAGTGGCTGCCACAAATATCATTTCGGTATCAACGCAACTTCCGATTGACGAAAATGTCGGTACAGCCTCTCTAGTGGACTACCCAGGTACATCAGGTACAGATAATCAACGAACTAAACCTTTGCCTAAACGTAATTTAAAGAAGCACAATCGTCGACCAGCGACCCCTACACCTGCTGAGGATATAATATGGCATCAAGTTTCCGAATCTTCTGAATCTTCAGAAAATTGTAACGCACCGTATTTAGACAAAAACAATCGTTCTCATAATAAGTCTTCCCATAATCTAAACTTTTGGCATTTAATTAGAAAAATTAGAAATATTATAAAAAGCAAGGAATCCCTTCAGATTAAAATCCAGCAATCAATTTCCATATTTTCAGAGTGGCTGACACATAAAATTGTAAGTAGCTTATCTATTGATTCGTTATTCGATTTATTTGTTGGAAATACTTGATAATAATGACTGTATGAACTTAAATATTATACAATGGAACTGCCAGATTATAAGACCTAAATCTCGTTCACTAGAATTACATCTAAGTCAAGAAAAAATCCACATTGCCATGTTGAGCAAAACTTGGCTGGAACCCGAGAGTTTTTTTTTAAATTAGTGAATATAATACATTTAGATTGGACAGAGAAGATGGTTACGGTGGTGTTGCCATTATGACTCATCGCTCTGTAAAGTCTGTTGTTTGTAGAACGCAAAGTCGCAACCCTGGTATTGAATTGTTACATATTAGAATTATGAATTGTCAGCATATTGAAAATATAATATCCATTTATTGCCCTTCGACAGTATACACCACTCAAAGCGATTGGGATGCGATCTTTTCTATTGGGAACGGTAAAACTCTTATCTTGGGAGATTTTAACGCACATCATTCTAATTGGTCTTTAAGAACTGATCGGCGCGGTTCCGAAATATTTGATTCCATGTTGGATTATAATTTCATTAATTTGAACGATGGTAGCTTCACTAGAATCAGAATGGTTGATGTAGTTCTCCAGCAATCTAGCCCTGATATTTCATTTGTTTCTTCAGATCTGTCTTTATTATTTATGTGGAAACCAACAAACGAATCACTCGGAAGCGATCATTTAATTATTAAATTAAACAGTGTAGTTAATATTACCCGCGCATACCAAAACAGAAGAAATTTTAAAAAATCTAATTGGACTTTATATGCTGCATTTATAGACGATTATTTACAAAATTGCGTAACTCCCCAGGATCCTCAGGAGTTGTATGACCTCCTATATAATATAATGCAAAAAGCTGCGGACAAGTATATTCCATACATTGGAATTCCTCAAAACATTTGCAACATATTTAAGCCAAAACCATATTGGTCTTCAGAGTTGTCCAGGGCTGTTGCGGAGCGACGCTTGGCTCTTGCGAATCTGAGAGGTTGTCCTTCTCCAAGGAATTTAGATATTCTCCAAGAAAAAATTAGCACTGCTCAAAGGCTTATTCGCAGGGCTAGGTGTAGATCCTTTCAGCAGTTTTGTTCATCTATAGATGAAACCTCTTCAGCATCCGAAATGTGGCGCAAGATGAGGTGGTTAAAAGGTCGGCAAATTCCAAACACTGCTGTAGATAAGGAAAAAGCCGAGCGCCTGCTTAGCGACCTTACTCCGGATTTTGTTTGTCCCTCGCAGCCTACTTTTAATTCTAATAATGCAATGTTGGAGTCACCAATATCAATGCCAGAACTAGTAAATTGTATTAAAACCACCGACACAGCTCCTGGATCAGACCAAATTTCTTTTTCCATGATTAAACATCTTCCGCTTTCCGGTAAATATATGTTACTTTTAATATATAATAAATGTTTTTCTATCGGTTTTGTTCCCTTGCAATGGCGTCGAATAAAAATAGTCCCAATCCCGAAGCATAGTAGTGCATCTTCATCTTTACGTCCTATTTCCCTGATATCTTGTATTTGTAAAATCTTTCATACTATTTTGGGCAAACCTATAGAGTGGTTCTTTGAAAAACAATGTCTTTTTCCTGAGGACATGGTGGGTTTTCGTAAGACACGATCCTGTCTGGATAACCTTACGAGGCTGGTTTCTGAAATTCAACTAGGATTCTCTAAAAACTTGGTCACAGCGGCGTGTTTCATAGATATCGAAAGCGCCTATAACAATGTTGATATTTCTTGCTTGTTACGTATTTTAGATCAGTTTGAGGTCGGGTCAAAAATATGTATTTATTTGTAGTCTTTTTTATCAGATAGACATCTGCAAGTGGCGACGTACGATTGTGAGATTGTTAGATCTACTGGTCGAGGTTTAGCTCAAGGAGATCCATTGGCTCCACTTTTATTTAATATTCTAACACTACATATATGTAAGAACGTTGGCCAGGTTAATATATCTCAATATGCTGATGATTTTGTGTTATATTCAACAAAAAATCATTTAGATTCAGCGTTTTTGTGATTCAGAACTTCGGTCTTCTTTACGATATACCAAAGTGTTAATTGATAAACTGGGTTTAACTATGTCTCCACATAAAACTAAGATTTGTGTTTTTAAAAAGGGTTGCTTTAGGAGGTCCGTCAACTTTGTTTTTGATGATGTTTCAATGGAAGTCGTTAATAATATAAAATATTTGGGTCTGTGGTTGGATAGCTCATTAAGATGGGGCAAACATATAAATGAAATCTCACAGAAGGTAATGAAATTCATGAATTTGCTTAAAGTTTTATCCGGTACGGGATGGGGACTCCATCAAAAACACCTAAGACGTTTATATATTTCTATAATTCGAAGTAGAATTGATTATGCTAGTTTCCTGTTTGATTGTAGTTGTAATTCTAAACTAATTAAACTAGATAGGGTCCAAAATCAGGCGTTACGTGTTATCGGTGGATTTATAAGGAGCACCCCGATACATGTCATGGAAAGCGAGTTATGCCTACCGCCACTTCATATTCGTCGGAGATATTTAGCTAGTAAATTTATGTTAAAATCAAAATCTTTTCGTAACAATAAAACTATAGAATCACTAGAAAATCTTTCACTAGTTACAGGTTCCAACTATTGGCAGAACAAGAAGCTGCCATTACTTATTGACACCTTTTCTCAGTATTATTCTGTTCCAATACACTCAACCGTTCAACTCGGAATGTTTTCACTCGATAAGTGGATAAGTAGTATAAATATGTCTCATATAGTCTTTGATAAAATTCCTAGTATTTCTAAAGCTAAACGCCACTACAGTATTTTACAAATAAGAAACTTATGTACTTCATATATTCAAGAACAATATTCAGGTTATCATACAATTTTTACTGATGGTTCCAAAGATAAACATTTAGGAGGCGCTGCCTTTTTGGATCCCATTCTTCTGAACCACATGAAGCTTAGGATTGATTCAGATATTTCTATTATGCACATTGAATTGATTGCGATATTGGAAGCTTTGTCCTATATTCTATCAATTGATGGCGATAAATTTGTGATTCTGAAAGATTCCAAAAGTTCGCTGCAACACTTGGCTCGGCACACTTCTCACATGCGAGGTATTCCGACAGCCTACGTTATATATGAGTTGCTCTTAAAGCTTCAATCTAATTCCAAAACGGTATGTCTTCAATGGATCCCGTCGCATTGTCAGGTAGAAGGAAATGATAGGGTTGATATGCTCGCCAAACAAGCGTGTGTTGATGGAGTTCCCACGAATATTACTCCACTGTATTCGGACTATTTTGGAAAGGCTAAAAGAAAGTGTTTAGATCTTTGGCAGGAGTATTTTGATGAAAGATCAAAAGAAAAAGGAATATGGTACCGAACTATCCAGCCAGAGATTTCTCGGGTTCCGTGGATTAATTGTGACCTCAATAAAAATCTAATTACTATAGCTTTAAGACTTCGTTCTGGACACATTCCATCAAATAAGTTTTATTACTTAATGAGGAGAGCTTTGTCTCCAAATTGTGATGTTTGTGGAGTGGTTGATGATGTTTTCCATATTCTGATGGAGTGTGTCCGGAATGAAAATACTAGAATTAATGTTTTCGGACGATATAAAAGGAATGATATTGGCTCCTGTAATACCATCCTTGCTTCTCCAATGTCCGATAAGGCTAAACAATTGTACAAGTTAGTGATAAGGTAGAACGTCATCAAGAAATTTGTGTTTTTCTGCACTGGGCGATGTGGTCGCTAAGCGACAAAGCCCTATAAATAAATAAAAAAAAAAATAAAAAAATTGGCGCGAATAGTCACGTGACTTCCTAATCATAACAGTCCAAACGCGCCGTCACGTCCCGCGTGGGATTCGTCTCAGTTTGGAGCGTCGTTACGCAACGTGTCATACGTCCAGCCAGTAATAGAACTCGCCCATCAAGCAGTGCTGTCCCAAATTAAACGCATTATTAATTTATTATTCACAAAATAAAAGGTATTTTAATAAAACTCGTATATTAAAAGATCAATAACTAAATTATCTTTAAAATGGTGAAGGTTATAGAAAAATACGCTCGATAGATTTAGCGCGATTCTCAGTTTTTTATCCGTGTTAGACCTAACATTACAAATTAATTTCACTATGTAATATAAACATAATCCAAAATATGCCTATATTAAAATATTTAAAAACGCTCTAATTTAACTTTTTTTTTCAAATTATTGACACAACTCGTTTAGACGTCATCTTCAGTATAAAATCATTAAAAGTCAGTTAACTTGGCCTTAACTTTCACTCACAGGAAATACTCCCATAATTAAAAAGAGGGAGTAGAACTGAATTCAAATATTTTTAAAAAGACGCTTGCCTCACTGGGATTCGCACTGATGTAATTGTTTTATTTTTCTTTGTTTCAGAAGGTTTCCGATCTGGTAAGTACAAAATCTGCTATCAAATAAATATGAAAACAAAAACAGAACAGTTAGTACAGTGAATAAAAAAGTATTTTTTCTGCCACGTGGTGAAGAAAGACAGAGGAGTATATGGGGCGTTCAGAAATTGTTCAGCAAATATAAAAAATGATTGTTCTGGAGGTGTAAATTTTGTGTACATAATATCTTTTAAACTAACTTATTACTAGCCTCTCTTTAAATATTTCATGCAATACGTCCGTTATTTACTACAATAGGAAGTCTTATCATCCCGTGAACACTCCTGATTAATAAAATTTTGTGTTTTTTTTTTTCAGCTCATTACCATCCCGGCTGTAAGTACTGTCCATTTATTTCATATTCAAGTTGCGGCTCAATAACACGAGGAGAGATTCTGAACCGTTGAGTTGCGAGAATTTCCATGAGATGCTATAAAGGTGTATCCAGACAGTGCGAGGCAGTGTGAGGCATTGCTTTGAATGGTAAACTACGCATGTGACACACGCGTCAAGTTGAGGCAAGAGCGCATTTGCGGCCTACTGTCTCAACCTTATACGGTATTTATTATATATTTATTATAATAAATACCGTATTTTATTATATTATATTTATTATAATAAATGGTATAAGTTATACCATTTAATTTCGATCTTTAGGCGTTAAGCTATTTGTTGCACTCTCATGTGTTCACACTAAGGGTTCGTTTTTACTGAAGCGAAGACATGCAGGAATCGACCAATCGTAGAAGAAACGAGAGACGCTATTTCGTCCAAAGTGATTGGCCGATTCTTACTTGCACATTACCGCTCCGTTCCGTTCTACTGGGTTCCGCTTCAGTGGAATTGCACCGGCCTTACTGTATAAACGATGTTTTAGTATATAGGGAACTTAAAAAAAAAAACTGTATCTCTGTTTGCTGGAATATATATTGTACAATGACCCTAGCACGAACGCGCGGAATAAGCGTAACGTCAATTCGAACGATTTTCAAATTGAAAAAATAGGTAGGTACTCGATTAGTTTTATTTTAATAGTTTATCCATATTATAAGAGTGATACTTGTTTTGCTAGTAGTAAACCAAAATTCTTTATAATAGTTGTATTTTCGATACAAAAATCGTTCGAATTATCGTAACGTTGACGTCACGGGTTTGTGCGTGTTTTTAGACAGAGCCACGGGCTCAGCTAGTAAAGTTAATTTTCTAGAACGATCATTTTTTACCGGAGACATGTTAGAGCTAGGAATATAAAGTTGCTCAATATCTTTCTTATCCACAGATCCTGCGAAAAATACTACTGATGACCCGCAACGACACCCAGGATGTAAGTACACAAGCAGAGACTATCTTATAATGAAGGATTGATAATAATATTACCAGCCTATTATTTTTCTACTGCAAGGCAAATGCCGTTTCCCATACAGAGAAGGTACGAGCACTGATCACCACGCTTGCTCAAAAGACGGGTTGGCGATAACTAGGGTTGCCAACCCTACTATATAATATAGTATCCTGCTATATTAGGGGCCTAAATACTATATTTTTAAAGAAAAAATACAGTAGGCGAAACTACTATATATTTATTTCAATACAAAGTGGCGAGATGATCGGAATAGACACAGTATTAATCTCATAAAAGCTGAATTAATGGTATTTTGTAACTTTAATTTAGAGTGTAAAAATAATTATAACACATGAAAAAAAAAACCTGTTGATACAAAGTTCATAGTAGCAAAAAATATTCATTTAAATAATAAGAACGTTTTTTTAAACATAATACCAACTACATTTTTCGTCAAAAGTCGAAAACAATAAACGGCCTAAAAAAATGTTTGAGAATATGCAAATAGTGTTCTTTACTATGATACCCCACATGCTCTAGTAGCGATACTTCGAAATTTAAAGACTACGATTCAGTCGCTATTGCAAAAAAAAAAACTTTCGTAATTGCAAAATAGTTGGGCAAACGACATCTAAAATATTCCAAATTTCAAGTTGATAGCATTAGTAGTTCTTGAGATATTCAGCTGTGACAGACAGACGGACAGACGAACAAACAGACTGAGTCGCACCATAAGGGTTCCTTTTTACCATTTTGGTACGGAACCCTAAAAATCATACTTGCGCGGATGAACTCACAACCTCGTGCGTGAGAAGTGAGGCCGTGATTTATTTTTTATTTTTATTTATATATTGGTTCACCAACAACTGTTTACACTGGTAATATGCTTAGGGTAACAAAAAAGGTAAAAAATGTGACAAATTAGTGTAACAATCTCTTATAGGTGAACTCCGCATGCATACAAAATTTGGTTGTACAAGGAAAACAACAAGAGAAAACAATAAGAATTTAACTTAGAACTAAAGCTTAAACTACGTAACTAAAGTTAAATGACAGTTATATGTTTTAAGTTGTATGAAGACATAGGTCAAATGAAAACTTAAACTATTGTGGAGAAAAAAAAAAAAAAAAACATGTTTCGTTATATGCCAGAAAGTACTTAATCTAAATTCGGAAGACATACGTAAATTTTACGTGGATGTACCTACTACACCTCTGTCCAACCAGCAAAACAGGCGTGATGTTATGTAATATTTATTAGTTTCATACATATAAAATCTTGTTTATAAATTACAGATGGAAACAAAGCCGGGCATCCTTAGCTTCTTGGACTGAATGAACACATCCGAAGATACACCGCACACCACTCACCAGCTAAATTCTCTTAGATAATATGATGTAGATATATGTTACATACCTACGATGCATGATGCATGAACTTAAGTAAATATTTGATATAAAATACACCTACTTTGTGGATCAATTCAAGGAATCAGCAAACCTATTGATGAAATTATAAAAATAAACTTGTTATTATATTAACGTGTTTCTTTTGATGTCCTGTAACTCTAAGGTTATATGCTTTAGGTAAAAATAATACAAAAAGTTCAACAAGTTTTTGTACAAGTGTTCCAATAATACATAATTTCGAAGATAACATAACACTAGACTCTGGATGTGTGATCTGTCGTGGCCAGATCTTAGAATCGATCGTTTTAAGTTTCATTCTTCTCGTACTTATCAATGGCCACGACAAATGCAATGAGTCTACTCTGGATGTGTGTATCTGTTGTGGCCAGATCTTAGAATTGGTCATTTCAAGTTTCATTGATAGGTACGATTAAATCATTTTCATTCAAACAACCAATCATTCATATTTAAAGCTAAGAAAATGCGACGTTGTAATTTTTTTTTATGGACTAAAATAGTTCTTTTGTTTTTTTTTTATATAAAAACAGTGTTTTACATAAATAATCGTGAATTCATCGATTTATTTTGTAAGAAAAAAAATATTTTATTTTTTTAATAATACCCTGGAGTTATGGGATATCAAAAGGAACACCTTGCATATTTTTTTGAAGTTATAATTTTTTCAAACAGGCATTTATTACATACAAGGTGAAGACGACAACCCGACAATAATGAAAATGCATAGAAAAATTCAACTTAATTACATTCAAATTTATATCTTCTAAAACGTACATCCTACGGAAAAAGCCATCCTATACATTTTTATAAAAATTTGCTACAATATGAGTGCAGCCGTAGCTCTGTTTCGGGCACCACGCAGTTAGCACAGGTCTTTCGAAGCTGTTCTCGCGCTCATTTGGGAATGGCGCGAGGAGGCGAAACGCCGGGGCGTAACTGTACTGTCGCGAGAAATCCCGGCACAGCGGACAGAGCTCCGGCGAGATCGCGTGTCTTCATGGAGAGTGCGATTGTCGCAACCCAGTGCTGGGCACGCCGCAATTGCGGCGATAAATCCTCTCTTTGAGGAGTGGCTAGAGAGGCGCCGCGGCGTTATTACCTTCTGCCTGACGCAGGTCCTAACCGGACATGGTTGTTTCGGGAGGTTCCTGTTCCAGATAAGGCGGGAGGAAACACTTTGGTATCACCATTGTGTGGATTACCCGGAAGACACGGTGGAGCATTCGGTGGAGGTCTGCCCGGCTTGGGCGGAGCACCGCCGTGTCCTCGTGGAGGCGATCGGTGGTGGTAATCTCTCGCGTCCGGCCCTGGTTCAGGTAAGGAGCGAGAGGACATGGGAAGCCGTCACCTCCTTCTGCAAAGCAGTAATGCTCGGGAAGGAGGAGGCGAAACGCGGGAGCGAGGTGCAAATTTCGCGCCCTCACGCTCCTAACCGCCGCAGGAGACGGCCTAGGCGTCAATAATCGCAGGCCGATTCCCGGCCACCCTAGGCGCGAGCTTGCGGACGGTGAGCAAAGGGTAGCTTGATGTCCGATAAGGACCAGACCCGGGTCGACGACGCGTTGTGTTCCACGCGCGCCTCAATGAGATGTCAGCGCAACTGACGTGGTCCGCTAGAGCCGATGCCTGCCAGGGTCGCGGGAAAGTCCGCAAGGGATACCGTGGTCCTGGCAACATACAGGCAATTGAAGGAACACTGGTGGGTTTTAGTCAGTAAGAGTCTGACACGCTCCCCCGCTACGCCCAGAGCGGGAGAAGTTATTTAATAATTTACCACCCAAAAAAAAGGCTTTCGAAACTGCAAATAAAGTACAGTGCATTTTTTTGCGACCTGCGACGTTTTAAATGATTGGCCTTATTTCGATGTTAGGATTTATTTCATAGTTCCAAAATACTGTTAGTATTGCTAGTGTTTTCATTTATTGTCGTCTCCATTTTATATACATGATGTTTTTCCTTACAGTTTTCTTTGTCAGATAAATATAGGTACATTGAAAAAGGATGTATCAATTAAACAATTACTTAACTGTAGTAATCTTGATTGACAACACTATAGGTAATTTCTCGTATCCTAGATTATTCATTGTAATTATTGTACTCGTTGTTTTTTTATGAAATAATGCAATTACTGCTTACGTTTGCATGCCACGGTAAACAGATCATGTATTTGTGTAGAAAACTAATATAAAAGATCATTGTCTTAGTCAAGAATCAGTCAGTGATCGGATACTAATATTGAAAATGTCTCGTCTTGGGGTGAGTTCTTATTGTCTTATGTTATTTTATTTTCCATTTATACCGTATTTATTGCTTAACATCGCGTTATCAGCCTAAAACGTTCCCACTGCTGGCACACAGACCTCCTTTCTGTTGGAGGGAGTTGGCCGCGTAATCCACCACCAGAGCTCAGTGCGGGTTGGTGGATGTCACATGTCGAATTTTGGGTTGGTTCTAATTTATATTCAGATTATTTTAATTTTGTTAATTTTTATTATCTACACCCATGCTATAAATCCTCTATAAAAGTTTCTGAAACAGTTATCTTATTGCCAACATTAAAACAGCCAGTGTCATAGTAACCATAATATTATCCAAACGAGTGTTATAATGTTGTACTTTTCATTATGCAAATCGAATTTAAAAAGAAGAACATTGACATGCACGCGCGTTTCACCACCACAGCGCCGTAATTAAATAATAACTGTTAAGTGCGCATTGCTCTGCCATTTACATAAGGGTAATTTGTAATAGGTAACATTGTAAAATTATTTGCTGCAAGTTAGTAATCCAAATACTTATAAAACTATTTTAATAAACACTTTTCATACACATTCAACATTATTTGTTAGGAATAATTTAGCTAAGAGCTCTTCAAATCGTCGACGCTGATCAATTATAATATGCAATTAACTTAATAAATAGATTAATAAATAAGTAGTAATTATGACTCGTAATTACCGAGAATTTTATTTGGAGAAAAAACTTTTTTACAAAAAATGCAACTGACTTCCAAATTACAAAGGGAAAAATAACTTTAATTTCGGAAGTCGGTGTCTTTGGATCAGTATTTTAGTTTTTTACCACCGACTTACGAAATTAAAGTCATTTTTCACGTTATAGTTTGGAAGTCGGTTGCATTATTTAGCCTAATGTCAACTGCTCATCACCTTTTACAAATTATTGCGTTTCCCGATGCTGGGACTTTAATTGTTAAGGAGTTCTCCAGAGACTTCACCATCAGCTCCACTGCACCATATGAATTGTGATGAGCATCAATTACTTACCAACCATATAAAAGTAATGGAATCACAACCCGTGGAATACATATTATTGAGTAGTTCCGGTGGCCATTTGTGTCCTTCGATATCAGTTCCACTTTACCAAAATGGTGCTTTTATAATGCAAATGCACGAGTTACTATCAAAAATACTCAAATCGCTGTAGTTGTGCCTATAATATTTGAAGAGTTCCCTCGATTTCTCCAAGATACCATCATTAGATCGTGATCAAATGACAATGGGACCAACTTGAGAATATACCCTTTTAAACAAAAAAGGTTTTTTTCAAATCGGTTCTGCTGTCATCGAGTAATCAGGGAATATACATTTAAAAAAATATGACGGACTGAGAACCTCCTCCTTTTTTTGAAGTCGGTTAAAAAGGAAAAAAAAACTGACCAAACAATAATGTTCAGATAGGTTAGGTTCATAGTAGGTACTCGCAACCGGCGTGCGTGTATGACCAGTAGCCTAATTGCGAAACTTATTTTCGTAAACGATTATAACAAATTTGTTTCATTTTGACAGTTCAACAACATTCATTGCGTTATTTACGTTATTGTGCAGATTTTTTTCCAACTTATCAAGCAATGGAATAGCAATCTGTTTAAAATCGAAACAAATTGTGATTGATCGGGTATTACGCAATTAGGGTACAGATGTATGAACGTGAACGAAGCAATCGTGGCAGGTGGTGTCTGTAGTTCTGCCGGGGTAGGAAGAAACTACAGACGCGCCCTGCTACTCCTGCCTGCTGCATGGGAAAAAGGCATGAGTTTATATATGTGTATGTGTGTGTGTATCAATAATATTCCTTACGCTCCAACACAGATGTTCGCATGCCTGCTGATGCTGGTGGCCGTGGCCGTCTGCGTCGATATGCCACCCAACATGAAAGCATTGGATCCCCCCAAAGATGGGGCCAAGCTCAACGGTTCCCGCCAGGACCCCCAGGTCCCCCCGCCCCGCCCCGACGTTCCCTCTCTCCGGACCGAAGGCAAACCAGACCTACCAAAGGTTGACAACCCCAAACTTGCCGCCAAACCAACTCAAGACGGAAAGAGCTAAACGTTTACCTGAATTAATGTATGAAAGTTATTAGACCAAAGCAATCCAATGATATTTTTTATTATTGTGTATTTTATACATATTTGTAGAGCATTATAAAATCAGCTGCAGCTGGAATTTTTGTTTTTATTTTAATTCATCACCTCACCTGAGTACATGTAACCATCGCAACCATATGGTACCCCTATGATTAGTTACCCCTTGCGTCATTTGTATGGGGTTACAAGCAGTGGCGTAACCAGTTCTAAAGGAACAACCCCGACCCGATTACCCGATTCCCGGGTTTCACCCGATTAGTTCTAAAGGAGGGTTTTAGTTTTTTAACAAAATAAATAAAACAGCATTCTGACTCGGAAGTTTAAGAGCGTTCATTCTTTTTGAATGAACTAGTTAGCCATATTTCGTATTTCTATACAGTAATATCGCCAAATTAATCAAAACAGCTAACATATTTGACAGCTATTTGCGACGTTGCCCACTTTCTGCATAAACGCTCTTAAGTTGTCATTGTGGTCATAATAGGTCTTTACCTATGAAATTGCCGTTCTGCCGTACTGGCTATTTCAAGTCTATTTTTTTCTTTTTTCGCTAAGAATTCTAAGTTCAAATTATTTTTATTTTTAAAATATGGAATTCTTTTTTGAAAATTAGTCATTTGTTTAAAGGTTAGCGTTCTGTTTTCATCGCATTTGTACGTTTTTCGTCATCATGGATACGTTAAAAATTCGAATGAATATAGGGTATGAGTACCGTCGTGGCAGCAAAGCGGCAGAAGCGGCACGCAACATCAACGACGTATACGAAGCGAACACTGCTAACGATCGCACTACCCGTTATTGGTTTGCCCGCTTCCGTTCTGGAAATTTCGACTTAAGAAATGAACCCCGTGGTCGACCGAAAACTTTAGTCGACAATGACGAATTAAAGGCGATTGTGGAAGGTGGTGATTCTCAATCTACAGCTGAATAGCAGCAGCTTTCGATGTTAGCATCAAAACAATATTGGTCCATTTGCGTCGCATTGGCAAGGTAAAAAAGCTTGACAAATGGGTGCCCCACGAATTGAATGATCGCCAACGCGAAGCACGCGTCGAGTTGAGCCTTGCACTGCTCAACAGGCACACAAACGAAGGCATATTGAATCACATTGTAACTTGCGAAGAAAAATGGTTTTTGTTCGACAATCGCAAGCGCACAGCAAGTTGCTTAGATCCTGGTTCAGCACCTAAACAATGCCCCAAACGAAAACTGACCCATAAAAAAGTGATGGTCACTGTTTGGTGGTCTAGCGCCGGTATCATTCATCACAGCTTCTTACCAAACAGGATGAGCATTACTGCAGATTGCACTGTGAAGAACTGAACATAATGATGGAGAAGCTCGCACATCTCCAACCGGCTTTGGTCAATCGTTCGGCTCCGCTGCTTCTGCACGACAACGCGCGACCTCATACTGCACAGCAGACGTTTTCCAAGTTCCAAGAGCTGGGGTTGGAAGTTCTCCGTCAATCACTGTATCTACTCACCAGACCTTGTCCCTACAGACTTCTACTTTTTCTAGAATTTGGATAACTTCTTGGCGGGGAAAAAATTCAATAACCGAGAGGCACTTCAAAATGCCTTTGAAGAATTTGTTGCCTCCCGTCCAGCAGACTTTTTCAAAAAGGGCATCAATAAGCTACTAATAATTAAAAAAATACTTTGATTAATAAAAATAAAAAAATATAGAGAAACAAGGGCGTTAACTTAAAACGGCAATTTCAAAGGTAAACCTAATAATATGAGAATGGTAGAGCGGGCGAAGCCAGCTTCATAACTGGAGAACCCTGACTTGGATAGAAGCTGTTAATGTGATTTTACTAGATGAATGCAAGAAATGGAGAATAAGATCGCGCCTGTATCTTGAAACCTTTGTAAGCCATAAAACATAACGTTATTTTTCATAATTTCATTAGGCATTAATTCCAGGCCTTTATCCATAAGAATTTAAAGTTGTGTATCACTTTTATAGAATTTTCATTCGGGGGCCCCTGTAGCCTGGGGGTCCCATATCATTGGTACGGCTGATACGGAGGTAACTGTACCCCTGGTTACAAGTTAGAACACTGTCGTAGCAGAGAAGATTAAATGGTAAGTGGAACTTGACCTCCTAGAAAAAAAATTACAGCAAACTGTGGTCAGCAATCACCTATGCTCAATCCTCTTTATAATTATGCGCACTTATGGGTATTTGGAAAATTGTTTCGGTTATAGATATTTACCCCCCTTACTCCACTTCTTATAAAAGGGGAACTCTAAGGATGCACGTCCACTGGAGTGGAGCGAGGCAGCGGAGCGAAAAAATGTGCCAATATTAACCAATAGGAGCAGTGTTTAGATTCTATTGATTAATATTGGCACGTTTCTCTGCTTCGCTGCCTCACTCCACTCTAGTGGACAGACAGCCTAATTAATAGGCCAGTGTGTTATAACATTGCAAGTCGCAAAAAAATTGCATTGTACTGATTTTTTTAGGATGTTGTTAGGATAGATACCAACAGTGAAAAGCCAAGTTAGCATCTTCTAAAGGCCTAAACTAACTGCGTGGTGGTCGAAAAAAATTTCAGACTCCTTTCAGTTTTGACTTATACCTAACTTCTAAAAGGTGCATCCTACAGAAAAAGCTACAATTTGCTACAATTTAAGCGCAGCCGTAGCTCTGTATGTCCAATCGGAGTGACTTTGTAGGTTCTATTAGATCTACAGAGCTACGGTTGCGTTCAAATTATAGGTTTTCGGTTTTCAGGGAACCTAATTTCTTAGTATTCATCCTTACATAGTATAAAACAAAGTTCCCTGCCGCGTCTGTCTGTGTGAACGCGATAAACTCAAAAACTAACGCACGGATTTTCAAACGGTTTTCACCAATGGACGGAGTGATTCATGCGGAAGGTTTTCATGTATAATTCATTAAGGTTTTGTGTAAATTGGCTGAAATTTGACGATTATTGTTGAAGATATAGGCCGTGAAAATCGTAAACGTTACATAAAATGTATGTTCTACAGTATTGTTCATCTTAAAAAGTTCAACAAAAATGTTCGCGATGGCATGTCTATCTTCTAAGGATGACCCACAATAACCATTTTTATCTTTCAGAATTTGATCAAAATTCCATTGTTATTTCCGAAGCTATTTTGACCGGTATTATATTAATCCTTATCTAATAAACTGTTACTTAAATTGAGCATTTAATTCACATATATAAAATATGCCTTGACATAATTACATTTAAAATTTTAGATGAATGGTTTGCAAGATATCACAGATTCAAAATTACGCGTAACAAAATAATTACAATAACCGTTTCCGGGACTATTAGGTATGTAATTCCGGTACTGCCGAGTAGTACGTTCCCATGGGATAGTTTCCCACATCCACGCGGGCGAAGCCGTGGACAAAAGCTAGTAATTTATACATTTTACAGACAAAGTGAAGATATTTAATAAGAATGTCGAGAATGATTAATTATGAAAACCTAAGAGGTAAGTGGGTCATAATTAAGTACATTCACGCAAGTTATAATTAAGGGAGTTATTCATTGGGTTTAGAAACATGCCGCCTCTCTAGAAAGAATGTGAGGCTATTTGGGGGTTCCAGAGGGTCTTTCGAAACCTCCTTAACAATTCTTTTTTTTTGTCGGAGGTTCCTACGTATTTAAAAAAATAAATAATAAGAAGTAGTTTTTTTTTTAGGTTCGGAACGTAAATATTTGCTCAACTGTACTTTTCAGACTGCGCGTGGGAAGCTTAAATCTTTTTTGGATATCTTGTTCTATGTCTTCATTGAGAACGCTTTTGCAAAAGTCACAGCTAGCAAACGCCTAGTTTTCAAGAAAAAAAATACAATGCATTGAGAACTAAGGATGCAAGAGCGACGAAGGCGAGCTCGGGACTCAGGGCACCACGACTCAGACAGGTTAGGTTCGAAGGGGATGACGCGGGCTCAAGTAAGAGAGCAAAGCGAGCGATCGAGTCCCCGTAAAAGGTTACTTTAAACCCTGCAAATATTTCTTTTTTTATTTGACCTTGACCTTCGAGACGTTTGACATTGACCTTGAAAATTATCTCCTGTGAACTGGTAGGTGGGGGGATTGATGCCCTCTCCCTCTCTCCACCCTTTCTTCTAAATTTCATTTATCAATATTTTCTATGAGATGTAAGTCATATTAAAAAATCGTTTAAGAAAAAAATTACCTATGACCAACGACCCAGCGTGGAGGAGTGGGAGTTTTTATCATATGTATGTTTTAGTTCTCAAGTAAATGATGTCTTTATTGAGAATAAAGTTTCTTGATACTTAAACCTATATGGGCTAGTAGGGTGTAGAAAAAGCGTGTGCTCCACCCAGGCTCCTCTTTTCCACTGGGTACTCTGGGCACGTGCCCAGGGCTCCGTAGACGACGGGGGCCTTGGCCTGCCTTCAAAAAGTCATTCTATGCAGCCGCCATTCCATTCTATGCATTATTAGTATCCAATTCAATGACAAAATAATTGATTTGCAGTGCGATTTAAAATAAGTTTCTGGAAACAAACTCCCCAAACTTATGAAATATTAGTATTATGTTTCTTGTTGGTTTTATATAATTTAATTAGGTGCAATAGAACAATGAAAGAAAAAATTGCCATTTATCAAAATACGAGAAATGGAACCAAATGCGGCGATGATATTGAATGATTATCTAATTAGCATACTAATTATGTCGAAAAACTTATCCGGGGTAAACCAAATGCTAATATTTTGTATTTCGTGTCCGAAAAATGAACCAGTTTTAGCACAATATTTTGTATACCTACACGCATACACAAAGAGTGAGCTTGTCTATGGACATTCTCCTTTAAAATAATTTTAGAATTTTGCTTATCTACACAGCGGCGCGGAAGTAGCAAAAACTACATGAGTCCCGTAGACCCTGTGCTACGTCGTAGCAACAGTATTATTTTCGTAGATCTTATGCTACGGCGTAGCAATGCTACCGACCGAGTAAACTTACCTCTCTCGGTTTACGAGAAAACTGAATAATTAAGGAATAGGTTTACGTAGTAGCAAATTACAAGGAGTATTTCAAATTCCTTTTAATCACACACTGGGTGATCTGTGTCACTTTAAATATATTAAATTAAGGGGTTATTTTTTGTTTACTAAAACTTTTTGCATTTTATCAGGTTCGCAACCTATGTTTAACCCTTTGGTGTTACAGCTTGCTGATCCAGACACCTACCACTTTCAGAAGTAAACATTTTTTGTTGAATGTTACTTTATCTGGCTAACACACACACATTTCATAAAGCTCCTAGTTTATCGGATCTTTTTACGTTGCTGATAACAATAAAATATGGCATAGTAGACACGAAATCCGTTATCTTTTTAGGATCACTTGTATGTCTGTCTGTCTGTCCGTCTGTCATAGCTAATTTCTTCCGAATCTACTCGACCAGTTAAGTTAAAATTTGGTACACATATGAATTTCTGTGACTCAAACACGGACGAGTAACGTAAATAAATGAATTTTGAATATGGAGGTTACTTTTTAGGGGTAAATTGGAAAATAAAAAATATAACGAATTGTCCCGTGTGTCATATCAAATGACAAAGCTTGTTGTGAGGATCTCAAATATATTTTTTTACAATTTTAATGATATTTAAGAAATTTGATGAAAATTGACCATGTCGCCCCTTATCACCGAAACGATGGAGCCAACAATTTTGAAGAAATACTGGTTCTTTACTTATAGGTTACAGAAAAACTTTGGATCCAGTTCGAAAAGGCCAATTTCGGCCGCACCCCTGGGCCAGAGCCAGTCAGCCGGTCCTATTCATCGCGGGGCCCTTGGCCTCCGCGTTCTGCCAGTGGTCCAAGCAGAGCTACCAGTCGTGCGTAGCCGGGTGTCGGGACGGGGAACGGACTGAAGCCGTGCTCTGCGAAGAGCCACCCTCGAGTGGACCAACACAGTTTACCAGCCTTTTTTTTAATTACGTAGATTGCTAATTCTTAAATTTAGTTGGCGCTATTCGCCTTTTTTTTACCAAATTTATGAATTAGGTTCATCGCAACCGATTTAACACTTTGAAGGACACTATACGCCCATAGGCGTCATAACAATAAAACTTCTATTGTGTCTCGTGTACTGTCCTTCAAAGTGTTAAATAAGAGTGCTAATCCATTATAACGACATGGAATCAACAATAGCTATTGGTCGGAAATCCGCGCCATATCGCTAATCATTTAAAAAACGTAAATCGATGGGCCTAAGCCTCAAATAGATTTGGCTATTTAATTCCTTCCATCTTTCAACAATGTTTTTTAAACCAAGCTGACGGCTACTAGTTTTTTTTTTTATGATTGTGTATTCCTTCAATTTATTTTCGTTCTGTCTTTTTTTTCTTCTTTAAATATACTGTTATTTTAATTTGACTTCAAATTTTATTTAATCTTTCCGTCGATTTCCGGGTACGTTTCCCAGTCGACGTAAGACAAGTGGCAAGAACAAATATTTTTGCTACAGTAGGTATGGTCTTAAAATAACAGGGTAATCTCTTAATATTGTGCGTACAAAATTACACTTGCAGTTGGAATGTATGGGAGAACATGTTTCTCAACTACAATGTTAAGTTTGTTCTTGGGATAACAAATATTACCTATTTATCGTTCGGAATCTTCATCACGCGACTTCATCTCGCACTTGTCCGGTTTTATTAAACCAATATCTAATTGCTACCCTTTAAGCATTTGTTTTTTTTTTTTCAAACTTTTTTGTATTTAATTTAAAATTCCGCGTCCCTCCACTACTTGTTTCGTATAAATTTAAATTGTTTGTATAAAGAATTGAGTAAAGACGCTCTATAAGATACAAAACGGGTGTAAAAGAACGCTTAACGAAGCCGAGAGTTACAATACTCCCAGTCATTGTGATTATTTTTGTTTCATCTACGGATATTAAAGGTTCCAACTTTATTTCACGAAATTTGTAAAATAATAGTTTTGAATGTTATAACTTAACTTTAAATATAGAGGAGTGGTGCCTCAGTGGTAACGGCCCCGACTTCTGATTTGTAAGGTCGAAAGTGCCTGCCTAAATTCGAACCCAGGCAGGCACTTTCCTATTTGTAAATTATTTCATCACCTCTGTTCTCAAAACGGTGAAGGAAATAACATCGTGAGAAAACCGGCATGCCCAAGAACCAAAAATTCGAAGACTTATGACATCTACCAACCCGGACCGGGCACGCGTGGTAGATTACAGCGCACTCTCTCTCTTAGGTAGGAAGCCTGTGTCCCAGCAGTGGGAACATTATAGGCTGATTATAATAAGCTGGCAATTTTCAAGTTAACGTACTTATATTTTGATTTGTTTCTTAGTACTTATGTTTGACATCCATACGTCATGAAAGGTAAAATGCAGGAATCAAAATAATTTCTCTTTGCTTTCAGTGACACATGAGGGTTTTCGTTATCTCCTTGAGAGACCGGTACCTCTTCCATGTTCAGTTTATTTGTTATTTAATTCTTTCAGTGTTAAGGTTTATTGGAGATATACGGGCGGGTTTTAGTTAGTAAGAGTCTGATACGAGCGGGAGAAGTTATTTGATAATTTATCACCCAAAAAAAAAGGTCTATTGGAGATATGATCTGTCCAAGATACGTACGATATGCTAGATCATCAATAAGAGATTATCAATAATGGAAATAAAAATTTTATGATGACAAACCGCACAAATATTCGGGATATTTGTGCGGTTTGTCATCACAATTTTTTTTTTTTTTCAACCTTTTTTTAGCCGTCCATGACACCACAATACATTATATGGAAGAATAAACGTATCTCGGATAGATCATACAGATAAACTCACAAAACCTCTTTATAATACTGTATCGCTTTATAGACATTACCAGCTTTCGCCCGGGGGTTCGCCCACGTGGATGTTGGAAATTATCCCACGGGAACGTACTACCGGGATAGAAAGTATTCTGTGCTAATCCAGGCTATAATCTACCTGTGTGCCAAATTTCATCCAAATCCGTTCAGCCGTTATTGCGTGATTGTGTAACAAACATCCAAACTTACAAACTTTCACATTTATAATATTATTAGTCGGATTTTAAAAATAACGCAAGTGTTAACAGACTTCGAGTGCTGACTGTACCACTACTTACTTCACCTGCACTGATCTTAATTTAGGTACCTATTACTACCTACTTGCTAATAACATACAAACAGTAGAGAGATGCTAAGTAAATGGAAGATGGCAAAATTCATATAACGTGTACTTGATGAAAATGGCTTTTTTATGTAATAGGTGGTATTGCCAGCGACAAAAGTCGATACCTTATTGACGTTGCTACTTTTACACATCATCTAAATTAGCACAAAATTATTCGATACATTGTATTTCAGCATTTCATATAAGAGTTAATATTCTTTTAATTTTTCCTTCTGTTCCGATTTTAAGGATATAATTTTTTAGGGTTCCGTACCTCGAAAAGAAAAAATGGAACCCTTAAAGGATCACTTCGTTGTTCGTCCGTCTGCCTATCTATCAGTCCGTCAAGACCTTTTTCTCAGGAACGCGTGGAGGTATCAAGTTGAAATTAATATCAAATATGTAAGTCTATGGTCCCTTAGAGCTCTTAAAAAATCAAGTTTCTAAGCCAACGCAAAAAATAATTACGGCCACTAATGCGACATATTTTGGTACCCGCAAATAAATCAAAACCTACAGGAAGCAAGGTCTTTTTTTTGGTGGGAAATTGTCAAATAATTTATCTCGCTCTCTGCGGAGCGGGAGGGCGTGTCAGACTCTTACTGACTAAAACCCACCCGTGCTCCTTCAGTTGCCATGTTGCCAGGGGCCACCGTTTCCCGTGGAATACAATGCGCCGTCGACCCGGGCCTGGTCCTTATCGGACGGCGAGCTACCCATTGCTCACCGTCCGCAAGCCCGCGCCTACGGTGGCCGGGAATCGGCTTGCGACTCTCGACGCCCATGCTACTAGACGGATGGTACCTTCCTAGTCTACAATTCTCTTAACGTGTAGGTTATTATGTATGAATATAGCATTTTGTTTTTACGAATTAAGTACCTATTTACCTATTATTTTCTTATTTCAGCTTTAGGTACCTACACTTTTGAGACGAAGGGTAATTATTTGTACATATTGTAGACGGCAAAAACACGGGTCACCGAGCCAAATTCGCTCGAATGCAAATTACTTACCGTCTGTGCTAGTGTAAACATCATAATACTTACTTTTTGGAAATACACGGAACTGACAAAACTCTTTAAATATTTTTTTCCAGTCCAAGTTTATCGGTCTGGATTTGATCTTAGTGAGGCAAGATTGTAGTTATTATTGTTTTTTTTTTTAAGTCGAAACTTCTTTAGGCGCGTTGGGTATTTTGGAGATGGGACTAAACCATTGATTTCGCGACACTGTGATGACACCAGCTTATGACAATTAAAAAGTCATCAATGCGTTGATTACCGCGGTGCCGTTTTGTTTTCAAGTTTTCACTTCTATGGGCACTCCCGGAGTGCCACTGGGTTTTTTTTTGGTAGGATAATATCAAATAAGTTCTTCCGTTCTGGGTGGAGAGGGAGGGTGTGTCAGACTCTTAGTGACTAAAACCTACCCGTGTTCCTTCAATTGCCTGTATTGCCAGGGCCCACTTTAAACCTTTCGGACTTTCCCGCGACCTCAGCCAAATCGGGTTGGACCAATCTCAACGGTGACTAGCCAAGTACGCAGGATAGTTCACTAATGTTTGTACTGGTCCTTAAGGGTTCAACCAGCGTCAGAGAGCATCTGTCTGGCATTAATGCTGAAATGAACCATTTTGGCGCAGCCGTGAGGAACACACTATTGTTGTTAAAACATTATTTTCACTTTTTAATTAACTTATTTGTATTTTGTGTTTCACGAACTGTGTCCAAATAAATGTTTTTCTTTCTTTCTTTTTGCGCAAACACAAGTGCTCTCTCTATTTTTTACCCGAATGCCCCAGAAGGAGGATAATGCTACCCGACTGCCCTTGAAGGAGGGTAATGTTACCAGACTGTCCCAGAAGGAGGGTAATGTTACCCGACTGTCCCAGAAGGAGGGTAATGTTAACCAGTCAGTTAATATTACCCTCCCATCCTGTTATCCTGACTGTATACTTTTATTTACTTGCAATAAACTTTTTTTTTTATATGTAAAATTTTGGCATCGCAGGTGGGGGACAAACCATTAACCTGAAACATGGTGTAACTTTTGTTTGTCCGGCCTGCAATACCAAAATTCTATACATTATAATGCTTGTTTCTTTTCAGTTACATGCGTTTTTGTAGTCGAGTTTTTTGTTTTTTAAATATATTTTTTACTCTCATAGCCCGATGAGAAGGTCATCCGACACGACCGGGGAGACATCATCATTATTTCTGGAAATTACAAGGTTAGGTGGAGAAGGTAAGTAATTAAAATGTTAATATCAAAAACGATACCAAAGTAAAATATTTTTATTGTACCCTTGCAGGGCAGTGAGTTGATTGATGTGCGCACGCGCCTCACGTACTGGGGGGAACGTCGTTTACGTTATTGTTAATTACTTAATTTGATCAGAGATTTGTGATTATTCAGAATATTATTGTATTTCATTTAATTACATCTCCTCGCATACTCACGCATAAGAGACAATAACATCTCTTCTGATAAAGACCACTTATTGCCTTTAGGTATTACAGTAAAAAGATCTCGTCTTGGCTCGTAGATAAATTTGAACAGATGCGATGACATGAAATTACTGGAATTACACAGGAAAACATTTTGAAACTATTTGTACATTGCAACGTACCAAATATTTAAACAAGTAGGTCGGCAACTCGCTATAAAAAAGACAACTCTAAAAAAAACGGCATACGTACTCGTCTGGTCTTATAGTTCACTCATCATCTGCGACATTATAAAAAAAAATGAGGGCGTTTTCGGTGAGTCAATTAAGTTTTTTGTTTCTTTTACCGTAGCTCTTACCTTGTCAAAACATACAATTACATAACAAACAATACTCGTTTCTTGACGCTGCAAATAAACGTATTTTCTTTCTTCTTTCTTTCTCCAATATAAGGCATTTCTAAATGAAATTATACCAGGAATGAGAAATACAGATTATCTTGAATATTTTCCCTTCGTAGTTTTTTTTTTTATTATCAGGGCTAATTATTCTTACGCCAGATATCTTTTGTCCGTGGAATAGTTTATCCATACAAAAACTGTATTTATTGAAGAGATGCTCTCTGCTCATGATTTGGGGTAGTTTGGCTAATGGATCTCAAAGTCTATTTTGATTATAATACCAGCCTATAATCGTCCCACGGCAGGGAAAACGTCTCTTCTCTTATAAAAAATCTCTGAGTATTTCACTACTGTTGCTCAAGGTAAATTGGCGATTTCAAACTTATATTCATTGTAAGTCCAAGTTTCCTCACTACTACGGTGTTTTTCTTTCACTAATGTCAGTGATGTCCAATCAATCTGCCTAGCCTTTTCCCAACTATGTTGGGGTCGGCTTCCCGTCTAACCGGATGCAGCTGAATATCAGTATTTTATATGGAGCAACAGCCTATCTGACCTCCACAACCCAGTAACTGGGTAATACGATATCCCTTGGTAAGACTGGTTGTCAATCTTTCGGGCGTCTGATGACCCGTAACAACTGTCAAAGAGCCAAGAATGACAGCCGTGACCAACGCTTTAAGCATAGCTTAACCTGATGGATCGACCCGTGCAGCTGTTATTACTTAGCCACGAGCTCCTCACCACAATGTCATAATGTCAGTGATGTCCAAGATAAACTTAATTAAAAAGTCAAGTCAATACACGTTGGTACTTTCTCAAATTTAGATCCACAACTTCATGCATGAGGTGAGGCTTTAAACTCTGGACCATAACAACCATATTGATTATTTCATCATAAAGCCTAAAGGTCCAAATATCGATCCCTGAGGAACACCTCTAAAAGTGGTCTGAATTATAACATTACAGTAGCCTATGTCCCAGCTCCGGTCGTGGGCTACCTGTATGCAATCTGTTCAGTCGTTCAAGGCGATAAGAGGAAACAGACAAGCAGACAGAATTATTTTCGCAATTAAAATAATTGTATAGTAGTTTTGGAGTTTATAATCCTTATAATCATTTTATTGTCCTTATAATAATTTATTTTATTATTTTCATAATCATTTATTTTAATCTTATTTAATCCAATGTTCCAAATTTTAGGCTTACTATAGCATAAGCATAATCAGCGTATAATGTTCCCACTGCTGGGACTCAGGCCTCCTCTTTTAGAATTTTAATAATTCTAAAAGAGGAGGCTTAGGCAAAAAAAGTCAAGTGATCAGGATTCAACTTGGTGAATAACACAAGCTACATACTAATTCTACCGATAAGACAAATCGAGTCCGTATCACATAAGCAGGATCTGTCAACATTTGGAAATTCATATTTATTACAAACTTGTATCAGCCGAAAGTGAAACAGTGTTAAAATGAAAGTGTTTTCGTGTTCCAGGTATTCTTCGCATTGGCGCTGTTCGCCATGGCTGCAGCTCGAGGTTTGCTCAACTATTCATAATTATTATTGCGTGCCTTAACCACGGTCAAATAAACTTATATAGTTTGTATGCATATACATAGTAAAAAGCTGTTATTTTGACATTAAGAACAGACTCTTCAATTTTAGTTATTAGTATAATAATAATGTTATAGATAAGAATTGGTCTGTGCCGGTAGAGTTTACTTTGCCGGAACGGGTCTGGGATGAGGAGCCAGACTATGAGAAATGCAAAAACCCGCAGGGGAGCATGGGGCGAGCTGTTGGGCAGTAGTGACCTCACCTCTGGCTTGCCCCATTTCATAAAAAAAAATGTCTAACGAGCCTCTGCGAGTTGGCTTCGGCCCCTGGTACGCCTTCCAAAGGTCCAGGACCCCAGGGTCCCGAGACGTGAAAAAGACATTAGAAAAATATTAGATAACAGACAGTTACAAAAAAACCGCATTCAAATCGGTTTAACCGTTTACACACACATAGCGGTCAAACTTATAACACCCCTCTCTTTGCGTCGAGGATTAAAAACAATAGTAAATGGCTTGATTTGTATTATTTTTAACCGACTTTCAAAAAGGAGGAGGTTCCATATTCGTCTGTATATTTCGTCCATCGATATTTTCGTCAATTGCACATATTAATATGGAAAGTTAAAATCACCACTTACTATTTAACACTAATTTCGTTAGATCTATGATATGTACGGCTTTGCTTTTAATCGTCATGTTTCATATTATTTCAGTGCATGTGGTAGACGACAACCCTGAACAAGGTTAGTACTGTTTCTAAGAAAGCCTCTAAAGATTACTATCTAAGATTTTTACCTACTTATATCATCGTCCTTGATAGTTTCTAGGCTTTAGACAATCGTGGCCAAACTTTACATGCGTCGATGGAATCGATGACGCGTGTTTCACCGAGTAGTCGGCTTAGTATAAGATAAATACGCGCACGAAATTTTGATCATTTTACAAGTCTTTTCAACCTAAAAATTATCTTTCTTTAGGGCACACCAGATCATTATAAATAAGCATACTTACAACCTATTCTAAGTAATTAATTCACAAGTGTCTGACTTCTATTTTATTTTGTTTCAGTTATCCTCACCAACCGTAAGTACTTAATGAAGCTAACTCAAAAACTATCCAAGCTAAGTTAATAAAATTCATATGTGAGACTACCTCGAGAGCATACCCTTTCAAACAAAAAAAAAGAATTTTCAAAATCGGTCCATAATCGGAGAAATCGGTGGACAAACATAAAAAAAAATGCGCTACGAACATAGAACCTCCTTCTTTATGGAATTCGGTAAAAACTATTCCGTTAAATAAATCAGTGCCCTGGTTGAGTTCAATTTAGGAAAAAGCAAAACTTTTTCTCTGCTACCACATACCCAAATCAAGGTAACATAGGAGACTCAGGGAACTATTGCGTTCTACCAGGGATGAATTTCTTCACTCGACACCTAAATCATTTGCCTAAAAAAAAGCGCACTTTTGGATTTTCTACGCTCGGCGCGTACCCGAAAGTTGAAAATTCAACAGCGTGCTTTTATTTTGGCCATATTTTTAACCGACTTCAAAAAGGAGAAGGTTCGCAATTCGACTGAAGGTTTCGTTTTTTGGTATATTTGTTCCGCGATTACTTACAATATTATGAATTGATTTTGATTTTTTTTTGTTCGGTAGGTCATGCTTCAGAGGTGGTTCCATATAAATTTTATTAACTTTTCTTGGGCAGTTTTTGAGTTAGCTTCAATAATACGTATTTTTCTCACTTAGTCTATGGGGATGATGTTAATTCCTGACACTGTTATTTACACATAGCAGGTAGTGGTATTCGAATTTGAGTGGGGTAGGTATCACAACTAAAAAGTGAAAAATTTTTTTTTCCAAAAAACAAAAAGAACCTTCTAAAAAACACAAAAAAAGTGAAAAATAACTTTAATTTCGGAAGTCGGTGTATCGTTTGTTTTTTTTTTATTTTTATTATATTTTTTCTTGCCTTTGTGGCATCTGAACAATCAAGCAAACTCTTTGTAGTAAATAGCTCCTATTTAAATTTTCCACAGAATAGGTTATTAAAGGTGCTTAGAGGTACCGTATAGTAGGTAGGTAGGTACTAATCGTAAATTCTGTGTTGTAATCCTTACTAATGAGAGATATATATGGTTTTACAGCTGACCCAGCTTTCGGCAGGCCGGACAGCACATACTCGGAGAAATCCGGTAAGATCATTTATTTATTATTGATGTGCGTTTTTACAGCACATTACATTGAAAAAGAGCATACTTTATTCAATTTTTTTATCTAAATTAACTGTAGTTTGCAAAGTGTTAATAACGCTGCTCAAAGTGAGTTGACGAAGTAACAATCATGCATTTTATTGGGTGACGACCAACCAGATTTTGATCTTTACGACTCCGTTCGAGTGAAACAAAATTACATAGACGATTCCGAAACTTTGGCTTCAGAAAGCGGTTCGGTCGTGTACCCCGGTAACCAATGCAAATACAAGCCTTGTGCCCGATAGAGTTTCCCATCGGTAAAAATTACGAACGTGCACAAGTTAATGCTTCTAGACAGAAATGGTGGTAGGGATCTTGACCGTACCTGCCATTTTACCTGTGAATTTTGTATGTATAAAGTATTGGTCAGGCAGGGGCCATAATCTTTCCATAGTTCTAGATAACCAGTTCACTTAGCCACCCAAACCCAAAATCCAATATCTTTGTTTCCATATCCTGCAATAGTCCTGCACCAACTGGGGGTTATCTTTGGTTGCATAGCGCGAACAGGGATAATCGTCGGTTGGTGCCTCATTTCATAAAAAATGTCTGACGGGCCTCTGCGAGTTGGATTCGGCCCCTCGTACGCCTGCCAAAGTTCCGGGCCCCGCGGTCCCGAGATGTTAAAAAGACATTTGAAAAATAATAGATAAAATAAAGTTACAAAAAAACCGCATTCAAATCGGTTCAACCGTTTACACACACATAGCGGTCAAACTTATAACACCCCTCTCTTTGCGTCGAAGATTTAAACAATAATAAATGGCTTGATTTGTATTATTTTTAACCGACTTCCAAAAAGGAGGAGGTTTTTTTCATCGATATTTTCGTCAATTGCGAACCGATTTTAAAAATTCTGTACATTTAATATGGAAAGTTCAAATCACCATTTACTATTTAACACTCATTTCGTTAGATCTTATGTTTCGGCTGCTTAACATAAATATCATAGCCAAAGACTGTAATGTACGGCTTTGCTTTTAATCGTCATGTTTCATATTATTTCAGTGCATGTGGTAGACAACAACCCTGGACAAGGTTAGTACTGTCTCCAAGAAAGCCTCTAAAGGTTTTTACCTATTATATCTTATTTTTACCTATTATATATAAGATTTTTACCTACTTATATCATCGTCCCAATTTTGTTTGTAAGCTTTAGACAAATCGTGGCCGAACTTTACATGCATCGATGGAATCAATGACGCCTGTTTCACTGAGTAGTCGGCTTAGTATAAGATAAATACGCGCATGAAATTTTGATCATTTTACAAGTCTTTTGAACCTAAAATTACCTTTCTTTAGGGCACAACAGATCATTATAAATAAGCATACTTACTACCTATTCTAAGTAATTAATTCACAAATGTCTGACTTCTATTTTATTTTGTTTCAGTTATCCTCACCAACCGTAAGTACTTAATGAAGCTAACTCAAAAACTATCCAAGCTAAGTTAATAAAATTCCTATGTGAGATTACCTCGAGAGCATACCCTTTAAAAAAAAGAAGAAAATCGGTCCATTATCAGAGAACTCGGTGGACAATCATAAAAAAAAATGCGCTACGAACATAGAACCTCCTCCTTTTTGGAAGTCGGTAAAAATTGTTCCATTAAATAAATCAGTACCTTGGTTGAGTAAAAATTAGGAAAAAGCCAAAGTTTTCCTCTGCTACGACATTCCAAATTAAGGTAACATAAGAGATTCAGGGAACTATTTCTACCAGAGATGAATTTCTCTACGCGACATCATTTGCCTAAATAAAAGCTCACTGTTGGATTTTCTACGCTCGGCGCGTATCCGAAAGTTGAAAATTCAACAGCGTGCTTTTATTTTGGCCATATTTTTAAGCGACTTCAAAAAGGATAAGGTTCGCAATTCGACTGAAAGTTTCGTTTTTTTGGTATATTTGTTACGCGATTACTTCGCCAATATTATGAATTAATTTGATTTTTTTTTTGTTTGGTAGGTCATACTTTATATGGAACCACCATATAAATTTTATTAACTTTGCTTGGGCAGTTTTTGAGTTAGCTTCAATAATACGTATTTTTCTCACTTAGTCTATGGGGATGATGTTAATTCCTGACACTGTTATTTACACATAGCAGGTAGTGGTATTCGAATTTGAGTGGGGTAGGTATCACAAACAAAAAGTGAAAAAAAAACTTTTCCCAAAAACAAAAAGAACCTTCTAAAAAACACAAAAAAAAGTGAAAAATAACTTTAATTTCGGAAGTCGGTGTATCGTTTGTTTTTTATTTTTATTATATTTTTTCTTGCCTATGTGGCATCTGTAGAATCAAGCAAACTCTTTGTAGTAAATAGCTCCTATTTAAATTTTCCACAGAATAGGTTATTAAAGGTGCTTAAAGATACCGTATAGTAGGAAGGTAGGTACTAATCGTAAATTCTGTGTTATAATACTTACTAATGAGAGATATATATGGTTTTACAGCCGACCCAGCTTTCGGCAGGCCAGACAGCACATACTCGGAGAAATCCGGTAAGATCATTTATTTATTATTGATGTGCGTTTTTACAGCACATTACATTGAAAAAGAGCATACTTTATTCATTTTTTTTAAATCTAAATTAACTGTAGTTCGCAAAGTGTTAATAACGCTGCTCAAAGTGAGTTGACGAAGTAACAATCATGCATTTTATTGGGTGACGACCAACCAGATTTTGATCTTTACGACTCCGATCGAGTGAGACAAAATTACATAGACGATTCCGAAACTTTGGCTTCAGAAAGCGGTTCTGTCGTGTACCCCGGTAAGCAATGCAAATACCAGCCTTGTGCCCGATAGAGTTCCCCATCGGTAAAAATTACGAACGTGCACAAGTTAATGCTTCGAGACAGATATGGTGGTAGGGGTCTTAACCGTACCTGCCATTTTACCTGTGTATTTTGTATGTATAAAGTATTGGTCAGGCAGGGGCCATAATCTTTCCATAGTTCTAAATAACCAGTTCACTTAGCCACCCAAACCCAAAATCCAATATCTTTGTTTCCATATCCTGCAATAGTCCTGCACCAACTGAGGGTTATCTTTGGTTGCATAGCGCGAACAGGGATAATCGTCGGTTGGTGCCTCATTTCATAAAAAATGTCTGACGGGCCTCTGCGAGTTGGATTCGGCCCCTCGTACGCCTGCCAAAGTTCCCCCGGGGTCCCGAGATGTTAAAAAGACATTTGAAAAATAACAGATAAAAGAAAGTTACAAAAAAACCGCATTCAAATCGGTTCTACCGTTTACACATACATAGCGGTCAAACTTATAACACCCCTCTCTTTGCGTCGAGGATTAAAAACAATAATAAATGGCTTGATTTGTATTCTTTTTAACCGACTTCCAAAAAGGAGGAGGTTTTTTTTTTCATCGATATTTTCGTCAATTGCGAACCGATTTTAAAAATTCCGTACATATTAATATGGAAAGTTCAAATCACCATTTACTATTTAACACTCATTTCGTTAGATCTTATGTTTTGGCTGCTTAACATAAATATCATAGCCAAAGACTGCAATGTACGGCTTTGCTTTTAATCGTCATGTTTCATATTATTTCAGTGCATGTGGTAGACAACAACCCTGGACAAGGTTAGTACTGTCTCTAAGAAAGCCTCTAAAGGTTTTTACCTATTATATCTTATTTTTACCTATTATATATAAGATTTTTACCTACTTATATCATCGTCCTAACTTGTTTGTAAGCTTTAGACAAATCGTGGCCGAACTTTACATGCATCGATGGAATCAATGACGCCTGTTTCACTGAGTAGTCGGCTTAGTATAAGATAAATACGCGCATGAAATTTTGATCATTTTACAAATCTTTTGAACCTAAAAATTACCTTTTTTTAGGGCACAACAGATCATTATAAATAAGCATACTTACTACCTATTCTAAGTAATTAATTCACAAGTGTCTGACTTCTATTTTATTTTGTTTCAGTTATCCTCACCAACCGTAAGTACTTAATGAAGCTAACTCAAAAACTATCCAAGCTAAGTTATTAAAATGTATATGTAAGACTATCTCGAGAGCATACCCTTTCAAACAAAAAAAAAGAATTTTCAAAATCGGTTCATAATCGGAGAAATCGGCGGACAAACATAAAAAAATATACACTACTAACATCGAACCTCCTCCTTTTTGGAATTCGGTAAAAATTAATCCGTTAAAAAAATCGGTACCTTGGTTGAGTTAAAATTAGGAAAAGCCAAAGTTTTCCTCTGCTACGACATGCCCAAATCAAGGTAACTTAGGAGATTCAGGGAACTATTTCTACCAGAAATGAATTTCTCTACGCGACACCAACATCATTTGTCTAAATAAGCTCACTGTTGGATTTTCTACGCTCGGTGCGTATCCGAAAGTTGAAAATTCAACAGCGTGCTTTTATTTTGGCCATATTTTTAAGCGACTTCAAAAAGGAGAAGGTTCGCAATTCAATAGAAGGTTTCATTATTTTGGTATATTTGTTACGCGATTACTCCGCCAATATTATGAATTGATTTTGATTATTCTTTTTTTGTTTGGTAGGTCATACTTCAGAGGTGGTTCCATATAAATTGTATTAACTTTGCTTGGGTAGTTTTTGTTAGTTATCTCCAATAATATGTATTTTTCTCACTTGGTCTATGGGGATGATGTTAATTCCTGACACTGTTATTTACACATAGCAGGTAGTGGTATTCGAATTTGAGTGGGGTAGGTAGCACAACTAAAAAGTAAAAAAAAAACTTTAAAAAAAAAAAGAACCTTCTAAAAAACACAAAGAAAAAGTGAAAAATAACTTTAATTTCGGAAGTCGGTGTATCGTTTGTTTTTTTATTTTTATTATATTTTTTCTTGCCTATGTGGCATCTGTAGAATCAAGCAAACTCTTTGTAGAATATACCTCCTATTTAAATTGTCAACAGAATAGGTTATTTAAGGTGCTTAAAGGTACCGTATAGTAGGTAGGTAGGTACTTATCGTAAATTCTGTGTTATAATACTTTCTAATGAGAGATATATATGGTTTTACAGCCGACCCAGCTTTCGGCAGGCCGGACAGCACATACTCGGAGAAATCCGGTAAGATGATTTATTTATTATTGATGTGCGTTTTTACAGCACACTACATTGAAAAAGAGCATACTTAATTCAATTTTTTTATCTAAATTAACTGTAGTTCGCAAAGTATTAATAACGCTGCTCAAAGTGAGTTGACGAAGTAACAATCATGCATTTTATTGGGTGACGACCAACCAGATTTTGATCTTTACAACTCCGTTCGAGTGAGACAAAATTACATAGACGATTCCGAAACTTTGGCTTCAGAAAGCGGTTCGGTCGTGTACCCCGGTAAGCAATGCAAATACCAGCCTTGTGCCCGATAGAGTTCCCCATCGGTAAAAATTACGAACGTGCACAAGTTAATGCTTCGAGACAGAAATGGTGGTAGGGGTCTTAACCGTACCTGCCATTTTACCTGTGTATTTTGTATGTATAAAGTATTGGTCAGGCCGGGGCCATAGTCTTTCCATAGTTCTAGATAACCAGTTCACTTAGCCACCCAAACCCAAAATCCAATATCTTTGTTTCCATATCCTGCAATAGTCCTGCACCAACTGGGGGTTATCTTTGGTTGCATAGCGCGAACAGGGATAATCGTCGGTTGGTGCCTCATTTCATAAAAAATGTCTGACGGGCCTCTGCGAGTTGGATTCGGCCCCTCGTACGCCTGCCAAAGTTCCGGGCCCCGGGGTCCCGAGATGTTAAAAAGACATTTGAAAAATAATAGATAAAAGAAAGTTACAAAAAAACCGCATTCAAATCGGTTCAACCGTTTACACACACATAGCGGTCAAACTTATAACACCCCTCTCTTTGCGTCGAGGATTAAAAACAATAATAAATGGCTTGATTTGTATTATTTTTAACCGACTTCCAAAAAGGAGGAGGTTTTTTTTTTCATCGATATTTTCGTCAATTGCGAACCGATTTTAAAAATTCTGTACATTTAATATGGAAAGTTCAAATCACCATTTACTATTTAACACTCATTTCGTTAGATCTTATGTTTCGGCTGCTTAACATAAATATCATAGCCAAAGACTGTAATGTACGGCTTTGCTTTTAATCGTCATGTTTCATATTATTTCAGTGCATGTGGTAGACAACCCTGGACAAGGTTAGTAATGTCTCCAAGAAAGCCTCTAAAGGTTTTTACCTATTATATCTTATTTTTACCTATTATATATAAGATTTTTACCTACTTATATCATCGTCCTAACTTGTTTGTAAGCTTTAGACAAATCGTGGCCGAACTTTACATGCATCGATGGAATCAATGACGCCTGTTTCACTGAGTAGTCGGCTTAGTATAAGATAAATACGCGCATGAAATTTTGATCATTTTACAAGTCTTTTGAACCTAAAAATTACCTTTCTTTAGGGCACAACAGATCATTATAAATAAGCATACTTACTACCTATTCTAAGTAATTAATTCACAAGTGTCTGACTTCTATTTTATTTTGTTTCAGTTATCCTCACCAACCGTAAGTACTTAATGAAGCTGACTCAAAAACTATCCAAGCTAAGTTAATAAAATTCATTTGTGAGACTACCTCGAGAGCATACCCTTTAAAAAAAAAAAAGAAAATCGGTCCATAATCAGAGAACTCGGTGGACAGTCATAAAAAAAAAATGCGCTACGAACATAGAACCTCCTCCTTTTTGGAAGTCGGTAAAAATTGTTCCATTAAATAAATCAGTACCTTGGTTGAGTAAAAATTAGGAAAAAGCCAAAGTTTTCCTCTGCTACGACATTCCAAATCAAGGTAACATAAGAGATTCAGGGAACTTTTTCTACCAGAGATGAATTTCTCTACGCGACATCATTTGCCTAAATAAAAGCTCACTGTTGGATTTTCTACGCTCGGCGCGTATCCGAAAGTTGAGAATTCAACAGCGTGCTTTTATTTTGGCCATATTCTTAACCGACTTCAAAAAGGAGGTTCGCAATTCGACTGAAGGTTTCGTTTCTTTGTTATATTTGTTACGCGATTACTCCGGCAATATAATGAATTGATTTTAATTATTCTTTTTTTGTTCGTAGGTCATACTTCAGAGGTGGTTCCATATAAATTTTATTAACTTTGCTTGGGCAGTTTTTGAGTTAGCTTCAATAATACGTATTTTTCTCACTTAGTCTATGGGGATGATGTTAATTCCTGACACTGTTATTTACACATAGCAGGTAGTAGTATTCGAATTTGAGTGGGGTAGGTATCACAAACAAAAAGTGAAAAAAAAAACTTTTCCAAAAAACAAAAAGAACCTTCTAAAAAACACAAAAAAAGTGAAAAATAACTTTAATTTCGGAAGTCGGTGTATCGTTTGTTTTTTTATTTTTATTATATTTTTTCTTGCCTATGTGGCATCTGTCGAATCAAGCAAACTCTTTGTAGTAAATAGCTCCTATTTAAATTTTCCATAGAATAGGTTATTAAAGGTGCTTAAAGTTACCGTATAGTAGGTAGGTTGGTACTAATCGTAAATTCTGTGTTATAATACTTACTAATGAGAGATATATATGGTTTTACAGCTGACGCAGCTTTCGGCAGGCCGGACAGCACATACTCGGAGAAATCCGGTAAGATCATTTATTTATTATTATATATAAGTATGCAAATAATTATTTTTACATGATGTGCGTTTTTATAGCACATTACATTGAACAAGAGCATAATTCAATTTTCTTAACTAAATTAACTGTAGTTCGCAAAGTCTTAATAACGCTGCTCGAAGTGATTTGACGAAGTAACAATCATGCATTTTATTGGGTGACGACCAACCAGATTTTGATCTTTACGACTCCGTTCGAGTGAGACAAAATTACATAGACGATTCCGAAATCTTGGCGAGCAGTTGGGCAGTAGTGACCTCACCTCTGGCTTGCCTTTATTGGCCGGCTGGAGTGAACACTGACGAGAAACGGAGCTCCCACCTCATTCTTACCTTAATTGGTCGGCCTGAGTGGAGATTCGCAAAAGCAAACGTGCTCGGAGGAAGGAAGTATTCCAGACAGATGCTGGTAGGGATCTTGACCGTACTTCCGGGATTGTCCTGATAGCCGTGGAATACCTCACCAGTCGTCATAAGTACCTCAGGACATGTTGCCCCCTTGTAGCTACGACACTTTGTGCTAGCGACTGTTTTCGGGGGCCCATTATTAAGTGTGCAAGTCACCTCCTGCCATTTTACCCGTGTATTTTGTATGTATAAAATATTGGTCTGGCAGGGGCCCTAGTCTTTCCATAGTTCTAGATAACCAGTTCACTTAGCCACCCAAACCCATAGTCCAATATCTTTGTTTCCATATCCTGCAATAGTCGTGCACCAACCAGGGGTTGTCCTTGGCTGTACTAGCAAAACGCGAACAGGGATATTCGTCGGTTGGTGCCCCATTTCATAAAAAAAATGTCTAACGAGCCTCTGCGAGTTGGCTTCGGCCCCTCGTACGCCTTCCAAAGGTCCAGGACCCCAGGGTCCCGAGACGTGAAAAAGACATTAGAAAAATATTAGATAACAGACAGTTTCAAAAAAAACCGCATTCAAATCGGTTTAACCGTTTACACACACATAGCGGTCAAACTTATAACACTCCTCTCTTTGCGTCGAGGATTAAAAACAATAGTAAATGGCTTGATTTCTATTATTTTTAACCGACTTTCAAAAAGGAGGAGGTTCCATATTCGTCTGTATATTTCGTCCATCGATATTTTCGTCAATTGCACATATTAATATGGAAAGTTCAAATCACCACTTACTATTTAACACTAATTTCGTTGGATCTATGATATGTACGGCTTTGCTTTTAATCGTCATGTTTCATATTATTTCAGTGCATGTGGTAGACAACAACCCTGAACAAGGTAAGTACTGTTTCTAAGAAAGCCTCTAAAGATTACTATCTAAGATTTTTACCTACTTATATCATCGTCCTTGATAGTTTCTAGGCTTTAGACAAATCGTGGCCGAACTTTACATGCGTCGATGGAATCGATGACGCGTGTTTCACCGAGTAGTCGGCTTTGTATAAGATAAATACGCGCTCGAAATTTTGATCATTTTAAAAGTCTTTTGAACCTAAAAATTATCTTTCTTTAGGGCACAACAGCATAAGCATATTTACAACCTATTCTAAGTAATTAATTCACAAGTGTCTGACTTCTATTTTATTTTGTTTCAGTTATCCTCACCAACCGTAAGTACTTAATGAAGCTAACTCAAAAACTATCCAAGCAAAGTTAATAAAATTTATATGTGAGACTACCTCGAGAGCATACCCTTTCAAACAAAAAAAAAGAAAATCTGTCCATAATCAGAGAACTCGGTGGACAATCATAAAAAAAATGCGCTACGAACATAGAACCTCCTCCTTTTTGAAAGTCGGTAAAAATTATTCCGTTAAATAAATTAGTACCTTGGTTGAGTTAAAATTAGGAAAAAGCCAAAGTTTTCCCCTGCTACGACATTCCAAATCAAGGTAACATAGGAGATTCAGGGAACTATTTCTACCAGAGATGAATTTCTCTACGCGACACCTACATCAATTGCCTAAATAAAAGCTCACTGTTGGATTTTCTACGCTCGGCGCGCATCCGAAAGTTGAAAAATGCTTTTATTTTTGCCATATTTTTAACCGACTTCAAAAAGGAGAAGGTTCGCAATTCGACTGAAGGTTTCGTTTTTTGGTATATTTGTTCCGCGATTACTTACAATATTATGAATTGATTTTGATTTTTTTTTTGTTTGGTAGGTCATGCTTCAGAGGTGGTTCCATATAAATTTTATTAACTTTTCTTGGGTAGTTTTTGAGTTAGCTCCAATAATATGTATATTTCTCACTTGGTCTATGGGGATGATGTTAATTCCTGACACTGTTATTTGCACATAGCAGGTAGTAGTATTCGAATTTGAGTGGGGTAGGTAACACAACTAAAAAGTGAAAAAAAAAACTTTTCCAAAAAAAAAAGAACCTTCTAAAAAACCCAAAAAAAAGTGAAAAATAACTTTAATTTCGGAAGTCGGTGTATCGTTTGTTTTTTTATTTTTATGATATTTTTTCTTGCCTATGTGGCATCTGTAGAATCAAGCAAAGTCTTTATAGTAAATAGCTCCTATTTAAATTTTCCACAGAATAGGTTATTAAAGGTGCTTAAAGGTACCGTATAGTAGGTAGGTAGGTACTTATCGTAAATTCTGTGTTGTAATCCTTACTAATGAGAGATATATATGGTTTTACAGCTGACCCAACTTTCGGCAGGCCGGACAGCACATACTCGGAGAAATCCGGTAAGATCATTTATTTATTATTATTTAGAAGTATGCACATAATCATTTTTACATGATGTACGTTTTTATAGCACATTACATTGAACAAGAGCATAATTCAATTTTTTTATCTAAATTAACTGTAGTTCGCAAAGTATTAATAACGCTGCTCAAAGTGAGTTGACGAAGTAACAATCATGCATTTTATTGGGTGACGACCAACCAGATTTTGATCTTTACGACTCCGTTCGAGTGAGACAAAATTACATAGACGATTCCGAAACTTTGGCTTCAGAAAGCGGTTCGGTCGTGTACCCCGGTAAGCAATGCAAATACAAGCCTTGTGCCCGATAGAGTTCCCCATCGGTAAAAATTACGAACATGCACAAGTTAATGCTTCTAGACAGAAATGGTGGTAGGGATCTTGACCGTACCTGCCATTTTACCTGTGTATTTTGTATGTATAAAGTATTGGTCAGGCAGGGGCCATAGTCTTTCCATAGTTCTAGATAACCAGTTCACTTAGCCACCCAAACCCAAAATCCAATATCTTTGTTTCCATATCCTGCAATAGTCCTGCACCAACTGGGGATTATCTTTGGTTGCATAGCGCGAACAGGGATAATCGTCGGTTGGTGCCTCATTTCATAAAAAATGTCTGACGGGCCTCTGCGAGTTGGATTCGGCCCCTCGTACGCCTGCCAAAGTTCCGGGCCCCGGGGTCCCGAGATGTTAAAAAGACATTTGAAAAATAATAGATAAAAGAAAGTTACAAAAAAAACCGCATTCAAATTGGTTCAACCGTTTACACACACATAGCGGTCAAACTTATAACACCCCTCTCTTTGCGTCGAGGATTAAAAAAAATAATAAATGGCTTGATTTGTATTATTTTTGACCGACTTCCAAAAAGGAGGAGGTTTTTTTTTCATCGATATTTTCGTCAATTGCGAACCGATTTTAAAAATTCTGTACATTTTAAAATGGAAAGTTTAAATGACCATTTACTATTTAACACTCATTTCGTTAGATCTTATGTTTCGGCTGCTTAACATAAATATCGTAGCCAAAGACTGCAATGTACAGCTTTGCTTTTAATCGTCATGTTTCATATTATTTCAGTGCATGTGGTAGACAACCCTGGACAAGGTTAGTAATGTCTCCAAGAAAGCCTCTAAAGGTTTTTACCTATTATATCTTATTTTTACCTATTATATATAAGATTTTTACCTACGTATATCATCGTCCACACCTGTTTGTAAGCTTTAGACAAATCGTGGCCGAACTTTACATGCATCGATGGAATCAATGACGCCTGTTTCACCGAGTAGTCGGCTTAGTATAAGATAAATACGCGCATGAAATTTTGATCATTTTACAAGTCTTTTGAACCTAAAAATTACCTTTCTTTAGGGCACAACAGATCATTATAAATAAGCATACTTACTACCTATTCTAAGTAATTAATTCACAAGTGTCTGACTTCTATTTTATTTTGTTTCAGTTATCCTCAACAACCGTAAGTACTTAATGAAGCTAACTCAAAAACTATCCAAGCTAAGTTAATAAAATTCATATGTGAGACTACCTCGAAAGCATACCCTAACAACCAAAAAAAAAAGGATTTTTAAAATCGGTTCATAATCGGAGAAATCGGTGGACAAACATAAAAAAATTAAAAATATCCACTACGAACATAGAAACTCCTCATTTTTGGATATCTGTAAAAACCATTCCGTTCAATAAACCAGTACCTTGGTTGAGTTAAAATTAGGAAAAAGCCAAAGTTTCCTCTGCTACGACATTCCAAATCAAGGTAACATAAGAGATTCAGAGAACAATTTCTACCAGAGGTGAATTTCTCTACGCGACACCTACATCATTTGCCTAAATAAAAGCTCACTGTTGGATTTTCTACACTCGGCGCGTATCCGAAAGTTGAAAATTCAACAGCGTGCTTTTATTTTGGCCATATTTTTAAGCGACTTCAAAAAGGATAAGGTTCGCAATTCGACTGAAGGTTTCGTTTTTTTGGTATATTTGTTACGCGATTACTTCGCCAATATTATGAATTAATTTGATTTTTTTTTTTTGTTTGGTAGGTCATACTTTATATGGAACCACCATATAAATTTTATTAACTTTTCTTTGGTAGTTTTTGAGTTAGCTTCAATAATACGTATTTTTCACACTTAGTCAATGGGGATGATGTTAATTCCTGACACTGCTATTTACACATAGCAGGTAGTGGTATTCGAATTTGAGTGGGTAGGTAACACAACTAAAAAGTGAAAAAAAAAAACTTTTCCGAAAAAAAAAAGAACCTTCTATAAAACACAAAAAAAAAGTGAAAAATAACTTTAATTTCGGAAGTCGGTGTATCGTTTGTTTTTTTATTTTTATGATATTTTTTCTTGCCTATGTGGCATCTGTAGAATCAAGCAAACTCTTTGTAGTAAATAGCTCCCATTTAAATTTTCCACAGAATAGGTTATTAAAAGTGCTTAAAGGTACCGTATAGTAGGTAGGTAGGTACTAATCGTAAATTCTGTGTTGTAATCCTTACTAATGAGAGATATATATGGTTTTACAGCTGACCCAGCTTTCGGCAGGCCGGACAGCACATACTCGGAGAAATCCGGTAAGATCATTTATTTATTATTGATGTGCCTTTTTACAGCACATTACATTGAAAAAGAGCATACTTTATTCAATTTTTTTATCTAAATTAACTGTAGTTTGCAAAGTGTTAATAATGCTGCTCAAAGTGAGTTGACGAAGTAACAATCATGCATTTTATTGGGTGACGACCAACCAGATTTTGATCTTTACGACTCCGTTCGAGTGAAACAAAATTACATAGACGATTCCGAAACTTTGGCTTCAGAAAGCGGTTCGGTCGTGTACCCCGGTAACCAATGCAAATACAAGCCTTGTGCCCGATAGAGTTTCCCATCGGTAAAAATTACGAACGTGCACTAGTTAATGCTTCTAGACATAAATGGTGGTAGGGATCTTGACCGTACCTGCCATTTTACCTGTGAATTTTGTATGTATAAAGTATTGGTCAGGCAGGGGCCATAATCTTTCCATAGTTCTAGATAACCAGTTCACTTAGCCACCCAAACCCAAAATCCAATATCTTTGTTTCCATATCCTGCAATAGTCCTGCACCAACTGGGGGTTATCTTTGGTTGCATAGCGCGAACAGGGATAATCGTCGGTTGGTGTCTCATTTCATAAAAAATGTCTGACGGGTCTCTGCGAGTTGGATTCGGCCCCTCGTACGCCTGCCAAAGTTCCGGGCCCCGCGGTCCCGAGATGTTAAAAAGACATTTGAAAAATAATAGATAAAATAAAGTTACAAAAAAACCGCATTCAAATCGGTTCAACCGTTTACACACACATAGCGGTCAAACTTATAACACCCCTCTCTTTGCGTCGAGGATTTAAAACAATAATAAATGGCTTGATTTGTATTATTTTTAACCGACTTCCAAAAAGGAGGAGGTTTTTTTCATCGATATTTTCGTCAATTGCGAACCGATTTTAAAAATTCTGTACATTTAATATGGAAAGTTCAAATCACCATTTACTATTTAACACTCATTTCGTTAGATCTTATGTTTCGGCTGCTTAACATAAATATCATAGCCAAAGACTGTAATGTACGGCTTTGCTTTTAATCGTCATGTTTCATATTATTTCAGTGCATGCGGTAGACAACAACCCTGGACAAGGTTAGTACTGTCTCCAAGAAAGCCTCTAAAGGTTTTTACCTATTATATCTTATTTTTACCTATTATATATAAGATTTTTACCTACTTATATCATCGTCCTAATTTGTTTGTAAGCTTTAGACAAATCGTGGCCGAACTTTACATGCATCGATGGAATCAATGACGCCTGTTTCACTGAGTAGTCGGCTTAGTATAAGATAAATACGCGCATGAAATTTTGATCATTTTACAAGTCTTTTGAACCTAAAATTACCTTTCTTTAGGGCACAACAGATCATTATAAATAAGCATACTTACTACCTATTCTAAGTAATTAATTCACAAATGTCTGACTTCTATTTTATTTTGTTTCAGTTATCCTCACCAACCGTAAGTACTTAATGAAGCTAACTCAAAAACTATCCAAGCAAAGTTAATAAAATTCATATGTGAGACTACCTCGAGAGCATACCCTTTCTAACAAAAAAAAGAATTTTCAAAATCGGTCCATAATCGGAGAAATCGGTGGACAAACATAAAAAAAATAAGCTACGAACATAGAACTTCCTCCTTTTTGAAAGTCGGTAAAAATTATTCCGTTAAATAAATAAGTACCTTGGTTGAGTGAAAATTAGGAAAAAGCCAAGGTTTTCCTCTGCTACGACATTCCAAATCAAGGTAACATAAGAGATTCAGGGAACTATTTCTACCAGAGATGAATTTCTCTACGCGACACCTACATCATTTGCCTAAATAAAAGCTCACTGTTGGATTTTCTACGCTCGGCGCGTATCCGAAAGTTGAAAATTCAATAGCGTGCTTTTATTTTGGCCATATTTTTAAACGACTTCAAAAAGGAGGTTCGCAATTCGACTGAAGGTTTCGTTTCTTTGTTATATTTGTTACGCGATTACTCCGGCAATATAATGAATTGACTTTAATTATTCTTTTTTTGTTCGTAGGTCATACTTCAGAGGTGGTTCCATATAAATTTTATTAACTTTGCTTGGGCAGTTTTTGAGTTAGCTTCAATAATACGTATTTTTCTCACTTAGTCTATGGGGATGATGTTAATTCCTGACACTGCTATTTACACATAGCAGGTAGTGGTATTCGAATTTGAGTGGGGTAGGTATCACAACTAAAAAGTGAAAAAAAAAACTTTTCAAAAAAAAAAAGAACCTTCTAAAAAACACAAAAAAAAAGTGAAAAATAACTTTTATTTCGGAAGTCGGTGTATCGTTTGTTTTTTTCATTTTTATTATATTTTTTCTTGCCTATGTGGCATCTGTAGAATCAAGCAAACTCTTTGTAGTAAATAGCTCCTATTTAAATTTTCTACAGAATAGGTTATTAAAGGTGCTTAAAGGTACCGTATAGTAGGTAGGTAGGTACTAATCGTAAATTCTGTGTTATAATACTTACTAATGAAAGATATATGGTTTTACAGCCGACCCAGCTTTCGGCAGGCCGGACAGCACAAACTCGGAGAAATCCGGTAAGATGATTTATTTATTATTGATGTGCGTTTTTACAGCACATTACATTGAAAAAGAGCATACTTAATTCAATTTTTTTATCTAAATTAACTGTAGTTCGCAAAGTATTAATAACGCTGCTCAAAGTGAGTTGACGAAGTAACAATCATGCATTTTATTGGGTGACGACCAACCAGATTTTGATCTTTACGACTCCGTTCGAGTGAAACAAAATTACATAGACGATTCCGAAACTTTGGCTTCAGAAAGCGGTTCGGTCGTGTACCCCGGTAACCAATGCAAATACAAGTCTTGTGCCTGATAGAGTTCCCCATCGGTAAAAATTACGAACGTGCACAAGTTAATGCTTCTAGACAGAAATGGTGGTAGGGATCTTGACCGTACCTGCCATTATACCTGTGAATTTTGTATGTATAAAGTATTGGCCAGGCAGGGGCCATAATCTTTCTATAGTTCTAGATAACCAGTTCACTTAGCCACCCAAACCCAAAATCCAATATCTTTGTTTCCATATCCTGCAATAGTCCTGCACCAACTGGGGGTTATCTTTGGTTGCATAGCGCGAACAGGGATAATCGTCGGTTGGTGCCTCATTTCATAAAAAATGTCTGACGGGCCTCTGCGAGTTGGATTCGGCCCCTCGTACGCCTGCCAAAGTTCCGGGCCCCGGGGTCCCAAGATGTTAAAAAGACATTTGAAAAATAATAGATAAAAGAAAGTTACAAAAAAACCGCATTCAAATCGGTTCAACCGTTTACACACACATAGCGGTCAAACTTATAACACTCCTCTCTTTGCGTCGAGGATTAAAAACAATAATAAATGGCTTGATTTGTATTACTTTTAACCGACTTCCAAAAAGGAGGAGGTTTTTTTCATCGATATTTTCGTCAATTGCGAACCGATTTTAAAAATTCTGTACATTTTAATATGGAAAGTTCAAATCACCATTTACTTTTTAACACTCTTTCGTTAGATCTTATGTTTCGGCTGCTTAACATAAATATCAAGCCAAAGACTGCAATGTACGGCTTTGCTTTTAATCGTCATGTTTCATATTATTTCAGTGCATGTGGTAGACAACAACCCTGGACAAGGTTAGTACTGTCTCCAAGAAAGCCTCTAAAGGTTTTTACCTATTATATCTAACATTTTTACCTACTTATATCATCGTCCTAACTTGTTTGTAAGCTTTAGACAAATCGTGGCCGAACTTTACATGCATCGATGGAATCAATGACGCCTGTTTCACCGAGTAGTCGGCTTAGTATAAGATAAATACGCGCATGAAATTTTGATCATTTTACAAGTCTTTTGAACCTAAAAATTACCTTTCTTTAGGGCACAACAGATCATTATAAATAAGCATACTTACTACCTATTCTAAGTAATTAATTCACAAGTGTCTGACTTCTATTTTATTTTGTTTCAGTTATCCTCAACAACCGTAAGTACTTAATGAAGCTAACTCAAAAACTATCCAAGCTAAGTTAATAAAATTCATATGTGAGACTACCTCGAAAGCATACCCTAACAACCAAAAAAAAAAGGATTTTTAAAATCGGTTCATAATCGGAGAAATCGGTGGACAAACATAAAAAAAATAAGCTACGAACATAGAACTTCCTCCTTTTTGAAAGTCGGTAAAAATTATTCCGTTAAATAAATAAGTACCTTGGTTGAGTGAAAATTAGGAAAAAGCCAAGGTTTTCCTCTGCTACGACATTCCAAATCAAGGTAACATAAGAGATTCAGGGAACTATTTCTACCAGAGATGAATTTCTCTACGCGACACCTACATCATTTGCCTAAATAAAAGCTCACTGTTGGATTTTCTACGCTCGGCGCGTATCCGAAAGTTGAAAATTCAATAGCGTGCTTTTATTTTGGCCATATTTTTAAACGACTTCAAAAAGGAGAAAGTTCGCAATTCAACAGAAGGTCATTATTTTGGTATATTTGTTACGCGATTACTCCGCCAATATTATGAATTGATTTTGATTATTCTTTTTTAGTTTGGTAGGTCATACTTCAGAGGTGGTTCCATATAAATTGTATTAACTTTGCTTGGGTAGTTTTTGTTAGTTAGCTCCAATAATATGTATTTTTCTCACTTGGTCTATGGGGATGATGTTAATTCCTGACACTGTTATTTACACATAGCAGGTAGTAGTAGTATTCGAATTTGAGTGGGGTAGGTAACACAACTAAAAAGTGAAAAAAAAAACTTTTCCAAAAAAATAAAGAACCTTCTAAAAAACCCAAAAAAAAAGTGAAAAATAACTTTAATTTCGGAAGTCGGTGTATCGTTTGTTTTTTTTATTTTTATGATATTTTTTCTTGCCTATGTGGCATCTGTAGAATCAAGCAAACTCTTTGTAGTAAATAGCTCCTATTTAAATTTTCCACAGAATAGGTTATTAAAGTTGCTTAAAGGTACCGTATAGTAGGTAGGTAGGTACTAATCGTAAATTCTGTGTTATAATACTTACTAATGAGAAATATAAATGGTTTTACAGCTGACGCAGCTTTCGGCAGGCCGGACAGCACATACTCGGAGAAATCCGGTAAGATCATTTATTTATTATTATTTATAAGTATGCAAATAATTATTTTTACATGATGTGCGTTTTTATAGCACATTACATTGAACAAGAGCATAATTCAATTTTCTTAACTAAATTAACTGTAGTTCGCAAAGTCTTAATAACGCTGCTCGAAGTGATTTGACGAAGTAACAATCATGCATTTTATTGGGTGACGACCAACCAGATTTTGATTTTTACGACTCCGTTCGAGTGAGACAAAATTACATAGACGATTCCGAAATCTTGGCGAGCAGTTGGGCAGTAGTGACCTCACCTCTGGCTTGCCTTTATTGGCCGGCTGGAGTGAACACTGACGAGGAACGGAGCTGCCACCTCATTCTTATCTTAATTGGTCGGCCTGAGTGGAGATTCGCAAAAGCAAACGTGCTCGGAGGAAGGAAGTATTCCAGACAGATGCTGGTAGGGATCTTGACCGTACTTCCGGGATTGTCCTGATAGCCGTGGAATACCTCACCAGTCGTCATAAGTACCTCCGGACATGTTGCCCCCTTGTAGCTACGACACTTTGTGCTAGCGACTGTTTTCGGGGGCCCATTATTAAGTGTGCAAGTCACCTCCTGCCATTTTACCCGTGTATTTTGTATGTATAAAGTATTGGTCAGGCAGGGGCTATAGTATTTCCATAGTTCTAGATAACCAGTTCACTTAGCCACCCAAACCCATAGTCCAATATCTTTGTTTCCATATCCTGCAATAGTCCTGCACCAACCAGGGGTTGTCCTTGGCTGTACTAGCAAAACGCGAACAGGGATATTCGTCGGTTGGTGCCCCATTTCATAAAAAAAAATGTCTAACGAGCCTCTGCGAGTTGGATTCGGCCCCTCGTACGCCTTCCAAAGGTCCGGGACCCCAGGGTCCCGAGACTTGAAAAAGACATTTGAAAAATAATAGATAACAGACAATTACAAAAAAACCGCATTCAAATCGGTTTAACCGTTTACACACACCTAGCGGTCAAACTTATAACACTCCTCTCTTTGCGTCGAGGATTAAAAACAATAGTAAATGGCTTGATTTGTATTATTTTTAACCGACTTTCAAAAAGGAGGAGGTTCCATATTCGTCTGTATATTTCGTCCATCGATATTTTCGTCAATTGCACATATTAATATGGAAAGTTCAAATCACCACTTACTATTTAACACTAATTTCGTTGGATCTATGATATGTACGGCTTTGCTTTTAATCGTCATGTTTCATATTATTTCAGTGCATGTGGTAGACGACAACCCTGAACAAGGTTAGTACTGTTTCTAAGAAAGCCTCTAAAGATTACTATCTAAGATTTTTACCTACTTATACCATCGTCCTCACTAGTTTCTAGGCTTTAGACAAATCGTGGCCGAACTTTACATGCGTCGATGGAATCGATGACGCGTGTTTCACCGAGTAGTCGGCTTAGTATAAGATAAATACGCGCACGAAATTTTGATCATTTTACAAGTCTTTTGAACCTAAAAATTATCTTTCTTTAGGGCACAACAGATCATTATAAATAAGCATACTTACTACTTATTCTAAGTAATTAAGTCACAAATGTCTGACTTCTATTTTATTTTGTTTCAGTTATCCTCACCAACCGTAAGTACTTAATGAAGCTAACTCAAAAACTATCCAAGCAAAGTTAATTTATATGTGAGACTGCCTCGAGAGCATACCCTTTCAAACAATAAAAAAAGAAAACCGGTCCATTATCAGAAGTCGGTGGACAGTCATAAAAAAAAGCGCTACGAACATAGAACCTCCTCCTTTTGGGAAGTTGGTAAAAATTGTTCCGTTAAATAAATCAGTACCTTGGTTGAGTTAAAATTAGGAAAAAGCCAAAATTTTCCTCTGCTACGACATGCCCAAATCAAGGTAACATAGGAGATTCAGGGAACTATTTCTACCAGAGATGAATTTCTCTACGCGACACCTACATCATTTGCCTAAATAAAAGCTCACTGTTGGATTTTCTACGCTCGGCGCGTACCCGAAAGTTGAAAATTCAATAGCGTGCTTTTATTTTTGCCATATTTTTAACCGACTTCAAAAAGGAGAAGGTTCGTAATTCGACTGAAGGTTTCGTTTTTTGGTATATTTGTTCCGCAATTACTTACAATATTATGAATTGATTTTGATTTTTTTCTTTGTTTGGTAGGTCATGCTTCAGAGGTGGTTCCATATAAATTTTATTAACTTTGCTTGGGTAGTTTTTGAGTTTAGCTTCAATAATACGTATTTTTCTCACTTAGTCTATGGGGATGATGTTACTTAATTCCTGACACTGTTATTTACACATAGCAGGTAGTGGTATTCGAATTTGAGTGGGGTAGGTATCACAACTAAAAAGTGAAATATAAAAAGTTTTTCCAAAAAAAAAAAACATACATCTAAAAATACACAGAAAAGAGAAAAATAACTTTAATTTCGGAAGTCGGTGTCTCGTTTGTTTTGTTTTTTTTAAATTTAATTTTATTAGTACCTATACCTATACCTTTTAGTATTAGTACCTACGTACTTATCGTAAATTCTGTGTTATAATACTTACTAATGAGAGATATATATGGTTTTACAGCTGACGCAGCTTTCGGCAGGCCGGACAGCACATACTCGGAGAAATCCGGTAAGATCATTTATTTATTATTATTTATAAGTATGCAAATAATTATTTTTACATGATGTGCGTTTTTATGGCACATTACATTGAAATAGAGCACAATTCAATTTTTTAATCAAAATTAACCGTAGTTCGCAAAGTGTTAATAACGCTGCTCAAAGTGAGTTGGCGAAGTAACAATGATGCATTTTATTGGGTGACGACAAACCAGATTTTGATTTCAAAAATAATAGATAACAGACAGTATTTATTTCTAGAACTTAATTTATTAGATGATGATGATAAATAAGGAGTTTCGTCAGATTTTATGGTGTTCTGATTTTTATGAAACAGGTGAAGTAGGTAGTGCCGCTAAGAACAGGTTTTTCCTGGGACAGTTTTTGTTGTTTCGTATGTTTTTTGTTATTGTATTGTGTTTGATTACGTGCTTATTTATTTATTTAGTTTTATTTTTTTACTATACAACTTATGTATTAGGTATGTTGAAACTGTTTGTACTCCCGTCACTTGTCCTTAAGGGTTCATTAGAAAACCAGCGTCAGAAAGCATCTGTCTGGCATTAATGCTGAAATGAACCTTTTTGGCGCAGCCGTGAGGCACACACTGTTGTTTTTAAACATTATTTTTTATTTTATCTTTGTTATTTGTGTTTCACGAACTGTGTTCAAATAAATGTTTTTCTTTCTTTCTTTTAGTGATTGTGATTAGGTAGATATCATTAAAGCCGATGAATTACCTATAGAATATAGAAGACTAATAATTTTCTAGTATTTTCGAGGCTACTGTAAGGCTACGGACACGAATACAGCGGACGCGGGGTGGAGGCGGCGGCGCGGCGGCGCGAGAGCGGCGCATTAAAATGCTTAGTTTTATATGGAACTGTTCTCGCTCTCCGCACCGCTGCGTTCGAGGCCAGTTCCATACAAATCTATGCATTGACATGCGCCGTTGCGCTCCCCGCACTGCCGCCGCCGCCCCGCGCCCACTGAATTCGTGTCCGCGGCCTTACAGTAATTTCATATAGGTACCTACTTAAGTACATTAGTAAGTGTTTGTGTTGTAGGCTTCGAGATTAGGTAGGTATTGGTAGGTAAGTATTTACCTACTGAAAGGTAGATTTGCTCATCAATCTTGTTTACTATTTCTGGTCTAATAAATAAATAAATAAAAAATGTTCCCAGACATCGCAGTGGATCAAGGTTCCTATATTCTTCTAATATCATAACAGAATACCAAATTTCAAATCGATCAGACCTGTGGAAGACACTCACATCCATTCATCAACAAGAAAAGAGCTGATAATCTTTAAACAGCTGAACCGATTTTGATTAAAATATATCTAAGAACCATCGCTAGAAAATCTGCTTTCAAATTAAAAAAAAAACCGCATTCAAATCGGTTCAACCGTTTACACACACATAGCGGTCAAACTTATAACACCCCTCTCTTTGCCTCGAGGATTAAAAACAATAGTAAATGGCTTGATTTGTGTGACTTTTAACTGACTTCCAAAGAGAAGCAGGTTCCATATTCGTCTGTCTGTTTTGTCCATCGATATTTTCGTCAATTGCGGACCGATTTTAAAAATTCCGTACATTTTAATATGGAAAGTTCAAATCACCATTTACTATTTAACACTCATTTCGTTAGATCTTATGTTTCGGCTGCTTAACATAAATATCATAGCCAATAATAAATATCATGCTTCTAGACAGAAATGGTGGTAGGGATCTTGACCGTACCTGCCATTTTACCTGTGAATTTTGTTTGTATAAAGTATTGGTCAGGCAGGGGCCATAATCTTTCCATAGTTCTAGATAACCAGTTCACTTAGCCACCCAAACCCAAAATCCAATATCTTTGTTTCCATATCCTGCAATAGTCCTGCACCAACCGGGAGTTGTCTTTGGTTGCACTAGCATAGCGCGAACAGGGATAATCGTCGGTTGGTGCCTCATTTCATAAAAAATGTCTGACGGGCCTCTGCGAGTTGGATTCGGCCCCTCGTACGCCTGCCAAAGTTCCGGGCCCCGGGGTCCCGAGATGTTAAAAAGACATTTGAAAAATAACAGATAAAAGAAAGTTACAAAAAACCGCATTCAAATCGGTTCTACCGTTTACACATACATAGCGGTCAAACTTATAACACCCCTCTCTTTGCGTCGAGGATTAAAAACAATAATAAATGGCTTGATTTGTATTCTTTTTAACTGACTTCCAAAAAGGAGGAGGTTTTTTTCATCGATATTTTCGTCAATTGCGAACCGATTTTAAAAATTCCGTACATATTAATATGGAAAGTTCAAATCACCATTTACTATTTAACACTCATTTCGTTAGATCTTATGTTTCGGCTGCTTAACATAAATATCATAGCCAAAGACTGCAATGTACGGCTTTGCTTTTAATCGTCATGTTTCATATTATTTCAGTGCATGTGGTAGACAACAACCCTGGACAAGGTTAGTACTGTCTCTAAGAAAGCCTCTAAAGGTTTTTACCTATTATATCTTATTTTTACCTATTATATATAAGATTTTTACCTACTTATATCATCGTCCTAACTTGTTTGTAAGCTTTAGACAAATCGTGGCCGAACTTTACATGCATCGATGGAATCAATGACGCCTGTTTCACTGAGTAGTCGGCTTAGTATAAGATAAATACGCGCATGAAATTTTGATCATTTTACAAATCTTTTGAACCTAAAAATTACCTTTTTTTAGGGCACAACAGATCATTATAAATAAGCATACTTACTACCTATTCTAAGTAATTAATTCACAAGTGTCTGACTTCTATTTTATTTTGTTTCAGTTATCCTCACCAACCGTAAGTACTTAATGAAGCTAACTCAAAAACTATCCAAGCTAAGTTATTAAAATTTATATGTAAGACTATCTCGAGAGCATACCCTTTCAAACAAAAAAAAAGAATATTCAAAATCGGTTCATAATCGGAGAAATCGGCGGACAAACATAAAAAAATATACACTACTAACATCGAACCTCCTCCTTTTTGGAATTCGGTAAAAATTAATCCGTTAAAAAAATCGGTACCTTGGTTGAGTTAAAATTAGGAAAAGCCAAAGTTTTCCTCTGCTACGACATGCCCAAATCAAGGTAACTTAGGAGATTCAGGGAACTATTTCTACCAGAAATGAATTTCTCTACGCGACACCAACATCATTTGTCTAAATAAGCTCACTGTTGGATTTTCTACGCTCGGTGCGTATCCGAAAGTTGAAAATTCAACAGCGTGCTTTTATTTTGGCCATATTTTTAAGCGACTTCAAAAAGGAGAAGGTTCGCAATTCAATAGAAGGTTTCATTATTTTGCTATATTTGTTACGCGATTACTCCGCCAATATTATGAATTGATTTTAATTATTCTTTTTTTGTTTGGTAGGTCATACTTCAGAGGTAGTTCCATATAAATGTTATTAACTTTTTTGGGTAGTTTTTGAGTTAGCTCCAATAATATGTATTTTTCTCACTTGGTCTATGGGGATGATGTTAATTCCTGACACTGTTATTTACACATAGCAGGTAGTGGTATTCGAATTTGAGTGGGGTAGGTATCACAAACAAAAAGTGAAAAAAAAAAAACTTTTCCAAAAAACAAAAAGAACCTTCTAAAAAACACAAAAAAAAAGTGAAAAATAACTTTAATTTCGGAAGTCGGTGTATCGTTTGTTTTTTTATTTTTATTATATTTTTTCTTGCCTATCTGGCATCTGTAGAATCAAGCAGTCTTTGTAGTAAATAGCTCCTATTTAGATTTTCCACGGAATAGGTTATTAAAGGTGCTTAAAGATACCGTATACTAATCGTAAATTCTGTGTTATAATACTTACTAATGAGAGATATATATGGTTTTACAGCTGACCCAGCTTTCGGCAGGCCGGACAGCACATACTCTGAGAAATCCGGTAAGATCATTTATTTATTATTATTTATAAGTATGCAAATAATTATTTTTACATGATGTGCGTTTATATAGCACATTACATTGAAAAAGAGCATAATTCATTTTTTTTATCTAAATTAACTGTAGTTCGCAAAGTGTTAATAACGCTGCTCAAAGGAAGTTGACGAAGTAACAATCATGCATTTTATTGGGTGACGACAAACCAGATTTTGATCTTCACGACTTTGTTCAAGTGAGATAAATTTACATAGACGATTCCGAAACCTTGGCTTCAAAATGCGGTTCGGTTGTGAACCCCGGTAAGCAATGCAAATACAGGCCTTGTGCCCGATGGGAGATCGTGGCCCCCGGCAACAGGGCAACCGAAGGAACACGGGTGGGTTTTAGTCAGTAAGAGTCTGACACGCCCTCCCGCTCCGCCCAGAGCGGGAGAAGTTATTTGATGATTTCCCACCCTCAAAAAAAAAAAAAAAGGCCTTGTGCCCGATAGAGTTTTTCATCGGCAAAAATTACGAACTTCCATACAAACTGTCACCCCATATTTAACCCCTTGATGAATTTTCATCAATCCTTCCTTAGTGCTCACCTTCGTTTATGAGGAACTCTAGTGCACAAGTTAATGCTTCTAGACCCAGCGGTTCAGGTTGCGCCTTTGGGCTGCGCATTATCTGTCAGTGTATGATTGAATTTAAGAATTCTATTAAATAGAACGCAAACATACTGGAAAACGGACGTGACGGAGTACACTCAACCACTTGAACTAGCAAAAACGCTACGAAATGCAAGTGCTGTCAATATCAAATTGTCACTATATTATAGACGTGCAGTTTACTGTAGCCGAAGTACAATACACACAAATACAGTGAATACAAAACAATAAATACTGTACTGTGCACTGTGAATACTATTCTAAGCTGTCTCTGTTTTTTTTTTTGTTTTTGTTTTTGAATATTGTGTGCCTTAACCAGGGTCAAATAAACTTATGTTTTGTTATAAGTACCGTATATAGTTTGTATGCAATTACATAGTAAAAAGCTGTTATTTTGACATTAAGAACAGACACTTCAATTTTAGAGATAAGTATAATAATAATGTAATAGATAATAATTGGTCTAGTTTACTCTGCCAGAACGGGTCTGGGATGAGGAGCCAGACCAAGAGAGATATAAAAACCCAAAGTCCATCGATATTTTCGTCAATTGTAGACCGATTTTAAAAATTCTGTACATTTTAATACGGAAAGTTCAAATCACCATTTACTATTTAACACTCATTTCGTTAGATCTATGATATTTACGGCTTTGTTTTTAATCGTCATGTTTCATATTATTTCAGTGCATGTGGTAGACAACAACCCTGGACAAGGTTAGTACTGTTTCTAAGAGAGCCTCTAAAGATTACTATCTAAGATTTTTACCTACTTATATCATCGTCCTTACTAGACAAATCTGATAAATAAAGACAAAGACAATCTTTAGACAAATCTGTACGGATATACGTTTATGTTAAATATTTCAATGTTTTGATTAATTTGGTAATACTACTGTATCGAAATAAAAAAAATATGGCTAACTAGTGAACTAGAATACTAATAATGAGTTGCAATCATAACACTAAATTTGATGTTGTAACAATTTTAGGTATAAAGGCATTTGGAAAGTTTCCAAATACTTTTTTTACATCTTTAACTAAATATTCGGTATTACGATATTAATTATTGCATTTCATAATCAATATTTTAGTTCAAGAGTCAGCTACATTTCTTAATTCCATACCGTAATATTGCTAAATTCAGGTAAATATTTGACAGCTATTTACGACGTTGCCAACTTTTAAGATAAACCCTCTCAACGAAGCTAACTCAAAAAATATCCAAGCAAAGTTAATAAAATTGATATGTGAGACTACCTCGAGAGCATACCCTTTCAAACAAAAAAAAAAATTCAAAATTGGTCCACAATTGACGGAGAAATCGGTGGACAAACATAAAAAATAATTTAAAAATATACGCTACGAAAATAGAACCTCCTCCTGTTTGGAAGTCGGTAACTATTCCGTTAAATAAACCTGGTTTAGTTATAATTAGGAAAAAGCAAAGCTTTTTCTTTGCTACGACATGCCCAAATCAAGGTTACATAGGAGATTCAGGGAACTACTTCTACCAGAGATGAATTTCTCTACGCGACACCTACATAACTTGCCTAAATAAAAGCGCACTGTTGGATTTTCTACGCTCGGCGTGTATCCGAAAGTTGAAAATTCAATAGCGCTCTTTTATTTTGGTTTTCACGCAACTCTGACTTTTTGGATTCATGTGCGTATTGTATAATTATCACATGCTTCAAAAACGGTGAAGGAAAACATCGTGAGGAAACCGGCATGCTTGAGAGATATTTCTCGACGGCACATGAAGCCAAGTCAGAGGCCTATGGGCAGCTTTAAAACTGTGACACCAAGTTAGTCACTAACCACACGAAAAGAGAAGAAGATTATGTTTATATTTTAACAGACTTCAAAAAGGAGGAGGTTCTCGATCTGACAGAAGTTTTTTAATTTTGGATTTTTATATAAACGCGATTACTCCGCCTATGATGAATTCAGAGGTGGTCCCATATAAATTTTATTAACTTTGCTTGAGTAGATTTTGAGTTAGCTTCAAGAATACGTAATTTTTCAACTTAGTCTATGTGGATAATGTTATAGTTCCTGTCACTGTTATTTACACATAGTAGGTAGGGGTATTCGAATTTGTATGGGATAGGTAACACAACTTAAATTTGAAAAGTAAAAACTTTTTACAAAAAAAAAAAAAAAACAACAGACTTAAAAAAAAAACAAAAAAGTGAAAAATAACTCTAATTTCGACAGTCAGTGTCTTTGGTTCTGTATTTTTGTTTTTTTGCCACCGCTGACGTCGTTCCTTTTTTTTTTTGTGAAACGTTTTTTTATATTTTTTCTTGCATAAGTATGTAGCATCTGCAAACTCTTTGTAGTAAATATTTCCTGTTTAAATTATCAACAGAATAGGTTATTAAAGGTTCTTATAGGTACCTTAAAGTAGGTAGGTAGGTACTAATCGTAAATTCTGTGTTACAATACCTACTAATGACAGATATTTATGCTTTTACAGCTGATTCAGCTTTCGGCCAACCCACATACGAGACACCCGGTAAGATCATTTATTGAAGTGAAAATTTCTTAAGCACGTTGGGCATTTTTGAGATGGGAAACAATTGAACTCGCGACACCATTACCGACACCTCATTTTTGTAAACGCGATTGTGCTCTTTATTTATATAAAAGTACGGATCAATGTTCTATGCAAGTATTTTTACTTAAAAGGTTTTGCAAGTTTTTTTTTCTTTTTTAAACGTGATTGTGCTCTTTATTTAGATAAGGTTACGGACCAATGTGCTATACAAGTAATTTTCTTCCACCAAGGCGATCTTGTTCAAGTTTTCAATTCTGTCGGCACTCCCGGAGTGCCACTGTTTTCTTTTCTCTACCTATTCAAATAGTTTTACTTAATTTATCTTTGGTAGCACATTGACTTAGTAGAGTGAAGAGTCAATTCTATTTTTTCGATCTAAATTAACTGTGGTTCGCAAAGTGTTAATAATGCTGCTCAAAGCAGGAATGAATTACCGAATAATTAAGGTACGTTTAAATTTCAGTATGACGTCATCCCGTTAAATAAGGGTTAACGAAATATATGGAGAATTTTGAGGTTGGAAATGCATACGGGTATATTTCGGTAGAATTACTATAACCTTTATAAATGTTTCGGTAGCAGTATATTTATTAATAGGGGTTTTCTTTTCGTACCGTCGCCACACTCCGTCTGTCGTTCACTTGCTGATTGTAACTCAGTATTGGATTTTATTTCCGATCGGAAGGACACGACGGTGCCCGCGCTGCACCGTCTCGCATGTTTTTCGGTACCGAAATCGTGTAAAGATTAAATAACGGTTTAGCCCAACCTTTATTTATAAAGGTAACGGTATAGCTCAACCTTTATTTTAAACCGGTACCAGTTTATTTATGAGATATTTTAATCTTTAACCGAAACCACTTTCAGTACCTGGCTTAAAGTGAGTCGACGAAGTAATAATAATGCATTTAATTGGGTCGGATGGAACTAGACGACAAACGGTATCTAATTGCGTAACACATTTTCGTAAATAATTAAGACTAATCTGTTCCACTTTGACAGTTCAAGAACATTCATTGCGTTATTTACGTTGTTGAGCAGAATTTTTTTTCGAACTTAAGAAGCAATGGATTTGCAATCTGTTTCAAAATGATTCAGATTGTGATTGATCGTGTATTACGCAATTAGGGTGCTGATTTCAATTTCCACGACTCAGTTCGAGTGAAACAAAATTATATAGCCCCCAACAATCTAACTACTTAGTGAGGCTTACCGAGAAAATTAGACCTAAGCATGGGCGACAACTATAAAAATCAAGTTGCTCATTATTTTTCTCCTTCAACAGACATTTCCCCGACTTACGTTCCGAAGCCGAACAGCCGTCCCTCCGTCTACCCCGTTAAGCTATGTAAGTAGAAGCCTAGTTATGAATAGTTTTTGCTATAATGAACAGGTTTTTTTTAAAAATATCGTTAAAGTATTTTTACACTCTAAATTAAGCTTACAAAATACCATTAATTCAGTTTTTTTGACATTTTAATATACTGTTCCTATTGCGATCACATCGCCATTTTGTATTGAAATAAAAATATAGTAGTTTCGCCTACTGTATTTTTTCTTGCCATACAACAACACAAAACAAGCGAATTTCTTCAAGATGTGTTTCTTCAGGCCATTTCCTCAATGGTCCGTACGGTATCGTTTTGGTACCGTTTCTGTACCGTTTCGGTACTGCTTATGTTTCCTCATTGTTCGGTAAGCACTCTGTACCGAAACGGTACCGCACGCACGCCCTGTTTTCATTTTGAATTCCAAATTCAAATTAATTCTATTGGTTTGCCAAAATTTTTGCCTTATCGTTTTACTAACAAAATCGTTTGAAATCGATAATTTTGGTTATTCCAAAATTCAAAAATCCGTATTTTAGGAAATTTTTGCGTCACGTCTGAAAAGTGAAAAATAAAAACTTTATCCAAAAAAAAAACCACCGACTAAATATACACAAAAAATGAAAAATTACTTTAATTTCGGAAGTCTGTGTATGGTTTGTTTTTTTTTTTTAATTTTTTTTTTCTTGCCTTTGTGGCATTTGTAGAATCAAGCAAACTTTTTGTAGTAAATACCTCCTATTTAAATTTTCCACAGAATAGGTTATCCTATTCTGTGGAAAATATTTATTATTATTATTAAAGGTGCTTAGAGGTACCGTGTAGTAGGTATGTAGGTACTAATCGTAAATTCTTTGTTATAATACTTACTAATGAGAGATATATGGTTTTACAGCTGATCCAGCTTTCGGCAGGCCAGACAGCGTATACTCGGAGAAATCCGGTTAGATCATTTATTTATTATTATTTATAAGTATGCAAATAATTATTTTTACATGATTACATTGAAAAAGAGCATAGTTCATTTTTTTATCTAAATTAACTGTAGTTCGCAAAGTGTTAATAACGCTGCTCAAAGTGAGTTGACGAAGTAACAATCATGCATTTTATTGGGTGACGACAAACCAGATTTTGATCTTCACGACTTTGTTCAAGTGAAATAAATTTACATAGACGATTCTGAAACCTTGGCTTCAAAATGCGGTTCGTTTGTGAACCCTGGTAAGCAATGCAAATATAGGCCTTGTGCCCGATAGAGTTTTTCATCGGCAAAAATTACGAACTTCCATGCAAACTGTCACCCCATATTTAACCCCTTGATGAATTTTCATCAATCCTTCCTTAGTGCTCACCTTCGTTTATGAGGAACTCTAGTGCACAAGTTAATGCTTCTAGACCCAGCGGTTCAGGTTGCGCCTTTGGGCTGCGCATTATCTGTCAGTGTATGATTGAATTTAAGAATTATATTAAATAGAACGCAAACATACTGGAAAACGGACGTGACGGAGTACACTCAACCACTTGAACTAGCAAAAACGCTACGAAATGCAAGTGCTGTCAATATCAAATTGTCACTATATTACAGACGTGCAGTTTACTGTACCTGAAATACAATACACACAAATACAGTAAATACAAAACAATAAATACTGTACTGTGCACTGTGAATACTGTTCTAAGCTGTCTCTGTTTTTTTGTTTTTTTTTTGTTTTTGTTTTTGAATATTGTGTGCCTTAACCAGGGTCAAATAAACTTATGTTTTGTTATAAGTACCTTATATAGTTTGTATGCAATTACATAGTAAAAAGCTGTTATTTTGACATTAAGAACAGACACTTCAATTTTAGAGATTAGTATAATAATAATGTAATAGATAATAATTGGTCTGTGCCGGTAGAGTTTACTCTGCCAGAACGGATCTGGGATGAGGAGCCAGACCAAGAGAGATATAAAAACCCAAAGTCCATCGATATTTTCGTCAATTGCAGACCGATTTTAAAAATTCTGTACATAAAATGTACAGAATTTTTATACGGAAAGTTCAAATCACCATTTACTATTTAACACTCATTTCGTTAGATCTATGATATTTACGGCTTTGTTTTTAATCGTCATGTTTCATATTATTTCAGTGCATGTGGTAGACAACAACCCTGGACAAGGTTAGTACTGTTTCTAAGAGAGCCTCTAAAGATTACTATCTAAGATTTTTACCTACTTATATCATCGTCCTTACTAGACAAATCTGATAAATAAAGACAAAGACAATCTTTAGACAAATCTGTACGGATATACGTTTATGTTAAATATTTCAATGTTTTGATTAATTTGGTAATACTACTGTATCGAAATAAAAAAAATATGGGTAACTAGTGAACTAGAATACTAATAATGAGTTGCAATCATAACACTAAATTTGATGTTGTAACAATTTTAGGTATAAAAAAGGCATTTGGAAAGTTTCCAAATACTTTTTTTACATCTTTAACTAAATATTCGGTATTATGATATTAATTATTGCATTTCATAATCAATATTTTAGTTCACTAGTTAGCCACATTTCTTAATTCCATACAGTAATATTGCTAAATTCAGATAAATATTTGACAGCTATTTACGACGTTGCCAACTTTTAGGATAAACCCTCTCAACGAAGCTAACTCAAAAATTATCCAAGCAAAGTTAATAAAATTGATATGTGAGACTACCTCGAGAGCATACCCTTTCAAACAAAAAAAAAATTCAAAATTGGTCCACAATTGACGGAGAAATCGGTGGACAAACATAAAAAATAATTTAAAAATATACGCTACGAAAATAGAACCTCCTCCTGTTTGGAAGTCGGTAACTATTCCGTTAAATAAACCTGGTTTAGTTATAATTAGGAAAAAGCAAAGCTTTTTCTCTGCTACGACATGCCCAAATCAAGGTAACATAGGAGATTCAGGGAACTACTTCTACCAGAGATGAATTTCTCTACGCGACACCTACATAACTTGCCTAAATAAAAGCGCACTGTTGGATTTTCTACGCTCGGCGTGTATCCGAAAGTTGAAAATTCAATAGTGCTCTTTTATTTTGGTTTTCACGCACCTTTGACTTTTCGGATTCATGTGCGTATTGTATAATTATCAAATGCTTCAAAAACGGTGAAGGAAAACATCGTGAGGAAACCGGCATGCTTGAGAGATATTTCTCGACGGCACATGAAGCCAAGTCAGAGGCCTATGGGCAGCTTTAAAACTGTGACACCAAGTTAGTCACTAACCACACGAAAAGAGAAGAAGATTATGTTTATATTTTAACAGACTTCAAAAAGGAGGAGGTTCTCGATCTGACAGAAGTTTTTTAATTTTGGATTTTTATATAAACGCGATTACTCCGCCTATGATGAATTCAGAGGTGGTCCCATATAAATTTTATTAACTTTGCTTGAATAGATTTTGAGTTAGCTTCAAGAATACGTAATGTTCCCACTTAGTCTATTGTGGATGATGTTATAGTTCCTGCCACTGTTATTTACACATAGTAGGTAGAGGTATTCGAATTTGTATAGGATAGGTAACACAACTACAATTTTAAAAGTTAAAACTTTTTACAAAGAAACAACAGACTTTAAAAAAAAACACAAAAAAATTCAAAAATAATTCTTATTTCGAAAGTCAGTGTCTTTGTTCTGTATTTTTGTTTTTTGCCACCGCTGATGTTTTTTTTTTTTTTTTTTTTTTTTTTTTTTTTTTTTTTTTTTTTTTTTTTTTTTTTGTGCAAACTTTTTTTAAAATATTTTTTTGCATCATGTAGCATCTGTATAATCAAGCAAACTCTTCGTAGTAAATACCTCCTATTTAAATTGTCAACAGAATAGGTTATTAAAGGTGCTTATAGGTACCTTAAAGTACGTAGGTAGGTACTAATCGTAAATTCTCTGTTACAATACCTACTAATGATAGATATTTATGGTTTTACAGTTGACTCAGCTTTCGGCCAACCCACATACGAGACACCCGGTAAGATCATTTATTGAAGTGAAAATTTCTTTAGGCACGTTGGGCATTTTTGAGATGGGAAACAATTGAACTCGCGACACCGTTACCGACACCTCATTTTTGTAAACGCGATTGTGCTCTTTATTAATATAATAGTACGGATCAATGTTCTAGGCAAGTATTTTTACTTAAAAGGTTTTGCAAGTTTTTTTTCTTTTTCTTTTTGTAAACGTGATTGTGCTCTTTATTTAGATAAGGTTACGGACCAATGTGCTATACAAGTAATTTTCTTCCACCAAGGCGATCTTGTTCAAGTTTTCAATTCTGTCGACACTCCCGGAGTGCCACTGTTTTCTTTTCTCTACCTATTCAAATAGTTTTACTTAATTTATCTTTGGTAGCACATCGAGTAAGTAGAGTGAAGAGTTAATTCTATTTTATCGATCTAAATTATCTACCTGTGGTTCGCAAAGTGTTAATAATGCTGCTCAAAGCAGGGACTGAATTACCGAATAATTAAGGTACATTTAAACAGTATGACATCATACCGTTAAATAAGGGTTAACGAAATATAGGGAGAATTTTGAGGTTGGAAATGCATACGGGTATATTTCGGTAGAAGTACTATAACCTTTATAAATGTTTCGGTAGCAGTATATTTATTAATAGGGGTTTTCTTTTCGCACCGCCGCACGGTGGGCTGGAAATCGGCTTTCATAGACTTAGGGATTTCAATTTGCAAGTGCTTGTTTTTATGCTGGATATCGCTTCTATTAGTCATTATTATTTACAAAAATGACACCCGAGTTAATTTTGCCCAAAAACGAAGGAAATATATTTTTTTTACGAAAAATTTGTATGAAACTAGTATGAAAAATCAAATTATCTCCTAAACGGCATGTTTAACCGTAATATCCTTAGAGGTGGTCATAGTGCTAATTATTTATGATTTTTTGGTTGCCGATTTGACGAAAAATTTAATGCCGTTTTTTTTTAAAAAATCGTCAATATATTTCATTTGTTTTTACATGTAAAACGATCCCTTTTAGTGTCCAAGTTAAAAAGTTCGATATGTTATTAACCCAAATATTAAGAACACACAAAACAAGAAAAATTAAATAAAAAATTGCTGTTTGTTGACACATTTTTATTAATTTAAATAAAAAAAGATTATCAAACTCTTATTTAAGTAACATATAAAGTTATATTATATACAAAATAATTTAATTTAAGGAATTAATACTAAGCATTTGTAAAATAAAGTAAAATAAATAAAAAAAGACAAAATATCATTAAATATTACAAAAAAAAAACCAAACACTCAAATACAAATTTACAAATATGTACATATATACATTTTTTTACAAATTTTCCTTATCACTCTCGTTGTCAGACTCCAATTCTGAGTCAGCATCCAGATTGGATATATCCAAAAACTCGAACTCAGTTTCCTGAAATTGAATTAAGTCGAGAGTTTCAGCAAAAAAGCTCTGCTTTTTCTTGGCATCTAACTTAGGCCTTTGTGCACTTAGCAAAGGATCCGAAGAAACAACAAGCATATTTAAAATGTCTTGATTGGAATCCTGCCTGCTTCTTTTCCGCGAATGATGTTCTCGAAACCTCCTAAAATCTTTGTTTCGAGACTCTGAGGCTTCTTCCGAGAGAGTCCCAATCGGCACAATATTGTGAAAATGTATTAAATCAAGTCTATAAAATCCGATTTCCAGCCCACCGTGCGCCGCCACACTCCGTCTGTCGTTCACTTGCTGATTGTAACTCAGTATTGGTTTTTATTTCCGATCGGAAGGACACGACGGTGCCCGCGCTGCACCGTCTCGCATGTTTTTCGGTACCGAAATCGTGTAAAAATTAAAAATAAGGGTTTAGCCCAACCTTTATTTATAAAGGTAACGGTATAGCTCAACCTTTATTTCAAACCGGTACCAGTTTATTTTTGGGGTATCTTAATCTTTAACCGAAACCACTTTCAGTACCTGGCTTAAAGTGAATCGACGAAGTAATAATAATGCATTTGATTGGGTCGGATGAAACTAGGCGACAGACGGTATCTAATTGCGTAACAAATTTTCGTAAATTATTAAGACTAATCTGTTCCACTTTGTCAGTTCAAAAACATTAATTGCGTTATTTACGTTGTTGAGCAGAATTTTTTTTCCAACTTAAGATTCAATGGATTTGCAATCTGTTACAAAATGATTCAGATTGTGATTGATCGTGTATTACGCAATTAGAGTGCTGATTTCAATTTCCACGACTCAGTTCGAGTGAGACAAAATTACATAGCCCCCAACAATCTAACTACTTAGTGAGGCTTAGCGAGAAAAGGCTGACAAATTAGACTTAACCATGGGCGTGTTACAGTACAACTATAATAATAATAATAAATCTTTAATAAATCTTTATTTATAAAATGTGCACATTACAATTACAATAAGTTACTTTATAATCAAAATAGAGCACAGTTGCTTTTTTGCCTGAACTAGGTTGAACCTGTGTTTCAGGCTACAAAGTGCATAAATACTTAATGTAATAAATTAACTAAGAGTATAAAGCATAAACTAAATTAAAATTAGATAAATAAATGTAAAATAGCATTTCAGACAGTTCTATTTGCAGACAACAAGTAGATCTTCTGTCTGTGCATAATCTATGTTTAGTAAATATTCAAATATAATTTTTTTACAGTTAAAGTAATTTAATTTGTAAATACTAAGTTTTTTATTTAATCTATTGTACAGAAATGGGCCTAAAAATGTAAAACATCTTTCTACAAAGACATGTTTTGAGGTTGCATTAGATGTGCATACTATATCATTCCGTCTCTTGTTAGTATTGTCAGCAGTGTAGGTAAGCATGGTGTGCTGTTTTAATACTAAGTGCATAATGAAAAGTTGGCGAACAGTCAGCACGTTGCAGGATTTATATAGCAGATCTGTGGGAAAGAAAAAGGCATGGAAGTTTGCTACCTTTAAAATTGCTCTCTGAGCTCTTTCAAGAGGAAGTAGATATGTTTTTGGTGCGCCACCCCATGAAGAGATGCAGTCGTCCATTATTACCCCGAGGTATTTTATGCTGCTTGTTTTGAGGATAAAAGGGCAATTACACATGTTGACTGAACGGTTTCCACATTGATGGGCATATAGATGAGGGTTAGTAATGTTAAATTGAGGCTTGCGCATGGAGAAGTGTATATATTTTGTCTTGTCAGCATTTAATGTTACTGTTACTATAAAAATCAAGTTGCTCATTATTTTTCTCCTTCAACAGACATTTCCCCGACTTACGTTTCGAAGCCAAACAGCCGGCCCTCCGTCTACCCCGGCAAGCTATGTAAGTAGAAGCCTAGTATTTAATATTTTTTGCTATAATGAACAGGTTTTTTTTTTAATATCGTTAAAGTATTTTTACACACTAAAACGAAATATAGTAGTTTCACCTACTGTATTTTTTCTTGCCATACAACAACACAAAACAAGCGAATTTCCTAAAGATGTGTTTCTGCACCGTTAGGCCATTTCCTCATTGGTCCGTACGGTATCGTTTTGGTACCGTTTCGGTACTGCTTATGTTTCCTCATTGTTCGGTAAGCACTCTGTACCGAAACGGTACCGCACGCACGCGGTGTTTTCATTTTGAATTCCAAATTCAAATTAATTCTATTGGTTTACCAAAGTTTTGCCTTATCGTTTTACTAACAAAATCGTTTAAAATCGATAGATTTGGTTATTCTAATATTCAAAAATCCTTATTTTAGGAAATTTTTGCGTCACGTCTTTTTTTTTTTTTTTTGAGGGTGGGAAATCATCAAATAACTTCTCCCGCTCTGGGCGGAGCGGGAGTGCGTGTCAGACTCTTACTGACTAAAACCCACCCGTGTTCCTTCGGTTGCCCTGTTGCCGGGGGCCACGATCTCCCTTTCGGTTTTCTTCGCAACCCCGGCAGGCATCGGCCCTAGTGGACCCCTTCAAATTTGCTGACATCCCTTTGAGGCGCGCGTGGAACACAACGCGCCGTCGACCCGGGCCTGGTCCTTATCGGACGGTGAGCCACCCATTGCTCACCGTCCGCAAGCCCGCGCCTACGGTGGCCGGAAATCGCCTCGCGATTCCCGACGCCCTGGGCGTCTCCCCCTGCGGGGGTTAGGGGCGTGAGGGCGCGAAATTTGCCTCTCCCTCACGCGTTCCGCCTCCTCTTTCGCGAGCATTACCGCTTCGCAAAAGGAGGTGACGGCCTCCCACTTCCTCTCGCTCCGTACCATGGCCTGAACCAGGGCCGGACGCGAGAGATCACCGCCGCCGATCGCCTCCACGAGGACACGGCGACGCTCCGCCCAAGCTGGGCAGACCTCCACCGTATGCTCCACCGTGTCCTCCGGGCGATCCACACAATGGTGACACCCGGGCGTTTCCTCCCGCGTTATCCTGTGCAGGAACCTCCCGAAACAGCCGTGTCCGGTGAGGACCTGCGTCAGGCGGAAGGTGAGGACGCCGTGGCGCCTCTCTAGCCACTCCTCAAAGAGGGGTCTTATCGCCGCAATTGTGGCGTGCCTAGCGCTGGGTTGCGACAGTCGCACTCTCCATGACGCCATGAGATCCCGCCGGAGCTCTGTCCGCTGTGCCGCGATTTCTCGCGGCAGCGGAGTTAAGCCCCGGCGTTTCGCCTCCTCGCGCCACTCCCAAATGTGCGCGAGGACCTTTGCCTCCAGATCCCATGGCGATAATCCGGCAAGGAGGCTCGCCGCCTCGCAGGAGACCGTGCGGTATCCTCGGGCCAGCCGGATGGTCATGACCCTCTGGGACGCGTTCAACCGGCGGGCTGGCCGCAGCCTTAGTGAACGCGCCCACACCGGTGCCCCGTAAAGGGCCATGGACCGCACGACCCCCGCGTAGAGCCTCCGGCAGGAGGCGTTTGGATCCCCTAGATTGGGCAGGAGCCGCTTCAACGCAGCCCCGGCCCGCTCCAGTCTGGGAGCCAAACGTCGGAAGTGTTCGACGAAGTTCCACCGGCTGTCGAGGACAAGTCCCAGATACTTCATCGTCGACTCGACGCCGATGTGAACCCCTCCCGCCATTACCTGGGAACCCGATGGTGGCGCATTCCGAGGTCCATGAAAACCCATGGCCTCGGACTTGTGCAGGGCCACCTCGAGTCCCAGCTGCCGGATCCTGTCGACGATTATCGCAACCCCGCGTGTCGCTAGTTCGGCCGCCGCCTGGTACGACCCCCCCTGTGCCAGGACCAACGTGTCGTCAGCGTAGCAAACGACGCTGACGCCGCTAGGGAGGTCGGCGCGCAGCACCCAGTCGTATCCGATGTCCCACAGATGCGGCCCCAGGACCGATCCCTGTGGGACACCGCACGACATCTTTCGCCGGTTCCACTCTCCTTGGTGACCGGGGTAGATGACGGCCCTGTCCGTCAAATAGGCCTCGACCACACGACAGAGGTAGGTCGGCATCCGGTGATACCGGAGTGTCTCCCTGATGCAACTCCAGGGCAGGGTGTTGAAGGCATTGGCGATGTCTAGAGACACCGCCAAGACGATCCCACCCCGGGCCACAGCATCCCCCGTCGTGAGGGCCCGCACGCGCATGATGGCGTCCACCGTGGAGCGCCCCTTGCGGAAGCCAAACTGGCTCTCCGCCAGATCCGGCCCCACCCGCACCAGCCGCTCGACGAGGCGGTCTGCAATGACTCTTTCAAAGAGCTTGCTCACCTCGTCGAGCAGCACGATGGGCCGATAAGCGGACGGAGAGTCTTTGCGTCACGTCTGAAAAGTGAAAAATAAAAACTTTATCCAAAAAAAAAAAAAACCACCGACTAAATATACACAAAAAATGAAAAATTACTTTAATTACATTTCGGAAGTTTGTGTATGGTTTTTTTTTTAATTTTATTATATTTTTCTTGCCTGTGTGGCATTTGTAGAATCAAGCAAACTTTTTGTAGTAAATACCTCCTATTTAAATTTTCCACAGAATAGGATAACCTATTCTGTGGAAAATATTAATAATTATTATTAAAGGTGCTTAGAGGTACCGTATAGTAGGTAAGTAGGTACTAATCGTAAATTCAGTTTTACAATACCTACTAATGATAGATATTTATGGTTTTACAGCTGACGCAGCTTTCGGCCAACCCACATACGAGACACCCGGTAAGATCATTTATTGAAGTGAAAATTTATTTGGGCACGTTGGGCTTTTTTGAGATGGGAAACAATTGAACTCGCGACACCGTTACCGACACCTCATTTTTGTAAACGCGATTGTGCTCTTTATTTATGTAATGTACGGATCAATGTTCTAGGCAAGTATTTTTACTTAAAAGGTTTTGCAAGTTTTTTTTTTTCTTTTTGTTAACCTGATTGTGCTCTTTATTTAGATAAGGTTACGGACCAATGTGCTGTACAAGTAATTTTCATCCACCAAGGCGATCTTGTTCAAGTTTTCAATTCTGTCGGCACACCCGGAGTGCCACTGTTTTCTCTACCTATTCAGATAGTTTTACTTAACTTATCTTTGGTAGCACATCGACTAAGTAGAGTGAAGAGTTAATTCTATTTTTTGATCTAAATTACCTGTGGTTTGCAAAGTGCTAATAATGCTGCTCAAAGCAGGGCTGAATTACCCAAAAATTAAGGTTCATTTAAATATCAGTATGACGTCATATATGGTTAACGAAATATATGGAGAATTTTGAGGTTGGAAATGCATACGGGTATATTTCGGTAGAAGTACTATAACCTTTATAAATGTTTCGGTAGCAGTACCTTTATTAATAGGGGTTTTCTTTTCGCACCGCCGCCACACTCCGTCTGTCGTTCACTTGCTGATTGTAACTCAGTATTGGTTTTTATTTCCGATCGGAAGGACACGACGGTGCCCGCGCTGCACCGTCTCGCATGTTTTTCGGTACCGAAATCGTGTAAAAATTAAAAATAAGGGTTTAGCCCAACCTTTATTTATAAAGGTAACGGTATAGCTCAACCTTTATTTCAAACCGGTACCAGTTTATTTTTGGGGTATCTTAATCTTTAACCGAAACCACTTTCAGTACCTGGCTTAAAGTGAGTCGACGAAGTAATAATAATGCATTTAATTGGGTCGGAAGTAACAAGACGACAGACGGTATTTAATCGCGTAACACATTTTCATAAATGATTAAGACTAATCTGTTCCACTATGACAGTTCAAGAACATTCATTGCGTTATTTTTTTTTCGAATTTAAGAATCAATGGATTTGCAATCTGTTACAAAATGATTCAGATTGTGATTGATCGTGTTTATTATGCATATTACGCAATTATGGTGCTGGTTTCAATTTCCACGACTCAGTTCGAGTGAGACAAAATTACATAGCTCCCAACAAACTTACTACTTAGTGAGGCTTACCGAGAAAAGGCTGACAAATTAGACCTAACCATGGGCGTGTTACAGTACAACTATAAAAATCAAGTTGCTCATTATTTTTCTCCTTCAACAGACATTTCCCAGGCTTACGCTCCGAATCCGAACAGCTGTCCCCCCGTCTACCCCGGCAAGCAATGTAAGTAGAAGCCTAGTGACTGTGACCTCGGTGTTGCACCGAGCATTGGGAATCCAACAGGATACATCCCAGCACCTCAAAAAATACACTGTTGGATTTTCAACTCTCGGCGCTAAGCAGTGCGTTGAAAATCCAGTGCTACGATAAAAAATCGCCCGTGGGCTTACCGTCAGGTGGGCTGCCAGCTTGGCTGCATTAGGGTTGCTAACTTTTTTTATTGAAATTACCGTATTTTCGAAGCACTGACTTCGAAAAGAATGTAAAGAATTATTTATTTAAAAAAAAAATTGTAGATAGCTCAAAAATATTTTTATTCTTTAAATGAATATTTTTTGCTATCATGAACAGTTTTTTTTTAATTTTTTTTTTTAATATCATTAAAGTATTTTTACACTCTAAATTAAGCCTACAAAATACCATTAATTCAGCTTTTTTGAGATTTTAATATACTGTTCCTATTGCGATTACATCGCCATTTTGTATTGAAATAAAAATATAGTAGTTTCACCTACTGTATTTTTTCATGCCATTCAACAACACAAAACAAGCGAATTTCCTCAAGACGTGTTTCTTCACCGTTAGGCCATTTCATAAGAGCTATTTCATTTCATTTAGTAAGAGTTTGACACACCCTCTCGCTCCACCCAGAGCGGGAGAAGTTATTTGATAATTTCCCACCCCAAAAAAAAGGCCATTTCCTCATTGGTCGGTACGGTATCGTTGCGGTACCGTTTCTGTACCGTTTCGGTACTGCTTATGTTTCCTCATTGTTTGGTACTCTGTACCGAAACGGTACCGCACGCACGCTTTCATTTAGAATTCCAAAGTCAAATTAATTCTATTGGTACGAGAGCCCATAACCAAAATTTTTGCCGTATCGTTTTACTAAAAAAATCGTATAAAATCGGTAGATTTAATTATTCTGAAATTCAAAAATCCTAATTTAAGGAAATTTTTGCGTCACGTCTGACCTGACAGCGTTTTTAAATATGTCGAAAAAATAATATCGAACTGTTTTATAGCAATCTGTCTGATTTTCAGAATGTGTAGGTTAACGATAGATTTTCAGAAACCAGTAGCGTCACACGTACCCAGGACACCATAATTTGAGATAATTAAAAATGAGGCAAAAAATGAAACCATAACGTCCCGTCTGAAATCTAGTTTTTATGTGAACATTGGTCAGTTGATGCGAATAAATCATTTTTCAGAAGAAAATGTGAGCATCTATATGTCTTGACACCATTTTGAACTTCTTGAAAAATTTTAGCAATCGGTAACATGGTATTCTGTCTAAAAACTGTTGGACATAATGAAAAAGGTTGTCCAGATGTAGACAAAGATTATATCAGACAAATTTATTATCTCACGTTATTAATCAGACAACTATTCGATAATAAATCATATTGTGGCGTTTTTTATGCACGATTAATAAAGAGCTTACCCGAAACCATCGAACATTTTTTTTCTATATATTGGACAAAAGGAAACTGAGATAACGTTTGAAAAATATTATTTATTGAAAAAAAAAAACATTGTTTTTAATCATTGTCGTATTCATCTTCGGTGTCCTGAGGTAAAGGAGCATAACAAGCACCGCACGTTGTTTTAAATAACCCCGGTAAATAAACAATAGATTAAGAGTTTACACTTTTTACGCAAATTCATGATTTTTGACGTTGTAATTTTCAGCAACAGTAATATATTTTAATTATTTGATTATGAATAACGATAGTGCTATTCTCTTTCTTGTAAGTTGGAGTTACACATTTTAATTTTTCTTTTCGTGTAATTTACTATAAATATTTTACGAACTCAGTTTACAAGAAAATCCGTTGGCGATGGAACTTTGACGCTTAAATTCACTTTGTTCCATTCAATTCAAATAAAAGCTAAAATTACTAAAAGTTGAATGTTTTACTTGTTTATTGGAGTTCTTGAATTTCTTTACATTTCTTGAGTTTTCACAGAAAAAATCATAAAGAAAAGCAATAAATGTCTTGATTCAGCGTCCATTATATTCCAAATAAACAAAATTTTATCAAATAAACTAATAAGGTATAAAACTTCTATCTACAATGAATACGTTTCATTAGTTTTCGTTTCTCAATATAATAAGAAAAAATTACCATAAATAAAATTAAAGTACTATATATTCCGCGTCAATTCAGCAAATCACTTGAAAATAATGTGTAACTCCTACTTATAAGAAAGAGAATGGCACTATCGTTATTGTAATTAAATAATTAAAATATCATAATGTTAATGAAAATTACAACGTCAAAAATTAGGAATTTCCTTAAAAAAATGTAATAGGACTCTTAAATAAAAATTGAACCAGATTGCTATGAGACCGACTGATTTTTTTTTTTTTTTCATTTTTTGAAAATGCGCTCAAGCCACATTTGACATCAGACATATATATAGTGATGAAACCGTCTGGCAATTTTTTTTACATAGCTTTAATGGGCTCCCATAAAACTGTGATGTTTCTGACTGGTACTGTCCACCCAGTCAGGTTCAGAATCATCAAAACTAACGATTTTATATGGTTTTGGCTGTAAAAGGATGTGACATGGTTTTGGTCGTATGCTCTCGTACTATATAATTTATTAGCTTTTGCGAGCGGCTTCGCCCGCGTGCATGTCGAAAATTATCCCATGGGAACGTATTATCAGCATAAAAAGTATTCTATGTACCCTGTGCCCTCCCCTTCTCCTTGTATCCTGTGTGTCCTGTTTGTGTGTCTATGTATGTGTGTGTGCGTTTTGTATGTGTTGTCCTGTGTGTATCCAGGTCATGGTCAACCCATGAACCAAATTTCATCCAAATCCATTCAGCTGTTTTAGTGTGAAAGACGAACAGACATACAAACTCACTTTCGCATTTATAATTTTATATATATATAAGGCACTCGGTAAGCTTTCGGTACCGATCCAATGCAGTAAAACGCGTGACGTCACGCGTTTGACCAGTGAGGAAAGGACCTTAGTTAAACTGTGAACTTAAAAGGATTATTTTTTAAATGACGATTTTTCTAATAAACATTTGTTTGTATTTCAGACGACAACCCCTTAGCACGCGGCGGTAAATAAACAACTTCACTAAACGACTTAATTACGAATAACTTCTAATAATTGATACCCAGAACTTTTTGTACCACAAATATTAATTGTGTAATACATATGAAAACTTTTATGTAAAATATACCTACCTACTTTGTTATTGAAGCGTTTAATCACCTAGAGTTTTTGGCACTTATTTTTTCAATCTGCAAAATTATTATAAAATAAACACGTTCTTAATTTTACTTGTTCTTTTATTTTTATGATGAAGAAACTGACCTGTGTCTATGTGTGTCTGGCCGTGGGGTCCGAGAGCTCATGGTTTGTTCAGAGAGATCTGCAAACGGCTGGTTGACACTTCCCGTGACCCAAGGTTAGGCTTTTACCTTGGCCAGAGGCTAAGCATTGCCATACAACGTGGCAATGCCGCCAGTCTCTTGGGTACATTACCAGTCGAAAGCGAATTTTTTTATATAGTTTTAGTTAGGTTAGATTATTATATTTATATTTTTATAGTTTGTTAGTTAATTTATTATAAAGGTACAGTTCCGTAGCCGACCGCAGACGGCAACTGCGTGCGACGCGCGAACGCGAAGACGAATTGTCGCTAGTGTCGCTACGGAAGGTAGGGGAAGTACGTCCAAAATGAAATACGGTTTTGTTTATTAATCATATATTTTTATTTAATATAGTAACAATGGGTGTTTAGTTTGATTAATCATCTTTGATTCATTAGTTGTAACCTAAGTAAACTTGTAATTGAATAGGAACCGTATAAAAAAATATAATTTAAATTTATCACAACCGCTAAAAAAAAAAATTGTCCATATATTGCGGACAAAATTACATACATGTTAAACACGAAAATTGTGAAGTACACAATAAACAGACGAAGTTTTGGTCTTCTTGGGTACATCAGCAAATGTATGAGCCCAAAGAGCATAATTGTTGCACCGTGGCCAGCTTGGAACGAGCAAAGAGGTCGTTACAGTAAATACATGTGCAGTCATCGCGTATACCGTTCGACGCAGCTGGAAAATCTTCGACATCTGAGTCCTCGTCGTAATGAGTCTTCTGTACCTATCTTCTTCTTTTTCTGTCTCATTTTTGGGATCACTATCGTAATCTGAGCCATCAGTATATGTCATTTTGCCCCGAATATAAGTATGTCATTTTGCCCCACTGGTTATCAAAACAACAAATAAGTAATAATTTATATAAACACGAGACATATATTTCAATACCATTACTAAAAAAAATAAAAAAAAAATGCAGTATAAAGGCTCCTACAAACACGCGCGACACGCGACGCGACACAAACGTACGTCGCGTCGCGCGACGAGCGGTGTCTTTGTGTCGCGTCGCGTGTCGCGCCTGTTTGTAGGAGCCTTAATGCTACACTACTTCAATTTACATTAAAATATATAATAAAAATCACGTAAAAGTCATCAAAAACAGGACGAAATTCATCAAAACAAAAAACTTTTACGCGCACAAAACACGTTCGTACCAGTTACACCGCCATGACTGAGCCAATGGCTCTAACAACTTGACAGGTAGGTCAACATGGCCGACGACACATGATGTAAAGATAACTGCAGCATTGTGGAATTGTGTGTCATTTTGTCCGTATGTTATTTTAGACGTACTTCCCTTATTTCATAGAAATTCATAGAAACGAGTCAAATCGCGGCAACACGTTGCCTGCAGTTGCCGCCTACGGTTGGCTACGGAATTGTACCTTATAGGTATTAACTGTGTTTATAGTTTTATACTCTTTAATTAATAGACCATGTACTTACCTGTGTCTATATAACTGTAAAAATCATAACTTTTAATAAAAATACCAGCCTATTACTGTCCCACTGCAGGGCAAATGCCTCTTCTGATACAGAGGAGACACGAGCATTAATCACCACGCTTGCTCAAGATGGGTTGGGGATTTCAAATTTATATTTTAACTACAGCATGTATCAGAAAGGTGTGTGTGGTCATAATTATAATACATAATATAACTATAATATATAAAAATATGTATGGGATAGTTGATTATTTTTTCGCAATTACGATGTCAGTCCTATTGAGAAAGATGTTCAGTTTGATGGTAACTTCGTGCATGAAGCGGCGGGGCCTTAACCACTCGGCCATCATATTTTTTACTGAAGCAAAATAAGTAGGTTTTATCGTCTGAAGAAACGCAAAACCGAGAGAGCGGTGTGTCTTGTTCTGCGCTCGCCTCTTGGATCATTGGCGCCTTGCTGGATTTTTCCCGGACATTTGATGCAATAAATATCCCGTTATTATTTTCAAAGCTAAATTATTACGGATTTGACCCCAGCGCTACGCAATGGTTCCGCAGCTACCTTACCGATAGGAAACAACTCGTGGATTTACACTGCTGTTACATCGACTCTTACTTCCGTTGAGAGGGGTTCCCCAGGGATATATATTGGGCCCTATTATCTTTATTCTATATTGTGCAGACATAATTAAATGCCTCCAGACGTGCAAGTACTACACAACGTCCAACTTTACATATCCTTTAGACCAGATGAATACGATAGTGCCATTAAAGATCTAAACGATGACCTACGTAGAATCGCCGACTGGTTTGAAGAGAATTGCTTATCGCTAAACCTAACCAAAACCAAATACATGTTATTTGGCACGAGACAGCAATTAGTAAAAATTATAAACTACCTTCAACGTTACACCTGGAGCTAATGGGCGAACCAATTGACATAGCATATGAAGCGCGGAATTTTGGTCTTATTTTGGATCAAGACCTTCGTTTCGAAAAACATGTAGTCGACTCGGTAAGAAACTGCTTTTACCGCCTGAAAGTTCTGTACAAGATTAGGCCTTACTTGTCCGAAACACTACGGGAAAAGCTTGTGGAAACCTTGGTTCTATCTAGATTGAACTACGCTGACATAGTGTACGGTCCGCGCCTATTAGCTCATACAGATCGCCTCATCTAAAGGGTACAAAACGCTTGTGCTCGGTTTTGTTACAGTATTCCTCGCAGAAGTCATGTAACATCCTTCCTAAACAAGCATTTTACACTGAAAATGAAGTCCAGGCGCAAACTACACTTGGCTTGCCTTCTGTTCGGTGTGGTTAAATATCAGAAACCGGACTACTTGTATAACAAGTTAAGCTGGGTTACAAGTAGACGGGAATGCGGGAGAAGGCAATGCTCACAACAACTCTCAACTCAGTCTCAGGGTACAGCTACTTTTAGAGACGGATTTCGTTATGCGGCCTCCATAATATGGAACAACCTCCGATTAGAGTTATAAGAAAGAAAGAAAGAAAAAAATATTTGCGGTAAACATGACGCAAAAAAGTTTAAAATACATAAATGAGAAAAGGTTGGGGAAGCATGCGTCACATCCACGCAAATCGGCTATCGCTCAGCATTATGCTACGATCCTATGCAAGACAGAGCCCCAGCGCTGGTTTTCAGCGACAACCGGCGCCGACGTAATGACGTCGACCGGTGCAGCAAACAAATATTTAGACGGTGTACCAATACAGCGTACTTAAAGAAAAATAATTTATAAAAATTAAAATGTGATTCAATATATTAAATAGATGTAAAAAACAAAAAAGAAATAGACATTCTTAGGCGATTTTAGACGACGATAGGCGCTATTGCCTATAACACGATAGGCGCTTTTAGACGACGTTTACGGCAGTACCTCATAGATGCGCAACGGAAGCTGGATATGGTCACACTAAATGTCTCAATTATGTGATATACGTTGAACACGTAGGTCATCCAGCGTTCTTTTGGCACAGTTGACCCAAAGATTCCCCGTGTATAAGCACTGGCAATATGCCTTAAAAAGTGTTACTTTCACTAGTATGCTACACCGAGCGAATCGTCGGGCCAACATTTTACCTCGGACTGCTAATGCCCAACGCTCCCTTTCAATATCAACATTGTCCTTAAGGTTGTCAGTCAAAAAATGCCCTAATATTTGACTTTTGTCACTCTTTTGACGTTCAAGCCATTTAGGGTAATGTCAGGTGTAGTATCTGGGTATTCACCGCCAGCCTTAAAGACAATGTATTCGCAGCACTTTTTAATATTATAAACAAGTCCGTGTGAGGCAGCATACGCCTGACACCTGTCATCGGTGCCAGCAACGCCATGTCATAAGCGTAGGTGATACTATTTATTTTAACACTATGGTCGCTATATCCAACCCGCATATTGCTGAGGTCCACAATTAGGCCATCTATATATGTGCTAAACAGTCTAGGAGATGTCAGACCACCCTGTCTTACACCACACTCTAACCTATATGTCTCAGAGAGTGCATTGGACCACTTTACAATATTTTCTTGGTTCCTATACCAATACTGAAGGATCCTGAGGACTCCTGTCGGTACACCTCTATCCTTAAGCTCCCTCCAGAGTACATCATAATTTACCAGATCGAAGGCTCTGGAGAGATCCAAAAAACAGGCCTATACGTATGCGGATTTTACGATCAGTGTAATATTGGACCGTATGTTTGAGACTTACTATGGCGCTTCCCGTAGACAGTCCAGGTTGAAACCCGAACTGCGAGTCATCCACTGATAGAGATTCCTTCAAGCTAAAATCAATTATACTGTCCAGCAGTTTTGCCATTATGGTTGCGAGAGATATAGGTCGATAGTTTGATTTATCTGATATGTCGCCCGTCCTATTCTTAATTATGGGAACCACCAGTCTTTTCATTAGTTCTGCCGGCAAGTAAGAGCGACTTTGGCACATCCTATAAAACAACGACAAAAGCCTTGGCAGATGAACCTCAGCAAACTTGAAATGCTCAATACTGAGCCCGTCATGCTCGGGAAAATTGCCCTTGCTCATATTTTTAATTACTGTCGCAACTTGTCTGGCCGAAAAGGACTTCACTCCCTGATCTTCAGGCCCAGCATTGATCATATCAACTGAGGGACCCAAAAGAGGATCATATCATCTGAGGGACCCAAAGGAGATTACACTGCAAAATTTTCCTTATAAAGAATTATTATTATAAATTAGTTAAAAAGTTGTTTTCTACCCAATAAATCCTTTAATTGTTAAAAATGTTGTGTAATTATTTCCCAATATGATAGAAATCTTTACTACTGAACACAGTAGGTACAAATAACATAACGCAATAAAGCGTCCTGCGACGAGTGTAAAAAAAAAATCATTCTGTTTGTTTAAACTTTATTTATATAATTATTAAACTTTACGCAACTAAAGAAGTAGGTACAAGACGAGATATATCTATAGCTAGTACAATTCTAGAATTACATTAGAAATTTGCTTTACAAACTGTCAGCCTAAATGAATGATGTGATGAGGAGAGATGAAATATGTAACGAAAAGAGTGATGAAATGTTGATGGATAGAGAAGGAGACGAATCCCAAAAAAATGATGGATCGATTGTGTGAGGCATGATATGAAAGAGAAGGTAGTGAATGATAGCATGACGGTTGACAGTGGAGAATAGAAAGACAACTTGGTACGCGAATCCCAAATAACATGGGGCAAGGACAGGAAGATTATGATGATGAGACTAAATGGATGAAAACCTTTTAATAAAGCTAGTCAAGTGTCCATTCCTTCATTTCTGCTTATTCTTCATTCACATATATGGGAGTTGCAATTGTAGTACGAAGTTGGCGCATTTTCATGATAGGTCGTCTTCATTCTGGCCTTTGTGGTGCTTCATGCTCCAACTGCGATTCATCGCCATATGACTGGTCTCGTTGGCCTTGGTAGATAGGCCTCGAGAATGATTGGCTATTCCTTCCTTCGTACGATGAATTGTTTGGCCGATTGTAAGATCCATACGTTGACCTATACGGATGGCCGTTCCCAGAAATCGAATTGATGGGGTATCTAGTTTGCCTAGAAACATTATTATTAATGAAAATGACAATAAAATACATAAATTGCCTCTTGGATTTTTTAAGGGATTTAATAATTACTAATTGCGGTTTAATCCATACCTCGATCCTGTTGGATTGCCGTTTATTTGGCCATTTTCGGGAACGTACATTTGGTCATATGGCGGAATGTACATTTGACCGTTCGGTGGTGCGTACCCGTACACTGAGTGGTTTGGCCCGTAGATTGGGCTGGTGGGCCCGTACGTTCCGCCCATCGGGGGCCCGTACGTTCCACCCATCGGGGGCCCGTACGTTCCGCCCATCGGGGGCCCGTACGTTCCGCCCATCGGGGGCCCGTACGTTCCGCCCATCGGGGGCCCGTATGTTCCGCCCATTGGGGGCCCGTACGTTCCGCCCATCGGAGGCCCGTACGTTCCACCCATCGGAGGCCCGTAGATTCCACCCATCGGGGGCCCGTATGGACCCATCGATGATCCGTAAATTGGACCACCCGCTGGTCTGTACATTTGACCGTTTGATGGTATGCGTTCGATGGCCTGCGGATAATATAACGGGCCGGTCGGAGCCGCATACATTGGAGTATTTTGTATACTATTTGGGGCTTCAAATGTTGGTTTTTGTGAACGTGTCGCATCTGCTGGCCGGGCAAAGTTCGTAACAAGGGAGTCATTATAAGTTTTGCCGGCTACACCAAAGCTATTTTCACTTTTCAGCACTACGAATCCGTCTTGGAGTCCTAATTTTAAACCAGGGTTAAAACTGTGAGTATCGTTGTAGCCATTAACATATGACGTGTGCGACTCAGTGAAACTTCCTCTGCCATCTTCATATACTGGTATGCCTGAAATTAGCATTAGAATATTACATTTTACATAAACAAATAATTATCGTTTAACACAATCTAACGGCTGAATACTCTAACCCGACTGAATACATACACATACAGACACACTTCGCACAGGTATTCGCAATCGAATCATACTGTCACTAACATCCTTATTTTTATTTTATACTAGCTGACTCAACAGACGTTGTCATGTTAAAATTTTCTAATCTACTAGGTTATATAAAAACCATAAAAAAGACGTTCAGTTTTTCCCAAATTCGAACATTTTCCGGGAAACTTTTCCAATTTTTCTTTCCATAAAAACAGAATTCGGACTATAACGAACATTTTAAAACGAAAAATTTGCCAAATCGGTCCAACGGTCGAGCAATGCGTTTACCAACGAACAGCATTTTTTTATTTAAACAGGGTGGCAGGGACATTGACAACGGAGGACACGGTGGAGCATCGGGTGGAGGTCTGCTTGGCTTGGGCGGAGCATCGATCGCCGAGTCCTCGTGGAGGCGATCGGCGACAGTGATTTCTCGCGTCCGGCCCGGATTCGAGCCATGGTCCGTACCATGCGAGAAGAAATGGAAGGCCGTCACCTCCTTCTGCGAAGCAGTAATGCTCGCAAAGGAGGCGGAACGCGTGAGAGAGAGGCAAAATTTCCGCCCTCGCGCCCTCACGCCCCTAACTGCCGCAGGAGGAGACGCCCTGGGCGTCGGGAATCGCGAGCCGATTTCCGGCCACCGTAGGCGCGGGCTTGTGTACGGTGAGCAATGGGTAGCTCGCCGTCCGATAAGGACCAGGCCCGGGTCGACGGCGCGTTGTGTTCCACGCGCGCCTCAAAGATATGTCAGCAGAATTAACGAGGTCCGCTAGGGCCGATGCTTGCCGGGGTTGCGAAGACAATCGAAAGGGACCACGCACAATGAAGGGTTCCGTAGTTAGGATGAATTTATCCCAAAAACAAACTTAACTTTGTAGTTGAAAAACATGTTGTTCCATACATCGGTATACGTCAATTCTCCAATTGCAAATCTAAGTTTGTAATCGTATTTATTTTTATTTTTATAAAGCTACAAATTAACAATTTTTGAACTTTTTCCTTTAATTGTGCTGTGAGACCTTGCATTCTGCCAAATTTGATAATTCTAGGCCAACGGGAAATACCCTGTAGGTTTTGATTTATTTGAGAGTATCAAAATATGTCGCTTAAATGGTCGTATTTTATAATGCGTTGACTTAGAAGCTTGAGCTCCAAGGGACCACAGACCTAGGTATTATATATTAATTTGAACTTGATACTTCCATGCGTTCCTGAGAAAATTGGTCTTGACAGACTGACGGATGGAAAACGAAGTGATTCTATAAGGGTTCTGTTTTACATTTTGTGGTACGGAACCCTAAAAAACTTATTCTTATTTTAAGTCACCGTCAGTCTTATGCTGCCGTTGCTGTGTCACTCAAGGTTGAAACGTTGTATTTTCAATTCTTTATTATGAAAAGGGGTTTTTATTCATGTCAATCGTACCGTATCAACAATGTAACTTTAATTGAGGTAACTAGGCCAAAACATTATTAATTACGTACTTTGGCAAAGTGGTCGCAAGCGTTACTGCTGAGTATGAGATCCTGGGTTCGATTCCCGGGTCGGGCAAAGTGTTATTGGGTTTTTCCATTTGGAATTTCTCAGTAGCAGCCCGGAGTCTGGATTTGTGCCCGGTTAATGGCAATAGACTCACCCCCGATTACATGGGACTTAAAGATAACTGGTGAAATGTGGGTGTACTAAGGGTATATATACCTCTTGCCCTAACCCTTCGGGTATTACAGGTGTGATGTTATGTTATGTGTTCGGTTCAATGTTAGTCCTGTTATTGTTAATGTACAAGTACAACAAGACGGGAACATGCCTAAATCAAAGTAACGTTTATAGATCTTGGTCAGGTGTACCTATAGTAACACTAACATATTTTTCAGTCATGTTTAAGCTTCCATGTAATAGAGGTCGAGCCTTTTGCCAACAACCGGGCACAAGAAAAAAATCCTGACGGGAAAGCACTGCATGCCCGATCTGTGAGTCAAACATAAGACGTTATGGCAGCTAAGTCTCGAGTTAAGAACAAGATTATTATTATGTATTAATATTATTAGCTAAGTATGCGGAGTTAGGAACAAGTCTACAAGTTCTACAAGTCCCTGTAATGTCCCCGTAATGTCTATAAAAATATATAACAAACTACCTGAGTTATATTTTAGCGAAATAAAGTTTTTTTTTAACTAAATTCCCGATTTAGTTTAAAAAAAAACTTTATTTATTACAACTATTTTAATTACAGAAAAACAGTGTATTAAGTTGAAGGCCGATATAAGAACTGATTTCACAAACAATTATATGTAATTGATCTTATTGCTAGGTTTGACTTTATTACATAGGTTGGCGGCTGCGTACTCAGCGTTGTTACGATGAGTTAATTCCTCCCTCCATAAGATAAAAGCAACTCTTGCTTCTGACGACGTCTCTGCTGCCTTTGGATGCCTCGCTGCCTCTGATATCCTCTGATAGCTTAGTGATCTTCCATTGGTAAAGCTTCCAGGATGCTGCTGCTATTCATAAGATGTAGACGAGTACCGTAGTCCAACTAGGTGTGGCCATCATCATAGGCCAATTGATATCATCTGGTAAGGAGAGGTCGCTTGCTTTGTTTATGAGTTCATGGATACCCTCTAGTGAGATGTTTTCTAGTTGTAATTCATATTTAACAGTTTCTTCAAAGACTTGATGTTGCTCTGGTAAAGGTATGACCTCATTGATGACGATCGTGTCTGTATGTGCTCGTAATGTTCTGTTCATGACGTTAATTTGACAATCTTCTGTTAATGTGACGAGATAAATTCTTTTTGTCTGTAATCTGTAATTTACCTTTTTGTAGTCTGTCTTAGTGTTGCACTGTGTTTTGACAATTTCATCTTCGTTCAGGATAAGTAGCCAATTGTTATCACCGATCTTTTGAATTTTTCGTCTTCTTAGGCTCATCTTGGCAATTGTACAGTTTGATTGACGATGCTGAATGAGGGATGGGATGCAGTCTTCGGTGTCTTCAATTCTTCTATTGTCTTGCAAAGCTGGATGTCATCGGTCAGGGCTTGACAGTCTTCTTCTAAGTAGGTGTACTCATGATCCCCAAGTGCAAGGTATTTGGATTTAGGGATAATAGTAAGATTATTTTTGTTGGGGATGGAGTAGATATGAATAAGATCATAGGGTTGTGGGGCTACTGATGGGATTTCTAAGTTTATAGAGTGTACTGTACTATAGGCCTTAACTCTGATAGATTTTCGATCCTATGGATATTACTAAGATTAATAATAGCTACTGATCTAAACGAATAGGTGTTACCTAAGTTAATTATTTCCTCTATTAGGTTTTGAGGACTTATAACACTAGGACGCATGGTGCCCAGTTGTGCGAACGTCCTGGCATCTTCTAACAACATCAATTTATCTAAAATTTGTTTCGATTCGGATGCATTCAAAATATAGGAGAGCTTTCAAATTACACACACGTTCTTACATACAGTATATAGGTACTTACAATGGATTCTATCCAAACACACCACGGTCAGGAAAAGGGACAACTGTAACAAAATACTTTAGGTCAAACCAAAGGTTTCGTGCTTAAATGTTACTTAAGATATTAAAACTTACCTACCTGCCGGATAATATCCTAACTAATATTATAAATGCGAAAGTGAGTTTGTTTGTTTGTTACGCTTTCACGCTAAAACGGCTTAACGGATTTGGATGATATTTAGCACATGAGTAGACCATGACCCGAAGAAGGACATAGGCTACTTGTCATTCTGGATCTCAGACGAAGTCGCTGGCAACAGCTAGTTAGTAAATATTTTGTATAAAGAAATAATGAAACAACCTTTACCCATCTGTTTATTGGATGAAAAGTATGTTACAAAATATATCAGGAATGAGTTGGCAAAAAAAAATCCTGGCCAGACGCCAGGATTTTTTTTCAAGTACCTATCATCATAGTAAACTCAATCCTGATATATTTTTTAACATGCAGAAAAAAATTATTGATTAATAAAAAAAAATTAAAAATGACTTTTTTTAAACATTGCACTCATCGTTTATTTTAGTAATAAATGTTTCTCTTAAAAATCACTATACATTGATACATCACTTATGGCTATTGGGCGCCGAGAACATTCCTAGTTAGGTGGCTAAATTGTCACCTAATTAGGTCATTAACCAAATTTACTAACAATTGGTAAAAGTCGAGTTGAAATTCATTTTTGAATTTTTAATTAATCATAGTCTGGTAAAAATGTTTTAGCCAACCCACTCTACATATTTTCTAACATACTAAATTTGATTTTAAATACTTTTCATCCATTAAACAGATGGGTGAAGATCGTTCCTATATCGGATCCTCTTCTATTACAGACTACAGTCCTTTTACTTCTGTTAGCATCAACCTTAACGTAACGAAAATAAAGATCAATTTGGCAGTGATGCAAAATCAGAGGCAACATAACTGTGAGAGGACTTAGTGACAGCACATTCGAGACAACACAGTTATGTACACAATATACAGGTGGCAGCATTTGGCGGTGGCATTTTTGACAATGTACACAATATACATTGTCAAAAATGCCACCAAGACGTACTGAAAACATGTTTTGCTAAGCTACGGTTTCTAAGGAGAGCGCCGCCTCATAGCGTCTGCAATTGACCGGCGATTATGGCCGGCCGTTATGTGTCGGTCATCGCTCTTTAGGAAACTACAGCTTACCACAGAGTGAGTGCCTTAAAAGCAAAGCAATTAGTATTAAAAAAAAAAAAAAACTTACAAGTATCTTCATAGTTATCGTGACCCAAACCAATACTTATTTAGAAGACGTCAATCAGACATAAGTACTAGCGTTAAAACGAATTTACAAAGCTTTAAATACTAAGCAGTTAGTTATCTTGCGTGTGATAAGCACTTGATCTTTGACATCATAGCAATCATTTTTTAAGGAAAAAAGTGAAATATGTAAAGTACAATCGTCCGAACGGATATAGTTTATGAAACAGTATATTTGTTATATACCATTTTAAATTGAAATATCAATTCATTTATGTATTTTTTTTTTATGGATCGTGACGTGGTCTCTAATAAAGATTATTATTATTATTTTTTGTTTATTCATTTTATATCTTATTTATTTACATTTTTAAATATTTCTTAAAATAAAAAGCATTTAAAAAAAAACATAAAAAAAAAAAAAAATAGAGTTCCGCCGGTGTCGGGAGCAGGGTCCAAGCTACCGGTGGTTAGGACTGCAGAGACAGGAACCTCCTCACAATGCGGGCCATATCGAGGAGTACTGCTTTCTGAATCAGGCGTTTGATCCAACCGCCTAACGAGAACCTCGAGAGATATTGATCGAGGCTAGATCGGTAGTTATTCGTCAAGATAACTTCGTCCATAATTGCACAGATGAAACCTTCGGTTTCCCCGAAAAGGTCACCGAAACGTAGCCAGGATACAGACGCTAAGAAATCTACACCGGGCTCGTGAAGAGCCCGATAGAAGCGCCCGTTACTATGTATCAAGTTCGATACTATGTATCGAATTCAACCCAATTCTGCCGAGTTTTTCCAGTAACTAATATGTTTACTGCTGAGAGTTACTGGAAAAACTGGGTCGACATACCTACCTATGTAGGTATTATTAACCTCTACCTACCCCTTTCAAAAATACAGTCGTAATGATATATGTACTGCTGTAAATTCCCCTGACATAATTTTATGCCGAATTCCGCATTTTTCGAAGGGAAAATATCCTCCCGAATGAATTTCAGTCACAGCGGCCAATCTCAACGATGCCAAGTACGCAGGATAGTTCACTAATATTTGTATTTTTCCTTAAGGGTTCATTAGAAAACCAGCGTAAGACAGCATCTGTCTGGCATTAATGCTGAAATGAACCTTTTTGGCGCAGCCGTGAGGCACACACTATTGTTGTTAGAACATTAATTTCACTTTTTAATTTTGTATTTTGTGTTTCACGAACTGTGTCCAAATAAATGTTTTTCTTTCTCTCCTTCTTTTTGTGCAAACACAGGTGCACTCTCTATTTTTTACCCGACTGCCCCAGAAGGAAAGAAAGAAAGAAAGAAAACGTATTTATTGGGACTCCCACAGGACATTACAAATAAAATAAGGAAAGGAAGGAAGATAATAGTACCTGACTACCCCAGAAGGAGATAATGTTTTTCGAGAGTATGTATGTATGTTTGTATGTATGTCTATTTCTTAGGCACGCTCTGCAACTTAAACGGCTTGATGGATCTTAAAGTTGTCAAAATCTAAGAAGCCCGACTTCTCGCACTACAATGACATTATTTAAAAGCTTCACTATTTGAACAATATTCGCTAGGGTCGGACAGGTACGTCGGCAACTCGCTATAAAAGAGACAACTCTGACAATTTGATGAATAAGGTTTGTGTGTTTGCTAGTTGTTCAGCAAAATTGCGGCTCAAACAGTACTGATTGAGTCGCAAAACAAGAAAATTGAAGATCAACAGCGGACGATAAGAAATTATTTTGTCATAATCACGGAACAAACGAGGGTACTGGTAGATTTGTCCTCGAAAATTGAGAAGATCCAAGCTCAAGTTTCAATGGATACTTCGGAGAGCGCGATGAAAAAACCAGTCGGGCTACCTACTACACTTGCGAGGGAGATAAACGTTAGAAGTGGGGCTAAGGAACCGCACGAAAAGGTGACGGAACGTTCGCGCCGAGCGACCGAGCGAGCCAAGAATAAGGCTACGTTCACACTGCAAAAAACCAGCGAGAGTTTATCGGAAACCAGTTTTCGAAGATAACGTTGTTAGCGAAGAATAGAAAGTAGTTGCTATAATAAGAACCAAAAAGGTTACTTATGCCATACAAATAGGAGGAAACATTCAAATTGCTACACTTCAAGCAATTCAGAGGAAGAATTTTTTGCATGTGTGGTCACTACATCCAGACACAACTGAGAAGGCAATAGGTGAGCATGTGGCGGGAATCTGTGGATCTGCAGATATTAAAGCCGAAAAGTGCAAGAGACTATGCGTCATTTATGGTTGGAGTTCCGGAATCCTTTTTTGATAAGCTGAATAACGTAGATAGTTGGCCATTAAATGCGCAATTCAGCCAATGGGTGTGGTTTCGTAATACCCGCAAACCAGCAAAAGGCAATCAAAGTCAGCAATCAGTGCATTCAAGTATATTATCAGAATGTTCGAGGATTGAGAACGAAAACAAATACGTTCCACAATAATTTTTTGGCATCGACGTATGATCTCTTTGCAATTACAGAGTCAGGTCTCAATAAAGGGATTTATGACGGAAAATTTATTCCAACTGAATTCAACATAATGCGATGTGATCGAGCAGATATAATCGTGCTTTAGATTTGGTACTGTCAATGTTTGAGTTAAGTAACTTAGGGACACAACTTTCGGAAGAAGCTTTAGTTATTATTGAAACTCAACATCCGCTGTTGGTAATTACCGCCAGGCTTTCTCATCGGAAACCAGAGGGTAGCCGGGGGCTTTTTCAGAATGAAAGTGTTTCTTCACTCAATAGACACAGGTGGAATTTTAATAAAGCTGATTTTCTAGGTTTGTACAATTCATTTAGGCTAGTAAATTGGGAGTTCTTGTTTAACATCCAGAACTCCGAGGCGTCTTTAAGTTACTTTTATAAAATAGTGAATAAGATCCTTGATGAGTGCGTTTCTAAGAAAAATGTTAAAGTAAATACGCATGGGCCTAGGTTTAGTTATCCAGAATGGTACACATCTGGTTTGATGAGATAGATAGATTGAGGAGATATCAAATCAAAGTATAATTGTGATAGCGCCTATCACAAATTATACAAAAGAACTGGATCCCAGAATGATTATGAAATATTTTCTTGTTTTCGTACTCGTGTCAAATCAAAGATAGCTTCAACCTATGAAGTCTACCAAAACAGACTTCAGAAGAACGATTTCGGATTCCCTACAAGGTCGGCGTTTCCTATCTGACTACTCTGAGAAGACAGGCCGAAACAAACTCAGAGGTCACAGTCTCTTTTAAAGTCCAGACATAATCTAGGTCAGATCATGTGAAGACCATGTAGATTGGTGTCTGAAGTGTTCTTTTGAGGAAAGCATCATACAGATTGAGAGGGCCTGTCCAGGCAGTGCACGCATTTGTAAGTTATCGTGCAGCTCAACTCAGAATTTAAGGAGCTCAAGGATTTAACGAACAATACCAAAAAACGGACATTTGGGTAGGTCGCATAAAGTACTCACAACTGCCAGATTATCATTAAAAGTAACTGAGAAAAATAAATACATATGACCCACATAGTCCTCACATTCACAATAATTAAAACCAAAAAATATTATACTTCACAAAGTAAATATTCGAACAGGTCTTTTCTGCAAAACAAAGATAGTTTGAATGTCGGCGGCATTTCCCCACAATAGAGTACCGTACGACATTACACTATGAAAATAGCTAAAGTACACTAAACGGGCTGTCTCTATGTCAGTTAAATGACGATATTTTCTAACAGCATATGCTGCGGAGCTTAGCTTTTATGACAATTTATCCATATGTGGGCGCCACTGAAGCTTAGCATTCAAAGTTACGCCCAAGAATACTGTGCTATCTTCAGGATTCAATTCTTCGCCCTTTATCAACACTTTAGTTTTCACCTGCCTAACATGAAGTAGGGTAAATTTGTTTTTTTATTTTTATTCAGATGTATATTGTTAACATTGAACCAGTGAACTACTTTTGAGATTGCGGTATTTACATCGTCAATAACCAGCTGCTGACGTTTCAGTTTAAACAAAAGTGAAGTGTCATCCGCAAACAACACTATATCATGGTTATCCTTTATGAGGTAAGGCAAATCATTAATATAAATAAGAAACAAGAAAGCACCAAGAATTGAGCCCTGTTGGGACTCCCATTGTTACTATAGATCCGGGAGATCCATTCCATTAACGTCAACGCTCTGAATCCTATTACTCAAGTATGAAATAAGAAGATCCAGAGCGCTGTCCCGGATCCCATAGTGGCGGAGTTTCCTGATTAACGTGTCATGAAGAACGCAATCAAATGCCTTGGACAAATCACAAAAGATGTCCAAGGCATCAGATTTATCTTTCCATGCATTATAAATATGACCTAAAAGTTCAACACCGGTGTCAGTAGTTGAACGACCCCTTGTAAAAACGAACTGTTTGTTATGTAATAATTTATGTCTATTAAAAAATCTTTGCGATTGCTCTAAAATTAATTTCTCAAGAGCTAAAGTAGGTGCTACAATGTCAATAATAGACTTGGTAACTTTTACAGAGTTACCCCACAGATCTGCAGTATTTTTTATATTTAAATTGTGAAAAGTTTTAATTATGTCTCTACAGGTAATATGTTCAAAAAGAAATTCCGAATCGCAAAAATGAACATTTTCCTTTAGCAAAAACTCAGCAACAGAAGGTGATGAGATTAAGGATTTAGTAGTTGAAACGGGAATATCTGAAAATAAATTTTCAAAGGCCGCGGCGATTTGGGAGTCTGATTTTATTATGTTGTCATTAATAGACAGGCTGTAGTCAGTATTTTGGTTATTAGACCTTCCCGTTTCACTATTAATAATATTCCAAGTCATTTTAATTACATTACTACTATTTTTAATCTTCGAACTCAAATAAAGCGACTTGGCCATACAACAAACTTTTTTAAATAATTTTGAATAATTTCTAACATACCTATAGCTATATATAGCTGTGTTTACATAAGTCCTTTCATTGTACAGCTCATAAAGCCGTGTTCTACTTTTATGAATACCAAAGGCAGCCCAATCACTAAAAGATGGGTTACTATTAACCGAGATAGTCTTGGGAATAAAGATGGAATTAAATTGCTTACAGTATATATTAAAGAAATCATCATATAGATAATTAGGATCAGCATGAATAGACAAAACTGGTAATTTATTAATGAGTTTAACTTTAAAAGTTTCCAAGCAACTTACAGTTTTGGGGTTAACAGTGATATCCTTTTTAGCCACTTTGTTGTTTTGGTTTGTACTGAAACAGACCTATTATATTACTACAAGAACCTGAGTTTTCTAATAAATTAACATTAAAATCACCGCAAGTGTGATAATGGACTTATTTGAGTTACAAATCTTGTGTAACAACTTCATCCATTACCTTTTCAAAGCAGTCATGCAATCCTGAAGGGGGTCTGTACACACTTAATACAATAAACTGCTCCAATTCTATACAGGCTATTTCAACTGTTCGCTCAAGAGATAGGCTCACAATATCCTTACGGTCTTTATATTTAAGCTGGTTACTTACTAAAATTAATGAGCCACCGTGTACAGCATTAACTCTCAGTAGAGTTAATGCTGTACGCGGTGGCTCATTAATTTTAAAAAGCCACCAGTTCTTGTTCAATTTTAATAATCATCAGGTAGGTAGTTCATTCAGTAATGAACTACCTACCTGATGATTATTCATAAATCCTTGAATATTTTGATGCCTGGTGCATCAAAATATTCATTTTACAGATTTTAAACTTTTATTTGATTTTATTTCGCAATTCTGTACACTATTGCTAGAGGTTGCCTCTATTGTCTTAATTTCTAATTTAAATTATTATCAATGTCAATTTTTGATACCAAATTATTAGCTGATTTTTTTAACATGTCATAGCATTGCTCAATAGAAGCAATTTGTTAAGCCAAATTCTTAGCTGTAATAGAAAAGTAACATGATAGCGACACAGCTATCTGTCTTTTACAATACTTTGAAAAATAGTACCTATCCATACAAAATCTATCTTTTGTCCAATAAAAGTGGTTACCAACTTATGTTAGTAACCACTTTTAATCATTTATTCCATTTAATTGACACTAACAATTATTTGTTAGTGTCAATTAAATGGAATAAATGATTATTACTTGTCAAATTATGTAATGTCATATTAATTTCAGATCTAAAATTATTTTCTTCTTATGGCAAACTTTGGCTGTATGGGAATGTGAACATCACAATTTTTCTTAAAGTTAGGTTGCACAATGATCTTATAATATTGGAGTAATTCTCCTTTGTTCACATTACCCCATTAAAAAAAAAAATGTTAATAAATCAATTTTTTACTTCGAGTCAGGGACCAGGGTGGAGCACGCGCGCCTCAAAGAGATGTCAGCAGAACTGAAGGGGTCCGCTAGGGCCGATGCCTGCCGGGGTTGCGAAGAAAACCGAAAGGGAGATCGTGGCCCCCGGCAACAGGGCAACCGAAGGAACACGGGTGGGTTTTAGTCAGTAAGAGTCTGACACGCCCTCCCGCTCCGCCCAGAGCGGGAGAAGTTATTTGATGATTTCCCAGCCAAAAAAAAAAAAGGGTGGAGCAGATGCCCCACCTTGTCCCACCAGCCCGATACCTTGCCCTGGTACCCCCATAGACTTGCAGACTTGGGCGGACCCACTCCGCCCAAGTCTGCAAGTCTATTTTGATAATAATACCAGCCTATGATCAAAGTCGAAGTCTAATGACATACCGTCTGAGATGAAACTAAATAATAACCACTTCTGGGGACGACGTCTTCAAGCTCTTTGCTGCCCATTTCTCTCCAACGTTCACCTCATCAGATGCAACAATACATGGTTAATTACTGAAAGATCACAAGTATCCTCAAAATAGCTTAAATAGGGTCACATTTTCCGAAAAATATATACTTAAGTTTTTAAACAACTAAATTTATGGTGGTTTTCCATCAATATTTGTTAAAAATTGTGCATATGCAGTTTGGCCCTACCACTAAAAATAATTTTGAACCACTCAATTGAAACAGCACAATTCCCCGTCCTATTCTAACTTCTCATTTCAAAATATAGCTAGCTTCCCAACAGCATGGATTCTGCAATTTCCATAATATAAATACACGTAGTAAACATGAAATTGTGATACCCAAATTTAGATTAACTAAAACTAGTAAGTCTTTTCTTATAAACAATATCCGCTTTTATAACAAGTTGCCAAAGTCGGTTACAGAACTAAGCGTTGGAAATTCAAAACCCACATCAAACGTGTCCTTATCAAAAAAGCTTATTATAAGTAAAGTAAAGAAGTATGCCTTGCTGCAAGAGGACCTAAAGTCAGTGCGCAACTGGTGCATAAAGAACAGGATGACTCTTAACGCTGAAAAGTGTCAACACATAACCTTCACTAAAAAGCGAAATACCATTCCATCCTCGTATTCGCTGAATGGTCTAACGCTGCAGAAGGTCAAAACAATTCCTGATCTGGGAGTCTGCCTTGACAATCAGCTCACTTTCGTTCCCCACATAGACAATATTGTAAAAAATGCAACTTAAATACTAGGATTTCTGAAGCGTATCTGTCACGACTTTATGTCAAAAACTGCTCTACTTCACCCTCGTCTGAATTTAACAACTATCTGCCTTCCCCTTTTTTTAGGTGGGAAATTATCATATATCTTCTACTGCTCGGGGCGTGCCAGACTCTTACTGACTAAAACCCACCCGTGTTCCATTGCCTTGTTGCCGGGGACCACGATCTCCCTTCTATCTGCCTACCCACAAACGAGATTGTGAGTCGCATTATTTTTATCCTGAACAATTTTTTGATCGGCCATATTTTAAACATTTTGACAAAAAGGCCTATTCTGAGAAACGTCCCTATTCGGTACATTCGAAAACAATGTCGAATTCGACTTTTTCCGAATCCCATAATGTCGATATGGATGTCGAATATAGGCATTCGACCTTATTATTCGGTACATAACTCGATAAGTCGAGTTATGTACCGAATAATAGGGGGTCGGAAGACCCCGTAAAAATTTATAGTGCGGATATCATTGTCCACGACCAGTGTTGGCCCTTAGTTAACATAACTATCGGAAATTCCAAGGGCGTAGTTTTTATTGACACAGGTGCTTCGCATTGCCTCGCTAGCCCGTCACTTCATCGAGCATTGATGGACGTTGGTACTAAATTTGTAGAAAATCGACGCCCTGTCGCTCTGGGCGACGGATCGAGAACTACGCGCACAGTTCTCCGCAGTAAGTGTAACAAGGGCGCGATGTGCTAACCTCGTTCTTAGTTATTGTTGGGGTAAATTCGAGAACTCTATTGGATGGAGACTTCATAACTGATGCGGGTATTGTACTAACTTGCCACTTGCCCTGTTGATGATCCCAAAAATTTTGCTATTTCGATAAAGATCATAGTCATGTATGCGGAGGCTACGTGCATGGAGACATATCAGCTGTATTTGAGAGAGGACGAAGGCATGCAATTGTTAGCTGGGCAACGAACCCGGCTGAACAATCTGATTGCTGAGAAAGCCGATCGCTTCGCTGCTGATGGCGAACCTATAACTTTCGCGACACATCATATCAAGGTAGGAGAGAAACAAGAACCAATAGGTTCTCCTCCCTCCGATTTTCACCAGCTAATAGATTGATATTAGAGGAGTTAGACAAGCTGATGTGATATAAAAGTGCGAGTCTCCATGGGCAGCCAACGTGGTCTTGGTGACCAAAAACGACAGAGGTATGCGACTATGTATTGACTAGCGTAAATTGAATGCAGTCACAGAGCCAAATAGCTATCAACTTCCAAGGATAGATGATTTTCCCCCCGCAGCCAAAACCTGCAACTTCATGTCAAACCTTGACCTTCGATCAGGTTACGTCCAGGTTGCCGTAGCTCCCGAGGATCGGTACAAGACTGCGTTTGGTACATCCTACCATCAACACAACCTATCCATCCTATACAACCTATCCATCAGCGAATGATGGATAGGTTCAAGTCAAACCTTCAAGACACCTCCTTCCTCTGTTATTAAGATGACCCATCGTATACAACCTATTCATCAGCGAATGATGGATAGGTTCAAGTCAAACCTTCAAGACACCTCCTTCCTCTGTTATTAAGATGACCCATTGTATACAACCTATTCATCAGCGAATGTTGGATAGGTTCAAGTCAAACCATCAAGACACCTCCCTCCTCTGTTATTAAGATGACCTGATTGATCATTCTGTCAAACAACTTTGATCACCATCTTAAGGACCTTGAAGCTGTGTTTGACCGGCTTGAACTATTTAATTTAAGGGTCAATCGCGAGAAAAGTTTTTTTCGCCCGGGACTCTGTCAAGTTCTTAGGACATCTCATTTTTACTGTCCCACTCTTCGATCATATAACTTACGCATCGAGTATACTCCTGGTAAGTCCAACGTGATCGCCGACACTCTCTCACGCCCGGCCTGTACCGACGAGCTAGATTGCGACTTGTGCCAAACTGTAGTTGATGTTCCAACTAGGGATGCTCACGATTACCGCGAGATCCAGTTGGAGGATCCTAATGTCCGCTAGATTAAACAAGATCTTGAGGCATTGGACACACCAATTAGGGGGAAAACGTGGGCTGATTGCGGCTACGTTATCTCCGATGGTGTACTTTATGCACCGGAGACGTGTGAGAACAACGATGCGCGTCTAGTAGTACCGTCGACGTCGAATGAGCGAAGTAAGGTTCTCGCAACTACCACAACGCACCCACTGCCGGTCACCTAGGCGCACGCACCTTACAGCGTATCGCTTCGCGATATTACTGGCTAAGTATGAGGACGTTCATCACCAATTATATTAAGGAATGTGTTCCTTGTCAAGGGTACAAAGTAACATTCGTAAACCAACTGGGCTGGTTCAGTCACCAGCTGTGACGCAGCGGTTCGAAGTCATTACTGTAGACCTTTTCGAACCACTTCCGCAGACTAAGTCAGGTAACAAGTGTATCTTGATTATTGAAGACGTCTGTTCACGTTGGGTGGAATTATTCCCTTTGAAGAACGCAACTAGTTAGACTGCGCACAGGATCTTGTCCTGATTAATGAGGTTTTCTTACGATACGGTGTTCCTCGGAGATTGATTAGCGACAACGGGGTGCAGTTCATAAGTGAAATTATGCAACAGGTGTGTTTCGTTTTCGGTATCGACCAAGCGCTGACGCCGTATTTTCACCCTGAAGCGAACCCTGTCGAACGCAAAAATCGCGACCTAAAACTGCCATCCACGTGGGTCAGGAACACGCAACATGGGATATTCACCTAGTGGCCGTAAGATTTGCCATGAACTGTGCCGTGACTCATAGCACGGGTTATTCCCCTGCAATGGTAACATTCGGGCGTGAATTGCATACACTCGCAGATATCATTAACGACATGCGCGCTACTGTAGATAGTGATAAGTTTATAGCAAACGTGACGCCTTTTCTTAAGCGTCTGTCGACTGTCCTACTGGACGCAAGAGACGTACATGAGAAGGCGCAGGAAACTCAAAAAAGGTATGCGGACGAGCATCGCTGACCTGCACCCGATTATACAGTAGGTGATATGGTGTTGTTCAAAACCCAAGGGTCTAATGATGCTGGTCGAGGGCAAACTCCCAAATTTATTGCCAGGCGTGATGGGCCATGCAGGATACGCGAGGTCTTAGGTAGTGTGACTTATAATCTCGAGCGTGTCCATGGGGAGATGTTAAGGAAATTCTAAAAGAATAGATAAATGAATCATTGGCACTTTGATCATAGTTCAGACGATTGCGGCTCTGTTGCAAAATGGAATAACCAATCAAGCTTTTTACTAAAAACCAATTCGAACTTAATGGCGGCTGGGAACATGGGGCGAGTCGTTGCGCAGTAACGAATTCATGTGTCAGCGGGGGTTAGGGGTGCGGTACTGCGCAGCGAGTAGCGCACTTCAGAGCCGCCATCGAACTGTACCTAAATAAATGAAACAATTTTGTAGGTATAGCAAATTATTATTTACGATAATGGCTGGCCAAATTGCAGAGTTCTTTGATACGTACTAATCTTAATCGTTTTCACCCCGCGATTACTTTATATCAAAATTAGGTAGGTAAACACTTATGATAACACAGGCAAATTAATCTTTATTATTATTTTTAGAACTTTAATTTCAGTACCTATTGTATTGAATCATCTGCCTAGCCTTTTCCCAACTATGTTCGGGTCGACTTCCAGTCTAACCGAATGCCGCTGAATACCAATATTTTACATGGAGCGACTGCCTATCTGACCTTCACAACCTAGTTACTAGCTAGCATGATACCCCTTGGTAAGACTGGTTGTCAGACTTTTGGGCTTCTAACTACCCGTAACGACTGTCAAAGATCTACAAATGACAGCCGGGACCAACGGCTTAACGTACTTTCTGAGGCACGGAGGGGTCTTGGTATGTAAAGATAGCCACCCACCCATCAATCCATCCACGGACCAACCACGGCAAGCGTAGCTTAACCTGATCGATCCACCCGTGCGGCTGTTATTACTTCGCCACAAGCCCCATCCTACCTATTGTATTGAATGTGATCACTATTCGATCATTCGAACTTTCCCATCTGTACTGACTTGTAATTTTGACCCACAATATGACAAAGGCGAAAGGCCCCTTCTCGTTTGTAGAAGGGTAGGTTGATAAGTCACCTATCTATTGTCATTATCTTCTTGACCCTGTTTATTTTTTTGTGCGCCGTTCTACTTTGGCAGTATTTTCACTATTTTATATAAGCATAAGCGTAATCAGCCTACAATCTCACTGCTGGGACACCGGCCTCCTCTTGGTGAGAGGGAGTGGGCCGTGACCCAACATTTTTTTTGTACATTGTTCTCACATATAGAAGCAACAAGAATGATGTGCCCAGGATTTTGTAATATCTATATTTAAAAGAGTGTCCTTGGAGTTTCTTGCCCGTTCTTCTCCATAGAGATCTACGTTTTGGAATGGGCAATTAACTTCAACTTTCTGACTAACTTACCGACTCTTTGACAATTCAAAAGTGCCTGTAAATGGTTAAATTGAAATAAATGCTTTGAGTTTGAGTTTGAACACGCGGGTGGTTTGCGTGTTGGTTTCATAAAAATCTCGTAATTTTTCAATCCTTGTTAGTTCAATCTGCAAAATATTTCTTAGGGCTTGGTGCCCCATAGTAAACGTAGCGTTATCACATTACTAAGTCATAGTTTATTAACAGTCTATACAGACGCATACGGAAGACTAAATTCCCCACAAAGGTAATCCCTTGCCAAATTTCAATCAATTGCAGATGACAATGTTGCAGGAAGTGAGTATATAGATAAGAAGTCAACAATGTTGCAGTCTACAATGTTGCATAGTTCCCACGCAGATGACAATGATACAGAAAGTGAGTATATAGATAAGAAGTCAACAATGTTGCAGTCTACAATGTTGCATAGTTCCCACGCAGATGACAATGATGCAGAAAGTGAGTATATAGATAAGAAGTCAACAATGTTGCAGTCTACAATGTTGCAGTCTACAATGTTGCATAGTTCCCACGCAGATGACAATGTTGCAGGAAGTGAGTATATAGATAAGAAGTCAACAATGTTGCAGTCCACAATGTTGCAGTCTACAATGTTGCATAGTTCCCACGCAGATGACAATGTTGCAGGAAGTGAGTATATAGATAAGAAGTCAACAATGTTGCATAGTTCCCACGCAGATGACAATGTTGCAGGAAGTAAGTATATAGATAAGAAGTCAACAATGTTGCAGTCAGTGTTGCAACAATGTTCCTACGCAGATGACAATGTTGCAGGAAGTGAGTATATAGAGAAGAAGTCAACAATGTTGCAGTCCACAATGTTGTATAGTTCCTACGCAGATGACAATGTTGCAGGAAGTGAGTATATAGATAAGAAGTCAACAATGTTGCAGTCCACAATGTTGCATAGTTCCCACGCAGATAAGATGACAATGTTCCCACGCTACGAGCCGGTGCCGGCCGTTGAGATGGTCCTGGAAGTTTATAGTAGAGATGACGATGTCTTGGGTGATAAGTATTTAGGGGGGTCAGCGTTGAGTTGGTTCTGGTCGCGGCGGTTAGTTGCAGGACTGCCAGCTGGCATCGGCGATAAGGATGCGCGGGTAGTAGCGTTGCTAGTAGCGGTGACGCTGCCTTTGGTGATAGGTGATAAGGATTTAGGGGGTCGCGTTGAGTTGGTTCATGTTTGAATATTCCTCTCGCAGTGATCGATATATAATAGTAGTTTTTTTGATAAGTAAAAGCATGATTTGGTGGGATTTATGATGAGCGCATCATGCGCTTAGTTAATGGTTTATTATTATTAATTATCCGTGTTGTGAAATGCAATTCATCATTTTTATTATACCAGCTCATTCCTAACGTTTTATTTTGACACTGATCTCCTAATGACAACCTTTTATATATGTCATGGGCAGTGATGTCCAAATTAAATATCCATTAATGTAAAGTAGACCTGCCGATTTTAAGGTATTAGTAACCTTTTCGCACATCTGTAATAAACTAGCTAAATCATCATTTCCTATCAACACAGCATCGACGTAGAAGTCATTCCTGATCACGGCAGACACCTGTTCATCCTCATATTCTGGCGACTTATGGTTTTGGGGCAATCGGTGAGGTTGAATATAAAGTTTTTTTTTATATAACTTATTAGACTTTAATTTATTAAAGGTTACACTTTGGTACAAGAATCTAGCTTAAAGTTTTGATCGAGAGTAAATGTCTGTCACTGCACGTGCATACGACACGGCCCACATACCTAGATACACTGCACTCACACAAACGAGGCGATAACACGCACGAGTTGTTTCAGACACCTCATGCAGTCATGCTAAAATAAGGCGCTGACGCCGTGCCATACGTCACGGTGTTGAGACGATCTACACTTATTGGGTTCAACGGATGTTTACGCCATAGAATAAATTTTTAATCCCGACACCCAGGGCGTCTCCTCCTACGGCGGTTAGGGGCGTGAGGACGCAAACTTTGCCTCTTCCTCATGCATTCCGCCTCCTTCTCCTCTCTTCTCGCGAGCATTACTGCATAGCAGAAGGAGGTGACAGCCTCCCATTTCCTCTCGCTTCGTACCATGGTCTGAACCGGAGCCAGGCGAGAGATCACCACCGCCGATCGTCTCCACGAGGACACGGCGGTGCTCTGCCCAAGCTGGGCAGACCTCCACCGTATGCTCCACTGTGTCCTCCGGGCGACCCACACAATGGTGACACCAATGCGTTTCCTCCCGCATCATGTAATACCTACCAAGTATTTTCAACAAAAACAGGAAAAATTTCATATAAATTAAAAATAATTGCAACAATAACAAACGAATTAAACAAATACATGTATTTCCCAAACAGGTTTTTATAGCAGATAAAAATTATTTATGTACAGAGTGGCGATTATGTTATCACATTAAATAGTACAGCGCTTATTATAAGTTGTTATTAGTGTGTTAAAACAAAAATCTTAAAAAAAAAATGAATTTTTCTAACAAAAATTTGGCAAAAATACCTTGATACTATCTTGAAACCCTTGAAACCCGTGATACTATTAAGTTTACTGACCTGTAAAAGCGGCAGCGCCGCGGTGCGGGGGCTCGGCGGCACACACATACTAAGCGACAGTGGGACTAGTGGGAGGTAGGTATTGTACTTGCGCATGTGGGCACTAAACAAGTACGGGGCGTTGGTATCAACAATTTAACACAAACTTTATGGTATTGTCACCAAACAGTCACAAATTAAATTTAAAAACCTCTACTTAAAAGTTCAATTTATTCATTTTATTTATTTTTTTTAATTTTCGATATGTCCACCGTGCTTCTGAATGCATAATCGACACCGTCGTACGATATTATTACGGACCATATCGGTGTTCACAACACAAAAACAATAAAAGCGTCTGATTTCGCATGAACTGTCACACCACTTTCACTCATTTACCTGCCTACAACTAATTTTACTGTTGTAATAACGTGTCTTAATCTCGCAAAAACTGTCACAATACTTAAGTAATCTACAACTAATAATACCTATCCTATTGCTATTACAAACAAAACAAGAAACTTAACAAAATGTCCTCAAAACAATAACAACAATAAAAATACGCAGGGCGTGTTTGCGAAATTGCGAATAGGCAACTCTTATGCGGGTTGCAGATCAAGAGCTAAGCTAAGTTAGTTCAGCTTAGCTCGCATAGCTGAAGCAGGTTTTTATACTTGTGTGCAGACTGCAAACTAAGCTATGTGAGTTAACTAAAATATGCGCAGCTAAGTTAGTTGTATTTGCCGATACACAGCTAAGCGAGCTAAGCTAAGCCCCTCCCGCACCCTTCCGCACTTCCTTTGAACTTCGCAACACTGACTGAGCTTTCGTTTAGTTTTTGGTGTGCACAGGACATATTTTTAGCTTATATTAGCTTAGCTTAGCTAGCTTAGCTTAGTATAGTTTCGGCATAGCTTAACTCTTGGTCTGCAACCCGCATTAATCGTAAACTATCCTCAAGGATACCGGCGCGAGGACTAAGTGAGTCACAAACGCACACGCCGCCGAAAAATATGATGAGATTTATGCGTTAAATCGTTAGCATTATGAACATGCGTCGCAATTTTTTTTTCATTCCCCCGCTGAGAGATACCCCGCATTCCCTTATTTTTTAATTTTGCGCATAGAGTACCCATGCCTTAAACTATTAGCCATAAAGACATTTTTCGCTTGATTTGTTTACGTTTAATGTAATTGTTAGTAATTCCAAGTAATTCGGAATGGCATCGTTTGAACTACCTATCTTCGCCGGCCATGGGTCTTTGACCTACTAGTATCCGTCAGGTGATTTTCTTTATGATGTTTAAAATGCAGTTTAAAATGTTTCAAAAAGTTAAGGACAGTCTCATACTACCGTTTTCTTGTAGCGACAACAATTAAGGTACCTACCCTTATTACCCCATCTCAAAATCCACCATGTATATGTTATGATTGACTACTTAACTCCATAAAGGTATAGCGTGATGATAATCTTTTAAAAGGTTAAATCCGTAACTATCTGCAATATTCTAACCTTTTGGATAGTCTTTTTGCAATCTGCGGTAAACTATAGAAGAATACGAAAATAATGCAATATTGCTCACTCCGAGAGTGATAATAATTTTTGAAAACTCTATTTGACGTTTCCATTATTTGAATTATTATACCAATTTTCAAGTTAATCAAGCCACACAGTAAAATCCTTCCCTGTAAAAATGAATACCCCTTTTCAGCCCGTCAGGGGTAGATTTTCAAAAAACCCTGATATACGTTTTTATTTATTTTTAGTCTTAAGTGTATAAATACTGAGTTTCGAGTTAATCAGACCCCTCGTTAAATTTCTTCCATACAAACTCTAACACCCCCCAATCCTACTTTAGGGGGTTGTTTAGAAAAACTAAAAATGGTGAACTTTATAATTTATATACATAAGTATTCGTGCCAAGTTTCAAGTTTATTAACTCAAGGATTAAGATTTTTCATACAAACAAAAGCCCCCTTTTTACCGCCTTTTAAGGGGGAAATTTTAATTCGACCTTTAGTTCGAATTTCCAAAAACCCTTTCTTAGTGGATGCCTACGTTATAATAACTACTTGTGTGCCAAATTTCAGCTCAATCCTTTCATTGGTTTGAGCTGTGCGTTGATAGATCAGTCAGTCAGTCAGTCAGTTAGTTAGTTAGTCAGTCAGTCATTCATTCAGTCACCTTTTCCTTTTAGATATAGATTATGCATGCTTCAAATACGTAATGTAGAATATGTGGTTTGAATTAATGGGAAAAAAAAGCCTAATCGCCACACTGTATACTGACTGTCCGATAAAAAAATATTACCTACTAGCTCCAACCCGTGACTTCGGCCGCATAAAATTTCTTGTTTTAACATAAAATAGACCTTTCACGAAGCCGTCGTCTACGCATTGTGTATATCAAACAAAGTAGCTTTGTACAAAAATTGTTGCCGAGAAACGACTTCTATTTTTGGTCTGAAAATTCAGCAGTAGGTATATAAATTTAAATTATAATATAACATTTAAATCTTGTTTTCGTAAAAAATAAATAAAAAAAGTTGGAAATTCAACCTTCAATATGTCCGTAACCAGAAGATTTCCAGGTATGGTCCAGTACAAAACAATGATCATAATAATGGAAAAACAAAGTGACTCTTGGCTTCGTCAAGGATATTTTTACACCCGTTTTATTTTATGATACTCGGCAAAACCGTATCTTCCCATTAGTGAAAGATTTTTTGGTATCGGATCAGTAGTTACGAAGATAACCCCCTACATACAAACTCACAAGTCTTACCTCTTTATAATATTTATATTTATTTATTTGCACAATGTACACACGTTTACAGGCTATGACTAAGCTAACACTCAAGAGTACATGACCCTCTTAGCCTGGCTATCCAGCTATGACATGTATATCCTTATTATTCTTTAATATTATTAAACGTCGGGTCTGTCTGAACGAGATAAACCCAAAAACTACGGAACGGAATAAATTGGCTGAAAAATGACGATTATTGTCGAAGATGTTGGAAAAATCATGCCGATTGAGAGCTTTATTGGCGTGCGCCACGTAAGCCGTTAGAGATACATCAAATTTATGTTCTACAAGATTGAAGATCTTAAAAAGTTCAATGACAAAATTCGCAATGGCATATGTCTATCTTCTAAGGATGACCCACAGTAACCATTATTATCTTTCAGAATTTGATAAAAATTCTATTGTTATTGCCGAAGCTATATTAACCGGTATCATATTAATCCTTATCCAATAAAATATGTTATTTAAATTGGGCTTTTAATTTAGATTAAAATATGCTTTAACATTATATCATTTAAATGAATGTTTTAAAAGATATCACAGATTCAAAATTACGCATAACAAAATAATTGTGGTTGGAGCGCAGCGGTAGGGGTCAATAACCTTTTCCTAGACTATTAGGTATGTTATATCGGTACTGACCGGTAGTACGTTCCTGTGGGATATTTTCCGACATCCGAACGGGCGAAGCCGTGGGCAAAAGCAAGTTCATAATAAACCTAATTAATTTTTTAGTTAAATTACCATTTCCTACCATATTTGCCAATTTTGTTCAAATGTGTCTCTTTATTTGTTTTGCATATAAAGTCGGAATATTCTAGCGATAAGAGTTTAAACTACAGATAATACGGTGAAGCAAAAAGGAGGGTTATGATTTTGACCGGTATGTATGTTTGTTCATCTGTTACCTCATAACTTCTAAGCTCCTAATCATAATTTGATAAATGAGGTATCACTGGAAGCGTCTTGATTGTCGGCTAGTTATAGGCTATGTGACGTCACATTAAATGCAATATGGCGCCCTCTAGAGGACATTAAGTAAAGAACTAAAAAAATGTTTTTTAATTGTACCATGTTGGGTATGAAATGAAAGGGCTTTATGAGTACATTACAAATATATATTTATATCATATTTTCTAATTAAATAAATATGTTTAAATTGTTAAAAACAAGCAAAAGTGAGACTGCTACGTACGGCGCGGCTGTAAAATTAATACCTATTATAACAATAACACCCCAACAAAAAAGTTTTAAGCTGCTCTGCAAATACTTTATCACGAAATTATAACCCCAAAATAATTGAAATAAAAAGTAAGTTCAAAAACTAAAACTTGACTACTGAAAAATCACGCTTTAAAAAGTATGAAACAAGAAATATTTCAGACAGAAATCAAGACATAGGTACAAAAATGGTCAAGGTAAAGCCGTGATTTATTCAACAAGGTAAGGTCGCATGCCTGTACCACACCTATAAAATTATAATGGCTAGACCCAGTTGTTAAGGCTTTGCCTTCTTCTTCTTTCGTGTCGACGGTACATCTGTATTGATTGGGCCCAGTAGGTGATCATTATTTATTGCGCTGTCAGAGGCGTTGTTCAGATCAAAAGGGTGCAGGTGAACGGACAATAGGGACACTAGCAGATAGGACATAGTCTATTCAGGAGCACTGCACTCGCACTGAATGTTGGGTGAATCGATTGTGCCCTACTTCGGCCATTATGTTTGCTGCGGCCTACCTGGGTACGCAATCAAAGCAGAGATTTCCAAATAGACACCTGCAGTTGGCGACCGGGAGGCGGGTGTTCTTGGGGCTTTACAAAACCTCTCCTCCCACAATTTAGTTCCCTCTTTGAGTGGCCTGTCTTTGATTGCCTGTGTGAACCGTAAGAAGTTCCCGTAACTTTTAAGTCTACCAGCACGCGTAGCATGAACACCGTAGAAACGAGTTTTGTCGACGAAAGCATAGACAAAAATGATGTTCTGTGTAGACAGGACGGCAGGAAAGTAGAAAGACTCAACTGCACTTTTTACGGAATTCACTCTTTATAATTCGACTCAGAATTCTTTGTTTCATCATAGGATATTTTTTTTTTTTGTTTGATTCTCAAATATTTTTTTTTTTTTTTGTTATTAAGTCACTTCAACTACAAAAAAAAATCTCAAAGTGTCGAAGTATCGTGTTTTGGAAGAAAAAATATTACAGTAATATTGGATTTAACCATTTCCTTGGTAATGGTGCCGATTCTCTTGTACACCGAACTATACTATCACTAGAACTCCTCTCTATGAGAATCTTAAAACTATTCTACAATAAAAAATCTCTAAATTTAAATATAATTTTGACACACTAAAATCATATTTGACAATCGCGAATCCACGTGGTACTTGTTTGTCCTACCCCGTGAATTTTTTTTAAAGCCGGAGACGCGCACGCTTGACGTATTTTGTATGGAATTTTTTACTTTTTGTATGGAAAATAAGAAAAATTATTACCTACATATTGAGTCATAAGGGTATGACGGTTTAATAAAGGAGGTCGAAATTTTCACACACCATTTTCGAGATATAAGCAAAAGAAAAAAAGATACAGTACTGTTTTTGCACCTGAATTCGAGATGTTGGTGTGAATTTTGGTTATGATATTAATTACATATCACAGTTTTGCGTTCAAAACGCTCTCCTGTAAAATCATAATTTTGTAGATAATCGCATATACTTTGTGGCCGTCAAGTAAAAAAATTTCTACTGTCTTTAGCATGGCGATTACAAATTCAAATTGTCTTCTCTGCCTTAGTGATTGTGACAGTTTGGGATAGAAAACTTCCTTCTGAAATAGTCTACATGTAAGAGGACCTAGACAAAGATCGTTAGAAGTGAAAGACAAAATGACAGATTGTGGAATGATTTCTACAGTGCGATGTCAAAAATGGAGAAACGAAATGTCACTTTGTATATAAAGAGCTGTCTCTATTCTTTGTAGAATTAGAAAGCCTCATGCAACGCGTGCTGGAGTAGTCGTGTAGTCGTAAAGGGGATGTCGGGAATCAGATTTTTCGTTCTTTTTTTCCAGCGCGCATGCGACATCGCAATTCGATAATCGATATTGACAGACAACGCAAAGCCGTACGAAGGGTACGGCTTTGCGTTGTCTGTCAATCAATGAATAAATATTTATAAGATTTTTTTTAAGTAGATGTTTTGTTGCTCAAGAAAGTAATTAAATGCTTCAAGGACCTTTTGAGCCTTAAATGACGTCGACAAGGCTTTTGCTAAACGTTTATGCAATTAAGAAATGTATTGAAAACTCCAGTCCGGGGCATTGGTCCAACTGCTCTGTCCAACTAGTTGGACCATGGATCTTCACTAGGGGCAGTTGCCCAACTTTAAAAATAGTTGGACCACAGCACCTTTTGAGAGTTCCGTGGTCCAATTCATTTAAAAAATAACTTGCCAATTCTAAGAACCTCAACTGCATCTTTATGTGTATATGGTACTTACTGTTTTACGGTTATATTGAACCTCTAATCATTATGGCGGCGCTTCTTCCGATTATGGCGTCGCGCCAAATGATTCTTGTACTATAGGTAACAACGGGATTTTTTTCTTATTGTTTTTGTCCCACTACTGAGCAAAGATCTCCTCTATGGCCTTCCACTCATATCTGTGTGCTGGCTTCCCTGGCCAATCTCCCATTAACGTTTTCGTATTTTTTATTATTTAAAAATCCAGTAATTTATATCAATAAACCAGTAATTTATTTTTCATGCCTCAATGCCTCGATGTAAAGCATGAAATTGTGCTATCAAAGGTTACGCTCAATGCGAGATAACCTTCGTATATAAAACATCGTTGAACAATATTCAGTACGTTATAGCAGTTAGATATTTGCTAATTACTGTCGTTTTTAAAATCGCAATCATGAAGTTGATAGTAAGTATATTTTTAATTTAAGTACTTAATATCGGGTGTAGTTTTAATAAAACCCATGACGCATAAATCGAGATACGTTTATCTTTTCTTTTAGTTTAATAATAACTTTATTATTTATCATCAATTACAGTTATTAATTAATATTAATGCAGCCGTTAAATTTATCATCGTCATTGTGATCGAGACTCGTCAAATCTTATTCAACTATTACTTTTTATTTTTACGTTTTATGCGTCACGCCGTGGCGTTAAAAACGTTTTGTTCAAAGTAATCAGAGCTACCACTTAAAACGGATTTAGTTCTTTTTTTAATATTTTATTTGTTACAGGCGTACAGTATTCTCCTGCTGGTGATTCTGGAAGAATATTATTGTGAGTATTTATCTTTACTAAGTACTTCAATAGTTTTATAAGTACACGTAAATTAACCGACTTGAGATCTTAGTTCGATAAAATACACTTTATTATTTTACCTTAGTATTCATTTTGTATCAAATACGTTCTGTGCCCATAATATTATAACATTTCATCTTCACTGACTGGCACGGCAACGGCTAAGATTGAAGAAACAAAATTGTATGAATTCTTAGCATTGCCTCCATCTTTGTCGTGCCGTCGCCAACACAAAGCTAGAGACCTGCCACCACCTCCTAAAGCAATATTATTTTAATCTTACTTCAGTGTGGGAAAGAGATGGAGCTACACGTCCTGTATAGCTCCATCTGTTTCCCACACTGGTCTCACAATGGGAAAATACCAATTCGCAAGAAGCATGACTGTCGTAGCACAAACTTCAATGTCGCGTAGACCCAGCGTAGCAGCGTAGCGTGGCGTAGACCGGCGTAGACCCCCGTAGCACTACGCTAGATAACAAGTTGGATTAATATAATTAGTAAATTATCTTCTCTATCTCTTTAAGTTATTTAATAATATGATACAAAGTCGTGTGTCTGTTTACTTGATAGGGTTCGATACAGTTTTCATCATCATCTGAATTTCTTGAAAAAAGGTATTTACACATTCATATTATTCTTTAATTTCACCCGGGCAAAGGCGAGGCGGGTTACTAGGAAGTGTCACTGTCAAGTATGAATTCTGTCTCCCAATGAAGGCAGAATTCAATAACTACGACTTCTGTGCATAGGTACACACGGCGTCACTATGTTCTAACCCCTTAAATTTTAAAATGTTACACTGCTAAAACATTGAATTCGTTACGAATAATCTAAATAATACCTCAAAAAGACTTCATTGTTTCGACTTAGATTCGAACCATCGCATCACCGAACGTCGTCATACTCATACCGGCAGTTTGACGAACTAGCCAGCGAGCCAATACGATTTGGAATGAAATTGTTATGTACTATCGTCAGAGTCACTTTATTTTTAGGTCTCTGTCTAATCGGTAGATGTTATAATTTGAGGGTATCCATTAGCGTGTTTCTTTATAAAATTAATCCATACCCTCAAGTTATAACTACAACATCTGATGTATACGTTCACTTAAAACTATTGTTTATTTCAAGTGCTTCCTATTTTATCGTTTGCGTTAATAGGATGTCACTTCTCTAGGGACCCGTTTGTGTCAGTTGGCCAAATTATGTATATTATGATAACTGTAAATTATCAAATCAAATGGTAAAGTATACATTTTTGTAGTAAAATAAGATCAAAATTTTGTTAAATAATAGCAATAATAAATATGATTAAATGATTATTAAAGTGTTTTATTTTTCTTGTTTTTTTTAATTCTTAAGAAATATTACTAAAACACAATAGAAAAATACATTATATTAAAAAATAAATAATGCATGACAAAAAAAAAAGCACATTGCGTGCCTAGGATTTGAACCTCCGATCGTATGCACGGCAAGCGGTCTTGAAACCTCCGGTCTACTTTGACGTTGAATAACTTTACGTGGGTAAATATTAACCCTATTCCCTAAAATAATAAATTATTGAAATGAAATGTTTTTGCAAAATACTAAAAGTAACTTGGGCCTATCACGGATTTGAACGCACATGTCTTTTGGTGCTAACTACTTAATGGAGCTGTTTGTATATATTACCACTTACTAACAGTAACTATTGATTCTAGGTAAAAGTACATCTACAGTCAACAAGACAAGTACCAGCTGGGGCTATGATTACAGCCTCAATGACACCAGCGAGTACAAGATGAAGCGCGGCGACAAAGGATACAAATTTGAACCATTTTATAGCAACAGCAGTTCTGACCTAAAAAAGCACTACAATTCTAGGTCGGTCTATGATCAGTTTACATCGCCAGGGGCAACCGACAACAGCCAGTCGCATAGCTCTACGAATGACGTCATCAATGGCACCACTAACTCCAGATCAAACGACACGGTACCCAATAAAGTACTTTTCGAGACATCTGCTGGCGGAGAAACCACCACAGAATCCCACAGAGCACCTTTAACAAAAACGGATACAGTAACCGCGACAGAATCGCAAACAGAAGTCTCTGTTGCAACTGACAAAACATCATACGAAACACCGAGCTCTTCGCACAGCATCCCTGACAGGGATATAATCAGATATCCGAACGTCCCTTCAAACGGACAACTTTATGAAACAACATTTAGAGCTCCATATGGCTCACAGAATATTCCAATATATGCAGCTCCGACCGCCCCGTTATATTATCCGCAAGCTCCATCATACGTTCAAATGTACGGACCAGGGGATGGCTCTATGTATGGTATATCGAACGGCCAAATATACAGGCCACCGATGGGCCCAATGTACGGGCCGCCGATGGGTGGAACGTATGCGCCGACCGGCCCAATCTACGGGCTGTCGACCCACTCAATGTACGGGTACGCGCCGCCACAGAATGGTCAAATGTACGGGCCGCCAAATGGCCAAATGTACGTTCCCCAAAATGGCCAAACAAACGGCTATCCAACAGGGTCATTGTATGGATCAAACCGCAATTACTAATTGTTAAAGCCCAAAATTTCTTCAAGAAGCATAATTGTATTATTCTTGAAATAAATAATCAACAATGTTCCTAATTACAATGTTTCCAGTTGTTTGTAAATGTGGTACGTCAATTATGATAATATTTTAGTATAGTATAATATTTTATATATGTAAAACAACATATATAAAATATTATTCTTTCGGATTTTCGTTGTGGCGATATTATTTATAATATCTGCACAACCGAAAGGAAATCAACTTACAGTTGATTTTCCGAGTACTTCCACTTTGCCCCACCCGCGCCCACGCCCCACTGGTGGGGCAAAATGAAATGCTCAAAATTTTGCAGTGGAATCTGCCCCACTGGTTCGATTTGGTGGGATACTACTAGTTTTAAATCTTGTGGATTCTGCCCCACTAGGGTTGCCCCACCTTAGAATTTGTGTAAGTGCTCGTATGTCATATTTGTTTGGAAAAGAAAAAAATGTATATCTAACATTTCTTTATTTACTCAGCCAAGCCATATATACTCAGCCAATAGCTGATAGCTAAGTAAAAATGTGACTAGAATTGGTAACGTTAGACTTAGTCGTGTACTAAGTCTAACGTTACCATACTTAGGTAGTGTTTTTAAATAAAAGTACAAAAATAATTGTTTGGTAAATTTTATTTAGGTAGTACTATTTGTTTCTGGAAGGAATCGGGTTGTAAATCACATATTAATAATAGCACGATTTGCAACAAATAAAAATAAAATCTTAGTAAATACACTAAAGTAAATGTTTAAAATCACAGATATACAATAATTTGTTCTTACTGGTTCATTAATGTTTTTCATACTAAGTTCAAATCACAAATTGAGTATGATATTAATTATTCTAACTACTAAAATCATAATTACAGATTAGTCATTATTTGGCATGAAAAAATACTGTCTTCTGATTACCTATTTTAAATAAGGCATTAAATTGTAGGCATTCCATTTTACCCCACCAGTGGGGCGGCTTGATGGGGCAAAGTGGAAGTACTCGATTTTTCCTTGCATTAATACCTCCTTCTCATACAAAGAAGTAACGATCGTTGACCTCCATGCTAGCTCACAGAGACAAAAAGAGAAAACAGAGAAATTCAAGGTCGCGCGGTTTTTCATGATTAAACTTTAGAAAAACCGGCTAAGTGTGAGTCAAACTGACTCGCTAAGGGTTCCGCACCAATAAAACTTTTTAAATATTTAATCATAATACCAGCCTATTATAGCCTCACTGCAGGGCCAAATCCTCTTCTCATACAGAGAAGGCACGAGCATTGATCACTACGCTTGCTCAAGACGGGTTGGCGATTTCAAACTTAACTCAGCGTCACAATCGTCAACGCTCACGCTCCTCTCCGAAAATAACATTCAAACCATGTAGTTCAAACCAAGTATATTTATTTACCTTTAAATTAACAACAATAAGATTTCATAAGTAACACATTTCTTCAGAGCACAAGCCGTTAAATAACTGTTGTTAAATCAAAATTTAACAACAGTTATTTTTATCAACAGTTACTCAAATCATTTATTTTTGCATAAAAACACTGTTATAATAGTGTTATAAAAATTTACATGTTTCAAGTGATTGTACCGTAAGGCATGTAAAATGTATACAATCATAAAATACAATCAACAAATAAATAAAAAACAATCATAAAATACTTTAAGATATTAAATGAATGCAATGTCATACAGATTAATTATTTATTTAATAATAGTAATATTTAAATTATTTCAATGTCGTTCCTAGAATTATTACAATATTGAAAAATACATGCATAATAATAATTGTGATTACTTGATGTCACCGTGAGGTCTTAAGTTTGGAAAAATTATCGTTTAAGAAGTCGTTCAAGTTATATTAACATTTATCAACTAAAAGGCTCTTTAGAGTTTTCTTAAATAAGGCAGTATTTATTGCCCTTATTTCTTAAGGTGATTTATTGTAAATTACAAGAGCCATGTGAAACACACTTTTGTGCATTAAAGCGGTATGTGTTCGGCGGACACAGATGTGAAATGCGTCACGTTGTTGCCTATTACTATTCACTTCTGAGGCTAATATAAATATTTTTTATTGGTCTTAACAAATACTGAAACCTCATAGATAAATAGGCTTGGGAGGGTTAAAATTTTGTACTTCTGGAGAAACGGTTTACAGGTTTCGATTATATGAAACCCAAACATAGCCCTTATGCACCGTTTTTGTGCTTTAAAAATCAATATCAATCGATTTTTCTCAAAAAATTACACCACACCTCAGAACTGAAGCAACTAAACTATGATATGCAGTTAACAAGGTATTAATATTTGCAATCTGCTGCTGCATATACTGATTTATTAATTATTTTGTAAAGTGTTAGTCAGTAACACCAAGAAATTTCGTTGTTTGCACTTAAGATACAGGTTCACCCTTATAGTTAATCTGAAGCATAATTGCATTCATACGCTGATTAAAAAGGATTATTTAAGTTTTTGCAATGTTTGCCTTCAGATTATTGCTGTCTAGCAATTGAATTGCATTTAGGCTACTACTTATATCATACTCATAAGATATGCTGTCATTACACTTAATTGCAACAGTGTTGTCGTCAGCAAAGAGTATCATTGGGTTTGGGTTCGCATTTGAAAGGTCATTAATGTAAAATATAAAGAGTAGTAAACTCAGTATACCTCCTTGTGGGACACCATATTGTATTTTACGTCCCTTTGATAGGTATGTCTCCTCCTTCATAGTTCTAATATTAAGTCTATTAATTTGTGTATACTGAGTGCGGTTTTTGAGGTAAATTTATATTAATTTTAAGATGTTGCCTATTATGCCATAAGCCTCAAACTTATATAATAAGATGTCATGTATCACGTGATCAAAAGCCTGTGTCATGTCCATAAAGATGCCGCAGATCGGTAGTCACCTGTCAAGATTGGACATCAACGTTTGATTTTTTATCTAATAGTTCATGTAAAGAAACTGTTTGGTGATGCGGTGCGATTAGATTAAAAATTCGGGAATTAATTATATGAGCAAGGCGAGGTATGGTACGCTAAAAAATGTCCAACCAGACGAGAGCAAAGAAAAGCAATCCACTCACCATGCAATGCCGCCACGATGACCTGCGATTTCTTCTTGGAGATAGGTAGGTACTTGAGGCAGCCGGCAAGCACATGCGATAGCTAAGCACGTCCAGTTGAACGGGGTTTTTGATGGTCGCGGAAGATGGCGAGCACGCAAGCGAGATTCTTGTCTTTGTTATTAGCACGGAAGAAGAAATATGGATTATAATTTATTTATTTATTTATTTATTATTTGGCTCTTCAACAATGAGTACACTATTACTTTATAATTAGTACATTGCAAACTTAAGTCTAAGCGCCTCATAATAATATGGCGGCGCGGGCGGCGCGGGCGGAGCGGCACGGAGCGGCGCGGACGCAACTCAGCGGAGCGGTGATCGAGAGACGACTGAGACTCGCTCATCGGATACAAGCGCGAGCGATGAGTGAATGAATGCAATCCCTGACACTCGCCGATTGAACTATTTCGGCGCAACCACTGTTAATATATGCAACTTAGTCCTCAGCCCAGCAATATTTTGGTAAAGAATATTTAGATATTTAGGGGCGAAAAACAGATTCATATTCTGGCAACTGACAGTTTCTCTTTTACAATCCTTATATTTTCTTGCTTGATTGCCAATATCAAATCAAAGAGGTCATTAAATATAACCTTCATACCATGATTATTTAAGGATCCAGAGCGTGTAAATAAAGTATGATGGTAACTTAAGAGCCGTATTCGCACGGCTTGCACAAATCGAGATGTTTGCAAAATTCAATTCCAAGCACGTTGCGCTAGTGTGAGTGCCTGTCGGAGCGACATACACCTACAGTGAGCAATACTACCACGCACATATTGACAATTATTGCTTGACGCGATAGCACTGCTAGCTTTCGAAATGATATTTATGATAAATTTGGATGTGTTCCGTAATACCAAAAATTATGAATGAAAACTTAATATTTTCCTTTTTCTTTTTTTTGATAATTCTTCTGCAGAAACAATATTATAAATATTGTTGTTTATAATACAGAAAAAAACAATATAAAGACGTCATTTACGCTATAAAAATGTGCGAAATTAAATTCGTTTAAACTTCATTTTAGAAAAGTTTTTTGGAAGAAACAAGATGTAGGAGCCTAGATAAACACTGTCTAAATCTGAATAACAACAAAATATGGTGGCAATATGCCCAAATTGCAAATGATTTAGGTATTACGTTTGTATGGACAATTCAAGCCGCCGCGTTCTTAAATTTAAAATAGAGTCTAAATTATAGGCATGCTCATGGGTAATGATGTCCATATATAGCATACCATTGAATACTTCCAGTCTTGAGTTATACAGATTGTTATAATTATAGTAGTAATTAGATTTGGATGTTGGTAATGTAATTATAATATTAGTATTTTTTATGTCCTGTAGTATATTGTATCTAATGTCCGTTATTATGTCATAATAGTTATTTGTCTTTCTAAAGTCTTCCTCACCAACCATAATTATGCAAAAGTCATTCAATGTGAAATTTGACAGTTTCGTTTGTAAATCCTGTAAGAGAACTTTTATTCCAACATATGGTGTTAGATAGTAACATATGTGGTAGGTAGTTTCCAAGAATTTTTTCTTCTGCTAAGGCCAATATATTGTTGTTTTTATTTGCACTAATAATGCAGAGATTGTTTTTAACTACGGTCTGCGAATAAGACATCCCATTAGATATTGTTTCCTCTTTAGACTTGACCGGTGGCTCCATCTGTGTACTGGAATGTTGTGCTGTAGTATTTTGTTAATCTACTTTTTCATTGCTTTTCTTCAATATGGCAGACTCCGTTTGGGTTTGCTTGTTACTGCGAGGTACATTTGTCTGCTGTGAGAATTTTCTAGGGGTTTTGAGTGGAAATTGACTTAGACCAGATACAATTTGTTTATGCATATTTTGCGAATTAGATTGTTGTTCGCCTTCTTAAGCATCTCATTTTCTAGTATCAATGTGTCTATTTCGCTATTAGCACTCAATAATTTAGTAGTAAGGCCTTGTTTTTTTTTTTCTGTTGGGCTTCTCGCAGTTGACCTCTGAGGTCATGACTCCTTAACCGGACTTTCCTGTGTGTGCCTTAAGCTACTACATTTAAAACCTCCAGCCAGGGTTTATTCAACTATACTAATTAAAACTAGGTGAACGCTCGCTAAGAGCACCCCCTGTGGGGTACAAACCTCGGCTTAGGAGGACCTGGCGGCGACGTCGGAATGACGGGAGGCGTCTGTTTTTGTACACTGTGCTGGTTTCCCTACTGCTCGGACTGATGCGGACTGATGCCTGAGTGCCAAGCTGCCTAACTAAGCCATAGATTTATTCGAAGCTCAACTTAAAACATTTATTTCAATACCAATATACGAGCACTTTTGAATTGTGAAGACTCAGTCAGTCAGAAATACGAAATTAAAATCAAAATATTTTATGTCACATAATTATACAAATATATGTATATTTGTATAATTCACTTATAAAATCTCAGAAGCTGGGTACACGGTTCCAACTGGAAAACCCAGGAAGAAAATCCACGTTTACTCTTTTAAAAATAAAAGGCTTTCACAATGTTCTCAAATACAGTGTTAATAGGTATGGGAGAACAGTGTAGGGATGTCAACGGTACTTAACAAATTAACCATTTAAATGATTATCACCGTTAAACGTATGTAGGTAATGCTTGGCCTTTGACAGTAGTATTCTTACCAAGTAACTGTACTGTTAATAAGACTGAGGTCACTACAAGATAACCGAAGCCGTAAAGAAAACTTAGTTCAGCAACTAACTCTTTATCGCTGTACTTAAATATCACCGTTTTCTTTAACTATACATAATTTTGAGACGTAAGTAATGCTTGAACTTTGACAGTAGTCTTGCTACTGCAAGATAACCGAATCCGTTATAAGTCACACTCGCATCTTGCAACCTCTAGTACGATTGAGAGCTTAGTCAGGTATTTAATGAAGTAATTCACACGTAACATACTGTCTGCAGCCACCATGAAGTTAGTTGTAAGTGTTTTTTTTTTATTCTTTATTAACAATGATTTACTGACCACGTAATGTGTTGAGTTTGCCTGAATGTTTCGTTCTCCTGTTCCGAACAGGAGATCGAAACTTTGTTCGTCTCATGAAACAAATTCTTGAAAATTTAGTCCACGCTTAAACCATTGAGTCGGTTAATTTTTAACTTTATTCCAAGTATCATTAAGTTTTTAATATACATATAATTAACAACTTAGGAAAAACTACACCTAGGTGTTAGGTGACAAAAGGTAAGTTTAAAAAAAAAACCCCAAACCTATCGAGTATAAAGGGTTTTAAAATGTGATTACAAAAATATATACAAATTATGTTTATTATCAAATCAAATCAAATCAAATCAAAAATGTTTATTTGCTAGAAAATACATACAAATTCAAGGAAAGACCTTATGTCCTAAAAGTCTTTGTATTCTGCCTGCAAGCAAGCGTGCAAATTATTTAATTACGTCTATTTATGTAATTATTATCATGCAATTAATATTATTACAATTATTCTAAACTCAATTATTCATTTTCATTCAATACCTAACATTAATTTTTAAATTCCATAAATTCCTTAATGCTATAGAAACAACTCTCTTGTAGCCAAACGGCCAATTTTTTTTTTTTAATAGATTACCCTGCAACAATTTTATATCATTTGGAATGTTATTATAAATCAGTATACACATATTAAACACATTTTTTTTATAAATATCTTTATGACTTGGTGGTTGATACAATAAGTATTGAAATGTAATATTGAAATGTAATTTGGAATGAGATATGATTAAAAAAAAATATATCCAAAAGTGTAAAATAAAAAAGTATCATCTACCTACTTAAATTTTATATATCAAAATTTAATAGTCCATACCGTGGACAAGTGATGTTGGAACGTCGTGTCGGTTGTGCGTCGATTCTTTTAATTTATACAATAGTTTTGCTTGTTTTTTTTTTTTTAATTTGTTTTATCTTATTATTTTTATTGTTTTATTTATTTTGTAATCCCCTAGTGGGATTTATAGGTCCGTAGGTATCAGTGGCATCACAGCGGGCCTTATCAGAATACCAGCGCTGTGGTATTATTTATTTTTAATTAGAACTGTAACAGCGTCTGAATAAAGATTGAAATTCAAAAATGGCTCACTGGCCTAATTCTGAGTACATAAACCTGGTTTTGTAATAAGACCGAGTCCAAGATCTTGCCCATTGCTCTGTTGTCTGTTGGAGAGCAGTGGTGGCCCAGTGGAAGCGACTTAAGAGTCGTCGTAGGTCGTGGGTTCCAATCAAGGCAGGCACTTTACTTTGTGTAACTAATATCAACACTACTGCTCTCAAAACGGTGAAGGATAACATCGTGTGGAAACCGGCTTGTCCCCCTTGTACCAAACCGCACTGGGCCCGCGTGGTGGATTACAGCCCACTCCCTCTCACAGAGAGTAGGCCTGTGTCCCAGCAGTGGGAACATTATAGGCTGATTGTGCTCTGTTAAAGTGACCCTATTTATAGAATACGACGAACTGTGTTTTAGTAATACATAACTGTTACTTGCTATTTACTTGCTTGCTTGCTTTCATTATTGTAAACAATTTGGTCTATTATTATCGAAATTTTAGTATCGGTGTAATACGATCGCCAGTAACATGCTATCGAAAGTTAGCCCGCTGAAACAAATGTTAAGGATAGGTTATAACTCAGTTCTTACCATGCCGGCAGCATTTGCACAGGCACATTATGCGGAGCCCGAGGAACATGGTATTCACATAGTGATAAATCTCTGGTCAAACTAAAGCGAATCCCGCGCGAGATAAAGGACTAAATTTACTCGCGCTGATTGTGTCAACTAAAGGATAATTTCCATCAAACGACTCGCATCGTATCGGATCGGAACGGATTTTATAATCTTTAAAAGATATTAAATCGTGTACACAGTAGGTATTTCAAGTCCATATTACCAAGCTGCGCACAGCAGCTTGACCGCGGGCGTCTTCGCGATCGCATTTGAAATAAATGCTTTGAAAAATAAATGCTTTGAGTAGCCGAAAGTATGATGCGATGCGCGATCGGCTCCGTTCGCCTGTCATCGTATCGAACGGATCCTTTCAGCTGTTTCATCATTATTATTTTCTTCTTCTTCCTAATACAATAGCCAACAATTACCTCAAATTTAACCATTTTCAAAAATTAGAACACGTCTACACGGTAGAAATGAAACTGACTAGGCGCAGAAACGGATACGTTCGCAAGCGACGGTATGGAGCCAATCGTATGCACAGAGTACATTATACTATACTGAATGCATCGGCATCCTGCCGGACGCGATCGGCTGTCGCGCTTTTTTGAATCCAGAGCAAAGTGAGGGATTCTTTAGTAGAATCCTGAACGTAGCGAGGGATTCAAAGTACGTCGCCCGAGCCAAAAATATATTTTGCGTCCGAGTGATACACCCTACTTTTCATCACCCTCTATGAGAAAATAAAAGGCGCCTCATATTTTATTGTAATATAATTATTTAATAAGACATAGAGTAACAACTAAATTGAAATTAAATAGTACCTAATAATAAAACAACTAAAAACTTATATTTACATTTGAAACATTTTCGCAATTATGAAAATTTACTGTTACAATTTTATTAGGAATAGAGAATATTGTAGATTTTATATTCTGCGTGTTTGAAATAATGTCCGAATCTGGCTTATTTTGAGGAAAATGTGACGGTGAATCTCGTTGTTTCGATGTAGATGGGCGCGGTGACAGTGGCATGGATGGATTAACTGAAGGTTGCAATTTAATGTTTTCCACGATGCGTTTACATGTTTTCGCCTTGTTCTCAATGGAATCTTCTATATATCCCTCTGCTACAGCACTCGACTTCCATCGTCCATGTCACTTGAGAACAGCAGAAGTACGACGAAAACAATGTCCTGTATACAGTTTGATATATGGTAACTTCAAATAAGTAGCGATTTCTTGTGGCATGTTAGAAATTTTATTTTTTCCCATAACTTGTTTGAAGCACTTGCCATTTTGATAACGGATGAAAAACCGATTGGTCGGCTTCATATCAGCAGGACGCAGGTTCAGGTATTTCTGTACAATAGTTTTGTATTCTCCTCGGATTACGAAGGATCGGTCCATTTTTATTTTTGTGTCTGTCAGCTTTACTAACAGTAAATCATCCGAGTGATTTTCGACATCATCAACAGTTATTTTTAAAATATGTACTCCGAAAATTAAAGCCACCTGTAACAAAACCGAATGTGAATAAGACAAGTACCTATCGAAGTACAGGTTACAATAAAATGCGCATTTACATAACTACTAATTCACCATATACATAGTTACTTACTTTTGCGGCAAGAAAGACTTTGTCGGGTGCCTCATTAAGGAAAGTCTCCACGCTTTTGACTGAGAACACTTTAGATTTTTTAGGTTTAAATCCATGAAACATCCTCTTCAGATACGCTTTTAATTTCTAATGTGTCCAGTTTTTACGTCGTTATTAGAACTGACTGTTGATTTTAGCACTGAGTAGGTACTCCAAAGAGTGGAAGGTTGTTTAGTTTTGGCTAAATACTGGAAGTAGACCAAAAACACAGATTCTGAAAAATTGCATTTCTCCATTCCATAAAATTACCATAGGCTTTCATATATTCTCCCGGAGTTTTGCAGGTATAAATAGATGATGCAGAATATTGTTTATATTATTTATGTACGTCAGCCAATCAGCAATGTCGGATGTTCATATGTGACTTAACTACTGTACGGTTCGCTCGTTTTGTTTATTTCCTCGCACAATGCATAGTAAAACGTTGTATGCTACACGTGCGTAAGATGATTTCCGACTCGTGTCGATAAATGTAGTATGGAAAATGTCACTCGTCAAAAGTCATCTACTTTCCACGCTTATAGCATTAATAACTATTGTTTTTAAGCATTCTTTAGGTACATCTCTGTTTTAATGTTGTAGCTAATCAATAATAATAATACAATAATATATTTATTGACAAAAAGTTGTTACATTATATGTGTGTGAAACCCTGACTCCTGCGCTAGGTTATAACCTGTGTTACAGGAACCAGTGTCTTCTCCCAGTGGTTTAACACAGATATTATGCCATAAGATTTAAACAATTTTAAAGAATACAATTACCTGCATAGGCATATGTGCGAGGGTGTGGGTGTGTGTGTGTGTGTGTGTGTGTGTGTGTGTGTGTGTGTGTGTGTGTGTGTGTGTGTGTGTATGTGTGCGTGCGTGTGTGTGAAGGTTAGTGTGTGTATCTCAGGATGCGGGATTGTATGTGTGAATGTATATCATGGTATATATATATATTCATCGTGCATGTTTATAATGTGACCTGCCAATTGCAGGGTTTATGTTTGGTGGTTTATGTTATGAGTTGTTCTGTCTGTATGTAATCCAGTGTTTGGAGCCAGGTGTTTATTTTCTTTTTAATTTCATTTTTAGGGAATGGGTTAATCTGTAGGGTCTTGTTTATCTTATTATAGATATGCGTAGCTAGAAAAAGACGTTGCCGTCTAGCTAAGGTCTAATCACAGGTCACTTAATAACAGATGGATATAAAGTACATAATTAGAGGACCTTATTATAGAACCCCTTACATACTTATATTGTAGGCCATGTCGAAATAATGTTATCTTATTATGGGATGCTAGCAAAAAATATTCAAAAGTGCCTTTTAATGGTCTAATTTAAATAAACAATTTCACTTTGTAGCGTTTACCTGTTTTCAGTGGCGTATTTTAAGATTTAGCGCTCTGGGCCTGAAAGGTTTGCCGCCTCATAAATTAACCGAAAAAAGCAAAAACTTTTAATTATGAAGTAAAATCCAGCAGTATGTTCATGTAGGTTGAGAATAATTTATGATAATTTGAATTCAATAATAAAAAAAATAAACAAAAAAGGCCATACAAAGAAAATAAAAACCATTTAATAAATTATTTACATTTTTTCCGATGGACAGATTGATTGGTTAACAAATTCTTCAATGACACTGTCAACTCATAATTAACGGATTTTGTCAAGTCAGCTTCTGTAGTAAGAATAGAGCTAAACTGTACGCTTAAACGGGAACGTTGATATTTTTTAGGGTTCCGTACCCGAAGGGTTCAAAATGGAACCCTATTACTAAGCCTTCGCTGTTTGTCCATCCGTCTGTCTGTCAGCGTTCTGTACCTCATGAACCATAATAGGTAGACAGTAGAAATTTCACAGATTGTGTATTTATATTGCCGCCCTATAAAAAATAATAATAAAAATTAAAGGGAGCATACAAAAAAAAAAAAGTTTCTTACCCTGGCTGTCATTCTCTAGAGCTCATCGAGTAGAGTACAATTTTTTAATTTTTTTGTACTGCCTCTATCGCACCAACTACACCACTTGGGAATTTGAGACTTCAGTATAATTATCATGTACCATATACTCTATTTAATCAATAAATTATAAAGACAAACAAAAAATAATATACCTACATAAAGTATATAATATTTAAATACCTATGGGCGATTTTTAACAAGATAACTTTGAAATTCACTGTATCATTATGAAATACACATTTATCTTTGCGATTTTTTAAATCATGAAAAATATTCTTCGTTTAGTATTTTCATTTATTTGCTAGTAAATATTATACGGTTGTACGGAAACCTTCGAGTACGAGTCCGACTCGCATTTGGCAAGAATAAAAACTATTCTTCTAAGTACGGAAAACGAACGTTCCGCACTGGAATTTGTCACCGCAGTGCATACAAATATGCGTCAAATCCTTTTGTTAAATAAATTAAATTTCTATGGTTGCTTAAGTACTCAGGGCGACGACGCCGTTGCCGCGCCGCCAGGAGTTTCACAGCATTCACTGTAACTTCTGCTTCAGACATTGTAGCGTGAGGTGCAACTTGCGCCGCCCCTCGCAGCCATGGCCTCTTTGGCCCTAGGGTAAATACGCCACTGCCTGTTTGTCGTCACGATTTTGGCACGGAACCCTAAAAATAACTTTTTTTTTTAACAGGTACGGGTTATCCTGATTTTGGCGCTTTTGGAGTTATTCCTGTGTGAGTACTTTTAAAATTAATTGTTTTAAGTATTTACTGGCAAGTTTTCCTATTACCCATCGTTCGCGACTCTAGGATGCGTGATATAAACTCAAATTACCAATGTGTAGCCAGAATGTCACAGCACTAGTATTTCAATAGCAGTCGGTACACGATGAGATATTAACCACACTGTGGACGACTCTCTCTCTCTCTCTCTCTCTCTCTCTCTCTCTCTCTCTCTCTCTCTCTCTCTCTCTCTCTCTCTCTCTCTCTCTCTCTCTCTCTCTCTCTCTCTCTCTCTCTCTCTCTCTCTCTCTCTCTCTCTCTCTCTCTCTCTCTCTCTCTCTCTCTCTCTCTCTCTCTCTCTCTCTCTCTCTCTCTCTCTCTCTCTCTCTCTCTCTCTCTCTCTCTCTCTCTCTCTCTCTCTCTCTCTCTTTAAGTTAAAGCTTCTTAAGGCGCGTTGGGCATTTTTGAGATGGGAAAAAACAATTGAACTCGCGACACCGCTACCGACACCTCATTTTTGTAAGCATATTTGTTCTCTTTTTATTTTGATAAGGTTTATGTCAAAGTCAAATAATTTATTTCAAATGTATGGCACTTTTGAACGTCAAAATTTACAAAATAATAGAACTGATTCTAGTCGCCCCTTTCAAAAGGTAGTTTTCGTATGGAGAAAAATGGGCAAGAAACTCCACCGTTACTCTTTGAAAATGTTTTACAATAGTTTTTATAGGTACGTACATTAGTTAAATAATTATATGTGAAGACGATGCACCTAGAATAAAATTACTATACCACAATAGGTAAAAACAATTAAAAATTCAGCAACAACAGATAATTTAATTATGTGACAGATATATGGTGCTCACATATATTGAAAAAAAAAAATTGAAATTGAAAAATTTACTTTTACAAACATTGTAAAAGTAGACAAATTTCCTAAAATTTTATAATTAATGAGTCAGTGTGTGAGGAACTAATCACAGAATGTAAAATCAATGTCATATAACACAAAATAATACATTTTACAGTTAAATTAGCAACCAGTTTAATTTTGTCTTGATTCTAAATTGTCCTATGGTTACTGACCAATGTTCTATACAATAATTTTTCTTCCACCAAGGTGATCTTGTTCAAGTTTTCACTACTGTCAGCACTCTCGGAGTATCACTGTTTTTTTTTTTCCTTTTTTTGTACAATATATTGTGTTGTGCGCCTTTTAGTCTGTGCTAAATAAATGTATTTTCTTTCTTTATTTTCTTTAAGATTATTTCGTTGGGTTCTGGCTAGGTTCGATCTCCGGGACGGATCCGTTGTTATTTATTTTTATTTTTGTTACGATTTTCTCAGTACCAGCCCAGATTCTTGATCTGAACCAAGTTAATGGCAATATTATCTCATCAGGTGGATCCATAGAGGTAGCCCACGAAATTCAAATTTCTTACGTATTTTGGTATTTGCAGGTCAGTGTAAGGTCGTGTCATCATTATAATCATCTCTCTAAGTTAGAATTGTTTTCAAATAAAAAAGTGTCCTAAGTGTTAAGTAGTAGGTCATTGGGCATTCTACCACCTTCCGTTCCATCGGCTCACTCCATTCGCCTCGTCAATCTCGGTGGCGTAGAATGCCCAATAACTTAACGAAAATACTGTTTCGTTTGTAATTCAATATTACCTTGCTACCTTGTTACCTTATTTTACCTTGATACCTTGTTACCTCAAGTTACCAAGTTGAAGGCATCAGGCAGCCTAGACACTGCGTGACCGTGTCTAACTGCTTTCATGGTGCGCCACGAGGAGGCTCCTTTCATGCACCCTGCTAACCTAAAATCAGGACAGATTGTCTCATACCTCTCCACGAAATTAGAGATAGCGCATATACACACTACTCCGTTTTCTGTGATCCGATTGGCTCGAGGATATCTGCACGTTAGGATATAGTTTACAATAAACTAAAATTCTGGATGTGCATAAATAACATAATATCTCTTCATAAAGCAAGAAATAGTATGCACCTACAGGCATACGCAAATTCTATTTCTATGACCCCAGATTGGGTATCAAGGACATCTGAACTTTAAAATACGGTAAACATTAAACTAAAATTTGGGACAGTTAGTCTCATATATCTTCATAGAGCAAGTAATAACATGCACCTAATGACACACGCACATTCTATTTCTGCGACCCCAGATTGGGCACCAAGGACATCCAAATGTCAATTTAATTTATTCATACATCACCTTACACGCACTTAACAAATAAGGGCGCTCGCTGTTTGAATCGTTAACCTGAAATTCAGGACAGATAGTCTCATATCCTTCATAGAGCATGAAACAGCATCAAATTTATTTTAGATTTTACCGGTTCAGCCCGGGCATACTTTAAGAAGCAGTCAATCAACACTAAGATAAAATTAAAACCTTTGTTATACTTTTTCAGGTTTTGCATATCCATCAAGCCTGCTTGCCAAAAGTCGTGGATGCCTTTCAGAATAACAGAACGTCGAAGAAAAATTATTCGTGCCGCTTTGTGTATTTCGTTTACAATTTTTTGTTTTACCATTACGGAGTTTTTTGAAGTAATTTATCTACCTCTGCTTTAGTACAAGATTTATCTTGCAAATGAGTTGAAAAGTCAGGTATCCTTGCTTTTAAAGTAGCTTGAACTTTTGCATCTTTTATTATTTAAGAATGCAATGAACTAATCAGATTATTAAATTCTTTAAAAACATTTTGTTCATAGCATCGTCTGCTTCTACTGGAGATCTAATTCCTCTTAATCTTGATATTTTTTAATCAAAATCTCCGTTTTCTGATTTAAACAATGCATTCTCATTAAACTCAAATAACTCTGATAAACGCATTCTTTTGTGAATGTAGAGTCCGAATTTGTCCACGTTCATGTTTAAGATAAAAATAGACACATCTTTAAATATTTATTTATTTATAACTTTACTTACACGAAATTCTTCAATGATAGATATAATATCATTATCTAATCCTGCGTTGCCAGCATTTCTATACGCAATTCATAATTTCAACCTTTCCACTAATTCATTAGAATTATCTTAGTATAATAAATCTACGTTCTGTCTCCACTTTTTTATTAACGGTAGACCCTTCCTCTGAACTGCATTCTTCAGTTTTAAAAGAGGTTTAATAACTTGCAAATATTTTTGCCCTTTATTACTTTTTATTGGCTTACTTGGCTCATAGATTCAACGATGCACATTTATATCAAGTAGCATCGACTTATAATTTTGCATATCACTATCTGTAACCAAGCTTAAGTCTACATCTTTCTTAAGCAACAATTGTTTTAAACCAGGTGTATTTCGAAATTTACGTTCAGCCACGGTGATGTGTTGGTCGTTGATTTTTATGCAAGTAGAACCTAACATCAATTTCCCACGGTCTTTTCTAACCCCAAACGGAATATCTACCAATGCTTCTGAAGAAACTGACCAGGATGACGTATCACAATCTTGATTTCTTTCGACTATTGGTTCATAAGAAGAGTCACTGTTGATATCATATTCATATTTGTCTTCATCGTTATTATTATCTCTACTTCCTGAGCTACCAGTTTCTTCTTTCTGCAAAATTTCGTTGATAAACGGAACATCAGCAAAATCATCACTAGCACGCAAGAGAAGAGTTTGCTTACTAGCATTAGCAATTATATTGAGAGGTTCTGTTACAGGTTTGAAAACCGATTCCAGTGCTTGTTTATTGTTAATCTTAACATCTCTAATTTTTCGTACTTTTATCTTTACAGCTTCTGCCGCATCAACAACTTATCGTTTCAATGAGTTTTCCATATTTTGATTTAGCGTCGTAAGGTGAATAATAAAGTTAGGCAGGTAATAGCTTTATATATGTATTAGTGTGCTTAGTCAGAGACTACAAACGTATCAAATTCACTTCTATAACATCCTTTGTTTTTGGAACAATATTTATTTATTACGTACATGTTGTACAAGTACATTGAAAGGTATACTCCATATTTTTTCATACATTTCACGAAATTCAATCTATGTCATATCAGTGTTGACGTTCTTCATAAACATGTCTCATATTTCTTTCATCTTGTTTAAAAAGTATGATTAGGTTTGCGTTGTCTCTTACTAACTATTTAGGGATTTTACTATACGTCTGATTTAGATAAAAACAATCGATGCAAGACCTTTTCTAAAAAAACATACTTGGGTTGATGCAAGGTTTTCGTATAAACATAAACATTTTGAAATCTTAAACCATTCTCGTGTATGAAAAGACCAATTAAAATTAGTTTTTCCACAATTTGATGGCCCGCAAATAATGCATCTTACCAGTTTAGGTAATAATTTTCCATGGCGAAAATCAGTCTTCTAAGAATGAATACAAAGTTTGTTTACATGTAACGATTGTGGTTGTTTTAAAAATTTCATGACAACTGCTTGAAATGATCAAATTAATAATGAGTCAATTCATCGAGTGGAATAAGCGCCGAAACAGTATTTTACTGCACTTGTAGGAATTCATACTCTATTTGATGGAAAAGGCGCCGAAATAGTATTTTCATTTAGGTTTTTGGGCATTCCACTCCACCGAGAGTGATGAGGCGAACAGAGTGAGCCGATGGAACGGAAGCTGGGGTAGAATGCCCAATAACCTACTACTATGTTAATCCAGGTTATAAACTATAAATAAAAAGCAACAAACATCCATCCATCCTCACAAACTTTCGCATTTATAATATTAATTTATATATAAATTATAATATAGCAGGATTATAGTAGGATTAGTAGGATTCTAATGAGTCTTCACGAAAATCAAATGAAATTCAAGAATTATTTCTTGAATTTCATTTGATTTTCGTGAAGAAGTTTCGTTCTACCACTGCGGATCCTCCTTAAACCTGTTCTCTATCTGAACCTTCTGTGACACAAGCCTTATTTATTATAATGTTATGTACCTTATGCATGCATCTATCCTCCGTTCGCAATTTAATTTCCAAAATGTAAACAAATGTGTTTTGGAAACATTACTTTACTACGCACCCACACATAAAGTTCAGTTTGCGTGGAAATTTAAGTGAAAATACGCACATCAATTGGAAACAAGGATTTGAATATAGAATACATGTTAATATTGGGTACTGTTTAATTTCAGGTGCACCATTGAATAACAGTGATGATGGAAGTCATAAGGAAACACACACTTCGAGCAAAGGAGGCTTTAACACCGGTCTCGATTCTAACTTTGGTGTAGAAGGGGGATATAAAGATGGACATGTAAACCTAGGAACTAAGAAACATATCGGTATTAACGTCGGGGGTTACAAGGAGAACGATCAAAAGGATCTTAAACACGCAGTCCCTGCGGCACCTCCACCAAACAACTTCAGCTCAGCATGTAACTACACATACACCACATCCACCACATACCAGACATACCCGACATACGTACCGCAGGGTGCCCTACAATACGCCCCACAGAGTGCCCCACAATATGACCCACAATACGCCCAACAGCCTTTCCAACAGTATTCCCCGCAGCGGCCACAGGTTGGCGCACTATACCCGCCATATTACACCCCACAATACAACCCGCAGTACCACCCGCTGTCTGTTCCACAATACATCCCATATAACGCCCCATATTACACTCCACAATACGCCCCGCAGTACCCCACGCAGGGAGCCCCACAATACGTACCACAGGGTGCCCCACAATATAACCCGCAGGGAGCTCCACAATACGCCCCACAGCGTGCCCTACAATTCGCGCCGCAGGGAGCTCCACAATACGCCCCACAGCGTGCCCCACAATACGCCCTACAGCGTGCCCCACAATACGCCCCACATGATGCCCCACAATACGCACCACAGGGTGCCCCACAATACGCCCCACAGGGTGCCCCACAATACGCCCCACAGGGTGTCCCACAATACGCCCCACATGGTGCCCCACAACACACCCCACAGGGTGCCCCACAACACACTCCACAACACACCTCACAGGGTGCCATACAACACGCCCCACAGGGTGCTCCAGAACACACCCCGCAGTATGCCCCACAGTATACCCCACCGAATGGAGCTCCGAATTATGAAGAAGACCAATTGGTTTCTGGTTTTCAAACACTAGATAGTTAATACAAAGAAACCTCATAACGCATTGGCCCTCATTAAATCATCCATATTTATTTAAACAAAATAAATACATGATATGAAAATAAAATGACATTTTTTTAAATCATTATCAATTTTTTTCTTTGGTCCTTGTTATATCGACTCACTATCACTAATCATAGTTAAATAAATAAATACCTGTTTAATTTACTGTAAGCATTTGCGTTTCGTATAAATAAGTTTGTGTCCTGTCTGTTTATGTTTGCCTGTCTTTGCAAATAAAGTTTTCTAAACTATTATTTGTATTATTTGTAACACTTTGTTGAATGTTGGAGATCCGATGTTAGGGTCGTTACAAACGCCTGACGCACACTTAGAACATAGTCATTTGTTTTCGTCTAACTTTTGCTGAATGTGCTTAGAACTTGGCGGCCTATCTTCTTCATCCTTTTCAAGAATATTCTGGCAGAAGTTATAATAGACTATTTTTTTTATAAATTCTCGTGTCACAATATTAGCTGCCGCACTCCTCCAAAACGGCTTGATGATTTTATGTGATATTGATAAGGGTGGTCCACCCCAAACATTTATATAGGAAAACAACAATTGACGGGTCAGCTAGTAAGTTTGATTAGAGGGGAGTTATTATTATAACATATTAAACTGTATCTTGCGTGATCATATCTACTTAATAATTAAGATTCGTTTTCCTCTTAGGTTTTAATTAGTCTTTCTCGATATTTATTTCTATTATTTTTGTTATTACTGGCTTTTTCCCACGGCTTCGCCCGCGCGGAGGTAAAAAATTATCCCACGGGTACGTATTACCAGGATAAAAAGTATATTTTGTCCTAACCCAGGTCATGGTCTACCCATGTGCAAAATTTCATCACAATCCGTTCAGCCATTTTACCGTGAAAGCGTAACAAACAAACAAAATCAGTTTCGCATTTATAATATTAGTTAGTATATTATAATATACCAGCTTTTGTCGCACCTTCGCCCACGTACATGTCAGAATATATCCCACAGGAACGTGCTACCGAGATTCTGAGTATTCTATGTCCTAACCCAGGTCATGGCCTATCCGTATGCCTTTCATCTAAATCCTTTCAGCCGTTACGGCATGAAAGGTAACAGCCAGATAATAAATCTGTTTTTGGGTTCCGTAGCTCAAAATGAAAAATTTAAACCCTTTTTATGGGTAGAAAATGATCAAATAACTTCTCCCGCTCTGGGTGGAGCAGAAAGGCGTGTCAGACTCTTACTGACTAAAACCCACCCGTGTTACTTCAGTTGCCTTTATATTACCAGGAGCCTCGGTAACCCTTTCGGACAAACCCGCAACCCCGGCAGGCATCGGCCCTAGCGGACTTCTTCAGCTATGCTGACATCTCTTTGAAGAGCCCGTGGAATACAACGTGCCGTCGATCCGGGCCTCACGCATTCCGCCTCCTCCTTCGCAAAAATTACAGCTTCGCAGAAGGAGGTGACGACCTCCCATGCCTTCACGCTCCGTACCATGGCCTGGACGGACGGGACTGGGATGGACGTGAGATATCACCGCCATCGATCGCCTCCACGAGGACATGGCGATGCTCCGCCCAAGCTGGACAGACCTTCACTCACCATGTCCTCCGGGCGATCCACACAATGGTGACACCCGGGCGTTTCCTCCCGCCTTATAGGGAACAGGAACCTCCCGAAACAACAGTGTCCGGTGAGGACCTGCGTCAGGCAAAAGGTGAGGGCGCCGTGGCGACTCCCTAGCCACTCCTCAAAGAGGGGACTTTTTGCCGCAATTTTGGCATGCCCAAAATTTAAACCCATAAAAGATGACTTCGTTGTCTGTCAAGACCCTTTTTCTTAGGAACGCGTGGAGACATCAAGTTGAAATAGATATCAAAAACTTTGATCTACAGTCTCTTGGAGCTGTAATGACAATCAAACTACCAAGTCAACGCAATAAAAAAAAATACAGCCATTCATGCCGCATGTTTTGACACTCGCAAATAAACCAGTCTGTTTGGTACTTTCCGTTGACCCAGAAACATGAAGTTTGTCAAGAAGTAAGGTCAAGTAAAGAGGAAAATTGGTAATTTATAGTTACAAAATTATGAACTGCAAAGTTAAGTTTTACTCTAATAAAAGTTATTTTTCAATTGAAAAGTTAAATTTGTCCTTCAATCCAGATTTAGAAATTCGGGCAGCCGAACAAGCACAGTTTTGAGACGGAACCCTCAGGGCGCAAGTCCTACTTACACTGGTCCGGATTAAAAAAATAAATAAAACAGTTTTAAATACGATTCTAAATGCCTTTCTTAAAATACCAATTATTTATTTTACTATTATTATCACCATTGATTTTTAATACCTACTCTTGCCGCTATTGAATACATAATACCTGCATGTTAGAAAGGTTAGTTTATGAATTTAAATTGTAATAACTTTTGACCGAATGAGCCGATTTTAATAAAAGTTCCTGGGCGACCGAGCTCTCCTCTGGTGAAAATAGAGAATACTCATTAAATAGTATAGGATGGTACCTACTAATTCCATATTGAAATGATAGTAGGTACTCACTAATTCCATGCTGCCATGATCATTATTCTACTGCCAAATAGGAGTACGTGATACGACGTTGGTATACCTGGACGATATGTTTATTTCTATTTTCATCCGAGCAGAGCTCGGTTGACCAGGTACTAATACTAAAAGAATTAAAAGTTAGTTGTTTGTTTATTTGTTTGTATGTTGGGGTAATCTCCAGAACTACCTGTTGGATGAGTCGGTGAGCTTATTTCCATCCAACGGGCACAAATCCAGACTCCGGGCTGCTACCAACTTGTCCTACCCGCAGAAAGAACTCAAAACTCCATGTTGTTTGCAGCCTCTGGCCGATGTGCTTACAACGGCTCGGTTTTACCGAAAAAGATAACAGTTCTTATGATTAAATGTAGTTATTAAAAAATATTTATTATCTTTAGGGAGTATTGTTTTCTTACGAGTTCACATGTCACCGATGATGATTACAACTATGTATAAAGAGCTTCGCGATATAATTCGCCATTTAGTACGAGAACGTCTATTTGGTACACACGGCTACACATCAACCTAGACTAAGTTTAAAGCTGCGAATCGTGCGAGAGGGTGCGATATATTTTTATTATTCTATCCCACTCACGCACGTTGTTTGCTGTACCTATAGATACGTATCATGTATATTGTTTTGTAAACAAGTTGTGCTCCTTGCGTTCATTTATAATAATATGCGGTGTTGTTCGATTTGCGCTGCACCGATGAATGTGCAACAATTCATCCATTAGTTATTATCAATTATTATATATTTCCAGCTTTTCCCCGCGGTTCACACGCGTTTAATTTGGATATCTACATCATGTCCTATTTTAATACAAACTTCCATCCCCTTTTTTATTTTATTTTATTATTAGGATTTTATGAAATCACTGAAACACGTATTTATTATTAAGCAAAAAAAATATTACTTTATACTTATTTGTATATATTTTTTAAACTGTTTGCCCATTCTTAACGACACAATAAGCCGACATTCGCACGGACGTAAAAAAATCGCGGCGATTTTTTTTCGTGCACGGGATTTTCAACCCTCTCCTTAGCGCCGAGAGTTGAAAATCCAACAGTGTATTTTTTCAACACGCTAGGACGAGAGTGCATCTCAGCGCATTGGATTCTGAACGTCAAAGTCAAAGTCAAATCATTTATTTCAAAAAGGCAGGCCATGTATGGCACTTTGAACGTCAAAATTTACAAACTAATATAATTGATTCTAGTCGCCCCTTCCAAAAGGTAGTTTTCGTATGGAGAAGAATGGGCATGAAACTCCACCGTTACTCTTTTAAAATGTTTTAAAATAGTTTGTATAAGTACGTACATCAGTTAAATAATTATATGTGAAGACGATGCACCTAGAATAAAATTACTATACCACAATAGGTAAAAAGAATTAAAAATGAAGCAACGACAGATAATTTAATTATGTGATAGATACATGGTGCTTACATATTTACAAACATTGTAAAAGTAGACGGTTTTCCTAATGTTTTTAAAATTAATAAGTCAGTGTGTGAGGAAGTAATCACAGAATGTTAAATCAATGTCATATAACACAAAATTATAAATTTTACAATTAAATTAGCAACCTGTTTTATTTTGGGTTGATTCTAAATTGTCCTATGGAGCAGGACCAGCATGTTTCCAAGCACTCTTATCTTGGATATAATCCTCAAATTTGTAATATGCTTGTTTACAAAGTAATATGAGTTTTAAATTTTCTTTTATTTATTTTTATGTCACAAGGTATTTTTTTGTAACATTTAACACAGTACCCCATAAAAGATGTGTGTACTTTAGAAAATCTGAAAAGATAAACTTGATCTAGTTTATCTTTATTTCTAGTATTAAAATGATGTCTATCACATATTTTACTAAAAAGATGTGGATTTTTCCTTACGTTACGAACGCTCGGCTTGAGACCAAGAGGTGAAAATCCAGTGCGCGATAAAATCCCGCAATAAAGCAACAAATACCTACTTCGCCGTAATTTTGCACGTACATATAGTTGGAAGCCCGGAAAATATCTCGTTCCCTAGGGAAAAAACCTTACTATTATTAAAATGTATGTTTGCTTGCCTAGAAGTGTTTCACTAGTTTGTAACTCTTTGATTTACTTTCACAGCAAAACTACTGAATCGATTAAATGTAACTTGAACCCATAGGATTGTTTCTAAATGGGTCAACATTGATTACCTACTTGCTTTATTTTTCATAGTTAGGTTAAATATAAAACAACGTTCTAAAAATCACACATACTTAACAAATTACATACAACATTTACCTCTTATTGGCAAATAAAACTTAATTACTAACAAAAACATTAGCTATTTAAGTCCTATTCTATTCAGATACCTATATTTTGTGTGAACGCAGGCTAAAGGGTAAATTTATAATTTATTATTATCGTTATTTAGCGTGGTTTTGGGTGCAAATCGGTCGACAAACAGCGTGCTGTCGCGAAATGTAAAATAAATACCTAACAAAAGTTATCTAATGAGAAACAATCAACTAATTACCTATCTATTGTTGCACAGCCGTCGCGCGCCTGTTGGCGCAGCCTTGTAAAATAAGATGTTTAAAATGATAGCCATTGTCTTGGATGCAATGAGTCTCTTGGGTACTTAGTAAATAATAATAATAAGTCCTTTATTCTGAATATCGAAGTTAACATTTCATATTATGACAGTGTTGAGGTTTTTCTCTTGGCTTAGGTCTTTTCTAGAGTTTCCCGTTGCATTCTACTCTTCTCCAGTGGTGTCCAGCCATGAGCCTCAGGCAATGACTAAATGTTATCTATCAAATACATAATTTAATTAAAAGTATATAACTCACCGTTATCCCCGTCCTCCTTTCAATTTCTCGGATGGTATACCCCTCTCGCAACACCACTATCAGCTGCCGCTGTTGTGGAGTTAATTGTGGCGCCCTTAATATTGATACACCACGCAACAACACAGTAAAACACTAACTTTCTTATTTATAAAAAAATCGCTAATCACTGATTAGCCATTGTTAAACTAAGCAATCGTAAAGCAAATAAGTTTATAAACAACACGGAATATTAAAAAAACACCGTCCATGACAACAATAGCCCCGGCCGATTTGGGAACTGACTGGCATAGATAAATCCTAAAACATTGAACACGAGCGAAACTACCAAAAAATTTTAGCAAAAAAAGTGCACCTGTGTACGTAGGCCCAAACCAGCAAATGCTGTGATTGGCCGATGCCACGATACTCAGTCCCTTTCCTACAGTTTTCTGTATTGCTGGTAGCGTAGTTATGGGTATATAAGGTGTCTAGCTTGATGTTTCGCCGACTGTACCAGTGTCTTTTGTATTCTAACAACTATGAAGTACAAGTCGTGCCATTAAAGATGAGACTTGACGCACCACGTGGTTTGACTTGCGCAGTAGACGATTTATGGGTCTCTTTAGCGGTATGAGGTCCCCGCTGGGGCGTCATCGGGGCGGGGGAAAGAGCGGCGGGAGGCGCTGTCAAGTCTCAACTTTAATGGCACGACCTGTAATTTGTAAGTACCTACTTGATTTTATCTTTCTCATTGCAAAAATAACTCATAAATAACATGGTAATATTAAGCCTCGTGCAGACTTGTGCGACGCGATAGCACGATGCAACTCTAACAAAATAATTTCTAATAAAACTTCATGGTAGAACAATTACCGGTGTCGCGTTGCGCCGGTTGACACGAGGCTTTATGTTTGCGGCTCTATTCCCTGAAGGAACAGGCAGAGGGGTGTTTAGTACTAATATAGTATATATATCCATGTATCTATTATAGTATATTCTATCTATAAACGGTGGCAGGGACATCGACGCGAAAACTGTTACCATGGAGTCAGTACATGATTCTGAACCCCCTCGCGTTGAAATTTTTCGCCGGTTATTTAAACAATTTAACGAATTAATGGTAATAGTTTTCGCGGCGACGTCCCTGCCATCCTGTATACTTATGATTTTAGACCAATGACAGCGCCATTTTTATGTTCACACAATCACTGTCTATTCCAAGGTTGCCTGAAAGATCGCAGAAAGCGATAAGGCCGCCCATTGTATGCTTTGTAGTGTTAAATTTATTTTTTGCTATTTATTTTCTAGTGTATAATAAAGTATATAGAAATGAATAAATAGTGCAGCCACGTTAGGGCAGTTACATAATTTTGACTTTTATAATATGTGTGAATGTATAAATATCAGGGTTGGGATAAAACAAACGAGTTGTTTTAAAACAGTTTGAAACAAAACAATGTTTTTTATGAAGTTGTGACTGTACTTGAATTACCCTAGGCTTATTTTTTTTTTGTTTTTCCTAATTATGTTAATATTAGTTAAGTCGGCTTTCCCTTGGGAAGAACAGTGCCCCTTCATTCCGCACAGTTCTGTAGGGCTCGTTCCAGACAGGTCACCCTCCCACCGATTCAAACTCAAACTCAAAGCATTTAATTTCAATTAAACCATTTATAGGCACTTTTGTATTGTCAAAGAGTCTGTCAGTTAATCAGAAAGTTGAAGCTAATTGCCCATTCCAAAACGTAGATCTCTATGTAGAAGAACGGAGAACATAATTTTAAATATAGATATTACAAAATCCTGGGTACATCATTCTTGTTGCTTCTGTTAGAACAATGTACAAAAAATAATCAAAAGCAATTGAAAATATAAGATTAAAAATAAGCCCTGGCAGATAAGAGATGACCAGTTTCAACTGACGGCACCTGTTCACGAACATGACGCGTGGATCAGCTCCATCCAGCTCAACCATTTTGTAGGGAACCGAATGATCCAACCGAATGATTTAAGATAGAAATGGATTCCCAAATCCTAAACTGGCTTAGATAAGTTCAGGGACAAAGATTCGATAAAAGGTGAAGTTAATATTGGGAATTGACATTTAGCAAACACAAGTATTATACATTTATAATATTAATGTAATATGAAGTTGAGAAGACAAGAGAGAATTCAAAAGTATATAATATAATATGTATTATGTTTTAGTATTATAAATGTTGGAATGCCAACGTCTCCCTTCTTGCATAAAGAAGGTTCGTTCGCGAGCCGCTTTCGCTCTCGGTAGGCTCCATTCCGTCCTAGACGCACGCAGCAAGATGTCACTTAAGTGCAAATTGCGAATCTACACAGCGTGTATTCGTCCCATCATGACTTATGCGGGTGCCGTCTTTGCTCATGCAAAACCCCACCATATCCATAGGTTGCAAACGCTCCAAAACCGATTCCTCCGTAGGGCCACAGGCTCCCCCTGGTATGTTAGGAATGAGAGTCTCCATCTCGACCTTAGAATTCCCACGATCCACCAATTTCTAAAACGCCTTGCAAAGCGTTACTTCGATTCCGCGGTCAAACATCGCAACCCTCTGGTTGTCGAGGCCGCCAGTTATGTCCCAAGTAGGATTAGCCGTACCCGCCGACCTAGGCACATTCTCACCGACCCTGATGACCCCACAACCCTCCTTCAGGAGAGCAATAGGGCTACTAGTACTCTACACAGATACAGACGCCTCCCGTCATTCCGACCTCGCCGTCGAGGTCCTTTGCGATCGCGTCCGCGCCCCCGAGTAAATGATAGTCCTCCCCAACCCTTGCTCGATAACGAGGTGCCAGCAGTGGTTTCAGCAGTGCACGTAGCTTTAAATTCCCCGATTAATAATAATGATCAAAACTTTGATCCAGCCCGTCCCATCTTTGATGTCCTCCCTCCGGTGACGCCCTAAGCCGAGGCTCGTACCCCACAGGGGGTGCCCTTAGCGAGCGTTCACCTAGCTTTTTAGCTTAGTTTTGTATGCCCCTGGCTGGAGGCTTTGAGTGTAGCAGCTTAAGGCAACCATAGGATTGACTGGTTAAGTAGTCATGACCTCAGAGGTCAGCTACGAGATGCCCAACAGAAAAAAAAAAAGTCTCCCTTCTTGCAGTTGTGCACCAATATCTGCAATACAACCTTGATAAGGTGAAGGGGTAAAAGGATCGTTACGCTTGCGCTTCATATCACTATTTATAGCTACGTTAATTTGTCTGTTTACAATTTACCCAGTTCAGTGAGACCAGGAACCATTTTACAACGTTTTGCCTCATTGTCGTGTTCTGCTAGACCTAATGCATAGAACCTCTGAGGAACTAATATGATTCTAACGGAAAACGTTCCTTAAACATTCAATAAATGTCTTACTCAATCCTAAGACAGAGTACTGCGAAGTCCAACTGTTATTGAGGAATGCAAGTATCGAGTAGTTCTAATCGCGTACTTATGTGAAAGACACCCCTACGGCGGGCTAGCCCCTTTTTACTAAGTTAGCACAAAACTAGTACAAGCGCACCGTAGACTCAGTCTCTAGCAGAATACATTACGATCGTACCTGGTGAACGCCGAAGTGGTGGTTCGTCACTTCTCACTCCCATTTAGAGGATGCGGTGCGGCTATTGGTGGCTTTGCATCCCAATAGCGTGTCTCGATAAACGGTGTCGATTTAGTAATAATCCTACAGAACGGACGAAGTATTTTTATCGACACACGGTCCCTAGCATTCTTCGAACGTCTACCAATTCAGTTTGGGGGTACTTGGTGAAGCCTACCCCTACTCCCTGGAAATGTGCGTCAACAAGCCTCACGCAAAGTATTCTGTGGCAAGACCTTTTTGGATACAGAAATCATCACTAACCTTTAGTTGTTTTATAATGCAATTACAGATTGGCTTTATAGCCTAGTTCAACTTTAAATGAGCTGTGAGTATTTATGGTTCTGCCTTCCAAATGTAGTGCGTCAGCTCAAGATCAACAGTCATCAAAGGTCAGGAGCATTAGTGCTCAAAGTCAAGTATGGTGGAAGGCCTTCACCATTTCCCTATAGCCAAATGCAAGTGACAATAATCTGCCGAGGTACGGATTAGGATATGGACACGTAATACACGAGAATGTCGCGTTAATTATAAGACAAGATACTAAATAAGAGTTATTTCGCCATTCTGGAATAAACGATCACTAATAGGTCGTCAGCGATATCTTAACTGTTACCTAAAAATAACAATACAATCAAATTGCAAGAATAATTATAATGGTGAGAGAATTAGATTACAACTCACTTACAAAGTACTGCACACATTACCAGTGTCTGCCTTCTTGTCACAGTCATGTCGTGCAGCTGCCGACTAATTTCTGTTTTACGCTCGTGATTTATTATGTACTTTTTGTTGTTTTCGTTTACTCTTTATGTATGCACGTGTCTCTGTGACAAATAAACCTATTTTTCTTTCTTTCTTTCTTTCAGTTTTGCTTTGGACAGCGCCCGCTCTCCCACCGCCAGTTGCACCAACCAAAATTAGTCTAATCTGGGCTTAAACCCAACTATATTAAACTTAATAACTACTAATAGGTACTAGCTATCTTGCGACAGACCACTCGAACATGACGTCTTGGTATTCACCAAGTCTCCTAACTTTATTCGCCTGGACTCTGACGTCCGTAGCCTTTCGCGATTCAAAACCCACTGCCACGACTTCATTCTTCAGTCCCCTAAATTCCTAAAACACCACGTCCAGCCCATCTTCCCACAGTTTCGCAGAATAGTTTGCTGTTTTTGTAAAATTTCTTAATTGTTTTAAAAGGGTCCGTTTGAATTGCGTGCGCCCGATTAAATGCTCACTAGATGTTGGCACTGGTGTTGTGAATTAAGATTAGTAATCGAATATTTTACTAGTTTCTTTAGAATTCATAAAACTATTACACCCGACCTTTTCGCGGTACGTGTCAATAGTTTGTTTCACATAAAATAGAGAATGTATGTGTTTCTAAGTTGCCCGAACCATTTGTCGGTTTTAAAATAAATAAAATATTTGTTATTCAAATAGAGAAAGTAACACACAGTCACACTTCCAACCTTGCCTTGCTTATAAACTTTGTCTAAAATAAATGGTTTATTTTTATTTTTATACATGACTAAAATTAAATAACCAACAAATTTTCATCTCAGATTAAATCAATTGAAAGAAATAAGAAAGAAAAAAATAGTTTATTTGTCACAGAAACACGTGCATACAAAAAGATAATTAACTCAAGTAGAACAATAAAACACAATAGATTAAAATATAATCACAAGTATGAAATAGAAATAAAGATAATAGAAAGTCGGTGCAGCTGCTGGCACGTCTTGACTGTGACAAGAAGACATCCACTCAGCATAATGCTGTGTTTTAAGACAGTAAATTATTTCCCAAGTAACTCGCCAAGGTTAATTCCTGGTTGGTCAACCACTGAATACCCTGCGGCGGCTGAAAATTAGTGTAGAAGGGTTGTCCCAATAAATTAATATTATAATTAATATTATTAGTATTATTAATGACGACTGTACCTTCACCTTCACATAGAATTTGGTCACTGTTGGCCACAGTGACAGGCTTAATTACAGGGGTTATTTCACGAAAGTATTCCTTTCTGTTACACATATGAGAAGTAGCACCGGAGTCTATGTACCAAGAATCTGAGGAAGAGGAATGAGACACATTAAAACAAGATGAAAGTGTAATGTGTGAAGTGTAATTAGTAGTATTAATATTAGGAGTTTCTTGCTTCTTCTTTAAGATTTCACATTCATTTTTATAGTATCCAAATCTCTTGCAGTATGTACATTTCTTCGAATGAAAAGACTTTTTCTTAGTCACGGTGCATTGTAATGCTGCATCAGGTACAGTAAGACTTGTAGTCGGTGATGGTCGGCTATCTTCCTTAAGAAGTGCTGAGACTACAGCTTCAGATGTTATCTTCGTGTTCTAACACGAAGATAACATCTGAAGCTGTGAGTGCTCCAGGGTCATAACAAGTGGTTTGTAGCTTTCAGGAAGATTTGCTAGTAGAATGATGGCTAAAAACTCATCTTCTATGGCAGCGTTCATGCCGCGCAGTTCCTGCTGAGTAGTCAACGTTAAGTTCACGTACTTTTCCATATTTCCTTCATATTTCACAGCTAGTAGCTTTTTCATTAGAGATAGTCTTCTGACAAGACCACAATCTGCATAGGCCTTTTTTAAATTGTTCCAAGTATCGCATGCCGTCTGTATATTTTGAATCACAGGATAAACATTTTCGTGGCATGCTAAACATATTTTAGACCTCGCTCTGGCATCTTTTCTAGCATTTGCTGCTGTTGTAAGATCTGCCGGTTTTGACATTATGTCCCAAAGATCCTGATCTACTAGGTAGCATTCCATTGCGAACGACCAGGTGTGAAAATTTTATTTTCCACGTAGTTTTGAGAATGTCATTGTGGATTGTATTGGGCTTACCAGGGAAGAATCGCCATTTGCCATTTTTGAATAGGAATATATGTAGAGCGTCCACTTTTTTAAAATCGATTAAATGCCCATAACCTTTTGGAATAAAATACGATTTTATGTTACAACGCTTATATTATGGAGCACATTTGGATTGACACACAGAATGATAACAACAATATTTTTTTTTTATTCAAAGTAAGTACCTAGGTACATGAAATTACTCTAACCAGTGGCCAGGGTGTTTCTATTAAAAAAAGGTAAACCAAATAGTTTCAACAGATCCACACAATGGTGACACCAGAGCATTTCCTCCCGCCTTATCTGGAACAGGAACCTCGCGAAACAACCGTGTCCGGTGAGGACCTGCGTCAGGCGGAAGGCGAGGATGCCGTGGCGCCTCTCTAGCCACTCCTCAAAGAGGGGACTTATCGCTGCAATTGTGGCGTGCCCAGCACTGGGTTCCGACGATCGCACTCTCCATGACGCCATGAGATCCCGCCGAAGCTCTGCCCGCAGCGTTTTGCCTCCTCGCGCCTCTCCAAAATGTGCGCGAGAAAAGTAAGTAGCCTAAGAAGTTGAAATGAAAAAACAGGAAGTATAAAAAAATAGTTTGATAATAATTAGTTTATTTACATACATATGAAATACAATGTTATCTAGTACCCATTACTATACTTCTATCTTAATTACTACAACACAAACTATCCAAAACAGAAGATAAGAAGAAAACATTTAGAACGTCGAACTTTTACAAGCCCCAATCTGATATATGCTCATGTTCGTACAAATAAATTATATTTTTATCTTTTAGTTCCAAAGTGGCAGTCAATTCTAAATTAAATATACTAATTTCGAAATCATCTGATTTTTTTTAAAAATCGAAGTCAAACTAAATTAGTATTGAATAATATTGCTTTAAGTGTTAAGGGTCTTTCGAACAGGCGCGACACGCGACGCGACACAAAGACGTGTTTTTGTGTTCTGTTCTTTGTGTTTTTGTGGAGCCTTTATTCGTACAATTTAGTAACCGCAGGATAAAAAATAAAGATGGAGTACCTAGTTTTTTTTTTGCTGTGTGATAGATTTTTGAAGAATTATGCCAGGAGCTGGTCAAGTGCTCCTATGAGGCGTTGTCAAGAGGCTGGGCTGGAGTCTCTTGAATGCCAGTCGGTGTGACAAAGAACTGTTTTCGCTGCGATGTGCCGTCACCAGTTTTAACTGGTGTTTGAGCCGGTGTGCCATTAGGTATACTATTTGGTAAGCCGTTTGGTGCGCCATTCGGTGAGCCGTTCGGTGCGCCAGATGGTGAGCTGTTTGGTGCTCCATTCGGCGTTTGATGTGCCGTACCGAATGGTGTGGGATACAGAGTTCCGAATCGTGGTCTGTCATAAGATCCTCGGTGATACGGTGTTCTCTGTGGTGTGCCGTTCGATGCCCCTCTATTCCTGCCATACGGTATGTTATAAGTTGCACCGAATGGTCTACTAGACCGTGTGGGATATGGTGTGCGATACGATGGGAACCTTGAAGGTGTATAATATGGTTGATAACTTGGTCTATGACCTAGCCCATTTTGCTGATACGATTGGTACCCGTGGTGTGGATAATCTGGATTGTACCTTGTTCTATCGCTCGACCCATTTGGGCCATACGGTGGGTACCTGTGATGTGGATGGTAACTTGGTCTATAGCCATATTTATGCTTATGTACACCCTGCCCACTTATCATTGTTTTCGCTGTGAAGCCAAGGCCGAAGCTCAACTTTTTTTCTTTGTCATTATCATTGCGTCTTCCTCCATAGGGCCGAAGCAAACACGGATCACCTGAAATAAAGAAGATTATTTTACTTTTGTTAAATAGACAGCTTATAATGGAGAGATTTCGATGATGGACCAAATGTTACGCGACTCGTATCTTAAGCACGAGAACGTGGGTTGAAACCTAAGCTTCTCTTTCCGTTTGAGTGGTTAGTGTCACTAACCACCTCATTCAGTTTTGTTTTTTATTAAGGTCACTAGATGGCGCGGGTCTTAAAAATCTGAAAGAGGTGGTTAGTGTGACTAACCACTAAACCAGAAAGAGTTTAAAAAGTAAAACCCAAGTACTACAAAAACGCCAACTAAAAAGAAGAGATAGTAACAAAATAACATCGGTTTTAGTTTTCGTATAACCGAAGTCATTTTATTTGACGTCATGTAGCTTAAAACCTGCGGCACAACATGTCGTTTCTAACAATACCATTTATCAAAATACGACGAAACATATGAACATATCTACAAACATAACCTGTTAACATCATAACTCTCCTTTAGCTTTGCTGTAGTCTGGTAAAAATCACTACACTTAGGTGAAAAAAATCGAAAGGGTAATGAGCAAGCGTGGCGATCAATTCTCGTTCCTTTTCTGTATGGCAATGCCTCAGCATTGCAGTAATGCGACAATTTTAAAAACCTAATTAGTCATTGTTAAAATTATTAGGTACTCACAATGGTATTCTTCCAAAATCACCAAAACAAGGCAAACGCAAGCCTGTAACAATATTGTTTATTTGATTATTAGTGTTTATGAAGAACACAATGACGATGTTTATACACAGATTTAAAACACTTTATATACCCTACACTTTTAATTTTATGAAAAAATTATATAAAAACCACACTAAAATTACTTTAGAGATAATAAAAACCGATTATTTAATCTTTTGTATTTATTTTCATCTCTTTTTGCTGTGGTATCTACCCTACATAAATTTATATAACACTACTTGTTATGTAAATAACAGTGACAGGAAGTTATTATAAAATCATCAACATACACTAGGTGGAAATAATACGTATTATTGATGCTAGCTCAAAAACACTGCCCAAGCAAATAAGCAAAAAAAAAAATTCATAATCGGTTCACAATTGACCAAAATATCGATGAACACAAGTTAAAATAAAATAACCTTTTAAGAAGTCGGTTAAAACACACTTACAAAATACTTCATTTTTGTTACGACAAACAGTAGAAACCAATTGTTTTAAAACAACCTTCTCTTTATTAATTCCTTACGATACTGAATTAATAGAACCAGAAGCCGGACGGACCTCTGATCTCTATTTATAACTAAAGTCAACTTGCTGTCTAGAATTAAATATTTACATTTAATTTTATCCTCAATACAAATTATTATCAGCGGATTTATTATTGTTTTGATCACAGTTCACAGCGAATAAAGAAACCCGCACCGCATGGTCATACTTTGTGCGTCAATAGTAACATTTGAACTGCGAAAACTGCCCTTACTGCTTCGAAATAAAGGTGTTTTTAACGTAAAGCAGTTTATCTAACAAACCATATAGTACTTGTGGTTTGTTATTTACTGTTATTGATTTATCCATGACTCATACTTCACTTAATTACGCTCGTTTGGCAGTTTGCCTTAACTTTAGGCTAATGCGTGAAATATTAAAATATTTGGATCAAAAGTATACAAGCAAAAAAAAATTACACCTTGTATTGATCTTACCAATGAGTATATGTTATTAATGGCTATCGTTTAACCCAGTAATTGGATTGAGGAAAACAGTTAAGCAGACGTTCCATGTAAGATACTTGTATTCAACTGCATCTGGTTAGATGGAAGCAGACCGCAACGTAGATGAGGAAAAATTAGGCAGGCAGATGATTGTTGAAAATATGATACGCTGGCATGTTATTTTATGAGTCACTGAGTGACTGAGATCTACATATTTTCATCCCGCTTACGTCACACTCTCAGGAAGAGTCCTAGTTACTTCAACAGAGACTAGCTATTTCTGCAGTTCTGTATGTGTAACTTTTATATTCGTAGTTATACTTTTACCATGCGATAAATAGCTGCTTAATGTCCGTGTATGTTACGCATTTAGGTGTTCAGGTGTTTAGTGTTAGTGAAAACGGGCAAGATTTCATTTAAATAAGACGTCTCCCAAGATAGAAAAATAAAGTAGTTAATCAAACTCTCCAAAAAAAGACCTATTCGTAAAAATGCATGTTTTGGTATAGAAAAATTTATTTATGAAAAATAAAACAAAAATTATTTACATTATGTTTGCTAAGTAGGTAAGACGAAATAATACCTATAGCTTTTTTTGGGTGGGAAATTATCAAATAACTTCCCCCGCTCTGGGCGACGCGGGAGGGCGTGTCAAACTCTTACTGACTAAAACCCACCCCTTTTCCTTCCGTTGCCTATATGTTTCCAGGGGTCAATAATACCTATAGCTAGCAAAACAATTCTAGAATTACATACATGAATAGTATACTTTACAACCTGTCAGCCTAAATGGATGATGTGATGAGGAAGGTGGAAACGCATACTTAGGTATGTGACGAAAACAGTGATGAATATAAATGTTGATGGAGAGGAAGCCCAAAGAAAAGACGGATGGATTGTGTGAGGAATGATATGAAAGAGAAGGGAGTAAATGATAAAGTGACGGTTAATAGCGGAGAATAGAAAGAGAACCTGGTACGCCGACCCCAAATAACGCGGGACAAGGACAGGAACATTATGATGATGAGACTAAATGGATGAAGACCTTTCGAAAAGCTAGTCAAGTGTTGATTCCTTAATTTCTGCTTATTCTTCGTTCTTGTCATCGTATATAGGAGTCGCTGCTGTAGTACGAAGTCGGTGCATTTTCATGACAGCTCGTCTTTGTGGCCTTTCGTCGTGGTCTCGTTGGCCTTGGTAGTTTGGCCTCGAGAATTATTGGCTGTTCCATCCTTCGTACGATGGATTGTTCGGCCAATTGAAAGATATATATGACCCATACGGATTGCCGTTTCCATAAGCCGAGTCGATGGGATATATTGTTTGCCTATAAACATTTTTATTATAACCACCGATGGAAATACCGACGTCATTATCAGTTCGTAGGAAACCCTGTCCTTTGTTAACCCCTCCTGCCACGCCTACATTAATATGTCCACCTAGATTGTAGCCCCAACGATTTGAGGAGCTTCTTTCATGATAATATCCTGCCGGTCTGTCATCTCTTTCGTAGTTTATCAATGGCGCAACTGAAAATAAAGAGTATCATCATTTTCAGGTATGACGGGAATTATACTGAGTGAAGAAATAACCAACACATAACCGTTATCTATGCATTCTGTTCATGAAACTGAGTAAAATTTAGTAAAAATTAAATGGAAAGAGGATTTTATTTTTGGTGTGAAAAATCGGTTACATGTTATAATATCTATGGTTATTCATTTTCGAGATAATGAGGATAGTGACTAATCTAACCTGTCCGAGTCGGGGTACCGCCAGTCCCGAGCTCACGTCGCTCGCTGTTGAAAATATTGAAGTACAGAGTATCAAATGTCCTAAATATCGTGATAATATCGTATCGTATCGTATAGTAATACTATGTCATGTTATTCAATGTTTGTTTATTTGTACTTGCGTTTGAGAGCATTTGCCATCGCGCTAGAACAACTTTGAATACATGTCGCCATGTCTTCATTCTCTACATCAAGTCCGCTGCGACCTACAAGTAGTGCAAATGAAGTGACGGGTGTTTTGGATTCTGTCGGGACTTGGGGCACCCCGTCTCGGACAGGTTAGGTTAGAATCAGGCTAAGTTAGTTTGGTTGGGTGCCGGGGGAGCTCGTATAGGGAAACAGGGTTGCAGGAAGGCTGCGCTCTCATAGATGGTGGGTCACGTACGATGCCTGGGTCTTGAGGTAGCTCTCAATAAGTCGGAGGCCGTGGTCTTTCACGGCCCTCGGCGAGCGCCACCGCCGGGATCACACGTCGTGGTCGTGGGGACCCAAATTGCTGTCGAGTCCAGCATGAAGTACCTGGGGCTGGTGCTCGACAGCCGGTGGAACTTCGGCCCCCACTTTCAGCAGCTGACGCCCAAGTTTATGGGCGCCGCGGGTGAGTTGTCGACACTGCTTCCCAATCTGTGGTCCCGAGCACCACCTGTAGGCGGTTGTACTTGGGGATCGTGCGATCCATGACACTGTACGGGGCCCCGGTGTGGGCTCCTGACCTGACGACCGGCAGCATCGCAATACTGCGAAAACTACAGAGAGCGATGGCCGTCAGAGCTATCGAGGCTACAAGGCGGCTTGTGCACTGGCCGGATCCCCGCCCTGGGACCTAGAAGCGAGAGCTCTCGCTTCACTGCACCGATGGCGCGAGAAGGCGCGAACGCGGGGAGGTGGACCGATGCATCGGGAGATCGAACTTCGTTGGTCTCAGCTCCGCGAGGTCCTGGTGATGGAATGGCAGTACAGGCTTCATCGCCCTACCCCAGCCTCGCTACCGTCGACGCGATCCGACCAATGCTCAACAGCTCGGGAGAAAGCACGGTTCCCTGTCGTTTCGGGTGACGCAGATGCTCTCGGGGCATAGCTGCTTCGGGAAATACCTGTGTCGCATAAACAAGGAGGGTACGACGCAACATACACTGGCAGAGTGTACATGGGAGGAGCCGCGCTCTGCCCTCGTATCTGAAGAATGAATACCTAGTTGTAGTAGATTTGAATGTACGATAGAAAAATATAAAACTATAGGTTTTCGTTTCAGTCTAACAGCCGAGTCACGGCTGAGTCCTATTCTGCCTATGTCAATCGAGATTTCCAATAAAGCCGAAACGTTACTTAGAACTTCCTTCGGCTTAGCTTTATTCCTATCACTGTCGCACAGCCGTTAAACTACAAGTGCAAGATAGAGACGGAAACATGCCAATACAAAGCACGTGCTAAGGTCTCGGACAAGATTTATAATATTACTAGCTTCGCCCGCATGGATGACGGAAAATATCCCACGAGAACGTTGCGACAATTTTTAGCTTCCAGCGATTTTCTTGTTTTTGTTGAAAACACAATTACTTACAGGTCGCGCGATGATTCTAGATCGCTCGAGGAAAGTAGTGGGGGCAATCGGCGCATGTGTACAACCGTGCACTGAAATTCTTAGCGTGTTATTAAGCATTTTTTATTTCGTATTTTTGAACTTTAGTAACTTAACATACTAATATTATAAAAGTGAAAGTGAGTTTGTTTGTCTGTTATATCTTCACGCCTAAATGGCAAAACCGATTTTGATGAATTTTGATACAGAGAAAGTTGGGACCCTGGAGACGGATATAGGCTAATAAAAGCGGGCGAAGCCGCGGGTAAAAGCTACTTTATGATAAGTTGATAACACTAGTTTTTACTTGTAATTTATCTTGCAAGTAGGTAAATTAAGAAAATTAAAAAACAAAAGTAAACAGTTATTATATTTAATAGGTACGTAAAATCACACGAAAATTATTCATCCGGCAGTGGTGATATTCCTTCCATTAATTCATCTTGGGATGTTGAAGTAGAAGGTTGAGGATGGAAGCACGAACCTAAGGGCACTTCATTGTCGTCAGACATTTCGGAGTCATCATCATCACTCTCTTCGCTGTCGGAGCTGTCATCAGTAACACGAATAATAAACTGTTCTGTCATAAGATCTATAATGTGGTCACTTTTTGCGTATTCTTCTTCTACAGATTTGGTTTTATTACACAAGATCTCCCACTCTCTTGCTCCCATTAAGTTAACTTTTTCTTTGACAAGCTCAATAGCATTATTAAGATTCCATTTTACGTTTTTGCTACCCACATACTGCTTAATCATAGACCATGCCATTTCGATGGGGTTGAGATCGGGGTGATACGGAGGCAGTCTCAGAATGTTGTGATTGTGTTCAGCCAAAATCTTGTCAATAGAAAACGTTTTAAATTGTTCTTTGTGTGTTTTTATTAACTGATACAATTGTGGTTTTAACATGTCGTCATCGTATTCTATACCTTTTTCGGACAGCCAGGCTTGCATATCCGCTTTTCTGGTGTTTGAAGTGGGTGCAAGGTCATACTGCTTATTATGATAGGCAGCGTTATCAACCACGACAACAGAATTGGGTGGAATATTAGGAATTAGTTGTGTTTTTAACCATTTTTCGTAATTCTCGTAGTTCATGTTGTCGTGGTAGTCTCCTGATTTTCCTCCAGCTTTAAATGTGAGCAACGCATTTGGAACAAAGCCCGCCTCGGATCCAGCATGTACGATGACCACACGTTGTCCCTTAGAAATAGGCGTTTTAAGGCCCTTGGTTGAACCATCTGTCCAAACTTTGGGATTAGAATGTGATGAATCCACATACGATTCATCCGTGTAAATTATTGGTCGTCCTTCTTCACGATATTTTTTTAGTTTTTTTAGGTACTCGATTCGTTTGAGTCGGATGTTTGTGGTTTCTATCAAAACCTTCCTGTTATTTTCGGTCTTTTTCCATTTAAACCCCAATTCTTTAATAATCTGACGTAGACTAGTTTTAGAGCCTTGAAAATTGATATCTTCCTGTAACTTTTGTCTTAGTTTTTCTACTGTAGGAATTTCTTTATTAGTTAAGTGAAAATTATGAATACATCTTTTTATGACTCCTTGGTCAAAATTATCAATGCCCGTTATCGGTTTTGCGCGCGGTCTTTTCTTTCCAGGAGTTCTAAATACCGTCAAAAACTCGGAATTTGCGGCCTGTGTAGTAATTCTCCTGACTGTTATCACAGATGTATTTGTTGCTAGTGCTGTTCTTTTTTGTTCTTGTTTCAAATTACTCATAACTTGTTGTAAAATGTTTTCGTTAGTTGTACTAGCTTCCGCAGTTTCTTCCCGAATTTGTTCTAAAATGTTACAGATTTCAATTAATACGGACTTATCGATGGTATTCGTTGTTCTATTTGCAAACAGGTGTAAGCGTTGTATAGGTGTGGCCAATTTTTTCTGTAATGATATTGTGGCTGCTGCAGTTGTATTTTTAACCTGCTTTAACTTACTCACGATTTCATTACTTTCTTTTTTAACGAAACAATTCACGTCATAAACCATTTTTCTAGCTTGCCGTTTTAATATTTTATTTTTAACCATTTTTTTTACTGCTACGTATTAGTAACGCGATAACACAAGCTGTGCGCAACAGTACTGAAGAGGCACGAGACGCGTGAACGCAGCGCGGGAATCGATGAGCGACTAACCCACCAATAACGAGTCGCCGTCGGCGCACACCCACCCCCCTCACTCCGCACGTCTTCATAAAGACCTTAAAATTGAACACTGCGCATGCCCTTTCCACTTTTGCCGAGCGATCATAAACCACCGCGCGACCTGTACATGATTCGACTGGAAGTTTCCACAAATACCTACTCTGAAATCAATACCAATGTTGAATTTTGCGTTTCGATCAATCAGAGATACAGCGGCGCGGAAGTAGCAAAAACTACATGATTTCCGTAGACCCTGTGCTACGTCGTAGCAACAATATTATCTTCGCAGATCTTATGCTACGCCGTAGTAATACTACCGACCATGTAAACTTACCTCTCTCAGTTTACGAGAAAACTGATTAATTAAGGAATAATAAATAGGTTTACGTAGTAGCAAGTTTACTAGGAGTATTTCAAATTACGTATGAATATAGCATTTTGTTTTTACTAATTTAGCATCTAGGTACATACTTTTGAGACAAAGAGTAATATATTTGTACAATTGTAGACCGCAACAACATAAGTCGCAGAGCCAAATTCGCTTGAATGCAAATTACTTCCTGTCTGTGCTAGTATAAACACCATAATACTTACTTTTTGGAAATACATATTATACCACGGATCTGACAAAACTTGGTCTTTAATTAATTGTTTTCAGTTTATCGGTCTGGATTTGATCTGAGTGCAGCAACATTGTACTGGCGAACTGTGTCCAAATAAATGATTTTCTCTCTTTCATTATTTTTCCGCAAACACAGGTGTGCTAGAGCATTAAGATTGTATTTTATCACTTTTCCACAAGAATTACATTTAGTTTATTATATTTTGATTTTTTTTAAATATCATATTGGCTAATTGATGACATTTCCTTTTCCTGTCACGTGACAATGATCGTTTGTAATTTTTGTCTACTGATTCAACGCTCACTAAGTTGTGAACATCAGAGCTCTCGGGCATTCGAGCACGGACCACCGAGAGAACAAGTCGTATAGTATCAAGTGAAGAACATACTGTAAGTCAATCTGATTTAATAACTATTCTTTAAATATCATACTAAATTATGAACTGTGGCCGTTATTTGAATGACAAAAATTAATAACAAACAAAATTAATTTATATGACGGCGCGTCTAAAGGTTTTACGACGCCATTCTTATTATGGAGTTAATTTTAGAACGATTATGACAGCTGTCAACTTGACTAACCCTGAGTACTGAGCAGGCACGCTGAATGGTCTATAGATCGATGCCTGCCTTTTAAACAGGCGAACGAAATAAAAAAAAAGAGTAATGAGAAGGCGGCCAAATGTCAAAAAAAGATAGATCGCGAATAAGATCGAACCGGCATTGATTATGGCGACTGAGATATGGGTAATCATTGTGACTACCCTCGCCTCACGTACTGGGGGAACGTCGGTTACGTTATTGTTAATTCCTTAATTTGATCAAAGATTTGTGATTATTCAGAATATTATTGTAATCTCCTCGCCCGCATACCCACGCATAGGAGACAATAAGACCTCTTCTGATAAAGACCACTTATTGCCTTTAGGTATTACAGTAAAAACATCTCGTATTGGCTCGTAGATAACATTTGAACAGATGCGATGACATGAAATTACTGGAAGTATACAGGAAAACATTTTGAAACTATTTATACATCGCAACTTACCAAATATTTGAACAATATTCGCTTGGGTCTGACAAGTAGGTCGGCAACTCACTATAAAAAAGACAACTCTAAAAAAAACGGCATACGTACTCGTCTGGTCTTGTAGTTCACTCATCATCTGCGACATTATAAAAAAAAATGAGAGCATTTTCGGTGAGTCAACTATAATTAAGTTTTTTTTTCTTTTACCGTAGCTATTACTTTGTTAAAACATACAATTACATAACAAACAAAACTTGTTTCTTGACGCCGCAAATAAACGTATTAGAATAGAATAGAATAGAATAGAATTTTATTTTGCAAATATGGGTAATACATAATAGTTCTTAAGATTACATTTAGCTCAGCCACATTTTACCAATCGGCATGCAAACATTTGAAATTATTTATATCACTATTATTACAATTATCAATTTATAAATTACCATTATAAAATTCTTAAATCATCAACTTAATTCAAAATATATGTTTGTATTATTGTATTTCTTCTTTCTTTCTGCAATGTTAGGCATTTCTAAATTAAATTATAGCAGGAAAAACAATGAAAGATGCAGATTTTCTTTTAAAGACATAAGCGGTTGCTTATCTAATGGGGATTTCAGAGATCTTGTTTTATTACAGACGTGTTTAACAACAATTTCAAGATAGCTTGCATATTTTCCCTTTGCAGACTTTTTTTATTATAAGGGCTAATTATTCCTACGTCAGATATGTTTTGTCCGTGGAATAGATTTTCCATACAAACATCGAAATCTGTTCAGTTGTTCACGGCGATAAGAGGAAACAGACAAGCAGACAGAATTATTTTCGCATTTAAAATATTTGTATAGTAGTTTTGGAGTTTATTATCCTTATAATCATTTATTTTAATCTTATTTAATCCAAAGTTTCAAATTTTAGGCTTACTATAGCATAAGCATAATCAGCGTATATTGTTCCCACTGCTGGGACTCGGGCCTCCTCTTTTACACTTAGTAAGCAAAAGAAAGTCAGGTGATCCGGATCAAACCTGGTGAATAACACTAGCTACATACTAATCCTATCGACAAGACAAATCGAGTCCGTATCACATAAGCAGGATCTGTCAATATTTGGAAATTCATATTTATTACAAACTTGTATCAGTCTAAAAGTGAAACAGTGTTAAAATGAAAGTGTTTTCGTGTTCCAGGTATTCTTCGCATTGGCGCTGTTCGCCATGGCTGCAGCTCGAGGTTTGCTCAACTTTTAATAATTATTATTAACTAGCTGACCCAACAGACGTTGTCCTGTCCAAATTACCAATAATTCATACGAAATACACATAGAAAATGCACCAATTTTACCAGAAACTTTTTTTTCTCTCCGTAAGTACCTGAGGCCTTACTCCCGACAGCTTCGAGTTCTGAATCAATCGAGTTCTATTCGAATTCAATGCCGATTCAAACTCTTGAATCCGACACTAGCGCACGATCGTGCGGTGGTTCGAAACGAAACTAGTTTCGATCGAGAGATTCGTTAGGATCGAAAAGTGTGTACTCCACACGCCATCTGACACTTGATTATAGAGTTGTTGGATCGAAAGTAATCGTCAAATTACACGATCGCTAAAAAGGTACTTTTTTCAAATCGAGTGAGGTTTTTTAGTGTTATTTACTGCAATATTTCTTCAATCTTTTTATTAATATGAGTCGCCTTGCATTGTTTTTCAATGTTCTTGAGGAAGCAAATGGTATGGATATTCGTGCAAGAAGAAATAGGTATGCAAAGGAATAGTCATTATAATACCCGGGCTATAGAAATGGATTCGGAAGAATTTCAGAGAAATTATCGTTTGTCGAACGAGTTGTTTGATGTGTTGGTAGAATATTGAACACCATACATGAAGAAACAAACCAGACGAATTGACATTTCAAATTATAAGTATGTTTTAACCAAACAAGGCTGTACACCATTACCATTCATTTGGAGAGCATAAATATTTACGTAATCTCAACTGTATTTGACTTACTTTTGCCCATGACTTATAGTCTTTTGTTGCGCTACACAAGGAATTAAATAAAATTGTGACCTCTCCCCAATTTATTTTTTTTGTCTTATTATTGTTGGCGAGCTGCTTGTGCAGAATGTATAAGCCGTTTGACAATATAAGAGGATTTTCTTCTAAAAATTGCACCAACTTCTCCATTTATACATAAGATAGAATAAACATTACCAAGTCACCCAAGGTTTCTAAAAGTACAAAAACATTTATCACAAACTTATAAACGTACACGCACGCTAATATTTACCATACATTAAAACACTTACGTGTACCAAAGTTAATCTATCTTGTACTTTCACTAATAATAAGAATTGAAACTAAATAAACTCATAAAGCAGCAGACACAAAAATAAACGTTTAAACAACAGCGCTCTTCGCATACGATTTGACACTTGACAGCTCGTGGCACAGACTAACTAAATACAAGTCGTAGTTCGATTACACTTTATTCCCAAAAATAATAATAAATCATATGGTTTTTCATTAGCTTTTGTTTGTTATGTGGCAATAAAACAACTTCCCCACGTAAAACTAATACCCTAGGGTATTGTTTTTTTACGTAGGAAAGTGATAGAGAAGTAAAACCAAAAACAAATGTTGCACTTGACGGTGACGTAATCCGCCGGTTACGCCTAACGACGCTGATAACATTCGAACCTAAAGTCGATCTTCGTTTACGATTAAAATTGGTTCGGGAGTAAGGTTTTAAATCGAGTTCGGATCAGAATCGAGTTCGAATCGAAAACAAAATCAAAATCGAATCGTTTTCGGGAGTAAGGCCCCAGATTCTGAATATTATGAAGATTTTTAAGTAGGTACCGTAAATAGTTTTATATGCATATCGTAACATAACATAACATCACGCCTGTAATCCCCGAAGGGTTAGGCAGAGGTGTACCTACAGTACACCCACATTTCGCCAGTTATGTATAAGTCCCATGCAATTAGCGGGCGAGCCTATTGCCATCAACCGGCCACAAATCCATATAGTAAAAAGCTGTAATTTTGACATTAAGAACAGACACTTCAGTTTTATTTATTTGGATAATAATAATGTTATAGATAATAGATATTATTTATTTCTAGAACATAATTTATTGGATGATGATGACATATAGCAGGGATGTTACGGAGCTTCGATTCCAGTTCCGAAAGGTCGGAACTTCCGATTGATTTTACACCTTCGATTCCGATTTCGGTTTCGATAATTTTGAATCGGAGTTTTTACCGAAGTTTGAAACGGAGCGATGCCACGTGCATCGCTTCGTTTCTGGAACGCGTACAAACAAGTTTTAACTTGTCGCATCACCAGAATATTTTTTTTATATTTTATACACGCTCGCGCTCGAAGTCTCAGTTCATTGTTTTGTTTGTAGATGTTGTCACTAATATTTAACTGATTAAAGTGACAATTCTATATTTCAAAATTGTTTCTTTAAGCCTTCCCATAACACATGTTTCTTCTGCTTCGGCCTTCGAACCGGTTCCGATTCCGGTTCCGATTCTGGTTCCGATTCCGGTTCCTTTTCCGGTTCCGATACCGATACCGAACTGTCACTCATGTTCCTATGTTCTATCTATATCCACGCTACTTCTCATGCCACTCGACGAGTGTGTGGTAAAGGCAAAAGGCTGTACACAAATCTGTGCGAAAATACGTGGCCGAACTTTACATGCGTCGATGGAATCGGTGACGCGTGTTTCACCGAATAGTCGACTTAGTATAACATAAATACGCGCACGAAATTTTGATCATTTTACAAGTCTTTTTAACCTAAAAATTACCTTTCTTTAGGGCACAACAGATCATTATAAATAAGCATACTTACTACCTATTCTAAGTAAATAATTCACAAGTGTCTGACTTATTTTTTTATTTTGTTTCAGTTATCCTCAACAACCGTAAGTACTTAATGAAGCTAACTCAAAAACCATCCAAACAAAGTTAAGAAAATTTATTTGGGAGAACACCTCAAGAGCATACCCTTCCAAACAAAAATATCAGTTTAAAAATCGGTCCACAATTGACGGAGAAATCGGTAGCCAAATATTATTATTTTTTAAAAAAAAAAACAGTGTTACTCCGGGAGTGTCGACAGAAGTGAAAACTTAAACAATTTTATTTTACAGGAAATACTTTTAATGAGGTAACGGTACCGGCAACAGTGTCGCGAGTTTAATTGTTTATTACCATCTCAAAAATGCCCAACGCGCCTAAAGAAGTTTTCACTTCAAAAATATACGCTACGAAAATAGGACCTCCTCCTTTTTGGAAGTCGGTAAAAACTATTCCGTTAAATAAATCAGTATTGTGGTTGAGTTAAAATTAGGAAAAAGCAACACTTTTTCTCTTCTAAGACATGCCCAACATGACGCAAAAAATAGTTTAAAATAGAAAAATAAGAAAAAGTTAGGGGTAGCATGTGTCACATCCACACAAATCGACTATCGCTCAGCATTGTTATTTAAATTTAAACATAGCAGGTAATGGTATTCGAATTTGTGAGGGATAGGTATCACAACTATTAAGTGAAAAAAAACAACCGACTTAAGAAAAAACACAAAAGAAGTAAAAAAGAACTCTAATTTCGAAAGTCGGTGTCTTTGGTTCTATTTTTTTTGTTTTCTGCCACCGTTGAAGACGTTCGTTTTTTTTTTTTTTGTTTACAGTATCTTCTTTTTTTTTTCTTGCCTATACATCAGGCATATGTAGAATCAAGCAAACTCTTTGTAGTAAATACCTCCTATTTAAATTGTCAACAGAATAGGTTATTAAAGGTGCTTAAGGTACCGTATAGTACTAATTGTAAATTTTGTGTTATGATACCTACTAATGAGAGATATTTATGGTTTTACAGCTGACCCAGCTTTCGGCCAACCCACATACCCGGAGGAAACCGGTAAGATCATTTATGTTTATCTACCAATTCAAATAATTTTATTTAATATATCTTTGGTAGCACATCGACTAAGCAGAGCGAAGAAAGAATTAATTCTATTTTTTCGATCTAAATTAACTATGGTTAACAAACTATTAACAACACTGCTCAATGTGAGTTGATGAAGTAACAATCATGCATTTTAGTGGGTCGGATGAAACGACTAACCGGATTTTGATTTCCACGACTCTGTTCGAGTGAGACAAAATTAGACTTAGTAGTGAGTCTTACCGAGAAAATACCAGCAAATAAGTCCTAATATTATCTTTTCTTTTTCACCAAACAATTTTCGTGTCCAATACTGCGGCATCAGACAACGATTCGGTCATGTACCCCGGTAGGCAATGCAAATACACAAGCCTTGTGCCCGATGGGGTTTCCCATTGGCAAAAATTACGATCTTCCATAAAAACTGTCATCCCCTATATAACCCCATAAGGCGATGAATTTTCGTCAATCCTTCCTTAGTGCTCACCTTCGTTTATAAGGAACTCTAGTGCACAAGTTAATGCTTCTAGACCCAGCGGTTCAGGCTGCGCCTTTGGGCTGCGCGTTATCTGTCAGTGTATGATTGAATTTAAGAATTTTATTAAGTAGAATGCTAGCATACTGGAAAAACGGACGTGACGGTTGTTTTGAGACGGGTCTACATAGCTATGTTTCGGAGCAGGTCAGATTACGCTAGCACGCTGTATGACAATAGTTGTAAAACGCACTTGAGCAAGCTAGACAAAATACAAACCAATGCATGCGTACTATTGGAGGATTAGTTTAAAAAACTCGATACACCTGATAATAATGCGAACTCCATCTTCAGCCACGGAGTGCTTGTATGTATTATCTTGCTGCCAAGTTCTTGTTTAGATGCAAGTCCTTTCCAGGTAATGAAATTATTAAAATCTTAGATAAGCTTAAGTAATCATTGTCGTAATGTTTATTGGAGGTACAAGAAAAAAAACCCCTTTTAGTTTAAATTCATGAACTTTTCAAAAATACCTCGGTTTATTCAACAACAAGATTAGAAATGTTTTCGTTGGACCTATGGGTAAGTGGTATAGATTTTTCTGTGGTACTGAAGCCACATATATGGACCAAACAACAGTATAAACCTTACGAATTACAACAGATTTGCAATGAATTTTTAATAAATACTTATTCACATTTTTATAAATTATACACAGATGGTTCGAAAAACGATCATGGCAATAGTGGTTTGGCACTTTTTGATTCTCAAACAAACGGCTCCATCCAATTGATGATTAACGCGAAAATTTCCATTATATATACAGAGTTGATAGCTATAGCAGAGGCAATTTCTTACATTGATTCCTTTATGGAAGGGAAATATGTTATTTTGACAGATTTCAAAAGTGCTATCCAACATCTAGCTCGATGCACCTCGAATTTTCGAGGTACACCGATAGCCTATAGCATTTTGGAATCGCTCCGCAAACTTAGGATTAGTAATAAAATAGTTAAAATTCAACGGTTACCTTCACATGTGGGCATAACAGGAAATTTCACATGTGGGCATAACAGGAAATGTACAAGCCGATCGTCTGGCCAGAGAAGCTAGTTGTAATGAAATACCATTCACCTGCTTACCCTTATTCTCGGATTGCTTATACTTAGTTAGGGAAAAGTGCACAGAGATTTCGAGGGATCATTTTCACGAGAGGTCATTATCTAAAGGCATCTGGTATAAGACCATACAACTTTTCTTTACGCCTTCACCGTGGTTCGCAGAGTCTGGTTTGTCTAGGACAGATGTTGTGACAGCCCTAAGACTTCAGTCCGAGCACATACCGCTAAACAACTTTGCGTTCCTGATGGGTAAATCAAACTCACCAAATTGTGCTGAGTGTGGCGTGGTTGAGAATGTTTACCATGGGTTTGCCGAATGTGCCTGGAACGAAATTGAGAGGGTCAGCTTAAGGCTCAAATATGATGTGGATCTGCGGGAAATGGGCAGGTGTTACTTGATTCTGGCCCGTCCTCTGTCAGATGAGGCTAAGGCAATGTATAATTAAGTTAAATTAGCCATTACGCGTAGATAAAGCATTATTTGTGATGCCTATGAGGGTGGCATGATCACGTTTGATCAAATTTTCTATAAAATAAATAAAGCAAAAAAAAAGGTTAGTACTGTTTCTAAGAGAGCCTCTAAAGGTTTACTATCTAAGATTTTTATCTACTTATATCATCGTCCTTACTATTTTCTAATGCCCCTGCCACACCATGCTCCTCGCGCTGCTCATCGCTCTGCTCCTCGCGCTGCCACGATATTGCACTCTCTCTGACACTGCTTAACTCGCGCAATTGATCGCAACACTTCGCTCTACGTCCTTTGACTACGTACGTGAAATACGTAGCCGAACTTTACATGCGTGGATGGAATCGGGGACGCGTGTTACACCGATTAGTCGGCTTAGTATAAGATAAATACGGGCACGAAATTTTGATCATTTTACAAGTCTTTTTAACCTAATAATTACCTTTCTTTAGGGCACAACATGTCGAAAAACCAGATCATTATAAATAAGCATACTTACTACATATTCTAAGTAAATAATTCACAAGTGTCTGACTTCTATTTTATTTTGTTTCAGTTAACCTCAAAAACCGTAAGTACTTAATGAAGCTAACTCAAAAACTATCCAAGCAAAGTTAATATAATTTATTTGGGAGAACACCTCAAGAGCATACCCTTTCAAACAAAAATATCATTTTAAAAATCAGTCCACAATTGACGGAGAAATCGGTGGCCAAATATTTAAAAAAAAAATATTTAAAAAAAACAGTGGCACTCCGGGAGTGCCGTCAGAAGTGAAAACTTAAACAATTTTACTGTACAGGAAATACTTTTAATGAGGTGTCGGTAAAAGTGTGAGTTCAGTTGCTTATTCCCATCTCAAAAATGCCCAACGCGCTAAAGAAGTTTTCACTTCAAAAATATACGCTACGAAAATAGGACCTCCTCCTTTTTGGAAGTCGGTAAAAACTATTCGATAATAGTTTTTACATGAAGAAACCAACCAGACGAATTGACATTTCAAATTATAAGTACGTTTTAACCAAACAAGACTGTACACCATTACCATTCAATATTTACGTTATCTCAACTGTGTTTGACTTACTTTTGCCCATGACTTATAGTCTTTTGTTGTGCTACCCAAGGAATTAAATAAAATTGTGACCTCTTCCCATTTTTTTTTTTGTCTTTTGGCGAGCTGCTTGTGCCAAACGTATAAGTCGTTTGACAATGCCGGGATTTTCTTCTAAAAATTTCACCAACTTCTCCAATTGTACATAAGATGGAATATCAAGTCGCACAAGGTTTCTAAAAGTACATAAACATTTATCACAAACTTAAAAACGTACACGCACGCTAATATTTACCATACATTAAAACACTTACGTGTACCAAAGTTAATCTATCTTGTACTTTCACTAATAATATGAATTGAAACTAAACAAACTCATAAAGCAGCAGGCACAGGCGCAAGGATATTATGGAAAACGATCAACTTGGAAGTAGCGCTCGCCAGCCGCTGCCGCGGCGTGAAATGCAACATAGCACTTAGTTTGTTTAAAAAATTAAACATTTACGCCGTTTATGTGGCATCCCGACCAAATGGGCTACAACGTAGCCCATTTGGTTAGAACTGTGACATACCGCGAGCGAGCCGAGCGAACGAAGCGAGCGGTGCCGCGGCAGCGGCCGGCGAACGCTACTTCCAAGTTCGTCGCAGTTACTTGGCTATTTTTATTACACCTTAAACCATGGATACCCTACATGAATATTATGGCCAAACGTCGACTGACATTTCATTAAACGTTGACGTTTAAACGATATGGCCAATTGTAGCTGGCCATTTCATGAAATGGTCAATTCTAAGATCTGGGTACGACATATGCATTAAAACGCGCCGCCCCCGCGCCGTCGCTGCCGCCGCCGCCCCGCACCCGCTAACTTCGTGTCCGAAGCCTTACAGTAGTTTCATATAGATACCTACTTAGGTACATTAGTAAGCGTATGTGTTTTAGGCTTCGAAACTAGGTAGGTAAGTACCTACTGAAATGTCAGTTTGTTCATCAATCATGTTCCTATGTTCTTCTAATATCCTCGCTACTTCTCATGCCACTGGACGAGTATGTGGTAGGGGCAAAAGGCTAAAGACAAATCTGTGCGAAAATACGTGGCCAAACTTTACATGCGTCGATGGAATCGGGGACGCGTGTTACACCGATTAGTCGGCTTAGTATAAGATAAATACACGCACGAAATTTTGATCATTTTACAAGTCTTTTTAACCTTAAAATTACCTTTCTTTAGGGCACAACAGATCATTATAAATAAGTATACTTACTACCTATTCTAAGTAAATAATTCACAAGTGTCTGACTTATTTTTTTATTTTGTTTCAGTTATCCTCAACAACCGTAAGTACTTAATGAAGCTAACTTAAAAACTATCCAAACAAAGTTAATAAAATTTATTTGGGAGAACACCTCAAGAGCATAATTATTATACCGATTTAGAAAATGATATTTTTGTTTGAACCCTTTCAAAAAAATTATCATTTTCTAAATCGGTCCACAACTGACGGAGAAATCGGTGGCCAAACATAAATAAAATAATTTAAAAAATAACACAGTGGCACTCCGGGAGTGCCGTCAGAAGTGAAAACTTAAACAATTTTATTGTACAGGAAATACGTTTAATGAGGTGTCGGTAACGGTACCGGTAAGAGTATCGCGAGTTCAATTGAAGGGTTCAATTCGATAACGGTTTAACTGTCATTTTTCCACAAAATGAGTTATAGGTACCGTTAGATTCAGTACAAAATTATCTACATTATGACATTCACAAAATAGCAAATTTCGGCTTAAATCTCGAGATATTCAGTTTAAAAACGGTTTAACTGCTATAAAAGTTGAGATCGCTAGTGCAAAAAAGATTTATTATTCGACAACTCCATGAAATATACATAATTCTACTTTGTTCTAATACAGAAATGGATTATTGAACTAAAAGCCGTTTTTATGTTCTTAAAGACAATAATTGACCTAAATAAAGTTTTTGAATACGGGATTAAGGTAATGTAAATCATTCTTGCATTAACTTTTTATACTCAAACCATGCAAATTTCTGGTTATAAGCGATAATAAACCCTTTTTGTACTAAGCAGACCGCTCGCGCCAAAATGCGCGCGATTATGTGTCTCTTTCCCAGGAGAAAAAGAGACAGGTTACATTATATTTCTTGTAGAGTGAATGCGGCAGTCGCGCGCTTGATGTTATTTTGTTTAGTAAACGCTTGTCAACAACGTTGGTCGTGCGTAATGATTGAGTTTGAGTGCACTAGCAGGTTTTTTACTGTGAATAATATTGTTTTAATGTAAAAAGTGTTGTGACTTAATTAAGAGATGTCAAGAAACCAATTAAAACGTGGCCGTGAACTAGTTGGATTGTGCAACAATCGAAATAGTGGCTTCACTGGCGAAGAAAGTAAGTACCTAACATTACTCATATTTTTGGCGGGTTAATTTTCTAATTACCTTCGTTATCTACCTTCCTTCCTAAACCAGAGAATATCATGTTCGGATATTTTCTGGTTCCAACTAAGCAGGAGATAGTTTGGCACTCAGGTTTCAAATAAGTGGGAATAAGTTATGTGGTGTATTTTCTTAAGTTCGAATATTTTTTGTACCTACTTAATTGGTTTTTTTTTTTCAGTGGCTTCATCAACACATAGTCATTTTAACATTGAACCACTACCGTATGAATGGCCGCAGAATGACCCGTCTCTAGAGGTCTCGGAACAGAACAATTTACCTTCTATTGAAAATACAAGAATTGAGTTTGCAGAAACAAATATTGAAGTACCATCGCCGGAGTTAATACAACTTAGTGAACTTATTGGCCCATATGAAAAATCAAGTTTCACTGTAGATGAGGGAGAAAATTTAGTAGAAGTAATATCTGAAAAAAACCATTATGGTGATATAATAATTGAACCTGCTGACGGTATGACTTTATTTTAAACTAGCTGTTCCCCGCGGTTTCACCCGCGTTAAGTTAGGTTTTTGGTTGCTCCGTTCCCGTGGGTCATAGCGTGATGTTATGTAGCCTATGTTACTCAGGGTGAATGTAGCTTTCTACTGGTGAAAGAATTTTTGAAATCGGCGCAGTGGTTTTTGAGTTTATTCATTTCAAACATAGACACACACAAAAATACAAATCTTTCCTCTTTATAATATTAGTGTAGATTACTGTTACTATTTTGAGGATGACTTGTTGGAACTACCTTTTTTTATGAAATGTTTTTTATTTGCAGATGATTATACAAAGAGTAAAACTATACAAGTTTTAAATAACATACCTGAACTACGTATTGAGTATATCGATTATCAAATTGAAGGAAATGTTAACTTGATTCGAGATGTCGTTGGCATACAAAACGATTCAGAGGCAAACGAAAGATGCGAAATGTTAATGCCAGCTGATGCTGAAAACGAATTACCAGTAGCTGTCGAAGATAACCAAAGTGAGCAAATGTCCAGAAAAGAGAAAAAGATTTCAAGAAAAAGAAAACTGAATAAAAGTGAATGGAAATTTGAGAAAATGAAGAATGCTAGGGCTACAGGCAAAGAATATGTAACAGTAAAAGGAAAAGTCATTGCTGAAAAAACAATTTGTCACGGTACTCTGTGCTCCAACAAGTGTAGGTTGGGTTGTTCATCGTATTTTTGTGAAGAAGAGCGTCAGCGTTTGTTAGACGAATACTATTTATTGCCCATTAATGCCAAGAATGCAATATTATTTAAAAGCATGAAACCAGTACCAGTAAAACGACGTTTAGTTGCAGCATAAAAGGTACGACGACAGACCTTTACATATCATGTTAAAAAAAGCAATAATGTAGAAAAAACTATTTGTAAGAGAGCTTTTATGAGCCTTTTTCAAATAACTGTGAGAAAATTACAAGTGATTCAAGAAAAACACATATCTGGGCAGATACTTCCTAAAAAAGATATGAGAGGAAAGCACGATAACCGACCCAAGAAAGTAAAGGCTGAAGTCAAAGAATATGCAATGACTCATATAAAGAGTTTTCCAGCTGAAGAGTCTCATTACTCTCGAAATGAAAATCCTAATAAACTGTACCTCTCACCATTATTGAATATTAAAGAAATGCATCGACTATACATCCAGAAATGCGAATCAGAAAGTATGGACAGTATGTATCGCGTAAAGGAATGCACATACAGGAATATATTTTGTAGTGAATTCAACTTGTCTTTTGGCTTACCAAGGAGCGACGTTTGCTCAAGGTGCGAGAATGAAGATCATGAGGATGATTTGCAAGTACACAAAGAGACTTACAAAGAAGCGTATGAGCTGATGAAAGTTGATAAAAATCAGTGTAAAAGAGAGGAAGGAAAACTTTATTGCACTGTTGACATTCAGCAGACAATGCCATTACCTAAGATGCCTGTTGGGGATGCTTTTTATTTGCGGCAAATTTGGTTTTATAACTTAGGTATACACCTGGTCAGTAAAGATAAAAATCATGCTTTGATGTGCACATGGACTGAAGATGTTGCAAAAAAAGGAAGCTTTGAAGTATCTTGCGCTTTACATTATTTGGCTATGTATTTAAAAACTACATGTGAAAACAACGCAATGAAACACTTGATTATATGGTCGGATTCTTGCTCAGGGCAGAATAAAAATTTTAATTTAATATGCCAGTATCAGTATATGGTCCTTAAAAAATATTTTGATGTTATTGAACACAAATTCCCAGTTGTGGGACATACCTACATGGATTCTGATCGGGATTTTGGCCGTATAGAAAAAGCGTTAAGAAAACATGAAAAAATCTATACACCCGAAGAATATAGATGCATAATAAAAAAAAATACATCGAAGAACTCTGTAGTGGTAGATATGCAAGAACATCTGTATGACGTTGAGGGTGTTCAGAAAAAAATGAAACTGATAAACAGATTGAAAAATACGTTGGGACATAAAGTAGACTTTAGAGATGAAGTAAAATGGATAAGAGTAGATCATTTTGGAAGCTATATGTATAAAAAGAGCTATGATCCTAACACCCCATTTTTAATGGTTGACTTATTGAGAAAAGGAGCTACCGTAAGCCCTGATAGTGTAGAAATCCAAAGACTGGCCGGATGTCGAGGTGAGATCTCGGAAGAAAAAAAACAATATATTAGAAAACAACTTAAGTTTATTCCCATGGAAAAAAGATTTTTCTATGAAACCATATTAAATGCATAAGTGTGCTAGTGCCAAAATATTTTTTTTTTAATTTGATTTCATTATAATAATTATTAATTTCATTTTTTTATATAATTACTAAGAAAACAAGCCTGCAATTGTGCAATTCTTTAAATATATTAACAGGTTATTGTCCAGTTACCTAAACAGCAAATGCCAAATTGGTGATATATTCCGAGTGTAAAAACGGTTTGTTCCGTTATAAACCGTTTTTACACTCAAGAACTGTATCAATATCGATAAACACTGTTGGTTTAAATGAAAAATGGTGGATATTACAATAATATGTATCTTTTAAAACTACTTTTGTATTGCATTTTATAATAAAAGTATTTTTTAAAACACTTGAAAGTTTACTCCTTTTTTGGCACTATTTTCATTATCCAAATCAACAAATAGTCACCAATATTTAAGGACCAGTTTCTCAAAATGGCTGATTTCACAGTTAAACCATTCTCGAATTGAACCCTTCAATTGTTTATTCCCATCTCAAAAATGCCCATCGCGCCAAAGTTTTCACTTCAAAAATATACGCTACGAAAATAGAACCTCCTCCTTTTTGGAAGTCGATAAAAACTATTCCCTTAAACAAATCAGTACCCTGGTTGAGTTCAAATTAGGAAAAGAAAAACTTTTTCTCTTATACGACATGCCCAAATCAAGGTAACATAGGAGATTCAGGGAACTATTTCTACCAGACATGAATTCTCTACGCGACACCTACATCATTTGCTTAAATAAAAGCGCACTGTTGGATTTTCTACGCTCGGCGCGTACCCGAAACGTGAAAAGTCAATAGCGTGCTTTCATTTTGGCAATAACTTTAACCGACTTCAAAAATGAGAAGATTCTCAATTCGACTGGAGCTTTTGTTTTTTTGTATACTTGTTACGCGATTACTCCGCCAATTATGAACTGATTTTTTTTGGTAGGTCATAGTTCAGAGGTGGTCCCATATAAATTGTATTAACTTTGCTTGGGTAGTTTTTGAATTACACCTTCAATAATACATAATTTTCCCGCTTAGTCTATGTGGATGATGTTATACTCGTAGTTCTTGTCATTGTTAAAAAGAAAAAAAGAAAGAAATGACGTTTATTTGCGGTAAACATGACGCAAACAGAGTTTAGAATACAAAAATTAGAAAAGGTTGGGGGAAGCATGCGTCACATCCACACACATCAACTATCGCTCACCATTGTTATTAAAACATAGCAAGTACTGGTATTCGAATTTGTGTGGGACAGGTATTACAACTAAAAATAAAAAATAACTCTAATTTCGAAAGTCTGTGTCTATGGTTCTATATTTTTGTTTTTTGCCACCGTTGAAGTCGTTCGTTTTTTTTTTTTTTTTGTAATATGTTTTATTATATTTTTTCTTGCCTATATGTCATCTGTAGAATCAAACAAACTCTTTGTTGCTCACTGCTGTCGCGTTCAGTTTTCTTGGTGAAATTTGCCCCCAAGATTGACAAATTAGACATGTTCGCGTGTATAGCGTGACAGAGCAACGGCGAGCTTTAACAATGGATGGAAATCGAGTTGCTCAATATCTTTTCTCTTTCAACAGATGACTCCGAGTCCTCAGGGTCTCTGAATTTAGACATACGTCCGGTCCCGTACACCGCCGACAAATGTAAGTACAAGCCTTGTGCCCTATGGGGTTTCTAATCGGCAAAATTTCCATACAATCTTTCATCCCCTATTTAACCCCTTTAGAGGATGAATTTATAAAAAATCCTTCCTTAGTGCTCACCTTCGTTTATAAGGAACTCAAGTGCACAAGTTAATGCTTCTAGACAAGGTAATTAAAATAACTAAAACCCTAAAAAAAACAAAAATCTGATGTTCCCTACACTTTGTCGAGTTATGCGAACATAAATATATCGTTATTTCTCCTGACAAAGTTTATTCGGTTTATATGTATGTATGTATTCTTTTTTGATTAAACTATCCCTTATGTTGCACCTGCCATGTTTTGTCTCTGCATCACCCTAAGGTTGACTGGTAGAAAATACCTCTGGCATTAAGCCCGCCTTTGTACAGTATTTTTTCTTGTGCATAAATTTTTAATAAATAAACAAATGACATGTGGCGCAGCAGAGTTTTTTCGCGATTTCGTTTGGCCTCATGCTAACAGTTGTTCATAATGATTAAAGAGAGAATGTAAAGCTTTTCAGTTATTTCAATTATACTATGCCTCTGGTAGTGCAGATGCTCATAAGTGCCGGTGACCACTTACCGGGCGCTTGTTTGCTATCCAACAAAACAAAACAAGAGGATTTTCTCAACATGCGTTCCTTCACCGTAAGTGCTCAAGGCGACGACGACGCCGTCGCCGCGCCTCTAGGCTATGTATATGCAACGTTGCCAGCCCGCTGCTGCCGCGCCGCCCCCGCGGATTGTAGAGTGATATGGCAAAATCAAGCGGAGACGACGCGGCGACGGTGCAGCGACGGCGCTGCAGCGGCACTTCAGCGTTTAGTCTACATGGTTACGCGAAGCGGGCCGTCTACACGTGCCTTCGATTTCCACGACTCATTTTGAGTGAGACAAAAATATAATGGTTTAGCCCCCAAAACAAAAGCCTCAGCACAGATTAGTACAGATAGGACACTCCGGAAAAACATTTAATTAAAAAGTGACTCTTGCAAGGACACCATAAAGCGCAATTCAGGTCGCACAGCGCTAATTACCGACAGTTATATTCACATAGAAGTTGCCTATCTTTCTATCGCGCAACTCATACATCTTCTGACTACGTTACGCTCACTGAATACGACAAGTCGAGCCTGCCGCGTACCTACTTGTAGCTTCATACCTAAAATGCGGAGTGTCCCATCTGTATTCATCTGTGGCCTAAGAGAGAATTTCGCCAATGAAACTGAATGCGATCCACATAATTATCTAACCCGCGTTCGAGAGCTGTTATTGTCATCATTGTTATGGAATATTAACACTGCTGTCGCGTTCAGTTTTCTTGGTGAAATTCGCCCCCAAGACTGACAAATTAGACATGTCTGCGAGTATAGCGTAACAGAGCCACAGCGAGCTTTAACTATGGATGTGTTAGAGCTGTAAATAAATAATCGAGTTGCTCATTAACTTTTCTCTTTCACCAGACGATTCCCAGGCCGAATTTCTGACTACAGTCGGGCGTCCGATCCCGTACCCAGTAAGCAATGTAAGTACAAGCCTTGTGCCCGATGGGGTTTTTCATCCCCTATTGAACCCTTTTAGGGGATGAATTTATAAAAAATCCTTCCTTAGTGCTCACCTTCGTTTATAAGGAACTCAAGTGCACAAGTTAATGCTTCTAGACAAGGTAATTAAAATAACTAAAACCCTAAAAAAAACAAAAATCTGATGTTCCCCACACTTTGTCGAGTTATGCGAACATAAATGTGAACATAAACATATCGTTATTTCTCCTGACAAAGTTTATTCGGTTTATATGTATGTATGTATTCTTTTTTGATTAAACTATCCCTTATGTTGCACCTGCCATGTTTTGTCTCTGCATCACCCTAAGGTTGACTGGTAGAAAATACCTCTGGCATTAAGCCCGCCTTTGTACAGTATTTTTTCTTGTGCATACATTTTTAATTAATAAACAAATGACATGTGGCGCAGCAGAGTTTTTTCGCGATTTCGTTTGGCCTCATGCTAACAGTTGTTCATAATGATTAAAGAGAGAATGTAAAGCTTTTCAGTTATTTCAATTATACTATGCCTCTGGTAGTGCAGATGCTCATAAGTGCCGGTGACCACTTACCGGGCGCTTGTTTGCTATCCAACAAAACAAAACAAGAGGATTTTCTCAACATGCGTTCCTTCACCGTAAGTGCTCAAGGCGACGACGACGCCGTCGCCGCGCCTCTAGGCTATGTATATGCAACGTTGCCAGCCCGCTGCTGCCGCGCCGCCCCCGCGGATTGTAGAGTGATATGGCAAAATCAAGCGGAGACGACGCGGCGACGGTGCAGCGACGGCGCTGCAGCGGCACTTCAGCGTTTAGTCTACATGGTTACGCGAAGCGGGCCGTCTACACGTGCCTTTGATTTCCACGACTCATTTTGAGTGAGACAAAAATATAATGGTTTAGCCCCCAAACCAACAGCCTCAGCACAGATTAGTACAGAAAGGACACTCCGCAAAATCATTTAATTAAAAAGTGACTCTTGCAAGGACACCATAAAGCGCAATTCAGGTCGCACAGCGCTAATTACCGACAGTTATATTCACATAGAAGTTGCCTATCTTTCTATCGCGCAACTCATACATTTTCTGACTACGTTACGCTCACTGAATTCGACAAGTCGAGCCCGCCGCGTACCTACTTATAGCTTCATACCTAAAATGCGGAGTGTCCCATCTGTATTCATCTGTGGCCTAAGAGAGAATTTCGCCAATGAAACTGAATGCGATCCACATAATTATCTAACCCGCGTTCGAGAGCTGTTATTGTCATCATTGTTGTGGAATATTAACACTGCTGTCGCGTTCAGTTTTCTTGGTGAAATTCGCCCCCAAGACTGACAAATTAGACATGTCTGCGAGTATAGCGTAACAGAGCCACAGCGAGCTTTAACTATGGATCTGTAAGTGCTGTAAATAAATAATCGAGTTGCTCATTAACTTTTCCTTTTCACCAGACGATTCCCACGCCGAATTTCCAACTTTAATCAGGCGTCCGGTCCCGTACCCAAGTAAGCACTGTAAGTACAAGCCTTGTGCCCGATGGGGTTTTTATCGAAAAAAATAAGGAACTTCCATACAAACTTTCATCCCCTATTTAACCCTTTTAGGGGATGAATTTATAAAAAATCCTTCCTTAGTGCTCACCTTCATTTATAAGGAACTCAAGTGCACAAGTTAATGCTTCTAGACAAGGTAATTAAAATAACTAAAACCCTAAAAAAACAAAAATCTGATGTTCCCTACACTTTGTCGAGTTATGCGAACATAAATGTGAACATAAACATATCGTTATTTCTCCTGACAAAGATCATTCGGTTAATATGTATGTATGTATTATTTTTTGATTAAACTATCCCCTATGTTGCACCTGCCATATTTTGTCTCTGCATCACCCTAAGGTTGACTGGAAGAAAATAACTCGGGCATTAAGCCCGCCTTTGTACAGTATTTTTTCATGTGCATAAATTTTTAATAAATAAACAAATAACATGTAGCGCAGCAGATTTTTATCGCGATTTCTTGTTTGGCCTCATGCTAACAGTTGTTCATAATGATTAAAGAGAGAATGTAGAGTTTTTCAGTTATTTCAATTACACTATGCCTCTGGTAGTGCAGATGCTCATAAGTGTCTGTGACCACTTACAACCGGCTTGTTTGCCATCCAACAACACAAAACAAGAGAATTTTTTCAAGATGTTTTCCTTCATCGTTGAGTGCTCAGGGCGATTGGCGGCGGATTGTAGAGTGCTATGGCAAAATCAAGTGGTGATGGCGCTCGCCGTCGCCGAGCCGTCTCCGCTCCGCAGCAGCACTTCAGCGTTCAGTCTACATGGCTACGCGAACCGGTGTCGGCGTAGCTGCAGTGCCGTCTATACGAGCCCAAAATAAACTTGAAAAGAATTATATTTTAAATAACGATTTCTAATAATCTTTTGTTTGTTTTTCAGACAACAACCCCTACTTACGTGGCGGCAACTAAACAACTTCACTGAACGACCTAATTACGAATAACGTCAATTTAATACTCAGAACATTTTGCAATATTTCATTTCTTAAAATTAAATCATAATTTTGATGTAAAATATAACCATCTACTTTGATGTTCAAGCTTTTCAACTTGAGTATTTAGCACTTTGTTCTTTGTTTTTTCAATCTGCAAGAATATTATTAAATAAACACATTCTTAATTTCACTTGTTCTTTAATATTTTTTTACGTCTGAAATTCCTGGGGACCCCAGGATCCCAAATCTTTAGAAAGCGTACGTGGGGCCGAAACCAACTTGCAGAAGCTCGGGTGTTCGAAGTTTTTTTCAGCCGCTTATGCTGTTAGAAAAATAAGACAGTTAACAGATGTAGAAACCGCGCGATTGGTTTATTTTAGCTACTTCCACAGCATTATGTCGTATGGCATTTTACTGTGGGGTCGGGCTACTGACATTGAATCCATCTTTATATTGCAAAAGAGAGCTGTCAGAGCCATTTATAGTCTACGTCGCCGCGAATCTCTTAGGAAACTATTTAAAAGGATTAATATTATAACGGTACCTTGCCAATTCATTTATGAAAATATTATGTACGTAAGGAAAAATCCACATATTTTTAATAAAATAAGTGAAAGACATAATTTTAATACTAGAAACAAACTAGATCAACTATTTTTCTTTTATTAAATATAAACTTATTATTTTTTTGTAATAAGCATACACGTGGTTTCGAATAGCGTCTGCGTTATCTCATTTTTTATGGGGTACTGTGTTAAATGTTACAACAAAATACCTTGTGACATATTGCAATAGAAATGAAAGAAAATTTAAAACTCATATTAAAAGTACACTTTGTAAACAAGCATATTACAAATTAGAGGATTATATCCAAGATAAGAGTGCTTGGAAACATGCTGGTCCTGCTCCATAGGATAATTTAGAATCAAGACAAAATTAAACAGGTTGTTAATTTAATTGTAAAATGTAATAATTTTGTATTATATAACATTGATTTTACATTCTGTGATTACTTCCTCACACACTGAAAAAAAAAAATTAGGAAAAAAAAATAGGAAAAAAATTAGGAAAATCATCTACTTTTACAAAGTTCGTGAAAATGTGAGCACCATGTATCTATCACATAATTAAATTATCTGTTTTTGCTTCATTTTTAATTCTTTTTACCTATTGTGGTATAGTAATTTTATTCTAGGTGCATCGTCTTCACATATAATTATTTAACTAATGTACGTACTTATACAAACTATTGTAAAACATTTTAAAAGAGTAACGGTGGATTTTCTTTCCCATTCTTCTCCATACGAAAACTACCTTTTGGAAGGGGCGACTAGAATCAATTACATTATTTTGTAAATTTTGACGTTCAAAAGTGCCTTACATGGGCCTATTTGAAATAAACGATTTGACTTTGACTTTGATGACGTAACAGGTTTCTTTAAATATTGCAAAATCTTGCCAATATACACTACCTACGCGAATACCTCTAACTTGTCAACAAGGAAAGGAATCATGACGGTGTCGAAAGCTTTGGCTAGATCGAGAAATATGCCGAAACATTTATATTTTTGATCTAGTTTAATAATGACAAACGACGCGGAAAATTTCTGAAATTAAGATTTTTAGATTCAGAATAACTAAATCTATCGATTTTATACGGTTTTTTTCGTAAAACGATAAGGCAAACATGTTGGTCCTGGACTGTCGTACTATTAGGGGTCGTCATATAGAAAATTAATGTCGGCTCCGTCTAGCAAATTGTTTATATGACGTGTAAAAGTGATTCCATTATTCCATTTACAGAATAAACAATTTCATTTCAATGTAGACACCGAATCGGTAAAAGTATAGTGTGTCGTTATGTACTTTGAACTGATGGCGTTGCTACGTCGTAGCACGGGATCTACACCATGGACCATTTTGATTTGTTGCTACGAGTGACGTAGCACGTGATCTACGAAAATCAGTTTGTCTCTGGCGCTTCGCTATTGTAGATCCTTTAGAGGTTGTGTGCAGACCGAATCATAAGCATTCTGCCTATTTAGCGATAATCTACTTAAGATAGTCTTGACTAGGTATGTGCTCGGCCTTATCAGCTGAACAATTTTAATTCATTACGTAATTCAAAATACTTAGGTATTTTCGGCATTGAAGATATTTGTGGAATCTTCCAATCGAATCATGTAACACACACCTAGTATTTTCAACAAAAACAGGACGTTCTTAATAAAAAACAAGAAAGTTTGTTATTAATTAAAAATTATTGCAACAATAACAAATGAATACACGGAATCCCCAAAGCACAGATAACATAGCCCAAAGAGTTAGTAATAGCAGATAAGGATATTTATTATGTTTACTGACTCTACGATAAAAAAAAGATCTATATAAAAATATAAAATATCTGTCCGTGACTTCGAACGCGTAGAATTTCTTGTTTTAACATAAAATACAGGGTGTAACAAGACCTTTCACGAAGCCGTCGTCTACGCATTCTGTATATCAAACAAAGTAGCTTTGTGCAAAAATTGTTGCCGAGAAACGACTTATATTTTTTTGGTCTGAAAATTCAGCAGTATTTAAAGTTAAATTATAATATAACATTTAACTCTTGCTTCGTAAAAAATATATTTAAAAAGTTAGAAATTGGACCGTAACTCTAAGGAACAGACCAGGCCAGGTATGGTACGGTCCAGTATAAAACAATGATCATAATATCGGGAAGAACAAGTGACTCTCGACTACGTCAAGGCTATTTTTACAACCGTTATATCTTATGACACTCTGCAATACTGTAGCTTCACAATAGTGATAGATTTTTCGTAAGCTGATCAATAGCTACGGAGATAACCCCTACATACAAACTCACAAATCTTACCTCTTTATAATATTTAGCCTGACTACACCGCGATAACATTTAGATTCATAATAAACCTAATTTATTGCTTAGTAAATTCTACCATTTCCTACCATATTTACCAATTTAGTTCAAATGTATCTCTTTATTTGTTTTTTTTTATAAAAAAATCGGACTTCCCTAGAGATAAGAGAGTAGTGAGTAACTGTTGCCCGAGTCAAGCTAGTTTAAACTTCAGATAATATTTTTCACATTCGGAAATCCCTATATACGGGTCAGTAACAAAAATTATAAGGTCAGTCAACGGCTAACTAGTTAGTCAAAGTCAAAGTCAAAACATTTATTTCAAATAGGCCCATGTATGGCACTTTTGAACGTCAAAATTTACAGAATAATATAATTGATTCTAGTCGCCCCTTCCAAAAGGTAGTTTTCGTATGGAGAAGAATGGGCAAGAAACTCCACCGTTACTCTTTTAAAATGTTTACAATAGTTTGTATTAGTACGTACATTACTTAAATAATTATATGTGAAGACGATGCACCTAGAATAAAATTACTATACCACAATAGGTAAAAAGAATTAAAAATGAAGCAACGACAGATAATTTAATTATATGATAGATACATGGTGCTCACATATTTACAAACATAGTAAAAGTAGACGATTTTCCTAATGTTTTTAAAATTAATAAGTCAGTGTGTGAGGAAGTAATCACAGAATGTAAAATCAATGTTATATAATACAAAATTATAAATTTAACAATTAAATTAGCAACCTGTTTGATTTTGTCTTGATTCTAAATTGTCCTATGGAGCAGGACCAGCATGTTTCCAAGCACTCTTATCTTGGATATAATCCTCTAATTTGTAATATGCTTGTTTACAAAGTGTACTTTTAATCTGAGTTTTAAATTTTCTTTCATTTAATTGCAATATGTCACAAGGTATTTTGTTGTAACATTTAACACAGTACCCCATAAAAGATGTATGTACTTTAGATAATCTGAAAAATGGTTGATCTAGTTTATCTTTATTTCTAGTATTAAAATTATGTCTATCACTTATTTTATTAAAAAGATGTGGATTTTTCCTTACATACATAATATTTTCATAAATGAATTGGTAAGGTACCGTCATAATATTAATCCTTTTAAATAGTTTCCTGAGAGATTCGCGGCGACGTAGATTATAAATGGCTCTGACAGCTCTCTTTTGTAAAATAAAGATGGATTCAATGTCAGCAGCCCGACCCCACAGTAAAATGCCATACGACATAATGCTGTGGAAGTAGCTAAAATAGACCAATCGCGCGGTTTCTACATCTGTTAACTGTCTTATCTTTCTAACAGCATAAGCGGCCGAGCTTAGCCGCCCCGCAAGAGATGTTATAGATGATAGAGATGTTTAGTAGTAGACTAAGAAGTCACGCGACTATTCGCGCCAGTTTGAACACCTCCATACCAAATTACCAAGTCAGATATTCCCGTTTCAACTACTAAATTCCTAAACTCATCACCTTCTGTTGCTGAGTCTTTGCTAAAGGAAAATGTTAATGTTTGCGATTCGGAATTTCTTTTTGAACATATTACCTGTAGAGACATAATTAAAACTTTTCACACTTTAAATGTAAAAAAGACTGCAGATCTGTGGGGCAGATCTGTGGGTCTAACTCTGTAGAAGTTGCCAAGTCTATTATTGACATTGTAGCACCTACTTTAGCTCTTATCTTTAATAATTGTATCGACTGTGGGGAGTTTCCTAACCTTATGAAAAATAGTAAAATTATACCTTTGTTTAAATCAGGTAGTACATCAGACCCCACAAATTATAGACCTATTTCAGTACTACCTACCTACCTTTAGTAAAATTTTTGAGAAATTAATTTTAGAGCAATTGCAAAGATTTTTTAATAGACATAAATTATTACACAGCAAACAGTTCGGTTTTACAAGGGGTCGTTCAATTACTGACGCCGGTGTTGAACTTTTAGGTCACATTTATAATGCATGGGAAGATAAATGTGATGCCTTGGACATCTTTTGTGATTTGTCTAAGGCATTTGATTGCGTTCTTCATGAAACGTTAATCAGGAAACTCCGCCACTATGGGATCCGGAACAGCGCTCTGGATTTTCTTACTTCATACTTGAGTAATAGGCGGCTGTGAAATATCAAAACCCAGTATCTCCATAAAACTAAATTTTACAGGAGAGCCGAAAAACGATTTCATATCTTTGACAGCGTGCCGTTTCAATAATATTAGCCGTACCTTCTTGGAAGTGATTGCAAAATTTGAGGTACATAACAGGCTTTATGAAAAAGTAGTTTTAATGCGTCTATCACAAAATATGTGCGTAGAGAAGCAGTTACTAATAAAAACATTGTTTTCTTAGACCAAACTTTTTGAGTGTGATAATTTCAAAACCTAGTAAGATCACTTGCTTTGTTTTCATTTAGGTCTGAAATTTACTGAGTAGGAACTAAATGCAATTTTATAAACTTAGTAAGAAACATTACAGAATAAAACAACATAAAAAATGGCCAGTAATAAGCAGTTTTAATTAAAAATATTTTTAAAAAAAACAGATCATCGGAAACCAAACACTTATATTTTTTCACATTAAAAAATCAAAAAATAATCACTCAAAATATTTGAAAACAGTCAAATAAAAAAACTAAATTAACTATTCGCTTATTAATAATTGTCCACCAGAAACTAAATCAACTGAATTATTATTAATCGGTAAACTTTGCCAAAACTCCCTTCTGTTCATTGACATAAGCTGTAATAAAGTTTTTACTATGTGTGTTTTCATTTATTCTGAAATAAAATGTTTTATAAAGCCATGCCATCACCAAAACGTTGCTAGTGTGTTGGAAACAAAAAGAAAATAGAAATAACTTTAGCGAACGTTCTTTTGTAGCACTAGGTAACCACAGGTTTTTATAGAAGTGCGTGGTCATATTTAAGGGTTTTAGAGGTATTTTTGAGGGTTCCGTACCCAAAGGGTAAAACGGGACCCTATTACTAAGCCTCCGCTGTCTGTGTCTGTCTGTCTGTCTGTCTCCAGGCTGTATCTCATAAATCGTGATAGCTAGAAAGCTGAAATTTTCACAAATGATGTATTTCCGTTGCCGCTATAACAACAAATACTAAAAATTAAAAAAAAAAAATTAAAAAAAAAAAAATATTAAGATAGATGATAGTACGGAACCCTTCGTGCGCGAGTCCGACTCGCACTTGGCCGGTTTTTAGAAGATACCAGAATATTTAGAGAAAAAGTCAATATTATTTCTCTAATCAGCTACCCAAGACAACCCTTAAATATAACCACGCACTTCTGAGTCAACCTGTATAATACCAAAGTAAAGAGGAATAGTGACCTCCCCCTCGGGGATAATGGTCGTGAGCGCATAATATTAGGTTGGTGCATAAATTCTTGGACACTTGGATTTCATTAAAAAAATTCTAGGTTTCAATTCGATTATATGCTAGAATAATCTATTATTCTACAGAATGTTCTAGGAGCTTTACGCCAAGGGGTATAAAAGGGCGCGCGCGTTCCGAGTTTTTCACTTTAGTTCAAAATGGAATCGCGTCAACTACGAGCGATCATGCTTTACGAGCATAATATAGGAACGAGTGCAAGGCAAACGGCTGAGAAAATTAACACTGCGTTTGGACAAGGCACTATTGCTCATTCCACAGTGAGTTATTGGTTTAAGTCTTTCGATAAGGGGGATACGAGTTGTGAAGACAAACCTCGCTCCGGTCGGCCAGTTGTCTTTGACGAAGACCTTCTACGCTCACATTTGGAAAGACATCCGGATGCGACTACCAGGGACTTGGAGAAGGAACTTGGGTACGACCATTCCACTATAATTCGGCACCTGCATGCAATGGGCTACCACAAAATAATGAGTCGGTGGATACCCCACGCTTTGACAGACAGCGAGCGCGCAGCACGCGTGACCATATGCGACAGTCTTCTGCAACCACACAGACAAGACTTTCTCAGGTCCATTGTCACTGTCGACGAATCCTGGGTTCACTACAACGAAAAAACGCGGCAGGCCTATTGGGCTCCATGCGGAGAAAGGGCGCCAACGGAACCAAAGCCAGATCGTCATGGACGATAGATAATGTTATCAGTTTTCGGGGATGTGCAGGGCATTCTCTATTGGGAACTGTTGGACGAGAAGCAGACTATTAACGCTACTATTTACGAAGAGTAAATAGTAGTGCAAAAGTTAGCCTCAGAAATAGCGACTAAGCGTCCAAAAGGCTGTCTGTATCACTTCTTCAGGACAACGCTCGACCACATACTGCGAAGTCTGTCCGCCACATTCTGGAAAAGCTGAACTGGACAGTGGTACCTCACCAGCGATGCAGTCCTGATATTGCGCCGTCGGACTATTGTCTGTTTCGGGCTCTAAAGTTACGTCTAAGAAAGAAGAAGTTTGAAAAATATGAACAACTCCAAGACGATATCGCCGAGTTTTTTGACTACCAGCCTCCTGCTTTTTGGGAATACGGCATAATGTCTTTGCCAGAGAGATGGTTACATGTCGTTGAACATGACGGTCATTATATTGTGGATTAATATTTCTTGAATAATAGATAAAATTATTTTTAATAAATGTGTTTGAGTGTCCAAGAATTTATGCACCAACCTAATAATATGTATACGTAGTAGGTTGCAGTAGAAACTGTGATTTAATCATTACCCTCGTGCTGCAAAAACGTATGAAACCGAGGTAACAGAAGGTACATAACATAACATAGCTATAACAGAAATGTTTTGTGCAAAATTAATTGAAATGAAGTATATTTGTGCATAAGCAAGATGTAATACCCAGTTTCTAAACATTCAATATTGCATTTGAATGGATAACGTTATTGTTCTTCTCGGTATCTTTAAACTTTAGTTATAGAAAAAAAGACAAACTTGAAAATACCGTGCAATCACATATTCATTAAAACAAAACAAGACACAAAACAAAATCTCGCCAGTTACCAACAAATCGTACATGCTTGTGTAATTATTTTGAAGTTAGATCTTTTATTCATAAAAAACCTTGAAAAACAAAAAACCTTGACAATATTATACACTGAAGCGTACTTACATTTCACTATGTTGTCCTTTTAAAGCACTCAAGATCAATTTCGACCTATAAAACTGTTTTTTATACATTTTTATAGACAAAAACATACACGTATAACGACTTCTTCTCACTTACTAAAGTTACGCGGGAGTTTTGACGTTTATTTCAACCATTTCATTGACTTAGTATCTACATGAACCATTTTATATCCAAGTAACTACAAGCACTTACTAGGTTTTTAAAATGGTTGATGTTAGATACTATGTTTTAATCTTGTAATTTTTGCACTTTGAAAACGTTTACTGTAGATACTAGGTTTCCGATTTTGTGCAACTTCGTTTTTGACTAATTTTTGGGAGTTTTTGCTATCCTAGTATGTGGAAAGTGGTCTATAAGGTCGAAAATTGCAAAAACACACATTTTTTTAAATTTGTCAGATACTAGGTTTTGAAATTGGATAGCCGAGGTATCAGAGCGTTGACGTTAATGGAAAAAGATCTCCCGGATCTTTAGTAACAATGGGAGTCCCACAGGGCTCAATTCTTGGTCCTATCTTGTTTCTTATTTATATTAATGACTTGCCTTACCTCATAAAGGATAACCATGATATAGTGTTGTTTGCGGATGACACTTCACTTTTGTTTAAACTTAAACGTCAGCAGCTAGTTACTGACGATGTAAATACCGCAATCTGAAAAGTAGTTCACTGGTTCAATGTTAACAATTTACTTCTGAATGAAAAAAAAACTAAATGCATTAAGTTTACCCTACCTCATGTTAGGCAGGTGAAAACTAAAGTGTTGATAAAGGGCGAAGAATTGAATCCTGAAGATAGCACAGTATTCTTGGGCTTAACTTTGGATGCTAAGCTTCAGTGGGGCCCACATATAGATAAATTGTCAAAAAAGCCAAGCTCCGCAGCATATGCTGTTAGAAAAATTCGTAATTTAACTAACATAGAGACAGCCCGTTTAGTGTACTTTAGTTATTTTCATAGTGTAATGTCGTACGGTATTCTGTTGTGGGGAAATGCCGCCGACATTCAAACTATCTTTGTTTTGCAGAAAAGAGCTGTTCGATCAATTTATAAATTAAGTCCGAACCACTCTCTCAGAGATAAATTTAAGGAGATAAATGTAATGACTGTGCCTTCTCAGTATATTTTTGATAATCTTTTATATGCCCATAAAAACATAAAATTGTTTAAAAAATACAGTGATATCCATAACATAAATACTAGGAACAAACACAAATTTGTTGTACCTACAACAAGGCTCAAGAAAATAGGTGGCTCCTTTAGATGTCAATGTATACGCTTTTATAATAAACTTCCAAGCCACGTAGAAGATCTAAGCCTTAATAAATTCAAATCATTTACTAAACGCAAGTTGTGCCAGAAGGCTTTTTATGCCGTTAAAGATTACATTGAGGACAAAAAGGCATGGGATTGAGCTGCCAATTTTATTATTTTTTTATGTTTTACTTTCGGAACTTTGTTTATTTTGCTAACTTTAAAATTATATACACAATGACATGAATATTTACTTTGTGAAGTATAATATTTTTTTGTTTTTTTTTTTTTTTGTTTTAATTATAGTGAATGAGAGGACTATGTGGGTCATATATATTTATTTATTTTTCTCAGTTACTTTTAATGATAATCTGGCAGTTGTGAGTATTTTATGCGACCTACCCAAATGTCCTTTCTTTGGTATTATTCGTCGTATCATTGAGCTCCTTTCAAGTTCTGAGTTGAGCTACACGATTACTGACAAATGTGTGCATGGAATGGACAGGTCCACTCACATCTGTATGGTTCTTTCCTGAAAAGACCATTTCAGACACAAATCTACATGGTCCTCAAATGAAATGCTCTGACCAAGATTATTTCCTGGTTTCTATATACACATTGACATTAATTAATTTTAAATACTTTTAAAGTATTATATTATTTAAATTATTGTGAATGTGAAGACTATGTGGGTCATTCCTTTTTCTTTTTAATTTTTTTCTCACTTAGTTCTAATTATAGTCTGACAGTTTGAGTAATTTATGCGGCCTACCCAAATGTCCTTTCTTTGGTATTGTTCGTCGAATCGTTGAGCTCCTTAATTCTGAGTTGAGCTGCACGATAACTGACAAATGCGTGCACGGCCCTCTCAGTCTGTGTGATGCTTTCCTCAAAAGACCACTTCAGACACCAATCTACATGGTCTTCACATGATCTGACCAAGATTATGTCTGGACTTTAAAAGAGACTGTGACCTCTAAGTTTGTTTCGGCCTTTCTTCTCAGAGTAGTCAGATAGGAAACGCCGACCTAATCTAGTTTTTAAAATATGATTGACGTGTAAAAGTGTTTGTATAAACCTATTTACAGAAATAAAATCATTTATCATTTATAATTTATTGGCATAATCAGATTCTGACCCGCAACTCGGGGTTGCTCGCTACAGATTGGCCAGAGATCTATGACTATTTGATAACAAACACATATTTCCTCTAATTTTTTTAAGTTTAACAATTATTTTAATCTATACAATGTCGCCCATGGGCATGTGACCGCCCGTATTTTTCAGAATATTCATGAAAAATTATTGAAAATTAACTTTAAAAGGGGGCAACTTTAATATTTTTCATCTTATTCAATTTTTTATTTTTTGGGTAGCGTTTGCCATATCTCCGATGATATTGGCTCGATTTGTATTCTGCTTATTTTTTTTAAGCGTATGGAGTTATTTTATCTGATTTACTAACATATTTTATAAAAAATTGTCGACTATGAAAAAAAAACGGAGGTTAAGACATTTTTTCTAAAAGAAAAACAATATTTATTTTAAAAAAACACAAGTATAAGTCCATAAAATCAAATGAAAAAAAAAATTACACGAGAAAAATTTTTTTTTTCTTAAGATAGACCCCTTGGTCTATTTCTCTTAAGAGTTAATTTTCGATATTTTTTCATGAATATTCAGAAAAACACGGACGGTCACATGCCATGGGCGACATTGTATTTGCACTCCATTCCGATTTTGAATTTTTATCGTCTTTTTTATTATTATGGCAGAATCTATAATACACCCCTGCCCAACCCTTCGGGAAAATAAGGCATGATGTTATATTATGTTTTATAATTATTTGCCATTGATAGCAGCCGTAGTTGTGTGTAGTAACTGGAAACTATTAAGGGTCTAAAGATACAACCTTGTGGCTAAGCGTATGCTGAGACTCAGGTATAAAATAAAACTTATGTAAACATTGAACTTTAATATTTCCTTAAAAGCTTCAGGCTTATCTTAAAGTGTAAGAAGTACGTTCACGCCTCAAGCTTTTTAAGAAAACATTAAAGTTCTATGTTTAAATAAGTTTGATTTTGTACTTTTTAGTTCATTAAAAGCTTGTTTTTAAAAAGGTTTATACTTAAATTTTATTTTGTTCTTATCAGCATTAGAATTTGTTTAAATATCTATTCTATCACCTTCACTTGAAAGGTATTTGTAAAGACAAATCCAACGAACCCAAACACGTCGTTACATTCAGTTCCACTATCCAAGTTATGCTATATCTTAGAACGGGCTATCATAACTGAATGCGTACCTATGTAAAACTAACTGTCTGTGCTATTGACCGTTTAGGAGTTCCCTCATCTGGAGCCATCCCTGGGTGCAACACCAAGGTCATGGTGTAAAATTTCTTGTATATACTATTGAGGAGTTCCCTCTTCTTGAGCTAATCCCGGCTGCAGCAGCCAGGTCATGGTAGACTTTAGAACGGACTGTATTAATTAAATGCGTATATTAAATTGTGTGTCTCTGCTGTTGACCGCTGAGAAATTCCCTCTTCTTGAGCCAACCCTGGGTGCAGCAGCCAGATCATGGTGAACTTTAGAACGGGCTATCGTAATTGAATACGTATATAAAATTGAGTATCTCAGTTGTTGATCGCTGAGGAGTTTCCTCGTGTGGGGCCAATCCTGGATGCTGTAACCAGGTCATGGTAGGCTTTAGAACGGACTATCATAATTAAATGCGTAAATTAAATTCCTTGTCTGTACCGTTGACTGTTGTTGAGTTCCTTGGTCTGGAGCCTATCCTGGGGGTAGAATTAGGTCATACATCATAAAGAAATGCATTGTCTTCAAAACTGCACCAACTTGTAAAATTTCAATTTTGTAGGATAAAAGGAAGTGGTATTAATTCAGCTTGCAAATTTGCTAACTAACACACTAACAAAGCAAGTTAATATAAGTGAGGTAGAAATGTCTATTGACGGGGTCCGCTTGGGCAGATGCCTGCCGGGAGTGCGAAGAAAACCGAAAGGGAGATCGTGGCCCCCGGCAACATGGCAACTGAAGGAACACGGGTAGGTTTTAGTCAGTAAGAGTCTGACACGCCCTCCCGCTCCGTCCAGAGCGGGAGAAGTTATTTGATAATTACCCACCCACAAAAAAAAGAAGAAATGTCTCATATATATTTAAGTATATATAATTCCATACTATTAAACGAGCAATATTGGTATATTTGTTTATTGTATTTGTACTCACGTTCTCGAAATCGGCTCTAACGATTTCGATGAAAGTTGCAATATAGGGGTTTACGGGGGCAAAAAATCGATCTAGCTAAATATCTGGGAAAATTTGTTTTCTCTATTTTCACAGCCTCAGAAATGTGATACAACGTTGGTATATCTGATTATTTCTAGTTTCACCGTACACGTCACAGGTACTAATATTATAAAGAGGGTAAAATTTGTTTGTATGTAGGGGGTAATCTCCAGAACTACCAGTCGGATTTGAAAAATGTTTAATTGGATAGCCCAATTCTTAAAGAAAGCTATAGGGTCGCGGACGAAGTCTCGAGCAGAAGCTAGTGTGCCATAAATTACAATGACAAAAATAACCTTTTATAAATTAAACTGGTAGACAGCCAGCGCTACTTCAGTGGCAGAAATAGGTATCGTGACGAGCTCTTTCACAAGTACACCCTGTATTTACCCAAAATACAGGATAGGCACAGACGTAGTTATGGTAAGTACTTACATCCACGTTTCGCCAAATAAGTCCCATGTAACGGTATAGGGGGTGAACTTATTCCCATCCAACGGGCACAAATCCAGACTCCGGGCTGCTACCAACTTGTCCTACCCAGGGAAAGAACCCAAAAACCCCACGTTGTTTGCAGCCTGTGGCCGACGTGTTTACAATGGTTCCGTTTTCCTGAAAAAGATAACAATCCTTATCATTAAACTTAGCTATTAAAATATATTATCTTTAGTAAGTATTGTTTTCTTACGAGTCACAGGTCACCGACGATGATTGAAACTAGGTATAAAAAGTTTCCCGAATATTAGTCGCCATTCAGTACGAGAACGTCTATTTGGTAGCAGTGTCTTTTATATTCTAGCAACTATGAAATTATTTGTAAGTACCTGATTGATTTTATTTTTCTCATAGTTCTATATTATTCTATTCTGATTCATTGCAAGAATAACTCATAAATAGCATAGTAGTATTAAGCCTCGTGCAGACTGGCACGACGTGACAGCGCGACGCATTTCTAATAAAACAATTTCTAATAAAACTTCATGGTAGAACAATTACCCGTGTCGCGTCGCGCCGGTCTGCTCGAGGCTTTATGTTTGTGGCTGTATTCCCTGAAGGAACAGGTAGAGGGGTGTTTAGTACTATTGTAGTATATATATCTATGTATCTATTATAGTATATTGTATCTATACAGGGTGGCAGAGACATCGACGCGAAAACTGTTACCATTTAGTACATGATTCTGAAACCCCCTTTTTTTTTGGGTGTGAAATTACTAAATAACTTCTCCCGCTCTGGGCGGAGCGGGAGGGCGTGTCAGACTCTTACTAACTAAAACCCACCCGTGTTTCTTCGGTTGCCCTGTTGCCGGGGGCCACGATCTCCCTTTCGGTTTTCTTCGCCCCCCCCGGCAGGCATCGGCCCTAACCGACCCCGTCAATTTTGCTGACATCTCTTTGATGCGCGTGGAGCACAACGCGCTATCGACCCGGGCCTGGTCCTTATCGGACGGTAGGCTACCCCTTGCTCACCGTCCGCAAGCCCGCGCCTACGGTGGCTGGAAATCGGCCTGCATTCTGAAACCCCTGCGTTGAAATTTTCGGCCGGTTATTAAAAAAAATCAGCTTTGCGGTCAAAATGTATGGAACATTTTGACCGCATAGGTAGGCACTTTGTTATGAAACAGCTGATTTTTTTTAAATAAACGACGTAAAATTTCAAAACAGGATGTTTCAGAATCATGTACTGAATCCATGGTAACAGTTTTCGCGTCGATCGATGCCAACTTGTATATGTCAAACAAAGTATACGTATACAAGTTGGCAGCAACTTGTATACTTATTATTTTGCACCAATGACAACCCCATTTTTATGTTCACACAATCACTGTCTATTCCAAGGTTGCCTGGAAGAGATCGCAGAAAGCGATAAGGCCGCCCATTGTATGTTTTGTGGTGTTCAATTTTGAATGGATACCATATGACCACTAGAAGTGGGTGAAATTCGGGTTAGATTTTCTTTCGACCACTTTTAACACTTCGGTCGCACGACCGAAGAGTGTTAAAAATATAAACATAATATCAAGCGTAACATTTTGGAAACACGAGTTTTGAAACGCTACACTTTTCTTTTTTTTGGGTGTGAAATTACTAAATAACTTCTCCCGCTCTGGGCGGAGCGGGAGGGCGTGTCAGACTCTTACTAACTAAAACCCACCCGTGTTCCTTCGGTTGCCCTGTTGCCGGGGGCCACGATCTCCCTTTCGGTTTTCTTCGCAACCCCGGCAGGCATCGGCCCTAGCGGACCCCGAGAAACTCTACACTGGAGTTGTCAACCGATTTTAATTATGCGTGAAGGTACTTAATTCGTTTTTATTAATATCAACATTTTTTTTACAGAGTTTCTTGTTCCTGATTCTACTGATTTTAGAAGAATTCAACTGTAAGTAACAATTTATGTCAAGTTAAATCAAATCAAATTATTTATTTGCTAGAATACAGGTATTCAAATAAGGTCGTGAAGAATTAAAGTTGAGCCATACATGCTGCCTAAGATTCGACATGCAAAATTTAAATGAATGAATACGATGCTATAATAAAAAATAAGAACATTAAACACACTTATCGGATAAAAATTAACATTTCAACACAATTAAAATCAAAATGCAAATAATAAACACATAATAGTCAAAATAAGATCAAAAGTCTAAATACAATTAAAGTGTCAAAATACAATTCAAATGTCAAAATACAATTCCAATGTCAAAATACAATTCAAATTAAAAAAAATACTATTAAAATGTCAAACAAAGTACAATAAAAAGTAATTTTGTCGATATAATCATAATATTCAAAATTAAATTTATTTAAATCACAAAATTTAATATAGGCCTATAATAATCAATCATTTAGAAAATCAGTAATGGAGTTATAACATTTTTCCACTAGAAAAGCTTTAAGTTTGAAATGTTAAAATGTGTCATTTTTTAAATATTCCAGTAATTTATTAAATATAATTGGTCCCATACAAATAAAACTATTTCTTTATAGTGCAGTTTTATAGTCACCAACATTTATAAGGTTTTTATATTGGCTTTTCACGGGGCCTTTTCTGGTGTCCGAGACCTTAATGAATAACTTTGCATTTGTAAACAAATATTGCCATTTCCATAATAAATAATGACGAATGACAAAGTTAGTCAAGGTTCTATGTTATTGGGTTTGGTTACCGCACTTAGTCCATCAGATGGATCATTGTGCGTCGGCCATGGCGGCCGTCGGCGGTTATTCTAGCCAGCCCACCTCCCTCCAAAGTAAATCAAATCTCTTGATCTGTTCAGAACGTCTGTGAAAGATGTGGGTGCGTACAAATAGGTGCACAAAGTTAAGTGGGTTCTGTTCGAACGGGTGCCGACCAGCACCCAAATAGAGTAACAATTTCTTTCATAATCCGAAGAAATTTGAACGAAATTACCAATCTATTCCTTAAAAAAATCGTCTGCTCAACAAAACTAAATAGGGCAATCCAATGTTGTCGAATGGACAAAATGAAAGACATTACAATTGTTAGTGTAGGTATTATGCTTAAATTACTTACCCCTATTATACTATTTCTGAGCCTGCGCCATCTATCTATAGTCTGTTGTATCTTTTTCATCAGAATTGGCCATATTATATATTTTTTATAGAATACACATCGCTGCGGCCTCTATCGTAACAAATTATAAAAATTAAAAATACAATTTTTTGCCCGCGGCTTCGCCCGCATGGATGTCGGAATATATCCCACGGGAACGTAATACCGGGATTAACCGGACCGGGGTTTTCCGGGATAGCCGAGGAAAAGATCATTGATTCCTAACGCTGCGCCCGCGTTGCCATCAACCATAATTACTTTGTTACGCGTAACTTGAATCTGTGATATCTTTTAAACTATTCATTTAAAGATATAATGTCAAGGATATTTTAATCTAAATTAAATACCCAATTTATATAACATATTTGATTGGATAAGGATAAATATAATACCGGTCAAAATACCTTCGGAAATAACAATGAAAATTTTATGAAATTCTGAAAGATAAAAATAGTTACTGTGGGTCATCCTTAGAAGATAGACATATGCCATTGCGGATTTTTTTGTTGAACTTTTTAAGATCTTCAATCCTATAGAACATCAATTTGATACATCCCTACGGCTTGCGAGGCGCACGCCAGTAAAGCTCCCAGTTGTCATGATTTTTTCCGACATCTTCGACAATAATCGTCATATTTCAGCCAATTTACACAACATCTTAATGACCATAACCTTTCGCATAAATTCCCCCATCTATTAGTGAAATCCGTTTGAAAATCCGTTTGGTAGTTTTTGAGTTTATCGCGTTCAGTCGCGGCGGGGGACTTCGTTTTATAATATGTAAGGATTACAAACATACAAAAAATCAAATCTCTTCTCTTTATAATATTAGTTTAGATTAGCTCCCACTATAGCGGCTTCGCTCGTGTGATATCTTTCTTTATCAGCGTTAGATTGTGTGGTACCCAGCGTGAAACTATCTTCCTTACCCGAAGATGCCCGTCTATAATTTCATGCACACTTCCCGATCCAATCTGCAGTATATTCTGAATCTTTTCTGTAATTCACCTATTCTCTTGAATTAAATTTTTCACAGTCAGCACGTTTTCTTATGTAACAGTCGTCATAGGGCGGCCACTACTTTCTTCGTCCACCAAAGTTACTCGACCACGCTTAAATTCGTTGAACCAGCGGAAAACAGTCGCTTTAGAAGGGCTTTTGCCTTTGAACGCCATTCCGAAATCTTTCAAACGATTCTTCTGGTTTTAGTCGACATTTGAAATCGTACAAAACCATCGCGTAAAACGTTGTAAACCCATTTTTCAGTGAGACAATCATTTAATTTTGCTCGTAAAAAAGTGTGGAGGGAATTTCGAATTTAGAATGTTATTTTTTGTAATGAAAAGTCATAGTTTTAGTTGACATCAAAACCAGCTAGTGTCCCATTAACAAAAACTGTTAGTCGCAAAACTTTCTGAGTAACCTGGTATGGCGGCGTTAGTTCCGATTGTGCCCACGCGCCTGAAGATTGTACAGCTGTACTTATGTAGTGTGAAAGTCCGGTTAACGTTTGGCCGTTTTATTATCCCAGGAAAAAATACCAATTTGTTACCTGTATTCAGGTGAAAACTGAAAAATATTCAAGTTTACTTAAGTACAAGTATAAAAAGGGAACAGCTCATAGGGCATCAGTAATGAGCTCTTCCCTTTATTTACTTGTAAACAATTTTAATGTTAGTTTATATACGTATTATGTTTAAGATTTGTCTATACGATTTTTAAATAAATAGGTTTTTTTTTAAATAATTGTTTATTTAAGTATAACATAGCTTCATATAACTTAACTCACTTCGTAGACTTGACTAGGTACTACTTGGTATAGAAATTTAATGTAGAAACAATAGAATTCAAGACTACATAATATTTTTTTTATATTTTGTGGAGTAGTTAGAGTAGAGCGGTAAGCTAAACTATATACCAAACTAGTTTCTTGTTCTTTCTACTATTAATAAAAGAAAGTAATACTCTAAAGTTGGTTTAGTTGCAGCAAGATCTGCACCATTGTCGATTTATTAGAATTTTTATGGAACCTTATTAATTTCAGGTGCTCCGTTTATTGATTCGTCTGGCTACATAGAAAGATGGCGAAGGAGCATAACTGATTGTGGATTCGGCAGTTACCATTATGGCCTGCACTCTAGACCTTGGCTATTTCGAAAATATTCGCAAGATACACCACGTCCAACATACTCATCAGACTACGAAACAATGTCTAACGAAGACCAGCTATCAAAGGAGACCGTAGACCAGCTATCAAAAAAGACCGCAGACAAGTCATCAAATAAAGCTTTAGATAAGCCTATTGATATTCCAACCAAGCCTTTAATCAAGCCTATGATTGACATCTCAAGTAAAACCTTGGACGAGCCGTCAAGAAACTTCTTAGACAAACCTTCAACTAACTCTGCAGACAGCTCCTCGGAAAACTTGTCAGACTACGCGAAAGTCAGCCCATTCGATGACATGCCCGCAGAAAACATAGATGACTTTAGTTAAATACTTTTGACAACGCCGTGGATGTCTGTTTACTCTTTCGCTACGGCACGAACCGTAACCAACAGATATTAAATGTAACTTTCTGTTTACGACGGAACTTTTCAGTAACACATATCGGGATACCATAATAAAAACATTAGCCTGGAAAGAGTAAATTAAATAATGTTAAATAACATGTTATTTTTTTTTATTTACACACACGTATTTACATAATTTTAAATACTAATAGACTTCAAATAATAATAATACTATGTACAAGTGTTTAAAAAAGGGGGGGAAATAGTCATAGCGCATCAAAAAATTCCACATTTGCATTTGCATTGCCACGTTGTATGGCAATGCTGATTCTTTGGCCAAAGAATAGGCCAGCTCTCTGGTCACGTGAAGAGTTGAATAACCGCTTGGCGATGTCTTGAAAAACTAAGTGGGCACTCGGACCCCATGGCCCTAGCGTTTCAACCCCAAACGACACAAACATATAAGTCCCAATAAGATTGGGGTATGTGTGTGTAAAGATAGGACATGCCCGTGACTGTGGAAAATTCTGTAGAGATGTCTGTAGACAGGCCCTCTGGAAACGTCGGACAAATCTGTAGAAAAACCTTCAACAAACTTTGCAGAGAACTCCTCGGAGAAATTGTCAGACCATGCGACTGCCAACCCATTCGATCACATGGCTACAAAAAACCCACTCACCGATGAAAAATATTACCCTGATTGAATTGATGGATTTGTTATTTTTCAAAGAATAAAATGAAGTTGTTATTATATCTACCGATATTATGGTTTTATTTCTAGGCTTACATTTCAAATTAATATACATATGTGACTCAAAGATATATAGTATCGAATTCAATTTTATTCAAAAACAATTTACACTGTTTTACAATCATTCTACATATAAAAGCATTAATCATACAAGTAACACATTGGTCATTTAAAATCTGACATAGCTCACATCAACAATGATAAATAATACGTATCGAATTGATAACCTACTTTTTTTAAGTCGTTAAAAAGATTAAATTACTCAATGTCAACTCATTAAAATTAAGAATAGATGTTATAAAACTAAATCCAAATAAAATAGTTCCATGTCAACTCGAATAAATTTAATAATAGGAATATTAATACATGTATCATGTAGAAATAATGTCCATAATTTGTCATACATTAAAAAAATATTCGGCTTCTCTATGGGCTTGTCATTGGGCATCTTTACGTGTTTGTCTACAGCACGCGTGGCATGACCACCGTAGAAACGGGTTTTGTCTACGAAAGAATAGACAAAAAGAATGATTGTAATTGTTTATCTGTCATTTTGTCTATTCTGCCGTCGACAAAACCCATTTCTACGGTGGTCAAGGTACGCGTGCAGGCATCATTACAGGATTGGCGACGGTCACGGGCTTTTTTAAGGAAATCTCAATAAGCTTTTCTAGAGACTTGTTTACAGGATTCTCTTGATTGAATGACGTAGATTAAGATGATGACTGTGTAAATCAATTAGCTCACTACATAATACATACTGATTTCATAATCTCAGGTAATTGACTTTCTATCGACATACTCAACTATCTACTTTAGGGTTATGCATTGTAAACGTGGATATACACTGGAGCATCTTGTCAAGCATCTCTATGTAATGTAACATTCTTACGAATGGTACAATACAAGCAAAAAACTGGCCAAGTGCGTATCGGACTACGCATAATGAAGGGTTCACGTACATAAAGGGAGGAATGAATGACTGACTGAGGTGAACTGAAATTACAGTGTTGTGCATGTCATTGTGATTTTAAGGTTATGAAAAAACTATAGTATTCATTAAAATACCTGAAGGAGACGATATTCGTGAAATTAAAAGCTTTAAATGTGGTTTCTTTATTTACAGGTAAAGTAATAGGTACTTACTCTAAGGCAGTAGGTACTTACTTTATGAAACAATCTTTTTTAAAACAATAAAATACTTTATTTACAGAAACGCAGTTGAGTTTATTTACGGACATCGGACCTTAAATAAGATATCTTATTTATATATACAAAAACTAGCTTCTGCCAGCGGCTTCGCCCGCGAGATATATTTATAAATTATAGCCTATGTTACTCAGTGATAATATAGCATTCTACTGGGTGAAAGAATTTTTGAAATCGGTCCAGTAGTTTTTGCCTTTATTAATTACAAACAAACATACGAAAACAAATTGTTTTTTCTTTGTAATATAATAGTTTAAATGAATCGCTGAAATGTATATAAGCGTATAACTTCCGAACGACTACATCAAATTGGATAATTCTTTTTTGTTGTGTTCGTTATTCTCAGGACAAGGTATGAAGGTAGGTATGTAGGTAAGTAGGGTGGTTAGATAGGGTAGGTAGGTTGACAGGGTAGGTAAATAGGTAGGTATCTAGGGTAGGTAGGTATTTAGGGTAGGTAGGTGCACCGTAGATGAGTGCTTAGTACTACCTTTGCGAAGCAGGACCAAAGCTAGTTTAAAATAAAAAGGTCCTAAGAAAATGTTGGTTGCAATGGCATTTCAACCTTGTGGATTATTTGTTTTTATATTGTTTGAGCCCAGGAGCTGGCCACGTAGATTTCGTCATCATGCCACTGATGACGAAATCTACGTGGCCAGCTCTTACAACAGTTACTTAGGTCATCAAAGGTGCAAGTGAAGGGGCACTTAGGACATTCCAGCAAGTGGGACATAGTCTGATCACAAGCACCGCACTCCTCGAATGGGTCAGGAATCCCCCATTTCGACAAATTGTGCCTGCAGCTGCCTACTTGGGTACGCAAAGGATTGAGAGCTTTCCATATAAGCCACTGCAAATCACGCCGGGGGGGGCAAAATGTTCTTGGGGTTTAACAATGTCGGGACGTCCGACATTGTTCGACGTCGTTCTTTTCTCACAATTTGCTTATCTCTTGGGGCGGTTTTGAATTTGGAAATTAGTTTAAGCTTCGGCCAAACCTGCGCGACCACGACGCGAGACGTGGGACGCGAAGCGGGAGCCTCAACAACGCGAAACTCAACGTGCACACCTGCGTGTCTATATACAGCGCGAACCGAATAATGATTACGATAATTTTTCAGTTCGCGCTGTAGTCGAGCAGTCGCGTGTAGTTGACTGCCCCGTTTAGCTGCAAGCGCAACTGCTGTTTTTGGGTTTTTCTATTAGAAATTTCTTAGTAATACACTCGAGAGCAATGAATCCGGGTCACTTAAAGAATCCCAAAAATCTCGGAAACTAAAAATGCTAGGTTAATGCAATAAATTGTATTTAATAGACACTGTAATACTCCTTAAATGAAGGTATTAAAACTTCTTAGTTATTGTAAAGTTATATCATAAAAAAATCAAATTTGAAAAAGGGCCACTTTCGAAGATGGAACTACGAAATTACAGCATTTGGTTTTGCTTTTGTTTATAATCTGTCATTTATGGGTACATAAACCATGTTGATAGTGCTCTATATTCATTATTCAAGCTGAAATTATGTCGCTTACGCCTGAAGAATGCACCAGAATACTTACAATGCTGGAAACCGGCCGGAGTCAGCGCGATACAGCCAGGACTGTCGGTGTGTCGCTGTCAACAGTACAAAGAGTTCTCCGACGTTACGAAGAAACTGGTTCTAACCTACGCAGACCAGGAACGGGCAGAACCAGGTGTACCACAGCACGAGAAGACCGATACTTGGTGAACACCATGCTCCGAAATCGCTTTCTCACAGGAACTGAACTCACAAATCAGTTTCGACGCCTCGGAGGAAGTAACCCAAGTGCATGGACAGTAAGACGTCGGCTTGCTGAATCTAACTTAAAACCCCTTAGACCTGCAAACGGCCCTAAACTGGAGCGTGGGCATCGTATTTCAAGACTAAGATATGCCCAGAGCCACGTAAATTGGAGTATTGAAGATTGGTCAAAAGTTATGTTCTCCGACGAATCAAAATTTATGCTCTACAAGCACGATGGAAGACACAGAGTGTATCGAAGACCAGGGGAAAGATTCAAGCAAGCATGCATCGAAGAAAAAGTAGCCTACGGTGGTGGGTCTGTACTTGTGTGGGCCGGAATTTCTTCTGAAAGTCGCACAGAGCTGGTGATCATAGAAAACGGCTCTTTAACTAGCGTAAGATATGTGGAAGAAATCCTCAATGATCACGTTGGTCCATTTATGGTCAATTTAGGTGAGGATGCTATATTTATGCATGACAATGCCCGACCTCATACAGGTAGGATTGTGAATGACTACCTTCAAGAGATGAACATTACTAGTATGGAGTGGCCAGAGCGCAGCCCGGATATCAACCCGATCGAGCATGCTTGGGACGAGCTAGGCAGATGCGTAAAACAACGAAACCCTCCCCCAATCACGCTTCGTGAGCTCAAAATTGCTCTCACAGAGGAATGGGAGAATATTCCCCAAAATCGTATAAGGAACTTGGTGTACAGCATGCCAAACCGCGTAAACGCAGTAATGGAAGCACGAGGAGGCAATACGAAGTATTAAAATTCAAGAAAATCGTAATAAAGTTCAAAAATTTCATGTTTCCTATTTTTGTTTTAAGGAGAGATCAGCAGTTTTTTTCTTTATGTAATTTTGTGTTAATAAAATGTATGGTGACTCATATTTTTTTTACTTTCATTTAAGGAGTATTACATTGTCTATTAAATACAATTTATTGCATTAACCTAGCATTTTTAGTTTCCGAGATTTTTAGGATTCTTTAAGTGACCCGGATTCATTGCTCTCGAGTGTAGTTCGGAATTCGGAAGTTGGCGCTCTGCCGACGCGGTGTTCCCGCGTTATGGTCGCATAGGTATGCAAAGCGCCATAATACGAGCAGCGTCCGCCGCGCGGCTTACGCTCCCGCTTCGCAGTCGTATTGGTAGCCCTGGTTTAGCCGGAGCTTAAAATATAAGCCTACAAATAAAAGAACATAATCTTTCTTGGTACTTACTTTATTCTTTGAAAAAATACAAATTAATTATCAGGGTAACCGTATAACGGTAAATGGGTTTTCTGTAGCTATGTCTAATAGGTTTTCTCTGGGAGTGTCACCGAATGGGTTGACTGTCGCATAGTCTGGCCAGTTCTCCAAGGAGCTCTCTGCTGTGTCTGTTGAAGGTATATCAAAGGGTGTGTTCGAGACGTTTCTAGAGAGCTTGTCTAAGGATTTGTCTACAGGCTTATCTACTTGCTTGTCTACAGACGTGTGTACAGTCCTGTCTACGGAGTTACCTTCTACGGTTATATCTTGAGGTTTGTTTAGAGGCGTCTCTTTATGATTGGTCACGGTCACGGGCTTGTCTTCAGGATTCTCTACAGGCTTTTCTACAGGTATTTCTACAGAATTTTCCACGGTCACGGGCTTGTCTAAGGGCTTTTCTACAGTCCTGTCTGTGAAGTCGCTTACGGTCATATCTTGTAGTTTGTTTGCAGGCATCTCTACAAGATTTGTCACGTTCTTGGACTTATCTGCGAGCTTTTCTGCAGACATATCTACAAGTATCTCTGCAGGATTTTTCACGGTCACTTGCTGGTCTAAGGGCTTGTCTACAGTCCTGTCCACAGGGTTGCCTTCGGTCAAACCTTGAAGTTTGTTTACAGGCATCTCTATAAGATTGACCACATTCACGGGCTTGTCTGCGGGCTTGTCTACAGGTTTCTCTTCCGGATTTTCTATGGGCTTGTCTACAGGTATCTCTACAAGATTGGCCACGGTAACGGAGTTTTCTATACTCACAGGCTTGTCTACCGACACGGACTTATCTACCGTTATAGACTCATCTACAGTCATAGACTCATCTACAATCATAGACTCATCTACAATCACGGACTTGTGTGTGGTCTTATCTATGGGCGTCTCTGTGGTCACGGGCTTTTCTACGGTCTTGTCCACTGGCTTGTATATAGGCGTAATGTTTGGAATAAAAGGCCTTGAAACGTAGTGGGAACCGTAGTGGGAACCGTAGTGGGAACCGTAGTGGGAACCGTAGTGGGGACCGTAGTGGGGACCGTAGTGGGGACCGTAGTGGGCACCGTAGTGGGAACCGTAGTGTCGACTAGGCCTCTGATGCCACGTACCGTGCCGGGATCCATACCCGGAACCGTAAGTTAAATCGGCCGTTGGATGGTACTGCTGTGTACCAAGCCGACTGTTATAACGAGAGTAGTAATGGCCATTGTATGATGTACAATGTGGTCGGCATCTGTAAGATGAAAGTGGTCTTGACGGACGAAGGTGATGCTGATGTCTATGTCGTCCCCTCGTTCTTATGTACGGTGCACCTGAAATCAATAGGATTACTAATAAATAGTTTGACAATTGACATTCGATGGCCGCTTACTCAACTATCACCTTGAATGGGCGGGCACGAAACCAGCAGCAAGGAGCGATGGCCGAGTGGGTGCGGCGGCGACAGTACAAAATTTTTACTATTAGTCTCGCTCGGCCATAGCTCCTCGCCGCTGGTTTCGTGCCCGCCCCCCTATGGTTATGCATTCTAAAGTCATTTTAGAGTGGCCATTTGTAACAAAAGGGTCCTAAAAATATTTGGATCGCAGCAGCATTTTAACTTGTATGACATTGAGTTTTTTGTTGACTATCTAAGATTCTGATTTCAAAATCAGAAAAAAAAAATAGGTTAAGGCCAATTCTCGTACTTACTTAAAGTAACACTCAATCTGAAGGCCAATTCTCGTACTAAAACGTTCACATTCAAGTCGCAGTCTGTCAAACTTGTCAAAAATGTTGGTAAATTAATTGTATTTTTGACAGATTGCGAATGAGATTAGAATGCGAACGTTCATATAAATACGGGAATTTCCCCTCTGATCTTAACGACAATCAATGCCAAAAAGTTTTCAAAAAAGAAGGGATATTAGAGGTTTTTTTTTTGACAGATTGAGAATAAGATTAGAACGCGTACGTTTTTAAAACTTTGCGATTGGCCCCCTCTGATAATTTGAAAGTAGCGTTGATCCTGCCACCACACCAATAAAACCAACATGACATATACTACGTAGCTATCTGTGGCATATACTAATACTACAGGTACCGTGTTCAGGGTCAACATTAAATTTTGCTTCACAATTTATAATCTGTATGTACTGTCTGTGGATTACTATATTAGGCAGCTGGATGGTAGTGGTGGTGGATAGGGAATTATTTTGCTGATCCTCTAAATACTTATTGTCCTTCTAATGATAGACATTTTAGGACTAGAAAATATTTTTAGGACCCCAAAATAGGAATTAGAGTCTGGCAAACTAAATTAGACACAAAAAGCGCGGCAAATTTAAAAACAAAATATCAGCCTAGCGACTCCAAAATTAGTATGGCATACCTGGAATAAATTTCACGTTAGAATTATTTGTTTAAAATCATGCTAGATTCAAATCAAAGAGACGTTTCTTGACATTTCGAAAAATCAGTTTTCTTCGTCTTAATAAAAAATCGTCTTTATGTATTATGCAGCAATTCCAATAAAATAAAATAAAACAATATTCTATTATAATTTTGGTTAATATTCACTACCATAATCAAAATCTGAATTTAAAACTTCCGTGTGAAAAGAATAATTTAGAGTCACTGTTTTGTCATTTTTGAGTTAGTTAATGATGTATGAAGATGAAAAAAATAACACCAGCACACCATCTTGTTTTGGCAAATTGAGGTTGCCATTAATATACCATTGCCATATATAAAGTTTGCAAATATTTCGAGTGTCTGCTTTCGTTTGCCAGACTCTATTTGAGGTTTAAAAAGGCGCAATCAATGATTAGCAATGATCGCAATGATTATTTCCTTAATATGTATACATATTAGAGGATATTTTTAGAAAATAATTTTAAGAGCACAAAATGAGAATTATTAGAGGTTCGAGTAAATACAATGACATGCTATAATAATATATACGGACTACTACTTTAATTTTAGGAAGAAAAGGACAGCACTAAATAAAACAGTACTATTTAAGATATTGAAACAAATAGCTAGATTTTAATTTTGTTACTTACAGTTGTATTCTTCTAAAATCACTACGATCAGGAACACAAACACCTGGAAAAATGTGGAATGTTAGTAAGATAGAAAACGTAATAAAACGTGAAAGCATAGCTTGCCAAGCTGCCAAGTTGTGGCTAGCCAAGTATTTTGAACGCGTTCAAAACGAACGGAATGTTCAACCAGTCAAGAATACTGTAGTATATTTAGGTTTAAGTATGGCAACACAAATTTATTATCTATGTTGCGACAGATCTTATATGTTCTATCCGGTTCCATCTAAGTCCTACGCAAAGACAACCATTTTGTAAGCCACCATGGAGTTCGGATTAATTATAAAATAAAAGATATTTTAAATAGCCATGGATTTTAAATAGCCATTGATTTACTCAAGATTTTAAAGACACTTCAATTACACACGGTACTAATCTAATCACCTGAAAAGTGTCTTTAACAGTATGTGTTAGTGTGTGCTACAAAGATGGAACTTGAATGGCATTGACATCGGGCGTTGTTTGTAAACAATTGAGCGTAAAGTGCTAAAAGGTTATAGATGCCATCCACGAAAACGCGCCCCACTCCGCTCCGCTCTGTACTAAAGTACAGCTTACAGTACAGTAATCGCGGAGTGGGGTGCGCCTTCGTGAATAACACTATCTGTACAAGGTTTCAGAGCCTGAATGACATTGATTGGGGAAGGGCGTTTTGATAAACATTTGTGAATTGTCACAGAATTTTACAAAAAGAAAAAACAAGATGGCGGCTTTAGTTAAATATGTACCCTCATACGATCAACCAACCACAATCTGAATAATTTTGAAGGATATTGCTAATCCATTGCTCATATGTTCGAAAAATGCCATCCTGTATATGATAAATGATTTTATTTCTGTAAATAGGTTTGTACAAACACTTTTACACGTCAATCATATTTTAAAAACTAGATGAGGTCGGCGTTTCCTAACTGACTACTCTGAGAAGAAAGGCCGAAACAAACTCAGAGGTCACAGTCTCTTTTAAAGTCCAGACATAATCTTGGTCAGATCATGTGAAGACCATGTAGATTGGTGTCTGGAGTGGTCTTTTGAGGAAAGCATCACACAGATTGAGAGGGCCTGTCCAGTCAGTGCACGCATTTGTCAGTTATCGTGCAGCTCAACTCAGAATTAAGGAGCTCAACGATTCGACGAACAATACCAAAGAAAGGACATTTGGGTAGGCCGCATAAATTACTCAAAACTGTCAGACTATAATTAGAACTAAGTGAGAAAAAATTAAAAACAAAAAGAAAAAGGAATGACCCACATAGTCTTCACATTCACAATAATTTAAATAATATAATACTTTAAAAGTATATAAAATTCATTAATGTCAATGTGTATATAAAAACCAGGAAATAATCTTGGTCAGAGCATTTCATTTGAGGACCATGTAGATTTGTGTCTGAAATGGTCATTTGAGGAAAGAACCATACAGATGTGAGTGGACCTGTCCATTCCATGCACGCATTTGTCAGTAATCGTGTAGCTCAACTCAGAACTTAAAAGGAGCTCAATGATTCGACGAACAATACCAAAGAAAGGACATTTGGGTAGGCCGCATAAAGTACTCACAACTGCCAGATGATCATTAAAAGTAACTGAGAAAAATAAATATATATATATGACCCACATAGTCCTCACATTCACAATAATAAAAAAAAATAAAAAAATATTATACTTCACAAAGTAAATATTCATGTCATTGTGTATATAATTTTAAAGTAAGCAAAAAAAAAAAACAAAGTTCCGAAAGTAAAACATAAAAAAATTATAAAATTGGAGCAGCTCAATCCCATGCCTTTTTGTCCTCAATGTAATCTTTAACGGCATAAAAAGCCTTCTGGCACAACTTGCGTTTAGTAAATGATTTGAATTTATTAAGGCTTAGATCTTGTACGTGGCTTGGAAGTTTATTATAAAAGCGTATACATTGACATCTAAAGGAGCTACCTATTTTCTTGAGCCTTGTTGTAGGTACAACAAATTTGTGTTTGTTCCTAGTATTTATGTTATGGATATCACTGTATTTTTTAAACAATTTTTTGTTTTTATGGGCATATAAAAGATTATCAAAAATATACTGAGAAGGCACAGTCATTATATTTATCTCCTTAAATTTATCTCTGAGAGAGTGTCTCGGACTTAATTTATAAATAGATCGAACAGCTCTTTTCTGCAAAACAAAGATAGTTCGAATGTCGGCGGCATTTCCCCACAACAGAATACCGTACGACATTACACTATGAAAATAACTAAAGTACACTAAACGGGCTGTCTCTATGTTAGTTAAATTACGAATTTTTCTAACAGCATATGCTGCGGAGCTTAGCTTTTTTGACAATTTATCTATATGTGGGCCCCACTAAAGCTTAGCATCCAAAGTTAAGCCCAAGAATACTGTGCTATCTTCAGGATTCAATTCTTCGTCCTTTATCAACAATTTAGTTTTCACCTGCCTAACATGAGGTAGGGTAAACTTAATGCACTTAGTTTTTTTTTCATTCAGAAGTAAATTGTTAACATTGAACCAGTGAACTACTTTTGAGATTGCCGTATTTACATCGTCAGTAACTAGCTGCTGACGTTTAAGTTTAAACAAAAGTGAAGTGTCATCTGCAAACAACACTATATCATGGTTATCCTTTATGAGGTAAGGCAAGTCATTAATATAAATAAGAAACAAGAAAGGACCAAGAATTGAGCCCTGTGGGACTCCCATTGTTACTAAAGATCCGGGAGATCTTTTTCCATTAACGTATGATATACTTTTACATCAGTCAGATATGTCAGTTTCGGGGTTGTAAGTAGACCTAATGTTTTTGATATTTTGCCTTTTTATTTTTGCCTAATAGACTATGTCGTACCTATGCTCTACCTCCATACGATGACAAAAATGTATCAAATCCACACTGCATCGTGCTAAAGTGAATATTATTTACCAGGAATAAATCAGAATATAAACAAAATAACTTATCAAAAACAAAAAGACAAAGTATTAAATTATTTTTTCGTAGGACAGATGGTGTTGCCGTCTATAGTTTTCAAATTCTACCGGTTTTTTACTTATGCAGACTTAGCGTGGCCAGACTCTATTTTATCTTTGAAAGCAACGAGAATAAAGATCATAGCATGAATGCTGAAATTAACCTTTTTGGCGCAGCCGTGAGTTACACACTATTGTTGTTAAAATTTTATCATCACTTTAATTTGTTATTTGTATTTTGTGTTTCACGAACTATTGCCAATTGTAACGCACAATTTCTTATCTATGACACAATCAAAGATAAATATTTTCACGTTCGCGTTCCCAAAAGGTGACTACGAATAACAAAATTAATACAAACTACATGGTTTGCCTTTTTGCATTAATTTTGTAATGAAACACAGACTAAAACAATTGTAAATAAACACTTACGATTAACTTCATAGTTGCTAATATTAGAGAACACAAAATGTAAATTAAACTTTACTAATGTAGTTGAGGAAGATCTCTTACTGAATGGCTACTGATATTTACAAAGCATAATATTTATACACACAATCTTCGTCGACCTGTGAACCCATAATGACGAATATAATTTACTTATTAAAGATAATTATTCTTGAGAGTTAAAAGCAACGGCTCTAATCTCTTGTTTTGTATCACTGATTTCATGGAAATATTTTTGTCTAAGTAATTTTTTTTTTTTTTTCGGAATACCAACATTCTGTGCATGTTTTTTTAGGTTTTTCTATCAAGTAATTCTTAGTAACAGAACTAGTAAAATTGACGAAATGTGGATATCTTTTTTAACCAATATTCATTTCAATATTCAATATTCATTTAGTAAACTTTCACATAGTTCATTAGCACAGATATACGTAGATAGACCTAGATAACGCAAGTATTACGATCTGTATGAAAACCAAGCGTGCCATTTTTTGACTACCTACTATGACGTCTCAAGCACTAGGAAACGTTTCCTTTATTTTTTTTCCTCACATTTGCACAGTTTTTACAATTTATAACAGCGCAATTATCCATTTTCATTTTTTTAACTGACGTTCTACAAGCGTGGCACCGATGCAGACTGAGCGCGAAAGTGGCAGCTTACGATTATTGTACATACGTAAGCTGGGCACGCGAATGGCATGCGAAGTAGTTGCTCTTGCGTTATCTAGGTCTAACTATATCTGTGTAAACAAGCATACAAGTAACATGGCACGAAATTCTAACCAACAGAAAACTTATACAGAATTAACAACCGGTCCCAAACTACTTTTTACCTATTGTGGTATAGTAATTTTATTCTAGGTGCATCGTCTTCCCATATAATTATTTAACTAATGTACGTACTAATACAAACTATTGTAAAACATTTTAAAAGAGTAACGGTGGAGTTTCTTGCCCATTCTTCTCCATACGAAAACTACCTTTTGGAAGGGGCGACTAGAATCAATTATATTAGTCTGTAAATTTTGACGTTCAAAAGTGCCATACATATTTGAAAAAAATGATTTGACTTTGACTTTGACTTTGGCACAGCCTGTATCTTGGTGACCCAAAAAGGAGGAAGGTGAAATACTTGCCTACTCTGTATACAGCAGTTTCTGTGGTCCGGTTTAAAGGCTATGGGGTGCCGGTGTAGACTCAGGAGTCGTTTCTATTTTGTCAATACATATAATAGACCACGCATCAGCGAAGCTTCTGGTGGCGGTAAGCACTTACTGTCAGATGGCTAAGTGCTGTTAGCCACAATTGCCAGGAGGCGGAACGCGTGCGGGAGGCAAATTTCGCCACCGCAGGAGACGCCCTGGGCGTCGGGAGTCGCAGGCCGATTCCCAGCACCCGTAGGCGCGTTCTTGCGGACGGTGAACAATGGGTAGCTCGCCGTCCGATAAGAACCAGGCCCGGATCGACGGCGCTTTGTGTTCCACGCGCATCTCAAAGAGATATCAGCACAATTGAAGGGGTCCGATAGGGCCAATATCTCTGGGTTGCGGGTTTGTCCGAAAGGGTTACCGTGGCCCCTGGCAACATGGCAACTGAAGGAACACAAGTCGATTTTAGTCAGTAAGAGTTTGATACGCCCTCCCGCTCCACTCAGAGCCGGAGAAGTTATTTAATAATTTCCCACCCAAAAAAAGAAATCCTTATATTCATGAGTTACGTACCTACCTACGGTGTGTACGTTTTATACTTGCCTTTTCAATTGAAGATCACATAATCATACTTTCTTAACATAATAGGTATTGTTATAATTTTTTGTGTATGCCCGTTGTCCCTGTAGGCCGTAGAGAATTTACTAAAATAATTAAAATTACTTCCCGTTGTTTCCGTACGCTGTCCCCGTTAATTAATTTCTTTTCATATTCTGCAAACTTGAGATTTAAAAATCTAGTTGTGTTTTGTGTGTAAACATTTCTTATTTGTTTCTGTATTTTAAATTGTAATTTATTATAAACAAAATATATTTTATTTTAGTTTTACGCTTGCCGCGCTAAATTACCCACATTTAAAAAGAAATAATAATTTAAAGTGGACAACGTAAAATTAAAATTAAAGATATTTTGTTTATAATAAATTTAAATTCAAATTAAAGAAACAAATAAGAAATATTTACACATAAAAAACAACTCAATTTTGAAAGATTAGAAAGTGGATACGTGAAATCTTAAATGTCCGTTGTCCCCGTTGCCCGTATGTACGGTGGGCTGCATCAATTGGGTACCCCACGGGGACAACGGGAATACACGTAATTTTTTAATTCAAAATTGTTACAAAATTATATACAGGCAAGGAAATTAATTGATAAGTAATATTATAATTGACCCCCTACGTTAATTTGCCGTGTTATAGAAATTTCATACAGCTATCAAAGAATTACAGTTTTTGTTTGAATATACGGCCAATTTAAGATGATGGTCAATAAAATAAAATAAAATATTTAAGAGAAAAAAGAACACTTACAAGTAACTTCATAGTTGTTTATGACAAAACTTCCTTTTTTAAATTAGTTAAAAAAGACGGGTGTGTCTAAAAACACTATCTATTAAAAAGATCTTCTCAAACTGAATGGCGGACTGATTGTTTGCAAAGCTTTGGGCCGTGTCCTAACTACAATCGTCCGTCGCGCGAATACGCGATCGACGCGATCGTTAGTATTAATTAGCGAGTATATCATATTCATATCCTAATTCTAACTTAATATTATATATGCGAAAGTGAGGTTGTTTGTTGGTTTGTTTGTTACGCTTTCTCACACTTTTTATTCCGTTATTTATTGCGATGCGATACGGTAGGTCGGGGGAACAAGAAATTTCACGCGGAAGAATTTGCAGACAAAAGCTAGTGTATGTAGCCAATACATTTTTAGAAATTGCTCCTTAAGACCTTTTATTTGATACCAAACACGATATCTTTAATATATTATTTTATGTGACATCATATAACATGATCCTTAAGGGTGTTGTTAGGTATCATAGTGAGAATCTAGTTATGAGGTAATTTTCAGGAAGATCGAAAAAAAATCCTCAATTTTTTTTTCAATGAATCATTTTACCGGTTTATTACATGGGGTGTGGGGTCTACAAGTCATAACTTATGACCCCTGTTAAAAATTTGCTATGCTAATTTTTTATGAATTTGGGGTAATTTTGGTACTAAAAATGGGGCTTTTAAATAGCAATAACTTTTTTTATTTTCAACAATAACTAGATTTTTAATTACTTTTTGGTAATGTTATTGCAGTACGTATGAGCCCCTTTTGGATCGGATAGGGTTTTTTTTACATATTGTATAGCTTATAACCACAAATAGTTTAGAAGCTATGAGGGAATTGATGAACACATGATAGATAGATAGATAGATGATGACAGGGCACGGCCGCCATGGCCCACGCACAATGGTCCACCTTGTGGACTAAGTGCGGCAACCAAACCCTATAACATAGAACATAGATGATGACATAACCTGTTAAAATCATAACCGTCTTTTGGCTTTGCCGTAGTCGGGTAAAAAGAGTAAGATGATCGCAGACTCGCGCGATGGTCGCTTTCAGTTAGGACGCGGCCTTACACTGCAATCTCTTTCGGTAACCTGTGACTGTGAACTCATCACAGATAATTCATTAATACTATATAAATGTAATAATGATAAATTAAAAACTGCGCTTTTAAAGTCTTATCACCAGTCTCTGCTATTGTAGGCATATTTTATAAAAACAAGTATTCTTTCGGAAATCCCAGATTATGTTATTGTACCTACATAGCGACGCCTTCGAGTGAAAACCTCGTAAGTGCAAAAGAAGTGACTTTTCAGGAGGAAGAAAAGACGCTATACAAAAATGTACAGCACGCAGTTTTTGATAATTGCTTTTATGTTTTTTTAGACAATACATAACATAACATCACGCCTTTATCCCCGAAGGGTTGGGCAGAGGTGTCCCTGTAGCAGGCACACCCACATTTCGTCAGTTAAGTTTAACAGTCAGTCGGTTTTTGTTTCATGTTTATGCTTTTAGGCAGTAGTAGATAGAGATATAACCTTATTTACTATCAAGGGACTCTTGGTTAAGTAATAACAGCCGCACGGGTCGATCGTAGGTAAAGCTACGTTTGCCGAAGTCGGTCAGTCGATGGGTGACCATGCATTAGATACCGAGACCCCTCCGTGCCTCGAGATGATCCTGGTCGTTATTCCTTCCAGGTGATCAGAAGCCAGAAAGTCTCACAACTGTCACCCCGTCTCAAGTTACCCAGTAACTGCACTGCTGCGGAGGTCAGATTGGCAGCCGCTCCATGTAAAATACTAGTACCTATTCAGCAGCATCTGGTTACACTAGAAGCCCCATCTGGTACGTCCTATGTAATATAGGGCAATTAAGCCTATGAAAATCATTACAGGTAGGTGACGTCATACCAAACGGCTTCAATAAAACAAAACAACAAATACATGTAGGACCAATTTATTTATGAAAATACAGAAATAAATCTGAAATATTGGCAGGATCTTCTTACATCAACTTCATCAGTCAACTTCCGTAGGCCTAGCACGAACGCGCGCAGTAAACGTAACACACAGTCCCGCGCGGTCGCACGGACCGCCGGGCAAAAGCCGGCTCTTGCCGAGCAACACTCCTTTGTTTGGCGGCTCCTTTGTGTGGCATGCTGGATGCACCAAAGCTTGCCCGGCGGGGCATTGCCGCCGGCACTGTGTGTACGATCCATTAAAATTAAGCTACTTGTTTCGCACATATTCTTAATTTTAGGACTTTATTCATATCGATGGCGTTAATTGTGCTGCTCGCAAAAACCAATATAACATAGGATAGTTGTAATTTTATAACAAAACATTATTGCACGACTCCATTAGAGTGCTCTGCGATCAAAAAATTTGTTTCGCCTCCTTTCTGCAACTGTTTTAATTGTTACACTCTTGCTAGTCCATAGAACCTGCTTAATTTTATGCTGCTTAATATATTCCTGCATATAACCATATTATAGATATTTGAATGGAAATTAATACTGTACTTTTCAAAAATTTATTTAATGCAACACAAACAAAAAAAAATCAACAAAATAGTTTTAAAAAAAAATCCCGGCAATCAATGTATGAAACCTGAAAACATTGTAGCTTGCGAGAAAATCAATTAATTGAGTTTTTTTTTATAGATTCGTTTCAGCCATAGGAGGAACCCGATTGAAAATGTCTCTTTAGTTCAAAGTAGTTTAATTATAGGTAATTAATAAAAAACGAACTATTAAAATAGCTACCATATATTTAAATTTCCAACTTCGACCCTCTTCCGTTGCCTAGTAACCAATAAAGCAAACCTAAATAGGCTTTGACAGTACGTAAAGGTTGCGAGGTGAGATATTTCAAGCAGTCAATAAATACTTCATGAAAAGTCGTTAAAATATTTTTCTGTTTTTGAATGAGCGTTATGAGGGGTGCACTTTTAGATTTTCCAAATATTTGAATTTCCGTCGCGCGTTCTAAGAATAAGTAGATGATTCTATTGGGTCTTGTTTTTTCATCAACTATTGAAAAACCGATATCAGTGAAATCAAATATCGGCTTTCCAATATCGGATTTTTGGTCCGATATTCTGGTTTTTCGATATTATCGAAAACCGATATCCATGCTCTACTACGCCCCCTTTGTCATAAGCAGAAAATCATTCAAACAGAAATATAAGATAATTTATCGAGTTTCGAGTTTTGCAGAAAAACTCAAGAAAATATGAGAATGTATAATGTAAGAGCGAGCAAAACTTATTTTGTCGACTTATGCAAAAAAGCTGAACCTCACGTTTGGGTTTTGGAAACGTAATACTAATAAGAACATAAAATTAAATAAATCTATACTTAATTACTGGAGCCACCCCGCCCCCCATTGGTCACTTGACGCCCCAGAGGGGGGCGCGCCCCACCGGGAATCCCTGATCTTGATTAATCTAGATGAAAACTTAGGTCTCCCTATCCCTGCCAGGGTAGCGGTTTGGTCCGAAAGGGTTTTTTGTTTTGGGTGGTGCATTATCAAATAACTTCTCCCGCTCTAGGCGGAGCGGGCGTGCGTGTCAGACTCTTACTGACTAAAACCCACCCGTGTTCCTTCGGTATTGCCCTGTTGCCGGGGGCCACGATCTCCCTTTCGGTTTTCTTTGCACCCCCGGTAGGCATCGGCCCTTACGGACCCCGTCAATTCTGTTGACATCTCTTTGAGGCGCGCGTGGAATATAATAGCCGCTTATAGCGCGATGAAGCAGGTCTCGAATCTTTTGCAGGCGGTAAAACCCGAAGAACAAACTGTTATCAACTTTGTAGTTAGGCACCTACTGTGTCCTGTTATTGACAGCATAATAATTACTTCGAGATTAACCGACACGTTAGTATAAAAAACTGTGCCCGTGCACAGTACACAGTACGAGTGCGACCTTTTAAGTGACTACAAGACTACACTATTCTTCTAACAGCAACACATCAGCTATCATGAAGTTCTTTGTAAGTATTTCAACATTTATTTTGTCACTAGCTGTTACCGGCGGCTTCGTCCGCATGGAATTCTAAACATCAATTTTATTTATTTGTATAGCTCTTTATTTATATGACACCCGTTTCGGAGATACAGACTGACAGAGGGACAGACAATTTTTTTTAAAGACTCTTTCAAACAGGCGCGACACGCGACGCGACACAAAGATACCGCTCGTCGCGCGACGAGCGGTGTCTTTGTGTCGCGTCGCGTGTCGCGCCTGTTTGAAAGAGCCTTTAATTGTGTTTTGTATGTACCGTATATACTTTCATGTGCATTTAGTAAAAGGGTGTTATTTAGACATCACAAACAGACACTTCAATTTAGCCGATTTTAACACCCATTTTTAGCTGGTTACAACTAGGTGCGGCCGGTAGCAGTTGGTTAAACTTGCCTAAATGCACCCTGGCACTCGCCGGCCGCTACCGCGGCACCGCTCGCTTCGCCCGCTCGGCTCGTGCGATGTGTTATGTGGTCACAGTTCTAACCTAACCTAACCTACCTTTCAGCCATTTTCATTTGCTACAACTAAAAACCAACTGCTACCGGCCACACCTAGTTGTAGCCGGCTAAAACTAGGTGTAGCCGTTCTTCGGGTTTTAGCCGTGACATATACATAACATTATGCCTGTTTGACCGAAGGGTTAGGCAGAGGTGTATTTATAGTACCTACACCCACATTTCGCTAAATAGGTTTAAGTCCCGTCTAATAGGTGGCCAGCCTATTGCCATCAACCGGGCACATCATTACAATCCAGGTTTTAGGCTGTTACTGAGAAATTCCCGATATCGCGTCCATGTAAAATATTGTCTATAGTATTGTCTATAGCAGGGAGGGTCACCAATTAGTTTCATTGGGGGTCCGTTTTTAGGGTTCCGTAGTCAATAAGGAACCCTTATAGTTTCGGCATGTCTCTCTGTCCGCGGCTTAGCTTTGAGACTGTTAGTACTCGAAAGCTGTAATTTGGCATGAGTATACATATTAATCACGCCAATAAAGTAATAAAATAAAATCATGAAAAAAAATACCTAACTTTTTTACTAAGCGTAAAATGGGTTTTTTTTTTCTCGTCTATCTCATGATGTGGGGTGTCATGTGAAAAGCATTTTTCGATTCAGGGATTCGTTTGCGAAATATAAAGCTTTAAAGTGCAAATATTTGTTAGAGTCAAGTGTGTAAAACCCTGTCCGATCCGAAACGGGCACATAGGTACTGCAATAACATTACATAAAGTAGCAAAAAAAAAAGTTTAAAAGTTATTGCTATTTAAAATTCTCATTTTTTGTACCAAAATTACCCCGAATTCCTTAAAAATTGACAAATTTTACGCGACAGCCGCCTGCGCCAAACCCGGTAGAATTCCCCATTGAAAAAAAAATTGGCGAATTAATTTTTCTCCTTTATCCTGAAAAATTTCCACATAAATATACACTACGGTACTTAACAACACCCTCACGGATCGGACAGGGTTTTTTTTACATGTTGTGTAACGAAATTAAAAGAAAACTATCACAGCTAATTAAGCTTTACAAGTTAACGAGTAATAATCGACCCATTTGCAATTGCAAAAACATGTTCTCCCATACATTATATTTACCGTATGGGAGAACATATTTTTCAACTGCAATGTTAAGTTTGTTCTTGGGATAAATTCATCCCAGCTACGGAACCTTTCATTGTGCGTGGTCCGACACGCACTTGACCGGTTTTTAAAAACGTCTGTCAGCTTTCACGGACCGTTTGGCAGACGATTATTAGTAATTAATTTTAAAGTAACAAACAAATATTATTATGCTATTATTCGAAAAAGATGTGCATCCCTGATGTCACGTGTTCGCGGCAGCACCAACAGTATTCTCAGTGTGTTCGCAGATCGGTTGGATTTTCCGATATTGCGGAGGTGGATGCAGCTGCACGCTGAATTATTTTTTTTATAATCTGTGTTGTACCTACTAACACTAGATGTTAAGTAAAATTGTTACTAACCCTATGGACTCCGTCTGAAATAAAAATATTCTATTCTATTCTATTCTATTATTTAATAATCATAAATAACAAAGTAAATAATTCGTATTAAAGGCTCCGCAAAAAGGCGCGACGCGACTTTAATATAACAATTTCTAAGAAAACTTTACGATAGAACAATTACCGGTGTTAGTCTGCACGAGGCTTAATGTGAAAAATTACATTTTTATTTTGAATTTTCTGTCTGAAGTCTGGAGTATCGACGGCGACGGCAGAAAGGGAAAAGCACGTACTCAATCAATTGACTTTCACAAAAAAAAAAAATATTTTAGTTAGAAATATTACTGTTTAGAAAAGCGGCAGTCCGGATCCGAATTGCGGTCCGCCATTCGGTGACTGGTCTTTATTAAGCACCGAACAAAGTTGGTAATAGGACCATTTAGGTACCAACCAATTCTAGCAGACTAACTAACTGTTTAGAACAAAGAGTAGCACTCCTAGGACTAACAAACCATTTCACTCCGGTATGAGCTCAGCCCGTCCCATCCTTGATGTCGTCCCTCCGGTTGACGCCCTAAGCCGAGGTTCGTACCCCACAGGGGGTGCCCTTAGCGAGCGTTCACCTAGTTTTAATTAGCATAGTTGCTTAACCCCTGGCTGGAGGTTTTAAGTGTAGCTTGAAGCACCCACAGGAAAGCCCGGTTAAGTAGTCATGATCTCAGAGATCAACTACGAGATGCCCGACCTAAAAAAAAAAAAAACAAGTATGAGCTTTTCATTGTGTCATTCGCATTTAATATTGTAGGTATAATTATTAGAAACACAATTGTTTACGATGTAGGTATACTCAAATAGGTACCTATTCAGAGATTTAAAATTAATTTTAATTTAATATTTCAGGTTCTCGCGCTGTTGGTGCTGGTGTGTTTCAAAGGGTTCTACTGTAAGTGCTTTTTTAATTCTTTACCTCCTTTTTTAGAACCTAGGTTGTGGACGTCAGATAGACAGTCGCTCTATGTAGAATACTGGTATTCAGCTGCATCCGATTAGACTGGAAGCCGATCCCAAAATAAGTTGGGAAAAGGCTAGACGGATAATGATGATCTACTTTTTCATATGTTAAAATAGCTGCTTCCCGCGGTTTGACCCGCGTAAGTCTCGATACCGTTTATCCCGATATTCCCACGGGATCGAGACTTACGCGGGTCAAACCGCGGGAAGCAGCTATTTTAACATTCCTTCTTTGTCCTTCTCCAAGTCATGGTGTACCCATGTGCCAAATTTCATCTAAATTTGTTCAGCCGTTTTAGCATAAAAGCGTAACAAACAACCTTACTTTCGGATTTATAATATTAGTAAGAATAGTTAAGATAGTTAGGATGTTTACATGCCATATACATCTGGATTCTGTTCCTTACGAATCTTGATCCAACCTTTTTTGGTGTGGAAATCCTCATGTCAAACTATCAAAAATTGATATGAGGATGTGTGTGCCCAAAGGATGAGAGCGATCACGACCCGAGCAGGAAATCTTCAATATACGATTCAATAAACAATATACTCGTATCTCTCGTTTAAACAGTCTGTATAAAAAGTTGGATAATTTATTTATACATTACAATATCAATATCATTTCAGGTGCACCGTTTTTTAAATTCTTAGTTCCTGAGAGCAGCCAAATTAATTATGGCAGGCAGACTACCGTAGACATCCCCAAATTATTGCACATCCAAAGTAATCGTGGCTTCGATTGGAATGTGAAGTGGCCGGCGCGGAACCCACGACGACAATACGAATACCCGCAGCCAGGCTATGGCTACCCGCAGCAAGGCCATGGCTACCCCCAACAATACGACTACTCACAACAATATGAAGATAACTACCCGCAACAACCGCAGCCAGGCTATGGCTACCCGCAGCAAGGCCATGGCTACCCCCAACAATACGACTACTCACAACAATATGAAGATAACTACCCGCAACAATACAACGACTGGCCACAACAACATGAAGACCCACGGCGTGGACTTTACAAAAACTATAAGGGCCAGTACAAATAATTTGTAAGAAATATGTCGGGCAAATGAGATCAGAACCATTGACCAATTATTTCGGCAAAAAGATGTCATTTTCTTCCAAAATAGAGGGTTAAGCGATATTTGGTCAAGTAGAATTTACGTTTGCCTTTATTTTATTTAAATAAATTGTTTACAGAAATATTTATTTTATTATATTAAGCATTAAAATGTAACATACGGTGAAGCGAATACACTATCTAACTTTTCTCGAAGCATTTGGTCGTATTTTTAAACCCTGATTGATAACTTCAGCCTGGATAATGCTAGAAAGCTCAAATTCTCAGAAAAAAATGCAGTTAGTAGACTCATAAAACACACTAATTTCCATTTGTCTGGCTTTTATACTTTGGATCTTATTTATACCTAAAATACTTCGATTTCGTTACCGACCCACTGACTCACTCACCCACTTACTCACTCATCAAAACCTCTAGAGCACTTCTCGAAGTCCTAGAAAGCTAAAATTTGGTATGCAGGCTAGGATTTGCACTCAAATAACAACAAAAAATAAGAAATCTGTAATTTTCACTTTCCCACCCCCGTGGTGAACTTCTCGAAGTCCTAGGTATGCAGGCAAGGATTTGCACATAAACAACAAAACAATTAAGTCACCCTCCAACCCCATTAAAGGGAGATTTAAGTCTGTATTTCTTACAGATAACAGGTAGGTGGAACCTACTTAAAATCTATTCGGTGAACTAAAATCAAAAAGATATACCTATACTGAAAATATTTAGTATAGAACTGCCACATAGAACTGCTCTTCTGGGCAATTTTTTTTTTTTAATGGCGTTTAAAATTTACAATAAACCTGGACATTTTAAGCACCAAGGAACTCCCACTATTCAAATATAAATTGCGTAATTTTTAATTGACAAAACTTACTACACGATCCAAGATTTTCTTATGAGCGTTTATTCTGAAAGACGGCAACATCAAATATTTCGCTGTTTTGATTAATTTGGCAATATTACTGTGTGGAAATAACAAATGTGGCAAGCGAACTCGAATATTAATAATGAATTGCAATTATAATACTGAATTTGATGTTGTAACCGTTTTAGATGTAAAAAAAGCATTTGGAAAGTTATTTTTTTTTTTTACATCTGAATCTAAATAATCAGTGTTACGATATTAATTATTTCATTTTGTAATCAATATTTTAGTTCGCTGGTTAGCCACATTTCCTAATTCCATACAGTAATATTGCCAAATTAATCAAAACAGGTAAATATTTGACAGCTATTTACGACGTTGCCAACTTCTAGGATAAACCCTCTTAATAATTAGTGCCTAATATAATCTGTCACCATACAACTATTTGTTATTTTGTACGATTTGCTTTGTAAGCGGTGCCTAAGTTTTTTTTTTTAACTTCATTTTAACATAATTATGGTATGCCTATTAGGCAGGACATAATGGAGCTGTAATTTACCTAAAATATGTCTGTATAACCTATGCCCACAATAAAAAGGATTTGATTTGATTTTCCACTAATTTGTTATGAAAGCTAGATTAGTATGTACCATTAACAACGAGGAAGAAACTTTTTTTCGTTGGCTATGATGAAAGTAACCGCTGGCGTGCAAGAAATACCTTTTTTACCCGACTATGCTATAAGTAAGGGTTATCATTTTAACATGTCGATTATGTGTAATATCAGTACAATATCACAATAATTCCATAACACGTGTGAGTACTATGTACCTACTATAAAGCTACCATTTACTAGTTACGTCTTTCATTGTCTTGAATGTGCCCTTGCGGCTGAGAATGCTCACTCTAATGTCTCGCTGACGGTGGCGTGCGTGTTGGATCATTTAGCTCCCTTCAAAATGGTTGAGCTGAATGGTGCTAATCCATGCTTCATGTTCGTGAACGAGCGCTGTCAGTAGGGATTGGTCATCTTCTAGCTGCTATGGCTTCTTTTAATTTGATTTTTGAATTGTTTTATTTTTATTACGGACGCTTTTATCGTTCTGCATCGTTCTCACATTTATAACTTTAACATGAATGATATAACCAATATTTTGTAACCATGTTGTGATTTAAACATTGTCCATGGAGTTTCTTGCCCGTTCTTCTCGATAGGTACCTACTACGCTTTGGAATGGGCAACTAGCTTCATCTTTCTGACTGACCGACCCCTTGACAATTCAAAAGTGCCTGTAATTGGTTTATTATTTGAAATAAATGCTTTGAGTTGAGTTTGAGTTCACCCTACAAAAATATATTAAATCCCGCCAAAAACATCCTTACATATTATAAAACAAAGTCCCCCGCCGCGTCTGTCTGTCTGTCTGTCAGTCTGAACGCGATAAACTCAAAAACTTCTGAACGGATTTTCAAACGGTCACCAATGGACGAAGTGATTCTTACGGAAGGTTTTGGTGTATAACTCATTAGGGTTTTTTGTAAATTGGCTGAAATATGACGATTATTGTCGAAGATGTCGGAAAAAATCATGCCGACTGGGAGCTTTACTGGCGCGCGCCGCGTATACCGTTAGAGATACATCAAATTTACGTTCTACAAGATTGAAGATCACAAAAAGTCCGCGATGGCATATGTCTATCTTCTAAGGATGACCCACTGTAACCATTATTATCTTTCAGAATTTGATAAAAATTTCAGTGTTATTTCCGAAGCTATATTGACCGGTATCATATTAATCCTTATCCAATAAAATATGTTAATTAAACTGGGTACTTAATTTAGATTAAAATATCCCTTGACATTATATCATTTAAATTAATGGTTTAAAAGATATCACAGATTCAAAATTACGCGTAACAAAATAATTATAGTTGGAGCGCAGCACAACTAATAGTCCAGGAAAAGGTTATTGACTCCTATCAATAACCTTTTCCTGGACTATTAGGTGTGTAATCCCGGTACTGCGGTAAGTACATTCCCGTGGAATATTTTCCGACATCCACGCGGGCGAAGCCGCGGGCAAAAGCTAGTTTCATATAAAGTAGGTTGCCATGACTTACTTAAAACTTTCTCTGTTAAAAAGTCCCCTAACTCTACAAGGAGTAACGCGGCTAATTTTACATCTTAGTAAAAATGTATGGCTTCCCGCCTTTTTTTTTTGGGGGAGATATTATCAAATAACTTCTCTCTGGGCGGAACGGCAGGGCGTGTCAGTCTCTTACTAACTAAAACTTACCCGTGTTCCTTCAGTTGCCTGTATGTTGCCAGGGGCCACGGTATCCCTTTCGGACTTTCCCGCAACCCCGGCAGGCACCGGCGCTAGCGGACCCCGTCAGTTGTTCTAACATCTCTTTGAGGCGCGCTTGGAACACAAGGCGCCGTTGACCCGGTCCTGGTGCTTATCAGACAGTGATCTACCCATTGCTCACCGTCCGCAAGCCCGCGCCTACGGTGACCGGGAATCGGCCTGCGATTCCTGACGCCCAGGGCGTCTCCTGCGGTGGCTAGGGGCGTGAGGGTGAAAACTTTGCCTCTCCCTCACGCGTTCCGCCTCCTCCTTCGCGAGCATTACTACTTCGTAGAAGGAGGTGACGGCTTCCCATGCCCCCTCGCTTCGTACCATGGCCTGGACTAGGGCCGGACGCGAGAGATCACCGCCGACGTTTGCCTCCACGAGTGGCGGTGTTCCGCCCAAGCCGGGCAGACCTCCACTGTATGCTCCACCGTGTCCTCCGGGCGATCCACACAATGATGACATTCGGACGTTTCCTCCAGCTTTATCCGGAATAGGAACCTCCCGAAGGTGAGAACGCCGCCGTGGCATCTCTCTAGCCACTTCTCAAAGAGAAGACTTATCGCCGCTTACGGCGATAAGTCTTCGCACTTGGAAAGACGCACTGTCCATGATGGCTTCCCGGCTGCCATTTGTAGATCTTTGACAGTCATTACGGGTAGTCAGAAGCCCAAAAGTTTGACAACCAGTGTAACCAAGAGGTATCGTATCACCCAGTTACTGGGTGGAAGTCAGATAAGCAGTCGCTGCATGTAAAATTCAGCTGTATCCGGTTAGCCTGGAAGCCTGCCGCAACATAATTGGAAAAAAAATAATGCTGGACATAAACTTTTTTTTTTAATGGCATCTCTCAGGTCAACCTAGAAGGTAGTCGCCACTTTACTGTGGCGACCTCAATAAACTAAGGCCTCCAGTCAGGGTATAAAACTTAGAAACTAAGCGACTACTCGCCAAAGACATTCCCTGTGGGGTACGGACCTCGACTTAGGGCATCGCTTGGGGAGGACAGCAAGGGACAGGCTGCATCGGATTAATATTATCATTAGGGGTCAGGTAGTAAGAGTCGGCGCGGGGATAGATATAGACGGGGACGTCGCGGCGGGCCTCGGCGGCGAGGACGAAAGGACGGCGGTCGGTTTTTGTTGTTTAGTGTTAAAGTACAGGTTTCTCTACTACACTTCTGGAGAAGGGATGTGGGGTCGTCTGGGATAGTGAGAGTATGCTTTGGTCGGTGAATCCTACTTATACGGGAGGGAGTGTAACGGGCGGCTGCCGCAATCACCCCTGATTGCGGCAGCCGCCCGTTGGGGTGCTTTATAGCAGAGTCAAAGAAAGGCTTTTAAAGGCGTTTCATGAACTGCTGGCCGGTGAGCATTTTGAGATCTAAGTGACGATCCAAATTGCAGACATATAAGGAGGCTCCCGTCACCTTTCTAAGGAAACGGTTTTGGAGGGTCTGCATCCTATGGAGATGCCGTGGATTAGCGTGTGCGAAGACTACGCACGTGTAGGTCATGATGGGGACATAGATCACTCCAATAGCACGGCTTTTATAGATAGTACCATCTACGAAGACGCACCCCATTCCGCTCAGCTCCGTACTAAAGTACCTACAGCTTACAGTAGATACAGAAATCGTGGAGTGGGGCACATCTTAGGCCTCGGTCTCGAAGTCAGCGGGCAGCGAGGCGGCGGCAGCGGTGGCGTGGCAACGCATAGTTTTATATGGAACCGCTCACTCCCCACGCCGCGCCGCTGCCTTTGAGGCCAGTTACATATAAATCTATGCATTTGTACGCGCCGCTGCCGCCGCCGCTCCACTGCCCGCTGACTTCGAGTCTGTAGCCTTAATGGACACTATCTGTACCTCGATGCTCGGCTTCCTCATCCAGCTATAATTGGACAATAGTTTTCCCAATTATCTATCACTACAATGAATGGTCAAAGGGTATCAGAATGAGGTGTAATAATTTATTTACTAACAGAACTTGATATCTACGGAAAAACCGAATGTTACTCTTTTGAACCTTATAAAAAATATGAGATAACGACTACTTACTTCAATGCAGATAACCTGTTTTCCGTATGTCCGAATGAAAAAACGGAACACTGATAGGATCACTTGTGTGTTTGTCTTTCTGTCCGTTTTTCACAGCCAAGTTTCTCCGAATCTAATGGACCTTTGGTACACATCAGTTTTTGTGACCCAAACAATAACATGTTAGGTACGTAAATTAATGAATTTTTAATTTGGGGGTCACTTTTGGGAGACAAATAAGAAAATTTTAAAAAGAGTTTTGCCCACTGTACCGTGTGACATATCAAATGAAAGGGCTTACTGTGAGGGTCTCAATGATATATTTTTTATCATTTTAAAATAAAATTACTAATACTAATTAAAGAAAATAGATAAAAGTTTACCATTCCCCATTATCTCCGCAACAACTAAACCTAAAATTTTGAAAAAAAATACAGAAAAATTTGTTCTATACTTATGGTTTTCCTGTAAGTACATACTTACAGGAAAACCTTTAAGAAGTCTATGGTCTTAAAATAACATGGTAAATCTCCCAATATTGTGCATAAAAACTTACATTTGCAGTTGGAATATATCGGAGAACATGTTTTTCAACTACAAAATTAAGTTTGTCTTGGGATAAATTCATCCCAACTAGGGAACCCTTCATTGTGCGTGGTCCGACACGCACTTGGCTGGTTTTTGTATATATAATGTTGTCCAAAGAGCACTGGGCAGTCAGTATCTACGAACCAGCTGGCAGTTAGCATATTTTCTTTTCGTATCGATAGTAATATATTTAATAAACTCTTATTTTCTGGCCAAGTGGGTCACAACGTTAATCGCGGCAGATCAGCACTATCTCCTGTCTCCCATTTTGTCAGCAAACATGAAGTTATTCGTGAGTATCAAATTGACCTATGCATTAATTTAATGGGCGTAGCAATATCGACCTATCAGACATCGCAGATTGTTGCCTGTGACTAATCTATAGGGTGTCTGGTATTGAATTCATGGGCATCCTTTTATGTTTTTTTTTTTAGGGTTCATTGTACTCATAATTATGAAGAACTTTCACTATGAGACCAACACTGAAATCGCGAAAATTAGTGTCAGACAAAATCTACTTCTTAAAAAAACACTGTTAAAACCACTCACTCATATTTTTAACTTAAGTTTGGAAAACGGTATATTCCCAGACTGCTGGAAGGTTGCCGACCCATTTATAAAAGCGGTCATAAGAACTACCGGAAAATTACTGTCCTATAAAGTCCTATTGCACTTCTGTGTATTCTATCGAAACTTGAAAAAGTTGTAAATAAGCGACTAGTAATTTTTTTGGAACATTACAATCTAAAATCTGAAAGACAGTTTGGCTTTAGAAGAGGCAAGTCGACCGAGGACGCTGGCATATTATTGATCAATATTGGCCATAGCTTCTTGCATTGAAAAGGGCAAACACATATTGGCAGATTTCCTTGACCTAGCCAAGGCGTTTGACACTATATCGATAGATCTACTCCTGTCCAAACAAGAGGGTATAGGAATACGAGGAAATGCACTAGACTGGTTTTGAAGCTATTTAAAAAAGCGCCGGCAACTAATAAAAGTAGGTGACTACTCTAGTGGATTACTACCAATCAACTTTGGAATTCCTCAAGGTAGTACTCTCGGTCCGACTCTTTTTTTCCTTCTGTATGAACGACATCCTTAATGCATCGCTTCAAAACGCTGAAATAATTTCTTATGCAGACGACACGGCTATCATATTCCACGCCAAAACTTGGGAACAGGTGTTTCATCTTGCCGAAATTTGTCTGCTTACTATCTCCAAGACTCTCAGTAGAAATTTACTTACAATTAATTGAAAAAAAAACTAAGCTGATCACTTTTTTCAAAACCATAGCTTCCAGTCCTCCTTGCCAATTGATACTCAAAAACTGCCGCAACAATCACAATTCACCATTCACAAACTGAATCTGTACTCCTATAGACTGCATTTCCTCCCTTAGATATCTAGGTATTACAATAGACAACAATTTATCATTTCAACCTCACATACACTTGCTAGCGGGCCGCGTCAGAAAACTAATCTACGTCATGAAAAAACTACGAGACTGGACACCTATTAAAATTCTCCAAATAATATACCTAGGTCTCTCTTTCAATCAGTACTTCAGCATGGAATCCCCGTCTGGGGCGGATCCGGGAAAAGCATATTTATTGAAGTAGAAAGAGCTCAAAGAGCCGTAATTAAAGTGATGCTTAGAAAGCCCTTTATATTCCCAACAGATCAGCTATATGACCAATTTTCGGTTCTTCGAGTACGTCAATTATACATATTTAGTGCCGCGCTGCATGCACACAAATCTATTAAAATCAAACCTGACTACCAAAGCTTACTTTCAAAACGCATCTTTCGCGTTTCTTTTCCTAATGTAAACACTCTTCAAAAAGTTGGCATCTCTCCCAGTCATACAACGCCACTGAGGATATAATGAGTTAATATACAAGCAAGTCATTTACACAAAACCCACACCTTCAACTCACCATCACACGCACACTCGCACACACACTTACACACACCCACACTCACACACACACACACACACACATACACACACACACACACACGCACACACTTTTTTTTTGATCAATTTTTTTTTTTTTTGATTTTTCGCTACCCTTATTTATTTAACTATTATGTCCATTTTCAAAGATCCTGAAAATAAATGTAAGCTAACGCAAACTTGTTTCGATAGATATATAATATATACAGGGTGGCCCAAAAGTCGTGGATCAAACGCAACTAGGGGTTAGATGGGGTCATCAGCTGCAAAAAGTTGTTCTACGGGAGGTCCTTAAGGTCAACCCCTGCAGAGTTATAATTTATTTTTTGTTTTTATGAGAAGATTGACTTTTTTTAACTAATTCTTATTAAAATTCGAAAAAATCTACATTGTGTATCTTTTTTATAATTTTCACTAGATTGTTACTGATGAGTCCTTGCGTTAGACATGCTATTTATGGTTGTTTATTGGTTGTGTTGAAGATAATATTAAGTTTTACGAATTTTTTTTCTCTCAAATCATAACTTTTTATTTACTTCGGACCCCACCGTGAAAAAAAAATACTCTACCGAAAAGTGACCTTGTATTACAAGTTTTGGCGTATTTAATAGGGATTCTGAAAAGATATTACCCAATAAACAACCATAAATAGCATGTCTAACGCAAGGACTCATCAGTACCAATCTAGTGAAAATTATAAAAAAGATACACGATGTAGATTTAGATATTAGTTAAAAAAAGTCAATTTTCTCATAAAAACACAAAATAAATTATATCTCTGCAGGGGTTGACCTTAAGGACCTCCCATAGAACAACTTTTTGCAGCTGATGACCCCATCTAACCCCAAGTTGCGTTTGATCCACGACTTTTGGGCCACCCTGTATATACAAGCGATGCTTAGTTTGTGTCTCACCCAATTTCGCTAAATTGTATTGTTACTTTTTGACTAATAAACTTTATTGTATTCTATTCTATTATATTCTATTCTATACATAAGATATCGCAACTCAGGCCCCCAAGATACAAGCGCTGCCTAGTTTGGGGACCACTGTTTTAATACCATGGTAAATATTCTAGTTACAGTAAGCATACAATATCATTACTTTCTGAAATTTATTTTGTTATAATGGACCAATAAAAATATTCTTATATATTTTTTATTGGTCCATTCTATTCAGCAAGTTAGCCATCTAAAACTATTATACTATAACCTCTATACACGTAGAAAATAAAAACGGTCGCTGAATGCTGTTAGGTACTAAAGTTACTAATCTACATGGTCCTCATATGGCCTGACCAAGATTATGCCTTCACTTTAAAAAAAAAAAAAACCGACGAACTGAAAACCTCCTCCTTTTTTGAATTCGGTTAAAAAGAGACTGCGACCTTTGAGTTTGTTTCGGCCTTTCTTCTCAGAGTAGTCAGATAGGAAACGCCGAACTCATACAGCTTATTTAAAAAGAAAAAAATATGACGTGTAAAAGTGATTCCGATATCCTATTTACAGAATAAACAATTTTATTGCACTGAATTCTGCAAAGCCTGTTAGAAATCAAAAGAGAACAGCCACCTACTTACTCATTAAAATTGTGCATAAGTATTTTTTTACATCGGTCTCTATTTAAGTAATTCTTTTTTGTCTTAGGCATACCTTTTCCTGCTGTTTTTGATTATGGAAGGGATCTATTGTGAGTATGAATGAAACAAATAATTTAAAGTGTATATTTAAATGTATATAATTTTAAAATAATTAGTATTAAAATATATGAAAATTTACCATTCCTCTTATCTCCGAAAACACTGAGCTTAAAATTTTGAATAAATTACAGAAAATAGTTCTATACCTATAGATTACAGGAAAACCTAAAATAACATGGTAAATCTCCCAATATTGTGCGTACAAACTTACATTTGCATTTGGAATGTACCGGAGAACATGTTTTTCAACTACAATGTTAAGTTTGTTCTTGGAATAAATTCATTTCAACTACGGAAGTTTACGGAACACGTCTGCCAACCGGGTCCCGACAGAGGTAACCTTGGTGGATTACAAACATGTAGATGGTGGCTTACGACTAAATTTCAAACAGCTCTAGGGCTTGCTACACGGCTGCCAACCGCGTCTCAACAGAGGTGACCTTGGTGGTTTACGACCAATTTCAAACAGCTCTGCCTGTCACCAACCAAGGTCACCTCTGTCGGGGACGCGATTGGCAGCCGTGTAGCAAGCACTTCATTGTGCGTGGTCGGACACGCACTTGGCCGGTTTTTGTATATAAATTATAAATAATATAATGTTGTCCAGAGAGCATTGGGCAGGCATTTACGAACCAGCTGGCAGTTAGCACATCTTCTTTTCGTATGGATAGTACTATATTAATATTTTCAGCACCATATTTAACATCGTTTCATGAACAAACACTTTAATAGTTCCGTTTAATTTCAGGCAATCCATTTTGGAATACTCGCCCGAAAGATACAGAAGTCAGATACGAGAGACATCATCAAATAAGAGTCTTAGGTACGACTTTTGACACCCAGAAGCGTGTCAGTAAAAACAATTCTCCACTAGCTAGGATCATCGGATTGTTCGTGCCCCGTGACACCAAGATTTGGCACGAAAAAGACTATCATATTGGCATACCACATCTATTTGAGATTAGGGGACATAAAGGCTATGGTGTTGAGAACTATTGATTAGTTCTGTTTTATTTTATTAATAAAGAGCAAAAAAAATATAAGTATTATTTTTATAATAGAAGGTATCTACTTACCTAGTTATTATTTTATTTAGTTATTGTTTTGATCAGATTTTCGTTAAAGATTTTGGAATGACTGAAATGCATTTACTAACAATAAAATGATTTATATAATTCAAATAAAAATATCGTTGGGAAAATAATACGTTTATTTTTTTTACCTTACCTTCTACCTAGCTATTGATGTAGTTGTAGGTAGTCAGGGAAACTAATTGTTCGTCAAATTAACACACTAGCTAGAGTATGCCACAAAAGATGAGACTTGACCGCGCCTCCCGCGCTCTTTCCCCCGCCCCGATTACGCCCCGGCGCAGACTTCATACCCTTATAGCCTTATAGAGACCTATAAATCGTCTACTGCGCAAGTCAAATCAAGGAGGTGTCAAGTCTCATCTTTAGCGAGCGACACGCACTGTACGCCAATTTGCCGTATTAAAGGCATTTGATTTGTCGCTGGCAGAATCATAGATAAATTATAAATCTATGGGCAGAATAGTCGACATCAATTACCAAAGAAAAAAAAAATCCGTAGTTGAGATGAATTTATCCCGAATAAAAACTTAACATTGTAGTTGAAATAAATGTTCTCCCATACATTCCAACTGTAAATATAAGTTTGTACGCACAATATTGATAGATTTACCATGTTATTTGAAAACCATAGACTTCTTATGGATTTTCTTGTAATCCATGAGTGAAGAACCATTCTCTACATTTTTTCAAAATTTTAGGCCCAGTAGTTTCAGAGATAAGGGGGAAATGGTGAATTTTCATCTATTTTCTTAAATATCTAAAAAAAATATTTATTTTAAAATTATAAATATATATATTTGAGATCCTCGTAACAAGCCCTTTCGTTCTTTCGTTTGATATCTCACACGATTCAGTTAAACTTATTTTTAAATTTTCTTATTTGCCCCCCAAAAGTGACCCCTATATTCAAAATTCATTTATTTACGTTACACATCCGTAATTTCAACTTAAACGATCCATTACATTCGGAGAAAATTGGCTGTGACAGACGGACAGACAGACACAGACGCACGAGTGATCCTATAAAGGTTCCGTTTTTTTCCTTTTGAGGTACGGAACCCTAAAAAGGGTATTTGATGCAACTGTCAAGATTGACAGTTGAACTACCAGAAGACTTACAAACGTTATACAAAACGAATTCAAAAAATTATAAGTACAAATCAAAACGTTTCCTTACACAAAATTTCTCCTAATATATGTATGTACTAATGTACCCACAAAATAATATTATGATTTAAAAAAAAATTTGTATCGTTGTAGTATGTAAGTAACATTTAGTTGAACGGCTCGCCGCACACAGACAAACCCTGAGAGGTTTTCGTTGTGAGGCTAAAACGAAAATGTTAATAGGTTAAGTGTTTTAGAAATAAGTAAATTTTGTTAATTTGGTCGCCATACTGACCATATAAACCATTAATAGAATTAACTATATTGTAGTAAAGAATATACCCGTATTTTAGGTTTTATTTAACAAAATTCAACATAATGTTATAATGGCACATTAATCCTGACAATTCAGTTTCTTCTTTATTTAAGACGTTCAATGTTGACCGAGGAGTTTATAATATATTACTACATTCTCCTAGGCTTATTTATTGTGCCACGTAGTCAGCTAGATGAGCAGGCGGACGTCGTACTCTTTCAGAACGACGCAGAGTCTCTGGCGTGATGTTCTGTGGCTGGACCAATTCGTTCTGGGAATCTCGCTGGCCATCTGTGTTATGATCATCGCCATCGACTGCATCGATGAATTCGTCGTCATCATTGGAATCAGCTTCATCCGTTTCTAAAGATACTCCAGCAGGAGCTAGGTGTCGATTAGATACGACAAGTTCTCTACCACTGCTCAAACGCACACGAGAATGTTGAGGGTTACTTTCCAGAGTCTCTACTTCTTCAACCAGTGGATCATATTTGCTGGTTCGATTATGGTTTCGCATTAATACTTTTCCTGGGACGTTTAGCCATGTAAGCATCGACTGACCACTTGAGGATCTCCTGGCGTGAGAGAACATCCGCTCATGGGGCGTGCTGTTTGTAGCCGTGCAAAGAAGTGACCTTACAGAATGCAGAGCCTGAGTTAAAACTGACTCCCATTTAGTTATAGGCAGATCTCGGCTTTTCAGAGCCAACTGTACTGTTCGCCAAATAATTCCGTTGTATCTCTCCGTTTGTCCATTACCCTGAGGATTGTAAGGTGTAGTGTAGCTCGTAGCAATGCCCTTCTGGTGAAGAAAGTCTTTCATCTCTTTTGAAAGAAAAGATGTACCACGATCTGAGTGTACGTAAGTTGGCATTCCAAATATAGAAAATAAATCAGTCAGTTTATTAATAACCGTTTTAGTACTCAAGTCTGGGCAGGGATATGCAAATGGGAATCGAGAATATTCGTCCACAATCGTAAGGATATATCGATTGTTCCCAGTGCCATCTGAGGGAAGTGGACCTTTAAAATCTATCGATATTCTTTCGAATGGGGCCATCGCTTTTATTAGTTTTCCCATGTTTCGTTGAAATCGAGGCTTTACTTCAGCACATATAGAACAATTCGCAGTAATACGTTTTATCTCTTCAGTGGAGTAAGCTAAATTTTTTGCTTCGAACCCAATGAAGCATTCTTGTTACTCCAGGATGACACAAGGTTTTATGCAGTTCTTTGAGTGCATTTTCTGAACTGTAAACAGAGGCTACTAATGGTGCATTGGCTCTTGATAAAGCATCAGCCGCTATATTTTCCTTTCCAGGGCGATAAACTATATCAAAATTGTATTCTGAAAGTTCTAATCGCCAACGTTGTATTTTGTCATTTTTAATTCTAGACGAATGCTGCTGATTGAACATAAATGCGACCGATTTTTGGTCAGTTATCAGTTTAAACTCTCGTCCGATGAGGAATTGTCTCCATTTCCGAAGACATTCGACTATAGCCGCGGCCTCCTTCTCGATGGCTGGGTGATTCCGCTCACTACTGTGAAGGCTTCTCGAGAAAAACGCAACTGGTCTGCCTTCTTGTGACAGAGTTCCCGCGATAGCATAGTCTGAAGCGTCTGTTTCAACAATAAATTGTATGTTATCATCAATTGCGTTTACTGCTGATCTGGCTATCTCTTGCTTTAGAGCATTAAAAGCATTTATTGCCTCAGAATCGAGAGGGAATGTACCTTGCGAAACGAGGGACTGAATTTTATGAGAGAATCTTGGCACATATTTAGAATAGTGAGCAAATAATCCCAATGCTCGCCGGAGCGATGCCGAGTCTGAAGGCAGAGGCAGCTCTAATAGTGGACGTAGACGATCCGGGTCGGGTTTAATAACTCCATTGTTTATAGTATATCCTAGAATACTTATCTCTTTCAATGAAAATTCGCTCTTGTCAAGATTCAGTGTAAGGTTATACCGTTTGGCAATATCAAGAAATCGCTGCAGTTTTTGATCGTGGTCAGCTTGAGTTGTTCCACAGACTGTTATGTCATCCAAATATGCGTATACTCCTTTAAGTTCCTCTTTTGCAATTATATTATTGACAGTTCTTTGAAAAACCGCTACTCCGTTGGTAACCCCGAAAGGTATTCTACGAAGGTATTCTAAGAAACTATTTCTTCAATACTTGGTAAAGGATAACCGTCTAGTTGCGTGTATCTATTTATTGTCTGAGAGTAGTCTATACACATCCTTTTTTTATGACTTTCATTTGTAGTTACAAGCACTTGTGCTCTCCATGGTGACGAACTAGGTTCTATAATTCCTTCAGCTAGTAATTTTCTTATTTCAGTACGAATAAACTGCATATCACCATCTGAGTATCTTCGTGACTTAACAGCTAATGGTTTGCAGTCTGGTAAGAGATTCGGGAATAAGCAGATTGGATCGATATTGGCTTGAGTTAGTGCACATAATTTCAATGGAGCTCCAGATCCGCCGAAATGCATTTCTAATGTATTATATCTCTTAAGAATATCATGACCAATTATGATATCCGTACATAAGTTCTCCATTATTAATAGGTCCACTTGAAAACTATGACCTTGCATATCGATATTGACAGAGCACATTGCGTCTACCTTTGTTTTTAGATTTGAAGCTGTGCCATGCTGACATTTTGGTAGCATGAGCTCTTTTGTATATTATATTGACAAACTAGTCGACTGTCTATAAAACTAGCAGTACTCCCTGTATCAATCAATGCTCTGGCTGCAAATAAGCCGTTTATTTTTATCGGTATCATAGCTTTATCGAGATCAGTTGTAGCGGCCACGATACATGATAACAATTTCTGCGACTCTGCATTTTCCATAAGTTTATTCGGTTCCTCTATAGCATTTGTAAAAGCACTCCGTTGTGGTGGCGCAGTCACTGCACTTTTGCATACTTTTGCAAAATGCCCCCTTTTTCCACATTTAAGGCAGGTTGTACTAGCAGCCGGACAGTTTTGCCATGCGTGTCTCTTGTTTCCACAGAAATAGCATAGTTCTTGGATGTGTGTTCTCTGATTGTTAATGGGTACCGCATTAACAAAGGTACTAGTATTAGGTTGCTGGTAATCATCACTGTATATTCGCGCCATCTCTAGAGCGCGGGCCTGCTTGAATGCATCGTCTAATGTGAGAGTGCTATTTTCCAACAGTCTTTGACGAACTATGGACGACGAAAGACCTGATATGAAAGCATCTCTAATAAAATCACTCTCATTTTGTTCAGCGGTCACTTGTTTAAAATTGCATTCTTTTGAAAGCAGTTTCAAGGCTTGTAGATACTGGTCGATGGACTCACCTGGTTGTTGCGCTCGTTTTGCTAATCTGTGCCTGGAATATATTTCGTTAGGTGGCTTCAGAAATAATGCATCAAGTCTCTTTAGAGCAATATCGTAATCAGTGCAATCCTGTATGCGCATAAAAGTCGTAGGGGACAGATGATTCGTTAGTAATTGGAATTTAGTTTCTTTTGCAACAGTTTTCTCGTTCGTAGTTATAGATGTCAGAAAATTTTCGAATGTGCTTTTCCAATGTGTCCACTGAGGGGACAGATCTTGGCTTGAGGACGGGTCTCCGTCGAAACGTTCTGGTTGTAGATATTTTGCCATTTTGTTAAATAAATTGCAGTAAAGAATATACCCGTATTTTAGGTTTTATTTAACAAAATTCAACATAATGTTATAATGGCACATTAATCCTGACAATTCAGTTTCTTCTTTATTTAAGACGTTCAATGTTGACCGAGGAGTTTATAATATATTACTACATATATAAATAAAATAAAAAATATAAAAACCTCTAATTTCTAATAGGTATTTTCGGTATCGGTATCAGTCAGTAAACCTACGAGTGGATTTTATGGCAACACACGACTACGCATGTTGTTGCTCAGTTAATACTATTACGTTATATAGGCGTTCTATAAAATTTCCCTGTGACGTTTCGGATTCATGTGCATATTATTTAAAATTTATCACTTGCTTCAAAAATTGTGAAGGAAAACATCATGAGGTCGATCGTAGTGCCCATATAAAGTAGTTACTAATGTGTAGCTAGTAGTATAGGTACACGAATGGTTTTATTAACTGTTTTAATAAGAAGTAGGCACTGGGCGTTCAAATAGCTTTAGAATTCTTAATGTTACACGTGAAAGTTAGGTAATTATGTATATATGGGAAGGTCTACTCATTACCAGCCAAGATATGAGGAGTTTATGATACATTATTGTTGGAATACAACAGTCTTGTATTCAATTGGATAACAATTAAATAATTATTATAATTATTGTATATTTTATTGAATTTTTATACATTATGAGTATATGTTTAAATCTTTTTATAAGAAAACAGAAAAAAAACAGTGGCACTCCGGGAGTGCCGACGAAAGTGAAAACTTGAAAGAAAATCGGCACCGCGTTAATCATAGCATTGAAGTCTTTTACTCCAGGCACCGCGGTAATCAACGCGTTGATGTCTTTTTAATGGTCAAAAGCTGGTGTCGTCACAGTGTCGCGAAATCAACGGTTTAGTCCCATCTCAAAAATACCCACCGCGCCTAAAGAAGTTTTCACTTCAAAAATTTGTTCATTTGATTTGATTTTCAGTAATAGGAGTATAATACTCGTATAGTATAAGAAGCAATATGATCATCAATCTCCTGTCCTTATCCCTATGTATTTGTGGTCGACGCAACATGTCTTTTTCTTCAATATACCTCTATTGGTCACAGGGCCTCGCCGACCCCCCACAGCGCCTGTGTGCGAAACCTATGAAGCGCCTCTTTTTTTCACGAATCTTTTCGTTTCAACTGATTTTTTCTTTTATATATGTAAATTTTGACCGAAATAAATGTTCTCCACTTTTATATACTTATTAGAGTATTATTGAAAAATATTTATTAATTTGACATAAATTTTGAATAAAATGTTTAATTTGGTTATCAAGTACGTAAATTATTTCATTTTGGCTCTTATCTCCAAGATAAGTCGGCATATTTTTGAAATCCAAATCATTCGTTACGCGTGGTAAAATATGTTCAGTCATTGAAAGATCGAATTTTCCTAACAGTTCAATACGTTTAAAAAAAAATCCATTGTTACGGTCGTATAATTTTTGTCTTTGGCCGCGAAATGCCATATTTTGTGTACTCAGAAATTGAACCACATATATTATTCTTTTGATCACATCGTACCAACGCTGCTTTTCAACCTCTAAAAGTTTCTGTAGAATACTATCAATAGTGTTTTTTATTTTTAAGAGCGTGACACAAATCTGTCCACTTTTGTAATTATTGAAATGAGCAGAACTTTCCTCATGTCTGCTGCAATACAAAGCTAGATGTTCCCAATCACTAATTCTCTCGCAGAATTTATTTTTATGTTTTGATTCAAATAGCTTGCAGCAGAAGCAATAAATGGCATTTTTTGATACTGAATATAGCAGCCACTCTCTGTGATACTTTTCATCGTTTCCTAAATGCCTTTTATAATAATACTCGGAAAATTTTCGCCCCGAAGAGTCACGCGGAAAATTATACTGTTTAATTTGTGTAATCGGATTTTCTATTAAATACTGGATCAAAGTAGCATTTAAAACTTCTGGTCAGAGTCCAGAGTCATCTTTGGAAAAAGTTGGTATTAGTGACGATAATTGCCTTGGCAGTGACAATGGTGTATCAGGCAGAGGCACGGACGTAACTTCGGCGGCATCATCTTAAATTAAAGACAGACAAACAAAGACATATAAGTACCTATCTACCTGTCTGAATAAACTGATTTCAATTTCTATGAATAATTATGTATAATAAATATAAACCAAATAAATAAATAAATGAATATTTCTTGATAATCAAACTCCGCCGTCTAGTCCCAAACTAAGCAACTAACTATGGTACTAGACAACTGACGTGCAAAAGTAATACATAGCTTTTTAAATTTGAATTTGATAAATTATGTGTCAACTATTAATATACTTTTTTCTGCAAATAAATACATATTACATATACATAAACACAAAGGTTTTTTTTTTTTTTTTCAAAGCACCTTGTGTGAGTCGAACCCATGACCTCCGGCAGCTATTACTAGTATAAAATAAAACAGTCACGTTATCTATCCGCCACATCAAAATCGGTGCAGGCGTTTCGAAGATTAAGAAAAAGACAGACAGAAATTAAAAAAGAAAATGTTAATTTTTTCATTTTAACATTACAAACAGTCTAAAGTTATATTTATTTGTATAGAAAATAACATAAAAAGCACATACCACTACATGAAGCGTTTTTTGAATCAGATTTTATAACACCTTCATCGATAAAATGACTGGTTTCTGTCTCTAATCATTCTTTGGAAGTGGATGGTAGAGCCGTAAAATATTTACTTATTTTAGTTGTTTTTTATCACGTTCTCCTTCTTATTTTCTTTTCCCTATTAAATTCTGGTAACCAGATAATTTCTTTTTTTTATCTGATTACTATCACTCATCGTGAAAACACGTTAAAACAATCATTAACACACCAATTTGGCTGTGACCTTTGAAGTTTTCGTTAATATATGTTGCTTTAAAGGTTAGGTTATTGTACTTAATGTGTACTCTACGTCTCCTCCCGTCGTGGTCGTTACGGGTAGTCAGAGGCCCGAAAGTCTGACAATCAGTCTTACCAAAGGGTATCGTGTTACCCAATAACTTGGTTGTAGAGGTCAGATAAGCAGTCGCTCCGTAAAATACTGGTTAGACTGGAAACCGACCCCAACATAGTTGGGAAAAAGCTTGGCAGATGATGATGTACTACTCTTCCTCTAGAAAACTTGAACAATAGAAAGGAATAATTGTAATGTAAGTCGTGACTTGAGGCTTGTTTTCTTGATTTTTGTATAGGTAGCAAAAGTTTTATGATAATTTCAGTGTTTCCTAAAGCTAGATAGAGAGTTTTCAGATTTCACTGAATCCTGATGACGAAGTTACATACTCCAAGGGTTTGCAGGTCGTCTCTTGAATACAGAAGTTTAGACAAGATTAACATAATTTAAATTTTAAGATCGGCTGTCATGGTATGGGCATGTGATGCGGAGGAAGGAGGAAAATGTCGCAAGGAGAGTTTTGAGTATAAATGTAGATGGCTAAAAGAGTAGGAGAAGACCAAAGATACGATGGATGGACTATGCGAAAGATGATATGGCTAGAAAGGGGGTGTCTACTCAGGGGACGACTAATAAAGAAGTATTGAAGAAAAATAAATGTTGGGCCGATCCTAAATAGGATAAGAGCAAGAGAATTTGAGCCTTATATCTAGGTTCGGAAACAATAATTTCCATAAAAAAATCACAATGTTACATTGCAAACAAATACTCTACTGGAAACAGTTGAGCATCGAGTCCCTATTCATTCGGAATCAGATGGTCCAATCCCTTTCAACCAACAACTTGATGTTTAATTAAATATTACCGACTGCAATATTAATGAAAGCGAATTGAGAAGTAAATAATAACATTTTACTTAAGTAAACTGAATTGAATCGAACTATCATTTGAATGATATTGGAACCAAATGTTTTCTTCCTTTGAAATTTTTTGTGTAATTAAGTTTTTTTGAAGTGAAACCTTCTTTAGGTACGTTGGGCATTTTTGACATGGGACTAAACCATTGATTTCGCGACACCAGCTTTAAAAAGACATCAACGCGCGATACATTATTTCCTGCACAGAAAAATAGTTCAAGTTTCTTCTTCTGTCGGCACTCCAGGAGAGGCACTGTTTTTTTTTTAATACTTTTAAAAATCATTTTTTTAAATAATTATTTGAAAAGAATTCGGCCTTTATTAAAAAAAAAAAAAAAAAAAAAGTATAAATAAATAATTTGCACGGTACAAAATTGTAGATTTAATGATGACTAAAGATACATAATAAAAACATTATTATATTAGGGGGTTGTGCACCCATATTCCCCAGACATAATAACATAATAAATCAAACACACATAACATAATTACACAATAAATCATAATTATAATAATTTTTTCGTACCACTTGCTCTAAAAAGTGACATTCTACGCCACAAAAAGCGAACATAACAATAGTCATTTTTAATCTGTTAAAAACAGGGAAAGAAAATTGTACTGAATTTCATTCATCCTCTAGGGGGAGAATGTGATTTAAATTTGGAATACTTACCAAAATTTATACTGAACTACATCTGTGTTTACACCATTGTGTTTGTATATAAAGCATTATACATCTTTTTGAAAAAGGAATACGCATTTATTATGCAGTTATGATTATTAAATAAAATTACGAAAACCGACGAGGCCGTATGAGCTTGATGCCTTTGCTTTTCCGACAAAAAATATTAGTCTAGGAATTTGCCGCGTTTTTGTTTTCTTCAATTACATAAACGATAAGTATATTTTAATTTATTTTTATAAATAAGTTAGTGTTCTAAAAATACGTTACGATGTTAAATCAAACCGACAGTGACAGTGAATTGTCGGATTCCATCAGTGCAAATGCTGCCGCAATTATGAATAATTTGCTTCCAACAAAATCCAAGGAAAATTATTTAAAAACTTATGAAGAATTTTCAACGTGAAGAAGTGCGAAAGGCCTATCAATTTCAGAATCAGTACTTCTTGTCTATTTTGATTATTTATCCAAGACAAAGAATCCGAATACACTTTGGTGCATATACTCAAAACTGAAAGCATAAGCATCAAACACAGCATTGAAATAAATAGATTCACTGGCTTTTTTTAAAAGAAAATCAGAAGGGCATTGCGCAAAGAAGTCTAAAATTTTTACGACTCAAAATTGGAAAAATTTCTTAATGAAGCTCCTGACGAAATTTTTCTGGCCACAAAAGTAAGTATACATGATTTAACTATGAATATTTCGTATCTTAGTAATGGTAATTATTCTATATATTTACCTGTTTTTTATCTTGTAGAGGACGTTGAAAATCATTCCAATGAGTTGCTGCTGATTAATGTAAAGGAAACTAAGACAAAGAAAAATCGGTCATTCATTGTACAAGGACAATACACTAAAATCATTCATAAATACCAAGCATTACGTCACACCAACATGGAAAACAATAGATTTTTTATAAACTATCGGAGTGGGAAATGTACTCGACAAGCCATCGGCAAAAATATTATAAAATTAGCAATATGCCAAAAGAAATTGCTAAATATTTAAAACTTAAAGATGTTGAACTCTACACCGGTCACTGCTTTAGAAGAACTTCGGCAACTTTCTTGGCGGATTCAGGGGCGGATATTACGTCAATAAAAAGACACGGTGGTTGGAGCTCTGATGGAGTAGCTGAGGGTTGTATCGAAAGCTTCGCCATTCATCCTGAGGATGCCTCGTTGAGAGGTGAAACACGTGTCGATTTCTTTCAGGGTATTTTTAAGACTCTATAGAAATAGCTAAGCGGAACAGGTTACTACATATATCCACATCATCATTTTACACTTACACTTGTTAATTAAACAGTATTTACCCACTAAAAACATCTTTTAAACACATGTTACGCCTTAAATTAAACCAAATTATATATTACGTGACTCAAGACTCAGGATGCACATAACGGCCGCAACAAAGTGGTGCCGCATAACGACCGCCACATAACGGCCGTCAAATAACGGCCGCCATTTAACAGCCGCCACATAACGGCCGTCAAATAACGGCCGCCATTTAACAGCCGCCATTTAACGGCCGCCATTTAACGGCCGCCACATAACGGCCGTCAAACAACGGCCGCAATATACTGGCCGCAACATAACGGCCGCCACATAATGGCCGCCATTTAACGGCCGCCACATAACGGCCGTCAAACAACGGCCGCAATATAATGGCCGCAAAATAACGGCCGCCACATAATGGCCGCAACATAGCGGCCACCATTTAACGGCCGCCACATAACGGCCGTCAAATAACGGCCGTCACATAACGGCCACAATGTAACGGCCGCTACATAGAAGCCGCCACATAATGGCCGCCATTTAACGGCCGCCACATAACGGCCGTCAAATGACGGCAGCCATTTAACGGCTGCCACATAACGGCCGCCATTTAGCGGCCGCCATTTAACGGCCGCCAGTTAACGGCCGCCACATAACGGCCGCCATTTAACGGCCGCCACATAACAGCCGTCAAATAACGGCCGCCATTTAACGGCCGCCACATAACGGCCGTCAAATAACGGCCGCCATTTAGCGGCCGCCGCATAACGGCCGACAATTAGCGGCCGCCATTTAACGGCCGCCATTTAACGGCCGCCACATAACGGCCGCCATATAATGGCCACAACATAGCGGCCGCCATTTAACGGCCGCCACATAACGGCCGTCAAATAACGGCCGCCATTTAACGGCCGCCACATAACGGCCGTCAAATAAAGGCCGCCATTTAACGGCCGCCACATAACGGCCGCCATTTAACGGCCGCCACATAACGGCCGTCAAATAACGGCCGCCATTTAACGGCCGCCACATAACGGCCGTCAAATAACGGCCGCCATTTAGCGGCCGCCACATAACGGCCGACAATTAGCGGCCGCCATTTAACGGCCGCCATTTAACGGCCGCCACATAACGGCCGCCATATAATGGCCACAACATAGCGGCCACTATTTAACGGCCGCCACATAACGGCCGTCAAATAACGGCCGCCATTAAACGGCCGCCACATAACGGCCGCCATTTAACGGCCGCCATTTAACGGCCGCCACATAACGGCCGTCAAATAACGGCCGCCATTTAACGGCCGCCACATAACGGCCGTCAAATAACGGCCGCCATTTAACGGCCGCCACATAATGGCCGCCATTTAACGGCCGCCACATAACGGCCGTCAAATAACGACCGCCATTTAACGGCCGCCACATAACGGCCGTCAAATAACGACCGCCATTTAGCGGCCGCCATTTAACGGCCGCCATTTAACGACCGCCACATAACGGCCGCCACATAACGGCCGCCATTTAACGGCCGCCATTTAACGGCCGCCACATAACGGCCGCTACATAACGGCCGCCATTTAACGGCCGCCATTTAACGGCCGCCACATAACGGCCGTCAAATAACGGCCGCCATTAAACGGCCGCCACATAACGGCCGCCATTTAACGGCCGCCATTTAACGGCCGCCATTTAACGGCCGCCACATAACGGCCGTCAAATAACGGCCGCCATTTAACGGCCGCCACATAACGGCCGTCAAATAACGGCCGCCATTTAACGGCCGCCACATAACGGCCGCCATTTAACGGCCGCCACATAACGGCCGCCATTTAACGACCGCCACATAACGGCCGCCACATAACGGCCGCCATTTAACGGCCGCCATTTAACGGCCGCCACATAACGGCCGCTACATAACGGCCGCCATTTAACGGCCGCCATTTAACGGCCGCCACATAACGGCCGTTATTTAGCGGCCGCCATATAATGGCCGCCACATAACGGCCGTCATATAACGGCCGCAACATAGCGGCTGCCATTTAACGGCCGCCACATAACGGCCACCATTTAACGGCCGCCACATAACAGCTGCCATTTAACGGCCGCATCATAACGGCCGCCATTTAACGGCCGCCATTTAACGGTCGCTAAATAACGGCCGCAACATAGCGGCTGCCATTTAACGGCCGCCACATAGCGGCCGCCATTTAATGGCCGCCACATAACGGTCACCATTTAACGACCGCCACATAACGGCCGCCACTTAACGGCCGCATCATAACGGCCGCCATTTAACGGTCGCTAAATAACGGCCGCAAGATAGCGGCCGCTAAATAACGGCCGCCATATAACGGCCGCCACATACCGGCCGCCACATACCAGCAGAAATCTAACGGCCGCCACATAACGACCGCTAGATAACGGCCGTAACACCTTCATCGATAAAATGACTAGTTTTTGTCTCTAATCATTCTTTGGAAGTGGATGGTAGAGCCGTAAAATATTTACTTATTTTAGTTGTATTTTTATCACGTTCTTCTTCTTATTTTCTTTTCCCTATTAAATTCTGGTAACCGGATATTTTCTTTTTTTATCTGATCACTATCACTCATCGTGAAAACACGTCAAAACAATCATTAACACACAAACTATATATTGGTTTTAGTGCTAGAACTTATTCTTATTATAAAAAATCAATGAACACACCTTGCACACACTTTCGATTGAATGATTGTTCAATTATTTTGGCTCTCTTGTTTCTTAAAGTTGGGGAATCCCCGTGACCCTACCCCGCTTGCCTCGCACGCATCGCAATCAACGCATCGGGTTGCGTTCATAAACTCATTCAAACAAACTCACCGCGGATCTTTTGATATTAACGCTGAACTCGTAACTAATGTAAACTAAAACCCAAAGCGTAAAATTAAACCACAAAAGTGCATATTATCTTGGGAGACTTACAATAAGCGCAACATATGTTTTGTTATTTACAAGGCATATGTTGCGCCTATTGTTATTTCTTGTAGTGTTATTTCTAGTATACAAAGAATATGTTGTTATGTAAGTGTAACGAAAATAATTTCGATGGCGGCGCCCCTATTGTCTTGGCGCCTGTGTGCGCCGCACACTTTGTAGACAGGGGCGGCGCGGCCCTGATTGGTAATCTGGGTAGTACAGGAAGGATCATACAATAAATTTTAAAAATACATATCGGTGTTTGCTAACATTTAATTATAAGACAGACTTAATTGCCATTTTTTAAATATTTACATAACTTTGATCAGTCCAAAATCTCGTAAGATCTGCCGCTAACCATTTCTATGGAAGAAAGAGAAATGGATGTAGATTATTATCTGATAATTGTCTAAGACAATAGGGTATCATCACTGGGTCGATTCACTGTTTTTTAGTGGTGGATGGCCTTTCCGCCACCGTAGCCAAGGCCGCCGAAGCCGCCGTGGCCGTAGCCTCCCGCGTAGCCAACCCCGCCGCCGAATCCTCCGAGACCCAGTCCGTAGCCGCCCAGCCCGCCAACAGCGACGGCCGGTCCGGCGATCACTGCACCACCACCGACGAGTCCACCGCCGCCTCCCAGAAGGAGGGCACCGTCCTGAGCTTGCCTGGCTACGGCGTCAGCGACCGCTTGCGCCTGGGCTGCGCTGGCGGCGACCGCGGCAGCCTGCGCACGGGCAGCGTTAGCGATACGAGCGGCCTCAACAGCGCGAGTGTTCGCAATAGCGATAGCCTGGACTCGGGCAGCGTTGGCTAAACGTTCAGCTTCGGCAGCGCGTGCAACTTCAAGTGCGCTGGCGGCGCCGGCGCGTCTGGCAGCTTCCGCGGCGCGCGCGTTCTCCCAGGCGGCGGCCTGTGCGCGCTGAACGTTGGCAACGCGGGCGGCGTCCAGAGCGGCGGCGTTGTTGATGGCGTGCGCCTGGCCGGCGCGCGCGGCCGCCTCGGTGACTCGGGCGCCCTGGATAGCGGCGGCGGCCGAGTTGGCGATCTGTGCGGCCTGAACAGCCTGGGCGTTTTGGATTGCGCTAAGCTGAGCTGCTCCTACAGAGCCAGCGTTGTTGAGCGCTGCGCCCGAGCCGAGAGTGGGGCCGGTGGCGATGACTGCGGGGCCGGCGATGATGCCAGCGCCGCCAGCGATAGCTGCGCCCGTCAGACCAGCGCCACCGAGCCCACCGAAGCCGCCGCCGTAGCCCCCGCCGTAGCCGCCGCCGTAGCCACCGCCGTAGCCGCCGTAGCCGCCGTGCCCGATGCTGATGCCGGACTGCTCCGCACGTGAATCTGCTACTTTACCTGTCAAGTATAACAAGTGTTATTAATAGTTGTCAACGTAAGACATTAATTAGTTCCCAGATGAAATCACATGAATTTTACTTACCGTCTGCAACGACTTGATACGCCACAGCGATAACAAAAAGAATCTGAAAGAAATTAAGTATTGTTTTTAGAATCTTTTTTTTTTTTCAATGTTCAAAATACTTAATTATATTTATAACTTTGCACTTAACAAAACTTTTTAGTTAGTTCATTAGAATTATATATTTTAATCAATGATAAAACACGAGATGCCTCGTCTTACCGTAAGTCGAGACATTATTAGTGATTATTTGTTTATTGCTGCTCGCTACGATCCTACCAAATTGGACTGTAAACTGTAATTGTTGTGGTTACCGCAAATTGCGTGCACTTTTATACTTGACCGAAAATTATTAACATCGAATTAACAATGCTAAATAGTTGTTCGATGCCGCCCCATTTGAATATCATTACGTACTTGAGTAAAAACTAATCGGCGAACATGCGTAGTTGGTACATGTTGTATGTAGTACACAATCGCAGCAAGCGCAGGAGATATCAGACCATGTCGGATGCGCGCGGCGCACATCCCTTGAACACACCAAGCAAGGAATACTGATACTAACATAAATTGATAAACGATTAATAACATAACTAAGTGTCCATCCCAATTAAGATTTCATTTATTAGAAGTGTGCTTCATAGATCTAATGGATCCATAGCACAAGCGAAACCAAAATTTAAAAAAAATCGAACCCGGTTTTCGAATTCTTATTTCGAAAATTTGATTTTTTATGTTATTCAGTGAAGCCAAAACTATGCTTAATCGTATACAGAAAATCGATTCGTTGACAAGAAGATCTTTGAAGCTGAAATTGGTGCCATTCGAACACATGGCCAGTCATTACATTCACATACATATTCATTCAGCAAACAAGTTTTACTTTTGTTTGAACGGCAACAGCTGAAAGAAACAGTTGCTTCACCTCAGATACAGTAGAAACTAAGGATTGCGATCACATCCTTTCCTGTAGCGAATCAGAAAACATTACAATATTAACCACCGATTATATGAATACTAATTAGTGTCCGACCGAAACGGGTTTTTCAGCCGAAACCGAAACCGAACTATCGGCCTTGCTCTTAGTTTCGGCCGAAACCGAACTTTCGGTCGGTCATTAATACTAATTTACGTGTAAAATGCATAATGAATTATCGATCCCACAATCAGTCGATTTAAATGCATAATCAGGCTTTATTGTTCCCACTACTGAGACTCTGCGGGACGTACTGGGCCATAATCCACCACGCGAGTCCAGTGCGGGCTGATCGATGTCACATAGCTTCGAATTTTCGGTTCTAGAACATGCCGATTTACTCAAGATATTTTCCTTCACCGTTTTGAGAGCAGTGGTGATGAAATAATTTACACAAAGTAAAGTGCCTGTTTGGCTTCGAACCTACGATCTACGACTCGTAAGTCACGGCTGTTTCCACTAGGCCACCACTGCTGGATTCAAACGCATCTTCGGATAATACAAAATTGTGTTAATTATAAAACATGGCATGCAAATGAAGTTCGTTTATTGGTTTATTCAGTTGAAATTAAACTGATGTAAAATACTTTGATGTTTGCGTGTTTTGACGCCGCGGCAGACATATTGTTTTGACGGCAGACATCTTGATATATTCCCAACTGGCCTGACTTGTCGCTGAGGCAGCCTGGTCAGCAACATGTCAAACAGCAAACCACTAGGATTACGTACCTACTCGCATACTGGATATATGAATTTAAAAATCTAGTGACCGTAAAAAGTCAGTCGTCGTCGCCCATCGCGTGTCATTTGTATTCTAGTTGAGCAATACGATTTTACAGAACGGTTATTTGATAAACTGCTTGAGTGGGTAATTAATCAGCATTGATTATTAAAGATTTAGCTTTGGTGTGTTTGTTTTTCGCGGCTGACCTGGTTTTGTCATGAGGAGCGGATGTTATGTAATGGGCGCTCATGGGCATTTATAAGCTGTGTTTCAACGGAAGATATCATTGATTACCAACTGGTGGGGGTTCACCAGAAGAGGGAGGGAGGGGGGTTTTAGGGAGTCAGAGGCCCATGGTCGGCTTTAAAACTCTGTCATCAAGTTAGTCACCAACCACACGAGAAGAAGAATTGGTGAGGGGAGAGAAAATCCTGAATAAAGTGTCATTATCTCCATAAAAAGTTAAGATATATGTATTCCAATTGGTAAAACTATATCTAGACATATTCTCTACTACGAAGACGTGCCATTGCCTCTTCTATTTTCTGTATTCGTTAATTTTGTAACGGGTCCCAAAATTATACCCTGCGGCACGCCGACTGTTGTTGTTTAGTTTTCGCATTAGTACCTATTCTTTTATATTAACTACAATGCTAATAATTGCGAAGGTAAATCCAAAACCACTTGCTAAGCATAATGTCAAAAGGATCTAGGATCAAACACAAAATTATTTCTTAATAAAAAACTGTAATATTTTTTAATTTAATTTTTATTGTAAAATTAGGTTCGTGGATTTAGTAACACTGCGTACGTGGTCTTCATTTCTTTCCGAATTGGAAGGTCTCCATCAGAGGTCCATATACTTGAGGGGTCTGAATGATCCTGGAAATAAAATAAAGATTAAAATCAATGTAGAAAGTAAATTAATTATGAATAACCTAGTTTCGAGGGAAACAGTTGAATGTGGTTATCATATCTCTAATCGTGCAGTATACGATCTAGACAAGACGAGATCAAAATATTTATCCTGAATTGTCAGGTTTGACTATCGAGAAAGAGTTATATCAAGAGAAATATTTGCTACTAGCTGCGCCCCGCGGTTTCTTCCGCATTAGTCTCGATCCTTTGGAAATATCAGGATAAAAAGTATCCTATGTCCTTTTCCGGGTCATAGTTTACCCATACGCCAAATTTCATCCAAATCCGTTCAGCCGTTTTAGCGTGATGCCGTGACCAAGGGAAATAGGGATTCATTTTTATACATATAGATTAGCACTGCTATTAGTGCATCGAGGCATATTATATTAGTTGAGCTTCAAATCTCAGCAACGTTTTCCGCAAGACCTCAACTCCAAAAGTCAACTCTAAAAGCTGTTTTTGTCAATGAACAACAATTTAGTTTTGATGTGTAAAAGTGTTTTTTAACCAATTTACAGAATTCAATATCGTTTATCTTCATCATATCAAAGTCATACTCACTCATAACCGTAGGGAGAGTTAGCAGAGCCGACGATCTCAAAGGAAGGAGCAGCCTCGTTCACGGTATAGACTGACTGACTGAGCTGAGGGGGTGCTGGGATCTCCCAGACCTGGGGCCTGACGTCCATGGACAGTGTATTGATTGACGGGATCTGGACTGGAACCTGAATGGCCTGGAAAGAATTAAACATGTTTAATATTAGTATTGATTTAGAGGCAAATTTTTGAAGTGAAAACTTCTTTAGGCGCGTTGGGCATTTTTGAGATGGGACTAAACCATTGATTTCGCAACACTGTGATGACACCAGGTTCTGACCATTCAAAAGACATCGCGCGTTGATTACCGCGTTGCGTGGAGTAAAAGACATCAAGGGATTGATTACCGCTGTGCTGATTTTTTTTCAAATTTTCACTTTTGTCGGTACTCCCGGAGTGCCCCTGTTTTTATTAATAGTGTTGTTTTGAAAGTTAAGAGCAGTGCTGACTGTTGATAAAAAAAACTACCAACAACAATTTACATAACATCACGCCAGTATTCGCCCAAGAGTTGGGCAGAGGTGTGCAGTACACAGAAATTTCATCTATTAAGTTTAAGTGTAATAGGATGCAAGCATAGCGCACTAATTTGTCTTGCTATGACCTGCCATCATATTAGTATGATGGCAGGTCATAGCTTGATTATGACTTTTCTCGCTTTGAAGCCATCAATGGAAAAAAATCAACTCCAAGTAATGCAGTGGACATTCAAGGCCTGGTTATAAAATATAGTACAGTGGTCACTGATGTCCACTAACCAACTAAATATGCACAATTTAAACTTAGTACTGGAAGCATCGACATTGCTCTTTAAAACATTCAACACAATGTAGGTAAAATATGATATTCATAGCTATCAGAACGATTTCTCTCATTGGATACCTGCAATGAGGGAAATCGTTCTGATAAAGCGGATTTTCACTTCCTCGTATGAGAAACTACATAGGAATCCATGAAATTAGTATGCAAATCGTGATTTAATAACAATTTACCTATCTAACTCTGCGTGGTTCACCTTTACTCTTTATGGGTCACAGACTCAAGAGTGATAGAGTGTTCCATTGGCTGTTCGTTTTACTAAGTCCCTGAATTCCTGACTTCTGCGCTTTGTATCGTGCGTCATTTTTAAATCCCAATTGCAACAATTTATTTTTATTTTCATCAAAATCGTTCCTCCAGAACCCTAATTGCGTAACACACGATCAATCACAATCTGAATCATTTTGAAAGAAATTGCTAAACCATTGCTTCGTATGTTCGAAAAATTTGTCTGCTTAACAATGTAATGATGTATTGTTGAACTGTCAAAATGAAACAGATTGTGATTGATCATGTGTTACGCAATTATGGTAGGTGCTGATGGTCAAAATCTTGGAGAACTTGAAATTTATGAAGTTTATTGCAAATAACCCTATAATACCTAGACCTTATCTTAATATTCTCGTACGAAATACGCTTTGTTATTTTTTAAATAATTACTTTGTATATCACCCCTGTAAAGTCAGGGAAATTAATAGTTAAATTTAAGTTGATAGTCGAGTACTACCAACTTAAATTGTCCGTATATTCAAATCACAACTGTCATTCTTTGACAGTTGTATGAAATGGCTATAACACGGAAAATTGACGTAGGGTGCCAATTTCCCTGACCGTACAGTAGACACTGAAAAATGGAAGTAGATTTTACAATGCTATCTGCATATGTATTTTAGTTTCTCAATACTCACTTGATCATATTCAACAACAACAGGCTCCTGGACTACAGTCTCCCCCACGATAGTATCCTGCAGCACTGGTGTTTGGAAGACGACGGTAGAAGGCTCATACAGCAGGGTTGGTTTTCCACTGAACTTGGCTGCGATCATATTGAGACCAGCTTTCGCGATGGTAGCTCCGATGGACACGGCACCGTTGATAACGGCTCCTGCAATTGAGGTGGCTGCTGTCTTCATGGCTTGACCTTGAAAAGAAGAATAACATTAAAATACAAATTATTTTAAGCTTAACCTATTCTCAAAAATGTTGGTGTAGGCTGCCAGTCTAACCCAAAGATTTAAATCGTGAGATTTGCCATCACTGTACTAAGTCACACAAAAACTGTCCATACTGAGAAGAGTAAGCTCACACAGTAATAATGGCGTTTCCTTGACAATCATGTCAAGTCTCTGTGAGATTGTGAGTGTCAGATGTATCGAAAGGAAACAGAAACGCGGCCATATTTTTACGCGGTAGGGCGAATCTACGATTTAAATCTTTGATCTGACCTATATTATCTCATAAATAATTGATGAAAATATAATTCACGTATAGATCTTGTCTTTTATTGAGATTTATTCAAGTAGAGGCATTCGTAGTGTCAGTAGGTGGAAATTATTAATCACGCGTGGTTGGCGATCAGTAATCACAGTATTATTAACACTTCAAGCGACACACATGACAAGAAATTATTGAAGTTTTACAAGCCTAAAGGCGTTCGATGTCCCGGAATAAGTTAAAACATTCGAAGATAATGGCACTGGCCATACTATAGATGACTTTTTGGACCATTATTTGCGAGACTGTTGAGAGTCATAAGTGCAGGAATGAAACTCACATAAGTATAACTTGAAGTATCTTTACCGTACAAGACGTATGTTCCAATAGATAGAGATCCAGTTCCACTTAACCAAAGTGAACCAGTAAAACTTTCGATATCCACAAAAGAAATCATACCTTTAAGACCAACTCCTTGGACAGCAATGGAAGCGATATCCGAGGCAGCCTTCGCGACAGCTGCCTTTTTAGCAGCTATGGTCTGAGCGCCTATGGAGACGATATCCTTTGATGCTTGGCCGGCTACTGCCTTAGCAGCCAAGAGATTGAAAGACACTGCTGAAGGAATCAGGCAGGCGAAGCAGGCGACCTGGGGAATTAAAAGAAATAATTAATAATAATAATAATTAATAATTTGAAAACAAGTAGGTACAACCTGAAAAACGCCTACGTCGTGTTTAAAAAGTCGTGAGAACTTCTCAGAAATGAAAAGATGGTCTTTTTGGAAGCTTTGAATAACAGTTTGGAAAGCAATGCTTTAAATTTTGATTCTGAAACTACTGTTTATCAGACCTCTGATGAACATTGGCTGTCCGTATCCAATGACCACTATGCAGTGAAAGAAATGAGAGGGAGAGAGAGATGAGAATTTTGAAAAGACAGCAAATGGCAATGATGACCACGTTTGGCAGATAACTTAAGAATACTGAAAACAGCTCAAAGATCGCTGATGGTGAGCCTCTTAAAATAAACAATAATTTATGTAGCAACAAAGTTATAACTTACCGATAAAATGACGAATCTTAACTGCATTTTGATTTTTTTGTCAAACTTGTATGGGTAGACGAAATATGAATATTCTTCGATGGTGAACTGTGTTCAACTGATGACCTGATTACCTTTCCTTGGTGGTTTTATAGTAAAAGTATTGCAAAATTAAGCACTTTTTAAATGAGTCTCATTAATTAGTGTCTGGTTCACATTGCCTAATTTGATTGTGATGCACTTACAGGTATTTAATGGTTTTTAAATCACATTAGTAGGTACTTGCGGATTAACATTCCTGTGAACATTACTAATTAGGAACTCGGTAGATATGACTATTTTTTGTAGGAAATAGTAAGCCTGGGAGAACCGAAAAAGGGAATAGATATCAAACTCTAAACAACATGTAAAAAAACCCTGTCCGATTTGTGAGGGTGTTGTTAGGTATCGTACTGGTAGTCTATTTACGTGGTAATAATAAGGAAAAAAAAAGAACTCAATTATTTTTTTAAATTGGAAATTTTACGTGGTGTCTGGGCGGCCATCATTTACCGGGTGTCTACAAGTCATCATAACTTATGACCTCTGTTGAAAATTTTCTCATTTTTTATGGATTTGGGGTAATTTTAGTACAAAAAATGTGAATTTTTTCATTTTCATTTATAAAATTTAAAAAATATACTTTTTGGTACTGTTATTGCAGTACCCATCTCCGTTTGAGTGTACCTATGTATAAACCAAATAGGTACTTATAAAATACTAGCTTTTGCCCAAGACTTCGTTTGCGTGAAATATCGGCCACCACCCACCGCGTAGCCTGCATACCATCGCCCGCCCCGTGCTATTATTTGGTTTTCGCTTAGCGTTCTGTCTGTTTTTTTTTCCTTTTTGCTTGGCTCCTAAAGGTCGTAGCGTGATGTTAAAAAGCTTATTACTGTCCTCAAGAATAAGGCTAATAAATGTAAAAATATTTTATATACTTCTAGAGATTAGCGCGTTCAAACGAACACCCTTCAGTTTTATTATTAATTGAGCTTGCAGTTCCTACCTGTACTTATTTTTCCGATGTATGAACCTTGTCAAAGGTAGAGTAAACAAACCAACAGAAATTAGATTTAACATCGAATTATCTTATACCTGTTTATAGTTCGTTCTTTTTGGGGTTCTGATTCGAAGCAATGATTGTGTACTGAATTTGTTTAACAATCAAGCTAAATTTTATCTAGATAGTAATACTTATTATGGCGAAGGGACTTGTGGCTCAGTAATAGCAGCCGCACGGGTTGATTGCCGCGGTTGGTGCTGGGATGAGAGACCATCTTTACATACCAAGACCCCTCCGTGCCTCGGAACGCACGTTAAGCCATTGGTCCTGGCTGACATTTTTAGATTTTTAACAGTCGTTACGGGTCGTCAGAAGCTCGAAAGTCTGACTACCAGTTTTACCAAAGAGGTATCGTATTACCCAGATACTGGGTTGTGGAGGTCAGATAGGCAGTCGCTCCATGAAAAATACTGGTATTCAGCTGCATATGGTTAGACTGGAAGCCGACCCCAACATAATAGGGAAAAGGCTAGGCAGATAGATTAATAGTAATACTTATTATGCATAGTTACAACTATAATATACTATAAAACTACCACCTCGCCTGTCTGCCCTGCCAACTACCTGCTGCCCCGATGGTCCAGTGGTCGCAAGCGCCACTGCTCAGCATGAGGTCCTTGGTTCGGTTCCCAGGTCAGGCAAAGTGTTATTGGTTTTGGCTATCTGGAATTTCTCAGTAGGAGCCCGGAGTATGGATTTGTGCTCGGTTGCTGGCAATAGGCTCGCCCCCTATTACATGGGACTTAAACATAAACGTAACCGGCGAAATGTGGGTGTACTATTGGTACACCTCTGCCCAACCCTTCAGGGATACGTGGCGTGATGTTATTTAATGTTGTCCACACGAATATTATAAAAAGAAAACATTTGATTTTTTGTATGTTCGTTTGTTTATTTGTAACGCTTTCAGGCTAAAACGGCTGAACGGATTTGAATGAAATTTGACATATTAGTAGACCATGATCTAGGTTAGGACATAAGATTCTTTTATCCCGATATTCCCACGGGATCGAGACTTATGCGGCTTATATAAAACTACATACAACTAACTTCTATAAAGTTATTAATTCAACTAATTTACATTCAAAGTATAGGTATACAGTTATAAAAACGATAAAATATCCTATAGCATTAAACCTAACGGCAAACTACATACATGACGTCGAAAAATACCTCCGCATTTCTGTGAACTATTTATCTAAGTAGCTAATTCAGCGGAATATTCCTGGCATAAAAACACACACAGAACTTGTAGGCCTTCAAGCTCTTGTTTTTGAGTAGGTTTGGGTAAAACCACAATCCATAATATTGTAGATTGTGATTTCATACGGAATATTAAAAAACTAGCTGCGCCCCGTGATTTCACCCGCATAAGTTTCGATCGTGTGGGAATATCCCCATGTATGTCCCAATCCAGATCATAGTTTACCCATGTGCCAAATTTCATCCAAATCAGTTCAGCCGTTTTAGCGTGAAAGCTTAACAAACATACAAACTCGAACTTGACCTGTGTTGGGACAAAAGATACCTACTCTTATACCAATATTACCACGGGATCAAGTCTTATGCGGGTAAAACCGCGAGGCGCAACTAGTCCACGATAAAAACAATCTAATAGTCTTAGAAAACATCTGCCTTTACATATAAAATACAATTATAATACAAAATAAAGTGGATATTTACATTATACTGAGTAAAATGCTATGACGATACGTGATTTTTTTTTAAAGAACCGACGAAATTTTTCAACGCAGGGGATTCAGAATTATGTACACATCCTTGGTAACAGTATTCGCGTCGATGTCCCTGCCACCCTATATACCTTAACATATAAAATACAATTAGAATACAAAATAAAGTAGATAACACTGAGTAAATTACTATTACGTATACAATAAGTGTGTGTGTGGTGTGTGTGTGTGCGTGTGTGTCTTTAATATGAACATACGAGCGACGCACTCCTGCTTCGCACGGTTTTTACGACTTGACAAAACATCGAGATTTCTTAGCTTAACATAACTTTAATACTAACGTATTATACACATAAACCTTCCAGAATAAATTCTCTAAACAATGGTAAAAACCTCATCAAAATCTGTTGTGTGGTTTAGAAATACAATGCGATCATACAGACAAACGCGAAAAGCGACTTTGTTTTATAATTTTATTATTATTATGTAGATGAATTAGCAAGTTGAATTTAATTAAAATTGTATTTATTTATTGGTATGCACTCTCGCACCTGAGTGACTGATCTTTTTTATTATTCAAACAATCAAACATTCTATACTAGAAAACGGCCTTTGGATTCATAATAATAATTATATAACCCCACCGCCGTATCTATACGTTGACGTCGGGGTGGGGCTTACGCGCTCCGAACTCTAAGTCTGTGCCGGTAGAGTTTACTTTGCCGGAACAGGTCTGGGATGAGGAGCCAGACCAAGAGGTATACAAAAACCCGCAGGGCAGCACGTGGCGAGCTGTTGGGCAGTAGCGACCCCACGGACCCTCTCCCGGGAGAAGTCTTGTTCCTCACCTCATTCTTGCCTCAATTGGCCGGCTTGAGTGGAGGTTAGCAAGAGCAAACGTGCTCGGAGGAAGGAAGTATTCTAGTAAGATGCTGGTAGGGATCTTGACCGAACTTCCGATATGGTCCTGATAGCCGTGGAATACCTCACCACTCCTCATAAGCATATCAGGACAAGTTGCTACGACACTTTGTACTAGCGATCGTTTTCGGGGGCCGTTATTGAGTGTGCAAGTCACCCCTGCCATTTTATCTTTGTATTTTCAATGAAACATTGGTCAGGCAGCCATAGTTTTTCCATAGTTCAAGATAACCAGTTCACTTAGCCACCCAAACGCATAATTCAGTTACTTGGTTTCCATATCTTGCAATAGTCCTACACCAACCGGTGGTTATCCTTGGGTGCACTTGAATAGTGCATACAGGGATAATCGTCGATTGGGGCCTCAACACTTAAAAATTCTCTGCGAGTTGCCTTCGGCCGCTCGTACGCCTTCCAAAGGACCGGGATCCATGGTCCCGAGATTTGTTAAAATATAAAAAATAATAATAATATAATACTTATTTTTATTTCGGAACAAAGAATCCTTAGAGTTAGTAACATAATATTTCAAAGCAACATAATATCTAGTACCAATCACCCTTCGCACAAATTGTTTTTCAATTGGAGAGCTGAAGCTCTACGCTACAGTTCTCAGGATGCTGTTGCGTCTGTCTCTCACTCTCCTGATCATTAGTGAAGCTGTTTTCTTGCGCACAACCGCGTAAAACCCGTCGGTACGAGCTTGTGCCGACGCGCTGCAGTAGCGAGGAAGACCCAACAACATCCTGAAACCATTGTTATACTGGACACGCAGTACGTCTAGCGATCTTTTGGTGTAATTGACCCATAGAATACCCGTGAACAGACTCCAGCAGTAAGCCTTGAAAATACCTCTGTCTTCGTATGTTCCTGTCCCTACCTACACTGGACAAAACCTTTACACTATAGGTAGTATGCATTCTAATGGTAGGTACATTTCCACTAACTATAGGGAGTATGTAGGTACATGGAAACCCTGGGTCTCATTAAAATTTTGGGTAATACCCAGAATATTAATCCAAATGACTATGAGTCATACCTACGTCCTCTCACGAGGTAGAGGTAAACACCACAAGGTGGTCGGAGTTCAAATATTCAAATTCCGGGAATTGAACCCAAAACTCAATCTACATACACATTCTCTAGTTTCAACGAAGTGAGAGTATGTTTACCTTACAAATGATGTCAACCATACATTGTTCTCTATAGTGAAGCATGTCAGTATGTTAGTCATGAAACGTAGATAGACGCTAATTGGTTCAGCGAGTGACAACGAAGTAACACGGACCTGTGGAGTTGCAGTAGGAACTATTATATTTTGAATTGAATACGACTTTAGATCAGCGTTGCCAGATTTTTTTTTCGCCAAGTCGGGATTCTGAAACTTTTTGAGTGAAAAAAGCGGGATTCTTTCGTCGAAAGCGGGACATAGTAAAAAAAACGTAAATAATCAGAAGTTTTTAAATATTTATATTTTTATTTGAGTTTTAAGTTACGTTTACGTGACAATACATAGCAAAACTAGCCATAGAAAATGTATTTAAATAAAAATATGATATTTTAAATCAGATTCACCCTATCGTTAGGTAACTACCTAACGATAGGGTGAATCTTCTGAATTAAATCTGAGTCTTCTGAATTAAAAAAAAAGCAAAAAATAAGAGGGAAAAAAGCGGAACGGAGCCTGTCCCGCGCGGGATATTTTTAAATTCCATACTAATAGATTATTGTTAGGTAGATATTGCATAGGAGAACGCTAATGAAATCATTACCTAAATACCGTACATTCTATCCTTTTACAACACCCGGAGACACGGATAGATAACAAAAATGTACATACGATACGAAAGTACTTTACTAATGTAATCATTACATCTGAAAATTGATTAGTCAGTAGAAAAAACTGGCCAAGTGCGTGTCGGACTACGCACAATGAAGGGTTACAAGTTGGGATGAATTTATCCCAAATACAAACATTGTAGTTAAAATACATTCCAACTGCAAATGTAAGTTTGTACGCTTTATATTGAGAGATTTACCATGTTATTTTAAGACCATAGACTACTTATAGGTTTTCGTGTAATCTATGAGTAAAGAGCCATATATTATTTTTTTAAATATAGGTCCAGTAGTTTCGAAAATAAGGGGGGAATGATCAATTTTCATCGAATTTCTTAAATATCTTTAAAAGTATTTATATTAAAATTATATAAAAAATATTTTTAAGATTCTCTCAATAAACCCTTTCATTTTATATATAACACGGAACTGTTAGCAAAACTCTTTTTTAAATTTTCTTGTTTACCCCCCAAAAGTGACCTTTATATTTAAGATTAATTTATGTACATTACACGTTCGTGTTTGGGTCACAGAAATACATATGTGTACCAAATTTCAACTTAATCGGTCCATTAGATTCGGAACAAATTGGCTGTGACAGACGGACAGATAGACACACGAGTGATCCTATAAGGGTTCCGTTCTTTCCTTTTGAGGTACAGAACCCTAAAAATAGATAACTAATAACAAATTACGAGTATGTCCCGAAAAACATCCAAACTAACCTGACAATTATGTATTTAACACAATATCACCGATCATACTCGTACGCAGCCCATAACGGCACCAATTATTAAGTAGATAAGGAAGATTATAATTAAATAACAGTAAACCAGTTACAAACCGTCAATAATCTATAATTATATTGTTTTTTATCTGTATTCAAAGTTGCCTAATAAATAAAGAAATTACTAATCATGGTTAAGCCTGAGGAAATCGCTAAATCTTATACCGGTTATTTAAATGGTAATTTATAAGCAATGATCAAAGTTTATATTGCAATGGTCAAAGTTTATATTTAATCAACATCAGAATCATCAGCCGATTCAATAAGCTAAAACGATATTGGCTTTGCCCCTATTTGAGGAAGTACGGTTATTTTAGGACTAATCTGCGATATCGATACGACAAATTGATTGGTGTCCTTACAATACGCGCCACGAAAGATGAGACTTGACGAGAGCCGTACCGCGCCTCCCGCGCTCTTTCCGCCACCCCGATGACGCCTGGTCCCTTCCCTCCCTCAGACTTCATACCGATAACTAAAGAGACCTATAAATCGTTTATTGCGCAAGTCAACCACGTGGTGTGACAAGTTTCATCTTCAGTGGCACGTATTATACCTAGCTTATTTCTATATTCCATCCTCGGCTATTTTAATTTAGCTGTTTCCTGCTACCCTGTTAGCCCTGTTAGCCATGTTAGCTGTGTTAGCCTGAGGGAGTCTTACCCTACGTTTATCGATTCCCGATGAAACGAATTGTTGAGTGCGAGCAGTAGGTACTTATTTTATATTTATAATCCACTGCCTATTATTTGGACGTCATCTGTTTTCTCTATACGAAAGCGCACTACGCAGTATCTATGGTAATGTTAATTGGCAAATTATTTCAACTTAGTTTACCTACTCTTCATTATTTATGATGATCGATGAGATACAACCTTATTAGACTCACCTATTTTAGAGAACAGTTGTGGTGTAACAGATATTGAAATTTCTTTATTCGACTGTTGATTATTTTGAAGAACTAGATATATACTGTCGAGTTTCGAAATTGTTTTACCGTTTAAGATATTCTGTAGTAAGAAAAGCGTAAAAAAATTAATCGTACTATCAAATAAATCATCATGAAATTAACATAGATGGTTTGAATATAACAATTGTTGTCGACTCCATCGGTTCTGTTCTGCATGTAACCCATTTTTAAGTCAATAAGTATAACTAAGAAAGTGCCTTGAACTTGTTGAAGGCATTTCCACTACATAAAAGTGTGTGCACCTTAGTGATGTACCAGTGTACTGTCTTCTGTCTACCACTAAGTTACAAGTTCTTAGCTGTAGAAGAATAGCTTCTTAGACAGACTCAATATGGACAACTTTAGACGAGTTTTATTAAAGGTAAGTTTTTCCTTATTACGTTTTATTCTTGTTAAATATCGATATTATCACAAACTGGTTGAAACTCGTATGGTTGGTTTTGTTTTTTTTTTTAAGGTGGATCTATTCTCGATCTATTTTTAAAAACATTCACATTCTAATCTCAGTCTCAAACTGTCAAAAATACATCTAATCTTACAATGCTAAAACTTGTATAAATGGTCATCCATTTAAACAAGTTTTTTACAAGTTTTGCCGTTGAACCCGCACCCTAATTGCGTAACACACTATCAATTACAATCCAAGTGTTTGAAGGAAATTCCTACTCCATTGCTTCATAGGGTTGAAAAATTAGAAAGAAAGAAAGAAAGAAAAAGAAATAAATCTGCTCAACAATATTATACCGCAATGAACGTGGCTGAGCTGTCAAAATGAAAGGAATTACAGTCAGTTGTCAATAGAGGTGTGTTACACAACTAATCTACTGGTCTGTGCCATTCATTCACCATTAATCATAATCAAAGGCACCTTCCTTCGAACCTGTTTTTTGAAGATTATGTTTTTTTTACTTATACATATAGCAAAGGCTTGTGGCTAAGTAATAACAGCCGCACGAGTCGATCGATCAGGTTAAACTACGCTTATCGCGGTTGGTCTGTGGATGGGTAACCATCTTTACATACCAAGACCCCTCCGTGCCTCGGAAAGCACGTTAAGCCGTTGGTCCCAGCTGACATTTGTAGATCTTTGACAGTCGTTACGGGTAGTTAGAAGCCCAAAAGTGACGACCAGTCTTACCAAAGAGTATCGTGTTACCTAGTAACTAGGTTGTGGGGGTCAGATAAGCAGTCGCTTCATGTAAAATATTGGTATTCAGCTGCATCCGGTCTGACTGGAAGCCCACCCGAACACAGTTGGGAAAAGGCTAGGCAGATGATGAAGTGTTAACATCAGTATTTTATTTTCAGATCATCATTTTCACCTTGATTGTCGCCATCATATCTGTCAGCATTGCGGACGCCAAAAAGAACAAAAAGCACTCATTGAAAACCTCAAAACGGCATTTAGAACAAGATTTAGAAAAATACCACAACAAAGCGAAAAGGAGCACTTACAGCCGGAATTGGGGAAAGTCTAATTACGGCAATTATGGCTTACCACCATATTTGGTTTATAACAGAAAATTAGGAGCTTACTATCCATATTTTAAATACCCCGAAAATAATATCAGACGAAGTATGAGGAAAACTGATTATAATTCTAGAAGATATAGCTGATAACCTGTCTTAAATAAAAAAATAAACTAGAATGTTGTTTTTACCTAGAATAACAAAATATAATTTAGGTATTTTATTTTTTAATTTTAAACATCTTTTAAAATATTATTTAAGGAAAAATACTTTTAGTACATAGGTAAGTGTGTTTTTCGTCTTCTCAAAAACAGGACAAGCAAAATACTAGGTATCACAATATCCTGCAAAAGAAGCCTCGATAAGGATTGATCGTAATTTCTGGGCTATACAGTAGAGCAACTTTTATAGTACTTTTTCATACGAATAAAATTCTTGGCAGAAAAATACTGATTTATGCAAGTGACCAAAATGCTTAGATAGACTACATAATATCGTAGCCCAAAAATTACGATCAATCCTTGTCGAGGCTTCTTCTGCTCGACATGCATTCTACGAATGGACCATTTAGGATAAGATATGAATTTATTTAAATAATAACCAATGACAATAGAATAGAATATTTTCTCTTTTGAAAAATTCCAATGTGCTCGCGCTTTGTCTTTGTACGTAATGTATCTAAGTATCCAATATGCATCTTTATTTATTTGAATACTTTAGCAATAAGGAAATGACTGAGAATTATGTATCTTGTAAATAGGGCTCAATCTTTGTATAATACTCGTATTATTATGTAGAAAACTTTTTGTAAAAGCTGTGTCCATACTTTGTAATAAATATACATAAACTAAAAGAACAACTGTTTTAAGTATTTACTTAACGCAATTTTGCAATAAATTTAGCTGCAAGTTTTTTGATGAATGATTGTTTGAATGCTATACTTAGTTTGTTTCCAATAATTGTTGGAAAAAGTAGTGAGATCCATTGTCTTCTAAATACAGATGAATGTGTTACTAAGTTATTAGCTTTAAGTAGTTAGGTCTTCTTCTAAGCGTGTCAATGGCAATCTAAATGGACTCGGCTCGGAATTCTGCTAAACGGTTGGCTTCATCACCAGCATCCATCACTTGCAGCTGACAGGACACGCAGGACATGATATTAAGTGTTTCATCGTTTACGAAACAGCACCACATTTACACTCCAAGGCGAAGTCGTCTATTAATCTCCACCTGAACAGGTTTTCTTTGCTTCGGCCAACCTGGGTCCGGTGTCTACTTAAAGACTTCTAGGTAGGCATTATTTTGTGTCCAAGAGACCTCTCGAGATGAAACCCAAAGCCGGCCACACATCCCTTGACTTACGCTTATCGCCGATATCTGTCACCCGAAGCACGGTAACGCAGTGTTTACTGCTCCCAGCGGCACAGCGTAAGCATACCTACTATCCATCAAGTGCGCAAACGAAAACGACATAGAAATTATCACCGTCGATGTTGGAACCTGCACCATCACTTCCGTTTTAGTTAAGTGATTGCGTACCCTGACCAAGAATTGTTTACATTTTCATGAGATATTTTTGGAACAGACCATATAACCTGGTTTAGTTTGAATAAGACCAAGTAGGAAGTAACTAAACTGACTGAATGAAAAAGTACCTACCGTAGTAAATGCAAATAAAATGGAAAATCCAAAAGCGCATGCGTCGCAGACAGAAACATGTTGATAATTTCTACGAAACTAAATCTAAGAAAATTAAAAAATTATTAATCAATAATATAATATGTGTATTATTTATTCATTCATCTATTTTTTTGTTAATTAAATATCTTTTGAACGGTTATGTGTTTGATAACGAAAATCAATAGGGTTCATCCGAAGCATAAAAAAAAAACTTATAGAAGAAGATTTAGATTAAAATCCATTATTTTCACGACATAAATCGTAACGACAAACAGACACACTTCCAAACCGAAAGCACTACACGAAATTTTTGAAGTGTTCTTTGGGCGCGTTGGGCATTTTTGAGATGGGACTAAACCATTAATTTCGCGACACTGTAACGACACCACCTTTTGACCATTAAAAAGACATCAACGCGTTGATTACTGCGGTGCCGATTTTTTTTTTCAAGTTTTCGCTTCTGTCGCCACTGTTTTTTTTTAAATTACTTTTTGTTGTATTCTATACAACATGTAAAAAAATCACGCTGTAAAAATAAGAAACAAGAAAATATTTCAGACAGAAATCAAGACATAGGTACAAACACGGTCAAGGAAAAGCCGTGGTCGCATGCCATTATAATTTTGTAGGTGTACAGGCATGCGACTATGGCTTTACCTTGACTATTTTTGTCCGATCCGTGTTATTAGGTATCGTACTGAGAGTCTATTCATGTGGAAAAAAAACAAATTCCCCAATTTTTTTTCCAATGGGGAATTTTACACAGTTATTACATGGGGCGCGGACGGCCGTCGTTTAATGGGTGTCTAAGAGCCATAATTTTATGACCCCCGCTGAAAATTTTCTAATTTTTCATGGATTTGGCGTAATTTTGGTACTAAAAATTTAAATTTTAAATAGCAATAACTTTTTATTTTCATAATTTCATGTCATAATTTTAAAACTTATTGGTAATGTATTGCAGTAGGTACCTATGTGCCCTTTTCGGATCGGACAGGATACATATTGTTTAATCAAGTTATTTCTATCTAAAAATATGTTAATCTTCTAATGTCAAGTTTCTAGTTTTTAAAACTACCCAGCTAATATGAGTTCCATGTATAATTGAGAGTATAGAAACAATTTTATGTTGGAATAGTTAGCACTCTCAGACGCTGAAGCGTTGAGGCGTGCAAAACATGTTAGCAGATTAACTGCTACACGGCTGGCAACCGCGTCCCCGACAGAGGTGACCTTGGTTGGCGACAGGCAGAGCTGTTTGAAATTTGGTCGTAAACCACCATCGACACGGTTGTACACCACCAAGGTCACCTCTATCGGGATGCGGTTGGCAACCGTCTAGCAGGCTCCAACGAAAAGAGCCCAGTACTGGAGTTCTGGGTGGATGAATGAAGTCGAATCTTGAACCAACGTAACACAAAAGCTATAATCAATTATGCCACAAGATCGTTCAAGACGTCATCGAATTCAAAACGTTGTGATTTGGTATTAAAATGTTGTTATTTTTATTAGAATCCTTGATAGATGCCTACTTACTTAAATTATCTTAATTAAGGCCAGATGAGTAATTATTTATAGATTCCTTAAATTCGATAACAATACGTCACAATCCTGTTTAAAGTGTTATCAATAATTATCTGGTAAGATACGTAGGTATAGACTCAACGACTCCACCTTGGAATGTAAATGTGGTGCTGTTCCAAAAACGATGGAACACATAATATCATCTCCTGCGTGTCATGTCAGCTGCACGTTACAGGACGCTAGTTATGGCGCCAAACACGTGACCGAATTCTGGGCCGAGTCTATTTAGATTACCATCGACACGCTTAAAATGAAGAATATGTTTTATTATTATTACTCTCATATATATTTTTTTTTGTTTTTTTTTCCTCTTTCATATTACATAAATTATAAATGCATCTGCCAAGTTCTCTCCAGCTGTCCGCGTAGTTACCTGGTAGCGAATGTCTAACTGTCTAAGGCTATGCATTTTTTGTTGCATGCTGTTTGTTTAATTTATTTTTATTTTGTGAGGCTTCAGTGGACTCTGGGTGACTATGCCAGCCTCATAGGGTCAAATATACCATAGCACAATTACTAGTAACATGTAGTCTGCAATGTCTGCATGCTTCTTAAACTGAAAGTGAACCATAAACAATAAATATGTTGCATCAAGTGTAGGTTATTGACCTTTAGACTGGCTTGCACAGAATTCCTTTATTAATGGAACAAGTTTTACCGGTAAATATAGTACAACCTATAGTAGGTATCCAGTATAGTGTTAATAATAAATAAGAAGTGCAAGCGAGTGTGTTTTGTCATTCCTTTTCTCCCGGGTTTTGCCCAGGCGCAGCCCAGTGTTTTATATCTTTGTAAATAGACGAGGTCGATCTATCCTTGTGAGATCGCGCAGGGAAATTTATGAGAGCACTAGAGGCTAGACAACAGGATAATGTGTCAGTAAAGTGCAGATGTTAAATGAAGGATTCTTATCTGATGTCCCACAGATCCCATTGTGTAGAAAAGAAAATAGCAATAAAAAAAATACGTTTTTGCACTTGTGGTTAGTTTTTACATACAAAGGGTTCAGGGTATAACCCATACCAGGCCCGGGTCGACGGCGCGTTGTGTTCCACGCGCGCCTCAAAGAGATGTCAGCAGATTTGAAGGGGTCCACTAGGGCCGATGCCTGCCGGGGTTGCGAAGAAAACCGAAAGGGAGATCGTGGCCCCCGGCAACAGGGCAACCGAAGGAACACGGGTGGGTTTTAGTCAGTAAGAGTCTGACACGCCCTCCCGCTCCGCCCAGAGCGGGAGAAGTTACTTGATGATTTCCAAACCTCAAAAAAAAAAAAAAAAAAGGGTATAACCCATCATGAATTCTGTCGGTAAAGACATTGTCATGCGTCACGCACTCACCAACATTATTTTTAGTCTCCTCAAACCTTTTAGAAAGACAAAGAAAAATCTTCATTCTGTTATGCAGAAGCGCTATTTCATAAAATTTGCATTCAACCTGAGATTCTACTGACTGGTATTATATTGTTGTCCGGAATCCAAAGCTAGTTGAGGCAGTGTAGGTAACGATGACAAACCAATGAGAAAAAAACATCAAGTTTTTTTAATTTATTTACTACAACACAGGATGATCCAAGGAACCCGAACAACCTGTATTTCTGCTAAACATACTTACTTATAGTTTTTTAAATATATATTTAACATAACCTGAACCGCGGTGTTGTCTGTCTCATGTTGCGGTGCAACAACGATTGTGGAGGTTTTAGTAAATGGCAACACCACACAATATTCGGTGGGCACTGGTCAGGCCAGGATATGAATCGGATAGGAACAATCTTTATTTTCCCATGTCGACCAAAGAACTTGTAAACGTTACCTCAGTTGAAGAAAGCAACTATGCAATCAAGTGCCATATGAGAGGCAGCTGAACTATTCTATAATTTAAAATTCGAACACACAAAATTGGATATCAAAAGCACAGCAGTATTTTCCTAGCCTACCTAATAATGTTCCCACTGCTGGGAAACAGGCCTCCTCATGAGAGTGTGTAGTGAATCTTACGCGGACGGGCCCATTGCGAATTGGTGAACCTCACATGTCTTTGTTCTATTCCTACGAAATTTCTTTTTCCTCACGATATGTTCTTTTACGGTGCCGATTTAGAGCATATTTTTCCCCAACTTGTTATTTTGTGTGTTTATGTCTTTTCTTTGCGTCATGTTTAACCGCAAATAAACGTATTTCTCTTTTCACTTTTTTATGATCCAATCAATACAAAGCCAAGCTGGAAGCTGTTCTGCATGAACAAGATTAATATTACAAGAAAACCACCTGCTTTCTAATTGCGTAACACATTTTCGTAAATGATTAAGACTAATCTGTTTCATTTTGTCAGCTCAACAACATGAATTGCGTTACTTACGTTGTTGAGCAGATTTTTTTTCGAACTTATGGAGCAATGGATTCAGATTGTAATTGATCGTGTATTACGCAATTAGGGTGGGTTTTCCTATAATATTAATAGGTAACCTATAGCACTGTTCAGTAACAACAGTAACTAAAGGTTTATTCTAAATTTTTATATTAATGTCCGATTTTAAAAGCTACAACAGCATGCTACTCTCCACAAGGTAATTACGATCTTTACCTACGTACGGGTCCAGCTGATCGAGCAGTTTATACCTACTTCTCCTGAACTCTGAACGAGTATATAAAGAGATGCTCATCTCGCGAAGGACATAGTCGTTGGCTTAACTTGTGTTGATCATATTGTGATACTTGTTTTGATAATTAATAACATGGCTAAGTTTGCGGTGAGTATTTTATATTATCTAAGTGTGGAATTATACGTAATATAGTGATGTGGTTTATCAAATTATTGTTCGTGCTTTACGGCGACCAGCTTCATCCTACTAACTGACCGACTCCTTGACAATTCAAAAGTGCCTGCAAATGGTTTAAGATAAATAAATGCTTTGAGTTTGAGTTTTGTCTATCAAAGTGCTAATAATTCGGAGTGCCCTTTTTTATAAATCAACAAAGATTCCCTTAAATTTTCTAAAGCTCTTAGGCCCTTGAACTTTTTTCTTGAATCGATGAAGAGTTTAACCCCTGTGTCTTTCTAATTACTGGGATTTAGTAATCTAGTTGAAGGATGCCTTAGAAAAACTAGTTTGAAATGTGAACCAGTACTAAATATAACAAAATATCTAACAGTGTGAGCATATGGTGTGGTGTGAGTGAACCCTTGTAGATTATCTTAAAGAAAATATTGTAGCTAGCACGACATTACGGGACAAGCAGAGAGCCAGAACGAGGCTTACTTACCGGCTACAAAAACTCAAACGTTTCAATTCTAATATGGCATATATCCGAACCTCTTAAAAACAGATCATTTCATAAAAAACTCTATCCCATTTTGGTAGGTATTTATGTACAGTGGGCTGCTTCAATTGGGTACTCCAGATATATTAAAATTTTAATACAACTGGGGTACCCAATTGATGCAGCTCACCGTACCTTCAAGGTTTGTGTACAATGGGATTTCCAATTGCCAAAAAATACAAACTTCTATAGAAACTTTTATCTCCTATTTAACCCCATAATTGGATGAATTTTAAACATCCTTCATTAGTGCTCACTTTCGCGGAAAGGGGGCGCATAGGTACCGGTATTACCAAAAAGTAATAAAAAATAATAATTGTGAAAGTAAAAAGTTATTGGTATTTATTAAAATTCAAATTTTTAGTACCAAAATTACTCCAATTTCATTATAAAATAGCAAATTTTCTACACAGGTCATCAGTTATGACTTGTAGACACGGCCACCCGCGCCCCATGTAATAACTGGATAAAATTCCCAACTGAAAAAAACAGCGATTTTTTTTTCTTTCCATTATTTACCACATAAATAGACTCTCGGTATGATTCTTCACAACCCCTTACGGATCGAACAGGGTTTTTGTTACAAGCTGCAAGGAAATTTCATGCTTGTAGACCCGCGGTTTAGGCTGTGCCTTGGTTTTAATAGCTGCCTCCGCTAAGTAGAATACCTATTCTGTACCTCCAAAAACCCTCCGAAAATGATAGCAGTATTTAATAAATCAAATCTTTCAATTTCATTTTGAAATTTATCTAGTTATCCAATATCCGGTCTTTGAAAAACAGGCCTAACTGTATTCTTGTAATTTTGCATTTAAAATTCAAGGAAAATTATTAAGATTAGACAATATTATTGTTATTGCAGTTATATCTATGATACAAAAAAAAAACAGTGGCACTCCGGGAATGCCGACAGAAGTGAAAACTTGGACAATTTTATTTTGAGGAAATAATGTATCGCGCGTTGATGTCTTTTTTATGGTCAAAAACTGGTGTCGTAACAGTGTCTCGAAATCAATTGTTTATTGCCATCTCAAAAATGCCCAATGCGCCTAAAGAAGTTTTCACTTCAAAAAAAAATGACGAATATCTCTCTTCAACCGATCTGATTATATTTTTCTATTTCAGCTAATCACTCTGGCGCTAGTGGCAGCTATGGCAGCTTCAGGTAAATTCCATGAACAATTGAACATCTTACGACTACATTCGGCCTATTTCTATCTATAATCAGCATGGTCAGAAAAGATTCGAAAAAAAAAAGTTTTTTTTTATAATTAAGATACTTATATGATAAAATATAAGTCCTCATCTCTACCTCAGACCAAATAAAAAACCAAGACATAGCGCTACCAACAATACAGTGAAGCATGCCAAAACTACACCTCCACTCTATGCATACACGCTCACAAGCACACATATACAACCATTTACAATGAAACTACACTTAACTAAGTGCTCACGTCACTGTTAACAGCAATCTTGGTTTTTTATTTGGTCTGAAATCTCTACCTACTATCTTTCTTTTGCTGTGCCCGACAGGGTCCAAGCACATACATTGTGGAATGCAATAAAGTATTGAGTAGAAGTAAAAGATTTATTTTTCCATATTTAGCAGACACCTACTCATATTGACCATTATTACTCATGCTATTCTGAAACTGTTGTTGCGGGTATCGAGTCGGCCAGCTCATGAAAACTGATTAGAGCTAGATTTAATTCAGATTGAAAGAAATAGCTTATTTAAATTCTACAAAACTTTTGTATTTAATGCTTTTTATAACATTTACAGCGTACGCCAAACCTGGCGGCTATGGCGGCGGTTACGGAGGTGGCTACGGCCATCATGGCCATCATGGTCATGACTATCATGGTCACGACAAAGATGATTCCAGTGAAGAGAAATGGGACCACCATAAAGACAAACACGAGCACAAAAAAGGTTCCGATGAGGACAGCAGTGAGGAGAAATGGGACCACCATAAAAACAAACACGAGCACAAAAAAGGTTCCGATGAGGACAGCAGTGAGGAGAAATGGGACCACCATAAAGACAAACACGAGCACAAAAAAGGTTCCGATGAGGACAGCAGTGAGGAGAAATACGACCATAAAGAAAAATATGACCATCACAAGAAACACGAACATCATGAGGAAAAACATGAACACAAGGAGCAACCCAAACCTACCACTCCTAAAGTCGAAGTACCTAAACCTAACGAGCCACCAAAAGAAGCTGAAAACAAAGAAGCTTTTGCCCAAATATTTGGCAGTCAAACAGAAGAACTAACTGCTGTTCAAACTGGCTCCAGTGCTTCTGGTATCGCGAGTGGCCAAACACAAGTGAAAACCGAAGTAACTGAAGGTATCCAGAATCACAAGGAACACGGAGAGCACGGAGGTTATCATGGCCAGCTTGAACATTGATACGGCCACCATTAAGGCTAATCGAACTACATTAAAAGTTTGAATTACAGATATTTTTGCTCTTTAGGAATTAAATATTTATTGTAAGCATGCAGTGGTTTTATTTTGATTTATCCCTCCCCTCCCCCCTTCTAGACAAGAAGTACCTACCAGTGTGTAGTTCTAGCCTAGTAACAAGTTATCATAAAATCTCCAAATAACAGCAACCCGTACTTGTTCTTTATTGCTTCAGAAAAGCCTGTTCCGCACAAGCACGATTTCGCAAACGGTAATAGAACCCTCAATGCTGCAGTAATGATGGCACGATATTCATGAGAAACTGAACTCTAAAATTCAAGAAGTTTGTCTTTGTCGTATTGGAGCTTAATTCTTAGGGAAGCCGTGATAGCCTATGTCACTCTCCCTATAAAGACGAATCGAACGACACCTCATTATGTTAAAATCCATCAAGCCGTTTAGACTACAGAGCGTGCTAAAGAAATAGATATACATACATGCTCTCGAAAAACATTACTTTCCTTCTTGGGCAGTCAGGTAAAAAGTTCCCCTAACTATAAGGTCAATGTCTTTGGCTGAAATGATGATGAAAAACTACCCGAGTGATGTGCCCCAACAGGCAACAGGTTACACAGGGGGGTTCTCGACTCGAAGCTCTTCTCCATGTGCTCGATCTAAACCCGGTAAGTTTTCCAAAGATTTCTCCTCGAAGGTAAAAAAAAGGTCTATAGAATATGAGGGTCTCATGCAAGGGCTGATGCAGGGGGGGCACAGGGCCACATGAAAAACGGATTAAGTACCTAAAATAAAGAAACGGGTAGATTAAAACGATAACGATTTAATAACATCAATTTCGTTCGTACACGTTTCCTGTGACAACCAGCACTGCCGTGCGATCTTTCTCCACGCCAGTTGAAGACATACCTATCTTTGCAGCAGTATGAAAATGTCATCTGAATCCATCAAGACATTTCTTCAATGATGAACGCTGAAGAAGTACCTACTGGATATCTTCAGCAGCAGTAGCCTATCTAACTACTAATCTGCAAAGTGGCGCGGCCAGTTCGTAGTCGGACCCAGAGGTCTGCTATGCCAACAATGCACCGGCCTAAAGCCAGACGGATCGATCGAAGGTTATGCTACGCTTGACCCCCTCGTGCCTTGGAAAATACGTTAGCCCAGTAACTGGGTTATGTAGATCAGATATGCAGTCATTCCATTTAAAATACTGGTATTAAAAAGGTGACACTGACAGTCGGGCTACTTCCCAGAGCGGGCTATGCTCGGAGTTTCTTTGAAGGAAAAGAACGGAGTTACCGACATAGCCTACAAGGTAAGCAAGCTGAAGTGGCAGTGGGCTGGCCATGTTTATCGAAGGACTGATGGCCAGTAGAGCAACCGAGTCCTACAGTGGAGACCGCGTATCGGCAAGCGTAGTGTGGGACGCCCCCCAGCTAGATGGACCGAAAGTTGGCCGGGATAGACTGGATGCGGAAAGCGAAAGACAGGGTGTTGTGGCGCACCCTGGGAGAGGCCGAAGTCTAGTAATGGACTGCGATAGGCCGATTTGATTGATTGATTAAAAGGTTAATTGAAGCAGATTAATTGATTGATATTTATAAAGCTAAAAAAGTAGCGCGGTCTGAAGGGCATCGAGCCTCCAAAGTTGATGCAATGAGCCATGCAGGCAGCCTCGTGAAGGGAAGAGTAGGCTGCGGTGTGCGCCAGGGACCGACAGTTCACCATTAGAACACGTCCGTCACTCATAAAGAGGGCTATGAGTGACGGACGTGTTCTATGCGATTTTTAGTATTTGTGATTAAACGTGCTGATTTAAGTGTAAAGACTATTTTATGCTCGCTCTTGCAGTGCAAATTCTGACAAAGTAACTCCTATTTCTATAGGTATGTATGGTCAAAAGAAAATCTATCCTATCCGTCTGGCCCATGTGCCTCTCCCAGAAATAGATTCTGGATCCGACCTTGGTCTCATGCAAAGATAATCATAAAGTTAAGTATAAATAACAAGTTCCAAATAGTCATTAATCTTATACTAGGTAGATATTGGCATTGTCCTTTTTTTTTTTTTGAGAGTGGGAAATTATCAAATAACTTCTCCCGCTCTGGGCGGAGCGGAAGGGCGTGTCAGACTCTTACTGACTAAAACCCACCCGTGTTCCTTCGGTTGCCTTGTTGCCGGGGGCCACGATCTCCCTTTCGGTTTTCTTCGCAACCCCGGCAGGCATCGGCCCTAGTGGACTCCTTCAAATCTGCTGACATCTCTTTGAGGCGCGCGTGGAACACAACGCGCCGTCGACCCGGGCCTGGTCCTTATCGGACGGTGAGCCACCCATTGCTCACTGTCCGCAAGCCCGCGCCTACGGTGGCCGGAAATCGCCTCGCTATTCCCGACGCCCTGGGCGTCTCCTCCTGCGGTTAGGGATTGGCATTGTCCTGAACTAAATTTAACATAATTTAGGCTTATAACACTTTTTTCACACTTTCGGTACCCAACGATAGCACACTATAGCTACAGTACATCATAGTACTAAATTACTACCTCTCTACCATATTACCTCTTTTGCAAAAAGAACTGCATTGCATGTGTTCACACCATCACTAATTTAAGAAAAATATAGCATTTTTTCTTCTATTCTATATTCAAAATTAAAAAAACAGAAATCAAGCAAAGCAACGGCTCATTTCCCTCAGTATAATTTTAAAACTCATCATAAAATCATATACTTTTATAAAATCGATAAAAAATATTTTTCTGCATTTCAGAACCACAATTTTAGGCCCCATACCATAGCTTTAAAGTTTCTGTCGTAGTTTTTAATATCATTATAATTTCAAGATGTTCGGTTTCGGAGGTAAGTCTGTTATTTATTCATTTATTTTTGTCCTCATTCAGCAAGTCTGGGTGAACCTTCCCACAAGCAGGGAAGTGCTAATGCCGGTATCATCCGACGCTTCTATATTGATTATTCATTTGCTTCATTCCACGTTCATACGACACCAGAAAAAATTATAGGATCATTTGGAAGGCGAGGAAATAATCGTTAGATCAGCTCGCTAATGAACTTCATTTTCACTTAGAGCCATTTTGTTCATCAGAGCTTCGTTCATTCGGTATCTTTACTAGGCGTCTGATATCGGCTTATAAAAGAGGAGCAACGAGGTTACAATGAGGAGCATAAAAGCGAATTATGTAACCACTTTGCTTAATACTGGTACTGTTCGTACAGCTGCTTATCAAGTGGCATTTATTTATGTGGAATTTATTAATCAAACGGTTTTCCTAGGAATCACGCTAGACGAGAAATTACAATGGGGACCTCATATAACATCTCTTGCGGGGCGGCTAAGCTCGGCCGCTTATGCTGTTAGAAAGATAAGACAGTTAACAGATGTAGAAACCGCGCGATTGGTCTATTTTAGCTACTTCCACAGCATTATGTCGTATGGCATTTTACTGTGGGGTCGGGCTGCTGACATTGAATCCATCTTTATTTTACAAAAGAGAGCTGTCAGAGCCATTTATAATCTACGTCGCCGCGAATCGCTCAGGAAACTATTTAAAAGGATTAATATTATGACGGTACCTTGCCAATTCATTTATGAAAATATTATGTACGTAAGGAAAAATCCACATCTGTTTAATAAAATAAGTGATAGACATAATTTTAATACTAGAAATAAAGATAAACTAGATCAACCATTTTTCAGATTATCTAAAGTACATACATCTTTTATGGGGTACTGTGTTAAATGTTACAACAAAATACCTTGTGACATATTGCAATTAAATGAAAGAAAATTTAAAACTCAGATTAAAAGTACACTTTGTAAACAAGCATATTACAAATTAGAGGATTATATCCAAGATAAGAGTGCTTGGAAAAATGCTGGTCCTGCTCCATAGGACAATTTAGAATCAAGACAAAATCAAACAGGTTGCTAATTTAATTGTTAAATTTATAATTTTGTATTATATGACATTGATTTTACATTCTGTGATTACTTCCTCACACACTGACTTATTAATTTTAAAAACATTAGGAAAATCGTCTACTTTTACTATGTTTGTAAATATGTGAGCACCATGTATCTATCATATAATTAAATTATCTGTCGTTGCTTCATTTTTAATTCTTTTTACCTATTGTGGTATAGTAATTTTATTCTAGGTGCATCGTCTTCACATATAATTATTTAAGTAATGTACGTACTAATACAAACTATTGTAAAACATTTTAAAAGAGTAACGGTGGAGTTTCTTGCCCATTCTTCTCCATACGAAAACTACCTTTTGGAAGGGGCGACTAGAATCAATTATATTATTTTGTAAATTTTGACGTTCAAAAGTGCCATACATGGGCCTATTTGAAATAAATGTTTTGACTTTGACATATAGGTGCTCGGCGGCAGTTTCTTTCCCCGCCATTTTGTTCAATCTATAACTCGAGTGATGCTTAGTCATTTTTAATTCCACAGGTAATTGCGGATTCGGTGGACCGCAGGGCTTCGGTAGTCCCCAGGGCTTCGGTGCAGGCTTCGGCGGACAAGGGCAGGGCTTCGGAAATGGATTCGGAATGCAAGGAATGCAAGGGCAAAGTGGATTCAGGCCCGGTTCCATGGCTAGCAATGGCGGTTATGGAGCATCATATAGTAGCGGTCAAGGCGGCTACGGCGGGATGCAGAACGGCATGCAAAGTCAGGGTCAAGTTCAAGGTCAAGGCCAGAGTCAGAACGGTTATAGCAGTCAGCAGGGAGGCTATGGAGGCCAGTCGGGCTACGGCGGAGGCAGCGGATACGGCCAATAGTCCAGTATTGTCTAAAGTGCTACGTAGTTTACCTATAAGTGTAACAAGTTTGTGATTAAAAGTCTTAGCGTCATGTATTTTGAAATAAAATGTTTTAGTAGTTACAAATGTTTCTAGTTTCTATTTACACTACACATGCACGTACATACGTTGGTCTGCAAAGGTATACCATTTCAGTGTTCCTTCCTCCTTTCAAGGGAATGTCCTCCATCACAGGCTATTCTCCTCCATGACTGGGCAGGCAGTGTTCCACTCTTTCCCTCAATGGGGAGTTCTCTTCTTCCTGTTCCCTCCACTCGTACAAGGCAGGGAGTGTTCACTCTGTTCCCTGCCTCACGGTGTTCTCCCTCCTTCGGGAAGTGTTCTGCTCACATTGCAGGAAGGTTCCCTCCTGTCCTCACAGTGCTCCCTCCCCCTCGGAACGGTGTTCTCTCTTGAGTACTTCCTGCTTCACAGGGAGTGTTCACTCTTCCCTCTTACTGGGAGTGTTCCCTCCTCGCCCTCACAAGGGAGCGCTCTCTGCCCCTCGGAGAGCTCTCCTACATGTCGGAATGAATTCTCCCTCCTCGCCCTCACAAGGGAGTGCTCTCCCCCTCGGAGAACTCTTCTCTCCTCCCCTACAGGTCGGGAAGTATACTCTTTCCTGTGAGGGTCAGGGTAGATGCTGACATTGGTAGCTGATAGCAAAGGAGGGCCAAGGAACGGAAGATGACATTGCAAACTAAATAACACATCGTCTCATCGCTAACCTCAAAGGCCACTTATGGCCCTGAGTCCTTACGCGCACATACAATGTAACATATTTTATGCAACATAATCTATAATAACCAAGCATTGCACCATTGCCATGTATCTTTGACTGTTGATATACGTATTATGCGATGATGCGAATGCATCCAATGTCCACTTTATGGCTGAGGGCCTGAATTCCTCTTACGCTGATGTCGGTCGCGTACGGTCGGTCGCGTACGCAATGTACGTACATACGCGCCGCTGACGTCAGCGTCGCAGAATGGTGCTATATAGAACGCGCGACCGACGTCAGCTTAGAATTCGAACCACAAACGCTTTAGACACACCGCCAACTAAACGCCGCAAAGAACACTGTGAAAAAGACCATATTATTTTAGATTCGCAAATGCAATATTGAAATTTAATTTAATTGAGCCATTCTTCGGAAAATGGTATTTAAAATAAATCCTATTGATTAAATATATTGTAATAAACCTATACATATAATAAAATCGTAGCGAAGTCGAAACTGTACATTGAATATTTTTGAAAAAAAAGTAATTACTACGAGGTCTGGGATCGATTCTTATAGTATTTAGATTTTTTTGTCGGTTTCAGGGTATAAACAATCACGCTATTTGCTATGGGGGATTAGCAATACTACATTACGTTCGTATTATTCTCCGCATATTGTAAAAGGACCCGCCAAAAGATTAGGATATTGTAGATATTCACCGATTTAACTTTTTTAAAGTGATTATCATCACGCTATACCTTTACGGAATTAAGCAGACAATCATAACATAATTATAAAGAAACGGCTATTTTAGCTAACTTTCAACAAAGCAAATAACTAAGCATTCGGTAAGTTCGATTCCCATCTATTGTTTTTTTTTTTTGTGAATCTTTTTTTACATTTTGTAAAACGATTATTTTATTTTTTTATTTTATTTTGTATATTTCGTTCGTAGAATCTATTAATTCACTAAAAAAGGAAAACTTAGTAAACTGCTACGTTACAAGTACTTTACAGTCACAAAACATTCAAGGTTGTATTCTGATCATTTTAGAGCTAAAGACTATAAGAATAAAAGGATTTTTTACAGGTCATAGAATAAACCTTATGTAAAAAAAAAACTATATTTTAAGTGCTATTTACTTTTAAAAGCATATTGTAAAGTAGTTCAATATCACAAAAACAAATATGCATGAAATAATATACTTAGATACATGTTTTTAATCTTTTTGTATAAAAGATGAAATTAAGCCGAATAATATTGAAAAAAGCTGAAAATTGATGCTGGTCGCCTTTTACACTATTTCACGAAGTCCTGTTAGTTATTGCGATTTAAATCTTATGATTAACATCATAACGGTGACAAGACAGAACTCCGCGAAATAAATTAACGTACCTGGTGTTTATATAGTACATAGGTATTAATTCCTTGCTTGGTCTGCGGTCTCAGCGTTGCGTAAGATCCTCTATAGATACAGCGCCCGTGAAAAGATTTGGCTTTGATCAGCACAAAAAAACTAGCTTAATTTTAGCTTATTTACACACAGATTTTGACAGCAGATTTGTCCTAGTGATTTTAAAATCTGTGTGTGGATCTTTTAGAATCGCTGCCACACTGCTTCCTGGTGACAAAACAGGGCACGCCATGTGTTAAGATCCATCGATTTATGTAGAGAGCAACGAAATACCTGTTTGTGGGGTGTCATGCAACAGTAACAAGGGATATGTGCTTGGGGATTGCGCTTCATCGTATGGGATGAATGCATTATGGCAAATAGGAAAGCAGTGGAAGCTGTAAACAGAACCCTGCAGGACATCCATCCACAGGAACTGAGACATGATGGGTGGTGTCACAATTCTGACTGACAAAGTGAATACTTCGTTGAAAAGGTCGACTCTATGGTCGAGAGTTCATAGACCGCCCTTGACCATCATGCGAAATGCTCAAAAATTCTCCGATATTCTTCTAAAAATTGTTGAAGGCACTCTACCAGAAAAAATCCTTTCCCACTCGTCCCGCCCGCGTCGTCCCGCTCTTTCCGACGCCTGTATGCAAAAGCGATAAGATATCCTTAATTTTTTTACCACCGGCGCCCGTGATAGATTGGCGCGTTATTGATCGTTGAAAATTGCTAATATGTTGCTTCCAAAATTTTCGAGCTCTCTTCGCTCGCTTTTGCTTGCCTAATAGCAACTTCATTCTTAAAACTTTTCTAATTCAAAGAAAAGCTACCTTATCTGAGACAGAGTGCTAAAATTTTTCCACTCGCTTCGCTCTCTTGCATCCATTGTGGTGTTAAGCCTTTCTGCATAAATCTTAGCAATCGAAAATCGGTCCGTACATCACATTAATTATGACAAGGCCATAGATTTGTTAGCAGAACAAAAGGCTCGAAGAGTAAAATTGTAATTCTACTATGCTTCAATCTTACGACTTATTTGAAACCTAAATTTCAGCTTGTTTAAAAGTAACTACAGGTTTTACAAACAAAGGTACAATTCCGTAGATAATACACTTAAGACCAGGCACTCCAAAGACAAATTCCACGCAAACTCCGCCCCATGCACCCCACCACTCAACTATGTGCTAAACGCTAACACATCAGTAATAAAATTGAATATCGGATGCGCTCTTTGGTCGTGTTCGAGCACGGAACTAAATTTCTTTTTATTTAATTTTTATTTTTTCGGAAGGCTTACAGACTAATAACATTATAATAACAATATTATATGACTAAATTGCTAATTACAAGCCCTAAATGTCATAAGTCTTAATTCTTATTTTGTTTACAACTAAAGTCATAATTGATCTAGAGAAAAAAAAAAACTTATATCTGGATAATAAACTATAATTTCTTACTGTTAATAATTATTTTAGACATAAAAGACAAGTAATCTTGTTTTTGTTTCAAATAATCTTTAAAAAAAAAAACAATTTTCGAATAAAAAATTATACGAGCTAATTAAATGTTCCAATTACATAACTGTCTTATATATGGAAAGAAAAAGGTCCAATAAATCATATACTAAAGTACCATTTTGATTGTATGCGTGACTGTTTCAGAATATTTATGCAAATTAACATACAATTTAAGGAGCCTCCTCTTAAATGGCGACGTGTCGCTGCGACACGACTGGATTCTATGTATTCTTATGTACGTGTCGCTAGCTACGGAAGGTATTAATAGAAACCGGTCGTGTCGCGACGACACACCGCCTGCAGTCGCCGCCTGCGGTCGGCTACGGAATGGTAACTTAAGCAAGTTATCGAAATCGACGGAATATGCACGGCACAAAATAAAACACCAAAATCATAAAACAATAGAATTTATTTTTCATTGTATTACATGTCGTCTATCTGCATCTGTCATAATTTTCGACATAACGTGTCGCGTCTCATTGGATCAACTAAAGGCAACTGAAAGTCAAGCACAACGTTTCTTTATATAAATCTATCACGTATGAGAAAATCTACGATCTGTTTATTATAGAAAAATACACGTCCCCAGTGCTTTAACCACCTAATCTATGTCGAACGCACCACTGACCTGAAGAAAGGCGTAAGTGCAAACAGTATTCTATTCTCTATAAATACCACGCGCAATTTTAAGCTACAAATTACAGTGATTAAATTTCAACATTTGCAGTTACGACTTTCTTCAACGTGCTGGTATAATTTATACTTTTTTTATCGTTACACTGTGCATATTAATTAGACTGTGATCATAAAATTACATTATATTACTTTATAACAAACGCACCCTCATAATGATGTTATAATTTCCCATTATTATTATCACTATGATTTAAATCTTATTTCTGTCCAAAATAAATAAAAATCCAAACATCTAAATAAATATCTTTAAATTCTACTATTTACAACTCTAACAATTATATACACAGATCAATAATTTATATTATATGTAATAATAAAACGAAAAAGCGTTTTTTATCTATATCTCAACTAACATTAAAGCATTATAGAAGGCGAATAAACGAACACTATTATTATAATCATAATTATTATAAAGCCTCCTAGACACGACGCAAATTTTTTGCCTGTGGCACCACACAAAATAATTTAAATATAAAGCGACTCTAGCTACGACACAATAAAGTGCAATTCAGGTCGCACAGCGCTAATTACCTACAGTTATATTCACCTAGAAGTTGCCTCTCTTACTATCCCGTAACTCTTATATCTTCCGACTACGTTACGCTCATTGAATTCGACAAGACGAGCCCGCCGCGTACCTACTTGTAGCTTCATACCTAAAATGCGGAGTGACGCATGTGTATTAATCTGTGGTGGCACGCAATAAAATCGAAGCAACAACTGGAAATCACCAACCCGTCTTGAGCAAGCGTGGTGATCAATACTCGTGTCTTCTCTGTATGAGAAGATGCCTTTGCCCTGCAGTTGGACAGTAATAGGCTGGTATTAATATTATTATAACTGACTTGCATCGTCTAAACACTGCTTAGACTTCAATCACAGTATAAGTAACAGTATTATGTCTTCATAGAAAACGGCCGAAACGAGGCGCTTCGAAATCGCAGTGTCTCGAGTGGGCGGCAGTTACGCACGGACGCGGAAGGTTTATCAACCGAGCGGCCGTAGGTAATTATTTCGTAGGTCACTGCCGAGACATAGTACTGTTACTTTATTATACTGTGTCTGTGACTTATGGTATGCCACAGGCAAATAATTTGCACCATTTAAATCAGGCTCAAGATCGAGATAATCTCACCACCGCACATCGTAATCAAACACAACGTAACCAATTGTAAAATAGAATCTACATTTCGCACTCTTCAATCGTTACCCTGTCGTTAAGCGATATAATGAAAATAATTTAGTAACAACTACGTCACATAAAGATTTTTTAAATATTAATAACTTGTATTAGATACATCTGTTAGTTAAATTATGATTATGAGCAATAATAATTATAATTTTAATTATTAACGGCCATGAAACAAGCGGTTTTAGTCGCTGGGGGAGTCGTTTAGCCAATACAAGTCGTCAGGCGACAAAATGGCAGATTTTTTCTAAATCACTAATTATTGCTATCATTTTTTTTTTTTTCTTTTATCTGAACTCTTTTCATTACATCCTAAAACAAAAACAATTTACTCACTTTCAAACATTGAGTCAAAAATGGACAATACAATACGGTACGACATAAAAAATGCAATATCTGAGTCTCCGATGTGCGTTTTGAGCGTATCAAAGACATGAAAATAAGTGAGACAGTAAAAGCGCCGCGAAAACTGTCTTAGCAATCGCTTATTTCATGGCCCCACTTCCAACTATTGCTTAAACTCAATTTAAATGACGCGACGAGCAATAGTTTTAAATGATCGTAAAACTATTGTTAGTGACGTCACTAAATCTCATAATATAATGCAATGGTAATATCCAACGCGCATGTAAACACTCGTATATCTGATAATGAATAACCAATTATAAGGAACCCTTAGGATTTGTAAATAGTCCGATATGAATAATTTTATGGTCGAATAAATTTCTTCAACAGCTGTGCACATTCAATGTGTATAAACTGCCATTTTAAAATAAATTACAAAATTCAGCTATCTGCAAATAATACTAATAAATATAAAAAGAAAACTTGTGCATTCATAATAACAGTATAACATGTTAATTGAAATAATACTAAATAATGATTAGATGTAAGTTGGCAACCCGAAAGTTTCGATGACGTCATAAGACTGTTCTATATGTAGGTGGGGCAATGTTCTAGACTAGTGCCGCACGCGTCGCACACCTTTGCGTCTCGCTCATTCACGAGCGTGCAAGCGGGACATTCACGTCCGCCGGACCTTAGCGGCTGTATTTCAGGCCCTCTCTTCGACTTACCACACATCTCACACGCTTGCATATTTCCCTTATTCAAGTACGTGCAAGTCCCGCATTCCCATTTGTCTCTTTTCACCTCGCTGGGCCCAGTATCTGGCCTCTCCCTCTCGCTGTTGTGTTGGCTCGGCGTCCTACTGACAGGTCGCTCTCGGTCGCCATTTTGTTGCGAATGCTTCGGCGGGGATCGACGAACGTGGTCCGCTTCGTCGAGTGATACTATTAGTTGTGCTTTTAGGTCGTAACTCGATGGATGTGTGTTTGTAACTGGAATGTTGAAGAAATACGATAAAGCTACTAACAGTTCAAAAATAATAGAAATCATTGAATATTGCAATTAAACCTGTAAATCAGATAAATTTCATATTTTGGAATCACAAACTCGATGTTCAAATTACATTGCATTCAACATTTTTAGGGTTCCGTACCAAAATGGTAAAAAGGAACCCTTATGGTGCGACTCAATCTGTCTGTCTGTCTGTCACAGCTCTGGATCTCAGGAACTACTAATGTCATCAACTTGAAATTTGGAATAGTTTTAGATGACGGTTACCCTACTATGTATTTTGCAAATAAGATAGAAATTTTATTATATTGCAACACGGACTGAACGGTGGTCTTAAAAATTCGAAGTGGAGCTACTAGGGCATGCGAGGTATCATATGAAAGAGCGATTTTTGCACATTCTCAAACATTTTCCTTTTTTTTTAATTGCATAGTTTTCGACTTCTGACAATTTAAAAAAAAAATACTGTTCCCCTTATCTCCGAAGTTTGCATTGAAAAAATCCGAAATTATTCTGTGATTAAAGTTTATGTAAAGATTACAGGAAAAATAAAAATATGTCTCTAAATAGCACACTTTTTCAGGAAACATCAACAAAAATTATATTAGTTCCACTATTTGTCAAAAGATGGTGCTGAGCAAGAACTGCAATATTCTACACCGCAGTGTGCAGTGTTAAAATTCTCTGACGAATACAGGCCTCGCCGATGAAAATTTAAAATGGTACGGAACCCTCGGTGCGAGTCCGACTCGCTCTTGAACTGTTTTTTTTTTATTACCTTTATATTACAAATAGTCGCTCAAGAATCAAGTTAGATTACAATACGGCCAATGAATTATGGCCCGTCTTGAGATACGCTCTCCGACACACTCGCCTTAAAGAATGTTATTGCTCAGCCTTGTACGCAAAGTTCGGACCGGCCATGATTCATCAGCCGTATTGTAATCGGGGAAAGCCATAACTAACTAGCATAAGGACTATTCTTGCTTGCAGTGCTCGGCTGCTATAGGTCCGTAGCGGTAACAGATGTGGTCATCGTGTGCAAGGGATTTTGTTTTCAAAGTGGTTAGTTATGGGTTTCCGGTGAGTGAATCTAAGATAAATTATCAGAGATTCTGAATTGAGGTATAATATTAAGTTGAACGAACACTCACCTGTATTACTTTTGGAACTGTGCGCCGTACTGTGAACTCCATTCTCCACCGCCTTACTCTTCGGCTTGTCTGCCTCAATAGCCACTAGTTTCGAGGGTTTCTTAACTTTCTTAACTTCAGCCGTATTAGGCCCCGCCCCATTCACCGTGGTCTGCTGCTTTATAACATCCTTCCTATCTTTTATATCCTTCTTGCTGAGTAGTTTCACTTTGTCTGGTGCAACTTTAGGGGTTATCAACGCATCGGCCTTGGGGTTTGCAACCGGTTCTGGTACTTGTCTCCTGGCCTTCAACTCGGCTTGTTTTTTTGCTAACTGTCTTGCTCTCTTTATTTCTTGTTCCTGTTTCATTCTCATTAGGTTCTCTACCTTCGCTGTTCGGTATACCTCTTCGTCGTATGACCGGTCGAGGTTCAGAGCTTGTAAGCCGTCTTCTAAGTCCAGAGTTGTCGGCTGATACTTAGCTCTTCTCTCCTCTCTGTCTAGCCGATCGAGCGTCCTTGAATCTCGATCTAGTGACGGTGAAAATCGATTTCTTCCATCTCCCTCTTGGTCTTTGCTCGATAAATTCCTAAACACGTAATCCCAGCTCTCGTAAGTCCCCATGCCATCCTCCCTTGCTTTGCTAAGAGCTGGTTGCGTATCAGATCGCGGTAAACTTGGTAGTGATACGTCACTGAGCCCAGATTTCGACGTGCTATTTCTTCGGGAACTTTCCAGATGTCTCTTCTTATGAATTCTGTCTTCATCTTTGTACCTTTCGAATTTGCCGTTTTCGTAAACTGATGGCGTGTCTAGTTCGATGAGTTGAGCTGTCGGGACAGCGGGGTACCTGTACTGTGCCATTGGGGGATATCCGTTCACGGGGACCGTAGCTGCATGTTTGATAGGGGCGTATACTGGGGTGGGGAGCATGTAGGGGGACTGTACGGGGTAGTAGTAGGGGACTCCGTAGGGGGTCATCATTGGTATGGAGCTGCACTGTGAGAGGGTGACGGGCACGTCGGGGTGCATGTGTTGCGGGAGGGGGTACATCATGTGGGGTAACATAGGGGGCACCATGTAGGGGGAACATTGGAGCACTGGCTGTATTTCCTGGTCTGTTTCGTCGCAGATGTGGTTACAGTGCTGAGTACCGTGGTACCTGTCGTCGACGAGTCGGCTTCGGTAGGCTTCGGAAGCAATCGTTGTTGGTATGTTCGAGTATATTTCTGAACCTGGAAGTAAAACGTTGAATTTGGACATTGATTTGAATTCGTAAGCATATTCCAAACTTTTCAAGAATACACTAGATACAGTATCACAAACAAAATAATAATAAATAATTATTGCTTTGTGCATTCTTATGGTTCAACTGGCCGGGCCGCTATTGATAGTAGTGTACATTTATATTTGTAATTAAAAAATCTATAAAAAGTTATTTTAAATATTATGAACTTCTGATCATTTTCAACCTTAATACTCGAACATAAAGTTGAATAATGTTTGCGATATATGTTTAGGCCTGTCTGTCATCAGAGAAAATGTAAAAACAAATTCAACTAAAGCATGAAAATAAAGTAATTTTGAAATAAATTACATAAATATTTCTCTTATATGAAACTTAAAACCGGGTTTATTTTTTAATTTTGTGTTTATTATATTTTTGATCGCACAATAAGGCCACGTTGCCTTATTTTTCGAGCCGTTCTTGAGGCGCTAACCCTGAATCTACTGTGTCCTTGATCGAAGAGTGAGGGCTAGGCCGACCAGATCCCGCCATGTAGTAACACGTCATGCTAATGCACGGCTATACACTATACGGACGGATATCTTGAGATAAGTCCTAACTATTCTCACTAAAATAGAATAGTACTCACTCTCACTATACACAAACTTGTTGTTCCGCTCCACGTGCGGGGGGGCGGCGAGGCGCGCGGCGGCGGCGTGCGGGGGCGCGGCGTGTTGCACTCTCTCGTGCCACACGTCACGCCACGACACGCGACAGCCGCGCGTCCAGGATTCTTCCCAGATGTGGGACATTATCTGGATAGGAGCATCACAAATTGTTTGAAGCCGCGTTTACTGCATGTGGTGATATTTGTAATTGATAAATGAATGATTAATGTAAGAAATGTGCTACTACGATAGTTTTAAGGTTATTGCATATTCGATATTAAGAGGTCCGGTTATTTCAGAAGTACAAGATTTTAAGATGTATAATTTAAAAAATCACTTTTTTATATTTGAACAATTCCGCTATGTATATTAATTAGTGAATAAGATTTTCACAAAAAAACTGTTTTTTTTATTTTTCATCTAAAATTTGATTTTTACGATTACCATTTTATTTCCCTGGGACGGCTATATTTTTACCACCTCATATATTACCCATAATTATTCAAGCAAATAAATATTTTGATTTGAATTATAACACTCATTTGTTTAAATATTACATAACTTATTTACTACACGAGCAAGTACAGTGAGAACGCGAAAATAAAAAACGGAAGACCAGTAAACATTTAAACGCGGGCTAAGATAAATTGCTGACTGCTAACTCATATTAATCAATCAAATCAAATGACGAAAGAAAATACGTTTATTTGCGGTAAACATGACGCAAAGAAAGAATACAAACACAAAAAGGAGGGAGGAAATATGCGTCACATCCACGAAAAACGGGTATTGCTCAGCATAATTCTACGACCCTATGCGGGCCGAGCCCCAGCGCTGGTTTTCAGCGAGAGCCGGTGTTGACGTGATGACGTCAACGCCGGAATTCTAAAGTTAACGCTTTCGTTAGGTTTTGAAATTATAACTGTTAAAGTAGCTATCCACGAGGGGCAGTACCTATCTCAAGTACCCAAACTGGAGATTCTTTACTACAAACTATCAATTACTCCGTATTAGAGAATTCTAGAACACAAACTGCTTTAACACGTAGTACGCATTTCATAATGGCTGAGATAATGGGATTTTTTTTTAAATTGACAATTCAACAATCGTACATATTTTGGAAACATTCGATTGTGTCTTAGGGCTATGACAATAGAATACAAAAAGATACTATAGTTAGTACAAATATAATACTTCATTACTCATATTATTCATAATGCATAATTAAACAGATTTCGTTATTAGGAAATGAATTAAAGAGATTCGCCAACCCCAGCGTGGTTTAAACAGACTCGATAAATCGAATGAACCCCAAGATTTGCACTAGCCGCTGGAGCCTCATGCTTCATGGCGCTACAGAGGCCAAATAAAATAATTATTAATCTATGTAATTTACCTTATCCAATAGGTACTAAGTATTGTGGAATACAATACTTAGTCATATAAACTAAATAATACAAGTACTTACTTACATACATAACAATAAATGTAAGTAAATCACAAATAAATGATCATTATGGACTGTTGCAATGTGAAACAAGGCTAAATTAGATACATAAAAAAACTCACGCCTCCTTCCCATAGGGCTAGACAGAAACTACAGAACGCCACCTGCTACGATCCTTACATACTTGCGTGTATGACCAGATGTAAGAGCGTAAACGAAGCAAAATTATTTAGATTTAAAAAAATCCTATAGTTTGACCGGGACCGCTGTTCCGCGCCGCGAGCGAGGCGAAGCGGGGGTAGCGTTGACGAATGAGCGACGGGCGTAACGCCGCGCGTTGTAAACGGTGACGAATGAGCAGCTTGTATTGCCCCCGCCGTCTCGCCGCGCAAATACCTAAGACGCGGAACAGCGGTCTCGGTCAAACAATAGGACTTTTTAAAATCAGGTAAACATTTGTAAAATATATTGAATAAAAACCGGCCAAATGCTTGTCGGACTCGCACACGAAGGGAAACCCTTCGTGCGTACCACCGTACAATACTTAACACAAAAACGCCGAAAAAAAAAAACACGTTTCTTGTACGGGCCCCTTTATTTCGTTTTTATTATTTGTTGTTATAACAGCAATAGACATACACATTCTGTGAAAATTTCAACTGTCTAACTATTACGGTTCATGAGATACAGCCCGCTGGAAGACAGACGGACAGCAGAGGCTTAGCAATAGGAACCCCGAAAAAAAGATGGCGGCCTTAGTTCTGATTATGACCACGTGCCAAAAGGTTCTTATATTGTACTTATAGCTTTTACACATAATATTAATAGATAGGTCAACAAGATAAAATTGTATACCTGACACTCGCACTGCGCGATAAGAGCATCCCTAGACACAGCGGCGACCATGTCCGGACAGATGGGCGCGTCCAGTTCAAACCGACCAGCGCCCATAGACTTGTAACCCATCGCTTGGAGAAGGGTCTCGGCTCCTACCATGTTGGCTTCCACTTCGTGTTTGAAGTAGCCGCAGTATAACTGGAATAAGTATGCATTGTTTAGAGCTCAGCACAGTAGCGTAAAATCTAAAAATCGCGACGTCACCTTATCTTACCACCATTGTTAAAATCTTATTAGGGCTTGGCAGGAGTTAAAACGGACTTGCTAAAGCTTTTGGATATCCAGAACATAAAAACTATTTCTTCATGAACTTATTCAAGAAGAATATTTATCTGTCTTTTTTTTTCATAAGTATGAGCAGGCTAGCTGATGATGAAGTAGAAAATCTTTCAAAGATACTGGTCATCATCAACTCAGCTTATCGCAGTTTTACTGCTGGACATAGTGGATACAGGCCTCTACCAAATTGTACCATAACACCCGGTCTTGCACCTTACGCATCCGATCTAACCCAGTTGCCTTTTTAAGTCGTCAATCTACGACTGGGGTCAAGGTTACTTCTAAGCCCACTCTCACACGGGATGACGGCAACTCAATCTAAACTGGTTGGCAACGGTAACTGGTAGTCTCACTTGGCGCAACTAAAGTTGTATTAATTTTAGTAATTCCATCATGCTCCGACGACATGACACACGACCAGTCTGTCATACTCACCCGTATGACTTTATACTCCTTCCTCCAGGGCTGAGCCAGCAAGTTGGCCGCATACCTGGCCAGTGCCGCCCAGCCCAGGCCAGCTCGATACGCGCTGAACTCCGTCAACTCATTTATCGTCTTTTGGAACACTTTACCGGTCTCCGCAAGCCCGAATTTGCACTCATGAGGCACTAGTGATAGGTATTCTATTATGTAGTCTGAAACGAGAAAAAAGCACATTTAAAAGCAAACTTTTAGCAATCATAAGCGTCGGGAAGCTAATGAATGGCAACCTTAATTCTGATGTAGACTGTAAATGAAGAAATTACAACAGCTGTTCTTGGATCCAAAGACAAATAACTTGGATCTAATCAAAACAGTCTCCGGATAGTTCGTATTTATGCCAATGAACGCATTTTCCTTCTTACTTTACCCAGCCATAATAATATCTAGATCTATGTAATTCGGCTATGTTGATAATATCTATAAAGCAGTGGCCCACAAATGACAATGCACAATAGCAGTTAGTTATGCTCCATCTATTAGCGAATATTTGGCGCATAACTTTCCACTTTTGTCACTACAACAGCGTCATGGTAGTCATAATGAAAGTCTGCAAACCACTCCTGAATTCAAATTATTATACACGATAAATTTAATAATTGATGGACATGGAAATGTATAAGAATTGATGGATTCGTTTGTATTCGGAAATTCGATGATTCACGAATGACATTAAGAAAATACTCGGACTGTAATGTCATTATTACTGATAGTGTCTAGACCCGTTTGTAATTTGTTACTGTCACATTTTCAGCCTAAAGGCAAACAGACATAGGCCTCCAAGCGTCGCCACATTAACCCGTTCGTGCTTCTCGCTTGCAGCGAATTCGCGCGTCCTTCACCAGGTTATCGGTTCACCTTGTTGAAGGCCTACCCACGCTGCGCCTCAGTCAGAAATCAGCAAATCCTACTCCAACTAATATTATAAATGTGAACATTTGTATGTTTAGGAGTTCGTAAATTTGAACCTGTTTTTAGCAATCAAAAGGTATGTTTGGTACGCGGGTAGACCATGACCTGAATTAAGAAAAAGGATACTTTTTATCCCAGGAGTACGTTTCCGTGGGATAATTTTTCCAATTGATGTCATTTTCCGACCTCCACGCGGGCGAAACCGCGGGCAAGCTTGTTTGTGATGCACTAAGGTAGCCCGCGAAATTAGAAAGAGGATTTTGTGAAATAGTCATTCAATAGGGTAATTCTAACATAGGGAGTTGTATAGATTATTACGTAAATACATATTTGTTACGGTCCGGAATCATATTTTGATCAACATACAACCTCACCTGCTCCCTAATTGCGTAATATCAATCACAATGTGAATCGTTTTAAAAGAGATTGCTAATCCATTGCATCATAAGTTCGATAAAAAAATCTACTCAACAACGTAAATAACTGAATGTTGTAGAACTGTCAAATGAAACAGATTACTCTTAAAAAATTTACAGAAAATTTGTTACGCAAGTAGATAGCTGCCTAACGGGAGATTGGAGGGCCAATAACTCTCCTTTGAATTTCGCGGGATACCCTGGCCCTTTCTTTTAAAATAACATCATCATACAGCTATTTTTTACCTTCGAGTTTCTTCTTCTGTTCCAACTTTTCTGGGCTGTCATCTGTCTCGAGGTAGCTGTAGTGAGCGTCCTCGATGCGGCGCCACAAGGTGGGCAGCCGCTCACGGAGAACCGCGTCACCCATGCCCGACGAGCACGTCATCACCATCACAATAGGTACCGGTCAGGGGTCAACTGGGGAACGAAAGAAGAAGCATATAAATATGCAGGTACAGGAAATGTACGCAAAAAAGTTTTCGATTGGCTATGGATCCAATGGGACTCAAAGAAATGCACTTCAGTCCTGACATTTTTAATAAGATCTTTTCTTTTGAGGAAAATATAGAATAATCTCTAGAATGGCCTTACAAAGGAAGAGCCACGTAGATATCAGTGAACCTGTCCCGTCAATAGGTAGTATGAATCAATTAGATCATCGAGTAGCGTATTTATTTGTCCACACGCAGGTACACCGTTTTTAAATTTGATCGAAACGCACTGTGAACACGACGCCCAATGTTTTCTTACAACCTGATTTTAAAAACCAACGAGCATATTGGTGTAAAGCCCGTACACTTTGCCGAGCGAAGGGCTCGCCAAACGTGTACTGGGGGCTATACATTTTATCAGGCAAAAGCTCTCCGCAAATGCTCATTCGCCGTGAGCATTACGTCGAACGCAGCGTCGCGCATTCGCAAGAACGTTACATTACATGGTAATGCTTTTTTTAATTGAGCTTTTGTTTGTGTTGTATCATTCTTAAGAACATTACATTACATAGTAATGCTCTAGTGTATACTGACTTTTATAAAAGCAGATAGTGCTACGAAAAGTGAAATGCTCGGACTTGCGCACAAAATAAGTGAAACACTCGAAACCAGCAGGAAGTCCTAAAGAATCATAGTTGCACATAAGGTTGGCCAAATTGATCGGAAAACCGACGCCCGTTGAGTATGAAATATTCTCCAAAACTAACTACGAATCTGAAAGTGGATTATAAGAAGGTGAACTGCCAATCTGACGAGGATAATTTTGGTACTTAAACCAAAAGTGAAATCTTAACTGGTACTATATTACTAGGCAGTTTGTTTTCTCGTTTGCCGCATGCCAATAGATATACTGTGCTCAGACTTGGCACTCAGAACAATAACGAAACCACAGTAGATAATGTTGAAAGGTGAGTAAATCATTCAAAAATAATGACTGGTAGAGTTTAACCTACATCTCTTTCAGTTAGTGCAATCCAGTTAATTATAGCCTCGAAAATAGGGTACTGGTACTTCGCTTTTAAAAAGCTGAAGCGATCAGATAATATTTCTTGCAACGTAAGAGGCCTTTAGTTATGTATTTTCTAGTTTTAAACGTAGATTATTATTCCTTAACTGTCCCTAGGATATTCCCAGTTACGTTCATCCAATCAAATATGAATCGAAACCCTGGATGTAGCACAAAAACACAAGCAATCGTGTTGTCAAAGATCTATTAGTCTTGGTAATCACGCCATCCATGCTTAGCTAAACAGGAAATACAGATGGAGTTCGGGGTTACGACCACAGGTAGGAAACAAAAGCGACGGTGCTTCAGATCGATGTAGCAGGCTTATGCAAGGGAGGAGAATCGCACCACCGCGTGAAGGAACCTAGTAATTATACACGAATAGACGATTTAAATCGCAGATATTTAGCTTCGTAAAGTCCGAAAGGGAGATCGTGGCCCCCGGCAACAGGGCAACCGAAGGAACACGGGTGGGTTTTAGTCAGTAAGAGTCTGACACGCCCTCCCGCTCCGCCCAGAGCGAGAGAAATTACTTGACTCCCACCCAAAAAAAAAAGGTATTTAGCTTCTTGTAATGTAGAAGCAGAAGTGGCCCAGTGGTAATGGCCGCGACTTAGGAGTTGTACGTCGTAGGTTCGAAACTAGAGGAAGTAGGAAGTACAGATGGAGTTCGGGGTTACGACCACAGGTAGGAAACAAAAGCGACGGTGCTTCAGATCGATGTAGCAGGCTTATGCAAGGGAGGAGAATCGCACCACCGCGTGAAGGAACCTAGTAATTATACACGAATAGACGATTTAAATCGCAGATATTTAGCTTCGTAAAGTCCGAAAGGGAGATCGTGGCCCCCGGCAACAGGGCAACCGAAGGAACACGGGTGGGTTTTGGTCAGTAAGAGTCTGACACGCCCTCCCGCTCCGCCCAGAGCGAGAGAAATTACTTGACTCCCACCCAAAAAAAAAAGGTATTTAGCTTCTTGTAATGTAGAAGCAGAAGTGGCCCAGTGGTAATGGCCGCGACTTAGGAGTTGTACGTCGTAGGTTCGAAACTAGAGGAAGTAGGAAGTAGGCACTTTACTTTGTGTAAATTATTTCATCACCACTGCTCTCAAAACGGTAAAGGAAAAAATCGTGAGGAAACCGGCATGTCCTAGAACAAAAACTTCGAAGACATGTGACATCTACCAACCAACACTGGGCCCGCGTGGTGGATTATAGGCCACTCCCACTCAACAGGAGGAGGCCTGTGCCCCAGCAGTGGGAACATTATAGGCTGATTATGTGTGTGCTATGTGGTAATGTAGGTTTTATCCTAAAACTTTTAGATCGTCCTCCACCAACTTCACGGCACCAGCCAAGCATGGCAACAAAATGGACCGACTTCTAAGACTACCGAATTCTTCGTAATCTTGGTTCAGGAGCTCAAGTTATTAAAAGGAACTAAAGAGCAAAGTTAGGAGTATTAACAGCCGCTCGGATCAATCCATCAGGTTAAGCTACGCTTGCCGGGGTTGGTCCGTGAATGGGTGACCATCTTTACATACCAAGACCCCTCCTTGCCTCGGAAAGTACGTTAAGCCGTTAGTCCCGGCTGTCATTTGTAGATCTTTGACAGTCGTTACGGGTAGTTAGAAGGCCAAAAGTCTGTCAACCAGCCTTACCAAGGGGTATTGTGTTACGTAGGTAGTAACTGTCGTGGAGGCCAAATAGGCAATCGCTCCGTGTAAAACACTGGTATTCAGCTGCATCCGGTTAGACTGGAAGCCAACCCCAACATAGTTGGGAAAAGGCTAGGCAGTTGATGATGAGTCGTAATATCACTCAAATCAAAACAGTCGGGACATAGGTAAGTACCCGTTACATCAGATTAAAAATGTTCTACTACCATCTGGAATCGCTTTGAGCACAAACAACTAACAAACACAGTCACCACATTCTAGCGGTACCTACTATTATTTACTGTTGATAAACGATTAAATCACGCACAACCCGTGTTATCAGAACAACAGCAACGACTGGCATGTATCCATGACAACAAACATTGTTATCAAACATAGAATGCAATCGAAGAATAGTCGTACGCAACTTCAATGCAAAGAGAACATTAAAAACTTGGCCGTATACTACAGCACGACGCGGCATGGCATGCAATATAGTATTTTAATAATGGCATAACATACTTTGTTACTACATAGATAAAGTTCAAATTACAATGGCATGTACTAGGGTCTCGAAGTCAGGGTCAGGGCACACTGCGACAGATTGTTTCGCGCTATGTGGCATATGTTTCCAGTTTCTCTTTCTACTGCATTGATCGCAGTCTGATCCATTGAGCCTAGAACTGAAATCCCCTTTTTGACTTACACTATGCGAGCACCTAAATAAATGCCTAAATAGAAGCGCTCTGTCGAATTTCCAACGCTCGCTCGTGTTATCGCCGAAAGTTGAAAATCCAACTTACAAAGTAATCTACCAATTTTTGTAGCAACTTGAATTAGCATTACAAGTATATAATGTTTCATGTAGACCTCGATGAGTACACGGATTGCGAATCCTTTGTCTTGAAAAAAAGTACGTTGCCGTGCCGTGCTCCGGTAGATACAAAGCATAATAGTAGCAGCAGTCAATCAGCTATTGAAGAGCGGCTCGCACAATACGCGAGTGAGTCATGCAATTGTTCAGCAAATACATCGATGGTTCATTCATTCATGACAATGAATTATTTTTCTTGTTGGGTCGTTTTAAGGCTCCGCAGACAGGCGCGACACGACACTGGTTGAGCAATATCCGTGAAGTTTTCATATACTTAAATTGTTCCAGCAGCGTCACGTCGCACCTGTCTGCGGAAGCCTTTATGCGTTTGAGTATGTTGTAGTATAAATTTCCAATGATATTATATGTCATCATTTGAACTTTGAACAGATGTTTGTTGTTGTTTAGTGTACGACTGAGGGGTCAAAGTTAGGTGATAGGTATATTTTTTGTATGGTAACATTAACATGTATTTTCCAATCTACAATTGTGATACATATGTGGTGTTTTTACGTACTGTTAGGATGCTAAATCAACATCTTGATAGAAATATCTCAATTTTTGTCTTGTATTTTTTTTTTTTTTATCTTGTTTTCCCATATCGCAAAAGTCTGAGCCAAATTAAGAGAAAAAAAATCCTAATCCTCAAGCATATGTATATTGAAAAGTTTGAGTCATTTGAAGTAGAGTGGACAATGCAGCCTGTCTCAGTGATAAAAAAAAAAAATTTAAGTAACAAACAACTGTTTTGTACAAACATTTTGCCATGAATAAACAAACTGCCCAGTTAAGGCATACATAAACATTATGGAAGGCTATAAGGGTATAAGTTACATAAAAAATTACCATAATAATATGATGTCATTGACAGATAATGTGAACTTTTTTTTGTGTTTGTTTCAGTACAGCCACTATCTACCAGACAGGATAGATTTGAAAATATCTTCCAAATAAGGAATGAAACTTATCAGAATTTAGTGAAACAGGCAATTAATGTCCATTACAATATAATTATTACATATTATTCAGTCAGCAAAATTAAAAAATTTGTATTACTAAGTATGAGTTTTGTTATAATACCAATAAAAATCTAGGCATTTTTTTTTTTTACTTTATTGCCTCTTTTTATGCATTTTATTCTAAAATGCCAAACATGAATCTCTCCACCAGCCTTCGTTGACTGGTAGAGTCTGCCTTTGTACCTTTTAAAATTCAAACTCAAAGCATCTATTTCAATGAAACCATTTACAGGTACTTTTGAATTGAAATGAACAAAAAGTCGGTTAGTTAGTGTGAGAAAGTCGAATCTAGTTGCCCATTCCAAAAGGTAGATCTCTATGGAGAAGAACGGGCAAGAAACTCCAAAGACACTATTAAATCAAGATCTTACAAAATCCTGTTTACATTACATTACTTTTGTTGCTTTTAAAAAAAAATTAAAGAATCAATTGAAAATATAAGATTAAATAATAAATATTAGTAAGTTGTAATATTATTAGTATTTAGTATAGTAGTAGTTAATATTTTTAAGCTGTGTCTGACTAAACCAAGAAAAATACTAGCTCAATCCAGATAACTTGGCCTATCTAATCAATAAGGAAATAAAAATGTAAAGAAATAAGTACTAGGTTATGGTTTCTATGGGTCTATGTCACTAATGCCACCCGAAATAAAGTTTTATATTATTATATATATTATTGAATGTGAGGTCTAAATTTTAATAGCAAAAATGTTAAGAAAACATAAACATTTAAAACTGTATACTGTCTTATTACTTAATAAAACAAGAATTCCAATATTATTTTTATTTGGATTCCATAAAATTGTTATCAGTCAATGAGCTGATAATGGTGGAGCCTTGATAACAAATGAAGAAGTCAATTTGTTAGGAACATATAATTGTGTGATAAGGTAACACATACAGATAAGTTTATCATATGTGTGATATGACTCATGCACTATTTATTACTTACTGTTAAGTATTAGCACTTAGATTACTCGGTAGGTATTATTGGTCCAACTGAAAAAAAAATCAATGCTTTTGGTTTCAGATTTCAAATAAAATTATGAGACAATAATGTGTTTTATTATTTCTTAAAATTGTGCCCATAAAGTTGTTTTTTTATTGTTATGTTTTACAATGTTATGTTAGAAATTCCGTTTGAATCAATATGATTGGATTAAAACAATACAAAACATTCCATGCCATATTTTCAGCTGTGTTTCAAGGAAAGGACTCCTATCAATGTAAACAATAAATAAAAACATTAGCACCGGTTAGTATGGTTTGCTTAGTAGTAACTAACAATTTAGACAGCAAATGCAATATGATACAATAAAACAAAGAACTGAAGATATGTGAAATTTGGTTCTGACTTTAAATTCCTTATTTCATAGTAAATAATTTGATGATTTCAAGGAAATCATTCTAAATATTTATAACTTTACACAGCTAATGAAGAAACCAATTAGAAATATACAGTGTGTAAATTAGAGAAGATACGGGCAGTAATTATCGCATTAAATGAATCTAAGAAAGCGACGTCGCAGCAAAAAATATGCTAATGATCATACTCCCACGCGATACACCAATGTGCGATTCAAACAAGATTTAACCTAATTCTAGGCTACAGCTGTTAGCTATAATGAATAGGGTCTAACGAACTTACCGTACAGGAAGAACATTCTTTTCCTGGATGTCAAAATTTATTCCAATGCACCGAAACTAGAGCGGACAAAAATAGTTCACCCAAAATAAAAGCGACCGCTGGGAACTGATTTCCAATTATCACAAACAAGTATTATACACATTTCATAATCACAGCTTAAATCAGTATACAATAAAAGCGATAAATCCCCAGTAAATATCAAAGAAATAAAAAAATAGTAGAACAGAATTTTGGGATTTTGTTTTGACGTTTATTACTACCTGGCACAGACCATCAATGAAATAAGATTTTGACGTACATATTGACGTTTCGTTACTCGGTTGTCTCTGGCTGCGTTCCGAGTTACGATGTAATCGATCAAGCGGTTTGAGCGTGCTAACACCCGTTTCGAGTTAAAAATAAAATAATAAAATTGTTTATTGATCAAGAAGGTACAGATGGCGAGAAAAACAAAACATACACTAGTTACAAGCAAGTTGTGCAAAGTTATGTAAATACATTTTATGGTAGAACTTTTTGATGTAAGTACATGGAACATCTGTTGACAATTTACCTTACTCTGTCTCTTAAACTAAGATATACGGTATATTTACCTGTATCCTATCCTAAGAGACAGTGGACGGCCATAAAGTTATGTTTTATTATTACCTATAATTTAAGTAAGGACCCTGTCGATCTACCCACAAGTAAACAATTTTCAGATAATGATAAGTGAAATTGAGTAAAATTAAATATTAAATTAAATTAAATATTAAATAAAGAACTTAATTCTTTTGAGTGTGTATGCGTGTGTGTGTGTGTGTGCATGTATGTGCGTGTGTACATGAGTGTGCATGAGCTAGGTTATGTAGGTTAATAGTTATTCAATATGATCATAGTCTTGTTGAAGTAGCCACTCTATAAGTTTCCGTTTAATTCCCCATTTTGTCAGATCAAGTTTGTTTAGGAATTTGTGAATTTTTCTGTAAATGAGACAGCTCAGAATATGAAATTGATGTTTGGCAAGGGCTATTCTATGAGGAGTACTAGGAGGGTTAAGGTGCATTTTTTTCGGTTGGAAGGAGGTCAAGGAGGTAGGAATGAATGTTTTTTTATGAACTGAGTTGAGCACAAAGAGTTGCCATACTGTGAGAATTTTACAGACGGAGTACAGTTGAGTTGTTGGGTATCTGTAGGGTTTTCTGGTCATAACTTTAAGTACCCCTCTCCTCTCTCTGTGCCCTCTCTAGTTTGAGAAGGAATGTTTTACTCGCCCCTCCCCACACCGTTACGCAGTATCCTAGTACCTATGGACACAGGCCAAGGTACACCATTTTTATGGTCTCGAGATTTGTGGAGTCTCTCAGGGACTTAAAGATATGTAAGAGACGGAGGGTTCTGGTGGTGAGACCATCAATTCGTTTTTTCCATTTTAGTTCACTATCTATTTGAACACCTCGATCTTTAACGCAGTTTGTTCTGGTAAGATTGGGACAACAACACGACGTGTGGGCGAAGTAGAGAGGACCTGACATGAGTGAGCAGTAATCGAGAAAGTGTATGAAGGTGATTTTTTTTTTTTTAATAGCAAACGATATGTAGTTGGATTTTAGTAAGTTGAGTGTATGTAGGTTTGAGTTTAGCCATGTCATTATCGTACGTAATGCAGACTCTACTGCAGTTTTAAGACTATCCCATGTAGGTCCATATACTATTAACGCCGTATTATTAGCGTAAATAAAAATTTTACATTTTGGGAGCTTTAAATTGCATAGGTCATTTATGTAAATTTGGAACAAACTAGGCCCCAAAATGCTACCCTGCGGGACACCGAAGGAGTTAAGTTCTTCGTCACTAAGGTACGTATTGATTTTAACTCGTTGAGTGTGGTTACTCAAGTAATCTTTAAATATTTCTAGGGCAATCCCTTACACACCAAGCAAATCCAGCGTAGAGATCAGTAATGAAACAGAAACTGTGTCAAAGGCCTTGGACAAGTCTAGAAATATGCCAAGGCATTTAGTTTTACTATCCAGGTTCTTTGTTCTGTTGATGTAATTTTCCGGAAGCCCTATTGATTCTCAGCGATTATTTTATACCTATCCAAAAAACCTTTGAGGCGGTTGTTGAGTATCCTTTTGAGAATTTTAGAAAGTACCGGTAGCACCTAAATATGGCTGTAATTATTGACATAGTTTCTGCCTCCTCCCTTATAGATAGGATGCACTATAACTTTCTTAAATCGTCCGGAAAGACACCCTTTTGCAGTCAGCAATTAAAAAGGTAAGTAATGTGAGGAACCAACACATTTTTGCAGTTCTTTAACAGTAAGGCTGATATTCCATCCCAGCCAACAGCACTGTCATTATTTAATTGAAGAATAAGGGACTCTACTTCGGCTTCATCTGCGTCTAGCAGAGGCAATGAATTGGTAGTTGTGTTGGAGATATTAGAGGATGAACGCTGTTTTGGAAGCAGGAGGGATTGTGCACCAGATTGGATATTTGCCGCCAGGTTCTTGCCAACGTTAGCGAAGAAATGGCATACCTTGTTTACAGAAGAATAAGGATTATCGCATAAACTTGGTAGCTCTTCAGGTATAGATCGAGTTTTAGTTGGGTTTGTAATATTTTTAATGGTTTTCCATAACTCTCTAGGATTATATTGTTTGATATTATTGATGTTTTATTAGTGATTAATTTATTCATAGATAGATTTGCATCGGTGGTTTCGAAAATAACAGAAAAATCCGAGTTTTGTAGATTCTGAACAATTGCGTCATGATTTATACGGGTGGCAGTGTAGCGTAGCTTTCGCACAAGTTTGGGGTCAGCGATTGATAAAAGAGTGGGTCTGTGATCGGTAATGTGAGTGTCTAGAAAAAGTGTGCTTACGGGTGAGTTTGTTTTTAGGAATGTGTGATCTAGGCACTTGTCTAACCGGGTAGGGAATAAGTGGGTGGGTAGAAGCCAGTTAGCGTGAGCGCGATAACGATGTCTCGTGAATCGTCATAGGTGACGTCACGACATGCGCCATCTTCCGATAACGCCGATCGTGCCCTAAATTAATATCACTATGAACGCTGTCAAAAATGACAATTGTGCTGTTTTATTTTGAGTCTCATCATACCTTTTTTTTTTTTTTGTGGGTGGGAAATCATCAAATAACTTCTCCCGCTCTGGGCGGAGCGGGAGGGCGTGTCAGACTCTTACTGACTAAAACCCACCCGTGTTCCTTTGGTTGCTCTGTTGCCGGGGGCTACGATCTCCCTTTCGGTTTTCTTCGCAACCCCGGCAGGCATCGGCCCTAGTGGACCCCTTCAATTCTGCTGACATCTCTTTGAGGCGCGCGTGGAACGAAACGCGCCGTCGACCCGGGCCTGGTCCTTATCGGACGGTGCCACCGATTGCTCACAGTCCGCAAGCCCGCGCCGTGCCGCGCGGTGGCCGGAAATCGCCTCGCGATTCCCGACGCCCTGGGCGTCTCCTCCTGCGGCGGTAAGGGGCTTGAGGGCGCGAAATTCGCCTCTCCCTCACGCGTTCCGCCTCCTCCTTCGCGAGCATTACAGCTTCGCAGAAGGAGGTGACGGCCTCCCATTTACGACGGGAACCAGAGCCGGACGCGAGAGATCACCGCCGCCGATCGCCTCCACGAGGACACGGCGATGCTCCGCCCAAGCTGGGCAGACCTCCACCGTTTGCTACACCATGTCCTCCGGGCGATCTACACAATGGTGACACCCGGGCGTTTCCTCCCGCCTTATCCTGTGCAGGAACCTCCCGAAACAGCCGTGTCCGGTGAGGACCTGCGTCAGGCGGACAGGACGCCGTGGCGCCTCTCTAGCCACTCCTCAAAAAGGGGTCTTATCGCCGCAATTGTGGCGTGCCCAGCGCTGGGTTGCGACAATCACACTCTCCATGACGCCATGAGATCCCGCCGGAGCTCTGTCCGCTGTGCCGCGATTTCTCGCGGCAGCGGAGTTAAGCCCCGGCGTTTCGCCTCCTCGCGCTACTCCCAAATGTGCGCGAGGACCTTTGCCTCCTGATCCTATGGCGGTAATCCGGCAAGGAGGCTCGCCGCCTCGCAGGAGACCGTGCGGTATCCTCGGGCCAGCCGGATGGCCATGACCCTCTGGGACGCGTACAACCGGCGGGCTGGCCGCAGCCTTAGTGAACGCGCCCACACCGGTGCCCCGTAAGTCTCATCATACCTAACGTGGCATTTTAGAAATTTTGCTTCTGGCTATTGTCGCCACCTAACCAAAGAAGAAGAAATCATTTGTTGTATATGCACAAATAAATAAGATATGCAAGTTTTGACGATGAGCGAGACTGTCTGTGACCGCGTTCGCATCAGAACTGTTCTGAATTGTAAAATCTCACAAGAGAAACTCAGGCACCTAGCTGGTAAATTGCTCGAATAGCTCGTTTTTGAAGAACAAATACATTATAAATGTCTGTGGCTTTACCCCACAACAGAATGCCGTAACCTAGCTGTATCAACGTCATTGTACTGTCTTACTTTCCTGACGGCGCAGGCGGCCGAACTTAGCCTTCCCGCTAGGCTTGCTATGTGAGCCCCGCTGAAATTAGCCGAGTCTACAGTTTCAAGCACCTATTTTAACTAAAACAATGTTGGGTCCTAGATTTCTAACATCAGGTACATAAGGCGAACTTTATACATATAATTTTCTTGGTATTGAGAACTAATTAAGTTATTTATCATAAACCAATCCGTAACCATTGAGAGTGGACTGTTTACGTCGTCAAAACCTTGTCTATTCCTGTCTACTTTAAAAATAAGAGAGTTATCATATGCAAACAGTACAACGTCACAGATACTTATCCTAGTAAAATAGTTAGTCATTGACATACAATAAGAATAAGAATGGACCCAGTATTGCGCCTTGAGGTACACCTAACTGAACTGGTAGCCCGGTAGATTTTACACCGATAACATCCGTTAGACATATTGGAACCTATTATGTAAATAAGAATTTATTACTTTGAGAGCTTCGTTTTGGACACCATAATGACGTAGTTTATGTAAAACCGTGTCATGGTGCACGCATTCAATGCTTTGGGGAGATCACAGAAAATCGTCATTTTTATTACCTGATTTAAATAATGTTATGACCTTACTATTCTTCATATGGTCAGGAAAAGTTTCTAGATAGGGGCTTACGATGTCTATTAAAATACTTAAAAGTTTAATGAAGATGCCCCAGTAATCACCAGTGTTTTTAGACTTAAAAATACAATAATTGTGTTAAAAACAATAACTACATCACGAGGTACGTGTTCGAAGCTAAATAAGCTACTACAAATAAGCACACTACACAAAAAAAAGTACAAAAAGTTTTCAGCTTTAGACGGGTACTAGTATTATATTATCTGTCATGGGGACGAATTTTAGGAGCGAGTCGTAGATAGATAAGTTGGCGAAAAACTCACTGAATGCCTCAGCTACGTCAGCGGCTATATTAACTAATTTGTTGTCGACTTTAATCTCGATCAAGTTGTTTTTCTTGTTAAAAAACCAACAATTTATTAACAATGAAACTTCCAAGTAAATGAATTTTCCAAGTGGTTTTTACTTTATTATCGGAAGTATCGCTTTAAGTATCGCTTAAAAATTTACTTTTAGCAAAAACACAAATATTTTAAACAATCATGAATACTAAAGTCAACCGCTCAATAATGGTAAAAAATTTACATTGACAGCGCCTTTATATCGTACCAGTAAGGGTGATTTCAGTAGTTCAAGTGTCACTGATGTACGAGTAGTAGCCATGCATCACTCTTAAGCTAGGCGCCCATTAGGGAATGGCCGCAAGAATCCACCTGGCTATACATTTTTACATCTGTCCACTGAACTGCCGCGTCTCTAGTCGACGCAGTCTCATAAAAAAATGTATTGAAGTTAGATTAATTTGTACTACGATGCATTTCAGCCCATCTGCCTCATGAACGCCTAGCGTTATTTTTATGGCGGCTATACACTCCTGTCCAAGTGCTCTCGCAAACTCTCGAGCGAGGGGCTTTACTTTAGCCCGAGAGCGGCCATGTACACTCTCGCCTAGTTCAGTTGAAGTCGTGAATCCATCCCGAGAGGATGGACGCAGACATTGAACTAGCTGCTGCCATTGCTCTATGTGCCATCAGTTAGTTTACACGAGAGTGTAGCGACGCACTCGCAACTGCCGCGAGATCCTTTGACTCAGGCACAAAAAACCGACGCGGGACGGAGAGTGAGCGAAGAACGCCGAGATACACCGAGGCGGGTCGAACGCTCTTATACATCATACATTCTCACACTCGGCCTGTCTCGGTGTGCCTCGGCGAGTGTACAGCCGCCATTTGCGGACCCCATCGCAGCCTCACAGTTTCAGCGAGCTAGAAACGAAGTTTGTATGATTAATTCGTTTTGATTGTGGTATGAAATGGTTGTACTTTGACATTATTGACTTGTCACTGTCAGTGTTATACACACAATTTTTTTTTGAAAATGGTTAAATTTATTCTATTCTCTGATCCTTTACGGCAAGAAGAAATAGACACTTTTTACACGGTTTGTTAATTGCTGCGTGAGAATACATAGGTTACTTGACACAGCAATTTTATTTAATTTACTTACCTCTTCAACAGGCTTGTCAAATGCATCGTTATTATTACAGAGGGTATCCTGAATGCTATCATCCGCTTAAGTTTTTCACAGAAACTGATTATTTGGGGCAATGTCCATCAGAGATGTCTCAGTAAGTGCAGTTGCAGACCATATTATAATGGCCAGAGTGTCGTTGTAGGGACGGACCTGTCTGTCATTATCATTATTCAGGCTGATGCTCATAATTATCCTTATAATAAATTTATTTCACAGGGTGTACCTGAGTTTCCCGGCGTTCCATGTGAAGTACAAGCAACCCGTCTCATGGCCATTAACTCTGGAACGCACTATTGAAATACCCTCACTCCCTGGCAGAACCTTGGCTGGGCAATACAATAGAGACCCTTGTAAACTTTTTACCAGATAAAGAAAAGAAAATTAAGGATTTTATCTATCATATTTACATGCTCTTGGAATGTTTTGTTGTTTTGATAAATAAATTTAATTTGTTTATTTAGATTTTTAATAAAAAGGTCCAGTTTGTAACGGAGCAAAGCAGTAAAAAACTACATTTATTTAAAAATGGTTTGATGATTGCTGATAAAACTGGCAATTACTTCGAGTAGCCGAGTTTTACTGTTTATAGCCTTTAAGGTTTTAAAAGCTTAACAGTAAAAAAGAAAAAAAAAATTTGTATTATCTATTTTTCTATGGCCATTACTGCCGACAAACATCCATAGACAAAAATACTGAGACTGACAAGTAATATTGATTGGCACTTGATTTTAGTCGTTGGCCAGTTTTGGCAAACTACCCACTTGCAAAGATTTCAACCGATGTGATCGATGTCCACCCGGCTATGACCGGCGCGGCGCGCTATCCAAATTATTAATTCCGATAATACACTAGCAAAATTATAGTAAGCTTTGGAAATGGACATTTTATTCGTAGATAATGCAAGACAAGATGAAATAGAAAAATTTTATGAAGTAAGTGCCGTAAAAAAGTACATTTACAGAATTTTTGTTGTGTACTAATTTGGGTCGATAAAGACAAATGTTTATTATATTTTACAGTCCTGCCAACGCCATAGGGACTTCTACCGAGGATATCCCAATGCTCATCATCCTCTAATTTACTTCAAAGATGCAGAATATATGTGGCAATGTCCCAAAGAAATGACTCCGTAAGTACTTCGTGTTATAGAGAGGAATAGAAACCTTAGTTATGCTGAAAGCCTCCTTGATCTAATGACTACTGTCTACGAACTCTCCATGAATACCTACATTGTCGTCTTACGCCGCGAACTTTAACTTATATCCTTAATTTATCAATACTTTAGTGGACTCAACCCAATATCGATATACCTACCTCGGACAGACTCGGCCAAACATCGCCACGAAATAATCTTTATTGTTAAATAAAGGGCTTATTTATTTTATTATTTTCCCTTTCGTCCTAACTTGCGGTTATCTTTCCCCAGTGTATACCTCTCGTTCCCGATGTATCATGTGAAGTACAAACAGCCGGCCATGCTGCCTAACAATGTAGGTCGTACCTCAGGAATGCCATCGTTGCCTGGTCGCACGCTTGCTGGACGATTCAATAAGGCAGCTTGTAAACTATTCGTCAGATAAACTGTAACGGTAACTGTGTTCATATTTACTCATTTGGTATACCTTTAGCATATTTTAACGGGCGTCTCATTATAGTAGGTATTTCTGCAATCAACACGACAGGATGTCACCTAAAACTAAGCCCATCGACCCATTCTTTCCAGGATGCTAAGTAATCTGACAACGCTTATCGGAGGTCGCAGTCTTTATCCCCTAATATCTACCATGACAACATTAATTTTAACAATATTAATAAAGTAGAACATTAAAATAGAACCAATAAAAGTAATAAAAAGAAAAAAAAGACAAAATACACACACTTATAGGTAAAAAGTAGCCAAAAGTCTCATCATTATCTTCTACTCTTATGCTACGTGAGGTCGGCACATTACATTTTTGCGACTAAAAATATTAGTACAAAACAAACCGCCCAAGTGCGTGTAGGACAATTAAGACCACACACAATGAAGGGTACGTAGTTGGGATGAATTTATTCCAAGAACAAACTTACATTCTAGTTGAAAAACATGTTCTACCATACATCGATATACGTCACGGCCAATTCTCCAACTGTATCTAAATGTAAGTTTTAAATGTAATTATTATCTTCTAAACTGCATCGTAATTTGACAAATGAGGTATCGTTGGTAGCGTCTTGATTGTCCGCTGGGTTATAGGCTGTGACTTCACGACGTATATGGGGACCTCTAGTGGATATAACCATGTTTTTTTTTTAATGATGCCAGTGTCAATGGACTTACACTGCGGTGTCGTAAAAAATCACCAAGTGTTCAAAACATAAAATGGAAATATTGGGTATCAAATGAAAGACTTAATTAGGAAAAATGTATATATTATAACCCCAAAATAATTTAAATAAAAATAAAAGTTATACTTAAAAACTAAAACCCAACAAGGACAAAAACGTCCTGCGTGTGATTCCGGATTTTTTATTTGTCTGTCTGTGATGTCTTGTTTATACCTTTGTAGTTGACTTTATTGCGTTGACTAAGAAGCTTGATTTTTTTGAGCTCTAAGGGACCGTAGACCTCCACGCGTTCTTTAGAAGAAGGATTTTGCCTGACTGACAGACAGACGGACAACGAAGTGAATTTACATGGGTTCCGTTTTTTCCTTTTGAGGTACGGAATCCTAAAAAAGCCAGTTGACAATATAATAGCTGTAATAACGTATGATAGGTATACAATAGATTAATATAAAATAATTATGTACTTTTACAATCTAAAATAAAATGACGATGGGAACTCCGGTAGTCTAGCCATAATGAGTTTGAATTCATTCAGTCCAATGCCACCACTCTTGTCTAAATTAATTTCATCTAATATCTGCAAAGATAGAAAACAACGGTTTGCAATAAGACAAAAAAGGAATGAGGTAACAATTCATCTTTTTTACAAGAGCACAACGGCAAACGCCTCCTCATATTGCCAGCCTGTAACTATCCCATTGTAGGACAAGGTTTCTTCTTTATTTATTTAACCATTTATGCACACACATATAAACAGACAAGAAGAAAGGAACAGAAAAATACGTACAAAGGCAATGCTTATTTCTAAAGAAATCTCTTCCAGCATACCTGCGACTGGAATGTATATAAAATGAAATATAGACAACGTTCCTTCTTTTAGATCTTATACAGCAAAAGCAACCTAATCCATAATTTAGAAACTTCCCTTGATATTGGTCAAAATAATTACTGAAAAGAAAATCGAAAGTCTAGTCTTAACATTCACAAAAATTCACTAGCACTTCCCCATTCACAAATAAGATGATCTAAAATATCGGCGAACAGCTGCAGCGAAAGTCCATCTGCAATACAAATTGACCTGACGTAGTATTACGCTTTTAGAAATGTGCAGTCGGTGACATTTTGTCGATCTCGATATATTTGTTAGATTTGGTTCTCCTGGTATTCAGGCCTGGCCTTGCATTACATTCACAAATTCGCTTCTTCTCTTGGTATGAGCAATTTAAGAATTGGTAATTTATGCCATGCCGTGGTCAAAATATTCCGCCAGTCGGCTGTCAGGATAGTACGTCATGCTCCCTAGCAATCCCATCACCTGCTTTTCCATTTGTAGGTTTATAATACGGTCGTACCCAATATGTACCTACTCAATTTGTACAGACCTAGAAAAAAAGTACTTTGAAAGGTTAAAACCAAGGCTAGGATACCGGTTAAATTTAAAACCGTTATTATGTACTTGACGCCAAAACCTTAACAATCGGTTTTTTCACAGGTTTTGGAGGAGTCTTTACATAAAGGTTTTTCGGATTAAACGGTTTAGAGTAATATTAACCAGTTTTTTTGTTTAGTTTTTATACAGCGCGGCATCTTCACAAGTAGTCACAAGTTGCAACGCGTTTACCGACATGCCGCTCGTCGTATAAACCGGTTAATTTAGATTAAAACAAGGTTCTTAAAACGTACACGTTCTTAAGAAAAGTTTGGAGTAAAACCCAATTAAACGGTATTTTTAAACTGGTTCCAAGCCTTGGAGATCGTGGCCCCCGGCAACAGGGCAACCGAAGGAACACGAATGGTTTAAGTCAGTAAGAGTCTGACACGCCCTCCCGCTCCGCCCAGAGCGGGAGAAGTTATTTGAAGATTTCCCACCCAAAAAAAAAAAAGCCTTGGTTAAGAGTACAGACACCTCAATAGGGATGATGACTAAAAAAATATTTTTTGTCCGTCTTGTAAATTATTTTAAAAAATTGGACACATATTTTTTTCTTTTGTTACGTTATCAAATGAAAATTTCAATCAAATTTCACATTAAGTTAAAATGTGCCATGACGTCACGATTATGTAGATTTTATACTTACTTGTGACGTAGCGCTTCCCAACTTGAATGCGTTTTAACTAAGTCATTTTTTATTAATATGGTGAAGCAAAAAGTACGTGTCTAATATTTTTTTATTATCTGACTGACGGACTAAATCGATTTCTTTTTTTTTTTTACCCAGGCATCATCCCTATTGTATTACTCTGTAGAGCATCTCTCCAGCAACCCTAAGTTAAAATATGAGGAAACTTACGTAGATGCTTATTGTATTAACAAAGAAGTGTCTGAAAATAATTGTACTGTTTTCTTTACCATTAAATATGCAAGCTGTGACTATTATAATTATGTCAAGTTTAAACTCAGTCTATCGATATAAGCGCCTGAGCAAAAATACATAGCAAAGTGTATAATAAGCTTTAATACACATAAAATTCTTTGGCGTTGTAGTCATCATTTTCCGCTACTCAAATCGGATTCGAGTAGCTGAACATTACGCGACTCAGCCAAATTGAACTACTGCGGTTGCGCTGCTATGGTTTCGGAGCGAAGGTGTGCAAAGGCCCCCCGGCATCTATCGCAAAAGTAGCGTAAAATTATACTTACAACTTTAGCAATTTTAAGCTTAGAGTCCCGATCGATGTGATTATCCGCCGTAATTATACGGTTATCAATAACACTCCAAGTCAATCGGTCCACGATCCGGCTGATATCCTTTTCGGTAATCTGACCATCTTCATCGAGATCTGAAAATTATTTTCGGAAATCATCTAAAATAAAAATGATGATATCACACTGCACTATTATTTTAAGTATTGTATGGCTCGGAAGCCCATTGCCATTTGTCGCCCATTACTATACATCCTCCAAATAAAGTTTACATGTTATATATTGTGTAAAGAGCCACTTTTCATCCTAGTAACATATATAGGCGTCTGGTATTTATTTCCGTATTATATTATTTTAAACTAGGCAACAAACTTTTTTTATCTTTTATTAATTTTTATAATTATGTATCGGCTAATTACATAAATAACATACATATTATTTAAGGTATGACAAAACTAAAAAAATATGATATCCTAACCTAACTAAAACTATTAGACTAAAACTAAACTAAAATTAAACTAAAATATGGCGTCGAAAAATTCTTCCGCGTCGCTGTCGACTGGTAATTAATTTTTCAACGCCATACATAAACTAACTTATAACCAAAACTAATGTGCTTTCAGATTTGAAACATAACCTTCAATAGCTCAAGCCCTCTACGTGCCACCATCCACATCATACAATAAAATACATACCAAAAATCCTGAACGCCCAAGCAGCCTTAACTTCGGCGGGGCAGCCAGCGCTCATGGCCGAACATAAATCCACCAGATCTTCGAACGAAAAGCAATCATCGTCTTTCGAGGAAAATACACTGAATATTCTGTCTTGAAATGGATTGTTCTGAAAATTAACACGTTACAAAATCTACATTGATAACAACAGTCTGAATGATTAATAACCTCTATATCTGAATTAATGACAACAATAAAAGTCTGGAACAAAAGTGGCTGTTTTTCATTGTGTAGTTTTTTCGTCCAAATTTGTCTAATTCCGATCTCAGAATTCAGCAAAAATTATATACTAGTTTTTTTTTTGTTATTATGGCCAAAACGAGCAAACAGCCTATAATCTCCCGATTTGCTTAAATTTGGTTAAAGTACTATAATCAAGTTACCTTTAGGACGCAGAACTTGTTCACAATATCTTCTCTGCTAAATCTGTGATGGTAGTTATTTTTAATCATATCTGGATCAATGGAATAAAACTTTTTCATCAAGCTGAAAAGGGATGTTATTTGCTTAGACTTGTGTAACTTCATGAAATGACCCTAAAAGAGAAACTATGAAACACTTACTACAATATTTCTCCCTTAGACAGATAAGTCAAGGATGCATAGTCTTCTAGAACATCCTGGGTCAATCCCGGATACGATTGTGCATTGCCCATTTTGTTTGATTTTCGTTTATCTCCGTGTAAACACTAACACACTGCTTTGATCGGTAATGTATACTAACAAAAACTTAATCTCTCTATAAAAATTATCTTATCAAGCCTATTAGCAGTAATTAAAAACAAAGATTATATCGATTATAAGGTTATTACTTTGTGACGTCGCCGTGTCAGCAGATGCCAATTGTTCAAATGAAACTGCGAATTATATTAAGGAAAAATAATTTATTGTTTAAAAATAACACCCGAGATCATACTCAGCAATAGTAACACATACATACACGAAAAGTCAATGCAATACAAATATAGCAATACAATGCTCTCTACAATTTGCTAATTTACTTATTCCAGGATAATGTCGTTTCATGGGCTACTAGTTGCTAGAAAGTCATGCACAACGAAATAAATATATGAGACAAAACAATATTCTGTAAACTTGCGATTAAGGAAGCGTTCAAGATATTCGAATGACTAAATAATGGTTGGTTCAAAAATTACTAGAAATTCAAGTCAAGATAAGAATAATATCGTTTTCACAAAAGTTTTAGATGATTGCACTTGCACTTATGATTGTCAATTATTCACAAGCGTCGGTATTGTTGGTCATTTTCAGTTGCGATTAGTCTTGTAGCGCAATGCGCCTGCACATCACCTTTTAGGGAAGTCGACATTGTCAAAACTTATTTGGCGTCGCGCTCTCATTTTAGCTGCTTCTTCGAACGAAGGCATGGAATTGGACTTGAAGAGCCCCAGACTGGACTTGTCAAGCATGCTGAGTCCACTGCTGCTATTCGAATTACTATCTATATTCACTAGTTTGTCTTGTAGGATATTTTTGGAGCCACTTTTTGGTTGATCTTGTTTGATTCCGACCACAGTGTTTTCTTTGATTTGGGAGGTGAATGTACTGGGTATGTTCTGCCGGGCTCTCATCTGCTGGTAGGCATTGGCTGAGATGTAGCCTGAAATTTTGTTGTTGGTTTCGTTTGCAATTTTCATCTGTTCCTCCTGGAAACACTCGTCGACGGTACGACCTTGTATAATCGCAAATACGTACTGACGCGCTAGCCTGCGAAAAAAGTAATGTGTAAATACAAATGGGAAACTTACAATAAGAATAGTTGAGGTTTGCGTATCTATCCTATACGAATGTTTCTTGTCTAAACTAAATAATGATTGCCGGATTAAGGTTTCGTGCCCATAGGCTAAAACTTGTTACTGCGATTAGCAGGGCTTACAAGTAAACGCTAATAAGGTTCTTACTTTTTAAGCTTATTCATCCTTACAGTAGTATTCATAGTCCCATGTAATGAAACAAAACTGGCGACTTGTGGGTGTACTATACACCTGTCTGCCGCTTTAACGAACACAGGTGCGATCGTATGTGATTGTGGTTGTCATATTTTAGGGAAATAGTCGTATACTTACTTTAGCATCGTTTCAGATGTAGATAGTTTAGGCGCAGCCAGTTTAGCAGCGTGTGGCGGCAGCGCTAACAAGCGGCGCGTGAGTCGCGCCAGTGACGATGCCTTCTCACGGAACCCGGGCGATGACATACGCCAACCGTGGACGCGCAGAGCCTCTGATACTGCCCATAATAGTTTCTGCAAAGATAGAACCAATACTTTTAGAAAGTCATATCTAAAAATATTTGATAAGGCCCAACTCTAGTGGACATAAGAGCGACAGCTTGGAGGCTCATTACCGGGTTGGGTTGTTTTCTTGGATTTTTCGATTAGGAATTTCTCCAAAGCAACCTGTGCCTGGTTCGTGCTCTACACTCACTAGCTACCCCAATGAGGAATATATATGTGATGTTATGATCTCCTGATTTATGTACATTTTCAAAACTTTGGGAAAGGTTAAGGATATTCAACATAACCAACCTTCTTATGAGTCTCATTCAATTCACTGGAGGTCCTCGTACCAAACGCCTCAGACGCCCGGCGTGCGAATGTAAGTTGTGAATGCGAACTCCCTATACTATCGCCTCCGAACGACAAACTCTTTGCTATCTTACTCCTTCCATTATCAGAGTCATCATCAAAAGGATCGCGCTTTCTCTTCAAGAAATGATCACTTTGTGTTCCATCCATACTTTTTGTTTCGGCAGTACTGACCGGTGAACCGAATAATGCTCGTTTTGATTTCATTGCCTGAGCTGGTACTGATGTGGAAGGAGCTTGAGGCATAGGTCTTCGATTTTCGGGGCTAAATAGGGCTCTTTTGAGAGTTTCTCGAGCAGGTTGTGACCTTGTTAAGTGGTCAGAATCCATGAGTAATCTTCTCATGGCTTTTTTCTTGCTGGAGCCGCCGCTTCGCGTCTTAGGTGTTTTTGCTGGAGTCTTTTTCCCTGGGGTCTTGCGAATCGGTGTCCTCTTGCCCGGAGTGCGTCTAGTGCGAGGACTCTTCCTTTCTGATGAGTTGACCAGCTTTCTGTGCGGGAAGAAACTTGAAAAGGATTTCGATATCAGAATTAGATAGTAATAAAAACACAAGTAGCATCTAGTATTAGTTGGTGGAGGGGCTTGTGGCTAAGTAATAACAGTAGCACGGGTCGATCGATTAGGGTTAGCTACGCTTGCCGCGGTTGGTCCGTGGATGGGTGACCATCTTTACATCCCAAGACCCCACCGTACCTCGGAAAGCACGTTAAGCCATCGGTCCCAGCTGTCATTCGTAGATCTTTGACAGTCGTTACGGGTCGTCAGAAGCCGGAAAGTCTGGCAAACCAGTCTTACCAAAGAGGTATCGTATTACCCAGTAACTGAGTTGTGGAGGTTAGATAGGCAGTCGCTCCATATAAAATACTTGTATTCAGCTGCATCCAGGTAGACTGAAAGTCGACCCCTAAATAGTTGGGAAAAGGCTAGGCAGACGATATCTGGTATTAACACATTCGTGCGGCAGACGCCGATCAGTATAAACTAAATATAGCAATAACTTTAGAGCTTAAAAGAGGCGACAAATCTCGCTAAAAAAAAGTACGTTTATATACACAGTAAAAGGATTAATAGAAATTTTGGACTGAAGAGAAGGATGGTAACCCAAAAGCTTTAAAATAAAAATAAACATCCATACAGAAATGATAATAATTTTGTGTCAATTTGTAATTGTTTGAAATATAGTATGTACTTACTTCTTATCAATGAGCACCATTTTAGCGGTGGACGCTTGCGCCTTCTCGTTTATAGTGGCTGCGCTGGCGAAGGCTTGTCGCCGACGAGCTAAGTGCGATAAACGACGGCCAGGAGATTTGGCTTGAGCCATCCTGTGAACAATTAACAATTTGTTACTTTTACTACTCCAACAGATTAAACTTAAAAATCACGGGATGAGTTTCACGCCTACATTGTGGGTGGTATAGTACTAGTTCAAAATCAAAGACAGAAAGGCCTTGCAGTAGGGCAAAATAGGCAAAAATAAGACGTTCACACGACTCGTCGTGTACCATACCGTACTGTAAGATTGAGCAAATAACGCCGAAAATAAACACGTGTATTGTATGGAGACCCTTTATTTTATTTTTATTACTTGTTATTATAGCGTCAAGAGAAATACACAATCTGTGAAAATGTCAACTGTTATGGTTCATGAGACCTATTAGGGTTCATGAGATACAGCCCGCTGACAGACAGACGGACGAACAGCGGAGGCATAGTAATAGGGTTCTGTATGGCACCCTTTGGGTACGGAACCCATAAAAATACTACAATAGTAATAAGGTATGTATGACCATACAGTTTGCGTAACAATGACCTCCTAAATTACAAAAACAAAGTCATATTTTTTTTCTGCTTCGTATGCAAGCATTGCTTCAATGATTAATTAGTTAATGAGAGCATTAGGTTAATGCTGACTAGTTTATAAACAATACAATATTAATTGTTGACTGTAATGTAACTTGAACTTGCATGGGATTTAACAACATGCCTGGTCAAATGTGGGTGTAAAATACATAATTATGATACATGTCTTTCTGGTCCTTTGAAAAATATAGGAATGATGATGTTATATAATAATATACGTAATATCTTTACATATTATAAAACAAAGTCCCCCGCCGCGTCCGTCTGTCTGAACGCGATAAAATCAAAAACCAATACTGATTCATGAGGAAGGTTTTGGTGTATAATTCATTAAAGTTTTATGTAAATTGGCTGAAATATGACGAATTATTGTTGAAGATGTCGGAAAAAGTCATGCCGACTGGGAGATGTACAGGCGTGCGCCGCGAAAACCGTGAGAGATAAATAAAATTTATGTTCTACAGGATTGTATATCTTCTAAGGATGACCCACAATAACCATTTTTATCTTTCAGAATTTGATAAAAATGTCATGGTTATTTCCGAAGCTACTTAGACCAATATTATATTAATTCTTATGCAATAAATAATGTTATTTAAATTGGACATTTAATTTAGATTGGGATATCATAGATTCAAAATTACGGGTAACAAAGTAATTATGGTTGACGGCAACGCGGGCGCAGCGGTAGGAGTCAATGACCTTTTCCTCGGCTATTAGGTATAAAATCCCGGTAGTACGTTCCCGTGGGATATTTTCTGACATCCACGCGGGCGATGCCGCGGGCAAAAGCTAGTGTAGTATAAAGTCTACTATGATATACATACTTGAGCCTCATTGCTTTCCTCTTGCTAGCACTGTTAGGAGACTGCAGGCCTCCAGAGTAAATGTTTACACTTGTATCAGTCTCAGCACCAACGTATCTCTCTCCATAGCGTAACGCAAGTAATTCTAGCTTCTCTGAATGCTTTGTCACATTGTAGCTGTAAAAAGGTACAAATAAAATAAAAGTTACAATATCTATAGGCCAACCGCTTAACTGAGTCCGTTCCTGGGGTAGCTTTGCGATGCGGAACGGGTGTGGTGTCGTGATGCGAGAGCTCAGTGATTCGTCAACTTGTGACCTCTCACACACCGCGCACAGACTCAGTTTCTCTCTTTCACATCATTAAATAAGGATGGTTTAAAACTCTAGAACTTTCGCATTTAATAGCCTGAACAACCTCAGACAGATTGCTTGTTATAACATTAAAATTTGGCTATTTGAAAGTTGTGTTATATTGCTTTATCATAATACCCATGTCTATTTCCTCAAACATTGTTAGAATCCATGAAAAAAGATTTTTGGAGGAATATTTTGCTCCATACCTATGAAAAATAATAATAATTAAAATTTTATTAATAAATAATACTTACTAGACATCATAGTATCTGCACTTCACCACATCTGGCCACGCCGTCTCAGCTACCTCTATTTCAGTACACATTTTCAAATGTATACTCTTATCATTTAAACTTGTATCTAACTCAGAAGGCTCATTAGATGTAGAGCTCTTAGATTTCTCCCCATAAAAACTTTTGCTAGTACTTTCATCAGTATCTAGTGTTTTCGAGATTTCGGGGATTTCTACGAATGACACTCGTTTCGTAGGTGTTGTAGAGTTGATTTCAGGCACAATAACTTTTGCTTCTTCATCAAACAAAGGTAGATAAGAATAATACTTCTTGAGCATGTCTGTCACATCAGTCTTTAGGATGGTCACTGAAGGTGGTGGTAAGACTCCTTGTAGAGTTGCCTGTTGGAATGTTAAGTTGAATTAATATAGGTTAGATTAATTTTTTTAAACCAGCAACTAAAGATGACATAGACCTACAAAAGTTTTATGTTATACTAAAATTTTATTGATGCCAATGGACTTCAGGAAAGTTGAATTTCCTAGACTGTTGATGTAGACATCCCAAAAATAAAGTTGTTTACATTAATTTGTTTTCCTGTAACATTATTAGCTAGTGGATGAGATGCTGCTGCTAAATATCTGTAGATTGTTTACATTTATAATTATTAATATTGACATATTGAGTAATAAGACTTTAGTACTAAGCAGAATCAGCTCATGGCCAGCAGAAGACTGAGATTGCAGCAAAATTAAATGTTTGTTACTTTAAACAGTATTTTTAAAGTTAGTATGAATTATTCAGTGTTAAATACTTGTTTTAAAGACTATAGATTCTACTACTTGTCCAATTAGACAAAACAAGGTCATTGAACAAGTAAATAATGTAGTTAATTGATTCAGGCGTGACCTTGTGAAAATCCATTATAAAATGCGATAGATGTGGATACATTTAGTAACCTGTTCCGCTAAGCTATTTCTAAAGAGTCTTAAAAAGACCCTGAAAGAAATCGACACGTGTTTCACCTCTCAACAAGGCATCCTCAGGATGACGATTGACTTGTCGCGAACTTGAACAATGCTTGTTTCTAAATTCTATTGCATTTTAAGTAAATAATAATAGCATTTGGGTCTTAACCACACAAGGATATTGTTAACCACATGATGTAATGCTATATAAAACTCTGAACAAAAAATATGTGTTTATTCAACTGTGAACCATGCAACTGATAAGAACTGCATACCTACTCAGATAAATAAATGCAAGGTGCATAAAAATCACATGGTAACACAATTCTTTCTGGAAATTCATGATTGTTATATCATACACATGTCTTTAAAAATATTAGAAATAATAATTTTATTGCAGTCATCAAATACCACTTTATGTTGAGCAAACAGAATGAGACAATGTAGGTTTGCAGGTTATTATGTAAATGACAAAGGTAAGGTTAAAAATAATGTTGGCATTCTGCAATATCTATGCTTACCTCAATCTTCCTGACTTTTCTTTTGTCATGAATTTCAAAATCTTTGAGGAAAGACCAAAAAGGTTCTGCCTCTGGAGGAGGGTCATCATCATTATCATTATCAGAAAACATATCTGGAGATCTTACTCCACTGTCAAAAGATGCCTCAAGTGATGAATAACTATGCTCCGAATTCCACTTTGCTGTGCTCCCATCATCATTTACATTTTGACAGTCCTTCTTATTCTCCTCATAGTGTGAGTCTCCGGTACTCTCAGAGTTCTTATCTAATCTATCACTAATATTGTCTGATGCATCACTAACTCTCTGCTCACCATAATTACTCTCAATAATTGACTCTGCATTATCATTGCTACTTGTGTACATCCCACAACTTTCATCTTCGCGCTTATGTTCTAAATTTGCTAAACTCGTGCTACTCATTGCCGAGATAGGGTCTACAATAGGTTTCAACTTTTGAACATGCTTAATAGTACCATTAAAAGATAGTTCACTTATAGGTAACTTGAATACATTTTCTGAAGGCCCCACATCTCTAAACATAGGCACACTGTCTACTGCGTTATTACTATTTTCCATAGTAGGGGTTATGAACATGGGATGTTTAACTATTTCAGTTCTTGAATCCTCGGACGTCTGAAGGTCGGTTTGGTTAGATTTCTCGTTTATAAGACTGTGGTCGATCGTCGCGAAAGAATTCTCAAGTAATGATGCCGCGAGTGGTGAACAAGGTGAATTGATTTTCACACACAAATCTGTATCTAAACTAGATCCTTTGTCAGTCATATGATCACGAACAATTTGATTTAATAAATTGCTCTCAGTTTCAGCTGTTTCGCAATGTTTATTTTTAACATTAGTTGATGTTACGATAGATAACTCTATGTTACCTCTACTATGCGAACTCTCAGAATCACAGTGGTTCGAAGATATACCCTCGTTCGGTTCACGTTTTACACTTTCTTCTATCAACGGATCAACTACATTAAAACTTCTCAAATAGCGTTCGTACAAAGAAAAACTATCGCTCATGGAGTGACAATTTGAGTCTTCAAAGGATTCCATCACCACTTCATTCTCATTTGAGAAACGTTGTTTTAAGGACCCATCATTTGTTTTTGCACAAGAAAAGATAATTTAATTTGTAAAATTCTCTAAATAATATTGCAAATTGAGTTTATTAGCTCCTATTCAGAGCTTACAGAAACGCGCCATTTACGCCATGTTGCTAAAACTAAAAACTAAATAAAAAAAAATGTGTCAGGTAAGGACAAGCAAGCAAGAGGACGGAACTAAACGACTGGCGTTTTTAGTCTATAGTCTGAGGTTTAGTCGATTTCTAGCTTGTAGGTAGCGAGATAGCCGAGTTACTTGCATCTTGTCAAGATAAAAATTGATCGGATCATTAGATTACACACTGAATTCTAACTGTGCGTTTGCACTGGCGAAACATTCACAACAAAACATATTAGAATCTCTATTTTCTGTCAATTTTCTATTCAATGTTTGACAGGAACTAGATATTTCAACATGTTTTGTTGTGATGTTTCCCTAGTTCAAACGCACAGTCAGTAGTAGCAAACTAGACAGAGCCACAATAATGTGTTTGTTACCGGTAGTCTGGTATTGGTGTTAATGGTGCTGAACATGCGACCGTACGGGCACGCAGCTCAGTATGGATTAGCGGATGTCGCAAGTTTTCGAATACTTGCTAAATATTATAAGAATTAGAATGACGTTTTCCTTTACCGTTTTTTAAGAAGTGTTTTGAGAGCAGTGGTAATTAAGTAAATTGCACAAGTAAAATGTATCCCTGGGTTCAATACTTACAACTCACCTTCTAAAGGCCAATCGACAGTTGAGTGGTAGTTGGGGCCGATAGCTCTGGCCTAACTGTGCGTTTTGTACTGCTGAAACATTCACAACAAAACATGTTGAAATCCTCATCTTGTTCCTGTCAAACATTTTATGGAAAATTGACAGAACATAGAGATTTCAACATGTATAAAAGTCTGTTTTTTCTATCTCAATGGGTAGAACCCATGTAGAACCGTGTTGATTTAGCTGTCAAAAATTGACAGTAGCAGATGTTAGAGATGTAGACATCCGTTTTCATATATAATATTGAAATTACTCGATATTATTTTTCGTCAAAAACAATTAGAATTAGACCTTAAATAATTAGACCAAATAACCCCCCGCCAACCATACATTTTTACTAGCACTAGCAAATCGCTATCACCTATCGGTAACATATGATTAGACTAAAAAACTTCATAAAATACTATAAAAAATAAGAATGTTGCGAAACTAACTACTCTTCAATTGGGTTTGAAGGGGTGAGGATTATCTTCATGTTTCAAATGAATTGGTTATATCGGTGCTTAAAGCACTGGCTTAGTTAGTCCTAAAGGGGCCATGTATCAAAATTTGTTGGAGGCCTTTCTTACCCGATTGTGATGAAGCTCAGGTATTGCTTTTTACAAAAGAAATAAAACAAAATCCTGACTCGGGACGTTGCGGTAGTTGACATTATGACTTTACTAGTGCAAGAGCGAGCGAATCGAGCTAGCAAATTGGAGCATCCTGATTCGGATACGTCAAGTATTCATTCGAGAGCGAGCGAAGCGAACTCAAAAATTGGAGCATTCTAGACGATAGGTTAAGCTATTTCTGTCATTTTAGTAATAAAATGCAACAGCGAGCGAAGTGAGCTCGAAAATTGAATCATCATCGGATAGATCAGATTTTCCGTGTGATTTTATTAAGAATGCAATACCTTGAGAAGTAGAAGAAGTATTCATTATGGTTTCATTATATTACAAAGTACTCTGTGGGACCAACCAAGAGTCCCATAATGAATGATCAACAAGAATTTGAGGTGTTGGTTAATATTTTATGTTTTTTTGCTTATATACGTCGGGGGGTATTGTAGCTTGGCGGTCCCGTATCATTGATATGGCTGATAGTACTGATAATGCGGTAGCTACACCTCTGGCCTCAGGGGTGGACTTGCAGTCTCGGCCACCCAAGGCCGTTTAGTAGTAGACGTTAGTAGTTTATACTTTTATTATATGGGTGCCGGCAGGTATTTTTCGGGGGTATACGTTTGTTCAGCTCCACCAAGCGAGCTCGATAAGGTTTGTACTTCACCTCGTATATGTTGAGTTTTCGTTTGTAAATTCATACAAGGAATAACTTAGTCAACTTATGCAGAAAAGCTAATAACCTAATCTTATTAAACTATAATGCAAGAGCGACCGAAGCAAGCTCGAAAATGTTAGGTACATTATTTGTTGGCTATTGGCTACAAGGCAGCCTGGCTGCTGTACCCAGACTGCCTTGTGCGCACCTGCCCTTAGTCGTCATAGCTCTATTATTTACTGAACTGAGATATGGCTAGCCGCAGGCGCAGGTTGGCCACCCCTTATATCTGACCGCCCTAGGCCCGGGCCTCATTGACCTTAGGAAAAATCCGCCACTGCCTGGCCTGGTTTAAAGGATATGTGCCACTGCCATCGTTGAATTCGCCTGACAGCATCATCGCCTATGATTTAGTAGTATGACGACGAAAAGCGTAATATAAACATGAGAAAAAATTATCAACGCGAGATCGCAGTTGATTGATTGAATGGTTGCAGTATAATATTGTCGGAAATGGTCGAACCATCAGACACGAAATGTTATTTTTATTCTTCATCGATACAAATTCAAAATTTGGCTGGACATCTCTACATGTACATGATCGGACAAACATTATTGAATGAAAAATTGTCAACTTGTGAAACACAAACAAAATCCCGGCGTCGAAAATAAATCTTATTGGTACGTATAATCAATTATTATAATAAATTCATTATGATTGTAAGTAGATAATCCTTTATATACTGCACCTTTACGTACTAAGAAAGTTTAGAAAGCATTTGTAACTTTTTAACACGCAATCAATTTAATTCGCTAATGAAATAATGCTTTCGACTTTGTAGTGTAATAATCAAATGATACTACTACTGACTCAAAGGAGGACGCGCTAATAAATAGTTTGTAAGGGTATCTGCTTTATAAATGTGTTATTTTGCTTCGCCGGTATTCTATTTATTTGTACCTACCTATCAACATAATATATTATTTTAATTTTATGTTACATTACTTAAACTTTTTTGTTTATGCTTTTCACAGCTTTTGTAAATTTTCTAATTATTACGGTGACCTTAGTTAAATTCAAGGGCTGCACAAAAATATCATCATCAATAGTAAGTAGTACTTAACTTTATTTTAAATCCAACTACCTACATAATATTTAAAAAAAAAGGTACGAATACTGACTGAAAACTGTCTACTGTCGACTGTCAATGACTTTTCTCAAAACCAGTTCCTCGGTCCCAATCTATAAGATGTTTCTTTTGATGTCCCATAACTCTTAAGGTTATATGCTGTAACTAAAAATAATTCAAAAAGTCCTAGAACAAGTGTTCCAAAAATACATAGTTTCGAAGACAACATCAGTCATAATTAACATAAGTTTTATTGATAAGTACGAGTAAATAATTTTCATTCAAACCAATCATTCATATTTAAGGCAAAGAAAATACGACATTGTCATATTTCACGTAAGGGTGTTTTAAGTATATAAATAATTATGACTGTCAAATTATTTTGTATGAAAAATGATACTGAAAAAAAAAGAAAAATAATTAATATGCCAGTTGATTCTTTGACATGGTCTCATTAATACCCTAGAGTTATGGGATATCAAAATAAACACATTGTATATTATATATGCTCAAAGCAGAAAGCACAACAAGCATAACATTGTAACAGTGAGCAGAACTTGCATAGTTTTAGACAATCAATTCATTCGGTTGAAAAAAAAATTCCTGTAAATTTTGAATACCCAAATTTTTTAATCATCAAAGTTTTTCATAGAGCCATTCAGGATTCTCATAAAGATATCTAAGGCAAGAAGTACTGTACTTTCATATGAATAGACTGGCACTTAGTTCGCAACGTCGTTCGAGAGCATTTCATACTCTCCCCAAAAAAAAATTAAAACTCGTTCTTTTAAAGGTCTTGTTTTTAATTAATGGCACTGCCAGTCGCCAGCCCACGCTATTACTTCGTTTTTGCTTAGCGGCTTTTCTGATTTTCTTTCTTTCTGCTCAGCTCCTAAGGGTCGTAGCTTGATGTTAAAAAAACCTTGGTCAAGAATTGGATTATCAAATTCAAAAATAATTTTTCAAATCCAATGGGTAATTCCAGAGATTACTGTGTTTAAAAAAACAAACTATTCTACTTTATTATATTAGTATAAATTAATTAATCATTCATTTCTGAACCATACAAGGTCCAAAAGTCTGTGTCAAAAGTGTGACATTGTCAATAAAATTATGTGCATCTTCCTCTAACTTATTTGTAAATGCATAACATCAATATATAAGAAGTCCTTACTTAAACAAAGTCAAGTCAATAGCCGGTATAGAGTGTAGTCCGGTACCTACTTATGTACTTATAATATATTAATTAACAATTAACACAACACACACACATACATGTATAACATATTGATCATGTAGTAAATAAAATCATACAGGACTGTTATTAATAATTTTATTGTGATATCTATATGAAATTATAACAGGTAGTTTGTGTTTTGTTTTGTTCATATAATATTAATAAGTATTGTAACAAGTTTTGTAACAAATATACATCATCTTCACATATAATTAGTGTATTTGTATAAAAAATTTCAAAAGAGTAAATGTGGAGTCAGTCTTGCCCATTCTTCTCCGTACGAAACTAGCTTTTGGAAGGGACAACTAGAATCAATTTTATTTTCTTCTAAATTTTGATTTTCAAAAGTGCCTTTTTGAAATTAAACTTAGCCATTTTGAAATAAATTATTGAACTTTGGCTGATTATATCAATCATTCTATCTTTATTCAGAATGTATTTATATGGGGAAAATATTATTATCCTGTTAAATATTATTCTATTCAAGGTTGAAATTGGTCAAATAATACCTTATTTGTGAAAGAATTATTTTCTAATTGTTAACTATTAAGTACTTAATAGAAATTAGTACTCTGCAAAATAAATTTATTAATAATTCATTTTAATAAAAAAAAATGAAGAGATCGCAAAAAGCGATAAGACCGCTTATTGTATATTTTGTAGTGTTTTATTTATTTTTTGTTATTATTGTGGTGTACAATAAAGTGTCGGACCACGCACAATGAAGGGTTCCGTAGTTTGGGATGAATGTATCCCAACTACGGTATTTGCAAAGTATGTTCTCCCATAGGGAATGTATGTTTTTGCAACTGTAAATGTAAGTTGGTCGATTATTACTCGTTAACTTGTAGAGCTTACTTAGCTGTGATACTTTTCCTTTTAATTTCGTTATATATACTACTGCTATAATTTTTTTCACATATCCAAAACCAACCATTTAGCAGCCAGAGGGGGGGACACTTGACTCTAACAAAAATTAGCACTTTCAAGCTTAATATTTCGCAAACGAATCCCTAAATCCAAAAATGGTTTTCCCAAACTCACAATATTTTTGAACGAGCTTTTCAACACTATGGGATAAATGAGAAAAAAAAAACATCGCCACTTTACGTGTAGGAGAGGTAGCCTAAATTACTTTTTTCACTGTTATATTTTACCACTTTGTCGGCGTGATTAATACGTACTTATACCAATAAAATTACAGCTTTTTAGGACTAACAGTTTCTGAGCTAAACCGCGGACAGACAGATATGACGAAAGTATAAGGGTTCTTTGTTGACTACGGAATCCTAAAAAGCAACTCATGGGACACAATAAAGTGCGATTCAATTCAATTCAGTCGCACTGCACTATTTATCTACAATTATATTCACAAAGAAGTTGCTTCTCTTTCCATCGCGTAACTCTTATACCTTTTGACTACGTTACGCTCACTGAATTGGCCCGACAAGACGAGCCCGCCGCGTACTTGTAGCTTCATACCTAAAATGCGGAGTGCGCCTTCTGTACTATTCTGTACTAGTAAGTACAGCTAAAATATTTGCTCCATGTAAGTAACAGAAATAAAATATACAACGTATTATTGTCCCAGGTCCTCCACTTATACCGAGAAGGCATATGTGTTGATCACCAAGCTTGCTCAAGACGGTTTGGCACAATACTGGCATTAGTAAAGGAAAAAAAATATGAGGAAACCTAGACTTATAGCTTAACTAGCTGTTGCCCGCGATTTCGTCTGCGATCTAGGATAAAAAGTAGCCTATGTCCTTCTCCAGATCATAGTCTATCCATGTGCCAAATTTTATCCAAATCCGTTCAGCCGTTTTAGCGTGAAAGCGTAACAAACATACAAACAAACTCACTTTCGCATTTATAATATTACTAGCTGCGCCCCGCGGTTTCACCCGTTTATGTCTGGATACCGGGGGAATATTGAGATAAAAAGTATCCTATGCCCTAACCCAGGTCATGGTTTACCCATGTGCCAAATTTCAACCAAATCCGTTAAACCGTTTTAGCGTGAAAGCGTAACAAACATACAAACAAACTCACATTCATATTTATAATATTAGTTATAAAAAAAAAATTGAATCTGACATTGCCAACCCATCTGAAGTAACAGAATAGAAAATAATAGCTATCCTTATTGAGTTAAGCAAACATTAATATATTCACACCTAATTAAGCAATGGGAGGTTTATTAGTTGTCTGTTCAATTAGCAATATATTTGATCATTTAAATTAGTTATCTTTGAATCTCTGATCTGAGAAATAAGGCCTAGTAATGGTTTGTACAAAAAGCGATAAATATAATTTATTTATAAAGATTTACCAACAGCTTCAGTATACATATATCTTAAGTACTGTAGGTAACAATAGCCTCGGACTTACACAATCGCCAATTACAGGTTAGGTTATTCATATTCTCAGAAAGATGTAACTTCTAAAAATAAAACATAATAAAACTAAAAATGGATTTATTTTAATTTTGTTTGTAGATAGAATGATTACAGCAATTTATTATTAGCCAAATAAGGCATTATGTGTGTGTTCATTTTTGAAGTGAAAACTTATTGAGGCGTGTTGAGCGATCTTTAGTAGGGGATAACTTACTTATGGATTCGCGCCACCGACATGCTAGCGCCGTAGTGCTGTTACTACAGAAGCTAGATGGCGCTAATAACAATTTTAAGATTTCACTTTTTTTAAATTTAATTGTTCATATTTTTGAATTGAAAACTTCTTTAGGCGCGTTGGGCATTTTTGAGATGGGAAAAAAAACAATTGAAGTGCTTTTTATTTATATTTTATTATTATTTTAAGACTTAGCTTTTAAATAATGTTAATATTGCTTATTTATACTTTCCTATAGCTAATTGGTTGTTAAACAAATAATTATAGGAGCAAAGTTGTAGGAACTCACTAGTAATTAGATATATTGGATATTTGTCTCACTGGCCTCACGGTATCTGTCTATGATTGCACTGACCTCTGCCCTTTGCGCCCCATTATCTATAAGGTATAAAGAAGTCAAAATGATGTATTCACTCTGGCTCCTGCACTCATTACCAGTGCCTCAGTAAAAATAAAAATTAAAAGATAACGGTGCATACGACATTTTTTTTTCATCGTACGTGCACATGCGCCAAGTGAATGATATAACATAGTTTTGTGGTGTTTTCGCGGACATTGTGGAGGTAATGTTAATATATTATGCTAATTAGTATAGATAATATCTTAAATAGCTTTGTTTTGAATTTATTTGGCCTCTGTGTTAATTTTGGGGATATGCAGCGAAGCGAGACTGTCGTTTGTGATGTGGAGAAGATTCTTTAGTTGTTTTGCTATTACGTTAACGGGTGCACGTGAGTTCCAGGAGCTTGTTATTAATATTATAATAGTTACTTATTATATTGAGGTAGGTGCCTACTCTACTAAAAATAACTTTTATTATGAGATAAGCTCATTCCCTGTATCTCTAGTCAATAATGTTTCTATTAACTAATGTCTCATTAAAAAATCAAGATACTAGGTACTTGTTTACCTACTGCTTAAAAAATACTACGTGTATTAGAATTGGCCAAGTGCAAGTCGGACTCCCACATGAAGGTTTCAACACTACGTTTTTAGGGTTCCGTACCCAAAGGGTAAAACGAGACGCTATTACTACGCTGTCCGTCCGTCTGTCCGTCTGTCACCAGGCTGTATCTCATGAACCGTGATAGTTTTTTTTTTTTTGCTCGTTTTTATAGCTAATGGTACGGAACCCTTCGTGCGCGAGTCCGACTCGCACTTGGCCGGTTTTTACTTTAGTAAAAAAATACACGTTTCTTGTATCGCCCCTTTAATTTTCAACATTAATTATTTTTGTTATTTGTTATTAAAGCGGCAATAGAAGTACACAATCTGTAAAAAAAATCAACTGTCTACCTATTACGGTTTATGAGATACAGCCCGCTGACAGTCAGACGGACAGACGGCGGAGGCTTAGTAATAGGGTTACGTTTGGAACCCTACAAATCTATTGTGAGTTGTATGCGAATTTGGAATGAAGCGATTTCGACAAGCCAATTTTTTTACGATAAGTAACTTGTATCACAAATATGTTTAATTCCTCCAATTAGTGATTCTAAATTAATTAGAGACACGATCAGATAAATTAACACATTATTATATTACATATTGGCGTCTAGACACGGACGCTGTGATTTCTATATTTATGTTGTTTACATCTCCGCAACATATCTACTTGAAGTACTTATTTTATTTACTCGCCGCTGGAATTTGAACGGGGAAGTAGGTAGCTTATTTGTGATTCCGTATGCTGCTATTCCGCTATTTCACCAATTCAAAATATACCGTATTCTTAACAAAATAAAGTTTATCCTGTATTCATTCCGAATTAACGGGAATATTTGTACTAAAACGCCCAAGACTGTGCCCCTTTAATAATAGGTCAATTTATCTCTTCCCTTCGCTTTTGTAAGACCTTAGGGTCTAACAAAAGCGGAATAATGGTGGTTTGCTCTCAGATATAAACTCCTAAAGACTTTTAGCCATTGCAGATATCAAGCGAACTTTCGCTTAAGTATCATATATACCTAAATTAAATGACATCAACTTTTCTGATCTTCTCATGCATGGCCGGAGGGATTTGTCAGTCTTACCGACTTGGGTAACCCACACCTTGTTCTTCCAACTACCGCCGCCGGCGGATGGAAGCGCACGCGCATTTATCCTCGCTCCCGGTAGATAGTTACCATCTCACAATAAACCAGTCTTTTGCTGCTTTTAAGTGCTTAAGAGTCCTATTACATTTTTTTACGGAAATTCATGATTTATGTTGTAATTTCCAGCAACAGTAAGATATATAAATTATTTGATTATAATAACGATAGCGCCATTCTCTTTCTTGAAAGCTGGAGTTTTAATTTTTCTTTTCGTATTATTATTTGCGACGTCTCCCACTTTCAGAATGCACGCTCATAATAGTTGCACTCAGGTCAATAGGACATGTTTTGTTTTATTTTACTCATCATTTATCAGTAACGATTCATCTTTAATGCAGAAATATTTCATTTAAACGAACTTACATTTTGTACACTTCTATACTCACGGTTTCTAGTGAAAATAAGGAGTTTTTAAGCTGGAGGAAAGTACGGCTTGCTTATAAAATATTTGGGCCAGTAGGAAACGATACAATGAAGAAGGCACAAGAAGTTGTGAGGATTTAACCTGGATAAGTACCTATAAAAACAGGGGCGCCGACAAAGTGCATAGGTACGTGTCCTGCACCCTAATTGCGAAACACACTATCTCAATGATTTTGAAGGATATTACTATTCCATTACTTCATATGTTCGAAAAATTTGTCGCTCTACAACACAAATAACGCAATGAATGTTGTTGAACTGTCAAAATGAAAGCCATTGCTACTAGTGTCTTACGCAATTACCCCGCTGCTTGCCGTGTAGTGATACGTCTTTTCGCAACTTGACTTAGTGAGCCCGTTCTATGCGGACGGAAAGTTGGTAACCGCAATTATTGGTTTGCTGATCACTATCAACATTCGCACAAACTACATTGTCCATCCGGTTGTGCTTCGTCCTCCAGATTTCCTATATCACGAATACCACGAGCCGGACTGCATGTCTGCATTGTCACCTAATTTAAATACATCTATTCAGTAGTATATTCAACTGTTTCAGATATGGAGCTGGTCTCTCTGGCTAAAGAAGTGTTCCAGACAACAGCGGAGCATGCGGCGAGCTACCGACTGGGGCAGTCGGCACTGAGGCACCTCGATCGGACGCTGTGGGTCATCGAGAAGTGCGCGAGATGGGCTGTCCCACCACCCTGTTAGTATTGTTCTGTGTACTTAGGCTTTATGTCTGATTCTGGGTCTTCCAAATAGGAAAAAAAAAATACCAACAACGTGTTTGTTATTAGGTACTCTTAACAATCGCGCGTTGGATGCAGAAATGGCTGAATCTAATCGGGTACATTACTGCGTGTTGTCATTGGAATTGGCTAGCATAAGTATTATATATCAAATGTATTTTGAATAATTGATGGGCAAAGAGCTTGGTTAAATGGAAATGATACCCATACGCGTGATTTGCGCTTGAGGCTTTCTCAAGTACACTTGGCATTCTAAGTCCAGTTCTATTTGTTGAATATTTATACAAAACTAAATACTCATAATCATTTAAGAGCATGTCTCAATGATTCAAGGCCTTCTTGACCCTGGTCCTTTTAACAATGCTCAGTTTTAAATACTTATTAAACACTGATGGATTACATACTGAGCTCAATTACAATCTCGTTTTAAAACGAGGTTTGTGGCTGAGTAACGTTCTAGAATACGTACCTAATTCGTCTAAAATTCAACTCGTTCTAGCAAAATTAATCAATGCATGAACAACCTTACTCCGTATACGTTTAAAGTCCATTTTACTATTTCCTCGTCAGATAACAGAAATAGATAAAACGGTTGAATGGAGACTGCTCTCTATTTCGTTTCTTTTTTCTACGAGATAACGTATAGTATACATTAGCTATGTTTTGTTAAATCATGCTATCTATCACATTATCTGTGTATGTGAATCATGCGCCTAATAATGTTCGTCTGCTGATTGCGGCATCGTGTGACTAATATTAAGGCGCTGACAAGAGGCAAATGTTCTAAGTAGGCTTGTCATAAAAAATAATTATTGCCAAATCTATATAGTTTCCAGGTAGCGGAATATGTTAATCTTGAACATATTTCGCAGAATTTGGTTGTTACTAAAAAGGTTTTGAAAAAAAAAAACTCGATACAAATTAACGGTAAAGTAACCATTTAGGATTAACCTTGAGTTCCAATCCAAAATATCTGTATTCAATACAGTCAAAACTGTTTATAACGACTTTGCTTTAAACGACGTACCGGTTATAACGACGAAATTTTGAGGACCCAGCATTTCTATTTATTTAACATAGTGTTTGGTCATAACGACTATCGGCTATAGCCGATATTAGACCGTCGGATTATGGTTGTTATAACAACCATAATCCGACGGTCTCTTCGAAGTCGTTATAAACGATTTTGACTGTGACAACGCACGTTGGTATTTAATTAATAACAAGAACGTCTTATGTGAATGCAGAACTTAATTGTTCTTTTTTTTTTCAATTACTCAACTCTTTTTTGAGTAAATAGATAATTGATTTATAATCGATCACACAACGCCTGTAATTTATTGCAAAATATTATTTTGCAATAAATTACAAGTGGCCGCGCTTAAACTCTTATCAGCGACTTAAGGCAACATTACTTAGTACTAAGCTGCAGTGGACCCAACTAACGTCTTTGTTGTCTTGGGTCCATGGCTAAATAACAAGTTGTACGCAGGGTTGAAAAAAAAACCGTTTTTTTTTTTAATTCTAACAAACAGTTCAGAATTCAAACAAGTGTTTTTGTATTTTTCATTTTTTTTCTTTCATTGAGTGATTTATCAAATGTATTATCAACAAAATCGATCAGGCCTAATATAATTCATTTTCTAGAAAATTTTAAAATTTACATGAGGATTTACAAAAAACCACCAGAAGAACATAATAATCAAAACAACGCAATACTAGTTATAGTTAGTATTAACTAATAAACTATCTAATCTGTGAACATACTTACTTTTTTTATAATTAATCAACGTAGGTGTAACTCAGATACTGCACTACCCAGTACACTCTCCGATTTTCGTTCTCAGATGTACCTTACCTAAAACTATATTTAAATATGGGGAAATCCCTAAAATTATTGCGTGGATTACCTCTTTTCGACAAAAGACGAACTATATATACATAGGTAGGATGGACTATATTGAAATAAAGGGAATCCACAAAATAGTTGCGGGGCATTACTTCATTTCGCCCGGCGACGAAGTGTACAAAACTATCTAACCTTTTGAATTTCTTTTCGAGCTATTTCAAGTCCTAATAATTTATAATTTTTAATTTATTTCCATTCATTCTGGATTTAAAACCATGTTTTTTTTTTCTTAATGTTTAAAACATTATACTGTTGTTGTGTGTTGTCTGTATTGTTTTTACTGTGTTTTTAAACAATAAAAAACATTGTTTTATTTCAAATTGTTTTAAAACAACTTGTTTGTTTTATGCCAACCCTGCTCGTACGGATCAACCAAGTCGCGTGGCTATACTTCCCGCCCGTTCTGCGAACCTAGTTCTCGGTTGCTATACGAATTATTACGAATGTCCATGGCAAATATTTGAGTAATGAAAGTCCAGAATATCTGACAACCTATATAGCATGGAGTTACAGCATTGTAATACTAACCTTCACTTCCTAGTTTATCTATCCTGGGTTAGCAATTTAATATCCAGAAATGTAAACAAATATATGTTTTTACTGCTAACATTCTCTAATAAACTTAATTTACACTTCCATAAAGTTGCTGATTATTTGTTTTAATGGAAATAAAAGCAACTGGAAACGAATTTGAACATGGAATATAAGCGTTTAGTGCACTGTAAATGTGTGACTTAGTCGGCGAACCTATAACCTTCCTCAAGAATTGGGCTATCCAATGAAAAAATATTTTTTCAAATTCGTCTGGTAGTTCCGGAGATTACCTCCTACATACAAACTTACAAACTAACAAACTTTACCTCTTTGTAATAGTATTAGTATAGATAGAATAGGCCAATGATTTAAAAACTTTTTACAAAAAAAAACTTTTTTTTTAAAGTTTTTTAGTTGTGGTACCTACCTCACACAAATTCGAATATCAATAACTGCTATGTAAATAACAATGACAGGAACTTGCTATAACATCATTACATCATTCATGTAGACTAAGTGGAAAATATTCGTATTATTGAAGCTTACTAAAAAAGTACTGAAGCAAAGTTAATAAAAATTATATTATATTACAAAAAAGGAATCATCAAAATCAATTCATATTTAGCGTAGTAATCGCATAATAAACAAACAAAAAACAGTCGAATTGATTGAAATCGGTTAAACAACAACTTTTATTTTTGCAGTGGATCAAGACGAGCGCCCTCAGCCGGAGTTGGTGCGTCCGCTGCCGTGGGTGTTCTTCTTAGTGATGATAGTGACGCTGAGGATCACTCGCGAGGGTATATCGCTGCTCAACCTCGTCATGGGAAAACCGCCGTTAAGGTCTGCTGATGTGGTATGTACTACATATTGATCTTTGAGATTAATAGTAGCTGTGTTAAAATATTGCGCTGGAGTGGATCGAGGCCTTTGCTCAGGAGAACCAAATAAAACTTTCTGCCTTTTTTATGGAGGTTCAAGGCGTGCTGTGTTCTTTTGCCTATATCGAAGCGAAACAGCGAGGTTTCCTGCCAAATTTCCTTTTAAATTTTTTCATCGAACTGCCCTCTAGATTTGATCAAAGTAAATAGTATTAAGGCTTTGCAGAGTACTGCTAGCTACATTCTTTCACTATCAGGTAAGGGCCGTTAGCCGCTTTCTCCGGAACCACTGCACTTTATTACCCGTCCCTTTTTTATAGGAGGTTTTTTTTTTGACAGAATAGTAAATAAATATTAAATTTTTGTTGTAAAGAACGCTCAAAGTGCGCAAAACTACAGGTGCCGAGAAAAAAAATTGCCAAAGTTCCTTTCAAGATTTGTAGGAAAGTGGGAGTATTAAGGTTGGGGAAGATCACGGAGCGGGTCTAAATTTGTTTCCAAGCGATAATACCGCGTAGTCGTATCGCGGGGCTCCTATTTCTGAATGGTTGAAACAAAAATAACCACGAAAGGGTTGGCGGGGTCTTTGTTCATTCCGCTCGCGCACTAGACCCCGTCATCCCCATCGAACCTAACCTGTCCGAGTCGGGGTGCCCCAAGTCCCGAACTCGCTTCGTTCGCTCTTGTATCCTAAGTTCTTCTAGTAACAGTAGTAGTCACATTTCCTTTTGTGCATACACAAAACGTTCAATATAAGACACTAAATCTTTTAGTCACTTTTAATATATCACTAGTAAAACAAATATAAATTAAAAAAAACCGGTCAAGTGCGTGTCGGAGTCGCGCACGAAGGGTTCCGTACCATTATCTATAAAAAAGAGCAAAAAATATCACGTTTGTTGTACGGGAGCCCCCTTAAAAAAATATTTTATTATGTTTTTTAGTATTTGTTGTTATAGCGGCAACAGAAATACATCATTTGTGAAATTTTCAACTGTCTAACTATCACGGTTCATGAGATACAGCCTGGTGACAGATGGACAGACAGACGGACGGCAGCGGAGTCTTGGTAAAAGGGTCCCATTTTACCCTTTGGGTACGGAACCCAAAAAACAGCGAATTAACCTCAGCACTCAACCAAAATAACAAGTGACAGTGACAATGCAAATCCTTACGGCACTTTAACCGGTTCTAGGTAGGCGCCACTATTATGCCGCAAATTGCGGCTCTTTATTCGATAGTGGTAGAATGCCGCTAGCGTTACTCTATACACTTCCTAGTGTTAAACACAACCAATTGTATAATTATGACTGACAATTTACGCTTTTAGGCTTGAATGACACGGCTAATAAAAATCAATGTAGTCAAAATATTTTTTTCCATAGGTAAACCATACAAATAATAATAACAATACAATGTATGTATTATTATTAAATTTAGTTATTGTTTGATTTATTTAAAATTATTTATTATTGTTTTTAGAATTGTGATTTATTGAATTTAGTTGACATTATTGATAGTTTTAAATTTTATTACACTATTTGCATACTCATGTAATGGTAAAATATGGAGAACTTTATTATAAGGAAAAATATCTATGTATCTCTTACCCATGTTTACAAATAAATAAATGATTTATGATTTTCAAGTTCTACAAAATGTATTTTTTTTTCCATTTTCCCCAGGTAATGTACATACAAAGCAAGAGACGGTACCTCCGCACCCTAAAGTACCAAGGCAACAGAATGATGCGCGCACGCACAAGCAGTGCTGGACCACCGCGAGAGTCCTGGTCCAACGCGTTACACTCCATCTTCGAGTTCACGATGTGCTTCCGCCGCCAGCCGCAGCACTACGGCAACAACAACACGACGCGCGTCAGTAACAACGACGAAGTATTAGTAAGTTATAAGTAAAGTCCATCCGCTTAAATTGTGGCGCCCTTTGAAAACGACCGCGAGGCGTGAGCCGCTGAAGATCAAAAGAAGTTGCCTCAAGAACAAACGACCGCGTACCGGCGCGGCGCAGCGTTGATAGACTACCATAAGATTAACCGATGACTTGGGATGCGACCTGTTTTATAAAACTGACAGGCGAAAATCCGGTATTCTAACAATTTTGTAAGTTTGCATTAGTATTCTGCGTTATTAAATAGTACCCTGTCATGAAAATGTGTCAATTATTTCATTTTTTGACAAGTGACATACTTTTCAAATAATGAAATAATTGTCAAATTTGTATTGTCAGTTATATGTATTAAATAGAGCCCTGTGCCCTAATTGCGTAATACACGATGAATAATCTGAAATTTTTTGAAACAGATTGCTAATCCATTGCTTCATAAGTTAAAATAATCTGCTCAGCAACGTAAATAACGCAATGAATGTTGTTGAACTGTCAACACAAAACAGATTAGCCTTAATCGTTTAAGAAAATGTGTTACGCAATTAGATAGCTGGAAAATCTCGCAGGAATCAGTAGGATGAAGGCAGGACAGGACCGGTCAACAGTCCCAATGCAACGCGCTGTATTAACTGCTTAGTTCACCATGTACTACTATATGCAAATAATGATCGTTCCATCTTATCTGTGTACATACATTATAAGCAAATAAATTATTTCAATTTTGTCAACTGCAGCGCCTTCTAATGGTTTCTTCAAAAACTTCTGATAGCCCATTTCATTTATGACAACTAATCTGTTATCAGCAGCTGTAATCAGGGTTGTAGAATGTGGGGAGTTGTCTTAAGGAGTTTCATTCAAATTCCAATATTTACCTTTATTTGTATTATTTTAAATGACCTACAGGTTGTAAAGCGAAGCAAGCGCGGCCGTGAGCAGACGAGCCCGTCGGCGGCCTCCACTAGTGAGACGACCATGGAGAGGCTGATCGAGAAGATGATGGTGGACCTCGATGCCGACTCTGATGAGGACTCCAGTTTTACGGTATTTTACAAATACACATGCTTAAACTACAGTCCCACCCAGTTGGAAAATTTCTAGTATAAAGGATCAAATAAGGAAAAAATTCAAAACAGTTCGTTCGAAAGAAAATGACAGGTGTCAAGAACGCATTCTCTCAATGGGCTGACTATAACGTCTTTTACCAATGTGGGTAGACAAAAACTTCAAAAGGCCCTTTGGAACGATCCTTACATACAGATACAGTGCTACTTGGATCTATAAGCACTCGAATGACATTAAGGGATCCCGCGCACTAGACGACCACGACCAGGGGTGCATTTTGGTGAACATTTGTGAAATTGTATTGAAAGATGGCGGTGTAAGTTTTGATTTTGGCCACGGGCCACAATACCCTTGCATAGTTGTACTCCTTTTTGCTTCATCCACGGCCATCCATAATCAGCACCCTAATTGCTTAACATATGATCAATCACAGTCTGAATAATTTTGAAGGATATTGCTAATCCATTGCTTCATATGTTCGAAAAAAAAATCTGCTCAGCAACGTAAATAACGCAATGAATGTTGTTGAACTGTCAAAATTTAAACAGATTGTGTTTGTGTTTTACACAATTACGGTGCAGGTCATACATACAACTCCACCGGGTAGTAATACAAATGTTTATTTATTTATTTAACAGTATATGTACACACATATAAACGGACAGAAGAAAGGAACAGAAAAATACATACAAAGGGTTGCTTATTTCTAAAGAAATCTCTTCCAGCATACCTGCGACAGGGAAGTATATAAAGAGATGTAAACAACGTGTGTAAGAGTTTATGAGATAACAAAATACATGAAATAAAAAATAAAATCTATTCACTAATGTTGTTATGTTAACAGCATACAAATGTTGTTACTAGGCTGATCAAAAAGTAATGATAATCGATTAATATTTTCTGTACTAATAATAAAGCTGAAGAGTTTTACAGGGAACTAGGATTTGAAAAAAATCTTTTGCACTTGATAGCCCAATTCTTGAGGAAGCCTGCAGGCTATTTAACATCACGCTACGAGCCACAGGCGCCGAGAAAAAAGAAAAATAACCGATTATCATTACTTTTTGATCAGCCCAAGTATGTTTACAGTATACAAATGTTGTTATGGTTGTATGGTAGTATCTACATTTCTTATTATTTTATGAACCATCGCGGAAGCCCGTAACTAACCACTTTAAAAATAAAATCCCGTGCGATGGCCACATCTGTTACCGCCCCGGTTCAATAGCAGCCGAGTGCTGCAAGCAAGAATAGTCCTTAGGGTGGGTAGTTATGGCTTTCCGCGATGTCACCTACATCTGAAAAGATAAAACGTCAAGCTTTTGGCCCTGATAGAGACTCAGAGTCGACATAGTATCTCTTGAATTATTTTAATGATAATTGCGTTTAATTAACCGTGTGTCTTACAAGTCCCTGACTATTCAAAAGTACCCTGTAAACTGTAGATGATCCAATTAAAATGAATACTTTGACCTTACAACTATAAAGGGCACGGTTAAGTCCTCACGTTTTCTTAAAAGCAAATTAAACATAATATTGGGAACTAGCTAAAAAATTTTTTCTTATACGTTCCGCATAAACTTTCATATGCATTTAGTGAAAACCTTTTATTTTGACATCACAAATCGTCACTTCAATTTTATTTATTTCTATAGATTTAAATGAAACTCAACTTTATTACAGTTAACCAACGTTACAAGTCCTAAGAGCGACCGGTCAGATTTCACAACCGAATCGGACCAAGATACGATATACCACAACAACATCCCGAACAAAGCCCCCGAGGAAAACTGCCAAGAAATAGAGTCACCATTTTCACCCAACATGTCTGAAGCACCCTGCTCCACTCCCGAAAGACCAGACCCTGAAACACCCCCCGTATGGGAGATCTCGGAAGAAACGATCACGGAGCAAGAAGTCTCATCACCGAAAGAAGAAACGCAAAAGTTCATACAACAAGAGATAACGCCGTCAAAAATCCCGAGAACTCCAAATAATGAACAGAAAATCGGTACGAAATTAAAGATTTGGTCTATTAAAATGAAAGAGAAATTCTCTAAGCAACGACATGCATCACTTGGTACGTTAGAGTATTGATCGAGTTTCTTTTCTTTGTTTTTCAGCTAATGGGCGAGTGGTTAAGAGTGTGCCCAGCAAAAAGAAAGGTATTCTGATGATTTTATGACAGATGCTTTACTTCATTTTATCATTTGAAATGCAATCGGAATTCTCTATAGTAATTTGCTTGCCCCGAGTTTCTAATATTTTTCTCTTCTTAAAAGCATGATTCATTTTTTTTTTAAAATTATGTCACAAATTTTTTACAGAAGTACAATTAATCTGTCTGCGCTGATAAAAACGATTTTCATATTGGCCTTATCAATTTCATTATTATTTCTAAATGTTTTTCTAGTACAGTGATCCGTAAAAATCATTAACGTTGCATTGATTAAAAATCATCATTAAACCACATCTTTGCGATAAAACTCATTATCACGACCTTTTAATTTCAAACAACTTTGTAAAACGGCTTTTGCATTTGACTGCTTGCTTCATATTTTACAGTTTCAGTAACATATTGACACCCTAGTTCACACTCCTACTAATTACATTTTTTTAATTTTTTACTTTTTTATTTCTAAGTATACTAAATGAAATTCTGCGTTTGATCTTACCAGAGTTACGTAAAGCCATCTCCTTCTATAAAAAAGTGTCACAATGATATTTAAAACTATTATGACAAATTTTTGTACTTATTTTCGTTTACTTCCATATATATTTTTTTTAACATTGATGTCCTAACTGCATCGATTTGATAGTTTCGACGTGCACACTTGTATTAACTGAGGGGGCGAGGCTAAGACATCAATTTCCAGCATGCAGACTTTAAAATTATCAAATAATTATTACAAATATAGTATCTCAAAAAGCTATTCTATGATATATAAGTACTCAATTTATAGGAGAGCAATTATTTTGTTATATATATAACAAAAGAATTGCTCTCCTGTAAAATTGGTCTAAATGTAATTAGTACGAGTGTAAACTAGGGTATCCATATTACAGTTCATATTATTTTTTCACACAGGCTTTGAAATCCTCGAAAAATACTTTAATCCTACTCAAAGTAATTATGGAGTGAAATTTTAACTATTCTAATTAGATATTTTCACATTTTTAGGGTTCTGTACCGAAGGGTGTCAAACGGAACCCTATTACTAAGCCTCCGCTTTCCGTCCGTTCGTCTGTCTGTCAGCGGGCTATATCTCATGAACCGTAATAAATAGATATTTGAAATTTTCACAGATTGTGTATTTCTATTGCCGCTATAACAGCAAATAATAAAAATAAAATAAAGTTAAAAATTAAAGGAGGCCATACAAGAAACGTGTTTTGCTAAATATTGTACGATGGTACGGAACCCTTCGTGTGCGAGTCCGACTCGCACTTAGCCGGTTTTTTTTTTCTGACCAGGCCAGTCTTTCTTTTAATGAAAATCGAAATTATGTCTCCATTAACAACTTTTCAAAAATTTTCATAGGATATTTTAGTAGGATACTCTTTAATATTTATGAATACTTAAGAGTCCATAATACATCAGCTCAAATTCACTTTTTATCTGGCTCGCACGATACTGCTCACGGACTGTGTGAAATCAAGACTAAGGGGCGGGGAGAAGGTTCCAAAGCGCCGATAGTTTAATAATAATTTCTTTTTACGGTGAAAATAAAGATAATTAAAAAAAAACATAGTATCTGCTTTATATTTAGTTCAGTTATTATGCAAAGTTTCATGATCTAATTTGAAGTATTTTTAAATACCTTTGGTTAGGTTTATTGTTCGGTTTATTTCTACCTCTCAATTGTTTACTTTATAATAATTAAACATAACTGGCGAAATGTGGGTGTACTATTAGGTACACCTCTGCCTAACCCTTCGGGGATTAAAGGCATGATGGTATGTTATGTTATTAATATTAAGAGGAGACTCCCTAAATTATGTGTTAATTTGCATTAATATTCTGCAACAGTCACGCATACAATCAAAATGGAATTTTAGTGGGTATATGATTTATTGGATCTTTTCCTTTCCATGAACAATGGGCCAAACTTCACCTTCGCCTTTAAGGTTATAATCGCATAGCACGGCTCACGTCTCGATCGGTGGGAATGTCATAAAATCCAGTTAAACAATAGGACGGCTTAATAGAAGGGCCATAAAATACGATCGCAATTTTTTTTGTTACACGCCCTGTACTCACACTAATGCATATTGTGTCTAATTGGGCGAAACCAGGAAGGGGTGTGGTCTGTCAGAGCTGCGCTGCCGCAGAAATATTTTCTTAACTGAGTATTCGTAACTTTTGTTCACTGTACGAGACAGTTACGTAAGTGTAACATTTTCGCTCGATTCATTTTTTATTCGAAAATCATTTCATTGTTTTAAATATTATTAAAAAAAAAATCTAGATTGCTCGGCTCTGTTTAAAATAAGTATTCATAGTAAGAAAATATAGTTTATTATCTAGCCACAAGATATTTTTTCTCTAGATCAATTATTACTTTAGTTATAAACGAAAAAAGGATTGAGACTTACGCCATTTAGTTTCGTGCTCGAACACGATCAAAGAGCGCACGCGATATTCAACTTTATTACTGATGTGTTAGCGTTTAGCACATATCGAAGTGGCGGGGTGCATGGGGGCGGAGCTTGCGTGGAAATTGTCTTTAGAGTGCCTGGTCTTAAATTAAAACATTTAAAATGTTGAATTATTCATCTGCATATTGAATTTATCACACATTGCATAAACGCAGTGTTGCTCTACCTCATTCACTGTCTCGATGCGGTCTTCGAATGCAAACAATGTACAGTTAAAAAATCCATTAGTTCTCGCTTTTATGTCCCACTATCCTTGAGTATTTATTTGTCGTGTGACTGTTAAAAATATGGTTACACTTATCAGAAGCAATCTGTTAGGAATCTTAATAACTTTTGAGATTTATGAAAATGATGATTGAGAACTCTTAAAGTATCCTCTGTTTAGTATCCACGTGTATTAGTCGGCGAGAGAGGAAAAGAAAAGCTATCAATAGGTTCACAATCCATTGAATTAAATAAATTATAATAGTTATGTTCAGCGTAGCATGCTCATACCGTTCATTTACACCAAAATTAACTTTGAAAATGCCTGCTCCATACTTCATAAGAGCCATAACTGCACATATATCTTTTCATACTCTTCATTTGTTACTCAGGATCGATAACGGAGAAAGACAGACGAAACGCAGATGGCAAAAACACATCAGGAAATAACACCATGTAAGGAGGATGAAAAGGTAACACTGGCATTCTCTTCTGACGATTCTCTTTCCTTGTAAGATGTTCGATTGTTTTGCGTTGTTCCCTACACTGTCTTATATCATGATCTGGGATGTTCTCGAACATTCCAGAATGTTGTGGAATGTTCTAGAAATGAGACTAGACTGCTTATTTTTTATATATTTTTTAAATATTTATGCTCCGGTTATGCTTGACCTATTTCTTTCTCTCTATTTATGCTTCAGTAATGCTTGACATGTAAATTATGTAACACACTTTGATAATAAGTAAGTTTAATTTAATTCTGTTATCAAAGTGTAAACAAATGAAGTGGCTATATATTACATGAAAACGCGCAGTTTGTGAAAATTACAATCGCATCTGTGAAAATTACAATCGCGTCTGTGAAAGATAAATTAATTTTATATCAATCAGTATGATTTTAATTAACAATGAACTGTTGTAATAATTTTTATACAATACAAGCATTTAATTAAAGTTTTACAGAGTGAGAGTGTGTCCACAAATACAATGACATTTTTCATCATCTTTAGACATTATTTTGTTTAAGAGTGTTCAGAAAATGGGTAATGTCGCAAGAAATATTTCGCTGTTTTGATTAATTTGGCAATATTACTGTATGGAAATAAAAAATATGGCTAACTAGTGAGCTAAAATATTGATTATGAAATGCAATAATTAATATCGTAACACCGAATACTTAGTTTTAGATGTACAAAAAGTATTTGGAAACTTTCCAAATGCCTTTTTTACACCTGAAAAGATTACATCATCAAATTCAGTGTTATAATTTACAATTCATTGTTAATATTCAAGTTCACTAGTAAGCCATATTTCTTATTTCCATACAGTAACGTTGCCAAATTGATCAAAACAAGTAAATATTTGACAGCTATTTGCGACGTTGCCAACTTTTTGGATGAACACTCTTAATGGTTTATTTGGCTCTCGCACCTTTATTTTTATTTAACCTCCGAAGTATTTACAGACTGTCTCATTGCTCTATTGGTCGCAAGCGCCATTCCTGAGCATGAGGTCCCGGGTTCGATTCCCAGGTCAGGCAAAGTGTTTTTGAGTTTTTCATCAAGAATTCTCTGGATTTGTGCTCGGTTTATGGCAATAGACTTGCTCCCTAATTAATGGGACTTAAACATAACTGGCGAAATGTGGGTTTACTCAACTCAAACTCAAAGCATTTATTTCAAATAAGCCAATTACAGGTGTACTGTCGGTACACCTCTGTCTTACCCTTTGGATATTACAGACATGACGTTATGTTAAGGGTAGTTATCGTTATCAAAATCATTAAACATTAGTTATTGATGTGACACATACATAGCTGCGGGTCAGATCGAACCTGACTGACCGACCCCGCATGTCGATTTTTCTCAAATAATAAAAAACATCGAAATTATTATGTACAGGTAATATGCATAAAAGGATAGCTTACGATAGGAAATAAATATGCCGACTGTTAGCGCCAACACGCCAACAGTCGCGATGTTTATTGAAAACATCGAAATTATTATGTACAGCTAATATGCATAAAAGGATAGTCTACGACACGAAATAAATATGGCGTGTTGGCCGTTGGCGTTTTTTATTATTTGAGAAAAGTCTAACAAATTAGATGATGATTATGATGGCGTCAGTGGCGATGATGATGGCGATGACAGTCGAAGTCAATTTAGATGTTTCACATCTGCCAGGCGTCCCGCGACGGTTAATTTGATGTATAATAAATATAGTATATTTATTTCTATTTTCAGTAAATCTCGCACAGTCAATCATAGGACGCTGCCGTGCAGTCTGTTAGTAGATTAAGTTTATTCATGTGTATTGTCTATGTCTGTCCATAATATGTATCGTAAATATCATGATCATGGCCACTTTGACCTAAGCGATAGGTATAAGTACACTAAAGATAATGGCCCGTTTCACCACCTATTGATAAGGTCCGTTTAAATAATCTGACAGATAGTTTCGAGCAGTCTTCCAATTTGTAATTTATCTGGTGGATTATTTCTACTCGGGCTGTGAAACAGGCTATAAATAAGCAACTATGCGGTGTGTAGCTTCTTTGCACGTAAAATTATGAAATGAAATGCCTTCATTGTACGCTAGATGATTATATTACATCGTATGATGATCATTATGTCATAGACGCACTACAAGTCTACAAAGCTTATTCGCTAAGCTTAAACGTACTGCTAATTTTCTACATACTATTAAAAGCATTTACAATACAGGCTAAGTTAGTCGAATGGTCGCTTTGCATACAGATTTTTTGTCAAATGAGTTCCTTTAAGATTTTTTATGTGATGGACGTCAATTATAATATAATTATTATTTAACGAAAAACATTTCAAAGAATCCTCTATTGTGACGCATTCCGTAGTCAACTAGACGTTAAGGCCTGTATACACTTTAATTAATGCAACACTGCAATAAATTAGCATAAGATGTGCATACATTATTACAAGACATTTACACCACACTACGATAATTAGTCCTCCGCGATAATCGTTCACGTTTTCCATTTATCAAAGTGTAAATAGACCTTTAGACGATGTGTGAGACTGGCAAGCGTTGATGCTATTTACAAGGTGGAAACGTCAATTCGACAATAAATTAACTTATTTCATCACTACTGCTCTCAAAAGGGTGAAGGAAAACATCGTGAGGAAAGCGGCATGTAGAACTAAAAAATCGAAGACAGGTAACCAACCCGCACGGGACCCGCGTAGTGGATTACGACCCACTCCCTCTCACTGAGAGGAGGCCTGTGTCGTGTCCCAGCAGTGGGAACATTATAGGCTCATTATGCTAGTTACTAAACCTAAAGTCGGCTGATTGGCAAAACGCATAGTACTAGCTGTTTGAAAAAATAATATATTTTTTAATTCCGATGTTTGGATTTATGTTTTTGATGGTTTCAATATACTCTTATGCACTAGTATTGCTAGTGTTGTGATTTATTGTCGTAGTGTCGTCCTCACATAGTATAAGCGCAATTTGTGTGATATAAGCTTATGTTTTCGATACTGTAAATTACTTTGTGAATTTCTTCATTTGGTCCATTTTATTACTTCGACATTGTTTAGTTCCCGGGTAAATCATAATGATTTTTTATAAGATATTTGTTTTATTCATGTATTTATGTAAGTATACGATTTATTCATTTATAGTAAGTACTTATTATTTTGACTGCCTCGTTGGTCTAGTGGTCGCAAGCGCTACTGCTAAGTATGAGGTCCTGGGTTCGATTCCCGGGTCGAGCAAAATGTTATTGGGTTTTTCTATCTGAAATTTCTCAGTAGCAGCTCGGAGTCTGGATTTGTGCCCGGTTGATGGCAATAGGCTCGCCCCCTATTACATGGGACTTGAACATAACTGGCGAAATGTGGGTGTGCCTGCTACAGGGACGCCTCTGCCCAACCCTTCGGGGAAACAAGGCGTGATGTTATGTTATGTTATGTTACTTATTATTTAAATATGTCTTGCAGTCAATTTTCTTAACTCATTTACTGCGTTTAATAACTGTTTCTATTCTTTCTGCAAAAAGCATTTTTATCTTCCAATAAAGAGGTTTGAAATCTATAAGACAATGTAAATATCACTTTTATTACATATTTTCTTATAGAGAACATAAAAAATCTTTGCTTTCCCCGGGAGTAATCTATAATTTTAACGCATGAATTTTATTGCTAGGTAAGATCTGTCGCAAAACGTTATAATACTGAAATCAGTTGCTTGTTTAAGTTGTTGCATTTCAAGAGCGCGTCAATCATTACATTTTCAACTTTATGGCAATGACTTAAAAGTCACATGACGCGCTTGTGAATTGCAACGACTCTAACCCAAAGTTGGGTGTATGTATAAGTTACTTGGAGTTCCTCTCGTAATCGTTTTATGTTATATACCATTTAAATATAAGTTCTAGTAGTCTAAGGTTAAGGTAAGGAGGCAAAATTTATGATCAAAGACAAATGTTTATTTTTATTTTTATTTATGGTAGAAGGCACGAAACTCTATAGTCAATGTAAATCATATAAAATCAATGTATAAAAAATAAATACATGTCTTTTTACAAGAACAGTAATCAAAAGACTTAAAATTTATATCTAATCAATGAAAAATGTACGACTTTAGTACATATTTTTTCTTGTTTTATATTATAATAAATGCACACTAATGCTCGACTAGAATACTCAAATTTAGATCGTCGTCTTTAAAAGGTACATTAAATTGTTCCTAAACAAGTGCAATTATAACCCCATTAGAATACTCTGTAGAAATTATTTCAGTAAAATTATTTATTATTTTCATATTTCCAAAGATTTGGCTGTGTACAGATCAAATAATATAAAAGACTGATGAAATTGTAACAACTATTATTATTATAAATGTTTTCGTTTCCTAAATTATATAATCTTATATTTTTTATAAAGTTTGATACGTTGTAAATTATGAAATTATTGTTACAAATATATCTTTAACATTATAGTTGTTGGTTTTATTAAATTCCCTTTCATTTATTATAATTATTATATAGTTCAGATAATAATTTATGATCAAAATGAGCTCTCGTTATCCAATACGACGTTATTTTTGCATCATTCGCTTGACAATCGTTTGTTGCAGCAAACTTGGCCTTGCTTGGTAACAATCATAGTTTTCTAAACGTAAGTTTCAAGGTGACAATATACTATGCTGTTAAACTTCTAAACAAATTCAACAAATATTTATTTTATAAAGTAACTAGCTGACCCGACAGACGATCAATAATATTCATACAAAGATCCTATAGAAAAAAGGACGTTCGTATTTCCCCGAATTTGAAAATTTTCCGGGATTTGTTTAATATTTTTCTTTCCATTAAAACACTTTAAAATAAAAATATCAAATAACAAATCGGTCCAGCCGTTCAAAGTGATGCGCTTACCAACGAACAGCAATTTTTTATTTTTATTTAAATACATTATTTTTCAGATATCGCTGATCAGCCCCAGTTTAAGAAAGCGAGAAGATAAAAATGATCAACTTAAAAAATACAAAAAGCAACTGTTTCCGCCCGGGATCGAACCGGGGGCCTTGTGCGTGTGAAGCACACGTGATAACCGCTACACTACGGAAACTTGATTTACAGTGACAAAATTACTGTACACTTTGTGAATTGTAATGAACTCTAATAAAAATGTTGAAATATTTGACATGAATTGTTTATAACCTAGCAACCTGTCGGTCAATTCTAACCCCGGAGGCAAAACGAGATATTTGTTGCGTCTTACCAAAATAATAAAAGGCATTCTTACACTTATTAGTGAGAGCGAGCTGTTCGCATCGCATCCCAGTCTCGCGGCAACATCGCCCGCGGATAGTCGCGGACGCGCGTCACCGTGTCACGCTATTGTCGGTGTTTAGTTGTGCAAATAATTGATAATAAACCGTGAAATAAACTAAAATCTAACACCATGGATCCCGAAGCCTTCTTGGACCTGGCCAACCAGGTCATTAAACTAAAAATGTACCCATATTTTGACATAGCACATTCTCTATTATGCGCTCTTGCAGTCAGAGAGGATTTAGGATCCGGTAAGTGGTATATCATTTATTTTTAAATGGAACCCGCCAAAATAATGGGGTTTATCGTCGCACTTCCGCATCCTGTAACAAATTTCTGTTCGAAAAGTAATTTTTGCGGAATGTTCTAAAATAAAAGACACCTAAACGCGTTTATAAATAGATCGTTCTCGCAGCATCCAGACCGAATAGCTCCAATAACAGCTAATGTTAACTGAACACAATATAATAATATTTGCATAAACACATTGAAGTATACAAGAAAATGGCACTATCCTAATGTATTGAAATTACAGCGTCTATTTTTATATAAGTAAAAAAAATTTTATAAGAATAAATAATTTGCGAAGTATCATATATTTAATTTTTATCTAATGAATGATTGCTTGATCTTATCACTGACGTGGACACTTGCACCTTGTTCTGGAAAAAATACCTACCTATATTATTGTATATCACTATTATTCTATGGTGAGGTTAGGTTTGAGATAAGAACCTTATTGAACTGGCTCCTAGTCTTGAAGACTAGCGTCCTTCGTCTTGTTACACCTAACAAACAGATGGCGCTAAACTAAAAAGTAAATCTTTCCCAAAAAAAATTGAGGAAAGAATTTGAAAGTTCTCTGTTTATAAAACCATTTCGCAATCTAAAAGTGAATTCTCACGGGCTCGTCCGGGATTTGAACCCGGGACCTCTCGCACCCGAAGCGAGAATCATACCCCTAGACCAACGAGCCTTACTACTCCCCCGCGAAATTACGGATTAGTTTCCACGAAGTCCTACGTCATCAGTAATATGTCACTTCATGCTCCAAAAAGGGGAAAAATTGAACCAAAATATTTATACTAACTTTTAATCAAGCGTTGCTTCATTGATTAATACTTACACACGAATTACTGTATCCTTATGGTGCTGTATAGCGATAGCGCATGTATGCAATCACACGACAAAATCATAATAGGTACCTACTCTACCAAAATAACAGCGTCATGCAAAATTTTGCACCTTATTGCAGGACCTATTGTGACGTAAACAGATCACGATAACCAGTGTCTTTGGAACGATCACGATGGTGACACCAATTTTTTTTTTGAAAACAATTCTATAAGAAAACCAAAAAAAATGGTAATTAATATTGTAGGCACTAGTACAAAAAGTTTCTCTAATTAAAAAAGTAATAGCATACAGATTTCTCTAACTTTACAGTAGGTATCAATTTAGGAAGGCAAAGAACTTTCCACTAGTTTGGCTTTGTTCAGCTGTCTGCCTCTTATGTAGCGTGGCGTTGTAACTGTCCATGTATGTGTTATAGTCAAAGTCCGATACACAGTCTCTTCGCGGAAGGACTGGTTTATCCTAGGTTTGGCCAAAGCCATCAGGCAATCCCCGAAATACATTTCAATTTCGCCCTTTGCCTGAAGTATTTTTAGTCAAACCCAGGAGCTCCTAACTTTTCAGTCAAACGTCGAAAGTAAATTATTCTGTTTCGGTTTTGGCCTAGTCAATCCTAGAAGCGACTGCAAAACTCGGTCAAACGTTGATCTGAACATGTTTAAACAGGTTCATAATGTCTCTCGCGGTGTTCCGACCGATTGTTTTGTCATTTCATGTTCGTTCATTGATTAATTTTCCATTTTAATTACTTAAGAAATTATTAAAACAATAAACATCAAAATTTTAAAAATGTTATTTTTTTATACCTAATCTTACAAACTAACATCCGTATATTCCAAAGCATTTATTTATTTATTTTACACTTTATTGCACATCGTACAAAAGGCGGGCCTAATGCCACACGGCATTCTCTCAAAGCATCTCAAATATAAAAGTGAAAATCACGTAAGCTGACCAATCAGGTGTCAGAACTGGCAGAGTTAAGCGGTTCTTAAGACTTGAAAGCTGCTTAAATGATAAAATGCTTCCAAATATACGAAGATAAGACACTTCATACCTATATCGGAGTTTGACTCGTCAAACCCCGATTTAATAAAATTGTGTTTTGACGTTTGCCTGACCAAATTAGTCTCTCCCAGGTTTGACGAAAATTGTTTAGTCAAAGGCCGAAAATTTACATTTGTTTGGGCTTTGACTAAGTCATTCAGTCTGACCTGAGGATTGACCAGTCCAACCTAGGAGCGCCGGAGCTTCGGAGTTTGCCTATAACATATGCACTGTATTGCAGAGCCTAAAATGCACTCATACGTTTCCAACATAATAAAACCTTAAGGACGTTTAATTAAGGTTCAATATATTTAACACCGGAGCCGGGAGGCTGCCAGTGGTGCCTTCACAAAATGTTAGAGCAATGCTTCAAAACGCACAATAAGTTGGTTATCCATTAACAAGACCACGTGTAGATAACCTGCGGTGTTTTAATATTAAAATGCCAAGAGGCAGGTTGTTGGCCTGAAGCCAAAAATCACAGTTGTCTCATGAAGAGACAGAGGCGAGACCACTAGCAATTTCTATACATAAATTTTTTCTTCGTGATTTATTCTGTCTTCCTAGATTAGCATAGGACGCAATGTTATGTAGTGTAGATACTTAATTTAATATGACGTAATTATGTTCATAATATGGCCGATTTGTGCGCTATAAAAAGCTTGATATAAAAGATAATAATCCGGGTCGGGAAATACGCACATACGCTAAATCCGCCATCCGTCAAAAAACAGGAGAATTATTTTATAATCATCTTTTATACGTAAATGATAACTGATGCTACAAATGCGCTAAAATACGTTCGGGCCCCTTGTCATGTACCTACTTTACTTGTTTATAAAGGGCGGGCAGTGGATAAATAGTTGCTACGCTGCACCCTTCTCTATCGAACAGAAATCTTTTCACCACTTTCTATAAGGAGGTACTTATTTCGAACGACTTACGAACTTTCCACAATCATCAAAACTAGCGGACCAAGTTTATTAGACGCCAGATATTTTCAGTTGACGTTGGACGTCATCCGCTTGTGAACTCGATGTCCTAAAGGTAACGTTTATTTATGTTTCTGTGTGGCGCCGACTCAAAATCAATCGGTAGACTTTGTTTACACTGGGTAACACAAATAGCCTGTCACTTAAAACAGTTATAGCTGTTGCGATGACGATCGCACCGCATTATAGCAAACCAAAATTTAATTGCAGCCACATGAGCAGGAGTCACCATACAGCTACCTTACACGCTTGCAAGACCTTAGAGCGTTATCACACTGACGATTTGCCAACGTGTTTGCAGCGAGGTGATTTAGGAACTTGGTCTCCGCCTGTGCAAAGCGAGCTAGGCCCGACCACGCCACCCGTTCTCCGCGTTTTCACAATATTTTACAGTATTTTTTTCTCTTGAAACGACGCGCGCTTTACTTGTGGTAACCAAACGCGCTATGAATGAGTGCGTGAAGACGAGTAGCGTCAGCATATAACACACACACAACAAATACTTCCGACTTCGCCTTGTCTTGGACGGTACCGGGAGCTCCTGCACTTAAGAACGTTGGTGGCTAGGGTTCACAGCCTGGCTCATCGGCGTAATGTTGCTTGCCTGGCGGTCTACTACAGACTGTACTTTGGAGAGTGTGCGTAAGAGCTTCACGACCTGATTCCACTATCGCCCTTTTATTACCGGACTACAGGGTACCATCCGCACTTGGTTGATATCCCATCCAGTTCTTTTCCACATTTATTATGCACACAGCAAAAGTGTGGAACTCTCTGCCAGCGTCAGTGTCCCCTTCCACATATAACCCGTCTGCCTTCAAAGCAAGAGTAAACATATATCTTCTGGGCACGCGCGTTCCATCATATAGACCTCATCCATCGCTTTCCATCAAGCGAGATCGACGTCGAGAACAGGTCCATTCTGCAATTTAAAAAAAATACTAGGTACTGGCTTGTGTCGATCTGTCTTGTACACTCAAGTCAACGCTTTCGTTCCGCAAACACGTTGCGCACACGTGGCGAGCGCATTAAACAATAACCTCTGAAAGATGCTCGCAAATCGCCAGTGTGTAAAGATCATTAGGTAGTAGATATAGTGCCCGTGCCAGAGCAATGTTTATGCCGCCCATGTCGTTTGGTTCTTGGTAAAAATAGGTAACGCCATTTCGATTTGCCCATGGATTTTAAAATCATGGCAACAAGTATCAGAAAGTTGTGGTCAAATTAAAAGGTTTGGTACAGCCCATCAAACAATTTTCTCCATGCAGAGACCAACATCGTAATCGAGAAAAAAATATCAGCCGTCTCATACATTTGACTCGAGTATCTTATCTAGGTATTGAAGTTTTGTATGGGACAGTTGATAATTTTTTATCACACCACACCTTTCAGATAAACTCTATAGGTATTAGTGATTTAGTACGTATAGGTCTCTGCTTATGTAGGAAAGACGAAACCAAACTTTTTAGTAAGTTATTAGTAAGGTTTAAGGTTAGTAAGAGCTTTGATAGCCTAGTGGTGTACCGTCAGAGGCACGCACCTCTGACTTTTCGAATTCATGTGCGTATTGTATAATTATCACTTGCTTCAAAAACGGTGAAGGAAAACATCGTGAGGAAACCGGCATGCCTGAGAATATATTTGTCGACGGCATGTGAAGCCAAGTCAGAAGCTCATGAGCGGCTTTAAAACTCTGACACCAGTACCCTAATTGCGTAATACAACACAATCACAATCTGTTTTGATTTGAAACAGATTGTTAATTCATTACTTCATAAGTTGGACAAAATATCTGCTCATCAAAGTAAATAACGCAATGAATGTTGTTGAACTGTCAAAATGAAACAAATTAGGGCACAGGTTAGTCACCCTACGAAAAGAAAAAGAATTAAGTTATTGAGAGTGCAGAATTCCCAAACAGTAACTCTCAATCTAAATATAGCATGTATTTTATGAGTAAGGTACTCCAACGACAGGTAAGGTGTATAGACCTGTAGGGAGGGACGTTTGACCTACATTGCCAAAACCTAGTTCCCTAGTTTCTCTGCGCCCTGCGGACAACGGGTGGCGGAGGTCAAACGGTAGTCGCTCTACGTTAATCTGGGTCACTAAATCGAACCTACAACAGGTAGCTGTTACGTAGATTATAAACTCAATTCACGGACGAAGGAACGTGAGCCGCCTTAGCTATGGGAGCTAGCCTTAATTAACGAGAGATTACTCGTCTGTTGAAAGAACTTATAATTTTATCCGAATTTTTATAAACTCAGATTTGTTTATTCCTATGAAGTTAAAATAATCTACACTCCTACAGAAAGTTTTTTTTTTTTGTTATTGTTCTACCAACAATTGTTTACACCGTTACAATTTTGAAATAACATTTTACTTATGGTGTAACAATTTCTTATAGGTCGGCACCGCATACCCCAATATGTAATACTCGGGCCACAAGCACATACTATTAAATTAATAACTAAGTAGAACTGGTAGAGACCTTTGGTTGACTGGTAGAGAATGCCTAAGGCATTAAGTCCGCCTTTGTATCTTTTTGTGTGTGAAAAGTTTAAATAAATAAATAAAAAAAAGAAACAAGCTCAAAGAAGCTAGAAGTAAGTATCATCACAACGTATCGTATCAAAAACTATGGGCAAAGAGGTAACATACCTCAACTTTGACAAAGTCCTTTAGTAAATATGTTGCACCGTAACTTCGTAAGCCACACTTATTCATCAGACGGATGGACGAAAGTCTAAACGGCTTGTTTGCTTGAATCTGATCAGGCTATAACTTAATGTTAAACTTATCGTTTTCAGGAGCACAAGCGTTCTCCCGGAAGCACCCCCTGTCATGCTGGCTGTCCACTATGCTGGTGATCTTCGCGGGCGGCATGGTGGTCAACGGGCTGCTCGGGGAACCCATGCTGGCACCACTCAAGAACACGCCGCAACTCATTATTGGAACTGTCACATGGTATGTTCTTTCCCTCAAAGTTTTCACGGGTGGGTTTTTGATGGGTGCACACTGCATATAGGTGGTCAAAAAATATTTATGTACTTACCTAAAACTCAACACAAACTTTTCAGCAATAGGCAGGTATTCTATCTACTGAGAATCATAAAAACCCAATATGTATTTGCAAAATAAAAGGTGTTAACTGCGATGTTGCGGAAGTGGGATCCTCTCGATTTGCATTTGCCGGTGTATAGGTTACCTACTATTTAAATCTATGGTAAAGGTCGAGGAAAATTAGAACTTGTTTGGATGTAACAATTCATAAATAGCTAAGCTAGGTTGATTCACCAGTTTTGCAGTCAGTATTTTAGTCACAACTGCGATACTGACCGTTTATCGATGTCATAAAATGAATGGGCAATCACATCACGACATTACGCTATTCATTGCCGTATGTAGGACATCTTATTAAAGTTCCTATGGCCATTAAGTGCCTACCATTTAAGGAAGGTATTTTTTATTAACTGCTTATCATCTTAGTATTGACGCAAGTTAAAAAAATTCAATAAGTAGACTGTTCTCATTAATATTAAACATCGGTACATCGCCCGACATAAGAGCAACAGAAGATACAATGGACGATGAACAAAATTATAATGGAGGCAGTTAGCGCAAAAGCGGCCTAACCCACATTTATTTTTGTGTTTAACCTGATCTATTTTTAATCGTGTGCGACGGCAAAATAAAATTTTAATTGTTTTAAAATAAAATTTTAAAACAATTATGGCCCAACCTTGATTTTTTATTTTCATAATGGATGGCGTTACAAAATTTGTTTTTGCATTATAATTTTTCATCCGTCCAAAATGCAAAAGTGGCCAAAGCTTAGGCCACTTTTTAAAAACAAAAAATGTGGGTTAGGCCGCTTTTGCGCTGACTGCCTCAATTTAAGATAAGATATAGATTATGATATGGATATTAGGGAGGATATTATTATTGTGGCGGCACCTACATCGCCACTTGCGAACTACGCATCAAAAGACCTGACGTCACACAAATCCTGCATCGCACAATTAAAGTTTACCGCGCGTACGATATATATAAAATTTGTAGATAGGGAATTTTTTGCTCTTTGCGGCTTGGCCTTTTAAGGCCAAAGGAACTCGCGATGAGTTGACGACCAGCCGACTTTGGCTAAGCGACCTTTCAGTATAAGATATGGATATTAGACAGGATACAGATAAGGGAGCTCTAGTTCTCTGGTAACTGTATCTCAAGGTAAAGCGTGTGCAAGGCTTGCACAGGTAGGAAGGTAGAAGGGTTTCTCGTCTCACTCGTAGGCTTGTGACTAGCTATGACTGTGGTTGACAAGCTGCTTGACACATTTCAGCCAGAAAACCCATATGCTGATCGATATTAATTGTTTAGAGATATGAGGAACAGGGTATAAAGTTCAATCATCCTCTATAGAAAAGGGAGGATCCTCCGACCAGACGGGTCTGGCGGGCAACTGCCCAACGATTGATGTCGGAGCAGTTATATATATGGTGCTCGCGCGGTAAATGTCTTTGATGATTAGTTCGTATGAGGCTATGTAGATGCCGCCACAATTGCATGCAATAAAGTCCTGAATTTAGGTAAGTACTAGACGTTTATTTGAAGATGCAGAAAATTCAAAACATCGTTCTAGTTGTAGACCTTAAAAATGAGGCTTATAGGCAGTTCGCGGGAAAGTACGAAAGGTATACCGTGGCCCCTGGCAACACACAGGTAACTGAAGGAACACGGATGGGTTTTAGTCAGTAAGAGTCTGACACGTCCTCCGGCTCCGCCCAGAGCGGGAGAAGTTATATGATAATAACCCACGTACATAACCTTTCAATTTTTCCAGGTACCTAGTATTCTACACACCATTCGACGTGGGGTACAAAGTGGCAAAGTTTCTACCTGTGAAGGTAGTAGCTTCAGCCATGAAAGAAATCTACCGTGCAAAGAAAGTGTATGACGGAGTCAGCCACGCTGGTAAACTTTACCCCAACGCTTACGTCATCATGATTATAGTCGGTAAGTAAGATTATCTGTGCTAATCTGGTAGTCTGAATCCTGATAATTTTTTGGTTTCGCTAAATAAATGTTTTATTATGATAAGGTGCATTGATAAAAATGTTTTTATCCTCTTCTGGATAGGTAATGGTTCCTATCTAGTATATGTACTTACGATGGATTTTGCGAAACGTATCATACCAAATGTATTTTTGGCCCATTTAGGACCCTAGAAACCAAGACCACAGAATTATTTAGACTCTAATCTAATCTTATTTGTGTTCCTCTGCAAGGTAAAGGCTCCCCTCTCCCTTTTCCATACAAGTCTCTTTTGCTAGTGCCGTTTGGGATATGCCTATAAAAATAAGAACAGCAAAAACAGATTCTAGAAATTACAATCATATTTCGCTATTTCCTGCACAACGTAGTTCATCTTACTATTGTTCCTTTAAACTTTAAATCAAGTTAAACAAAACCTTCGTTTATTTTCAGGTACCCTGAAAGGCAACGGTGCAGGCTTCACCAAGTTGATAGAGCGGCTCATCCGCGGAGCCTGGACACCGACTGCCATGGAAACCATGCAGCCCAGCTTGTAAGTATTATTACCTACGACATTTCAAGGATTTGAATTAGCGCTCTTTGGGTTTGGGTTCAGAATTTTGCTGGTATATCACTCAGGTTTTCTATGGACTAAGCGGTTGACTGTCCGAAGTTCTTTAACAGTCATTTTAATTCTGAATGCAGCAAACCAGCAGCAGCAGCAAAATAAAGATCCCTGTGATTTTGACAGTCTTGCAAAAATAACTATGAAAGGACTGTTTGGTATCCGTCAAAATTTATGGCGGCTCGGAAGTGCGCTACTCGCTGAGCAGTAACAAACTCCTCACCCCCGCTGTCACGTGAATTTGTTACTGCGCAGCGACTCGCCTCAAGTTCCTAGCCGCCATAAACTTTGAATCGGACTTGCATCTGTACTTCAACAGTGTTGTCAGCCCAGCTACCTCGTTCCTACCTATTTCAAGTTTTTACCACGGCCTGATTTATTCTATTTCTCTTAAAAAAATTATGCCTGTAAAAGATAATTAACTGATCTTGACTTTTCGCTGTAGTCAATATCTAATTGACTGCCTTTTCTTAACCCATCTGAGAACTGTAACACTAAATAAAAATAATAACTCTGGCTTTTTAAGTTACTTTACTGCATGCAGGTCCCTGCCGAACCACCAAAGGTAACCCTTTTTAACCCTCACTAACCATAGACAATAAGCTCGCTTTTAACCTGGGCCACGCACGCGTCACGTAGGTAGTTCAAGGGTTAGCTAAATGTTCTTTATTCAAATTCTTTTTTTTTTCAGCTACACGAAAGCCTCTCTGGTTGCATCCATTATCTTCGTGTTGGACAAGAAGACTGACCTCATTTCTGCGCCGCACGCTCTTGTGTACTTCGGCATAGTAATATTCTTCGTTTACTTTAAGGTGCGTAGCGATTTCTTCGATTATTCGATAAGACTTTAACAAGGGTTGCCGGTAAAGAAACAGACTGTTATTCTGTAGTTTGCTTAGAGCGACGATTTCTCAATACAACATAAATTAATTGTAATTTTGTGACATTTTGTTGAAACCATACAATCATGTCCTCAATGGATACTAAGTGACATCCACAAATCCGCACTGTGCTCACTCCCTAACAGAGAGGAAGCCTGAGTGCCACCATTGGGAGTATTAAAGGCCAATTATGCTTTGTTCATCTCAGTCTGGCTGTGAACTGTTGAGCCTTTATTTAAATGAATTGACTGCTGTGGTCATAATGCATCTCTCACTTAGCTCCGTCTGGTAGTGTAGTGTTGAGACTGTAATAAAAATGTTCTGGCTCCTTATCTAAATCAGGACATAGAACATCTCACAAATTACCTTTTGATAATATCTGTATTTTCTCCCCAGCTCTCATCAATTCTCCTGGGCATCCACGATCCCTTCGTGCCCTTCGAGAACCTATTCTGCGCGCTGTTCTGCGGCGGTATCTGGGACTCTCTCGCCAAGCTATTGGGCAAGGGACAGCCCAAGGAGGAGACTAAGGATACTAAAAAAACTAATTAGCCAATATCATCAAGTACGTACGTAGTATTCTTCTTAACTATCTATGAATATATAATGGGCGTTAGAAGAACTCGACGAGCAACCCTGCTAGTGTCTACGTTCGACAAATTCTGGGCAGCATAGGCACGGATGAATACAGATGGGTCACTCCGTATTTTAGCTACAAGTAGGTACGTGGCGGGCTCGACTTGTCGAATTCAGTGGGCGTAACGTAGTCGGAAGATATAAGAGTTACGCGATAGAAAGAGAAGCAACTTCTAGGCTAATATAACTGTAGGTAATTAGCGCTGTGCGACCTGAATTGCACTTTATTGTGCCGAAATAAGAGTCGCTTTTTATTTAAATGTTTTTGCGGAGTGAACCATTTGTACTAATCTGTGGTTTAGGTCCCACGATGCCCGGAATCGCTGCGCCAGCAATGCGTCTGGAAACGGCAGTAGATACTTATAAAATTCGAGGTGCCGAAAGTGCGTTGAGCTTCAAAGCTGTCGGTTTCTATTCGGCGTTAGGGCGTTTGCCAACTTATCCGTATCCAGTTCGTATTCGATTCATGTTCGTTTCTGATCCGGTTTGGTCATCCTAATAATTGTACGAACCGTATACGCATGAGTGCACAAACGTCTATACAATTACTTACTACGCCCTTAGTGTCGTAGTGCGATTATCATAGACTCGCCTGGTTTGAATAGAAGTATTAATAATGCCGCGTCAAGCAGCAGCCGAGGCATCTCAATGCTCTGCGAAAGGTCACGGGACAAGGTGGATCTTGTTGAATGGCTTTTACTGCAGCGTGAGCTATTTTAGTAAAGGTCGATAAATTAAAGAATCATGTTATCTCGCAGAAAGGAGATACCAGTTTTTTTATTTACTATATTATTTACAGATGTCCCAAACGTTTTAGCGTGGTCTCAAATTCTAACCAACTCTTTCATTGTTTTCAGGTCGCATTTTATAATCTGCAATATTTGCGCTACGTAATCAACTGACACCGACAATACAAAATACGACGGCTTTATTTATAGGCAATGAAATAATACTATAAAAAGGAAAAAAGAAAAAAAATAGTAAAACCCTTAAATCCTAAAAAAATGGCACAACGACCAAAGTTTGATTTCATTAGTTTTAAGATCCACTAGTCTTAAAGTTTATAAATGTTTTAGTTAATGACGTGGTATGAGTTTTCCTTATGTACTTAGAGGGGAAGTAAGTAGTTGATATTTAGTTATTCAGTTCCTACAAGCAACTCTTTGCCAAAAATTGTGATACATTTAGTATTTACCCACAGTATCAACTATGCTATAAAAACTTGCCATAATAATTTATAATACCTACCAATATTATATTATAATGTAAGCATAATAAAATTAGTAAAAAATCTGATCGGTGCTTGGTACCATACAGTACATATACCAGTGTTCCCTGAGTGAAAAAAAAAACTATCGAGCATTGTAATTTTATTTTTATATTTTAGTTCACGAAACGAAAATCGACTAAGCCGACTTCCTTTACATTAAAAAAAAACTGGGAAAATGGCTACCAGTTTTCCCGCGCAAAATTTTAGTTTATTTTTAGATTTATGAATATTCTGACCGATTCGCATGGGTGCACGCGATGAGGAGCATTTTATTCGTGTACGAATAATATCATATCAAAATAAAATACATAGGTACATTATTTATTAGAATATTTAAATTGTGATGTTAGTTGAAAGGTCTGACCGAGTTGCTGGGTGTAATGCAATGAGGAACACATCTTTCAACACGCTAAATGTTTCATGACATGTATGTTATTCTTATTCAATGATATCTGGGTATGCTAAAGGAAGCAATAAATTGTTTTTATTAATTTGTATTTTTTGTGTAACCTGCTTTTGTCCCTATTCGGCAACAGGACGGCGCCGGCGTAACTATAGACATAGAGAATGGACTGAGCGTTCCGTATTCAGTTGTGCAGTGAATACAGACAGAAAAATACGAGAGAGACAAAGCGAATTTCCGGCCAGTGGCCGCATAGTCGCTTTTTCTGGAGAGTGGTCACTTTTGTGAGGACAACGCACAGTCCAATTCTCTATGTCTATAGGCGTAACTAACGGCTAGAACAGACCTCAAGGGGACGGACTGGCTGGCAAGCGAGAGGAAATAAGTTTGAACTTCGAACTCTACCGACAGTACTATTGTAAGGACGTAACCTCACATTGTAGCGGCTGCAGATCGGAGCCAAGCCAAATGCTGCAACAAAAAGTCAAATGTTTCGTGTGAAATAAGTAGTAGGTGAAATAAACCACCATGAGTCTTGTTACCAACCCATTCGATACCTACTTTTGGCCTACCTATTCCATAGAAAATATGAGACCTAAACTGTCCAAGATAAAGAGTTAGTGGATGAAGGGGATCGTATGAACAAGATCGCCAGAAATGACCAAGATCGTGGGAAGTACCTCATAAAAGATTTCAGATTGAAATTTTATTTCAGATAAATAACTGAATTTTCGCACAAAGCTACAACGATCATCATCACCATCATACTATTGAGCAGTATTAGGTTACATGTTTACCAGAGTATTCCGTATAATACTTCAGAGCGCCACGTCCCACCGTCTCTGGGAGGACGGGTTGTCGGGCAAATCCGTATTGGGACTACGCGTTTCCAAGCGTTCAACCAGCGACCAGTTTCCAAGCGTTCAACGCATTGGTCAAACACGGTACCTCAAAATCGACTAATGACGAAGACAAAATATTCCTGGTTCATTTACTGGTACTGCGTGGACCGAAGAGGACTGCCCGTAAACTTATACTTGAAACTTTTGAACAATTTCCGTAATAGCATCTAGATTCTTGCCCATCAAGTTTTAAATTTTAATCCACTTGGGGTACATTAATTGGCAATGAGAACTTAAGATATTTAGATTTGTAGACCATTTCGAAAGAATTGCTAGACTATCGTTGACATGTAAGACATCCGTATCTTTTCTATCTATTTTAAAAATGAAGTGTCGTCAGCAAATAGAATTATATCCGATAAGTTAGCCATCATGTAAGGAAGGTCATTAATATTAACTGGAAATAGGAAAATGCCAAGAATTGAACCTTGGGGCACGCCCATCTTAACTAGAGACTCCGAGGACGTCGTTGCGCCGTTAACGTTTAAAAAGTTTAGACGCAAACAATAACTTTTCCGTGAAGAAGCTTTCACAGAAAAGCGAAAAGGTTTTCTGTGAAACTAACCAATGATTAACACGTTCAGTGCCGGGAGCCCTCCTGTAGGGTTCACTCTAGTTGCATATATGCCATATGCGACTCGCCGGGAGCTCATTCTAAATGTAGGTTTTTCTTAGCGAATACAGCATTATAAACTGCAAAAATAAAATGAGGGTATATGTATATATATTATTTTAACATTTTTAGTAAGTATATGCGTTGGTTTTAAAATACAAACATTTTTTTTTTGTGTCGGGCCAGTATTTCAGGTGTTCCATTTTCACGGTTACAAATATTCACAAAATATTAAAAGGTTTGACACCCCGGTCTTGGGATCAAAGCGAGTTATTATACTTTTCTTAATATTGATTTATTTTATTATTTCACGTCCCCACCCCACTAGTACCTACATGAAAATACCCCCAGAATACTACGTATAGCAACAAGACCTCCTGAAAACTCAATTCACATTGTTTTACAGTGTTTTATAACACAGTTTCAAACCTAATGCCGTTCACCGTCCGCGAGAGTTAATTTAAGCACAAACGTAGGTAATGCCGGTAACCCCCCTGGAGGGTTCACTTCCAATAGGTATGTAGGGCGGCATGGCGTATGAGCTCTATGAATAGTGGGTGAAGTCGAAAGTGTTAATCCGACAAACACTGGTATTGAATATATCCAAATCATGTTCACTAGACAGTGTCTTCTCGTAGTTAGCCAAGCCAAGCCACAAAGTTAATAGACACAAGACTGATTAAGCTCCAGCAAACCGGATCCTGACACAAGTAAACTGTGATTCACTAACTCTATGAAGGGCGATAGAAAGAAAGATTATTGTGATAACGAATTAGGTCCTAATTGGAAATTTTCAAGATGATTATCTTGATAAGCGTTAGAAAAATGTTTCAGGTGAAAAAACATTATCCGATAAGTTAATTGGATAAAGCAAAAACACAATTTTATTATAATATACCGATAAAATCATTAGGCAGTAGTAACTGTAAGTACCTACCTAGTATTGAAGAGGTATCAGGGCATCCCACGAACCACCGTTAATTTTGAAGCTCTTTGAAGACAGCATAGGGTCAAATTAAATTAGCTGGTGAAACCACAGAATAGTTAAAAGCTTAATATAGCGAAACTTCGCAGACTACCCATCACGGGTATCGATATTTAATGACAATGAAAGTTTTTTGAACTTTTTTTTTGTTTTATCGTCATTAGATTTCGATACCTACCTATCACTTCTGTAAAGTATTGCCAGCTAGTTTTATTTGACCCTGTATGTGTATACCTACTGTCGTGCTACCCTACGTTACTTCCACTGCTGTCTTCAAAGAGCTTCAAAATTAACGGTGGTTGGTGGGATGCCCTGATACCTCTTCAATACTAGGTAGGTAGGTACCTACTGTAGATAGGGTTATAGGGTAGGTATAAAAACCTAAATATCCTGAATACCCTCGCCCTGTTAAGGCTCGTGCAGACCAGCGCGATATCGCGGGCGTTACAAGGGTCGCGCTGCCTGTAGCGCCCTGCACGAGCCTTCAAACGATGCCAAAAAAAAACCTACTTCTTAACTTGTTTTTACAAATAAAATCAAATAACAATGCACTATTATAGCCATTGTTTTATCTATTATGTGTCCTTACACCATTCTAATAATTCTTTGTATTTATTTTTTATCGTGAAAACGCTCTCAATTTTGTACATTTATTCTATACCAAGTTACACAATCAAACCAAAAAGCATTCCGTCAGTTTTTCGTAGAACTTTGAAAGCAATGAAAAACGGGCTCGTCCGGGATTTGAACCCGGGACCTCTCGCACCCGAAGCGAGAATCATACCTCTAGACCAACGAGCCACACTGACGTATAGAAACATCCCCTATTTATCAACCCCAAGCTTTGTTATATAAATCAATACTCTTCTTTCATGGCAACAGCTATGAGTAAACTGTATGTCGTAATAAAAAAATGCTCGGAACCAAGGGTTGAATTGGGTTACTTAGGGTGTGCCGAACGTACCTAAGTATTGTCGTAAATAGTATTCATTTTCGTGCTCTCTTTATCGTAAATTGCAGATAATTTTCGTGTACGCCGCAGTAAGTTCATCAAACTGCGGTCACTACTACATTCGGGACTAATAGAATTCTACTCAGTTCTCATTAGAGAACTGAGTAGAATAGCAGTTATTCTCATTAGTTAGAATTACCCCACAGTCAAAATACTCCGCCCGACTCTACCCATATATTTTTCAATGGTAACTTAAAATAAAAACGTGAACCTGAAGACGTCTTATCTTTTACATAAGGATGCATTTAAACACACTTATCAAGGCATTATGGAAATGGCGTATGTACATAAAAGCTACAAGTATAAAGAGATATTTTCTTTTCAGAAGGAAAACCACGCTCAACGCTAAGGCTGCCAATCCAGTGGAGCGGAGCGAGGCAGTGGAGCGGAGAAATGTGCCAATATTAACCAATAGGAGCGGAGCTCTGAAGCGGAGTTTAGATTCTATTGGTTAATATTGGCACATTTCTCCGCTCAGCTGCGTCGCTCCGCTTCACTGGATAAGGCAGCCTTAACCTGGCGGGTGTGTAGCCGGAACTCCGGTAGCCGGTTATCGTTCGTGTGATTACTACTATTTACTTTAAAAATCACAGATAGGTAGATAATTTACAGATAAATAAAATCAAGGTTAGGTACTTTTATCAATTAAGTAAATAAGCAGGTACTCGCATTTTAAAACGGGAACTTCTGATTAAGTACAATTAGTAAGCGACTTTGTTTAAGAAGTTAAAGGCTCGTACAGACCAGCGCGATATTGCGGGCACTACAAAAGGGTCGCCCTGCCTGTAGCGCCCGCGATATCGCGCCAGTTTGCATGAGCCTTTAAGAAAATATGGGAAAAAACCATTGTGGATCAGTCCAATCCCAGTTTCGTAATAAAATTGATTGTTTGATGATTGATTTCGTTTATTCGTTGAGCGTAGGTACTACTTTGTAAATAACTTACTCTAACTTAAAAACAGAATCGATCGAGGACAAGGGGCACACACACGGTCGTGTTCTATCTCAATATAGCCGGTTATAAGAGGCAGTAGCACCACTTGTCTAGAGGCTTGCATGTACCTAACTAGCTGTTCTATAATAAAATTAAAGTACAGTACGACACAACTTAGGTGTAACATCGGCAAAATTCGTAAAACTGATCACCATCCGATCTGAGTGCGCCTTCAAAATTACCAATCTATGTGACTGCTTTAGGTGAAAATGATGTTTACGCAAATGCAATAAATTGTAAAGTCATATAAACCAAATACATTCGTTTGAAAATTGAAATCTAAGAATTCTTATTTTCAAATTTAAATTGTGTTGTACTGTATCTGTTTGTAATGTCAAAATAACAACTTTTTACTAAATGCGTATGAAACTATAATTGTCGAAAAAAAAAAACATCCGGCTGATCTCCAAAACGGCTGGACCGCTTTTGACGGAACTTTCACTGGCAGGTAGCTATTGTATGTTATTAATTTCAGTTATTTCGGTGTTTTATTTTAGAAAAAGAATTAGGGCCCATGCGTCCGAAGCCGCGGGTAGCAGCTGGTCTAAAATAAAAGTAGCCTAAGTTACTCCCTATAACATGAGCACGCATGGCCACAATAGAAACGAGTTTTGTCGACGGAAGAATAGACAAAATAACAGATAAACAATCACAAGCTGTCATTTTGTCTATTCTTCCGTCGACAAAATCCGTTTCTATGGTTGTCATGCAGATATGCTACGCGTGCAGCTCAGTAGTTATTCAGTAAACTAAACAAATTTATCACAAATGTATATATCACCCTACTTTTTTTTTAACTAGAGCGTGTCGCAATTTTGACCACTGAGATCTTGGCTGCTTAACCGGACTTTCCTGTGGGTGCCTTAAACTTCTACACTTCAAGCCTCCAGCCAGGGGCAAAAACTATTCTAAATTAAAACTAGACGAGCGCTCGCTAAGGGCACCCCCTGTGGGGTACGAACCTCGGCTTAGGGCGTCGCTGGGGAGGGACAGCAAGAAGGAATCAAACTTAGATTTTCATCTTGATTATTATGCGGGGTATTCAAAGCTACGTGCTCAGCTGCAACAACTGCTAGCACCTCGTTTTCGAGCAAGGGTCGGGGATCACCCTTCTAATCTATTACTGCCTTTGTCTATCGCGACAACAAAAACTGATGAATGATAGCCAGATAAAACATGTTTTTTATGTGCACAGTTCCGTTCCGTGACCGGTAACGGAAGCTTTTGGTATCTCGGATATACGAACGATGAGACAGACAAGTTTTTAGATAACTTACGGTATTCTGATGTTATTAGCATACATTGTAGGTATGTACTTACAGCTAGTTATGAGGTCACTGTCGCTGACTAGCAGGCTGCATTCACACCGATACGAACAAGGCCGTTCTTTCGACGTGGATTTTATTGGCTTGTTCGCAAAATCAACGAAAGAAAGAAAGAAAAGGAGAGAAACGGGTTTCCGAAAGTTTAACTGTTGTCCAGATTAAAATGTGATGTGACATAATGTTTATATGATTTCTAATAGACTAACTACTAACTTTAGAAAGTTCTATAATTTGTCAGGATAAGTTATTTTAAAGGTTCTACCGTCAAGTGTCGTTTCAGTTCATTTCGTCGCAGTAGACTTGGATAGATAAGTCTATTATGACTTACTAAAATGTGTTTTGTGTGAGTACAGATCGAGGCATTAAAATGGCCTAAAGATTGTAGTGGCAGATACGTCCTCCGCTATAATAAGACAATTTGTGCAAAGACTGGTATCCTAGATTGTTGTTTAAATATCTGTTTTAGTTGTTGGGTGGTCTTTCCATTGATTCGTCTTAAGTGCAAACCTTTTAGCTCCCTACTAATAATTTATGGATCTCTATGAATAAAATGATTTGATTTGGTTAAAAAAAGCTACAGGATTTCTATTCAGTGGGGTGTTGATCCAAGCAATCAGTGAGCCCGAATTGAAGGGCTAACTCGTTGCTTGGAAAGTTGACCCACAGACCTCAAACGATTGCTAGGATCGTGCACAATGTAAAACAATAACGCATTGAAATTGTGATTTCTCACCGATTAGAAAGCAATGATAAACAATCAGTCCTGCGCTTACACCTTTAATTAGGTACCTACTTATTAACTTTCTGGTATTATCACTGAAACACCACGTCAGATATTCGCGCCGATAATTCGGTGTGATTGCAATCAAGCAGGTTGCAAACTACACTACAGTGACGTCGACTGAGACACCGAGTATTGCGCGGCCACGGCCCTCAACCCGCCAGATGCGCGAGCGATCAGGCTTGGACTGAACGCGCCGCTTATTTTAATAATTATATTTTAGTTTTAGCTTAGTTTTAACGTACCTAACTTAGTGTTAAAATTAGTGTAACAATCAATTAATGGGAACAGTTAAATAAGGTGAGTGTTTAATTATTTATTTTCTCTAACGGTTCTTGAAAGTGAACGTCGATTTCTGTGAAAACAGTTAGACGATTCTCGTGCGATGTGATCACTTGATCAGTTACTGTCTTCGGTTGTATGTTGTATTGGAATACCTACAAACTTAAAGTAATGCCTTAGTGAATGCAGTTCCTTTCAATCGTTTACTTATAATTAAATTCACTGTTTGTGACTGTCGGTAAATATAAGTATTTTATGTCGGTGTGATTGACATCATGTTGCGAATCGTATTTTCAGTTGATTAAAAAACATTTTAACTCTTTTCTTTGGAAGAGGTCTAAGTTTATGAAGTTTCGCCTAACAGGAAAGCACAAGGAAAAATAAATATTTTGATAACTGCAAAACTTTGATATGCAATCAATATTAAAGGGTCTTGGGATTCCAATATTCCGATAAGATTCTACTGATCGTCAACTTATTAAATTCTTTTGGAATTTTAGTTAGCAGAGAGCATGTTCACGGCTTTGAGTTAATTAACAAATCTATTTGTAGAGAAACCTTTATTATTTCTAGTTTATCTCCTTCCACGTAAACCAGTCTCGTGCAAAGCGAAGATTGCTAAAATGGAACATGTATTTTGAAGCAAACTTGATTTATTTTTTTTCTCCTGCATTCTAGCATAACTTTATTGTGCTACGAGATATTTTCTTAAATTTTAGAGAAAGAGCACTCAACCAGTAAGTACCCTAAATGCGTAATCCAACACAATCACAATTTGTTTCGATTTGAAACAGATTGCTAATCTATTGCTTCATAAGTTGGAAAAAAAATCCGCTCAACAACGTAAATAAAGCAATGAATGTTGTTGAACTGTCAAAATGAAACAAATTAGGCATAATTGTTTACGAAAGATACGCAATTAGGGTACAGTTTAACGATAAATGTGATCTTGGCTAATCGATATAAATTGGTATAAATTATATAAATAAATTGGTATATAGAGCTTGGGAGCGAGTTGAATAAAATGTGACAGACGTGTGTCGCGCGGATGATGCAACAAGTGCATTCTGGCGCAGCATATGGTCGGTGCCCGTCTGTCACGCTAAGGGTGACTGGATGCAGGATGTCGAGCGAGTGTGTGAAACTATACCAGAAATGGAAAAGTGGAAATCACGCCATTAAATGTAGCCAGAGCGGTCCATCCGTTACCGAATTGGAATTCACCGGGACCGGACGAACTGCACACCTTATGGCTAAAATGGCTAATTAGTTCACACACTTTCATCACTTGCATCTCAGTTCCAGACATCCTTAGAGTCTGGGTAGCTACCACAGTTTCTAACAACAGGCGTTACCCACCTGCTCCATAAGTCAGGTAGTCCCGCGGAACCCAAGAATTATAGACCGATCACATGTTTGTCGACGGTTTATAAACTTTTTACTTGACTTTTCCATTTTGAGAGCGAAAATTAACACACACATTTACAGTAACTCAATTATGTCTGCCTCTCAAAATGGATTTAGGAATGGGTCACGCGGTACTAAGGAGCGCACCTCATCGACATGACCATAAGCCAAGTTCATCGATCCCGCAAGGATCTGTCGACATGCTGGATAGACTATAAGAAGGCCTACGACTCGGTGCCACGTACATGGCTCTTGAGGGTGCTGGAATTGTACAAGATAGATACAACTCTGCGCACCTTCCTGATGGACTTCAACGGTTCAAAACAAGGTGGACTTCAACGGTTGGGTCATGCCAGTTTTGATGTACTCTTTCGGCGTACTCAAATGGACTCAGACCGAACTCGATGACCTAGATAGGAGGGTCCGTACAATGTTGATAGCAAACCGGATGCATAACCCACGATCATCGGTGATGAGATTATAGATCACGCGGAAGTGCGGGTGTCGAGGCTTCTTAAATGCGAAAACCCTCCACAGCCGCGAGGTGTACAATCTCAGATATTTTTTTTTTTATAGCCTATCTGGGTATGCAACGTGATGTGGTGGCAGTAGACAAGGGGCTCACCCTGCTCTCCATGGCTAAAGAGAACTGGCACAAACCCGTGGTACTTACTACAAATGACCGCAAGGAAGTATGGCAAAGCAAGGAACTTCACGGGCGCTTCTATCGGGCTCTTCATGAGTCCGGTGTAGATTTCCCAACGTCCGTATCCTGGCTAAGTTTTGGTGACCTTTTCGGGGAAACTGAAGGTTTCGTCTGTGCAATTATGGACGAAGTTATCTTGACGAATAACTATCAGAGACATATTATGAAGGACCGTCCAGGTGAGTCCATCAGACATATCATCTCTGTTTCTTCTCGTCTGGCTAACAGCGAGTACTTGCACAGGCATAACCAAGTGGCCAGGATTATCTACCAACAGCTTGCTTTGAAATATAAACTTGTGGATTCTGAGGTACCGTATTACAAGTATGTGCCTGACCCAGTTCTCGAAAATGACTATGTCACGTTGTACTGGGATCGGTCTATTATTACTGACAGGACTATTTTTGCCAATAAGCCTGATATAGTGGGTGATTCACATGGTTTTTTACTCTGTTATTTTAAGAAATATTTAAAAGTGTAAATTAATAAGAAACTAGAAGAATAATCGATATAATAATAATCATTTTATTATCAGACAACTAAGGCCCATATATACACAGAATAATCTTATACAATAATAAATTAATACATATTAAAAACCTTATATAACTATGACTATACACGTAATGTTGACGGCGTCGTGTATCGCTGCGAGGTGTCGCGTAAGTAACCGTCCTCGGAAACGTCGATATACGACACCTTCGGCCACAAGTCCTCTTTCAGGTAGGTCTGCAGATGGTGGGTTTTAACTCGTACCACGAATGACTTAAAGTTGATGTTGTGGCACGATTCCAACTTTTCAACCCTCAGAGTCCAGTTAGTCTTCACTTTCAAATCCTGCACGACTTCCTCAGTTGTAGTGGAGTGATGCAGGCGCGAAAGGTACAGCTGCTTCGTAGGCACAGCAGGGCGCAGCAGCATATTGGGTCCACTCGGTGCGGTGCTGCACAGGTTACGAGAACAGGGCTTTCTTCTTCCTTTCTACTTTCGTGAAACGCTCCTCATCAACTTAGCTGCAGGTTCTTGGCAAGGAGCTCCGCACCGCAGTCAGGGCAGGTTGAGCACCTTTTTTCTGTTTTTTTACCTTTTCAGGTTTGTCGCTTTAGCTACGACGCAACCGTTTTGCCACTGTTGACAATAGCATTTAATAAGCATATGCTTTGTAAAACATAAAAGCAACTATGAGAGCTCCTCCTCTTGCAACTATGCTAGAGTTCTCTTGCAAGAGAAGATTCTGCATAGATACCTAGCACGCTTCATTCTCCTTACTTGTTGTTGCAGTTCTTTTTTTGATCGTTTGGTTCCCGAGACTGGATGTGTTTGATTAGCTGTCATCTTTCTAATCTCCGCAACCCAGTTTATGCATAATACCGACATTCTTCTGAGCCACTGGGACACACATAAGACCACCGAAAAGAAAATATTTTCCCTTTCTTTGAAATAACCAATCGATATGCTAAGCCCCAAAAATTTGCTCCTCCACTCAGCTCGCACTTAACATAGATTCTTCATCGTCGACATAACTACACGATATCACATCATGTACCTTATGCCACAAACATGTCTAATGAAAAACTGCATCGTGTATCGCGTGAGTCAGGACGAACGGAAGCAACATAAGTAACTCGCCATGTGTTATGAATCATTCATACCATGAAGGCATGAGCGTTGGTTTAGACTTCTGTTATCCTATTCCATTTCTCAGAAGGGCTCTCGAATTTGTATTTTTTATTTGTGGTGGGTCCGGCTTTTCAAAGTAATTTTATAAAGATGGGAGTGCTAATCCAGGCCTTATGTATCTGCCGCAACTAGGGTTGCCAGGCCCAAAAATAGAAAAGCCAGACACAGAATCATATTTAACCGGACATTTTGCCCTAATGGCCCGAGACAATGATTTTTAAATGAAAAACAATGTTTACTTTTATTTTTTTATTAATTACTTTTATTTTTTTATTAATTACTTTTATTTTTTTATTAATTAATTCATTTGATACTTAGCCGACATTCGCACAACCGTAATAAAATCGCGGCGGGATTTTATCGCGCACTAGATTTTCAATTATTATCCAGTGTGCGAAAAAAATCCCCGCGATTTTATTACGTCCGCGTCCGTGCGAACGTCGGCTAACTCTACTCTTATGAAGCACATTTTGTTCTTAATAAAGAATTTGTAACTTTTTTACATTGAAAGTAACTAAAACAATCAATAATCAGCCTTCTTCATTACATTGAAAGTATTTAAAATCAATCAATAATCAGGCATCTTTTGGCGGGGCGAGGTTGACCAAAAGCCTAACAAAAGCCGGACTTGTGAATATTTGGCCGGACGTGATCGTAAAAAGCCGGACATGTCCAGGACACCTGGCAAACCTAGCCGCAAGGCCTTTCTGGGACTCCTCTCTGCTGTTTCTTGAACTTTGTTTCCGAAAGTAAATCTATATTAGTTACCTACTCAGAACTATGTTTTCAATCTAATGGTGCTAATGTCAGTAAAAACAGACTGAGCTCAAACTTTAAAACAGGGTTTGCTTATCCTGGGGGAAAGACGTTTGGTGACGTGTCATTTATTGTCCGTCTAACTTACTGCTGAGCTTTATAGTTATTACACTATTTGCGCTGTAGCATGGTGCGGGTGACAGTTGCCCGTATGACGTTGACATTTGTCAGTACCACGTAGGGATGTGAGGTTATGCAATTCATTTTTATCGCTAACGATACTCGCAGCGTGAATCTAGTTCTCTTTAATATTGTTATGAAAATTAGTGTATTATTCAGTTGTGCAGTGTAACTACGTGTGTGCTACGTGTATAAACTTGTCAATATAAATGTTTTATGGCTACATAATTATCTTTGTACTTATATAAAATAATCAAAATCGGGTTTATGTTTTTTTTTTCGTGACAACTTTTTTGCTCTATGGTGCATCGGCGCGGCGGCCATGTTGTTTACCCGTGCGATGCTGTGAGTGCGAGTACGAGTACAAGCGCGTTATATTGTGACTTAATGTGACACGTATTACGATTTCATTGTTTGTTTTCATTTTTGTTAAATTGTTATTTGTTATAAGTTTGTTGAGTTTGTTGTTATTACCATGCCTAAGCATACAAAAAAAACTGTTTTGGGTAGTCAGGCCAGGGAGCTTGTTGTTCGCCTCCGAGACTACTTTGAAAGAGAACAACAAAATAATGGACCGTTGTTACCATTGAATCATATTGTAGAACGAGTAGCCGAAGCTCTTGATATTGGCCGCAATACTGTTTCGCGTATAACACGTGAGAAAATTGGCCAAGATGGGATGTTTGAAAATAAATTATCGACACCCAACAAAAAGCGGACCAAGGTGAAGCCAATCACAGATTTGGATGATTTTGCTAAGGTTGCTATTAGAAATCATATTTATGATTATTATAGAAGAATGGAGCTACCCACATTGCTCAAGCTTCTAAAATCATTAAAAGAAGCTGACTTGTTCAAAGGAGGTATTACTTCGCTACGGCAAGTTATAAAAGATATTGGCTTTGTTTACAAAAAAGTTAACAAAAGAAAGATTATTATGGATAGGACTGACATTGCCCTAGCAAGATGTAGATTTTTAAGGAAGGCCAAAAACATAAGTGATTGGAGCAAAGTTGTCTTTTTGGATGAAACGTGGCTAAACGCCAACCACACAGTGGGTAAAAGTTGGACCGACGATACGGCACAATCGTGTACCAAAGTGCCGGAAGGCAAAGGCGAACGCCTTATTATTTGTCACGCAGGTACAGCAAGTGGATTCGTCCCTGATTGTTTGCTGGCTTTTAAGTCAAAAAAAACTACGGAGTATCATGAGGAGATGAATTACGAAAAATTTAAAGATTGGTTCATAGGTCTATTAAACAATTTAAAAGAGCCTATGACCATAATAATGGACAACGCACCCTACCATTCGGTGCAAGTTAATAAACCCCCAAACCAATCCAACCGCAAAAGCGAGTTGGTGAAGTGGCTGAGTGAAAACGGAGTTACAGCAGATATAAAAATGTTAAAGACGGAGCTTATTGCCTTAGTCCGACGCCATAAGCCACCAACTCCTACCTATGCTCTGGACGAGATGGCAAAAGAAAAAGGCCACCAGGTCCTTCGACTACCACCCTACCATTGCCAGTATAACGCTATTGAGCTGATTTGGGCCCAAATAAAAGGTATGCTTTTAATTTCAATTCCCATTTTGAAGCTTTATAAAAAAATCAGCTTTCCGATCGTAGCATGTACCTAGTTTAAAAACATTACCAGATACTAGATTAGGCTGATTGATGATTATTTGAATACTTTTTTTTATAAGTTCGTTTATTTTTAGGTTACGCCGCAAGAAATAATACTTCGCCGCCATTTACGGCAAATAAGATGTTGGCCCTATTACAAGAGGCCATCAACAATGTTCAACCTGAAGACTGGTCGAAGGTCGTGAATAAAACAAAAAGGGACATTATGTCTGATTGGGATCGTGACATACATATTGACAACATAATTGAGTCATCGTTAATAATATCCGTCACAGATTCAGATGATGAATTGAGTGACAATTCAGATGTTCCTGACTCTGATATGAGTTTAGACGAATAACATGTATTTTTTTTTAGCAACCTTTTAAGCAACCTTACCCTATAAATGTTCTGTTGTATAATTAGACCTTTTAAAAATAAAAATTGACCTACGCACAATATACGTTTTTTATTATAAAAAATATCGACTATCCATCGTAGCAGTACATCCCATCACTAAATACGTCTATGGCGTTACGTTATACGCATAACACTTTGCTTAATTTTTCATTCAATTTGATTTTATTTCTTGATTAGAACATTCTGGTTGGGTTTAATTTAATTTACTACAGTTATTAATTATTTAATATATTACGAATGTGGTACAACTGAAATATTAAGTCATAAATTGTAAATCGCGGCAACTTTCAAGAGTGAAACGAAATGTTACTGAAACTGTCACCCGCACCATGCTACAGCGCAAATAGTGTACAAAATTCAAGCTCTCGTTTCCGAAAAATCCCCTAATATTATTTTCTTACGATCATTACAAACTTTTTAAGTGTTTAGGTACCTCAAGTTAAAGAGGCACACAAAAATTCCCAAGCCTTTACTTAAAATTAACGGATTCGTCACATGTCAGAGAATCCAGACGAAACGTGTTGAATGTAGTTTTACATAAATTATGCTAATAAATGAGATCAGCGTAACAATCCAATATGTCCGATTTTAAATTTACCTAATTTAGTTTAGTAAGATGGATGACTGTTTTTACCCGATTGTGGCGAAGAAGCCAAGAACGAAGGGTATGTGTTCGTTGAATATATTCGACCATTCTGTCACACCAGGGTAGGTAACTGTTTCAAAGAAAATCATTCAAGACGAAACCGTAAAATGAAGTATTTTCCCTAAGTAGCCATACGAACTTATTAGTAATATTAGCTTCAAGCTGAATCTATATGCGTTCGGGGTGCATGAACTCAATTACGCGGCAAGACAGGACGTTGTAAAAAGAGCAAAGTAACATTATGAACCCTTGCTTCTTGCAAGCGTGGCTAGTAATTATGTTTAACGTTATGTTTTTCCCGTTCTTTCCTTATTTTGAAGACATTTAACGAAGAGCCGTTCCGTCGAATTATGATTAAAGTCTTTCCAAGATACACGGGGGCCAAGGACCCTCGTTTTAGATTTTTGTGAAGGACTTTAACATGCGTCTTATTTTGCTTCTGCTTTTTACTCAGAAACTTAATTTAACTTCTGTATTTAATACTTTGCTCACAACTCAGACAAGCCATGGATTGGTGATTGCCAAAAATCGATAACATCAATAGCTTCGACATAAATTAATGTTTATACCTAACACCACATCTTATGTAGCATCTATTCGATGTTATCCTTCTTGAAACTCCTTAGGGTCTACAAATTTCAAGCCTAAGAAAAAGAAAGCTTCATGCTTTCTTTTTCTTGACGTTGTTTAGACATTGAAGCTAGGCCTACTGGCCTACACAACTTTGTGTGGACTCATACGCAAGAAATTTCTATAAAACTAGAAATGTAGTCTTGGCAATGTAGGTACCTAAGTATACTTAATTGCTTACAGGGTTATGTTTAATGACGTAAATGCGGAAAAGATTCTAAGAAAATAATATAATTACGCGTTTTTAAAGATAAAGTTAAAAGCCGTGATTGAAATATTGTTTAGTTCATCCTTTTGATAATTGACCGTAACACAACGGATCCGTATTCATTTCCGATAAAATAATTTTAATTACACTCGCAGGTTTCAATATCTTATCACGATTTTGACGGTAGGTAAGTACAAGATTTAATTGTTGTTATGATGACGTAATTTGATACGGCTAAGGCTCCTACAGACAGGCGGGACGCGACTCTGGTGGAACGATATTTATAAAAATTTCACGGAACCTCTTCTACCGGTGTTACGTCGTCGCGCCATCTACGGGAACTTTATCGTGAAGCATCCTCTTTGGTTTATAATAGCTATGCTTCAGTGATACCTCGCCATCTACTCCAATATGCCAAATTGCCAGCTCCAAATTGCCAAGTTGTCCGCTTTTTTTAGAAACTCGGCGCCGGCAGCCAATTCTACGGATTCGAATTGGCTGCCGGCGCCGGCAGCGGAGGCACTCCCTAACAATTAATATGGGAGCTAGACTTTATCAAATAGGTTTGACACATAGAGGTGCTAATTTAGTAAGTAACTGTAAGGTCATGTCGAAAATAAAAATCCCTTCCATGTAAACACGACCGTGGCTTAGAAGTGAAATTGCGGCAAAATACGACCCTCTAAATCAAGTAGGTTCATTGTCCTTTGCAATTGCGCAAGCGCAACTATTTGATGAATGTTTAGCAACACCAGTTTACTCGTAATTGTTAGTTGACAGCAATCTGCCTGCAACTTCTTGCCTCCTAGATAACTCAATTCTATTATGATTCTGTGAGTATTGTTTATAACATCATCTTCCTGCCCTTGGCCCATAATAAATATGTTACTTGGGGTCGGCGCAACTTATTTTCTTTTTTCGTCACGCCATCATTCCCTCTCTTCTCTTTCATATGATTCCTTACACAATCCGCGCATTTAAGATTTGGCGCCCCGGGCTAATAAGGTTTGCCACCGCGTACAAGAAAAACAAAATAGCTAACGCGGAAATGTAGTGATTTAATGGTGATTTCACTAAAATAATCAATAATATGCGAGAACGACGACCGAATTAAGCTCGAAAATAGCACCTCGGTTAGATTTTCTTTTGACCATTTATACAAATAGAGAAGTTTCTTTGTCGACTTCAGCATAATCATACAGATGATATTGAAATTAATTTGTGGACTTATACACAATAAATGGTTCAGAATAATTAGGAGTTTCTAGGTTACAAGAGCGAGCGAAGCGAGCTCGAAAACTTTAGCACCCTGCCTCAGACAGGTTAGACTTTTTTGACCATTCATACAGATATACCTATCTATGTAGACGTTACGGGGCGGCAGGCAAGAAGAGTATCGTCCTTGTATCAAGAAAATACGAGGCGGCTGCAGTTTAAAAGATAAGTAGTGCTTGTATCAAGGCAATAAGACAGGCTAAAATTCGAGGGGCAGCTTGCGCCACCTCTTGCCCGCCTGCCTGCCTTGCCTGTAAATACACCACTGCATCCATCTTTTCTTTGGCCTCCCTCTCTCGCTTCATCCATCAATATTTATATTCATCACTCTTTTGGTCACACGCGTTTCCACTGTTAATAAAATTCGAAGTACCCACTTAGTTACAGTAGCTACCAGACTTTACTAGACTAAGTATAGGTAGGTATTTCGTCGTAAGTAGATGTGGAACATAAAGTGGTGACAATCACTTTTCGTCAAAGTAGTTAACAACAAAAACCCCAATGTGCGTGCAGTTTTAAAATAAAATAAACGAACTTATGCATTGAGCAGCTATAAATGTCCAAAATGTCCTCACTTCAAGTTCCTTTAAGGTCGACTGATTAAGGAAAACAAAAAAATTAAAGCTTCTTCTTCTTAAATGTGCACTAATGACCAATAATCGCAAATAATCGAGCGTCGACCTTAATAAATCATTAATTTACAAACAACAGACGATCAGACGTAAATAATCGGAATGAGACGCATCGATGAGACGTGATCTTACTATGGATGTTCTTGACTGAGTCACGAAGACACAGCTGGCTAATAGCTCATTGTTTTAGATCAATAGGCATTGCATTAGGAAGTGGGTTATATTGCGGATGCAAATTGCTAATCTTCCATTTTTAACGTTAAGGTTTCAAATTGTTTAGGAGTTATTTGATAGATATTGTATGTAGATAACCGTAACCAAAATATTATTAATATAATGTTTAACTTGGAAGAGTTATACGGATGCCTCAGTGAACTCAAGTTAAATATAGCTCATTCCTGTTTTAGTGAGTAACTTGAGAAGGTAGTCTTATGGGCTTTCTGGGAAAATTAACTCCGAGTGCATTGTAAGGACGGCAGAAAAACGGAATGCCTATTCATTCATAGGCCCAAAAAATGTGAAATAAAGAAAAACCTTGCTATTGAAAACACACACATTGCTCGTTCATAAATGTAATTTAACTAGGTAACATAAATATTTATATTGGTAACGTAGTCAATAAATTCTTCAAAGGGAAAACGAGTTTGTCCCTCACCTGTCCGTGCCGATTAAAAGAGGTTTTTTCGCGTGCATGGTGTATGCACCTGATGACTTTGAAATTAATACTAATAGGTTCAACGAAAATAACGGCTCTTAACCATGGCCCTCTACCATTATATTTTATTACCCAACAAGCTGCTGTCAGTTGCTTTCATTTTAAAGGAATGGACACCGAAGCCCACCGAAGCCCAATAACCATAAGATATATCCCAATGAAAAGAGCTTTTCAAGTAGAACCTTTGCTACTTACACGAATTTCGCCAATTCTTAGTCAGTTTGGAGTTATTGAACTAAATAGGTGGTCACTTCGGCATAGAATATACTCTAAACGGGCACAAACTACTTTGTGCCCGTTCAGTATTAGGTACATCATCAGGAGAAAATGTGAATCCCCGTTTATTATTAGTCGTAGACACCCTAAAAATACAAACTAAAGAAATCATTTTTACAGAACAAACGACAATCAAAATGTCACGATTCAAGACAATACTAGTAACTGGAGGCGCAGGCTACATCGGTAGCCATTGTGTGGTCGACCTCTTGCAAGCTGGCCATGACGTCGTGGCTGTAGACAACTTTGCCAACGCAGTGGGCGATGATGATGGGTCACCAGCACTGCAGAGAGCAGAAGAGATTACGGGAAAGAAGATTCATTTCTACAGAGCAGATTTGCTTGATAAGTCTCAAATTAACGATATTTTTGATAAGGTGAGTTTGATTTCGTAATTCCTCTTTTTCTGATTGTTAGGTTTGAGGCTTTTCATCTTTATTTCTGCCATAAAAGACCACAACTGCCAAATATGGGTCCTGCGAGACATGGCTTTTACTATGGTCTAGGCGTGATTTAAAAATTCCGGACAGTTCGATCTGCGCAAGAGTTATCTACTTGGTCACTTTGCAACATGACTCTGTTGACATTGAATTCACTATGAAATTTTGAATTCTAGAAATAACAGTCTCCAGTCCCCAGCTGCTATCCTGTAATAATCTTCCCCGGATTTATTGTAAATGCTAAAATATCAGTTCATTTCCAGCACCCAATAGACTGTGTGATCCACTTCGCTGCGCTGAAGGCCGTCGGGGAGTCTATGCAGCAGCCTCTACTGTACTATCAGAACAATCTACTCGGCATGCTCAACTTATTGGAGGTAAGGACTACCAGAAGTTTAGTTTACAACTATTATAGAATCCACCACATTGAGTTAAAATATAAATCAATCTACCATTTCTATTAAAACTGCGATATGTAGGACTAAGTAGGTTTGACGCCAAAGTCCATTTATTCCTTTCGTGTTTATTTTCTTACTAAACGACCATTTAGCTACATTTATTAAGAGGGCGCACAACGGTACATTAGCGTCACTCCTTAAAAAATATTGTCGTGACTGAGAAGGTATTATGAATAACAGCTAATATAAGAACCCTCGGTAAGTGTGTCTAGAATTTTCTAAAACCTTTTATAAGTTTCATATAGATAGAACAGGAGCATCTTACATTCCATTCATATTTCAATGAGTTATCTTAATATTGAGACACGAAACAACAAAATACGATCTAGACTAATCTAAAGGAATGTGGCCGCTTTTCTTTAAATAAATTTTTGTGACTTTGTGTCTCAATATGAAACTCTGTAAAAGGTTTTAGAAAATTGTAGACACATTTACCGAAGGTCCTTATTGACCGATATTTATGGCCGTTATTCATAATTCCTTCTCAGTCACGAGATAATATTTTTTTAAAGGAGTGGCGCTAGTGTATCGTTGTACGCCCTCTTAAGCATCCTAAAATAGAGACTAATAAAAAGAGCCAGTCATACTAAGGTGGTTACTCACGGATCACCAATGTATAGACACATACTTGCTGTCAGGTGGGATGGTGACAAAGCACCTCTACTGGCTAGGATTTATGCCTTATATAAGCTCACCAGCATAACACATACAAGAAAAGCGTATCTAGTAAAAAGATTAGCCACTAGCAGTCGGCAACGTTGGTCGCCAGTTAGCTGAGTAAGCGAGGCTGACAGCCATAGTTTTAATCATCTAATTGCACACATGGTAGATACGGATAAAAAAATCCACCAGGTCACGATCATGTGTGCGAAGCGGCATAAATATTACTTCAATGTTTTATTTAGTAAATTTGATAAACACCGAGTAATTGCTACAGTTGAAAGATGATAATCTGTTGAGATTTTAACTTGATAATTGTGGTAAGTATGAGATTCTCAATTAATATTTGGTGTAGCGTTTCTTATCGTATGGAATTTATTTCAAAATGATCTAATTAATCGCAGGAAATACCGATAATTAGATAGATAGGTAGCTAACATTATATTATTTACCGAATAATTATAATATTTACCTTAATTACTTTCTTATCAAATTTCTGGCATTGCTTATTATAATGTCTGATTCATTATCGACTCCAATGACCTCTTTTCAAAGAGGAAAGAATACCTCAAAAATACCTTGTGAAATAGAGACCACTCCGCGACGCATTTGTGTTTTTTTACGCTTTTATGGAGTCTTAAATATTCAAATAACGTACCTGACCGTCTTTAGTAAGGCATTTTATGTTCCAAGTTAGAGCAATTAACAAAGAGCTTCACCACTACCTATCGCTCCAGGTGTTTTATTTTTGAATGAAGCAACCCTAACTATATCCATTCGAGGAATTCCTCTCTTATAAAGTCTATAGGCTAATACATAACGTATGAAGTTTTGGAGAACCTACACATAATCTATTTTAGCTAAGTTTACCGGTACCCTAATTGCGTAGTACACGATCAATCATAACTTGTTTCGATTTGAAACAGATTGCTAATCCATTGCTCCATAAGTTGGAAAAAAAATCTGCTCAACGACGTAAATAACGCAATGAATGTTGTTGAACTGTCAAAATTTAACAAATTTGTCATAATCTTTACGAAAATAAGTTACGCAATTAGGGTACAGTTCAGTCTAATACTCTGTTACCAATATTGTAATGCTCCGTGACATACTCGTATTATGATGTTCACCGTTACCCGGAGCTAGTCGGTAGGTACTGCAAAATCTCCGTATGGAGATACAAGAGGTTGTCTTGCACAGAGCTGTGCATACCTTTTTTTTTTTTTGTTTTTTTTTTTGAGGGTGGGAAATCATCAAATAACTTCTCCCGCTCTGGGCGGAGCGGGAGGGCGTGTCAGACTCTTACTGACTAAAATCCACCCGTGTTCCTTCGGTTGCCCTGTCGCCGGGGGCCACGATCTCCCTTTCGGTTTTCTTCGCAACCCCGGCAGGCATCGGCCCTAGTGGACCTACCTGACTTACTACCTTGTAGATTTGTACAATGTTTCGAACGCCACGAAAATCTCGGGTAGTTCCTGCTAAAACCCTCCTAAAAAGCATAAAATTATTTACAATTCCAGATTATGCGATCACATAACTGCTATCAAATGGTATTTTCTTCATCCTGCACGGTTTACGGCGAGCCGGAATACCTGCCTATTACCGAGACCCATCCTATTGGCAGCATCACCAACGTGTACGGAAGGACCAAATATTTCATCGAGGAGATGCTCAAAGACCTCAGCGCCGCTGATGAGGTAAATGTTCTATGCAATCACTGATATTACTTAACTGTCGCGGAGGTTACGATATAATGTGGTTAATTTTGGGCAGTTACAACATGCATAATACATATTTGTATTCCGCTGATGCGGGTACTTTTCTTCAAGGACTTATTGCACATTTTCATGGAAGTGTCTATGTGATAACCGTAATGGGAGATTCGGGATGTTTTGGGGTGATCATAATTTCCTTCTTAACGGTGCTCAGCAAATGCGTGCCTTTAGTTTTTTTTTGGTCAAAATTGCTACTTTACTAAGTTAACAAAGGACCAAATTTTTTCATCGAGGTTGATCAACAAAATGCTCAAGCCCCAGCTAAATTAGGATAATCTTTAAACCGGCACCCTAATAATACACGATCAATCATAATCTGAAACATTTTGAAAGAGATTGCTAATCTATTGCTTCATGATTTCGATATTTTTTTCTGGTCAACAACGTAAATAATGCAATGAATGTTATTGAACTGTCATAATGAAACAGAGTAGTCTTAATCGTTTACAGAAAATGTTTACGCAATTAGATAGCGGCTTAGTATCTGTGTGATTGGTTTGGCAGCACTAGATTTCTTGTAGATAAATGAACAATTCCCAATTTGCACAGGACCAATTTTTTGCGAAAAATTCTGATATAAATAAACCTGTTACTTTAGACGGCAAATGATTTCTAGTAAACAGTCAACTGGTCAATGAGTACGCTTTCTAAATCACATGTCCAGCCGGTGTGATTCAATACCGGTCTTGTTGGCCTACTACCACTAATGCCAAGGTCGAAAGACGCCAACATAATTGTATCATCCGCGTAAATTATATCATTCCAATGTTTCCAATCACATGTTTTTTTAAAGCTTTATTTAATTAAATGCAATGATCAATATGTCAAGTGTCTAAAGAATAACTTATCGTGATACTTTAAGATATTTTTAGCAATTTGTGGTTTATTTCCTGCTCTTATTATGCTCGTTTTACTTATGTTTATAAAAATATTTTTTAAGTCCCTTGCAAGTACAATTTTATGTAAGAAAAATTCCAAAATTTTACCGTAGAACTATTAGCCTTTGATTTAGTACCTTTAAGGCTTGACTGATCTACTGAATTTGTGATAGGTAGTGCTTAAGCCATGAACGTACCAGAATTAGGGGGGGCAGCTGCCCTTCCCTGGATTTTGTATGCCTAAGTACCTACGTTTGTCGATAAAAGTTACGTTAGAGTCACGTTAAGACTTATTTATTTTATTACTTACTTTACAATTACAATATATTATGCAGAAATTTTTGAAAAAACCGCGATGCGCCGCCGTTCATGATTCATGCAAAATACGCGAATGCACCAAGCAGGGACACAGTTTATTTGACTACCTATAACGCAGGATTTCCTGCGGGTTTTTCCTGTACACACTATATACACCTACCTCAAGATTCGTGTAGTGTGTAGGGTAAAACATGCAGGGGACCCGGCTTAAGAAATTTCTGTTTTGCCCCCCCCTGGGCCAAAAGCAGGGGGGGCCATGGCTTAAGCTTACATTTAAGCTTATACAAAGCAACATTCATATTATTTATCTTCCCCAGAAATGGAACATAATATGCCTACGCTACTTCAACCCAGTGGGCGCGCATCCTTCAGGCCTGATAGGAGAGGACCCAACAAAAGAGTTCACAAACCTGATGCCGTTCATGGCACAAGTGGCCCTCGGCAACAAACCTGTGCTCACAGTCTTCGGAAACGATTATAATACGCCTGATGGAACTGGTAAGCAGATTTTTCTTTTACACAAGACGCCTGCGAATCCTCTGGTAGAGATTCAGCCTATAGGTATGTCATCCCAGACGTTTTTATATCTCGTGAGTCTTGTGACAACTACTTTCCTTATATTTTTTAACTAAATAATGAATGTATGCTCATCCTAGTTACTCTTGGTTTCAGGTATCAGAGACTACATCCACGTTATGGACCTGGCAAGCGGACACGTCGCAGCACTGAACTTACTCGGCAACAATCACGTTAAACTAAAGGTAACTATTGATTCAATCACTTAATTACATCCGGCTGGTGCTCGGGCCAAGGCCCGCTCTCTACTGATTTTTGGTCTACTGAGACTTCGCACCAAACTCGGTGTAATTAATTCTGATACCTAATAAAATCTCACCACAAACGCATACTCAGTCAAATTTTTGAGCGATAAATGTATTAGAACAGGGAGAAGTCTAACCAAGATGTCCTTGGAATTTCGACACAGCGGATTTCGCGAGGCCCTAATTTTGCCTGCGTTTCCCCGGTTGGTATTGTTTACGCACAGGTATTAAATAAACCCAAAAAAGTACATAATATTAAACCTGTTTGCCTTGTTTTTATTTTAGGTTTACAACCTTGGGACCGGCAGAGGGGTATCAGTCAAAGAGCTAGTGGACGTGTTTGAAAGGGTAACCGGTACTAAGATACCTCTGAAGTACGTGGCCAGAAGACTGGGCGACATCACAGCTATGTGGGCGGACCCGACGCTTGCTAAGGAGGAGCTAGGCTGGACGACCAAGTTGAGCGTCGAGGAGATGTGTGAGTATTGAAATGGCGGACTATTTAATCAGATTGTGAACATTTGCCTGACCCAAGTAAAATACAAACTGGCGAATGGTGGTTGACCAGGAATTTATCAAAAGTGGACAATACTAAACGTAGACTGGTAGACTTGTATTTTAGGACAGAAGGAAAACAAAGTAAACTAATAAGCTATACTTTGTTTATGAAACGTACATGAAAAAAATAAATGTGGCCAAATATTTAAACCGTTACTACTATTAATTTATCAATTAATTAATGTTTGTTATCAGAAAGGTGTGGTCATAATAGGGAAGATGACTAAAAAAATTTTTGAAATGAAAACTTCTTTAGGCGCGTTGGGCATTTTTAAGATGGGAAAAAACAATTTAACTCGCGACACCGTTACCAACACCTCATTTTTGTAAACGCGACTGTGCTCTTTATTTATATGACGTTACGGATCAATGTTCTATACAAGTATTGTTACTTATAAGGTTTTGGAAGTAGGGTCACCTGTCCAACATTGAAACAATCGTACACAGTGAAACTTTGCGATATTTCTAAAATGCGACGTTGCCAGATAGAGCAGGATAGCAAGAAAGGACCTTCTCAGGCCCCCCCCGCACACGCCCAGTTTGTGAGCGCGCCGCGTGGAAGAGGTCGTCTCTAGTGACGCATAACGAATATTGCTGCGAAAAAGTAAGAATTTTTGGTCATATTTGGTGATTTTTTAGCAAATTATAGAAGATAATTTCGTATTGTTCAATATTACGTTGCATTCTGTACGTTTCAAAGTGTCTTTTGATTTAAATCTGTATGAAAATAGTTCACTCTTTGTTGCAATTTTTATTTATGTTATCAAAAAATACCTTGTTGGTTTACAATGAAACAAAAGTATGTTTTATACAATGAAACAGTGTGTCATTGTGTACTATCTTGTTTCATTGTAGGCCACGTGGAAAATAACAATAACGATAATTTTTCTAAACACAAGCAACTTTCTTAAAGCTTTTTATTGGCTATCTACAGTAACTACCTACTTTGTAGTTATTTTATTTGTTATTTTTCAGATGGCACGTAGTAAAGCTATTATAAGAAAAAAAGGAGATCTTTCGGCAGCTAACATGCTTAAAGCTATTCAGCTTATAAGGCAGGGATGGAGTCTAAGAAAAGCTGCTAGTGAATGCAGTGTTCATTACTACGTAGTGGTTGGTTTTGAAACCAAAAAGCTTGAAATATTCTACGTCGCATTGATTACTGAAGTAATAAGTGCCAATGCATATGGTGTTTCTTTCTTGAGAGTAAAAAACAAGACTGAGATGAAATTTTATAGCCCTTTAGAGCCAGATTTTTCAGAAATAAGACTGACAGACATAAAGATGATTCTACCTCAGCCAAAAATTAACGGCACCAAAAGCCGAAACTCGTTCTATGTTTTCCCTCTTCGTGTATCACCGAGACTAAATTTGCGTTAAAATCTGGCTGAGTTTCGGGTTTTGGTTTGAATCATGTGATATTTTTGTTACCTGTTTATTCTTAAATTAATAAGAAATTATACCTTATTATAATGACAATGATTGTGATATTTTAAATAATGAGACTGCACCTCGTACAACATAGATTAGTTAGAAGAAGAGGTTAATTAATATTAGATTGTTTTAAGCGAAAAAAAATGACAATGATTGTGATATTTTAAATAATGAGACTGCAACTCGTACAACATAGATTAGTTAGAAGAAGAGGATAAATATTAGATTGTTTTAAGCGAAAAAATACTTAGATACCTACCTCTTATTTGTTTTGAAATTTTATAAGTTTTTAAGACCTGTAAGACAGAGACAGGGTGATTGTTTTTTTGTTAAACCTGAACCCGCAAGTATTACCTCTGTGATTGTTAATGTTTAAGTCTAATTAATATCGTAGATAATGAATAAAACATTATTTTCATTTAAATTTCTTTAATTTAATGCATAGATACCTACCTGGGTTGATTAAAAGCAAACAAAACACTACCTACTAATAATACTGTTTCATTGTTGCTTAGCCTTGTTTCATTGTAAAAATTCAGGTGTTTCATTGAATACACATATATGGACACAATGAAACAAAGTTCATTTTTTAAAAAAAGCTTTTTTATGCATAAATTATAAAAGTACAATAAAAAATTATAATACGATGAGATAACTAATTAAATTGTCTATCTTGATGCAAAAAATTAGACTCCTAACTTGAGAAACGGCAGAGACAGGATGGTTTGAAATTTTGGTGTTTCATTGGTGAACAGGTGACCCTAGTATTTTTTTTAGTTTTCACTTCTGTCTACACTCCCGGAGCGCCACTGTTTTTTTTTGTCCGTCTTGTAGATTATTAAAAGATATTGGACACATATTTTTCTTTTTTTACTTTATCAAAAGATTACGACGATACATTGAATTAAAATATGCCATGACGTCACGAGTATGTAACTTTATACTTACTTGTGACGTAGCGACCCCCCCTCCCCAATTTTAATGCGTTTTATCCAAGTCTTTTTTATTAATATGATGAAGCAAAAAATACGTGTCTGATCTTTTTTTTATTGTCTTACTGACCGACTAAATAGTTTTTTTTTTTGACCCTGTGCATCGTCCCTATTAAGGCTGTGTAAAGACCAAACTGAACAACTTTCTCCATGGGACCAACATTGTAATCGAGCGACGGCTCATAATCAAAATTTATGAGCCGTCTCATACATTTGTGTCGAGTAGGTTGGGTATATAATTATATAGAAGTTTTATATTGGGCAGTTGATATTTGTTTCGCTGTGTACCACACCCTTGACTACACCTTTGTGACACATACTGTATAAACGAATTTTCGTTTCGTTAAGGTGGTCAAATTAGAACGGTAGTTTTTGATGACATTCAATTCAGATTTAATATCGACAGCTACGCGATAACCTTCTTAATCATTTCTAGGCACTGACTTCTGGCGATGGCAGACGATGAACCCTGGCGGCTATCCCAAGAAGAGCAAGAAGACAAGCGTCATCGTGACCGTGAACGGCAACAGTTAACATGCATTTTATATCCAGCCTATTATTATTTATAGTTCATTATTAAATAAGTATACCTACTATTTATAACACGGTGTTTCATTACCCAGTTATCAGGATTTTACGTTCCTTCGTCAGGAGCGTAAGTTATTCCGGCGGGACATTATTACTATCTCCAAAATTTCAAGGCAGAGGTGTACGTTCGTACTTTGGCCATAACTCCGTCAAACTCTGACAGACTGCCGGTATGCGAGGCAATCCGAATACCCGTCGCTCAGGGGAAGAAACAGAGGATTATGTCAGACCCATCACTAAAACTCTACGGTATTTCTTCTACATGCTCATTGTTCCCCCGAGGGAGCTCGTGGCTAAGTAAAACAGCCGCATGGGTCGATCCATCAGGTTAAGCTACGCTTGCCGGAGTTGGTCCGTGGATGGTGACCATCTTTAAATACCGAGACTCCTCCGTTCCTCGGAAAGCACGTTGAGCCGTTGGTCCCGTCCATCATTCGTGGATATTTCTACAGTCGTTACGGGACGTCTAAACCCAAAAGTCTGACAACCAGCCTTACCAAGGAGTATCGTATTATCCAGTTACTGGGTTGTGTCCAGTGGCTGACCCCAACATAGTTGGGCAAATTGATTGCTCATTTTTTCCCCAATGGCGCCCTCGGGATCCATTAAATTTTAGGGTTCCAGGCCTTATTTATATCCACAGTGTAGGTGGATTCAAAAGATTGGTAAATAAAAAGATAGTTTTGTATAAGTAGGTTCCTGTGTTTCTTTATTTTTATTATTCATGTTATTTCTTCATACAAAGAATCATGCTGCCATTTCAAAGGTTCATAGCCGACACTGGTAGTATTCGGCAGTAGATATCTTGCAAATAATTCTAGGGTTTGTGGATTGTCTGTCTTCACAAAGGGAGATAAAATATCTGGAACAGACGCATAGACAAGGATTAGTTTGAAAATCTTGCAGAGATTTTTACGAGAACTTGAACAATAGATAAACTGTAGGCATCAATACTATTCTACTTTTTATATAATAATAATATTATAAACGCGAAAGTTTGTGGGGTTGGATATTTGTTACTCTCACGCAAAAACGAATGAACGGATTTTGACGAAATTTTGCACACAGATAGTTAATAACCTGGATTAACACATAGGTTACTTTTAACCCATTATTCCCACGGGATCGAGATCAATCCGGGTGAAACCACGGGCCGCTGCTAGTCCTATATATGTTACAAAAGTATGGATGATGTCTTTGACTTTGTGACTTTATCAGCGTACATGAAGTAATTCTCTTAGGATGCGAACCAAAACCGATGATGAACAATAAATGGTCCCTGAAAAGATTAATCTTTAAAAAAGTTACCTTAAAGGCGTCTTACCTAATAACGGCGGTTTATGAGAATGCAAAGCACTGGGCACACTGACAACCAACTGACAATCTGGCACAACATTCACATTGCCAACTCTTCCCAATATAATCCTCTCATACGGCTGTTTCTTACAACCAGTTCCAAAGCCACATAATGGCTGTAAATCTATTGTCACTTTCAGCCAGTACCAAGTAGCAACATATTCAACTCCCCATTTTGGAAATATTATGTTTTTTACAGCAGCAACATTGCTTGGCGCGTTTGTACACCATACAGCAACTAGGCAGTTTTCTTTAAGGAGGTTTTTTACTGGTATTGCTGCTATGTCTTCGTTGTACATCATTGAGTAACTAAAAAAAATATTTAAATAAATTGATTGTAATACTATTAGGTCTTTCTTATCTTTCCATTGCTATGCCATCTGATGGGACAGTCTTTCTTTTTTTTCGTGTCGTTAGTGACTAACCTGACGTCAGAGTTCATGGGCCTCTGACTTGCCTTCACATGCCATCGAGAAATATCTCCCAGGCATGCCGGTTTCCTCACGATGTTTTCCTTTAGCATTTTTGAAGCAAGTGTTAATGAAACTGTCCAGTACAATTACTGAACTATATTCTACAACAAAAGAGTGCTATACATACGTGAGTCCATCAATGCCTGGTCGCGGCCAAGGCTTGTATAGTACTTTTATCAAACAATGCGCAGAAATTCAAACTAAGTAAATTAATTATTAAATTCCAGAATCAATGACGAACAAAGACATTTTTTCACTCGCCAATATGTTCATTTGTTTCTTCATTACTTTAGACAGCTCTGTTTAGTTAAAGCAATGGCACGTAAAATTTAATTGGAGAGGAAACCGGATGGCGAATGGTAATCTGGGTCTTGAAGTGATACCGAACCTCCTTGTACCGACCGAATGGACTCCAAATGGACGGGGGCGGAGATATGGTGGATGGGGCCAAACATTTTTTTTCTTTGACATGACATTCAAGATTTAAGCTTTAATATGTGCATGCATTTGTGTGTATCAATACCATCCGGTTGCCACCCCTTAACATTGTTATAATTGAAATAATGTATACAAATCTTCTAACTCCTTACCAATGATATGCTTTATCACCGAAAATGAGGGTGAATTTTATCAAAACCAGATAGCATTGATACACATAAATTCCTTGCCGTCCATGCGGACGGTACGAGAGGGTTCGGTATCACTTCAAGACCCAGATTACCATTCGCCATCCGGTTGCCTCTCCGATTTACGTGCCTGTCCTTGAATAATTTGCTATTGCTAAGCCAGTTCGAAATTTAAATAAAATCTTTGTAATGTTACTTCCTTTGTTGCCAAGGGTCGAAGTAAAAAGATAGTTCCATTTTTAAATAACAATTTCAATTAAACCATTTACAGGCACTTTTGAATTGTCAAGGAATCAGTCAGTCAGAAATATGAAGCTAGTTATCCATTCTAAAGCTTAGTTGGTACCTATGCCGGCCCCCTACTCGCTTGTTTAGACCAGTACAACAATTTCGATTTATCTCAAAGAAGGTTATCAAAATAATGTTCGAATTTCCAAGCATATTTGAGAAAAAAAAAATTGTACATAGGGCCAATTTTTCCCTCTAAACAGAATAAAATTATAGCTTGTCACTTTGAAATGACGCGCCCCACTGCCGCATTTTATGCAGTGGTTTGGCGCGCCAGATTTCGGATTTCGGATTTCAGAGTGGACAAGCTACAGTAGTATTAAGGAACCACTAACAAAGTTCAAATACTTGTATTCTAGGACCCATAAGTTCATCTAGAACTTTTTTTAATATTTGTATTTATTAGTATTGAGGGACCAGTTTTTCTTTTTCTAAAAACTTCTTAATTTTCTTAGGTATATTTTTAAGTCAATATAAAATGGAAAAAGAGAAGATGATTTACCTTAATTTATCATTAGCACTCTTCAGCCTTCTTATGTACTTGTTCCACCAGGGTGGATCTGCAATAAGTATGTCAAACTTACTGCCTTCTAGTTTTAGGCACTGTTCCTTTACACATCCACAGTAAAACCTGAAAAAGTAAAAGAGAATACATAATATTGTATTGCTGCTCTCTTAAAATGTAGAAACAATAACAAAAAAATTTTTTGGTTCTTATTTTTAAGGAAGTTTCTAAATGTCATAGCAAGATATGTAAAGAAAAAAAAGTTAAATAATTCTTACATTAACTTGGACAATAAGTACCTTGAATTGGGTGGTATTAAGAAATGATTCTCTTTCACTGTACATTTTAAAGAAGTATCATCATTGTTACCACCCATTACATCCGTTATGTCAAAGATGGTGTCTTCAAATAACTTTTTGGAAAGATCCCTAACATCCGACGTGTCTAGTAATTTGTATTTATTGATCAAACTCTCTTTTATCTTCGACGGTACTTCTTGAATAAATCTTTCATAAATTCCCTTCACTCTTGCTGTCTGAAAACATATGTAATAATAATGTGGATTAAGTTCAGGAAGTTAATACAATGGGTAAGTTCATTATTCATTTAAAATCAGCAAGTTTGACATAGCCTATAGCTGCAAGTCCTCTAAAGTCTGATTTGATGATGATGCGCCAATATATTTCGAACCAAAAGCACAGTTATGAAAGAATTTCAACTTACCTCTTCTTGCAAACTTTCAGAGTTGCGTGTCCTTTTCCTGTTGCTTTGATTCTTATCAACATGTACAATAGAGAATAATTTTGATAGCATACTTAATGATTTTGTTTCATTTTCACTAACTAAAGTATTTCTATAAACGCTAGTGATAAATTCTCTATGATCAATCAAGTAATAATCACGATTCTTAATAATTAAAGCCATTTTTGTTTTTCTGCTTATAAAAGTGCAAACCAGTGGAAGTTCTGTGGAATATATATTTAAAGTTCAAGTATGGCTATTTTCAACATAAAACTGTAACACTTTCAGTCATGATTTTGATATAATACGCCAGAGTGCACAGACTAAGTAGTACTCCAGAGTGTAATACGCTACGATTATCTCAATGCATTGGAAAACAATGGAAAATGAAATAATGACAATCTTTGATTGAGATTTCTTTTATTTTGGTTCCTATCTTGCTCACACTACAGTCAAAGTTCTGATACTCTGTCCTCGTCTAAAATTGTGACATTTTAAGGAGAAGATGTATGAAAAAAAAGAAATGTCATGACATGACATTTCTTTCAGAGATGACAGCATACTAGGATTGCCAACAATAAATCAAATAACATGAATGGTAGTTTATTTTTTCTGCATTTGCCTATTTATCCTGGCTTCAAAATAAAATATAGGTTATACCTATATTTTATTTTGAAGCCAGGTAGGTGCATACAGAACTAAAGAAATATATCAAAACGTCTAACACAATAATAATAGAGAACTTAACATATTCGAGAATAGATTTTAAAATTTTCGACTCACTTCGCTCACTCTTGCATTTTGCAATCTCTCAATTAAAGCTTCTGTGTATTAGTCGATAAAGTACCAAACTCCTATAATCCTATTTCCAAAAATCTAATCGCCCTAGATGGGGTGCTAACATTATCGAGCTGATTTTGCTCTCATGTGCATCCTACTCTATCTTAATTCTTAAGATTATTTGTATAAATCGACACAGTTACTTCTCTTTCTAAATGAATGGACAAAATAAAACCTATCCCATTCGAGGCGAGATGCAAAAATTATCGAGCTCGCTTCGCTCGCTCCTACACTCTCTGCTTTTCCGCATAAGTTGACAAAGTTACTCCTTGTATGAATGGACGAACGATAACCTAACATATCCGAGATGAACTGCAAAAATGATCGAGGTCGATGGGGGACGATAATACCCCACTGAAAATAAACCTGCCGGCGCCCATGAATACACCGTCCTATCTAGGCAGATTTTAAAATGAATTCACACTAAGGCCCGTATTATAGAACCTCACTCAAGAAGTCAAGACTCAAGCATTACCCACTTAACAATAGTTTCAACCAATCAAAAAGCTTTAAACAGGTATTAATGCTTGAGTTTTGAATGAGGTTCTGTAATACGCGCCGCTGCACGCTAACAAAAACTTGGAATATAATTGTAGCATACAATTATATTCCAAGTTTTTGTTACATACATAAGGCAAGCGATGGGAACATTATAACCTGATTATGCTTATTCTGTGATCTGATTATGCTATACATTGGTGCCGATTCTCTTGTCACAAATGCCTCTAAACTAGACTAAAAATCACCAAAATTTTGTTTATTCCTGTGAAACGACGATTTGCCATTCTGAAATAGACCTAAGCGACACAACTTAACTATATTTTAGTTTGACAGCGCTAAGATGGCACTGAGATATTAAGTTAGAGAAAATGGCAATTTTGCTATTCTGAATTTGACGATTTTCACCTAAAATTTTGATTGTCTAACTAAATCTGACTATTTATAATCGCGATTAAAAAGGTGTGGAATAAAATATGAACTAAAATTCACACCAACAGCTCGACTTCAAGTGCAAAAACAGTATGGTATTTTTTTTTTTCTTTTTCTTATATCTTAAAAATTGTGTGTCCAATCACAAAAGTAATGAAAATGTTTACCCCCTTTATAAGACCCTTAAGGTGGAACCTTCGACCATGCCCGCGAAATTCAAATTTTCTTATGTTTTTTTCATTTTGTAGGTCAGTCTCAGATCTCATGTTAATGATTGATTGATTGGCGGTCATAAAAGATGGCCTCCCTCCATTTCTTCCACATCTCACGGTTACCTAAATAACATATCAAATTATTTGCTGCTAAGAATGTCAATTTCGTGAATTTATGACATTATACACCATCACTGAGAATTGTATTTACGATTTTAATTATTAACATTCTGTAAATATATATTTATTATTTTTACGACCGCAAATCAATCAATCATTAACATGAGATCTGAGACTGACCTAAAAAATACAAAAAACGTAAGAAAATTTGAATTTCGCGGGCAGGGTCGGCGCTTTCGCCTTAAACACTCAACATATGTTTGTAATATTTTTTTTTTATTTTCGATACAAAAACTGAATTTTTCCCTAGAAAACACGTCGAGGCTACCCCCCTTCGCGCCACCGGCTCTAAAAAAAATTGACGGGGTAGGGCAAATAAGTATCACGTATGGAGTCGCGATTGTCAAATTCGATTTAGTAGTATCAAAATTATTTTTAAATTTAGAGAATTTATTTTGCAGAATAGCTTTGAGATTCTTAATCAACTCAATTTTAGTGATAGTTTAGTTAGTTTAGTTTGGTGTACAAGAGAATCGGCACCATTGTTCACGCAGGCCGCGGGCTGTATCCGCAGTAAGTAGTGGTCAATAAAGACTGAAAAAAAAACCAGAGACGATTTTTGAATAGAAAAGGTGGAACGGAATGATAGTATTTATTTTTGTTTGGTAGATTTATATTTTTTTGCTGCTCAAAACCCGTTAAGTTGCTGTCAAGTAAACTGTCAAAACGAGAAATAAAAGACTCGCTCGATCTCGAAGCTAAAAGCAAATCAAGTTGGAAGATTCACGATCGCTTCCTACGCAAATTCAACGGTTTGTTGTATATTCAGTTAGCTCGAATTATAAGAAAACTTGCCATCACGTGCATATTACGTGATCAGATTCGCTGAATAGTTGATTATCTCGGAAGTTTGTTTTGAAACAGAAACAATAATTTTTTGAAGAAGTTGATGACGATGTTTTGTATTAGAGGATCTTTTATTTAGATCATGGCTGTTAATAAAGGTAACTTTCTTTTATACATTTGCTATAACTTCATTTCTTCCTATGTATTTTAGTAGTAAAGTGTTCTACGTAATAGACGGCCTTGCTACTCAAGAACGCCGACTCGGTTTTGTAAATAACTATATTTTACTAAAAAATACAGCCTTCCGGTTTTTCCGGTTTACCAGTGACTTAACTAAGATGTATTATATTACATTCTTAACAATATACTTTTTTAACCTTTGATGGTCATAATTTGAATAAGTATCATGTTTGGAATAAAATTAATTAAATATTAATTTATTTTACGAAGTCTTTAGAACAATTGCACATTATTTTCATCACATAAATTTATGTGATGAAAATAATGGGCAATTTCTTAAGGTTGAAAAACTTAAATTCATTTTTTTTCATTATTGAAAGTATTGACCACCCAATTTAAATGTACAATCCAGAAAGTATAACTAAATTTTTAACTAGTTTATTAAATTATATAAAAACCTAGATATATTTAATTGATTAGGAAGTAGGCAACAATGTTGTATTCTGGCACTATTTAAATAAAAAAAACAATGGTGAATGGTTGTTACATAATTAAAAGTAATATATAAAATTATAATTTACCATAAGTGTTTGGAATATTACTAATTTTACTAATCATATTATTATTAGCTAATTAATAAAGTGTTACCAACTGTATCTATACATAGAATGATTCAATGATCAGAGTTAATAAAAAAAAAATAGATTTTGCTTGTATAGTACGTAAGGAAATTTAAATGTGTCCTTTCCTATGTGGTGGTGGTTTGGTCATGTTTCTTGCTTTTGTTTGTGATAAAAAATTGAATGATTTTACATAAACTAATAAAATTAAAAATAAATGTTTCTAAGAATACTTAAAAAACTCTTCTGTACAATACTTTAGTAAAATTGATGTATTATTTTAAATAAAATAATTAAACACCATTAATTGCGAAATTAGATAATGAAGATTGATTTGCAACATAGATTTAGCTATTATAAAGATTAATAATAAATAGGTGAACATAAATTATATACTTTTTAAAATTACAAATAAAGCAACTTAATATACCCAACAATCATAAGGCTAAACTGTTTCCAAAACCTACATGAAAAATACATAACACAAAAAAAAAACATCATTTATATTGAATTTATTTTTAGGCTATACAGGCATTATAATTTCCTTATGCAGGATTTATATTTATATATACTTTTATCATCATTTTCAATTGATAAAAATTCGAGGTATCTACAATAAATGTTCTCTACCCCATTTCCTTTCAACTCTTGCATTATCTTATCTGTACATAAACAAGCTGACACCATCAGCCTGTGGATTATTTCTCGTTTTATCTTGAAGCTGATAAACAATAAATTTAAAACAGTACTCTTATTTAAATAACGAAATTTTTATGAGTATAAAAATTCAACATTACATAATTGTCGAGACAGTTGAACCCTTTTAGCATTTTAATTGCGACATATAAAGTAAGTTTTCTCAACAAAAAGTAAAAAGTCGCATTCATATTTACAAGTCCCGACACAGAATATTGAGCAATGTTTCATTGAAGGGAACCATAAAAGTTGTACGAAGTGGAGATCGGGAGCGAATATTGATTAGGGGTGGTTGCGCGCGCGAGCGGCGCGGCGGGGGGAGCCGGCTGCGCGCGCCGCAGCCCGAGTGCCCATGTGGTGCCACCGCTGCGACCCTCCATTGCCATCCCAATTATACACTAATGTTAAAATCCACCAAAAATCAACTATTCCTTCCTGATTCGCCTAAGACCGCGCCACTCCATCATGTGAGCCGGACCGCGGCCGCAACCTAACGCATACACATAATGCGAGCGACATCGTAAAAATCAATAAACCTCCCAGTGAAACTTGGATATTGTATTTTCATATGAACAGTGGCTGTAATGTAGTCGCGCAACGGTGTGGAGTGTGTTCCAATAGTGTATTTGTATTTCAGTGAAGATATAAAAGTTACCGATGTTCAATCACAAGTTACCGACTGACTTTCCAATGCAAACCCTTCGTAAGAAAACCAGCCCTTGCAAATGTGAGTTCGTAACGCTAACGTTAGATCGAGCAGCTTCACGATCACCATGTTTTTCTATACTTTTGATATTACGGTAATGCGGTGTTATTAGATAGCGCTAAATGTTCCCGAACACGTAATTCGCATATCTTAGCTTTATTATATTTTGCGGTTTATGTTGTAACCTGCATGAATCGGCTCAATACTCCCGGCTAATCACCCTACTAACTAAGAGTGGCCCAGCAGCGTGTAGACGAGTGGCGTGCTAGTCCATGTCATAATTAGTGACCCCCGTGGTGTTTTGGACAGAGGGTGTGTTGTGGGCCCGTGGCGGATGTGGAGCGGCGGTGCGTCGGGGGGACTAACTCCATAACTTGCTATTTGTCGGTTTGTACGGGAATTATGCAAGTGTGTCATTTCCAGCACCTCTTGCGGCAGTTCGGTAAGTCCATTTGTCCGTAGAAACTTACGACAATCATGCTTGTATGCTGTGTATCTACGTATGTACCTTTGTATCATTGTCATCGCATGTACTCAGTCCTGAATTATTCCTGTTGTCTGCTTCGTTTATTATTTTTAATTAATGCCGCTACTGTATTCGTTAACAACGTTGTCCGCTAAATTATCTTACGAGTTAATTTAGAATGAACAGACACTGTGTGTACGTCTAATATATATTTTTACGCCAAACAATTTAGAGCACATTCATGTGATGCCTATGCTGATGTGCCTCTTTTAATTTTATATGTGTATCGCCCTATATGTAACAACATTAAAGAGGGTTCGGTTGCTCAATTAAAAATTAAAGGCTAGGTTAAAAGCCTAATATCAACCCTCTCTATCCGCTCAGCTGCAATACCAATCACATCTGCAATTTTATCTCATTTTAACTGCCGGTTGTATTTCAGCAAAAACAACATCTCATAATGTTTAGCAACATGCGGTAAATAGAGCTTCAACAATATAACATCGAATTCCACGACTAGACTAACATCTTATCCTCAATAACAAAGCATACTCTTTCGTAAATAACATACCTATAACTATGTACCTATATGTATGCAATGATTGCGCAGTTTGCATAAAACATTAGTTCTGTTTCATCACACTTGTGAAAGTGAAGATTAAAAAATAATTTGTGAATCTCCAGTTCAAAGAGATCACATCCAACAGGTACCAGCCATGCGACAATCGTGGTTCTAAATTTAAAAACAGGATATTCAATTAACTGGGAACGATGGACCGTAAACAGGGGCCAAAATAGGACACCCGGGCTCACTTTTATTTGCGCTGAACTTCAGCGGCGGTGTAGTGCTCTCGAAAAAAAAAGAAGTGTAAAAATATAACCATGACATTGAAAAAGATTGAATCAAAAAGTCTAATTAGCAAAGGTGATATGCAAACTACTGTTATGTGTGTGCACTTGTGCTCGACTAATGTGCTTTGTGCTATTTAGATCGCTGGTTGACTTGCTTAGTATAACTCTGGTACTGTTTACTATTGTCTTTACGACCCTTTTATTTCCACGACCTATGGGTAATCGGGCTGATTATGCTTATGCCGACTGTCGAAGTCATTGATGTGAAGTCCTGATTTATTCAGAAAACAATGCTGTTGAACGACATTGGCATTAAAGTTCAAGTTATCGGCCCTTGAAAGATATGAGTGTCTGTTTTTGTGTGAGTGTGTGTCTTTAAAGCCGTTTTTTGTGTGCATCGAAAACCAGCAAAGGGCTCTTATTGTCGGGTCAGCACGTAGACCTAACCGTGTGTCAACTTAAAAATGTGGTAGTGACTGCAGAAACAGGAAGCGCCAATTTTTGACAGCGACGTCCCTGGTCTCCGTCATTACAGGTCAATATTCTCTGCCAAAGGTTTTATTCTTTCTAATAATATTTTAAAATGACTTTAAACAGACAAGAACGAGCCGGGCCGGTTCTTAGGCGAAGGCGTTTCGTTTCGCGCGAAGCTGATCGGTGTACTGGAAGTACCCGAGGCCCGAGGGGACAGGATGTGCCAGGAAGCCCTGGCTGACCTGAAGATGGCCATCAGAGCCGCTGGAGAGCATAAGCAGAGGATACAGGTCCACGTCGCTATAGATGGCTTGAGACTGCGCGATGATAAGACTGGGGTAAGTAATATTTTCACTCATATTAAAAACGGTTCCATGAATGAGTGAAAAACAAAACACTGCCGAAACCGGTGAGACAATATCATGATCTTTTAAAACCCAAGCTCCAAATTCGAATTTCGTAAAAACCCAGTGTCAAAATAGGTGACGATATCATCGGGATTTTCGAAACTCTACCTGTGACCGGGTCAAACGGGGTTCGAAGCAAACGAGATTGTGGTTTGTTAGATAAACATAATGAAGGAGTACCGGCTTTCTGTTACATTTTTAATTGTCGACAATATACGAACGTTGTCGTATATTGTCGACAATCCGTTTGGCTTAGTGGTTGAGCTCTTGAATTTTTTGCGTTACGCATCGCGGATTTGATTCCCGCACTCGGTATGATAAAGGTCTATAAGTAAACGAATCTAGCTGCTAAAATACCTTTATTTTCATTTGGAAAAAGGAAGTTAAATTCTAAATCGGAATCATACTTTTGCGCTGTTATCATACTGACGTATTCCTAGTGAGTTACCGGCCGGTGTGAAACCAGAAAGACTAGGCTCGTCTTTCAGAACTTCACTCAAGACTTAAGTTACTTAAAAGTTTAAAACTAACTTCAACCAATCAAATGCAACTAGTTTTAAGTAATGCTTGAGTCTTGAGTGAATTTCGTAATGCGGGCCTAAGACTCCCATTTTTCATACATTTGCTCCGTAATATTTTCGTCATCGCATGCGTTAGCTGTCGGTGTACTAAAAGCATTGCAATGTAGCGATGTATGTCCATGTTTTTTTTTGTCCTATTTCCTGTTAACATGTAACATAGATGGCTGGAACATGTGTGGCGCCGAGGCTATTAAGGGATTAGGTCACGAGGATATAAAGTAGGACTCATGTGTGTTCTAATCAAATAAATACGATCAGCTATCCGTCCGCCATTTACGAACTTATGTATTAAGAGGAGGCTCCCTAAATTGTATGTTAATTTACATTAATATTCTAAAACAGTCATGCAAACAATCAAAATGGAATTTTATGATTTATTGAATCTTTTTCTTTCCATTTATAAGACAATAACGTAATTGTAAAATTTTCGCTCGATTATTTTTTTTATCAGAAAATCATGTCTTAATTAAAGATTATTTGAAACAAAAACAAGATTACTCGGTTTTATGTCTAATATAATTATTGACAGTAAGACAATATAGTTTATTACCCAGATATAAGATATTTTTTCTCTAGATCAATTTAATTATTACTTTAGTTATAAACGAAACAAGAATTGAGACTTACGACATTTAGTTCCGTGCTCGAACACGACCAAAGAGCGCACGCTATATTCAACTTTATTACTGTTGGAATGCTGGGGTGAATGGGAGCGGAGTTTGCGTGGAAATTGTCTTTGGAGTGCCTGCTCTTAATCCAATGGTTGAAAATTGATTGATGATCCAAATATTTTTGATGCGTGAAAATTCAAGTGGTTACGTATTTTGGCGCAAGCATCTGATATAATCTTTGAGTTGACAGTACAAGTACCTACTTATGTAAGCTCGCCTCGTCAAACTGAGCCGACATTGGCTCACAAGTTACACAGATCGGTCCAATATTCCAAGTGCTTTTTCGTTAATCCGCGCTCCGGCAATGATTGGTTCAATTGTAGGACTAAAAATAGCCAAACATTGTCCGTACCTACCATAGAAATATATTCTTATATCTATAGTCCGTACGTAAAATAAGCGCTTGAACGTGAAGTGGAGTTGCAGACACTAGTCCGTTACACAATACATTAATTGAACCCAAAGAAATACGAGTGTTTAATTATATTATTATCTACTAGGACTCCCTGTATCACCACCCGGTCCACAAGATATCGTTCATCGCGCAGGATATGACGGACTCCAGGGCTTTTGGGTACATATTCGGCTCTCCCGACACGGGCCACCGGTTCTTCGGCATCAAGACTGATAAGGCTGCTAGTCAAGTAAGTTGCATTACCATTATATTTTGGGTCAACCATTATCTTTTGAGCCATAGCATAGATGAATACAGATAGTTCACTTCACAATATCATTTAAATAAAACGCGACTCTTGCTACGACAGAATAAAGTGCAATTCAGGTCGCACAGCGCTAATTACCTACGGTTATATTCACCTAGAAGTTGCCTCTCTTTCTATCGCGTTACGCTTATATCTTCTGACTACGTTATGCTCACTAAATTGGCCCGACAATTCGAGCCCGTCCGTCGCGTTCTTGTAGCTTCATACCTAAAATTCAGAGTGAACCATTTGTATTTATCTGTGGCATAGTCATTTATTGGTTAGTTAGGCAAAGAGTTACAAAGTCATCACAAGAAAGATATTATAATTGACTACCTCATTGGTCTAGTGGTCACAAGCGCTACTGCTGAGAATGAGGTCCCGGGTTCGATTCCAGGGTCGGGTAAATGTTACTGGGTTTTGCAATCTGGAAATTTTCAGTAGCAGCCCGGAGTGTGGATCTGCGCCCGGTTCATAGCAATAGGGTCGTCCTCTATTACATGGGACTTAAACATAACTGGCGAAATGTGGCTGTACTATAAATGCCACCCTGCCTTACCTTTCGAGGAATACAGGTTTGAAGTTATACTACAAAAAAAAATGGCACTCCGGGAGTGCCGACAGAAGTGAAAACTTGAACAATTTTATTGTGAAGGAAATCATGTATCCCGCGTTGATGTCTTTTAAAGCTGGTGTCGGTAACAGTGTCGCGAAATCAATGATTTAGTCCCATATCAAAAATGCCCAACGCGCCTAAACTTACTTCAAAAATATAATAAAGTCGAACATAGACCCTCCGCTCCGTTCGCTCCTTTTTGGAAGTCGGTTAAAAAGCAAGAATAGACATTTTTATAAAGAGAAGGTTCCCCAGCGAAGCGTTCGCCCAACTTGAAAGAAAGCGAAAGGTTTTCATGAGCCTGCACCCTAATTGCGTAACACACAATCAATCATAATCTGAATCATTATGAAGGATATTGCTATTGTATTGCTGGATAATTGGTCGAAAAATTTGTCTGCTCAACAACGCAAATAACGCAATGAATGTTGTTGAACTGTCAAAATGAAACAAATTTTGATTGATCGTGTGTTACACGATTAGGATGCCCGGTTTATCTTATACTCGACTAGATATACTAACTTACATAAGAGTTCACTTATACAATGTAGTTACATCTAAATAATAAAATATTTCTGCTGGATGCGAGAAGCACAGGATCGATCGATGTGGCGACTTGGGGGAGGCCTATGTCCAGTACTGGACGTCTTTCGACTGAAATGAGATAATGATAAATAATAAAAAAATAAGAACAAGTATGCAATAAAGAAATGAATTGAATTCACAATATTTGCCTCTACTGTGCTGGAGACATTACAGTTTACAATACTCAATACTACAACTACCAACCAACTAAACCAACCAACTACCAACCAACTACAAACCAACTACCACCAACTATACTACTAACCAACTACCACCAACTATACTACTCTGTACTATATACAATAAACAGGATGTATCAGAAAGATGTGGTCAAAATTAAGGGTGTGGTACAGACCATCAAACTGAACAACTTTTGTATGGGACCAACATCGTAATCGCAAAAATAATTATCAGTTGTCTCATACATTTGGGTCGAGTAGGTTTTGATCTTTTGAATGGGACGACTGATTTTTTTCACTATTACGATGTTGTTCCCATGAACAAAATTGTTCAGTTTGATAGTCTGTATTGTACCGCACTCTCAATTTGTACCACACCTGTCTGAGACACCCTATACATACGTATTTCTGTAGGAGGTTCTTTTTAAAACTTGAATATTCCACTTTCGACAGAACACAATTATTATTTTTTGGTTGGTAACAGTGAAATTTACATGCAGCGAAAACTTTTACGACGTTGCTTGAAATTTTGTTCGAAATGCCTTGGAATTATTTATCTAGAGCTTTAACAAAAGATGATTATTCCAATGAAGCCGAGTCAAAACTAGATTATTCCATTTCAAAATTTTTATTTATTCAATATAAATTATTACTAGATTTTCAAACCTGGTCGAAACAATGGCTATTCTGCTCGTATATAATAATTCAACAAAATGTAGGATTAAATACATAGCTGCATTTCTAAAAAAAACAATTTTCTCAAATTCTGAAAAAAAAAGTGGAATAGTCAATTTTTGGAAAGAATTTTTTTTGAAATTTTATTCACAACAATTATTTATATAACTATTCAGACTTACATTTTTATTGAGTCAGATATATCATAATTCAGTATCCAAAACTGTTGAGTGGTGATTTGATAAATTAGAATGTTTTTAACTTACCATTTCTACCCCTTGATGACAAACATAGACAATACTAAAGTCAGTCAGTGAATAGAGCGACATTAGGTTAGGACTCCTCCGGTTAGGTCGGAATGCCTGCCTGACAGGCCTTGGACCAAAAGATTTTTGAAGCTAAAATACGACTATCCTATAGCATTTATTTATTATTTTTGCGGCAAGCCTAATTGAATTAGTCTGACCTATAGATTTGAATAGAGTCTTAAACTAAGTAAATATTTTGTGCAGAACGGGTATTTTCATTTTTAATATAATTTGTATTTTTACGATGCGTATACTGCGCCGGTTTGTACTAGGCCCACTATTAAGCAGAATAAAGTTTGACCGAAACCGCTGTTTCACGCCTTAGGTATGTGCATGCGCGGCGTGACAGGGCCGAGGGGGTAGTGCAAGCCACTCATTCGTTAACGCTGCCCCCCGCTTCGCCGCATACACCCAAGACGCGGAACAGCGGTCTCGGTCAAACTATAGTTATATTGGACAGTGAGCCATCTCATTATCCTTTTAAAACATTTCTGTTATAGGTAGTAATAGCGATGAGAGACTTATTCCAAGTAGTATTCGAGCTCAAGAAGAAAGAAGTGGAAATGGCAAAGCAGCAGTTGGAAGGCAAGACGGTCACCAGCAGTTTAGTACGGCACGCGACCAACGCCTCTACTGAAAGTAAAACTAAGGTAATTATTGGAATTAGAAACATACTTAGCGTAATTTTTATAGTGTAATAAAATAACTTTCCTAAGTGACGTTTGTGTTTATAAAGCTTCGTTTATACGGTGACAGTTTCTCGACTCGAATAGTTGATTATAGAAATGAGATAAAAAGTTGACTCGCGTAAACAATTAATAACATAGTTTGCATCTCGAAGGGCGAGATTCACTTCGCGTTTTAAAATAGCTTCCGAGAAAACTAAAAATATTATTTCCAGTTCTCAGAATCACAGTTCGAGAAAGTCTAGTATGGCATAATCGTATTTGAGAGTTAGTTTCTGAGGATAAACGAACCTCTGAGTCCCGCATAGAAATTCTCGTTTATCAACGGTCGAGGAACTTGCGGCTTTAGTATGTGCCTTTATGAAGCCGCGCTTTATTAAATTATCTTCATTAAGTAAATCAGACGCGAAATATACCATATTTTCGAGAGCGCAAAAGTGATGCAACTATTAATAGGTGATGTGACTGACACGAATAGTTTAGCATCATGAAAACTGTACTTTTATCGTCAGGCAAACTTAATTTTTCAATTATTTCAAGCTTTCTCAAAATTAGAAAAGTAATTGACAAAAGAGGGTATTTTTCGTGCACGGAGCCTTAACGCTCTATATCTCTGTCGGCGTATGACCGCAGCTTAACGTAAACGTTCTAAACTAATCAGGCATCCCCGAAACATTCACAAATACTAAGCTGAGTATTTAAAACTCATAAACATATTCGGCGTTCCAGAGATTTCTAAGCGGCTGTTTTGAAAACAATGCTGGTATCAAAGAGATAGTAAGTAGCACGGAGTTGTGGATTTTAGAAGGAAAATAACTAGACTTCATGTGTTTGGTAACCGCTAATGCTAAGCATAACATATTTCACATTTCTCGGTGTGTTTTGCTGACAAAATCATCTGGAAATATGCTTACAATTTTCTCGAAAGGATCATTCAGGGTCGAACATTTTAAATAAAATAAAGTTAATTTGTTTCTAAGAGAATTTTAACATCGCAAACCTTTTCACGATTTGTAATCGAAAATGTAGGATTAACTCCAAAATATAGGACATAATTAAGATTTCTGGTAATTCCGAACGGCATTAATCGAACCTCAATTAATTGCCATATTGCTTTCCTAAAAATATTACTGAACACTTTAATATAATGAATATATTTTTGTGAACCCCAAATAATTCTTATTTTGGGGTCCTTAACTAAATAGCCAAGTAACTGCGACAACCTGGATGTAGCGTCCGCCGGCCGCAGCCGCTGCACTGCTCGCTTCGCTCGCTCGGCTCTCGCACGTTTGGTCATAATTCTGACCTAACCTAACCCATTTGCTCGGGGTGCCCTAGCTTAGTTACTGCGAGCAATTCAGCTCGCGCACAGTTCTAACAAGCTAACCCGTATGAAAAGGCCAGAAAGTTAAAAAGAGGCTAATTTATTACAAAAAGTGTGCATCATAAGAAGCCCAAAAGTATTTTAGAGGTTCAATAATCTAAAAAAGCGTTTATCATTAGGTTTACAAGGATCAGTTAAATATTTTCCATACCGAACTCACAGCAGCCTTTTTTTTGTTTGGGTGGTAAATTATCAAAAAACTTCTCCCGCTCCGGGCGGAGCGGGAGGGCGTGTCAGACTCGTACTGACTAAAACCCACCCGTGTTCCTTCAGTTGCCATGTTGTCGGGGGCCACGATCTCCCTTTCGGACTTCTTCTTCGTCTTCGCAACTCCGGCAGGCATCGGCTAAAAGATGTTCAGGATGTTATTTCCCTGAATCTATTTATTTCAGTACGGCCCGGCAATTTTTAGTTCTACTACTTCTAACATAACGTAACGTGTTCAATCGTCGTCAAATAATCATTGTGTTGTGTGTATGTAGTGACGTACAATCGATTGTTGAATCGATTCGTCAAAACATCGAATAACTTCAATCACTAAGCAGCATTGCCCAGTTCACATAATGTGCATAGCTGGCACCGAATGATCGTGAAATGTGAATATGGAGACGTGGCTCCATAAACTGGCCTGTTCTGTGGAGATTTATAAAAAGGTGCAGTGTTGACATTGTGATTGACTCAATATTTCGTGTTGTATTTTAACTACGCGTGCTGCGACTTAGATTTTTAGGGGGATACACAAACAGCCATTTGTGTATTAAATATTGGTGTTTCTTTAAATATTACTTATAGGGCGGTGTGTGGGAAGGCCATGTTCGGTTGTGGGCATTTACTCTAACTCTCAATACTACAGTGTTTAAAATACATTGGACCATTTATTTAAAGTGAATTGTATTTTATTTATTAACATACCTACCTATTTTTATTCAATAGTGAGAAAAGCTTATACATGATAGAAAAGACAAACCTTCCAAAAATCTTAACTACTGTCGTTTAAAAATCGAAAAAATATAAAGAAACTTACGAATAAAAATCAGTAAATTTTAAATTACTTACATCCTTTTCCAAAACAAACCCATACAGGTTACTACGGTCGATCAATGTCATATTGTGAAAAGGATAACGCTATATGTTAGAGCGAGAATAAAAGCAAGATGAGCTAATAAAGCTCGAGTCTTTCTGGACTCACATGACCTAGCTATCTATATTTATTTATATAACAGTATTGATCTTCTTTGAAAACGTTTTCTCTTTGAGCCTGAAAAGAATACGTCGGTGTTAATACTCTGCCTACTGAGAGCAGCGGTCCTGACGATTTGTGGGTAATTATTCCATTACGAGTACCACAATTTTATTTAAAAACAGTGAAGGGAAACACCTTGAGGAAATCGGCATACAGTCTTAGAACAAAAAATTAATATTTTTTTAAGAATGTCCTGACATCCACTAACCCGCCACGGGCCCTCATGATGGAATATGGCCGGTTCCTTCTCACAGAGAAGGACAGGCCTGACTCTCCGAGTCCTGATTATGTAGGTAAATACTGTTTAAAAAATACATGACAAGCAAAGCTGCCTACGCTAATCGTCAATCTCCTTTAATTTATATCTTGGATTTAATGGATGATGACCTTTGCTGAATCATTACTTTGTAGTTCTTATTTCAAACGGAAATTAGATACTCGTATTTTTCTATATCGTAGGGTAAAGTTCAGACAGTTTGAAATAATAGTGTTTCATTAAGATTCTGTTTTCTCGACGACCTGCTAATATATTCTGAGCTGTCTGTGGTGGTACCTACTGAAGGTCGCGGGATCGATGTTCGAGCTACGTAATGTGTTTGTGTGACCTACAGACTGTTTGTTTTGAGTCTGCGTCTGTAACTCTACATCTATATGAGATTTATTTATGTTATAATTATGACGAGGACGTTATGGTGATTTATTTTCTAAGAAAACATATGCATAAAGACTCATTGAATGATTTTAAACCCGCAGCAGATATTATAACAAAGAAAAAAAAAGATTTGATTTAAACGTGCTTAATTTTTTTTTTGATAATTTAACTAAACTGCAGTTTTGTTCGCAAGTAACATTTGTAACATTGTCATGCCGAATTCGCAAAGAGCTCTATCATTTATACAGTAGGTAGGTTCATTAATATTCTCGAACGATAATTTTTATATCTCACGCGATCTGTTTTTTAAATCTTCGATGTCATGCAAACGGGGTTTCGGCGTTTAACTGGTCGCTTTTCAGTTCATTTTGAAGTTAAATTGACTACAGCAAGGAGTTTGACTGGTACCTATATTGATTTTATATGATAGTTTCAAAAATTCGATCAAGCCAAGCGCTGTTTAATTTTGTGGACAAGACGTCTGTAGAAAGGATCCCCTGCTTATGTCAGTTTATCCTGGAAGTCGTTTTCTACTTGGGTTGCAATCTCAGATCGTCAGAGTCCGCAATGCTAAATCTACGTAACATAACATGCATTTAAATGAATCCAGCATGCTTTGATCCTCTATGATCACACAAATACTTATTTAGAAACACGTAAACATAAATACAGGCCAGGTAACCGTATGTGCGGCAAATTTATTTATATTTTTCCCCGATTTATTAATTATGCATTAAACAAATCTTAGTTGTTCATAACTTGTGTTATTGTAATCTGAAATAAAAATAAAAAGCATTTAGCATAAGAATTATGGACACACGTAAGATACTACAAAGTTTTCATTAATTAACTCCTACGAGACAAAAGCTAAAGCTTCAATAATTATCCCACAATGTCCTTCCGAGATATGTAGAATAAAACAAAAGGCTATCAACCCGTTATCTCTGTCTGTAGTAATTTCTTTGTATCCGTTACAGTCAAGTTGTATCCTTAGGTCATGGCCAAGGAACATTGATATCCGCTGATATTTTTGTGTTAGATACCAACGACCGCCGTCCTTGTGCAATAGCTTTTTTGTAATAATATTTATTTTAATACGAACTTACGATACTCGTACAGAGGTTTCGTTGAAATAATAGAGTGTGCTGAATTTTTTTGGGGTTGTCTGACTTGGTCCACCGCAAAAATAAATTTGGCTTACATCCAAATGAATTCCATGTTGAAATCGATATAATTTTAGAACCTAGTAACAACTTATAGGAAAATCCCGCTTCCAGAGGTTTATAAAGAGTGTAGTGAGATTTTTGTTGAGGTTCGCTGACTTGGACCACCGCAAAAATAAATTTGGCTCAAATCCAAATTAATTTTACAACCTCAACTATCAAAAAGGAAAAATTCCGCGTCCACAGAAAAAATAATTATAATTCGTACCAAAGATTTAAATCGTTAGATTCGCCCTATCGCGTCAAAAGATGGTCACGTTTCTATTTACGTCGCTCACTCATACTGAAAATTTATTTTTCCACACTGTCCCACTAATGGGAACTGAACTACTTTCCAAAGACATAAATAATTTCAAAGATAGTATCGCAATCTTCCTCAGAGTATCGCTTCGGCTGGTGAGACCAGCTCTTCCACATCCAAGGTCGTGGATGTTGGGGCGGAAGGGGGCGTGGCCGAGCTGGTGGATTTGGAACAGGAGCTCAGTTCCCTTAGGAGAGGACTGACCCAGGTCGAGGGTCTGACCCCATCTAACGACCCATTTGGAGACTCCTTCACGGCTTTGCCTTCGCAGGTAAACTTGGGAACTACTATACAAGGTCAAATTAATTTAGCTAGCGAAACTAGGAGTGATGGGTATCGAAACGATAAAACAAAAAAAAAGATTAATTGTTCTTTTATTGGGGCCTATGACCGCTGGTAATGTAGTGACTTGAAGTATGAGTTGAGAAAATATGTTTTTTTTTAACGTGGTTAGATATCGATACCCATTCGGTCTGTGAAATTTACACGAAACAAACAGATTTTTTAAACTGATTCTTTATGTACCATCGGGGTAACGCATATCTAACCAATTTGAAAACAAAATCCCGTGCACACGACCCTTTTTTTCGTAGGTAAGCGATACTATAGCGACCGAGCGCTGTAAGCAAGAATGGTCTTTACAGTGTACAGATAGATATGCATTTCTTATCATTTTTGATATCGATATCCATCATATCTGTAAAGTTTTGCTAACTGTATTAGAGTAAATAATATACAGATTTATTAGTAACTACCCACGGCTGAACTTGGCTTTTTCCTTTATAGCTAGGTCTTATAAAGATGTTGGCATTTCGCCACTATTGTGACGCGCCGAATTTGTCGGAAAATGTAAATTAATTTATTAGTACCTGGTCAACTAAGCTCTGCTCGGGTGAAAATAGATAACATATCGTCCAGGTATACCAACGTTGTATCACATTCCCAAAGCTGTGAAAATAAAGAAAACTAATTTTCCCAGATATGAGACCTAGCTAGATCGATTTTTTACCCCCGTAAACCCCTATATTGCAACTTTCATCGAAATCGTTAGAGCCGTTTTCGAGAACGTGATTACGATTTACGATACGATTTGTATATATATACTTACTAATATTGCTCATTTAACAGTATCTGATATAAATCTGAAATATTTTAATAAATTCATATTCCATTTATAAAATTCTCATATTCAATAATTATACCTACATAATGTATCATCGACATGAAAGATGATATGGCTAGAAAGGGGGTGAATACCGAGATGACGACTAATAGAGAAGTATGGAAGAAAAAGACATGTTGCGCAGAACCCATATAAATTTGGATGATGACAAGAGAATGATGATAATAATAATATGTATTAAATAATAATAATAATACGATGAAGTAAGAAAGGCAGTTGAAAGTATGAAAAATGGAAAGGCCATGGGCCTAGATGATATTACAGTAGAAGTATGGAAGTGTTTAAAAGAAGATGGATGTATGTGGTTGACTTTATTCTTTAATAAGTTGTTGCATGAAGGATCCCACAAGAATGGTGCAATAGTTCACTAGTGCCCATCTTCAAGAATAAAGGTGATGTAGAGGACTGCAACAACTATCGAAGGATAAAAGTCATATCACATAGTATGAACATATGGGAGAAAATAATAGAGAAAAGAATGCGAGAGGAAAGTGAGATTACCCCAAACCTGTTTGGGTTTATGTCAGGTCGAGGAACAATGGACGCCACTTTTGTACTACGCCAATTGTGCGAGGAGTACAGACGTGCACTCAAGAACTTGCACATGGTGTTCATTGATCTGGAGAAAGCGTATGATAGGGTACCTCGGAATGTGTTGTGTTGGGCCTTCAAAGAGAAAGGTTTGCCTGGGAAGTAAGTAGAGTTAATTCGAGCTATGTACAGTCAATCTCGTACCTACGTCCGATCGGCTGCAAGCAATACCAACGAGTTCAGTATGGCTGTAGGTTTGCACCAAGGGTCAGCTTTAAGTCTTTACCTCTTCCTGTTGGTTATGGACGCTCTGACGTTGTATATACAGGAAGGAAGAAGCATCCTGGTGCATGCTGTTTGCCGATGACACTGTGCTTATCGGTGTGGATGAACCTGAGATCCAGAGCAGATTGGAGAAATAGCAACAGAAGCTGGTAAATGTTGGCTTGAAAATCATTAGAACCAAAATTGAACATATGTTCTGCGATTTCGGCGGTCTCTCCCGTTCTGGAGCCATAGCGCTTGATGGCGCGCTTCTCCCAGTCTGCTCCAACTTTCGGTATCTCGGTTCACTCGTACAAAGCGATGGCGAAGTAGATCGGGCGGTTAAGCATAGAACTAACACTGGATGGATGAAATGGCAGCAGGTCACGGGAATAATCTGCGACTCCCGCATTCCCCTTAAACTTAAGGGATCAGAATGTTGGACCATAAAAGGGATAAATGAACGGCAATTGCATGCAGCTAAAATGAGAATGCTAAGAGAGATGTTTGGTGTTACACGAATGGATAGAATAAGAAATGAGTACATAAGAGGAAGTCTGAAAGTGGCACTGGTGGCTGAAAGGTTGTGCGGAAATCGGTTGTCATGGTATGGGTATGTGATGCTGAGGAATGAGGAAAGTTTCGAGTATGAATGTTGATGGCTATAAGAGTAGGGGAAGACTGATGGATGGACAGTGTGAAAAAATATATGTCTAGAAAGGGAGTAATTACTGAGATGACAACTAATAGAGAAGTCTGGAGGAAGGGGACATGTTGCGCCGACCACAAATTAATTGGAATAAGGCACGACAATGATGATAATAATAATATATATAAATATTTGCCCAATTATTTTTATATTTTTAAATGTTTATAATTTTTTTTGTTGTTTTTATATGAATATTTAAAAATGTAATTAATATGTTAAAAAATTAAATAAAGAATATAATATATATAAAATAATAATAATGTATATAATTATAGTTCCTCCCTCTAGAGCCCTGACCACCGGCAGCTTGGACCCTATTCCTGATGCTGATGGGCCACTACTTTTTTTTTTTTAAATAAATATATTCAAAAATGTAAACGATATGTACATACAAGAAATAATAATATATTTAATACAACAAGCTATCTCTGTCATCATTCACATTTTAAATAAGTTTTGCCCCGACACCATTACGCACAAGAAAATTATGATCAAAGCTAACAAAATACTCTCTCCTTAATTCCAGAAGGGTCTCCTCCCGCCCCCTCCGTCGGGCGCGTCCACCCGCGGCCGCAGCACTCCCGCAGCCCCTCCGTCCTCCCGCGGCGTGTTCAGCCCGGGCAAAGCTGCGCCCGCGCTGCCTTTCGACCTCGCCACCGTTGCCGCTGAGTTTGAACCTACGCCTGCTCTAGTCGACAATCTTAATGATACACCGGTCAGTAGAACATGCTTTAGATGTAACGTAAAGATGTACTTTAATGTAGGAAAAGAAATATTACTTTGTATGGAAGTGAAACTGGGCGTTTCTTACGCCCCGAATCTGCGCGATAAGATCGCTCATTGCATCACACTATGTAACTTTCAATGTTTCTGATTGTATTTAATATGACGTACAATCAACCTCGTAATTGCTTCACCGCTTTTCCTAGTATATTGCAATACCGAACCTCCGCTAATTTTGAAAATATCTAACTCACGTAGGCAAATAGACCGTGTCGTTGTCATCATAATCAGCTTATAATTTTCCCACTGCTGAGACACATGCCTCCTCTCTGTGAGAGGAAGTGGGCCCAGTGCGGGATGGTCGATGTAACAGGTGTTTAAATTTTTTGGTTCTAAAACATGCCGGTTTCCTCACGATGTTTTCCTTTACTGTTTTGAGAGCAGTGGTGATGAAATTAAATAAACAAAGTGAAGCGCCTGCCTGGATTCAAACCCACGACCTACAACTCGTAAGTCGGGGCCGTTACCACTGGGCCGCCACTGCTCTCTTTCTCTCGTGTCGTTTTCGTCGTTTGACTTGCAAACGACATTCAATCGATTCATTTATTTTACCAAGATTATAAGTGAACGATGTGGTCTTCTATAATTAGAAGTGAACACTAATATTTGTTCCGATTCTTGTATACTTGCATGTAAATGTATAATCTCTGTTGTAAATCCAATTAATAAATAAGCTGCCTTAGGGTGATAAAGCAATTACGACGACGGCTGTACAATAAAGAGTTATCTATCTATTTGTATTCAAATAGCGCGATTTGTAACGCGTTCTGCCAGACAGTTTCGATTTCATACACGGTAGTATTTCATTTTCTATGGCCCCCTTATATTTATTAGAACCGTTTATAAACGTTTTATAACTCTTTGTCCTTGTCATTTGCATGTCATTGAATTGAGATGGCAAGAAAATATAACACTATTTTAGTTATAAGACGTTTGTAATGCCGGGTACAGATTGGCGCGTTGGGCATTTTTGAGATGGGAATCTCAAAGATGACCAACATGCCTAAAGAATATTTCACTTCAAAAACAATCGTCGGTCAGTAGCCCACCATACAACACCCGTCTGGTCCTCCCTTATCTATAGAGGATGAGTGAACTTTACACCCTGTTCCTCATACCTCTATAGTTTCAAGGTGCGTTACATTTCACCAATCTGTACACGGCATAAGACGATGAAATGTGGATAACTCTATACAGTCGGTTCGTTTTATCTGAGTACGGTTAGAAATGTTCTAAGGAGCATCAAACACTGTTCCCAACTAAGCCACCTTTTCGGATGATCAATGTATAATGATCCGCAAATAATTAGCAATGAACCGTTGTATGGAGTAAATAGTTATTGCGAAACATGACATCACTTGCGTATTGTTTAAAAACTTTGGAATAAAGATTTAAATTGATGTGCCCTCACCGTACATAGGCACGGGCCATACACAAATGGCGAGTGGTGCGGGCGTGGCGACTGTATGGCCTGGGCGTTGCGCCACCCGTTTCATATTTCATACAAAATGAATAAGAACGAAGTGGCGCACAGAACGCCCGCGCACCGTCACCTCGCCCGCCTCTTGTGTATGTTTCGCGCCACGTCGCTTCTATACATTTTGTATGAAATATGAAACGGGCGTGGCAACGTCCGCGCCACACCATCGCCACGCCCGCGCCCCTCGCCACTTGTATATGTCCCACGTCTTAAGTCGCGCGAAAAAGTGTTTACACTGAGTAGCGTGAGCTTACACATTCCGCAAGGAACGCTAGATACTATTTTCAGTATGAGTGAGCGAGACAATAAATACTATTCAAATGTTTGTCAATTAAACAGAAACATGATCACTTTTTGTCGAGTTAGGGCAAATCTAATGATTTAAATCTTTTTTGGAATAATTTATTATTATTACGGACTTTATAAAATTATTAAAAATATACCTCGTACGGTAGTGGTGCCTTCGTTTCACAGTTGTATACTCAATTGGAACGATTGTCGTAAAAATATGTATTCTCGGTGAATCTACAAATCTCCCAGAAAATGTATACGCTTCGGCAATCATCGTTTATCTTCGGAAATACGAACGCACTATGATGAAAGTTAGTATAGAGCTGTTACGACCTTGGATTTTCTTACCTATTTTGTATTACCATGGTTACAAAATCAGAGATTGACAATTCTAAGCAATTCCAAAAACTTTTCTAAAGTTTTGAGTCACAGATGACGATGTGTGACTGCAGTAGCTGGTAACCCAACAGAGAAATACATTCATTCAAACGTGAAATGATATACAAAACTTAGCAATTTTGCCTCGGTGGGGCTTACTCTGTGGCGCGACGTTCGTGCTAATTCGGATGCACGCAGATTACCGAAGCGCATACCTTTTTTGTTTTAACTGACTTATATTCAAGGCAATGGCACGTAAAATTTAACCGGAGAGGCAACCGGATGGCGAGTGGTAATCTGGGTCTTGAAGTGATACCGAACCCCCTCCCCCCGTACCGCCCGAATGGACCCCAAATGATGACCCATAATGATGAATTTTTAGACCAGGCAACCGGATGATATAATCTTCAAAGCAACCGCATTTTCATCCGGTTGCCTCGTCTAAAAAAAAAAATCTTTTGTCCCCCATATCTCTGCCCCCGTCCATATTGGGTCCATTCGGACGGTACTTGGGGTCTGGTATCACGTCAAGACCCAGATTACCACTCGCTAACCGGTTGCCTCTCCGATTAAATTTTACGTGCCATTGCTTTAACTATTACTCTTGACCTATAATGTGTATCGATGTGCGTTCGTGATCTCAAGGGGCTCGTATCAAAACCAAACTTGAGATTGCGAATAAACCTAAGGCCGTTTCACCACTCGTTTATCGTCCAAGATTAATGCGGAGGTTAATCTGCCTTCTTTTGCGTATAATTTATACTTTTCTGATCTCAGAAAGTGGTGATCCGCGTATTAGTGAAACGCATGAAATATAATATGAATAATCGTATACTCTATATTTATATAAACTAATATTTACTATGCCTAAATATATCTTATGTTGTAAAACCGCCGTTTGGACAGATGTAATAACTATTTATCAATTAAAGTTTTCCTTGTAGTTGTGTACTTATTTTGGCAACGCTGTGTACTTTATGTTAATGTTATGTGTAAGTGATATACTGTTTTAGTGCCCCATAGTGCATGAGCTCTCTTGTATTGCTTGAAAAATACTGCTGTGGAATGTTATTGCGACAAAATTTATAGAAAATGATTGAATCGACTTCCTTCTCAGCCCTTATTGTAAGGGCAGATGCGTTTATTACATTAATTGAGGATGTCATACCGATGTAATCGACCGGTAAGACGCTACCTAATACCATCAGTGAAAAATGGCAGACACGGTAGAATTCTTATTCCTTTTACACATTGTTGTTCGCAATAATATTTCACAGTGAGTAGTAGCTCCCTGTGCTGTGACGTCTGGTCTGTATGCTATAAGACTGAATTATGTGGACGTGACGCTTAACTCTACTTTACCGAGAACCGTTTACCTGAAGCATGACGCTACCTCGCGAGTCGCGGTGTCAGTATGGCTGCCGAAACTATCGTCGAGTATCCTAAGCTAAACGAACTACCCCGCACGACTCAATCTCGCCCGGTTTACGTTACGCACTACGAAACGCACAATCTCCGGTTATGTGTTTAGACGCACGCTTTCATCATTGTAGAACGAACTTTTTTGTTTATTGAAATTTCAAATGTTTTATTAAAATCCCTGGATTACTTGCATCGCTAACGATCGAGTAATTCTTGAACTGTTGAACTATGAATGCGCTCCACGTCTGCATATACTTAGTGTTATGGTGACGGCTGTGTTACAGGTTTGCCAGGCCGGCGCGTCCACGACGCAGTCGCTCAGTTACGACGTATTCACGGAACTAGACCCCCTCGGCACCGGCCGGAGTAAACCTTACGTTGACAAAAAACTCTTCTTTCAGGAGCTCAAAAATCCGCCAAAGAAAGTGCTCAAAGACCTCGTGTCCACACAGAGTCTTATATCAGACATATTGCCGGTCACCACAGACACTAAGATAGAGCATTACGGGCCGGCGACGACGATGACGTCACTCTCGCGGCACTCGGGCGGGTCCGTAGCGATCGTCAAGCCGACGCAGAGCGCTCTGTTCTCGGGGAACTTTTTCTCGTCGGATCCGTTCGCGGAGACGGATCCTTTCGATAATACTGATCCGTTCTCGGATTCGTTTAAGGACGATCCGTTTACGAGCATGCAGGAGTTCCCGAAGTCGAGTGTATTGCGAGTGGATGAGCTTAAGAGCAAACTGAACAGGGACGCGACTGTTGACAAGCCCGAGGTGGTGGAGAATGGAAAGAGCGTGTTCAACGGACCGCTTCAGGTCAGCCTGCCGCCGGAGCCCGCGCCCAAGTCGCCGCGGCTGCAGAGACAGGTAGGCATCCTTTATGTAAAATTTTGCGGAAATATATTTGCATTTTTTTTTTTGCAGAAATCGATGTTCGCAAATCTGTAGCTGTTTTCGCAGATTTATCGTAATCTTAAGGCCTTTTGGTTGCTAATGGACCTTATGTTATATACCTATATGTTATACCGGGCAAATTATCCTGCTCTTGTCGCGCTCAACTCCAGCTTTTCCTGATTACTCATTTTCTTACAGCAAATATCCAAATGTCATTGCAAATGACGAGCGCGCATCGACCTTTAATCAAATAAAAGTATCATAACGCGCTTGTCATTTGGATCAAGTGTAAACTTACATTAACAGAGCACAGAGGGCAGCACCGTCAGAAAGCGTCCCCAAGCGCACAAGCTGACGTCAGACAGCGCGTCCCCCCCTCCTCCCCTGCCGCCCAAGAAGGTCGCCGACCTGCCCGCCGCGCGCCCGCCGCCGCGCCCGCCGCACGAGCGCGACGACGACGACGTGGGCCCGCCGCTGCCCAAGCCGGCGATGCGGAGGGAACCATTGGTGAGATATATTAATGTGACTAATTATGCTTTAGAAGTGTTAACCCATTATTGCAGCATCTTTGATATGAATATATTAAAACACGTCATTACATGACTGCCCATTAGCCGGGTCTAAACTCCAGACCAACCGAGCAGCTTCGCGTGCCGAGAAACTGCCTCAATATGACAAACGCCAGATCGATTTAAAAGCGCCTCGCACGTAGCGTTTCCTTATATTTTACGCATTCAAGCGTTTACCTCGTGAGGCGACTCGGTCGGTCTGCGCCGCGTTATCACCAGTGTTTATAAACAAAATATTCTGTGTAGGCGGACCGCAGTATGAAGCCGCGCCTATCGTCGGCCGCTACCAACAGCAGTGAGGACGAGTACCTCACCCCGGCCCCCCCGCCCCTCCCCACCGCGCGACGCTTCGACATCACGCTCAGCCAGCTGCTCACCTGCACCATGGACGAGCTGGCTCACAGGTACCAATCAGTGCCAAAAGGTACCAGCAAGTCGCTAACTGAAAACCTCACCACAACACAGACCCTCTGAACCTTGGGTAGTTGTTTTAAAAAATATGGCAGATGTTGCAAGTTGCAACATCGGGCTTTGGAAGTCGATTAGTTTCAAGTTTTAGCTAGACTTTAAGACGAGTCAGAGCCTATGCACGGTGCGTTGCGGTGGCGGCGCAGCGCCGGAGCGGTGTCGCTGCGGCGTCCGACATACAAATATCCATGGTATGCCTCACCGCACGTACACCGGACTGGCAGCCCGCGAGACGAGCTGGGGGGTGTACGCGTTGCGACACCGGAGCGGCACCGCTCAGTTGTTTTTGCGTTGTCAAAAACACAGATGTTTGTCACATCAAAATTTACGCGCTTTGCGGCGTGGCGCCGCAGTCCGTGTGATCGCTAATGCGGCGAAATCTTTGCGGTGCGGCGCCGCAACGCATCGTTTGCACGGGCTCTTAGGTAAACGACGTCATCCGCTCGCTCTCTTTCTTAGGCCTTACACTTGGTCCAGAAAGACCAAATTAAGCCTAAGCAGCGACTATATTATGAAGATCAATAGAGTGAGTCATGTATAATTTCAACATGAATGATCTAACCAATATTTTGTAACAATATTTTAATGTAAAACAGTGTCCGTGGAGTTTCCTGCACGTTCTTGTCAATAGGAACCTACTACGCTTTGGAATGTGCAACTAGCTTCATCTGTCTGACTTACCAACCCCTTGCAATTTTATTCAAAAGTGCCTGCAATTGATTTTTTTTTTTTTGGTTTGAGTGTTCGCAAAAATAAGATAACAAATATCCAAAAATAAGAACAAGTTGAAATCCATGATTTATCTTCCAGATTACGAGTTCCTGCCGCGACTCTGTCTTCTATGACTCTACCTCAACTAACCGATTACCTCAGATCGTATCTAGCTGCTGACAATGATAGACCGGTATGTAATATTTCGAGTAACTGTATTTAAAATAACATTTTATCCAGCACGCGTAGCATGACCACCGTAGAAACGGGTTTTGTCGACGGAAGAATAGACAAAATGACGAATAAACAATCACAATCTGTCATTTTGTCACAGGTGATAATGTTTATACCGGGGTTATAACGGATGATGGATATTGAGATAATCGGGTTTGAGGATGCGGATGAGGATACGGATATTGGAAAAATCCTTACTGAGGATGCCTTAAAATAGCCCTTGATTTAATGTATAGTATTTATATTTGTGTTTTCGATTTAGCTCGGCGCGAGTTTTTATTTTTTGAGCGAACAACTAAGGGTCACATCTCCATACAAATTATGAGAATGCGGAACTTATTAAATCAAAAGTTGAGGAAGCGGATGTTTTCGGATATCAAACTTTATGCGGATGCTCCGCAATTGCGGATGTGGATACGGATATCCGTTCCAACCCTGGTCTAGACGCAAACGACTACTCATGATGTACCTCCCAATTATTAGCAGATAGAATAATACTCCCATTTATGACATCCAGTGTGACCCGTAGTCGGTCGTAATTTTCCTTATTTGTCATTACAGCATATACACGTAGAACCAGCAACAAAAACGGAAAAAGAGAAACCCTTACCAACGGTGACAGCAATACCAGGGTTAAAAACCCCAAGCGCTATTCTCGACAAGCCAGAGAAAATAAAAATACAGAACGACTTCAAACCGCAATTCGAAGACAACTTCACACCGCCCGCAGAAATCAGCGACACTTTTGTCGCTAACTTCGACGATTTCGACAAGAAAGCGAATCCTTCGTACGACAGATACGCAGCTTTCAGAGAAATACAAGAACAAGAATTGAAAGCGAAATCTATTTTAGACCCTATTGACGCTTTGGAATCCGAACCAAAACAAGACTCTGACGAAAAAGAATTAGCAGCCATAGACAATCTAATAAGAGCCAATCAAGATCGTGAGATTGAAAACAAGGAGACTGCTCGTAGTCCTTTGAAAACTTTAGACGAATTGACGCTAGATTCGTTCAATATGTTCAGAAACTCTGTGAGTCCTAAACCGTCGCAGATCGACGCAAAGATCGAAGATATTAAGTCTGTTATGAAGACGTTGCAAATTGATAAGTGTAGGAGGAGTGTGTCGCCGCGAGATAATGGACATGTTGATGTTAAACATGAGGATACTAATGATAGGTATGTAGATTGTTTTTCTGTCATCTACTCTATCTACGTTTTGTTTTTTTTTTTTTTTTTTTTATCTTTAAGTCGAGAAAATATATTTAAGTATAGCTTGTATTTTAACTAGAAACGAATGTCACCCCGAAAGTTAGCATCAATTTGTTTCTTAATTTTTATTTTTATTTTTTTTTACGTTCTTTAAACTAATATAATTCAATTGAATTCACTTCAATTGCAGCACGTTTTCCAATACTTCCAGGTACGCAGCCTTACGCGAGATCACAATAACAGAACCACCACAAGATGAATTCGAGTCATTACCCCCAGAGCTTCCAAAGGAAAGAAAAAGATCCGACGAGAAATCGGACGGATTCGACAATTCCGACTTTTTCGACTGCATCGACAATAGCTCCCTCTCTTTCACACACGTGGAGGACGCGTTTAGAAAGAGTCCTATTGTGAAAGAGAGAGAGAGGGAGGAAGTGAAGAAAGTTGAGGAGAAAAAGGAGCCTATTGTGGAGATTGTGCCGTTGCCTGTGAGGGATTTAGCTCCGCCTACTAGGTTGTCTACGGGATCTATTAGTGATGTTGTTAGTGGATCTTCGCCTGATACTAAAGGTATGTTTGTTTAAATATAAGTTTTATTTTTACTTGTAAAACGTTTCAACTTTATAGTGATGTCATTGTTTTCGTTTTGAGGACTTCCAAAAAGTATGACTAAAATATAGTAAATTAGAACTTGTCAAATAGATTTATTTATCAAAAAATGTATTATAACTTTAACTTTGTTTAAAAATGTCAGTGGCACTCTCACGCTGCATTTGGAGGGGATTTATGTGGCAGTAATGCTTCAAGTCAACCATACGTGTTATATGAATTGATTGCGAATACTTGTTATTTGTTTCGATGTCCACTGTGTATTACTTACGCACAAGAACGCAAAATATTCAAATTGATAAAGTATCAACACGTATCTAGATTTTGGGCTTCTAACTACTTGAAGGATCGGGTTCTTTCGTGCGTATTCCCACGATTATAAAACTATTATAGTTTGACCGAGACCGCTGTTCTGCGCCTTAGGTATGTGCGCGCCAAGACAATGGGGCAGTGCAGGCCGCTCATTCGTCAACGCTCAAAGCGTCCCGCCGCTCATTCGTCAACGTTACTCTACGCATTCCTAGGGCGCGGAATATCGGTCTCGGTCAAACTATAAAACGCGTCAATTGTGGCCTAATTGTATCTGTTGGTCCTTTTCAGAAAAGATAGGCGGTGTGGTAGTGGGCGGCAAAGTGTGCACCGGGGTCGTAGGGTCGGTGGCGGGCGGCGCGCTGGGCAGCCGCTGGGCCGCGCTGGCGCCGCGCGCGTCGGGCGGCTCGTCCGACTCGCGGGACGACGAGCCGCGCGTGCGCACGCGGCGCGCGCGCCACCACGAGCCGCCGCCGAGGGCGCCTATTGGTAACTTACTTAACATCTGCCTGTAGTACTTGAATTACTTAATAGCGATTCATTTTCTAACCTCAATTTTCGTCTATAGTTTTTCCAATATGTGCCACAGGCGATTGTCTAACAATTTAACCTGAACGACGTTTATTTACACTTTCATCCGATACTTTTGAAATGTACCATAACTACTTTAGCGTTGTATATTCTAAATAGATTTTTTCCGTTTGTAATAAAAAAAGTGCTAATTTAGTTTTTTGGCTATAATCAATTTTGATATTTGTCATGTATGACATTGAGTTTGTAATCTAAAAACTTGAAAAAAAAATTATCTGTTATTTTTAATACAAATATAGTCTTTTCACAACTATCTTGAGGCTTCCAGTCTAATGAGATGCAGCTGAATACCAATATTTTTATTATTTACATGGAGCGACTGCCTATCTGACCTCCAGAACCCAGTTTCTGGTTACCACGATAGCTTTTGGTAAGACTGGTTGTCAAACTTTCGAGCTTCAGACTAAAATTAATCGTTAAAGTAATTTACTGATATAATACACTACCTTCTGCCCGCGACTTCGTCGACGTAAAATTTCTTGTTTTAACATTAAATATATTCTATGACACTCGGCAATTCTGCAGTTGCCCATTAGTGACAAATTTTTCGGAAGCGGATCAGCAGTTCCGAAGATTACCCCCTACATACAAACTCACAATTTTACCTCTCTATAATATTGTTAGTATAGATTTATGCCTTGTTCTAAATTACCTCCACCACTCTCAAAATTAAATACTATACTATTAAACGAGCAATATTTGTATTTACATTTGTTTGTATATAGATTTCTACTCACGTTCTCGAAATCGGCTCTAACGATTTCGATGAAAGTTGCAATGTAGGCGTTTACGGGGGCGAAAAATCGATCTAGCTAGGTCTCATATCTGGGAAAATTCGTTTTCTCCATATTTTCATCCGAGCAGAGCTCGGTCGCCCAAAGTTTAGAACAAGATAATGAATAATGACATGACATTATAGACAGTAGAATAATATCATGGTAGCATGGAATTAGTACGTACCTACTATCATTGCAGTATGGAATTAGTAGGTACTATACTATAGTATTAAATGAGCATTCTCTATTTTCACCAGAGCAGAGCTCGGTCGCCCAGGTACTGATGACTAATAAGAATAACCGACACCTTTAAACATGTTAGAGGTATAACTACTTGATGCACCAAAGCTCCCTGAAATTACCATAAAAGTCATAACGTATTAATTTACGAATTCTCAAAACCTATTTCAGTACAAACTTCGTCATCTTCCCGCGACGTGTCTCCGTGGGATGAAGAACTGCCGCCCGTGACCAGACTGCAGAGACCGCCGTCACATCGAGACAGAGATTCGAGGTAATCTTAATACTAAGTTACATCTACGTATGTATATTAAAATTTTATTCATTATATAAATTGAACTGATAGCCTAGTGGTGTGACTGTCAGACTGCTAGTCATGGAATCGCAAGCCGATTTCCGGCCACCGTAGGCGCGGGCTTGCGGACGGTGAGCAATGGGTAGCTCGCCGTCCGATAAGGACCAGGCCCGGGTCGACGGCGCGTTGTGTTCCACGCGCGCTTCAAAGAGATGTCAGCAGAATTGAAGGGGTCCACTAGGGCCGATGCCTGCCGGGGTTGCGAAGAAAACCGAAAGGGAGATCGTGGCCCCCGGCGACAGGGCAACTGAAGGAACACGGGTGGGTTTTAATCAGTAAGCGTCTGACACGCCCTCCGCCTAGAGCGGGAGAAGTTATTTGATGATTTCTCACCCAAAAAAAAAAAGACTGCTAAGTCATAGGTCTCGAGTTCGAACCCAAGGCACGCACCTCTGACTTTTCGGATGTATGTGCGTGTTGTATAATTATTACTTGCTTCAAAAACGGTGAAAGAAAACATCGTGAGGAAAAACTGCCTGAGAGATATTTCTCGACGACATGTGAAGCCAAGTCAAAAGCCCATGTGGGCGGCTTTAAAACTCTGACACAAGCTTAGTCACTACTAACCTCACGAAAAGAAAGAAGACTTAGATATAATAAGGAAACGTTGATGTTATTTCATACGTAAACTCAAGGCAGTGCACATATAAGCCTACAATTTTTTTTCTGTTGTAGTGTAGTATCAGCCTGTTGCGTCTAGCATGTGGGTAAGAAAGTCGGAATTGTTAGGTTTAAAGACAGTTTTAATCTAGATAAAATGCAGAAAACGATGGTCTAATTTATTTAAAAAAAAAATCTAATTATTTTTTATGTTTAATAGCATTTCTTAGCAATATTTTTTCGTTATTGTGTGTAAATCTTAGAAGATAGACATAGTTTTGCTAAAGTTTAATAGATCTTTATAAGTGGAATAATTCCGTAATACATTGTTTAGCTCCCAGTCGGCAGGAATTTTTCCCACATTTTCAACAACCATCGTCATATTTCAGCCAATTCACACAAAACTTTACTGAATTATACACCTTAACCTTCGTGAATCACTCCGTCCATTGGTAAAAACCGTGTGATAATCCGTTCAGTAGTTTTAGAGTTTATTGCGTTCAGACAGAGAGACGCGGGGGGACATTGTTTTCTAATATGAAGTGAATTAGGACCTTAAAAACAAGAATAATTATTGGATTATTTCTACTACTATAGATTATATCAATGCAAAATTGTCTCTTAATCATGTTCTTTATTACATCTTTCAGGCAGAACTCATCCGGCTCAAGAGAATGCCTCGATTCGGGCAGCGGCCGAGAAAAAGACAAACTTCGAGACAAACGCGACATGAGAGACAGGGAGCGAGACATGAGTCGCGACAGCCGGGACTCCGCACGGGATCGCCGGGACTCAGCCCGGGACTCCGGCAGCGGCCGGGACCGCCGTGACGTCAGCAAAGAACGGGACCATAGAGATCATAGAGATCGGAGGGACAGAAGGTCCAGGGATAGGGAGAACGATTCGTGGGACAGAGACAGAACGTATAGTAGAGAGAGAGAGTATAGGGACTCGAGGAGTAGAGAGAGACTGCCCAAAGACTACAGAGAAAAGGACAGGGATAGACATAGGAAGCCCAGGCATTCATATGATGAGGATGAGGAGTAAGTTAATATTATTTGTCAATATTTGATGTGAAACATCTATAGCGGCGGGTCAGACCATCGTTACGCCAACAGTCGCCATATTTATTTCTTGTCGTAAACTATCCTTATATGCATATTGCCTGTACATTATAATTTCGATGATTCACATCTGCCAGGCGTCCCGCGACGGCTCATTTTTTCTATTTAAACTCGCATAAATTAGAAGTGACTCGTTAATTTACTGCTGAATAATGTTAATTATCCAAGAAAAGTAAAACCATGATCACTTAGCAGAAAAATTATTTCCTTACTGCCCATCGTTTTACACTTAGTTGCCTTTTACAAAACCCACAGTTCTAAATCTTTAAATACAAATACACACCCTACACACACACTTCGTCGCAAAAGTTGGTAACGTCGCAAATAGCTGTCAAATATTTACCTGTTTTGATTAATTTGGCAATATTACTGTATGGAAATATGAAATGTGGCTAAATAAAATATTGATTATTAAATGCAATAATTAATATCGTAACACCGAATATTTAGTTTAGTTTTAGATTTAGATGTTTTAGTTTTAGATGTAAAAAGTATTTGGAAACTTTCCAAATGCCTTTTTTTAGACCTAAAACGGTTACAACATTTTGATGTTGTAACCGTTTTAGGTCTAAAAAAACTTGACTTTGGTCAATGTTATAATTTCAATTCATTATTAATATTCTAGTTCGCTAGTTAGCCACATTTCATATTTTCATAAAGTAATTTTGCCAAATTAATCAAAACAGCGAAATATTTGACATCTGTTTGCGACGTTGCCAACTTTCAGAATAAACGCCCTTAAACATTTATCATTTATTATTTGCCTTTATAAAAATTATAATTCCGTTTTCTTTTCCACCATTTATTGTAAAAATGCGTCTTCCGCATACGTGATTGTAGCCGAAAGTATGCTGCGACGTGCGATCGGCTCCGTTCGCCTATAGCCAACAATACTACGTCAGCTTCAACCATTTTCAAAAATTAGAACACGTCAACACGGTAGGAATGAAACTATTTGAGTAGGCGCAGAAACGGAAACGTTCGCAAGCGACGGCACGGAGCCGATCGTATGCGTCGACATCCTGCCGGACGCAATCGGCTGTCGCCGCATCCGTTCGTATCCTTTCCGATCCGATGCGATACGAGCCGTTTGGTGAAAATTATCCTTTAGCCTTGTATGTTTTTAGTTAAGGATAATATAGAAAGGTTTTTGGTGAAATAAAGAAATGAAATTAAAAAAAAAACAGTTGCAGATGCCCAATCAAAATGCATCGTATATAATAATAACAACGATCTTTGTTTTTTCAGTTACAGTGACGGTTGTGGGTCAGGACGGTCGTCACCCAGGGACAGGTGGCCGGACCAACGGTGGAGGAGAGACGGTTAGTGTTATAAATACATAGAAATTATTATTAACTGCTGGTGCCTTACCTGGTCTTAATGGTACTTTACGTACATTCATTTTTCAGAGAGAAATTACGGATCACTCGGATGGCGGGAGACAAGGCGTCGTGCTGAAATGAGGCAAAGTGAAGATTCTGGCGAGAGAAGGTTTGTGAATGATAATACGAAAGAATTAAAAAATACATGACGAAAAAAAACCATAGTGTTTGACAGACCAGACAGACCAGTTGGCGTACATTAAACTGTCAAACTTAAAAAACAAAAATGTGTTTGAGCTTTAAATGCCGCAGCGTAGAAAGCTTTTCACCTCACCATTGCGCCCGGGTTACACGAGGCTAATTTTTGAAGCTAGCAAGATTGTGCTAGCAAGCTAGTCACTCTAGCCTCATGTATACAGAACTATCCTCATTTTAACGCTAATAAGCTAGTGTGATAGTTTAATAGGATGGGGTTCTATTTTTGAACTAGTTGCACCCCCACCCCCAGATTTTACTATCCTGGCTTGTGTACCAGCCTTATGTGGTCGGCGAAGCTAGTATCCAATCGGATCATTTTAACCAACGGATTAAGACACTGCATTGCTACTGGCTTAAAATTAGCAGCTCTAGTATGTGCCAGGATATCACTTGCTTGCTATCCTACCTTCAAGAACTAACCTCGTGTAACCCGGTCATGGGGCAATCATTTGTTACCGAATATTTTCTCGTTACTAGCGAATCGCACAAATGAGCCTAAAGGGCTTTACTGATAAGATTGACCGTAGTAATCAAAGAGCGCACATACTTATCACTAAGGAGAATTATGTAACTACTGACCACTGCCGCCCTAATATTGTTCATATGTTGAGACATGTACAGACAAGACATGTCTCATGCCTGTGTGTCTTTAGACGCAACCTGTGATATACAGGGATATTAGTATATGACGGCAATCCGTTAAGGGGAACTAGGAGAGGTCATTTGCTACCAAATGACCCGTCCTGACCCCTATACCAATGTACCATTTTAGAGTAATTTGACATTTTATATTTTAAAATGTATGAAATATAAAATGTCAAATGACTCGAAAATTGCCGACATAAATAATCTATAACCCTGTATTTATGAGCAACGCCCTTGACAGTTAAATAACATTCACATTAACATGAACAAAATTCTAGGTACGGCTCCACCCTTGGCTGGTCATCACGTCGCGCGGGGACACGGCGCGAATCTTCTCGCGAGCGCGAAGTCGCGCGCGACAGCCGACGTCGCGTGCGTCGCGACGACACACGTCGCCCGCGCGACTATCGCTTCTCCAATGACTTCTCGCCGCGGGACAGAGAACATGCTTCGCCCTTTGATAACGACTTCCAAGATACTCCAACGCCGACGGGAAAGAAAAGGGCGCCGTATGCTACTTTAGAGGGGACTAGGTATATTTTGTGGATTATTTTTCTATTATTTCTTTAAGCTAATTAATGTCTTAACGCATAAAAAATATATTAGAAAAGGGAATCACCAATGAATGCAACTCTCTATTAATCCATAATTTGTCATGATTAACCTGTCGATGTCGAAACCTGTCCTATTTATTAATATATAGTTCTTAATTCTAGATTCGCATTCGAACCAGAAGACGTAACAGCCTCCCCGATTTCCGTGAGCAGCGCCCGCGCACGAGACAGCGAACAAAGCGCGACTCGTTTTCGATTCGATTCGGACTCGATCTCGCCTCGCTCTATGTTCGAGGACGACTTCGCCGTGGCCCCGCGGCCGCGCACGGCGTCCATCGCGGAGGAGGAGGAGGGCGAGCTGCCCCCCCTGCGCCCGCGCCCCCCTCCCGCCACGACGAGAGACATTCGTAAGTCAGACTCTATAAACATATTCACTCGAGAGTCGGATCCGTTCGAAGGAGATGCGTTCTTTGCATGTACTGGGTCGGATCGCGCCGCGAGACGAGAGAACTGGCCAGGTGACTTTCAAGGGTTTGATAATGCGTGAGTTCGGGTCCGGTTTGTCCTTTGAGAATTGACAAGTTTTTGGTGAGAAGGGTAGTGGGAACGGGGATGAAAGCCAGTAGGGGATTATTAATAGTTTTTTTTTTATTAGCAAAGAAATGTGATACTGTTGAAATAGCTGTTTATAAGATCTACTAAATGCAGGACATTCCATTTCTCCCCTGTTCCTACTTTTCGATCTCTATTTGCACTCTATCGTACTAGTTTATAGCTCGCTTTTAAAAGTTCCTAAAATTGTCTCGCTGCGAGACTGAATTTTGTCATGAAAGTGTTTTTCTTCGTATTTTAAGAGTATGGTTTGATAGAAAAGCCAGATGAATGATCGCGTTGCCAATTTCATTGTCACAATCAAAATATGCTTATATTAATAAAATAGCGCGTTAAAATCTTAAGTATTAGGATACGGAAGAATGCAAATAAAGGATAGTTCCCTTAAAGGTCGTCAAAAGGTGGATTTATAATGAACTAAGTCTTGTCATAGAAATTAAGTATTTTTCCATGGATCTCGTGTACCCTGTGCGATAGACTCCCAGATATATGTCTATAATAATCTCACGGTTGTTCTCAACTTGAAGGCTTTTTCACATCATTACGCGTCAATTTTTACCCAACTGCCCCAAAAGGGGGGTAAAATTTTTAATGATGCATTTTTATAAAATTCTCGAAGTTTTATGTACGACGATAGACAATAGTCCACATACAAAGAGGTGAGTAATGATGTGAAAAAACTTTAATATGTTAGATATCTTAGCTTTAAGATTACATGCCGCTATCAATTACCTAGTGTAATATACTTATTATATAGCCACTGACCATTGTCACCCTAGTATTATGTATATGTTGAGACATGTACAGACAAGAGATGTCTCTTGCCTGTGTGTGTCTTTAGACGCAACCTGTGATATATATAAGCAACGCCCTTTATCATTTAAATTTATTTCAGTGCTTTCTTGATGTGTATTTTCTTGTTTTTTTTTTTTTTAACCTCTAAGTGTCACAAGTCGTTAAAAGTAGTGTTGTATAAATTTCTAAATAGTCGTTTAGGTAAATAAGTTTTTACAATACATTAATTGCAATGCATTTTTAATATGTTTTTCTTTACAATGGAATCAGACTCATTTTATACTTTTGAACGCTTATTCTCTTTAAATTTTATAAGTGCCGATTTGCAAAAATATGTGTTTTGTATTAAAACATCTCAATTCATCTGTATATAAAATTATGCGGTATTTATAAACCTTTTATTTAGAAGATTCGTAGACGTAGTGGATCAAATATCTAGTGTATCTTAAAATAATAATAAAGAAACAATCATTCCGATTTTATATTATATCGCTCCGCGCTGACCGAAACTATAGTTTGACCGAAGCCGCTGTACAGCGGTTTCGGTCAAACTATAGTTGCGGTACAGCACCAGCAGCACGTGCGCGGCTCTGAGACGGCAGTGCGCCGCTCAGTCGGCAACGCTCACGGCGTACCACCGCCCGCCTCGCCGCGCATTCCTAAAATGCGATACAGTGGTGAGGTCAAACTATAGTACGGATTTTCTAGTGACGCTGAAGAAAAATACACTTTATCAACCGTGACATAAATTGCGTAGTTCAATAAACAACAAACGGCTCCTCTGCCGTCTTCGAGAACACCCGCAACGGCTCCTTTGCACTTTATGACGCTAATAATAAAGTTTATTATTCTATGTCACCAGAAAATCCTCCGAAAATCCTTTCGGCCTGCAGTGAGCCTATGATATGTACTTTAGTATATTTTGGTCTGTAAATGCTGGTAAGTCAAAACTATGGAATGATAAAATTCTAGGTATGGAAAGGCATCACCAATGCAAGTTTGGGCACAAATATGTACAGTATTTAATTGGTATGTAAATATTTTGCTTCAATGCAATCATGTGCCGCTGTGTAAAATGTAAATAATTAATTATTAATATTGTGTAAATCTAATGAAATATATACGTCGACGACTGTACTTGTCCTGCTAAACTATTTTTGAGCACATAATCAAGAAATATTACAACATTTTTGAATAACTGTAAACGTGAATAATTTTCGAAGCTGTTTATGTATCAACTGGTTATTATACTTTTGCTGATCGTACCTTCTTTGTTAAGTGGAGCTTATTTCGTATTAATAAAACCAAAAAAATGCAATTTTTATTCAAAATACAGAACAGTATTTTAAAGTAGTCGAAAGTTTTGCACAGTTTTTGATATATTAAAAAAAAAACACGCATTTTATGAATATGTTGTACGTTTTCAAAGTCTGATGCATCCTGTGAATTAACTGTCTATCTCATTAATTTAATAAAATGACATAAATTTGTCATATACTATTGTAGTTTAATTAAAAGTTTTTTGTGATACAAATACTCTGAAAACCCGATCTTTTATAATGAGCGTCAATTGTGCTTCTATAGAATTTATGTTTAGTGAATCATTACTGTGATAATTTTAATTTATTGTGATTTTTCCCGGAAGTCGTTTTTACTTAATTTGTTATGCACTTGTTTCTATGTAAAAATCAGTATAAAGCAATTAAAAATTAATTCTAAATGAAAATTTAAATTGCTAACATGATAAACTTACCTATTGACTTAAAATATTGAATTATCTAAAGCAATCATCAATGAGTAATGTAACAGAGTAACAGATTTAAAATAACCTGACAAGTTATTGAAAGAATCACTTAAATTGTTGTAGTTCTGAAAATTGGAATGTAACGTTATCTGATAATTATAATTAATGTACCTTCAATATGAACCTAACGACCCATAATCATTTTATAGCGACTATAACGAATGTATTCATGTAAACTAATGTTACCTATAATCTAGTGATGACGTCGATTTTGTATTAATGTATTTTTTGTACATAATGTAGCTAGAGGAAATTAATTATGTGCAATTATTACCACCTCTATGGCACAATACCAAAGGTATTTATGTTCTGTAACTGTTGTGTAAAATACTCGAAGTTATTAAAATTATAACGAAATGATCGAAAACTATTACAGTGTTTTAAATTCATTTTCCCCTGCAAAATCATCTTCATCATCTTCCTTCCCTATTACATGGGTTCGGCGCAACACGTTTTCTTCTGACATACCCCTTTTTTTGTGTGGGATGTTATCAAATAACTTTTCACGCTCTGTATGGAGCGGGACGGTGTGTCAGACTTACTGACTAAAACCCACCCGTGTTCCTTCAGTTGCCATGTTGCCAGGGGCCACGGCATCCCTTTCGGACTTTCGCGACCCCGGCAGTTCTGCCGTACCCCTGCAAACTAATAAACCTAAAAATGAAAAATCTTAAAAACAAGGCATTCTTAATCGAGGAGAAGTAAGAAGACCTTTTGTTATGTAGGTTTCGTCGTTTCTTCCAACACCTGTATCTTCAGATCGAACATTAGGCAAAGTTTACATCTTTACTTAGGATCATACAGAGATAGAAATCAAATCGATGGGTTTATACGTTCGTACTTCGTCTATAGGTCTGTATACGTATTACGTAAGATATAGACCTACGAAACACCAGCCACGCGTACGGCGTATTCTACTCGCAATATCTTTTTGGTGCATAATAAAACACTATCTCCATAATTTTATTGTTTACAATATAATTAACCTCAGCACGACTCGACAGTCACGCACAGCACGACCCTCATTAAAGTCTATTCAACAGAACTGACTCACACAACACCCACCAGGAGGGGCAATAATATCGTCAGGCAGGGGCTGATATTATATGAATGCTGTAGCTGCTTAATGTGGCGTTGTGGCAGCCACAACAAACGTGTCGTTAAGTCTTAGATTACGAAGCCTTGTGCATTGTTGCACTAAATATTGCACCAATTCGTAGTGTCTAGAGTCTGGCATTGCCTCATGCATTGGTCTGCAATGGAATAAATCGGCAACCCTAAAAAGTTTTATTTATGGTATGCTTTTACATCAGTTTCGGGGTACTTGAACTGTCAGATTGCTTACGCTGTAAGTTGTTTTCACAAAATAAAGTAGAAAAATAGTTAAACCTGTTAAAAGTAGAGTGCGGGAGTTGTTATATAATTTATGGTATGTAAATCCCAAGATGTGAAGGTACAGCACAATGAAAACGACAATGCTTACAAGATACCGAAAAGTTGACGTGTAAGTAGATCTAATGATTTAGATATTTTGCTGTTTGATTTTTGCATAATAGATTATGTATATAGACTATGTCGTACTTATGCTCTACCTCCATACGATGACAAAACCGTATCAAATCCACACTGCCTCGTTCTAAAGTGATTATTCTTTACCAGGAAAGAATCAGAATATGATTATCATCCAAATAAAAACAAAAAGACAAACAAAGTATCAAATTCTTTTATTTTTAGTACAGACGGTGTTGCCGTATATAGATTTTCAAATTCCATCATTTTTTTTACAAATCAAAACTTAGCGTGGCCGGACTCTATGTTCAGAACTGCTAAGTTATATCGGCCGTATTTGATGAGCTGCTTTGAGTAGGTATGTGGGCTGAGTTTGTACATGTGTGTGCAATTCACACACATACTATGCCCAAATGCATGGCCCACAGTGTTGCCAATTTAGCGACTTTGTCGCTAGATCTAGCGACATTTCGTTTTGTACAGCGGCTTAAATTATGTGTCTAGCGACAAAAAAAATCTAGCGACTATTCTAACGACTTCTAGAGTTTAAATAAAAAAAAATTAGAACTTTAAACTATCTTCATAAAATTAAAATATGGCAAGATCTAAATCCAGAAATCTATATTCGGAACGCTGCCATAAATTCTTATGCTTAAGCCGGGATTCCCCTAATGCTGTAATTGACTTGTGTAGAGTCCGCGCCACCACTGAAGTCCCTTAGACGCGGCGCTAGTGTCTATGCGACGTTCAACACACTACATTAAAAAAATGTAATTCCGCAATTTTCCGCGAGTCTTCTTTCGTGGCGCGTACTCTACAGGGAAATTTGAGTATTCATTCGTTGATGGATTGTATTGTGCTCTCTAATTGTACAAGATTAACGGTTACTTATTAAATTTGCTGTAAGTTACGTAAACTCAAAGTTACGTAGAATAGATGCCAGTTGATAAAATAAAGCCTTCAAGTAGAGCAGAAGCAGCCATGGCTCTATTTATTGCCGAACACTGTTCCGTGGTGACGGTAGAGTATTTGGGAGAAATGTGTAAAAAACTCTTTTCCGATTCTAAATGCGGCCACGATATACATATACGTAGAACTAAATGTTCTGAAATAATTAATGAAGTATTGGGACCACACTTCAAAGAATCGCTGAGGTTGGATATCGGCGACCAAAAATATAGCCTCATTCTAGATGAGTCAACTGACATCAGTGTCCTGAAATACTTAGGAATAGCAATAAGATACTTCAGTAATTCACAAAATAAAGTTCTGTCAACATTTCTGGCATTAACACCTATTACAAAAGCTGATGCAAAAGGGCTTGCTGAAGCAATCATAAACACATTGAACGATAATAATTTAAAATTAAAAAATTTAGTCGGTATAGGTACTGTAAAATTGATTTACAGTGGAACAATATAAATTTTGTTAAATGGCAAAACATTAATAGCACGCTAGTTTTGGGCTGAAGTCAATCAACATAAAGATGCTGCCGACAAAAAACCATTCCAAGAATTGTGTGATCTGGCATTAACTGTAATATCGTTACCTCATTCGAATGCCGAAATTGAAAGGATATTTAGTGCCATGAACATTACAAAATCGAAGAGTCGAAATCGAATGAGTTTGAAGTCATTAAACTCTATTTTAATGATTAAATACTCTTTAAGAAGAACCAATAAAAGCTGCTATGATTACGACATACCAATTGATGTGCTAAAGAATATTGGGACCAATAAATCATATTCATTTGCCAAACGTACATCACAGCCTCAGTCATCAACTTCCGGTATTAATTCCAGTTCCAGAACGGATACATTAACCATTTCAGATTTTCAGATTACTAGCGATAGTTCTGAATGTTCTGATGATGAATAAAGAAACTTTTTCATCATTTTTAGTATTAAGTTTTTGACTGTTTAATTTGTGAAATAATTATTTTTTTTCATTTGGCGCCAATAAATAATATTTTATTTTATTTTTAGTATTAATTTCTTGACTTTTCGTTTGTTAAATAAATGTTTTTTATAATGTTCAATTGTTCTATACCGATTACAAATATTATTCTGTGTAAGTAAATCAAATTATTTTCCTTTATCCAGCGCTCAGAATACTGGGATCATTTAGCGACTTCTAGCGACTTTTGATCTTTGTCCATAGCTAGCGACATCTGGCGACTTTTCAAGCGTACGTCTAACGACTTTTTGACATTGACAGTTGGCAACACTGATGGCCCATTTTCAGTCATACAGGAATTGCATGGCCCCATTTATGGTGGTGACGCACAGTGGAACGAATGTATGGAAGCGGTTGGACGTAGACATGTCCGAAAAATAAGAGTAAAATTATGACAAACTAATGATGCCATCTTATTCGATTACTTAATGCCTTCATAAATTGTGGTGATGAATTTCTTCATAACTCCCATATTTCGGGAGTAATTTGAGAAAATGTGAAATTTTACTATGAAAATGAGTGTATTGAGCTCTCTCCCTCCTGATTCCGGGCTTGTTTCAAGTAGCGGTCTCTAATATCGTAATGCTATTACTAAGAGCTATATTTAATACTAAGACACATAGTGCGCCAAATGTGCACTTTCTGGGATAAAAGGAAATGAAAATTTAAAAAAAAAAACGTTTTTTCCCCATTTGTATTTACTTTAAACCGCAGACAGACTTATTAAGAGGTCTATAAATATATTATATATATACAGAAATATATATTAACAAAAATATTCACAAGAACTGATGAGAGTATGACTTTTAAGTAAGTTGATAATAAATTACCTAGTTTCATTAAAAGTACAATAAATAATTAAGACGTAAGCTCTAATTTACTAAGTTACACATTTTAAAACAATAACATCATTTAATTATCTTCGTCATCATCATCATCATCAATTAATTCAAATTCAGAATCGATGTCCGCTAAATCATTTATGTTAACAAATTCGATATCACTTTTCTCAGAATCCGTAAGCTCATAAAATTCCTTAAAAGAAGATTTTTTTACAAACTTATTTCCTTTTGGACGGATACTTGTAACAAGTGGATCAGAAGACAGTAAAAGATTGTGCATAATATCTTCATTGCATGAGATACTGCTATGCTTTCGAGAATGCCCCTCTCCTATTTTCTATTTTCTAAAATCTTTATTTCTAGCCTCAGATGCCTCTTCGGATAGAAAACCAATGGGCACAATTGACATGTTCTGAACTATGTCTGGCCCATGCATTAAAATTTTATGAAGTGAAGAAGGCATATAATACCATGGGTATAACTCCACGTAAAGCTTAGCAGTATCAAAGCAGAACTCTCGGAATTTAGTTACGTTGATCTTCTCTCCTGATGAAATACACTGCAAGATCACACAGATTTTTCTTAAAAGCATAGCATCTATTCCGGTCAGTTCAGCAGATTTAGTGTAGTTTTCAAAAAATCTCCTTGCCGAGTTGCCATTGTTGGTGGATCCACTGCCTTGTTTCACAACATCGAGAAGTAAGCCCGTTTCTCTTCTTACAGCCTCTTGAACTCTTTTCTTCCTGTCATCAACTTGCCTTTTTGCTATATCACCCCTTACTTGCCATGATTTTATGTCTAATTTGTAGGAAATGTGTAATAAGCATTCCATTGAGCGAATCCAAGCGTGAAGGGTGCTTAAGCTATATTTATACATGTCCTCGTTTGCGTGTTTATCTTTGATTAACTCTAAATTATTCATTTCTTTAGGACAAGCCTTGCATATGTCACACACTGAAGCTGCTGTATTGGATATAATGGAATGAATTTTACCATCAATCATTGTCAACAGCAGTTGGTGTTTGACACTAATTCCATCAGTGATGGTGGATGGAGTTAAGGCTTCAATCTCTGCTTCGATTTCAGCCATCTCTCTCTGCACATTTTCTTTGGTTTCCTTTATAAACTTAAACAATATTGGCCGGCAAAATGAAGTGGAAGATGGTCGCTCGTTTTCCCAAATTGTTACACCTTTTGAGACGAGCCGCAGTGGTACAAGACTAATCATAAAATTACTAGCAAGATCGATTTGCTCATCTTCACTCGTCCTTTGATGATAAATGCTTTGGCTAGATGATCCGTCAAAACCCCATTTGCTGGTCAATACGAGCTGTTGATTGGGATCAACAGGGGTTTCTAACGACCTAATAAGTCTTCTTGAGGTTAAATCCATCAAGGCTTGTAATTTGATTTTTGCAGAGCTCTCTGTAACTGTGAGATCTTCTTTGGCCGGATAGCACTTAATTTTTTCTTTAACCAACATGTAGTAACTCGGGTATTGAAGAGCTCCTTCTTGAGTGTTGAAATCCCGAAGAGTGTTATAGCGCCATTTCGATAAGTTCATCGATACATAAAGAGCCAATGCCTTCAAAGGGGATATTTCCCGTACCTGAATTGATTTACCTTCAATGAAGGCTTTGATTTTTGAGGCCTCTTCTGGATTCTCCGTCAAGTATTTCATAACATAAGCTGTATCGCTTTGTCCTGCCTTTTGAAGCGCCCTTTCGGCCGAAAACATAATTTCAGCGCTGCTACTGCTGCATGAAAGACTATCTTCAGTGGTGCGTCTTCTTTTTTGCCGGTTACTAAGGTCCTCAAAAGATTTACGAGGACTAGGATGTGTACAAGTTGAAGCATCAGATTTAGCAGGAGAAATTATGGGCTCGATGACGTCACTTATATTTTCTGTAGAAGGTTCCATATTTTCATTCTGTAATTCCGGCCATTGAATTGCAGCCTGTAGCCAAATCTCATGTTTCTTCCGAAACTTATCTGTGCTTCTTCCAGACTGTGTCCATTTTGCATAAATGCGGTAGCAAAATCGACGACACCAGTCTTTTAAACTTGTTTCAGCACTTTCACATAACTGAACACAACTGTTATCTTTTAAAACACTGAACAAATAGTTAAAGTCGCGTAAATCTTTATGTGCGCGTGCGCATAAAGCAACGTGAATATCAAGATTTGTATTAAAATTTGGAAAATACATTGCGAGATTAGCTTGGATACAACGAGGTGTAAATCAACACTGATTTTAAAGTTACTAATAGTGACCTATTTATATAAAATCCAGGTATCCCAGGTATCCTTTGTTAAATATTGCAAGGTAATTAGTTATTGTGATAATTAGTAAATGATGCATGCTAAATTAGTGTATTAAGAGCCATTTAGTAATTAAATAATAGCAATGTTCTTATCAGTAATCATTAGTGCATCAGTTTTATATGTAAACCTTAAGTCCCTAATTATATATCCTAATTAGCTTATATCTTCTCTAATTGGCTGATCAGAAATGTTATTGTAATAAGGTAAACCTTTAGAAAAACGGTTTTAATCAACAAAATAAACAAAAAATTAAAAAATTGTGTTATAAAATAAACATCACTCTTTATCCCAGAAAGTGCACATTTGGCGCACTATGTGTCTTAGTATTAAATATAGCTCTTAGTATTAGCATTATGATATTAGAGACCGCTACTTGAAACAAGCCCGGAATCAGGAGGGAGAGAGCTCGATACACTCATTTTCATAGTAAAATTTCACATTTTCTCAAATTACTCCCGAAATATGGGAGTTATGAAGAAATTCATCACCACAAGTTATGAAGGCATTAAGTAATCGAATAAGATGGCATCATTAGTTTGGCATAATTTTACTCTTTTTTTTCGGACATGTCTACGTGCAACCGCTCCCATACATTCGTTCCACTGTGTGACGATGTTGTAAAGCCGAACAAACCCTTATGCGAGACAGACGCGAAAGCTCTAATGAAAAAGATCTTAAATTCTTAACTGTGTTTGCGGCGCTCTTGGCTAAGCCCCACCGTGCATCACATTGTACCTATTATAAAGTAGGCATTACTGATTGCTGTTAATATTTTTGGAGTTCATAAAACATGTTGATGCATGTTACCAATAAATAATTTACATTACAAAGTACAGAACAAAAATAAAAAAATATTGATTTTTCATTTTGCTCTTATAATTTTAGTTCTGACAACTTTAAGCCTTACGTCATAACTGTTTTTTTTTTTTTTCCTTCTTTGGCAACTGAAACGTCATAACTTAAAATGGTAAAAGTTGTCGTCTACTCGTCATTGTCATTGTCAAAATTGTCAAGACTGAGTGAATCAACAGCTGTTTTACATTTTTGTATCATATAATTAATTAAAACTGGGTAAAAACAGGTAGTTTTGTATTCCTTATTCAGGTCATGGTAGATTTTATTAGAATTAGTGTTGTATTTTAACATGAAACAAAGGTAAGTGTAGCAAAAGATGATCCAGTTTAGTCGTGTTAAAATGTTGTTTACGTGTTACTGACAAAGGTGTTTATTTGTGAAGGGCTCGCCCAATGCAAGGCGGAGATGACTTGGTGGCTTACGCCATGGGGAAGAAGGCGGACGACCTTGCTGACCACTCTGAAATACAACTGCATAGAATAAAACCTCTGGATCATTTTATAGAAGCGCAAGTTCAGGAGGGGGACTCCCTACAAGCTATTGCGTTGCGATTTTATTGTTCTGTGAGTTAATATAATTAATTTTTATTAATAATTCATCACTAATAATTTTTACACACAAAATAAAATTGTACTTTGATGTTTCAAATTAAATATATTGGTCACTTCCTGTTATCATCGTTATCTTATATCTAGTTAATACATCGTGTTTTAAACATATTTCAGATATCAGAGCTAAAAAGGATCAACCATATACATAAAGATAATGAAATTTTTGCCAGACGGATTATAAAGGTACCAGTTACACCATACTCAGTGCTGACGGAGCTCATACCAACACAGAACACAGAGCCTGTGCCTTCAACCTCAAACAGTTCATCTCATACAGTCATACAGGAATTGTCAAATACTAATAATTACAACGAGCCTATAAACCAAAATAATGTATCAGTACCTCCCAAGGAAGGTGTGGAGTGCTCCATAGATTGTAATTCAGTAGTGATGAACAGCACACTGGCGCCATCTGTCGCGCCATACACAGACTCTGAGCAGAATGAACAATTACTAGCTACAGAAGATACTCAACTCTTGCCAAGTAATAAAGAGAAGATATCTGTTGAATCAGTTGTAGTGAAGGAACTGACCTCACACGGTGCTGACTTTGGACTGAAATGGTTCCATTTAGTGTGCTGTATGCTCATCTTAGGTGTTGTGATACCTCTTGTGTATGTTATGTTTTATTTAGACAAACATGAACATTCGGAAATTTCAGATCTTCCACCATTACACTCAAATCGATGACTGACTGATATAACTCGATCTGATGAAAAAGCTTTAAGTTGTAATGGTATTCATTATAAATCAATTTTTTATGTCACTGTAAGAGGACGTAATGTGATTATTTTAATAAAATTTATCATTATAAGTACTATAACAATGCTGCTTTTATTTATCACTAGCTTTTGCCCGCGGCTTCGTCCGTGTGGATGTCGGAAAATATCCCACAGGAACGTACTACCGATATCGGGATTACATACCTAAAAGCCGAGGAAAAGGTCATTGAACCCTACCGCTTTTTTTTTTTTTTGGTGGGAAATCATCAAATAACTTCTCCCGCTCTGGGCGGAGCGGGAGGGCGTGTCAGACTCTTACTGACTAAAACCCACCCGTGTTCCTTCGGTTGCCCTGTTGCCGGGGGCCACGATCTCATCTCCCTTTCGGTTTTCTTCGCAACCCCGGCAGGCATCGGCCCTAGTGGACCCCTTCAATTCTGCTGACATCTCTTTGAGGCGCGCGTGGAACACAACACGCCGTCGACCCGGGCCTGGTCCTTATCGGACGGTGAGCCACCCATTGCTCACCGTCCGCAAGCCCGCGCCTACGGTGGCCGGAAATCGCCTCGCGATTCCCGACGCCCTGGGCGTCTCCTCCTGCGGCGGTTAGGGGCGTTAGGGCGCGAAATATGCCTCTCCCTCACGCGTGACGCCTCCTCCTTCGCGAGCATTACCGCTGCGCAGAAGGAGGTGACGGCCTCCCATTTCCTCTCGCTCCGTACCATGGCCTGAACCAGGGCCGGACGCGAGAGATCACCGCCGCCGATCGCCTCCACGAGGACACGGCGATGCTCCGCCCAAGCTGGGCAGACCTCCACCGTATGCTCCACCGTGTCCTCCGGGCGATCCACACAATGGTGACACCCGGGCGTTTCCTCCCGCCTTATCCTGTGCAGGAACCTCCCGAAACAGCCGTGTCCGGTGAGGACCTGCGTCAGGCGGAAGGTGAGGACGCCGTGGCGCCTCTCTAGCTACTCCTCAAAGAGGGGTCTCATCGCCGCAATTGTGGCGTGCCCATGACCCCTACCGCTGCGCCCGCATCACGGTCAACCATAATTATTTTTTCACGCGTAATTTTGAATCTGTGATATCTTTTAAACTAGGTATTCATTTGAATTAAATGATGTCAAGGCATATTTCAATCTAAATTAAATACTCAATTTAAGTAACATAGTTTATTGGATGATGATTAATAATAATACCGGTCAAAATAGCTTCGGAAATTTTTATCAAATTCTGAAAGATAAAAATGGTTATTGTGGGTCATCCTTAGAAGTTACACTTATGCCATCGTGGACTTTTTCGTTGAACTTTTTAAGATGAACAATACTGTAGAACATAAATTTTATGTAACTTTTACGATTCCCGCGTTGCACGCCAATAAAGTTCCCAGTCGACATGATTTTTTCTGACATCTTCAACAATAATCGTCAAATTTCACCCAATTTACACAAAACCTTAATGAATTATACACTTTAACCTTCCGCATGAATCACTCCGTCCATTAGTGAAAATCATTCGGTAGTTTCTGAGTTTATCGCGTTCAAACAGACAGACAGATAGTCGCGGTGGGGGACTTTGTTTTATATAATGTAAAAAATAGTAGATTATTAACCAAGGGGATAAAGCAGTGTCTTCTGTCGCGGGTGACGATTTAAATCGCGAGAGTAAGACGAGTCCTGAGTGTAGCGAGGGATTTGAGTTCACCCAAGACTCAGCTTTATCACAGAGGAAAATACTCTACTTTTCGTACCATTTGCGAAAAAATTAACACAATAATAATATGAGATAAGCATTTATTAAAAATAATGACAATTAAAAGTAAAAGTTAACATTCGAAACATTGGTCCAATTATTGATAGAGAGAGTTACATTTTTGTTTGGTAAATTTATTGTTGATGAGTTTATTTGAGTATTTCTCTGTTCTTGCATCTGAGGAACTTGCATTTCATTGTAGATAGTATACGTCGGAGATAGTGGTGGTGGTGCATCGTGAGTTACGGACGAAGATAAGATGCCGGAAGTTGATGGCTGTGGCTCTGATAGATTAAGTTTTATATTTTTGTTAATTTGACTGCTTAATATGGTTTTATTCGCCATTGAGCTTTCGATATAACCCCCAGCTACTCCATCAGAGCTCCAACCACCGTGTCTTTTTATTGACGTAATATCCGCCCCTGAATCCGCCAAGAAAGTCGCCGAAGTTCTTCTAAAGCAGTGACCGGTGTAGAGTTCAACATCTTTAAGTTTTAAATATTTAGCAATTTCCTTTGGCATATTGCTAATTTTATTTTTGCCGATGGCTTGTCGAGTACATTTCCCATTCCGATAGTTTATAAACATCTATTGTTTTCCATGTTGGTGGGACGTAATGCTTGGTATTTATGAATGATTTTAGTATATTGTCCTTGTACAACGAATGACCGATTTTTCTTCGTTTTAGTTTCCTTTACATTAATCAGCAGCAACTCATTGGAATGATTTTCAACGTCCTCCACCTTTAAGTTTACAAGTTCACATCCGCGGCAAGCACCATTGAGTCCAAAAATTAAGGCCACCTATAACAAAGATAAAAAACAGGTAAATATATAGAATAATTACCATTACTAAGATACGAAATATTCATAGTTAAATCATGTATACTTACTTACTTTTGTGGCCAGAAAAATTTCGTCAGGAGCTTCATTAAGAAATTTTTCCACATTTTGAGTCGTAAAAATTTTAGACTTCTTTGCGCAATGCCCTTCTGATTTTCTTTTTAAAAAAGCCAGTAATTTCGTGAATCTATTTATTTCAATGCTGTGTTTGATGCTTGTAGCTTTCAGTTTTGAGTATATGCACCAAAGTGTATTCGGATTCTTTGTCTTGGATAAATAATCAAAATAGACAAGAAGTACTGATTCTGAAATTGATAGGCCTTTCGCACTTCTCCACGTTGAAAATTCTTCATAAATTTTTAAATAATTTTCCTTGGATTTTATTGGTAGCAAATTATTTATAATTGCGACAGCATTTGCACTGATGGAATCCGACAATTCACTGTCACTGTCGCTTTGATTTAACATCGTAACGTATTTTTAGAACATTAACTTATTTATAAAAATAAATTAAAATAAACTTAACGTTTACCTTTGTATTTGAAGAAAACAAAAACGCGGCAAATTCCTAGACTATGATTTTTTTGTCGTAAAAGCAAAGGCATCAAGCTCATACGGCCTCGTCGGTTTTCGTAATTTTATTTAATAATCATAACTGCATAATAAATGCGTATTCCTTTTTCAAAAAGATGTATAATGCTTTATATACAAACTCAATGGTGTAAACACAGATGTAGTTCAGTATAAATTTCGGTAAGTATTCCAAATTTAAATCACATTCTCCCCCTAGAGGTGAATGAAATTCAGTACAATTTTCTTTCCCTGTTTTAACAGATTAAAAATGACTATTATGTTCGCTTTTTGTGGCAGCAAGTGGTACGAAAATAATATTATTAATCCAGCTTTTAAAGGTGAATAAGAATAGTACCCACGTTTATTTATTTCATTCCCACTACTTTTTACAATGTACACCGTAACACAAAAATATATAAATTATGTACAAGTATACAGAGGAAAAAATAAATAAATATGGGAACAAATCATCGGGCATCAAAAAATTCATCCGCATCGCTGTCAGTGGGAAAGGTACCAAAAATGCTGGCAGCATTGCCACTGACCTAAAAATTAGTCGACTCTCTGGTCACGTGAAGAGTCGATCAATGGCTTGGCAATTCCCGGAATACTCGATGAGCACTCTGGCACTAGCGTTTCAACCCCAAACGGCTCAAAAATATAGCTACCAGTAAGGTTGTTATTATTGCGCCGTTTGAGGATTTCTGCACCTTCAGCAGCCGCCCCAGCACAGCCCACCGTGCTAGGAAGATGGGATGGCGCGAGGTTGTCGACGGTTGCGTCCCACACCAAAGGCCTACCCAACCTCCAAGGCATTATGGTCATTCCGTCTGGCCTTTTCCCATCGTCAAGTACCAAGTCATTGAGTTCTAAAACAAGAGCCCGACGGATAATGTCATTAATGTTTGCTTGCCGTGCCAACCGACCAGCGCTCTTGCTGCAGGAAAGGCCATAGTGTCCGAAGCGGTCGACTGCTTCACCGCACCACAGATAATATAATACTACCGCACTGACAGCGATGCGGAGGCCCGCAAGGAGCGCCCAAACGCAGACTTGTAGCGAGCTGGAAAGTGGTGTCACCCAACATAGTGCCTATGTTCGATTTAATGGTTTTCCTTTCATTTAATTTATCATGTTTGTTAGAGAGATTTGATTCTTGAAATTGACCCTACGGATTGATGCCATAAAACTACAGGGTATTATTTTTTCGGATTTTAGCCCGTTCGATTCCAGAGTGTGGCAAGGGAGTTTCGAAAATCTTTGAATGCAGATTTGTTTCCTTATAAAAATAAAATAATGTTTCCTAGTAATATAATGTATCTTAAGGATTTAAAGTGGTTTCCCTTCAGGGCCCATAATTATTTTCTTCCTGTATATTTACACATACAGTACAGTATATAATCTGTGATTATAATATTGAATGCAGGTATGGTTTTGTGTAATGGGAGTGGATTTACCACATAATCCACTTGCCAGAAGTCTGCGGTCTATGAATGTAATCGTGAGTCCTAAAATGGACAACTTGGAATCCTCCCTCCCTGTTTGAGTTTTTCGCAAATAGCTCCAAAACTAAACGTTCTAGGTAAAAAATAATTAAATTAATGCCCCGGGTTTTTTATTTTTTTTTTGGCTTTACAGTTGGCGTCACGTAAGTCTGTTGCCGTCTAAAACTAAGTTAAAACAGTTTAACTAAAGTTGACACGATTTTGGTCGGCATGTACATCCGTGTTTATTCAGATTAAGATTCATTAAAAATACTCTGTGGTACCGTGCTTATAAAAGGTAATTTCACACAACCGGTGTCTCGAATTGAACATGGTAAGGAAAATACGTCAAGTCGTCGCATCGCTAGATTATCCTTCTCAGTTGCTCATTTATAATGACAGAACAGTTACTAATTTATTTAATATGCGATATTACCATGCATTGACCAGTCTATTTATATATAGAAGAATCGTAATTAACGATGTGGTTAATTACTTTTATCACACTCACGATTTCTAATAAGGGGCCTGTCACACTGGATGCGTTCTGCGTCCTACGGTCCGGTCAACTCCAATATTTATGTTATGTTAGATTTGACCGGACCGTAGGACGCAGAACGCATCCTGTAAGAAAAGTCCCTAAATTTTACAAAAATAAGCAATATTGCGGATTGTGTGAGTATACAAGCAACCTTAGGTATTTGCGATGAGAGCGTGTTTATGCTTTATTATTCGTTAGAGACTTACGAAATCAGGAAGGCAGTGATAATAAAAAACATATTTCACAAAATAAACTATTTATTTTCCATTTCTATTTGCTATCACTTAAAAATACATCGATGTAACAAAGAAATCGGTAAATCTATTGACACAATCTTAGTTAAAACTCTTTTAACAATTATTATTAATAATGATAAATGCATTCTTAAATAGCTAAAACCTGACCAGAGAAATAATATGTTTATATTACACTCTTATTGCAACCGTAAAGGATATTGCAAACAATTTAAAACAAAATATAGCCTATTAATTAAATAAAACAATCAAGTTCAAATTCATTAAGACAAGGTACATTAAAATGCCATAAGTGCAACTAATTCGTAAAGTATTTATTTTCCTGGTAAGGCTTAGTCACTATGTACAGATATATAATAATATAAGGTGAGCCTCGTAGAATTGATTCTGTATAAAATTAATGACGTGATCTGAGGTGACTAAAGTAAAGCTTTTAATAATTTTAACAACGCACTACGCGATTGCGATTGTAATCAGAAGTTTCCACGACCGCCGAGATTCGGGTTACTCTCGTGCACACTGTGAAAAAAATAAAAGGAGCGTTAGTAATTATTCCTCTATGGCCAAGGCACATAATTTACAATGCCAAAAAGGGTTAAGGACCGGCAAAAAAACTTAATACGCTCATCCGCCCGAAGACCTGGTAAAAACCGCGGGGTGAATGTGAGGCTCAAAACTGGCAGAAATTGCGTAAAAATAAACTCTTCTGTTGTCAGAAATAGGTAGATATAGTTTTAGTTGTAGCATTTTAAGTTAACTTAGCTTGTGACTCAGACATGAGGTTCTAATTAACATAATGAAAGGAAAAAATGCTACAACTATGACTATAGAAGTTAGGTACACAAACACCGTAAAATTCAAAAGCACACAAGAAAATAGACATTGTTAGTATTACAGAGAACAGCAACACAGAAGATTATCTTGATCCGAAGAGCGGGCCATCGCTTTGTAGGGAGATTAGTGATTTCTTGTTATCTAAATCAAAACAACAAAATCACTAGTCTTCCATACAACGCGCGGCCGCTGGCTGAGGCCCATTAGTTGATGAACACCTAGAAATGTTAATCACCAAGGAGTTAGTCACAATAAATGTTAAAATGAGTTAGAACACAGTTGTGATGAGTGATCGTTTCTAAGTTACACTAGAATTAGGTTGTACAGCGAGAATAATACAAGAATGGTAGGTACATGTGTGAACACTCTCGAAATGTCTACGCTCCCTCTACTAACAAGTGTGTGCACATTACCTTAGCATCACAACATCGACGTCACACAGTCAAATCCGTTCAACAAACTCTACTTAATCTTAGTTTGGTTTGGTGCCAACTCAGGGAACTCTTCAAACATTCTATCGTCAAAATAATATTGTGTTAGTTAAAATATTGAATTATTGTGATAGTAAATGTCTCAGGAAACTCCTCAACCAAATAAAATGTTAACAGCACAAATTAATCAGTTTGACTCGCAATATTAGCAATGATACAGTATGGTAGTTATTGTAATTAATGTTGACATGCTTTTTCTATTATTTTGATATGAAACAATACACATGATGAGGAAACATGATGAAATTGGAGTTTTCAAAAATCACCTGAAATAATTTCTATTCACCTTGTATTCTCACATCTCTGTTTCGTGTTTACTAATGCAGACAAACATGAAAGGGATAATTGAAGTCATTGGATGAACCTACCTCTGTTGCAGGAGATACTGCGCCATCTGTATGCGCTGCGAGGTGCCAGTGATGGTGATGATGCGGTCGGTGGAGCCGGGCAGCGGCTCGGCGATCTCGATGCCCGCGCCGCTCTCCGCGCGGATCTTACGTATGCGGGACCCGGCCTTGCCTATTATCGCGCCGGCCAACTGGAACGGAAATAATAGTGTCATATTTTATGTACCGACCTAGTTAAGTTAGACTAGATAAGTTTTGATCGTCAAAAATTTGCAGTGAAGTTATGAAGGGAAGTTTGAATGACGAAGAGCAGTACTAACGTCCTTGGGAATGGTAACTTGCGTGGTGGTGTCCTGCTGGCTGCCGCCGTTGTTACTGAAGCCTCCCCCCCCGCCCCCCACCCGGCCGCCCCCCCCGAAGCCCCCCCCTCCGAAGCCGCTGCCTCCGCCGCCGCCGCCGCCGCCGCCGCCGAAGGCGCCGCGCGGTGGGCCGCTGAAGCTAGCTCTAGGTCCGGGACCACCAAAGTCATTGAACGCAGCTCTAGGGCCGCCGGGTGGACCGCTGCGACCTAGGGGCGGTCCTCTAGGCGCGGGCCCACGACCGGTGGGGCCCATGGGCGGCATGCCACGCGGAGGGCCGCGGGGAGGTCCGCGAGGCCCACCTCGAGGCCCGCCGCCGCCGCCGCCGCCGCCGCCCGCGCCGCCTCCCTGCCCGCTACCGAATCCTCCATACTCATCAGCGTAGAAGTCATCGTAATTGTGCGGGTCATAGTTTTGTACTGCGCCTTTTACGGGGACCTGCAAAGTTTATAAGCAGTTCTAGAATGCTGAATGTGTCAATATCGTCGACATGCAGTAAAAAACCTCGTAAAGAAAAAATATTGTTTTTTATTTATTTATTGGTTGTGTAGAAATCCTCGTAATGCCTATATAGAATGACCGTATACAGCTCTAACTTACCTTCTATTGATGATAATAAGAATCTCGGAGGACGTCAATGACGGCTATTTTTCAGACAGTTTTTATCATCCCATTAAAATTACGTTTATTGCAATCACGAGGTTTTCACTGCACGGCGTCGATATGTTCAAGGAACCAGTGAACGAAGACGAAGGCTATTCAAATTGGCCGAACAAATCAAAATAATTAAGATGAGGTCTGACATGCATATATTCTCACCTGTCTAATAAGGTCGAGCACCTCCTTGACGCCAGCGGCGACGGCGTCGGCCTTGCCCACCAGCTGCACGACGCGCTCCGTGCTCTGCGGAGCGGGGTTTGAGAAAATCTTCAGACGAGCGCCCGTTTTCTGTAAGAAACCAACACTATTGTCAGATATTGTTAAGACACAGGTTATTTTTATGGATGTTGGCTCATTTCAAATTTTGATTTATTTTATTTGAGACACTGAAATAATTTACCGATTTATAAATGCTGCATAATAATCTAGACCAAAGAATATTCAGAAAAAAAAATATATATTTAGTTAACAGTCAGCCAAAAAACTTCGAGTAGTTAAACATCTACTAGTGTAGTAGCATAGCTTTCAAACTAATTTAAACAATAACCATTTACTTAACAATTAATGGTAACCTTATTCCGACAAAGTCAATCCAACGCCCTAATTCCAAAACAAATTACATAACATACACTTAGTTCAGTTGTTTACGGCAATCTGTCGCGACATAGTCGGGGTGTTATAGAGTGGCATGAGAAATCGATGTGTGATCAATTACCGATATTAGATAACGTCAGAGTACGTGTGTGGTGTGTGGTGTCGATGACGTTTGACAGGAGGCAGGGCGCGTGCGCGGCGACATCGACCGGCGCACGTGGCTGCCGCCCGGTCACGCACAAACAACCGCTGAAACCCGCCCTCCGCACATGCGAGCGACGCACCGCAACGCACCGCCTACTACGAGCCATTGCTCAATACTGACGCGCGTCAACTGAACTCACTACACAGTTTTTCAGTTACGAAACACTACACTGTTCCCTAGACCCAAAAACTATTTATCGAAAACAACTGATTATTAAAAAAAAAAAAAACACTAGAAATAAAATTATTTGGAACACGTCGAACGAAGTATAAAATCGACGCTACAATTTTACGCGGACGCGGGCGGAGCGACCATCCCTCAAGGGTGGTCGGACGCGAGTGAGCGGGCGACCGGCGGCGCGTGCAACACCTGCCCGACTCCCCTCCTTGCACTTGAGGGGGCTCCGCGGAAAGCTCGCACGCGCCACGCCTACCACATGCCACTAAGTAATGGACAGAGAGAATCCCCATTCTGAACAACTCAGAAGTGAAATTGGGACAGTCTGCCTATGGGAGTCGCAGATAGAATTCCTCCAATTCAAACTGCTTTTGTTTGGTTTGGCGACTATGAGCTCAGCATTTTATACTGTTGAGAGAGGAGTAAGAACCTTCTGTATATTACTACACACTCAGTCGTATTCAGCATCCATCACAAAAGTAAACCACTTCAGATCCTCGTCACGAACGCGAGTCCGAGACGTCACTCACTATGAAAAGGATCCCTTGGCGAAACGTCCGCGACATAATTTATCAGCATGCTCTGAGCTTATATCCGCACGAAAACTAGAAAGCTGAAGTATAGAGACCAAAACTGCTTCGTGACCCGACTTTCTAACTTTTACTGAAGCAGTAACAAAATAAAGTTGACTATAAATCATGAATATGCCAGACTAATATACCAATATACTGTACTTTGCACCTACAATCAATCATAAAGTTCGCTCGGCTAACCATAAAAGCAGCTGCAAATATTTGAACACAATTTGTCTTGATCAAAAGTGAAGCCGTCTTTGCGCTGAAGCTAAACCGCTACCCGATAATGCTTTACTTCGTTCAAACCTTTGTCTAAGTATATTGGTGCAATTTGAGGGAACAGTTCAGTGGTAGAATGCATTTGGCTTAGTTGAAAATGGTATTGATTAAGATGTGGCTAAAACGAAGGTGTTCTAACCAGAGCTAAACTAGGTTACCAAAAAGCTAATCAATAGTAGGGTATAACAGTTCGTAAATAATTAATACTATTCACAGGCATGTTTCAGTACACACAGCAAGCCTAAAATGTGTTGCTGGCAAGATATTTCCCCTGAGAGTATGCCGCTAATCAGCTACTGAGCAAGTCGTAATATTTCTAAACACGCCGCGTTAACATTATTCAGATCAACACTAGTATTCCCTGAACCACTAAACAATGTGGAATTATAGGGAGAATTTCCGAAAATGTTGACACAGTTAACTTCGAAATTAGAATACGGATCAACAACCCTCCATCGATCTCTTGTAGTATTGATCCAAGCTCTCGAATTTTACCTGTTGCTTGTATTTCGGGGTTGAGCTTTTCTAGGGGCAGGACAACTTTCAAAATCGCTGAAGAAGAAGGGGTCATTTAACCCAAATATTTAAACAAAAATTGGAGTACCGGTCGATACGATTTAAAGTAAAGAAGCCATATGTGAACCGGTGCGGTTCGATCGGAAACGGAAGCGGCTAGCTCGCGTGCTGCCGTAGCCCGTAATTGTCGGCGACACCACCACAGCCCGGTGTCACCCGCGCCTAATTACACTGACGACATATGCGCGCCGGCTGCTATCTGTCTAAATGTAAATAGCATTCCAATTGTATACCTTAAAGCTGGTTTCATTCCCATTTCAACCCTCAATAACAATGTATTAATAATTGTGGTACTGTCATGAGAACGGTTTAACATATCCGCTGTAACATTTTTTGTGGTGTACATCAAGGATGTGGAGGAGATTCACAAAAAGTTTCCTGCGTCACGTGCGCGTAGCTCCGGTAACCCGACGCCAGCGCGCTTCCGACGGATGAAACCCTACATGTGATATTACCCTACGGCTATTTCACAACACTACCCAGAACCGCGATTTCATCGTAATTAAGACGGGCTTAAACAAAACGTTTTGTTTCAACTTCCAAGTTTAAAAGTGAAGCCAAACGTAATAATGCTTACGCAACCTGACGAAAACAGACGGGAGAACTTGCGCTAATAAGGCTGCTCCAAGTTTATTAATACCAAAAGACTTCAATGAGCGATGTTTGAAATAAATCCGTCCTCATTGCCGTAAATGCACCGCATTGTACAAAGTTTACCTGCACGATTCAAAGATAGGAGCGCCGGATGCGGTACCATATGTTCAAAATTTCTATTTATGTAAGAAAGAAGGCCTCCGAGGGGCGAGGAGCATTGTGCAACTAGGTAGGCTGGGTGAAGCCCAGGTGCGCGTGAGCTTTTTGTGAGTCCTTCCGGCGGCTGCGCGCGCACCTGCCGCCCGAGTGACGGCAGCTGCCGCCCGCGCACGCGCCGCCGACCCATCGCCCGCGACAACAACACACTTCAAGAAAACTGCTGCCCTAGGTACAGTTGATAAATGAAGGTCGGTAACCTCTTATTAATTCCACCTCCATGTCGATTCCCTTGCGTTCTGAATAGCGCCAATAATAATAGCCATTGCGCGAAAACACAATGTTACCTTTGTCATAAAGACATCTCCATTCATCGTATTTTTTATTAAGACATTTCTTTGGGGATATTGTTAATTCTATACTTTATAAAGAATTCTGTATGTTGTTAAATTGAGGCCGAAACGTAAATTGAACAAAGGAGTTGCGAGAACAGCTGATCGAAAGCAAAAAAAGCGCAAATAATAAGGGAGCAAAATGCGAGGCCATTTTAGGTAGAACACGATCGAGTTTATAAATTGTTTCCGGAGAAGATCAACATTGATGCATATGTATAGGCAAACTCGTTAATAGAGTGGCCCCGAGGCATCGCGCCGCTACTAGCCGCGACTGTAGCATCAGCCCTCGTTACTCAAATCTCCGGACAAACACCAGCTAACTAGCTCGAGTTATGAAATGCAACACCGCTAATAGCTAGATAGCGAAGTTGTCGGCGTCGTGTCCAGACAACGCCGGCACGTACACGTTTTATAACTTCCAGTGAAGTTGCTCGAGTGGTAATTGATCCTCCGCGATGCACTCTGCAGTTATGCAGGAAACTTTGCCTTGTTTGTTCGACTTGGCGACAAAATTATGACGTCTACTGTAGCCTTTGTGGAGAGCGATGCATTTCAAGTTATTTAACTATTTCCGACGTTGGCCGCGATTTAATCGAGAGATTCCACGAACAAAGGAGTCTACGTTTTGTTACATTAACATTATTAAGTGTATCTAAAAATTACATTGTCGATAAAGAGATAAAGGTTCGGGATTCGGGACGGCAGCTGTTTTCACATCTGCCTTGAAGCCCGTGCAGCACCACGTGGCTGAATGCCATCGATGTCTGCACGAAAAAAAAATCCTTAAGTATAACTGCACCTTCGGTCGGCAGATGACTGCTAACAAGTCGTAAAGGCTCCATGCATCTGCTCACCTCAATTATTGGCCGTAGATACGGGAACGAGAACGGGATGCATTTAACGGCGAAAGATGTGAAGACGACATTAATAAACATGAGCGGAAATATTACATACTAAAATACAACCTTTTACACGTGCTAACCAAGTTTATCAACATTGGTCCTATTGGAATGATATCATCCAGTGTTCGATAGATATTGTGGTTCGCTAGAATATTAACAAGTCTGCTTCCCTAATGTTTTCGGGCGAGATCAATTCAAGTGATTGTTTCAGGGCGACTTATTGACTTTCGACGGTTCTGTTGTTGTGGCAGATTGATGAAAGACTCATGGAGTTCGAAATACACTGTATTTTTGTGTGAAAAACATTGGAAGATGTGCTCCAGAAATCCTAGGGATCAAATATTTTATCCGTAACATCCACTTTGATTCCTAGGTTATTTCATGATTAGGTGTGCTTACCTCTCGCAGCTCTTTAATCTTGGCTCCTGCTTTGCCGATGACACAGCCGGCGCGGCTCTGGTGGATCAGTAGGCGGACATCCAAATCTTCGTTACTGCTCTTTGGACCTCCCTAGTGAATAATTTTTGTTTGTCAATTGAATACAAACTAAATATAGATACTCGTGTTTTCAGATTTTGGAACTTTTCTGGGCAGTGGGATAAAACAGCTTACATGATTTAAATCACGACGGCGAGTATTTATTTCTCATCGTAACACTTGAAAAAGTGGTTGTGAAAATGACTAGAAATTACATCTACGAAAATAAACTTTTCTCAACTTAGTATGTATTAGATTACATAATACTTACATCAGCCAGACATGGCAGGATTTCTTTTACGATTTCCAGAATCGTGTCCACATCCGGCGCCGTTATCGATAAAACCCTGGAAAACAAGCATCATTAAAGAAAACTATTTTCGCAGTTCGTGGAAATAAAATCACAGCACAATATTGAACAACGGTACAGACGTATCAACGGTCAGGGAGGTCTGGACTTATAAGTAAACTGAAGCATGATGGCGATGAAACTTGATGTCCTTACGTGTCGTACTCAGTAAGTAGATGCCTTCCAGCGTGGACAGAAGTAAGTCAAGTGAGAGGATTCAGTCCTAAGGGAACAGACTTATAGCGGCTAATGAGCGAGATGCGAGGACACCGAGGTCGTGAAAGTAAGATCAGAAGGCGTCCAGTGCGACACAGTGCATCCTGCGGAGGTGATGAGGACGGGAGCTCGAGATACTGAGTTAAGCGCCTAACGCCGGGAGCTAATGATGTTTTGCAAGATTCCAACTCCTGACTGTTGACGAGTAGAGTGCAAGAGCTCCACTCGGGCTGTATTAAGATTTGAGAGTAGATGTTGGCGATATAGTTTACCGTTCGGGGCCGGGGCAATCTGGGACTGTTATAGAGGCTTTGTACTGCGTGGCGGGGCGGCGGGTGCGGGGCAGCGGCGTCCAACGGGGCGGGACCGGCAACCAAGACACGCTGTAGCGGCGCACCGGGCGCCTACACTCACTCACCCTAGGCGCGCTTTGACCAACTTCAACTCTTACTGTCACTTTCGTAACACTCCCAGTAATGTCAGTTGAAAGTGGTCAACGGCGTCTGTATGAGTGTAGGCGCGCGGCGCGTCGCGCTACTAGACACAGGGGCGTCTCGGGGGCGCTAATGACCTGCAAACTGGCTGCCGGGGGGTTATTCTGTCTATAAGTCTACGGACTCGCCGCTGTCGCAAGACTCGATGCCGAGATGAACCATCGAATCTTACAGTCTTCTTCGTTCATTTTAGTTCTCTTTGCTATGTACAAGACAGACTAGAATAGCGTAATTGATTAAGCATAGAAGATACGGGTCTGACAGGTTTTTGTATTATTACCCAATAGAGGCACAGAGCAGTACAGTTTTTAGAGTTTTTAAGATTGGTGGACGTACCTGTGGCGAAAAAATGGTTAAAAGTTAAATATATAAACTAAAAAAAAAACATTCAAATAGGCATACAATGAAGAACAAAAAAACTAACTGCGAATATAAACTTACTAATGTAATGAAAAGAAAACTTTTTTAATTAGATTGGTCTAAGCAACTTTAACAGTACCTTGTAAATACCTGCTATTGCTTGAAAGCTTACAAAAATACATTAATACTGAACGAGGAACTAGATTAGAGTACTTATAAAGTAATTACTTTATAGTTCAAGCTTATTTATTGAACGAGTCTACTCGCAACAATTCGCTACTTACTTCACGTGTAGCTGCGGACATTATTGTAAATACTGACCTGATTTCTTAGCTTGGAAATATTTGCGCCTCCCTTCCCAATGATCGAGCCAGCCACCTGGTGACAATGCATTCATAATGGAAAAAGTCCCTGCAAATCATATAGGTTGACATGATGAACAGATACAACTCGGAAGTTATTGATTAAGAAGCATTTCCTTTTTTAATCATTACATTTCATAATTTAGAATCCTAAGGATAATCCCTGACAGGCCAGAGTCTGCAATGCTGGGTGGGTTCATTCAGCTTCACGTGACGAGATGATGACTTTTTTGACGTGAGTGATTTTATGTATTTTTTATTTAATTATAAATGATCACACATAGTTTTAAAACCTTTGTAACTAACAATTTATGGACATATCAAATAGAATTAAATGAATTTATTTATTATTATCCAACTTATTCATGCAGTACTCATTCTTACATTTAAGGTAGAATTTTTCTATCGTAAAAATAATATAATTTTTCTATTATATATAATAAAAAAGAAAACTGTCTAGCTGTAAGCACATTTTCAAATCACTTTTACCGTTCTGAGGTCGATTTTACACGTTCAAATAATGCTACGCAAAAGCCATTCACGAATGAAACCCTGAAATAGCTACAAGTGGAAATAGCCGCCTATTACAGACGGACCTAATATGCTAATACATGTTCAGTAAACTGTAATAACTGTGTATAAACACGACCCGAGCGAACTGCAACCTCACAGACTTGAATTGATTTTATGCAATTTTAATGACATCGCCGGCGAGGGTTGGCTAAAGGCACACAACTGTAAAATTATGTAACATGAAAAACTGTTTGTGCCTTTTGTATGATATTAGCTGTTCTCCTAAATTGAATTGTATTTCAATTTGTTAAATATGACAACAAAATATCGCGTTATACAACATGTAAAAAAACCCTGTCCGATCCGTGAGTGTTGTTATCTAACGTACTGAGAGTCTATTTATGTGGTAATGTTAAGGAAAATCGAAAAAACAACTTATTTTATTTTAATGAGGAATTTTACCGGTTTATTACACGGGGCGCGGGCGGCTGTAGCGGGTGTCCAAAAGTTATACCCCTTTTGAAAATTTGCTAATTTTTAATGAATTTGGGGTAATTTTGGTACTAAAAATGTGATTTTTAAATAGCAATAACTTTTCTATTTTCAATAATAATTAGATTTTTTATTACTTTTAGGTAATGTTATTAAAATTAAAATTAACAGTACCTATGAGCCCCTTTCGGATCGGACAGGTTTTTTAATATTGTATTTGTTAGCAACGACGTCGTGGGAAATGGAGCACCCTTTGTCCAGCACCCTAATTGCATAACACGTTAGGAATGATAATCTCTACAACTGAATCCTTTGCTTCATTATGTTTAAAAAAAAATCGTCTGGCCGACAACAAAAACAATCAATGCTTATAACGATAATGTTGAGTAGTCAAAATGAAAGTAATTGAAATTCCGAGTATGTCACGCACGTACCTAGGGTTCAGGACTGGGTCCATTTAGGCGTTTTATTTGTACCTAAATGCCCTTAAATCAGCTCCCTCCCTATTCCCCGAATTTTATCAAACTACAATAGCATACCTTGCTCGGTATCAGAAAGGTAACTTCATCGTCGGTCTGCCGCGGACGCTTCTGCACGGGCCCACCTTCGTCTCCATATGCGTCTCGCTTCATGTTACCTGTACAGCAAAACAAATCCATGTTAATAATATAATCGTTAAAACTTCGTCATTATCATTAGTCAGACAAAAGATGTCCACTGCTGGTCATAGGCTTCACCAGGTCATCGGTCTACTTTGTGGAGCAGTAGTTTAACGCAGCTTCAACAATTATTTGGCAGTCATTGCAGAATTCCATCACTGTCAATATCAAGATTAATTTCAAGAAACGCAAAAAAAAAATCCCCGGATAATTGAATAATGTACCGTAACGGGTGTATCCACGTTCGGCTTTCGGCTCGGCAAACGTATCCATCTGTTCATGTGTTGCTTGAGAACTCCTAAAGAATTGATGTTTTGTCTCCAGCCTTGTTTAAACGTTCTTTGAATAGAACAAACGGTACCTATGCTTCGTTCACATCGCGAGAATTTTCCACGTGTCCATTTCTGCGCGCCTATTGAATAACTACAAATCGAACTAACTTTATGAGGGCTCGTATCGATTTTTAAGTGCATTCTGATTGATTACTAACAGGTCTACGAGTTTTTAATGGTTATTTTATTATTTTAAGAATCGATTTCGGTGAATTCAGTTCTGTATTGTTTGCAACATGATTTAACTGAAGAAAAAAAAATGTGTGTGTAAATTGTAAGATTATTTTCTGACATCCGTTATAGTATTTTTAATAAATGCTAAGTAATACATATACATGTACATACGTGTAATAAGGTTTCAATGTAACTAGATTATCTGGATAATAAGGGACTGCGACGACCTTACTCCTGGGTACAGGATGTGGACGTGACTTGGCGAGGCGGACGGATGACCTACATCCTCTTTGAACCACTATTAACCTTCCTAGCGAATAGATTACAAATGAACTTATACTACACATATGTTTTACAATCTAACGTTATGAAATGTTTGTCTTGAAGCCAAATTCAACTGAAAAGTGTACTAAAGTGAAAGATGCGATAATTATTGTATCATTCATAATTTCTTACGAAATTAGGAAGAGGGACTTGGTACATTAATAAAGTAAACTAATTAAAGATTTTTCCGAAAAAGTTTCTATATTAGCTAGCAGAAGTCTTATAAAATCATTAATGAAGATAAAATACTCAATCACAAGCGTACATCAAGCGAAAAATAATTTAATCTGGGGCCATTGATACGCTTACGGAAAAGCTTAAAATAAAATACAGTATTTTCCTACCTCTCTGAAAATAGATTGAAATGATGTGTTCAAAGTTATTTTAGTAATTAATATAAATCACAATGTCATTCAATTAATGCTTATTTTTAGTATAATCTCGTTTTGTAATATAATTTTCCTTTAGACTAATAGTTACGTTTCCGCTTTTCCGTTTTGTCGCGCGTCCGGAAGCCGTCGTCGACGACCGGTGATTTGATTATGATAGGAATTTAGTTATCAGACGTCTCTTTTTATTGAAAAATGCAGATAAAAACTAAAAAAGATTCCGACGAACTGAAGACCTCCTCTTTTTTTTTAAGACGGTTAAAAATAATTTGATAATAAATAATGATTTAGTACAAAATTAATTAAATAAAACCCAAACTATCCAACCCTTTAAGTTGTTCTTGTAAAGTAAATAACAGGGATGTCTAGGGGATCGTAGTACATTGTAATATCATTTTTAAAAGTTTTCTCATTCAAACGAGTACTTCCACTTTGCCCCACCAAGCCGACCCACTGGTGGGGCAGATTCCACTAGTTTTAAATCTTGTGGATTCTGCCCCACTAGCGTTGGTATCTTAGAATTTGTATAGATGCTTGTATTTTATATTTATTTGGAAAAGAAAGAAATGTATGTATATCTAAGTAAACATGTAACTAGGAGTTACCACTTTTATTTAAATACACTACCTAGGTATGTACCTAAGTAGTGTATTTAAATAAAACTACAAAAATAATTGTTTTGTAATTTTTAATTTTGGAAGGAATCGGGTTGTAAATCACAGATTAATAATGACATGATTTGTAACAAATAAAATTAAATCTTAGTAAATACACTAAAGTAAACCTTTAAATTCACAGATATACAATAATTTGTTCTTACTGGTTCATTAATGTTTTTCATACGAAGTTCAAAATCACAAATTAAGTATGATTCGTCCCCATAAATAGAAAACGAAATGATATTAATTATTCTAACTATTGGTAGTTAATTTAGTTTGTTTGTTTTATGTTTACAGTTGATTTTATTCCTTCAAGCTAATAAAGTAGTTTAGTGGTTGTTTGTATATAGTTATTTCTTATTTATAAGATAACCAAAAGACTATTTTTTAATGCCAAATAATGATTAATCTGTAATTATAGTTGATTTTATTCCTTACAGCTAGTAAAATAGTTTAGTGGCTGTTTGTTTGTATGTAGTTGTTTCGTTCTTTCATATCATTTTGTTTTCTATTTATGGGGACAAATCATACTCAATGTGTGAAGTCCCAAAACTGGCTCACGATTTGTGGAATCGACTTTATCAGGCATGAGAATTGCCCTCATCCAGTCCAGACTTGAATCCCTTGGATTACAAAATATGGCAGCACTTAGAGGAGAAGGTCTGCGCTAAACCCCATCGTAACTTGGAGTCACTTGCATCCCTGATCCCTGAGCAGTCGCCGATATTGACATGAACGTCGTGCGTGCTTCGATTGATGACTAGCGTTGCATATTGAAGGCTTGTATCGAAGCAAGAGGAGGACATTTCGAATAATTTTAATGTGCTTTAAATCTGTATTTTATACCCTTCCATTTGATATATATAGGTTGTAGTGCGTAACTCATTGTGTCATTTATTTAACTTGCCATATGTGACAAAAGTTATGATGACCAGACTACGTATTCATAAATATCAGTAAGTATCGGTATCGTATCGGCCAAGATGCGTATCGATGCATCCCTAATAATTATGTTCAAGGGAAGCTTCAAAAATTAAGTACCATTTAAATACGACTACTGTCAGCAGAAGTGGTAACCTTGGTTTAACTCGTAAAAGAATTAGAATAAATTTGTTTGTTCACTAGCTTCTGCTCGCGACTTCGTTCGCGTGGAAGTCGTAAGACACCACAATATACTTAACTATAACAGCCACGTTTTTATAAAACTTTCGTGTATACAACGTTTGTAGTTGTGTTCTTAGCAGCCAAAGTATGCAGAAAGTCAGGGCTGGTGACCCGGGAGCAAGCGACCCGTACTGTCCGCGTGCGAAGCAGCTGGTCCTGAGGTCGATACCCGCCACCTTCAGTAGCAATATTCCAATGCTTGCGAACTTTTTCGTTTTTTGTGAATTAATGAACGCCTGCGGTCCTGCGTCATCATCTATCTCCTGCATTTTTATGCCAATTTAATTGGGGTCGGCCCAACATATCGTTTCCTTCCATACTTCTATTACTTTCTGTATACTACCTAATGGTACAACACTTATACACTGACTGATGCATTCTTTTATTAGATTATTCCTGACGAACGGCTATCACTAAAATAATAAAACAGTACATTGTAAACACACGGGATTTCTCATCAAAAATAACCTAACCATAGATATTCGTTTTTATTATAACCATAGATGACAGAAGAAGCCTAAACTTCATGTTTTTCTGTGTAAATTCTATGAACTATCATGTAATACACTATTTGCGCTGTAGCATGGTGCGGGTGACAGTTTCAGTAACATTTCGTTTCACTCTTGAAAGTTGCCGCGATTTACAATTTATGACTTAATATTTCAGTTGTACCACATTCGTAATATATTAAATAATTAATAACTGTAGTAAATTAAATTAAACCCAACCAGAATGTTCTAATCAAGAAATAAAATCAAATTGAATGAAAAATTAAGCAAAGTGTTATGCGTATAACGTAACGCCATAGACGTATTTAGTGATGGGATGTACTGCTACGATGGATAGTCGATATTTTTTATAATAAAAAACGTATATTGTGCGTAGGTCAATTTTTATTTTTAAAAGGTCTAATTATACAACAGAACATTTATAGGGTAAGGTTGCTTAAAAGGTTGCTAAAAAAAAATACATGTTATTCGTCTAAACTCATATCAGAGTCAGGAACATCTGAATTGTCACTCAATTCATCATCTGAATCTGTGACGGATATTATTAACGATGACTCAATTATGTTGTCAATATGTATGTCACGATCCCAATCAGACATAATGTCCCTTTTTGTTTTATTCACGACCTTCGACCAGTCTTCAGGTTGAACATTGTTGATGGCCTCTTGTAATAGGGCCAACATCTTATTTGCCGTAAATGGCGGCGAAGTATTATTTCTTGCGGCGTAACCTAAAAATAAACGAACTTATAAAAAAAAGTATTCAAATAATCATCAATCAGCCTAATCTAGTATCTGGTAATGTTTTTAAACTAGGTACATGCTACGATCGGAAAGCTGATTTTTTTATAAAGCTTCAAAATGGGAATTGAAATTAAAAGCATACCTTTTATTTGGGCCCAAATCAGCTCAATAGCGTTATACTGGCAATGGTAGGGTGGTAGTCGAAGGACCTGGTGGCCTTTTTCTTTTGCCATCTCGTCCAGAGCATAGGTAGGAGTTGGTGGCTTATGGCGTCGGACTAAGGCAATAAGCTCCGTCTTTAACATTTTTATATCTGCTGTAACTCCGTTTTCACTCAGCCACTTCACCAACTCGCTTTTGCGGTTGGATTGGTTTGGGGGTTTATTAACTTGCACCGAATGGTAGGGTGCGTTGTCCATTATTATGGTCATAGGCTCTTTTAAATTGTTTAATAGACCTATGAACCAATCTTTAAATTTTTCGTAATTCATCTCCTCATGATACTCCGTAGTTTTTTTTGACTTAAAAGCCAGCAAACAATCAGGGACGAATCCACTTGCTGTACCTGCGTGACAAATAATAAGGCGTTCGCCTTTGCCTTCCGGCACTTTGGTACACGATTGTGCCGTATCGTCGGTCCAACTTTTACCCACTGTGTGGTTGGCGTTTAGCCACGTTTCATCCAAAAAGACAACTTTGCTCCAATCACTTATGTTTTTGGCCTTCCTTAAAAATCTACATCTTGCTAGGGCAATGTCAGTCCTATCCATAATAATCTTTCTTTTGTTAACTTTTTTGTAAACAAAGCCAATATCTTTTATAACTTGCCGTAGCGAAGTAATACCTCCTTTGAACAAGTCAGCTTCTTTTAATGATTTTAGAAGCTTGAGCAATGTGGGTAGCTCCATTCTTCTATAATAATCATAAATATGATTTCTAATAGCAACCTTAGCAAAATCATCCAAATCTGTGATTGGCTTCACCTTGGTCCGCTTTTTGTTGGGTGTCGATAATTTATTTTCAAACATCCCATCTTGGCCAATTTTCTCACGTGTTATACGCGAAACAGTATTGCGGCCAATATCAAGAGCTTCGGCTACTCGTTCTACAATATGATTCAATGGTAACAACGGTCCATTATTTTGTTGTTCTCTTTCAAAGTAGTCTCGGAGGCGAACAACAAGCTCCCTGGCCTGACTACCCAAAACAGTTTTTTTTGTATGCTTAGGCATGGTAATAACAACAAACTCAACAAACTTATAACAAATAACAATTTAACAAAAATGAAAACAAACAATGAAATCGTAATACGTGTCACATTAAGTCACAATATAACGCGCTTGCACTCGTACTCGCACTCACAGCATCGCACGGGTAAACAACATGGCCGCCGCGCCGATGCACCATAGAGCAAAAATGTTGTCACGAAAAAAAAAACATAAACCCGATTTTGATTATTTTATATAAGTACAAAGATAATTATGTAGCCATAAAACATTTATATTGACAAGTTTATACACGTAGCACACACGTAGTTACACTGCACAACTGAATAATACACTAATTTTCATAACAATATTAAAGAGAACTAGATTCACGCTGCGAGTATCGTTAGCGATAAAAATGAATTGCATAACCTCACATCCCTACGTGGTACTGACAAATGTCAACGTCATACGGGCAACTGTCACCCGCACCATGCTACAGCGCAAATAGTGTAGTTTAATATTAACAACATGAAAAATAGCGGTCAAGTACGAGTCGGACTCGTACACAAAGTAAGCGGACCCCCTTTATTGTTCCGTACTCAAAGGGTAAAATGGGACCCTATTACTAAGACTGCATTGTCCGTCCGTCTGTCTGTCGGTCCGTCTGTCACCTGGCTGTATCTCATAAACTGTGATAGTTAGTTGAAATTTTCACAGATGATGTATTCCCGCTATAACAACAAATACTAAAAAAAAAAAAAAAAATTAAGGGGGCTGCCATACAACAAACGTGATTTTTTTGCCGTTTTTATAGATAATGGTACGGAATCCTTTGTGCGCGAGTCCGAATCGCACTTGGCTGGTTTTTTTTGGTATTAAACCCTAAAAAATATCAATAGTTGGGAATCGTACTTACTACCACAGGTTTGCAAAGCAGTCGTCGGACCACTAAGCTTATTTGCTTTGTTGAAAGTTGAGTAAAATAGCCGTTCTGCAAAATGTCATAATTGACTGCGTAGCTCCATAAAGTAGCGTTATCATAATCATTAAAAAGGTTAGATCTGAAACTAACTGCAATATTCTAACCTTTGCTCGTCTTTATTACAATTTGCGGTAAACTATAGAAGAATACGAACATAACACTATTGCTCAACCCCCACAGCAAATAGCGTGATAATTATAGCCTACAGACTGACCAGACGTAGAGGGAACATCTACGCAAAATTTGAACAAAATCTATCCGAAAGTATTTACATGATACTAGAAAACATAAAACATTCGGACAAATAGACAAACAGACACAAATTCTAAAAACTATCTTTTCCGCATAAGAATCATTCCCAGACCTCGTAGCAATTACTTTTTTTGTTTCAAAAATATACAATGTACACTATTTTTGACTCTGCTACGATTAGATAGAAGAATATATTGTTATAAAAATGACCTTATAACTATTACATAACTACACACATCAAAAGTGTCTAGGGATCAAGCATTTTTATGCGGATTTCTTGAGATTGAGATGTGGCTTTGTAATAAATTTATGATTATATAAAGAATCATGTCCAATAATGACCTGTCAAACATTTTGACAGAAGATTGTGTGTATAGTGATGTTATTTAGCGTATTAAATAAGTCATTTTTTGCTATGTTCGTAGTACTAACTTACAACAGAATTAGTAATGTGAAAAAAAAGAAAAGTTAATTTTAAAACGGCCACCAAATAAAGCGTTATTTTTAATATAGAACGCAGCCATTACAAATGCATTGAAGTACCGTTCCGTTTTATGGTGAGTTCGACATTTGGACGCAGTTTTAGCACTTAACATTTATTGATTTTGTATTTCGTTCATAGTTTTTTGTACAGTTCATTTTATTTAAATTCTTTATAAGGTTACTTAGTAGTAAGCGTATTCCTAGGTTGTCAATCCGCGGTTGTGAAGTTATTAAGCGAAGTTATAATTGTGAAACGAAACGTTTTTTCGTACTGTCAGTGTGACATCCCTGACGTAATGGCGTCGGTTGGTTATGAATGTTCTTTGCAGTCCTTCGTTTGCTTTCGCGTCGATGTGTTCTGTGTGCTTTTACGTATTTCCTCTTTCTGACGACATTTGCATTCACTACGGACTCCGATTCCCTGCGCTTACGTTTACTTTGGCTTGTGTTACACGGATACTGATTACGCTTACGCTTACTTCGGCTAGTGTTACACGGATTCTGATTAGTGCTTTGGTGATTTTGGACTTGGCTGCTATAAAACAAGACACCATGAGTGAATGCACGAGACCGCTGATGTCGCAGCGGATACACTGTATCAACTGCAATATATGTGTGAATTCATCGAACACACAAAGCCGCTATCTCGTCTTCGAACAAAACACAAGAGTCATCTCTTTAATCAGCAACTGGATATCTCCGGTCATTGTAAGTTTTATATTTAATGAAAAACATATTTATTTAACTCCGGCATATACATAAACAATACGAAAATAAAACTAATTAACACGAAGAGACGGCGTCGTGTGTCGCGCGGTGTCAGGTCTCCTACCTTCTACCTACCAAGCTTCTAGTAGCTTCATTGTTGAACGTTAGGAAGTCCAATTTGAAATACTTGTTTATCTGTACTAAATAAGTATTTATTCTACCTACCTGTATTATTCATTATATATATTTTTTTAGGTTACTGAAGAGGACTTTATTTGCGAGGCATGCTTTTATTTAGCAATGCAAAGTGTCAATGATGAGCTTCATGGGAATAATGATCGATCTGCAGGCCCATCTCGTCGTGGTCACAAAGAAGTTTGCTTGTTGTGTGGACGATCATTGGTCAAACTGCAAAGCCACTTGATTCTGAGTGTGACTACATCTTCGCATCATAGTAAAATGATTCAAATAGTTGAGAGTAGAATAGCACCTCGTCAGGTAAATATAAACAATAGTTTTACTTATTGTTTACTAAAGTTACTTTTTTGTAGTTATATAGTTTATAAATACTTATCATTAACAAAAAATATTTAGTATGAAACTAACCCTGAAATGTGAAGAAAAAAACAACAGCATCCACACATTTACAGTTGCATAACTCGATGAAATGTACTGAACAGCTGATATTACCGAGTGTTTTCATTTACTGTTGTATTCTGGTTAAAGAGAAGATTTTGGGAAATTGACAACTTAGTTACTTATATTGTTGTTTTGTTTGTAGATATCGCCATCTGATCGCCTGTGCCATTCCTGTTTTATGAAGGTGAAAAGACACGCCATTCGTAGCGAATCACATGACGAAACAAGAAACGTGTTTGCGAATCTTGACGACATGCAACCTGGGAGTTCGCAAACTCTGGAACCACCTGTGGATGTTGTGCCCCCTGCAAACCCAGATGAGGCTTCAGAGGAATCCAGTGATTCGGCAAGTCCAGAAGCTCAAATTCACCAGGAACCGACTGACCATCCACTCGTCCCTGACACTATTATGCACAATTATAGAAGAGCTCCAAATTCGGCATCTCATTGTCTTTTTTATGGGTGCAATCAAATCTCCAGTCTTCACAGAGTGTCAGATCCACTACGAAGAACACTTCTAATTAATTATGGATTTTATGTACCCATCCTTCCCAGAGTCTGCACAAACCACTTAATACAAAATAGTTGGGATTCCCTGTATGATGCAGAGAACAGCCAATCTAACTTCACTGTTCAACAATTAGAACACATGCTGTCATTTATAAATGTAGATAAACCATTTCTTGATTTTAGCAGCATGGAATCAATTGAACAAATGGATGATCATTTGTGTAGGTACTGGATGGGTATAACTAAAGATAATTTAGTATCTTTAATAACAGAGCTACCCCGAATCATAGAGATGCACAGAGGTATATTAGGACTAGCGTGCATCCTCATAAAGATGCGAACAGGAGATTCCGATGAAAGAATTTCCACACTTTTACAAATACCACGCACAACATTAGAACGTCTAATGAGTAAAGTAAGAGATATTTTGTTACAAGACTTTGTCCCAAGAAACTTAGGGTTAAATCATTTAAGTAGGGAAGAATTGCTTCAGCACAATTTGACTATTCCAAATGGTATATATAATGAAAACAATTTGCAAACAATTGTAATCTGTGATGGAACATATATTTATTTAAACAAAAGTAGTAACTATATGTTCCAAAAAGAGTCATACTCTTTACACAAATACCGAAACCTAATCAAACCATTTATGCTTGTAACATGTAATGGGTATATTTTAGAGTGTTATGGCCCCTACAAGGCTACCACATCAGATGCAGACATAATGACATCTCTATTCATCAATGAAAATTCCCCAATCAGACAATATTTTCAAGAAAATGATATATTTATTTTAGATCGGGGTTTCAGGGACAGCATCAACTTATTAGAGAGCTGCAATTACAAGGTTTATGTACCAGAGTCTCTAAATGAAGGTGAACACCAATTGACTACTGCCCAAGCTAACAGAAGTCGCTGTGTAACGATTTGCAGATGGGTTGTTGAAGTGGTCAACGGATATTTTAAAAGAGATTATAGATTATTTCGGTTTGACCACTTCAACAAAACAGTGCCAAATATGATGGCTTATTTTCAAATAGGAGCAGGATTAATAAATAAGTTTGGTGTTCGCCTACATGACAGAGTTGATGCTGGCCAAATTGTTCATTTGATACGAGAAAGGATGCCCTTAGAAAATAATTTATCAAGAGCAGTTAACTTATTAAATCTCAATAGACGGGCATCCTTTTTCAGGAGTATCACAGCTCATGACTATAATGTTTTGTTCCCCCGTCTAGAATATAACGATCTGATATTATTCGCCTTGGGAACGTACCAAATACGTCAAGCTCGTTCTTATTATGGCGAGCATGTACGTTTTCATGGTGGATACAGAATTGAAGTGTGCAGAGAAATGTTAAACATGGACGAGTTCAATTTAAGAGGTAGTGGGGAAAATTCATTGATAAGAGGAAAAATTAAGTCAAGGCATATTGGCAGGCGGCAATACTATGTATACATTTTAATTGAAAATAATTTAAATGGAAGAGAAGGCATAACTGAGTATTGCTGCAGCTGCATCGTAGGACGTCGCACTGTTGGTTGTTGTGCACATGTGATGACATTGGTGTGGTACCTTGGATGGGCTAGGTACCAAAGCAATATAGAACCTCCAGCAGCATTTTTAGATGATGTTGTAATAAGAGAAGATTTAGAATAAAATAATGAAACTAATAAATGTGCTGTTTTATTTTTATTTAATTTCCCAACTTTTTTCCTATTGTTTTACAATGAGTAAGAACAACCAATAATAAAAGTAGGTATTTTATTCATTAAGGTCGATAGGTACTTAGATATTGGAATAGTTCTAAAACTGATAGTTTGTACTAATGTTCATTTGACAGTTAAGTAGGTAGATAAATGTACCTACATAACCTCAAATATTGTTTTCATTGTAACATTTTTACCTCATTGTCAAATCAAACCACGTTTTTACGGTGGCATATTTAAGACTTAATCGATAATTTGATATAATTCACATCACTATACATCATGTGATTAAAAATTTGATTGACAGGTCATCGCATGTATGAAGCGTGGTCATTGTTCTTTATATGGATCCTTTTTGGTGCATTTCATAATTTGAAACAGGAACTGTTAATCAAATTCGAGTAAAAGATGAAAATCAGCTGTTAATATTTTCCCTATAAAAACATACAACGCATTGAAGACATTATTAGTGCTACTGTTTCCCTACTACTGATTAAAACCAACGTTATTATGGAGCGGCGACGTCATTTAAGCAGGGAAGAAATGCTCAGAGCCGTGGGAATGATAGAAGCTGGTTCCCGGCAACGTACTGTGGCTTTAGCTCTGAATACAAGTCAGAGTGTTATCAGTCGACTTTGGACACGTTACCGAAGCACTGGTACCGTGGCTGAGCGCCATGGAGGACGGTATCGCTGCACCACACGGAGACAAGACCGATACATTCAAATCTTAACTCGAAGAGCTCCAACAATAACCGCCATGATGTTAGCCGTGAGGCTTCATCACTCTTCAGGGAACTTAATTAGCGACCAAACAGTCAGAAACCGCTTGCATGAAGTGAACCTTCATTCCCGAAGACCGCTACGGGTACCACCTATAGCAATGCACAATCGTAGGATTCGATATCAATGGGCTCTTGAACACAGAAATTGGGCAGAAGAACAATGGCGTTTCGTGTGCTTTTCTGATGAGTCTCGTTTTGGTATGAGACCGGATACAAGACGTATACGACACTGGAGAACCCCTGGACGCCAACAGCGATTAAAATCCTGCCAGGAAGTCCATCCTTATAGTGGTGGAACCATCATGGTATGGGCGGGTATTTGGATCGGCGGAAGAACTGAGTTGATTTGGATCAGAGGCAACCTCAACGCTCAAATTTATGCTGAGACGATTGTATCTGACGTCATCGTTCCTCTACAAGTGCAAATCGGTCCCTTATTTCAGTTAATGCATGATAATGCACGACCGCACACCGCAAGAGTTGTAAGACAGACTCTCGCCGCAGCTAACATCAATGTCCTGCTCTGGCCTGCTCAGTCGCCAGACTTGAACCCGATTGAGCATGCATGGGATATGCTACAGAGAAGAGCTCTGCCGAATATGGAGGGTATCCAGTCGCAAGAAGACCTTTTTTTGTTGTTGCAACGAACATGGGCGGCCATTCCACAGCGTGATTTGGATGAACTCATTTTGAGTATGCCAAACCGATGTTCTTGTGTTGTTAGTGTTCGCGGTAGAAACACGGATTATTAATTGTTTAAGTTACCCAATAAAATTTTAAAGAAAACTGTTATTTCAGTCTTTTTTTCGAACTTTAATGTTAGTGGTTCAAATGTCAAAAATCCCTTTATTAGGAAAATGGCAAATTTCTTTATTAATGCAAAGGTGACTTGGTTTATCGTTACTGTGACAAACGAAAACACTTTATTTGATGAATCCTTAAAGAAAATTTTAATTAATATCAATCAGGAGAAAAGTTATTGCAAAAATATATGTTGATCCCTAGACACTTTTGATGTGTGTATTTTATCCGAGACTATTTGACAATCAGTTTATTTGGACGGTGGCCCCCTAACTAGGTACCTGTATCTTGAGGACCTAAAAACATCGACAAAAGTCGTTATGGACCTCCTAATTAATTTTAACGTCTAAACAACACATCTTAATGGTTTTCGAAATAACGAGCAACTTGGGGTTTCGGGAAAATATGAATGCAATAATAAGAGCGTTTTATTACCGGGTAATACTGATTTATAAGCAGAAAGTTTCTCAAAAGACCGAAGGAGCGTGTTTTTTCTTCTTTTATTGTTACCTGAGACATTGCATCCACATGGAATTTAATTTCAGATCACAAAGCATTGTTGCATGTCGCAAGCGCTCGAGTATTTTTCTACCTAACTGTAGTTCGTGTTAAAAGTTTGCTGGCAAACTATTAGAAACAGGAGTTGGCGTGTCGAGGGCTGTGATAGCAAATAAAACTGCAGTTGCAAGACTGAACTCCATTTCATACTTAATAATGTATAATAATTAATAATGCACGCCAAAAGATAAACAAACAGAGATTTATATTGTGTTAAAAGTTAAAATCAATTTAATAACTACCTAACTAATTAATTTTAATTTATTACGTTCGCAACTCAGCTCCCTTGTTTATGAACATAAACTTTTTTATGTAATTTTGTAAAAGCTGGGAGAAAAAAGTTTTTTCATTTTTCTGTTGTATAAACGATTAAATGGTTGCTTTGTGCTATTTGAACCCTTATGTTTTAGCAGATATTTAAGAACTTTTAGTACGATTATTAAAAAAAATCTGCCCAAATTATACAGAGTTACAGAAAAATAAAAAGTTTTTAATATTCTACACCGCAGCCTTAAATCCCTAAGTATATTGTGAGCGCAGATAAATGGATAGTAGAACCAATAATAAAAACTGAGGTCTGAGAATTAGTCCAAGGGTGTAGATGGCACGTTTGACCCAACGTATGCTAATGTGACCGTCTGCTGGGCAGCAGGTGAACGAGGTCACTGACACCCGCAGGTGCACGCCTACATTCGTAAGTAGCGTTGGCGCCACAAAGGATACCAGTGTGCCAAACTGCTAACTATCTACCATCGACAAAGCTTCAACTTTATTAATTTCCTGTGACTTCGCTTTTTCCGTACAAAATATAGAGCAGTCCCGTTTAGCCAAAATGTTAGGTCCACATCCACACAAGTGATAGAGGTTTCGCGGAGTTGTTAGAATTTAAATTGTATTTTAATTGTAATTTATAAATAAAATAATTAGTCGGTTCAATTTATTTCTTGCGGGCCAAACCAGAATTTCTCCGAATATTATTAAAAAAACGCAACACCGAAACTGTTCCCAACAATATCAATAGTATAAAAACAAAATGTACAAAGAAATCGCAAAACTCGGCAAAATAGAGCAGTAATGTTTGTTATATGTACAAAGAACAGCAACGAAGAGTTTCTGGAATTAGAACCAGGTTAAGGACGATCAAAAGTATAATCGAATGCGTGAATAGAACAGGCGGGAGTGAAACGGGGCCCGGAGCCCGGCAGGTGTTCGACGCACAAAGACCGACATACCGGTACCTAAAGACCAACTCCCGCAAAAAATATTATAAAATAAAACCCTACTGCCAACCGTCGCTCAAAATGTCACTACCAGCTGTCCCACCTCACCTGTGTACCATTCCTTTGCGTTGCCAACCCTCCGCCTTTTACTTAATAACCTAATAAACATAATGGATTCTTAAAGTCACCGTTCCCTTTTAATATATTTATTTTTATTTTAGGCTATACGAGAAAGGCGGTGTAGAATGAAAGAGTTATAAATTAATTGTAGGTCCAATAAAGATTGACAGGCGACCTTAAAATTAAAAGAAGCATTGGAAAACAGGCGATAACGAAAGAAAATTGTAACCCAAAATGAAGAATGTCCACGGAGAAAAACTGAAAATCCAGAAAAACTAGAACAACAAAAAAACGCGGAAACAATATACTCACCGACTTTCATGAGAGATTAGGCCACGGCGGTTTACAGGTAAAACCAAACATGAGCCTATTAGATTTAAGAACGAATTGTTTGTATTTAAAATCATGAAACGCGAAAAAAATTAGAACTGTATGTAGTGACTTAGTAAAATAAAGAGCGCGCGTGGCTTCATGTTGTTGGGGTTGGTTCGCGTCTGCTTATGAAGACGTCCGCGGGTAGACTGACATCGTTTGTGTTCCGACGGGCTTTAGTAAAGCACCCCCGAGACGCTGGGGCGCCGGAGGTGCACATGCGCGCCACCCGCCGCCCCGTCAATAACACCCTGCCTCTCATTGTGCCCCGGAAACGACGACTTTACGAGTCACGCCGCAAGACGACACCCAGTTCTATGTCTAAGCCTACCCAGATATCTTTAAAAATGTAACTAAGATTAGTGTTGATAGCAGTAGGATAAGCATTCTGGTCTCGCATGCTACGCGACTACTCTATTGCTTTGTGCGAGCGTTTGTCAGTCGGTTAGGTACACCTTGCACAAAGGTTCCGCCTTTGGCCAATTATGTAGTTTCAGTGTCAGAAATATAAAGTCAGATTTAAATTATAAGAAGACACAATTGATAAAATTGACAGAGAATATAATTGAGCACAAAATAAATTATAATGAAGATTTCTCAATAAATACCAGGAGGGCCCAATTAAAACCAAACACTACAATTTCACTTAAGACTGTAACATTATATTATTTCGTTAGGTAACACGGTCTTATCGGTGTGATGAGCAATCTACATAAAAAAACATCCTAGGAGGCACCTCTTGCATGCAACACTGTCGTTACGAGCCACTAATGTCCACCTACGACTTCACTTAACAAATTGACCACAATAAATGGACGTTAAATTCGTTGTTACACGTTCAGATCCACCTTAATAATAATAACCTTTTAGTTAAACGCAGTTGTGCCAAATGAATCGCTTTGGGACTGATGAAGCGATTTACATCTGGGCCAGAGCCTTATTAATGACAATCGATAGGTTTTTTTTAAATATTGTTTTTCAAAAATTCCTCCAATCGCAATTTACAGGACAAAGAGGATTTCCTCAATGTTGTACCAAAAAGTTTAGGATCATATCATATTTTAAATAATCATATTTTACATAATTTACATTATCTGGATATGACAAAATTCAATGCTCCTAATGACAATCGATAGTAAATTACTTACACTGCGGACAGAAGATCAATCAGACCATCCAAATATTCGTGCGATCGAAGTCCGATATGTGTGTTTGGACTACATTTCATAAATGTATGTATGCATACCTACATTTAATGTTTGTAGTTATGTCAATAGCTAATAGCCTACCGATGAGCCACGTCGAAGACAATCGTTGCCTAGGCGACCTAATGACAACAAAAATGCGCACTACAATAATATTCTGCATAGGGACAGCAGATTATGATGGTGACCGATTTGCAATAGATACTGTACAATGGTGAAAAACTGAAAACAAAACAGTTTATAAATAGCTTAATACTTAACCTAAATGACTTTATTTGGGCATTTCTCTTTTCTGAAACTTTGTTGAACCACAGCTTAATTTTTTTTATAGAGAAATCACAGCAATAATCATTTAATGCTTTACACATACACACGGCGAGGTGCCGGTGCGCCCCCCTTCGACAAGGGTGTCTGAACTGCCTGAAGGACGGGGCTCGATAAATATCCTAAGTTTTATTGAATTTTTCCTATCCAAAATGAAAAGTAAAATACGAAATTATCACTGCCTGTGATTAACTATTAACGTGGGATAAAACATATGCTCCGAAGGTAAACTATCAGTTCATTCGTGAGAACCAACGGCTGTCAGGACAATCATGCGGCGCTGACCTAATTGTAGCTCGCATTTCTTCCAGCGACATTATTTTAAACGTGTAATTGTAGCAAGGTCTGAGGGCTGAAGTAAAGTCTGTAATTTACCTGACACAGGTCGCTAAAATATTCAGCAACAATGGGAACCTGCCAGGCGCCATCGCGCCACCGACCACCGCCTACGCTGAGACTGGACACGTGATGTTTCTAGGCTATACCACCACCAGTACCACCACCCATATCATTAATTCCCTCCTTCTAGAGAATATGCAGGTGTCTTTGAGGCCACTTCTTTATAATTCAAATGGCCGTAATTACACGTCTCGATATTTATTGTGCATTTTAAAGTGAAAATGCACGATGTAAAACTGTCTGATTGAACTGTGCAAGGGAAATTTCTCGGTGCATGCATTTTTAATACGGTAATACCGAGGCGCATGTTTCAAGTACTTCTTGAATACTGTGTCGTTGATATCATAGAGGCAGCATTTATACTATGTCAACTTATGCCCATATAATGATACATATATGGGAGGATGTATGGGATAATTCGTGGAATAAATTATTGGTTTTTTTTGTCAAATGGCACGCATGCGGCGGGTAGTTGTGCTTGTAAGAAAGTACACGCCTGTCTCATATATTTTGCTAAAGCGATTCTTACGCTATAAATTTGGGGACGTTTAGAGAGAGGTCTGTGCAAAGGTTCGTAAGGACCTAATCTATTATTGATAGAGGCTTTGGCAAAAGCCTTTTGGCCAAGGAGAAATTCGATTAGGAAAAAAAAACACCTTGCTATTACAGGTTAGGGGAAAATTATATTATTCATCAAGGATAAATGTATTTTTAAAACCATTTTGCCCTAAAGAGCCGTACAGTAAAATGGAGAATAGAAGCATGTTAGTTGTACAATCCCGGTGCGCGAGATCTCGAATGGCCTTTACAGTTTTACGAAAAAGCTGTTATCCTCTTGAAACAATAATTGTCAAATGACCCAGTCAATCTTATTTCGTAGTTTATTCCTTTGCTCGATCAATCAAGCTTTAGGAAGAAACAAGTTGAACGCTATCCGCATACCACAAATTGTTAAATAACATGAAGTAACAACATCAGCATAAACGCACCGTTGTTTTTCTCCTAGATTACATTATCATTAACGTTTTTCGTAAATCCTGAAAGGATCCACTTAACCCTCTTGAGATTGTTGACTAAGATTTTATCCAACAGCGTTCATTTATTTATAACATCACCAAGCGCTCAGATACGTCGATTAATAAAATCTACAGAATATTTTGGCAAAATCATCGTAGTTTTGTACTCAGTATGTCGTGATTGCCACTTCATACAAAGCAATCGCACTTATTTCACGCTCGAGGTCCCACGTTGGGCGCCCATGTCTGTCGTATCCGCCTTAGTATAATGTGCAACGAACCATGAAAGCATTACAACCTTACTTACGACGTTACCAGGCTAATATTCGCTACGTTTACAGCTCTTTGCGAGATAAACGATCTTGTAAGTGTAACCCTACCTGAACAAGAACTTAATTTGGATATGTATGTCATGTAACATAAAAACTAGGGTAGGACAATGGCTGGACCTTTTGAAGCTAATCTCAAACATAATAGAAAGGGTTCCGGGAGGTACTCAATCTAAACATTCAATCTAAACATTCCTCTCGGTCTCGGAGTAACATGGCTGTATTATTTAAATTACTGATGCGAAGCTGAACAGGCTTACTCTTGACCCCTGATGATGAAGAGTAGGCGTTTAGTGCTTCAATACCTTAAGCTAAAATTAGCGTTTTATTAAGACTAGAGCATCATCAAATTAGCAGTAAACAAGATATTTCAGAGGGTATTGCCAAAAACAAGATTGATATTTTCTGCTTTTTTTCCGTTAACAGAAAGCTTAATTCACGGTAAACAGCATTTTATTTACCGTACCGGTCCCTTTGCGGTCAACGTATTCGAAAACAGTCCAAAATTCAATGGACTACCTATTCAGGTTTAAAATCTGATTCCACACAACTTGGATGCGACGTTTTGTAATTTAATATGAGTTCTAAGAATGTTCGAAAGCAGCATTTGAAGTTGTCGAGCGCATTACCAAGTCCTAATTATTGGCTAAAAATGTTAAGCGCGCCGTTAAAGAATTGTTTCTATTTGAAGAAAACGTTTAGGTAATTAGGAGAAAGGGGCAGCGTGGAGGGCCTCGGTCGCCCCCTGTGGCCTTTCAGACAACGGTTATCCATTTCGTTTCCTCGTGGGCCGGTGTGCGTGAATATTTGATGTTTCTATCGATCATAACTTCTTTTGCCGGGCTACGAGGTACCAAACTCTACAGTAGCAACCGTTGTTTAAGAATTATATTAGGCTGCATTTACTTGAAAAGACAATTGGGTTCACATCAAACATTTAGGACAATTGTAATTCCCAGGATATTTTAATTCTAATCCATATTAAGGATGTTTTTTGCTGAGTTAGAATTCATCAGATTTCCATGTTAGAATGCGTCAGTTTTAATTAATTTTATTACTTAGAAGTACTACGAACCCTACACCAGTATTGGTAAGGGTAAGCAGCTCGACCGAATTTAATGATGTAAACGGAATGCTATCAAACTCTCGTCTCCACAAATGTAGAGACGAGAGTTTGTGTTTGTTTTTTTATCACAGTGATAATCAATATGGCCGACACACATAATGAACATCCGAGATATAGTATCTAATAATATCGATTAGTCAAAACTAATTAGTCAAGTCCAAAACTGTTTTTTTTTTTTGTTTTAAATTACTGTTCAGTCAAAAAGAGGCTTTAATGAATGCCGTTAATTATGAAGTGATTAGTTGAAATTCTATTTTCCTACTTCTAGTATGATTCTAATGACATCATTAATTTGCCGACCAATCGGCCTACGATTAAGTGGCTCCAATTTTCTTTTCGAAGCAGACGGACAAGAAAAAGCCTTTAATAAATGTAAGCCATAATATCCCTTTATACAATTCCGTATTGGATATTTGCGTGCAAGTCCATAAAGTAAAAGGAATATCAAATGATGCATTTAAGGGCGTAATGGGGTTGTCTTCATGACTTATGGAGGCGACGTGGTGGTTACGAAGAAAAAATAGTCTAGAATAGTAAGAAAGGTATCGGACGGACGTTTCGTGAGTATAATTGGAGAGGTTCGTGGGCGTGCCGCACGCTACGGCAGCGCAGTCGGGTGGGAGACATCTTGTATGTATTTGCCTCTCTAGTAATTTCCCCGTCCGTCCGTCCTTGTATATTTAAGCGGCGGCGTCGTCGTCCAAGCCGCTCTCATGCATATGTCATGAGCAGTTGCCGCGCGACGGTTTGTTGACGGTCGAGCTGCGGGAACCGCGACCACCGGCCCCCAGCCCAGGCCCACCACCGATAATTATTACGTTCTACTTTCGATTCCGGTGGCTATCGGCACCACCCTCACCTCTCTGTGGTGGTACCACCACGGCCACAGGGATGAGGCGACAATTAGATTCCCGTTTTCTCCAATACTGTATTGCATGTACGGTCAAATTAAATGGCAGGCACCGTAAAAGCAGTCATAAGTCCGGTCCGGTGTGCGCACGCGAGGCAATAAATAAGGAGGCTCTATTTAATGTTCCCGTGGGCAAACGGCGTGGATAGGTTATTGAATAAAATCATTAAACATTTTTATGTCCTACTTAAATACTCTCGCCGGAGTCAATTAGTTACTTCGGGAGATTTTTATTTACTGAATTATATTTAAGATAAATAGATACGTATAACAGTCGAGCCCCGACGGATCCATCGCTTTCCTCGAGATAGATTACTTAGGAGATTTCATAGATGTTTGACTTTGTGATGGATTGCCTCAGAACCCCGCTACGTTTTAAGGGCGAGAGGGAGTCAGTCATTAATTAACCACTACTGTTAGAAAGAGTTACTCTGTATTAAGATAAAATGAAGCCAATGGTTTTTTATTATATTTCTCTTTAAGGCTATTTTTACTGCCAGCTTTTATTACGTTTACATGGCTGTGTTAGACTCGACGCAATTCGCGTCCTTCAAAGATAACGTTATCTAATCTAAATTGGACAATATTAGTTTTGACTTTTAATTTCGCTTGGAAAGTGGCATTTTTTTATTGTTTTGGAATTAAAACATGCATGATTGATTTGTTATTGTGCACTACGATAACATAAAAACCTTCACAGGAATAGAAAAAATACATTAGGCATAATGTTTATCAAGAAATATGCTGTGTATATGTACCTAACGTATTTAACATTAAACAAATTGATTTGATGTGACTGCTTGTAGGTGATGTTATTAATCATAATGGTATTTTATTTCAATTAAAAAAAAAACTTTACGACTGCAGTTCCCGAAGGGTAGGCAGAGCAGAACTATTATTAGGTAGGTTTAATTGTATTTGATCCCATAATGCGGGAAGAAATTATTTCTAACTGGCATATAATGAATGAAAGACAATTGCATACAGCTGAGATAAGTGTTATGCTAAATAGAATAAGAAATGAGTATATTAGAGTAAGTTTGAAATTGGTACCAGTGACTGAAAAGTTGTGTGGACATTTTCATGGTCCTATGTGATGTAGAGGAATGAGGAAAATGTCATGAGGAAAGAGTATGAATATGGATGCCTATAAGAGTAGGGGAAGACGGTATGTTTTCTCGACCCCAAATAAGTTGGGATATGGGCAAGAGAGTGTTGATAATTGCCTATTAGAAAATCCAACTGCCTGATTGGAAATTCAACTTAAGATTGCTATGGTTAAATCCAGTGTGAACGTTCAACGCCAAGCCGCTGTTCGCCGGGGGTATCCTTAAACTGTGGTGCTGTAATGACCACACCTTAGCCTGGCTAAGGAAGACAGTCTCCGGCTTGACTCTTTCAACTAGCACCTCGTTAGTCGTTATGAGCCAGTCGGAGATCCAGAAGCGTGCACGGTGTGGCATCGTGATCCCGGACGAGCAGGGGGTCTACGGAGAGTCGACTATGATTGGTCGTACTCTCAGCTACCAAAACTCTTGGGTAGACATCAAGAGGTGGGTACTGCTGCACGCTGACAAACAAGCCGCGGCGTGGTTCGTGGTGGTCGGTGTCCCTGTGGACCAAATCCCGACTCTGATGGAGGCCGGACGCCGCCTCTCAATTGGATTAGGGGCGGTGTACGTGAAGTTCCAGGGTCGGAACGGTAGGTTCACCGACGTTCCACAGGGATGGGACCCCGCCACGGGAACCGTCTGCGTGGCGCTGGAACAGCTGTCGCAAGCAACAGCAGGGGAGTCCACTCCCCCTTCACACAACCCGGAAGCATCCGCGGCTGAGCCTGCTACTGCAGAGTCAGCCGCCCCTGCCGCCGCCACCGTGGATGTCGTTCCCTCATCGGGCGGGGAGCTGGACGACATGATCCTGTCTCCGGCTTCGGGCTCGGGGGAGGACGGTTTCGACGAGGGCGACCTGTTTGCCGGGCTTAGACTTGGGGGGGACGACGAGGGTTCGACCAGTGATGGCGTCCCTTTCGTCGATCTGTAGAGTCCTCCAAGCAAACCTCCACCACAGTCAGACCGCGACGGCTCAGCTTCGCAAGTGGCTGGAGGTACAACACACGGCCATTGCCTTAATACAGGAGCCGTGGATTAGGGCGGGTCGCATACAAGGACTCTCCAATCTTGGCGGTAAGCTCCTAGTCACCTCAGATCATGATCATCCCAGATCGTGCATCTATGTCACAGGTAACCTTAAAACACAGCTCTTAACTGACTTCTGTTGCAGAGATATCTCTGCAGCTAGGCTGCTTATACAGCGCGACGATGCCACAGAGATGGTGATCGTTTTCGCCTCGGTCTATATGCCCGAAGCGGAGGCGCCGCCTCCTAACGGACTCGCCCGCCTCGTGAACCATTGCGAGAGCTGCGGGTTTGGGGTTGTCGTCGGGGCCGATGCCAATGCTCACCACCAACTGTGGGGTATGGACACGCAAAACGAGAGGGGTAAGGCTTTGGTTGACTACTTATTCTCGACTAACCTATCCCTACTAAACACTGGCTCCGAACCAACATTCGTAACCAGGCGAAGCCGCACAATCATAGATCTCACTCTGGCATCAGAGGGCGTGGCGGAAATCACCACTGGGTGGCAGGTCTCCAAGGAGGCCTCCTGCTCCGATCACAGGTGGATCCGCTTCGACATTCAGGTCTGTGTTCCATCGATACCACCACGGCGTTATCCGCGTAAAACGGATCGTGCCACCTACACACGCAGCCTTGATTCCAAGCTAGCGATGCTAAGCGATCCGGTGACATATGCGGACACGACACAGATTGAGGCACAAGTAAGCCATCTTACAGAATCAATCATAGACAGCTACAAAACCGCCTGCCCAGAGACCACGCCGCGCAACATACCGGGTAAACAACCCTGGTGGGGCGCTGATCTGGAGCGCAAGCGCAGCAAGGTAAGAACAGCTCTGAATAGAGCCATGAACACATGTGCGGATGAGGACTGGGATAACTACTACGCGGCCAAATCTAGCTACAAAAAATGCATCAGATTCAGGAGCACCTCGGGATGGCGCAAATTCTGTGGTAGCATTGAATCTTGTCAGCAAGCAAACAGGGTAAGGAAAGTACTGGCGCAACAGAATACACCTGGGCCCGCCACCCTCCGCAAACCTGATAACACACTCACGTCGTCGCCTGAGGAAACAAGACGCATCCTAATTGAAACTCACTTCCCTGGTTGCGTCTTCGCGCAGGTAATCGACTGGCAAGATGAAACCCAAACACCAGCTGACACTGACTGGAGTTACGCACGCAGGGTGATCACGTTGGAGAAACTCCAATGGGCCATCCGGAGCTTCCATCCTTTTAAGGCAGCTGGTCCTGATGGAGTGTTCCCCGCTTTACTACAGTGGGGGGGTGCTTCTGTCGCAATAAGACTGGTGCCTTTAATGAGGGCGTGCCTGGCCTTTAGATACGTTCCTAAAGGATGGAGGGAAGTGAAAGTAATATTCATCCCTAAGCCAGGTAAGGGCGACTACACAAACGCCAAATCCCACCGACCAATCAGCCTGACCTCCTTTCTCCTAAAAACTCTGGAAAGGCTATGGGATAGAGAGCTGAGGGATGGCGCTCTGAAAAACATACCGCTACATGGTAATCAACACGCATACAGCTCAGGTAAGTCGACCGAATCTGCTCTCCATCTAGTGGTCAGTCAGATAGAGGACGCGATTCATCAAAAAGGCACCTGCCTGGGTACTTTTATAGACATCGAAGGAGCTTTCGACAAAACCAACTTCTCCAGCATCAGAAGCGCCCTCTCCAGGCATGGAGTAGAACAGGTACTTACGGACTGGATTACAAACATGTTAAGCAAACGGGTGGTTCGCCTTGAGGGTGAGCGGCAGTTGGCCATGATAGCCAGAGGCTGCCCCCAGGGAGGGGTTCTGTCCCCCCTTCTATGGAATCTGGTAATTAATGACCTCATTACCAAACTCAATGCCAACCGCTATTACACAATAGGGTATGCAGATGACCTCGCAATCCTTGTATCGGGGAAGGTGACGGGTACGATCTGTAACCTCACTCAGCAAGCACTACGTATCGTAGAAAGTTGGTGCAGGGAATTTGAACTGTCAGTGAACCCCACTAAAACTGAACTAGTCATGTTTACCCAAAAACGAGCATTAGGTCCTTTCCGCCTACCCAAACTGTTCGATACTGAACTTCAGTTGGCCAACGAAGTCAAGTAACTCGGGGTCATTCTAGACAGTAAGTTAAACTGGAGTAGTCATGTAGACAACAAGCTAAACAGGGCCTGCATTACCTTCTGGCAGTGCAGGAGTATGATAGGTAAGAAGTGGGGCCTATCCCCCAAAGTCATACTGTGGCTGTACACAGCAGTGATCCGCCCTATGATCGCGTACGGGGCCGTGGTTTGGTGGCCCCGCACTCAGCTGGTTACAGCTTGCAAAAAACTACAACGCATGCAAAGACTAGCCTGCGTGGCAACCACGGGCTGCATGAGGACTACTCCGACTGCAGCAATCGAAGCCATGCTGGGACTGCCCCCACTCCACCTGTTCATACAGCAGGAAGCGACAATGGCGGCGGTGCGTCTTAATGCAATTGATCTCTGGGGTAAGAGAGTCACACAACACACCGCGCTGCTTGAGGGACTCAACAATGAGTTCCCTATTACGAAAGCGGTAAATGACCGGGTGCCCAAACAATTTATCTTCGATAAAAAATACAGAATCCAACTCCACGAGGACCGCAGATGCGAGGGTTTGCGCCCCGCAGAGCTGCGAATCTTCACCGACGGATCCAAAACAGGTAGTGGCACAGGTGCTGGAATCTTCTCGGAGGACTTCAACATACACATAGCCACACCATTGGGTGTCCATAACACAGTGTTCCAGGCCGAATGCATGGGTATATCCCTTGCCGCTTCAGCCATCATGGCCAGGGAAGTAAGGACCACTCGATAAGAATACTCTCAGACAGTATGGCTGTTCTGCAAGCGCTAAACAGTCACACTGTTGATTCTGGGCTGATATACGAGTGCCACCAACGCCTCAACCAGGTGGGTGACCTCAATAATATAACCATTCAATGGATCAAGGGACACAGCGGTTCGCGGGGCAATGACGCAGCCGACGAACTTGCCAGAAGGGGGTCGAGCATGGCACCAGTGGGGCCTGAACCCATCACGCCACTCCCCTTCGGGTACCTACGCTCTCTGGTAAGGAAACGAACCAGGGAACAACATCACAAAATATGGGTGGACCACGGTGAGTGCAGGCAGGCTAAGGAGGCTCTCCCTACAATCGACGGCCGCCTCACGAAACAGGTTCTCCGATTAACAAAACAGCAGCTGCGCACAGTTACAGCTGCCCTAACTGGCCATGGGTCATTTAATAAACACCTCTTTGTCATAGGAGTCACAGACAGTCCGCTGTGCAGAGCTTGCATGGAGGACGACGAGACAGCAGCCCATGTGCTGTTAAACTGCCCGGTGGTCGCCACATACAGGGCCAAGTACTTCGGTAACCCAGGTACCCTACGTGAGATTGTCAGTGACACCAAGGCGTTGCTGGCCTTCTTTGAGGAGCTGGGGTGGATCGAATAACAGATTTTCCCACCCGTACGCAAAATACGCGCTTTGACGTGGAGTTGTGGATACCAGCCCGTATTACCTATTACCTATTACCTATCCAGTGTGAACTTACAGAACTTGTAAATGCCAAGCTCAAGTCAACTTAAAACAGCACCATATACATTAACGAGATTCATAAAAAGGGAATTGGAGAGCCAACAAAATAACTTTAATGTACATATTGGCAGGGCAGAGAAGTTGACAAACCTGAAGAGCTCTGATAGTTGTGATAGTCTCGACTGTCTGAATGCAGAACACAAAAGCAGTTTTAAGATACAAGTTAATTGATGTCTTATATGTAAATATCCAACAGTGGACAAGATTAACCAGACTATTATTACATCATATTGCTGCAATATTAAGTACAATGGAGAATGTTTATCAATAAGAATTATGTAAGTATCTATTTGTTGTTTCATTTTATCGTGTATCAGAATTCCAATAATGGAACAAAATATATCTACATAATAATGAATTAAGTTCTGTTTATTATGAATAATTAATTTGTGTTATTCATACTTTTTATTCAGGTTATTCATTAAAATTGGATTACCAACCTTTGGCAGTAAGGAACTAGTGTAATTTTTTAATATAGTATTAATTACAAAACCATACATACAGGAATAAGGAAAGTTTATTTCAATTGGAATTTCTCAGTAGCAGCCCGGAGTCTTGATTTGTGCCAGGGTGATGACTATAGGCTTGCCCCCTATTATATGGGACTTAAACATAACTGGCTATGGCTTGAATTTGAATGAATTCAAAGTTAGACTAATGACAGATGCAAATAAGTGTCTCAACCATTATACAGACCCAGAAAACATTATGGTGTGTGCTGATTGTTCTATTACGCTTGCTTTGCGGACAGTGAACATCCTGTCTATAATATTTCTTGGTAACAATACCAATTTGCATGTTTTATGCACCGAGTCAGGAATTCATAGGTACAGTACATCAACTCTTTACTTTTAAGAGACAATCAACAATATTAGGAATATGAAAACATTTGAGTACCTTTTTAACAATGATATAACAATATAAATGGTTTATCATAAGCTTAATTTGAAAAGCATTAGTATTTTACATGTTAAATTAAGTTTAATCATAATATATAAAAATAAGTAAAATTTGTTTACTTTAGTTAGTTGACTCAATATGAACACCATTGTTTCAGAGGGTTGTCTTAGGGGCGGCATCATCAATCACTTATCATATTTATTTCTAATTTACTATAATATTTTTTCTGACCAATAATTTAAAGGAAAGGAATATGAAGATACATAATTACGGACATTAACATTAATGTAAGTAGCCCAGATTCGACTTATTGAGCTGATGGGGCCTACCCAAAGGGAAGATAGAAGTTCCATTTGAGAGTTACTTAAAAGTAGCTTTAACAACTATTTTTATGCATAGCAGAATCTTTAAACTTCAATCATCTGTACTTACTAAACGCTGTAAGCCAATATTTGTCATTGGTAATCATAATAGGTGTAAAATTAGAATGTTATTTAGGAAAAAAATCGAGGATTGTTGTTCTAATCCTAAACCTAGAACATGACTAAACTAACCCACTTACGTTACGACTTTACGAGTAAACAATTGCTTGAAACATATCAATTCAGTTTTACCGAAACTAGCTCGCAAATTTCAACGATAAATACAAGACCAGTCTTTAATGCGTAATTATGAATTGCAATGCGCAATTAAATGAACGCCGGTTGCAAATTAATCGATAACATGACATGACGGTCGTGACTTGTAAAATTAACAAGCGTTTTTAATAATTAAAAATTGACGTACCTTTAGTAGACAAAATGCAACAATTATTATCTTCTGCACAAATACTTATTTAGGTAACGACAAAGTTTTTATAATAACTTGAATTATTAACCAAATTTTATTGCGAAACAGGAATACCACAAAAAAATGGCGGCAATGGTAAAAAAAAGATGTTTGGTAGGTTTTCTCGTTGTATTACCACACTTTTTAATTATCTACCATTTTGTTAATCGATTCAAAACCAAAGAAATTAAATATTTAAAACGAATATTCATCTAACTGGCTAGGTGGGCGACGAGCAGTCGTTCTACGTTCTATAATAATTACGTTAGTGAATTACGTACTTACAATAACAATTTGACTACTAACAATCCAGAATTATTTAGTTGTGGTAAAGTATGTTAGGCGAGCGAGAATATCTGCCTAATTTGCCTGTTCAGTTATTGTAAAAGTTACCTTTGCCTCCACCGTTCTGTAACTTAAAAAAAAAAATACTTACCATGTCAAATAAAACTGTCAAAGATGTGTGATCAGGGTAGATACGAATAAAATATTTGGCGAGAAAATTACGATTTGTTATAAACTGTGTGTCTGTTTAGAATTAACTTTATTTTTTATCATTGTAGTTTGTGTTTAGGAAGACGCTTACCATGAGGAATACCTAGTGAAAGTACTACAAAACATAATTAAATTACTATTTCTGAATTCCGAGAAATGAAAAATGAATAACAGCTCGGATTATATTTACTGGTCCGAGCTACATTGCTCAAAAGATGCTCTTACAGATAATTATGGGTGGTTCATGCAGTTCCTGTTGGCGGTTTTGGCGTTTACTTGTTTAGTAGGTAAGAAGTTTTAAGAGTTCAAGGTAGTTTGATAGCGATACCAATATTGCGTACGTTTCTTCACTACGTTGCTCAATGAGACTCAGTTCATTTTCTAAGCTAACGATTTTGTAAACTTAATTACTATAATTCTAACACCTCTAAGCCTCTAAGTAATAAAATATGTGAATAAACAATATTGACAGTTTTAAGATAACTTATCTTATGTGTACTGGACTTAGACACTAAATGACTATCAATATCGAATAATGCACTGTATTGTCCTATCTATATTATTATTAAAATACTACTGTTTGTATAGTAACGACAAGATATTTTTTTTTCATTGAAGGTAAAAGATTTTGTGAGCCGCGGTATGCACGGAGGCCATGGCTTATTTGGTTCTACGACACTTCAAAGCAAGGATTGGGAGCACTGATCATACATGCAGCCAATGTTTGGCTGTCACCACACCTCACTGGGAACCCATGCACATGGTATGCAAAGTTAATGAAAAAATAAATTAATAATACTAGCCTGTTATTGTCCCACCGCAGGGCAAAGGCCTCTTCTCGTAAAAGCTATAAGCATTTAAAGAAAAATTGAAAGTATTATACTTATTTTTGAGTAAATATTATTGTTTCAGCAAAGAGGCATGTCCATATTCTGATATATAGAGTATTTCTCGGGCTATTTTCGCATCAATAAAAGACTGGGAAAAATAAATTTAAAACAGTATGGACATTGACCATGACTCACAAATTATAAATTACTATCAACACATCAATGTGCAAAATCGATGTAAAACAATCAATTGTGAACCTTAACTTATAGCAATAGGATCTAATATTCCATGTATTTCTACTGAAGCCTGTAAAGTACTTTTACCAAGATATTATTATTCTTTGCCTTGTTCCAAGTATATACAGCCTTTGTTAAAGTGAATGTAATTGTCTTAACAGGTACATTGTGAACTTTATGCTGGATTCCACACTGGGCCTGCTAATAATATGGGCAGGCATCAGATTAGCTCAGCATTGTGCAAGAGCTTATGACATACCACTCATTAATTTTGGTGAATATGGTAAGTGTAGAACTGTCTTATTAATTACATTTAAAATTTAAGTGATTGCACTTCACCAGCGTGTGTCATTGCAATTTAAACCTTATGTCGAAGACATTAAATTCACACGACGGCTACTCGTAATTTGCCGACGTAAGTAATGTCTGTATAACCATAATTATACGGCAAGCCTTTTCAAAGCAGTAAACTTTAAATTAAATAGAGTTTCTTGATATAAGAAGAAATTACTGTAAGATTAAACTAGATGTTTGATAAGTATCAATAAAATGTTGACCAGACAACATAAACGCCTGACAGGCTCTAAAAGGCATGGATTCTGAAAAGAAAGCTTATCAGGCCGCCACTTACTGGGCTGACCAAAATAGCTCAACAGGCTGCACGAAATAGCACATCATCATGCTTAGCATGACCACAAAACCGGGTTTAGTCGACGGAAGAATAGACAAAATGACAGATAAACAATCACAATCTGTCATTTTACAAAACCCATAGAAAACCCGTTTCTATGGTTGTCATGCTACGTGTGCAGGCCGCACAGAACAGCCCATTAGGCCGCACGAAGAAGCCCATCAGGCCTAATGAAATAGCCTATCAGGCCTATCGAAATAGCTCAACAGGCTGCATGAAATGTATCAGATAGACATTTATTGATAAATAATAATTATTTCTGTAAATTGGTTAAAAAAACACTTTTACACGATAAAATAATAATAATAGTTTTAAAACAATATGGTGTTTCTTATCTGACTACAGGCTGAGAAGAAACACCAGAACAAATTCGGTAGTTGGTCACAATCTCTTTTAAAGACCAGATATAATCTTCGTCAGGCCTAATGAGGACCTTGCAGCTTAGTGTCTGAGATAGTCTTTTGAGGAAAGAATTATTAATTCAAAATACAACCAACTACAACTTTAATTTTTCTATCAGGTAAGCCACCAATGTGTGCAGCATGGATATGCCAGTGTATACTGTACGCAGCTCTGGCAACCTTCGCGAAGTCAGTGCTAGCCCTGGTGCTGCGGCTACCACCAGTGGTAGCTGTGCTGTCCAACTTGAGACTGTCGCCCGTCTCCGACCCCCGACTGGAACTGGCGGTCGTTATGCTCATAATACCCTTCTTTGTTAATGTAAGTATTTTTTTTTACTTTATTAGCTTTGCGCGAGAGAAACTTTTTTCGGACTTAAATTAAACGGAAAAGTCACACATTTAAGAAATGGTTCTCATGTTAGAAGCGCATTAAGGCTGTCACAGACAGACGCGGCACGACTCTGGCGGAATAATTTCTATGAAAACTTCACGGAATTTTTTCTACCGTTGTCGCGTCACGCCTGTTTGCGAGTTCCTTTAACTGATAGACAGAATTATAATTTGTAAAAATACGTTTGTCTACATCAAAGTCTTAGTCGCCAGAAAAAAACATTATGGCGCCCGCCGTTTAATCTTTTGTGCGAACATTCCCATTGTGAGTAATTTTCCATTTGAAAATATAAATTATATAGCTGCAACATGCGTTGCAATGCCACTTATTTTAAAAAGTAAGTATATTTTTTTGCGGTTCACTCGCTGGTTGTCCTCAGAACACCCTACTTAGGTTTCATCAACATCGATCCAGCCCTTTCGGGGTCCATAGCGGACAAACAAACAAACATTACTTTTTATTTATATAGATATATTATAGTCGGTGTCAATCTAAAAATAAATCATTCGAAAATTTGAGGATTTTTAAGCACTTATGAAAATTATATCGTAGATAGGCAAAATCATTTTATAACCTTGTTTCCAATTGATGTTATTTCCACTTAAACATCAACTTTATGCGAGAGTAAATAAAGTTGATTTTAGACTATACTCCATTTGAAATAAGATTAGACATTTAGAGCCTGCGCGCACTAGCGATTTAAGTTGGCCGATAGTTTGATCGGTCAGAGGATCAGTATAGAGTTCAAGTTGTTCAAGTGCGCACACTGCCATATAACTCTATACTGATCCTCTGACCGATCAAACTATCGGCCTACTTATATCGCTAGTGCGCGCAGGCTCTTAAACAAACCTTTTTTTACAGTTCGTTCAACCGATTTTGGCTTCTATACCGTAGGCATAAGGATGGCATTAAAAGCAAAAAAGTGGTTGCAATACCCAACTGTTTACTGCAGCTGCCATTTGTCATGCCACCAACGCAATAGAAGTCAAAATCGGTTGAACGGACTGTAGAAAAGGTTCATTTAAAAAGTCTAATCTTAATGGAGTATAGTACTGTTCAAAAAGTCGTCAAAAATATATAGTTGTAGCGCAAACTGAACCTTATGAGTAGGCATTACAGTTTTTCCTAATATTTGTGTTTGTTTGCATGTTGGACAAATAAATTGCGAACGCAGATTACTTATAAAATTATTTCTCATTGAAATAATCTTGAAACAGTTCTTTAACACATAATATACGTGTAATCGGGCGATACATATTTACTCGCGTCGTGCGATAACGACTACTTCAGCTACTTACGTAAAAGTTAAACACTTTCCATCACTTAAAAAAAAAAACTAAATTAATAAAGATAAGAGAAATACGTACATACATAAACTCACGTCTTTTTCCCATGGGGGTAGACAGAAACTACAGAATGCCACCTGCTATGATCCTTACATACTCCCTCTAGAAAAGCAAACATACAATACATGGTGATGTAGGGAATAGGTCCAGCCATATTTTACCAGTAGGCATGAAAAAATTACAAAGTAATGTACAAAATGTTAACAAGAACAACTAAAAAACCAAACGTTATTCTTATTAGCTGGACAAGTATAATTAATTCAGAAACTTAGTAGGTTATATTTGTAGGTAACACTTGAGTAAACAATTACTCCTTTTAGGTACAACTATTCGTCACATGCAACGAGGGTAAATCATGTAAGTCAATAAGAGGGAGTCAACAAAACGTCGCAGTCCATTCGTATAATATTGCATCACTCGCTATGTTATTATTAATGTCCTGAACATTGGCTATACAATTTACGTACATACAAATACCAGGAACTATAGAAAGTTAGAAATCCTCGTTCTACGATACATACTTAGTCCCATCGTCTACGGTGTCCCATGTTAAGGCTCCTACAAACAGGCGCGACACGCGACGCGACACAAAGACACCGCTCGTCGCGCGACGCGACGTACCTTTGTGTCGCGTCTGTTTGTAGGAGCCTTTACTGTGCCGCCGCCGGTACCTTCGTACCAGTCTCATTCTCAAACTCAAAGCATTTATTTCAATTAAACCATTTACAGGCACTTTTGAATTGTCAAGGAATCGGTCAGTCAGAAATATGAAGCTAGTTGCCCATTCCAAAGCGTAGTAGGTAGGTACCTATGGAGAAGAACGGGCAAGAAACTCCACGGACACTCTTTTAAATAAAAATTGTTACAAAATATTGGTTACATCATTCATGTTGAAATTATACATGTGAGAACAATGTAGAAAGACGTGCACGTTAGAAGCACGTGATAAAAAGACAAAACAAAGAACAATTCAAAAATTAAAATAATTAACAATAAGCCGTGGCAACTAAGAGATGACCAGTCCCAACTGACGGCGCCCGTTCACGAACATGACACATGGATTAGCACCAGCTCAACCATTAACTAATTCACATACATTTACGTTATTTTAGCAAATACACCTCCAACTGATCGACTGCATAAGTAATTTAGTTTCCCTTTGTTACCAATAGGTTTTTCCGTTTTGGAAAAGAACCCTGGCCCCACACCCTATTTTTAGCGAAGAAAGACATGCATAGGTTCACAGCGCTATTAATCACGCATTCACTATAGGAACGTATATAAAAGTGATGTACCTATGCGTTGCGTTCTCACCCAACGCTAGCCTTGTAGGACTTCAGGGCTATAATAACGTCTACATCACACAATACGTATGTATCCTATACTATTAAACGAGCAATATTTGTATATGCATATATTTATTTGTTTGTATATAGATTTCTAGTCACGTTCTCGAAATCGTCTCTAACGGTTTCGAGGAAAGTTGCAATATAGGGGTTTACGGCGGCGAAAAATCGATCTAGCTAGGTCTCATATCTGCGAAAATTAGTTTTGCTCCGTATTTTCACCCGAGCAGAGCTCGGTCACCCAAAGTTTAGAACAAGATAATGAATAATGACATGACATTATTGACAATAGAATAATTATCATACCAACATGGAATTAGTAAGTACCTACTATCATGGCAGCATGGAATTAGTAGGTACTATCCTATACTATTAAATTACTATTCTCTATTTTCACCAGAGCTCGGTCGCCCAGGTACTTCTTATCTTTAAATGCTTACTTAAAAGACACAACAAATTTAAAGATTAGAACTTAAACGAATGTTCGACTTGGACTCGTAATCTTTAAAAGGCCAATGACCTCGTCATCTATGCTAATGATATAAAGAGATAAAATTTGTTTGTTTGTAAGTTTGTATGTAGGGGGTAATCTCTGGAACTACTAGTCGGATTTGAGAAATTCCCATGTCTCTGAATTATTTAATGTTGAATAGGAAAACCTATTCAATGAACTGATTGTAAGTAAGGTACTGTCTGACCGAAACTGGTTTTTACGTCCGAAACCGAAACCGAATTTCGGCAACAGTCTCAGTTTCGGCGAAACCAAAACCGAAACTTCCTTACAAGGGTCATGTTTTGAGGGGAAAATAAAGAAAACGTTATTATAATCAGCCAGCCTTTATTTTTATTTTTTTAATAAATCACACGAAAACTCACAACCAACAAAACAAACTGCAAACACAAGCTAGTCACGACATGATTAGGCACGTGGAAGCGGCAAAATGTTTTCGTCGCTTACTCGCATGGATGGAATTTAACGCGCTGAACATGACCGATCACAGCGCGAGAACTCCCGAATGCAGATTCGGTTTCGGTCGTAGTTTCGGCAGGTTTGCCGCCGAAACCGAAACTAAACCGAAACTCGTTTTTTTTGCCGAAACTCGACCGAAACCGAACTTTCGGTCGGACACTAAAGTAAGATGATGTGAAGAGATGAGATGAGAAGATGTAAGTGTATCTAATTCCAATCCAATTACTGTTTATATTTTTTGTTTTTGTTTTATTGTTTCGGTTTCGCTATCTATAAGTGTATACTGCTTTAAAAAAATCTTATTTAGTCAAATGTTAATGATGGTCAACCGTTTTGTGAATACTCGCATACTAGCTTGTAACGTGTAGGAAAGAAATGTACAGTTTTTGTCGTGGAATCTTCTAAACTAATATAAAGAGGTTAAATTGTTTGTTTGTAAGAGGTAAAGAAAGAAAATACATTTATTACAAAAAATATTTCACTTATATAATGCTAAACTATTGCTGGGTGCCATTAGGTCATGTTTTATAGTATAATTGACTTCAACGCGGACGGAAACTGCAGGCAGAAGTAATAATAATTTACAGTGTTTGTTCCCAGCAATCCCTACTAATATTATAAAAAAGGTGAACGTTTATATGTTTGTTACTCAATCACACAAAAACGGCTGAACGGATTTGGATAAAACTTGGGAGTCAGATAGTTTATCACCTGGTTCACAGATAACATAATACTAGTATAACACACGTTTTACTACCTGTTCAAGGTCCCTAGGTATCTTTGAAATATGTTCTTCAGGATACCTTTTATCCCGTAGTACGTTCCCGTGGGATAATTTCCGACTTCAACGCAGGCGAAGCCACTGGCAAAAGCTAGTTACAAAATAAATGGATTTCTATATCTCGGTTGGTATTATATCAATATGAGGACAATGGACAAAGAAAAGTATGGATAAGCTAATTTTGCTTCGTCGGTTGACGAGCGCCGGCCATAGAGGTTGATCTTTACTGTCGAGATAGAAAAGATAGTTCAAATCTCTATTGAATGTGAATCACACTACATGTAAATTCAACGTGAATATTTTATTCATTCCTTAATTATTTATGACGTCATACTGTCGTTGGGATGTAGGTTAATTGGTTCCGACATCGTCTCTTTATTAGCACTAGTAATAAAAATATTGATAAAATATATCATTGAGTGAAGGCACGCCCTTTGTTCTACATGTCTAAACCGAAACTGACAGATGTACCGACCTACTTACAGATAGATAGGTAGTCTTCATAACAAGCTATTGCATAACAAGATATTGTTTCAGATATTAATATTCTGGGTGACAGACAACTTCCTCATGTACCATCCGCGAGGAGTGAGCTCAAAACTAAAGACCAAGGTAATATAGATCATATCTTTTTATCCGTAAGGTTATTAATTTATTTTAGAGGTATGAAGAACAAGGTGTAAATTTCACTCATCCTCTATAGAAAAGGGAGGATCTTCCGCCCAGACGGGTGTCGTGTCTGGTGGGCAACTGCCACAAGATTGATGTCGAAAAGTTATATATATGATATGCTGATCACGCGGTAAACCCTGCTTGCGCGATACAGGATTTGTCTGACGTCAGGGGCCTTACTCCCGACAGCTTCGAGTTCTGAATCAATAGAGTTCTATTCGAATTCAATGCCGATTCATACTCTTGAATCCGACACTAGCGCACGATGGTGCGGTGGTTCGAAACGAAACTAATTTCGATCGAGAGATTCGTTAGGATCGACACAGGTCTTTGATGCGTAGTTCGCATGAGGCGTTGTCGATGCCACCACAGGATAAAGGAAACATGCTGCATAGAGCATCTAGCACTTTCAAAGCGCACCTTGAAATCCTTCCATGGCTTATACATGTTGCATGGAATAACTGGAACAGTTTATACATCGTATTCTTTGTTAATTTCGCAGGTGAGATATCAATCCATCAAAAAGGAGAAATCAGGTTCGGAGGAGGACAGAGACTCAGCGGACGAACGTCTTTTAGGAGCCAGCGTATGACCCTGCAGGAAGCCCAGTGTATTTCGGGCTTAAATCGTAATCTCTTAGAGTAGTGCACACGGCTACACATCAAGCTATATTGCAGTTTATGCTGATCTCGCATTGTCTAGGATTTTCGTACAATGCGAGGTCAGCTTATACTGGAAATGTATAGCTTGATGTGTAGCCGTGTGTAATAGCCATCCTAGCATATTAAACAACTGTATGTTATGACGTCACCCCCAAATGTTTTGTGGATTAAACGGTACTAAGATAAAACCTAAGGAGGTAAGTGGGGGGAATCCCACTCGTTTGTTTAATGTTCTCGACCGCCTAGTAATAGAAACTACTGGTCCATTACTGACTTGCCATGCCGAGTTCCTCAATCATTGATTCACGACTCTCCGGCCAGGCTTCTAGTTGGTTGGTAGTCCGGTTAGATAACGAAATAATGAAAATCAATACTAGACTTTTGATCAAATAATCGTTAATCGATTATGAATTTCTCACTTCCATTTTACTCGAATTGTCATCGATACGTCCTGTAAAATTGTGTGTTTTGTATATATGTGTAAATTAAAGGTATATTAGTGGGTATGGCAAGTTATGTAGTACTTTGCGATCAAAATAGGAATGAGCGTCCGCCATGTTGTAACGGATCAGCTGTCAGACCAAAGGTTAACGTATTAAAAATTAAAAAAATCGCGTACATATCCATGTGAAGTCCGGGCGAAGTCAGTCCTAATTTTATTTTGATCGCAGGGTGGGTAGTTAAACATGGTGTATAATATATTTATAATGTAACATGGCACCTATTAAAAAAAATATATATATTTAGACATTTCAAAATTACCTATACTTAAAACTTCCATAGACTATGACTTAAGTAATATCGAATCACAATTATTTTAGTTTTTATAAATGCTTATTTTATAAATAAATATAAAATTATTGTAAAAAGACTTTATATTGATATTGTTGCTTCTTTTGAGGGCAAGACTTGGTAGTTCGGACGATTGTGCTAGCATAGTATATTTGCTATGTATAGTGTGGCCATAATTTGAATAGTATTTTTTTTTTTGTTGTATTGAAATGAGGTATTAGTACCCTGTGAGATGTTTGTGAATATTATCTCTGACTAAAGAAGTTAGAGAACTAAACATGTTTGGAATTGAGAGGTCGCTTTACTAATTGAACGCTAAAATAAAAATATATCATGTACAAATATGCCATTTTGCTTCAAACAAATTTTATATTATATAAAAAATATATTTTTATACGTTTTACTTTTGAAAATATGATAATTTTAATGTTCCTACACGGTATAGTACTTAGATTCTCATAGTAGTGCCATGTGTATTTTGATTTTTTTATATATTATGTACACCAACATCGAATAAAGACTGAGAAAGTCGTGGGAATCATATCTTCCTATAAAATTCCATTTGAATTCCACTTGATTAGGGTAGCTTTACACTTGTTTAGTATTACATCTACATTACGTTACACTTAATGGCATTTGTGAGGCAACCTGCGGGTGCGCTTGTTGAATAAAAATAAATAGAGTGTTTGTTACCATTTCTAAGCTGACTGGAAACTATCTGGTAATTAAGAGCTCATATCTTTGATCAAGTATATTTAATCGAAGGCTACTTGCAGGGTAGCAAGTTTTTTTATAACTGTAAAATTAATAGAATACTTAACTGATTTGTCATACTATTTAAAACATACTTATTTCTCATTGGATAGATAACTAATTTTTCACATTGTTAAAATTTATTAAATACCATCTGACTACGATCTGATTTGATTCAACAAATAATAAAATGATATTACTTTACTAAATAGTGTGTACCACTACTTTATGAAAACAAAAATCATCTATGATTGTGATGTAATGTAAATATTGATAATAAGGACAAGTTTTATAAAAACTATGATGTATATAATGACCCATTATTATAATATACATTACAACATATTTGTGCATCTGTTCATTGTTTGTGCGAATATAATTCACCTACGTGTTCATTGTAGTTTTATTTTAAATGTTTATTTTTATATCAAGTTTACCCGTCCTGCCGCGGCGATTAACGAGTAGCGAGTAGAGCTAGCAACTGAAAACGAGTTGGGGAGCAGCGAGTGCGCGACGGCGACGAGCGATTACTCGCTGGTATGCGTGAGTCTCTCAGCGAGTGTTTTGGCGCTTAGCGAGCGTCCCTGAGTGAGTACTCTCTTGATAGCTCTTGTCGCTGCGACAAACAAGTACTCGAGGCGCGACGGTGTGAACAGTCTGCTATCAACAATTAATATACATATCTCTTTTACTTACACGAGACCTAGAATCTTTTGTGCGTTTCTCGAGCGAAAATCGTTGATAGCTAGTCGCTCTCTCGTCAGTGCAGTGATGGAACAGGTGCCTTTCTCGTCATTGCAGTGGTGGAACAGGTGCCTTTCTCGTCAGTGCAGCGGTGGGACAGGTGCCCCCGTCAGTGCAGCGATGGTACAGGTGCCTTTCTCGTCAATGCAGCGGTGGGACAGGATGCCTTAAAATGGCACATCATTTTCAAGAAAAAGTTCGGCTATATTGCGTCGCGCGCCGTCTTTGTCACTCATGCATGTATGACTGCTGCTGCACGTATCAAACAATACCGTACAATATCAGACAATTTATTGGCAAAAGTATAAAAACTCAACCAGACAAAGCAAGGTATTCCTCGCTCTCTGCTGTGTCGGCGTGTGTATCTCGACTTCTCAGTATACGCACTATATGGGAATGACTTTATGATGCGTTTCCACTGAAGCAGAGACGAGCGGACTGGAGACATGCAGAAATCGCTCGATGTGTTGGTTGATTCCTACATGTCTCCGTTTCAGTGGAAATTCACCCTAAACCAGACCTTGGTAAAAATATTAACTCATCAACAAGGTTGGCACTTTGGTAGCTGGGCTTATTGACTCCAGTTGGCAATTTGAAATTAATTAAAGCAGGTCATCGTCATTATTATTCAAGGAGCTGAATAATGTGTACTACTGGACATAGACCTCCTCCATCATGGGTCGCCTACACACGCTGCGCCTACCGGTACGCAGTCGTCATTCCATATTTTTTCAGCCACGGGCTATGTCCCGTGAGGCGTCCGGGACGGAGGATTACTTGCAAACATTTTTGACGGCCCGAATCCCGATTTTCCCTGCCCAGAACTGTGAAGATAGAGCCATATGTCTATGCACGTACTATCCCGACTATCCCCTATTATTTTCTTTCGTTCTTTCGTTGTAAACAAAACGGTTCCCATGGTATTATTGAGTTCTACATTCAAATGTGACATCAATACACAGCATTGAGTTAATTTCTACGTCGAAATGAATTTTGTTGCAATGCTTTATATTTGTTAAAAACAATATTTTGTTACAAAGAATTGTTTTATTAATTTAGAAACTGTCAGAATGGACGAAAGTGATTTAAGAAAGCTGCTGACGACGAAAAATGGGTGTCGTGTGCCATTGATGCGGCCTGTACCCGATGTACACCAGATGGACAAACTGCCGTTCGTACCGCTACCACCTTATAATAGAATCAAGGTAAAACTATTGATTGATTCATTGCAGAACTTCATGTCTCCAAGCGTCTGGGAGCTAATACACTTTCATTAGAGTTTAGACGTACCTAGATCCGAGTTCATCCACGAATATAACATAATGCTATGTATATGATTTTAGTCCTATACCTACCTGCTTATTTAACCGATATCTACGAGGTGGAATAGAACAATATGACAAGTTCTGGGTTCGATTCCCAGGTTAGGGCCAACTGCAAACATTGTGCGTTACCCGCATATATTTAGTGGTCTGAAATCTGTTTAGTTGTTTTATTGATAGACACGTGAAGCCACACACTGTTGACCATACTAGCAATGATCGTCTCTCGTCTGAATGATGATGCTCCCCGCATACGTGACACTGTAACAATGAGCACCCATTCCTACACGTCCTTCAGGTCTTTAATTGACACAAAGCTAGATACAACCTCACACTAGAACTAGATTTTTCAAAACAATTATTTATTTTAGGACAAACAACAAAGCTTCCGTAAGATCCTCGAGGAAAAGGCTACCGAGAGGAAAATAGAGATAGCTCGGCCGCCGCCTCAGCGGAGAGAACGAGACAGGTTAGAGATATCACAGTCACGACACATCGCAGTACTGCGAGAATGCGCCCAAAAAATACAACCGCCACCCATGTCTAAAGTTTGGGAGCGAAAAATTTGCAACTTGGTCCCCGTCAAACTACGAAACATGTATCCAATTGTGATGGACGAATTGATCAATGAGAGCAAACTCGAATGGAACAAAAATCTCCACGACCTCGCGGTTAAGACCATCATCAGAGATGAACCCGGAGTTTCTAGGATAAGGTATCAAGAACCTAACTTTAAATATAAAGGCGTTACAGAAAATTATGAGAAAATGCTAATGTTTCGTAAAAAACTAGTTGATGGTGCCCTCATATTACATCCTTTCATAAGGCTAGTACTAGAGTCTTCCGAAAGAATGTTTCCTAAATGTATCATTAACTTGGCGAAGTATAGGGAACAGGGTGCTTTAAAATTAAATGATTTTCTAGCAAAAGTTCTGGAAGAAATCAAACGCGCTGAGTATCTTGTTTCTAGCTCATGGTATGGAATCCTTGTTAACTGGCTCAAAAATCCTAGATGTCTCCGAGGTATGCGTCGTAAGAAAATACCAGATTTTGTGAAATGTGCGACCAAAATGATAGCAATGCAGATTCAAGAGCTTATGCGAAGATCTATTGATGCTATTATAGACGGGCTTAAAGATCCAGACACGGTTCTTGTTCTGAATTTAGATCTAGATTTTGACGGAGAATTTATTTACGATCCAACACTGGAATATGTGTACGAAGTTTTTCATAATATCGCAGACAAAATATGTAACATTTCCCAAAGACTTATGCCTATAGAGCAGTATCTTAGAATACCATATAACTTTGACACATTACCAGTGCATTACAACAATTGGCTACACAAAGACGGTCATAAAAGACTACAACAACAATTAGATGTAGTATTCGAACCATTACTTCTTTATTTAGAAAAGCTACGAGTCGATTACAGTATGCTATACGGTTCGCCAGCGAAGGAAGCCTTGCTCAAATTTATTAAAGCAGAAGAAAAATTCGAAGTGTGTCGGGATAAGATAAAATATTTTCAAGAAATAGATTCCGAAATAACAGCTATTTTAGAAAATGAATATTTTAATTGTGCAACCGTTCGTCAACTCAGAATGGTGGACGGTTTGAAACGGAAAGCTTTGGAATTTGTTAATGACTTAATAGCGGGTATTGTCTGCGCTCATTTAAAAGAAAATGATAGCATATGTGCTGCATTTGAAGATATAAAAGCTAAAGCTCTTAAAGACCCAGAAAATGCGGCAGAATTAATAGAACAAGGAATTTATATTTTACATGCAAAAACAGTTTTAGTTGAAGCGTTAAAGGAAAGAATTCTGGTACAAATAAACATTATATCCAATCTTCTCGAGATGACTTCATTAACTGAAGAACACGTAGAATCTAACACACGAACCGTGAACTGGCTCAAAGACATTAAACCCATATTTGAAAGAAACGCTGCAGCATACGAAGCACATAAAGCAGAAATGGAAGAATACCTACTTGCTCAAATAGCATTTCTAAACAAAGAAGTTCTTGAAATGATACCGTATTTAGAGCTTTTAGACAACATGGACGATGTTGACCACACTCTTGAATACCTTGAATACGTGAGAAAACTTGTGCATCGGTTAGACGATTGTGATAAACTCGTTGTTTGGATTAACGCCGAAGAAACAACATTTAAATTTCCAAATACGAGCTATCCAGACTTAGAAGAATTAAAAGATTACGTTAAACCTTTTCACAGTCTTATATTCTTAGTTCATCAATGGAAGCGGAGTTATTATACTTGGATGGATGGACCTTTTGAATATATGGATCACAATCAAATAGAATATGATCACGATTTTTATTATAAGGAGTTCCTAAAGATAACAAAGGGTTACAGAAATAAGATAAAGCAACAAATTGCTGAAGGCGTGGAAAGACGTTTCCAGGGACTGGTAGATGATCCTGATGTCAACAATCTTCCGGCTCCAATGAAGCTGTGTGCTCAAGCTATCGCCGAATTAAAAGAATGGAGGCCTAATGTACAGATGGCCCATATAATGTGTAATCCAGCCTTAGTGCAGAGGCATTGGGATGAAATGTCTATCATTGCTGGTTTTGATTTGACTCCTACGGCGGGTACTACGTTGCGAAAGATTATTAACTTCAATCTCTCGGAGGACATTGACCAGTACGAAATTGTAAGTGTAGCAGCAACTAAAGAACTTGCTTTGATAACAAATCTCAACAAAATGATAGCTGAATGGACAGACATATGTTTTAAAACAAATCCATTTAAAGAGACCGGAATAAATATACTCACAGCACTCGACGATATTCAATGTGTTTTAGACGATCATATCGTCAAAACTATAGGTATGAGAGGCTCTGCATTCGTTAAACCTTTTGAAACTCAAGTTAAAGCATGGTATGAAAAAATTTTGAGGACTAACAGAACCATCGATGAATGGGGAAAAGTACAAAGTCAGTGGTTGTATTTATTACCCATATTCTCTTCTAAAGACATAGTTTCTCAGATGCCCGAAGAAGGAGTAATGTTTGTTGAAGTAAATAATACGTACCGCAGATACATGGCTTGCGTGGAAAAAGACCCTCATGCCCTTGAGCTCGCAGGTGCCGTCGGTGTGTTAGAATCTTTTCAAATTGCAACAGGACTACTGGAGAAAATTAATGATGGTGTCAATAATTACCTAGAAAAGAAAAGATTATATTTCCCAAGATTCTTTTTCTTATCTAATGACGAAATGTTGGAAATTTTGTCCGAAACAAAAAATCCTCTTAAAGTTCAGCCTCATTTAAAGAAATGTTTTGAAGGAATAAATAAACTAGTATTCGATGAAGAATTTAATATATCTGCTATGATATCTCAAGAAACTGAACAACTTGAATTTTTGGAAATTATTAGTGTTCAAGCTGCAAGGGGGTCTGTGGAAAAGTGGTTGGTTCAAGTCGAGGATCAAATGCTAAAAGCCGTTAAATCAGAGACTGAATTATCTTATTACGACTATCCAAACATGACCCGTAATGAATGGATACTTTCGTGGGAAGGTATGGTAGTGCTAGCTATATCTCAAATTTATTGGGCCGTTGATGTGCACGAATCTCTGGAAACACATAAATTAAGTGAATTAGACGCGTTTCATCGTTCGTTGAGTAAACAACTGAACGATACTGTTGCCGTAGTTCGACGTACTGATTTAACTAAATTAAACAGTATTACAATAAAAGCTCTCATTGTAATCGATGTGCACGCCAAAGATGTAATATTTGATTTAGTAGGGAAAGGTGTTACTGAAGTAACAGATTTTCAGTGGCTAGCACAACTTCGTTACTACTGGGAAGAGGAGAAGGTTTCTGTAAAAATTATAAATGCCGTAGTGAACTATGCATACGAATACTTAGGTAATTCCGATCGATTAGTAATAACACCTTTGACTGATCGATGTTACCGAACTCTTATAGGAGCTTACTATCTCCATTTAAATGGTGCCCCCGAGGGTCCCGCGGGAACAGGTAAAACTGAAACAACAAAGGACTTAGCGAAAGCATTAGCCGTTCAGTGCGTTGTATTCAATTGTTCTGATGGATTAGATTACAAAGCAATGGGTAAATTTTTTAAAGGGTTGGCTTCTTGTGGTGCTTGGGCGTGTTTTGATGAATTTAATAGAATAGACGTTGAGGTACTCTCTGTCATTGCTCAACAAATATTATGCATAGTTCAAGCCATTAGACAAAATGTAGAAACCTTTGATTTTGAAGGCACAACATTAATTCTAAACCCTGCTTGTTATGTTTGCATTACTATGAATCCGGGCTATGCAGGACGGTCTGAGCTACCTGATAATCTAAAGGTACTATTTAGAACAGTTGCAATGATGGTACCAGATTATGCAATGATTGGTGAAATTTCCTTGTATTCTTTTGGCTTTGTTGATGCTAGAAGTTTATCAGTAAAAATCGTTACTACATATCGACTGTGTTCCGAACAGTTATCTTCCCAAAATCACTACGATTATGGAATGCGAGCTGTGAAAACTGTTTTGTCAGCTGCAGGTAACTTGAAAAGAGATTTCCCGAATGAAAGCGAGAGCATTCTACTCCTTCGGTCTATCACAGACGTCAACTTACCCAAGTTCTTGTCTCATGATGTACCTTTATTTGAAGGCATAATATCTGATTTATTCCCCGGGATTACACTACCAAAACCGGATTATGTAAACTTTTTGGATGCCTGTCATGTTACATGTGAAATTAATAATCTCCAACCTGTAGATTGTTTCCTTCTTAAAATAACGCAAATATTTGAAATGATGATCGTGCGACATGGATTTATGATAGTAGGTGATCCTTTTTCTGGCAAATCAATGACATTAAAGATATTAGCAGAATCGTTAACATTGATGGAAGAGAGAAATCAACCTAACGGATGTGCATGCACGTACAAAGTGTTAAACCCTAAAGCAGTCACCATGGGTCAGCTTTACGGTGCGTTTGATCCAATTTCGTATGAGTGGACTGATGGTATTGTGGCAACAATCTTTAGAGATTTTGCTTCAGACGATACTCCTGTCAAGAAATGGCTCGTATTTGACGGCCCTGTTGATGCAGTTTGGATCGAAAACATGAATACTGTTTTAGATGACAATAAAAAGCTTTGTTTAACGTCGGGTGAAGTGATGGCTATGACTAGTGTTATGTCCATGATATTTGAGGTTGCTGACCTATCTCAGGCTTCTCCCGCTACCGTCTCTAGATGTGGAATGATATACATGGAATCAGTCTCACTTGGATTCAGACCGTTCTATACATCCTGGGTGAAAACCCTAAATCCTGTATGGTATGAAGACAATGAGGACTACATTTACACAATGTGTGATTGGCTATTTGATCCATTAATTTATTTCGTAAAAAAACACTGCAAACAATTAGTGACGGGTGGAGACGTCAATTTAGTAGTAAGCACGCTCAGACTTGTGGTCATGTATATGGATAATGCGATCGAAGGTGAAGAAGACACAAGGTATACTAGAACTTGGTTTACTGCTGCGTTTATGAGTAGTTTAATTTGGGGTGTTGGCGGCATACTTAATACCGATTCCCGTGAAAAATACGATCTTTTAATAAGAGAGTACTTTAGGGGCGAGAAGGGTTTGCCACCCTCGATAGATCGCATCGATGTATCTGTTCCCGTAGAAGGTATGCTTATTGATCATTATTACATGTATAAAGGTAAAGGTTGTTGGAAACCGTGGATAGACGCTGTGAAAGCAGTTGTTGTGAAGGAACAGATTAATTTACTTCAAACTGTTATTCCAACGTTGGAAACCGAAAAATACTATGCTCTATTAGAGTTACATACTCGATTCATGCAGCCTCTGCTTTTTATTGGACCAACGGGAACCGGGAAAAGCTTCATAATCCAAAATTTTTTGATGAATCGCATTTCTATGGACCTTTACACTCCAGGATTCATAACTTTTACAACTACTACCTCTGCCAATCAAACGCAAGAGCTAGTTATTTCAAAACTATGCAAGAGAAGAAAAAATAATTATGGTCCAACAAAAGGGAAACTAGCTATCATATTTATTGATGATATGAACATGCCTGCCACAGAAACATATGGTGCTCAACCAGCAATAGAGTTACTAAGATTATATTTCGATCAGAAACATTGGTATGACCTAAAAACAACGGATAAATTGTACATACATGATACCATTTTCTATGGGGCTATTGGACCAGTTGGTGGTAGTCGACAACTTATTTACCCAAGAATGCTTAGACATTTTAATATTTACTCAATTAATGAGTTTTCAAAAGAGAGTATGACTAAGATATTTACTACTTTGTTACAATTGGGTTGGAGAAGAAATGGATTCAGTCAAGACACACAGCCCGTTATAATAAACATTATTGCTGCTACAATGGAAGTTTATGATAATGCTACGGAACAATTAAGACCAACGCCTGCTAAATCGCATTATACCTTTAACTTAAGAGACTTTTCGAGAGTTATCCAAGGGTGTGCTTTGCTAAGAAAAGAATCTGTTGATAATAAAAAAACATTCATAAAGGTTTGGGTTCACGAAATTTTACGCGTGTTTTATGACCGACTTGTCGATGATGACGATCGTTCTCAGTTTTTCGAAGGTCTTAAACTAATCACCAGAGAATTCATGAGAGACACGTTTGAAAATGCCCTAGATCTTTATCAAGATGATAGAGGGGAAGTTACTCGCGATACTATCAAAGCCATGATGTTCGGTTCGTACCTAGACACAGACAGTCTAGAAGGTGAACGACGTTATGAGGAAATGCCTTCAAAGGAAGCTGTACTAAATGTAGCACTCTCAATGCTAGCCGAATACAATGCAATGCACAAATCAAAAATGACTATTGTACTATTTGACTATGCTTTGGAACATTTATCAAAGATTTGTAGGCTTTTATGCATGCCTTCCGGAAACGCTTTACTTGTTGGTGTTGGTGGTTCTGGACGACAATCTCTTACGCGTTTAGCCAGTACCATATTGGGTCAACAAGTATTTCAGCCTGAGATAACAAAAGCTTACAGCGTAAAAGATTGGCACGAAGACATAAAATTAGTCCTTCGTGAATCAGGTGGCTTGAATAAAGATACTACTTTCTTGTTTACTGAAGGTCAAATAAAAGAAGAAGTGTACATACAGAATCTAGATAGTTTACTTAACTCTGGTGAAGTACCTAATTTGTATGGCTTAGACGAACAACAAGAAATTCTTGAATTAACGCGTTTAGGAGCACAAGGAGGTAACAGGAATCTTGACATAAGTCCTTTACAAATACTGTCTTTCTTTGTTGGGCGCTGTAAAGCAAAGTTACATATTGTGTTGTGTTTCAGTCCAATAGGAAGTGCTTTTAGAACAAGACTACGTCTTTATCCGTCTTTGGTTAATTGTTGTACTATTGACTGGTACGACAGTTGGCCCGAAGACGCTTTAGAAATGGTTGCACATTATTATATGATTAAAGTTAATGTACCTGATAAAGTGAAAGCAGCTGCCGTAATAGCTTGCAAAAGATTTCATGTAGAAGCTCGGCTCATATCGATTGAATTCTACAATACACTTGGAAGGAAAACCTATATTACGTCAGCGTCTTATTTGGATTTAATAAAATCATTTACCTCGTTAACTAACAGAAGGCAAAGAGAAATCAGAGCAGCGAAACTTAGATATACTAATGGTTTAGATAAATTAGGTCAAGCAGCAGATGCAGTAGCAATAATGCAACGTGATTTAAACGCTTTGAAACCTCAACTTATGATTATGGCTGCTAAATCAGCTAAGATGATGCAAGAAATAGAAGTAGAAACTGCAATCGCCGATAAAGCTGCCGCTCAAGTAAGAGAGGATCAAAAAGTTGCAAATGTTCAAGCGGCGGCTGCACAAGAACTTAAAAAAGATTGTGAAGCTGACTTAGCTCTCGCGTTACCAATTTTAGAAGACGCTATTTCAGCTTTAAATACTTTAAAACCAGCTGACATAACGATTGTAAAATCCATGAAGAATCCCCCATTTACTGTGAAGTTAGTCATGGCGGCAGTGTGTGTGATAAAAGGTGTCCAACCTGATAAAATCCCAGATCCAGACAACCCTGGAAAAAAAATATTGGATTTTTGGGGCCCTAGTAAAAGACTACTAGGAGACATGAGTTTCTTGGAGTCTTTAAAAAACTTTGACAAGGATAATATCCCTGTTCCTACCATGAACAAGATTCGAAAAGAGTATCTTAGTCATGCACAATTTAAGCCTCATATTATTGCAAAAGCTTCGACAGCTGCTGAAGGTCTATGCAAATGGATTATTGCCATGGATATGTATGATGCTGTAGCAAAGGTCGTAGGCCCTAAGAAAGCAAAATTATGGGCTGCTGAAAAAGAATTCGCAGAAACAATGGCTATTTTGGAAGAAAAGAAAGCATTAGTAGCCAGATTAGAAGCCAGGTTGGCAGAATTGAACGAAGCATTAGAAGAAGCTAATATGAAAAAGAAAGCATTGGAAGACGAAGTACAGTTGTGTCTTGATAAATTGGCTAGGGCTGAAAAGTTAATCGGTGGCTTAGGTGGCGAAAGAATACGTTGGACACTGGCTGCTGAAAATTTACAGACGTTATTTGATCATTTAGCTGGGGATATCCTTGTGTCATGTGCCATCATGGCTTATTTAGCACCGTATACGTTGCCTATCAGAACCAAAATGATTGACCAATGGCGTGACTTAGTTATAAAATTACAAATGCCACATTCCGAACAGTTCGTATTTAAAGACATATTAGGCACTGATATTAAGATTCAAAATTGGTGTATAGCTGGACTACCCAGAGATTCATTTTCCGTCGATAATGGTGTCATACAAGACAATTCAATGAGATGGTCTTTAATGATTGATCCGCAAGGTCAAGCAAATAAATGGATAAAAACGATGGAAAAAGGTAACGATTTGCAATTACTTAAATTTACTGATGGCAATTACATGAAAGTTATGGAAACTTGTTTGGAATACGGGAAACCTGCCCTCATAGAGTGTGTTATGGAAGAGGTAGATGCGCCATTAGACCCAGTTCTTTTAAAAAATACATATATGCAGGGAGGTAAAGAATATATTGCCCTTGGAGATAATGTATTAGAATATCATCCAAATTTCAGGCTTTACATGACGACTAAATTAAGAAATCCGCATTATTTGCCCGAAGTTTTTAACAAAGTAACGCTAATAAACTTTGCGCTTACTAAAGATGGATTAGAAGATCAGTTATTAGGCATAGTAGTAGCAAAAGAAAGACCAGATTTGCAAGAGAAAAGAGAAAAATTAATCGTTCAAAGTGCTGGTAACCGAGCAGCATTAAAACAAGTAGAAGATGATATCTTACGTACTTTACAAGAAACAAAAGGGGATATATTGGAAGATGAAAGTGCTGTTGAAGTTCTAGACTCTTCTAAAATTTTATCTGATGATATTATGAAAAAGCAGGAAGCTTCCTTGGAGACCGAGATTATTATAGAAAAATTCCGTCTTGGTTACAGACCTATTGCTTCACATTCTGCTATATTATATTATTGTGTTACGGAATTGCCAAACGTTGATCCTATGTATCAATATTCCTTAGTCTGGTTTATAAATCTTTACATAATTTCAATCGAAAATGCAAATAAATCTAAAGATTTGGAAAAAAGATTAAAGTTTTTGAAAGATACTTTTACTTATAATTTATACAGCAACGTATGTAGATCACTCTTTGACAAAGATAAGTTGATGTTTTCTTACGTTATGTGCTCTAAAATGCAACTTTCTTCAGGTGAAATGAACATAGATGAACATATTTTTCTAATAACTGGAGGTATAGCAATTGAAAATCCCTTAAAAAAGCCCGTTGATTGGTTACCTGATAAAAGCTGGGACGAAATTTGTAGAATAAGTGATTTACAAAATTATGCTGGGTTTCGTGACGATTTTGTAAAGAATATAAAAAAGTGGCAAGAGGTATATGATGATATGGAACCACACAATAGACCACTGCCCGGAGCGTGGGACACGAAATTGAGTCAATTTCAAAAACTATTGATTGTAAGGGTTTTGAGACCTGACAAACTGACAACAGCAATATCAGATTTCGTGGAAAAACAAATGGGCAAGAAATACATAACGCCACCGCCGTTTGATATAAGTAAATCTTTTGGAGATTCAAACTGTCTTGCACCTTTGGTATTCATATTGTCTCCAGGCTCGGATCCAATGGGAGCATTGATAAAATATTGTGAACGAATGGGATATTCACATAGATTCAACTCCATATCTTTAGGACAGGGGCAAGGCCCAATTGCGCAAGCAATGATTGAAAGAGCCCAACTTGAAGGTGGCTGGGTATGTTTGCAAAATTGTCACTTAGCGGTTTCATGGCTTCCAGCTCTTGAGAAAATTATAGAAGGTTTCGATTTAACGAACACAGATTTAAGTTTTCGATTATGGCTGACTAGTTATCCAACTAGCCAATTTCCTCAATCTGTGTTACAAGTAGCGGTTAAAATGACAAACGAGCCACCTACGGGACTTCAACATAATCTAAATCGATCTTATATTTCAGAACCTGTAAAAGAAACTGAATTTTTCGAAGGATGCCCTGGCAAAGATAAAACTTTTAGCAAACTTTTATACGGCATCAGTTTTTTCCATGCCGTAGTGCAAGAAAGAAAAAAGTTTGGTCCATTAGGATGGAATATTCAATACGGATTCAATGACTCTGACTTTCAAATATCAGTAATGCAGTTGCAAATGTTTTTAAATCAATATGAAGAAATTCAATTTGTAGCTATTAAGTACTTGACCGGTGAATGCAATTACGGTGGCAGAGTGACTGATGATTGGGACCGTCGTTTAATAGTTACAATATTAGATAATTATGTTAATGCTGGTGTCGTAAATGACCCAAATTACACGTTTTGTGACATCGGCCCACAATATGGCTTACCGCGGAGATGTGAATATCAAGATTACCTGAAGCATATTGAAACTGTTCCCGTAAATCCCCCACCTGAAGTTTTCGGACTGCATATGAACGCAGGAATAACTCGTGATTACTCTTCTTCCATGGAATTAACGGCAGCTTTGGTTCTCGTTGAAGGTGGTGGCAGCGGCGGAGAAGGTGGAAATACGGAAACTATTATTATTCAAATAGCCGAAGAAATTCTTTCTAAGCTACCACGTACCTACGACTTGGAAACTGCACAAAAAAAATATCCTGTTGATTACAATGAATCTATGAATACGGTTTTAATTCAAGAGATGGAACGTTTTAACAAATTGTTAAATGAAATAAGGAAATCTTTACAAGATATGCAAAAAGCAGTCAAAGGCCTTATTGTGATGTCCGCATCATTAGAATTACAGTCCGTTGCAATGCTGCTTGGAAGAATTCCAAATAACTGGAGTAAAGTTTCCTACCCAAGTTTGAAGCCACTTCCTAGTTATATAGCAGATTTCATAGAACGTCTGGCTATGTTGAATGATTGGTTTATGAATGGGAAACCACCGACATTTTGGCTGTCAGGGTTCTTTTTCACTCAGGCGTTCCTCACCGGATCTATCCAAAACTACGCTAGAGCCAAGAGAATACCTATAGATTTGCTAGTATTTGACTTCGATGTACATAATGTTGATTATGAAAACATTCCCCCAGATTCAGGAGTGTATGTGCAGGGTCTATTTATGGATGGAGGGCGTTGGGATCGAAAGACCAATGCAATAAGCGAACAATTCCCAAAAATATTAAATGATAATATGCCAGTTATATGGTTGTATCCCAAAATTAAACTAGAATTTGAAGAGGGCAGTAGATACAAATGTCCTCTGTACAAGACTTTAGAGAGGAAAGGAGTATTAGCTACAACAGGGCATTCATCTAATTTCGTATTAGCGTTTTATCTGCCGTCTGATAAACCCCCAGCTCATTGGGTTAAACGAAGCGTGGCCTTACTGCTTCAGCTCGACAATTAAAGGCTATGTTTTTAACGTTTTCTTCTTTCGTGAATTATATCGAGCTATAGCTTTAATCTGTGCTATAGTCTCTATATAGGTGCTTTCCCTTGCTGAGTTGCTATCGTTTTTTTCTGCAGGACGCGCTTTGTGTTAATCGAAGCTTTTATCAGTTCCTATACCCACCGGTGCGGCGTCGTTCAGGACTGAATTGCAATTGATATTATAGAAATGGCATTTCATCGTGAATCATAAATGATTAATGATACGAAATAAATTTCGTACCAAAAAAAAAAAAACATTAACAGAGGATAAACATTCGATTTTTGTTCTTGTCAGTAAAGAATTAAAATACAAAACAAGGTTTATCTTTAAAGGTTCACCTTTGAGCCAGTATTATTATTTAAAAAATATTACCTGCGGTAAAATGTTTAAATGTGTTAGGTACTGTCAACTTAGGGCCGATTTTTCAATCGTCATTCGCCAGATAACTTTTATCTGAACAATAAATATGGCGGTTTGACATTATTTTATATACAAAAGCTGTAGAACCACAATTTTTATTCTTCAAATAAAAGCAAGTGCCGTTACATATGGCGCCGCAGCATCGTCGCGTCGCCGCACCGCGCGCCGCTGCGGTGCCGCTGTATAAGTCACCCTTGAATTTGTATATTTGACCTTTATACATGGTGCCGCCGCGGCAGCAAAATCTTCATACCGTGACGGCGAAAAGTGCTGCAGCTGCGTCGCCACATGTAAACGCTTTTATCTGAACCTTAAAAACTTTGTTTTTATAACTGTATTTTTTGCGACAGCAAGAACTGCCTCACACACAAAATAATGTCACTTAAAAATAATTGGCCATATCCTTACAAGTTGTGTAGTTGTACCGAAGTTGTAGTTTAGTATGACGGGTAAAATCAGCCCATTGGCGGATGCAAGTGACTAAATCGACAGCCTAGCAAATAAGTAGTAAAGGACTCAATATATAGCCTTGTGGCACACCAAATTATTTATCTTTTTAATTATCTGATTCATACTTGTATGATTTGATTGCATTTATCGATGGTTAGGTAATTCCTAGATCTAACAAATAAAATTCTCACTGACACCATAGTAAATTTTTTTTTGTTAGTAGGTATGTTATTATTTTTTTACAATTCATGTGCTCAAAAAGAGCATTTTCCAAGCAGCCAAACTGGGCGGAAAGTGTCTCTTTTGTTGACTATATTATTTAAATTGTATAACTATTATTATTTAAATTGTATCTCCGGTGAGTGGCCATCCTCCCCCTCCCAGCATCACGAGTATTTTTTATTAATGAAAATATTAGTATTAATCTATCATTTTTTAGAAAATGTTTTTACACAAAAAAATAACTGACGTAACACATTAATTTTTTTTCGTCGCACGATACAATACCCGTGATTGTCACATTATAACACCCCCCCCCATCGTTATTACTTAATAGTGATTTTTCAACCCTTGTTCGAACCTCACGTAATTAAAGGGAAGATCCCTTTAATCACGTAAAGTGTATCGGTCGGTAGCTTATCCTGTAATATCAGTAGGTACGTAATTAATAGTAATTATGTATAATTTAATTAATTTATTTTTATATGTCAGTGTCCAGGTAGCATTACAGGCACACCTATATGTTATGTACAGTGGCGTAGCGTGGGTTTTCACCGCCCGGGGCCGATCGGAAATTCTCCGCCCCCTGTTTTCATCATTAGTCAAGAAAATTGGAAAAAGTCAAATAATTACCTTTAAATTCAATTTAATTTTAATTATTTAATTATTTTAAAATTTAATTATTTTAAAATCTACTCTTAGTGTTTTTCACAAAGCAAAATCGTTTATGAAATAATCAATGTCAATATGTACCCCTACGTCATGTTCGATTGCCATTGAAGCTAAATTTTATAGTCTCAACGTGGACATAGTCGATCTAAGATAATTATTTATTACCTTTAGTTTAGAGAACCTTCTGAATTTAGCTTTAAGAATATTCTCAACATTATGACATGTTTGGTAAACCATCAATAATAAATTTTAATAAATCCAGACTTAATGAGCTCTTTTTTGGTTTCCGTACTCGAAGGGTGCCAAACGGGACCCTATTATACAATACCACCGCTGTCCGTCCGTCCGTCCGTCTGTCTATCAGAATCTGTCAGCGTGCTGTATCAAATTTTCACAGATTGTGTATTTCTATTGCTGCTGCTGGTATAACAACAAATAATAAAAATTAAATAAAGTTATAGATAGATACGTTTAATACAATACAATAAACTATAAATTTAAAACATAACTGGCGAAATGTCGGTGAACCTGCTACAGGGACACCTCTGCCCAACCCTTCGGAAACAAGGCGTGATGTTTATGTTATGATGTTATGTTAAACTATAAATTTTGAAAAAAAAAATCTTTCCCTGCTATGTGGGGTATCATTGGCGAAAATTTCTTTGGGCATTTTTGAGATGGGACTAAACCATTGATTTCGCGACACCATAACGACACCTCATTTTTGTAAACGCGATTGTGCTCTTTATTTATACGTTACGGATCAATGTTCTATGCAAGTATTTTTCTTCCACCAAGGCGATCTTGTTCAAGTTTCACTTCTGTTGGCACTCTCGGAGTGGCACCATTTCTTTTTTATCTTCTAAAATGAAAAAAAATAGGGGTCCATAATAGTTGTCAGTTTTAGACCATTTTTGTAAGAGCTCTATCTCAACAACTAAACAAGTTAAGAATTTGAAACTTCTGTTATTATGTACCATATAATGTATTTAATCAACAAATATTAACGCCGATTCACAAGGTATTTTATTTAAATATGGATGATATTCTGCAACTGCCAAGAAATTAGTATCATTATGAAATACAAATTTATCTTTGCCAATTTTGACCGTAGACGTACGTGCTCAAGTTTGAAAACTTCTCTGTTTATGTCTTGTGGAGCTTGATCAGCTTATTACAAAAGCGTATTTTTGCCCCAGATTTTGCATTTGTTGGAATCTTTCTTGAATTTGAGCAGTTAGGTAGGTACTCTGTCTATTGAAGAAAACTCTTGTTTCCCGTAAACTCTTTGTTCTTCTCAAGTCGTCTTCATACTAAAAAGTAAAAACCCAACAACTGCCCCCGCCCGCCGCGCTTAGCCACTCTGTAGCGCCCGCGCCGCCTTGTCGGGCTCGGGTCAGTGCTGAAGCGATTTGAGAAAGGGTTTTCTAATTTTGTATTTTCTTAAATTGCCGTGCTTGCCGCCCCTTTTCATGTGCCGCCTGGGGCCATGGCCCCCCCAGCCCCCCCCCCCCCCACGCTACGCAACTGATTATGTACCTAACTAAATTCTATGCCCAGGGCTATGTTGATATTATAGTTACCTAAAATCAAATTTCTAGTTCCGTCTAAAGTTGCGAACTTTTTTTTGTAGGGTGTCTCGTAGCTGACCACGGAGGTCATGAGTACTTAACCGGGCTATTCTGTGGCTGCCTTAAGCTACTAACTTAAAGCCTCGATGTAGTTTGTATTTATACCTAATGCTCTCCGCTGCTGATTAGGTACAGGTATCGGCGCGGTTAAGGAGCTCTGACCGTGAATAATGAATGTGCTAAAGTCGATTTATGGGTCTCTTTGGCGGGGGAAGTGAGGTGTGACATACAGTGGTGGTTTTAGCAATACCGGCGCCCCGGGCGAGATTTCTGTGGCGCCCCTCACTACTCTTGGAGAGTAGAGAGGCGAAAATTATAGCTTTGTTCTAGTTTGAGGAATAGGCAAATGCAGGATGCTAAAGCCAGCGTAGCGAGCTCGAAAATTTCAGCACTCCGCCACGGAAAACTTAGGATTTCTTTTATGCAGAAAATTTTGAGAATTCAGACTTCAGAGAACGCAGGGTGCAAGAGCGAGCTCAAATTATTTTTGCACTCCGTTGCGTCTTTTCTATGACCCATTCATATAAAAATTGTACCTAAACTTAGTCGACTTGTACAGAAAAGTTTGAGAAAAACATAAACCTGTCTTTGCTGTTCCGCAATTGAGTAAAAAAAGAGTTAAAATAACAGAAAAGATAAAAAAATAAAAGGCCGGTGGTTCACGTTGGGCGCCCCTTCATGTCTGGCGCCTAGGGCGAGTGCCCATGCGCGCCTTACCCTAACGCCGGCGCCGGTACTGAGTGAGGGGATATGAAGGGGCGCCGCGTGGTTCCCTGGGCGGTCGCCCGACCGCGCCCTAAATACTAACTAAGCCTAATAAAGCCTCGTGCAGACTGGCATGATGCGACGTTTTTTAAAAAACGTAATTGTTCTACCGTGAAGTTTTTTAGAAAACTTCGCATCGTGCCAGTCTGCACGAGGCTTTATTAGTCAATCAGTCGTTCCCCTTTATGTGAGAATCATGCGCGAATCTCCCCACCACTTTCGCCGAAAGCTCTAATTAAAACCGTGCCGATAGGTACCTGCATTAAGTATAGGTACATATGAAATAAAAATACCTCTGTAGAATCTAGCACCTAAATTGGTTGCAACTTTAGAGGAAATTATTAGTTTGGTGCAATTTAAACTTTTAATCATGGTATTAAAATAAAGTAGTTATATTATTTCGCATTGTTTTTATTTAATTAATAAAAAGATACGTATAATTTAATAAGACACATTTTCATTGTTGTTGTTCATCTGCGAAACGTTCCGCTTCGTGACTACTCGTCTTGCGTTTTCAGCCTCGAGCAATCTTTTTCTCAACTTCAACATTATCGCGTTGTTTCTTTTCTGAAAATGAGCACTTTTATAATTTCTAACGAAACTTTATTGACCATAAAATGTATGGAAATACGTGCACGTTATAATGATATCGTGGGCGACGCACAGTGGATCGTCTTCATAGCAGAGGTTGGACGTAGGCAGCTTGTGAAATCAAAGTCGATATTTTTAAAAAACTAAAAATGCTATCGTAATACATTATCAAAAACCTACGAATATTGTAATGAGACTTTTTCAAATTGGACTCATATTTCAGGAGAAAGTTGATAAAAAGTATTTTCTTATTATGGAAATGGACACTTAAACTCCCCCACCGTCTGAGTTTGGCCTTGTTTCGGGTAGTCATTTCTTTAATTGGTTACTTGGTATCTACCTACTAAGTTACATTTTGTCCAAAGACATATGGTGCCCCAATGGTGTACTTTCTGAGATATAATCGATTTTCGTTTTATCATAGAAAAATACAATAGCATGACAAAAATACCATGGCAACCATGAATTTTCATTAGGCTTGAACCTAAATAATGTGTGTATGTGTACTTAGGTACATTTACTTTCAAAATAGTACGCATTATCCAAACTAATATTATAAAATAGTTAATTGATTCAGGCGAGACCTTGCGGAAAACCATTATAAAATGATGATCATCATTTTTTTTTTAATAGTATAAATGCGAAAGTGTGTTTGTTTGTTACGCTTTAACACTAAAACGGCTCAACAGATTTGGATAAAATTTTGTACATAGGTAGACCATGACCTGGATTAGGACATACTTTTTATACCGACATTCCTACGGGACCGAGATTTATGTGGATGAAACCGCGCAGCTAGTTATAATATAATTTTATAGAGTACTGTGATTGATTTACTTTCATATAGAGTGTAGATTTATAACGGCATTCGAAATAACAAGGAGCTACCATGTATTGAGTAGACTAATTGTATTACCATTACCAATAAAAGGTGCCTTGAATAATATTAATAAAAAATTATTGCTAAAATGAAACGAAAAACGATCATAATATAAAATTATAAATTATTTAAATACAATAAAAAAATGTTAAAAAGAGAACTTTTCAACTAAATTTGTCATTAATACTAAAATAAGACCATTATTTAAGGTTCTTACAGAAACTTGGAGAAAGATTCATTTTAGGTGGCGACTTCAACGCCAAAAATACGCATTGGGGTTCAAGACTAACCACCACTAAAGGAAAGGAACTCATGAGCGCCATGAAAGAGCTAAAGTGTGAAGCGATATCTACCGGAAAACCAACTTATTGACCAAGTGATCCACGCAAAGTATCAGACCTAATAGACTTTTTTATTAGTAAAAATATATCTAGTAATTATTTAAGCATCGATGAAGGTTTTGACATGAATTTAGACATTCTCCCATAATTTTATCAGTATGGCATCAGATCTTATGCGTAGAGAACAGTACTACACTTGTAAATACATATACAGACTAGGAACGTTTCAGAATAGACTTGGACAATACAATACAATGGGGAAGATTTCATGATCAGAGGGCGCCACGCGTATGATCTATTTACATTCTATGGTTCGAAGCGGTTCATTCGATATATTTTTGTATTAACGTTTACCTGTGCGACGTTTACCTGTCTGACGTTTACCTGTGCGATGTATTGTACCTGGAAATTAAATCAACTCAAAGAAGAGGGGTGCTTCCTGTAGTGGAAGAAAGGCAGACCTTGTAGAGAGGTTAGTAAATAAATTACTCCAGTACTTTATATTTTCTTGGTGAATGTTTTACTGATTAGCATTAAACTCTTGATCATAATTCTATGAACCTTTATTCACTTCGTTTATTATTGTTTGTGAAAAACAAGTTCTAAGCTATCTTCTGCTTTTGTAGGTTAGAAGCGTATGATAGAAATTTTAACTTCAATGATAAATCATGTCCCCCAGAACCAGTACAAACCGAAGTTATGGTCATACCAAAAGATTATCAGAATTTTAGTATCGCTGTAACTTGCACACTGCTGTTCATTTATATTTGAAATTTTACTATCCAGAGTTCCGGTATCACTAAAACCTAAGAAGTTTGGTGCGAATAGTTGTTTTTTTAGGTTTCTATTCCGCAGTCTCTCTTCCCTAGCAGCTGCGTAAGGCGGTAGAACCTTTGACAAAGGGAAAATAGATGGTATCGCATTCTTCCTCAAAATTCGGCGCTCTAAATTGAAACCTGCAATTTACGCAATCATGTTACATATGACATTGGTGAAAGATTTGAACAAAGACAAAATATAAGAATATACCTACTCACCTGTAGACGATTTCACAGTTTTATAATCATTTTCTGTAAAATGATGTCCACATAATCGTTAGTATGAAGATTGAGATTTCGCCAATTCTGGCCGTTTTATTGCTTTAGCCCACAACCTTTTCTTATTTTTATCTTTTGGGAACAAATGATAACCATTTTCTTTGCATCCCGGCACTGCACACTTCGTCATTTTTAATAGATTTAATATAAATACGTCAAAAAGATCTAAAATATAACGATGCACAGATAGGCATAGCGGATCATAAGAATCGCGACACCTACGGGGAAATATGGCGAAAATCTTCCCCATTAAGAGTTTCATTATACACTCTGGAACAGCTGGATTTGGAACTTACTAAATTTACAACTTATTATACCGAAACTGCCTGGACCACACACCACCACAAAAATCGCTCAATAACGTAAATAACGCAATGAATGTTGTTGAACTGTCAAAATGAAACAAATTAGGCATAATTGTTTACGAAAATAAGTTACGCAATTAGGGTACTAATGTCTACAAGATAAAATACTGCTAAACAAGCTTAATAAGCGTCTTACGAAATAAATTGAGCACTACAACGACATATTAACAAACAACTACCTTTGCCAAGTGACGAGTGATACCAAAACAGGCTACTCGCTATGGAACGCTACGAAATACATGAAACGCCCGATCATACAAATTCGTCCTATTAAGGAAGAAAATGGAAAATGGGCAGTGACGGACCAACAAAAGGCCATAAGATTCGCTGAGCAGTTAGAACAAATATTCCAACCAAACGAAGCCCAGAGTCACAATGTGAGGGTAATACAAATTTGTTCAGATATTAAGTTGGTTATCCCAAAAGAAGTATCTAGAGAAATTAAGAGTAATTTTAACCGGAGAAAGTCCCCTGGTTACGACTTAATTACAGGAGAAGTTTTACTAAATCTTCCACGCAAAGCCATATAGTCAAAATTACCACGGTCATTAATGCTGCATTTCGATTAAAGCACGTTCCTGAATTATGGAAAGTAGCTGAAGTTATAATGATAGCCAAGCCTGGGAAGCCACCTCATGAAACAAAATCTTACAGACCGATCTCACTTTTGCCTGTGTTGTCGAAGCTATTTGGGAAATTATTTCTAAAGACATTGAAGCCTCTAATCAAAAGTGAAAATCTAATCCCCGATTATCAGTTCGGATTTAGAGAACAACACTCCACGCTCGACCAAGTACACAGAATTACCAATATTATTGATAGAACACTAGAGGAGAAAGTATACTCTACGGTTTTTCTTGATGTAGCCTAGGCTTTTGATAAAGTATGGTTTGGAGGCCTCATATATAAACTAAGATAACCTCAACAATTTTCAGACAGCCTAGATTCGTATAAAAGAAACGCCTATTCAGACCCTAGGCAGCTAAGAGCTGGAGTACCACAACGAAGTGTACTTGGTCCGGTCCTGTACCTACTATACACATGCGATATCCTGCTTCATTATCACGTGAATCGAGGCGATGCAACTCCTTGTCAACACGGAATTAGTGCGAAGACTAAAAAGGGGAAAACCTATTTAGTGCAGAGTAAGTGAACTTAAACTGACTACAGTTAAGTTCACTTCACAGTGTTGGCGTGTTCTTTGTAAAAGTCAGCACTAGCTAGTGCTAGTGCTGACTTTTACATGAGAATCAAGTCTCTTCCCTTGAACTTATATTGAATAAGAAAGACGTTATTGGACGACTTCTTATTTTTTTTTTGTTACTTAGCAGTTTAAGTTATAGTTAAATTACTTATTAGCTAATAGGCTAGATTGTAATGTGAATAAAATATCACCAATTGTGAAACCATACAAAGGAAAAAGAAACTAAAACTAAAATAAACATGTAATGATGAAATATTAGCTAATATTACATACAAATGACAAATTTTTCCTTAAACCAAAATTACAAACTACCAATGAACATTCTTGAAAACTATTGAAATACATCATCACTATCATCATCATCATCACTACATTCTATGTCAGAATCAGGTACTGTGGTGACATCAATGAACTCAGTTTAATTTTCGTCACGCATCAATAAATCATCAAGTTCCTCCTTAAGTATTATAGACTTTTTAACTTTTGGAGTCATCTTTGGCCGAATAATTGTCATCAAAGGATTCAAAGATAGCAGAAGATTGTGCAAAATGTCTTCATTCGTTGCCAAACTACTACATTTTCGGCTATGGCTTTCCCTATTCTTCTAGAAAAGTCATTGTTTCTCGATTCGGAGGCTTCTTCCCATAGGAAGCCAATAGGCACTATAGATAAATGCTCTACTATTTGCGGACCATAAATCAAAAGCTTGCGCAGATATATGATCGTTTCTCGTTTCTTTGTAGCAATAAAATTGTATAATTATTATTCAAACCACCTTTTTATTGGCAATGGTAATCCAATTACTCTTTTAATACATGGTAGCTCGTTGTTATTTCTAATACCGTTATAAATTGATACTCTATATCAAGTACTTTCATCAATCACGGGTAAATGTTACATTAAGTATTAAATAAAATCATATTATAACTAGCTGCGCGGTTTCATCCGCATAAATCTCGATCCCGTAGGCATGTCGGGATAAAAAGTATCCTATGTCCTGGTCATGGTCTACCTATGTACAAAATTTCATCCAAATCTGTTCAGTAATTTTAGTGTTAAAGCGTAACAAACAAAAACACTTTCGCATTTATAATATTAGTTAGGATAATGCGCACTATTTTTTAAGTAAATGTACCTAAATAAATAAATACACATACACACATTATTTAGGTTCAAGCCTAATGAAAATTCATGGTTGCCATGGTATTTTTGTCATGGTATTGTATTTTTCTATGATAAAACAAAAATCGATTATATCTTAGAAAGTGTACCATTGGATCTTTGGACAAAATGTAGCACTTAGTAGATAGACACCAATTATAGAAATGACTATCCGAAACAAGGTGAAACTCAGGCGGTGGGAGACTTTGTGTGGCATTTCCACACTAAGAAAACACTTTTTATCGATTTTCTCCTGAAATATGAGTCCAATTAGAAAAAGTCTCATTACAATATTTGTAAGTTTTTGATAAAGGAATACGATACCATTTTTTTTTTATATCGCTTTTTATTTCACAAGCTGCGTACTTCCAACCTCTTCTATAGGGACGATCCACTGTGCGACGTCCGAATTAAAAACGGAATCCACAAATAAAAGATTACTCGTGTGTCTATCTCTCCGTCTGTCATAGCTAATTTACCTACTCCGAATCTAATGGACCGATTCTGTGACCTAAACACGGACGTTTAACGCAATTTAAATAAATTAATTTTGAGTAAATTGGCTGGGACGATATTTCTACTCGGATGGTTGATGTCTCACGTAAGTTCCTAGTTTCAATAATCTTTGCTTTGAGTTTTTACTATTTTTAACTAATTTCCCTATAAGTCTCAACTTGACACGCAAGAAAAAAAAGTGGGCCATCCAGATGCACATTATATAACACATATTTGTAACCTTTCTATTATTACTGGTTTCCCAAAGCCTTAAAAAAAGCGCTTATTAACCCAATTTACAATGCAGGCGACAGACTGTCCAATTTCTGTGCTTTCTGCGATGTCTAAGACATTAGAGAGAACATTAAATAATAAGCTTATGAAATACTTAGTTGCTTATAACATCATAGCACCCAATCAATTCGGGTTCGTATCGGGTAGGTCTACGAGAATGCCATGACTAGTTTAAGCAATCTCCTAGCCCGCAATCTTGATCAAGGTAAGAAATGCCTTGGCATCTTTCTGGACCTATCTAAGGCATTCGACACAGTCTCTGTCCCTAAACTTCTACTTAAACTTTAGAATATCAGTGTAAGAGGAACTCCACTAAATCTATTTAGAAGCTATCTCACAGACAGAATGCAAAGTGTGATTATAGATCATTGTAAAAGCGATGAGCACCCTCTAAGGAATTACGGAGTGCCACAGGGAAGTTTCCTAGGACCAACACTCTAGTCTATATAAACCAGTTATGCACACTAACACTTACAAATTGTAATGTTTTTACTTATGCAGATGATACAGCGCTTATTGTAAAAAAAAACTCTGTAAACTGTACCGTGTGACATATCAAGTACGAAAGGGTGAAGGTATAAATTTTCATTTATTTTAATATTTCAAAATAAATAGTTTTAAAGTTTCAGAAAATAAATGAAAATTAACCATTCCTCCCTTTATTTTCTTTTTGCTCGGCTCTTTGAGTATATGTTCTTTACACTTTAGGGTCGTAGCACGATGTTAAATAACCTATATCCATCCTCAAAAATTGGGTTTTTTCAACTCCGCCTGGTAGTTCTAGAGATTACCGCGTTCAAACAAAAAACAACTCTTCACTTTTATTATAAGTATAATTAATTAATATGCCCCGTTGCGCAGCTATTGGTTGCAAAAATACGTGCTAGCTTTAGTATTTTTTTTTAAAACTTATTTTAGATCTAATGCATTTTTTTTAACAAACATAAATAATTACTGCATATCAAACGGTTCGAAAATTAAAATGTTAAAAGTCATTTATTCAAAGTAGGCTGAGAATCTGCACTTCTCAAACGTAAAAATTACATAAGACAGTCGCCCAGAACACCCACCCTTCACCACTTCCTAGTGCCTTTAGCTGGGAAGAAGAAGTGGCGCAACAAACTCCCCAGCAGCACAACTGTCTGTTCAAGTTAGAAAAAAAAAATTCAATACAATGGTATACAAAATAATTTACATTATGCAGCACGAAAAATAAATTAAATGATAAATTATTGGCCATATGTCAGCTAGCATACGCCAATATACCAACCAAAAACGTCGAGAACTATTCTCAAGAGAGATACGGTTTTACAAGGGGTCGTTCGAGTGAATGTGTTGAACTTTTAGGACGTTTTGCGATTTGTGCAAGGCATTCGATTACGTTATTCAAATCTGGAAACTGTACAACTACGGAATCCGGAATGCCTCTCTGGATCTTCTTACTTCATACTTAAGTGATGGGATTTAGAGAGTAGATGTCATAAAAATATAAAAAAACAGGTAGATGTTAACGAAAAAAGATCACCCGGATCTGTAGTAAGAATGAAGGACCCGATCCCCAGGGCACAATTCTTGGCCCATTTTGGTTCAATGACTTCCCTTACTTCATAAAGAATAATAATGATAGTGTTGTCTGCACACGATACTTCAGTTTTATTTGAACTCAAACGTCAGCATTTGGTTAGGTACTGACAATGTAAATAGCGCCCTCGCAAAAGTAGTTAACTGGTTTAATGTTAATAACCTACTTCTTAACGAGAAAAAACTAGATGCATTGAGTTTACGATACCTCATGTTAGACAACTAAAAACTAGTGTGGTCACTGTGCTCAGAAAGGGTGAAGAGTTGAAACCCAAAGATACCACAGTGTTCTTAGGCATAATTTTGGATGCCAAACTACAATTATTTGTCAATAGATGATGATGATAGATAATCTGTAGATAAATTGTAAATAAAAATTAGCTCTGCTGCATACGTAGTTAGAAAAAATATTACGTATAACCGATTTAGAGACAGCCCATTTAGAATACCTACTTTAGTTATTGTCATAAATGATAATGATAAATGATTTTATTTCTGTAAGTAGATTTGTACAAACACTTTTACACGTCAATCATATTTTAAAAACTAGATGAGGTCGGCGTTTCCTATCTGACTACTCTGAGAAGAAAGGCCGAAACAAACTCGGAGGTCACAGTCTCTTTTAAAGTCCAGACATAATCTTGGTCAGATCATGTGAAGACCATGTAGATTGGTGTCTGAAGTGGTCTTTTGAGGAAAGCATCATCATCAACAGATTGAGAGGGCCTGTCCAGTCAGTGCACGCATTTGTCAGTTATCGTGCAGCTCAACTCAGAATTAAGGAGCTCAACGATTCGACGAACAATACCAAAGAAAGGACATTTGGGTAGGCCGCATAAATTACTCAAACTGTCAGACTATAATTAGAACTAAGTGAGAAAAAATTAAAAACAAAAAGAAAAAGGAATGACCCACATAGTCTTCACATTCACAATAATTTAAATAATATAATACTTTAAAAGTATATAAAGTTCATTAATGTCATAGTATGATGTCTTACGGTATTCGTGTAGGCAGTCGCTCTAGGTAAAATACTGCTATTCAGCTGCATCCGGTTAGATTAGAAGCTGACCCCAATATAGTTGGGAAAAGGCTAAGCAGATTGATTTTTGATGCCGAACGGTATTTTATTGTGGGAAAAATCGTTCAACAATCTGTTTAAAGTCTAACAATATTCATTGCGTTATTTACGTTGTTAAGCAGACAAATTTTTCGAACTTGTGAAACAATGGATTAGCAATATCCTTCAAAATGATTCAGATTACGATTGATCGTGAGTTACGAAATTGGCCGCCGTAGGCCTAAGCCCAGTCGGCCTTATAGACAGTTCGCCTTCCCTTCTAACAGCCCCGTCAGGAAAAGAGGCGTGTCCCGCGTGTTCCTATTTAAGTTGATGATGGTACACTTTGTATTATATTAGGTTTTTATCAGAAATAGCTCATTCATTAATTTCATAAATCCCCGTCATGAATACTCGACCTTTTGTGACATAGGTTGTTCGACATTCAGGATGCCGCCGGCCTGAGGTCAGTATTTTAAGATGGAGCAAAATCTAAATAGAGCGCCCTAAGGCACTTACTTTTAGTACAGCGCACTCTCGTTCAATAACTTCGCATTCTTCTTCAATGGCAGCTGCTTCTCTCATCTGCCGTTGGTTTTCTTTAACTATCAGCTTCTCTTTCTGACGCAAATCTTCTTGTATTTTAGCTTCCTTGTCTCTTTGCTCCTTTAAACGCTGCTCTATTTCTCTTTGATCTGTGATAAGAGTATACACGACGACACATGAAGCTATACTTTTCCAGTATAAGTTGACCTCATATTGTACAGGCTTTCCCTACAGTGAGAGGTCAGCTTTTACTGGAATGGAAATATCAATCAATCTGCCTAGCCTTTTCTCAACTATGTTGGGGTCGACTTCCAATCTAACCGAATGCAGCTGAATACCAGTACTTTACATGGAGGGACTGCATATCAGGGGGCTTACCACAAGCTCATAAAGCAGTATTATTTTAATATTACTTCAGTGTGTGAAAGAGATGAAGCTCTACAGGACGTATAGCTCCATCTCTTTCTCCCACTGAAGTAATATTAAAGGTGGAGGTGGACCCCTGACCTACACAATCCAGCAGAAACTGCGTAATACGATACCCCTTGGTAAGCCGGATGTTTGGACGGACGCAATAAAATCGCGACGATTTTTATTCGTGCATTAGATTTTCAACGCTCTACTTAGCGCCGAGAGTTGAAAATCCAACAGTGTGTTTTTTCAATACGCTGGGACGAGAGTGCGTCCCAGCGCGTTGGTTTCTCAACGCTCGATTTAATACCGAGAGTTGAAAATCTAGTGTGCGATAAAATCCCGCCGCGATTTCATTACGTCCGTGCGAACGTCGGCTAAGAGTCGGTTGGCAGACTTTTTAACGACTGACATCACCAATTACAGCCGGGACCAACGCAACGGTCGGTAATGGATCCCGTCCACGAACTGACCGTATCAAGTACTGGAAATAACAGAGGGCGTTCCCTTAAACGCGTTAATCATTGAAATAAAAATATCAGCATAGAAAAATAAGTATAAAAAAAACCGAATGAAAAAATAAAATAAATGAAAATAAATTTGAAACGTCCTGTTTAAAATCAAAATAGTAGCGCGGTAAAGTACCTCGACTAAGTAGGTAGTAAGTAAACTTAGCGTATTCGCGCTGCCCAAACCGGCAACGTCGCTATTTTTAGTTCCGAATAAAATAAGGTGGATATTGGGGGGCGGGGGCGGGGCTAGGCGCATCAATAGATCCGCAGTACGCGAGTCTTCATTCATAAGTTTGTTGCGACATTGCCATACTTCCACATTGAAATACAAATGCGCGTGTACAGAGTGTTTCTTTTACGTATCAATTTAATATTTTTTGTGAATATTTTATTATAAAAAAATATAAAAACATTTTGTTTTTGAATGGTATTATTTGTTTTAGCATGTATGGATGCTATACTGTTGCGGGTAAACGGGAACGCCTTTCGTTAATTAACATACTGTATATTGCTAAATACATTTAAAAAAAAAAAAAAAAAAAATTTGCTGGATAGGTAGCCTGCGATATCCAAACCTCTGTCGAACAGTTGTTGAAATCCTCCCAGGTGGTCATTTAGGATACCAATGTGCGTTTCTATTTTCAAATCTTCAGATACCATGCACATATCGATCATTGAAATCTGGTGCTTACTCTGGGTTATTTGATTCTTCAGGAGCTGGATAATAAGTAACGAAATATTAAACAATCTAGCCAGTCCATAAACAGGGTCAAATTATTATATTACCTAGTTAGTAAAACTCCGCAAACGTTATAATAGTTACGGATATCCAAAAAAGACAATTAAAAAAGCTCAATTCAAACTTCAAGCAACTAAACTACTAACGGTCGTTGACCCTGTATATAGCATGGCAGTGCTATACTGCCCTGCTAAGCCCAAAGGCGGTATCTCTGAGATCGACACTTTTAGTATTTTTTATACCATTCACAATAGCTTTAACAATTTCGCATCTAATGGTATAAGCGAAATAACGCTATCTAACTTAAAACATTTAAAAAAACCCTTAAGAAGTTTTTTATGTCTCCATGTTTCCTTAAATTTCAATTTACAAAAAGTCAATTTTCTCAAAACTTACTCCGGTTGAGATATCGCTTTTGTGCTTAGCAGGGCAGTATAGTACACTCAAGATTGCATCAGCCCTCATACGCACTAGCGCTTTATCGACGCGCACTAGAGAAAAACCGTTTTTTTTTAATCCTACTTGCTGTGTCGATAACAGTGATGGCCCAGTGAGAGCTGTGGTAGGTAACGGCCGCGACTTAGGTACAAGTTGTAGGTTTCTTCGTTGTGGAAATCTGACAGACGCTTCACTTTACGTAAATTATTTCATCGCCACTGGTCTTAAAACGGTGAAGGAAAACATCGTGAGGAAAACGGCATGTACTAGAACCAATAAATTCGAAGACATGTGATGGCTTTGTTAACGCGCGTTAAAAAAGCGCCAGCTCACCTTGACTCCATATAGATTTTTTGAGACGAGCCCTAGATTAAATCCTTAGATACTGCTGATTTATTTAAATAAGTAGGTAATTTACCTCCAATTGTTCTGTAAAACTTTCTACTTCGGCTTTTGTCGTATTGAGTGCGTCGGTAAGCGATCGTTCTTTGTTGCGTAGTTTTAATACTTCTCTTTCTTTAGTTAATTTCTGTTTAGTCACTGAAACAAAATATTGCAAGTCATTTTTAGGATACCGTGTTGGTAAACGCACGATCGCATGAAAACCGTCACGTTTCTCCTCAAACGGTACCAGAGATGTACCATATGCATCCTAAACCTACATTATAATAAATTATGTAGGTTAGTATGTATGTTTCTACATACCAGATTTCAGCCTTAACTTTAATGACTCAAGCGTATCATTGTCACTAAACATTTTTGAGGCGTGATGTTCTTCCAAGCAGACGAATATGGGAAGAAGGGAAGGCGAACTTTGTGTGCAAAATGAACTCGTAATTGCCGCCAGCGCCAAGTTCCAACTTGTCTTTGAATCTACTTCATACTTAGTCTGTGGTTTGATTTAAAGACAGAGTAAATTATAATCATAGACATATAATAAGTATGGACTGGAAATACCTACAAAAAAAAGGTGCATACCTACAACTCAAAATGTCGCATAAAATGGCTGCCAATGCTAGGGTTGTGTCATTCAGGGAACATGGTGTTACTATTTCGAGTATCGATACTAGTACGTAATAGTATAACGAATCTTACTAGATATCACGGTTGAATCATATTTAAAAAAATATTAGCTAATAGTCCGTTGTAACAGAAAAAAACGAGTATTGACAATTTATCACTTCTCAAACAATTTTCCGCATAATTATAATTTCATTTATAGAATTATTACTTAGCAAATAAAGTTTTCACAAATATTTGTAACGCAAACCTAATGTTTGGCAAGTGAACGTTTAAACAAAGCCAAATATTTAGTATCGAGTGAGCATGCAAGTCTTATGCCTGTTTTCACCTTCACTAAGTGACACTTAAATGAATCCCTAATAAAAGTTCACTGTTGGATTTTCAACGGTAGACTCAGCGCTGAGAGTTGAAAAACAGTGCAGTTTTATTTAGGTATTCATTTAAGTGTCACTTAGCTGTCGGTGAAAACGGGCATTAGTGAATTAAATTTTTAACAATTTTATCATAAATGAACATTCGGAATAATACACATCCTTACATATTATAAAACAAAATACACCGCCGCGTCTGTCTGTTTTTCTGTCTGTCTGAACGCGAAAAATTGAAAAACTACTAAACGGATTTTCAATCAATTTTCACTAATGGACGGAGTGATTCATGCAGAAGGTTTTAGTGTATAATTCATTAAAGTTTTGTGTAAATTGGCTGAAATTTGACGATTATTGTTGAAGATGTCGGATAAAATCATGCGGACTGGGATCTTTATTAGCGTGAGCCGCGGAAATCATAAAAGTTACATAAAATGTATGTTCTACAGTATTGTTCATCTTAAAAACTTCAACAAAAAAATCGTATACACTACATAAAACTCTGCGGAACGGTCTCTCGGTGCTATGAACCAAAGAGTACAGTTTGCTGTAAACCACGGGCCGGACCTAGCAATATCATTTCAGCGCAGCGAAGGAACTAGTATCAGAAACTATTACGGAAACGGTACAACACTATTCCACCATGACATATCATTGTAAACAAACGAATGATATTATGAAATAATAAAAAGGTCTGTTGGACGGAAATAAACCCATATATTAAAATTTAAGCCGTATTTAATGATCACCTAGCAATTTTTTCATCGAAAGTTTATCACTTTATGTACTATTGCATGAAAACCGGCTACTAACCTGTGCAAAGATAATTGAGGTTGATTTTCCTTCTTTCTTGCACCACACTTCACAATACAACACACAGGCATGTTGAATTGGTGTTTTCCAACGTATATATGTAGTTTTAAAGGAAAACTCCACGTAATTTTCTCACAAATCTCAATAAAACAAAAAGTAAACAACCACTTGACAGCAGAACTACCATGAACTTGTCGCATATTATGGCGGATATGGCACTTACCTACAACTGTTACTACGTCTCAACAAAATGTTGCCATTATGAGGAACAACTGAAATATTGTTGTCTCTTTTATCAAATACGATTACCACATTAGAAAGAGTGAAATAACACGATATTTCACATTCTAGTTCGTTTTTCACCCATATTTGTATAAGCAAACTTATGTATAGAATATCGCGGCGCCTCCGTGTTTTTACTATCTCAATGATTTATACTGAAAGTGGGCAACGTCGCAAATAGCTGTCAAATATTTCGCTGTTAAAATTAATTTGGCAATAATACCTAAGGGAAATAAGAAATATGGCTAACTAATGAACTAGAATATTATAATTAATGGTAAAAAAACACTGAATGCTGAATGAAACTTGACTTTGTAATCGCTCTAGGTGTAAAAAAGGCAGTTGAAAAGTTTCCAAATACTGTTTTTACATCTAAAACTAAATATTCGGTGTTAGGAATGATAATTTTAATATTACATTTCATACTCGATATTTTAGTTCTCAGTACTAAATTGAAAAGAAACGCTTTTCCATAATAAGTGAGTATTGCTAAAGAAAACTGTAATCTTTACAGATAATTAATTTTAATAACTTTTTTTTGTTTTTTAGTCTGTTGGGTTCCTGACGTTTTTGTTTCTGTTTTATCTGTGGAAAGAAAGCGTGTGTGGTGGTTTGCGAAAAATATTTTTTCACGAAAGTTCTTTCATGTAAATTACACAAGATGTAGAATCAAAATGGTTTCTATAAACAGTTAAACCTCATATTTAAGTTGTAAGTGTTCGTAATTTGTAACTTTAATGTGCAAATCGTCGAAAATGGTTTCGGGCAGCACGAGGGTGATTCAAGTCACCAACATCGCTCCCCAGGCCACCAAAGATCAGATGCAAACACTCTTTGGATATTTGGGGAAGATTGACGACATCAGATTGTATCCAACTATCAGAGACGTGTCCTGCCCAGTGCAGTCTCGAATATGTTATGTAAAATATTACGATTCGGCAACCGTAAACGTCGCCCAGCATATGACCAACACTGTGTTCATTGATCGGGCACTTATAGTGATTCCTATGCAGTCAGGAGAGATTCCGGATGAGCACAAAGCTTTAGAAATGTCTAGCAACGGGACCTTAGTGCCGGGATTGAGCACAGTGGAGCCGCGTCTACCGGCGCATGTTATCAACGCCCTGGATGGCGTGCCTCCTAACCAGGTAATCCAAACTCACGACCCTAAGATGATAGCGTTAGGGTTGCCGCCATATCCGCCGCTACCGGCTGCCTACGACTCCAGAAAAATAGAGGAAATAAGAAGGACGGTTCTCGTTGGTGATGTGGACAATTTAACTTCCCAGCAGTTAATAGATCACTTCTGTCAATTTGTTGAAGTGAAATACATGCGGTTTTGTGACCGGGACATAGACAAGCAGAGATACGCACTGATTGAGATGACAGAGCAGGAGTCTATCATCAAAGCACTGCAGTTGAATGGCAGTCTAGTTGAGGGACAGGCCATCAAGGTGAGTTATGAATTTTTAAGCAGTTAGAATATCTATCAAGTCTAGAATTACTATCCAGACATGTTTAAAGTATCTATTTCTCTTTAGCAACACCCAATAATTAATTACTTTTTAATGTCAATTACATTTTGTACCTTTTCAATTGTTTTCTATTGAAAATTTTATTTAGCGAGAGTGAAGCCACAGTGACCGCAGTGAGTGTGTGTGTGAGAGTGAGCATAAGACAGGCATTAGGACTTTGGTAGTCCTAATGTAATAAGCATCAAGTACTAATTATTACTAAAACCGCTCAATGTACGATTGACCTTTAGAATACAATAACAATGTTTGACGGCATGGTTGGCACAGTGGTCTGCTGTGCTGCGTGTCGCGGGTTTGATTCCCACATGGAAAAAATATTTGTATGACCTACAAGTAGTTGTTCCGGGTCTGGCTGTTTGTGTATGTGAGTTTAAATGTTTGTGAACATACCCACAATACAGGAAAAATTCCTTGTGTGGGTAAAGTTTTTTAAAAACAAAAAAAAATGTAAATTCTATTGTGTCTCATTAGTGACTGTTGAAATCATAAAAGTTAATTGAACCTTTAAGAATTATATAATATGATTTTGAAATACCTAAATAATTATTCCATAATATTGCAGGTGCACCATGCAACACAAGCTATTTGCAAGCCACAGACAAAGAGCAATGAGGCAGCTCAACGAGAGATTGAAGAAGCAATGTGCAGAGTGAAGGAAGCACAGAACTTGATCTCAGCTGCTATCGACCCAGTCATAGGACTTCTGTCTAAGGATAAACGGAGGTAAGATTTGACTAGGTTATTGCAAATAGGTGTAATCCTATTTTATATATTCAGGTCGGGAATGACTACCCAAATACTGGTATTCAGCTGCATCTGCTAAGCCTCGAAGCCTACCTCAACATAGTTGGGAAAGAGAAAGGCTAGGCAGATTGAAGTGACGAATGCCTTGTAACATCTGATCATAACATAATATTTGGAGCGAACATGTTTTAATGAAATCATAACAAACAGTGTACTGACTAACCTCAAAGTTAGTATCAAAACGATATTACGCATTATTGAATATAATTCCAGGTTATGCTAATAAAAACCAGTTTTGAATATTTTTTTAAAGCCTGTGATTTATGACTAAATTAGATTCTGTACCTTAATGGTTGGATAGTTAAAACTGGATACTGAAACCAAAATGCCTGTATTGAACAGATAATAAGAAATATAAATATATAAGATTGTAAAATATAACCTGACAATGTGTGTATTTGTTTTGATGTGCTGAACAGACAGGAGTTTTAATTAACTTCTAGAGGGAGGTGAGCTGGTTGGAATAACCACCAAACGGCTGCCATGGCCCACGCACAATGGGCCACCTGACGGACTAAGTGCAGAAACCAAACCCCATAACATAGAACATGAATGTATTTTTAGCGAGATTACTTTTTCTTGGAAAGGAAACTGCTCAAAGAAACAAAGGTTCTAGTCCTTGACCTAATCTTTATGTACCAATGTTTTCAGGACACGGTCTCGCTCGCGGTCGCGGAGGCGGTCTCGGTCTCGGTCGCGCCGCTCTCGTTCGCGCCACCGCTCCAAGCGCTCCCGCTCTCGCTCCCGTCACCGCTCCCGTCGCTCAAGGTCACGTCACAAGAACCGTTCGACCAGGTCAGTTTTAACCGATTCAATGGTCCTTCTGAGTCTGTTGAAACGGGTGAAACTGCCTGGTTGGTGGGAATCGGGAATTTATTCTTTTAATTATAAGTTTAAATTTAGATATTTATTTTCAAAGATTGACTTTAGACTGCAATAGATAGACATAAGTGGAAAGAGAACAAGTCCTTGCCCTGCCGTGAGATACAATTAACTAATCAGTACATACATGTTTTGTTTGTTTATATGTGTGTGCATAAATGGTTGAATAAATAAATAAATAAATACATACAAAAATAAAATAATTAATACAGCTTTAACGAAACAAATAAATGAAATTGAAATGTCTGTTTGTAATGTCAAAATAACAGCTTTTTACTGCATGCATATGAAAGTACATACTGATAACAATAAAAAAACCATTTTAAAAATTCTTGTCTGTCCGTTTGTTCCGGAAAATCTCCGAAACGGCTGAACCGATTTTGACGGGACTTTCAAACTGGCAGATAGCTTATGTTATAAGGAGTAAAAAAAGTAAGGCTATTTTAGAAAAATAATTATAATCCACGCGGGCGAAACCGCGAATGGCAGTAATAATATAAGCCTTTATACAAACAGGTATTTAAAGTTGGTACATTAAATGGTTATTTTGCTTAGTTGAATACAAGTTTCGATAAATATTAATTATTATAGAATTAATGAACTGCCCCGACAACCCCGTCTGTATGTCCTCCGTTGACAAAGACCTCCTCCAAATAGGCCGTAGCTAATAGAGTAATCCTAACTAATATTATAAAAGCAAAAGTGAGTTTGTTTGTTACACCTTCACGCTAAAACGTCTCAACGAATTTAGATGAAATTTGGCACATGGGTAGACCATGACCTGGTTTAGGACATAGGATACTTTTATCCCTATATTTCCACGGGATTACGACTTCTGCGGGTGAAACCGGGGGGCGCAGCTAGTAAAATGATATCATTATATTGTAAAGATATTATCATCTTTAGCCTGTAGCAGTCCAGTGCTGGCCATAGACCTCTCCAATCGCATGCTATTTAACTAAATTTCGGCACTTTCATCCAGCTGTTATCAGCCACCTTGCGAAGATGTCGCCACCCAGCCTGGGAGCCTCGTACCTATTCATTTAGTTCATAGAATAGATTTTATTTGCAAGGAATGTAGGTACAAAAAATCTGTTGTCAAATTTAGTTTGTGAGGAATCCATGTATTCTACCTAATTTAGCTTGCAAATTTAGTATATTTAAACAAATTACAAAATTTAATTACAGTTAAGATAACTTATCGGCTCAGACATCTTGTACTGAATAATATTTTTCTATAAGTAAGTAATGCTGTTTTTACTCGACTGCCCCAGAAGGAGGATAATGTTTTTTGAGAGTATGTATGTATGTCTATTTCTTTGGCACGCTCTGTAGCCTAAATGGCTTGATAGATTTTAACATATGAGGTGTCGTTAGATTCGTCGTAATTGTAGGAGTGACATAGGCTATATTAATATTTATATCAATATATAAATGATAAATAGATGCAATGATATATAGATGCAATCATCTGAAAATACAAAAAAAGGGAGGGGTAGGTTTAAAAAAAAAACAACATTATTGGTATCAAATAAAAGCTAGTAATGAGTCAATTCAAAATATAAATATATATATAAACTAAAAACTTTCAAATAAAGCAAATTATTTAAAAAACGAAAAACCCGACTGAAAAAACACGACCAACCACGACAAACAAAACCAATAACCTGAAATTTTGGTGTAACTTTTGTTTGTCCCCCACCTGCAATACCAAAATTCTATTGATTATAATGCTTGTTTTTCTCCCTTTCAGTTAAGTGTTTTTGCCGTCGGGTTTTTGATTTTGATTTTTTTGCATAGTTAGCAATTGATTTTTTTTTGCATAGTTAGTAATTGAATATTTTCTTATTACAGATCTCGTTCTCGCCACCGCAGCACCCGCCGGTCTCGCTCACGGTCCCGCCACCGCAGCTCTCGCTCCAAGCGCGACCGCTCTCGCGACAAAGATAAGGATAAAGACAAAGACAAAGATCGCAAAGACAAAAAGGAATCCACTGAAAAGGAGAAGAAGGAAAAATCTAAGTCTCCTCCCAAAGAAGTAGAAAAAGAGGAGAAAGAAGAAATTAAACCAGAACCAGTCGTCGTCGTCGAAACCAATGGCAATTCGTCTGACGTTAAGTCCAAGGCGTCAACGCCAGCCGACGACAAACCAGATAAAGACGTTGAAAAAGAAAAAGAGAGGTCACCGTCAAAGAAACGAGAGCGGACCAGATCTCGTGACAGAAAGCGCGATCGCTCCCGGTCTCGGCGCAGATCTCGTTCAAGATCTCGCAGGAAACGCTCGCGATCCCGCCGGAGGTCACGTTCTAGAGGAAAGAGATCTCGATCTAAGGAACGAAAGAGGTCTAGGTCGCGAGACCGCAAACGCTCTCGCTCAAGAGACCGAAAAAGAACTAGATCTCGGGATAGAAAACGATCTAGATCGAGAGACAAAAAGCGGTCTCGATCCAGAGATCGTAAGCGTTCCCGGTCGGACAGTCGTCATTCTAAGAGTCGCTCACATAGGGACTCTAAAACACCTCATGATCGAAAGTCGCGAGATCAAACTCCTAATCTTTCTGTTTTAGAAGAAAAGGACATTTCCGTTTTAGAAAATAAGATTTCTGATGTATGTGACGAAAAGAATTCTCCCGATAACATGGACATTTCCAACTCTCCATAGTTTGTTACCTCTAACATTCTGTTGTTAATCTAGTAACTGATAAACTGCTTTTTGTTTGTAATACTGGAATATTAATAAATAATTTTCAAAATTTTGTCTGTAATTCGATAGTACATATTTAAATCAACTTCGTATTTTATTATTATTCTGCGGACATGTTATTTTTTTGACACAAGATGTAAATTTTGTTGTAAGTACTATATAAAATTTGTTTTAATTCTTTCGTAACTTTACTTTGATGAATATTAATTGCCTCGGGCCTTGACTTGTCATCAAAAATAAAATATGTTCTAGTAATAGTTTATTTTTAAGGAGCAATAAAGAATGATCCATATAAGATGTTTTTTTGTAGCAGTTGTCTACAATCAGATATTTCCAACAGATATTATATTATTGACTATCGTCATCATTTTTGAATGTAGTTTTACGTCCACAGCTAGAAGGGTATACTGTACGGGCATACTGTCCTTTTGAAACTTAAATGGACAAATGGGTAGGGACGGGTTGAAGTAAGACGCCACGAACTTGCCTACAAGTATGACTCATCCATAAAAAATCCTTTATTTCATAATATTATCACCGAAATAATATGAATTACAGTGGAATTTCCCAAAACCCTCGACTGGAGTGTTTTTTATTGCACATTACTGATGCAATATGTGCCCCGTTGGTCTCTCTGTTGAGGAGTCAAGTGTGACTGCTGGGTTCGATTGCCAGAGTTGAATGTGTTAATGATTTTAATAAAAATATTCTCAGGCATCAAGGCCCATAGGGTGTTGGTATTACAGCTTACTTAAAAACTATATTAGAACACAAAAAGAAAATAATACATAATCACAGGAAGGTTAAACAAGCTTTGTTGCCAACATGTAGTGAGAGTCCATCAGAATGCTGTTTTTGCTCCCCCTCACTCGGGATATTACTGAGGCAACTTTCTCCCGCATTATCGCAAAGTAGTCGTCAGTGTGCGCATCAGCGAACATACCTGACTCGCTACAGTACGGTGAAAGCCTTAACAGCGCCCTGAAGGCATGAAGGCGGGCGCATGAAGGCAGGCATGTATTGAATGCGCATTCGCGCAGGGCATAGTCTGCTTTTAGGGTATGTATGTCGCATAGGCTGCTGGTATAAAGTATTTGGCAGTATGCTTTAAAAAGCGTGTTTCACTGGAACTGAACAACCATGAAACCTTCTACATATCATATTTTCCCTCACAGCCAACGCCCTGCGCTCCCTTTCCATATCCAAGTCGTCTTTTAATTCTTCAGTATCAATGTGGCCCAAATATTTAAAGTGGGCAACTCTGCAAAAGTAAACCATTTAATTTTACAGGAGGAACAAATGTTGGATTTTTATTCCTGTCTCGAAACACTAACAGCTCACTTTTTGTAGGATCATAATTATTTTAGCCCATGCTGTTTGCATATCCTTCACAAATGGAGAGTAACTTTCTAATTCCACTGATAGTAGGTACATTACAACCCATGGAAATATAAATAACAGGAGAAGTGGCATGGGGGCGGGTCTGTGACGGCGGGTCATGATCACGATGCTCATGTCTTAGGAAAATGGCCGTCTCCGCTAACTAGTGCGCTTTCGACCACGATCGCGATCGCGACAAGTCAATCGTCATCCTGAGGATGCCTCGTTGAGAGGTGAAACACGTGTCGATTTATTTCAGGGTCTTTTTAAGACTCTTAAGAAATAGTTAAGCGGAACAGGTTACTAAATATATCCACATCATCATTTTATAATGAACTTCCGCAAGGTCACGCCTGAATCCATTAATTATCTAAGATATTACAGCTTTTTTATCATAGGCAAACTTAGGACGCCAGGCGAAGTTAGGGCAGTTGACGGTACAATAATAAATGGGAGAATCGATAACTTTCTGATTTAGTCAATTACTAGCTTATATGTAAAATAAATGGCTTTTGCACAGAACAACGATGTTTTCGTGTGAGTGAGTTGTACGGTGCATGGTAAATGCACGCTGTGTGTGATGGGATATGGTTTATAAATTTATAATTGATTGTGTAGTACGTTCTGATTTATGAATTGCAAGAGTGAGCGCAACCTCGTAAGTATCTATTGTATTTGGCGACTAGTGGCGACAAATTGGAGACATTGGGTTTCGATACCTTTTCAACTACCTAGCATATCTCCTTCTGTCTTATGTGAGAACTCCAACATTTGTTTAGGATAACGGTTTGCGTTTTGTAAAGACTAGTTCAAGATGGTTGACCCTGCCCTGCCCTTTGTAACTGCAAGAAATACTAAGATAGATGGAACACGCTACTCATGAAATAAATGGAGGACAAATAAACTAAGTAGGTACCTTTATTTTTTTTCTCCTTCTCGTAGCAAGAATTCGTAGGTACCCTGCTCGATAGGAGAACAATCTGGATTATTACATGGGGCGCGGGCGGCCGTCGTTTAGCGCGAGACTACAAGTAATAATTTATGACCCCCTGTTGTTTTTTTTTTTATAGATTTGAGGTAGTTTTGGCACTATAGTATGATATGGTATTTTCAATAATAATTTTAAACAAGTAAAATTTTAACAGTTAAAATTTGAAAAAAAAAAACCCCGACACAAACATTTACTTACTCATTTTTTTTTCCTACACCATTAGCAGACATTGTTCACCATTTACCAATGAGCCCAAACACGATAACTGTGCTGTAATGGTCTGAGGCTGTAATATGGTAAGAGAGTTGGGTATCATGCAAAGTCCAGGTAGTACGTACCTACGGGGGGGCAATCTCAAACTGATGCCGATGACCCCAGTCCCAGGGGACCACCAAATCACGAGCAGTACTTTTCAATCAAATTTCGAACAAAGCCAAAATATGTTCAGTTAGTAAGAGGCAGTATTGGAGGCCCCTTGCTATGCAAATATAAACAAAATCAATCCGCCTAGCTTTTCCCTAACCTACAGGGTAAAATTTTAACCAGTGCGCTTACTAAAACACGTGACCTTACTGATCATTATGAAGAACTTTTACTATGGGACCAAATCTAAAATCGCGAAAAAAAAGTGCTGGCACTCCGTTAGTGCCGACAGAAGTGAAAACTTGAACAAGATCGCCTTGCTGGAAGAAAAATACAACAACACAACAACAACAATAACATTGGTCCGTAACCTTATCTAAATAAAGAGCAAAATCGGGTTTTCAAAAAAAAAAAAACTTCCGAAACCTTTAAAGTAAAAATACTTGCATAGAACATTGATCCGTAACACGATATAAATAAAGAGCATAATCGCGTTTACAAAACCTTAAAAGTAAAAATACTTGCATAGAACATTGATCCGTAAAATAATATAAATAAAGAGCACAATTACGTTTACAAAAATGAGGTGTCGTCATCGTGTCGCGAAATCAATGGTTTAGTCCCATCTCAAAAATGCCCAACGCGCCTAAAGAAGTTTTCACTTCAACAATCAGCTGTTCCCTACATTTATGTTCGCTCAACGCGTCAAAATTTAGGAAAGAGTTGATTTTTTTTGCTGATCCTACGTACTCCTAATCCCAAACATTTCTACATACCGCGGCAGGCGGGCTAAGAGTATAATAATAATTATGGGAGCAGGCGGGGCTGATTTAGTTTTACCGTCCGAGGCCTCGAACTATGTGTGCGTACGTTTTCGCTCGTTGTATCGAGCCAACCTTCTGTATTTATTTGTGGCCAAGCTTCGTTAGTGAGAAATACGGAATAAAAAGGAGTTGGATGCCATCCTTTAATTAATAAAACCTTAGCTACATATTCATACTTAATTTTAACAAATCTCGGGACCATGGACCATTCATACTTAATTATTATTATGTTACAATAATGGAAAGTCGAGCCGCCGGCCGATTGGCGAGCTACAATAGATAATTGCAATTAATTGACACAAATAAGTAGGTAGTTTAGGTAGGTACAGTGGAATTTTCCAAAACACATCTGGAGTGTTTTTATTGCGCAATACTGATGCAACGATTATAAATAATAATTGCACAATTTATTAAATGATTGCACAATTGAATTACACCATATTAGATAACAAAGTTGAACATAAACGGGATGCTTGTGTGCCTGCTATCATTCATTCAGGAGAGTCGTCACAAGTAAGATACTCAAGTGCAAGTGATCCTACAATAACCAGTAATTAACAAAGCAAACAGTTATGCTTAGTCTGTTACAGAAATCGGAGACGCTATAGAGATGGAAGCAGTCGTCGTTGGAGTTCGGACCTACGGGAAAGGAAGTTCTAAGACTCAAGAAGTAAGTACCGAAGTACAAGCTGATTTATTTATTTATTTATAGTTAATTAAAACGGTACAACACCAATTACATTAATTAACTTACTGATATGAGGTGTTCTCGCTGTAGAGACCGTTCTAGAGATCGATCGAGAAGCCGCTATCGCGTCGAATGTCTCACAATAAGAAGAAACAAACATGTGTGGTAAAAGTAAGAACTATGAGTTTGTAGCTATCCCCATGGGGGACTGGATGCTATGTATGTAGTAATAACTAACTTAGGTATAGATATTATGTATATTTTTTTTTCCAAAAAAACGGAAAGAACGAAAAATTTTAATACTTAAAAAAAAAACTAAATATAAATATGTTTACCCATCTAGATAATAAGAACAATTATTCCATGATTATTATATGAACGTAGCGATTAGTAGGGATAAGAGATAAGAAGGTCGTAATGATTATGTCTATAAATATTATTTTACTTCACGGCGATCTGAAATATAATTCGTTAAACAAAGTAGTAATTCTTATGCACAGCGTAGACATCGCGTTCGTTTAGATATAAAATATTATAAATTAATAGAATTATCGTCCTTGGTGGCAACACACGCAGGAATGTCACTTTTCTTTCGCGCGCGTTTTTTCATCGCACGAAAAAATTTGCTCTCTTAAAATTATTCATTTAAAATAAGTTTACGGAACTTTTTACTAGAATAACAAATGTTAATTATGTTAAGTGATAGAAAGTGCAATAAGTGCATCGTTAGTGAAAACCTGAGACGGACAAGGCGTCCATCAACGATATTAACAGGAAAGCTGATAAATTACCTACATCAGAACTAACTAGAAGCAGCTTTAGTCTTGAGTTCCTGACCATTATTAGATGTACTTAGATCCGGAGGCCTCCCACAATCCTAATGTGCGAGAATGCCTGGCTTTAACTGACCACTTTGTACGTGATACTGACAGTGTTTTACAAGCACTATGGTGGACATTAACACAACACAACTTGTTAAAGCATTACCTATCTCTCCAGTGGACACGAGATGTCTTTAGTAACGTTATCTCCACGTTACTAGCTGGATGAGAAGCTACCAGAGAGGCACGTGATGCCCTTAGCGATGTAACTGTACATAGCTAGCTGGTACGCGCTTGTCAGCATTACCCCTTCAGTAAGCACGAGATGCTCTCAGTAACGCTAATTCTACGTTACCAGCTGAATATGAAACTACCAATGTAGCACGTGATGCACTTAGCGATGTTATTCTACATAGCTAACGCTGGTATGTACTCGTCACCAGGGGTAAGTCACATTTCTATGATCTTGGCTAAGGAATTGTCAAAAGTGGTTCTATATACTTTTAATTTACAAACATGAAGGTTGCGAGACAGCCTTACTTAACCCTGCACACTGTCTGTGTGTTATAAACTTGCAAAAGCATTATACTTCCTATAGTGAGTGTGGCATTCTGCCTCGCTAACTAGATTGTTATCAACGAGTACAAGGTACTCTCAACAACATTGATTCTATGTTGCTAACTGGCACATATCTGACATGGTGTGCACATGCTTAGCGCGAGATGCTTATAGCATGTTATCTCAATACTATGTGATCTAGCTTTCATATCGAGGATTGCCATTTTTAACAAACAAAATATAGCTAATTAAAAGATATCACTGTGTGCGAGATACTCAGTGACTTATCTAGCTCTAGGTGGCTTAATTATCCTGCCAAAAACTGATAAATGATATCTATTTTGTAAACTAAAACAATAATGCAAAATTGTGCAATTTTTACAGGCATACAGTTAAATACACAAGATACTTTGTAAACTTGATTCTGTGATACAATGGATGACGACAAATGCTACCTCTGGAAACTCTTGATTTCAGATACAAGTGCAATGGACTAAACCATAATTGGAATAATACAAAGTATTATTCCATGCTCCCATACTTATTCACCCCATTTAGATTCCTCTAAACTGAGGAAACAAGGGATTGAGATATTCCAGAAACAAGCCGTACTGGTTATTACCCCTATCAAAGGGAAAGCAGTGACTGACCCTATGCTTATGAAGAACATAAGACAAACACAAATTGTTGATTAACTTGGCTGATGCAGCAAAACCAGCTGGCAATGCCCACTGCCACCAAACTAAAACCAGAACAAAAGTTATATAATCTCTAATTGACATTAACTTTAATTCATCCTATTTGATAAACAAACCGAAACAATCACAAACTTGAGTACACAATGTTTTAGCTACAAACAAAAACAATAACAACTATTCAATAAATATTAAAACCACAAGACATTCTCATGATAATAGTGAAACTCACCAGTTCTATGGTGAAAATGTAAAACAAGCACATCATTAGTTGATTTACTTACTTTTGTAAATAACAAAATAAAACATCCTTCTACCGGGTTAATAACAGAAATCACACCATTGAAAACCACCACCACAATATCTTATGATGTTTTGGTTTAATCTAATCGGTTGGAATGGACTATGTCTGAAAAATAAATGAACTATTTTTGTCACTGAAAATAAAAATCAATATATATGGTGGACCTCAACAACAACCCGGCTTATATTCCAAAATAACAATTCAAGAAGACCAATACTGGAATAAATGCTGGCAAAGCAGTTATATTCCTCTGATTCTGCTATTGGCTATGGACATAGATAAGAAAATATTTGATACCTACCAAATTCAATATCTTAACCTCTCAAAGCCATTCTCTGGAAGCTGACCCCAACATAGTTGGGAGAAGGCCGGGTAGATGATGATCCTCTCAATACCATCGAAGAACTTATTAAATATTGAGATGCATTTACAAACAATACAATAGATAGATCTACAAAGAATTTATCTGAAAAATACATTTCAGTCAGTCCCAAACAAAATAGAAAATTCAGTTTCATTATGAACAAAAAAAAAAAAAAATTCATCAAGACTGTCTAATATCATACTGAAGGAAAATAAAAATCCCAGTAATAACTACAAGTATGTTACAAACTGACAACTTGTACACTAATCAATTATAGCTTAGCATATCAAAATAGATAGGTATAATATACCATATTACCTTTATGAAATCATATTATGATTTCATCCTATAGGTACAGGGGTATCACTTAGGACTATCTGGAAGATAACATTACCTACCAAATAACCAATAAAGGGTTAATTACATACACATTTACTAATACTTTTCATACTTGAATAGTCTCTTATCTCTGTTTTACCTACTAAATTACCAGTAGTGAGTGCCACTTACAGAAAACAAGGTTTTCTTACAATCTAACTTGACTGTTTATTTGGTAAAATATCGAGACTGCGATAAGACATACCAATAAATACCACTATAAGTGTGTTTAAATGTTTGGGCTTGAAAACTAATAATGCTATTTTTTTGGCTTGATTATTAAGTTTTAATTTTCTTCACTTTAAACAAACCTTGAAACACAAGGACAAAAAAAAAAAAAAAGTGCTATTACTAGCACTTTTTTTTTTTTTTTTTTAAATAATGCGACTAAGTTTACACTTAGTCGCATTATTTAACATTACGCCCGGACTTCCCGAAGGGCTGGGCAGAAATGGGTGATCTTATTCAAAGCTTATAAAATCAAAATACCTAATTAATCATTTGATTGCCAACTACTAGTCTACATATTTAACAGTAGATTTAAATGATAATTGCAGCACTAAAGTGAAATTATGAAGGAAACAAAAAAAAAAGGAGGGGGGGAGAACATTGTGAGGACAACGTAGGTATTGATGGATTGTGAGTAGAACATGAACAAGATAAGGTATAATACAATAAATGTAGGTACTATGAATGAATTATCTATAAATTGCTTTACTCTAAAACTCTCCATCTGCTCACCAAGTGCACATCATAACAAGTTCAATTATACAACTCCCTCACTTAAAAATGCAACTCATTACACAATCCCAATTTTGGACATATTATGAGGTCAAGGAAAAGAGTTCATATCTTTATACTTCTAAAATGAATCAAGTTTCGATTAGCTCTAAACTCGTCAAGTAATTACTGCTAGCAGAATATGTGAAACTCATATGGAAATTAGTATCGTTGAGGAAAAACCCTAAGCATCTGAAATAGACCCTTTCACCTCAAATTTGTCCAAACCTCTCTCCTATCCAGGGCATAATATACTGCCCTTATTAATTGGTGCTTACAAGTTAAAAGCCTATTCCGTATTTGAAATTTAGTTTCCAAAATACCTTTAATAACTAAAGTTATGGAAAACTAGTCCATCCAAAAATGAAATGAAACCATATCATAAAGTATATACTTACCTAAACGGAAATAACATCAACTGATCACAAGAATTTGACCAAAAAATCCTACTACATTTTTCAAAAAAAAAAAAAAAAAACTAAGTTCCTGTCAGTACAATTTAGGTACAATACAATTCCACAAATGCTTACCAAAAATACCTCCCTGCTTACAACATTCAGGGGCTAAAAGATCCTGTTACACCCTATGAAAGTTTAACTACTAAGGACTTCACAGCCATGGTGCCTCTTATTCAGATCACTAGATAACTGACATTCTTTAAAATACCCTAATGATAATCTTTACAATTCATCTTCTAGACTCACTGAGCTCGACACTTACCTTGACAGCAAGATGTAATGTGCAACTCAATACTCACTCATTAAGCACAACAGTATCCCAAATAATTAACTATTTACAGACAGATCTGAGAATGCTATTCTCAATCATGGAAACTTTTAAAGTAACATCATAACATTACGCCTTGTTTCCCCGAATGGTTGGGCAAGGTGTCCCTGTAGCAGGTTCACCCAGTTTTACACTTTTAAAGTATTCATATCATAATATCCTCCTGGTATATTAATTCAGAACAACTTTATAAAATTTGTATAAACACAAGCTGGGTTAAATGTGGTAGGAAGTGAGAGTTATACTAATAATTCACCTCCCACAGCACAAAACATACAGTAGCTCAACTTAGTGCTGGCATCAATTGAAATAGACACAGTGCCAACCAACATTGTGTTGATGATTATACCTCATTACTGATGAAAAATAGTTAAACACTATTAATTAAGCAACGTTATTAAGAATTTATTTAAAATGGATACGCCAAAAGCATATATATTGTACATTAAATATTAAATGTTAACAGTTATGGACTTATATACATACCAATAACAGATGTACATGACATTCACATAAAACAAAGCAACCTTCTTAAATTACATAAAATTAAAATATTGTATTCAGAAAGAATGATAAAAGTACCTAATAAATCAGAATATGCCGTAACTTATTAACTAAGTAAATTATTGCAGACAACTCTGAACATCTACTTTGTTTAACGAATTATATTTCAGATCGCCGTGAAGTAAAATTGGGAATCAAACGAGCTTACCTGTTAAGCGAAGTCTTGATTCTAATTTCACGAACGGCGATCTGAAATATAATTACCCACCCGCCACTACCTAATATCCCCAAAGCTGCAATAATTAGTCTACTTAATTCACTTATTTTTCCAGGAAAACCTAGTGAATGTAAGTATGCGGAACTACTCTGTACAGAAAACAGAGCTTGTTCTCCATCATAAGGATCTCTAAAATTAGTGACATTCCTGCGTGTGTTGCCACCAAGGACGATAATTCTATTAATTTATAATATTTTATATCTAAACGAACGCGATGTCTACGCTGTGCATAAGAATTACTACTTTGTTTAACGAATATTTCAGATCGCCGTTCGTAAAATTAGAATCAAGACTTCGCTTAACAGGTAAGCTCGTTTGATTCCCAATTTTATTGTTATTCTTATTTTCATTTATTTTTAAATATTAAATACATTTATTAAAAAATCTATTCTTATTCTTATCTTCACTAACGACAATGTTCATAATTTAGCATATATTATTACTGCCCATTTAAAAAAAACTAATATTAAGACAAGGTTAATTTTGAAAATATTATATTAAAATAAAATTAAAGAAACAATCGCCTTATTTATTCTTCTTACACTACAAGACAAAAAAAAACTATATTAGTTTCCGGGAAATAAAGTCCCATAATATCTCTATTACTCATTGTTTTTACCCGACTGCCCCAGAAGGAGAGTAATGTTTTTCGAGAGAATGTATGTATGTCTATTTCTTTGGCATGCTCTGTAGGTTAAACGGCTTGATGGATTTTAACATATGAGGTGTCGTTAGATTCGTCTTAATTGTGGGTTAAAGTGTGTGTGACATAGGCTATGTATGTATAATATTTTTATATTACATCTGCAAATACAAAAACAAATGAGGGGAAGGCGTTTTTTTAAATAAATTACTACAATATTTTGGTATCAAATAAAAGCTAGTAATGAGTCAATTCCAAATATATACCCATATTAAAAAACTAAAAATCTTTAAAAAAAACAAATAATTAAAAAAAAAAAACAAAATACCCGACTGCAAATCAAAATAACTGAAAAGAGAAGAACAAGCACTGAACTTTGTTTTTTGTAAGGTATTGCAGGCGGCGAAATACTTCAAACATACGAGTATCGTGGAGATGTTAGTAACAAAGTGTTACAAAATGCTCAAAAGTTTGGTCAAGAGACATATGACTTGACTAATAAATTCTTTTGTTTGCTCAAAGCAATCAACTGTCGTAAGCCTTGTTGAGGCCTTAAAGCTTTAACCAATAACCTGAAATATGGTATAACGGTGTAACTTTTGTTGTCCCCGCCTGCAATACTTGTGTGTACTACAATGTTCTACTCTTTTCAGTTACCTATTTGTTTTTGCAGTCGGGTTTTTTGTTTTTTTTTTTTAAATCAAAATACAAGAGTAGGTTTCAAATAATTTTAATGATATCACATAAAAACATTATCACACATACCTACCTAGTATGACTGACTGCATAGTAAAATAAGCGTGTCTGTTAACAGTATACCGAGGTACTGCTATAAATAATGTCGATCCATAAAATTCACTCTGAAGTTATTGACATTCAAGTAAGTACACTCCTGGATATACACAGATCACGCTTGCATTACCCTGTACCCTAACTGCGTAATAAAAATTTTAAAAAGTCATCATAATACACGATCAATCACAACTTGTTTCGATTTGAAACAGATTGCTAATGCATTGCTTCATAAGTTGGAAAAAAAAACTGCTTAACAACGTAAATAACGCAATGAATGTTGTTAGCTGTCAAAATGAAACAAATTAGTCATAATCGTTTACGAAAATAAGTTACGCAATTGGGGTACTGAACGGCGTAGGCAGAGATGTGTTCTCTTGCGAGCAACGGACTTATGCAGTCTGTCGCCTAAACAAACTCGGTCCCTAGACGATGCGGTTCTTTTCAGGAGGAACGGCCGTAGGGTGATGGCCGGAGATAGTGATGAGGCCTGCCTGAACTTCTGGCGGAGAGAGACTCGAGGTAGTAGGGAGGCCGTGTGCATCATGTGCAAGAGTGAAATGAAAATGCCCTTGACCTATAAACAGCATAGGTGTTGCGTTTGCTTATTCCTATAAAGGGTCAAATAAGATTAGCTAGCGAAACTGCATAGTTGTGATGGGTAAAAATAAAATGAGCCGTCGCGTCGCGGGACGCCTAGCAGATGTGAAACATCAAAATTATTATGTACTATTTGCTTATGTCTAAGTCGTGGGTTTTTCACAATCGACTACCAGTGGGCATAGTGTACGAGTCTCGTAATTTTTTTAAAGGCACGCTAATCTGGTGTCGAAAGAATCACGAGCAATTGAAAATGGAAGTGATAGCGAAGTGTCGAGCCACTAAAAACTTTCCCAGTTTTGGAAGGCTACCAGAAAATTACATGTTAGACCTGGCCTCCCGGCGAGTGTGAGCGGCTTAACCGATCCGAGCGAGATCGCGAATTTGTTTGGCAACCATTTTAGAGTTCGGTCATCGATCGGTCCTTCAACTGCGATGGTTGGCGCTGCGCCCTGCAGCCATCCTGTGTGCCTGTGTTCAGTTTCTCAGCGAGTCAAGTTCGCGCTCTTATTAAAGGAATGACCAAAGGCAAATCTCCTGGGGATGACGAGCTCAGCGTCGAACACCTGAAATATGCTGGAGTGCACCTCCCGAGGGTCCTGTCTCTGTTGTTTACTATACGCATCAGTCATGCGTACCTTTCAGTTGACCTAATAAAAACCACAGTAGTGCCAATAGTTAAGAACAGGACCGGTGACATCTCGGATAAGAATAACTACCTCCCTCGCGACCGTGATAGCAAAGGTGCTGGACGGTTTGTTTGATTCTTGCTTCCAAAAGTATCTAAAACTACACGATGCGCAGTTTGGGTTACGGCCCGGACTATCTACTGAGAGCGTAATCACACCGTCTCAAGCACACCGTCCAGTACTACACTGATCGTAAGACACCGGTGTCTTGCCTGTTTTCTGGATCTCTCCAAGGCCTTTGACCTTGTGTCTTACGAGGCGCTTTGGAGGAACCTAGGGGGTAGTGGTATACCGGTGGAGATGTTAAACATCTTTAAATATTGGTACAATAACCAGACGAAATGTGTCAAATGGTCTGGCACTCTTTCCGATTCGTACAGGCTGGAGTGCGGCGTAAGGCAGGGGGGTTCTGGGTTGTCATCTCCAAACCTCTTTAGCGTGTATCTAAACGATCTCATAGTGGAACTCAGCAGCATGCGTGTCGTATGCCGGGTGGTTGGTATGACATGGTGCTGCTGAGTCCCACTGCGGGGGCGCTCGGAGAAATGCCGAAACTTTATAAAGCCTAAGCCGAGTCACACGGACTCATTTACAATGTGAAGAAAAGTCAGTACATGGTCCTTAAGGCCGTAAGTGTCCTGAGTCTGTTCCACCCATTACTTTGAATGGTGTGTCGCAGTTTAAGTACCTTGGACATTACCTTCCCGACGACCTTAAGGATGATGTTGACAGAGAGAGGGACCGCAGGGCTCTGTCAGTCCGTGGCAACATGCTGGTCCGTGATGGAGATTCGCCCGCTGTACGGACCAAGTCAAGATCACGCTGTTTAAAGCGTATTGTCAGGGGCTGTACTTGGGTGGTGTATGGGTTAGTTATACCAAAAAATCCCTGGACACCGCGCGTCCAATACAATAACATTTTGAGGATGATATTGGGACTTCCTCATTTCTGCAGTCTTCTCATACATGATGATTTTCATGCCGTCATTCGGAAAAAAGTCGTATCATTTATGAGGAGGGTGTAAAGATCACAACAGCATCCTGGAAACTATAGCTGAAGATGTACGTGCACCTGTGTTGAGGTATGTCGTTCGTCTGGTGATATTTTAGGGAGGTACAATACCTCCCTTTTGGTTATCTTGACGGGGCGGGATGTCTCAGCACAGGAGCATTTGTGTATAGAATGGATGTGATAAGTGTTGTCCTTTGTAATTGTATTTAAGTACTAATTCTAAGTTTTGTGTATACTAACCTTTAGATCTAGTTGTCCCAAAATAAGTAATTTTGAATTTGCATAAAAGGATAGTTTACCGACGCCAACATTGGCGTTGGCGTTGGTTTGGTATTGGCACTGCTTGCCAACAGTCGGTCTGACCTGGCGCTATAGATGTTTCACATCATAATTGATGATGTTTTTTGGGGTCAACGAACGTAGGTAGTGTAGCTTACTTGAAATATCTGTAAAAAAAACAGTGTATATTGTGTAAACTTACAGACGAGATAGGTATCGCCGATATCTACACACAATAGAACAAGAAAAAATATTATCACAACTCATACTTCAAGTAACTACACTACCAGCTATCGTTAACCCAAAAAAAGAACATCAGATCTTTTGATTTTAAGGTTCCGTACCTCAAAAGGAAAAAACGGAACCCTTATAGAGTCACTCGTGTGTCTAGCTGGCTGGCTGGGTGTCTGTCCATCTGTCTCAGCCAATTTGCTCCGAATTTACTGGACCAATTTTCAAATACGTTACGTAAATAAAAGAATTTTGAATATGGTCACTTTTCGGGGCAAATTGGAAAATTTAATAAAAGTTTTGTAACCTGTACCGTGTAACGTATCAAATGAAAGGGCTTGTTGTGAGGATCTCAATTTTTTTTTTAAATCATTTTAGAATAAATACTTTTAGAGATATATAAAGAAAATAGATGAACATTGACCATTCCCCCCCTTATCTTCGAAACTACTGAGCCTAAAATTTCGAAAAATATACAGAAAATAGTCTATGGTCTTAAAATAATATTGTGAATCTCTCAATATTGTGCGTACAAAAAACTTACATTTGCAGTTGGAATGTATGTGAGAACATGTTTCTCAACTAAAATGTTAATTTTGCCCTTGGGATAAGTTCATCTCAACTACGGAATCCTTCATTGTGAGTAACGTAGTCCGACACACTCTTAGCCGGTTGTTTTTTTTTGTATTGTGTTAGATTTAGATATATGGGTATCAATGTCTGCAGATCACGTGTGCGAAGACATCAGAACACAGATTCTTCCACTCGACTATAATAATGTATTCTAATTTCAGGGAATCTTTACAATCGCTGTTTACGTTCACTATTTCATACCGGGCAGTCTAAAAATTCAGTCCAAACTTTACACAGTACGTTTAGGGCACCTGCGGGAGTTGATAGATGACCCCGTATATGACCCTTTGCGTTTTGTGAACACAAGAAGATGGTTGCCTAGAGGTGAAGCGCCTTACCCGGGCTATTGTAGGGCACCCGGAAGTGGAACATGTATACCAGCCCTTTGTAATTGCCAGAAACTCAAAGAACGATGGAACATGATAGTCTGGAAAAAAGTAGAGGAAAAGTTAAAACAAAAAAATAAAATATCTTAATTTCATGTTCATGTTTTATTGCGGTTACATTTTCATTTGAATATCTTACACAGCCTTTCTACAAATAAGTTGAAGTGCGTTTATATTTTTGTCTTTTGCCATGTGTAATATAAAACATCGATATTCATAGTTCACAAAAGTATAAATTGTGTGATATTACATACTATCTACAGGTATATTACAATACCCTACTCCTTGATTCTTCTCCAAAAATACAAGGCCAAATTTAATTTAATTTAAAATTTAGCTAGCGAAACTGCACATACGTTATACGTACGTGCAGTTCGGTATCGATAAGGACGATAAAACAACAAAAAAATCTTATCTCAAATAATTACAGCAAACTACGGCCGCTGATAGTTACTTGAAATTATGAGTATACAAAATCAGGGCTCGCAAATGTTATTTAAAATAACGTTTTTAAAACGTTTCTAACAGTTCTCGTCTTTCTTTGTACAACATTTTGTTCGGAACGAAAAAGAAATGAGAACATTTTCAAAAACCGGTTTATTCCGCAGGACGCAGCCGCGTACGGGGCTTGCGCCAACAAGAATGAACTTATCGAACCTTATCTTATTTTATTACATCATTGATTCCAATGCGCTTGCCTAGGGTTATGTTGTTTTATTAACCGAGAACGATTTAAATTTCATTCGAACGTAACCGAAACAAATAGTTTCTTAGGTTTTTAAGACGAAACCGTTTCGAAAAATATTCCGTTATCCGAGCCCTGTAGAAAATCGTCTTTATTTTATTTTATTTTTTAGATATCGATACATATCGCGCTAGCTAATTTAATTTGAACCAGATTAAGAACAATATTCTCAGTAAGAGGCAATAAATATATTTTGCCATTTTTACGTTGCTTGTCTTATCACGTATCACTGTAACAGTCTTTGCACTGGAAACACCATATTTTCACTCAGTAAGACAGGATGTCATGCATCGCGTATCGCCATGTCCAGTTCCTCGCGAGGGTCTCGAAGCGCGCCCTGTCTCGTACATACATTTCGCCTAGTTCGGGCTCCATGCATACCTGGCGAACAAAGATGCTTGTAATAATAGAAAAATGTGTTGGAGTTTACAGTACACAAAATGAAACCAGTTAATACTGGTGGCTTCATTTCAGTATAATAATAATGAGAAATTAATTTCAAGTCATAGGTATCGTAGCAGCTCATTTCTTAGTTTATTATGACGACATTATGTTATGTCCACTTATTATGTTACCACTGTTATGTTTGCAGGTACCAAAAGCATTCCACGGGTGGTCGATTTTAATACAGAAATTATGAATATCTGCTACTTATTTACAAATCCCGTTTGAAATCATTTTCCGAGTTACCAAACCCATCGATTTGAATTATCGAGTCAAATTAAACATTTCAATTAGTTTATAACAAACAGAACGATAGCACTATCTAATTGGATCTAGTTACAAACGTCTGTTAACACTCGTTCATTCAAATTTAATCTATAAGCTAGGATGATACATAGAAGAGAAATAAAGATAAAATCTTCAAAATAAAATTTAAAAAAAAAAAACAAATTAGTATTGCCACTAGGAATACATTTCGAGCTTTTTTCATAAATTAGTATTTCTAGGTGAAAATATTAGATCTTATAATACGTTGTATAATCTTGTTGTACGGGTTAGTCTAGTTCAAAAATTAAAAACAATTAAATTTTCGAAATTATTATCAGGCTGGTAATTAAACATAAGCTTCACATGATGCGCTTTTGTAAATACAAGCAGCGCCGGTCCTAGGGTAGAGCGAGTGGAGCGGTTGCTCTAGGCGCCAGATGGCAAGGGGCGCCAAAAATCCATGTGCGAAAAACAATTTCTAACGCAAAATAAAATTCTGATGGCGCTTTTTGAGAGGCGCGGGAGCAGTGTTGCCAGTTCAGATTTTTTTTTAATCCGTAAGCTTTCTTAATGTTAAAGAAGTATATATACTAATTAAAGCTACTTAATTTAATTTAAGTTCAGTAAGAGTTGTATATTTGTAATAAAAGTTGATTTTTGAAAATTCGGGAATTATTTAAAATGAAACCGAAGTAGAATTTACGTGGAGTGAAAGCGTCGATCAATCGGCGCCGAAAGATAATCTCGCTCTACCCTGATCAAGGGCTAGGGCTGGCGCTAAGTACACGACATTTATTACACAGGATGGATTTTTGAGATGGGGCAGTAAGGGCAGGTACCGACAAATTGTAGCTACAGGAAAACGTTCTTAGGAGACCGTCCTTAACTTTTTAAGTCATTTCAATTTGCTTTCACAGAATTTGAAAAAAAAAGTAGTTAGCAAGAAAATGGGTAACATTTTTATGCCAATCGATCCCCGTTTGAGTACTAGCAAAGGGAGAAAACGCAAAAAGAAAACTTTTTGCCATACATTTCGTAGGTAATGAGACTCCCAACTTATTTCTTGATGATGGAGATCCCGTCTCAAAAATCCAACCTGTAAACCTGGTATCATATGAGTACGTTCATTCAATCGTATTCGTATACCTCAGCTTTTCATAAGGCGAGATCGAGGTCAAGAGCGGGCCATTTATTAATAACTAGCTGTGCCTCGCGATTTCACCCGCAGAACTCTCTATCCCGTAGGAATATCGGGATAAAAATATTTTATGTCCTTACCCAATCACTTAACACTCACTCACTCATTCGCACACATACGCACTCATACACATACACAAAAACATAACAAACACACATGCACACAAACCACTCGAGAGCATGCATGAACTAAGGATAAAATGCATGAAATTATTTTATTTTTAATTTTATTGCATAAATTGTTAATGTTCAAAAACCGGGTGAAGACACTGATTCCTGTAACACAGGTACCACCTAGCTCAGGAGTCAGGGCTTCAAATTAAAATGTAACATGTTCAACTTTTTTTTTTGTGTCAATGTTTTATTGACATAAAAAAGTTTTTATTTAATATTTTTTAGTTTTATTTTTCTTTTGACACATCTCAGGACCCTGAGGTCCCGGACCTTTGGACGGCGTACGAGGGGCCGAAGCTAACTCGCAGAGGCCCGTTAAACGTTTTGAATGGAATGGGGCAGCAACCGACGATTATCCCTGTTCGCGCTATGCAAGTGCACCCAAGGACAACCTCCGGTTGGTCCAAGACTATTGTAGGATATGGAAACAAAGATATCGGATTATGGGTTTTATCTAAAGCTATAAAATATACAGGTAAAATGGCAGGGGGTGACTTGCACACTCAATAATGGGTGTCCCCGAAAACGGTCGCTAGCACAAGCGACAAGGGGGCAATATGTCCTGAGGTGCTTATGAGGAATGGAGAGGTATTCCACGGCTATCAGGACAATCCCGGAAGTACGGTCAAGATCCCTACCAGCATCTTACTGGAATACTTCCTTCCTCCGAGCACGTTTGCTCTTGCGAATCTCCACTCAAGCCAGCCAATTAAGGCAAGCCAGAGGTGAGGAACAAGATTTCTCCCGGGAGATAAGGTCCGTGGGATCGCTACTTCCCATCAGCTCGCCACATGCTGCCCTGCGGGTTTTTGTATCTCTCTTGGTCTGGCTCCTTATCCCAGACCTGTCCCGGTAAAGTAAACTATACTGGCACAGACCTAGAATTCGGAGCGCACAAGCCCCACCACGACGTCAACGTAGATATACGACGGTGGGGTTATTTTTTATATTATTACCCAGGTCATGTTCTACCCATATGCCAAATTTCATTCAAATCCGTTCAGCCATTTTAGCGTGAAAGCGTAACAAACATACGAAAAATCAAATCTTATCTCTTTATAATATTAGTTTAGACAATAATTAAAAAACATGTAATCTAGCTACATTCATGCTAGAAATACAAGTTTGCTTACACTCACCGCGGTGTATGGGTCCGTCAGCAGACTTTGTATCGAGATGAGGACCTTACTGATGGTCAGCGCCAGCGACCAGTTGTGGTGCACGGAATCTATGCCCACGTCGCCGTGACGGGAGATGTTCGGGTGCAAGATGCGTGTGAGGAAACGTACCACTGGGGGACTCATTGGGTACCTGGGGATAAGTATTTCTACTTAATAAAAATCTTAAATTCCTTCGCTGACAGGCAACGCACAGCCTTAACCGCTGAGTCTAAAAGCTTGAAATTTTGCACAAGAGTTCATTTTCGAAAATGAGCGAACGAAGATTCATCTCCTAAAGGGATTAAGAGCGTGCATTCTGAAAGTGGGCAACGTCGCAAATAGCTGTCAAATATTTAGCTGTTTTGATTAATTTGACGATTTTACTAGTGAAATAAAATATTGATTAAGAACTTTACTTTTAGATGTAAAAAAAATATTTGGAAACATTCGAAATGCCCTTTTTACGCCTAAAACAGTTACAACATCAAATTCAGTTTTATAATTGCAATTCATTATTAACTAGCGGACCCATGTCCGTTTCAACCGCGCGGCCACCTCATAGTATTTGATGAAACTTTGCCAGGAATTAGTGTTAATTTGTTACTTTACACACTTCTTTTCGTGAATTTGTTACAAAAAAAACTAAGACGCTATGACAAAAAATAGTTGGCCGCTAGAACCGCCACTTGCCGTAATCATCGCCCGTGATTACACAGAAACTATATAATGCAGATAGACGAATGATGGATCAAAAGAAAGGCCATAATTTGTTCAATTTGTTACAAAAATAAAAAACGTCAAAACGTAAATAAACAAAAAGTTATGCAATATTTAGTTTTCAGGTTATGAGTAGGTAGTTATGTCACCATAAATATCAAATTAATAGAGGCTAATGTGTATGGACAATTAGTTACTAATTTGTTACAGCGAATAAACAGAAAAAATATATTAGAAAGTAGGTTCAATAATTTGTTAGAGTCGATTTTAGTTGGCCGCTCGGACGGCAATATGCCTAAAATACAATGGCGTTTATCTCGTTATTAAAAGTAGGTTTAAGCTTAGTTAAAGTACTAAGCGACGGGTAACGTAACCTAGTTTGGATAAATACGGCGAATATAACTGCAGCATTCATATTTTAAAAGATATTTACAAAAAACAGTAGTATGAAACCGTATGAGAGTAGGGTGACCATGCATTTTCACAATGAAGTGAGACTGAATAGTGACTGTTGTAATGTTCGATATTTATATCTTATTTTTTTAGGGCGAGTGCTTATATAAATACATTTTAAGTTAAGGCATCCTGTAGCATACTTCATAAAAGTAAAAGTCAGTTATCGATTAAAATTTCTTTATTCAAAATCAACACAAAGGCAAAACAATCAAGTAATTAAAGTCAACAAGATAAATATAAAAACTTTATAAACTAACATAATATTTATAAATTAACTGACTCGAATATATGACACAGAATGTAGACAAATTTTCTTAGAGGTACTTATGTCGATTTTAAAAGAATTGTCGTCGTAACAAAAATATGTATTGTTATTTAAAAAATGACATTTATAGTGGCCTATTTTTGTGCCTGGTATAAATTCTATAGTACCAACTAAGAAATAGTAATTATCCTTAATGTTAATAGTAATCGGCAGCTCAGTGAGTAAGACTGAGTCTGCAGCTCCGTTTAAATCAAATGTTATGATCTCGCCTAACTTAAGTTCTCCTTTCAACTGTGTGTCACATTTCTGACACATTGTGTTAATTTTTTCATCGAAACAAATTGCTTCTTCTAAACTTGATATTCCAAATAACTTTAAAATATCAAGGTTAATTAAAATAAATACATGGTCTCTTTTCAATTGTATGTAATTACAATTTGTACAGGTTTTCAAGTATTGAGCACTTGTAAAATATTTTATAAATATTTTTTCAAATATGTAAGCCACATTGCAACTGCAGTCTTTATTTTGGAAAAAAGTTTTTGTTATTTCTGATCTACAATTGTAAATTTGCTCTATATCATGTGCTCCGTTCAAAAGCATAAAAATGTAATTAATAACACAATCTCCTTTTAATTCACTCAAAAAGCTTTTGAAAGCAGAAATTCTAATACAGGCTTGACCTATTAAATAAAATGCCGAATCGAAGGCACATGTATTGAAATAACCCGAGCTTTCCTTCAAAGCTAAATTCCCGTTTCTTATAATTACTATTTCATCATCTTTTTTCAGGCGATTATGTGTATTCGATTCTCCTCGCCAGTTCTCCAAATAGGATGGTCTATCACTAAATATAGAATCACTGGAAAAATATAATTCTTTTTGTTTTTGTTGGATTTGTTTTTTAGGATTTACCTTTTCTTTTTTATAAATATTTTTAGTCATGGCACGCCTAGTTCGGCGTGATTTAGATTTTAGTAAAGTAGTGGAACCTAAGTTTTTTAATTGATTTAATGCTAAATGCAATTCTCCTTTGATATAATCGTAATGATGCTGCAAATATTCGTCAATTCGTTGTCTCGCTATTTTTGTTTTAAAAACTAACTGTTTTAAAGTGCGAAAATAGCTTTCTACACATGAAGACGATGCGTTTAAGGTTTCCGATTTGAAATAAGAGCACATTACGTTGCTCCACAAAGGAAGTTTTATAAATTATCTTTTTAAAGTAGGGATGAAAAGTGGTAAATAATATGAACTACTTTTACCAACATAGGAATTTGCAGGGTTACTTTTTTTTTCATTATCTACCAACAGATCGAACCATGCGACAATGTCTCGAACGCCGGCATCATCAATGACAATTTGATCATATTCAAATTCTTCATTTTGATCCACATTTTTAAAATCAGCATACTTATGACTGTTTAACAAATTGTCAAGGTTTTGCTTGCTCTCCTTCAAACCTGAATCATCGTTTTCAAAATCATTTTGATGTAGGCAAAGTTTTATCATTTTTGTAATGATTTCCTTTACAAGTGCAAAGTCTTGACATTCTTTAATGTAGCGGATACAATGAATATAATACATTTTAATTTTTGTGTCAACATTTTCGAAGCAATTCAAATTATACAGAGTCTTTATAAAATGACTGGTATCTAATCTAATAAATGTTTTTGGTAGTTCTTCTTTATTTCCATTCAAAATACTAAAACAACGAAGTAAATAGTCTTTCACACATGTAAAATCACTGAATGTTCTAACATTTGCTGCTACTAACGCAGAAGAATCGTCTGTTATAACTTCGTCAGGATGACAACGAACATTTTTCAACCACTGTAATAACCATGCAGAAACAGACGCAGTGTCATGTGAATCGGTTATCATCTGACATAAAGGTACACACACATCGAATTGATTTATTAATATTATTACGTATAAGAAAAGTCTCTTACTCAATTCATAACCATTTGGTAATTTAAGAGGTTGAAAGATTGAACCTGTAGCATCCAATGTGATAGTTAATCTTTGAAAACAAGATTGATATTCACGGCAGTATTGTTGTTGTTCATCAGTCCAGTAATAAATGTGAATTCGAGGAAAAAAGTGTATATCACGTAAAAAAATTGGTTTGGTCACAGCCATCGTAAGAATGCTCAGAATAACGTTATTGTGTAACCACATTCTTTTTCGTTCTTCGTACTTAATTTTTCGCAATGCATTGAGTGTTGGGATTACTGGTGCTGTATCTGTAATTCCTTGTTTAGACATTTTTGCTGCCAGTTGTTTATGAACCAAAGAAGCTGAATCGTGTTTGAGCTTTTTAGCTAATTTTCGTCTGACCAATGCATTCATTCTATATTTTTTTCTCGGATCATGTTTTTTATTTTTTTCTCCGACTGTGATTTGGCATTGTCCTTCAATAATATTATCTGTTATTTTTTGACACGCTATTTTTGTAAAAGCGCTACATTGACTGCATTGACCTTTTACTAAAATATGATGCTCAGACTCCACTTTGTAACTTTTGAAATTCCATGTGCATGGTAATCTAGAAATAAGCCAAATCTTTTCTCTTAAAATATCCACCCATTTGTACTTAGGCAGTATTTTATATTTTTTAAATGGAGTACATGTTCTCAAGTCATTTCTTTTATACAAGACATTTAATGGTTGCAGTTTTTTCCAGTCATAGATATCTAATTCAAACTTGAAGTTCTTTGTGTCGTTTTCACTATGATGCTGGTTGGACTCGACATGAGAATGTGATATTTTGGATGAGGTTCTCGGGCTATTGCTTGAGGATGATGATAAAGATGACGAGGACAGACATACAGTTTGCTGCTTACATTCAGTGTTTAGAAACTCCCTGAAATTCCTTTTCAGTGACATGTAAAGGGCTGCCGGTGTCATAAGATTATCCAAATCACTTGCAATTGTATCAAATATAGGGTCTCTCAATTTAACATCCAGTAGTTTGTCGGCATATTTCATAAAAACTTCTCTCTGTTTTGATTTCTCAACAATAGGTTTTCGTCCAGCTTTACCCATTTTTGCTGCAATAAAACAATTGATAATATGAATACAAAGGTCAAACATCCGTTGACTGCATCACACACAAAATATACATAGGTACTACCAATTACTGCTATGTAAGTACATACTAAGGGCAAGAACTTTCTATAATTAAGAAAAGTCGACGTTACTGATGCAGCGAGTTATTTTAAAAAGATTTCTTTGATGTTTGTAAATATTAACGATATCATTTTTTTTTATTCCCCATAGTCATTTAACAGCGACAATACATTAATAAAATTTTTAAAAGGAGATTTTTTTCATTTGGGAGCAGCCACCGGATTGTAGAGACCAGTTATAGCGCTTAAGAATCTGTCCCTAAGACAGAAATCCTTACATTGGATATTACGCTCGTCACTAGGGGTTGCCTGGATCTAGGTCTCAAGATTCAAGATGCACGTTGATGCACTTTCACACAGAATGTTCACAGTTAAGTGAATTATCAGTTAATTCTTCCCTAGGGAATCACTATAGCAGTTAATAAGTTTGTTAATTTAAATTTTACGTATTCACTGTTTGAAAACACGAAACGTGGGTGGGCTGAATTGTCACTCTTTTACTATACCTAGACAATTGGCGGGAAACGCATATATAAAAGCAGGCTTGCGATTGGACAGAACTTAAGAGCCCTTTAAATAGAGCTCTGCCATTGGTTTAAAAAAAAGAATACTTAAAAGCCGTGATTTATCCTGTTCTATATTATCCGATTTGAAATTGGCGCCGAATATTACTTTTTAAATAACGAAAGGAGTGTGGTTACCACAATTATATTATACAGGTAAATTAATGTAAGTTATTAAGCTAAGAATATTTTTAAGACTTCTTCGTGATCTCATCATAAAATTGTAAAAATTAAACTTACCGCAGTCGATTTCGATCCCTCTGAGTCTGCAATACACTTTTTGGTGGTGAGTTCTACATTAACAAATCCAATATACAGGGTGTTTGGCAGAACGTTGAACATACGAAAATGGTGGGTAGGTGGGGTCATCTGCTACTTACTCAGCCCTAATTTATTTGGCCCTGGCCGACTGGGTACTTTAAAAAAAAAAAAAAAAGTTTTTTTCTTGTTTCACCACTTTCCTAACTTTAAAGTGTATTTTTTTTATTAAAAATGGGCAATAAAACAGGCAATTTTTTTTTTTTAATCTTTGATGTTGGCAGATTCTTATAAAATTATTGCTTTGTTCAGATGTTAGCTAGAAAAAAAGTTATGAGTCCTCAAACTTACAGAAAGATGTAAAAAATACTTGAATGTTAATTTCAACTTGCATTTAAAAAAAAACAAAAAATGATTGAGGAGTTCCAATTCTAGCAAAACATCCCTAGTGTGTGAGCTTTCTAATGGTATGTAATTTGCTTTTATAAAAAAAAAACTTTAAGAGTTATTTCATAATTTTATCAAGTAGGAAATTTTTGACGAAACTCTACCTTTACGGAAAGTTAAATGTTTTGCGAAATTTAATACTGCAAAGTTGGTAAAAATTAAATGATCGATTGAAATTATGCTGTACCAGTTAGGTGCGTTAATGAAACAATTAAATAATTTTAAATAATTTATTTAAATAATAAATCATATTAGATGTTCAAATTGACGCCCTTCATTCGCAATACAGGTGCGGCATCTACGTCTGATTTCTACAGTTGTTGTGCGCAGCAGCATCTCCTGTCGCATAACTTCGAAAGCAGCATTAATTCGATTTATCAAATCTTCCCGACTTTCTACTTCTGTAGTGTAAACTAGTTCCTTTGCCCTTCCCCACACGTGAAAATCGAGCGGAGTGAGGTCGGGCGATCGCGGAGGCCAGGGAATTGGTCCTCCCCTGCCAATCCACGAATTTGGGAAACAATTATCCAAATGCTCACGTACAACTAGACTAAAGTGAGCTGGGCAACCATCGTGTTGAAAGACAATAGGCCTGTTTATGTCTACTTGGAACACTTCTTCCACTAATGGTGGTAAATCATTTATCAAAAAATCCAAGTAGTTGTTCGCGTTGATGTTGTCGGGCAAATAATGAGGCCCTATTAGCTTATCGCCAATCACTCCTGCCCAGACATTCACACTGAATCTCCTCTGGAAGCCTCTTTGTCTCTTCACGTGTGGGTTTTGATTTTTAAGTGCCCAATGGTGAAGATTGTGATAATTGACAATCCCTTCTTTGTCAAATTTGGACTCGTCTGTCCACAAAATACTTTTTAAAAAGTTAACGTCGTCCACATCGGTATGCAGCAAATGGCGACAAAATTGCACACGTCTCCCATAATCACTGTCATCGAGACCTAGAACAAACAAAACATGTCTAAGAATTGATTTCAATACTGAATCTTTTCTTCCTCCGAGTTCAAACTCTACAATTATCCAAATTTTTCATCTTCAATTTTTAAGTACACTAATTGGCTTTATGGCTTAGCCATAAAGACGTAAGACCAAATTCACAAAAGGGCGTGCGACTTTCCAATTTTGTTCTAAAAAGGACCCATAAGTGCTGGCAAGTTTACCTACGCTGACCACCTGCGCAAACCGAATCCGAAATCCGAATCCTGTAAGCGCTGGCCGCCTGATTGTTACGTGAATGCGGCCGAATAGGAATAGTTTATTGAATTTAATTTGAAATTAGAATTGAATGCGCTAAAAACAACATGAGGCAAAACAACTAATAAAGAAAGTGACGAAATCAAGGTTAAATGGAACGATCAATTGAACTGTCTCATAATTTACTACATTCCACAAAATCGTATCAGATGCAGTGCATAAACGGCTTAATCTTACCTTGCACTGGAGTGTAGTGAAAAGCATGTCTACCATCTTGCCGGAGAACAGACCACACTTTCCATATGCTTAAGCCAAGTATTGAAGCTATCTGTCTAATGCTTTTGGTAGGATCCGCGTCAAACTCGGCAAGAACTTGTTCGTCAATGGTAGCATCGGGTCGTGCTGCGTTCACTCGTGGTTCTTGTAAGTTCAGGTTACCGGTTTGTCGTAAACGTCGGTAAGTACTCGCAAACGTCTGATGACTGGGTACTCGGCGGTTGGGATAACGCTCTTGATAAATTCTTCGCGCTTCACGCGAATTTGTATTAGCGCTTCCATACGCTAACAACATGTCCGCGTATTCCTCACTGGTAAAAGCAGCCATTTCTTTACCAATAACAACAGGTAACAGTAATAACAAAAAACTTAACAAACTTAAACTTAACTAGTGATAACAATAAAAGAAAACGAAGTGAACAAAAACAAACGTAAGCGTAACGGGCACGTGAGATCGCAGAGGCAGTTAAGTCTCGACTGAATAAAAGAAAAGAATTCATTCTGAGGCGTCACGGTGCCACGAGAGCGAAAGAGAGCAAAAATACGCTATGACTGCGCAAGAGTGAAACAAAATTTCTACCTGCTTTGTGTAACCATCTCAAGGGAATAGTGAATGTCAATTTGCACCACTGCTACTGGCAAGCCGTCGATCCATAATTTTTACCAACTTTGCAGTATTAAATTTCCCAAAACATTTAACTTTCCGTAAAGGTAGAGTTTCGTCAAAAATTTCCTGCTTGATAAAATTATGAAATAACTCTAAGTTTTTTTTTTATAAAAGCAAATTACATACCATTAGAAAGCTCACACACTAGGGATGTTTTGCTAGAATTGGAACTCCTCAATCATTTTTTGTTTTTTTTTTAAATGCAAGTTGAAATTAACATTCAAGTATTTTTTACATCTTTCTGTAAGTTTGAGGACTCATAACTTTTTTTCTAGCTAACATCTGAACAAAGCAATAATTTTATAAGAATCTGCCAACATCAAAGATTAAAAAAAAAAAATTGCCTGTTTTATTGCCCATTTTTAATAAAAAAAATACACTTTAAAGTTAGGAAAGTGGTGAAACAAGAAAAAAACTTTTTTTTTTTTTTTTTAAATACCCAGTCGGCCAGAGCCAAATAAATTAGGGCTGAGTAAGTAGCAGATGACCCCACCTACCCACCATTTTCGTATGTTCAACGTTCTGCCAAACACCCTGTATAAGTGGGCACAACTCATAGCTAAGCAGTTTTAGACACTTCTGAATTTAGTTTTAATTGTCTCAGTAACTTAGTAGTATGAAAATCACGGGAATTAAATACGTACGAGCACACACTTCAAAATTCAGCACAGTAATGACAATATTCACAACAAAAAATTATGGCTTTTTAAACCCCGTGCGACAAATATTTTTAACAATAGTTTGGGAACAAAAGAGATCCTTTTTCTGGAATCGTTCCCATCATAAAACACCTGCGGAAAGTCAATGAAACGAAAATCTTATCAGTAAATACTTCAAAGAATTAAGAACAATAGACATCAATATGGCCGCAAAACGTACCGCATATTCGTTCAAACAGAGTACAACATTAAAAACATGCCTTTGTACTAATGTGATCATGGTCACCCTACTCTCATACGGTTTCATACTACTGTTTTTTGTAAATATCTTTTAAAATATGAATGCTGCAGTTATATTCGCCGTATTTATCCAAACTAGGTTACGTTACCCGTCGCTTAGTACTTTAACTAAGCTTAAACCTACTTTTAATAACGAGATAAACGCCATTGTATTTTAGGCATATTGCCGTCCGAGCGGCCAACTAAAATCGACTCTAACAAATTATTGAACCTACTTTCTAATATATTTTTTCTGTTTATTCGCTGTAACAAATTAGTAACTAATTGTCCATACACATTAGCCTCTATTAATTTGATATTTATGGTGACATAACTACCTACTCATAACCTGAAAACTAAATATTGCATAACTTTTTGTTTATTTACGTTTTGACGTTTTTTATTTTTGTAACAAATTGAACAAATTATGGCCTTTCTTTTGATCCATCATTCGTCTATCTGCATTATATAGTTTCTGTGTAATCACGGGCGATGATTACGGCAAGTGGCGGTTCTAGCGGCCAACTATTTTTTGTCATAGCGTCTTAGTTTTTTTTGTAACAAATTCACGAAAAGAAGTGTGTAAAGTAACAAATTAACACTAATTCCTGGCAAAGTTTCATCAAATACTATGAGGTGGCCGCGCGGTTGAAACGGACATGCGGACCCGACAGACGTTGTCCGGTCCAAACAGCGCCACCTACCGGGTTCAATTGTATTTTCAAACCATCCATTAAATATACAAACAAAATTTCATCCAAATCGGTCCAGCCGTTTAGGAGTTAGGTGAAAAACACATTTACAGAAGAATTATATATATAAAGATTTTTAGGTCACTAGTTAGCGACATATCATATTTCTATACAGTAATATTGCCAAATTAATCAAAACAGGTAAATATTTGACGGCTATGTGCGACGTTGACAATTTTAAGAATGAACGCTTTTAAATAGGGTATGAAAGTAATGGAAGTCCGTAATTTTATGGGAAATCCCTTAGGCACACGGCTTGTTATCTATAAGATTTCAGTCGAAGTGGCAGAATTAAGTCTGATCAGAAGGGCCGATAGAGTAAATAACTGTCAAAAACTTTTCTTGTAAATTTTGACGTTCAAAAGTGCCAAAGTTACTTGATATAAATTATTTGTCTTTGACTAGCAAAGTATTTCTACTTACGCGTACGGTACTTGTATGTAGAGATAGAAGACGCCCCCCTCGTACGGCGAGCCGATGGGTCCTGTGACGCTCGCCTGCCAGTGACAACACTTGGGGTCCAGCGGGGTCGCCGCTATGCCTTCTGGGGGGTCGTTACGCAACATCTATGAAGAATAAGATGATATTTATTTGCAGTCTGAACATTAATATTTTTTTTATAAATTTACAAAATTCAAAATATTAATATAAATTAAATTATAATTTATAATGAAGTAACTTTTCAAATTGTAATTACAATTAATACCGGTTCCGGTATACCTAACAGATATTTCTCGACGGCATATGAAGCCAAGTCAGAGGCTGGCTGGCGGCTTTAAAACTCTGACACCAGGTTAGTCAGTAACCACACGAAGAGAAGAAGAAGATTAAAATTAATTATAATTTCAGATGCAATGAACTCTGTATCTCTTGGACTTATTTATATTTGTGACTAGCTTCTGCCCTACTTCTTTCGTGTGAAAGTCGATATAGCCAATGTTACTCGCTGATAATGTAGCTTTCTACTGGTGAAAGTTTATTATAAAAAATAAATCTTTTCTTTTTATAATAATAGTTTAGAAGACTGAATATACAAAACTACTGATGTAAGAATGTATTATTTTATTCTACATAAGATAGCACGCAGTTTTGCGAGAGCAATAGGGTGATTACTGTAGATCCTCAGCAAACATATTGAGCATCCAGTTAAGTGTTATTGACAGACAGCATGACTGCAGTAAGCGCGGGTGTCGCGGCAGCGGCCGGCGAGTGCCCGGATCCGTTTAGGCACAAGACAATTTTTTTTTTTTCGTAATGTGATGTTTTGCGATAACAGTATTGAGATTATGATTTTTTGCGAACACCGTGTTTTGAGACTGATGAGATGTTACTCTGCGACGAAGGGGTCTCGTGCTCATGCGCTCTCCCCCCGCTCCTCGTGTATAGATCGAATATTCATTAGCCGTTGTGTTTAAGCTAATGTGCAATTTAGCTGGCTAAAAATGAAAACATTTATCGAAATGCATTAGAGCAATGTGTAAAGTAGACAACACTACCAGCTGTCAACCCTACTTTAAAAGTTTATTAATTCTGACACTGTCTTCGTTATATATATATGAACTAAATGTTTTTGTGAAATTAAATCCTAATTATTATAAGACTGCTTCTAAAAGCTACTATAGACAATTACGTGACAAAAAAGATTAGAAGTTAATATAACTTATAGGAAAATAGCACTAATCAATAAAAGTATTCTCTGTACGGCATCATGATTCGGATTTACAACAAGTTGCCTGATGATGTCAAAAAGTTACCTGTTCATCAATTCAAGTCGAAGCTGCACAAATTCCTAGTTAATAAATGTTATTATAATGTCAAGGAGTACTTACAGGATAAAAATATAGATAGATACATTTATTGACATTGAATAATATGACAATAAAAATAGTGTGACATGCTATAATAATTTAATTTGACATCTGTATAATTTTATTTTATTTTAATTTGGATCAATATTTTAATTTAATTTATTTGATTGTTAAGTGTATGACGTGTATTTCAATTCATCTGACAATTATTATTTTCATTTTTAAACCTTTGACATGTGTAGTATTCTGGTTTTTTTTTAAATTATTTATTTTTATTTTTTTGAGTTTAATAATTTTATAATGTTATTTTAATAATTATTTAATTACATTAATAATAATGTAAATATTTGCACACCATAATAGGTAATGATACCTGAATTTAAGCAAACAAATAATTTAATTTGATTTGATTTGAAAATGTTTTGCCGGCTAATGTTAAGTTTATTTCCACATCTATCTTTAATAACATATATACCAACAAAAATTAATAAATTATTATCTGCAATCTGTGTTCCAATATTGTATCAACTTAGAACATTGAAAAAAAAAATTGTACTAATTACCCATGTTTGCAAAGTAATAAATGAGTTGAATTGATTTGAATGTGTTGTGTAGCTACAATTAAGTATTCAATGTATAATATTTTTTGTGGCTACACAATGATACAATATTTTAGAACAAAGACAGTAGACAGTTACATTAATTCTTGTTGGTCTATACATCTTTTTGAGGCTGACTGTACCTTAAGTTCAATCCTGAGTCGGTTCCGGCGCCAAGCGTTCTCTTCGCCGGCGGGCTGCGCCTGCACACACATCTGCACCAAACAGTTGCGGCAGAAACACGACTCTACCAGGCATTGGTATTTCTGAAACAACAATTAAGATTTGTATATATTTATTCTGTTCTGTTTACGACTTCAAACAAAGGGTATACTCCTGAGGTGGTCTCATATAAAGTTAGTTAAATTATGAGGAGTGGTTTTTAAGTTAACTTCAATAATGTCTTTTTCCTCTTTGTGTATGTTGATAATGTTATTATACTAACTTCCTGTCACTGTTATTGTATACATAACAAGTAGTGGAATTTGTGTGGGGTAGGGACCACAACTTAAAGTGAAAAATTAAAGCTTTAAAAAATATAAAACAATCAGTCTGCCTAGCCTTTTCCCAACCATGTTGGGGTCGGCTTCCAGTCTAACCGGATGCAGCTGAATACCAGTATTTGACATAGAGCGACAGCCTATCTGGAACAACCTCTGCAAGCATAGCTTAACCTGATGGATTGATCCGGGCGGCTATTATTACTTAGCCACAAGCTCCTCACCACCTCCACAAAAAGAAAACCATCGACTTATAAAAAAACACTTTAAAGTGGAAAATAGCTTAAATTTCGGAAGTCGGTGGCAAAAAACGACAATAAAAAACAAAAGATACCGACGAAACAAGAATAGTAAATTGTTTACCAAGGAGCAAACAACTATTTTTAAGGCGGGAGTGTTTCTTTGTTTCTTTTTTTTTTCAAAGTAAGTCACTCGAGCTTAAAATAGTGTTGCTCCCGAGGTGAACACTACTTTTGATCACCCTCTATGAGAAAAAAAACGTTCTCGTCAGGAACGAAGTTCCTTCTCACGTATGATTAAAACAACAAAATTTTCGCATACGTCATCGTGGATTTACATTTTGACCTCACTATCGGCATTAGCACCCTCGAAAACTATGAAAACTACACCCATGACGAAAAATTTGAAAATTAACGCAGCTGACATCTTGGATTTGCATTTTGACTAAATTCACACTTTCTCTCTCTATCTCTTGCCAGACTGTCACTTGTTCATACAATGTTCCTGTTTGATTTCTTTGGTGATTGGAACTTTTACTAACAATATACACATTCCAAATTCAAATCACTTTTAATCCCTAGGGATTAAAAAGCTGTTACGAAGAACCTGTTTACGAAGAATAAACTAGTTCTTTTTGAATAGATGTGATACAAAATATTTCGCGGGCTATCTTAGGTTATTGTCAAATAGACAGCGAACAGATAGCGTGGCGAAGCGTTTTTATTTTGTAATGTATGGTATCGTTTAAGTTTAAGCGAACTGGTACGTGCCAATACAGCGGCGAACCAAAAGACGTGTGCCGCGATGACATACCAAAGGCGAGCGCGCGAATCGAGGCGAGAGCGAGACAGTTGTCTTAGCTGGCTTTGTATGCACGACGTCAAACAGAGAGCGAATGTGAGACGCGAAGCGAGAGCGATGCGCGACGGTTCTGTTTATTCACAAATTCAAAACGAGTTCGGTTCGCTGCACGGACCTAGTTCGACGTCTCCGCTTCGGTTCACATTCTGCACGTTTTCGGTTCGGTTCACAGTTATGATTGACACTGGCTTTAAAGAGCACCTCCCACTTGCAGGGTGTGTTCAATTATATTATTAGACTCGCACAAGCTCGGCGACGCCGACGCACGAAACTTACTTTGAAAGGGCCACTTATAGCATTCAGAACCCTCTGTATTGGTATGTTGCACACTGACCAGGCTGTGCAGAAAACTTGCAGATTTTCAACATTACTATAGAAAAACAGTGTTTGAAAAGGAGCAATATGGAAGCCTTGTACGACATGAACTATGGCTATTGGTTTAGGAGATACGAGATATAAGACTGATTTCTGAAGACTGTTACACAATATTGCAGTAAAACGTGGTGTAGTTAAAGCTACAACTCCTAATGAGAACTAATTATTAGAACCACCCGCTTTGGATGATTTATTAGCTCTGGAGTTTATTTATTGAAGTTGTAGCTACATTTTTGTGCAGTATGTTTATACCAAGCTGGACCTACCTTATAATCTGTCAATAGTAAAGGAAAATATAAAATCCCAAAATTGGAGTTGCTGATTGTTAGTCAATAATATTTTATATCTTAGTTAATTATAGTAGACAGCCGAGGTGGTGACGGGGCTGACAAAAATAATCATATTGTTCATAGTTTTAAGATAAGCTCAAAATGCAGAACAAACCAGAAGGCGCCAATGATCATAATTCAATGAAGTGCAGTGTCCAAAAAGAAAACAAACATCCATCCACCTCCACCAGCCTCTCTTCCTTGCGACAAAGATAGTGTTACGAGCTGGGTATGGGATAAATTAATTACTACCAATCAGACAATTAAATAACTTTATTAAACACAAAACACTTTAAACGTAATCACAAATACACTACTGATCACTATTCGCTTAGATATCGCACTTCTAGTTCACTTCGATTCGCTTCGTTGTATCGCCTAAATCAGACTGACTCATCGTGTGTCGGCTCTCTGCTTTTATACCGCCAATATTCAAGAACATTCCAGCTATGTGTAGAACGGTTCCAGAAAAACATCAACAAATAAACATTACCAGGAAATACAAAAGTAGTAGGTATAAAAAATAATAACCTACTTGTACCGAATAAAGAAATAGGTACTTTATGCCCTCGGCGTACGGTCGAAATTACAATGACGAGTTCTAATATTGTTTATAAGTAGTTACCTACTTAACTTCAAACTAATAATAATGGAATGCTTCTCGAAGTTTTTAGCGTAAACACACTGTAATCCGTGCTTTCTCGAAAGATCTCGTACGTACGACGTAACAATAGAGAACTTTCTTTTTAGTATGCAGAAACTGATGCATAAACATACTTAGGGGTAGTTTGTCGAAAGAAAATTATCGCAGAATTAATGTGACAAAGCGCGCGTAAACTGCTGCCATTGGCTGTTGATAAATCATTCAACCAATCACAGCAGTTTACGCGCGCTTGACAATTTGTCATGTGTATATACTACCACTTACTTTTTTTTTACTCATATTATTATTACTATAAAAAAAAGTTTGCGCCTGCATTTTGCTTAACAAAATGTGGTCATTTCTGTTAAGCCGCTACAGGCGAACATGAGGAGGAGCCCATATTTATGGGCCAACGAGCTGCATCCGCGGGCGAAGGGCGAAGCCCTGACCTTGCTCGCCACGCCCCCTTGCGGGAGCGTCGCGACATCTCGACTAAGAAGTTTGCGCCTTATTGTTCACCCTGTATTCTGAAAAGACATGTTACCTTATGCCAGTCGATGTTGGACATTAGGGGTCGGTAGAGCGGGAACCGCTTGTTGGTGAAGACGGCCCAGCGAGGCGGGGCCACGCGCGCGCGCACTAGGCGCCACCAGCGCGCACAGACGCACGCGCACGCGCATAGGGACAGATCATCCAGGTAACTGAATATACACAGCAGCACTGCAACCACACATGAGAGTTCGTTAGAAAAATTGACTTGCTTGTCATAACATATCATGACAGTGATCAATATTCCTCTGGAATTTATGTATTTTCAAATGTATAGTTAAGTTTCTTTAGGTAGCAATTATATCAATTTACCTGCCATCATAAAGCTGTTATAAATAATACCCAAGTAAAGAAATACCTTCAGAAGGCAACTGCTCCACAAGTCCAGCGGCAAGATTGTCAGGCGGCCTAGGCGTTGATAGCGCCTGCAGTGAGCGTGCGAGACAGGGCGGGTGCGGCGGGGGCCCTAGCCCAGCTCGATCGTCACTGGCCGGTTCAGGCCCATCTGGGAGGCCTGGGGCTGGTCCCTCGGTTCGGACTGGGGCATCAGCACGGGGTGGATCATCGAAGAAAGCAGCAACGTCAACTCGCATAGATCCATCAACACGAATCGGCCCATCGGGACGCAGTGGTCCATCAATTCGCAGCGGCCCATCTGGACGCACCGGGCCTTCGGCGCGGCCTGGTCCATCAGCGCGACCTGGTCCATCAGCGCGGCCTACTCCATCAGCGCGGCCTAGTCCATCAGCGCGGCCTGGCCCATCGGCACGGCCTGGCCCATCGGCACGGCCTAGCCCATCGGCACGAACTGGTCCATCGGCCCGCCCCGGTCCTTCAGCTCGACCTGGGCCGCCATTGCCTCCAACCCCACTGCCACATCCACTGCTGCTTGCGCCTGCGCCTGAGTTACTGGCCCGGCTTGCTTCGTCTTCTGGACTAGTTTCACTATCCATTGAACTCTATAAAATAGCAGATGTTTGTTCAAAATTTGCATATTTCGATTTGCATTTTAGGCTTCAGTGATTAGTCCATATTTGTTGATTTTAGATACAAGAACTTATAGACAAGGACAATCAAAATTTTATTGACAAACGAAACTGGAAGGAGTCAGAAAGAAACTTTAAGAAATTTATATATAAATAATTCATTGATTGTTACTTCAAATGATTTCAAATTATTTTGCTAAGATGTTTACATATAATTTTCAGAAATACCTATAAAACAACATTTTAATTCAAAATAATGGTTATTAAATGATCACATCGGGTGTCAGTAGTCAATTACTTTTTCATTTGGAATTCTGTGAGGTTATTGAATTGTACACAATCATGTGCAAATTAAGTGCTGCAGGGAAAAACATTTTTTTTTTTACCATTTTAATACTGCTAATGAAACACGGTTTCAGCAATTAGGCCTTGAAACCAATCAGAATTTCTACTGTGGCATATACAAGGTACAGTATAGGGTTGCTAGAAACGATCAAATTCACTCCATAGACTGGAGCTACTCTACGATAAAATAAAATTGGAATGTCAATGAAAATGGATGTGCCTTATAATACAAAAACTGGATAAATAAACAAAATACTTTGAACATTTATTTCTTTACTCTTAATCTCATAACAGGGCTTCTAAAGTATTGATCAATGTTTTCACTACTGCTTAGTTTGGGCATTGAACTATGTATTTATGAACAAGGCGTTTGGCAACTTTGTACATAATAAATAAAAGAACTATCAATCAGCTGTTTACTGTTTATTAATTAAGGAAACTTACTCTGTAATACCACCAAGAGGGTACTGCAGCACAAGCTCTGTTCACTTTGCGTTCAGAACTATAGTTCAAATCTGAAGGCTCGTCATTCCCTGAGTCACCATCATCTGTCTTTTCACTGTAGAAATATGAAGAAGGCAAGTACGATGGGAAATCTGGGAAGAGAAAAGCGTGGCAAGTGACACAAACTGGCTCCCCGAAGCTAGGACCGTAGTACCCATTGCACACGTGACAAGTAGAATTCTGTAACAAATTGATCACACTCAGATTCAATACAACTGAATATTTGTCACTTATTTTTCTACTTTTTCGAAGTTCATACGTACATCAAACTCAAACTCGAGAGGCTGTTCGCTTGGAGTACTACAAATAAGTTTGTCTCCATTTTCTTCCAGTTTCTTCATAAAATTAAAAAACTCGGGACCCATTGCAAACATGTTTACACTTTCCAGGCAAACAGTTTATTGTTTTACAATTTGTACGATCATGAGATCAGATATAAACAGATAAACTCCAATTTTGATTAGTTCATGAAACAACAATGAGCATACCACAGCACTTTAAGTTTCAAACAGACATTACAGTAAAAATTACAAAATATTTCGATTAATCCTCAAAATCTTTAAATCAATCTTCATACAATCATACAACTGTCAAAACATGAAAGGAATTTGACACTTAGACAGTTTTTATGACAGCGCAGCAACTTCAAATATTTTTAATGTTGCTAGCAGTAAAAATATAACAATCGCAGTAAGTGAAGGGCAAAGTTGCTAGTCCCTATCATGGAATTAGTATGTACTATTTAGTACAACGTCCCTACTCCATAAAAGTGGATTTAGGACAAAAGCAATTACTAGCAAAAAACAGCACCCTAATTGCGTAATACACGTTTAATCACAATTTGTTTCGATTTGAAACAGATTGCTTCATAAGTTTTAAAAAAATCTGCTCAACAACGTAATTAACGCAATGAATGTTCTTGAACTGTCAAAATGAAACAAATTTGACACAATCGTTTAAGAAAATAAGTTATGCAATTAGGGTACAGATTTATAGTACGTGATTAACCAGAATCTGCAGTACAACTTGAAGAAAATCACCACGTCTAAGTATCGCTTATGATGAGTTATGAAGCAACCTCACAAAGTGGTTTCTATGGTAGAGCAACAACTTTTATTTTATGGTTTGATTTGTGGTGTGCCGTCAGAATTTGAGAGTAGGTAGTCCGCGCCACCACTGAGGTCCGGCGGAAAATTATGGAACTATATTTTTCTATCTAGTAGCCTTTACATTCATAGTATCTGGGAAAGCGTCTTGTGTGCAATGGACACGATAAGATTCCATGAATTCAGTTCACTTTTCTACTCATTAGGTGTGCTACGCACGTATTGTGCCAAGAGATCTCCATTTCACCTATAGTATTTTTATCTCACGAAGCGACGCGTGCTTTATTTGTTTACCCGCTGTGAATGTGGGAAGCCCAGCTCTCGGTAGCTAGGTACTATCCTAAACAATGGCGAAGTCTGGTTTGTGTTCTATGTGCCTACTCGTATTCATGCACACATTCACAGCGTGTTTGTATTTGTTACTTGTGGCAACTTAACACAAGTAAAGCGCGCGTCGTTTAACGAGATAAAAAATACTTTACTATTGTACTCGCTCACAAATCTGAAGTTTGTCAAGATGCCGGCTAAACAGATTTGGATGAGATTTGGCACAATTTATGTAGATGTCCATGTCCATGTTCTGGGTATCCAGATAGGTAAAATATGACTTTTTATTCGGGTAGTTCTTCCGGGGTGCGAGCGAAACCTTGCGTGGTGGCAACTTATAGGCTAATTTAGTTGTGGGTGAACTTCAGTAAAAATATTGAGCTAAGGTAAATGAAATTAAGTGAAATAAAACAACAGCATCATTCTTAAAATTATTCTTAAATTATTACTCTTATCTTTTTTTCCGTTTACTTCGTTCTTTCGAGCTTTTCAATGTGCCATTTTTATCAATATCTTTTGAAAACGAACACAAAAATTACATAGGTATAAGATAATTATATCATCATACGCGTACATTGTACTTTATAATTAAATTGATAAAATCCGAATTTCCATTTGTATAATAAACGAGCATGAACAAATTTCTGCATTTCTAAGTTTTTATTAATACTTTTACTACCATTTTGATTTTTAAAAAACGTAATAGTTAATATTTAAATTCATTACCTATGTGGTGTGGACGAATACGAACTAATACTACCATGAAAATACATACTATTTTACACAAACATTTGAATTATGGAACCTTATCCATAAAGTAATAAACACAATGTAGATACAGTCAAATATTAAATAATAACAATTCTTCGACACGAGTGTAAATGTAACTAGCTATTTTAATACATAATGTTTGCTAAGTTAGACAGCTGCCACCTTATATTTAGCTTTTCACAATGAAGCTGTCCCTACGGGCAGGTGCGAGGCGGCGTGGTCCGTGCACGGTGAGGCGAACACTGCTCGACCATGTTGCACGTATATTTAAAAATATTTACCAACCTTACAGCCTTTAAAATACTTCATATTGCGACTTAACTGTATGCTAGCATTTCTATCGGCCTATGCAGCACTCACAACGGCTACAATACGACCCTTACTTTATTAATCTAAACACCTAAACGCGATATGAACTATGATTGCCAAAATAGTATTCACAAAATCACTAACGACATCTTTAAGGCGAATATAATACAAAATTAGTGTCACAAGAAAATATTTCAACATTATCTAAGTTGTGTGGACACATAATCAGACATTCAGGCGGTCAGCAACGGAAGTCAACATCATATATTTTTATTATATATTCGCTAGACTATTTTATACACATCGCCCTAAACGAGTCCTAGGAAGTATTTTTTTTTTGTTCACAATCTTAAACAGCACATTTTCAAAACAGTCACTTCATCTCAATAATCTTATACAAATAAAAATAAAATCCATATTTCCTTAACACGATCCGTCATAAAATACACCGGAGTCTGTATATTTTCCTTACCTACATAATCGTAACCGACGACGTTTAGAAAGTAAAGGTAAAAGGTAGAGCTAAAGTCCAGTGGCGCAGGCGAGCAGCTCTAGGAGAGTCGACGTCGCGGCGTCCACACACTAACTTAGCTATACCGCACACTCGCACAAAGCTACCGCGCGGCGGCCGGGGGGGCCCCTCTACCGCACTCAGTACGGAGAGTAATACATGCCGCGTCTGTAACCTCTGCAAACAAGGCACGCCGTTAGTCACTACAGCTACGTGCTACACGTTACAGATACCAAACTACCGCTACGCGCTACGCACTGCCATGCAAGCTACGACCACGACGAAGGAGGGGCGCCGCATTGAAAATACTCAGTTTTCTATTACAAACTTTATTTGTAAAAAGTGTGTATAAATATTGTCTTTCTTTTGATCAATTTACAACAGTTTGTACCGAATTTTACAACAGTGTCTACTGTCTACAGTGTTTCATTGCTTAAGATGTCACATCTTGTTTAGCGTCAATATTTAATTGACTGAAATCCTTCCACTTCTAAATCTATAAAACAGAAGTAGAACAAGTGAGGAGAGAGGCGACATCTTCCACAAGTTAGTGTAGAAATTGGTGTAATTTGCAACTGTTAATGTATTACAATAATTGGTACCAAACTTCGTCTCTCACATCAAACGGTGTAGGTTTCTTTCAACTATACTGATATTGGAGCCTTAGTTTATTTCAGACTTTCGATTGCACATAATGAGTTCATGACTGATGATAATAATGACAATACCTTGCAATATGTCTATGTGGAGGTAATACGATGCGTTGTTTTATTTAAATAAATAGAGATGAGATGAAAACAAAATGACAAACAAAAATACCTTTAACTTGATAGGTTAAATAACAAAAATAAATCCTAACAAAAACTAAAATATTTTCTTAGTTCAGGGATGTAGTATTTGACAGGAAGTCATCCTAAGTAAAACAATTGAATTTATTATTCTCGATTTATATTTTGTTATCAATTTTAAATGACTACATATTTGCATTTTACAATTTTTGTTTGTTTATACAAATTAATAAAACATAATTTTTTGGACAGAATTTAGGCTACAAATATTGATAGTCATAAAACACCAAATAAGTCACAAGTATCTGATTATTTTCTTCTAAAAGTCAAAATTTTACAATCTGTTTCAATAAATAGAGTGATGGTCTCTCAATAAAATTATAAAAGATCGTTTTGCTATCGGTTTTTACAAACTATCGTATGATATTAATATCCTGCTGGCCTTTCAGGGACAATGTCTTGAGATCGTATTATTAAATATTATAATTATAATACACTAAAGATAAGTTTATACCCAAGGCTCATACAGAGACAATTCAAAACAATTTTTGTACAAAGATCGTTAGCTACAACACTTTGTGTGGCAAAGTGTTGTTTACAGGACAATTTCATTCTCGTAACAGTTGCAAATTATGTAACAGAGTAAAATAAAAAAACCACAGAAGTTGAAGATGTAGACAGTGTTAATATGGATTGTACCTGCCGCGGCGCACGGGCCGGTAGCCGGAGTAGTACGGGGAGAAGCCTCCGCGGAACGAGCGACCGCGGCCCCGCATGGCGCGCGGCGGCCGGTTCGTTGTGGACAGGCCCGGCTTGTTGGTGCGCTTGGGCATCACCTGCGCACACACAACGTCATGCTAGTCTAGTACTTGCTACGTTCAAATGAGGCGGATATCAAACTCATCATCTGCCTGGCCTTATACCAACTATGTTAGGGTCGGATTCCAGACTAACCGGATGCAGTACCAGCCAACTCAGTAGTAAATTATGCTGCTTTGAGGATAAACACATCAGTCGGATAAAGGATGATTTATGCTAGACAGTGCCGGGTATGAATCGTGCCAAACTTTACGAATATTTTATATGAAGCAGTTCATGCTACACCATCACCAGCCTCCGTGGCCCAACCGGGTCTTGGTCCCTACAAATTGAGCAGACAAGGACGCGGCTCATGCCCGTGCCGGTCTAGCATGAATCATCCTTAAAACAATTAAAATTGACTGCTGTTATTTTATCATTTTTTAGGCCCATTAACAAATAGCATGCTCCTGGCAGCAATGCGTTGAAGCATTGACGGCTTTTCAGCAGTCCACATCCTAAATGACAAAAACATTACACTCCTTTTTGGGTAGTAGTGTAAAAATGGGTTCCAATCCAAGTGAAAAAAAAGTGTCCCAAACAAAATAGTTTTCTTTCTTTCTTTCTTAAAAAAATATATTGTCGATACACTTGGTTATGAGGAAAGAACCATTCTCTGCAATTTTTTCAAAATTTTAGGCTAAGTAGTTTCGGAGATACGGGGGCGGGGGGGTTATGGTCAATTTTCATTTATTTACTTAAATATCTTTAAATGTATTCATTTTAAAACTATAAAAAAATTATTGCGGTCCTCGCAACAACTCCTTTCATTTGATATGACACACAATACAATTTGAAAAACTTTTTATTTAATTTTTCTTATTTGCCCCCCAAAAGTGACCCCCATATTAAAAATTCATTTGTTTACGTTACACGTCCGTGTCCGGTCACAGAAATACATGTGTGTACCATATTTCAACTTTATGGGTCCATTAGATTCGGAGAAAATTGGCTGTGACAGACGGACGGACGGGCAGACACACAAGTGCTCCTATAAGGGTTCCGTTTTTTTCCTTTTGAGGTACGGAACCCTAAAAATATTCCGATAAAAAAATAGTTTATATAAATTTCATTGGGATGTTGACCGCGTCGCCACGCCAACAGCTGATCTGTTCCGCCTGTTTGAAAGACCCTTTAGATGTTTCACATCAAAAATAATCAACAACTTACCTTAATTTGTCGTCCTCTAAATAACGATTCGTCCATTGCCATTGCAGTCTGTACACTGTCTTTGTCGCCGAACTCTATGTAGGCGAATCCCTTTGGGTGGCCGTCGAACTTATTACATAATATTGTAACCCTGGAAGTTAGCAAGATTTTTAATTAGAATAAATAATTTTCAATATACGAGACATTTCAAGATTACGAGGCATTTTTGGCCTTATTTAATGTTAAATTAATGCCAGGTTCCCATGGCAACGTAGGCTGTCGCGTGCTGTCGAAGCGTACGTGTAGATTCTGCTATCAGCCATTCAACCGTGCACACTTTGAAAACAAGGCAGTCGTCTAGATTTTTTCAAGAGAGTGCATTATTTACTAGCTTATATTTTCAGAGGTTTTGTGTATGACGCGCGCCGCTAGTATGAGAAAAAGTTTGGCAAAAGAACTGGTAACAATTTTTTCAATAAACGATTTAATTTCATGTGTTTAACAAACAGTATATTTTTTTCTCATATTTATATTTGTATACTAGCACCCGGCCCCTGTTTCGCACAGCATTTACGGCTTACCTTAACTTTTCTTCATAACTTATGTAAGTTTAATATTAATGTATTATGCTGTGGAAACGCCGGGACGCCCTAGGAGGATATAATAGTGACCTTATTGGTGATGTACTTCAGAAAGGTCAGACGCGTTGTAGGTACTCGCAACCGACGTGCGTGTATGTATTTCTGTCTACCCCTATGGGAAGAAGGCGCGTGTTTATGTATGTATATTTTTAAACCTTTCGGAATAAAATCTTTGAATTTTGGTGAAAACGCATGCAAATCCGTTGCGTAGTTTAGAAGAACAACGCGGTCATACACAAAGACACGAAGAGCGACTTTAATGTATGATAAGTATATAGATTCTTACCTATTAATAGATCCACATCCGTGGAAGTGCTGTTCCAGCTCCTCAGCAGTGGCACCGTAGTCCACGTTGCCGACGTACACTGATCTGTTGTCTGCCTCTATCTTCTCCTCAATCGACATGTTTAGCGGACTTGCTGTGAAAACAGAAAAAAAAAACAAGTTGAGAAAAAGTTCGTTTTCTACAAACATTATAACATTCACTTTATTTTTGTATTACAACAGATAAGTGCAGCAGGCGACGTGTCGGGAGCGTGGCTATACAAGAGTATTGTTAGTTTTCAAAAAACAGTTTCATACAAAATGATTAATTTATTTATTGATGAAATAAATAATCCTGTACTTTTATACTGCAGAAGTATTCTTTACTTTTTCAAATTTACTCTAAATTCTTGTGCATTCATAGCTCTCCCAAACTATCGCGTATTGCACAGTGAGCATGTTATTATAATACAACGTCAACATATGCGCCAAGATGCCCAAACGAAACACTCTGTTTGTACAGTGCCTCTTTTTTAAGCCCAATAAATTAAGAAACTCAACACGGGGAAGTGTTGAGTTTGCTATTCAGCCCATGAGAAGGTGCTCAGTAGGAAGATGGGCAGGTGCACATCTCTCTCTTTATTATTAAGTCTTATTTTTAATCTAATTGAAAAAGTAATTAGTAGTTCTAAGTATTGTATTTATTTGTTATTTCATTATATTCTGCACCGGTTGACGTCATTACGACAGCTGTCGCTGAAAACCAGCGCTGTAGCTGTCTCGCATGGGTCACAGCATTATTCAATTCAATTCAATTTATTTAATAAAGTAATCATGACTCATTTGTTAGTGTAAACTTATCCTATGTTAGTAATTAAGGCAATCTACATCCTAAACAAATTCCTGTATAATATACATAGCGGCAGTACTCTCCGACGCTTCACCACGGCTGCACCATTCCATGGGAAATGGCGCAGCAGCGATTCACGTACGGACAGTCCAGCCTACTCGAAATTAGTCAGGATACTTTTGTTACAGCCCCACTCCCCACGCACCAGGGACGCACAGCGCTTACGCATTGTGGCAAAGAAACAATCCACATGTACGGCGTCCGCGAACATCCCTGATGCGCTGCAGTAGCGGGGCAGCCGCAACAGAACCCTGATGTTGTATTGGACGCGGAGGGCACTGTACGATTTTTGAGTTTGATTTTTTTGTTTGATTTTTGAGAGCCACAAAAAAAAGTAATTAAGGTTTTTGAGTATATTTAGCCCACAAAGAAAAAAAAGTAATTGCTCGTGTAAAACGTAAGTATGCTGAGCGATGGCCGTTTTGCGCAAATGTGGCGCATATTTTTTATTTAAGTGTATCTTTCTTTGCATCGTGTTTACCGCAAATAAACGTTTTTTCTTTCCTATTGAAGTGAAAATTTCTTTAGGCGCCCAACGCGCATTTTTGAGATGGGACTAAACCATTGATTTTGCGACACTGTAACGCATTTTACTGACACCGTGGAGTAAAGACATCAACGCGTTGATTATCAGGGTGCGTGGAGTAACATCAACGCGTTGATTACCGCGGTGCCGATTTTTTTCAAGTTTTCACTTCTGTCGGCACTCCCGTACCCTAATTGCGTAACTTATTTTCAAAAACAATTTTGCCTAATTTGTTTCATTTTGACAGTTCAACAACATTCATATTTACGTTGTCGAGCAGATTTTTTTTCGAACTTGTGAAATGGATTAGCAATCTGTTTCAAATCGAAACAAATGTGATTGTGTTGTATTCCGCGCAATTAGGGTACTGGAGTGCCACTTTTTTTTTACAAAGTTATATATTTGTATGAATGTTTTTTTTTTTAATGTATTGATTACGAATTTTAAGTTCATCGATATTTTCGTCAATAGTGGACCGATTTTGAAAAATCTTTTTCATTTGGTTGAGGAAGCTTGCGCGGTGGTCCCATATTAATTTTTATTAACTTTGCTTGGGTAGTTTTTGAGCTAGCTTCGATAATACGTATTTAATCCACTTTGTGTATCTTGATGATGTTATAATACTTCCCGTCACTGTTGTTTACACAGCAAGTAGTATACGAATTGGTGCGGGTAGTTATATCATAAACAAAAAGACAAAAAGTGAATAATTTTTCACTTGTGTTATTTTTTTTTTGGAAGTCAGTGGTAGTATGTTTGTAGTGTTTTTTGTTTAAAAACAGTTTTGACTGAGAGATGAGGGCAAGTAAGAATAGTTAAAGTAAAGTACCTAAAAATAGCGAGGCGCACATGTGAATGTTGTAAAAAGTTACATCAATCATGCAAACCCATTTTTTTTCTTTTTCACAGCACCTTGTTTTACCAGTAGTTATTTTAAAGTTTACCAGAACAGATCCTTAATATTCTGTAGCAAGACCTTTGGATAAAAAAACATTAAGAGCAAAGAGCTTGTAGTATACTAAATGCTTTTAATGACACCATTCCTAACTATTGTTGTTCTAAGGGACAGTAAACCTGTATTTTCTTTACAAAAGTAAAGTCAGGGAAATTTATTGTTTAGCAAATTGACGACCTACCAATTTAAATTGTTCGTATATGTTACAACTCTTAGCCGACGTTCGCACGGACGTAATAAAATCGCGGCGGGATTTTATCGCGCACTGGATCTTCAACTCTGTGAAACCGAGCTTTGAGAATCTAACGCGCTGGGACACTCATCCCAGCACATTGAAAAACACACTGTTGGATTTTCAGCTCTCGGCGCTAAGCAGAGCGTTGGAAATCAAGTGCACGAAAGAAAATAGCCGCTATTTTATTAAGTCCGTTCGGCTATAACACAGCAAATTGATGTTGTAAATTTGCTTATCAAAAAATTTATCTGACCGTACCAAAGATTAATAAATACAAGAGAACTAAGCTATATCTAGGTCAACTGGGTACCTAACATAGGCTTCTAACATAATATTCAAAAACTACTGAACAGATTATTCTGAAACTAAAAATGTTTGTACAATGGTGTTGTTCCTCAGTTCCTCACATAATTAGCAATTTTGTTTAGTATTGTCCACGCTGGGCAGCACAGTGACAACCAATTTCATTGAATGTGTTTAAAAGAAATACAGTATTTTCTAGGACATGGATGTTATGTAAGACTCATCAACAGCAAATGTTTCATGATTTTTAACTTTGGTTTGCAAATTTTTTTGTACTGCCCGGGTAGGACAAGGCCTATTTCTATTAACCTACAATCTATCTATGAGGGCCTACATTTTGCAGAGGAGATCTATGGAATGTAATAAGGAATAGAAACAAAAACTTACTAAGTCCTGGTGGGCTACCCATACTCATCTGCTTGTCTACTTCAGTTTGCATCTGTTTTAGTTTCTCAGCCTCCTCTTCCATTTCCCGTACTCTTGCCTTGATGGCGGCCAGGTCTGGCACTTCACCGCCAGCAGCTTCATCTCCACCCTGAGCAACAATATTATAGATAGATAGATACTTTTTTATGAATGTAAAACTTATCAATAACAAATACAAATGATGAAAATTACATCTTTATAATTTTACACACAAACTCACGTCTTCTTCCTATGGGTACCCCCATAGGAAGAAGACTTAGGCAGAAACTACAGAACGACACCTGTTAATTTTCTTTAGCTACAGTGTACAAAATGAACCTAGAACAATTTAATAGTGAAAAATGCTTGATGCAGCAATAAAACTAGTATTTGAATCTAACATGTCTTGAGGTTTGCCAAAGGACAGTGACCAAAATATGTTGTTTTTTATGTAACTCATCTATATTAGTCAGTTCAGACTGGTGTCAGGTTATGTTGCCACATAACACTTTGAAGGACACTATACGCCCATAGGCGTAATAACAATAAAACTTCTATTGTGTCTTGTTAAGTGTCCTTCAAAGTGTTAACTTTTGTTTGTCATATTATTCTGTATTTAATTAATAATGTTTGATTGATGACTGAGAAAAAAAACTAAAATTGCAACATTTTTGTTCATTTACTTTTGTAGTACATATTAATGTGATTTGGATAAGGATTTACTTTTTATTTTGTATGCATATATGCCATAAGCTAGATCTACAAATGTCTTCATGGAAGACTATTTAAACATGTTTCAGTTCAAGTTCCTAATTACAAACCAAATATAAAATTAATATAGAATGTAAAGAAAATGTTTGATCTGTATATTGATAAACAAATGAATAAACAATAAGCCCGTCCAGTCAACATAATTTTAAATTACCTATGTAGCTTGGGTCTTAGTATCTGACTAAATCAATTTATGTATTTATGTTATAATTTGTGTTTATCATTGACTATTTATAGTAATAAAATGCTACAGATTTAGGATCTTGCATTTGATCAAAATAACTAATTCTCGTTAAATTGCACAGTTAAGTTTATAAAAAAGTTATGTTACACGTACGTGTAATCGATGATTTACAGGTTAGCTTTGTAAACCAGTCGTTGCAAAGGCCGATTACCGTTAATACTCAGAAAGTGTAACATTTCACATCAGCTTAACTGTTTTCTTCACCTGCTCACTGACAAACCGTGATCGTACATCTTTATACACAAGCGTTAAGTTACTTTAAACGAGAGAAAACCAAGAAATACTCACTCCAAGACTATTGTCAGTCATGTTTAGGGAACCGTTGGTCCCGTCCAAATGATTGTTGTCAATCGTCTCTAAATAATCATCATTTTCTGCCATGGCCATTATCTGCCTCTTTCATGAATTCAACACTTAGAACTTCACACTTCACTAAATCCCTGAAACAACACGTAATTAGTGAAACTCTACGTTGAAATAATTTTGATGATTACGAAGTTACTCTGACGTACCGGTAACCAAATCCGTTAGAACGCAAATGGCCTACTTTTGAAATACTATTCACATTGACCACTTAGGGTTATTGGCTTTCACTGTAAAAGTGGTAATTTCATGAACATCCTATTATTCCTTGGATATATAAAGATTCGTTTCGGCCAAAATACCTAAAAATTAAACGCCAAACCAAACAACTAACAATGTGACCATAGTAAAAAATAATTTTCATTTTCCTAACAAAAGTGCGTATTCAATAAAAATAATTTATATTATTCGTAAAATGTAATAAGAAAGGTTGACATTTTTTATAAATATCTTGCCTTGTTGACGCCGCCAATCGTGAACTTAGAGTTTCTGCCCTCCCATTATTTTTTTCTTCTGTGCTGTGCTGGGTAGATATGTACCTCGATTACAAAAATTATAGCAACCCTGAGCAGTGTGACCATCTTAAAATTACTGATTCTGCCATAGTTTGGTTTGAAACCTGCCTAATCTTGTCAAAGACTCGAGCAAAAAATGCCAAAATATTGTCATCTTTGTTTAGCGTTGTAATAGTAGTATTGCCAACCGATAGCGTGCGGCAGTATGTAATGATGTAAATGCTACGATGGCCACCCAGTGTGGTTACCCAGCCGCCCGTCTGAGAACGCCCGCGCAAGTCATACCCGTTACCTCTACTGTGAAGATCTCGGTTTGCATTTTGACTCGACGCTTAGCTGGCAACGCCAGGTCTCTAGTGTTAGTCAAAGGGTCAACGGCACTCTGTGATCCATGTATCGTCTGAGAAGCTTTTTGCCCGCTAAGACGAAAACTATGCTTGTGCAGGCTTTGATATTCCCTATCATCGACTATGGTGACGTGTGCTACTTTGACTTGAATTCGGTTTTGCTGGATAAGCTCGACAGACTACTCAACAATTGTATCCGGTTCATTTTCAATCTCAGGAAATATGATCATGTGTCAAGCTATAGGTCTGAGCTCAAATGGATGACCATTCGCCAAAGAAGAAGTTTGCGCGCTTTGACCACGATTTTCTCCCTTCTCAACTCTCCCACTCCTCCTTCTTATCTTGTGTCTCACTTCCAATATCTATGTTCTTCACACACTAAGAATTTGCGATCTTTTAACAATCTTCTCCTACTTTGTCCTTCTCATTCTTCTGACTTTGTTCATTCTTCCTTTCACATTCAGTCCATTCTTCTAAATTCTAATAATTAAAATGTTAAGTTTTATCACAAGGCTTAGCAGAGCGAGCAGTTCAATCCCATGCTTTTTTATCTTTTAAATAATCTGACATTTTATAATACCCTTTTTTACAAAGTTTGGTTTTAATACAGATTTTAAATCTATTAATGGGTAAGTTTCGAATGTCAATGGGAAGTTTGTTGTAAAAGCGTATACATTGACCCATGAACGAGTTGCCTACTTTGTGGAGACGTGTGCGATGCACAGCAAGATTGTGTTTATTCCAGGTATTTAAACCATTTTCTTAAAATTTGATATATTTTTGTGTACACACAATAGGTTTTCAAAAATATATTGTGAGGCTACAGTCAGAATATTTATTTCTTTGAATTTTTCTCTAAGGGAATCTCTTGGACCTAGGTTGTATAGGGCTCGAACAGCCCTTTTCTGTAGAACAAAGATAGTATCAATGTCCGCACAGGTTCCCCAGAGAAGAATCCCATATGACATAAGACTATGAAAATAACTAAAATAAACAATTCTGGCTGTATCCACATCAGTTATCTGTCTAATTTTTTTAACAGCATAGGCGGCCGAACTTAGTCTTCCTGACAATTTTTTTTATGTGTGGGCCCCATTGTAATTATTAGAGTAAGTAATTAAATAGAGTAGAGTCATCTCAACATCTCTCTCCCTTAAATTTGTATATATGTATATATTTTATATAATACATATATGTATATTACATTAAATATGTATTTGTATTATAAGTTATAACCTATTTATGTACTGTTGTTCCTACTTATATTTTTCTAATGTTATATTTTTAATAACTTTTTCTTTGTTCCTCTTAAACAGAGCACCTGCCATCCAATCTCTTCCCCACCCTTGGTTGGCTGGTAGAGAATGCCTAAGGCATTAAGTCCGCCTTTGTACCGTTTTGAGTTTGAAAAGTTTAAATAAATAAATAAATGCGCGCGCGCTTTAACTCAAAAGTTCTGTTAGATTTAAACTTATGTGATTCGTGTAATTATAGTGTCATTCTTAAGCACCTGCGTTTCTCTTACACCTGTTCCCCGGCTATAACCTTTAATAAGCGTAGTAGTAGTAAAAAATACACTTTTATTTAACATAATTTATGTTTATTGTTAAACTTTTATTATGTTCTTAAAGTTTATTATTGTTTAGTTGCCGTAGATGCAGAAATAAACGTTTTAATAAAACTTTGTTTTATTATGAAGAAAGCATATTTTTATAATAAGTGACAAGACAAATATAACAAACATTGCTAAGCAACAAACCATCGATAATATATAAAGGTTGTATATCTTCACATCCACGATACTTTTAGAGCTTGGACAAATCTTGAAGTCCAATTCTACAGCTTAGCATGTTCAGTCTTGGTCCAAACAATGGCTTCGTAAACATGTCCGCCAATTGCAATTCCGTAGAGACTTGTTTGACAGCGAAGTCTCCATTCTGAATACATTCTCGAATGAAGAAATGTTTTATCTTGATATGTTTTGTTCTCTTATGGAACTCATAGGGTGGGTTCTCAGACAACCTTATAGCAGACTCATTGTCAACGTAAATTGTCGGTTTTTCGTTCAGGTCTGTTAAGTCCGTTAATTCCTCCAGGACTTCTTTTAGCCATAAGGCTTCTCTCGCAGTTTCTGTCATGGCTACGAGTTCGGCTTCCGTTGAAGAGATTGCTACTCTTGGTTGTTTTTGGCTTTTCCACATGATGGGACCGGAGAATAGGAAAATCATCCCTGACGTCGAATGGCCAGTTGTTGTGTCACCACCAAAATCAGCATCACTGAAACATATCAGCCTCTTCTCCCGGCTTTTCGCGAAGACAAGTCCTTTATCTATAGTACCCTTAAGGTATCTAAAAATTCGCTTAACTCTCATCACATCAAATCTAGTAGGAGTTTCTAGATGCCTTGACGCAACACTCACAGCGTAGCTTATATCTGGCCTTGTAGCGACCATGAGGTATGCTAGGGCACCTACAGCTTGACGATAGGGAAATGACGAATTTGATTCATCATTTGATTCAACGTCTTGTTCTTCATCTATGCCAATTTTTACTGCCGGCGTTGCAGCGACTTTACAATTAGTCATTCCAAACTTTTCAAGTATCTTCTTAGAATAAGACCTTTGGTTTAAAGTAATACAACCATCTTTGGTTTTATTAATTTCAAGTCCAAGGAAATAAGACGCCGGTTTTGTGGTTATTTTAAACCTATTTTTCAGTTCTTCAATAAATTTCCTTCCAGCATTTTCACTAGTTGAAGCCACCAAACCGTCATCTACGTAAAGTGCAATTAAGACTTGTTCACGTAAGTAAAGGCAAGGATCTTTAGTGCTTTGCTTGAATCCTGAATTTATGAGATACTCTGATATGCAGACATTCCAGCATAGAGGAGCTTGTTTCAGCCCGTAGAGGCTGCGTTTAAGTTTGCACACTTTCTTAGTGCCATCATTGAATCCCTCTGGCTGCTTCATAAAGATTTCCTCTTTAACAGCTCCGTTTAGAAACGCAGTCGATACATCGAACTGTTGAAGTACCAAGTTTTCTCGAGCAGCTATTCCTAAGACAGCTCTTATAGTACTGAGGCGGGCTACCGGACTGAAAGTCTTCTGATAATCAACGCCAGGTTTTTGTGAAAAACCTTTTACTACTAGTCTGGCCTTATATCGCTCAATTGTACCATCTGGATTGTTCTTTATTTTGTAAACCCATTTACATGGCAATGGTTTACGATTTTTCGGAGAGTCGACTAATTCCCAAGTCTTCATTTCTTTCAATGATTCCATTTCATTTTCCATAGCCTCTAACCATTTGACCTTATCCTTGCTATTCATAGCATCATTAAACGTTTGAGGTTCTGTTTCATTATTCATATCCATGGCTGCCATAACATAATCCTCAAATATTTTAGGTCTGTCAATCTGTGATCTATCACGAAGATTGTATGACCTCCGTTCTTCTGGGACAAGAACAGATGCATCGACATCTATGTCGTTTTCATTTGGTTGATCAGCAGTTTCACTGCCGTCATCAATCCCGAGAGAGTCATAAAACAACTCGTTATTTTCATTTTGTATAGGTACCTCGTTAGAACTTGCAATAACATTATCTTGTACTGCTTGCTGTCTACTAGCATTTTCTTTTGTAGTACCTTTTAAATATATTTCTGTTTCATCCAGTTCACTGTCAGTCTCGTTTGATCGCTTGTGATCATTTAATTCTTGAAAAGGAACAGAAATCACATTTTTACCATCTTCGTAGAACATTTTCTTTAAAATTCGAACATCCTTGGAAACAAGAATGCTTTTCTTCGATGGGACGTATATTCTAAACGCTTTTGAAACTTCCGAGTAACCAGCGAACATACCCGGAATTGCCTTTGAAGCAAATTTGTGTTCATGTTTTCCTTTCTTTAGGATGAACGTTTTAGCACCGAATACATATAGATGATTAACGCAGGGTTTTCTACCTACCCATCTTTCGAATGGTGTTTGGTTTTCAATACTCTGGTTAACGCTTCGGTTTGACAAGTAATTTGCAGTATAAACCGTTTCTGCCCATAAACACATAGGCGCTTTTGATTCCAACATCATGCATCTTGCTTTTTCTATAAGGGTTCTATTTTTCCTTTCAGCGATTCCATTTTGATGTGGAGTGTACGGTGCTGTCAATCTTCTTGCTATACCATTTTGCTTCAGAAATGTATCAAACTTCAAATTTCTGTATTCCGTGCCGTTATCGGTCTGTAGGCATTTAATTTTGTTTCCTGTGAAGTTCTCTGCTTCTACCTTGTAGTCTATGAATTTTTGTAAAACTTCGACTTTATTTTTAATAAAGTATACTCGGCAGTATCTACTGTAGTCATCAATGAAACTTACGAAATACCTGTTGCCATTCAGTGAAGGTTGTTTCAGTGGTCCACAAACGTCACTGTGTACGATCTCAAGACGCTGACTCGTACGTGAATTATTTTTTTCACTCTTCTTGCTAGGCACTCTGCTCAATTTCCCTTCTATGCATATTTCGCATTCACCTAAAGAACTATTACGGTTGAAATCTAATCCAATCAGGCTTTCATTCTTTAAGGCGAGCTTCAAGTCCCTTTCGCTCATGTGTCCCATTTTACAGTGCCATTGTTTAATAGCATCTGACTCCACTTCTTTTGCTACGTCATTACTACATTCTGTAGCATTGGCTCTATGTCTGTCAACATTATTATTTTTCGTTTGGAGATAATATAGACCATCGTCTTCTCTCACTGCTTGCATTTGTACTCCTCGCTTGTGATCATTAATTATTGCCTTCTTCTTAGTAAATAGAACAGTGAGTCCTTTATCTGTCATTTTCCCAACAGATAGAAGATTAGCACACAAGCTTGGTACATAAAGTGCATCAGTTATTCCAATTTTTCCTTCTTCAATTTCTATTTCTGCAGGCCCTAACCCTTTTATATATCTGCAGTTTTTTTTCTTTGAAGCGAGTTTAAGGGTTTTTGAAATTTTCTTCATTTCAATAAAAGGCTTATCCGAAAATGTCATATGTGACGTATATCCACTGTCAAGTATCCAGCATTTTTGGGCTTTGTCATTTATGAAGTAGCTACTGAAGAGGTTTGTTTCTTTATCGTCCTTTTTGGTATAGCTGTTCTTAGACTTCCTATAACTATTTTTCTTGTCTGTATTCTTATTTTTACACCAGCATTTGGACGAGTCATGGCCTTTCTTTTTACATATCTTGCAAAAAGTGTAGAAACTTTCTTCAGTATCATTCTTTACGCTAGTACTAGGGATGTCACGACGACGTGCATCACTCTCTTCTATAATTTTAATTTTTAGCTTTTCAGGGTCTGGAAGCGAGTCTTGTGATTCAATTGCAGTCCTGAAATTTTCGTATTCCGAAGAAAGGCTATAGAGCATCATGATTGATAACAGATCACCATTGATATCAATATTCATATCTTTTAATTTATCTACAGTATCCATGAATTTCTTTAAATGCTCGCGTGTATCTGAACCTTCTTCTAGTTTAGCTAATATTAGTTGTTTTAGTAGGGTAGCCTTTCTGGCTGGACCCTTACTAGCATAGATGGATTCAAGAGTCGTCCACACATCTCTGGCAAATTTACAGTTTTTAATCTGTTTTAGTTCTGAAGGCGCTATCAACAACATTAGCTCCGACTTTGCCATTTCGTCATCGTCAAGATCATTTTTTGACGCATCTACCTTTGGGTATTCTTTTACACATGCCCATAGTTTATTTTTTATTAAATATGCTTTTGCATGTATACACCATGTATCATAGTTTTCTTTTCCTAAAGGTTGAATTTTTACAATAGACATTTTGAATTTTTTACCTTTTCGTTTTTCTTCTAATCTTACATTTTTCGCTCTGCTACCATGTTAAACTTTTATTATGTTCTTAAAGTTTATTATTGTTTATTTGCCGTAGATGCAGAAATAAACGTTTTAATAAAACTTTGTTTTATTATGAAGAAAGCATATTTTTATAATAAGTGACAAGACAAATATAACAAACATTGCTAAGCAACAAACCATCGATAATATATAAAGGTTGTATATCTTCACATTTATTATATTATATTATAATTATTTAAGTCTTTGACGTTTCTCGGGACCCTGGGGTCCCGGACCTTTGGAAGGCGTACGAGGGGCCAAAGCCAACTCGCAGAGGCACATTTTTGACATTCGCGGCTAAATTGATAAAGAATACTCGTTTTAAGATTGTCAACTTTTTAACTAATTATATCAAACATAACACGAGAAGTACAGGGAAGTCCCCTACGGTCTGTTTTTCGAGTTGCCATTCGAAATTTTGAGATGCCGTTAAGGAAATTTGAAATTTATTTTCTATATTTAAATACTGCCAAAAACTGTCAATTTTTTATTAGAACGTTAACCAAACATGCCAGAGGCTAAAATAAGAAGCCAATCCTGCCAAAAAGGCAAGAAACTATCACATATGGTCACATTGACCCCGAGTCTGAATTTGACATCTTTCACTATTTCATTTGGAATGTACGAAGTGCCAAAAGTATCGATATATATCGTATCGATATTTAAAATTAATATCAATATCGATTTCGACTAATCAAAAAAAATATCCCTTTTGATTCGCGGCGCAAGAAATAAATGAGGGAATTAATTAAATTAATATCGGGATTCTGGTAGCTTCTCTTTCAGTTTTAGTGATCACAGATTAAATATCTAACAGTGACACTTAACAACAAGAGAGCTGTCAAATGGGGACAGAAACTGCCACTTGCTCACTTCAGATGGCGCTGATCTTCAGCGAGCGTCTGATAATTTGACAACTAGGCATACATTTTTTGTAAGCAAGCGACTTTTTTTACGCATAATTAATTATTGAGCCCAGTTGCGCAGCTGTTTACTGCAAAAATACCCATGTATTTGCCAAAGATGTTATTAGAAGATAACTGTGAGAGAAAGCTCTTCGAAAAAAATTGGGATCCCATATTTCGTCGAGACGATGTGCTATCCTTTAAGCCTTTTATGGGAGAAAGTGGTTTGTAGATGATGCTCCCAAGAGAACTAAGTCTGTTTTCGTTACATACAGGCACTTGTGATGTGATATTATGTAAATTGTAAATTAAAGTATGTGTGTGTGTGTGTATGTGTGTCTTTACATTATCATATTAGATCAGTGTTAGAATTGCTACCTCTGTCTGTGTGTATTTTCAGTCAGGAAGATCATGCCAGAGTTAGTTTTCAACTCTGATCAGATTATTTCTATCGTGCGCCTCCAAAAAAGTTAAAGTCTTTAACAAAAAACTAACTTAAAGCCATTAAAACACAAAATAACCTATAAATTATAAAACGTTCATAATTGATTGACTTTTCCACTAAAGTTGCTTTTTTACCAGTAGTAGACGCTTCCGTTGTCCGTAGCTCGTCTTTTAATAGTGTTACACTCCAAGTCTCATACATATTTATCTAGCTGTCGTATAATTCGTGATCGACACAAAAGTAAACATAAACACAACAATGGCAGTTTAAAGACGTACAACTGTGCTGCTACCTGTTATGAGCTTTCAGTTTTCAACCTCATTTCGTTTTGATTGTTTTTTTTTTGCTTTACTCTGTTGGGTTTCTGACGTTTCTGTTTCTGTTTTATCTGTGGAACTATTTTTTTTCCGAGCAAAGCAAGCAAACCAAAGTCATTCCACAGACAATAAAAAAACACTTTTTATCACTCTGATTCCCTGCCATTTTAGTCAGTGGCGACAACGATGTTACTGTTGGAAATATATTGAATTTGATATATTTTCGATACTTGACATTTTATATCGAAATAATAAATATAGTCTAAAAATATCGATATATCAAACAAAAAATATCGATGAATCAAACAAAATATATCGATATATCCAACAAAAACTGTCGATATTATTTCTACAAGCCTAGATTCTTTCATTCGCAATCGCAATTTGACAGCTGCTGTCATGTTTCACTTGCTTTTTGCTTTACTGTCAAGTTTTCAACTGTTAAGTGCATTGAGATAGTAAAAACACGGAGGCGCCAAGATATTCTATACATAAGTTTGCTTATACAAATATGGGTGAAAACGAACTAGAATGTGAAATATCGTGTTATTTCACTCTTTCTAATGTGGTAATCGTATTTGATAAAAGAGACAACAATATTTCAGTTGTTCCTCATAATGGCAACATTTTGTTGAGACGTAGTAACAGTTGTAGGTAAGTGCCATATCCGCCATAATATGCGACAAGTTCATGGTAGTTCTGCTGTCAAGTGGTTGTTTACTTTTTGTTTTATTGAGATTTGTGAGAAAATTACGTGGAGTTTTCCTTTAAAACTACATATATACGTTGGAAAACACCAATTCAACATGCCTGTGTGTTGTATTGTGAAGTGTGGTGCAAGAAAGAAGGAAAATCAACCTCAATTATCTTTGCACAGGTTAGTAGCCGGTTTTCATGCAATAGTACATAAAGTGATAAACTTTCAATGAAAAAATTGCTAGGTGATCATTAAATACGGCTTAAATTTTAATATATGGGTTTATTTCCGTCCAACAGACCTTTTTATTATTTCATAATTTCATTCGTTTGTTTACAATGATATGTCATGGTGGAATAGTGTTGTACCGTTTCCGTAATAGTTTCTGATACTAGTTCCTTCGCTGCGCTGAAATGATATTGCTAGGTCCGGCCCGTGGTTTACAGCAAACTGTACTCTTTGGTTCATAGCACCGAGAGACCGTTCCGCAGAGTTTTATGTAGTGTATACGATTTTTTTGTTGAAGTTTTTAAGATGAACAATACTGTAGTACATACATTTTATGTAACTTTTATGATTTCCGCGGCTCACGCTAATAAAGATCCCAGTCCGCATGATTTTATCCGACATCTTCAACAATAATCGTCAAATTTCAGCCAATTTACACAAAACTTTAATTAATTATACACTAAAACCTTCTGCATGAATCACTCCGTCGATAAGTGAAAATTGATTGAAAATCCGTTTAGTAGTTTTTGAATTTTTCGCGTTCAGACAGACAGAAAAACAGACAGACGCGGCGGTGTACTTTGTTTTATAATATTATGTAAGGATGTGTATTATTCCGAATGTTCATTTATGATAAAATTGTTAAAAATTTAATTCACTAATGCCCGTTTTCACCGACAGCTAAGTGACACTTAAATGAATACCTAAATAAAACTGAACTGTTTTTCAACTCTCAGCGCTGAGTCTACCGTTGAAAATCCAACAGTGAACTTTTATTAGGGATTCATTTAAGTGTCACTTAGTGAAGGTGAAAACAGGCATAAGACTTGCATGCTCACTCGATACTAAATATTTGGCTTTGTTTAAACGTTCACTTGCCAAACATTAGGTTTGCGTTACAAATATTTGTGAAAACTTTATTTGCTAAGTAATAATTCTATAAATGAAATTATAATTATGCGGAAAATTGTTTGAGAAGTGATAAATTGTCAATACTCGTTTTTTTCTGTTACAACGGACTATTAGCTAATATTTTTTTAAATATGATTCAACCGTGATATCTAGTAAGATTCGTTATACTATTACGTACTAGTATCGATACTCGAAATAGTAACACCATGTTCCCTGAATGACACAACCCTAGCATTGGCAGTCATTTTATGCGACATTTTGAGTTGTAGGTATGCACCTTTTTTTTGTAGGTATTTCCAGTCCATACTTATTAAATGTCTATGGTTAAGTGTCACTGTTGTGCTCTGTTAGTTATTTAATCTGTGCGTGGTCACTGAAACTGGTCTTATCACTATCACAAGCAACAACACCAGAATACAACTTTAATTAGGTACTTATTTTTAATACACTGATGGTGTATTCTAGCTTATACAAAATATTGGTTGTGGTAAGTAGGTACCTATGTAAACAAAAACCATTCAGTCTGTATCCAATTTTCCTACCAAGGCTTGTTTGATGGCTTCCCTTGTAAAATAAATTGTTTGTTTATTAAACAACAATATAGTTTGTTGTCTTACTAATTTGTAAACTTTCAGCTGTTTGTGTGTATCTGTTGGTTCCATGCAATATATCTGAGTTGGAGTTTATCACCAGTGCTGAAAGATGCCGCTCACAGCTGATGTGGCTGCTCAACAAGTGCAGGTAGTAATCTTTAATAATAATATGATTTACTTTTTCTACTGGCTCAGTTTTGACCTCTTTTCATGCCAGTATATAAGTTTCAATTTTATTACCTGATTGCCCCACGTGGGTAATGATTTTTCATAACACGCTTCACTGGAAAGTATTTTTGATTTATGCTAAGCAAAAAAAGGTTGGTTCAATGGATATCATGTAATATTTACAATGTGTTAATTTTTCATTTCAGGAGCGTCTCAGATCCTTGCATAGACTGATTTATGACATTGAAGCAGAGAGATCTCGCAATGAGCAGTGCATAGACTCAATATTGAGAGCAGAGAAGGCTGTGGAGTCACCTCCTTCCAACGAGGACTCCTCCAGTTCCTCACAACAGGTACATGTTCTTTTATATCACCAAATTATTTGGCCAAGAGACAGTCAACATTTTAATGTTCAATTTAGAATCCCTCTTTGTTGAAATGTCTAATTACATCTGCATTGTGGCACTGCATACAAATATCAGCAATTAATTATTGAGAAGCAGCTGCTGCAACAATAAATAATATTCTACTCTTATGAACCCTGAAGACTGAAGTTTCACTAAAGAATTTGATTGTTAGTCATTCAATGTATTATAATCCGACTTAAACCCAGATTATCAGTGCCTTACACTGATTAACTGGGTTTTGCATCCTTGTCTGATAAAAATATGGTATTTTACAGATGCAGTTGAAAAGCTTGTATAAAGCTGGATTGACAGCAGCAGAACAAGAAGAGAACCTACTTCGGAAGGCTTTGTCGCGTATCTACGAGATAAGAAGCATCAAAAACGAGAGAAGAATACAGGTACATTAGAACAATGAAATAAATTATTCAAATAATCAAATCAAATCACTACAAATTTGCATCCACAGGTTTTTGATCCAGTTTTAGGGTTCCGTAACCGAAGGGTGCCAAACGCAGCCCTATTACTAAGCCTCCGCTGTGTGTCTGTCCGTCTGTCTGTCAGCGGGCTGTATCTCATGAACTGCAATATGTAGACATTTTCACAGATTGCGCATTTCTATTGCCGCTATAACAACAAATAATAAAAATAAAATAAAGTTAAGGTCCCCTTACAAGTAACGTGTGTTTTTCGACGTTTTTTTGCTAAATGTTGTAGGGTGGTATGGAATCCTTTGTGAGCGAGTCCAACTCGTACTTGGCCAGTTTTTGCGTTTTCATCAGATAGTTTTGAAAGAGACCATGGTAGTCTCAAACCCAATATATTGCTGTTTTGTCGAAACAATTTTGAAGTGAAAACTTCTTTAGGCGCGTTGGGCATTTTTGAGATGGGACTAGACCATTGATTTCGCGACATCTCATTCTTATAAACGCGATTGTGCTCTTTAATTATATTATGTTACAAATCAATGTTCTATGCAAGTATTTTTACTTTAAAGGTTTCAGAAGCATTTTTTTTTTGTAATCGCGATTGTGCTCTTTATTTAGATAAGGTTACGGACCAATGTTCTATACAAGTCTTTTTCTTCCACCAAGGCGATCTTGTTCAAGTTTTCACTTCTGTTGGCACTCCTGGAGTTTCACCACTATTTTTTTTCTAAAACTCTTCAAATCGTTTTCAGGCGCGTTATGCAGGCAATAAAGAGACGATTGGTTGCGGAGCCCTGATGAAGATGTTGCTAAGTGCGGCACAGACGTTGCCCCTACACGTAGGGCGTGTGGGCGAACGAGCACCTCCACTGTGCGGGGCCGTGCCGCCAGACTCTGGACATGTGGCGAAGGCCGGGGATGCTGTTGCTGCACTCGTCAGGGTGTCAGAGAAAGAGGAGAATTGGATATTGGCTGAGGTAGGTCCATCATCATACTCTTGCCCTTCACATTTTATTTAAGATCGGCACAACAAGGTAGGTTATGGATAGATTTAATTTTTATAAGGCCTGAGGCCAGATAGAAATCGTGTTTTTTTAAGATTTCCCACGATACAAATGCATAACCATACCTCGGGCGATCTCTGTCACCCGCGCCAACTGTCTTTGCGCCTAATATCACTAAGATTTTACGATCTGCAGCGTCATAATAAGAAGTGTATATTTATCCCCTTATTTATTAAACGTGCAATTGTGGCGGCATCTATATCGCCACATGCGAACAACGCATCAAATACCTGACGTCACACAAATCCTGCATCGCGCAATTAGAGTTTACCGCGCGATCGACATATTCTATACAAGATTCCGACAATCTGACTTCAACCGTTGAGCAGTTGCCCGCCAGACACGACACCGGTCTGATCAGAGAATCCTCCCTTTTCTATAGACGATGAGTGAATTTTATACCCTATTCCTCACACCTCTAAAGAGTAAAGTTATATAAAAAAAAACAAATCGGTCAAGTGCGTGTCGGACCATGCGCAACGAAAGGTTCCATAGTTGGGATGAATTTATCCCAATTACAAACTTAAAATTGTAGTTGAAAAATATCTTCTCCCATACAGTCCAACTACAAATATGTTTGTAAGCACAATATTGAGAGATTTACCATGTTATTTTAAGACCATTGACTCCTTATAAGTTTTCCTGTAATCTATGAGTAAAGATCCATTCTCTGCATTTTTTTCAAAATTGTAGGCTCAGTAGTTTCGGAGATAAAGGGGGGAATGGTCAATTGTCATATATGTTCTTAAATATCTTTAAAATGATTCATTTTAAAATTATGGGAAAAATATATTTGAGATCCTCGCAACAAGTCCTTTCATTTAATATGTCACTTTTTTATTTTTTTGTTTGCCCTCCATATTGAAAATTCATTTATTAACGATACACCGACACGTCCATGTTTGGGTCACAGAAATGCATGTGTACCAAATTTCAACTTAATTGGTCCATTAGATTCGGAGAAAATTGTCTGTGACAGACGGACAGACAGCCAGGCACACGAGTGATCCTATAAGGGTTCCCGTTTTTTCCTTTCAAGGTACGGAACCCTTATAATCTCGATGGTTAATCCGAAGGTTATATTGGTTGTAACTTTTAGGGAATTCATGTTTTGCTTTATTAATACAGGTAGTAAGCTGGCTGCCTGCTCAAGGTAAATATGAAGTCGACGACATAGATGAAGAACAAAAGAACCGTCACATTCTCAGCAAACGTCGGGTAGTCCCACTTCCTCTGATGCGCGCCGACCCACGCGTTGACGAGCATGCTTTGTTCCCTAAAGGCGCCGTCGTGATGGCTCTGTATCCACAGACAACTTGCTTCTATAGAGCTGTGGTGAACAGACTACCGGCTAACGCTTCCGATCCTTATGAAGTGCTGTTTGAGGTAAGTTCATTATTTCTAGTATACAATTGAAGTTCGTCTAAAAGGAAAGATAATAATAAAAAAAGATTGTCATGTCGTGAATTGTCGTGGAAGCGAACAGCGTATTTTAGCAGTAAGATTTATGGCTCATCTAAACGAGAGTGTTCTAAGCTAGTCTCACTATGATATATCACTATGACTCGATTGAACTTATCGCCTCTGAGCCCGGATCTAGGGAGGGGGCAAACCGGGGCGCCAACTTCAGGGGGCGACAAATTCAAGTGTAGTAGACAAGTGCACCACCCAGCACACCGCAACTTTGCAACAAATGAGACGCGCAGCATATATAATCTTTATATATTTTTATTTTTTACAATAGGATTGACGTATTATCGATCAATAAAATGTGATTAATATGTTGCTGCCAAAATTTTCATTTTGAGAAAATATGAATTTCGCGGGCTAACTGGATGCGCTAATCCCCATAAAAGATAGGCGGGGGCCGGCAGACGACAGTATTTGCCCCGCCTAAAAAAAAACTAGATCCGAGGCTGCTCTGAGCGAGGAACTTCTTGCGTAAACGGGCCTTTATTTCGCTGGTCAACTTGTAGGAGCCAGGTAGCAAAATCTTGATGCCTTGATGTATAGTAATATTCTACCAGGGACATTGTCTTCACATATGATTAATGTATACAAAATATTGACATTTTATTTTGGAACAAGCAACTAAAATCAATTCTATTTTGACAACCAAAAGTGCCTAATAAATTAAAGAAATGTATTTTATATACATTTATTTCCGAAATTCCGATATATTAACGAAAAAAAAAAACAACATAGAATAAGTTGAGGGAAAATATGCGTCACATCCACGCAAATCGGCCATCGCTCAGCATTATGCTGTGAACTATGCGAGACAGCACTGGTTTTCAGCGATTTGACTTGACTTTGTTTTTTTGTTTACTCAACGTTTTAGGACTCATCATACGCAGACGGTTATTCCCCGCCGGAGCGCGTGGCACAGCGCTACGTCATTGCTATCAAGGAGGGCAAGGGCCGCGCCACCTGACCTTCCGCCGCCGAGCGCCCGCCCTCCAGCCGCTCCGATGCCACCTCCAGCGACTCTATGCTGTAGAAGCGTAGCTACATTGGCCAATATTACATTGACTTATAAAGTGCTAGTGAATGTGGGTGTACTGTAGGCACAACTCTGCCTAACCCTTCGGGAAATATAATTATGTTAATAATTAATTAACTATTGTTATGTTAAAAAGTGTTATAGGGCGGGCAAGGGAAATTCGAAGATGTAGTAGTTTATTTATGAGGATTGTCAGTCATATTATGGTGTAATTTGAATGTAGTGCGAATTTAAATGGAGTTTGATTTGACTTTAATTAGTAAGCGTTTCCATACGAATATAAACCTTGTTCTTATGCACATAAATCTGGGTTTAGACTAAACGAACATAGAACCAGAATAAGAGCTAGTGTTGTTGATATTCTTGACATTTTAGTACAGTGGGGATAGAATGTACATTCGCTTGTTTTTTTTGTTTAAATCGACCTTTATGTTCATAATAGGGCAAGAGAATGATAATTCGTATATGCGAAGTTTTTTTCTAATACGAACATTAATGCTATACAAATAAAATAAAATAAAACTTTTTTACAAAAAATACAACCGAATTTCAAACGTGAAAAATAACTTTAATTTCGGAAGTCGGTGTCTTTGGATTAGTATTTTAGTTTTTTGCACCGACTTCCGAAATTAAAGTTATTTTCCACTTTGTAGTGTAAGAGTCGGTCGTATTTTTTTGTATTTTTTTTTTCACTTTTTCGCTGATTGGTATGTAATTTATCTAAGTTACAATAGACTAATGTAATCTCCTTTTACATAATATTGTTTTTCCCGTAAGTCCCTACGACTTTAAGGTACTTCACCATCAGCTCCACTTCACCATATGAATTGTGATGAGCATCAATTCCTTACCAACCATATTAAAGTAATCGAATCGCACTGCGTGAAATACATATTATTGAGTAGCTCTGGTAGCCATCTGTGTCCTTCATCATCAGTTCCACTTTACCAAATGGTGCTTTCTGAGAGCCCAAATCGCTATAGGTGTGCGTATAATATTTGAAGAGTTCCCTCGATTTCTCCAAGATCCCATTATCAGATCGTGACCAAATGTGCAGATCGTGACAATGGGACCAACTAGAAAGTGGAAAAAAAAATTGAAATCGATTCAGTCGTCCAGAATAGGAGAACATAAATTTAAAAAAAAGATTCCGTCGAACGTCACCTCCTCATTTTTTTAAGTCGGTTAATACCTACCCCGGAAGAGAATTGGGTGAGTGTAAGTAAATTGATGGACGCGACAATTTGGAACGGCTTGATAAGTTATTGTATGCATATGTGCTGCAGAATAGTATAATAATTCACATAAAGATCCACATTTCCGATCCGAATCTTCAGATCTTCCTTACTTGTAGTATTGTATGTGTGTTGTAACTTGAAAGATAGTAAATAGGTATGTGTATTAAATATTTTGTTTTGCTATATTCATAAACTTATTCGTGTAAAACAGTGTTTTATAAATTCATAGAATGTAATTTCTCCATATCTAATTCTAAGCTATTTAGATAAAGGCTGTCATTGTGCTGTGTCATTAAAACAATATATTGGATACAATCTTTTATTTATTATCTAAGGTTAAAATCTAATAGAGTACATGATATAATAGCGCGTCCGAAATATACAATCATTTAATTTTGATTGGTAGTTAAAACGAATTGATTTTATAATTTTCTCTGATTACTTACAAACTAAGGAATAATAATACAATTAATGGAAGAAACTAAAATATGTCAGATTTTAATAAACAAAATTTATGAGGAACTCAGTTTTAGGTAAAGTGGGATACCTACAGTATGGAAAGTTTATGGGATAAAAAATAAAACATTTGCTTCAAGCATACTATTCACTCTTAATAGTGGTAAGATGGAAAATACAAACTCAATTAACTAAAGTAGGACGAAGTTGGTTGCATTATGTAATCTGGTAAATAAAAACAATTAAGTGTCCTTGCCTCAGAAACACAAATTCATTCCGACACAGCCGTTGAAGACTCGCTTATTATTATAACTTAAATCTTACGTAAGCGATGAGCAAAATTCAAGTTATGGCATATCAATACTATATGTATATCAACATAAATAAAAAATGAGATCAATATGTATTTTTCTCAACATTATGGGCGCTAGGTACGCGGGACACTGCCAACGGGCGGCGTGCAAGCACCACTTGTAACACAAGTTGTGTCAAGTTAAACATTTGTCATTACTACCTTAACAAAATTGATTTCACATTTACATATTAAATTCGTCAAATAATCAAATCATTTTACAAAGGAAAGACGACGGCTAGAGAGCTAGAAGCGATTTTTGGTACTAAGTGAAACGAAATAAATATGACTAAGAACGTAGACTCGAATTTTAATTTGGATGGAGTCGGTTGAATCTGAAATGAAAGACAAATAAAATATTAATAAAAAAACTAGGGTTTACAAGATTTAATGTCGCTTTTATAATTTCTAACGTGACGATATCATCGTGGATGTCCACGTCACGGCCTCACGATAACACGTAATTAAAACGTATGGAAATAAATGAAGACGCTTTTAAATTTTCGTCCACGATAATTTAATTACGTTAGATATCATAAAAGCGCACATTTTTTATTGTGTTATGGGCCAGCTCTTGACCTCGATCTTGCTTGGTGGGAAATGATGGATGAGGTCTATGATGGAACGATTGCTCGTTCCATCATAAGCCTTGAAGATGCCTATTCTCTCTTGCTTTGTATATGTTATTCGTGGAAGGGAACACAGACTCTGGCAGACTTCCACATTTTTGCCCATAATAAATGTGGAGGAGAAGCGATGAGTACGACTAGTCAGTATATCGACCAATTGCGGATGGTACTTTGCAGTACGTCTGATAGTTAGAGGGTGGGATCAGGTGGTGGAGCTCCTGCGCACACTCCGATTTGTTATTATGACACATGGAAATAAATACACATGTATGAGACAAAAAACGACGCTCTACGAAGCAGGACTTTTGGACATAAGCTGGGGATGTCTTTCCCGCGATCTTTATCGGGTCATCGGTACACGTCGCGTGGTGGAGTCTTCACACGCAGCCCGCCGCTTCAGAATTTTTAAAATTCTATATGCCATATTTACGGCCGTTTACATGGTAAACTTTAGATAAGTTATGGAATCAGACGTTACTTTCCTGAGATCCATGACAGTAAGTAGGTATAATGTTATGTAAAAATATTTTGTAATAATCCCGCAATAACTAGATCCAGGTTTGGATGCACTATGCAGCACCACCCTCTATAGCCCGCAAAAATTAAGCACATGCAGAAGATACGGTTATTACGTAACATCCAACCCAAACCTACATACACGAGCATAAATATACTCCTGGCCACCTAATCGAGCCACCCTGCATTTTTTTATGTGATATATCTATACCGGCGGGTCAGACCGAATGTTGGCGTGGTGACGCGTCGCCACGCTAACAGTCGCCGATTGTTGGCACCTGTAACAGCCAACACGCTAACAGTCGCCATATTTATTTCATGTCGTAAACTATCCTTTTATGTATAACCTGTACATAATAATTTCGATGTTTTTTTATTATTTGAGAAAAGTTTTACAAATAGGCCTGTGTCAAAAAAAATAGAAAAAAAATTGTCCGTCTTGTCGATTATTAAAAAAATATTCGACACGTATTTTTCTTTTTTGACGTAAGCAAAAGATTACGGCAATACATTGGAGTTAAAAAGTGGCATGACGTCACGCCTAGCTAGATTTTGTACTGCGTTGTGACGTAGCGAGCCCCCACTCCCCAACTTTAATGCGTGTTTTCTAAGTTATTTTTGGTTAATATGATAAAGCATAATAATACGTGTCTAATATTTTTTTATTATCTGAAAGACGGACTAAATAGAATTTCTTTTTTTTCACCTAGGACACAGGCCTATTATATCGTCACTGGAAATGTGAAACTGCTAAAGCGCCATTTGGGATGATGATGGCGATGACAATGGTCAAAGTCGAAGGCAATTTCGATGTTTCATAACTGCCAGGCGTCCCGCGACGGCAATTCTTTATGTTAAAAAAATTATAATGGTTTTGATGCCAGTCACTCACTATCATTTCCGTTTGTCATTGTTCCAAATTTTAAACGGAATATTAGAAAAAACATCAGTTTAATTGCACTAAGTCGTCTTTTTGCATTTCTCAGGGACAAAATTAAATAAGGTTTACATGGAGAAAACGTTTATTGAGTAACTTGTGTTACCTCCAACAGCATTTACGACAGCCGTCATGCGGTTCGGCATAAATGTCACTATGACGTGCTATGGAATGTTCTCCCATGCTTCCCAGATTTCAGCTCCTGCAAAGTTTGTGGAGTTAGTTGGTTCTCAGTTCAGTTCTCTTCAGCTCATCCCATAAGTGCTCTATTTGATTCATATCAGGGTTTTTCGCTGACCATTCCATTACTGCGATATTAACGTCATGCATAAAAATTTAATCGTGGCCCGAAAAACTCAGCATATGCATGAAGCCAATGCAGCATCCTATATTTTGACTGGTCAGATAGTTTTGGTCTTCTTTTGATGTCACATATTTTTGCTGCTACTTGTATACTTGTGCCTTCTACAAATTATCACATTATATTTGCCGAAATCTTGACGACAAATATTAATGGATGAATTATGCAATCAGATTTTTTTTTTTTTATCGAGCTGTTCATAGTAATATACTTATACTCGTGACTGTACACTTGTGCAGTATAAGTTTGGGTTGCATGTTACACCAGAATGTAGTTATTGCGGAATTAAAACTAAACAATTTTACATAACATGACAGGTAATCTTTCAAAATCGGTACAAAATAGGCAGCTACCTCTAGACAGCCTGTCGGTCGGTCATGAGCCCCTGCAGCTTGCGCGCCACGTGCGCGTTGGCCAGGCGCGCTCGCTTCACCACGTCGCCGCCCACCTCCGCGCCGCGCTTCACGCCGAGCGCGCCCAGGGAAGACGTCAGGCCGCCCACCTCGCACGATACCATCGTGTTGATCGCGTGCAGGTCCTAGTAATAAATGTATGTGTGGTTAAGGTATGAAATGAATGTGGAGGTTAGGCATGCAGGCTGTAAAACTAGACGTCAAAATTATATTAGCAAAATAATTTTTACTAGGTATAATTTGGTCAAATTCGCCCTACTTTTATACTTTCATTGCCACCTCTATTTTTATGAAGTCTATGAGTGCCGCATACATAAAGCGACAAACACACCGCGCGAACACTGCAAAATTACATTACTTGAGCAACTTATAAAAAATGATTTTTATATACATAAAAATCAGTTTATCGCGTAATTATTTTACATTGTGATTATGAATAGGAAATACCGATTTAATAAAAAGAAAAACGTGAAAGTAACAAAACACGCTCGGCGTATTTACAGAACTTAGGGCAAAATTTACAAAAAAACGCGCTGGCAGTCAGTAAAGTAGTTACCTTGGCAGGACTGCGACTGAAGCGGTACGTGAGGTGGTGGTGCGGCGGGGGCGGCGTGGTGAGCGGCTTGACGTACAGCTGGTGGCGCTCCGACACGCGCTGGCCCGCCGGCGACCACGCGGCGTCGCCGCGCCCCGCCGGCAGCGGCGACAGGCTGCACTCCTGGGGCACACACGGATGGTGTAATTATACATTTCATAGAAACTAGCGGCGCTAACCATGTATTCCTTCAACACATGATCTGAATAAGATTATATCGGAGCTTTATAAGAGACTGTGACAAGAAACACCTAGATGAGACCTCATCTAGGTGTTTCTTGTCTTGGAGTTGGTGTGTTGAATGAAATGCACCGACCCCAGCATGGTTTAACCAGGGTCGATATATTGAATGAACCCCAATATTTGCACTAGCCCCTGGAGCCTTATGCTTCATGGGGCTACAGAGGCCATTTCATATCAATGAGTAGACCAGGGGGCGATGTCGTGGTATGGAAGACGTGCTCTTAGGATATGGAAGGATTTGCGACCCATGCATCCTAGAGTAGGCAATAGAAAAGTGGAGAGGTAAGTGATATTTATCTATCGATGGGCATCTTTTTACGACGTCGCCGCCATGTTGGTTCAGGTCCAGCATCACTGGTGCATCTACTCTGTGCTGTTTCCAATGTCTTCGTCTAAGGTCTAGATGCTATCCGTTTCAGATTTCTCGTAAATATTGCTGGCTAGTATTCTTAAAAATCTCGGTCTTCAGCCGTAAAAACAGATTTCCTTGTCGAAATACGTCATTTCATGTATTAAGGTTGACCAAGACGCGGTCGGTGTTTCGTATATATATTATTTTTGTTTTGAAGTGTAAAGTGTTTTTTAAAACCAATTTATAATTATGACTCGCACTTTCAAAACAAGGATGTGTGAGTGAGAGAACATGACTGGTCGTTGAATTGACAGACAGCCTATGGAAGGCGGAAAATTGAGCTTTTGAACGGCCTTTGTCTAACAGTGGGACGATTTTAAGCTAATATAATGTTGATGATAAACATGAGAGTCAGAAAGAAAAGTACTATGACATGATAGGATACTTACATCTTTATGTTTCCCAGTAAACCTCAATGCGAAGTTTTGCATACATTGCACATAAACCTTATTATAGAAATTAATCAAATCGCCTCTCTCTGGTGAACCTGAAAAACAATAATTATAATGAAATCTTTTTTTGAAAAACGTCAATATCATTCAGGGGCAATATAAGGAAGTGCCAAAAGCATAATTTTTCTACTTCTTTTTGTATCGACGGTACATCTATGTTGCCACATTGATTGCGGCGTCAGAGGCGTTGTTCAGATCGACAAGGGTCAACTGGGTCGGACAATTGGGACATTAGCAGATGGGACATAGTCGGTTCAGGGTCACCGCACTCGCACTGGATGTTGGGTGAATCGATCATGCTCCATTCCGCTAGATTATGTTTGCAGCGGCATCATTGTCTCAGTGAGAAAAAGAGATTGCGCTAAACGTCCTGTTATTATCTTTCTTTATGTATAAAAAGTTTAAAGCACTCTTATGCTTAAAACTATGCCCCACAAAACCGTCATCGCGGTTTGTCTGTGGGAATGCTGGGAACAGACCATTCAAAAAAGAGTTCAAAAAAGAGTCACTAAATAATCTTTTTACCATTACACTCGAAAAAGATCATTTTATTCATTGATAACAGTGAATAAAACTCTCTTTTACTCACTAAGTGAATAAAAACATTTTGAATTTGGAACAAGCACGAATTGTACAAATTATGTACAAACGATAAATAAAACTTGCTGAAAGTACATACTGGCTGGCCAAATGGAGCTATAGAGCCATGCAATTAAATTAATAAATAAAAAAAAACCGCCCGTTTTAGTTAGGTTCTTTCTATCTGTTATTGTGGTTGTTTAATGGTATTGGAAAATCTATTGACATAATTATAATAAAATGAGTTCTTTCAGTGACGAAAATGAGATATTGACTTCGGAATCATTTCGTTCTAAAGCAGCAATTCAATTAATCTGCCTAACCTTTTCCCAACTATGTTGATGTCTGCTTCCAGTCTAACCAGATGCAGCTGAATACTGCTATTTTACATGGAGCGACTGCCTGTCTGACTTCCACAACTCGGTAACTGGGTATTATGATACCGCTTGGTTGTCAGACTTTCATGTTTCTGACGACCCGTAACGACTGTCAAAGATCGACGAATGACAGCAGAGACCAACAATTTATTGTGCTTTCCGAGGCACGGAGGAGTCTCGGTATGTAAAGATCCATCCACGGACCAACCCCGGCAAGCGTAGCTTAACCTGATGGATCGAGCCATGCGGCTGGTATTACTTAGCCACGACCTCCTCTAAAGCAGCAATTATAATAGATAATTTTCTTGTCGCCAAAAATGTGATTACGCCAAGAATGATAAAAAGTAGAGTACACAACTCGTGAAAAAAATAAAATTACTCTGTCCTTGAATCCCTCGGTCTGCTCATGATTCTCGGGATTCTACTCTAGAATCTTTCGCTGCTCTCGGGGTCCAACTTAGTCCCTCGAATTAAATTCCCTTTTTTTCACTTGTTTCATCTACTATTTTCGCACTGAGCTTACAACTATACTGAGATAAAAAGGAAGCTACTCACTCTCTCCTTCACTCTGTTTGATAAGAACAGATCTGTACACATGATTGTCAGCTAAAGGTCGCTGTCTATAACAACGCATGATTTCTGCAAACGTCCTCTCTACTTGATTAGTAGGATTATTTGACACCTGAAAATAAGTTTAATATGAAAGTGGATACCCACGTATCAAGTGGCGTAGACTTCATTGGTACCATAAAAGAGAAACTTCAAAACAGGGCGTACCGTAAAACCAGTCATAATTATTGTATTCATAATGCTTGTACTGAAGAAAAGTAACATAATTACACGTAGTATGCTGTTGAACGAAGATCTACGAGAGACACAATGGAGATTTTATTGAGATTTATGATTGCGGCTATTGTACGGTTCAAATAGAGGTAATTAATTCGCTAACGCCGAGACCTACTTTTCGCGATTAATTCTATATTCATTTGTTATAAAAAATGTTAGTTGATCAATAGCTGCCATAGCAATAAAACGGCGAATTAGCATCCAACATAACTTTCGTGTAACTCTTACGAATAAACTTGTTTTCACGATACCAAGTTTATTCGTAAGAGTTACACGAAAGTGTTTGGTTTGTTTTGTCAACTCACATACACTTACTAATATAACTTACGAACTCTGAGCCGTACAGCTATTGTGATGACATGTTGCAATGACTCCAAATAAATTGGGATATGGGCCAGAGAATAATGATACGATTGCGGCATACAGTGTGTTTAATTTTATCGACGGAAAAAAATATAAAAGTCTATTTTTGAAAATATTTTTTATGGAATTAAAAAACAAAAAAAAAATGGTGCAACTTTTAAACTAAATGATCTATCGCGATGAAACAAACTCCGTAATGATTGGAAGTAAAATGAAAATTGTGAAAAAAAAAACACTACCCTCAATTGAAAATAAACATGTTTTTTAGCAGAAATCTGTTTTTTTTTTTCATCAATTTTTACAATAATCGTAAAAATTTCTAAATAAGATATCCAACAGAAAAAAATAATAGATATTTTTATTTTTCCGTCGATAAAATTAAGCATAGATTCCGTTATTTCGATATGTGTACATTATAAAGACTCGCACTGTATAAGAGGTTGAATGGGAAATACTTACTCTACATATAACATATACGGCACACATGAGGATCTGGTCAAGGTGGCGGTCCTTCATGAGCTGCGTCTGATGCATGATGGAGTACTCGAGGCAGGTCCATATCTTGCGCTTTAATTCCTCGTCGGTGAGGCGCAGTCGTGTGCATAAGTCGTTTATACGGACAACTGCTAGGCTGTAGAACTGCAATAAAAATATTGTTATTCGTGCGGCAACAAGAATTAATAGCCCGCGTGGCAAGTAGGATTTATTTCATGTAATGCTCTTTAGCTCTTTTCTTTAATCTGAGTGCCTTCCTGATTGATTTGTGGGTTTGTTGAACAGCTTGCCAGCTGGTTGAAGGTTCTAAGTGAACATATCGGCGGATATGTTCAGACACTACACACAAGTCTAAAATTAAAATATGTTTGATTTTGACTAAAAGAACTCAAAATGGCTTGTTTTTATGTACCAAAATTACCAATTTAATCAAAAGGAAACAATTAATTGTTGTATAGATGAGCCATGTAACATGATTGTAGCAACTTTTATTATCAGAGATCAAACACAATTTGAATCTATCAAAATAAGTGTAACACTTGAAACTACTTACTTTTCTAAAGAAGAGTATTAATGAGTTATTAGTTTTCTTAGGTGTGGACGTGTTGCTGTTCGTTTCGCCGCTCGAACAACTCGGTGTGGGCTGTGATGTACTAGACTCTTGTCTTGCCGGCATATTGTTTGTGGCAACTGATACAATAAATTAGAAGATTTTAGGTATAAGTTGAGACTTAAATGAAATTGTCATCAGGTTAGGTTAGACGGTTATTGCGTAACACACTTACAGTGACAATTTTGACAGTTCAATAACATTCATTGCGTTATTTACGTGGTTGAACAGACGAATTTTTCAACCATATGAAGGAAAGGATTAACAATTTCCTTCAAAATCCTTCAGGTTCTAATTGAAAGTGTGTTACGCAATTAGGTTGCAGGATTTAATTATTTTGACTGAAGTGCGCTCGTGATATGCAACACCAATTCGAAATTACTGATTCACCAATATTTTTACAAGGCGTAGTGCCAATATAAGATAAATAAATTAAGTATTCGTAAAGATATTGAGTACAAGTTGTTATCAAACATGTCTTACCTAATAATGATTGTCCAGGTTTGATAGGGTCTTTGAATAGCTGCTTTTTCGCCTGGTCGGCCATTGGTGAAAGGTAACGATCAATATCAGCCGACACAGGGGACTGAAGACCATCTGTAAAAGAAGTATCTGCTGTCATATACCCAAAAATATAATACAGAGAAATCGTTTGCTTAGTTCCTACATCTAACAATTAGCTTGGTTTTTTAGTTCACTAAATTTGAGTCATTTTCCGCGGCGTTTACGAATAATGTCTTGAAAAAGAGGTTTATTTTCAAAGTTTGATTCATTATCAGTAATATCAGGAACAAGATGGATGGTTATGAGAAAAGAGACAGATCACAGAAAGGTGGATAAATTTTATGACAGATGATATGGCCAGAAGGATCTGAACTAATATTATAGCTAAAAGAGACCTATGGAAGAACATGTTGGGTCGGCGCAACTTGACCTCATGGGATGAGGGCAGAAAGATAAGATACTTACTTGACCTACGATGCGGCGAGTCATGAACTCTAACATCATTGGACGGTGGCACCGGCGTTTTACTGAGTTGATCCCACAATGGGCTGTCTGATGTCCACACCAGAGACTCCAATACTTCTTCCTCCACCTAAGAAATAGAGAAATATATCTGTAGTAAGTAGTTTTGTTTCGACGTTTCTTCACATTTGTAGCTAACATAAACCAAGTACATATATTGTAGTATAGTTTGATCGAGACCGCTGTTCCGCGCCTTAAGTATGCGCGGCGAGACGGGAGGGCAGTGCAGGCCGCTCATTTGTCAACGCTCACGGCGACCCATCGCTCATTGGTCAACGCTGCCCCCCGCCTCACCGCGCATTCCTTAGTCGCGGTCTTGGTCAAACTATAGTACCTAAATTTTGATAAGACAAAAAAGGTTTTCATCTTTGTGAGGGAGCTTGCTTGGAATAGTTTGAATGGTAAGAATACTACGCTAGAGTAATTACACGTACTTGAGATATTTCAGTTAGCGATGACTATTGCAGATGTCTATAGGGGGCAGTACCCACTTATCACCAGGTGGGTTGATTACATTTTTAGCATAATCAGCCTATTTTTCCACTGCAGGGACATACAACTCCTCTCAGTTAGAGAAAGAGGGCCGTAATCCACCACGCGGACCCCGTGCTGGTTGATAGATTTCACATGTCTTCGAATTTTTAGTTCTAAGACGTGACGGTTTCATCACGATGTTTTCCCTCACCGTTTTGAGAGCAGTGGTGATGAAATAATTTACACAAAATAGAGCGCCTGTCTGTGTTCGAACGAACTATAACTCGTCGTAAGTCACGGCCATTACCACTGGGCCACCACTGCTCTTCGGGGCCACCCAATAAAATAAAAGATAAGAATTTGCTTACAGCATTCAGATGTTTAATAACATCCCGACTGAGTTTCTCGACGACTGCCTGTACTACCAGCTCGATAATTTTGTAAAAGTGGAAGGCACTGAGTCCGTATATCTGTAGCACTCTCGGAAACTTGAGTGAGTGAACGCCGTACGCGTGAAGAACAATTTCTGTGCAACACGCGTATACTGCTAGCTGGTATGTTTCTTGATTGAGCAGCATCTGTTGGGTAAAGTTCTTGTTTTTAAACATAGTCCCAAATATGAGCTTTTAAGCAAGCAGGTCGCTTTGCTGGCGGAGGCTATCTCAGTATAGAGATGACGTAAGCCTGACTGCCGCGAGAATAAAAGCCTGAATGTAAGCCGTTTTTATCAATGTTACAACAAAAATGTAATATTTGTATGCAGCAATCAAATGACCATGGCTAGTGGTTAAATCCTTGTGTTTAAAAGTTTTTTTTTTTACTTTATGTGTCATATAAACTAGAGATTTACATCAATAAGACATAACACTAACATAATTTATACTGCAAATGGTGATCAGCTGTTTGGTAAGATTATTGCGATTTGCATTACCATTCGGTATGTCTTAAAGTACCATACAAAAAAAATACGGGTCGATAACAAAGATTAACCTAGGTCATAGCCAGAAAGATAGCACAACATCAGATGATAACAATATATATTTGAATATTTATCTTATCTTCATTTAGCGTTACTGAAAAAACTGCTGATATGATTTGCATGCACATTGCTATTGCAGTGTTATGATAAGTAAAAAAAATTGAACATTTTATTTGTATTTGTTATCTTGGTATTACTTGCAATGTGGTTTGCATATTAACACAACAACTAAGTTTAAAATTATTTTAAAAGGAATGACGTCAATATTGCAATTGCTGTTGAGTCATGAAATATACCTCATAACTGCCCTATACATCACTTGGATATAACATAGGAACATTAGGATTATTTTATGGGTTTAATGGGACCAGCTCTGCTGTCTGTCAATCTTTCACAGGGGTGTATTTTTTGAACTGTTATAGATAGACACTTGAAAATTTCACAAAGTATATGGCTGCTATAACAACAAATAATAAAAGAAAATACCCGTACAATAAATGTGTTTTTTCGGCGTTTTTTGCAAAAGCTTTTCAAAACAAATTGTAGTGTTAACTATTGTACATTTGTGAGTCCAACTCGCACTTGGCCACTTTTTTTTTTCAATTAAAATACTTTTACGACTTACATTTAAAGACACTTGCGGTTTTTTCCTGTGCTCCTCTCTGATGATGTGTTCAAAGACTTTGTAATACAGGCATGTGACCATATTGCACCGAAACCTGATTGTTTCGTTACTAGAAGTACTGTTAGTCTCCCTCAGACTGCTTGCGAACTGTTCCATCCAATTGTTGCATGGCTGCACGAGATTTGTGTTGATTGCATCCATGTTCACGTTACAGTCACTGTGGACAAGAATTATAAATTCAAAATGGAACTATTACCAAGCAGAAATGGCCATATTACATAAGCCTTTACCCAACAGTGCCCAACATTGATGTTGCATTTCTCGAACGCGCGTCAATAACTCCAATTTTTATATAACTTATCACAATGACATAAGAAGACTCAAATGACGCGCTTAGTTACGATATACTTACGTGAACAACTTCAAAAGATCTCTTGAGGGCTGCGGCTTGGCGTTTCTAAGGTACGCAGCAAGGCGCGCCAGACTGTTCTTAGCTTCAGACACTGGCGTCAGTTCCTCACCACGTCGAGCTAAGTAGCGCCGCCCAGTAAGAGGAGTCTCGTGGCAAGCGCGACCACTCTGATAAAATAAACAAATACATAATCAGCCTATAACATACACACGACGACATAATATCAAGCAATTCCATTCCAGTATAAGCTGGCCCCACATTGTATGGGATGAACGAACAATAAGAGGTTAGCGTACACTGAAAATATATAGCTTGATATATAGTCAGCCGCCCCCCCTGTTCAGGTCTATGGATGCCATATATCTAAGATTTTTTTCATTCATCGTTTTTAGAGCAGCAAATAACTAAATTGCATTAAGTCAAGAGCATGCTCGCTTGGGTTCGTAGCACAGGTTAGTAGACACGACAGACTCGTACGACGGAGTCGTTACCACTGGCCCACCACAAATCATATTAACATGATTAGGAATAATTCTTCTGTCGCCACAAACTATTCGAGAACATGCTGCAGTTGAAAACATAACAATACCTACAACACTTAATAACATCATTTATGCATACATATCAATCTGCCTAGCCTTTTCCCAACTATGTTGGGGTCGGCTTCCAGTCTAACCGGATGTAGCTGAATACCAGCATTTTACATAGAGTGACTACCTTATTATGATTACCTATCTGACCACCACAACACAGTAACTGTGTAATACGATACCCCTTGGTAAGACTGCTTGTCAAGCTTTCGGGCTTCTGACGCCCCTTAACGACTGTTAAAGATTCACGAATGACAGCCGGGACTAATAGCTCAACGTGCGTTCCGAGGCATGGAGGAGTCTTAGTATGTAAATATAGTCACCCATCCACGGACCAACCCCGGCAAGCGTAGCTTAACCGGATGGATCAACCCGTCTGGCTGTTATTACTTAGTCACGAGCATACGTACAAAATCAAATATTAAAGTTTCAAGGTTCTGTTTCTAGAAACTTCGCGTTTAACGGAAATTAGCGACCCGCCTTGCACGGGGTACATTCGAGATTTATAAAAAAAAAATCGAGATTTCTATGCAATTTTTATTGTAAAAAATTAAAATATACACATAAACCTTCCAGAAGAAATTCTATAAATGATGGCGAGAACTGCACAGAAATCTATTGGTTTAGAGAAGAACTAAGGCTCCACACGCACACAGAAAGCAACTTTACTTTATTCTAATTTTTGATGTGTTATTATTACTTATCATTAACTATTTGGAAAGCTTTATTGCAGACTAGCAGCGCCCCGCGGTTTCTCCCGCATAAGTCTCGATCCCATGGGAATATCGGGATAGAAAGTATCCTATTTGTTAATACAGGTTATAAACTATCTGTGTGCAAATTTCATCCAAATCTGTTTAGTAGTTTTTGCGTGAAAGAGTAACAAACATCCATCCACCCATCCTTACAAACTTTCGCATTTATACTATTATAGTTAGGATAGGGACGAGGTACTCGCACAGGACAATATCACAAGCTGACTGGCAGACAAACGATACAAGTTCATTTATTTGTCCAAAAAATTAGTTTACGCACACATAGCATGCAAGAAGTTACATTATAAAATAAATAAATATCACGGTCATGTCAAAAAGGATGAATAATAATATAAATGCAGTTGGAAATGTAGAGTTGGGTGCTTGATTAATGTTAACGGGGAATTCAAAATAAGCGATTTATACTCACAGGTCCAAAAGTAGCAATAACTTGTGATATTTCATCTCCAGACACTTTGTTTGAAGTACCGATTTGTTCATTTGCATGTTCACCTAAAAAATAAGCCATGAAATTCTCAGTAAACATTTATGACTTAAAAGTTTATTTTTATTTTTAATCATGTTTATGGATATAGAATATGGTGTTAATTATCATTGTTATACCTTCGTAATCTACAAAGCAAGTTAAAATTGGATTTAAATAATAAATATTCGACATTTTCGCTTTCAAGTAAACAAGCTTTTAAATGTCACTATTTTTTTTTTAATAAATGCTTACATTTTAGTTAGTGGCCAGTATGACACCTTTTTTCATCGATTTTTACATAGTTTCATTTGCTGGGGACAAATTCTATTTTTGTTACACTTTTAGGCCTGAATTACTCTCACGCTGATGTCGGTCGCGCGTGCGTATACAGGGTTATTGGTTTTACGTTGGCAATCTGTTAAGGGGATATAGGAGACATTTGCAACCAAATTACCCCTGATGACCCCTATGCAAATGAGTCCACGTATCACAGATTTTCGAGTAATTTGATATTTTTTTATATTTATGTATGAAGTAGAAATATAAAATTAACCAAATAACTCTGATATACAGGGTTAATATGTAAAAAAAAATTAAGTAATATAATATTTTTAAATGTATTGAATTATTGAATTATTAATATTAAATGTAATGTTTTAAATGAAAATGTAACCAATGTATTGCCGACCTATAACCATTAACCATATCAGGGTTATATGGTTAATGGTTATAGGTCGGCAATACATTAAGGTGATGTAGGAGGTGTCATTTACAACCAAATGACGCCGATTGACTCCAATGCAATTGTCAACAATATTCGCGTAATTTGACATTTTATATTTTTACTTCATACATTTTAAAATATCAAATTACTCGAAAATGGTTGACATTGGCATAGGGGTCATCAGGGGTAATTTGGTTGCAAATGACCTCTCCTACATCCCCTTAACGGATTGCCAAAGTATAACCAATAACCCTATATACATTGTGTTCTATATAGCACCATACTGCGACGCTGACGCAAGGGCGCGTACGTACGTTGCGTACGCGACCGACATCAGCGTAAGAGGAATCCCGACCTTATAAACAATTGAAGTAACTCACCTAAGAATATGCGTTCATCAAATTCACCAACACTTAATACATAAGTTTCATATAAATTGTTCAATGATTTTAGATTTTGGTCAAAAGTGCCAATTTCTAGGACTCCAGTAAGTTCGTCAATATCACCTTTTAGGATCTAAAAAATATAAGAAAATAATTAATACAAAAGTTTTTATTTATAGCATATTTCTGCTGAACCCAATGGCCAGTAAATGTGAATATAGTTAAACCTTATTATCAAAAAACGCAGAGTTAATTTATGTTAAATTTAAACCTTGATAAATGTATGGTTAACTGCACTAATGGTAAAATTTTACCATGACAACTTACTTGTTTTTCGAAAAATTTCTTTAATGCTGGCTTCCAGGTGTATTCTTTAGAGGCTGCAGCATCTACCAGCAGTCCATTTTTGATTTCACATAATACTGACATAATGCAGGGTGCCGTTGATGGTATTTCGAAATCTTCTTTTAACCAGTCACTGGGCAAACCTAAAAAAATATTTTTAAGTTCATGTTTTATTTTTTTACAAACCTATTTTTCTAGTAATAAACATGAGTTACAAAAAGTATACCTTGCATTTTAGACAGAAGTAAAAAAGTTTTTTTTTTATATTTAATTCAACTTATTGAGATTATTCTTGAATAATGATCAGGAACACTCAAAACTGGCCAAAATAAGCATGACAATTCCTACTAATTTTAAATTATACTGATTAATTTTGAACTCAAAGAAAGCTCCTACCCGAAGTAAATATGTGGTTAAATACAGGGTTATTGATAATATATCGTAATCCATTAATGGGATGTAAGAGAGGTCATTTACAACCAAATGACCCCTTATATAGGAGTTTAAAGAGGTCATTTGGTTGCAAATGACCTCTCCTACATCCCGTTAATGGATTGCCAAATAAATATAGTGCAAGTATTAATTTAGTATTACAAACCTTTAAATGCAGGATTAATTAAATCTACCCTTCTGTCCATAAAGGCATTTGCAAAAACGAAGTCTAAAGATGCAAGCAGTAAATGGTACATGTCCACAAGATCATGAGCTGACCTGTGATGCTCCCCCTTCACACATATGTACAAACACCAGGTGAACTCAAACAGGGCATTTGTAGTACATGGCTGTGTTCTGTGAAGGGAAAATGTTCATAGTATTATAGTCTTTATTGTAACATTGTTGGGATGAAACAAAGAAATTTTTCAGGCCACCAACATGAAGTTAGTTATAACAGACCTGAACACACTATTTCATATTTGGTTATTTGTAAATATTTTGTTGACTATTCAATCTACTATATTCTATTCAATGCAATCACCGTATCACACTAAGATGCTGATGACTAACAAGTCAATTCACATTTTGCTTCAGGACATTAGATTCACTTGACTGGTAATCAACAATCAGCACACAAAACAATGAAAAACATCCTGTTACCTATTGATGTGGAAACTAGTTTTTGGTATTCTGAGTTACCAGGCAAACTAAAATAAAACTAGCAAGATTTAGTGCTCATTCTATTTATTTGATCCAGTAACCATCTGCTTGAAGACAAATGCACTGTATCTGTATATTGGTGTCCAACGTGTCCACACACCTGCACTTCTGAGGACTTAAAATGCACTGATGTGATTGGAGTGGCCACCTACTAGGCCCAACTTGTTAACATAATACATGTTTTATCATTGACTCGAAAAGAAGAAGAACTGTATATTTCTGTGTATACTATTTTTTGTTTATGTATGGGTTGCGTTTATCTCATGATGTATAAAAAAGCATTAATACCTGTAATACATCCATGTATAAGTATATTGCTAAATCACTTACTTAGGTCTTCTTTTAGTACTAGTTTTCAAAGGTTCATTTGTTAAGCCTGAGAAGATCTGCTGGAAGATGGGTTGGAAGTTTCTGTACAGCACAGTGGACACTGCAAACTTGTGCTCCAAGTGAGATATCCTGTCTCTGAACTCAGTTGACATTGAAGCCATCTCCATCCAGTTTTTGATTTTTTTGAAGAACTGGATTAGACTGTGGAGAAAATAAAAAAGCTGTATTAAAATTTGCCAAGATGCAAAAGCTAATACATCTAAATAGCAAGATGAATATTATAAGACTATTTATAACAAAGACAATATATTAACCTTATGTTGCATAATCTCAAAAGCTTCGTGAGGCTGACACAGTTCCCTTCCACAGCCTTGCCAGACTGCACAGTAGGAGTAATGGAGGTCCTGCATGCCACATACAGAGCACATGCCATCCAATGCAGTGTATCACCCTAAGGACATAAGATATGTGTAATGAATTACATATAATTTGAAATAATGTATGTCCTCTCATGACTTATTTTTAATTAACACAAACTGGTATTGTAAACAAAGGTTTAAGGAAAATGACTCTTGCAAATATTGTCTCAATGTTTGTGTCATCTATGGAATGCTTTTTTCCCTGATAAATGATTATGGTCAGTGAGCATCCTTAGATAAGGGCCTTGTATGGATTATGCAGGTGAAAGTAGTTAAGGTTAAAAAAAATCACATGAATCTAAATATCAAAGACATGAAGCAACATCTGCCATAATTTGGACAATTGAACTATTGTCCAATTTATAGCTAGATATACACGTCTCAACATTAACCTAAATATAATTATTTCATTTGGAAGCACTAATGAATCGTAGGGAGTGTTGCGATTACTTATGATGCTCAAGACGTTTTTGTAATAAAATGTAAATAATTAAGAATAGAGGAATATTAATAGCAGTGATAATATGAATAGACGAGAATAAAATACTTACATCTAAAGAATAATTTCGTTTTATCTCTAAAAAGGACTCCTTGGATTTTTGTGCTGCAACTGGGTCGACATTTAAATCTGAACAAAGACTGTCCATTTTAGCAATGCAATTTTCTTCACTGTCCTCTAATATAGACATTTTTGTAGTGAATTCACTACTGATTTAAATAAAACATAAAAATAAACAACTTATCACACGTAAACTTATCCCGATTTTGACAATTTGACAGGTATTTGGCGGGAATACCACGACTCCTCCCACGCGCGGCAATATTGTCTTTGGTTTTAAAACATGGCTGCCAAAAGGGTTGGTCTCACTAACGCTTTTTTTCACTTTGGACGGACATGGGCCACTGGGCCATTACCTAAAATATTGTTTGATTCCCATGTTGGTCTTTGAGAAGCTGCAAACGCAAATCATAGTGGAAGGCCCGGACTCCAGCGAAGCGGAGACGAGACGAGAGGAAAGATGTGTTTTAAACAAATTGTAGAATTTTGTTATTCACACGTCTCGTCTCCACTCAGCTTCAGTGGATATGATATCATATTTGAATGGCACAATTGAAGCGGAGATATGAGCTGTACCTCACCGAGGTTTAGCTGGGCGGCGATACAAAGCGGAGATGTGAGCTGTGCCTCGCAAGCTGGCGATGGCGCGCAGCGGAGATAAGAAGAGATGTGAGCAGCATGCAGTGAGCGGCACCGTAATTTCGTTAACATCCAACCTTCACCGCTCTAGCCAGCACACATCTCCGCTCTAACCAGTACACATCTCTGCACAGCTTCGATGGATATAATACACCCTAGCTGAAAAATATCTCTTCTCGTCTCCGCTTCAGACATCTCCGCAAATCTCCGCTTTGGTGGATTTCAGGCCTTAGACGTAGCGCTTGCCTGCCGCTGCCCTCGGCACCGCTCATTTCACGCGTAGTTCGCTCGTAGTTGGTCACAGTTCTAACCTAACCTATTTGGTCGGAGTGCCATAGTTATATTATTAGATCGTGCTCGTATTACAGATATATACCTACTATGACAGTTAAGTACCGCTTTCATATAAATATATTACGGTACCGATATAGCTATATCCTTAGGGATATAACTATATCACGGCACGGCTTTAGCCATTCTTCTGTGACATAATGTCGCGTGGAAATACCGTGTTACCATTACCAACCTGGAAAACACACATGAGTAATGCTAGTTACACATGCAGCAAATCGCTGGCGATTCAAAATTTCACGTACACACAAAGATTCAAATCTGTTTGCGGACGTGACGTGAGAATTTGAAATCCTTAGCGACTCAATGCAACGGTGACCATTGTCGCTGTGTGTGTACCTAAAAACATACACATCCATGAGACATACATACATAAACAAGACAGCATTTACCATCAAGCGGGATAGAAAACAAGATTTGTTAATAAAGATTTGCTGTGCACACACTAGTTATTGGTCTAGACAGTGCATTGGAACCAGCAAATGGAAATTCGTCAGTGGACGGTACCGGTTTCTAAGCTATACATTTCCAGTTGATGATCTCGCACTGTTTAGGATTTCCATACAAAGAGAGATCAGCTTTGGAAGTGAATAGCTTGTTATGTAGCCGTGTGTACTATTACCATGCGTAATTGGCACCCATGACATTGACACTTGAGAGAGTACAGGTCGACATAAAAGAGTCTGTGCGGAATGAGGGCGCCACTATTGCTTGTGACTTCGCATGAAAAACGCTGCTTGTGGGTGACTAAAAACCAGGGTGCTCAATCTTAGTACAAAAAACTGGGGACAGCAATGGGTACATTGATAGAAAATCACGAAATATATAGGGTGACTTGTTATGTGACGTACTCTTTCCAGGACGTGATAGTGTGACCCATTTGCAAAAATTAAGCACTCCATAAAGCCTAGGCAAAAATTCATGAGATTCGAGAAAACCCAATCTTTACGTTATTGAAAAAAAAAAAAAACAGTTTCGTCACTAAATATAACTTTTCTCTAAACTTTCAAATTGAATGGCCTTCATTGTTTTTCCATGGGATACCTAATACTTTAATAAACCTTTCGATGTAACCAAATTTTCTAAATCATCAAACAGGTAAAAGTTAAGGGAAAATATTACTAACCATTTTCAAAAATCATTTAAGTACATGAACTTTGACACCAGTCATCTTGAAATTTTACTATGGCATTAAGCGTAAAAATTACGGAGAAGACATAATCATTTAATCAGCTAATTAACGAGGTAAAAATGTAAAAAAAAATTTTGAGGTGCCGATAAAACATCGATAGTACTGGCAAAGGATTTTTTCATCAGATAGTCGGATCCGATAGTCTGATCCACCTATATGAAGGCGTTGGAGCTATTATTTTGTTTGAATATTCAACACACGTTCGATTCTCGGATAGTTTGCATTATTCTGATAGCCGGATCAGACTATCGGATCCGACTATCTGATGAACAAATCGAACGTGTATTCCCAGCCTAAGACGGAGGGATAATAAGTCTATGTTCCTTGATTATTATACTCCTTGCTTGACAGAAACAATCACAGAGTACATTATACTATATGAAACAATGCAGCCAGAGCCAGAACATCAAACATGTCAAAGTGAAAAGATCTCTTCCAAATTCAAATTTGAAATTTCGTGATATTCTTTTATTTTTGTTGACAAGAGTCATAGTACGAATTTATTGGATTGTATCAGTTTTGTATGTGCGCGACTTACGTGTATTCGTATTTTTATAATTGATAATAGCTTACAACCTTAGAATAATCTTACAGCGTTTACATTTTGTAAAGAAAATGATATCTTTCCATCGACTTTACCATGTTTCCAGCATAGCTCTCAGTTTCAAAAAGCAAGGGCTAAAACTATGTAAAATGGTGAATCCGAAGAGTAAAAGGTGATTTTCATTATTTAGATTAGTAATATTGTAATGTTTTTAGAATAATATTATTTTTTTGAGGTTATGTTGTTGTTGTCTTATGTTTTCTTAGGCAGTGGCATCCAACTCAAGCGTTCGCAGTAAATGCTTTGCCTTCAATAAAGAGTCTAACTCAACAGAAGCATGAGCCAGGCAAGCGCGGACAGCGCAGAACTGCCATGCTGAACAAAATGTTTATGAAACAGATCACTGACTTGATGTCTACTGGCACTGTTGCTTTGGATATAGTTGGAAGAGGCATTGAAATCTCTAAAGTAAGTAACCACTTTGTGACTAAGTTTTGGTTCCCTAATCTGGTGGATCATCATTTCATAAAACTTCCTTTTTATCTGATCAGCAAAGCCCAAAGCACTCTTACTAATCAATTAATTAATCAATTGGTAAGGCAGTACTTATCTGAGGGACAGGACATATCCTTACTAAGGCATGTTCTAGAATGATGCACACTTGTGAATTATTATCATTTCCTGCCCTTATTCCACTATTTGAGTTGGCAAAGAATGTCTTCTTCCTAGGGACGCAGTTGTGAGCGCTCAGGTGCTCCAGCACCAATGAGAGGTCAATAGTACCCACTATTGAGCAGAGCACCTTTGCGCATGAACTGACCAATAAATTGTCTTTGACAGATATATCTATAGCTGTGCTGCCAGACTTCTCATTATTTGATTGCGTTATCCTTTTAAACTTAAACAACAATAAACTGTTAATAGGAAAATTGGGTTTGAGTTGAGATTCAAAACTGATTTTCTACATACTTTCTACAATGTTTTTCTGACTCTTGCCATCAGAGATATAATTCATATTTACAGGTCAATGTAACCCCAGACATGAACACAGTGAATGTATTCTGGGTGTGCAAAGGTGATGCTTCAGATGATGAGACTGAGAAGGTGCTTAACAAAGTAGCTGGTGGTCTGAGGCATGAGCTGTCCACGCTCAGGGTCATGGGAGAAGTACCTTTCATTGCATTTGTTAAAGGTAATAATATAAAAATCAGTTTAGAGCTAGTTTTACCATACTCATCTTAGTTACGATTTAATGTCCAATTAAATAAATGATGGCCCGTTAGGCGTAGTGTTTCTCCTCAACTAGCTATGCTTATAATGACTGAATTTAAACCAGACACTGATTTCAATAATAAATACCCTATAAGCTTTATAGCTTGAACTATCAAGCTATAAAGGGGTAAACTTACCAAACCCATGATCTCAAGGACTACCCTGAGGTCATGGGTTTGGTAAAAAATAATATATTTTTATTTACAAAATAGTTAAAACTATTCCAAATTTCAAGTTGATAGCATTAGTAGTTCTTGAGATATCCAGCTGTGACAGACAGAGTTGCACCATAAGGTACCTTTTTACCATTTTGGTATGGAACCCTAAAATGAGAGGTGAAATAGAAATTTATATTTTTAGTGTATTGCCAATAAGCAGGCAATATATTGGATAATTAGCATGTAGACAGAATGTATCAATATTTTTTACAGAGTCTAGCTGGAGAAGCTCTTGGGCCACAATATAGCAAGTTGTTTTTATGGGGTTTTTACAGCACTTGAAATTATTCCTGTCATCCTGTCCTGAAATGCAGTGAGGTTGTTCTTCAAAAGACTCATTCTTTTCTCATTCTTCATTCATCTCTCATCTTACCGAATTTTAAATTTTTCTGGACAACTCTAAAAACATAAACCAGATCATTCCAGCTGTTCTCAAGTATTGCGTTTACCCATGAACAGCATTGCATTTTTATTTATTTAGATACAATGCTTTAAAAATATATTTTACTAAATGTTCACAGATAAACAAGAAGCTCATATTGTAGACTTGGATCGTCGCTTAGCAATAGCTGATTATGGCGAGGACTACGTGCCTACTGATATGGGACATCTCCTGAAGTCGGAGTTCACCTTAAACACACAGTTATCACCTGAAGTAAAGGTAAGCATTGTACGATAACTCATTAAGCTGACGTTCGCACAGACGTAATACAATCGCGGCGATTCTTTGTCATGCACTTCATTTTCAACGCTCTGCTTAGCGCGCCGAGAGTTGAAAATCCAACATTTTCAACGCGCTTTGACGAAAGTGCGTCAAATTCAAATTCAAAATATTTTATTTCACATAAACGTACAAGGGCACTTATGAAACGGCAGAACGTAGGTGCACAGTTCCAGTTGGTCGCTTCCTATGGAGAAGAGCCCGCAAGAAACTCTACGGTTACTCTTTTAAAAATAAATGGTTTCTACAATGTTAATAGGTATGAGAGGACAGTGTAGCGTCCCAGCGCTTTGGATTCTCAACGCTCGGCTTAACACCTAAAGTTGAAAATTCAGTAAGCAATAAAATCCCGCCTCGATTTTATTACGTCCGTGCGAACGTCGGCTTAAAGGCTAAAACTACCCAAGGTCGGTAACGCATTGGGGCTTGTTTTAACGAGCGATAAGACTGAAACTGATAAGTGCGGCCGTCATAAATAATAAATTATTTCTATTTCTGAAAGTAGGTGTATGCAAATACTTTTACACGTCAATCATATTTTATTTAAACTACTCTGAGAAGAAAGGCCGACACAAAATCGCAGATCAATCTCTTTAGTCGACACAGCATGTTCAGATAATGCGAATGCCCATGTAAATTGGTGTCTAAATCAATCAAATCAAGTTATTTGCTTAATACAGTGTGCAAATATATTATTATTAATCTAATTAAATAATTTAAAAAAATCAGAATATGTAGTAAAGGTTTAAAAATAAAAATTGTCAGATCAACTAAAAATGAAATGATCTTTTGAGGAAAGAACGACACAGATTGAGTGAACATGTCCAGTTAGTTCACACATTTGTCAGTAATCGTGTAGCTCAATTCAGAACTTAAGCGAGCTCAACGATTCGCCGAACAATACCCATAGAAAGGACATTTGGATAGGCCGCATAAATTACTCAAACTGCCAGACCATGATTAAAATTAACTGAGATAAACTCAATGACCCGCATATTAAGAATTGTGTAGTTGTCTTACCCGTCTTTCTAGTTTATGATGGCTATTAAGGGTTTAATTAGATCAAGACAGTTATATCCTGGAAAAAGTATAGCAGTGTCGATTTGTGTAAAGCAGCAAGAAATGTTTGCATGAAATTCTTAACTGACAGGTTCGCTTTTTTCTTTTGGAACCTAAAGATTGCTTTTACAGTTTTAAGTACGATAGGACACCGAAGTAGGCGGCGGTGGATGTAGAAGCGAGCACAGCAGTAGTCCTTGGCAGTCTGCGCTGTGCGACCGTATAACACGATCAGAACGTAAAAACCCAAATCGAGGAGTTCGTCACTTCAAAGATATGGTGATGCAGCTTAAAACTGCTTTATCAATGAAAGTAAAAGGTTTTTTGGATAGTAGCACGTAGATCATTGGGCATTTTAATATTACTACCTACCCTCAGCAGAAAACGCGTGATATAGGTACAGGGTTTGCAATTAATATTCATTGTTTTCTTCAGGCAAAAATAAAGATGCTTGAAGAAGAATTACCAATATTCGAAGAGCCTTTGCCTGAAATGACCCACAATGTCTTCGGTCTGGACCACTCCAGGATTATGAGCAGACTCCTAGCTGCTAGGAAGAAGACCCGCGATGCTTGGAGCACCCTGAACACGGATAGAGACGTCATATCGTATCGAGTGAATCTCGATCAAGTACCCGAGTCTGTTGGGAACCAGAGGAAGGAATTGGCTGATTTCTTACAGAAGAGACAGGTTAGATATTTTTTATAGTACTTAGTTGTTTTTTATGCATGATGCTTAAAACTAGTTCATGATGCTTAAAAACTTGTCTTGGAGCCTTCCCCCCGAAGGCTCATGGCTAAATAACTACACACATCAAAAGTGTCTAGGGATCAAGCATTTTTATGCGGATTTCTTGAGATTGAGATGTGGCTTTGTAATAAATTTATGATTATATAAATTTATATGGATCCTTTTTGGTGCATTTCATAATTTGAAACAGGAACTGTTAATCAAATTCGAGTAAAAGATGAAAATCAGCTGTCAATATTTTCCCTATAAAAACATACAACGCATTGAAGACATTATTAGTGCTACTGTTTCCCTACTACTGATTAAAACCAACGTTATTATGGAGCGGCGACGTCATTTAAGCAGGGAAGAAATGCTCAGAGCCGTGGGAATGATAGAAGCTGGTTCCCGGCAACGTACTGTGGCTTTAGCTCTGAATACAAGTCAGAGTGTTATCAGTCGACTTTGGACACGTTACCGAAGCACTGGTACCGTGGCTGAGCGCCATGGAGGACGGTATCGCTGCACCACACGGAGACAAGACCGATACATTCAAATCTTAACTCGAAGAGCTCCAACAATAACCGCCATGATGTTAGCCGTGAGGCTTCATCACTCTTCAGGGAACTGAATTAGCGACCAAACAGTCAGAAACCGCTTGCATGAAGTGAACCTTCATTCCCGAAGACCGCTACGGGTACCACCTATAGCAATGCACAATCGTAGGATTCGATATCAATGGGCTCTTGAACACAGAAATTGGGCAGAAGAACAATGGCGTTTCGTGTGCTTTTCTGATGAGTCTCGTTTTGGTATGAGACCGGATACAAGACGTATACGACACTGGAGAACCCCTGGACGCCAACAGCGATTAAAATCCTGCCAGGAAGTCCATCCTTATAGTGGTGGAACCATCATGGTATGGGCGGGTATTTGGATCGGCGGAAGAACTGAGTTGATTTGGATCAGAGGCAACCTCAACGCTCAAATTTATGCTGAGACGATTGTATCTGACGTCATCGTTCCTCTACAAGTGCAAATCGGTCCCTTATTTCAGTTAATGCATGATAATGCACGACCGCACACCGCAAGAGTTGTAAGACAGACTCTCGCCGCAGCTAACATCAATGTCCTGCTCTGGCCTGCTCAGTCGCCAGACTTGAACCCGATTGAGCATGCATGGGATATGCTACAGAGAAGAGCTCTGCCGAATATGGAGGGTATCCAGTCGCAAGAAGACCTTTTTTTGTTGTTGCAACGAACATGGGCGGCCATTCCACAGCGTGATTTGGATGAACTCATTTTGAGTATGCCAAACCGATGTTCTTGTGTTGTGTTAGTGTTCGCGGTAGAAACACGGATTATTAATTGTTTAAGTTACCCAATAAAATTTTAAAGAAAACTGTTATTTCAGTCTTTTTTTCGAACTTTAATGTTAGTGGTTCAAATGTCAAAAATCCCTTTATTAGGAAAATGGCAAATTTCTTTATTAATGCAAAGGTGACTTGGTTTATCGTTACTGTGACAAACGAAAACACTTTATTTGATGAATCCTTAAAGAAAATTTGAATTAATATCAATCAGGAGAAAAGTTATTGCAAAAATATATGTTGATCCCTAGACACTTTTGATGTGTGTAGGTACTAGGCCAGTCATTTAAGAAATCGTAGTTAACAAAAAATTGCTATGCACTGTTTTTTGGGATGAGACCTGCGTGCTAACTGCGTGGTGCTCGAAAAAAAATTTTTTTTTTTCTTTTAAAAGATGCATCCTACGTGTAAATCACCCACTACATTTTTTAAGTTGAGCGAAGCCGTAGGTCTGTACGTCCAATTAAACCCAAGATACAGCACTTCAAACATAGGGAATTATTCCAAATGTTCAAAATTATAGTTCTAGCTGTCTTCCGAGCAGAGTATCATTAAATAAATATCGTACGAGGAAAGTCATGGAAGGTGAAGGTGTAGAGAGCAATTATTTAGGATCGTTGAACGTGAAGTGATTGCGGAACCTCAGCTAACTCCTGCGACAGAAACGCAACACAATGTAAATGTATTTATTATATGAACTACAGGTAAGTATATAATATTCGGCTTACCATAAGGGATCTCTCGTCTAGTGGTATTGAATGACGTGCGGGCTAGTGTGCCGTTGCGACCAAGTGCGCGATTTCTAATGTTTGTATAGTTTACCTGGTCGCGGTCCAGGTCGCGTGGCCTTCTTGTGCACGAGATCCTTTACTCACTTAGCAGGAAGACACCTTTGTTGTCCGATCTAGTGATAAAAGTATCGTCGTAATCGTCTTCTTCATCTAACTCTGCCACGGCTAAAGGAATATTCAGGCAGGTCTTCTGACAAACTTTGCAGAGAGCAGAGCATTTCAGCCCTGCTCTCTGACAGGAGTATCTCCTTCCTCCGCACCCTTTCTGGCTACTGCATCACAGGATTTCAGGTGCGTTAGTAGCCCTGGTTCCTTGGTTGATGTCAGTGGCGTCCGCCTTTGCTAGCTTCTTCATCCCCAGTTGGGCTCTTCCTCTAACCCCAACCACTTCTGTACCTGGTTGTAAGTTCTGTAGCAATTAGGCTTCAGCCTCTTCGGTTGGGCAGACGATCGTAGTGGACTTTGGCGTTGGCAGCAGATCGCGACAAATATCCCGTAAGGCAGGACGTGGAGAGAGTAGTTTTTTTCCCCACCATATGGTGCCACAAGACATTTGTTGCCAGCAGAAGCTAGATGCTCATGAGTGGCGTCATGGTTGATTAACGTGGTAGCCGCGTCAAGGTTTGGCCGGTTTAAAAGGACGCCTAACATCTTACCATGACCATCTCTACCGTGGTATGGTTGACAGTTCCAAGTTGACAGTTAGTCATTTTCTCATTCTACGGGGAAAGTCATGGGTAGAATGATAATTTTAGCCGATATCCTGCTGATTTTTATTATTTTATTTTAACGCGATTTGTCTTCACGGTGAATGGTTCCACGGGTCGATCGAAGGTTAAGCTACGCTTGCCGCGGTCGGTTCGTGGATGGGCGACCATCCATTATATATCGAGTTAAGCCGTCAGTCCCGGTTGCCATTTGTAGATCGTTGCCAGTCGTCACGGGTAGCCAGAAGCTCTAAAGTCGGTGTCACGAATACTCTTTGGTAAGTCAAGGGGTAACTGGGTTGCAGAGATCTGATAAACATACGCTCCATGTAAAATACTGGTTATTCAGTCCAATGCTTGACATCGCCAGTCACCAGTGTCCCATTTAGGTCTTACCTGTGGTTTTGGGCGACATAGGCCTCTCCAATTGCACGCCACTGAACTCGTCTCTATCATCCAGCTTTATCATTTCTCTATAATTTACAATCTGTGCAGCATGAGAGCAGTGGTGGCCCAGTGGTAACGTCCACGGTCATAAGTTCGAACCCTGACATGCGCTTTACTTAATTATTTCATCACCACTGCTCTCAAAACGGTGAAGTAAAACGTCGTGAGGAAACCGGTACGTACTAGAACCAAAAATTCGAAGACATGGGACATCTACCAATCAGGACTGGGCCCGCATGTTGGGTTACGACCCACTCCCTCTCACAAAAAGGAGGGTCTGTGTCCCACCAGTGGGAACGTTATAGGCTGATTAAGCAGCATGAGTAAGATGCATTATCTTTTTACTGAATGGTTACCTTTCGTATTCGATCTGTGCTGCTCTGTGGTTCCTTGAAATGAAAATGGTCAAGCTTTGACGAGTTTACATCGCCATAATGTGCTATACACATCAATCACTAATCTACTTGCGAAAATTACGATTAATTTTGTAATTATAACCTAAACGAGCGCTTGTCCTTTCATTGCGGTTAAACTTTGCTCTCAACGACTATTTGTTTGGCTAACATCTTGAAGAAGTTTTTTTACAGAGATAAAAATCAAACATTACAAAAACAAAAAAAAAAGTGGTGGCACTCCGGGAGTGCCGCCAGAAGTGAAAACTTGAACAAGATCGCTTTGGTAGAAGAAAAATACTTGTATAGAACATTGATCCGTAACGAAATATAAATAACGAGCACAATCGAATTTACGAAAACGAGGTGTCGTCATGGTGTCGCAAAATCAATGGTTTAGTCCCATCTCAAAAATGCCCAACGCGCCTAAAGAAGTTTTCACTTCAAAAATAACAAATACTTCCGCATTTTCCAGATCGAGCAAAAGCGTCTCCACAAGCGAATGAAAGACTCTCGCCAAGACTGGCGGCTCTCCGAGGAAGAGGAGGGATATGAAGAAATTGCTGATGATGACGATTACGAAGAAGGGAACGAAGAGAACTACAACTACTACACCGGACCCAGGGAAATATCCGACCTTGTCGATAGAAAACCTCAATTGTAGCTTAGTTATAACGTAGATAAATAAATTATCGTAGAATTTATTTATAGTTTGATTTCAACGTAGGCAGGTGCCGACAGATTTGCTTAATTTTTTCATCGCGTCGGTAGTATTTAATATTGTTAAATAGCAAGCAAATCTGATGCCACTTTAAATTATAGTTAATAGTATGGATCAAATCAAATTTTGGTGATGGGCGACTCATTAAGGCAGATCAGTAGGCCTAAAATGAGGTTATAGAAACAATAATTAATTTTGAAGATGAACTGGATATAACATTGCAAAAATTGAGAACACTACACTGCCTTAATTTGGTACGATGATACCTGTACTGTATTATACTAATGAAACTGCAGGTCTTTCTAGTAGTTTGCACGTCCTCGTGGGGTATCTTAACAGCTGGCACATAAGCCTACTCATTGATTACACATCCACGAATTTAAAGGTTCATCTTATTTAATTTACACTACAAGCTATTGTAGTGTCATGGTATTTTTCGCAGGTTTTAGAGGTGACTTCTACTGCCGCATACTATTCCAGATTTTTTTTCAAAGGTTTTAATTGAAATGAACGTTTGGAAAATTGTATTTTTGCGGTCCGATTTATTTACGTGTCAGTGTTGTGGAGGTCTGATGTGAGTCGCTCCATGTAAAATACTGGTATTCAGCTGCATCCAGTTTTTTTCCACAAAAATGAGCACTTTATACCTCAATATTTATCAAACGGATCCCTGAATCCAAAAATGATTTTCATAAACTATAATTAATATTAACTAATATTTTTGAACAACCTTTCCAAAAACACCTCACACCATGAAATAGACGAGAACAAAAAACATCCCCACTACGTGCAGGGGACGTGCCCTAACATTTTGTCGTCATCTCGTGTCGTAAGATATGCCACACGCTAGAAAGGGATGTCTTTATTTTTATTATATTATAATATACATATTATAATATAATAAAAATGACCAAAAAACAAGCTTATTTTGGTAAGTATTAGGCAGAGAATGAAATACGGGGCGACACTTTCTTATTAATTGCACAATGTCCGGATAGATACCAGACACTTCAGAAACAAAGGAGGCTGGGCAAATTTTTATGGGAAGTGGTCTATAGACCATCATGAGTCATCTATACCCTCGTGCGAAGGTGTATCTAAATCTGTCTCCGGCAATTTTGAAAAAAAATTAGGTACTTTTAGAATTTACAAGGGCAGTTACCTTAACCGTTGTAGCTACAGGAAAACTTTATAAGAAGACTGTCTTAATTGCTAACTATTTTTACAAAAGCTGTGAATGTATCACAGCTTTTGTAAAAATAGTACAATCAGCAAGAAAAGTGACAATTCACTGAAATGCCACAAATAAAAACGTTCTACATAGGTACATTTCGTTCAAAAAGTAGATTGAATAGGCACTTTTTCATAGTTTATTTATATAACTAACAACTATGACCGACCACCTTAATAGTTAATATATCTGTGGACCACCTTAAACACGCACTCTAAAATAGCCCTTGACACGTCATAAACAAAAAAAAAATGCGTTTTTCATTTTTAAACTCGCAATACATGATCCATAAGATAACTTAGTCTTCCATACTTACATGTAATAGTAAACGTTATTCAAGATCGTGGATAAGATGATTAATTGCGAAAAAGGATTGATTGGCAGAAAGTTTATTAATTTCGCATTTTCTGACTGACATTACAAACATATTACCTATGTAGGTAAACTATTTTTTTTTTAAATCTAGACATGCTGGTCAATATATAAGGTCCCATTAAAATAGATGGACAAACTTTTAGAAGTCATTCAGACCACCAAAATACGGACAATGGTAAAAAAAAGGTAAACGCATTATATACTTACATTTTAAAAAATCTTCTAACGAAAATACACTAAAAATGTTGGTTAATTATTTTAGATCATATAAAATCACTTTAAGCAGTGTTTTTTTTTTGCTTGAATATCTTTGGTTAGACGTAGATACTGAACGCCGTTTTAAAATTTGTCCATCTATTTTAATAAAACCTTATATTTAAAAAGTTAAGGACAGTCTTCTAAGAACGTTTTCCTTTAGGCTGTGAGGTACCCCTATAGAAATATCAAAACCGTATCGCTATTTTATCCATAGACCAATCTTGCCCAGCCTCCTTTGCGTCAAATTATCTGCTAGATACGTTAACTGGAACTTATCACTAGGTGGTGAAACGGGCCATTACCATACCATAGTAATTAAATACATACACATACATTTTACAGCGACTACGGATGCTGAGACAAAGGCATTGAAAAAAACTGAGGGTTGGTTTCTGAAGAAATGGGGGCATAACACATTCTCTTGGAACGCTTATTTCAACATACTTATTTTTAAACGGAATAACCGTTTAAAAATACTTAAACAACTTACTTTTCGTTGAGCGTTTATTTAAGTGCTAATTTAAACTTGCTTGTGGTTCCCGAACCTTTCCAACCACCTTTTTGGTGGTTGCTGCGGGAGACACTCAGATATGGATGAGGACATGCTCATTGTAGAAAAAAAAAACTTTCTCTTTAAATAAAATTAAGCCTTTTCCTACATTATGATTCATGGGTTCATTTGCGTGCGTTGCGGACAGTGAAAATGTTAAGATTTGAAATTGTTGATCCTCATTAACATTATTGATTTTAAAAGTATTTTGTATTGCGGAAATAATATCCCTTCGAACTCTGACTTTCTCCTCCTTGTTACGCCCATGCCAGAGAGAGAGAGCATTGAGTAAATATTTCGCACAAACAAATGGAAATAAAAATTCTTATCACTTTTTGTTTACTTACCTACTTGTTTTTCAACACACTCGCTGTTACGAGTCATCAGAATTTCTAGAATTTGTTACACTAAAAAAAATTACTAGATGACACATTGATAATGCAATTCATCATATCCTGTCTTTAAAAGATTAGAATCTAGATACCCTCCTCTCCGTGACTTTATTAAAATTTCTTCATGTCCCGTGTCGATATGCGATAGCACATGTATGTGGCCTGGTAAACACATTCGAGTCTACCTACTTTTCATAGATCATAACTCATATGCCTGCCATACATATTGCTAGTGGACCCTCCAGGACGGTAATCCTGGAGGGAGGGTTCTTGGTATTAAGTTTGAAATCGTGTTGTAAAACACTAACACGTAGTAAAATAGTGTACACGTTCGTTAGTTAAATAAACAGCAAAGTTGGTAGTGAAGCTGACTGCCCTGGGTGCGCCGGATGTACTCGAGTATCGCTCGTGGAGGATAATGTCACGGATAAATCCTCTTGACAATATTAGTTAAGGAACAATTGCAATAAGACTTACTGCGCTAACCTAAGGTTATGAAAGGTTCAAAGGATCTATTGGGATTTCGGAAAGGGAGTAAACTAACTTATTAACCTGGTTTTCACTGAATAGAGATTTTTTGGCGTAAAAACGCAATTAAAATTCACGTTCTAAAAACTCGATTGATGAAAGCCCAACTCGGCAACGACTCGACGAACAATACAAAAGAAAGAACATTTGGGTAGGCCGACTCAAACTGCCAGAACATAAAAAAAAAAGAATATTATCCACATAGTCCCCATCACATTCACAATGATTCAAGTAATATAATAATTTACAAAGTAATTATGTCATTTTGTATAAATAATAATCATCAATGTCAGTGTGTATATACAACTTGGTATATTTTTTGTGTTAAAATAAAAAGAGGGTGTAGTGATAAAAATTACCAAACAGTAGCTTAAAGCCCACAGTTAAATAAAGCTCTAAGTGCGTCTTATTAGACGCAACATGGACGAATAAGAATCGTAACACGTGGCATTCTGTAAGTTTCTATATGTATGGATGCTTGAATGTGTTTTCTCCAGTTTCATTTCGTACTGCGAAGCAACCATTGATGTATAAAAACCCCAGGTTTTTATATATCAATGGAAGCAACACAGAAAAAGAAAATGGTTTCAATACAAGCGCATGAAAGTTACTGTCCACGTTTGATAAATTATATCGTTTTAGTGATCCGTACGGAAGTCGGCAAATAGGACCACATATGGATTCCTGTGTCACTCTCTGTCCCAGACGTCTCAGTCGAAAGCTCGTAAAACTATTCGACGTAAACCCCAAACGGGTCAGATGTCCAACAGTGAATCAGTGGTACACAATAAAACATTGTGGTATTTCTAAAATGCTGCGTTGCTCGATGGTACATTATATCGCGTAAGGACACTCGAGAACCCCCGCACTACCGCAATTTGCAGCGGCGCCGCACGAGAGAAGTGTCTGCGGAGCATTTTATTTTTTCGGTATTTACAGCATTCATTAAAGATTTTTTATTAAAGTTGAAAATTTCATATTTTTCAAGATTACCTAGCATTAAACATATTTCGTAGATTAACGTGGACTAGATCATATATTTAGGGTGTTACAATTTAAATTTAGTAAATTAAACCTTAGGTAGTCGACAATGAAACAGTTGCACAATGTACACAGTGAAACACTTTCATTGTGTACTACAGTCCGGCCGTCGAATAATGCGTTCCTGACACCTTTCATTTAGATAATTTCTAGTATTAATAAGGATCAAATTCGCAAAACATATTCATTAGTATGAAACTGACAGGTGTCAAGAACGCATTCTCTCGACGGCCGGACTGTATCTTGTTTCGTTGTATTTCTTTAAACATCATGTACTTTCCATACAAATGTGCGTATTTTTAAGGACTGCTCTAAGGATGTGCGCTGTATTAGTTATCAAATAATATCCAATATTATAAGCGATAGTAAATAATATCCAATCTACTGCTATTAAAGTGAAATTAAGAATAAAACCTTTTTTAATTGAACGCAAGCATTTCTTATGACAAGAAATGCTTGCGTTCAATTAAAAAAGGCACCCTATAAATTATACAAAATATGAGACAGACACTATTATTTGTTTCATTGTTGATGGACATTTTCTATTTTTTGTTTAAATTTTTTTGCTGATTGATTACACATTAAATTATAAAACTATAAATGACACCCGATACCCAATACAAATGCTTATATACCTGTAAAAATAAAAAGCATAAGGTGTATGAGACTTCGAATTTTTTGTTTCATTGTTGGACACGCGACCCTACTCTGATTTTTTATTTGCTAGACTAAAATGACATTTGTTGTCGACATAAAATAGTAAGATAGTTAATTGATTCAGGCGTGACCTTGCGGAAATCCATTATAAAATATAATAGAAGTGGATATATTTAGTAACCTGTTCCGCTTAGCTATTTCTAAAGAATCTTAAGTGAATTCCTGACAGAAATCGACACGTGTTTCACCTATCAACGAGGCATCCTCAGGATGACGATTGACTTGTCGCGAGCACAAACACGGCGTCTTGCCACACCGAGCGCTGAGCTCAGACTGAGATAAGTGGTGTGGAGTGGAATGGGTGTGATGAGTGGGTTTGACGGGCGATAAGGCTCAGTCTGCGCTCAGCGTTTTTTTTTTTTTAATCTTCTAATCACCTGTCATTTTGGTCTAGTTCTAGCAAATTAGAAATCTGAGTTTAATTTAAACACACTGAGCTACTTTCAATACCGATTTTTTCGTGAAATAACGACTTAAATACCCTTACCACTACACCTTATACTGAACCTATGAGTTCGAAAATGCTATGTTCGTAACAACATAACATATTATTCAACAATTAAGAATGGAATCAAAAATTTAGCTACCCATCTAATTGGTGATTCGATCGAATTTACTCGCCCGAAACGGGCGAATCGACACTTTTAAATAATATTAAGTTTTCTTGAGGCGATTCGCACGAAGTTCATTTATTTGTAGGCGAATCGATTACATATTTATGCTCGTGACTGTACCTACGACTTGGTGCCTAGGCTTGTAGATATCCATATTAGACTATGCGGCCGTGTTCCTGATAACAAATCCTTCGGTTTCAGGGACACCACCGTTTTGCCTAATTTTGTGCTTTACCAACGCATCATTTTATTTAGGCTCATTGCTACTAAATTATAGAAGAAGCTTATCAAAAACCGAGTGTCTCCTTATAACCCTAAAACTCTAAACGTTGTCAGTAATGATAACATCAGTCCCTCGTCCTACAATTTATTGTAACTTACGAGGGAGCTCGATGCTTAGCGGAGGACGTTTCCTGGCTGTTATGATGATGGCAATGCCATTAATGCCGACAACTTAGCATCTACGCCAACTGTGGAGTTTATGGAGTCATCCTAACTATAATATTATAAATGCGAAAGTGAGTTTGTGTTGCTTATTTGTTACACTTTTAAGATAATATAAAATATATAGGTATTATCTTCGACATATTGCTCACCGTAAAATTTCATGGACCACCACATATAGTGAAGAAAATATTATATTTTACCTTAAGCGCCATAATATATATATTATCTTCAAAGTGTGTGATGAGCTTTACGCGAAAACGGCTGAACGGATCTGGATAATATTTGGCATAAAGGCATACTTTTTATTCAGATATTTCCATGGGATCGAGACTTATGCGGGTAAATCCGCGGGGCGCGGCTAATTTAGTATCTATATATATAATTCTCGTGTCACAATGTTAGTTGCCATACTCCTCCGAAACGGCTTGATCGATTTTTTATGAAATTTTATATGTATATTCATATTCGGTAGGTCTGAGAATCGGTCGTAATCTATTTTTCATACCCCTAAGTGATAAGGGTGGTCCACCCTAAACATTTATTTTATTTAGGCTAGGTTTGCATGAATTTTGATGATATCTCGGTAGATAGGTAGGTATCTAGGTTGGTAGGTAGGTAGGGTAGGAATTTTGTATTAATTATAAAATCCTAAACATTCAAATTCTTTGACTGTTAGGCGGAACGAAGTGCGCCAGGTCAGCTAGTAAAATATATATTATCTTCGACATATCGCTCACCGTACAATTTCATGGATCATCACTTACAGTGAAGAGGATATTTAAGCGCTATAATATATATTATCTTCAAAGTGTGTGATGAGCTTTTCGCTAATACGGCTGAACGGATTTGGAGAAAATTTGGTACAAGGGCATACTTTTTATTCAAATATTCCCACGGGATCGAGACTTATGCGGGTAAACCCGTGGGACGCGGCTAGTTTAGTAATATTTTATATACTTTGCATTTACTTTTGCCCACGGCTTTACCCGTGAGTAAGTCGGAAAAAAAACCCTTTAAAAACGTCCATGCAGAAATACATTGTACCTAAATCTATGTGCCAACTTTCATGGTGGTCAGTCAAACGGTGTTGGGGTTTATCAATCTCATATACCAACATCCATTTTAAATTTGTTAAAAAAAAACCCGGTCCGATCCGAAAGGGGCACATAGGTACTGCAATAACATTACCAAAAACTTAAAAAAAAAACAACCGACTCCCAAAAAAAAAACACCACAAAGTAAAAAATCACTTTAATTTCGAAAGTCGTGGCAAAAACGAAAATTCAAAACCAAAGACACGGACTTTCTAGATTTCCTAAAGTTATTTTTTGATTAGTAAAAAAAAAAAAACACTTTTTTGTTGTGGTACCTACCCCACACATGCGAATACCATTACCTGCTACATAATAACAGTGACAGGGACTTATCATATTATCCACATACTAAGTGGGAAAAAATACGTATTATTGAAGATAACTCAAAAACTATCCCAGTAAAGTTAATACAATTTATAAGGGACCACCTCGAGACCATACCCTTTCAAACAAAACAAATATTTTCGAAATCGGTTCACAATTGACGGAGAAATCGGTGGATATACATTTTAAAAAAATACATTCGCTACGAACGTTAAAGAGTAATATTTTTTTTGTATTATTAATAAAAATTCACATTTTTAGTACCACAATTACCCCAAATCCATAAAATTGAAAATTTTCAACAGGGGTCATAAGTTATGACTTGTAGACACCCGTTTAACGACAGCCGCTCGCGTCCCATGAAATAACCCGGTAAAATCCCCATGGAAAAAAAAGTACTTACAGATTTTTTTTTCCCTGAAAGTTACTACAAATAAACTCTCGGCACGATACCTAACAATACCCTCACGGATTGGACAGGGTCAGGTTTTTCTAACTATGTCGGCTTCCAGTCCAGCAACTGATATCCATGTTTTACATTATATGGATTACTTATTGTATACTGGGACTGTGTCAAAGCATGTTCGTTACCAAAAACTTCTTTAAAATTATTTGCGTATTCGTCACACTGGAATTCTCAGTTATAGCACTTTTGAAAATGCAAAAAGTTATCCCCAACAACGCCAAAAGGAAAAAAATGTGCCAACACACTTAGTTCTTCATTAAAATGAGCCTGTAACTTCCGCAGTATGGCACTATTTCCTTCCTTTGAATACTATTTTGGCACTATTCCAGCAAAAAATGGGCATTATCAGAATGGCAAAATTCCATAGTGATTTCATTCCATTGTAATAAAGCACACGTTTTTGTGACGCATCAATAAGCCACGTGGATAGGTTATCAGTTATCACAAATTCCGATAAGCTTGTAGAATTTGACTATGCATTCGGCATTCTGCGGCCTATTGTTTGGGATCGATGCTAGGTACAGTCACGATCACGAGCAAAGATATTATAAGTAAAAAAAGATCACGAGCATAAAACCTTACAATTACGCAAAATTTAAAAGCGATTTTCTTCATACCGCCTTACTACAATATATTGCTAAAGCCCCTAAGCTTAATGTTCAAAATACCTACCAGCAATTTTTGTTATACATTGTAACTTCGAATCAATTTACGCTTCCCCCTTAAGAGCTACGCCAAATATTTTTGATATTCGGATAGCTCACGAAGTCATGACCTAAAGAGGTGCCATAAAGAATATGAATTAAAAAAATGGCGAAATTTTGCGGGTAAAAAGCTCTGATATAATCACGACTAGATTTTGAATGTTTTAAATACCTGCAGGAATTGGCCTTTTGATCTACCTACAAAAATCTCGACTAGATTTGACTTGAGGTAAGACTGTTAAATCTGTTAAAAATCCTGATTCAAAACTGAGCATTGTATTTTGTTTTTTGATCCTTATAAGAAAGCGAATTAAATTGGTATCAATCAAGAAATTGGTATCATAAAAAGTTTTTGTAAAAACTGCTAATTTTCTTGCTGACTGTACATTTTTTTTCAAAATCTGTAAATGCAGATCAAAATATCTCAAAAAGTTAGAACAGTCTCGTAAGACCGTTTTCCTGTACCTACAATGGTTAAGGTACTTGACCTTACTGCCCTGTCTCAAAAATCCTCCCTGTATAAGTGCACCCACATATTATCGCCAGTCATGCTTTATGTCCTTTACAATAGGGGGCGAGCCTATTGTCATTAACCGGGATTACTGGGAACAAATCTAGGCTCCGGACTGTTATTGAGAATTTCCTAATAGGAAAACCCAACATATTTTATTGCAGTTGCGTTAGCTACCAATAGCGCCAGTTAAGGACAGGACAGGGCCGGATCAACCATGTCGGGGCCCCAAGGCAATGGAATTCTCGGGGACCTTGTCCAACTTCCTAAAATATATTTTTTTCTACCACAATGCAATTATATTCATAATTACGCAATTTTTGATGTGAAAACTTCTTTAGGCGCGTTGGGTATTTTTGTGATGGAAAAAACAATTGATCTCGCGGCACTATTACCGTTACCAACACTTTTATTTCCAGCACAATAAAATTGTTCAAATTTTCAATCTTTTGTCGGCACTCCCGGAGTGCCACTGTTTTTTTACTACATTACGAAGGTATGCCATCACCCTAACTAATTAATTAAACAAATGAAAAGAAAGTAGGCGTATCATTTTATTCAATACAATAAAATACAATACGGTGAGATACATTTTTCCAATCAGAAAATCCAGTTTAAAATACGATTAGCTTTAAGCCTCGTGCAGACTGGCGCGATGCAACGTCGGTAATTGTCCTATCGTGAAGTTTTCTTAGAAATTGTTTTGTTAGAGTCACGTTTCGCCGTTGCGTCGGCGTCGCGGTAGTCTGCACGAGGCTTTAAGCTCACCAGAAAGAAAACAAGAGAGAACCGATACTTTTCCAGTAGATGGAGAAAACATGAACTACTCTCGTTTAATTTTTACGTTTATGTGTCCGAAATATATAGATTGAGAAATCCCCCCATCACCGCGAACGTCGTGCGGTAGGCAGTGTATAACGCGGAGGTACGTCAGAGCGAGCGTGCGTCGTGCGTGCTTGATCGTTTATAAACTTACTGTTCAGCAGATTCAGCATTTAGAACTTGTGTCGAAGGCACATCAAAATGGATCGTGAAATACTTTCAAGATTTATTGAAAGATGAAGTTCCATCCTTATCTGTGGAATGTCTCAAGTGCAAATCTATCACATTCAAATCTTTCATGATATTGTTTATTTGAGTATATTCTGCACGTTTATGATAATAAAATTTCATCCAATACCTTTTTACCTGATTGCCTCAGAAGGAGGGTAATGTTTTTCGAGAGTATGTATGTATAAATGTCTATTTCTTTGGCACGCTCTGTAGCCTAAACGGCTTGATGGGTTTTACCGTTTGAGGTGTCGTTAGATTCGTCTTAATTGTGGGAGTGACATAGGCTATAAATAATATTTACATATCTCATTAAAAAAATAAAACAAAAAAAGAGTAGGTTTAAAAAAAAAAACTACATTATTGGTATCAAATAAAAGCTAGTAATTAATCAATTCCAAATATCTATACTAATATTATAAAGAGGACAGATTTTTTTGTTTGTTTGTACCGAATAGGCTCCGAAACTACTAGACCAATTTAAATAGTTTTTTCACCAATAGAAAGCTAAATTATCAGGAAGTAACATAGGCTATAATTTATTTTCAAATAAATTAGAGATTCTTAAGAAATATTATTTCAATCATTAGACGTTGTGCACAATTTCTGAGCAGTGACCTAATAAAAAGGCTTGCATAAATTCATGATAGTATTCAATCATGCTATGCTAATTATGCTAGGATTTAGATGAGGCAGACAGATAGTTTATAACCTGCATTAACACATATGGTACTTTTCATCCCGGTAGTACGAGGACTAGATTTGCATAAATTCAAGACAGTATTACAATCATATTAGTATTATCCCACTAATAGGATTTGGCACACAAATAGTTTATAACTTTCAAAAAGTACTAGGCTTGCATGAATTCATATTTAGTTTATTTTGAACACAAAAAAAATACCTATAAATAAAAATCTATTGCTGCAAGTATGAAAGATCATCACTAGAGAATGGCTCGACAAATATGGCAGTTTTTTTTTTATCTATTCATAATTTTCAACACAAAGAAAATCCACCGGACACGTCAGAAATACACCCGGGCGACACTGGGCACGAACAGCTAGTATGATATGATATATGATAAATTAATAAAACTAAAAAGCAATGCGTCACCGTCGTCGGGTTCCCAGGTAACGGCGGGAGAGTTTCATATCGGCATCGATTCGACGATGAAATATCTGGGACTCGTCCTCGACAGCCGGTGGAACTTCGTCTTGGTGGAGCATTTTCGACGTTTGGCCCCCAGACTGGAGCGGGCCGGGGCTGCCTTGAAGCGGCTCCTGCCCAATCTAAGGAGTTCAAACGCCTCCAGCCGGAGCCTTTACGGAGCACCAGTGTGGAAGCGTTCCGTGAGGCGGCGGTCAGCACGCCGGTTGAACGCGTCCCAAAGGGTCATGGCCTTCTAGCTGGTCCGAGGATACCGCACGATCTCCTGTGAGGCGGCGAGCTTCCTTGCCATCCCATGGCGGTAATCCTACCGCCATAAGTCCTCGCGCACATCTGGGAGTGACGCGAGGAGGCGAAATACTGGGGCTTAACTCCGCTGCCGAGAAATCACGGCACAGCTGACAGAGCTCTGGCGGGATCTCATGGCGCCATGGAGAGTGCGATTGGCGCAACCCAGTGCTGAGCACACCACAATTACGGTGATAAGTCCCCTCTTTGAGGAGTGGTTAGAGAGGCGCCACGGCGTCCTCACCTTCCGCCTAACGTAGGTCCTCACTGGACACGGTTGTTTCGGGAGATTCCTGTTCCGGATAAGGCGGGAGGAAACGCCCGGGTGTCACCGTTGTGCATTGCTCGGAGAACACGGTGGAGCATACGGTGGAGATCTGCCCGGCTTGAGCAGATCATCGCGATCATCGGTGTCCTCGTGGAGGCAATTGGCGGCGGTGATCTCTCGCGTCCGGCCAGGGTACGGAGCGAGAGGGCACGGAAGGTCGTCACTTCTTTGTGCGAAGTAATAATGTTCGCGAAGGAGGAGGCGAAACGCGGGAGGGAGAGGCAGATTTTGCGCCCTCATGCCCCTAACCGCTGCAGGAGACGCCCTGGGTGTCGGGAATCGCAGACCGATTCCCGGTCACCGTAGGCGCGGGCTTGCGGACGGTGAGCAATGGGTAGCTAGCCGTCCGATAAGGACCAGGCCCGGGTCGACGGTGCGTTGTGTTCTACGCGCGCCTCAAAGAGCTGTCAGCACAATTGAAGGGGTCCGATAAGGCCAATGCCTGCGGGGGTTTTCCGGGTTTGTCCGAAAGGGTTACCGTGGCCCCTGACAACATATAGACAACTAAAGGAACACGGGTGGGTTTTAGTCAGTAAGAGTCGGACACACCCTCCTGCTCCGCTCAGAGCGAGAGAAGTTATTTGATAATTTCCCACGCAACAAAAAAAAAGGTGGACAAACAAAAACACCATATTTTCAGGTTATTGGTTTTTTAAAATAATTTGTCCTATATTTTATCCGCTCTCTGATAACAGCAAAATCTGTTTTTTTGCGCATATCTCCGGAAATACTGAACGAATTTTCATGTAGTTTTTTCACAAGCAGACAGAAATTAATTTGGCTTTATTTCATTAAAATAGAATGTTGCAAAAAAAATGTATCGTCATATAAGACGGTATTCTGTTCACGATATGTTGTGCATAATTACTAAGAGTAACCCAACAAAAACTACTAGGCTTGCATGAATTGAAGATAATATTACAATCATTAGCATTATCCCATTATTAAGGTTTGGATGTTTGGCACACAAATAAGTTATGTCTAACAAAAAGTACTAGGCTTGCATGAATTCACGTTTAGTTTATTTTGAGTACATAAAAAATAATGCTGTTCTATAAATAAAAGTCTATTGCCGCATGTATGAAAGATCTTCACTACAGAATGGCTCGACCGATTTGGCAGATACTTTTTTGTTGTATTCGGTGTTGTCTAGACTAGGTTTGCATAAAAGAAAATTTTGGAAAATCCACCGGAAAAGTCGGAAATACACCGCCGACCCGACGGTCGACGTCGGGCACGAACAGCTAGTCTATAATAATTTGAAATATTATTAAAAAATCAAAGAAAAAATCGAATATCATTCTGTAATAATTTGAAATATGACATGTCTAATATAAAAAAAACAAGGCAATAATATTGTCATACATAGAGGATACAAATTTTCAAATTAAATTTTCACTCGTTGAAACATTTTCAAACATAGAACTGTTCGCGGGGCCCCTAGGCAGTTGCCTATACTGGCTTAGCGATAATCCGGCCCTGGTTAAGGCGTCAGGGTAGCTCGCGAAATTCAAATATTCATACGTTTTTTGTTATTTACTGGTCAGTTACAGGTTGTATGTTGATCAAAATATGATTTGCGCAACGTTTTGAATATGATTTCATTTTCGCATCCCCCATAATATAATTTATTGGGTATCAAAATGAGCGTTAAATAGAGAAGCTTCTAGAAATCTATACAGTTAAAGTTGGTCTGGGCAGAGTAAATCAAGTTGGTCCAATCAAGTAAGTGCCTCCGTCAATCTGTAGGTAGGTACGTACTATCGTAAATAGAATACTTAGCTGTAATCATCTTAAGTAGTGTTCTATGCTTGCTTATTCGTTCCAATCTAATTAATGCAAAAAATATACAAAACTAAAATTATCCTTACCACAAAGAATCATTTTAGTTTGGTATATTAAACTGGAGTTTTTTTTTTTTAAACCATAACTGGGAAGCTTGACCTGCATCTCACCTGATGATAAGTGATGATCAGGCCGAAGGAAGTGAGCTTCACCCGGAATCCTCAACCACAGAGGAACTAGCTATCTAGCCTCGTAACTGCCGAAACACAACAATGCTGTTAACATTGTTGTTAAGTTTGTTTTGTCAGCAGCTGGATAGACTATTAAAACTGTTGATTTTAAATGATTCTTTGTGTAAGTATGGGCTGAGATTACTTTGCTGTGGTATTTCTCAGTAGCAGCCTTTTTTTTGGGTGGGAAATTATCAAATAACTTTCCCCCACTCTGCGTGGAGCGGGAGGGTGTCAGGCTCTAACTGACTAAAATCCACCCGTGTTTTCAGTAGCAGCCTACAGAGGGCCTACCACCAGCTCATAGAGCAGTATTATTTTATGAAAATAAGATGTCTGCCTACCCTTTTGGCAAAAGAAAATACAGGCGTAATGAAAAAGAAAGACGACCAGCGTCAGGCACTAGTTGTCTGGCATTTATGCTGAACTGGGCCTATTTGTCGCAGCCGTGAGGCACACAATACTGTTTTAAGCTTTCTGTGTTTTTTGTTTTTTTATTTGTGTTCCTTAACCTGGGTCAAATAAATTTATTTTCTTTCTTTCTTCTTCTTCTTCTTTAAAAAGAAAATATTATACAGGATATATTGTGCAGGATGGAAACTTTTAACTACCAAATTGGGATCAATGCTGACTGTTTTCAATTCTGAAAGTTGGTTAGTTTTATGAGTGGAGTTTATAAGAGGTTCCAACAAAATATTTAATACTTATCTAACAAAAAAAGTGATCTTATACTGTTTTACTTTTTAACATTCAGAACTCTAAGAACATGCTGTACTCACATGTCACAGTTCAAATTTATCTTATATTTTGTTGGTGTGTCGGTTCGATACCCGGCTAGGGCAATCAGGCCATGGAAAATAAAATAAGTAACAAATCTGTATGGAAAGAAATCAATACTTATTACTTACTAGCTGTTCGTGCCCGGCGTCGACCGGGTGTATTTCCAACTTTTCCGGTGGTTTTTCCAAAATTTTCTTTCATGCAAACTTTGTCTAGACAATATCGAATACAAAAAAAAATATCTGCCGAATCGGTCGAGCCATTTTCTAGTAATGATCTTTCATACATGCGGCAATACATTTTTATTTATAGAATAGCATTATTTTGTATGTACTCAGAGTAAACTAAACGTGATGCAAGTCTAGTACTTTTTGTTAGTTATTTGTGCGCCAAACATCCAAATCCTAATAATATTGGCATAATACTAATGATTGTAATACTATCTTGAATTCATGCAAGCCATAACCCAACTTTCTGTTGGTTACTCTCAGTAATTATGCACAACGTGTCGTAAACAGAACATCTTGTCTTGTATGACGATAATTTTTTTTTGCAACATCCGATTTTAATGATATATTCTATTCCAAATTAATCTCTGAAAAAGAGCCTGTGAAAAAACTACATGAAAATTCGTTCAGTATTTCCGGAGATGTGCGCAAACAAACAAACAGACAGACACCGGATTCTGTCGTTTTATTGTATGTATAGATAATATTATAAAGAAATAAAATTTGTTTGTTTGTAAATTTGCATGTCTGATTTGAAAAAATATTTTTTGCATTATAGTCTCTGTCTCGGAAGGTTATAGTCTCGTGGGCAGAAGCTAGTAATCTAATAAATCTGTCTTTCGAAACATTACACAAAAAACATCGCAACAAAGAGGCGTAACCATACACCATTGTGTATGCACGGTGTTTTGTATGAAACCAAATGTTTATGTGTAAGGGTTTTTGTGTAATGTTTCGAAAAACACGCGCTGGAGACCGGAGTGGACTTTAGACATTTCAGGGTAGTTTCGTTCCTTCAATCCTGATTCACCCTGTATTCTTGGTAGTAGTTAGTCGTTAGAGTTATAATAACAACAATGTAGGTACTTACTATCAAAGGGCTTTGCATAGGGATAGTTATAATTAGGTACTTAACAAGTAACAAATAGTTAGTTGTTTTGACAATTAATGATATTCTGCATTGTAATAAAATATACTATCATAATTACATTGTTTACGCTCTCATCGTCGAAGGTCGCGTTGATAAAATTAACAACCTCATTTTTATCACATAAACAATGCATTTATGACATTTGCAACATAACAAAGGCGAAGCAGTCCACATGCATATCGTACCCACTGTACTTAGTATATGAACCGACATATGACTTGAATAAACAATGAAAATATTTGCTTTTATTGGACCAACTTTATCAACGTTAATCAACAGGTTGCCTTTAGACTCATGTATGCTGACTAATGAGGGTAGCTGTACATTTTGGTAATCTAGCTGCATCTACGTCTGTTCCTGCCTAGCCTCGTATGCTCGTAGCACATTGGTCGGCCACGGTCGCTCAATAGCACCGACATTTATGCAAGTTTACTCGCAATAAATTACAATATCGATCCCGCTGCCAAGTCACGTTCAGTGTGTGTACCTACAATTTCAGGAGGTGTCGATTCGAGACTACAGCGTGTCTACTCGGTAGACCAGTACATAACTAATACTGCTTTTTATATCGACCTCAGTGCAATAAAGTTAATCCAGGTCCTGTGTAGTGTAATATCGGGCGGGGGGCTGCGGGGGGGTAAACCGGCCGGCGCGGTGGCCACCTGTCGCCGCGCGGTGGCGCGCGTGTGCCCCCCGGGCCGCCGCGCCCCGGGCCCCGCGCCCCGCGCCCCCAGCCCGCCCGCGCCCCTGCACCCTCGACGCCGCTGCGCGCGCTCGGCTACTCCCTTCTCTCAAATCATTCGTTTCGCGACGCGTAAACTTGCCGGCCGGCCTCCGTTGCACTCGCCCGGGCTCATTCCCATCGCGTCCGCTAGCCGCACCGCTCAGATTGCACCACCTAGCCGAACACCTCGCCAGCATGACGGAGAGCACAGAAACCACTGCGGCAGCTGCGCCTGAAAAGACCCCCACTGAGAATGGAACTACCGAGACCCCGCCCGAAGAGACCCCAGAGAAGGCAACCGAAGAAAAAGAAAAGGAGACTCCTCCACCCAAGGAGATGCGCGCTGTCGTCCTCACCGGCTTCGGCGGACTCAAAACTGTCAAGATTCTGAAGAAACCTGAGCCTACTGTCGGAGAAGGCGAGGTCCTCATTCGTGTGAAGGCGTGGTGAGTACTCCTTAGTACATATCCTTTCTTAAAATCAATTTAAAATATATTGAAAATTTCAAGTTTAATACCAACACTTCGACAAATTAAAAGACGTTGCGTTTGAATATTTCTTCGTTCAGAGATTGATTTTTCCCAATCAGCCATTTAGTTGTGAAATAATAAGTGGGTATGACCCTTGTAATCTACGATCACGTTAGTCTTGAAAAACGTTCTATTTTTTAACCCTATTGTTTTTTTCCATCGTTTTGGATGATATTTTTTGGGTAGGCCGGTGTTCTCCGTGTAGTGTACCCACTTAGCCGGTGTCTGCGCGGACGGGTCCCGTTCGTTCGTCGTTCGCCGCGTCTTGGGCTCTCGGCTGCCTCATTAACATCTGCCTCCGTCGAGATGCTCATGCACCCGACCAATTGAAATTTCTGCACGCACACTGGCACCTACTCCCGATCGTGCGACGCACCCTAAAGCGGATTTACACTTCGTCGACCGCCCGCCGTCGATGCGACGAGCAACTATTATATTTATATGCTTGTTTTAGGCTCTCTCTTACTTGATGTACAATATGTTTACATAGCCGTGTTATTTCATTCGATTTCGCCAGATTATTTATTCAATAGGCTATGGAAATTTGTTTTCAATCGGCATCGGAATAACTGCATGCATGTGTGCACCGGAGCGCGTCGCTGCGTGGACGCTGCGTCGCCGACGTTTGTAACAAATTAATGTTATTTTGTCATTCGAAGCCCGAGCGAGCCGAGTTCGTGCGAAAGGGAGTTGAGCGCCTACTGACATTGTTCTTTGTTCGTTTTTATCGCTCCACTGCTTCAGATAATGCAACGGACGAGTCGCGTCAACGTGCTACTTGCAACCGCGACACATGAGTTATCTGCCACTTTTCTCGTTACTGCTTCGTTAGAGGCTTAACAAAACACTCACTTAACTGTGAAGTATTTGTTTCGTTACACCACAAACGTTTAGTCATGAATGAGATACTTTTTTATGAGAGAGTACTTTGGGGTAAGGTCAGACGTTCAACGTCTTAGGATGTTTGATAAGGCAGGCAGTTTTTGCTTTTGTGCTTGAACCAAATGTTATCAGGAATTTTATCAAGAATTGATAATATAAACTCTTGGATTCCAAGAAGGATTTCGGGTGGAAGAATTTGGAGTGGGAGTTTAAGATGCCTTTAAAAGTTTGCAATCCTATTGTCTTTTTGAGTAGTATTGTATTATCAAAGGTGCATAAAACTTGGCTAAGAATTGAAGTTAGATTAAAGTTCACGAGAAATAATTGTTACGAGTACCTATACTGCAACTTGCAATAGAATGGTACGAAGGCATACAAGAGAGGCAAGGGAGGAATGGAGGCGAGGTGTGTAGGTGCAGTGCGAGGTGCGAGGCAGGGCCGGCAAGGGCGCATCCCCGCGCGTGCTAAATATAGCGCGCTTATCGTCGACTTACTATGTAAATGACCGCGACATAGCCGACGCCATCTGCCGCAAAAATATTAACTGACTGGTTGAGTCCCGGACCGGTACCAGTACAAGTTTTCTCTCTAGCTTTGAGCCGCAAAAACGTGTGAGTTCCGCCTACATGCCGAGCGAACAATCCAAGTTTAGCGGTCTACAGTCTGGCAACTCTGGGTCATTCCTTTGTGAGAATTTGCAAGAAAATCGGTCATTTGGAAATGATTACCTTACCACAGGAATGTGCTTAATGCTATCACTGCCATGAAGCTACTGCTTTCCACCTAAGGATCCCAGAAACCTTTCTCAAGGTTCCCAGAAATGTAATCAATGTTAAGAATTATATTATATGGGATCTATGGAAAAACAAAGACAAATTTCGAGAACCATTAGATATTTCTGAAGAAGAAATTCCAAACATAGTAAACCATTGATTCCAGGTATTTCAGGATAAGACCAAAAGCTTTGATACAGCAAAGTTCTCGTCAAAATTAACTCTCTCTAGACTCAAGAGTGCAGTGCGATTTGATACGAAACTCGTTTCACGGATGACGGAGGTCCAATTTCTACATTCCTTGTTATCGTCAGATCTTCGAAACCGTTTGAGTTCGTTGCAATTATAACGGATTTAATCGTACGAGTAGTTGTAATCTAAATTGTGTAAATAAACAAACACAGGAATGTAGCTTCTGTAGAAGGGTTTTGAGTTAATCCTATCATAAATCATTTTTGGCGCAGCCGTGAGGCACACTCCCATGCTAATGTCTTACATCGCCTACACATTTTATTTGTTTTTATGTTTTTTATTTGCTGTTTAATTATATTGTGTGAAATAAATGTATTTTCTTTCTTTATTTCTTTCAAATCACACACAACAGTGAATCCTTAAATGGATATCAAAAACTTTGTTCGAAGACACGCAGACACATCAATTATATTGTCTTGATACATAGTTACTCGTTGGGTACCGAAATTTAAAAAGTTGGACCATTATAAGGTACCTATGTCAGAGTGTGTTGAACCGCAATTATGGAGTCGTTTTAAGACATCAGTAGTTTAAAACTATACCTGTATTAAAGTCACGCAATCGTCGCTTGCTAGGGTCTCCACAAATAAAGCTCTTAAAAGGAGACATCCCGTTTAAATACCGTAAAGTGATGGTAAATATTTGACAAAGCTATTAATGAGCTCTAAATTCTAACACGTGGTGTTTTGGTTTACCTACACGGAGTACTACAATATTTGCTTGTATTGCGGAAGTCCCTTGACAAAGCTGAGTTCAAAATTAACATCGGTGTTTTTTCTTATTCTCCAGAACGTGGTTAAGTTTATCGTAAACAAAAACGTTTTTTATACAGCGGTCTAAATTAAATGATACGTTACAATTTATATAATGATGAAATTCATCTTATTACGATACGGACGTGTGCCTACAGGGATCGCTTTCGTGCAGCCGCCTTTTCGGCTAATATGTTTTGTAAGACTTCATAAGGGATCCAACCAATGAATAACGCGTCATTATTTTCAATTAGGTCAAGCCGGTGTCAGTAAGAGATGTCTTCAAAGAACAATAGTGGTACTCACGCCTCGGATAAGTGGCTTTCTTTTTATATGGAGAGTGCTTAATTGTATGTGGAGATGATGAGAAATGTGATGGCTGGACTTTTGTTTTTTGTTTCGTCCATGTGTTCCGGGCGTCTGGCCTACATCATTTCGAACACGAGTTTATTTCGGGGTCAGGGATATCGTAAATATCAAGGATTCCACTGTGTACTTGTCAGTACAATATCGTGGTACATTTTGTATCGAAAGTGCAGTGTTAATTGCTCACATCCTTTCCTTTGTTGGCGTATCAATTTAAAGCCTAAAAATAACATCTGCCCCTCGAGTACAGGGGCCGGGCTCTATGGTATAAAGTGCAGTATTGTGCATTTTAATGGGCTCCGAAGCCGCATAAGATGGGAGAGATGAATTTGTTTATTACCCTCTTCCTTATTGAGAGCGTCTGCGCAAGATAGCTCTCTTCCTATGAGTCACTAGAAAGTTATGTTCTTGAGCTAACTCGATTCAAATAACTTGCTGTGGTACCTGACTGCGTATGAGTGGGTGGATTCGCTAGCGATTCAGTGCCTTACTGGACACTATGACTTGTTTGTGTGTTTCATTTGATACCCCCTGCCTTCAGACGTCTATCTTCTGGTTTAACAATTCCCCTCTCTTGTATTCAATAAACTGGAAAGGTTATTTTCATTACTTTTTACTTTTAAAGTTAAGTAAATTTTAATAATATAAAAGAACAATTTATTGTTATTATGTGCCCATTGAAGTCAATTTGATAATGGGGGTATATTGTATTCTTTTTATTAAGTTGTTATTCATCATAAATGGTAGCTTTATCAATTGATCATTGCATTCAATGCCCTCATAATTTATTTATCTCGATTAACTTGCCATTGATATTTGATTCTCCAATGTTTCAGTAATTTAAACTGTAACACCTATTCAACTCGTAAGCTCAACACAAACTATAATTTGTGGTATAATAATAACAACGCCTATTATTATATTCGTATTTTTATAATAACATGTTATCGTTAGCATGACCTGTGGGATACGGTTCATCCATCAATCAAACATCATGGGAGACAGCGTTGCTCGCTGTACGTGCACGTGAAAACTTCACATCAAGCAAATTCTTCAATAGTTTGTTGTTTTAACATTATTTCATTTGCTAAATAATTAGTGTGTATGAGTGCTGCGATGCGTCACGACCTTATTCCCGTATTACTTGCACAGCCAACTTATACAGATGAGTCAGAGCAAGTTAGGCTATCACGACTGACTCACCTAACAACATAAATACAGAGTTAACAACGATATCCGTGATTTGTAGGTGATCCCTTCAATTAGGGCACTTGATACAACAAACAAATTTGACCTTCACCAGATTCTGGCCGTTTCTGGCGTACTTACCCTCTTTGTAGAAGTATAAGCCGCACTAAGATAAATATATATTATTGTGCTCACATTAAAACTACACATACGATTAGTTTTGAACAAGGATAATTGTTAAGCAAATCTCATTAAGTACAAATAGAAGTGGGATTCATTATTGTTAACTTCGGTAATGTGGGGTGTATAGGTGTTTGCACATCAAGGAAAAGCGTCAAATCAGAACAAATTGAAGTAGACAATATTATTAATTCTTACATATTTTGTGGTTTGACGAATTCCTGCTTGCTTTCAATTTTATGGACAGGGAAGTTGCTTGAGTTTTGACACGTATGTTCGGCCATTATATTCATATTACTCGAAAAGTTATACTTGTCGGAAGCTGTAGCTGTAACATATGCTGTCTCTATAAAATCCATCGTCGGACAGCAGATGCGGCAGGCGGGGTCGCGCCGGCCTAACCGCCGCCCGTGGGCACATTGTTCGCGGAGTCAACGAACTTACGAAAATGCTCCTTCGCTTATTGTGACCATAATCGAATCAAGTCGCTACTGTATATGGTAGTAAACACGTCGCATACTTTCATCTTTTTTGACAAATAAAACACTCATGACAAGATGTACAACTACAGAACATTCGGCAAGCTCTTCTGGAAGCAACAATTTTCGTGAATGCCTTATTGAATCTTAATCTGTAATCAATCTTGTGGCGAGAAAGTTTCGCTTCTTTGGTTTTGTCCATAATTTAGCCGTCGAAGAGAATATGCCTACATAAGTCTCGTTATTTATCACATTTTCTATCCATTATGATCTCAACAGCCGTTGCTTATGTTCTAGATTGCTTAGCAAATTGAATTGGAAAATCCCGTGACTCGATTCTGCATGAAAAAGGGGTGTGGTTGCGTTATACTCGGGTGCCGGCTAGGTGGTGTGCGTCGGGCTCGGGGGTGGGCGAAGGGTGCGGGGGTGAGGGTTGCGAGTGCTTCTGTAATGTCTGGCGAGCCCGGGGCCGGGGCACGGGGCGCGCGCCGGATCAATACGGCGCGTCCCCTACCCGCGCCATGCCGCCGACCAATCTCCGCAGGCCCTACGTCTTTCGACGCCAGTGCTTGTTTTTTTATAGCTCCCATTAACCATGCTCTTCGATAAATGAATAAAAGCATGTGTTGGTATTTTTTCTAACCACGACTAGCGGTACTAGTGTTCTTATTTTGTCTTATTTCACGAGTAATGTTATCGCAGTCGCCTTTAATTAAATTATCTACGAGCTTTTGTTCTCACGTGGAAGATTAGCTTTTAAAAGTTTTTTAAGCAGCGCTTCCTTGCACTTCATCATTCTCCTCTTCGTACCCCAATTTATTTGTGGTCGACGCAACATGTCTTTTTCTTCCATACTTCTCTATTAGTCATCACTCCCTTTCTAGCCATATCATCTTTCACACAGTCCATCCATCGTTTCTTTGTCTTCTTCTACTTGCACTTGATGTCAGCAAATAAAAGTTAAATCGTATTCATAATTAAGAAAAAAAAAAAAAAAACAGTGGGTCTCCGGGAGTGCTGACAGAAGTGAAAACTTGAACAAGAAAATACTTGCATAGAACATTGATCCATAACATAATATAAATAAAGAGCACAATCACGTTTATCAAAATGAGGTGTCGGTAACGGTGTCGGTAACGGTGTCGCGAGTTCAATTGTTTTTTCTCATCTCAAAAATGCCCAACGCGCCTAAAGAAGTTTTCACTTCAAAAACGGTTTGAATTGGACAATTCCTGACTACTCAACTATCCCATGGTTACCCTTATCTGAAGTACGTTTCGTTATTGACCTTAACCTAAAGATTTTAAAATTATAAATCATGAAAAATATGATAGCAATATAATCAGGATGATACATGGTGGCAACGTATTATCGGAATCGTGACAAACTGGGAGTAAGACCACGTTCGCACGGACGTCAAAATATAATGGCGGGATTGTATCGCGCACTGGAAATTGACCCAGCGCGTCGAAAAAACACACTGTTGGATTTTCAACTCTCGACGCTAAGCAGAGCGTTGAAAATCCAGTGGGCGAAAAAAATCGCCGCGGTAAAAAATCGCTCGTGCGTACCAGGGCTAACTTATCTGTAACGTTATCTGTCCCAAAAACAATAGACAGAGGAGGTTGAGTTTGTAGTAGCTCCACAGTAATCTGCTCAAAGCCAGTGGGCCGTGGGTACATCGCAGACGTGTTTAGAGTACAAATTCCTGTAGCGGAGTCGTTGCGGATCTATATTTAGTTAGGTAGCAATAAGGGCACCCTCTCGTACAGAATCGACGCACGCCCTAATATGTTTCGTTCCGACACCTTTTTGCTTGCCGACTTTTGGTTCGGCCACTGTATGATATTCCGTTTATTACCCTACAGCGCGCGTCACGCTGTGTAGATGACTTTTTGCCGACCCGCATATGTTCCATAATATGAGGGTCTGCTACATTGATTTCGTATATTATAGCTTTGTTAAAAGTTTCACGGTTACCGTAATTTGGGTTTGTTTGCTTTTACTTTCATGTAACATTTATTTTTATTTGAATGCGGGTTTTATTCTTGGATTTTAAGAGATTTTCTGCTTAGAATCTAATCGTAATTGTATCGCAGTTCTTATGAATTTATTATTGTCAGAGGGGTGGCCAACGCAACAAGTTTTATTGGTTACATCCGAAATGTCTGCTGTTTGAACTTGAAGTTATCCTTGTTTGTTTTTGCTATCGCTCGATCTTCGGGTAACAAGAAATGATTCATGGAAAGCTATTGTTATGTTTACCGATGTAAAAGAAATGTGGAAAGCAAATAAGACCAAGACAGACACAATCTTTTAGACGAGATAAATACTGAGATATAGTACCTACCTGTCTGACGAAACTCTCTCATCGACTATTGCAATAAAATGAGTCTTGATAAATAAATAAGCACGTATAAAAGCTCCTTTACACCGAAGCGAAAGCAAACTTTCGCTCACGTAGATTTTCTGTAGCTCCAATGAAAATTACCTATCCAAGCCTTAACAGTAGGTGCGAAGGTAGTTGGGAGTACAAAATCGAGAGCTATTATCAGTAATTGTGTAACACACATTTTGAAAGCGTTAATTGCAGCTCTGTATCGAATTCTTGTCTGTTTTTTAGAGCACGGCAGTGCGTGGCTAATGCATGTGCTTAATGTGGAGTGGGCAACAATTTGGATGCTACGTACGAGACCGGAGAGCCGGTTTAATGATGGCTCAATTGAAATTATTTAGTCACCCTAAAGTTAAACGCTGGACGTTCAGCCATCTGCGGAATGCAAGTTCACTTCCTGAGTCGACAATTAAAGCCGATGACTGACGTTCGGACAGAAACATCGTTGACATGGTTAACCATTAACATTTGTGACTAATGAGGTTGCAACTACTTGCACATTACAATCAGCTTCGTCCACCATAACATCATGTAATTTTATGCAACACAGATTTTTGAGTTGCTGTTATGCTAGAAAAAAATTACCATTATTTCAATAAGTTTCAGTCTCCCGGAGGAATAGATTTTAGTGCGTTTTCGAACAATATAATATGCTGAAGTTGAATTTGAAAGAAAGCATTACAAACTCAAAATGTTCATTTTTGCCTAATTCGCTTCAGTTATTCCTGCGGTCTCCTCTAACCAAACTTTCACTCATTAACGTGTGTTAGCTGTTTTATACGAAAACTAAACATTAATTAGAAATGTCATTTTAAACTCAATTTGGGGTGCATCTATCAGCCTAGCATTATCATCATCAGTTAATTACAGCCGTAATAGTAAAGCGGGTGTCACACGCGGCTGGCTTGCATTCTCGTCATAGGCGCTGATCGGAAGTCGATAGCTTCGTCACGCGTGTCATGGTGTATTCATTCTGGTCAGCGTCACGGCCCGCTAGCCGGATATTAACGCTTTTTTGAACCACCTCAATTATTCCTTCCGAGCCTTTGATAAGCCATGCGCCCCCACCAAATCATGTTGCAGTAACTTGGTCGGATTCTTTTGTTTTTGCTGAAATCCTTTTTTATTCCTTACCATATCTGGGCTGCTCAGTGTCCGCTTGCATGTTGGTACGTATAAGTATATGATACTCCGCTGACTCTTGGAGTTCTGGACCCTTTTACGGATTTGATTAATGATTAGTCCAATCATGATGGGTCATCGTGATAAGACCAGTCATGGAAAACGTTATAATTTCTTACAGCGATTAATTGACACTATGTAGGTATATGTAAGTTGTGGTTCAGGTACGACACTTTACCTAGTGTATATTTTCCTTTGTTAAACTGCATGTTATGAGCACTTGCATGTGCTCTGTTTCTAGATATATAACAAACAGCAAACGTAGGCTTTAGTTAAATAAGGTCATATTGTATGTCACGCTAACCGTTAGCATTCTGGCACAAATACCTTAATGTGACCCAATTTGATTATCTAGGTTCTATTTCAAACTCATGAAATTAAGTGCTATATTACCACACGGCATATTAAAGTCAGAGGGTCATGGGCGGCATAACAACTATGACACCAGGTTAGTCACTAACCACACGAAAAAGAAAGAAGACGGTATATAAGTTATCTTCGAGAGGCTAATCATTATACCGTGTTTTTCGCCCGTGGCTGAACGGCCTAAGTTTTTCTCCAAGATTTGATTAAAGGGCCAGTCTTAGTGGCATAAATATATATGTAAGTGGGCATTTGTTTACGGTGAAACGAGAAAATAATAGGATGAAAATGATTTAAACTCATTCGCGCGTTGGAATTTCAGAGACCGCATATTCCACACCATATAGGAATACGACGGACTGAATAAATATTGTCTTAGAACATAATAAATAACGACAATTGTTTTAATTATCTTGCAATGAGCCCACAACCACATTGATGCGTCAGAACATAGTGCAGGCTTTGATCGATCGATCCAGCCAGCTCAACTTCCGGTGCCTATTTTATAAGCTCATAACATAATAGTTATTGTGTATTAACTCGGCAACTCGACGTCGATTCATGTCAGTGTGGAATACAAATGAATCAGAAAGTACGCGAATAAGGAAATTCCATTCGGTGCATTCGTACTAGTAGAGGCACATGTATGATAAACTAATACTATGAGCTATTCCTATTCACAAGTCGTAGTCTTTGTACGGACTGGGAGATTGTGACTCACCGCCATGGCTCGAACATGTACACAGTAATAACACCCCTAATTAACACATTTGTATGTAATGAAGAATGAAGTAATATTTGTAATCTGAGACTATGAGGCGTTTTGGAAGGACGGTTTCTCAAGGGCTTTTTTGTTGCTTGGGGGTCCCAAATCCCGGATTTAGTTTTTGTGGTGTTGCCCGTTGCATTCGTGTTTTGAATTAGTGAACTTGCCACGTTTCCGGAAACCGAAAACCGGATTAGCTCATTTATTGTCCTTTTTCGGTTATTTAAAAAACAAATATCGTTAACTCAGTCTCGCTCAGTCACAAACGTAGCTTTTTGTCGGGTCGGCAGGTAGCGGTATACTCAAATATTTTTTGGAAAGGAAAGTAAGAAGGGAGAAAAATTCAGCTCTTGATTAATATGTTTTAGTACCATGTTCAAGACATGGTATTGATAGACCTTCATCCTTATCCTTACATATTATTATAAAACGAAAGTCTCCCGCTGCATCTCTCTGTCTGTCTGTCTGTCTGAACACGATAAACTCAAAAACTACCAAATGGTTTTCACCAATGGACGGAGTGACTCGTGAGGAAGGCTTTGGTGTATAATTAATTAAGGTTTTGTATAAACTGCCTGACGATTATTGTTGAAGATGTCGGAAAAAACCATGCCGACTGGTAGCTTTACTGGCGTGCGCCGCGTAAACCGTCAGAGATAAATAAAATTTATGTTCTACAGGATTGTTCATCTTAAAAAGTTCAACAAAAAGTCGACGATGGCATACATAAATATGTCTATCTTCTATGGATGACCATTGTTTACTTTCAGAATTTGATAAAAAATTCATTGTTATTTCCGAACCTGTTTTGACCGGTATTATATTCATCCTTATCCAATAAAATATGTTATTTAAATTGGGCATTTAATTTAGATTAAAATATGCCTTGACATCATAATATCATATGATGACATAGATCACAGATTCAAATATACGCGTAACAAGCGGCGCGCGGCGCAGCGCTTTCCTCGGCAATTAGGGATGCGATCATCGCTTTGGTTCCTTTTAATCCCGGTAGTATGTTCCCGTGGTATATTTTCCGACATCTACGCGGGCGAAGCTGCGGGCAAAGCTAGCATTATCTATTTAGGAGATTGACAGTTGCCACTTATTGACCACATAATGTGACTGTTACTAAAGAACCCCATGTTCCTCATAACCCTTCAAATATCTGTCATATCCAATGACGATGAATGACTGGTGACAGACAGACGGACAGCGGAGGCTTCGTAATAGGGTTCCGTTTGGCACCCTTCGGGCAGGGAACCCTAAAAACAAGTGAAACTTTTGACGCGCTATAACAATACAATACTCGAAGCAATAACTACTTCGAGAAAGACACAAGTTTGATGGAGTTGTAGTTGTTTGAAGTGATAACAGTCACTTCCAGTATCTTGAACACGTTCGGAACATGAAACATGAGCGCGGGCGGAAGGAGAGTTTAACTTATACGAAGCACATACGCTGAATTACAATGATGTTCGCGCTCTCCAGTTTTCATAGGAAACGCTAGACGCTGACGAATCGACCGTACGTGGTTTTATGTTCTTTGATGTTTTTAAACACGTTAGACTAGAGATTGTAGAAGGTTTACATTGTAGGAATGTGTATGTGAGTAGGTATAATTTTGAACATAACAGCACCGGAAATAGTCATCGTGGGTTTCCCTATAACACAGGTATCTGAAAAGGAAGGAAGTTTCAGCGGTTTTTGCTGCCCATTGATATTTTTTCTAGGAATTCTGTTGGTCATTTGGACGGGACTTTAGCACCTGAAAAATTTACATTGCGGGTTTCCTCAAACGTAAATCTGTAAAGGAAGGAAGTTTCAGTGACCTGAATTCATTAATGTTTCTTCTTTCATTTTCTGCCTCTTTTGGTGTTTTCGACAAATTATTAATACATATAACCAATCTATCGAACTTTTTAAAAAGTACAGTCTAGACTGGAGCCAGCTAATTTTAGTTTATTTAACTTGGCAGGTGTTAGTCATAAAAACTCTACGACGACAATGGCTAAAATTGCAGACAGTGCAAGTGATCGGCTCGGTTCAGTAGTTTTCACTGTTGCACGATGAAAACGAAAGTGCAAAGTTCAGAAAAGCAATTTCGCTCGTGTAAGTTAAGTGCGCGCGGCGTGGATTTCGCCGAAGTGCACTGGAACGTGACGCCCGACATTCGACTTGTGCAAGTTCCTCCACTGAACTGAACGAGCCACGAAACATTGCAGATTGGAGCAATCATTCTGCTTACGTCCCTACTGAAAATCGATCATTTTGAGTACTGAGTACTGAGAAACACAGACCCGGAATATAATCCACGAATGTTTTCTCTCAAGTCATAAAAATTACAGTCAAGACATCTAAACGGTTGCCCGCATTAATGTTAATGAACATAAATTTCTTATTGCAAAACTTTCCCTAGGTTGTTGTGAGCCATTTGTAATACCTACGTTCTATCTACGTACATAGCTATAGTATGTTGAAAGGCGTCGCGCCGACGCCGTCGACGACCCGCCACCACCGCCGCCGCCGCCGCCGGTCGGTCGCGTCATACTACCGCCAACCCCGATGCAATTTTAAAATTACCCCGCACTGAGGGTGTTCATTCGTTCATTTTAATGTCCATTCTAAATGATCGTGAACACGTGAGGGGCGAACAGCAACGCAAATGATAACATATTCAAAATTATTCTCCACATATCATTCTGCTAGTGTTCAATAAACCGTAAAGCTATTTGAATTGCGTGAATAGAAATTGTATGCAACACAACGCATTAATCGCATTAGCACTTTGCTGGGGTTGTGTACGTGCGAATAGTGAAGACCCTTTCAGTAATCCTGAACTTGTTTGTACCTACCTATGTGATCCAATTAATTGCCGCAGGAGTTACCGCGGCCCTGTCGCTGCTAATGCTATGACAATATTTTATTTGCACATTTCCTTATTAAATTCCATGTTTTACGGTTGTCTTTAATTACGAATGTTATTAACCTAGGTAAATAAATACCTACGTGACTCATGCTGATTTAAACTTAACATTCAATGTTTAACTCGTTTATCTTCAAATTTGTGGAAATGGCTCAGTAATTAAGATAATCGAAGGAGGGCAGGGTTGATGACACGCAGTTTGGCGGTGCGACGTCGTTGGTTTTATCGACCCCAGGGCCTTGACATAAGGAGTCTGAAACACGCGACTGGCAACAACACTTGGAAATAATGTTCTAACATAATAATTTATTGAAGTGCCTACCACCCCAACGCTATTACCTACATGCTTTAATAGTGTGTAACAATTAAACCTTGCCAACTTTAAACGCTTACCGTGCGTAGGTTCCAAGAATGTTTCATCAGGGAACACTTAATCGTCCTGAACGTAGAATTCGCTTTATTTATTTTCAAGTAGTACAAGCGTCAACAAAAACTAGTCTACCTGCGTATGACATGCTCGTAACGAACTATTGTTGTAGAAGGAAGCCATTCAATGAATGTTGAATAAACGGTCAGGTAGCGTGCGTAAAATTCGATACGAACGAGACTCGCCGGAGATTATCTCAGATTAACATTCCGACCCTTGGGTCCCAGGATCGTCGCCAATGGAGGACCAATGTAGGACAAAGCTTTTTCCATAATGAAACCGTAGAGCCCGCGCCCAATTTACCCAATAAAACGTATGCGGGCGACAGACGTGCGACAGCCGACACCGTGGCGACTTGCGACTCATTCGACTCCCATGTCGCACTAATTACCCCGAATTGAAGGCTTCAGTATGCATACATATCATATGTCATGCCACTGGCACAACAATTTTTCTTTAACGCCTTCATGCGTGATACAAAGTTATATTGCGCACAAAATGCGAATGAATCATCACTTGAGTGTTTTAACAAAGGGCGTAATATTTATAGAGATGATTAATTTCCTTATTTGTTTATTGTGCATAATGGCAGCTCAATTAATTAATGACGAAAGTACCTAACAACGCACTACTCATAGTCACAGCCATTGATAGCAAGTTAAGGACAAAAGTCCATTAACCCTTTCAGGATCATTAAAATGTGGAATTACTTACGCAGTTTGAGCGTTAATAACTTAGAGCATGTAGCAACATTTAACAAATTAGTAGCGTAGATTATCGTAGGCGAGGGTTACAATATGGCGACGACGCCTACTCACCCCAGGACAGCAACACATCAACAAATCAACACATTTACATAATACTCTTCAGCTTATAATTTCCGACTAGTAATTGAACCTTGATTGAATAATAAATATTTACATTTCCCGAGAAAATAGTTCGGAAAAGCTGGAAGAGTGACTAACCTTACCAAAGCTATCATTTATCTAAAAATGACTAAGTAAAGAGTTATAAATTGCGATTTGCGGGTAGTTTATACCGTCGCGTCGGCGCCGCCGATGACAAATGATATCGAATTTCCGCTTTCAGCACAATGCATCGATACGGGGAAAGGGGTAGACGATGATTCATGAAAACACTGGAGGGACAGACAAGGGGAGGGCACTAAATTACAGTGTTTGCGTGTAGGTACTTCCTACATTACTACCTACGTTAGGGCTACAATTTGGCTAGATTTAATCAAAAAAATTGATTCAAAACAATTGGTTAAATTAGTACTGTGTTCAGTATGTACGTGATAAACCTCTCTTATCCACATAATTCTGTTGCTAGGTAAATTTTGTTCGTTACCGTAATACGAGTTCAGAGTTTGCCAGCTTTCATTGTTTGTAGTTTCGTACACTATGGATATTTTCGGAGTTCTATTAGCCGACCAATGGCATTTCCTTGTTTAGTCGTATGTACTTACAATAGGCTTTTGGAAAATTAAGCATTCCGTTGTTTTAACACAGCAGACGTTTATTACTTTCAACTGTAAACTGTTAAACGATGTTACAATAAACAGAGTTTCTGGATGTGTGCTTGGAGGAGAAAATTGGACTTTTTGTATCGATTGTTTTTAACATTTGAAGCCGTAAATACAGTGCAGAAAATAACTTCGAGGCGCAGCTTTAAAATATGTAGTTAGATTTCACAGTAGCTGACAGACAATATTACGTTCAATCAAGTTTTATAAGTGCAAGCAAATAAAACTGTTGTGCGAGTAAATGTATTGTAGTGAGTATCTAAGTATAGGTAGGTACTTTGGTACTTCAGGGAGCTCCATCGAGACATATCGATCAGAGACGAGTAGGTAGGACGCCCGCAGTGACTGGATCCAGTATGGCGGCGTGCAATATTGTAACACGTGTTTATGTCTTCGCATTCTGCTGGTTTAGCTACGTGTTGTTATTTTATTCATCGGCATATCTGACAATATTGCTGATCTTCATCTGTTTAAACTTCCGTGAGATACTGTTTTCAGTTCAATATCAGCGACTTCTTTGTCTGGGCCTTTTGGCGTAGCTATCACTTTCATGTTTATATTTTCTTTCTGTTTGTCTTTTGTGCGCTTGTACGTAGGGAACCATTCGTCAACTGTACTGTCGTACGATATGTGGTTCTGCAGTCTGAAACTATCTTTATGGCCCATTCCATTAACCATTAATCTTTCGTCCAGATGGGAGACCTCGTAAAAGTGAGCTTTCAATAATAAAAACAAAACTTTTTTATCTTTAACTTTTTTGTCGTATACAACTGCACCACCAACTTTGACATTGGGAGTGAGCAGTGACTTAAATTAACCTAAATTATCGGGTCCTTTATGTGTAACAATAGTGAGGCCACCTAAGTCCTGCCATATTCATATTGATTGATTCGTCAACACGTTTAAAAATTTAAATGCGGGCTTCTTTATTCTGTGCGCGTGTTCTAGTACATAATAACAAATGGCTGCCGCATTCCTGGCTCCAGTCTTACAATTAAGTAACTACCAACCTACGCACTTGTTTATTGGTATCGTTCACCACGATAAACTTGAATGATTACTTGAATGAGATTAATAAATTCAAATTGTATCGTGTATCGGTCGATCGCTCCAGTTGGTGTTTCGACAGGATTAAGACTTTGTTGTAACAGCATTCAGTAAACTAGCGCTTTTCAGACTACACAGGGTGGCAGGGATCGACGTGAACACTGTTACCATGGATTCAGGACATCATCAATATTCTGAATGCGCCAAAATTCGTTATTCCTCTGCAAATTCTAAACATGTGGAACATTAGTCATCATTATATCAGACAAAAGACGTCCATTGGTGGAACCCCTCGTGCGTCTCCACGTACCTCATAACAAACTCTGAAAATACTTACATTACCTTTACTTGTTCCAGTGGCCTGAACTTCCAAGACCTGATCGTGCGACAGGGCGCTATCGACTCACCTCCGAAGACACCGTTCATCCTCGGCTTCGAATGCGCCGGAGAGATCGAGCAGGTCGGCGAGGGAGTCACCAACTTCAAGGTAACTGTGGAAACATAATTAAAGCAACTAGACACAGCAAAGGGATTTACGACAACAAGGGACAAAGCAAAAGGGATGTGTAAGGATGAGGCACGTCATGTTTTGTATTTTCCGCTTATCCGTATTCCCATGATTTCATTCCCAAAGAGGTCTATAGCTATACAGAATGAAGAGGTCAACAGTTAAATACACTAACCTAAACAATCACAGTCTTTTGTTTCTGTTATTTCCCCTTTGTGGAAAATTCCGGAGACATGGCAATTTCACCGCATTTTCCGCCAAGCAATTTTAGGAATTTCTCGGGACATTCGGGCAACCCTAATCTTAATTAGTTTCTCCGATACGTCTCCTTGTGCAATTCCTCACCATCACTATGTGAAATTTCGCACGCCTTCAGAATATTAATTCGGTAATGAATAATACAGTTAATGTGCAGAACAGAGTCCCTACTGGCTGGAAAGTTATTTTAATTAAAATTTCTTCCTTTCTGCTGATGTTTTATCACAATTTTAAATTAATTACACTTCGTTCAATGCCTTCTTTGATAGTTTTACTCAAAGTAAAGCGGTCACGGGCTCGTGGTATATCGCAACGGATTGCAACTTGCAACTGCCGCTATTTCTAATTTAAGTTAAATTAGTTTTAATTGCAATGTCTGTGGGTAATAAAATTTCCGTTTATATAGTTGTAAAAAGACCTAGCAGCTAGCGTAGTTTTATTAAATTTTCAAATTACTACTTAAGGTGAATCCGCATTTGTAGCCTGCGGAATTCTTTTTTTAAACTTTTTTTTCAATTTGGAATCATTAATACAAATCTCTAATGGAAAAGTTCTTATGGAACAAATCTAACTTAGAGAGATACGTATTCATGATTGTCATGATTATAATACTGTAAATACATATCTGTTATAGTCGCGAATCATATTTTGATCAAGATACAGCCTGACACTGACCTGCAAACAGCAAAAAACTTTAAGAAAATTTGAATTTCCCGGCTACAGCTGCGGATTCACCTTAAACTTCATCGTCAACATTATCATCCCTTATACATCCACTGTTGATGTTGAGTATAGGATCCTTAGCTCATGGGCCAATCATCTCGTTATCATTAACTTAATTTAACGTTATCCATTGTTGGACTAAAGGCCCTTCAAAAAGTATCTTCTTTATTCATTCTTCCCTAGCTGACTTCATCAGTTTGTAAATCAGAATTTTAGTTCATCAGTCGGGCAACAAAAGGTACCACCGATTAATCTTCTACCCGATTATTCCCGATTTATCTTCTACGAATATGTGGAATTTACATCAAAGCTTTGTAATGGATGGCCCTATACACACTTCTCTTTGTTTCTACGCCTAGTGACACATTGTTATTCTTATGCGATTTAGTGTTATGGGTGGAATGCATATTTATTTCCAAATCATTAGGGGTACCTTTCTGTTAGTGATTAACTTTATCGACTAATTTATCAGTGGGTAGTTCTAATAAATCAAAGTCTTTTTTAATTATGGGACTTCCATCTTGCTATTCTGAATTCTTTAATTTCGTTAGCTAATTTCCGACTGGATCAGTGATCACACAACCGCTTTGGCAGATTAGATAACACTGTTGATGATGACATCTGTTAGACTTTCATTTTAGCTCTTCCTAATCTTACTAACATTTGCAACCAGGTTGGCGACCAAGTCGTGGCTCTGCCGGAGTACCGCGCCTGGGCCGAGCTCGTCTCCGTGCCAGCTCAATATGTTTACGTGCTGCCAGAAGGCATGACTGCTTTGGATGCAGTTGCAGTCACCACCAACTACGTGGTAGCCTATCTGCTGCTGTTTGAGATGGCTAACTTGACTCCTGGCAAGAGCCTGCTTGTGCACTCCGCTGGAGGCGGCGTAGTAAGTTATTGTTGCTTTAATGTTTAATATCTTTCTATAATATCTAAGAATATTCGGAGCAGTTCTCTTTGACAGGAGCCATAGACTCCGGTTAGTAGTCATTAGGCAAAACAGAAAACTGATTTCACAATTTTATTGCTGTGGATAGCAAAAAATGCATTTAAAAACAGACATGAATTTTAAGACGACCGATAAAAAATGGTCTGCAAATCCATGAAAAAAAAAACTCATTGTAAAATATTATCTACTCCACAAGCGTATCTTGAGAAAATGCAAGTGAAGGTCAAGAGCACGTGTTTTTATCGACCATAAAAACTGACTCATTCCCAAAACTCATGAATGTAAAGCTAAAATTAAGTTTATTCGGAACTTGACAAATACCGAATGAAATCGAAAATACTCGTGGTAGCATTGACCCTTCTGGCTGAGCACACAGCACGCTTCACACTCTTCTGTGTACTTGATAATTACTGAGCAAACAGACTAACGAGATGTCTAATTGTTGCTCTAAATTGTTCACCAAATATTCATGTTTGCTGGTATTTTAGTTTCCATATGACGTGACCGACCACCCTCGCGTGTCGGCGACCGGTAATTCGAAGCTTGGTAGCTGGGCGGGGTGACAATACCAATTAGTTGACATTTATTAACAAGGGAAACCAATTTACAGGCAAATAACCTACGACTATGCAAAGTATTGATGATAATGTGATGGTAAATATGGATATTGTTTTAGTTTCATTGTGGCTGAAAGCTTTGGGTAACTTTGGGGCGATAAACTTGCCATGTATTTGATTGAGTTCGACAAGTTTCAGTAGGACTTTATAGTAGGGTACAATTTATGGACGTTAACAGTAGGTCCGGAAATCACTGGTTTGAAAACAATCTGTGACTATTGAAATTCACTTGCTTACAATAGTGTGTCTTTGATCGATGTTCGTATCGAATACCAAAACGATTTGCGGTATATAATAACTATTTGATACTTTGTCTTTAAAACATTAAGTACCCATATTTACGAACAATACAAAAGGAATATCGACTACTAAGTACTCGTAGGAACATGTTGAGACCCAATAACCATCGGTTCTTAATATAGGAACCAGTCCAGGACTTCTCCTAATATTCCCATTTCCATTATAGGGCCAAGCAGTAGCTCAGTTGGCTAAGACTGTAGAGAACGTGACGGTGTTCGGCGTATGCTCAAAGACCAAGCACGAGGCTCTGAAGGCTAACAACAACAATATCGACCACCTGTTGGAGCGCGGCAGTGACTACACCAGCGAAGTTAGGAAGTAAGTCCGACACGTTTTTTTTTTACTTTTATGAATTTTTAAGGTGGGACTTATAAACTGAAAGTATGATAAATAGGGAAATGTGGTTAAAAGAGTTATGAGCGTGATTTTAGAACAATAAAATTGCGATTTTTGCTTTTTGGAAAAACACTTGGTTTGCCCAGGAATCGCACTTAATATTTTTGCAAAACAAAAACACCCTGTATAATACAGGGTGTACTGGTCTCAGTGATAGTGTTGCTGGTAAGGATCAAATCTTCCAAAGGAAGGTGTGTGTGTGTGGTGATGATAAGACCTTTTTATAGAGCAACATTATGCAGGAATCTGCAGGACACAATATCTAGTTTCCACTGATCCATTTTTATGACACCTACAACATTGATATAACGAAACCCACTCCTCCCACTTGCAAATTGGGATTACGAGATCGCTAATCTCAATCTGCCTATAACACGTTATCTAACGTATCGGCACAGGTATCGGGCTTTCAAGGGATATCCACTTCCACTATTTATATATGTAGGTACACCTACACTATAACAACACCACACATTGTTACAAATAGGTACTTTACATAATTATTTGGTACAAATCAATGACTGATCCAGAGATGGCATGTTAAGAAGAATTACTTAATTCTATAGATGAACATCAAGGTGGCTAGTTGTAGCTCAATGAGCTCAGCTTTGGGTACTGAAAGCTCGTACTAAATGTGGGAGAGGTCTATGTCCAGTTAAACTATAGGCTAATAATAGATAGCAATATTTATTGAAATTGTTCAGTGGTGATGTTCTTCAGAAAGGTCAGCACCCTAATTGCGTAATACACAATCACAATCTGAGTCATTTTGAAACAGATTGCTAATCCATTGCTTCTTAGCTCCGAAAAATTTATGTGCTCAACAACGTAAATAACGCAATTAATGTTGCTGAATTGTCAAAATGAAACGGATTAATCTTAATTATTTACGGAAATGTGTTACGCAATTAGATAGCAGGTGCGTAGTAGGCACTCGCAACCGGCGCGCGTGTATCACCAAACAAACACTTCTAATCACAATTTGAGTGATTTTGAAGGATATTGCTAATCCATTGCTTCATATGTTCGAAAAATTTGTCTGCTCAAAAACGCAAACAACGCAATGAATGTTGTTGAAATGTCAAAATGAAAACCAATGTAAGTGTGTTACGCAATTACCCCGCTGATGTATGAACGTAAACGAAGCAAAATAAGTATGTAAGGATCTTAGTCCGTCCTCGTGTTAGTTGTAGTGTGTGTAGTTGTGGGTCCTTCTGTAGTTTCTGCCCACCTCCTCCATGGGAAAAAAGCGTGAGTTTACTAATATGTTTGTATGTTCAGTAAATTACTAACCACATTCAACATTGAGGTAGGTGAGGAGCTCGTGGCTAAGTAATAACAGCCGCGCAGGTCAATCCATCAGATTAAGCTACGCTTGTCGGGGTTAGTCCGTGGATGGGTGACCATCTTTACATACCGACTCCTCCGTGCCTCGAAAAACATGTAAAGCCGTTGGTCCCGGGTGCCATGCTTCGTGGATCTTTGACAGTCGTTACGTGTCGTCAGAAGCCCGAAAGTCAGTCAACCAGTCTTACCAAAGGGTACCGCATTACCCAGTTACTGAGTTGTGGAGGTCAGATAGGCAGTCTCTCCATGTAAAATACTGGTATTCAGCTGCATCCGGTTAGACTGGAAGCCGAGCCCAACATATTTGGGCAAATGCTAGGCAGATTGATTCAACATTGACCTCCTCGTCCTAGCATTCTTTCACAACCCCGCCTCTGGTGTGTATGATATACTTATCGAATTTTAAAGTTCATACCAAGAATTCGGTGAGATCATCAATAGTTTGATTGAGCATCATTGTGCTTTGAACACGTGCCAAAGTGAAAAAACCAATGCGGTACCGCCCCATGTATTACGACTTTATGAGTCGGTCTTGTAATATTAACAGTCGTAAACGTGGTACTTTTACATGTACCTAATCTTTTAAAACAATCAACACTTCTTGAAACAGTGTCGCATTAAACTGATAAAATGAGTGTAAAGCCAACCGCAATGAATCACAAGAACAGATTAATTTGTTCAGCAATCATGAGGAATTCAAAAAATGAAGGGAAGGATCGAATTCTTAATATGACTGAGCTAAAAATATCTCGTTCAGCGGCCCTTCATCTTACTAATAATACCTTTGTTTACGTTACACGCACTAAATGTTGGGTATGCGAGGATTTTTATGCCCGTGTATTCCTATTAATGTCACAATCAATTCTTGCTAGTTACGGCTATTTGTCAGTTAAATTTTATGACGGTGCTAAATAAATCTCTTCCGGATTCCTTAGGGTTATATTCATCTGGTTCGTCATTTAAGAATTCAAAGTTGAATCATTGATGATCTACTTCCCGACGTTTAAGAGCTAAAGTATGTTGTTCCCAATCCCATGCTTAGTTAATTGGCGCTTATTACAGTTACATATTTCTATGCGAGTCCTCCTCGTGTGATATGTGCAGTACCAGTTTATGAAGACCTCTCCCACCCCCCTAGAGCTTTTATTAACGTTTTAAAAAGGGGACATAATAGCTGGAGTTGAGGTCTGGTTAAGTTGGTGTCGTACCACGTTAATTGTTCTCTTTATAACCCGCTCCTTAGGGCAGCTGCTTCATAACAAGCGCGTCATTTAATTCTCGTAAATAGACGAAGATATTTTTATATCTGGTGAGCACTTTACAGCGTAAACAACGAGCCACACAAGTTCAGTGTAAATAAATAGTCTGTTATCTACTGCGCGTAGAAATGCTCTTACAACAATATTGATTTAAAATATAAAGTCTGGTTACATGTAGGTATGACTAGCATCTTTTGTTTTAATAGAATTAAGAACCAAAATCCGCTGTGTTATAATAATCAGAAGTAGGTACCTGCTGACTATTAGAAATCCCATCACCTGCATTTGATTTATCATATTTCATTATCTACTACCGTTACCCTTCGAGGATGGGTGACCATCTATTTCATATCGAGACCCCTCGATGCCTCGTTCCGGCTGTCATTCATAGATCTTTGACAGTCGTTACACCCGTAATGACAGCCCAGTCCGAAGCCTAAAACTGACAACCAGTCTAAACCAAAGGGATATCGCGTTATCCAGTAGCTGGGTTGTGGGGGTCTGCATCCAGTAAGACTGGAAGCCGACCCCAACATAGTTGGGAAAAGGTTAGACAGATCTACTGCCGTTACAAACTTCACATAGGTATTTGAAAATGACTGGAAAACTAACCGTTACTTAAGTATCGTGTTACCTTGGGAAACGCTCTAATTTTTTTAAATATACACACATCAAAAGTGTCTAGGGATCAACATATATTTTTGCAATAACTTTTCTCCTGATTGATATTAATTTAAATTTTCTTTAAGGATTCATCAAATAAAGTGTTTTCGTTTGTCACAGTAACGATAAACCAAGTCACCTTTGCATTAATAAAGAAATTTGCCATTTTCCTAATAAAGGGATTTTTGACATTTGAACCACTAACATTAAAGTTCGAAAAAAAGACTGAAATAACAGTTTTCATTAAAATTTTATTGGGTAACTTAAACAATTAATAATCCGTGTTTCTACCGCGAACACTAACAACACAAGAACATCGGTTTGGCATACTCAAAATGAGTTCATCCAAATCACGCTGTGGAATGGCCGCCCATGTTCGTTGCAACAACAAAAAAAGGTCTTCTTGCGACTGGATACCCTCCATATTCGGCAGAGCTCTTCTCTGTAGCATATCCCATGCATGCTCAATCGGGTTCAAGTCTGGCGACTGAGCAGGCCAGAGCAGGACATTGATGTTAGCTGCGGCGAGAGTCTGTCTTACAACTCTTGCGGTGTGCGGTCGTGCATTATCATGCATTAACTGAAATAAGGGACCGATTTGCACTTGTAGAGGAACGATGACGTCAGATACAATCGTCTCAGCATAAATTTGAGCGTTGAGGTTGCCTCTGATCCAAATCAACTCAGTTCTTCCGCCGATCCAAATACCCGCCCATACCATGATGGTTCCACCACTATAAGGATGGACTTCCTGGCAGGATTTTAATCGCTGTTGGCGTCCAGGGGTTCTCCAGTGTCGTATACGTCTTGTATCCGGTCTCATACCAAAACGAGACTCATCAGAAAAGCACACGAAACGCCATTGTTCTTCTGCCCAATTTCTGTGTTCAAGAGCCCATTGATATCGAATCCTACGATTGTGCATTGCTATAGGTGGTACCCGTAGCGGTCTTCGGGAATGAAGGTTCACTTCATGCAAGCGGTTTCTGACTGTTTGGTCGCTAATTAAGTTCCCTGAAGAGTGATGAAGCCTCACGGCTAACATCATGGCGGTTATTGTTGGAGCTCTTCGAGTTAAGATTTGAATGTATCGGTCGTGTCTCCGTGTGGTGCAGCGATACCGTCCTCCATGGCGCTCAGCCACGGTACCAGTGCTTCGGTAACGTGTCCAAAGTCGACTGATAACACTCTGACTTGTATTCAGAGCTAAAGCCACAGTACGTTGCCGGGAACCAGCTTCTATCATTCCCACGGCTCTGAGCATTTCTTCCCTGCTTAAATGACGTCGCCGCTCCATAATAACGTTGGTTTTAATCAGTAGTAGGGAAACAGTAGCACTAATAATGTCTTCAATGCGTTGTATGTTTTTATAGGGAAAATATTGACAGCTGATTTTCATCTTTTACTCGAATTTGATTAACAGTTCCTGTTTCAAATTATGAAATGCACCGAAAAGGATCCATATAAATTTATATAATCATAAATTTATTACAAAGCCACATCTCAATCTCAAGAAATCCGCATAAAAATGCTTGATCCCTAGACACTTTTGATGTGTGTAGTTAAATGTTTTAATAGCCAATAAAATCGCGGATGATCAAAAACTCGTTTCCTTTCAATAATAGGCTGAGATGATTGATAGATTCCTGTAAAATATTGTATACGGCTCCTCTATTAGAAAGCATTTAATATCCAAGGTTTTTAAATAGTAATAAACAGAATCATAGAGTAGCACAAGAAGTTCCCAGTCTTCTAAAGAGAGGAACGATTTTTGCCTTTGGTCATTGGTGGATCAATCACTGAATAATTTAGTTAAACTCCTTTTTTTTTACGCACCTTTTCCCCAACACTTTGTTGCTACTGTTCTATTAGTAAAGAAGCTACCTACTGCTAATGACTATAATTACTAAGTTTATCTAATGAGCTATAATTTCTAGCAGATATAAAGTAAGATTCAGCGTAAGAATTGGGTGTTGCGCTGGCTCCAAATAAATTGGGGTAAGGGCAAGAGGATGTTGATGATAAGCTAATATTTAGCACTAGCCATATCTAAGCTATGCGCCATCTGCCTTGAGCAAGCATGGTGATCAAAGCTCATGCTGTCTCTGTATGTGAATAGGCTTTTGCCGTGCAGTGGGTTTCATTATTTATGTCCAAGTTCCCATGTTCCATTGATTACTTTGTCTAAAGTCACGTGATGTCACTAGGGTGTCTGCCGATGGAGTGGATATCGTGCTGGACTGCCTCTGCGGTGAGGAGTGCAACCGTGGCTACCAGCTGCTGAAACCGATGGGACGGTACATCTTGTATGGTATGTATTGAATTATTACCTACTCACAGACTTCACGTGAGGAAACTGAGAAATAATTTGAGTACCTACATGCCGAATGCTCGAAACACAGAACTGATTAAAGTCTCATCCTGATTTTGTCACTATGAAAAGATTTATAAAAAAGTTGTTCTGGATTAAATTGTGAATTTGGGAATAGGAGGAATTAGGAGGAGGTATTTTGGAAACATTATCAAACATTATCTCTCAACTCAAATGTCTAAGGTTTCATACTAATCTTTCAGATTTTAACGCCTAGATAAATGTTCGAGCAACTTTCAAGAATAACTTCTAATGCCTATAACATTTTAAAAATGAATAAGAAAATTATTTTCTACATTATTAGTTCATTTATTAATCGTGATATCCAATTGAGTGTGTGTTTAAATAAGTGTTAGTAAACAATGGCGTGTATCACAGGATCATCTAACATCGTGACCGGCGAGACGAAGAGCTTCTTCAGCGCCGCGCGTGCTGTGAGTACTCAATCACTAATTATCTGATTGTACTGGGCTGAGATGCGTGCGCGCAGGCCCTTATAAATAATACTGTAGTCGGTTCGGTTCAAATTAGATTGTAAAGCTTTGTGTGTTTTTTGTTAGTGAACACTTCAATGGATAGTTTAGGTACAATAACCACCTACTCACTTTTTTTGCCTTTGCACCGTAAGAAGAAGATACTGGAGTTGCCTTGCTTTGCCATATAGTCGCGAGGAAGTCTTAATAAACTAGAAAAGTAAACCCGTTTCTTCATTCTTTTTTTTACCTGACAATGTTAAGTCTCAAGAGTACGAAGGTCTGTGGTTCGAACCTTGAACCTAAAACCTTGCATTGCATGAGAAATTATCTGGAACTATTCCCAAGATGCCACCTGAGTTTATTTAATAGTTTATACTCTTGCTTGACTTGACTTGTTAGTTATGATCGGCCGGCTTTATTCGACCTGCCCAGATGCTATCGGAACTTAAAAAAAAAGTGCTTCGTACAAACATGTTTTCTTAATTCCAGTGGTGGCAAGTAGACAAGGTGTCCCCGATCAAGTTGTTCGACGAGAACAAGAGCCTGGCGGGTCTGAACCTACGGCATCTGCTGTTCCAACATGGCCGCGCTGAGTATGTGCGCCGTGCTGTGGAGCGCGTGTTCGCGCTGTGGGGAGAGGGCAAGGTCAAGCCGCTGGTTGACTCTACCTGGGCGCTTGAGGACGTAAGTTAAACAGTGAAGTGGTTAAATTTCTAGGTGGTGGTAAGAGAGGTAATTCTAGCAATGTTGATGATAGAACAGTAGAACAGTTCTGTGACATAGGTTTAGTTTTTATTTGGTTGGACGATTTCTCCATTCCCGTAGAAAAGACCATAGAGTTCAAGCGAAAATTAGGAGGCAGTTAGAACAGTTGTATTTTTTTGCATACTTCTCAATTCAGCTGTTTAAATTATTGTTAGTTCCTACTGTTTAAATACTGTTCTCATTAATTGTATGTGTATGTACTGTAAAATTAACATCCACTTCCACCAACAGGTCGGAGAAGCCATGCAGAAAATGCACGATCGCAAAAACATCGGGAAACTTGTGCTCGACCCATCACTGGAGCCGAAGCCCAAACCCGCCACTCCCGCCAAGGGCAAGTCAGGCAAAGAGAAGAAACCAGCCAAAGAGAGCTCCGAAGACAAGAAGGACAAGGAAACCAAGGAGGAGGAGAAGAAACCAGCTGAGAATGGGGAAAAGAACGGTGAGAAGAACGGGGAAAAGAACGGTGAAGAACCGCTTACTAACGGTAACAGCGACGAAGGTCAGTCTCGAACTATTGTGACCAGGCATGCGTAGTGCGAACACGCTTTGACTGCTCCATTTTTGAATCGCCTGTGACGTCGTCCCTTGTAGACCGTACAGTTGAGGCTACGGTGTAAACGGGGCACGACTTTTATTAGACAATTCAATAGTGTTGCTACAAGTAACGAGTATTTATTCATTATGCGGGTGAAATAAACAGTTGTCAGAATAATACTTTTTTTGGCTTCTAAAATTATAATGCACCCTATGAAATGAATTGATATTGATGACCTTTTTAACTCTAATTTGTCTATCAATTCAAGGGACCGCTTTTTATTCAGAAACCAATTAAAGCTTGTTGATCGCAGTTGTGCGTTTCACCCTATTATTATTTTTATCATGGCTTTTATTTTAATTAACTACGCACGCATTTATTGGCTAAACGCATATATTGGTTTCTTTCGGAGTCCTATATTTAAAGAATATTCATGTATTTATACAGCCTTTAGACTTGCTAGTATCATTTTTTTGGTTTACATTTTGCTTGCAACAATTTTGATCATAGGTAGGTACCTACTGTTATTTATTTTTGTATAATTATAGAGTATGCGATCATAAAGTACAGAATACAAAATTGAAACAACACATTTCGTTTCCACAATTTTTTTTAAATCATTTAATATACTTTATTTTAAGCGTTGATAAATAAAGCAATAGTATCTATGTTCTAGACATTTAGAATGCAATTTTTCAATTCAATTTTTTATCTTTCAATTTTAGTTACACAATGTAAGGTTGTGTGGTTTTGCTTCTATAAAACTATATTTTACTATATGGTATAGATGATATTTTGGCCTCGATAATAAGTAAAAATATCAATTAAAAGAAAATAAAAACATATTAATTTCATTCACAGTTTAGAGGCCCGGTTAATTTTCTTAGATAAACGAGATTATGTACAACAAAATGAAAAAAAAAAAAAAACTATAAAATTATAATGGTCCCGGACAGTCAGTACGCACCCACCGGGCAAATTAAAAATTGTTTTCTGACTGGGTGGATTTTATACTAGTGACTACTAGCTAACATTGCCATCATTAGGCATTTTGGAAAGAGATAACATAACAACATCCAGCCAGTAATCCCCGAAAAGTTAGGGCAGAGGTGTAGGTACCCTATCGTACATCCACATTTTGCTAGTTATGTTTAAGGTCCATGTAATACGAGCATATTAAAGAAATTGCTATTATCAAGAGATATTTGGGTAATTTACTTCTCATGAATACACATTCCTCATTTGTTGCTTTTGAATCAATCTTTTTCCTTCTACAACATGGTAATTCGTCACCAACAAACCATATCTAAGGGCTGTTAAATCACTGAAAATATACGTTTAGCCAGCTTGGTCATAAAAGTCGGGTCTGAGTTTTCTAGGTTTACATAGTTATAGGTTTAGATAACGATAGAATCTAGAATCTACTAACGATTGTTATAACATAGCTTTAGCATTAGTTTGAGAATAGTGTGCGGTTTATAGGATGTTATTATGCATATAATTATTATATTTATATCCTGTTGATGCTTAGAAAACATAGGCATGCTTTTGAAAATAATTAGAAAACGATTGTAGATTTCAATTGATTGAAGATGATCTCTTGAATTCCATATTGTTACTTACCTACAAATCCACATTGTTTTAACTTGGTTTTGGACAAGATCCCCAGCTTATCTAGGCTTTTAAAATATGTATAAATTACAGATTTTATATAAATTTACTGATTAAGATTTTGAAAATATTTGATAACGTTACAGGTATTTTTAGTCTGTAAAACAATCTGATATCTCAGAGCGCACCCTATGTGTTGGTTCGTTACCCATCATTTAGTTTGATTTAGTCTTGAATGAAACTTTGCGGGCGCCTATTAAATTTTAATGAGCCATCCCTAACTTATACGGGATGCATACTCAGAGAAATTAAGGCGCTTTGCATACCACAGCGCCACATGTGGGGGTGATCCTGTATCTTGTACAGTTTACTGCACGTACATGGTAACAGCTTGACATTGACAGCGCCTTTATTTCATGGCAGTAAGGGCGGTGGTGGAGCAGCGGTGGCCCAGTGGTCACAGCCGCGACTTACTGAGTTATTATACGTCTTAGAACCCAGACAGGCGCTTTAGATTATGTAAATTATTTCATCACCACTGCTCTCAAAACGGTGAGAGAAAACTCGTGAGGAAACCTAGATGTCCTAGAACCAAAAATTCGAAAACATGTGACATCTACCAACCCGCACTGGGCCTGTATGGTGGATTACGGCCCACTACTCTCACCGTGAGGAGGCCTGTGTCCCAGCAGTGGGGACATTATAGGCTGATTATGTAAGGATGGTTTTCGTTTTTCAAGTATGGTTGACCGATAAACCAAACCCTCTTCTTAATTTCTAGGGCTTCTGTTTTGTAAGAGGGGTAAGGTACTGACCGTATCAGTAACTAGGTATTTACTGCACTATCCGATCTTGTGCTTATTATGTTGTTGTTTCTCAACTTGCAGAGTCAAAGGAGAAAGAAAAGGAATCAAGCTGAATTACTTCCCTCGAGGACTGAACCAGATAAACCACCGCCAATTGATTATTTTAGAGTTGAAGCTGTCCCGAGGACGCCGCGCCTCGCTTGCTCCGCTGGCGCTACTATTTGTTGCCTCACCTTCTTATCTTATACAAGTCTGAATACCCGACAACCTTCGATCGCTCATCCTATTTATAAATGTTTTCCATCATTGTAACACGCGATCGAACGATGTCGCACGCTAATTTTAGTTTTTAATTATTCGATTTATTGTCTATCATCACATTTCCTACTTTTGTTACGTCTATTATGATAATCGTTGAAAATGCGACAGCGAAACTACAATGAATTTATTTTTTAATCAATTATTTCTTTTATAAATTTATTTCATAATTTGGCCTAAGTTAAGAATCGTCTCAGATAATACATACGGTCTTTTTTATTATAGTTTAATGTTTAAGTCTTTATTTTTAAGATGAGATATTTTAATCTGCAGTTATTTTGAATGGCTATTGTATATCTAAGGTGCAGAGATGCTTAATCTATATGTATGTTAAGCTTTAATATTTTATTAGTAAATGTTTAAAATTTGGCCCACGAGACCCACAGCCGCACCCGCCCGGGTCGCGTCGTCGCACGCGTCGCGCACGTCCGACGTCCGACTGTCTGTTGTCAGCGACTAACGAACGAAAACCTTACGTGTGATATTTTGTGGTAGGTATGCTAGATGTTTTGCGGTATTTTTATGCTGCCTTTACATGACATATTATTTTTATTACTTTGATTTAAAAAAAAACGATTACTTTATATTTTTATACTTAACGTTTTGTAAATTATTTTCTAGTTAAGAGGAGATTTCACAGAGTTTATTTGAACGCACCGGTCATTGTGTGACAGACACGATCGTCCGCCTAGCTAGAGTCTTCTACTCCTGAACCTAACTTAGGACGACCTTATAGTATCCCAAATGTGAAATATTTTTGTGGCTAAGTTCATACGAATCAACATATAATCAATGTCACCTATGATGTAAGTCATATTTTTATATTCCAATAACGACTGTACCGCGGTCTCATCTCATATAATGAAGCTTTTTATGTATCTTTCACACGATTATCACATATCTACTCGAACATACACATTCACACGATGTATATTAGGATTAATATTTTGATACCAATATTCACTGCATTTCTTTTGATATAACAAGCATATTGTATTTGTCTACCCCTTATTTCTTAAGGTTGTAACATTTTCGGCCATATAAATGTACAGTATGGTTGTAGATAAATGTACCCAGTACTACTTAAATATTTTATCTATAAACACATATCATGCGGATGTAAAATGTAACTCTCAGAGGCTGAACGTAGTCCGGTGCGCCGGAGTAAAACATCCACTGCATCCACTCTGCTCAACACTTTCACCGCGCTCTGTACTAACGTGTGTTCATAATACCACAGACTTGTTTGACAGACTTGAATTTTTATAAACTTTTACCCTTTTTGAACATTTTTGCAACAGCATAGTTTAACATGAGCGCGTGTTGTGATCCGACCGATAATACCGCTTCCAGTATCCGGTGATCCGGTGCGAAGTACCGACCGCCGTAGGTTGTGATGACTGTGAGTAGCATGGCAACACCGGAGTGACGCACTCGGACTCTCTCTAGGTAGCTTTTGTAACAGTAACAGTAGTGGCACACGAGTGTATGACGCTGCTTTGTTCGTACGGTGGCTTGGTGCTAGTTTCGTATCGTATGCGGATACATCTCGCTTCAGTGTCTCGGACCAATAATTATCTTAAAGCTACTTTAGTCTTCTTATCAGTAATATTCTTCGCTTTGTGTGTCAAATATGTGCGAATTTCTTGTAATGTAAACCTATATTAATTAAATCTTGTGTATATCGACCTGTATAATGGTTTAGAATTATCTCTGAATTTTCTTCTATAAGGATATTTGATGAAATTCAATAGTAATAGAGCTGGGGTGACTGCGCCGTTTGTGATTGTGTCCAAATTGTTGTAGGTTAGTATCGAAATTGATGCCAATATTTATTACCTTGAGGATGGGTTAAGAAAGAAGGTTAAACTCGCGCGGTCACGCCAGCAGGCTCATAGCAGACTGGGTCGTTATTGTATTACACATTTATTTTTATAAGGGCGGGCCAGTGTGATATCTATACTATGAAATAAATAAATAAATATGTATGATCTGTAAAAATGCTTACTAAAGTCTTTTATTTCAACATTCCTCTCCTTTTGGTATGTGCTACTGGTGCTACACGAGCTGGCAGCCGGGTTACGAAAAAGTACCCATAAAGCCTCGTATCCACTAGGCAACATTTGGTGCGCGACATGTTGCACAAGATGTTGCTCAACATGTTGAAAGTTAGCCATAGCAACGTTATCTGTCTTCGCATGATCAGTCGTCGACACTCGACAACTTGGTGGACTGACACTGGCATGGCCACCATCAGGGATTTTAATTTTGATAACACAACAAATCAGTCTGTCAAACTCCAAAAAGAAACTACCTTTATAGGTACATAAAATATTAATGAATAGATACCCTCCCACTCGCCATATGAAGGGGATCAAAGGGAAAGAGGGAGACCTACATGACTGTCAATATAGTACCTACCCACCATATCAACCTCTTTGATTACACTTGAATTAGGCAACGCAAAGCGGTGCAGTGTGATAATCGCCTTAGAGTACTTACTTAGATGAATCTTAAAGCTTAAAATCGCTATGGCAGCCATATATTTGGAGCAATGTCATAAAAAGTAGGGATTTGATGGTGTGAATGTGAGTGAGACGAGAAGCGATGATTAATTAAATTTGTCATGCCTGAAAGTTTACAGCTGCAACAGTTGAAACTATGAAACAAATCTCGTTTACACAATGAATAGGCGTTATTGGAGATTCAATTTTACGATTTATTACATTTTTAATCTAAATAAACTCCATAGACGACGACATTTGCAAATATATGAGGGTTTTCATAATTGTACGAGGCGAAGGCATCCCGTTCGTGGTCCCATAGGAATGTATGGAACACGTGAACGCTCTGCTGCCGACGTTGTCCGATACACACACTTACAATGATTCTGTACCTGAAAAGAAAAAACAGAAACATCGGAGAAGTTCAGTTTGATATAATAAAACTGGACAGAGATGAGAATTAAGAGCGATTATTCTGAAAGTGGCCAACGTCGCAAATATATGTCAAATATTTCGTTGTTTTGATTAATTTGGCAATATTACTGTATGGAAATAAGAAATGTGGCTAACTAGCGAACTAGAATATGAATAATGAATTGCAATCATAACACTGAATTTGATGTTGTAACCGTTTTAGGTGTAAAAAAGGCATTTGACTTTTTTACAGCTAAAACTAAATATTCGATGTAAGGATATTAATTATTGCATTTCATAATCAATATTTTAGTTTATTAGTTAGTCACATTTCTTAACTCCATGCAGTAATATTGCCAAATTAATCAAAACAGGTAAATATTTGACAGCTATTTGAGACGTTGCCAACTTTTAGGATAAGCCCTCTTAAGAAATGGCTGTTACTCCGTAAATATATACACTACGCACTCCGAACGCCTACTTTTACGATTTGTAATTTTTACTGGACATTTTATCAATCTGGACGCAAACAGCAACAGCTACGTTAGCGTCGACTAATCGACTTGCAGCACGGGAAACGTCGATGGTAGATGTGTGATGATGATTGTCCACAAACACTGAAGACTCCCCAGAAATATCAAAGAACACTGACCTAACGACACCCAACGTCGTCTACGCATCGTAGATCTATGAAGCACACACATGATTTAGACAATTTACAGGTCAATATCGATTTCTTCGAAAGCAGCAACAGTATAAAAACGAGAATGCCGAGAAGCCGGCCAAGAGTGGCAAAATGTACATCATGGCAATAATGTCGTGCACATTGTCTCAAAGTAAATAAATGTATGCTTTTCTTACGAAACAATCATTAAATAATGTTTCTTTATTGATGAATCTACCTTTTTTACAGCCATGTTATGATGAAGTATTCTGTCATGCCGATGCGTTACCTGTCATAGTTTTCTTCTTTCACAGCGTTACGCAACGTTTCTGCGAGGCTCAAACACAAATCTGGAACTATTTTCTCGCTATATTCTATTTCCACCAACTCTGCGTCCACCACTCTCTTCAGAACTTTTTGTATTTTCTCAGCATCGAAACGATTCTTTGGGTTGAGTCGGTAGGTTGGTTGATAAATTCGGACCTGTTTAGGGTCGATTTCTTCAGTCATTTTGTTGGATCAATACAAAAATACATGGGGGAACATAGCAACGCTTAGAGCATTTAACTAGCAACGTGACTTTACTTAAGCTAAATTACTATTGGTAATTTGGTAGGTGCTTTCTACTAAGAGTCAAGACTATTTAATTAGGTGCAACACTACCAAGTTACATCACCCCTCTCCCTCAGAAGCCCTATGGACTAATTATGTAACTTTGTAGTGTGATGGATGTTCATCAGTTGGCAGCTTGAACCACGCTCTATACGGTTTAAGCTTAGCAAAGTATAAATTCAACTTACTTTATAAGCTACTATAATTAGTGCATTCGATAAAGGCCTACTGCTAAGCGGTGCCTATACTTGGGATGACCGTTAGATTTTAATTGATGAGTTAACCCAAAAAACCGGTGTCAATAATCGTATGGGATCTTCCCACTATCACTACTTTCGTTAGACTGATTATTACTGGATAGGAGCCAGAACCAGATGTCGCCGATCATCGCAGTGGCGTACCCGCTACGCGATGACAGCGGTGGCCAATGATCGACACAAACATTTTAGACATAATAAGTTAATAACCCCATAATTTACAAGTGCAGGCTCTGCAAATATTTTACCGATTTACACCTTCTGAAGCTGATGTTTCTGCCTATTACAGTACTTGTTCTACCTACTGAATATCTCAATTCACGAGACATTTTTCAATCTACTTTTATGCAGCCTACTCGTTTTTAAATTAGATATCATTAATTTCAAATTAAATTAAGAAACATTCAACTCCTCATAAAATTAAGTTAAAGCCACATTTTGAAACTGTCGTAAGGCGGTGAATTAGATTGCTTTTTGTGACCGACTCCTGGGAGCTGTGCGAGCCTTTGGGCGTAACATTGGCCCTACAGTGGCTTTATGTGATAGTCTTCGGATTCCAGCCCAGTCCACAGTTTTATTTTGAAAATGTCATTTTGGGCTCCATGATACTGAGACGCTATTAAACCCTGTAAAAGACTGTATTGCAAGCAAACTGGAGATCACAAAAGGATAGGAAAAAAAAAACTTTGTAACATTTATTTTTTCTTAAAAGCCGAATTTTCAAGTTAATTTTGTCAGCAATCAGCTGTCAACAGGTCTCTTTCCGTCTGTATGTTTATGGTCTGTTTCCGTCAGTGTCTACACTTTTAGGGATTTCTCCCTTTTTTAGGGAAAAATTATCAATATTATGCTTGGTTTAGGAATATTTTATTTTGACAGGGATTCAGGGAATTTTAGGAAAAAACTTGTGTTGGTAACCCTATTGTTTATAGCCGCACCCAATGTGTGTTTACTCTATGGTATCACCGATTTATTACCAAAAACCGATTATTATTAGGGGATTCCCTCAAACTCGTAGTGAATGTAATCCGTCTAATTTTAGTTTACCATGTTAACTGTTACCCAGGTGCGGTCGCAGCCCAAGATTTTGGGGGTGGGTCACGATGGGTGCAGGGGAATATTTTTAGGGAAATATATTAATTGATACTCTAAAAACTTTTTGATCTTCTAATGATGCACACTTTTTCAAATAACTAAACGTCTTTTTAATTTTCTGATCTTTTCTCACAGTTGGTCGTAGTATATAAGCTAGGGTACCCCGACCAAACGGGTTCCAGCCCGTCCCATCTTTGATGTCCTCCCTCCGGTGACGCCCTAAGCCGAGGCTCGTACCCCACAGGGGGTGCCCTTAGCGAGCGTTCACCTAGCTTTTTAGCTTAGTTTTGTATGCCCCTGGCTGGAGGCTTTGAGTGTAGCAGCTTAAGGCAACCACAGGATTGACCGGTTAAGTAGTCATGACCTCAGAGGTCAGCTACGAGATGCCCTACAGAAAAAAAAAAAAAAAAAAAAAAAAAAAAAAAAAAAAAAAAAAAAAAAAAAACCAAACGGGTTAGTTCGGTGATAAACAGCGCGCGAGCGAAACGAGCGGTACCGCGGTACGGTAGTACTCGAACCGTAGGGTATATATGTTCTGTGTACTCGAGCGCTATAGCTTGTCTACTCTGAAATGATGCGCCCCAATACCGCATTACTTCATTACCGTGTGCGTAAAATGCGGAAGTGGGGTGCGTCGTTTCAGAGCGGACAAGCTTTACATTCAAGTTGGTCGCAATTAGTTAGCTATTTAGTATTAGGACCCCAAAATAGGAATTATTTGGGGTTCTATTCAATAAATTTCATGTTTTTAGGGAGATCATCTCCAGTTTGTCATTACTTATACTATTCAGGGACGCGGGTATAGTTTTTACATTTACTTTACGATGCTGCCAAATTGGTCGTCAGTTTTTTGATAAATAATAGGTATTAGGCCAGTAGATTATGTAGGGTGAGAAGAGCGAGCGAAGGTAACTAGATAATTTTAATACCCCGTCTCGGATAGGTTAGGATTTGATTTACATTTTCAAACAGAAATAGGGTTACATTGTCGAATTATGCAGGAAAGGCCACTTAGAAAATGTAGAATTTAAGAGCGAGCGAAACGAGCTCAAAAGTTTTGCGTACTCTTGGATACGTTCGATTTTCTTTTGATCATTCCAAAAGAACTAAGAATTACTTGCTTCGTCGACTTATGAAGAAAAGCTCTGTATATTAGCAACACGATTAAATCAGCAGACAATAAAATAAAAATAGTTTGGAAAGTTATAAATAATTAAAGTAATACGAAAAAAAATCGAAATACTGAGTACACATTGCAGACTTCATGTGGTACCATAAGCTCTAACTTAGAAGTAGCGCAAGAATTTGTATTTTTCTTTACTAATATACCATCAAAAACGACGGCAGCTTTAAATTCGTCACCCAATGTCTGAATTAATTTATTAAGAGCGAACGTTCCGGGCTGCCCTGTTGAATTTCAATTCAAACATATAAACCCTATGATAGTTATAAAAGCTTTTCGGCAAACCAAAATCAAATTGATCGAAGATCTATGGGGATTATCTATCAAGGTTTGCACAGCCATAATCGAGACTATAGCACCATACTTAGCTTTAATATTTAATTTGTGTGTGGATCAAGGATTCTTCCCGGATTTAATTAAATACAGTAAGGTTATACCACTTTTTAAATCTGGGGACAGTAAAGACACCAACAATTATAGACCAGTATCTGTGCTGCCGGTATTCAGAAAGGTGTTCGAAAATGTAATTCTCAATCAAATGCTTAATCATTTTATCACCAACCAAATCTTACACGATCAGCAATATAGTTTCACCAAAGGACGTTGTACAGCTGACGCCGGTGTCACCTTATTAAAACACATATTTACAGCGTGGGAGGAGGCCCAAGATGCCATAGGAATCTTTTGTGACCTCTCTAAGGCATTTGACTGCATGAGTCACGAAACCTTGCTTTTGAAACTTGAGCATTACGGACTAGGTAAACTTGTGCTGAGTTTAGTAAAATCTTATTTAAATGATAGACAGCAGCAGGTTCAAGTAAATGGTGTCCATTAAATCGGTTTAAAAGTAAAAATGGGTGTTCTACTAGGCTCGATATTGGGTCCTTTCCTCTTTTTAGTATATATTAATGATCTACCCCATTTATTAAAAAAACAACCACAAATGGTGTTATTTGTTGACAACACTTCCTTAATTTTTAAGATAACCAGACGTGCATCAAATCTTGACGACGTAAATAACGCCTTCCTGCAGGTCCAAAATTGGTTCACTGCTAATAATTTAGTATTAAATGGGAAAAAACTTAATGCATAAGATTTTCTTAACCGAATGTTAAAAATAGTGATTGTGTAAGTAGTATTGAATAAGGAGAAGCTAGAATTCGTTGATAAAACTGTTTTCTTGGGGATCACGCTCGACTCAAGGCTGCAAAGGGGTCCTCATTTAACATCTCTTGCAGGACGGCTAAGTTCAGCAGCATATGTTGTGAGAAAAATCCGTCAATTTACTGATGTAAATACCGTGAGGCTAGTCTATTTCATTTACACAGTTCACTTTCATAATATCATGTCTTACGCTATTTTACTATGGGGACGGGCTGCAAATATCGAGTCTATTTTTCGCGATTCTCTAAGGGAACTGTTTAAAGATATTAACATCATGACGGTACCTTGTCAATATATCTATGAAAACATCATGTACGTAAAGAAAAATCTAAGTCTTTTCAGTAAAAGAGGTGATAGACACAATTTTAGGATAGTTCAACCGGGTTTCAGACTGGCTAAAGTAGACTTATCCTTCATGGGGTGCTGTTTAAAATGTTATAATAAAATACCTCCCTACATACTCCAACTAAACGAAACGAAATTGAAATCCTGTATAAAACGCTCACTAAGCTGCCAAGCATATTATAAGTTGGGGGATTACATCGCTGATAAAAATGCTTAGCTCAGTACTGGTCCAGCTCCACAAGGGCGCATAAACTAATTTGATTAGCATTCGAAAGTATTGTTGCAGCTGCTGAAGATTGTAAAAACTATCTTTGCTTTGTATAAATTCAATCTCTTTGTATTGTATAATTGCATATCACATGTGTGAGTACTGTAACCATGTACATTCCGTAAAGCAACCATTTAGGCCGCGGACTCGAACTCAGCGGGCAGCGGGGCGGCGCGTGCGGCGGCGGGACGGTGCGGCATCGCATAGTTTTATATGGAACCGCTCGTTCCCCGCGCCGCTGCTTTCGAGGCCAGTTACATATAAATCTATGCATTTGAACGCGCCGCTGCCGCCGCCGCCCCACTGCCCGCAAGATTCGAGGCAGAAGCCTTACTGGGTACGTTTTTCATTGACTTGAATGTGCCCTGGCGGCTGAGAGAATGTCATGCTCACTCAAATGTCTCTTAGATGGTGGCGTGTGTGTTGGATCATAAGTTCCCTTCAAAATGGTTGAGCTGAATGGTGCTGATCCATGCGTCTTGTTCGTGAACGGGCGCCCTCAGTAGGGACTGGTCATCTCTTAGCTGCCACGGTTCATTGTAATTTTTGAATTGTTTTTGTTTTTATATTTTTATTACGGATGTTTTTAACGTGCACGTCTTTCTACATTGTTCTCACATATATAATTTCAACATGAATGATGTAACCAATTTTTTGTAACATGATTTTGGTTTAAAAGAGTGTCCGTGGAGTTTCTTGCCGTTCTTCTCCATAGGTACCTACTACGCTTTGGAATGGGCAACTAGCTTCATCTTTCTGACTGACCGACCCCTTGACAATTCAAAAGTACCTATAATTGGTTTATTTGAATGAAATGCTTTCAGTTTTCGAATTTTTTTCTGCTCAATAAGCAAGAAAAGCAAGCGAAGTGAGCCTCAAAATTTTAGCACCCCGCCTTAAATAGTTTTCATTTTACCCGACTACGGCGAAGCAAAAAATAGGGTTATGATTTTGACCGGTATGTATTTAATTTCTAAGCTATCGATCATAATTTGACAAATGGAAGTTGGAATCATTGGAAGCGTCTTGATCGTTCGCTTATAGGCTATGTGACGTTACATTAAATGCAATATGGCGCCCTCTAGAGGAACAAACACTTTTTTTTTTATTGTACGATTTCGGTTATCAAATAAAAGGGCTTTACGAGCACATTACAAATACCTATATACCCAGCCCGTCTCATCCTTGATGTCCTCCCTCCGGTTGACGCCCTAAGCCAAGGTTCGTAACCCACAGGGGGTGCCTTTAGCGAGCGTTCACCTAGTTTTAATTAGCATAGTTGAATAACCCCTGACTGGAAGGTTTTAAGTGTAGTAGCTTAAGGCACCCACAGGAAAGCCCGGTTAAGTAGTCATGATCATAATAAAGTAGTCATGATCATGGCAATAATTCCTTCTGCACATGTGGCTTCCCTGCTATGTCATTAACGGCATAATTATGTAAGAGTCTATTAACTGCTCCCAAATAACCATGTTTAATTTATTCTATTTTTTTTTTTTACATTCGTCCTTGACGTATACATCCTATTATTTGACATTATATACCTACGAGTTAATTTCAACTCTTTATTAGTAGCTTTTGTGCACATGATAATTATTCAGATTTATTACAGTTGTAATAACAATCATGTAATTGCGTTTAATTAAAAGAGGTTTTTATTTTTATTAATTTATATATCTTTTGTATAGATTCTTTTCTATTTTGTGAATGTGAGAATTTTCTTAAGTACCTGGTACTTATTGAAAGACCTACACTGTCCTCCCATACCTAGTCACACTGTTATTTGAAAGAATTGTAAAAGCCAATTATTTTTAAAAGAGTACCTAACCGTGGAGTTTCTTGCCGGCTCTTTTCCATAGGAAACGACCAATTGGAACCGTGCACCTAGCTTCTGACGTTTCATAAGTGCCAATGTAGGTTTATGTGAAATAAAAATATTTTGAATTTTGAATAGAATTTTGAATTTTTGAATTTTGAATTTCATATACGAGATGCCCTACCTTAAAAAAAAAAGCAAATATGTATATAAATCATATTGTTTAAGTAAATAAATAATAAAAAAAACAAGCAAAACTGACCGCTACGTACGGCGCGGCTGTAAAATGAATACCTATTATACAATAAAACCCACAAAAAAATTACGCTGCTCTGCAAATACTTTATTACGAAATTATAACCCCAAAATAATTTAAATAGAAAGAAAGTTCAAAAACTAAAACCCGACTACAGAAAATATTTCAGACAGAAATCAAGACATAGGTACAAAAATGGTCAAGGTAAAGCCGCGGTCGCACACCTACAAAATTAATTGCACTTTTTTGACCATTATACAGAAAAAGAACTTACTTTGTAGAAATAAAAGCTTAAACTCGTTTTACAGCAGTTTAGGTTTTTGAAATCTAGCCGTAATCCGAGCGTCATGGTGCCCAAATTCCCAAGTTTGCTTCGCTCGCTCTTGCAACCCTTATCGTCTATTTTTATAACAGGCTTTTTATCTTAATGTTTTGTATATGGGATCACTGTGGCTAAGTATCTACAGTTTTTAGTTCCTTTCTAAGACACGTAAATATTATTCAAGGCTTTCGACAGCTTGAATGATTTGGGGGGGTCATGACCCCCATGACACCTCCCTCGGACCGCGCCTGCTGTTATCGTGGCTAAAGACGACATCGGAACTAAGTCGCATTATACCTAGAGTTTGTTTGTTTCTTCTCTCTCGATTAATAATGAATGTTTTGTAATCTCGTCAATTAATTAATGTTTTGTAGGTATTTATTATTAAACATGTGAAATGAAAAATTCCCTAAACCAAGGAGCTTTTCAGTCTTTTTAGGGAACGTTAGGGATAATTCTTAAAGAAACTGGGGAATAACCAAAAACTTAAGTGGAAACACTGTTGTTTGTCACTGTCACTATCAAAAATTGGCGCGGTTATGCTGCGAAAAGAAAAGGTGAAGCGAAGAAAAGTAGAAAACAAAGAAAATCCACTTCCACAACAACTTCCAATATATAAAAGTGACAACAACAACAAGTCGTGATTTCGTGAACGTGACCTTAATCCAAAGAAAATAAACAGGTCGTCTTAGAATTGTAAAATCTTGACCGAGTGTGAGGATTCTTGTGAGCCGCAATACTATAGTAGTCTTTGGTGAGCCGAACAATTAAAGTTCAATACAAGTAACCAGATTCTCTACTTTCTTTTCTACGGCAGGTATGGTTCGATGCAAGGTACAACTCGTGCATTCATAACGTTCTGAACTCTTGATCTTTTTTAAAGTGTAAGTATATTTTGAATAATATTATATACAAAATATACTTACTGGTCAGTGCGGTCTGGGCGCTCTCAAAATGAGTCGACAATCATCATTGACTAACTATTTTCAATCAATATCTTCGCTGGTCCCACTGTCCATGAGTAGTAAAAAGCGTAGTTTGAGCCTCAAGAGGACACCGAACAAGTCACCCAGTATACAGGGTAAGTCACCTAAACATCTCACAATTCCACCCACAACACCAAAAATGTCACCCACAACACCAAGCCAAGAAGTGTTAGATGTGAGAAAAGAAGAAGAAATCGTAAATTTGTCAAGTGATAGTGAACATGAAGCAACTCCACCAAAAAGAAGGAAGGCTGGCATCTCTGTCAAAAGTATAGAATCACTATGAGACAGGACACCAGTGCGTACTGCTCAGCAGCAGTCAACGGAGGAATTAGGCGCCAGTGCTGGTGCTTCAAATACTTCTGTAGAATTAATGGAGTACAATGTATCTCCTGGCTCGGTATTGGGCCGGTCACCAAGGACTCCTTCATCTCAAGGCTCAAGTACTAAAGAGTTCTACTCTCCAACTAAAAAAAGAGTTGTGAAAAAGAAATCTCCAGCTAAGAGAAACTTATCAAGTCAGTTTAATGAAAACTTTTCTCCAAACTCCTCATTTGAGAATAGAGCTTTTGCTCAGAATGTTGAAGACAGAGATGACAAAAGTAAGTAAACATCATATAATTGAAAACATAAAATGACTGTCAAAATGTAAAAGATTCAGAATATTTGGCCTACTAAAGTAAACTTGATTTAATTGTATGTCCATCTTTTTGAACATAGGCCTTGACATAAAAACTAAGTTTCCATTGGGTTTAACCTTCCTATTTGATAATAAAAATAATGAAGTTTTAAGCTTCATTTAGCTGTTAGAATTTTTAATAAACAACAGTTGATTCGGCTTCTTTCTGAGCAGGAATTTCAAAAATATTGTAAAAGGAACTTACATTTTAAAGAACAATTAAATTAATTGCCCAATACATTAACACATTGCAGAACACTAAATGACCCCAGACATAATACCAATAAAACTTTTATTTTGTCTTATTCAGTGTCCTTCAAACGATTATGCAACAATACATAATTAAAATCTCATTACAAAACCTATTACTAGAGACAACTCCATTTATGATCAAATCAACTAACATGAAACACAATTTATTAACTACAGCTGGATTCCTTCTATCAATAATTGACAAGTACCTCAAGTCTGAAACTCTAAAGCCTTTACTAGAAGAAGATTCACAAGGACTACTAGAAAAATGCATGCAAGTGACGAAGCCTGGCATGAGGCTTATGTGCCGCTTATACTGGCGCCAGCCTGGTTGGTACCGCATAGAAGAACTTGGGCAGATCGCTATGGAGAAAAAGAAAGATGGTGATAAGGACGGGGGAGGCATGAGTAGTCCAGACCTCCTGAAAATGATCTCCTGTTTAAAAGGGTATGGTTTGATCACGCAAGCTGGAACTGATGGTGAGATCCCCATGTATCTTACATTTTAATAAGTATATTGATACACTTCACTTTCCCGAGAGACGTTTTAAGTTGCTTGGTCCTCCCTAACATTATATTATACTCTTTGTACATGTATTATTTTATAACCACATGTAATGCTGTTATAATAACCGAAAGGTTAAAAAATAAATTGTATAAAAATAATCCTCAACAGAAACTAAATATATTTCAGGTGAACCAAATCTACAGTTTGATGACTATGTGAAGCTGCTGAAGAGACCAGACATTATCCAAATAGCCAAGGAATTGAAGTTAAAAATACAGTCCAAACAGGATGCTGTAGAATCACTGAGAACATTCTCTAAGTGTGCACCCATCACTAACTTCTTTTCTAGAAACAAAGTCAGTAATAATAGTAACAGAGTTTTGGAAATGTAAGTTTTAATTTTTTTATTTAATTTATATTGAACCTGTATTGTCTGCTGCTGGGCAATTGTCTCCCTATAGCTTTAGTTATGTTGTTGTCATTGCAACCAAGATGTCAAGTCAATTTACATAAATTAAAAAAAAACAGCATTAGTAGTGAATACAATCATTACCAACATACTGATAAACTTGTCTAATAAAATAAAATTAATGATTGTAATACTTTATCTTTCTAATTTATTGTGACTCTTATCTATTCCGCGTGGATGTCGGAAAATTTACCACAGGAATGTACTACCGGGCAGTACCGACCGATACCGGAAAAGGTTATTGACTCCTACCACTGCACTCCAACTATAATTATTTTGTCACGCGTAATGTTGAATCTGTGATATCTGTTAAAGCATTCATTTAAATTATATGATGTAAATAAAATATTTTATTGGATAAGGATTAAAATGATACCGGTCAATATAGATTCGCAAATAACAATGGAATTTTTATCTTAGAATATGATAGATATATGCCATCGCGGACTTTTTTGTTGAACTTTTTAACATCTTTAATCCTGTAGAACATAAATTTGATGTATCTGTAACGGTTTACGCGGCGCACGCTAGTAAAGCTCTCAGTCGTCATGCTTTTTTCCGACATCTCATCACATCATCATCATCTCTCATTTCATTTACACAAAACCTTAATGAATTATACACCAAAACCTTCCGCAAGCATTACGCCGTCCATTGATGAAAACTGTTTGAAAATCTGTTCGGTAGTTTTTGAGTGTATCGCGTTCAGACAGACAGACGCGGCGGGAGACTTTTTGCAAAAACCAAATACCACTTCGCGAACTGGGGATAGAACCCAGAACCAGGCTCAGCAATAGCGATTCTGACTACTATTTATCCAATAAGGCAAAGTATTTTTTTATTTTATTATTTAAATGCCTTTTTTTTTTAGATTAAAATCGAAAACAGGTCATTGTTACAAGATGTCAGATCTGGCGCGGACTACATTCCACAATTTGTATGTCTTGATGTATTTGGGAATTGATTACACAACCATAAGGGAGAAAAGGCTTGAGTTAACACTTATAAACGAAAAAATTAATAGGGAGACTTTTCCAGTTGATAAACAAATGGTTGTTGACGATGCTAGTGTTGTGTTCCAAGACAGGGAAGAATTTTATAGGTAAGATTACCAAAATAATATTTATTTAAGAATTGGGAATCTGTTTTTCTAAGAATATTTTGCGACTACCGAAAAAACAAAAATTGCAAATTGACGCGCACTCATGAAATACGGTAACAAAAAATTAAATTATTTTTTAACGGTTCAATAAAAAATTAAATTATTTTCTCTGCTGCCTAACAAATTAAAGAGCAAAAATAGAAAAAAAAAACCATTCAGAATAATTTGTTACATAATTTTGAGAATCTACCTTTTATTTTGCAGATATCTTCAGGCTCATGTGGTTTATGAGAAATATGTGGAAGAGACTGATTTATATAAAAAATGTGAACTAATCAAACAGGCGCACAACATGTTAAAAGGAATGGAAGAGGAGCATATGTTACGGTAATAATAATAATTAAATCATCATTGTTGAATCATACATAGAAAATAATTAAGTCTGCTATATCAGTCCTGTATAATCATCACGACCTTTTAATTAATTATTTTATTATAGAAAATTAGACATTGTTTATAGACTTTTTCATATGATACTTAAAACTATAATGCTTGTAATTTCACAAAAGTCTATCAGTAATTTTTCTTCATAAGTACCTCTAGCATAGAATTGAAAATTATTATTATTTAAGTATTTATTCAACCAACCAGTATCCATATTAAAAATTAAAAAATGTCTGATAAAAAATTCCATTATCTTCCATTGAATCTTATTTTCATTTGTAGTTACAAATCATTGCCGACGTGGTTACGTAGATTCACTCCGCCAAACATTTACATAAAAATCCTGGAGAGTGGTGTGCAAGAACTAAAGAAGCAGAAGTCAGAAGAGTATTACAAACTCGCAGTGGAGATGCTGGATACCTTGATTGGGCAGATAGGGTTCAGGCAACATAAGAAAGCTAGATGGTATGCTGAAAAGGCGCTCATATTGCATAGCCATTTGGATAGCTCTGAACAGGTAATTAAACTGTATTATGTAAGCCCTCGCAAGAGCGCGCTTTTTGAACGTGAAGTTCTTTACAGTGCACTGGATTTTCAACTCTCGACTTTGAGCTGAGTGTTGAAATTCCAACAGTGCGTATCCATGAGGCGGTAAAAAGTGTATTGTTGAGTTTTCGACTTTAGCTGCTTAAAAAAAGCGCCCGTGCGCAAGTGAGCTAAAAGTGATTTGACTGGTGTTGGAAACAATTAAATTCCTTTTGAAATTGAGGCAAACGTTTGCTCCATTTGACACAGCAAAATTGGGCAACATTTGATCATTTTAAAATGTAAAAAAAAATCTTATCATGTTCAGCAAACCAAACACAGATTAATACAGATTAGGTGATATTATTAATATTCTTGGTCTTTGTTGTCCTAAAATCAAAAATATTTTTCGTTTCAGGCAGCAAAGATTTTGTTGATAGGATTCAAATCTGAAGATATGACAGAGGAGATGAAAGACGAAATGCGGCCGCGCGCCCTAAAGATCGCTAACCAGCAGAATATACTATTGAAGGAATCCTTGAGGGAGGAACTTCGAAAATATGCCGATAAAGAGACCATACTTGAAAGAACACTGTCGGGTGACCACCTTTATAAACAGCCAATGGAGTAAGTGATAATTCACGACCATAAAAGTTTATTCAATTAGTAAAATTTGAAAGTTATTTTCTAAGTGTTATGCACATAGTATCATATAGTTAAATCGTTATTTCACAAGGAAATCGATATTTTATGCTCTCTTAAAATTTTCATCATCGTCACAGCCACTGCTGAACATAGGACTTTCCCCAAACTTCGTTACAACGGCCGGTCTTATTAGGAATGATGCCTGGGTAAAAAAAAAAGAACTTCTATTTAGTCCGTCAGACAGATAACAAAAATAATATTACGAGACGTATTTTTGCTTTATCATATTAATAAAACTTGACTTAGATAAAACGCATTAAAGTGGGGTTCGCTACATCACAAGTAAGTATAAAATCTGCATACTCGTGACGTCATGGCACATTTTTACTCAATGTATCTCTGTAATCTTTTGTTACCGTGAAAAAGAAAAAAATATAATGTCCAATATTTTTGAAGTGAAACTTCTTTAGTTGCGTTGGGCATTTTTGAGATGGGGAAAAAACAATTGAACCCGCGACACCTCATTACCTGCACAATAAAATTGTTCAAGTTTTCACTTCTGTCGTCGTTCCCGGAGTGCCACTGTTTTTTTTTTTGTCATCATCCCTATTAACACTTGTGTTGTTGCAGTAACTACAACCAAAGAGGTAAACTGAAGTTTGAAATGCATACTAAAGAAGGAAGGTCTACGTTAACGTGTGAAGAATATTGTATTGCTCACTACATCACTAATGGACAGTATACAAATGGTGAGGAACAAATTCTACCTATTTCTTAATCCGAATCTTTAGATCTTTTTGAATAACTTCTAAGATATGTAACACAAGTGCGGCTCGATATGATTAGTGGCACCATAAACTAGACCTAAAGTAATTTCAAACCAGTAAACTATCAAATTATAGGGACCACTTAGATTCTTGATTTCTATCTACCGTCTTGAACTCTCATTGGCATTTATTTATCTAAATTCAATTCAAATCCTTGTTTCCAATTGAAGTTATTTCCATTTAAACAAATATCAACTTTATACTAGTGTTAATTAGGTTTTTTTTTCGAAATGATAAATGGTAACAAACACTCCAACAGCAAAAAAAAATAATAGTTGAAGTTGATGTTTCCCATCTGACTACTCTGAGAAGAAAAGTCATACAATTTTTTTGAATTTACAGCGTAAACTGAACTTTAAAGTGTAGACAATAAAGTATTTTTTCCAAATACACGTAATATTAGAAAGACACTTCATATTTTGCTATTTTCCTTTGCAGGCGAGCACTGGGAAGGCCGCATCGTCTCCACATTATTCTTCCTACTATTTTGGGACATTATCTACAGTAAGCCCCACGGTGTCTCCGGTATCTTCATGAGCCACTTCCAGCGATATCCACTGGACATGTTCTCTGAAAGTTTCTACCTTAATCGGAAGAAGTTGATTGATGAGAGGCTGTTGTTCATACAGGAGTGTACTGAGAATATGTTGTTAGCAGTCATGCAAGCAAATTGGGATGGAAGGCCTGAGAGTGAGTATTTAAATTATGTCTACGAAATAATATTTTAGTGTACAGTGTGAGTCTTGATCATATGCACATATTGAAATGACGGAAATACTGGATTTTTTTTCGACTAAACTCGAATGTAATGTAATGTTTGGTACTTAGCAGTGCGCAATAGGTCTTTATTATTAAATTTAAGAAGATGCCTCCAATTGCAGTATATATTATACTAGATTGTATATACTATAAAGGGTGGCAGGGACATCGACGCGAAAACTGTTATCATGGATTCAGTACATGATTCTGAACCCCCCCCTCCCCCCCCCCGTGTAGAAAAATTTCGTCAGGTATTTGAAAAAAAAAATCTGCTGTTTCATAGAAAAGTGCAATACCTATACGATCAAAATTTGCGGATTGGAGACATCTTGGTCATAGGTAATCTTTTTTAAAGTTCATGTTTTATGCCGTACAGTTTTTGCTTTTTTTATTTACTTTTATTTCATTTCAGTAACCAAAATACAAACTGAGTTATTTCTGCTGTTTCTCTTTGTATAAGAGAAAACTACTAGCTTATTTAACAATATTCTGTATTTTATTCACAGGCGAGATATCTGAGATCCAGCGCAGCATAGGGTGGGAGTTAGTCCGCGAGGTGACGACATGCTTGGGCGCGCGCGGCGTCGCGGCCGTGTGTCGCCGGCTCGCCAGCAACTACGGGTACGCCAGAAGTGGCTTCCCTGACCTTACGCTGTGGAATATACATACTAAAACGGTATTTATACTTCATTTATTTACATTTTTTGTAATAGAGCTCTTTGAGAAAGTGTTCGAAGAAGAACTGCTACTCTATTACCGAAAGGCTGGTAATAGAGTAGCAGTTCTGCTGGTAATAGAGTAGCAGTTCTGCTGGTAATAGAGCTCCAGTTTGAAGGGAAAATGCCGTTGTGTTTTCAACTTTGTCTATAAAGCTTCTTCTTTTCGTGTGGTTAGTGACTAACCTGTTGTCAGAGTTTTAAAACCGCCCATGGGCCTCTAACTTGGCCTTACATGCCATCGAGAAATATCTCTCAAGCATACTGGTTTCCTCATGATGTTTTCCTTCACCGTTTATGAAGCAAGTGATAATTATACAATACGCACATGAATCCGAAAAGTCAGCAGTGCGTGCCTTAGGTTCGAACTCGAGACCTATGACAAGGTAGCAACTAAAGTCTATTCCAATGCTTGTTTTCAATTGATGTTCAACTTTATGCGACTGTTGATATTAGAATAAATAGCTATTGAAAAAGTTATAAAATTTGTTGAAGTTGTGGTGCAAACTGAACCTTATTTTGTAATAATAAAAGTTAGATTACATTTTTGGAAACTAAATTACAAATGCAGGTTAGAATAGAGGTATGAAAAACAGGGTGTAAAGTTCACTCATCCTCTAAAAAAAAAGGGAGGATCCTCTGACCAGACGGGTATTGTGTCTGGTGGGCTACTGCCCGACGATTGATGTCGGGACGTTGTATATATACGAGCCGCGCGGTAAACCATCACCAGGTGGGTTGCCTGCTTGGTGGCCATTCAATAATTTAAAATCCAAGAGCCACTTGAATGTAAATAAGAATTAAATTATACTCGCAGTCATCCCTATTTTTTTTTCTTCACAGATAAAGTTCGTAGAAGTAAAGACAGACGCAGACAAGCCATCAATCAAGCAGCTGCAGTGGCTGCAGTTTCTACTAGAGCATGGCGTCGACGCCGGCTTCTGTTACGTGGGCGTCAACACCACACGCTCGCGGGCACGACCTCTAAACGACCTCTGAGTAGCTCTGACTAACTGACTAGTATCCTCCCACAAGATGGACCGATGACCTTGTGAAGTCTGCAGGAATCCGCTGAATGCGGAAGGCACAGAATCGGTCGCAAGTGGCGGTGCTTGGGGGAGGCCTATGGCCAGCAGTGGACGTCTTTCGACTGAAATGATGATGAGGTTTAAGGAGTGGAATTATCGTTAGGTTATACGACGCGGAATTTTTCGTGTCAAATAAATGCGCTAGGGTGACTTATCATAAAAAAAAAAAAAATGGGGTGTCTTATCATAAAGCTATGTTGTGCTGTGCTGTGCTGCATTTGGCTAATTCACTTTGATAGATTTTTATGAGGAAGCTAACAAAACTTTGAAAGCACAGCTGGGCACGGCAGCTAATCCGTTCTTCTGAGCCATTCAACTAAGCTAATATTAGTCACCCTATAGTATTTTGTTCTTTCACACAAAATACTAATTAAAGGTGGCAGCTCGATTTATTTGCGGTTATATAAATCCATTGAGAATTTATTTCTAGTCTACATAAAAATAATGACTCACAAATTCGATATTGTTTAAAAGGTTTAATTAATATTTCGTTATTTTTTGAACATACCATTTTATTATTAATTTAATTCTTTAATCAATTAAAAATAATCCTTCATTTCACTGGAAACAGGAAACTTGGTTGAATTGGTAGTATAATAGAGTATACGATCACGTATACTCTAGATTAGTCCATCAAGCTTGGTGATTAATAAAATATTTTGTCACAAGCTAAGATAGTGGCTTGGTGAAAGACGACCATGTGGCGGTCTACACACTTGATCTAGTTGGCATGATTCAGCACGGTTCGGCAGATCCCGACAATCGAATTAATATTTTGCCACCCGGCCTGTGCCGAACATGTATTGTGTGTAGCACCGACAGACAGGGAACCTCTGCCAATATTTTTGACAAAAGCCCTTTTGTAAGCTAACCGAAAGGAACCTGAAACTAACATAGTGAAGGATAATAGTTTTAATTTGAAAGTTTATGTGTAATTTGTAACCGATATATTCTTTACACCTTGTTAGATTAAAAAAGTATCAATATGCCATTATTGAATAGTTCAGTGTTTTTATTTCGTATACATTGTTGTATTATGTTAGCTTATTATGTTATATAATTTTTATGTTTTCTTTAATTAACATTACAATTTCTATGAAGATTATGATATTGATAACGTTGTGTAAATGTTATTATTAATTAAGAGCAAAAACTATTGATCAAAGTAATTATTTGATATGTGATCTCAAAATTCTCTATAACCTATTCGGTTTGTTCCATTAAAATTATGTTTAGACATGTACAGTCAACACACCAGTGATAACAATTTGTCATTGACTGCGCCTTTATGATGTAGCAGTAAGGGCGATTTTCGTAGTGCTAGTGTTGCCACTGATGTGCGGTTGACTATACTTATTGTTAATAATTAAGAAATCAATCACATGTAAATTGGTGATAATCGCATGAAAGAAGTGATTAAATTTTTTTTTTTTGATATCTTGTGTTTCATTTAACTGAATTAAATACTCAGTATTACTTCACCAACGCTGGATAAGTTCCGGTTACCTTAGGCGCGGGCCACACAGAAGGGAATTTGTATCAAAATATGAAGATACGTGAAAGGAACACCTCGTCTGCGTCCCGTCCTCGTCTCTTCTGTGCGGTACAAATGTTCCATTTTGTTTTTTTAATGTTTTTTTTAAGAGTTTGTTTATTTACCCTCTTTGCCTATTGCCCCGCCACCACAAGTCCGGCGGAAAATTGTGGAACTGGAATTTTATTGATGCAATGACAGACACTAGCGCCGCGTCTATTGGACTTGAGTGGTGGCGCGGACTCTAGACCACAGACTACAATACTATGCTCTCCCAAACTTCAGTCGTGCGTCGGAGCTTTTTTTTTATCCTGATTTTAGTTTACTGAAAGCCTGCGCCCAGTAGCGGCATGGTACGGCATCCTTTGGCATCACTACATGGACGGCAACGATACCGCGGTATCCTTGAGCATACCGTGACATCCTAGTGCTCATATACAGGAGCTGCAGGTTGCAATCAACTCGTCGGCGGCTGTAATCGACTACTGCCGCCGACGAGTGTCGATCGTTGCAGTTGCGTCTGCCGTTGGCAACGTGTCGCTCGTGTATATGAGCACTTAGGCACGCCGAAGCGTACCTACCGACGCGACACCGCGCCACAGAACACTTATTATTCTAACAGCATCGCGCTCGCGCGTTCTTTTTACACACGCGGGCGCTGCTTTGCGTTGCGCCCCACGTTTCCTTGGCATCTCGAAAGCTGTCTCGGCATCCCGATTTGAACTTTACACAGAGAAATAGCTTATCTCATGCTTAAAACTCTGGCCACGCAGGTGTATCCCGCTTGGGATGCGGGACGCGAACTCAGATTGCTATTTATTAGTTTATATGACGCAACTGCGCGCGTCGATTGTTTTATTGATGAAGATCTGACGCGCCTGTTTGAATATCAACTGCATACAAGTTAGTTGACGCAATCGGCGCGAGCGAATTCCGTCTCGTATCCCGCACGGGATCCGCCTCAGTTTGGTCAGAGCCTAAGATCTATTCTATTCTATTGTCCTCTATGGCAATTGGTGCGATTCACATAAAAACTTTTTCTGAAGATTTTCATAAAGTATTTTCCAAAGACCAAAGGAGGTATTTTGTCCTTCAAATCATTACTGTCAAGAGCTTTCATAGCACATATCGAATATGATTTTAATATTTAAACTAAAGTATTGGAAAAATCCATACGAGTCCAATTGTGTGGATTAGGCGATGTTCCCGGTGTACGTTCCACTGCTGATCATGTCTGCTGTATCCGCCGCCTCAGTAGTATTCCTGTACTGCAAGAACAGAGGCAGCAGCCGGCAAGGCTACATGGACGTGCAGGAGAAGCCCTCGGACGGTGACTGAACTACTTTAGTGATTATCTTATGTTCTATTAGTTATAATTAATAATTATACGCGTTGACCTTTTGGTTTTGGCCCTTTGATTGTGTTGCTAAAAACGGGCTCTTGTTATGAGCTGCAAGTTTCATCTGTAAGTGATGGTTGTAGTGATATTTCCTTATCCTAAACAACTGATTATTCCACCTTGTTCACGTGGGTGAAAATGTGCATTTCTTATTCAGATAAGAGTGCCAAATCAGCATGACCATATTATATTCAGATTAAGTAACATCTACTGTGCTCACGGAGCATACCTCTGTAATAGTGTATATGAGAGAATGACGTTATCTGTGCACAGATCTATGCTTCGCATGCTCCTGAAGTATTCGCTTCAGCCGTTCCTCACGCCCACAGTGGTAGCCGGGAATAGCACGAACAAATAAATAATAAAATCACAGTTTTTGTAACATTATTTATTAAAATATATTCTACTAAAATTCATAACATAGTATGTACATTTTCAACAGTACACCTCAATAGGACAATAAGGCACCTATTTCTTAAATTACATGACATTATAATCTACGACTTTTTAAACCCATAAAATAATTAATGACAATAATTATTACGCAATAATAACTTTCACCACATAACAGTACACACCAATCGAGTAACAAGGAAATATAACATATCTATTTTGAGCATTTATTAACGAATGGTTCAGCTACATATAAACAGTGTCCACACAATATACTATGTAGACACATTACAAAAATCACTTCTCTAACCTTTATAGATATAATTCTATTTAAATATAATCGAGATAAAATGCCAATATATCATATCTTCACTCCTACCTAAACTTTCAATAACGATTTCTAGTGATTTCTTATAATACCATCACCTACTTGTTACTATTTTGGTAACTTACATATTCCAAATACTAGAGCGAAATACATAGTGTAGTGCTTAACAATTTTGACTTGACACCAAATAAATTAAGATATAATCTAGTAAATAGTACAAAAATTCAACAAGTGTAGGCATGTAAATAATTTCATTAACTTTACTACAGTTACACAGCCGAATGGATGTACAAGCACTTGTAGAATCCAACACCTACTCTTAAAGTAATAAAATGTTTATATAAAAATTGGCAAACGCTCTTCCTACACCTACACACGAAAACAATTATATAAAATACAAGCCCAAAAAGTTAAGTCTAAACTTCTTGTATAATATTTCATAAAATTATTTGATCTTTTATAAAAAATTCATAATGTTCTCATTTTATATACATATTGAATAAAAATATCTATGGCTACATTTTTCTCATATATAAATCATTGCATTTCCCACAATTTCCTTATCTTTAAAGCTGCAATTTTAACTCTACCCAATAAAGCGATATGCTTGATTCTTTTGATACGAATTCTAATTTACAAATTGGTTAATAAATTCAGACATTATTCTTAATCTAATTTACGAAAAGTACGATAATTATTACGTAAAAAACGACCACAAGAAATAACCAATTACTTTGGTTCCTGGGAAAACCTAAACAATTAAAACACATGAATTGAAATCATCACCAAATAGGTATGATTTATAATTTTAAAACAGTCATGCATATCGATACATTTATATAATTATCTCAAGATATTTCATTTCAGTATTGGTTATAACCATGGTTATACTTTTGTAAAATGCATATGAAGAACTTTACATCTTTTTTCGCCATTTTCGGGAATAAACCAAGGATGTTTCCATTCTCATAAAAGCACATTGTGAGTGACAGCGTGATAAGATATCGTATGAAAGTCACTATAACAACGTAATATCGGCAGTCTTCAGCATTGTCGAATCGTGTTCGGGGCTCCTGGTCAAACAATAATGATAATTATCTACATGTTTTATAAAATCCTTAGCCCAGAATTAGGAACTAATGACCACCGTCACCCAACCACCACGATTTACATTAGACAAGTTAGTTATGATTTTTAAACTAAGTTAATATTTTAATGATTTAGCTCGTACGCTTGATTTCTATATGGCATAAAGAGAGCAAAATTTGCAATGCTTTCGCACGTCATAGGTTCTCGTAGGTATTATAAATGAAATTAATTATATAAGGTTTAAAATTAGACTTTGTTCAATAAATTGCGCACATCAACACTAAGAATAAATCATAATTGTCTACGAAACATTTCTTCCTGAATAAGTTATATTTGCTAAACGATTATGGTTTTTTTTTAAGGGAAATATTTCAAATTATAATTTGATATAGCTAGATCGCTACCTGGCATTTAGGAGACTAATCTATTTATATTATGAGATCTACTAGCAATGCGAAAATTGAATCACATGGTAAGACTTCCTCGGGAAGGCAACAGGACGGCATCCCGACATCGACGGTAAAACTGTTACAATTTTCTTTTAAATAACCGACGAAGAATTTCAACGTAGGGGGTTCAGAATCATGTACTGAATCCACGGTAACAGTTTTTCGTCGATGTCCCTGCCACCCTGTATATATGATAATATATATTATTATCCTATATCATAATAAAACCTACATTTCATAGTTATAAAGGCAGTACAATGCCTAATCCCTGTTCATTTCCTGTTGATTTGCAAGATACATAACAAATACTTATTTTAGAGCTGATCTTTCGATTATCGATATTTTTGTTAACGTCTTAATTATCGATATCTATTTAACAACAGCAGTCAGCTACGAAACCAAAACCTAAAAGTCTGTGTCTGGATGTATCATGCAAACCATCATAAGGACGAACGCAAACTACCGTGTAAAATCGATCCGAAAAAAGTCGGATATTTGACATTCAATAAAGACTTCCTACAAAAGTCGCTTATACAAAAAACGTCGGTTACAAATCAGTCACCGACAACAAACGGTTGTTTGCGTTTTCGCTAAAACGTTTAACCCCTTATTCAAAACGCGGAGTAAAGTTACAAGCAGTATTAACTGTAAAACGATACATTTTTCAAGGTTTTCAATTTGGGTTGACTCTGAGTTTATTACTACAGCTCGCTTGCACCACCAATCACAGATATGCGTTCAGCGCTTAACGTATTTAAAACATAGTTCGTTTCTGATAACCGTTTGAAGATGACAGAGACAGAATGATGTTTTAAATACGTTTAACCTTCGATCAACAATAGCACTAGATTAAGGATTAGCAACAAAAACATCGCTCAAGTGGCCGCGATTGCATATAACTTTATTATAAACCTTAACGCCCTTACATAAAGTTTATTATCGTTTGCAATTTATTTACTACTTCGATTGAAAAGTAAACGTATTTTTAAAATAAGAACAAAAATATTTATGGAAAAATAAAACATAATTTCTAAGGTTGAAAAAAAAAAAAAACTATGTTGCATAATAAGACCACAACATTATTTGTGGTCTTATTTTTGCGTCCATTTTTGATGCGCTCATCGGAAATCTGTTGTTGATCGAAGCGTTTAACTTAAAATTCATTTAGTGATTTGTGGTTCAAGTGGTTCTAAGAGGGTTAAGAATATTTGTTACAATAAGGCACTAATTACTGTATGATGAATCGTAGTAAGCTCACATATTAGGCTCCTGCTTGAAGGGAAGGAAGCTGGGCTCAGGCAGAGGTAGCTGCGGCACGAGCGGCGGCGACTCAGCGGACGACATCGGCGAGGCGTCGGCGCCTGCGTCTGTGGAGGGCTCCTCTATTGCCGCTTCTGTTGACGCCCCTGCGTGATACATTAGTTGAAGTTACGAATGTACGGGCACAGTTGTGTGTGAGAGGTTAAGATTATAATGAGCTGCTTAGTAGTGTCCAGATTCGTAAGACATTTTTGTAAGTATTTTAGCAGATACCAGTAAGTCACTATCTAGTACCCAGTATAAATAAACTAGAATCCAGTTGATGACTGCCTCGTTGGTCTAGTGGTCGCAAGCGCTACTGCTGAACATGAGGTCCTGGGTTCGATCCCCAGGTCGGGCAAAGTGTTATTGGGTTTTTCCATCTGAAATTTCTCAGTAGCAGCCTGGAGTCTGGATTTGTGCCCGGTTGATGGCAATAGGCTCGCCCCCTATTACATGGGACTTAAAACATAACTGGCGAAATGTGGGTGAACCTGCTACAGGGACACCTCTGCACAACCCTTCGGGGAAACAAGGCGTGATGTTATGTTATTTAGAATCCAGTTACGATCCAGATGCTAAAACAGGCCCTTGAAATCTCACTAAGGTCGCGATATTGAACTAACTTAGCACGTACGACTAAGTGCTATTTCTATCACTGTCAAACTACAAGAGCAAGATAGTGACGGGAACATGTCGAAGTCAAAGGACGCGCTATGTAACGTTTATAGATCTCGGCCTAAGAATATTGTTAAAAATCATATGTTTAAAAAAAATCTAAGTCCCGGTTTCTTCCACATTGAATTACAACTATTTATTTTGATTTTTTAATATTGTTTAACGTTTCCGAGCCCTGGCGTGAATAGAACAAAATTTAGTATAGTCTAGAAGGTTTAAAAAGGATAGAACATAATCTCACGAAATATTGGGGTTTAAATTTTTTTTTCGGAGTGCTTTATCCCGTAGTTTTTGTCTTTTATCATCTTTGGTAATAAAACAAGAACGCGAAACCGTATACGTAACCAATCGTAGCAGTTAACAAGAGATTTCACAATCTGTCACCTAATTATTATGTTAATTAGCCTTTCAGAAACCGGGTGTAGAAGGTCACGTCCTCATTGAAAGCGATGGTCACCCTCTTTTATATGAATACGGCCGCGTCCTTTTCAAAAGAGATTGTTCGGTGAAAATTAACGCGTGGGCGCGCCGACAGAGGGCAGTTCCTGCTTTTCTGAACAAAAAGTGATATTTGCACGCGACCGATCGCTTTTAAATAGGACGCGGGGTAGTGGCATACCCGCACGATCAATCAATTCGCGTTTGTACGCCATAATTCTTACAAAATGATCGCGTAACTCGCGAGAAGGTTGCTTTTGGTTAAGACATGGAGTAAATCTGTATACTAAAAACCATATGACATGGTGACCGACCTCCAAGTAGCATCTCCTGCAGCAGACTATCAACATGGGCGACTCCGAACAGCTTGGCGAACTGTATCTGTTCGATCATTTGCCACGTAATGCTCTGTAATGGCGGCAAGCATAGCAGGAGCTCTCCGAAGCGGCCGCGCCCGTCGTACTGGCGGTCGCTGATGTAATCTTCTAGGTTTATCTGGATCTGGTAGCGGAGTTGCTTTATCTTCTGTGGCTGGGAGAGGCCTTTCGCATCTGGAAAGTGAGGTTTTGTTATTATATTGGGTGAACGTGGCCACCACACATTGGGCACAAACATTATAGGATAGATGAATCGTCGATAGAAAAAAAGGAAGGTGGTTACAAATATTTTCGAAGAAGTGGATTTGAGGGTTGCAAACGCAAAATAAACCCCGTCTTCGCGAGCGCACTCGGGAAAGCCTTTGAAACTGTTTGATATCGCCACAGATGTTCGTTCAAGTTTGTACTTTAATACACTAGTTTTAAAGTGTAATATTCAATGTCATAAGAAAAGCCTTAACATTTTAAGTACAGACAAACTATGTTCTTAATATCCTTCGGCAAACCTCGTGTTTCGTCAGTTGTCGGATTTCTATCAGTTGCCCTTTGCATTTGGTGCAGACCGGACGCTCTCAATCGACTTGGAAGTATAATAAGTTTTTAAGACTCTTTTAATTTAATGTAATTTATTTAAAAAATGTGTAGAAAGCCGCTAAAGTCGCAGGCACGACAGATAGGAAAATAGTTTTACAGCTCTATATAGTTCACACGGAAATCAATACAAAACAACAATAAAGTACTTAGTTCTGAATTTAAATTGTTATACACGATAAATCTAATAATTGATGAACACGGAAATTAGCATTCGTTGGTATTCGGAAATCCGATGATACCCGAGGGACATTAGGAAAATATAAATACTGTACTTAATCACGTACCTATAGTATTTATTACAATAGTAGCTTAACTCCTACCGAAAGACCTGGCAAAAGAATTGTGTGGAGAAAGGAGAGAGAAGCTTTTGCCCTGCAATGGAACAATACAGGCTAGTTTAATTAGATTAGATTTAATTAGGTATAGTGTACTTACTAGGGTCGAAAAACACGATGGCCTTGAGACACGCGAACTCTGTGTCGTCGATGTCTATCTCTCGCAGCGGCTTCACGATCTCGTCCATCACGCGCATGCCGATCATGCTGATGTCTATGTCCATGCGGCCGTCTGTAATAAGAATAGGACAAGTTATGAAAAAACACGATGTTTTTGAGATGGGATATCGGCAGGCTATTTTTTTTTGTAGTGTTATCTCTGGCGTAATCACTTCTTAGCTAAGTGCTTTTTATTGTTTTTATTAATACAAAAAAAGAAAAAAACTCAAAGCATTTATTTCAAATAAACCAATTACAGGCACTTCTGAATTGTCAAAGAGTCAATCAGACAGAAAGATAAAGCTAGCTGGCCATCCTAAAGCGTAGTAGATTCCTAAGGAGAAGAACGGGCAAGAAACTCCACGGACTCTTATAAATCAAAATATTGGTTACAGCATTTATGTTGAAATTATACACACTTGAGAGAACGATAATGTAGAAAGACCTGCACGTTAAAAAGTGCTATAAAGTAGTAAGGTGGAGAATTAGGTGAGTTGAATACCGATGTTGTGCTTGGTGATGATACAGTTGTTGCCGAGCAGCAGGATGTCGTTGAGGTGCAGAGAGCGACGCGCGCAGCCTAATAGCAAGTGTTCACCTGCGTGTGCGCGTAGAAGAGCCACCTGCAAATATATAAGGCATGTGTCAGGATATATATTGTCATGTCGTATTTTTTCAAAACGTGTGTGTTTTTGAAAATGTGTAACATCTTTTCTCTCGCTTTCCTGCAATCTGTGGGAGTGATTTCGTGAAATGGGACGGAGGTGTGACACAGAACGCCGGGAAAGTGCGCGCTATTTGATTTGACTGATAAGCGCGCGCGGTGCTATAGTTGGCCGTCAGAAACGACCTTGCAGAGGCCCCGCCCCTTTAATGTTGCTTATTACCAAGGCTCGCTTGTTTTTTTTTCGTTTATGTAAAGTCGATGAAATGAATATTTATAAAATATCGAACGTATAAAATGGGAAACGACCGATGGCAATACGTGGTCTAACTTCATGCAATTACCCTATGCTATCGCAAATAAATGATTATGATTAAAATTAAGTGTTAAGCGATTTTGAACCATGTGCGGTGCAACTATTAAGCCTAGCACACATTACAGCCGCAACGGACCGCAGCTCAAAGCATTTTCACACAAAAAAGTGCGGTGCGGTCCACCTGTAGTGTTGGTTGGTATATAGAAAATGTACGAGTGATGAAAAAGGATTTTGAAATGGAAAAAGAGGATTTGCATGGCGATGCGGCGCAGCCAAAACCAAACGCTAACCTTTAGGCTGCGTTCATACATGCGCGATTTTTGTCGGCGCGAAGCGAATGCGCGTATCGACGAGTCGCTCCCTCCTCAGAAACTTTTGAATTTAACACGTTGAGGGACACTAAACGCCCCCAGACGTAATAACAATAAAACTTCTATTGTGTCTCGTTCAGTGTCCTTGAATGCGTTAATAGTTAGTCCCTTGTCTTAACGTACATTTTTGATCGATGTAACGTACTCGCAATCGCACAGCGCCTGCGCCACCTCACACCTCGACAACCCGGGACTTCGATATTCAAATTACATTTATCGGGACGATAAATGTAATTTGAGATGTATTGATGTGTCATAAGACTCAAATTATATTCAAAGCGAGTTAGACGCGGGTGCTGACGCGCGTGGCGTGCGCTTAGCGGGCGCGTGCCGCAAATGGTTATGGTATTGTCCCTGCATATCTCATCTTACCTGATCGTCTAGATGTAGCTCAGTGAAAGCGGGGATGTACTTGGCCCACTCCACCAGTATGAGTAACTGCTGTTTGATGGAGTCGCACACGTCGTTGATCTTCGCGAGCTTACGGTTGTTTATCTCTGCGTCCGTTACGTTGTTCGTCTGTGAATGAAGGAGCAACATTGAAATAAAAGATTTCATTGGAAAGTAGAGAGGATACCTATTAAAAAATATTCGTTTTATTCGATCACGTGATTAAAAAATGGTCGGGTTTTTGCATTACTCCTCATAACCGCGAATGTATGAAAATGCAGTATTAAGTAGTCAGTATCCTATTAGTCATTTTCAGCACGCGTAGCATGACCACCGTAGAAACGGGTTTTGTCGACGGAAGAATAGACAAACTGACAGATTGTGATTGTTTATCTGTCATTTTGTCTATCCTTCCGTCGACAAAACTCGTTTATATGGTGGTCATGCTACGCGTGTTGGACGTATTTAGAAGCGCTGTTCAAACTTCAATGACCAAACTTCGAATTATTTTAATTACCACAACGTAATTATTTTTGGCTACTGTCTTTTTAGAAACGTATTGTGCGTGTAAATGAACAAAATTTCTTTAACATATGTAGATTGAAACTAAAGTTAGTGAATTTTCAATGTCATACATAATGTTAATAAAAAAAGATTTCTTAATTTAATAGTTACTTTGTTTCGTAGTTTAATTTATATTTAAATTACATATTAGCTAATAGGCTAGATCGAAATGTGAATAAGGTATCATCAACTATGGTATTTCATAAAAGGAAAAAAAAAAAATATATATAAAGACAATAAATACTTCTAGCGCTTCCTGAGTTTAAACTGTGTTTAGCAAGGTTCTAGCAACTCTTTGACATTTTGTTTTCTTCTGCGTTAATATGCTAACATAATTGATGTATACTAACCTCATCAATAACCTTCCTGCTGAGCAGCTCGGCGTTGAGTAGCGACACGACTGACAGCCCGTTGGCTTGCGTGGGCTCTTCATAAGATGGCCGCCTGCAGTTGATACGATCCCGCTCATTTTGTACCGCTGAAAACATACACCAATACTTACAATACAGAATTATAAATATATAATGCTTAGGTAAATATGGTTGAATAAAGAATAAAGCCTTTCCCCACACAGAAAAAGAATGAGCAATATCACCAAGTTTGCTTAAGGTGGATCCGCAATGGCAGCCCGTGAAATCCAAATTTTCTTACGTTTTTTGCAATTAGCAGGACAGTGTCAGGTTGCATCTTGATTAAAATATGATTTGCGACCATTAAAAATATGTATTTACAGAATTGTAATCAAAAGAATTAGAAATACAACTCCTTAAGTTAGAATTAGCCCCAAATGTCATGATTTCATGAAATAGTCATTCAATAGGGTAATATGAACTTATAGAGTTGTTTTGATGATTATTATTCTGTTATTGTTGTGTTCTGTTGTTGTGGTGCTGGTTATATTTGTTGCGGTCGTGAATCATATTTTAATCAACATACAACCTGAGACTGACCTGCGAATTGCAAAAAACGTAAGAAAATTTTAATTACGCGGGCGCTTAGCGCATCCCCCTTAAATCCAGGTTTTAATATCGTTTTAAAAAAAAAAACATGCATACAGGTTGGCAGGAACATCGAAATTTGTTAAAATTGTTACCATGGATTTAGTACATGATCCTGAAACCGTTGAAATTATTCGACGGTTATTTAAAAAAAAAAAAAACAGCTGTTTTATAGAAGAGTGCAAATACCTACGCGGTCAAAATGTATGGAATAACAGATTATTTTTTTAAAATCGAAGAAAAATTTCAACGCAGGGCTGTTCAGAATGCAGGCCGATTCCCGGCCACCGTAGGCGCGGGCTTGCGGACGGTGAGCAATAATGGGTAACTCGCCGTCCGATAAGGACCAGGACCGAGTTGACGGCGCGTTGTTCCACGCGCGCCTCAAAGAGATGTCAGCATAACTGAAGGGGTCCGCTAGGGCCGATGCCTGCCGGGGTTGCGGGTTTGTCCGCAAGGGTTACCGTGGCCCCTGGTAAAATACAGGCAACTGAAGGAACATGGGTGGGTTTTAGTCAGTAAGAGTCTGATACTCGCTCCGTCCAGAGCAGGAGAATTAATTGATAATTTGCACTCTGCAAATACCTACGCGGTCAAAATGTATGGAATAACAGATTATTTTTTTAAAAACGAAGAAAAATTTCAACGCAGGGCTGTTCAGAATGCAGGCCGATTCCCGGCCACCGTAGGCGCGGGCTTGCGGACGGTGAGCAATAATGGGTAACTCGCCGTCCGATAAGGACCAGGACCGAGTTGTCGGCGCGTTGTTCCACGCGCGCCTCAAAGAGATGTCAGCATAACTGAAGGGGTCCGCTAGGGCCGATGCCTGCCGGGGTTGCGGGTTTGTCCGCAAGGGTTACCGTGGCCCCTGGTAAAATACAGGCAACTGAAGGAACATGGGTGGGTTTTAGTCAGTAAGAGTCTGATACTCGCTCCGTCCAGAGCAGGAGAATTAATTGATAATTTGCACTCTGCAAATACCTACGCGGTCAAAATGTATGGAATAACAGATTATTTTTTTAAAAACGAAGAAAAATTTCAACGCAGGGCTGTTCAGAATGCAGGCCGATTCCCGGCCACCGTAGGCGCGGGCTTGCGGACGGTGAGCAATAATGGGTAACTCGCCGTCCGATAAGGACCAGGACCGAGTTGACGGCGCGTTGTTCCACGCGCGCCTCAAAGAGATGTCAGCATAACTGAAGGGGTCCGCTAGGGCCGATGCCTGCCAGGTTTGCGGGTTTGTCCGCAAGGGTTACCGTGGCCCCTGACAACATACAGGCAACTGAAGGAACACGGGTGGGTTTTAGTCAGTAAGAGTCTGATACGCTCTCCCGCTCCGTCCAGAGCGGGAGAGTTAATTGATAATTTCCCATAAAAAAAGGGCTGTTCAGAATCATGTACTGAATCCATGGTAACGGTTTTTGCGTCGATGTCCCTGCCATCCTGTATACTTAAAAACTGCATTTTGCCGTCTGCTTATGTTCTTTAGATAATAATGTAGGTACATAATGAATTTTATTATTGTATCCCTTTGTTTTCATTTCGGTAGGTATATTGAGTCGAAGGGAATTACCTCTTACCCATACAAAAAATCTATGTGCAATAATATAATCAATATTCATTTCTCACTAGTTAATTTAAAAGCCAACATAAACACGTCAATTTCCTTGTTTTTAGGCACATACGTATGTAGAACAGGGAAAATAAATAAAATAAAATTACATATTTCTGAACTTCATTAATGATTCCTGAACACAGAACTGTTCAGGAATAATTAATGACGTTCGTACGTAGCAGTAAGTCTGAAATATGCGGTTACCTTGTGACGAGAAACGAATAATTCGAATGAATTGAAATAATTAAACGTATAAATATCCATTTAGATTAGCTTCCAATGAATCTGTTTGCGTAGTTACGACAGTACGGTGAATAATAAGTTAATTATTTGTTATGTAGAGTCTGTCTCTTTTATGGATTTTTCATTGTGTTTAGATTTCAAATAACTCATAATACTCTAAATTTATTCTGAATCTAAAATTAATTCTACATAGCTTTTGTCGCCGATTTCGTCTGCGTATATTTTATATTTCATCAAAGTTCCAGGCTATCTCCTTACCATTTTATATATAAATATAAAATATAAATTAAATATATATAATACATTTTATCGAAATCTGTTCAGCGGTTTAGACGAGACAAGGTAACAGACGGACAGAGTAACTTTCGCATTTATAAAATTACTAGGTTCCGCCAGCGAATTCGCCCGTGTGATATCTTTATAAATTATAGCCTATGTTACTCAGTGATAATATAGCATTCTACGGGTGAAAGATTTTTTAAATCGGTCCAGTAGTTTTTGAGTTTATTCATTACAAACAAACATACAAAAAATCAAACCTTTTCTTTTGATAATATTACTTTAGATTTGTGTAAAAGTATTGATTTCTAATAGTATATATGTCCATGATTACCGCATTACGAGTGACGGTACTGAATACATTATGTACATTACATACGTACCTACTACATTGTTCAATAAATGCGGTAATTAAAGTATTATCGTCTGCTGAAGATAATATAGGTTGGCGACCTATCCACTGGTTCCGAGAAGCATTGAGGACAAACAAATACATCGTATTAATATTATGATTGTGAAGGGACATACTGTCTGAACTATTAAGCTAACGGGAATTAGAGCGGGCCGCACCCGCACTCTACAGAAAATGTGTTGCGCTGCGACCCGTTGCGGCATACGCGGGTAATGTACGCTTGGCTTTAAACTATAACATTTTTAGATTCGATTTATAGGTTTTATCGAACTGAACATTCAATATTTTCATTTACTTAATAACTCCCTAAAAGAAAAAAATACAAGGTGTTTGTTTTAAACCTTTTGGGCTGGCATTGCAATTTTTGTATAACACAGCAGATGTTTTTTCGATACTTCCGAATTTTTTAGTCGACTTCGTAATTTCTTTAACACTCTACAATACAAATGTTCTTGTAATTGTTTATTTTTTGGGTTGGGCAATTTTCAATTAACTTCTCCCGCTCTGGGCGCTCTTACTGACTAAAACCCGCGCGTGTTCCATCAGTTGCCATGTTGCCAGGGGCCACGGTATCCCTTTTGGACTTTCCCGCAACCCCGACAGGGAAGATTACCCCCTACATGCAAACTCATAAAATTTACCTCTGTGTAATATTAGTATAGATAAGGTTGAGTGTCACTGGCACGTCTGTATGACAGACAGTTAAATAGTTTCAACTTTAGTGAAATTTTAATTTACTGCGAATCGTTGTCAAAACTGGAAACGCATTTACGAGGTCGACTATATCAAGGTATAGTAAAATTTCTTTATATTCAGGTAAACCAATGATTTCAAATAAGCCCTGTCCTTAAAGTATCAAACAGAAAAGCATGCAGTCGTTTTGAGAACATCGGTAGGTACCTATAGGCTTAATGTTGTATTTCTCACCTTCTTTCTTCATGCCCGCCTTGAAGCATTTCCTTAGCCTACAGTATCTACATTGGTTTCTCTTGTCTTTGTCCACCACACAATTTCTGCTGAACCTAAAACAATTGAACATAAATAGGTTAATATCTATATAATAAATATGAAATGCTGTTTGTTGGTAAGCGCATCACTTCAGAACGGCTGTACCGATTCAGCAAAAAAAGGATGAATTTTCTAAAATCCTTCCTCTCACCTACGCGTTATATTTTAAGAACTTTTGTGGACAATTCCATGCTTCTATACCCATTTAAGCTGTGCGTTGTCTGTCAGTAAATTTCTGTTATTTATTAAGTAGATTTATGGTAGAAATGTTGTATGGATGCATAAAATCATGGAACTGTTCGATAAAATGTCCAAATCCAGTTTCGGGGCTGGAGAAAAGTTAGCGGAACCACGGGTTACAAATAGTTGATGTATGAATTTGGTTATAAAACATGAGTTTTGTTCTAGAACCACATAAACCCATGTTAGTAAACCTGTAGTATCAGGTGCAATACTAAAATGCAGCCTATAAGGTACTGAGAATTTTTGACAAAATGATCTGTAACTGTTAGACAAGCTTAAGCTATCTTACTTAGGTATTCTAGATCATAGCCTAATCAGTCTGTAACGTTCTCGCTGCTAGGAAACAGGCCTCCTCTCTGTGAGAAGGAGTGGGCTGTAATTCACCGCGCGAGCCCACATATCTTCGAGTTTTTGGTTCTAGGACATGAATTGCATTTTACTTTACCGTTTTGAGAGCAGTAGTGATGAAATAAATTACATAAAGTAAAGCGTCTATGTGGGTTCGAACTTATGACCAACAACTCGTAAGTCCTGTTACCACTTGGCCACCACTACTCATTCTAGAATCTATAATGAGCATTTAACTACAAAAAAGAAAGTGTTAAAATAAAATAAGTGGTAAATGTCCAAATTGATACTTACTTAAACAGGTTTGTTTACGAAAATGTAAAATTAATATTAATAACAGAGAGGCATCTAAATAAAAACCCTCAAGGTTATACATAATATTTGCCTATATAGTTACGTCAATAGAAGCCATAGAAAGGTTGGTAATCTTTTTTTATAAGTTTTTTATGTCATTTCAATTAATATTGAGATGTTGTTATTTTAGCCTCACGGGCCTATTAATAGAAATTACATAATATTTATGTAAATACAGGGGACTTTCTGAGATAAAATCGCAGCAATGGGTAGCTAGCTCGCCGTCCGGTAAGGACCAGGCCCGGTTCGACGGCGCGTTGTGTTCCACGCGCGCCTCAAAGAGATGTCAGCAGAACTGACGGGGTCCGCTAGGGCCGATGCCTGCCGGGGTCGCGAAGAAGTCAGAAAGGGAGATCGTAGCCCCCGGCAACATGGCATATGAAGGAACACGGGTGGGTTTTAGTCAGTAAGAGTCTGACACGCCCTCCCGCTCCGCCCAGAGCGGGAAAAGTTATTTGATAATTTCCCACCAAAAAAAAAAAAAAGAGTTAAAGGTAATATGGGCAACGCTCAAGGAATTCTTATCTCGGTTTTTTTTTTGGTATAATTTTACTGCATTGTAGCCAATTATTTTTTTAAATATAAAAATATAAATTACTTAACTGTTTTAGTTAAAGCATATTTCCTTATAAGAATCTTATTCAATGTTGTTAATATGGAACAATAAATTTACCTCTGCATGATGATTCCCAGTAATAAATATTATGAATGACGTATTAAGTGCATAAACTAAAAACGTTCCATGAATTAAATTGTGTGTAATAAACATAATGGATTTAATAAGCATCCACCTATATAGGTAATTAATGACGTAAAGAAACTGACACAAAAACACGATCATATTTAAGAGGAAACATGTTTCTCAGTCATGGTAAACCGCATTCAACTCACAAATGATTTAATTGACGTAATACCATACAAATTATATGTAATAAAAAAAACATTATACTGTATGGACGTTTGAAGGACTAATCAAACTTCACTTAATGTATTTTGACAGCGACTATACGAAAATGTACGAATTACGAATTCACTCTTTCGAGTACGGTTTGTACTGAAAGTGACTTTTAGCTAAAGTTTAATTGCTTTTCGGAATAGGAATGATGACTAAATTTTTTTTTTGTCCCACAGGTAGATTATTAAAAAAAATTGGACACATATTTTTCCTTTTTTACGTAACCAAAAGATTACGGGGATACATTGAATTAAAATGCATGACGTCACGTCTATTTAGATTTTATATTTAGTTATGACGTAGCGAGCCCCACTGCGTTTTATCGAAGTCATTTTTAAAGCAAAAAATACGTGTCTAATTTTTATTATTTTTATTTGACTAACGGACTAAATAGATTTTCTTTTCTTTACCCTTGCCGTCATCCGTATTCAATGTTATTACATGAGTCAACAGTTTGTGTTATTTAAATGTTACATAAGTTTTGATTTCTCAAAAATGAAGTTGACTTTCGACCTACAATTTTCTATATAGTCTATATTTTTTAAATCAAATTAGATTTGTTACAGCTGCAGCGGCAATCATGTCATTTGGTTTAAATAGGTCCTTATTTTTATTATTTTATTTATCATTTATATAGATTCTTTTATAATATATGATAACGTTGTATACGTTATCACATTCACAAAATCAAAATTACTGTTGTAGACTTGTGGACCATTTTTTATTTTATTAAATACCTGGTACTTGTTGATAGGCCTACACAATCCTCTCATACCTATTAACACTGTAATTTGTAAACATTGTAGAAACCATTTATTTTTAAAAGAGTAACAACCGTGGCGTTTTTTGCGGGCTCTTCTCCATAGGAAGCTACCAATTGGAACCGAGCACCTAGCTTCTCACGTTTCATAAGGGCCCTTGTAGGTTTATGTGAAATAAAATAATTCGAATTTTTACTTTGATGTTGACGATTTCGATTCTCATTTTACTGCAATAACGCCAACAACGCCTGCAAAGCTACGGTGTTTAATTTGTAAAGTGCGAAATAGCTCAAAAGTGATATTGAAAGTATGAAGTTAGAATAAGAGCTTTGTCCGGTCTAGCCGAATTGATACCTATTAGGTATTTGTAATAATAATAAAAAAGTGCAGTAAAGTGTTATATTTAGTTTAGTTTCTTTTTTATAGCGTAAAAGAATTTTTCGATAAAAAAGTAACAGATAAATATAAGATAAGATACTGAGTTTTAATTATATTACTTTATGTATCTACTATTGTTAGGTAAGTGTAGATACAAAAACCTCATAAACAATGTTTTTAGAAATGTTATAATTATAATTTAAAAAAAAATGTGTCATATACAATTTATACATTTAAAAAATTTAAATATTAGTATGCCAGTGCATGGCGAAACATGTAAGATCAAAACTATATTAATAAGACCTTAATGTACCGTGTTTTAAAGCAAATAAATACTGGATATCCGGTAAATAATGGATAACCTAGAAATAGCATTTAAAATACAATAACAATATATCTCCCAGATCATAAGATACGATTTTTTTGAAAAATATACAAGGCAATATTTAGTCACATTATTTATGCTTCTCTGTCCACATAGTTAATGTACAATATTACAATAACAAATACCCGATGGAATTCATTCATTTGTGGTCGTGGTGAAGAAAAATGTAAAATAAGGTTAAAAAAAAGTTAGTTAAAATCTTAGGTACTAATTGGGATATATTATGTTTGCATTTTTTTAGAACCGCCTTATTGTCTACTATATGCTATTTCTAGGTTATCCATTATTTACCGGACACCCTGTGTATTCTATTCACAATTGTTGATCATTTTTATAAATATTCGCACTCCCGCGCTGTCTAACGTGCGAATCATGCCTGACGAATCTGTGTTGTCCCTATTTGGCATGCTCCCAGATTCGGCTAAGGTTGTGGCCTGTGGGGTTCCCACCGATGCAGATGAAGCGAATACCACAGGCTTGCCAACTCCTATCATTCACCAGTTTCACAAGTGCAGTCGTGAATCCACAATTATTTATTTATTTATGAAAATCTTACCTAAAACTACCATTACAAATCTGCGATCCAATGCGATAGAGTGGCCTTACATGTTAACTCCTTAATCTACATCCTATAAAATTACATACTATATCATAAATCTTAACCTACATCTAAATAACATATTATATATAATGTAACTTTTGCGAATTCACTCAAGTTGCACCACAATACATCAACCCTCTCGTGAACCTCGTTCACCACTCGCATGGCTCTAGTGAGAGGAGTTCTCGCCAGTAGGTTGGTTCTGGCTGCAGGCACAGCAAGCAGGGGCGAGAGATAACACACCATAATCATATTTTATTAGATACAATTTAGCAACAAAAATCTGTTATTTCGTGATTCAATCTGTTATTCATGCTCATCTGGAATTGGGAAAAAAAAAATGTGAGCAATATCCCGTGTGCGTCAATTTTAAACAGTTTTGGTGTCTGGGCGGATATCTATAATATTTCAATTTTGTTTATATACAGGATGTTTTTTTAGGGCACTATGTTTTGTAAATAAATATATTGGGTGATCAAACTAAGAGAAATGAAAAAACAAAAAAAAACATTTAAACACACACATCACATTCAAGCATTCACAACATTCCATATTTAAACATTTAGTTACTGTCTAGTCTAGATATTTACAATATTTAGCTTTTTATGGGCATGATAAAAACGTATAAATGAGAAATAAGATACTAGTAGCTAAATATACTCTACCTACTATCAGAGTGTGAAACAGTAGGCAGATGAATTACGCCCGTCTTAATAGGCTGTGAGTGCTGTGACAAATCAAGATGGATGACGCCTTCAACTAGCGCCTGTAGTCCTGTGCCGACTTAACCAATTGACCGTCGTACATTACATGAATTTCGTTGTTTTCCACTACGTTGATTAACCAAACTATTTCAACGAATCAGTGATTATAAAACCATGACCTTGCCTACTGGTACTTATCAAAACATGTGTAGTTTGAATTAATTATGATCCTTGACATAAAATCGTTGCGTTTCCGTCTCCTGTACATTTGTAAATATTATTGTAATGGCGTAGTACGCACTACTGTGTAAGAGGATCCACGACACGTGTCTTATTGTAACCCTAGATTGAAAATCAAGCAAAATTTGTATAGTGCATTGTGCATTGAAATAAGCCACCGTCAGGCAGACTGCAGACACCACGTCATGACGGACGGTACCATCGAGCACGTAGACACCTCGGCGGCCACCGTTAGCATTAGCGCATTGTTAACACCTTTTCATATAAACCAATCATGAACCATTTACTAGCACAAATCATACAAATTACGTATAGAAACTGACAGCTTTGAAGGTGGTCCGTAATAGAAGTTGTGCGCTCAACAAACTTTGTGGACAACCTCTTTCTAAATTATTGATATCCATAAGTAAGTTTCTTTACCTGCATGTGTATAAATGGTTTTTCCTGACGCTTCTTCTGAAGAAGCCCTTGCAGCCGTCACAGGAGGAAGCTCCGTAGTGCTTGCCGGTAGCGCGGTCGCCGCATATTGCGCAGTGCTGTGACAGCGCCACAGACGACGCCGCGCTGGCCTCGCTGCTACTCGTCTCCAGCTGCATGTCGCTGTCTGGAACAAAAGAGTGATAAACTTTAGTATTTGTATAACGATTCTGGGCATACAGGATACAATATTATATTGATAGGTCTAGGTACATCGAGAACCCTACGTAGAAAAACCCTAACCAAGCATAAATAGCTCGTAATTAGATTTTATCTGCCCGAAAGATCTAGCACAAGTGTTGGCATGAAGAAGTATTTGTAGACACGCATTTGGGTATGAAAAAGATGCTTAATTTAATTACAATTTACAGTGTGTGTTTTCAGAAGTAGTTTGGATGTGGCGGTATAGACATCGCCCGAGTCCACAATAGGAGTAACTGATGGTCAGGATTCAGCCTAAAAAAGCCTGGACGGTTGCCTGACAGTCGACTTAACATTAGCATAGCATACCATCGATATTTTCCAGTTATTGTTTTGTAAAGAAAACATTCACCCCGGGTAAAAACCAGACCTAGGTATGACTAGAAACGACCACATCAGGGAAAACGACGTCAAACAATGTGGCTGTACGTCATTCAAGGCTCCATTATTCAGCTGCACGTGTATAAGTTTGGTAAGTTACTGAAGTAAACAATAACATAATATCGTGAATTTAATACCTAATTGTTATAGAGTACGTCAGTATACGTTGAGAATCCAACAGAGTGCAGCCCAGCGCGTTGAAAAGACATACTGTTGGATTTTAAACCCTCGGCGCTAAGCAGTGCGTTGAAAATCCAGTGCGCGAAATTAAAATCGCCCGTGCCAGCCTGGGCTTACTAGACAGGCTACTAGTCTAGTAGGTATTTATGTTTATCGTATTTCATTGTATAATTGTGTCTTTTCGAGCTTCGGAAAGCACGTTATGTTTGTTGGTCCCGGTTATCATTCGTAGATCTCTGATAGTCGTTACGGGTAGTCAGAAGCCGAAAAGTCTGACAACCAGTCTTATCAGGGGTATCGTGTTACCCAGTAACTGGGTTGTGGAGGGCACATAGTCGATCTAAAATACTGGTATTCAACTGCATCTGGTCAGATTGGAAGCCGACCCTAACATTGTTGGGAAAAGACAAGGCAGATAGATTTAATAGTATAATGAGGTGAGTTTATAGTTTATGTTGCCGAAATCTGAAGTTCGATAAAAGTTTCTGAACAATTTTAATGAATTAAAACATAAGTATATTAATTTTTCAAATTATTAGAATAGTGAAGTATATTGTAGCAAAGAACGAGCAGCCTGTATTGTACATATAAAAAAGCTGACTACAGCTATTACTATTTAGTAGTTACCTAAGTTGATATAATACCAGCCGAGTTTAAATTAATTGTTAACCCTTCAGGTGAAAGTACTTACTGGTGAATATGAACCACTTTCATAAAAGGAGCAACTCGTAATAGTGGAGCTTAATAGTAATGCTCAAATTTGCCTGTTATTGAAGAAATCAAGAAAAAATATTTTTGTTATACAGGATGTTTTTTTAGAAAATGACAACCCGTAAAAGGAAGTTGCAAGAATTTTTAGAAAAGTCACCTTGACCAAAAGTGCAAACCAAATGGTAAGTTAGTACCTACTAGTAAGGAAATTCACAATTTAAAATTAATACCGAAAAAAATAAATGAGATTATTTATACAATTTTACGGACTACAAAGGCAGTATTTACTAGTCAACCAAGGGTGGTGAAGAGATATAACATGGCAGGTGCATTTTTGGTATTTTATCTTATTTTTGGATTAACTTCGCTAAACCAAGAGAGATAACTTTCAATAACTGATTCATAATAATTTCATTCACGTGATTACGCTTTCACGTAGATACCTACCTAAAGTACAAGGTACGTTACTAGCTAGAGTGACCTAGAACGATTGAATTATTTCAAATGTTTATTGAGAGTAATAGGTTTATCTTTCTTTAACCCTAACTGATAGCACGGAGTTGAATTGACCAATCAGACTTCGACACATCATTGTATCTATTTCAGATTTACACCCAAACTGTAGTGGTTTGTACTGTGTAGTTCTAGTTAGAGAAAGTACAGGTCATCCCCTTTATACACGCGGTTTGATTCCAATCGTGTCAAAAGGAAGGATAGTGGTGTGCTCAATTTGCGAATAACAACAAACTGTGGTGAGTAATAGAGACTGCTAAGCGTCGTCTCGGACAATATTTTCTATGCAAATAAATAACATAAATAAATGAAATTGAACAGCTTTTTACTAAATGCATATGAAAGTATATGATAGGTATTTAACGATTTATTTTTTATTTTTTTATTTTTCTGTCTGTCTATTTGTTCCGGCTGATCTCCGAAACGGTTGGACCGATTTTGATGGGGCTACTTTTATTTTAGAAAATAGAATTAGGGTCCACGTAACTATATTATTATTACTATATTACGATATTGTCCGATTTTGATAGGGCTATTTTTATTTTAGAAAGTAGAATTAGGGTCCACGTAACGATATTAGTTACGATATTGTCCAAAAAGCATGGCACAAAAGTGAGAAGATCTATTGTCAGCAGCGCGACCGGGTTGAACAAGATTGCCACTTGCCAATGATGATGCTGATTATTGTCCGAATAGGTCAGCGAAATCCTGTTCACAGTCACCAGTCACCAAGTTTGGCAAGAATGATGTTATGATAATTCCAGAGTTGTATTGAACACGACTTGTAAACCCCACAAAAATTGGAGTACCGTAGTTTTATTCTTTGATTACACCATTTTTAACAACTACTGTCATTCTATTGTTTAACACTATAAAGGCTCGTGCAAACGGGCGCGATATCGCGGGCGCACATAGGCAGCGCCCGCGATATCGTGCTGGTCTGCACAAGCCATAAAGAAAAGAGAATAATTAGGTACGCAGTGTTCCATTAAGAAATCCGAATTCTATTGTTGTGATTGCATCATATACCTACTTCTACATGATAACGTACAAAACTGTAATTAAACATCATTCTTTGTAAGGTGTTAACTGTTATCAGCATAGATTACAATAAGCAGCTGAAAACAAGATAAAAAGGCAAAATTCATCCAAATATATTATATTCAGTCATCAGTATTTTTAAACGCTGATAAATTGTAAATTTCTTTACCTAATTGTATGCAAATGGCCAAAAAATCAATATTAAATGGCTAATGTGCAAATAAAAACGTGATTACTAGAGTGTGGTGTCAACAAACCTTCATTGAACGTCATGACAGGCCGCACCTCCTGCGGGGGACTGCGTACTACGGGACCGTAATACGGGGTACTGGCGTGCTTGTCCCACTGCGGCTGCGCACTCATCATGTAATCCACCGCGCTGTACATTGGACACAACTCCTGTGACGTCATCTCGTAACCGAGCACCGGCATCTTCCAGCCGCCTACCACTCAACAACACCCACGTCCAACTGTTATCCACTAATCGAAGTAACGCAACAGACGATAACCCCGATAATGCTCCACATAAACACGATTAATCAACAGGTGGTTTAGCCAGACCAAATAACACAACCCCTTATCACGGAAAACTTTACGAAACGTGGATCATAATAACAAATATTAAATTTATCACAGCAAATAATGATCCGATAATGAGTTTGGTGACAGCTACTGCACCGCTTCCGGGTAATGTTTTCGTTTTTATCACACAGTAATTGTGTACCAGTTCTCGATAGTGTTGTTTATAGAGAATCACGCGACACTCGGATGACTAGCTGTTGGACACGACGCGACCTTCCGCGCTCACGGTTAAACTGCGACTGACGGCCGCGGTCGCCATCACACCTAACATCCGCTTCGCCAATCTGCTGACAGCACCTATGAATGACCCGCTCAATGTGTCCAAGTCAGCAAATGGTAGCGATTCGCGGCGCGCACCCGACACCACGCTGACTCACCCGTTATCGGAAATGCAGCGGATGTGGAATCGAATGCGGCGCCCGAGGAGTCACTCGGTAGCAGCTGACGAACACAGCCTTTTGCCATAACCGTCATGAAGCAGTAAGTAAACAAACTGTGGGGTGACTAATTAGTTGTCACATGCACTGGCTTTGTTAGCATGCTCCTTTGTTGCTATGTCTGCATCTATTGTGTGGGCTGTTATCTATCAGGATTCTGATAATGTTCGTGGAGATGATTTATCTCAAAGATGATAAGGAGTAATGACCGACACGACACATATCATCGAATTCTGTCATTGTCACTCATTCCACACAGATATCAGTTTTTTTTAACAGCAGCAAAATTCACTGTTATTATTGTGCTAAGACAACAGCTTGAAAATCATAACTAAGTAATTAATATAGGTACCTATGTATAAACAGTCGACAAGACAAAAACAGCTCACTAGCATTCATGAGCCAATTAGTCTAAATTATATTGTAAGTTCTTATGATCCTTGACAAACAAAGCTAATAGCCGTCTGCATACTAATAACGTTAAATGCAGTGATTTGGTATTAAAACGTAATAAATAAGATGTAAACAGTGGCGGCATTCTGGAGCTATCGGCAGGCGGGGCAAGTCGGGGTCGCGATATCTCGGCCGAGCGACGATGCCGATACTCCTGCCATAATAACCCTTTCTATCGTAAAACACGAGTTTTTAGATAAACGTTCGTGGAAATCATTGTAAAATAGAAGCAAATATAAAAAGACTTAGACATCATCAGGAATTCTGAAGTAACACACTAAATTCAGGGGTTCAAAAGCTCCTCAAGGCTTAAAAAAACAATTTTTAACGAGGAGAAACGTCTATTTGTCTATTTATTTCGAAGAATTTAAACACTTCTTTGGACAGTTCGGAAAACATAAGTCCATACACGGACGGCAAATTTTCGATAAATCAAATATGGATTCGAATTTGTGGTGAATTTTTCTTAGTATTACATAACGCTTTGCAAACTTTGGCTCTAAAATAATACTCACTTATTTTGCTACAAACGATAAAAAAAACTTTTTCGTTTTAAATACTTAAGTAAAACTTATAACGACAAAGGACAATATTTTTATTTACGAGTCAAGGTTGCACTTCCTTATGTATTTTACAAAAATAATCATGCCCTTAGTAATAATACAAACAAATACGGAAATCTGAGAGGTTAAGTACCTAGTAACATAATAATTAAATATGTATAAATTAATTAACTATTTATTTTCAAGGCAAGCAAGTACATACAGACGCAGTAGAAATAATTCATTTTTACCAGATCATGGTGTATGTTAGTCATCGAATGAGTAAGTCAATACGTATTTTAGTCTCTACCTAACTAATGAAATATCTTTATAGGCTGTCAGAGTATTTACGAAGATTTGTAAGTGTTATTTACTTAATATTTTACACGTTGAAATATTATGTAACTTGTATAAGCCACAGACTCTAGAATTCGCAGATATTCAAGACACGCTAATTTGTGTTGAAATAAGAATGAAAAGCATATTCCTAATTTTTTTTTTTTGCTATTCATATTGATCTAACATTCATGAATAAACATCGTGATCAATATAATATTCGCCAAATATTAAATTTTCAATTTTTTTTTTGATCATCCTGTATGTATATTTTTTACATAATTTATTTTTATGGGAAAATTCCGTTTTTATTTTTTCGTATTAATAGCTGGTAATAATTGACATACGATTAATAGCTTAGTTAAGGTGATAAAATACAAGTTAATAGATTGTAAGAAAAAACGTTACCATCCCATACATCGGCTTGTGTTAAGAAAAAAAAAAGTATAAGGAAAATCCGGTTCGAACTAAGCGTTTCATACTAAAGCTAAGAAAATTATATTTTATGATAAGTCCTGGTATTATTTAAATCTTTAGGTCTAGCATTACCTATGTTGTACTCAACATAGATTACTCAAGAGTGCTCAACTCACATAATTATTTACATAAAAGTTATCGAGGAAAACTACGCAGCTGTTGGAAATAAAGTGAGCTTAAATAATAAGTTGACTTCAGCCCCTCGTACGCCTTCCAAAGGACCGGGACACCAGGGTAAGTGTAAATACAACTTAAAACAAACATTTCACTTAATCATTTATTGTAAGCCAAAAAGCTCAGGAAATATTCCCCGAGGTTTTAAATTTTCATAAGAATTTGAACTTTTGGCGTTGAAAAATGTTAGAGTAATTTTTCTCAGTGATATTTAAAGATTTATTAGTGCTTTAAATATTATAAAAAAGTATCATGTCAGTGTCCTATACAGTTTTCTTGGAGTTAAAACAACTCGACAAGTGATCATCCTCGCGAAAGATGGAAGGAGTGGAGGGAGGTCTTTGCGCAGGAGTGGGAAAACGACGACAAATGAAAAAAAAAAAGTGACCATTCCGTAGATATAATGGCAAATCTGAAATTATGATTAGCAGTAATTGTTAACTAGTTTTTTTTAATAAGATAAAACCAAGAGTTTATAATTTAAATCAAATGAAACGATGGTAACGTGCGAATAATAATAATTTTCCGTTTTCTTACTTACGTCACATGATCACATTACATACTCTTAGTGACCCATTCCTTCAAGTTGTAAAACAAATAAGTAAGTACTTGAGCGAGCTAACAATAATAATATGAACAATTCACTTACGTAAATCAGTATTTTACCAACATAATAATATGTATTACTGGCGTCCTTGTAGATAAGATTTTAAGAAAATATTCCACGTGAGGGTTATTCTATTAAAATGTACTGAGTACTGACAAACTTGTTTCAATTACATATAAGACCCTGTACCCTAATTGCGTAATACATCACAATCTGTATCTATTTGAAACAGATTGCTAATCCATTGCTTCATAAGTTGGAAAAAAAACAATCTGCTCAACAACTGCAACGTAAATAACGCAATGACTGTTGTTGAACTGTCAAAATGAAACAAATTAGGCATAATTGTTTACGAAAATAAGTTACGCAATTAGGGTACTGTTCGCAATAGAAATAACTTTCATTTAGACATTGCAACTCAATTCAAACTTGAGAGAGTGTTTAAGTTTTTTGGACTGTTTGGGAGGTTTCGTTTGCCATTCTAACTACTTTTAAAGGTTATTTAATTCAAGATTACAGGTACAAATTCGGATCCTGCGGCTGGCGTTCAACTTTGGCTAGAAACTGTGATAATTGTCTAATGCAGCCTTTAATTTTAGGTACCTATATTAAGGCAATTTCCCAGCTTGCCAATTTCTACACCCTGTAGATACGAAGCGCCGGATATGTGGCGACGCACACGAATCAACAAACGCATACAACGTCCATTGAGGACATGGTTCATGAAATGCCTGGAAGCGTCTAGATACGGGTGTTTACGATTTGACTTCGGTACCTGGTAATGTTAAGTTAAACGAAGCAGCTTATAGCGCAGGTCTAGAGCTACGACTACACTTTAGTGAATTTCAAATAGCTTGAAGTAACTACATCACAATGAACGAAATTGGAAAGGTGAATCCGCTATTATCATTACATAAAAAACAAAGTGGGCGGCGGGGGGCCGTCGCCGTGTCTCTCTGTTTGAACGCGGAAACCCAAAAACTACCGAACGAATTTTCATACGGTTTTCACCAATGGACGGAGTGATTCACTAGTGTTTTGTGTTAATTCGCTGAAATATGGCGATGATTATTGATGATGTCGGAAAAAGTCATGCCGACTGGGAGCTTGCCGTATGCCGCGTAAACCAATAGAGTTATAAGAACACAATGTATTACGTAATTAATACATTGTTTACCTGGTTGAACACATAGGGTGGTTGTACGTTCCCGTGGAATATTTTCCGACATCCAAGCGGGCGAAGTCGCGGACAAAAGTTAGTTTATTACTAAACGATATTTTTTAACAAAAGAGTTCACTTTCATAAAATTTCATAATTCATTAGTGCTGAAACTAAGAAAACCTATCCTTTACCTACCGTTTAGTTCCGCTCTAAAGTAGTAGGAATAGGTAGAGTTCTGAGTTGAGCTACACGAGTACTGGCAAACGACGAATCCACTTAACCTGTCCAGTAGTGCACGCATTTGCCAGTGTGGTTCTTTCCTCAAAAGACTATCTCCGACACTTACCTGCATGATCCTCATATGATCTACCAAGATAATGGCTGGACTTTAAAAGAAAATTTGATCTCTGAATTTGTTTTGGTGTTTCTTCTTAGAGTAGTCGGATTTAGATACAAAACACCCCGACCTCATCTAGTTTTAAAACATTATTTTTATGACGTGTTAGCCCAGGTACACACGAGCCTTTTTTTTTTCGCACATTGTATTTTTAACGCTCTGCTTAGCGCTAAGAGTTGAAAATCCAACAGTGTTTTATCGACGCGCTGGGTTGCACTCTGATGGATTCTTTTTTTTTTTTTTTTTTGTCGGTGGGAGATCATCAAATAACTTCTCCCGCTCTGGGCGGAGCGGGAGGGCGTGTCAGACTCTTACTGACTAAAACCCACCCGTGTTCCTTCGGTTGCCCTGTCGCCGGGGCCACGATCTCCCTTTCGGTTTTCTTCGCAACCCCGGCAGGCATCGGCCCTAGTGGACCCCTTCAATTCTGCTGACATCGCTTTGAGGCGCGCGTGGAACACAACGCGCCGTCGACCCGGGCCTGGTCCTTATCGGACGGTGAGCCACTCATTGCTCACCGCCCGCGGCGGTTAGGGGCGTGAGGGCGCGAAATTTGCCTCTCCCTCACGCGTTCCGCCTCCTCCTTCGCGAGCATTACCGCTTCGCAGAAGGAGGTGACGGCCTCCCATTTCCTCTCGCTCCGTACCATGGCCTGAACCAGGGCCGGACGCGAGAGATCACCGCCGCCGATCGCCTCCACGAGGACACGGCGATGCTTCGCCCAAGCTGGGCAGACCTCCACCGTATGCTCCACCGTGTCCTCCGGGCGATCCACACAATGGTGATACCCGGGCGTTTCCTCCCGCCTTAACCTGTGCAGGAACCTCCCGAAACAGCCGTGTCCGGTGAGGACCTGCGTCAGGCGGAAGGTGAGGACGCCGTGGCGCCTCTCTAGCCACTCCTCAAAGAGGGGTTTTATCGCCGCAATTGTGGCGTGCCCAGCGCTGGGTTGCGACAATCGCACTCTCCATGACGCCATGAGATCCCGCCGGAGCTCTGTCCGCTGTGCCGCGATTTCTCGCGGCAGCGGAGCTAAGCCCCGGCGCCTCGCCTCCTCGCGCCACTCCCAAATGTGCGCGAGGACCTTTGCCTCCAGATCCCATGGCGGTAATTCGGCAAGGAGGCTCGCCGCCTCGCAGGAGATCGTGCGGTATCCTCGGGCCAGCCGGATGGCCATGACCCTCTGGGACGCGTTCAACGGGCGGGCTGGCCGCAGCCTTATTGAACGCGCCCACACCGGCGCCCCGTAAAGGGCCATGGACCGCACGACCCCCGCGAGCCTCCGGCAGGAGGCGTTTGGATCCCCTAGATTGGGCAGGAGTTTTTTTTTTTTTTTTTTTAAATTCTTGATTTTGTGCTGACGGATTCTTATCGGCACAAAATCGAGAATTAAAAATCCAGTGCGCGATAAAATCCCTTCGTGATATTTTTACGTCCGTGCGAACATGGATTTTAAGTGTTTGTAAAAACTCTAAAAACCAAGTTACAGAAATACTTTAATATCATTTATCATCATCTAAAATGAAGGTACCGAAAAGAAGTAATTACCACATAATTGCACCGAAAGGTGTCTAACTATAAACCTTAAAATACCTATATCCATCATTTTAAATTATGTAGATGGCCTTGAGGTGCTCCATGCTACCTACCTTCTAAAGATAAAGATATTTAATAATTATTGACGCATACTTTTAATCTACCTTGTATAAGCCCCTTACGACATTTATTATTATCAAGAAAATAATTGAAAAAAATTAAGATTTCTATCTATCTATTACGGTAGACATGATAATAGAATTATTATTGCGCAGTAAAACTCCAGATGTATTTGTTTATCAATTGATATTATTATCGACTAGCTTCTGCCCGCGAGTCGCGACTTCGTCTTCGTGAAATTTCGGCCCCCGACTCACCGCGTCGCATCGCATCGCCCGCCCACGTAAGTACTTCATTTTCGCTTAACTTTCTGACTTTTTTTCTTTTTCCTCGGCTCCTAAGGGTCGTAGCGTGATGTTACATAACCTTCCTCAAGAATTGGGCTATAAAAAGCAAAAATAATTTTTCGAATCAGGCTGGTAGTTTCGGAGATTACTCCCTACATACAAATAAACAAATTTTACCTATAAAAAATATTATTATTATAGATTTATAGTATAGATAACGCCAATTTTAGGTAAGACCGTGAGGTTGTTTGGTCACGCGGTGCCTTACGTAATCTGTGATAAGTGCGGTCAGTGCACATATCACTAATTTAATCAATCTTAATCCAATTCTATTTTTTATTTAGAGATAAAACTGGTACCCTAATTGCGTAATGCACAATCAATCACAATTTGTTTCGATTGCTAATCCATTGCTTCATAAGTTAGAAAAAAAAAATTTGCTCAACAACGTAAGTAACGCAATGAATGTTGTTGAACTGCCAAAATGAAACAAATTAGGCATAATTGGTTACGAAAATAAGTTACGCAATTAGGGTACTGATAGTGAACCTTACATTTTTGGAAGTCAAAAAGAGGCAATCTGCAAATAAATCTTTGACTTTAAATCTTTTTTTAGTTATTTGAATTTTAGATGACACATTTAGCCTATTATGTAAGTACTAACTGTAGCGCGCGTGATATCGGTAAATATCTCACGGACACGTAGTACCGGGATTAAAGGTACTCTATGTGTTAATCCAGGTTATAAACTATCTGTCTGCCAAATATCATCCAAATCCGTTCAGCCCAATGATTTCAAAAGGAAGGATACGCCCATCTGAACATTTTACAAAACCTTCTTCATACGCTAGTCTAAACTATCTGATCTACTCTAATATTATAAAGAGAAAAGATTTGTATTTTTGTTTGTAATGAATAAACTCAAAACCGACTGGACCGATTTAAAAAAAAAATCTTTTACCAGTAGAACTCTATATTATTTATCACTGAGTAAGATAGGTTCTAATTTATAAAGATATCACGCTGGCGAAAGCAAGTCATATACATTATAAGCTAATGGTTCAGCTGTTTTTGCGCAAGCTGGAAAATACATCCATACATACAGACAAAATGTTTAGTAGATGTAACAGAATAAACTAAGAGAATCACATCCAACTTTCTCTAGGTAATATTTATTAACGCATTTAAGGATTATTTTCCTACATATTGCTATATTTGCCATATTGTTACATAATCTGATGGCAAGGAAGTATTTAGAAACGAAGCTAAAAATAAGACATCTGACAAGTGTTTTCCTCATCAGGCAAAAAATTACCAATAAAAAGAACCAGGGTTACCAACATGCTATTCGAAAAAACTATAATTATTATTATTAACACACACACGAATTAAGGTCCGAATCACGATGACTTGCTAGATAGAAAACGAACGCTTTTTAGAGATTTATGCAATCACTGGTTGGACTTTGGACCTCGATTATGTACACAAATGTCAGGGTCCAAAGTCCAATTCTCCGATTGCAAAGTGGGGGGAAATCTAGCGAACTAGATTCAACAGATAGTTGCGCTGAATATTTGCTTGTTTGCGCATTATTATAATTATTAAATTAGAAATTGTTTATAAATTATTAGGTAAGCACTTATTTCTTTTAAATAACTTTTATAAAAGTGTTAGAAGAGGGTTGCCTAGTGATATATTTGTTCACCAAGTGTTGGTTAACCTATGACCTGTGCCCTATTTGCGTAATACAACACAATCAGTTTCGATTTGAAACAGATTGCTAATCCATTGTTTCAAAGTTGGAAAAAAAATCTGCTCAAAAAAGTAAATAACGCAATTAATGTTGTTGAACTGTCAAAATGAAACAAATTAGGCATAATTGTTTACAAAAATAAGTTACGCAATTAGGGTACAGTTCATATAAGAAGACACAAACCAAAGGTCATTCTGCAGTTACGCAGCTATGAGTCTCCTACTTAGGTAATATAGAATATTAATTTTTGCTTGTAATATTACTGAGTAACAAGGCGTACAGTTCACTTACTGTACAAAGTCTAGTTCTACTTATTGTACTGACTAAAAACTGTATAGCCGTGATTATTAACATGTTTGCATTTTCTAGTCAATAAGGCAATTTTAATAGTGCGCAATGTTTAAGAACGCTGAACGGATTTAGATGAAAATTTCGCACATGGAAATACTTAGTATGACCTGGACAAAGGGCATTCTTTGTTCATATGAAAAAGAAATTTCTGAAAGACTATCCGAAAACAGATGCGAATGAAACCGCAGGCAACAGTAAGTCGTTGATAAAAAAAAAAAACTCTACATACAAGTAGTGGTCTGATAGCCTGATTATACTATGTCGAAAAATAACTTAATAACAGCTCATACATACAAGTTAGGTAACATACAATCATAAAGGTTTGGTTGGACTTTAATCTTAAATAACTTCAGAAGTTTCAGGGATCCAAAGTTCAAATAAATAATAACAAACTGAAAACTAAAGTGGCCTTGACCTCCTAATATTTTGTGGATTAATTTTATAACGATGAGTCACTGAACAACTAATGTGAGTCAGGAGTTTTTAAGGAAAATATTTTTTTTAATGATTCAGATCTTAATTACCTATAATGCCCTACACTATACAATTATTAACGTCAATGACCGACCAATGAACAGCCAGTGTTACAGACATAATCATTTTATGAAGAATACACATTTATTAGGTACAATCTTGCAAAATTAGAACAATAAGCAATAATAAAAATACTTGTGGTTTCAAAACAATGTTTGCCTACTTGTGTCACTCATTAGTCAGCCCAAGATAATCCAAGGATGTTATTTATACATAAGTAACTAGATACAGGAACAATTATCTTTTTTAGTAATAGCAGCACTGTCATGATGACTGGGCAAGAAACGGCTATAATTATTTACTACGAAGAAATAAACCATAATTACTGATGGCACTGGGTTTTTATTGGAAAATTCCTACCTGACATTCAATAACAACAAAAATTATGCAGACGAGGCGAAGAAAAATAAAATAGCATACTTACTTTAAAAAAACTGGAGAATTTAAATTGTTGTTTTTTTACAAATAAGGTAAATATATTGTGAACTAGCTTTTGCCCGCGGCTTCGCCCGCGACCGCGTGGATGTCGGAAATTAACCCACGGGAACATAATTTATTATTATTATATTTTATTGGATAAGGATTGATATAATACAGGTCAATATAGCTTCGGAAATAACAATGATTTTTTTATGAAATTCACAAAGATAAAAATGGTTACTGTAGGTTATCCTTAGAAGATACACATATCCTATCGCCTTTTTTGTTGAACTTCTTAAGACCTTCAATCCTGTAGAACATAAATTTGATGTTTCTCTTACGGCTTACGCAACGCACGCCAGCTCCTAGTCAGCATGTGTTAATCGTCATATTTCAGCAAATTTACACAAAACCTTAATGAATTATACACCAAAACCGCATGAATCACTCCGTCCATTGGTGAAAAACGTTTGAAAATCCTCTGGATAGTTTTTGAGTTTATCGCGTTCAGACAGACAGCAGACGCGGGGGACTTTGTTTTATAATGTGTAAGGATAAAGATAAATCGGTTAAAAAAAAACTAGTTAAAGGACTACAAGCATTTAGGGAGACAATCACCCCCTGCACCACCTATCATTTGTCAGGGAGTTGACATAAACCAAAAAAAACATCCTGTATAAAAAAGGTTTTTTTTTTCACTGACAAAAATGAAATAATAAGTCAATTAAATTATGTAAATAATTTGTTATATTAATATTATTATTGGAAACTTTATTATGTTTGTAATCCAGTGAGTCATTATCAGTTGTTTAGTTTGTCTTTAATAGTTACTAAGATAAAAGTCAATGGAGAATTTAAGTGGTTAGAAAACATTTTGTAAATATTTGAAGTTAATTATAGAAAATACTAATGACAACCGCATTCTTCAATATCATACTTTTAGATACGAAATTAATTAGAGAGCATACACGAGTAATTATTTATTTTTTACATTGAACTAGTTTTGGTTGAGCTCAACTGCATTCGGGCGCTCCAGCGATCGATTCCCCCCTGTTAGTTAAATCGATTTTAAATTATACAATTGTGTCCAATATTAAAACAAAAAGCAAGGCAAATGAAACATGGAGCTAGCGAAATAAATAAGATTATAGAGTTTTTATACCCGATTGCGCGACTGCACAGATAGGGTAATTCGCACGCGTATCTATGTATTTTTTTCTGATTAAAGCCCATTACAGACGTAGCTATAATATACAGGGTATCCCTGGATGTATGGATCAAATCGAATAGAGGCGTAGCCAAAGACATAACATCACGCCTGTAATCCCCGAAGGGTTAAGCAGAGGTGTAACTATAGTACACCCACATTTCTCCAGTTATGTTTAAGTCCCATGTAATAGGGGGCGAGCCTATTGCCATCAACCGGGCACAAATCCAGACTCCGGGCTATTACTGAGAAATTCCAGATGGAAAACCCAATAACACTTTGCCCGACCCGGGAATCGAACCCAGGACCTCATATTCAGCAGTAGCGCTTGCGACCACTAGACCAACGAGGTAGCCAAAGTCATTTATATTATATGTATATTAATACAGGGTGGCAGGGACATCGACGCGAAAACTGTTACGGTGGATTCAGTACATGATTCTCCACCCTGTATAAATCATAGCTGGGCCCATATTACGATATATTTTTCATAGTAAGCTTTGAGCGACCTTCGACTGAGTTATATATATATTTCTATTACTTCACCAAAATATGTGGATAATTATAGCAAGACACATTAATATATATTATGGTATATTAAACCGCAGACCAAATGAGGGCAAAAATTATATATTATATTATACCCACCCACCGCACAAGGTAGCGTGTGTGGTGGCTTGCTATAATATAATATACAGGGTGGCAGGGACTTCGACGAGAAAAGTGTTACGAATGGGTTCAGTACATGATTCTGAACCTCTTGCGTGGAAATTTACAATCGGTAATATTTTTTTAATCTGCTGTTTCATAGAAAAGTGCAATTCCTTCGCGGTCAAAATGTATGGAGCAGCTTATTCGACATTGACGGGAACACCCACGACAAATTTCATCGCAGGAGTGTTTAGAATCATGTAATGAATCCATGGTAGTAGTTTTGTCGATGTTCTTGCCACCCTGTATATTAATATATAAACTCTTTTGCAAAAAAACGGGCACTTTAGATTTTTTTCTCTACTTCAATGAAGAAGAACAAGAAATAGGTTTTATTAATTTGACGATGTATTGGCATGTTATTTGAAGCAACCTGGCATGATTCTTTACGTTCCAAATTTAAAATTTTAAATTAATAAAAGAAAAATAATGATTATTGTGGATTATTCTAAAATTGTTTTACTAATGGCGCGAATTGCTGAAACGAAACTTTTTGGATATTTTCTGCAAATTAAACAATTTAATCTTTCTTTTTACATTAAATACCACTTTTTGATATGAGTGATAAAGCGATAAGGGCCGGTAAAATCATAGCCCTACTTGAAGAAGGTTGTTCGCAAACTTACGTGTCTCAGCGGCTAAATGTGAGTCGTTCAACTGTCCAGAGGACTTGGCAACGGTATCGAGAGACCGGTTCGGTCAAAAGAAGACCCGGTTCGGGAAGAAATCGATGCACAGAACCAAGAGATGACCGCTTTTTGGTGAGTCAGGCGTTGCGGAATCGTAAGGCGTCAAGTGTGGACCTGAAGAAGAGCCTTGAAGAAGTAAGAGGAGTAGAAGTTAGCTTTTGGACGGTCAGGAGGAGGCTTTTGGCTGCCAATATCAAGAGTTACCGCCCAGCTCGGGGCCCTAAATTACTCCGTGAGCACCGTGTTGCTCGACTTCAGTTTGCTCGGAACTGTGCTTCATGGACTCTGGAGGACTGGAATAAAGTATTGTTTTCTGATGAAGCTAGAATCTCTTTGTGTGGAGAGGACCGACGCCGGCGAGTGCTGCGAAGACCACGGGAACGCTAAGCGGAAGTGTGTTTCGTTTTGTGTATGGAAGTCCTAATTCCATATGCACAACCCACATTGACTGCACTTGGGAAAGATTCCATTTCTATGGACGACAATGCTCGCCCGCACCATTCTGGCGACGTGGAAGCGTACAATGCAAGAAGTTGGGATCCGTCGTTTAGATTGGCCAGCTCGAAGTCCTGACCTCAATCCAATTGAGCATGTCTGGGATGTTCTAAAGAGACGGGTAAGATCAGTGCAACCTGTTCCACAAAACATCAGGGAGCTAAAAAGAGTCATTGCAGAAGAGTGGGAACGTATTCATCAAAACGTTATTAAAAACATCGTGGAAAGCATGCCCAGAAGGATTCAAGCTGTGATTTTGGCAAGAGGAGGTCACACTCGTTATTAGGTTTTTACATTTGTAACTTTATTTAATTAAAAAAAGTAAAAAAAACTTGTATTTATTGCCGACCACTTCTTATTGTTTGGGCATGTACATCGGTTTTAAAGAATCCATCGTTTTTTTTTTCTTTTAATTGCCCCAATTCACTTCACGCGCATTAATTTACACGATTATAAGTATACATAGACTACGTCAAAGAAATAAATTTCATTTAATTAACTCAAATCGACCTTAGAACGTAAATTTCCTTAGGTGCCCGTTTTTTTTGCAAAAGAGTGTATTATAGCTACGTCTGTGATGGGCTTTAGTGATCGACGTTTTTGCTTCGTTAGCAACCATCCTAGCCTAAGTAACCAGCTATGGCTGATTATTTCATACGCTTTGGGTGCCATTTAGCTGCCGCACACAAGTTACTGGGTAATCTAATGATATTATAAAGTTAGGCAAGCAGCCATTTGCGTCACACAATCACAATTTTATTGCTACCAACTTTCGTTTGACAATTTAATATTTTTTGCTTTAAAATAAATCGTTCAAAAAAGCGGAGGTTACTACTTAGATTACCCTTTAACGTCACTCTGAGCTACTTTATACAATAAACAATTAGTAATTTTTGCTCAATTATCTGTTCTCTAGTGAACAAAAAACTCAATCAATAATATAAAATAATTGATAAAGTTGAGCTATAGAATATGTTTGTACATGCGATAGCAACAATAAATGGGCTGCCATTCAATTGGGTCTAGTGGTGCAAGCTTACAATTGAAACTAATTGTGTCCTTAGGCCGCTGCTAAATGCACAATGCTCATACATCACTGCAATTACCTATTTGAGCTTCATTTTAACATTCAAGGATGTATTTAGTTACCTATTTGTTGGTTTATGTTTCAATGAAGATATTAAAGTTAATTTTCTTTTCATAATTAATTAACAGGCTCTGTTCTGGAGAGTAATTTATTTAAATACTGCTTCGCACGGTTTTTACGACTTGACAAAACATCGAGATTGCTTTGTTATATGTAAATTTTATATGAATGTATTATACACCTTGTATTATAATGTATTATATAATTATAAACCTTCCGGAATACATTTTCTAAATAATGATGAAAATGGCATCAAAATCGGTTACGCAGTTTAAAAGAAGAATGTTGTCATGCAGACAGAGAAGAAAAGCTTATTTAATTTATAATATGTATAGAAAAGTCTGCAATTAATTCAGAAGGTAATTAACAATGAATTGACATTAAAATAAACAAAAAACCACAACCTATATAATAATATATAATTTTTCTAAACCTTATGATTAAGGTTTAGAAAAATTATATCATCAGAGAAGGGTTGGGAGATTAAAGCACACGAAAAAAAAATGGGTCATAATAACCATGAATGCTCTTACCTCCTAAAGTATTATTTATTTCAGTTCCATCACACCTTGTATAACTTATGCAGTACTTGCTTCAGTTATTAAACAATACTAGGTAATTCCAACATACCTATTCCTTTCTAGAAAATAAGTACAGAAGTGATTTGTTTAGTTTCCATTAGGAAATCTACTTGTTATACTGTTGTGTTTTAGCTGGATCATGGTGAGCAATAGAATTTTTTACCTGTGTGGGTAAATATTATATTTTATCTCATTTATGTTTATATTATGTACTTATCCTGAGTTTTTTTTATATGGATTTTTGTGCCCGAAACTGAGACAAGTGGCTGTAGATTTACTTATAGATTTTTGAATTTACAGTTTTTAGGAATATAATTATGTAAGTATTATACTGTTCAGTCTTTTTCTATAAAATTAATCATGAATCTTTGAACAATTTTTCTACTAGTTTCAGGCCTGAAATCTTGAGAAAGACCCTCAACCATCCTGTATCATGAGCACATTTAATGAGTTTTATCATAAAATGATCCAAGGTTATAATGGCATTTCAACATATATAATTGCCAAGTGAATTATCTAATATCCAGCTGATTTCAAGAGGGTGATAAATGATAGGATGACAAAATGAAATTCAAAAAAAAGTTTTGAACATCTACAACTTAACCCTTGTTCCTTTTTGAAGTTTTTAATAGAAAAATGGTTTTGCAGATTGCTTATTAAAATGAACAATTACTCAACTATCACTAACTTTAATGAAGTTTTGAATATCTCCTCTTTTACAAAATTTACCACAAGTTACTTTTTATCAACAAAGATAAAAGTAATAGCTGCATGGTCTGATATTTAATCACAGTCATGTCAGATAAGCAGATTATTTAAAATGTTGAATAAAATAAATATTTTAGTTGCATCAGTTTACCAATACTGAACATCGAGTAATAGGATGCAGGCGGTAAGACTGATAACCAACATTATCTTACATACCTACGTAAAATATATTAACATGTAAATAATTACATTCCTTTGTCATCTATATTGTTACTATTGGTGATTAAAATTTGTATTATGTCCGAAGAAGTACTTCTTATGCTACAAAAAATCAAGATACATTACACAAAGATATTATGATTTTATACTACTTATGTCAAAACTGTACTTCAAGCAAAGCCAGGTTAAATATAGGATATTATATGAATGCCCAAGTATGTTAAAACTACTTTATTGACCTACATAGTTAAGTAAAAGATAACCCATTAAATATAAACATTGGGTAACAACATTTAGAGGTCAAACCTGTTCTCGCACGTATCCGCGATCAAGCTAGCACACAAATATCGTAAGATTCGTAAGTGTTACGGCAAACACATTTACTTAAACAAACGGAAAACACGACGCGAAGAACCCAAGTTGTACAACGGCGTAGTACAGTACATGGCTGTTATCAATAACATGTTCAAATTATTCCCATGACATTATAGATACAATTAACGCAAGAAATTATGAAGAACATACAAGGCATGTGCTCTAGAATCAGCAAGTTATATTGGTAGTAATTAATTTGTTTACTACTATCATGTTCTCATCAATAACTTGGTAATTAGGATATATAAAAGTGTCCTACCTTCGTCACAGAGTCCCATTGTCGAGTCAATCTTTACGTTTATAAAGCAATCTTTGGATTAATTATGGAATTCTCTGATTTTTCACTTTTTTAATATTTCATTGATGATTAATTCTCAACAATTATGACAGCTGTCAAATCCAATTGTCAGGACGGGACATATTTGATGACGGAAGAATGAATGAATGATAAACAAAACCTGTAAATAATTTAAAATAGCGACATCTGTGTTTGCGCATCGATATCAAAAATAACTGTCTTCCATATTTGTCAATAGATAGAGCTTAGGTAGCTCTCATATTAATAAAAATTGATCAAAATACAAACTTTAATTCATATTATAAAAGTTATCCACAGAAATTTTAATCATTTAATTTTTTTTGGATCACTAACTCCTTTATTTCGGTTTTTTTTTAAGCGTTTGTATTTCCTTGACGAAGGTGTATGTCTGGGTCTGTCTGTCTAATCTAGTGTGTCTGACTGACTCTGTGATACTTTGATAGTATTCAACGAACTCTTTTTGGGGCGGTTGAGCACTACCGCATTTCCTCTCGCTCCCCCGGCAGGTCTCAGCCACTCTCAGCGGCCGTCTACCCTGACCAAGGGAACTGAAATTCATTTCAGCTGTTCAGAAATGATTATTTCTGTTTTCTACGACTTCGACTCAGACAGACACGTGTGTTTATTTTGTATACCTACTAGATAAACCCATACCTAATCATCGTCGCGTGTCATTTTAGACACGCGACCAAACAGAAATTCTCTTTGTGTAGGTATTTATAAGCTGGTCCTATTTTTAACCATATAAAAGCAAGCAAAAATGTTGTCCTCGCATTGCGGAAAGTTACGGTTTACGCTATCTACTTAAGGCGCTGTACATAGTCAAAATAGGCTTCTCCCAATATCCCATTACTGTGTTATAAAGCCACAGCTGCTACCTGCCCATTGAAATTTTTGAAAATCTTTACTGCATTTCAAAATCCAAATGCAGTAACCAGTTTTCACAGGCAGGCTTAGAGAGGTCACCTATTGTTTCCAATCCCGGGTCGCAATTTTTTACAGGTTCAATACCAATAAGTGTGGAACACTCCCTGTGTGGAAGATTTTCAGTTATTCACAGATTTCGTGCACCCATAAGGCCCGGACTCCACCAAAGCGGAGACGAGACAAGAGGAGAGGAAATGTGTTTTCAACAACCACAACAAATTTCGTTATTCACACATCTCGTCTCCACTCAACTTGGATAGGGGATACCACTGAGCGGAGATGTATCATATTTGTATGGCGCGATCGAAGCGGAGATATGACTCGGTGTGAGCTGTGCCTCGCCGAGATTGAGCTGGTTACAAAGCAGAGATGTGAGCTGTGCCTCGCATGCTGGCGACGACGGCCCGCAGCGGAGACGAAAAGAGATGTGAGCGGTTAACTGTGCTTTCATCTCAACATCCAACGCTCGCCACACGCAACTCTGTTCGGCTCTACTCAACACACATCTCCGCTCTAGCCAGCTCTTATCTTCGTTCCAGGCTAGCCAGTTAAGCATCTCCGCACAGCTTCGGTGGATACACCCTAGCTGAAAAACATCTCGTCTCCGCTTCGGACATCTCCGCACATCTCCGCTTTGGGGGAGTCCGGGCCTTATACAGACATAGGCTGGGTACTTCCATAAGCAGCACGTCAAAGCCGCGCAAAATAGCTATAGAATGGAATTATCTTTATTCAAGTATCATATTACTCGCAAATGATTAATGAGAACTTGCAACTATATTAGTAAGAACTGATACAAATAGGGTAGTAGTGGATCACCGCGATTTTAAATCATGCTTAGGATACTGTTGGAGCTGCTCCACACCCTGCGCACTATGGAAGCGCACCTTTTGCACATGGTTGTGTATAAAGAATTTACATTCGCGCATCCGCGAACATCCCCGACGTACTACAGTAGCGGGGCAGCCCCACCATCATCCTAAACGCGTTATTATACTGAACGTGGAGTGCGTTGTACGATCTTAACGTATATCTAGCCCACAGGCTGCTCGTGTAAAAAGACGTACAGTAGGCTCGAAAGAGCGTTATCTTAAAAGGAAGTGAGCATCATGCAAACCTGCGAGCCAGCATGTTCGCTCTAACCGACAACGCTCTCCGCTCCCGTTCAATGTCGTCATCGTCTTGTGATTGGCGGTTAATACCTAGACCATAGATCTAGATAATAAGGACCCTTTTTAAAGGCGTGCCACAAAGTAAAACAGGTGGTACCTTATTAGGGCTCTTACCTCCAACCTCAAAGACCATGATCTTTGATTTCTTGATGTTATATGCCAGGCCATACAACCTAGCATACGCCTCACAGTGGGCAACCAGTTTTTTCAACCCATAGATTGACGCGCTCAGCAGCACCATGTCGTCCGCGTAACTGATGTTATTAACGCAGATACCGTCTACGTGACATCCAACCCTGGTACTGCTGAGCTCGGCAATCAGTTCGTTCACATAAAGGTTAAAGAGCGTAGGTGAGCTCAACCCACCTGCCTCACTCCACACTCCAACCCGTACGGACGAGACAACGCCCCAGCCCTTCGTACAGTTTTGATCTGGTTTCCATACCAAAACTTATAAATATAAGTTCTGTGGGTAAATTAACCCGTTCTAACTTACTCCATTCCACATCATGGGAAACCAGTACCCTAATTACGTAACTTATTTTCGTAAACAATTATGCCTAATTTGTTTCATTTTGACAGTTCAACAACATTCATTGCGTTATTTACGTTGTTGAGCTGATTATTTTTTCCAACTTATGAAGCAATGGATTAGCAATGTGTTTCGATTTGAAACATAATTGTGTTGTATTACGCAATAAGGGTACTGGTTAAACCTAGGCAAACCTAGTTAGTTTTAGAACAAAATGCTACACCGAGAAATCGGCGACTTTGAATTGAAAATAGACATTAGTCTATTTTCAATGTTAGTTTCCATCGATGATTATATAACAGAAGGTACCTATTATTAAAATTGAAATAACAGACAAACTTCGTAGCAAAACAAACATTTATAGATATAGGAATGTGTGTCAAGTACGGCGGCGTTATAGACGAATTTGTTAGATTAGATTTTGTTGCTCCAATGGCAAACTACGAGTTTTTGCGCCTCTCCGATGAGGGTCACTAATGACTAATACCTAATAATTTAATTTGTAGTTTGCCAATCAAGTCTATCTACTTTAAAATGCTGTGTAGGTATGTAAATTGAGCATAGAACATTTTGAATGCTTTCTATTTCTTGAACTTTTCAGAAAAGCTTCTAACTCGGTTTCAGGTTCTGTTCTATCAGACTAGGACTCAAAAATGACAAACTATAGCTAAGTTTTAAAATTGATACTATTAGAACCTAAAAGCTTCCTCAACCTGAAAACAAAACATTTCGAAGTTTTAGTAGGTTTCCACCACGTCCCCACTTATTGAACAGTTGAACTTACAGACCTGTAAAGCTTCGGCCAGATTTCCATCTGGATTTTACAATATACAATGTGTAACTGAATTAATTCACTTTATGAAAGTAAGTAGTTTGTTCAGAATCTTAACTGAATCGATTTCTGTCATCGTAATTTCTTGACCCAAAAATAATAAATAATAAAAATACGTAATAATAATCAGTGCATTATTATGATTATAACATAATATTCTAATTAGGGTGTTTGGTAGTGTGCGTTAATTCCGGGACATGTAGATAATACTTACCTGAGAATCATCATTTCTCGATTATATTCGGCATAATTATATTGTTTGTTATTTCTTTGTGGTTTTCTTGTTTCTCTCATCATCATTATGAACGACTTCCCCCACTTCTTGTGCTTATGAAGCAGTTCCATACGAAACTTCAAATTTCCCTGGTCTACCTATTTATTAGTTTTATTTCTGGGTAGGTTAATGATCGATAGAACATTTGAATTGAGGGGGGATGTAGAAGTTTTAGTTTGTCTATGAGACACAATTTTCTATTGTATTGATGGTAGCAATTGTCAGTTAATTCAAATAAAAGAATTATATTGAACAACGTATAAAATAGTTTTATTTTATAGGATAGGAATCTGGTGTCTTCCGTGTAATAATAGGAGTTCAATTTACGATTTATTTATAAGTATCAGAAAAATGTTTGCTCCTTAGCCTGTCTCAGAATCCAACATAAACCTCACTGCTTCCTACAGCGGCAAATATGATACAATGATTACTTCGTTTTTTTTTTTTATTTTGTTTTATTCAAAATGTTTAATAACAATAACTTACATAAAGTCTGCCAAACTGCATAACATTTTGTCTGCAATTATTCGTCTAGCAATGGATTACAAATTTTGAAAACGAATGTGCTAAAACTTAACTAATAGCCCAATCAATAACAACATCATACATTGCAAACGCGCATGTAACCATGATTTTCTCATTATGTTGTTAGGTCTCCTGGGAGTGGCCAGATCGTGGCCCCCGGCAATAGGGCAACCGAAGGAACACGGGTGGGTTTTAGTCAGTAAGAGTCTGACACGCCCAGAAGTTATTTGATGATTTTCCACCCACAAAAAAAAAAAAGGTCTCCTGGGAGTAGTTTACACCAAGCTTGCAACCCTGAAAACCCCGTGCCACTCCCATGGTGCCCGGAAAATTGCGAAACTTGCTCCAGATTCCCCGAAGACACATGGTGCTGTAGAATTATTCAATTCAGTGTGTAACTATATTCTTAGAGCGGGTCCGCGCTACGTCCGATCCGAATCCGAGAAATGTCGGTCCGAAGTAGCCATAGCTATTTGTATGAGGGGTTGGGCACTAGATCCGATCTTTGTCCGTCCGAATTTAGAACATTCCCAATTCGGATTCGGATCGGACGTACTGCGAAACCGATCTTATTCTGTTGACAATATTTACGTGTCTCGAGCCACATGTCGTTTAGTAATGTGATGAAATATACACTAAAACCTGGCTCAATGTCACGACTAATTTACGACAGACGGTTCATGGTTCTTTGAGGCGAGTCATAATGCTTATTCATGTACAATTGATTTGCACTACTAGTAAAATATGAATTTGTTTTGAAAATAGAACAACAAAACCTGTACCCTAATTGCGTAACTTATTTTCGTAAATAATTATGCCTAATTTTGTTTCATTTTGATCGTTCAACAGCATTCATTGCGTTATTAACATTGTTGAGCAGATTTTTTTTCTAACTTATGAAGCAAAGTATTAGCAATCTGTTTCAAATTAAAACAGATTGTGTTGTATTACGCAATTAGGGTACAGGTTTTTCTCCAAAATTCAGCTAACTAACGGCCAGTTTTCCCACTTTACTAATTTAATTATCATTCGATATTTCCAGATTTTGTCCTGAAATCCCTTGTTAAATATTCAAATGCTAAAGAGAATCTATTATTATAATCAGAGAACGTGGCGCTTCTGCTTCATTTTCTTTGCGTATCGATGACAACCTACACAACATGTAAAAAAAAACCCTGTCCGATCCGTGAGGGTGTTGTCAATGACGTAATATAAATATCATTGGGTGTTGTTAGGTAGTTATCGTGATGAGAGTCTAAGCCGACGTTCGCACGGACGTAATAAAATCGCGGCGATTTTTTTTTCTTGCACTTTATTTTCGACGCTTTGCTTAGCGCCGAGAGCTAAAAACACACTGTTCCTCGCTGACGAGAGTGCGTTCCAGCGCGTTGGATTCTCAACGCTAAGCTTAACACCAAGAGTTACTCGCCAAGAGCACTGGTTAGTGCGCGATAATATCCCGCCGCGATTTTATTACGTTCGTGCGAACAACGGCTTATTGTGGTTATTTTCAGAAAAAAAAAACTCCACATTTTTTTTTTAATGGGGAGTTATACTTGGTAATTTATCTTATGACCAGTTAAAAAATGTCTAATTTTTAATGGATTGGGATAATTTTATTTTAGTTCAAAAAATGTGAATTTTAAATAACAATAACTTTATTATATTCAATAAGGTACTGCAAATTAATGTACCTATGTGCCCCTTTCGGATCGGGGAGCGGTTTTTTAACCGACTACGGCGAAGCAAAAAGGAGGGTTATGATTTTGACCGTTATTTATGTATGTTCATCTGTTACCTCATAACTTCTAAACTACTGACCAACATTTGACAAATAAGGTATCATTGGAAGCGTCTTGATCGTCCGCTGGTTATAGGCTATGTGACGTGAACCATACGACCTTGGCACCTTCTGTAGCATCCATCAGCCGCTGTAGTGTGCAGACGGCAGGACACGCGACGCTGATACACTGTTTACTTAGCACACTTCAATACAAAACAATATAAAAGCTTCACTCCAACTTACATAACCATTTTGGAGTGCAACCCTCTGCCGTTTGGCAAAGCTCCCGTGTCAACATAGAACTAAAAATGGAAATTATCACTTGTAGAAATACCCAAAGTAACTCCGGTGCATCATGTGGTAATTATGCAACAGTCTAATTATAATGAATCATGATTTACACCGCTACGTCACGCTGAAGTTGGCAGGTTGTGGGCAACGACTTGGCAGCGGTGCTTCGGTCGTTCAATGACATGGTTTTTTGACAGAACCATGTCACAGTTTAGAATGAAGTGACCCATTCATACCTTGAATCTGTTAGTTTATGATCTTTGGCTATAATCGTCGTGAAACGAGGGTTCACTGACTTGCTCTGCTGTAAAGAAACTCACAGTGGTCTGATCGTTCTGTAATTAAAAGTCATAGGAGGTGTTATGCGCTTGCTTGGCTGACGAATTGATGATTGCAGTAGGTAGGTAGGTATGTTTGTTATGCAGATAGGAGGACGCAACTGCCTATTCGTATGGATCTCTTGATAAGTTACAAGTAAAAAACCGAGCTCCGGGAGTGCTGACAGAAGTGAAAACTTAAACAAGATCGCCTTGGTAGAAGAAAAATACTTGTATAGCAGATTGGTCCGTAACCTTATCTAAATAAAGAGCACAATCGCGTTTACAAAACCTTTAAAGTAAAAATACTTGCATAGAACATTGAACCGTAACTTAATATACATAAAGATCACAATCGCGTTTATAAAAATGAGGTGTCGTCACAGTGTCGCGTAATCAATGGTTTAGTCCCATCTCAAAACTGCCCAACGCGCCTAAAGAAGTTTTCACTTCAAAAATACCGCTTTCAGGAAACCATGGCACCTGCACTGTAGTTAAGAAATATTTACATAAATTAGCTTCATATAAGAGGTAATCCAGCAGGTACAATTAGTAGACTTTCATTTTGTATCTGTCTGTACGACACGCGCATTGTTTTCGATGACTAAGTATACCTCTGTATCATTCTTATCAAAGTTATCTTTAGTTTTTAGGTTGTCTAGGCGGCATCGATAGAAGTAGGATATTTAACTGTTTACCTTATTATATATAAATAGGTAGGTACCTATGTTTTATGTAGATAGATAAGATCAAACACCATAGTCCGTTAATCTCCCAATGTGTAATAAATATAGTATGAGATAGCAATGTAACTACATTAAATAACGTCAAAAATAAGTATACCTACATACCCACCTAAATATAGATGACCTATTGCTTCATTACATATTACATAACGTCTGAATCAGAAGTCAAATTCGTTAAGTTTCATAAAAACTTCATAATTCATTATCACATTGTTTGAAACACCTGAACTAATAAACATTATAAAACCATGTTAATTGGGCTTAAAATTATGAAGATAATGTTATAAACCGTTTGTTTGTGCAAGCTATAAACACAAGCTGTAAACTTAATTCAAAACAGGTTTATTTTTAGGTAGACAACTCTAATATACAAGATATATTAGTTAAAATGACACCTAAACAAGCAAGGTCAAAATGAGTTAGAAGGCTTTTGGAAGGAGATAAAGATGTTCAACAAGGGCATTTTGACGCGTGGCACTGGTCTAATGCCGCCATCTTGTGTTTAGGGTTCCGTACCAAAATGGTAATGAGGAACCCTTGTGGTGCGACTCAGTCTATCTGTCACAGCTGGATATCCCAAGAACTACTTACTAATGCTATCAACTTGAAATTTGGAATAGTTTTAGATGACATTTGCCCAACTATTTTGCAAATAAGAAAGAAAAAAAAATGTATATATTTTTTTGCAACAGGGACTAAAAGGGGGTCTTAAATATTCGAAGTGGGGCTACTAAGGCAAGTGGGGTATCATATGAAACAGCGCTATTTGCACATTCTCTAACATTTTTCATTTTTTTAAGCCGCATTGTTTTCGATTTTGACGAAAAATGTAAAAAAATACCGTTCCCCCCCCTTATCTCCGAAGTTTGCATATAGAAAAATCTGAAATTATACCATGTCATAGAAGTTTATGTAAAGATTACAGGAAAAATAAAACGATGTCTCTAAATAGTATACTTTTTCAGAAATCATCAACAAAAACTACATTAGTTCGATTATCGGTCAAGAGATGGCGCTGACCTAAAACAGCTATATTTTATACCGCAGTGTGCAGTATTAAACTCTGACAAATATAGGCTTCGCCGATGAAAATTTTAAAAGATACGGAACCCTCGGTGCGCGAGTCAGACTGGTTCGTGACCGGTTTTTTAAATTACAAAGTCATACATAACAACTTAACCAACATCAAATTCCTCTCTAAAGAGGGGGTGGCATTGTTAGTTTTGTACACGGGCGGTGAACTGCTCAGCGGCGGCGGCGGGCCTGGCTGTTGCTACGAAATATTACGCTACGCTACGATTGCTACGAAGTCCGTTGTTATGACCAAGATTTTTGAGAAACCATTATTCTTTTGGTTAGTAAATAGTTTGCATTATATGTGTTGGTGTTATGTATCGATAAAAAAATATGAAAAAATTGCTCTTGGGCTCCGACTGCGCTACGAAATAGCAATTCATCGTTCTTAAGAATGATTTTTTTGTAAACCATTACCTAACGATGTTTTGGTGTCGGATTGATTGACAAGGTTAAGTCTCATTATACTGTAATTAACTTCAATTATTGATAATGCTGATCACATCAAGGAACACTAATGATACTACGATTGGTCATTAACATTATTGAAATTACAACTGTTGTGGCACAGATGCTTGTGGCTAACGGCGCATCTTTGAAGAGGCCTATGCCCACCAGTGGGCTGTGGTATGTTGTAGACCAAGTTCATTACTAACTAGTTACTAGACCCGTTGGACTGTTAAGCGTAGGGTCTTGGGTTCGCTTCCCGGGTCGGGCAGTGTTATTTGGGGTTTCTCAAACAGTGCTTTAGTTGTATCTATAAATATTCTGAATAAATTAATTGGAAGTATTGATTTGCCGGCACTTATTTTTTTTCGGCCATTGCCGCATATATTCCATTTTTTTGAGCGAAAACGATATTTGGCGAAAATGTATATTTCGGCCGTAAACCGAAAAATAAGTTCCGTCGAACTCTACTAGGCACTTACCAGTTCTGACTGGAATCCTACCTAGCTCTACATAGTCTGTCTTTCTGATACGTCGGCTCTATGGCTCTATGAATAAAACAGAGCTGATTTACCTACTTGAGATAATTATATAGTGTTTTCAACCGCCATCCACTGACGTGTACTTATTTCAAGGTTGATGGTACCTGTTCGGATGGTAGTTGTAGGTAAACGTAAGTTCTTTTGGCCTTGTCAATAATTATATCATAATTTTAAAATCATACTTATTTTTTTTGTAATTAGTATTATCTTTAGCTTTAATTCACACTTTATAAGTTGTTTAAGGTAGCTTATTAAGGATTTCGCAGACGGGCGCGACCCGACGGTTCGACGGTAAAACGTAAATTAAAGGTAACGGTACCTTGTGTAGATACGAATGCTAGAGACTAAACTGCTGGAAACTTAACACTAGTTCACCAGCGGAAGTAGTACAGTCGCTCCTATTACACTATAAATAGGTACACACGGCTACATAGACATATCTACCGGCATAGTGATGAGGCTCTTTGACCTTTATCAAAGGATCATCGGAAAAGCATTCACAGGACAAGCTATACGCTGAAATAATAGCTTTTAAAGTGTAAGTACATATTATATCTAACTATAAAATCCATCAGAAAATTATTGTAAAATAAATGTTAATAAAATTCAAACGATTACCGACGCGTCACGGTATTACATAAAATAATTAGTAAAGGAGTATTCTATTATCTGTGGTAAAGGTATAAACGGCACGTAATTGGCATACAAATCAGAAATGCACGTCACTAGCCCGCGATTGACGTTGGCGACGAATAATTTCCCAGCAAACACGTAAATAATTAAATAAATAAATGCACACGAATTATCATTTTGATGACAGGAATAAAATTCAAGTGATAGTTTACCATAATTTTCCAACGTTCTTAGACTTTCATTCCGATTATCAATTTGAACTAGAGGTACATTAGCCATAATAATAGGTAGGTATCTCTAGTCACTGTTACTTGTCTAATAAGCTTTTATTAGCCAATGGTTTCATTATCGAACAAAGTTAGCATATCAAGTCATAGTAAACGCATGACAAAAGTGACACAATTTTATCATCATCTGCCTAGCCTTTTCCCAACTATATTGGGGTTGGCTTCCAATCTAACCGCAGCAGCTGAATACCAGTATTTTACATGGAGCGGCAGCCTATCCGACCTTCCCGTGTACCCATTAAGTTACTGGGTAAGACAGCACTGACACCCCTTGGTAAGACTGGTGCCAGAGTTTCGGGATTTGACTACCCGTAACGACTGTCAAAGATCAACGAATAGAAGTCAAATTATCAAAAGTGATAATAGGATAAAATTTTGTCACAGGAGGGAGTGCTAGATACGTCGACACTTGCAGGGTTATTAAAGAACTAAATATCAAGCATAGCTTTCTACTTAACAATAGATATAACTCAAAGAGGGCGTTGAGCCAATAATTTATGCGGCCGATAACGTTCGCCTCTTGTCCTCTGTAATGAGCAACAATACAATACAACACCTTTTGTACCGATAAATGGGGACCTATCGTCGAGTCTCTCCTTATCATTATTGTCTCAAAGTATATCATCTGTTCCCGCTGGGTATACCGGTAAAAAGGTCTATCTGTCATGTCGAACTGTCCATTTGATATCCTGCTAAGATGCTGATTTAGAAATAACCGAATCTTACAGATAGTAGTTCAAGATTAGTCTATGAAGTCTTATGATTGAGGATTGAACACAGACTTAACTTCAAAGTTGTCCAAAGAAACAGAAGACAGCACAGAAAGACTTCCAACTCTTGATATGTAAATCAAGAGTTGAAGTTAAAGACAATAGACAGTCTGTCTGCCTAAGGGTCCGCAGCGTCCTTCTGTCTGATCACAACCACCCTGTACTCTGATGCTCCGCATCAAACTGGTTCACACATCTATTGGCTCGATGTCAAAGAAATTGACGGCTCCAGTTCTCTCTCAACGAGTCTCGACACATAGACGATTTGTTTGTCCGCTCTATTGTAGTTTTATAAACGTTACAATTTTATGGGGCTGGGCTGTTAATATGTTAGCACCGTATGAGTTGAAGTACTAGGAATAGAAATAATTTTAGAAATTTATTTTATCACCCATACAATCCCTTGATTCAGATGTTAGAAACGCGGTTCACGTTATCGAACCGCATAGTCTTATCTTATAAGTCAAAATCCTAGGGTGGGGTAATCTGTGATAAATGAAACTTATCATTAATATTTAGTCTGTATGCAAACAGAATCACGCTGCGGTGAGCTGAGCATACGGATGTAAATAAAAACGTAGGTTAGTAGGTAACATCGTATCTCTATTATGATCATCATAAGTAAAGATAAATCAGATAAACATAATCTTGACACAAGCCTTGAACTTGCACTTGACACCGAGCCACAAGGACATAACAATTTAATTCTGAAAGAAACGTCAAAACAAAAGACGTCACAGCTCCCGTTCGTGTGCAATAAATTAGTACTGAAAAAAAAAAAAACAATGAATTTGTTGGCAAGTCGGCATGCAGCAGGCAGCATGTAATGTAAACATTATAATCTTTTTGAAGCGGTAAAATACAGTTCATAAGTACGATATGCTAGTACTACCACATTTTCTGATTCGGTGTGTAGAGAGTGTGTACGAAAGAGCCAAGCTTTAAAAGAGCCGATACGATTATCTTCCACTTAACAAAATCCTATTTTACTCTTTTTATATCAACACTGGATAGCTATCACCCACAGACATTAGTAGGCAGTTCTAGGAAATCAAATAGCGTCGTAGAACTGCATTGAAAATTTTGAAGCCAAAATGTAAGTATTTTTGGGTTTAATTTTTTTTGGCAAAAAGTGTAAAGCATTGTTTGACAAAATTAATATGTTGTTTTGTGAAGGATATACGTAGCATTATTTTACGCAAATATTATCGTTATTATGTTAAGGTAAATTAGCTATAGTTTGAGGTTATATATTGTAATACAAAATATTTTGAAAGAGCCAATTGTCGAGTCTATGAAAGAGCCAAGAAGAAAGGTACCAGTGCAAAATATCTAGAGGATGAACACATGATTCTTGTGGTAACAAAAGAGTGATTCATTTCTTCTGCCAAAAATGTTTTTAATTGTTATATACGAGCTTCAACATTGCGACAGATTTTTATAAAAGTATTATGAATGATAAACATTTTTGTAAGATCTTTATTTGAGACTGATCTAAAGTTGTGATTTTCATTTTTTAGTTATGTTTAATTTTGATTAGATTTTTGATTGATGAAAAACTAGTTTCTTTCTACAAAATAGAATCTGGCTCTTTCATTGATAGGTTGTTTTGAAAGAGCCGATTTTCCTTTTTTTTAAGTGGCATTTCAGATTTCTTACATTGTTAGCTACTTTTTAAATTTGAGTACCTACAATAACTATTACACTGAATATTGAAAAAGTATTTTTATTTAAAAACAATCAGCTTTAATTATTTTTTTAATACTTTTTAAAACCGGCTCTTTCTTACACACTCTCCGGACCCCCCTCCCCTCCCTTACCTATTCAGTCAATTCGGTGCTACAGTTGCTGATGCTATGTAATTTTGGCCACAGTGACATTCTAGGACTTTGGCTTTCGTCATGGTGATTGAGAGCTTCGACTCTATGCCCTAAAGTGCGCGCCATGAAGAAGGCCCTCTGATGCGGCGCTAGTGTCTATGCCATTGCATTAAAAAAATGTAGTTCCACAATTTTCTGCGTGCCTTCTTTCGTGGCGCTCACTATGAGTGAGCACTTACTATGAGTTTATTACTAAACTCTTGTCAACACAATAACCCCATGTCTGTGACCTTCATCTATTTATATATTAACGGTTAGAAGTTATAGTATCGTTATGATTTATCATTCTCGTCTCGTAAAGATGCAGTGCGGTCATAACATTGAAAATGATCATAAATATTGACATGACCTCGAGTACCAGAACAGGTTTTTCATGGGTATTGAGTATGCTAGCAATTATCATTTCACGATTTTGTTTGTTCATTAGTTTCCACAACAAAAGAACAAAAACCAAACAAAAAACATATAAGGTCGTAAAAAAATATAATTCTTTACAGAACAAAAGAGACTTGCCGATTGCTTTGATAGCTTATTAACGAGAAGAAGGTCTACAGTTAGCAAATAATTACGATTAGTGGAAGTTTTTCGGCATTTTCCTAGCTAATCAAGACATCCCACTGTGAGTTGTGACGGCCAGGACTCTCCCATAAACATCTATTAAAACTGTTCTCCCGTCTCTAGAGTTGGGACGTTGCCACCGAAATTACTGCCATTATATTCACGCATTCCGGAAGTGCACTCAGCTTTAAATATAAGGCGCTTGCGTTACATAAATAGTGTGTCTCCAACAACAGTGTGCGCGCACGCATCGATGCGGTGTTTGACGCGCCCGCGCTGCTCGCGCCAACCGATGCGTTGGCATAGGTTAGGAACCCACTGGCAGCTCAACGGCGTGCCTTTCCCGCTTTGAACTGGCTTGGCTTTTTCCGTTGACACCGATTTATGCATCTATGAACATAATGTCAGCTGAGATATTCTTACGCCTGTAACACTGAACATATGTAAATAATTCTGCTAAAATAAAACGCGAGATTACACTAGCATAAAATTGAATGTTTATTTGGTAGGCATCAATGTTTGTGTGCTACTAAAAGTCGTTCAACTCTGCATCTTCATAACATATGTCCTTCAACAAATCATTGGCTATATTTATTGCAGCTTCACAATTGTTCACACTACATTGTTTTGAAGACGTGAAATAAAAAGCGAGATTCCACCGAGTGTATTTTCCTCTATGTAGCGATATATTCCTCTATATATAACTGATAGTTTTCGGTTGCAGTGTGCCTATAGTCTAAAAAAACTTAGCGTGGGAAGTAAGTAAAATTGGCTGCAACAGACCAGAGGCTTTTCAGCAAAATCAAAGCAACGATTTTAAACATAACAAGTAACAAGATATTCTTCCAGCAGCATGACAAATTGCTTATTTAAAAAAAAGTTATTAAAAAAAACTGAAAATCTCGGCCGAACAAGCATTATAATCAATTGAATTTTGGTATCGCAGAGGGGGACAAAGCTACCAATAACCTGACAAATGGTGTACCTTTTGTATGTCACCATGCCATTAAATTGTAATATACTCAGTGATATTAGCGCAATAAAGACGAATCTAACGACATATCATTAATCAAAATCGGTTCAGCCGTTCAGTTAACTACTGAACGGCTGAACCGATTTTTTTTTAATGATTTTCGACGGAACGTAGAGACGGACATACATACACAGAGGTCAAACACATAATCCTCCTTTTTGGCTTCGCCGCAGTCGGGTTATAAACTCTCCACGTAATAATTTAATCCGTGATACGAGTAGTTATGTAAGATAAAAAATTATACGGTCACAGACCGTCATGATTCGTTAACAGCCACGTCCAAAAATAAGTCATCGGCCTGGCCTTGGTTGAACACTACAATATTATGCGCACTCCAATGCATGATAATAATTGTACAACAAAATATTATAGACCTGAGATTTATAGCTTCACTGAAAGGTAATAATCATATTTAAAAAATAACAAACAAAGAGGTAGTAAGTATAAATCAACAGGAGTAAGGTGTTAGAGGACAGAAAGACGACTGATGGTAATATTAAAGATGGTGAGACACGATCCAACCAAATCGATTCACTTTGACTCAAAGGACAAATCCAAATTAATGAAAAAATTTTTTTTGGTTGGGAAATTATCAAATAACTTCTCCCGCTCTGGGCGGATCGGGAGCTCGTGAAAGACTAGTGGCGTATTTACCCTAGGGCCAAAAGGGCCATGGCCCCCGGCGGCACAAGCTGCACCTCGCGCTACAATGTCTGAAACAGAAGTTAGCGCGAATGCCATAAAACTCCAAAAAGTATACCCGGTTGATCTGGCGGATGAAGAATGTGTTCTTTTAAAACAATAAAAAGAACAATGTTTTCTCTTAAAACAATAATAAGAACAATGTGTTTTTTTAAAACAATTTTTACCTCTCATGAAATTAAAATGAGTTTAATTAAGGCAACCAAAAAAACTTATTTATAAACAAAAGGATTTGACGCATATTTTTATGCACTGCGGTGACAAATTGCAGAGCGAAATGTTCGTATTCCGTACTTATTACAAAAAAAAAAACAACCGGATTTCAAAATAAAAACACTACAAAGCGAAAAATAACTTTTATTTCGGAAGTCGGTGGCAAAAACCGAAAATTCAAAACCAAAGACACCGACTTCCGAAATTAAAGTTATGTTTCGCTTTGTAGTGTCTTTTTTTGGAAGTAGGTGGTTTCGTTTTTTTTGTAAATAGCTTTTATTTTTCAGTTTTTAGTTGTGGTACCTACCCCACCCAAATTCGAATACCACTACCTGCTATGTAAAAAACAGTGACAGGAACTTATCATATCATCCATATACTAAGTAGGAAAAAAATACGTATTGAACCCAACTCAAAAACTATCCAAGCGAAGTTAATAAAATTTATATGGTGGTCCTATATAAATTTTATTAACTTCGCTTGGCTTTGAGAGCTTACCCTTTCAAAAAAAAAGGAGAAATCGGTGGACTTAACCTAACCTCTTCCGTTTTGGAAGTCGGTTAAAAAATATCTACGTTCACATTTAAGCGAGTAAAGTTTAGTTATTCTTACTACGGAAGCTGACTTGACAAAATCCGTTAATTATGAGTTGACAGTGTGATTCCAGAATTAACCAATATTACCACGTGAAAACAAATTAAATATTAAATAAATGATGTTTATTTCTTTGTATGGCCTTTATAGTTTTTTCCTATTCGTTATCATCATTCTCAGCCCATACACACATTCGTACAGATTCTCCAAAATTAATTTACATTCAGCATTCACCCTGATTAGATAATGTTGTTTTGGACCAAATGTTATATATTTTCTATGTTCTTCCCCTTTACTTGGTTTTATTTGATTACTAGGGCCATGGGGTCCGAACCACTTAGTTTTTCGAGACATCGCCTAGCGGTTGGTTGAGTCTTCATGTGTCCAGGCGCTGTCCTATTTTTTGGCCAAAGAATCAGCAGTGCCATACAACGTGGCAATGCTGCCAGCCTTTTCGGTAGTCTTCCTGTTGACAGCGATGCAGACGATTTTTTTTTGATGCCCTATAATTATTTCCCCTATTTTATATGTATATATATGTACATAGGTATTATTATTGTTTTAGGACGGTTAGCTTTTAAATTATGTAAATATTAAGTTTGATTGAAAGGCGTAAAGGTAAACACATATACAATAGAAATCACATCAATCGAACTCGCCGCCCTAAGCGAATCCTTACCGACCTAGACGACCCCATTAACCTCCTTCAGGAGAGCAGTAGGGAAACTAGAACAGTGTACAAAAACAGACGCCTGCCGTGATTCCGACCTCGCCGTCGAGGTCCTTTGCGATCGCGACCGCGTCCCCGAGTAAATGATACTCCCCCCGACCCTTGCTCGATAACGAGGTGCCAGCAGTTGTTGCAGCTGAGCACGTAGCTTTAAATTCCCCGACTTACAATCATGATCAAAACTTTGATCCAGCCCGTCCCATCCTTGATGTCCTCCCTCCGGTTGACACCTGAAGCCAAGGTGTCCCACAGGGGATGCCCTTAGCGAACTTTCACCTAGTTTTAATTAGCATAGTTGAATAACCCCTGGCTGGAGGTTTTAAGTGTAGTAGCTTAAGGCACCCACTGGAAAACCCGGTTAAGTAGTCATGGTCTCAGAGGTCAACTACGAGATGCCCTACCTAAAAAAAAAATACAAATTACAGTAATACAAAAGGTTCTTCCCTGTGCTCCTTCAATGGTCCGTCATGGAAGAGAGGGAGGGATTACTGGCCGACATTGAATGATAACTTTTACGTTTACAGGATACAAATTCGTTGTTACATCCAAATTGAAGGTAGATAACCGTGAACCTATTCTTCACATGAAAAAATTCAACTTCAAATGATAAAGTTAAACTTTTTTTATGGAATTTTAGTCCAGGTCAAAGATAATATATTACTAGTCCAGGTTAACAGCTGAACAACATTTTTTTTGTACTAAGTTATAAAGCAAACTATGTTTGGTTACAATATTTGTTGTTATATTGTAGATTTACCATTGATGATATACAGCCAATGATATAATGCTAATCCGTCATAATCTGTTCAGTGCAAAAGATGGTGTGTGCTAATTTCCTGCCATCTTATCATGATACGAATTACGGGTTTAAGAACTTCTAATAGGTACTGACAGGTTGCCCATTATAAGCAAAGACATTGATAGTACACTAGCTGCTACCCGGGACTTTGTGCGCGTGGAAATGTGTTTGATTTATTTGTATAGCTGCCAGTGAAAGTCTCGTAAAAATCGGTCCAGCCTTTTCGGAGATTAGCCGGATCAAACAGACAGACAGACAAAAATTAAAAAGTTTTGTTGTGTGAAGGTACCGTATATATACTTTCATATGCATTAAGAGTTATTTTTACATTACAAACAGATATTTCAATTTTATTTATTTGTATAGATGTAAAGATTACTGTCGTGGCCTGCAACAAGGGCATTGTTGGACGATCGTGAAGTTGTGGGCCGAGGCGAACACAAGGCACAAATTCGTGAGTCCATCAATGCCTGGTTGCGGCCAAGGGTTGTATCTATAATAATTTTCTCAAAAAATGCGCGGAAATACAAACTACTAAGTAAATTAATTATAAATACCACCATTTTTTTCACCCACCAATATGCTCATGTGTTTCTTCTTTACTTTTAACTGCTCTATTTGCAAGGCAAACCGAAATGAAAAATAAAATCTTTGATAAGTTACCTCCACGGTTGCCATGTGTTGAAGTAAAAGTTCGTTACAATATGAGTTTTCTTAGTAGGTAATTTATTCGCCCGCGTGGGTGTCAGAAAATATCCCACGGCCTACGGGAGCGTACTACCGATACCGGGATTACATACCTAATAGCCGAGGAAAAGGTCATTGACGCGCCCGCGTTGCCGTCAACCATAATTATTTTGTTCCGCGTAATTTTGAATCTGTTATATCTTTTAAACCATTTCTTTAAATGAAATTATGTCAAGGCATATTTTAATCTAAATGAAATGCTCAATTTAAGTATGCGCTTATTGGATAAGGATTAAAATAGCTTCGAAAATAACAATGACATTTTTATCAAATTCTAAAAGAAAAAAAATGTTATTGTAGGTCATGCTTAGAAGATATGCCATCGCGGACTGTTTTGTTGAATTTTTAAGATGAACAATACTGTAGAACATAAATAGTATGTAACTTTTACGATTTCCGCGGCGCACGCCAATAAAGTTCCTAGTCGGTATGATTTTTTTCCGACATCTTCAACAATAATCGTCAAATTTCAGCTAATTTACACAAAACCTTAATGAATTATAGACTAAACCTTCCGCATGAATCACTCCGTCCACTGGTGAAAACCGTTTGAAAATCCGTTTGGTAGTTTTTGATTTTATCGCGTTCAGACAAACAGACAGACGCGGCGGGGGACTTTGTTTTATTTGCGGGCTACCACAGCGCATCCCCTTAAAAGTCAATCATTTTAGCGAATCCCTTCACAGAGTGAGTTAGACAAAAAAATAATTTTCAATTGCCTTTCTGAACCCGGGCCACTTACTGAAGATTCTAGTTTAGGCACTCTGCAATATTATTTATAATTTATTTATGACATAGTATTACATTAGATATCAGTAATTATAATCATAAAGTCATAGGTATAAATTATAATGTCCAGCCTCTTATGTCTGATAATTACGCATTAGTAGTGGAAAATAACACGTGCGCCGGGAAACACGCGACTCGTGAGATAACTCTATCAATGAAAACAATTTATTTTTATAACAGACACGCGATCAGCTGGTATTCTATTTAACACGTGAAATAATTATAGAATAAGCTATAATATTGTTACATTGTAGACCAAATAAATTATTTAGTATTTTACCATTTTCAAGGTTGTTTCTGTCATTTACCTAGGTTTACTTAGCCGACGTACGCACGGACGTAATAAAACCGTGGCGGAAATTTATCGCGCACTGGATTTTCAACTCTCGGTGTTGAGCCGAGCGTTGAGAATTCAACAGAGTGCATCCCAGCGCATCGAAAAAACACACTGTTGGATTTTCAACTCTCGGTGCTGAGCAAAGCGTTGAAAATCCAATGTACGAAAAAATCCCGCTGCGATATTTTTACGTCCGTGCGAACGTGGGCTTACGCTCTGCTGTTTTACTTACGCTCTACTTTACTGGCGAAATGTTGGTGAACTATAGGTACACCTTTGCCTAACCCTTCGGGAAATACAGGCGTGATGTTATGCTATGTTATAACTTTATAAGTTATGGTTAATCGAAAAATCTTAAAAGTGATTCCTACTCGCAAATTTAGTCCGCCTAGAAAATAACAAGTAGCATGATTAAGCACTAATCCACAGTCGGTACTTGTTTATAGTGTTCGACCGAAAATGGATTTTTAGCCGAAAACGAAAACGAAAAAGAAGCTTCGGCTTTACAGCGGTTACCCACTACGTCCGATCCGGATCCGAGAAATACGGATCAGACGTAGTGCGTAAATACTTTTAGTCTTTTTTCGGCCGGAAATGAAAATGATTAACTTACAAATTAAAAAATATTAATGTTTCTGCTGTACATTGAAATTTTGTTTGTTTTTTTACACCTAGGGAGAGAAAGAGCAAATATAGGCTTTAAAAGAAATAAAACACGATAATTCTATTATAAGATACAATATTTCGTGTACTCTAGTTGTATTAATTCACCTGATATTGCCGAGCTTTACGAAGTAGGCCGAATGACGCGCACAGTTCACGAACGTCTGATTTTAGGATTGGTCGAAGCTTCGGCTGGTTTATGGCCGAAAACGAAATTTGTCCGAAAATAGCCGGAAACGAAAACGATCTTCGGTCGGTCACTATTTTTTTATTGCTAAATGGACCTGCTCTTGACCTCGAAATGCAACCGCAAATTTAGTCGTTTTAATTTTTTTGTATAGTTTTGGCTAAACCGCCTACGTAATTGCCAAATTTACTTTGATAAAAGCAGAGAGAAGATAAATTATAAACATAATAACGCTGATGTCCCCTGCATGTTATGCTTACCACAAGCATAGCATAGGCAGCATATAATGTTCCCACTGCTGGGACATAGGAGTCCTCTCTCAGGGGGAGACGGCCATATTTCACCACGCGGGCTCAGTGCGGGTTGGTGGATGTCTCATGTCTTCGAATGTTTGGTTCCAGGACACGGCGCGCCGGTTTCCTCACGATGTTTTCCTTTACCGTTTTGAGAGTAGTGGTGATGAAATAATTTACAAAAAGTAAAGTTCCTGCCTGGGCTCGAAACAAGAACCCGTAAGTCACGGTCGTTTCCACTTGGCCACAACTGCCCGTTATGCTACGTGATGCATGGCATGCTTACTTAATTATAATTTCATCCCGTAAATTAATAGAAACTTGATGAGTTTTCACGCTGGCAGAGCTGTAGCCAGTTAGGTTGTACTAATAAATAATAATTAATATATATAATAATTAATAATAATGATATAATTATTTATTAGTATATAGGTACACATTGTACAGGCTGGCTGTTTGGCTTCGATTTTGTGGCAGATTATACTAAAGAAGTTTTTAATTAACTATATTTTTTTAAGTGAAAACTTCTTTAAGCGCGTTGGGCATTATTTGAGATGCGACTAAACCATTAATTTCGCGACACTGTGATGACACCAGCTTTTGACCATTAAAAAGACATCAACGCGTTGATTACCGCGCCGCGGTGCGTGCAGTAAAAGACATCAACGCCTTGATTATTACGGTGCCGATTTTTTTATAAGTTTTCACTTCTGTCGGCACTCCCGGAGTACCACAGTTTTTTTTTTATCTTTAAAATAATTACCGATTCACAAAATATGTATTTATTATAAATATTAACTAGTTAGGTACGTCTATACATATAACCCTACCGCATTTAGTTTACTTAAAAAAAAATACATTAATGAATTGCTTTTAGTTTTTTTTACAAAATTCCCAAGAGTGACCTTTTATAATGTCTCAAGGTGCCATCTTGTTAAAAATAAAAATAAGCAATCTTTTAAATTATTTTAGCCTCGTATTTTATTAGGTATTCTTTTGAAGTTTGAATGTAAATAACAGGTAACTAAACGCACTGTAGTTTCGCGAGATAAAATGAGATTTTATACAATGCTATGATTATCCTTTAAAGTTAAAGTTCGCGAGCACGTTCATAAGAAGCTGGCAGTATCATCTCAACGTTGATGTTTTCCCATTGTTTGTCTTATTTGATTTAGTATATTCATGTATTTATGTATATTTCATTGTGCTTATTTTTATATATATAATTAGGCATATATATTATATTTATAGTTTGTAATAGGAATATAAAAATATTCAAATATCAAGATATTTGAATATTTTTTTAATGCTCATTTTTTCGTAATTGCACCTACCACTGTTTGTCTCTGCATCACCCTAAGGTTGACTGGTAGAAAATGCCTATGGCATTTAGTTCGCCTATGTACATTTCTGTGCTTGAAATATTAAATAAATAAATAAATGCTAATTTATTGATATTAATTCAATTGTGTCGTGTCGTACAACTCGTAGAATAAAACAAGAACACTTCATTAATTTTTTAATATTTTCAGGGTTCTACTTTAGTTTATCTATTACCTTCTTTTTAGTCTATTATTGAAGACCATAGCAGATGCGTTCTTTTCTTTCTTTATTGGAACGTAGGAGTATCTAAAAACTGGTAGAAATAGTCGCGTAACAAAAAAGTGTTATGCCCGAAAAAGTCCGTTATGAAATGTAAAACTTGAGACCATACTAGATTGCTATCTATACATACAAAGAAATATAATTGAAGTAAGTAATTTGATTTGATTATAATAAAATAACTATTTGTTCATTTATTGTCTGCCTGCCTGTCTGTTTGTTCCGGCTAATCTCCGAAACGGCTGGACCGGTTTTGACGGGACTTTCACTGGCAAATAGCTGGTGTTATAAGGAGTAACTTAGGCTTTTATTTTAGAAAAATAAGTTAGGACAATTATAGTTAGTTTCTTCTCTTCTACAGTGGTCTTCAAAACGAGCAGCTAATCAATTCCCTATTTTTCAGGACTCACGCTATTTGTAGTAGGTAGGGATCAGTCGATCATTTTCATAATTTCATGGCCCAACTTTACTTATTAAAATATCAGTTTACAAAAGGGGGTACAATTCGTCGACGGGGTGAGTCTACCCATCATACTAAGCAACGTGAAAAAAAAAAGAACTTATACAACAGTAGAATATTTTGATTAATATATGATTTACGAATCTTTTCTATTTGTGTTTCATAGCGAGAGTTGTCTATTAATCTACAGGTAGAATCACCCCCTTGACGGGTGCAGCTCAGTAAATCGCCACCCTGTATAATTATGTATACAGGGAGGCAGGGACATCGACGTGAAAACTGTTAATATGGATTCAGTACATGATTCTGAACCCCCCTTTTTTATTTTTTTGGGTGGGAAATCATCAAATAACTTCTCCCGCTCTGGGCGGAGCGGGAGGGCGTGTCAGACTCTTACTGACTAAAACCCACCCGTGTTCCTTCGGTTGCCCTGTTGCCGGGAGCCACGATCTCCCTTTCGGTTTTCTTTGCAACCCTGGCAGGCATCGGCCCTAGCGGACCCCGTCAATTCTGCTGACATCTCTTTGAGGCGCGCGTGGAACACAACGCGCCGTCGACCCGGGCCTGGTCCTTATCGGACGGTGAGCTACCCATTGCTCACAGTCCGCAAGCCCCCGCCTACGGTGGCCGGAAATCGGCTTGCGACTCCCGACGCCCTGGTCTCCTCCTGCGGCGGTTAGGGGCGTGAGGGCGCGAAATTTGCCTCTTCGATCCTCACGCGTTCCGCCTCCTCCTTCGCGAGCATTACCGCTTCGCAGAAGGAGGTGACGGCCTCCCATTTCCTCTCGCTCCGTACCATGGCCTGAACCAGGGCCGGACGGGAGAGATCACCGCCGCCGATCGCCTCCACGAGGACACGGCGATGCTCCGCCCAAGCTGGGCAGACCTCCACCGTATGCTCTACCGTGTCCTCCGGGCGATCCACACAATGATGACACCCGGGCGTTTCCTCCCGCCTTATCCTGTGCAGGAACCTCCCGAAACAGCCGTGTCCGGTGAGGACCTGCGTCAGGTGGAAGGTGAGGACGCCGCGCCGTGGCGCCTCTCTAGCCACTCCTCAAAGAGGGGTCTTATCGCCGCAATTGTGGCGTGCCCAGCGCTGGGTTGCGACAATCGCACTCTCCATGACATTCTGAACCCCCCTGCGTTGAAATTTCTCGCCGGTTATTAAAAAATAAACATCTGTTTTACTTTTTGACCGCGTAGGTATTTCACTTTTCTATGAAACAGCAGAATTCTTTTTTAATAACCGGCGTAAAATTTCAACGCAGAATCATGTTCAGAATTATGTACCGAATCCATGATATAAGTATTCGTGTCGTTGTCCATGCCACCCTTTATATCTAAAAGTTATTGACCGTACGCAGACAGGTATAACTATCTTAGTATATGTACCATGTATCTACGTACATATTACACTATAACATTACGTATTACATTCACTATTTAGCATTTTCAGTTAGCTGTAAGGTCATGGTGTCAGGACCCTCATTGTTCTTCCAATTTTATTATTCATCCTTCTTGTTTCCGACTTAATTTTATTCTATACTCGTGAGTGGAAAGTATTTCAATTCGATGTACTAAGTAAATCTATAATATCTGTTGAGCCTATTTTGTTTACTGTGGTCTACCTATCTTTATTATGTCTACAAAAAATCCAAACCATCCAAATACAGTGTGATAAAGAATCAAGAACAAGATGGCACCTTAACCATAATAAAAATCGAGTCTTGTGCCTTTACGCCATATAGTTTTGTTTTAGCTGTCAAACTAATATCAGTGTCGATTTTTAAATCTGCTGATTTATCAAACTGAAGTTATTACGAACCCTCAATGCCAGACTTAGTCATTTGATAGCATAGTATTTACTTTTCTAGGAAGTTATAAAAGCAATGATTAATAAATTTATCTATCGTAATTAATAAACACGTAGCGCATCAACATGCAAAGTATATGTGGAATTGTAGTGATATTTTGTATCCGTAACCTACGAGTATGTAAATGTCGCATGAATGAGTTGCGGAAACGGAAAATATTAATAGGTAAACAGATTTTGTTATTACAAGAATTAAGTCAGGTTATCAATTAAATAACAAACTTTTTAATGAATGTCTGAATTTAAAACATTAAACAAAACAACATTTATAACTTAAACATTTTGATCAGCGGGTCAGAGACGCGACTTGGCCTTGGGTCTGAATGTCAAATTCAAATTTTCCATAGCATTATGTGCTTCAAATAGTTTTATCCCCCATACCCGTAAGAAGCAGGTAGGTACTAGGCTTATTGAACATTTAGTAACACGATTACGACATCCATGAGTGGTGATAACACTGATAGTAGGGTGCAACGACCCGGATTTGTATAAGAAATAATGTAAACTACATAGAAGTAATCATAAACTTAAAATATCGAATGTCTCGTCAAGTCTCGTGGCAAAGCAGCTGACGGGTAAGTATGAAGTACCCTCAGACCAGAGAAAAACCCAAGACATACCGCTCTCAACAGTGACGTGAAGCCGGTTTTGTAAACATGTGTGCACTTAGTAAGGTGTAGTTTGGTTGTAAATGGTTGTAAATGCGTGCGTGTGAGCGTGTATACACAGAGTGGTGATGTAGTTTTGGCATGCTTCACTTTATTCTTCGCAGCGCTCTGTCTTGATTTTTTATTTGGTCTGTCTAAGGAAGTACCTAAGAATATATCTACGCCTCAATTTAATGTATCTCTTGTGTCGAGGTAAGCGTTACGATAACTTAATCGTGAAATGATTAGCCAGTTAGCAAGGTTGTATTAAATTGCCAGCAAATACCTAAACATTTCCTATCGTTAACGCACGTCACAGAGACTACTAGTACAACTGCTCTTTGGAAGACAGTTGCGAGATTAACGCGAAGGCTGTTGAACCGGTCAAATTCTGGTCGAAGCTAATTTAGAAATATACAAAAAATTATGACATCTCACCTTGGTAAAAGGGGCGGGGCCTCGTCAAGGTCGTTTCTGACAGTCAAATCTAACAGCTCATTGGTCAAATCAAACAGCGCGCGCTTCCCCGGCTTCCTGTGACACACTTTCGTCCCTTTTCACGAAATCACTCCCACAGATTTGTTTATTTAGATTTTGATTTTGATTGCAGGAAAACGAGAGGAAGAATTAAGAATCAAGATGTTCTCATCAAAAAGGAACATCGATACGACGAAGAAGTAGGAACTACTAATGGTGCTAAACTCTGAGCTGAACCCTTGCTCGATAACGAAGTGCCAGCAGTTGTTGCAGCTGAGTACGTAGCTTTAAAGTACCCGACTAATAATCATGATCAACACTGATCCAGCCCGTCCAATCCTTAATGTCCTCCCTCCGGTTGACGCCCTAAGCCGAGGTTCGTACCCCACAGGTGCCCTTAGCGAGCGTTCACCTAGTTTTAATTAGCATAGTTGAATAACCTCTGGCTGGATTTTAAGTGTAGTAGCTTAAGGCACCCACAGGAAGGCCCGGTTAAGTAGTCATGATCTCAGAGGTCAACTACGAGATGCCTAGCCTAAAAAAAAAAAAACAACTGAGCTGACTCAATTCAGATTGCAATAATTAGGGAACTAAAACTCGCTTTAGCATTCAATTGCGAAATAATTCATTTATAGAGAAAGGTGAAAAGGTGCTAAATGCTAAAAATGTCACCGGGGATATTTCAGCACATTTGCCAAGTCGTTTTTTGGGAGCTAGCAACCAGGGGGCCTACCACCAGCTCATAAAGCAATATAGTAAGCTCTACAGGACGTATAGCTCCATCTCTTTCTCCCACTGAAGTAATATTAAAATAATACTGTTTTATGAGCTGGTGGTATGGGCCCAGATCCTTCAATGCGGAATACAGCACTGCTGAGGACCTTATGCAGGCATCAAGGAACCTGTGTTCCTGGGTGTGCACCAGACGCGATGATACGATACCCGTATAGATACCATGTTTCATTTACTTTAGCTGATGTGACCGTAGACCAGTACCCTAATTGCGTAACTTATGTTCATAAACAATTATGCCTAATTTGTTTCATTTTGACAGTTCAACTACATTCATTGCGTTATTTACGTTGTCTATAATTTTTTTTTCTAACTTATGAATGGAACAGCACTGTTTCAAATCGAAACAGATTGTGACTGTGTTGTATTATGCAATTAGGATACTGATCCACTTGAGGCGATAATAAGATCGTCAGACGATTAGTTTGCTCATTTACATAGGCTCTATATAATATGTACCTACAGTAATGAAAAAGAAGCTATGATAATGGTTACATCAGAAGCCCAAATAGTCTGGCAAGCGGTCTACATTAAAGAATCACTACCCAGTCAGTAATGTCACACAGGTCAGATGCCAACAACTTCGTTTCGATCAGTCACATCAGCCCTTGGTGTATTTTATAGATATCGCAATATAATTAATATAATGATTATAATGTTTTTTCTCAAATATGCTTCGGAAATTCGAGCATTATTTTGCCAACCTTCTTCGAGATAAATCGAAAATGCTGTTTAGTATGAAAATCCTTCTGTCGTATTTAGCGGCCAAATATTTACTATGAAAACTCATATCTGTCGTGTACCTAATTTAAAAATGGAACGAACTACTTAGACACATGGCAACCAAGGAGGTGAAAATTTAGATTTGACTTGCAAATAGAGCTATTTAAATTAATAAAAAAGAAAACACAAAAGCGCGTGAAAAAATATCGTTGTTCGTCATTGATTCTAGAATTTATAATTAAGTTGCTCAGTTTGAATTTCCGAGCATTATTTGAGAAAAGTACTATACAAGCCTTGGCCGCAATCAGGCATTAATGGACTCACATAATTGTGCCTCGGCTTCGCCTCGGCCCACATTTGCACGTTCGTCCATCAATGCCCCTTTTGGAGGCTGCGGCAGTGTATTTTACTTTATTTTTTAACCTCTTATTTTGCATAACTGTGAAAATGACAGTGATCTTTATTCTCGTTAGAATGAGGTTGGTGTTTTTTTGCTGCCACTGACAAGTCTGTCAAAACCATAATTATCTTTATTCTCGTTACATTATGGTTGCTATTGGGTTGCTACTGTTACAGGTAAAATAACTGTGAAAGGACTGTAGAGCTCTTTGTGAAGGAGCTCGTCCAGGGCTGATCTGTCATCGCACCATAACTATTTCAGCCGCCAAGCTGAAATCAGCTTTCCTCTTTGTCTCTGGGATGGCAGTTGTCTGTAGGCAGTGAGCAATTATCATCAGGTAGGCCTTCCGCTTGTCTACTCTCAAATAAAATTTAATAAAAACAAACGGAATCATATTCTAGCTAGTGGAATCAGAAGACAAACGAGTTAAGGTTCCACTAGTCGTCGGACTCGTTGGTGGCGCGATGGCGTGGTGGCTAATATGAATACTATTTAGTAAAGTTATTTATTTATTTAGTATTTTTATCTTGTTTTTATTTTTATATTTATTTAGTGAAATAGATGATGATTTATAACAAAAACTAGCACGTAAAATTTCATGAACTTTCTCTCTTCTTTGGGCTTATAATTATGGAAAAAATACTGGATGTATCTACTCAAAATAATATTATTTGAACTTTTCAATAAATTATCTATTCCTGCACGGTTTCTATTTTGCCATTTTCATACTACATAAGTTATTAAAAATAGATTATATCTTCCACCCTCTCGGCTCAAAATGCTTTACCATAGCCCATATTACATGGCAGTAAAAATCTTCAACAAATTGCCAGAACAAATTAAAAAAGAAACGGAATTCAACAAATTTAACAGAAAATTAAAAGAATATCTAATTGAATTGGAAAACAACACACACTTACACAACAAAAAAAAATTTGTAAAATAAATAATAGAATGATAATTAGTAATTAATGCAAATTAATGAAATATATAAAATATAATAATTAATACAATTTAATTAAATATATTAATTAATACAAATTAATTAAATATAATAATTAATACAAATTAATGAAATACAAAAATTAGTACAAATTAATCTACCCTACCTACTATTACCTATTATGTTGCCGTGCCCTAACCGGGTTTCATGTTGGAACTTATTTATTTAAATGTAACAACTAAATGTACACATGAATGCAATAAAGAGTTTGAGTTGAGTTTGAGTTTATTTATTTATGCCTAAAGATGAATTAAATATTCTGACACTCATAACTTCCAAACTAATACTTTTTTCCCAATTCTGCTTCCATACAGGGCTAGATAATGGCTGCTTCCATACAGGGCTAGATAAATTGATATAATTTTTAGTTTTGAACGTACACCATCAAACAGACGTGTAATCACCATACTACGTTTGTATGGAAGAATGACCGACTAGTGTATCCTTAAGTATAGCAAAGTTAGAAAACAGAAATAAAAAAAAAAATAATTATACAAAACGTGAATTATAAAGAAAAAATAAATAAAGCACCAAACACAAAAACAAAAACTTAGGGGAAAGAGCGTCACATCCACGCAAAACAGCCATAGCTCAGCATTAGTTCTGAAAACTGTTTAGACTATAAGACTGGGGAGGAACATTCATATTGATTCGTTATCAGAACATACTGTTTTTCTAAGAGGTTAATTAGACCGTCTAGACATTAATAGCACTATTAATTGGCACTCGAGGACTTGAACTACTATATATTTACCCACGAGACATCTTTCATAAGTACTTAAATACCTGATATGAGATGGCAGGGCTTATCTCACATTTAGTTCCGGCTACCATTAACATGTATTATTAAATGACTCATTAACTCGTTAGCCTTTACATATTAATATGAGAAAACTCAAACACACCACTAAACTGGCGTTTTGCCTTAGTCCAAAGTCGTTTTGCATATGAATAGCGTTTTGTTGCATGCCTGACTGAGCCTAAAACTATCCTTATATATTATAAAACAAAGTCCCCCGCCGCGTCTGTCTGTCTGTCTGTCTGAACGCAATAACTCAAAAACTACTGAACGAATTTTCAAACAGTTTTCACCGATTTTAGTGTATAATTCATTAAAGTTTTGTGTAAATTGGCTGAAATTTGATGACTATTGTTGAAGATGTCGGAAAAAATCATGCCGACTGGGAACTTTATTGGCGTGCGCCGCGGTAATCGTAAAAGTTACATACTATTTATGTTCTACAGTATTGTTCATCTTAAAAATTCAACAAAACAGTCCGCGATGGCATATCTTCTAAGCATGACCTACAATAACATTTTTTTTCTTTTAGAATTTGATAAAAATGTCATTGTTATTTTCGAAGCTATTTTAATCCTTATCCAATAAGCGCATACTTAAATTGAGCATTTCATTTAGATTAAAATATGCCTTGACATCATTTCATTTAAATTAATAATTTAAAAGATATCACAAATTCAAAATTACTCGTGACAAAATAATTATGGTTGACCGTAACGTGGGCGCAGCGGTAGGAGTCAATGACCTTTTCCTCGGCTTTTAGGTATGTAATCCCGGTATCGGTAGTACGTTCCCGTGTGATATTTTCCGACATCCACGAGGGCGAAGCCGCGGGCAAAAGCTAGTTTAACATAAAATGGTTCTAAATTCTCCAAAATATACCTATGTAATTTTATGAAAATATTCATAAAATAGGCGACGAAAATTACGAGGAAACGAGTTAACGAGGAAAATTTAGAATTAGGTATATGCAGCTCTTTACTTTTTGTGTTATCTAGACACTATGTGGACTTATAACGATTTCCTAGCGCAAGCCTGAATTTGCCTAAGTAAATCGTTACGTGTGTGGCTACCATTATGTTGATCATCATAGCTCCTTTGTTTGAACGAATAGAGGGACTTGAAGAAGACGGCTTATTATACGTGACCAGTTATTGCACCCGTCTTTACCTTACCTACTTGTTAGCTTGACAGGCATCATTATACCTACTTCCACCCATCCATCCAATCACTATTATGTGCCCACTGAAGCTGTTGCAATACCTATACGTGATAAATAAGTATATTGATGCGTTTCGATTTGAAACAGATTGCTAATCCATTGATTGCTTCATAACTCATACCTAAGTTGGAAAAAAAATCTGCTCAACAACGTAAATAACGCAATGAATGTTGTTGAACTGTCAAAATGAAACAAATTAGTCATAATCGTTTATGAAAATAAGTTACACAATTAGGGTACAATTCTTACTAAATTAATGATCTCTGAAATAAGTAAAACTACTTAGTAACACCTTACACAGCTGATAAAGGTGCTATTTAGTGTTAACTATGGTTTTATCACCTACGAGTGATTTCACAATCTAATGTATCAAATGTTCACCTTACACAGCTGGGGGCGCCGCCCCCTGTCTGTGCAAGGAGAAAGACAAACATTTTAAACGTTATGACCAGTGTCTTTAAGTGTCAGTAGCTCATTCCTGAGGACTGAGAGACCAACTTGAACGAGTTTCTTTCTTTCTTCCTATTGTATTACTAGTAGTTCTGCAAACAGTAGACCTCGCGAGCTCTAATTTACTGCATTTTGAGGAGGTATTCTGCTCATCATGCCGAAGATCCTGATCAGATCTTCACCTTTCGAATAAAAAACGAACCATCGAAATCGGATCTCATAAGGCGTAGATATTGACGTTTTTGCCCCTTGTCGGAGGAAATATTCAAAAATACCCAAAGACAAAAATAAAAAAGTCGTAAAACCTGTATAGCAAGTTTCATCCAGATGGATTGAAAAATACGACCTATAAGGAGTACCAACAAACTAACAGAGGAAAACATTTTTGTCGGACTTGAAGCAGAGACGTTTCGCTCGCTCGAGCTTTACACAAGACTTTTCCAAATGAAATGTATAAATCTGCGCCAGTATTTCGACTCTTTAAACACAATCCGAAGTAAAATATCAAAGTCTCTATCATTGAAGTTCTAGAAACTACACCCTAACTGCGTAACACACTTTATTGCTAATCCATTGCTTCATTTGTTCGAAAAATAAATCTGCTCAACAACGTAAATAACGAAATGAATGTTGTTGAACTGTCAAAATGAAAGCCATTGCTACTGTGTGGTACGCAATTACCCCGCTGTTCTCCCGAAAACATCCCGACTGTATTATTAAAACGTTTGTCTACCAGACAAATCCATTTGATACACAGGTTGTTTGACAAAACTATTGTAATTTTAAACGGAAAGAAGATCCGTAGACAGAGTTTTAGGTTCTGGCACCTCACTTCATGTGTTTGTTTTATACAAAATAACAATACAATTTTAACAGAACAAACAACAGTAGGTTCTGTACCTATCTGGAATAATTTAAGATAATGCTGTGATGTAAACAAATTAAAAGTCAGCGGTCAGATGGAACAGAAATAGACGGAGAGCTATTAAAATAATGATACGACCGACATAAATTATTTCATAATGTTAGATACACGTAAAAATTTGAAAGTAAATTAAATGGGTTTTTGTGTCAAATTAATGTTTCCGATGATAAAAATAAACATTAACCAATTACACGCATCTTAACATGGTAATAATATTGATTGTTAAAATGTTTCGGTCATCAGAGCACTGGCTATCCTCGCTCCACCTACACCTATCTACTCAGTAGAGAACGTACAGATCTCCTTCCTTTTTGTCATTCTTGGTCTGTGCGCAGTAACGCATCCAAGACGGGGGCTAAGGGGCTCAAGTCCCCCCAAAACCATCTGAGTTCTTACGTGACAAATCTTAAAGTGAACTTGATATTCACTTTACCTAAGGTACGATTGTCATCAATTATCTCTTAATGATGTTTTGTTTACGTGACTAATTTTGTATCCGCGCGCCACTCACGATGCCCGGTTTAGCCTCCATCTATATTCACCGAGATATCTCTGGTAGTCAACAACCTAACGAAGTCATTGAGGAATTTGCGAAAAGTAATCCGAATTGTTGTGTTAAGCAAATTAAAATATTGTGTGCTTTTTTAGAGTTTACTTTGCTAAAACCTACCCTCAGCGGGGTCAAGCCTCCTCCAAACAACAATCCTGGATCCGCCACTCTCTGTGTGTCTCATCCAGGTCTTACCAGAAGTCTTTTGCTATCGCCACATCTAGCCATGGACATAGGTACATTTGACTGCTACAAGGATGTTTTTGGCACTCGAATGACGTTGACAGAGAGACGCTGTTGGTGAACATTTTGCAATTTTGTTGTGTGAAATGTATTGAAAAACAAGATGGCGCCATTAGTTCCGAATTTGGCCACGCGCCAAAAGAACCTATGTAGCGCTATAGTCGCTTTATAAGGATACAATAGAATATAACATTGGGTCCTTATGCTTCGTGTGTCGACTATCCGTGACTACGTGAGGTGTCTGCACGCTTGACGTGTCCCCTCGTCATCATTTTAGGTGTCATTACATCACATTAGTCAGGTCAGGGTCAATTTGAGCAGTGGGCGGCGGCAGTGTGAACTTAGGGCCCTAATCTTTACTACTTCCTCGTTTTTATACAGTTGTCCCGTTTCAAACCAACTAACATTTAGATGATCAATTTAAGAACGAAGATAAGTATTTCTACTTGGGAAAATGTTATGGTAGAATAATATGCTTTACTATTTTGTTGTGTAACTAATTCCACGGACTATAATGTAGTAATTTACAAAGGACTCTGAACATGGTCTCTATATGGAAAAGAAGACAAAATTATGAAAATACAATGAAAAACATCTTATGTAAGGAGGAAACTCACGGCCAGAGAAAGTTGTGAGTTTTTGGAAATTAATAAAATTGAGTAATCGGTGGTGTTACTTTACTGATCGATATATTAATGTAGGCATGCTGTGTAACATTATGAAATAATATCGCGAGTCATGACATAATGACAAAAACCATTAATAAAATTATTCACAACAGTTAAATAGACATTCCGTATTTTACGAATTTTGATTTATCACACGAAGACGATTAAAGGCCCCTACAAACAGGCGCGACTCGCGACGCGACACAAAGGTACGTCGCGTCGCGCTACGAGCGGTGTCTTTGTGTCGCGTCGCGTGTCGCGCCTGTTTGAAAGAGCCTTAATACGTTTGTTTGTACTCGATTACGGCGCAGCAAAAAGGAGTGTTATGATTTTGACCAGTATGTATGTATGCATTACATAATGTATATATGTATGTTCATCTGTTACCTCATAACTTCTAAACTCCTCAATATCATTTGGCAAATGAGGTATCGTTGGAAGCGTCTTGATCGTCCGCTGGTTATAGGCTGTGTGACGTCACATTAAATAAATGGCACCCTTTAGAGGACGTAAAGATATGAAGTAAATAATTTAAAAATCTGTTCGATTTATGCTCTAAAACGTGTGACTCCAGATTTTTAATTTGTCTGTCTGTGATGTCTTCTTTATACCGATGATGACGTATTCTTTGAACGACAAAAAAGACATCTAAAATTGGGTTTTAGTTTTATAACTTTTATTTTTTTAGGTTGAACGATATTGGATGTTATGCCAGGCTTATCATACCGAAATATTGCGTATCTACGGGCTATAAATCTAGATTAAGCGAATATTTTTCTATCATAAATATCCCAATAAATTTGACATGATAGCAGTTGTGTTTAGTGAAGGTGTATTACATAATGTAGGTAGATAAACTTTTTGCATTCAATGTTATTTTTAGTAATGAAATGATTTCTTTTTAATTAACTGTTAAAGGACTGCAATAGAATAGGTACGTGTTTTACGAATTTATACTTTATTAGTTCCTAATCTTGTCCAACTGACAGGTGTCAGAAACGCATTCTCTCGGTGACCGGAATATACATAGGTAAGGAGGCAGATAAATTAATTAAGTATCTACCTGAAAATCACAGAATTTTGTGCCAGATAATATTTAAGGTCTGCTTTAATCCTAAACTATGCTTGAACGTGATTACAAATATATGTACACCCTCATTTTATTAAATGACCAATATTTGTAATCATGTTGTTGAAAACGGCTCTAACGATTTCGATGAAAGTTGCAATATAGGGGTTTACGGGGGTGAAAAACCTATCTAAATAGGTCTCATATCTGGGAAAATTCGTTTTCTCTATTTTCACAGCCTCGGGAATGTGGTATACCTATAGGTATACAGGCCTGTATACATAGTATACCCAATATGTTTGTATATTTTTACCCGAACAGAGCTCGGTCGACCAGTACCTACCCTAATTGCGTAACTTATTTTCGTAAACAATTATGCCTAATTTGTTTCATTTTGACAGTTCAACAACATTCATTGCGTTATTTACGTTGTTGAGCAGATTTTTTGAAGTGAAAACTTCTTTAGGCGCGTCATTTTTGAGATGGGACTAAACCATTGATTTCGCGACACTGTTGTGACACCACCTTTTGACTATTAAAAAGACATCAACGCGTTGATTGCCGCGGTGCGTGGAGTAAAATACATTAACGCGTTGATTACCGCGGTGCCGATTTCTTTTTTCAGTTTTCACTTCTTTCCGCACTCCCGGAGTGATTTTTTTTTTTTTTTCAACTTATGACGCAATGGATTAGCAATCTGTTTCAAATCGAAACAGATTGTGATTATGTTGTATTACGCAATTAGGGTACAGGTGATAGTTTAATCTTACACAAAAACAACTGAACCTTATTTACAGTTCGTGCCAATAAAGTAAGACTTGACGCACCACGTGGTTTGACTTGCGCAGTAGACGATGTATGGATCTCTTTAGCGGTATGAGGTCCCCGCCGGGGCGTCATCGGGGCGGGGGAAAGAGCGGCGGGAGGCGCGGTCAAGTTTCATCTTTAATGGCACGACCTGTACATTGTTAATATGATTTATGATGATATTTTCAGAGTTTGAGTAGCAATAAATACTACGTAAAAAATGAACAGAAAAAAGAAATATAAAGAGTCACAGAGGTACAATACGTTTTGCTAATTTGCAAGGCAAATTATAGACCTGCGTTCAAATATTTGGTTATACAATTTAAATCAAAACACGTTTCTGCCGAGCTTCCAACTTGGTGACGAAGAAATATCTTGTTCAACTGCTTTCATTCTGCATACTTAATGAAAATTGATTGCATTTATGAATGGAATGTTGTGATTGTGAATGAAGTATTTTAATTTAAGAATATTTTTAGATAGTTAGCAGACTCAGACATAATGAATCGTTTCGTAAATGTACTAAGTTACACACTTTGAGACACTTAGTTCCGAAAATGGTGTTTCCAGCCGTGACCTGCAAGCTACTGCATTGAAAACTCCATATTCATCTAAATCAGCTTTGTATGAGTTTGTAGTATTTTTGTTAGATGACTAAAATCTACTAGTATTTTAGTCTTTACCATCTTATTGACATTCACAATCCCCACTGGTGGGGATTTGTCGGTGGGGATTTCTGGAATAAACCATTCTAGGGCGAGTGATTGTGACATACTATTTTTGCTAGGCTTGGTAGTTTATCTAAGCAAGTAGGTATAGTTCTTTTTCTTTTCTCAGATAAAATAACTTATTTTAGTCTTAACAATGTGATGCTTTGTCCCTGAATTCCGGTTGTGCTTATAAATAGACGTAAATAAATCTTAGACTGTTTATATTAGCTTCAACTAGTGTCTATTAACCTTGGTGTAGGCGCGTGTCATATCATGGAGAATGTAGATACAAGCACATAGTTTCTTACTCATTGCTGTAAATACTGAGTTTTCCTATACCTACACATATTGTGTAACAATACAGTTTAAGGGAACGACAACCGACTTTTAATGATTTTATACTGAAGATGACGTCTAAACGAGTAGTGTTAATGATTTGGAAAAAGTATATGTTAAATTAGACCATTTTTTTAATATTTTGATATAGGCATATTTTGGATTATGTTTATATTACACAGTGAAATTAATTTGTAAAGTTATATCTAACGCGGATAAAAAACTGAGAATCACGCAAAATCTATCAAGCGTATTTTTCTGAAACCTTCACCATTTTAAAGATAATATAATTATTGATCTTTTAGTATACGCTTTTTATTAAAATACTTTTTGTTTTATGTATAATAAATTAATAATACGTCTCATTTGGAACAGCGCTCCTCGATGGGCGAGTCCTATTGCTGGCTGGACGTACGACGCGTTGCGTGAGCTCAGTACAGAACACGCAAGCTAACCACTCAAGGTCACTGTCATATATCTGCGTCTTAAAAGAGTCTTCATGGAATTTCTTGTCCGTTCTTCTTTATGGGAACCTAACTACAGACTACGCTTTGGCATGGGCAACTATAATAGCTTCATTTTTCTGAATGATCAACGTCTTTGACAATTCAAAAGTTCCGTGTAAATGGTTTAATTGAAATAAATGCTTTGAGTTTGAACCTATATTTTGTATACAACAGCATTATTAAGTATGATAAAATCAATCGCTGTAGTGATGTCACAACATACGCAAATATTTTACAGTTTTCATTGAAATTCGGAAAAAGCATAAGTACTCTAATTGCATAACTTATTTTCGTAAACGATTATGACTAATTTGTTTGATTTTGACAGTTCAACAACATTCATTGCGTTATTTACGTTCTTGAGCAGTTTTTTTTTTTTTCCAACTTATAGAGCAATGGATTAGCAATCTGTTTGATGGTACAGATTAGGAAAATGTAGACCACCTAGGTTTATAAATATCGTTTCGACAAAGTTTAAACCATCATCAATGGTTTAAGATAAAATGTGGAAAAACTCGAATTTTGTCATTTATTTCGTAATATTTACTTAATCATTTAAAAGCTTTACGCAAAGAAAATAATTAATAAATAAAATAAAATATTCGAGTGGTTGGAACGACGTGACTAAAATATATAACTACGTTGATAGAGTATGGTAGAGCACAGAAAAGGTAAGGTCAATAGACTCATAATCGAGTCCACGTGCGATTAAAGTTGGGAGATTTTTAAATAGGTATACTTTTAGTTATTTTGTCATCTTATTTGTATAACCGAGACAAACAACTTGGCTGTCATTAAATGAAAAATTATGGACATAATTTTTTCGTAGGTATTACTTATTTTCCTACCTTTCGCTTTTGCAACAATAAAATTGTTTGTGACGATCATTTTTAATGTTCATAAAAACAATAATAATCTGTAACAGAAAATAAGGCATGTTGCCATTGTAGTGCATGTGCATAATTGCTCCAGCAGAGGGCGCCACAAGTTCAAGGATTTGTACATGCACGCGTCTTGCCTCTCTTTCGTTAATGTTCTCACTTATGGAAATGCTCTTGACTGGTGTTTTGTTTTGCGCATACGAGTAATAATGGTGCACAAATTGATTAGAGGTTATTGTAGAAGCTGTATTACATACTACTAGGAGTACTAGGAATACATTATATCTACTATAAATACTGATGAAATTACGTTTTAAGTAAGTAATATTTTATTAAACCAATATCTAATTACAAATAACCTATTTGCTATCGCTGTCTGTAACTTATGTAACAGAAAATAATGCATTTTGCCATTGTGGTGCATGTGCATAATTGCACCGGCTGAGGGCGCCACAAGTTCAAGGAGTTGCACATGCACTCGTCTTGCCCTTCTCTTATTAATGTTCTCACTCAAGGAAAAGCTCTTGAAGTCTTGACTAATAAATAAAGCAACATGCACTCTTGTACATATTATTCAAAAATTCTGCACAAATTGATAATTTGATTTTTTTTTTATTTGAGTGTAGTCTAAGTAAGTGTTATTTAATGTTGATAAATAGTGTTTTATTGCACATGAAAATTATGATAAAAATATCAAATATAAAAATACCCGACTACGAAAAGCAAAGCAAAAAGGAAGGTTATGATTTTTGCTATTAAGTTGGGAGTTGTTTTCTTTTTCTGTTCCTCATAAACTCATGATTTAACATGCATACACGCATATGAGAACAATGATTATAATTTGCACAGTGCGATATAATAATTGACATCTATTCAAAGGGATTAACTAGATATAGACCATACTCTATCTCTGTGTCTTTTTAATAGTTTTCTTATTGCTCCATACCAGTACCGTATCTACTAATTAATGACTATGCACTAACAGGGACTTGATAGTCAATTAATTAAGTATACCTACTTGCAATCATACTAATTTTAAATCGGCTTCTTGCTTTTCTGACACGGTCACTCTATGAGATTTTATTTTTGTTATCAATTTGTATCGTTTGTATCTACTAATTTACAATTACACACCCATTCTTATTATTTTGTTGTATGGATTGTGTGAGGAATGATATAAATGAAAGAGAAGGGAGTGAATACCGTGAGCGTGAAAGTTGACAGTGGAGAATGGAAGAAAACGGGCTGCGCCAACCCCACGTAACATGGTACAAGGGCCGGAAGATTATGATGGTACCATCTCATTAGGTAGGTATTTGCAAATTGTTCTAATGCCGACCGATCACCGATGGGTGTCTTATCCGTAATCATTTATTAGATAATCTATGTACTTATGCTTACCTATGTATAAATGCTTATTTATGACCTTCGGGTTTTTGTTACCATCCAGATTAATTCAATTTTATTTTTGTTTTATCATTGATTTTCATGTCTGTTTGCACTGAGACAAAATATGGTATCCATTTTCTACATACGATTCTTATGTCAAGAAACTTTGATGAAACAAAAATTAAAGACAAAATTGTGTGTCAAGTTAAGACTTCGATGTATGTGTGGGCACTTACCGAGTATTTGCAGAAAGCTGTCCTCAAGCCTCATCGTGGAGGAGAGAAGGTAGTCAGTCCCCTCCAGCTCGCTCGGTGCCAACACGTCGCTCCTCATTTTCACCGTAATACCACTGCACAGAGTTCAAATTACAACAACTCGAGTTCCTAGAAAGGAGCCATAATTTGTTTATATTCTATGAATTATTTCCTTGACGGAACACTACACTGTATCTTCGTTCACACGCGTTCGGTTGTTGCGTAACAAATGCTTGGTTTTGTGTATTTTTTTTAACTTAATGCACAATAAAAACACTAAGATGAAGTTACGTTATCTGAAGTCACTTTTAAGTTGAGATAATGATATTTGCAGTCAGTTCAGTTTGACGTGCCTTGTAATTGTGCGGCCGGTGAGTAGTCGAGTAAACAAGGCTGCGGAGCCGGTTTATTGGTGGTTCACGTGTATATTATTTGGTACGATAACGCAGATAGTGTCGGCGCGGCGTGTGCGCAGGATGTGCGGTGGGCTTGCGCGCGCGGCCGCGACTCGCGCGCCACGCTGCTCCATCAGCTGATCCACTATACCACTATAAATAATACTGGATAGTATGCAGTTAATACGCTCTCTTATGTCGACGTTATAATGATTTATCATTACTTAACGAGTTTACGACCCCCTATCGCTTTGCAAACGGTTATCAGATTAAGCAGGTGACAAACGCTACACCATTGACTGATGGTAGATTATTGGCGGGTTTAGATTAACTTTATCTGGTAATCCTACCGTAATTTTTGGTCGGCGCTTAAGATTTATGATAGGCGCTTTCCATAAACTATAACTGTGGGTAAAGTTAGCAAAAATTAAATATACACACCTCAAATATGTTAGACAAAACTAAACAAAATGGAATTAATGACGGCTAACGGGAACCAATACAATTTATTCACTCAGAATAAACAATATTTAAAAAGAAAACAAAGTAATAAAAATAATTGGGATACAAAAAAAAAAAACGTTCTGAAACAGCAAATAATCTCCCCATTTGATTAAGACCTAGAAGAATATGAATTAAGAATAGAAGTGCCTTAATTAATAAGCTTGGTGAGTTACTCCGTTTACTTCCGCACCTGACTGTACTTACACGGAAATAAATTATTTAGGATAGATTATTGATAAAGATACCAAAAAAAAATCGGTGATAACATCGTTCAATGTTAAACAAAAACATCCCAAATAAAAAAAAAAAAAATGGTCAAAATTACATAATGAAAATTTGTGGAACTTGTGGATTTTGATGATAATATTGATATTATTTTACTGCGGTGCGATAAAATGGTACCAAGATATGTGTTTATTGCCCCCTTGTTATCATTTGTGACGTGGTCCTGTGAAATACTTAGAATAAAAATAATCAGCCTATAATGTTCACTGCTGGGACACACAATGCTCCTCTCGGTGAGAGGAAGTGGGCCGTAATCCACCACGCGGGCCCAGTGCGGGTCGGTGGATGCCCGGCATGTCCTAAGAACCAAAAAATTCGAAAACAATAATACTTAGTGTAAAATATTTTAAGCGGTAGGTACATTACATTTATAACATACTAGCTTACTTTCCTGCGGCTTCGACCACGTGGATGTCGAAAATATCCTACGGGAACGTACTACCGGGATTACATACCTAGCCGAGGAAAGGTCATTGACTAATATCGCTGGGCTCGCATTGTCGTCAACCTTATTTATGTAGTTACGCGTAATTTTGAATCTGTGATATCTTTTAAACTATTCATTTAAATGATATGATGTTAGGGCATATTTTAATCTAAATTAAATGTCCAATTTCAATAACATATTTTATTGGATAAGGATTAATATAATACCGGTTAAAATAGCTTCGGAAATAATAATGAAATATTTAACAAAATCAGAAAAATAATAATGGTTACTGTGGGCCATCCTTAGAAGATAGACATTTGTCACCCCGGACTTTTTTGTTGAACTTCTTACGATGAAAAATAATGTAGTACATAAATTTTAAGTATCTTTTGCGGTTTACGCGGCACATGGTACGGCCACTAAAGCTAACAATCGGCGTGATTTTTTCCTACTTCAACAATAATCGTCATATTAAACTTGCCCATTTACACAAAATCATAATGAATTATACACTAAAACCTTCTGCATGAATCACTCCGTCCATAGGTGAAATTGTTTGAAAATGAGTTCGGTAGTTTTTGAGTTTATCGCGTTCAGACAGACAGACGCGGCGGGGGACTTTGTTTTTTTTTATAATATGTAAGGACACCTGTAATCCAAAAGGGTTAAGCAGAGTACGTTTATTATGTACTCATGGTACACACTTTTACCAGAATATTTAAGACTCATGTAATAAGTATGGGGCACACATTAGACAATTAAAAAATGCCTGTACAAATGGTATAATTGAAATAAATGCTTTGAGTTTGAGTTTGACGTGCTCTAAAAATATGGTCATCTTTTCCTGTACAAATTAACTGACTTTTATTGATGTTTCCACACCAGTAAAATAATTGTACGTACTACTTCACGCACCAAATGAAATATTTAAAAAAAAAATGCTTTTGTTTTCACTGTTTCAGAGTTCATGGATCGGTTCCCTAAAAAATGGTTGAGCTGGATGGTGTTGATCCACGTTCGTGTTCGTGAACGGGCGCCGTCAGTTGAGACTGGTCATCTCTTATCTGCCAGGGCTTATTTTTAATCTTATATTTTCAATTGCTTTTGATTATTTTTTTGTACATTGTTCTCACATATAGAAGCAACAAGAATATATAATAACCCAGGATTTTGGAATATCTATATTTAAAAGAGTGTCCTTGAAGTTTCTTGCCCGTTCTTCTCCATAGAGTTAATCTACGTTTTGGAATTGGCAACTAGCTTCAACTTTCTGACTAACTGACAGACTCTTTGACAATTCAAAAGTGCCTATAAATGGTTTAACTGAAATAAATGCTTTGAGTTTGAGTTGGTCCTATAGCTTTTGTTAATTTCAAGAGTATTATCATCCGTGAATATTACTACTATTAATAAACGTTTCATTTCAGTGATACAGAATATGGGCGTCGTGTTGTCTTTAGTAGGTACTGAATAGTGCATTGCATAACGTAGCCGCGAGGTCTAGGGCTAAACATAGGATACCTGAGAATAGATGGATAGTACATACTGAGTCGAGGACTTCACCCTCTGAAGTCCATAACAGATATAGTTAAAACCGTTTATAACGAGTTCGCTTAAAACGTCGTACCGGTTATTACACTTCGATTCAAACTTAGCTGACGTTCGCACGGAAGTAATAAAATCGCGGCGGGATTTTATCGCGCACTGGATTTTCAACTCTCGGTATTAAGCCGAGCGTTGAGAATCTAACGCGCTGGGATGTACTCTCGTCACAGCGCGTTGAAAAAACACACTGTTAGATTTTCAACTCTCGGCGCTAAACAGAGCGTTGAAAATCCAGTGCACGAAACAAGCCTCGATTTTATTACGTCCGTGCGAACGTCGGTTAATGCGCCGCTCGGAAGTGCGCGCTACTCGCTGCGCTGTACCTCACCCCTCACCCCCGCTGACACGTGAATTTGTTACTGCGTAGCGACTCGCCTCATGTTCCGAGCCGCCAATTGGGGTGTACCTACGACGAAATTTTGAGGTCTCAACATTTTTGTTTATTTGACGTAGTTTTTGGATACAAAGACTATATCGGCTATCACAACCGTAATCCCTTCAAAGTAGTTATAGGTAAACGGTTTTCACTGTATTACTTTTAAGAGATTAATAAGATTAAATCATCATGATGCTCCTTAGCAGTGGTGGCCCAGTGGTAACGGCCGCGACTTAAGAGTTGTAGGTCGTAGATTCGAACCCAGACACAGGCGCTTTACTTTGTGTAAATGATTTCATCACCACTGCTCTCAAAACGGTGAAGGAAAACATCGTGAGGAAACCGGCATGTCCTAGAACCAAAAATTCGAAAACATGTGGCGACATCTAACAACCTGCACTGGGCCCGCGTGGTGGATTACGGCCCACTCCCTCTCACTGAAGGCCCAGCAGTGGGAACATTATATGTAGGCTAATTATGCTTATGCATCATGATTGGCACATTAGAATGGGGTGAGAAGGTAACAAGTAAATAATTATCTGATTAGCGCCAGTCCGCCAGATTAGTATCGCAAATAGGCCGCACCGAATGTACTAAGGTACGTACGCAGTTGCTATTATTATTTTTTTAAATTAGTATCCGCGTCTTCACACTCAACATAACGGGCAGTATATATGATGTTTAAAAAAAGTCCTGGTCATAGGTGAAATTGTTCCCGAAATTACACTTTTTTTTGTTTTTTTTTTTTATGCGAACGCGTGATGGAAAAAGAAAGAAGAAAATAATGAAAATACATTTATTTAGCACAGACTAAAAGGTACACAATGTAATATACAGCAGATTTAAGGATATATATAGGGTTTTTTCTTAAAAGGTGATCTTCAATAACATTGTATCTAACTAAATGACTTCTGTTCAAAAGTGCAATACATGAGCCTATTTGAAATAAATGATTTGACCTTGGCTCTGTAATAGATTTTTTTTTTTGTAAGGTAAAACAAAAAAGTGTAAAGTACGATGTAAGAAATTAGAAGGAAAGTGTGCCTCACGGCGGCACCAAATGTCAGACAACTACGTAAGTGACAGCCAAAGTTCGTGAGCCGTTAAAACTTCTTATTTCTGAGTTCTTGATTGGGTGCAGACTGCGATTCAGTAATCGTAGGTATTACTAGACTCCTTCAACCACAGAACAATATACTCCAACCTAATAAATAAGCTGATGATGTAAAGAAAGCTTCTTTAGGATTTGGGCTGATTTGATGCTGTAGGTGAATATGTCCAGAAATGGATAGCAGTAAGATGAAAAGACACAATCGAATAAATTTAGGTTGTGAAATGAGAAAAAAGGAGGGGGCAATTTTGATCTGGTGGCTGAGAATAGTACAGAAGGCGCATTCACTCCGCAGTTTAGTTGTAATGCTACAAGTACGCGGCGAGCTCATCTAATCGGGCCCATTCAGTGAGCGTAAAAGATATATGAGTTACGCGATAGAAAAAGAGGCAACTTCTAGGTGAATATAACTGTAGGTAATTAGCGCTGTGCGACCTGAATTGCACTTTATTGAGTCGTAGCAAGAGTCGCTTGTATTTAAATATTTTTGCGGAGTGAACCATCTGTATTAATCTGTAGTAGATAGTAGATACTAGTGGTATCTAATTTATCGCGATTTTTGTCGAATTTAGCAAATTGCGAGTCAACGTAAATATGCGATAATTATTGATAAAGGTGTTTTTAAGCCCATATCCTAGTGGAATTAGAAGGCACCAGTATTTGTTAGCCGTCAGCTTGTAGATCTAATCTAATAGCCGGTAGATAAGAGGTTAGGAGACAATGGGACATACCTAATATCTAATCTTGCTAATGTTTTAAAGCGGTGTTAAGTACGAATTTCAATGGGTGGGGTAACCTTATTCTGGTTATGGCAGCCATAGATAAGCTTGGATATTGGGCTTTTTACTATTCTGCTATCGATGAGTGTGACTCGTGGCCAAATAATAACAGCCGTAAGTGTAGTTCTAAGGTTTAACTACACTTGCCGAGGTTGGTCCGTAAATGGGTGACCGTGACCATCCAAATTACATACTGAGATCCTCCGAGCACGTAAAATTTAATCGGAGAGGTAACCAGATGGTGAATGGTAATCCAGGTCTTGAAGTAACTGACCAAATGGACCCCAAATGGACGGGGGCGGAGATATGGGGAATGGGGACACAACATTATTTTTTGACATGGCATTCAAGATTTTTAAGTTCTAATAAGTGCATGGAATTTGTGTGTATCAATACAATCCAGTTGCCACCCCCCATACAATTCTTGAAACTCCTTACCGATGATTTTTCACCGAAAATGAGGATGGATTTTATCAAAACCAGATGGCATTGATGCACACAAAATCCATGCACTTATTAGAGCATAAATTTTGAAAGCCATGTAAAAAAAAAATTGTCTCCATCCCCCATATCTCCGACCCCGTCCATTTGGGGTCCATACGGACGGTACGAGGGGGTTCGGTATAACTTCAAGTCCCAGATTACCATTCGTCATCCGGTTACCTCTCCGATTAAATTTTACGTGCCATTGCCTCGAATATTAGTACCGACTGTCACTTTTAGACCTTTGACAATCGATATATACGGGTAGTCAGAAGTCGGAAATTCTGAAAACCAGTCTTACCAAGCATCGTGTTTTCCAGTAACTAGGTTGTGGAGGTCAGCTAGGCAGTCGCTCGCTATATGTAAAATACTGGTATTCAGCTGCATCCGTTTAGACAGGTTGGGAAAAGGCGGATGATGATGTTAAAGCCATTGATGTATATGGTTAGTAGGGAAAAGTGAAACCGTATTTGGATGCTAAGAAAGTTGATAAGTACACAGACATATATATTTTCGAGATGATCACTATAGTCCGTGCGCGACTGCTAGTCACCGCCTGAGGTATGTGAGCGGTGAGACGGGGGAGATAGGCAAAGGTCGAGCTATCTCAGTCTGACAATTTTGTCAATGGCGCCTTCCTCCGTCTCACCGCTCACACACCTCAGGTGGTAACTAGGTGGCCAGGTGGCCCTGGTTCAGGCCATGGTATGGAGCAAGAGGAAATGGGAGGCCGTCACCTCCTTCTGCGAAGCGGTAATGCTCGCGAAGGAAGCGGAACGCGTTAGGGTGGGAAAAATTTCGCGCCTTCACGCCCCTAACCGCCGCAGGAGTAGACGCCCAAGGCGTCGGGAGTCGCAGGCCGATTTCCAGCCACCGTAGGCGCGGGCTTGTGGACGGTGAGCAACTGGTAGGTCGCCGTCCGATAAGGACCAGGCTCGGTTCGATGGCATGTTGTGTTCCACGCGAGCCTCAAAGAGATGTCAGCAGAATTGACGGGGTCCGATAGGGCCGATGCCTGCCGGAGTTGCGAAGAAAACCAAAAGGGAGATCGCGGCCCCCGGCAACAGGGCAACCGAAGGAACACTGGTGAGTTTTAGTCAGTAAAAGTCTGACACGCCCTCCCGCTCCCGCAAAGGTGGTGACTAGCAGTCGCGCACGGACTATAAAAGATTATTTTTTAAGGTACCTTTTTCAACTTTTATTATTGGTGTACTTACTAGTGTAACCCGTATTTACTGCAAATAAAATATTCATAATGTACTCCCAGTGTGGGTTTAAGTCGATAGTATAACGCGGCTATAGCCGCCTTTAATTAGCGTACAATGTGCGTGCCAAATGAAGATTTTAAACCTTTCATATAAAATGTTTCATTTCTTTGGGAACATGTATTAATTACCATTTTGTTAGGTCAGGTCACTGTCTGGTTTAAAAGTAAAAAAATAAAATAAAAGATTTAAAGTTTTAAACTACACTTAACGGTCGCTGCAAGATATTCAAATTAAGAATTAACATTCTAAAATAGCTGTTAGCATGTATATTGGAAGTATATCCGCCCGCTTCAGCGTTGCAGGTAAATGTGCGTTAAAATAAATTCATGGAAGTTCATTCACAATATGTATAATTTCGAGGACATTTGGTAGGTGATATTTGAATACATTTTTTTTTTCTTTTAAAAGTACATATATCCGAAGTTGTGTAGGAAAGTTGAATGATCGTTGGCCGCAGTAGCTGCGCAACTTGAGTAGATGCAGTTGAACGGGGTACCGTATTTTTTTAAATAAAACAAGTTTTGACAACGAAATCGAGTAATCTTGGTGTCACCTGTTTTTTTTTTTAAATAAATACTCAGCGTTCATCTTTTCTTTTCATAATATTTGTTCCTTTGATAGAAAACCAAACAGCAACCTTATTACAACGAGAATAAAGATCACTGTGATGCAAAGTCGGTAGAATAACTGTGACAGGACTGTAGTTATAATGTTGTTCACCAAACGCATTCTATAACAGGTACCTCAAATTGCATGATCCTCCGTTGTATCGAAAATACTGCAGCATTAATTTTGAAATAAATATAATTATGGTAAAGTTTAGGATTCATGTTAAGTACTATATTTGACGGAACCCGATTCCATAAAATTTTCTGTATAAGTAGTAAAAAATTACAAAGTTACGTCCAAACCGAACAATAAACCGCTAGTATTAAAAAATACTTCAAATTAGATCATGAAACTTTGCATATTAACTGAACTAAATATAAAGCAGATACCATGTTTTTTTATTACCATAAAAATAAATTACCTAAACTATCGGCGCCTTAGAGCCTTCTCCCCGCCGCTTAGTCTCGAGCGAGATAAAGAGTGAATTTGAGCTGAGGTATTATGGACTCTTAAGCTAAGCGCACGTTATAGCCTCGGGGGTCCGTAGCATGCCGCATTGCAATAAATGCGCCAACGCATATTTAATAATCGCGGTGGGCCGCACCGCAACGTAGTAATTGTTTTTGACGGATTGAAATCTGGAATTTGAATTGATTCCACACCGATGCAATGAGACTCGCGCACTTTTGGGAGGGTCGCGTCGCAACACACCGTATTGCAAAAATCTCCGAGATCACGTCACGATCACTCTGAGTACGAAAGTGAAGCACGAGGATTTTTGCAATTCGACGCAGCCCATCCAAATGTGTGCGAGTCTTAAGGCAACACTAAGCGACTTTTAACGACGGCACGGTTGGCGCAGTGGTTAAGCGATTGACTGCTGCGCTGCGTGTCGCGGGTTCGATTCTCGCACGGAACAAATATTTGTATGACCGACAAGTATTTGTTCCGGGTCTGGCTGTTTGTGTATGTGAGTTTAAATGTTTGTAAACGCACCCACAATACAGGAGAAATTCCTAGTGTGGGGCAACGTTATATTAAAAAAAAAAAAAAGATTTTATACTGAAGATCACGTCTTAAAGAGCTAGTTAATTAATTAATTGGAAAAAGCATTTTCTTAATAACTTAATCTATGAATTCTTTAGATTATGTTATTACATATATCTTAATTAATTTGTAAAGTTATATCTAAAGTGGATAAAAAGCTGAAATTCACGCAAAAACTATGAAGTGTATTTTGTGGGGACAGCGCTTCTTGATGGGCGAGTCCTATTACTGGCTGGACGTACGACGCGTTGCGTGAGCTCAGTGAAGAACACAGAAGCTAAACAAACCAAACGACTTCAAGCTATATTTTATTGTAGTCTTTGACTTCAAGTCTAAGGTGATTTGTACCACAGTCAAGGTAGTAAGAAACTAAAATTAAATAATACAATCATGATCCATATAAAAAATATTGTTTATTACGATTCACAATATTGACATCAAATATAAACTGTGTATAAAATACTTACATCATAAAGGCAATTAAAATAATTAAAATTACAAATTATGGCGGCAAAAATCCGAGATTCAAATAAAATCTTATTCCAATTATAATAAAAAATATGAGGCAATGTTTCCACAGCTTAAAAAGTCGAAACCTTTTTACATAAAATTTGAAAATTTCTTTTTTTGAATAAATTCAAACAAAATGGGATTACTTATTTCATCAGTCAGTTGTGAATTATCTTTTTTATCCGACTACAGCAAGTCAAAAGGAAGGGTTATGATTTTAGCAGTCTATGTATGTATGTTTGCTTCTACGTTTGTTCCACCGTAGCGCCTAAACAACTGAACCGATTTTTATGAATGAGGTATCAGTAGATTCGTAATAATAGTCCGGGTGACATAGGCTATATAATTTTTTCCTAAATTTAATGTGGTGGACTTTACACGTAAATTTCTAAACTCGAAAAAAATTAAAATGAGATGATCATGACATGTTTGGTATCAAAAAAAAGGTCTTGACGAGCACATTACAAATATGTATATAATACCATATTTTCAAAGTAAATAAATATGTTTAAATTGTTGAAAACAAGCAAAAGTGAGACTGCGCTAGACTGCCATTATAAATTAGTAGGTGTTCCTGCACCCACATGATATACAGGCATGCGACCACGGCTTTACCTTAGCCATTTTTGTACCTATGTCTTGTTTTCTGTCTGAAATATTTGCTTGTTTCGTACTTTTTAGATTATTTTTATTTTCCCGTAGTCGGGTTACAGTTTTTATTAGACTAATTTTTTCTATTCTGAAGATTTTTTATTTTATACGTGTATATACTACTTTATTGTACACCAGAAAATATATAACATAAAATAAATTTAACACAATAAAACATACAATGGGCGGCCTTATCTCTTTCTGCGATCTGTTCCAGGGAACTTTGGAATGGACAGTGACTGTCACTGTTGCAAAATAAAAAGTATATAGGTACAATATACTATAGTAGATACATATATATATTTATATATATGTACACAGGGCGTACATGTATATACCTGTGTACATATACAGGGTGTACACCTGTGTATGTACACAGGGTGGCAGGGACATCGACGCGAAAACTGTAACCATTATATTCGTCGGTTATTTAAAAAAAAAAGCTATTGCACTTTTCTATGAAACAGCACATTTTTTTTTTTAATAACCGACGAAAAACTTCAACACAGGTTGAGAATCATTTACTGAATCCATAGCAACAGTTTTCGCATCGATGTCCCTGCCACCCTGTATATGCTGTATAATAGATACATAAATACTAAATATATGAGTAACGAAATTAAATGACTACAGATTATTACAGCTACGTACGAGAACAAGATCACAACAACAAGTAATGTTCCTTCACGAGTCTAGCGATTGTGCGCGTTTTATTTGAACTGACGATCATTAAAATTTTAATAGCTGTACAATTATGCAACTTTTTAAGCCTGTTATTTCATTAAAACGGTAAATTATTATAATGATATTTTCGGAGTATTTTATTTTTATTTTTTTGTAAACGCGGTGCTTGTTATTTAGATAATGTTACTGACCAATGTCCTATACAAGTATTTTTCTTCCACCAAGGCGATCTTGTTCAAGTTTTCACTTCTGTCCACCACTTTTTTTTGTCAGGTCGAAATCTTCCTTTCCGTTTTATAAGCGCGAAATTGGAAACAAAACCTCGTAATAAATATATGTCGCCTTACTATTATTCCTACTCCAAATTACGTAAACATTAAAAAGTAATGGCATTTTTTGTACAAGCAATACATTTGGCACTTTGAGATTCCTTCTCTCAACAGTAAAAAAATACACAATAGCTTACATCTACCTACTACTTAAATATATAGGCGTTGTTAATTTCATCAAGAAAATAGTCAAGGTAAACAAAATGTAACAACTTTAAATGTTGAATCAAAGTTACTAATTGAAAATGTATAAAAACAATGTTGAAGGCGAAGCGACAGCGCCACGCGACTCTAGTAGAACAATTTCTATAAAAACTTCATGGAACTTCTTCACTACCAGAATAGCGTCGTACCGTCGTGAATATTTTATCAACTTTCTTAATCTAAACAGTCAGTTTGCATGAGATTGGCACCTTTTCATGCCGATGCTAGCAACACTGAAACACGTTGTGTTGCCAACATCAAGAACCATCTTGCTGTTGCAACAATATTGTTCAACATTTTGTTTACCATGAACACAAGGCTTAACTAATTCACTACTTAAAATGTTAGGGACGGAAGAGTTTAATAATAATGCTTAGAAAAGATTGAGAATCTTTTTGTGGCAAACAGCATTTCTAACTTGATTTGTTCAAATATTATAATATTATTGTTCGACAATGTATAAGCTTAGAGTAGTTATAAATATAATTATTACCACTGGAAATAAGTGTAAAAGGTACAAAAGATACTAAAAGCTATCCCCGAATACACGCTTATGGACTAACGACTGGTATGAAGCTATTGCTTAGGACTACCGATGGATTACCTAAATTATTTATGTACGACTCGCAAATACTTCCAAATTCTAAGGGCACGTCTTCCCATTACCACGCCCCTCGGTCTACTCCTTGATATGCAATGGCCGCTGTAGCCCCATGAAGCATGAGGCTCTAGCGGCTAGTGCAAATCTTTGGGTTCATTCGATTTATCGACCCTGGTTAAACCACGCTGGGGTCGGTGCATTTCATTCATTTTTTTTCTTTTTTTTTTCTTTTACGGACGGTAATTGTCGGTTCTTATCGATGATATTTTGCTTTTTCAGACTACCAACTCAGTCACTCATTTTCATTGGGGAAATTAACGAATTCATTTAATTTAATTATCCAGCATTTCAAATGAAATCTCTGAAACAATTCGTTTGGAGCGTAATATTAATACAAAAATATTCGCATACTGCATTTCACAGTGCAGAGCCTTTTAAAGGCTAGTACATGTTAACCATGAAAGGTATGCGATTCGGTAATCTTCGTGTTTCCGAATTAGCACGAACGTCGAACCACAGAGGCAAAGCTCGTAATTTTTGTATTGCCGCGCTTTGGGGTAGGGCACATATCATCGCGCGTCACCACCAGGTCAATCACTAACCTCACGAAAGAGAAAAAAAAAAAGAATTGCGCGTTTGTATGAAGCTTTCTCCCTGTTGGGTTATCCCTACTGCCGTCGCAGATCGTCATCAGAAACTCAGTATTTTTTTTTGGAATTGCTTTTGTTAATCTTTAATTTTGTACTCATGGCAATGCAATATGAGTAAGTCCTTCGATGATTGTAACCGCTCTATATTAGATTTCTACATCGCACGTTCGTAATTCCGAAGATACAAGATGATTGCCGAAGTGCATAATTTTTCTGGGAGATCTGTACTTCGCCAAAATCGGCAAAGAGCGATATTTTAGTCGGTTGGACAAGCCTGCATCTGAACGCTTCTGACGACGCTCAGAACATAGCAGTTCTTACATATTACATAGGTTTACATTTTCTAAGAGGTGATAATACCAGCCGTTAAAGCATAAAAAATTGACGATTACAACAATCGTCATCGTCTACGCGATTACAATTAAAATTTTAAATACACTGTGGCACGAATACAATTTTTGTTCTAATACTAGGAAAGTGGACGTTTACGTCATTATGTATGTTATTAAAATGTCCAATCTACAGTGAAACCGATTATTTCTAATTTAGAAAACAGTCTGGAAGCATCAGGTTTACAACGTAGGCTCAAAACATGTCAACATTAATTCGCTTTTGTGTATAAAGGGCTAGATTGTTGCTCATAATTCTTGGAAATTGAATGAGGAAAATTGTATGTTTACTATTTAAGTTATCACTATTCTCTCATGTAGTTTTCGCGAACTTAAAAAAGTCCATTGTTCAATCCGTTTCATATCCCGTACAACACAGGAAAGACATAAATCTACTGATGCAGGAATTCATCCCTCATCTTCGAGTTCTGCATCCTAATTACGTGACACACGATCAATAATAATCTGAATCATTTTTAAGGATATTGCTAATCTATTGCTTCATATGTTCGAAAAATTTGTCTGCTCAACAACGTAAATAACGCAATGAATGTTGTTGAACTGCCAAAATTAAAGAGATAGTGATTGATCGTGTGTTACGCAATTAAGGGTGCTGGATCACATCGAATTTGACATTCATTGGTTTCGAACTTTCGAATTTAAAAATCAATTCCATTTTCAATTCGGAAGACGTCAAGAGTATTCCTGCGCCTGAGTCATACAAGACGAAATGACGAATTAATGCTAACTACGTTTTAGTCTAATATTACACAACTAACTACATAAAATAAAACAACTTGTTTATACGGACTGCGTTTCGACCTCTTCGCCGTAGTCAAGATCGTCGTACGTCAGCTCTTCGTCGAGAGAGTTAACCGTAGTCTCCTTGCCGCCGGGGCACGCCAGACATCTGCAAATGTAGAGTAAATATTATGTAGTGTGTTTGTTTTAATGTTAGAAATGCATAGATAAGGTTAGCATTTCACGATCGAACAATTTTGAGAGATAAGAAATGCACGCACTTACAATTAATAACATGTTGTTTGAAATTGCAAAATATTTAGGTATAAGAAATTATATAAATTTTGTTTATTGGGTTAGAGAGATGCTCGTGGCTAAGTAATAACAGCCGCACGGGTCGATCCATAAGGTTAAGCTACGCTTGCCGCGGTTCGTCCGCGGATGAGTGACCAGTGACCATTTTTACATACCAAGAACTCTGTGCCTCGGAAAGCACGTTAAGCTGTTACTCCCGGCTGTCATTCGTGGATGTTTAACAGTCGTTATGTGGCGTCAGTAGCCCGAAAGTCTGACAACCCGTCTTAACAAAGGGTATCGTTTTACCCTGTAACGGTTGTGGAGGTCAGATAGGCAGTCAATCCATGTAAAAGACTGATATTGAGCTACATCCGGTTAAACTGGAAGCTCACCCCAACATAGTTGGGAAAAGGATAGGCAGATTGATTGGTTTAGAAGTAATTTGAAAAACTACGAATCAATCTTCAATTCATTGTAACGAATGTGTATTTTATACTTCTACTTTAATGTTAAATTGTGGTATACGATTCGAGTTTGATTGGGAATAATCTCAACTATGTGGCAATTAATCAACAAAGACAGTGTCACAATGCGTACAGAGTCAATGTCAAACCATAGAAAACTTACATAACTCGAATAAAACCACCCACGCACAATATCCACAATATTTATATCACTAGCTAATAAATTATTAAAACATAATTCATATAATACCATAGCAATAATTTCCGATTAATTAATAGTAATTGATTGGCAACACCTGTTTGTAACTCGATATGTCTTCGGCGTACGCGCATGTCAGCGCTCAGTATTATAATATGCTAATGTCAAGTCGACCTCGTTACGCAGGTGTGCCTTCGCAATCTTGTCAACCTTTCATACATATCTCGTTAATATTAGATTTTAGTATAAGATGAATATTTAGGGTGAATTCGAATTAACTTGAATCGTTAGTCAGAAGTCTTGCTAAGAGGTATCGTGTTAACTATTAACTTGGTTGTGGAAGATGAGATTTTTTAGTTGTATTTAGTCATATGAGCGAAACTTGGGTTTGTAACAGGGTCCTTGCTGCTCCTGCTTCGGAAGCAGCCAGGATGCTGTACAAGCTCGTAAACATTGGTATTAACCGTAGATCGAGATAGTTAAGATATTTTTTAGCTGTGTAATAGTGTTTAAAAGTCGATTTGTAACGGTGAGGGTGGCATAATCTGTCTAGGTTAAAACCTTCTTTAAAGAAATAAAGAATGAAAAAAAAAAACTTGGTTGTGGATTCAGCTGCATCCGGTTAGACTGGAAGCCGACCCCAACTTATTTGGGAAAAGGCTAGGGAGATGATAATTCGAATTTACTTGAATGCTTATCGGTATCGTTCACGAATTTCGCCTGAGGAGGTTATGCCTAAGAACTTTATTATATCATTGCTTTGTATCAATAACTAGCTTTTACCCGCGTCTTTGTCCACGTGAAAGTTAATTGTACTATGCTTATAACCTTCGTGGAAGTTTAAGCAATAAATTGACAAAGTTTTATCGTAATCGGATTAACGGTAAGGCAGCGCATTAAATACAAACAAACAAATATTGTTTTTGTTATATATTAGAGAAGATAAAAGAAGAAGAAGAAAATTAGAAGATTGTATATTAGATGAGAAGAATAAGAAGATTAGAATACCTGCTCTGGTTGATTCCATAAGATAAACATTTATCTCCGACACATTCACAGCATCCGTCATGGAACCACCTGGAATTCATAAATAACTAACATTAGTAAAGAAACTATACGACTGATTACTAGATTCTATTATCAAAGTCCAATAATTACTGTGGTTTAGTGTAAGCAGCAAAGGCTGCCCCCTTCCACCTCTTGACTGAAGTAGTTGAATACGACTGAGCACTAAATTGCATCAAATGGAAGATTAACATCATTCTGTCTGTCTTCTAAGTCCACACCGTGCTTACCAATCCGACTAACAATTTTCTCTTTGATTGTAAGTTGGGAAGCTGGCGAGTGGCAAATCAATGTTGGCAAACTGTTAAGATGATTGGCTACTTGACTGTACCATAGGGACAACGTGATCCCTGTAAATATCCATTGTGGAATGGAGCAGAGCGGGTTTTTTTAGACGCCCAACACCGCTAGGTTTAACCAGTGGTGGATCCAGGATTGTCTCGCTGAGGGTGAGGGTGAGATGTTAGCAAACTTAACACTAAAAAAGCACACAACATTTTACAAGCCTCCTCGGATTACTTTTCGCAAATTCCACAATGACTTCGTTAGGTTGTAGATTACTAGAGATATCTCGGTGAATATACATGGCGGCCAAACCAGGCATGGCGGTCAAAATTCGTCACTTAAACAAAACATCTTTTATCAAATAAAATTAAGGATAATTAATGACAATTGGGTAGTGTAATGGTTGCTAAAAAGTTTAATTAGAATAATATCAAGTTCACTTTAAGATTTGTCACGGAAGAACTCGGGGCGCTTTGGGGGGGCTTAAGCCCCTTAGCTCCCTGGACCCGCTACTGGGTTTAATCATTTAACGAACGTAGAGTGAGAGAGTTTCTGGACAGGTCTGCGGTCATCTGCCCTTTTCTATATAAAATCTGTTATTTCTAGGAATGTGCAGTAGATTAGTCTCCTTTACCTCAAACTGTTGGCGCCCATAGACCGGCAGGACGCACGACACTTGTCGCAGGACATGCACTGCGACATGTAGGCGACCGTGCAGTTGAGGGTCACCACGTCGCGGCTCACCGGCTCCGATTCTTGTTCTACGCTCTCTGTGGAATGATTGAACGGAGTAGTTAAGATTGATGTCCCTGTTCTTTTAACCTTGTTGCAAACTTATGAAGCTAAGTAATACGTTGTGGTTAGAATTATTAATTCCCTGAAAGATTTTGGAAGTTTTTCTGGCAATGTATTAATATTTTCTACATAAAAGGAATTCAACAAGTAGACAATTCCATTAGTCAAATCCGTTCATTATTGTTTTGCAATTGCTACAATCCTCTTCCTACAGTTTCTAGATAACCGACTGACCAATTGTTTTTGTTTGCTGAATTTAGTAGGAATTTGGAAACCCGTTATTCGGAAACAACGGCATCGAATTCTTCGGATGGAGTATATTTTTTAACAACAGGACTGCCTATGGTAACGGGAACTGTTAATGACGCTAGTCTAGTCTAGTGTTCCCGTCCGCAAATTTTGAAAACCAGGATTAGAAGGTGAAAAATACCAGGACATTTCAGATTAAAAACAGGACGTAGTAGTTAATAGCAACACGCAATGAAAACGGGTTCAATGTACGCGCGCGAAAATAGTAGTGAGCAAGAGACAACAAGCAGAGTGCACGTGACCACAGACAATACAATACTACGTTACATTTTAAATTTTAAAATACGCGCCCCGCGTCCCGTATTTGAAGGTCATAGAAAAGACTTTTCAATGACCTTCAAACTCGGGGCGCGGAGCCGACCGATAAACGTAAGGTTGACGGCTCGAAATTTAAAATACAGAACTTCACCAGGACGCTTTAAAAACCTAGGACGTTACTTAAGAACTATTCAGGACACCCCAAAATGCAGGACATGTCCTGGGAAAACAGGACGGTTGGCAACCCTACTCTAGTACAATATACAATACAGGCGCTATAGTAATAAATAGTAGACAAGATGTGATACACCTTATTACTCAAACGCAACTCAATTCCTGTTTATAATATGGGTATAACTGCTGTAGTCCTAACTAATTTTATATAAATGCGAAAGAGAGTTTGTTTGTTTACTACGCTTTCACGCTTAAACGGCTGAACGCATTTGGATGAAATTTGGCACATGGGTAGACCATGAGAGCTGGGTTAGGACAGAGGAAACTTTTTATCCCGGTATTATAGTACGTTTCCATGCGGGCGAAGCCGCGGGCAAAAACTAGTTATAAATAACTCTAATTCATAACAAAGTTCCAGAAATAAAGGACGAAAGACAGACCACCCAATTCCCAATATAACATCGATCGTAGGCTAATAGAGCCACCTCAGGTGCAGGTAGTTGTTTACATTCCACGTTCATGAATCATGCGCATCTCTCCGTGGGACGCTACAGACGCGGCGCGGCGCCACTTTTGTTGTTTTTTAGGCCTTCTTATAAAATTGAATGAGACACAATTGTCTGCGAGGATTAACTAATTGTCTTGTGTTATGTGACTTAACTGTACTTAAACTTTTGTTGCCTACTGAATTGTCTGGGAATTATATGTAACGGCAGTTTTTTTAGATAGGTTACTGGTACAAAGAATTTAGAGGGGTTTGTGGCTAAGTAATAGCAGCCGCACGGATCAATCGATCAGGTTAAGCTACGATTGCCGCGGTTGGTCCGTGGACGGGAGACCATCTTTACATACCTTGGTATGTAAAGATGGTCTCCCGTCCCCTTCCGTACCTCGAAAAGCACTCGCGGCTATCATTTGTAGATCTTTGGCAGTTGTTACGGGTCGTCAGAAGCCCGAAATTCTGGCAACCATTTTACCAATTAGGTGTATCATGTTTGTTACCCAATAACTGGGTTGTGGAGGTCGGATAGGCAGTCGCTCCATGTAAAGTACTTGTATTGAGCTGCATCCGGTTAGAATGGAAGCCGACCCCATTAAAGAGAAAAAGCTAGGCAAATGATTGGTATTAAATACTTATTTTGTCTGCATTTATAAAATCGATGGCGAGGTCTGATCAATAATTAATTAAATCTTACATTGGGACAAATGCATATGTTTGGTCCTGGTACACATTGCCTAAAATTTTACAAGTACAGTTAGCAGAAAAAGTAGCTAATTATTTTTCGGAAAATTCTTATTCTATCATATTAAATCTTCAGATATCTTTAAAGATTTTTTACAATTTACAATCAAGTAATTTTAAAATCAAATTTTTTTTTAAAGAAAAAGTTAGTAACTTTTAATTCATTTAATTTATAATAGTCTTCTGAAACTGTACTGTAAGTATACCTATATACTTACAAAAACTTTTTTCACTGCCTGTAAAAAAAGATTTTGATGTGACAACTTTTTTGCTATTTGTACTTCTAAATTACCATATTACCAAGCCACCTGGTGATTTCCCACTGTGCCAAACAAATTATACATGGATTTGAAGAAACATACACGATAAACACTGGTAATCGGATCTGAGCAATATTTTAATATCTAATGCAAATTACAGAGGAGTGCTATGTAGATGAAGTTCACAAATAATTTAAAATCTTGTTTTATGACTCACATAACTTGTTTACTTGATCTTACATGGTTTTATAAAATCTTTGAGTTATTATTAATTAGCAGTATAACTGAATTTTAAATGCTCAAAATGCAGTATCCATCATCTTTTGAGCAAAAGCATTGCTGCCAAGTTCAATGTCCAGCAGATGAACGTAGAGTGCAAATAAAAATACTTTATTTTACAGGAAGGAAGTCAGCAGAGTAAATCAACACTTTTTATGAACCGTAGAATTGCCAGTCTTGTACAGTACTAAGCATTATTGTCGTAAATTCTCATTAACTGACTGGGTTCAGGAATTATGTTGTGATTAGTTATTGAATATAGTCATCCTAGTTATGAGCATTGCTGATAATTAATGATGTTTTACATTACTCAAGATACTTACGTAGATGGAAAACAATTGTCTTCTCTGGAACAGCTCTGTATGCTGACAGATCAATGTCTACTGGATAGGTGATGGACAACCACCGCTGCTGAGGGTCTGGGTCACTGGTGAGGGCAGCGAACAGTCCGGGAACACCATCTGCTAACTCTTCTACGTATGACGTCTTTGATAATTCTGTTTGCGTGTCATTCGGTTTTGGACACATGTCTGTAATTAAAATAATATTGTTACTATGTTATCAGGTTTAAAGATATACAATGTATTTGTGAATTGAGCATATTGTTTGATTAATCTTGTTTTCTAGAATGGAAGAATAATATGTAAGTTGCTTTGTATGTGAGATAAATTGACTTGTTCTAATAAAAGGCATGTTTTTGTATTAGACGTGTTTCCTTTTACTAAAGACTTGGTCAGAGAGTTGACTTACATGGAAGGAGTGCATTATTTATAAGAACTTTCCTATATCTATGTATGAGTGATGTGATGATCATTACCAAAGAGTTAATAAATTGAAGGTACTAACCAACACAACTGCAGCACTCGCTGTACAAGTAGCTGAGGCAGTTGAAACAGTCTTTGCAGCACGAACAATCCTTCAAGTCACACTTACAAGATTGAGTCAGCATACATTTTGATACCACACTGGCACAAATGGCTTCATTACAAGCGTATACTATCGGCACTATGCATATTAAAGCTGCGACGAAGTAGAATTTCCCAGCCATTGCCACAGTTTTAGACAAATTGTAAACACGACACTTGAGGAATTTACAAAGTTGTAAAAATAAACAACACAAATACGTCCAAATTTTCTCAGTAATAGGAAAGTTCACTAGGCATAAACTTGCAAGAAAGTCTTGGCACTCTATTAATTTATCAATTAAATGTAATATTCATGTAAGAAACAAACATAAATTAATTAAATACAATTTATTGAAACAAGTTTAGCGTCAACCACTCAGAACAACCCAGAAAGTTTACTTTAGTGAATGAAGTCAATAATGAATTTGACAAATCAACTCATTTATTATCTAAATCATGTTACACAAGAGTATGACAAAACTAAAAAAATATAATATCCTAACCTAACTAAAACTATTAGACTCAAAAAAAAAAAAAAAAAAAAAAAAAAAAAAAAAAAAAAAAAAAAAAAAAAAAAAAAATAATGAATGCAATGAAGAAAGTTGTAAGAACGAATGATTTTAAAGTTGACCACAGACAATGAAATTAAAATCAACAGGTTCTAGCAATGTTACTAGGCTCATCCTAGTAACATTGCTAGAAACTGTTGATTTTAATGAAATAAAAATAAATGGATACGGCTACATTTTAAAGTCTACAAAATAGCGAAAATTTTGCACCGTTTATTTGTTAAACGAACCATTTTTCACCATTAATTGTATCTAAACAAAACAATAGTTCTATTTTTTATATCTTGGCAACATGGAGATAGATACAGAAAGCGGGAAAAATTAAATTGTCGAAAGATATGAAAGTAAGAAATCCAGGATTCTATTAAAAAAAAATCTGACCTTGCAATAATTATAATACCTATATTATTTCCATTGCTTGGACGCAAAGCACAGACTACATAGAGATACTGGTCGCAGGCCTCATCTTCGTGAGTAGGAGAATAGAATTTAGTGCCGATTTATAAAATTTGCACTAGTACTTGATTGCGTGGGTAAGTAAAAATAAATGATCTGCGTAGCTCCATTAACAAAACAACATTCTCCTACTTTATTTATCGTTGATAAAGAAAGAACAACATTTATTTGGCAACAGTTTGTGAAACAAAATTAGTTAGGTACCTGTAATAATTTATTTCACCTAGATAAAGTCGACCTCGTAATTATAATACTTTATCTCTTTGGACAGTTTCCAGATGGTATAATAATATTGAAACTTCATTAAGGTTGAAACTATCTAACTATCACATTATTCAACCAGATTGGTAAACCATCCCAGAGATCCAGTAGGTATAATACTTAGTTATGTAGGTACTTGGTTATGTTCGTTGGCAGAACTGATGTGGAATTTTTTATTTTAAAATGTTCGTAATAGTCCGAATCTGGTTCATATGGAAAGAAAAGTTGTCCGAAAATTGAAAAGTTTCCTGAAAAATCTTCAAATTCGGGAAAAACTGAACGTCCTCTTTTGTTTCGATCAATCTACCTAGTCTTTTCCCAACTATGTTGGGGTCGTCTTCCAGTCTAACTGGATGCAGCTGAATACCAGTATTTTACACGGAGCGACTGCCTATTTGATCTCCTCACCCCAGTAACTAGGTAATACGGTACTCATTGGTAAGACTGTTTGTCAGACTTTCAGGCTTCTGACGACCCGTAACGTCCTCTTTTATGAAATATTAAAATTTGAACAACACAACTTCTGTCGGGTCAGCTAGTAATCAATAACAAAAGCTGACAATTTTATCCTGATAAAAAATCCTGCCCGGTCAGCAGGGTATCGAATTATCGACACAATCTAAAAAATATAAGATTGATGGGCAAACGAAATATCTGCTTATTATTTCATATTTCGGGCTTATCGCGATAATACTCAGGTGGTGGAATTAAGTATTATGATATGGAGTAGGATAATTACTTTGCCTTGTTTATCGATAAATAATAATTACATACAATAGGTTTATTTTCATGCGAAGCATATTAATTAGTTAGTCCTCGGTTGTAACTAATTTGATAAGGACGCAATATGGTAAGTCCGCTCTTACATCACGTTTTGTTTATAATTATTAAAAATAATTATAATTTATCAGTTGTTGTTTGTAAATATTTAGGTTTAGTTATTTCGAGTGAGATATTAATAAACTTATAATTAGGTACATACCTATAAACATACTTGCATAATAGAAGCTAACGTTCGCACGGACGTGAAAATATCGTGGTGGGAATTTTTCGCACACTGGATTTTCAACGCTCTGTTTAGCGCCGGGAGTTGAAAATCCAACAGTATGTTTTTTCAACGCGCTGGTATACACTGTGGAACTCTCAACGCTTGGCTTATCACAGAGAGTGGAAAATCCAGTGCGCGATAAAGTTTCACCCTAGAGAAGTTTGTAGACCTCTTGTGAAAAGGCTCATCCATATAAGGTTGCTATTCTACTGTAGTTAACTGTTTGTGTACAAACATTTTTGTTCCGGTAAAAGTTTTACCGGAACAAATACAACCCCCCGGTGTTGCAGGTATCCAGGTGGCTATTATGTCGACGCCTCAAATTGTGGCATAAGTTCATCATCATTTGCTTAGCCATATTCCAACCATGTTCGGATCGGCTTCCAGTCTAACCGGATACCTACAGCTGAATACCAGTATTTTACAGTAGCCTCCGCCAGTGGCTTCACCCGCGTGCTATCTTTATAAATTATAGCCTATGTTACTCAGTGATAATATGGCATACTACTGGTACAAGAATTTTTTAAATCGGTCCAGTAGTTTTTGAGTTTATTCATTACAAACAAACAAACAAAACTAAAAAAAAAAATCAAATCTTTTTCTTTATAATATTAGCTTAGATGGAGCGAATGCCTTGCTGACCTCCATGACCCAGTTACTGGGTAACACGATAAGTACCCCTTGGTTAGACTGGTTGTCCGACTTTCAGGCTTCCAACTACTCATAAGGGGCCATCCATAAATTATGTCACACATTAAGGGGGAGGGAAGGTCAATAAAGTGTGACATCGTGTGACAAGGGGACGAATCATAAGTTTCGTGATATCATAATGTATTAGAACTAAAAATAGTTTAAATCTAAAGTAATAAAACTAACACCAGTTTTGGGTCAAAAATGACAATCTGTGACACGTACGGAGCATGTTATAGGTAGGTACCGTAACGATTGTCACAGGAATCGTGATTATTCTCCAGGGTTGGCAGTCTCTACTCTGCAGCCTGGCGGTGGTGGCCACAGTCGCCAACGCGTACAAAAACCCGTACTACGCGCCGGGGAGGTCTGTGAACGTGCACCTCTTTGAGTGGAAGTGGGACGACATCGCTGATGAGTGCGAGAGGTTCCTTGCTCTTAGGGGCTATGGAGGCGTACAGGTAAGCTTGTATTTAGGAAGTCAAATTAAAGAAAAACTTTAAGATTTGTAGGAAAACAAAATAATTGTAAAAAAAACACACTTATGAACCGCACTGGAGTAACGACAAAAACTACAAATGTGTTTTCCGGCAATCTTCAAGTGAAACACGCGAAGGTATGTAGTATTATATTGTCTGTGGTAGCACGTAAATCCGCACTGACGTGAAATGTTTCCGACCCATCACACGAGACTGTGAGAGGCGAGTGCGCCGAACTTGCGTTACGTTTGCCCCAAATTTGTAAAAGAAAAACATACGCAAACACATCTCTACATTTGTGTGAGCGCCGCAGTCGCCTTTGGTTAGTAGAAATACAACCTCCATAGCTTTTAGCATAGCTTTAGCATACAACCATTCGACAGGCTTCCGAGTATTCCTCGACAGAAAATAGCCGTCGGAAGAGTAGTGGTCGTCTAATTGGTTTTTAATTTCGGGTTTCGGATTTGTGAATAGCGTATGAACTCCTTCGATAACATATCGATTGATGTTCGATTGGGCACGGAAGCGTTCCTATCGAATAGTTATGAATAGCTTTGCTAGTGTGTATTCCAGCAGTCAACTAGATTCAAACTTTTTGAAGACACGCTGTAGTCAACGACCCCTAATTACTTCAAAAGCAGTATTCACAATCGAATTAGATGTTTATGGTACGCCTGCGAGACGGGCGGTGCGCGCGTTTGTACAGTCAGCATCTAAAGTAATTTTTCATTTCCCCGAAAGTTGTCCTGTCTTCGTGACTAAACCTTTTTAGAGGTATGAAGAACAGGGTGTAAAGTTTACTAATCCTCTATAGAAAAGGCAGGATCCTCTGACCAGACGGGTGTCGTGTGTGGGCGCGTTCACTAAGGCTGCGGCCAGCCCGCCGGTTGAACGCGTCCCAGAGGGTCATGGCCATCCGGCTGGCCCGAGGATACCGCACGGTCTCCTGCGAGGCGGCGAGCCTCCTTGCCGGATTACCGCCATGGGATCTGGAGGCAAAGGTCCTCGCGCACATTTGGGAGTGGCGCGAGGAGGCGAAACGCCGGGGCTTAACTCCGCTGCCGCGAGAAATCGCGGCACAGCGGACAGAGCTCCGGCGGGATCTCATGGCGTCATGGAGAGTGCGATTGTCGCAACCCAGCGCTGGGCACGCCACAATTGCGGCGATAAGACCCCTCTTTGAGGAGTGGCTAGAGAGGCGCCACGGCGTCCTCACCTTCCGCCTGACGCAGGTCCTCACCGGACACGGCAGTTTCGGGAGGTTCCTGCACAGGATAAGGCGGGAGGAAACGCCCGGGTGTCACCATTGTGTGGATCGCCCGGAGGACACGGTGGAGCATACGGTGGAGGTCTGCCCAGCTTGGGCGGAGCATCGCCGTGTCCTCGTGGAGGCGATCGGCGGCGGTGATCTCTCGCGTCCGGCCCTGGTTCAGGCCATGGTACGGAGCGAGAGGAAATGGGAGGCCGTCACCTCCTTCTGCGAAGCTGTAATGCTAGCGAAGGAGGAGGCGGAACGCGTGAGGGAGAGGCAAATTTCGCGCCCTCATGCCCCTAACCGCCGCAGGAGGAGACGCCCAGGGCGTCGGGAATCGCGAGGCGATTTCCGGCCACCGTAGGCGCGGGCTTGCGGGCGGTGAGCAATGGGTGGCTCACCGTCCGATAAGGACCAGGCCCGGGTCGACGGCGCGTTGTGTTCCACGCGCGCCTCAAAGAGATGTCAGCAGAATTGAAGGGGTCCACTAGGGCCGATGCCTGCCGGGGTTGCGAAGAAAACCGAAAGGGAGATCGTGGCCCCCGGCAACAGGGCAGCCGAAGGAACACGGGTGGGTTTTAGTCAGTAAGAGTCTGACACGCCCTCCCGCTCCGCCCAGAGCGGGAGAAGTTATTTGATGATTTCCCACCCTCAAAAAAAAAAAAAAAAAAAGACGGGTGTCGTGTCGTGGTCGGAAGTCAGATTGTCGGAATCTTGTATAGAACATGTCGATCGCGCGGTAAACTCTAATTGCGCGATGCAAGATTTGTGTGACGTCATGTCTTTGATTCGTAGTTCGTGTGGCGGTGTAACCCCTTCATTGCTGACCATACAAAGCTTGAAAGTGATTTTAACTTCTGCAAATTAAAACATGGGGAAAGAGTATTTCCAATAATGTTGCATAAAAAAAATTATACGTGAAAGTAACGTTTTCTGCCAGATTTCACCGCCCAACGAGAATGTGGTGCTATGGACCTACAATCGTCCGTGGTGGGAGCGCTACCAGCCGATGTCGTACAAACTGTTGACGCGCTCCGGCGACGAGCGACAGTTCGCCGACATGTTGCGAAGATGCAATGCAGTAGGCGTCAGGTACTTATATGAAAATAAGGTTTCTGCTTCGCACGGTCTTTAAGACTAACACAAGTGATTATATGTATCATCATCTACCTAGCCTTTTCCCAACTACGTTGGGGTCGGCTTCCAGTCAAACTGGATGCAGTTGAATACCAGTATTTTACATGGAGCGACTGCCTATCCGACCTCCACAACCCAGTTACTGGCTAACACGATACCCCTTGGTAAGACTGGTTGTCAGACTTTCGGGCTTCTGACGACCCGTAACGACCGTCAAAGATTCTCGAATGACAGCCGGAATTAACGGCGTAAAGTGCTTTCCGAGGAACGGAGGAGTCTCGGTCCGTAAAGTTGGTCACCCATCCACGGACTAACACCTGCAAGCGTAACTTAACCTGATGGATTGATCCATGCGGCTGTTATTACTTAGCCACAAGCTTCTCTAAATATGTATATCAATATTAACGTATTGTACACATGAATCTTCCGGAATAAATTCTCTAAGATGGTGAAAACCGTATCCAAATTCCAAATGGGTTTTAGAGGTCGGATAGGCAGACTTATGATTAAAATTCTCGGCTCCCCAATTGACAAGAGAAGTTCAATCAGGACTAATTAAGTTAGAAAGCAAGTATGAATTAAAAAAAATATCCTTCTAAAGTGCAGTTCCATCAAACGCGTAAATAATTATTAAGATTTTTTCCCAAAAATATTCTGGAAGTTAGAAGTTTAAAACTTATATAGCTCGGAATGACTCGTGAATGCTAAGAAGTCCGCGATCTTCAATTGTTTTTCTGTTTAATACTCCAGGATCTACGTAGACGCCGTGATCAACCACATGACGGGCGAACCTCCAGAGAACGTAGGAACAGCCGGCAGTACAGGTGTGTTCAACGAGTGGTACTACCCCGCCGTGCCCTTCAGTCGCCAGCATTTCAACTGGCCGCACTGCGTCATCGATGGCATTGACTACGATACTAACGCCTGGAGGGTAAGTAGCTGCAATATGTAGTTGTATAAATATTAAATACTAGCTGCGCCCCGCGGATTCACCCGCATAAGTCTCGATCCCGTGGGAATATCGGGATAAAAAGTTTTCTATGTTCTAATCCAGGTCATGATCTACCGATGTGCTAAATTTTATCCAAATCAGTTCAGCCGTTTTAGCGTGAAAACGTAACAAACAAACATACATTTTAAATTTTAATTAACGCTAGCTTCCGCCAGCGGCTTCGCCCGCGTCACAGATCCGCGTGATATCTTTTAAATTATAGCCTATGTTACTCAGTGAAAATTTTAGTAATTGTTTATCAAAAAATCAAATCGTTTCTCGTTATAATAATTATTACTTTAGACATTAGTTTAGACATGACAGACCGTGAGGGTTCACGAATGAGCTGCGTACGACCCCCTGTCTATAACCTAAAGCGCGGTACTACGGTTTCGGTCAAACTATAACTCGCATATAGGTTGACAGGGAGTTAAGAAAAATCCACTTTATTTCCTACTTTATAAAAAACCCAAAAATGCCCTGAAAGAATTTGAATTCATTCTATTTCAGGTGCGTAACTGTGAGCTCGTCGGGTTGAAAGACCTGAACCAAGCTGATGAGCATGTCAGGAACATGATTGTCAACTTTATGAACAAACTCATTGATTTGGGCGTTGCTGGATTTAGGTGAGCTGTTGGCTAAATAAATATTTTAATCCAATATAGACTTGTGTAACGTAGAAATTGTCAGTATTGTAAGTTTTAAAATAATAATTATTACTTAAGAATTAAAGTTTGATTAAAATTGCTTAGGTATAATACAGCCGATATAACTTGACAGTTGCGACCTTCGCGCAGAAGGCAGCGCTATAATTTTTTTAGGAACCAAATGGTGACTTGAGGCGGGTGTGAGTTAGAGAACATGCGCGAAAGTTCGTCGTGCCTATGTTCAGAACTGGCAAGTTTTATCGGCCGTATTGTATTAGTCTTGTAGGCTTGTAGGCTAGATTGTGTTCGTCGTGTAGGCTAGTTTGTGTTAGACTTGTAGGCTAGATTGAGTTAGTCTTGTGGGCTAGATTGTGTTAGTCTTGTAGGCTAGATTGTGTTTATCTTGTAGGCTAGATTGTGTTAGTCTTGTAGGCTAGATTGTGTTAGTCTTATAGGCTAGATTGTGTTAGTCTTGTAGGATAGATTGTGTTAGTCTTGTAGCCTAGATTGTGTTAGTCTTGTAGGCTAGATTGTGTTAGTCTTGTAGGCTAGATTGTGGTAGTCTTGTAGGCTAGATTGTGTTAGTCGTGTAGGCTAGATTGTGTTAGTTTTGTAGGCTAGATTGTGTTAGTCGTGTAGGCTAGATTGTGTTAGTCTTGTAGGCTAGATTGTGGTAGTCTTGTAAGCTAGATTGTGTTAGTCGTGTAGGCTAGATTGTGTTAGTTTTGTAGGCTAGATTGTGTTAGTCGTGTAGGCTAGATTGTGTTAGTCTTGTAAGATAGATTGTGTTAGTCTTGTAGGCTAGATTGTATTAGTCGTGTAGGCTAGATTATATTTCAGTATTAAGAACCTGTACCCTAATTACGTAACTTATTTTCGTAAACAATTATACGTAATTCGTTTAATTTTGACAGTTCAACAAGAACTTATGAAGCAATGGATTAGCAATCTGTTTCAAATTGAAACAGATTGTGTTGTATTAGGCAATTAGGGTACTGGTTCTTTTTAACATTATATAGCTTCACGACGCCTGCATTCCCCGATGAATTAGCCTAAGGTATACCTACAGTAAGTACACCCAATTTCGCCATATAAGGTATAAAAATAATCTTCCTCAAGATGTCCACAGCTGGACCTATCATCCTCTCCCAAGCATCCCACATCCAATTAATTCCTGTGACCTTCTTCCTTTAAGATTACCAAATCTTCCCGTATGAACTATTATTTAAATACCCTCAGAATTGACGCAGCCAAACACATGTGGCCTGAAGACCTCCGTGTGATCTACGACCGTCTCAACAACCTGAACACACAACACGGTTTCCCCGCCAACGCCAGACCTTACATCTACCAAGAAGTCATTGACTACGGCACTGAAGCTATCAGTCGAGACGAATACACTCCTATAGGAGCCGTCACAGAGTTCAAAGTTGGTTTGGAACTGAGTAACGCATTCAGAGGGAATAATCAACTCCGCTGGCTTTCAACATGGGGCCCACAATGGGGCTTGCTGGCCCACGAAGACTCTCTGACCTTCATAGACAACCACGATAATGAAAGAGGCCACGGCGGAGGAGGTGGCATCCTGACATATAAACAGCCTCGTCAGTACAAGGGAGCTATTGCGTTCTTGCTGGCTCATCCTTATGGAGAGCCTCAGATTATGAGCAGCTTTGATTTCTGGGACTCTGAAGTTGGACCACCTATGGATAGTAATGGGAATATTATTTCGCCGTCCATAAACTCCGTAAGTTAATCACAGTTCTATGATTAAAACGATGTATTTTTACGAGATCATTCAGAGCTCTTTTCTTGAAAGGAGGAGAGGAGCTCGTGGCTAAGTGATAACAGCCGCACGGGTCGATTCATCTGGTTAATGAAATGAAATGAAATTGTTTATTCTGTAAATAGGATATCGGAATCACTTTTACACGTCATATTAAAAAAAAAAACAATAAGCTAGTTGAGTTCGGCGTTTCCTATCTGACTACTCTGAGAAGAAAGGCCGAAACAAACTCAGAGGTCACAGTCTCTTTTAAAGTCCAGACATAATCTTGGTCAGGCCATATGAGGACCATGTAGATTAGTGTCTGAAATGGTCTTTTGAGGAAAGAACCACACAGATTTGAGTGAACCTGTCCAGCCAGTGCAAGCATTTGTCAGTAATCGTGGAGCTCAACTCAGAACTTAAGGAGCTCAACTCGACGAACAATACCAAAGAAAGGACATTGGATAGGCCGCATAAACTACTCAAACTGCCAGACCATAATTAAAACTAACTGAAAAATGAAAATAATAATGATATCCACATAGTCCTCACATTCACAATAATTAATTAAAATAATATAATACTTTACAAAGTAATCATGTCATTTTGAATATAATTTTCAACAATGTCAATGTGTATATAAAACTGGTATATTTTCATGATTTTACAAAATAGTTAAAATGTTAAGTTTTATCACAAGGCTTAGCAGAGCGAGCAGTTCAATCCCATGCTTTTTTATCTTCTAAATAATCTGAAATTTTATAATACCCTTTTTTACAAAGTTTGGTTTTAATACAGATTTTAAATCTATTAATGGGTAAGTTTCGAATGTCAATGGGAAGTTTGTTGTAAAAGCGTATACATTGACCCATGAACGAGTTGCCTACTTTGTGGAGACACAGCAAGATTGTGTTTATTCCTGGTATTTAAACTATGAATATCAGACATTTTCTTAAAATTTGATATATTTTTGTGTACATACAATAGGTTTTCAAAAATATATTGTGAGGCTACAGTCAGAATATTTATTTCTTTGAATTTTTCTCTAAGGGAATCTCTTGAACCTACGTTGTAAATGGCTCGAACAGCCCTTTTCTGTAGAACAAAGATAGTATCAATGTCCGCACAGGTTCCCCAGAGAAGAATCCCATATGACATAAGACTATGAAAATAACTAAAATAAACAATTCTGGCTGTATCCACATCAGTTATCTGTCTAATTTTTTTAACAGCATAGGCGGCCGAACTTAGTCTTCCTGACAATTTTTCTATGTGTGGGCCCCATTGTAATTTACTGTCAATAGTGATTCCAAGAAAAACTGTCGACTCAACAGGGTCCAACTCTGTTCAATTTACTTTAGATAGCTGCCTGACATTTGGCATTGAAAATTTAATGAGTTTAGTCTTTTTTTCGTTCAGTAGAAGATTATTTACATTAAACCAATGCACTACTTTAGAGAGTGCATCGTTAACTTGTTCAAAGTTGACTAACTGACGTTTGATTTTAAAAATGAGCGAAGTGTCATCTGCGAATAATACTATCTTGTGATTATTCCTTATGTGATAAGGTAAATCATTTACATAAATTAGAAATAAGAAAGGCCCAAGAATTGAACCCTGCGGAACGCCCATGGTGACCGCAGATCCTGCAGATTTCTTGCCATTAACATCGACCCTCTGGATTCTGTTGTTCAGATAAGAAGTCAGAAGGTCAAGAGCCTTGTCCCTCATACCATAGTGGTACAGTTTCCTGGTGAGTGTATCATGATGTACGCAATCGAAAGCCTTAGACAAGTCGCAGAAAATGCCAAGAGCATCTTGCGACTCCTCCCAGGCCTCGAATATGCTCTTCAGTAATTCCACGCCCGCGTCTGTAGTTGAACGACCCTTTGTAAAACCAAACTGTTTCAGATGAAGTAGATTATATGCATTGAAATGTCCTAACATTTGTTTTAAAATTAATTTTTCAAAGATTTTGCTCAAAGTAGGTAATATTGAAATAGGGCGAAAATTTGTGGGATCAGTTGTGCTGCCAGATTTGAACAGTGGAATCACTTTGCTAAGTTTCATCAGATCAGGAAATACACCAGATGCAATACAAGAGTTAAAAACGAGTGCTAAAAAGGGTGAAATTACATCAATTATTGAGGACACGGTATGTACTGATAATCCCCAAAGGTCAGCAGTTTTTTTTACATCAAGATTTTTAAAAGATTCTATAATGTCTTTAGCAGTAATAACTGTGAATTCAAAAAGTTTGTCACATTCTGGTACACATTCTTTAAGTATTGAGTAAGCAGAAGTAGAGGACGACGATTAACGATTAAGCTACGCTTGCCGGGGTTGGTCTGTGGATAAGTGACCATCTTTACATACCGAGACTCCTCCGTGCCTCAGAAAGCACGTTAAGCCGTTGGTCCCGGCTGTCATTCGTGGACATTTGACAGTCGTTACGGGTCGTCAGAAACCTGAAAGTCTGACAACCAGTCTTACCAAGGGGTATCGTATTACCAGTTACTGGGTTGTGGAGGTGAGATAGGCAGTCACTCCATGTAAAATACGGGTATTCAACTGCATCCGGTTAGACTGGAAGCTGACCCCAATATAGTTAGGAAAAGGCTAGGCAGACTGATTGATTCAGAGATTTCAGAGTTCTTTTCTTGAAATTCCCTATTTGAATGCATGTCTTCTAAATGATTGAATTACCATCATTTTTGACTGCTTTTACCATCCATTATCTAACCGGATCTAACGCCTGTGCCTCTAAATTAATCTAAACTTTATTACACCACTAGTGGCAAAATCCAAACCAATCATCATTCATTTTTGATGTGTAACATCTTTCTCTCGCTTTCCTACTATCTGTGGGAGTGATTTCGTGAAAAGGGACGGAAATGTGTAACAGGAAGCCGGGGAAGCGCGCTCTATTTGATTTGATCAATGAGCGCGCGCGGTGCTAGAGTTGGCCGTCAGATGGTACCGACCCATTTTCCGAGAGGTTGGTATTGTTGTGAATTCAGATGTTACACATCATATGAGAGTTTATGCGACGACTATAGGAATGGTGATTAAAAGTTGTGTTTGTGTCCGTCAGCTAGATTATTAAAAAATATTGGGCATGTATTTTTATTTACATTTCAAAAGATTACGGCGATACACTGAGTTAAAATGTATGCCATGACGTCACGAGTATGTAGTTTTTATACTTACTTGTGACGTATCGACCCCCACTCCCCAACTTTAATGCGTTTTATTTAAGTGTTTTTTATTAATATGATGAAGCAAAAAATACACTTTTCTATGTATCAGCAGATTTTTTTTTTAATAACCGACGAAAAATTTCATCACAGGGGGTTTCAGAATCATGTACTGAATCCATGGTAACAGTTTTCGCGTCAATGTCCCTGCCACCCTGTATTTTTTTATTATCTGGCTGATGGACTAAATAGAATTTCTTTTTGATGTGAAACATCTACGTAGTGGAGGGTCAGACCGACACTGTTGGCGTGGAGACGCCGCGCCAACAGTGCCAATGCCAAACCAACGCCAACGCCGATGTTGGCGTCGTCGGTAATCAATCCTTTTATGCATATTGCCTGTACATAATAATTTCGATGTTTCACATCTGCTAGGCGTTCCGCGACGGCAGTTTTTTTTAAAGTGAAAACTTCATTTGGCGCGTAGGGAATTTTTGAGATGGGACTAAACATTGATTTCGCGACACTGTGACGACACCAGCTTGCCCATTAAAAAGATATCGACGCATTGATTGTCGCGGTGCGCGGAGTAAAAGATATCAACGCATTGATTACCGATTTTATTTCAAGTTTTCACTTTGTCGGTACTCCCGGAGTGCCACTGTTTTTTTTTTTTGACCCAGTCATCATCGCTAATGTAAGGCTCGCTCGTTTGTCCTCACCAGGACGGCAGCTGCGGCAACGGCTGGGTGTGCCAACACCGCTGGCGCCAGATTTCCGCGATGGTGGCCTTCAGGAACGCGGCCGGCGACTCGGGCCTCAACGACTGGTGGGACAACGGCTCCAACCAGATCGCCTTTTGCAGGGGAGGGAACGCTTTCATCGCTATCAATAATGATTATTGGGATCTTAATCAGACTTTGCAGGTTTGTGAAGAATCTTTACTGAGCTGGGTTAATTTTATCTGCAACTGTGTTTATAACCTTTCGATTCGATATTAGATTTGTTTGGGAGGGTTCGTTTAGGGGGAACGCTAAAAAATTGTAACTTTTATGGTAGAAAATGTTTAAGTGGTTTGACTGATAGACAATCGAAAGTATAAGCCAGCTGGTCTGTCTGCACAAGGGTGGTAATAAGGCTGATGTAGTTACTAGTCCTTCCAGTCCCATATCTATTAACACTGTTATTTGAAAATATTGTAAAAGTAAATTATTTTTAAAAGAGTAACTGTGGTGTTTCTTGCCGGCGAAACGAGCAACTGGAACCGTGCACCTAGCTTCTGACGTTTCATAAGTGCCCTTGTAGTAAGTAGGTTTATGTGAAATAAAATATTTTAAAATTGAAAATCAAAGATAGTTTGGATAATAGTGTGGAGACTAGTAAGTAATATTTGAATATTATTATTTTTACATTTGGAAATCTTAGGAGTATGTATCCCTGTCTTTTGCAAGGCGTACGAGGGGCCGAAGCCAACTCGTAGAGGCCCCTTGGACAATTTAAATGAAATGAGGTACCAACAGACGATTATCCCCGTATGCACTGTGCAAGTGCACAAAAGGACAATCCCCGGTTGGTGTAGAACTATTGCAGTACATGGGAACAAAACATTGGACTATGGGTTTGGTTGGCTATAGTGGATTGGTTATCAAGAACTATGGTAGGACTACGACCCCTGCCTGACCAATGATATATAATATACACGTATAAAATGGCAGGGGGTGACCTGCACACTCAATAATGGGCCCCCGAAAAACTGTCGCTAGCACATAGTGACGTAGCGACTAGGGGGCAACATGTCTTGAGGTGCTTGGGGAGTGGAGAGGTATTCCACGGCTTTCAGAATAATCTTAGAGCCCAGAAGATGGTCAAGATCCCTACGAGCACTTACTGGAATACTTCCTTTCTCCGAGCACGTTTGCTCTTGCGAATCTCTCAAGCCGGCTAATTAAGGCAAGAATGCGGTGGGAGCTCCGTTCCTCGTCAGTGTTTACTCCAGCCGGCCAATAAAGGCAAGCCAGAGGTGAGGAACAAGACTTCTCCCGGGAGATAGGGTCCGTGGGGTCGCTACTGCCCAACAGCTCGCCACAAGCTGCCCTACGGGTTTTATTATTTTATTATTAACAGTAACAATGCGGATCCTTTCACACGTTTTGGGTTTTATTGGTATTGTGGGTAGGCCGAAAGTGGACGAAAATGTAGTGAATGTCGCCGGAATAAGGAACACTGGCATCCAGTTTGAAACTGGATATTGATCCACGGGGTAGACCTTGACGGGGTCCGTTGCCTGGGTGCGAAGAAAACCGAAAGGGAGATCGTGGCCCCCGGCAACAGGGCAACTGAAGGAACACGGGTGGGTTTTAGTCAATAAAAGTCTGACACGCCCTCCCGCTCCGCCCAGAGCGGGAGAAGTTATTTGATAAAGGGGGTAGACCTGTCCCTAGTGGACATCTTTCAGCTCAGATGATGAAGATGGTAACCGATTAAACAGGTTTCTAGAAACTAAACTTCTGTGGAATGTCTTTGGAACTCTCCGATTTCATCAAGGCTACTTAGTATATAATCAGTCTACAATGTTCCCACTGCTGGGACACAGACCTCCTGTCAGTGAGAGGGAGTGGGCCGTAATCCACCACGCAGGCTCAGTGCGGGTTAGTAGATGTTACATATGTCTTCAAATTTATTGGTTCTAGGACATGCCGGTTTCCTCACGACGTTTTCCTTCACCGTTTTGCGAGCAGTGGTGATGAAATAATTGACACAAAGTAAAGCCCCTGTTGGGGTTCGAACCTACGTCTTACAAAGTCGCGGCAGTTACTGTTCTATTAAGGCTCTATGAAGGTTGCTTATTATGAGATTATGTCGCTGTTAATATTATTATACTTATCGGATGTAATCGTCCCCCTGAAGCATATAAGCTAAGTTTTTCTGTCAGCTGTTTATAAATTACTAGCTGCGCCCCGCGGTTTGACCCGCGTAAATCTCGATCCCATAGGAATATCGGGATAAAAAGTATCCTGTTTTATTTAAAAAGTATTTCATTCAAATCCGTTCAGCCGTTTTAGCGTGAAAGCACACAAACAAACAAACAAAAAATCAAATCTTTTCTCTTTAATATTAAGTAATATTTTTTCCAGACCTGTTTGCCCGCGGGCAGATACTGCGACGTGATATCGGGCAACAAAGTGGGCTCCTCATGTCAGGGCAAGACGGTGACTGTGGGCAATGACGGACGAGCGCATATCACTGTTGGTGCCAACGACTATGATATGATGTTGGCCATACATGTGGGGGCTGAGGTAACCGTGCTGAAATTAATTATTGTCATTCAAACTACAATTTTCTCCATTTTCCCATAAGAAATTAGGTACGAAATGAATGCGGTGGCGACCACGGTACTTAATAATTTCAGAATTCAAACTGACACATATTCTTGTTTCATGTTTTTTGGCGAGATACCGTACCTTATTAACCCAAGCATGTAACAACATAACCATAGGGGCACAGGTTTGGTTTCATAGTAAAAAATAGTGGGAATTTTGTGATCTATCCGAATATTACGCTTTTTTTTTCTGGCCGGCACTTTCAGAATTGGCTCAAAATGTATGAAACGTGAATGATGTCCTTTCACTTTTATATATTAAACTAACTTCTACCCGCGTCTTCGTCCGTAAGCCTACGATATCGGTTGGCGGACTCCTCAAGAATTTAGCTATCCAATGCAAAAATAATTTTTCAAATCCGACTGGTACTTCCGGAGATTATCCCCTACATACAAACATACTTTTTCCTCTTTATAATATTAGTATAGATTAAAAATGCCTTATTTGTTTCAGAGTCGACTGTAAATGGCGAAAGAACAAAAAGAGAGAAGAACGCTCTCTATGTCTTCATGATAGGCTTCCATTGGTATATTTCTATAAGACTAAATTAAAGAACTACCTAACTTATTAAAGTTTTTTATTCAGATACACCTTCATTGTCATAAGCCTGATTTACTTATACGTTACGATTAGTATGCCTATGTTTGACCGAGACCGCTGTTATGTACCTTATGCGCGTCTGGGCACGCAACAATTGCAGCGATAAATAAGTTCCATCTTTGAGGAGTGGCTAGAGAGGCGCCGCGGTGTCCTCACCTTCCGCTTGACGCACGTCCTCACCGGACTCGGCTATTTCGGGAGGTTCCTGTTCAGGATAAAGCAGGAGGAAACGCCCTGGTGTCAGCATACGGTACCATACGGTGGAGGTCTGCCCAGCTTGGGCGGAGCATCGCCGTGTCCTCGTGGAGACAATCGGCGGCGGTGATCTCTCGCGTTCGGCCCTGGTTCAGGCCATGGTACGGAGCGAGAGGAAATGGGAGGCCGTCACCTCTTTCTGCGAAGCAGTAATGCTCTCGAAGGAAGAGCCAGAACGCGTGAGGGAGAGGCAAATTTCCCGCTCTCACGCCCCTAACCGCCGCAGGGAACGGGAGAAGTTATTTGATAATTTCCCACACAAAAAAAAAAGGGGTGTGCGCGGCGAGACGGGGGCACTGGGGGCAGTGCTGGCTGCTTATTCGGTAACGCGCGCGGCGTCCTGCTCGCCGCTCATTTGTCAACGCTACCCCCAGCCTCGCCGCGCTTTCCTTAGGCACGGAACAGCAGTCCTGGTCAAACTATAACATTCAGGCTCTTTTATTTTTTTCCCCACACCTACCGTACATGAAAATACTCAGAGATACTAAGTATAGCGACAAGACCTCTAAAAATACGATGTTACTGTACTTTTTACAGTGTTTTACAACACGGTTTCAAACCTAATGCCAAGAACCTTCGTCGAGGGTTCACTTTAGCGCAAAAGTAATGCCAGGGACCCTCTGGAGCCCCCGGAAACATGGCAACTGAAGGAACACGGGTGGGTTTTAGTCAGTAAGAGTCTGACAGGAAAAGTGGGAGAAGTAATTCGATAATTTCGAAAAAAAATAATGATAAAACAAAAGTGACCCTCTGGAGAGTCTATTAGCAATATATGTATGGAGACATGGCATAATGAGCTTTATGACGCAAGCCGTCCACTGCGAGCTAATCTAAGTTAGTTTGCAGTTGCAGTTAGTTTAGTTTAACTTAGTTTACTAACTAACGGCAAACTAACTTAGTTTAGCTGGCGGTGGACGCCTCGATTGAAAAGTGAATGTGTTATGGTAGGTTTTGTACCTTGAGTTTAGCAGATAATTACACCTACGACAAGGAAAATTGACGTTATGTCACTTTATAACAAGTTTTAACTGCCAATGTGGCTGGTGGAGGCGGAGTTGACGTGGAGTGGAGTGTAGGACCGTTAATCCATAATGGTAACAAATTAGTGCTTATCTTTATGAAAATCTACAGCCACTTGACCACTCAAAATTCTAGCAGTCGGGCCATATTTCAACGTCCAGCCAACCAAGTTACTTGGACAATGTCAGTTGGGTCGTGATCCGCAATATTGGGTAGTCAAGCTGGGTTAGAGTCCATACTTTTCCTACCCGGCAAAAATTAAAATATATCGGGTATGGGTTCAATGTTCATATCAATCAATCTGCCTAGCCTTTTCCCAACTATGTTGGGGTCGGCTTCTAGGCTTACCGGATGCAGCTGAATACCAGTATTTTGTATGGAGCGACTGCCTATCTGACCTCTACAACCCAGTAACTGGGTAATACGATACCCCTCGGTAAGACTGGTTGTCAGACTTTCGGGCTTCTGACGATCCGTTACAACTGTCACATATCGACTAATGACAGCCGGGACCAACGGCTTAACGTGCTTTCCGAGGTACGGAGGGGTATGTAAAGATGGTCACCCATCCACAGAACAACCCGGCAAGCGTAGCTTAACCTGATGGATCGACCCTTGCGGCTGTTATTATTTAGCCACGAGCTCCTCCAGAGAATGGGTTCATACCATACGAAGTAATTTACTTCGTGCCCATAGTTACCGGAAATATTTGCAAATTATGACACGATCGACAGCGAATCCAATCAGCATCTGTTTACAACTATTCGACAGGCTTCTGAACCTAAAATGATATATTTTAGGTTACCTGATTTGCCTTCTCCCCGATCCCCGACAGCAAATAGCTGTCGGAAGAATAGCAGCGTCGATTTGGTTCGTGTTTCGGATTGGTGAAAAGCGTTTAGAGGACTTCTTCGATAATATTGATTCAAAATTTTAAATATTTTATTTTACATAAACCTACAAGGGCACTTATGAAACGTCAGCAGCTAGGTGCACGGTTCCAGTTGTTCGTTTCCTATGTAGAAGAGCCGGCAAGAAACTCCACGGTTACTCTTTTAAAAATAATTGGCTTTTACAATACTTTCAAATAACAGTGTTACTAGGTATGGGAGGACAGTGTAGGTCTTTCAATAAGTACCAGGTACTTAACAAAATAGAAAATAGTCAACAGATGTACAGTCCACTAAGCCTTCAGCGTTCTTACTTCACAAAATAGAAAAGAATGTGTACAAAAAATAAAATAATTAATAAAAATTAAAACCTAATTTAATTAAACGCAATTACATGATTGCTATTACGAGACCCGCACGGGCCGCCCGCACCCAGGAGACACGTACGGGTAGCGATAGCGCCCGCAGTAGGAGTGAGGCGTATTTATCGTAACATGTAGAAATAACAGATATTTATAAATAACAAATAACAATTGTTCCTAACAATATAAATATCTGTTACTTAAAATAACAGACCTTCAAATACTGTTACCGTGGCTGTTATTGTTAATTCATTATAACAATCTCACACAGATTGTTACTACGGCTGTTACTTACATACACACTCACACAAAGGAAGAAATATTGCAAGGTTAACAATTTCTCTTTCTTCCTCATTAAGGAATGACCCATGCTAAATAGAGAAACACCTATTATTTACTTCGGAATATGTTTACTTTTCACTTAGTATTTATTATCCCTAAAAATACAGTTGGTGGTCTTTTAGGTCGTGTTACCTGTTACTGACCAGTTACCATTGTAAAACTAACTTAAAATGAATAGAAATAAAGAAGATATTCAATTGATATTTAAATACGTATTTATCGTCCGTACAAAAATAACAGGCTGTTATTTAATAACAGATATTTGGATCTGTTATTTTTGTGTAACAGTAACAGTAATAACAGATATGGTGTTTAACCTGTTACAACCCCATCTCTAGCCCGCAGTGCTCTGAAACGAGGGAGTTAGTGCGATACGGTTGCTAGCGTTCGTTGTACGGACTTTACCTGGAGCGGGTCGCGTACGGGCCAATCCACCGTGTGTCTCCGTTCGAGGAGCCCGTACGGGCGGCTCGCATGGGTCTCCCGGACAGCTATGAAACCAGCCTTAGATATTTTTTTATTCCGGAAGGTTTATGTGGTGTGTTGTATATTATAATACCTTAATAATAAAACAAAAAACACTACATATAAATAAAGAATTAGATGTCTAGTGGTTCAGGGCAGTGTGGAAGGTAATAGGCCGCGCGGGAGGTCACCGATAAGGGGAACGATCAAATTAAATCTGCAATTGGAGGCCCAGACTGTCATTAACAAAACCAGATGTAGAGGATCGTGAGGTGAACAACGACTATATCTGCGTTTGGACACAATTTATCGGCTCTGTCAAGAGCGAAGCGAAGAATAAGATTAAAGAAACCTCGATATTTTGTCAAGTCGTAAAAACCTAGACAAAATCATAATTATAATATATACGTAGACATAAATCGATATGGTTGCATCGTGTTATTTACGAAGGTATGACGTAACGCGTTCCGTGGCTTGGCTATAATATTACGTATTTATGTATGTATATAATTATTAATTATCCTATATTATTAAACAAGCAATATTTGTATATTTGTTTGTATAGGTTTTGCCTAGATTAGGAAAGCGAAGCTGAGAAAATGATCTTGGGGTTGCGTCTCCTGGTCACCGGTGCTGGTTGACGTTGCATCGATGCAGCATCGACGCTGCTAGAATAGCGGCGCGAAGACGTTATTTTGTATCGAAATATGAATCTAACGTCGCGTTTACGCTGCGTCAGCTTTGCGTTTGCGCAGCGTTTGAGTAATTCCTAGATAGACCTACCCTAGATGCAAAAGGTGCCTCCAGCTTAATAAAAATTTTAAGAAAACTGTGTCTTGTATAAAAACTTCAAAATAGAAAACCGCTTAAACCAAATCGCAATAATATTATACCTTCACCAATTGCTTCACCATTTATGTTTAAAAAACGCCGCGCCAGCGCAAGAACATACAAATTCTCTATAGTAAAACTCTATATCAAACCGCCATACACCAAGTCAGGTATAACCACAGTGCAATGAAAACAAAATAATGTTCGAAGTCGAACACACGAAACAGAACAACCTGCGTGACTGGTCTGCTAAAGAGTTGATCGTCGCCCGCGCCGCACCGGCCGGCGGCCGCGCCCCCATTCGACGCGATGGCGCTACGCTCGCAACTCCTGCGCAACTGTGAGTATTTACACGATAAAATAATTTTAATTACATTTTTAGCCTTTTTCCTTCTTTTTTTTTCAGCATAAGTGTTTCTAAGTGAATGTTCATAGTGTAGTAAAAAATTGGTGACTGAAAATGTCAACAAAGGATTTTTTAGTTACTGCGACCTTGTGGCGTCTTTTTTTTTAGCTAAGGACTACAGGTTTTTGATAGACAGATCACTTGTTTTTCGAAGCTTGAATTGTGAAATCTTCGATTTATTTACATTTTCAAATAGATACCAATGTTAATTACAGAATGAAAGAACTTTGTAATGAGTGTTCGTGTGCGAAATTAATTAGTGTTTCCAAGCATTGAGTAGGTAGAGCTGATAAATTAAATGTTTATTAAAAAACTTATGGCTGAAACAGACTGTTTGTTCATTCGATACCGAGGCCCGATGTTTTTTCCATACATTTTGTTAAAATAATGGATTGTTTTTGTATTATTTAGTTTTGTTTAGTTCGTTGTCCTATAACTACCATCTGTATTTGTCAGTATTTGCCATAATAGGCTGTTTATCTAAGCAGACCTTGTATAAAGAAATTGCATTATAATTAGCTGAGCCGTATGAATACAGATAACAGTTATTTGCTTGTTTGCTCTTGTGTACCTATGTGTGACATTAAAATGACAATCGTCGGAAACCTACACTTATGTCTGTGTGATGAGCACGATATATGATTAATGATTATTGTCAGATAAATACGACAGACTTAACCCACGTTCGCACGGACGTTATAAAATCGCGGCGATTTTTTTGTGCACTCTATTTTAAACACTCTGCTTAGCGCCGAGAGTTGAAAATCCAACAGTTTGTTTTTCAACGCGCTGGGGTGAGAGTGCGTCCCAGCGCGTTGGAATCTCAACGCTCGGCTTAACACCGAGAGTTGAAAATCCAGTGCGCTTTAAAATCCTGCCGCGATTTTGTTACGTGCAAACGTCAGCTAAATATCGTCTTGCACTGTATTCGGTAAGCGTATCCTACAATTTAAAGATCGTATTACGCGATATCCCATTACTCGTAGATAGATTCCCTGACTGACGGGAGTCGTACAAGGAATCTCGACAACCATGGGAACTATGGAGACAAGTAAACTTGTCGGTAAGAAAACATTTCATAATAAACTTAAAGTAAAAGTACTTATCTAATTTCATGTTTGGTTAGGACTCAAAAATTTCTAAGTGTGCCGATAAACACCAGTGAAGAAGTTGCGTAGCTTTTGATACATTTGACTACTTTACTCTATAGAGATATGAGGAACAGGGTGTAAGTTCAGTCATCCTGCTTAGAAAACGGAGCATCCTCCGACCGGACGGGTGTTGTGTCTGGTGGGCTACTGTCCGACGATTGTTTTTTTTTTTTAATGGCATCTCGCAGGTCAACTTAGGTTGTCGGCCGCTTAACCGGACTTTCTTGTGGTTGCCTCAGTAAAATTAAGGCCTTCAGCCAGAACATAAAACTAAGAAACTAAGCGACTACACGCTCAGGGCACCCCCTGTGGGGTACGGACCTCGGCTTGGCAGTTGCTGCCGCTGGGGGGACAGCGAGGGACAGGCTGGATCGGATTAAACCGACGATTGATGTCAGGACTTTGTATTTACGTGACGTCCGCGTCAGTGTGATGCATAGTTTACATGTGGCGATGTAGATACTGCACAACAAAAATTGACACACAAAAAAACTCCTACTCGATGGTCCACTGTACCTAGGGCTGCCATTCGTCCGGGTTTCCCCGGATTTGTCCTAGTTTGGAGGGCGTCCGGGGAGCGTCCGGGCGGGGTTTTTGTTTTGTGTCAGGGGAAATCCAAAGAACGCTCGTCAAAAAGACAAGCGATCAATTTTTTTTTGTCATAATACCGCAGACAGAGAATAGTTCAACAACACAAATTAAGCCTTTACAACAACAACAATACAATACAATTGATTAGTAAATTAAGCCTTTTATTTGTATTGTTGAGGCTTAAGTTGAAGTTGATTTTCTATTAATAAAAAAATAATGTGATACTTAGCGATGGTTTTATTTTATTGTAAAAAAAACTCGAGTGCGTCCGGGAAAAAATCTTCATTTCACCCAAATGTCCGGGGTACCTTGAAGTTTTTGACCGGGGCCCGTAATTTAGGAGATGGCAGCCCTAACTGTAACCACCCTACTTCTTTCAGGTATCAATGGCACACAGTCTCGTCAGCTGCACGAGCTACACAAGGAGCGTGCAGGAGTGGCTGCACTGAGAGATGTGCTAGAAGATCGCTTGAGGGACATCAAGCGAGCCAAGACTTGGAAACATGAGAGGATCCTCACTTCTCCGCAAGATACTAAGGTGAGAATACATCCTATTAACACTGGCAAAAGAATAACCGTGCTTGCCGGCTTTTCTCCATAGGAAACGACCAATTGAAACCGTGCACCTAGCTTTGATGTTTCATAACTGCCCCAGAAATAAAATATTTTGAATTAGAAAATTCTAGTGCGAATTCTCATCTTGGCTTTGCGAATTATATTCAACGTCAGTACCTAATATAATTGGTACGAAACCTAATTCTAGTCCTTCTGAACTCTCGGAGAAGTTCATGATACTATCATAAAAAGTTAAGTTCGAGCGATAAAAATACTGTTAAATACTATTTATTAACTGTTGACTTCAATAATATAGAAAAAATTCCAAACACGATTGTTTGAATACATTTGGCACACAGCACACTATTATGCTAATTTAATTAGATGTCGGCGATGTCGCTTCTCCAAGTATCCGAAACTTGACTGTGTTTGTTATGTAGAGACAAAATTTGTGTTGAGAATGATTTCACTTTCGCAATCGCGACGAATAAATACATTTCATCATCAATCCTACTTGAGAATATTTCAATCCTAGCACGTAAACATACCACCTAAGTATATAGGTAGGTACTGCGGCATAAAGACGTGTATTATGTAAATGCACGTAGACATGCCTCAGTTAAATATGATATGAGTATACCTACCATTTATTTCATAGGTATGATGGCCCTGTAGTCCCTGTTCCTAGGATTAGGAGTAGGTTGAAATTTATGGCTAGAAAAGGTGTGTTGACGGCTACTACAGCTGCAATAGAAAACATGCCCCAAATAAATTGAAATAAAGGCAAGCATTGTGAATGAGAATGTTACCATAAGTAGCCATAATTTGAATAAGATCCGTTTCGCTTTCAACATATTCAAGAGAAGTCTCGATTATACATAAACTTGAATAAAGTTCAGGGAAAACATGTGGGATTGGTCGGTTATTTTTGCACACACATGCGCCGATTGCAAAATATAGCGATTCACTTATCGCGTCCTCGGACGGATGTGTACATTCGAGTGTACTGTAGACAGAATGAGTACCTATACTGCATCGAAGAAGTAAGTTTATGGTATGAAATGTTTTGTCGAACCGCAGACGCCCAGATATGTATACAAAGACTTTCTCACGCTATTCAGTGGCTAGACGAGTTGGTAACAAGAGGACTTGTACTAACCACGTAACAAAAACAACGTTATCTTACAGTTTTCGCTATAATCCACAAGTTTGTGTTTTTTTTTAAATAAAAGAACGTTGACATCGGTGAATACTTACTTGACTGAAGTCGAGTTTCTTTAGTGCCAATTAGGTGCCCCAGAGATGTCGGCGACATGAGTCACTTTATACAACAAGGGCCATAAGATTAGACTCCGCAATAAACTAACGAAAATAGTCCCCCTCTCTGTATCATGCGAAGTAGGTAGGTATTCTATTAAATCCAGTACCCTAATTGCGTAATTCACGATCAATCACAATCTGTTTCGATTTGAAACAGATTGCTAATCTGTTGCTTCTAAGTTGGAAAAAAAAATCTGCTCAACAACGTAAATAACGCAATTAATGTTGTTGAACTGTCTAAATGAAACAAATTAGGCATGATCGTTTACGAAAATAAGTTACGCAATAATGGCACAACTGCCATAGATCTTTTGAGCCTTTTTATTATGCGCTTGCGTCTATATTCTGACCAGTCGACAACTAACCATTTTATTGTCTACAACCATTGTTCAATAATAATTATTGAACAATGGTTATACAATTATTGTGTATTCATTTAAAGCTACAAAACATAGTAAAATTAAATAATGTTCTTATGTCACCAAAACGAATTAAACTTACACTTGTACCAAAACCTAAAGCCGGATACCTAATTATATCGAGAAATGGCATCTCCAAAAAGGTTCTTGTCCGTGTTTTTGGAGCTGATTGTACGTAAATAGTAGTATATTCTTTTTTTCTTTATTACCCGAATGCCCCAGAAGGAGGGTAATGTTTTTCGAGAGTATGTATGTATGCATGTCTATTTCTTTGGCACGCTCTGTAGCCTAAACGGCTTGTTGGATTTTAACTTATGAGGGGTCGTTAGATTCGTCTTAACTGTGGGAATGGCATAGGCTATATAATATTTATACATTGCATCTACAAATAAATAAAAAGAAGGGGTTGGTTTAAAAAAAAATACCTACTACATTATTGGTATCAAATAAAATCTAGTAATGGGTCAATCAAATATATATAATATATATATTAATAAAACTAAAACGCTTGAAATAAAGCAATTTATTTAAAAAAACAAAAAACCTGACTGCAAAAACACATACTTAACTGAACATTTTGGTATTGCAGGCGGGGTACAAACCAATAACCTGAAATTATGATGTAATTTTTGTTTGTCCCCCGCCTGCAATACCAAACTTTTATAGATTATAACATAATGCTTGTTTTTATCTTTTCAGTTATTTTTATAATACTTTATTTCGAATGCGACTTATCCTTTCTGTCTATTTATTGCCTTAATATTTTCAGGTGACAGTTCAAGGCATTGAAGGCGAGTTCCTGAATTTCTGCGCTAACAACTACTTAGGACTTTCTGTAAGTTAACGTCGATTTCATTATGTCGTTAAAAGTTGGAAGACACAGTAGAAAATATATTATCGAGGCTTACGCTCCAAATGACTATTTATTTGAGACGTTTTGGTAGGTACCTACTTATAATGTTTTTGGAGTGAAAACTTCTTTGAGCGCGTTGGGCATTTTTGAGATGGGACTAAACCATTGATTTTGCAACACTGTGACGACACCAGTTTTTGACCATTGAAAAGACATCAATGCGTTGATTACCGCGGTCTTGATTTTTTTTCAAGTTTTCATTTCTGACGGCATTCTCAGAGTGTCACTGTTTATTATTATTTTTTTAATACAGAACCATCCGGAGGTAGTAGAAGCTGCTAGAGAAGGCTTGAAGAAATATGGCGCAGGACTCAGTTCTGTTCGATTCATTTGCGGCACGCAAACAATACACAAGGTAAGGATATTTTATTGGTTTCCTCGTTTTAACGTAAGTGCCTCTGAGCACAGGGTGTCTAAATTCCTAATAGAGCCCAACTAGCGGATTCTATAACAAAATACTCCATAGCAGCCATTTATGGCGGAGCTTATTAGATACCTACGTGCTACAGGACAAGCGTTCTGTTATGTTCTTTATTTCTAAACCTAAGGTTCATAGAGGATTCTTCCTGTTTGCATTCGGTGTTGGCGCGTTTATTTTTTTAACTGCTTACCAATTTGTATGTTAAGCTTGTAAATAGAGTTTGGAAAAAAATTGAGCACCACTATCGCACTTACGTCACTCCGTTCTTCATTTTGTTAATTGCTTTGTAATCTAAATTTAAATTATGAAATAAATTAGTAGTATTTTTATGTTACTTATTGCTAATGACTAAATGTGTAGGTACTACATGATATAATTATAACCAAGATGTAAAATCTAAATATTTGCACGGCTGAAATAACGAATAGAGATCAAGAACTTATGTTAGCTACCTGTATTCTTGCAAATAATTATATCATTCATTCATTCATTCGAATGGCAAATAAATAGTTAAATATTGTGCAACAAAATACGCTGCTTGTTGGCGACTCAAATCAAAACCTACTAGCACTTATTATAAAATATTTAGTGTTATTTTTTATTTGTCACCACGTCAGACTCTTTAAAGACGAAGAACGAGACGACTTTTATTCGCATGCAAATTGGAAAACGCAGGCTAACACAAACGAACGCTACAGGCAGCGCGACAAGGGTCGCGCTGCCTGTAGCGCCCGCGATGTCGCGCTGGTCTGCACGAGCCTTAATGTCGACCTTCGTTTTGCAATTTGCATACGAATAAAAGTCGTCTCGTTTTTGGTTTAATCAAGGTTACTTGAAAATTCCTTGCAAAATTCATCCCAAAAAACCTTTTAAGTACGAGTATTTTGTTGCACAAAAAAGGCGATATAATGCCAAAGTTCAAAATTAAAACATCTATTTAAACACTCCCTCGCTCCCTCGCGTAACTGCCTCGTTGGTCTAGTGGTAGTAAGCGCTACTGCTGAGCATGAGGTCCTGGGTTCAATTCCCGAGTCGGGCAAATTGTTATTGGGTTTTTCTATCCGGAATTTCTCAGTAGCAGACCTGAGTCTGGATTTGGGCCCGGTTGATGGCAATAGGCTCACCCCCCATTTTATATGGGACCTAAACATAACTGGCGAAATGTGGGTGTAAACTCATAGACACAGATAATATACTACAGAGGTCTAAAAAAATAGATTAACATTTGGTAGCAATGAAAAAAAAAAGTTTTAGAAATTTCCACTTAACTACCCATTTGTCTCCATAGGAGCTAGAGAACCGTCTGGCCAAGTTCCACGATCGCGAGGATGCGATCCTGTACAGGTCCTGCTTCGATGCCAACGCTGGTCTCTTCGAGTCCATGCTGACGCCCGAAGACGCTGTGTTCTCCGACGCCTTGAACCATGCCTCCATAATTGATGGCATCAGACTATGCAAGGCGCAGAAGTTCCGGTATCCTCATAGGGATCTGAATGGTGAGTTCCTTTATTAATTTTGATTTTTTTTTAAACATTTAAACATAACATGGCGCATGACTTCAATGAACCCGATTTCGTACTCACATAATTTTATTGGACCTAACGTCATCTGTTTGTCATTTCAATTACTGTACCAACAAGTACAATTTTAACAGTTAAAATAAAGAAATAAAAACTCGACACAAACATTTCCTCATTTCTCTTTTCTACTCCATCACCAGACCCTGATCATCTATCTATAACTTATTCATTAAGACCATTCCAATGAGCCCAAACACGATATCAGCTGTGCTGTAAGTTGATAAGGGAGTTGGGTATCAGGTCATGCTCTTCTAATATCATTAAAGTAACAGAATACCAAATTACAAATCGATTATACCTGTGGAAGATACTCACATCCATGCATCAACTAGAAAAGAACTGATAATCTTCCAACGGCTGAACCGATTTTTATAAAACATGTCTAAAACCATCGCTAGAAAACCTGCTTTCAAATAAAAAAATCGCATTCAAATCGGTTCATCCATTTAAGAGCTACGGTGCCACAGGCAGACACACACAAATAGCGGTCAAACTTATAACACCCCTCTTTTTGCGTCGGGGGTTAAAAATACTACAGATAACTTATAAGACTATTTTATACAAGTTATCGTGACTTCATCTAGAACCTTTAAAATTTAGGTTTTGTAGTCTCCTGACAAACTATACTGTCTCCATTTCGGTAGTTATTCTCACCTTCTTGAAAGTCACATGCAGTATGTATGTTTCATGACCCAAGTCAATCCTCGGATTTCGCAGACAGATTAAAGATCCCTTGGTCTCTGATCAGCGGTCAAACTTCAACTACAACTTAATAACGACAACCAATTCAATGAGATTTCTCGTAGTCTCGTGATCGTCACAACTGCTAATATTCCAATATCTTTGTTATACAGAACTAGAGCATCTTCTAGCTCACAGCGAGGCTCGGATCAAGCTGATCGTCACTGACGGCGTGTTCTCAATGGATGGCACTGTGGCACCGATTAAGGGACTACGGGACTTGGCTGACAAATACCGCACCTTACTGGCTGTGGATGACAGCCATGCCACTGGATTCTTTGGAGAGACTGGCCGGTATGTTGGTAGCTTTAGATCCTCCAAATATAGGGTTACCAGCGTCCTGTTTTCCCAGAACATGTCCTGCTTTTTGGGGTGTCCTGAATAGTTTTTAAGTAACGTCCTGGGTTTTTAAAGCATCCTGGTAAAGTCCTGTATTTTAAGTTTCACGCCTTCAACCTTACGTTTATCAGTCGGCTCAGCGACCCCGCGTTTGAAGGTCATAGAAAAATCAACCTTCAAACTGAGGGCGCGGGGCCTTTTTCAAAATAAAGATATAACGTGCACTGTGCTTGTAGTCTCTTTCCCACTACTATTTTCGCGCACTAGAGCTCTCTCTTTCTAACTTAGAGCTCCAGTGCGGGAAAATTGAGTTTCATTGAAAAGTTTTCATTGCGTGTTGCTATTAACTACTGCTCTTATACTGTGACCTGTTTTTAATCCGAAATATCCTGGTATTTTCACCTTCTAATCCTGGTTTTCAAAATTTTGGGTTGGCAACCCTATCCAAATATGATGTGGATTGGTTCGTTTGATTAAATAACGAGATATTTTACTTACTGGACCTAATCCCTAAAATGCAAGAGCTCTTGCACGCATTTTACAAGCAATGATTCAGAGGTCCCAAACACGGGACTTTTTATTCCGTGCAGGGACCGCGGAAGTACTCCACGACAGGGGAGGCAAACTTCTTTGATGTACCCCTTCCAAAAACGATTTATGTTCAAATACTTTAAATTCCGTCAAAAGCAAATCTTTTTCATGCGCTTTTTCATTTAAGAAAAAAACAAAGCTCTGTGCACAGAGAAACCTTCTTTACCAAGTAGTAAAATTGGAGGGGGAGCGGCCCCTTCTGCCCTCCATTTCCGCGGTCCCTGATTCCGTAGTCCCTAACTACGATCCATTGCAAGAAAGGTTTAATCAACTAACCTTTTTAACTTACTGCTAATAATAGCTGTAAGTTTTCCTACTAAAATAAATAAATTAAAACAGTTTAGCAAATTTTTTTTCATCTGTTCCGCAGAATATCTGAATAAAACCTCCTAATCAGCCTTGAATGATGCGTTCTTATCGCAGGAATTGCATATGATTATAATTCGAATCTTATATATTGCATCAAGGTTGACAGACTGTCGTTTTGAATAATATCGCACACAAGTTAATAATAAGATGGAATTGGAGCACTCAACGATTTTCCTTATTGACTTGAACGGCCAACACCGGTACATTGGTACAACATAGTAACAACAACATAGTTTGTTAGTTTGCTAACAAAAAACTCTCATAGCTACTGCTGCCAATACGTACAGTCAACACGTCGGTAGTACCTAACACTAGAATTACGAAAACCGCCCTTACTGCTACGAGATAAAGACACGTCCTAAGTAAATCTGCTACCATTGACGTACGGTTGACCATAATAATAATGACCGTTTTTACAAAATTGCTCGGTTTGTATCCATTTTGTAAAAACGGTCATAATTCAAGGTATGTTTAAGACCGTGACATTTTCTGAATAAGGCATTTGCTCTTGTCATTAAAAATGTATACATTTTTTCATAAAGCAAACATATCTACACGTGTTCACAGCTATTCACAACCGTTCGATACGCCTCCGTGCCAAATCGAAATTGGCAAAAACAAAACCTGAAAATATTGTCAGTTTCATCAAATATACGACCGCCATTCTTCTGACAGCTATTTGCAGTCGGGGCACAAATTAATACAGATGGTTCACTCCTTAAATTCATTTAAATAAAAAGCGACTCTTGCTACGACACAATAAAGAGCAATTCAGGTCGCACAGCGCTAATTACCTACAGTTGTATTCACCTAGAATTTGCCTTTCTATCGCGTAACTCTTAGTCTCTTATATCTTCCGACTACGTTACAGTCACTAAATTGGCCCGACAAAACTAGCTTCAAACGTAAAATGCGGAGTGCGCCTTCTGTATTATTTTGTGGTCGGGGGAAATTTAAAATTAGTCATTTTCGGTTAGACAACCTGTGGAATGGTTGTGAATAGCTATTATATGAACACTTGTAGATAATATGATGGCAATATGGTCAGATACATGTTTTTTTTTTGTATTTTTATTATGTTCCTTGTTGGACCTTCACTTTTTGTAAAGCGTACATACCACTGCTAATTATGGAGGTAGATAACTGAATACCTACTTGTAAATGCAATCGAGAAAAGATAGTACTTTGTTTGTTTGTTCTTAGTCAACTTGGCGGGGGCACTGCCGCCCGTGGCCCAGATCTCAGACCAATACAAACAAAGATAAAAGTTTAGAAAGTTCCACCCACCACCTCAGCCACCTCTTCATGTTGTTCAGGCCAGCCATTCCGGGCACTATGACCCTTTCTTCCTACCTTCGATTTCATCCTGCAATCTTCAGAAGTTTTTTGCCCCGCATACAATTACCGCAATACACTACAAAGCGAGCAGAAACCGTATATAATTGACCTGTAATGTAATTTCCCTTATTCCAGGGGTACAGAGGAATACTGCGACGCTTTGGGCGCGGCAGACATTATCTGTTCGACCCTGGGCAAGGCGGTGAGCGGGGCTGCCGGCGGGTACACCACGGGGCCCAAAGAACTAATCACTTTGCTGAGAAACGTGTCCAGACCTTACCTGTTCTCTAACGCACCGCCGCCGCCTGTGGTCTGTGCTTCGATAAAGGTACGAAGATATTGCAATTTTTATGTTTTCGGTATATTTTGCGATCACAAAAAGCACAATGAAACAGACTCTTCGAAATTTTTATATTTTCATCTCGCATTCGGCTGCGTCTGCATTTTTGTAAATTATTTGAAGTGAAAACTTCTTTAGGCGCGTTGGGCATTTTTGAGATGGGAAAAAAACAATTGAACTCGCGACACCGTTACCGATACGTCATATTTGTAAACGCGATTGTGCTCTTTATTTATATTATGTTACGGATCAATGTTCTATGCAAGTATTTTTTTGTTCAAGTTTTCACTTCTGTCGGCTTATTTAGACTACCGTCGCCTATTGATGAAGTCGATAGCAAAATAATGTAGAAACTGTTAAATATTTCTACATACTCCCTAGACTTCTCTAAACTGGCTGACGAAGATCTTTCTTCGTCGAAGTTCAGTGATCTGATCGCGAAAATTTTAATTTTATCACAATAATTTTCAAAGCGTCCCGAAAGATGTATGAAAACATTTCAAATGAAACATAACACCTGACCTTCTTTTTCAGTCTCTAGACCTCGTAGAACAAAGTGGGGAGCTTCGCAAACATCTTCGAGACAACACCAAATCCTTCCGCGAGGGTCTGAAGTCAGCCGGACTGACTGTGGCGGGCGACGAGCATCCCATCTGTCCTGTTATGGTGGGCGAGGCGCCGCTAGCTGTGGAACTTGCTTCTAACATGCTTAGTAAGTAATACACACACACTACACATACAACACATACTAACACACACACACAAGTCCACCCCCACACAGTACAACATAGTGTAAGCCTTATTTATTAACACAAACTTTGTTTATATTAGAATATGTATGTTTAGGTATTTTTCTATGGGTCTGTGTCGCCTGCAATAAATGGTATTATTATTTTCGGTTCTTTACGTTGCTTCTCATTTAAGAGAGGTCAAGAAACCTTACACACGGGTCGGGACCAAGTATGTAAGGCGAAATTTAGATAGAAAAGGTGGATGACAATGTTGAAGAAGTCGGGAGCTTTCGGGTGATGCGACAGGTGTTAAGAATGGTGGCTTTTTGGAGCATGTAAGTGTGTGAGTAGGCATCTATAGGGTGTTAAGGCTTTGTGTGATATTATTATAGCAGAATAGTATGAAAATCTTTAAGAGTCCATAATGCCTCAGCTCAAATTAACTCCTTATCTCGCTTGCACGATACTGCTAGCGGACTGAGTGAGAGCGAGAGTGAGCGGCGGAGAGAAGGCTCTAAGGCGCCAATAGTTTAGGTAATTTCTTTTACGGCGAAAATATAGGGAATTAAAAAAGAAGACATAGTTTCTGCTTTATAGTTAATTATTCAGTTATTATGCAGTTTCATGATCTAAATTGAAGTATTTTTTTTAATACCAGCTATAAACCGCTGGTTCGGTTTGGAGTTAACTTTTTTCAATCGAGAAAATTGTATGTTTTCATAGTATAATAGTGTTTTAGTCAAACATTAATTCTTAACTAACTTTACCATATCTTTATTTCAAAATGAATGCTGCAGAATTTCGATATAACGGGGGATCATGTTAGGCAATGTGAGGTTATTGTAAATAGACTCATATTGAATGTGTTAGTAACATAACGATGGCAGTTTGCGGTGGACTGAAGTCCGCCAGAATAAGTGTTGCGGGAAAATTCTTTGCACTCCTTTGTTCTGCGCTGACAAAACTAAAGGAGCCCGAAGCAGAGGATTTATTTAAAGATATTGAATAATAAAATTTATCTCAGTTCCATAAAGTCCAAACAAGCTTCTTTGCCAAATAATGTGACTTTGCGAGGTTTTAAAATGTTTCTTAATTTTTCTTTTCCAGAGCGCGGTATCTACGTGGTAGCGTTCAGTTACCCGGTAGTGCCGAAGGGAGGCGCGCGCGTGCGCGTGCAACTGAGCGCGGCGCACACGGCCGACGACGTGCAGCGCGCAGTGCACGCGTTTGGAGACGTCGCTAGGGAGACCGGCATCGTTAAGAAGTAGACTTGTGTAGGTTGATCTTGAGAACTGGGAGCCACCCATCACCTCCTCTTATTTAATCTTAATCTAGCTTCAGTGTGGGAAAAAAAGTCTCGTATATTTTAAGAGGTGGTCGTAGGCCCGCTCTGGATTTCTAAATACAAAATAAATGGGTAGTACAGAAGTGTCGAAATAATTACGCAATGTTGACTTTGGCTGGTGACTTAAAAAACCGGTTCACTTAACTTTTCCTGTGGTTACCGATAATAAAATAAAAAACATTATGAAGCAGCCGAAAACCGATTTGAGCGAATAATGATTTAAAATTTCGGTCTGTGATGAAAAAGAAAAATTGTGAAAAATATCTTTATGACGTTTGAGTGACTATGTTCTTGAGATCTGTATCTTGCATTTTGTCTAGCTCAGTATGTACTTCACATGTATGTATGTAATATTTGTAAATATTATCAAATCGATCGCTTTTGTTTGTGTATGCATGGAACTATGGGACTGAATCAATAAATGTTTTTACTGTTATCGCATTTTAAACATATTTTTTACTTTTCAATTCTTCATTCCCTGTCAATTCTTTTGTAATTACGATTCAGATTAAATAACAAGACAAAAGGTGGAATGTAGTGATAAAAGTAAAGCGCCTGACTGGGTTTGAACCTACGACTTGCAACTCGTAAATCGCAGTCGCCTGCTGCATTGCTGCGGTAAATATAATTTCATCACCACTGCTCTCAAAACAGTGAAGAAAAATACCGTGTGAAAACAGGCATGTCCTAGAACCAAAAATTCGAAGACATAATTATGACATCTACCAACCCGCACTGGGCCCGCGTGGTGGATCACGGCCCACTCCCTCTCACTGAGAGGAGGCCTGTGTCCCAGCAGTGGGGACATTATAGGCTGATTATGTAAGGGTGGTTTTCGTTTTTCAAGTATGGTTGACCGCCATAACGTGTGGTTGACCGGCATAACCCAACCCCTCTTCTTAATTTCTGGGTCTTCTTCTTTGTAAGAGGGGTAAGGTAATGCAGAGTACTGACCGTATCAGTAACTGCAGTGGGAATATTATAGGCTGATTATGTTATGATTTATGTTGAAATGAAACAATGCAGTGTAATAATAACTGATCTATTAACAATAATTTATTACAAGTAATAAAACTCACACTCGTACTGACAACATGACACACAGTGCGATCGCGTGTATAACTACACTCATTGAAACTATTCATTACAATTAATTATTTACATTGTATCGTACTGAATTGTCACTCGACGATATTGCATTGGTGTATCTCACCCTTCGTTAACCCATCTCATGCAAGACGTACACAATTAAAATTAAAACATAAAAATAACTGTCCATAAATAAAATTAAAATATCTCAAGTTCAATAAAACACGTAAATATAAGTACAAATACTAAATATAGTACAATCATTATTGAAAAATTAGAATGTCACAAATCGGGTTGAGGGAATTTATATACATGGAGGCTGAGTCAAAGAAAAAATATTAAAAATACTGACTGAAATGTATGGCCGAGTCAAAACCACGTCCGTCCCGCCCGAAGGCTTGTTGTCGAATGCGACATTTAAATCCTTATTATATTTGGAGGGTATCCGTTCCCTATGTCTCTCGGTTACGTCTACGTTTGTATATTTGTCGTGTGGACGTATTGAGATCAAGACTGAGCGTTTCTCTCGTCATCCGAGTTCGGTTCACGAGTTTGGAGGAATGATAGATGTGTGTCTCCCTCATTGTAGCACAGCGGGCTTCCCTGTAACGAAGGATTTAAATTAGCATTGTGCAAGAAAATCAAGGAACTGAACAACGATATTAAAGTCCTATAGGGAGACTGAAAAGCATCCCAACACTTGCCCAAAAGCCTTTATAGTCTGAATTAATATGGCGGGATAGATAACCACCTCACGGCATGTTAAAAATATTTGTCCCAAGCGCTTCACCAGCGAGGTAACTTGGCCATCCATGCTCGCAGTAAACTTGCAGCAAGCGTTTATAACCCCGCTGGACGACGCCAAAAACGATATTATAAGGGATGATGACAAAAAAATATTTTTTTGTCCGTCGTGTTGTAGTTTATTAAAAAATATTAGACACGTATTTTTTCGTTTTTTACGTTATCAAAAGATTACTGCGATACATTGAGTTAAAATGTGCCATGACGTCACGAGTATGTAGATTTTATACTTACTTGTGACGTAGCGACCCCCACTCCCCAAATTTAATACGTTTTATCTAAGTAAATTTTTTATTAATGCGATAAAGTAAAAAATACGTGTCTAATATTATTTTATTATCTGACTGACGGACTGAATAGAATTTCTTTTTTTTTTTGACCCAGGCATCATCCTATTGAGCAAGATATTCAGAATCTTATAATTAAAATATTTGGTGGATACGCACATGGTTACTAAGGTGTCATAAGCCTTACAGGGGTTTTAAAGATTTCTTCGTTAGGCAAGTTTTTCATACTCGTTTTTACCCGACTGCGCAAAGTGCAAGAGAGGGTCCAAACTCAGAGCGCTGCGAACAATACAGTGAAGCATGCCAAACCTATATTTCCGCTCTGTGAATTTACAATTAAACTGCACCTCGCTAAGTGCACACATGTTTACGAAACTGGCTTCACGTCACTTTTGACAGCGCTGTCTTAGTTTTTTATTTAGTCTGAGGGTTCAAATGAAGGGCTTGAGGGGAAGATTCCAATATATCAAATAAAAGGTTGATAAAACAAACTAGATTGCATCAAAATGGTTCAAAACAAGCTCACTTTTCAAGCAATCTGATCCAGTTGGTGGCATCAAATGTGAGATTGAACTAAAATTTACTAATTTCCAAAAAAAAAAATTGCACAAAAAATTATCTTGATTTTAAGTGGCAGACGGGTTTCTAGGTTTTTTTTTTATTGTTTTCCCTAAATAAGTGTTAAAGTAAATATTTCTAAGTCCGCCTGCTTACCTGGCGGTAGCGTGGTGGTGGCGGTGTCGTTGCGTGCGGGCGGCGTGATCGCCGCGTTCGGCGCCGGAGCCGGCGTCGACGCTGCTGTACTTACAGGCTTCTGAAAATACGTACACAATATTGATTACTAAATCTTAAAAACAAAGAGAATACATTTATTTGCACTAAACGCGACTTGTAAGAAAAAAACCGGTCAAATGCGAGTCGGACTCGCACACGAAGGGTTCCGTACCACCCTAAAAAAACACGTTTCTTGAATGGGGACTTCCAGTCTTATATGGTACATGATATACAGAAGTTTCAAATTAGCTTGTTTAGTTGTTGCGATAGAGCTCGTACGAAAATGGTCTAAAACAAACACCTTTTACGGCCCAATATTTCATCATTCCTGAAGAAAAAATAAATAAATTACAGTATTTCTATTTTCTTAATGTCCCTCGGGTATCATCGCATTTCCGAATACAAACGAATGCTAATTTCCATGTCCATCAATTATTAGATTTATCGTGTCGTAAATAATATAATTTATTGTTGTTTTGTTTTGATTTCCGTGTGAACTATATAGAGCTGTAAAATTATTTTCCTATTTGTCGTGCCTGCGACTTTAGCGGCTTTCCTCCCATTTTTAAAATAAAATACATTAAATTAAAAGAGTATTAACAAATCTATAAACTTCCAAGTCGATTGAGAGCGCCCGGTTTGCACAAAGTGCAAAGGGTAACTGATAGAAATCCGACGACAGTCGAAACACGAAGTTTGCCGAGAGAAATTAAGAAAATAGAAATACTGTAAATTTCTGCACAACCCTTCGGGAAATACAAGCTTGATGTTATGTGTTAAAATAAAATTAAAACGGAACTGCGCAAACCTCCACAATCAGTGAAATATCTATCCAATTTACTACTTAATCAGTGTTATCAGCATGAATTGATTTACAACGACTGTATCACTACATCGCTTTGCGTTATGATTAGATATTTATCAGAGACCCAACTTATTACGATGGCGGCGGCACGGAATTGAAATGATTTATTAACGAACTAGTTTGCGTCGATCATCCTCTGAGTGGAAATTCCAAAATAAACCTAAGATGCTACCCCTCAGGTCTCTTTGAGGCCTGTATTCTACCTGCCGGGGTTGCCAAGAAAATCGAAAGGGAGATCCTGGCCCCCGGCAACAGGGCACCTGAAGGAACACGGGTGGGTTTTAGTCAGGAAGAGTCTGGCACACCCTCTCGCTACACCCAGAGCGGGAGAAGTTATTTGATAATTTCCCACCCAAAAAAAAAAGGCCTGTATTCTAGAATCTCGTATAACGGGTGTAAAAAGACGCTTAACGAAGCCGAGACTCAAATGAAATGAAATTGTTTATTCTGTAAATAGGATATCGGAATCACTTTTACACGTCATATAAAAATAATAAAAAATAAGCTAGATGGGTTCGGCGTTTCCTATCTGACTACTCTGAGAAGAAAGGCCGAAAGAAACTTAGAGGTCACAGTCTCTTTAAAAGTCCAGACATAATCTTGGTCAGGCCATATGAGGACCATGTAGATTAGTGTCTGAAATGGTATTTTGAGGAAAGAACCTAACAGATTTGAGTGGACCTGTGCAGTCAGAGCAAGCATTTGTCAATAGTCGTGGAGCTCAATTCATAACTTATGGAGTTCAACTCGACAAACAATACCAAAGTAGTACATTGGGTAGGCCGTATGAACTCCTCAAATTGCTAGATCATCATTAAAAATAACAGAGAAAGAAAAAAAAAAAACAGTCCTCACAATTACAATAATTAAGATAACTCACTTGTAATACCCCTCATTGTGTGTGTTTTTTTTTTCTACTGGTCCATACCTGTGAGCCAGGCGGACGCAACACAGACAGTAGCTGTTCTGTAACACAGCCGCGTCCGTATGAATGAGGTATTACAAACACGATTACACCACAGACATTTGAAAACTGCCTGCAATGTGATCGGCTCCGAAAGATATTGTTTTAAAAAAACGACTGCAATACAGTACAGTTTATAAGTAATCGCTCTGCCTACACTGCAGGTATCAAACTTGCATACGACGTAATGCTCCTTGCGCTTAAACTAAATAGCCTGCCTAGCTGCGAGCAACTTGTAAGTAGCGCTCGCTCGGCTCGCGCGTTGATGATCACAGTTCTAACCTAACCACACCCATTTCACCCAGTTTACCATTTTCGACAGTTTAAATTACATGTAAAAGAAATAATACCCTGGGTGTCTGCGTTGAATCCGCCTTTTACTGCCTTGTAAAAACTGTGTTGCAGGTGGGTTCAGACGGACTATTAATGCTTTAAGCCATTTGCAAGATAATGCAGCACAGACGATAGGTGTCTGTGTAGTATGCGCCTTTGTATTTATGCTACCTAGGAACCTTCTTCTACGGATATATTGAAGGTCATAGCTTCAATTTTTTTTTTTTCTTTAGTTTTAAGTGTTAAGTTAAAACTTAACTTTAAAACCCCCACAACTCCTGTCCCGTTGCACTCAAAAGTACATTGTTTTGCGTGCGTTACATTGCGCGCTGCTGTAAACAGCGATTTTTCACACCAAAAGCAGTCTCTATTTGATATTAATTCCATGAACCTAAAGGCTGATAATAACAAAAGCGTTGATAACAATCAAACGCGTCACAGTTAATTCTAGTTCACATAAGTTTACATTGACATTAAATGAGCACAGATGTGGGTTTTGTACTGAATTGTTCTATCGTTAATGTTTTTAAAAACATATGAAAAAGTAAAAAAAAAATGAACCTTATCATTTTGGAGACAAGGTCGAAAATTCAAAAATGTCTAAAATATAACACATAATATCACGCCTTGTTTCGTCTTGGAATACATATTACATTAAATACGTTTTAATTAAAAAGTGAGTTTTATTAGAATTTGATAAAACTCGCCTCATTTAATTCCTGTTAAAAAACCAGTGTTAGTTCTGGAAGATTGCAACAGATGTCGCTGCTCATGACTTTATATTTATTGATAAAATCAAAATAATATATGCTGTATTCGACTGCCATAAGGTTGAAATTCAAGTGACCATCAATAAAATGCCAACCTGTTTTCATTTTCGGCAATTATTCTACTCACCTATTCACCTTTATTGAATGTAAATTTTCGCCTCACATTGAAATTCAAGGTACCAATATTTCCCGGAAATACCTGCATTGATAATTTGAGTACTGATTATCCTTAAATTCAAAAACCTAGGCATTTGAATGTCTAAATAAAAGCGTGCTGTTGGATTTTAAACTTTCAGCGCTGAGCCGAGCGTTAAAAATGCAACAGCGCAGCATTAGACTTACAGTGATTTCCTGTATCCTGTTCTGCAAGGCTTCGACCTTGCTCGTGAGCGTCGTGTTAAGTGTTCCGATATCTGCTCGGATTTCTTCGTCTCTCTTCGTGTTCGCCGAGACGTTTGCGATCGTCTCGTTGGCCTTGGCGTCGAGTTGGTGTAGAAGAGTCCGTACTTCCTCGACCCCTGCTACTGCTGCTAAGGCCTGTTTGTGGGTCGAACTTATCGAACTGTCGAAACCGTTGATCTGGAAGGAAAGAAAGAAGAGGGGTTAATTTGAGCATATAGAAGCAATATTTTATTTATTTAGGGGCAAACACAAAAAAATGAAAATAAACGTTGTAAAAACTAAGCTAACTAAACTTAGTTCATGAGTTTCATTCATTTAATGTGACATCACATAGCCTATATAATGTGGTATTAAAAATAGGATTTAGTCTAATTCGTCGCTTTTAGTGATATAAGCTTGACCAATACTTATGTACTAGTCGCGAACCCTTTTTTTCCCAACGTTCCTCCGTAGGAATGTCGGGAAAAAAGGTATCCTTTGTCCTTCTCCAGGTCATGGTCTACCCATGCGCCAAATTTCATCTAAATCCGTTCAGTTGTTTTAGCGTGAAAGGGTAACAAACAAACTCACTTTCGGATTTATAATATTAGTTAGGATAATCTTTTTCTGTATAAAATAAATATTTGCTAAATTGGACTTCCAGTAAACATTCGTTTTTATTAAGTCCCCATGACGCTGCTATCACACGAAGCGTTATCTCTTAACGATTCTGTTCTGTGTGATAAAATGCTTATAGCATATGACGTTTTATTTGCAGAGACAACAAAGGCCCCAAATCCTACCTAATCCAAGTCTCAAAGAAAACACTATTTATAATTATAACGTTGTAACCGATAACTGAAGATTATCCGGTTGAAACATTAGGGATGTCATCGTTCGATGCGAGATAGCGATTAGATTAATAATAATGACCTACATACCAATAATAATATTTCTTTACATTATTTAAATATTTCTTTACATTATACATGCTTTGGATGATCATATTACTCTGATAAATATCATGAAGTCACGAGATAAAAACATCTGTAAAGACAACTTTGTCCTTAAAAACAAAACATTTTTAATATTTTTTATTTTTCGACAGATTCTGATCACAGGTCACATGAAGATCGAATTATTAATTAGCTTTAAGGCTATTCTAAACCCAGTCGGCGCATAACTACATAGAGTTCAAATTCGTGTGTAGGTTTATTTTAAAGATGTTTGTTACACAGGTAATTGCAGCATATTAAAAACTTCGGTTTTCCCGAAGATGTGATCAATTTACATCAAAACAATCTTTAGGCTTCCTTTACATGACGCCGGAGTCGCACCGGAGCCGCATCGGCGCCGGACCGCATATTTGTGTATACGACTAAATATCGCCCATACGCCGCACCGCCGCTGCGTAGATTTTACATTTTCATTCTGAGATGGTCGGAACTTTTTTCATCTTGCGGTCCGGCGCCGCACTGTACACGAAGGTTCAAGGCTGTAAATAACGTGACACGTTGAGTGATAACTCATTTAGTCATTTTTCTAAGATAAGTGTAGTCTGGAGAGTTTATTATGAGACGATAACTATTTACCCTCGCTTGCAACCCAAGTCGGTGACCGTTATTGGCATATCTGTTACTTTCTTCGTGCGTATATGCGCGTCAGTTTAAATATGACAAAGCATATAGACTTACTAACCTTTTATTTTTGTGGTAATGCATTTTTTGACAGATTCAGACATACGCGCAAGCGAATGAGGGACGCACAGCCCGCAGACACATATGTTACATCCGACGCCACGTCATTTGTTATTGGCCAAATTACGAAAAACGGCTTCATGACATGGGATGCATTAAAACAACCACCTTTTTTTGTGTAGGGCTTCTCATAGCTGACCTCTGAGGTCATGACTATTTAACCGGGCTTTCCTGTGGCTGCCTTAAGCTACTACACTTAAAGCCTCCAGCCAGGGGCAAAAACTATGCTGATTAAAACTAGGCGAGCGCTCGCCAAGGGCACCTCCTGTGGGGTACGAACCTCGGCTTAGAGCGTCTCTGAGGGGAGGACATCAAGGATGGGAAGAGCTGGACCCGCCGTTTTACGTCTAGGTATATAGTTAGGCATTGGAGAATATCGATCTTTATTCCCAGCCTCTAATAATAGAATAGAACCCTCGAAGGGCTGGTTACGAAAGCGCGTATACATACCTATATGCATAGAATGCAGGCGTATTATACTCTATTTTATTAAATCTCTCATTAATTAATATTTGATCGACTTCTGTTTGACCCCTATCTCATATTGCAGACAAAGATGGTGCACATTTGCAAACATATAAGACCAAAATGTAATTATATTGCGCAGGACCGGTTTATGTGGTGACGCTAGGGGAGGCCTATGTCCAGCACTGGACGTCTTTCGGCTTAAATAATGATGACGATGATACCTACGTCTGTTTGTCTGATGAACATAAGGATTTGGAGAAATACAATTGTGTAATGCCAACACAGACGTACCCAAATAAGTGTTTACAACTTGGACAGTACGGATGTTATCATTGTATCAATGAAGTTGAATTATACCTGTGAACCAAACGTAGCAACAGTTCTCTGTAGCTCGCCAAGTCTTCTCGGTGTGTCAGCTAGTTTTGGCGCTGCAGACAGCTGTTCCGACACGGCTGCCAACTCCTTCGCCGCCTGCGCCACCCGCTGTGTCAACTCCTTGTGTTCCTGATCTAATGCTGCGAATTTCGCGCTTAGATCGCTGGCGTTCGCTCGCAATTCTTTGGCAGTCGTGTGGCATACTTGTAGGGCGTCGTCGACGCTGTTGCTGCTTCTTGATACTGTTGAAGGAGGATATATGTTAGTCATTATTGTTCCAGTACAGATCAAAGACAAGGAAATATTCTTACAATGAAGAAAAATCATAAATAGTGATGAAAATGGGTTATAGTAAGTACCTACCTATTATGAAATGAAATTAAATTGTTGATTCTGTAAATAGGATATCGGAATCACTTTCAGACGTCATATTAAGAAAATATTAAAAATAAGCTAGTTGAGTTCGGCGTTTCCTATCTGATTACTCTGAGAAGAAACCCCGAAACAAACTCAGAAGTCGCAGTCTCTTTTAAAGTCCAGACATAATCTTGGTCAGGCCATATGAGGACCATGTAGATTAGTGTCTGAAATGGCCTTTTGAGGAAAGAACCACACAGATTTGACTAGACCTGTCCAGTCAGTGCAAGCATTTGTCAGTAATCGTGGAGCTCAACTCAAAACTTTAGGGGCTCAACTCGACGAACAATACCAAAGAAAGGACATTTGGGTAGGCCGCATAAACTACTCAAACTGCCAGACCATAATTAAAACTAGCTGAGAAATAAAAATTATAATGATATCCACTTAGTCCTCACATTCACAATAATTAATTAAAATAATATAATACTTTACAAAGTAATCATGTCATTTTGAATATAATTTTCAACAATGTCAATGTGTATATAAAACTGGTATATTTTGATGATTTTACATAATAATTGAAATGTCAAGTTTTATGGTTTTATCACAAGGTTTAGCAGAGCGATACACTAGCAAATCAGACCCTGATAAAATTATGACAGACAATTTTTCTTTCTTTCTTTCTCTATGTTTAGAGAAAGAAAGAAAGAAAAATTGTCTTATTTGTCTCAGAAACTCGTGCATTCAAAATTAACTCGAGTAATCAGAAAAATAAAATAATAAATATCTACATTATAATTACGAGCACACAACAAAAATTGTCGGCACCTGAGTCGGTAGCAGGGACCGAAGACCAGATAGGTATCGAAGAGTTTACTTCTACGACTAAGGTTACCGCTATCTGGGTAACCAAGAAGAAACATGTTACCTCTATTTAGGTTACCGTTTTAATACCGGTTACACACACAGGCAATGAGCGCCTTTTGACTAATGCCGACGGCACATGTAAGATAGGAATTTTTTATTTCGGTAACCTGTATTAATAATAATGGTTGTATTCATATTAAGGTAACCTTTAAAATACCTGCAAAAAATATAAATGGTGTAACCGAATGCAGTGATCGTACCGCGAGTCGGTAGTCGGGACAGTAGATAGATTCTATATTTAGTGCCAAAATTGCAACCATAATCACTCATTTACTCGCTGCCTGAACAGATAAGTAAAATTTTCATTGGTGTTGGGCGACGAGTAGTCAGTGACCTTTCGCTTTGTATATTATACAGATGAACTAATACAACTTGTTTTTCACTTTTCAGTTTGTTTTTTGGTTGTTTTAATTTTTATTTTGAAGAATTTAATTTATATGGCAAGATCAAAAACCATGTAACCTCTTTTTAACAGTTTAAAAAGCGCAGAGATACTGATAATAACGACGAGTTATAATTCATACAGACAAGAAAGCCAAGAATGATCTTCCTAAGCCATATAGTTATTTTTATCAGAGTTTAGATAACTATGGAATAATAAAAACAATGTGTCTCGGCTGTTTATCGTTTAAGACGACTACATTTGGCTGACGGAAACATCTGCATAAAGGAAGCGAGTTTCTTAATGCAGCTCACATGTGTAGGATTGAACATGCCTCGGATTTCAAGAGATTGTCTATAAGACCATTGCAGTTTTAGGCATTGATTCCATTTCATTTTAAAACTAATCATGGAGAGTTGAGCCCCGTTTGCTTTGGAAATCTTAAAGCCTCCCCCCCTCTAAAGATCCTCTCTTTTGTTAAGTAAATAATGTTCACACGGTTAGAGAACCCATATATTTCTGTAGGGTGACTAGAGAAGCGCCTATCACTGCACCACTGCAACTGAATTATGCAAGCCAGAATTTACAGTGGCGCCCAACGTAAAAAGCGCCGAAATAAACTAACTCAACTTGTAGTTCCAGGCAGTGAAATTATTGAACAGACTTGGTGCCCGCATCGAAACTAATATAAAACAAAATACGAGCAGGAAATACTTAAACAGAAGGAAGGAAAGACCGGTTTACGGTGTGTATCAATGATATGATAACTCGATTCAGTAAATAGAAACATACAAGCGGATACAACTTCAGCGAATCAGTCAATGTTTTTAGCGGAACCCGTCCATAATCATCCATAATACATTACAAAAATTCACACACTCAGAACAGCAGAAGAAATTCTAAACATGCTTTGATTTGTTTCCTAACGATAGCGGATACAACTGACGAATTATGAACGAATTATTAACTAGCTTCTCCGCGGCTTCGTTCGTGAGGAGGTTGGAAATTATCCTACAGCACGCGTAGCATGACAATCATAGAAACGGGTTTTCTACGGGTTTTGTCGACGGAAGAATAGACAAAATAACAGATTGTGATTGTTTATCTGTCATTTTGTCTATTTTTCCGTCGATAATAATCGTGTCTATTATGGTCATGCTTAGCGTGCAGAAATGTACTACCGCGAAACAAATTACTCTATGTCGTACCCCAGGTCCAGGTCTACACATGTGCCAAATTTCGTCCAAACCGTTTTAACGCGAAACCGTAACAAACTAACTCACTTTCGCATTCTTATAATATTAGTTAGAATTAGGATACCTCATGTTAAATAATTCAACTTTAATAAAAAATAGCGACAGCCATTCTTTAGCCAAGATATCGAATTTAGAATACCTTCTCAGGTAGCTTTAATTGCAGGAGGAGACGCCCAGGGCGTCGGGAATCGCAGGCCGATTTCCGGCCACCGTAGGCGCGGGCTTGCGGGCGGTGAGCAATGGGTAGCTCGCCGTCCGATAAGGACCAGGTCCGGGTCGACGGCGCGTTGTGTTCCACGCGCGCCTCAAAGAGATGTCAGCAGAATTGACGGGGTCCGTTAGGGCCGATGCCTGCCGGGGGTGCGAAGAAAACCGAAAGGGAGATCGTGGCCCCCGGCAACAGGGCAACCAAAGGAACACGGGTGGGTTTTAGTCAGTAAGAGTCTGACACGCCCTCCCGCTCCGCCCAGAGCGGGAGAAGTTATTTGATGATTTCCCACCCAAAAAAAAAAAAAAAAAAAAAAAGGTAGCTTTAATTAGTTTTAAGTTTGTTTTCGGATAGAAAAACTTGCATAAGGCAGGATTTTACGTCCGCAAAAAAAAAAGCATATATTTTATTTATAGTGTTGACCCAAAAAAACTTTCGTCCTACCCCAGACGACGAATAATTTTGACGCGATAATGTTTTGCAAATAAAGAAGTATGGACGTACGTGAAAATGCTTTTGAAGCCCCATGCCATGAAATTGCGCGGTAATTCTTTGCAGTGCGGCGACGGCTTTAGCGATTTTTCCATGGAATTCCTTATGTTTTTGTAATAGGGACTATAGTTAAGTGTATGTTACAGTTGTTTACTTTGACGCCAGTCACGCGCAAAGCAAGTCATAGATCTAATGGACTCCTGCCCGTGAACGCTTTCCATTTGCCTTTAGCTTTGTTGTTATAATAATGAATAATAATATAATAACAAAGAACATTTTAATGTGGGACTTGTATGTTATTACATAACATGATTTGTAAAGAAGATTTTATTATACGCTGTCAATTTTCCTTTAATCATTTTACTAGCGAGACTAACTTTGACTGTACAAGATCGTTTGATGTAGGTGCTCATGGGAAAACTTAATCCAGACAGACCCAGCAATGGGTTTTCGCGGGCTAGTTCTACCTAGATAGAACTTTTTTGCTATAAAGATCTTTAATATAAACTAGAATAATGGTAATACCACCCACGCCTATATTAATAACTATAATATGATAAAATATAACAGGCGTACCACAAGGCCCTATATTAGGTACCAATCTGACCTTCATTTTATTAGACGTAGGTAGGTAGTTTCCTGTTATTAAAAACGTTTCTGTCTTTTAAGAGGTAAACATAGAAAACAGGCTTAATTAAATAAACAAATCGTACCCTTTGACCAGGAAGTCTCACAAAGCCGTAACTAAATAATTACTTATTAGTGGACATAAAGGTACTGTTAGTTCCTTATTTGTTTCTCGATTTAATTCGATTCAATGTCAAGGCAAGATGATTGCTGTGACTAGCACATACGATTGCTATAATTTCTTGTCAGGCGATCATTATAAAATGGACGTCATTTATTGTCATATATGGACACCATAAACATACAGGACAAGCACTGTAATAAACTGAATAGTTCTACGAAGTCTATGACCTCTAGATTATACGGAAGCATTGAAATAGACTAATTGATTAAAAGTAAATGGTCCTACCTATAGATATAATATATATTTCTATGGTCCTAACAATTTTGTTCATCGCAAGTTTGTACGTATAGTTTCATTTCAAAGGTATCAAACGCCGTGTGTCAATCTGAATAATGGAGAAGAGCAGATTTTAGGGACTCTGTGTTAATTTTGTACCCAATTTGGCTATGACACATGAGGTCAATTGCCTGAAGAGTAGAATTAGGACAGCATCGGTGTACTTAATGAACACTGCAATCAGTACTGTAATGCAAAGTGTCCCAGACATTGAGCAAGGACAATACAAATTGATAGTGGGGCAAGTGGAATCTCTAATTGGATCTGAAATCTGAATCGACATAGTATTTTTTCCAACAATACACGATGGCTAATATATAGTTGGATCAAACTTTTTTTTCGTCTGATTAGTGACTAACCTGCAGGCTTAGCATGGCCATAATACAAACTTTTTTTGTCGACGGAAGAATAGACAAAATGACAAATAAACAATCACAATCTGTGATTTTGTCTATTCTTCCGTCGACAAAACCCGTTTCTATGGTTTGCATGCTACGCGGGCAGGTGTCAGAGGTTCTTTGCCGCCCATGGGCCTCTGACTTGGCTCCACATGCCGTCGAGAAATATCTCTCACGCATGGGCGGCCTCACGATGTTTTCCTTCTTACCTACACAATACGCACATGAATCTGAAAAGTCGAAGAGGTGCGTGCCTTGGGTTCGAACTCGAGACCTATGACTTGGCAGTCCGACAATCACACCACTAGGCTAGATCACTGCATCAAACTACAACATATGCATTGCAGAGTCTGACACTATTCCGACAGCATGATTCATAAAGTGTTACATAGAATGCTTCTGTGAAGTTATTACAAAGCCTTTTTTGAAAAACATACATACACTTCAATAACAAAGACCCTACTACAAAATATACTTATAATTGAAGTAAATAGTATCGTCTCGCTTTGAAAGGAATATAATTGTGAATGCAAAATAGATATCGTACTGCGTAGGTGTGACTCCATTGTTAAATATTAGCATTGTATGAGAATCCAAGTAATAACACGCGAAGTTGACTTTACATAACGAGATGAGTTTCCACCCACGCTTTGACGTTCACCGGAGTTATTATTCACGAGAACCACTTCAAGTTTAATTTGATTAAAATGCCAATGGAAAAGCTACTTATAAAATAAAATGAAAGATGAAATGGCTAAAAAAAGATTAATAATAATTATAGCCAACAAAAATGGATGGAAGATGTGTTTCGGCCGATCACAAATAAATATAGGCAGGAGGACAATGATGTCCATGAAAAAATAAATTTAAAAATAGTTCGATTAGCCTTAATCCAAGTGTATCCACAAAACTAACAGAAGATACAAAAGATTCAATTTCCATTAAAAATAATCTTTTAGCGTGTCTTTATTGTATACGTGCTTATAGCCTGTTCAAGTTAATAGCCCATTACAGGGTCTGACGCAATTCGAAAGCATTTTCTAAGAATGGCCTTAGACCTTCAAACTTCATTATGTTGATTGTCTATATATTCAAGGCGAACGAATGTAATGACTAACGGTATCGAGTCTGATAATGTTTATATGATACTACTGGCTTATAAAGAGTTTTAAGACACTTCAGGTTAAGCAGATAATAATTATTATCTACATCAAAATTAATTCTGCTCCGCGAGCTTTCGCGATGCAGACTCAATTCAGATGCATGTAAAGATTTCATGAATAATAATTTGGTGCTAATATCTAGCTAGCTAAATTGGCAGTAGAAAAATATTTATAAACCCGAACCTCTGTCCATTTCAATGCGTAGTGAAGCAATCTGTCGCCTGACATCAACAAAGAGCCAGAGGACGGTTGCAGCTGAAACAACGCAGACACAGAAGGCAAGGGCTGCAGCCAGGCGCACGAAGGGTCTTGAACGGCGACGGCGGGATGTACGACGGCCCCAGGGCTCCCCTTCATCACTTGAGGCAGATAGAAGTCGACCACCACGGGAACCCCCGCCGCCTACTAGAGCATCTAGCTCCCGCCTCTTCCTCATCTTCTTTCCCACCCGCAGCGGCACTGCCGCGTGCACCGCACTCTCCATAACGCACCACAACGCTACCGCAAACGCATCCGCACACACCCGCACCAAGCACTCACTTTCACGCCACAAACGATCGAAAACTCTGAAAGGTCCGACACGTGTGATCCGCACCACGGCGACTTGCCGAATGACCGTAAATGATACTCAGCATATGAAATTACGATTTGTAGTATGTAGTCTACTTATTTCTTACACATTGGTTATTAAGAGCATGTCCGAGGTGCAATGTTGTGAAAATTGCAACTACTATTTGTCTGTGTGTTTATTACAAGGTGCTGACGTTTGGATTGTACTTACACTTTCAAGTTTTAGGTGATAGACTGAAGCTGATAGTCCGCGGATATATGCTTGCAAATCGAGTCTTGGCTTAATTTTATCGGTTTTCTGTGACGATTCACTTTTAACGACCGATAACATCTAAATGTTTTATGTTGCTAATTCATGCATAGGTATTACCAATATTTAATAACACTGTATCTTGATTAAAGAAATGAAAAACATATTTATCCTTTAAAAGCTGGGGCATAGCCATGAGAAGTTATCTTTGATTAATTTGACAATGCTTCAAAAATACGCTGTCTAATTATGCCAAACAAAATCTCCAGATTGACACAATTATTAACAGAACGACGGCGACGTAAGAGCAGTATTTATAGACACTATTGTATTTGATTAGGAGGCGGAGTAAACGTGATCACGTTGATAATGTGTTTGAACAGTTTGATCACATTCAAGTACAGTACATTAGCGGTATTATTTCTAAGACTATAATCACAATGGAACCTAGACGTCTAGGAAAAGCCTGTTTCCTTCTTAAATAGACGAGAGGAAGTTTCCTAAGACATTGACACTCAACCTTAGTGTTTTATTTTTATTGGCCCCTCATCTGCCTTTTTCCAACTATGTTGGGGTCGGCTTCCAGTCTAACTGCATGCAGCTGAATACCAGTATTTTACATAGAGCGACTGCCTATCTGACCTCCACAATCCAGTTACTGGGTAATACGATACCTTTTGGTAATACTAGTTATCAGACCTGCGGCATTCTGAAGACCCATAACGACTGTCAAAAATCCACTAATGACAGCCGGGACACGGCTTCACGTGCTTTTCGAGGCACGGAGGGTATGTAAAGATGGTCACCCATCCACGGACCAACCGCGGTAAGCGTAGCTTAACCTGATCGATCGACCCCTGCGGCTGTTATTACTTAGCCACAAGCCCCTTATTTATTGGCATTAAAACAACCTTCGTAAGTGGCGAAGCCTGCTTGCTATAAGGCTTTAGAATGGGCGGCAAGTGCTATTCTCAATATATTTCGTGCCAATACAAGATACGAAAAGAGTTAGGAATTAATTATTTTACATGATTAACCTCCGCCAGCGGCTTCGCCCATGTGATATCTTTGTAAATTATAGACTTTGTTACTCAGTGATAGTAAAGGGTCTTTCAAATAGGGCGGGTCGATGTTGACAGTTTGTGGCGGCCATATTCTTTTGGCGGCATCTGTCAAATGCGTTGTTATTTCTTCAGTTACTGATGCCAAATCACCATGGCAAGTTACACGATTGAGCAGCACGTCCAAATGATAAAACTTTATTATCAAAATGAGTGTTCGTTAGTGCAAACGTTGCGCGCATTACGTCCATTTTACGGCAGACGCGGTGGCCCTTCAAAGTCGACTCTCCAACGTTTGGTGACCAAATTCGAGATGACTGCTTCGGTAAGCAACCAACCAACACCCTTACGTCAAAGGAACGTCAGATCGGCCGAGAACATTGCTGCTGTCCATGAGAGTGTGTAGGAGACTCCGAGGCAGTCGATTTCTTGCCGTGCACAAGAACTCGGCCTTTCGCAGACTTCAACTTAGCGAATTTTGCGTCGGAACTTACACCCGTACAAGATCCAACTGAACCAGGAGCTCAAAGTGAATGACCATAGACAACGCCGTTTTGTTCGCTGACTGGGCTACAGAACGTTTAGAAGAGGAACCCGATTTTGGCCGAAAAATCTCTTCTCTCTATCTTTAGCGACGAGGCGTATTTTTGGATGGTTTTGTTAATAAGCAAAATTGCCGTATATGGGACGACCGCAACCCACATGAGGTTCACCAGGTGGTAATGCATCCGCAAAAAGTTACCGTTTGGTGCGGATTTTGGTCCGGCGGCATCATTGGTCCATACTTCTTCGAAAACGATGGTGGCTAGGCCATTACTGTCAACGGCGAACGCTACAGATCAATGATTAATAATTTATTTTGGCCTGAATTGAACTATATGGACGTGGACAACATGTGGTTCCAACAAGACGGCGCTTCGTGCCACACAGCGAGCGACACAATGGACATTCTGCATGAATGGTTCGAGGGTAGGGTTATCTTTCGCAGAGGTGACGTGAATTGGCCACCAAGATCGTGCGATTTGAGCCCGTTAGACGTTTTCTTGTGGGGTTTTCTCAAGTCGCAGGTCTTAGCCAACAATCCGCAATCAATCGATGCCCTGAAAGTCAAAAACGTAGGCCATCGCTCAGATTCAGCCGGATCTATGCAGTAGAGTAATTGAAAATTGGACTTCTCGGATCCGTGCCACCGTTCGAAGCCGCGGTGGACATTTAAACGATGTCATATTTCATAAATAATAGCATAAATGGGCCTTTCAAATAAAAAAATAATTTCTTTAATATCTCACATACAGCCTGTTTTACTTAATTTGAAAATCGACCCGTCCTTGTTGAAAGACCCTTTATAACATTCTACTAGAGACAGAATTTTTAGAATCGGTTTTAAGTTTACTCATTACAAACAAAAATACAAATCTTTTCTCTTCATAATATTAGTGTAGATGTTCGTATTATCCAAAACCGGACCTAATTTAAACCTTGGACCAAGGTTACTTGAATGTGTTTTGCATGCAGACTAATTATCATAAAAACATTTTCGAAGTATTTATTCAATTTTCGGTATACTAGACTGAGAACTTTCTGTTCGAGAAACAGGGACTGTCATAGTTTGTGATACATGTGAAGCACGGCCGGCATAATAACTCGCACGAAAAAGGTCATATACACGTTGACATTGAACTCGACTTGTAACAAGTCATGTCTTATGTTGGAGACACCTTGATCTTGTGAATCGAGTCTGTTATCGGAAATCACTTTGCATAATGACAATCTAATGCAGATTTGTAAACGATTATATATACTGTTTTGGACTTTTTAATAGAACTAGATTCTCTGAGGCACATTTAGGACTATTTGGTTCTGTATTTAATATGAAACAAGGTAAAGGTTCATAATATTTATTAAACATAAATACATTAATAACATGAGCAACTTTTCAAATATTTTGAATATTCGTTGTCATGGGGTAGGAAAAAAATCATTATTACGCCTGCTATATTTCGCCAGTTATGCTTAAGTCCCATGTTATAGGGGGCAAGTATTTTGCCATCAACCGGACACGAATCCAGATTCCGGCCTGCGATTGAGAAATTCCTTATAGGAAAACCCAATAAAACTTTGCCCGACTTGGAAATGGAACTCAGGACCTCATGCTCATCAGTCGTGCTTGCGACCACTAGACCAGTGAGGCAGTCGAGGATTAGGAAAAATAATAAGATATTTATGTTTAAGGCATTATTGTTATTGAGATTTTCTGAAATTATTATTTACATAATCAATCATTATACATACATACTATCAAATGTATAGATTTTCCTGTTGAATATTTATCATCATAACTTCTGTGTTGAATATTACCCTAATTGTGTAACGCACGATCAATCACAATTTGTTTCGATTTGAAACAGATTGCTAACCCATTGCTTCATAAGTTGGAAAATAAATCTGCTATACAACGTAAATAACGCAATGAATGTTGTTGAGTGCCAAAATGAAAAAAAAATAGTCATAATCGTTTACGAAATAAGTTTCGCAATTAGGGTACTGATCATTGCTACCGCCGTTCATCGATATAATAATTAACCCATTAAGATTAACCAATCAGCAGTTTTAATTTCCTCTTCAATTGAAATAAATTGGTATATTGAAGACACGAATATCTGGAGCATGTTTTGTAAAACCACATCATAAATTATTGAATGGTAATGACCTTAAAGTAAGTATCTAATGGCATACAAAATACTAGTTTTATTAACAAAAGCATTATTTCTTTCGCGCACCGACCACTGACGTCAGGCCAAGACAAGAGCATAGAGGTATGATAACATTATTTACGAGACAGTACCGTGGCAATATCGACCTACGGGGCAGCCGGACGCGGTGAATGAAAGCCGAGCATGCGCAGAACAGCCCGCGACTTGCGACACAATTGTGTTCGAAACAATACGCAAAAATTTATATTAAACTAGCAGGAGAGACCACACCACAGGTATAATAATATACCTATAGAAAAAAGGATATGAAAATTTATAAAGTTAGTAAATTTAGCACCAAAACGCACAGACAAACAGACAGTAAAAAGACAACTGCTACACAAACTCACTGTACACTGATCAATAAATGAACAAATAAACACAGAATTTAAAAGAAATACACGAATATTCTCATAAGACACTGTACGCGGTGGAAATGGTTTTTTTTTACAAATCCCAATGGGGTATTGTAAACTATGTATAACGGAGCAAGGGTCCAGGGCGACGGTGGGGCTAGAACTGTCCGTGACGTCACCCAGGCGCGGCGACGCATGCGCACAGAAAACACCGCATCAGATATAGAGAGATACTGGATGGTTTCGAGAAACGTGTAGATAAAAGAAAAAAACCAACTCCGCCATCGCAAACTGAGTTGCTTGTTAGTTTTGAATTAGTTTGATAATCATTTTTGGTCATTCAAAATCAACAGACGTTCCGAAATTACTTTCCATCAAGGGGCTGGTTTTTTGCGATATTTTAGTGACAAGAGTTGATAGTTTACGATAAATTTATAAACTCACGAATGTAATAATAATATCTGATACCATCGCATCTTTTATTTCTCCAGCAATCCAACTATTGCCAAGAAATACCTCAGGCTGTAGTTCGAACATCACCAAGATCATATTGTGATCGTGTACATTCGTGTGTCATTGAAAATAAATGGATTTTGAAAGGTCTGAGAGTCTGTCATTGCATCTGTAATCCCAACTTATGTCTCTCTTCCATTCCAGACTCTGAAATGGTGTCGGAATAGTTAATCTTTGTCTTCCACTGTGATGATCATTCCATGTTTGTTGATGCACATCACAAGTCACTCCACACATTTAAGTTCCTTTTTGCAACGACATATGAACACAAATATTAAGAGTGAGATGTTTTCTGTGTGGAGGATTTCAATAAGCAATTGCCACATATTAAATTAATTAAAATAGTCCATATGGTTACTATACACACGACTTATAAACTAGTGTTAGTACTTACATCTTAGTAAGTACTGTTACAAACTATACATTAATGCGCCACAGTGGCATGTAGGCGTATCCAATGTCCCAGTATGGGGCTGTTCCACCTATCAGCTATAGTTTTCAGGATGCTGTCGGAGGGAGCTATATGGTGGAGGAGGCTATATTAACTCAGGCTTCACATTTTAAAAATAATTTACACAACAAAACATTCTAAATATTATTTTCTGACACTATTATACATCCGTGTTTACTACGGCAGCGTAACTGGTGTCCTAATTTGTTCAACATTAATTACTCAAGAGCGCAATAGCCATAAATTGAACAATATTTAATTACTTCAATGGGCCCGGAATTGTGGAAGCCATATCCCATTTATCGACAGAACAGTATTCTTTTTTAATCTTTCTAATATTTTCTCAGTCTCTCATCGTCGGCGCTTGAAAATTGGCAATGTTTTGATAGTAAAAATAAATACTAGTGGGCGAATTTTGGCGTATTCTTCATATTTAACGAACGGTTAGGTGATCGCAGTTCGTATGCTGCACGCGTAGCATGAAAACCATAGAAACGGGTTTTCTACAGATTTTGTCGACGGAAGAATAGACAAAATGACAGATTGTGATTATTTAATTGTCATTTTGTCTATTCTTCCGTCGACAAAACCCATTTCTATTGCGGTCATGCTTAGCGTGCTGGTAATGGAGTACTGGGAGATATTTCTTCATGACATAGTCAGGCTCCTTAGTTCTCATAGAACATTTTCGGGAATAGCCCGGTTTATGATTAAATATGCTAAGCTACTAATATTATCTACCATTTTAAGAACTTTTGTAACCATATTTATCTGCAAATAAATCTTTGAATTTGACTTTGAAAGCCCTTTTTTTGGGTGGGAAATTATCAAATCAACTTCTCCCGCTCTGGGCGGAGCGGGAGGGCCTGTCAGACTCTTGCTGACTAAAACCCAGCCGAGTTTCTTCAATTGCCATGTTGCCAGGGGCCATGGTATCCCTTCCGGACTTTCCCGCGACCCTGGCGGTTTAAAGCCCTATCGTACAATTGAGCAAAATCGTAGGTAACCCCGGGATATTTCGGACAAAAAGACAAAAATAGCTCGCAAACGGCGGCGTTACGTTTATAAAGGGTTACTTTGGGTCAAATTTGGTGAATGAACAGAGGTTTACGTGCGTAAGAGCCATCATAGAATCTAGATTGTAGTATAATATTATAATAGTTACAACAGGCACGCAAAGAGCGTCACTGGGCATAGTTTAAATTAATTAGAGCGGCACGGCAGGTATTTAGTGTTTAGACTTAGGTGATGACAAGTCAAAAACCGGCCTAGTGCGTGTCGGACCACGCACGATGAAGGGTTCCGTAGTTGGGATAAATTTATCCCAAGAACAAACTTAATATTGTAGTTGAAAAACATGTTCTCTCATACATTCCAACTGCAAATGTAACTTTGTACGCACAATATATAGGGATTTATCATGTTATTTTAAGACCATAGACTTCTTATAGGTTTTCCTGTAATCTATGAGTAAACAACCTTTGTCTGTAATTTTTCAAAATTTTAGGCTCAGTCGTTCCGGAGATATGGGGGGAATGGTCAATTTTCATTCTTAAATATCTTAAGTATTTATTTTAAAATTATAAGAAAACATATTTCAGACAGTCGCAACAAGCCTTTTCATTTACACGCCACAGTTTGCAAAACTTTTTTCTTATATGCGACCCCGCTCAAAAGTTACCCCATATTAAAAATTCATTTATTTACGTTATACGTCCGGCCGTAATTAGGTCACAGAAATACAATACATATGTGTACGAAATTTCAACTTAATCGGTCCATTACATTCAGAGCAAATTGGCTGTGACAGACAGACAACCGAGGGATCCAATAAGGGTTCCGTTTTTTCTTTTTGAGGTACGGAACCCTAAAGGTGGATTCAGATAAGCCGAGTTGCTTCTTAGCTTACTAGATGGATAGGTACGTTGTTTCGCATAATCTAATATCGCATACGAAATGTATTGTTTCCCGACAATCAAATAAAAGGGTTTTGTCAGAATGGATGTTCCTACTTATGTATTCTGTGAAAAGTACCTAAACCATACTTAACGCCAACGTTCGCGGTAGGCGCGGTCATAGCATGAAGGAGCGAGACGACACCAGACTCCAGAGAATGAGAGACAACAGTAAGTTCAAATAAATGGGTGTCAATTCACTTGGTTTAAAAGTAAAAATGGGTGTACCACAAGGCTCAATATTGGGTCCTTTCCTCTTTTTAGTATATTTAATTATCTACTCCATTATTTAAAAAAATAACCGTAATTAATGTTATTTGTTAACGGTACTTCCTTAATTTTTAAGGTAGATAGACGCTACACAATTTGATGACGTAAATAACGCCCTACTGCAGGTCCAAAATTGGATCACTGCTAATAATTTAGTATTAAATGGAAGAAAAAAAACTAAGTGCATAAGATTGTCTTAGACAAATGTCAAAAGTAGTAATTGTGAAATAGTATTGAATCAAGAGAAACTAGAATTCTTCGATAAAACTGTTTGCTGAGGATAAAGCTTGACTCAATGGGGTCCTTATTATATATCCCTTGCAGGACGGCAAGTTCAGCAACATATGCTGTGAGAAAAATCCGTCAATTTACTGATGTAGATACCGCGAGGCGAGTCTATTTTAGTTACTTTCATAGTAGACTGCAGACATTGCGTCTCATTTTTATTTTGCAGAAAAGAGCCATCAGAGCCATATATGGCCTCCGCAGGCGCGACTCTCTAAGGGAACTGTTGAAAGATATTAACATCATGACGGTACCTTGCCAATATATCTATGAACACATCATATACGTAAGGAAAAATCTACATCTTTTTAGTAAAAGAGGTGAAAGACACAACTTATCACTAGAAATAGGGACCAATTAGTTCAACCAGGTTTCAGGCTATCTAAAGTGGACTCAACTCCCCATGAGTTGAGTCTGTTTAAAAAGTTACAATAAAATACCTCCTCACATACTTAGATTGAATGAAACGAAATTTTAATCCTTACATATTATAAAAAAGACCCCCGCCGCGGCGGTCTAAACGCGATAAACTCAAAAACTCCCGAACGGATTTTCAAACGGTTTTCACCAATGGACGGAGTGATTCTTGCGGAAGGTTATGATAATTCATTAAGATTTTGTGTAAATTGGCTGAAATATGACGATTATTATCGAAGATGTCGGAAAAAAACATGCCGACTGGGAGTTTTACTGGCGTGCGCCGCGAGAAACGTTAGAGATACATCAAATTTATGTTCTACAGGATTGAAGATCTTATAAAGTTCAAGAAAAAAGTTCGCGATGGCATATTTCTAGATAGACATATGCCATCACGGACTTTTTCTTTTTTCTAGATAATAATGGTTACTGTGGGTCATCCTTAGAATCTTCCTACAGTTTCAGAATTTGATAAAAAATCCATTGTTATTTCCGAAGCAATATTGACCGGTATCATATTAATCATTTAGATCAAAATATGCCGTAACATCATGTCATTTAAATGAATGGTTTAAAAGATATCACATATTCAAAATTACGCATAACAAAATAATTATGGTTGGAGCACAAGGTAGGAGTCAATAATCTTTTCCTGGTCTATTAGGTATGTAATTCCGGTACTGCCCGATAGTACATTCCTGTGGGATATTTTCCGACATTCACGCGGGCGCAGCCGCGGGCAAAAGCTAGTATTAGATATATAAAACGCACACACTATGCAGCCAAGTTGGGTATAACATCGCTGATAAAAATGTTTGGCTCAACGCTGGTCCTACTCCAGAAGGTCGCATAAACTAATATTGATAAGCATTTGAAAATGCTGGTGGAGTTGCTGAACATTTTAAAAACTACCTTTGCATTGTATAAACTCAATCTCTTAGTGTTGTATAATTGCATAGCACATGTGTGAGTACTATGTACCTACTATAAAGCAACCATTTACTGGGTTTGTCTTTCATTGACTTGAATGTGCTAAGACTTATCATGCTCACTCTAATGTCTCGCTGATAGTGGCGCGTGTGCTGGATCATTTCCGTCAGTAGGGACTGGTTATCTCTTAGCTGCCATGCCTTATTTTAATTAAATTTAATTTTTAATTGTTTACATGTATCATATTAACATGAATGATGTAACCATATTTTTATTTAAAAGAGTATCCGTGGAGTTTCTTGCCCGTTCATCTCCATAGGTACCTACTACGCTTTGGAATGGACAACTAGCTTCATCTTTCTGACTGACAAACCCCTTGACAATTCAAAAGAGCCTGTAATTAAAAATTTAAAAAGAAAAAATCAAAACACAGTATACTTAAAAGTAAAAAAATGAAAACAAAGTTATCCGTATCGCGTTACACGTCACTTTACGAGTTGACTATCATGTGTTATACCTAGTGCCTACATAGTCGTGTATGTAAAAAATGTGGTCCTAATTAAAAATATGTAGCATAATGAATGCTTGTTTGATATAATTGTGTAGTACATTACTGTCGTGGCCAGCGATTAGGGCATTGATGGACGATCGTGAAAATGTCACATACGTGAGTCCATCAATGCCTGATTGCGGCCAAGGCTTATATAGTACTTTTCTCAAACAATGTGCGGAAATTCAAACTAAGTAAATCTATCTTCTAAATATATTAAAGTGAAAGATGTGAAAGGAAATCGAAAACCACTTGATGTATAAAGATGAAATTTGGCAGAAAGGTAGTTTATAGTTAGTAGACGTCCGCTAAGAAAGGGTTTCTGGAAATTCGACCTATTAGGGGGTGGAAAGGGGCAATATTGTTTTGTATGAAAAATCTTATTCTTTGAGTATAAACTTTGAAACTTGTCACGGATACTTATCTAAGTAAATTATAAAGTATGCCATTTTTAGTTTTTCTTCACTACCCCCTAAAGGAGGGTTGAGGGTGTCAAAGTTTATATGGAATAATTTTAACACGCGGTCTGTTTAACTCAAAACTCAGTATTTATACTTAAGACTGAAAATAAATAAAAACTTATATCAGGGATTTTTGAAAATCTACCCCTAACGGGGTGAAAAGGGGTATTAATTTTTACAGGCGAAGATTTTACTGTGTGGCTTGGTTAACTTGAAAATTGGTATAAATAATCAATAAATCAGATAATGGAAACTACACAATAGACTTTATAAAATTATTATCACGCTATTTGTTATGGGGGATGTTTTTTATGTTTACCGCAAATTGTAAAAAGGCTAGCCAAAAGGTAGAATATTGCAGATAGTTACGGATTTAACGTTTTAAAAGATTATCATCACGCTACAGCTTTATGGATCTAAGCAGTCAATCATAACATACAAATACGTATTTTGAGATGGGGCAATAGTACCTTAACCGTTGTCGCTACAAGAAAACAGTCTTAAGAGGTGTCCCTGTGGGATATTTTCCGACATCCACGCGAGCGAAGCCGCGGGAAAAAGCTAGTTAATTATAAATTCCAGAATTAATGACGAACAAAGAAAAATTTTCACGTTTCAATATGGTCATTTGTTTCTTCTTCTTTACTTTAAACATCTCTATTTGCTAAGCCAGTACGAAATATAAATAAAATATTTGATAAGTTACTTCCTTGGTTGCCATGTGTTGAAGTAAAAAGTTAGTTCCATTTTTAAATAACACGACAGTAAAAAGTTTCATAGTAATTAATTTGGCCGCTAAACACGACAGTTAAGGATTTTCATAATAACATTGCCGGCCGGGCGCTCTCTTGTTTTTGACCAGTACAGCAATTTCGATTTATCTCGAAGAAGCTTGACAAAATAATGTTCCAATTGCCAAGCATGTTTGAGAAAAAGAGTTTATATATTTTTCAGAGCAACTATTGAGTGAAGTAATTTTTTTTTTCAATTTCTGGTTTTAAATTTTTTTTACTATAACACTTAGGGATCTCGCGCACTAGACGGCCACGATCACGACCAGTGGTCGCAGCGACTAGATAAACTATAGAAATGGATACGAATCGCGCTATTGGTCGCAACGACCAACTAATCGCATACCAGGCCATGGAGCACGACTAGCCGGAGTCGCTGAGTCATGGCTGTCTAGAGTGAAATATCATTTTAGTCTAGAGTCTAGAGTCCTATTAAAGGAAAAACATGGCATAAGCAAGTTATTTTTTGTAGTATAATTATCATTAAATAATATATTTTTTATACCGGATATTGGCTCAGGTTAAAATTTAATTGCTGTTGTTTTGAGACATAAATAATATAATAATTACTTGTGATAGAAATGGCCTGTCATTTGTGCATCTTTTTCGTTGTCAGAAGTCCGAAAGTCTGACAACCAGGCTTACCGCTGGCTTAGGCTTGTCCCTTACCCGATTACTGAGTAATAACCCAGTAACCGGGCGGTGGACTTGTGGAGGTTAGACAGTTGCTCCATGTAAAATACTGGTATTTAGCTGCATTCGGTTAGAATGGAAGCCGACCCCAATATAGTTGGAAAAAGGCTAGGCAGATGCTAAACAGCCAGTACATGAACATGCATAATTTTAAATTGCAAACCACTTAAATAATGGTATGCTTTATTTTTATAAACCTCTTGCCTTCACATGCCGTCATCTATACATATGTGACACAACTTGTATAATATGCTTAAATTTAAACCTTGCTGTCTGGCTGATCTTTTAACCATGATAAGCCTCACTTGACTTGACATGTTTATTTTGTACAGCTTGATTTACTAGAAGAATTCCAGACAAATGCAATTTAATGCAAGGTTGCCTTTAAAATATCACTTTTAGCTGTAAGACCGACTATTGTGTCAACCTATATGGTGTAAGATAATAGAGAGTATTCAATTCTATAAAAATGGTTACATACCAACTCCAATGTCCATACGCATAGTCGAGACTTGGTCATAGAGCGCAGCACAAATCCATGTTAGCATCAGCAGCCATAGTATGAGAGTACCTCTCACGGCCCAGCGGAGAGCACATTGCACTTCAGCACCAATGTTGTGTTCTAGAGGTAGAGGGGCAACATTACGGCTGCGTTCACGCCTGGAAGTTTGAGAAAAGTTTTATATATTTTTTCTTACTTTTTGAATGTTTGCAGTTGATACTAAAATCATAGGGCTACTTGAATTTCTTTTTTTTATATAAGAATTTCATAAAATGCAGCATTATTTAAGATTTAAACTAAGAAAAAAAAAAGTGATAATTCTGGATATTTGTATAGTAACTGAATCTATCTATAATCTAACAAACCCTTTTTAACACAATAATTGATTTGATTGTTTTAGATAAACAATCAAACCAATTATTTATAACGTAAAATTATTACTAAACAGGAAATTCATTCCATTTACTAGCAGGAAAATATGCTAAACTATTGCGGTATTTATACATACCTCTAACAAGTTTTTCATATTATGAACAGGAATGCAATGGATGACCATCTCTATGAAAACTCATCTGACTAAATTTCCTTTACTCTAAACTTACCTAGATTCAGATTTATAACCTATTCTTAATCAAAGTCTCTTGTGTAGCAAAAGGTAGTAGTTATGCTGATATTTATACTACTACAAACCTTGTAATTTTCTTCTTTCTGCTGGGAATTATTTCTAGCTGCAAGTCTTCTGACTCTTCGTCGCTAGACAAGTCCAAAAGACGAAAGTTTTCCTTGTTGACTTTAGACGGTGCAGACATTTTAGATTCCGGCTCATACAACACATACTATTAGCTAATTTCATGTGCGATATACATCAGTCAGATAATCACACTGTATTTATTTACTTGTAATCATAAATTCTCTTCAAGGTTATAAAAGTTTGAAAGTACAGCTTACCGCAACAAAAAGGTTATGAATAAAGAATATCTAGCTTAACTATTGGAAAGAGCAGAAGTAGAGCTAATTAGAAGATATGTAATAGTATTGCTTTAGAGATTCGTTAGAAACTACGTTGAATAAAAATAGCAAGAAGTAATGAGAAATGTCAAAGTCAAGATAAAATTTATCAGTGTTGCCAACTCCAAAAGTTCAGATTGTCGAGATCCCACGTTGAAATTATCGTTTACTAGCTGCGCCCCGCGGTTTCACCCGCATAAGTCTCGATCCCGTGGAAATATCGGGATAAAAAGTATCCTATGTCCTTCTCCGGGTCAAGGTCTATCCATATCCAAACATCCAAATCCGTTTAGCCGTTTTAGCGTGATGCCGTGACCAAGGGAAATAGGGATTCATTTTTATATATATAGATTGGGCAAAAATGATCGTACTGCAGAAAAATACAAAAAAAAAAATGTAAATTCAAATTGCTATCAAAAGACATTATGCCAAGTTTCACCATTAATGGCGCTAGCAGCACAAACCTTATATATGTTTGGTCACAGTTTTTAGTTGTTAATTTTGTATTTTCACTGTAAAATTATCTGAAAAACTAGGGAGGGAAAGAGAGTGAGATACTTGTTGATGTTGACATATTTGACAATTGACATTTTCATTTTTTTTCTGCGTTTAATTTTGTCTGACAAATACGTTTTGTTAATGGAACTTGTTTTTCAGCAAATCAGAAAATTATCGTACATTAGACTTTCATTACTGTACATCGCACCATCGAAGAAACGCATATTTATACACCGTAAGGACTATTTCTGCTTGCAGCGTTCGGCCGATATAGTGACCTTCGAAAAAAAAGGGTCGTGTGCACGGGATTTTGTTTTCAAACTGCTCAGATATCCGTTTCTTTGATTGTACCATTGACCGAATTAACGTAGGCCCTCATTATTATCGTACGGATTTGCAACATTATCTTTGTCTAATGTCTAATAACTTGTCGTTGGAGGAAAATAATCTTATTACAAAATAAAAATGAGCTTGTCTATGTAAAGGTGGACAGCATGAAAAGAATGGAGCTTTTATAGTATTTTTGGTTTACAGTGCAGTATTGTCACAGACTACAATTATAGGGTAATTATTGTCTTCAATTGTCTTTGAGTGTGGGTTCTTACTATTCTATTTGCAAGCCGCAAAATAAATAAATAAAAAAAATTCAATGAACAAAGATTTTTTCCTGGCAATAGCAATTTTGACTGATACGTCAAAAATCTAATCTGTGAATTTGTCACTTCACTTACACAAATTGTCAATCAATGCAAAATTTTGTAAATCCCAATTCAACGGGTCGTCTACCGAATACATTTCATGTTGTTATTTAAATGGAATAAAAAAGTAGTTATTTTCTTTAAACAGTTACAACCATGAAAGAAAAATGGAATTTTGTTTTGTATTTAGTTTGGTTCGCCTACTTGGTTCTGTCAGCGGTTCTCATGTTCGGACATGGATTCCTGTTATCCCGTAAAACTCTTAGTGATGTTACTGAATGTGTGCCGCTCGATAGATTTGGATGTGATGGACGTATAAATTCTACAGTGGAGGGCCATTGTATTGAGGATGAGAAGATTCGTCGAATTTTGTCTGTACCTGGCGGGCCGCTGGCATGCGTCCCGGATCGATCTCGAGTGGTGTTTTTGTTAGTGGATGCTTTACGGTATGATTTTACTGAGTATGATGAGACTATTGAGAAGCCGTTGCCGTATCAGAACCGGTTGCCGATAATGCGTGAGATGCTGGACCGCTGGCCGGAGAGCGCTCGGCTTTATCGCTTCATGGCTGATCCACCGACCACTACTCTCCAGCGTGTGAAGGCCCTCGCCACTGGCTCGCTGCCGACCTTCATTGACGCGAGCTCTAATTTCGCTGCTATAGAGTTGCAGGAGGACAATATCATTGATCAGGTAATTTATTGAAGTGCTTGTTTCACAATTTTACGTTTTAAACTATATTTTTCTCGGATGTACTGAATATAGTCTATACTGATATTTTTGTGTCCTCAATTACTATCTTCACTTATAGTATTAGTATCAAATTGATAAGATTATTTAAAATTAGGTGACTAAGAATAATGGGCATGCGGTTCTCCTTGGAGATGATACATGGTCTCGTCTGCTACCAAAACGATGGCTACGGTCTCATGCTATGTACTCATTCCACACCTGGGACTTGGATACTGTTGATACAGGTAAGCATTTTACAAAACCTATAACTTATCACACCTATTTTTCCAATAAAATTGTAAGTTACTTCTACCTTATTCCTGAATGTTAAAATACTAGCTAGTGAGTCTATGGTAAAAAAATTTCCTTTTTCGTAAATTTTGTGGTAGCTCTCTATCTACTCTGTGGACATCTCAAAAGCTAGTTGGGCTCCATAAATGTTTTCTAAAATAAAACTAACCTTGAGACAAACCATACTTCCATTGTATCTGAATCTCTTTATTGAACTATAATATCACCTAGCTACATGTATATCAGTGAGCATGAAAATAATTATTTCAGCAGTCCTCGTCTGTCTGTGAGTCTGTGAGACACAGCAATGGCCATAAAGATATGCCTATATCTCGCAAACTATAAGCACTTTAATCAATTAAAAACTATGATTGGAAAGGAGATTTAATTTAATAGACAATTTGTAAATGCTTACAATACTAACCAAAAATGATAAATAAAATTGTATAGTATTTTTAATATAAATCAACCGCTATTTTTTATAGGAAATATTACAGTTATGGTGATACTACTAAAAATATATCCTATAGTCTTTAATAAAACTTAAGCAAAAACTAGTCTAATTCCTCTACTTGTTGGTACCAAAATCATTTGAGTTGTCATGCAATGTAACACAATTTAAACCAAGTTACACGTCCGTGTTTGGGACACAGAAATACAAATTTCAACTTAATCAGTGCATTCGATTCGAAGCAAACTGGCTGTGACAGACAGACAGACAGACACACAAGTCCTGTAAGGGTTCCTTTTTTCTCTTTTGAGGTACGGAACCCTAATAAAATAAATAATGATAGCTGTACCACTTACCTTTTATTAAATTCGTACATGATTGTCCTTTCAATAGCTTTATAAAAAAACTATTTTATAAAATAATAAAACTATTGGTGCTGAACTATTTGTCGTGCTCGGCTGCCTGCAAGTAATGTGTGTATTTCGCACAGATTAATGATAATATCGAGGTTAAAGGGTTAAAACCCAGGAAATTCCTAATTTGACTTAAATGTGTTATTTAATTATTATATTGTGCAAGAGTTCGCAATTTATTTGTCAAACAAACAAGATTTTTAGGAAAAACAACTGTAATGCCTACATAACGTTCAGTTTGCACTATAACTTCATATTTTTTATAACTTTTCAACAGTACTAGTCAGTCTAAAATCAACTTTATTTTCACTTCTATAAAGTTGATGTTTGTTTAGGTGGAAATAAGATCAATTGGAAAAAGGTTACTAGGGTGAGGTGAAAAGTTCTCGGCCTGATAGAAATGGCGTTCCAATCAGCAAAAATGTATGTTTCCCGCCTATGCAAGTGACAAGTTTCAACTTGTCCTCTCAAGTAGTTTGTTAACACGAATTTTTTTAGTAGGGTCTTGCGTGTTTTTCGTTAAAACGGATAACTTGAATATCGTGCGGTCATAAAATCTTCGTTTTGGATGCATTAACCCTTAAGGAAATTCATCCGACAGTTTACAGGGACTCTGACCCTTCCATGTCAACTGTTAAAAAGTGGGAAGCTGAATTTAATCGTGGTCGCACGTCCCTCTAATTGGACATTACTGACATCAATCAGTGAAGGAAAACATCGTGATGAAACCTGGACTTATATATATTTATTTATATAAAAATCAATTGCCTTGCAAAAACTCGAAAATGGCTCGATCGATTTGATTAATATTTTTTTTGTTTGTTCGCCTCAATACAGGGGAGGTTTGGGAAAAAAAATGAGGAAAAGAAAACCCCAAAGGAACAGTCGAAAAATTGAAATGTTGAAAGGACAACTTTGAATGGGTCAGCTAGTAGTAATTATAGGTCTGAATGCCCCGTGACTTCTCTGTATGAGAAGAGGTCTTTGCCTTGCAATGGGACAATAATAGGCTGGTAAACTGGTATTATAATGAAAACATCTACATTGCCAAAGAATAAACATGTATAAAAAACCGGTCAAGTGCGATTCGGACTCGCGCACCGTGGGTTCTGTACCATTTTAAATTTTCATCGGCGCACGGTGGATCGAAAATCGGCTGTAGAAGACATAGGATCTCGATGTCTTAAATGTTTTTTTTTTTTGCTGGAAATGACTTCTGCCGATCATTACTGTTCTATAAAATGTCATATGAAGTAATTGTGTGCACAAATGGAAGAGTTATAATTTTTATAAGAAAAAAATGTATGGAGCTGACATGAAAAATGAGGATATCTCTGGAATCGCAAAGTTCGCCGTTATATCCTTGCACACTGTTATAGTACTATTTATTTGTGAATTTTTGACATACTTAATATCGCGGCATCACTTGCGATTTTTTTTTAAATCGTAAAACTTAAAAAATAAAAAATGTTTATGATATGTACATTTTAATGCTTAAATATATCCAATATATATACCAAGTGTAACTTACAATATTTTTTATACTTAGACCAAAACATTCTAAGAAATCACAAAGTCGTATTACCTACTTATTTGAAATGACATGGTAATTATGAATTACATAATAATGTAATCTTGTCTAATGCCTCAAGTCCACATTAGCTAATGATTAATAAAACTTAATACCTATATACCTGTTAAAAGGATACGTACCATAATGAGGGTAATTAGATAAACGTGATCATTAGTCAATAACAATAAATGGTAAACTATTGTATGATTAAAAATAAAAGCATATTATTAAAAAAAAATATTAACTTAACCTAACCTAACATAAACAATAAAAGTTAACTTGGAGCTTCCTGATCCTGAAGTTTCAGTAGTTCTACTGTTTCCTTAAAGTATGACTGCCTCTTGTGGGCAGCTAATTTTGGTCTTGTGGAAGAAATTAGAGGATCAGAAGAGACGATAAGCATATTGAGAATATCCTCGTTTGATGCTTGTCTACTCTTTTTCCTCGAATGGTGTTCTCTGAACCTCCTAAAGTCTTTGTTTCGGGCCTCTGAAGCTTCTTCCGAAAGACTTCCAATTGGTACAATAGCATTTTCTGCAATTATGTCCCCTCCGTGAATCAACAATTTGTGGACGGTTGATGACATGTAGTACCAATCATACAGTTCCACGTATTTTTCAGCGGTTGTTCTAGCGTATTCTTTAAATTTCGGCACGTCTACAATCTCTCCAGATGTGATAGCTTGCAGAATCACAGCAAATCTGCGTATTAGGTCTTCATCTAATCCAGTGATCGCTGCAGTTTTATCAGGAAATTCAAAAAACCGCCTTGCTGTGTTCCCGTCGTTAGTTGTGCCTGATCCTTGCTTAACGATGTCAATCAAAAGGTTGAGATCATCTTTGAATCGATCTTGAATGAGTTTTTTTCGTGAATGCAATAACTTTCTCCTCTTGCAGACCACTTTTTGAAGTCGAGACGATACGCTATGTGTAGAAGACATTCCATCACATTAATGCGGGCATGAAGTGATGATAATCCGAACTCATACACACCAGAAGAAATGGTTTTTGACGCAATGACATCTAACTTATTCATTTCTGTAGGCTTAGCCAAACACAGGTAGCAGGCCGCATTTGACTTAGCTTCAGACAGATATGTACAAATTTTGCCGTCAATCATCGTCATCATTAATTTGTGACTAATTTCATGTCCTTGACATTTTGAGGGAACGAGAGCTTCAATTTCGTTATCCATTGCAGTTTTTTCATTTATGACAACGTCTTTGGTTTCTTTCACAAAACTAAACTGGACTGGACGGCAATACATAGGTGAGCAGGGTTTTGGATTCACCCATACGGTATCACCGTCAGCTGTCAACTTTAATGGAACCAAAGAGGTCATAAATATGCTGGAATCATCTTGACCACTCTCTATGTTTTGCTTAGGTATATCTACTTTGGTTAGATGCACCGTCAAATCCCCACTTTGATATTAATATCAATTGTTTATCTTGTATCGCATCAGGACTACAAATAGTTTCAAAAATTCTGTTCACTGTTAAATCTAGTAACGCTTGTAGTGCAATCTTAGCAGATGAATCCGTTACAGTCACAAATGTCTTCGGAGGGTAGCACTGTAGCTTAGCTTTTTGCACTTTATAGTAAGACGGATATATCCTTTGAACCTTCTCGAATAGTCGTTTCCCTTAATGTGATATATTGCCATTTCGATAGTTTTAATGAAAGTAGCAAACCCAGTGCTTTTTCTGGTGAAAATATTGTTGAAGGAGCTGGTTTGTTCAACATTTCCTTGATTTTTGCTGCTGCTTCTGGATTTTGGAGCATATGTTCAATAACAGATGCAATATCCTCACGACCATCTCCTTTCAAAAGTGCTGCAGCTGAATAAGCTACTTCATTAGGGTCATCGCCTATATATTCATCAGATCGTCTCTTCTTCTGCTTGTTACTTAGATCTTCAAACGGCTTTCGAGATCTTTTGTCATCGTTGAAGTTGATTTCATTGTTGAAGTTGATGGTACAGGTTCAGCTACAGGTTCAGTAGACATATTTTCACTTGTTGATTCTTGAATGAGCAAATTGGCTTGCACGCAGTTTGGCCAGTCAATATTTGCCTCAAGCCAATTACTGTAATCACGTCTAAAAACTTTACTTTTCCTGTGGGATCGTAACCATCTCTTTTGAACTGCCCGTGTAAATCTTCGACAAAATTCTTTCACGGTAACACTGTCTTCATCTGAAAGGCTAGAGCCCAGTCGAATAACAGGTGTGTTGAACAATATTTCGTGATCGAAAGACGAAGCATCCTGATTGCTCAGAATAACAATCAAATCCAAATTTGTAATAATGCTTTCCATTATTCACGATCACTGAGTAAAAAGACACGGTAGGATAGATGTTAGTATTAGAAATGCTCTAAATGAACTGAAGTTGTGAATCCAATGTTTGACTATTTATTGTTATTGACTAATGATGGTATCACATTTATCTAATTACTTTCATTAAGTTAATCCTGCACTAATTGCTAAATTAGCGAGTACCCCAAATTATTTTGGTACGTATCCTTTTAACAGGTATATAGGTATTAAGTTTTATTAATCATTAGCTAATGTGGACTTGAGGCATTAGACAAGATTACGTATTACGTAATTCATAATTACCATGTCATTTCAAATGAAAATCACAAAGTAGGTAATACGACTTTGTGATTTCTTAGAATGTTTTGGTCTAAGCATAAAAAATATTGTAAACTACACTTGGTATAGCCATATTTAAGCATTAAAATGTATCATATACTTTTCATTTTTTTTTTTAATTTTGACGATTTAAAAAAAAAAAAATCGCAAGTGATGCCGCGATATTAAGTATGTCAAAAATTCACAAATAAATAGTACAATGTGCAAGGATATAACGGCGAACCTTGCGATTCCAGAGATATCCTCATTTTTCATGTCAGATCCATACATTTTTTTCTTATAAAAATTATAACTCTTCCATTTGTGCACACAATTACTTCATATGACATTTTATAGAACAGTAATGATCGGCAGAAGTCATTTCCAGCAAAAAAAAAACATTTAAGACATCGAGATCCTATGTCTTCTACAGCCGATTTTCGATCCACCGTGCGGCGAGGCCTATATTCGTCAAAGAATTTTAACACTGGTTTAATATTGCAGTTTTAGCGCTATCTCTTGACCGATAGTGGAAGTAATGTAATTTTTGTTGATGATTTCTGAAAAAGGGTGGTATTTAGAGACATCGTTTTATTTTTCCTGTAATCTTTACATAGACTTCTATCACATAGAATAATTTCAGATTTTTCTCTAAACTTTGGAAATAAGGGGGGAAACGGTATTTGTGACAGACGGAGAGACAGACTGAGTAGCACCATAAGGGTTCCTTTTTACCATTTTGGTACGGAACCCTAAAAACGAAACTCCTGCTCCTAATGCATTTTAAATTCGTACACTTTTAGGGCGTAAGATACGTCTCTTAAAAATATGAAAATTTATAACCCCGGATCGAAGTATTAATAATTATAAAATAACCATTAGCTTGGATTATGTTCTCAATACTGGTGGGATACTATTTCTTATATTTGAAAATGTAATTTATAGGTAATACTAATAAATAAAGAAAATAACAATAAAAATAGATTGCATTCCCTAATGGCTAGTGAGTATCCTGCTAACATTTGAGTATAACTTCTAAACCACCAACTTCCAATCCTTACTTGCAGAAGTTGATTCGAAAATATACGACGAACTAAGAAGAGATGATTGGAACCTGCTAGTGGCCCATTACTTAGGGGTAGACCATGCTGGTCACAGGTATGGGCCAAACCACGCCGAGATGACAAGGAAATTAGACGAAACCAATGTAAGACTGAAGAAAATAATATCTATGCTGCCTCCAGAGGTACTGCTCTTTGTGGTTGGAGACCATGGAATGACTGAAACAGGTATAGTGTGAACAGATTGAAGCAATATTGTTGTGGAAAATAATAAATTAATTAAATACTTGAATATAATATTGTCAAGATGATTTAACTAATTTCTATCATTAATCATAATTTTATGTATATCTTGCCATTCAAAGATCATTAATTTCACTACTGCAAAAGTAATCGGTTGTTGTTCATAAATGTAAAAGTCAGGACCTATGTATTTTAACCGTCATCCAATGAACTGATATCATTGTATTGTAATTTAATTTAATTATAAGTATGATCTTGTGAAAATATCTGAGGACAAGTCATCCACTTCATCCAATTAACAGTTTTGAGAAAGCAGCACGCTAATTGCGCGACAGCGATATTGATCTAGTTTTCAAACTGACCCACTTATAAAAACACCGGCCAAGTGGGTGTTGCAACACGCAAAATAAAGAGTTCCGTAGTTTGGATGAATTTATCCCAATTACAAAGTTAAATACAATTTTATTAAATATCTTTAAAAGTATTTAATTAAAAAAAAATACATTTGAGATCTTCGCAGCCCTTTCATTGGATATATGTCACACGGTACCGTGTGACATATATCCAGAAATACTACATATAGTTAGAAATACATTATTTTTAATTTTCTTATTTGCCTCCCCAAACGTGACCCCCCTACTCAAAATTCATTTATTTACGTCACACGTCCGTGTTTGGGTCACAGAAATACATATGTGTACCAAATTTCAACGTAATCGGCTCATTAGATTCGGAGCAAATTGGCTGTGACAGCAGATGGACAGACAGACAGACAGACACGAGTGATAAGAGTCCCGTTTTTCCTGTTGAGGTACGAAACCCTAAAAACGTATTTTGAAGCAATGAATTTTGTTTTGTGGAAAAAATGAAAGCAATTAGGGGTGTTACGCAAATAGGGTGCAGATGACAAAATAAGTATGGAACAAGCCATGTCTACAGATATATTCAGCAAGTATTATTGTACTTGTAATATTAAGTAAAGGTGCAAATTTTTCACATTGTTTTAGACTCACATGAATGGACCAACTCAGATGGTAGGTATTCAATAGTATTGCTTGCAATGTAGAAGATTTTTGTGTGTTATAATAATGCTGTTTTGTTTAGGCTAAATTTACTGCTATGTGTGTGATTCTAAAGCATTTTTGTTAGAATTTGTGTCTATGGTAATAGATTGTAGTTAGTCCCGTTATTTTCGTGAATAGTCATGTGATTTTTTTATTTGCGTTTTATGTAATAAAGCTCTAACTTGTGTTGTTTTTATAAGGCAAATAATAAAATATTTCATTGCTAACTCACAATTAGGAGAATCCGTGTATTAAAAAAATAAAGTTTACAAATCTTAAGTTGATTTTTTCAACATATAGGTACAATTTACAATCGTAAAAATAATCTCTGGTCCCTTAACCAGGCGATCATGGCGGCGAAAGTAAGGCCGAACGCACAGCGGCATTCTTCGCGTATCGGGGTGCAGGCCTGGCCGGAACTGGGGAGGAAATAATGGTCGGCAAGGAAGTACAGCAGACGGATCTAGCGCCTACCCTAAGTGCGGCGTTAGGAAGACCGCCGCCCGCGCCCTCTCTAGGACACCTACTATTGCCCGTATTGCCTAAGGCTAGCAAGAGTCATACTCTGCTGCATATTACTAATAATTTGAAACAGGTGAGTTGAACCAAAAGTATTTCTTCGTTATCTCTTCTTGAAATCTAACGCAGGCCGCAGCATCGTTTTATTTTTTTCAACCCAGTTTTACTATTAGAATTTTATCTTGTGTGACTTACATTCTGCAGTAGTAATAGCTCATTATCTGCATAAAATATTCAGCATATTTAAACAACATATCACCTCCGACAGATAACACAATACATGATTCGTTACGGAGAGGAAACCCAACAAGTGTCTCTCGACCGACTCGCTGATCTTATCAACGCGACGAGGGAACAGTTACATAAAGCCGCCTCCATTGAAACTGATGAGCAACTCAATAATTACGTCGCGGATGTCAGGTAATGCGGAAATTACGTAAACAAACGAATTTGAATGCTGGCCTAATGAATTAAACAAAGAAATAAATATGTCTAGATAGACGGTCAAAGCTGTGAACTCGTCGAAAAAAATAGCGTCCAACTATTGGCTTGCAAAATGCACGCACACTAGAAAAAGTCCAATGACGTCGCGCGAGTGTAAGACGTAGCTGTCACGCACACCAGCATAACAACGATGGCTTGTTTGTTTTAGTTCTTTTGCAGCGCGATACTCTATCTAGTCTAGACATAAATAATCAAAGGTAATAAAGTTTAATTTTGTTTCAGGGTTCTGGTAGACGACATACGCAATATTTTCCGCGAGGTCTGGGTCGAGTTTGATTCGCTGTCTATGCTCAGAGCTTTGCTACTTCTTATCTTGGCGATATTTTTCAATTGGTTGATAACTGAAGGTCTTCCTATGGAAAGGCTTCCGGCTGTTTTTGCAAGCACCTTTGTCCCAACTGGACTTATCGCAATGGCTGTTTGCATCGCCGTATGCTATACAGCTTTCTACTTAAAACTTTTAGAAGATCTTGAACATGCAATTATCTTGAGTACTGGTTTAATATCCGCCAGTATAATGTGTGTTTTAATAATCATACACTGGGATGGGATTGCACAAAGGTGGTATGAAGGCCGTTCGCAATTCTACGAACGTTTCGCACGCGCGGCTTTAGCGGCTTCTGCAGCCATTTTAGTATCAAATAGCTATATCATAGAGGAGGGTTCTACCCTCGCGTTCTTGTCTATGACTGTGTTGGGACTGATGGCTTGGAATGCATCGAATATAAACACTTTATTGTATTGGATCGCCTGTGGAGTTATATTTGCAGGGACGAGGTTGTATCGCGGTTGTAGGGAGGAACAGGGGGATTGTTGGACGGCGGGGGCGGGGGTGCCCTCGGGGCAGTCGTCACGACCTGCATTAGTTCTAGGCATGGGAACTGTGGCTGCTGTGGTTGCTATCTGCAGGCGACATGTGGGCTGGCGGGGTTATTGCACCGTAGTAGCGGGATTATTGGCCTGTTCACATTGGGCTACGGGTTATGGGTCATTGGGATCTCCGAGCCGTGCCAAATTATTAGCGCGGGCCGCTTGGCTAGTCCTTGCAGTGATGTCGTGTCTGATATGGAAGCGTGAAGGTCGCGGTGCCACTCTACCGCTGATGGCAACTGCTCTGATGTTCTTCGTCGCTAACACTCTAGTACTTGGTGTGTCGTACGCTCCGGGCGCAGTCTTATCTTTTATACTGGGGTGTTTAGCCCTGAATATTGTTGCAAATTTGAAGAGTGATGGTTCTACGAAGTTTTGTAAGTTTTTTAAATCTTTTTTATGTTGAAATTGGAACTCCTTTCGTTTTAATATATTTTTAAACTTTGTCCCTTTTTTTCAGCTCTGGTAACACGATGCAACTCAAGCGTGGCTTGTATGTGGGCGTTGTTGGCATCTTACGCGTTCTACGCCACAGGCCACCACGCCACGTTGGGCCACGTTCGATGGGCGCCTGCTTTCCACGCTGGAGACCCTAACTATATAGATATTGGACCGATCATCACTGTCTCTTTGGTCTCACTGGAATTATTCGGTAACAAATTTAATTGTACCCTATATCATGTTTAGAGGTCCAATAATCGGATGCGTATTTACCTAAACTTGAGGTGTTAGCTATTAGCCGACGATCGCACGGTCGTAATAAAATCACGGCGATTTTTTTTCGTGCACTGGATTTTCGACGCTGTGCTTAGCGCCAAGAGTTGAAAATCCATTGCGCGATAAAATTCCGCCGCGATTTTTTACGTCCGTGCGAACGACGGCTTATGGAATGCAGTTTTGTATCGATCGTAAACCCCACGATTCCGGAATCGACAAATTTTGCTTTTTTTTGGACTCCGAAAAATAAATTGTTATACAGGATGTGTGTGTTTCATATGATTAGTGTTTTATTTATGCAAAGAACAACATTGCCTAATTTTTATTGACTGAATACGAGACTTTTGGCTACTTTTATGTGTATTTTAAGTCTTTTTTAGAGTTCGATACCCAAAGGATAAAACGGGACCCTATTACACCGATGTCTGTCCGTCTGTCACCAGGCTGTATCTCATGAATCGTGATGGTTAGACACTTGAAATTTTCACAGATTTCAGATTTCTCCAGGCTGTATCTCATGAATCGTGATGGTTAGACACTTGAAATTTTCACAGATTTCAGATTTCTTCTGTTGCCGCTATAACAACAAATACTAAAAAACAGAATAAAATAAATATATAAGGGGCTCCCATACAACAAACGTGATTTTTATAGATATGGTACGGAACCTTTCGTGCGCGTGTCCGACTCGCACTTGGCCAGTTTTTTTTTTTAAATGTTCATCTTTTTTGTGCAGAATAAACAAGTTTTCTATCTTTCCTTATATAAATATTTTAGGACTGATAATTAAATAAAAAAATATTTAAAATATCAAAGCACTATTTTTTCCGCATTGTTCAAATTCGTTCTCCCTAATTTCCACCAGCAGGAAATGTTATTTTAAATTCTTGAATTCTTATGTTAACTTTGTTTTCCTTCATAATTGTGTGATTTTGTTTGTCAGGATCTCTATTTGCATTCGGTGCGGCAGTGCCTCTATTAGCGCTATGGGGCGAGAATGGAGCGGGTCGAGTTGGCCCTCGCACGCAGCTAGCAGCCGTCTTCTCACTGTGCCTCAAGTTTATGCTCTGCTTCGCTATTAGGGTATGTATGAGATGACTACAGAGTAGATATAAGCGCCGCGCCGGCGCGCCGCTGTCGCCGTGAGTTCATGTCGACGGTTCCCCGCATGCAGGTGCGGCCCGCCTGCATTAATTCGCCTAGTCGCCTCACCACGCTCGTCGTTCACTCAGTCGAGTCGAATATTTCACCGCGTCACAACCGAGGGAACGTGTGTGATGTTGATTGTTTTGTTCTTAGTTTTTTACATTATTATAGAATTTACTTACTACATTTTTTGACAAGGTTATGTTGATAAATATTTTATGTTTTTTTTTTTGTTTGTTTTGACACGCTCAGTTTCTCTTCAAATGAAAATACTGAAATGATTTATTTCAGTCAATGTGATCTCCAATTATTTAGAAGACTGTAAAATTGTAATTAACAAATACGTTCTTTTGTTAAAAAATGTAAAGCTTTTTTTGGTAACAACAATATGGCTTTAAGTTTTTTTTAAAGAAATCTGGCCCTGATAAAAAAATATCTAAGGTCCACGCCCGGCCATGCCACGCCGCCGCGACGCCTCCATCGCTGTGGAAATTTTCAGGCCACGCCTCCGTCGTGGAATTGGCCATCGGCGCTCATATCTACTACAGAGCACAGAATCGCCGCGCTGGCAGCGACTAGATACGGCAGTACTAATAAAATTTGTGGCGCCAAAAGTGCGTTGAGCGCACAATTTCTGTCATCTTTCGTAGTGCGAGTAAACGGTGACACGCTCGGGTTGAATGGATAGTGTTGATAGACATGCCAATCTCTAGAACCGACCGCCTCAGCGTCTTCGTGCTCTGTGGAGATGACACATAAAACGGTTCACACTTCATTTATTATTGAGACCACCGTTAAGGTCGCCATGCGGTTACCTCAAATGTAAGCCACACCTGATCCTGACAAAACCGCATTATACATCAAGTTGGATGAAAAATAGGACGCTATTTTTCATCCAACTTGATGTATCATGCGGTTTTATGAAGTGGTAATTATGAAAACAAGCTCATCTGTCTGTCTTATAAAGCCGTACAGTTGAGCTTGTTTGTTGCTTGTTTTGGCAATTACAGCTATCTCGCCTTATTTAATATTTTCCAGGCCTTGTTTAGTTGTAAACCCTACCTATTTAATATTCATCAGGTATTCGCGTGCGCCATCTCTGCTACAATCCACTGCCGCCACCTGATGATTTGGGGAGTGTTCACCCCGAAGCTGTTGTTCGAAGCAGGCGCGTGCGCGGCCGCGCTGTTGGGCACAGTACTCGGCGCCACAATCGTCGCGTGGCACTTGCCCACGCAACACCGCTCCAGTTGACACAAGCGGGCGAATTAGATCGTAATTTTATATGGACTGGACTAGTGGGGGCCTCGGATTTTGAGTGAATGGACTGAGAACTAAGAACTGCATATAGAACAATGCTTTTTGGTGGATACATATTACTTGTTATAAACATCTAAAGGTCCATCCACACATATCAGGACTTGGGTAAACTGGGAAGTCCGGGTGATGCACAGAATAGTTACAGCTAAGAGTTTAGAAAGTCCTGACCCGGAACTGTGTGGATAGAGCTTTATTATTACACTGTCACAAACTTGTCTATTGAGGATTCAACTTTCAGTATTAACACCGTCTTATTTACAAGGCAAGATAAATGTAAGCTACTTCCACTACCTGAATAGATAAGTTTGTGGCAACACAAAATTTATTGTGTTCATGAAGTAAGAGGTTAATTCGTTGATGTGACGTTAGTGTTTAAAGCATTTATTTACGGTGTTTTTATGAAAAGGTTATTTTCTATCTTGGCACGAACTGAGTCACTTCCTAAACCAAGCTCAGTTCTCGCCAAAATTGCTGTTCATAAGTTCTGCCACCTGCTAATATTACGAGTTGCGTTCCTTATTTTGTAATAGAGCTGGTCCACATCAAATGCTTTCATTCGTGCTGTGAACCACTGTGTGTATTTTTACACGCCCGTACTGCCATCCAAGTTTAGTGTGAGACCAGCCTTTAGAAGCTTTGTACTTTCTGGCATGACCAAGTATTTTTCTTCGATTTTTAAAAGAAGACAAGTATTTGTCTATAGTTTGACCGAAACCTGTGTATCGCGCCTTAGGAAAGCGCGGCGAAAAGGGGGGTGGGACGCCGGCGCCGTGAGCGTTGACGAATGAGCGGCTTCCACTGTCCCTCGTCGCGCCGCCCACCGCGTTGACCGAAACTGCTGTACTGCGCCTAAGGCCTAGCGCCCACTGCCGTGCGTTTTTCTACAGCAAAATCTATGAAGTATGAAACAGTGGAAGCGCGCGCACTGCGGGAAAAAATCTCATACGAAAACAGCAGGATTTTATTCGTTGCGGCGAAAAAACGCATCGCAAATCACCGCACCGCAGTGCGCGCTAGGGCTTAGTTGTGGCGCTGTAGAGCGGTTTCGGTCAAACTATAGTTAAGAAGCCCTTATATTATTACACTTGGACAGACTGTTATAACTAAAATAATCGTATTGTACTGTTTCGGATGAGATTATGAGGATATTAAATTGCATGCGAAGTGAAAGACATTATTATAAAGTGACTCTTATTGGAATGTTTTAATGCGTGAGTTGCGAAGTTCTTTTACGAAGTTACGGGTTCATTTTGTGCTTAAATGGTTGTATTAATTTTAATTGTTTTACAATATGACGTGATGTCTACCCAAAGCATTTTAAATATAGATATAAAAGATGTATTTTAAATATAATTTATTGTGTCTGAACAAAAACTGCCATAGGCAGCATAGTTGTTATTCAAAATAATGTTTTGAAAAATGTTGTTATTTCTTTGATTGGGAATTAAATTAACTTATTGTAGATTTTAAAAAATCAGTATTTGTTCTAGTTGACATCATTAAATTATAGTTTTACCAATAATATGTATCTAATTATTAATTATAAATCGCCGTAATACGAAGAGTAGAATAGATATTTATTACTTATTCCATTGGCATTATGATTTTGGTTTACAATCAATATGTTTTTTTTTTATAACATTAAAGATTTTTAGCACACTACTGTTATAATAAAAAAAAAATTGAAAGGTATATATTATAACATTTATTTTCTAGAATACTATGACTTAATGTCAATGTGAGGAGAATATAGTTTAAAATAAGATAATCAAATCTTGGTACCCCTAAAATGTAGAATCGTGGTCACAAAGCTAGCATACTCTAAAACTTAAGCTTGTGACGTATAGCACCTTCACTCACCAATATAACTAATTTAGAAATGAATTATTGAAACTGGATATAAAATTCATTGCACTCTGAAATACACGCACGTATTGTTGTTAGGTTTGGAAGTGGGCAAGTCACGTGGCGGGCGCGAGCGGGTCGTACGGTTTCAGAAGGTACTCGGAGAAGGAGTTGACAGCCGACGCGCCGCGGACCTCCTTATCCAGAAGAGGTAATTTGGTTACATGGAAGTCTTCATACAAGTCTGCGATTTGTTCGAGATATTTCTCCTGAACTTTGTGTCTCGCCGCGCACAGATCGCACGGTGCTGATGTCCTCAGTAACAGCTGGTTGACGATAATGTTGTGAGTGTCGATGCCGCACCGCGTCAGCTCTTGAACTAGACGTTCAGTCTCATAAAGTGACAAAAACTCTGCAATGCAGACACAAACAAACGTGGTCTGGTTGGGGTCCTTGAATTGGGCGTTGACTTGTCTGATAACTGAAAGCATTTCATCCATTTTGTTGCTGAACATGTCTGAGTTGAACTCTGCCAGGCCAAACAGTGTTGCTACTTGGTTGATAAATGGGGCCACCTGAAAAACAAATAAGAGGAATTACAACTGACCTTAACCCAATTGACTTTAATTGTGTCAGTTATTTTAAATAGCTAATTAGTGTTGTGTGAAGTTTAAATACTATCTTGTGTTTCGTCAAAATAAATACTTTCAACTCTTTCAAAGTTATGAAACCAAACTCATGCTATACCAAAAACCAACTTTTATGGCCGGCAAAAAGGGACGAAAGAGATGCACAGTACAGACACAAGTACTAAATACAAACTACCCGACTCAGAGGTTTCATGACCGTGAGTCTTGACGATTAAAACCTATAAAAATAATAGATCTAAGATAGAAATGGACTATGATTTTGAACTGGAAAAGATTCATACCTTAGACTTTAGTCGCATCAGTTTTCCAAGACCTCGCTCGACGACCTGTGGGAAGGACAGCAGACGCAGAGTATGTCCCGTGGGCGCCGTATCGAACACGACTGCACTGAAGTTCATGCCCTTCACCAGCTTCATCACCTAGGAACAACAAACCAGAAAGTTCTAGTTAGGGCTGGGAGGCAAATTGGCTACTAACATCATCATTCTTCTGCCTTGTCCCAATTTATATGTGGTTGGAAAAACTTTTATTTTTTTTCTCCCATAATTCTTCATCTTGGTAGTCAACCCCTTTCTAGCCATATCGTCTTTCACAGTCTATCCATAGGTTCTTTAGTCTTTGCCTACTCTTATAGCAATTGACAGTCATACTCAAGACTTTCCTCACAACATTTTTCTCATTCTCTGCATCATGTCCATACCATGACAACCGTTTTCCGCACAACTTTTTAGTCACCAGTGCCACTAACTTTCTCTTATATACTCATTTCTTATTCTATCCATTCGTGTAACACCATACATCCCTCTTAGCATTCTCATCTCAGCTGCATGCAATTGCCTTTCATTCATCCCTTTTGTGGCCCAACACTCTGATCCATACAAGGCAGCAGGTCTACTACAGCAAATTGGCTACTACTAGCATTTATTTCCGTTTTTATTTTGTGTTTCATGAACTAATGTCAAATAGATATTCTTTCTCTCTTTCTGTACTATCAAGTGAGTGATAGTCTGTGTAGGATTCTATGTGGTTTGTCATCTATACTAATATTATAAAGAGGTAAAATTTGTTTGCTTGTTTGTATCTTTGTATGTAGGGAGTAATCTTTGTAACTGCCAGTCGGGTTGAAATAATTATTTTTGCATTTGATAGCCCAATTTTTGAGGAAGGTTATAGGCTCGCGGACAAAGTCGCGGGTAGAAGTTAGTAAAACTTAAAAATACAATATGAATTGTCGTATGATTAAATAAATTAAATGGTATTCAGGGATCTTCATGGTTGAAGCTTAAAACCAAGCATAGTAAGGAAAAACTTGAATAATTTTAATAGAACAGGTAGTTATTAGAAATAAATTGGTTTACTAGAGAGTAGTGTTGTAACGGACATAATAATCCGCTCTATAGTAACGTCTACATTCCCTGATCTATGGAAAATTGCCTCCGTTAGATCTTTGCCAAAAAACTACTTTAAAAGACCTATGCTCTATAAGTATATTACCATGTCTATCGAAAGTATTAGAAAAAGTCGTTAGCCGCCAATTAACGCTTTTCTTGCAACAAAATAACGTTCCACTTGATCTACTATATGATTTCAGAAAACAGCTCAGTACATCTACTGCTTTACTGGATATTACTGATAATATATTATCTGCCCAAGATAGGGGGGATGTGCTCATTACTGCTTTTACTCCATTTTTCTCGGGCATTTGATGCAATAAATATCCCATTATTACTATCGAAATTAAATTACTATGGTTTCGACCCAAGCACTACCCAATGGTTTCGCAGCTATCTGAGTAATAGGGAACAACTTGACTTGCGTTTGGGTGACGGCACCACCCTTTGATTGACACTTACTTCTGTAGAGAGAGGAGTCCCGCAAGGCTCCATATTGGGCCCGATTCTCTTTATTTTGTACTGTGCGGATATTATGAAATGTTTCCAGAGATGCAAGTACCATATATACGCCGACGATGTCCAACTGTATATATCCTTTAGGTCAGGTGAGTACGATAGTGCCATTCGTCGGCTTATTGCAAGAAGTCATTATGTGGCATATTCACTATTCTGAGATAAACGGTATTTTAGTTCGATTTAGTTAGTTATGTTGATTTGCCCATATTATCCTAGAAAATAAGTATAAATAAAAGAAGTATATTATCTTATTCCATATTATCTTATAAAAGAAGTCCACTATAGATAAAAACCTATTTTGTGATTTTTTGCAGTTAATGGGTTCTTGCAATAAGCCGACGCATTAAGGATCTAAACGATGATCTTCAAAGAATCGCCGCCTGGTCAGAGGAGAACTGCCTGTCGTTAAATCCAACAAAAACTTAATATATGGCAATTTGCACTAGACAGCAGTTGGCTCGACTACCTGTGACATTTGACTTAAAACTTATGGGTGAACCAATAGAGCGAGTGTATGAAGCGTGGAATCTGGGTGTTATTGTGGACAGGGACCTTCGTTTTGAGAAACACGTAGCGGACTTGGTTAGAAACTGTTTTTATCGCCTAAAGGTTCTATATAATACTAGGCCTTATTTATCCGAAATACTAGGAGAACAGCTAGTGGAAACCCTGGTTCTGTCTAGGTTGAACTACGCTGACACGGTTTACGGCCCACGACTATTAGTTCGTACAGATCACCTCATCCAAAGGGTAAAAAACTCTTGTGCAGGGTTCTGTTACAATATTCCTCGCAGAAGCCATGTAACACCTTCCCTTAACAAGGACTTTACTCTGAAAATGAAGTCTAGACGCAAACTACACTTGGCTTGCCCTCTGTTCGGTGTAGTTAAATATCGGAAACTGGACTACCTATTCAGTAAGCTAAGTTGGCTTACAAGTAGACGGGAATGCGGGAGAAGGGGTCACAACAACTCTCGACTCAGTCTCAGGGTACAGGCGCTATTAGCGGCAGCTTTCGTTATGCGGCTTCAAAAGTATGGAATAACCTGCCACCACCGATTAGGGTAATTAACACGATAGACACTTTTAAACGACGCTTACGGCAGTACCTCATAGAAGCGCAACGGAAATTGAATATTATCACACTAAATGTCCCAATTATATGATGTATGTACCTACCGACTTGTAAATTAACGAATGCAATAGAAGTGGATATATAAACCATTAATGAAAAAATGTGTGTGTGTAAATTAACCATTAATATTTTTTTTTTAATAACTGCGTCGTTGGTCTAGTGGTCGCAAGCGCTACTGCTGAGCATGAGGTCCTGGGTTCGATCCCCGGGTCGGGCAAAGTGTTATTGGGTTTTTCTATCTGAAATTTCTCAGTAGCAGCCCGGAGTCTGGATTTGTGCCCGGTTGATGGCAATAGGCTCGCCCCCTATTACATGGGACTTAAAAACATAACTGGCGAAATGTGGGTGTGCCTGCTATAAGGACACCTCTGCCCAACCCTTCGGGGAAACAAGGCGTGATGTTATGTTATGTAATAAATTATGACAATGTGTTGGAACATGGAAGTCTGGCATCGTTCAAAACTGATTTTTTTGTTCTTAATTTACATGTTTAACTATTTTATTTTTATCTGCTCTTTAATTATATTGTGTTCTTTATGGTCTGTTCTAAATAAATGTATTTTCTTTCTTTTGTTAAGTTAAAAAAACTTAGTAAGAGTTTTCTCATATTAGCATAAACCATACAAAAATAATGGCTCATGCTGTGTTGTAAAGTACAATCAAGGCTATTCTAAGTTTTTAAATTATTATCATGTTAAAATTTAAATACCTAAGATTATTTTTTTTATGAGTTTTATAGGCTAGGATTGTAATCTATTATTAAGAACCAGTACCCTAATTGCGTAATACAACACAATCTGTTTCGATTTGAAACAGTTTGCTAATCCATTGCTTCATAAGTTGGAAAAAAAATAATTGTTCAATAAGGTAAATATAATGAATGTTGTTGAAATGTCAAAATGAAACAAATTAGGTATAATTGTTTACAAAAGTAAGTTACGCAATTAGGGTACAGGTGCTTTTCAATAAAATAAAATAAAACGAGCGAGCCTTATAGTAGTTGCATATGATGTGTAACAACATAAGGATGGCGATCTGAGATCGATTAATCGAAGAATCCATTTTCCAGGCCCAAAAGATCATTTTTTTAAATCGATATGCAGTACTGAATCGACATTTTACCCTTGAATATCGCCATTGGATTTTTTTTTGTTTTGGTTAAAGACTATAAAATAATTTACAATGAGTTGAATGTTACATTTAATTTTGTAGTCTATGAGTTTTTGTATTTGTTGATTGATTGCTTGTTTAAAAAAAGTTTAGTTAAGAAGCATTGGGAACTTTAACTTTTTCATGTAATAAATACATTTTGAAAATAAATATCCTCTTTCATACCTGATCTGACTTTGATATGGTAATAAAAATAATTGTTATTATCGAATTCCCTGAACTAAAAAAAACCGATTCTACAGTTATGAGATCATTTATTACGGTATCTTTCTTGTTCTTCATAAAATGGATTTATATTTACACTATAAATGCAAATTTGAAAAAAAAAAACATTTCTTAGAAAACGATCTTTTAGACCTCGATTATTTTGTGAATCGATACATGCGAGCGCGCTTCCCCGGCTTCCTGTGACACACTTCCGTCCTGTTTCACGAAATTACTCTCACAATTTGATTATTACACGACTGCCCAAAAAGGAGTGTAATGTTTTCAAGGTTTCGTGTATGTATTTTAGATTTTTATTACAGGAATGCGAGGAGATGATACACATAAAAAAAGACATGGCCATCTGGGCCCTGGCCCATCTAACATAATATCTACAATATAATGTAGTGTGTGTATGTACAAACGGCTACACATCAAGCTATACATTTCCAGTTTATGGTGATCTCGTATTCTAAAGGACTTCCGAACAATGCGAGGTCAGCTTATACTGGAACTGTATAGCTTGATGTGTAGCCGTGTGTACAATGTAATGTTTTACCGTTGCCATCGACTCGGAAAGAAGAAGAACAAAAAATAGCTATGGTACAAAAACAATAGCCAGTAGGACACCTAAGTGAATACTAGATGTACATTAAAGTAGGGTCGTTTGAGACTTTATTGATGACTAACTTTCGCCAGCCGCTTCGTCCGTGATATCTTTGTGAACTACTAGCGGCGCCCCGCGGTTTCACCCGCGTAAGTTTCGATCCCGTGGGAATATCGGGATAAAAAGTATCCTATGTCCTAACCCAGGTTATGGTCTACCCGTGAGCCACATTCCATCCAAATCTAATCAGCCGTTTCAGCGTGAAAGTGTAACAAATAAATAAACAAACTCACTTTCGCATTAATAATATTACTAGTTTTTGCCCGCGTGGATGTCGGAAAATATCCCATGGGAACGTACTACCGGGCAGTACCGGGATTACACACCTAATAGTCCAGGAAAAGGTTATTGACTCCTACCGCTGCGCTCCAACCATAATTATTTTGTTACGCGTAATTTTGAATCTGTGATATCTTTTAAACCATTCATATAAATGATATGATGTCGAGGCATATTTTAATCTTAAGTAAATGCCCAATTTAAATAACATATTTTATTGGATAAGGATTAATATGATACCGTTCAATATAGCTTCGGAAATAACAATGGATTTTTTATCAAATTCTGAAAGATAATAATGGTTACTGTGGGTCATCCTTAAAAGATAAACATATTCCATCGCGGACTTTTTAGTTGAACTTTTTAAGATCTTCAATCCTATAAAACATAATTTTGATGTATCTGTAACGTTTTACGCAGCACACGCCAGTAAAGCTCCCAGTCGGCATGATTTTTTCCGACATCTTCGACAATAATCGTCATATTTCAGCCAATTTACACCAAACCTCAATTAATTATATACCAAAACCTTCCGCAAGAATCACTCCGTCCATTGGTGAAAACCGTTTCGAAATCCGTTCGGTAGTTTTTGAGTTTATCGCGTTCAGACAGACTGACAGACAGGGCGGCGGGGGACTTTGTTTTCTAATATTTAAGGATAGTTAGGATATGTCTATGTTACTCAGTGATAGATAATATAACAATCTAGGGGTGAAAGATTTTTTTTAAATCGGTCCAGTAGGTTTTGAGTTTATTCTTTACTAGCTTCTGCCTGCAATTTCATTCAGGTGGAAGTCGATAAAATATAGCCCATGTTACTCACTGATAATGTGGCTTTCTATCGGTAAAAGAATTTTTAAAATTGTTTAAGTAGTTTCTGAGATTATCCATTATAAACAAACATACTAAAAATCAAATCTTTTTATAATATTAGTATAGATAATAATATTTACTTCAACACTAATCTCTATAGATAAATAAGATAACGAATCATCATGTGTGCCAAACTGACAATAATACTAGGGATGTTACGGACCTTCGGTTCCGATTCTGTAAGGTCGGAAGTTCCAATTAATTCTACATTTCTAATTCCGATTTCGGTTCCGATAATTTTGAATCATAGTTATACCAAAGTTCGAAACGCAGCGATGCACATGACTAGAGCGCGCTAGTAAATCACCTTCCGTAACATCCCTAATTTGCACAATAAAACGCATTTATATGTATATAGGGTGGCAGGGACATCGATTCGAAACTGAATACATGGTAACAGTCTTCGCCTTGATGTCGCTGCCACCCTATATTATTGAAACACTGCTTATTATCTGTCTGGTACTGGCATGTGTTATTCATGGTCCTTGGCAAATAGCTTGATAAAAGGCAACATTATAATATATCTTCTTTACATGACCTGGAGACGTCACCATGTTTTCTCAGTCACATGGTATTTCAGCAACAAAAAGATTAAAGGATATCTTTAAGTTCAGTGTTGGGTTCATAATATAAAATTTATCTCACCTCTGCATAACTCATAGCCTCATCAATGCCAGGGAAGGCTCCCACTATTTCCTGCATTACTCCCTTACCAAGCCTCATAGCCTCTGTTTCCCCCTCAAAATATTCCTCGGGCAACTCTGTGAGCCCCACATTGGGATCAATTTCCATTGCAAATAGATTATTGAAGCCTTTTACTTTGGTTGGCACCTGAAATGTGAATAAAATCATAAATGATTGCAGTACTGCTATTAGAAATGTTTTTCACTTAGGTAGTGATTAAGAATAAAATACTGATTGAGTTTCAGTGCATTTTGATTGTATTCATTTGTTTCATAGCACTTAACATTGCATGTGACCTAATTTATTAGTGCAGCCTTAATACTTTGTCGCAAATTTTGGTAGATTGTAAACAATGTGATTTATGTGAACTCACAAAGAGCAGGTTTAACAAACAATTATTTCAATAGCCACTAATTAAGCAATTCTGCCATTGACACTTTTCCGTAGATATCGTTGTCAGTGTACTAATGATAAACTTGTAGAAAATAATTAACCTACCTTCGAGAACTTTTGATCAAATGCATCAGAAATGTTATGAGCTGGATCAGTCGAAATAATGAGGACCGACTCACGGACCTTGGCTAGTTGGATGGCCAAGCTGCAGCTAAGAACAAATAACACTATTAGATATAATTTGATCACAATGATGTTACTCATTTTTGTCATAAATTGCATACCTGCATGTAGTTTTACCAACTCCACCTTTCCCCCCAACGAAGATCCACCTCAGGGATTTCTGGTCAACCACATTTTTCAAGGAAGGTTCTAAGGTGTCCAAATCTTTGTTTTCTTCCATTTTTACAGAGTAATTAATTTAACGAAATTATCCAAAACAGCTCAACTCGAAAATCGTAAACGTAAATTTTTTTGACGTGACGTGACGTGACATGCGCAAAATCGCAAATCTGATGAAATCTTAGACTATAGAAAAAAGAATGTTTTTTTTTTTTTTTTGGAATTTTATGACCTGGTTACTGGACCTTTAGGTCAAATCTTATTTTATTTTCGAACACTGCACTATCACTTCGTTTTTAAATTGTTTTAATAGTATTTTTAATGTATTTATGTATCGGTTTGTAAGTATTTTTGTCTTTTAATAATTCTTTAAGTGGCGGCGGGCGGGAGAAAGAATCGCACTTAATGTTCACATCACTAAGTTCACTAGCCAACACTAATCTGTCAAGTAAGAAGTTTTGACAGTCAAAAATAAGATGTTCCATTGTTCCTTCTTGGGATTCACAATGTGGGCATGTATTGCTTGTAATAATGCCAAGCCTAGCAAGGTGTGACGGAGCAGTATTATGGCCAAAGCGCAATCTATTTATCGTAGTGATAAAGTCTCGGCTGGCTTCCTTCAATCTATTGTACCAGGGTCTTACAGGTAATCTTTCTTGAATACTTCCATACCACTTTCCTTTGATGACTTGGTCTTTCTTCCACATTTCTAACCATAGCTTACATATATTTTCATTAATGCATTGCAGGAAGTCAGTCATAGGAATGTCCATTGCATTTCTAACATCAATAGCATTATTACCTTCATATGCGGTTTTATCAACTACTTCATTGCCAGAGATACCTCGGTGAGAAGGTACCCACAGGAATACAATTTTTATGTGCTTAAGATAATATTGATGAATTATTTCTTTGATGAAATACAGAATATAATTTGACTTAAACGAAACTGTAAGGTTAGTTAAGGCTTTTATCAAACTCAGTGAATCAGAAACAATCAAAAGTATTTACAATTGCTAATTTGGCGAATATGTATTAATGCCTGATAAACGGCATAGGCCTCCGCAGTGAATATAGTACATGTATTGTACAGAGTAAAGCTTTGAGAGAATTTAGCTTGTGGATCATATATAGCAGCCCGGACATAATCACTCCCCTTACTGCCATCAGTGTAAATAACATAATAATTATTATTATCTGCCAAAAACTGTAACATATCTGAATTATTATTAATGGGATTTTGTAATTCTTTAATGGGATGTGAAATACACTGATAAGAGAAGGAGTAACATGGCCATCGGCACTGTTTTCTAATACCAGTAAAACTGTTTTCTGTTTCTAACAATATTTTGGACAATGTTGGGGATTTACCATTCAAGAGATCCTCTCCTGTTGTTAGAGGCCCAAGAGTTCTATTTACAGAAGGTACAATTTTGTTTATTATTTTCCTGTTATTTGCAGCAATTAATTTAAGACAGAATCTCTCTGCTAGTAAAATGCGTCTCAAAATTAAGGGCATAGTTTTAGTCTCCACTTCCATGGCCCTTATGGGAGTAGAGCACATTGCACCAGAAATTGTTCTCAAAGCCCTGTTCTGCAATAGATCTAGTTTATTTACATGAGTACTATTTATATACACTAGTGAACTATAATCAAAATGACTTCTAACTATACTTTTATACAAAATTGATAATATTTTCGGGTCTGCTCCCCATGAGACACCTGCAAGACATTTAATTACATTTAAACCTTTTAGAGCATTCTTTGATATATATTTAATATGTTCCTCAAAGGTTAATTTCCTGTCAATTACTATGCCTAAAAATTTCTTTGAATTTACTGGATTTATAGATTCTCTGTTATAAACTACTTCTGAATTTGTGTTCTCATTTCCAAATATCATAACACTGCTTTTGGAGGGATTAATTTTTAAATGTAGCACATCATTGTAATAGTGAAATAGTTGGGACAAGGCTCTGTTAATATTGTCAATTGCAATTTCTACATTATAATTACTACTGTACAAAACAATATCATCAGCAAATTGCAGAATATCTACATTATTATTAATAAATTTACAGATTTCACTTGTGTATATATTGTATAACAAAGGAGATAGTGTAGCACCCTGCATTGTACCCCTAGATGCACATTTTGGACCTTGCAATGTATTATTATGTCTTACATAGAGTGTTCTATTATTCAAAAAATTATATATCCATTTACATAGTTGGCCAGGCACACCTAACCTAGACATAACTTGTACAAGTATAGTCGGATCTAGGCTGTCAAAGGCACCTTGAACATCTAGAAATACACAAACAGTGTTCAACTTTCTATCCTTTGCATGTTTCAGGTCTGAAATTAAGGAAGTGAAGCTGTCTGCACAACTTCGCCCTCGACGAAATCCATATTGTACATGTGGAATGATGCCGTTAGATTCCATATACCAATCCAAACGATTTTTAATCATGTTTTCAAATAATTTACCTAGACATGAAGACAGTGATATTGGTCTATAAGAGCTGGCAAGCTCTGAGGGTTTATCTGGTTTGAGTATTGGAATGATACATTGTGTTTTCCACGATTGTGGAATACATTTACAATGCCAGAGTAAATTAAGGATATTAAGAAACATTTTTTGTGCAGATTCATCTAAATTTTTAATAGTACAATAGGGGAGATCATCTAAACCAGGTGTAGTGTCTTTCCGAGATAACAAACTCATTTTAAATTCAGACCATGTAAAAAAATCTAACAAAAATTTTGAATTTAGATTATCATTGTTTAATTCGAAAATATTGCCAAAATTATTAACATTATTTAGATTGCTGTTGTCGGATAATTTATCTAGAAATTGAGAAATAAACTCATCCTTATATGATTTATTGCCAGCTCTTATACCCTTAAACATTTTTAGAAGATTCCAAATCTTACTTATAGGAGTAGTTCTATTGAATGTGTTACATAAGTTATCCCAACCTATTCTTTTTTGTTCCGATATGGTTCTTTTTTTAAGTGCATCTTTTCTTTATAATCTAAATAGTTCTCCATAATAGGTTCACTTCTATATAGTTTTAATGCGTTGTAAGAGGCAATTACACTTTTTTCACAAATGTCATTCCACCAAGGAGCTGGAGGTCTGCTTTTAAAATTATTTGGTTTACTAAGTTTAGGAATTGTCATATCTTTTAAAGTATCCAATCGAGAACAAAAATCATTATAGGTTGAAATAGGATCATGCAATTTTAGGACTAAATCATTGAATATTGTTTTAGAAATAGTTTTATATTTTTCCCAATCTGCTTTTTTATATATAAACCTATCAACAGGGGGATTAATATGATATTTATCTATTTGTAGTGAAATCTCTGTTATTGTTGGGTAGTGATAGCTACCCATGGCATCATCATGTACAGACCATTCGCATATTGATGCGAGGTTAGCACTAGTAAAGCTAACATCAATTGCAGACGGATTCCGTCTCGGGTTGTTAACAGTTGTAGAACTACCATCATTTAGAATACATAAATCCAAGTCATCAATTATATTAAATAAATCGTGACCTCTGCTCTTAGTCGATAGACAACCAAATGCAATGTGGTGTGCATTAAAGTCACCACTGACAAATATGGGCTTTGGAAGATCATTAATAATATTACGTAATCTATTGATCCGTATATGTCCACTAGAAGGAGGACAGTATACACAAAGAATAGTCAAGCTACCATGTGTAGTAGATAAGGACAGAGCAACTGTTTGAATGTCTTCATAAAATCTAGTGTTTAAAACTTTGTACTTTAAATATGGCTTAATCAGTATTGCTACACCATTATGAGTATTTTTGGAATTTTTATTATAAATATTATATCCAGGTATTCTGAAACTATTGTCTTTAAACCATGTTTCGTTAAGTAAGCAAATGTCAATATTTTGGTTTTGTAAGAATTGAATCAATAAGGGTTTTTTACTATTAGCACTTTGAATGTTATATTGAGCAATACGTAGCTTAGACAATGTGTGACTTGGATCCATTACTTGAGATTTTTAAGTAATATTTCTTTAATACTATTTACGGTGGTAGGTGTATTATCTCCCTTATTACCCAGTTCCACCAATGTCTGTACTAGGGCCATTAGTACATCATTGTTGGCAACAATTTGGGCTTTGATGTCTACTTTAGGAGGGACATCTTTAGATTTATTTACACTATGTACAGTATTGTTTACAAATCCAGACTTATTTACAGATGTATGTACAGATTTATTTACAGAGTTATTTACAAATGTATGTACAGCTTTATTTACAGAGTTATTTACAATGTCAGTTGGTTTCATTTTTGGAGGTAGTAGAGGTGGAAATTCAGTATTATCACTCATGTGTTGTTTCGTCAATGTAGTACTTGCATAAGTAATCTTATTTTTCTTTTTTAAAATTTTATTTAACTTAATTTGACATAATCTAGAAATTGCAAGATGAGGCCCGCTGCAATTGCAACAGCAGATCTCTGTTGGTCTATCACATTCTTTATATAAATGCTCACCTCCGCAAATGGAACATCTTTGTTTGCCATTGCATACCCTAGCAGAGTGGTTAAATTTAAAGCAACGGAAACATTGCTGTAATGGGGGAACATATTCAAAAACTCGGTATGAAAACAAATCATATTGTACATTGTCTGGAAGAATATTCGATAGAAAAGTAATGCTAACTGTTTGTAGTGGTACTCGCTCCTGTCCTATCTTCTTAGTGAATCTTCTTATAGCTATTATTTCATAAATTGATGATAGTTTGGTGTATAGTTCTTTGTTCGAAATGTTTGCTGGTACAAATCTAATTATACCTGTTTTTTCTATTTGCGCAGCCGGAATAAATGCTTTCAAGCCATGCTTGTTAAGAAAAGCGCTGTTATTAATAAAATTATTGGCCGTATTATACTGTTTAAATATTACTGCTATTTTATTTGCGTTTATTCGTTGTATAGCCGTCACCCCTTTTATTTCGCTGGAAAATATGTGATTGAGATAGACAGGGCTCTTATTGCCTATTCTATCCTTATTGTTGGAAGCTTCAATGAATACTTTAAAGTCCACATAAGTGGCATTTTCTGGATATAGTCTTTTATAGTCTGGTTTCATGTAAGGTGGATAGTCAGAATGCTCACCGCCGCCGCCATCACTGCTGTCCATTCCAGTCCCTCCGCCTCCGGCCTCAGGCCGAGGACGTTTATGTGAGGTGGGTGGGTTATCCCCGCCCCCCTCATTTCCCACCATTTTTCAGTTTTGCGCACCTAGCACTATTGTTTTAATTAACTTTTAAGCAAGAAACTAGCGAATATTTAACAAAAATAAAAATTTTAAAAAAAATCCGAACCGCTCTTTTTTAAAGTTCCCGCCAGAATCCAGAAAAAAGAATGAAATATAAATGTCTATGGATGAAATCATGAAACGATTTATTTGTCACTGTCAAAATTAATGAATATAACTCTACAGCTCTATGGTGAATGAAATGATGCCGATGCACAGTGGAACGAATGTATGGGAGCGGTTGGACGTAGACATGTCCGAAAAAAAAGAGTAAAATTATGCCAAACTAATGATGCCATCTTATTCGATTACTTAATGCCTTCATAACTTGTGGTGATGAATTTCTTCATAACTCCCATATTTCGGGAGTAATTTGAGAAAATGTGAAATTTTACTATGAAAATGAGTGTATCGAGCTCTCTCCCTCCTGATTCCGGGCTTGTTTCAAGTAGCGGTCTCTAATATCATAATGCTAATACTAAGAGCTATATTTAATACTAAGACACATAGTGCGCCAAATGTGCACTTTCTGGGATAAAGAGTGATGTTTATTTTATAACACAATTTTTTAATTTTTTGTTTATTTTGTTGATTAAAACCGTTTTTCTAAAGGTTTACCTTATTACAATAACATTTCTGATCAGCCAATTAGAGAAGATATAAGCTAATTAGGATATATAATTAGGGACTTAAGGTTTACATATAAAACTGATGCACTAATGATTACTGATAAGAACATTGCTATTATTTAATTACTAAATGGCTCTTAATACACTAATTTAGCATGCATCATTTACTAATTATCACAATAACTAATTACCTTGCAATATTTAACAAAGGATACCTGGGATACCTGGATTTTATATAAATAGGTCACTATTAGTAACTTTAAAATCAGTGTTGATTTACACCTCGTTGTATCCAAGCTAATCTCGCAATGTATTTTCCAAATTTTAATACAAATCTTGATATTCACGTTGCTTTATGCGCACGCGCACATAAAGATTTACGCGACTTTAACTATTTGTTCAGTGTTTTAAAAGATAACAGTTGTGTTCAGTTATGTGAAAGTGCTGAAACAAGTTTAAAAGACTGGTGTCGTCGATTTTGCTACCGCATTTATGCAAAATGGACACAGTCTGGAAGAAGCACAGATAAGTTTCGGAAGAAACATGAGATTTGGCTACAGGCTGCAATTCAATGGCCGGAATTACAGAATGAAAATATGGAACCTTCTACAGAAAATATAAGTGACGTCATCGAGCCCATAATTTCTCCTGCTAAATCTGATGCTTCAACTTGTACACATCCTAGTCCTCGTAAATCTTTTGAGGACTTTAGTAACCGGCAAAAAAGAAGACGCACCACTGAAGATAGTCTTTCATGCAGCAGTAGCAGCGCTGAAATTATGTTTTCGGCCGAAAGGGCGCTTCAAAAGGCAGGACAAAGCGATACAGCTTATGTTATGAAATACTTGACGGAGAATCCAGAAGAGGCCTCAAAAATCAAAGCCTTCATTGAAGGTAAATCAATTCAGGTACGGGAAATATCCCCTTTGAAGGCATTGGCTCTTTATGTATCGATGAACTTATCGAAATGGCGCTATAACACTCTTCGGGATTTCAACACTCAAGAAGGAGCTCTTCAATACCCGAGTTACTACATGTTGGTTAAAGAAAAAATTAAGTGCTATCCGGCCAAAGAAGATCTCACAGTTACAGAGAGCTCTGCAAAAATCAAATTACAAGCCTTGATGGATTTAACCTCAAGAAGACTTATTAGGTCGTTAGAAACCCCTGTTGATCCCAATCAACAGCTCGTATTGACCAGCAAATGGGGTTTTGACGGATCATCTAGCCAAAGCATTTATCATCAAAGGACGAGTGAAGATGAGCAAATCGATCTTGCTAGTAATTTTATGATTAGTCTTGTACCACTGCGGCTCGTCTCAAAAGGTGTAACAATTTGGGAAAACGAGCGACCATCTTCCACTTCATTTTGCCGGCCAATATTGTTTAAGTTTATAAAGGAAACCAAAGAAAATGTGCAGAGAGAGATGGCTGAAATCGAAGCAGAGATTGAAGCCTTAACTCCATCCACCATCACTGATGGAATTAGTGTCAAACACCAACTGCTGTTGACAATGATTGATGGTAAAATTCATTCCATTATATCCAATACAGCAGCTTCAGTGTGTGACATATGCAAGGCTTGTCCTAAAGAAATGAATAATTTAGAGTTAATCAAAGATAAACACGCAAACGAGGACATGTATAAATATAGCTTAAGCACCCTTCACGCTTGGATTCGCTCAATGGAATGCTTATTACACATTTCCTACAAATTAGACATAAAATCATGGCAAGTAAGGGGTGATATAGCAAAAAGGCAAGTTGATGACAGGAAGAAAAGAGTTCAAGAGGCTGTAAGAAGAGAAACGGGCTTACTTCTCGATGTTGTGAAACAAGGCAGTGGATCCACCAACAATGGCAACTCGGCAAGGAGATTTTTTGAAAACTACACTAAATCTGCTGAACTGACCGGAATAGATGCTATGCTTTTAAGAAAAATCTGTGTGATCTTGCAGTGTATTTCATCAGGAGAGAAGATCAACGTAACTAAATTCCGAGAGTTCTGCTTTGATACTGCTAAGCTTTACGTGGAGTTATACCCATGGTATTATATGCCTTCTTCACTTCATAAAATTTTAATGCATGGGCCAGACATAGTTCAGAACATGTCAATTGTGCCCATTGGTTTTCTATCCGAAGAGGCATCTGAGGCTAGAAATAAAGATTTTAGAAAATATAGAGAGGGGCATTCTCGAAAGCATAGCAGTATCTCATGCAATGAAGATATTATGCACAATCTTTTACTGTCTTCTGATCCACTTGTTACAAGTATCCGTCCAAAAGGAAATAAGTTTGTAAAAAAATCTTCTTTTAAGGAATTTTATGAGCTTACGGATTCTGAGAAAAGTGATATCGAATTTGTTAACATAAATGATTTAGCGGACATCGATTCTGAATTTGAATTAATTGATGATGATGATGATGACGAAGATAATTAAATGATGTTATTGTTTTAAAATGTGTAACTTAGTAAATTAGAGCTTACGTCTTAATTATTTATTGTACTTTTAATGAAACTAGGTAATTTATTATCAACTTACTTAAAAGTCATACTCTCATCAGTTCTTGTGAATATTTTTGTTAATATATATTTCTGTATATATATAATATATTTATAGACCTCTTAATAAGTCTGTCTGCGGTTTAAAGTAAATACAAATGGGGAAAAAACGTTTTTTTTTTTAAATTTTCATTTCCTTTTATCCCAGAAAGTGCACATTTGGCGCACTATGTGTCTTAGTATTAAATATAGCTCTTAGTAATAGCATTACGATATTAGAGACCGCTACTTGAAACAAGCCGGGAATGAGGAGGGAGAGAGCTCAATACACTCATTTTCATAGTAAAATTTCACATTTTCTCAAATTACTCCCGAAATATGGGAGTTATGAAGAAATTCATCACCACAATTTATGAAGGCATTAAGTAATCGAATAAGATGGCATCATTAGTTTGTCATAATTTTACTCTTATTTTTCGGACATGTCTACGTCCAACCGCTTCCATACATTCGTTCCACTGTGCGATGGCTAAAAACCGTAAAACTGCTGTTATTTGGTGCAACAAGAACTTAGATGAGTTGCACAAAAGTGCATTTTGTATTTATTTGAGATCTTTATTTTCCTAGTGTCTATCTATTGAAAGCTCAGAGTGAAAAAGAGCGGCACATGTAAAAAAAAACACCTTCGGGTATTCCCGGATTAACTTTGGAAAAACGTATTTGATACGTGAATATTTAATTTTGTTTTTACAGATTAATAGGAAAGCATTAAGCAAAATAATTGTGTAGATAAGCTTTATGATCATAAGGTGGATGATCTGATGATTCATCACCATTTCAGCCGAAAGACGTCCACTGCTGGACATAAGCCTCCCCCAAGCAACGCCACTAAAACCGATTCTGTGCTTCCCGCATATAACGGATTCCTGCGGCCTTCACAAGGTTATCGGTTCACCTTGTGGCCATTCTGAGTATAAGGTACGCTACCCTGGTCGACAGACCTTCGATCTTCACCTCGTTACTCACAAGAGACTTATGGACGATTATCCCGACACCACCTTGGGACTTCTCGGAAATAGAGCAAGTTCCCGGATTTGAAGATTATCGAGTCCTCCCCCTTTCTTCGGACTTCAGATAACCCTACTATACCCCATCGTAACATGCTCATGCTCAATTATTCTTCTTGGAGTTCGATGATCTCTCGTCGGTCCGGAGTGTACGCGTGTTGTATGTTGCCAGGTCCAGTTTCCGGTGATTGTGGTAACCGGATCTCTTCCGGGGATTCTTTGCACCCCTTGCCTCATTTTGACCTTAACTGCTACCGTAGAGTACGTAAGTAGGTGGGGCCGCCAGGCACTAGGGGCCATTTCTTTTTGGTGCTTGTCATTTTTGGGGGGGTATGCCATAATCACCACGCCTGGCAGGCGGGTTTGCGATCGCAATATGATGTTATAAATGCATAGAGAAGGTTGCTGCCCATTCTCTAGTAAGTCCCTTATTCGCCTTTTATGACACCCGTGGGAAGAAATTATTGTTGAAATTTTATTGTCAAAATGAAATACGAAGGACATCTTTGTTGTTTTATAAAACTTAGAGGATGGTCTTGTGGCGAACCAATTTCTTTGTTACCAATCATCTATGGTTGCCACTATTTTATAACTTGACAACACTAGAGTCTATGTGTGTCTATGACACACATTATTCTGCTCTCGAGAGACTTGTCGCGACCGGTCAATTCGATCCCGTCCCATAACACTGTTACTGCTCTGGAAATATACATCAAATCCAACTAAGTGTGAAACTAGTTAATAATGATCATGTATCTTGTACAAACTGTGTTCGCCCCATCAACGTGAAGTTCTGACGTCTAATCTGATTACATCTCATACACCAACTGGACCCGAGTTTTACTGATCAACCCTGGGCGCGATCCTGCGCCAAAGTCTGATACCTAAATTTAAATTACAAATTCCGAAAAAAATTAAACCTTTATATATCCTAAATTAAATTACAAAAATGGCAATTAAGGACGCGTTTGCAAAATTGATAGGTATAGAATCGAGCTACTACATTGACACAGATCACACACACAAGTGCACGTACGGGTAGGAAAAGTAGTCAAGTGAATTAATTTTGATACTTAGAAAGTTTTTTATTTTTATTTGTTTATAATACATAAGAACCTACAAAAAATAATCCTTATATTATATTTTTACTAAATAATACATAGATACAAATACCTACTTCAGTGACTGCTAGGCACTGGGCGCCTTCTAATAGTAGAGAGATATGAGCCGTGGACTTTGGGCTGGTTTTGTTAGTTATGATGAGACGTTACCTCCTGACCTGATGAAGTGACCTGAAGTTGTACTTCGGTGACTGTTACTGGATCTCCTAGACGAGTAGAACTAGGTGTGCCGAGTTTAGGTTCGTTTGGTCAGTTAAAATGATACCTTATCTCGGGACTTGATGAAAGTGACCTGAAGGTGCAGTACTTCGTTGAGTGCTACTGGATCTCCTAGACGAATAGAGCATCGTCACACATACCTTCAGGTCACTCCATCAAATCCAAAGGTGTCATCATAACTATCAAACCGAACCCTCGGCACACCTAGTTTTTACTCGTTGCGGAGATCCAGTAGCAGTCACCGAAGTACAACTTCAGGTCACTCCATCAGGTCCGGAGGTAAGGTCTCATCATAACTAACAAAACGAGCCCAAACTCGGCACACCTAGTTCTACTCGTCGAGGAGATCCAGTAGCAGTCATCGAAGTACTCCTTCAGGTCACTCCATCAAGTCCGGAAGTAAGGTCTCATTATAACTTTCCAAAGGAACCTAAACTCGGCACAACTAGTTCTACTCGTCTAGAAGATCCAGTAGCAGTCACTGAAGTACAACTTCAAGTCACTTCATCAGGTCCAGAGGTAAGGTCTCATCATAACTAACAAAAAGAGGCCAAACTCGACACACCTAGTTCTACTCGTCTAGCAAATATCGGATTCCAATTTTTTTCGAAGAGCTTTCTTCCAGATGCATTTGGTAAATACATGGGTCCCCGTATTTTTGTAGTAAACAGCTGCGCAACTGGGCTCAATAATTAATTATGCTTAAAAGAAGACGCTTGTTTACAAAAAAACATTATGGCTAGCTGTCAAATTATTAGACGTTGGAAATCAGCGCCATCTGAAGTGAGCAAGTGGCAGTTTTTATACCCATCGTACTTTTTCGTTGAATGAATCCTCGCGTTCGCTTTTCATTCGTTTGTAATTATTTATCATAGTGTATAACAACTTTCTCGCACTGCTTCTTATAGTTTTAGGCAATGTTTTACTTGATGAGGTTTTAAAGTGGAACCTTCGACCATGCCCGCGAAATTCAAATTTTCATATGTTTTTTCATTTTGTAGGTCAGTCTCAGATCTCATGTTAATGATTGATGGATTGGCGGTCATAAAAGATGGCCTCCCTCCTTTTCTTCCACATCTCACGGTTACCTAAATAACATATCAAATTATTTGCTGCTAAGAATGTCAATTTCGTGTATTTATGACATTATACACCATCACTGAGAATTGTATTTACGATTTTAATTATTAACATTCTGTAAATATATATTTATTATTTTTACGACCGCAAATCAATCAATCAATAACATGAGATCTGAGACTGACCTAAAAAATACAAAAAACGTAAGAAAATTTGAATTTCGCGGGCAGGGTCGGCGCTTTCACCTTAAAACAATAACTCACAAACAAGTGACATTTGCAGCAGTGTTGTCAATTTATGAAAAAATCACGCTCAGCTTTCATTAGACAGACTCTAGCAACATTATTCCCTAAACGTCAATTTTCAAAACAATTCGAAATAAAATAAGATTTGACCTAAAGGTCCAGTAACCAGGTCATAAAATTCCAAAAAAAAAAAAAAAAAAAAAAACAATTCGGTCATCTGTCAAGTATATTAAGTATAATCTGTGGTAACATTGTAAAACTACGAAGTCTACGAATGAATTCGATTTTAGATCAAAATAAATAATTGTTGTAATGTAATGACTGAAATTTGGACTGAAATGTGCAAGTTTATAAATGAAAATAATGCTCTATCGACTGTTTCGCGGTCGTTTAACATTCAAGTTCTACATAGTGTTAACAATAATAATAATTGCTTCGATATGTTGTTACTTTTTTCCGCCGATTTATCCTATTGCCCCAGTGACAGTGCCACCAAATCCTCTGCATCCTCGTTCTTCACGCCATTTGTCTAAGTTAATGACTGTAGTGTTCCGCCAGTTTGAGGATTTCGAAAATGACATCGCCGATAGCGTGCAGTCGTTTGTATCAGCATTTCCTAATATGCCAGTGCTGGTAGTATGTGAGAATACTCCTTATCCACCGTTCCCGTTCTCAGTAACCAACGATACATTACGAAATGTTAAAGTACTATCGTTAGAACTGAAACTGAGTGCTTCGCCGCAAGATTACAATCCGTTAACGCAAATATTTACTGAGTATGTATTGTTTGTGCCTGATTCAACGCGAGTCTCGCGTCGGGTGCTGCAACTCGCGATGGCGGTAGCTTCGGCAAGTCCCTCACAAGCCATAGCTATTGGTGTTGGCAACTCTCACTTGATATGCCAGCATGTGCAGTGGAACTATGTAGACTGGACCCTGCACTACAGTAAGGATGCCTCCGCCAAGATCTGTGATGCCGTACATGGTCAGCATGCACTGTTAATTAGAACTGCTGTCCTGCAAAAAATACCGCAGCCCTTTGGATTACCTTTTCCTGAGTCGCTTTATCTGCAAACTGCAGTTAAAAATGTCAAGGTAGGTTTATCTACAGCAATAACAATTTGCAATTTTACCATTTCAAACAACAACCAACACCTTGGCTATATTATTTTAACATGTTTGAATTTTAGGTCCAAATATCAGATGGCAAGCTTGGTCCTGGTCGTGGAGTGCTGAAGACTCCAGGGGCAAAGCAGAGGGCATCTCGCCACATGAGGGACTACAGAGTGGCCCTGTATAAGCAGTTGGGAGTTAAGGCAGTTATCAGGGAAGATGAAAGAGTGCAGTGGTTTGGCTGCAAGAGGGAGACACAGGTATACCTGTGTTACACAAGTTTATTTCATTTTTTGAAACCAGGGCCCTATTATAATTCATTATTATCAATACTAATATTATAAAGAGGTAAAATTTGTTTGTTTGTTTGTTTGTAAGTTTATATGTTGGGGGGTAATCTCTGGAACTACCAATTGGGTTTGCAAAATTCTTTTTGCATTGGATTATTTTTGAGGAAGGTTATAAGCTCATGGACGAAGTCACAGGCAGAAGCTAGTAATTCATATGCCAATTGATTCTTTGGCATGGTCTCATTAATATCCTAGAGTTTGGGATATCAAAAGGAATACCTTGTATAACTAGCTATACAACCATGGTATGACCATGGCATGTCATGACCATGGCATGACATGGCTGGCACGTTCTGTTTAATAAAGCAGAAAATGAAAGAAACAAACTTCTGTGGAATATTGACACTGATAAGATATGATAGGTCTTGAATGTGGTTTGGATGTGCTGATCGCGTTGTTTCATTGGTGAAATTTGCATTTAGTCCCTAGGGATTAAAGAGCTATTTTGGTCCCTGTCGATGAAGAACAAACTAGCTCTTTTTGAATAGATGTGATAAAAAAACTTGATCATCATCATCTCAGGTGAAAGTCAGAAAAATAAAGGGGATGAAGGAAAGAAATGGGTAAAGTTGTTTGCAGTTTGTCGCTTTTCTAAAACTCTAACCTCAGTTGGTTTAAAAAAAGACTTAATCTTTATACAAAACTGCATTGATTGGTATCATAAAAATAATAGAGAGAATTGACGTTTTTCTAGTTGACTGTACAATTTTTCAAATGTGAATGCAGTTGTTAGCACTTACTAGAAAAGTTAAAAACAATCTGCTAAGAACGTTGTCCTGTAGCTACAAAGGTAGCAAGCACATATATCAACTCTGAAAGGGATTGTTACCGTATCGCCGCGGGTCGTGAGCTTGTCCCGAGGCAAGGCGATTTCGTCACGATTCCGATTACTGTGCGTTGCAGTAGGGAGTTTTATACAAATAATACTCAATGGCTCGAGTTGATACGGTGACGATCCCGTTCCGAGTTGATATGTGTGCCATTTCCTTTAGGTACCTTACTGCCGTGTCTCAAAAATCCACTCTATAAACGTACAATTCTTGAACCGCCAAGATTACATATAACACTTATAATTCCGTCTCTTTCCAGCGATGCTACCCATCAGTGCAAGGTACACCATCCTACATGCTCTCAGGGCGTAACACGCCGCCTTGTTGTCGCCGCAACATGCGCCGCGTCGCTGGGCACGTGTTGCGCACTTTGTTGCAAGCTGGAGCGAGGTGCTGGCTTGAGACCACGTCGTTACTGGGTGCTGTTATGAGGTATAATTAGGTTTCAAATAGGGTTACTGTGTAGATTTCTCATTTACTTGGATTTTTGTTATACGGCACTTTTTTAGAAAATAAACAAGTTGCATGAGTACTGAAAAAAAGATTTGAAAGTAAAATGTCTGGACTTTTTTGGCAAATGTTCGACCTCTTTGTCAGAACTTTTCAAGTTTCCAATTGACTAAATTGGTTGGCTTTTGTGGAGGATTCAAGACAGTTTCGGCAATATTACACTAGTGTCTGGAATCTTATACATGATAAGTCCAAAAATCTGATTTTACAGTATGAGCATTTGAAACTTTAAAAAAATGCTACAATAAATATTGAAATAACGTTTTGATAGTCAGAATTTATAAAATATTTGTTTTTATGGTTCCGTACGTCCGAATCAAAACACGGAATCCTTATAGGATCACTTGTGTCTGTCCGTCTGTCACCGCCAATTTGGTCTGTCACAATTTTGGTGGGTCAGTTTGGGAGGCATTAAGAAAATTAAAAGAGAGTTATTGTTTTAATGTAAATGGTAGATAGTATAAATTGCTTTGAATTTATCGTGAAATAACGGAGTTATGTATATATCGAAATAATGAAATGAAATTGTTTATTCTGTAAATAGGATATCGGAATCAATTTTAGACGTCATATTAAAAAAAAAAAGCTAGATGAGTTCGGCGTTTCCCATCTGACTACTCTGAGAAAAAAGGCCGAAACAAACTCAGAGGTCGCAGTCTCTTTTAAAGTCCAGAAATCATCTTGGTCAGGCCATATGAGGACCATGTAGATTAGTGTCTGAAATGGTCTTTTGAGGAAAGAACCACACAGATTAAAATAAAATATTGCAGATTGAATAAAAGGTTAATAACCATAACTCTCATTAACCCTTATAAAGTAATAACACACCAGAAACTTCCAGAGGCGACATCTTACCATGGGCAGAATACGTCGAGATCGGCATACATGCTTCGGACGTGTCCCGAGTATCTTGGCTACAGCGAGGCGGCGCCGACGCCGACGGCTTCGTATGGGAGCGCGCGACTAAAGGACACTACTACAGAGTGGCCTACTCTGCGACTAACCGCGTCTATGTGCTGATACTGCCATTCACAGCCAGGAATGGCACCATGTGGCCAGCAGACTGGGTGTTGGCACATCAGAGGGAGTTCCCTGAGAGGCACTTGCATCCGTTGGCACAGGTAATGTAATTACGTTTTATAATTAAACAGAATCTGCTGTTTAGCCTCTAGGAACTTTGATAAGGGGCCGTGCACCAAATCGACTGATTTTGATCAATTTTGTTCATTCGTTGTGAGAAAGGGAAACAGAATTTAAACAAAATTATTTGTGATTTGAAAAGTCGAATTCTTTGTCTTGTACATAGCGGAAAGGGATTTTTCAAATCAATTAAGGATTCGTGGAAAATCACTAAAATTTGCAACAAGTTTTCCAAAAAATTAATGCGTGACTGTCGTTTGATCGTTTCGTTAGAAGAAACTACTTGGTCTACTTGAACATAGGGGAAACACTTTTTTCAACTTCCATACAAAATATAAGTTTTTTTTTTTGAAATAACCTTTTTTTAAACCTGGTCAATAATGTATTTTTCCCTATTATTTAGCAAACCATATCAAGAAATTTAAAAATCACACATCTTCAGCTATCCTTGAAATAAAATCAGAATTTTATTTTATGATTATACTATATCTTCATTACGTAAACCAATCGCGAAATAAACCATATTTTCGAGAGCGCTATAGTAAGTGATGCAACTATAAACAGGTGCTGTAACTGACACAAATGGTTTAGAACCACGAAAACTGTACTTTTAACTTTCAATTATTTCAACCTTTCTTACAATTTGATAAGTTATTGACGAAAAAGGCTTTTTTCGTGCACGGAGCCTTAAGTAAAACTATCGCCAGAATAGGGTATTGGACTACTTTCAAAAATATACCTGAAGTAATACTTATTTTAAAGATGTAACTAAAAAAACGATTTGAAAAAATTAATAAAATTGGCGGAAACATGGAGAAGTAGCGTACATGTTTTCGTTGAAAAATTATTTTTCTATCCTTGCCACGTAAAACGATACAAACGTAAACCGAACGATGACGATCATTGTACTGAATGGCGCGACGCGTCGCACCATTCAGTACAATCGTCACACCTAGAAAATAGTTGAAAACAACTTGATCTATTTAGAATTGATTATGATAACTTTTGCATACTTCCCTTTCAAGAACTAATTGCTGCCATCTCTAATCTGTTAGGGATCACGTGAGGCTCGTAGGGGGGGGGGGGGGGGGAGTGGGTAAAGAAAAGAATCATGAAATATTACGAGGGGGGAGGAGTACGTGTATTTATTTTTTCGTTTAACGCGTGGTTTCTAAACCGAAAAACAGCACGTGACCCTGACTCGCCGCAACAATTAGAATTTAAAGATAAAATATTTTGAATTTGTGTAAGATACTTTGTACCAAAAAAGTGCACGAGAATTTAGGAGGGGTTAGTCCAAAACCTCACCACGTATCACCAGGGAGGGGGGTTAAAAAGTTGCTAAAAACATCACGTTATTAGTGGACGACCCCTTAAAATTTATCTTCTTACAGATCACCTTCGCGGGCCGCCAAGCGCCGGCTCCAAACGACGCCAGAGCCTTCCTAGATCTGAAGTTAGGCGCTAACGCAGTGGAACGCTGTGACAAACTTGGACCTAAACTACTCTATCCTTAAGAGCGTTTATTTAAAAAGTTGCCAACGTAGCAAATAGCTGTCAAATATGCTGTTTCGATTAATTTTGAAAAAAACTATTCAAAATATTGTAACCGTTTTAGGTATAAAAAACGCATTTGGAAAGTTTCCAAATACCTTTTTAACATCTAAAACTAAATATTAGGTGTAAAGATATTAATTTTTTTTTTTTTTTTTTTTTTTTTTTTTTTTTTTCTGTTGGGCATCTCGTAGCTGACCTCTGAGGTCATGACTACTTAACCGGTCAATCCTGTGGTTGCCTTAAGCTGCTACACTCAAAGCCTCCAGCCAGGGGCATACAAAACTAAGCTAAAAAGCTAGGTGAACGCTCGCTAAGGGCACCCCCTGTGGGGTACGAGCCTCGGCTTAGGGCGTCACCGGAGGGAGGACATCAAAGATGGGACGGGCTGGATTAATTATTGCATTTCATACTATCTTTTGACTCGTGATGTGTACGAACGACTTCAAGTAGTGAGAATATAATCTAGATAATGCCACCGTTCTAAAAGCGACATTGACGAATGTGACAAGTACGAGTGTAAACGCAAGAATTGGCCTCCTGGGACCACCTTCTCATCACAAAACTAGAGAATTCTGAAAATAATTTTCAGAATTCTCTAAAACGTTTTGCAATAAGGTCACCAGATGGCGCTACTGTACAGCGCAAGATCGCGTTGTCGTTGTCGCTCGCCAAATGGTTAAGTCCCGTCGAAGATTTTGTGTGAGTTTTGTTAGGTGTAAATTAGCTTAAAAGCAAAGTCTCGTGTTTTACAGATAGTAGTTGGTTAGTTTATTTCTGTTTTATTATCGTCTTGCCATCACATGCTTTTTAGTAACCTACAGCAGCAGTCGGGTTGTTTTAAGTTGGATAGGTATATTAATTATAGGATTTTAAACTGACATGGCTATTTTCACTACTAAAGTTCTTTTAAACGGGATATTCATCATGATTTTTGTTTTTGTAACAAAATATCCTGTTTTAAACAAAAAACATGGTAAATATCCCGTTTTTAATAACTTTAGTGGTATATTAATTGTTGCAAAAAGTTTGTGCTCGCCGAGGTCAACTGTTCGCATAACTACTAGTCAATATTTTAGTTCAATAGTTAGTCATATTTCATATTTCCATACAGTAATATTGCGTAATTAATCAGAACAGCGAAATATTTGACATCTATTTGCAACTTCAGAATGCACGCTCTTAAGAGCGTTTATATGACATTACAGAATTCTAATAATTAGAATCAGCAATGCAACTCCTTAAGATAGAATTGGCCTCAAATGTCATAATTTCATGAAATAGACATTTGTATGAACTTACGAGTTGTATTGACGATTTTTATGATTATAATATGTGATATGGCCACGAATCATATTTTAATTGACATACAACCTGACACTTACCTGTATTGCAACAAATGTAAGAAAATTTGAATTTCGCGGGCTACATTACCGCATCCCCCAGTTACATACTTTTTGTTCTTTCCACACGCAGAGATTTTGTTCGCCGTTGCGTAGGCGTCGATCGCACATTTTTTGTCGTCTGCTATATTTATATGGATCCGGCTCTTATGAATCCGAAAATATCCTTTTTATTTTAAGCGCATTGCTTTTATTATTTTTAAGTAACCATTTTGTGTGAGTGAGTTGTTCATGTTATGAATACTAGTCAATAGTGAAGTCAGTAATTAGGAAGACTCAGGTGTAGCTGTGTTTTCTTCATTCATTTATTTATTTGTTAGTTAATTAAGGAGTGTAGGGATTCATTGTTTGTTAATATATCCTCTCAACATGTTAAAATTCTGAATCCAATCGTGTATAACTCGAATCAAATGAGTGTAAAATTGACGCAAGTTCGGATTGAATTAAATATGGCGTCATATGATTCTGATGAGCAGTGATCGGAGTAGGTTGGTTTGGGGTCAATGAACTGGCACGTATATATTAGTATGGATATGCCTCCGGGATTCCGGGATTTTGAAATTATTACGATTTTTTGAGAAATTTCAAATGTTGTAATGTGTAGAATAAAGATTACATCAATATGATAAAGAAATGTTTAACCCTTTTGCTGTTATTGCATTGAATGTGAAAAAATATTAAGATGTATAAAAAGATATTTTTATTTGTTTATTCAAGAATAGTAACAATTACAAGCAGCAGGTAATATACTTACAAGAAATAACGACTAAATTAGTCATATTATGTAAGTTTCGAATGGACGCACAACCGTAAGATTCACTTTATTACTTGATAAATAAGAAAAACACTATTTTAAATGTTTATCCATTCTATAAATTTCTAATGTAGTAGTTTAAAAATCCTTACTTTTACAATATTTGATTCAATCCCGTAAGTACCAAAATGAAATCCCGGAAAAAAGGCTTATCCATGTTATGATTTCTATGACTATTCACGATGCGAACACGTAAAATCAATCTGCCTACTCCGATTACTGCTTATAAGTCTTATGCCGTTGTTTTAAAGTATAAAATAGAATAATTGTTGTGACGTTCGGAAATGTAAAAATTATCGCGTATCCGTTATTGCAATTTGTACCTTATAACAACAACTTAAATATTCATTGTGACGCGTGCTTGTGAATTGCAAGGACTATACTACGTCTGTAGATAAAAATTATAGTGAAGTTAGACTTTTCTAAAATTTAAAATTCGAGACATCTTTGTATGTAAATATCTATAAGTATCTATTATTAGTATTTAAAAATTTTGAAAGCAATCATCACTTTTAAATTATTAAAAAAATATTTTCCGATATCAATAAATAAGATGTGAATTAGAATTTAAAAAAAAATCTAAGAGTTATAATAATCACAAAACATTTAAAAATAAGTAATAATAGTATCTATCTATAGTTTTATTGTAATTTTAATAATAAGAAAATTTTGAATACTATATTGTGATCTATTAGACTAGTCCAATTGCTTGTTAAATCCTAATAAATAAGAACTCACATGATTCTAGTCGACAAAGTATTACTTCGTGCATTTATGTAAACAGATTGGCACATAGTGGCACATATTCGACAGCTACTAGCCGTACAAGACAGTTACCTACACAACTGGAATGCGACCTACCCGTCTGCTTGCCGCTTTAAATCTGGCTGCTCTATTTAAATATAGCGCTGAATTCGTATATAGTTCGATTTATTTTAATATTTTCGCCCTTGTCAAACTTCCTGTACCTAGATTATATAAGGTCCCATTAAAATAGATGGACAAACTTTTAGAAATAATTCAGACCACAAAAATAAGGACAATCGTAAAAAATATATAAGAAAAACGCATTAGATACATAAAAGAAAAAACATCTGCTAACGAAAATACTCTAAAAATGTTGGTTACCTATGTTGATTTATTATTTTAGGTCAAATTAAAATCATTTTAATCAGTGTTTTTTTTTACTTGGATATCTTTGGTTAGACGTACTGAACGCTGTGTTAAAATTTGTCCTTCTATTTTAATGGGACCTTATGAGTGAATGATGGTAGTCTTCTATAACTGGAAGCGCACACTCATATTTTTTCTAATTCTTGTGAAGTTGTATTAATTGTGTAGCGTCTGTTGGAGATGAATAAATAAATATTCAAATGACTGATATGTGACAAATGCAATCTAGTCCAGAATCCTGTATCCAGCGCTGGATGGAAATGGAGCAGCCGCTAACTATGTATCCAGTTCTACTGGAATCAAACACTGGATTCCAATACTGGATCAATATTAATGAGCCAGATGAGCCTTAATACTAGCTGGTGATGGTGGCAAGATGGTAAATATTACAGTCCAGCCGTCGAGAGAATGCGTTTCTGACACCAGTTGGACAATTTTTTTTTGTAGTAATAAGGATCAAATTCGCAAAACACATGTATGAAACTGACAGGTGTCAAGAACGCATTCTTTCAACGGCCGGACTGTAACAGACTTTATGGCATGCTCTTGTGTACAGGCCATAAAAATGGCGACCATTCAAAATGGTGTTGTTTTGTTTTTGAGAGTTTATAAAATGCATTTTGTATTACGTGCCTTTAGCTTTCTAGGCACCTTTCCTTGTATTAGTCATAAGTTATTATTTAAAAGCTTTATTAGAATAATTATACAATTACGAGTAAAAATGTGTTTTTTATTTATTAATAACATTAGAACTAAAATTAGTTGTCATCCTCAAATTTTTCATCCACGACACCCGTTTGGAATGGTGGGTCACGAACCAAGCTTAGGAGTTTGTCCAATTTCATAATCTAGACAAAGAAAAACAAAATTATTTTCTCTGGCCTTTAAATACGCCACTTCGATTTCTACAAAATGTTCTTCCTTTGAGCGTCGTCTCCTGTCTATCATACTAGTCTCTTAAAACCTGTGTGTCATATTTATTTACGCACGAAGTACCTATACAGGGTGGCAGAATTCTGAACCCCTACGTTGAGCTTTTTGTCGGTTATTAAAATAAAAATCAGCTGTTTCATAGAAAAATGCAATACCTACGCGGCCGGTCAAAATGTATGGAACAGCTGATTTGTGAAGTGAAAACTTCTTTAGGCGCGTTGGGCATTTTTGATATGGGACTAAACTATTGATTTCGCGACACTGTGACGACACCAGCTTTTGACCATTAAAAAGACATTAACGCGTTGATTACCGCGGTGCTGATTTTTTTTTCAAGTTTTCACTTCTGTCGGCACTCCCGGAGTGCCACTTTTTTTAAAATAAATAACCGACAAAAATGTCAAAACGGGAGGGTTCAGTATCATATACTAAATCCATGGTAGCAGTTTTCGCGTTGATCTCCCTGCCACCCTGTACGTAATAGATGCATCTTATTCCATGATACATAATATTGTAACGTCGTGAACTTGTGACAAAACAATGTTCTATATATTTTTATGACTCATCGTTCGAATGTGAAACGAATTGAAACCCCAAAACAATCACTTGCAATAAAATTGTCAATTAGTACGCGATTGATACAAATTAATGCGCAAATTGATCGTCTACCAAATGCAATTGAAGCGATTGACAATACTACCACAATAGTGATGATGCCTGGGTCAACAGAAAGAAATTCTTTTTAGTCCGTCAGTCAGATAATTAAAAAAATATTAGACGCGTATTTTTTGCTTTATCGTAATAATAAAAAATGACTTAGATAAAGCGCATTAAAGTTGGGGAATGGAGTCACAACTCACAAGTAAGTATAAAATCTACATACTCGTGACGTCATGGCACATTTTAACTCAATGTGTCACCGTAAACTTTTGCTAACGTAAAAGAAGAAAAAATAAGTGTCCAACTGTCCAATATTTTCTAATAATATACATGACAGTCAAAAAAATAAATGTTAGTCATCATCCATAATGCATTTGATCAAGTTAATCAATCAATTGATCAATTTCGTTTCGGGGACCTTTAATACCATATGACGGTGATTGACAAAATTCTAATGAACATATTATAAATTTATAATAGTAAGAAAATTAATACTGTACCTGTAATGTCCGTTGCTCAACTCCTTGGGATTTTTTGGGTGGTTTACACATTACTCTTAAATTCGGCGATAACTTCAAAACATGGCACGTTCCCCTAAAAAACAAACGATATTTTTATTGAAATAGAACAAAAAAACTATGAAAAATCTTAAAAAGTTGAAATATATAAAAATAATAGATCGATGCCCCCAGAGAGATTTGAACTCTCGACCCCTGGTTTACAAGACCAGTGCTCTAACCCCTGAGCTATGGAGGCTATGTGTGGAGCGGCGAAATAGGTAATCAAATGTTGCGGCAAAAATTCTAGAGCAGGATAGCGATATTTAATAGCCTTTTAATATTTTTTTTATTATTATTTAGGTGTAACAAATTTCATTATCTAATTAAATAATTGACTTCACATGTTTTATAGCAGAAAACAGGTTTAGATAATTATGGTTAACGTTATTTAATTATGATCTTTATAAGTACCTAAACTACCTATTCAAGTTTAGTATGTAAGATAACGAATTAAATTACTTAATTGATTTACACCCGGTTTCTCATTTGAGAATTTGAAGTAAGTAACTTAAGGTGAAACGCAAAATTCAAAAGTCTTTGGAAAAAAAAAACAGTACGAAATTTTCTATTTTGCGGGCTGATCGAAGGAATCTCCATAAATGTTGTGCAATGTAAGTTTGAGAAATTATGAACGTCAAATCAGAGACCGGGTTTTGTTAGAAATCTAATGACAGTCATCGTTACTTGGTATCTCCGCAGACTATGACGGGCAGTTTGGCATTGAAGTCGAGTCGAGACAGTTTCTTGGTCTTCTTGGAAACCACAGCTTGCACGCATATCGGCCGGTACTTATCCACGTTCAGGTCGTAAACATAGACCTGTGGAATGATAACCATAGATAAGTACAGTATTTCTATTTTCTTAATGTCCCTCGGGTATTGGATTTCCGAATATAAACGAATGCTAATTTCCACGTCCATCAATTATTAGATTTATCGTGCATAATAATTTGAATTCAGAATTAAATACTTTATTGTTGTTTTGATTTTCTTGTCAACTATATAGAGCTGTAAAAATATTTTCCTATCTGTCGTGCCTGCGACTTTAGTGGCTTTCCTCCCATTTTTAAATAAATTACATAAAGTTTAAAGAGTATTAACAACTCTATATAATTCCAAGTCGATTGAGAGCGTCTGGTCCGCACCAAGTACAAAGGGTAACTGAAAGAAATCAGACAACTGACGAAATACGAAGTTTGATGAGGGATATTAAAAAAATAGAAATACAGTACCTACATGGGCGTAGGCAGATTAAACAATTATGCCTAATTTGTTTCATTTTGACAGTTCAACAACATTCATTGCGTTATTTACGTTGAAGACCAGATTTTTTTTTTTCCAACTTATGAAGCAATGGATTAGTATTTGTTTGATTGTGTTGTATTACGCAATTAGGGTACAGCTCGATCATTTTTGCAGTTCACCTCGGAAATGTTAGTTTATCGTTTTGTCCATTCATACAAGGAGTAACTTTGTCGACTTATGCAGAAAAGCTTAACAAATAACAGAATGTAGGGATCAAGAAAGAGCGAAGCGAGTTGGATAATTTTTCCATCTTGTCTCGAATGTGATAGGTTTTATTTTGTCCATTCATACAGAAAGAGGAGTAACTGTGTCGACTTATACAAAGAAGATAGAGTAGGATGCAAGAGCGAGCCAAGCAAACTCGATAATATTAGCACCCCGCATAGGGCCCGATTCGATTTTCGGAAATAGGAGTTCGGTATAGTTCGGTTAGCTCGTAAATTTTAGGATTTCGCCTCGAATAGGTTAAGTTCTCTATTATTGTGTTTGGCGTTTTCAGATATTTCTTTAGTTCTGAATGTTTTGACACCTAGGTATATATTATATTTTGAAGCCAGATGCAAGTGCTTAAACACTGGCGTTTCTAAATTTGCCAAAGCCGTAGGTAGCTAAACAACAATGGCCGCTCGAAATTTTCTACAGTTTAGTGATGCGGTAGCATGAATTTTAAGTTCAGATGTAATTGTAATTATATTATTTCCGTGCATATTAAATGATTTGAATTTTGATAAATCCGTTTGTTTTTATTATTTTATTGTACTTAGTATACTTAGTATTTTTATTGATACCTAGATCACTTTATACTTAAAAGACATTTTTTTAATGAAAAGAAAATTGCAAAGTTTTCTACGCCAAAGACTTCTTCGCTCTTCCTTTATACTCAATTTTTCTTAGACGCTAAAATAGTCATCCGTTATACACCTAACACCTTTATTCCATATACGTGTCTCTTTATACCAACATATTGTCGATAATTATTCATATCATATATTTCAATGACAACAACTTTCGACGAGACAAAAAGGGTGTCAGTCGTTTGACGTTTTGTATGAATTAAAAGTCGTCCCAGATGCTGGTTATTAATTATGAATATATACAATACATTTCATAGGTTTCTGGTAAAACAAAAGGATGAAAAAGTGATTTTCATAATATGAGTGTGCTATTTTGCGCGTCGCGCAGACAAATTTAATGTTACCTATTGCTTTTGTATAGATATAGGTACCTCTTTAAGAGCTCTTCCTATTAAAGGACACGATTCTAGGCAGTTACTTGTCGTGTGGCGACGAAAATACGACAGTCAATGATAACACGTAGATAGTATCTACTACTTGCCTACAAATATGGTAGATATGTAGATATTAAAGTCGAACAAAACTTAAAGCTACTCAAAGTTCTATAAAAATCGATTAAAAAAATAATGAGACCTTACAAAGGTTTTTTACTAAGCTGAGAATTGAAATCATTATTTTTATAATGAAAAAAATATTTCTTTTCAATCTGCAAAGAATTATCCCACATTACAGGAAAGTTCCCTTTTGGTACTAATTTCTAAATCATGGAAATTTCTGAAGACTGCTGTGGTTTTGAAGAAAATGTTTCAGTTTCTGTGGTGACGAGTGATAGCTTGATATCCTTCCTTTCTTACAACTACAGACTACAATTATATATTTGGTACTTACAACCACATAACATTTATAGTCTACGAGGGCCCCCTGCTTACAACAGAAGAGTTCTAAAAGTAAAATCAACTGCCATTAAATGGAGAGCATATTAACCTACTTGCGAGACATAAATCGATCAGTGTGGCCAGATATTGTAATGTGTGATCTTCGGTATAATGGCGACGCTGAATGGAATGTTTTATTTTTAAACGGTGGGAAGATTTCCAAAATGGACCATTGTAATTCTTAGATATTCTGAGCTGCAGTAGTTTCGAAGGTCTAACGAATCAATGGATTATAGATATAAATGAGTGTACATAAGTGCACTGCGCAGCGCCTAAAACACAACTCTAAATATTCTGCAGTTGATGTCATCGAATGCACAATAAATAACAATATCTGCCTTTTCCCAACTGTTTTGGGGTTGGCTTCCAGTCTAACCGGATGCAGCTAAATACCAGTATTTTACATGGAACAACTGCTTATTTAACCACCACAACCCTAAGCTGTTACTGGGTAACACGATACCTCTCGGTAAAAATGGTTGTCAGAAGTCTTTCGGGCTTCAGACGACTCGTAACGACTATCAAAGATCTACGAATGCACAATACATATTTAACAAATATTTATTTTGGTGCTTGTATAGTTTACTAGGCTCTGGTACTGTTATTAGGGTTGCCAGCTTTTTGTAAAAGAAATAAAGTATATTTTGGTCAGAGTTCGAAAAGAAATAAAAATAAACAGTATCTCGGAAAAATTACTTTTTACAAACACAAAACAATCGACTTCCAAAAAAAAGTACAAAGTGAAAAATAGGTTACTTTAATTTCGGAAGTCTTTGTCTTTGGTTGGGTTTTGTATTTTCGTTTTTTGCCACCGACTTCCTTTTTATTTAGGTACCTATAGCTCTGGATATCAGTGAAAACAGTATATTCATATACTTTATTTTTGTTGAACAGTAAACAGTATTTTAGAGTGAAAAACAGTATAATACTGTTTATAACGGTATGGTTGGCAACCCTAACTGTTATCTATGTTAATAGGTAGGTATTTATTTCTTAGTATGTTATGTTAATTAAATAGTACCTACTATTTACTAAGAAATAAATCGTAGGTACTTACCTACTACGGTAAAGGTAAGTACGGAAAACTCAGCATGAACCTACAACAGAAGGCTGGAAACATTTATATTTTAGAGAGGTAATTCCCGTATTTTTAAGAACTTTCGCATTCTCTCAGTCTCAATCTGTCCGAAATATCTAGGCTCGAATTTACCTACATTTTTGACAAGTATTAACATTGATTGTCATCGCGTGTTATCGCGAACTAAACCTCGCGTGCTCTCTCTCGCACACCGCTCGACGTCCCGCTGAGCAACAGAGAGCGCGCGAAGTAAAGTTCGCGATAACGCGACAATGTAGCCCCAGCATCACTGAGATAAGATCGTGTCTAGATTTTGAACATTTTTATTCACGGAAATAATTGTCCTTCTGTCATCAGGCAAAAGCATAGGTGCCCATGGTGACCTTGAGCAAGGTGTTGACTGTTGAGGTAAAGTTTATGGCACAGATCGAAGAGTCAGTCAATAAGCAATCCTATGCTTATTTATTTATTATTTATTTATTTATTTAACCATTTATGCACACACATATAAACAGACAAGAAGAAAGGAACAGAAAAATACGTACAAAGGCAATGCTTATTTCTAAAGATATCTCTTCCAGCATACCTGCGACAGGAAATTATAAAAAATGAGATGTAGACAACGTGTGTAACCGTAGAAGATAAAACAAAAACATAAATCAAAGAAGAAAAAAAAATACAATTTACTATTTACACAAACTACTTACAATATAAGAATATACTTACATACATACTTCTAAAATAAATATCACTACAATATATATAATTATAATGCGATTTAAGATAACTATGCAACTATGACGAAGTGGAAAGTTAGTGTTGTGTAGTGTTGTGTAGTGTTGTGTAGTGTTGTGTGTTGTGTTGTGTGCGTTGTGTTGTGTGTGTTGTGTAGTGTTGGTGTGTTGTGTTGTGTTGTAGTGTTGTTGTAGTGTTGTGTGTTGTTGTGTTTGTGTGTTCTTATTGAAAATACCTTTCCATCAGCAGTGCAAGCTGCGAACACGGTGCTGGAGTATGGCGCCCACTTCACGTCGCCTACCGGAGAGCCCAGCTCGAACATGAACAGGGGTTCACTGGCGAAAGGAGAGGAAGATTACGGTACAGTGTTAGAAAAATTTACACAAAATTTACGACTTGTCACTGATCAAAGCACCATCATTTTAGAAGTTTTTTATATTTCCAATCAACAAATTGTGGTCCTAGTTCAAAAATCGTTCGAATTTCCTACTTTACTTTTATGTCTTGCGTTTATGATAGGTCCTCCGAAACGTAATAGGAAGTGAATATGTTACAGTACACTGTTGGACAAAAACTTGATCTTGTTTACTTGTCGTGTTTTTGCAGGTGAAATTGAGAGGAAAGCTAAATACTCACTCCCTCCCATCTTCCCATATCTTAACCCTCCAATCTCCCGAGCAGGAGGCGTAGATGCTGTTATTAAACTTGTTATATCTGATCCTGTAGACAGGCATGTGATGGCCTTGGATGGAGCGCACGTAATTCCGGTTGTACTTCAGCGAGCACGTGTGGATCATGCCGTCTTCTGTGCCCACCATGAAGATCTCCGGCTTCTCAGGATGGAAGCAGATGCAGCTGCCGCAACCTGTATGGGAAGTATACAGCATGTATTTGAGAGGTGTGACCATATTTAAGGATGTGGTACAGACCACCAAACTATAACAACTAACAAAAAACAACAACAACAACAACAAACAACAACAAAAAACAACAACTAACAACAACAACAACTTTCTCCATGGGACCAACATCATACAATCGCGAAAAAATGATCAGTAGTCTCGTACCTTTGGGGCGAGTAGAAGTTTAGACTATATAACTAGAGACTTAACATTATAAGATTAATATATTTTTAGATATATATACTTTGATAAATAATAATAACAAAAAAATAAATTTAAAATTTTTGTGTTCTTAGTGCTTTTCGTTGGGAAGTGTGTCTGTTTGTCGTCACGATTCACGTCGTCACACACAATGTATCTATTAATTTAAATCTACTATAAGTTTTCTTTCATCCTTGTGATGAGCCCTATTGATTTTCGTTATCAAACTCATAACCGTTCAAAAGATATTAACAAAAATCGATGAACTTTCTTAGATTTTTTTTTCCGTAAAATTTATTGTCAACATGTTTCTGTCTTGAGGCTTAGCAATCAGCTATGGCCCTTATAATCCATCTTAAAATTAATACCAGTGATAAAATTTCTACATTTATATCTGTAATTATTATGGTGCACAAAATCACTATCTTCATAAGTATTACCAAATATATCTCAAAACTTTTTTATGACCGATAGCCAGAGTAGGTTACTGAACAGAAAGAGAGCAAATAAATGCGCAATCACGCAATGATAGATGCACTTCAGCAGTGCTGCCCCGGCAGTAACGCCGCGAGCGGCGATGTTCGGAATCATACCAAAACTTAGAAACTTTGGCTCCACAGAACAGTAAAAACACTGTTTTTCTGTTCTGTCTTTGACTCTGTAGGAGGTTACTCCGTGGTGCAACGCTCGTCCAGTAAATAGTTTCGGTAACATTTGCACACCTTTTCTGGTGTTCGAGTAAAGTTGATAAAAGCTCAACTTACTGTTAACAGTCAGCATCGTGCCATCAGGGCCAGGTATGGGCGGTACGTTGGAAGTCAAGGTGATGATAGTGGTGGCCTGCAACTCTCCCGGCATCACGGCCCACTGGACAACGCGACCATCGCCAGATATGGAGAAGAATGATGGCTCCCCGTCGATGAGGCGACGACCCCAGCGGATCTTTGGGCGATAATAGAAAGTAATTGAAAAAAAAATGAAAGTACACAGGTACTGTATAACTAACTTACTAACCTAAAGCTTATTATAGGTAGATCAGACTAAACTTTTTTAGTATAAAAGTTAATTTAAAAAATCTAGTCTATTCATGGCAAATAAGTTGCACATTTTTAGGTAAAAGATCAACTATCTACAATCGCGACAATCTAAGAAGTCCGATTTGACGTTTCGTACACGTACCTATGTTTATTAAAACAATATGCCTCGAGAATCTGTTTTAAGAAATGTACAGTATATCTATTTCCTTAATGTCCCTCGGGAATCATCGCATTTACGAATACAAAAGAATGCAAATTTCCCTGTCCATCAATTATTAGATTTATCGTGTATAATAATTTGAATTCAGAACTAAGTACTTTATTGTTGTTTTGTTTTGATTTCCGTGTGAACTACATAGCTGTAATACTATTTTCTCATCTGCCGTGCCTGCAACTTTAGCAACTCCTCTCATTTAAAATAAATTATATTAAGTTAAAAGAACATTAACAACTCTATATACTTCCAAGTCGATTGAGAGGGTCCGGTCCGCACCAAGTGCAAAGGGCAACTGATAGAAATCCGACGACTGACGAAACACGAAGTTTTCCGAGGGACATAAAGAAAATAGAAATACTGTAGATAAATCGTCGATTACAAACTCTCTAAGTACTTATGGTAAATCGATATGTATCGAGAATCGCATTTTAAAGCAACCGATTTTTTTCCATCACTTCACAAAGTATTTTTATAGCTGTCAAATCGGATTTCTTAGATTGTCGCGAGTTTAACTATCTACATAAATACCTATATTATTTTATGTACGTTAAAGGCTCGTATAGACCAGCGCGAAATCGCAGGCGCGACACTGGTCGCGCTGCCTGTCGCGCCCGCGATATCGCGCTGGTCTGCACGAGCCTTAATGCATTAGCCACATTAAATAAAAAAGTAAGAAAGTGCATATTCTGCAATTTTGACGATAAAATAAAAAGCTTCCCTGTCTGTCAATAAAATAATATTTTGACACTGATGCTTTTTCAAGCTAGAATATATAAGATTTTAAGACTTTCTTGAAAATCAGTGCCACTCTTAAAATAAGTGCCCAGGTATTATGAAACAAATGAAAAGCCGTTAGATGCTCATACCTCCCACACGATGTTGCTGTGTTTGTCCCGCACAGAATTGGATTTATACTGATAAGAAGACTCCAGTGTTAACTGAGCGTTGTACACGCATACGTTGCCGTCGTACAGTCCTGGGTCAAACAAAAGGAAAGATCAGTTCGTTGCTAAGAGGAGAAACCATATCTACTTATCAAAAATCTTAAATTCATTCACAGACATCGCGCAGTCTAAGCCGCTGTGTCTAGAAGCATGAAATTTTGCACAAGAGTTCCTTATACAGTGTGAGTTTTTATAATGTGCATATATCGAAATGAGGGAATCTATGCTTAATTTTACGACGGTTTTTTTTTTAAATCTTAATATTTTTTAAAGGTATGGAATATAGGTTTAAAGGTAGTAATTGTATATATGTAGGTGTCTGGTTGTCTTATTGTGAAATTTTACGACAACTGTAAAAATTTATGAAAAAAAAAAAAAACGGATTTTTGCTAAAAAAAACAAAACATGTTTATTTTCATTTGAGGTTAGTTTTTTTCACAATTTTGATTTTATGAGGATGCCTAGTTTTCATCACGATAGAGCATTTAGTTTAAAAGTTACATCATTTTGTTAAAAAAATCTATAAAAAAAATAAGATTTTTAAAATATTTTTTCCGTCGATAAAATTAAGCATAGATTTGGGATCATTCCAATATGTGCACATTATAAAGAGTCTCATTGTTTATGGAAAGGGAAGCACTGAGGAAGGTTTTTTTTAAATTCTTTTTCTTAAGGGGTTAAATAGAAAATACAATAAACGTGGATATATTTAGTAACCTGTTCCGCTTACAATCTCGAATTAAATTAGCTAGCAAAACTTCATAGACATGATGGGTATCGATTTCTAATGACGATAACGATATACTACTCAGGGGCCGTTGACCCTGCAATCAGCTGTAGTTACTTGAAATAATTATAAGTAAATCTTGTAAATATGTTTTATGAAAATCTTTTTTTTTTTGTTTTGTTGTCATTACCATAAGTAGTGATGGCCTAGTGGTGTGACTGTGAGACTGCCAAGTCCATAGGTCTTGGGTTCGAACCCAAAGCACGCACCTCTGACTTTTCGGATTCTTGTATTATCATTACATAACATCACGATTGTATTCCCCGATGGGCTGGGCAGAACTGGGTTGAATAATTATCGCTTGCTTCAAAAACGGTGAAGGAAAATATCGTGAGGGTCCCCCTCACGATATTTATCTTCCTTTTTTCGTTATTGCTTGAGAGATATTTCTCGACGGCATGTTAAATCAAGTCAGAGGCCCATGGGTGGCTTTAAAACTCTGACTCTGACATCAGGTACTAACCTGGTGTCACAGTTTTAGGTTTACGTTAGTTAATTTCACGCGAAAAGAAGAAGTATGAATAAATATACCATACGTCTGTGAAGTTACCTAATTTAACGGGACCCTGTGTAGTCACGATATTCTCTTGGATTCAAAATATTATAATATTATCGAAGCTACACAAAAACGGAATCTATTACTCAATAGATTCCGGTTTTGTGTTGCATCGGTAACACACAATTGTTTATACAATCGATTAAAATTACGGGATATGATAAACAAATCACAGCAGTATGTTTTGTATAATGCTGTAAAACTGTAATGTGAAGTTATTTTGAGCTGACAACTGTTTTTTATCACTTTAGCAAAGTAATATAGCGTTATTCTCGTCTTAATGTTCGCGGAATCAGATACATTAAACATTTATCGTAAATTACGTATGGAAGCATCTAATTATAATTCTATACATATTATAAATTGAAGTCGCTTTCCTGTCTGTTTGTGTGATCGTGCTGTTCTTCTAAATTACGCAACGAATTTTGATAATACATTAGTATTAGGGATGTAACGATACATATTTTTTCCGATACGATACCGATACCGATTATTGTAGTAAATAATCGGCGATACTATGTCTATTTATAGCCATTTCTAAAGAGCCATAAAAAATCCTGAAAGAACTCTCTCAACGAGGCATCCTCAGGATGACGATTGACTTGTGTGACGCGAGATCTCTGCGTTCAGCACTCGGTGTGGCAACACGCCATGTTCGGGTTTACGACAAATCAATCGCCATCCTGAGGATGCCTGGTTGAGAGGTGAAACACGTGTCGATTTCTTTCAGGGTTTTTTTATGGCTCTTTAGAAATAGCTAAGCGGAACAGGTTACTAATTATATCCACGTCTATTTTATTTCAGTTGTTTCTAGTATTTCACGAGTCACGGCTAGATTTTACTTCAAAAGCTTACAGAGCTAATGATAATGGAGTAGATGAAAGAGATAGCAGCATCTAATTCCCTATATACGTGAACAGGACAGTAGTAGAGCAATTCTTTCAGCTAACTCTGTTACCTAATGTCAGCGGTCATAACCATTGTCTCTTTAATTTTTTGGGCAAACGAGGCGAACGGTTGAAAACATTTATTGGTGTACCCTGCTTACCTTCTATTATATATAAATGAAAATACTCTAAAGAGACTGGTAACAGCTCGTTTTATATGAGGAGTCGAGCAGAATGTGTGAACCAGGTGCAATAATTTTAACTGTAACTAGGTGAACCCATAAATATGAATAGCTTTTATAACGGGAGCATTGATAAATTGTTACAAACAGTTGTTTCATATATCTGTCTATAAACAGAGTGTCCAGTAATGAAAAAATAGAAAAATTAAACCCAAAGTAGTACCCTATTTACCTATTTTTTTGTTTTTTGGTGGGAAATTATCAAATAACTTCTCCTGCTCTGGGCGGAGCGAGAGGGTGTGTCAGACTCTTACTGACTAAAACCCACCCGTGTTCCTTCAGGTCCTGTTGCCGGGGGCTACGATCTCCCTTCCGGTTTTCTTTGCAACCTCGGCAGAGTACCTACTTACCTAAGATAACCTACTTACCTAAGATACCATTTTTCTTATACTCTGCAAATTCTTGTCACATTATTTAATGCGCTCTCTGTCGGCTTAGATACGTTGGTGCGTACGTAATATAATGATTAAAAAAAACAGTAGAAAACCGATGGAATTTATTCATTTGTGGTCGTGGTGAAGAAGAATGTAAAATAAGGTTATAAAAGTTAATCAAATATTTTAGCTACTACTTGAGATATATTTTATTTTTATTTTTTTTAACAGCCATAATGTCTATTTTATGTTATTTCAAGGTAATCCATTCTTTACCAGAGACCCTGCATATAAAAATCATTTGCTGTGCGTTAGTCTAGCAAAAACTCGAAAATGGGTCGACCGATTTTTTTTTTTAAATATTTTGTTCGCCTCAATGTTTATCGCAAATAAACGTTTTTTCTTTCTTTCTTTTAATACAGTCAATACTGGGGTGGTTTGGGAAAAAGAAAATTAGGAAAAACCCAAAGAAATAGCCGAAAAATCGATTAAATCTAAATTTTGGTCACGTGGTATGAAGTTTACAGGGTCATACTTACTGATAACTGAGTATTTCTGATTAATTATGGCCATTTTACAGTGAAATCTTTACATATAATAAATCGTAGCGAAAAAACTAGGAAAAAATGCATTATTCTTTACAATAACTTTGTACTGTGTAACTTTTACGTGTTTTGTGGACGGAAGAATAGACAAAATGACAGATTGTGAATCTGTCATTTTGTCTATTCTTCCATCGACAAACTCTATTTCTATTGTGGTCATGCTATGCATGCTGAAAGAAATTAGGGCAACCGATTTTATGGGTAGATTTTCTATTGGAATAGAGTACAGCGGGCTAATTGCTACCATATCAAACATAAGTGTGGCAAAATACACGTTACGTTACGTTGTTCAGCAGACGAATTTTTTAAACATGACACAATAAATCAACATCTTTCGGAACGAACTCTCAATCACATTGAAAGTTCGTTACGCAAATAGGATGCAGGTAACTTACCGACACAAACCAGGTAAGGTATCTCCCTGTACACGTCGAGGCATATGACAGGCGACTCTGTGATCACAGCGTATTCGGGGTAAGCCGGGTTCTTGATGCTGTACAGGCATAAGCACCCAACCTTCTGCTGGCAGGTGAAGTCCACTGTTAAACAAATATTGGAGATTAAGAAACTGCCATAGCATATGAGAGCCTATCAATTGAATCTGGTGTCAAAGCTCATATGAACTTATACAGGTTGTCATTAAAATATGTGGTCCGCAATTTGGAAACATCCTGTTGTTAGTTTTTTCAAACCCCGTCATTGGAATAACTTGAGATTGGAGACTAGATCTTGATTTGAAAAGGCTAAAACAATACAGGGTGGCAGGGAAATTGACAGGAAAACTGTTACAATGGATTCAGTACCTACATGATTTTGAAATCCCCTGCGTTGAAATTTTTCGACGGATATTTAAAAAAAGAATCTGCTATTTCATAGAAAAGTGCAATTCCTTCGCGGTCAAAACGTATGGAAGAGCTGATTTAAAAAAAAAAAATTAACCGACCAAAAATTTCAACGCAGGGGGGTTCAGTATCATGTACTGAATTCATGGTAACAGTTTTCGCGTCGATGTCTCCCTGCCACCCTGTATTTTCCCAATTTTTCACGACGCGTTGTCATTTAGCTTTACCATGTCACTTTTCTTGTCAGTCAGCGGTCGAACTCGTGTCAGTGCTGTCCTCTAGTGGTTGAACCATTTCAACCACTAGATTCAATTAGATGATTATCCTTTCGGCAAGCTGTTACATTCAATTGAGAAAAAGGTGCTCGAACCCTCCAACATTTTGCTGTGCTAAAGCCCGTATTATGAAATCGTCCTTGATTTGGCAATAGGGACATTGTGTGGAGTTAACTGATAAAGCAAGGACAGATGTAAGAATAGATGGTGTGTAGTAAAGTTTGTATTACGCTCCAGTGACGTAGTGCTGTCTATGCGTTATTTCCAGTTCAAAGTGATGGCGCTAAAAGTACGTGGGAGCCATTCTTTAAGAGGAGGCACCCTAAATTGTATGTTAATGTGCATTAATATTCTGAAAAAGTCACGCATACAATAAAAATGGAACTTTAGTATATGATTTATTGGATCTTTTTCTTTCCATATATAAGACAGTTACGTATTTATGTCTAAAATAATTGTTGACAGTAAGAAAATATGGTTTATTATCCAGATATAAGATATTTTTTCTCTAGATCAACTATTACTTTAGATAAAAACGAAATAAGAACACGATATTTTGTTCCCTGCTCGAACATGACTAAAAAGTGAACGCGATATTCAACTTGTATTACTGATGTGTTAGTGTTTAGCACATAGTGCAGTAGTGGGGTGCATGGGGGCGGAGTTTGCGTGAAAATTGTCTTTTGAGTGTCTGGTCTTAAGCCTAAAGAATGGCAGAAAAGAGGAAGTCTAATGAAATTATTTCCATTTTGTAGCATATTCGAGTATCAACTCTAGAGTTGTAGCATACCTGTGAATTTCACAACTATATTTCACGGTCAGTAAACTTTAAAAAAAATATATGCGAAAAGAGCGACGACGATGGTTTAAAAAAATAAAGTATACTTATATTTTTAACGTGTTGACAGTCCCCATTTAATAAAACCATTATACTATGTCTATTCTTGCTAAAAGGTGTTTAAAGAGTTACTCAGTTCATTAAAACAGATTACCTACAAACAAACGAGGAGCCAAAAATACAACATGTTTATATTAAAAGCGTGGTGGAACGTGACCCAAAATCGTATGAGGTCGGCCATCTTCGGCCACCTTCGGCTCTCATTGTTGCAGCGACGTTCGTAATGGACTCGAGTGTCGGTATTCAGCACCTATATTGACTAACCGTTGTCATCTCAATTGCTTCCTATTCAAATTGTGAGGCGAAACTGTTTTGGGACAATGTGTGAGACAAATGGGCTTGAAAAGTTACAGATGATTTATATGAAGGCATATATGCATGTGCCAACAAGATGGGAAAATGCTGATAGCTTTTTACATTTCTTTGATGTTGTAAGTCAATGATTCTTTAACATGAATGTTTTGGTAAATGTAGTGAAGCATTGTGTTTGTCTGCCTATTCATCGCCTGATTGTTTTTTACTATATTACTAAAAGGGAAAAAAAGTATTCATTGGCAAAATACACGTTGTTTTAACTTACAAGATCCATAGGCAACGGTAAACAAGTCCTGGTAGTATGGGTTCCACTGGATGTCGCAGACAGCATGGCTTCTCATAGGATCGAATTGGAACTTCCACAGAGGCAGCAAAGATCCCATACCTTCACGGAACTCATCTGATGGATCGTCCCAATAACGGTAGTCTTGAGCTGAAAACGATATGCAAATTGTTAGGAATATGATTTAAATAAAGTTCTATCTACGTGGAAAACTGTTGTTTTATGGCCTATTTTGAGATTTTTATAAAACTCGGGAGCTCTCCGCCCTAGTGGGCTTTAATGTGGTTGTGGTTAGAAAAGTGAAAATAAGGAATATCTTACGGCAGAGTTATGATTTTCAATAAGAATATTTTAAAACCGTTTGAATTGAGCGCGGAGAGAGGGGCGCAATAGATTTGTCGTTCGGTCTTGCGGATTCATCAGTCGCGATGTTTCAGTGATTAGGTGCGCACCGTGCGTACGCTCTCGAAGCGTTTTTGAGGGGAGGAGAATTGTACGTTACGGCTCGGAGGCAGTTTTGTTTTGACTTTAAATTTAAAAAAACAATCGACTAAAATGTCAGGTTTCTTTCCTAACTCTCTCGCCCTATTTATTTCAGAATATACAACAAAACTTGTTTTCCGTAAAATAGAACGGATAGTAAGTCATATGGGTATTTTCCTTCAGTTTCAAAGTCGTCTGGTATATAAGAGAAGATAATATACAAAATGCTATGATACCGATGTCATCGTAAATGTTCTGGTTGACGAGTCTCTCGAGGATGGCCCAGGCCTCCCGGATCCTCTGCGCTAGCTGCTCGTCATGGATCTGCTGCTCCGTCTTCGCGTGTTTCGCCTTCTTCTTCTTCAGCTGTGTTGGTTACAAGAAAAGGTAGTATTATATAGTATTCGATTCAATAGACTGTCGTGATTAATGCCCTAGTCGGCGAACTCGTTAGTCAATAGAGCCAAATATCAATACTATAACGACTAAGATTTCTTATGAGAGCCAATCCTTTTCTGTAATTACTAATTGTCTCAATAAACTTTCCCATCCTCTTTCACTCCACAACGCTTTCTAAAATGAACTTGCTAGGAAGTAAGATGCCTTCATCATCAGCGACATATCGGCTGATAATAATATGATGAAGATGAAGGAAGACATCTTCGACCACCGCGGTCGGTTGACTGGCCGATCGGCGGCCGAACGAACCTCGGACCCCCGCGCTTATCTCTGTCTACGCTCGCTCTCATGGCTATTTGTACAGAGCCGCACTTTATACGCTAAAGAGCCGCATGCGGCTCGCGGGCCACGGTTTACCGAAAGTGGTCAGGTAAAGGTGAAATTGGTCTCATGTGGCCAGAGTAGGTACAGGCACAATTACTAGAATAACGTCGATAATAAAAACATAAAAAACTTATCTATGAAAAAATACATTCTTTATATGTGTCAACTTCCATGGTAATCGGTCAAACGGTGTTAAAGTTTATCACTCTCATATAAACCAACATCCAATCAATCTGACTAGCCTTTTCCGAACTATGTTAGGGTCGGCTTCCAGTCTAAGCGGATGCAACTGAATACCAATAACCTGATGGGATTGATCTGTGCGGCTGTTATTACTTAGCCACAAGCTACTCCAACCTATTTTATGGAATTTATATGGAAGTTTGAGGGATTACATAGCTGGTGCAATTTTCTGAAAGATCGATGGAAAGCTAGCCATATATGGTTATTTTTACACTGTCCTGAATAGTCAAAATCAATTAATATCAAAGCATTATACAACTGATTATTGTGCATCGTGCGCTTGCGCTGATCTGCATTCAACATTAGATAAACAGAGCAAGCAAATACATTAACAAGTAGACGTTGAACTAATATTTATTTAAATGTATTATTGATACTAATTTGTTGTAGTTGTAAGCGGTGCGTGGAAAACTACTACTGTCTATTCCTATTTTCTAGTTAAAATGGAACAAAATACAAACTCCGGCGCACAAAAGCATGATACTTAAGGCGACGATAACCGACTTTTAATGATTTAATACTGAAGATGACGCCTAAACGAGTAGTGTGAATGATTTGGAAAAAATATATGTTAAATAAGAGCATTTTTAAAAATATTTTAATATAGTCGTTTTTGGGATTATGTTTTTATTACATAATGAAATTAATTTGTAAAGTAATGTCTAACGCGCATTAAAAACTGAGAATCTTGCAAAATCTATTAAGCGTATTTTTCTAAAACCTTCACCATTTTAAAGATAATTTAATTATTAATCTTTTAGTATACGTATTTTATTCAAATACCTTTTAAATGTATAATAAATTAATAATGCGTCTAATTTGAGACAGCGCTCCTTGATGGGCGATTCCTATTGCTGGCTGGACGTACGACGCGTTGCGTGAGCTCAGTACAGGACACGCAAGCTAACCACTCAAGGTCACTGTCATATATCTGCGTCTTGAATGATAAAATATTCACATTTCGGTATAAATGTGCTAATTCGTAGATTCAATACTCCACTGAGGATCATCATGGATATGGCATGAACTTTGTAAATCACTAGCTTCCGCTAGCGAATTTGCCCGCCTGATATCTTTATAAATTATAGCCTATGTTACTCAGTGATAATATAGCATTCTACTGGTGAAAGAATTTTTTAAATCGGTCCAGTAATATTTGAGTTTATTCATTACAAACAGACAAACATACATAAAATAAAATCTTTTGTCTCTTTATAGTATTAGTTTAGATTGTAGAAATACGTAAGTTATATGTAAATAAACAAATGAAGTATTTTCTTGAGCCGGTGGCGGTACGGCGGGTTAATTTGGGTAGAACTGGAAAATACTTACAAAAATTTTGGCAGATATTTGAAAATAACTGCTGTATTGTTATTGCTACACTTATAATTGTGATCAGGAAGTTCATCTTTCCTTTGGAGCCTTGAGCTACCGAATGCTGGAGAACCATTGTATTTCTGCTAAAGTACTTACCTATTTTTATTAAACCCCTCTCTTTGAAAATATTCATAAAAAAAACTAACGGACCTGACAGACGATGACCTGTCCGAACAGCGCTACCTACTGGGTCCAATTGTATTTTGAAACCATCCAGGGACCCACTCAAATATACTCACAAAATTTCATCCAAATCGGTCCAGCCGTTTAGGAGGAGTTAGATGACAAACACATTTACAGAAGAATTATGTACATATTATATATAAAGAAAATGTTAATGCAAACGAATATGTACATGACCAAAGATTAATTACGTAATTTATTTGTGATTACCCTTTTAGGTTTTTCATCCTCCTTTTCCTTCATTTTCTTAGCGTAGTCTTCTTGGTAGAAGTCAAAGATGATGCTCTGCAGCGCTGTGGCCCCATAGTTAGCTCTCGGCGGCGGGATCGTCTGTGTGTCCACCGACTACACACAACACATAGAGATTACGTCTTGTTCAGATGTATTTGTGGAGCAGCGTGCGCGGCGGCCGCTCGTCTACACACTGTTGCGTACGAAATCCCCGGATTGAAGTAGATTCGGGAGGAAATTTTAACAAAAGAAAAAGGATTTTGTAGTGTTTGTGCTGTTCAGTAACTACGGTTATGAAGATATTTTAATTAAACGTGAGTATAAAACTAGTCTTAAATGTTTTTTCGTGTATTTTGGTGAATGTTTTGTGTATCCAAATCTATCTACGATCTGCGTAGCAAAGTGTTATTAATAAATACGCAATATGCATATCGGTCGATACGTTTAATTAAAGATAATGTTATCTTTTGTGTGTAGTTTAGGTACATATCTAAAGAAAATGAAGTTAAAAGATAAGGTTTTATGAATGATAAGTAAATAGGCGGTGTAGTAATAGAAATATATAATTACTTTTCGCTGTAAGTGGCGTGGAAATTAAAAATATATACAGTGTGGATCAGTAAACAGTTAGTACGAAGGTAGTTATAGTTTTCCCTTTATGCAATATCTAAAAAAAACCCTATCCGATCCGAACGGTGTACAGGTACTGCAATTTTTTAAAATTATTATTGAAAATGAAAAAGTTATCGCTACAATCTACATTTCTAACATTACATAACATAACATCACGCCTTGTTTCCCCGAAGGGTTGGGCAGAGGTGTCCCTGTAGCAGGTTCACCCACATTTCGCCAGTTATGTTTTTTAAGTCCCATGTAATAGGGGGCGAGCCTATTGCCATCAACCGAGCACAAATCCAGACTCCAGGCTGCTATTGAAAATTTTCAGATAGAAAAACCCAATAATACTTTGCCCGACCTGGGAATCGAACCCAGGACATCTTTTTGAGGCGCGAGTGGAACACAACGCGCCGTCGACCCGGGCCTGGTCCTTATCGGACGGCGAGCTACCCATTGCTCACCGTCCGCTAGCCCGTGCCTACGGTGAACGGGAATCGGCCTGCGATTCCCGACGCCCAGTGCGTCCCCTGCGGCGGTTAGGGGTGTGAGGGCGCGAAATTTGCCTCACCCTCATGCGCTCCGGGCGCGTGACGGCCTCCCATGCCCTCTCGCTCCGTACCATGGCCTGTACCAGGGCCAGACGCGAGAGATCACCGCCTCCGATCGCCTCCAGGAAGAGCAAGTCACCCACTGACATTTTATCCGTGTACATAATAAAACATGGATCAGGTAGGGGCCATAGGCCTTTCATTGTTCTAGATAACCAATCCATTATAGTTACCCAAACCCGTAGCTCAATATGTTTTATTTCATGTTCTGTAATAGTCCTGTACCAACCGGGGGTTGTCCTTGAGTGCACTTTCATAGTGCATACAGGGATAATCGTCGGTTGGTGCCACATTCCATTTAAAATTGTCTCAGGAACCTCTGCGAGTTGGTTTTTTTCCCGTCGTACGCCTTTCAAAGGTCCGGGACCCTTGGGTCCCGAGAAATATCAAAGATATATGAATAAGCTTGATGTAATGGTGATTGATCAATTAGCGCGCCGCGCAATGATTGTCGATGTTACCATTCCGCATGACGAGAACCTCTTTAAAACTGAGAAAGTGAAACAAATCAAATATGTCGGCTTGGCACACGAGGTTGTCAACATACGGAGTGTCAGCTCCGCTATCATTGTGTCGATTGTCTTACGGCCAGTAGCCTGATGGTCGAAAACCTCGACCTACATCTCGCGAGGCTCTCGTTAGGCGGCTGGATGTTGGTATTAATATGGTGTAGGTAGGTACATAATAACGTGCATTCTATCTATCTATCTGGACCAAGAGCCTGATTCAGAAGGCAGTACTCCTTGATTCGGCTCGCATTGAGAGAAGCTACCTGTCTATGGAGCCCTATGATTTTAATTTTTTTATATACCGGGTTATTGGTTACATGTTAGCAATCTGTTAAGGGGGATTTCATTTGCAACCAAATGACCTCTGATGACTCCTATGCCAATGTCAACCATTTTTGAGTAATTTGACATTTTCTATTTTAAAATGTATGAAATAAAAATATAAAAAGTCAAATGATTTGAAAATTGTTGATCTTTACATAGGAGTGAAAAGGGGTTATTTGGTTTCAAATAACCTCTCCTAAATCCCCTTTTGCTGGATTGTCGACATATAACCAATAACCCTATATATATATATATATATTTAAATATAATTATTGTTATGTGTTAAAATGAATAAAGGAGAATAATAATAAAAAAACAACTGACTCGTCTCGGGTAGTTGTAGGTGAGAGCCGCTCGTTCGCAGAAGTTGAACTGGTTGGCCAGCTTCTTGATACGCGGCTTCACGAGGAACACTTCACTCACTACGTCAGGGTCCTCTGAACATTTACAAGATATATTATAACTTTCGTGCGATACAATTATACTTTTTTACTTACACTTATACCGTAAAGTTCTTAGGAAAAAAAAAAGTAGCTTAGACACATGGCTACACATCAAGCTATACATTTCCAGTGTAAGCTAACCTCGCATTGTACGAAAATCCTATACAATACGAGATCAGCTTATACTGGAAATGTATAGCTTGATGTGTAGCCGTGTGTACAACGGTGTACTAGCGCCACTCCTTTAGAAAAATATTATCTCGTGACTGAGAAGGAATTATGAATAACGGCTATTAAGAACCCTCGGTAACTGTGTCCAGAATTTTCTGATACCTTTTATTAAGTTTCATATTGAGACACGAAGCAACAAAATTCGATCTGAAGAAAAGCGGCCACATTCTTCTAGATCGTAATTTGATGCTTAGTGTCTCAATATGAAATTTATAAATGTATTAGAAATTTCTAGACAAACTTACCGAGGGTCTTAAGGGCCTTTATTCCCAATAGTTCCATGTAGCTAGTTCCACATGGAACTACTGCAACTCACTAGTTCCGTGTATGGAACTAGTGGGAGTATTAACAAACTTTAGGCTTTTATTCCCCGTAGTTCCATCATCTGTGAATAACTTGGAAGTAGCTCTCGGCGGCAGCTGCCATGGCGCCGCTCGCTTCGCTCGCTCGCACGCGGTTGGTTACAGTTCTAACCTAACCTATTTCACCCAGTTCAAAATGTCGAATTATACAATCTGCCGCAGAATGTTTTCACTATGGTCTAGTAATCTAGTCGCAGGCAGATTGTATGATTCGTAATTTTGAACTGGGAATTTCGCACGCGAGCCGAGCGAGCGTACCGAGCTGTGCCGCGGCAGCGGTCGGCAAGCGCTACTTCCAAGTTGCTCGCAGAAATGTTTTCACCATTGCCTAATTATACGTGTTTTCGCAATATCCTAGCTTGGGTTTTCGCGAAAATTCGAATGATCAAATATGAAACTCAACTACATATAATCACATGGAACTAAATAGTTGCAGTAAAACTAGTTTAAAATTACATGGAAGTAATGATACGAATTTTTTTTTTTTTTTAATTAATTGCAATAGTTCCATGTGGAAAAACGAATACCAAAGGATCACGCATAGATAACTGGAAGACGCCCAGCCCAAGTAGAACGTCGATTTTGACTGAGTGGCTGGTGGAGTAGTGAATCAGAGTAGATATAGCCGAAAATAGAGTTGTATGGCTTTTGATTGCAGAAGCCAATGACCAACAGTGGACTGCTATGCTATAATACAGGGTGGCAGTGACATCGAAGCGAAAACTGTTACCATTTTTTTTTTGTTGGGGTGAGAAATTATTCAATAACTTCTCACGCTCTGGGTGGAGCGAGGGGGTGTGTCAGACTCTTACTGACTAAAACCCACCAGTGTTCTTTCAGGTGCTCTGTTGTCGGGGGCCACGATCTCCCTTTCGGTTTTCTTCGCCCCCCCGGCAGGCATCGGCCCTAGCGGACCCCGGGTCGACGGCGCGTTGTGTTCTACGCGCGCTTCAAAGGGATGTCAGCAGAATTGACGGGGTCCGCTAGGGCCGATGCCTGCCGGGAGTGCGAAGAAAACCGAAAGGGAGATCTTGGCCCCTGGCATAAGGGCAACCGAAGGAACACGGGTAGGTTTTAGTCAGTAAGAGTCTGACACGCCGTCCCGCTCCACATTCATGTACTCAATCCATGGTAACAGTTTTCGCGCCGATGTCACTGCCATCCTGTATAGTAATTTTTATAATTGTAATACAGTTGCTGAATGGTCGTTACGCTGTGGTACCATTAATATAATATGAAATTAGCGAAACATTACTCTAATCGAAAGAAAAACATGAAAACACGCAACGTCTAAAAATGTCATACGCACAACTTTTCAAATAATTTCGTGCTCAATACAAAAATCTTTTGCTATACTTTACATATTATTTCCATTACGCAGTCGGTGACAAACTTTTGTTGGAGATTCCCTAAATATAGATTTGTCCAAAAAGCTAGAAATGGGTACAAAACTATTTCAAAGTAGTTTGTAGTTTTGGACTCATTCATATTTACATAGCGTAATAGCTTTCTGTAATCATAACTACAATATAATATTATCAATGCGAAAGTGAGTTTGTTTGTTTGTTACCTACGCTTTTACGCTAAAACGGCTTAACAGATTTGGATGAAATTTGGCACATGGGTAGACTATGATATGGAAAAGGACATAGAATACCTTTTACCCCGAAATCTCCATGGAATCGAGACTTATGCGGGTGAAACCGCGTGGCACAGCTAGTTTATTACATTTCGAAGTCGTTCGAACGACTTCAGCCTCTTGAATTTTTCCTTGAATAACCTGAGGGTTGGTGAGGGTTGTAGCACAAAGGTACTTCGAAGTTTTAAAGTTATTATTATCATAACGTAGGTTAGACCTAATCATAAGTGGAGGACTTTTCCGTATTTATTAGACCCACACTGATATTTCAGTCATGTCTGGCTGAACTAGCAATAAGTAATCTTGATAGACACAAAGGTGGCAAACCACCATTGGCCACTCCAACCTATTACCATTCGTGCACTTTAAATTAGGACTAGCTTTTGTCAGAGGCTTCGCCCGCGTGCATGTCGGCAATTATCCCACGGGTTCCACGGGTACTACCGGGGTAAAAAATATCATATGTACTATTCCAGGTCATGGTCTACCCGTGTGCCAAATTTCATTCAAATCCGTTCAGCCGTTTTAGCGTGAAAGCGTAACAAACAAACAACCCTCATTAGGATTTTGGTTCATGGTTACGGGTCCTACTTGTTCTAAACTCAAGTCAAACTCTGACTGAATGTTGAACGAATGAATGAAACGAAATGATGATGTCATCGTATATTTTATATTCGTTGTCGAAATGGAAGACCTCTTGGCCACGTGGCGCCAACTGGTGGTGTCATTAATTCAATTATAGGCACTTTTGAATTTTTTTTTTTTCGTTTCGATGGTACATCTATCTTTCTTAAACTGTTGGGACCCAGCCGGTGGGCACTTTTGAATTGTCAAGAGTCAGTCAGTCAGCGTAGTAGGTTCCTATGGAACGCATGCATGTACAGGGGTCGTGGGGTATCCATATAAAGTCAAGTTTTATCATTAAAACGTTGTTTTCTTAAAAATATAAAAACGTCAGAATAAAAACACAACCGACATCCAAAAAAAACACTACAAAGAAATAACTTTAAAAATAAAAATAAAAACATTTTACAAAAAAAAAAAAAAACAACTGGTTTCCAAAAAAACACTACAAAGTGAAAAACTACTTTAATTTCGGAAGTCGGTGGCAAAAAACGAAAATTCAAAACACATGGACTTCCGAAATTAAAGTAATTTTTCACTTTGTAGTGTTTTTTTTGAAGCCAGTTTTTTTTGTTTTTGTAAAACGTTTTTATTTATCACTTTTTGGTTGTGGTACATACCCCACACAAATTCGAATACCTGCTGAATATAAATAACAGTGAAAGGAACTTATAATATCATCCACATACTAACTAAGTAGGAAAAAATACGTATTATTGAAGCTAACTCAAGAACTACCCAAGCAAAGTTAATAAAATTTATATGGGACTACTTCTGAAGTATGACCTACCAAACAAAAAAAAATCATCAAAACCAATTCGTGATTGGCGGAGTAATTGCGTTAAAAACAAAAAAAAAAAAAGTTGAATTGAGAACCTTCTCCTTTTGGAAGCTGGTTAAAAAGACGGAACTTAGATTTTCAATATCTCCATAATGAGAAGGTTCCCAGGTATGTTCTAGTACAACAGTCTTTCTCTCGGCTTCGTAAAGCGTCTTTTTACTCCAGTTATAAAATGCCTGCACTTACTTTCTTCTATTGCTTCTTGCGCCTCCTCGTCTTCTTCCCCTTCTGTCTTTGGCTCTGCATCTTCAGCTGCAGGTGCAGCGTCTTCATCTTCTTTTACTTCTGCAGGTGCTGGTGCCGCTGGCTTTTCATCTTCTGCTACATGATCCTCTGATAGAATAAAGGACACAATATTTGAACGTGAATTCAGTTTTTTACTTATTAGGTACACTAACCAGTTCCGCAGATAATTATGGAATTCTCCCAACCGTGCAGCCTATAAAGACGGTTTGTCCTTAAGCCGTCTAAGGTTTTTTGGATATTAATTGAAATCGTTGAAATGATTGCAAATGTGATAGGCTTTCCCTGACATAGATACGAAGAAGGCATGATTAAAATGTTAAATTTTCAAAAAAATACCAACATGAAACGAAAGCTGTCTTGTGAATGTCATTATAGGCAAGCAATTGTGCGCGTTACTACATTTTTCAGTCCGTTACTCAATATTTCACAAAGATACCGATCGAATATCGCAAAAATAGGTCCTCCGCGTGTAAGTACGAATAAGAAAGCCGTGATATAGTCGGCGTATAATTGTCGGTGTGCCTTAATTTTGTTACTGCAAACTATTTCGACGTAGCTCTCGCCGGCACCTCCACTCGCGCGTACTTGGTCACTGTTCTAACCTAACCTAACCTATTTGGTCAGAGTGCCCTAATAGTATTACTAGATCGTGCTCGTATCATAGTTTTGTTCCTAGTACGACAGTTATGAACCGCTTTCATATAACTATATTACGGCTTTAACCATCTTACTACGACAGCAATACATATTCTAAATTCAATGGATTATCGTGTCAGATTAAGGGTAAGCCAAAACGGCATTACAATGGTTTATCATTAAGAAGATCGTTACATTTGTATTGTGAATAGAAACACGTGGAATGAAAGTACCTACCTTGTTATTTATTAGCGTTGAGAAGGGTTCGTTTCTCTATTGTATTTAGCTAAGAGAATATTCCGTTTTGTTATCTAATAATCCCAAAACTTCGATGTCCTTAATATGTGACTAGAACTGATTTATACAAAGTCAGAAGGCTGATTCTCGTAATAAAAAAACCTTCAAAATCTAGCGGCAATCTCATCTCAGCGACAAGCAATGTAAAAAACTTGTCAAAAAGATACCCCTTGGTAAGTCTGGTTGTCAGACTTTCAGGCTTCTGACGACCCGTAAGGACTGTCAAAGATCCACGAATGACAGCCGGGACCAACGGTTTAACGTGCTTTCCGAGGCACGGAGGAGTCTCGGTATGTAAAGATGGTCACCGATCTACAGACCAACCAGGGCAAGCGTAACCGGATGAATCGACCCGTGCGGCTGTTATTACTTAGCCACTGTAAAACTGTAAAAAAATCAAAATTATTCCTCGGATTAAGATATCTAGCGTTGAAAAATTCTGTCCTTAGGGTGGGGTTTAGAGTTAAACCGTAACTTCAAGAAGATATAAGAAGCACGGAGTAAAACAAGATAAGAAGTGTCCTAACAACCATTTCTACCACGAATCTGCGTCTGAAAACCCTGGTATTTATGTTATTTCCTCTTTAAAAGTTAATTTAATTCATCTCCTAAGATGAAGACTGTGTACTAAACAATTTCACACGATGGGATGCAAACCGGAAATTCTCTCGTACTGAATGATACAGGAATTAAGAACCTAAACAAAACTATTCTATAATTAGAATTCTATTTAAATTGCAGTCGTAGAATTTGTCAAGGTGATAAAACCCACGTAAACGAGTCAGAGGCGGAGCGTACGTTTGTAAATCTTGAAACAGAGTGTGTATCTAATGTGTTTAAAAACCATGTGCTTGATACATTATTTATTTACTCAGGTCAGATAATTTATTAAGAGATAAATCTCGAGAATTTAAACATAAACAATCTCTTCACGTATAGAATCGATGATAATATTAAAAATTTTAAGTAAAAAAGAGGAGAGAAAAAACTTTGGGGTAAAATGAATATTCTTAATATATTTTTTAAATGTTGTTATAAGGTTTCAAAATTTGTTGATTCTTTGTATGAGAAGACGCAAGAGAATTTGTTCTTCATTTGCATAGCCTCAGCAGCACAGCAACGCAGCAATGTAGGTTCTTTGGTACCGATGACCTATGATCAATATGCTACCAAAGTGTCCGTACGTCCACTATCCTACTTTGGGTCAGCGTGCTGTGTATCAGCAGCCCTAGCTCTCACACAGAAAGAAAGCTGTATTTGTTATAAGGATGCGTCCGGTAGTAGGAACATTATAAGTGGATTAGGCTGCCTTTCTACCAGAGATGTGATATGATATCAACCAACAGGATCAGGTATACAGGATAAGGTTTTTTTAATCGCGCCAAGGGCATGGTTTTCATACCAAATCCGCTACACCACTTAAATCTGGTGAAATACCACATGGCTTCGTAGCTTAGCTTCATCGTTTAGCTACCATGCATATATCAGTGTATGTATGGTGGAAAGGCAGCCTTTTGCCAACATTATGTATCAGTAAACTACTAGTCTGTTATACCTTCAGGTTTAGCCTCCTCAGGCGCAGTTTTTTCAGGTTCTGGTTCCTCTTCCTCCTCCTCCTCAGTTCTACTCTTCTTAACCTTCACACGTTTCGGTCCAGCGTCATCGAAGCCGACCATGCCTGTAACATGACGATTGACATAAGGTTTCATTGGAAATTCGATTCATTCGATTCGGTTTCATGAATTTGAGTTAATTGATTCTTTTCTTCATTTCAATGGTTACGCATATTTAGATTTATATTTACGTATGCGTCGAACTACAAGAGAGGTACAATTTTAAGTTTACACCTAAAACCGTTGTCTATTTCCATTTAATTAGAAAAACGGGCCAAGTGCGTGTTGGACTACGCAAAATGAAGGGTTCCGTTGTAAGGTTGAATTTATTCCAAATACAAACTTAACATTGTAGTTGAAATACATGTTCTCTCGTACATTCCAACTGCAAATGTAAGTTGTACGCACAATATTGAGAGATTACCATGTTATTTTAAGACCATAGACTTCTTTCAGGTTTTCCTGTAATCTATGAGTAAAGAGTAATACTAAGATTTTTTTTTCTAAATTTTAGGGCCAGTAGTTTCGCAGATAAGGGGGGAATGGTCAATTTTCATCGATTTTCTTGAATATCTTTAAAAATGTTTACTGAAGTGAAAACTTCTTTAGGCGCGTTGGGCAGTTTTGAGATGGGACTAAAACATTGATTTCACGACACCGTGATGACACCACCTTTTGACCATTAAAAAGACATCAACGCGTTGATTACCGTGGTGCCGATTTTTTTTTCTTCAAATTTTTACTTCAGTCGGCACTCCCGGAGTGCCACTGTTTTTTTTTTTAATTATATAAAAAAATTGTTTACGATCTTCGTAACAAACCCTTTCATTTGATTTTTGCACCAACTTTATGAACTGCCTTTTTCAGAACATTCCGCTGCTAATAACATTGATATCTACTTATATCTTGCCTTAACTAAGCTTGCCCTAAATATTATTAAGCAAACTGCTCATCCAATACATCGCAAAATGGTCACTTACCATATCCAGAGGCTATCTGCGCCTTGGCTTCGTCGGAATCCTTGCGTATAGCCGTGCCCTGGTAGACAAACAGCGGATACGCCTTCCCAAAGGTCGGTTTAGGCTTCGTCACAAACAAGCCCTGGCCATAGTGGTACGCCACTTCATCCGCTACCCACTCAGAGTTAATCGTGGTCAGACAACGACCAACCTCTTCTTCAAGATCCTGAGGAAGGTTATTGTGATTAACTTAATCTGTTGTAAGATAAGCTTTTATGGAGTTTAAGAATTATGCCTGTTTTCCTTGAAGAGGTAGGTAGAGGTAAATTTTGTAAGTTATAAACACCCGGGTCACAAATCTGAATGTCCTAATGGAATAAATCAGTTCTGCAATCAAATTAAACTAATTGCTATTTACAGTGTCAGCATTTCAAATTACAAATTGCAGCAGTTGCTGGCAATAACAGTTTGTAGTTTTGTAGTCCTCTAGAGGTTGTTTAGGTACTTCGATTATTATGTATTCCTAAGCTGTACGCATGCGCCAAGTAGCTTTTGAGATTTGTCCCTTACCTTCAGATTTAATATACGCAAATCTGTGCGCTACTTTACTTTTTCTAGAGGGAGACCAAATGAATGGATTGTTTGATGGCTGATGTGAACGAAAAGGGAGTGAATGATAACGTATACAATATATATCGCATACGTATATAACGTGATAGCTGCTGCGGAACAGGGGAGAATGGAAAAGGAAACATTTAGCGCCGGCCCAAAGTAACTAGTCTTCTGTCTGCTCTTGTACTAAGAGCAGACAAAAGAAGATCTGTGCACTAGTTTATTTTTAACTTGTGTTATATTGTAATATCTTACTGCTTCGGTCAGATCCTCTTGGTCGTCAGGTTTGATAAGATTGCGCGGTTTGAGCCAGTCTAGAGTCTCGTCTTCAGCTATTTTGCCACGGGACCCTGCTGGCCCCTCTTTCTGCTAAATAACACCGTTATTCATTAACAAGTACATATACAACACCAAGCACCTCAGCATGATGTGATTACGTACATCCAAGCACTGCAATGTTTTGTTTATTAGCACTTTTTCCTCCGTAACGTTAAGCGCCCGTTTTATCATAGCCTTCAGCATTTTACTTATTTTTTTTTATATTTACTTCAGAAACAAAGAAATACGCAAGCACGCAAGCGATGTCTGACAGCAAATGAAACACTGTTTAGTTTTCTAAACGTTTGAGAACTCCGAGCGGATTTACGAGTAAATATTCTAGAGACATTTGCATATTGTTTGATAGGTCTTTATTGGGGACGATCATGTAATTCGACTATAAATAATTCGAGGCACTTTTAGTTAAGCAAAGCAAGCGTAAACAAACGATTAAACCGTTGCGTGCCCGAAGAATACTGGATTGTATCTTTATCCATAATAATTTGTGTTTAAGTCCCGCGTTTATGGTCTACGCAAAAGTTTCATTGATTTTACTTACGTCAATATCATCATCCAACTTGGAAGAAACATGTGATAATACCGATTCGGAAGACGTAGGTATTAAATCTGTTTCAAAAGACATTTCAACCAAAATCCGCGATCTAAAAATTGCCTTTAACATTAGAAGCGCTAATCAGTACTGCAGTGTCTTATAGCTTTTAGTTCTCACCCAGATACCAAATGAACTTTGACCGAAGAATGAACTAAACTGCATTAATAACCACAGTCACTAATGTACCTGGTACTAGCTAACTACCAATTCTGAACAAAATACGGATAATTTTATTTGTATCACGCGAAGACAGCAAGTTTTTTCCGAGTAATGAGTTTGTTATTTTTATTGATATTGCCTGTATTCAGTATCGAATTGCAAGTTTATTGGAAACGAAATTGAAACATAAATAAATTGTGAAAACTGTATATTTAAAAGGCTATTTAATTATCGATTTCCTGCAAAATACGTAACGGATTCCAGAGATGGATCACATTGTAAAATGCCAGTAAATCCCTCTCTTAGCCATAACGTTTTATTAGGCTAATTCTCAAATTATGAATGGGAAATAAATTAAAGGCAATCATTTTAATCGGCCATAAAATTACCTTTTTCTTTGGGTGGAAAATTATCAAATAACTTCTCCCGCTCTTGGCGGGAGGGCGTGTCAGACTAAAATTCACCCGTGATCCTTCGGTTGCCCTGTTGCCGGAGGCCACGATATCCCTTTCGGCTTTCTTCGCACCTCCGGCATGCATCGGCCCTAGCGGACTTCGTCAATTCTGCTGACATCTCATTGAGGCGCGCGTGGAACACAACGCGCCGTCGACCCGGGCCTGGTGCTTATCGGACGGTGAGCTACCCATTGCTCACCGTCCGCAAGCCCGCGCCTACTGTGGCCGGAAATCGGCCTGCGATTTCCGACGCTCCGGGCGTCTCCTGCGGCGGTTAGGGGCGTGAGGGCGCAAAATTTGCTTCTCCCTCACGCGTTCCGCCTCCTCCTTCGCGAGCATTACCGCTTCGCAGAAGGAGGTGGCGGCCTTCCATTTCCTCTAATTTTATTGATAATGCCTTGTATTCAGTATTGAATTGCAAGTTTATTGGAAATGAAATTGAAACATAAATAAATTGTGAAAACTGAATATTTAAAAGGCTATTTAATTATCGGTTTCCTGCAAAATACGTAATGGATTCCAAAGATGGATCACATTGTAAAATGCCAGTAAAGTCCCCTCATAGCCATAACGTTTTATGAGGCTAATTCTCAAATTATGAATGGGAAATAAATTAAAGGAAATCATTTTAATCGGCCATAAAATGAGCTAACGGTCGTTTGAGCCAGGGTGGAGCTTATTTCAGATTTAAATATGGATACAATGTTTCATTGCGGTGAACTGTTGGATATACGGATTATTTACGAGATTGTCTTCCAAGGAATTTCCTATACCAATGTTTGAGTTTAATATATTTTAAAATTCCTCTGTTTTGTATATTCTTGACGTTTTCTATAGTTCGATTAGATTTTCTATTGGCGTTTGGTATTATTACGAATCGCTTACCAAATCGTCTTTCATGAAGACTTCTTCGAATTACTTGTGTTTGTATTGCTCTAGTTTTTGTTATATCATTACTTCCTTGATTATAATATCGTTAGAATATTTCATATATTGCATCATCGTCGTCACAATAAACAAAAGATAGTTCATCTGGTTTGTTTAAAGTTATAAACAATTTATTTATTAGATTTTATTTTTGCAATCGGTACAAAGTTTACAAATTACTTCCCTAGGCAGGGCGTGTCACCAAATTCTAATTAGTCTCCGTGTCTGGCATTAGCTTGTACAGGGAGTTGAAGTGGGGTTGAATCACGACATCGCGACAATGGTGAGGGTAGACTAACATTCAGTTCTCATCGCATAGTCCTAGGTGAACCCTTTTAGCTGAATAGCTCTTTGGTTTAAACCATAATGCTTATGGAAATAGAAAGTTTGTTTTTCCAAATTATTGCAGGGTTCTGGTAAGTTTTTAATATTTTAAATTTCATAGTAACAATTTCTTGGTTGGTTCTAGAAATTTCGATACTTAGGATGTTTAAATCAAAGTATCTGAGCTCTGCTTTGGTGATAATAGAGAATGCTCATTTAATAGTATAAGAAAATTCATACTTATCCATGTATACTACCTATTTATTCCATGCTGCCATGTCATTATTCTCATGTCTTTATTCATTATCTTGTTCTAAAATGCAATTGAAGTTGATATATTTAGTAACCTGTTCCACTTAGCTATTTCTAAAGAGTCTTAAAAAGACCCTGAAAGAAATCGACACGTGTTTCACCTCTCAACGAGGCATCCTCAGGATGACGATTGACTTGTCGCGAACTCGAACGCGGCGTGTTGCCACACCAAGCACCGAACGCAGATTGTCAGTCAGTCGTAGTTGTGTGTAGTCAGTCTCTCGCGCGAGATCGATTTTTCGCCCCCGTAAACCCCTATATTACAACTTTTATCGAAATCGTTAGAGCCGATTTCGAGAACGTGAGTACAAATATATATACAAATATTGCTCGTTTAATAGTATAGGATAAAAAATTGCTGGTTACTATTTCTATAGGTGATTTGATAGAATTTGATTAGTATCTTTATTTTATGGTATTTACTTTTTACGTATTTGTACAGCAATCTATTTCTTAATGCAAACTGATTCGCTAAACAAATAAATTGTGTGATATATTTGTGGTAGAGCTTTATTGTTTTGTGTACAAGTCATTGGTAAGAAGGTTTTATAGGCTCCTTAGTATTCAGATTAAGTGCTTCGATAGCAGGCATATAAACTTTTGACGTCATGCTTGCTTGAGTCCTCTGAGCTTGTGAGTTTTTTTAGGTACTCTACAATACGTGTGATTTTACGTACTTGTAAACGTCATAAATATATATAGGGTGAAATTGAATTCATGGGCATCCTCTGACGGGGTCACTATACTCATCATTACGAACAACTTTCACTATGAGACCAACGCTGACATCGCAACAAAAAAAAAATCTGCTGTTCCCTACATTTTGACGAGCTATGCGACCATGTAAACGGTAAAAATGTAGGAAACAGCGAATTTAAAAATATAAAATAATGATAAATATTTGCATATATAGTTTTCTACATAGTTACTGTAATCACGTTCTCAAAAACGGTTCTAACGATTTTGATGAAAGTTGCAAAATAGGGGTTTACGGAGGCGAAAAATCGATCTAGCCAGGTCCCATATCTGGGAAAATTGGTTTTCTCTATTTCCACCCAAACCGATAGGTCTCATATCTCGGAAAATTCGTTTTCTCTATTTTCACCCGAACAGAGCTCGGTCGCATAGGTACTTAATATTAAAGCAACATCGTGCCTACCCCAAATCTATTCTAGTACATCACATAACATTTTATGTCCGAGTCAGGGGTGGTACACCTCTGTAGAGGGCCAATTCTATTATTGTAAATCAACATCATACGTCGAAAAGCAGGAATTGAGAACTCTTGGCACGCGTATCATAAGTGGCACGCAACAGGATATTATGTACGGCTCGAAAAAGCACAGAAAGAAAAATAAGGTCAAAATAAATGCAAATGGTTGTTTTTCGATGGCATAGCGTTTCAGAACTCTTGCACCCGATGACGAAAAACGAGTAACTCGGTCGTGTTATCATATAAATGTGCTCTGCGGCAAAATTGGGTTTCGATATTCTATGTGTAGACTTACTGAATTTGGCAGATAATTTTTTTTTCAAACGACCTTTTCAAGCAGCGTATTGCATTACTTACCGAAATGATGAAAACATAGAAAATAAGAACCTCGGTTGCTTTTTAACTTCTGACAAAAATCTTATCGTGAGGTTAAGTGACCTTGAAGTGAGCTGTCATGTCACCTGATTCTAGTGATTGACACTATTGACAGGTCACTTTCGGTTCCCTACAAAACGGTTGAGCATGATGGTGATGATCCACGCATCATATTCTTGAACTGTGCAGGGCCTGCATGGAGGACGACGAGACACCAGCTTATGTGCTGTTAAACAGCCCGGTGGTCGCCACATACAGGGCATGCTTAAAGTACTTTGGTAACCCAGGTACCCTGCGTGACATTGTCAGTGGCACCAAGGCGTTGCTGGCCTTCTTTGAGGAGCTGGGGTGAATCGAATAACCGATTCTCACCCGCACGCTAAAAACGCGCTTTGACGTGGAGTAGCGGATACCAGCCCGTATTACCTAACGGGCGCTGTCGGTTGAGACTAGTCATTTCTTAACTGCCTGGGTTTATTTTTGATCTTATATTTTGAATTGTTTATTTATTTAATTTTTGAAGTGAAAACTTCTTTAGGTGCGTTGGGATTTTTTGAGATGGGACTAAACCATTGATTTCGCGACACCAGCTTTAAAAAGACATCAACGCGCGATACATTATTTCTTGCACGGTAAAATTGTTCAAGTTTTCACTTCTATCGGCACTCCCAGAGATGCAAATTTTTTACATTATTCTCACATATAGAAGCAACAAGAATAATGTACCCAGGATTTTGTAATATCTTAATTTAAAGGAGTGTTCTTGGAGTTTTTTCCCGTTCCTCTCTATAGAGATCTACGTTTTGGAATGGGCAACTAGGTTCAACTTTCTGACTAGCTGACTGACTTTTTGACAGTTCAAAAGTGCCTGTAAATGGTTTAATTGAAATAAATTCTTTGAGTCTGCGGTTGAGTTTGAAACTTCAAGCTTACTTTGCCTAAGTTTTCACAGAGGGATGCTTATAGAATAGGCCGGCCGGCATTATTGATTAGCGCAACCCTAAACCGAGCTTTCAAATTCAAATTAAATTCAACTTCGCCCATTCTAAATTATAAACAGTAATATTATTAAACATAAAACATTTTATTTGATTTTTACTTCCATTACGCATCAGGCTCGCGTGATTGATTTGGAATGATGATGCTCGATCGATGGGACGTAGGACAGTATCTGATAGCAGTTATCGTGATAACCAACAGTTCTAACAGATTGCCTTTGTTAATTCTTATTAGGGAGCCACAGTCGTAGGTTAGCTGTCGGTTCGAACTGTCGTGGTGAAATGGAGTTAACTAATTTGAATGTTGAAGTTTTGAAGCAGTTTTGATGGCGAATTGTAGGTAAGATTTTACCGTAAATTTTAATTTAATTCTACGAATCTTTTGCTGTGCTGAATACGTATATGTATGTATTATGCGGGGGCCGCATCTGCGTCTATCGTCGTGACAAAGCTTTGCACAGTGATACAATAAACACAGATGTGACCATTCTCACTATCGGTTATCGTCGCAACATATCGGGCTGCGTAGCACATGTCGCCTGGGTGGCGGTACATAATAAACGTGGCGCTTGGTCGGGCTACCGTACCGTTGGTCATTTCGACTGTTGTTTCCGGACTGCGTAGACGCTTTGTCAAAATAATGGAGAGCCATCTTGGATTATTGCATGATAATTCGTTAAAATTATGAAGCCGCAAATTTGACCACGTATTAGCGCGATAACTTTTTAGCGAGCAAAACATACGCAGCTTTGGCTCGCATTGCTTTGCCACGATAGACGCAGATGCGGCCCCAGCACTAGAGAAAACATTCTCCAGTTTAAAAGCTACACTCTTAACAATAGTTTCTTTTCAAATACGGAAATTTACTTAATTTACTTTGTGAATACGATCTGCAGTGACTTTTACATCTTTTAAAATATCAGACGATTAGCGAACGATCTATGCATGATGCTGTCATACACAGCGCCAGATTATTTCCATCGAATTCTCCAATTGATGAAAGATAAAACGGACTTCAATTAATGTGATAAGACTAAACTACAGTTGTTCAAGCATTGCTTTTAGCGTTCAGAGCAAAATTGCAACTTCACTATAATACCTCACGAAATATACCGAAGCATGGGATTTATACGAAGACAGGGTCACAAGGCGTGCAATGAACGTACACATTATGATTTTTGTTGAACAAATAAATTATCTATTCCAAGATTATGCAGTGATTTATCCAGTGAGGTGCCTTAACACACAGTATGTAAAATATAAACAGCTTTTTGGCTTCAGCATATCATCGATTGTTGTTACAAGATTGGCCCCAACATTTAGATATGCTAATACCAATAAAGTAGGCGAAGACGGTCACAAACGGCAGCCAATATTGGCCAAGACAGACACAAACACAAGTACAAGGTCGTATTTACAATGGAGTGACGCACACGCATGCTGTGTCCTAAGGACCGTTACTCACTCTCAACCGCTTTAGTAGTGCCAATCCTATGGATTTCTCCTTGGACTTACTTCGCCAGAGTTCTGGTAATTTCTTTTTCATCCCTTTCGGGCTAGGGATCTAAATCAGGCAGCAAAGGATTATTACAAGTATTTACGGTATATGTGAATGTATGTTCTGTGTTTCGCATATGACATGCCTGTACCTGTAGTTTGTGGTGTTGGTCTTCGTTAGGTAAACCTATGTGAATGTCATGTTTATAATCGGTTTACTTACGATGAACTCTGTAAAACAATTGCTTATAAAATCGAGCTACGAGTTTAACGTTGTGAATTTTTTTATGAGCAGCTGTTTAGTCGTTTATGTAAATATTCTGATGCGGTTCAAGGAGAGTTTTCACTCTCCTTGAACCGCATCAGAATATTTAGCTCTGTGATATCATCTTTTGGAATCTAGAACAGTTTCTATTTCACTGTTTTACTGGTTAAATATTCCTTTGGCATTGAATTGACAACTTGAAGATAAGTGCTTGAGATCTCCACTAGGCCAAGATTAGTTTCTGTACCATTATTTGACATGTAAATCGGTCTGAACTCAGATAATTATGTTAATTTTATTCGAAACAAAATGTAAGTAGTAGGAACAGTTTGCGAGGAGCAAATATCGATCGATGGGTTGTAACGTTTGTGTTTGATCAATGTTGTTACTAGGTAGGTACTTACATATTAATACACGAAACAATATTCGTACAATACACTTAAGTATCAATAAACCAATCATTTCGTAACATTGTAATTTGAACACAGTTTCAATTATTTTTACTCAATAATCAGACGTTAAATTATTTGAACATTTAAAGTTTCTTTTATGAGTTCATGTTTGGAAAACTTATTTCAATGTTTGAGAAATGATTCAAAGACATTCCTTACCTTCTTAGGAGCCATGATAAGGCACTCGTATAAATAAAACTAAAACAAATTACAAGTAAATACAATAGCTATTATTTCAAAAATCTTGACTAGGAGACGAAGTTTGACAAAACGTAAATAAATTTGACAGTAAGTCCATGCAGTAAGTAGTGTAAAACGCCGCTGCGCGCGCAGACCTCGGTTGCCATGGCAACAGGGCGGAGCGCCCCTCATCCCTAGTTGGGCTGCAGTGCTGTGTAGTTTTGACGTGTTTTGCCTGTTACGACGGTATCATCTGGTGCTCTATCCCCACTTAAGGTACCTCTTTAACCTTCCCTATATAATCCAGTACTATTATCCTTGTAGATACGGAACTATAGTCGTTTGTCGTCAGTTATATTTAGACTATGGTCATGATATTCATAAGGTGATTGACAGTGGTAATAGGTGACCGTTATGTCCTTTACGAGCGGCGTAGGTGTCCAATTAGTCGAATTGTGCGTAGTGTTAATACCGCGGGGGTCGAATTAATAACACATTACATTAAGTGAAGAGTAATATTCATAGTGCACGATATATTGTAGTAACAATTCATTGAGGTAATGGAAACAATGGTATAAGCAAACAATGGACAGATAAAAGCTGGAATTGTATATTTTATGAATGACTATAGGCCACATTTCCCGGGCTATGAAAAGCGTTCATGCAGTCGCAGTGTATAAAATCAAATAATTTCTGTATAATTATGGTGCCGGAATAACACGAATTAGTATTTATTTGTGCTCAAGGCATGAGCATAAGGAAATTACATATTTTCAGGCGGTTATTAATAAAATTGCGAATTTATTTTTAAACGAAGTGCAAAATTTTCATCGTGCCTGAATGCGTGACCTTTAAAACTCCGTTTATAGTCGACGCATTCCGTTCCTCTCGAGCCGTTCTCAACGTTCACTAAATCAGATTTATATATTTTTAGATCGTTGCAATATGCAGCATCAATCTAAGCTGGATAGAGTCGTTCTATTTTTGTTTACAACACTCTAAAACTTGTTATTGTGTATTTCATTTTATAGCGTTGTTTACAGCAATTGAAAATGATTAGGTTTGGCAGATATCCGAGATATCGCGAGCATCACAAACACAAATTGTAATTTCGTGTCGGAGTTATTGTAACAGAATGAATATTTGTTGAAGCCCTGCAAATGTAACCGAAAGGTCACGGTCTAGACATAAATCATTAATTTGGCTTACCTTGGTTAAGCCCCGTCTGTTATTGCGCTATTATTGTTTCCAATAATTCAATTTAAAAAGAGGAATTGATTTTGCTTTAGGACAGTTTATGACTTTTGACTCACGAATTTCACAATAGCACGTGGACTCGTTGAAGCCCTGTAAGTAAGGCTATTTACGTATTTAGTCAGGACTAGAAGATAATTTAGTAGAATACGAATACCATGAGGACTGGAATTATGTCTTCATTTCGACAATTACTTCATAAGATCAAACGTGTTTCTTCAAGGTTTTTAAACCCAAGGGTACGTATTGAAAATCTCTGAAATGAAATTAAGACCCAAAAGTGTCCAAATGTTTACCACGGCATGGTCTTAAATCAATCTTCCTTCTCAATTCCAGGAGTGTTCAACCGAGTTCCCCGTCAAACCGTGCAAGCTGGCGGCTGAGGGCGACCGAGGCGGAGGGTTGCTGATCCCTGCCCGAGAACCTGATGACAGCGGCATCGACAGCGACGACGCTGTGCGCAGGCTCATCCTGGCTCATCAGCGGCTACCGGTAAAGCTACTGACTTATTAGCTTTTTACTCTAACGCCTGGCTCCTGGGCACTGGGCACTTTAGTGGGCAAGCGCATTGCTGTTCCCTGCCTGAGAACCTGATGACAGCGGTATCGACAACGGCGACATTTAATGATTTTTGGTGCAAGCGTGCCTGAGATTCGGGTTTGATGTCAGTTTTTGCAATTAGAACTTTAACTTTGTCGGCATAAATACATAACATAAACTCAATCCTTCTTCCCATGGGGGCAGAAACTACAAACCTGTCGTAACAGGTCTGTTAACGAGGCAAAAGGAATATGTAAGGATCGTAATCCTTACATAGTTTTTTCGCATTGTTTACGTTCATACATCTGGTCATACACGCACACCGGTCGCGAGTTCTACGTACCTGACCTTTCTGTAAAACATCAATAAGGTCACTTATATTTTGTCCTCCGCGGCAAACCGCGGCTCGCGAGCCGGATGCGGCTCTTTGGCCTATAGAGTGCGGCTCTGTATCTGTACAAATGTCGTTGAATGCGAGCGAAGATACGCGCGGGGGTCGCGGTTTCGATCATTAAACAAGATATTTACCAAGTTTTATTCAAAATTCAAACATATTTCAAAGATTTTCTTCCGAAGTATTTGCACCAAAAATTAACAGGACATCAAAACTTAATCATTTTTTAAATTTATTTTTATTTGACATATCTGCCGATATGATGATGGTGATAAAGGCATCCTACTTTTTAACAAATTAATTTTAGGAAGCGTTCTGGAGTGAAACAGGATGGGAGTTTTAAGGATTAAGAAAAGTGTATTGGGACAGTTTATTAGACACACGGAAAGGATTGGTTGGATCTTATTCGTTATACTATTAATATTTGGGTATATTGGTAAATGAGCCGTCCACTGTCATAGGGCGTCACCTCCCAGCGTTTCCACTCACATCTGCCGTCACTTTCCATCCTCTCAACATGACCAAACCATCTAAACATACTCTTTTCAATTTTTGTCATGTTAGTTTTAAATTAAATTAATGTCAATATTGTTGTTATTGAATCTTCTTTTGTACCATTGCTTTATTACTTATCACATAATTCCTCAGCCTATATTATTCATAGTCACACCACACATGCTTCACAAGGAACGCATTTCCTCAGCATTCTATTTTCATGCTTCTTTTGTCACACCCAACATTCACTTCTAAAAATAAGTATAGGCACCAGCACACCATTGTGATCAGCCAGTTGAGCCTTTTTGGACATTAACTGGTTCGTCACAATCGCATATATATCACCATTCACTTTATTTCCCGCATTTTCATCAATATTTCCTTCCCTTATAAACAGACTCCCCAAATATAAAAACACACTTACTTGATCGACACTATTATCATTTAAATCCACAACACACACCCATACATGGTCTTCTCTTTCAAAAACCATGATCTTTGTCTTATTAGAGTTCGAAATAAAAAAATGGCTCGATGGTTTAAACGTCTAAAGATAAAGCTTGTTTTGTATTAAGGCCTATTAGCTTTTTTCCTCTGGGTAACGCCTCTCTCATTTAATTCAGCTCATGGGCACTGGGCACTTTAATGGGCAAGCGGATTAAAGATCGTAGTCGTGTTGTTTAGGTGCCAGAAAACGGAGTTGGTTATTTTGTCATTCTAACTACTCCAGTTATGTAAATCACTGCCAGAATATGATCGTCATCTTAACGGCTATGAAAACTGATGAAGATATCAAAGATTTGACGGTACCTTCTAAATTTGGAATGTGAGATTTTGAGGCTGCCAAAACAGAAAAGAAGAATCACGTTTTACTTTTCTGATTCCAGTTCAGTGATGAGAGCAGCAGCGATGATGAGCTGCAGATCCCCTCACCAACTACACACAGACATAGAAACGAACGGCGGGCTAGCATGGTAAATATGCTAACGTTTTTCCTTGTGCCAAAGTTCAAGTAGCATAATATCTTCCCTCCCGATCGAATTTCGGCCACGGCGGCTAATCTCAACGGAGATAAACCAATTACGCAGGAGATAATATAGTGCAGTCTTAGTTTCTTTACTGTTATAGTCCCATGGGATGGCAATCCGAACCGACCGGGAGAGAAAACCGGCGCAAGACCAACAACAAGCATTATCAAGCAACACAATCATCCAACGATACATGTCATGGCTAAATATCTAATAACAGCTGCATGGGTTGATCCATCATGTTAAGCTACGCTTGCCGGGGTTGGTCCGTGGATAGGTGACCATCTTTATATACCAAAATCTCTCCGTGCATCGAAGAGCACGTTAAGCCGTTGGTCCCGACTGTCATTCGTGGATCTTTGACAGTTGTTATGGGTCGTCAGAAGCCCGAAAGTCTGACAACCAGTCTTACCAACCCAGTCAGTCTTATTACCCAGTTACTGGGTTGTGGAGGTCAGATAGGCAGTCGCTCCTTGTAAAATACTGGTATTCAGCTGCATCCGGTTAGACTGGAAGCCGACCCTAACATAGTTGGGAAAAGGCTAAGTAGATTGATTGATAGATGTCATAATATCTTAGACCAGAGTTGGATGGTACTAGCTCTGTTACTGGACCCCAGCCCCATTATTTCAAAACAAGGTTTTTCTTTATATCAGGTTTAAACCACCGAACCAGTTTTTGAATTATAGAAATATTAGAAGGCTAAAAGTCACCCAAAGGGCAATGGAGAGGGCCATGCTTGGAGTTTCTCTACGTGATTGAATCAGAAATAAAGAGATCCGCAGGAGAACCAAGGTAACCAACATAGCCCAAAGAATGCCAAATTAAGGGGGCAATGGGCAGGACACATTGTTCGTAGGACAGATGGCCGATGGGGCCGAAAGGTTCTGGAGTGGCGACCGCGTACCGGAAGACGTATCGTTGGAAGGCCTCCCAAAAGGTGGACCGATGACCTTGTGAAGGCCGCACGAATACGCTGGATGCAGGAAGCACACCACCAGTCTAAGTGGCGGTGCTTGAACTCCCCCAAGCACCGCCTATTTCCAGCAGTGGACGTCTTTCGGCTGAAATAATGATTTGTAGAAATGCAGTTCTTTATACAAAACTGTTCTCTTCTTCTTCTTTTCGTGTGGGTTAGTGACCAACCTGGAGTCAGAGTTTTAAAGCCACCCATGTGCCTCTGACTTGGCTTCACATACCGTCGAGAAATATCTCTCAGGTTTCCTCACCGTTTTTGAAGAAAATGATAATTATACAAACACACACACACTCACATCATCAGGTGCAAGTGTTAACACTTGCAATAACTGGCTTAGGCTAGAAATAAAATATCTCTTTTTGTAATAAGATGGCATGAGAACTGGCGCTGCCATTTCGGATGCGCAGACCAATGCAAAGGTATTACAGCCCTTGCAAAATCAAAAGTCATTTATTCAAACTAGGCTGAGAATCAGTACTTTTCGAACGTCAAAATTACATAAGATAGTTCCCCAAAACACCCACCCTTCACCACTTCCTAGTGCTTTAGCTGGGAAGAAAAAGTGGCGTAACTAACTTCCCAGCAGCACTGTTCAGTTACAAAAACTGATTCTATACAATAGTAGGTATGCCAAATAATTTACATTACGCAACACAAAACATTCCATTAAATTATTTGCCATATGTCAGCTATTATAGTACGCGCCAATATACCTTTTGAGCCTGTGCATCAGAATCGATGTGTCAAAAACACATAGCGCAATACTCATTTTTATTAAAAAAGCTGGCCAAGTGCGTGTCGAACCAGGCACAATGAAGGGTTCCGTAGTTGGGAAGAATTTATCCCAAAAACAACCTTAACTTTGTTGTTGAAAAACGTGTCCTCCCATACGTCGATATACGTCACGGTTAATTCTTTAACTGCAAAATGTAAGTTTGTAATAGCAAAAAAATATATTATGTGATAAAACTACAAATTAACGATTTTCGGACTTTTCCTTTACTTGTGCTGTGAGACCTTGCTTCTTGCCAAATTTCACGATTCTAGGTCAACGGGAAAAGTACCTGTAGGTTTTGATTTATTTGCGATTATTAAAATATGTCACTTAAATGGTCGTATTTTTTATTGCGTTGACTTAGAAGCTTGTTTTATTTATAGCCCCAAGCGATCACAGATTTACGTATTTAATATTAATTTCAATTTGATACCTCCACGCGTTCTTGAGAAAAAGGGTCTTGACAGACTGACGGATGGACAAGGAAGTGATCCTAAAGGGTTCCGTTTTTTCCTTTTGGGATATGAAACTCTAAAAACATACCTACGCATTTTATCTATCTAAGTATCTATTAAGCCAGAAATGCCCCACAGCCAGGCAAAAGTCTCCCTTTTTCTGTTCCAAACACATCGGTTTTCTGCCATTGCAGGCTAGTCCCTTCGGTAAGAGTCATGTTCGTTCCTCCATCATCTTAGTCTTAGTCTGCCGCGATGTTACCTACCATAATTAACTACCTACTTCCTTCGAATTACAGAAAAACGTTGATGAGGACCACGATCTAGTCATCATGCAGTGGCCTCAGGACCAGTACACCAAAGACCAGAACGCAACTCGAGAGACCAGCCCTGACCGATCCTCACCGCCTCTCTACGAAGTAGAACTGACTGCTTCCGACGAAGACGACGATGCTTCGGTCCTAGAGCTGGTCATTCCGATGCACTCGTCCAGGTACCAAAGGGTCCCAACCTCGTCTCCAAAGAAAACAAAGCCAAAGGTAGTGAAAAGATATTTTTGCAGCATGATCTGCTGTGGACGTAAGTAAGTTTTTATGATCTTGATGTTATCACTTTTAATGTAAGATGAAAGTTTGTGATTACCTGTTTATATATAAGTCGATTTAATGATGTTAAATATTGTATTTTAAACAATGAGGAGTATTGTTGTGTTAGTAGGTGGTAATGCTTTGTCTCAATCGAAATCAAAAGTGTACAAAAACATATACATCACATGTAAAAAAAAATCCTGTCCGATCCGTGGCATTTCCTAATTCATGAGGGTTGTTGAAATTGAATTCATTCCTATCAGTATGTTTCATTAGACACCATTTGTCTAGATTTTTCTCAACTATTTTGAGGTCAGTTTCCAATCGGTAAGACTGGTTGTCTGACTTTCGGGCTTCTGACTAACCGTAACGACTGTCAAAGATCTACTAATGGATAGTCGGGACCGTGCTCTCCGAGGTACGGAGAAGTCTTGGTATGTAAAGATGGTCACCCATCTACGGACATACCGCGGCAAGTATACCTGAACGATCGACCCGTGTAGCTGTTATTGCAAAGCCGCAAGCCCCCTTTTAGTCCTATGTTACATATGTAATGGCAAATAAATGTAAATATGCCTTATTCAGTTTGTCTTATCGTCTCAATTTATTCATGCTTCGTCGCGACGTCTCACAGAAAAAAACTACAAAATACTCCTCATTGATTGAATAGTAATAATCCAAATAATTATATGTTTTATTTAATTTATTTATATAGATATTTCAATGCCTAACTATTTTAAGTTTAGTTTAGAAAATAAAAAAATATGTATGTTGGAGGACTAAAATGTTCGATTAACACAGCTGTATGGGGGTTTAACACGAGTGCGCCATAAGGGTCGTTTTTAAAATGAATGTACATTTTTTTGTGTTTATTTTGTGTTATCGTGACACAAAAGTAACACAAATGAAGAGTAAGGGCAGAGTCACAACAAAGTGGACGAATCTAATCAATTATTTTTCTTGTACTTCCTTCCATTTTTGTGGATGTTTTAATTTTAAAGGCTCTCGGTAACGTCTTTTTCGTTTAGCGGGCGTTAAAGGCATCTTTCCTAAAACGGAAATGGAATTACTATTCACATTTATGTGAATATACCGTGACAAGCCTTAGTGTCACGTACCACAAAAATAATAACACAATTGAACAAAATGAACGTTTCCCTAACCTTCAACAAATAATATTTTTGTAATTACACCCTCGAGTTACTCGTGAAACATGCATATGACTTTATTATTACTGCACTGAAATGTTGCACTGTAAGGTATAGTACTTACCGAATTCTCGTGATTTGGCACTTATAGCACAATTTCTTAAAGTCCTTTCTACGATGCGCACGAATTTCATAGTAAATTCGAAATTTAGTAAATTTTAGTTGGGTCGAAACCCACAATTACTAAACAAAATGGCGCATCCGAAAGAAACTAGTGCCCTCTCGTTGCAACTATTGTGTTGCATAGATTTGCAATACAATTTTTTTTGGAATTTACCACTATTAAAGTTACAAGAAGGAATCACACAATAGAATGGAATATGAGACACGTGTTTATGAGTAAATAAATAAATGGTTTATTAAAATTACATTGTTTTATAGTATATTTCAGATAACTTACCCCTTCACCTGACAAAACATTGTTGAATCAGTTTACATAGTGCGTGCATTATTTATTATTTACTGCATTTTTTAAATACGCGCGATTGTGGACATTGCAAATTTGTATGGGAAAAAAATTATGACAGGAATTAAATTTAGTTTTTTAAAGCAATAGAACCAATTTTCATATTAAAAAAAAGCTATACTTACTGTTTTATTACTAATTAGTCTGAATGTTGATTTATATGTTTACATTTCGAACTATATTTCTTTTTATTTTACCAACTAGTTGGTGGACACATAATTACAACAAAATGTACATACATGTTGAAAACGACCCATAAATGGTTAAATTATTAATTGTTTTAAGGAGTTTACGGCGCTGGTCCTGGCATTTCCTAGAACATTTTGAAGGAATAGTCTTGTTTACCCTGGAATTTACTAGAAATGTTCATGTTCTTTTTGTTTTTTTTTTTTTTGGGTGGGAAATCATCAAATAACTTCTCCCGCTCTGGGCGGAGCGGGAGGGCGTGTCAGACTCTTACTGACAAAAACCCACCCGTGTTCCTTCGGTTGCCCTGTTGCCGGGGGCCACGATCTCCCTTTCGGTTTTCTTCGCACCCCCGGCAGGCATCGGCCCTAACGGACCCCGTCAATTCTGCTGACATCTCTTTGAGGCGCGCGTGGAACACAACGCGCCGTTGACCCGGGCCTGGTCCTTATCGGACGGCGAGCTACCCATTGCTCACCGTCCGCAAGCCTGCGCCTATGGTGGCCGGAAATCGGCCTGCGATTCCTGACGCCCAGGGCGTCTCCTCCTGCGGCGGTTAGGGGCGTGAGGGTGCGAAATTTGCCTCTCCCTCACGCGTTCCGACTACTCCTTCGCGAGCATTACTGCTTCGCAGAAGGAGGTGACGGCCTCCCATTTCCTCTCGCTCCGTACCATGGCCTGAACCAGGGCCGGACGCGAGAGATCACCGCCGCCGATCGCCTCCACGAGGACACGGCGATGCTCCGCCCAAGCCGGGCAGACCTCCACCGTATGCTCCACCGTGTCCTCCGGGCGATCCACACAATGGTGACACCCGGGCGTTTCCTCCCACCTTATCCTAAACAGGAACCTCCCGAAACAGCCATGTCCGGTGAGGACCTGCGTCAGGCGGAAGGTGAGGATGCCGTGGCGCCTCTCTAGCCACTCCTCAAAGAGGGGACTTATTTGAGGAGTGGCTAGAGAGCACTCATGTGTACCCTGGCAAGTTCTAGGAAATGTCCAGTACAGTGTAGCCCAGTGATACCGAGGGAGTATTCTATTTAATTTTATTTATTAAGAAGCGGGATATTTTAAATAATGCTAAATTGCCATAAATGTAGGAATGAAAATCTAAACGATGTCAATTTCAATAGTTATCATTTCTACAATTTTTATAGAGTGAGAATTACTAAGTGTTGGTCAATTAAGTGTGCATTAAAAGAAAATGCATGCATTTAAATTTATTAAATGCACTTTGTTGTTTTTTTAGTTCCTTTTCAAGTTAAGTGTACCTATTTTTTAATTAATTATATACATAGTTATACCTAATTCACTTTTAATATAACACTATGTCCGTTTTCACCTTCACTAAGTGACACTTAAATGAATCCCTAAATAAAAATGCACTGTTGGATTTTCAACGCTAGGTTTAGCCCCGAGAGTTGAAAATCCAACAATGCACTTTTATTAAGGGATTTATTTAAGTGTCACTTAGTGAAGGTGAAAACGGACATAGTGTTAGATAAGAGTTGGTTCCTTATCATGGAACTATTATATTGGGTCGATTGTTTTTACGTTTGCATTATGAAAAAGTAGCAGAAGAAAAATATTGAACCAAATTGATATTTAAATATTGTACTTCAATACCTACCCGAATTTAGAAATTAAAAAATCATGTCAAATATAAATTTAAGGACAAACGAGGGTGCACATACGATTCCGCAGTATTCGGCATCTAACCTCGCTGAATAATGTTCGGGTCGGCTCGGCACAATTCGAATTAAGAGATTTATTCTTAAAGTTGGCAACGTCGTAAATAGCTGTCAAATATTTAACTGTTTTGATTAATTTGGGAATATTACTGTATGGAATTAAGAAATGTGGCTAACTAGGGAACTAAAATATTGATTATGAATGCAATAATTAATAACGTAACACCGAATATATAGTTTTAGGTGTAAAAAAGGATTTGGAATCTTTCCAAATGCCTTTTTTACACCTAAAACGGTTACAACATCAAATTTAGTGTTATAATTGCAATTCATTATTAATATTCAAGTTCGCTAGTTGGCCACATTTCTTATTTCCATACAGTAATATTGCCAAATTAATCAGAACAACGAAATATTTGCGACGTTGCCCAGTTTTAGAATAAACGCTCTTAAGACGGGTTGATTTTTCTCGAACATATTAATGCCGATTCATGCCGAGCTGAAGTTGTGTGAATCTATAAAGATTGATTAGCTAGGTATTATTATTTTGTTCAGCCAATCACAACTGGTAAATCTGCAGAACTGTCGATATTTTTGATAGCAGATTAGGTTCAGTCTTGATCTGGCTAATAGAAACTGGGTGCCATTGCTAATTAATTTACTTACTTGCAAGGAAATTCCGTGAAGACTGAAGAAAAAAATGCGTTGCCAAGTTGCTAAACTAAAAATAATAAAGCTTACAAGTTTAATATATAATACTTTTGTATTATTACCAATACATTGCGTAGCTTTAATTTTCATTTTATGTGAAGAATATTTGTTTTGTATTTCATTCAAATAGTATTTTTGTAAGTAAGTAGGAAGTAGGTACTAATATTTTATAAATATTTTCTTATTATGTAACATTCTTGAATCACTATCTATTGAAGTAGAATAATAATGACTAAGTACGTATTTATTATTAAAATAATACACGCGTGAATATTTTTATTGTAGAAATACGAATTTTCGAAATTCTCAATTGTAGGTATACGGCCTACTAATAATATTATAAGTGTAAGCCCGTTTCCACTAACACTAGGAAACATAAATGAGCGCCTGAATATTATTGTACTATTGCATTTTCAACTCTCGATTCTAAGCCGAGCGTTGAAAAGCCAACAGCGAGCTTTTAATTAGGCATTCATTTAGACGGGCATTAGTCTCTGGACTCGTATGAATATAAGTTGAAAGGAGAATATTTTCAAGTTTACGAACAAAGTAACAAGAAATAAAACCCCGCATCCTATTTAAAAGCAATTGTCGCGCGATTCCACGATCGTTCGAACTTTTTGTTCTGTGACCACGCCAACAGAGGGCGCTTTCCGGTTTTCCGTACAAAAACTGACATATGCACGCGACCTATCGCGTATTCGCGCGTCTATCGCTATATAAAGGACGCGGCCATGGTCTAAACATAAATAACAAGTTAACTGTAATAACGGTCTAAGTATTTATGTGGATTGTGAATCGTGGATAGTGCAACTATCCTTACGTTTTTATCTCTAATAAATAACGTTCCCATTGCTACTAGTTTTATTTTCTTCATAAAACTTTATAACACCCCACAGAGACGGAGACGCCTCGGCAGGCGCTGCTAGAGGCGGCAATGTCAACTTACTGGTTACTCGCACTACGGCGCAAATTACTTATAGAATCTGACGGGTTTGAGAGGTATCTTTGATAGAAGTTGACCGCTTAAGACGCAGATATATGACAGTGACCTTGAGTGGTTACCTTGCGTGTTCTGTACTGATCTCACGCAACGGGTCGTACGTCCAGCCAGTAATAGGACTCGCCCATCAAGGAACGTTGCCAAATTAGACGCATTATTAATTTATTACACATAAATAAAAAGGTATTTTAATAAAAACGTATACTAAAAGATCAATAGTTAAATTATATTTAAAATGGTTTCAGAAAAATACGCTTGATAGATTTTACGTGATTCTAAGTTTTTATCCGCGTTAGACATAACTTTACAAATTAATTTCACTATGTAAAACATAATCTAAAATATTCCTATATTAAGTTATTAAAAACATGCTCTAATTTAACAAATATTTTTTCCAAATTATCAACACTACTCGTTTAGACGTGATCTTCAATATAAAATATTTAAAAGTCGGTTATCATCGCCTTAACGCTCTCATTACTCAATTTATTTATTGCATTCCACAATGTGAACTTAGGTGGTAGGTTTTCATAATCAATATGGGCCACAATGATCGTCTTTAATAACTAACACCCCACAGGGTCCTGTGGGGAACACCATAGTAGGAGAGAGGATGAGGGCTTTAATTTAACAATACTGTACATACTAATTAATATTAATATAATATTACAAATATTTTTATAATACGTTGACACGCACACACACACGTTACACACTAGGAATTTCTCCTGTATTGTGGGTGCGTTTAGAAACATTTAAACTCACATACACAAACAGCCAGACCCCAAACAACTACTTGTAGGTCATACAAATATAACTAATCGTAACGTAACGTAACGTTGGTTATAACTAAATTATAATTTACGTCACGACATTCACGTTGAAACTATTTTCTAGTATTGCTCTACGTCTGAGGACTGACTCCCATAATACAATCTCTGGTTTAGTTAGGGAATCAGTTTCAGTTATCACCATTCTCTAGCTCTTATCCCAATTTATTTGTGGTCGGTGCAGCAGACTTTTATTTTTCCATATTTCTCTATTAGTCATCATCTTGATATTCACTCCCTTTCTAGCCATATCACCATCTTTTACACAGTCCATCCATTGTAAAGAAAGTTCCGTTTTCAGTGGAAGTAGCTTCCGTGCCCTTCCTGTGCGTCAGTTTTCAGGACATCGTCGTCGACCGTGGTCGTCGAGCACTCAGTCGAGCAGTCAAGCTTGACCACTGAAATATTTTTGCAAAATGGAGAGGTTACTGAGGTAAAGAATTTGAAGAAGAGAATTTTGTCCAGCTATGAACAATAAAGATTTTGAAAAAAAAAAAAAAACTTGGTTTTTAGAAGTTCTAAAAAGAACACAAGGTGCTATAAAAATGTCGCTGTCTACGCTGGTTTCCGAGGCAAGTCAAATTGTAATACTACCGCTACTCGACAATAGATGGCGCTAATTCAAACTTTTATTTCATGCGAAGGAAAATACAGCTCTAGACATAATATCGGGAAAGAAAGCACTCGAGGCACGTTTCTATGATTTAGTTCGTCGTAGCGAAAACAAAGGAGAAGTAAATCGGGGCAATTGTGTCTGTTCTGAGTTTGAGAAGCGTGGGCTTGACACCCGCAGCCCGAGACGAGTCACATTTGCTTCTGCCTAGGGGACATGATATTAAAAAAACTAGTTATTTACCTAGACTTACTGGCTATTAAAAATGTATGATTTCAGAAATGGAAGACTTTATAAATTATAATAGAAGAATAGAATATTGTTTATGGTTGCCGCAGGTGGATTGATGGGTTTGTGAAGCCCGGTTGATGGCAAAAGGCTCGCCCCCTATTACATGAGACTTAAACATAACTGGCAAAATATGGGTGGACTATAATAGGTACACCTATGCCTTATCCTTTGGGGATAACGGGCGTTATGTTATATTAAATTGCCGCAGGTGGTTAACAAATAAAGTTGCTCGAGATTAAAAAGATATCTACTACATACCTCTAGGGGTTAAAATCCTATATCCTATACTATTAAATGAGCAATATTTGTGTATATATAATCATGTTCTCGAAAACGGCTCTAACGATTTCGGTGAAAGTTGCAATAATAGGGGTTTACGGGGGCGATAAATCGATATAGCTAGGTCTCATATCTGGGAAAATTCGTTTTCTCAGTCTCGGGAATGTGATACAACGTTGGTATACCTGGACGATATGTTTATCTATTTTCACCCGAACAGAGCTTGATCAAATCGGTACTAATAAGAAAATAAATAAAAAGAAACTATTCTAACATGTTTTAGTTTTTAACGAAATATTTGTGATTCCTATATTTTACTCTTCGCTATTGGTTAAACCCAACACGCTTTAATGTGCAATGAAATCATTGTATCTCGTAGTCTATGTAGCTCATTCAGCTACCGCTTGTCGCTTTTAAAGGTCTTTGTAACGATAAAGTACCTCCTTATACCTACTGAAAATAGTCCGCAGCTCAGAATTTAATAATGCCTTGCTATCTTTTGTTTAGAATTACAAAGGAAAAATACCAACTGGGTTTTTCAGTAATATACTTTTTATAGCAATCTGAAGGATTTTGAAGGAAATTAGGAACCCATTGCTCAATAAGTTTGAAAAAATCGTCTGCTGAACAACGTAAATAACGCAAAGAACGTTGTTAACTTGATAAAATTAATAGCATACGTATTTAACGTAGTCTGTTTGTAATGTCAAAATAACAGCTTTTTACTAAATGCATAATATGAAAGTATACACAGTACTCATAACAAAAAAACCATGTTAAAATTTTTGTCTGTCTGTCTGTTCCGAATAATCTCCGAAACGGCTGGACCGATTTTGACGTGACTTTCACTGGCAGATAGCTGATGTACTGACGATAGCTGGTGTCTACGTTTACTCTTCGCTGAAATGTCGGATCTGCAGACTCGTGTATTTGTTCGATGTTAAGAAAATTCGTCCGTTTGTTTGCAATATTAAGTTCGTGTTCATTGTTTGGTTCATGAAAGGGTGACTTATTAGAGCGGCTCGATGTTTTGTTACATAAAATGTTCTGCCTAGTGTATACTCATCTTTGGGGTAAAATTGTTGTTAAACTGAAGACTAAAATCCTATATCTATATCATAAGTGTTTATTTGTTTATTTAGTTTTTTAAGTAAACAAATTATGTATTAGGCATGTTGAAACTGTTTGTACTCTCCGTCACTTGTCCTTAAGGGTTCATTAGAAAACCAGCGTCAGACAGTATCTGTCTGGCATTAATGCTGAAATGAACCTTTTTGGTGCAGCCGTGAGGCACACACTATTGTTATTGAAACATTATTTTTTATTTTCACTTTGTTATTTGTGTTTTGTGTTTGACGAACTGTGTCTAAATAAATGTTTTTCTTTCTTATTATTTCCCCACAATTTAATTATAACATGGGTACTGCGATCAGCAACCTTTGTCAAGCGCTGTAAGTGCTGTAATTAGGCTATATACCTAGCGAGCGATCGCTGTGCCTGGTAGGACGACCATATTCTACAGTGGACGTTTACTCGTACTGTTTATTTTATTTTACTTTATCACCTATTTGTGTACAAATCTCTAAACGTGACTTGGTTTCCGTACGTTATTTTCGGGTGACCACTGCAAATCAGCGCTGTGCTATCGGGGCCATAGCACAGCGTCATGCTGAGTGGAAGCCGTCTTGTCACATGTATCAATTATTTTCTTCTTTAATTATTCTTTATTATTCGACATAATTGATATTTTTGTATGCACGTGTTTCTGTGACAAATATAACAATTTTTTTTTTATATTATTAGCTGAGAAGCATGAATTAAATGAATTCACATAACGTGGGGAGTATTACGGATTATTTATAGTTTTAAGACCTTAAAAAGTTGTGCAAACGTTATGTACCAATTAACAAACCAACCAACTAACTAACCAACCAACCAACCAATCAACCTGCCAACCTGTTAATAAATAAATTTTCTTTCTTTTTTTCTTTCTATTGTTTAAACGCTAGTGTCCAACAATACCCTACAATTATAAATCTGGATTGTTTTCATAAATTACAGATGTTGGTTTGTAATAATATTTGGTATATCATACACTGCAATATAGCAATATCGTTTGAGTACTTATACTTAACCAGTGATATATTGATGTAAACAAATCATCTTCGATATATTGTCCAAGTGCCATATCGAATTAAACACATTAAGGCCCGTATTACAGAACCTCACTCAAAACTCAAGCATTATTATTTTAAAACTCGTTTAAAGCCTTTTCATTGGTTGAAACTAGTTTTAAGTAATGCTTGAGTCCTGACTCTTGAGTGAGGTTCTGTAATACGGGCCTAAGTGTTTGTGTCCAAGCGTTGTATTCAATATTGCTCAATTGCCTATTAATATACTTAGAAGGTAGATATTACCCCTAACTCCACATAGTAGAGTGGCAGAGGTAGGTAAATAATACCCTACTTAAAGTGTAGATTACTGCGCTCGAATAAAGCGATATGTTTGCATATTCAACGACGATAAAGACTAGTCTAGACTGTCTAACAATACCTACATCTTCCAACACTTCTATGTAAATTCTAACGAGTTAATAAGCCGGTGTACACAGGATGAATAATTGCAAGAAATCTGTGCTTCATAATATCTAAATGTAAGTATAGGTGAGGTTTATTAGGCGCGCTTTTAAAGCGAGAGTCGCACGTGAAGGCTGTTTAATCGTGTCTGGGTGGAAGGCGGCGGCGCCCCGCGTGGCTGTGGCGCGGGGCGGCGCCCGACCCGCCGCCAGTCGCGCCACAAGCCCCGGAGGGGCTGCACGTGTCCTCGCTCCCGCCAACCGACTTATGTAACCATCCGCACGGTGAGTCCGCAGCCTCCGTGCCCCTTCCTCCCCGACATCGACCCCGCGACTCGAACCCACGCGCTCCGTCACACGGCCGCCTCCGCGGAGCGAGCCATCGCGCGACTGTACCTCACCTCGGATACGCTCGTACGTAGTGCTTTACCGTCAGCTGAGAGGTGACATAATCGATGCAGTAAGTACCGGTGTCCGGTGAGTGCGAGTATTCGCGGAATGCAGGTGCGTTATGTAACGGGAGTTTCGCGGAGCGGGCCAGCCTGCTCCGGCTGCCGGCACTCCGCTCAGCGAGGAACACACCGTTTACGCGGCAGGATTTGACGCTGTCGAGGCACCGCATTACGGAGATCGTCGCTCGCATGCCTCACTAATGACACTCGTTATCACGTACAATTTCTCATCCCAAACGCTTTCGAGAATCACGTGGAAAACGCGATGTGGTTATATCTCGAGCCTCATTATACCAAAAAGTTACTGGAAATTATGTGTTACCCAATTACGTGCTTGTGCTTAAATAGGCACGTCCTTAACTTCCTTAGGAGGAGTATAATAAGAAAGTGAGTTAAGAGGTTCCTATAGAGGCTCGCCTAATTGGAAGGTCGAAGCCACATAAAAAATCCATTCAATCGTGGAAAATTTGTTACCGGGATGAGCGTTTTATACCTCGTGATTTATGGAATTATATTCTATGGAATCAATATTAGTTAATGGTTACATTATTGGGGGTCCAAAACTATAGTAGACCTTTTCCAAATTGTTATCGAAAGAAATTATCTGAATGGTTTCCATTCGTAATGTCGTTTACATGAAATCTATAATGTTTATAGACGGCGATACTTATTAATATTGTATAGACTGTGCCTCGAGGGGACAATTGAAAGCGCTAAGATACTGATCTTTTCTTGAGAGAACGTCGCTTGAGACAAAAAATCTGTCAAGTAGATGACCATTTATCATGATACTGCTTGTGACATTTGAGCAAAAGCGTTTTATCTGAAGACTTATTATTATAGATAAGTTTTTCAGACGAGAAAAATATGTTATTAAATTGTGTCTGAAATTCATCTTCGATGTCTTTTAATTTTTACCGTAATTTGATTGACCATTCAAAAAGTTTTCCCTAATATTCTTGTTATATTTTTGCCACGATCTGTTTACTCTTGAATCCATTACCTATATTTTTGTTGTCGTTACAAAACGAATCAATCAAGTCGTCAAGGTAATATACCTGACCTACCTACTTATAAAATATTTGAACAGTCTCCTATGTTATGAAGAGACAGGTATAAGCAGTAAATGTATTATTATGTACTTCGAAAGTGATTAATTAACAGTAGATTTATCAAAGAGTATTTAATTTGATCTTCTTTATGAATCATAATATTTTAATAGGAAAAGTTTTTGACTATGGGAACGAAGATTTTAAAGTTGTTGAATTCGGTTTCAGAATAGGGATTACGCCTGAGTCAAAAGAAATTCTATTTAGTCCGTCATGCGGATTCATGCGTCAGCCAGATAATAAAAAAATAATAGACACGTATTTAGATAAAACGCATTAAAGTTGGGGAGTGGGGGTCGCTACATCACAAGTAAGTATAAAATCTACTTACTCGTGACGTCATGGCACATTTTAACTCAATGTATCGCCGTAATCTGTTGATAACGTAAAAAAAAAAAACAAAAAATACGTGTGCAATATTTATTAATAAAAAACCTGACGGATAAATACAAAATTTTTAGTGGTCATCCCTATTAGACATTTCATTAATTTTCCTCAAAATTATTTCGTGCGCAAATGCAATCTATAAAACAATGCTCTAGTGTTGGATATGAGAATCAATCCTATTTTCGATCTAAGTAGATCAAGCCACGAATAATCCTGCCGGGGTTGCGAAGAAAACCGAGAGGGAGATCGTGGCCCCCGGCAACAGGGCAACGGAAGGAACACGGGTGGGTTTTAGTCAGTAAGAGTCTGACACGCTCTCCCGCTCCGCCCAGAGCGGGAGAAGTTATTTGATGATTTCCCACCCACAAAAAAAAAAAAAAAGCCACGAATAATATAACTATAAAACACTATAGTTATTTTTGTCTTCTATACATAATATAAATTAAAGTCGCTTTTCGTCACTGACTGTGTGACCGCGTTGTTCTTCGAAACTATTATATATACAAACTACCAACCAACTAGCAACCAACCAACCAATGAACCAACTAACTATTATTATTATTTATTCGTTATGTTTTTAGATGCGGTTTTTGCCATCATTTAGAGAATTAATTCCGGAAGGTTTATCAGATAACACGTATATTAAACTTACATACTTATTAAGTTCAATGAAATCTCGATGATTTGTCAAGTCGTAAAAACCGTGCAAAGGGGCCCATGGTCCCAGGGGCGGGTCGTTAGTCAAATATAAAAGTATTATCTTAAAAAAAATCGGTTCAAAGATCTCAGCAATTCGACCTTCCATTTTTTAATTCGAGCCGTCTTTAACCTTTGGGTGAGTTTGCTTCACGCTGCTTTGGGCACACAAAAAGCATTCTGCTGTGAAATTTAATTGAAATTGGCAGTAATTGAAGGAACTATTAGCTGCCAATATACGGACGGACATGACGGAACTATGAACGGCCGGCAATGCGTAACGAGTAATAAATCGGGCTGCTGTAAATGTAACAAATATTGTGTTATTTGGTAACATTTTCCGGAAAATTGTTACATCTAGGTATGGTGCAATTATAGTCAGCCGCTTTTCTGGTCTCAGATGTAACGTCACATTTTGTTGATATTTTTTACCCCTTATTTTACTTATTAATGTCGAAATCAATTCCATCTTTTAGCAATTATTTAAAAAAAAAATAAGTCTGCCTTAAACAAAAACCCTCCTGCCCCTGCCTCCCCTCCTGTCTCCTAAAAGAAAATCAAGCTGTCCTAAGTTTCCATTTATTTTCCAAGTTTCATTACCTATACAGAGTGTCAGGGACATCATTGTAATACAAAGTCGCTTTTCGTTTGTCTGTATGACCGCGTTATTCTTGTTTACAAGAACCGTTGCGTATTTTAATAATACGCAACGGTTTTTGATGCGGTTTCGGCTGTCATTTAGAGAATTTATTCCGAAAGGTTTATATATACAACACATTCATATTTAACTTAGATATAGTACAACAATCTTGATGTTTTGTAAAGTCCTAAAAACTCGTGCGAAGCAGGGATTGATTGCTAGTTGCTTAGATAAATCAAAGCTTCGAACGACCTTATCATAATTTCCTTGAAAGTAAAAACTGATGAGCCATAGCTATTCAGTTGGTAGGCATGCAATTCAATTGCAGAGCGTTAGTCTCGCAAAAACTCGAAAACGGCTCGACCGATTGTGTTGAAACTTTGGTAAATTGTGTGCGCGCTGGAGAAGGTTGCTAGAAAAAAAAGAAAACGGTATTTCAACGCAGGCAGGCATTGAGCTAGTAAAAGTTAAAAATAACATGTCACCTACATTGTTAGCCAGGTCACTGCACAGAAAAATGTTCTGAGTAAGACATGTGCATTTGATATTGTTTTAATAGCGGGATAACAATTTTCTTTGTTTTTGGCAAGGCTACTAATACGATTTAGGTAGCGGCCGTCTCATGAAAGAAAGAAAAAAAAAAGGAATGGGGTTCATTTGTCACAGAAACACTGATAATTAACATAAATACATACATAAACTCACGCCGTCTTCCCATGGGGGTAGACGGAAACTACAGAACGCCGCCTGCTACAATCCTTACATACTCCTTTTGCCTCGTTTACGTTCATACATCTGGTCATACACGCACGCCGGTTGCGAGTACTACGCACCTGGCCTTTCTGCAGAACATCACCAATAAAGTCAGTATATGTCCTTCTAGGGCATTCCCGACCGGCCTTTCCCTTCACATCAGCCTTGTAAATACATTTTCTTAGTCGCCTTTCATTCATCTTCTCAACATGCCCAAACCATCTCAGCATACCCTTTTCAATTTTTGTCACTACATCTTCTTTTAAATCACACCGCTGTCTTATCACATCATTCCTCAGCCTATCATTCATATTCAAACCACACATGCTTCGCAAGGAACGCATTTCCACAGCATTTATTCTACTGATAATTAAGTCGGTTAATAAAGAAAAATAAAAACAAAATAGATCTTTAATCACGAGCACAGAACAGAAATAGGCCGCCGCTGCGTGTCGTGACTATAACAAGAAGGCTTCCATTCAGCATAATGCTGTGCTATGGGAGACATCCGCAGCACAGTTCTGGCGCTTATTTCTTATGTCAATGTTAGGTGCTTAAGTGGTTCAACCCATGTTCAAGCAAATGGATTCACTGAGTGGAGAATGAATGAAGAATCCACTTGCCTCTTAATAAGTTTTTACTCTAGAATAGAATAGAATAGAATAGAATAGAATAGAATAGAATTTTATTTTGCAAATATGGGTAATACATAATAGTTCTTAAGATTACATTAAGCTCAGCCACATCATTATCGTCTATCATTATGTACAACTAGCTTTCGATCGGCCGCTCGCGCTTTTACTTCGTTTTCACTCAGCGTTCTTTCAGACATTTTATTTCTGCTCGGCTCCTAATGGTCGAAGCGTGATGTTATAGCCTTTATCATTCCTCGATAATTTGGCTATCCAATCAAAAAAAAAATCAAATCCGTCTGGTAGTTCCGGAGATACCTCCTACATAAAAATTGAGAAACAAACATACAAACAAATTAACAGAAAAAAAAATTACCTATATTATTATAGTATAGTATAGAAGTATTTTTTACTCTCTAGCTAGTAATTGTTAAATATTTATCCTAGAGTAAAAGTCATTATTGATCGATCAATATAATATAATATTGTGTATATATGATCATAATATAATATTGATGATCATATATTCACAATGGAATTAAATTTTACTGTAGAGTCTGTAACATCACGCCAGTAATCCCTGAAGGGTTAGGCAGAGGTGTACGTATAGTTACATCCACATTTTGTAGTCTGTAGATCAGTCATAACAGATGGTGTTATGAACGTAGCGTCATAAATACTGCGTACACTTGCCGAGCGGATTGGTCGTTCAATCGATATCGTAGTGGATACCATTATGAACACAGTATTAGAGTTACACCTATAGGTGTTGTTTCAATGAAATTGAGTAGTAGTTTGGATAATCCCTAATGATTTAAGTGGAAAGAGTTGCGTCCAGACGACTGTCCAAAAGTGACAGTTTTTCATTATGAAGTGTCACGTATAGACAATGTGCGCTTTTATTATTTCTAACGTGACGATATTATAGTGGACGTACACGTCCACGTCACGGCATCACGATAATATAGGGAAGTAAAATTCATGATAATAAATAATTACATGAACACGCTTTTTAATTTTCGTCCACGATAATATCAGAGTATATAAATGTATATAAAGACTCAAGTTTCTCTCCAAACGATGGTGAAGACTTCGACTTCACTCGCTACTAAAATAATGCAAATGCATCTGCAAATGTAAATAAATAAAACAAATAATAACGTATGCATTGTTTTATAAATAAATAAATGTAAATCAGCCTCATGCAGAACAAAAATAGTTAAATATTTTTAATTGTTAATAGACAGGTAATTGACTCGTGTTCTTCCATCTATAGATTTTTCTAAGCAATTTCGTGTAAGATATAAAAATAAACTAAATTAATTGGCAGGAAGATATCCTTTCTTTTCTTTTGTAATTTCTAAAATGTCATCACAAAAATGTATAGCATAGCACTATGCTATACATTTTTGTGATAGCATAGTACTATACTATACATCTTTGATATGACGTTTCTTCAAAATCTATGACACTAAGCTCTTCAATGCTGTATAGTAAAATTGGTCGAATAAAAATTAAACTAGGCAAAGTGAATCTATACATATTATAAATTGACGCAAAATTGTCGCTTTGCATGTCTGCCTGTATGACCGCGTTGTTCTTCTAAACTTAACGGTTTATGTGCAAATACATTAATATTAAACACACATAATACAGAAATCACATAAAAACCGTGCGAATCAAGGGCCGGTTCTTAGTTAAAAATAACTTGCACAAACTGACACTTTGATTTTGGTAATTAGGTAAGTTTTTCATTTTTCTTCCCACGCGATTCAAGCCAATAGAGAACTTTTAGTTATTAGGTAGACTCAGTAGACTCCCATTATACGTTTAAGCAATCTAAAATTAACTAAAAGATAAGTGCCACCAACATTCAAATAAAAAAAATAGTTGATATTCCAGTTTCAATGAGATGTACGCAACAAAACAAACAGATACTGACACTGTTCCATATTTAAATATCGCAGCAAAAATATAAGGTAATAACGCTAGTGGCATAAAAGAAAGGACGGGCTAAGAGATCAAGTTCTATAATCAAAACAGTTCTTTTTTTAAACTGTATCCGATCGTGTGAACTCTGCATAATCTGTGCATTGTTTATTCTGCTGTGTAAGTAACAAGGCCTAGAATTTTTCAATAAAATTGTTTGGATTCATGACGTAATCTGGAAGTAAGTAGGTGTATCATGTAGGTATAATTATGTATTTAACAACATACCGCGATGTCTATATATAGATGTCTATATATATGATAATCATAGACTAATATATATGATAATCCGCTATTAGAAGACTCATGTCTTGTGTCTACGGGGTGATGTCGGTCACATCACCCCGTAGACACAAGACATGAGTTCCCAGTTCCCAAATAATTAAGGTATTTCCAATGTTCAAATTCAGAAAATCTCTCATGGAAAAGAAAAAGTTAAAAGCTGAAACAGAAATCATTTCGATGAAACAACATCCATAAAGTTTGTCACAGTGAATACTTTTTCCAGGAGCGCAAAACGTTTTGCATCATTTTCTTCCTGACCATTAAACCGATTTTCCGCTAAATTATTCCGAATCAATATTGTCGTGTACGTCATGTTTCTTCGGGTTCAAAATCAAATCGTATTATTTACAAAGCGTTTATTATTGAGATCGTTTAACAGCTCGTTTCACTGATTATTATTGACTTTGAAACTAATATATTTAAACACGTAATGGAACTTTGATTCTACTTTGCGACTGTTTAACTAGTTTATTTATTTTGTGAAGGCTCGGTCGCGTTTTATGGTCTATTTTGAGGTCCGACGCAGCGTATTATCAGGTCGTATTTCATGCAATTAAATTACTAGTCGTATTATTTTGTAGACTACACATTTAAAGAGTTATAGGGCAATTAATTCCAGGAGTAGCAAGTGCTTAGAAGCGATATCGTTTAGCAACAACATTTTGTGATATAATTTCACGGTTAGCCTTGAAATGCCAGAATCGTTTAGTTTATTCAGATTTTGTGAGACAAATGACAGTTTTTACCGTTCTCATAACATTCTTGTTATTATGATTCATCTTAATACATATAAAAAATCCACACCTGTTACTGTGATGAATATTTAGCAGTGAGATCATTATCATATTATTAGCGAACGATAGATATTAGGAAAGGATACCAATGTCTTAATTTAGGTTTAGTTAGACATACATACATACGCCTTCACTCACGCTTTCTTCCCGTGGGGATACGCAGAAACTATAGAACGCCATCAGCTACGATCCTTACATACTCCTTTTGTCTTCGGTTTAGCTAGAGTGAATTAAAAATACCAGTACTGGCCAATTATTTAGTAATAAATAAAACTTATCTTTCCGACTTTACTGTTTGTTTTTGTGGGGTAAATAAATTACATTTTTGTTGCCAAAAAGTTTTCATCTAACCAAAACATAATCTGGGTAGATTTGCATTTAATCGCTTTTTCACCAGTAAACTTAATTTCAGTTTTTTATTATTTTGATGGGGCAGTGATAGCCTAGTGGTGTGACCGTCGGATTGCCAAGTCATAGGTCTCCAGTTCGAATCAAACGCACCCCTGATTTTTTGGATTCATGTGCGTATTGTATAATTATCACTTACTTCAAAAACGCTGAAGAAAAACATCGTGAGGAAATCGGCATGCCTGAGAGATATTTCTCGATGGCATGTGAAGCCACTAACCACACGAAAAGAAGATTGTTTTGAGGAATATAAAGTTCCTTAAATTTACTATTATTCAAGTCACTGCTTGACATAGACCTGTCTCAATGTGTTCTAAGTCACCAAGTTCTCTGGCTTCGCCACCTTTTTCAGGTCATCGTTCAATCAACCCGTTAAGTTCTCTAATTCCTGCAAAAACGTTAACATCTTTGATTCTCAGAACATGTTATTTCGATACGTGTTTATTGTGAAACTTGTTTTAACTATCGGCTATTGAAAGTTTTCCTTTCGTTATACCTCTACGGCAGTACCCCATTCATTGGCTTTCACAGAAACATTACCTATTAGAATAAAACCTATTTTAACTCCAGACTTTATGGTTGAAAGTTTATTTTTCTGTTTTATATGGCTGTTCTCTTTTTAAACGTAATAGTCGATATTGCCATTGCTTTAAACTAGACTGTGCTGTGAAAAAATAGAAATATATTTTTGTACGTTTCAACTGATGCATTTTCGCCGTAGTAATGTAATTAATTTCGAAAGTGACCTCATTTATCGATAGTCATAATAATTTTTAAATTCCCATTCATATAGGATGGAACGATATAGTTTGTATTTTTAAGGTTATTTTTAACAGTTATGTCATTTCTAGTGACAGACTACCTTAACCGCCCTAGACCGTTATAAATCGTTTTTTCCGTTTTCAAAACTCGGTTTGATACTTACGTTGTTTTCTTAAATCGAAAATGCACGATGTATCAACACGTACAAACTGCATGATAGGAATGCACATTAGCTACGGATTATGCATTTCCTATGTACATATCTATCAAAGAGATCTGCAATTTAATAAAACAATCCTTAACATTTAACCTAATCATTTATAGTAATAATGTAAATAATTAGTTTTGTTTAGACGTCTCAAGGCCGCTGTATGATTAATTAAATAATAAATGAACCGCCATCATTAAAATACCTACTCCTTGACAAACAAAAAATGTTAGCTTTTGTTATGTATGTTATTTTCCTAATTAACTTAATCAAAATCAGATTCAATTTAACAACAAGTACTTATTTATATCATGTTTTTTGTTTTGAATAAGACTGAAAGAATATAATTATTAAAATTAATGTGAAAAATAAAATGTTTGCTATCCCTTTCGAACTCAGAACCATGATTGACATGACACACAGCCAAACATAATATTAGCCAAATGAAACAGCCAAATTTTGAGTAATGGCAACACTTTACCTAACTACCGTATCAAAGAGTTATAGAACATGACATCTTTGTTCGGTAATAAATCATTTGCCGCCTAAAGTGTCAGTATAGTGTCGCGGGTTGTATACGAGCATTTTGCCACAAAAGCTGCGCGACAAAAGCCTACTCTCGTCCCATTGAAGCCGATGACGTCTCTGGCAAATATTCCCAATTCAAACGTTTTGATATGCGTTTGAACGTAAATATGTGTGTCATGGATTTTGTTTATACTTTTTGGGAAAGAGATGTCAATTTATAAGACTTACATCATCCTCTTGTAAAAATCTCTCCGTGAAGAGAAGTGAGCTTGAAGTAAATAATGTCAATCCCCAGCTTCAGGTGGAATATCAGCTCTTCACCTAGTTGAGATCTTTACAAAATAGACCGGTTGGTACCATTTTTTTTGGGGTGGCACTTCATTCCTTTTTCAATAATTGTCGATCAGCTGTTATCCCACGCACCTCTGACTTTTCGGATTCATGTGCATATTGTATAATTATAACTTGCTTCAAAAACGGTGAAGGAAAACATCGTGCGGAATGTGGCTTTAAAACTCTGACACCAGGTTAGTCACTAACCACACGGAAAAGAAAGAAGAAGCTGTTATGGCAAAATCATATTCATATTTTTTTCATTCATATTTAAAAAATAGCGACTATTTCGGGAATTTTATTCATTCTATGCAATTTTTGTTTATAAAACAATCAAAATTATTTACTGGAAAAATCTAGAATATTGATCAGGCTTTCAGAAACTTATGATTATCATGAAGAGCTTTCTCAATATTTTATTCCTCGACAAAAAGGTAGCTAGCTGCCATTTTATCCATTAATTTTCATGAAAAACATGTTTGACCGCGATGCTTCACCCGGTATAATTATGTTATTGAAAAACGTTTTTTCCGCTTCCTCACGGGAAGGCATTGCCCGATCGATCCGACATTGGATCCACGAACTAGGTATCACATCAGAGCCTACTATAGTTATTTATTTAGACTGAAGCGGTGCACGTGGCTTGGAGTACTGCCAACTCGGTTAGTGTTGATACCGCGTGGAATTCAGTGCACTCCATTAGGGTAGATGAGCATAAACATATTGAATTGAACGTCTACCTGATGCTGAGAGACTGACCTCGATGTTGACGGTATCTTCTAGTGCTCTGTTGATGGCTAGTGGTCGTTTAGAAGATGATTATTCGACGACCTTATCATGAAGTCAGGTGTATTTTCTTACCCGTGGGGACGCCCATACAAGATGGTGCGGGAGAAACTCCGCCCATGGGCTCCCCCGCTGACGCAGAGTCTCCGGCCCCAGCTTGTGGGGGACGTGGTGAGCGCTCTGTTCCCCCCAAGAGGGGAACACGCTCCCCCGCCCATGGCTCCGCCTACTGCGGTGCCCGATGCGGACCACACCGCCGACGACGACGACGATGCTCCGGAGGTGACCGAGGTAGAAATGAGAGTGGCGGTACGCAAGATGAATGCGAAAAATACCGCCCCAGGACCCGACGGCATACCTGGAAAAGCCTGGGTCCTGGCCTTGGGGGCTCTCGGGCCTCGACTAAGGGGGCTCCTAAGCGCATGCATGGAGAGGGGCCAGTTCCCACTTCGTTGGAAGACGGGGAAACTGGTCCTCATCAGGAAGCCGGGGCGCCCAGCGGACTCTCCGTCCGCTTATCGGCCCATCGTGCTGCTCGACGAGGTGGGCAAGCTCTTTGAAAGAGTCATTGCAGACCGCCTCGTCGAGCGGCTGGTGCGGGTGGGGCCGGATCTGGCGGAGAGCCAGTTTGGCTTCCGCAAGGGGCGCTCTACGGTGGACGCCATCATGCGCGTGCGGGCCCTCACGACGGGGGATGCTGTGGCCCGGGGTGGGGTCGTCTTGGCGGTGTCTCTAGACATCGCCAATGCCTTCAACACCCTGCCCTGGAGTTGCATCAGGGAGGCACTCCGGTATCACCGGATGCCGACCTACCTCTGTCGTGTGGTCGAGGCCTATTTGACGGACAGGGCCGTCATCTACCCCGGTCACCAAGGAGAGTGGAACCGGCGAGAGATGTCGTGCGGTGTCCCACAGGGATCGGTCCTGGGGCCGCATCTGTGGGACATCGGATACGACTGGGTGCTGCGCGCCGACCTCCCTAGCGGCGTCAGCGTCGTCTGCTACGCTGACGACACGTTGGTCCTGGCACAGGGGGGGTCGTACCAGGCGGCGGCCGAACTAGCGACACGCGGGGTTGCGACAATCGTCGACAGGATCCGGCAGCTGGGACTCGAGGTGGCCCTGCACAAGTCCGAGGCCATGGGTTTTCATGGACCTCGGAATGCGCCACCGTCGGGTTCCCAGGTAATGGCGGGAGGGGTTCACATCGGCGTCGAGTCGACGATGAAGTATCTGGGACTTGTCCTCGACAGCCGGTGGAACTTCGTCGAACACTTCCGACGTTTGGCTCCCAGACTGGAGCGGGCCGGGGCTGCGTTGAAGCGGCTCCTGCCCAATCTAGGGGATCCAAACGCCTCCTGCCGGAGGCTCTACGCGGGGGTCGTGCGGTCCATGGCCCTTTACGGGGCACCGGTGTGGGCGCGTTCACTAAGGCTGCGGCCAGCCCGCCGGTTGAACGCGTCCCAGAGGGTCATGGCCATCCGGCTGGCCCGAGGATACCAAACGGTCTCCTGCGAGGCGGCGAGCCTCTTTGCCGGATTACCGCCATGGGATCTGGAGGCAAAGGTCCTCGCGCACATTTGGGAGTGGCGCGAGGAGGCGAAACGCCGGGGCTTAACTCCGCTGCCGCGAGAAATCGCGGCACAGCGGACAGAGCTCCGGCGGGATCTCATGGCGTCATGGAGAGTGCGATTGTCGCAACCCAGCGCTGGGCACGCCACAATTGCGGCGATAAGACCCCTCTTTGAGGAGTGGCTAGAGAGGCGCCACGGCGTCCTCACCTTCCGCCTGACGCAGGTCCTCACCGGACACGGCAGTTTCGGGAGGTTCCTGCACAGGATAAGGCGGGAGGAAACGCCCGGGTGTCACCATTGTGTGGATCGCCCGGAGGACACGGTGGAGCATACGGTGGAGGTCTGCCCAGCTTGGGCGGAGCATCGCCGTGACCTCGTGGAGGCGATCGGCGGCGGTGATCTCTCGCGTCCGGCCCTGGTTCAGGCCATGGTACGGAGCGAGAGGAAATGGGAGGCCGTCACCTCCTTCTGCGAAGCGGTAATGCTCGCGAAGGAGGAGGCGGAACGCGTGAGGGAGAGGCAAATTTCGCGCCCTCATGCCTCTAACCGCCGCAGGAGGAGACGCCCAGGGCGTCGGGAATCGCGAGGCGATTTCCGGCCACCGTAGGCGCGGGCTTGCGGGCGGTGAGCAATGGGTGGCTCACCGTCCGATAAGGACCAGGCCCGGGTCGACGGCGCGTTGTGTTCCACGCGCGCCTCAAAGAGATGTCAGCAGATTCGAAGGGGTCCACTAGGGCCGATGCCTGCCGGGGTTGCGAAGAAAACCGAAAGGGAGATCGCGGCCCCCGGCAACAGGGCAGCCGAAGGAACACGGGTGGGTTTTAGTCAGTAAGAGTCTGACACGCCCTCCCGCTCCGCCCAGAGCGGGAGAAGTTATTTGATGATTTCCCACCCTCAAAAAAAAAAAAGTTGTATTTTCTTTCTTTTTCTTTTCTTTCTGTCTTTTATTTTTTTCTTTTCTTTAAAAAATCTCAAATCTTAGCCCGCTAAGTCTGTCTCAGTTCATTTATATAGGTCTCTTCTAACTTCCACCAGAATACTCGGTCATCATGAAGTCAGGTGTATTTTCTTTCTTTTTCTTTTCTTTCTTTCTTTTATTTATTTCTTTTCTTTAAAAAATCTCAAATTTTCGTCCGCTGAGTCTGTCTCAGTTCATTTATATAGGTCTCTTCTAAGTGCTACCAGAATACTCGGTCTCCATTCATTTGTGACGGTGTCTACAATGTCACATGTAAACTACGCATCAAAGGCCTGACGTTACCCAAATGCGCAAGCAGAGTTTACCGCGCGATCAGCATATTTATAAATCTCCGACATCAATCGTTGGGCCCATCAGACACGACTGTTCGTCTGGTCAGAGGATCCTCCCTTTTCTATAGAGTATGAGTGAACTTCACACCCTGTTCCTCATACCTCATATTGGTGATCCCGACGTGATCATCATACCTCTATAAATTCACTCAAGCTACTTATGATCATTAGTTACCGATAATATGAAAAGGAAACACGTTAGTAGTTTTGGATAATGATTAGGTATGTAAACCATATTATAACCAACTATATAACTAATACCAACCAACCATTTATACAGGGTGGCAGGGTGGTATCAATGCAAAAACGGTTACCATGGATTCAGTACATGATTCTGAATCCTTATGCTTTGAAATTTAACGTTTGTTATAAAAAAAAAAAACTGCTGTTTCATAGAAAACTGCAATACCTACGGGAACACCAGTTTTTTTTAATAACCGACGAAAAATCTCAACGTAGGGCAGTTCAGAATCATGTACTGAATCTATGGTAACAGTTTTCGCGTCGATGTCCCTGCCACCCTATATTTGTGCCCGATGGTGGTGATAGGCTCGCCCCTTAATATGGGACTATAACATAACTGGCGAAAATGTGGGTGTGCTAGGTTACACCTCTGCCTAACCCTTCGGGGAAACAAAGCGTGATGTTATGTTATAATAACTTCTACACACAACTCCAGATTCCACTAACTGATCTAACTTACAACTCATTTGAAGCTGACGAATCAACGAAAACTGACAAACACTGGAATCTGTCGATTTAACGCAACTGTCCAATCGGCAAAACTGACGAATCAGTGAAACTAACTAATCAATAAAACTGGCAAATTACATATCAACTGACGATTGAGGGAAACTGACCAGTAATACGCGGACTCGTAGAAAGCAATGTCGCAATCAATGGTTTTTTGGTGAAAACGTTAAAGCTTATATATTTAGAGTATGTCTTTGACTCATCCGAATTTGAAAATCATCCCTTTTATTTCACGAAATAGACAGTAAACAGGCTTTGTAATCGTTGATTTTCAGCTGTTATGAGCATTCTGAGAATGTGAGCCAATTTCCATGTTTCTGGGTTCGAAGGTTGTAAGGTTGAGCAGCGGGTATTAAGGCACTTAGTGGCCTCGCCTCCGGGCCCGACGTGGATTGATTTTGCCCACTCAGCGTGTTTGTGTGCAGTACACATTACTCCGGGTCACTGGAAATGCCCGGAAGAACGCCGGGGTATTTCTGCGAGTCTGTAACTCTCAATTTTGTTGAAAAATGAAGGAAGGTTTTTGAAGTTGAATCAACTCGGTATTTTAAAATTGCAGTGTTCAAAAATATGTGTTGTCAAAAACGAAGTTTACATTACACTAGATGTGATAGCGAGCGACCAAAATCAGAGTTCCAATATTAACCCGGGAAATAGTGGTTTTATACTGACGAGCAGAAAATTACGATAGAGCCGGAATTTAAATCGGAGCCCGCAAATATTCAGCCACAACGCGAATTCTGGTGTAAAACCGAAGTAGCCGCTAGTTTATTATTTCAGAGCTCTGGTATTCGGAACTCATATTAAAATCATTTGTCTGGTCGTGCGTCGCTGCCGGTGTGCAGTCCCTGTGGCGATTGCTTGCACAAGAAAATCTGTAAAATTGTGTTTAGTTTACTTGTTTAAATTTGGCAAGAATTCTCCTTACACGGCTAGAACTTTGAAATTTAAAGTCTCAAGGTTTCATCTTCCCAAGTTTGTAGTGGATACAGGCTTAGGTTGTAATAAGTATGCTAATATTATTTTATATTTTGTTATAATATTAGGCACACAAGAAAAGTAGGATTCCGTGACGCCTAATTGGAAAATTCTATGTAATTTTTTGTTCTTTGAAATTCCTTTTTTTCGTCTATCCTACTTCTTATTTTTGTAAATATTTAATTTCACCTTGCTAGTATACATTATGCTATTAAAAATGCTCCGCACAGCTTTAAACCCTTTCCTAACGTTGACTTCCAAAAGGCGTCGCATCAAATTTCCGCCAATGACGTGGCACTTCCAGATGTATCGCACCCCTGTGTTCACCTTCCCTGCCAATTTGGCGAGGCTGGTCCCTCGTTACGACCAGTAGCGACCGATGTTCCTCTTGTTATTACCACGTTTTTACTACGCACTGTTATTTCGAACCTGTTTTGGGGAAAGTATGACAAAAAATATTAATATGGGACTAGTTTTAATATATAATATAGGTACTTCCTTCGATTAAGATTTAAAGATAGAATATAAAATTGCTTCTGTTTTTGTTACATATACTATTACAGTAATAACGGTGCTATTATTTACAAACTAAGTTAAAAATTCTTAAAACGAAATGCGGTTTCAGAGTTGCCTTTATTTCAACTATAACTAAAGTAGCATTTGCAAAAAAAAAGGGATACGAGAAAACGAAAGACCTTTACTGTGAGCTTGTTGGGTACAATAGGGTATTGAAACGTTGAAAGGCAAACAAGCTTTGGTCCTACATCCCGAAATGAATTGTGATCATTGACAACGTTTGTGGAAACGGCTCGTTCGTTATCGTGTAATGTGCAAATAAATTATCCTTATGGTGGTATAAACGTGGTGGTGGCCGAAAGCCGGACGGAGTTGGCGTCAAAAGGTCATTGGCGGACCCTCCGACTTTGATATTGGGGCCGATAAAGCGGTGTATTTTTGGACATGGGATTTATAGATGGGACACTGCATTTTAGTTATGAAGCTACAAGTAGGTATGCAGCGGGCTCGATTTGTGTGTTCGTGTGTTCTTAGAAGGTATGATATCCAACGTAATTACTCTTAAATTCTTTTGTAACTATGAGCATTTTCCGCGTATTTCTAAGAATGTTAGAAACATGTTTCTTGAGAAGTTATGGAAACAGAAATCTCAGTAAAAACGAGGGATGTTCCATTTTCTTTATGTTGGCTGTTTTTGTTATCGAACTCGTAGTATATGTATGAGACCCAAGCAAATAATAAAAACTTAGTACTCTAATAATATTCGTTATTTTACTGTCATTTTATTAGGAAAATGATTAATGAAGCTCCCTTTTCTCGTCAGAGGAGAGCTGTTCTATTTTTTACAAGTAGTTGTTATAGTGGACAGGGCTATTACCGGTCCTAGGTTATTTGTTTCTTTTACAATATTTTGGATGAAATATCATTTTTTCTTAGCAGTGACATTCTCCTTAGTTTGAGATATTCTGTCTGTGGTGGCGGGCCATATGATATAATAATACAAATATATCTGTAGACATCCATCTCAATTTTTATTACCATATAGCCCGGCTGTGTTGTAGGCAATTATTTAATATAGTACATCTTCATTTGCCTAGCCTTTTCCTAACTATGTTGGGGTCGGCTTCCAGTCTAACCGGATGCAGCTGAATACCAGTATTTTACATGGAGCGACTGCCTATCTGACCTCCACAACCTTTACTAGGTTGTGGAGGTCAGATAGGCAGTTTCTAGGTAACACAATACCCCTTGGTAAGACTGGTTGTCAGACTTTTGGGCTTCTAACTATCTGTAACGACTGTCAAAGACACCGTGCATGCGCTAAAGGCGTCCGCAAACGGGCGCGACACGAAGACGCGGCACGACCACCAGAAATTAAAACTATGTCTAAATTTTCACTGAAATAGTTCAAGCGTAAAAACATTCTAAAACGTTTCATGAAACTCAATAAAAATACATTGATTTATATACCTATATGCATTTACATTTCGATCGATACAACAAAAAAAAAAAAACCACTTCATATTTTAAGAAACAATCTTTTTTTTTATTAGGCTACTTTTAAAGAACATAAGGATACCTATTTTTGAAACTAACTATATTTAGTTAAACTTTATTAAATGTATGTTGTTATTCTTGACAAATCTTAAATATAATATTATCTAACACTAAAATATATCCATTATGTACAAGTATATAAAGGACAACCATATTTAGTTATTTTAAAAAATAGGTATTCATAAGTTCTTCATTCATTGATGACGCGATACATAAGAGCTGAACTAAATAAAACGCTAACTTCTGAACTAGATTAACATTTCTTATGACCTAAATGCTAACAAAGCAACTTCTTTCACAGAAAAACTCAGAATAGTGAGACTCATAAAAGCTACCCAAAGTTAGATTTTGTTCCCGTCTAAATAATAGATTTATGTTCTCCGAAAGTATTTTGATATTCTCGAAGATCAGCGACAGGACACGTTATTATGTGTCCGCTCAAGGATATAAAATGTCACAGTATAACTAAGTAACAGTATTATATCTTCATAGAAAACGGCCGAAACGACGCACTTTGAAATCTCAGTGTATATCAGTACGTTACAGTATTGAGTGCACGGCAGTTACGCATGGACGCGAAAGGTTTATCTACCGAGGGGCCGTGAGTAATTATTTCAAGGGCACTGCCGTGATATAAAGTCAAAGTCTAATCATTTATTTCAAATAGACCCTTTTATGGCACTTTTGAATGTCCAAATTTACAAAATAATAGAATTGATTCTAGTCGCCCCTTCCAAAAGGTAGTTTTCGTATGGAGAAGAATGGACAAGAAACTCCACCGTTACTCTTTTAAAATGTTTTACAATATTTTGTATAGGTACCTATAATACTGTTACTTTATTATACTGTGATTATGTGGAGACGACAAAATGACAATAAATGACAACATTGGCAATACTAATGCATAGATAACAGTATTTTGGAACTATCAAATAAATCGTACACCGAAATAACACAAGTGATTTTTTCAAACAAACTAAATAGTGATGGGCGACAATGGGTTTTGCCAATGTTTGACTATCTATAGTGACTAAAATATTAGATACTAGCTGCGTCTAGGGTTGCAAATATTACGTAATTTTACTGAAAACGGTGGTAAAATACGGGTATTTTACGGTCATTTATATAAATTACGGTAAAATTACCGGCGACTTATGAAGTTTTAAATTTTAATTTGTGCTGTCCTCTGCTCTGCCTCTGAACATAGATGATATTATTATAATCCTAACATAATTCATATATCGAATTCTTGACTTGAAAGAAAGAAAGAAAGAAAATAAGTTTATTTGCGGTAAACATGACGCAAAGAAACATAATAAAAAATAAAATAAAAACACGTAAATAACAAATTGGGGGGAAATATGCTTGAGAATTAAGTTTTAGGGAGTTTTTGTATGCATGAGTCGCACGAGCCCAGTTTTCTGTATTTTTAAGTTCCAATACTGCTTATATCTCTGGCAAATTTCATTCAAATCCATTTATCTGTTAATAGTGCACTAGTGACATACAAATGATACACACAACATAATCACTTCCTTATTTAGTGTTTTAGTGGGTATCATCTGTATGAGTACGATTTATACATTTTTTACGGAAAATTACCATATTTTACCGTTAAATACCGTAAATTACGTAAAATAACATTTTACCGTATTATACCAGGGTAATTTTACCGTTTTACATCCCTAGCTGCGTCCCGCGGTTTCACCAACATAACCAGCGCCAGCGTGAAAGCATAACAAACAAACATACATATATATATATACATATATATATATGAAAATCAGAAATAAATTAATATAATAATATTAATGTAGATTTAGATATTGAATTGAATTTTAGTACGCAGATTAGGAACGTCATTAGACTGATATACCTACGAAGTTTTATTTAGTGTCCAATTCTCGTTTCCACCTTGAATAACGGGTTTTATAATAAAATACCGCTACTTTAATATATGGGTGTTTTGCCTTGTTCGTCCTTTGTGTTATGTCATTATGCAGAATTTAATACGTATTGTGTAAGCTGTCGGGGCGTTCACCTCCTTGTAAACGTGTGTATTTATTGAGTCTGATTGTTGTGTTACACTCAGCCTCAAAAATATGTTTACATCGGCAAGAGTTCATTTAATCGTCTAAGGGGCAATTAACCTGTAATTTTGGCCTGGCCTGTAATTTTTAAGAACGTTCACATTCGCATCTCATTCTCAATCTGTTAAAAATATTTTATAATTACCAACATTTTTGACAAGTTTGACAGATTGCGACTGGAATGTGAACGTTTTTTAGGTACGACAATTGGCCTTCTGGAATCTTTGTTCTATAATATTGTATAATTTTTTTGCTACATAATAAATTACAGATTGAGTACTTAATTGTAGCTACACATTGATACAGCGGGGTAATTGCATAACACACTTACAGCTTGGCAAATAGTAAAATGAAAATGAGGGCGCCTTGATCGCACTTATGTCACTTCGAATGGGAAATGACTAAAATAATTTTAACAAATTGTTAAAAACACTGCTTATTGGTGACTCAAAACCCACTAGCATTTGTCATCACAGGTCTCCATTACGTAAGTAAAATATTTAGTTCCAAATGTCACCAGGTCACTTTTTTATCTCGACCCGTACATTTAAGTTGTTGAGCAAGCAAATTTTTCAAACAAATGAAGCAAAGGATTTGCAATATCCTTAAAAATAATTCAGATTGTGATTGAAAGTGTGTTACGCAATTAGGGTGCAGTATTATGGCACATAATTTGTAGACAATCAATTGAATTCTTTTCGATGTATACATCTTTTTGAGGCTGACTGTACCTACTGTTTTATTATGTGAACGAAGTCGTTTATAAATATTGGTTTACTAAAGTGTTCTCCCCTTAAATACCTATTTTTCCCAAACAACGCAAGCAGAAAATGTAATCTATTGCCAAGAAAAATAATATTTTGTCAAAGTTACTCGAGGACTCGAGATTTATTTAAAAAATCCTTTTGCACACACTGGTATACTTGCACTTTAAAAGTACTAGCACCACATAACACGCTAAGAACGTACTATAGGTACGCACTTATACCCAACGCAAAGGCAAGGGAACTCGAGTAAAAAAATAAAAACTTTTCACATTCCCTAGGAGCCAAGCAGGTCGCGTAGGTTACCAACCTGCATTTACGCGCGACTCCTTTTCGTTTCACAATTTTTCTTTTCTTTTGCTCTCCGTAATGTGGTGAATATGTTGTGTATGCCAGTTAATTAATAAATGTCAACTTTTATTGCATTCGTAGTTATCTATAGTAGGTATCCAAACCCATGTATACACATATATATAACAAAACTGAAGAGCTTTTTGATTTGTTTGAAAGCTCTAATCTCTGACAGTCGGAAGTGAAAAAAAAAAAAAACTTTTTACTTAAAAAGAAAACTGACTTAAAAAAAGAACAAAAAAAAAAATGAAAAATTACTTTTATTTCGGGAGTCGGTGTCTTTGGTTCTGTATTTTCGTTTTTTGCCACCGACTTCCGAAATCAAAGTTACTTTTAAGTTTTTTTTTTGTGTTTTTTATGTCAGTTGTTTGGTTTTTTGTAAATAGGTAGTTTTTATTTTTCTAATTTTAGTTGTGGTATCTACCCCATATAAAATTCGAATACTACCTGCTTTAAGTAAACAAAAGTGTCAGGAACTAATAACATCATCCATATGGATAAAGTGGAAAAAATACGTATTATTGAAGCTAATTCAAAAAGTACCCAAGCAAAGTTAATAAAATATATATGGGACCACCTTTGAAGCAACCTCACCTACCAAAAAAGAATCATCAAAATCAATTCATAATTGGCAGAGTAATCGTGTAACAAACATACAAAAAAATAAATAAATATACAGTCGAATTGAGAACCTCCTCCTTTTTGCAGTCTGTTAAAAATAATTTTGCGTTTGATAGCCGAATTCTTGAGGATATGGGCTTTAACATCACGCTGCGACCCTTAAGAGCCTGGCAAAAAGCTAAATGAAAAAAAAAAGGTGAAACCACGAGGCACAGCTAGTAAGCTGATAAGTCTGATTACGGTCTTGTTATGTGGCCTATGTTATTATTTATTATCTAATTCTAATATTATCACTATCACAGGGATAGATAAATGTATTTATGACCTTTCACTTTTTATTCATTTATATATTGGGCCTTGGGCCAATAGACGCGCAACCTGTTACCATGGATTCATGGAGCACATGATTCTGGACCAACGAAAAATGTCCACGCAGGGTGCGTTGAAATTTTCATTGATTAATAAAATAAGAAAATAAGCTGTTTCATATATTTTGACAGCGTAAGTATTGCACTTTTCTATTTTAGAGGTATGAGGAAGAGGGTGTAAAGTTCACTCATCCTCTATTTAAAAGGGAGGATCCTCCGACCAGACAGGTGTCGTGTCTGGCGGGCAACTGCCCAATGATTATTATATATGTCGATCGCGCGGTAAACTCTAATTGCGCGATGCAGGATTTTGTGTGACGTCATGTGTTTGATGCGTAATTCGCATGTGGCGATATAGATGCCGCCACGTTTTGAAACAGCTGTTTTTTTTTTGGTCTCGAATCATGTGCTGAATTCATGGTTACCTACAGTTTACACATCGATGTCCCGCTGCCCTGTATATATTATGGGATTCAATATTGTTATCCTTCTCATAGATAAAGTTAAATAATTGGTGCACATTATATATAGGTTACCTAATGAACTCCAACTGTGAATGTGAGTCACAGAAAAATAAAAATGTCGCCACAATTTTTTACAGCTTGACTCCAGATACTTGATATACAGAATTGTGTGGAAAAGGGAGAGGGAGACCTTTGTCTTGCAGTGGGACCATACACGCTAGTTAGATTAGATTAGAATTTCAAACAATCTTTAAAGATTTCCTTTTATATTTAAAAAATATAAAAAAACAAATAAGTAGGTACAAACTTTATACAGCTTCAAAACTTATCTTTCTCTATATTAAACTAACAGCATTTCCCAAAGGAAACCCGTTTACGAACATCTCCGGGGCGCTAGCGTAATGCTGCTATACTTTCCACAGTCGTTAGAAAAAGGACACAGAATGGATAGAAGTACAGAAAGTCGGTTCTGTATAGCGAGAAAACGCGCACGCACACAATCATAGATACGTGCCTACGTACAGAGAGTGCAAACGCAATTGCGACTGGCGTTCTTTTGAAGATAGAGAGATATTACTCTTTATTGCACATTAAAATGGTAAGAAAAAAAAAATGACTGGCAATTGAAGCCGTTAATGCGTGCCGTTCGTGTGTATGAGCACTAACACCGCCCATTGTATCACTCTTATTCATATTTAAAAAAAACCCTTTTCGTGTGCAATAAAATTGATAAATGGTGCTGCCATTTGTCAACCGCAGAGGCAAAGAGACAAAAATACACGAGCGGCACGTTGTCGACGGCTGCCGTCGAAGCTTGTCGACGGCTGCAGTTGCCTCTGCCGTTGACGCATGCTGCTCGTATAAATGAGCATATATCCACAACAGCGACATAGTTGGAAATAGACAATACGTGTCTATGTGTGCGTGCGCCTGTTTGCGCTCGTTGTATAGAGCCGGCCTTCTGTACCTATTTATTCTGTGGCAATACTTTCCACAGTCGTTAGGAAGGGTTGAGCCTTGCGTGGCTAAACGTTTTCCGGTACACGGCTTTTTGTGGCTTGGCCGTCTTTTCAAGAACTTTCGTGATAGCTAAGCTTTGTTTCCTATGCTGGCTATATTAAATGTCGTATAAAATTTTTGTCGTGCCTAGATGACGAGCCTTACTGCGTCATATATGTAGTACCGACATAACCGTATTTATCTTAGTTTCGGACAAGAATCTCAATATTCGAAGTCGTTACCTCAATAAAATTCTGGAATTTAGTCAACTGTTTTGAGAGTTTTTAATGAAGTTTAGAATTTGATGCGGCAGTTGCAGATTATTGAAGAGTAGTTAAGATTTTCGACTTTGATTGATGATTTTACAGTCCATGCGCGACTGCTAGTCACCGCTTGAGGTATGTGAGCGGTGAGACGGGGGAGGTAGACCAACGTCAAGCTAACTCAGTCTACCAATTTTGTCAATGGCGCTCTCCCCCGTCTCACCGCTCACATAATTATGTCAGGCGGTGAATAGCAGTCGCGTGTGGACGCATTTGGATTTCGGGGAACTACTAAGTTTTATGAAGTTTGTTGTCCAGTATTTTACACGCTCGTATCCAGGGCCTGAACCTGTTCATAAACATGCGCGTGACTAATTATATCGTTAGCGCCGCTACACAGCCTGTTTCTTAAACCTGATTGGGCCAAACCTGAATGTCTAGGCTACACTTCGGATAATCACGACCTAAGTTGATCATTTTTCGCAAATTATAGAAACCAGTACTCATTGCAATGGTTTAACGACTGTAAGACGTATAAATTGACCTTCAATTATGTCACTTGGTTATTCTGCTACAATTTATTAAATGCTTTATGTATGTATTTATTGTAAATGTAAATTGCTCACTACAGACTACCTGCAGTACTGTCTTTTCTTCTCCCTTTAATCTATCGAAAGGCTGTCTTTAAAATAGCTTTTCGCGATAAAACCGCCCATTGTGTCACCCTATGTAAATTTACATGGTGTCATAATAGACATCATCATCATTTCAGCTGAAAGACGTCCACTACTGCACATAGGCCTCGCTCAAACACCGTTACTTTGACCGGTTCTGTGCTTCCCGCATCCAGCAGATTCGATCCACCTTGTGGGAGGCCTTCCAACGCTACGTCTTCTGGTGCGCGGTCGCCACTCCAAAACTTTTCGGCCCCATCGACCATCTGTTCTGCGAGCTATTTTCCCTGCCCACTGCCACTTAAGTTTGGCAATTCTTCGAGCTATGTCGGTTACCTTGGTTCTCCTGCGGATTTCTTCATTTCTGATTCGATCACGTAGGAAAACTCCAAGCATAGCCCTCTCCATTGCACTTTGGGTGACTTTTAGCTTCCAATAAGGACCATTGTGAGCGACCACGTTTCAGTACCATAGGTCATCAATGGCAACAAGCACTGGTCAAAGGATTTCATCTTGAGACATTGTGGTATGTAGGATGAAAAGATATTGCGTAGCTTCCCGAACGCTGCCCCGCCGAGTCGGATTCGACGAATGACCTCTTTTTCGAAGTTGGACCTACCTAACTGGACAGTTTGTCCTAGGCAAACATACTCGTTCACAACTTCGAGTGTAGCGTCTACGATCTTGAGTGGGTTACGTGGGAATTTGACATGAACTTTGTCTCCCCCAATGTAATTTCGTTTGACTGACTTCCTAAAGCTTAAATTCTTCAGTAAATATAGAATATTACATTACTCGGCATTCGATGTAAAAGCGAAAAAATCCAGCGATAACAAGAAAATACTTTACGCTTTTAGCGCTTAATTAATATGGTATTGTTTTCCTAAATATTTATCGAGTGTGCAGACACTTCTGTAAAGTACTATCCTATTAAAATTCAACGTTTTAGCTCTCGTTCATAGATAGGTGAACAAATTAAAATTGTTTTTGTTTCCGCTTGAACTATTTTTTCGTGCGAACCTGAGTCTTTTAGCGGGTGTATCTACTTTTACATTGCATAGACACGCGAATGAGTTCAAGTGTAGTATCTAGCATATTCAGTGAGCATTGAAGATACCTTTACGTAAGAAGCCCACCTATAAGACCGAGATCTATAAACGTTACTTAGCTCGCACTTTGGCTAAATGCTCATAATGCTTAGTGCAATCCCATCCACGCCTAGCCTCGCTGGTGTAAAACCACTTTTAGTCAGAGTACACGCTAAGAAACGCTTATAGATTTCGGCCAAAGATATCGATGTGTACTTTAGTTATCCAGAAGAAGTACAGTACAAAATTGGGGCGACTTAATACTAATCATGGAAAGTGTGAGTGATAGAATTCAAAGCTTGTGGTGCCAAGATCGTCGTGTTCGAGATAATGAATAACCGAACACTGTATGTACAAATAATGTTCATAAAGCCCCATTTAAACGATGTAAGCCTGTGGCATACAGCGAGTACCACAGACACTAAATGCAAAGACAAGTAACTGATGTTACGTCGGGTGTTGACACACGGATTACAGTAATAATTGATTGTGTGATTTGTGGTGTGATTGATCCTTGACTGAAATTAGTGCATAGTTGATAGTTTTAAGGTTAATTTTGCTAGATTTTGTGTACCTATATCTGTTAACAACCGTTTCTCGTCATCAAACTGGAAAGTTTGGCGACCAACACTGTAGAATCAATAAATAATGTACCTATATTTGCGAAGAATAATAATAATTAAAAAAACTGTATCTATCCGTGACATCACTGCGGGCCCTATCAGAATAACAGCACTAGGAGCCTTTTGGCCTCGTACAAGACTTTCTGCTTCTATTTTCATTTAACTTTGTTTTTTATTTTATTTATGTTTATTTAAGTAGTTCTTTTATGATCAGTTTAATTTGTGATCTCCTGTGCGAGTCCCAATAGATAATTTTCTTTCTTTACAATACACTGTTACATCATCGAAACGTTCTGTTTAGGCGGTGCAATATTTTATTATTGCATCAACTTATGATATGTTACAGGTAGATACATTTCACCATGTCAATGAGGCTAGCTTGCTAACAGTCTTACATTCAGAATAGAGGATTCTCTTAAGAGGATCCTAGAATAAAAGAGGGTAGTAGGAAATTATAGCAAATATCAGAAAATGGCCTTACAGTAAGGCTGTAGATACTACAAGAACCTATCATTCATGTTAATGTTATAAGAAAGACCATAACTAATGCCGCACATGTTTCTTATTACCTTTTTAATAGCACTAGAGTTCACTAGTCTGCCTAACCTTTTCCCAACTATGTGGGGCTTCCAGATACAGCTTAATGCTGACATTAAGCACTCACTAGTGTACTCACTAGTACATTAAGCACTCATTAGTCACTCATTCTGCAGTCACTGTATCTAAAATATCAGTATTTTAGATACAGTGACTGCAGAATGAGTGACTGAGTGTGAGTGTGTGAGTGGCTTGACCGTTGGTCTAGTGGTCGCAAGAGCTACTGCTGACCTTGAGGTCCTAGGTTCGATTCCCAGGTCGGGCAGTGTTATTGGGTTTTTCTATCTCAAATTTCTCATTAGCAGTCTGGAGTCTGGATCTGTGCCCGGTTGATGGCAATAGGCTCGCCCCCTGGGACCCATGGGACTCAAAACATAACTGGCGAAATGTGGGTGAACCTGCTACAGGGACACCTCTGCCCAACCCTTCGGGGAAACAAGGCGTGATGTTATGTTTTTTTTTTTTTTTATATAAATTTATTTTCTTTCTTTCTTTCTGAACATAAAGTCCCAAGGGACAACCTTGAAAAACAAGCAAGACTTTAAACGATACACTGGCAACGAGAAGAAAGCGTTATACAAACAGAAGAAAGAAAACGTGTGCGATCGGGGGACCCCCGTAAGGAACAAAGTTCCACACACTCATATACAGAGTGGCAGGGACATCTACGCGAAAACTGAAACCATAGATTCAGTACATGATTCTGAACCCCCCTGCGTTGAAATTTTTCGTCGGTTATAAAAAAAAATCTGCTGTTTCATAGAATAGTGCAATACCTACGCGGTCAAAATGTATGGAACAGCTGATTTTTTTTTTTTATTTAATGGTTTCAGTTTTCGCGTCGATATCCCTGCCACCCTGTATAATGAATAGAAAGAGACAAAGAGAGAGAAAAGTTGCATGGAGGAGGCATAACTCTTTTTCCTTACGTGACGATTTCTATTAGTCAACTCCTACCGTTAGCCGCATTAAGGATCTTCGTTCCAATAAAAGCGGACAGTGCTTTCGTAAAATATAAACAGAAGAAAATGAGAATGAATTATTATAGCTTTAAAGTAAAAACAATACAAAGCAAAACAGCAAATCCTCTTATCTGAAGCTCACAATTTTAACATTGTTAATCGAGAAATATTGAAAAATAACAGCCAACATTTTATCAGAAAAATTAAAAACGGTTATTCCAGTGTAAAATTCTCCGTTCGTTTATAAAGGAAATTGAAAAACAGAGGTAAGTAACACTGCTAATAGAGTTTATGTGCGAACGTTAGCGCATAGTGGGAGAAGTACCGCAACCCCTGTAAGTGTTTCGTAATTACGCTTAGTTTAATAAACAATTAATATTTAGGCTGAAGTAAACTATTTTTATTTTTTATTATTACGTTTACTACAAGATATTTTAAGGGATTATGTTGGACTAACTACGTTTGTTCCAGCTGCTTGTAAAGATTTAATTTTCCGGGAATAAAAATAATCTACAGTAGGTATGATAAGTATTGAAACTCATGATTGTACCCAAGGACCAATAGACATCCTCTGATTAAAACCTATAGTTTTGTCAGTTTGTCTCTCTCCATTGAACCAGCTTTTCTGAAAAAAGAATTACCCTAAGTCCTACTTTAAATAAACTGCAGGCCAAAAATCGTCGTAAGCAATTTGAAAATATAGTTCACATTCGCATTTATGATAATAATTATTAACACATACATACATAAACTCACGCCATCTTCCCATGGGGGTAGGCAGAAACTACAGAACGCCACCTGCTACGATCCTTACATACTCCTTTTGCCTCGTTTACGTTCATACATCTGGTCATACACACCCGCCGGTTACGGTATTAACTTTCATAAAATAAGCCTTCAGAAACTTCCAGTCATAAAAGTCAGAAGTTCTAAAGACCTTGTAATTCTAGAAGAGTATTTTGATAGGAGATGCCATGACCTAGTCGCCTCTGAATTTCCAGAGCATAACCTTGAGGTCTAAAATAGCACTCGTGGAAGTTGTGACGGATGGTATGATTTGGTATCTAATGAAGGCCAATTTGTCAATTTCAGTGATTTATCTTTGAATATCATGAAAAACGTGACCTCGGAATCGAAAGTCGCGAAAATCTCGCACGACAAAAGTTTTTTTTTTTTTTTTATGAAGGCTATTGATGTGAGAAATTGGTAAAAAAATCCTTACTTCAGATTCCTTTTGGTTATAAAAGAAATATAATCGTAACTATGAATTGTAGTGTTTCTTGATATTGTTATTGCTGGCTCATTATAATTTTCTTTAATTAATAATATGAAAAAATTAATCATCTGACATTAAATTCTGTTATTTTTATACCCAAATAGTAGCTTATTTATTACTTATAAAAATAAGCTTTTTTTTTCAGCGATTCTGACTTGTAAAAACCGGCCAAGTGCGTGTCGGACAACGCAATATGAAGGATTTCGTAGTTGGGATGAGTTAACATGTAATTAATGAATTATTAACATGTAGGTATTACATGTTTTCCTAGACATTCCAACTGCAAATGTAAGTTTGTACGCACAATATTGAAAGATTTACCATATTATATTAAGACCAAGACTTCTTATAGGTTTTTCTGTAATGTATGAATAACGAGTCATACTATTTTTTTTTTTAATTTTAGGTTCAGTAGTTTCTGAGATAATGGGGAGAATGGTCAATTTTCACCAAATTTCTTAAATATCTTTAAAAGTGTTTATTTTAAAATTATATAAAAAGTATGCTTAAGATTCTCGCAATAAGCCCTTTGATTTAATATGTCACACGGTATTGTTAGCAAAACTTTTTCTTTAATTTTCTTGTTTGCCCCCAAAAGTGACCCCTATATTCAAAACTCATTTATTTACGTTACACGTTCGTGTTTGGGTCACAGAAATACATATGTGTACAAAATTTCAACTTAATCGGTCCATTAGATTCGGAGCAAATCGGCTGTGACAGACAGACAGACAGACAGACACACGAGTGATCCTATAAGGGTTCCGTTTTTTGCTATTGAGGTACGGAACCCTAAAAAGATTAACGAGAAACATAACCTATATTCCGTTTACATTCCTAAGCCTTCCGATTTCGTCTTCCTATAATTAAGACCACAGCCTCCGTCGATACTAATTTAATTAGCTGATCAATTTTGACAAGGCCAAGTTGTTGCGTGCCTAACTTGAGATTGGATCTCAGCCCACACTTGTATATCAAGCTTAATTTATTAAAGTTATAGGAAACCTAACATGTGGTACTTAGTAGTTCATAATTACTTGAAGTAATATTTTATTAATCAAAGTACACAATAAAGGTTGGTGTAACATTTGGTTTAATTGTGCATTTGTGTGGTTTTACAACATAATTTAATTTTTGCAACTGAATAACATAATGCTGCACAATTAAAGTGTTCGTCAATCGTTTTTTTTTTTTTTTCATACTGCATTAAGCAGACTGGCGCGAAACGACGGCGACGTGACTCTAACAAAACAATTTCTAAGAAATCTTCACGGTAGAATAATTACCAGTCGACACTAACGTCGCGCCAGTCTGCAAGAGGCTTTACTTGGTAGATAGGTACAGAATTAACATTGCTACCACGATTACTACAGACGTTATCTGTGCTACAAATTGAGTTTTTTAAGGGAAAATATGATTTGAATTCAAAATCTGATGTGTATATCAGTCATAAAAAAAACTACTTTAAAACTAATTAAGACCTACACTGCTGTTGCGCGACTGCTGTACTAAACTCTAGTAATTAGTTCAATCAAATTATAATTACCCTAATCTATACCCGTCCTACTCTCAGAATGGCCCTAAAACGGACTAGATGGAACATTCCCCTTATTTAAGAAAGTTAATAACATTGTTACTACCAAAAATGGCTGCCACAATGTCCCTTTCGGGTCATTCGGAGATTAGGATAGACCTAATAATTCCGTATGCTTGCGAACATTCAATCAATTTTTAACGCTTAATTTTGTATAGTTTATTTTCCTGTAGAGTATTCTAGTAACGTTTGAGGGACTCGTGGCTAAATAATAACAGCCATACGAGGTTAAGCTACACTTCCCGCAGTCGGATCGTGGATGGGTGACCCATTACATATCGAAACCCTTCCGGGCCTCGGAAAGCACGTTAAAGGTTCATGAACATACATCAATCACGTCAACATCAAGTCGCCGATCAGTCACATCAATTTCAGGGACTTATGATAGTCAATCAGTCAGTCATATAGCAATGCCTCGGTTATAAATTATCTTTGAGACGATGCCGTAGCGATACAAGTGTTGACTTGCCGGTGACGCGACGTCGACTAAGAAGCGTCGGTCGTGTCGTGACGGATGTGTGTGTATGAACCCTAAGCTTCTCCATGTCTCGGAATAAAGCCGTTGGTCCCGGTTGTCATTTGAAGATCTTAGACAAGACGTTACGGGTTGTCAGAAGCCCGAAAGTTGAACAACCAGTCTTACCAAGATGTATTGTGTTTCCCAGGAACTGGGTTATGGAGGTCAAGCCACTCACACACTCACACTCAGTCACTCATTCTGCAGTCACTGTATCTAAAATACTGATATTTTAGATACAGTGACTCATAATGAGTCACTGTATCTAAAATACTGATATTTTAGATACAGTGACTCATAATGAGTCACTGTATCTAAAATACTGATATTTTAGATACAGTGACTGCAGAATGAGTGACTGAGTGTGAGTGTGTGAGTGGCTTGACCTCCATAACCCAGTTCCTGGGAAACACAATACATCTTGGTAAGACTGGTTGTTCAACTTTCGGGCATCTGACAACCCGTAACGTCTTGTCTAAGATCTTCAAATGACAACCGGGACCAACGGCTTTATTCCGAGACATGGAGAAGCTTAGGGTTCATACACACACATCCGTCACGACACGACCGACGCTTCTTAGTCGACGTCGCGTCACCGGCAAGTCAACACTTGTATCGCTACGGCATCGTCTCAAAGATAATTTATAACCGAGGCATTGCTATATGACTGACTGATTGACTATCATAAGTCCCTGAAATTGATGTGACTGATCGGCGACTTGATGTTGACGTGATTGATGTATGTTCATGAACCTTTAACGTGCTTTCCGAGGCCCGGAAGGGTTTCGATATGTAATGGGTCACCCATCCACGATCCGACTGCGGGAAGTGTAGCTTAACCTCGTATGGCTGTTATTATTTAGCCACGAGTCCCTCAAACGTTACTAGAATACTCTACAGGAAAATAAACTATACAAAATTAAGCGTTAAAAATTGATTGAATGTTCGCAAGCATACGGAATTATTAGGTCTATCCTAATCTCCGAATGACCCGAAAGGGACATTGTGGCAGCCATTTTTGGTAGTAACAATGTTATTAACTTTCTTAAATAAGGGGAATGTTCCATCTAGTCCGTTTTAGGGCCATTCTGAGAGTAGGACGGGTATAGATTAGGGTAATTATAATTTGATTGAACTAATTACTAGAGTTTAGTACAGCAGTCGCGCAACAGCAGTGTAGGTCTTAATTAGTTTTAAAGTAGTTTTTTTTATGACTGATATACACATCAGATTTTGAATTCAAATCATATTTTCCCTTAAAAAACTCAATTTGTAGCACAGATAACGTCTGTAGTAATCGTGGTAGCAATGTTAATTCTGTACCTATCTACCAAGTAAAGCCTCTTGCAGACTGGCGCGACGTTAGTGTCGACTGGTAATTATTCTACCGTGAAGATTTCTTAGAAATTGTTTTGTTAGAGTCACGTCGCCGTCGTTTCGCGCCAGTCTGCTTAATGCAGTATGAAAAAAAAAAAAAAACGATTGACGAACACTTTAATTGTGCAGCATTATGTTATTCAGTTGCAAAAATTAAATTATGTTGTAAAACCACACAAATGCACAATTAAACCAAATGTTACACCAACCTTTATTGTGTACTTTGATTAATAAAATATTACTTCAAGTAATTATGAACTACTAAGTACCACATGTTAGGTTTCCTATAACTTTAATAAATTAAGCTTGATATACAAGTGTGGGCTGAGATCCAATCTCAAGTTAGGCACGCAACAACTTGGCCTTGTCAAAATTGATCAGCTAATTAAATTAGTATCGACGGAGGCTGTGGTCTTAATTATAGGAAGACGAAATCGGAAGGCTTAGGAATGTAAACGGAATATAGGTTATGTTTCTCGTTAATCTTTTTAGGGTTCCGTACCTCAATAGCAAAAAACGGAACCCTTATAGGATCACTCGTGTGTCTGTCTGTCTGTCTGTCTGTCACAGCCGATTTGCTCCGAATCTAATGGACCGATTAAGTTGAAATTTTGTACACATATGTATTTCTGTGACCCAAACACGAACGTGTAACGTAAATAAATGAGTTTTGAATATAGGGGTCACTTTTGGGGGCAAACAAGAAAATTAAAGAAAAAGTTTTGCTAACAATACCGTGTGACATATTAAATCAAAGGGCTTATTGCGAGAATCTTAAGCATACTTTTTATATAATTTTAAAATAAACACTTTTAAAGATATTTAAGAAATTTGGTGAAAATTGACCATTCTCCCCATTATCTCAGAAACTACTGAACCTAAAATTAAAAAAAAAAATAGTATGACTCGTTATTCATACATTACAGAAAAACCTATAAGAAGTCTTGGTCTTAATATAATATGGTAAATCTTTCAATATTGTGCGTACAAACTTACATTTGCAGTTGGAATGTCTAGGAAAACATGTAATACCTACATGTTAATAATTCATTAATTACATGTTAACTCATCCCAACTACGAAATCCTTCATATTGCGTTGTCCGACACGCACTTGGCCGGTTTTTACAAGTCAGAATCGCTGAAAAAAAAAGCTTATTTTTATAAGTAATAAATAAGCTACTATTTGGGTATAAAAATAACAGAATTTAATGTCAGATGATTAATTTTTTCATATTATTAATTAAAGAAAATTATAATGAGCCAGCAATAACAATATCAAGAAACACTACAATTCATAGTTACGATTATATTTCTTTTATAACCAAAAGGAATCTGAAGTAAGGATTTTTTTACCAATTTCTCACATCAATAGCCTTCATAAAAAAAAAAAAAAAACTTTTGTCGTGCGAGATTTTCGCGACTTTCGATTCCGAGGTCACGTTTTTCATGATATTCAAAGATAAATCACTGAAATTGACAAATTGGCCTTCATTAGATACCAAATCATACCATCCGTCACAACTTCCACGAGTGCTATTTTAGACCTCAAGGTTATGCTCTGGAAATTCAGAGGCGACTAGGTCATGGCATCTCCTATCAAAATACTCTTCTAGAATTACAAGGTCTTTAGAACTTCTGACTTTTATGACTGGAAGTTTCTGAAGGCTTATTTTATGAAAGTTAATACCGTAACCGGCGGGTGTGTATGACCAGATGTATGAACGTAAACGAGGCAAAAGGAGTATGTAAGGATCGTAGCAGGTGGCGTTCTGTAGTTTCTGCCTACCCCCATGGGAAGATGGCGTGAGTTTATGTATGTATGTGTTAATAATTATTATCATAAATGCGAATGTGAACTATATTTTCAAATTGCTTACGACGATTTTTGGCCTGCAGTTTATTTAAAGTAGGACTTAGGGTAATTCTTTTTTCAGAAAAGCTGGTTCAATGGAGAGAGACAAACTGACAAAACTATAGGTTTTAATCAGAGGATGTCTATTGGTCCTTGGGTACAATCATGAGTTTCAATACTTATCATACCTACTGTAGATTATTTTTATTCCCGGAAAATTAAATCTTTACAAGCAGCTGGAACAAACGTAGTTAGTCCAACATAATCCCTTAAAATATCTTGTAGTAAACGTAATAATAAAAAATAAAAATAGTTTACTTCAGCCTAAATATTAATTGTTTATTAAACTAAGCGTAATTACGAAACACTTACAGGGGTTGCGGTACTTCTCCCACTATGCGCTAACGTTCGCACATAAACTCTATTAGCAGTGTTACTTACCTCTGTTTTTCAATTTCCTTTATAAACGAACGGAGAATTTTACACTGGAATAACCGTTTTTAATTTTTCTGATAAAATGTTGGCTGTTATTTTTCAATATTTCTCGATTAACAATGTTAAAATTGTGAGCTTCAGATAAGAGGATTTGCTGTTTTGCTTTGTATTGTTTTTACTTTAAAGCTATAATAATTCATTCTCATTTTCTTCTGTTTATATTTTACGAAAGCACTGTCCGCTTTTATTGGAACGAAGATCCTTAATGCGGCTAACGGTAGGAGTTGACTAATAGAAATCGTCACGTAAGGAAAAAGAGTTATGCCTCCTCCATGCAACTTTTCTCTCTCTTTGTCTCTTTCTATTCATTATACAGGGTGGCAGGGATATCGACGCGAAAACTGAAACCATTAAATAAAAAAAAAAAATCAGCTGTTCCATACATTTTGACCGCGTAGGTATTGCACTATTCTATGAAACAGCAGATTTTTTTTTATAACCGACGAAAAATTTCAACGCAGGGGGGTTCAGAATCATGTACTGAATCTATGGTTTCAGTTTTCGCGTAGATGTCCCTGCCACTCTGTATATGAGTGTGTGGAACTTTGTTCCTTACGGGGGTCCCCCGATCGCACACGTTTTTTTTCTTCTGTTTGTATAACGCTTTCTTCTCGTTGCCAGTGTATCGTTTAAAGTCTTGCTTGTTTTTCAAGGTTGTCCCTTGGGACTTTATGTTCAGAAAGAAAGAAAGAAAATAAATTTATATAAAAAAAAAAAAAAACATAACATCACGCCTTGTTTCCCCGAAGGGTTGGGCAGAGGTGTCCCTGTAGCAGGTTCACCCACATTTCGCCAGTTATGTTTTGAGTCCCATGGGTCCCAGGGGGCGAGCCTATTGCCATCAACCGGGCACAGATCCAGACTCCAGACTGCTAATGAGAAATTTGAGATAGAAAAACCCAATAACACTGCCCGACCTGGGAATCGAACCTAGGACCTCAAGGTCAGCAGTAGCTCTTGCGACCACTAGACCAACGAGGCAGTAGTTCAGCATAAATGCTAGACAACTAGTGTCTGACGCTGGTTTTTAACTGGGCCTTATGTTAAGAGGACTTCTAGTTCTTACTGATGTAAATAAGTTTTATAGTGTGCAGCATAGAAATTTCCAGTAGCAATGCATTCTTGTAAAGGTATTCTTGTTTATGCTGTCAAGAGTAAGCTAAGAGTAAGCTGGTAAGAGCGTGCATTATGAAAATGGGCAACGTTGCAAATACCTGTCAAATTTACCTATTTTGATTAATTTGGCAATATAATATTTCATATTTCATTTCATATTTCCATACAGTAATATTGCCAAATTAATTAAAACAGCGAAAAATATGACAGCTATTTGCAACGTTGCCCACTTTCAGAATGCACACTCTTAAAGTGATCGGCCATCTACCTAAAACAAAACAACAAAATTTTTTTTGCGCCTACCGTTAATATTTCATAAACTGTACCAGTCAAACCGGAGCTAAATAAATAGCCTGCCATAATCCCTCCATTTATGGTAGTTCGTTATTACTATAAATGTGGGTAGGCTGGTGCCAACTTCCATGTTATATTTATTCCCTAAGCTAAAAGCTTGCATAATTACGTACTCCTGGTTTATTTTAACGAACGTTTAACTGTATAGGCTTAAGGTTATGAAGATTTTGTATGAACCCGCATGAACTTAGACTGGGTTCTACGGGTTAAGGAAATTACACATTTTTTTACTCTAGGGTGGAAATTATGTCCAACGGATTAATATTTTTGATTGTCAATTCTTTTGCAAAGCGTAGTTGTTTATTGCAGGATTATAGCTTAACATGATCAGTCTATGATGGGTCCTACTGCTGGCATTTAGGCCTCTTTTTTGTGAGCAGGAGTGGGCCAAATTGCACCACGAACTACGGGTTAGCGTCAGTTAGGCCTGGCGCGCACTGCAGTGCGGTGACTTATGATCCGCTTTTTTTCGCCGCAACGAATTAAATCCTGCTTTGTTTTCGGATGCATTTTTTTTTGCCGCAGCACACCCACTTTCACTATGTTTCATACTACAAAATCTATGAAGATTTTGCGGTAGAAAAACGCACTGCAGTGCGCGCTAAGCATTTGTGGATGTCATAATATACGCCTTCGAATTTCTGGTACTAGTAAGGTTGTTACTTTTCCTTCATTGCTTTTATTGCAATGGATCTATTGAATTTTACTGGGAGATGAACAGCCAGTATAGGTATATAGAAATTTGAATTTTGGATGTTGGCAAAATTGACTTGACATACAGAAGTATGTCATACCGACATCCAAAATTAGAAGAACGGAGTTCTCCTTTCGAAAAGTTACTTGTAGTTAATCTACTACTAATAGTTAGCGTAAGTAATCTTACATGGGTGTTGTCCGATAGATGAGACGTACAAAACTGGATTATCCTAGGTTACACTTAGTCAGCTTTTTTAACCTTATATGTCAATTGTAAGAATTGCCAAAATTACCCATAGTTAAATAGTGTGCCTACTTAGTTAAGACTTTTGAAGTGAAAACTTCTTTAAGCGCGTTGGGCATTTTTGAGATGAAGTGAACCATTGATTTCGTGACACCATGACGATACCTCATTTTTGTAAATGCGATTGTGCTCTTTATTTATATAACGTTACGGATCAATGTTCTATGCAAGTATTTTTACTTTAAATGTTTTGTAAACGCGATTATGCTGTTTATTTATATTACGTTACGGATCAATGTTCTATGCAAGTATTTTTACTTTAAAGGTTTCGGAAGTTTTTTTTTTTTTGTAATCGCGATTGTGATCTTTATTTAGATAAAGTTACGGACCAATGTTCTATACAAGTATTTTTCTTCCACCAAGGCGATCTTGTTCAAGTTTTCACTTCTGTCGGCCCCGGAGTACCACCAATTTTTTTATTAGTGGTTCTCTTAAAGGTTCGTTCGCATAATGAAAAGTTTAGTATCTGCAGCACGAAAATAACGTCGTTGCTTCATTTAATGTTATGTTTACTACTTAACACTTTCGACTCCACCTACACACATCAAAAGTGTCTAGGGATCAACATATATTTTTGCAATAACTTTTCTCCTGATTGATATTAATTAAAATTTTCTTTAAGGATTCATCAAATAAAGTGTTTTCGTTTGTCACAGTAACGATAAACCAAGTCACCTTTGCATTAATAAAGAAATTTGCCATTTTCCTAATAAAGGGATTTTTGACATTTGAACCACTAACATTAAAGTTCGAAAAAAAGACTGAAATAACAGTTTTCTTTAAAATTTTATTGGGTAACTTAAACAATTAATAATCCGTGTTTCTACCGCGAACACTAACAACACAAGAACATCGGTTTGGCATACTCAAAATGAGTTCATCCAAATCACGCTGTGGAATGGCCGCCCATGTTCGTTGCAACAACAAAAAAAGGTCTTCTTGCGACTGGATACCCTCCATATTCGGCAGAGCTCTTCTCTGTAGCATATCCCATGCATGCTCAATCGGGTTCAAGTCTGGCGACTGAGCAGGCCAGAGCAGGACATTGATGTTAGCTGCGGCGAGAGTCTGTCTTACAACTCTTGCGGTGTGCGGTCGTGCATTATCATGCATTAACTGAAATAAGGGACCGATTTGCACTTGTAGAGGAACGATGACGTCAGATACAATCGTCTCAGCATAAATTTGAGCGTTGAGGTTGCCTCTGATCCAAATCAACTCAGTTCTTCCGCCGATCCAAATACCCGCCCATACCATGATGGTTCCACCACTATAAGGATGGACTTCCTGGCAGGATTTTAATCGCTGTTGGCGTCCAGGGGTTCTCCAGTGTCGTATACGTCTTGTATCCGGTCTCATACCAAAACGAGACTCATCAGAAAAGCACACGAAACGCCATTGTTCTTCTGCCCAATTTCTGTGTTCAAGAGCCCATTGATATCGAATCCTACGATTGTGCATTGCTATAGGTGGTACCCGTAGCGGTCTTCGGGAATGAAGGTTCACTTCATGCAAGCGGTTTCTGACTGTTTGGTCGCTAATTAAGTTCCCTGAAGAGTGATGAAGCCTCACGGCTAACATCATGGCGGTTATTGTTGGAGCTCTTCGAGTTAAGATTTGAATGTATCGGTCTTGTCTCCGTGTGGTGCAGCGATACCGTCCTCCATGGCGCTCAGCCACGGTACCAGTGCTTCGGTAACGTGTCCAAAGTCGACTGATAACACTCTGACTTGTATTCAGAGCTAAAGCCACAGTACGTTGCCGGGAACCAGCTTCTATCATTCCCACGGCTCTGAGCATTTCTTCCCTGCTTAAATGACGTCGCCGCTCCATAATAACGTTGGTTTTAATCAGTAGTAGGGAAACAGTAGCACTAATAATGTCTTCAATGCGTTGTATGTTTTTATAGGGAAAATATTGACAGCTGATTTTCATCTTTTACTCGAATTTGATTAACAGTTCCTGTTTCAAATTATGAAATGCACCAAAAAGGATCCATATAAATTTATATAATCATAAATTTATTACAAAGCCACATCTCAATCTCAAGAAATCCGCATAAAAATGCTTGATCCCTAGACACTTTTGATGTGTTTTTTGTAGAGCTCATACTCCATGCCACCGTACATATTGCAAGTTGACACCAGGAGGGTCACCGGCATTACCTTTGCGCTAAAGATAACCCTCGAGAAGTGTCACCGGGTTTGAAATCTTGTTAAAATATACAACTGATTTTATTTTCACAGTTTATAATGCCGAATTCGGTAAGAAAAACCTACATTTAAAATGAGCCCTCCGCGAGGGCTTCCGGCATCCTATATGCGACTTGAGTGAACCCTCCAGGAGGGCTTGCGGCACTGAACCTATTCATTACTGTATGTTTAGGGATTGCTCGATCGACTCTTTTCTCGTTAGCTCCTATTATGATGAGCTAGGGTTCCGTTGAAGTCCGAAAATAGTTGAGAAACCTCAAAACTTGTTTGGACAAAATAATTATACTTAGCATATTCAAGTAAGGCTCTTCTAAACTACGTAGACCGTTTCTATGTAATCATTTGATTCCATCTCACATTGTTGAAAGGGTTTTCCAACTACTAAATAATCCAAGGCTTAGGTACTTACCTACATGGTTAAAGTACCATTTATCTCAATTATGGTTCATTAAGTTAGACGAGCCGTCTTCAGAGTTGATATATTTTCCTCCTAACACAATTGTTTACGTTTATTATACGATAATATTTTCTCTCTGCTGCTGCATCATTGAATCATGACCGCACTAGCTTTCGCCCGCGGTTTTGCCTGCGTGGAAATCGAAAATTATCCCACGGGAACTTACTACCGGGATAAAAATCATTCTATATTAACATATAGAATTATTTTTTATTCCAGGTTATAAACTATCTGTGTGCCAAATTTCATCCAAATCTGTTCAGCCATTTTTGCGTGATTAAGTAACAAATATGCAAACACACAAACTTTTACATTTATAATAATTTATTATTTTAATATATTATATACATAGTAGGATTTTTTGTGTTAAAATTAACGGAATCCTTTGTAATCGAGATGATTGCGTGCCTTTTTACATGACTGCCGATTTTTTGGGGGCTCCATTATTTCCATGCTAGCTAATGGCCTTAATTATCTACATATAGAGCAATAGACCTGCGAGACCAATCAAACTGCCTAGCCTTTCCCCAACTATGTTGGGGCTGCCTTCCAGTCTAACTGGATGCAGCTGAATGCCAGTATTTTACATGGAGACTGCCAGTGACTGGGTATACGATACCCCTTGGTTAAGACTGGTTGTCAAACTTTCGGGCTACTGACGACCCGTAACGACTTATCAAAGATCTACAAATGAAAGTCGGAGCCAACGGCTTAACGTGCTTTCCGAGGCACGGAGGAGTCTCTGTATGTAAAGATAGTCACCCATCCACGGACCAACCCCGGTAAGCCTAGTTTAACCTGATAGATCGACCCTTGCATCTGTTATTACTTAGCCACGAGCTCCTTCCAGACCCGCTAGAATAGAGGTTCCCAAACCTTTTTTCTAGTAGACCACTTTCAAAATTTTCCTGGCTTCGGTGGACCCGCTGCTGCTACATTTCTACCAAATTCCCAAAATTCGTCCAAAAAATCATTTTTATTTTACACCAACGTAGACCCGTCGTGTCTCCCGTAGACCCCTTGGGGTCCACTTTGGGAATCACTGTGCTAGACCATTAAGAGACTTTGATACGGCAAAGACCCAAACTGTAGTAATGCACTAGCTAGAATGTAGAATGTGTTGTACTTGTAGCCTGTGTTTGGTTGTAACAGATTTACTTGTCGATTTGAAAAATTGTATTGCCTACCAGGTTCTTTGTCCGCAGCTCAAAATCAATTTTTGAGGGTTCCGTACCTCAAAAGGATAAAACCGAACCCTTATAGGATCAATTGGTTGTCTGTCCGTCAGTCTGTCAGTACCTTTTTTCTCAGGAACGCGTGAAGGTATCAAGTTGGAATTAATATCAAATATTGGTGTAATATGGTACATTAGAGCACTAAAATCAAGCTTATACACCAATACGGCAATATATATTTATGCGAGATATATTGATACTCGCAAATAAATCAAAACCTATAGGGTACTTCCCATTGACCTAGTTAGACTAATCATAAAATTTTGCAAGAAGCAAGGTCTCACAGCACAAGTAAAGGAAAAGTCCGAAATTTGTTAATTTGTAGATAAACTTACACTTGCAGTTGCGGATTTGTATGTCGATGTATCCCATACATACCTACATAGATATACGTCAGAACATGGTTTCAACTACGATGTTAAGATTGTTTTTGGGATTAATTCATCCCAACTACGGTACCCTTCATTGTGCGTGGTCCGACCCGCACTTGGGCGGTTTTTGTTTTAACTAATACCTATAACACTTCGCAATAATTAAGATCTCTATTAGTGAAATAATTATTGGGCTGGGTTTTTGGAACCGTCTCTTGTATAAAAAATATTTATATTTATTCCACTTCAAATACATTCGTTTCGAGTTTTAAAGGAACCACGAAATTAGTCTCCAGTGAACTCAAAAGATCTGTGATGTGAATTTTTTGAAAGTTCGGAAGTGTCGATAAATGTAGGACAAGTTTGATGAGGATGGAGTGGGTACTGTAGGTAGTTCGGACGGGTGTAGTGTTACCATCCGCCCGGATTTTTGGTCCCTGTCTGGAGTATGTCCGACCTTCTCATTTGTTCGGTCTTTTCGATTATAAATTTTCTTTAAAAAAGATAAATTCTTACTATGTAAGAAGAAGAAAAAAATAAGATTAAAAAATTAAATATCTGGACTTTTTGGCAAATGTCAGGCTTTTTGTCAGGACTTTTCAAATTTCGAAATGGTAATGCTAAACGGGTGAGGCATTTCAACTTTGTTATCTTCTGACCGCACTGTCTGTTGGAGGCGGCCGGTTATCGTCTAGGGGCTGGCAGTGCTAAGGAAATTGTTGTGTTGCGTTTGAAGGGATGTGACAGTTCTAAAATTAAAAAAAAAAATAAATATTGAAATCATTTAAATGTAACTAATATTTAAGAATAGTAATTCAAAATACAAATGCAAAAAAATAATAATTTTGAAATCATTAAAATAATGGTAAAATTAAAGACTAGTAGAAGCCGCAAATAAAAATAATAATAACTATTTGAAGGTTTAAAAAAAAAAAAAAAACACGTGCTTAACGCCCGCATATTGTGTCTTTGCTATACCTACGTATGTTTACTTCGTGGCCATTACCAGTCTGTATGGGAAAACGAATACGGTTATTAATTTTTTCTTATGGCGCGTTTACATTAGGTCGGCCACCATATACGGCGACCGCTTTCGGTTAAACCGGATCGGTTAACCGAATTGGGTTGTTTACATTAAGTTGGTTCACCGAATTTGGCGATCGCTTACGGTTCTATCGGATTGGTTAACCGAATTAGGTTACTTATGTGGAGCGGTTGAGAACCTGTTTATACTAGTCGGTGACCGAATACGGGCTGTGGTCGTATTCGGCTAACCGGATATCCGTTTACACTAGTCGGTGACCGAATACGGGTTGCAACCGAATCGGTCAAAACGACCTAATGTAAATGAGCCATTACTGCCAAAAGATGTAGAAGAGGTTGTTTTTTAAAATAAATCTTAACCTTTGCATGGCTAATAGTTAGCAAGGATTTTCAAATTACTTTAACAAATAAAGAAAATTATTAAAAAAATCCCGACTGGAAAAACACATTACTGAAAAGAGTTATACAAAAGTTACACCATATTTCAGGTTATTGGCCTGCGATACCATAATTCTATAGATTATATTGCTTGTTTTTTTCTTTTCGGATATGTTTTTGCAGTCGGGTATTTAAAAATAATTTGCTGTAATTCAAACTTTTTAGTTTTATTAACATATATTTAAATATATATAAATAAATTACACAGGGTGAAATTTAATTCATGGGCATGCTCCTAAGGGATCATTGCACTCATCATTATGGACTACATTCACTATGGGACCAACACTGGAATATCTGCTGTTCCCTACATTTATGTTTGCATAGCTCGTCAAAATGTAGGGAACATCTGATTGTTTTTTCGCGATTTCAGCGTTGGTCCCATAGTGAAAGTTGTTTATAACGATGAGTACAATGACCTCTTAAGAGGATGCCCATGAATTCAATTTCACCCTGTGTAATATATATATATATATATTTGAAATTGACTTATTAATAGATTTTATTTGATACCAATACAGTTGTATTTTTTTTTTAAACATTCCCCTCCTATATCTTAAAATCCATCAAGCCGTTTAGGCTACAGAGCGTGCCAAAGAAATAGCCATACGTTCTCTCGAAAAGCATTACTTTCGTTCTGGGGCAGTTGAGTCCGATAAAGTTTTGGACTTACCTAATATTGGAACAACGAATTGGCTCACCTTAAGGCTATATGTGAAGAACTTAACTTACCAACTTTTTAAGTAAATAGTGAAAATATTGATTACTCCACGGTACGTAAGGACTTGCGATAATTGGGTAACTTGAACGCTGAACATGAAAGTTTACGGTAAATAAAAGTTTCTACTTAATGAGCCTCTCTGTTTGTTCAATGTCAGAATGTACGAACTTGACATAATGTTGATCTAAGACAGCATTTGCTTACTGTTAAAGAGGATATCTGATTATCTTCGGTAAAGTCGGGGATAATAATTATTAACCAGATTGACTAACAATTAAAATCTTCCGTTTATTCTCAACTACTGTCAAAAAATTATTTTTGACAGTCGTATGAAATGGATATAGTTAGATCATGACAAATGAGGGTTTTCTGAAAAGATGTTTACCAGGTGGCAGCACTGAGACGTCAGATCCGGGCACCTGTCAAAAGTGTCAAAGCGCCTATAATTTCTTTAGAAGTGACTGAATGATGAACGAATGAATGAAACGAGTGATGAACGTCATCATTATATTTTTTTTTACACTGTCGAAATTGAAGACCTTCGGCGTAAATTTTCATGAAAACCCCCCTCATTGATGAAGTGTCTGATTGATAAACTAATAACTTGCCTTTCTGTTGCTACATGAGAAGATCCTTGAAGAAGCAAAGAGAACAGAATATTCTGGCTCGAAAACCGATAAATTGACTTAAGTTTGGCCAGAAGATTTTAATTGGGTTTTCAGAAAACAGAGTTACTATTGCCCATCTTTACTATCACTAAGGGACATCTAAAAGAATGCCTAAATAATAGCGCGCTGTAGGCTCTCGAACTTTCGGCGCTGAGCCATACATTTAGGTGTCGCCTAGTGTAAGTTAAAATCGGCATATACATAATGTAATTATTAACACTGTAATCTATTATACAATTGTAACAGCGAATCAATTTTCACGCCTCCCACTTAAGTGCTAGGCCAAATATTTTTTGATATTCAGATAGCTCATGACCTAAAGAGGTGCCATAAAGAATATGAATTAAAAATCTATAAAAAAATATATATTAATCCGCGAAATTTCGCGGGCAGTCTGGTTTGAAAACATTGTAACAGCCATTTATTTTTTTAAAGAGTAACTCTCTTTAAAAACGACCAATATTGGAACCAGGCACCAAGCTGCTGAAGTTTCATAAGTGCCCATGTAGGTTTATGTGAAATAAATTATTTTAATTTTAAATACGTTAGCCATTTGGTAGACTTGTCACTACACTTAGCAAGATCTAAGAATCTGAACATAAGGATTTGAATGCAAATGTAGGTACATCGCATTAAAAACAGAACAAAGAACAGTACATACCTACTACTTACATAACAGTGCATTGTAATCAAATAATTATATCTGATTGTGTCTATTGTAATGCAAATGTAACTGAGGTGAAGGTCGATGTCAGCGCCTTAAGAGCGGCTAACCCCTCATACTTTTTATACAAACGCTCGTAAATGATTACGGCGTTGTAACACAATTTTCTTTAATTTTTTTAACTAATAGGTATCTTGAGCACTAAATCTAGGTTTCTATGAAAGCAAAAAATAAAAATTTGGAGAAACAAATTCAGTGTAAGAATAAAAAAATCTGGTTTTTTGCATAAATACCTGAACTTTGACCGTTCATAATGTATTCATAATTGTAAAAGTAAAGAAAACATCTTTATAGAAACCTCGCACATATAATGGAGATTCTAAATGATAAACATTTATTTCACAAACTTGTAAGGCGTATTCAGAAACACGTATTTCCTGAAACAAGTTATTTTTTATCGCGTTCTCACTTGCTTGTTAGCAGTTCTCACTTGCGCTGGATGAAACAACAAGCTTTTTGACCATGCTCGCGTTGACGATAGAGGACCGGGAAGGGCCTTCTTAAGAACTGTGGTCTACATTACGTCATGTTTTGAAGACAAAACATTGTCGTTTTATAAGGAATCAATCGACATTGACAAACGCGTGCACTGACAGGTCCACTCAATCTGCGTGTGGTTCTTTCCTCAAAATACCATTTCAGATACTAATCTAATGATCTTCACATGATCTGACCAAGATTATGTCTGGACTTTAAAAAAGACGGTGACCTCTGAGTTTCTTTCGGCCTTTCTTCTCAGAGTAGCCAGATAGGAAACGCTGACATTAACTAGTTTAAAAAAATACGATTGACTTGTAAAAATGTTTTTACAAACTTACTTACACTGAAATAAGGGGGCCTACCACAAGCTCTTATAGCAGTTTTATTATAATCTTACTTTGACTTTTCGTATCATGACGTCCATAAAATAAACTTATTGTAATGCTGAAACAATGTTATTTTCTTAGCAGTTTTGGTGACGTCACCTCTAAAAGTTCATTCAATTCGTACATGGTACGAATATGAGTAATGTTATTATAAGCTTGAAAAAAAAAAACCTCTTTTGAAATAAGCTTGTTTCGTAAAAGATTGTGGTCGTTCCCCTGATCATTTATCATTTTCATAGACTTTTGTGGTCCATTGCTCAGGGATAGGCCTGTCTCAAAGATCAGGGTGACCAGGACATGATTCTCGACTTTCTGCATTGTTTTAGTCTTTCTAGCAGTAGCAGTAGTAGATGCGTATTCCTACCTTCATTCATCTATAAGGAATAGGTGATCTATGACTATATTTATCTAGAGAGCAGTCAGTGCAGTGATTTATTTTGAGGACCTACGTCTTTACATAAGACTCGTGTTCCTTAATGTAAAGCATAACTCTTAAAGAAATATTGACCATGACATAAAATAACGCAGTTATATCTGGAAAAGTGGGTGAATCTGGTCCACTAACCCATTTACTATGAATCCAACTGACATTTTTTTCCGCACCCCGATCAGATATAAATGGTCCGGTCTTGGCCTCCTATAAATATCCGAGAATCATCTATGAAGCATCAAGGCGATGCCGTGAACTTTAAAAAAGGCACGCCTGCTTTCTCAGCTTCAATTTTGCGATCCAGATATTTCTTTAAATATTTTATTTACAAACTGGCTTCTACCAACGGCTTCGTACTCGTGAATCTCGGAAATGATTCCACGGCAACTTACTACCAGGATAAAACGTATTATGTGTGTTAATCCAGGTCTTCTTCCTTAGGTGTGATTAGTGACTAACCAGGCCTCAAAGTTTTAATGCCGCCCATGGACCTCTGACGGCTTCACATACCATCGAGAAATATCTCTCATCAGGCATGGGCGTTTCCTCACTATGTTTTCAAGTGATAATTATACAATACGCACATGAATCCGAAAAGTCAGAGGTTCGTGCCTTGGGTTCGAACTCAAGACCTATGGCTTAGCGGTCCAAGTAATCTGGTAATCCAGATTATAATTTTTCTGTGTGGCAAATTTCATCGAGATCCGATAGTGCTGTTTTGCGTGATTAATCTTTTATATATTATATATAGTAAGATATTAAAGTAGGATGGTAAGATCGGCGTTAGCGTGAACGTTTCGGGATGTAAGCAGTCAATGCAGAGCAATTTACTGGAGTGCAGTATGAAGTTATGTAGGTACATAATAGTGCCACGGACGAATGGCGACGAATCCGCGTGTACAATGCTACGTATTTGGGCCGAGACGAGGACCGCGAAAATAGACTTGGTGAAAAATCGATAAAGGTAGAGGTGCCAGCAGCGTACTTTAAAATTGTGTCAAGTTATATTACTCCCTCTCATATTGACGTAAGGGGTTTTTAGGTTTCTTTGACTAATTAGTGAAAATGTTTTGCCATGAAGTAGATGTTAGGTTGAGACGATTTTGTATTTTAATAAGGTTGGAAAGCCGACTTGTTGAGCTGGAAAGGGAATGTCTTTAAGAATTGTGTCTTTTTTAGCTGTTTCTAAGTGTGTTTGATTCGTCTTGGAAATACGGACAGACATTAGCTCACCGCATGCCCCGCATGCTCTGTCAACTGCACACGTCCTCACGTGTGCAGGCAATTCAGCGACGCGAATACCGTTCGCTGACGCAGCCATTAAGTTCTCACCTAATGGCTGGGTCAGCGAACGGTATTCGCGTTGCTGAATATTGGGCCAAGCAGATTTGAAAGGCTATATATATATATTTTTTCGTGTTATTTTTGCCATCGACAAAGCAGAAAATTTGTATTAGTATTAAACATGACCTGATTTATAAATATAGGCTTGCTCTCTATTCATTTATGGGATCATAACAGTCTTACCTGAAAAAAAAAAAACGTACATACTGCTTGTCCCTCACACTATTAATCAGGGCGTCACTATGCAAATTATGTGTCATTTAAATACCGAATTGATTTACTTATCAAAAAAATGCAATACACATTAGATTAAATTAACGTCTCTAAAAAGGCAAATAAATTATAAAGTCATCAATACAATAGTTAGCGTCAAGTTCAGTTAAGTAACGTTAAGTTTAGTGAAGCCGCTAAGTAAGTACACATCGTTAAGTGAATTTTGAAGTGTATGTAGTTCATGCGGACGTCGCTGCCGGGTCATTAATCAGGGTCGGCGCGAATCAATCATCGGTAAAGCCGTCATTGATTTACATGTTTTCGGACGTACTGGCAAAATATTTCAGGGTATTGTACTTACTAGTATAGTGCTGAAGTTGGATTTAAGTAAGAAAAGTAGTTTGATAGTAGAATGATTGAGTTGATAGTTTTCAGATTTTTAAAACTTACAATTTTAATTCTAGTTGATTGTAACTTTTTCGAAATACCTATATTTCGGAAAAGGCTTAGTTCTCCAGTCAGAGATTAATTGTTAAACAAATTGAATCTCTATGCTAATAAATATAGGGTGTCAATTTGCGTGTTAGCCGAGGTTCGCACGGACGTAATAAAATCGCGGCGGAATTATATCGCGTACTGGATTTCCAACTCTTTGAGAATCTAACGCGCTGGGACGCACTTTCGTCCCTGCGCGTTGAAAAAGCACACTGTTGGATTTTCAACTTTCGGCACTGAGCAGAGCGTTGAAAATTAAGTACCCAAAAAAGAATTGCAGCGATTTTATTACGTCCGTGTGAACGAGGGCTTATAGCCATTTCATACAACTGTCAAAGTATGACAGATGTTGCGATTTGAATACACGGACAATTTTAGTTGGGAGTCAATATGCTTATCAATAACTAATTTCTCGTAATTTACATAGAGATGCAATCAAGCTGTCATAACTGTGAAAAGCATTGGTTTTTATTTTTTTGGGTATCATTTAAAAAATACCTGCTTTTTAAGAAAATTGGGTTCCAAACTGACTATGAAAGATAGAATTAATAAAAATAACTGCCTCGTTGGTCTAGTGGTCGTAAGCGCTACTGCTGAGTATGAGGTCCTGGGTTCAATTTCCGGGTCGGGCAGTGTTATTGGGTTTTTCTATCTGGAATTTCTTAGTAACAATTCAGAGTCTGGAATTGTGCCCGGGTAATGGCAATAGGCTCACCCCCTATTACATGGGACCTAAACATAACTGGGGAAATATGGATGTACTATATCACACCTATATCCACCTCTGCCCAATCCTCCGGATAAACAAAGCGTGATGTTATGGTATGGAAAAAAATAACCATTATAGTCAGGATTAAGAGAAAGGCTTCTATTGAGGGATAAAACTTTGTATTTTGCCATACATTTTACCACAATCCGTGGATATGTTCTAACAAGTCTCCCGTGAACCCTGTCAAAATCTGTTAGCCTGCAACGTTCGTGACAGCCGCCAGAGAGGTCTGCTAGGACGGAGGAGTTCGTACACCGCCCGCTATACCATGACATTTCTGCAAAACTATCAAATCAAAAACATGGGTAATTATTACATTGATGTTTTATTAAGAAAGTCCTCCATGTTCTACCGTCATATGGGGATGCAAATCATATTTAATTTAAACAAATTTAAAGACATTATAATTTCAAATAACAATACCAATTAGGAAATTATAGAACAATACATAGTATAAATTAATGTCAAATCGTTCGAATTGCAGGAAATGTCAAATGTCAACAAAGTTGTAGTAATAAAAAATAAAAATAAATGTCAAATGGAATAATAGCATGTCAATCAGTCAGTGATTCGTCATTAAGGAAGTCGTCAATTGTATAATATAATAACATTAGGTATTTTTTTATAATTGCGGGGGGGGGGGGGGATTTTTTGCATTAGTGCGGTTTATTATTATTTTGATTTGCTACTAAAGTAAGTCAGTCGAAGTGACAGACGAAATTTTCTTAAACTACAGTTCAGTTCAAATTAACTCGTAAGTAGTTATTGCGGTTAAACCATCTCGAACTTCATAATTGCGTCCATATTGCGTTCGTAAAAATCCTGATTCAGTTTTGGCGAGACTGTGAAATAATATTCAATTTCTTGTAAACTGTTTACTTAGTTAATCTTTGATTGTGAATAATTCATTTGCTTAAGTAAATCAAAACTAATTGCTTTGTAATAAATTATAATTAGCAGGTTTATTCTGATGAGTTCTGTCAATTGATAGGTACATTTCGTGCATTAGATAAAAGATATACCTATTTAGATATTTAGAATATTGCGCTTGTTGAGAATTGAACTGAATAGCGTGCAATTGGAGAGGCCTATTTCCAGCAGTGGACTGCAGCAGTAGACTGATGATAAATTGAATAAGAAGTCCTAGTAGCTGAAAACTGCGTGCTGCAATTTTTTTAACAGAATGGTGAAAAACTTGGAGAAAAATGATTGCTTATTTTTTCTGTACAAAAATATTTTATTTTTCAGTTTCTTTTGAAACGGCGTTGAACGTGTTTGTAATTTTACTAACAAATTGTTAGTAGGTACGAATTTACCCCTCTTATCATTAAACCTGGAGTAAAGTTATGCCAAACTGAAACCTTCGAAAGCGAAGTTGAAACTCGTGTGCTTGCATCTGAAATCACTACTACTACGGGATCGCTTAAATTAAATTACCAGCGTAATTACGTACAATGGCTTTCATTTTGACAATTCAACAACATTCATTACGTTATTTACGATGTTGAGCAGATTTTTTGCGAACATTTATGAAGCAATGTATTAGCAATATCCTTCAAAATCATTCAGATTGCTGCTGGATGATGCAATATTCGTTTGAAACAGAATAAAAGGTACATTTATTAGTATTTATTAATTTTTGAGTTGTCTAACAGTTATATTGCGCCTGCCATGTTTTGTCTCTGCATCACCCTAAGGTTGACTGGTAGAAAATACCTCAGGCATTAAGTCCGTCTTTGTATACTATTTTTTGACTTGTGCATTTTGTTGTTTTAATAAATAAATAAATAAACAATAATTTCCAAATTAAATTGTTTTCCAAAATTCCCTCAAACAAAATTCTTACAGTCAAAACCTTTTATAACGACTATGCTTAAAACGTCATGCCGGTTATTACGACGAAATTATTTTTGAGGTTCTAACATTTTTGTTTACTTAACATAGTGTTTGGTTATAACGACTATCGGCTATAACAACCGTTATCCGACGATCCCTTCGAAGTAGTTATAAACGGTTTTCACTGTAGGCACATGTTACATGCGAAATTGTTGGTTATTTTAATGTTTGGAGTTCGCAGTTGTTTATAGCAAAAAGTTAATTTATGTTCGATATCAGTCGTACACGGGATTAATGGGTTTAATGAGGTTGTATGTTTTACGGCGAGTTTGTTAATTACAGTTTTATTTGTGTTTACATACGTTTCCGTGTAATCGCACGCAATTCGTATGTAATTTGTTGTTGGATAGCTCGCGAACGGCCGACTATAAGGGTGAATAATTATCACCTATTACAACACATCACAATTTTCATAGGAAATAAACAATTTCATTAAAATAAGAAGAAATTTCAAAAGGAATGAATTAATTTTGAAAATAAAAACGAATTTTCAACTATATTTTCAAAAATAAAAATAAAATCTCAACATTCACACAATGGGATAACATGACGGGCTATAAACGTAGTTTTTATTAAATATCCATGTATCAAATGACATTATTGTTTCCATCTGAAATTTCTCAGTAGCAGCCTGGAGTCTGGATTTGTGCCCGGTTGATGGCAATAGGCTCGCCCCCTATTACATGGGACTTAAAACAGAACTGGCGAAATGTTGGTAAACCTGCTACAGGGACACCTCTGCCCAACCCTTCGGGGAAACAAGGCGTGATGTTATGTTATGCATGCAAATGACTTTAAAGGCTTCCACAGATAGGCGCAACGCGAAGGTGCGTAAGGTACGCAATTCTGGTAGAACAATTTCCATTTTAAGTTTTCATAGAAATTGTTCAATTACAGTTGCGTCGCAGGGGATGTTAATTCGTTCAATATTTGAACAAGTCACCTTCATAGGTGAAACAAACCTAAAACTCGATTTTTTTGTTTCTATTTCTGGTTACTGGCCACAACCAGCATTTAAAAAAATAATTTACTTCAGCAGGTTCAAATTTCTAATGTAGCGAACTTTTTGCGACAGACGTGAAAAAAGTGCGACATGACAGCGGGGCGCTAGGTACAGTTACCCCCAAAAAGATGTATCTATACATCGACAAGAATTCATTTGATTGTTTAAAATCAGTTGTCTTTAATATCATATCAATGTGTAGCTGTAATGAATTACCCAATGTCTAATATGTTTTGTGGTTACATATGGATACAATATTGTGGAACAAAGATTGTAGACAATCAATGAATTCTTGTCGTATGTATTCACATACTACATCCCGTTAGACTGGCAGCCGACCCCAACATACTTGTTGAAAAAGGTTGTGCATATGATAATGTATTAGATCATTTTGAAGCTGACTGTACCTACTTTTTCCTTACGCAACGCGAGCCTCAGATATGGCATTATGTTGGTGTCAGATTCCTGACAGACAGACGATTTAAATGGGTCAACATGACATATAGAATTCGGTAACCTATCTGTCACATTCGGTGATTATGACATTCAGTCTGGGATTGCTTTTTGTGATGAAATAGGTAAAGGCCAAGCCTTTTAGTTGGAGATAAGTGAGGGAAAGATTTCTTGAGATAAATATTAGGTTTTTAGCTGGTCTAAAAGCAAACTAAGTAGGTTCCAGTGAAGAATATAAATAATGTATTATATTAAAATACTTTCAGACGAAACACGCCTCGAGACAGTTTTGTTTTATGAATTTTTAACATCTTTTAAACGATCTTTACGATTTGAAAAAAAAAAAGCCTTTGTGTTTATTAAGTAAGTACTTACTTAGGTGAAACTAGAAGATAAACCGACCGTTGACGTTATCGTGTCGTGTTGTGTTATTTACGTCGTTGACTAGTTGAATTTTAAAAACCTATGAAGCGATGAATTTTGAATTTCCTTCCAAACCCTTGACTACAAACGTTAAATCAATAGGGATTTTGATTATCTGACACTGCGTCAGAAAGCATCACGACACGACACGACACGACACAGTAATGTAAATCCGGGTTGACTGTGCCGCATTGGGAAACCTACAAAAAAACTCCGTTGACAGACAAATCGGTCCCCAACCGTTGTCATTGCAGGTCTGTTGACGCTGTTACCCATCTTTGTGACGTCATCCCTTTGCCAGAAGTCACCTTTGACGAGGGGTAAGGGAGAGGGGTAAGAGGGGTTGGCCTTCCATAACCAGAAACCACACGCTCGCATAAAATTTCCAACAGAGTTTAGAAATGTTTTGAATATTATAAATAACAAATTCATGTTATGTTATGAACACTTTAGGGAATTCTACTTCGAGACTCGGTAACTTTCCTAACGAGTGAAGACATATTGGTAACTTTACCCCTACTTTGTTTATACAGCTGGATAACCTTGGATACCTGGAACTGAAAGAAAAGTTGACTAACGTATGGTTGCTCGTAAATTTTCCCGTATATAGGCGCGGCGCAACTCTAGTAGAATAATAATTTCCATGAAGTTTTTATAAAAATCGTTCTATTGGAGTCGCGTCGATCGTCTGCGCAAGCCTTAAGGAAGTTTCCAAAAACCATTCGTTTTTTTATCGATGGTATCACAGATCACGGAGACGTGTCGACAGCCGCTGCTAGAAGCGGCAATGTCAACACATTCCATTCAAAGGTGTCACCGTTTGCTCGCACTACGGTACATGTCAAAAAGAGAAACTGACGGCTTTAAAGCGGTGGTTGACAGAAATTGTGCGCTCGCGCACTTTCAGCATAAGCATAATCAGCCTATAGTATTCCCACTGCTGGGACACAGGCCTCCTTCAGTGGGCCGTAATCCACCACGCGGGCCCAGTGTGGGTTGGTAGATGTCTTTGAATGTTTGATTCTAGGACATGCCCAGTTTCCTCATGTTTTCGTTCTCCGTTTTGAGAGCAGTGGTATTGAATTCATTTACACAAAGTAAAGCGCCTGTCTGTGTTCGAACCTACGACCGGATATATACTCATAATGTATACTCGTAAGTCGCGGCCGTTACCACTGGGCCACCACTGCTATTTCAGAGCCACGATTTTCTTTAAAGTGAAAACTTCTTTAGGCGCGTTGGGTATTTTTGAGATGGGACTAAACCATTGATTTCGCGACACCGTGATGACACCAGCTTTTGACCATTAAAAAGGCATCAACGCGTTGATTACCGCAGTTTCAATTATTTTTTCAAATTTTCACTTCTGTCGGCACTCTCGGAGTGCCACACACTTGGAATTTCTCCTGTATTGTGTGTGAGTTTACAAACATTTAAACTCACATACACAAACAGCCAGACCTAAAAGTACTGCTGTCTCTAGACGTTGCCAGTCGGCGATTCCGTGCTTTGTGATGGTATTACTTTTTTTGTTTCCAATCATTATTAAATTAAACGAGTGAGACGATATATTAATAGGTGTCTATACAGGGTGAAATTGAATTCATGGGCATCCTTTTAAGGGGTCTTTTTCTCTATTTTTTTTATCGCGATTTCAGGGCTGGTCTCATTGTGAAACTTGTTCATAATGATGAGTGCAATGACTCCTTAAGAGAATGCCCATGAATTTCTATGCCAATCAATTTCACTCTGTATACGCATTTCGTTTTGCTGTTGTTCTCTATTCTCTTAACTTGTTATCTTTGAATGAAACAAAAAATAAAAATATCTTAACGGAAATATTTGTTATATCCATAGTTCATTACTGGTAGAGGCACTTTGTTAGACGCAAGCTTATCCTTCAAGAGGAAAACAAACAACTTGTTCTCATACCAAAACTTTCATCTTCCTAGAAATGAAATGATAGCATTTATCTCAAGCTCGCTGCTAAATGAAACGCTTTTGTACTGTCAGCGCTAGTTTTTATACAGCTCAGAGTTTTGCTCACCTCGTCTTAAATAACGAGCGTGAAACAAAACAAATCCTTGAGAACAATACAGTAGCTCAAATGTGGGTAATTATAGCGTTTAATGGGCACAATTATTAAACTACACTGCAGTGCAAATAATACCAGTTTTCCGCTCTCTCAAAGGGGTTGAAAGCCTCAAACACAGCGCGTGTAAAAGTATGAAAGTTTGAAAAATGTTGAGAGGTACCCTAAATGCAAGAAGAAAATGCTTGTGGGTAATATTGACATAATTTGTTTTTCGGTCAAAATAGTGTAAAATAAAAAAATAGTATAGTAAAATAGTACAAAATAGTATATATTGTAAAATACAGATGTTTTTCGGTCAAAATAGTATTAATTTAGTTTCTGCCTACACCCCCATGGGAAGAAGCCGTGAGTATATGTACGTAGTATATATGTATAATTTAACGTCTGAAGTAATTGGTCTCTACCAATACAGCCGTACAAATAAATAACATTGAAGTATCTGTTTGTAATGTCAAAATAACAGCTTTCTACTAAAAAGTATATACGGTTCATATAACAAAAAAAAAACATTTTTTAAATTGTTGTCTGTTTGGTCCGGCTAACCTCCGAAACGGCTGGACGGGACTTTCACTGGCAGATAGCTGATGTTATTAGGAGTAACTACTAGGCTACTTTTATTTAAAAAAAAAATTAAGGTGCACGCGGGCGAGGCCGCGGGCAGCAGCCATTTTGCAATAAAAAGGGCTAGAAGTATTTCGGCTCGACTACGGAAAAGGCACAAAGAAAATTATGAAACTAGAAAATATTCCTATCTAGAACACAAAGCTCTTCCTGTCTAGGTACCGGGTAATTAAATGAATATCAGCAAAATTCATTTTCAAAAGGTTTTATGTAGGTTTGATGAATTAGATGTCGGTCGTTCAATTTGACCGGCTCAATCTGAACGGGCGGCCAAGCGGGACTTAGCGATGGGCGCGGCCAAGCAATCTGTCTCCGGCTGGACATATAACATAGTGATATTAAACTTAATATCCTTCACATGTTGTCGAAGACACATTTTAAGATGTAGTCCTGTGACTGGCGTTTCAGAGCTCCTTAGTCACACAACATTTTTTTTGAGAAGCTCATTGCTAAGTAATAATAGTCGCACGGGTCCATCCATCAGGTTAAGCTACGCTTGCCGGGGTTGGTCCGTGGATGGGTGACCATCTTTATATAGCGAGACTCCTCCATGCCTCGGAAAGCACATTAAGCCATTGGTCCCAGCTGTCATTCGTGGATCTTTGACAGTCGTTACGGGTCGTCAGAAGCTCGAAAGTTTGACAACTAGTCTTACCAAGGGTTATCGTATTACCCAGTTATTGGGTTGTGGAGGTCAGATAGGCAGACGCTCCATGTAAAATACTGATATTCAGCTGCATCCGGTTAGACTGGCAGTCGACTCCAACATAGTTGGGAAAAGGCTAGGCAGATGATGCTTCCAACTATTTTTGTTCACGTTTTTTTAATTAAATATTTACTAATATAATTTTTCTATGTTTTAGTTTCATGTTTCTTATTATTGATGCTGGTTCATAATTATAAAGAACTTGTTTCCTTTAAAACAAGTTCTTGTATGCCAGTCCATGGCGAGACATGTAGATTCATAAACCTATTATTAAGACCATTATTGTACCATGTTTAATGCTAATAAACATATTCTATTCTAGTTAATTGATTCAGGCGTGACCTTGTGCAAATTTATTATAAAATACAATAGACGTGGATATTTTTTGTAACCTGTTCCACTTTGCTATTTCTAAAGAGCCATAAAAAACCCTGAAATGAATCGACATGTGTTTCACCTCTCAACGAGGCATCCTCAGATGATGATTGACTTGTCGCGAACTCGAACACGGCGTGTTGCCACACCAAGCGGTGAACGCAGACATTTAGTCTCGGAACAGGTTACTAAAAATATCCACGTCTATTGTATTTTATATTCTATTCAGACCTGTTGACAGGTCGACTGTTCAAGTCAATACGAATATTTTATTAATTCTCAGCTTCCTTCAGGAATAATGTTCCATTTCAGTAGAGCAGACGAAAACGATCAATCAAAACAGCCTATCCCAGTCTATAAAAAAAAAAAACAGTGGCACTCCGGGATTGCCGACAGAAGTGAAAACTTGAAAAAAAAATCGGCACCGTGGTAATCAACGCGTTGATGTCTTTTTAACCGTCTTACGAATTTTCGATCAGGTCACGTGTCCTGACGCGAGTTTAAAATTTTTTACCCATTACAAAAAAAGTGCACAACGCCGATAAAGAAGTTTTCACTTCAAAAAAGTGATGAATAAAATTCAAGCAATAACGCTACAGTTAAGTAGCTAGGTACTGCTAAATTAAACTAGGTTAATCATTTATACACGAAATAAACTAATTTCCTCTTGCCGTTCGTTCTATTTCTGTCTATGTTTTGAAGATGACGGAGACACAATGATAATAATATGTTTTGAAGATGACAGAGACACAGTGATAATAAAATGTTTTCAATACGTTTAGCGTTAAACGCATTTATTGATTTGTGGTACAAGTGGTCCTAATTGAGCTTGTTACAATTAAAATCAAAATGATAAGAATAGTTGTGTTTTTAACCAACTTCAAAAATGGAGGAGGTTATATAATTAATAATTATGTTCATCTGTATATTTTTAAAATGGATTTTCGTCAATAATGGGGACAGTAGTGGTATACGAATTGATATAGGGTAGGGACCATAGCTAAAAAGTGAAAAAAAAACAACGAAATCAAAAAAAAAACTAAACACTAACAAGTAAAAACACTTTAATTTCGTAAGTCGGTGGCAAAAAATTAAAATATTGATCTAAAGACACCGAGATCCGAAATAAAAGTTATTTTTCACTTTTTAATGTTTTTCGATTCAAAAATCGTTTGATTTTACGTTACTTTTACGTCGCGCGTTCGTGCTAGGGTCTCTGAGCGAAGGTTCAACACGGGCGTAAACCGTGATCAGCTTTACATTACAAACCGGCAGTTAGTATTCCCGTGTCGCCTGCCAAGCTAATTTTAATTTTAAATTTCGAGCTTTATGAATATGATTTATTAACATAATCCTTATTTATTAGAACGAAATAAGGTTTTGAGGAATTTTGAGGTGACATTAGCCAGGTGAACCAATTTATAATAGATGCGGTCATGATTAGATTACTTAAGTGACATGCATACTAGCAGATTACCTGCTTGATTTTAAGCTAGTAACGTCCGTTTACACACGTGCTTTTTGCCGTGAAAAACTGCGGTTAATTCGCCGTCTGTAGGCGCAGTCGTCAGTGTTGTATGAATCACTATGGAAGCTTGTTGACAGAGACGGCGCGCGGCGGCTCTATGGCACGGCTTCGTAACGAAATCGTGCCGAGTACAACGGGCCTAAGTCATGTCGTGTGACCTAGACTTAGGCACGCTTGCCCACAAATCAGCAAATGCGTTTAGTGGTACACGTATTTAAAACATCGTTCTGTTTCTATCAATCGTTTGAAGATGACAGAGACAGAATGATGTTGTAAATACGTTTAGTTGAGTTCAGGTGTAAGCGGATCTTAACTCTGTGTCACCGTAAATATCGATCCCATCAAAAATATAACATATACAAAAATGCAAGTCTCGCAACGCAGTTCTACCGCAAAATTTTGTGAGATTTAATGTAAAACCAAGTTGGTTAATTTATTCAGTACCTATCTATGGGAGCATCTATCCAACAACTTTGTTGTAAATTGTTACCTAATTAGTTAACTAACTACATTTTATAATGACCGTATCAAATTTTTTTTTTTTTAATAAATAGAATGATTTGGCCATCGCTCTGCAACATAATCACATAAGAATAATCTACTTTTTTAAATAGTCCTAATTAAATAAAGCGCTAATATTCGGTAGTTTTGATGTACAGTAAGCGTTCAAAAGTGGATAGGCACGTTAAGAGTCGTTTTGCTGTGAACACGCGGTATAGTCCGTATATCTGTATGTGTAAATAACACGGCACAAACACCACAGAGAACGCTTTACACACTGTCGTCACGTACTCGCGAAACAAAAATATATCTCCGTCGCTTTTGTTAGACACGATAACACACACGCATCATGCGCGTGACATTGGCCAGTTTATGTCATTGCTAAAATTCAAATAAATCTTATGTGTGCAGATAGCAGAAGGCTTTAAAGAGTTGGTCTGAGATTCGAGCTGGCTTAGGTTCTGATCTCGTAAAGAACAGCGCGGTTTTTTTCTTTTCGAAATTTATTATTTTTGTTTTCAAAAATAATATTTTTTTAATATTGCTGCCTTTTTTATTAATTTTGATATTGCAATAAAGGGTTTAGAATAAAAGATATGTGATAACAAAATTAAACAATATTTATTAGATATAGATCTTAAGAAACTTAGAAGCAATTTGTATTATTTTGACATATTTAAATTATGAAATGTTTTAAATTTCAAATGGATTTTTTCGCCATAAATATTAAGCTTTGATCATGGTCGAAGTAATTAAGCAATAAATAAGAATATTAGACTACCCAAAATGTAAAAAAAAAAACTACTTACAAAATAGGTGATTTTAAGGTTAAATATGGGCAGTTTGTTTACATTAATTATTTTACATTTTATTTGGCTTTAATAAATATTGGTTGGTATTGAGGTTATAGCTTAAGTATTCATTTTCTTTACGAAAAGAAGATTGAAACTAAACCACAGATTTTAATTCTAAAATAATAATATTACTAAAATAATCTTAAACATTTTCGGTCAATTTGCAAGAAATACGACAAACACCATATTTTAATATGGTTTTTGTCGTATTTCTTGCATACTTAAAAAAATCGTTACCACAAATTCATGCAATAACGAATGTGTTGTTTATTGAGTTAGAACGGTAAATATTTTAAGATTAAAATATAGCAGTGTCCCTCTTGAAGTCTTAATATTATCGTGCGAAACTTAAACGTTCTTGTTTATGCCTTTCTGTCAAAAATGGTTTCCTAGCTGGTCTTCAGTGATGCAAGCCTTCAGAGTGCACGGAGAACGGTTCATAATACCGTGTTTAATAATTCAGCAAAATATCTCGTTGATATGCAACCATTTATTTCATATTTATTCACCATTTGACGTCGCTGCTTCTCGATAACAAGCCTCTTCCAAATATCTCTTAACCTTCACAGTATTTCTCTAGAACAAAGAATAACATCGTATTTATTACACATACTAATTATTTATCATTCACTAATCGAATTAAACCTCATAATATTTTTAAAAACTTTAAAGGCATCTTCTGTCTCAACAATACCTCTGTTCGATCAACAATACCTTTGATTAAGATTTATGTTTAGTCAAATATGAAATATATAAATGATAACACTCACACTTAGTCTGGTTTCATACGATATTTATGTAAATTACATTCACTTTTACGCAGCGCAATAATATTTGATCTCCGTTCAATATTTATATTTGACTGCATTTTGAAAATAATAACCACAACACCGCTTTTACTTGTCACCAACAATAATCACGAACCAACAAAGTTCTATTAAATGAATACTCGTAACGAACTGCATCTGTCTACCCTACAGAAATCGAAATAATTTACTTAGTTTCCTGAGGTCTACCTGCTAAACTTTAATATTTATGTGAACAAGACGAATGAACCAAAAAAGAAATGATTATTGAACTAGTCTTTATTTAAAAAATAACAAAAACTACGAATAGTAATTATTAAAAAATGACGAGCTAACCGCTCGTGAGATTCGAACCCTCTCGGCTCGCCATAATCGCACATACCAAAGCAGGTTATCCACTGAGCTAGCATGCTATATACAGTATTGCTCGAAATTATGAACTAGTATGAGTTGCAGACAAAGTAAGTATGTGTGTGTGTAACAACTTATAGAAGAAGGTCGTAAGTCAAACCGCAGCGTCAGTCTATTGGTTTGTGAGTTTGCCTATGGACTTTTGGTCGATACTGTACGTAGATTCTATTGCCGTGTGCGATTGCCAAGTCATTATTTTAGTACAGCTATGCCTTTGTTTGTTTGCTTTGCTCGACTTGGTGGGGGCACTGCCATGCTCCCAGATCAATGGTGTCACCATTCGCTCATGTGAAAGATAAAATTAAAATCGTATTTAAAAAAAATTATAACATAAAAATTGTATCAAAAGTCGAAAGCTGCATAAAGAAATACAAAATGTTGTTATTATTATGCCACTTGTAGATACTTGCAAATAATATTATGTTCTAGTTAAAGGCCTATTCAGATATAAGTGATATCGCCGCGATATCGCTGTCGCGCTCGGTACCGATACTGGTCACAATGACTACTACTACTACTGAATGACTCAGAAGGCGAACCAGCTGGTCCATTCTGTAAAAATCTCACCGCGAGAACTTAGGTGGAGTGACCTATCAAGTGTCAATCCCTAACATTAGTGGAATGACAGCTCATTTCAAGCTTTGTTCACAAAATTTTTCACGGTGAGATTACATTTGAAAGTTATGAATTTTCTAGCAGATAAAGCTAGCTAAAGCTATAATTTAATAAGTTTTTAGATAAGAAATTACCATGTTTGACTAATTTATTATTTTTAAAGAACTATACTATCATGACATTTGTAAATAGTTAGAGTTAGGTAAAAATAAGTTATAATGTCACTCATTATACCTTATTTTTATTAATATTTGCATGCCATTGTTTAAGGTAAACGTGATGATCTGTTTTTATCTCTATTTTTAACATCTCTTGCATGCTGACAATTTGTGTTGTATGTGTTGTACTCATGTTTGAGCAAATAAATGATTAGGTACCTATCTTATCTTACCTTACAGAATAGATTGGCAGTATCGCTACCGAGCGCGACAGCGATATCGCTTTTATCTAAATAGCCATAATTAGGACAGCGAATATTGAGCGGGATGGGAAATAATTGAAAGTCGCAACAAACGAACGACTCTCTATCTCATTCGCTACCTTTGTTCAATACACGCCTCGAGTTTTAATATTAAACCATATTTAAATATAAATGAGAAAAGTTCAAGCTACGGCAATAATTAAGAATTAATAGCACGAAATCAAAGATTTATTTAAATAATTAAGAGTCTACGACAGGAACAGTGATTTAATAATGAAAATTGATAATTAAAACGAAAAAATGTTTTAATTGTGTGACGCGCGTGATAATCTGAAAAAAATGCCAATAGCAGTGTTGCCACTCGGAATAAGTAAATTTAAAGTCGAGGATCAAGTTTTAATGAAAATAATGAACTTGTCGCTAATCTTGCAAGCTGTCTCGAACACTGTTAAAAACCTCACGAAAATATTCGACTCAAATTTTTGTTTTAGTTTTATTTTTTCGTTTCCTCGTGGCCAGCAATCTCGAAGTTTCTTTATTACCCGCCGTTCGTCTCAGTTCATAATCAAGGATATACTGAGATGTATAAGCCACTAGATTTAGTTCGATACTTCTGTCGAGCACTTCTACGTGATGTATTTTGTAGTCTCCCGTAGTTTCAACTAAAATAACTTTTCCTTTCTGATAAATATCTACTTGTAAAGTAACATTAATAAGTTTTTTAATAACAAACCGTAGCTCCAACAGAGTTCGTTGTTATAAGCACACGAGATATAAGTATTATAAACAGAGCACGCTTGTTCGAAGTGTACGGATTAGAAGCTTTCAAAAGATTAACTGGGGCAGACCTCCATCTGACCATTTCATTAAAACTTCCTCCCGCCTAGCACCCTAATTACATTCAAAACAAAAATCATTCCGTGACTCAATTAAATGTACGTGTAACTCATGACTCAGCCTAATGTATGGATTAATTGTGACACTGATATAAGTCCGGTACATAGCGACTAACACTTACGCGTATCTATGGGTTATGAGTATCTTGCATTACATCAACGTTGTCCGTTTCGTAAAATTAATTTGGACGCACTGATTCGATTACCGCGGGGTCGATCAATCGTAATTTCCTCTCGATTCGTTCAGATTCTGAATCGCTGCTCTAATTATGAATTTTATTTGTTTCAGATACTACGACGGGCAGCAGCGCTAACCTCACAAAATTAATAATTAATTAGTATAATATTAAAAAAATTATCGAATAAACGACGAAGCGCCTTCAATTTTCCAATTACGCATTAGCTAGCTTATTAAGAAGAAAAGATAGTGTAGCTTAGAAGATAAAGTTGTGGTTGTGGGGCGCGAGGTGTCGCGCGTATCGGTCGCGTCGGTCGCTTGTGTCGCGGGGATCAATGCGTGTGTGTTGCGTCGCGTGCGTCGGGTGGCTGTCGGCGTGAGAGAGTCGCGCGCGCGTGCGCGTCGGGCCGGCAAGATTGAGGTGGTGGCTGGGTGCGGGTGGGGCAGGCGCGCGCGCGTGCGGCCGCTGCACGCGCTGGGCCGCGCCGCCGGAGTGATGTTGGCGTCGCAGCGCTCGCAGTCCTGCAACGAAGAGGGCGCGTTCTTCGGGGCGCGTGCGCTGCGCCGGCCGCGCGGCAAAGGCAGCGGGAGTCCTACCTGCTAGGGGTACGCCATGTCGCTGCGCAGCCTGCACCGGCGGCTATCATCCGCCAATAACACGTGAGTCATATTTGCTTATTACTGAGTGCTAGTAATAATAATTATGATTGATAGCAAGGCCAGCGTCAACTAAGGACATTAAATAAAGCAGGAGACTTGCAAGTGATGTTTTCAACCTTCTAAAACTGGTAGTCAGAATACGGGCGCTCGATTGTCTCTAGCTGCCATATAGGTAGTTGATACTACACACATACATAAATTCAGCTAACGAGAGTTAGCTTCCAACCTTACATAATGAACAAACACAGTTAATTGCGTGGATTGGGCAGTAAGCACAATAATTGATACGGGTCGATTTAGAAGTTAACCCATTCATATTTATTCCAATCTCAAAGACGCTCGAACGTACTCTACCGACAAGTCATCAAAATGTCGAACGGTCGACCATCGGGATGTGAATATTCAATTACCGAACCTTAAGCCAGAGCGCACTGCCATAAATCCGGCGAGAGTGAGTGAAAATGAACCTTATGCCATTACGACTGAATTGGTTTTAGTGTGTAATGGGATCTAAATCGGTTATAACTTCTAGCGGGCACAATTAGGGGTGATAATCGTGGCATAATTTATGCAAATTTGTGGGAGCATAGGCTATACGTAATGTCGGTTTTGTGGGCAAGAATGGCCGAATTCATTGATCCAAAATTTCAAACAAGATTTCATATTATTTGGTTAGTACTAGCTTGACTGGCGATGGCGGGTAGAAGACAAAGAGTTTGAACTTCGACTAGCAAATTGCATTTACATAAGCTCGTTACTTATTTAGAGTAACCAAAATACTTCCCAAACAGCAATAAATCTAAAAAAAAACACGGTATCGATTCCCAAATCAGAAGATACATAAATCATGTTGATGGACGTATGAAAGGGTCGTGACGTCACAAGTTCATGGGTCACGATTGTGCTCGACTGCTATTGGACGTCCGATGCTAACACATTGTATGGGGAAGCGTCCAGGTTGGCACGCACTGTGAACGTTCAATGGGCTGGACATTTGCAATAGTTTGCGTTCATCATTGACGTAACGGAAGGAATTGTGTTATGATTTGCCGGTTTCAATTAAAGCAGTGTATGTATTTACTTTTCATATTAATGTGTTAATGGTTTTGAGTTTAACATTTTGTATACGTGTACAGTAAGAGTCGGGCAGTGAGAGAAGGTCTGCCATACCTTGCTGTAGTAAAAGTAACTAATACAATTCCTTACTAGGCTTTTCAGTCAAATAAAATACAGTGGTGTGACCGTCGGACTGCCAAGTCATAGGTCTCGGGTTCGAACCCAAGACACTGACTTTTGACTTGGGCAAGGCGCGGGCTTGCGGACGTCGAGCAATGGGTAGCTCACCGTCCGATAAGGACCAGGTCCGGGTCGACGGCGCGTTGTGTTTCACGCGCGCCTCAAAGAGATGTCAGCAGAATTGACGGGGTCCGTTAGGGCCGATGTCTGCCGGGGGTGCGAAGAAAACCGAAAGGGAGATCGTGGCCCTCGGCAACAGGGCAACCGAAGGAACACGGGTAGGTTTTAGTCAGAAAGAGTCTGACACGCCCTCCCGCTCCGTCCAGAGCGGGAGAAGTTATTTGATAATTTTCCAACCAAAATAAAAGGCACGGCCTTTTCAGATTCATGTGCGTATTGTATAATTATCACTTGCTTCAAAACGGTGAAGGAGAACATTGCGAAGAAACTGGCATGCCTGAAATATATGTCTCGATGACATGTGAAATCAAGTCAGAGGCCCATGGGCGGCTAATAAACTCTGACATCAGGTTAATCACTATAACCACAGTATAAAACCTAATAGGCTAACAATTTCGTGGATACCAAAAAGTTGTATGGAAAAAGTTGATGTGAAATAACAAATGGCTGAAAATGATAATCAAATGAAAGCACGATAAAAATATGAAAACGCTTTCCTTTTTATTTAATTTGCATATCAATAACGTTCTTTAAGCATAATATTCCTTAAACGTATGAAGTTCGTACGCTCAAAGAGGGCGGCAAATTCTCCCGAACCGCGGGTCATTGTTCCCCTTTTTATGGCTAATCCAAAGAAAATAATGATTGACTTTTATGCTGGGAAGCTACGGGTTTATGGGTCGGTATGGTTGATTTATTTTATTATTTAAACTTTTTATTAAAAGTATTTGAAGTAAAAGTAAAAAGTATCCGGAGGAGCTCGTAGCTATATTATAACAGCCGCGCCACGAGTCGATCGGAGGGTTAAGTTATGCTTGACACGGTTGATTCGAGGATGGGTGACCATCCATTATATACCCCTCCGTGCCTCGGAAAGGTCGTTAAGCCGGTGGCTAGTAGTTTGAAGCCCAATAGTCTGACAACCAATCTTACCAAGGGATATCGTGTTACTCAGTCACTGGGTTGTAGAGGTCAGGTAGGCAGTCGCTCCATGTAAAATAATGGTATTCATCTGCATCCGGTTAGACTGGAAGCCGACCCCAACATATTTGGCAGAAGATGAAATACTTTTTATTAAAAGTATTCCAAGTATTTCAGTGGAAATGTACGAGGAATTTGCTCGTTTACAATTTATGAACTCAATTACGTATTTTATTTAGCGTCCGTTGTTTATCAGAAAAAAATGAAACCCTGTTGTTGAAAGATGTTTGGGTATAAGGATTGATTAAGTTCAACGATCTGAAGCAATCATTTTATTTTTCTGTTTTGGCATGAATACTTCCAATTTGTTCGTGCGTCTACTGGGGATACCTATAATAGGTACCTACTTAAAAACAAGCTATTTCTACGAATTTCGACGCTTAGTTATTAATCATGTTTTCGATTAGGGGCCTATAGTTTGGTTAATATTTGATAAGATAATCAGGTTTAGCGTTAATCTAGCTTATCAACACTTTTGTCGTATACAATTGTATTTTTTTTTTTGGTGTGATCTAGAAAACTCTATTCCTTGGTCAGTAGTATATAAACTGACAAAAATATTTGTAGTAAAATATTCTGTCATAACAAAAAACATGAATAAGTCTACGTAGTCGGGTAATCAGATATTACACAGGCCAGCGTAGCACACAAGAATTTGGCGTAGCATGAACCTCCGTAGAATTTCGTAGCAACGGTCTACGGCGTAGACACTTGAATTGTTTTTCGATATATCTTTAGCCTTACTGTCATAATAAGACGGTCGAAATTTGCATAACATATTGCTGTTGCTTATAAGTCTTTGGTCAGGGAACTCACACCACAAAGTGGATTTCAAACCGCGTGGAATGTATTTCCGCCCTTTACGAATATAGTCAAGGCATGTGTAGTCTGTAGCTGTAAAAGTGCTATTGTTTAACCCACTTAACTTTAATTAAAGCCTCCGATCATTGTTCCCTTTTATTTTAACATTGTGTACAATTTTCAATGAAAGTTAAGTGCTCTTGATACAACAGAACAAATATTTGCAGTAAAAACACTGCATTTGTTGCGAATATCGAGCTGGAATTAATAAAGGACTTTATTCTTTGTGTTAACACGAGTTTAATATAGTGTCTGTGTATATGAATGAGATTTAGTGACCAGCGGAATTGTTGATGGTAAAATATTGTGGATGCAGAGTCTGAATGCCAGCAATATATTGTGAAACAATAGAGGAAAAAATAAGGACATTTAATTCCTGTGCGTAGATGAATCGGGGCTAACTACGGCAGTGGTATGGACGTGCGAGGAATGAGAAGCCGATGTTAGGCACCCTCTTTTTCTTACTGACATCGTTTAATTTATACCTATGCTCGAGTCGTGAGAATATTCAACAATCCGTATCATATCCTTTTCGATGCAATATTTTAGTTTACTAATAGTTTTAGTTAGGTTAGAATGTTATATTTTTAATTTTGTTATATTGAAAGCTCAAATATTAAACTTAATTATTTCACAATCCTACTTAGAATTATGTAACAATTTGTTGACTAAGGAAGTTGAAATAAACCCCTTCTAATTATTATTACTTTAAGACGCATATCTTACTATATTATATTAATCCTACTATACATACACTCGAGAGCAATGAATCCGGGTCACTTAAAGAATCCTAAAAATCTCGGAAACTAAAAATGCTAGGTTAATGCAATAAATTGTATTTAATAGACAATGTAATACTCCTTAAATGAAGGTATTAAAACTTCTTAGTTATTGTAAAGTTATATCATAAAAAAATCAAATTTGAAAAAGGGCCACTTTCGAAGATGGAACTACGAAATTACAGCATTTGGTTTTGCTTTTGTTTGTAATCTGTCATTTATGTAGGTACATAAACCATGTTGATAGTGCTCTATATTCATTATTCAAGCTGAAATTATGTCGCTTACGCCTGAAGAATGCACCAGAATACTTACAATGCTGGAAACCGGCCGGAGTCAGCGCGATACAGCCAGGACTGTCGGTGTGTCGCTGTCAACAGTACAAAGAGTTCTCCGACGCAGTTATATATATTTATTTTTTAGGTGTTAAACATTATAAAATGCCATAAGCACCTATATCTACGGTGATTATAAACCTACCACCATGCTTGGCCAAGCACACTTCCTGCCGAACCGAAGTTACAAATGTCATAAATAGGTACCTACAAAGTAGTGGGTATTTTATTTTTTGTTTTATTTATTCTTAAGAAAGCTCACAGTCTAATATCTATTTAGTATGTATAATAGTGCTTATGATTGCCATTTAAAAGCTTCCACAAATTAAAAACTATGTGCCTAAAATTAAAAAATAAAGAAAGAAAAGAAATGTACAAAAACATTAATTAAGAACAAATTCTTATTATTAAATCAAAATCTTATTACCTATAACTTAGGCCCTTTCTTTATTGGTCGGTACGGTATCGTTTCGGTACCGTTTTTGTACCGAAACGGTACCGCACGCGCGCATTGCTTTCATTTAAAATTCCAAATTTAAATTAATTAATATTTGATATGTAATAATATGTGAAACAACAATGGGTATACTTTTAAGTTGTTTTCCAACCTGAAGTTGGCGACGTTTGATATATTAAATTAATAGGTTTTTTTTTAATAATAAAGAATAAATTTATTTAGCAAAGTTTACATTCAAGTGGATTGAATTCCTAGACCTCACACTAGTGTTCCCTGTGTTGTGAGATCCAGGCCCCTTCATTCCGTTAACAATATAGGGAGGAACTTCTCTATACATATCGTATATAAACCCATTATAAAGTTTAATTCAATTTTTCCGGTGACTTAGTTTTTACCCAAAAAATGCGAATGCACAAATGAGTTTGCAAAATAATGTGTAAAACTGGGTTTTTCATGCGTATGTTGTTTCATGGTTTTCCGCAAACAAAGGAGCCGTTCTTAAAATCTTATTCTACCTACTACTTAATCTAGAACTCCCTTTTTAAATAAAAATATATCCCGCGTGTCATAGGTACTTAAAATTAATAATAATTATTCGGTACAACGATAATTAATAATATTATACTGCTGCATATTTTCGGCGTCATAAATATAGCTTACTCTCGAATGACAGCAAAATTCACCAGTTTATTTGACGATGCATAGTTTATTAACATAACATAACATCACGCCTTGTTTCCCCGAAGGGTTGGGCAGAGGTGTCCCTGTAGCAGGTTCACCCACATTTCGCCAGTTATGTTTTAAGTCCCATGTAATAGGGGGCGAGCCTATTGCCATCAACCGGGCACAAATCCAGACTCCAGGCTGTTACTGAGAAATTTCAGATAGAAAAACCCAATAACACTTTGCCCGACCCGGGAATCGAACCCAGGACCTCATGCTCAGCAGTAGCGCTTGCGACCACTAGACCAACGAGGCATAGTTTATTACTTCGCTAAATAATACACGAACGACACGTGGTCATGGGTGAAGCTTTTATGCGAATCAAAATTAAATTGGATGCAAACGTAAATGTAGAATATGTATTTTTTAAAATAAAATTGGTAAAAGTATTTCTTAAACTTATACAACAGACAGAGAGAAAGATGAAAAGAGACAAAAAAAGAAGTGAAAGTCATTTAAAAAACTAAGTACTGATTCCATTTTTTTATAAATTACTTTTCAAAGTTCAACCAAAATAAAACCTTTTGCGTTAGAATTGTACTTTTAATGAAAGTGGAAAATCCTATTTTGAAATACAAGCTTAAAACTAGCGTGTTATGAGTGGAAAAATAAAAGGCGAAATGGGCTAGCGTAGAAATAGTCCTAGCTTGGGCTTGGGCTCTGGGAACGAGAAAAGTAAGTAATGAGAAATTGTGCAAGAGAATGAAAAAAAAGTTCTACGTAAAAAGATTTTTTTGAGAACAGCGAATATCACCCGCACCACTCACAGGAATAATATTACAAGGGATACTTTTTAAAGATGAAAAAGTTTGACTTAGGGTGAAGGTACTCTTATTGACAGAAAAATTATTCTGCAGTCCTTGAATATACTATTTTGACAACGTTACTAAATATCTTAATTGTTTGAAAAAAGCAATTGTTTAAAAGAAAGAAAGAAAGAAAAGAAATTGTGACACGCTCAGGAAATACAACAATAAAACTAAGAAAATTATAAAAACGATAAAAATTTCAGAAAAACAAATTAAACTTTAAAAAAAAAAATGTATAAACAAAAAAGAAGACCTGTGCGAGGCCAAAAAGGCTCCTATCTCAGCATAATGCTACGATATTTAAAAAAAAAAACAGATACTGCAGCGCTGGTATTCTGATAGGGCCCGAAAAAATAAGGATTTCCAGTAAAATTTTCAAAGAAATCGAATGAAGTCGTTGAAAACTTCTGAAAAATTAAAACCAACAATCTTTTTCTTTTCTAATATTTTTATCTCAACAGAAAAGTTTCAGACACTATAAAACCGATACACAACTATTCCTACCCACTTAACCTTATAAACACCTACCATCAACCCACAGAGCCCAAGTGAACGCTAAACTTAGTCCCACACGAACGTCTAAACAAGAGGCTACGTCATAGAGTAATTCTTCAAATAGCTCCAAAGCATAGAATAGGTACAGAAGGTCAACTCCATACAACGAATGGAAACATACGCACACATAGACACGTGTGTACTGAGATCTCAAACTGTCTCGAGTGCAAGCGCTACTAGAAGTAGAGCTTGCACTCGAAGTACAATCATCAGCATAAATACCACACACTCACGAACAACTCAAAAGCGATTTTCTCGTGAAATACCGATTGTACTTTTGAGAAAAGGCCTATGTCATTATAGTATGGTCCGAAAAATTCTGTCAATACTTTAGGAGAAAATCGCTTTTGAATATTGCGTAAGTGTTAGGTGCTTGTGATTGTACAGTAAGAGCAAGCCCTAGTTTTGAGATCTCCGTACGAGTACGTACGTATCTTTGTGTGCATGTGTTGTCGCTTTTTGTATGGAGCCGACCTTCTGTATCTATCTATACTGTGGAAATTCTTCATATAGCCCCAAAGCGACTTGAACTGAAATAGAGAGATGTTTGCTGACGTCATGGCACTGACGTCACTCGACCTTGGCTTGGACCCAAAAAGTTCAACTTTGAATATCTCGTATTACAATATGGATTGTGATCTTGGAGTGGTGGGAAAGAAACTAAGGTGCCTAGTCGTGCATGTGTCCTTTGCTGGAAGCGTTAGCCTATGTGACGTCAATATAATAATAGTAATACTTATATATATGTTATTATATACCAACATTTCGCCAGTTATGTTTAAGTCCCATGTAATAGGGGGCGAGCCTATTGCCATTAACCGGGCACAAATCCAGACTCCGGGCTGCTACTGAGAAATTCCAGATGGAAAAACCCAATAACACTACTAGGTGGGTGTACTATATTAGGTACACCTCTGCCTAACCCTTCGGGGAAAACAGGCGTGATGTTATGTTATGTTATATCGGGTGGTCCAACCATAACGCACGATGTTAATCGTAAATAAAACAAAAAGTTTTCAGAAAATTATCTTATTATCTTTTTTTTAATTATTATAGAAGAATCTATGACAATTATATGTGAAACAAAATATCGGCCAAATGTCCGCCACGGCTTCGGTGGCATACCTCTATCCGATGGTCCATATTTTCAATGACGCTGAGGCATAATTGAGGTTCAATGACGTTAATGTGCCGAATTATTTCATCCTTTAGCTCTTGAATTGTTCTTGGCTTATTGACGTCCACTTTTCTTTTAAATATTTCCAAAGAAAGAAGTCCAACAGTGTCAAATCACATGATCGTGGCGGCTAATTGACATCGCCACAACGTGGCCGTATTATCTCAACACGGCCATTGAATTTCTCGCGCAAAAGAGCCATTTTTTCGTTGGCTGTGTGGCAAGTGGCACCGTCCTGTTAGAACCACATGTCGTCCAGCTCCATATCCTCAATTTCTGGCCACAAAAAGTCCGTTATCATCTCGCGATAGCGAACACCTTTTACGGTAACGGTACAGGTAGAGGTATGCCACCGAAGCAGTGGCGAGCATTTGGCCGATATTTTGTTTCACACATAATTGTCATAGATATTTCTATCATTATAAAAATAATATAAGATAATTCTCTGAAAACTTTTTGTTTTATTTACAATTAACATCGTGCGTTATGGTTGGACCAGGGACCACCCTTTAGTAACATTTTAAGGTGTAGTAAATTTTTATGGATGACAAGATTTTGCTTCTGATCGGCCACAACTCAACTTCAAGTTGTTCTCCGTAATGATTATGTTACAAATCGGTCTGATTTTCACTGGTCTAAAAACAAGCTTTTAAAACAAGTAACCAGAATTCTCTACATTCTTGTACAAAAAATCAACTTCTGATGGGATACAGACTTACGAGTAAATTCTGATAACCAAGAAAGTATTAATTATTAGGCGTTACCCGCGACTTCGTCTGCGATTTTGGATAAATACTACCAGGCTACCAATCTGCCAAATTTCATCTAAATCCATTCAGCAGTTTTAGCGTGAAAGCCTAGCAAATAAACTGACTTTCACATTCATAATATTAGTTAGGATTTGAATGGTCACCAATGTAAATGGACTAAAACTTACTTATTCATAAGTCATATCTTACTCCACCATATTAAGAACACAACTTTTAAAATATTTTCCTTCAAAACAAAATGGCCGTCAATTCAGCAGTAGGTACACAGGTACCTACATATCCACGAGCCGAATAGCTTATGTACCTACATGGATCTAATTAGGGAGTTGTACATGCCCGGAGGACGAAACAAAAACTTCGACTGTACACTACATAGTTATTGTTGTATGCCCAGAAAATTATTAATTAGGACAACGAGGCTTGCTTACCGAACCAGAAAGTTTCTTTGACAAATATTTAAGAAGAATCGTTTGCTTAGTATCACACTTGGATGTATGTAGATATCATTTCAGTACCTATGTTCTTATTGTTTTTGAAGTAATTGAGAATGGCTTTTTGATAGGTACGCTCTATGCCTAGGTTATTTTGCTGATAACTATTTTAAGTTAGTCCAAAGGGTGAACGGGCAGTCAAAGAGTTTATAGCCGTTTTTCCTGTCATTGTCGCACAACTGTCAAAGTAAAAGTGCTAGATAGAGACGGAAACATATCTTAATTAAAGCACAAGTTAAGTAACGTTTTTCTGCTGTAAAATATTTTTTAATTGCTTTATTATTTATGTACACAGTAAAATACACAGAGAAACTTATTTAGAGTACAAAGGTACTGCTTATTTCTTAAGAAATTTCTTCCAGCAGACCTGTGAAAGGAGAAATGAGAAAGAAAAGTAGACAATAGTGTGTGAGAACAAGAAGAGAAAATATGGATATGCGAAGTCTTAAACTAAAATATTAAAATATACCTACACGTATAACGTAATAAATTAACATATACTAAAATAAATACATAAAGCTTAAATATATAAGTAAATAATACTTACAGTTGAGAGTACTCAATATAGTATATATGAATAAATTGATAAGAGTCCATGGCCTCTTTAAAAATGGCAGCTTCGTAATTAGCACTAAACATACATCGCACAATAGATTTCATTCCTACATTAAACTACCTTTAGATAAAACAATAATGATATTAATGAAAGTTATACCTGTTTAATTGTATTGAACTAACTTCCTCTATTTGAAAGTTTTGGCGGCACCTCAGAATAAACGTCATGCTAAGGTTATTCGAAAACTAGTTTGACAGCTTCAAACTACTGATTCCTTGTTGTCTTACCGCTCAGTAATTCTAATGTTAATTTTGATAGGATCAGAGATCTTACTCAAGTATTGGTACTATCAATGGCATTATCAACATAATTGGTCTTGTTGCACCCGCTATTTTGTATACGCCTCCTCTCTTTTTTGCCATGCTTCCCTGGTCTATGCGAGTCTCATCCAGGACCCCGTGATCTTCGATTCCTGGCATACATATTAAAAAAACCGGCCGAGTGCGAGTTGAACTCGCGTGGTGAGGGCTCCGTATGTTAAATATTTATTTATTTATTTATTTAAACTTACACATACTATCTCTACAGAATGATCCCAATACAATAGTGGTTTGCAAATATGTTATCTACCATGTCTTTTATCCCAAGAATAAACTAACATTGCAGTTGAAATATGTTTTCCCTTACATTCCAACTGAAAATTTAAATTTGTACGCACAATATCGAGAGGTTTACCATGTTATTTTAAGACCATGTTTTTAATTCTTATATATTTTCCTGTAATCTTTATGTAAAGAACCACTCGTAGTAACTTTTTAAAATTTTAGGCTCAGTTCTTTGTGAGATAAGGGGGAATCATCAATTTTTATCTATTTTCTTAAATATCTTTAAAAGGTTTTATTTTAAAATTAAATTAAATTGAAATCCTCACGACGAGTCCTCAGTCACACGGTAATTTTCCAATTTGCCCCCGAAAAGTGACCCCTATATTCAAAATTCATTTATTTGTTTTGCACGTCCGTGTTTGGGTCACAAAAATGCATATTTGTATCTACCAAATTTCAATTAAATTGGTCCAGTAGATTTGGAGCAAATTGGCTGTGACAGACGGATAGACAGATGTCTGTCTATCCGTCTGTTACAGCCAATTTGTTCCGAAAAAGGAAAAAACGGAACCCTTATAGGATAACTCGTATGTAGAGTGATCCTATAAGGGTTCCGTTTTTGAGGTACGGAACCCTAAAACCACAAACACGCAAAACAAATAATAAAACCTTACATGTGAGTACGTAATCGTCTCCCATAAGCATACAATATTTACCAAAACGACAAGGATTTAAAAAGTAACTGCCGAACGCGCTCGTTTTCGATTTGCTTCCCACAATAAAAAGATAATGAAAATCGTTACATCACACGTAAAAACATGCTCCTCCAGGAGTAATCCACCAACAAAATTATATAAATGTGTATGGCAGAGGGTTCGGCAAGAAGCAAACATCGAAAGAGACACGAGTATAAAAATCTACGTGTTAGAGCAAGACAGGTACTGTTATTTGGCAAGCAAGGTTAAGGGGACATCTTGAGGTGAGCGCTCCATCTTGGTACGCTGAAGTTATTTCATAATACATACGTATTTCAGGATTCAGGTCGATCCTAAGGCTGGAATTAGGATAGATAGGCTAAGATTTAAAAATACTCAAGTAATTTAGCGAATTTAAATGTCGAAACTAAATAGGTAGACATTTAAAGATAAAACGGTAATTTTTATTTAAGGGTCAAAGCTCAACTACCGAAGTACGAATTTGAACATTAGTAATTTCTGTCTGTAAGTAGTTTTCTGGTAATGAACCAAAAGCCTCTGCTTTTATCATTTAAAGAAAGAACGAGCATTGACCACTACTCCTCCATGTTTCTTCACGACGTTTTCCATTTCCGTACCTAAATCGATGGATTTAGGTTTATTTAAGAACAACCCTATGATTATAAACCTAGCTAGACACATATTAATTCTTTAAGCACACAATAGGGATGATAACAACAAAAAAAAAAAAACTCTTGTGTCAGTCATCTCGATTATTAAAATATATTATTTTGGAAAATACAAAGTGCACGCTTCATAATGCTCATTCAAAAACAGAAAAATATTTAAACGACTTTTCATGAAGTATGTTCCGACTGCTTTTTTACCCATTAATATGGGTAAAATTTCTCACCTCGCAATCTTTACGTACTGTCAAAGACTATTTAAGTTTGCTTTGTTGGTTACTAGACAACGGAAAAGGGTCGAAGTTGGAAAAATAGATATAGATATAATAAAATGATAAATTACTTAGTTTTAATTAATTGTAATTAAACTGCTTTGAATAAAAGAGCCATTTTCAATAGGGTTCCTCCCATGGCTGAAACGACTCTATTAAAAAAATATCTATTAATTCATTTTCTCGCAAGCTACAATGTTTTCAGGTTTTATAAATAGATTGACGGATTAAAAAAAAAAAAAACTTTATTTTTATTTTGATGTTTTTTTCGTTTCTGCTGCATTAAATCAATTGTTGAAAAGTACAGTATTAATCTCTATTAAATTATCTATACAATGGTTTATAAATTAAGTAGGTTCTGTGTACTAGCAGAAGTGTAACAATAAAAACAGTTGCAGAAAGGAGGCAAAACAATTTTTTCGATCGCAAAGGCATGATGTCACTTGTATATGGATTTTATACTTACTTGTGACGTAGCGAGCCCCACTCTCCAACTTTAATGCGTTTTATCTAAGTATTTTTTTAAGATAATATTATTAAGATAAAGCAAAAAATACGTGGCATATTTTTAGAATTTAACTTTTTAACCTAGGCATCATCCCTATTGTATAGACGTGGACTGAATGCCTTAGGCACTTTTTCCCAGAAACCATTCACCCTTCGGTGAAATGGTGAATGGTTTCTGGGAAAAAAGAAAAAGGAAAAGAGTCATTTTGTTCTCAAAATTACCCTTTTCCGAGCAACAAAAATATTTTTTAACTTTTAACCCAGTCAAAAAAAAAAACAGTGGCACTCCGGGAGTGCCGACAGAAGTGAAAAGTTGAAAAAAAATCGGCTCCGCGGTAATCAACGCGTTGATGTCTTTTTAACCGTCTTACGAATTTTCGATCATGTCACGTGTCTTGACGCGAGTTTAACATTTTTTACCCATTACAAAAAAGTGCACAACGCCGCTAAAGAAGTTTTCACTTCAAAAATAAATTACCCGTGAACCTGATAAAATTCCAATTATAAATAGTTCTACAAAAGCACGTTTAGATTACAAATTGCTTATTACAAACCGGGCGGCAAAAATCAATTGAATCCGATTCTACTGAAATCGGAGAACAAAAACAACGACGTCCTCTTTAAGAATTTCCTTTAATATTCAATTACAATTTCTGGGGATCCCTTCTGAAATTAGAACACTGAAGTTTTCAACTGTTTTAATTATTCATTTGTGAGTATTTGTATCTGTAAATATTTTAATGGGGTTAATTTATATTCTCATGTGTTTATTTATCACTAAGGTCTGCCCGCAACTTCATGCGCGAGCCTATAACCTTCAGGGTTTGAAAAAAACAGTTTTTTTTTAAATTTTATAAAACAAACAGGTTAAAATGTTTTTGTTTATTTTTTTTTTTTTTTTCATTGACCGATTAATCAAATTTATTAACAACACAAATTGATCAGTACCCTAATTGCGTAATACATGATCAATCACAATTGGTTTAGATTTGAAACAGATTGCTAATCCATTGCTGCATAAGTTGGAAAAAAAAATCTGCTCCAGAACGTAAATAACGCAATGACTGTTGTTGAACTGTCAAAATGAAACAAATTTGCCGTAATCGTTTACGAAAATAAGTTACGCAATTAAGGTACATGCCTAACATAATTAATTTCTAGACAAATTTAAAATTTACCAGAGGAAACATTGACAAAAACGATCAGAGTAACATTATAATCATAGAATAATTTTGGGAAGTCCACAAAATTATTGCGAGGAATTACCTTTCTTCGACCAGTGACGAAGTATAGATATAAATAGGTAGGATGGACTGTATACAAATAAGGGGAATCCGCAAAATAGTTGCGGGGAATTACTTCATTTCGATCGGCAACGAAGTGTATAAAACCATCTAATCACATTATCTATTATTTTATTATTAAGTAGGTATAGATTATTCTGTCTAAAAGTAGGAAGTATATTCAGCAAAGTTAGCCTTAGTTAAGTTAGTCTTAAGTAACATATTTGTACGGAACTCTCGGTACAAATCTTTCATATTTGGTGGGTTTTGAACGAATTCAACGGCAGAGGCGGGCCGCATATAGCTTCTAAATATTCATGGGTCCGGCGAATGAAAACCATAAATTTATGAAAGTGCAAGCGGGTTGCCGAGACCGCGGCGCTCGCAAAAGTTAACGAGGTCCACTTACACATACGACGGGTTAAAAAAAAAACATTAACGATAACAGAAATGGAATTTGCAACGAGCTTTAATTTATAAATAAAGTATTGGTATTTGGCGTGTACAAATAATATTTTACCAATAAAAGTTAGTTCGTAACATTCACAGTTTTGCACAAAAGGGATTAATTATTATTATATTTTATATTATTATTATATTAATTATTATATCGAATTAAGTATATTCGTTAAATTTGTTTATTTGGAGCGTTCATTCGCAACTGATGCAATGGATGTGTTACTACTTGGACTCGGTGTTATCGCTTTTATTTCGAAATGCATTGGTTAACAATTATTTATCAAATCGAACCTCGATGAAATGTAGAGCAGGGAATTGTCAGTCGGAGTCGCTATCGTGCATCGTTGTGCACGTAATCCTCTGCTTCTACTCCCACTTTTCTAGACAGCAAAAAGTAAATAAATAGAATAATGGCTTTCATTGTAGGTAACGAAATTTAAAATAAGATCTTTTATCCTTCTCAGGATATAAAATTTGTAACCATTAAAATTCCCATGTCATCATATTTAGCGATTATTAACCAAAAACATTTAACTACTCTGTTAAAACAAATGATGACACACATACAATTTGAAGATAAAACGCAGAACAAACAAAACTTACGCAACCATGGAACAGTGGCAATGTTAACAGTGGAGGGTACAACGAACGAATTACGCAATGTATGTGCACACGATCGTTTGAATCGCCTACAGCGTGTTTATAGTGGTAACTGAATGGATAACGAAATGACAATCGGATCGATTGGCTGCAAAAGCAAATTACTGTTGAACTAGTGACAGTCGGCTTTAACTTTGTTATTGACAAAGAGACATGATATGAACTAAACTGTTTACATATTCGTCGTTCGTGTTGATTGTCATTTGTTTGGTAGGCAATCATTGATGCTCAGAGGGATAATTCTTGCTTATACTATCTCAGTCTCAATGTGTCATTAATACAATAAATTTACCTACATTTTTGACAAGTTTTTGACATTTGTTGCCGCTGAGCTGTGATTGCGATTTGAATTTGAGCGTTTTTGGTAAGTAAAAGAATTGGCCTTTTGTTAATTTGATTAATTCATTACTTTAAATAAAATGCAAATATTATTTGTTTAAAATAGATTAAAATCCTACTTTGTGTTGATGTTGAATTGTAATTGCACATTTTGTTTGTTTTTTTTTTCCTTAGGCAAAAAATAATTCTAGCGAGACTTTAAAGCAAAAAAAAAAATATATACGAACTTTGTTTATCACTTTTATTTAAATGACTAATTCTACAACCTTCACCTTTTCGAACTTGATGAGGGTCGGCAGGTGTTTGACAAATCATTAGGGCTTTCCCTCTAATATATCAAGGGAGTTGTTGGTCTGTCTAGAATCTTTGAAACTACTTCTACTAGGTGTATTAGACGGAAAATCTGTGAAATTCTGGATCAGTATACCTTACCAAATAAAAATTGACTGCCCATTTTTATAGACCTTACTAGCTTTCGGCCGCGGGTTCGACGGCTTGAATGTCGGAAATTATCCTACGGGAACATACTACTGGGATAAAAAGTATCCTATATGTTAATCCAGGTTATACTCTATCTGTGTGCCAAATTTAATCTAAATCTGTTCAGCCGTTTTTGCGGGATTGAGTAACAAACACCTAAACATTCATTAATTTGTGTCGGCAATAAACAGTATCTATTCTATCTAAATATAAATTATATTCTGTGTTTTGTCTGACCCATTGCACCTCCTAGAATCTATCATCATCATCACTTCAGCCGAAAGACGTCCACTGCTGAACATAGACCTCTCCCAAGCACCGCCACTTCGACCGGTTCTGTGCTTCCCGCATCCAACGGATTCCTGCGGCCTTTACAAGGTGGCCTTCATCGGACCACCTTGTGAAAGGCCTTCCTAAAATCTATTCATGTTATAAATTAAAGTCGTTTTTCTTGTTTGTTTCTATGACCGTGTTGTTCTTCTAAACTATGCAATGGATTTTGATATAGTTATAAGAGACTTTACAAATAGTAAAGAAATCTCGATGTTTTGACGTGTCGTAAAAACCGTGTGAAACAGGGGCGGGTCGCTAGTCCTAGACAACACACAAATAGGCATGATACCTGGGTCAAAAAAAGGAAAGTTTATTTAGTCCGTTAGTTAGAGAATAAAAAAATATTAGACACGTATTTTTTACTTTATCATATTGATAAAAAATCACTTAGATAAAACGCATTAAAGTTGGGGAGTGGGGCACTACGTCACAAGTAAGTATAAAATATACATACTTGTAACGTCGTGGCACATTTTAACTCAACGAATCGCCGTAATTTTTTAATAACATAAAAAAAGAAAAAATACGTGTCCAATATTTTTTAATAATCTACCTAAAGGACAAAAATAAATTAAAGTTTTCATCCCTATTCATAATTACGTGCTAACGAGCACGGCGCGGCTCAATCTGGCTGCAATCCGAACATGACATACTTACATACATCGGCGGCATGTCCAAATTATCCACTGGTCGTTATAATAAGAGTGTCAAACAGCCACTTGAATTCATTTGCGAACGGCCCCAGTTGGCATCGGGCCAGAACTTCTTATTCAATCAATATGTCGCCGTTTACACAAGGGTAGATTTTATTTTTTATTCATTTTTTACCAATAATTATAATGTGGGAATTGTTATTGATCAGCGCCCTAATTGCGTAACACATGATCAATCACAGTCTGAATCATTTTGGAGGATATCGCGAATCCATTGCTTCATATGTTCGAAAAATTTGTCTGCTCAACAACGTAAATAACGCAATGAATGTTGTTGAAATAAAATATATTGTGATTGCGAAGACTCGTGATCATGTGTTACGCAATTAGGGTGAAGATTTAAGTTAATGAACAGTTTAAATATAGGGCTGTTAGGTAATTGGCTTTAGTATGAATCCTGCTTTAATTAGGTCTGGGCGAAACGTCAGATAGTATAAGAATATTGAATCTTCTTACAAAAACCTATTGACTTTTGTCTCCGGTGAGATCACAAAAATTCTCATAGTTTGTGAAAATTGTAATGTAATAGGAATTTATTTCGCTGTGTCTTTCACTTTTACACAATTCATTCATTCTTCTTCTTTCTTCTCGTGTGGTTACTGACTAGCCTGGTATTAGAGTTTTAAAGCCGCCCATGGGCCTCTGACTTGGCTTCACATACCGTCGACAAATATCTCTCAGGCATGTCGGTTTCTTCACGTTTTTGAAGCAAGTGATAATTATACAATACGCACATGAATCCGAAAAGTCAGAGGTGCGTGCCTAGGGTTTGAGCTCGAGAACTATGACTTGGCAGAGTCACGGTCACACCACTAGGACTATCATTCATTCATTCATTCTTTTAACATCAAAGTAACGCAAATGGTTGTGATAGTACGCCCCTCCGAGGGGAGGCTGATAACGCATCAGCCAGCCTGGTTGTAAAGACAGGTGCGATAGCTAATCTGATGGCCTCGTCCGACTATGCCACTCAATTCTATGTACCTTGTCTTCTTTGGTTATTGAGCGGTTTGCTTTGAAAGCTGCTGGTGTGTTTTCAGCCTTATGTAATACTGTGTAAATTATTGTGCATTTATTCAGTGATTAATGTGTAACAGATAATATTTTGCTGACCGGGTCAATGGGTTATTCTTTACACAGCGTACTTTTCTTAATCTTCATTTATTGTCAGTTCATTGGTAACAAAAATTAAATATTCGTTATTTCTGTAAAATATACACAGCAATCAAAGCTGAAAACTGATCGCCTCATATCAGCGGCCAACAAACAACTTGTAACTTGTAAAAAAAAAAACTGATGACCTACGGAATGACCCAAATGTCAAAAACTGGCAAGCAGCCAGAGTGTGATATCAACTATAGACTGAAATACTAGCCGTTCCCAATTTTCACTTTTTAATTACCAAACTCTTGACTTTGATGTTAGATAACGGTGCATTGTATTAATATTTTTTTGATGCTGTAACCACTTGACCCGGTTATCAAGAACTTTTTCAATTGGCGGTTGAGTTGAAGAGTTTTTCGGATTCACTTTTTATATGGACTACCATGGGGTAAGATAAAACTAAATAATAAAGAATACTCTAAAATCTTGTAACGAGTTTTGACATCAGAAAATGGAAAATGTGTTTGTTCTTGATATGAATCGTAACTAAAAGCTTTTTAGCAATTTGTATTTTCATCACAAAGGAATCTATTTTCAGGGCATTCATTCTTTTAGATTCATAAACGTACCTATCAAGATATAAGTCTGCTTACTTATTTTTAAAAACCTATTAAGTATCTATTTTCGTACAGACGAAACCTATCAATTGAATAGGTACCTAGGTATTCAAAACGCTTGGCAAAACGTCTACACCAGTAATAGCATAACCTTGTACCAACACCAATGAAAGTTTTCCGTAAGCCCGTTATATTCGATATTCATGACAAAATTGCGAATTCGAATCCCGTATAAACACGTTTATTCCTAAGCTACATACACACATTCGGAAACGTTCACAAAACGGGCCTAAGGTGTGTTCAAATGCGGAAAAAATAAAATGGGGAAATAGGGCAGGCGCGCTCTATTGCTCCTACCCACGAAATCAAAATCCATCGTCGGCTAAGCTCTCTGTATATAAATTTATTATTGCGCGAGTTCCCCTTAGCTATTGTCTTTTAAATCACGGGGTATTTTCAGAAAATATTAGCCTTTCTATTTTGTATGGATTATAGGATCTTTGATCTATATAACTACTTCGATTTAAGATGGAAACGTTGTTTGTAGAATATTGAAAGCGATAAAAGTGAACATAGCAACCTAATCTTTGATAAAAGTGTATTAAGTTTTACTTTGCTTCGCATCTGCTTTCTTTGACCTGTTCAAAGAAAGCAGATGCACTTAAGCACTTAATAAACTGTACTTATAAATTACCTAACTGCTTGAAGCTTTAAGCGCTGCCTATTATTACCTGTGGCACGTTCTAGGTGATACCTAGGATGAGACCAAGAGGACGATACTAACACTATACAGGCTGTATCAGAGAGGTGTGGTCAAATTTAAGGGTGTAAACCAGACCATCAAACTGATCAACTTTTTCCCCATGATCCCAAATTTGACCACACCTTTCTGAAACGCCCTGTATACTTACCTATACGTCAGGGCCTCCTCTGTAAAGTACTCAGTCATACCATAAAATATGATAGTAAATATAGGTAAACTACAAGCTTTTCACACTTCCCAATAGCTTTATATTACAGGATTACAAGAAAAATATCGGTGGTATTTCTCGTCGCAAATAGCAAGAGTGGTTCTGAAGAAAATAGGTTAATACGGCACTCGAAGGCGATGGGCTTACACGCTATTGCCAAGTTTGTCATTCAAGTATCGCTTTAGGCTACGTTTAACAGAATAACCAGCACGTTTTAAAGGGACGTTTAATTTTATGACACAGATTAGAAAAGTTTTATAAAAGTCGATGTAATCAAGATAGGGTGCTGTTTTGGTGGGTGCCTACATAGATTTGTTGATCGATAAATAGGTGTGCCTACGGTATTACGTATTCTGTGCCGTTATTTTAGATTAACATTAGAGAATTTGAGGCGAAGTTAGTGTATCTAACTTTGAGATTAATCTTAGACAGGCTGTTATTTTGGTAACTTTTGAAACTTATTACAGACTCAGTTTACCGTGACCTGCTTTATTTTTTGGGAGTAAAACCTATAAAGGGTACTTGACTCCCGGCGTTTTTAAAATTGTACGTGCTTACAGCTCCTCAAATACGCCTCTCGACACTTCAACCTTTTGTCAGAATCCAGTGTATGACAAAGTACTCAGCCGTTTTATGAACTCTTTTGTTTTAATACGTACTTCAGTTTTGTTTGTAGAAAAAAACCCTTGACCGAAATAGATACTTACCTTTTTGCGCAACTCCTGCAGAAGGCATTGACCGGAGATGACTCAGGTAGGTAGGTACTCTATCTTATTTCAATAAAACCCAATTTACATAAATTAATATATTTATGGTATCCACCTACACAAAACACCTACTTACGTTTTTATGGACGCTTGTGGTAATATATCTTTCAAATCTAATAGTTATTAGCTTTTATAGTGGACCAGTTAAAAACGATCAAGTTCAACTAAACATAGTAGTAGAAAAAGAATTTGCCCCATATTAGGTATTGTAAAATAATAATGAGATAAATCAAAAGGATCCTAAAAGAACTGTCATTATAAACTAATGATAATGTCTGCTGGTGGATTAATCTTTCCATAAAAGAGGCTGGTTTCACAAATTTTCTAATACTCAATCATTATATTTATTGAATTATTGCATTCCAAAATGTGAACTTAGGTGCTATAGGTTTCAAAGACATGAACATTGTGAACTCTGTCGGATAGAACAAAGCAGGAGAGAGGAACAGGGCTTATAATTTGACTAATAAAATGGTAAATTATACAAGTATTATTTATGTAATTAATTTATAAAATATCTGGTTGACTCGAATAATTGTCTTGTCAAATATGAGACTTTTGAAAAGAGGACCGGAAATAACCATAAGTCCTTTAAAACATGTTAGTTCGTTGTCACTAAAGCAGGGATTCCCAACCTTTTAACATACGCGCCCCTCTAGCTTTCTTTTAAAATAACTACGCTCCCTGAGTTACTTTGTCGACAAGTGAATAAGTGGAGAAGCATAAGAATGTGTAGCAAGCGAAAGTGAGGTCGAAAATGTTTGCACCCCCTTGGATAGGTTAGGTTTTCTTTTGATCATTGAAACGGAAATAAACTTCTATTTCTACTTTGTCAAGTTTTGCAGAAAAACTCAAGAATTATCAGAATGCATAATTTAAGAGCGAGCAAAGCGAGCTCGAAAATTTTTGTACAATTTTGGATTCGTTACAGTTTTCTTTTGCCCATTCTTAAAGAAATAGAAAAAATAATTTTGTCGACATAGGCAGAAAATCTCATTTTACAACACATGAGTAATGTTTCAACGTTTGTGTTTTGGTAAATAATCTTAACCTTATCTAATAACAAGAACATACAATTTTGTAAATCTATACTTTATTAATGGAGCCGCCGCGCCCCCCATTGGTCACTCTACGCCCCCCAAGGGGGGCGCGCCCAACGATTGGGAATCCCTGCACTAAAATGAGGTTTGAGGGCTCGAATTAAACTCTACAGAGTAACACTCCAATACAACGCGAACTTTATAGCTTTATAGTCGAGTCGTGTCCTTGATCTATGATTAATAGATATTGTGTCCCGCACTGACGTGTTCGGCAAGCCATCCATTAATCAATTCGCGATACACTCGCAGCTTCGTCGACTATTCATTACATGGATTTGCATTTCATACATATATCGTGTGTTACAGAACTTGATATTTGACTAGAAATGTACAGTGGGAAAAGTGAATAAGTGCGCCAGTTATGCATTTTGTGAAGCATTTTAAAAATTGGTGAGTTACAGCAGCTTAACTAATCGGGTATTTTTTTTATATAATACCTTATAGTGGGGTGCCTCTAATCAAAACGAGTGGCAATGCTTAATCATACGTCTGACGCACCATGGTCAGACCATGGCAGTGCCACCTTGCTGACTGGATAGACGGTCTAATCCCCATCGACGCGGAAACTGTTACCATGAATTCAACACAATTAGACCTTTCTTGAAATTTTTTGGAAGTTTAAAAAAAATCTGTTGTTTCATACAAAAGTGCAATCAATATGTATGGAACAGAAGATTTTTTTTATCACCGACGATAAATTTCAAGGCTACTAGGTCCAGAATCATGTTCGGTCTACTGAATATATGGTATAACAGTTTGCACGTAGATGTCCCTTACACCCGGTATTTACCACGGAATGATGTATTCTCTTGTAGTAAGTTTCAAAATATTGAAACTTTTTATACGAATGAAGTCTCATTCGTGTGTTAAGATCTAACGAATCTCGATTTTGTATTAGGAGTCGGGTAGTTAATTGATTCAGGCGTGACCTTGCGGAAATCCATTATAAAATACAATAGAAGTGGATATATTTAGTAACCTGTTCCGCTTAACACGGCGTGTTACACACCGAGCGCTGAGCGCTCAGCGCTCGATGTGGCAACACGCCGTGTTCGAGTTCGCGACAAGTCAATCGTCATCCTGAGGATGCCTCGTTGAGAGGTGAAACACGTGTCGATTTCTTTCAGGGTTTTATTTAAGACTCTTTAGAAATAGCTAAGCGGAACAGGTTACTAAATATATCCACTTCTATTGTATTTTAGGAGTCGGGTGTTAGTGAATCTTGAAGACCATAAAATGTGAATAACAATGCACATAGGTAGTTATTGACAGAGAGAACCTGATTGAGCTTTACATTATTTATTTAAATCACAACTATAACACCTTTACATACTCATCCAGGGCAATATTATAATTCATGTCTACATAAATTTACAAAAAATGAAATTGATTTCAAGCAAAATTACAAAGAAATATATACTAATAAAACAATTATAAAGCAGACAGCGTTTAAAATGTATTTATCTACTTTAAACGCTTCAATTTACTTTAGAGAATCAGAAAATTTCTCGTCCAATACCTTATTGAATAGATTCTTTCATTTGAGCGGTGTTGAGGAATAATAATGTTTTATTTCATATCCCAGGAGAAGCATCGGCCATTCGCTATAAAAGGTTCCTTATTTATTTTCCGGCGGCGTTATTTCTTTGTGCAAAATGTCATCAGCACCTGTCACATGTCTGCAATAAGATTGGGTCACAAACAAAGTACTGGAGAGTTTTGAAGGTTTTTTTCTATACGGAAAGGAATGATGGATATTTTTATATGGCCCGAAACTAGGTTGATATCTCTGAGTGAAACTGACCCAGTAATTACGTCTTTACAAAATTATTAATGGCTGCTTTAAAATCTGGAGAAAGTACTTTTCTCAATCAATGCGCGGAAATTCAAACTATGTAAATAATTATAAATTCCAGAATCAAGTACGAACAAAGCAAAATTTTCACGCGCCAATAAGTATGCCCATTTGTTTCTTCTTTACTAACAGCTCTATTTGCTAAGCCAGTTCGAAATTTAAATAAAATCTTTGATAAGTTACCTCCTTGATTGCCATGTGTTGAAGTAAAAAGTTAGTTCCATTTTTAAATAACACGACAGTAAAAAGTTTCATAGTAATTTATTTGGCCGCTTAACACGACAGTAAGGGTAAGGATTTTCATATTAACATTGCCGGCCGGGCGCTCGCTTGTTTTTGACCAGTACAGCAATTTTGATTTATCTCGAAGAAGGTTGTCAAAATAATGTTCGAATTTCCAAGCATGTTTGAGAAAAATACCTCATTACAGAAGTGCACATAATTTCTTTTACATAATTTTCGAATAAAATCACTGTACCTACATTCCATTTTATATTATACGCTTAACTTATTAAAACAACAGAGCTTCAAAAGCGTACCAATTTCACGCGAACAGTAATCCATACTGACCCAAATAGACGCCCTTCACGTTCCACCCTTTGGAGTTTTGCAATTACGGAAAATGATGCAACAACATACAGAGCACGCTGATGGTACTCCCATCCGCATATAGAAAGGCCGAATTAAAATATACAGATTAATATTTCTGTGAGTTTGCTGTATTTTTGTGATGGGTCTTAGATGACACCAAAGTATGAATCTTGATTTACAAATAAGGTTGAGTAAGATTTTGTATAAAATCTGGCAGTATGGGAGCAGTGGTGGCCCAGTAAAAACAGCGGCGACTTACGAGTTGTAGATCGTTGGTTCGAACCCAGGCACTTTCAGTAAATTATATCATCACCACTGTTCACAAAACGGTCAAGGAAAACATCGTGAGGAAACGGCATGTCCTAGAACTACAAATTCGAAGACATGTGACAACCCTAACCCGCACTGGGTCCACGTGGTGGATTACGGCCCACTCCCTCTCACAGAGAGGAGACCTGTGTCCCAGCTGTGGGAACATTATAGGCTGATTATGCTATGCTTATGCTGGCAGTATCAATCGTCAAATCAAAAGTCAAAGATTAAAACTTCTACGAAAACCTTCATAGTTAGCTTCTTACTATTTGTAGTCTTGCTTGTGAAAAATAACGCTTTGGGAAACTAGTATAGTCAGCCTCTACAAATAGCAAGTCTTGGTTGATACTTTTACTGTACTGAAAAATATATTAAACTTCATCATAAAACTTTTCGTTTACAGTCAAAGTTTTAATTTTAACGTTGAAGCTGTTTGAAAACTTCATCATGACCCATTTCAGTTAAACTAGCATGTATCTACCTCAATCTTCGTTTATCGGCTCGATATCAAGCCGGGTCGGTATCAAAACTGTTAGATTAATTGCTGTACATACATTTACCTACATACCATGTATAGCGTGTAGTTGGAAGAGTTGATTCTGATGAACCAAATTTTGGTCCATCAAAATTAAAATTTTGCAACGGTTCTTGTGAACAGTTGCGATTTTTCTTTGTTCTTGTACTTACTACTTTTTCTGTTTGTTATCCTATCATTATTTTTTATTAAGAATTCATTGTAATAAAAAAGTTACAATGTCGAATTTATTGAAATAAATAGACAGGGAAAACCGCTCTAGGCTGTTATGCCAGCTAGTCAAAATGAGTAAATAATAAATTGTTTATCGCTTACCTTTGTGTTGTCTTCAAGTCAATAAACAAAGTAAAATAAAATAAACAAATGATAGATTGGCTATTAACAATTCAGAGTTAAAACTGACAACAATTCAATTTATTTCTGACATTTTCATACCTTTCCCCAACGACGACAATACGAAACCATAAACAATTCAACTCACGCCGCACACCATTTAAAAGAACAGTCGACGATAAAACTAGGAATTAAATTACTCTACCAGCCAGTACGTCGTGTCCCTTCCACTTTAGCCTAGAATAAGTTGATTAGAACCTAATAACATTCAATTGTTTCCAAGTTCTGTCCTGTTCTGGTTGGACTCTTTGGACTGGCGCCAGTGGGTGGTAGTGCAAAGTTGAAGACTCTACCGCATCTTGAATATCGATCGAAGTTATGCAACAACAGATGGTTGCGACTGTGGTGGCAACTACTGTGTCAGTAATGAAAATTGTTAGACACTTTTTGTACGGGAATGAGGAGTTCTTCATAGTTCAGATTGTGAGATATTTTGTTGCAAGTATTTGTGGGAGTTAGATTTAGTTTTACTGCTTTTGGGATCATGGCTTTAGTAAATATCACGCCGTATTCATTGTAGTTTGATAATTATCTTTTGGTATAATAAATTATCCTTTTTTTGAGATATACACAAGAAACTAATTCTAAAATTATCACAACGTCAGGTGGTTTTAAATGATTTTACTATAACTTATTTCACACTCGATGCCTTGTTGTTAAAACAGACAAAACTTTTAACAATTGAAAAAGAAATTGAGAGAGAAGGATTGAAAAATGTTTCATTCTCTTCCGAAATCGAGTAGGTTCATCTCAATTATCAACGATCTCGATTCGATATAAAGCGTCAATCGATCGGGCCGACGTCCCTGGTAGACGAAGACGTAACTTGCAGTAAACAAGTTTCAAACTTGCCATGTTTGAACCCAGTTTGTCGAATAAAAAGCGGAAAAAGAGATTTCTTTGTGTGAACGATTTGATCGGGAAGATGTAAGTAGAATTGAGACACGACTGCATTTGAGGATTGATTTTAGTGTCTATGGTTATATGTGAAGCTCCACTTTTTTCTACAACATTTGTGTTCGAATTTTAAACGCATTGCTACTGGTAGGAAAAGCAGATCTAAGCAATTGTAGTTTGCATGGAATTAGTATGTACGAAGAAAAATATAATGTTTGCAAATTTAGCTCTCAATTGTAAAAGGAAATACTCTAGTTCCATTCGAATATTAATATCTAATTGGACGTGCAACGTTTATTACAGAGATTGTTATTTGATAGACTTCCTATTTGATGGATTGATTTTGTGATAAAGATTTTTGGCCCTTAACACTGCGTTTTGTGGAATTATTATTACAAAAAAAAAAAAAAAAAAAGATATCAAGTTATGAGTTTTATGTTGTACGATACGAAGGGATTATGAACAAACCGAAGCATACTTATAATGTTAGAAAACGACCATGACCTAGTTTAGAATAAACAGAGGTAAAGCTATAGGTAAACATATAACTGTAGCTAATAAATAGACAAATTAACAAATGTCCATAATTATTTTACCGTTCAAAACGATATCAGATGATTTACAACACCGTCATGCGCCTTTGGGCGAAGTGAAGAAGCGTTTTTGACAGAGCCAGGGCGGGGCAAAAATAATGAAGACAGAGGGGGTTATTATGGCGAAATGGCAGGCGCCTTCAATTTCTCTGCCTCAACTAACTTGATTTAATAAATTAAAATACAAAATGAGATTTGAACACAACGATAACAAACATTGAAGATAGAATATTAAAGATGCTTACATAATTTAATATTTTTAGGGTTCCGTACCTCAAAAGGAAAAAACGGAACCCTTATAGGATTCCTCGTGTTTGTTTGTCTGTCCGTCTGTCACAGCCAATTTGCTCTGAATCTAGTGGACCAATTAAATTGAAATTTGGCACACATATGTATTTCTGTGACCCAAACACGAACGCGTAACGTAAATAAATTAATTTTGAATATAGGGGTCACTTTTGGGGTAAACAAAAAAATAAAAAATAAAAGTTTTGCTGTCCATCCAACAGTCCCATGTGACATATCAAATGAAAGAGCTTGTTGCGAGGATCTAAAAAATATTTTTTATATAATTTTAAAATAATTAAATATTTTAAAGATATTTAAGAAATCCGATGAAAATTGACCATCTCCATAATTACTGGACCTAAAATAAAAATAAAAATTCTTTACTCATAGATTACAGGAAAATCTATAAGAAGTCTATGGTCTTAAAATAACATGGTAAATCTCTCAATATTGTGCGTACAAACTTACATTTGCAGTTGGAATAAAAGGTAGAACATGTATTTCAACTTCAATGTTAAGTTTGTATTTCGGATTAATTTATCCCAACTACGGAACCCTTCATTGGGTGTAGTCCGACACGCAGTTGGCCAGTTTTTCTCTTTTTACCGACTTTAGAAAGAAGGTTCTCAGTTCGTCTGTTTTTTGAAGCGTTCTTATAAAGAAGAGATACGTCTGGAAGTTCCCATAGGTGTTTTTATTAATATACCGATGAACCTAAATACAACACACATATTATTTACCAAATTAAAATACAAAACAAAACTGTTTCACTTTACTGTTGAAAACTCGACTTAATTATTACGACATAAAACGTTCTGTTTGATTAATTAAAAGTGCGGCCTAAGCTAGGATCATAGGAATCAAAATGTAGTTAGGTTCACTACCGATTCTTTCCTATCGGGAGCTATAACTTCAAGCTCAGTTGAAACACAGCTGAGTGGATATAACGACATTTTTTTCGTCTGTTTTATTTCATTTCGTCCAAAGACGCCGCTTAGTAATTGGAGACAATAACTTCGAAAACCTTTGCCTCGACTACCCGAATAACTCAATTATGTAAATCGGTTTGGAAATATCTTCGAATTTAGGTACGATTTTAAGCGTTTTTGTTTTAGGCAGTTTCTTTTTTTTGGGGTGTGGCTTTGTTTCTATGCCAAATAAGGTTCCTATGGAATACACGGATTCTTCTTCTCGTGGGCCTCTGATTTGGCTTCACATGCCGTCGAGAAATATCTCTCAGGCATGTCGGTTTCCTTACGATGTTTTCCTTCACCGTTTTTGAAGCAAGTGATAATTATACAATACGCACATGAATCCGAAAACACATAGGTGCAAGCCTTGGGTTCCAACTCGAGACCTACGACTTGGCAGTCTAACGGTCACACCTACTAGGCCACTGCTGACTGATACGGATTGAAAATAATGGTTTTAGGGAAATTATTACTTTAGAGACATGGTTTTAAAATTCATATTGCTAGCACCGCTGCATGCAACCAAAAATGCAAAGATGGGTGAATATGGTAATCTCCATGTGGAGAGGGCAATATATTGGATTAATATCCACGGGAAATGTGGATAACTTACCCCTTCGCATATCTTTAGGAGAGCTACCCTAGTCTTGTTCCAGAACTCAGACCCCAGGTCAAGTAACGTTATAAAACTTTGGCGAAATAAGTAAAAACGGTTTCGTTAGTTTTAGCTTTAAAAATGTAGCAGACAGACTCACGTCACTTTTCTAATATCAGAGTGGATAATGCTATTCCAATCAATTTCATCCCACACAGAGTTGAATATATTGACAATATAACTAGCTTGTTAAGTACTATAAAGCCGTCTCGTCTCGTTTTATTAAAGAAAATGGCAATGACAGGACTAGACTAGACTTATGAACCGTTTTGTATAAAAGTTGGAAACAATTACTTACGCGTGTTTTGTGAATTGTTTAGTAAAAAGAAAGAAAGAAATAAAGAAAGAAGGAAAGAAAAATATTTATATGGGACACGCACAGGAAATACAAACCGTTAACAAAAGGAGTACTTTAAACTAACAAAATTAACATATAAAAAAAAAAAAACAATAAAAAAATAATAACGACCTGTGCGAGGCCAAAAAGGCGCATAGGCTTGTAGGTAGTTTCATCGTCCTTCAAACTGTTGTCCTTCAAATTGGACGATTATTTCCGTATGGCGTATTAATTGACCACCTGGCTGCATCATGGACCTTTGTCGGATTCCTAGATGAAGTAAAAACGACCAACAAATAAAAACATACGACCATATGTTTTTTATCGTATATCGAACGTTTACAATTTTATTAAGGACATTGGAAATGCCTAGGTTTTGACCCGAAAGATTGTCTTTAGATTAAAGTAATCAGAACTTCGGCGAAAGTTCGACTCTCAGAATATCTCAGTAGGTACACTAGTAGGTACAACCTACGTGTATGGAAGAGTGTACAAAAAGTGTAATGGAGTTGTGTTGTCGTGCGTGGGAAGGCAAGACAGGCGCAAATCGGTTTCGATAAAAAATGCACAGACACTTTTAGATGTCTTTAAAGTTTTGTAACGAAAACAGTGATCATGGTGTGATCTTCTTCTCTTTCTTTTTCGTGTGGTTACTGACTAACCTGGTGTCAGAGTTTTTATGCCGCCCGTGGGCCTCTGACTTGACTTCACATGCCGTGGAGAAATATCTCTCAGGCATGCCGGTTTCCTCACGATGTTTTCCTTCAATGTTTTTGAAGCAAGTGAACGTACATGAATCCAAATAGAGGTGCGTGCCTTAGGTTTGAACTAGAGACCTATGATAATAAAGGTCTTATTTAAATTGTACCTAGATTTTATATTTTAGGTAGAAGATTAGCACCGCGTTTAGCCTTGACCCACAAAAATCGCTAGTTAACCTTAACCGATATATTTATTAGATGAATCATCTATATCTGCTTTTGCTTGTATAAATCTCGTGTTAGTAGTAACCAAATTTATATCTACAAACACGATAACAGCGTAAGAATAAATATACCATCAATACAGATTTGTTTATCTCGAGATTCTGAGTAACTCTCTCTATACGTGTGTAGATAAGTCTTTATAAGTGTTATGGCGTATGTATGCAGGCAATCGGACTGGGGGTCTAAAGTACCCCATTAAGTACAACATGCTTACTAATGTCATACTCACTGCTGTGAATGAGTATCCCATAATCACCATGCTTCGTAGACATTTTGTTGATCGTCTTTTGTTCTTGTTAGAAATGATAAGTACTCGGCCACAGTCCCTTCACAATTATTTTACCTTTTACCAGCAACCAAACAGCAACCCAATAGGGTGAAAATCACAGTGATCGTTATTGTCGTTACAATAGTAACGACAATAACGATCACTGTGATTTTGTCACATTTGTCAGTGGTAGCAAACTAATAGTTAATTAAAACGGAAATGAAGATAATTGAGATTTTGACAGTGATTCAAATACAGAAGACCTGTTAAAGAGCTGTAACATTATTGAAACGCATTTTTCAACAGTAATCTTAACAACATCGAGATTTGGGAAAAAACCTTATCCTATTTGAAAACCATCTCCAAAATATGACTATGAATATGAAATAGCGCTACTCCATCCAAAGCGATTTATAGTCGTAAGTCATAGCAGTCATAAGTCGTAATTAGTCAGGGTCGCGACCCGCGGGTGGCTCGCAATTAATCAATTATTTCACTTCATTAGCCCACTCGGATTGGGCTCATCCCTGATGGGTAACGGGGTAAGCATTTTAGCCGTGACACGCTGGATTAATTAAATTGTGAGTTTAACAGTTTGTATTTTGAATTTTAACGGGTTAAAGGAGAAAATTGGTTACAAAATGTAGAGGTCTCTGGGTTGCTAATTGCAACTTTTTGTGTTGCCGTTTTAAAAATGTTGTTGAGTAGGTACTGTGGAAAATTTGAAGAGTCTGGGGCTGCGTACCGACATAGTAAGCGCGTGCTTGTCAAGCAATTTTGACCGTCTAGGGACCCCTTTAGGACTTTGCGACTGAATTCGGTCGTAAACCGATCGCTCTCGAATTCGAGACTGCAGCCCTTGATTTCACCATGAAACTGAACACGATCAGCAAATCTAAACTGCATTCAAGAGGTGTTATCAATGTTTGGGAAAATTGACACTGACAGCTCTTGAACGCAGTTTAAATGGTCCGATCGCGTTTAGTTTCATTGATAAAATTCGCCCTAAGTCAGTTAGTCGTTAGTTTAAGCTACTAGAATCTAATTCTGATAAATCGTTATAAGAAAATTATTCCATAGGTATCGAGCAATTATATATAAAAAAAAACAGTGGCACTTCGGGAGTGCCGACAAAATTGAAAACTTGAAAAAAAAATCGGCACGCAGTAATCAACGCGTTGATGTCTTTTACTCCACACACCGCGGCAATAAACCCGTTGATGTCTTTTTAATGGTCAAAAGGTGGTGTTATCACGGTGTCGCGAAATCAATGGTTTAGTCCCCTCTCAAAAATGCCCAATGCGCCTAAAGAAGTTTTCACTTAAAAAAACATTTTTTAAGATTTCCCTCAATTAAATTCATCAGTCGGGGCTGACATTCGAATCCTTTATCTCTAAAATGTGCCATTATCTTAACAAATATTCGCGAAGCGTAACAAACTACGATAGCCTATAACGTTCCCATTGTTGCGACACAGGCCTCCTCACAGGGTCTCCTTTCTATGAGAGAGAGTGGGGCGTAATCCACCACGCGGGTCCAGTGCGGATTGGTGAATGCCATATGTCTTCGAATTCATGGAGGTTGGACAAAAAAGTCACCCAGGTTAAAACCTCTACAGTAGAAAGTTACCGGGATCTTAATTACAGTGATCTCTGTCTGATATGTTCGTTCAATCCAAAGAATGGTGTTATTTTTTATTAAGTTTTTTTTTTTAATTAGTGAACATTGTATGCTATTGCATATCCGAAGAGTAATTTAACATTGGCTATCCTATCGCTACTCAAATATTTGACTTGTTGTTCTCATTAGCAAATATATTGGCTTGTTCCCGTGATATATGCAGTTTTACGAAAGTCTGAACCTCTGACACAGGTTTGCAAACCTGTTTTGTAAATCTGGTAAATTTGAAGTTACAATTTACCAGGTTTACAAAACAGGCAACTTTTTGAAACCTGCGTTGCAATTTGTAATTCTGGTTTTAAAAAGTTCACTTGCAAAAAGCAAAATCGTTCATTGATAACATAAGCATACCTATTACATTAAGTACAATACTATGTAACAATGTTGCATGCTGTAACAGCCAACTAGCATGTAGGTAATTAAATTAATGAATTAATCAGTTAATGGGCAGCGGCCGTATGAATATGATTTTGTTATCTACGTGGGATATTAAGTAGGTAAATACGAGCCCAGTGAACAATGTGTAATTAAATATTACCTTGTTAATTGGTGTAGTGAAACACGATATAACTGTTGCTAATATTGTGATTTACAATCCCCCTACCCTTGTTCGATAACGAGGTGCCAGCAGTTGTTGCAGATAAGCATGTAGCTTTCAATTCCTCGAATAATAATCATGATGATCTAAATTTGATCCAGCCCGTCCCATCTTGCTGTCCTCCCCTCAGCGAAGTACCCTAAGCCGAGGTTCGTACCCCACAGGGGGTGCCCTTAGCGAGCGCTCGCCTAGTTTAAATTAGCATAGTTTTTTGCCCTTGGCTGGAGGCTTTGAGTGTAGAAGCTTAAGGTAGCCATGGGAAAGCCCGGTTAAGCAGCCGTGACCTTAGTGGTTAACTGCGAGAGGCCCTAGTTAAAAAAAAGAAAAAAAGTGATATATGGTATTTTATTGGTTCAGTACTATTCGTTGAGGTAGGTTATTGAGTCTCTCAGCTGATATTTATCATAGGTTTCTAGTGAAAAAAATTACGCGCAATCGGCATGTTATAATATTGTTAGAAAGCCATGGAAATGAAATACATTAGGAATGCCAGACTTGAGACTAACGTCTTGTCGCTGGACGAATTCTAGAAAACTGTTCAATGTAGAAATAACGACTTTTATTTTGAACTAAGCAGCAAGGACCATTTTACAACCACTGCATTCCTATTTTTCGTTATTATTTCGTTCTCAGTTCTTTCCTTGACAACAGAGATTATCAAAATTTTCACATGTTTCCTGGAAGGAATAAAAAGATTGATAAAAATGTGGCGCCAAAACGTTTCTGTAATTGTAGCACATTTTTTGTGCTCTTTACAACACTTTCCGCGTCTCAACTCCCATCTTACTTACAAAGTGTCCCATCAAAAATCAAGAATATGCCGTGAATTCTCCCCTAATCTTAAGTTACTTAAGTAAAGCCAAATCTTGTCTCTTATTAAGCATTTTTTATATAAAACTGTTGCTTAAGTTCTTCTTTCCTTTGTTGGGAAGAGTAAAGGGAGCTAGGGAGTGACTTTTCTTTGGGAAATTTATTTATTTTCTTTATTATGTCACTCCAACAACTAGTTCACAAAACTATATATAAGTGCTACAGCGAACATGTCACATAAAGTATGCAGAGCACTTACATAGTTTGCCTATTTATAATTAAAGTGATAAAAAATAAAAATAAAAAAATTATAAAAATAAAATCTAATAAATCAATGAATTAAATTAAATTATTTTAGTAATTCAAAACTTTAATAAAATACCGTTCAAAATATGAATGATGGAATTCAACAAGATATTGGAGTACTCTATAGGGTCACACAGTGTATGTAACACGTTTAAAATGCTGAACTGGAATCTCATAAAGTACATTCGTTCCTTCACTCGCGTTCTGATAAATGTTAGCGTGGCGTTAATCATTCGTTGCATCTCTTGAGACATTTTTGTGCCCGATTGTGCAGTTGGAATGGAACTGGGGACTGTATAAAATTGTGCGTGTGTATGTGCAACCGTAGTAGACTGTGGTCTACTGAAGTTGGATAGCTGTATACATTCTTGACTCATACAGGTAAGTAGGAACACCAACCATCAGCCTTTAGCAGTTCATAGCTGGACATAACTCTCATATCTAACGCTCTTTCCTACAGACCTGTTACCCAGTTGCTATCAGCCACGATACGAAGGTTGAGGCTCCTCCTAGACTGAGCGTATCTTATCCTACGTTTGCTTAAGCAAAAGCGAAAGGCATTTTAAATGTCTATCAAGCCGTTTATCAATTTGTCGTAACAAGTTTTTCCGCTGGCTCTACGGCAAAAAGTTACTTATATTCTCGACTAAAGGCATAAATGTTCACTGCCAATGAACGGACAAAGGGGAAATTGCCTTAATCACGCTGTTGGCAGTTTGTTGTTATTAGCAGACACGGAAACACATCCCATCTTCTTGACATATTCCCCTCGTCCCTTTTTACGACCAGGGTTTGGACAAGGTACATTGTTTGCAGAACACTATACTTATATTAGTAGTAAAGTAGTTAATAATACATATACACCTTTATTAGGGTTCCGTTCCTCAAAACGAAAAACGGAACCCTTATAGGATCCTTCGTGTGTATGTCCGTCTGTCACAGATAATTTGCTCCGAATCTAATTGACCGATTAAGTTGAAATTTGGTACACATATGTATTTTTGTGACCCAAACACGCACGTGTAACGCAAATATATAAATTTTGAATATATATATATAGGTATAGGAATATATATAGGTCACTTTTGGGAGACTATATCGTGTGACATGTCAAATGAAAGGACTTGTTGCGAGGATCCCAATTTTTTTTAAAAATAATTATGAAATAAATAGATATTTAACAAACTAGATGAAAGTTGACCATTATCTCCGAAACTATTGAGACTAAAATTTTGATATATATACAGATATGGTTCGTTACCCATAGATTACAGGAAAACCTATAAAAAGTCTATAGTCTTAAAATAACATGGTAAATCTCTTAATATTGTGCGTACAAAATTACATTTGCAGTTGGAATTTATGGGAGCACATGTTATTCAACTACAAGTAAGTTAAGATTGTATTAGGGATAAATTCATCCCGACTACGGAACCCTTCATTGTGCGTGGTCCGACACGCACTTGATGGGTTTTTAATAAACGCGAGTTAAGTTAGACTTTACAAGTAGATATAGTATAAACTTCAACATTTTTCGAGGTGTTGCCAATTTTGGTTTTACTCCGCGTGTATTAATATGGGGGAATTGTTCAAAAGTAGTATTTAAATAATTGATTATATTAATGGTTATACTGTTTTCTACTTTTTAGGTCGAATTGCCTATCAATGATATCTACTTTAAATGAGTAATTTTCCCGCCAAAAGTTAATTTCTCGCCCTAGAAAAATGTTTCTTAAGTAGGCAAAGGTCTTGAACCCATACAGGTATAGTAGGTATTACAAATTCAGCCTGCTTATCTTGAAACTATTCGAAACAATTGAATATTAGTAGATAAACACATTCCGTATTCTTGTTTGTTTACGGGATTTCAAGTGAACTCAGGTAGGGTCTAGGTGTAAACAGGGTAGGAAACGGTTGACCTACTTACAATTCCTTTCTCCCCTACATATCAACGATGTCTGTAAATGACAAGCAACTGAATTAAATGATAAAAGTCTTGCGTGGAGATACTCTGGCGATGTTTCCGACATGCTCGTTGGTCCGGAAATTGTTTTTTTTTTTTCTAGGAATACTTATATTTTGTACGTCAGTACTGTTGGTGACATCGATGTTGTTGTGGCTTCGCCCGCGTGAATCCTTATTCTTTTTCTTATTCTAAAATAAAAGTAAGTTACTGCTTATAACATCAGCTATCTCCCAGTGAAAATCCCGTCAAAATTGGTTCAGCTGTTTCCGAGATTAGCCGAAAAAAACAGACAGACAAACATTTAAAAAAGTGTTTTTTTTTTAAATATAGTTTACACTTTAATACAGTAAAAAGCTGTTATTTTGGCATTACAAACAGACACTTCAATTTCATTTATTTGTATAGATTCGAAGTAGTAGTACGTCATCTACTATATAAAAATAAGTCGGGTTTTCCTTCCTGACGCTATAACTCCAGAACGCACGAGCAGATTTCCACGGTTTTGCATTCGTTGGAAAGGTCTCGGGCTCCGTGAGGTTTTAGGTAGGGTAGGGTAGGTAGGGTAGGTAGGGTAGGTAGGGTAGGTAGGGTAGGTAGGGTAGGTAGGGTAGGTAGGGTAGGTAGGGTAGGTAGGGTAGGTGCGCCTTAAATAAGTTCTTAATGCTACCCGTGCGAAGCCGGGCCGGGCAGCTAGTTATCTTATAAATTCTCGTAAAGGTTGCATGGAAACGCAGAGTAATCTAACGTTTCTACAATACACATCTATTTTATTAAGGCTGGTTTCACAGCTGTCCGGGACCCATAATACGGGCCGCCCGTAAGGGTTCCCAAAACGGAGACACACGTGAAGCGCTGGAACATTGTTTCACAGCGATGCGGATTGGTCAATACGCGACCCGCTCCGGGTAGTACAAGTATAGATAGTATAACGTATCGTACTACTCCCTCGTTTCAGAGCACTGCGGGCGCTACCCATACGGGTCTCCCGTGTATGGACGGCCCGTACGGGTCTCCCGGACAGCTGTGAAACCAGCCTTAGCGTAACAATAGTGGAGGCAGTTGTCAAATAAACGGGTAGATACCTAAATAAATTCCTTTCTTAGGAAATGTCAATAACACAAGTATTTTGTGTACCTTAGACTACCAACGATTTCTGAGAACCTAACCTATTACATCTGCTGTCGAAGCTAATATAGAAATTAGCTTTTGTGATTGGATTAACAACACACAAACAATACCAATCATAAAAGTCTGTAGTTAATGGAAAGTTAAAAGAAAACTGAAGGCTAGTCGGCTTGTAAAAAAAAAATACGTTTTCGGGCTCTTAAATCGATCCATCGATCATTTTCTTGTAAGGCTTAGGTAAAGAATATTCATAAAATATTTTTCTTTTTATTTTGCTTGAATTATTAGCAACCCTGCTAACTCCCCTTTTTGAAACAATTTACGGAGTGTGTGTCTGAAACAAACATAAATTAATAACATTATAAACGCCTGAAACATCAAAATAATAATGAATCTAAGAGTTTTTTTTCAGTGTTGAAGTCATGATTTGGGTGTCATCATTGTTCCGAATTTGAATTTACGGCCACTACAAACACTTTTAACAAAAAAAAAAAAAAAATGTGGTTCAATTAAGGAGTCCGTGTATTTTCGCAAATGCCACAAAATCACACAATAAGAACTTCATTCATATGGCCTCTTCCTCCACCAGCCCATCAACCTTTCTTTTATCAAGTTACCAAGTATAATGTTTAATTAAATATATAAAGAAAGCTGGCCAAAGTCAAAGTAAAGCCTACTTAGGAAAATTAAAACCTTTCCCCTTTGGCTCGACACTTCGCCCCAAACCTGGCACAAATCAACGTTACACATTTTATCCAATTAGTTGGAAAAGGATAGTCTGCGAAGGAAATGATGTAACATAACTGTGAAAAAGACAAAGGAAATTGTCACCCTTATGCCGTTGACAGAAAGGTGTTGGTCGAAGGTAGAGACGGCTTTGACCTGTATCCATAGTTTCTCTAAAGATTGACATATTTCTCGTTGGTCTAGCTAGTGGTTGCAAGTCTTGTTCGTCTGCTGAACGTGGTTGGGCAGATTTTATTGGGTTTTTCCAGCACTTATTTTTCGTTAGAAGTCCGAAGTCATTGTCAGTTTGAACCACTGGTGAAATGAAGATGTAATACTTACATACATCTGCCTACTTCTTCAAGTACTACACGCGTGATATTCTGCTTCTTACTGCGATACTACTGTATATTTTTAGCCCGAAAAGGGAAAAAAATGGAAAATCCAAAAGTGCACGCTTCACAGACAGAAACATGTTGACGATAAATACGGAAAAAAATTTATAAGAAAATTCATCGATTTTTTTTTATATCTTTTGAACGGTTATGAGTTTGATAACGAAAATCAATAGGGGAGAATCTCATCTGAAGGATAAGAAAATATATCCAAGAAGATTTAGATTAAACCTTTGTTTGTGGGACAACTTAATTTTCCAGTCAATAACAACTTCAAACATCGCTAACGCGTGCTCCTCCCATGGTGCTCGAAAAGTGCAAAATTCTGGCACTTGTTTCAGTTTTTTTTTTTAATACACCCTAAGAATGCGTTTTTAGGTATCTTTGTTGTATATTTTTGTGAAGCAAACTAAATTTGATACAATCTGAGCTCAACCCAACCACTGCAGGTGTATTGGTTGCGAAGATACAGCTAGTCAAAGATGGGCATTTCTTTCCAAAAGGTGAAAAATCTGCGATTCAGGGTCATTTGTCAACACACGTACCGGCTGAACTAATGCCAGTGAACATGTGCAAGAATTTGGCACTTTTCGAGCACCATGGGAGTAGCACAAGGTTTCAGGGTTACAAACTTGGGTATGAACTACTCTCAGGGGACCTAACAACATATTGTAAGACAATCGTAGTTACATTTTTTTGTGTCCATATTGACCGGTGCTATAAATTAAATATTTTGTTATACATCCTATCAAGGTATATCTTTCTAAAAAGATATAAAATCTTACAATGTCAAGTCTCTTGTTCTTAAAACTTCCCTGCTAATATGAATTCCATATATAATTGAGAGTATAGAAACGATTTTATGTTGGAAATTTTTGACCAGGCAAGGAAAATATCGAGAGTAGAGTACTCTCACACGCTGAAGCATTGTGAGGCGTGCAAAAGTTCGCACATAAAACATGCAGAAAGCAATTCATTCAAACTAAAAGCACCCGCACAGATTTTTGCTTCCCTGATCTTAGTAAGCTCAATTTAGTTCCCCTCAGATCATAGACCACCACTAACAGAGAGTCAATCTCTGGAGAGCCTAATAGGATTAATACAAATTGAGACAGATTGGTAGTATTCAATCTGTGAAGAGCCCGAGAACACAATGCAATAATATTGGTAAATATACCTCGACTAATACCGCTCACGATCCTATACAAATGGAATGAATAGTGATAGGGCGGAGGTATAAATAAGGCAAGGTATGGAACGATTATTGGTGCTTGATTTAGTCAAATGGAAATGCATGTATGACCAACAAGTCTGCTTTTCAAGTAGCTCATGGCTAAGTAATAATAGCTGCACGGGTCGATCCTTCAGGTAAAGCTACGCTTGCCGGGGTTGGTCCGTGGATGGGTGACCATCTTTACATAGACTCCTCCGTGCCTCAGAAAGCACATTAAGCCGTTGGTCCTGGTTTTCATTCGTGTATCTTTGACAATCGTTACGAGTCGTCAGAAGCCCGAAATTCTGATAACCTGTCTTACCACGGGGTAGTATCACCCAGTTTATGGGTTGTGGAGGTCCAATAGGCAGTCGCTTCATGTAAATACTGATATTGAGCTGCATCTGGTTAGACTGGAAGCCGACTCCAATATAGTTGAGAAAAGGCTAGACAGAAGTATGACCAACACCTTATTTGCGTAACACACGATCAATCACAATCTGTTTCATGTTGACAGTTAAACAGCACTCATTGCGTTATTTACGTTGTTAGCAGACAAATTTTTCAAACTTATGATGCAATGGATTAGCAATATCCTTCAAAATGATTCAGATTGTTTGATCGTGTGTTACGCTATTAGGGCGTTGATGTATGAACGTAAATGAGGTAAAAGGAGTATGTAAGGATCGTAGCAGGTGACGTTCTGTAATTTCTGCCGACCCCCATAGGAACAAGGCATGAGTTTATGTATGTATGTAAAAGTGTATACTGTAGCGCTGGTGGTGTCCTGCCTTGAACAACCCTGGAAATTAAATGAAATAAAATAAGGGTGTACTAAACCTTTTAAAAGTAAACGTTGACGGGATGACGCCCTCGGGGTCTCTAGTTAAGATGGGCGTGCCTCAAGGATCAATTCTTGGCCCTTTCCTATTTCTAGTTTATATTAATGATCTTCCTTACATGATGGCTAATTTATCAGAAATAATTCTATTCCTTGATGACACTTCTCTTATTTTAAAAATAGATAGAAAAGATACGGATGTCTTACATGTCAACTATAGTTCTTTCGAAATGGTTCGCAGCTAATAATCTTTTACTTAATGCGAACAAAACTAAATGTCTTAAGTTCTCATTACCAAATGTACCTCAAGTAGGTCTAAATTTAAAACTTGATGGCAACGGAAACTGTGTTTCTAGAAATTACTCTATATTCGAGATTGCAATGGGGCGCCCACATTAGAGCTCTTTCAGGTAGATTAAGTTCAGTTGCAATGCAGTAAGAAAAATAAGGCAGTTGACTGATGTAGCTAAGTTAGTATACTTTGCTTATTTCCATAGTATTATGTCTTATAGCGTTCTGCTGTGGGGATCGGCAGCTGCCGTAGATTCAATTTTTATTTTACAAAAGAGGGCAATTCCCGCGATCTACAAAATGAGTCCTCGTGAGGTCCTTAGAAATAAATTCAAAGACTACTATACTGCCTCGGCCTCTTTACATCTTCTATATATTCCTTTATATCTTAGAAAGTATTTTGTATGTTCGCAAAAACTTAGGACTTCTCAAAATAATAAGTGATTGCCATAATATAAATACAGTAAACATGAAATCATATTTAGATTAACTAAAACTAGTAAGTCATTTCTTTTAGACAGTTTGCGCTTTTATAACAAGTTGCCAAAGTCGGTTACAGAACTAAGCGAGGGAAAGTTCAAAACCCAAATCAAACGTGTCCTTATCAAAAAAACATATTGTAAGATTAGAGACTACGTTGAAGGCATGGAAGTTTGGCAAGAATTCCTTCTGCACATGTGGCTTCCCTTTTTTTTTTTGGGTGGGAAATCATCAAATAACTTCTCCCGCTCTGGGCGGAGCGGGAGGGCGTGTCAGACTCTTACTGACTAAAACCCACCCATGTTCCTTCGGTTGCCCTGTTGCCGGGGGCCACGATCTCCCTTTCGGTTTTCTTCGCAACCCCGGCAGGCATCGCCGCCGCCGATCGCCTCCACGAGGACACGGCGATGCTCCGCCCAAGCTGGGCAGACCTCCACCGTATGCTCCACCGTGTCCTCCGGGCGATCCACACAATGGTGACACCCGGGCGTTTCCTCCCGCCTTATCCTGTGCAGGAACCTCCCGAAACAGCCGTGTCCGGTGAGGACCTGCGTCAGGCGGAAGGTGAGGACGCCGTGGCGCCTCTCTAGCCACACCTCAAAGAGGGGTCTTATCGCCGCAATTGTGGCGTGCCCAGCGCTGGGTTGCGACAATCGCACTCTCCATGGCGCCATGAGATTCTTTTCTCCATAGGAAACGACCAATTGGAACCGTGCACCTAGCTTCTGACGTTTCATAAGTGCCCTTGTAGATTTATGTGAAATAAAATATTTTGAATTTGAATTTTGAATTTGAACTTTCTACCTGTATGGGCGTTATTTTATTCTACGACTCGCTTCTGCTTGCGACTTCGTTCGCGTGAAGGTCTTTTCTATTTACTCGGTAAAAACCGTGCGAAGCCGAACCCGGTCGCTAGTGCACGTATAAAACGCTAAAACGCTTAAACGTCATCATAATATCGGCTATATATGGCCACGGTCGGGCAAAATGTAATAAAATAATATTATTTTAATCATTTGCATAATCCTTTCAGGTTCACAAACGAATCTGTTACGATTTGGACGGTTGGGCCCGGACTCAACCAAAGAGGAGAGATGTGTTTTAAACAACCTATAGAATTTCACACATCTCGTCTCCACTCAGCTTCAGTGGAGACCACTGAGCGGAGATGTATCATATTTGTATGGCGCGATTGAAGCGGAGATGTGAGCTGTGCCTGACCGAGATTAAGCTGTCTCGCAGGCTGGCGACGGCGCGCAGCGGAGACCAGAAGGGATGTGCCTCGCTGCACGCAGCTCAGTTTCGCTCTACCTAGCACACATCTCCGCTCTAGCCATCACACATCTCCGCTTCAGTTTAGCCAGAACGCATCTCCGCACAGCTTTGGTGGATACACCATAGGTGAAAAACATCTCTTCTCGTCTCCGCTTCGGACATCTCCGCTCATCTCCTTTGGTAGAGTCCGGACCTTATATACGTACTTACTTTAATGTTACAAACTGCTGACGTTTGAATTTATGAATTTATGCTGACCAACCTCATAACTTCTTGTTTTATTGCTTACGATCATTATATTTATGGGGTTGTGGTATAGCCTGGATAATTTACTGCTGGTTAATGTCGCTACTTCCTGGTCACGATATTTAGAGAATATGTACGGGTGCTGTCTTTATATGGTGACCGGTGATTAGGGTTATCAGGTCGTTATTGAGAAAAGGCCTACAGTTTACATTCACAGTAAGGATATGATAGGCTTATAAAATAGAAATTGATTCAATAAAGTTTAATCGTCATCAGGCCATAAGTAGGTACAGTCTGATTATTTTCTTAATGTTCCTCGGGAATCATCGCATTTCCGAATACAAACGAATGCTAACTTCCATGTTCATCGATTGTTAGATTTATTGTGTATAATAATTTGAATTCAGAAATACTTTATTGTTATTTTGTTTTGATTTCTATGTGAACTATATAGAGCAGTAAAACTATTTTTTTGCCTGCGACTGGGAAACCGGGAGTAAACTGCTAAAGTTTTCTCACCATTTCTAAAATAAATTACATTAAGTTAAAAGAGTATTAACAACTCTATATACTTCCAAGTCGATTGAGATCATTCTTATCTGCACCATGTGTAAAGGGCAACTGATAAAAATCCGTCGATTAACGAAACACGAAGATTGCCGAGGGACATTAAGAAAATAGTTATGCTGTAAAATAACCATTACCTACACTAGATATCAACTACGAATTATAATCAGGAAAATTCTTTATTCTGAGCGTAAAATAGTCTAAAGAAAATACCTACAGATAGACTTTATTTTAAAGTTCACGAATTAAAATTATCTCAGCCCAAAACTCGTCCCACAATTTTAGTTCTACGATTAATCGCAACAAAAAAGTAAAACAAATGCGACGTCTACAGACGACGAAAAAGGACGAAAATAACCGATCAGAACTCAATTTACGGCAAAATGAAAGAAGACACTTGATTCCAATCCCATCATGATACGGTGTAAGTCGGCGCGCGCACACTTATACGTAGTGATTGTCTGCACCACCGTCTCGTCTTTTAAGGACTCTTCCATACAGGTGCGATTTGACACTCGACATGTGAGTCTTAATGCAATCGCATTAACACTTTAAAGGCTACCGTATATGGATAGATCAATTTGAACGGACGAGCTTACGGCAGATCGAATCAAACTCATCAGTGTAAATTATTCGCTTCAGGAAGTGGTCTGGCCAACCGTCGTCGCCGCGTCGCAAGCGTGTAGATTAGCCTAACACAGTACAGATTTTAAGGGCAGACGGATCTGAATGTACCGCAGATCATGTGGAAGCCTTAACACCGCGGTTCCTTCTTGAGACGTACCACAAGTCGCGCCTGTACGTGCTAGGGATATATGTATACCGCAAAATCTTGTCGCGAATTCGCGACGCGCCTGTTTGAAGGAGCCTTAAACGCTTTCTTCGCGTTCAGCTATTATTGCCAGTGTTATTGGGATATAACGTGTGTTGTAACCATTAAAGGGGTTTTAGAGTAGTCGTTGAAAATGCTTTGAATTTTTATCGATGTTACACATAAACCGTTATTGTGGACAAGAAAGTAAGTGTTCAAGTGTTTGTGTTGGATTTCAATACCCCCTGGTATTGAAAGAATAAGGAGTATAAATATCTGGATGTTTTTTTTTTTGATCGACGTTTTATAAAAATGAAACCGATCATCGATAAATCGCTCAAAAATGAAACCTAGGTAAGGTTTCATCCCGAGTGTCCAGGCCCACCAAATGCGCTGACCTGCGCATCCAGGGCCTGGACGACTCCGTGACGGTGGAAAAGGTGGTGGCCGCCGTCGCTAAGGCTGGAGGGTGCTCTGCCGAGCAGGTTAGGGCGGGCACCATCCATCCTGACTTCGCGGGGATGCGAGCCGTTAGGGTGAGCTGCCCCGTGACGGCGGCTAAAAAGATAGCTGAGGAGGGCCGAAGGCTCTTGGTGGGCTGGGTTTCCGCGCAGGTCAAACTGCTGGAGCCCAGACCTCTGAGGTGTTTCCGCTGCCAGGTGGGACACCACGTGGGGGTCAAGTGCACCTCGGAGGTGGACCGCAGCGGCCACTGCTTCCGCTGTGGTCAGCCCGGTCACAAGGCCGGCTCGTGTGACGCCCCGCCGCACTGTGTTGTATGTGCGGCGGCTGGCAAGCCGGCCGATCACCGAGCTGGGAGCAAGGCCTGCGCTCCACCCGCCAAGGCCAAAGGCAGGGGCAAACCCTCCGCCACCACCGTCACTGCCGCAGCCGCCGCCTCTACAGCCGTAGCCGCTGCCGCCTCTACCATCGTCGCCGCCGCCGTCGTTCCCGCCGCGGCTGTGCCCTCACAGGGGATTCAGGAGGGGGTAGACATGGAGTGCCAATAATGGCCCCATTACGCCTCCTCCAGGCGAACATCAACCACTGCTCCGCCGCTCAGGATCTATTGGTCCAGAGCATGGCGCAGTGGTCGATTAACATCGCCGTGGTCGCTGAGCCGTACTTTGTCCCGCCCAGGGATGACTGGGTGGAGGACCTGAGCGGCTCAGTGACCCTCATTTCGTCGGCCGCCGCCGGTACTCCGTCTCTCGAGTCTGTCAAGAGAGGACGGGGTTGCGTGGCAGCACGGTTCGGGGAGATTGCCGTGGTGGGGGTGTACTTCTCCCCGAACCGAACTCTTGCCGAGTTCCACAACTCCCTTGCGGAGTTGAGAGTCGTCGTCGTCGGGTTCTGTTCCCTCCCCGTGCTCGTCCTCGGGGACTTCAATGCCAAGAATCTGGCTTGGGGTTCCCGGTACACGGACACGCGGGGCAGGATGGTGGAGGACTGGGCTCTGGAGACAGGCCTAGTCGTCCTAAACCGGGGTTCTGTCCCCACGTGTGTGCGGATGCGGGGTGAATCAGTGGTGGACATTTCGTTCGCCAGCCCCGCTCTGTCACCGCGTGTCATTGACTGGCGCGTCATGGAAGGGGTGGAGACCTATTCCGATCATCGGTACATCCGGTTTGACGTCTCCGCCCAGACCTCGAGCGCGCCGGTCCGACAGGCCCCGAGTGGTCCGCGGTGGGCGCTGAAGCAGCTGGACCGGGAGCTCCTCCTGGAAGCCTCAATCGTGCAGGCCTGGGTGTCATCACCGGACAGGCCTGCTGACATCAACGACGAGGTGGAGTGGTTCCGGGAGGCCATGTCCAATATATGTGACGTGGCAATGCCCCGGGTCCGGCCCGGACGTGCTTCGCGCCAGGTGTACTGGTGGTCGCAGGAGCTGGAAACCCTGCGAAGGGCGTGCGTTGCTGCGCGACGCCGGTACGCCAGGCACCGCAGGCTCCGTATCCGCCCTCCGGATACGGAAGCCATTCAGGCGGAGCTGTACGAGGGGTACAGAGCGGCGAAGACCGCCCTCCAAGCGGAGATCCAGCGGGCCAGGGCAGTGGCCCGCGAGGAGTTGCTGGAGACTCTTAACAGGGACCCGTGGGGACGCCCATATAAGATGGTGCGGGAGAAACTCCGCCCATGGGCTCCCCCGCTGACGCAGAGTCTCCGGCCCCAGCTTGTGGGGGACGTGGTGAGCGCTCTGTTCCCTTCAAGAGGGGAACATGCTCCCCCGCCCATGGCTTCGCCTACTGCGGTGCCCGATGCGGACCACACCGCCGACGACGACGACAATGCTCCGGAGGTGACCGAGGTAGAAATGAGAGTGGCGGTACGCAAGATGAATGCGAAAAATACCGCCCCAGGACCCGACGGCATACCAGGAAAAGCCTGGGTCCTGGCCTTGGGGGCTCTCGGGCCTCGACTAAGGGGGCTCCTAAGCGCATGCATGGAGAGGGGCCAGTTCCCACTTCGTTGGAAGACGGGGAAACTGGTCCTCATCAGGAAGCCGGGGCGCCCAGCGGACTCTCCGTCCGCTTATCGGCCCATCGTGCTGCTCGACGAGGTGGGCAAGCTCTTTGAAAGAGTCATTGCAGACCGCCTCGTCGAGCGGCTGGTGCGGGTTGGGCCGGACCTGGCGGAGAGCCAGTTTGGCTTCCGCAGGGGGCGCTCTACGGTGGACGCCATCATGCGCGTGCGGGCCCTCACGACGGGGGATGCTGTGGCCCGGGGTGGGGTCGTCTTGGCGGTGTCTCTAGACATCGCCAATGCCTTCAACACCCTGCCCTGGAGTTGCATCAGGGAGGCACTCCGGTATCACCGGATGCCGACCTACCTCTGTCGTGTGGTCGAGGCCTATTTGACGGACAGGGCCGTCATCTACCCCGGTCACCAAGGAGAGTGGAACCGGCGAGAGATGTCGTGCGGTGTCCCACAGGGATCGGTCCTGGGGCCGCATCTGTGGGACATCGGATACGACTGGGTGCTGCGCGCCGACCTCCCTAGCGGCGTCAGCGTCGTCTGCTACGCTGACGACACGTTGGTCCTGGCACAGGGGGGGTCGTACCAGGCGGCGGCCGAACTAGCGACACGCGGGGTTGCGACAATCGTCGACAGGATCCGGCAGCTGGGACTCGAGGTGGCCCTGCACAAGTCCGAGGCCATGGGTTTTCATGGACCTCGGAATGTGCCACCGTCGGGTTCCCAGGTAATGGCGGGAGGGGTTCACATCGGCGTCGAGTCGACGATGAAGTATCTGGGACTTGTCCTCGACAGCCGGTGGAACTTCGTCGAACACTTCCGACGTTTGGCTCCCAGACTGGAGCGGGCCGGGGCTGCGTTGAAGCGGCTCCTGCCCAATCTAGGGGATCCAAACGCCTCCTGCCGGAGGCTCTACGCGGGGGTCGTGCGGTCCATGGCCCTTTACGGGGCGCCGGTGTGGGCGCGTTCAATAAGGCTGCGGCCAGCCCGCCGGTTGAACGCGTCCCAGAGGGTCATGGCCATCCGGCTGGCCCGAGGATACCGCACGGTCTCCTGCGAGGCGGCGAGCCTCCTTGCCGGATTACCGCCATGGGATCTGGAGGCAAAGGTCCTCGCGCACATTTGGGAGTGGCGCGAGGAGGCGAGGCGCCGGGGCTTAGCTCCGCTGCCGCGAGAAATCGCGGCTCAGCGGACAGAGCTCCGGCGGGATCTCATGGCATCATGGAGAGTGCGATTGTCGCAACCCAGCGCTGGGCACGCCACAATTGCGGCGATAAGACCCCTCTTTGAGGAGTGGCTTGTGAGGCGCCACGGCGTCCTCACCTTCCGCCTGACGCAGGTCCTCACCGGACACGGCTGTTTCGGGAGGTTCCTGCACAGGATAAGGCGGGAGGAAACGCCCGGGTGTCACCATTGTGTGGATCGCCCGGAGGACACGGTGGAGCATACGGTGGAGGTCTGCCCAGCTTGGGCGGAGCATCGCCGTGTCCTCGTGGAGGCGATCGGCGGCGGTGATCTCTCGCGTCCGGCCCTGGTTCAGGCTATGGTACGGAGCGAGAGGAAATGGGAGGCCGTCACCTCCTTCTGCGAAGCGGTAATGCTCGCGAAGGAGGAGGCGGAACGCGTGAGGGAGAGGCAAATTTCGCGCCCTCACGCCCCTAACCGCCGCAGGAGGAGACGCCCAGGGCGTCGGGAATCGCGGGGCGATTTCCGGCCACCGTAGGCGCGGGCTTGCGGGCGGTGAGCAATGGGTGGCTCACCGTCCGATAAGGACCAGGCCCGGGTCGACGGCGCGTTGTGTTCCACGCGCGCCTCAAAGAGATGTCAGCATAATTGAAGGGGTCCACTAGGACCGATGCCTGCCGGGGTTGCGAAGAAAACCGAAAGGGAGATCGTGGCCCCCGGCGACAAGGCAACCGAAGGAACACGGGTGGGTTTTAGTCAGTAAGAGTCTGACACGCCCTCCCGCTCCGCCCAGAGCGGGAGAAGTTATTTGATGATTTCCCACACACAAAAAAAAAAAAAAAAAAGGTAAGGTTTCATTTTTGATCGATTTATCGCCCCCGAAATCCCCTGCATACAAAATTTCATGAAAACCGTTTTCGAGATTCAGATTATATATATACATTTAAACAAGAAATACTCCTTTAAAGGTATTAGAAAAGCCATGGGCAGAATCTGCCTTCAGTGTTGCTCACTTTTAAAATAAAAAACACCATTTGCTACAAGAAGGTAAGCGTGGTTCGAGGAAATCTCAGTCTGAAATCTGTCTCCGTCTGAGCAATCAAGTTTTTTTTTTGTTGTAATTTTGTGATGACATTGTAACTTATAACATCGCCTTGGACGAGTCTGTAACGGTGTTATAACTGTGATTCAAATAAATAAATAAAACTGGAGTTTTCCTAGCAAAATGTTAATTCAAGACTTTCCCTCTGAGTCTTTCGAGAATATATTGTAATAAAACGTACGAGCTATTTATCTCCCGGTCGTATGCATAAGATAAACTCTGTTGTAGATAGTCATATTATAATCATTCTCGCATTAGACTATGGAATTTATTGTAGATAACCAAATTTACCTGTGTCACCTTGATATATTAGTCACACACTTTGAAATTGTAATCTCGCTATTTCTCAACTGATGCGTTTTTGAACGGAATTCTGTGTGGAACGGAGACAGATCCGTAGATTTCGGATATAAATTCAAATCAAATTCCGAACGTGGTGTCAACTATATTGGCTTTGGCTTCTTAGCAACGCATCGGGAATGCAACAGGCTTTTCCGAGAATTTGTTTTCTTTTTGGGGTTGAGTTTTTCTGAGACCTGCTAATACTAAACTAATTAGAGGAGTTTTTTTTTTTTTGCCAAAGAATCAGTATTGCCATACAACCTGGCAATGCTGTCAGCCTTTTCGGTACTTTTCCTTGTATTGACAGCGATGCGGATGAATTTTGTGATGCCCTATGATTATTTCCTCTCCCTTTTTTATATACTTGTAAATATTATTATTTTAAGACTAAGCTTTTAAATTATGTAAATAATATCTTGAAAATTGAAATGAATATGTAGAGGAGGTGCAAGTGAGCAGTCATTAAAACAAATTATTTAAAAAAATGCTATATTTTAACATTAACATCTAAAATACAATAACCGTGGATATATTTAGTAACCTGTTCCGCTTAGCTATTTTTAAAGAGCCAATAAAATCCCTGAAAGAAATCGACACGTGTTTCACCTCTGAACGAGGCATCCTCAGGATGACGATTGACTTGTCGCGAACTCGAACACGGCGTGTTGCCATACCAAGCGCTGAACGCAAACTGTTTCTGATTGTGTGAAAACCATTTTTGGATTCAGGGATCCGTTTGCGAAATATTAAGCTTTAAAGTATTAATTTTTGTTAGAGTCAAGTGTCCCCTGCACGCTAAATGATTGGTTTAGGATGTGTGAAAAAAAAATCACTGCAGTAGTTTATATAACGAAATTGAGAAGAAAACTATCATAGCTAAGTAGGCTTTACAAGTTAACGAGTAATGATCGACCAAAATATATTTGCAGTTGCAAAAACATGTATTCCCTTACATTACGTATGGGTGAACATGTTTTTCAACAACAAAGTTAGGTTTATTTTTGAGACAAATTCATCCCAACTACGGAAGCCTTTCATTTTGCGTGGTCCGACACGCACTTGGCCGGTTTTTGTTCACAATTTCGTTTAGCTCTGAACAACGTAATGTTTTGAACATTTTGTTTGCTATTTTTATTGTCCTTAATTAAGTTATGGTGGTCGTTGTGTAAAATGTTATTTTTCCATGATAAAAGTTCGGTTTTATAATTTTGAAACAACCCGATCGCGCTGGAAATCCAGGAGCTTTTTTGCGAATTTTCCAAGCTTTATATTCTGTGTATGTTTTTTTTTTGTAGAAATGATAAAGGTGTTCGATATTTTCTTAACAAATGTCTAAAATTTGGATAAAAATCAATGTCTCAATGTGTCAATGTGTCTGTGTTTTCCCTGTCTCGTGCCATTAAGAACCCTAGTAACAAAAATCATTCACACACAAGATAGCACCATTATCAACACAAAACCTATCCAGGGATACATAACTGAGGAAACAGGCTGTTAATAGGACTGTTCAACTAGCCAGTGGGATAAGCGGACCTTAATTACGGCCAGGGGCGGCGGGGGCCGAAGAAATGGATGGCCTCCGGTTCCGCAGCCCTTAAGTTCGGTAATTTCAGTTAGCAGCAAATGGGGGGAACTTAGACGTGCCTAATGTAGGATTGGGGACACTCTATGTGACCGGAATGTACATCGATTTGGGAGATGATTAAGTGACCTTACGTTGGGGACTTTTTTGTTTATTGATTTTGATTCTACTGCACAATATAAAAACATCGTAAATATAGATCAGTAGGTACCTATACGTAAAATTGAATACTTTCTACTTTAAAGCTCTTGACGATGCAGCACTTTCTAACTATTTATTCCATTTGGATAAAATGATAACATTTTTAAATTCTTTGTATATTTAAGGGCATCACGAATTTGAGTCGGCATGAGTTATTACTGCCACAATCACAACTCTCATCAAACCATTTCAACTATAGTTTATTTTAATTTTGAAATATAATTCCACCATTTATAACAGTACAACTACGATAAAACTGACTAGCAGTGAAAAATGAACTGGTAAAACGAAAACGATTTTAACACCCCCGATAATATCACAACGTCCGGTACACGTACAGTTTAATATTTTAACTTACGTGACTCCTGATATTTACTGAAACTGATTCTTTTAAAGCCTGCTGGTTAGTGACCAACTATTTGTTGCTTGCTTGATTTGCTTGGTAACGCGCGGCTTTTGTTTACCGAAGGTGTCGTCCAGTATTTGACCGTTTTTCTGCGAAGTATTCCACGTACAACACCGATTTGAACGGCACTTGACTGAATGGCACAAATCTATTCCATTTACGGCACCAAAAAGTTTTTGTTAAGTGCAGTTTTGCTATTTGTGTGGTGAAACTTTATTTTGATCTTCACGTCACGAGAATATCTCATGGCATAGTGAAAAGATTAGTTAGTCAGCAAGATTAGTAGTGGGCTGTTGTAGAATGCGCTAGACGAAGTATTGTAAAGTGTATTGGAAAATATACAAACCGATAGCTAAATCATGTCATCGTGCCAGCATTGTGCGACGTTGTGCCACATTCCATATTCAAACTCTTACAACGTCATCTGTTATCTCGTGGATATCCGGTATAACATCTTACTAAATGCGTATTTTTCTTTAAGAGCCCTCACAAAACGTTGTCTACCAAGAAAAATATATTTGAAAAGTTTCCCGTCGTAAGCTACGACTTAATTATTTTACAACAATGGTCGACTGTTTTAAGTAACTCTTTGTGTTTACAGAGTAATTGCTGTTCATTTTAAGTCATAATTTTAAGTTGCCATAATTTACAAAGTTCTGGCAGCATACCTTCATCTAGGTACTTTCTAAGGAGTTTATCTTAGCTGCGACGCTAATGTTGGGTACCTACATTTTATAAAAGAGATACTTTTTTTCAAGTGGACGTTTATAACAATGATGTGGCCAAAGAGATACATTGAATTAGAAATAATGAAAAAAAAAAGGAAATGAAAAAGTGTTTATTGACAGAAATATTTTTTTGACAAGATATCAAGCCTCTGCCAAACTGTAAAGCAGTTTGTTGGCAGACGTTGCTCCTTTTCATCACATTTATAGATAATTTTATAATTTACACCTTTCGCCTATAGGTAATTAATAAAATAATAAAATTATTAAAAAAAATATCAAGCAGATTTTAAAAAAGAAATATAATACAGCCCCATTTTATGTCCAGGCAAATCACTGTCCATTCCAAGGTTGCCTGGAAGAGATCGCGGAAAGCGATAAGGCCGCCCATTGTATATTTTCTAGTGTTTGATTTATTTTTTGTTATGTATTTTTGTGCTGTACAATAAAGTATATATAAATAAATAATACAAGTTTTTAAATATTCTCTACAGTGAGGCTTTGAAAACATATTAAAGAGGTAATTTATCTTTTTTTTAGAGCGGAAGGCTAATACTAAGGAAATGCCTAATACTAGAGAAAGGACAAGTAGAAAAAAAAAAATCATTACTTTATTACTACAGGAATATGTATTCTAATCACTTTTAGATGTGTGGAAAGGCTTTAAGCCTTTCCACACATCTATGGAAAATCTGCGACGGAAAGTTCGGCGAGCTTACCCTTGCAATGATTTTTTACCTGCGACATATCAGGTCAAAACATCTTTTTTGGGCAGTCGTGAAAAAATACGCCGCATTTCCGTCGCAAAATTTCTACAGGTATGTCGTATCGCCCCAACAAGTACATATTGCACAGAATAAAACAAAAAATTTACCTTAATTAGAGCTGAGAAAAATCTCTTGAATAAACTAACACGGTTAGGTATTTCTGTTATTAGAATGTAATGCACCATGTATTGGTATTCATGAGTCTGAATAGAAGTAACCTCCTTATTCGCGCTCGGCCATGCATTATTTATGGGATTGTTACTTTCACTCCCCTTACTGAATGACTAATAGGTAAATAAGTACTTACCACATCAAAGCAAATATCGATGTCATGTAGGTAGGTATTATTGTATATAGACTTCGAAAAGATAGATAGATAGATACATAGAATATTCTTTATTATATACACTATACAAATTATAGACATAAATTTAGAAATTTAATTAAATAATAATATAAATCAAATTCTCAGTAGCAGCTCGGAGTCTGGATTTGTGCCCGGTTGATGGCAATAGGCTCGCCCCCTATTACATGGGACTTAAACATAACTGGCGAAATGTGGGTGTGCCTGCTACAGGGACACCTCTGCCCAACCCTTCGGGGAAACAAGGCGTGATGTTATGTTATGTTATGTTATAAATCAAATAATCATTTATTATTATTTATTTTATTTTATTTAGTCATTTAGATAACTAAGACACTTATAATGTCGTTTCTGTATTAATTTTACTGTGTGTACATAAATATTAACTAATATCCTAACTATACAGGGTGGGTAAAAACTCGTGGATCAAATGAAATAGGGTGATAGTTGGGGTTATTTACAGTAGAAAAATATGAATAAAAAATATAAATATATATATATATTTTTTTTTTTTTAATCCGTGAGACTAAGATATTGAAAAAACGTGCCAATACTCATAAATCATCGTACCCTTTGTAATAAAAGCACTTTTGTAGTGATTATACATTTCCTAGAAGCAAATGGTTTTCAAATAAGTACCCATTTTACTCTAATTGCCTATTTATTAAAACACTCAAATCGTCATGACTTTTAAGGAAACAAGATTGGGCTCTGCCAGAGGGATATTTTTTACTGAAAATAACCCTAACTATCACCCTGTTTCGTTTGATCCACAATTTTTTACCCAACCTGTATAATATTATAAATGTGAAAGTGAGTTTGCTGGTTTGTTACGCTTTCACGCTAAAATGGCTGAACAGATTTGGTTGGAATTTGGCACATGGGTAGACCATGACCAGGATTAGGACATAGGATACCTTTTATCCCGATATTCCCACGGGATCGAGACTTATGCGAGTGAGACGGCGAGGCACAGCTAGTAATAAAATAAATAAGAAAACCAACTATCGAAAAAAAAAGTCATATGCTCTATTTAATAAAATTAAAAAATATACGGTCATTGTTGAAAGTCGATATCTACTGCGGGAATTATTTAGACATCTAAGCAAACTAACTGCAGTAAGCTCCTGTGAAATATTTAATGGAGTTACTGAACTTAGACCAGTTAGACTTCTAACTTTAAAAAGCTTTTAACTCTGACTGGTAAGACTAAAACAACAATTCTGAAATCAAGTGGGAAAAGAATATCAAGATTGTTTTGATAGTCTTTATGACTAAAAATCATTATTTTTGTCCGTCATTTAACACAGTCACAGATTATAAAAAAAAAAAAAAACATGTCTCCAGACATGTTTTTTTTTTTTTTGTAATCATATGATTACGGCGATACATTGAGTTAAAATGTGCCATGACGTCACGATTATGTAGATTTTAAACTTACTTGTGACGTAACGACCCCTACTCCCAATTTTAATGCGTTCTATCTAATTAATTTTTAATTAATATGATAAAGCAAAAAATATGAAGCAAATAATATTTTTTTATTAGCTGACTGACGGATTAAATAGAATTTCTTTTTTTTTTTACTCAGGCATCATCCCTATTGTGGCAACCCTATCTAAGATGAGTACAAAATTCAATATAATGCTCTAAGGCTGCCTGCACACGGTCAGCTGCGACAGTCAGGAAGCAATTTACAGACCGCTCAAGCTGTTCATGATCCGCACATCAATCACTGTAGCGCACACAGTCGTGTGGAGCTGAACGCTGTCAACAGTTTCAACCCGAGCTGACAACCTCGGAGTTTTTGATAAATAATATTCTATTTCCTGCAGCTTAGCTTACATAGAAGTGGGTTTCTCGACTTTTTCTTTATAAAACAACTACAATCGTTAAGAAAAAGAAATTAAATAGATACGTTTATTGACACTAGCATTATAAAGAGAAAAGATTCGTATATTTATGAATAAACTCTAACTCTACTGGACCGATTATAAAAATTCTTTCACCAGTAGGATGCTATATTATCACTTATTACTGAGTAACATAGGGTATAATTTGTAAAGATATCACGCGGGCGAAGCCGCTGTGATAACTAGTTTGGTATGTAGGAACTGGAATATATCTACACAGAACAAACAAAAGAAAAACTTAGTTCTAAAATGCGGTGAATACAAATAATAATTAGCGCTGTGCGACCTGAATTGCACTTTATTGTCTCGTAGTAAAAGTCGCTTTTTATTTAAATGTTTTTGCGGAATGTCCCATCTGTACTAATCTGTGATTTAGATAAAAATTGGTTTCTAGACGTTTTCTTGATCTCACATCAAAATTAATCATATTTTTCTTGAACATCATATTAATAGTTACTTATTTGATGGTCAAGAAAAAGATTTACTTACATCGACTTTACAATATGATTTAATTTCAAAAGATGTAAGTACAAAACTCATATCAATTCTCTAAGTCCTGCGGCTGTCTACACACGGGCAGTTATGTCTGTCAGTCTGGTCATAATCCGCACATCAATCACTCTAGCACACACAGTCGTGTGCAGCTGAAGGCTGTCAACAGTTTCAACCCTCGCTGGCAACTTCCAGTTCTTTTTAATAAGTAACATCGTGTTTTTTTGCTCTATGCTTAGATTGAAGTTGATGTCTCTTAATCTTACATTAATATAAGACTAAAATCAGCTAGCATTTGAGAACACGGGCTACGCAGACCAAATTATTGACCTACAGTTCATTTTTTAATCCCAGAGACTAATTTGACAGGTGCAAATGTCTAACTCCAAATTGAAAAGAACAAACAACAATCATTTGAAATGTGAAATTAGTCTCTGGGATTAAAAAACGAACTTTAATTTCAATAAACATGAAAACCAAATTTAATTCACTCTTAGGCTGCCTACACATGGCCAGTTGTGATAATCAGTCGGTTTATGATTCACACATCAATCAGTCTAGCAGACACACATGTGGAGCTGACACCTGTCAGCTGTTTTAACCCTTGTAGTTGCGAAATATTTCGTGAGGTGAAAGCGTCAGTACACAGGCAACAAATTCGAAAGTGACATGGAGGCTTGTGTTAGAGAAAATTGAAAAAAAACTACATAGTTATTTGAGAAAATTTGTCGGTTTTTTTCAATTTACCGAACATATCTATGTTCTATGTTCTATGTCAAAAGTGATCTAAATATTTTTTCACAGGATTTGTAACAGTTCACTGCAACAATATAATTTAGGATAGTATTGTTTGCAAGGGTCATCCTCATCGGGTATGATTTCTGTCTAAGTAGGTAAACCAGCGGAGTAATTACATGACACACATAAAATGACAATTGGTCGCAATGTCTTTCATTTCAGTTCAACAACATTAATTACGTTATTTACATGGTTGAGCAGACAAATTTATCAAAGTAATGAAGCAATGGATTAAGAATTTCCTTCAAAATTGTGATTGAAAGTATTACGCAATGGGGATGATGCCGGAGTAAAAAAAAAAAAAAAACTATTTAGTCCGTCAGTCAAATAATAAACAAATATTAGACACGTATTTTTTGCTTTTTTATGTTAATAAAAAATGACTTAGATAAAACGCATTAAAGTTGGGGAGTGGGGTTCGATACGTCACAAGTAAGTATAAAATCTACATACTTGTGACGTCATGGCACATTGTAACTCAATGTATCGCCGTAATGTGTTGATAACGTAAAAAACGAAAAAATACGTGTCCAATATTTTTTAATAATCAGCATGACAAACAAAAACTATTTGAAGTGAAAACTTCTTTAGGCACGTTGGGCATTTTTGAGATGGGACTAAACAATTGATTTCGCGACACTGTTACCAACACCAGCTTTAAAAAGACATCAACGCGCGATACATTATTTCCTGTAGAGTAAAATTGTTCAAGTTTTCATTTCTGTCGGCACTCACGGAGTGCCACTGTTTTTGTTTTTTTTTGTCATCATCCCTATTGGGGTGCAGTTCTTTGACCACTTTTATCTATTGATCACATTCATGTCTAAAACTCAACTTAGACATTGATTAGATCTAAAATCTAAGGATGTTAGTCGAACTTAATTTAAACGGTTAATTTTACTTCGATTTTCGAATGCATGGTGCTTGAACCTGAGAATTGTTAGCCAATTGCAATTTCTGTCACGGCGACCGCGGAACTTCTATCTTTCACTAGCTTCCGCTCGCGACTTCTTCCGCGCAAAATTTCTTGGTCCCCCGTCCCATCCCGTCGTATCGCATCGCCCGGCCGCGCTTTGGTTTAGCGTTCTTTCTAACTTTTCTTTTTGCTCGGTTCCTAAGGTATCGTGGAGTTAAATAGCCTATAACCTTCTTAAAGAATTGACTATCATAAGCACAAATTTTTAAATCCGACTCGTAGTTCAGAGAATAGCGCGTTCAAACAAACAGACAAAAAAAAAACAAACTCTACAGTAGGGTGGGTCGAATTTTTTTTTTTCCAAATTTCGATTTGTAATAGTGCGGAAAACATGACCTGGGTAGAGACTTAAAAACATATACATTTATTTTTTATTAATACTAACATTAATTACCCGCGCATGACGTTTGAAATTTCGGAAAATTTGTTAAAATTGGATTTATTTTATCAGAGTTTATTGTATAAACTACATGGCGTAAAATGATATTATATTCTTATATTCATAGATACACGTAATACAAATAATAATCAAACCAAAATATTAGAATAATCGTGCGTATTGTGCGGGGGAAGGAGCGGGGAAAGAGAGCGTAAACTGTCGATCACGCGTCGTTGTCTCAGTGCGGTTAATTAGTTGCAGGTGAAAGGTCGCACGCATTTATCTAATTTTTTCGCTATTTTAAGTAGTTTTTGTTAGTTTTGTGACATTGTGCATCATGGAGATTTCAAATAATACCCGAAAATCCACAAGTTGTCCTATTTTTGGTGCTCCGGAAAAAATAAACGAAAATCAACTACCTACTTACAAACAAGTTATGAAATATTACAATTTAGTAAGACATCAGCTTAAACTTGAGAACAATTCAATAAAAGAGCCATCCATTAATAAGATATCTGAAATAGTGTCATCTAAAGTTGAATATTTGTGGAGAAAAGCGTCTATTCCTACTGTGTCTCATAATCGTGTGATGCAATTGATTAAAAGTTACCACGCGAAGTGTAAAAAATTATTAAAATCTTTCAAGCGTTTATCAGAAGAAAAGATTCAAGATTTTCATAGAAATTCGGAAAGACTGTTTGATTTGAGTTCATGTAAGTGTAAAGATTTAGAGTCATGCAAATGTTCCAAAGACCAAAAGATTCCTAAGGAAGAACGAGCTTTTTTAATAGATCAGAGAACAGAGAGAAAAATGATTATGGGAACTGTTGATTTATTGACTAGTAAGAGGAAAAGAAAACTTAGTGATAGAAAAATTAAGCTTAAATCCTATTACTATTCTAGCGTTTGTGAACCAGGCCCTTCTCACGAAAATCCTAATACCTCAATAACGTCTGAAAGTAGCGATGAAGAACAAACTTTGCCCTCAAGTTCATCAAAACTAGTATCAAAAAAACGTAAAATAGCATCTCTCAAGAATTTGTCAACTATCTGTGACCGATACGGGATATCCGACAGAGCAGCTGCTGCTGTCGCTTCTGCTGTTTTGCAAGATGTGAAAATCAACAGCGAAGTAATCGATAAGTCGAAATTGCGACGAGCGAGACAAAAATTACGAAAAGAAACATTATCTCAAGGCCAACTAGATACTATTCCTGCCTTATTTTTTGATGGACGAAAAGATAAGACCCTTAAAATTGTTATTAAAGGGGGAAAAAAATACCGCTCAATATCCGTCGAAGAACATATTTCAATTATTAAAGAACCAGGATCAGTTTATGTCGGATATGCCGTTCCAAGCCATGGAACTGCAAAAGGGTTGGAGTCTGCTATCTTTCAAACAGTGACAGGTCAACTGAATATGTCTCTAGAGGATACTCTTGCCATAGGTTGTGATGGGACGGTAACCAATACGGGCAAATACGGCGGAGTCATACGGCTCTTAGAAAAGCGTTTACACCGACCACTTCAATGGATCATATGCCTTTTACACTTAAATGAACTGCCCTTAAGACATTTATTTGCAAAACTTGATGGCACCACAACAGGACCTAATACTTATTCAGGTGCTATCGGAAAGTTATTAGATGATTGTGAGAAGCGCTCTGTTGTCGTGTTTGAAAAGATAGAAGGTATGTTACCAAACATTTCAAATGTAAAAGACCTCAGTTCTGATCAACGTTACCTTTATGATATCACATCTGCCGTCATAAGTGGTAAGTCCTCTCCTGATTTGTCTAATCGCTCTCCGGGAAAAATGTCACATGCCAGGTGGCTAACAAAGGCCAACAGGATTTTGCGCTTATATGTGTCTACTGAGATACCTACAAACGAACTGAAACAACTCGCTACTTTTGTAGTTAAAGTATATGCTCCTATTTGGTTCGAAATCAAATTAAATCCGACATGTAAAGATGGAGCAAGGCACTTTTGGAAGTTGGTATTTTATTCTCGATATCTTCCGCAAGAATTGAAGAGTGTTGTTGATCCTGTAATAAAGCGAAATGCTTTTTTTGCGCACCCAGAGAACTTGCTCTTGTGTATGTTATCTGATGAACAGAAACATGTGAGAGAACTTGCCGCTAAACGCATTTTAAAGGCAAGGAAACCATCTGAATCCCTTCAGCTTCGAGTCTTTGAAGTGCCTAAGATAATTTTAAACGCTTCGTCTTACATCGATTTGATAGACTGGCAGCAATCTTACTCGCCACCACCTATATTGACCAATGTTCCGGATGAGACTCTTCATTCCCTAGTTGAGTCAGGTGGTGATGATGAAGTCCTTTTTCTGCGGCTACCATGTCATACTCAAGCTGTGGAGCGGGCTGTAAAAACAGTAACAGAGGCATCTATGCAGCTTTGCCACAAAACAGCAAGAGAAGCTTTAATTAAGAATAAAATTATTTCACGAAAGCTTATGCCTAAATTCGAAAGTAAGAAAGATTTTAACGTGATTTGAAGATATTTTATTTTTATTTTGTCTTATTATTTGTTTATTTTTCTTTCTTAATAATAAAATTTAGTCCAAAAGCACTTTATTTTATTAGTTTACGTAGTTGTTTTTCCTGTGAGCCACCAGAAATAGATTTTCAAATAATTCACAAAAAAACAAAAATTTCAGTTTTTCAAACTAAATGCGCGGGTAGTAGCGGTTAAATTAGAAAAACAATTTTTCGCTATATTTTCATAAATGGATGTGGGTCACGTTTTTTTTACTATTACAAAACGTATTGGACAATTTTATTTTTTTCCATACAAAAGCGACCCACCCTACTCTACAGCTTTATTATTAGTATAAATAGCTTAAGTCATGCGCAAATTACAACCGCAACGGGTCGCAGTGCATCGCATTTTCATACAAAGATTTGTGGTGCGGCCCGCCTCTAATGTGCGTTGATTCACAGAAAATGTACGAAAGTGATGAAGGAGGATTTTTGCAATGCGTTGCGTTGCGATGCGGCGCGCCCCAATCTGCATTAGCCCTTAAATGACTTTAAAATCTACAGCCCGATTTAGTTAGCCATCAATGTAGTCGTATTTATAAACCTTCAACAGCGCAATACAATATGGCCGATATAACTTGGCAGTTCTGAACATAGGCACTATTAATTTTTGCGCATGTTCTCTCACTCACACTTACCTCAAGTTACCATTTGGTTCCTAAAAAATGTTATTGCGCAGCCTTCTGCGCGAAGTTCGGAACTGCCAAGTTATATCGGCCGTATTGTAAATCGATTTTATTCGAACAACACCGTGTGTTTAGCCTTGAAGTCATTGTTACGTCATTGACTTATCGGTATCATTACCTATTCAGATACAAAATGCAGCGTTAAATAAACAGAATTCCTATTAATTAATTTATTTATTTACATACAGAATTAGTATAGTAGTAGATAATAGTAATATTAATGATGTGTAACTCTTTCCTCGTATCGAAAGTCACGAACTAAGAATACATATTTTAATAATAGCTGACGGGTCTTACCGGGCCTTACCTAGTGAGTCAAACGTACATTTAAGTAAGGCTGGTTTCACAGCTATCCAGGAGACCCGCACGGGCCGCCCGCACATGGGAGACCCGTACGGGTAGCAACCGAGTGCTCTGAAACGAGAGAGCTAGTACGATACGGTTGCTAGCGTTTTACGGGCTCTAATCGGAGCGGGTCGCGTATGGACCAATCCGCGTCGCTGTGAAACAATGTTCTAGCGCCTCACGTGTATCTCCGTTCCGGGAGCCCGTACGGGCGGCCCGCACGGGTCTCCCGGGCAGCTGTGAATCCAGCCCAAACACTCATGTTGACTATAAATTGCACCTTAAAATCAAGTTGAGTACCATCAAAATGAGAGCAGTGGTGGTCCAGTTGTGACGGCCGGGATTTTCGAGTTGTAAGTCGAAGGTTCGAACCCAGGCAGGTGCTTTACTTTGTGTAAAGTATTTCATCACCACTGCTTTTAAAACGGTGAAGGAAAACATCGTGAGAAAACGCATGTCCTAGAACCAAATATTCGATGACATGTGACATCTACCAACCAGGACTGGGCCGTGTGGTGGATACGGCCCGCTCTATCTGACTGAGAGGAGTCCTGTGTTCCAGCAGTAGGCAATAGGCTTATTATGCATGTTGACTATAATTTGCATCCTAAAATCCAGTTGAATACCATCAAAATATCGTATCTCCATCATTTTTCCCCATCGTAAAAAGTTGTATGACAAAATGATCCAGATTAAAGGTAGCTATATAAAATACGTACGAAGCAGGAGTTCATAAAGACGGCAAGGCGCCATCGCCAGTGGGCCATACAATATGTTAAGCGCTGTTCTCACAAAATGATATCGTGTCCCGCAATTCGGTTCTTTTAGTAATGAAACGTAGCTTGCGTGCTTATTATTATATTTTGTGAATTACTTTGTGTGGCAGTATACTGTTAGTATAGAGTGAAATTTACTTAATTTAATATCCAATTCAAGGTGTCACAAAACAGAGGATCAAGTGGATAATTTTTTATCTTTTTCTAACATTTCTTATGTTTGGGTTTAAGTTCAGCAGTGAACAATTACCTAAGTATTGAAGAAAAATATACAATACCTATTCGTTTGCGAACTCCAATCCCAAAATAAATGTCGAATTTCTATCTTAGGAATCTGAAATCATTTCTGTACGACAGTGTTCAATCTTTTACACGGAATCACTCATGTACGACAGTGTACGAGCAAGCCCTTTTATGACTGAATTAGAAATAAATTACGGAATTCTTTAACCATAAAGTTCACGCTCTATAAATTCTTAAGGACATTATTTTCTTCTTAATTCTGTCGTCGCGTTATTCATAGCTTAGTGACTTTTTTATCATCCTGAATTTATTTTATTTTCTTGAGATTTTTGGCGTGTAAAAAGCTGAACAACAGACCATTTTTTTACTATCTGCCTAGTCCCATTTAAAAAAGAAAATGGTTGACAATATGACCAAAATATAATGTAGTGGCGAGGTGGTTTGGGTATTTTCATAAAAAAACACGCAGCATTTTAAGGTACTATGACATTTTCAATGCCAAATGAATAAAATCTAACGTGATAGGAAAAAGTCGACTAGACGAAACTAACTCTAACATATGCTTCAAAAGCAACCGAAGTCATTCTTGCTCATTTTTTCTCTGTATGAAGCTTTGCTTTTTTGCGTTGCCCTAGAGTAGAACATTTACAGACTTTTAAACTTCTGACCCACCGCCGACGAGGAAGCTATTAACTAGGGTTTCCAATCCCGCATACCCTTGCGGGATCTAGGAGATAAAAAATATGACGCGGGATCCCGCATTTATCGATAAAAGTTGTTAACAGCTAGCTGTAAACCTGCTCAAAGTTTGAAATATTTATTATAAAAAGTAAAGTAAATAATATGGTGATCACCGCAGTGAGCGGGACTGATGAACTCATGCAGGATCTCGGTATTTCGGGATATCGGTATACCGAGATTGGAAGTCCTACTATCAATCACGTAATCGTCAAGACCTTTCATTTGATACCCAACAGGGCACCACCACAAAAAAAAATGTTTCTTCATTTGGCCTCTACTGGGCGCCATATTCAATTTAATGTGCCTTATAACCAGCGGACGAGTGTATAATGAGCAGTTTAGAAGATTTGAGGGAACATATGAACCTACATACCCACATACAGTACAAATATGTTCTTAATGTCCCTCGCCAAACCTCACGTCAGTCGTCGGATTTGTATCAGTTGCCCTTTGCACTTGGTGCAGACCGGACCAGACGCTCTCAATCGACTTGGAAGTATATAGTTGTTAATACTCTTTTAACTTAATGTAATTTATTTAAAAAATGGGAGGAAAGCCGCTAAAGTTGCAGGCACGACAGATAGGAAAATAGTTTTACAGCTCTATATAGTTCACACGGAAATCAAAACAAAACAACAATAAAGTACTTAGTTCTGAAATTAAATTATTATACATTATAAATCTAATAATTGATGTACATGGAAATTACCATTCGTTTTTATTCTGAAATCCGATGATACCCGAGGGACATTAAGAAAATAGTTAGACTGTACATACCTGCCGATCAAAATCATAACCTTACGTCGTAGTCGGGTAAAAACAAAAGGCAATCATTGTAGTGTACGTACAGGTAAATTCCAGTAAAGTATCACATTCTATATGAGAAAACGTGTTGTTTCTTGCAGGTGACACGCTGAACACGCTCAGAGCCTTAGCCCGAAGCTAGACTGGTGTGCACGTAATGTCTTGTAGAATGAAAGGAAATTCTTGTTGTATTGCCCGTGTTTCCAAAAATGTGTAGGTACTATTGTTTGAAGGTAACAGGGTAATAGAGACTGTTAGGTATTTATTTTGGCAGGTTATTATGGGTTAATGCCGTAATAGGTTGACAGATGGATAGGTAGTACTTAGCAGTGTTTTTTTATTAGTGAATAGAACGATGTTACTGTCTGTTCGATTCTTCTTTTGCTGCATCCACAACAGCACAGGTGGAAAACGGTTTGCGTATTCTTTCCCCATTCAAGTAGTAGGTACCGATAGAATTTGTCTCTCCTATCATACCTATCGTACCGGTTGTGTAGAAGCTTAAAATAATAAAAAACTTGAGAGGTGTCAAGGGACACCCGGATGGAACAAAGTTCCTTTCGATTAATTACTGAAGGAACTGTAATGACATTTTTTATTATTTATTATGTACAAAAAACCTGTACACACTCAACAAAAATAATCGTCGCGACACCACACTGTTCAATGTGAAATAGAAAGACGAAACGAAAATAACTGGCTTGATTTCTATGAGAGAGAGAGTGAGACAGACAGAGAAACACGCGCACGCCGCACGGATTATAACTATAGCAAAAAGTGTCGTTACAACTTTTGGTCTTAATTTTTTCCGTCTAGCCCCCTTTCGCAACGTGAGATAAGGAACTTCGTTCCAATTATTCTGTGTATTACAGTTGAATATTATGTAAGTATCAATGTAAGATAGTTAATTGATTCAGGCGTGACCTTCCGGAAATCCATTATAAAATACAATAGACAATAATATATTTAGTAACCTTTTCCGCTTAACTATTCCTAAAGAGTCATAAAAGACCCTGTACGAAATCGACACTTGTTTCACCTCTCAACGAGGCATCATCAGGATGACGATTGACTTGTCGCGAACCCGAACACGGCGTGCTGCCACACCAAGCGCTGGACGCAGAGACGATTCTGTGTCCAGCGCTCGGTGTGGCAACACGTGTCGATCTCTTACAGAATTTTTTATGGAATAGTTAAGCGGAACAGATTAATATCAACGTCTATTGTATTTTTTTTGTATCAGTGTCTCTCAAATTAACCCAGTGGCAAAAGCGTAATGAGATAAAATTCACATCGACACAATGTACGTATACTTAAAGTTAATCTACATACTTAAACTTCCTCTAAACACACCACATTCACATAAACAACCCTATCATCTCACATTAACTTCCATAAAAACGCACACACAAAAAAACAGACCGCTTGTACCAGGCAATCATAAAAATTAAGTTTACGATGTACCCGCGCGCGTCAATATAACGGCCTATAAAGACGGCCGAACGCCCGACCAGCGTTTAATTACTCGTCCCAATGATGTGCCTGACAAATTGCTGACAAGCTGAGTGCAGCATATTGTTGTTATGTGGTCCGCTTCCTCCGTTTCTATTAACTGCTGGATCGATTTATGCTGCTTTGTTGTACAGGGTTATTGGTGGGGTCATTGTTTAGATATTTTTGGGTCAATTTATTGGGCTTTGATTGGATTGGGGTGGCAGTCTTGGGTGTTTTAAAAGGGAGTAACAACAATATCCTCCTTTTGAATTTCACCGCAGTTGGCATTACATAACATCACGCCTTGTTTCCCCGAAGGGTTGGGCAGAGGTGTCCCTGTAGCAGGTTCACTCACATTTCGCCAGTTATGTTTTTAAGTCCCATGTAATAGGGGGCGAGCCTGTTGCCATCAACCGGGCACAAATCCAGACTCCAGGCTGCTACTGAGAGCCTGCCGGGGTTGCGAAGAAAACCGAAAGGGAGATCGTGGCCCCCGGCAACAGGGCAACCGAAGGAACACGGGTGGGTTTTAGTCAGTAAGAGTCTGACACGCCCTCCCGCTCCGCCCAGAGCGGGAGAAGTTATTTGATGATTTCCCACCCAAAAAAAAAAGGCTGCTACTAAGAATTTTCAGATAGAAAAACCTAATAACACTTTGCCCGTCCTGGGAATCGAACCCAGGACCTCATGCTCAGCAGTAGCGCTTGCGACCACTAGACCAACGAGGCAGTTGGCATTAATCGAGGGTTTATAAAGTTGTAACTAAAGTAGCTACCATTTCTTCAGAAGCTTCGGTTTCAGCAACGGGCGTCTAGATCCCAATACTTTAAACACTTGATTTAACGTATACAGTTCACAAAAAAAAAAACCTGGTTCGATTTGATATCTGAACCGAATTTCTGGCCAAAAGGCCTAGTAATTACTGGGTTAGCCAATCGCCCATGAACATTATAATTATGCCGGTCATACACATTAGCGGTAGACCGCCCTGGTTTCGATTGTCAATTACAGGGTTTTGTTTTCCCTTCATTTCCAGATAACTATGATTATAAACGACCAGACCAACACCCCTTCCCTTTTTTTCAAAAAACTCGCCCTATATTCAGAAAAGGCTCGCCCCTATTACATGGGACTCAAAAATAAGTGGTGGAATGTGGGGTACTATTGGTACGCCTCTGCCTAACCTTACGGGTACGTACAGGCGTGATGTTATGTTAAATGTTATGTTAATACATATATTCAGATTTTTTATTATTTTCCAGATTTTTCTGTCACCTTATGTCAAGTGTTGTAACAATACGACAATGTGTATCATGATCTTTTTGAGAGTTCATTTTCCTTTGTAGAATATATCCATAAATATAGTCTGTTCCAACTGTATATGATGTCAACAAATCGATCAGAAAATGTACTATGTGGATGCCAATATGTAAGACCACTTACAAATTCAGTGCTTTAACCCGAAATTCGAGTATCTATCTTAAAGACGTTTTTAATTTGACAATTGGGGTTGATTTTATAACCTCAATTTTCGTCAATGATTTTTTAATTGCAATTTAATAATGTTATGCAAACAATGCGTTGTTCGGAAAAAGAAAACCTTCTAAAACGAATGTGTTACTAATTCCCTTTAGTGAGTGATTTCGTAAGAATTTAAACTGAACAGGCTTTGTTTACACTGTCATCGGATACTTTTGGGACAGACCATAGGTATTCAAGGCTGGGGAGTTGGTTGTGCCACTTCTTCTTCCCAGCTAAAGCAGTCTAGACAGTGGCGAAGGGCGAGCGTTTTGGGGGACTGTCTTATGTAATTTTGTTGTTCGAAAACTGCTGATTCTCAGGCGAGTTTGAATAAATTACTTTTGATTTTGAATGAAATAAAGATTATAGCCCTGATTCGACTTTGTAGCACACTCACCTTTCTGCCACAAAGCGGCTTGGGTGAAGGAAACTGACATAGAGTTCGAATGGCTACTGCGGGGTGCTGACGTATCGAGTGCAATCAATTCAGCGAACTCATTCTAGAAATCTCTCAGGCATGCCGGTTTCCACACGATATTTTCCTTCACCGTTTTTGAAGCAAGTGATAATTATACAATCGCACAAGACTCGGAAAAGTCAAAGGTACGTGACTTGGGTTCGAACCCGAGACTCGGATCACACCACTAGGCTATCACTCCCAACAAAACAGCCAAAAAACAAATGAATGCTAGTTTATAGGGAAATATTAATCCAGATAGACGATCCTGCGTCAGATCATCCAGACCACATGCACATAGGTACACGAAACATTCTCATCAATTTAAACAATATCAAGGAGTTATCGCTCCGGCCGTCGTAGACGCCTACATCTTGAAGCTGTAACAACCACCAACGGTACGGATTTTGATGAGGTCTCACGGACCTGAAGATAAATCGGACCATGTATGCCAACAATTCATTTGAGCATGGCCTGTAGATGTGTACCAATTTGCAGTTAAGAGACAGTCATTTCAGAGCCAATATGTTTCCAAACTGGCTGTAGGTACTTTACTGCCTGAAACAAGACAATAAAGTACCTAAGGCCAGTTTCTGTAGTACTAAAACATCTTGTAGGTACTGGCATTAAAATGCTTACCTTGTAAGGAAGTAGGTTTAAAATATTATTATTCTTCATTGTACTCTGTTTGCTGTGGTAATAACTGAGTGACAGTATGACAAATTGCTGCACCCATTATTACTATAAAGCTATTAAATGTCTACCTGCTTTACTACCTATTCCATACTTCACGTTTACGATCAGAATTTAAGTACTGATTAATCATTTCAGAAAATTACTTTGGAATAGATAGATAGATAAAAAACCGGCCAAGTGCGTGACGGACTACGCACAATGATGAGTTCCGTAGTCGAGATGAATTTATTGATCCCAAGAACAAACTTAACATTGTAGTTGAAAAACATGTTCTCTCATACATTCCAACTGCAAAAAGTAAGTTTGTAAGTTTGTTTGCACAATATTGAGAGATTTATCACGATATTTTAAAACCATAGACTTCTTATAGGTTAAGAGCCATACTTTGTATTTTTTTTTAAATTTTAGGTCCAGTAGTTTCAGAGATAATGGAATGGTCAATTTTCATCGAATTTCTTAAATATCTTTAAAAGTGTTCATTTAAAAAAAATATTTAAAAAATATGTTTAGATCCTCGCAACAAGCCCTTTCTTTTGATATATCACACGGTATTTTTATCAAAACTTTTTTTTTAATTTTCATGTTTGCCCCCCAAAAGTGACCCCTATTTTCAAAATTCATTTATTTACACGTTCGTATTTGGGTCACAGAAATACATATGCGTACCAAATTTCAACTTAATCGGTCCATAAGATTTGGAGCAAATTGGCTGTGACAGACGAACAGACAAATGAGTGATCCTATAAGGGTTCCATTTTTCTTTTGACGTTCGGAACCCTAAAAATCAATCAGTGCACACAAAAGACACACATAAGCACAATTCAATGACAAAAAAATACAAGAACATATAAAAACAAGATGCCAATATACAAAATGAAAACATACGTTTGAAAATGGAGTGACATTATGTCATACTTCAAAATAATCAAATATACAAGGTGCGGTGTGCATCTTGAGATTGCACCAAATGGGAGCCAGCTCTGTGTCAGGCAAACATAACTGACGCTGATATTCTGCTGGATCCCTGCAGAACACACATCCAGATGTGCGGAGAGTTAAAGGTTTCCTATGTTTTTTCGTAAATTTGACGTTCATAAGTGCCTTTTATTGGCCTACTTGAAATAAACGATACCTAAGACTATGATAGCCGGAAAAAAAAGTTGCTCCACGTATAATACTGGTATTTAGCAGCATCCCGTTAGACTGGAAGCCGAGCTCAACATAGTTGGGAAAAGGCTAGGGTAGATGATGATACATATAAACCTTCTGGAATCAATTCTCTAAATGATGGTCAATACCCCATCAAAATTCATTGCTTAGTTTAGAAGAACAACACGGCCATTCAAACAGACACGAAAATAGACTTAAATATAATTCCCAATTCAATTCTCATTTGTCCAATATTATTTTTTAATTTTGATTATTATTTATATTATATAATGTGTATAGATTGATATTCTTCATTTATTATATAAACCAAAAACAAATACATATAATATCGACGAAAATTACCATGTATTCACAAAGCTAAGCTTATTCACCAATTCCATGAATTTCAAAATGTTATTTGCAAATAGCAAATTATTGCAGTTGTGTATTTCGAGAGCTTGTTGCGTTAGTTCAACTAGATCATTACGTATGAGAATAATTTCTGCATCCCTGATCTGGGATTTGAGAGAAAATTTTAGGTAATATTGTATAGTTTATGTTTCTCTGCGGAGTAGTAAACTGAACACATCCCTAGTAGGTGTAGCTTAGAAGACTAACAGGCAAAAGGAAGAAGATTATTTTCACTTGCTGTTTTAGTCATAGCTACATATACTAGCTATGAAACAAATCAATCAATTTGCCTAGCTTTTTCCCAACTATGTTGGGGTTGACTTCCAGGTTCTTTCTCAACTGGGTGCAGCTGAATACCAGTATTTTACATGGAACGTCTGTCCATCTGACCTCCACAAATCAGTACTGCGTAATACGTTACCCCTTGGTAAGACTGGTTTTCAGACTTTGGGCTTCTGACGACCCGTAACGACAAATCATGCAATACGAAAATATAATACATATAAAATACACTTATATTTAACTTATATATATAATAAAGAAATCAAGCAAGAGCAAAAATTGTGCGATGCAGGATCAGGTCGCTAGTTATATTAAAAAAAAAACAGTACCACTCCGGGAGTACCGACAGAAGTGAAAACTTGAACAACTTTATGGTGCAGGAAATAATGTATCACGCGTTGATGTCTTTTAAAGCTGGTGTCGTCACAGTGTCGCGAAATCAATAGTTTAGTCCCATTTCAAAAATGCCCAACACAAATGCATAAACAAATTTTCACTTAAAAAATACACGGGTCTTTATTGTAGTTTTTGGGTTTTATGCCGAGTTAATACCGCGAAACTTGAGTCCGAAAGTAATTGCATTAAGTTTTTACAATACAATGCTGTCATAAATACGGTTTGATGATTACAGTCAGTCAGTCACATACTAACGAATATGTGTTTTGCGAATTTTGTCCTTATTACTGCTAGAAATTGTCCAACTACCAGGTGTCAGAAACGCATTCTTTCGACGCCCGTACTGTAACATCGAACATCCAAGTAAGATCCTTATCGCACGTTATACCTACTCTGCACACTTGGCGAATAAAAACTAGACCGATAAAATTGAAACTTTTTGACTTTTGTTACGTAACAAACGTGTCGTGCAAAATTTTCCAATCGGGTGTCACACGACACCTTTCGAATGTTTTTTGTACTCATACAGTATTCTGTTCTACAGTATCCAATATCATAAATATCACTAAAATATTAAAGTAACAAAAGACAAAAAAATACACACGATACATAATAATCGGAGCAAAATTTAATAGAATAATAAGGTAAATTGAGTTACGAGGTGGGAGGATCCTCGCGAATGAATGGAATGATTGATTGAATGAACGAGTGGACTTTGGGGAGCTCGGTCATTTCCACAGTGTTATTACCCGTGCATAATCGTGAGGAAAATTAACGATGAATTTTATGAACGCTGTCAAATATTTTATACGTATTTTGTGTAACGATGCTTTATATTTTAAACGGATGATCTTCAATGGGGCCTATTCTTGTTGAAAATTTTATGACTGATTTTATGGTCTTTGCTTTGTAAGGAAGGAAAGTGAAACAATATCGTATTCGAAGCAATTTTCTGCTCCATTTCTGGTTTCTAGGCAGTTTCATGAGTTTCCTTAACTTTAACACATGTCAGAGTGCACTTATAACCGTACTAGCAGCGGCCCGCGGTTTCAACCGCGTAAGTCCCGAATTCCGTGAGAATATCAGGATAAAAGGTATTCTATGTCCTAATCCAGGTCATGGTCTACCCATGAGTTAAATATGATCCAAATCCGTTCAGCCGTTTTTGAGTGAATGGACACACCAAACAAACAACCACTTTCGAAATTTAACCGTTCAAAAGCCAATTGATATCGCCACACACAACACACATTACTATTACACACCAGCCAAAAAAACAATCAGAACCACTCTTAAACAAATCTAGCAGCAAAACGCTTTACAAAAACAAAAACGCATCAAGTGTGCCAACACGTTTCGGGCCCGTTTTACACTAGACCAGGACATCCATCATTTTTCCCCTGTTTGACACTGATGTCAAACTAAACCTCGACCACATCGGTATGTTCCCGTCAGAATTTTCCCGCTGGCTCTCCTGTTTACAAAAGCCACAAATATTTGACGAACTACCGCCGAAAATGTTGCGCCCTCATGATTACGAAATTACATAGTTGTTGTGTTGTTACTTCACTGGCTATTTATTTTTGAGGGTCAATGAGTTCACTGACCCTCAAAAATAAATAGCCAGTAAGTAGCAGCCGACAAGTAGCAAGTAGCCAAAACCAACCGGTTTTGGCTATTTTTAGAACTTGTTCGTTGTTTTGTTGAAACTGTTTACAGTTTAAAATGTATTTGAATACCAATTCCTTTTCCCAGTAGTGTTTAGTTAAGATTGTGGTCAAAACTCGTATGACTAAACACTCGTAATTGAGTTAACACCTTAATTGGAATAATAGTTAGTACCAATTTATGAGTAAAGGTGCGCAGGCATTAAAATATTTTACGGAAAGCTACCGGCGCAGAGGTTAGCCTATCTTTTTTTATTTATGTTCTGACAAATAACTTAAATCTGCGGTAACATAATAATCAAATTCTTTCTTTACTCTGACAATATAACAATACAGCAGAAAACTGAGCCAAATATGTAAAAAATATGAACCAAAAAAAGTCTGGTAGCGACATTTACTACAACTACTACTATTTATCTTTCTTACGGTATACTACCAGCAAAATATACAGGCAGAAACATCTCTATCTAATCTTGGTGAGTCGAAGCCTGAGCCTCAATTTGCAAAAGGTAGAAGTTTCCTCTCCATTTCGTCGCTTCATAAGATCGTGGAGGGAGACAAAGCTTATTTGTTCCGCGAAATATGTATGAAGAATAAAGGTTTGCTTACACACCCGCAGATTTATTTTTTAAGAAAATTTTAGGATTTGATTAGCAATAATCACAACAGTATCGGTAACCGAATAAGATGAGCCTCTGTCAATTGCTTTATACAACTCGTAGTTAATTGTCATTGGAATATTATCGACCTACTCAAACTTTACAATTTAACTTGCCTACTAAAATAAAATAATTAAATACCAACTTATTCATGTTGCATCTCTTACAATATTCATTGTTTATCAATAGGAAAAGTTAACAAGTTATTAATAGAAAACGATGAAAAGTTGAATGCTGGCCTTCACCGACGCAAAAAAAAGTGAAAGCCATATTATCAAAAAAAGAAAACAAGAAAATAAAAATCTTAATGGCGTTTTCCAATTATTTTGACGCAAAGTGGCCAGTATTTTGAATGAATTCTAATAAAAAAGGTCGTATTTTGAAAACAGAAAGAGTCACAAAAAATAAATCCGCGTAAGATTGGAACCGTATAACTGAGCCTTACGAACAGAGATATAAAAAGATAAATGCGAATGAAGATGCAGTGGAATGAAGAAAAATAACGTACGGTGGGTTTCGGATGTGAGGGTGAACAAAATTGTTTTCTCGTTAATCTACGCGGATGACAGCACCGCTTTTATATATTTTATATCTCTTAAAAATTAATTACTACAGAAAACATTATCGTAATGACTGTACTCTTTGCTGATTGGAATTTCGTGTGAAATTATTTTAAAATTGTTTCTTTGTTGCCATTGTTTTTAAATTTAGAATAAAAGGAGAGCTTTGAACTGTGCCAAATTGTACTGGATATTCTTTAAAGCAATAAAATTTGTCAGGAAAATGCAGCTGATAGTTTAAATTTTATGTCCCGAACTCAGTTTATTTGTGAAACAACTAAAGGTTTTGAAGTATAAAATCGATAAGCCATAGGTAGATAAAATTTCAAAACAATAAATCCAATCATCACTAATAAATCAATCATTATGAAATACACGCTGTTTTTATTGTTATATACTCCTGTTCATTCCAAAGATCGTCGCCATACCAGCCTACAGCAGTTACTGCTGGACATAGGCGTCTCCAATGACATGCAATTCAACTCGGTTCTCGGCAACTCTCATCCAGCCAAAGACCGTAACAGAACACAGTCCTAAAATTAACCTACTCCACAAATGAACATAGCAAACCTACATCAAACTAATTTGACGTAAACTATCCAGCTAATTTGGCCACAGAGGCTTGAAGCCATTCTTCTAAACGGCCACATAACATCTTGGAATGTTCTATACCGTTTGGCCATCAGTCACTGTCCGCGTGCTCTGAATAGTTGATGCCTGCCATATCGCCCACCTGCAACCTTTATAACGTGGCTCCCGAGAAGCTGGATGAACCGAGATTGTTAGAAAAATGAAGAGTTATGAGATACGATATTTTTTTTTTAAGTTTTATGCAAGGTTTTCTTGATTTTAAAGAGGAATTTTATAGGATATTCTGCTATCCACTAATATGTCCCTAGTTCCGAGTACCTAGGTACCTACTTGATCTAAATGCACTGGGACTAAACGTACTTGTGTCCTATTTTAGGATGACAAAACCTAAAATTAAGTGGAACTACAGTGCGGCCGTCGAGAGAATGTGTTCCAGAAACCTGTCACTTGGTCAAATTCAAGTAGTAATAAGAAATTCGCAAAACATATATTCGTTGGTATGAAACTGACAGGTGTCAAGAACGCATTCTCTCTCAACGGTTGAACTGTACGCCTTTTATGAATTAGTCATAATTTAAATACTCATTTTCGCCTTTTCTATGATGATTTTAAGAGGATCATAAAATGCTTGTTCGTAAGAGGCGATTTTATGATTGTGACAGGAAAATAAGAGTCTAGCTTTCTAAGATCAGGCAAGAATGACTCGCAATATTTTTATGTTATTATGAGTGAATAGGAATAAAATCGCAAACCACATCATATACATCAGTTATAACTATGGTATTAAATTCATCTAACTTTCACATTAGGCAGCCCGCCAAAAAGTTATCGTGACTTTTGCATTGTGCGTTTAACATTATCTTTTCAACACAATATTTTATGATAATATGTATTTAGTCTGTTGTAAACCAACTCGGCTTTATAAACCAATTTTAACTATAATGACTTTAATTATAACTTTGAATATGTTAATTTTTACCGGTTTAACCCATAAATCCTCATGAAACTAAAAAATATATCTCTCGCACTTATCCACCACTACTAGTCTACTCCACCGAATGTAAACGCGCCCTCAGTCAATTCCAGTGACGTGGCGGCCATGTTGTGACGTTCGTGCCATAGATAAGTGCGATTCATTCAAGTCAACCGCTACGAAACCGAGTGTCTTTGCACTGTTGAATGAAACTGGGTGTAGTTGGAGAGTGGGAGCTAGCGGTACAGTTGCATCCAAGTTTTACTGGAAGAGACAAGTTTAGATTGCGTGCGGGTTTTATAAAGCTGTCGACACTGGAAGTGTTTTAACTTGACTTTTAAACTAAGAATAATAGAACAGCGGAGAATAGCGCGCAAATCGATATTAGAAATCAGAATAGAAAAAAGGTCAAGCGTTCTGAGATTGACACTCGCATTCTATGGCGTTTCTCTGAAAAAATCGAGATTCAAAGAGAAGTTGTCGAAACGTCATCGAGTCGAGATTTTTGACAATAGGTTCTTTGAGTGACGTCGAGTGGAGTTGAAGAATTTTTGTGGAAATTACTTTTTAAAAAATGGGGATGAAATTCATTTAGTATTATGTGAGCTGTTTTTAGTTTTCCGTTCTCGATCTTGTTTTTATTTGCTGCAGTCTGGTTTGAAGTTTTAATCGCTTTTGAAATTCAAAAACGATTGCACTTGAAAACTGAACTGTATTTTAAACGCCATAGAGGCTCATTTTAAACTAAAAATCCATTTTCTGTTCCATCTACTGTTAATTAGTCGGTGAGGGTGGTTATAATTACCGGTGAATTAGTGGAACGATGAAGGATTAATATCTTAATTAATTCAATATAACCTACCTGCTTATACCATGCGCCATAATGTAATATGTCTTCGGAAATTAGTTTGGTTGCATGAATATTATAGTGATAACAATCCTGATTCTGTTATGGTCGAAGTAAATATTAAAGTTAGGGTTTTACTACCATTTTCTATAAGTTAGACAGAGAAGGAGACATGAATTAAAAAACGAATGCGGTCGGGTGACCCCCGTCAGGACACCGCAGGAGACGCCCTGGACGTCGGGAATTATAAGCCGATTCCCGGCCATCGTAGGCGCGGGCTTGCGGACGGTGAGCAATGGGTAGCTCGCCGTCCGATAAGTATCAGGCCCGGGTCGACGGCGCGTTGTGTTCCACGTGCGCCTCGTAGAGATGACAGCTGAACTGACGGGATCCGCTAGGGCCGATGCCTATCGGGGTCGCGGGAAAGTGCGAAAGGAATACCGAGGCCCCTGGCAACAATGCAACTGAAGGAATACGGGTGGGTTTTAGTCAGTAATAGTCTGACACGCCCTCCCGCTCTGCCCAGAGCGGGAGAAGTTATTTGATAATTTCCCACCCAAAAAAAAAAACCCGTCAGGAACGAAGTTCTTTTTCACGTATAATTTAAAACAAAAACAACATTTTTGCAGCCGCCATCTTGAATTTATATTTCAACCCCACTATCGGCTTTAGCACCCTCGAAAACTATGAAAACGACAAACACGACGAAAAATTTTAAATTTTTTGCAGCCGCCGTCTTGGATTTTCATTTTGACCTAATTCACACTTTCTTCTCTCAGGCACTGTCCACGGGCCGATGTTTACAATTTGATCCCATGACATTGTAATCACTTTACTTTATTCTTCTGCCGGCGTTCTCTCTCTCTCTCTCTTTGAATTATAAGAAGACAGTCGCAAGTATTAACACTTTTTAGCGTGACGATTTCTGAAAGTTTACAAGCCGCGTTAAAGAACTTCGTTCCTAAAAAACCGGCCCAGTAAGAGTGCGTGTCCACACACAATGGAGGGTTCCGTAGTTGAAAAACATGTTCTCCCGTACATCGATATACCTCACGGTCTATTCTGTAACTGCAAATGTAAGATCGTAATCGCAAAATAATGTATTTTTTGTGTGATAAAACTACACATTAACGATTTTCGGACTTTTCCTTCACATATGGCTGTGATACCTTGCGTCTTGCCAAATTTCATGATTCTAGGTCAACGGAAAGTATCTTAAAGGTTTTGATTTATTTGCGAGTATCAAATTATGTCGCATAAATGGCGTATTTTTTTATTGTATTGACTTAGAAGCTTGATTTTTACAGCTCCAAGGGACCATTCTATCTACGTTTTTGATATTAATTTCAACTTGATACGTCTACGCGTTCCTGAGAAAAAAGGTTCTAGACAGACTGACGGACAGACAGACGGACAACGAAATCATCTTATAAGGGTACCGTTTTTTTTTTCTTTTGAGGTACGGCACCCTAAAAAAACAAAAGCCATATTCAAAGTAGCCTGAGAATCAGCGTTTTTTGAACGTCAAAATTAAAAGACAGTCCCCCAAATAGCCCAGTTTTCAACACGGCCTAGTGCTTTATCTGGGAAGAAAAAGTGGCACAACTAACTCCCCAGCAGCAAAACTGTTTGTTCAGTTGGAAAAACTTCATCGATTAAAACCTGGACGTATTCAGAAGTCATTATCAGTCTAGCCTTATCCCAACTAAGTTGGGGTTGGCTTCCAGTCTAACCAGATGCAACTGAATACCAGTATTTTACATGGCGCGACTGCCTATCGGAGTTCCACAACCTAGTAACTAGGTAACACGATACCCCTTGGTAAGACTGGTTGTCCAGAAGTGTCCTTATTTATTTTGATAGCTTGATATCGTTTATAAGTTATTAATGTCTACGCACCCACGATACAAGTTCGAGGCAACTTTTCATATAAAAAATGTCACCTTCAGCAGGGTGAAACTACCCTCAACCAAAAACATTATTTATTCTGAGCCCCAAGACCCATAAAGTTTGATATATTGTACCGTTATCAGGATATTAAAGTTTATACCTCTTAAAGATATTAATAACCCCTCTGTGCGACAACAATGCTCTCTAAATACCAAGTAAAGGGCAAGCCCCATGCGGGACAAGGGCCTTGACATCACTACACATGGCAGAATTTTTACACGACTGCCCAAAAAAAGGAGTGTAATGTTTTCAGGGTTCGTGTATGTGAGTTTCTTTGTTCCACCATAACTATTAAATGCCTGAACAGATTTGGATATATGGGGATATCGTTAGAATCCTTACATCATTCTGAGTGACTTATTTATTTGTTCAGTAGTTTAATTTTCTATCTGCTTTGTATATCGTCGCCCAGCAGTGAAAACCTCGGATGTCTCATTTCCTCAAAAAAATAAAAAAAATTGTTCTTTGGATTGATAAACTCGGTAAGCACAGATTATATTAGAAAATACAAACTAATTCCCAAAACTGTACATTGTTTTAATTTGAAAACCTTACATAATCTTACAAAAAATATTAAGTTGTGATGAAAACCTTGTAAGTCACATCAAACTTATTTAGGCACACGATATAGAAACAATGTGATACGTACCTAAGGAATGGATAAAATCTAAAAAAAAAAACAAAAGGTCTTCTCCACCCATACTTTTTTTTTTCAGTAGACAGTTTTTTCATCCTCCTGTAAAATTTTGTTATAAACACTTACGTGGTTTTCACTGCTGGGCGACGATATACAGATTAACTAACACAACTTGTTTATTACTTTTTAGTTCATTTTCTAAAGAAAAAAGTAGGATTTTTACCTACATGTACATATTAATACATCGCTCTTATATTATAGGAGAATCTACTTAATAAAAATCTTAAATTTCCTGACATACAACGCACAAATTAAGCTAAGGGTCTTGAAGCATGAAATTTGCACAAGAGTGCTTTATGTAGCGAAAAAGAGTAGAAAAGGATTTCTGAAAATACTTCCACACAAACTTTCACCCGTATTTATTTTATTTTAAATTATTTCCCTATTTAATCCCTTTATTAGGTTAAAAGGGTCAAAAAGGGGATGAAATTATTTAGGAAGTTCGTACATTTTTCCAATGGGAGGTCTTATCACGGCTTGTATTCGAGAAAGAGCATAAATCAGCCCCTTTACGATTAACGTTGCACTTAAAGTATGCTCATCATTCTCTGGGCAGTCAATTAACTTTGCTGACTGTCTATGTGACCGAGGTAGTCAAAGAAAATTAAATATAGTAGGTATCTTAAATCTCTTTGGAGACAGTCAACTTAGATATCAACCTCAGGTCAAGGTCTTCCTGTGTGCTAAATTTCATCCAAATTCGTTTAGCCGTTTTAGCGTGAAAGAGTAACAATCAAACAAATAAACTCACTTTCGCAATTTACCAATATTTGGTTAAAATCAGAGTCCTCTCTCTATATGACACATATATCAGTTAGAAAACATTCCGCAGTTCGGTCTAAACAAATTATTATCGACCGATTCCGCATTCCGATTGCGAGAATTATGTCGAAGGCAGGCGACCAGCTCCCCCACCCGGGTAATGTTATAGATGTCGAGGGCACTCGTGCGCTGCCTAATGATCGCACGTTTTTTTCCTCTGAGCGAAACCTATTTAGTTCAAAAGTAGAATTCGCTTATTATTCTAGAATTTCTAGGATAAAAGCTGTTTTTTTTAATAGTTCATATCATTCCACCGGTTATACTAAGCCACGAACATTATGGAATTGTGGGAACGATTAAAAGGAAACCCTAATGTGTGACCAGTGCAACTTACTTTTTAGTCGACTGCCCCTGAAGGAGGGTAATGTTTTTTGAGTATATGTATGTATGTCTATTTCTTTGGCACGATCTGTAGCCTAAACGGCTTGATGGATTTTAACATATGAGGTGTTGTTAGATTCGTCTTAATTGTGGGAGTGACATATTTGCGAACACAAAAAAAAAACAGGGATATATACAGAAAATTAGGAAATGGTTAAAAAAAAAAGATACTACATTATTGGTATCTAAGAAAAGCTAGTAATGATTAAATTCCATAATAATAAAACTAAAAAGCTTGAAAAAAAAAACAAATAATAAAAAAATACAACCAATAACCTGAAATATGATGTAACTTTTGTTTGTGGCGCTTGCAATACCTTACAAAAAACAAAGTTCAATGCTTGTTTTTGTCTTTTCAGTAAAATGTTTTTTTTTTTCTAGAATATTTTAAAAATCAAAAGGAGTGAGTTAGGATCGTAGTTAGATCGCGTTCTTTAGTTCCTTCCCCCGTGGGAAAAAAGCGTGACATTATAAGTCTGTATTTTAAAAAGCTTCCGCTGTTTTTAATTTTGTTGTTACATGGCAACTAACCGTCAATTACTAAAACGTCAGTCAACAAACAGTCAACAGCACAAATCTGCCTACCCCTTCCTTAAATAAAAGCGTTACTATACTCCGAAAAGATAAGATGACATTCTTATAATGCAATTTAAAATGTTGTAAGTGTCACATGTGCCGAGCTTTAATACTTATTACGTCGGCAGAACGAGCTTGTCGCACCAAATTGATATTTGATTGCTCGATACGACCGGGCTTGTGCTAAGTTTTATTATAATTCCTATCTGCTTCAGTTGAAGATAGGGGTTTAAAGAAGTAATTACCTTTACGCTGTTTTGGGGCTCGTATGGTAGTGGAAGGCAAACGCGTACTTTTATGCAGGGTCCGACGTCAATCCTAACTAATCCTTTAATATTATAAATGCGAAAACGAGTTTGTTTGTTACGCTTTCACGCTTAAACGGCTGAACAAATTTGGATGAAATTTGGCATATGGGTAGAAAATGACATAAGTTAGGATATAAAATACTTTTTATCCCAATATTTTTACGGGGCCGAGACTTAGATGAGTAAACCCGCAGAGCGCAGCTAGTATTATATATGTGAAAGTGAGTTCGTTTATTTGTTACGCTTTCCAGCTAAAACAGCTAAAACAGCTGAGCGGATTTGGATAAAATTTGGCACATGGGTAAACCATAACCTAGGTTAGGATAAAGAATACTTGTTATATCAATATTCTCACTAGATCAAGATTTATGCGGGTATGTAATCGCGGGGCGCAGCCAGTTGAAGTACAAAATAAATTCAAGTTGTATAAATAAATGATGTTGTCAGTTTACAAACAAATATTCAATCAAATGTATATAATATCCAATCTGTCAGTATAGTTAGTCAGCTGATTGGTAAAACCCATTGTTGGCCCATCACTATTATTTATATTTTTAATTCTGTGACCCTGAAAATTTGTATCTTTTTATCTTCGTTTATTTTAATTGCATGGCATTATATTTAAATTCTGTGACCATTTTACTTTCTACCATTCAATTTATTTTAATTGTGTTGACATTATATTTTGATGTAATCTGTGGCAGTATTGCGAATTTTTATTTTATTTTATGTAATATGGGTCTTGTCTGAATTAAATTAATAGAATAGAATATTTAGACTCTTTGAAAAATTCGTTATTTTTCATTTCGGTATTTGGATTTACATATTTGATGATTTCAAAATATTCCTAAGCACTAGTATTGCCAATTTTTCCACCTATTGTCATAACGCCGTCTCTAAGTGGTATACATAAATTGGGTTTCCCATAGACGCATTGCCTACATAATAAAAAATAATACCTAACCAATGACTCAACAACAACAATACAACATAACAACAACAACAACACAACAACAACAACAACTTACACTTACGTTACAACTTTTTTGTAACGTAAGTGTGTACCAATACCAATGAATGCAGACCAAGGCACTTTTTTCACAAACTGCGGGCTGCTAATATGTGTATTAAACGGACAATCAGACAAAGCTCGATAGTCTAACAAAAAGACTTACAAAGAGTCTGGTGTTTGTGCTCCACTTAAGAGAAAAGTACAAAGTAACAAGTCGTTAATGTCGTCGGGGAGACATATTACTGTTGCACTGTTGGATAGACGATGCGGCTGGAACAAAGCTTTTGCATTGTAGCAATACGTTAGTTGCCTAGGTAAAAAAAAGAATTTATATTTAGTCCGTCTTTCAGATAATAAAAAAATATTAGACACGTATTTTTTGCTTTATCATATTAATCAAAAATAACTTAGAAAACACGCATTAAAGTTGGGGAGTGGGGACTCGCTACGTCACAACGCAGTATAAAATCTAGCAAGGCGTGACGTCATGCCACATTTTAACTCAATGTATCGCCGTAATCTTTCGATTACGTCAAAAAAGAAAAAATACGTGTCCAATATTTTTTATTAATCTACCTTCCGGACAAAGAAAAAATTGGACACAGGCCTATTGTAGTGCAGTATCAATTCAAAGATTGTCGTACTATATTTGTACGTGTATGTAGTCATGCTTTGGTGATAATTGCAAATTTTACTGTCCCTATTATCATAATTATTGCATCATAAGTGGTAAAATTATATTTCAGAAAAGAAATAATACTTAGTCCCACAAAACTATGTCATCAGTTTCAAATGTGGGTGAAATCTACAACTCTGTCTACCCTTCGAGGAAAACAGGCTTGATGATAACAGTATTATGTTCTGTTTATATCCAAATGTTAGAACCTACTTTCAAAGACATGAAAACTAAAACTATCGACGAATTAAAATCGTAATTTCTCTCGTCGTAGCAAAAGTGCTACGGAGCTACGCGGCTACGCGCTACGCGCGTAGCATAGCGATGCGAATCAAACTAACCGTTTGCGTTTCGACACTACCGTCTGAATTTTAAAACTACTTTTTTTATTTTGTACATTTACTCTCCAGTTTGTTTAGAATAAAAAATAACGATGTGTAAATGTGTGTGATTTTTTTATTTCAACCGTTTAGCCAATATTTATTTTCTGGGTAGTTGCGCAAAGAGTGGAAGTTTACGAGATAAATTCAATTAATAGCTCGGTGAGTTATATTCATATTTGGAATTTGTAAAATCACCACGCGTGGTTAATGGGTTGGTGGCCGCAGTATGATGTTATTTTAAAACTTATCTCATTGTTTTATAGCATTTACTCTACTTTAGCAAGGCACATGTAACTGCTGAATACCTTATAGTCAATCTCCTTAGCCTTTTCCCAACGATGTTTGGGGTCAGCTTTCAGTCTTACTGGATGCAGCTGAATACCGGCATTTTACATGGAGCACCTGCCTATCTAACCTCCACAAACCAGTTACTGGGAAACACGATACCTGTTGGTAGGACTGGTTGTCAGACCTTTGGGCTTCTGACGACCCGTAAAGACTGTCAAAAATCTACGAATGGCAGCCGGGACCAACGGTTTAAGTGCTTGCCGAGGCACGGAGGGGTCTCGCATGTAATGTATGATCACCAATCCACAAACCGACTGCGGCAAGCGTATCTTAACCTTCGATTATTGCAATGCAAAATCTAATTTAATCATCTATTCATCGCATGTTTACATTCTCTTTGAAAATCGTACACATAGTAAATGTATAGGCAAGTTGCACTTTCTTAACACTCCATAAATGTATATTGTAACTTGCAAATTCGATAAATATGCAAAATGGTGCTCTGTAGCTAAGGAGAGAAGAAATAATTTAAATAATATGAAGTTGTTTAATATACAGGGGAACTTGCTTTACAAATGTATCTTCAGATATCTACATTATCATATTTTACACTTAATACCAGCAAGATAAAAATATGTTACTATTGATATCCCATTTTTACTGTTATATCATATCTGTTTTGATAACCCGATCGTTGTTATCTAACATTTGCTTTTAGTGTCCTAGCACAATGCAGCTATTTTTATTCTTTTTTAGATTTTTATTTATGATAAGTGGGTAATATTTTTTTTTAAGGAATCAACGTCCAATAGGTATTATAATTTGATGATTTTTTCATTAAGTACCTACTTAGCTATCAGTGGATTATTAAAAAATGATATTCCATTGTACGCTTTTTAAATTTCTAACGTGACGATATTATCGCTCGCTTTGCTCGCGCACTTGAGACCCCATCATCCCTTTCGAACCTAACGGGATGCCTCAAGTCTCGAGCTCGCTTTGCTTGTACTTACATTCCTAAATAGTTATATTTTTTTTAAACTTAACGAAGCAAATAGAAAAATTGTAATTAAAAAAAAAACATTAAAAAAATGGTTGTGGCGGGTTCAGAAGACCCTCTAGAACCCTCAAATAACCTCACATTCTTTCTAGAGAGGCGGCACGTTTCTAAACCCAACCGCCCGTTAATACATTAAAAAAAAATAAAAATATATCCGTTTCACTTGACAAATTAATATGGCAAAATTTAGTCCAATATTCCTCAAGAGCAATTCCGTACCAAGTATGAAATAAACTACGTGATATTTTAATACTGTATTTTACGAGAAATCCAAAGAAAGCACATTTCACTATTAAAAATACTTTTTATATCAACAGACACTGGTGTCTGGAAAGTTTTTATCACCACAAAAGTATGGTATTACACTTCTGCCAACCGAGGAATCCAGGCCAAGCACTCGTATTTTAAATGAGAACATCACGCGTTCTTGAGAGCAGTTTGTCGTTTTTATTCACGCCATAATTAATATAAAGTTTGTTATTTTCGTGCACTGCAGTGTTATACAAAATACTACAAGTTGCAACTTTCACATTTTTCGGTTTAAGGGGTGTTATATATTTGTTCGGGTCGGCACATTCGATTCGGCAGTTTTTATTGAAAAACAAAGCCGACCCGAATTAATTAGGTACTATACACATATTCGACTTTCATTCGACTCGTGTCAAACGGCAAACTCTATTCGTCATCTACCCTAGCTATTCAGCTAGGGTAGATGACGAATAGAGTTTGCCGTTTTTGAGTCAGCTCGGAACAATTCAAGCTAAGCGGAGCGGCTTTTGCCACCCGGTTGTCCCGATCATGCCAACCCGAACGACTGCGTAGCGCCCCCAATATTTTGATCGTAAGTATATTTTTTTTAGTAGATATTGCAAGGGTTAATTTGTCTTCTATTTTGGGCACATAGCGTGTGTGTTGGTAATAATACGAGGTACTATAACATGGTTTTATTTACGGTGTGTGCATGGAACTTCGTGGAAATTTTAAAGTTATTCAAAGCAATCGTAACATGCGTGCATGCAACGCTTTCATGCTTGTGTTATCGTCTATATGAATAAAACAGCGGTACCTGTGACTTTAATACGATGTCATGAATATAATGTACATACATTCACTTACGAAGGTACAGTCGCGCCTCAAAAAATGTATACATCGATAAGAACTCATTTGATTGTCTATTATTTGTGTTCTATAATACTATATCAATGTGTATCTATAATTAAGTACCCAATCTATACTTAATAGCGCACAGATTGCAATAAGTCTGCGGCGCGTGAGTCGCCGATGGAACGAAATGTTGCCATTTTAAATATTATATTTGTGTAAACATTTAGGACTAAGTATTTTATTTATTTTATTTTTGATTTGTTATTTCACTATATGCTGCACCGGTTGACGTCATCACGTCAGCGCTGGCTGTCGCTGAAAATCAGCGCTGGGGCTCTGTCTTGCATGGGGTCACAGCATTTATGCTGAGCGATGGCCGTTTTGCGTGGATGTGACGCATATTTTCCCCCAATTTGTTATTTACGTGTTTTTTTACTATCTTTCTTTGCGTCTTGTTTACCGCAAATAAACGTATTTCCTTTCTTTCTTTCTTAATGAGGTAAAATTTGTTTGTTTGTTTGTATATAGGGGTTACATACAAACAGTCTCCGGAACTATCTATCAGTCGGATTTGAAAAATTCTTGTTGCATTCAATAGCCCAATTCTTAAGAAAGATTATAGGCGCGGACAAAAACTAGTGTGTAATATGTTTTGTGTGTAACATTTATATATAATATTATGGCACAAATATTTTAGAAAGTTAAATGAATTCTTGTTGATGAAAACAACTTTCTGAGTATGACCCTACATATAGGGTATGAATGTTTGATTTAAGGTAGGTACACAAAGAGTGTGTGGGAGTTACCATTTTAATATTGTTCACAATCATGTTTGTTCATTATTTTTCGGTCTCCAAAAGCAAATTGAGCCTACGAAGCACTTCCCATCTGTCTGTTCATAAATAAAAATATATAACTCAAATAGCAAAGCAAACGAATAGCAGAGCTCAGTTAATTCAACTGGTTTGCGGAAAGCCTGCAGGCATCGTATTAAAAAATACAGAACATCATGAAAAAGATAATATTTTATTCACGAAGTTTCTAGAACGTTTTTAATTTATGAAATTAAGATTTCCCGGGAGTCTCTGTTTCGAAGCGCTGATATATTTTATACGGTACGTTTAATTTTCTGTTCTAGGTACTCGGGTGGTATGAATGTGCCCTGGCGGCTGACAGTCTGTCATGCTCACTCTAATGTCTCGCTGACAGTGGCGCTTGATCATTTAGCTCCCTTTAAAATGGATGTGCTGAATGGTGCTAATCCATGCGTCAGATTTGTCAACAGGCGCCGTCAGTAGGGACTGGCCATCTCTTAGCTGCCACGGCTTATTTTTTATATATTTTTTTAATGTTGTAATAACATGTTGTTAAAAGCGTCCGTAATAACGGACGCTTTTAACATTCTTTATCATTCTCATAATGTATAATTCCAACATGAATGATGTAATCAATATTTTGTAACCATATTCTAATTTAAAAGAGTGTCCGTGGAGTTTTTTACCCGTTCTTCTCCATAGGTACCTACTACGCTTTGGAATGGGCAACTAGCTTCATCTTTCTGACTGACCGACCCCTTGACAATTCAAAAGTGCGTGTGATTGGTTTATTTGAAATAAATTATTTGAGTTTGAGTTATTTATATTAGGGGGTAACCACGGAAGGGGGGCACACACGCAATGCGGTATTGCAGTAATATAATATGAGTCACCTTGTTATGCTTAAGCATAGTAATTACGAAACTGTGAACATGTTTTATTCGTTTGCTTTTGTTTCACAGTATTACTAAAATCTCCAGAATGCTACTTTGTTGGTATAATGGAATCACTGAGCTTTACATTCTGCGGAAGACAAAGAGCTTACATAAGAAGCCTGCATACTGCAAAGCTCATGTATGTACTTAGAAAATCACTAAACAGACCGCAATAGGATTGGCTTAAGACGATTTCTACGAAAACCCTGATAAATCATGAGAGAGGGCAACGTACGGTATTTATTATTTTCTAACATTATTCATAATGTGCACTTTAATATTTTCATTTCATTTTTGCTAATTTGCTAAATTATGCTTCTTTTCATCATCTGCCTAGCCTTTTCCCAACTATGTTGGGGTCGGTTTCTAGTCTGACTAGATGCAGCTGAATACCAGTATTTTACATGGAACGACTGCCAATCTGACCTCCACAACCCAGTTACTAGGTAACACGATACTCCTTGTTAAGACTGGTTGTCAGACTTTTGGGCTTCTAACGACCCGTAACAACTGTCAAAGATCTACAAATGACAGCTGGGACCAACGGCTTAATCTGCCTTCCAAGGCACGGAGGGGTCTTGGTATGTAAAGATGGTCACCCATCCACAGACTAACCGCGGCAAGCGTAGCTTAACCTAATCGATCGACCCGTGCGGCTGTTATTACTTAATCATGCTAGTTAAACAGGGTCAAAATAAATTAGCTAGCGAAACTTCGCAGAGGTGAAGGGTATCGATATATAAACATGATAAAACTAAAAAAAAAAATGATTTGATGATTTTTTTTATTAAAAAAGAACGCAGTATATTTTTAAATACCGGTGACCCTCAGGGAGGGTTATCTTGCAATATATATGGTCGCATGGCGTATGAGCTCTATGAAAAGTCGGTGTATTATTCCTCCCATATTTTTATTCTAATGGTGGTCAGAGTATTGACTCTCACTAGAAGGGATTCGAGGATCCCAAAAGTATTATTGATTTAATTACCATCAGGAATATATCGTTTAAAATCGACCCATGAGAGCAGATAACAGGAAACATCTACACAGCTTGGCATGCTATACCTAATTAGCTTGTTGTCTCTTTCACCTCTAAAGGATAGTCCAACATTATTATACGTAATCATTGATAAGACCGCGACCAGTTTTTACATCCATCTTAATATCATAAATGCGATTATGTGAAAGTGAGTTGGTTTCTTTATTCGTTTGTTAGTTTGTTACGCTTTCACGCTAAAACGGCTGGACGGATGTGGATGAAATTTGGCACATGGGTAGACCATGACCTGAGTAACACCATAGAATTGAATTGAATAGAATTTTTATTTCGATATTCTTACAGAATCGAGACTTATGAGGGTGAAACCACGTGGCGCAGCTAGTTACTTTATATTTTTCAGTAAAAAATACGAAAACTAAGACGTTTTTGCAAAGTAATAATAAATAATAGAAATAGTAGATCAATGAAATAGCTGTTTCCTGGTCAACAATTTGATAAATCTTTACTCCTTTCCTATTTCTCAGTTTTAAGCTGAAAATAATTGACAAAAAGCAATTTACAGCATGTATCAGAAAGAAAGAAAGAAAAATATTTTATTTGGGATACGCACAGGAAATACAAACAGTAATTAAAAAATAGTAAAAAAAAATTGAAAGGAGCATTTTAAACTAAGAAACAAAAATAATAACTACCTGTGCGAGGCCAAAAAGGCTCCTATCCCAGCATAATGCTGAGATATAAAAAAAAAACCGCAGCGCCTGGTAGAAAGGTGTGTCATATTCAAGAATGTGGTTCAGACCATCAAACTGAACAACTTTCTCCATGGAACCAACATCGTTATCAACATAGACCACACCTTTCAATGATACACGCTGTACAAATCAAGGAAAAAAAATTACTCTATCCAACCAAGAAATAAAACTCAATAGTAAAGTTTTAACACAAAATCCCTCGGAAACAACGTGAACAGTACCCTAATTGCGTAATACACGAACAATCACATTTTTTTTCGATTTGAAACAGTTGGAAAAAAAATCAATCAAATATAAATAATCAATCAAATATGATATTCGTTTAAATATAAATATATTTAAACAAATATCTCATAATCGTTTACAAAAATAAGTTACGCAATTAGGGTACAGGTGTAATATAAACTTACGGTTAGAAACTTAGGAATCGCTTCTATTTCGCAAAACTAAAAACAAGGGTAAATAACTTGTAAACTATGAACTCGCTGCCTCATTAATGTGCACTCAAGCATGGCACATTATTACCGCTTTAAGGTAGAAAACACGATGTTTGAAAATGGAAAATATGTGTCTATGAAAATGATGTGTCTACTTTAAATTAGAACACCTGTGCAGCATAATTTATTTTCACTAAAAATATTTCATTTTGTATTTGTGTTAAAGTATGATAAGGTATGAATTAAAAATAATTGCGGTACTTTGTGTACTCGTGTGAATAAATTATTGTCTCAAAGGTGTTGACATTTTATGTAAAACTAGCTTTTTCCCGCGGCTTAGCTCCCGTGAAAGTCGGAAATTATCCCAGCGAATCGTACTACCGAGATAAAAAGTATCCTATGTGTTCATTCAGGTTATAAACTATCTGTCTGCCTCATCTAAATCCTATTAATAGCATAGCATAACGATTGAATGCTATCGTGAATTCATGCAAGCCTAGTACTTTTTGTTAGGTTACTGCTCAGAAATTGTGGACAACGTCTAATGATTGAAATACTATCTTGAATTCATGCAAGCCTAGTACTTATTGTGCCAAGTTTCAAGTTTATTACTCAAGGAATAAGATTTTTCATATAAAAGAAATTCACCCTTTTCACCCCCTTAAAAGTGGAATTTTCAAAAACCCCTTCTTAGAGTAGTTCCTTTAAATTATAAAAGGAAGGTGTGTACAAAATTTCACGTTTCTGGTCCCAGTAGTTTCGGCTCTGCGTTTATATGTCAGTCAGTCAGTCAGTTTCTCTTTATATATATATACATATATATATATATATATATATATATATATATATATATATATATATATATATATATATATATATATAGATATATAGATTTGACCCCTCCACATGTTATGTACTACATATAATAACTTGTCGTTATTATAGTAATATTTATATCGTAATTATAATGAACTTTAAAACAATTTTTACAATTTTCCTTTTCCTGGCATATTCATCCTAACTAATATTATGAATGTGAAAGTGAGTTTGTTTGTTACGTATTCACGCTAAAACGGCTGAATCGATTTGAATGAAATTTGGCACATAGGTAGACCATGATCTGGAAAAGGACAGAGGATACTTTTATCCCGATATTCTTAAGGAATCGAGACTTATACGGGCTCAAACACGGCGTGTTGCCACACCGACCAGTCTGCGTTCAGCGGTCAGTGTGGCAACACGCCGTGTTCGCGACAAGTCAATCGTCATCCTGAGGATGCCTCGTTGAGAGGTGAAACACGTGTCGATTTATTTCAGGGTTTTTTTTTATGGCACTTTAGAAGCGGAAAAGTTACTAAATATATCCACGTCTATTGTATTTTATTAGTTATCTTATAATACTAGAAAAGGTTGCATATTACAACCGTAACTAAATAGGTTACGATCTCTGCTGTACTTAGGTTATTTGTGTTTATCTGGCGAAATGTGGGTGTACTGTAGATACACCGCTGCCTAATCCATCTGGGAGTACAGGCTCACTTTTATGTTATGTTTACATTTTTTAATTAAATTCACTCAATTCTACATTAGAGATTTTACATTACGATGATTTTTAAAGATAACGAAGTAAAATTCATTAGTCTACGTCATTAGGACCGAGATTACTAATTATACAAAGTAAATATCAACATTCACTGTGTTGTTAGCTAATATTGCGTCGGATTTGCTATCAAAACACGTATGTTCGCTCCTTAATGTTAAGTTAACATAATAAGCATATCTTGTTATTACTATTATCTTCTGTATTTATTTAACTAAATTACTTCAGAGCTTAAAACAGGTTTCGTTACATGTGTGCGCCTGATCCCTCTCCGGTCGTGTTGGATTGCCGTCCCATCGGACTATGAGAGTGAGGGGAGAGAGAGTGCACCTGTGTCTGCGCACAAACTTGTGCACTATAGTATCTCCTGCATCGAAAGCTTGTCTCCGTTGAGATTGGCCGCCATGGCCGAAATACGGTCTGAAGGACTGTTTGTAATGTGGCATCACTTTCGAAGGATTATTAATACATAACGTGTAACAACATTGCTGAAATATTACCAAGAATCTTAATAGTTTTATAAGGCTGAAAGCATTTGGATTTGAACAGTAATGTTTCTCTTATAGTCTATTTCGTAGTTAAATATCACTAGCACTTTATAAAACGACAAGGCCTATGTGACAGTTGATAGTATCATCAACCTTAGTGAAGTTTCAATTTACTTGATTTTTTTTGCAAAAATGATAAGGCAATTACGAGCTCTTCTATACAAGGTGTCTGTACCTAACTTGCGCAAGCTTTGAAAGCACTTGCGTAGATTATTATTATTATGCATTATGTAAATGGGCAGGGCACATTGCTCGCAAAACAGATGGCCAATGGGATCGAAAGGTTCTGGAGTAGCGACCGCGTACCGGAGGCCTCCCACAAGGAGGACCGATGACCTAGTGAAGGCCGCAGGAATCCGCTGGATGCGGGAAGCACAGAACCGGTTAAAGTGATGATGCTTGGGGGAGGCCTATGTCCAGCAGTGGACGTCTCGTCTTCGTTTGAAATGATGAAATGACAGAGAAACAAGAGAAGGTGTATGTGGACCTAGCACCTTTACTCATGCTCAAGTTGTGCACAAGCGTGGTGCCAGTGACTGAACATGTGAAGTCAGGGAAATTAATTACCAAGCAAATTGAATACCAACTTAAATTGTCCGTATCTTCAAATCACAACTGTCATTTTTTGACAGTTGCATGAAATGGCTATAACACGGACGACTACACCTAAATTGATGTAGAGTGTCCATTAACTTGACAATACATTTCCCTGTACAGACGCGTACGTTAATAAGTTACCACTTTTCTAAAGTATTTCTATTCGGAACGAATACCCGGTTTAGATACCCTTTCGTACACTTCAGAGCCACTAAAACCTAACGTTATCATACATTTTAACTACCAACACATTAGAATGCGTACTCGCTCAAGTCCTTGAGTCTATACGACTACTTATATATATATATATATATATTTAAACTAATCTCGGTTATAATAAACGTGACTAGCCTGACTTAGAAACTTTTTGATTATTCCGACTGCTTGAATGACAAATTAATGTTAATTCAAGGTCTTTATAATGTTGTAGAATAATTCGTTGCTTCATCTTTATTGGAAGGTGTAGTTAGATGTGTGAAAACTTTAGGTGTCAGGTATATAGTATATTACTGTCGCGGCCTGCAACAGAGGCATTGATGGACTAACGTGTGTACGTGAGGCCATCAATGCCTGGTTGCGGCCAAGGCTTTGCTTGTAGTACTTTTCTCAAATATTGCACGGAAATGCAAACTAAATAAATTATTTATAAATTACAGAATCAATGATGAACATCAATAATTTTTCAACCGCCTTTCTGTGCATTTGTTTCTTCTTTACTTAAACAATTCTATTTACAAGCCAAATCGAAATTTAAATAAAATCTTTGACAAGTTACCTCCTTGGTTGCCATGTGTTGAACTAAAAGTTCGTTCCATTTTTAAATAACACGACAGATATGAGTTTTCTTATATTTTCAAAACACGACGTATGGATTTTCATACAAATATTAACGGTCGGGCGCTCGCATGTATTCGACCAGTACGACATTTTCGATTTATCTCGAAGAAGGTCAAAATAATGCTCGAATTTCTAAGCATGTGTGGGAAAAAATATTATTTCTCGTCAAATAGTCTCTGTTAGTACACAAAAAAACATAGGCAGTCATAGGGACTACAGACAGAATTGAAAAATTAAAACTGTAAAATAACAGTGGTTTTTTAAAAGTAATTGCTGTATCAAAAATATAGGGGCTTATGGGTAAGTAATAACAGCCGCACGGATCGATTGATCAGGTTAAGCTATGCTTGCCGCAGTTAGTCCGTGGATGGGTGACCATATTTACATACCAAGACCCCTCCGTGCCTCGGAAAGTACGATAAGCCGTTGGTCCCGGCTGTCATTTGTAAATCTTTCACAGTCGCTATGGGTACTTAAAAGCCCAAAAGTCTGACAACCAGTCTTACCAAGGGGTATCGTGTTACCTAAAACCATTTATTTTTAAAAGAGGTACCGTGGAGTTTCTTACCGGCTCTTCTCCATAGGAAGCGACCAATAGGAACCGTGCGTACGTTTCATAAGTGCCCTTGTAGGTTTATGTGAAATAAAATAATTTGAATTTGAACAGTGGTGGAGGTCAGATGTAGGCAGTCGCTGCATGTAAAATACTGGTATTCAGCTGCATCCAGTCAGACTGGAAGCTGACCTCAACATTGTTGGGAAAAGGCTAGGCAGGTGATGATCCTGTGTCGAAAATTAAATTCAACACGTCCTACTCATAGCTACAGTTAAACTGTTAACATAGGCATGTCGGTGATGCGAACCCATAATATTTTCTACTCACAAAAATCGCTCACCACGCCTAAAGAAGATTTCACTTCGAAATTGATAAATATATTGTACTTAGGTATAGTTTTCGCGAAAGTTTATTATTATTAAAGAAAAAAAAAGGCATTCTTATTGCCTGTTTTTTATGTGCTAATCTTGAAAAAATGGCTACGTATCCATCTTTTTAAGGAACTTATAAGTAGATACCTTATTTATTTTCTCAAAGGGTATTGAACCTACGTGGGTACTGCGGCACTGTAGGACACAAAGCGATCAGCTGTTGCGCCTAAAAAGCCGTCGATAAAAGCATTCCTTTCTCCCTTTGATGTGTTTCCCTTTTATTTATAAAAAGCTACAATCCGAAAGAATAGCAATGAAATCATTTCCTTTGCGCACCGAACAAAGAAATAAAATCCCGGTTCACTGGAACATCACTAATGTGACCATAAAATGGTGTTGTACAGTCTTCATTAACGATCATCTTTATATATTTTTATTTATCTTGAATGTCAGGAGATTTTTGGCATCGGTTTTAAATAATAAGAATCATTTTTTTTGCTGAAAATTTAGGTTTTACCACCTGGATAAATTTGTGGTTTATGTACAGTCCACATGTTGCGTGTTTCGGCATACAAATTAGTTGTAGATTAATAATACCTACTTTGGTACTTATTTTAGTAAAATTAACAATTACCTACTAATATACGTATTAATTACAAGACACACACTACAAAACTATAAAATATGTTCTAACTAGCTTATGCCAGCGGCTTGGCCCGCAGGAAACGTACTACCAGGATAATAAGGATGCTATATCCTAATCCAGGTCATGGTCTACTCGTGTACCAAATTTCATCCAAATCCGTTCAGCTGTTTTAGCGTGGAAGCGTAACAAACAAACACACTTTCGCATTTATAATATTAGTTAGGATGTAAACGGTTACAACATCAAATTCAATGTTATATTTGCAATTCATTAATTCGATTTCACTAGTTAGCTATATTTCACATTTCCATACAGTAATATTGCCAAATTAATCAAAACAGGTAAGTATTTGATAGCTATTTGCGACGTTGCCAACTTTTAGAATGAACGCTCTTAATAGCAAGTTTAATATTGCTAACACTGAGTAGTTGCAAACTATTCTGTTCAGCGAAGTAGGTAAACGAAAGAACGTCAAGGTGTCTAAGGTGAATATATAATAAAATTATCAGAAGATTTGTATACCAACATTGCAAACCGTTTACCCTTTAAACGATCGTTGTCATAAAGTAATTTGCTGTCTGAAAGGTTTTATCGATTATTCCGTCTTAATTCTTTTAAGTCCTAGTATCTGGGCGACCGAGCTCTGCTCTGGTTAAAATAGAGAATGTTCATTTAATAGAGTAGGATAATACCTACTAATTCTATACTGCCATGAAAGTAGGTACTTACTAATTCCATGCTGCCATGTCATTATTCTATGTCATTAATCTTGTTTTTTAATCTTGTTTTAAACTTTGGGCGACCGAGCTCTACTCGGGTGAAAATACGGAGAAAACGAATTTACCCAGATATGAGACCCATGCAGCTAGATCGATTTTTCGCCCCCGTAAACTCCTATATTGCTACTTTCATCGAAATCGTTAGAGCCGTTTTCCAGAATGTGAGTAGAAATATATATACAAATATTGCTCTTTGAATAGTATGGGATTTATTTCAACTGAACTTGATAAGACGTTTTCCTTGATTTTAATGTCAATAGATTGATAGGGTACTGCATATAATACTAAACATTCCTACATACAATGTACCTACATACTACAATTATAAGTGGTTTTTGATGTCTGTGTGTCCGCGTTGTTCTTCTAAACTGCGCAACGGATTTAGTTACAGTTTTTACCATCATTTGGAGAATTTATTATAGAGAAATAAGCCTATGTTTGTGAGAAGCTCGTGGCTAAATAATACCAGCCGCACGGGTTGATCCATCAGGTTAAGCTACGCTTGCCGGGGTTGGACCGTGGATGGGTGAACATCTTTACATACCGAGACTCCTCCGTGCCTCGGAAAGCACGTTAAGCCGTTGGTCCCGGCTGTCAATCGTGGATCTTTGATAGTCGTTACGGGTCGTCAGAAGCCCGAAAGTCTGACAACCAATCTTACCAAAGGGTATCGTATTACCAATAACTGGGTTGTGGAGGTCAGATAGGCAGTCACTCCATGTAAAATACTGGTATTCAGCTGTATTCGATTAAACTGGACCGACCCCAACATAGTTGGGAAAAGGCTAGGCAGATTGATAAAACTATGTGTAAAATAAATTAATGTTTAACATTGGTATAGCACAGAAATCTCAATATTTTTACCGTCGCGAAATCAGTAAATTGTCCCGTCTGAAGTGTGGGTGGGTCCTAATATATAATATAACATTATCAATGCGAAAGTGAATTTGTTTAATTATTTGACGTTTCTCGGAACCCTGAGATCCCGGACCTTTGGAAGGCGTACGAGGGACCGAAGCCAACCCGCAGAGGCCCCTTAGACTATTTTAAATGGAATGTGGCACCAATCGACGATTATCCCTGTATGCACTATACAAGTGCACCCAAGGACAACCCCCGGTTGGTGTAGGACTATTGCAGAACATGGAAACAAAGATATTGGACTATGAGTTTGAGTGGCTAAAGTGGACTGGTTACTTGGAATTATGAAAGGACTATGTCCCCTGCCTGATCAATGTTCATATGTACTCAGGTAAAATGGCAGGGGGTGACTTGTATACTCAATAATGGGCCCCCGAAAACGGTCGCTAGCACAAAGTGTCGTAGCGATAAGGGGGCAATATGTCCTGAGGTGCTTATAAGGAGTGGAGAGGTATTCTACGGCTATCAGGACAATCCCGGAAGTACGGTTAAGATCCCTACCAGCATGATAGATGAAACTTGGCACGTGGGTAGACCATAACCTGGGTTAGGATATTTTTTTATTGGCTTTAGACTTATGCAGGTGAAACGGTGGGGCACAGCTAATAGATTAATACTTCACTTTGATACAGCACAGAAATCTCAGAAATCTCTTCGATAGTCGCGATATAAATAAAAAGACCGTTGTTCGTTGATACCCGTTGTCAATGATGTCATGAAACCGTCAGTCTTCGTTCAATCGTCACGTAATTGTTCTAGTGGACAATTGCTAGACGGCTTTTAGTGTGTTCCGGTTGCAGTTCGTAACTTAGGTAAAAGTAGCCGAGGAAAAGGTCATTATCTCCTACCGCTGCTCCTGCGTTGCCATCAACCATAATTATTTTGTTACGCGTAATTTTAAATCGGTGATATCTTTTAAACCATTCATTTAAATGAAAAATGTCAGAACATATTTTAATCTAAATTACATGCTCAATTTCAGTAACATAGTTTATTTTATAAGGATTCATATAATACCGGTCAAAATAGTTTAGGAAATAACAATGAAATTTTTATCAAATTCTGAAAGATAAAAATGGTTATTGTGGGTCATCCTACGAAGATAGACATATGCCATTGAGAACTTTATTGTTGAACTTTTTAATATGTACAATCCTGTAGAACATTAATTTTATTTATCTCTCAAGGTTTACGCGGCGCACGCCTGTAAAGCTCCCAGTCGGCATGATTTTTTCCGACATATTCGACAATAACCGTCATATTTCAGCCAATTTACACAAAAGCTTAGTGAAATATACACCAAAACCTTTCTCATGAATTATTCCGTTCATTGGTGAAAACCGTTCGAAAATCTGTTCTGTAGTTTTTGAGTTTATCGCGATCAGACAGACAGACAGACTGACGGGGCGGGGGACTTTGTTTTATAATATGTAAGGATGTATCATCATTATCAAAATCCCCTTCCTTATAATATAACATTTGGTTTTTTATATAGATTCTTCTCTTTTAGATTTTGTGAATGTGAGAACGTTGTATGCTGTAGACTTTTGGACCATTTTCTATTTTACTACGTACCTACTTGTTGATAGGCCTATACTGTCCTACCTACTAACACTGTAATTTGAAAACATTGTAGAATCCATTTATTTTTAAAAGAATAACCGTGGAGTTTCTTGCCGGCTCTTCTCTATAGGAAGTGACCAATTGGAACAGTGCAACTAGCTTCTGACGTTTCATAAGTGCCCTTGTAGGTTTATGTGAAAAAAAACACATCAGGTTCCACACAAAAATACAGAAATCCATTATCCAAATAAACCTAAAACAAATCTACAATATCCCACGACTGATTTACGCGAAAATCGTAAAAAGAGTATTCTGAAACCTCAATATCTCCATGTCTATTGCGAGTTATCTCACACGATTGTGACATATCCTTAGAGAGGCGGTGTGATTTAAAATACAGGGGACAGATCCCGAGGGTAACTCTCGACACGTTGTGCAAGGATTGTGAGGAGACAAAGTCTTTTTGTGGTGACGTATGTGTGATTTCCAATCGTGTTGTGAGTTGTATCTATTGTTGTACCTATTGATTGGGGGGATTCTATGTTAGTGGTGTTGTAATTACATAAAGCAATCATGAGACCTTTTTCCTACGGTAGGATTTTCGCGTATGTCAATTACTCGTGTAGTAGAATTTATTACCAGCCAGCACAATAAAGTTGTTGGTAGCTTACTTCAGCATTATAACCTCCCTACTCTTGGACGTTCTTTTATTAAAATTAATATCCAATTAGGTATAAACTCGATTTTTATAACTGTGCGCTTGGAACTGTCAAAATCGGAGATGTTATTGAATTCACCCGCCCAGTTACCTTCCCAGTGCCCCGATACCTCTTAATACGATCTACTCAACTTGTGTCGTCCCCACAGTTCTGTTTTATTATTTATTAAGTTATTATTATTGTTATTTAAACCATATACACTGTAATATTTTGACGTTGACAGGCGCACAGTTATAAAAACGGGTTTATAGTTGTCAAATTTTCTAGTTTTTCCATATTTTTTTTACGTCCTAATGATGAAGCATTAATTAAAAAACACCCACAATTGGTTCCATGGCAACAAAAGTCATGCTCTACACACAGGACATGGAAACAAAAAAAAAATACATGTAACTCAAAACCTCCACAGAAGAGGATTACGGGATTCGGCCAGTACTTAAATGTAATATTCTGACGCTTTGGCCTTTTTAATGAGACCGTAAAGCATCGTTAGTTTAATTCTCGCTGTGCGGTGGTATCGATAGCTCGCCTAGACGGCAGAGCTCCTCATTATCCGCTTTTTTCGAGGAAGCAGCGGGAAGCGCTGGTACAGCGACTCAAGCGCTTAATTGTAGGGCACTTCACTGTGTACCAGATTTTTATAATGAACCGTTTTTTGATACTGATATTTAATTAAGGATCTGAGAGTGATTTTATTATGTTTACCTAAAATATTTTTAATTGCTAATGCGTATGTAATTAATATCTTTATCCGTAATTTAATTATTAATTTATCTTTTCAGGTAAGTCTCGTTGTCTTCATTGCTGTCACCGGGATTTTTTAATGTGAGTTAATAGTACCTATTATTACCAATTACTATGTAGGTAACAAAGATCAATTCAAAACCTGCAACACTATTTTAATTACAGAATCTCCATTCGACCAAACCATTCCATAAACAACAAAAAATTATAAGTTTCCGAACACAAAAACAGCCATAAACAGTTAATCGAACTATTTTTCACTAACCCGCTCACTCGGACTTGGCGAGTAATTTCATTATTCTAGACTCTACAAAGGGAAAATCGGCAACAACAGACGTCATGTTTACTATGTTTGCACCGTAGAACAATTATGTACTCCATACGGCCATATAGCGAGCGTGAGGCCAATTTGGAAGCTAGCCAATGAGAACACGTTCTCGATAACTGAATATGCAAGTGGACACAACTGACATTAGGGCTGTAAGTAACGTCATGTTCTAGGTAACTGAATCACGTTTAGGGAGCTTTATGTTCGCCCATTATTTGTGGTTGCATGTGTTGCAACTAGGATTTTAGAAAAGGTTGGTATTTTTGCCGTCAAGCATGGTATGAAGAGTCAGGTACCGTTTTGTCATGAGACGATGAATTCTGGATTTCAGATGACCATTAAATGGCAAAAACCAGTTACCATCGGTTGGTCCGCCTGGCTGTGGAGATGCCAGTCAATTACATAGAAATACTCCATCGAGTAATTTAGTTTGCCTTTCCACAACCCACGATATTTCTGAAGAAACTTGGCCTTTAAATAATAGCTACATAGACATTTAGTTCAGAAGGTATCAAACTAAAATGCTATTCCCACGATTTCCTTGTATTCTACCAACAAAGACAATCTTAATTTTACAAGTCTAATCTTGCGAGCTACAATGGTATCATATTTAACCTAAACAAAATTACTAAGAGTTGAATTCCATTGATATTTGAAGAGATATTTGTAAGTTATCCGGTATTTATAAAACAAATTGGTTGGTTGGTCTAGTGGTCGCAAACCGCTACTGCTGAGTATGAGGTCCTGGGTTCGAATCCCGGGTCGGGCAAGGTGTGTTATTGGGTTTTTCCATCTGGAATTTCTCAGTAGCAGCCCGGAGTCTGGATTTGTGCCCGGTTGATGGCAATAGGCTCGCCCCCTATTACATGGGACTTAAACATAACTGGCGAAATGTGGGTGTACTATAGGTACACCTCTGCCTAACCCTTCGGGGATTACAGGCGTGATGTTATGTTATGTTAAATTCCAAGCCCACAAAGGCCCGACCAGTTATACTCAGCGCTTCTCCTTCACCAAAGTTTAAAGTGTGATACGCTCTGCTTGCGTCTGTTTTCCTTCCCACATCAGCCTTCACCCGTCAGCCTTCAAAGCAAGAGTGAACAGGTATCTTCTGGGCACGCTCGTTCCATCGTAGTCCTCATCTATCGCTTTCCATCAGGCGAGATCGAGGTCTAGAGCAGGCCCATTTCGCAAACATCGCTAAAGGTAAAAGTAATCCTATCTTTTCTAAACCTCCGTGTTTTGTTTCTACATTTGTGCTATAATTTGGGCACAATAAAGTTAGGTGTCGTCCAAACTTATGCACTTAGGAGTAACCGCCGTGCAATGATGCTAACTTCGGACATGTTACGAATGTCACCTGAGCACGATTACAATTAGCCCCCGTGTTGCTCTCGCTGCCTGAGAGTATGGACAACACAAATAGAGCGTTTATTTGCCATAAAAATTGTTTGCCGAGCTTTCTTAGACAAATTTGTGTTGTCGGGTGCAAAGAAACTGGATTGGATTGATATTAATTGATTGATCACGTAAAAATTACGTCACGTCGCACGTATGAGGCTCTTGCTCATCGTTTTTTCTGTCTTTGACTGCCAGGGAAATATTTCTTTAAGGAGATTGATACCCTTCGTCAATTTGCCGTATTATAGCTATTTCATACAACTGTCAAAGAATGACAGTTGTGATTAGAATGTACGGACAATTTAAGTTGGTTAACCATAAATTTACCGGAGTTTACAAAGTTTTAACTTGTGTAATTTACTTGATAACTCGCTGTCTTTCTCATTAGAGCTGCAAGCTATCAAAACATGATACCAACTTAGAACTAAATTGACTACTATATTGCGCGCTGCTCACTTTAGCAGGTCACGCTTCCGTAAACGTGTTGTAGCTTGTCTAATTCATACTCTAAGGTCGTAACTATTGTCTCTTGATTTCTGAACTGGAGCAAACTCCGGGCAATAGTTAATAGCTGAGTACATACATTTAGTAGATGTCTCCGAGGCTCCAATTTATAGATGCTTGCTTACCGAACTTAAGATTGTTGTCTGAATTTGAGTAAGTGATAGTTTGATTTGTATGCCGTTTGGCCCCATTTTGGTTTGGAGGTTTATCTCAAATCTGTAACAGTTTACCAAGATTTCCTTATATAAGGAGGATTCAGGATATTGTAGGTTTAGGTAATATGAAAAGCTGTGATTTTCTGTCGTGTCTTTATTTTCTAAATTCTATTCAGTCTGTCTTTTTTTTATCGAATTATATTCAAATATGGTAAGTATAACTAATAAACTAAGCTTCACAAAACCGTAGAGTGGTTCGACTGTGGGGTCGGTGAGTCTCAATACATAAAATATCTAAAAGTATATAATAAAAATAAAAATATATAATAACTATATACTTTTATCATATACTTTTAGTTATTTTATGATACACTCAATAAACTTCGAACTTAAAACTAATTATAATTAGTTTTAAGTTCGAAGTTTATTGAATGTATAGAGACTCACCGACCCCACAGTCGAACCACTACTACGGTTTTGTGAAGCTTAGTTTATTAGTTATACTTACCATATTTGAATATAATTCGATAAAAAAGATATTATTATTTGTAGATAGCACTTTAACATATTTCCAAAGGATTTTTTAAAAATTTATTTCTAAAGCTATTTTTTTAGGTTCTGGTCTGGTCTACATCTTTAGTGTGACGTAAAGAATCTAATGCCTTGCTTAAAAAAAAAAATATGTAGGTATTTCTGCAGTGCTATTCTGTAAAAATCTCGCTGTGAACGCTTAGGTGAAGTGAGCTTGAAAGTGAGCTGTCAAAAGTGTCAATCCCTAGCATATGGTGGAACGACAGCTCAGTTCACCTAAATGTTCACGGTGAGATTTTAACAGAATAGCACTGCTGATTCTTGACTTTGTTTTCAATTCGAAGAACAAAGTATCCCGTGGCAGACAAATTTTCCTTCCTTTAATGAGCACAAGTGTACCAGGAATATGAATATAACGGCGCGGGATTGCCTTTAGCAGAAGTGGTCATCATGCTAGTGGTTCAGCAGCTTCAATATCATCAGGATTGAGCCGGAATATTGCAGTTCGTTGTAGACGTGGTACGACAGTGGCTGCCGTATTTATAGTATACTAGCTTCAGCCAGTGCCTTCACCCGCGTGATATATTCGTAAATAGCCTATGTTGCTCAGTGATAATATAGCATTCTACTGGTAAAAGAATTTTTTAAATCGGTCCAGTAGTTTTTGAGTTTATTCATTACAAACAAAAATACAAAAAATCAAATCTCTATAAAAGTTTGGATTATCTATGGTAGTGGCGTCCAAAGAGTAGAATAATTATGTGATGTCACTTCATCTTGCGACCGTCTGCCAAAGTGACAGTCATCAGCTAGTCTAACTCATATCCGACCTCTTCGATGATTCCAGTAACTTCGTAACAAAACTAGATGACGCCACTTGCTGCGCCGTCAAATATATTAAAGGTGACAATATTACGTACCTACAATAAAGGCAAAATATTTGTGTTCGTAAAATAGAAAACAAACCGATAAAAAGTACAAAAACCTATTCCACATGAATCGTTATATTTACTAATATTTAACATAGTGTAGGTATTTCAGCCTGAAAATATTCCAACAGCGGATTTGTTCGGCTTGGACTCAGCTCTGGGGGTTGGCTTAACGCAACAGTCAATCTTTTGAATTTATTTTATTTACTCGCCTGTCCGCCAAACGGTGGGCATTTTGCATTTTTATCTAGGTATCTGCTGGAAATAAAATCACATTCTTTGTTAGATTTTTGTTAGAATATTTTTGATATTTTTTTGCATAACTATTTGTAGGACTTATAGATAACTACTTACGCTCCGCGATTTCATCCGCATAAATCTCGATCCCGTGGGAATATCGGGATAAAAAATATTCTATGCTCTAATCCAGGTCATGGCAAACCCATGTGCCAATTTTCATCCAAATCTATTCAGCCGTTTTAGCGTGAAAGCATAACAAACAAACTGACTTTCGCATTTATAATATACTAGCTTCTGCCCGCGACTTTGTCCAAGAGCCTACAACCTTCCTCAAGAATTGGGCTATCCAATGCAAAAAGAATTTTTCAAATCCGACTGGCAGTTCCAGAGAATACCCCCTACATACAAACTTACAAACATACAAACGAACAAACAAATTTTACCTCTTTATAAAATTATAGTATAGATAAGTTAGGATAGGCAATAACAGAACGTTATAGATAATAGGCGTTTTCGTTGCAATCCTTCTTTATTGGTTTCCCACGCATAAAAAAATTAAATCTAATAACATTTATGCTTTCAGAGTATCATTTGCGGCTCCAATAATGATTAAAATGTCGAGCATACTAAAGCTTTTGTCTTTACAAAAGAGAGCTCTCTCAAAAATTTAATTATTGCAAATTAAATTGTCAAAGCGTGGCATAGGCCGTATAACATATAATGTAAAATGCAGCAGAATAATGAAATTTCGTCTTTATAATCGTTTATAATTTATCTTCGTTAGGCGGGGTTCCACTTTTTGTCACAGTCAGAAAATGCTACATTTGTTTACCCCGGTAGTACTTTTATATCCTGTCGACCACAGCTACTTAAAAGGGTGCTCTCGCATAAACATTAGAATGGAATAGCGTTCTGCTGACATATCTTTGAGGCGCACGTGGAACACAACGCGCCGTCGCGGTCGACCCGGGCCTGGTCCTTATCGGACGGCGATCCATTGTTTACCGTCCACAAACCCGCACCTACGGTGGCCGGGGATCGGCCTGCGATTCTCGACGCCCAGGGTGTCTCCTGCGGCAGTTAGGGCCGTGAGGGCGCGAAATTTGCCTCTCCCTCATGCATTCCGCCTCCTCCTTCACGAGCATTACTGGCCATAACTAGGATACTTTTAACCGGTAGTACGAACCTGTGGAATATTTTCCGACATCCAAGCAGGCAAAGCGGCGGGCATAAGCTAGTACAAAATCCAAGAGAAACGCACTTTTCGTAACATCATGATTTTGTTATGCAAAAGAATAGTTATTAGTTACCAGTAGTATTGCAAAATTATCTCAACCCGCTTAATATTGTTAATCTGTGGCATCCCCTACAAATTCATGTGACGCAAGCCTTATATGGGGCGATGCGCGGTTGCACGTCGTGGCGTGGCGAGCTTCCAGCGCCAACGACTTATGACACACATTACTGTCGAAGACACACTTGCAGTGATCATTTGAGGCCTTTTAGCTCGCTGTGTGTTGCTTAGAATGTTCGTAAAAATCTGAAAATGTTCATAGATGTGCGAGAATATTGTTTTTGGCTTTCGTTCCGGTCGCTTATGTACTCATTTTAGTAAACTGTGTGTTGCTTGAATTAGTTTAAGTTTTTTTTTTTACCTTATTTCCAGTGTATTTGACTAGAGGTGGAGTCGTTTTTAAGCGCAAAATATTATAGGTAAATTGCTTATTAAAAAAAAAGCTTTAAACATCTGAGATTTTATAAACTTTAATAATTTGATCGAACTTTTTCTTCGACCCTAGTAAAAAATTAACACTCTTATCAAAATCCGTCATAAATATAAAAACACAGTTAAAATTACAATAACTTTTCTGACCGATATTTCTTTAAAATATTCATAGTTTTTAACACGTTCGACCGAAAGCCACAATGAATCGTGTTTGATTTAATATTTGACGAGAAATGAGGCTTTACCTAACCGTATATTCCGAATGAAACATTATTTACAAAGACTAGAACTAATAGGGCTATTCAAAGCACAAATTTAGGAAATTCAATGAAGAGTTTGTAGTATCCTTTCCGCTGTGGAATATTTATGTGAATAAAATTCAGTAGGTGAGGGGTTGTTTCGGTAAAATTGTCTGAAACGACGTGCTGACTTTTATCGCAGTCTCTGGTTCTCCGTTTAGGAATGTAATGCCAAATAATAAAACCGATAATGACTGTAAGGTAAAAGTATGTTTCAAGATAAAGAAATTATGGTGGTAGGGATTTAAAATTAATGATGAAAGGCAGATGGCTCTTGATGTGTGTATTATTGAACTGATTCCATGTTATAGCTGAGTAGAATTGAAGCCAACCTCTAGGCATGTGTAGGCATAAATAAGGTATTAATAAAAAATAAATTCACTATCGGCTTTAGCACCCTTGAAAATTTTCACAGCCGCCATCTTGGATTTAAATTTTGGCCTCATATCAGCTTTAGCACCCTCGAAAACTATGAAAACAACACCCATGACGAAAAATTAGAAAACTCACAGCCGCCATCTTGGATTTAAATTTTGACCAAATTCACACTTTCTCTCTCTCTCTCTCTCCAGTATGAAGTGTACTTGGGCTGATGTGTACAATATTATCCCACGACACTGTAATCACTTTACTCCTTTCTTTTGTGTTTTCTTTTGTTTTTTTCTGCCGGCGTTCTCTTTCTCTCTGTTTCTTTCTGTTTGAATTAGAAGAAAACAATCACAAGTATTAACATTTTTAAGCGTGAAAATTTCTAAAAGTTTATAAGCCGCGTTAAAGAACTTCGTTCCAAAAAAAGGTCGTGTGCACGGGATTTTGTTTTTAAAGCGGTTAGATATGCATTACCGCGATGGTACCTACTACATAAGTAACCAAACATAACCTTGTCAGATTTAATGAGATTATGATCATCATAACATCACGCCTTTATTCCCCGAAGGGTTGTGCAGAGGTTTCTAACACGTTTAGTGCCGGGAGCCACCTGGAGGGTTCACTTTAGCGCAAACCTTACTGCCGTTCACCCCCCTGGAGGGTCACTATATATGGCACATATGTATGCATGGCATATGAGCTGTATGAAAAGTGGATGGACTCGAATGTGTTAATAGTGTTGTCTTCATTATAACTAAATAGTTTACTAGAGATCGTAACTTTCCATCGAAAGTTTATCAAAACCTAAAAATCTAAAGAATTGCGCTGTTATTTTTAGGAAACCGACCGTAAAAATATACCACCCATTTCTGTAGCCATATATCAACGATTAAAGTCTTATTTACGTCCAAAAGAAGTTGGAAGCATACCACGAGGCAGCCGATAGTATATAAAACTTGTTAACGTTATCTTGGCAAGTAGCACCATCTGCTCGGGCAATTTGGCAAACTTTAGAACCAATACACCGTATTTCCTATGAAATGGGACCTGTTGGCGCTATTAGATGTGCAAGACGATTGCCAGATTCAACAAATAAAGGAAAGGTTTTTGTTTACCTTGGACAGGCTCGCTTTTGACCGCTATCTCACCTGATGCATTAACCTAGAGGAGAGAACTCTAGTTCTAGATTTCAGTGATAAAGAATCAAGAGGGATTCCTTATTATGCTCTTTTGTTAGTATTTTATTGTTCTGGGATGAAATAGTAATCTGTGATTTTTAATTTCCTACACCAAATTGACAGCTGCAGTCGACTTTTTTTTTTAAATAACTCGATAAATAATTAATATTACAGACATAACATTACGACAGTGAAGGTCCTCCTGCAGAGAATGATTCAGTGGTCTTTAGATAGAGTCATTCGGTAACTAGATTATTTTTATGTCGATACCAAATGTCATTTTAGTCTAGCTAATAAAAAATCTAAGTATAATTAGTTTCGGAAAAGGTATCGTCGTGTTTCTTTTCAAGTACAGTATAGTGCTTATCTATTCACAAAAATATAAGTATAGAGTACCTGCTTAGATATCTACGTGTCATATCACACAATTTTATTTATGTGAATTGATGATCATAAAAGATTATGAGGCACCGATCTTCTTTGTAAAGTTTGATCAGCATTTTCATTCATCACATTTTTTAATTTTCAATACTTCATCTTTTTCGTTCTTCGTACAACAACGTTCAAACTCGAGACTCTAAAAATAAATACGGAATAACTTTTCCTCGATCATAACTTTAAAAATTCCTATTTTTGGAGCTCGGATATAGGTTACAGAAAAAATATGAGAGCTTCAAATAGTTATGAGTTTGATTAAACGAAGGCTTTCAAGAATCAATCGGCTCGGACATTCCACCTGTTTTTTACTAGAAAATCCGTACGTAAACAATGGAAGGGTAAAATTACAGTGTTAGTGAGTAGGCTGTTTGTCAGATTGTTCACACAGTCCCCAGTACTTATTGAATTAGTGATATCTTCCGCGTTCAAAGCTTCGTTTTTGGTGAAATTGTTGTGTTATTTGAATGTGTTTGTTTGATTCCTTTTATGGAATATAAATAAGCTTGGTAACTGAAAAGTGAGAACATGTTACTTTTCGTAAAATATATCATTTAATGCTGCAGCCGCATCTGCGTCTATCGTGGCGAAGCTTTGCACAGTGATATGATTCACGCAGATGTGAGCAACCATTATCGGCTATCGTCGCGATAGTTCGGGCTGCGTAGCACTTATCGCCCGGGTATACATAAAAGAGTTTTAGCGCGCTAACGCTATTGTGACCACCGCATTAGCGCGATAACATTTTCGAGCAAAACATGCGAAGCTTCGACACGCATTGCTTCGTCACGATAGACGCAGATGCGGCCGCAGCATAACAAGTTCAGTCTAACCAATAAAAAATCGGTAGAAACTAACCTAGTCATGGCTAAACGGAGATCAATCCAAATTGACCTACAGTATTATTATGAACGGCCAAAGACAAAATCAGCAATCAAGTTAGCTAATCTAACCAGTGATGGCTGTAGACGGGACAACGCTCTTGACCTGACGTAATTCCTTAATCCTCTTTACCGAGATCCACAAAGTAACTAACACGTAGGTAGTACATAACGTAAACAAAACAAGTTTACATTCATAACTTTAAATACGGCGGGAGGTAAGGGTCACTCGAGGTCTCTCCATAGAAGGGCAAATCTCTGGCACTTACAACTTATTAGTGCACGAGTTGACTGTACAAGGTCAAATTAAAATAGCTAGCGAAACTGTGCAGACTTGATGGGTTTAAGTTTACACAAAAAAAAAAAAAAAAATAGATTTTTAAACCGATTCTTCAAGTGGCTACACTAAATGCGGTCGAAGAACATGTACATCTAGTGCTGTGGCTGTGTAAACATCGTTAATTTGACCCTGTATATTACAGTAACGTGTATCATCTAGTGCTGTTGCTGTGTAAACATCGTTAATTTGACCCTGTATATTACAGTAACGTGTATTATCTAGTGCTGTGACTGTGTAAACATCGTTAATTTGACTCTGTATATTACAGTAACGTGTACATCTAATGATGTGGCTGTGTAAACATCATTAATTTGACCCTGTATATTAAAGTAACATGTACATCTAGTGTTGTGACTGTGTAAACATCGTTAATTTTCGAGTACATTAATTTAATTAATTTCATTTCAATAAAATAAGTTTTGGTTTAAGAAACATTGAGGCATGTAAACTTTTGAATATTGAGAATTAAAGTATAACATAACATCTCGCCCTGTTGTCCCGAAGGCTTAGGCAGAGGTGTACCCGTAGTAGGTACACCCACATTTCGCCAGTTATGTTTAAGTCCCATATAAAAGGGGGCGAGCCTATTGCCAAGAACCGGACACAAATCCAGACTCTGGGTTGCTACTGAAAAAATCCTAATGGAAAACCCAATAACAGTTTGCCCGGTCCGGGAATTGAATCCAGGACCTCATGGTCAGCAGTAGTGCTTGCGATCACTAGACCAACGAGACAGTCAAGATAATACAAGATGATTCTTGAGACGCGACTAAATGGCAGTGACCTTGAGTGGTTAGCTTGCGTGTTCTATACTGAGCTTACGCAACGCGTCGTACGTCCAACCAGTAATAGGTCTCGCCCATCAAGGAGCGCTGTCCCAAATTAGACGCATTATTAATTTATTATACATAAAACACAAGATTTTTTAATAAAACACGTTTATCAAAAGATAAATAATTAAATTACCTTTACAATGGCGAAAGTTTCAGAAAATACGCTAGACAGTTTTTGCGTAATTCTCAGTTTTTTATCCGCGTTAGACATAACTTTAAAAATTAATTACACTTTGTAATATAAACATAATCTAAAATATTCCTATATTAAGTTATTAAGAAAATCCTCTAATTAAACATATATTTTTTAGAAATCATTATCACTACTGTTTTAGACGTGATCTTCAGTACAAAATCATTAAAAGTCATTTATACTGGCCTTAAGAGGAGATGGAACACTATTGAACAGTACTCACAATAATAGATTATATTTACGTTGTTTTGCACGACTTATAATGCGAAGCATTAGAGAGTGCTCTGTGATAAAAAAAATTGTTTTGCCTCCTTTCTGCAACTGTTTATTGTTACACTCCTGCTAGTACACCCGGCTACACATCAAGCTATACATTTCCAGTATAAGCTGATCTCGCATTGTACGAAAATCCTTTAAACTGATACCTTTTTTTTATACAGATCTCGCAGATCAGTATAAACTGGAAATGTATAGCTTGATGATAAAACCTACTTAATTTATAAACCATTGTATAGATTATTTAATGGAGATTAATACTTTACTTTTAATTAATTTAATGCAGCAGAAAAGAAAATAACATCCTAGTTTAAAAAAAATCTCGTCAATCAAGTGCGAAACTTGAAAAAAAAAATTAAACCCTATTGAAATAGGCTCTTTTATTCAAAGTGGTTTAATTATAATTAATAAAAAACTAACTAATATAAACATATTCTTAATATATATAAATCTCGTCTTAATATATATAAATCTCGTGTCACAATGTTTGTCCTCAATGGACTCCTAAACCACTTAACCGATTATAATAAAATTCGCACACCATGTGCAGTTCGATCCAACTTGAGAGATAGGATAGTTTAAATCTCAAATTATAGTCGCAATTTTAATTTATTGCTAATTATTTGTCTGTTATTATTTGACAGTCACAATTATCTGTTAACTCCAAATGATTCTAACAGATGTCGATACCATTCGACTGGGTTGAGTAAGTAATCAATAGATGGCGCTGCTTTGGTAAATCTACGAACGTGTAATATAAGCTACATTTTAACAGCATAATTACCACGTGTTGTTGACGCTATAAAATTAATTTAATTTATTTTGTAGTGAACGAAATACCGTATAATTCAGCTAATTATTTGTCTGTTATTATTTGACAGTCACAATTATCTGTTAATCATAGTATGCTATAAATCCTAACACAAAGTACTAGGCTTGCATGAATTTTTATATCTCGGGAGATGGTAGGTAAGTACGTTGGTTGGTAGGTAGGGTAGGTAGGTAGATAGGATAGGTAGGGTAGGGTAGGTAGGGTAGGTAGGGTAGGTAGGGTAAGTAGGGTAGGTAGGATAGGTAGGTAGGGGTAGGTAGGGTAGGTAGGAAGGGGTAGGAAGGTAGGGTAGGTAAGTAGGGTAGGTAAGTAGGGCAGGTAGGTAGGGTAGGTCGGTAGGATAGGTAGGTAGGATAGGTAGGTAGGGTAGGTAGGTAGGTAGGTAGGTAGGTAGGTAGGTAGGTAGGTAGGTAGGGTAGGTAGGCAGGGTAGATAGGTGGGGTAGTTAGGTGCGCCGTAGATTAGGTAGGTAGGTAGGTAGGTAGGTAGGTAGGTAGGTAGGTAGGTAGGGTAGGTAGGCAGGGTAGATAGGTGGGGTAGTTAGGTGCGCCGTAGATAAGTTCTTAATGCTACCCGTGCGAAGCCGGGCCGGGCAGCTAGTATTTCTTTAAATATTTCCAATTTCGACCCTCTTCCGTTACCTAGGAACCAATAAAGCAAACCTAAGTACGTAAAGATTACGAGGTGAGAAATTTTACCCATATTGATGGGTACAAAAGCAGTCAAAACATACTTCATGAAAAGTCGTTTAAATATTTTTTCTGTTTTTGAATGAGCGTTATGAGGCGTGCACTTTTGGATTTTCCAAATATTTTATTTTATTATCTAACATAGGTTTTCCCACTGCTGAGCAAAGATCTCCCCATAGTTTTCCAATTTTCTTTGTGTTCTGTGTTCTCGGGCCAATCGGTCAGGAAAAAGTCCAAATCGTCATGCCAGTGTTTTTCAGGCCTACCTCGGTGACGACGCCGAAAAATAACATGACTAAAAAAAAGTTGATTATAATTATGTCTACGAAAACAATCTCCTATTATACCACCGACTAAAAGAAGATAGGCTTTTTTACGCAAAAAATAAAAACGCGAAAGAAAAGCAACGATTCATTGCGGAAAAAAACGAAGGGGCAAAAAGACCTATTGTTCGGGTAATTACCTATACTTAATGCAGAACGGTTTTGGGAAACTGAAATTTCCTCCCTAGACGGTTTTATTTGTCGTGGGAATATTTTTAATGTTCCTGACTAAGAATTATGTTGGCGGCAAAAGACAAAGTGTTTTGTAAAGTTTATTTATGTACTTAAAATGCTTTAAAACTTTGCGTTCTGGCTTCTTGTTTTTTAAATTCTATGAATTTTAAAGTATGGTAAATAAACGACTTGGGAAAAAATACTATCGGGACATGATGCTTAATTTTATTTGACCTTAGCTTTTTATAGCCAATATCTGCGGTAAAAGGCATGCCAACAATAGTTTGAGTAATAGGTAATAATAACGTTTTATAGTGTAAAATAATTCTTTGATAAAAAAGAAAATATAGATACTGCTTAGATTTAAAACAGTTAATAAACATTGTAAACATTTTAAAATTACAATTTAAAAAAAATGTAATTCTAAAATGTTTACACTAACCTACTAGTGTAAAAAAAATTGAATTACATTGTTTTGTAATGTCTGATACCATTATTATTAATGCTAGTTACATAATTATATGGAACTCGATTCCTTTAAAATATTTGTATGCCAGTCCATGGTGAAACATGTAGATCATAACCATTATTAAGACCATTATTGTACCATGTTTAATGCTTATAAATATATTCTATTCTATTCTAAAGTATGAATCTTTATTGCAAGTTAAATTTAACTAAATGTAGGTACCACTTACTCGGACCGTGTATTAGATTCTCAATATATTGTAACTATTAGAGAATGTAGGTACACACAGCTACACATCAAGCTATACATCGCCAGTATAAGCTGACCTCGCATTGTACGGAAATCCTGTACAATGCGAGATCAGCTTATACTGGAACAGTATAGCTTGATGTGTAGCCGTGTGTACACCCATGCTATTTTGACTTAGATCAACAATCTTAACCTTTAAACCGTATATGTATATATCATGCGAGAAATGAAAATGCGTAACTGTACTTGATTACTTAGGCTGTAACTAAATACTTGTGCCTTACTACACAGCTTCTAGTGTTGCGCTCATCATTATCGACGTGTAGATAAAGTGTTGTTGCTATACCGACGACTCTATTCAGTAGTGATGTGCATTCGATAATTGGGGTTTATCGATTATGCCGTAACTATCGCACAATTACCGTTCTTAGTTTTTATAGGATTAAAAATAAAACAAATATATTATATATTACCTAACTAAGTACTTATGTTTAGCTAATAAATTATCTGTAACAGCTGAAGCCTAAAACACTATTTAACAGCGATTTATGAAATGTTACACAAGCTTTAACAATAATTATCAATAAGCGGGTGTAATATGAAACGGTAATGTTGTGGTTAAACTGTTCACAATGAAATATTATTTGTTATCACGTATGTTTTGTGACAAAATATGAAGCAACGTGTAATTCAACGGTTCGCAGGGCTTATAGAACTATGTTTACACTTTATTTAACCAACTTATCCATTTACATTATCCTGCTTGCGAGGAATTCTTAATAAATGTTGGTTATGAAAGCACACATAGAATAATTAGTAGTACTTATCTAGATGTGTTGTAATTCAGCATTTATTTAATTATGCAACCCCATTTAAAATTCTTGTTTTCAGATACACAACTATTCATTGCAAAAGAAATTAAAATATATCGATTGACGAAAAAAATCTTTTCACATCCCTATGCCAATAAGAGATCTCAACATTAATGTGAAGGATCGAGCACAGAAAGGGTTGTATATGGGGTGTTAATTGGTACAACTAATAGTTATAGTGGGTGCCGATTGAGAGAGTTTGGATTAAATAATTTTGGTTTAAACGTCGTTTAAACGCGCTAAGATATCCCAATAAATTCAAATTTTCATATGTTTTTTGTAATTTGCAGGTCAGTTTCAGATTGCATGTTGATTGAAATGTCAGTAAAACGAAATCCCGAATAAACTTAACACCCTTTATTATACTATCAAACTTAGTTGCTCTGAAAATTAATCTCCACAGTAACAACTTCCTATAGCTTGACGTTTTAAACTAAAGTATAATATTTAGAATTTTTCCGTCGCCAAAAGCACAGAATTAAAATATATCGATCGTTAGTTTGAGAATATCAGTTTCATCTTTGCCCGACTTTAGTAGCATGACAGGAGCGCAGGACAGTTTCAATGACAGGAACAAGATTTAACGCAGGCTATATTATGTAGGGTTTATTTTTATAACTACGTTGCTTAGGGATAAGTATCTGGGCGATCGAGCTCTACTCTAGTGAAAAAGAAAATGCTCATTTAATAGTTTAGTAAAGTTCATACTAATCCATGTACCTACTAATTCCATGCTGCCATAATAGTAGGTACTTACTAATTCCATGCTGCCATAACAGTAGGTACTTACTAATTCCATGCTGCCACGTCATTATTGTAATGTCATTATTCTCATGTCATTATTTATTATCTTGTTCTAAACTTTGGGCGACCGAGCTCTGCTTGGGTGAAAATACGGAGAAAACGGATTTTCCCAGATATGAGACGTAGCTAGATCCATTTTTCGCTCCCGTAAACACCTATATTGTGATCACGTTCTCGAAAACGGCTCTAACGATTTCGATGAAAGTTGCAATAAAGAGGTTTATGGGGGCTAAAAATCGATCTAGCTAGGTCTCATATCTGAAAAAAATCGTTTTCTCCGTATTTTCACCCCAGCAAAGCTCGGTCGCCCATAATTTAGAACAAGAATAATGACACCTTAGAATAATCACATGGCAGCATGGAGTTAGTATGAACTTTCCTATACTATTAAAAGACCATCCTCTATTTTCACTAGAGCAGAGCTCTGTCGCCCAGGTACTAGTAGGTACTAGTAGGTGTATTTTTCTTGGAACAGGCAAAATTAAAAGCTGAAAAACAGACCAAAACAAACACGAATAAAAACGTAAGTATCATGAAAATGAAAAGCTCCACCTTATAAAAATTTTAAACATAAACGTTGCGTACGGACGCACCCTAGAGACTCGCCCTGCATTCACACGAAAACCTTTAAATAGTCTAGTGGTTACATTAATTCCATTCTCAATGTACCCAAAGTGTTCCCAAAAGACTGCAGCAATTGTGTCGACGATTCCGTTGATTTTATCTCTAATTCCCTGAACTGAATGAAAGGTGACAGAATAACGTTGTAGTGAGGTAAACAGTGTAAGTTTGACGGTGTGATAGCCGTATCGCGGTGTAAACAGAGTATCAGAGACACGCGAGGTTTAGGACGTTTGTCACGCGATTGTTGCGTACCTAGAACTATATTATTCACCAACATTGGAGAGCCGTAAGTGATGAGAGGTTTACGGTAGCGATTTGGAAGGTAAATGTTTTTGGTCTGCTATATCCTGCCCGCGGCGGTAGAATTAATAACACAAGCCTATGAATAACATATTGTGGTTATTTTTGGACCTTATGAGTATCGTGGTTGGAAAAGGAGTTAATACAATTCCAGTTTTCAGGTTAAAGTCTATTCAGATGACGATGAATATATGATAATAAGCCCAGTGACGCTTCTTACACAAGTTATACAGAAGACAAGTTATTGCCACGGCGCGGGGAAGATGACTGGCTGCTAATCCCATATGCGCGGGGAACATTGCATTTGGTATTGTTTGCATTATTGTTAGTACCTGGGTGACCGAGCTCTGCTCTGGTGAAAATAGAGAATGCTTATTTAATAGTATAGGAAAGCTACTAATCCATGTATACTACCTACTTATTTCATGCTGCCATTATAATAGGTACTTACAAATTCCATGCTGCCATGTCATTATTCTAATGTGTCATTATTCTTGTTCAAAATTTTGGGCGACCGAGCTTTGCTCGGTTGATAATACGGAGAAAACGATTTTTTCAGATATGAGATCTAGCTAGATCGATTTTTCGCCCCCGTAAACCCCTATATTGCAAATTTCATCGAAATCGTTACAGCCGTTTTCCAGAACGTGATTACAAATATATATATATATACAAATATTGCTCGTTTAATAGTACAGGATATAGGGTAGGATAATGTAGTCATTACAGTTATCATAACGCGGTGAAATTCGAATAGGTTTCGAGATTGTATCAAAAGCTTTGTAATTCTATTTTCTTATGTCATCGGCAGATGTACAAAGACATATATATAGCAGAGTTGATTCTGTATTATCTAAATATGATATTCATCGCAAGGTGCCAGCTAGCCTACTAGCCATCCCCGTACGTGATGTAATCTTTATAAAATGCCTGTAATCTTCAGGAAAAGACATGATATTCTTCAGGATTATTTCATTAAATGTTCTAAATCGTTTGATGAAAAAGCTCTCTTTAACACTAATGGACAGTGAAAGTAATAATGAACTCTTTACAGTGCACACCAACGAGGTATATAACGATGATGAAATAAAATTTAAGCTGCATTTAAGTTTAAGCTGGAGGTAAAGAAGCGAATAAAGCTAAGCTGCTGTAAAGAGCTTAGTTCGTTTTATTCTGCTTCTAGAATTCATGATTTAACTTAAGAAATTGTATTCAGTGCACATTTTAAGTTAATTTTCATAACTTACACGAAGTAAAAGGTAATATTTCAATGGGCAACGCTTTGAGTTGATTGCACATCCTTATAATTGGTTAGTGGTGGGTCTATTTTTATTTAATTTAAACTGCAAACTAAACTTAATTAAACAATTAATTGTAATAACTGGATCCTTCCGAAACAGAATTAAATTTACCAAACCATTTGCAGAAGGTACTGCTAATAAAATTGGTGTTTATTAATTATATTATTTCATGTTCTGTTTTGGTGCCGAGTACCAATTTTATTTTCATTATTCACCATTTTCAGAATCCGCTACCTCCATACTCTATACGTCTTCTTTATAGCGTGTCGATAGGGATGATGCATGGAACAAAAAAAAAAAAAAAACAAAAAAAAAAATGTTTAGTCCGTTAATCAGCTAATAACAAAATATTAGACACGCACTTTTTGCTTTATCATATTAATAAAAAAAATACTTATATAAATTGCATTAAAGTTGGGGAGTGGGGATCGCTACATCACAAGTAAGTATGAATCTACATAATCCTGACGTCATGGCACATTTTAACTCAATGTATCGCCATTATCTGTTGATAACGTAAAAGAAGAAAAAGTACGTGTGCAATATTTTTTTATAATCTACCTGACGGACAAACATTTTTTTTCCATCATCCCTATTGGAAATTTGAATAGAAATGACCCAAAATTTGGCTACGAGTTTAGCACCTTCAGTAGCGTCCATCAGCTCCTACAACGTGAAGATAACAGGACACGCTGAACACGATATAACTGCCCCATTTTTTGTGAAACAGCCCGAATTTGCTCTCCAGAGCGGAGTCATCTGTGAATCTCTACCTAAGCAAGTTTTCCTTTCTCCGGCCTACCTGAGTCCGGAGTCCATTTAAAGGACTTCCCTTATCTAGAAGTACTTTAATACAAGGTAACTCATGTCCACGTAGGAGATTTTCAACACTGCACTTGCACACTCAATAATGGGTCCCCGAAAACGGTCGCCAGCATAAAGTGTCGTAGCGACAAGGAGGTAACATGTCCTGAGGTGCTTATTAGGAGTGAAGAGGTATTCCACGGCTATCAGGACAATCCCGGAAGTACGGTCCTATTAAAGGTATCATTGGTTTAGGTCAATTAACCTTCAAGCCTAAGTTTCGGAACTAAATATAATTAAAAACAAATACAAATATCATAACAAGTATATTCAATACGCGATACGTACGACTAAGTTAGAATAATTTCATGAAACTCAATTTTATTTCCATCATAAAGTTATATGTGGTGCGAGGGTAATTCTAAATTCATTGCGTCGTCGACGCTTCAATCATAATATTATACAACAGTATACGCGCTTTACTATAAAATCATTTGTTTATTTTATAGGAATAAATAATATCGTTTCCTTTCTTATTTTTAGCTAGTAGTAGGAAGATCGTACTTATAAATAAAGTCAAAGTCAAATAATTTATTTAAAATAGGCCTATGTATGGAACTTTTGAACGTCATAATTTACAGAATAATATAATTGATTCTAGTCGCCCCTTCCAAAAGGTAGTTTTCGTATGGAGAAGAATGGGCAAGAAACTCCACCGTTACTCTTTTAAAATGTTTTACAATAGTTTGTATAAGTACGTACATTAGTTAAATAATTATATGTGAAGACGATGCACCTAGAATAAAATTACTATACCACAATAGGTAAAAAGAATTAAAAATGAAGCAACGACAGATAATTTAATTATGTGATAGATACATGGTGCTCACATATTTACAAACATTGTAAAAGTAGACGATTTTCCTAATGTTTTTAAAATTAATAAGACAGTGTGTGAGGAACAACACCTATGAAGGAACAAAAGTATTTGACACCAATAGCAGGACTGATCATGGCAAGACTGAGTCTCGATGTGAAGGAACACAACGCATAAGCCATATGATGAACGATATCAATTTGAAAGGGCTTCCAATCGACATGAATAACTAACTCTTTCGGCTCCCGATCCACCGCGACGCATCCCATCGTCCGCCCGCGCATTACTTCGTTTTCGCTCAAAGTTCTTTCTGACTATTTTTCGTTTTGCTCGGCTCTAAGAGCCGTAGCGTAATGTTACATAGCTTATAACCTTTCTCGAGAATTAGGCTATCCAATGCAAAATGCATTTTTCTAATCTGACTGGCAGTTCCGGAGATTAATACGAACCTACAAACAAATTTTACCTCTTTATAATATTAGTATAGATTGAAAATGTGTTATACCCAAGAAGTATTTCCTTAGAAAATTTAAATTATTACAATGGCTCACGAGCCTAGACAATGAGAATGCAAGTTTGACACAACTCCTGGAACCAAAAATAAATTGTCATTATTAAGACATATACCTACCGTTCGCATGTTTTATACCTATCCTAGTTATACAGGGAAACCTATTATTAGCCATAAAATACTGTAATATACATAAACATAACATCACGCCTTGTTTCCCCGAAGGGTTGGGCAGAGGTGTAGCAGGTTCACCCACATTTCCTCAGTTATGTTTTAAGTCCCATGTAATAGGGGGCGAGCCTATTGTCATCAACCGGGCACAAATCCAGACTCCGGGCTGCTATTGAGAACTTTCAGATAGAAAAACCCATTAACACTTTGCCCGACCCGGGAATCGAACCCAGGAGCTCATGCTCAGCAGTAGTGCTTGCGACCACTAGACCAACGAGGCAGTGCTGTTATATACATACTCTGTAATATACCTACTATATGTTGGCTGCCCTAAAAGAAGAAAATAAAATATAAAAAATGTATTCACAAATTGAGAATTGATGTAACTCCTTAATAAAATCGTAATTACTGTTCTTATATCCACAAAGTCATTCTTTTAACACTTTCGACTCCACCCATCTCTCATAGAGCACATACGCCATGCCGCCATACAAATTGCAAGTTGACTCCAGGAGGGTCACCGGCATTACGTTGGCGCTAAAGTTAACCCTCGAAAAGTGTCACCGGCATTAGGTTAGAAATCTTGTTAAAATATTTAACAAATTTTATTTTCACAGTATACTACATCGAATTAAAATGAGCCCTCTGCGGGGGCTCCCGGCATCTCATATATGACTTGAGTGAACCCTTCAGGGCTCCCAGCACTGATGATGTTAAAATCCTGTCGTCCTCCACCTCTTGTAACTTACGCCAGACCCACCGATTAATTCAGTTACAAAATGGGTGCAGTACAACAAGCAGAACACACAAAAGTATGTTTGTACATTTGTACATCACTTTTACGCGCCGTCGAGCGTCGTCTGTACTCGCATTGTGTGAATGTGTCGCCTACAAGTTTGTAGGACGCCTACTTTTTTATGCTTTTTGTCTCATTTTCCGCTGAATGTTCTGCGTTGTGTTTATTAAACATGTTTATGGAATAAAGTGGACTGTTTTGTTTGTTAGCGGTTTATACAGCTTGTCGGGTTTGAAGCGTGTTAATTTTCTTTACTATTGTGGGCAATATCTGAAAAGGCTAAGCAGATAATGATGATGGATTCTGTGAACTTTTCATGGATTATTGCTAGATTTAATCTGCCTAGCTTTTTCACAACTATGTTGGGGTCGGCTTCCAGTCTAACCGGATGCAGCTGAATACCAGAATTTTACATGGAGCGACTGCGTGTCTGACCTCCACAACCCAGTAACTGGGTAATACGATACCCCTGGGTAAGACTCGTTGTCAGGCTTTAAGGCTTCTAGGGACGAGCCGTAACGACTGTCAAAGATACACGAATGACAGCCGGGACCAACGGCTTAGCGTGTTTTTCGAGGCACGGAGGAGTCTCGGTATGAAAAGATGGTCATCCATCTACGGACCCAACCCGGCAAGCGTAGCTTAACCTGATGGATCGACCCGTGCGGCTGTTATTACTTAGCCACGAGCTATATACGAGTCTGTAGATTATTGAGATTGTAATTTACAAAGTTTTACTTTTCTCTTGTAGGTATCGTTAAGTGCTATGAGAATCTATCTAAATTATGTCCTGATGAAGATATTAGACAGGTAATCTTGGGATTAACTGCCAAATTTGTGTAGGCCGTATTAGGCTAAAACTCGTAAAATTTCACTTATCTACATAAAATCGTTACCAATACCTATGTCAATACCAATCGTCACCTATGTCACCATAGAATTAGTAATACTTGTGTTTTTAGGGTTCCGTACCACAAAAGGAAAAAACGGAACTCTTATAGGATTACTTCGTTGTGCGTCCGTTAGTCTGTCAAGACCCTTTTTTCAGGAACGCGTAGAGGTATCAAGCTGAAATAAATATTAAATACGTTAAATACGTATGGTCCCCTAGATTTTTTACAAAAATCAAGCTTCTAAGTCAACGCATTAAAAAAAATACGGTCATTTATGCGACATATTTTAATCTTTGCAAATAATTAAAAACCTACAGGGTACTTCCCGTTGCCCTAGAACCGTAAAATTTGGCAGGAAGCAAGTTCTCACAGCACAAGTAAAAAAAAAAGTGCGAAAATTGTTAATTTGTAGTTTTATCACAATTTTTTTTTACTATTTTATACTAATATTTGCAGTTGGAGAATTCACCGTGATGTATATCGATGTATGGGAGGACATTTTTTTCAATTACAATGTTAAGTTTTTCGGATAAATTCAACCCAACTTCGGAACCCTTCATTGTGCGTGGTTTGACACGCACTTGGGCGGTTTTTTTTGTTGAGTACCAAAAGTACTCGATTTAAGTGCCATGACGCAATAAAATCTATGGGAATGGAGTCCCGGCGGAACACTAACCATAAATGAACACCATGTCCCGTACGCTGTCCAATTAACTTGATAATTGCTAAGCCATCAAGCTTTATTATTTCACTACTAATAGTCAAAGCTTGTAAACTAAATTGCTAATACCAGCTTAGAACCTGTTTATTAAGTATTTATTGCACTCAACTAACATGTTATTTGTTTCTATTGTGTATGTGTCATTAAGAAATAAATACAACATACGTATAATAAATCTTATACTAGTATAAACGAGCAATATTTGTATACATATATTTGTAACCATGTTCTCGAAAACGGCTCTAACGATTTCGATGAAAGTTGCTATATAGACCCTACAGTGGCGAATTACAGCATGGCATATTAAATTAGTAAGTACTTACTATCATGGCAGCATGGAATTAATATGAACTTTCCTAGACTATTAAATGAGCATTCTCTATTTTCACCAGAGCAGAACTCGGTCGCCCAGGTAGGACTAGTCAATTCGAAATCATCCAGGTCTGGATGGTTTCGAATTTTCCATGACAATTATAATATTATTATCTTAGCATCTATTCATTATGTGCCGTATACATGCGTGATATCCATACCATGGGGATTGCATGCAATCCCTACGATACATAGAAGCATAGTTTTTAAAACAAATAATAACCTACTGATATAAACCCAAGAGCAGTGTTGGTCCGCGAGAGTAGTGGTGGCCCAGCGGTAACGGCTGCGAGTTACGAGTTGTAGGTCGTGCATGCGAACCCTGACAGACGCTTTACTTTGTCTAAATTATTTCATTACCACTCCTCTCAAAACGGTGAAGGAAAACATCGTGAGGAAACCGGCATGTCCTAGAACCAAAAATTCGAAGACGTGACATCCACCAACCCGCACTGAAATATATAAATAAATGTATTTTCTTTCTTTTTTTCTTTCTTTCACCAGGCTCGCGTGGTGGATTAAAGCCCTCTCACTGGCAGGAAGCTCCCTCTCACTGGCAGGAAGCCTGTGTCCCAGCAGTGGGAACATTATAGGTTGAATATGCATGTATGACATACATCCTGAAATTTTTGCTGCTCTAGTTTAAAGCACACCTTGTAGCGCTTTCATCAAGAACCTACCTCAGACATTAAACCTACATGGTCGTCATATGATCGAACTCAATGAATTTTAAAACATATTTTAACCTCTGAGTTTTTTTGGTGTTTCTTCTCAGAGTAGACAGGAAAAACCGACCTCGTCGAATATTAATTTAAAAAAAACTGTGCTATTTTAAACAATTTAGAGAATAAATACATTTACCTTATTACGAAATGTTTGTCTGAAAAATAGTTGTCTCACAGAAAATTTAATTTGAGCCAACTACTCCATATAAATATCTATCTAGTTACATAAAGGGATACAAAAGATTTAGGTTGAGGTTATCAATAGGGTGGGTCAGGTGAAGTGGGTAGAAAATGTCACGGGTGATAGAGAGGCGAAGGAAGTAAGGTCGAGCTCAATACATAGGTTGAAGTTGTGGGGTATGTAGAGTAGTGGGAAACGATCGAGCTTATGATTGGCTGGAGAAATTGATTATTCTAAATTTGAATGTCAATTCAAAAGAAGTTAGCGATTTTACGCTTTGCGGTCATTCTGCCATACAAACGTAGTTTGATGATTTTTAAGTGTTGAGGCACCAACCGACGATTATCCCTGTATGCACTATACAAGTGCACCCAAGGACAACCCCCGGTTGGTGTAAGACTATTGCAGAACATAGAAACAAAACATATTGGGCTATGGATTTGGATGGCTATAATAAATTGATTACCTGCAACTATGGAAAGACTATGGCCCCTGCCTGACCAATATTTTATATAAAATACACAGGAAAATGGCAGGGGGTGACTTGCACACTCAATAATGGGCCCCCGAAAACGGTCGCTAGCACAAAGTGTCGTAGCGACAAGGGGGCAACATGTCCTTTTTTTTTCGGTGGCCGGACGCGAGAGATCACCGCCGCCTATCATCTCCACGAGGACACGGCGATGCTCCACCCAAGCCGAGCAGACCTCCACCGTATGCTCCACCGTGTCTTCCAGGCAATCCACATAATGGTGACACTCGGGCGTTTCCTCCCGCCTTATCCTGAACAGGAATCTCTCGAAACAGCCGTGCCCGGTGAGGACCTGTGTCAGGTGGAAGGTGAGGACGCCGTGGCGCCGCTCTAGCCACTCCTCAAAGAGGAGTCTTATCGCCGCAATTGTGGTGTGCCCAGGGGCAACATGGTCTGAGGTGCTTATGAGGAGTGGAGAGGTATTCCACGGCTATCAAGACAATCCCTACAGTGCGGTCAAGATCCCTACCAGCATCTTACTGGAATACTTCCTTCCTCCGAGCACGTTTGCTCTTGCGAATCTCCACTCAAGCCAGCCAATTAAGGCAAGAATGAGGTGGGAGCTCCGTTCCTTATCAGTGTTCAATCCAGCCGACCAATAAAGGCAAGCCAGAGGTGAAAAACAAGACTTCTCCCGGGAGATAGGGTCTGTGGAGTCGCTACTGCCCAACTGCTCGCCACATGCTGCCCTGCGGGTTTTTGTATCTCTCTTGGTCTGGCTTCTAATCCCAGACGCGTTCCGGCAAAGTAAACTCTACCGGCACAGACCTAGAGTTCGGAGCGCGCAAGTCCCACCACGACGTCAACGTAGAGATACGGCGGTGGGATAAATAATTATTATTATAGATAATTTATTCAAAAGTTCAAATAAGATTATTTTGAATAGATACATTTAGTAGTTTTTATATCTAATCGCCCAAAGGTCTGTTCATAAAATTTTACACGCTCGTTTTCGTTATAAATCATCGTGTATTTCACTAAATATTTTATTTATTTATCTGTAAATAAATAAATAAAAACTAGATAAATAAATACTAAATAAATAAAATTAAGTAAATAAATAGCATAACTAAATAGCATGCATATTAGCCACGCCGCCAACGAACTCAGCCCGGCGGCGGCGGCCAGCCGGTTCTTAACATGCGGTCAATTAAAGGGTCAAGCAGGTAGGTACTGTTTTTTTTTTACTTTCGGGATGTTAATATTGATTAACGAACCCTAAAAAATAAACAGTGTAGATTAATAACATAAAAAGAAACGCTTTTTTAGGTAAATATTTAATTCATGTTACGCAAACTGAATTTTCATTTATCTTGGTTACAAGGCTGGTCAAAATTAAATTGACTCATTAATTTAATCTTCTCTAATTAGTTTTTATTAAACCCGTACCTAATCATTTTCTTTGTAAATGCGATATTATAATTATATTTTGTTACCTAAATAATCATTACTGCTGATAAGGAATTATTACAACAAACACTAATTACTTACGTGAACGGCATTACGTCTCCCTCTTCTCCTTCATTATTGGACATTATTGACATCAACCGACCGACATCAACTGACCATTTAACCGCCTCTGTGGCCTATTGGTTAGACCACCTTTCTCAGACCCAGAAGTCCTGAGTTCGATTCCTAGTGGGGGCAAAATATTCTGCTCGGTTTGGTTAGTAGTAGGGCTTGTTCTAAGTCCGCCTGGCTAGCTACCACCATCTTATCTAAGTCTGTCGCCAGCATTGTTGTGTTTTGGCAGGTAAGATAGCCAGTTCCTCTGTAATTGAGGTTTCCGGGTGAAGCTCGCTTCCACCTTCGGCCTGATCATCATTTACCATCAGGTGAGATGCAGGCCAAGAGCTAATCGTTATGGAAAAAAAAAACGGTGAAGGAAAACATCGTAAGGAAACCGGGACTTATAGTTATGACTAGCTGTGCCCGCGACTTCGTTCGCGTAGAATAGTGACTTTTCGGGCAGCATATTTTGAATTACATATACCGTCGTTTGGGTAGCTAAACATTTACTTTACAGTAATGCTTCTCTGTATACGATATTTGAAGTATGGCCATCGGGGATGAAAGCATACAGGCTCCTAGGATTGCTAGGAAGGATTTCAATCTCCGCTCCACTTTCTGGATCTTCTATCGATCTTGACACCATTCTATTGATTGTATGCGCAACTCGATCAGCATTCAGCCGTGACTGGCGTTCGTCTGCAGTTTCTTCTTGCCGAAATTCCCTTACTCGTGCTCTCTCAGCTAATAAATAATTTTCCTCGCTCTGACGGGTTTGCTCATAGTTTTCTCTAGCTGTTTGTAATCTTTGTCGATATTCATCATCATTTTCAAGAAGTCTATTATTGTTGTGTCGCTCTCGATCAGCTGTTAATCGAGATTCACGATCGAAACTACTTTCCAGCTCTCTAGACCGCAAAGTTCGTGCTCTTTGAGAGCTCAAACGAATTTCCCTATCAGTGAATGTCTCAGACTCACGCGATAGTGCATGAGCTTCACGATCAGCAGTGAGACGTATTTCTCGTTCTTCCTGTGTTTCCTGAGACCGGGCATTTGCTGTCCGAACTCTCTGAGAACTCAGACGAATTTCCCTATCAGTGAAAGTCTCAGACTGACGCGAAAGTGCATGAGCTTCACGATCGGCAGTGAGACGTATTTCCCGTTCGTCCTGTGTCTCCTGGGATCGAGCATTTGTTGTCCGTACTCTCTGGGAGCTCAGGCGGGTTTCCCTGTCAGTAAAAGTCTCAGACTCACGCGATAGCGCGTGAGCTTCGCGATCGACAGATAAACGTGCCTTTCGTTGTTCCCCGTTTTCCCTATTTCGAGTTGTCATCATTCGAGAACGATTTGAACTCAGTCGAGATTCTCGCTGAGTTAAAGTTTCTGCAGCACGAAACCTAGCCTGATGTTCCCGAGTTGCAGAGAGCCTTGCCTCACAACTTTCCTCAGATTCCTGCGATCGAACTAATCTCATCCTTTTAGCATTTCTGCTACATTGGGAGAGGTTGGATCTTTTTCGAGGCATTCTTATAATAAAATAGTACTTATTACTTAACATACAGTTATTTAGTAAACACGTACTATCGTAAACAATTAAATTATAAATACTTACAGATACAGTCTAAAATTATCACAGTTTAAGTAATAAGTGTTAAGACGTGTAAACCAAACGTACTAACTTTATAAAACAAAAGAACTGCTAGAAAAATTAATTACAAACCTGAGGTAATGAACTTATACTTAATAAAGAAAATCAAGAAAAGAAATGCCTAACCTTATACCAAATACTTATAATATTTATATACAAAACCTAAATACAAATTAAGATAAGTATACCAAAAATCAATAAAAGAAATGCCTAATCTATAACAAATGCTTCCAATATTTATTTACAAACCCTAAATAAAAATTAAGTAAATACCTAAAAATCAAGGAAAGAACCGCCTAACCTATACCAAATACTTACAATATTTATTTACAAAATTTTAAAGAAAAATAAGAAAAAGAACCTAACCTACAAACCCTAAAATATAAATAAATGAAATATGCAAACAGTCAGTATTCAAGTAATTCGCAATAATCGAATACAACTATTCGCCTATACTCTCCCAGGATACGTGCGTTCGCTACGAATAACTGAATCCTTATGGCAGCGGCGCATTTTTTTTTTTTTTTTGAAACGGGCATCTCGCAGTTTTGACCACTAAGGTCTTGGCTGCTTAACCGGACTTTCCTGTGGGTGCCTTAAGCTGCTACACTCAAAGCCTCCAGCCAGGGGCAAAAAACTAAACTAAATTAAAACTAGGCGAACGCTCGCTAAGGGCACCCCCTGTGGGGTACGAGCCTCGGCTTAGGGCGTCGCTGAGGGGAGGACAGCAAAAAGGGACAGGCTGGATCAAAATTGGTTTAAATCATGATTATTATGCGGGGTAGTTTAAAGCTACGTGCTCAGCGGCAACAACTTGCTGGCACCTCGTTTTCGAGCAAGGGTCGGGGAGTCAGCGGCGCAGCTCTCAGCGCGCTTTATATAGCCACGGACGCTCAGGCGCGAGGCGTGTAGTACGTACTCTGTACGTTAAAAATGTTCGCCGTGATTCTTTAAATTGACATAACTTTTTTATTTATGAACCGATTGACATGAAATAAACACTAAATGTTAAGTGAAGCTTACTACAATATATTAGTGAAAACCGTATCTAAATCGAATAAGCCGTTTCTGATATTAGCGTGCACAAACACACAGACAAACAGACAAACAGACAAACAGACAAAAAAAATAATAATATCAATTTCGGGTTCGGCATCGAAATAATAACAACCCCTGCAATTTTTTTTTTATATATTTCCATTGTACAGACACCACTTTTCTACAATTTTATTATATGTATAGATAAGTCTAAAATCACCAACCCGTCTTGAGCAAGAGTGGTGGTAGATGCACTGCGACAGTAATAGGTGAGTTATTACTATTGAAAGGAGGGTAAATTTTGTATGGTGTAAAATGTGTTTTAAAATTTACTTAATATTCCCTCCGACCCATGCTCGATGATGCGCCAGCCCGCGTCGAAGCTGAGCCTGTAGCTTTAAATTCTCCTGAAAATAATAATTACCCACTTGTGATCCAGCCTGTCCCATCTTGCTATCCTCCCCCAGTGACGCCCTAAGCCGAGGTTCGTATCCCACAGGGGGTGCCCTTAGCGAGCAGTCGCCTAGTATATAAGTTATTTTATGCCAATACCTGTAGGCTTTAATTTAGTAGCTTAAGGCAGCCACAGGATAGCTCGGTTAAGTATTCATGACCACAGAGGTAAGCTTTTTCATCACGAGATGCCATGAGAAAAAAAAAAAAACAGTGGCACTCCGGGAGTACCGATAGAAGTGACAACATGAAAAAAAAAATCGGCACCACGGTAATCAACGCGTTGATGTCTTTTACTCCACTCACCGTGACAATCAACGCGTTGATGTCTTTTTAATGGTCAAAAGCTGGTGTCATCACGGTGTCGCAAAATCAATAGTTTACCATCTCAAAAATGCCTAACGCGCCTATAGAGATTTCACTTTAAAAAAAAAGTTTGTTTCACATTAATAGAAATAAAAACAATAAATAACTAACCCAAGTCGACAGTGTTTTGCTGAAATTGCTCACAATTACCTATTATCCGACAAAATTGCCTTCCGTATATAAGACTTGTTACGTCATGGAGGTTCGGCCAAATTTGGGTCGCTAGGTGACTGAGAAACATTTGAGGTACAGGCCAGAGAAAAGAGAAATGTTCCGAGTCTGATACAGTTAGGTATGAATGAATATAATCTAAAACTATATAATAAAGCTGAAGAGTTTGTTTGTTTGAACGCGCTAATCTCTGAAACTATCAGTCGAATTTGAATAAAATATTTCATTTGGTTTTTAATTCTTGAGGAAGGATATAGGCTGTTAGAGAAGTAATAAACCTCTTCTAATTTTTAATACTTTAAGATGCTTATCTTACTATATTATATTAATCCTAATAATATTATAAATGTGAAAGTTTGTATGTTTAGATGTTCGGATGTTTGTTACTCAATCACGCTAAAACGCCCTGATGGTATCCCTCCAGTATTTATTTATAAATGTGCCCACGTTCTGGTATCCCCTTTAACACTGATTTTTAATAAATCCCTCAGCTCAGGTATCTTTCCTGATTCGTGGAAAAAAGCTAAAATTATTCCTATCCATAAGAGTGGTGAGAAGGACAACATAAAAAATTATAGACCCATCTCTATCTTGTCTACCTTTGGCAAGGTCTTCGAATCCTTGGTTTGCCCATACATTCAGGCACACTTCAAACTCTATTTGAGCTTTTCTCAGCATGGCTTCGTGAGTTCCAGGTCTACTTGCACTAATCTAGCGACTTTCACAGAAATGCTATCGGATGCCATTGACTGTGGCAAGCAGATCGACGTGATTTATACCGACTTTAGCAAAGCCTTTGACCGTGTACCTCACCATTTACTTCTGTCGAAGTTATCTGCGTATGGTATCACTGGTACACTCTATAACTGGCTAAAGTCTTACCTCGAAAATCGTTTCTTCTTTGTTGCAGTTAATGGTTTTCTATCTGGAACCTACAAGACGTCCTCAGGGGTTCCCCAGGGGTCACATATTGGACCAATTCTATTTAATGTTTTTGTTAACGATATTCCACACTGCCTGAAATTCTCGGATTGCTATATGTATGCAGACGACCTAAAATTCTCTAGGATAATCGAATCTAAAGATGACAAAATATTGCTTCAACAGGATTTAGACTCGTTAGTTAAATGGTGTAACGACAACGAAATGAGTTTAAACGTAAAAAAGTGTTTCTACGTGAAATACACTCGGAAAAAGAATAATATTGCTAGCTTATATTACGTGGGCACTAACGCTATCCAAGAGGTGAACCAAATAAGGGACTTAGGAGTTATATTCGATAAAGCTTTGACATTTGTACCTCATGTTGACGGCGTCATCAAAAGGGCTTCTAAAATGCTGGGATTTGTTGTGCGGAATGTTGCTGGTTTAAGCATAGTCGTACAAAAATCATAATGTACAACTGTCTCGTTCGCAGTACCTTAGAATATTGCAGTACAATATGGAGACCTCACTACTCCACGCATATCCTTCGACTGGAGCGAATACAAAAGAGATTCCTTTGGCATCTGGCCTTTGCTACCGGAAATGCAAAAAGGATAAGATCATACGAAGCCCGATTGTCTTATTTTAAGATGATCTCATTGGAAAAACGAAGCATAATTATTGATTCCTTATTCCTATATAAGCTCTTCAGATGCAAGATTGATTGCCCCCTATTACTATCCAAATTTCAGTTTCGGGCCCCTGCTAGAATCCCTCGTGCTCCAATTGCTCCCTTACACACCCTCCACTCCGCAGAACAGTACTTGGTGCAAACTCTATCGTTCCTCGTCTTTGCAAATTATTAAATGGCTCCAGTGATCTTGTTGACGTGCATTATGACTCTTATGCCAGCTTTCATAGAATAGTTACCAGTTCCTAATGTAATATCTGATTGTTGTTTTTCTTTCCTCTTTTATTATTGTTGATCATATAGTTTCTTTTATTTTTCCTTATATTCATTCCATCGCGTAATTTTAATATCTTGTTAATTTTAAGTATTATATTAGTCTGGCGCTTGTAAGTTAAAGGGGCATGCGGTGCTAACCTGTAATAAATTGTTATACTAACCCTACATTATGGTAGATTTAACTTTGACTATTTGTAGTATAAACAAGTGTTGGTTGGTCAATAAAGAATAAAGAATAAAACGGCTGAGCGGATTTGGATGAAATTTGGCACACAGATAATTTATAAGCTGGATTAACACATAGGATACCGGGGTACTATGTTCCGGTGGCATAATTTCTAACCTCTACGCAGGCGATGCCAAGGGCATAAGCTAGTGATTAATTTATTTAAAAAGGAACCCTTTCTTATTTTAGAATTCCTGTAATTGGCTGGTCGTAGAAGTATGCTTCAGAATGATTCCTAAGCTCTTATTCTTCTCTATCAGATATTTACCTACTACCCTCTTCCCAAAATGACTCTTCATAAACTGAAACACGCTATAATCTATACAAATAAATAAAATTGAAGTATCTGTTTATAATGTCAAAATAACAGCTTTTTACTAAGTGCATATGAAAATATTAGAGAGCAGTAGTGGCCCAGTGGTAACGGCCCCAACTTACAAGTTCTAGGTCGTGGGTTCGAACCTACGCAGGCGCTTTACTTTGTATAAAAATATTTTCATCACCACTGCTCTCAAAACGGTGAAGGAAAATATCGTGAGAAAACCGGCATGTCCTAGAACCAAAAATTCGAAGACATGTGACATCTACCAACCCGCACCGGGCCCGCGTGGTGGATTACAACCCAGTCCCTCTCGAAGAGAGGAGGCCTGTGTCCCTGCAGAAGGAATATTATAGGCTGATTATGATATGAAAATATTTATAACAAAAAACAATTATTTCTCACATTTTAGAAAAAAATTAGGGTCCACGCGGGTGAAGAGATCCAGCATAAAAACGCTAAAAAAATTATGAATAATTAATCTTCCATAAAGGATTTTTGTTAGAAACGAATCTATAAACAAAGAAATTTGAATATCTAAATTTGTACGTCTAAATATAGAATTATTATGTTATTACCAGGTTTATAACCCGAAAAGGTTCTCGTAGCAACAACGCCTCCCCATTACAGTCGAATGTGGAAGCATGTAGGTATATTATAATCTAGTACCTGGGTGACCGAGCTCTGGTGAAAACAGAGAATGTTCATTTAATAGTATAGGAAACTTCATACTAATTCATGTGTAGTATTTAAATACTAATTTCATGCTGCCATGATAGTAGGTACTTACTAATTCCATGCTGCCATGTCATTATTATATGAAGTGTGTTTAAACTTTGGGCGATCGAGATCTGCTCGGATGAAAATACGGAAAAAACAATTTTTCCCAGATATGAGACCTAGCTAGATCAATTTTTCGCCCCCGTAAACCCCTATATAGCTTTCAGCGAGATCGTTAGAGCCGTTTTCCAAAACGTGATTACAAATATATATATATATAAATAGCTAATTTAATAGTATAGGATATGTAAGTTTTCCTGCGAACGCAAGATCCCCAAGCGGAATATTAATATATAATAGCAATATGATCCGGCTGTTTAGATAATTACGACCAACAATAACAAAAGTAAACAATATAAACATGTATTTTAATATAGATGCTGATTTGAACTTGCCACTTCCTGAACTTCTACGTTGAGAAATAATGGAAACAAAAACAATAGAAGAGGTATCGTGTTACCCCGTAACTAGTTTGTGGAGGTCAGATAGGCAGTCGCTTCAAGTAAAATACTGGTATTCAGCTGCATTTGGAAACACTGGAAGCAGACCCTAATTTAGTTGGGAAAAGGCTAGACAAATGATGAGGGTAATGAATAACAGTAAGCAGTGATCTATGAACGAAAATACCTATTGATTATTATCAGTGTAACATAATGAGCCTATAATGTTCCCACTGCTGGGATACAGGCCTCCTCTCGGTAAGAGGAAGGGGCCATCATCTACTTACCCGCACTGGGCTCACGTGGTGGATACCACGTGAGCCCAGTGCGGGTAAGTAGATGTCACGTCTTCGATTTTTTGGTTCTAGGACATGCCAGTTTCCTCACGATGTTTTCCTTCACCGTTTTGAGAGCAGTACTGATGAAATAATTTACACAAAGTAAAATGGCTATCTAGGTTCGAACCTATGACTCGTAATTCGCGGCCGTTAACACTAAGCCACCACTGCTAACAATTGTAAGGAACATTATTGCTCCAAAGACATTAATCGATTTCAGAATACCAGAAATTTCATGCACTTACTTTTTTGGTACTTATATGGCAATCTTTTTTGTGTGTTCATTACATTGCAGTCGAAATTGCAACGAATACCTTCGTTTTTTTAAAATATATCTTTTCTTGTCTCCATGTTTTTTTCATGGACTTACTTGGTCCGCCACCTACCTACGGGAGGTAAGTCTTAAAGATTACTCGGAGGTCCTTAAGAGATTTCCGGCTTACACGACTTCGCTTCACCGTCTTAGTGAACTTCGCCACTTTGAAAATGCCAACGTAAGCATTTTGTGAGAATAACTTAATATTTACCAATAAATAAGTAGGTTACTCTACTAACTCAAGTTAAGTTAGGTCGGTCGTATCCGTGATTACATTCGGTGTCGTGTAAAGTATCGATCGGGACTTTTGTGGAAATCGGTTCAGTAGTTTGGGCTGTACAAGGGAATAAACTTACTTACACATATTCATAATCCTTTCTCTCTCGATCCCGTAGTCAGTTAAAAAATAAAAATTATAAATCTCAAACCCAACTACGACAAAAGTCATCTAAAAAGGTATAAACAATTCATCACAGACAGACATATTAAAAATCCGGAGGCACACGTGTTAGGGCATTTTTATTTAAATTATTTTGGGGTTATAATATATATATTTTTGAAATATGCTAACTAAGCCCTTTCATTTGATACCCAACATGGCATCATATTTTTTTTTATGTTTTTAGTTCATGACTTTATGTCCTCTAGAGGGCGCTATTTTCAATTGAATGTGACAACACAGCCTATACCCAGCGGACAATCAAGACGCTTCTAACGATACCTCATTTGTCAAATTATGATGGGCAGTTTAGAAGTTATGAGGTAACAGATGAACATACATACATACCGGTCAAAAACATAACCCTCCTTTTTGCTTCGCTGTAGTCGGCAAAAAATGAGTAATGTGCACCTGGCTGGATCTTAATTTTAATTTTATTTATAGTTACGTGCTATAGCTTGAAATTAATCACCAGATTCTATCTTACAAATCATCTGAACAGTACCTAAAACACTGTCTCGCTCTTCTCGAAATACAAGTTTTCATTCATAAACCCAACGTTGAATGAAAGTATTTATAGACGGCGAGACTCCATAAAATAAAGCACTAAGTACCAATAGTACGGGTAGTACCAGGAATTTTGTCTGGCGCTGTAATCTGTCTGTTGCATTTATACCTGGAATTCCTCCTTCAATCCAGGAAAGTAGGTAGCCGCGTAAATGTGTCCTACATTTCAATAACAATCGTGTAAATGTCAATAACAGTTTGCAGTATGACAGCAATTTGCTGGCAGCTTTTTGAATGGTTTACCTACAATTTATATGGCTAAATATTTTCCAGTAAGTATGAAGGTAAGCAGATTAGTCAGTATTTCGGCCATGGCGGCCAATCTCTATGGAGACTAGCCTTCGGCGCGGGAGATACTATAGTGCACAAGTGTGTGCGCAGACACAGCTGCACTTTCTCTCCCCTCACTCTCATAGCCCAATGGGACATCAATCCGACACTATCCGAGAGAGATCAGGCGCAAGACCAACGGCCTCGTTAGTCTCGTGGTCACAACCGCGACTGCTGAGCGTGGGTCCGGGTTCGATTTCCAGGACGGACAAAGTGTTATTGGGTTTTTCCATTTGTAATTTCTTAGTAACAGCCCGGAGTTTGAAGCTGGCGGTGTGATACCCCCGTGCCTCGGAAAGCACGTTAGGCAGATAATATGTAGGCTATAACATGACATCACATTTTAACGACGACAATATAAACAAAGATTTCAATCGTAGATAGATTGGCCCCGCCGCATCAAAAGGTCGTGTTTCTGTTTGGTTTAGACACCTCAGACACACAATGTCGCAGAGACTTGATTGTCACGGAAACGCCATTATTATTGTGCGAGCTCACTCTGTATGGACACTTTTTCGCGTGACTTCAGGGCAAATCTACGATTTAAATCTTTGGATATAAAGGTCAAATGTTACAGGAGCCTTGTTAATTGCCATTTATTTGGATACTAGCTTCTGCCCGCGACTTCGGCCACGAGCGTATAACCATCCTCAAAAATTGTGCTATCCAATGAAAAAAGAATTTGTCAAATCCGAATGGTAGTTCCAGAGATTACTTACCCCCTACATGTAAACATACAAACAAACAAATTTTACCTCTTTATAATATTAATATAGATGTGCAAACCACACGTGTAACATGACCACTGTTATCTCAACCCTATAAAGAATAGACAAACCTCTTTTTAAACAAAGTGATATTTTTTCCCCATTTTGTTTTATCACGCCGTAGAAATTAGAAATCTCTCTACAATCTATCATTTTGTCTTTCATTTTTACGATGATCAATCATGATAAAAATTGAAATTTTTCCTAAAAAAATAAAGAATGCTTACCTACTGTTGAGCTGGGAATCAGCCCAAAGCCTTACACTGCAAGAATACATGGATTAAAATACATATTTTCCTTACCCAATCAAAGACTATTGACTAAAAAAGACACCAAATCAATGCTCTTTTTCTATCTGACCCTACCTTAAACTATGTTAAGCCGAGGTACGGTTGGCAGCAAAGGTTGGCAGCGACTTACGATAATGGAACACGTGGTGTCCTACATTAATTACTTAGTAGAGTCGAACATTCCTGACAACGCTGCTAAGCCCTTGTATATTTTTATAGATTAACTCCTGAATCTATTCACGGACGTAGGAGTATTTTTGCTTGCTATCTAAGACTTATTTGAAGAAAGTTATCGGATAGATAGAAATTATGTTGTAATTATAAGGCTCTTAGGTAGTGTTCACTGATGAACAAAGGGTTTCTAATTACAGCTGCTGGTTTGAAAATAAATATATTTATCTCTTCATAAGGCAACCACAGTATGTATATAACTAGTTTCGCATAATCATAACCAAACCTGGTTCCGATTATAACCCAAAATGAAATCGCACAACAGACAAGCACCAATAACCATGATAAAATAACTACTGTAAAAAGTTTAGTCTACAAAATTATTGCTACAAGTTCCGCGTTTTGTTATTATATTGGAAACTCTTCAGTTCAGCTTTGTCTTTAGGTGGCCATTGTTACTGCGATTACTCTAATAATTCAGATGTCGAGATATAGCAGACCATTTACCGCCAAGTGTGCATAGGCCTTAAAACATTCGAAAATCTAATTTCGTTTTTATGTAAACCTTGAGTGAAAACTAAGTCTTCTGTTCTGGAGCGGGAATTAAACTCGTATTTTTACAAATGATATTGTTGGAATTCTTATTGCTAAATCTAGTCGAAATGTCTGTAAAAATCTACATGAAAGGTCACAGTCTGATCTAGAATCAATTACAGTATTTGTATCCCTGTAAAAGCTTCCCAAGGGATATCCTACTAATCCAATTCTAAAATCTACTAAATCGCAATCTCTTAAAAAATAATAACAAAAACAAAAATATCTTTCAATTCTTTATGTTCTGACATTTTCACTGTGATCCTCTTATCTCGAGAAAGGATAATAATAAGGGTAATACAAATATGAACCCGACTCAATAATGAAGAGGGCAGGAAGTTGGTCATCACGATATATTATTTACCTATTGTCCGGTGAAGGGATAAAGGGCACGATTTGTGTTTGGGTAATTTTCTACAACTGTGTCTGTAGATGGGGATATAATACATTTTATTGAATGGAAAATTTCGTTAGAAAGGTCCTATTATTTTGAGAAGAAAGATCACTGTAGCCTTCTGAGTCTCATAACTTTAGCTTTTAACTTTTATTATTTTATCACGTTTCTGTGAATTCTGTCTACTTACGAATGTTAAAAAAAGTGAGGAGTTTATTGTGTGGTGTGGCAGTATATTCTACTTACCATCAAAACCTAAACCTACTTGTATATAGCCTCTTATTCGGTAATGATACTGATATGTCTGAGACGAGAAAAGTAAAATAAAAGTCGAAAGAGCGACCCACTAAACATATACCAGTTACCTCCGTCGACTCAGACGGTTTGTTGAGAAAGGGAACAGGGAATGCTCCTGAACTCCTGTTTTTTCTGTATTTGCGTATTTTTCGTGATCATTATTTATTATCGTAGACGAAATTATCGTAGACGTTCACGTCCACGTCACGGTATCACGATAACACAGGCAAGTAAGTAAAATTTATGGATTATATGGAGAAGCAATCAAATTTCCGTCCACGATAACGTTAAAATGTGCAGGTATTTCCATACATTTTATGGACTTGGACGATAATATTATCGTGACGTCAGACAATAACTATTCGTATTGCTATAATTTTAACAAATCACAAATGAAATACCTACTGACAATCACTTACGCACAGGTTGTTAAAAAAAAGAACATCCGTTTTTTTTTCGGTGAAAATGTAAACCGTTATTTTCCGGCGCGATAGTGTCTGGTCTGTCGTCGTACTAATTAGACGAAGCCACTTCACCCGAGGGCCCTCGCTCTAAGGCAAAAGAGATTCTTTGCGGGAGTACACCGACGCGGTCTACTTAATTTACATGCATTCTGACATCTATGCTGAGATCGAAATGAATGAGAAAGTGAGTTAACTACCGCTTACGTGTGGAATGGATTGAGAAATCAGAGTTGTGTCAGCTCCATTTGAGATATTGATTTAGAAATTAAATTGGAAATAAGTAAATATTTTCAGTATTTGCTCATGTTCGCCTTGAGTGTTTAAAAATCTTATAATTTAATCTAATTTCTCTAGTCAGGTAAGTGTAGGTAACTCGTCTCGAAAAAAAATATCTACAATAACTAATACTACATAGAATGGAAAAACAAAAGCTCTATCTTAAATTAAATCAAACTCAAACACACAACCTTTTAGAACCAGTACTCTCTGTTTTACCTACAACAGATAAGAGGTGATACATTAATTCCCCTATTGAAAACGTTGTTTGATAAAGCAACACCCTGTTAATGGCACGTTAGCTGATTAACTTGGGGGATTGCGACGGGGACGATGGCATCCGCGAGTGAGACACGGCTTTATTAAATTATTTTACTTAATTATCTATGTCTATTCAACATGAATTATAAATGAAGTCGTTTTTAGTGTCTGTTTGTTTTACCGCGTTGTTCTTCTAAACTACGCAATGGATTCTGATGCGCTTTTCATCATCATTTAGATCATTTATTAGAATTTCGTAAAGTTTATGTGTCCACGTTAATCCTAATTAATATTATGCGAAAGTGAATTTGTTTGTTACGCTTTCACGCTAAAACGGCTGAACGGATTTGAATAAAATTTTGATAAATTGGCACATGCGCAGACCATGACCTGGAGAAGGATGTGGGTTACTTTTCATCCTGGATCGCAGACGAAGTCGCGGGCAACAGCTAGTTGTGGAATAAAAAAAAAAAAATTATGTTCTGCATGAGATTCACTGATTTACATTATTTTGCAAATGCATTTGCATTATTTAAGTAGCGAATGGAGTCCATGCCATCGTTTGGACAGAAATATTTATGCATTTTGCGCTTTTATCATTTCTAACTTGACGATAGTATCGTGAACGTTCATAAAATGTATGGAAATACGTGCACGTTATAACATTATCGTGGATGGAAATTTAAAAACGTGTTCATATAATAGGCTTGTTTCATAAAAAATTTTTTTTAGTCCGGAAGGTAGATTAATCAAAAATATAGAACACATATTTTTTATATTTTAACGTAATCAAAATATTACGGCGATACATTGAGTTAAAATGTGGCATGACGTCACTGCTTGCTAGATTTTATACTGATTTGTGACGTTGCGAGCCCCCACTCCCCAACTTTAATGCGTGTTTTCTAAGTTATTTTTGATTAATATGATAAAGCAAAAAATACGTGTCTAATATTTTTTTATTATCTGAAAGACGGACTAAATAGAATTTCTTTTTTTTACCTAGGCAACTAACGTATTGTTATCATTCATCGTGATGCCGTGACGTGGACGTTGTACGTCCACTATAATACTGTCACGTTAGAAATAATAAAAGCGCCCATTGCCTATACGTGACACTTCATAATGAAAAACTGACACTTTTGGGCAGTCACAGACACAACTCTTTCCACTTAAATGATTATAGATTATCCAAACTATTGCTCAATTTAATTGAAACTACACCTATAGGTGTAACCCTAATACTGTGTTCATAATGGTATCCACTACGATATTTATTGAACGACCAATCCGCTCGGCAAATGTAGTATTTATGACGCTACGTTCATAACACCATTCATTATGATCGATCTACAGACTACATAAAAATGAAATTCCTTTGTGAAAATTGATCGACCAATAATGACATGTACTCTAAAACGAAACAAAAAAAAAATGCACACCAATAAATTAAACAGAAAAACTTTGAAACAGTACCTATTGCATGCCTCACAGCTACGCCAAATAGGGCCAGTTCAGCATATATGCCAGACAACTAGTGTCTCACGCTGGTTTTTAACTGTACCTTATGTTACGAGGACATCTTAAATCAGTTTTATTGTCAGTTCAGAATCAGTTTCATTTAAAATATTTGACTGACTAGCTAGAGCGTCAAATATTTTAATGATTCTTCATTCATTATCCACTCAGTGAATCCATTTGCTTGAATACTTTTCCCAAAAAAAAAAACAACTGTCTTCCAAAAAAACACTACAAAGTAAAAAATAACTTTAATTTCGAAAGTCGCTGTCGGTGTGTGGTTTTGCATTTTCGTTTTATGCCACCGACTTCCGAAAAAATACGTATTATTGAAGCTAACTCAAGAACTATCCAAGTAAAATTAATAAAATTTATATGGGACCACCTTGAAAGCATACCCTTTAAAAAAAAACAAAATCGGTTTACAATTGAGGGAGAAATGGGCGGATATACATAAAAAAATACGCTACGAACATATAACCTCCTCCTTTTTGGAAGCCGGTTAAAAATGGTTTGAACCCCGTACCTAAAATTACCGTAACCGCCAAAATAGTGCTGCGGGTGTCCCCCATAGCAAAGCATTATGCTGAGTGGAAGCCTTCTAGTCAAAGGCGATTTTCCTTTCTTTCTTTCATAAGTTGGCCGCTACCTAAATAGTCTTAGTAACCTTGCCAACAGCAAAGAAAAGTGTTATCCCGCTATGAAAACAATATCAAATGCATATATCTAACAGAACTGTTTTCTGTGCAGTGACCTGGCTAACAATGTAGGTGATATGTTATTTTTAACTTTTACTAGCTCAATGCCTGCCTGCCTGCGTTCAAACACAGTTTTTTTTTTGTAGGGACCTTCTCCGGCGCGCACACGACAACTTACCAAAGTTTCATCACACTAACACACTGCCATCTATACTAATATCTCTTGTTATTCGTAGTTCCTACTAATATTATAAATGTGAAATTTTGTGAGGATGGATGGATGTTTGTTACTCTTTCACACGAAAACGATTGAATAGATTTGAATGAAATTTAAAATTTAATAGCACACAGTAAGTTTATAACCTGGATTAACACATAGGTTACTTTTTATCCCGATATTCCCACGGGATCGAGACTTATACGGGTAAAACCGCGGGGTGCTGCTAGTAATATTATAAAGAAGTGAAATTTGTTTGTAAGTTTATATGTAGTGGGTAATCTCCGGAACTATCTGCAGTAGGTTTTTTTTTGCATTGGATAGCCCGATTCTTGAGGAAGGTTATAGGGCTCGCTGACAAAGTCGCGGGCAGAAGCTAGTATATATATAAATAAAAAAAGCAATTTTGTTTTCTACTAATTAATTATAGATACAGATAGATTCAAAAATCTCAGCAACACACAAGCGTAATGTAAACTATTTATAGTATTCTAATTGAATACACGCTTTGTAATGTGTCAACCTGTAAATGGAATGTAGCTGATTAACTGTAGGGGTTCCGGGGGTACTGGGTGGTGGGGGGTGATGTGGATGATACAAGTCGAAACTGAACCACCATACAATTTATGAGGGTATTCAGGAATAGTGATTTATTGTATAACGTCTTTGTATTCAAGTTCGTTTACGGATATCTAATACCTAATCAAATTAAAACGTAATTTTAGTTTTCTATTCTCTGAGAAATAGAAAGAAATAAAAAACAAAAAACAGTGGCACTCCGGGAGTGCCGACACAAGTGAAACCTTAAATAATACTTCCAAAACCTTTAAAGTAAAAATACTTGCATAGAACATTGATCCGTAACTTAATATAAATAAAGAGCACAATCGCGTTTACAAAAATGAGGAGTCGGTAATGGTGTCACGACTTTAATTGTTTTTCCCATCTCAAAAATGGCCAACGCGCCTAAAGAAGTTTTCACTTCATAAACGTTTATTTGCGGTAAACATGACGCAAAAAAAAGCTTAAAACATAATTAGAAAAACAAAATTAGAAAAGGTTCATATCGCTCAGCATTATGCTACCCTATACAAGACAGAGCCCCAGTGCTGGTTTTCAGTGACACCTGGCGCCGACGTAATGATGTCGACCGCAAAAAAATATTAAGACGCTGTACCAGTACAGCGTATTTAAAGAAAAATAATAGAAAAAAAAAAACATACCTAACCGTTCTTTTAACGGACTATTATCAAACGGCAGCAATGGTACACCCACAATTCGCCCCATGTTATAGGGGGCGAACCTATTGCCATGAACCTCTGCCTAACCTTTTGGGAATTACATTACAGGCGTGATGTTATGTAATGTGTCATTATTTTTTTTTTTTATCCGAGCTTCACTACACATGTAAAGCACTTAAAACAAATGAAGACCTTAAAGAGCAGCCAGCATTAATAATTTCGGAACAGAATGTTTCGTAACTTTTTACTGGAAATGGCGTTTTATTAATGTTTTTATACTCTCGCTATTGTGGTCGTTTACTCGATACTTAGTTGTTATTAACTGTCACCATGTCACAAAAAAAACTAACATTTTGAAGAAGCTAATTTGTACTATCCGAATTCTAAGCTAGTAGCTTTAAAGAATGTAGGTTTATTTTAATATAATGTATTTATTTTCAAGTTTTGAATATTCATTGAACGACTAATTCATTAGCAAAATTGAGAACAAATTAAGAGAGTGAATATTGTCATGAGATAAAATTCAACATCCTTTATACCGTACAGTATAAATATGTTCTTAATGTCCCTCGGCAAACTTCGTTTTTCGTCAGTTGTCGGATTTATATCAGTTGCGCTTTGCACTTGGTGCAGAGCGGACGCTCTCAATCGACTTGGAAGTATACACGTAGAGTTGTTAATACTCTTTTAACTTATTGTAATTTTTTTTTTATGGGAGGAAAGCTGCTAAAGTCGTAGGTACGAAAATAATTATACAGCTCTATAAAGTTCACACGGAAATCAAAACAAAACAAAACAGCAATAAAGCACTTAGTTCTGAATTCAAATTATCATACACAATAAATCTTATGATTGATGGACATGGAAATTAGCATATGTTTGTTTCGGAAATACGCTGATTCGCGAGGGGCATTAAGAAAATAGTTAGACTTTAGTTAGACATTAAATCAAAAAAACGAACTACAAAATAAAATAACCAAATTTTTGATTGACAGAGATTCAATTTCGAACGATGATAGCTAATTGGTTTATAGGAAAATGTTCCCTTATAATCTCATTTTAATTCGACGCTTAAGGCGCCGTCGTTATTTATTTATTCAAGAGTGGGTCGGCCATCCTGTCCCATAATTTCGAATGTTACAACTTATGCCTCTAGGGCTGCCCTTCGAGTTCCCTCAATCCCTGTGAGTTATAGAGAAGCTAAGCAGCTAACGGTTTGAATGGCAATAAGCTGAAAAATATTGGCTCGGTATCCTTTAGATTTCCTGAGCGAAACGAACTTTTATATGTTTTATATAAAGAAAAGAAAAGAAAGAAAGAAAATACGTTTATTTGCGGTAAACATGACGCAAAGAAATATAGTAAAAAAACACGCAAATAACAAATTGGGGGAAAAAATGCGTCAAGTCCACGCAAAACGGCCATCGCTCAGCATAAATGCTGCGACCGCATGCGAGACAGCGCCCCAGCGCTGATTTTCAGCGACAGCCAGCGCTGACGTGATGACGTCAACCGGTGCAGCATATAGTGAAATAACAAATCAAAAATAAAATAAATATAATACTTAGTCCTAAATGTTCTCCTGTTGTTCCTATATGTTATGTGTTGTTTATCTGGTTTTGCTTTAGTACGACGGACAGACGACCGAAAAGGTGACTTCTAGTCACCTTTTACAGACTAGATGAGGCAGAGAACCGGTGGTAATAGCACATCCTGGGAGAGTCCTAGTCCAGCTGTGGAATGCGACAGTTTGAGTTGATAGGCGTGTCTCGACATAGTAAAGTGAAATTGGGAGATAGGAAGCTAGATTCCCAGAGAACGACATAGGATAATTTTCGCATCAGGTAATCTGAAACTCGGTCGTGCAAACGGGGCACAGCTGCTTCAAAATATTACCAGTTAAAGTTAGCGTAGTAATTAGTATTTATTTAACTCTTAACACAAGGAGTAATATCAGGTGTAGTGGGTATGCCGTTGACGCAAAAGTATGGCGCTAATGACTCTTGACTACAAACATGAAACAACTGTGAATATTACTCGCACCGTTTTAAATTACTTGTTCCTAATTGGCACCTGGGGTTATGAAAGCTCGTAATGTTTGTTTAAAATTTTTATCGTAACCTTTTTTTGTTTAGGTTTTAATAGTACAAGCAGCGCCGCATGGTTTCACCCGCATAAGTCTCGATCCCGTGAGAATATCAGGATAAAAAGTATCCTATGTATTAATCTAGGTTATAAACTATCTGTATGCCAAATTTCATCTAAATCGGTTTAGTCGTTTTTGCGTGAAAGAGTAACAAACATCCATCCATCCATCCTCACAAACTTTATACATCCTCACAAAGTTATATTAAGATTATATTAAGTAGGATAACTGATAACTATACGATTATTAAAGAATAGTTTCACGACTTAGGTCTATGATTTGAAATGGAAGTACAGCTATTTTATTACTGGAAGCCATTGGCTCCCATCCAAGGAGGAACACTTTTACAAAATAATCTATTACGTCTTCATAAAAAAGTTGCTTATTCCTGGTGACCCTTCCAACTTAGCTAAACGTGCTGATAAGTTAATTTTAAACTTGTACATATACATGTACAAAACCAGTACATTTAGTGGTACAACTGTACATTTAACCTCTTTTCAACTTCCATATCCAGCCTCGTTCCAAGTCCCACGTTGTGCACCAATCCTCAGCCTCTTGACCCGGCCGATTTAAAAGTCCCGCAACTTACGCGGGATCTCAAGCGACTGCGAGTACAAAGAAAGAAAGAAAGAAAAAAACGTTTAATCACCATGAACGCACTTAAATGAAAACTAGTAGGTTCCTGCACTTCCTTGATGTAACAACTACCGGGACATGGTATATAAGAAAAGACAATGTAAGGTCAAGGAGTGATAATGCTATTTTCAAACAAATACCTTACCTACCCACATAGCGGACGCATGACACCTTTTTTAATGTTGGGGCCGCATCCACGTCTATCGTGATGAAGCAATGCGTGCCGAAGCTTCTATGTTTTTCTCGCTAATAAGTTTTTGCGCTAATCCGGTGGTCACATTAGCGGTTTTATAATTTTAACGAATTATCGTGCATAAATCAAAGATGGCCATTTCAAACGGCATTTGACCAGAGAGGAGATAATCACTACGTTGTTTTGACAATGGACGACAACTTACATTACTTCTACATGTGTGTTAATTATTACTTCATGTACTTATTGTAAACTAAAAAGAATACTCGTCTACTAGGTCTGGAAACAACAGTCAAAATGAACAATGCTAGTCCGACCACTCACCCGGGCGATAAGTGCTACGTAGCCCGAACTATCACGACGATAGCCGAAAATGGTTGGTCACATGCGCAGATGCGGCCCCAGCATAACGGTAATATTCTTTCAAAACGGCAATGACATAGTCGGGATATAATAAGGTGCAAGTAAAAGTTAACCTTGTGCTTAACATGTTTATTCTTTGACTGTACGATAGATACTATCTTGAGGTAGGTATTGAGAATATAAGAATTTAATGAACAACCAAAAAGTATGATTTTTTTTCGTTTTAACATAACAAGACTGTTAATTATTATCCGTATTGTTTTTTTTTGTGTCTAATTAAAACCTAAAATTGTGTGCATAAATGATTTTTTTTTTTTTTCAGGAAAAAATTGTAACAAACATAAAGAAGAATGTTCATATTTGACCTGACTGTGTATAGAAATGAAATAAATCTTAAAATATAGCTTATTGAATTGTATATTAATTACGCTTATCACAATGTTAAAAGAAACGCAGGAAAAAAAGATATTTTTACATTTATTTAAGCTAATTCTAGACGTATTGACATATTTTGAACGCATCCAAACCATCAATTCTTTAAAACGTTCCATTTTACAATTTGCTGGTTGACCATATTTAACTTTGTTCTTTAGTTTTATACTTATTTTACGTTTAATTCGATCAGTAACTATTTTTTTATTAGTCATGGGATAAAATAAATAATTAAAAAATAACACAATAATTGAATTTAATTAATCATTCAGTGTTTCATTGAGTGTGCGCAAGTGAAATGGATTTTTTGACATTTGACAGTTCTGTGATTGGCATCGGCGCAGCGCGTTTGCATCCGAGATTATTTATTTTTGTTTCCTAGATTAAGTTATAGTGAATTAATATTATTTGCTCTAGGTACTTACCCAATAAGACAAGCAAGGTCATACTATGGAGAACATATGAGATTTCACGGATCATATCGAATAGAAGTATGTAGGGATACACAAGACTTTTCTCAATATAATCTTACAGGAAGTGGTGATAAAACACTAATAAGAGGAAAAATCATGTCCAGGCACATTTCAAGAAAACAATATTATGTTTATATTTTAGTAGAAAATAATGTGCCTGGCAGAAACAGGATAGTTGAATATTGTTGCAATTGTTTGGTCGGTCGACGAACTATCGGATGTTGCGCTCACTTGATGACGGTAGTGTGGTGCCTTGGATGGGCTAGGTACGAAAACAATATATCTGCTCCAGCAGAATTTCTGGATGACGTAGTTATAAAGAGATTTGGATGAAAATGATGAATATCAATAAATTATTCCAATGTAACATAGTGTTTTATTTATTTTCCCCGTTTCAAGGGTCTTTCAAACAGGCGCGACACGCTAGGCGATACAAAGACACCGCCCGTCGCGCGACGAGCGGTGTCTTTGTGTCGCGTCGCGTGTCGCGCCTGTTTGAAAGAGCCTTCATTCAACAGATATGTAGGTTGGTAAATAAATGATCATTTTTGAAAACATGAATTAAGTTAGGCATTTTAGAGGTAGGTATATATAGAAACTATCTGACTAGATAAGGTATTGTTTTTATACTAAAAATATAGGTTAGTAAGTACTTATGACAAGGTACCTGCTACTATTTTATACTGCTGTGTTATTATCCATTAGAATGCCACTGGGAAGTTATATAATATACTATACTGTTATATTATACTGGGAAGATAAATAAATTAATCTAGTTAGTATATACCTAGGTATACTTAATTAAATTAAAAGCAATTATTAGTGTGATAACAATGTACTTATTTAACCACAAATTGTACATATTATGTGGTGTTAGCCAGTAGGTAGGTAACCAAATGTTAGTCTTAGAAAATAAATAATTTGTACTAGAGTATGCAGTTTTCAACTCGACACTCATTTTATAGTGACAATCATGGAGTCTTAGCATTGACTTAGGGGCAGTTAGTTTCAATTAATTAACTGAGTAAAAAAGATGTTTTAGACCATAGTTAGCTAAATATTCCTATTTTAGAGTAAACTACGAGCGTTATTAATTAGTTCATGCACGTTTGTTTCATTATTTCTGGTGACGGCAAATCCTAACCTAAAAAGAAACATTAATACCTATTTTTTGAAGTTCGTGGCGTTTAAATTGCCGAAATGACTATTAGACATTACTTTCTAAACTTACAGGAAGTATTTCTACTATATCTTATAACTATACATATACTTTCATCATCAGGTTTTGAAATGTATGGAAGGTGGGCATTGTTCTTTTGAAATAAAGTTTAACAAAACGATTTCGTCTAATAGGTCTATAGAATTTCTCCTAATGCAGTCTCAAGGTACCTAACCTATCTGAATAAACTTTCTTTTGATTTAAAGATAGACAAATTCAGTCCATTCATGTAAATCATATTTTTTCAATTATCAATGATTCGTGAAGGCTAACCTTTTCTTCGGCATAGCGCCATTAATTCGGCGGACCCGTTGAAACAATGGGAGCAAAAAATACTTGGTCTAGTTCTCAGATGGAATGATTGACGAGTGCGGGGTGCGGGGTATGAAGGGGAGGGGGAGGTACGATATCAGATCATATCTCCCGGGTAGATGTGTTATGTCTACTGTAAAGCTGTGCTTACAGCGGGCAATTTTTCCATCGATTATTGCCAGCAGTTGGTGGAACAAGAGGAGCAATCGTTCTGGTTTAATTCCGAAATTTGCTTCGATGGTTTCGGCAATGTTCCCTTTAATTGCTCCATAATTCTGTACTGCTAATTAATGTATTGCCTACCTATAGTTTATTTAGTTGCTATGAAGCAACATGGTATACCGAATATGGTATGGCAGTTGATCTAGCAACGATGACTACATTGGCATCTTAGTAAATTGCTTGAGGATTACGATGTTACATGTGAACAAGATTGCCCAAACCTGAGCAATCTAAATGGCCCATGTAAGCGCTCCTTTATACCTAACACCGTGGAAACATAAATCATATCAATCAGGCTAGGTTATCGTAGGGCACATATTATATTGTAACTCGTTTGTATACCGTTTGTTGAACTGTTCAATGTTCTCCCTTGGGTACAATAAATAGAGCTACCAAACTTATACTGTTGGAGGCTAGTTCGTTTAAATTTACACTCAAGGGTTTTAGGCAATAATTCGTAAATAGGTTGGCATCCTAACTAATATTGTAAATGCGAAAATGAGTTTGTTTGTTTGTTACGTTATCACGCTAAAACGGCTGAACGGATCTGGATGAAAGGCACATGGGTAGATCATGATTTGGCGAAGGGCATAGAATACTTTTTATCCCGATATTCTCACGGGATCTAGACTTATGTGGGTGAACTGCGCGCAGCTATATGCTTGCGCAACGTTTCAAATACTTAGGACTGATACTTCAATAATTAGATCGTTTCCTGTATTCATGATTCTAAGAATTGTAACTTTGTAAACACATATTAGTTACGGGCGCGTAATTTTTTTGTACCATTAAACCTGATACTGACAACCTGTAAATTTAAATTTTGCGGGCCACAATAGCGTCTGTTGAGCATTAAAATCATCCTCCAGATTATCGTTCACATTGCCCAAAAGACACAAGTTACAGAGTTTTGGTTGCTCGAGGTGCTGAACAGACCCTTTTTTTCCTCTATTCCAATAGTACTCGCATATTCTACCTCACGTAGAAAGTAGGTACATCTAACAACCTTCACCAATATCAATGCCCACATATTTTTCCTTGAACTTCCACATTTTTCAATAAGCGCCCCACTGGCACCGGCTCGTAGGTAGTGAGTGGCATATCTAATCGATTCCTATTCATCGTGCGCGCGTATCGATTGTGCGTTTAATAAAGCTGTGTAATCGAGCGCTGGCCCGTGGCGGTGAGCGTGATCTGTTGCTATGTGGGACGGTAGCCAGGACTCTGATGTTCACCTAGTTAAGAAGTCGGATAAACCAGTTTATGGGTTGATGACGTCATCATAAAACTGGTAGTATACCTACATGTTGCGTATCTACTTTTAAAATGTACAAGCATCAGTTCTCTTTTGGTGCATAGACCTATACAATTTTGGCCAGTGTCTTTTTACAAGAATGACAAGAGTATGAAAAGACTTACTTAACTTGAGGTAGGTAGGTAATCTTGCTATTTAGTACTTGTTATCAAAAATCAATAGACACGCATAATATCCCTAGTTTTTTTTTTCACTTTTAATACATATAAATTAATAACGGCTTATTCCCGGTTAAACACAATTTGCATGACGCCGACCGCGGTATGGTTAATTACTGTAGTAGAATAAAATTGTGGACTACAATTATTCATGTTTCGGTCACTCCATTGTGATTAAGCAACAAAATAAAAATATTTATTTTATAACCTTTTCTTTTTTCCTTTTAATAAAGTGTGATACTTTATTCACATTAAAATCTAGCATATTAGCTAATAAGTAATTTAAGTATAACTTTAACTGCTAAGTATTTAACTATAAAATTTAGAAATCGTCCAATAACATATTTCTTAAAAGACACTTTTTTATAATAGTCAGCACTTGCACTGCAGTAACGAATAGTATTAATCAAAGCAAATTGGAAACTTCGAGTTTAAAACACTTGTACCTTCTAATATAAGACTTAACAAGACTATGACAGACAGCGATGCGTACGCCATCACAGCATAATGTCCATAATCAATGTGCCAAGCAAATTGGTTAGTAATTCCAATTACACTGTCATTAGTTTCCTGTAAACTCCTATTTCCTAGGCGCATTTTGGACACACGCTGTGCCGTTAACCTAATGTCAATCTACGCCACCGATAATACAATCAGCAATTACATTACTATAAGTGCTATAATCTACATGTTATGCAAAATCTAATATAATAATCTGTTACTGGTAAAAGCCTCCTGACAGTTTCTAATTTGAGATTTTTTCCGAAATCCATTAAACACGCTTTTATAGAAATCCAACAGAGACATGGCGCTTGTCCAATTATGATAATTATATATATACATACATAAACTCTCGATTTTTTCCCATGGGAATAAGCAGAAACTACAGAACGCCAACCGCTCACGACTAAGTAGGTACGGTCCTTACCTACTTATTTTGCTTCGTTTGCGTTCATCACACACAGTCATATTAAGATAGTTAATATCCACTTCCTACTATAATAATTTAATAATTAATAATAATATTAATTATAAAATTATTATAGTATATATTAATAAATAATCGTACTTCCTATTATAATGTATATTTTATTTTAATTTATAATATTATAAACGCGAAAGTTTGTGAGGATGGATGATTGGATGTTTGTTACTCTTTCACGTAAAAACTATGAATGGATTTGGATGAAATTTGGCACACAGATAGTATATAACCTAGATTAACATATAAAATCTTTTTATCTCGATATTCCCACGGGATCGAGACTCATGCGGGTGAAATTACGGCGTGCTGCTAGTTACCAATAAAAATTACCATTTAAGAACCATAAGACCAACGTGACGATGAAGATGGCAGAAACAGTTATTTTATTTTTTTCTATTGTCGTTTTGGTGTGAATATTGTGTGTATGGGTCAAATAGTGTTCGTTTTGGTGTTTTAGTTTAATTTGTGATTTCCTGTACGAGTCTCAATTAATATTTTTTCTTTCTTAAAATAAATTTATTTTCTTTCTTTATTTTATTAAGCTGAATTAAAAATTTCAAATCTCGAAATCATAGGCTCTCTTTTTTCAGGAGTGGAAAAAGTATGAACTGAACATAACTCGCAACATACTACCAGTTACGGCCTTAGCTAAAAAATACACATTTACCGAGTTGTGCAAAATGCCGAATAATTTAAAACTCTCATAAAACAATTAGACCGAACCAAACTCTACGAAACAGCTAAAGTAATCAGACATTCTAATCGCTCAAACGTATATTTGTACAACACGCAGGAGCTTTAGGTAATGCCTACTGAAATCTAAACACAAACCAGTCTGGTCTCAACGTAATCTGTTTCACAGTACCATTGTAGGCAGTAAATTGAGAATTATCTTAACAAAGCGTTTTAGAATTTATTATGAGATTTAATTCTAATTGGGAAATATTTCACTGATCCTCTAAAAACTTATTGACGTTCTAATGATGGACACTTTTTTAAATTATTGAGCCTCTTTTTAACATTCTGACGCGCTCTTTTTTGGTCGCAGTAGCTAAGCTAGGGTAGCGCGACCGGGTTTGGTTAGGTTGGAACTGTGACCAACCACGCTTGAGCCGAATAAAGGTCATCACTCATTATCACAGCACAGCTCCAGTGCAGAAACGGCCCGGCACCGCCTCGAAAAATATCCATCCGCTTGTCGCCGACGCGCCGTCACCAAGACGACCGCTCACGTCGTCGTGGCACGTCACCGGTGAGGTGCCAGCTTGTTGTTCATGTGCCGCTTACTAATTGGTATATAGCTCAACGTCCACGCGCCAACGGTAAAATTGACTTTAAAACATTTGATTTAAAATCCTAACTTGAATGACAGATTAGCGGTGCCGCGACAGCAGCCGGCGAGGGCTACATCCAAGTTGGTCGCAGTTACTTGGCTATTTAATGTTTTTGGGACCCTAAAATAGAAATTGTTGGAAGTACACAAAAAGACGCGCAATCATTATATTAGAGTATTCAATAATATTTTTATCCGCGCAAAATGGGAATTATGAGAGGTTCGATTAAATAAATGCCTTTCTATTTTCAATCATATTGTGCGTACGAAATGAATATTATTGAGTAAAAGATTTGTTATGCAAAGAAAAAAAACAATAGCTGCTTAGTTTGTGTGTCAAAGTTCTTATATTACCTACTATATTTTAAGTTTTTAAAATACTCTCAAATAAGTGAAATCTTTGTAAATTATTATTGAGAAATAAATTTATTTAACGACGTAAGCTTTTTAAACTAGTTACAGAGTTCAACAAAGCCTGGCAAGTATCACGCTAATATGATTTTTGCAATTAATAAAGTCGTAAGAACGAAGCAATATTAGTAAATTAGTAAATACATACTTCTGAGAATCTACAGGTTCTTTCCCTGTAGTAGGAATACTGACTGCTATTCTATAGTAGCATTGTTTGTTTCCGGTAAGCGGTAGCCACTCAATAGATAAACTGTCGACCCCATCGGCCATCTGTTCTGAGAGCAATGTGCCCTGCCCACTGCCCTTAAGTTTACCAATTCTTCGGGCTATGCCGGTTACCTTAATTCTCCTAAGTATCTCTTCATTTCTGATTACCAGAAGACAAGGCATTGAAAGGCCTCCCACAAAGTGGACCGATAACCTGATGAAGGCCGTAGGAATCCGCTGGACACGAGAAGCTTAAAACCGGTTGAAGTGCACCACCACTTCAACCGGCTTGGGGAGGCCTATGTCCAGCAATGAACGTTTTTTGGCTGAAATCATGATAATGATAATGATTTTTTTTGTCTTTATAAATAATCCCGAATAAATCCACTGTTAAATATGGGTCTCCAATGACCAGTAGGTATATTGAACGTTAGGGAATATTGTTCCAAAGTTTATTAGTTGTTATTACAACACGTTATGCAGATGGATTTAGCTCCATTATAGGCAAAGATTTCAATCGTTGGATTTGCATTCACCTATTGTCCACACTGAGAAGACTGAGACCACACATCCTGTATACGACGTTTCCATGGCAAATGCAACAATGAGTGTGTCAGAGGTGGGAAAACAAAACAGAAACGCGATCATATTTTGACGCGATAGGGCGAATCTAACGATTTAAAATCTTTGATTATAGGTATTTTTGTAGGCAGGCAAGAGGCTGCTAAACTCTTTTACATAATCTCAAAACAGCTTTTACTACATGCACAGATCCTTAAATTCGTAAAATCTTTTGAGAAGCAATCAAATTCAATCCCACACACTTCGCTTTGAGAGTAGCAAGCCAGGGATTTAACAATAGCATACAAAGAGAATACTGAACAATTACGGTCTTACATCAAGCTCTTCGGGGAATTCTTAACTGACTTAACAACCTGGAAAAGAAGTTTCATGAATTTCTGCTTTAACTCTTGCGAAATAAGGGCGAAAAATATTTAACAGCATAAGATCAAGCTTATATTCCCGGTAGAGTTAGACAGAAGTGTTACTACTCTCTTAAATTCCAGATTATTTTAGAAATTCTTAATATAAAAATTACAGATTTTTATACTAAGAATTTTTAACTGGCAACACACATAAGTACCGGAAAATTACGTATGAATAATTTAAAGCAAAAGCATGTAAATTATACAACCAGTTTATAGTATAAATCTGCCACAACGCAGGCAAGTCCCTTCCAATTACTGTACATATTAAATTACTGAGCCATTCAGTCAATCAGTCATCATAACAGGCCGTAAAAGCCCGCCGTTAACCGTGAGCGCCCCCTATAAACCGGTACAATGAACAATATTAGTGCTTACGACGGTTTTACTTTTTATAAGGCAAAGTCACAATATTGGTACGTAAAATTGGCAGGAAGTCCATAAAATTGTACTAGTGAATATGGGACCTTAAAAATTGCCCTGAGTAAGGCATGCTACACTTTTTCGGGTCGGCGCATGTGCGTAACGTAAGGCTGAGGTTGCTGCAATTTTTTTTTTTTTTGTTTTAGTATTGTATACTTTACAGGAGAATAATTATAATAAATTACCTATTATCTGAAAAAGCCAGATATATCTATTAATTTATTAATTATCACTTGTTTGCTAGGTACGGATCAACGATTGGAAGAAAGTATGTAATCCATAGATGTACCTATTATTTAAAACTAATGTAATCGATTTAATTTTATAAAGTGAACGTATGACAAATTGTATAAAAATGTCAATTTTCAACGATTCGGAACGGTTTTTAAAATAGGGTCCTGAAATAATCCTTTAATCGGCCCAATACAACACCCGCTGTAACAGGAAAATTGTGTAATTAAAAAGCACTCAATAAAATAATTTATATCTTATTCCCGGAATCAGTGACTCATGCTATAAACTGATTTCAAATTATCGTAGACTGAAAACGCAGAGCTTTACTTTTTTATTGTTTTTATAATTTAATAAAAAATGTTTGAATTTAAAAGCGGCTATTTTAACCCTTGCCAACAAATTTTGTTCGATTGATTCGAACTTGATTGATTGATTACTTGAACTCACACACTGACTTTATTAGTTTTACTTGTAATTTTTTTAGGAATATCGTATAGGTACTTTTACAATGCTTGTAAATATGTGAACACCATGTATCCATCACATTATTATTTTTTCTGATATTGCTTGATTTTTAATTATTTTTACCTATTGTGGTATAATAATCTTATTCCAGGTGCATCGTCTTAACATATAATTATATAATTAATGTATACATAATATTGTAAAACATTTAAAAAAAGTAACGGTGGAGTTTCTTGCCCATTTTTCTCTATACGAAAACTACCTTTTGGAAGGGGCGACTAGAATTAATTCGATTTTTTTGTAAACTTTGACGTTCAAAAGTGCCTTTTATGTGCCTAATTGAAATCAATTATTTGACTTTGACTTTATTCTTCAATACAATATAGCGATTTCTTTCAATGATTTATTCAGACATCAATTGTATGAAATATGACGTAAAGGAATTAAGACAAATCATTCTGAATTCTCATTACGAAACTGAATATTCCAAATCGCGAGTAGTTAGGTAGATTGTGGACTCATAGCGCCATCTATTGTCGAGTAGCGAATAGTTTAGCACAAAAGCTCAAAAGGTTTTGTTAGTTCCAGTGTCTGCCGTAAAAGCCTACAGTGTCACTTCATGTAATAGTACCGTATAGTTCCACTGGGAAACATATATTTTCATAACATAAAGTTAGGCACAATACGCAACTGAATTTAATATGAATCTCTAGAGATTTTTAAATATTTTCGTTTCTATTGAATTTTATTGAAAACATTTACTATTGTTAAGTACTACGTAAAAATCTAATATTAAAGATTACTAACAAAAATAACTACAAATAATAATTATTGTTGTAATCATCCACAACGCCAAAACAAAAACAACTTAAAATATATTTTCATTTCTTAATTTTCTTTCCTTATTATTTTTCATTCTAAAGCCCTTGTTACACTTAAAGTGAGCCGGATGTCGACAACACAATACAAGAAACATAGCTATACAATCGTACGATTGTTAGTAGCTTTACAAAGAAGCCATTTTCTTTTGTGTCGGTCACAAAGGGCAGTGTTCAAGGGCGCCTCGAAGGCTGTATGTTTGTTTAGCGACCGATATTGCGGATTAGGTCGTGATCCACATTTCGCCCGCTTACCTGAAGTGTCTTTAGAAAACGTAACATTGAAAGTACTGGGCCGACTGTTGTTGTAGTTCTGCTGGCTACCGGTAGATGGCGCAGTTAATTTTCTGCGTGTAAAATATTGAAATGCTAATAGAGCTTCCTTTATAATAATATTATGACCATTAAATATGAAATAATTGACAAATAGTAAACTTTCATTTTAAACAAAAATTATTGTCAATATTTGCCAAAGACTAGCCTTCTAGTAATAACTTTAGGTAAGTAGGTTGGTACATTGTGATAAGATTTTTCAATTTTGTACTGACTTTTTTTTTGTACTTAAATTACAATCGCCATTACGAAAAACGGCAGATTTTTTTTTATACATAGTGTAAAATGAAATTAAATTTTTTTTTATGCAAATGTGTTTTTTAATGTTTTTTTAAGTAAAAATCTGATTCACTTGAAGATAAAATTTTGTGAGTTTACGATATTGAATATGATTATATTTCCAGTGTGGAACAAAGAAATACCTTTCTATGATACTAAGATAATCAGCACTATCATGCAGGGAACATGCTGAATTGAGCCATATATTCCTCTTACTATGTTGGGATCAACTTTCAATCTTCCTAGATACAAGAAAACACACGGAGCGTCTGCCAGACGACATGAGGCAGTCGTTGTCTTGCCAAAATCAACACTTATACAATTTTTTGAACATTTTTATATCCCAAAGCAAGTCTGTTGGTCCGAATTTCAGGCTTCAAATGCGACAAGCTTTAACAACTGCCTACCGGCTGTTGTGAGATTCTTGACATCCTGGTTAACGATATAAATCTGGGTTATATTTTCTATTATAGTACTTACTCCTTTATCTTATAAATTAAGTCTTCATCGCATGCACAGAGTTCCAAAGGTTGTAAAAGTCACATTAAAATTAATTCGAAGAGATTTCGATTGATGAAAGTTTTATGCGCGCTATTCGTCTTCCCCACCGCATTCATTTACTTTATACGTCTTAAATGGCACATCAGTAAGGTACGCAATTTCTTTACTTAATGTAGGTTAAAGCCTGAAAGCTGTGCGTTTAATTTCAAAAGATAGACCTGCTTTTCGTTAGAAATAAATGAGCCTAGATTCTAATAAAAGAAGTAAGAAACCCATTATTTTTGGAAACTACATTGACACACTTTTTGCCTATAGTCCTTGTTTCAGTCTACCTGTTACCAATTGAGTTATGTCCCTGCATACAACATAAAGCCAATTCGGAATGTAAACAATAAGTACATAAATCATAACCGTTACATTTATTATACTACACACATATTAGATACATGAATAATGTGATAGGAATACCTTTCCCATCAAATTATTCAATTTTCTTCTCCAGACCAATTCATTAGTAGGTACTCCAGAAAAATGTCTATCCCAATTCTTACAGACGGTACGAAAATGAAATTTATAGCTCTGTAATCTCAAGAGTATAGTTTTTAACGCAAGAGGTTCAGTGGGCGCAAGATTTTCAAGGATCGGGTGAGCAACTCGTGCTCCTTTGAGTTTTTATACCCTAACATGGATATGGAATGTAAGATGTTTATCCCGGAAGCTTAGTATAATTGCGATCAGCTGGACAGGAACGCACAAATGTCAAACTTACAGTAGGACGCGGGAGGGAAGGGGTCGGCGGTTCAGGTGCGGGGCGCGGCGGCGCAACGGCCGCCCGCCTCGGCCAGTGCTCGCCCGGCCCCCATCCCGCGCGCATGTCCCCACGACATACCCTTCAATACAATTTCCACACAACGCGACTCCGTTACATAAGAACCCCCGAAGGGCACATTAATAACCTCATAGTGTTAAGGCTTCTTTCTGTGATCAATAAATTTTAGCACGTTTTACACGCGTAGTTTAGGTTAGCGTTACGTAAGCCGCCGCCGTCCACGAAGCTTCGCTTGCCACCGCTTTATTGTGATATTCGGTTGTGATATATTCCTTTAGGCTAGCTTTTTGCTCGTAGGTAGTATCATAGGGCTAGTGATTTTTTGATAATATTGCACTGTTAAGTTTGATCGTGTAACGGAGTCGTGTACGTCTAAGCCGCCGTTTTGACGTTGTGGAAATTGGATCCTTTTGGTTCCGTCATCCTGTAACTTGTTGATTGTTTTTTTCCTGTCCGGTTCCTTGTTCCCGTGTTCCTGGTCGCATGGTGAGCACTGGGTGGGTATTCGGTCGGTTTTCGCGCGGTACTTGTTGATCGTGGGGTGATAATGCGCGCGTAGCGCTCCCGAGTGTGGCTCGTCACGGATTCGCGCGGCTGGTGGCGGCCCGCCACGCCATCTGGCGGCTGCGGCGCTCCGGCTCGCAGCCGGCGCAAGACAACAATGACCATGAACAGACCAACCATCTGTACGTTTCTTCCTCTATCTCAATTCTTAATGTCTGTCTTGCAAGCTTCTGTAACCATGATCCATCATTGCTTTCACTGTGTTTATTTTTTATTTCAACCTCTTTTATGTATTCATTTCAGTAAATTTTCAAAAGGAATTAAATCTATTTCTTAAACCGACGCTTATGTATGAAGCTCAAAGAGCGCTACTCGTTTTATAAAAGTGGGTAAATAAGCAAAGCGTCTGTGCAAAGAGTCCGGTCAGACCTATTTCGCGGCGACTCTTTCACATTAAGTTTGTTTTGCTCCGTCTGCCAGCTGCTCACCCGCTTTACATTTCCAGTTTTCACATTTCCCATTTCATGTTGGAGTTGCGGTCCCAGTCTGTTACATGCATCGTCGGCTATACTGCAATGCCTGCTATAATAAATGTTACTCCCACAAATTGTTGTTTTATTTTGCATTTTGATGTCTGCCACCTCAGCAGTTTGGGTACCTATTTGTGCTTATTGTAGCTTTATGTATAGAACCGTGCGATCGATATAGATGAAGTAAGTATTATGTAGACGCACGTTGATCAATGTTACATATTCAGTATGTATATCATACTGAATATGTAACATTGATCAAATTCACTCATGACCCAGTCGATTTTGTTACGTAATGGCGCCCGACGTGGGACTATTTTGTACTACTTTTTGACTCAATGTTTTGTATTAATACTTTGCAGGGAAATGAAATGATGGTTAAAGCATTTTTATCAGACATAGTATTAAAAGAAAAATATAAACCCAGTTTAAAGAAGTCACTTAAATTACTATTTTTATAGTCAAACGTTGTTTCCCTGGGAAATGTTCTATGCTTTTAATACGATGAATTAATATAGAACACAATAATTACATAAATAATTACAATTAATACATGAATGCTATTATTGAAATGGGTTTGTACATAATTACAAATCGGAAATGTGTCATCAAATCTACGAACAAAGCACAAAAAGTAATCAATTTTAAAATTGTGTTAAACCTCATTCCCATTCACTGCAGCCAAATATAAAGAAAAAATAGGCTTAAAGCCGTTATTACCATAAGATGCAACACGACATCGACGTTACTTTCGAGCCAAAAAGTGTAATGAAATAAAAGTAAGTCCTTGTCCTGACCTTGACCAGAAATTTCAACTGAACGCGTTTGGATTACGAGCTTTCGGATATCACGATGTGACTCGCATGAGTTGCTAATACTTCAAAGTGATAGATTCAATAAACTGTTCCGAGTTTCAATAAACGTACTGGATCCGCAATGACGTCGCAGCATGGGACAAAGTAAATGCTTTTGAAATAAGTAAAGTCTATTGTGTCATTGTGTTAACTCTTATTAGTTGGCCAAGTATAAGTGATTCATGCATCTATTAATAATATATATAAGGTCACTGTAGACTCAGCTAAAAATAACTGGCCCGCGATATCTCGTGGGCGTCGTCAACAACGGCTATATTGGATTGAAAGCTTTTAGAATAAGGCACATTCTAAAAGCTTTCAATATTGTGATTTATTGCGATTAATTCAGTGTCTACTTTCTATTTAAATTAGCATTTTGTATTGAATATGAAAATGGCGCCCAACACGGGACTCCAAAAATAATGTACCTATATGTATATATCTTTGTGAAGGGAAAATCTATTACTCTAACACTGAAAACTGACCTCTACTAATAAAATGGGCATCTACTCGGTCAAGATTGAATTATTATTATAAAGAGTAGAGTACGATGACGCTTTCACTCGGCTAAAAATAGAAGGAACCTCATCTTTCGTGGGCGTCTTAGAACACGGCAAGGACAAATTCTCTAAATCTTTTCTGCGGCTATGAATGCATGAAATTGATATCTAAATTTAGATTCGACTTGAAATTTAACAGAAACTCGCATGAGTTTCACATACTAAATAAAATGGAGTTCCAGCTTCGTGTGAATCAGTAATGGCGCCCAGCGTGGGCCAATAAAATTTGGATCTACATTTACCAATTACGTTATTTCAGAAAAAAAAGAAAATTTCTTAGTAACCCAAGCCTATAACAAAACCAAAATTATTCAATCTGCTGGTAAGTTGATTCAATTTCAATTAATAAACATTCAACACGTTTCGTTTTTGTCTAAAAATAGAACAGATTCCATTTCTCGTGGGCGTTCTAAAAGGGCAAGGGATTCTATCAATATTTAAATTGGTTTGGATCATTCATGCTTAGATTACCAATCCACTTTTAATGCTCTATGGGACTGTTTTGCAAGGATACACCAATATTCTGCTGAAAGGTTTTTCCTGATCAAAGATGTTTTGACTTTTCCTCTCACTCATATGTATGGTCTTTAAATATATGAACTTTCTAAAGCCTAACTCAATGATCTCAAGTTTAGAACTTGGCTTTAAAATTAAACGTTTTTAGTGCTTATTTTTTGTTGGCGTCTACTTTCATATATTTTGGCAATAGCAACAGCGTGAAAGGAATAGTAATGACGCGATCTTAACCTAGTTCTTGCAGCTTCGATATTAATTCTTTTAATGTCCTTAGCCAAATTAATCTTATGGCCAAATTCCAATCCAAAACTCACTTGTTGAAGCTTTAGTATAAAAACCATTTTAATCTTGTGCCAGTTTTCTGATTTATTTATAGGTTCTCAGAATATCTGCTCTAATATCAAAATTCTAAGGAAAAAACCTTTTGCCATTGAGAAAACAATCCTAAATACTTTCTAATACACTCTGTTATATTCTGTCTTGTAAAACATGAAAGTATCTTTAAGTCACAATTTTAACATAAAAAGCAATTGATAAAAGTTACTGAAAATAAAACGGCAATTCATTTTTATTGCTTACTGGGAGGCCTTTAAAGAGATAATGAACAATGCTGCCTCACAATGTAAAGCTGAACTAAAAAAATAACATCTCCTCCGAGACACATCCACACATTAGAAACGCGTTATCTTATCATGTAATCCGGAGCCTGCTAACTACGGAGACTTGTAATACAGTAGCTTATTGATAATTACGACGACGAATAGAGATACAATATGGGCTCTTACTGATTTACAAATGTAATATGGCAGTGCATAGTTACATTCGCACTTTAAGGACTTATATTAGGTTTTTTTTTTGAGATCACGTTCAATAATATGTAATAGTTTAATAGTTCTATACAAACCAATATGGAATATTTTGCTACCTCCATAAAACCCATCTGGCGGCTATTTTCATTCAAACGTTATTCCATTTATATTTTTTTCTAGTAACTAGTTCCTACTAAAGAGGTTAAAATTACCATAATAAGAGTCGGAAAAACAGCACTTAGAAAATCTATCGCTAAACAGGAAAAGACCTGAAACTTTTTCCTCGGACTTCCGAGTTTTTACGGCACTCATTTTAGTGCCATAAATAACTCATAAAGCCGAGTTTATCACTACGACTACTATTCGTTAATATTAGATAACAAAATGGATTACATGTGTTCTCGCTTCACTGTTATTATAGCTTCGGTCGATATCGAGTAGCTTCGATTGTGTTAAACAATAAAGTAAGGGCGATGACATTTGGAACCGATAGTTTTATCGACTAGTGTGAGTTTGGAACTCCTTGAACAACAAAGTTGGCGATCGATTAATTTGAATTCTTTAGTTTAAAATGGAATTACTTCTGATCGAAGTGTTTTCATGCCAGATTTGAAGTATAAAGATACTACAATTTTTTTGCTGTAAATGAGAGAAGGTTATGAATTTAATATTAGATTATTGAACCAGTGACGGTGTGGGTTGGTGGGCTCTTAGGGGTTTATTTTTAACGTTGCTTAAAGATAAGTAGGTGATTATGATTAGCGATTGTTTAATCATATTTTTTGACGATTAAACGTCGTTTCACTTTATTTAAGCAACGTTTATAAATTAAGGGGATTATATTCAACACTATTTTGACTGCCTCGTTGGTGTAGTGGTTGCAAGCGCTACTGCTGAGCATGAGGTCCTGGGTTCGATTCTCGGGTCGGGCAAAGTATTATTGGGTTTTTCTATCTGAAATTTCTCAGTAGCAGCTCGGAGTCTGGATTTGTGCTCGGTTGATGGCAATAGGCTCGCCCCCTATTACATGGGACTTAAAACATAACTGGCGAAATGTGGGTAAACCTGCTACAGAGACACCTCTGCCCAACCCTTCGGGGAAACAAGGTGTGATGTTATTTTATTTTCACAGTCTCGCGTTACAATAACTGCGTATGAATAAACAGTAATTAACCATTAATAACCCACACAAATAAACTAAAAATAAACTCCCAACAATAAATACAGCTATTAAACATGACCTAAATATCCACAGACCGTCAAAACCATCAGAACCTAATAATATTAATATTTATTACACGAACATCATTATTTAATAAGCTGCTGTCAGTCAAGGCAGTCAATATGTAGGATTGATACTACAAGTAGGCAATATAAAAGTTCTTATAAAAACCTTTTAGGCGTAGGCAGGACGTGGGCGGGGGACTAAGAAGTGGGACGAAGGAGGGAGGGGGTAGTATTCACAATCGACTCACGTACCAGCGCCCCAGCTTCAGACTTCAGCATCTAGTTAGTATGAAATACATTTTTACTTTTACGTAAGATTCTCGTAATTGTTTTATTAATTTTCGCGTGGGTTTCTTTGTGGATGTTTCTGACCTAATTTGTTATCCGAAGAAAGGATATTTTGCCTGTAGTAGCAGCTTTTAGAATATAGCGAGCCAATTTAAAATTACGTATTTTTTTGCTTTACTTAGCAAGCTCTCACCGAACACAATTTATTCAAATATATATTTGAAACATCGATTGGGCGGGACTGGCCAGAACTGCAAAAGACTGAATTGTGTGGAAAGGGGAGAAGGGGCCTTTGCCCAGCAGTGGGACAATAGAGGGTAGTTAGACTTATACTAGACACTTAGATCATCCCAAAATTATTAGAATCTGTATGAGTTATTAAATGTAAATATCCAAATAAACAGAAGACACTAATATGTACCATAACAATAACAGATCTTTTTGCGATAATGTTTGTCTACTAACGAGATATTTACACAAACACGAGAGATATTAAGGAAAACGATGTAAATAAATACTTTCTCTTTACGGGACCATAAAAATTGTAGCTAATGGCCGCGATAAAACCACTAAGTACTTATATCGGACGCGTATAAACATATAATACCCCTTTTACCGACTCATGCAAATGAGGCTTAGGGACGGAATTGAAAAATGATTTGGCTACGACATCTAGGCGCGTAGGCCGCTCACGTAGCAGCGTCTACGAGCGGCGTAGCGACGTAGCGGTTCAGACAGCTATAATCGGGCGTTGAATAGAACTGAAACACGTTTTAAATGGCACATTCTTTTGTTTCTGGATTAGTTGGTAACAACTTTTTATTGTGGTTAAAGGTTTTGAGATGAAATTAAATGTCCAGTGTTTTCCAAAATAATATTGTATTTATTTACACACACGAAATTTGTATTTTATTTGTACACACAAAATACTTAATAGAGAAAAATACAAAATTTCTTCTAGCAGACCTGAGTAAATAATACGCTACAATTTCGGCTAATTGATATTATTATGAAACATTAACCCTAAAATTCATTTAATTTGGTGAACGCCACATTTAATAGAATAGGTTCCAATTTAAATGTCGAAACCCTCCAATTTGCCTTAAATATTTAATGTCAATTTTTGTAGAACCTACAAACATTAAACATGACAAGTATAATTAGGACACCGTCTATAAATGATAGCCTAGTGGTGTGACCGGCAGACTGCCAAGTCATAAGTCTCGAGTTCGAACCCAAGGCACGTACCTCTAACTTTTCGGATTCATGTGCGTATTGTATAATTATCACTTAAAAAAAAAATGATGATGTGGATATATTTAGTAATCTTTTCCGCTTATCATCATTTTATAATGGATTTCCGCAAGGTCACGCTTGAATCAATTAACTATAATTATCACTTGCTTCAAAAACGGTGAAGGAAAACATCGTGAGGAAACCGGCATGCCTGAGAGATATTTCTCGCCGGTATGTGAAGCCAAGTCAGAGGCCAGGTTAGTCGCTAACCACACGAAAAAAGAAGACCATCTATAATATTATATTCTGATCCAACGTAAGCGAGAACTATATAAAATATTTTATTCATACAACGTTTCAACTTTCGTGTTATGAAGTTAGATTACTTCAGAAGGAAACTTCGGTCGCTTAAAGATTTAATACTCGCTCTTGCACTCAAAACGTGTTTTTTAATGGATTGAAAATAGTTTTAATTCATATTAAAAGACTGCCTCTTTGGTCTGGTGGTTGCAACCGCTACTGAGAATGAGTACCTGGGTTCGATTCCCAGGTTGAAAAAAAGGGTTTTTGGGTCTGGAATTTCTCAGTAGCAACCCGGAGTATAGATTAATGCCCGGTTGATGGCAATAGGCTCGCCCCCTATTACATGGGACTTAAATATAACTGTCGAAATGTGGGTGTACTATTGGTAGGTACACCTCTGCTGTTACCCTTTCGGCGGGAATACCGACGTGGTGTTATGTTGTATTAAAAAACATGATTTTTTAAGGGTTAATTGTTAGTATTTCCTACAATATGCGTCAAATTTTGGTAGCAATAATTTACAGTTAAGAAAAAACAAATAAATGTGTATTAATTACTTCTTAACAGTCGGATTAACCAAAGATCGTAAACTCAAATCGATCGTATTGATTATACCGATTTAAAATAATGTACTAACCAATAGTTGTTTGAGCATACCTACTGAATATAATATAATAGTAAATCTAGTGAAAAGGTGTTTTTTTTTTTTTAATACTAAAGAAAACATCTTTTAAATGAGCTGTCACTTCAGCATGCAACTTTATCAATGAATTCAGTTTTTGCTCTTTGAACACATATGTTTTTATATTCGTTCTTCGACCGGTAACGTACCGGCACCGGTTGAAACCCACAAAGCTATATTTTCTAACATCTAAACGTAAAAAGTATACCATTACTTCTCGTCCAGAAACCCAAAACGTGTACTAAAAATCATGGCAACTTTTTTGATATTATGTTTCAGTTTTATTTACAATGCACTCATTTTTGTTGGCTGCTGCCCAAAAATGGGAGAATTCATCATATTCAAAAGAATTCTTTCGATTTACCTTCAAGATCTTTGCATGTTGATTCAACCGTGAGATAAGTAACCATCGATCATTATAAAAAGTGACTGCCTCGTTGTTCTACGCAAGCTCTACCGCTAAGCATGAGGTCTTGGGTTCGATTCCCAGGTCGGGCAAAGTTTTATTGGGTTTTTCTATCTGGAATTTCTCAGTAGCAACCCGGAGTGTAGATTTATGCCCCGTTGATGGCATAGGCTCGCCCCCTTTTACATGGGACTTGAACGTAACTGGTGAAATGTGGGTGAACAAATTGTACACCTCTGGAATTTCTCAGTAGCAACCCGAAGTCTGGATTTGTGCCTCGTTGTTGGCAATAGGCTCGTCCCCTATAACATGGGACATGGATGTAACAGGCGTGGGTGAACAATGTGTACACCTCTGCCTAACCCGTCAGGGACACAAGCCGTTATGTTATGTAATAAAAAGTGTAAATAAGTTAGCTTATTTTGACAACGATGGCATTCTAGCATTTACAATATGAACGGTCCAAGGACTAATTGTTTGTCAGACGGACACGGTGTTCACAATTGTTGTTCATAGTTGAGAAGAGGACACTGCAGTAAAAACCGTATAACGAGTTCGCTTAAAACGACGTAGGTACCGGTTATTACGACGAAATTTTGACGTCCCAGCATTTCTGTTTACATAACATAGTTTTTGGTTATAACGACTATCGGCTATAATAGCCGTTATCCGACGGTCCCTTCGAAGCTGTTATAAACGGTTTTCACTGTACTTAGATTAGATACATGATATTTTCGAGTCTTAAGAGATTTTTTGGTGATTTTTTCTCTCACTTTGCCTAGCTTTATCCCATCGGCTCTCGTCATCCTTCGCCAGATGTTTCGGTTCTGGGTCGTCGCTTGATAATAAGTAAACAATTTGTAACAGTCTAGCCTATTGGTGCCTTTTCAGACGTCCGGATGTCGGATGATCGACACCATGTTACTACAGGTTCATCGCAGAATTATGGTCAGTATTCGGTACAGTCGGCACTTGTAAAGCTTTCATGCTTTCTTATTCACCAGTTACCCGCAACGCCGACCCGAAAAGCCGCTAAACTCGCTATGCAATAATAGGGATGATACCTGGATCAAAAAAAAACATGTATTTAGTCCGTCAGTCAGATAATTAATAACAAATATTGGACACATATTTTTTGCTTCAACACAGTAATAAAAAATTACTTAAATAAAACGCATTAAAGTTGAGAAGTGGGGGTCGCTACGTCACAAGTAAGTATAAAATCTACATACTCGTGACGTCATGGCACATTTGAAATTTTTTACGTAAAAAATTAAATTCGTGTGCAATATTTTTTAATAATCTACAAGACGAACAAAAAAAATTTTTGGTCAGTATCCCAGGGGCACAATAATGACGTAACCTTGGTCGTCTTCATCCCCTAATTACTGCTTATCGATGCACAGCCCAGTAATTTCCTTCTAGACCTCCCTGCAATGGATCGCAAGGTTGCGTGAAAGGTGTTCCTATTGATTTAGTGATTACACGAAGGTAGTCACGCGAGTTCAGAAAGGGAAAGTAGGCTTGATAAGTTTGTTAGGCAGACTTTATTGTTACGTGTGTTGTGCACGATTGTTGGCTAACTCTTGATTAGGAGGAGGGTTATTGCTGTTTTGCTTACTCGTGGAGATAGTCATGATCTCCTATATGAGACATGTGATTGGCCACCGTACCCTAGATATACAACCACGCTACAAACCTCACCTAACATATGTTAATATTATTATTTAGTTTTCCAACTATGTTGGGATCAGTTTCCAGTCTAACCTCAGTTGAGTACCAGTATTTTACATGGAAGCTCATGTCAATTTGATAGAAAAATATTAACATTTATAATCTTTGAAGCACTGTACAAAAAAGTATAGTTGATTGCTTTTTAGTAAATATTCGTTATATCAGCTGTTCCTGGGTAGCATAGTTTATTAGCATCTGATAGGGATAGATAGATGATTGTTTTAATCTCGTACATTGTATTGAGACTTAAAATCATCACTGTAAATGCTTCTACAAATCAGGACAAATTTGAGTCTTTCTGTTTTTAATTTTAGGTATTCATTTGTTGGAAAATACTCAGTTGTGGTCCACGCATAATCAGCCTGTAGTGTTCCCATTGTTGAGTTGAGACACAGGCCTCCTCTCGGTGAGAGGGAGTGGGCCGTAATTCACCGCGCGGGCCCAGTGCGGGTTGGTTGATGTCACATATCTTCAAATTTTGTTCTAGTACATGTTTCCTCACGATGTTTTCCTTCACCGGTGAGACGAGAAATGCAATTATTTATACAACCTAAAACTCGTAATTCGAAGCCGTTACCACTGGGCCACCACTGCTCTCCCTGGGCCACCGCTGCTCTCACTGGACCACCACTGCTCTCCAGGTCCAGTATTTAAGCCTTATTATTTGTGAAAGGCAAAAGTGTCCTTTTTATCAGTACCTTCCACTTCACGAGTCGTAGACACGTGTGTATTATATTTGTAGGTACACACGGCTACACATCAAGCTATACATTTACAGATTATGCTGATCTCGCATTGTATAGGATATCCGTACAATGCGAGTCAGCTTATACTGGAAATGTATAGCTTGATGTGTAGCCGTGTGTACTCATTGCATTGCAGTATTGGAGCAGTTATTAAAGTTCAGCCGTCTAATAATTTAACTTGTAAGGTTAGAACCGATAAAACGGTTCGTAAACACCTTTTATATTTGTTCACATATTTTAGATATTCATGAAATGAAAGTTAAATGGAAGTAGTTCTCGGTGAAACCTTGAAATTCGCCTGTCAAGGACTATAGAGCAAAATTTTTATTTTATAAATATAGAGAACTTTTTTGCAAAGGTCTAGCCTTGGTATAAATAATGATTTAATGACAGCTCATTACTAGATTTAAAATAGTGGATGATAAATGCAAGTTTGACATTTTTATGTATTTTTGGCTCATACAAGAGCATGCCCATTATGGAGAACTGTCTGTGTTTTATGAAAATCCAAACGGAATTATCTAAAGAAATAATAAATTAAGTTTTCAAAGCTGAGCTTAAAATCAGCCAAAATGTGTAGGTAAATATTTCAGAAACGTGCTACGCCGTAGATCGGCACGTAGCAGAGCGAAACGTAGCACTTTGTATTTTCAAAGAATCGAAACAAAATTCAATATTAGCCTGTCCCCTGAGATCATCAACTCAACATTTTGAAGCTAAAATTAGCCTTCTTGTACAAGTTCCTCGAAGCGCTGTCAGCCGATACAAATGGTTACCCATCAATTATTCACAAGCAAAGGTTCTGCCGTGTTTAAGACAAGAAATAAATTGGAATGTACACAACTCACACGCTCACGCGTAGGGTGAAATAAATGACGACCATTTTTCTATTTGATTCCTTACTCAAAGAGGTTCATAGGAGCTAAAAGAGAAGGTTTTAACAAACTCAGAAAAAAAAACCTTTAAATAATGTTCACTTCAAAATTGCTTTTGAAAATGATTTTTCTTGATTCGTTTGAACGCCATATTATGAGAAAATATCCCACCTATTACCCATAATAGTAGTCAGTGGTCCACCCATATTTCGAACGAATACGAACTAGTATGGTACGAACATTACATACTGTGTATTTATTATTTTATACTACATTATAATTAAGTGTATATACAGGGTAAATTTTTAACCAGTGCGCAAACTTAAACACGTGACTTCAATCATCATTATGAACCACTTTTACTATGGGAACAAACCTGGAATCGCGAAAAAAAAATCAGCTGTTCCCTACATTGATGTTTGCATAGCTCGTCAAAATGTAGGGAACAGCTGATTTAATTGTCGCGAAAATTCCTGTATTATTTTAAATGTATGTATGTGGACTGCCTCGTTGGTCTAGTGGTCGCAAGCGCTACTGCTGAGCATGAAGTCCTGGGTTCGATTCCCAGGTCGGGCAAAGTGTTATTGGGTTTTTCTATCTGAAATTTCTCAGTAACAGCCTGGAATCTGGATTTGTGCCCGGTTGGTGGCAATAGGCTCGCCCCCTATTACATGGGACTTAAAGCATAACTGGCGAAATGTGGGTGAACCTGCTACAGGGACACCTCTGCCCAACCCTTCGGGGAAACAAGGCGTGATGTTATGTTATGTTATGTATGTATGATGTAAGTTTATTCTGATATTGTATGTTTATATTTAAATTAGTGAATAGTATTTTTTTTTTTCTCTTCTACTCTTACACACGTTGTCTACATCTCTTTATCTACTTTCCTGTCGCAGGTATGCTGGAAGAGATTTCTTTAGAAATAAACATCGCCTTTGTACATATGTTTCTGTTCCTTTCTTCTTGCCTGTTTGATATGTGTAAGTAAATAAACTGTTAAATAAATAAATAAACATTTGTACATGTTGTGGTAGAATGTATAGAACTTAAAAAAATATTAACACCATAGAATGTACATTAAACAACATAACATTTTTACAAATAAATAATTTCCAATTCAGATTCTGAACCTTTTGCAATTAACCGGACACAAATTCAGACTCCAAGCATTAAACTTAAGCACTCACTTATCGAACCTAGGCACCCATGCTAAACTATTGATAAAAGATGTCTCTTTTTAAAGCTATTTAAAACTTTTAATTTAACTCTCAAATACTGCACATCCAAGCCCCTACTACTAAACCCTCCAAATACATCGTTCTTCCCACTTTTTATTGAAACAAGCAACAAACGTGTCATTCAGTTTCATTAGGCAGCTGACACATCGTAAATAAACACTGAGGGAGGAAGCCAATCTGACCACCGTATACAATGTGTGGCGCCAACGTTTGCCAAAGGCCGTCACACAATGTGGGCTAACGTGGAGAATCGCAACCTGAAAATAGCTCGTATTGTAGCAGGAATACAGAATTCGTTGCATATTATATTATATGGAAGCATATTCGATTAGACAAGCTTTATCTAAGAAGAAAAGAAGGACTTGCCTGTAATTTAAAATTGCACCCGAACAGTGAACATGCTTAAAATATATTACAAGATAATTACCGAAGTCATTCCGACGATAAATCAAAAGACTTCCCACGCAATTAATGTGCGTGACGTTTCCTTTATATGTTTAATACACGACTATGATTCATTGCAGGAACAAAACAGCCATGGTTCATTGTTCTAGACCCCTCCATATTCGTCATCATTTGAAAACATGACGTCATCAGAAGGATCTAAACGCCTTGATAAAATAAAAGCTAAAAGTTCCACTATAAAACAAAAAAGGTTTGATTAGGTTAGAACACCTACGCTTATTACAAAGCGATGTCAAGATTAAGCTTCTAAAAACGCTGCTTAGTATTCAGGGCATCAGTAAAAAAATAGGTCCCAACAAACTTGGGACTGGTGGAAGGTACCTCCGAACCCAAGCCAACCTAATTCGTTCAAAAATTAAAGTCAAAAGGTCAAACTGTTTTCCCCAATCTACGAGGCCAAAATCAAGAATTTATTTCACTGAATTCATCTCTATTTACGACAAAAATATATAAAGTAAAGCACACACTAATGCCATTTTAAATCGCGGCCATTACTTTTCTTGAACTGCTTCCATTTTGTATTTCAAGGAGAGCATTTTACCCTGCCACTTACAACATGACATCATGGCAACATCTCTATCTCGTGAGATGGAATTGTCTCGTCATATTTATTTGTCACGACCCAGTGACATAATTCGGGACAAAGCTACAAGAATTTTTCAAGACCTAATGACATAACTGACCCATCTAGGTCGTGTTTGTTATACATTTTCTCTTTCACAATCAGTTTTACACATTAAATGGTGTGCCAGCAATGTGGCCTTATTTTATACACGCTTGCAGTGTCCTTGGCAACGTTTGGATAGGTCAGTGGGTACGATTAACTTACATATTATGCATCTCATGGTTATTTAAAACAAAAACTTTTACAAATTAAAACAACCGACTTCAACAAAAAAATGCTTTCGGAAGTTGGTGTCTCTGGTTTTGAATTTTCGTTTTTTGCTACCGCCTTCCGAAATTAAAGATATTTTTTACTTTTTAGTTGTAGTTTGAGTGGGGTAGGTCCCCACTCAAATTGGAATACCAGTACCTGCTATGTAAATAACAGTGACAGAAATTTATTATAACATCACTACATCATCTATATAGACTGAGTGGGAAAAATACGTATCATTGAAGCTAACTCAAAAACTACCCAAGCTAAGTTAATAAATTGTATATGGGACCACCACCTACGAAAAAATAAAAAAGTTTTTGAAGTCGTTTAAAAAGTAAATCCACATTCAAAGTTCAAACACTTATTTTAATATAATAATGCCAGCCTAATTATTGTCCCACTGCATTGTAAAGGCCTCTTCTCATACAGAGAAGACGAGGCGGATTGGCGATTTCGGACTTACATTGATTATAATGTCCAGGTTTCCTCACGATGTTTTCGTTCGCCGATAACAGTGATGTCCAAGATAAACATGTAACATTTTAAGTTTATGTGTACTTTCTCAGTTTATCTTTACAGTGAAAAAAAGGATTATTTCAAAAAGGTTCTCGACCTTTCTGCCTTCAACATTAACCACAAAAATATACCCAAAACGAAAATAACTCTCGTCGGTTTAAACCTAATACTTTGAGCTGAAAATGAAACAGCGGCGATAAATAGGAGCACGACACACAGGGTGTTTAGTGAGCCCTCGACGAGACGCCAGCGGCGCTCGTGGTATTGACCCGTCTAAATTTAGAAGCGAACGTTCTGCGAACCTAAGTGATCAAGCGATCGCTTTTATTGCTTACGGAATATTAACAGTCGCATGATTAGCGAGTAGCGACACGCTGTCTCGACTACCGTGTTCCTGGCTTTATTGCTAGGGCGATTATGACTTGAATGGTGGAGTGATAATTTAATGGACAATCAATGTTGTTGAGTTGTTGACATAGAATTTATTTGAACGGGTTTGGTTGATTGAGCTTTTGGAATCGCATTTCAGCCCAAATGAAAATTAAATACCGGGTCGCTCGTCATCTTGTAATAAAAGTTTAATTTAAACTATAGTATTACATAACATGGGATAAACTCACGCTGTCTTCCTCGCTGGTAAGCACGCACCTGCGTCGATCCTTACATACTCCTTCAACTACAAATAATAATCTTATTTAAAACTGAAGTAATGAATACGATAAATTGAAAGCTACTATTACCCTCTCGCAGTGAGAACACAAAGTTATGGCTCACAATTAAATTACATCGTTTTCACCCCTTTTATAAACTTAAACCCCAAGCTTCCCACGCCTTAACACTTCAACCGCCACCAATAATCTTAAATGATAGCACAAATACAATCATAGAGCCTACATTGTAGGCTATTAGCCTCGTATTTGGGAGCAACAAGCGAGGCGGGCTAATAAAACCTGCTATAAACCGGAGGGAACCCTTACAATTAGGGGCGGATCGCCCATGGTATGCCGCCTCCGTTGCCGGCCCGGGTAATTTACCGTGTCTCGAATAAATCCTATTATTTTGTCTGTTCAAACTTTTTCAATTACGATAAATCGGCTATTGGCGTGGAAGCTTTTAAGCAGTTGTAGGGTTAAGTAATTATCCCCTCAACTGGTATTCGTCGTAAGAAATCGGGGTTTAAACGCAAATGATTCCGTATGGTTCCGAAAAGGGGCGGGGTCTGGTCAAGGCCGTTAACGAACTTGGTTAACGGTTTTGACATTTTGGGCTTACCAATTGAAGGGTTATATTACTCGTGGCTCTGCCTGTAAAGTTATCGACTTTAAGGCTGAAAAAAATACTTAGTCCTTCTCTAGAAACTTGGTTATTTCTGTTTCTAATCGGCTTTCAGTTTAACCATGGAAATCTAGGTAAAAAAAATAAAAATAAATAATAGACCGTCTCATTCGCGTGTTTAAATATGACATTGGTCTAAAAGGTTTCTCGTGAATACTTTCATCTATTTCGCATAAAAAAAAATTTAATGGATAAATTAACCATAATAACAGACCATAATAGCAGTAATATGGGCCTCGCTTCCGATTCTAGGAAAGCCTTCGCACTATCAACATGATTGGCATTTGGCATCGGATCGATGAGCCCATTAATTTAATATGATGTTCAAACAGTATCTTTAGTTAAATACACGCTTTAACGTGGAGCTGCGGACACCAGCCCGAATTACCTTCACATACTTCAAAAACGTTGAAGGAAAACATCGTGAGGAAACCGGCATGCCTGGGAGATATTTTTCGACGGCATGTGAAGCCAAGTCAGAAGCCCATGGGCGGTTTTAAAACTGTGACACCAGGTTAGTCACTAACCACGCAAAAAGAAGAAGACCTTCCTACTATAGGTGAATTTATTTTCATTTGATGGTCATAAGTGGGGTATCCAACCAAAACCGGGAAAATCCGGTTCAATTTTCCTTCATATCTGGCGAGGCGCAGCGCGATTGTACTGCCAAACAAAATATCAACGTTGCGTGCCTAATAACTAAGTTGAGAATAAATAACCTGAGATTCGAGCATCTTTCCGCTTCGACGCGCTCTCGAGCTAATGGAAGTTTATTTATTTTCAACTTTATTTCAATGAGGACAATTTCGATAATAGTTTGACAGTGAAAAATGCTCTGCGCTGCGCTCTGCCGTATGTGCGCTGTCCCTTAGGGGTTACAATTGTGCTCAATCATAATAGCACTAGACTTGCCCCTATTACGGTTACACACGAACACCGTCATGGTCTAGCAGTTTTTATTTAACCACGAATCATAAACCAAATTAAAAACAGGTTTAATATATATCCAGTTCATATCCTTATCTATACCTGTATCTCTCTGCGTCTCTCTATATGTATCTCTTTACCGTAGGTTATTCAACGCATTCAAAGATTCAGTACTTTGTTAGAACATTGTCAAAATATTTGATCATGGGTATTATTTGTAGGTATCTACCATCTATAATCCATGGAAACGTAGTAGTTTTACAGTAATCCTTTAGCTGTTAATATTTACTGATATATGTATGTTTTTCGTAATAAAAAGATCATCGTGTCGGCGTTCAAATGATTAAAACTAGACATCCTTAATTCTAAACTGTGCTTTTACAGCACAAAATCAATCTGCCTAGCCTTTAACCAACTATGTTGGGGTCAGCTTCCAGTCTAACGGGAAGCTCAATACCAGTATCTTCTCAGCTAATAATAAAGCAATTCACGTCACACACATCTCACTTCAAAAACTCCGTATGCAATAATTTTCATGATACTTTATGCACTATGGAATGCAGCTGATGGATCGGATCGCGTCGTAAAATCCATCCATTATATTCGATGGTCCATAGAGAACGAATGCATGCGAATTTTGGCAGTATTTTACGTCGCCATCGGCTATTGCGTGATTTGCATTTGGTATTTTTGAAAACTTGGTTGAATTGTCCTTTAGGCTATAAGTCTTATCTATATGCAGTATTGTTGTTGGATAGTTCGAATAACCTTTCAGTGTTCCAGTTCCAGTACATAAAACGAATCATGAACAAAAAAAAAAGTGGTGGCACTCTATACAAGTATTTTTTTGGAAGAAAAATACTTGTATAGAACATTGTTCCGTAATCATATCTAAATGAAGAGCACAATCGCGTTTACAAAAAAAATACTTCCGAAACCTTTAAAGTAAAAATACTTGCATAGAACATTGATCCGTAACGTAATATAAATAAAGAACACAATCGCGTTTACGAAAATGAGGTGTCGTCATGGTGTCACGAAATCAATGGTTTAGTCCCATCTCAAAAATGCCCAACGCGCCTAAAGAAGTTTTCATTTCAAAAGACATTTTGCTTTAATAGCTTATGCAAATCGCTTTTAAACGGTAGTCCAGCGTTACATAAATTTGTAATAAGACAATTGCCACTAACAATTAACTTTGTATGTTCAAGTACCTACCTAAATATTGCAAATAAAAACTTAAAAACGGGGCTCTAATACTATATTATTATGTTGTAGATATTTATAGGTAAACAAAAAGATGCTTCTGGCCAGCTCCTTTACCTACAACTACAACACTTTAAGTCATTTCCTATACGCCATCTGTCGGTAGAAAACTGAACTAAACTACAAGACTGTGCCTACATAACATATTATTATTAGAAACACCATTAAACTCATAATGTAAAAACCTAATCGTGATTGTACATTAGTTAATTACCTACCTACGTAGCAAGGTGCTGCGAAATAGCCTTCGCAATTCTTCGAAAAGAAAAGTAATATCAGAATGGAAGTTAATTTGTACCTAGCCTTTCAAGGTAAAAATTTTACGCCTAAATTATTAAATTTATTATTTCATATAAAAACACTCAATAAACAGGAGCATACCTAAATATTGCAAAAGCGATTATACATTTAAAACGGATTATCAGTTATCACCATTCAAAGAAAATTGCGCTGCCATGTTTTCAAACGTGCACAACGTTTGAAAACATGGCAGCGCAATTTTCTTTTAAAAAGAACATAAAAATAAAAAGAATGCAATTTTTTTCGCTGAGTCTCACTTGCCAGCTCTTCTTTTTGATGAACTTAATTTGTACGGAATAAAAAATGTTTCCAGTACACAAGTACTTTTAGCTTTGAAGTTAAAGTAAATTTATCACTGCAAAAGCTTTTTGAAGTGCACTTAAGCGTATTATGAACAAAAAAAGTTAGAGTAGCGGGCAACCACAGCACAGTAGCGCCATTTACGTGATTTCAGGCAGTGTTCAAGTTCCGCAACACGTAGTACAAACTGAGCAGTATAGATGGCGCTGCACTTGAACATTTTAGTTCAGCTACTAGCCACTAGATAGCGTAATTAAAATGGTTTTATTATCGTTTGCATACAAAAGCCTTTGAAATTACTTATTATACACCAACCAAACCCTAAAATCACTGAGAATTAATTAAACATTATTTCATCGAACTTTATAGTATTTGCTACAATTTTCAACCCTAAAATAAACAGTGACGTAACGGCGGCGGGGTGAAAACAGCAGCTGTTTGCGAAAGTCATCGATGTCGGCACAAGATACACCCGTAAAGTGGTACAGTATCGACCCTGACCCCGAGGTCGCGTGCCTACCTGAGCCTCCAGGGTTACGTCGTCTACCAATAACTAGAGGGGCGGCCGACTTACTTTTTATCGGGTGAAAGATTTTGCGATTTAGTTTTGAGCGCCGCAATTTTTTTTAATGGTTAGATAAAATCTGTTGGGAGTTACTCTAGAATCTTTAATGTAAAACCGTCTAGCTTAATAGATAAAGCTTTTTCATTATAGCTTTGGAAGCGAGATAATACTAAGTTAGGTACAATATTTTACACTTTTTTTTTTCAGAATAGGTTTAACGATACTTATGTAGAACTAACTTTATACCCCCCTATATAGTATAAGTTGCAGTAATCCCATCTCAACGAGGTAATTACCCAATAAAGTCAACTATGCAATTGATAATTATGAAGTAAATTTTTGCAGATATCTACATAAATCGAACGAGTAGGACATACATACTGCAGGAGAATGGAGCAGTGAAAAAAACATAAATGTAAAGTTGATAGGTACCTACGTCATGTTATTCGGTGCTAATAAATAACAATCAATTTTCCTGGAAAAAGTCATTCGATCAAATGTGAATCGAAAAATAATAACGATTATTATCTTTTACCTATAAAAATCTATTGTATGTAAAATCCAAAGCCACAAATATATGATGGAATATCTAGGTTCTTACCGGTACCAACACGGAATGGTACCGTTTGAAACTCACGGGGAAAATGCACCAACTACATGCACAAATATTAGCTTACTTTTTATGTCTTTTTTTTAAACATAATGCTTACAGACTAATTAATTACTCAATTACAAATCATTCATAGGTAGGAAAATTTGCTAATTACAAGTTTCTACATGTATACATCTAGTAACAAATACTTTGCGTTGACTAAATGTTCGTTGACAGCGAATTGCAAATCAAGAAAAAGAAATAAAACATTTTTAGTTTAGTAATAATAGAGGAAATATAGGTACTAAGGGTAATTTATGGGTATGACAATTCAGAAGACAATTAATAAATAAAAAATTACAATTTAATTCGAAAGGAGTTCAGAATTAAAGGGTTAATTTTTGTCCTTGTAACCCATTGCAAACAATGGGTTATTAAACAACCACCTCCTACTTAAACTTATATTAAAATACTTATAATGAACATTAGAATCTATTTCTACTAGAAGTCTTAGTCCAGACACTGAATATCAATAGGTACTTTTAGGTTTTTTTTTTCTTTTATGGTTACCAGCAATGGTTTACACTGTAAAAGTTCCTATAAAATAATGTTTTACTAAAATCTAAGGTCAGTGTAACAATTTCTTACAGGTTAGCAGCGCATGCACCATAAACATCCAAGACTATTTAGGTTAATAGATTTAGGATAATATAATTAAATATGTCCGTAATTTTATTTTACCCTAACCCCGTGTCCTAACTAAACCAATCGGTCGTGCGACCATGCGATCCTCACATGCATTTGTCATTTGATCGGAAAACCGGCAGGTCACTCTGTCGTGACGACACATTCGGGTTCGCCTAAAATACAAAATGAACGCGACGGTGGCACGGTTTACGCGATAATCGCTTTGGTGAGGACACAGCCTGTTGAGAACACAGTAATGCTTGCCACTTTTTTTTATCTTAAATATGTAAAAGCCCTAGCAAGGTATAATACGGTATTATTTTAATATTTTCCGTTATATCAATCGGTAATTCCATGATCAAATTGCACCTTCGTCATCTTATTCAAATCATTGCAACGCGCATACAATTAATAATGAGCAAAACATTTCTATTTACCTTTACTTCTTGACTCGGGGATTTTTAACTCTATTACGTTTGCGTAACAAATACATTTTTACAGTATAGTTATTTGTACATTACAGATAATTTTATAAATTACGTGTGTTATGAAATTGTTTACATCATACCTATAATTGAGTAATAATAATTTGTTGAAATACTTAGGCTACCTACATTGAAATTATGTTTTGTAACATTTAGAATTTTACTATTATTAACACCGGCGTACGTTGTAAAGGTATGGCGCCGGCTTAAAGTGTGCGATAAAACAGACATTCAATATATCTGGCAACATTTTCAATTGATTCACCACGTGGCAACATTACCTAGAAATAATAATAACATTGGTATCCACGTGAATTACTTGTGGCCATTTACAGATAAGGTAAAAGGATTGTTTCATTATTAGCCCAATAAAATAGCTCGCCAATTTCAAATTTTAGCCCAGACATTAGAGCCGTTTTGATTTTATTACCTATATTTTTGCAACGTAATAAAAAGATCGTTTTCATCGATAAAGGCCGCCCATAGCAAAATAATAATTCCAATTTTAAAACTTTACTTTTAAAATTCGAATGATTCTTCAAAAGGCATACCATCTAATAAGAACCAAGTTCGAACATCATCACGGCAGTATTGCCCAAAGGGTTAGGCAGAGGTTTACCTACCTATAGCACACCCACTTTCGCGAGTTAAGTTCCATATAATAGGGGACGAACCTATTGCCATCAACCGGGCACAAATCCAGACTCCGGGCTGCTACTGAGACATTCCAAATGAAAAATTCAATGACACTTTGCCCGACCTGGGAACCAAACCCAGGACCTCATGCTCAGCAGTAACGCCTGCTACCACTAGACCAACGAGGGAGTTCCAAATCAGTAAAAAACTGTCTTACACCCAGTTGCACAAAGACCCCAGTTGCATTAACGCTAATGATTTCATTAATTTCTTCAAAGAACCATAAGAATCGAGTTTAATGTCGCTTTCTGCAACAAGTTAATGGAAGATTAGTATTTAATGACAGCTTCAAAAGTTAAAGTTCGTTTCTGCAACTGGCTGTTAATACCCTAGAGTTACTCTTGTCTATAACTGCAGTGAAATCAAATACTGTTTTGGTCTCAGCCTGCTGGAATTAGGTGCAGTTCGTAATTCCAGCACACTTCCAAACCGTTCAGAATTGGAAATGTGCGCGTTAAAAGGCCCGTTCTCCGTTTCATTTGGACCTTACACTGGTAACGGAAAACTGTATACGTCCGAAAATAGATTTTACAGTGTGTAGGATACAATAAATTTTATGTGTTACGGCCTGCACCACGACTGCTGATCGTGGGGTCTTGGGTTCCAACTTTGGTCGTATTACTTCTTTTATTACGTTAATTCTATTAGGACATTCTCAGTGTAGCAAACCAGACTGTGCCCATACATGACAATACACTTGTCCTCTATTACATGGGACTAACAACATATTGTAGTTGAAGAAAATAGGGAGTACCCATGGAATTAGTAAGTACTTTATAGAGTAACCCCTTCCCTTAAAAAAATTGACGTAGATATATTTAGTAACCTATTCCACTTAACTATTCCTAAAGAGTCATAAAAAACTGTAAGAAATCGACACGTGTTTGACCTCTCAACGATGCAGCTTAAGGATGACGATTAACTTGTCGCGGACCCGAATACGGCGTGTCTTTAGGAATAATTAAGCGGAATAGGTTACTAAATATATTTACATCTATTGTATTATATAACGGATTTTCGCAAGGTCACGCCTGAATCAATTAACTACCCCTTCCCTGCCGGTTTTCATGTTAAGTATTGTTGTGTATGTATGTATTGAATCATATAATTACAAAAAAGTAAAATACAAACATACCTGTGTATAAGAAACAAAATGATGCCAAGAATGCGTTAATGGTTACAGTGTATAACAATACGTTAATCTACCTACAATGTTGCCAGGGTTGATATTCAAATGGCTGATAGCATGCACATAGACTATCATTAAGCGCTACGGAAACGACCTCCCGAGTAGGAAATAGATCACACTATTAGTCCTATCTATGATAACAGATAAATTATTTATTATTATAGAGTAAAACTAATTGCATATAATCTTAAGGACAAAGACTAGACATGGTTTAGTTTGAAGTGCTATCGTTATGACATGGCCATCCATGATGACTAGTATTCTCGCTTTAGTTTGATAACTTAATGATAAAAGTATCCAACAACAAAAACAGCTTTCTTTTAGTCCTTCTCTCAAATAGCAGCACATTAGGTACATCAAAATTACATATTTCATTAAACTAACATTCCGTTACCGTCAGCAATAAAATTAAATAATAAATTGGAAGCGAAATTCAGAGATCGCATGCTGGATTTAATCACTGCTAATGGAGACTGGGTTACGTTCAACTCACTGTAGGTAGGTTCCAAGAGTAAGCATATCAAAAATTCATGTATATTTTGTGGATTCTGTGCCGTGTGATGATGTAAAACGCCAATGTAATCTGGAGTGTAGATTAACTACTTGGATTTTAACATTTATATTGAACTTGCTTTCGAATTTAGGACGGAAATTATTCCACGGCAACTTAGTGCTGGGACAAAAAGTATCCTATGTGTTAATCCAGGTTATAAACTAACTGTGTGCCAAATTTAATCCAAACCCGTTTAACCGTTTTTGCGTGATTGAGTAAAAAACACAAACTTTCACATTTATATTATTATAGCTTTTCCCCGCGGCTTCGCCCGCGTGGAGATCGGCAATTATCCTATATGTATGGAATGCTATGTGCCAAATTTCATCCAAATCCGTTCAGTCGTTTTAGCATGAAAGCTTAACAAACAAACTCACTTTCGCATTTATAATTTTAGTTAGGAGGTACATTTGCATGTATTAGTGGGCAACAACGGTTAACAAAAAGCTAATTAGCAAAAAAAAAAACTTAATATTATCAGGTTCGACTAAATGCACCTTAAAACAGAAAACAACAGTCACCTCTGAAGCTTTTGAGGCATCAAGAGAAATTTAAATCAGATGATCAAGAAAGCAGCTAATCAGCTTGTGCTTAATTAGTCTTCCAAAAACAAGTAGAATCATAGCAATTAACCTTTGTAGTTTTCCTATCACAGCCTTAACCCACATTGATGTGGAAGCCAAAGGCTGCATGTTTCATTATCTTTGCCCGTCATACCGTATCAGGTTGGTAAAAGCTTTTTAGCTTGTCTATGGTAACACGAGGTGTTTCGAAATTCAAATGATGTGATGTGTTTGTTGGTGTTAACTTTGTTAGATATCGTAAATTGTATGATGAGGTTAGTAAATGCTTGTACTTAATAATGGCACTCGTGGAGTTATGACTTTTTGATGAGTAGCTTTCATTTTATGATAGCGTAATCTTACGGGTCGGGGAAAAATATCACCTTTATACTTCAAATTATTCTCTCTATTTTCTCAATTGTTCAACAAAATCCAACTAGGAAAATGCAATAAAACTGGTAGCTATGTCTAAAGTTATAAAAAATGCTATTATCCTATACTATTAAATAAGCAATATTTGAATATTATATTTAATATTATATTTGTAATCTTCTCGAAAACGATTCTAATAAAGTTGTCGATGAAGGTTGCAATATTGGTGTTAACGGGGGCGAAAAATCGATCTAGCTAAGTCTCATATCTGGGAAAATTCGTTTTCTCCGTATTTTCACCCGAGTAGAGCTCGGTTGCCAAAAATTTAGAACAAGATGGCTACCTTAGAATAATGGCATGGCAGCATTGAATAAGTAAGTAGGTACTATCATGGCAGCATGGAATTAATATGAACTTTCCTATACTATTAAATGGGCATTCTCTATTTTCACCAGAGCAGAGCTCGGTCGCCCAGGTACTTTACTTAAAACTAGGAGCACACTTAACTCAAGTAAATCTTTTAACGATGATCAACATAATCTTCCTTTCTATTTCGAGCAATGATATTTTAAGTAAAAAAACGTAGATAGGTTACCTACCGTACATTCGTTCTTCAAAAACGGCACAATGTCACGCTATTAGATGACACTTGTAAGTAGGACAGCATGTCGTAATTATCGGGAGCGAAAAAGAGACAAGACGAAGAAAATGTGGCTAATTAGCCAAATTTTGACGTGCCTCTTGCGAAGCGTGTATAACCTATCTACCTCTTTTTTTACTTATAATATCATTGATTTCGAGAAAATCTTTCACTGGAAAATGCAAACAACGCATAAGTAGGTATGTTTAATGTAATTAATGCAATTTTTTTATTTAAAACTACATTAGAGTACACAGCACACAAGTAAATCGCACACTGATGATCAAAATTAGTACGATGAGTTAAATTCGTTAATCTCTCTTTTTGAAAATATTGTGTTTCCAATCTAAAACAACAAGCAAGCACGGAAGAGATTGAATAAATCCGTTCAAAGTCTCCAAATGTTCCGCTCAGTTGGAGTAACATTCAGAACGTGTACACTACAGTTACACCTACAGTTTCAGACATCCTTACTGCATCACATCGATCGGATGCGACTGGAGTGAGTTTGCATCTGTAAAGGTTGGTTTAGACTAGCAGACCCAGAAAAAACACAAAATACCAAGTCTCTTATTAAACGCGGAGAAGTTATGCCAAACTTTCTTCGCATAATGTATGGTTTATATGAAGATTATCGTCAGGACACTAAGCTATAAAAGGAAAAACAATCGACTTCCAAAAAAACACTACAAAGTGAAAAATTAGATTTTAGACAGCATATAAAAGTGAAGCGAAGGAAAACCATTGTGAAAGTTTTCTCTCTGTATTTTCCTTCGTAGTAAGTTATCATCATTCTCTTCTCAATTTAGTAGTGGTCGACGAACCATGCCTCCTTCTTCCTTACTTCTCTTTTAGTCGCCATCTCGCCACACAGCTCATCCTATCGTTTCTTTGGTCTTCTCCTACTCTCGTAGCCATCCATATTTATACTCAAAACTTTTCTCACGACGTTTTCCTCATTCCTCTGCATCACATGCCCATATCATGACAACCCATTTTCGCACAACTTTTCAGTCACTGGTGCCATTTTCAGACTTCCTGTAATATACCCATTTCCCAATTCAGCCATTCGCATAACACCACACATCCCTCTTAGTGTTCTCATCTCAGATGCATGCAATTACCTTTCATTCATCCCTTTTGTGGCTCAACATTCTTCTCTGTAAGTCTGACATTGATAAACCAACATTGATTACCACACACCTGCCTGGTTTTGAAAAGCAATTTAATAGGGAACCCACAAATTTAGTCCTCCACAATATTTAAAGTCTCGTTGTATGAACCTACCCTAATATTCGCATATAAGCCAGTAGATACGCTCTACATGAAGTTGTACAGCCTACACGGCTGATATAATTAATATTCGTGTATCATGCAAATGCATAACTGTTAGGTACCACGTATTCATGTATAAGCCTCACTAGTGGCTCTATAGGCTCTCCCTAGCAGCGAATCGATCAATCATTTGCTAATAATTTTTCGATCATTGTGCACTTGGTTAGTATTAGTATAAATTGTATGTTTCACATATTTCATTATATGAAAGGAAAAATAAATTGGAATTTTTAGGTCAGCACAGGTCAGGAAGACTTCTAAACGAATAACTCGTTTTCATTGAGTCTCGAAAATAAAGAAAATTCTTTTGAGGAAAACTATCCATTAAAATTCTAAAATTAGTCCTGAAACAGCTAATATTTTGTAAATTTTGACGTTCAACAGTGCCATACAAGGGCCAATTAGAAATAAATTATTTGACTTTGACTTTATTTGCCAAAGAACAAGACCAAGATATGCCCATAAATCACAGCCAAAAATACAAAACTTACAATTAATATCAACTAAAACTAATTAATAAATTCCCGCGTACCCCCGCAAAACCCAGTTTAGTTTCATAAAGAAAAGCCCACAAACACCGAGATTCAAGCCTATAGCCTGAACAAGGCCTTTAATTTTGCACAACACTAACGTATAATTGTACGCAAAGCTAAGCTAAAACAAGGAGCGTACCCATTTCAATTCTAAATGAGATTTAGACTCAACCTAGTTAAGGCTAAAAGGCTGCAAAACTGTGTATTCATGCCTTGTTTCGTCAGTTAGCCTCATCGTCGAAATTAATAACAAACAATGTATATTTTATACAAGTTTGTCTGAATACTTCTGCTCGGAGTCACGTTGGCCAATATCGCGTATGTTTCGAGTTTAGAGAGAGCAATATTGTATAACGTATATGTTCCTAGTACATAGTTTTCAAGCACGTATTAAGGACTATACATAGGTACCTACGTTGTGTTCTTTACGGTGACGTCATTTAAAACAAGGAAACTTTTAGGTATGTTTTGGCGTAAGGGGAACCACACAAATTTCAGCTTCAAAAAGATTTAAGGCTCTTTCAAACAGGCGCGACACGCGACGCGACACAAAGACACCGCTCGTCGCGCAACGAGCGGTGTCTTTGTGTCGCGTCGCGTGTCGCCCCTGTTTGTAGGAGCTTTTACTCTATTAATTATTCTTCTGAGTCGTTTCTTCATCCTACATGACAAAAACATAGGCCAAGTCAAGATCCCAGATTCTGTTATCTTCAAGAATATTAATCATTAGATTTGCAATACCTTTTAGGGTTCCGTAATCAACAAGGAACCCTTATAGTTTCGCCATGTCCGTCTGTCTGTCCGTCCGTCTGTTCGCGGCTTAGCCCAGAGACTCTTAGAACTAGAAAGCTGTAATTTGGCATGGGTTTATTTTTTTAGGGTACCTCCCCTACACGTAAAGTGGGGGATTTTTTTTAAAGTGAAAACTTCTTTAGGCGCTTTTGGCATTTTTGAGTTGGGAAAAACAGTTGAACTCCCGACACTGTTACGTTATCGACACCCCATTACAAGTATTTCCTGTTTTTTCGTTTATCCCATGGTGTGGGGTATCATTGGAAAGGTCGTTCAAAAATATTGTGAGTGTGTGAAAATTATTTTTGAATTCATGAATCCGTTTGCGATATATTTAGCTTTTAAAGTGCTAATATTTGTTTGAGTCAAGTGTCCCCCCTGCCTTCCAAATTGTTGGTTTTGGATATTTAAAATATCACGGCAGTAGTATATATAACGAAATTAAAAGGAAAACTATGACAGCTGTGTAGGCTTTACAAGTTAACGGGTAATAATCGAGCAATAAACATGTTTTTCAACTACAATGTTAAGTATGTTCTTAGGATAAATTCATCCCAACTACGGAACTGTTCATTGTGCGTGGTCCAACACGCACTTGGCCGGTTATTACTTATAATTTTCCTCATGTATCGAGTAACAAGTTGATTTACACATCTGTAAACAGTCTTGGGATTTTCCTTGAGTGACGTGTGACCGATAGTAACCTCAGTTCTAATTAAGACGGAGTGACTTACTGCTTCAGTAACTGTTAATATGCTCATCAATTATGCCATTAAACATAGACTGGGACTAAGTTGGGCTAAATCAATTTTTAGTAGTTTTAGTAAAATCAAATGGCTTTATTGATTGACATTTCACATGATTTTTTATAGATAGGGTGCGGTTTTTGTTGTCCATTCCTTACAAACTCAAAATCAACGCATTTAATTAATTTAATTAAACGAATTACAATCACTTTTGAATAGTCAAGGAGTCGGTCAATCAGAAATATGAAGCTAGATTTAATCATTCCGTAGACACTCTTTTAAATGAAAATATTGGTACGAAATATTGGTATACATAGTTCATATTGAAATTATAATACTGAGAAATACATAGTGAGACACTAGTTCAGATAATAAGAATCGAACCTTTAAGCGGGGAATACACGTCCGATTTGTTCATCAGATAGTCGGATCCCATAGTCTGATCCGGCTATCAGAACAATGCAAACTATCCGACTATAAGATCGGACCTGTGTTGAATGTTCAAACAAAATAATGGCTCCAACGCCTTCCGATAATCCAGAGGTTGCCAGACGTTTTTTCTCATAGACCACTTTCAAAATTTAGCTGGTTCCGGTGGACTTGCAGCTACATTTCTACTATATTCCCAAAACTCGACAAAAAATGTGAAGATTAATATTATTATTGTATCTAACTATGGAAATTGGCGTTGCCAACGTAGCCCCCGTCGAGTCTTCCGTGGATCCCGGGGGGTCCACTTTGGGAATCACTGCAATAGCCGGGTCAGACTATCGGATCCGACTATCTGATGAAAAAATCGGACGTGTAATCCCAGCCTTATCCATTTACTTTTAAAGGCAGATCACGAGGAGAAATAATTAAACCACTTTTTTTCTTTTTGAACCCATACTTTGCGCTAACTATATTTATATCATTCTACCGTTTTGAGCCATTTGCACCAATACGACTGCCTAAAACTCAGCTTAAGGTGAAAGCGCCAGGATACCTCACGTAATAAAACATAGAACCTGACACTGACCCGAATATTGCAAAAAAATGTAAGAAAATTTTAATTCCGCTAGCTACCTTAACGCATCACCCTTAACAAGATGCCCGTTCAAGTATCATAGCAATTTATGAGTTTACAAACAAAACAGCTTATATTTACATTATTCACCGCACAAAGTGTACGTGAAGAGATAAGTTAAATAAAGGGTCATAGCTTAATGGGTATCCGCGTTATATAGATCTCAACTAATGATCGTGTTCTACATTATAATAATATTGACCCATTGACCTCATGTATCTATGGCATTCGATTTCTATCCTAGTGAAAACTGTTAGCTGTTCAAAACATCAATTTAGTTTGGCAAAGGTTTTGCAAATGATTGCAAAGGTGTCTCATTATCACTACGTTTTGCTGATTAAAAATTTCCATTTAAAGGTGAACGCAAACTTATCTGAGCCAAACGCGTCGAACGAATCGAAGTCAACGAGAACGCTAGGAGCGGTCTTCTAGATTAGGATGATTCGACGCGGGCAGGTGTGCGAGGTTTCACAGAATTTCATATAAAGAATTCTAAAATTCGTTTCGTTTTCAACGCGTTCTTTTCGGATAAGTGTGCTTTCACCTTAAGTATACAAATTAAATTAGTTAGCAAGACTCCACAAATGTGGCGGGTACCGATATCTAAACATGATAAAACAACAACAAAAAATGATTTTTAAAACTAAGACTTAATAATAATAATATGTACAAGTATATAAAAAGGGGGGGGGGGGGGAATAATCATAGGGCATCAAAAAATTCGTCCGCATCGCTATCAATAGGAAAAGTGCCCAAAAGGCTGGCAGCATTGCCACGTTGTATGGCAATGCTGATTCTTTGGCCAAAGAATAGGCCAGCCCTCTGGTCACGTGAAGAGTCGACCAGTCGCTTGGCAATGTCTTTAAAAACTAGGTGTGCACTCGGACCCCATGGCCCTAGTGTCTCAACCCCAAACGGCTCAAACATATAAGTCCCAATAAGATTGGAGTATTTGCGCCGTTTAATTTATTATTTTTTACAAAAAATTGGATACTATATTTTTTGGGTCAACGACCGCAAGTAGTTTAGTCATTTGAAATATCTGTTTAAAAATCTTCTTTTTTTTTGTAATCTTCACAGACGTAATGGGAATCGGTATCTAAACGCGATAAAATAAAATAAACTGATATTCTCAAGTCAAATTTCAAACCTACCTAACTACAATACCAATTAAAAGTCCTAGGCCCACCTGCACCACAAATCACTAAATGCGTTTAACGTTAGATACATTTAAAACTTCATTCTGTTTCTGTCAATCGTTTGAAGATGACAGCCATAGAAATGTCGATTTTAATGTATTTAGCGCTAAACGTATTTAATTACTAATTACTTGTAATGCAACCAGGCCTTAGTTTGTAGTACTTACAATGACAGAACCAAGCTTAAAAATTAACAAGAAAATATTCAATGAATAAAGCATCAGACTTCCATAATTTCATCTAACACCACGTACATCTACACAAATTAATAAAATTTAAATATCTGTTTGTAATATATACAAATAAATCAAATTGAAGAATATACGGTACATATAACAAAAAAAAAACTTTAATTTTTTTTGTCAGTTTGTTCCGGCTAGTCTCCGAAACGGCTGGACCGATTTTTACGAGACTTTCACTGGTTATAAGGAGTAAGTAACGCTACTTTTATTTTAGAAAAATAATTAGGTTCTACGCGGGCGAAACCCGGGCAGCAGCTACTGATTAGTTAATAATATTTGCATGTGTATAAACATAAAAAATATAATAAATAATATTTAATATTGCAACACAAAAATAATATTATTATTATATTTGCATATATTATAATACTTGCATGTTTGCATTTTTTATTTACAGTAGCGTTCACGATATTATTAGCGGCCTTGATGCAGTAAACTCTGGGGTTGGAATACATTAAGAATAAATAGCTTTCAAGGCCGCGATGCACCATGTCAAGGGCTCAACTTAGAAATACAGGGGTAGGTCAGTGCCGGTTTTATTTGCTGCAATGATTAATGGAAAGAGACATGCTGCGCTCATATATGTAATAAATTGGGATTGTCCAGGGAGAGCGATGCAATGTTTTTTTTTTTTTTGTGTAGGAAATTATCAAATAACTTCTCCCGCTCTGGCCGGAGCCGGAGGGCGTGTCAGAGTTACTGACTAAAACCCACCCGTGTCCTTCAGTTGCCATGTTGCCGCGACCCCGGTAGGCAGAGCGATGCTCTTGGCAGAGTTCTTATTATTATTGAACTTCTTGTTGTGATAGTCTTTTTCGGGTTCCGTACCCGAAGGGTGCCAAACGGAACCCTATTACTAAGCCTCCATTGTCCGTCTGTCTGTCAGCGGGCTGTATCTAATGAACCGTAATAGGCAGAAAGTTGAATTTTAAAATACTAATAAAAATAAAAAAATAATAAAAATAAAGTTAAAAATTATACAAGAAAAATGTTTTTTTTTAAACTAAAGTATTCAAAATAATAATGTACTTTAGATATTATAAAAAAAAAATATCTTAAAAGATAATAAATAGCTCACCGTCGCATTATCCATGTTTTCATTCCATTAGAACCATAAAAATATTACACTGACAATACCTAGTTAGAAATATTTCTTCTGTGAGGGTTTCACCCACGATACTTAGTGCAGACCTAAGATGGTTGTCTTATGACGTCGGAAACAAATCTGTCATAAACATCTTAATACTCTCAAAACAAACCTTAGACACCAGTAAATTTAATAATAAAAGATACTGAACTGATCTAAGAACCAGTTTTACAGTTAAAACTGAGCAAGCACATCCCTAAACTTGTACCGCTGAAGTTAGAAAGAACGCCTACGAGATCTAGAGATATATTTATATGCTGAATAAATTCTTGTGATAAAAGGAATTGTTTCTAATATATCATGGCGGGTTCTTCCTCTACTTACGTGGGGTGGCTAGGTACAGTCAACCGCACACCAGTAGAAACACTTGCACCTCGAAATTCGTCCTCATTTCTAAGACATAAAAGTGATATCACTGTCCAAATTGTTTCCAATTATGTGCCTGTACTGTAGCTGGTACTCAAACGGGTCAAGAGGTTTCCTTCAGATTTCTTCCTCCACTTCAATATTGTGTGATACCAAAAGTTTTTTGATGGTCAGGATTATAAATAAGTGTACTCAGTGTTATATCCTAGCTCGCTGAGGACGCAGCATTTTTAAGAACTTTTTGTTCAGGCTTTCAAGTAGGTAATTTAAGACGCGACTAAATGCCAGTGACCTTGAGTGGTTAGCTTGCGTGTTCTGTACTGAGCTCACGCAACGCGTCGTACGTCCAGCCAGTAATAGGACTCGCCCATCAAGCAGCGCTGTCCCAAATTAGACACATAATTAATTTATTATACATAAAACAAAATGTATTTTAGTAAAAATAATTAAATTATCTTTCAGAAAAATACGCTCGATATTTTTGCGTGATTCTTAGTTTTTTATCTGCGTTAGACATAACTTTACAAATCAACTACACTATGTAATATAAACATAATCTAAAATATTCTTAGATTAAGTAATTAAGAATATACTTTAAAAAAATTAATATATATTTTTAACTTAACACTCATAATCATTAACACTACGCGTTTAGACGTGATCTTTAGTATAAAATCATTAAAAGGCGATTATTCTCGCCTTAAGTTGGGTTTTCGTACGATTTATTTATGCTGTTCTCATTTGAGACATGACTGATTAGAACTGTTTTTATGGTTCTGTGAAAATTAATTTTAAAAAATAATTTTCTGTTATAACTTTAATACCCAACTGAGCAACGATGTATATAATAAAAAAATATCTCGCACATGATTAAATTCGGCAACGAGCGAAAAAAATACACAATGTTTTACTTTTCAATTAACAGTACAACAAAAATAACAATAAAACGACACACAGATGGACACAACCGCAGTTTCAGTATAACAAACATATTATATAATTTGTGTAAACGTCCATTTGAGCGACGTCCATTGAAAATTGAGCTGCGACGCTTCATTAGGCTTCATCTCCCATTGTTCCGAGGCCTTGTTCGCGAGGAGTGAGGGAGGCCAAGTAATTCTGGTGATTTTGAGAGGAATTCCCGGTATGAAACCTCTCCCGTCCATGCGGTGGTCATACGTCATGCCTGACACTCAGTAGCTATCCCACGGGTATAGAGCGGAAACATACAGTAATCCAACCGTTGAAATTATACGCCGACCTTCGAACAGAAATATCTTACTGAAACCTATCAGGAACTGTGTCGTCCGTGTTTTGGCATTAGCAGAACGTGATGTTTCGTCAAGTACATCAGAAGCTTTGATAGTTTTGAGGCGAGATCGTGAAGATCTAAGGCTCTGTCTGCAACCTTCTCTTCTAGGACAGTAGTTCCCAAAGTCGACTGAACCCCATAACAAAAACTTCAAAATTCGAGACTCAACAAATTTGGCTATCGTGGTGAAAAAGGGGCTACTTAACTATATGAATGAAGGACTGCTGAAATAAGAAAAAAAAATACTCAGTTACAATCGAAAATTTGAATACTTAAGTAAATACAAGGAGTGCTATTTCAATGAGAAGGATGTATTTGTTTCCTATTTTTTTGACATTTAACTTTGGCATCAGTTTAAATTTTATTTAATTTTATCCGCAATGACTTTGATACGTCAAATTTATTTCGGTATTTGGTTTTAATATTAATCATAGCTCAAAGTAAATTTTTCAAGGTCCACCCAATATTGGCTCACGCGGACCCGTAGTTTGAGAACCACTGTTCTAGGATATGTATGTAAGCTTCTACAATTCCTCCTTTTCATCCTAAAATCTTAATTCAAAAACAACAAAGAGAGCATCGCATGCACGTTTTCAGCTATCTAGAATCTTGATTGTATTTAGCGTCGCCTTGGAGCCGCTTCCAAAGGTCACATTATATAACGCCATTAACAAAGTTTGCAATGGCAATGAAACAAAATGTAACAAAGTATAAACTTCCACTAGCAATTATAAGGTAGGTTAAGTTCAGTTCGGTTCGAGCACCGAAGTTTTCCTCCGAGGGTTTTTACCGAAGCCAGGTCTTTGTATGAGTAATGTGGCGTACGAGTGCCAGCGAATATTATTTGAAAAGAAATGGTTCCCCGTAGTGTTTCCGCTAGCGTGGGATGAACGATTTCGCGGTATATCTCTAGTACAGCCTCAAAATTCTACGGAAATCGGTGCTTTAAAATTCTGGGAATCTCTAAACGTTTTAGTGTTAGGAGATAAGGTATTCTACGAAATGTTCTTAGCCATTGTCAGTTACCGCATCCTCGCATGGTATTATGTCATTATATCACAATCACATTTCGTTTTTTCTTCTACATTGACAAATAAAAGTAATTTATTGCGGCGTCTTCTCGAATCGTAATCGATGGGTCCAATAGTGATTACGTAGACAGACAAAAACGTAGCAGAATTAATCAAAGATATCTAGATTAATTCTCTTGGGTTTTTGTTTCTTACAAAACGTATTATCGGCGACATTGTTTATCGCCAAAGGTGTTAAGTCTAAAGAGATCGTTATGTCTTCAGTTTTAAATGTCATTTTAATACACGTCCGTGCAAAGAAAATCCCCCAGATTGAGTCACCCACATGAATAAGTATTTATTGATCATGGCCCGCAGGCTGAACTGAACTAGGTTGAACGGGGGTTTCGGGCGATGGCTTAAATCGAGAAATGCACTGCACTGTATGCATGTCGCGTACGTGAAACCGACCGCCTCTGTGGCGTTGGAAATCGATTCACTTTATCCAATTGTTCTTTTTAAAACGCTAAATCGCTGAAGTTTCGTCTCGATTAATTTAGAGGAAAATATCAATAACTGATAAGATAAAACTATAGTTTTTATTAAGAACTGTACAATTTTTAAGGTGAAAATGACACCTATAAAAACTGAATTAAATAACGCTCGTCATTTACTGCGCAATGAAAATACTTATAACTTATAGAGACTTATATTTTCTTGCGTCACCCTCGGGTATTAAGAGTAAAAACCGACCAAGTGCGTGTCGGAACACGCACCATGAAGGATTCCGTAGTTGGGATGAATTTATCCCAAAAGCAAACTTCACTTTGTAGTTGAAAAACATGTTCTCCCATACATCGATATACGTCACGGTCAATTCTCCAACTGCAAATAATAATATTATAATAAATTTATCAGAAAATTCAAGACATAAAAATTAGTACAGATTTGCTTAAATGTAAATAATATTCCTAAGGCTTAGGTGCCTGAACTAAGTAATCCTGTGTTTTAGGCGAAATGTAAGTGGGTAATCGCAAAAAAAAATGTGATAAAACTACAAATTAACGACTTTCTGACTTTTCCTTTACTTGTGCTTTGAGACCTTGCTTCCTGCCAAATTTCTTGATTCTAGGTCAACGGGAAGTACCCTGTAGGTTTTGATTTATTTGCGAGTATCAAAATATGTCGCTCAAATGGCCGTATTCTTTTATTGCGTTGACTTAGAAGCTTGATTTTTTTAAAGCTCCAAGAGACCACAAACCTCGTATTCGGAGTTCTAAAATTTCAACTTAATACCTCTACGCATTCCTGAGAAAAAGTGTCTTGACAGACTGACTGACAGACAGACGGACAACGATATGATCCTATAAAGGTTTCGAATTTTCCTTTTGAGGTACAGAACCCTAAAAACCGTAATAATACTAAATAAGTCACATAATTCTGAGAAAAATGATGAAAACAAACTTGTACACGTATATATTTGTTGCGTTTTGTGTCATAATTAGTAACATGACGTACCTTTGTTTCGCCTGAAATTGAAGGCAACAATGCGACACTGCGTTGTCTATGCCGACGTACGAACGCGTTCGCTATGGTCAGTATTCTTACAGTTGACAATGGTTGACTGAGGAATAAGCCAAACAAATACGTTGGTAAATTAAAAATTGTATGTGGAAACTCTGTTATTGGAGTTTTGTTTCTAATTATGATTACTTTTTAAGAGAACATTCGTCAAAGTTTTAATGTAATTCACCTTGAATTACAAACGACCTGTAACGATCCAAGCAGGTCCGTATTTGTCCCAGGACGGAAAGCTTTCTTCAAAGTTACATTGTAAATCGAATGATACCAGAATACCTTACCTATGTCATTAATAATTAAGCGTAGCAATAAAGTTATGAATTTAAGTTGAAAAAAGTTGATTGAGGCAAAAAATATATTAATTAAAACAAAGAAAATGTATGTAGCTCTCTCAAACTCCTAGAAAATATTTTCCAATTTATGGAAGGCAAATACTTCTTAGAACTATTTATTACCTATACTAGAACTTAGTGAAAAATTAATTGATCTCTATTTTATATAATTTTCCTTATGTAGGGCATTCCTACGACTAGCTAGGTTAGGTAATGGGTAAATAGGTTCTCTTCCTCGTTGCATAGTCAAGTAATTATTAATAGATTTTTAATTGATTTAGGATTGTAATGGTAATTAACTGAAAGGCAACCGATATGTCCATAAAGACGAACAGCTGTCAAACTATATTAAAGGAGGCTGATGACTCTACAACCGTCTTAATCACTGCCAGTCAATGGCTAAACATTTATTTTATCAAGTGGACACCCTTCATTTGTCATCCTTATATTTACCCTACAATCTATCAACATAAGTAGATTATAGACCTTCTAAATTTTTATAGATAATAATATTAGTTTTTTTTATATTTTTATGTTTTTATGTTTTATATGTTCCAATATTTAAAAATATAATTTATAAGTCTTAAATGAAATAAAAGAAAATAAATGAATAAATAATAATAATAATATATGTTTATTTTTAGATGTTTTTTTTTGTTTTTATAAAAATATTTAAAAATGTAAATAATATGTATGTACAATTTGTTAATATCATATTTTAATATTATTATTTATTAATTTATTAATATTTTTCTTATACTTGGAATATTAGCATATAACTCTGTCATTGCTGTCGCCCACTCTGGTAAAAACTACGCATTGTTTGATAGAACTTGCATCTTTAGCTGTTTGCTTTTAAAAGGTACCTATTTAAATGTACTTCAGCAAAAAATTAACTGGCAGCTCTCAAGCCAAAAAACCACAGAATTACCAATTTGAGTCAGTTTTTCAATTACCAATTACCAATTTCAGCATGAAAAGAAACAAATTTCATTATGATATGACAGAAACGTGTCGAGTACATGTCATATTCGGGATATTTTTTAAACCCATGTTAAACGACTGCGCACGAAATGCAGATGTTTAAACTGATTTATTTATGTGGTTAACCCGTAATTGCGAATGTAAATACAATAAATTTAATACCTATAGGTATGTCAGAGATGCATTTTTATACGTACCGGCACATAATTAGTAACGGATTGCTTCTTTCGAGTACCTTCAAACAACCATATTATTTAAGTATTCTTGTTTACTGTAGATCTTTTGTAAAAACTTGAGCTGTCTTGCTGAAACGATGCGAAAATTCCTAAATACCTACCGATCAATACCAGTGGGTAAGTAGGTATATAGAAAATTAAAGTTATTTTTAAAAATATTATTATTTAAAATATTAAAAAAAAAAAAATTAAATGTTTCACTGTTAAATAAACAAACTATTTTTTTAGAGAAAACCCTCTTGCACAAATAGTAGTATAGTATGATTCATACTAAAACTTATTTGTGCAAGAGGGTTTTCTCTAAAAAAATAGTTTGTTTATTTAACTGTGAAACATTTTTAAAGTCATAATAAATTTATTTGTTTCTTTAGTAATAGTCCATTAAAAGTAATGTATTTATTATACCTTCATTATCAAAATTATTATTTTATTGATATCAATCTTTTACCAAGCGTTTGCGAACTAATCTAGAAGACTTTTTGAATACTTGACAACCCATATTAAATATATTCATTTAAGTAAATAGACAAATAACACCTGAATTATTGTTATCTTGCTAACACTACTTTGCAAAAGAAAATATGAAAGCTAAATCTAAACCATAATAATCACAATTTAGGAATCCACTGTTTACAAAACTGAAATTAACAACGAAACCAAAAATACATGGAACTTCAAACTACCTACATACATCAAGATAATATCACACATCTATCCCTGAAGGGGTACACAGAAGTATTAAGTGCACCCACTTTTACCAGTTATTTTTAAGTTCTAATTTAATTACTTAATTTGTTATGGCTAGCCTATCTACTTAACTATTTATTTATTAGGGTTTCCAACACAAAAAAAGAAATTAATTCACTTATTAATTGCCAGTTCAGACACATTTTTAGACATTTTCAGAGTGGGGATCGGAACTAAAACCCACTCTTTGCAGTCGGGCTTACAACTGCTAGGCCGACTCGACAAAATAGTTAGGTACAATTCAGGAATGTACCGTTTACAAATCTGAAATTAGCAACGCAACCAAAATAAATGAAACTACAAACTAAATTAGCATAATCCTATTATTAGCTAAACTACAATGACTAAGTAGCTAGTACTACATGGAAAATTACCATAATTCTATTAAACAAACACAAAACCGATCACCTTTTATTCAGGATCACGTATTGAAGCCATTCGAACCTCATTGATGAAACCCTACCCGAAAGATTGTGTCCCACTTTTCACGACGCCGAAAGCTGAATAGAAAGCCTGTCAAAGCCTACATTATTGCAATTGTTTCTTTCTTAAAAACAAAGAATAGAGTTTCAAGGACCTGTTTTTTTAGGTACCCGTGTTAATTAACAGTAGATATAGTTACATACTTACCCTGTGACAATTAATTACAACACGTTTTATGTACTTTTTGGGGTACAGACAGTGGAGTAATTTAATTGTTACTAGCGTTTTTTTTTATAATCTAAGGAGTTAATTTTATCAAAAGATATATACATATATATTTTATTTTTGTAATAAATTGACGTCTGGCAGTAATTATATAGAAAAACTGAAAAATTCTAAATGTGGACGCAGAATGAGACATATAGGTATAAAAGATTGATCGAATTCGCCCTTAGTAGAAGGCTATGTCATGACAGAAAAATTGTTATATTCACTGATTCGTCAAATAAAAACCGGCCAAGAGCGTGTCAGACCACGCGTGATTTACTATATTATTTTAACACCATAGACTTCTTATAGGTTTTCCTGTAATCTATAAGTACAGAACAATTTTTTGTAATACTAGGCTCAGTAGTTTCGGAGATAAGGGGGGGAAGGTCAATCGTCGTTTTCTTAAATATCTTGCATATATTTTAAAATTATAAAAAAAATCCATTCGAACAACCGTTTTACTAATATTAGAACTGAAAGTAGGGCCGCATCCCTACAAAAAAATCCTTAAAAGCGATCGCCGCGCGAATACGCGATAGGTCACGTGCATATGCCCTCTGTCGGCGCGACCACGCGTTCAGGTTCACCGAACAAAAAGTTCGAAGAAAAAGATCGTGTAATCGCGACAATCGCTTTTAAATAGAACATGGGGTAAAGCCCTTGAAGTTTTCCATGGAAGCCATATAAAAACGGCAATCATTTAAGTTCGTAGATTTATCTCCTTAGCGAGATAAATCTACGAACTGAAATTTGGGCAGTGAAGGGTGAAGAGAATAGTTGTACAAGTCAAGTACAAGTCAATGAAGACTTTATGGAAAACTGTAAATACAAAACTGAATATTCACAAATCATTCGTATTCTACCGTATACAGAGTTTTGAATCCACTCAGAAACTCGCATTAAAAACTGCTTGTTTTCATATCAGAATTTACATGAAGTCATCCACTTGCTGAATATTTGTCTCAATTGTTTTTCGTTGTGATAAATTGTAGACTTCAATTTTGATATAAAATGTAGTGTTCATCTAATAGCCTTGTCCTGTCTCCTTTTCCCGAATCTTATCGCCCTTTGCACGAAAACAAACACTATCACTCGAAGAAAATCACAATTTAACACGTCGCTCCCACACTCTGCAAATCTGCTATCACACGGTCGGTATACAACCCAGTAGTGGCAACTTCACCCAGTATATATTTTACAACACCCAAGGGAACAAAAATTATTATTCAGCTTCATACGTGCTAAATGGCAAAACTGAACGAACTCAATTCTAAATCAATTTTAGAAACGTGATTCTGATGTGCTAAATCGAATTAAGATAATTATGAGTACATAGGAACTACGGTTTTAACTTTTCAATTTCTGCCAAGCAGCATTGTTAAGTTATGATTTGGTACCTAATTCAGGAACATGATACATTTTAGCTTCATCTGAAATAGTTGGCAACGCCTTGGCAAGCACTTGTTAGTTACAGATGTCTTTAATATGTAGTATCTACACTCAATAAGGAAAACCTAACAGATTAGCTTAATCGCAGTCGTTTAGACGTCTCTTGTGAGTCTATTGATTGGCTTTTAAACTTAACGTCATACAAGGCTACCTAAGCATTATGTACCATACCAGGAGGAGCATTCTCCCATTTGCTAATAGCAACATAAAAGGACCACTAAACTGCTTGACAAACTGAATGATTATGAGTTATGTAGCTGTCACGACACTTCATTGTAACGGTCAATCAGGGGCCCACGTTTAGGTGTGTGGGCCTCACATATAAAACAGATGTTTCTAATAACTACGACGTTAAGGTACATTTTTATATTGATCTGATAAAAACACACGTGAGATCACTTTAGAAATAAAATGCAAGCAATGATCAAAGAAAGACACAGATGTGGTTTTATATCCGACCCAAATTCCTGACAGTTTTAGAAAATGGGTGCTATTATTAATATAGATATTTGATGAAAAGCATATGTTCAGCGATTTAGATGAACCTTTAATAGTAAAAGTAAACTTGAAATAACTGAGCAGCTCTACTTTCAAAGGATTGAAATGGTACGATAATGCTTTTACGCAGATATTTGCAAACAGCGTCTAGACGTATGCTGTGTACTCGTACTGCAAATCTGGTTGTAAAAGGCAACTCATTCATGATTTTTGTTGGTTCGAGCAGTATCGTATACTCCACGGTTCCCCTGTAGAATTTGCTTTCCGTTTTTCTTTACAAGTGCTCCTTGCTCACTCTGCTCCTCAATTTCCAATTCAGCCCTCACACACAGATTTCAGAAATTGTGCAAAGAAGACTTTCGTTAAATAGGGTTTAGGGTCATCATGGGTCGTTGACACCATGGTGACCTACTGTTACCTTCGGTGAGTTACTCCGGCTCGAGCTCAAGTCGTCAAACGATTAGGAACCGCCTTTGGAGGGCAAGCGAAGCCGGCCTGGTGTAAACAAGCCTTTTTGGCGGGGACCAAATCAAGTGCCTGAGACCACCTGCCAGCTGGCTGGTCCTTTCATGTCTCATAATAGTTTTCTTATGTCCTTAATCTTTTGTCTCCAGATGCGAGGATGGTGGAGGCGGCGCGGCGACAGGTACGGGCGGGCGCGCGGCATCGCTGCGGCTGGCCAACGGCCGGGTTGCGGCGCAGTCGGCGGAGCAGCTGCCGCACTCACCGGCCGACTGCGCGTCCGTGCGTATTTCCATGGACAACACCAACACCTGCTGCACCGACTCGCTCGTCACCGCCCTCGACGACGAGACATTGCTGCTAGGTAAGGGAACAAGAATCTTTCGGCTTAAGTAGATCTAAAGCTTATGGCTTTTCTTATAGAGAGAGCGTTGGAGGGGCATCCTTATAAGGCAGATGCCTTAGGGCGACATTTTTTATGAAACAACGCACACTATAAATGGGTCACACCGCACTTTTTGAAGAAAATGCGTTCCGCTGCGATTTGTTATAGCTGTAGCGTGCGCTTGGTTATAGAGAGCATTTAAAAAAAGAGTTCACCACTGTCTTAGGAAACCCAAGCTTAAGAACGTGAGATGTGTGCGGGTTTGCCCTTCCACACATCTTACGGGTAAAGGGTCATTTTGACGGGCCTACATCAAGACGTTGGCCCGTCAAAATAGACAAGACCCTTTCTAATGAGGAACACGAAAGTATGATTCTTGTTATCAGATCTCCCAGATTTTGCAACAACTAAGATTTACCATTATGCCCCGCAGAAGCTTTGATGATATCAACAACATACATATACCAACTAACTATACTTATACTCAATCTAGATATGTCACGAGCCCGCATTACATCTTGGTTAACGCAACTTAACGCAACCTTGCTTGATAACGCGTGCATTGACATCGCCATTCCTCTAGTACTCCCAAGACGACAAAATTTCATTAGTGAACCTTGAGGGAATCTACCCTCGATCTTCCGCTAAAAACGTGGCAAAAACTCTCGCTTAACACTCACAGAAGTTCTATGTTATTAAAAAACCGATTATGGAGTTTACCACATTGTAGGTGATCTGTTTTCACAGTTCGAAGGCGAACACATGTTTGTTTCTGAAAGAAAATTATCGGTAAACGCAGTTCGACCCCATTCGAATTTCTATTTGAAATGAATAAAAATGCATATACCTATGACTCATGCAAATGCCTCATTGCCTCTGCTAAGCTCTGTCACTGGCTAATACAGTCGTGACGGTATTCACCCTCTTTATTGTGTAGAAGGGCAGGCAGATTTAAACCAAGTGCCAGCGCCTGCGACCTCCAGAAGTATGCAAAGGTCGTATACGTTGGCACGTGGCTCCTTGCACAATACTACACACTATTACTGACGTATGCAGTTCAACCCCGTATGTAATTGACTTGACCTATCTAGTATTCTTTCTTCTGTTGATGACATCATGACATGTGTCAGTATTGGTACAGTATTCACATTTCATTAATGTAGAATTTAAAACTCACTTAAGGGGGCGCCCAAATTCGATTCAAATCCGAAAAGCGGCCACATTCCTCTAGATCGAATTTTTCCTGTCTCAATATGAAACTTTATTAAAAGGTATTAAAAAATTTTAGACAGTTATCGAGAGTCCTTACTAGCCGTTATTTATCATTCCTTCTCAGTCACGAGATAATATTTTTTAAAGGAGTTGCGCTAGTGGACCATTGGGCGCCCTCTTAAGGCTAGATGATACTGGTTAGGCCGTCCGTAGACCTAGTGAAGACTGTATAAAGTTAGTTATGGTAATATACACAAATAAATCAGAAAACGTACCTGTGAGTGATTGCATAATAATTTAACCAGAACAGGCCCTTGTTTACAGTTTCATCAGATACTGTTGAAACAGAGTATAACTACACCATATTAAGAAAATTAATTTAATCTAAACATTTCACTACTTACCCCAAATATCACGTATCGCTATAATTAACCATAACAATTAATTAAACGAAAGAAAAAAACAATTTTATCACGTTGTCGTGCCTATTACCAGTTGCGGCAACAGTAGCCGCAACTGGTGGTGGCCTCGATGGTAATACCAAGTTGACGAGCAAAACTCCGAACCGCGATTTACTAAGAACTAGGTACCTACTAAATAAAATAAAAAAACCCGAATGCATTTTACCTGATACTAGAATCGAAACCAAGACGTCAGGCCAAACAGATATCCTTGCGTCACTAAACCAATTAGGCACTAATGGTTCTATTTCTTCTTCAAACAAAATTAGGTCTGGTTAATGTTTTTAGGGCGTTTCCGGAATCCCAGTAACTCATAAAAAGTTTGAAAAATAACGTTTTCCGTTCCAGTTACTACTTTATTTCGGTAGCTGAATCAATAGCAAAAAACACATTGGAATTCGTAAATCGGAACTGAAACCGCTGACTCATTGATTAAAACCATCTGCGTCAGGGTCATTGACAGAACCGATTATTGAGAATAGAGTACGGAAACCTCAGATTTCTGGGAGAAATCCTTAAGGTCGTAGACACACTGCCAGGTGCTTTGTTTAGTGTTAGGCTGCGTGCTGTTAGCGAATCAACACATGGTTTTACTATTGCAAAGGTCACTCTGACGCTTGCCATACCTAGGGCTACTATTTCGAAATTAGAGAAATCCTGACAAAAAGCCGGACATTTGCAAAAAAGTCCGGACTTTTTATATTGTATTTTTTTAGTTTGACGAAAATATTTTTCTAAAAAAATCCTATAAAGGCCGGACAAAATCCGTACAAAAAGCTGGACATGTCCGGCCAAATCCGGACGGATGATAACCCAAGCCACATGTCTAATTTTTCACTTGTTCTAGCTACGCTACTAACCAAGCGTGGCATCAAGCGAAGCTCCTAACTGTGTGTCTTCAACCTTAGAGTTTAAACATAGGTAAGCTGTGTCAATAACGGACCTGGGGAACCCATATTAATATCAATTGGTTACTGTCCGTTGTCAGCAGTAAGGTTGGTAAGAAAATGCGTATCCTGTGCAAGCAGATTCTATATCATAGATTGAAAAGAATACAATCCTGATCGCCTCAGTTCGACTGTACCACCGATCAGTTTATCGGCAAATTACCTTGCCGCTTTGTGTTCGGAGTTTCTCAACGAAACTCACATGAAAGTGCTTGAAATCCCAACAACTATGTCTAAAAAAATAATGCAGTCGTTAGGGTCGAAATAGGCCCGGTGGCATGATCATCACCTTGCCATTTGAACAGACTTGAGAAAAAGGATATCACAACCTGATGATTGATGATAATACAATGTGTAAAATATTTTGGATGATGGCATCAAACTCAAAGGCCTCATCTTTCAAAACTGTTTCATACGGACATCTATTATATTTTCTGAAGTCGGTATTTTAACTCCCCAGTCTACATAACAACCTTAATTCGTCTTGATATTTTTTTTCGTCGCTGGTCTCACCGCTCAATCAATGGCCTACTGCCTTAAGTATTTGTTCTTTGTAGGAAAAAATGAACGACGATCTTTTATACTTAAGATGGCAGATACTGATTCTTTTGAATCGAGTTACCAAGACTATGTAACGTAAAGTCACACACAGCGAATACTCGCTACGATTAGGCATTCGCAGCGAGAAATCGCTGTGTGTATGACAGGCTATTCGCTGCGAATAGATTCATTAGCCGCGAGTTGAATTCGCTGCGATTTGAATTGAGTATGTTAAATTTGTCTCTCTGCGAATGCGCATTCGCCGCGGGAATTAGCTGTGTGTGACAGTGTGACAGGGTACTCGCTGCGACTAGCCATTGCGCTCAGCGCGCCGCTCCAGACTACACGCCCGTGCTACAGATCATTTCATCGCTGCATAGATATGTAGAACTCGCTTTATGTGACAGGCAGGCAGCGAATTGTCGCTGCGAATAATACTCACAGCGAGTATTGGCTGTTTGTGACCAAGGCTTAATGCATTGCAGTTTTGAACTTTAACAATGATATACAGCCAGTGTACATTACGGAGAAAGTACCCCGTGTGTCATATTAGTCGTTGTGGTCGTAATATTCAATTTATCTACGGAAAAAAAAAAATCGTATTGTTTTTGTTTATTAAAATGAAAAAGTATCGTGGTTAGACTACGTGATTAAAATATTGCCAATAAATTAAATTTCAGCCTGTATAACTGACCAGGTAAAAGTAATTCGTATTCATCACTATGGGAAGTACCTTCTCATCAGTTACTCAGCAATTTCTTTCAAGAATTACCGGATTGACGTACCAAAATACCCCAAGAACATAACAAAGGCTGCATGACTCGATTACATAAGAAAGGTTACTAAAATGTTTGCTGAATCCGAGTAAAAGTTCACCGTTTAAACTTCCGCTTACAGTTAGAGTTTTTGCCGGCGCGGGTGAATCACAGATCGCAACATCATAACGCTCCGGAACCCGGTCGCCAATCACAATTTAATTTTTTCCAACTCACACATACACCGGAACCCCACTGAAACAAACAAGTGTAAAGCGAAAATTCGGCCCACGATGGCAGCTCGCGCGGATATGAAACACATTTCCTGAAACAATTAAGGCGCACCAACATTAATATTGCATAGTTGACGCCGCTCTCCGTCCGAACGGTTAAACATTCAGCGATACTGCTCGCTCCTTCCCTCTCCAAACGATCGAAAATGATACCGATAGGAATTTGGACCAGCTAATAAACGCAACCATAGGAAGCTCCAGGGAAAACCGCGAGAATTAGATCGAGCTCTACTAATCACTGTACGCGGGCACATCGCTGAGTGGTCATCAAGGAAAAGCAACCGTCTGTCACGTCTTTACAATGTTGTATGTTTATTATCAACTAATTGAGTCCGCCATACAATCTTGTCATTCTTGTAAGTTTTAAAAGCCCAATTTAGATAGTAACAAGTGTAATTTTCCAATTAGCAATAGTTCCAGCTTTAATTATCCGCACTTAACGTGCGTGTAATTGGTGCAATTTGGTGTTTGGCATTGTATTGATATTCGGTGGCGGATTGTTTAGGCAGCAGGCTATCGCGGCTATCGGCTATCAAACAGTTAGCATTGACCATGAATGTTGGGCATGTGAGATGTGCGGGCACAGCACTCAGGAGGCGAGGCGCGCAACGCGGCATGCTCGCTTCCGCGGCCGTGTGGCGACTCGCTCCGAGCAGTGAGCAGTTCTCCGCCGCCCAGTCGAGCGCGATGACATGCCGCGCTCAACCCCCCACAACTAAAGCTCCATACATACGCGAAACAAGCTCGCCGACAATACAATAAAACAAAACGTGTATCGCGTGTGCAGTGATTAATATCAGAGGATTTGTTTCAACGTGAACGAAATTATTCAAGAAAAATGTCGCGAAGGGGATTTTGTCACGTTCGTAGATAATTTGAATTTCAGTGTCAAAGCTTATAAATGTTGTACATGTCTAATTGTTCGGGTTTGTTTTGTCTCGTCAGCTGGGGCTTAACTAAGGGACTAACAATGAAATTTAATGTTAAAATTTAAGAATTCATGGGGAACAATTAGGTAACATTGTTCAATTTTCTGATACACAAATATTACAGTGTAAATAAAGACTCGACAATTCAACCAAGTATTAATCAAGATGATAAAACTTATTAATCTTAGCTAATATCCTATTTTGTCCTCAATGACAAAAAAATCCTGAAAAGAATAACTTTATTTAGTGAAAAACAAATTGAGTTCAAGATAGGATGTGCTACCTCAACAAAATAAACAAATTAAAACAGTGTAATAAAAAATGCTTCAAAGCAATTTTTGTAACGACGTTATCGCATGTCCCTAACCTTGTGTAACAAACCTTAATGTCACATATCAACATTTAAAAAAAAAACATCATTCATCGCTGAAACCATAGAAAAGTAGCATAACTAACAGAAATAAATGTAAAAGTGGGTTAACACATAATTCGTGCTTAGTGCCAAACGGATTGCCTCACCATCGGCATCGCTGCATCGCGCTCCGATCCCGGCGATACTGAGAATAGAAGACATTCCCCCAAATATATAGCTGATATTAATAAAGTACCATTAACTTTTCCAATGTGAACTACTAACCTAGTTATTAATTTTAAAATCGAAGAAAGTATAAGAAAAAAATTGCGGTGCGAGTTATAAGAAAACACTAAAAGATAAACAGAAGAAATAGTCAAGGTTTAAAAAAAACTGATACCTACTCTTGAATACTAAAAGCAATATTTACAATAAAATATAGGTTACCTATATCAATACCGCGTTGCGCACCGATTAAAGAAAAACGAATTGTGACAATCAACTTCTATAAAGTATACTCCATTAGAAATCGCAAACAATTAAATCGATTCCACTACAGTACAAAGTACTTCAATTCCAGAAATACCACACATGCTAAATTAGCTGCGTAGAGAATCAAAATAACGTGTAATAACAACCAGTAATATTAGTAGGCACAATGTAACGTGTGTGGAAGACGATCGCAATCCTGTCGTGATTACCCTCAAGAGTGCCCCGGAGCAGCTGGCACACTTGATATCGGCCTCACCCGATATCCCAGTTCAATTGATATAATCCATGATTCCGAACTACCGACACATATTGCTTACAACCACTTGAATCTTGACATTGCAACTATATTATTTACCATTCGGAGTCACGTGGCAAGAACGTCGCACGATGACGATTAATTCATGTTTATTAAACAAATTAACGATACTAGTGTGGCATTAGATACGCGACGACTAATTGCCGACGGAGAACAGTGAAGTGACGATGAGAAAAAAATCTCATAGACTATATTGCGAAAGGTTGAAGCCATGAAACCGGAACGGTTTCGACGCCGGAATGACTGTGACGTGGCGATGGTAAAAACGTAATTTCTGTCATTCAGGTTAGAATTCGGAATAGTTTATACGCAGCGACGCGAATCAATTGTCGCCTCCAACATAACAGTACTACTGATAAAAACTTTAAGAAACTAATTTAAATTATAAAATGTTTTGTAAGCCGATGAATGAAAAACAACGTTAACATTAGATTCAATTGATTTCCTATGTAGTTGGTTAAGTGCTACTGTAAGAATACCGCCTACATGGCTCTAATTTAACGCCTACACTAAATAACGGAGTCCTTTCCTGAGATTGACGGCTATATATACACACAGTTTATAACATTCGCCATTGACAAATTCTTCATCTTCAAAGCGATTTAGTCTATTGTTGATTTTTCTCACATATTACAGAGCATTTAATTCCAAGCTTTCGTCACCGAAACATTATATTATTACTTTTATAAACATAAAAATGTTATTTAACTTCATCCAGTGTATCTAGTAGGATAACTTACAAGATTTTTCCATTGAAATTTGAAACTAACCGTGGTAATAAATACGTACAGAAGATAATATATTCCAGTGGTGTCATGTTAAGTTGATTCGACGTCAAACTGTTTTGCATGCCAATAAATGGTGAATGAGCGTCAGTCAGGAACCGCATTTTGTGAATGACGTGGAGTGACGCTGGACCAAATTCTGTAATGAGAATGAGAAGATGAGTTGTACCAATCATTGTGAAATGACAAACGGCCTCTAATCATTGTTTTGTAATGTCTATCTTATCAGATAGACATTACAAAACAGCTGTAGATATGTGAATAGTTTGTCAGCGTCATTCACTGCATTCATTCACAGGGACAATAGAAATTGTGTCTGGATCAATTCATTTGTGGAATGGGCGTGCGCTATGAAAGTACGGACTAGTAAATTCCGTGTGAAAACACAGAATTTGGGGTCATGTTGCATTAAATTTTCTCATGGATTCGAAACATTTTTATTTTATGTTTTACCTACATCGTCATGTATAAGATAGAAAATCCAATTCTAAAAAGATTCGTGATTATCACGACGCGTTGACGATCTTAATTACAATGTAAATTGTAGTACATTAGAGTGAGAAGCATAACGCGCAAGACAAGAGTAGCTGGAATCATGCTAATTTCTATGATCCAGAATTAAAGGCATATTATCTTTCTTGTAACAGATGATCGCATTCGTTTGCTTTCGTAAAACAAAAACCTTATCTGAACCAGTGATAATATGGATGAAATTTAATATATATTTAACGTCTTAAAATCCAATAGTCCAAATAATGTCGAAAGCTCAATCAAATTCAAAGATTGGTCAAAAAAGTTAAAACATTTTTGCTTTATCTTCGGCAACAATTGAATAGATAGAGCGGCGCCTAGCGTTTTTATGCTAAATCCAATTAATTTAATTCTTGCATTAGGCTATTGATATCAGAATTAATATCTAACATTAGCTAGATATGAATCGTAGACTTAGCGCCATTCAGTTTTGATTTTATTGCATCATCAGATTTCATATTATGACAGAGGACGACTTTATATTTTTTTTTTTTTTTGGACGCGTGCAGTAACCGTCAAAACTACAATTTATTACTCCGCTGTTCTTTTGTTTGTTATAGCATTTATTTAGGATTTTTATAAAACACTATTTGGAATACCTACTTTCAGAGGCGTAGTCCCTACGTACCTTTTGTGTTACGACGATCTTTACCTAAGGTTCAAAAACTAAATGTCACTTTGAGCCGTTATTTGCTTAGCTGCATCTCGCATACTTTGATGCTTCACTTCATTAGTATTCATAATTATGTAAAAAAATCTGTTAATCCACTGCTTAATTTACATAAGTAAACAATAAAACTCATCAAACAATTGTTCGAATTCAAACACGAGTATTCGTTCGATTGATATTACTTAATAACTTGATTTTACGTATATTGAATAATAAAGATGCTGTGACGTCATTAATTGTCGAGTAATTATTTTAATTTGATTGGTCGTTATTAAGGCATAAGTATGCATCATGGTGAACTGTCCAACCACGTGCTGCGAGTCCGCGACCGGTTTCCTGATAGCTTTAATACATTCGTTGTTTATATAAAACATACTAATAAAATTAAGTCACTTCTGTATAAATGTCAGTTTTATTTTATCCTCATAGCAAGTATGTTGTGTTTATGTGACGTCACATTTGTTCGCGTAAACGTTTGGTGTTATATATTATTTTCGCGCAAAAGCTGACAAATATGGACCTTTTGAAGCGAATCGGTTCGTCTCTTCGTGCAGCCATGAGGAACGCTGTTTATTTGCCGCGCCTTCAAAGAATTGACGGGAAATATACGACAAGTAAGGTTTATTTTCGGATTTTCGGTTATATATTACGATTACACAAATTTCCATGAATTGAATGACTTTCGTACAAAAATATAGTTTTATAGTGTGACTGACTCAACTGTCAGACAGTGCTTTTATTCATTCATATGCAGTATTAATAGTGTTTGTTTTGAATAAAATCAGGTTTCATTTGGTGCGTTACAATTCCATACACATAATTGTACTGCGTTATAAAATTATCGATTACTCACAATTATTACCTTGATCGTTAAGAGTAAAAGTGAAATATTTTAAAGACGCAGACTCAACGTTGTTTTTTTTTTAAATATTTGTAACAAACTGCAAGTGATTGACAATCAGAAGTTAACACGGTTAACGCATTGTTAAATATGTGTCGCACATATATCTCTGTTCCAACTTTTGTTAAAGAATAATGACTAGAAAGAGAAAATCCAAGAATATGACAGAATTATTCCGCGTTCTGAATGTAAAGAGGCTATTGAATAATCATAAAACGTATCTCCTACTGCAAAATAAAGACCAAAACGATGCGAACCAAACAGAATTTATTCGCCTCATACATGAACACGAACAAAAAATTACTGAGTAAATATACATACGAAAACCGTGAAATAAACGCTGAAAAATGACGTTAGTTCAATAAAATTAAAATACTCTTCAATGTTTTTGTTCGTATTCCTCATTCAATTCGGCTCTTTGTTTCCTAATTAAAATAATATTTCCATATTTGAGGAACGCGTGAAATAAGGAAGGCTATTTATACACATTTTCATTATTAAAATAATACAGTTATATACATACTGCTTCCGCATTTGACTTATGTTTCAATCATTATGTTATGTTTATCTAAATATTAACCTAATTATGTATGCAGTTAACCTATTTTTCTTTCTTACTTTCAGTAACAATTCGTTCAATAACCCATGAAACAACTAAGACGAAAATGGGACAGCTCTAGTTTCAAATTCAGAATAGCAGAAAAAAAATTTTTTTTTTTTTCAAATTCTGTATATCCAGCCAGTAGCAAAAACCAAAATGACTAGAAAGCCACATGTGTTGCCCGACGCCAAAAAACTGGCATGTTTTCACACCCGCTATCTGTTTTCATTCTCTCCTCTAGAAAAACTACAGCTGGAGGCTGAAGGACCGCTCTATTTCTCATATGTTATTTTGACAAATAGGTCTGATATGGAATTTGCTCAATTGAACATAAGTACTAGTTTTTCAATGTTATTCGATCGTTGCTATTGAAATATGTACGTATCTACTTCAGATGTTATTAGATCTAACGAATCGCAAAACCGCGTCAGGGAATTCTTTATATCTGTTTTAAAATTACCAATTTACCTACCAGACCAATAACATCTTATATGTAGCAATTATAGCCAGATTTTCAGTTTATTCCATAACTCCAACCTGGCCGTTTGGCTACAAAAATAAACATTTGCTAGATAAAACAACTGTACAGCTATATAAATTGCGGGAAATAGCTACAACATTTATTGTAGAAACAAGCAATTTCCGTGCCAATCGCCACACTGACCCACGTTCGAATTCACCAGCAATTAATCGATATGTTGGACACTAGGCTGAAAACTGTATAGGCGATGGCTCGAGCCTAGAAGTCGAGCGAAACAAAGGACTAGCTAGACCAACAAATAAAGGTAGTCGGCCCATAGCTAACCATTATGTATACAATGTTCACAGAGTTGATTTCGAACGTCTTATCGCTGTCGACCTTTCAGCTCAAGTTGGGTCTTTCGTCACAGTTTACTAATCCACAATCAATGAGTACGTTACTGAGACACGTGTGCCTTCATGTGAGTTAAATACTTGGGCCTTTAGGCGTTACGTCTTTAAAACGTAGGTAATCACGTAAGCTCTCAGTGAAAATTCCTAGCATATTTCAACAATGATTTCTCATAGTCTACAATATTATTGGAATTAGAAATACGTTACTAGGCCTAGGTAGGTTTGGTAGGTCATCTTTGCCCGAACACGAAAAATACCGAAAGTCATAAAAAAAAAAAAAGATACCCGCAAAAAAAGTCAAAGATATCCGCTATGGGCCGGTTTTACGGTATATTATTCGCAGGGAAAATTTATTTCTTTTCCTAAATTATCACTATCACAGCACTTGCGAACATAATCCATTCCTGCCACGCATACATTCATTCATCTAATTTCATTCGCTACAGATGGTCACAGCACTTACAGCCGCTAAATAAAGCGTTGATATTGTTCTGCAGCCTAAGCGGTTTTAACATCTCATGTTCACATTAACCGCTTCTTATCCAATTGTGATCTACATCGTGCAATTCTTTTGGAATGGTTAACTCGTTATTATAACCGCCGCCGGTCATTTTAAGTGACATGGAAAGAGCCTGCTCGCCTTCACCGACTACAATAATTACGATACATTTTCATCTACATACTGATGTTTATGTTCGATAACTACACACATCAAAAGTGTCTAGGGATCAAGCATTTTTATGCGGATTTCTTGAGATTGAGATGTGGCTTTGTAATAAATTTATGATTATATAAATTTATATGGATCCTTTTTGGTGCATTTCATAATTTGAAACAGGAACTGTTAATCAAATTCGAGTAAAAGATGAAAATCAGCTGTCAATATTTTCCCTATAAAAACATACAACGCATTGAAGACATTATTAGTGCTACTGTTTCCCTACTACTGATTAAAACCAACGTTATTATGGAGCGGCGACGTCATTTAAGCAGGGAAGAAATGCTCAGAGCCGTGGGAATGATAGAAGCTGGTTCCCGGCAACGTACTGTGGCTTTAGCTCTGAATACAAGTCAGAGTGTTATCAGTCGACTTTGGACACGTTACCGAAGCACTGGTACCGTGGCTGAGCGCCATAGAGGACGGTATCGCTGCACCACACGGAGACAAGACCGATACATTCAAATCTTAACTCGAAGAGCTCCAACAATAACCGCCATGATGTTAGCCGTGAGGCTTCATCACTCTTCAGGGAACTTAATTAGCGACCAAACAGTCAGAAACCGCTTGCATGAAGTGAACCTTCATTCCCGAAGACCGCTACGGGTACCACCTATAGCAATGCACAATCGTAGGATTCGATATCAATGGGCTCTTGAACACAGAAATTGGGCAGAAGAACAATGGCGTTTCGTGTGCTTTTCTGATGAGTCTCGTTTTGGTATGAGACCGGATACAAGACGTATACGACACTGGAGAACCCCTGGACGCCAACAGCGATTAAAATCCTGCCAGGAAGTCCATCCTTATAGTGGTGGAACCATCATGGTATGGGCGGGTATTTGGATCGGCGGAAGAACTGAGTTGATTTGGATCAGAGGCAACCTCAACGCTCAAATTTATGCTGAGACGATTGTATCTGACGTCATCGTTCCTCTACAAGTGCAAATCGGTCCCTTATTTCAGTTAATGCATGATAATGCACGACCGCACACCGCAAGAGTTGTAAGACAGACTCTCGCCGCAGCTAACATCAATGTCCTGCTCTGGCCTGCTCAGTCGCCAGACTTGAACCCGATTGAGCATGCATGGGATATGCTACAGAGAAGAGCTCTGCCGAATATGGAGGGTATCCAGTCGCAAGAAGACCTTTTTTTGTTGTTGCAACGAACATGGGCGGCCATTCCACAGCGTGATTTGGATGAACTCATTTTGAGTATGCCAAACCGATGTTCTTGTGTTGTTAGTGTTCGCGGTAGAAACACGGATTATTAATTGTTTAAGTTACCCAATAAAATTTTAAAGAAAACTGTTATTTCAGTCTTTTTTTCGAACTTTAATGTTAGTGGTTCAAATGTCAAAAATCCCTTTATTAGGAAAATGGCAAATTTCTTTATTAATGCAAAGGTGACTTGGTTTATCGTTACTGTGACAAACGAAAACACTTTATTTGATGAATCCTTAAAGAACATTTTAATTAATATCAATCAGGAGAAAAGTTATTGCAAAAATATATGTTGATCCCTAGACACTTTTGATGTGTGTATTTGGAAGCTTCCAGAATAATATCTTCCGTAGTACAACTATAAATAAATAAATTTATTTAATTCAGACTAATTGATATGTCCATAAATTGTAGAGGTCTTAAAACTACGTTAGTGATCATTTATAATTTAATTCTAAATACATAAAATTAAAAATACAAATAATAAAATAGCTCATGTCAAAAAATCATAGTGTCATCTCGTCACGTGAAGCTGGATAAACCTACCCAGCACTGCAGACTCTGGCCTCTCAGAGATCATCCTTAAGATTTTGTTTGCGCTCCCCCGAATCTGGCGCATCTGAGAAGCTGTTTTCTTACGCATAATGGCGTAAAAGTAATCGACTCTAACGTCGACAAACATGCTCGATGCGCTGCAGAATCGAGGAGCCTCTCCAGAATCCTAAAGCTGTTATTGTATTGTATTCGAAGAGCGTTGTAGGCCCGCCGGGTGTACCATATGTTGTATTTTGCATTAGACCAACGTGAAAGTGCTCGCGATCAATACTATGTTTAAATGACGAGTATATCGCGCTTGCCTACAAAATTAATCTTAAATACGGCAATGTGGAACTAGTTTGAGTGACATTGAAAAAGACGATATCTTTCTACGCCCTTGACGGCATTCGTGCACGTTGTCTGGCTGAGGCTCTGACATAACATTGTCGTCGGGGTTCGAGGAATAAGAACTATTAGAATGCATTGAATGATATAGTATTGTTCTGTTCTAGAAATTGGCTGGCTAAGCTGTTCACGTACTGGCGGAGTAACATTATAAAAGTTATTTTTTGTTACGTAGCTTCTATAGTGCCGCATCATATCGCTCTATATAAGTTTCCATATAAGTTGGTTTACTCAGACTCCCAGGCCGTAACGAACGTCAATTTCCGAACACTTTCAGTGCAAAGTTTTTATTATGTTGCAAATTGTCTGACAGTCGTGAAGAATTTGACTGATAGCTTTCGTTCCGTGTGACAGCGCTAACGCCACTGCTCTCCGTCTACATTGTCCGCACATCATACGCTCGGCAATGCTCGACAATACTCGGACATATTTGCCGAGCCTTGATCTTAGCACCGACGCGACGGACGTAATTTGATTGTACGATGTTTGTGAGCTAGTGTTTGATGTTTTGGAATGGTTCGGATTTGTTTGCTATTGTGACTGTCTTCCTAATGATTGTCATATTTAAAGTTTTTCATTCGAATACGATTGAAAAAACTTACGACTGTCACAAATTTTGTTGTTTTTTTTTTTTCGAATAAACAATTGAACTTGTTAGATAACATTCAAAAACTGTTTCAAACTCTCAGTAGGTACTCGAATTGCTAGTCATTTCAGAATAAATCATTAAAGTTTAAAAAAATTGGAATTGACGTAATTTTTGCATTTACTAATCACACCAGTATACTATATTACATGACAGTGTAAGCAGCTGTTTTATGTTTTGTCTGTTGTTCAAGGCCATCCCTGAAACGTCTGACCCTGTGAAGTTACTGAATCTAAAACAACAGACTTTTTTACCATTTTTTGTTAGTTTCCAGAAAGTTTACAAACACACGCAGACAACGGAAGATGATGGCTAAACAACTTATTATCTCTTGTTGTATAAGTAATTATCACTTGCTTCAAAAACGGTGAAGGAAAACATTGTAAGGAAACCGGCATGCCTGAGAAAAATTTCTCGACGGCATGTGAAGTCAAGTCAGAAACCCATGGGCGGCTTTAAAACTCTGACACCAGGTTAGTCACCACCAACCACACGAAAAGAAAAAGATCTCTTGTTTGGTCAATAATGATTAAGGCTTAGAGATTATCAACACAGGAATGTGGTGTTCTGTTGTACCTCAAATTAAAGTAACACACAAAAAAGTCGTGTAAAAAAGCGAATCATAAATAGTATAGCCATTACTCAGTATATTTGTTGATAGTAAAAAATAAACTCAGTTCTGTTAATTCTTGACAAAAGTTGAGTCACTTGATAAGGGGAATTTTGTGAAAGAGGAATGCATGTTAGCGTAAACTCCAAAAATAAATAATTCTGTTTCTACCATTCATCACCATTATCAGTCATCATCTTCATTTTCCTGCTCTTGTGCCATGTTACTTGGGATCGTTGACACTTCTTCCATCTCCTGTCAACCGTCACGCTATCATTCACTCCCTTCTCTTTCATATCATTCCTCACACAATCCAAGCTTCTTTTCTTTGGCCTTACTCTCTCTCTCCATCCATCAACATTTATATATATTCATCACCCTTTTCGTCACATGCGATTCCTCCTTCCTCATCACACACCAAACCAAACGATTTCCTTTCAACTTTTCTATTTCCGCCGGTTCAAACTATTTAGTAGGTAGTAAGGACAGTTACGAGGGACCAGAACAAACATGTACCTAAGTCATTGGTCGGCAAACCGCGGCTCTTTGGCCTATAGAGAGCGGCTTTGTACAAATATAGATGAGTGCGATCGTAGATACGTGCGGAGGCCGGGGATTCGGTCACTATGCAAGATATTATATTTATTTACTAAGTATTTTCACCAAAAATTTTGCAGGATATCGAAAATTAATCATTTACCTTTCAAAGTTTTCCAGGGTTAACTTGTTAATAAGTAAGATGCTTTCATCGTATTACTATCAGCCGATATGATGATGATAAAGGCATCTTCCTTCTTAGCAAGTTAATTTTAGGAAGTGTTGTGGAGTGAAAGGGAATGTGAGTTTTAAGGATTAAGAAAGGTGTATTGAAACAGTTTGGACACAGAAAGGATTGGCTCTCATATGAAGTCTTATTCGTTATAGTATTGATATTTGGCACAATTGTCTAATGAGTTTGCCGACCACTGACCTAAGTGATAATATGTGCACATATGACCCCCAGGTCTCACTTCGATGACCCCCAGTCACTACCGTCAGAGATAACAAATGGCTTGATAACATGATATTTAATCGATATACTTACATGACAATGTTAGTCCATATATATTGTAACGACATTTAACTAAGAAGTTGTGTGCTTTTATAACATAATCTCCGCAGATTACAATTCTATCGTAATTCCATGTTACAATCGATTAAGTTAGAAAAAAAACAGTATTTTCTAAAAACACAACACTTAGAAACATAACATCACGCCCGTATTTACCGAAGGCTTAAGCAGAGGCACAGATAATATAATACGCAGAGGTATCAGTAGTAAACATTTTGTCAGTTATGTTTAAGTCCCATGAACAGGGGGCGAGCCTTAAAAAAATGATAGTATTTTGAGTTTGTTTAGAGAAAAGTGAAGGTTAAAAAAACTATTATTAAAATTAGAAGATTATTAAGATAGGAAGATAGGAATATTGACTGCTAATCCTGGAGACGTCATAATCTTAAAGTCCCCTTTCATGACACATGCTGGTGGACGTTCGGTGGTTAAAAAAATATATTATGACGTACTTGGCCCATTTTTTTAATAATAGAATACGTGTTACGAAAGAAGTTGGGCATTCCCAAAACAGCCACGTAAAGAAACCTGTATACGATTACAATATATTTTATGTTTTCCTTGTAAAAAGTAGAATGCTGGAAAAAACTTGCCGAAAAATGTAGACGTTACACGCCGTCATCATTCGGATGAGTCAATTAAATTTATTCATTTATTTTTATTTATTTTTACCTTTTACAACTTTACAGATCTGATTCAATAGTGTGGCTATCAACTTAATGAAATAAAATGTGCGAAAGTGAGTTTGTTTGTTACGCTTTTACGCTAAAACGGCTGAACGAATTTTGATGAAATTGGCACATGAGTAGACCTGGAGAAGGACATAGGATACCTTTTATCCCGATATACGGGATCCAATTTTATGCGGGTGAAACCGGGGGCGCAGCTATTTTAAATATTTATATGATATACATAATATTAATATAATAATAATGACAAGCCTTTATTTTCCTTCACCTGAGTAATACAATTACATATGTGTTCGATATAATTATATGAATATTCGGTTTTAATTAAGCACTGTTTACACTTTTACACGATTTTATCGTAATGTTTAATATGCCGTTGTTTAATGTGTCATTTACTTGCGCTACTTTCTTGGGTAGGAACCCCTATTTGAGTGTAGCCCTCCTCCAGGTTGATTTAGTTGTCTCTTTCTTTAGCTCGTTCTATCCATTTTTTTCCCGCTATAGCTATGATATCGTCACTCCATCATTTTATAGGTCGTCCCTTTCGTCCTTTGCCACTAGGTCCTTTCCATCTCGTCCCTTACACTGTCCATCGCTTGTCACTATATCGTGATACATGGCCCGCCCATCGCTACTTTAAACTTAGACTGTAGTGTATACATATAATAATAGTTAATTAAGAAATTACTACTCAAACGAGTAGGTATTGCTATACCTACTCAAATAACATTAAACAAAAAAGTAAATTACTTAATTAGAAATCATTAAGTACCTAAAGTAAATGTTAATTTTGACGGTCATTCTTCTGTTTACAGGGTAGAGTAGCATTATTTATGTACTTACTTCAATTTTTTGTCTCGTTGGTCTAGTGGTTACAGCCCTACTGTAGAACATGTGGTCCTGGGTTGGATTTCCGGGTCAGGCAAAGTTTTGGGTTTTACTACCTGACATTTCTCAGTAGACAGGGACTTAAAAGTGGCGAAATGTGGGTTTACACATTAGTCCATCTCTGCCTAACCCTTCGGGGAATACAGGCGTGATTTATGTCATTCCAATTTATCGTTATGTCAATAGTTAATAAACCATTGATTGGTCCTCTGTTATTTCAATTGAATGTTTTACGTACGAGGTGGCTTGTGGCTAAGTAATAACAGCTGCACGGGTCAATCTATCAGGTTAAGCTACGCTTGCCGCGGTTGGTCTATGGATGGGTGACCATCTTTACATACCAAGACCCCTCCGTGCCTCGAAAAGCACGTTAAGCCGCTGGTCCCAGCTGTCATTCATAGATCTTTGACAGTTGTTACGGGTCGTCAAAAGCCCGACAACCAGTCTTATCAAGGGGTATCGTATTACCCAGTTATTAGATTGTGGAGGTCAGATAGGCAGTCGCTCCATGTAAAATACTGGTATTCAGCTGCATCCGGTTAGACTTAGCTTCCAGTCTAACCGGATGCAGCTGAATACCAGTATTTTCGGACCCCAACATAGTTCGAAAAAGGCTAGGCAGATGATGATGTTTTACGTACGAGGTGGATTTGACCCTATGGATCCAAATTCGGATCCGATTAAGGTTCTATCTGGATCCAAATCAAATCCACCTATGCTTATACAACCTTTTGTACAACCTGGCATATTGCCAGGGTTCAATTCAGCTAAATGGGATTGGTCCTCAATCCATTATAGCAGGTTTAAGACATTTTCGTGAGCTAGCTACCCTGTGCAGTAGACCTTTGAGTAGATGTTGAAATGTAACATGTTATGACAATTTCCGAACTTTAGAAAGGTAGAAATATTTTAGGTATCTATATCCTATAGAATATTTTAGAGATAATTATGTCAGGCGATGATGTTCATGTTAAGTTTTATATTGTCTTAATAACAAAAATAACTGCTCAATTAAAACTAGCTAGTTCCATCGAGGAAAGTAATTCATATATACATATTATGTAGATAAAGCAATCTAGTGACACCAAAACATTATGGTCAAACATGGACACAATTCTACAAATACTCAACTGAGTAGATAATCCACAAATATTTAACCGCGGACGGCGGACATTTATTTTAAGCGTATACTGTCGTTTCATCGTAAATATTTAGTATCAAATGAATCATATTTTTTGCATGCGGCAACACCTTTTCAAAGTGTGTACAATTTTGTTTTAAACCTCTGCGGAAGGAAAGGTTTAACACTCCATCATTTAAGCCAAGACCTTTTGGGCACAGGACGTGTAACATTTCCTTCCTAAATTTGTTTCCTAATATTGTTTTGGACCACACTGAAGTGGAATAACGTACTTTACCTCTGGGTTTTGGATTCTAAATTCAAATTGCTGTCAAACCTCATTTGTTTATTTGGTCGACCAATCACGGCAGCCATCAAACGGGCTTTAATCGGTATTTAAGTAGATCATTGTTGTACGATACAGAGGTCGTAAATCACTAGGTTCAATATCAAAGGTCAATGACCGAACAATGATATAATTTATTACGGGTTTATATTTAGATATAAAAAATCTGCAAAGTTTTTATGCACTTAAAAATTATACAAAGATAATAATAATGTAAATCCTTTTTGAGATAAAAAATGTGGAAAAATACACAATGAAACATCTGGCCATATGCACCTTTTCTCTTGTAACTTCATGTTGTTTTAGGGCACGACTACACGTGGTGCTTTCCTTTCAAAGTGACAATTACAAAAGAGTGAATGAATGAATGGATATTCATTAGTAGAGACCCGTTTTTGTTGGAGTTTAAACTAAGAATAATATGTCAGTTATCTTTTTTTGTGATGAATTCTCAGCTTAATTTTTTGCCTTCCCACACTAATGCACTTGCCGCTAAATATGGCTACTAAAGTAAATATAAAACTAAAGAAAACATGCTTATTAAATTGTTGCTATATCGTTCTTTACGTCATTAATACATGAAACTCTTTGAACTTTATCAAAAAAAAAAAAAAAACACTAAAAATACTTTTCGGCGAAATATATTTTGAACGGAACTTACATAAAGGTTCTTAATCTAGTGTTTCCTTTGTAAACTATGGTAGATAAACAAAACTATATCGTAATACACAGCAATATAACATTGTTGGTATGTATAGTAGGTATTCACCGCAGCGAGGAAGGTCGGAAGCAGGCCATAAGTTTGGGTACACGAAAGTATCGATCTCAATTCTCACTCGAGACCGAAGCATTGTCGCGAATTATAACACAAAAGCTTTTATTTTTCATATATGAATGCGATGCACTTTCCGTTTCCATGCATTTTCGAATTTCGAATTTGCTTATTCTTTTTTTAATGTTGTTCGTTCGAGGCATGAGTGGAACTTAGTTCAAGAATCAAAACCGCAGTCAGTTGTTGACGTCACAAATTCTCATTAACGTCACCGACTTTGTCATAAATATCTTATTATAAAAAAGAATATTCATCCGTGTTTAAGGATAAAGCATTAACGGTGATAAGTATGTCCATATCAAAAAACGTAACTGCAAAACTTTCCTAACATTTAATTTTCCTCAAATTAACGCATACTAACGGCATCCACGATAAGTACCTACAAGTATATTGAGTCACTTTAGTTCGTACGGCCCAGTTGCATCGTTCAGTGATTAAACTTATCAAGTGACCGGCGCGGCGACTGTAATTCCCTTCGAAGACGAGAGGACGTCAAACGGGCTCGAAGGCCGCGGGAATTTAGAACGTTAACAAACATAATGCGACTGCAGACATCAACCAACAATTTAATTAGGTGATCGGAATCAAAAACTTTAGAATGTTTAAATGAGAAATGGGCACTTGACACCGACTCAATTTTGAATCGGTAACTTCCGCGGTCAACACCGATAAAATAGCTGTACCAGCGCCTAAACTCCATTCCAGTACCTAACTATTTTGTATATCTCTATCGTGTCGGCGGTAGAAGCTATACGAGAATCTTATAGTGTGCCATTTGTTTCATTTACTATACAATTGCCTGCAAGGCAAATGACTAAGATAGTCGTACGTACGAGTGTGGGTCGTATCGACTAATCGAGAGGAGAGTAGTTGACGCTAAAGACCAATCCAACTAATCAGCTTGGGGTGAATTTTACCAATGAAAATAACGCAATCAGCACACCTAAACCAGGTTCAAGAGCTTCCAGGGTCAGTAATCCAAAACAATGATAACACTGACAGCTCTTGAACGTTCAGTTTTAATGGTGAAATTCGCCCTCAATCGGTTTAACAATCGGCTTTCTGCAGAAGCCCTTAGTTCATTCTGCTGGGGTTCATGCACCTGAATTAACTGGTCCATGTCTAACGAAGATTATCAAGTCAGCTTCACACTTATTATTGACCTTATTGTGGTCAACGAACGGTTCCAAGCTACAAACTACGTTTTAGACAGTCATCCTGTTCTAAAATTGAACGATGGTAGACATTTTCTAGTAATTTAGAACGCAAATCAGTTGAGGCTTTGAACTTATTATTTAAATAGTGAACCGCCCCTGCTTCTCAAGGGTGCAATGGTCAAAACTTTGAGATTTCTGTGTTATAGTTAATGTTAAATATTAATCATCATAAATTCTCTAAATTATGGTGAAAACCACATCAAAATCTGTTGCGTAGTTTAGAAGAACATCGCGGTCACACAGACAGACACGATAAGTAACTTTATTTTATAATATAGATAGATAACGGTTTTAATTGAAAACTTGGAGAATCAGAATCGATGGAGTATTAAATGGAATGTGAAAAAACCAATGGGAGCCCTTGAACTTTTTATTGTATTTTTTTTTTTCAATTTAGCAAACATTGGTGCCGATTCTCTTGTACACAGAACTAAACTATTACTAAAATTTCTCACTTTTAGCTATGAGAATCATAAAGCTATTCTGCAAAATAAATTTTCTAAATTTAAAAATAATTTTGACACAACTAAATTGAATTTGACAATCGCGACTCCACGTGGTAGGTACTTGTTTGCCCTACCCCGTGAATTTTTTTAGAGCCGGAGGCACGCAGGGTGGTCAGCCTCGACGTATTTTATAAGGAATTTTTCACTTTTTGTATGTAAAAAAATACCTACATGTTGAGTTTTAAGGGTTTTATAAAGGAGGTCGAAATTTTCATAATTTTTGCGATAGGACACACCATTTTCGAGACATAAGTAAAAGAAAAAAAAATATACAGTGCTATTTTTGCACCTGAAGTCGAAGTGTTGGTGTGAATTTTAGTTCATGACTACAAATTTCATACCACACCTTTTTAATCGCGATTAAAATTAGTCAGATTTTAGACAGTCAAAATTTTAGGTGAAAAACGTCAAATACAGAATAGCAAAATTGCCATTTTCACTAAAGTAATAACTCAGTGCCATCTTAGTGCTGTCAATCTAAAATATAGTTAAGTTGTGTTACTTTAGTCTATTTCAGAATGGGAAATCGTCATTTGACAGGAATAAAACTAAATTTTGGTTATTTTTAGTCTAGTTTAGAGGCATTTGTGGCAAGAGAATCGGCGGCACCATTGTCTTACTTTTTAGGTTGTCAATTTTGTGTGCAAGTTTCATATTGTATTGTACAGCGTTTCACTCTCTCTCATTGTTTGAACAAAACTCTGGAATCATGTTGAATATTTTAGTAGTGTTTGAACCACATATGGCATTAATAAATTGGGCCTTTAAATTAAATATTTATATAGCAAACAAGGTTTGACCCACAGTCGTTCTTAAAACATGTTCAAGCTCAGTTCAAGAAATAGCTTATACAATTTCTTGTTCCAAATTTTATCCCGTAAATCTTGAGCAAACACTACGTATAATCATAAAATTTGTAACAAAGAAGAAATTGTAGAAAATATTCACTTGGAAAATACTGTCTACTTTAAAGAATTTGCAAAATGCGTGTTATATTTTGGTACAAAAATGATTAGTCTGAAGTTGCAAATAGAATTATAAACACGTAATTTTATATACTCAAAACTTACATTACGTACTTGAATATAATGTTTATCTGAGTTCAAGACTTGTTCGAAATCAACGCACATATCCCAATTTCCAACACACGCGCTACCCGATAGACACCAAATTGAGTGTAGCGTATAAATTTCCATAAATTATTTAAGGTAACTAATGGCTGTCGTCGACTCCTCTTAATCCAATAGATCGTAAAACAAGAGCAAGTCATGACGTCACTGATAATCCGTAGCTCGTAGCTTCGTAGCCCCGTAGCCCCGTAGCCACGTAGCCACGCAGACAGGTACACCTGACCCGATTCTGCATAACCATTCCCCACTTCTTCAATCCTTGAATAATTAAACTCTATTGTTCGCGCAGAGTAACGTCGAGATCTGTACCTCACGAATAAATAATAATATGCCTACGTAGATATTTAAGTAAGGACGAAGAAGGCTGCCGTTTAAAAATTAAATGTAGGTTAGATATTGGACATGCAAAAACAATGAGGTTTAATTGGGTCAAATTGAACACCTTCATTAGGATGAGATAATGTTCACTGCCATGGTGTTTAGAGTTCCGTACCCAAAGGATAAAACGGGACCCTATTACTAAGACTCCGCTGTGCGTCCGTCTATCTGTCTGTCCGTCTGTCACCAGGCTGTATCTCATGAACCGTGATAGTAAGACAGTTGAAATTTTCACAGATGATGTATTTCTATTGCTGCTATAACAAAAAAAAACAGAATAAAATGAATGTTTAAGGGGGCTCTTTCTTTTAGATAATTGTACAGAACCCTTCGTGCGCGAGTCCGATTCGCACATGGCCAGTTTTTTTTTTTTGTTTTTATAAAAATATATGTGTGTAGCCGCAGGGTTACATTTAAATGATTAGACATAAATTATTTGGTGACTCAGTACCTTGTACCTACTTCAATTAAAATTGATATTATAATGCCGAAAAAAACATCGGACATTGCGAAGCGTGAACTAGACTATTATCTTTGCCCTCCAGCCAAAGTCTTATTTTTGTTAAATTTGTGATAAATTGAATTGCGTTCAGTAGCATACCAAATCACTCCAGTTAATTATCTGTGTTAAACGTTGCACAATATTAATTAACTTTTGATTTTAATTAACCATCTCAGACCTGTCTCATAGGCCCTAAGGAGGTTTTCTTTGTTGGCATAATTACCTGTAAAAAAATATTTGCTTTAACTCAGAAAACAGAACGTCTCAAAATACTTTTTTTGCTTAAAGATTATGTCCTTGATTTTATATTAAAATAGCTGCGCCCCGCTATTTCTCCCGCATATGACTCGATCCCATGGGACACGTTCTCGAAAGCGGCTCTAACGATTTCGATGAAAATTTCAATATAGGGATCTCCTACCTGGGAAGATTTCTTTTTCTCAATTTCTCCCTAAACAGAGTTCGGTCGGCCAGGGCAAACCCCTGCCTACCCTTTTGATGATGCCAAAGTCGTGAAGACGCCTACACTGGAATGCAGACTAGCGATTTCACTCCATCTTGTGCAGGTCGTAAACGTGAACTTTGTAAGACGATTTACTGACAATATATCAGCTATTAACGCTCTATTGCAGTTTAACTTCTGAACATCACTCTTCTACACGATACTCTTCATGCTCATCACATAAATTAGATAAAAACTTCTGCGGGCTAATAGCATAACACACTTTGACAAATCGACAACATTCATTGTGTTTACTTTATCGAACAGACGAATTTTTCAAACTTAAGTAGCAATGGATTAGACTTTTTTTTCAAAATGTGAAAGAAAGTGTGTTACAAAATTCCAGTGCTGATTTTAGTGTCTTGTTGAACTGATACTGCATACGTCGCTTCATCATTCTTACATCTCTGATCTGTCTGTATAAATCAAGAACCAATTTATGTTCTGTTTTAACTCCTAGATAGGTCTTAGCCAGGTTTTAAAACCTTAAACATTTCAATAAATTCAACAAGGTCATTTAACACACCCCGGTTTTGTTAATCAAACGCAACGTTGACATTAAAATATCTTATTTAATTAATTGCTCTTTATAATACATCAATTATCAAGTATAGTCAACTGCACGTCCATGGTAAATTTTCGCTTGGACATAGGCTTTATTTCGTAGAAATAAGGGCGGTTTTCGTGGTTCAAACGTTACTACTGTATTTGGTTGACCGTACGTATAATTTGTTACACCAAAACATTGGACAAATGGTTCAGAGGGCGGTCATTCCCACGACTAAGCGACTGCAGACATAAAACTGCTAAAGGCCAGGGCCGCGCGTGCGCAAGGTTAGTTCCTTCCTGTTCTCGGTTAACGTTATCGAAATATGTACACTTAAGTAGATATCAGAGAGTATCGTAAAGCGATTGTGCATATAATTTAAAAGGCATAAAGGCATAAACGGCGTACGTGCATGACCAGATGTTTGAACGTAAACGAAGCATTGGAACGTAGCAGGCGGCGGCAGGTGGCGTTCTGTAGTTTCCCTCCTTCCGCCTACCTCCATGGGAAAAAGGCGTGAGTTTACGTATAAGTATATTACATATGTTAAAAATGCGAACAAAAAAATTTCGACGCTGAAGAGATTCGGAAATAGCCGCTTCTAGATAACCTCCACGCAAAAAAAAAACAAAACCATTGAAGAATAACTTATTTCCTAACTTTCAAAATCTTTTAATATACTTAAAAGTGGGTTAGTACCTACGTAAGTGATAATCTGAATCTTTGCCAAACTAATTAAAATAACCGAATGGAGTAGATAGTTTAATAATTAAATAACGTTATAACAAGTTTCTCTATAGATAAATATCTATTTTAAAATATTATGCAATTCAATACACCCACATACTACACACACACACACACACGCACATACTACACACACACACACACACACACACACACACACACACACACACACACACACACACACACACACACACACACACATTCACACAACCACACTATAGACACACGCTACGGCACGGTATGGTTGTTGTTCATATACTATAAACTAAAACAATTAAAAACAACTACTTATCATAACCACGTGACTTTAATATAGACACGTGAAAATGAGTAAAATCAAAAGCAGATAATGTAAAATCTAAAGTTTTGATAACCCTAGTCTTGAAACTGGTTGTCGTAGAGATATAGGTTGGTACGAAAATAGTATCAAGTGTGGCCTTTAATAAAATACTCAAAACAAGTTTCGCGATGTTTTCGTATCATGTAATATATAGATCGGAAGTACTTCCAAATCTTATTTATTATACAAGCTATTAGTTCCCATAATAGGTAATTTGTTCGGTTATTTGAATACATTAACATACAAATGATAGATGGGTACTTGATATTGGCGCATGACATAAACATTCATTTATAAATTACTAGCTGCGCCTCGCGGTTTTACCCGCATAAGTCTCGATCCCGTGGAAATATCGGGATAAATAGTATCCTATGTCTTAATCCAGGTCATGATCTACCCATGTGCCAAATTTCATCAAAATTTGTTCAGCCGTTTTAGCGTGAAAGCGTTAAAAAACAAACATACTCACTTTCGCATTTATATTAGTAAGGATTTGGAAAAAGTAGCTTGATATTAGAAAAGGACATAGACTACTTTACGAGAGCCTAGATCCCGTAGAATATAAAAAATCACAAGTGAAGCTGAAACCTAGCTAGCCATTTTATAAATTGTCCTAACCACGAGGTCAGAAACGACCGGTCATAAATAACACATCTGTTGATCATTTACATGTATCGTGGGCTATTTATACATTTCATTAACGACAGATCTGCTAAACAGTGGGACCTTTCGCCTCAGACTAATGACACGTATCTCAATTGACACACATTTCCCGATAATTTTGCCCTCTATATGACCTTAACTGATAGCTTTACGTGTTCAGACTTGGATTTATTTGTGCCTCCAACATTATCCTTCAGTTTATTCGAAGGATGTACACAGTACGAATACCCATGGAAGAAAAACTTTCAGCTTTGAATTTTCCAAACTGAAAATTCATGCATGTTCTAGTCTAATGCTTACAATATCTGCCTATTATTGTCCCACTCCTGGGCAAAGGCTTCTTTTCATACAGAGAAGGCACGAACATTGATCATCACGCTTGCTCAAGAAGGATTGGCGATTTTAGATATATATTGTCTCATGCATGATAAAAGGAAAAATATTTTTTTTTCTTCCCAAAATTGCTTAATATTTTCATTTCCTAACTGTTTAAAAGCTTCTAGGTCATCAGCTTCATTTAACAGAGCATAAAAATAACTCACACGAAATTTTAACTGTATATTACAGGCAAACATTTAGGCGGTGTCGTATTCATAGATATTTGCATGCAGGCTAACGACCGCTTAAAGTCATAGGTAATGCAAATGAGGCGTTACTATACATATGACACTTGTAGTTGCACACTTGCGGAAGAGTTTCAAGAACGAAGGATTCGTGCGGGACATACACACTTCAAATAATATGTTGGGGACTTCGTTTATTTATTTGACTTTTTTTATCATTATTTTCAAACTTAAAGCCCACGGTTTCAAGTACTAGGAGAACTATTTAATGTACGAGTAATCTTTGTCAGTGTCCTAAGGCATTGTCTATCTAAATTTTATGCAAATCTGTTTAGCCGTTTATGCGTGAGTAACAAAGATTTTTACAAACTTTCACGTCACGTCTGCTAAATTTGTAAAAAACCACAAAGCCCATCGTCCTCGTAAACAGCGTCCATGCTACCGACCACGTTTCAGGATTATTTTTACTACCATTAAGTATTACTCATAATTATTAACATACCTACATATTGCTTAATTTAAATTATGAAGACTAAAACAATATTTTGGCGTGACAGAGCAGACAATAATTTTGTTCGTGTCAGTTGCTTACTGAACATGTTTTTGAGTTCAACGTAACTTAGCCGTACTTTGAAATTTTATGAAACGAGACGTCCTTTGCAAAACACGTATTTGAGACGAAGACTGACATTTGTCCTAGCTTTGGTTCTCTAGGGCCGCGTCAATCTTAGAGCTAAATCTTTCAGTGACGCTAGTTTGTTTTTTTAAAGTGAATACTACTGTAGGCTCACTTTGCGCTCCTCTGAACAGTGAAAAAAACTGCAGAACTGTCACGTTCGATTCGGTGACTGGCTGAATCGCGTATACTCGGCTCCAGTCGTAAGTTTTCACTTCTATCGTGATGGGCACACACTCTCTTATTATCAGTATTTATCGCCTTCTTTAAAAGTAAAATATTTATCATACTGTACATAAGTTACGGGCAACAATCCAATTTCGAAGAAAACAAGATTTACATGACTGCATTTGTTTTGTTTATGTTCATTGCGTACTTCAGAGAAAAGATTAGTTATAACTTAAAATACAACTTGGTACTACACTCAAGTAATTAGCAAACTTAAAACAGTTATATCTTCATTAACTTAACTACGAACATACGGCTGCCTGTTTTAAATATTACTCTAAGAGAAAATGTTATTTCAAAACTACACTGTAGGGTAAAATATTGTTGTGATAATTTTGTTCTTGAAATAATTTGTGAGCGCAAATGTCCTATTTTGCCTCTCCCTTGCATAATCTGGCTTTCAGAAGGACGAAGTACTTCCACAACGAAATAATTAACTAAATTAAGTTTGGAAACTGCAGATATTTTTGTATCTACAAACCAGATTGTTTCTTTTATTCTCCTTAGGCAAGGCAGCTGTCAAATATTTTGTTGTTTTGATTAATTTGGCAATATTATATGGAAATGAGAAATATGGCTAATTAGCGATCTAGAATATTAATAATGCAATTATAAAACTGAAGTTGGTGTTGTAACGTTTAAGATGTAAAAAAGGCATTTGGAAAGTTTCTAAATACTTTTTACATCTAGAACTAAGTATTTGGTGTTACGATATTAATTATTGCATTTCATAATCACTATTTTAGTTCACTAGTTAGCCGTATTTCTTATTTCCATACAGAAATATTGCAAAATTAATCAAAACAGCGAAATATTTGACAGCTATTTGCGACGTTGCCCACTTTCAGTATAAACGCTGTTAACACAAACGAAGCTGTAATGTAACGTCAGGGAAGTTCATTGTTAAACAAATTTAATACCGATTTAATAATTGTTCGTATATTCAAATCACAACTGTCATTCTATGATATTTGTATGAACTGGCTATAACACGGCAAATTGACGTAGGGTGCCAATTTGCTTGAAAATTAATTTCCCTGACTGTACCTGTTCTTCTACTAGCTTCAAATTTCTGACTGACCGATTCTTTGACAATTCAAAAGTGCCTGTAAATGGTTTAATTGGAATAAATGCTTTGAGTTTGAACTTTGTGACCATTAAAATTATATGCGAATTCATTATAATGATATGCATAAAATATAATGCTATTTAACAAGCTTACAATATTTACAACACATGTCATAGACAACGAAATTATACTGCGTATAGAAGTGAAACTGAACGTATCATGGACCCCGAAACTTAAGAGTTTTTGAACGCGTTCGTAGAGAGAGAATCTATTGTATACGAAGTTTTTTCTATGCACATGTACAAAGACGCTTCACCATCTAAATTAACATTGTTCCTAACAACCTTAACAACAACTTGTAATCAGTTCCTATTTAGAAATGTTCATAAAATGATTAACAGCGCGTAGGCGCCTCCCATTCATCAATATAATTCTCAACAGAATTAGACTCTTTGATGGTTTGTATATGTGATGTGTTTACGTCGATGTATGATATCACCATCACACAATGCTGGCCAGTTGTGGCCAGCCATGTACTGGTTTAAATCATATCAATGTATGGACAGGACACAATGCAGAATGCCTGAATGGGCTTACAAGTAAATAGTTCAGGGATGAATCTAGTCTATTCAATCACAGCATATTAAATTACTAGTTCATGTTGCAAAATCTAGGTTCAGTTTAGGTTGTCGACCTTGATTTTATCATAAAACTAATCAATCTAGGTTTTTGAACTATATTTTCTCAGATTTACGATGATAACATGTAGTAATAATTTCGTCTTCTTCCGGTTCTTGATCAAAAGCCTTGATCCTAAACCTGCGACAGATATACAGGCAGATTCGTTGGTGTTATTCTGAAAATTACACTTGACTTTGTCCAAGTCTTAAGTTATTAAATTGATCTTTAAAATTAAAAAAACAAGCAGTGATCTAATCTTAAAAACGACTCAAACAAATCACAATTTAATTGACGTGGGCAGAAATGAGAGAAGGGAGTAGATACTTAAAACATTGGAATCCGAAGTAACTCATTTGACATGATTGTATTCAGCAAGATCAGTTCCGCACGTCATTTGCGTGTTTCGACAATTTCAAAAGGCAGACAACGTTTTCCACGCCTCATTTAATTATATGTACATACACTACAAGCTATTAATGAGTTGTCGAAATTGTTTACTCCTTTGTACGCAAGTTTTCCGAATTACTTTAGCCTAAGAATAATGCCGTGACTGAAAAATCTGTCGGTAACTCAGTGGAATTTACCTAAAAATCATATAATTTTGTTTTTATAGTAATTTTTATATTTTGGTAATAACTGTAATAAGGGACTGCGTCATTTCTTATTATATGTCGATTGAACGAGGAAACAGAAACTAAAGTTCTAAAAATCATTTCTCGCCATCTTTTATTCTTGTCTCTCCCTTATTTATGATAAGGCTTCCTTCTTTATCTTTGTAGCCTCTTCCAATTTATGACGTGATTCCTTTTGTTTAGAGATATTAATATTTTTATTAATGACCAATATCGTCTTACTGCTATTAAAAAGTCTTTTCCTATAGGTACGTTTCAAATTTTTCAATCTAACCCTTTATCAATCGATCTTCTCGAACATCAAAGTTTGTGATAGTACATAATCCGGTACGTTCTTTACAAACCCTTGGGAAACCATGCTTCCGCTATACTATGATATTACTAATTTATTATCACAGCTCGCTTAATATAAAATACCCTTGGGAAGTTTCACGGTAACATGAAGAAGGTTCTGGAAATAATTTCTCCAAATCTTTTATTCGTCTTTCCCTATTTCATGACAAGGCTTCTGAAGCCTGTTCCGGTCTTTGACGGAATTTTTTCCTTTTGTTTATAAGTATATTTTCTTTTAATTACCTATATTGTCTTTCTGCCATTGAAAAGCATTTTCTATACTGTTTAAAATCTCCCCATCTTATAAAGCCTTATCCGGAATCCAAATTGATCTGGCCCTTTATCAATCGATATTTTTCATGAACAGAATTTGTACGTTCACAAAACCCTGTTGAAACCCTTTGGAAACCATGGTTTTACAAAATGATACGCATTATTATCACAAGTTCGCCTAATATAAAATAGGGAAGTTTCGAAAAATGGAAAATAATCATCTATCATCATGATTGATGACTATTTAAAAAAGAGACAGTTTTTTATTAAACTCGAACGACATTGATGACCACGACATCGCATTTTCCCAACTATGTTGGGGTCGACTTCCAGTCTAACCGGATGCAGCTGAATACCAGTATTTTACATGGAGCGACTGCCTATCTGACCTCCACAACCCAGTAACCGGGTAACACGATACCCCTTGGTAAGACTAGTCGTCAGACTTTCGGGCTTCTGACGACCCGTAACGACTGTCAAAGATCCACGAATGACAGCCGGGACCAGTGGCTTAACGTGCTTTCCGAGGCACGAAGATGTAAAGATGGTCACCAATCCATGGACCAACCCTGGCAAGCATAGCTTAACCTGATAGATCGACCCATGCCACTGTTATTACTTAGCCACGAGCTCCTCGTCCGTTGGGGACAAAGAGATTCCCATTATAATTAAGACATTTAGTAAAAACAAAGTATACAACAATTAATCACCATTATTACTTATTAGTCCTATTGATCGATTAGTCAACAATAATTATTTCCACCTCACAATAACGAAAGGCTATAATTTATCTTGTTAAAATCTTGTAGCGTCTACATGAACGGTAACTAATTGTTAAACATTGTACTGTTTCAAGAAGATTGTAAGAATCTATTATACATTGTAACAGCGAATCAATTTTCACGCCTCCCCCTTAAGACCTAGGCTAAATATTTTTTGATATTCGGATAGCTCATGATCTAAAAAGGTGTCATAAAGCGTATGAATTAAAAATATTAAAGAAAAACCGCGTAATTTCGCAGAAATTCTGGTTAATTACAATTTAGAAGTTCCGAAACGGAACATGACAGGTCCGACGTTAAATTTTACTATTTCCTTTAAAAAAAATAGTTTACCTGTGATGACATTTCAATAAATTAATTTCAATCTAGGTGCAAATAAGAAAGCTGATGAGTTTGCTTTTTTGTATGTTTGTTTGAACGCACTAATCTCTGGAACTATCAGTCGGATTGGAAAAAATATTTTTGCATTTGATAGCCCCATTCTTAGTAAGTAATTTATGTGCTTTTAAAAGTTTGCCTGAGAGATTTTATCAGTGATAATACAACTTCAGGACGAGAGTAACGGAGGATTTAGTAACAAACCAGAAATATTTTCAGATTTTTGATGCTGACCATACACTACAAAGAAGTCGATTGGTCATCACCTTAATCAGTAATTAGTGACTTTTCCGCACTAAACAGGGAAGCAACTAAAGTTGTAGTTAGGTACAAACTTCCCGGTCACTGGGTAGTCGGGTAGGTGTACCGGTACCGGTATACCTACCAACTTAAATGAGGGTAAAATCCCCAGAGTGCTATTAGCTTTTAAAAAGCATTTCTGCAAATTTTACCGAATTAGTGACACAAGGAAAACAGAGTAGGTAATTAAGTATCTTCTAAAAAAGCTGTAAATATGGAAGCCACTAGGACCGGAATAAAGACGTAAATATATTTAATAAGCCTCTTGTTTCAGATTCTTTTAGCATTATATCGTAAAAACTTACATATAAGATGAATTTTATTAAAATAAATATTATTAAGGCTTTCTTACTAACAGTACAGTTTGTATAATCCGTAGCCACATCAAGATATACGTCATGTTATAAAAACTTGTATTTTTTGCGTATCTGTAAAAACTTCAACATGTTTTATTTATTAGTACCTGAAGCAGTAACATCGTACATACAAATTGGTGTCAGAATTCTGAATATATCATGTCTTTTACCTTTCATTTTTGTAACTGTATCCTTCACAATCGTTCTGAATTAAGAATCGATTCGCACTTAAATATTGTGAGCGAATTTTACTTTTCTCAACTATATCGATTTATTTTTTTGGGATGAAAATCTTTAATTAAATATTCGTCGATCAATTAAATCGACGGTGATCAGCACACGCATCGATTCTAAATCGATAATTATAGCTAATTTTCAACACGTTTATTTTTACATGTTCTTCATTTACTACATTACTCGTCTATGATTTTTTTCCGTACTTTAGGCATTTCGCAGTAGGTAGCCATTAGGTAAGGTGTCAATGAACTCTCGTAATGTATGCATTTAAGAATTTTTCAATATTCTAATTTTACAATGCAATTTGGCAATGAAAGCAAACAAGTAAATAAGTGAATCAGCTGATTTGTTTATTAATCTGTTAGCAAGGGCAAAGCTTCACAAGCCCTAGTCTATTGACATAAAAATTTATAGAACGCGAGACAAAAACCCTTGAAAAGAATACGTTTGGTAATTTGAGCGTCTGAATGGTTCTCGGATTTATTTGTTTTAAGAAAAAATGCGTTTTCCTTGATTGTGAGAAATTGGCGCATTTTTCAAGTCACAGAATATACCTATTGATGTTCTTGACAAGTTTGTCAGAACAAGTGCGCTTTTGTATTTCAAACAATTAACTATTGAAAACAAAACAAAATACCTTTTTGAAAAATACGTGGCACGTTTGTTGGTTCATTAAATCCGTTTTTTTTATCATCGATTTATTTTTCAATTAACTTTAGCGGTCACCTTTTTTTCCGGATTTCGGTAATGAATGGTTGGTTTAGCAACAAGCTAAATAAATCGTCTAGTATCGGATACTTCACAAATTGCTGGTACATAAATATCTACTAGACATAACACCAGGGGCTCGTGGCGAAGGTTAAGCTGCGCTTGCCGCGGTCGATTCGTGGATGGGTGACCATGCTAAGACGTTGATTCCGGCTGTCATTCGTAGATCTTTGACAGTCATCAGGAGCCCAAAAGCCTGACAACCAGTCTTACCAAACGGTATCGTATTACCCAGTAACTGGGTTGCGGAGGTCAGATAGGCAATTCCGCCATGTAAAATACTAATATTCATCAGCTGCTAGGCAGATTGACATGACACTGCAATACGTCTCACACAATAAAACGTGGGAATTTCCCATCTACGAAATATAACAAAATCAACTTTATTACTCCGCTTACTCCATTGTTAATAATTATTATGACTTGAGACATCGCAAAACACATACACTCGTCTGAAACTAGGTAATACATAACGTAATTACACTACCTTAAAACGTCAATAGAAATCTTGCAAGTTTCTGAAATAACTAAAAGTGGAAATTTATGTATTTAGCCAAAGCTTCTCATGTTAGTTCAATTGTTTATTTTTCGATATTATAAAATTAAGCTATATACCCATCTTATTTTTATAATATCGAAAAATAAACAATGTATTTAATGAGCAATATTGAAAGATGATGTATTAAAATGTGGTCAGAATATTGTGCAAGAGGATAATGTGCACTTTTATTATTTCTAACTTTTATCGCGGAATTTCATATATGAAATCGTATGAAGACACTTTTTAATTTCCGTTCACGATAACGTTAACGTGCACGTATTTCCATACATTTTATGGACGTGGATGTCCACGATAATGTCGTCACTTTAGTAATTATACAGGAGTACATTTTCCTCTTGCACAATATTCTGACCTGATTATTACAATAATATCATCATATTTCATATCGTTCATTGTCCACAGGAAAGTCCCGTTTTTTTTTTTTCATTAAACGATTAAATCGGCTTTTAAAGAAAGAAATATCAATCAAAATTAGTACCTACTTACTAGCAGTGATCCGCTGAATCGAATGAACGATGGTTACTCCTCTCTAGAACGCAATATCGACTCTCAATTCGAAACAAATGAATTACAATACTTTATACTCCTCAAGACAATGGAAATAAAACAAAGTTACGTAAACAATTTAAGTTATAGTTAAGGCTCCAGCAGACACGTGCGACGTGATTCTTGTGGAACAATTTCTATGAAAACTTTATGGAAATTGTTCTACCGGAGTCGCGTCGCGGCTGTCTGTGAGTGCCTTTAAGAAAACAAACTGCACGGTTCCCAGTAACAGATTCAAATTGTCTAAGTGTTCTCTCCATGTTATTATGACTTATGTTTTTATTGCACACTGTAGGTACATGATTGTTCATCTTAATAACAATGGATTCAGAAACTACGTATATTCACGCTTGTTATCCTTATAGGACGAGCAGAATGTTTATACAGGGTATTTTCTCAGGATGCAGCTGTTTAGATATGAAGGCGCATCTGGTTGAATTTGAATCGACCTCTTAGATGTATATTGAAACTGAGGTTTAAAAAAAGTATTGAACTTTGTGGTATATTGCAAATTACATACATTTCAGGCATAGGTTTGTTCTATCACCTTTGTAGATAGACTAGTTGATAGAAAAACTTACCGCAAAGACTAACTGTTTTTTTTTTCAATTAATCTATTTATCAAAATTAAGTTATAAAGCATAATTAATAAATGCAGTTTCAGCTTAGCAAATATTTTTCAGTATAATTGCTGCGGTTTTGTACCTACTTACAACCGGCTTAAAAAGATTGAAGTTGGTTGCTACGGGACCGCAATAATCCAGTTTCCTCAATCCGCTTATCACGTGAATCAAGAAATATGCGACACAGAAATACTAAAATATTTTAATGGTTAAAATTTTCCGAAGTCCACAGAAGTGACGGTCTCTTTCGCGTACAAAAAGCAAATTATAAATGAAAAACGACTATCAAATTATAATGAGTGATTATCGGAATAATATAATACGATACATTAACCGCTCTTTGCATATTAAAATTTTAAAACAAGGACCAACTTCGTTTACCTACTCTAACCAAGATTAGGAATTCCAGTTTCTCCTTACGAATTCCTGTAATCTATTTCCTCAAGTTACTAATTTGTTAGCCCTACAAATAGGTATTAAAACAGTTTAAATTATATTACTTAAAACAGTCTACGATTTTAAACAAGTCCACAGAAGGGTCGTTTTTGCGTTGCATAAATTTGCATACCAAATAAAGGTTGGTCAGACGTACTTTCTAATTTAGATTAACTAGAGAGAGAAAATACTTTCAGAGTACCTACCTGTCACAAAAGTGGTTATAAATAACAGCGTATTTTTTGCATGAAACTTAAATAGTTATAACATAACATCACCCCTGTATATTGTCTGTATGTTGACCGTCCGCGATGGTTAAATTTAACGCAATCATAATGCCGGTACCTCCCGGAGGGCTCTAATATGTATGGCGGCATGGCGTATGAGTTCTATGAAAAGTGGGTGGAGTCAAAATAGTTAATTAAGTAGGTACACAATTCACAAAAGGGTACTTCGTGTGGGTAAGATACATTGTATAATAATGTCGTAATAACTAGATGACGAAGGAAGACATAACAGCTAGGCATTCCCTACATTCCATAACAAGTAATTATTTTTCTCTAAGCTATATTACTTCATCACATCATCTAGAGAACCCAAGAAATAATAGCCCCAAGTCTACTAATTAACTTCGTCCATCTGATTAACATGAATTATACCTTCAAAGTTCAAAAGCGAAAAAACAATTTTAACTTTATTATCTTCGGGCAGAGGATGACTCTTGACATTTCAAGCTAACATTAGTCTTTTGGAGATAATCTATTGTAGATACAGTCGAGCCGTTTCGAAAGTCGTCGCACTTTCGCGAATTAGCTGCTCAGTGTTGAGAATCAGTCATTATAGGGGGTTGGGTTTAGAAACGTGCCGCCTCGCTATAAAGAATGTGATGTTATTTAGGGGTTCTAGATGGTTGCCTAAACCCTTCACAACATTTTTTTTTTGCCAAAGATGTTTTTAATTTTAGCAAGTTTAAAAAAAAAACTTATTTACGGATGCAAGAGCGAGCAAAATTCGTCTCCGGCAAAAAAAAAAGAATTGTCGATGGTTCAGGAGACCCTCTAGAACCCCCAAATAACCTCATATTTTTTCTAGTGTGGTGGCACGTTTCTAAACTTTAACATTTATAGATAACGAAATGAACTGTCTCTTTAGTCTAGTGGTCGCAAACTTTACTGTTGAGCATGAGATCCTGATGGCTTCGATTCCCTGGTCGGTCAGTATATTAGGATTTTCTATCTGGAATTTCTCAGTAGCAGCCCGCGTCTGGATCTGTGCCCGGTTGATGGCAAAAACTCGACACCTATTACATGGGAATTAAACATAACTGGCGAAATGTGGGTGTACCTCTGCACCTCTGCCCAACATTTCGGAGTTCGTGATGTTATGCTATGTTAATGAAATGGCACTAGTTTCGGTCCATGTAAAGAAACCCACTTTAAAACACGATTAATGTTTAATGAATCTATTACAAGTTATTAATGTCACTCGATCGTCACTCACCCGCGGAACAAAGATGCCATCAATTATTTCCCAAGTTACAGCAAAACGGATAAAATGAGTCGTAAAGCTATCGGTCCATAAAACTGTTGTAAACATTAGACCTATTAGCTGTAAAACACCACTGATCTGCTTCTGGTTTCGTCAGTCATTGGCATTAATTGGTCTCTCTATTGAAAAAAATATCAGTGCATGGTGGGTAGCGGGCTCGGGCGGGCGTTTGTTCGTCGGTTCGTTTACAATACATGGTATTATAAGCTCAGAGTGTAAATTTGGGGGGCGCCGTGGCGTATCTCATCGAAAGCGAGCCCTGCCACCACGCCGGTCAATAGTCTAGTGCTATGTGCGTCGATCAGTCGCGCTTGCCGCTCCGCACGTCGCCGCCGCCCGCGCCGCTCGCTCATCAAAATGACATTCTCAATACATTGACGTTAAATTAAAAACATTGAACATGTGTTGTGCCAGGTTCACCAACTACCTGTTCCGTAGTGTAGTGAAGTACACATGTGGACTAGCCAGCCGCGAAAGTAAGTAAAAACTGCGCTAAAACGTCCGGCACACACGAGCCGCTAGATCTGCAGTGTTCCCGACGCTAAAATTAAACCCGATAACGTTCTGTACATTATAATTACATGTGACTACAAAATTCATTGTAACTTATCAACGGCGATGGAACATAAACTTTACTACTTACATTGTGTTGTGTTTATGTTAGTTTAACGCTTGTTTTTATTGACGTCTCTCGTCAAATTACGAAACTATAAACATTTTTCGAGGTGCAAATCGTTTTTGCATGCGTCCTAGTGCGGTGCACACAGGCAAGTTTAATGCTAAATCACCACACGTCCTCAAGGCAACTTTCTAGAATGTTTCTGAGAATTAACTTGTGTGTATAAGCAGTCTTATGTGCACGAACACATTGTGTAAGCTGAAGCTCACTCATAACAAACCGTTAGTATTTGGAACTGAAACATGCATCGGTGACATTCGGAAGCCATGAGTGGGTGCACACCGTAAAAATTAAGCGAATAGGTATTAATGAAACTGATGCGTGAAGTCACGTGAAGTGATTGACGCATCGAAGCATTGTAGGCAATGCGCTGAATTATAATAAAAGTGAGTAAATAAGTTAATGTTTACATTGAGTTATTATAACCATGCTTGAAACCGAACATGCAAATTGGACAACAATATACCCATGGACCTGTAATGACTTCATAAGTATTATTATTGAACTACAAAACAGTAGGTACATTGGTTTAAATAATATTAATAAAGTAAAAATCATACGCCAATGTCGTTCGCGATAATAGTTCAGGAGTCAAGGTCCAATATGTCAAATGACATTATTATTGCATGCCGCATTATAATAAAACTTACTATACCTACAGTTCAATAGCAAATTGAAGTGCACTGAATGGTTCCGTAGCAAAACGACAAATAATTGTACAATATTTCACGGTGATATTTAAGAATCCAATTTATTTCTTTTTGCCTCGTTAAAATCGTAAATGAATTAACCATGTAATTGGAAGATGCAATTTACCTCTAACGGAGAGAAACTAAGTAGTCTTGGGCTGTAGTTGAGCTGCGAAAAAAAACTTCTCCTTAATGATTACCTATTCGGATCAAATGCACTCTCTCAAATAACCGGATCACTGTAGTCAATATGATGTCGACATTTGCCTACTTGATTGGGTATATACTTTCCTAATCGTAGTTACCTGTTTATAGTGCGACTTGCTAATTACCGTCTCGTTGTCTGTAATTAGTCCATATGCAAACATTTGTAATGTGGTAACTTGTAATAACTTCGTATAAAGGTAAGATGTACCTACACGTGTTATAGAAATAAATTCAAAGGTTATGTACCTGAACAAATCATAAGGAAAATAATTATTAATATTGTATATTGTTAATTTGATGTTATTAATAATAACTTAGGCATAGTGAGTAAATAACCTATAAATTACATATTATTTCTTTAAAGTAACTTGGGAAAATGATTAACTTTAGTAACTGCAGATTCAAGGTTGTCTAAAATTCTAAATTACATTTTAAATACATTATTTATTTAAAAAACCAAAATAAAATTTAATGAATAAATCTAGCGTGTCAATTTTTATTTCCAATTGAACGAATAAAGCGCGCTGACCTTGACCAGGCGGCCAAACATTATCCTTTTGTCTCAATTGGCCCGTAATTGCTGGGGACGTCTTCAGTTCTATTCTCAGATACCATTTGCACTTACTGTTCTGTCAAATTGCACCTTAACTGTTGCTCCGCGTTAAAACTTATTAGGCCACGACAGGACAAATTGAATGAAAAAACTGGTCGCGATCCACCTAACGGCTAGACGACCCACCATTCATAACGTTGAAATATAGTAGATCTTAAAATGGTTCGGAATTTCGATTGCGATAACGTCACACAACGTCCTACACAGTCAACATTAATTTTTTATTTCAGCCAAAATCTAAAGCCAAAACAAAATTAGTCAATTATATATAGTCATTGGGATTAAGTAAAGCTTAGTGGATGAATATAGTGTAAATATAACTAATATAATATTCAAGTGTCTCCGTGCTGATTGTGCTGTTTCCGATGTGTGTTATTTGTGATGTGCTTGAGAACTGCATGGAGCGCCACGTGGATTATATTTATAAATAACCGCTAACCACAAATCGTCACGTTTACGGGAAACTAAAAAGTCTTAAGATGCCTAAAGGTAAGTATCGCTTTACAGAACAACGTTCACAAATATTGCAGATCTATTTAATCATGACTCAGTTCCATCGAAGTATTTTCCTCAAGATTCTTGTGATACCAAGAAGTCAATTGCCATTTTGAAATTATGTTAATTGATGAAGGAAATGCTATGATTAGATGTTTGTATTATTAATTAGCTGACACAGATTTTAAGGAAACATCGTGAGGAGTGAACTCCTAGGCTATACATATTCATGGAATGTTTATAATTCCCTGGTGGCTGATGTCTCACGTGTCCGCATCTCGTGACATCACCGCCACTAAACTGTATCGTCAACCGCTAATTTCAAGGCTGGCAATAATAATCATCAAATGCAACTAATCTCATAAAGTGAATAATACAAGAGTTAATCAATCACATGTCTATGTTGCCTCGCTTCATGCAATAAGCAATCAATTCACAAGTTCTATAATTGTTTGAGTAGCTCCACTGGAATTGTTGGTGCATCAATCCGCACCGGCCCACCTGCTTCTTAAAACGTTCGTTTCCAATAAAACTTTACATTTAATTAAAGTTTTTGAGCTCTGAAACAAATAAAGGAGCGCAGTAACAAGTAATATTTCCAGGAGGCATAAATCTGACTCTGCTGCTGTTTCAACCATAATGAATCACTATTCTTTATATTCTTATAGCAATATCTGCTTCGTCTTTTCATCTCCCAGTTTGATACTTTGAGGTCACGTATTATCAAGATTATTATGGTTTTATTCCACCTATGCTCGTCATAAAATAAGAATGAAGCAATCATTTGTATGTAGGTATTCAGATGCATTTATTTAATACCCATTGCAATATTTGTAGTGCATGTCAGTGGACACACTGCACAAAATAAAAGATTTAAACGGAACATTACATTTCGTAGATGTTTTATTTAACCATCTGGAGAAGCTAGGAAAATAGTGAGTGAAAATAATACGTATACAGTGGTGAATGTATGAAAATACAAATCTTGAGTTATACGATGTACATACTCTACCTCTGCCTACATAAAACATGAGACAAATGCAGAGGAATAACCAAGTTTACCTCATAACAGATAATTTGAAGAGGAACAGGATGGTTTCATGGACTAGGCTTGTTAGAGACGACAAAATATTTGATAAGTGAAACGATTTTGCTATTAGGGCAGTGTCTCACGCACCGCTTGATTGGCCGTCTCCCGTTTCACTGTTGACGCCACTTGAATCAATGAAGTGCCATTGGATCATTGTTTAATCGTCTGTTTTATCAGCTGTAATGAACATAGCCGAGATGTCCGTGCAGGCGGCTCGTTAAGGCACCCAATCATGATACATCGACGTTCAGCGTGCCCGTGATACCTACGTATTGTATGTAGCTTTGCAAACGTGCGATTTTTTACGCCTATTTCCAAGAATTTGTTTGTTTTGATGTTTGAACTAACGCAACTGTTTAGCTAATTAAATTCCTGCTGATAGATTCAGTTTTAGATTTTCTGATTTCGTAATCTTTTTGCCATTTGAGATTGTTTTTCTTTTAGCAACCCTGCCGCCTGTCTCCGCGATATCATGTGTAATTCAGTCGAGAAAATACATGATAAAACTGGTTTGTTTTTGTTCGACCTTTTTTTTATTTTCAAAAACGTCTCTGCGTAGTTCACGCACAATAGAGTTACAATCGGAACTTCAGGCTCTGTTTTCTAAAATGTGATAATATTCCCACAAGCCTTCACCAAACCAAGATTGTTTCAATAATAAACATTCCTTCCATTCACATAACATTCTACAAATCTTTCATTGGAAGCGAATGTATTGAAAGAACAATAACATTGGCTTGATTGGCTCTCCTCGGGCGTCGCTTCTCTGGGCCATGCTCAGTTCACATCTCTATTGATTTTGGAACAATTGTGCACAAACGTCACTGACCCTGGCGTATTGTTGGGACGAGTGAATAGTGAACTATTGCACCATTTCGGGGTTGCCGTTACGTTTAGCTGCTTTGGTCATAAATGTTGAATTTAAATAAAATTTGTTAGTATGTGTGTGGTCCTTGACTCCTTGTTGGTGCTTTATTGAGTACACGTGTCGAGTGTGCTTACTCAAATATTTATAGTTAAGGAGAAATATTGCGAAAGTGTTTTTCTATGAATAATCGTGACAAATGCAGTCGTAATGTGAGTCAACTAACTCGATAAGAAAGGTGTAAGTAATTTCCCTACACTGTTATTGCAAGTGCAAAATACTCTCTATTGTTGACAAGTAGATACAAATGTCCATCCTGTAGAACGTGTATCAACACGGGATGCACGTGTGAACGCTCCAACAACATCTGTTTCTGCGCCCGGAAAGCCGGAACCGATTCGCATCGAACTTCTTCATCGTTTATTATTGTCACGTTTCTGGTACAGACAGGAAACTGCAAATGGGATTTATGTGCTTGAATTTAGTGGCAGAATCTGTCAGGGTCTTTCGGGGAAGAAGGAAGTTTGGTGCGATACAGAGCTTACAGAGGTCAGCCATAATATTTATGTGTCATAATTTTTAAAGAACGAACATATGCTTTATCCACATCAGGCCGCACTTGCTCTCTCTATTCAGATTCAGGGATCACAAATATATTTTCATCAATAATTTCTAATGGAACCTTTTGTCCACAGGCGACGCCGATATGTCGCTGAAGCAGGGCAGCGGCACCGGCAAAGTCCACTTTGGTGGTTTGGACGATGTGTCCTTGTACGGCACGCCTGTGGAACCAGCGCCCCCGGCCACGGACGCCAAGCAAGGCTTCCTGCGAAACCAGCTGCAGGCCCTCTTCCAACCCACCGACAACAAACTAGCCATGAAACTGTTCGGGTCTAAGAAGGCGCTGATGAAGGAGCGCATCAGGCAGAAAGCTGCGGGCCACTGGGTCATACATCCGTGCAGTAGTTTCAGGTGAGTGGCTTTTGTTTGTTGTGACATGAAAATTGTCGAGGCGCTAAACTTAAATAGTGTTATTTGTAGGAATATGTACGTGATATCTATACGTTCGGTTCCATATAGTGAATTAGATAATGAAATAGATGTGTTCATTTCGCCTACTCATCATGATAAATCTTCTTTACTCTAGTTATTGAAATGGTTTTTAAAATGTATGTGTTTTAGGCGAAATAAGCGATATAGGTCAATATTTATTCGGCTTTAAAAGTAATTAAATAAGATAATGGCCATTGTTAATTATAATAAATTAGCAATTAATCAAAACGTAACGATACGCATAAAGAGTTTCCAATAAACCGTACTTTAAATCCACATTCTAAAAGCCACTTTTGTTGATTAATTACTCCTGTATTAAAAAACCATCAATGAGATACTTACCTACTTAAATATCGTAATTAATATCGCTTCACGAGGAAAGCTCTTCACAAGATACTTATAAACCAGCGATTAACTATATAACGCGCTGTTTATTGTTTACACTAGTTTAGCATTGGTAAGTTTAACTATAGTTTAACGGTCTGATATTTTTACCTCCGCCATCTTTGATGAGAGATCGTAATTTTTGACGTAAACTCAGGCATGTGCGTTTTGTTCGTTCGTTTCGTTCAATGTTGAGTTTTGTTCAAGGATACCTTTTGTTTGATAACGAAGTAATTATATTTACAGTTTGATGCGTTTTGTTTTATGTTTTATTAATAACTTTGTGTACGTTTGTAAACACAGACTTTTCTGCATTTTTTTCGTTGTATTTTTACCAATATTCAAAGTTTGAATCTTCACAATCTACTAATCCAATGAATAACCAAATAACAAACAAAATTATGTAGAAGAATTTTAAAGTAACTTCTCAAATAAATCCAACTAGATATGAGACTTTCTAATTTGAATGTATACTTCAATTAGAAACTGTAATCTCTTTTTGATATACCTGTTGTGTCTACAAATATTATATTATATTATAAATATTATATTATAATATTATATTAAAAATATTATCTATATTATTATTATATTTACTTAGTAAGCGTTAGTATTTTCGTATGCCTTGTATAAGAGCCTTTTTAATTTTACTGTACAATAAAGTATATTCTATTTTTATTATTAACTAGCTGCGCCTCGCGGTTTCACCCGCAATAATTCTCGATCCAATGGGAATATCTGTAATTAGTTAGAATGATTCGCCTTAATATTTTCATGACTAAAATAAACAATAATACAATATTCTTTTACAAGTTTAATTAATTCAAATTAGAAAAACCTTTAAACTACATCTGAAAATCTAAAAATCTGAACTACCTACAAACAAAACAATACGTTTTTATCATGCACACTGTAACGAATCCTAAAAGAAGGGTCATTCAGGAAAATTATTTATCCTAAAGTGTCTCCTCATGTGGACGTCGGAAATTATCCCACGGAAACACACTAACAGAATAAAAAGTATCCTGTCCTAATCCTGGTCATGGTCTACCTGTCCTCGTGGAAGCGATCGACGGCGGTGATCTCTCGCGTCCGGCCCTGGTCCAGGTCATGGTACGGAGCGAGAGGGCATGGGAGGCCGTCACCTCCTTCTGCGAAGCAGTAATACTCGCGAAGGAGGAGGCTGAACGCGTGAGGGAGAGGCAAACTTCGCGCCCTCACGCCCCTAACTGCCGCAGGAGGCATCGGGAGTCGCAGACCGATACACGGCCACCGTAGGCGCGGGCTTGCGGACGGTGAGCAATGGATAGCTCGCCGTCCGATAAGGACCAGGCCCGGGGCGACGGTGCATTGTGTTCCACGCGCGCCTCAAAGAGATGTCAGCAGAACTGACGGGGTTCGCTAGGGCTGATGCCTGCCGGGGTCGCGGGAAAATCCGAAAGGGATACCGTGGCCCCTAGCAACATGGCAACTGAAGGAACACGGGTGGGTTTTAGTCAGTAAGAGTCTGAAAGGCCCTCCCGCTCCGCCCAGAGCGGGAGAAGTTATTTGATAATTTCCCAACCAAAAAAAAAAGATCGTGGTCTACCTTTATGCCAAATTTATAATATTAATATATGGATATAGATAGTATTAATGTCATTATCAAACAACAGAATATACCTACCTAAACAATAATTTATTGTAAATCCCATTTTTTCACATTTAACACTCCACAATATGGCCGATCATAGAAGCCTATCACAAAAGCAGATAGGTTATTTTTACGTAAACGTAGCACTTAGTCAGCTGCCGATCATTTTGCTCAGCGGACCGTTGAGAAGTGAGCAGTAGTGTTGAATGAGTAATTATATAGAGCTGTTATCTCATTGTCTGTTGACATTTTGCGCTGACTGTACTGTATGGGTTGTTTTTAATTGTGAGGGACTGAAATAAAGATTGTAAGGTAAATTCAGGGAAATTAATTGTTTAGCAAATTGACCACAGCAAAATTGTCCGTCTATACAAATCACAGCTGTCATACTTTGACAGTTGTATGAATATAACACGGCAAATTGACGTTAGGGTGTCAATTTGATAAACAATTAATTTTTCCAACGGTACCTCTTACCAACACATTTTAAAACCCCCGACACAAACATTTCCTCATTTCTCTTTCCTGCTCCATCACCAGACCCTGTTCACCATAACCTATTCATTGAGGCTTTTCCAATGAGCCCAAATCCGATACCTAAGCTGTAAGTTGGTAAGGGAGTAGGTTATCCTTCAAATTCCAGGTGAAGCTGCAGCATCAGTTCAAGGTTACTATGTTCTTCTAATATCATTGAAGTAACAGAATACCAAATTTCAAATCGAACAGACCTGTGGAAGATACTAACATCCATTCATCAACTAGAAAAGAGCTGATAATTTTCAAACGGCTGAACCGATTTTGATAAAACATGTCGAAGAACCATCGCTAGAAAACCTGTTTTCAAATAAATAAAAAACAGTGAAAACTTGAAAAAAAATCGGCACCACGGTAATCGACGCGTTGATGTCGTTTTAATGGTCAAAAGGTGGTATCATCACGGTGTCGCGAAATCAATGGTTTAGTCCTGTCCCAAAAATGCCCAACGCGCCTATAGAAGTTTTCACTTAAAAAAAAACCGCATCAAATCGGTTCACCCGTTTGAGAGGTACGGTGCCACAGATAGACAGACACACATAGCGGTCAAACTTATAACACCCCTCTTTTTGCGTCAGCGGTAAAAAAGATAAGATAGACTACTGAAATTGTTATCTGGCAGTCCAAGGCATCAATCAACCTCTGGTGCCTGCGGTTACAAGGCACTGAAAATAGTAAAGTAAGGGGACTTCCTTGTCTTTTATCTGCTATACAATGATGCCCATGGGCATGTGGCCGCCCGTATTTTTTTGAATAATCATGAAAAATTCTCGAAAAATAACTTAAAAGGGCGTCTTGACTATTTTTTTTTTTCATTTTATCTATTTTTTTTTCCAATATCCCCCTCTGATTTTATATACTCACACTTGTGTTCTAAAAAATATTTTTTAGAAAAAAATGTTTTTACCTCCTTTTTTTTGCATAGTCGACGAATTTTAATAAAAATGTTAGTTAATCCGATAAAATAACTTAAAAGCTTTTAGAAATAATAAACAGAGTCCAAATCGAGCAAATAACATCTGAGATATTATAGCAAACGCTACTCAAAACATAAAAATTTAATAACATGAAAAATATTAAAGATAGACCCCCTTTTAAAGTTATTTTTCGATAATTTTTCATGAATATTCAGAAAAATACGGGCGGGCACGTGCCGATGGGGTGATATTGTTTATTGTGTGCTAAATAAATATATTTTCTTTCTTGTTAGTTCAGTGGTACTGCAAGGTGCCATTAATTTCTTGTTTATAAATATTATTATTATTTAACGGCTAACTAAGATTCCGCCAGCGGCTTCGCCCATCTGATATCTTTATAAATTATAGCCTATGTTACTCACGGATAATAAAGCATTCTACTGGTGACAGATTTTTTTATAAATCGGTCCTGTAGTTTTTGAGCTTAATCATTACAAACAAAAATACAAATCTTTTCTCTTTATAATATTGCGGCTGCGTCCGCGTGGAGGTCAGAAATGATCCCATGGGAACGTACTACCGGGATGAAAAGTATCCTATGTCTTAACTCAGATCATGGTCTACCCATCTGCCAAATTTATCCAAACCCGTTCAGCCGTTTTAGCGTGAAAGTGTAACAAACAAACAAACACACTTTCGCATTTATAATATTAGAGGATTTAAGCAAAAGCAAATTAATATTTTCTTTTTCAATATAACTTTTAATTTCCAATAATTACATAGGTAGCTGTCAAAAACAGTGATAAGTTCCTCCTACGCTTGCGACGCTTAAATTTTTTTTTTTTTCAAGTATGTCTATAAAGTTTTTGTGAAATTAATTAAACAAGTATTTTGAATTAATTATTATTATTAATTAATTAACATACAGATATGAAAATATCATATATTTAACACACGCACATCACAATATAATATATGAAAACAATACAGTTTCGGGATGAAGAAAAGGTTTCGTAAATTATATTTTGGTGCGTTGCCCAGCTGACGGATGTTAGACGGCTCTTATCAAAAACAGGTGCTTGTCGTCTGGTTCACACGGCTTCTAGAACATTCTAGCTAGAAGCTGCACCCTTATTGGACGAGCGGATTGTGGCGGGAGCAGTTCGAAATAAGTTATTATTATTTGTTGAAAACAATTCTCATTTGAAGTTAGAAACTGTTTATAGCCCTGTTTTAATACATTACAGCTGTCTTAACATATTATTATTTTCTATTATACTCACTCGGGTAATAACATAATAGAAAAGGGTTAAGTAACCATAACAATACATTTAACAACTGGGCTTAGCATTCCTTTTGAAAATGTATTGAAGCACAATGTAATTTATGATCCTGAAATATTTTCCCTAAGTACATATTTGGATGCAGCTATGTAAATTGTGAAATAATATTATGTTTAGATAATTGAGGAATATTTGTATAATATTATCGTCGCTTATTTACAGCATTATAAAAATATTCTTAAGCAGGTACCTACATACCAGTCAATATTTTCCAGAAATCGCAAAGTTGCTCAAGTAACTAAGTAATTAAATGTTAATAACTTTGTAAAGCTCTGACTGCCTCGTTGGTCTAGTGGTCGCAAGCGCTACCGCTGAGCATAAGGTTCTGGGTTCGATTCCCGGGTCGTCAAAGTGTTATTGGGTTTTTCCATCTGAAATTGCTCAGTAGCAGCCTGGAGTCTAGATTTGTGCCCGGTTGATGGCAATAGGCTCGCCCCCATTACATGGGACTTAAAAACATAACTGGCGAAATGTGGGGGTACTATAGGTATACCTCTGCCGTACCCTTTGGCTAATATAGGCGTGATGTTATGTTAATTTTACTAGTCATTGGATACATGAAGTGGGCTGCTTTTGCAAGACGACTAAAATGCCACGGTGTATAAAAACAAAATGTATGAAGAAGTATCCGACATGATAACTTTGATGGTGAAAACTTAATGACATCTGAAAACTTTTCACCGAAATGCTATCATAATAATGTAAAATGGATATCAATAGGCCGATTACATAAATTTAAAAAATCGCAACTTATAATGTCACAACTGGACTGATATAGGAAGTTATTTCCATAGGTTGTTGCGCCGGCACCGCCTGCCTGACCTTCACTAAGTATAACCATGGTTTAGCAATCCGTTACACTAAACGGAGCTAATATTTCCATACCAACTACAATGTTTGTGACTCACTGACATCTGTTTTTTGAATACCATTAACAGGTATAATGTGAGTGGCTTAATCAAAATACTTTTTTGATTTAAGTAAATAATACTTTGAATATTTTTCAATGACTCGCTAATTTATACTATGCTTATAAATACAATTTCTACAGAAAAACTATAGCTAGGATCCATTTCAGAACATTTATTTTGTTATTAGTAACTAGCAGCGCCCCGCGGTTTCACCCATATAAGTCTTGATCCCGTGGGAATATAAGGATAAAAGTATCCTATATTATTCCAGGTTATAAACTTTTCATATGCCAAGTTTATTCAAATCCGTTCATTCGTTTTTGCGTGAAAGAGTAACAAACATCCATCCATCCATCTTCACAAACTTTGACATTTATAATATTATTATATATATTATATGAGTGACTGCCTCGTTGGTCTAGTGGTCGCAACCGCTACTGCTAAATCTGAGGTCATGGGTTCGATTCCCGGTTCGGGCAAATGTTATTGGGTTTTTCCGTCTAGAATTTCTCAGTAACAGCCCGGAGTGATTTGTGCCCGATTGATGGCAATAGGCTCGCCCCCTATTACATGTGACATAACTGGCGAAATGTGGGTGTCCAATAGTACACCTCTGCCTAACCTTTCGGGGATTACAGGCGTGATGTTATGTTATGGTTATATAAGTAGAATAGTAAGATTAGTAGGATTCATACATCGAAAATGTATGAAAATACAGATTTCTGGAACTCAAAATCTAGTGGTGCTACAGCTTTGGTGCCGTTAAAAGAAATGCTTAAGCGGACAAGTTCTCCCAGAATAACGCACATATTTTTTGGCACTTTCACATTTTGTTCAAAGTGGATGGATGTTCTTTATATTGATTGTAGCATATTCTGTTCGGTGGTTTCTGCCTCTCTTCATGGAAAAGTCGTGAATTTATGTATGAATATTTAAATTATGTCATTGAATAAACATGTTAGTCACCTACTTTTTTCAGTATCTATCTATTCATAGAGCATTATTTAGTAGATCGCTATCTCTGCATTACTAAAATGCTCATACAGATCCCACTGCACGATATGAATGTGAATACAAGTAACTAAATAAATACATCAAAGGAAATGTACCGTTAGGTATGAAATAAATCATGTATTTTATTCAGGTTGTGACCACAGAAACTTACTGGCCCTATAGTGTAGGTGACAACACTACTGCATTTTCATATAAATTCATAAACAATAGAGAAACGTAACCGCAATGGCGGCATTTACCTACTAACAAAGCTATTTGTGCCATTGAAAAACCTAAAACACATCAATTCAGAAATAAAAACCCATTTTTTGGGTTTCATACCCGAGGGTGCCAAACAGAAATGTATTATTAAGTCTCCGCTGTCCGTCCGTCCGTCTGTCAGCGGGCTATATCTCATGAACCGTAATAGGTAGACAGTTGAATTTTTTACAGATTGTGTATTTCTATTGCCGCTATAACAGCAAAAATATGTAATAAAAATTAAATAAAGCTAATAATTAAAGTGGGTAAGAATACAAGAATACGTCTTATTTTCAGCGTTTTTTGCTCGATCTTAATACAGTAAGGAACGCACTTGGACAGTTTTTTAAACACACGTAAATGCAATATATGCACGAAAAATAATTAGACACAGAATGAGCCTTGTTAAGCTGTCATCACAGAATAAACATTGCAGGGAATATATTTTAATTTAGGTACAAGTGAACATAGCACGAACTTAAAATTGAATGTTGCCAGAGCTGAATTCACAAAGGCCGTATTGTGGGCCTAATTCGGACTAGTAATTAGGCCGCCATTGCAAATTCCTATAAAGGAGAAAAGCTTGTTAACTATGCTAAGGGAAACTTTGCAATTAAATCCGTTAACGAGCTTCTGGCAAATAGAATTTAAATCCATTTGCTAAGACTAGTGGGTAATACTTCTTTAAGGACTGTTTTATACATTTTCTTTTGTAATAAAACTGTTAAAGCTGGGGCAGTGTAATAAACCGTACCTATATATATAACTTTATCTTCAGTATTTTTATCGCTTCCATACTAAAAATAGAACTTAATAATAAATATACGGAGCTGTTTATTATCTCACAAGTTAAAAAATATTTTTCTGTCAAAGTTTATCAAACAATTTTAGTGCTACGTATGGAAACTAGATTAAAATTTCAAATTATTATCATGCATTTATGTATGATCTGCACGGACGCACGTGACAAACATTAATCATTCATGCAATTAGCAATAATTTCAATAACTATGTCACTGTATTTATCCTAGCAATATATTTTTATACTCTGTGCTGCGTCACAGATAAAAAATGAACCACTTTTTTTTGTCGCAAGTGCACTGACATGGCGTTCCTAAAAAACAATTCCTAATTTAAAACTGACATTTGCGATGGTTAAGTGAAAGGTGAACATGGCTTTCTAGCAATCGATTAGATGTAATTTGTAAGTTGTTGGGTTCTGTAAAGTGAAATCCAACGTTAGTCGTTTATCGGACGGTGACGTCCGTCCGACATCGGAAAGCTTCCGGTCGAGTTGCTGTCTCGATCTCCTAGATACCGTCAATCGTTCGAGCGATTCGATACTTGATATCGAATTTATAGACACTTAGTGATTGACGTCTTCGAGATTTTAAAATTATTCTTTCTTACTTTTAATCTTTTTTTGACTGCCTAGTCGCAAGCGCAACTGAGCACAGGGTTCTGAGTTTGATTCCCAGGTCGGACAAAGTGTTAATTAGGTTTTTTTTAATTTGGTAAATCACAGAAGCAACCTTTTTTTTTTGAGTTGGTAATATCAAATAACTTCTCCCGGTCTGGGCGGAGCGGGAGGGCGTATCAGACTCTTACTGACTAAAACCCACCGGTGTTCCTTCAGTTGCCTGTACGTTGCCAGAGGCCACGGTAACCCTTTCGGACAAACCCTCAACCCCGGCAGGCATCGGCCCTAGCAGACCCCTTCAGTTGCGCTGACATCTCTTTGAGGTGTGCGTGGAACATAACGCGCCGTCGACCCAGGCCCGGTCCTCATCGGACGGCGAGCTACCCATTTCTCACCGTCCGCAAGCCCGCGCCTATGGTGGCCGGGAATCGGCCTGCGATTCCCGACGCCACAGAAGCAACCTGGAATCTAGATTAGTGCCTTGATAGTGGCAATATGCTAATTCTATACTTATTGGAACTTAACATAACTAGCGAAATGTTGGTGTAATAAAGAAAACACCTCTGCCTTCCCATCGTGGAATACAAGCGCGATGTTGTGTTTCATTCAGTCTTAAACTCGGTTCATCGGAGATCAACCTCATCAATTCATTGAATGGGTACTTGTCAGCCAACCTTTGCTGACGGTAAAGATCAGACCGATGACCTTGACATCCGTTATTTATCCGTTCGCACCGAATAACCCACTTCTCTCTCAATAAAATTCAATGATACGACTTCAGAATTATATGTTTCTGCTGTGTATTTTTCAATCTTTTTACTTAACATCACGCCCGCATTCTCTGAAGGGGTTGGCAGTGGTGTTTTACCCACGTTTCAGAGGCCCCTTTAGATGGCGTGTATAACTGCCAAGAGTGCTCAAATCCAGACTCCAAGTTGTTACTGAGAAATTCCTATTGAAAATCCCTGTGAATTTTACGTAAATGGAATTAGAACCCAGGAGATCATGCTCAGTAATCGCGCTTCCGACTACTAGACCAGCGAGGCAGTCAATAAATGCGAAATATACAAGAATAAAAATCTTTCAATACAAAATGTATCACTCAATCGATTTTATAATGAGCGTAGGTTCGTTTACTGCATCACAGTGTCGCTTCGACAACATGCCAACAATAAAAATAAACTTAATGACGGTTCATACAAATAAACGCCGCATGAAAATGTAACAGACGATGCTATTTGAGTGATGTCTAAGAAATATGAAGCTTTATTGATTTCTGAAAAAAATTGTTTGCAAATAAAACTAAATAACTGAGAAAAAGAAAACTAGGTACAGTAGGCACGCCAGAGGTAACATAATTAAAATAAGTTGGCCTCTTATTCTATAGAAACTCCATAAAGCTCCCGCAGACAGGCGCGACGCGACTCTATTTGAACAATTGCTATGAAACCTTCACGGAAATTGTTTTACCGGTGTCGCGTCTGCGGGAGCCTTAATACTACGCTAGACTCATTCTGTTTGCCTGCCGGGGTCGTGGGAAAGTCCGAAAGGGATACCGTGGCCCCTGACAACATACAGGCAACTGAAGGAACACAGGAGGGTTTTAGTCAGTAGGAGTCTGACACGCCCTCCCGCTTCGCCCAGAGCGGGAGAAGTTATTTGATAATTTTCCACCAAAAAAAAGGCTTATTCTGTTGAAACTCCATACTACGCTAGTCCAGCTCAGGGCTAAAGTGTAACCACAGATGTACGGTCGACTGTACAGTCAGTCAGAATAAGAAGCGGATAGCTCAATAGTTAAGGCATGACTCCATACCCGTTGCACTTTTGACGAGAACCTACTCTTAACACAAGCCATAATAATTTAATTTAAAGAAAACTTGCTATATGCTTGCTTGTGTTGCTTGCAACCCACATTGAAAACAAATCTTTTCAACAAAACATACGACGTTCATTCCAACCTGAACGTTCCACAGTACCCCTGTTTTTTTTGGGTGGGAAATTATCAAATAACTTCTCCCGGTCTGGGCGGAGCGGGAGGGCGTGTCAGACTCTTACTGACTAAAACCCACCCGTCAGACCTAATTAAAAACCAAGACGTAGCGCTGCGAACAATACAGTGAAGCATGCCAAAACTACACCTCCGCTCTGTGTATACACGCTCACACGCACACATTTACCTACAATAAAACTACGCCTCACTAAGTGCACACATGATTACAATACCCGCTTCACGTCACCGTTGACAGCGCTCTGTCTAGGTTTTTTTATTTGGTCTGAGCTGTACCCACATAAAAAAGACGTCAAAAAACTACAATTCATTTCAGTATAAATAAAATGCCAAAGAATACAGACCAGCGAGTACAATCAGTTCAGCACCATTAATAAAATCAACAAAGTAACAATGTTCATCAAAAGCTATTGGCAGAACAATGGCGGCGTGCGCTTCGCATAATGACCGGACAATGCATGAGAACGACTGTTTCCACGTACACTGCTCAGAATGCAGAATAACGCGGAAGCCGCGATCGCGAGGAAACCGAAACGTCAAAAGCTGGTCATAATAAGTATTATTGCCTAATAAAACAATTTATTTGATAGGTTATAACAATAGTTAGTAGATTATTATACAACTATTCACTCTAGATATTAAGTTATATAGATCTATAGTTAGTTAAACTATACAAATATATACAAAGTACTGCCTCGTTGGTCTAGTGGTCGTAAGCGCTACTGCTGAGCATGAGGTCCTGGGTTTGATTCCCAGGCTGGGCAGTGTTATTGGGTTTTTCTATCTGAAATTTCTCAGTAGTAGCCTGGAGTCTGGATCTGTGACGGGTTGAAGGCAATAGGCTCGCCCCCTATTACATGGGACTTAAAACATAACTGGCGAAATGTAGGTGAACCTGCTACAGGGACACCTCTGCCCAACCCTTCGGGGAAACAAGGCGTGATGTTATGTTATATACAAAGTGTAGTGAGAAGTCTAACTTGTATAAATCTGACCCTCTTTATTTTTATATTTTTTTTGCGTGTAAAACCAGAAAAGAGAGTATATTTTTCCCCTGAAATAGTTAAATACTCCCAAAGTAGCCATATTACGTGGTTGGAAGAGAGGCAAGATCCCCGATGTTTGTTTTGTTTTTAGAAAAAGTGTGTGACATGATCATGTGCGCCTTCTGGTTGGTTCTGCATTCTGTGTTTTACCGGTGTGCAGCGCGGAAACGATCTCATTGAAAGAAGATGCAACCGGTTAGGGTGAGCAAATCTCGTCTCCAATGTCAAGGGTTCATAAATTATAGGCCACGACTATTGTATAAAGCCACGTGCAGCCTGGCGCGACGCGACTCTAACAAAACAATTTCTAAGAAAACTTCCCGGTAGAAAAATTACCGATGTCGCGTCGCGTGACAGGTAACGCTAGTCTGCTATTTAAAGCAAAAAATTATAAAGTGCCGTTGATCTAGCGGTCGCAAAAGAAACTGCTGGGCCTTTTTTTTGGGTGGGAAATCATCAAATAACTTCTCCCGCTCTGGGCGGAGCGGGAGGGCGTGTCAGACTTACTGACTAAAACCTACCCGTGTTCCTTCGGTTGCTCTGTTGCCGAGGGCCACGATCTCCCTTTCGGTTTTCTTCGCAACCCCGGCATGCATCGGCTCTAGCGGACCCCGTCAATTCTGCTGACATCTCTTTGAGGCGCGCGTGGAACACAACGCGCCGTCGACCCGGGCCTGGTCCTTATCGGACGGTGAGCTACCCATTGCTCACCGTCCGCAAGTCCGCACCTACGGTGGCCGGAAATCGGCTTGCGATTCCAAACTGCTGGGCCTGAGGTTCGATTTCCAGGTCGAGGAATGTGTTATTGATTTTTTCTGTCCCGAACTCCATAGCACCACGGTGTCTGAATTTATGACAATAGAGGGCAAGCCTATAAGTAATAATAACTAGGCACTTAAATATTACTAGCGAAATGAGTGTGTTATATTGTATTTCAATTTAAAAGATACAGTCAGTGAGTTTTACTAAAGCCTCGTGCAGACTGGCGCGACGCTGGTAATTTTTCGCGTTTTCGTAGAAATTGTTTTGTTAAAGTCGCGTCGCGCCTATCTGCAAGAGGCTTTACTGTCCTTGCTAAACTCGACGAATGAAAAGCAGAGCCACTCACCAAAACTTGTACTCCGCGAATTTATTGGATATAGCAGCCGCTTGAAACTGAATAGAAACTCCCACGCCTGTACCTATTTAAGTTGAAATATAACCCAAACTTTAAGATGTGTGAACTTATAAAGGTTTCCAACAAACAGTAAGAATACTTGAACAAGTGAAAGGAAAATCGCAAAAAGTTTTAGACTTTCTTTGAAATTTTGTCTTAGTTTTGAAGTTCATTGATATACCTATTATGAATATATTCGTAACATTAATAGCAGGCTGTATTGCCCGCTTAGCTTGCTCTGACATTTCCAGGATAAAAATGCCATTCCAGCATAAATTCTTCTACCCCTTTACCCTGTATCCAGTTTCATTCAAATCTATTCAACCGACCTTTCAACATAATTTAATTTAAACCTCATCGGAACTAAAGTTCAACCAATTGGTATTTAACCAAACATTTAAAGCTATGCCTACTGAACCAATTTTCAAATCGAAGAACGGCATGGAAAGAGCGGTTTCCCATTACGTTGTTCCAACAGCCGTCAACCGTCAGAGGGATCGTTTAGCCACAAATTGGATCGCACATTCACGATCGTCGTAAAACCCTTAACAAGTAATTGCAATGTAACTCTTATCTCGGAAGAGTAATGTATAAATTAGATTGATTGCCTAATATTTTATCAAACTCACGACAATCATGCTAACTTATACTTTATAACAATGAGATAGGAGTTGCATTGCAATGACCTACTAATGGTTTTACGTCGATCGTGAATGTCCTACGTTAGCCACAAATTGGATCTCACCTGGTTACCTCTGGCTAGAACTAAATCGCACAATAGCACTCTAGTTCCGCCTCTGGGTGTCATTTGCACATGATTGCTTCAGACACCTTCATAAGACACCTGAGGCGATCATTGATACCTATAAGGCCAGGCCAATTACCGGCAATAACCCTTAGGCTCAATTTACATTGCGACGGAACTTTATGTCAATTGTGTAACGTACAAACTAGATCGAGCTTATAACTGCAGGAATTACCGAGAATGCGCGAGAATTCTCCAGGAAACGCGCGACCTGTTATTTGGTTCGTACCTAATTTATGCGTTACTCTATTGACATAAAGTTCACTATGCTTTGTACAAAAAAAATTGCTTCCATTCCAGGCAATGTAAATTGAGCCAATACAAGGAACTGTTGTACCCGAATGTTAATTTGTCACATCGGACACATAAGTGACAAACACGACGCTCTTGTAAGACAAAGTTTTCGTATAACTTGCTTAAGCTTACTTACACTCCCGGACTCCCAAACACTAGTATTATATTATCTGTGCCCAAACCAAGCCACCGTACAATTTCATAAGAGTTATACTTAAACATAGATAAATCTATGGTTATAAAGGCCCAAAACGTCAAAATAATTATGAGCAAAAGAAAAAGTTTTTATGCAGTTTCGAAGTCCGCTTCGAAACTTGAATAATGAACTTGAACTTGAAAAATGATGGCCAGTATGTCCACATACTGGCCATCATTTTGGTGTCGTCATTGTTCCAAATTTGAATTCACGACCATTTAAAAAGTTACAGACTATTCAAAAAGTGCAGGATTATGATGGATTAGGTCTGAAATATACATTAATATTATTGTAGATTGCAAAGTAGTTCAAAGTAATTTATTTAAGCAAATTGATCGTAAAACATGAACATAAACTTAGTACAGTTGTGGACAGTGACGTAACATTATAATTAACTCAATATCATTGTACTTGTGATATTGCTCACTCGGGCACATGACCGCGAGATGAATGAGAATAGTGAAGAGCAATGAAGAAATTATACTGATACGTAATAGGTACGAAGCTACAAAGTCTGACACAAGCGGTCTTACCAAGGGTATCGTATTACCCAATAACTTGGTTGTGGAGGTCAGAAAGACACGCTCAATCCTTGGTGGATTAAGGTATCCACTGATACAATGATTAGGAATAAAAGTTCATCTGGCGAATACATGCAGAGTTAAAAGTCAAACTGAAAGAGTGGCCTTTTTCATAAAAAAATATCAATACAGCCATTTAAATGGAGCAAAGTAAATAGCTATTGATTTTTCATCTGATTGTTTAACGAGTCAGAAAACACGGACGATTCGTATAAAAACTGAAATTCATGTCTGTTTCAGACAAAAATATGGCTCCCGGTCTGTTATTGCTGGCTGAATACACAGACTAAATAAGTTTGATGAAAAATATGCGAGTATTTCATTTAAATATAACTTTATGAATTTTATAACAATACTCGTTATTCGGTTCTCTGGGGAAATAGCGTAGGTTCGTACAAAAGTTTTAATGTTGCACACAAAAACCATGGAGGGTTTGTTTTATTTTTTGCTTCATTATACAGCATAAACGTATTTAAAAACAAATTAAAGACATATTTATTGAGGATGGGCTATTAAGGCTCCTACAAACAGGCGCCACACGCGACGCGACACAAAGGTACTTCGCGTCTCGCGACGAACGGTGTCTTTGTGTCGCGTCGCGTGTCTCGCCTGTTTGTAGGACCCTTTACAGTATTGATGAATTTATAGATGACAAACGACATCCACTAGTAAATTGTGTGATTTGTGCATTATTATTATGTATTTTTGTGTATTTGTGTGTTGTATTGTTATTGTTTATGTCTTTCTCTTTCTTTTAATACTGGGAAATGATTTTTTAATGGAAATGAATGAATGGAAATGGAATGTTGGTGATTATTTAATTAATTGTTAATGAATTATTGACATAAAATTATTTATTAGTGATATTTATATTTTTTAAATGCTTATTGAATTTTACTCTTCTATTTTTTATTCTTCTTTCATATTTAAAATTAAATTTTTTTCTTTATGCGTTTTTATTATTTTATTTATCATCACTGTAATATTTTCAACACAATGTTTTTTGTTATGAAATAAATTACTTATGACCTATCATTCAATGCTACATCAGTCTTCACAACCCCGATTTCACCTCATTGTCTTTTGTTTGCTAGCGTCTCCGTGCAAATAAGTAGAAATAAAACAGCACACTATCGGGTTGCTACAGAACTCAAATCAAGGGCAAATGCAATAACAAATGGCGCTACTAGGAAATGAAGAAAATGCTTATCGATATTGTTTCCTACACGGACCGTATCGCGAGTAATGTTTTATAAACATTAGCCGTATGAGAAGCATGGACAATGAGAATACAGTAGCGGTACTAAGCTCGGCTGTACCTACGTTACAAGAGACGAGTATTTTCTCTAGAAAACGAAAGAATACTGTGTAATACATACAGTACTTACATAATGCGTTTGTTCTCATTGTACGGGAGCTTAAAATATTAAGGCATGGAGTTCGCTATACATGTTACGTAACCGTAACACTGCAGAGAAATCTGCCAAATATAATCATGCCTGAGCGGCAGCGTTATGATGCCTTTTCACGGCTAGGAGATCTTAGTTACCTTAAGAAAGTGTGTGGGAGGATCCTGAAGCACAGACATTGATATGTATGTAGGTATGTTTGCAAGACAATTAGAATCAATCGTGAGTGTGTAGTTAGTCATTGTTTGTAGAACTGATGTAAACCGACGGCAATCAGTCATTACGATTATGATTCTGTGCTCTTGCTGGCTTGACTAATCCTCAAATCAAAATAGAGATCTGATTTGTGGTTGAAATTCTTCTGAGAAAGCTTCTGTGAGTTCAGAGAATCATGGAGTTCCTTTAATCCTTATCTAAGATGGAAGTCACGAGAGAACATAAAATGTTATCAAAGTTTATGGGGAACCTGATTGATTACTTCCTTGTGCATGTACCCTTATAGGTCACGTACCAAGGGACCAAGGAACGTTATAATATGCCATTACTACCTATGTATTGTGAATTTCCACACCAAAACAGTGCTACCAACACTGGGTTCTGTGTCGCATATGGTTGCAGCAGTATGCTTCGAGACTGCCGTTTTGCGAGGATGTGACACATTCTTTCCCCCAACTTGTTCTTTTTTTTTGTGTTGTTTCTTTGCGTCATGTTTACCGCAAATAAACGTATTTTCTTTCTTTCTTTTCTAATTGATATTTACCTAATTACCTACTAATTAACTGGCCTTGCACACTCAGTGGGTGTTTATTAATATTTTCGTGTAATTTATTGGCAATTGTTTACAATTACTGGTAAAATCCCCTCCCTACTCAACCGACTTCTATTCCTACTCCTTCACTGTGCACGCGGTTCGGTTGTGGAATTCACTTCCGCCTGACATTAGGGACTGTCAAACTGTTGAAGCATTTAAACGAAGAGTGAAAGAACAATATCTTTCCATTTCGTCATAGTTGCATAGTTATTTTAAATCACATTATAATTATATATATTGTAGTGATATTTATTTTAGGTATATTCTTATATTGTATGTTTATATTGAAATATTTGTTTTCCTTTTTTCTTCTTTGATTTATATTTTTGTTTTTTCTTCTACGGTTACACACGTTGTCTACATCTCATTTTATATACTTTCGTGTCGCAGGTATGCTGGAAGAGATTTCTTTAGAAATAAGCATTGCCTTTGTACGTATTTTTCTGTTCCTTTCTTCTTGTCTGTTTATATGTGTGTGCATAAATGGTTAAATAAATAATAAAATACCTCGTTGACGGAAGCAGCGGTGATTTTTTTTTAGGTTGCATCTCGTAGTTGACCTCTGAGATCATGACTACTTAACCGGGCTTTCCTGTGGGTGCCTTAAGCTACTACACTTAAAACCTCCAGCCAGGGGTTATGCAACTATGCTAATTAAAACTAGGTGAACGCTCGCTAAGGGCACCCCCTGTGGGGTACGAACCTTGGCTTAGGGCGTCAACCGGAGGGAGGACATCAAGGATGGGACGGGACGCACCGGTGACTAAATCGTCATCCTGTGTTACCTTTTCACTAATAGAGCCACTCAATTGAATCAAGTCTCATTTTCGTCATCGCCGTCATAATGACATTTCTTAGAACATCAACCACTGAGGAAATCATCTACCTATAACTGCTGCTTTTAAAATAATTCCAATATCCACAATCCGCCATCAATAGATGGATAAGTAATGACTTCTGTATTTAAATTAACGTGATATTTACTGGAAGTTTCCTCACATGACATATGGACAGATCACAGCTGTGTGATTGCTATAGTAATATTAATATCCGGAGTTCGATTCTACATCCTGTGCCACATTGATGAATATTTGATTAAAACGACAAAGAGACAAACACTGATGGGTAAACACTCGATATTAATCTCTCGACGTATATTGTCTGTATCGATCGAAGTAATCGCGTTTCGAGGAATTGAAGAAACAAAGAGAATGGCATGTAGGTAGATTATTTTTATTTGCGACTGTGCTAAGTTTTGAGTTAAAACAAAAGGCATTCATTTAATGTAAACTTCAGAAATAGGCTTGAGTGGGAAGCATTTTTCTAGGTTTTTTAAGACTGGCTAAAAGCCGATACTATTGGCCGGGAATGTGAAAAACTTAAGCCATAGTTTCCGTTGGTATACAAATTGGTGGCACTATACCTCTTGATGGCAGACAGTTCTAAGGCGGTTATCGATTGCATTCAGATGTGGGAAGGCATTTAGTGGCCTATTTTTTACAGAGAACTATCATTAGGAACACAATTAAATACTTTTTTAGCCGACTGCGGTGAAGCCATAAAGGAGGGTTATGTGTTTTATCTGTATGTATGTATTTATTAGTATCGCATACACATTATTTCATTTGCTAAACAACTTCCTAGGGAGAAATCTTTTCATCTTACATTTTCCTCCCCAAGGATTGCCGACTGCTTGTGACAAACAAAATACAATGCAAATTGCAATCACAAACTTCTACTTATGAATAAAAGAAATGGTCGCACCACGACCAAGCTAATCCTTTCTCAAGACCGGAATAATGCTATTCTTTCTATCATAGAAGAAAAACTACATACCTAATGATTATTTTCTGGCTCCCTTTAGTGATTTTTTAAAGCTTGTTTGAAAAGTGTTCGCCACTTTGACAAGACAAGAGGTCTTCTATTTCGACAATGAATATAAAATATTATGTTGATCTAACGTTCAAAATTCGTTTCATTCATTCGTTCATCATTCGGTCACGCACGACTAAAGAACATGTTATACAGGCTTTTACAGGTGGTAGGTATTTGTAGATACACGGTTCCAGCTTTTAAATGATAAATGATTTTATTTCTTTATGTAGGTATGTACACACTTTTACACGTCAATCATTAACGATAAGGTCGGCGTTTCCTACCCGACTACTCTGAGAAGAAAGGCCGAAACAAACTCAGAGGTCAACGTCTCTTTAAAAGTCCCGCCATAATCTTGGTCAGATAAAAAAATCGTTTAGTAGTATTTCTGAAACTACACTCATAGTAAGAATTGATTGTAAGATTAAAAATATTATTTAACTCGGTTCAATTACCATCATTATTCTGTCCATGAAGTAAATATTATAATCCTTCTACCTTCAATTTATTTGCGCATGTTTGTTTCTTCAACATTAAATTTTCTTTTAATTTTTTTTTTCTGGTTCTTGTCTATGATGCTCTTTTAATAAACGTCACGCACACCCTGGACAGTCAGCCCCGGTATCAACTCGCTGACTCTGAACACAACATTTTTAAAAATCTGCTGTTCCATACATTTTGACCGCGTAGGTATTACACTTTTCTATAAAACAGCAGATTAAAAAAAAAATAACCGACGAAAAATATCGACGCACGGGGGTTCAGAATCATGTACTGAATCCTTGGTAACAGTTTTTGCGTTGATGTCCCTGCCACCCTGTATAGACAGCACTTTTCATGCAGTTACGAGAAGAAATTCTTCTTCTACTGTGAACATAGTCAGTTCTGTAGTCAAGCTAGGTTACTCTAGGTTTAAGTATGTCAGACTTAACGCATATTTACTTTCTCGACGATGACGAACTACTCATACGCGCACGTGGAATTAAAAGGTACCTACTGAGAAAATGAGCGTGAAGCTATGCATGCCTAATGCATAGGTAAACATAGACATCAATCTTTATATTATGTTGCACGTGCGCGAGCGCAGATTGATTAAAAGTATCGAATGCCGACGTCACAGTCATTGGAACTGCGTCATACACATGATTTGATTGGTTGCTAATTAAGGGATATTTCATTATAAATAAATAATTACAGGGTGGCTGGGACATCGACGCGAAAACTGTTACCATGGATGATTCAGTACATCATTCTGAACCCCCATGCGTTGAAAATTTTCATAGGTTATTTAAAAAAAAAATCAGCTGTTTCATAGAAAAGTGCAATACCTACGCGGTTAAAAGGTATGGTACAGCTGACTTTTTTTTAAATAACCGACGAAAATTTTCGACTCATTTTCGAATGGTTCAGAATTATGTACTGAATCCATGGTAACCGTTTTCGCGTCGAAGTATGCCACCCTGTATACCTTAAACTACATAAATAAACGTGACACCGGTTTTTGTCACGTAGTTTGGTCCCTACCTACCTGCTTAATATTTATTTATAGCAGAATTATATTCTAGTTATTCATATTGGTTAGGTTACTGGGGTAATTCCGACGGGAATCTTTACGAGATGACAGAGGGCTCCATTTTGGTTAGTTATGTAGTCCTTTCATATTTACTGCCAATAGTATGCGAATTATGTTATCATAATGAAAAGATAACCTATGGATATATTATTATTAGATACATAATTTATATGCAGTTGGATTCTCTAAATAGAGAATTTTGAATGATTGAATTATATATTTTTGGAAATTACGAACTATAATTATATGGCTCAAGAATACAGGTATAATTATAATATAACATAAACAAAACATAATGCCTTGTTTCCCCGAAGGGTTGGGCAGAGGTGTCCCTGTAGCAGGTTCACCCACATTTCGCCAGTTATGTTTTAAGTCCCATGTAATAGGGGGCGAGCCTATTGCCATCAACCGGGCACAAATCCAGACTCCAGGCTGCTGCTAAGAAATTTCAGATAGAAAAACCCAATAACACTTTGCCCGACCTGGGAATCGAACCCAGGACCTCATGCTCAGCAGTAGCGCTTGCGACCACTAGACCAACGAGGCAGTCAATAATATTATAATAAAGATTCCCAAACAAAGACCTCAAGAAGCATCAACAAAATGTTCAATAGCTAAGATGAATTTCTTTCTCATTCAATATAGATGAGTGACACTCAAAGAAGTGCTTATATCACCGAGATAATTATAAAATAAGAGTATTGTAAAAACTACCTAAACTATAATATTATCTTTACTTTAATAGAACCTGCAAGATAACATATGATCTAGGCTCAAACAGCAAAAAAAGTGGCCAAGTGCATGTTGGACCACGGACAATTAAAGATCCGTAGTTGTGTCCCCGCAAAAGTGACCCTATATTCAAAATTCTCTTATTTACGTTACACGTTCCTGTTTGGTACCAAATTTCAACTTAATCGGTCCATTAGATTTGGAGCAAATTGGCTGTGACAGACGGACAGACAGACAGACACACGAGTGATCCTATAAGGGGCCCGTTTTTTCCTTTTGAGGTACCGAACCCAAAAAAAAAAAAAAAAACGAGAACAAAGAAAATCTGTCATTGATTTGGTAACAGATTTTCTTTTTTGTTAGGCCCGTCATCCACGGAGCTACTCACAAGTAACCAGTATTTCAATAGCGGTCGTTCTTGACGTAATCAATCGCAAACTCGCGCTAATAAGTTGCGTCGTGTATAGACCACCATTGAAATACTAGTGCTGTGACATTCTGGCTACTCATTGGTGATATGAACTTGTAACACGTTACTTTTGAGTAGCGTCCAGGACGAACAGCCTTATGTTTCCAGTAGCAGTACAGGAAATTTATGCACATTTTCAGACCTCTTCATATCCTACTATATATATATATATATAGATAATATTATAAAGGTGAAGTGAAAGTTTGTATGTTTGTGTGTTTAGATGTTTGTTACTCAATCACGCAAAAACGGTTGAACGGATTTAGATTAAATCTGGCACACAGATAGTTTATAGCCTGGATTAACAAATAGAATACTTTTTATCCCGGTAGTACATAGCCGTGGGACAACTTCCGACCTCCACGCGGGCAAAGCCGCGGACGAAAGCAAGTCCTATATTACATAAGATACAAAAACCGTAGCTAGTTAGTAATGCTATCCAGCCAGCGATACAGCCAGCAGGCAAATGTAGTCTACATTATACAATCCTTGTGGATCAATATCGTGTGCGCCGTACCTACTCGGTTCATGCATTGCTGAGTGCTCGTATGTGGACCGGCCCGCTGAACAATGCTGACTCAAACTAATTTAATTGAATTTGGAATTGCATCTAATATTGTTAACGAGTAGGGATATTTTATTTTTGTTTATGGTTTCATTTGACATTTTGATTTTATTGAAGTGTTTTTGTAGGATGTTATTGTTGCTGATACAACTCAATAATGAAAAGTGTACTATCGACAAAATTTGCAAGCTAGATATGTAATTAGCTTCGCAGGCCGATTCCCGGCTACCGTAGGCGCGGGCTTGCGAACGGTGAGCAATGGGTAGCTCGGCGTCCGATAAGGACCAGGCCCGGGTCGACGGCGCGTTGTGTTCCACGCGCGCCTCAAAGAGATGTCTGCAGAATAGACGGGGTCCATTAAGGCCGATGCCTGCCGGGGGTGCGAAGAAAACCGAAAGGGAGATCGCGGCCCCCGGCAACAGGGCAACCGAAGGAATACGGGTGGGTTTTAGTCAGCAAGAGTCTGACACGCCCTCCCGCTCGCCCAGAGCGGGAGAAGTTATTTGATAATTTCCCACCCAAAAATTAGCTTGCAAACTTTATAAATCTTACACTTTTATTCAGTTTAAGTAGGTACTGAACACACAGGCAATATTTAAATTTGTAGGCGATACAATCTTGTACTCGTAATTTAGCTACATACCTGAATATGATTCATCACAATTCATATTCATTTGTGTAAGTACTAGGATATTTACCCACCTAAGTTCAATCAGAAATTATAGATTATTCCACTCAAATTAAACGTAATAAATAACCAATGGAATAAAACTGGTAGTAATCAATTACCCATGGTCTAAGTATCAGGCATGGTCACCTATTAAATATGCGATCAATTTAAAAGTTACCCAAGTATACCAAGAAACTGTTATATAACAATACTTGTAGGTAAACCACAAATTAACCACATCATTGACTTTGGCATTAAAAAGTGTTATCTAATGTCCTCATCTCTAGATGTTTCCTAAACCAACACTTATCTATATCCGTACAGATATCGAATTGAAAGTTTTTTTTTTCGAACCAAAGTAGTAGAATCACAATAATCTAGGTTCTAGGAAGTCATAATACGTAATATCCTCGACTCGTCTTGCCTCAAAATTATTGAGAATTATGTTATTTCGTAGTCGATCACATGACATATTAACATTAAAATTATTATTCTTTAGTAGACACAAAAAGTAAAAAAAATACTGTCTTTTTTATAAGTACTGCACATAATATAATGAGTGCAGTTATTTTTCTTGACAAACTGCAGAATTTTCTATTACTATGAATCACGTCATTTAGTCAGAAGACAATACAAAGTGGTATCTATCAGCGATAACCATGATGGAATAGTCAAAAATTAATGGGCAATCGCATTGATTTTTGACAGTCCCTACGCTACCGAACCTCCCTTACCTATGCTACCGAAAACCTTACGTCAAGCTTGCTGAAAGTCGTAGTAGAAATACGAAACGCTTTAAAAACGATTGCCACTTGGTATGGGCCCTCTTAAGCTGATTTCTATTTTATGCTGCTCTCTCAAAGACGTTGAAAGCTTTTCTCAACTTTAACCAGCACGCTTAATATGACCACAATAGAAACAGTTTTTGTCGACGGAAGAATACACAAAATGATGAACAGATAAACAATCACAATCTGTCATTTTGTCTATACTTCCGTCGACAAAATCCGTAGAAAACCTGTTTTTATAGTTGTCATGCTACGCGTGATTACGTAACGCAGTAACAGTAGCAATGGGTTTTATTTTGACAGTTCGGCAACGTTCATTGCGTTATTCAAGTTTTTGCGTAAACTAATTTTTCGAACATATGAAGCAATGAATTAGCTGGATTTCAAAATCATTCAGATTGTAATTGAAAATGTGTTACACAATTAGGGTGCTAAACTCATTTACAGTTGAGAAGACAGTCGCATCGTACCTACTCCAGTTGCTACGTAATGGCTACAACAAAAAGCCAATAAATAACTATTAGCAGCTTGCTTTTGTAAACAGGTTCATTAAGTAGGTACTACGGTGTATAATATTATTATTAAGAACTTTGTTTACTCATAAGCTGATTAAAATCACGTATGAACACGTGTATTATATTATAATAGATGACATATTTTGTTTATTTAATTATGTTTACCACAAAGTAGTTGATTGGCTTCAATGCCGATTTTTGTTTGAACATAACAAATGTCATATTTTAAGGAACAAAGTTCAATTTCAAAGAAAAGCTCGCAGGATATGGTAAATACAGGCAAACCACACTATTTATTCATAAAGTATTTTTGTCACATACCTTTACCTACAGCTTTACATGTTAAGTAAACAGGTACATAACGGACAAATATTATATACCACTGTACACAAGCACAAGTTTAACCGCAAAATAAATAGGTACACGTGTGATCTATGACTAAAAGTAAAATAAGTACTTATAAGTAAAATAAAACACATTAATAAAACACACTTTCTAGCTTCCTATAATTCCTTCCATGAGGAAAAATGACTCAGCATAATCTCACGTTATTGACAAAACAAAATCCAATTTTGTCTATCGCAAAACAAATAAAATATTTACAATACAGTCTATGCCCGAACACATTAAATTCACTTTTAAATTCAATTTCTATATAGCCTATCCGCCATTAGAGAAAAACGTAGGTACTAGGTACCTCTCAGCGATAATTACAAATGAAAACCCATTAGTCCGGTAAATACCCTACTCAACAATAATTACATCTCCAGTTATAACAGTTAACACCCAGTTGAATGAAAAAGAATAATTCATTAACTCGTTCGATCGTTTCAGAACAGCCATTTGTTTGAGGGCAAAATGAACACTGAAAAGCTTTTATTTTTCGATCAATTAAATGGGTCCAATATATAAATGCATTGTGGATCCTTTTTAGGGCGAATTTCACAAGTGAAACTAAACGCGATTAGCACATCTAGAGTCCGCGCCACGACTGTAGTCCTTTTGACGCGGCGCTAGTATCTATCTGTCATTGGGTCCCATTTAAAAATAACTAATTTTTCCGCCGGCCTTCTTTCAAGTGCTGTCAGTGTCATCATTGTTGTGGAATTTTGACACTGACAGGTCTGGAACGCAGTTTAATTGCTCTGTTTTATTGGCGAAATTCAGTCTTAATTCACTCTGGACGACTTTCCTTTGTGTAATGGTGCTAACAGTAGTCAGCGGGTTGTAATAATGGCCAATCAACGACTTAAACGGTTCAATACTATATCCCTTATGGTATTTCTTTGGAAAAAATATGTCGCTTATATTTTGAATTATGTTGCGTGTGTTGTTTCGGCTGTTTTAAACAAGCTTAGTGTCTCGTAGACTACTGTTTAAGATGGCTGAAGTTGCAGACCTTGCTGAAATTAAAACCGTATGCTACTGAATGCGATAATCACAACTCATATCAGAAATATTAAAGAACGTTAAAGATATATTACTCTTATTCAAAGAATAGTGTCTGCTTACATCCTTACAAGTTACATTATTCACAGAATGAAAGGGGATGACCCACTCACGACGAGGCCCTCTTAACAAAAACATTTCTAGAAACGACACAAATCGTTAACAGCATAATAACTTGAAAGATCGTAAAGGCGGGTCCAGACATGTATAATGTAATGCGAATAGTGTGGACGGCATACAAACTCAACGCGAATCCTGTATTTCATGTGTTCGACTGGGACAGCCTTTGTGTTCGCGCTAATAGCCGACAGCCGATGGATCAGCGCGAGCGCCGCTAGCCCAAGCGTTGCTTGTAGTTACGACACATTACATTACACATTACACCCGTCTGGACCCGGCTTAAGTGATATTTTTTGTATCATTATGTGCACTTAAAATACTGTTTACGATAATGTAGTATGAACTGTGCTTTACATGGCGACGTTAGGTAATTTAGTAATTTATTCATCATTGTGTAGGTACTTCCATCTGAGTAATGGTACAATTAAAATGACATTCTGCTACTGCAGAGCATTTAAAGTTTGTGTAAAGATGCATCTTTGTATCTTATAATAAAGTGCTAATAAACGCCTCATGAAGACGATTATTATCGATTTTGTCGTTAAATGTATAATTTTTGTTATTTTGTTATCATCATATGCAAGGTACAGACTGGCGAATCGTAACATGAAATGTAACACACGTTGAAACAAGTTGTTGTGTTGCATTTCATGTTACATTGCATAAATTTGCACAGCTAAAGCCTCGTGCAGACTAGCGCGACGCGACACTAACAAAACAATTTCTAAGAAAACTTCACAGTAGAACAATTTACCGGTGTCGCAGCGGTCGCGTCGCGCCTGCCTGCACAAAGCTTAATTTGTGTTACACTTCATGTTAAGTTCCACTAATCTGTACCTAGCCGGTTGTGTTTAGATTAAACAGTTAAGAAGTCTTATTGATACGTAGGTATACCAGCATATTGGTTACAAAACAACTTTTAAGTTATTCATCTTAAAAAACAAAAACGGATAACATTCAAACAGAAATACTTATTGCAGCAAGTTGTTAATGGAAAAGACCAAATCTTATTACTTTGAATCTGACTGAAGGAAGTAACTGTATAATTTATTAATTACTACTAGTGACCCGCCTTTTACTTCGCACGGGTGCAATTTACATGTGACGGAATTCTGTTCACGTCACGTTGTGCACAAGTTCTGAGCAGTAACCTATCAAAAAGTATTAGGCTTGCATGAATTCAAGATAGTATTTCATTAATATTTTTATATACCTACTTTTTTTTTCTGTATATTTGCTTATTATATAGCCTATGTTAATCTGGAATAATGTACCTTTCAAATAGTGAAAGAATTTTTCATATAGGAGCTGTGGTTCCGGAGATAACCCCCCACATATACACAAACTCACAAAAATCACAAGATTTCACAAGTAAACTCTCCAACTATTTACCGGCGCATAACCTGATGTCGGAACAAGCTAGAATTCAAAATCAAAGTCAAACTCTTAACTAACTGTCTTATTCTGATTGTCTTTTCACTAATCATTATTTCTTCCCTCAAACCTAAGCCAGTGAAACACTTGACATTAACATTGGAAATCACGAGCATAACCCTTAGCCGTGGGCGTTTTCAAAGGCAGATTGCAGCGTCAATATTTAACCCCCAGCCTGCTGACGTCGGCCAAGGTCTCGATTGAAGTTCTCGGGTCTAAGTGACCTTTCCCTTCCCTATTCATGTTTCATTCAGTGTTTTAACTCCCATCAGATAGGTACGCATCGATAAACATTGCTTTTTAGCCAAATTACGTAATTCTGGCCAAGAGGTAGCTTTGAGGTTAGAATTGAACTATTAGCCTCAGCTCAGCACGAGTCTTAGCTTAGCTTAGTTGTGTTTGTGTTTATTTATTGAAAGTTGTATGTGAATTTATATCTGGACATTAAAAGATTTCATTTCATTTCATTTTCATTTAGCCCAGGTAACACGGGCGTTTTTTAAACGCGACGTTCTTTAGCGCTCACTGCATTTTCAACTCTCGGTGTTAAGCCGAGCATACAGAATCCAACAGAGTGCATGTATCCCAGCGCATCAAAAAATGCACTGTTGGATTTTCAACTCTGGGCACTGAGTAGTGCGTTGAAAATCCAGTGCGCGATAAAATCGCCCGCGGGTACGAGGGTTTAAACGTGGATAGCCGATTGTGGGCATTACTAGATTTTCTCGAAGAAAACGAAATAACACTTGCTGTGAAAATGGACCACAGACCCCGAAGTGAAAATTGTTCTATGTATGGATATCTCAGTTTAATTCGGACCACAGGACATTTTATTTTAAACAATTTCTGGGTACGATTCCCGGGTCGGGCAAACTGTTGTTAGGTTTTCCATCTGGAATTTCTCAGTAACAGTCCGGAATCTGGATTAGTGCTCGGTTGATGGCAATAGGTTCGCCCTCTGTTACTGGCAAAATATGGGTGTGCCCCACTGCCTCTTGTAAAGTTATGTTATAATTTTATATGAATTGATTATAAACTGGTTCCTAATTCAATTATAATTTCTTTATAATTTTTTGTTTAATTAAACACAATTCTGTGTTCCATAATTAACTTTGTACAGAAAGTTAATTAATTTAAAACAATCACGTAACGACTTGGGAAGTTTGTGAAACATTTAATATTCTCCAGTTTTAGACATTTATTTTTTGTTCAAACTTTTGTAAGAATGTTTTCCGCGAAAAAGATTAGGTATGGAGAACGAAGAGCTTTAGTGAAGTTTGTTGAATTAAATGTAGTATAATTAATAATCTTATATTGTACTTAACATTATTCCTCGTTCGGCTACCATCGTGTACCTGCCTACAACTACAACGTCGTTAGGGAAAAGTTCCGACATTTCTCGAGTTTTTAATTGGTGAGTTATGTCGTTTCTGCATTATTAGGTCAAACTTGACTTATTATCCGAAGCATTCTAGTTAGAATTACTTGTACGTAGTACGTAAACTGTAGCTTTCCTCTATTTATAGTCACGATACCGTTTCCTAGCATGAATTGAACGTGAAATTCTAAAAATACTCCACGAGTGGTCACACTTTTCTTTGTTCCCGATTTCGTTTTAAGATAAAACTGTATTGAAATGGAATTTCCTGATTGAAGCAAAGTATCGGGAATGTACTTGTAATTAAGAATAAAGTAATAAAGAATTTGAATAAAAGTTAATACTATTGTTAAGGACTTTCGGGTCAACGGTAAAAGCTCAACCGACCATTGAACCTTCGTAAAGGTATTGAAAGTGGCTATACCCCTACTACGCTAAAAGCTCTCATAAACACGTTTTACAGCTAGTCGTGTCTGAAAATTACCTTTTCTAAAGGTCAGAACCGTTGGTACCATTGTGTTCCGAAGTTCCAGTCCATAAGACATAGTGGAAAGACGAAAACAACTGTAGTGTACGTCTTTAATTAAAACTTTGTCAGAGCCGATGGGATGTTTGGTATCATTGTTATTATTGTTTTACGACTTTATCTACATCATGTACATATTTATTTATTAGCAATCGTCATTTCTTGACGAGTTCGTTGAACTTTTGTTCCTAGTCTTCGGATTGTTTCAAGTTGTAGCAGCTGTCAGTTGTACACTCAGCTGTACAAATGACAGCTGAGTGTAGGTGTTGATAGAAAGATAATATGGCTAGAAAGATTGTATTTATGCAGTTTTATATTTAAGTATTGTATTTATGTGATAGCTAAAAATATGTATGGAGGAAGGGTAAGAAAGAAATTGAAAGAATGGTGCGTTTATTGGCATTACAGACTAAAAATACACCTAAAAACTATGAAAACGGAAAACAGAACAAGACAAAGTGTATCACATGACGCTGATTTCATCTGCAACCCAAGATAATTATGTGAAGTCGACGAGAAATAATTTGGTATAAGGTATCCTCTCGTTAGCGTGTCGCTGGCAATCTAAATAGTCAGCCCAGAATTTGGCTACGAGTTTGGCACCTTCAGTAGTGTCCATTACTCTATGGTATAAGGGATGATGAGGCGGTAAGATAAGGCTAAGAATTAAAAATATTTCTACCCAAAATCGTAGCACTTGATCTGATAAAAAATGGAAACACTTTACAGGTATTCTGGTTTGAATCAAAGTAACTGGAATGAAGACCCGTGACCTTGTGAAGGCCGCAAGAATCCGCTGGATGCGAGAACCACAGAACCGATCAAAGAGCGGTGCTTGGGGGAAGCCTATGTCCAGCAGTGGACGTCTTTCGGCTGAAATACCGTCGACTATATCGTCGCTCGGCATCCAATACCGCGAATGTGACATTTTTGACGAAAATCATTTTTAAATGCAGGATCACGTATTTGAACGTGTAGAATGAAATAAAACAAAAATCTGATTTTCGTCAAAAATGTCATATTCGCGGTATTGGATGTCGAACGACGATATGACTTTGAAATTGTTCCAAATCTTTCGGCTATTAATGTGTTATCTTGTTTGCTCATAAAATCCAAAATGCTCTGTTTGTTTATCGGTCCCAAAGTTATGGCATTTTCTCGGAAAACAAATCTTACCTCTTGTCTATTTTACGTAGCTAGATGCGAAATTATTCAATTCTTTAGTTAATGATTAGATTACGTATAATTATAATATTATTCCTAATAAAATAGCTCGATTGAGCTTTTCACAAAAGTTTCGAGTTCAGCACGCGTAGCATGACCACCGTAAAAACGGGTTTTGTCGATGGAAGAATAGACAAAGTGACAGATAAACAATCGTAATCTGTCAGTTTGTCTATTCTTCCGTCGACAAAACCCGTTTCTACGTTGTTCTTAGATATACCAATAAACGATTACCTAATAAATTCAGCTCTTTCGTTTGGTATTGCTTATTAATATTTTATATTAAAACTGATGCCTGATCGAAATAAATATATGAACAAAAAGAACCAAGTGCAATGACATTTTGACTTAGTCACAAGAAGGGAACTGTGATCATTATGTTTTGTGAAAATATTGATAGTCGACATTATCATAATACGGTACACACATCTGTTACAAATTAGCATGCCAATATGTAACTGTTTACCTATTTATTTTCATTATATCTACCTATTTTATATTATCATGGCGTTGTTATATACTCAACTGTAATTATGTAAATGATAATGCATTTTTGTTTATTTTATTGTATGTCATTCGTAATATTATAATGACTCTTATCATAGGTACTGTAGATACACAATATAATATAAATACCTTAAAGGGTCTTTCAAACAGGCGCGACACGCGACGCGACACAAAGACATCGCCCGTCGCGCGACGAGCGGTGTCTTTGTGTCGCGTCGCGTGTCGCGCCTGTTTGAAAGACCCTTTAAGAGAATAATGAAGAGCGGTAGAGGTCCAGTGGTAACGGCCTATGACTTCAAATTCAAAATATTTTTATTTCACATAAACTTACAAGGGCACTTGTGAAACGTCAGAAGCTAGGTGCACGGTTCCAATTGGTCGTTTCCTATGGAGAAGAGCCGGCAAGAAACTCCAGTACGGTTACTCTTTTAAAAATAATTGACTTTTACAATTCTTTCAAATAACAGTGTGACTAGATATGGGATGAGTTATATAGGTCATAGGTTCGAACCCAGACAGGCGCTTTACTTTGTATAAATTATTTCCTCACCACTGCTCTCAAAACGGTGAAGGAAAACATCGTGAGGAAACCGACATGTCCTAGAATCGAAAATTCGAAGATATGTGACATCTACCAACCCGAACTGGGCCCGCGTGGTGGATTACGGCGTACTCCCACTCACCTAGAGGAGGAGACCTGTGTCCCAGCAGCGGGAACATTATACGTTGATTATGATTTGATAATGAAGTGAATAACATTATGCAATTTTGAGAAACAGGCGAAAAACTTATGCAATCCACGCTAATATTATAAAAAGGTAAAGTTTGTAAGTTTGGATGTACGAGGTATCTCAGGAAGGACTAATCCGATTTCAAAAATTATTTCACTGAGAGCTTATCTGCTAATAAGCTACACTATTGCCAAGTGCTTTAGGGTATATTTTACAGTATAGATGAATACCACGAGGGTCTAGTCGCGGACAGAAGCTATTATAAAATAATTCGCACGCTAAACCGTTAGCATTACGGTTATCTTCGTCACAAAAGCGCATTGGCTAAGTGCGTCACATTCAGCATGGACGTAGTTACAAACGCCCCCAAGGTCTTGGATACTTTACCCAAAGGAAGTTGCAAGCATGCACTTACTGGCTTCGAGTGTTTTGAAGGGTGCCGCGTACTTACTAAACTTTGGCACAAACCACAGACTATGCTAGAAACTAGCAATACTTCTTAAGTAGGCATAGACAAGTGAAAAGTTGTCTCGTTAACTTTTATTTACACTGTGAGCAAAAAAGAGTGACAAAACTTTGAAATATTACTAACGAGGTGAATTATTATAATAATTACTACTTCTTTATTTTTATAGACAAATCGTCACATTTTTCTCTCGTGAAATGGCTGTTTTTGTGAGGCAAATATGTGCACATACAAAGGCAAATATGTACACTTCATAAAGAAAAATTATAATATAATAATTATGCAACATATAATGTAAATTAAATTCGAAGCTGCTGAAAAATAAATTGCAACAATACAAAATATAAAAACCGGAACTCGACATTTAATTTTCACAATTTCAAAGATGCATTAAAAGAAATTTAATTTCAAAGCAATAAAACTGCTAAGTCTATTTGAGCTCCTTCATAAAGTTTATTTTTAATGTCGGCGAGAGCAGTTTACTGCGAAGATTACGAACGTCCAGTTGAAATCACTCTTGACTCAATTTATGGTCACTGCGGACTACTATGATGGACTGTTATGTCTATGGAAAAATATGGAATTTGTTCGTTAAATTGTCTATGGATTCTGAGCTGAAAAAATATGGGAGCTTTAAAGCCTTGGAAGATTATGTAAATGGCAGTTTTGACTTTGAATGTAATACAATGTTTTATTAATACAATTGCTTGAAACCCGTAAAGGGGCCAATCACTACAACATCTTATAAAACTAAGTCCCCCCGTCGCGTGAGTTTATTGAATGTCTGAACGCGATAAACTCAAAAACTTTTCATACAGTTTTCACCAAAGGACAGAGTGATTCATGAGGAACGTTTAGATGTATAATTTACTAAGGTTTTGTGTAAATTGTTGAAGATGTCGGAAAAAATCATGCCGACTGGGAGTTTTACAGCTGCGGGCGCCGCGTAAACCAATAGAGTTAGGTATATTAAAACAATGTATTACGGAATTATTGTTTACATAGATGAACTCAGGGTACTTTTAATCCCGGTAGTCAGTTCCCGTGAGATATTTTCCGGCAACTATACGGGCGAAGCCGCGGGCAGTTAGTAAACAATATTTTTCAGAACAAAATTCTCATTATTTAAACTAGCTTTGGTCCCATTTTCCTAAAACGCAACAATGCTTTGAGGACCAGGCTAAAAGCATACCAGAACATGCAGCTTATTACAGCTATTTACACATTAACGGTTGCTAAATACTAGTACACAGGAGCGAATACCGGAACTGTTACATACTTCTTTATAAAAAGAAATTTATTACAGCTATTTACACATTTACGGTTCCAAATACTTGTACACAGTACACAGGAGCGAATACCGGAACAGTTTCTGTTGTTTAAAGAAAGAAAAACCGCAGTGCTGTGCAAAATGAACAGGTTTCTGCAGTTCCATGTAACAGTTCAGGATTTACACAAGCCATTGTTCGCTTTGCTCCAATTGTTACTTTGATAATGCATTTTTGTTACAATTCTCGTTAACCTTTGTTATCTAGCTTTAAAATGCAAATCGCTGGGGTTAGCTTTTATTGAAGTAGCAGTAGACATGACTGAAGTTTGTGCAGTAGTATAGTATTACAGAAGTAAGAATCGATAACTTTATTTGTGGTTGGTATCGTATTATCGCCCTCATAATTGTTTTATTACTTTTGTAAGGGCCTATTTCACGAATGAAACTGATCGCGATCAGCACATCTACACTGCGTTCAAGTCACTGTCTTAATTCTGGGAATATTGACACTGACAGCTATTGAACGCCGTTCATTGGTGAAATTGGCCCTAAGGTTGAAACTAACTGTCACATAGTCAAATAGACCTTGTGGTTTTATGACGTGCAAGAGACATTCAACCTTAGGGTAGCAGAAGGCAAGCACACACGGGGTCAACTAGACCTATTCTAAAACATATGTATAGCGAGATAGCGACTGACTTGTTCTCTACCGGGTCAAATTAAATTGGCTAGCAAAACTCCACAGACGTAATGAGTATCGAAACATATTTTTGGGTCAATGATCGCTTGTAGTGTTGTAAGTTGAAGTATGAGTTGAGAAAATACGTATTTTTTTATTTGATCATGGTTAGTTACCAATACCCATCACGTCAGTGTAGCTTACACAAAATACCCCAGTTAAAATATCAGTTTAAAAAATAAGTTTTATTTTGTGTAAGCTACACTGACGTGATGGGTATTGGTAACTAACCATGATCAAATAAAAAAATACGTATTTTCTCAACCGCCGTTTGGGTCATCAACCGCCGTTTGGGTAGTCACTACACAAACGGCGGTTGATGACCCCAAAAAACAAATCATCAAATTATCTTTTTTTTTGTTTTATCATGTTTAGATATCGATACCCATCACGTCTGCACAGTTTTTCTAGCTAGAGATTTTGACTTCTATTCCATAGGAATAAGGATGGCATTAAAAGCAAAAAGTGGTTACAATACCAACTGTTTACTGCAGCTGCCATTTGTCGTGCCACCAACGCAATAGAGGATCGGTTGAACGGACTGTAAAAAAGGATTTTTTACATGTCTAATCTTATTTCAAATGGAGTCGAGGTCCTGTTATATACAGGGTCTAATTAAATTAGCTAGAAAAACTCCGCAGACGTGATGAGTATGGATATCTAAACACGATAAAACAAAAAAGAGATAATTTGGTGATTTTAACCGATTTCAAAAAAAGGAGAAAGTTCAGAATTCGACCATATTTTTTTTTATGTTTGTTACCTCAAAACTTTCCACTGGATGAACCGATTTTTATAATTCTTTTTATTTGAAATCTGAGCTTCCCATTTCAATTTGGTCCAGTTCTGACAATGGCATCTATGAGATAACCATATAAATCTTAAATTTGCATTAAGTATATGCGCGACAAATGGATTAATAACTCAATATCACGCCAACCGATTTCGATGATTCTTTTTTTTTAATATGGTTGCAATGCAATTTATGCTCGTCACAATGCATGTGGAGAAGTGGAGCTGATGTTAAGTACCAGAAGAACTCCTAAGCGATTAATGTCCCTGCATCGGGAAAAGCAATATTTTGTAAAATGTGATGAGCATTTGAGATTAAGCTATTATAACTTAGATAAATTACAAACTACCCCGTAAAAAGCGAGATATAAAAACAACCGATTTTCAAAAAAACACTACAAAGTGAAGTTGTCAAAGTACGTCGGTGTCTTTGGTTTTGTATTTTAGTTATTTGCCACCGACTTCCAAAATTTAAGTTATTTTTCACTTTGTGTTTTTTTGGAAGTCAGTTGTTTTCTTTTTTATAAAAAAGTTTTTATTTTTAGTATAGCATCATTCTAACAGTACTATTTGAAACCGTTTTAGTAGTTCAAAAAAGAAAACCACAGCCTAGTGTGAATGAGCAAAATGTTAGTGATATCGTGCACTTCCCTAATTCAGTTCACAGTTTACACGAGAAACTTTTGTTAGTCTTTGTTCTCAGATAATGCTGTTAGGTACATTTCACATGAGCTAACCTTAGTTATCGAGTTCACTAAATAGAATGTATGTAAAGCTAAATGTACCTGTAAAGTTACAACTTTAAGTTAAGCTCCTTGATTTATTGCAAAATCAAGGAGCTTAAATTTAAGTTGTACTTTATAGACGTACTAATTACATGCAAAATAAATTAAATCTACAATATTTGTTGATGCTATGAATGGTGTGTATTCATAGTCAACACCCAATATTGACGTTATGAAAAGTTTATTTAATATGTACACACATACAGTATCAGTAAGTACACACATCACAGCAGGTTTTAAACTCGATGTATGAACAGTACCCATATATTATTTTCTTCACCGTTAACGTCATTTTTCTCTGACAAGTATATCCGGAGCCATGTTTGGTTAATCGGCTAGCTATTATCATATTTAGTCTTCACAAGGTTTAGGTATTTATTGTGTATGGTATTCTTATATAGGTCAATCAAAGTAATTTATACCCCATTATTAGATGTTACAATGCTTATTATTAATTAATGTAATAGATATTACTGCAATTCAATTTCTTCGCGATCAAGATCCGGAAACTAAAATTCGATAGAACGTATTCTGGAATTGTTTGTCTTATGAAGTTGAAATGAAGTTTTAAATTCTATTATATTACAAAGTAGATATAGTATCATTGGTACTTGAGTGCCTTTGTACGAAGAGTCTTTTCGTTGAATTTAGTTTTAAAAAACCCATAAGGTATTTTACCTTATGGGTTTTTTAAAACTAAATTCGTGGTAGTAAACAGGGTTATTAGTTATACGTCGGCAGTCCGTTAAGGGGATAAGGGGGTGTAGGAGAGGTCATTTACAACCAAATGACGCCGATTGACTCCTATGCAAATGTCAATAATATTCGCGTAATTTGACATTTTATATTTTTACTACATACATAAAAAAAGAACAAATTACTCGGAAATGGTTGACAATGGAATAGGGGTCATTAAGGGTAATTTGGTGGCAAATGACCTCTCCTACATCCCCTTAACGGATTGCCAACGTATAACCAAAAACCCCGTGTAAGTATTTTTTTGTTGGTACAATCTGTCATTCTATACGTCGAAAGCACAGACCTATGGGTTGAAATTCGTTGGACACATCCATTTTGTGTGGAGCTCACTCAATTGATATAAACTGCATTAAGAGGATTACACGCACCGATGGATAAACGATTGCGTTTGCTCGCTATGGATCTAAATAGGTAATTTAATTTGTGTTTTGATGATATTGGTTTAACTAACCAGTTAATCTTAACTAAAATCATAAATGCGAAAGTGAGTTTGTTTGTTTATTTATTAAAATTTAACGCTAAAACGGCTGAACGGATTTGGATGAAATTAGGCACATGGGTAGACCGCGACCTGGAGATGGACATAGGCTATATTTCATCCTGGATCGCAGACGAAGTCGCGGGCAACAGCTTGTATTAAATAAACACTTTACATTTCTATTGTTTCACTATATCGTGTGTTATCAAAAGTTCTGTGTTGTGTGTGTCGTGCCTGTGTCCCTTGACTATATGCAGTTGTTGTAAAAAGATAATTTGGGTTCTTTCGTTCACTAATCCATCTTTCTAAGTATGGGGGTAACAACAAAATCCCTCCGGAATTTCTGTTTGGGGGTCACTGAAAGGGTTCCAGGGTATTATAGCAAAATCCCCTCGGAATCTTTAAAGAAGTCATGGTTAGACCTAACTTTAGCCCCAGACTTTTATCTAAAGCCTGCTAAGAAAATAAAAAGATTTAAAAGTAGAAGTAATACATGTTGCTCATAAAACTGCCTGAAAAGGATGGTTCTCAGGGGATATGAATAATCCTACATCAATTTTTAAAAGCTGTCTTTATTTAAACACTATGTTTTGCCCGCAGTTTCGCTCTCGTAGATATTGGAAAATATCCCATGGGAACGTACTACAGGTATTAAAAGTACCCTATGTGTTAATCCAGGTTATAAAATTTATGTATGCCACATTTTATCCAAATCTGTTCAGCCATTTTTGCGCCAATCCGGAACATACATGCAAACAAACAGACAAACGGAAAAAAAACCTTACTAATTTATAATATTAGATATATTTAAATATTGCCAGCCATGTTCACGTGCTTTCAATTCGGTGTTAATGAACCAGTCACGAAAAGCTGTATGTATTTATACGGTACCTAAACCGAAAAGTATTCTTTACAAATAACTTTTTAATATCTTTGTCTGAATTGCGTGTTTCATTAGTTTTTGTTACTTTTCCAAGGTCCTTGAGGACGTATTCTTGAACAATTTTCACACACAGAAAGTAGGTAGAGATTTAAAAAAAACTGGTAACTTTCCGTTACAATTTTTCGAAAACGTTCCGAAAATCTTGCAAGTTGAAACTGTATGTAAAATGTAAGTACTTACGGGCTCTTTATTTATTTAATCCAATCAACTGTGTGGCATTTCTTTGAGTTCATATTATACAACGGTTAAAAAAAAAACAATACAATTAAACCACAATGTAACACTAAAACTACTCGGGCAAAAAAAGATACTGGCGCTCTATGTCGAATTTTAAGAATCGCCATAATCGATTATAACATACCAATCGGTGCCAACCACTACATGTTAAGTCAAAAATATTCGTGCACAGAATTTAGAACTAAAATTGCGGAAATACCTAGTATTGGAACACCTGCTTAGCTCGTATGAAGAATAGCGACACGACACGTAAGCTTTCAAAGATGTTTTGAATTCAAAAGATCTAATCGATTTGAAATCGAATCATAAAATTGAGTACTAACATTTGCAAATAAAATCTGTTCTTGTCTATGAATACGGCCGCGTAAATTTTAAATTTCGAACACGACTTACATTTAATTGAGTCGCCCATTTTGGAAAATTTCAGTGTGTTGTGCATCTATGCTCAAGGTAAACATGTAGTAAGTCACAGGCCGAGCTCACTGAAGCAAAACAAGTTATTTTTTATTGGAAGAGCTTGCAGACTGGGGCACATTATGCGCTCCTCGTGCTTTTTACGACCGACATTCAAAATGATGCCGGGATAGGTAATACTTCACCAAACGTTATGTATCTAGAGTAGTTTTGGGCTTTGATTATGGAAACGGTTCTCTCGTGGAATCTGAATTTCTCGGAAATCTTGTAGTATGTACTAGCATTGCAGCTATAAACTATATCTATACAAATATTACAAAGTTTGTAATAGGTAATTTATATGTAACATGTATTTTCCTACCATACTTCTCTATTAGTCATTATCTCAGTATTCAGTCACTTTCTCGCCATATCATCTTTCACACAGTCCAACCACCGAAACCAAATAAAAAACCAAGACAGCGTTGTCAACAGTGACGTTAAGCAGGTTTCGTAAACATGTATGCACTTATTGAGATGTAGTTTGATTGTAAATGTGTGCGTGTGAGCGTGTATACACAGAGCGGAGGTGTAGTTTTGGCATGCTTCACTGTATTGTTCGCAGCGCTATGTCAGTAGTGATGTGCCTAGTGGTGTGACCGTCAGACTGTCATAGGTCTCGAGATGGAACCCAAGGCACGCACCTATGACTTTTCGGATTCATGTGCGTATTGTCATAATTATCACTTGCTTCAAAAACTGTAAAGGAAAACATCGTGAGGAAACTGACATGCCTGAGAGATATTTCTCAACGGTATGTGAAGCCAAGTCAGAGGCCCATGGGCGGCTTTAAAACTCTGACACCAGTTTAGTCACTAACCATACGAAAAGAAGAAGAAGCGCTATGTCTTAGTTTTTTATTTGGTCTGAAGTAGAAAGCCTATAGGAGGTAATCTTCGATACCACTCATCCGATTTAAAAAAACTTTCACAAATAGAAAGCCACGCTATTGCCAAGTACCATTGGATATTTTTTGTCACTATAGTTGAAACATAAACAAACTGAAACAAAAAATAATAATAAAAAAACAAAAGGTAAATAAACAGGTCTAGAACCAATAAATTACTCAATAAAAGTACTTAAGTTTTGTACCGTAGTCGTATAAGTACAATATATTAGGCATTTCTCACACAACAGCACGGTTGTAGGTACCTACGTATCGACATTATTTCGCCATTAGTCTTACTTTATCCTGTCCCACCTTCAAACTTGCTAGATTTATTGCAGAACGTACTATGTTGATAAATAAAATACATGTCGCCAAGAAACTAGATATTCAAGATTAGTTTTCCTACCTATATTAGTAATAGACCAACTTCAGACAAACATGCATTTAGTATGATCGATTTGCATAGACATTATCTCAATTAAATTCTACTTTGTCTATTGCAGGTTTCTGATGTAGGTATTTCAAATCCTATCGCAGCTCACTGCTGCTTCTAGGTCATGTTACATCAACTTCCACTTTTTTGCATCCAGTCCCAGCAGTCATTTTAGTCCTTAGTCAATCTAGCTCGGTCCTTAGCATAAGCATAAACATAGCATAATCAGCCGATAATGTTCCCACTGCTAGGACACAGGCCCTCTATCGGTGAGAGGAAGGGGGCCGTTGTGTACCACGCGGGCCCAGTGCGTGTTGGTAGATGTCACGTCTTCGAATTTTTGGTTCTAGGACATGCCGGTTTCCTTATTATGTTTTCCTCCACCGTTTTGAGAGCAGTGGTGGTTCGAACCTATGATCTACATACAACTCGTAAGTCACGCCCGTTACCACTGGGCCACGACTAATGTCACTGCTTTTTCCTTAGTTCCACGCAACATTGTGCGATTGATAGTCATCCGTCTTCACCCAATCAATATGTTTTCCTACAAAGTTATAAATAGCCTGCTTGTGAAAATAGCTCAATGTGCTCTTTAAAAATTATCATATTAAGGAAATCCATTCAACTCCTTGAAATATTTTGTTGTATCAACATAATATTTATTAGTCCACATTAGCAGTTCATCTCTAAGTAGGGTATCACGATTCATGTGACAAATACCGATAAATCTAAATATCGATTAATTTAAACGTTGGTATAGCAATTAACACGATATCGAAAACCCAGGGTAATTTGTTTGCTCCGGTATAATATTTACACGTCTTGAATTTGTTTCTGGCTATCCGAAATATTTCTTTATTTTTGAACCAAAGATACTTTTTATTCTAAAAACGTAAGTATGCATACCTTATATGCTAAACTAGGTCAACTTAAAAAAGAAAAGCGACTTTAATAAAAATAAAGAAATTAATAATCTATGAATGTTTCAAAATTCCTTGAACAGCTACTGACTGTTGGCTCTCCTATGAAAAGTTTGACCCTCATATGAAACGAACCTGAACTGTCCACGTTTCAGGAACTTCCACAATATACAAACAGTAACTTTTAAGGTCCACTGTGAGGCTAGCACGACTAATATTGACGATTAAATCGAAAAGATGTGTTTTCATCTTCCATGCATTTTGATTAATTTTTTTCGCAGCAAATACACTTTTCAGCAAACTTACGTACTGGCTGGTACTTAAAAACAAAAACAACTTAAACTAATATTGACGACAAATGCGTTTTTTTTAAAAGATAAAACCGTTCTCTTGCATCAACTTAAATTTAATGTTTTCGCAGCAAACCGCGTTTTCTAGCAAAATTACGTACTGGCTGGCAAGCAATACGATACGTCAAATCAGTCGTACTTACCACAGAGGTAAAGAATAAAATGCGAACTTTTTGGTCGTGTCTAAACAATAGGTAGTGTAGAATTGGGTTGGCGGAGTAAAAAGACGGTTGTGACACGTTCAGGTGGCCCCCTAGTACCCTCAAACAAGTGACTCTCGGCCACTTGGCCCTGTCGAGGCCACTTGAGGCTCTGCCGACGTCGAAGTCAAAATTCTCCTTACTCTCGATGCCTATTTCCGCTATAAGATTGGATATTTCATATAATCAAACTTCGATATCTTGTGTAGATTGACGAAATTATCCAGGTTTGATATTACGATGTGATTCATGTATAATGCAGTAGTACCTACTACATAGTTAAGTAGATCGCTAGAGAGGTCGTCCAGCGTGTATCTTCGTGACCTATTTTGCAGTGTTCTGTTCAATCATAAAATCATATTACAAATCATATTACTTGCAATTGCAAATGATAGATAAACTTAAATTACACTTACATTTTCATGTCTCGTTGGTTTATGATCGCAAGCGCGACTGCAGAATCTGCTGATCTGCTTGTTATGGGTTCGATCTGGGAATTATCAGTAGCACCCTGGAGTCTGGGATTGTCTAGTTGCAAAAGGCTCACCTCCTATTACATAAGTGTGGCATAGATCTTGCAAATAGTGGGTACAAGTGCTACTAATACAGAATACTGCATACCCTTTAGGAAATGACAGGTGTACGTAATCTATTGTTATGTTACATTTTCAGTGGCTTACCTGGTGTCAGAGTTTTAAAGCAGCTCAAGAGCCTCTGATTAGGCTTCACATGCCGTCGAAAAATATATCTCTCAGACATCCGGTTCCTCACGATGTTTCCCTACATCGTTTTTGAAGTAAATGATAATATTATACAATTCGCACATAAATCCTAAAAGTCAGAGGTGCGTTGCCTTAGGTTCGAACTTGAGACCTATGACTTGACAATCTGACGGTCACACCACTAGGCTATCACTGCGTATACAGAAAAACTTTTGAACAACAAAAACACATATTATATAGTAAATAAAATACTTTTATAAACCAATCAGATTAGTAAGGAAACTATCTACTGAAAAGCTTTTTCATTCTCAAATTGTGTAACTCAAAGAATACAGGTGAAGTACGGCTGACAGTCTTTTGATCACGCCGATGCGGAGCCAGCACTTTCACGGACACAAGGTGAGAACACTTCACAACATGATAAAGATATCTCGACAGAGTCGAGCTCTCTGTTACGGTAGAAAATGTACATTAAAATGTACGTATATTGTTATTTAATGTATGAGAAGTTGAGATTTACGTGGCTTGAGAAATTGTGGTAAATAGAAGCAAACTACGTCTTAAATGTAGGGTCGTAATTTTTCATTTACACTTCTGTTTTAAAAAGATTATTGCACACGTTTCCAATTGAATGACAGACAGTAGAAAATGTTTGAAAGATATTTGAGAAAATAACTTCTAATTCGAGAATAATTAATTTGAGAATTAATTAATTAATTTGACTGCCTCGTTGGTCTAGTGGTCGCAAAGCGCTACTGCTGAGCATGAGGTCCTGGGTTCGATTCCCGGGTCGGGCAAGGTGTTATTGGGTTTTTCCATCTGGAATTTCTCAGTAGCAGCCCGAAGTCTGGATTAGTGCCCGGTTGATGGCAATAGGCTCGCCCCCTATTACATGGGACTTAAACATAACTGGCGAAATGTGGGTGTACTATAAGTACACCTCTGCCTAACCCTTCGGGGACTACAGGCGTGATGTTATGTTATGTTATGTTAATTTGAGAAAATAACTTCTACATAAGACAAAAACTAGATATTTCACGTCAAAATCATACATAGGTTATTTAAGTTAAACTCATATTTTACTAATAATTATTCAGTAAATCTAAATAAAATAAAAATATTAACACACTCATTCATCGAGATTGGAATCCACACCAAAATTATTCCTCATTCATTTTTCTTATAATCCAAGGGCGTTGTGCCCGGGATAAAGTGTTGAATAAAACAGCAGGTAGGTACGTATTAAATAATCAAAGAGTATTGAGGCTACCTACCGAGGTAGGTAGGTAGTAGGTACTCGAGTTACCTGCGAATCTGATCATCTTATTTATTTACGTAACCAGAATCCAGTTCAATGCCTAACCTCGAGTGTTAGAAGGATGAGAACTGTTGAGTGATCGCCGGCGTCCCAATCGTTTATAGATGTATTCCTGTATTGGGTGTTGAATGAAAAACGTTGAGTAACAAAAATACAGAAGGTCAAAATGTAGAGTAGTCAAGATTCAGAGGGGCCGCCGTTTTTAAGGTCGAAATAAAGACTTCATTGTCTGTGCTTTCATGCTCATGAAGCTTTTGTCTGCTTCTACGATTAGAAAAGGCCTCAAACGGGTTAAAAATAAGTGACAGTACTTAAATTTAAGCCGAATTATACGGTATAATAAATACACTTCATTTTATTATAAAAGTTAATCTTCACTTACAACAGAAGCCGTATTCACACTAAATTTATAATAACAAAATTGTTCACCAAAATCCGCAACCGTTGTACTTTTACGTAACAATATAAATCATGCTTTTACCGCAGACAGTCACCGAAACGGACACGGTAACAAAGTTTGATGTCTCTCAAAATGAAATTACTCTGTGTAATCCATTGTACAGGAGATGACAGTTAGGCATTATCCTATTATGCCAAAGCCTGGAAGCTCAGGCAGCTCGGGCTAGCGTGACACGATTGTCCGGAATGGTGCGTACACGGTATACAGATACCGCATTTGCTTCCTCCACAGATAGAAGGTATATGAGCGAAAGGGACAGGACTAAGTCCGTTACGGTCCAGTCGTTTACTGCAACCTTAACAAGGTAATGCAAATTTCAGATGTATCACACAAAGGAGGTATAAACTGCTTGTTCTATTTCTTTTACACTATCAGTATGCTGTCACTGGCACAGGATCAGTTATAAATTGTTGTAATTTAGCAGATTTACATTCAAATTAAAGCTGTAGTTACACGAGTTCTCTGTTTGTCTCAGACGCCATTCCTTCGTTTTGTACGGGTTCGAAGACGACTGTAGGTATAATTGAACTGTAATTTGTACTTGAGAATAAATGTTAAATAAAGCTTTTGTGATAAATATAGATATTAGTAGATAAGCATTCAATAATTGGATATTTATGTGGTTAGCTAGATTTGAAATGAAAACTTATTTAGGCGCGTTGGGCATTTTTGAGATGAGACGAAACCATTGATTTCGCGACACTGTGAAAATATCGTGGCCAGATCTTAGAATTGATAATTTCATGAAATGGTTGTAATTCATGAAATGGCCAGCTAAAATTGACCATATCGTTTACCTAAACGTCATCGTTTAATGATATGTCAGTCGACCTTTGGCCGTACCATTAAGTAGGGTATCCATGCAAATATTACTGGCTTTCATTAACTTTTAGTAATCTGGGTCAATGGATAAATAAAACATTTTAAATAGCTTACATTCAGATTTCAGAAGAAAATTAATAAGATTTGAATAGGTAGTTAAATAGTAAATACTTACCTGTGAAATACGTTCTAAACTCCTTGGTTTCACTTTGAATTTCATAAAAGACACGTAGCTTGGTATAATAACGATACTTCACTGCACTTTTATCTTCCATTTGCACATTTATAATTGTTTTTCCAATCGAATTATGATGATGGAAAAACAATTATAAATGTCCGCCGCCATGATGCACAACAAAAACACAGCGACATCAAAGCCTCTACCGGTGGATAATCTAACTAGTTTACGATATGATTACTAATGTTTGGCCACATCATGAAGTAGTCGTGCGTTTAACTGTTCATCACGTCAAACGATACTATGAGTATTCAATGATCTGGCCAGACCACATCATAATGTGGCCAGCGGTCGATGTTCTATTTGAATTGATTATTTCATGAAATAATCAATTCTAAGATCTGGCCACGACATACACCAACTTTTGACCATTAAAAAGACATCAACGCGTTGATTACCGCGGTGCGTGGTGTTAAAAGACATCAACGCGTTGTTTTCTCCGGTGCCGATTTTTTTTTTCAAGTTTTCACTTCTGTCGGCACTCCCGGAGTGCCACTGCTTTTTTTTTAAAAAGATTACCTATATTACCTATAATATGTAAAAACTCACGTTAAACATATCTCAAAAATCACAAAAATGCCGATTACCTATATTGTTAGTATTACAACAACACTTTTCACAATGTCGGAACCATTTATCTACCTGCAATCAATAAAATAACCATAACCCAACCCTATGTCGTCAAAACAAACAGCTGTCATAGCAAATATTTTTAGAGAAACAATTTATCAACATTTGCATATTTGCAAGGGTAATTTGGGCGGCGTTCCGGCCCCTTAGCCCCAGAGCCACATAAAGGTCAGCTTTGACATTTCCTTGACTTTCGTCACACTGAAATGTGAGGGACGAATTGAAAATACACTTTTTTATGGAAATACTGGCTGAAATTAGGTGTTCTAAATTCAAAAACCATGAATAGGATATTAGGAAGATTGTAATTTGAATCAGGTTCTGAGAATGCTATGAATGTGTAAGTGGTCTTATAATGTCAAATATTGATATAAAACCTTGAGAAGGAAAAAGAAAACTGTGACTCAGATTAAAATCATTGCTACTATGACATCATAACTGCGCAAGATTATTTCTAAGAATTGAAATGAGCACTGAGAACATTTCTAATTCCAGGTAACCATAATCATTTATTTACCTCAGCATGCTCAATTTTTTTTTATTAAAAAATATATCTATTCCTTCACCTTTATTTGCATCGAAAAAACTAGCACAAAGTACCGTTAATTTATTCCACAATTTTCCTGTTTAATACCATATTTAATAATCACTAAGGTATACATTCCAGTAACGCCCAAGCCTGACTATGTTACCTTGATCCAGTTGCTCTGATGTGGCATCCCTAGAGGATGCTACCAAGCTGTTACGCCACTACGATAGACAGCCAGGTGACTTTGATTACCAAATCCCTAAACAGCCGTGCACTGGTTGATATGAATTTAGAATTATTCAGAAGTTCTCACCATATGCTAGTTCGTATAATAACATCATGTACCATAAAGTTTAAGTTGTAACTTCATAAAGTTAAATAGATTATTATTATAAATTTCCTTCATAATTAAATATAGCTTTATCTCTATGATGTCATCAGCGTTTATAATCAATAACATTAAAAATTATTTAACTATGTTATTAATCATTTTCCTTTTAAAATGTCTCGTAGCTTTTACATACACAACTAATCTAAGGTTCACGTAAGATGTCGTTCATCTGAGACGTGACATCCCTTGAGGATGCTACCAAGCTGCTACGCTAGTTAGACAGCTAGGACTTTGATTAACAAATCCCTTAACAACCACAGTAGGTATGGTATACTGCTGGATATGATAGTGTACCTATGTATAGTAACAAAATGCCTGGAATCTGGATCTGTGATCGGTTTATGGCAGTAGGCTTGCCTTGTAAAATGTTGGCGGCTGTTAACCTACCATGCACTTCTGCCAACCATCTTCGGAGATTACAAAAGTGATGTAAGGTTAGGAGGCAGCTCGAACCTCTCCAAATATAGTAAATCCGGGGAATGCGATAACCTGAGAATGTAGCTTGACTCTTAAATTAAATTAAATTAAATTAAATTAAACTTTATTTCAGACTAAGGTCCATAATTTTGTTAGTATAGTGGTTTTAGTAACAATGGTGCTTAAATAAGTAGGTTAGTTTTGTTATTATTATTATTATTTATTACAAATTATTTACTTGCGCAGACCTATGACTGTCTCCACCCAGTGTCCCTGAAAGGGACAGTCCGGTCTGGCAGCGATCATTTTTAGAATGCTGTTGTCACTACCATGCAGGCGCTGTAGTAAGGAGGCCGCTTTCTTTCGCATGATGGCATGGAAACCATCTGTGCGAGCCTCCGCGAACATCCCTGAAGCGCTACAACGCCATGGCAGCCCCAACAGCATCCTAAAAGCATTATTAAATTGAACACGCAGGACGTTGTATGCTCGGCGCGTGTATGATACCCACAGGCCACTCGTGTAAAAGGATTGACAGAACGCCTTAAAAAGGGTTACTTTGACGTCTGTAGTACAACGAACGAACCTGCGGGCTAGCATATTGCTCCTCACAGATCTTCTCTATATACACTCTTAAAGCAAGTTCGGCAAGAAACATACTATTTCTTACCATGACTGAAAAATATATGACTACACGATACTGTGGAGCTACATTATAATAACGGGCAATTAAGTAGCTACTTACATTCAATGTGTTGTTTATTTTGAAATCATTATTTATGATCTCATCTTTATAACCATATCAACAGGCGTTATCTCACAAAAGTGATTATTAACTTTGAACCACATCTAAACGAAGGTTAAGGTAAACTATTTATTGTCTCTAAGCCAAACCCTTAACAATATTGCGTAACATAGTTAAGGGTCTCCGATGGGCTTCCTGTTTCTGAAGAACATTTGAAGTGGTCTAGGCACTTGGATAGTGGCCTATCACGCTATGCTAGCATTAGGCACGGAGTAAACCTTGCTTGGTCGTAAGATATAGTGGAACCCGCCCTTGTACCCAACGTTTTCAGTTTTTTTTTTTTTTTTTTATGCCTTTAAAAACTTATTGAAATGCTGTTGTTTGCTTTCTTCGGCTGAATTTTAAATGCAACTCAATTTTAGTCACCATTAAGTTAAATATAGTCTCTGTCATCCTATGATAGAAAAACAAACTTTTTGCAGAACGGCTGAAGGCTAATTTTCATTTGAGAATACAACAGTTACATACTTAATAGTTACAAACATGACTTTTCGCAAACATTCTTCAGCATGTAAAACAAACAAAACAAAATCGGTTCAGCCGTTTGGGAGGAACGATGCCGCAGACAGACACACAGATACACGCCTCTTCATCCGTCGGGGATAAAACTCACTTATTTTTGAGTGCGGTATTAATGTAACCCACCCACTTTATATACTGAGCTCACGGGTCCTTTTAGCGTTTTTCTCTATGACCTGTAGTTTAGTGTGGGCACACTGGCTTTAAAATAATTCACTCTGTATAAAATAATCTGCCCTTTGGAAGTACGCAGTAACAAAGACCGTACTTGTCGCAAGCCCGCACAAATTAGCTTCCATTTCAAAGCAAGTGCCATTCTGTAGAAGTGTAGAGCATCATAAATGTAAAATTATATGCCGTTGTTAATGTATGTACCTCTTGAGATATACTGCGATAATGTCGTAAAGTGTAGCACTAGGTTCGCTGTTTAAATCTAAAATTAATCTGGGATTGTGTAATCTGGCCAAAAACGAGTTGGAGCTTGCAGGTCATAATTTTTTTCGGGGTTTAATTACCTAGTAAGTGTATAATTTTCGTTGTTTGCAACATTTAATATAGGCACCAAACTTTCTTACTTATAAGAGCTTAAATAATATTTTGATTTTCAAAGGTGAACAACATTAATTTCCATTTGTAAATGTCGTCTGCTGATTAACAAAATTAATTATTGAAGTTATTTTTCCTGTCAAATGTATTAAATAACTGCTTCATACCTCAAACACTTGGCCTAAAAAAAAAACTACCCACCAAATCTTTCAAAAATGCATTCAGTTAATTGGCATATTCGCACTTCCATTGTCACTGTTTATCATTAACTGAACCGACTATGACTAGTCACCATTAAGTTAACCGGCCGGACTACGTTTACGCAACCAACTGCGGTTAAACTGTTTGCCTAGTTATTTTTAATAATGACATAGTGTTCTATTATTTTCCTATTTATTCACGCTTGTAGTTGGGTTTACAGTGATTTATAGTTTGTTGTTATTATTACTGGAATTAGCAAACTGAAGGAATAAAACAAGTACCTACCTATAAAATGCAAAATTCAATAAGTAGGTGTAGGTATGGAAAGGGAAAAGGAGATCGTGGCCCCCGGCAACAGGGCAATCGAAGGAACACGGGTGGGTTTTAGTCAGTAAGAGTCTGACACGCCCTCCCGCTCCGCCCAGAGCGGGAGAAGTTTTTTGATAATTTCCCACCTAAAAAAAAAAGTTGTAGGTATATTATTAATATACACAAAAAAGTTGTAGGTATATATATAACCGTAGGTTAGAATTTTATCTGAAGAATCCTTCCAAACACATTTTGTAAAAAAAATACATACGTTAAAAAATAGTTGCTCCTAAAATTTTAAATCATACACTCCTTAAAATATTATCTATACCTACCTAAAAATAAATAAACAAATAGCCTTACATTACTGTCAATCATGAAAAATATGCAATAAATCAAAACAAAAAGTTGCTAGAACTCTCAAGCTTTTCATTAAGAGCAGCAATAACACACCTACTTACCATAAATAATGGAAAACTAATATCCCTATTCACTATCGCAATGATTCCGGAAACAAAACAAATATTATAAATAAGAACTTTATTGATAGTACCACCTATATTATTCCGCGAATTCACGGTGATATGGACATTCTCTTCCCGGAAGCAATCCATCGCTGCACACTATGGATACTAATAGACATGTTGTGTGCACAGTGCGCAATGTTTGATGTACGCAACATTGGTCGTCGAGCCGTCAGCAAATATGACTGGCAACTTTCAACATAGAGTACTACCTACATTATGTAGGGAAAGCTAATTCTGTTTATAAAAGAGTAGATATGGGTGTTCAAGAAGTAAAAGGAGGAAGTAAGGATTTATACATACAGTAGGTGTCGTGAGCAGTGCTGGTCCAGTGGTAACGGCCCTGCCTTACGAGTTTTAGGTCGTGGGTTCGAACACTTCGAACCCAGGCAGGCGCTTTAGCCTGCCGGGGTTGTCCGAAAGGGTTACCGTGGCCCCTGGCAACATACAGGCAACTGAAGGAACACGGGTGGGTTTTAGTCAGTAAGAGTCTGACACGCCCTCCCGCTCCGCTCAGAGCGGGAAAAGATATTTGATAATTTCCCACCCAAAAAAAAAGAGGAGGCTCGGTAATAGTCGACGATTTACCACTCCTGCCATCTCAAAGCAGGACATATTTATTTTGCTGGTAAATTAAATATTTAGTGAGTAAGTCATTATCATTCTCCTACCATTATCCCAATTTATTGAAGTGAAAACTTCTTTAGGCGCGTTGGGCATTTTTGAGATGGAAGAAACAAATTAAGTCCCGACACCTCATGTTTGTAAACGCGATTGTGCTCTTTATTTATATTAAGTTACGAATCAATGTTCTATGCCAGTATTTTTACTTTAAAGGTTTTGGAAGTATTTTTTTTTAGTTTTCACTTCTGTCGGCACTCCAGAAGTGCCACTGTTTTTGTGTCGACGCAACATGTATGTTCCTACCATACTTCTCTATCAGTCATCATCTCAGTATTCACTTCTTTTCTCGCCACATCATCTTTCACACAGTCCAACCACGGAGACCAAATAAAAAACCAAGAGATAGCGCTTTCAACAGTGACGTGTTGCCGGTTTGGTAAACATGTGTGCACTTAGTGAGCTGTAGTTTGATTGTAAAATATTGTGAATGTGTGCGTGTGAGCGTGAATGCACAGAGCGAAGGTGTAGTTTTGGCATGCTTCACTGTGTTGTTCACAGCGCTCTGTCTTGATTTTTTATTTGGTCTGAGTCCATCCATCGTTTCTGTTGTCTTCCCCAACTCGTATAGCCAATGCATCCACATTCATACTCAGAAGTTTCCTTAACGATAGTTTCCTCAAACCAAGTAAGTAACTATGAATATTACCATCGTAAAAATAAATAAGATAATTCTCATTTTGTTGGTTATTTAAATAGGTACCTAAGTATTTACCGAGAAAATAAGTTATGGATAATTATTGCCATCCTGGAAATAAATATGACGCCGGATCTTTTCATAATGAGGAGATAAACAAGACTGTTTAATGGCATGTCTGTCCACGTCAGTAAGTTAATGCGCAAATCTCCAAGAAATATAAAATTTATCGTCAAAACACTAAACATTTCATTTAAATACGTAATCATGATATAATAATTGAAACCTTCCTATTGCAAGATTTCAAAAGTTAGCAGTAAACAATATTAATAAATTTCATTGTAGCAGTGGCAGTGTGATACTCTATACAAATACCTATTATTAATATTTATGTTTATTTATTCATTAATATTTTTTTTGTATTTCTACGTACAATATAACATTATCACGGTTCAAAGCATCATAACTACCATTGTTTAATTAACTTTTCTTTTTTTACTTATGTATATGATTATTTTATTTACTCAGTTATAAATAAGCCTTAATTACAATATACAAGCTAACACGAAAATATATGTATGTACAATTGGTGTATAATAAAACTTAAAAAAGGTTAAGAGCTCATTGGGTATCAAAAATGTATTAACTTAGGTATAACATTAAACAATATGCCATAAAACTCACTTCAAGTGTCAAAACAGCAAGTTAAACATTTTCTTTCTTCCATCAAGCATAAATAAAGAAAGAAAGATAACAATTTAATGACAAAAGCATAACTATTACATGGGACTTAATCTTAACTGGCGAAATGTGTGTGTACTATATGTGGTCGTAAACCTCTACCTTACCCTTCGAAGACTACAGGATTGATGTTAAGTTATGTGTGAGTCAAATCATAACGCGAATTATAACAGTACAAACTAAAAATAGAATCGAAACTGTTACTCGCAAATTATATTGTATATCTGGTAGCCGACATCAAACAACAAAGGTTAAAAACGGACGCGTTAAGGCCGTTGCCAGATTAATCATGCGGCCGGCACTGGCCGACAGACTTTAACTTGGTAAGCCACAGAGCGGGGCCGTCGGGCCACAAACATAGGCGAATTAACTTGCTTACGTCACAAGTTATGGATACTTTTTGCCAAGTTTATGCAAGTTAATACTGGCTGATGAGTTAAGGCTTGATTAGATATGGTTTGTGTTAATGAGCTCGTGTTGTAACGCCCCTGGTGTTAAGTTAATCATAAGTTTCACATAGGTAGCTATTATTCAGGATGTATCAGAAAGGTGTAGTTAAATTTAAGGGTATGTATGGGTATGAATATTTAACTTTCTCTATGAGACCAATATCGTAATCGCTAAAAAATAATCAGCTGTAATCCACTGAAAGCTCAAAATATATTTTTTTTCTTTCACAAGCTTTTATTCTGATTAGTAAAGGAAACTTACGTAAAGCTCTAGAATGTAGGTAGAGAATAGACACTGTTAATGCTAAAAAAATATTATTTTTTTACATTCCACCTTCTAATGGAAAACGCAGAAAATTTAATATTGTTGAAACCTTTTTTGGCAAACAACATTTCGTTGACCTCGGTAGAATGTAGTACAGTAACAAACATCTACAGGCACAAAGAAAAATGCTTAAAATGTGGTCTGTTATGCATTTCAACCGTTTTATTAATGGAAACTTCAAGGGAGCCTCCTTGAAGTTTTCATAGAAATTGTTCCACCATTGCAGAGTCGCGTCGCCTCTCCAAATAAAATCAAAAATGTCAGTTTCAAGAAACTCAACTATGAAATCTAAAAATCTCAATCTCTGTACAAAATCATTTTTGTAGCAAAACAATAACTTCTAAGTATAGCAAAGGCATTATGTCTCACTGCTTGTGCGTACCATTTCAATAGGTAAGATCAATATCTTTTCATGAGGTGTCGACAAAGGCAATATCATTTTATATTTATTCAAATGTAAATAAGCCCATTCATTTACAAAATAAATCATTTATTACTTCAAAAGCGTTTCGTTGCAGCGTTTCGTTGCGAATAATTAATGATCAAACGTAACGTATACAATTTGAAATGTGCTTAATTTACCGCCAACGCATCATCATTAGCCACTCTGCTAGTGATGTGCAATGTTGATAGAGCTGTTACTGTAGTCGATTAGTCTATAATTCGATCATAAACTGTGCAATTTACATAAACAAGGGTCATAACATTTCAGAATGTATGTAACTGCAGATATCTTCGCCGCGGGCTGTAATTACCCCAGTTCTAGCCAGATAGTCGAATTCTGCAACCGAACCGCGAACAGGCGCGACGCGACGACCCGACGCGACACCGATAAAATAATTTCCGAGAAGTTTTCGCGTCGTGTCGCTCTGTACCAACACGATAAACACTAGTGTAATCTGATCAATACAGTGAGCTCACATGAAGTACGATATAATTAGCAATATTGCGAATTTGGGCGGGTCACCGCACACGCGTATCTCTGTACGCCTGTCTGAGTCTAATTTGACACGGAAATGTACCGAATTATCCGTTACCTGCTTATGAATTACACCTCATTTGACAATTTCAGGTGAACTGTATAATAGGGGCTGTCGAACTCACAGAAGGTACTTTAGGAAATTTTAACTGAAATTAAACATGCTTATTTTGATTTAATCTGCTATAAACTACTATAATTTTCTGCATGAGGTCTTGTGCTTCGGTTTTTTTTTTCAAGGTCGACTATGCCATTCATCATAGCTAACCTTACAACTGCTACTGCAATCAATTTACAATCCATTTAAGAATTGAATCGCTTTCGAAGTTTTGATGCTCGTTTAGATGATTATTTATTAGGTACTTAACTTAAATTCACTGATCGATTTCACTGCAATTCTAAAAAGTCAGTTCTATCTTGATTCATTTGACCATACAGCAAATCATTAAAAGATCAAATCCTAAACAAACTCGCTGCATGATAACTAATATTATAAACACGAAAGTGAGTTTTTTATTTGTTTGTTACGCTCTCACGCTAAACCGGCTTAACAGATTTAAATGAAATTTGACATATGGTTAGACCATAACCTGGATTAGGACATAGAATACTTTTAAGAACGCGAGCGAAGCCGCTGGCAAAAAGCTAGTAATATTATATTTAAATAAACAATTGATGAAATTTCTACTTAGTCAGTTTTAAACACAGTTCCGTTAAATATGAAGCACAATATGACTGGGATTATAAAATATACAAGCTGATCATTTTTGTCAACTGAAATCGTTTAGAAATTTACTTGTCTTACTGAACAACTTTCCCTATGACACCCGTATCCGATTCGCTCAGATGACTCGGCTTACCTACAAGCTGATACATGCTATAGATTACATAGATAATATTAGCTGTTAATACCTACATACATTGTATGTTACATCATCTCCTATGTATTTGACATACCTAGCAGTAATGTAAGGAGCTAGTGCCGCGAAATAAGCCATCATGTGTTATGGTCGTCAGTTATAGTCCATTCCGTTTAACGATCTCTTAAAATGGCATCGTGTTGAGCCGAATATGTGTTAAAAATTCCCCTATAATGACATAACGTGTGTAATCAGTGCTTTATGGTCTGATTACATTTCCGTAGTACCGTACCGTTTCCTGTGTAATAGGATATTGGAGAAAATAACCATTAAAAAAAACAATTGTCTTGCCCTTTTTGTCTCGTGTATTTCTAAATATTGCTCTAAAAATAAACGATTTCCATAAACTAATATGTTTATCTACAATCTGACCTACAGGTTTTATGAACTTCCATGGAATAAGTTACCAAAGGATAGGCATCTTTTAAACCTGCTAACTAATTCAGTCATGTGCTAGACCCACGATTTATCAAAGGGTCGCATCGAACTTGAAACTTTCTATTCTCACAACCTTTCGATAGGAATTAACGTGCTACAGGTACACGGGTACAGTTGGTGTCAAAAATATCAGGATGAATAGACGGTTCAAAATAATCTAAGCGCCTAAGAAAATATTTTTTTATCGAAATTGGGAAAAAATCTTGTTTGCCTGACAGTCTGAAATACTCCTTTTGTCAAAGATTTAGTAAAATTTTCTTGGTCGTTCAGTTAATTTTTGAACGGTCTGTTCATCCCGGTATTTTTGGCGCTGACTGTAAGTCATGTAAGTTATACAGGTATATACGAATACTGATTAGGGTCGTAGTCTCACGTGAGGTGATCGTTAATCTTACCTTTGTTTGAGCTTTTATCGACGCAGTATAGTGAGAGCTCTTTGTCGCCTTTATTAACAAGTGCGTACAATTTGTCTGTCTAAGTAGGTACATTTGCTGGTACGTATTTTCTACGTAAACTGTGCGACTGTTATGTCAATTTCGATTTTAAAACAATGTAGGTTATTTTACTAGAGTGAATTTAAATGGCTCAGTGGGGTCCCACTTCAGTAGCATCTCTTTTAAATGCAGTATTAAGTTCTCGCCCGAGAAATTTAAAACAATATACAAAATTAAACAAAACATCTTTATTTAAATATGCAAAACTGCCACTACAACCAGGCCTCAAGCCGAATACTGTCTACATTTCATGAATTTCTGAGTCGTTTAGATTTTTTCTCGACCTCTATGTAACTTTTATTATTTAGCTCAGTATCCACTTCATTTTAGTGGATGTCTTCATTCGTCATTAAACATTATTCATTTAATGTAAAAACTTAGCTTAAAAGTGAGATTGCTTTTTAGATTGCACTCTCTTTACTTAAATTGTAACCACATTGAATCTGAATTGAAATCTGAACCATTCGTTCCTCATGTAATTGCGCTATTTGAATATACAACAATAGGTAAGTGCATCGAATTAAGGTTAATTAAACCAATGACTATTAGTGTTCTCAATGAAAACGATGGACACAACAAACTCAACTCTATCACGCACCTAATAGAGATTATACCGGACGGACTAATGTGGGTGCAATCACGTAAATTGATAGCGATACTCTAGATAAATGTACGCATATTAGCTGTATATTGTTGCGATTTTTATGAGCACTTCATTCGTCCGTCCCGACATTTTATCACAGGAAAAATAAGCGCCACGTTTTTGAAGTTATAACGCGTCGATAAAACTATAATAAAATAAAAATTGACGTTCGACATTGGAATGTTATTTATAATTTCATATAAAATGTTATTATGGAACTCCCACGCTGTAATATCCTATAAACACTGATATTTTAACAGCCTTTTTCTATCGGCCAGCCGTAACTCTTCGGCACGCTTTACGGCAGGACGTGCGGCGCTCCGACCCGCGATTTTCCACAACATATTAGATACCAAAAGTAAATATTTTCTACTTTGGTACACTTTATTCCTTGTATTTTATTTAAATGGGATATTTTGCCGCTAAACCTACTTTAATATTGAGAATAAGCTTAAGAAAATGTGGAATGAATGAGTTGAACGACTGAACCAGAATAGACCGAAAAACATACACATCTTGAAGGAGATAAAACACGGGACTTCAAACGTCACCCTATAATAAAATTATCCTCCGTCCCTCTTACAAATTCCCTTTTCCAACTAATTTTACATAAATTATTTACTGAATAATTTCAGTTTAACCTTCATAATTAGTAATGTTTATTAAGATAACATTAGAGAAGCACAAAGGAGAAATAAAGCTACTTATACATCCATACAGAAAGGCTAATTTTAGCGAGAATGGCCGTTGTTTTGTGTCGGTATTAATCTTTTGTAAACCCAACAAAAGACGAAGATTGGGTGTCTTCAGTACGGCGAGAGTGATGTAAGAGCAGTGGAAGTGCTTTTAAGCTGAATTGTAGATGCTCTAATTAATAAAAAAAAATCGAGAGTAACAATAATACTTAATGGAAACCACCCATCATTATTTATACCTTTTCGTAAACTTTTACTAATAAATATGAGCCTTCGAATGCTTTGTAGTGAAAAATTGAATTATTAAAAAAAATATCGATTTATTTTTATTTATAGAAATACAATAAACAATCTACCACTAACATATAGATATTATGTACAAGTATAATAAAAAAGGGCAAAAGCTCATCGGGGATCAAAAAATTCTTCCGCATCGCTGTCACTAGGAAAAGTGCCCAAAAGACTGGCAGCGTTTTATAAAATGTTGGTTTAAGCCCCATTAATTTTAGTACAAACTTAATTACTAGACGAGTACAGATCAGTCCCTCTCCAGAAACTAAATCTTTTATTTAATTAGAACTATTTAAAATAGTAGCTTATTCTTATGGGATTATGTTGCCGTGCGATGGCCATGTCATTCCATTTATTAAAGAAATAAAGATGACAAATAGATGGCTACGAATAAATGTGAGATCTAAATGTAAGACTTGATTTTACATTAGATCTCATATCTTTTTGCGGTAGAAGAACTGTGTTGCGAGACTTGCATTTTTTTTACATATTATATTTTTGTTGGGATCTCATTTCTTTTTGTATACCCCGATACTGATACTGAACCTACATCAGTTTAATAAAACGTGTGTATTGTGTTTTGTGTGTCTATCTACGGCATCGGTAGGTAGATAGGTCCAAAAGGTTCTTATACCTAATTATTGTCGCTTCTTCATTCATTTTCAAGGCTGTTTAATTGACAACTATATAAGTAATTTTGTAATCCAATATAAATAATATGCGATTACAAAGTTAATTATGTAGTTCGTATATCAAGAAAATGGAACTGAAATTGCGGTATATATTAATTATTCTTTGCTTTATAGGCTAAACAGTAATTGAGTTCAAAATTTGAAGTTTGTGTGTCTGCTAGAAGTACCTTAGAATTTTGATGATCGGTGCGTGAGTGAGTCAGTATGTCAGTGACAAAATTAAGGAACTTTGACCTGCAATAGTTCTTAAACTACGAATTCAAATTGAATGTAATTTGGGAATATACTTAGTCAGTGAAAATTCAGGCTTCTAGCTTTATCCACAACGAAGTTACAGGGGGTTGAAAATGTCCTGAATGGCTTCGAGAAAAGATGATACGGCTGTGCTTTATGTTTGTTTTGCTTTAGTTGGCCGCACTGCCGCACCCCCCGATTATACTTTACGGAATGTGGAGTATAACTCGTTACACTTCTACCTACTCTTTAGGGAGAGAGAAATTGTATCACAGTACGATTCGGGACAGTACATTTCCAGATATCAAACTGCCTAGCAATACAACTCATGTTAAGCCCCCAGATTTCAGGATAGCAAAACGTCACAGCAATACATCAGTGCAATGTTTTACGTTGGCTTCTATCTCAATTCTGAATCGGGCCATCAAAATAGTTAGGAAACCATGACTGTACGTTGTGTTGCCAACATCGGTCATTGAAGGTAGGGATTCGGTCCATTATGAACCAGGCTGGGACGTTTACTGCAGAAGTTAAGCGGCAATAAATACAATAAAATAGTAGCGTCTTGTAGCCCGCCAACTTCATTGACGAATGCATTCTTATTTTTTATCGTGTAGGCATTCATCTCTGGTTTTGGAAAGAACTCTACGAGAACAGCTTAGAACATGGTAAATTTACCTTGTCAACAAAGGACCCTCGGGGTGTGCCAGATGTGTTAAAATCAGTGCTCCTTAATATTATTATGCTTCACAAATTAATAGATTACCTACAATGATGGAGTCCAATGCCCAATTTGGTTAGAAGATTCTATCTTGTACCTATTGTTTAGGTAATTGGGAAACAATTGGTTATGACAGCTGACCTATTTACATCTTCAAAGCATGCACAAAACTAGGCTATAGGAAAGCTAATTGTAGCAGCTGGTTCCAGTAAAATTTTGCCAGTTTTCACTGTAAATAACTGCTCTATATAAATCTTCTAAGTCAACAGCTTTGTTGGTAGAACGGTGAATACACAATAGACTTGTTTAGAGATACATACAAGTATTGTTTGGAGTATCAACAGACAATGTGTACAGAATAATGCATATTCGTAATTCCTCTAATGCTTAGATGTCATCCCTTATTATCTTGCCCCGTAACATGCGACCTTCCTCTCAACATGTGTCAAAGCACTAAGAGGTGTAAGAATTGTACCCTGAATGACTGTATCATTAGGTAATCCGTAGTAAGAAAAGAAAAGAAAAAGTTGCGATAATGTTTCTTGATTAAGAAAGTATTTTCTTGAGTTTATTTTTTATTTTTTGTCGCTAAAAATCAGCGCTGGGTCTCTGTCTGGCATGGGGTCGCAGCATTATGCTGAGCGATGGCCGTTTTGCGTGGATGTAACGCATATTTTCCCCCAATTTGTTATATACGTGTTTTTTTTTACCTTTCTTTGAATCATGTTTACCGCAAATAAACGAATTGTCTTTCTTTTTTTTTCTTTCTTTCGTAGTCGTGTTTAAAATTATGTTCAGAAAAATAACCCTTATTTATTCTTGTAAGTCAGTATTTATGAAAGTTTTTGATCATATACTTAGAGACCATTGATAGAACAAGAAACATACTTAAACAAGTCGTTACTCATTCAGTCCTTAGATAAAATCACATGGCATAATATATTAGGTTGCATTGTACCAAACACTTTGAATTAGAGCAAGGCAAAGGTCGAAATACCTTTGAAAAGAATGTAGTTAAACTGCTTATTAGAACTTTGACACCAATATGACTTGCGAGTCATGTTTGTAAACTAAAGTTTGACGTGGCACATTACGAAGAAAACTAAAATGTTTAATTAATACAATATTATTACGATGTTACAAATTTAATTTTGAAAAAGCAAAAAGCAATTTAATCAGACATGATATAGATTTTTACGAACTTTACCATTTGGAGACTTTAATAATAATATGGGCTTAGAGGTCAAGGAAATTAAGAACATAAGCAAAAAGGCGTTACTTTAACAATGTACATATTAAATAAATAAATAAAACTTTACGAATGTTGGTCTTTAGATTTTAATTATGACGTAAACCAAGATAAACCTAGGATAAAGAATAAACGTGACGATGCAAAAGCTGTCAAGAAGAACATAAAATTAAATCACTCAAGACCTCTCGTACATAATGAACGTAATTTTCACCATCTCTTTATGAATCAGTTTCACTTATGCGCCCCATTAAAAGTTTCAAGTCGGTTTTCTTAGCTTCGCAGATCTCCTGAAACCGGAGTTATAGTGGTGATTTTTCTAGCTTATTGTTGGAAATTGCCGTCATTTACCTTTTTATATTTCTGCGAACTGCGGCCGACTGCCTTACGGGTTGGATTTGGCGTAATTTCAGTAAGCTATTTGGAGAACTGCTCGGCTTTATTAAAGTATTATTTATGGATAAAAAGTTTGTTTATGGATTTAATAAAATAAATAAGAGGTATATGTGGTGGTTTTTATTAATCAATGAGAGTAATTAGAGATATAACACATGTTAACTTTCTTAAACTTGTTCTTGCAAAAAATGGCAGTACAGCGCTAGATTCATAGAAACAATCTGTGGATCAATAAATCATAAAATAAAACAATCTTCATAGAAACAAATCTGTTTGTTTGTCCTCTAGGGACTCCGAAAGGGCTGGACCGATTTTGATGTCTTTTATAGGGTATTCTGAGGACGCCCGCGACGGTTTCTGGCCCAAAGAATATATATAAATAAAATGACTTTTCAACGCAAATGACGGTGCAGCTGTCCATAATAAAATAATACGGATCATTCTGGAGTGACCCGTATTAGATTTTAGACAGTTCAGTTCACGATCTACACTTGTGATACTGGTATCACAAGTGTAGATCGTTCGCAGGGGGCAGCGCAGGTGCGGTCAGATTATAAGCCAGATGAGATCATTCCACAGTCAATTGCTGGCTCAATCGCCTCTCAATTAGGTAATTGTAGTTATGAGCACGCTACGCGTCCTGCCCGCCTCCGACTGACAACAATGTAACTGCTTACTGCTCGATTACTCACCTGATGGTACGAATTAACTGGTGTCGTAGCTAAACAGCTGCGAAAGTTGAAAAATGGGGCGAAACTGTATAATGTGGAGGTCTTTAGAGAAGGATTACATAGTGGACAATAGTGGACATAGAAAAACTTCACGGGTAACAGATGTATGGAAGGAAAAGACATTCAGCGCTGACCCCGAATAAATTGGAATAATTCTAGAAAGTAGGATGAGGACATAGACAGATTGATTTTATTTTATGATGCCATACCGAATTCTAATAATCTATCAGAATTCGGAATGAAAATGAGTCGTTACTAGGTCTGGCTAAGCAAAGAAATCGAATATAGAATAGAATATTCATTTATTTGCTCAGAATGTAGGTTTTTACAATAAGGTGGTTACAAATATTAAGATACATTCTACCATTTTGCCATGCAAACATTGATGCAGTTCATCATCAAATATACAAACATTGATACATAACTAAAATTTATCTGCTAGAAAATCCGATCCGGAGTAGTAACATTTATTTAATAGAAGTACAGTTAGTTTCTTTTTGAAAGTTGTTACTGGTTCTTCTTTTATGGCATTAGTGTGGTTAAAAATAGTCGGTGCCATACCAAAAACACTTTTCCTCAACAAAGCAGTCCTGGGCCACTCTTATTTGTATTGGCCTCTCAGTAGTAGGACTAAAAGATTATGATACTAGGATTTGTAGTAGCATTCTATAACAGTCCCTAACTTCTACGATGTCTCTTCTTTCTTCTTCTTTCTTTCTTCTCTTCTTCTTTCTTTCTTTCTTCTCTTCTTATTCTTTCTGTTTGCTAAGGTAAGCGGAACAGGTTACTAAATATATCCACTTCTATTGTATTTTATAATGGAATTCCGCAAGGTCACGCCTGAATCAATTAACTATCTTTGCTAAGGTTGCTGGTTGTCATTGGAAAAATCCTTTGGACCGTTCAATGTTGCTGTGGGCTTTATTAAAAGACCCACGTTCAGAGTTTAATATGATGATGACACCATGTTTCCTTCCATGAGCAATGTAAGACTACCGTATGAAAACTTTGATACATAATAACCTATGTAGCTCAATGACTATGAATTATTATTCATAGTCATTGTAACGTGAAAGTTGGCGTGTCCGTTCTCTAGTTTATTGAAGAACTTTGACATATTTTATGACGAATACTTTGAATTCCACGTGTCAATGTGCCGCCATAGGTTTAATTGCTTAAAATAAAACTCTCTTACTTAAAATAAAAAGAGAGCAAAAGGAATATAATTTTGTACGGTTTTTTGGAAACTTTCTTGCGTTTTTGCTTTCATGTGAAGTTAACGTAACAAATACTTCTCATGTGAATATAACATTTTCTAGATCAGTTTCATCAATATTCTCTCTTGTTATATATGTATGTATATTTATTATGTGACCTATCAAAAAACACTAATTGTTGTATTTTTATTATTTGCAGATTCTACTGGGATCTGTGTATGTTACTACTGCTCGTGGCCAATCTGATCATCCTGCCAGTCGCCATCTCCTTCTTCAACGATGACCTCAGCACGCGCTGGATTGCCTTTAATTGTCTTTCCGACACCATATTTCTTATAGATATCGTTGTTAATTTTAGAACAGGTACGCATTCATTATAAATATTTACACAAAACATCCGGATTGTATATCTAGGGCAAAAGATTTGATTATGTTATTTTCTCATCTTTCCAGGAATAATGCAGCAAGATAATGCAGAACAAGTGATATTAGATCCCAAGTTAATAGCGAAGCACTATTTGAGGACATGGTTCTTCCTTGACCTCATCTCTAGTATACCACTAGATTATATATTTTTGATCTTCAATCAGGTAAACGTACGTTGCAATTTGGCCGTGTTGTTCTTATTACTATAGTTTTAAACTGTCTTTTATGTTGTTGATATTCTGTTTCAGCTTGGGTGTTCATTTGTTTTATAGACAATATGTTATTATTGTTTTCATTTTGTTTTTGTTTCTCATTGTGAACTTTTACCCAACCGCCACGAGAACCTGTGCGTCATCGTGTATTCAATTTAGTATTTGTATTATCAGGGTCTAAGAGAACATGCAAAGGTTTGATTAAAGCACACCACTTTCATTCTCATCGAAGTCTGTTCTATTTAATTTATATAATTTCGACACACTCAGAATATCACCTGCACGTCATCATCAGTAACCCATATGATTTTTGGATGTTATTCTATTCTCCGCTGTGTAAGCGACCTACGTATCCGATTATGTGATCGTATGGGATACTTAATCCTTTTCTAAAAACTTTTGAAGATTTTAATCAGCACTTTCTAACTTATTGCACGAGCTATTCTAAAATGCTTCCACTAAATTGCACTCTGTTGTTCCGAAGGTGTTTATTGTATATCTTTATAATTTGGTACCTAGGTATATACAGTTGTATTTCCTATTCTAAGCTCTACATTGGTCACATGCACGTCGTCTTCTTTCTACCTCCTAATATTTGGTTCTCTACCTTCAGAGTTGTATACAGCATGGTCTCAAAGCTTCCTAATGTAACGATTACCACTTCTGAATACTTTTGGTTTCCTATTTATCATATATAACATGTCTTGGGTTTTATAATTATACGTATATATTTTTGATTTGTCTTTTGGTTTTAACTTTATAACAGCTACAACACGACCAAATTGTAATAATAACAATTTACACTGACAAGTCTAAATGACCCTCTATATAACTTATAAATTGCATCAGTACTGAAGCTTAATATGATAGATTAGCCACTGAAGGATATTTACAAGCCTATTATTCTTTACATACTATACAGCTTTCACTAATAATAGACAGTGTTCCCAACTTGAAACTCTACTAAAATTGTAAATTTACAAAACATAATTATAACATGTTTATTATGCTTCAGCACTTTTCTTTGGCTGACAAAATCTTTCAAATACTGCAATTATGCATGTCTTCAACACTTCGTCTGTATAAAATTAATAGGAATAGCGGCTAGTTGCGATGCTCTTAACGTTTGAACACTTTTAGAGCATCAATAGGCTAATCATCACCATTAAAATTGTGTGTTTTTGTGTTGACAGGACTTTAGTGAAAGCTTTCAAATTCTTCACGCGGGTCGTGCGCTAAGGATACTTCGGTTAGCAAAACTACTATCTCTGGTGCGGTTGTTGCGGCTGTCCAGGCTCGTCCGATATGTATCACAATGGGAGGAAGTATATGTAAGCTATCATGCTCTTCTGACCCACATACGATGGGTTCTCCCTAACTAATTGCCACTAACACTGCTCTAATATACATTACGCTCACATTTACTAACACGACATGACTAAATACGCTACTAAAACTTACTATAATATTGGATTAATTATTTGCAATAATGAAGATTTTTTCAAAATTTTTATCGACTGTGATATCTTGAAATTGGCTGTGTACGTGATTTTGATGAAAATTGTTGTGATAATGATGAGTAATAATGTTAACTGTTTTAGCGTAGTGATCCTAATGACGTAATATGGAGTTTTGTTGTAATCCTGTATTATACCATTGATCCCGCCCCCACTGTATGTGAGCCCCACGTCCCGCTCTGCACTTCTCTACTGCTTCTCTGCAAGCTTCTTTCTGCCTGAGCACGCTCTCACTCGTGAAGTCTGATCTATCTCTTGTTTCTGCGCCCGCGCCGCGAACCATGCCCGCGACGTGTCCGCCGACCCGAACCGTCCCACACTTGCCAACATGACATATTATTTGCCAAAATGTTAATATTATGTTGCCGCTTTTAAAGCTTCTAGTACTACTGGTGCACTGAAGCTGACGTTCTGCAAATACTTAATAAAAATCAATACTTAAACGTCATAAAACATAGTCCATGAGTAATCTTACGCGACGAATGAAATCGAACGCCTTCCAATACCTGCCTATTCAGTGAAAGTGAGCACGTAGTTTCCGAATTATATGTAGACCTTTAGAGGAAAAAGCAACTCGCATTTCGAGAATTACACCTCGCCTCATAAGAAGCTAATGAAACAAATCATTACCAGCAACTGTTGCATAACATTAGAAAGTTAGAATTGGCAACACAAAGAGTAGGTAGTGGTTACGTCCGAACAACGTACAACCAACGGTAACGAAGCGGAGAGTCAGTGAGAAGTGGAGTACGGGGAGGGTGTGGCGACGACAACGCAGTGACGGTGTTGTGTGCAGATGAGCCCCGCGCCGCAGCCGCGCGACGAGCCGGGCGACGCGGACGGCGGCTCGCGCGACCTCGCCTCGCAGGTGCAGCATGCCCCGCCGCGCGCTAGCGCATCTGTAGGGGACTAGCCCGCGTCCGCTCGTCTCGGTGTTAGTGCATCCTGTGTGTGCCTGCACGCGCCCCAGCCCCGCCCCGCACACCTCGCGCGACCTTTGCCCGCCGACCCCTCCGCGCTTCGGGCGCGCCTGGCTCTCTTCCTACTATCTCGTGTTTCTCGCTTGTTTTCTAGATCTTGCAGAATCTTCAAAAAAAGCGCACGGAACGGAGGGGACGTCTCAGCTCCGACGTTGCCAACAAAAAGAAGGGTGGCACCAAAAGCAATCTAATCTTCAAGGTAACCAGGGTCGGCACGAGCCGGCGCGCATGTGCTCGTTCGCCCGCTTAGCATGTTGCCGGCGGCGCCACCCGGCGTCCCTTAGTCCGCTGCGTTCGCTTCGCTTTCTCTCTTTCTTTGGCGTTTCTGTTTCCAACCCTCGTCCCGCCGGCGGCCGCGCGGGCTGAGGCGCGCAGGGTGCGGTCGCGCGACCGCGCGGCGGCCGCGGCCGCGCGACCGCCACCACGCCGCCGCCACGCATGCTCACTCGACAACTCGTTTCACGCGTTCATATTTTATTTATCACTTCTTTACGACTCCATCGGTAGAGAATCATCGCGATGCTTGACCTCGAGTGTCCTTGTCGCGCGCAGTCCGCACGGCTTCCTTTAGAGGCGACATCACCTTTGTTGCTGACCCCGTTAATGTATTTTCTTCTCTTTTCAGTTCCTCAACATGGCATCAGTTTTCATGCGGATATTCAACCTGATCTGCATGATGTTGTTGATCGGACACTGGTCCGGTTGTCTACAGTTCCTCGTTCCTATGCTTCAAGGATTCCCACCAAACTCCTGGGTTGCAATAAACGAACTGCAGGTCAGTGTTATTCAAATGTTAATTTTAAAGATTCAGCTGTACTCTGAATTGTTGGAACAAAGAAAAAGATGACAAAGACGTGAACCCTTCGAGATCACAGGTGTTACGACAATGCTTGTATGTAGATACCGCTCTTGTATGAACACGAAAGGATCAAAACAGTGTTTATAAACAATTTTTATCTAGAAACAATTAAACCTATTACCTGTAGACTAAATCTGCGACCACTGTTGACAAAGTAGTTAGTTAAAATAACCACATAAAATAACGGGAAATTATGATAACTTTCCAGGAGGCTTTTTGGCTAGAACAGTACTCGTGGGCACTGTTCAAGGCCATGTCACACATGCTGTGTATCGGGTACGGCCGCTTCCCGCCGCAGTCGCTCACGGACATGTGGCTCACCATGCTGTCCATGATCTCCGGAGCCACCTGCTACGCACTCTTCCTTGGTCACGCCACCAACCTCATCCAGAGTCTTGACTCTTCACGAAGACAGTACCGAGAAAAGGTATACCTGTAACTCTTTTATAGCATCCTTTGCATAAAACCAATCACCATTTTAGTAGATTTTTCCTCCTAACCTCTTTCCTAATGTCGGAGATAAATCGTTATGAACACCTGCAGAGTCAACTTTAAGGACATAAATCGGACGAAGTTTCAGTAAAAGAACTTCTGAATAAGTATTCCATGATAAGTCTCAATCTATACCATTACATCAGAATCGTACATGCATGTGTTTGACTAAATTTTCTATGTTATATCCCCATCTAATAAATCGATCACTAAAGCCTTCATTGCCTGTTTCAGAGATTAGACGTGAGTACAAAGAGAATGTTTGTTTAGTGTTTCACTGGTTGTTATTACAGATTCAATCATCTGCACCAATACTCATGTCTCCCATCAAAATAACAAAGTCATTATTTCGTACATTTCACAAATATTAACGGGTGTTCATAACTGTTTACTTCCATGGGTACTAACTGCTGGACTCTGTTCGTTAGGGATATACATATACACACGTGTATTGTTGATGAGTCTGTTTGCAGGTGTGTAGTTTGTCCTTCAATGTAAAGTGAAGTTGTCGGTTGTCGCTAACAGTCCGTTGTTTTTGAAGCATGATTTTATATTTGCTGTAGGCGTGTGTAATTCGCGACATTCCATTGTTTCACGTTTTATAGCTTCTTGTGTACGTATTCTAGGTGAAACAAGTGGAGGAGTACATGGCGTATCGGAAGCTGCCTCGAGAGATGCGACAACGGATCACGGAGTACTTCGAGCACCGGTACCAGGGCAAATTCTTCGACGAGGAGCTGATCCTGGGCGAGCTGAGCGAGAAGCTGCGGGAAGACGTCATCAACTACAACTGTCGCTCGCTCGTCGCCTCCGTGCCCTTCTTCGCCAACGCCGACTCAAACTTCGTGTCAGACGTTGTGACCAAATTACGTTACGAAGTCTTCCAACCTGGTACGTTTTTATATTGATTGAACAACGTTTACAAGTTTATACAAATGCTAGCTTTTGCCAGCGGCTTTGCCCGCGTGGAGGTCGGGAATTGTCCCACCAAAATAAAAAGTATCCATTGTCCTAACCAAGTCATGGTCATGGTTTATCCGTGTGCCAAATGTTATCTAAATCTGTTCAGCCATTTAGGCCTAAAAAGACGACAGACCGGGTTATACTAGCATTTATAATATTAGTATAAATGTATAGATTTTAAAAGGTTACATTTATATAATCAAAATACTCATGTATCCAATTTTATGATTTCAGGTGACATCATCATCAAGGAAGGAACCATCGGGAGCAAAATGTATTTCATTCAAGAAGGCATCGTGGATATCGTCATGGCTAACGGAGAGGTGGCCACGAGTTTGTCAGACGGTTCCTACTTTGGTGAAATCTGTCTTCTAACGAACGCTCGTAGAGTGGCTTCCGTCCGCGCCGAGACGTACTGCAACCTGTTCTCCCTATCCGTGGACCACTTCAACGCCGTGCTCGACCAGTACCCGCTCATGCGACGGACCATGGAGAGCGTGGCGGCCGAACGACTAAACAAGATAGGGAAGAACCCCAATCTGGTGGCGCACCGGGAGGACGACACCACCTCCGAGGGCAACACCATCAACGCCGTGGTGAACGCGCTGGCGGCCGAGGCCGAGCACGTGAGCCTGTCGGACGACAGCGTGGCGCGCCTGTCGGAGCGCTCGCTGGGCCTAGCGCTGCAGCCGCTGCAGGCCGCGTCGTGCCGCATGGCGGGCGTGGCGCTGCCGGGCCTGGGCGTGGCGGCGCAGCTGCCGCGGCCCAAGTCCGAGCACGACTTCAGCGCCGCCGCGCCGCTGTCGGGCGGCGCCGCCTTCCACAAGTCCGACGCGGGCATCGCGCCCTGACGCCGCACGCTGTGCTAGTGCGCGACATAGCAATACTAGGCTTAGTGCGAGCGTCCCGCGGCGCGCTCGCTAGTTGTAGCGTAGACACGAGTATTATAGCTGCGACTTCGCCGGGCGGACTCCGCGCCGCCCGTTGAATCTCATTTTGTGATCTTATACTTAATTCTCCTGTGTTATAATTTAGGTTAAATTTTATATCATTGACGCTGTGAGGAATCGACGAATACGTGACGTATTCCGATTGTATAGATATACCTGTTATATATTGAAGAATGATACTATTGAATCTTTATAGAGATACCTTGCCATTAAAAGAGGAAATAATTATATAGACTAGACTGAAATGTAAAGATATCACTATTTTATGCTTTGTTGGCGTATGAAATAGACCTCTATTGTTGATGCGGAATATTCGATCGCGAAGGTAAGTACGAAGTGTATAAACGTTCCTGATTATCACGATTCAGAGATTATTATATTGGAAGCTCTTTAATTATAAAGTTGGATCGTGAGAGGGTAGACGTGGAGTGAGGCGAGAGGGCGCGGGTCGCCCGTGCCGCGCCACGCACCGCACACAGCGGCAACGAACCCGAGCGGCCGCGCGGCTCTCGGCACCGCCGGCTCTTGGCACCGGGCGCTCTCAGCACCGCCGGCTCTTGGCGTCGCCGGCTCTCGGCACCTCCGGCTCTCGGCACCGGCCTCGTAACCGGCCCGAGCTGTGTCGGCGACTGTAGTCGGTGCATTTTAGCATGGCAGTAACGGTCATTGACCTATACAGATACTAGTACGAATTTTTTTTTGCGCTCTCTCTCCAACTCCTAAGCAAAGGCCTCCCTCCACTCCTTTCATCTTTTGGGAGCCTGCGTGTCATCCTTCTAGTTTTGTCAGAACCAATCCAGCTCGTCCCGCCATCTCCTACGTGGTCTGCCGCGACCCCACCTCACTGTCTCAGGGCACCAGTTTTGTGCTATTTGGGCCCACAGTTTGTTCATGCATGCGGCAGACTATCCTGCCGTCCCATTTCAGTTTGGCAGCCTTTTGAGAAACGTCAGCTATCTTTGTTTTGGAGCGCGGTGTTGTGTTTTAGTTGGGCAGCCTTTAAAGACCATTTACATCCTGAATATCTATCGTTGTTGTCAAGATTCTTCATTAATGAAGACCGAAACATAGTTAATTGTCAAGTGATATGGAAATGGCAATGACTGCTATAGCTATGCTAAAACGCACCAACAAGAGCCTGCGCTCGTGCGGGCCGAGCTCCGGCGGCGGAGCGGCTGCGCCCGCGCCTCCACTGCACAAGCGACGCACAACTGAACAGAGCCTCACGCGCGATTCCAATAGCACACGGTTGCTTTCTTCATTTAATTATAAGTAGTATCTACCGATAATCGGCATAACTAGCGCAAACAATTCTCTCAGTTTCTTAAGTAGAGGTGGATCAGTAGCGCTTCGAATCTTTTGAGAGTCGTTTCTGTATGTAAATATTGTAATATCGAGGATTTGCCTTAGCGCGGTTCGTTTGAGCGGAGTGTTAGCGGGCGCTCGTTCGAGCGGCCCAGTCAATTATCCGAGCGCTCGCATTGCGCGACGGACGTCTCGGTTCTCGATGCACTACTACACTTCATACCTTGTTTTTAATTGTAGGTGAAAATAATTTATTGTCGATAGTGATCATTTCGTAGGAGTAAGTAGGCCGGAGCGTTAACAAATTCGGACGAATTACATTATGTGATAGAGCAGCGGTCGGCTGCGCGGGCGCCGCGGCCGCCGGCTCGGCGACACCACAGTACTAGTAGGTAGATCCAGTAGATAGCGCAGTTACCGCATGACACTGATTGTTTGACTTGAACTTATCTATCGTTTGATTCTTTCGATAGCCACTTTAGTTACTTCTGGCAATGATATTGGCTTACCGCAAACGCTTATACATTTTTGAATAACTTAGCCTAATTTAGGTACTATTTAATATAATGAGCTACATATCCTAGCGAGGCTCAGTCCAGCATTAGAACTGTCGCCGAGCCGACGGCCGCGCCGGCGTCGCAAACTTGGGCACGAATCATCGTTGACTAATTCTTATAGTGTCATGACAATTTGTAAAGATGGTTTTGCAAATGTTGACTTTTTAGCCAAAATATAGTTAATGAATGACGAACCAATACGCAGTAGCTTACTTGTAGATGAACGCAGCCTAGTTCTCAGTTCTGGCGACTAACACCAATAGATACTTTGTACTCGTGAGATATTTATACAATAAATTGGTCTTAGCAGAGTGACTATCTGTCAATTTATCTACAAAGAGAAATATAATTGCGTTTCATTCCCAGAAGCATTTATTTATTGTTGTTTTAACTACCTAACATTACCGCTTTTGTAAATTATATAAATTTTATAGAAGAGATCTATTTTTATTGTGAAGTTGATCTACTGGATAAGTAAAAACCTATATGAAATTTATTTCTTTTAAATCTGAACTGTTATTTGTTACATATTTTAATAATTTCTGGTAACTATTGTCACCAAAAGTGCTCATCGCTGTCAAGAAAATTAGAGAAAAAATGCATTAAAGAATGAAGAAAACCGCTCCTTTGTTTGAATTACTGACTATTACCTTACCGATTATCCTATTACCTAGCTTACCTACAATCCATCATCGACCTCTGTTGGATAAATGGCTAATAAATACCTAAGCCCCCAGCACGCGGATCATGACAACCATAGAAACGGGTTTTCTACGGGTTTTGTCGACGGAAGAATAGACAGAATGACAGATTGTAATTGTTTATCTGTCATTTGGTCTATTCTTCCCTCGACAAAACCAGTTTCTATTGTGGTCATGCTAAAGCGTGCAGGCCTCAAATCGAGTAGGTACCATAAGTATCTACGATAAAACTGTATTGACTATCAGGGGTCTAATGAATCCATCATTTTGATGCTTGTTGCACTTATAAGGTCAGAATTAAAAATTACCCCAGTGTGTTTATAGCATAACTCTGATATGTAGATTCATAAACACAAATGTGAAGGTAGTCAAAAATAGACTGAAAATTATTAAAAAGTCATTTGGATTACCTAGTAATTAGGTGAACACAGCAAGGCACATTTTAGGCACACTTTTACTCAACTCTTAAAACCTTATAATCACATAGCATAGTACAAACGAACCTAAACAGCCCTATACCTAAACACCCACCCCCACCCTCCTCCCTAATCTACATAAATGAATAAATAGGTCAATCAACCAATGAACTCAGCCTTTCGCAGTCCACTGCTGGACATACTAAGCCTCTCCCAGGCTGCACCACAACACCCTGTCATCCGCCTTCCACATCCAGTCCGTCCCAGCCACCTTCTTAAGATCGTCGGTCCATCTAACTGGGAGCGTCCCACACTACGCTGCAAATAAATAAATGGCTAAGCGTTCCCATACAAAAACACTAGGAAGTATGATTTCGATAGCCAAGTACATAGTAGGTAAGTCTAAATAAGTACAAAATCTCAGCTGCAAGCTACACCATTGCATTCAAATAGAGCCACAAAACAAGCGATCTCACGAAAATGATCCAATACCATAATTAGCAAACTGTGTCCGGGAAACAGAAATCAATGTGAAGGGGAGGAGAGGTGCGATACCACTGGGACACTCCACTGTGTAACAGCGAAGTGCAAGAGTTAGTATGAATGCCACAGAGTATATAATCTAAAGGGTTATATAATATGTTTAAGGGAGTGGTGGATGCTTTTATGAGTGTAACTTACTCCTAACATAAATCTAGTCACTTGTATGATAATTGCTAACACAAATCTTTTAACCAAAACGCATGAAAATCATGTAAAAAAGAGTACCTGCCGTAGGTACATAAATAAAAACGTTTATTTTTTTGTACGGGTTGTGCAGAATTGTGTCGCAGGGGGGTTCTAAAGAGATATCAGCAGAATTGATGGGGTCCGCTAGGGCCGATGCCTGCCGTGGTTGCGAAGAAGCTCGAAAGGGATATCGGGGGAACACGGCAACTGAAGGAACACGGGTGGGTCTTGAAAATATCGGGATCTCGTTTTCGAAATCGAGATTTCGCCTACTTTTGATTATAGAAATAATTAAAAAAATGTTAATAAGTCGTGAAAGTCGTCTGTGTGCGCAAGCTATTGTAATAACCATTTAATTAGAACTAGCGTTATCTATGGTAATAAGGCAGATGCTAGCAGATGTAATGGACAAAGTTCTACTTGTGTCCTTCACGGACCACACCATGTCGTAGGGGGTATTAAATTATCATATAATTATATAATCATAGATATAATGAAATTTGTGGTAATTTATGATATTCGTAGTTAGGTATATCATATAATATCATAGACATATCTATCTCAATGTATCATATGATAGTGTAATAACCCTTAAGGTGGAACCTTCGACCATGCCCGCGAAATTCAAATGTTCTTATGTTTTTTTCATTTTGTAGGTCAGTCTCAGATCTCATGTTAATGATTGATTGATTGGCGGTCATAAAAGATGGAGGAGGAAGGCCCCCTCCATTTCTTCCACATCTCACGGTTACCTAAATAACATATAAAACTATTTGCTGCTAAGAATGTCAATTTCGTAAATTTATGACATTATACACCATCACTGAGAATTGTATTTACGATTTTAATTATTAACATTCTGTAAATATATATTTATTATTTTTACTACCGCAAATCAATCAATCATTAACATGAGATCTGAGACTGACCTAGAAAATACAAAATTATGTACCCATATTAAATGACTATTTAACAATTTCATTTTATCTTTATCTATGATCATTTATTTGATAGTGTAATACTAACCGTAGATAATTTTGTATATAATAAAATTATCTATGACTCGGGTTGGTCCCGTAGTGTTGCTCTAACTATTAATTTTAATCCGTTCCAAGGAATTTATGGTATATTTGTTGAATACCAGTTTGCTTCAGAAAACGGCTTTAATTGCATAGTTTTTATTTTTACTGAAATGGTGCTGCTTTATCAGCCAGCTAAGTAAATATTACGTGAGTACTGTGGAACTACAGCAACTTGTCGAATCGAAAAATAATCTATTATAAAAAAAACAATAACCCCACGTAAGCACGGACGTAATAAATCGCGGCGATTTAGCGCCGAGAGTTGAAACTCCAACAGTGTTTTTTCAACGCGCTGGGACGAGAGTGCGTCCCAGCGGGTTGGATTCTCAACGCTCGGCTTAACACCGATAGTTGAAAATCCAGTGCGCGATAAAATCCCGCCGCGATTTTATTACGTCCGTGCGAACGTTGGCTAAGCCTGACATAGCCGAGATAGATAGAATAGAGCGTCGCACAATGATTGTTGATATAGTGATTCCGCATGACGAGAACCTTGTGAAGCTGAGAAAGATAAGTAAACTTAGTATCTTGACCTGACTCACGAGGTTGTCGACAAGTGGGATGTGAATACAGCAGTTATTGTGCCAATAGTCGTGTCGGTCAATGACATACTAGGGAAGAGCCGCGAAACACCTGACGATGCTCTCGTTAGGCAGTTGGATCAAGAGTTTGATCCATAAAGTTCTACTTCTGCAAATGGCGCGTATTCTTAGAATGTCTTCTCTCTCAGGAACCGACCACTGGTAGCTTGGACCTTAATCCCGATACCGGTGAGCTACTACAATTTTCTTTTATGTTTTTGGTAAAAATATTTAAAAATGTAATTTATATGTTTATTTGAAATGAAAGAAAAAATATAAGATTTACACGTACTTAAAATTCCTGCTATTTTATATACATATACATATTATTATTATTTGATAGAATCATAGGGCTTAAAAAATTCACCGGCGTTAAACTGGTAATCAAACATTTATTCTTGGCAACATCGCTAAAAGCTGTCAGACAGATTGTCAATTCGTCAAGTCAAATGTGAAATGTCGCGTATTGTCTTGTCAATGTCAACGCGACCGTCTTCCGTCTTCTGATAATGTTTTGATCGTGCTTGGTGCTCAGTAATTCACTATGGATTGGGGAATTAATGTTTTTAATTGTATATTGCAGTGATTTAATCTAAACGTACAAATATTAATCCAAGTGCACTTTAAACAAAAGGTTTATAAAGAAGAGATAGCTGTTTTTAAACAATAATTTGAGTGATTATTTTAGTGCCGCAATGTCGTCGACAAGACGTGCAAGAATTAAAGCTGTTACCTCATTACCGCCCCGGAGAAAGAATAACGATGTCGTAGACATCACCAAAGCTAAAATTCTTGAGAAAGAAACAATTGAAAAGCCGATTAGAAGTCCTAGAACGCCACGAGGTTCTATTAAAGCTCAAGATAACTTTGACAGACGTTCCCCGAAACCTGCTTCTCCATTAAAATCGCCTCGCCCTGTAAACAATGTCTTTAAATATCAAGCAGAGAGAGTGCCATCGCCTTTAGCCCAGACTGAGGTCATAAAAGAGGTTGCAGTCACTCCAAAAAGGTCTGAAAAAGTGTCGGTTATTACAAGTATTTATAGTGTGAAGCCTAATATATTTGTGTCACCGAGAAACGTCGGGAGTCCTCTCAGGAGGCATGTTGTGTCACCTCTGGTACACAGCTCTAAGTTAGAGGTGAATGTCCAAAGATTGACACCAGTCACACCTGAGAAGCCGAAACAAAAGAGTCTTGAGAGAAGACCAGTGGAGGTTGATATTACTGATGGCAAATCTAAGGAAGCTAGGAAGGATGTGGTCAGCACCACTCCATCAGATGTTCCAGATGGTGTGTATGATTTTTAATTATAACTATCAACCCACCCATGCTTTGCATGGGTTCAATCTACTTTCTGCGCAACTTTCTTATTTTTTTCTTTCATAAAAACCTTCTCCTGACAATAACAAACACAAAAAAAAAGAATTAGCTAAATCGGTCCAGGCATTCACACGTGAGATAAAAATTCACATTGGATACAAAGAGGGATTCATTTTTATATAATTATATTAAAGATCATTGTATCACTTCATTAAATTGTAATATTAACAGCTAGGTAGCTCATAATAATTTTTGAAATTTATAAGACTGAAACACCAATTTTAACCCACTAAATATAAATCAAAAGAGTATGTAACCACTTCCTTCCTACCTAATGAAATTGTTTTGTGTCAAATTGCATCATTAAAAAATCACTGTTATTCAGTTCAACTCATCATTCTCCTGCCATTATCCCAATTTATTTAAGGTAGGCGCAACATGTCTTTTTCTTCCATACTTCTCTATTTACTTCTCTCTCTGTGTCACACCCTTTCTAGCCATATCATCTTTCACACAGTCCATCCATAATCATTTAAAAAATCATTAATTGAATAATAACACTTATCTAGTAATAGGGCTGTCAGCTTCTTTTTAAACATTTGGATTGGGTAATTTTTTTAAATATTTGGTATTTTGTTATAAATGATGGGACCCATGCCAAAAACACTTTTCGTAAGTAAAGCTGTATTGTAACTACCATTTTGTAATAGGTTCTTATATTGACTTCTAACAGGCCCTTTTCTAGTTTCTGACACTGTTAGAAAGTAATTCTTAAGTTTTCTCACAAAAATGGCCATTTCAAAATAACTGTTTGTGTTTTATATTTCAACATAAACTACAAATAATTGCTAATACATATTACATTATCAACAAACTTGAGCATCTATTATAAAAATATGATAAATAATTATATAATTTTTCATAATTGACTCAATTTATTATTAAAATTAATAATAATAATAAGTTCTTTTCAATGAATGATAATTATCAAATATCATTTAAATGATTAAACTGCATATTGATGTAACTTACTATAAAAATAAAATATCTTAATGCTAAAGACATCAAATAAAGCTTATTGTTTATTATCTTTTCATACCATAACATAATTATATAGATAATTTACCATAAATATTATTTTTTTTAGATTATAGTGTCCCAAGTGTGCCAGAAAGCATCACTGAAGATACCGTTATGGATGGCATTGTGCCCCTCCAGGCCGTGTCCAGTGCCCCTAAGCCCCTTGCCTTGTTGAAGAATGAGATCATATCAGAAAATGCTGAAGTCTTGTTTGATCCGATCGTGCCCCTGCCTTCACCAAGCAAAGTGCGACCGAAACTTCGACCTGTGCCGAGATTAGCACCTTTGAGAAGAAATAGTGTGCAGGTCAGGACTTTTTATACTTTCACAATTTTAAACAAAAAGCAATGGGCCTATTTCACGGATTTTTAAGAACAGTTCTTTTTATTTCTTTCTGCCTGTGTAGTTAACCATAACTTATCCAGAGGGAACTAATGAAACAAAGCATGAATTATGGACCAACAACTTTACATTTATGTTCCAAATTATAAAAAATTCAGGACATACTAAATAACTTTCTCTTATCAAGTAACATATGTCAACATTATGTCTGATAATTTGAACAGCTGCAGGATATACAAAAGTTATGTAATTGATTCATATTGTTTTAAACTAAGCATTAAACTTCATTATACTGTATTGTTATAACATGTTTGTTTTACACTGCCAATGTTATTATAACAGGAATTTAATTCAATATAAGTTAAGTATTCATACATATTATAGAGAAAGAAAGGAAAACCCCTTAAAAGTGGGAAGATGACGTAGTCAAGACAGCTGGGAAATCTTGGACTAGACTGGCAATGGAAAGAGTAAAGACAGGAGGAGGCCTTTGCCAAATGTGTGCCCACGGATAATTAAAACAGAAAGTGATATTTATCAGGTTTTGAATTTAAACTTCTACTTGTTAAAAACCCCTGTAGTTTAGTGGTTAGACCACCTGTCTCAGAACCAGAGGTCCCGAGTTCGATTTACAGTGGGGGCAAAATTTTCTGCCCGGTTTCGTTGGTGGTAGGGCTTGTTCTAAGTCCACCTGGGTAGCTACCACATCTTATCTAAGTCTGTCGTAAGTAACAAGTTTGTCAAAAGCATTGTTGTGTTTCGGCAGTTAGAGCTAAAGTAACCAGTTCCTCTGTGGTTGAGGATTCCGGGTGAAGCTCGCTTCCACCTTCGGCCTGATCATTCATCAAGTGAGATGCAGGTCTAGAGCTTCCCCATTGTGAAAAAAAAAATACGTTACTCTGAATATTTCGTGCATCAGGATAATGTTATTACATCTTCAGGGCAGCGCATCAGAGTCTGAGGATGAAAGTCGTCGTGCATTGCTGAGCGGCGGTGGGGCGAACACACCGGCTCCGCCACGACAGCGACATGACTCCCACACCTCACACAGCACCATGCATTCATTGCCCAACAGGTGACTGTGTAAACTATGTTATATGGATATATAATATTTAATAATTCATTAATTGTAGATCATAGAATCCATTTTGTTAGTACATAAACAACCAATAAAACTACCTAACTAGAGAGCTATCTTTCTACTGAATTTCTAAAGCTACGGTAGTTGCCTAGGTAAAAAAAAAGAAATTCTATTTAGTCCGTCTTTCAGATAATAAAAAATATTAGACACGTATTTTTTGCGTTATCATTTTAATCAAAAATAACTTAGAAAACACGCATTAAAGTTGGGGAGTGGGGGCTCGCTACGTCACAACTCAGTATTAAATCTAGCAAGGCGTGACGTCATGCCACATTTTAACTCAATGTATCGCCATAATCTTTTGATTACGTCAAAAAAGAAAAAAATGGGTGTCCAATATGTTTTATTAATCTACCTTCCGCACGAAAAAAAATTGGACACGGCCTATTATACCTAGATTTGTGATGTAAAATAAACTGTTTTCATTGGATAAAAATCTCTAATATCTAAGCAAAATATGCGCCCAGGCGTGGAGTTGCGGCCATAAACCCAAAAGGCTTTCTGTATACGACGCCGGAGCCGCACCTGCGACGGACCGCATATTTGTGTACACCGATGAATATTGACCATGAACCGCACGGACGCCGCGTAGATTTTACATTTTCATTCTGTGATATTTTAATTTTTTTATCTTGTGGTGCGGCGCCGGTGCGGCTCCAGCGTCATGTACAAGAAACCTAATACAATTTCTTTCGCAATCTCATCTTAGCATCAATGAATATAAAAAATGTAGGGGAAATTAGAGATATTTTTGACAGATTGAGATTAGAATGTGACCGTTCTTAAAATTACGGGAATTGCCCCTCAGGTCTCTGCTAAAATAAATATTCAAATGTAAGACACATTTTATTTGTTTCAGGGAAGTGAATCGTATCAGAAATGACAGCGTGTGCTCGAGTGTCAGTCAGGCGACTACGCAGCAGCCGGCCGCCTCGTCTCCCGTCAAGGACAAACACATATCTAAGTAAGTAATTGTGTTTATATAGTACTGGCGAGCCGCCGCTGCTTCACTTGATCCGACCCAGCCTGTCCCTTGGTGCCCTACAGTGGGTGCCCTTTGCGTGTAGTCGCTTAGTTTATAAGTTTCATGACCAGGCTGAAGGCCTTAATTTATTAAGGCATCCACAGGGTAACCCGATTAAGCAACCGACAACCTCCTAGGTTGACCTACGCGATGACATTAACAAAAAAAGCCCCTGTTTCACACGGCTGCAATCTACTGATGTGGCGACATTTCAAAACAAGATTTCCGTGGTATTGTACCAATAAACCGTCCGGAATAAATGATGGTGAAAGTCGCATCAAAACCCTTTATGTTTTTTATAATAACTAAGCGGACAAACAGACGGACAAGAATTTAATTTATAATATGACGTATAGATTATACACAAACCTTCGGGAATAAATACTCTTAAAGTCTAAACGATGGTAAAACCATTAAAAAAAAAATAGTGGCACTCCGGGAGTGCCGACAGAAGTGAAAACTTGAAAAAAACGGCACCGGTAATCGACGCGTTGATATCTTTTACTCCACGCACCGCGGTAATCAACGCGTTGATGTCTTCGTAATGATCAAAAGCTGGTGTCGTCACAGTGTCGTGAAATCAATGGTTTAGTCGCATCTCAAAAATGCCCAACGCGCCTAAAGAAGTTTTTCCTTCAAAAACCCATTACGTAGTTTCGAAGAGTTAACTAAGCGGACTGACAGAAACGAAAAGCGACAGTTTAACCCTTGACAATAATAATCTAAGTATCCTGTGGAACGACAGTTTTGCTGTACCTAGTCTGTAGTCTTTTAGCTCAAATACTAGTAATTCTCAACGCCTTACACATTGTCTACTTCCTAATCACACTTGTCTTTAACAATACTTGACTTTAATGTGAAAATCGCCCATGAATGCAGATACTGATAACACGTTAATCTCCACTTATGTTGGCCTATAACAATATATTTGTCTTGTATATGTAACTATTTTCATGTCTGCTGTTTTAACTCGTACATCGGAATTTCTAAAAAAAAACATCCGCAAAATATTACTTTTTTTATCACTTGAATACATCGGCTACCCACTGTTCATAATTTAAAAGTAACATGGAGTCTTCTTTCGCCTGGCAAAATTATTATTCTTGTCACAGTCATCTCCAATGGAGAACATCATCTCTTCTTGAATGGCTTCAATAAGCTATGGTCCACATGTTATACTTACAAGTTCCCCAAGGCAAACTAGGTACAAAGTTTGGGGACCACCCTCCAAACAAGCTGACTGTCAAGATAGTTACAGATAAAATGATCATGTAATAATTGTAAGGTCATCTTTGTAACAATTAACAAATAAATTGTGTATATTCAGATCTCGCCGCCTGGACATGTCCCGCCGCATGGCCGCGATGCGCCGACGTCGTGAGACCGTCAAGAAGGATACCCTCACTATGTACGACCTCATCTTCTACAACCCGACCAGCAACCCTATCATGTAAGTATGTTGTCCTTTGAATTATTTTATTTTAATTACCCAGCCGTAAATAACACAACGAGCTTTAAAAACTTTCACTGTATGAGTAACAGAGGCGACGCTTTACAAATCCAAATTATTTCTAAAACTTAAGGCTCCGTTCACGAAACAAACCCTTTTTCGCCATTAACTTATCTAATTGTAAGAAAGTTTGAAATAATTAAAACATTAATTACATTATCTGTGTAAGTATAAAAGTATAGTTTTTGTGGTTTATTTCGCCTTTGATTTACTTAATGAAGATATTTTATAATCATATAATAAAAAATATATTTTATTTAATTATTTATTACTAATGTATGATTTTTAAATTTCTTGATATGGTTTGCTAAATAATAGGAAAAAATACATTACTGACAAGGTTTAAAAAAAATCTGCTATATTTTATATCGAAGTTGAAAAAAGTGGTTCAGGCACATGCAAGTAGCAAGTACCATATAACGATGTTGATGATACTTTTAAATGTTCAAAATCAAGAGTAGTTTCTTGTAAAAAGTGATCAAATGTCAGTCTCGCGTCATTTTTCGAAAAACTTATTGCGAATATTTGTGATTTTTCCATGAATACTTAACTTATTTGAAAAATCCTTTTCAGCCACATGCAAAGCAAAGAACTCGACAAGAATCACAGATACATCAGTTTTGTTCATTAAGAACTATTTGTGATCTTCAAATCACAAATAGTTCTTAATGAACAAAACTGATCAAAATCAGTCGATTTTGTGCACGACTTCTTAAAGCATACCATATTTATTTACGCCCGGATACTATAAAATGTTGTGTCAGTTCAAAACAGTAAGAAAAAAATCGGCGCATTGAGAACCTCCTCCTTTTTTGAAGTTGGGTAAAAGAATATCAGGAAACAATAATGTGATACTAAGCATTTAAAATGGTGCAAAAAACATTTATCAATAAGCCACTTTATATTTTACCCTAGAATTAAGCTTGAAATAAAGATAAATAAAATCTAGGTATCAAAAATCGACGTGGATATTGGATATATCAAAATTAATAAAGCTAAAGAAATTCTATTTTCTTTTATCACTATCTACTAAATTCTGGAAATGGAAGAGGCAGAACAACCTTTTAAAACCCTGTATCATTTACTTCCCAGTCCCGATAAAGACGAACTCAAAGCCCAGCAAGCCAACGAGAAGGAGGAAGCTGCTCGCAAGGCCGCTATTAAGCAAGTTGAAGACAAGGTGGAAGACCAGCCTGAGACGGACACCGATGCCGCACCCGTGCCGCAGATCAAACTGGGGCCCAACGGGGAGATCATGTTGGATGAACAGAGCTTGGTATGTAATAGATTATGTTCTATTTAATTAATTATATTTTTCTCCAAAATAGTGGAAAGTTTATGAATGTGCGATCTTTTAGTAAATCGGAAACATTTTACATAAAAAAATATTTCCTTGTAGTCGACAAAATACAGGTAGACTGCTTTTTCAGAAATGTTGGCTCAAACAATCTTATATAATAAACAAATGAAATGATTTTCGTTTTTATACGCATAACTTGCGAACGGCTGGACCGATTTGACTAATTTTGGTTTTAATATGTTCGTAACAGTTCGAATTAGGTTCTTAAGGAAAGAAAAATTGTAAAAGTTTCACAATTTCTACCTCCCAGGTAATAAAACAATCAGACAAGCGTAAGGTATCATCAAGCATCGTGCACGAAGGCGCCTGGGGGACCGGCAGTACTAGCGGGCGATACCGACGTACGCCGCGCACGGCCGACTGGAGTGACGCAGAAACTGTACGGTTCTACCGCGCGCTAGCTGCCTTGGGAACTGACTTCATGCTCATGGAGAACTTGTTCCCCGGACGCACCCGGAGAGATCTGAAGCTTAAGGTAAAATAAAGAAATGGCGGCACCTCATACAAGCTCAAAACCCCGGCTTGTATTTATAAAAAAAAACTCGAAACAGTACGCTTCTACCGCGCTCTAGCAACCTTAGGAACTGACTTCATGCTTATGGAGAACTCGTTTCCCGGTCATACCAGGAGAGATCTGAAGCTTAAGGTAATAAACAGCAGTGGCGGTATCTTACTAGGAAATGCAATCTTGAGTCGAGATTGGCAAATCAAGATCTTGCGTGCTGTCTGCTGTCGGGATTGGCCATCCGAGATCTCGCCCGAAACTCGGCGGGATCTCGTTTTCGAAATCGAGATTTCGCCTACTTTTTTATTATAAAAATAATTTAAAATTCTTAAACTTTATTAAAATGAAAGCTACGCTTACTTAGAGTAATCGTGTTATGTTTTGTAAATTAAAAAAAAAACTAATCTCGAAACAAAAAAATCTAGTTTTATTTCAGTAATAAATAATCATTATCTGTACGCGCATACATAACACCACAAATCAGCACACAACAAATTAGACACACTATAAATTAATTAATTATTATACTGCAAATCGCTTCTCAAAAAGCATAGTGTGCTAAGTCGCGTGCTACCGGACTCGCTTGGTTCGAGATTTTTTCTTCCCATGAGATTGAGTCTCTCAAAAAGGTACAAGACCAAAAGCCCTTGTGCCCTAATAAAAAACTTCAACAGCAATTGGAATGAACTCAATTTAAGGTTGGAAAAAACTGTTTTTTTTTTTCTTTTTTTATAAAACAAACAGTTCAAAATGTTTTAAACAAGAGTTTCTTTTTTTTTTTTTTTTCATTAAGTGATTTATCAAATTTATTAACAACACTGATCGAACAGGCATAATATACATATAATTTACCTGAGGGAACATATACAAAAAACGATCGACATAATAATCACAACATAGTTATAGTTAGAAGAAGAAAAAGAAGACTTATACCCGTTTTCACCTTCACTTGACACTTAAATGAATCCCTAAATAAAAGTGCACTGTTGGATTTTCAACGCTAGGCTTAGCCCTGAGAGTTGAAAATCCAACAATGCACTTTTATTTAGGGATTCATTTAAGTTTCACCTAGTGAAGGTAAAAACGGACATATCTAATCTGTGAACATATTATTGAAGTGAAAAATTCTTTAGGCGCGTTGAGCATTTTTGAGATGGGGCTAAACCATTAAATTCGCGACACCATGGCGACACCCCATTTTTGTAGACGCGATTGTGCTCTTTATGTATAGCTTACGGATCAATGTTCTATGCAAGTATTTTTACTTTAAATGCTTTAGAAGTTTTTTTTTTTGTGAACGCGATTGTGCTCTTTATTTAGATAAGGTTACGGACCAATGTTCTATACAAGTATTTTTCTTCCACTAAGGCGATCTTGTTCAAGTTTTCACTTCTGTCGGCACTCCCTGAATGACACCACATTTTTTTTTTGTAGTCAATCTAAATAGGTATGTAACATAGATACTGAACGGGGAATTACCTCTTTTCGACTAGTGACGAAGTATAGATATAGGTACATAGGTAGGATGGACCATATTCAAATAAGGGGAATCCCCAAAAATAGTTGCGGAGAATTACTTTATTTCGACCGGCATCCAAGTGTTTAAAACTATTTAACCTTTCTAATTTTATTTCGAGCTATTTCAAGTCCTAAAAAAGTATACATTTTCATTTATTCCCATTCATTCGCGATTGAAAACCATGTTTTTTTTTTCTTAACATTTAAAACATTATTTTAAACTCGTTTTATACTGTGTGATTTTAAACACTTAATAAAAAACACTGCTTTATTTCAAACTGTTTAAAATACGTGTTTTAAAAGAACTTGTTTGTTTTATGCAAACTCTGAACTCAATTGTTTCTTAAAAATAATATTTTATATTTTTTTGCTTACAGTTCAAAAAAGAGGAGCGTGTAAACATGGCACAAGTGGACAAGGCACTGCGCACGACCTGCAAGTGGGACGCCACTCGATTAGAAGACGAGTTCCAAGCGGAGCGGGAGGAGGCCGACAAAGTGGCGCGCGCTGAGGCGCTGGAGTTGCAGCAGCGGGCCATGGACCAGCGCCGCCGGCAGAAGGAGGCGCGGGAGCTACGTGTGCGCATGAGTGAGTACCTACTGCGTTATTATTTTAGACCAGCGCATTGGCGGAAGTTTACAGCGATACTTGAATTCAAGTTTTAGAACAACAAACTCAATGCCATGCATGCCATGAATCTATGTTGTAAGTACTATTTATTTTGTGTTTTTCCCGTGCGAGTCCCAATAAAAACTTTTTCTTTCTTTTCTTTCACGATAAAGATGGACCTTTTTATAACAAATGCATAATACATAACATCACACTTTGTTCCCCCGAAGGGTTGGGCAGAGGTGTACCTGTAGTAAGGTACACCCACATTTCGCCAGTTACGTTTAAGTCCCATGTTATAGGAGGCGACCCTATTGCCGCCAACCGGGTGGTATTTTACTTTACAGTTTGTAGAGTCTGGCTACGCTAAGTCTACACAAGTAAAAAAATGGTGGAATTTGAGAATCTATATACGGCAACACCATCCTGTCCTTCGAAAAAAGAATTTGATACTTTGTTTTTGATAGGTTATTTTGTTTATATTCTAATTTATTTCTGGTAAAGAATAGTCACTTTAGCACGATGCAGTGTCGATTTGATACAGTTTTGTCATAGGGACGACATAGTCTACTACACTTAATCTATTATGCAAAAATCAAAAGGCAAAATATCAAAATCATTATTAGATACTTACAACCCCAAAACCGACATAACTGACTGAAGTAAAAGTATACCCTAAATAAAACTTTTTGGGGTTGCCCATTTATTCCATTGCAGACTTAACGTGGCCAGACAATAGAAGGTTGTTTTTATGCACCTTAACTTATCAACATTCTTGTACATTACAGGTCGAGGTTCAAAAGCTTTGGGAGCGTCTACTTTCCCTTCGTCAAACACCGGTCTCACGGCTGACGACCTGATACTTCGCCACCACGAGGCCAAGGCAAGCGGTGAGAAAATCTCGCAGCCTAAAGCCACGAGGGGCCGACCGAAGTCCAAAGCTTCGTCACAATTCGCGATCACACGCCTCGCGCCAAAATCAATACCGACCAATGACATGGCCACAATACGTAAAATAGACACCAAACCTCGGGGCAAAACGCCCGATAAACAACCCCCAACCACACCGGTAGTGCCTTCCAATATCGAAAACGGGTCCCTCGTTGTACTTACGGTCAACGACCCCAACTCTCCTTCCAAAAAAATGTTACAGACTTACATTGCAAGCGGTGGAGGTCGGCTAACTCCTGTCGCTTTGCCAACTTCGTTCTTAAACTCTGTCGTTACCTATATGAAAAAGGGTGGTACGCCTAAAAGCAATATGTCTGCGGGGTCTTCGCCTCATTTGACGTCCCCCAGCAGTGTTGCAAGCCAGGATAGCCGGCCCTGTTCCACGCCAGGGGTTATTCAAATGAATAGCAGTCCTGCAAAAAGAAAGCGACATAGTTCTTATACTATCACCCAGCTTTAAGACTTGTGTACGGTACTTGACGGTTTTGATTTGAATGAGCAACATCGGGCAGAATGAAAAAACGGTATATTTTTACCCGACTACGGCAAAACCAAAGGAGGGTTATGATTTTAACAGGCTATGGATGTATGTATATCTGTTCTCATAACTCCCAAACTACTTGACGTATTTTGACAAACGAGATATCGTTGAAAGCGTCATGTTGTTGCGCGCGGGTTATACGCTATATGACATTACATAAAATCCAACATGGCGGCTTATAGCGGATGTAGTGTTACCGAAAACAAGATTTTTAAGATTAATATAATAATCGTGTTTGATATCTAATCAAAGGCATTAAAGAGTACTTTCTGAAAATATATTGGTTATCTATTATTATTCAAACAAAACCTCAAATAATAATAAAACCACTCTCTATTTTCAATTACACTAAAAACTAACTATTATTTTCTATAATGTTTTGTACGCTACTTATCAAATCATAGGTATTATATTCCATTTGCTACCTTCACTCGATGATCATAACCCCAAAATAATTTAAATAAAAAATCTACGACAAAAACGCCAACTAAAACGGTATAAAGAAGACTCCGTAACAAAATAACTAATCGCTTTCGGTTTTCGTATAACGGGAGTCACACGTAATTCATTCATCATACAAGTTTAGGCACAAATCATACAGACTACATGTGACTCCGATTATACGAAAACCGAAACCGATGTTATTTTGTCACGATGTCTTATTTATACCTTTTTAGTTGACGTTTTTATCGTAGTTAGGTTTTAGTTTTTAACTTTTTTTAAAATTCTGTTGTGTAAAGCGATGGGTTTTTATGGCAATCTACGGCGCGATCAGCTGTAGCAAAGCCGTATCCAGATGATTTCCGAGATTTTTAGACAGAGTAGACAAAGCTTACCTTTTTTGTACACTGGCTAATCAACCAATTAAAAGTTGCTATCCAACCCTGATGCCTATCTCTGGGACGGTATAGAGCAGTATCTAAGTCGTCATTGTTACAGTGCGGAAAAGAGATGGAGCTATACAGGACTCTACACGTTTACGTCTTGTCCCTGTCCCTTCTCTTTTTCGCTCTGGAACAATGATAACCACTGCCCTATATTATGGCACCTGGACTCCTGACACAAGAAACGCAATCCTTGCAAACTATTGGCTGATTTATATGCTGCTACCAACCTCGCTTTCCACAACAGAGCCGAAGCTCTATCAAACCTAAGGCTAATCGCTTTAAAATAGGACGCGGGGGTGCTGATACCTGTAACATAAGTCAGCTCAGACTCATAAACTAGTACGCAAATTCAGGCAGGTTTGCTATCGTCAAAATACCTGAGACCAGCAATTTAATTATCCGCACGAAAAGCATATGTCTTGCACCTTTACATGCTCAAATTACTTGCACCATTAATAACCGCCTTAATCAGCGCAAGACCTCTTTTTTTTTCTTCTGTCCGATGTTTTTCAATAAGCCCCATATTCAGTTTGCACAGCCTTAGATATTACTGTCACATGTTGCTTTTTCGTTGAATATGAGACTACACTGTCAGGTACTGTAACTTGTAACTGACAAAAGTTATAACAAGTTCTTAATAATATGCATGCAAAATGAATTGTTTACACCTAAAACAATAAAATCATGTTCAACTTTTAATAAATAACCTAGTGTTATCTCAATATATAGCTAATGCTAGTAATCAGCTGTTTTGATCACTAGATTTAATACTTGTATAACGTAATTAATATTATTACACCCGAAGGGTCGACGTCGATCGATGGCATCTATCAACGTCGTTTATAGACCGTTCAACGTCAAACGTTTTGTGCTATTATACCAAGCAGATATGCAATGTTGCTCACACAATTTCCTAACGTCTTACGTATCGATCGTTGGCGGCATAAGCGGCATTGTTGAACACTGATTATAGAGCGTTCAAAGACGATCAATCGATTATCCTGAACTTCAGGTCGATCTGACGTTGATCGTGGACCGATTGTTCGATAAAAACATTCGGCTTTAGTCAATTGATTGATGGATAGGTACTATCTATGGACATGCGCAAGGTTGATCGATAGTCGTTCAACGTGGTTTACAAAGCACAATCATCGATCATGCTGACGTATTTCCTTTTCCGTGTTCAATTCAAGACACCGGTTGCGTGAAACTAAAACCGTGTTCAGTCTGCGTCAATTGACCTCAGTCACGGTCAAAATTAACCATTAATCTGCAGAAAAAGACATCTCCAGGGGTTTACAAGGCGCCCGGAGGACACGGTGGAGCATACGGTGGAAATCTGCCCGGCTTGGGAAGAGCATCACCGAGTCCTCGTGGAGGCGATCGGCGGCGAGGATCTCTCGCGACCTGCCCTGGTCCAGGCCATGGTTCGGAGCGAGAGGGCATGGGAGGCCGTCACCTCCTGCAAAGAAGTAATAACCTTACCGCCGCAGGAGACGCCCTGGGAGTCTGGAGTCGCAGGCCGATTCCCGGCCACCGTAGGCGCGGGCTTGCGGACGGTGAGCAATGGGTAGCTCGCCGTCTGATAATGAATAGGCCCAGGTCGACGGCACGTTGTGTTCCACGCGCGCCTCAATGAGATGTCAGTAGAACTGACGGGGTCCTCTAGGGCCGATGCCTGCCGGGGTTGCGGGAAAGTCCGAAAGGGATACCGTGGGTTTTAGTCAGTAAGAGTCTGAGTCTTCGCCCAGAGCGGGAGAAGTTGTGTGATAATTTCCCACCCAAAAAAAAATATCACTATTTTTAATCTAGGATGTCTAATTTTTGGGATACAGATTTACGAGAAAGTAAGTTATCCATTGTAGGATGCAATTTTCTATTACACTTTGAATTCATAGACGTAAAAAAACAGTTAAGTGGAACCTGTGGAATTTTGCAAAATTTAGTTGTCGAATAAACTTACAACAGCGAATGCACAGCTTTATGCAATAAAAATACACCAATGATACAAAAAGGTCAAGGTCGATTAAAGGTCATCCATTAATCTGTAGACAAACCCACTGTACGTTGTTTTGTAAAAACAAAACTAAGTTAGTCGATTACTAAAAATTGTGTTTAAACTCAACACGGTTTTGGTGGGCATGTACCGTGGTACAAAAGCGTGGGAATTTCACGCAACCGGTGTCTCGAATTGAACACGGAAAGAGAAATACGCAACATGCTGGGCCACGAACGCGGTTCACGATGATTAGAACATTGATGCGAAATCGATTGGGTGTAATAATAATAACACACCATTAGTGATATTCTTATGTCAATGTGTTTTACGCTGAATTAGATATGTTTATTGTATGTGATATTTGTAAGTTATAGACGTAAGGGTTTTTAATTTATTTTACTATATAATATTGTATGTAAGTATTGCGTTTTAGTTAGTTTCAAATTCCTTAAATTCAATTCGCGTTTAAAGAAAATGGCGTGCATTTTCTACCTGAATGTTGGGAATACGAGTGAATTTTGTAGAAATCTTAGCAAACGGCTAGTTACTAGAATGTCGCAGAAGTTCGAAATTTTCAAGTAATTTAAGGTTTTCAAGCAATTTACACGATAAGAATCACTGAATCTTACTAAGAGACCATAATTCTAATAGAAGTGTGGGTTATTTTTTCTGTTTAAGGCATCTCGCAGTTGAGTCCTAAGGTCATGGCTGCTTAACCGTGCTTTCCTGTAGCTGCCTTAAACTTCTGCATTACAAAGCCTCAAAAAGTAAAAAAAGCAAAAATCTATGTTAAATTAAAATTAGGCGAGCGCTTGCTAAGGGCCCTAAGCCGAGGTTCGTACCCTACAGGGGGTCCTGTGGGGTACAATCCTCGGCTTAGGGCGGTTCGTTTAGGGGAGGACAGCAAAATAGGGCAGACTGGATCAAAATTCAGATTATCAGGATTATTATTCGGGGAATTTAAAGCTACATGCTCAGCTGCAAAAACTGCTGCGAGCAAGGGTCGGAGAGAAGAATTTATTTATAATTTAATCGGCTGTCTGTGACCTACACTTCGGGGAGAAGTGTGGGTCACAGACAGCCGCTTAAATAATAAATTAATTCTTTATGGGAAAAAAATGAGGTTATAATCGCCACAAAAGTTCAGACTAAGTATTTTTTTTTTCAACAAAAAGAAAATTTAAAAAAAAATACAAAAAGTGCGCCGTCTTGAGTTATCAGCTCGATCCCTAATATCGCTTAAAAATAGGTTTAATACTATAATGAAGTTCAAAAGGATCGTATTGTGTAGTATTTTAAAATTAAATATATTATGTGATATGGAACATATTAACCTGGACTTGGTGGGGGCACTGCCGTGCCCTGAAATGAAATCTTGTGCGATCTCAGGTAAATTTTATATGTACAAATATAAAGCTTTTTAAAGTTTTGACGGCAAATTGTATTAAAAATGTAAGTAATTTAAGTATATTCAATAGAGAGAACTTAGTGCATTAGAGATAAATATTTAACCCATTGACCGCCCCAGACGGATCAATACGACAAATATTTTCGTGTCGTTTTTTTTTTTCGTCTCGCGTTTTGACCTGGTTGTCGGCTGTTTAACCGGCCTTTCCTGTTGCTGCCTCTCAATAAATTAAGACCTCTAGCCAGAAACTAAGCGATAACACGCTAAGGGCATCCACTGTGGGGTACAGACCTCAGCTTAAGGCGTCGCTGGGGGAGGACATCAAATAAAATAAAACAACATGCGAAGGGTGCCAAACGGAACCCTATTATTAAGCCTCCGGTGTCCTTCAGTCCGTCTGTCTGTCAGCGGGCTGTATCTCATGAAACGAATCTAATAGATAAATTTTCAGATTGTGTATTTCTAGCTTAACAACAAAGTTAAAAATTAAATGGGGCCATACAAGAAACATGTTTCAATTTCGACGTTTTTGCTCGATCTTAATACGGTACGTCTTAATACGGCCCTTCGTGTGTTTATTTTTTATTTCATTGCACGATCCTATTTGTCGTAGATATTTATTCGTCGATGTATGACCTGGGCGCTTGGGGCACGGCAATTGATATAAAACTAAGCGGTCAATAGGTTTAATAATGTTATAGGACTAGTTCAAATCGGATAAGCAATATACGTATACATCGAAATAATGTAACTACAGTAGACCAGTTTACTTAAAACGTACTTTTTTAAACAATTGATTATGTTTTGAAGTTATTGTTCCCAATAATAAATGAATTCTTTTAGATATATTTGTTTAAATTGTTCATATGCAATGCCGGTTTTAGCAAAACCGGCATTGCCGGCACTCATCACAATCACGGCAAAACCGCCCCGGGCGAGATTTCTGTGGCGCCCCTCACTACTCTTGGAAAGTAGAGGGAGCGAAAATTGGAGCTTTTGTTCTAGTTTGAGGAATAGGAAAATAAACGATGCTAAAGTAAGCTCAAAAATTTCAGCACCCCGCAAAAGAAAACTTAGGATTTCTTTTATGCAGAAAAGTTTAAGAATTCAGACTTCAGAGAAGGGTGCAAGAGCGAGCTCAAAATTTTTTAGCAGCCCCCGCTGCGTCTTTTCTTTGGCCCATTCATATAAAAATAGTACCTAAACTTTGTCGACTTGTACAGGAAAAGTTAGAGAATAACATAACCCTGTCTTTGCTGTCACGCAGTCGGGTAGAAAATATAGAGGAATAAAAAGCCGGTGGTTCGCTTTGGGCGCTCCTTCATATCCGGCGCCCTGGGCGGTCGCCCAACAGCGCCCTACCCTAACGCCGCTACTGTTCATATGTCCTTGTCTGTTTACGCGTTATAAAGTTGGATGGATCTTACCCCAACAACAGTAAGCGGCAAAGGCAATCCTACCAAAAAACATTTCATGTTTCAATGAAAACCGCAAACATGAATGTAAAATCATTTATTTACAATTAAGAGACCTAACTTAAATGTCATTAACACCAATAAATGCTCACTCTCAGCACTCCACCACTTCGTGGGGGAACCACTGTGAGTCCTCAAGACTGTCCCACAGTGATAACTCAGGGTCCAGGAACTCTTGGTTCAGTAGATCAACATCGAGAATCTTCTTGTGTTCTGCAAAACAAACGGTAAAAACGTTACTAAACGAACATTTACTGAAGCGCAGAACGTGCCAGCAGAAATGAGGTGAGAAGTTCAGTTCAGTTCAGTTTATAGTATAGGAAATGCTATTCAATCGCACGTTAGTCAGAATTTAATAGAAAGCTTTAACCCCGCTTCACAGGCTCCTACTGAAGGTTTGTCGTTTCACCGAAGCCGAATCAAAAAGGGCTTATGGTGGGTACACATTTATGTGAAACGTAACATGAAATGTTGAGACCAACGTGCGGTCCAATTATGTTACGTTTCACATAATGTGTACCTACCATTAGAGCGATCGATCACATTCATTCACTCACTCTTTATTATGAAACACCTAGTTAGAGAGACACTGCTGACAAAGTGCCTCCTACACACATCAAAAGTGTCTAGGGATCAACATATATTTTTGCAATAACTTTTCTCCTGATTGATATTAATTAAAATTTTCTTTAAGGATTCATCAAATAAAGTGTTTTCGTTTGTCACAGTAACGATAAACCAAGTCACCTTTGCATTAATAAAGAAATTTGCCATTTTCCTAATAAAGGGATTTTTGACATTTGAACCACTAACATTAAAGTTCGAAAAAAAGACTGAAATAACAGTTTTCTTTAAAATTTTATTGGGTAACTTAAACAATTAATAATCCGTGTTTCTACCGCGAACACTAACAACACAAGAACATCGGTTTGGCATACTCAAAATGAGTTCATCCAAATCACGCTGTGGAATGGCCGCCCATGTTCGTTGCAACAACAAAAAAAGGTCTTCTTGCTACTGGATACCCTCCATATTCGGCAGAGCTCTTCTCTGTAGCATATCCCATGCATGCTCAATCGGGTTCAAGTCTGGCGACTGAGCAGGCCAGAGCAGGACATTGATGTTAGCTGCGACGAGAGTCTGTCTTACAACTCTTGCGGTGTGCGGTCGTGCATTATCATGCATTAACAGAAATAAGGGACCGATTTGCACTTGTAGAGGAACGATGACGTCAGATACAATCGTCTCAGCATAAATTTGAGCGTTGAGGTTGCCTCTGATCCAAATCAACTCAGTTCTTCCGCCGATCCAAATACCCGCCCATACCATGATGGTTCCACCACTATAAGGATGGACTTCCTCGCAGGATTTTAATCGCTGTTGGCGTCCAGGGGTTCTCCAGTGTCGTATACGTCTTGTATCCGGTCTCATACCAAAACGAGACTCATCAGAAAAGCACACGAAACGCCATTGTTCTTCTGCCCAATTTCTGTGTTCAAGAGCCCATTGATATCGAATCCTACGATTGTGCATTGCTATAGGTGGTACCCGTAGCGGTCTTCGGGAATGAAGGTTCACTTCATGCAAGCGGTTTCTGACTGTTTGGTCGCTAATTAAGTTCCCTGAAGAGTGATGAAGCCTCACGGCTAACATCATGGCGGTTATTGTTGGAGCTCTTCGAGTTAAGATTTGAATGTATCGGTCTTGTCTCCGTGTGGTGCAGCGATACCGTCCTCCATGGCGCTCAGCCACGGTACCAGTGCTTCGGTAACGTGTCCAAAGTCGACTGATAACACTCTGACTTGTATTCAGAGCTAAAGCCACAGTACGTTGCCGGGAACCAGCTTCTATCATTCCCACGGCTCTGAGCATTTCTTCCCTGCTTAAATGACGTCGCCGCTCCATAATAACGTTGGTTTTAATCAGTAGTAGGGAAACAGTAGCACTAATAATGTCTTCAATGCGTTGTATGTTTTTATAGGGAAAATATTGACAGCTGATTTTCATCTTTTACTCGAATTTGATTAACAGTTCCTGTTTCAAATTATGAAATGCACCAAAAAGGAGCCATATAAATTTATATAATCATAAATTTATTACAAAGCCACATCTCAATCTCAAGAAATCCGCATAAAAATGCTTGATCCCTAGACACTTTTGATGTGTGTATTTTAAGAGGAGCTTTGTCAGCAGTGTCGTTTTGCTTTGGTAGACATACGTTCCTAAGCATTCGTAAATCAGTCAAGCTAAGCGAATCTTTAAGCAATCTAGCAGATTTTCATACATCATGATAGCCAAATTTTCGAAACTATAATAATATTATAAAGAGAAAAACATTAGATTTTTTGCGTTTGTTTGTAAGGGATAGACTCAAAAACGACTTAACCAAATTTAAAAAGCTACATTATCAGAGTAACTGAGAGATTTTAGAGACTTCCATACGAACGAAGTCGCGGGCAGAAGCTAAGCGCTGATAAATTCGAAAAAGAAGTGTATTTTTATGAGAAGTGGTAAGAGCGGTGATGAGAAGATTTTGTAGTATAATTTTTGTCAATAGACAATTCACATAAAGAAATAAATACCTTTTGATAGATAAGTGCTGACTTTTTTAAGAGTACATATTATATACATATTATGTATTACAGTATTTTTATCTCACAAGGCTCGTGTTTGTACACTTGGTGACCAAAAGTAATCCGTGCGTCGCTTCATAAGATAAAAATACTATACAATTATATTTTCTTGTCTATCAGCCTTGTGTACAATGTGTCACGCAGACCGCAGACATCTTCTATTATACGATATTATGTTTAATTTCTATGATGTAAAATTGCCTTTGACTCTGGATATTAATCCAGAAGTCCAAACTCAAGGTCTGCCAACCAGCTATGGAGCGCGGTATACTAGGCGTTAGGCGTTAAATTAACGGATCGTGTTCGAAACAATACTGCGCTCCAAAACAAAGATAGCTGACGTGGCTCAAAAGGCTGCCAAACTTAAAAGGGATTGGGCAGGATAGTCTGCCGCATGCCGGACAAACTGTGGGTCCAAATAGCACAAAACTGGTACCCTGAGACAGTGAGGCGGGATCGCGGCAGACCACGTAGGAGATGGAGGGACGAGCTAGATAAGTTAGGTCAAAACTGGAAAGAAGACGCGCAGGCTCGCGAAATATGGAAGGAGTAAAGGGAGGCCTTTGCCTACGAGTGGGAAAGCATAGACTAGTAAAAAATAAACAGTCATCCATGAATCTATATGGCAGCCCAAAAACAACTGACTTACCAGTAGAACAACAGTGTGGAGTCTAAATGTTCTAGAATGAAAAAAGAATCCATGACATGTGACATAACCACCCAAAGGAACACGAATTCCCGGCCCACACTCTCAGAGAGAAGACCTGTATCTCAGCCGTAAAAAACATTAAACTCGTACTTCATAGGATGATTATGGATACAAAAGTTCCAGCCTATATCCATACGTCAGTGTAGTCAACATACCAACTAGCGCGAGTTCGTCGGTCTGCGCCTTAGCCGCCGGCGCCTGCGCGGGGTCAACGACCGGCACAGTCTGCGCCGGCGCCGCGCCCGGCTCCCCCTGCCCGTAGTAGCCAGACCACGCAGAGTAGTTCTGCCAGTATGCAGACGGATCATAGTATTGATTGTACTCCTATAAAGTAAAATGTTACTTCATATGTACAACATCCTGACAATCTATCCGTCAAGCCATTATCCAGGGTCCGCTTTTTCTTTAGTTTCATTGCGATGAAGTTTAAAGATGCAAGCTTGTTCTGAAGCAGAATTGTTCTTGATTTCGTTTGGCTAAGCAATAAGCGGTGGCCTACAGATATTGTCAGTGTCGAAAATTGAAAACATTGGCATTTTATACATATCTTTTTCTACTACTTGTAACTGTTTCGTCAAATAAGTGTGGAACTTGAATAGATAAGTAGTAGTTTTATTAATAAAATTTTGATACATTTGTTTTTATCAAAAATGTTGAAAATATGAGAGCATTGTGAAGCTATCTCAATGGTTTCAATTTAATTCTGCGTCTTTTTTTCATCTTGCTTAAATGTTTTTTCCCCAAGCCATCTGCATGGCCCTATGTAGTACTGAAAAGCAAGCTATAGAATGAAAGATGTTATATACTGAAGGTGAAATTCCTGCCATTTGGCGCCAGCAGCACGTGTTACGTAGCATCCACCCTTGGAAAGAACTCAAGCAAATTAATCTTTATTTCTATCAACTAAAATCACCTACCGTTCCAGCGCTAAATGTAGAATTAGGTGTTGACGGCGCAGATGGGTTCTGTGAAGAGTTGTTGCACTTAGGCTTGGGTACTGCAGTGCAAATCTTCAAAGGTTTAGACCCAAGTCCAGTGTAGCCGTTCATTGCGTACAAAGCATTCCTTTGCTCCTCCTCATTGCCGAACCTCACAAAACCATAACCTTTTGTATATCCTGAGCTGTCCAAGATAACTGTAATGATAACAATTTTAATTGTTTTAATAGAAATCAACTCTATTTGTAATTAATTGCATGTCATGGTAATATCATATTAAATATAAAAGCTTACCTTTTGCGGTTTTTATTGAAGAATACTTTGATGCAAAGATTCTGTAGAGCGAGTAGTCATCAACATCAGGACTCAGGTCTCCAACCCATACAGAGAACTCTCGTTCTGTTTGCATGTTAGCACGAGCTTCCCGTGACGCTGTGTTTAGGCGGAACCTTACCACAGGAAAAGTCCCTGGGATTGGTTTTCCATTCAGTTTGTGCATGGCATCTATTGCTTCTTCATCTGTCTGTAATAGGAATGATTCTTTATGACATAAAAACTGTAAGTAAGAATGATAATCATTGATCTTAGTATTTAGTTTCAAACCATTTCCTTTGTAATAAAACTTATGAATCAATTAGGGTTTTGTACAGTACCTGAAAATGTACAAAAGCATATCCGGCTGGTTCTCCGGTGAATTTGTTTCTCATGACTTTTACGGCCAGTGGACGCTGCCCCATCCGATTGAAGGCAGCCATGATGAAGCTCTCGGTCATATTGGGCTCCAACTAAAATAAATCATCATAAATTTTCGTATAAATAGAGGGAAAACTTCAAGAAGTAATAAATGTCGGGCTGCAACTGTACTGCAAGTGTGCGAAAATCTCATACAGAGAAAGCAGGAGCAGTTATCACCACGCATGCTCAAGATAGATGGGCCATTTCAGCTGTTATTTTTAACTATAAGTCCAAGTCAGTAAGGATTACAAAAAAACGGTTGTTTCAGAGTAAAAGTTTGTATAGCAGTCTCTGTTTTTTGGAATATATCTGTGAGCATGCATGAATACATTTTATTTTTTTTGTAGAAGAATGAAAATCATATAATCTATACATAATATTTAGAGATAAATCACTTCGTGCGGCATAGGACTCTTATATACCAGAAAAATGCATGGCTACAATGGGAATGTTCATGCGCCTCATGAAAAAGCCGGGCACAGCTAGCAGGTTTTCATTTAGGTAAATAAATAATTCATTGTTTGATAGTTCCTCAGGAATATAAATCATACTTCGACATTACAGATTCGTTCTACTAAAGACGATACCTGTCTATAAAATTAAATTGTTTGGAAAGTATATAATACTTACGCTGCCCATCCATAGTTGACACTGCATAGACATGATAAATAAACTAGAACTTTTACTATCAGGAAAACAAATTAATGATTTATATTTAGATATCGATTTCCACAACAACAAAGTACAAAGTATGTCCTTTGCGTGGACCATGCGAAACTATGAAAACTGTCAAACACAAAAACTGTCAAGTGTCACTGATCCAAACAAATCACTCAATGCTCAATACCAGGGTCACTGTGAGTGAACCTGAGGAGTGAACCGTGGACAAAGATAACTGTTTTTTTTTTTTTTGTAACATGGCAACTCGCAGTTTTGACCACTAAGGTCTCGGCTGCTTAACCGGACTTTTCTGTGGGTGCCTTAAGCTGCTACACTTAGAGCCTCCGACTAGGAGCAAGCAAACTATTCTAAATTAAAGCTAGGCGAACGCTCGCTAAGGGCACCCCCTGTGGGGTACGAACCTCGACTTAGGGCGTCGCTGGGGGGAGGAAGCAAGAAGGGCAGGCTGGATCAAAATTTGGTTAATATCATGATTATTAGGCGGGGTATTTAAAGCTACGTGCTCGGCTGCAACAACTGCTGCCACCTCGTTTTCGAGCAAGGGTCGGGGAGGAGTATCATTTACTCGGGGACACGGTCGCGATTGCAAAGGACTTCAGCGGCGAGATCGGAATGACGGGAGGCGTCTGTTTTTGTGTACTGTACTGGTGGCACTATTCTTCTTCTGGAGGAGTGTAATGGGGTCATCTGGGTCGAAAAGAACATGCCTCGGACGGCGGATCTGACTTATTCTAGACGGGACATAGTTGGCTGCTTCGACAACCAGAGGGTTGCGATGTCTGGGAGCGGAGTCAAAGTAACGCTTGGACATGCGTTTAAGGAACTGGTGAATCGTGGGGATTTTACAGTCGAGATGGAGGATCTCGTTTCTGACATAGAAGGGGTCTCCCGTGGCTTTACGGAGGAAACGGTTCTGCAAGGCCTGCAACCTATGGATGGTTTGGCGTGGGCAAATACTGCACCCGCATAGGTCATTATAGGTCGAATGCACGATGTGAAGATTCGCAATTTGCACTTTACTGACAATTTGCTGCATGCATTTAAAACGAAGTGGAGTCTACCTAGAGTGAAAGCGGCTCGCGAACGAACTGTCTTTATGTGCTCAGAAAAGGAGAGATTAGAGAAGAAGAAAAGAAGAATAGAGACTAGGTATTTGGCGCGCCTCTCCCAAGGGATCAGTTTGCTGAACATGGTGATGGGTCGGGGGAAAGAGGGGGGTCTAGTTCTCGATTTGAAAAGAACACCGCTTGAATTTTGTCAGGATTGACTTCTATTAGCCATTTTCTAAACCAGGCGCCAAGGTTATTGACAGCCCTATGGAGGTTTAGCAGCATGTTAGCTGTATTGCCTTTGCAGATGATCGCTGTATCGTCTGCGAATAGAGCCAACTGCGTCGATCTGTGTCTGGGGATGTCGCTGGTGAATAGCGTGAATGCGAGGGGGGCTAGTACTGAGCCCTGAGGGACTCCTGCCCTTATGGGGCGGGGGGAGGAAAGGGCTCCGTCGATACGGAAGCGAAAGGTGCGGTTCGACAAATAGTCTCGTATGATGAGCACCAGACGATCTGGCACACCGAGTTCGTAAAGCTTATAGATTAAGCCGTTGTACCAGACTTTGTCAAACGCCTTCGCTATATCGAAGAAGGCTGCAGTCGTCTGCCGGCCTTGGGTGAGAGCACCGCTGACTAGCTCGACGATACGATGGACCTGATGCACGCTAGAGTGCTGAGTTCAAAAGCCGAACTGTTCGTTTGGGATGAGGCCCTTGGTCTCTGCATAATCTCTGAGGCGCTTATAAATAAGCCTCTCATAGATTTTGCCTAGAACCTTGAGCAGAATGATGGGCCGGTAACTAGATGGCTCGTTTTTGGGTTTTCCGGGTTTAGGGATACCTATGACAGTGGCCAAAGACAGAGATACCTGCAAGGAACAGTTCCTTATATACCAGAGATACACTCTATATAAGCTGTGAACTCATGAATATAATCTTGCCGTCGCCTCATGTTGGCACCATAGTTCATTAATTTCGCTTACTGATTAATCGACTAAAAAAGAGTGACTGAAATAAATGTTATAGTAAAGTTCTTGAACCGAGCATCTTTTACACTCAAACTCAAAGCATATATTTCAAATAAATCAATTACAGGTACTTTTGAATATTCAATGGGTCAGTCAGTCAGAAAGATGACGCTAGTAAAAATGTACAAAATGCAGCAAAAATATACAAAATAACAAAGAAATCAAAATGTCGATTTTGTTATTTACATGCAATGGCGCAGTACCAATTTGATAATTTAATATAGGCGCCAGACAGTCACATATTGATCAAACACTTTGATAGGCTTTGCTTACTCATTTAACCACTTGTTTGCTTAGCCGACGCCAGAAATAGCAACAATATTTGAATACATATTTGAACACTTGTTTGAACACATTTGAGACACGGGTGTTTGGTATTTGATTTGAACTTTGCCACTCGGTGTCGGTTTTTCGAGCGCACATTACCGCTAGACATGCTTTGCAGCAAGTTCGCTTCACAGTTCTCAAATAGACAACAAACAAGATGGAGCACAAATTGTGGACACGGTATACCTATATTGTTTATATTATTGTTATTTATTGCATGTGCAAAAAAATTAACTGTAGACTACCCAATTTTTTTTTAAACATTCCCTCTATTTGGTGAATTACGTGTTTCTTTTCTTTTTAGGGTTCCGTACCCGAAGTCTGCCAAACGGAACCCTATTACTAAGCCTCCGCTGTCTGTCCGTCCGCCCAACAGACAGACGGACGTCCGTCTGTTGGTCATATACAGTATACTGTATATAATCAACAAATATTAAAAACGCTGAGTCATAAGGTATCATTTAAATATGAGCGATTTTCTGCAACTGCAAAAAACCACTTTGTAATTCACAGTATCATTAAAAATTACAAATTTAACTTTACGATTTTTTATAAAATTTGCGATGACTTTGAGGTGAAGTTTTCGTTTAGTATTTTCATTTAACTTAACTAAAAACCGGCTGAATGCGAGTCGGACATGCACATGAGGGGTTCCATACTACCGCACACTATTTAACACTATATATTCTGTGGATTCCCAATATAAAATAAAGTTAAAGATTAAAGGAACATGAAACAACATTTAGAAAAATGATTTTTTTTTGCCGTTTTTTCAAGCAACTCAATAAATTTCAGGACACTCGTTGCTCCATTCCATCTTGCGACTGAACAAAGCGACCATTCCGCTCAGTTATTTACGAGTCACTGGACTTGCAGGCTACGCACTCATTTGAACTTTGAACGCTTTGATATGTGCTATGCACACATTTGACCTTACCGACCCTGACGACCCCATTGCCCTCCTCCAGGAGAGCAGTAGGGAAACCAGCACAGTGTACAAAACAGACGCCTCCCGTCATTCCAACCTCGCCGCCGAGGTCCTTTGCGATCGCGACCGCGTCCCCGAGAAAATTATACTCGCCGAACCTTGCTCGATAACGAGGTGCCAGCAATTGTTGCAGCTGAGCACGTAGCTTTAAATTCCCCGACTAATAATCTTGATCAAAACTTTGATCCAGCCCGTCCCATCCTTGATGTCCTTCCTCCGATTGACGCCCTAAGCCGAGATTCGTGTGCCCTTAGCGAGCGTTCACCTAGTTTTAATTAGCATAGTTAAATAACCCCTGGCTAGAGGTTTTAAGTGTAGTAGCTTAAGGCACCCACAGGAAAGCCCGGTTAAGTAGTCATAATCTCAGAGGTCAACTACGAGATGCCATACCTAAAAAAAAAAAGCATACATTTGAACTTTTAATGCTTTGAAGTGCGCTCGAAAAACCGACACGAAATGAAAAAGTTGAAATAAGTGATCAAACTTTGATCAAATATTGTTGTTGTCTGGCGCCGGCTTCGAAAAACCGACACCAAATGGCTAAGTTGAAATTAATGATCAAACTTTGATCAAATACCCAAACATCCGTGCCTCACATGTGTTCAAAGAAGTCCTCAAACAAGTGTTCAAATAAGTGATCAAATATTGTTGCTATGTCTGGTGCCCGGCTTAATCTGTGGTCCAGTAGTCGGTATTTGCGGATTTGCAATCTATGGCCAACAATGACGTGTGAGGGTGAGGAGAACGAGACGAGAATTTATCATCATCGAACCAAAGCAAGGTGAACGAGACAAGTGGATTATAAGATAACAAAAGCATTTCTTCAAACGTGTAAAGTGAATGTGCTACTTACAAAGAATGTGATTTTCATGTAAACATTATATTTATAGTAAGAACATCTCCAAAAAGTATAAGGTAAATATTCTTAACATTGACTTACCATTCTTACATTATCAGGTCAATATCAAAGAAATGTCACGACTTGATAACATTGACGCATTGGAAAAGCAATTAGCCGAATTGCAAATGGCTAAGGATTTAAATAACTTGGGCAAAGTTAAAAAGATACCACCAGCCGTACCGCCAAAAAAGAAGGCTCAACCTCAAGTTCCACACAGTGCTGTTGTAAGCACTATTTGTGAGCCATCGTATTCGGCAATGATCATGCCGACTACAAATAATAATACAACATATAGTAACACACTTCCAGATAATGTACGCCCTCATATTCATAAAGATTATGCAAATGTAAACCAATTGAATCTGGCAACTTTTAACCATTCCTATAGGCAGAATTTACCCATGCCGCCTAAGAGTTACAATGCAACATACAGCAATATACATCCATACAGAAGCAATGATAGCCTGCCTCCCGTGCCACCGCCACCGCCGCCGCCACCTCCACCACCATCAATTTCTATTGCATCATCGAAACCATACAACGTGAGCCAAAATAATGAAGAATATTTGCCACCGCCGTCACCTGTAAGCTCAAACTACAGTGAGTTGGTCAGAGCTACTGCAAATTTGAACTATAATCAAGAAAGGCCATCTTACCCACCTATATATCAAAATGAGTTTCCTGAATACGGGGTCTCACAAACTTCAACTTATGAGTCACTTTATGAGCCTATTAATCCACGTCCACACAGCAACATGTCGTCGCAATCTAATTCCTTACACAATTACCGCAATAACTTGTCTAACACAAGCAAGTCACCACTGCATAAAGAAGAAGAAGTGGATGCACTTACCAATCTTCTTGTGAAGTCTATAACAGACAGTCAGGATTTAGATGTGTTTGGAACATGTGTTAAATGCGATGGTAAAGTGATAGGGGAGAGTTCTGGATGCACAGCAATGGGAAACATGTACCATGTGACATGCTTTTGTTGTCACCGCTGTAATGTAAACTTACAAGGGAAACCATTTTATGCTGTGGAAGGTCAGCCATACTGTGAAACTGATTACTATGAAACCTTAGAGAAATGTTCTGTATGCGACATGCCAATCCTAGATAGGATTTTACGAGCTACTGGGAAACCTTACCACCCCAACTGTTTCACTTGTGTTGTATGTGGAAAAAGTCTGGATGGAATACCATTCACTGTTGATGCCATGAATCAAATTCATTGTATTGAGGATTTCCATAAGAAATTTGCTCCACGCTGTTGTGTTTGTGAATTACCTATTATGCCAGAAGAAGGCGAAGAAGAGACTGTCAGAGTGGTGGCATTGGATCGTAGTTTCCACGTGAGGTGTTACCGATGTGAAGACTGTGGGCTCTTACTGTCTTCAGAGTCAGAAGGTCGAGGATGTTACCCACTTGATGATCATATTCTTTGTCGAAACTGCAACGCTCATCGTATCCGCCTTCTTACAAATGTTATGACGACTGATCTTTAAACGTGTTGCTCATGATAACCCAACTAAAGCAATATCTTTTTCATACTCTGAATAATCCCATTATAATGTTTTTTATTCAATCTTAATTCTTATCATAAAATGTAACTCACCTTATCATTATTTTAATAACTTATTTAATATATTTTATATTTCTTAGTAGATTTTTGTAGAAGTAAACAGCTATATTTTGATCATTTTAGCTGGTAATATGTTCTAGTGATATGTCCTAAGTAGTACAGTAGTTATTCCTATTTATATGCATATTTGAGCCATTGTATTCTATAAGAAGACTGTTATCAGAGTAATGTTTGTCAATTTTATTGTAATGTTAGTGGTTAATGGAAAAATAATTTAATTGGTTTTTATTATAACTGCATAATGTGATAATCGAGACAATATTGTTGTGTATCTTCTATTTATGAAGCATTATAAATGCTATAAAATCGTTTATATGATTAAATTAGTGTAGTTACATAAATTTTGTAATCAATTTTTGTGGCAGCATATTATTTTTATAATATTATAATAAAAATATTCTATTTTACTTTATCGTGGATTATTATTAAAATAAATATAACATTAGTATATTTTCAATAAAACTTATTTTATTTCTATAGAAATAACTAAAAATAATTATAGATTACAATACTGGCTTAACATAAAAATATAAAGGCAAGTTTTCGATATGTCTTAGTTCACTTCATTCTTCACTTCAACTTCATAGTGTTACATAAATATTATCACAAATACATTATAAAAACACAGTCACAATATTCACAATCATTAATTCTGAACTTTTCCAGACAAATAGCTGAGATTTTTCCGATATTAATATCACATTAAGGAAGACTTTAACGGTCATCAGTATTACTATAATAGTCTTATCTTACTAAAAGTCTGAACAACACAAACCTCGTTTTAAATCAACTCAAATTTTCTAAATTGTATAATTGTAAAATCACGGTAGCGTAAAATGACTACACTCATTTTGAGATCCATGTTCACATTGACTTTATTCCTTGTGGCGATAAAAAAAAAAACTAGGAACAAGATAATCACATAATGTAACTTGTACCAATTTACACCTTATGTCTTAATTTCGTATTGAATTTTGGTGGGCTTAAAACTTGTTTCATAAATAAGGATCGTTTTTCCTTAATGTTTTTAGACATGATCAAGTCGCATCCAGCAGCACTTGGAAGATTTTCACTAGTTTCAAAAGATGAATTATCATAATTCTGCTGCCGTGGAATTGTCCTTAGTCCTTGATCTAGGTCAAATTGGTTTTTTACATTTACAACGCTAGGCTCAGTTTGCGGCTGACTTATTTCACATGAGCGGTATAACATTTCTTCGTCAGAGTTTAAATTTAGCCTAGGCTCAAACCTTTCTCTTAAAATGGAAAACTTTCGTCGTGGTCGACTTCTCACTCCTTTCTTAACATTTGATATTTTCGATGTTGACGTGTTGACTACTGGCATTGCAGTATCTTTCTGTATCAGTGACTGTAAAGATGTCGATATTTTATTTGAAGTACAGTCTTCAGTCGAGTTAGTAGGAGCAGAGCTTTCTGAAACTAACTGCCACAAAAAATCAATGTCTTTATTTGAAAAATCGTGTTGGTTTTGTTCAGGTTTAACATTGATTTTCTTGCCTGGTAGTTTCATATTACTTGAATTCGATTTTTGACGTTGTCTCGTATTTTTATTGTAAGCAGTAACATTTTCTCCAATATGTAAATCTGTGGATGTTGATGACATACTTGAAACGTTTAGCTCTTTTTTCATTATTTCAAATTTTGATCTTTGGTTAATGTTCATACAGTTTTCCTTTTCTGGCAAAGATTCCATAATATTGCTTGAGTCAAACTTCGAAGGTTCTTTCCATAGTGCTTGTTTTAAATCATTTTTTGTAGATGTGTTGAATTGAGGCGAGTCCCATAAATGTTCGCGCCTGTAATATAAATTTCTTGGGGAATTTGTTACAGTCGATTTACGAATTTCATCTATTGTTGCAACCAGAGAGCTTTCAGAATTCAGTCTTTTCTTATTCGAGGGATCTATATCGCCAAGGTCATCTAACTCTTCCATTATAGGTTCTAAGTGGTTAGGATCTTTGCTAACATCAGCTATGCATGGTTTTGCTAAGAAGGTATCATCATGAGAAACAAATGTATTGGTATAATCATCCTGATTTGTTCTATCAAACTTCACAAATACATTCGAGTAAGTATGGGGCTTTTTAGGGAACGGTGGTGCAGCCAAAATAGCATTTTTGAGATCTTGTGAAACACAGCTACTTATCTCAGAGCTTCCTGACGTTAACGTGTCTCTTCTTCTGTCTCTTACCACACTTCCATCATGAAGCCAGTTTTCTATGTCAGAATACCCATTCCAAGATCTCAAACCCCAAGCTTCTCGCGCAATATTTACGGCACATATATTTTCGTAATCGTGAACTGACAAAACCTCCGTTGGAGTATCTAACTCACGTGGTTTCGAAGGGAATAAGTCCGTTCCTATTCCATTCTTATTTTTATCCTTTTTGGCATACATTTCCTTGAGAATATCTAAAGCTATTCTTTGAATGTTTTCGATATCTGCATCTTGGTTTCCAACTTTAATATTTTTTAGTGCACTCAAACATAACTTTTGGACAATATTTTCGTTAAATGTGTTTATATCCGAGCTATTGATATCGCTGAAGCTAAGGTCTAAATCCATATCAAAAGAGTCAGAAGAAGTCTTTTTATTAGAACCATCTGTATCGTGACTGATCTCAGAACTGTCCGTCTTTAACATTTTCATAAATTCTTCATTAATTAAGTTACAAACATCTAGGTTTATATTAGTTAAATTGTCCCTTAGTGCATCTGAGGAACATATGCCTCTACGTTTGTGCAAGTTTAAATTGCTGGAAGTTATTTCGTCTATTGAACTTTCTAAATTCTCCATGGAACTTAACTTTAATGTTAACTCTGTTGGAGAGCAAATAGCAATTTTTTTGTTGTTTTTGTGTTTGTATTCATCTTCGTGCAAAATCGATTGAGGTGTGTTTTCAACCGTGTAAAATTCTACGCTAGAAACCTCTAAGCTATTGTTACCGATAGGCGCCGATGTAAATGTAGGTGTTCCAGATCTAGCTATCCAGTGTTCCAATAAAAACTTTTTGTCAGCGTTTTCACTTTCCTGTCTCTGAGCTGGTTCCGCTGACACATCTTTACTGTAAATAAACGTATAAATATTCTTATAAAGTTTTTTTTGTCGTAAGTTATACATACGAAACATTTGATTCTTATGTAAGTACCTGGGGCTGGTGTCAGTTTCTTCTTCTTTCCGAGAACTTTTAAATGATCTAACATGGTTTAGACTGCTACCTTGATCTCTTTTATTGTATGATTCTTGTATATCAACCTTATTGTTTAATTCTATGTCATCATTTTTCCATGAAATGGGTCCCGTTGAATGAAAATATCTGTAGTATAATATCATAGAAAGAATGCCTGAAAACGATAAAATAGCTTAAAATCCTTTAGTGTCGTTAAAAATATATTTTATATTTATTATTTTAGTCGTCGTTTGTTTTAACGTACCAACGATTGTACCAAATATGATACAAATGGCTGCAGCAATGGACCATGATTTCTTTTGCTGCTCAGATTCAGAAATAAGCACATATAAAAATAAGCTTCCAAAGTTTTGTGATATCATCAACGTATAAAATAACATCAAACGATATCGCGTATGTCCTTCTCGTAAGTTAATATAACAGAAACAATAAAGGAAGCCCATTACAACATTGTAAAGTGTTTCTTCTAATTTATTTGGACAAAATGTAGTTTTTTGAACGACAATCCAAAAGGTCATTGCAAACCAATGCAAACCTGAAAATATAATAAAGGTTATTCGGTATAACACTTTAGGTCTAATAGTAATGTATATAGGTGTTTTAACAATAATAATTTAGCCACATTTACTAAGAATGTCAAATGATCTAAATACAAAATATTACTTACCTAAAGGTATTAATGTCCAGATACCAAAAATTAGAGCAAATAATAAAATTCCTGGAATTCTTCCGATTAACATTCCGAAATGCCATACCAATTTCAGCAGTAATGAATTCCAACTGAAATTCTCATTGGAAAATGCTGTAATGCTGTAGATGTATGTCGCGCAACCCCAAATAACCGACGCGATCGACGCAGATAAAGCAAACACTGAAATAATAATACATTTACATATTAATTTGCAAATAAACAAACATCAATTATAAAATCACGCTTCTGTTCTCCTAAAGAATAGGAAAAGATAAAGATTTAAAAATAAAAATAAATTTACCTTTTGTATAGTAATTTTCATCTAAAGTAACGATAGCATACGTTTGTAATATTATTTGTGGCACAGTACCAATAAAAATATATAAAAAATGCAACAAACTCAAATCATTTCTTTGAGAAATTAATTTATGAGTTTTTATAGATTCTAAGTTTTTGCAGACAAATACTTTGCGCAGAAATATTACATATCTGAAATAAAAATGCTCACATCAAATAAAGAAAAAAATATACACAAATTATTTGTAATCTGGTAATCACTGATACTTTACCTTTCTAATAAACCAACAAGACAAATATGAGTAATCCAATGACGCAAACTTGATTTTTGATCAGTAACAAACCACCTAATTGAAAATATATTTATAAGAATATTTGGAGTTAATATAAAAATGAATGTACCAAATGCCCAGTAAAGATGTCCATCTTTACAATATTCAGCAAAAACGATTACATCTGTAATAAAAAAATAAAACATAAATTACATGGTTCATGGATACAATAATTATTAAACCAGTTTAAGTTCAAATTATAACAGAAAATCATTCAGTACCTAGGTAAACAAAAGTTAAGCAAATTTATAAGAATATCTTACCTGTCGTCAAATCAGCTAATATCGTAACAAGTGATATAAATACACATAAAACATGAATGATACAAAAGTTTTCATCTTGATTGTTTGATGTTTTACTTTCTATGTTATGGTTTCCAAATCTACAAGCCTCCGCCATTCTAAAAATTCATTCATAAAAACATTGAAAACAAACAAATAAACTTCAGCATAATCTGTCTTACTGTCATTACTATTATTTCAGCATCGACTGTTATTTCATATAACGAAATCTTTGCAGTATCAAGATAACTATTGTACGTCAAATTCAACAAACCAATACAATCAATACTAGTTCAATGCCGTAAGTCACAGCGCAGCGCAGCGTGGGCGCAATACAGGCGAACTTGTTCACGCATTTTATGCGACCACAGACTAAGTAGTACTTAGGCGAGTCGTACCATACAGATAATATATTTAAATTCAATGTGACAACTTTGGGACGTCTATGTTTGGTACTTCGCTCATTTTATGATGGATCCTAAAAATACTAAGTTTTCCAAGCCAATACAAAATTGCATTATTTTGTTAAAACGAAGATAATGATCCACACAAAAAAAAAGCAGTACCAAAGTAAAGCAGTACCAAAGCCTTGCATTTATTTATTTAAAAAATCGACTAAAATACCTGAATGAATGGTTCCCGAAAATTATGTTATCTGTAGGTCTTGGATTTATGTGTACTCTGTGTTGTTTAGCCTGTCTGTGGTTGTATTTGCAAAAACAAAACAAAACTGTAATCCTAAATAATACGCTTATTACTGTAATTTAAAAAAATAAACGGGGAGAGGTGAAAAATGCTGTAATTAATTATTCTTACTATTAATTGTAAATACAAAATTAATTAAGAAATATGATCCATGACGCTCTGTTAATCCTTTGGGATTGTTCTCATACTATTGAAACAGGACAAGAGGTAAATAATCTTTGGCGATTATTGTTTCCATACACTGTAACTGTAAACTGGTAGAGACTGAAGTTAAAGTGTACCGAAATCGTTTGCAGAACGAGCTGGTAGCATACGCCAACCATGGAGATTCAGAAATATTTGAAAGAATAAATGACATAGCCAAGAGTCACCATAGAATTCAACGTTTTGTTGAAGCTACGGGGTTTCGCTCCAGGAAGACTCATGCGGGTAATTCTTTTATTTATGTGCTTATTAGTATAGAGATAATATAGACATTAAACTCGTTCTTTCTATCTATCTGTTAAACTTATATTCACTGATATTTCATACTCAATTTTTTTTTCTTTCATTTTTATAATTAAACTTTTACTAGCAGGACTCAAGATGTGTGGTCTATACTCACAAGCACTCAGTGAAGGTTTCTCCGATGTTCTACAGTCATACAAGCAAAATCTAATGGAAGTCGAGAGCCTAGTAATAGGCAATCATAACTATACGCTATCATTTGTGTACAGTTACGTAGTGAAGTACCGCGGGTTGTTCAACACTTTGAATAAGATTATAGCCACTATTGAGCAACGGAAACTGACTGGGTGCCAGATACTGAGTTTGTTGCATCAGTACATTTTGAATGGCAATGAAAGAGTGCATGAAGCTGTTGTAAGGTAATTTTAAAAATATATATATATATAAGTTAAAAGATGTCATTTTTACACTTAGATGGTTTTGTGTAATGAAATTAGCATTACTTAGTTGTTAAAACCTAGTTTCAACTTTCACCCAGAAGTTCAAAATATTCATTGTTATCATTTCACTTTATAAAATTATATTTTATTTATACAGAATATTCTCTTGTGTCAACAAAGTATTTGTGAACCAGTTATGCACTTGGCTATTATATGGTGAACTGAAGGATCCATATCAAGAGTTCATCATACTGCACAATCAGACTCATCATAATGCATCGGAGACATTCCTTTCTTCTCCGACATCTGCCTGTGAAAAATCTCTTGTGTCCACTGTAAGTATGCACATTGTTTAAAACAGACATGGACAGTAAACATTTAATTTACTGTAACATATGTATATGTCGCAGTAAGATGGTTAGAGCCATTATATTGTTAATATTATCGGATATAGCTATACAGGGTGGCAGGGACATTAATGTGAAAACTATTACCATGGATTCAGTACATAATTCTGAACCATGCTGCACAGAAATTTTTCCATACATTTTGACCACATAGGTATTACACTTTTCTTTGAAACAGCAGATTTTTTTTTAATAACCTACAAATATTTTTTTGTAAGTTGGCAAAAGAAATGCTTTTAAATTCGACACACCAACCATTTGGCGACAACCATAAAATCATATTGATGATTGTTATTTTTGTAGTGCCAACATAAAAGCCATTAACGCAAAAGATTGAGCTAAATGGCAGTACCCAACTATTAATTGTGTTTAGGGTCCAGTGCAACATTCACCTGACTCTTCAGTGCCTAAAAATATATCTGAACCCTTAGTACAAACCAATAAAGAACCAAGCTTATCAGAAAATGATACTGATTTTGAAGATGTATCCAACGAACCAACATGTTTTCGACGAAACGAATAAGATGATCTTGTTCTTTCTAAACAAGGTTCAGAATAGTTGGCATCAAGACTGACAGAAAAAATTGCTTTCTCCAGGTACTAAAGTTACTTTTAATCGTGAAAGAGAAAAATAATTATGGAGTTATTTTTCTGACTATTGCTGGTCCCTGATACGCCATTTCCCGAAATGGGATGTTTTATGTATCTGTATGCATAAGCTTAATGCAAGCATCTCCTTTTCATCCACTTTTCATATGAATTGCAATAATGCTTATGTTGTTTTTTTCTTACAGCTTCAAGATACAAGTCTAGAATGTGGATACACCCTCAACACAAACATGATCCCATACTTTGTGCCTCTCTCCCTCGCCCAAGAGATATTGTTTATTGGCAAGACTATTATCTTGTTTGGTTTTGATCCCAAGAAGGTGAAGAAAAACAGCTCTTTTGTCGCTAACAGGACTTTGTTGCCTTTGCAGAAGTTAGGGGTAGAATCTAGAAGGTAATTTTATGCCTGTTTCATTAACACTAGGTGACATCTAAATAAAAGCGCGTTGGTGGATTTTCTACTTTCCGCGCCGAGCTGAGCGTTGAAAATCCAACCTTCTTTTTAGGCATTCATGAACATTTACATAATTTTTAATAAGCAACTTCCCTATCTGTCTGTGAATGCATATATAACTTGAGGATCATTTATCCGATTTTTTTGGCTTAGGTCACATAATATACAACTATTTAACTAATTTTTCATGTCTTACCCATATCTTCATTTTTAGTGTTTATATTTTTTTAACTGACTTCCAAAAAAGGTACTACGTTCGTCTGTGTGTATTTTTTTTTTTAATAATGTATGTTCATCATTATTTTTTAGATTCACGATTTGGGAAGATAAAGAAGCTGAGTTCCATGAGAAGTTGCAGAAGCTGAAGAATCCTGAAGTGTTTGAAGTTTGTAATCTTAGAGGAGTAATAAGAGAAATAAAAGAATGTGTTACTAAGGTATGTAAAAACTAGCTTTTATCCACAGCTTCGCCCACATGGAGGTCGGAAATTATACTACAGAAACGTATTGTACCGTGCGCGACTGTTAGTCACCGCTTGAGGTATGTGAGCGGTGAGAAGGGGGAGGTAGACAAAGGCTAAACTAACTCAGTCTACCAATTTTATCAATGGCTAGCATCCCTCGTCTGACCGCTCACATACCTGATACCTCAGGCGGTGACTAGCAGTCGCGCGCGGACTATACCGACAGACAGACAGTTTCTTTCGCATTTATAATATTAAGTACTGATGGAGTATGGATATGAACCATTTGATTATTGTCTGGCAAATAACCTTTATATCCTGACGACGCTCTCATGAATGAATTTAAAATTCTACATGCTATTCATTATAATCACTCTTTTTATCCTGTTGTTTCTTTTTTCTTCATGTTATACTTTACTTTTCCAGCATCTCTGGACAGTAGCCGTAGAAGAGGCTCAACTGATTCATGAACTGCGACTAATGAAAGACTTCTACCTACTGGGTCGAGGCGAACTATTCTTGGAGTTGTTGAGACTTACTGCGCACATGCTCGATAAACCAACTGCTAGGACTTCTACTAGAGGTATAATATTATTTCATGCCATGGTTAGAATACGCTAACAGTGTCCATTGGTTTTGATATTGCATGACATATGTCTGTTATTTTGTCGCCAAAAGAAGCTCTTTCAAATTGTTGATGGTGAGCAACGCTTTCAATACATATTATCATGCCATGCCCTGCCCATGCTTCAATTTTTAAGGGGTTCTATACCACAAAAGGAAAGAACGGAACCCTTATAGGATCACTTCGTTGTTTGTCTGTCTGTCAAAGATCCTTTTTCTCAGGAAAGCGTGGAGGTATCAAGTTGAAATTAATATAAAATACGTAGTTCTATGGTCCTTTGGAACTTAAAAAATATCAAGTTTCTAAGTAAACGAAATAAAAAAAGAAATACGGCCATTTATGCGACATATTTTGGTACTCGCAAATTTTGCCCTTTGACCTAGAATCATGAAATTTGGCAGGAAGCAAGGTCTCACAGAACAAGTAAATGAAAATTTCCGAAAATCGTTAATTTATAGATAAAACTGCACCGTTAAATCTCCAACTGCAAGTACGTACATTTACAGATGGAGAATTGACCGTGACCTATATCGTTATGGGAGAACATATTTTTCAACTACAATGTTAAGTTTGTTTTGAGATAAATTCATCTCAACTACGAAACCCTTCATTGTGCGTGGTCCGACACGCACTTGCGCCGGTTTTTAAAGAACATTTCATAAGAAAAATTGTGAAAAGACATCAAGTGTCTAAATGACCTAAAAACTACTTTTAAAATTATTTTTAGATATGAACCACGCCTTCCAGTTGGCGGCAAGAGCGGTATTCCTAAGTAACAGTGCCGATATAGAAAAGTTTAGTTTTGAGCTACCATATGTGAAGCCCAACACTAATGTCACAACTAATACTTCTCTTGAAGATGATAGCACCACTGGTATGTATAAAACTACAGCAGAATGTATAATTTTCGTTACATATTCTCATTAGCCAGCATTGAGGCCATCATCCAAATTCGGACATTATTTACAGCTCTTAAATTAGGATGTCTAAGATCGTAAGACAAAGCTGGATTAACCTTTCAGAAAACTGCTTACTTTACTCATCATTCATTTAAAATTGGTCTCTAGTCCGAATACCATAGACCATAGGCATCCGAATGCTGGTGAAAGACCAAAATTTATTGCGCTTTATACAGGTTTAATTTTTGAGATGGAAAAATACAGGGCGAAAACAGGCAGAAATCATTTTGTTTATTTTTCTCCAAAATAATTAAATTTTTACGTCTTATTCTTACTGTATCGATGGCAACAAGGTCAAACATGTTTGGCCCAAAATTTTGCTACGCGAACTTCGCTCATTGAAGTATTATCTCACATAAGATTTTTTCAAATAACGAAGAATACTTACATAATGTTTAATTCAATTTGCAGTAGCAGATGGCTGGTCCAGTATAATTCTGAAGTACGATTTTAAATGGCCGCTCCACCTGTTATTTACGCCAGAAGTATTGGCGCGCTATAACGATATGTTTCGCCTTCTGCTGAGGATTAAGAAGACTCAGCATGATCTACATGCACTTTGGAAGACTTATAAACAGTCTACTAGGTAGGTTCATTAGCATTATTTAAACTTTCTTCAATGCATTCAGCGGGCGGGTGCGGTGCGTTCAACACTTCTCAATAGTGCAACTTTACTGACATTACAGTAAATTGTTGAATTTTGTCTAGCTGCCGTTTACCTCGGATTTTTTGTTTAACTATCTCATGGTCAGCCTAAAATCAACTTTGCAACTAAAAGCGCTCCCTCATCGGGAGCATTCGCCTGTAACAATCCAAGATTCGATTTTGAGCAGTACTATATTACCATTACCGCGTTTCTCCTCACTAACTGATGTAATGCTCGAATCTGAACTGTTACAGGTTGTGAGGGAGCGCCCTAATAACTTAGAAGCAATCAGGGACGAATGATTAAATATCAGCAATTGTTTATGTATGTACACACAAACATTTAAAACAAATTATAGGACATTGGGCAAAAATGTATGGGACTTGGGCCCAATGTCCACCAGTAACGAGACCAACGTCACTGAAAAGTCTATCAAATAAGGAGTAAATTTTACTATAATAGTATATGTAATAATTTTCATTTAACTATATTTTTTTACTGACAGTCTTTTTGGGTATCTTAATAAATACTGCTTATTATTAGACTATTCAAATAAAGCTGAGGCCCTTTTGACATTACAATAATTGTTTTCTGTTCTTTATAGTTATAATATGTATTTTCTCTGCTCTAATGCCAATAAACAAATTTTCTTTCTTCCTTATAAATAGGTTTCGTTAGTTATGGACACTTCTCCCATTGTCTCTTATCTACTAATTTGACTTTACAGTTTCTCAATGTGCCAACTGCACAACAAGCTGATGTTCCTGATGGACAACCTGCAACATTACATGCAAGCCGACGTGCTCGAGACCAACTTCTCTCGTCTCATGGACGCGGTGCACAAGACAAATGACTTCGAGAAGCTTAAGAAGGCGCATGCTACCTTCCTCGCTGATATACTTAGCCAGTCGTTCTTGACTGTCACATCTGTAAGTTTTTAGACAGTTTTTGATACGAAATATTGTTCTTATCGCAACTGACTAGGAATAAGCTTGGGAAAACTATTGAAAAATAAGTAAAACATTATACATTGTTCTACTAGCCTACAGTTTTAGGGGCGTATGATACGCTCTTTCACTTCTAAGTGTTATTTATTTTACTACTAACTAATGTTTATTCAAATCCTTGTTTCCAATTGATTTTATTTCCACTATAAACGAATATTATACCATTGTAAATGAAGTTGATTTCAGAAGTTGCAATGCAAACTGAACTTTATGTGTGGGTACTAAAGTAGTTTTTTTTTATCACTAATATGTTTACATGTTTGGAAACTAAATCGCGAACGCAGTATATGGAGTGAAATATAAATATTTTTTGCGTGTATACAATCCCTTGGGTCCTTTTATTTTAATATACATAATGCATATGTCCCATATGTTATGTTATTATATTTGACCAGTGTGCAAAACTTATCCAATGTTGAGAATTTGTATTTACAGTTAGATTGAATGTTTTCAAGTAAATAATGAAAGTTCTGTTCCTATGTTCTAGTCTTGTGACAGCGACAGTTCGGGCGACACGACGGACTCGCTAAACAACCCGGTGTTCTGTAACATAATGGAACTGCTGAAGCTCTGCGACTCGTTCTGCGGAATGAACGACAGTGTTGCAGATAGAGAGGCCGAGGATTATTATATTAGAGGATATTCTGATAGGTTGGTATTCATTGTTTGTATCAACCTATAGGTTGGAATAAATCCTGTTTTGTGGTCTGTAAAAAATCCCTAATCTATAATGGGTTTAGGGACTTATAAAACTTATATCTTATAAAAGCATTAATTCCTAAGGCCCAGATCGAATTCTAAAGAATTTATTATGATTGTCTTGTGATATTTTTCTTTTACCCCTAAAGTTCAAATGATTATCTGCCGTTATTCGAAATACTTCGACCATATGGGCCTGTTTCTATACTCTACAGTTAATGTATACCAAAGAATATTATATACTAAAGTACCCGGAAACAGATGAATATAAATGGGACACTCCGCATTTTAGGTATGAACCTACAAGTACGCGGCGGGCCCGTCTTGCTGGCCCAATTCAGTGAGTGCAACATAGTCAGAAGATCTAAGAGTTACGTGATAGAGAGGCAACTTCTAGGTGAATTTAACTGTCAGTAATTAGTGCTGTGCAACCTGAATTCCACTTTATTGTGTCGTAGTAAGAGTCGCTTTTTATTTACAAAATTTTGCGGAGTGGCCCATCCTGTACTAGTGACCTCAATGAGTACCTTAAGATTTATATGGCAGATAATTTCAAGGAAACTGACCCAATAGGCTTCAACCTAACAATAACATTGTAACAGTTTTTTTTTCTTTTTTCTTAATTTTTCAGATTTAGCAAACTGGTGAAGCAATTAATGCAGCTTCTAGTATCTCTACGCGACCGTCCTTGTGGTGTCTACCTAGCTCGCCTACTGATGCGGCTCGACTATAACCGATGGCTCAGCGGAGAAGCTCAGCTGACCCAGTCTGTTACTAACATGTTGCGATGCTGACCCAGTCTGTTACTAACATGTTGCTAATGCTGACCCAGTCAGTTAATAACATGTTGCGAAGCTAATCGACTAAACAATGTGATATGGTAAAGATACCCAGAACTTAATGATGTGAAGATGAGTCAACATAATATGTGATCAATAGTCGTCGAAACAGGGCTTTTGTAAACTTTGCGCCTTAGTGAAACAAAATAAAGTCTGTTATTATAAACAAACTTTTACAACTGATAATAGTGCAGCACCTCTTGAAAAATTATAATATCTAACCAGAAGGCTGGAAGTAACTCGAAACTAATGTCACAAATACTCTTCACTTTTGAATATTTTTATAGTTTTTACAGTGAACCAAGTTTGTATTATGTTTCAATTAGACTAATTTGATCTAACTCTCGAATAATTCAAATGTCATCATTCATGATAACCCTTTTATATATTTTAATTTGTTATCATTATCAATAAAACCACAATACTAGCAATATTAATGTTTTTTTAATCAACTTCCTCATCATCATCAATTTCTTCATCCTGTAGAACATTGGTATCATTTTCTTTATTATTTTGGTTTAAAGCATGTTCAGCATGTTGCATCATGAAGGTTTTAGTTAGTATACACTTGGTCATGTGGCAGGAGCATGGGAGTGGGTGTTCAACTGCTTCTGGGTCTAACATCGTCATTTGTAAGTTGTAGCTGTAAAAAATAAAATTGGGAAAATTAATAAGGAATTTAAATAAGATGTGTCGGGATTTTGGGTTTTCAAGGACTTCAAAATATATATAACTAATCGGTTGGGTATTGGTATAACATTTTCGTGATCAGTTCAGTGTTTTCGATTTGGTGAGTGTCCTTGGCAAGTTGAAAGATTAGCATCTTATTCAATAACATTTTGAATTGAAAAACTATGCTGCAAATCAATACAACACAGCACGACAATCAACACGTGTGATCAAACAAAATCGATTATAAACAGATGATCAACATGGTTTTATTCGTCGTAAATCTGTAAGATGAAGACAGATCCTATTGTTTGTCAAAACATAACGGGCGACAATAACGATTATCAAAAATCTGTAGGCACCCTAAGACAGGCTAGCTAGACAAAACTAATAAAAAACATGTTAACAATAACCTACCTTCTGCTGGTAGCCTCCGCTCTGTTCATATCCAACTGGAAGGCGATAGGTTCTCCCTCTTCCACTTCCTGCTGCTGTGGCAACACTATAACTGTTTGCTTCCAATGTGTACCCGCACTCTGTGGACTTGTGTCCAGAACTGTGTGACCATCTCCTGCAGCGTTAGGAAGCTGGGGGAAATTACACTCGAACCATAAGCAGATGCCTTGGTAGTAACCATTTTTGCTTGCACCTGAAATTAAAAAATAAAATTAGTTGTCTTTTCTCACACTCTCACATAGTGTGGTCATATGAAATAATATTTTTTAACATAAACTGTTTATCATACTAATGGACAATGCATTTAAAGGACATTCATTTCTGAACTACCTCCATTATATGTTTATTTATTTACGGATTACCAATGAGATACATTACAATTATCTTTTACAATAATAAAAACTTTATAATATACATTATCCTGTACTGCACACCCGATCACAGGTAACCACAGCTTACACATTATCGAGTACACATGCTCTGAATACATAATAAACAATATGTACATGCTATTATAAAAGTTACACTAATAGAATACAGTAAAACCAAGCATTAACTTGATTAATAATATCATGTCTGAATGAATTAATATACCAAATGTTAGGAATAAAAAATAATAGTTTAATATTGAATGTATTCAGATAAGTGAATATTTTGAAATTCTGAAGTTAAAAACGACTTTACCATTCCCTTTAATGTCTGTCTTAATTTTAATATTAAAGCATGTTTCAGTTTTTTTCTTAATCTGATGATTTCATGGAGAGGGAAACAAAACATTTCATAATGGAACAGCATTTTTATATTTTTCACAAAACTCAATCATAATTTTTTAAGACAACAGTCTGGGTACAAGACAGTAAAATTTACCCTAAAGCACATTGATTTCATTTAATAACTTTATTTGATTTCTCATAATTTTATTAATTTGTTTGCTTTTGTTGATGTATATTTACTGACAGTTCATTTTTTTTATTGGACACTTGACAAGACATTGCTGACCTGTGTTTAGCATACTATGTAGTGCTGTGCAATTTGGAAATAATACTAATAAATTATAGAAAAAAATGCAACTTTAAAACCACCAATAATTGGTGGTTTTATAGTTGCCTTTTTTTCTAGACTTTGTCTGTAATGTGTTGTTTAGAAGACGCTCCGCCTTTTGGTAACATATGATAATACTTGCCAACAACATGTTGTATGCTGTATGCATTTAAATCATGTGCTTCATCCTCTCTCAAGTTGACCCAGCAGAGGGCCACTTCAGTTCCCAACAGGTCATCAGGTTTTATAGTAAGGATCTCTGGTTTGCTGCCTTTACTTGCTCTCAGCTCTCTGGCGAATGATGACATAGATACGCCATGTAATCTGTCCCAGTTGTTGTACAATGATGGTACACTGGAAAACAATAGTTAAGTTATTGTATGAGGCATTGAGGTACAATGCTGCAAACTAGACAATGACGCAAGGGCAAGCAGGCAGGTTAATGACCATACTTTATGCATTTGGATAAATTAAAAAGACAATCTTCTAAGTTTTTTCAAATGGTTTTTTTATACCCTTTATTACTCTATTATTGAAAGAATGGTGATTGAACAACATTAAATAATTATTTATTATGATCACACACCTCACACACATCTTCATTCTTCAGATCATAATGGTCACAATAATCATGGTAAAAGTCTTACCTACATGGTGCAATATAAATAGCAGCACTCTCAGGGAATATTTCTCCTCCATCTTTGAGGAAGCGGTCTCTGGCAAACAGTACTGAGTCTAACATACCCTCGTGCAGGAGGTAGAAGCCCATCCATTCTGACACTATGGCATCTACTTTCATGTAGTTAGGTAAAACTACATCTTCTACTCTGCTGTGGATTACCTGAAAATTATTCAAGCCTATTTATTTATTATTTGCTATACAATACAGCCGATATAACTTGGCAGTTGTGAACTTCGCGCAGAAGGTTGCACAATAACATTTTTTAGGAACCAAATGATGACATGAGGCGAGTGTGAGTGATGCTATGCTCGGAACTAGCAAGTTATATCGGCCGAATTGTACCTCTGGTGGAAACATCACAGCTTAGTAAAATAGATAAAAAAATAAAATTACGTAAATAATAGCGTGAAAAGATGTATCTTGTTAGATATTTGACAAAGTCAGTAATAATGATTAGAAGACTAATTTAAGTAATCAAAATTGAAACTTCTCACCTCTATAACATTTTCAAATTTGTTTTCCTTCACTACTTCCTTAGCTAATTTCGCCAAATTACTGGCTTCAACGGCAAAAACTTTTTTAGCACCAGCTTGAGCACAAAATATTGACAAAATCCCTGTTCCACACCCAACATCCATTACAATCTTGTCTTTAAAATATGCCTTGTTGTTTAAAATGGCATTCTTATAAGCTAGGGTTCTTGGCTCATCTTCAAGCATTAATTTATGCACCTAAAACAAATATTTTCTTTATGAATATTGCACACAGTTTTAGATTTAATTTGAACAAATATTTGGTTATCCTGATAAATCATAATTACTTCTAAATCTTCATAGCTTGAAAAATATTGCGCAGAATCCACCTCCATTATATAATTCTTTTTGTTTTATAGATTACTTTAAATGAAATGCAATAAACAATAAAGAACAACAAAAACAATTCTCTATTAAACACGATATATAACCTAAAAACCCAATCAAAACATTGAAGAGTGTTGACTGTTAATTGAAAAGATTTCCCCAAAGTTACGAAATTGTAAAATTTGTGGAAAATTATTATAGGTACGATAATCCTTTTCTTTTTATTATGTCTCTAAAAAAACTAGTGATACTTCTAAAAATTCTTAGATTGCTAAGAAATCCTCTTCTCTTCTCAATTTTGGCTTAGAATTTACACTACTAATGTGAATGTGGACTTCCCCCGCAACTGCGTAGAATACTACGCGCCGCCACCTCGGGTCTTGCTGGATGGGGGGCGGTAGACGTCCCCGAGTGCGCCGTGTCTCCGGATCTGTTTATAGGGGCTGAAAGAGGGCATTGTCTGCCCTCCGCCGACGCCCAGTCCGCCTGCTACGGATCAGAAGAGTGGTCTCAATCTCCTTCTCCCTTTCCGCAGCCTCACTGCATCCCACGACTCGGCACTCCCGACCATCGAACGAGCGACAGCCGCCAGCGCCAGGTCGGCTCCGACTTCAAATACGAGGGCACGGCGCGGCTCCTCCCATGCGGTACACCCTGCCAGTGTATGGTGTGCCGTGTCCTCCCGACAGTGGGTGCAGTGATGGCACCGAGCGTCCGGCTCCCTGTTTATGCGACATAGGTAATTCCCGAACCAGGCAGATGGTACCAAGACCAACCAATTTTCCGAGAGGTTGGTACTGTCAATCAAGATGTCAGATGTTCTTGCGACTCGCAAGGCTCTTGAGACTCGCTTGTTTTTTTTATAATTATGTTGAACTGTCAAAATGAAACAGATTGCCGTTGATCGTGAAAGTACACATGTATTTTCAATTTACCCTTTACTCTAGATTGAGCTTTAATAGCTGGCAACATAAAAAAGCTCCCTGTTCCTCGAACACGAAGTGTCATAAATAAAAAAAATACCAATAAAAGAGGCGAGAATATCTTCTTCAGAAATCGACTAAAACCATTTATTCCAAGTTTTTTACTCTGTGCCACGAAAATGTCATTATTGACACAAAGCATTTTTTTAATCTGCTTCCGTTTTGTACGAGTACGTGCGTTGTTTTATTTCAGAATAGAAATTAAAGTTTTTCTCTAGATAATGATTTCTAATTAATATAATTATTACAATTAAAACTTTAGCAATTGTGACGAAATGGCAAAGGAAGGAGATATGTCACTGTACAATGATGTCTTAGAGCCATTTAGACGAGTAATAAATACGGACCCGCCGAAAGACAAATTGTCGTCGGCTACAAAACTGAATTTTTCTGATAGTAATCAGTCTCTGAAAGAAGGTAATATTTTAATTAGTGTCTAATGGTTTACGGCAGCCATATTTGTACAAGAATTCCGTTTTGATTGATGTATAAATTTTCAGGGCTCAATAACCTATTGTCGCTCGGTAAAAGAAAGTCCAGCATTTGCATGAACGATGTCTGTACGCCTGAGAAACGTATCCGGACGGAGTCTAGCTCTACGCCGGTGTCTGCACCACCTTCCCCGTGGGAGGCAAAGAGGCTGAAGATAGATCTGATAGCTGCTAAAGCTCAGGTAAACACATGCTCTCTGTTTGATGTAATAGAATGTTGTGAGTACACAATCATGTAAAGAAATGTCCTTTATTTTAAATGTTCTAAGGATTTATGTGAATGTTCTTTAATAATGTTGTACAAAACTAACAAACTTTAAATTATTTACCTATGCAATAAACTCATTCTAATTTTGTTTTGATGTTTGTCTCTGAGAATTTGCTCTTCTAGAACAGGTTTCATCAGTAAAACATTAAGAAGTGATTAAATGTTTGTAATGAAATGTTAAAAAGACCTAAAATAATGAAAATTACTTTCAGATAATAAAATTAGAATCCCGCATAAACCACCAACACACAATTCGCAAAGAGATGCAGATCTTATTTGAAGAGGAGAAAGGTTCTCTGGTGGAGCAACACAAGAGAGACGAGAGAGCTCTGTCTGACATGGAGGATAGACTACAAATGATTAGGAGAAGAGAACAGGAGCTAAAAGATGAATATAATCAGGTTAAAACATATTTATTGTTACAATGACACTGAAAACATTTAAAACATGTACTAAAATGGTCGATCATAGCCTATATATTTTATTATAAGTATAGTAAAGGAAACTGCCTGGAGGAGTAATTAAAAATGAATAACTATTACATTTTTACTATTTCTCTGTATATTAATTTTGATATAGTAAAGGAAACTGAGGTCTATTAAAAAAAATGTTGAATAACTGTTAAATTTTTACTTTAATCTCGTAATTGCATCATGAAATTATCAAATGAATTACATAAATACCAAATCTTGTCCATTTAATTATTGACTCATGAATAGCATAATGTGTTTAAAAGTATATACATACATAAATAAACTGGAGCAGCGGCAGCCCAGGAGGAATGGTGTCCCAGGAGCAGTGGTGGCCCAGTGGAGCAGTGGTGGCCTAGTGGAAACAGCCACGCCTTACTAATTGTAGGTTGTAGGTTTGAACCTAGGCAGGCGCTTTACTTTGTGTAAATTATTTCATCACCACTGCTCTCAGAACAGTGAAGGAAAACAAAGTGAGGAAACTGGCATGTCCTAGAACCAAAAATTCGAAGACATGTGACATCTACCAACCTGCACTGGGCCCATTATAGGCTGATTATGATGATACTGAAACCAACTCCTTCTTTCTATGGGGGTAGGCAAAAACTACAGAATGCCACCTGCTACAATACTTACATACTCCTTTTGCCTCGTTTACGTTCATACATCTGGTCAATTTCTTATTATATTCCAACTTATAATAAATTCCTACAATCCAAGAAACCAGTTTGCCTAGTTGGGGCTCATTCCAAATTCTCCTGAATTTTATTGGGAAATAAAAATCTTAGTTTCTTACCTATCTTTGATGACTGTGCAACACCCTTTTCGTCATTGATACTGCAATACCGCTTAACCATGGATAATACTGCGGAAGTACAAAATTATCAAACTTTAGTTCCAATACGTATTTGATAAGTACAGCAAACGTAATTTAGTTTTTCATTCTCCTATAAAATTGTAAAACATCTAAGTAACATGGTATTGTCTGTTGTTAGTTACGCAGTGTTACAGTATCAGCAACGTTTTTGCTCTCTATTTCTACTCTGTGGTTCACATTTTAAACTTTACGCAGGTTATAAAAGAGCACAAGGAGAACAAAGCAATGTGGGACAAAGAAAAGGGGGAGCTTCACAAACAGATAGCAGACATGAGGGACAAGCTGCTTGAATGTAGCGTCAGCAGTAAGGATCAGCTGTCTGAGATGAAGAAGGATATGGATGAACTGCTGCAGGTAAATGTGTAATTGAAGCAAAGGTTTATAGTAGGAATAAAAACAGTAGGTGGAATATTTTTGAACAGTAACAAGTTGTAATTGGCAGTTCAATATTGCTATAGTCGCCTGCACGTAACTTGGCAAGAATCGTAGATGCAGGATTAGTTTTTGCTTGTTTTTCTTAACAGACATGTTCTAAAATTAAATTATGGTAATAACTATAGAACAATGAAAAGCAGTAAGTGTGTAATTTTTCTGTGTACATGCTCAAACTTACACCCAATATGCCAAAACCTTGCCAAGTTACGTGCCAGAGACTGTACATGATGTGGATATGGTATTTCACAATAATGTTGTAGTAATAAAGTTCTTTGTTAGTAAGCCTGTCCAAATAGTAACAACATTATTTAAATATTTCTATCATCAAGTAGCATTCCTGTGTATAGTATAGGTGCCAGTGAAATTGCCAACTGAAATTGTTTTTGGGTGTTCTTTATTTCTTTAGCAAGTCCTTGGTCTAGTTACAAATCTATTACATAAGGAAAACACAATAAAACCATACCCTCTTTCGCATCAAACTGCCCTATGTTATGTTCTCCTTAATATTTTTTTCTACAGGCTTTAGAAGGCGCCCAATCCGAAGTGGAAATGTTAAAGATAGAAGTAGCGAAACAGACCAGTAGGGCAGAACAGTGTACAACTCTCAGGACTCAGCTGGAGAAGCAGACCTTCGAGCTGCAGAGTGTCACCAACAAACTCAAGGAGTTGGAGTATGAGAGGGACTCCTACAAAGACTGGCAACAACAGGCTAAGGTGATAGTGGTGTGTTGTAAACCTTAAAAAAACTAAAGTAATTTTATGGCAATAACTTCTTGTTTTTCTTATTTCAATCCTGCAACTAACAAGTATCTGAAAAGGAATTATTTCATAGTTTTTGTATTTATTTTAATTCAATTTCATTTTCATTTTATCTTTATTGCAATCAGAAATGTACACATACAGCATGCGTAGTATGACCACCGTAGAAACGAGTTTTGTCAACAGAAAAATAGACAAAATGACCGATAAACAATCACAATCTGTCAGTTTGTCTATTCTTCCGTCGACAAAACCCGTTTCTATGGGCGTCATGCTACGCGTGCAGGTGGTAAGAATAAATAAATAAAAACAATAATAGTCCCTGTCGGGCACAGCAAAATCTTTAAAAAGAATAGGATAGGGAAGCTTATTATTAAGTATTTAAATTATTCCTATTTATCAATGTTATTTTTTATTTACAACAGTGTTAGTTATTATATTTATGTTAACACTAGAGATTGGATATTCTTTAATATTATCTAACAATGATATTCCCCTTATGTCCAAAAATGTTAATTCTGCTTGTTACTCGGATTGAATTCACACTGACAAGATAATGGGTGGGTATGGAACTTACATCCTCGAAATTATACTTTTTTAACAGCACAGTACTCTTGTGTGTGGCTCATAAATATAAGCAATCAAATACATTCTGCAAAACATCTGCACTTTTGGCTAATATACACAACTAATGTTTGATAAAATTAGTGCAATTTTAATTTCTTTTACAGACTGCACAAAAACGCTTAACTAACATGGCGGAATTAGAAAAGGAAGTAGCTCGTTTACGCGCGCAAGAGCGATCTCTACGTGATTCTATATGCAACAAACTGCTGTTGGAAGAACAAGTACATCTGTTGCAGTCCAGGGTCGATGCCTTGCAGCCTGTGCAGAATGAGCTACATGAGGCCAAGGTAATTAGATCTTTATTGAAGTGAAAACTTCTTTAGGCGCGTTGGGCATTTTTAAGATGAGAAAAGCAATTGAACTCGCGACACCGTTACCGACACCTCATTTTTGTAAACGAGACTGTGCTCTTTATATTAAGTCACGGATAATGTTCTATGCAAGTATTTTCTTGTTCAAGTTTTCACTGCTGTCGACACTCCCGGAATGCCACTGTTTTTTTTTTAAATACTAGCGACCCGCCCCTGCTTCGTCCAGTAACATAAACCTTATGGAATAAATTGTCAAAAATAGGTTGAAAACAGCGTCAAAATCTGTTGCGTTGTTTAGAAGAACAACGTCGCTGTTAGAATCAAGTTCAATATAGCATGGCTCTCTGTAATGAAAAAAAAACCACTTCTAAAATTGAAATCGAATTATTCAATTTATTCAAACAAGAGCCTCTTTTTCTTCAAAAAAACTGAGTCTTTTTACAGGTTAAACTAGCTTCCTTCGAATCATCTCTAGAAGAATGGAAGGCGGTTGCGCGCACGCACGGCATAGAGAACGCGCGCTCTCTGTCTAGTACGTTGGACTCTGCGCTCAACAGTCAACTGAACGCGACCGCCGCTTCGTCGCAAACTCAGTCGCAGTTAACGCAACTTACTGAGGTGGGTTACTTGATCAGTTGATAAGTAAATAGCTTGTTTTAATATACAAATAAAAATTAAATGAAATCAAAATATTTATTTGCGTAAAACATGGTATACAACGGTATTAAATACAAATTTATATGGCACAAACATGTTTAGCTAAAATAAAAACATAGCATGCAAAATGTAAACATGTAGCGTGCTAGTTCTTCTAATTGCCTATTTTGTCTACAACAATGTAAGCATCTTTTGGCGCTTTTCAAAAACTTGTCGAAAATGTAGAAGAAATTTGGTTTTTTGACAGATTGAGACTAAGATTAGAAGCGAACGTTCTTAAAAATAAATACGGGAATTGCTCCTCTGCTATAATACACAGTCAACTCACTCAAAATTTTACTAATAACCGTTGTATTTCTTTGTAGGAAGTGGCATCAGTAAAGTTCGAGCGCGACAAGGCGACCAGCAAGCTGAACGAACTGCTCATAGTACGCAAGAACCAGGAGAGTCTCATACACAGGCTGCAGAAGAGACTGCTTCTCGTCACGCGCGAGAGAGACAGCTACAGGTAAGAGCGGCAACAGCGCACAACACTGACCCGCCTGTTGTAGCTCGCGACATGCATGTTACATAGTGTATGATTGGAGTGTATGATTCTGAAATACCTAATCATTCTCCGGCTCTTACACCAATTATTTGGGGTCGGTGCAGCATGTCATTTTCTTGCACTTTCTATTAGCTGTCATCTCAGTAGTTTCCTCCTTTCTAACTTATCATCTTTCGCACAGGTCGTCGTTCCTTCCTTGGTCTGTGCGACTCTCATCCAGGTGTTCCCCGCGATCTTCGATCACTAGCATACATATTAAAAAACATTAAACTATTTAAAAAAAATCTCATATATGTATATGTAATCGTCTCCCATAAGAACACAATATTTGCCAAAACGACTAGGATTTAAAAAGTAACTGCCGAACGCGCTCGTTTTCGATTTGCTTCTCACAGTAAAAAGTTAACGAAAATCGCTACATCACACGTATAAACATGCTCCTTCAGGAGTCATCTACCAACAAAATTATATAAAAGTGTATGGCAGAGGGTTTGGCAAGAAGCAAACATCGTAAGAGACACGAAAATAAAAACCTACGCGTTAGAGCAAGACAGGGAATTGTTGTTATTTGGCAAGCAAGGTATGGAGACATGTTGAGGTGAGCACTCGATCTTGGTACCGGGTTTCCCCTATTACTGAAATACATTATAGGATCAAATACCCCAAAAATATCGACCAGAACCCCGAAAGCAATAAAGAAAAAGCAATATAAATAATAATATAATGGAAGCAATATATCCAACTCTTAAACATATTTTGTTCCTGGAACCTTTTAATGTTATGTTAATTTCGTTGGCAGACAGCAACTGGACTGTTACGAGAAGGAGCTGACGGTGACGCTGTGCGGCGAGGCGGGCGCGGGCGGCGCGGCGCTGCTGGCGGCGCGCGTGGCGCAGCTGGAGGCGGCGCTGCAGGCCTACCGCGACCTGCTGGCCACGCACGACCAGACCGCGCACACGAAACGTAACTAAAACTGTATAGCTTATCACAGTCAACTGTTGCTCAAAGAAAACCGATGGGCTCCCAGCTGGTCATCAGTACCCTAATTGCGTAACTTATTTTCGTTAACAATTATAGGCCTAATTTGTTTCATTTTGCCAGTTCAACAACATTCATTGCGTTATTTACGTTGTTGAGCTGATACTTTTTTCCAACTTATGGAGCAATGGATTAGCAATCTGTCTCACATCGAAAGATTTGTGATTGTGTTGTATTACGCAATTAGGGCACTGATCAACTTGACTGCCAATAAGAAAATGTCTGAAGTGACTAGCTAACTAGTTAATCTACCGTAAATAAACTGTACCGAGATGAAGGATCTCCCAAAAGAAACAATGATACTGTGGGCCTAGAGGCCGTAACAATTGCCGTTTGAAAGGCCAAAGGACCAACTCTATCCTGTCCATACGAAGGTTGTCTTTCAGGAATCGCTGATTGCGATAAGATCAAATTCAATCCCCCTTTTTGTAATAATATTTTGTATTTTCTTAATACGCCGTACAATAGAGAGTATTTTCTCTCAACTAAAACGCACTTTCCCATTTCAAGTGGTGGAGTCCCTACGTGCCGAGTCGAGCAAATGGCGCGAGGAGGCTGAAAATCTGAAACGTGACGTCGCCAAGTTGCGCGCGCAGCGAGACACACTACACGCCAACCTGGAACGTATCGGTGCGCACTCGCAGACTAAGGTAACATTCACGAGCTTAGTTCTGCCAAAACTAACCCACATCAAAACTCCTATTTTGAGTCTTATTTACTCCTGTTTTGGGTATATATTGGACTGATTTTGATTCTTCCAAGCAGAACTAAGTCCACTTAAAAGTTAAATTTATAATTATATGATCAATATTGTCCATCACTCAACTCTTCAAAATCTTCTTAAGTGTAATGTAATGTAAGTTAATTTTTGAGTGAGCATTTATAATAAAAAGGTTCGACATGAATTTTGGTTACAATGGAATTGGATTTTTAAACTAAATTTTTATGACCACACTTCAAGATACTGCATCTGACTAACAACCCAGCTGCTGAAGCTCAGAAACAAATCCAGGCGGAACTAGAAGCTGCCCAAGAAGAGGTATGTCTACTTTTATGTTATATTTTATCAATCATTATTACGTTGACGTATTTACAAACAGACAAATGTATTGTTCAGTAATGCTTGACACCACTCACTTGACCAACTAAGTAGTTAGCATAAGCCTTAATTTTAAGGCTCTTTGGCTTAATTGCATATGAAATTAAATTGTTTATTTCCAGATATAGATCCAGCATAATTTAAATACATAACATTAAAAAAAATACTATTTAGCTGTTGTTCAGAACTTGTAAGTTAACCTTATTAATAACATCACATTATTTTTAGGGTTCCGTACCTCAAAAGGAAAAAAAACGGAACCCTTAGTAAAAATTTTGCGGTTTCTAAATATTTTAACCTCTAAATCTTACAAGAAACGGACGCCTGAAGTAAAAAATACGTTTGGCCACATTTATACAACCTTAGTTTTTGACCATTATGATCAACTGTTACTATGGGCACAGATGAATACAGATGGGACACTCCACATTTTAGGCATGAACTTACAAGTACGCGGCGGGCCCGTCTTGCTGGGCCGATTCAGTGAGTGTAACGTAGTCGGAAGATATAAGAGTTACGCGATAGAAAGAGAGGCAACTTGTAGGTGAATATAGATGATTAGCGCTTCGTAGGTGATAAGCGCTGTGCGACCTGAATTGCACTTTATAATGTCGTAACAAGAGTCGCTTTTTATTTCAATGATTTTGCGGAGTGTCCCATCTGTATTAATCTGTGCTATGGGACCAACAAAGACATTGTAAAAAAAAAATCTGCTGTTCAATACATTTGTGCTCACATATCATAATCATTCTCCTGCCTTCACAATTTACATACTTCTCCATTAGTCATCCCTATCTAGCCATATCATCTATCACACAGTCCATCCATCTCGTATAGCCATCCACATTCATACTCAAAACTTTCCTCAAAACATTTCCCTCATTCCTCCGCATCACATGCCCGTACTATGACAACCTTTTTTTTGTGTTCACATAAGTCGATTTTTATGGAAAACTGATACTTTTTTCGCGATTTCAGGGCTTTAGGGCTCAAACGATCAAGTTTTTTGGAACACCCACCACAAGGCAGTAAGCGAAGTTTTATGCTAGCGTATTTTTTTTTGTGTCTCAGTAGCCTGACGCCTGAAAATAATGTATATCAATATTGTTAATTCCAATCTTGATCCCGAATTTGACTGCAGCATATCGTTCGAAAGATCTTTTATTCGCGTGCTATTATCAACACGGTAGTAACTATGTCAAAATGAACATGTTGATAGTTTTTTACAATCTTCTGTGACTTGCCCTCTCAATAAATGTTCCACCGTCTAGACGGCTACGACCACGACCAGGCGGTCGCAGCGACCAGCCGACCGATACGAATCGTTCACTTAGGGGCCTCCTCGACGAGCGATAGAATCGCGACGGATCCGCGCTTCTGTGTCGGGTAATCTCCACGAATGAGCGATTATTCCGCCAGCGTATCGTCGCGACTCGTAACGGAATCGCCGCGTTTCCGCAACGATGCGTTGTGCAATAGTTTTGTTGAAGAGTTCAGTTACGCCGTGCTCTCGCTGCGAGGGCGCCACGTTACCCGCCGAGAGCGCGGCGGGCGCCCCGCCAGTAGCGACGAGCCCGCAGCGATTCGATGACGTTTCACTCGCACTCAGCCACTCGTCGCATCGCCGCAATTCTCTCGCTCGTGGAGACGGCCCCTAAGTGCTCGTTTATAGAGACGCGGGGTGTTGCGCGTCGCGTGCGGTGTGGCGACTTGTGGCGCGTCGGACGTTTATTCAGTTTACAGACAGGCGGCGCGTGCAGCAGCCCGCATCATCATACGCGAAAACACAAACATATGGCAATTTACGATGTTATTTATGAAGACGCGGGGCGTGGCGCGGTGCGTGGTGCGGGGCGTGAAAAGAGAATTGCAAGAATAGCTGGCCGCAACGCTGCATGCGCCGCCGCGAGTTCTTGTGCGACGCGGCGATGCCATCCGCGGGCTCCGCCAGCATTTCAAGCTAACGCGTGTAAAATCGCTTCTCCGTAAACGCTCTCATACAACGCCATATGTTTGACTTTAGTGCGGCCCGCGCCGCCCAACGCGACGCGCAACGCCCCGCTTCTTCGTAAACAAGCAATTGGTCGGCTAGTGGACCGTTGCGACCAAGTGCGCGATTCATATCGATTTCTATAGTTCAGCTGGTCGCTGCGACCGCTGCTCGTGCTCGTGGCCGTCAAGTGCGCGAGATCCCTAAACAGTGTTTTGACGATGCAAGTCATTTGTTGCTTTAATCTAAAATTCTTTGTGCCATATACAGTCGCGTGCTTTACGTAGTATCATCATGCAACTGTGACAAAATTTCAGTACTTATAATTTTGTTATTGTATGTGATACAACATAGTAGTATTGTATAAAAGTATTTTAGTATATTATATCGTTTAAATGTACTGTTTCCAGTTAAAAAGGTTAAAGGCAACGTTGCGAGAAGGGGGCGGATCTGGTGTTTGTCCGGAAGAGTTGCAGCAGTTACGGCAGCAGTTGGAAAGTAGTCGTATTAAACTTAAAAGGTACACATTCAATCATTATAATCTCAGTACCCCAGGGCATTAATATAGTACATCAAATTTTAGAAAGAAACGAAGCTCTTAGAGCCGGGCTGTTCCTAAACTCGCTGTGCCATATTTAGGGCTGCATACTGTAAGTGTGCGCGAGAGAAATAGTAAAAAGAACACTATTTTTTGGGAAGTTGTGTAATAAACTCAAACATTTGAATTGTCAAGTAGTCGGTCAGTTAGTCGGAAAGTTGAAGCTGGTTGCCCGTTCCAAAACGTAGATCTCTATGGAGAAGAACGGGCTAGAGATGGGTAGAACACTTAAAATGAGGATCGTGCGAGACATTCTTTTTACTAAGTCTTCTTCTTTTCATGTGGTTAGTGACTAACCTGATGTCAAAAGCCGCCCATGGGCCTCTGACTTGGCGTCACATGCCGTCGAGAAATATCTCAGGCATGCCGGTTTCCTCACGATGTTTTTCTTCACCGTTTTTGAAGCAGTTGATAATTATACAATATGCACATGAATCCGAAAAGTCAGAGGTGCGTGCCTTGGGTTCGAACTCGAGACTTATGACTTGGCAGTCTGACGGTTACACCACTAGGCTGTCACTGCTGCTTTTTACAAAGTGTGCTAGCACACTTATCACGAATGAGGCGAGGGTGCGGTGACCTGCGAGCACGACGTGCTGTGAGTGTGTGTAGTGGAGACAAAGCGACACGGCACACATATGAAGTAGAGGATGCACTAATCGGTTAAGCGCGTCACACAGCACGCACAACTGCTCAAAATACGTACAAATAATGTTCTGTGTAGCTAATCTGTGCCTCTGTGTTAAAAGAGTGGTTCTTTTTATTCAAGAGAGTAGCTAAAACTGTGCTGAGTTACCCAACAGTAGAACGGGCACACTTTTCTAAATCAAGTTAGGTAATACGAAGTTCTATAATCCTATAAATCCTAATAACTATTGAATGTAAATAATTTCAGATTGAAAGAAGAGTTCACGTCCTCCGCTCAGGAATACAGAGACGTATGTTATATGCTATTAGGTTATAAAATTGATAGAACTGGACATAAGAATTACAGGTGAGTCATCCATCTATTCTAATATTATAAATGGGAAAGTATAGCTTGTCCGGTCTGAAAGGACGCGCCCCACACGTACTAGCCGCCATACGTAAAATGCGGTAGTGGGCGCGTGATTTCAGAGTGGACAAGCTACAACTCGGGTCTATCTATCTATCTGTCTGTTACGTCTTATCGGCTGAGCGGATTTGTATGAAATTTGGCACAGGAATAGACCATGACCTGGGACATAGGATACCTGTTTTATCTCGGGGGTATGTTCCCGAGGGAATTTTCACCCTCCTCGAGGGCGTAGCCTCGGATAAAAATAGTAGTTCATAATTTCTCTTTTGTGAGTAGTATTTTTTTTTTCTTATAATATGATATATTGGACATAATCATATACCTTCTTCCTCCCATGTCTGTCCGATACAGGATTTTAATAATTACATTTATGAGGATGAGTAGGAATGATAATTAAAAACCTTCTTTCTGAGTTTTAGAGAAAATATTGGCCATCTAAATTTATGACCTACTGACATTCAGTACATTTTGGTGGTACACACGGCTACATATCAAGCTATACATTTCCAGTATAAGCTGATCTCGTATTGTACACGATTTCCGTACAATGCGAGGTTAGCATAAGCTGACCTCGCATTATACGGAAATTCTAGTAAAAACTGGATATAGCGATGGGTAGCCGTGTGTACAGCTAAAATATCGATATTAAATTGTTTCATGTAGTCTTCGTATCGATATATTTCCCGCTGAAAGTATTGTATCACTCTATTTTTATGGTCCATTTTATACTTTCTTTATTCTTTACAGAATATCAAACATGTACGCCGAATCGTCCGAAGAATACCTTACTTTTACTCTCGATGATGATGGAATAGAGATGGTGCACACTGACTATTCTTCCACTCTAGGCGAGTTAGTAGAGTTGCACCTACATCAGCACCGCTCTATTCCACTGTTTTTAAGCGCACTTACTATGGAGCTATTTACGAGGACTACTATGCAGCATATTGAATGAGGGAAAGTATTATAGGGCTGTTGTACACTTGAGACTTTGTCACACGACTTTTTTGTCACGAAATTTTTACAGTCGCTGCGAGAAAAATTGTCTCATACTTCGTAATAGTAAATATTCTCTTTATAATGTCTTCGAGTGTGCAGTATGCCTCCTTTATTTTCATAGGAAATTCGAAGGATTTAGCAGTGTAACTGAATTATTAGTTAAACATTTTTCTCATACTTAATAATGTATCAACGCTTGATATGAATAGTGGTACAGTTCTGAGCAAAAATATTTGTAATAATAAGCTTAGAGAAATTCAGCAACCATTTTCTTCTAATGTTTTTATTAAAATTATGAGCATAAAGTATCTTCGAAAATTTGCTACTTAAATATTACTATTTTAAAAATTTCTTTTGGAATTATCTAAAAGTATTGGGATTGCGACTGATAACTAAAATGTGGTAAACAAGTTTCTGACAAACTCAAAGATTTTATTTCAATTGAACCATTTACAGGCACTTGAATTATCAAATGCGTCGGTCAGTTTTCATACATGAAGCTAGTTGACCATTCCAAAATATATTAGGTTCTTATGGAGAAGAAGGGACAAGAAACTCCACGGACCCTGTTTTAAATTTTATTGAGGTGACACTATTCATATTAAGCGATAAATTAATTATCTGGACTGATCTTTAGTCTCCCTCATGTTCTTCCAATTATAGCTTTCTCTTCGTAATTAGGGCTGCAATAATTTTTAATATAAGGTATCAATTGTTTCACTGTTCATCCTTCGTGGTTTTAAATAGAATAATAATTTCGACTTCAGTTTATTGATAGATAGTTTAGATTTCCTTAAATAGTTGTCTAGATATTATCATAGCTTAATTGTTAAAGTAAGGGGAACGTATTGAATAATTTATTTAGGGCTTTGGCAGACATGTTACTTTTAACATCGGTGATCAGCCATTTTGTTACGTCATCAATGCTGCATCACGTCGGCTGTGTTTTCTGTCGCGATACCAAAATCGCGCGTCTTAGTTTTGATGCCACATCGCGTTTTGGCGAATCGGTATAAAACTAGCATGTATGCTTGACCCCAAGCCGAAGATTTGACACATGTTTATTCATATTTCAAGACACAGAGATCGTATTTATCGTTAAATTAATTATTATTGTTACAAGCCGACTTCTCAATTGCATAGAACATAGCAAACTTTTCTATGGGCCGCAGCGTCACGCAGTACTGGCACTTATTGACGTGCCCATAAGATTCATTAGAGCAGGTCTGTAAGTCGTAAATATATCGTCCATTTATTATAACCTTAAAAATATAACGGTTATCACCCTTTCGTTATTTCGATTAAAAAAATTATAATAAAATTCGTTATTTCACGATAAATAAAAGCAATGTAATCTATTTACTATTAAAATTTTTAAAAATAACTCAAAAGTGCAGTCATTTCACTAATATTACACAATAACTGTCGTTATTTGTCAAATCCTTTAATAAATGGAGTATAGTGCTTATCATTTATGTGGAAGTCTTAGATATTAGGTGCACTTTCACTTTCTAAGCTATTACTGTAAACTGAGGATGTACTATGAAGTTTAAAGAATGCCTGGCTTGTCTTATCATGTCTTTTTAAACCATTTTGTACTTAATTCCGTTGAACAACAGACTGTCGTTTCTTGTCCTGGACCATAACTCAATATAATGAATGATTAATATGTATATTTCGATATCATATATAAAAAAGATCATTAATGTCTATGAATTTTTTGACTGGCAACATTGTTAATCAAACAAAGGGGCAGTTTATCATTACCATAGTTCGTGACAATGACGTAACTGTGGTGAGTCCTTTACAATAGCCACAAATCAAGAGACGAAGATGACTCATATCCATCTGCAGAACTGTTGTGCAAGTTTGCGCATAAGCACGAACATCGTTTGTCCGTTCGTCGTATCATTTATTTCTCGTTAAGGTAGATTTTGACCAAACGAACGAATGCGTATTCTGTCCCCGCTCTACCAAATTTCTTTTTGTGTAAGCAGGGACAAAACATTCCTTCGTTGGTCTCTCCCTACTAAAATGTCAAGAATATCAACAAAAGAATGCTGTAGCTCTTGTTCTGGTTCTATGTATGTTCGTTTAGTCTAAAAACACCTTTACGGTGCAGGCACACATCTTTTTCCGAGCAGTCAATAACTAGCCAGGTATGTACGAACTTATATTTGAATTCAGAATCACAGATAATTGCGACTATAAACATAATGCTACAAGGAGCTTTTGGCGCTCAAATGACGTTGAGAGGGGGCGCTGTTGGTAAACATTTGTGCAATCGTTTTGTGAAATGTCACTTTCGTTTTTGAAATGTATTCAAAAACAAGATGGCGGCGTTAGTTCCGATTTTGGCCACGTGCCAAAACCTTGTAGCGCTATAAGTTTAAATTCCATTACAATGGATTTTTTTTTTAGAACCTTTTTGCAACAAGCGGCCAATCAAAATGAAACTAAACTACTTAACCCTGCCCTGCAATAGATGCAAATGAATTACGAAGTTGTTCTAGATTTTTCAAAACGTCAATATCCGACTTTGGTAAAATATTAACTATCTGACAAAAAATATGAATTACCTGATAAGGCTTCAAGTATTATTACTGGTTTAAAATATTAAAAACATTTTTCGAATCGCCCCTTTGCCAACAGCATATAAATCGAAAGAATATGAAACTTCATTTTAAAGTTTGGTTAAGCAGCCAAAACCTTAGTGGTCAAAATTGCGAGTTGCCATGTTAAAAAAAAAGAAATGAAACTTCATAGTACATCCCCATTTGTAGAAACTGTAATACTAAGCCCAGTCTCACACGGGATGACAACAACTAGCCAGTATACTATTGTAGTCTTTGACAACAACTCAACCTAAAATGGTTGGCAACGGGCATTGCCAACTGCGATGCAACTGGTACTCTCACATGGCGCAACTCAAATTGTATCAATTTTAATATTATTATTTTGCTCCGACGACATGACAACCGATACTGCGCTAATTTTATGAAAAATTGCGATGGCTACGACCGAGCGACCTGCACTGCCAGTTGCTGACTGTGACTGGTTGCGTCGCCGTCGCCGTTGATAACTAGTTTTCGACAAGTTGCGTCGTGTGAGAACCGCCATAGAAATGTTTGTGCTAACGCGATTGGTGCCTCCGTTGAAAACTGGTTTTATTTTGGTCACCTCATGTGAGAATGGCCTTATAGCTAGTTGTTAAGTCTTTCGCAAATCATTATTATAATTATTTACTTAACTTTCAAACTATGTATACTATGTTGGCTTTGTCGGAACACCAATAGCAATAATTATGATCCTATAAAGACTATATTCTTCATAAAAGATAATGCTTCGCGCATATGAAGCTTCTTATCATTGTTATCATAGATAAATGTTTCAATTAAGATAATATAATATTTACTTAAGTTATATCAGTAATTACAGCATACTTTTGTACTTCAATAAAAAAATGAATATTTTGTAAAAGATTGACATTCCTTTAATATCATTTTGTTGTCACTGTAACACTAAAATGACCCGTTTTTTTTTCACAATAATAAAGGTGTCTTTTGTGTCGAGTATTGGTTTTATTTTGACAACTTGGTTGAAACTCTTTTGGAAAAAACTAACCGTGTGGCAGTATCTTTATCTCTGTCGGGGGTTTGGTAGTTACGGGCGGTGCCCAAATACCAAGTTTTGTATTGCTTGTTGGGGCCTTAACATTAGGGCTGTCACATTCCATAAACATAAACAAAACACCTGTTTGTTTTAGTTTTGATTTTGAAGATATGTAATTTAGTTTGGTCTTATTTTTTTTTGTTGCTTTTTTAGGTCTTATCTTTGGGGGTATAAAATGATAAATAAAAAATGACTGCCGGGGGTGCGAAGAAAACCGAAAGGGAGATTGTGGCCCCCCGGCAACAGGGCAACCGAAGGAACACGGGTGGGTTTTAGTCAGTAAGAGTCTGACACGCCCTCCCGCTCCGCCCAGAGCAGAAGTTATTTGATAATTTTCCACCCACAAAAAAAAGTGAAAAAAAAGGGGTATTAAATGAGAATACAGATACCAGTGTAAAATATTTATGAAGAAACAAGGACAATATATTATACAAATCATCTAATGTTTGCAATGAATTCAACTACAACAATTTAGTATTATTATAGTCAGACACAGTTCACAACGTGATTAGCACTAGGAAATAATTGACAAGAGCCGAGCTACTGTATTATGTATTGTTTTGTTCACAATGATTAAAAATAAGTACACATATAAACAATAATTATCTTTCGTTTGTAGAAAAATTAACATAATATAATTAATTATTAAGCTTTTATGACTATACAATGACTTCAACAACTATTGAGCTGCGTTTTCCCTCTTCGAATTTTCAGAAAACATTAAACAAATGTAGGTACACACGGCTACACATCAAACTATACATTTCCAGTATAAGCTGATATCGTATCGTATAGGATTTCCGTACAATACGAGGTCAGAGTAAACTGGAAATGTCTAGCTTGATGTGTAGTCGTGTGTACTATGCGCACTGAACGCATCGCTCACGAGCTCACGACGCATTGAATGGCCAAACTAAAATAATAAGTAGCATTAATAATAGCCCAAATTCGATGGATTAAATTTTTGTATTAAGTATGCATTAAAGCTTATGTCATCCGTTGTCCTGAAGTTATACAATATTATAATGAATAGTAGAAACATTTGTAACTATTTAAAGCTAAGAAGGACGCCGAGAAAGTTGTTTCTACTACTTTGACATCACACATTGCTTTGATTCATTTGAGAAATTCACGAAGATAAAACTCACATACAAATAGTCTTGGAAACATTTTTGGAAATAATTTAAAAGTAACAATAAATTACTTTTTACCTACAGTCTATAAAAATCACTTAATTTTCAATGTAAAATGTTTCGAAAATAACGATAGACTAAATATCTTACATACACAATACTGAAAACGTATTTATAACACTCACCATGTCCGAATGACGTTCTGACGTTTCGTGTTACGCATCACGAGGCATGTGTAAGGACAAACAAAACAAAACATAACATAAATTTCATACAATTTTCAATAAAATTATTGCACTAAACTTCATACTCGTAACTTAATAATAAATATTGCATTAAGCGTTAACCACATCTCGTGAAGTAAAATTATTTAAGTCTTAAAGTACTAAGAGTTAATTAAATTTTAAGAACAATATGTCAGTCCGATGAAAGTAACATTTCATCCTAATACGAGCTTCGTTCATGTAGCGACGTTCAACAAGACGGAAATTAGAATTTATTAATATAGAAAGTACCTAAGTTCCAAATATTGTGCTAACTACAGACCCTATGTTTAACATTTTGACTAAATATTAAGTACGATTTGGTGCTCAAATTTAATAATGTAAGTGTTAATTATTTAAAACTAGGTATATAAAATTATTTATCTACAAAGTTCGAAAGGGTGCATCAGCTCGATAGATTTATCTAAGTCTAAACTATCTAAGAATTTTTGAATTTCAATAGATCTGACACGATGTTGAGTTACAAGCAATGAAACGGTCACTAGCGCCACAATTTCCATAATTAGTAAATGGTCTGAAACATTAGTTAGTTCGATACCTCCAGTAGTTTTGATAGTGTTTACTACTTACTGCATATAAATTAGAGTCATTGGCAGAAGTGACCGCTTCCAAAACAGTTTGCCTGCTGTTCAATCTAACTTCACAACTTTCCTCATTCTGAGTATTTCAAAACGATGACCCTTTATTCGCGCTGAGTAGAAACTGCTCAAAGACTTGTGTAGATGTAACCACGGGTGATTCTTCAGCCAGTGCGCCATGGGCGCCAGGCTGGCCCATCGTTGTCCATCGTCTACGCCAGCCACACACTACGAAGCAGTGGATCAGTCCACGATACTAGAGAGTCTGACTATAGGATGCGGGTGGTGTCCACTTCGCTCACACTTCTCTCAATCACACTATTGTCCGTTATGTTTTTGTTGCCTGTGAACAAAAAAATACGTTAGAAAATTGACAACTCGGTATGTATAATTTTCTAAATCAGTAAATATATGTATTTGATCTTTTCGAAGACACTGATCATTATTTCACACGGCACTGGGTGCTTGCCCAATTTTCAGTAGCTAGGAGGCCCGGCTAAGGGACTCAAGCCCCCCCCCCAAAAGTGGCTGAGTTCTTTCGTGACAAATCTTAAAGTCAACTTAATATTATTCTAACTAAACTTTTTAGCAAGTATTACACTACCTAATGTACAATAATTATCATCAACTATCCTTAACTTAATAAATATTATGTTTTCAAGTTTTCGATGATATTTTGTTTACGTGACGAATTTTGAATCCGGGGGCCACTCATTCTGCCATTCTCGCTGCCATGTATATTCACCGATATATCTCTGGTAGTCAAGAACCCATTGAGGAATTTGCGAAAAGTAATCCGAGGAGGCTTTTAAAACATTGTGTGCTTTTTAGTGTTTACTTTGCTAAAATCTACCCTCAGCGGGGTCAAGCGCCTCCCAAACGACAATCCTGGATCCGCCACAGTGCGTGGATTCGAGGATTTTCCTAGGAGATGTTAGTTTGCTACCAGATTCCTATGGGCTGTGGATGAACATAGTTTGGGACAGGTACCTTTACAGGGTCCAGTGTGTAACGGATCGACGACGCGTCCGGCGTGGCAGGCGGCGCGCTGCAGGCGGCACCACGACGGATAGGTGCGCCGGTCGGAGCCGCACAGCTGGCGCCGCGCCGCCGCGCCGCACGCGCCGCACGACACACAGCGCGCGCCCGACGCACCGCCCGATACGCAACGCTGGCCTGCGCCGCATGATATTGACGCACATGTTGCGTTCGCTGTAACAGGGGAGGAAGTTGATGAGGATTCATTATATTTGAATTCAGGGTCTACATAATACCTAAAAGTCTTAAATGCGTTCACTGACAGAAAACGCACAGCCTAATCCGCTGGGACTAGAGAAACATGAAATTTTGCACACCGGTTTCTTGCAGTGTTAAAGTGAGCACTAAAGAAGGAGTTTTGAACATTTGAAGGGGTTAAGTAGGGAATTAAAGTTTGTACGGAAGTTTACCGATGGGAAATTCCATCAGGCACACGGCTTGTTTTAGATAATTTACATTTCATTGCGACTTCAGTATCTACTTTTGTTGTGTGTAGTCTAAGAAGATTTTTGAGTGACCATTTACAATAAAAGGTTCTATTAAATCGGGATAGATCGTTACCTATACAAGGTCCTCTATAGGCCAGCGGAAGGGCTTTGCCCCGCTCGCAGGCAGCTCGTCTCAGTGCGCAGGCTCCGGCGTAAGTTCGTCCGTCGACGGCGCAGACGGGTGTACCCGCAACGCCGCACGCACCGCATCGCACGCAATGCGCACCTAGTTCAGCGTCCAGAACGCAACGCTTGTCGCCACCGCACCGCACGCCTTCGCAACTACCCTCTGCAAGACATGAAGTGGTAAATTATTGTTAAATTATGTAATATTTTGGTTTTTGATAATGAAGATGACACGAAAACCGTGTCCATAAATAAATGCTACAGTGATTATCCGTTGGACTGACAAGGTAAGATCCTCTCGATCGAACTCAAAACCTATCTTCGCATTCTGTTAGGCGCAGGTAATTAATAAATGACATTTCCCTTCCGAAAACTAAGTACACAGAATTCTTGGTTAAAATACCTGTAACAGGTCGAATCGTGGAAATGCAAAATTCCTCTTTTATGAAAATCCAGCAGCTTTGTTTATTTACCTGCATGCCAAGTGTACTTACATAGCTGCAAGCTTTAAACGTGATTGTAAAGCTCACTTCATCAATAATTATAAAACATCCTGTATCTAAGTGTGCAAGCGCACTTACTTTTACAGTTATCATTTCAATCGCTGTACAGGAAGGAGTAGCTTGCTTAAACATAAAAGTCTGCAGCACGAACGACTATACTTAAAAGCCATAAATTCGTGCAAGATAAAGTTAATTGTAACAAGGCAACTATCTTAGGCGCGGCGGTTACAAAGAAGAAATGTCTGGGTAACATTATAACGTGATAGAAATCAGTCAAACCGCGTGTCCGCGTGCAAATCCCGCGCTTTTCCCGGGATTGTATCGTATTGCGGTTTATGGAGCGTTGGTCTAGACTTGGCCGATCGAGTGTCCGACTTTAGAGTGTAGATTACATAGAATTTATCGTTCATGATCGGGCGTGGTCGGTACACGTCTGCTTTGTTTTAAGATACCTGGTAGGTATACCTAGTAAGTGTACTCGTTGCCGAAGCTTGATGTGTACGTATAGCATCAAAGTTGTCGATGATCTGCGTTGGTAAAGAGATTTTTGAATGTAAACTTTGATAGAGTGCAGAGTAGGTACCTACCTAGTGCTTTCATTACACTTATTAAATATCCATTTTCATCCACTTAAGATGCCGTCTGTCCCTACATAGACCCTCTCTGTAAATAAAATAAAATCTGATAAGGATCTACAATTGTTTGCTATTCCTACACCCTAATTGCGAAATACGCGATCAATCACAATCTGAATCATCTTGAAAGAGATTGTTAATACATTGCTAAATAAGTTCGAAAAAAAAAAATTGACTCAACAACGTAAATCGCAATTAATGTTGTTGAACTGTCAAAATTAAACAGATTTGTCATAATCATTTACGAAAATGTGTTACGCAATAATTAGATAGCTTGTTTAGAGTCAGTACTTGATAGGTCTAGTTTCCTTGCTCTGTGGAAAATCATTACACATAATATATGAAAAATGTCTTGTAAAATCCAACTTCATAAAATGTGTATTTAGCTAGTTACAATGAGCAGTTTATCTCTGGTATATGTTGCGGTTGTGGGCCTATTCGCTCGTAAATGCAATGAAGTGGTATGCGGCGTTTAGAACCAAGTTTACGTCGATATTATCGCGGAATATTATTCATAATATGGAATGAGGACGTCTGGGGCGACTGCGGTTATGACAGTCCCACGACGAGACGACGACGAGGTTCAAACGCCAAGGTGACACGCGGACGTGGAAGCTTACGATCATGTTTACGAGTGCTGCAAAACGTCTTGGAACTTCCAACTAATGTTAGGTAACATACATGATCAGTTTTTCCTTCAGATCCGTCTGGTCTGACCATCCGTAGGTAGGCCAACCATGCCGCTCACGGAATGATTATATAAATTGTGGCGGCATCAACATTGCCACATACGAACTACGCATCACACGGTCTTCACACGAAATCCTGCATCGCGCAAGCAGGGTTTACCGCGCGATCAGCATATATACAACTTCCCAACATCAATCATCGGTCGGGCAGTTGCCCACCAGACACGACACCCGTCTGGTCGGAGGATCCTCCCTTTTCCATAGAGGATGAGTGGACTTTACACCCTGTTCCTCGTGCCTCTATATGCTAATCAAAAAGTAGAATATCGTAAAAACTAAACACGTTGATCATTTTTCAAATATAATTGAGGCAATGGATTATGAAACGCTTTCAAAATTCTTCGGATTGTGATTGAAAGTGTGTTAAAATTAAGCTGCTGATTCGTCTGTTCAGACTCCAGATTGAACTTCCCTTACCTATAAATTTATGATTATTCTTACGACTGCTGCAAAACATCTAATTTGCATGTTCTAACTTCTAACTTAACCAAGAAAAGTTTCCGTGTAGGTATTAAAGGAGCCAGCACATAAAATCCTATTGCCAAGTTACAAGTTGTCTTTGGAGGAGAAATTTTAAAGTTATTTATTGTACTCGTAAACATGCCAGATAATTTTATAAATGCAATGTCCGCGACGAAGTTAAGTGTTAAATATTATGAATAATAAAGTAACAACTAACAACTTTTTCCACATAACATTTATTTATAGAGACTGGTTTAGAAATAACTGTGCTGTGTAATAGCTTGATGCTATCTACATCCTACATCTTGATCCGTGGGTGTCAGGAGTTATGTGAGTAGATGCAGCAGGACCCATCTGGCTATCAAGACATCACTGCTCTTCCTTCTAAGTGTGGTAGTTATGGCAGCAATAGCCTTGACAAAAATTATTTAAGCTTTTTTTGAATATTTTTTTTGTCCGTCTTGTAGATTATTAAAAAATATTGGACACATATTTTTTATTTTTTTACGTTGTCAAAAGATTACGGCGATACATTGAATTAAAATGTGCCATGACGTCACGAGTATGTAGATTTTATACTTACTTGTGACGTAGCGACCCCCAATCGGGGAACTTTAATGCGTTTTATCCGAGTATTTTTTTATTAATATGATAAAGCAAAAATACGTGTCTAATATTTTTTTTATTATCTAACTGACGGACTAAATAGAATTTTTTTTTTTTTGACCCAGGCATTAACCATATTACACTGCTCTACCCTCGGGCTACTGAGCTTTTAGATTTGACGTGTTTTTGAGGAGTTCTATAACTTCACACCACTGTATTTAGGTCTCGATCCTGAGGGGCAATTCCCGTATTTTTATGAACATTCGCATTCTGATCACAGAGCATGTAACTTTAATTCCAGATCTGTCTCAATCTGTCAAAAATAGGGCTGTTTACATTTTTGACAAGTTTTTGACATTGATTGTGAACGTTTTTGAACGTTGTGCAATCAAGAAAGAAAGAAAATGCGTTTATTGGCATTACAGCAGAAAAATATACCTTGAAACTATAAAAACAGAAAACAATGATTAAAATGCCAAAAAAAACCTCAGTTCAGTATAATGCCAGATGACAACGCAAAGTGTATTACATGACGCCGATTTTCAGCTGCAACCCACGAGTGCCATACGCTAGAATAATAATCAGAATCACATAGGGAAGTGTGTGTTCGTTAAAAATTAAGAGAATCAATTAAAGGTAATATATGAAAGGATAATATAAAAAGCTAAAGCTAGATAATACTGCCTCGTTGGTCTAGTTGTCGCAAGCGCTACTGCTGAGCATGAAGTCCTGGGTTCGGTTTCCGGGGTCGGGCAAAGTGTTATTGGGTTTTTCTATCTGGAATTTCTCAGTGGCAGCCGGAGTCTAGATTTATGCCCGGTTGATGGCAATAGACTCGCCCCCTATTACATGGGACTTAAACATAACAGGTGAAATGTGGGTGATCTGTTACAGGTACATCCCCAACCCTTCGTGGAAACAAGGCGTGATGTTGTTTATGTAATATAAAAAAGCTCATACAAAATCAAATCAAATTTTGTGACATACATACATGTGTGTGTGTGAGTTGTGTTGTGTTGTGATTAATGAGAAACTAAAATAAATACCCAATATAATATCTAAAATAATTAATCTATCATCCGTAAATAGAAATGCAAAATCGTGTGACTGCGTTTTTCTTCTAAAAACGGATTTTGATGCGGTTTTTATCAATATCTGAGAATCAGTTTAATTATTGCTTAAATTGGCTATTTAGAATTTAGTTTCAGATATTGTTAGGGTTCTATTACCTAGGTACCTACTATTTACTAAGCCTACGCCGCCATCTGTCTGTTTATCTGTCTGTCACAAATACAGGGTTGTTTTTTTTAAGTGGAAACTTCTTTAGGCGTGTTGGGCATTTTTGAGATGTGAAAAAACAACTGATCTCGCGACACTGTTACCGTTACCGTTACCGACACCTCATTAAAAGTATTTTCTGCACAGTAAAATTGTTCAAGTTTTCACTTCTGTCGGCACTCCCGGAGTTTTTTTTACCGTAACAGGTAGTCAGTTGAAATGCCACCGGAAGAAATATAAAACAAGTTGAGGATAGGATTAATATCTATGCAAACATCAATACAAATTGCTGTCCATTCAGAATACGTTTTTCCGACTCCACGTGTGATTGAACGCAGCGCGTGTAACGGTCACCGCGGCCGGTTCTATCCGCGAGCCTGGAAATGTGCGTACCTATTCTATATGGTGGACACCATGGATAAGGTATAAGATATTCTAAACTAATAATATAAAGAGAAAAGATTTGATTTTTGTATGTTTCTTTGTTTGTTTGTAATGGATACACTTATAAAATACTTAACCGATTTTTTAAATTGTTTTACCTAATTAAAGCTACATTATCAGCGAATAACATGGGCTGATTTTATCGACATACACGCGAATGAAAAAAAATCGTCTGTTTTAGAAAAAAATCCAAATTTCGATTTTAACGTTGAGTATCTTTTAATTTGACTGGACTGAATATCCTAAAACATTTTTTTTTCATGTCGGCTCGAGCTATACGGGAATGTTTCGGTGGTAAAATGATAAGTCTGTCTGGTTTGAAAACGCAGCTAACTGCCCAGGAGTCCAGCTATCTAATAACGTAACACATTTTTGTAAACGATTATGACTAATCTCTTTCATTTTGACAATTCAACAACATTCATTGCGTTAGTTACGTTGTTGAGCAGATTTTTTTCCAACATATGATGCAATGGATTAGCAATCTGTTTTAGAACGATTCAAATTGTAATTAATCGTGCACTACGCAATTAGGGTAAACAGACTCGTCGGAAAAACGTTTAGTCCCTACTCTCATCCATCCATAGACGCTTGCTTAGAAAGAACACTAGAGTTCTTAGATTTATATATAAAAAAAGATTAATATTGATAAAATATTCCACATATTCACCCACCTACAATTGCGTAAATCCTTATTTACCTTTTCAAAACCGTAGACAGTAACACGAATATTCATAGGATCGAGGTTATGAATATTCGCGTAGGTAATTATGATTCGATTGTTTTCAGGTCAACTGAATATATTGCACCATATGCAAACTGCACTTAGGCGATGCAGACAGCGAAGTCATTCCATCCTAGATACCAGCAATTTTCATAAATCCAATTAGTACTTGTGGTAGGTAGCTATTTTTAAATCTTGCCTAAAGACCAAAAAATAAATCATTTTGTGAAAGATGTGCCAACTATAGGCATTTTTTATTTATTTATTTATTCAGTTCGGACAAAAATATGGTCCAATTTGTTAGTAAAATACCTTATCACTAGGTAGTGTTAGTAGTAGACAAAGAAAGAATAAGTTTAGCTGGTGACTGCGGCAGGATGTGCAGAGAACGACAAAGCAAGGAATATGCTATCTGACCACTCTCCCCACATAGTGCCTCAGAAAAGGGGAGTAAGGGCTCTCCACCACTGTTTTCAGGATGCTATTGTCACTGACCCGCATTCTACGCATCAGTGATGCGACTTTTTTGCGAATCACTGCATGGATACCGTCAGTTAATTTAAATCCTAACTTTAGTTAGGATAATCGAACCTCCCTTTCTACTTTCCTTCACTACTTTGCTTTAGACTTTTTTGTTTGAGTTTGGTTGTTTGTGACTGCCTCGTTGGTCTAGTGGTCACAATCGCTACTGCTAAGTATGAGGTCCTGGGTTCGATTCCCGGGTTGGGCAAAGTGTTATTGGGTTTTTCCATCTGGAATTTCTCAGTAGCAGCGCGGAGTCTGGACTTCTGCCCGGTTGATGGCAATAGGCTCGCCCCCTATTACATGGGACTTAAACATAACTGGCGAAATGTGGGTGTACTATAGGTACATCTCTGCCTAACCCTTCGGGGATTACAGGCGTGATGTTATGTTATGTGTTATGTTTGTTTGTGTTTCACGCTAAAACGGCTGAACGGATTTGGATGAAATTTGGCACCTGGGTTAGAACATAGGATACATTTAATCCCAGTAGTAACTTTCCGTGGGATAATTTCCGACCTCCACGCAAGCGAAGGTGCGGACAAAAACACTCACGAGATATTTTTCCACAGTGTTACATAGACACCGCGTATTCTAGCCAAACATGAATTACGATGTGTTTAAAAGTTGCAAGTCAATACAGAAAGGTACAATTACATCGGGTCCTTACCCACTATTTACCTGTAACACTGCTATTAGTTAGCTTCAGGGTCTACCACGAACAAAAACGACTACTCAAACAGTGTAGTAGCGAACGATTACTATGGAAACTCGAAATTGGTCACTACAATTTCTCGAACGACAAACACGACTGCCTAATGATTAATGGATGGAGACTAGGGATTATGTCTAGTCCTCCTTCAATCGTTTGGTTACTGCTGAGCGTCGTGATGTGCCTGACTAAACTATTTTGTACGATCTCTCTCCACTAGTGACGATCTTTGGTTTGTTGTTGGAGATCTTGGTGTTGTTGCTTTGCTTAGTCAGACCTTCGCATAACCAATACAAACCATTTCTGGTACAAAACAAACGTGAACCTGTATCAAGAAAATAAATAAATAATAAGTCTACGTTCCCGGGGCTTCTGCCTTCTATCTTTTTGGTAACCAAAAGTTTCGCCAGGTTATCGGATAGCTTTCAAGTAGATGGAGCAATCTCTGTGTTTAAAACACCATATTGCGTACAGCACTTATCCGTTTCTTAAGTGTTTCTTGGTTGGGCACGCCACAATTGAGGCGATAAGCCCTCTTTGAGGAGTGGCCTGAGAGGCGCCACAGTTTCTTTACCTTCCGCCCGACGCAAGTCCTCACTGGATACGGTTGCTTCGGGAGGTTCCTGTTCCGAATAAGGCGGAGGAAACGCCCGGGTGTGTCCATTGTGTGGATCCCCCGGAGGACACGGTGGAGGTCTGCCCGGCTTGGGCGGAGCACCCCCGTGTCCCCGTCTGTCCGATCTTTTGCTTCCGGCCCTGGTCCAGGCCATGGTACGGAGCGACAGGGCATGGGAAGCCATCACCTCCTTCTGCGAAGCAGTAATTGCTTGCGAAGGAGGAGGCGGAACGCGTGAGGGAGAGGAACAAACTTCGCGACCTCACGCCCCTTGTCACCGCAGGAGACGCCTTGGGCGTCGGAAATCCCAGACCGATTCCCGGCCACCGTAAGCGCGGGCTTGCGAACGATAAGCTCTGGGTAGCTCACCGTCCGATAAGGATCAGGCCCGGGTCGACGGCGCGTTGTTTTCCACGCGCGCCTCAAAGAGATGTCAGCACAATGACGGGGTCGCTAGGGCCGATGCATGCCAGGGTCGCGGGAGAGTCCGACAGGGATACCGTAGCCTCTGGCAACACCCAAGCAACCGAAGGAACACGGGTGGGGCTTAGTCAGTAAGAGTCTGACACGCCCTTCGCTCCGCCCAGAGCGGGAGAAGTGATTTTTGAGAACTTCCCACACAATAAAAAAGTGTTTCTTGGTGACCGTCCAATCTATCACTATTTACAATATGTAAAAAAAACCCCGTCCGATTCGAAAGGGGCACATTATAGGTACTGCAATAACATTACCTAAGAGATTTCTTTTTAAATTATTATTGAAAATAAAAAAAGTTATTGCTATTTAAAATTCACATTTATAGTACCAAAATTACTATAATTAATTCAAATATAGTCTCAGTACAATACTTAACAACACCCTCACGGATCGGACAGGGTTTTTTTTTACAGGTGGTCAAAAGTGATCTTCTGACGAGTACCAACAGTACCTTACTTAGCAAGCTCTCATTCACATTCATGCACCTCGGGCAAGACGCGTTCGTCCAGACGTATCGTACATCGCAATGAGCCATTATTGAGACCCGATCCCAATAGAGATGTAGCTAGCCTTCTAGGAACACGCGGGCAATTTACTAGCGCGATAGTAGGGGTGTGTCCGGTCATTACGGCAGTCAGGATTAATGCACCCGACCGCGAACGAACAAAAGAAAACCCGCGAAACTCCCATTTAGCGAGGTAAGTAAAAAGTTCCGTGACTTTCAATAGGCGATTGTTCTGTGCAGGCCTAGCCTAGTAGGCGGCAAAGTGGAAAATAAAATATGGTCAAGATTATAAAGTAACTTGGTAACTAGTTGATAGGTTACATATATGAAGGAAAAATTATATAGTGATTTTATTAATATGCGGGTAGACGCCACAGTTGTTTTCCGATGACACAAACACTCTACATTTTGTCGACAATTCAGGTGCTACTTTCCTTCCAAAAACCATCACCCAAAATTCTCTGAAACCCGTGTACTGTAAGAAATTAAATACACATTTGCAATTCGAAGGCAAAACTCAGTGAAACGGGGCAGGCCATCAATGCCATCGGTTCGTTACGTTTGCATGTGCGCTCGAGAGGTGCAAATGACGCTATTGTGCCCGACCCACGGCGGCGGCGCAGACGCAGCCTGCGCGGTGACTTGCGCAAATAATACGAAAGCTCGCCAACACGCCATTATAATTATGGGATGACAACGACAATAATCGCGAATTGTAAACTTTTACATGTTCTGAATCGTCATGCTCCGTTAATTTCTGCACTTGATGAGAAAAGTGACCGTGGCGGTTGCAAATTACTTAAAACTGCACGTCATTCATTATTTTGTATGAATGAATGAAGCTCAATGCGTCACCGCCTCACCGGTGACTTGACCTTATCAAAATCTTCGCGATTATTGTGTAGTGTAACGTATTTTCCTCGGCTTCATGGAACATTTCCATCGGACTTCGACGTTTCTACCTACAGAATCTGAATACCAGATTGTTGCAACCGCACCTTAAATTAGAAATGATTATTTGTCAGACCTAGATATTGTTATTCTCGTGGATTTGCGTCAGAGCTTTGTGCATTCTGGGGGAAGCGAGGCTAGCGTTTGCTTCGGTCAAGCTTGAGTGCGCCAATAATTTGCTAGTAAACTTTGATGGGGCTTTAAACAGTCGGTTTGTACAGGTATTTATTATATTTATCCAGTCGGCTAGACAGTTACTAGGTGCCCGCGATTGCGAATGATGGATGGTCGAACTGTTGCCAAGTGAACGGCAATGAATCATGTGTCTATTTATAGATGTTGATAGATACTATTAATATGCAACTTAAGTGCAGATGTTATAGATAATAATTGAATGGCGATGTACGCTGTTATTCTGTAATTTGTGTATGATATACACCACGTTATTAATAATCATAGATCAGATTATGTCGAGGTAGTGATACTGATACTGCGAATAGTCGTGTTCATGATCAATATAATTTATTCAGCGGTTGATTAAACTATCGTCAACTAGCATAAATTGGCTTGCATTGTGGAGTTGATTGTTAAAATGTGGTGGTACTTATTGTTCTATTATCAATTATAAAGCACTGTACAAACCTTCTTTATGAGCAGAAATAAATGAAGATTTATGAGTAATTGTGATACTCGTGTTTTGCTTTAATTTTGACGTTCATTTTGATTTTAGTACGAGCTAATCATATATGTGTCTCGATGCAGATTTATCTTAATAGCAGTATGCAATTTAGTAGGATCGTTATCTATGACAAATGCATGATCTATTTAATTATTTATTACTTCAGTCGTGTTGGCAAACACTATATTAATGACTAGCATCCGCCAGCGGCTTCCCCCGCGTGATATTTTCATATATTATAACTTATGTTACTCAGTGATATCATTCTACTGGTGAAAGAATGTTTAAAATCGGTCCAGTAGTTTTTGAGTTTATTCATTATTACAAACAAACAAACATACAAAAAATCAAATCTTTTCTCTTTATAAAATATATTAATTAATTATGATGCTCATTATCGTAAAAATTGGCAGAGAATAATTTTTTGTTGTGGCAGCCTGAAATCTCGTCAATAGTGGAGGCTCTTTTTGAAATATGCCTAAGGAAACTATGTATTCAATGCAAATCTACTGGACGAATATTTGAAATCTTCGAAAGTTAACCCAACTGACGATCCTATATATGTTGTATTTAGTTCAGTAGAAGCCTGGCTACCCGCCCTAAACAAGGAAGATGAATAGTGGAGCTGTTGGCAACTGAACCACAATGAATCATTCGCTGATTATATTATTATAAATAAATAGGGACGTAACATATCGAGCATAACTGCCTACTTATGACAGATCACGAGTCGCGAGATCATTAGGTGGATAATCATGAGGCACCTAAGTAAAGTCATTAATAGGATTGGGATGCCCAGTTTTGTCAACTATAATCATCTAGTATACTCCACTATATGGACGAGCTCGTGGCTAAGTAATAACAGCCGCACGGGTCGATCCAACAGGTTAAGCTACACTTGCTAGGGATGGTCTGTGGATGGGTGACCATCTTTACATACCGAGACTCCTCCGTGCCTCGGAAAGCACATTAAGCCGTTGGTCCCGGCTGTCATTCTTGGATCTTTGACAGTTGTTACGGGTCGTCAGAAGCCTGAATGTCTGACAACCAGTCTTATTAAAGGGGTATCGTATTACCCAGTTACTGGATTGTGGAGGTCAGATAGGCAGTCGCTCTATGTAAAATACTGGTATTCAGCTGCATTCGGTTAGACTACAAGCCGACCCCAACATAGTTGGGAAAAGGCTAGGCAGATTGATACTCCACTATATGAGAAGGCTTCCGAAGTCAATGGTTTGCAGGCATTGCAGGATTTGATTTACATCACAGTCTCCCCTTATACCGAGGTGTTCCTTTCGTGTTCTTACTACATTCTTAAATTACTTGAATCCAGGTATGGCCTTAATTGCAGCGCCAGTGGCTATCAGTAAAACTTTGATATGAAAAACCTTACCTTGGCAAGGTCCTGGGTAGTCGAGCACAAGGTGTTTGGCGGGTCTCCGGCAGGCGCGTCGCCGGAGCCGGCACAGCGAGGGGTAAGTCCGGCCGTCGCTGCCGCACACGGCGCCGACGCGGCGACAGGCGGCCGCGCAGACGCAGCGTGCGCGTCCGCCTCTCACCACGCAGCGCCGTCCGCTGCTACATGACACTCCGGCGCATGATTCTGTCAAAAATGAGCACATTGATAGAATGACAGATTGGTGATGATTTCACCACTAATTATTTCTATTCGGTTAAGTGACGTAGGGATAATTTGCCGTACGTAATTATATTGAATGAAACAGCCTTTGAACAACACTAGAAAAAAAAAATAGACGAAAAAGAAACTACTCAGCAAGACTCATGTTACATAGCAATTATTTAAAATAATATTTAAATATAAATAAGTATCTATGGCTATTCGTATCCAACGAGAACCATTCGATCATAATTAGGTAGGTACTGTAGAGGCTTTACTCCATATACCTACTCCAATATGGATTTTTACTAAAAGGACCAAATTTAGTAAAAGAAATAGTGAAAACAAATAGAATTTAATTATTTTGAAAAAGATTCAGCTTGCTAGATATTTAAGTGTCTGGTGTATATTTATCACGCATATAAAAAGTTGTAAAAACATTCGCCAAATATATTAACGACTCGGATGTCGTCGTTGGCGTACATAGTTATGTAGATAGATTTGAGATATTTAGATACAATCGAGTATTTTATGGCACTCGTGGTGGCCCCACAAATATGTAGGCGCTGATCAAAGTGAGATATCGAAATACTCCGCTTTGAATCGCTCGTTAAAGACAACACTAGAGATTACCACATTTGCGAGTGATTTGTTCAAGAATTTACTGTTTACGAATTACAACAATTTACGAGTCATAAAAAAAGTTGTCCGTTCGGGTTTGCTCTTCCCCCACGCACATGTAAAATTATTTTGAAATATTCGAAATTTTCGTGGGAAAAACAAAACCTTGTTCATCAGAATAACGAGAAAAATTATGCGCCCGACGAGTGTTTGAGTCAATGTAATTTTTTTAATGCATTTTCTTGAGAAAATGGAAGAATAACGATTATTGCCTTACAAAACATTCGTTTGGACGAATAATATTTCAACCGTATTGACTAAATTATAAAGTAATTCTTCGCCTCTTGAGCGTCAGCATCAATTTGTATCACAGCTTTAGATAAACCTCAATAATATGCACAAGACGATAAATGCCCTTACATAAGATCTCTCCCTGCCAAAACAATTCATTATTTGAGAAATTATTTGTTTATTTCTAAATTCAAATATTTGACGTTTTGCCAACTCTGTGTTGATTCGATGCGCAACGTTCATCTATCGGGCGATGCACTCGACGCACAGTGGAACGAATGTATGGAAGCGGTTGGACGTAGACATGTCCGAAAAATAAGAGTAAAATTATGACAAACTAATGATGCCATCTTATTCGATTACTTAATGCCTTCATAAATTGTGGTGATGAATTTCTTCATAACTCCCATATTTCGGGAGTAATTTGAGAAAATGTGAAATTTTACTATGAAAATGAGTGTATTGAGCTCTCTCCCTCCTGATTCCGGGCTTGTTTCAAGTAGCGGTCTCTAATATCGTAATGCTATTACTAAGAGCTATATTTAATACTAAGACACATAGTGCGCCAAATGTGCACTTTCTGGGATAAAAGGAAATGAAAATTTAAAAAAAAAAAACGTTTTTTCCCCATTTGTATTTACTTTAAACCGCAGACAGACTTATTAAGAGGTCTATAAATATATTATATATATACAGAAATATATATTAACAAAAATATTCACAAGAACTGATGAGAGTATGACTTTTAAGTAAGTTGATAATAAATTACCTAGTTTCATTAAAAGTACAATAAATAATTAAGACGTAAGCTCTAATTTACTAAGTTACACATTTTAAAACAATAACATCATTTAATTATCTTCGTCATCATCATCATCATCAATTAATTCAAATTCAGAATCGATGTCCGCTAAATCATTTATGTTAACAAATTCGATATCACTTTTCTCAGAATCCGTAAGCTCATAAAATTCCTTAAAAGAAGATTTTTTTACAAACTTATTTCCTTTTGGACGGATACTTGTAACAAGTGGATCAGAAGACAGTAAAAGATTGTGCATAATATCTTCATTGCATGAGATACTGCTATGCTTTCGAGAATGCCCCTCTCTATATTTTCTAAAATCTTTATTTCTAGCCTCAGATGCCTCTTCGGATAGAAAACCAATGGGCACAATTGACATGTTCTGAACTATGTCTGGCCCATGCATTAAAATTTTATGAAGTGAAGAAGGCATATAATACCATGGGTATAACTCCACGTAAAGCTTAGCAGTATCAAAGCAGAACTCTCGGAATTTAGTTACGTTGATCTTCTCTCCTGATGAAATACACTGCAAGATCACACAGATTTTTCTTAAAAGCATAGCATCTATTCCGGTCAGTTCAGCAGATTTAGTGTAGTTTTCAAAAAATCTCCTTGCCGAGTTGCCATTGTTGGTGGATCCACTGCCTTGTTTCACAACATCGAGAAGTAAGCCCGTTTCTCTTCTTACAGCCTCTTGAACTCTTTTCTTCCTGTCATCAACTTGCCTTTTTGCTATATCACCCCTTACTTGCCATGATTTTATGTCTAATTTGTAGGAAATGTGTAATAAGCATTCCATTGAGCGAATCCAAGCGTGAAGGGTGCTTAAGCTATATTTATACATGTCCTCGTTTGCGTGTTTATCTTTGATTAACTCTAAATTATTCATTTCTTTAGGACAAGCCTTGCATATGTCACACACTGAAGCTGCTGTATTGGATATAATGGAATGAATTTTACCATCAATCATTGTCAACAGCAGTTGGTGTTTGACACTAATTCCATCAGTGATGGTGGATGGAGTTAAGGCTTCAATCTCTGCTTCGATTTCAGCCATCTCTCTCTGCACATTTTCTTTGGTTTCCTTTATAAACTTAAACAATATTGGCCGGCAAAATGAAGTGGAAGATGGTCGCTCGTTTTCCCAAATTGTTACACCTTTTGAGACGAGCCGCAGTGGTACAAGACTAATCATAAAATTACTAGCAAGATCGATTTGCTCATCTTCACTCGTCCTTTGATGATAAATGCTTTGGCTAGATGATCCGTCAAAACCCCATTTGCTGGTCAATACGAGCTGTTGATTGGGATCAACAGGGGTTTCTAACGACCTAATAAGTCTTCTTGAGGTTAAATCCATCAAGGCTTGTAATTTGATTTTTGCAGAGCTCTCTGTAACTGTGAGATCTTCTTTGGCCGGATAGCACTTAATTTTTTCTTTAACCAACATGTAGTAACTCGGGTATTGAAGAGCTCCTTCTTGAGTGTTGAAATCCCGAAGAGTGTTATAGCGCCATTTCGATAAGTTCATCGATACATAAAGAGCCAATGCCTTCAAAGGGGATATTTCCCGTACCTGAATTGATTTACCTTCAATGAAGGCTTTGATTTTTGAGGCCTCTTCTGGATTCTCCGTCAAGTATTTCATAACATAAGCTGTATCGCTTTGTCCTGCCTTTTGAAGCGCCCTTTCGGCCGAAAACATAATTTCAGCGCTGCTACTGCTGCATGAAAGACTATCTTCAGTGGTGCGTCTTCTTTTTTGCCGGTTACTAAGGTCCTCAAAAGATTTACGAGGACTAGGATGTGTACAAGTTGAAGCATCAGATTTAGCAGGAGAAATTATGGGCTCGATGACGTCACTTATATTTTCTGTAGAAGGTTCCATATTTTCATTCTGTAATTCCGGCCATTGAATTGCAGCCTGTAGCCAAATCTCATGTTTCTTCCGAAACTTATCTGTGCTTCTTCCAGACTGTGTCCATTTTGCATAAATGCGGTAGCAAAATCGACGACACCAGTCTTTTAAACTTGTTTCAGCACTTTCACATAACTGAACACAACTGTTATCTTTTAAAACACTGAACAAATAGTTAAAGTCGCGTAAATCTTTATGTGCGCGTGCGCATAAAGCAACGTGAATATCAAGATTTGTATTAAAATTTGGAAAATACATTGCGAGATTAGCTTGGATACAACGAGGTGTAAATCAACACTGATTTTAAAGTTACTAATAGTGACCTATTTATATAAAATCCAGGTATCCCAGGTATCCTTTGTTAAATATTGCAAGGTAATTAGTTATTGTGATAATTAGTAAATGATGCATGCTAAATTAGTGTATTAAGAGCCATTTAGTAATTAAATAATAGCAATGTTCTTATCAGTAATCATTAGTGCATCAGTTTTATATGTAAACCTTAAGTCCCTAATTATATATCCTAATTAGCTTATATCTTCTCTAATTGGCTGATCAGAAATGTTATTGTAATAAGGTAAACCTTTAGAAAAACGGTTTTAATCAACAAAATAAACAAAAAATTAAAAAATTGTGTTATAAAATAAACATCACTCTTTATCCCAGAAAGTGCACATTTGGCGCACTATGTGTCTTAGTATTAAATATAGCTCTTAGTATTAGCATTATGATATTAGAGACCGCTACTTGAAACAAGCCCGGAATCAGGAGGGAGAGAGCTCGATACACTCATTTTCATAGTAAAATTTCACATTTTCTCAAATTACTCCCGAAATATGGGAGTTATGAAGAAATTCATCACCACAAGTTATGAAGGCATTAAGTAATCGAATAAGATGGCATCATTAGTTTGGCATAATTTTACTCTTTTTTTTCGGACATGTCTACGTCCAACCGCTCCCATACATTCGTTCCACTGTGCGACGTCCCAATTTTGTTATTTGCTGAATGTTGTTGGTGTTAGCAGTCGGATGTAGTTTATCTGTTGGTTTAGTTGATTGGCGTAATTGGGCTCTAGGCATGTCCGTCTTTTGTCTGTCTATTAACGCAATTGGTTTACGCCTAGGATTGTTTTATTTTTAATTAAAGTACAAGTGGGCAATGTTGCTGAAAAAATTAACTCTTGTACCCTGTGTAAAGAAAAGTTTTTCGTAATTTATTTGTTTAAGATTCACATTAAACAGGCTTATCCGATTGAAATTTCTGCATAGGTAGGATGTTTGCCATTCTTTTACAGATACATCTAAGTGAATGCAGTCCGGAGATGTAGATGCATTTTTGCAATAAATGTAGGGAATATGTAGAAAAGTCAATCAAATTTTATTTCAACACGTTTGTTTATTTACATCAGAATTAATATGTTTACAGCAGTCATGAAGAACGGAATGGAAGCTGAACAGGGTCCCATGAATTTGGAGAAAAAAAAATCCAAAAAACATATTGCGGCCAGTCCAACTTGGTAGGTATTTTACAAGTTATAATTATTTTAATAACCGTTAAAATACTAAGTATACTACTTTGGCTACTTGTAAATTACATGTAGCCAAAGTAGTCTACATTTACTAACAAAATAGTCGTTCAGTTCTTCACACCCATACCTAATTTTACCAGGATACGGTGACTAGATTTGTTGGATGACGTCATTCTCTGCTCAAATTACTACAAAAACAATACCTTCTCTGAATTCTAATTGGCCTGTATTTTTCCTAGAAGCAGCGTGCCCGGAAGGATGTGGCCATTTTAATTAACTAAGGAAGCAACTTCGACGAACTGACGCAAACTATCGCAAGAAAAACATTAAATAATAAATTTAAATACGCATTGTTCTGGCAGCTAACTAGCTCATTGTCTACGGGTAAACTTTGCCTTGGCTTCCTTTAGTCCATAAATTAAATGATAAACGGAAAGCCTAGACATAGACAATCTCAGATGGTTCTCCTTTTTTCTCTTTTAATTCTCAGATGCAATTATTTTTATTGAAGTGTTTTTATTGTGGTCTCTTTTGGTCCTTCGAGCCGGATGTTGGCACAATAAGCAGAAACTTTGATTGTTTTATCACGAAACTTATTATTAGTAAACTTATTAATGTCATTCGGGTTTTCATGATGCAATTTCGTATAAACACTTTTATCAAATTGGATCTCTTTCTCAGCGCGTAAAGAGACGATTTTCGCAGTTTTTGGAAGCATAAATAAGTTGCAAAATAGATCAGGAATTCCTGTGAGCGTCGACGGCGTAAGTGAACCTAGAGAGATTGCTGATCTTTTCAAGCAGCACTTTTTTGTAAAGTCTCCTTTGGGGCCCTCACGTGCGGTGCTGAATTTAAATCAAAGAAGGTTTCTCAGACTATAAAATTGATGCCTATACGTTAACTCCTGGCCATGACGGGCTCAGTATCGAGCATCTGCGGTCCACACTTGGCTAAAGTTTTTACAATGCTTTATAGCTTTTGCATGAGCCATAGTTGCTTGCTTCGTGAGATGTTGCGAACAGTAGTAGAGCCCATTGTAAAAAATAAGACTGGCGACCTCGCGGACCGCAGCAACTATCGGCCCATCTCACTAGCTACTATAATATCAAAAGTGTTTGACAGTCTGCTTAATGCACAACTAAATAAAACTGCTTAAGACACACACACTGTCATGGCCATTTTGTCATGACAGTGTTGTGTCTTAAGCATACTGTCACATACTATACGCAGCATGGGACGCCGATTTATGCTAGCTTCCTCGACTTATCCAAGGCTTTTGATCTGGTTGCTTATGAGGTATTGTGGAGAAAGATGGAGAAGGATAGCTTATCTTTCAAATATTGGTATGGCAACCGGTACCCTAATTGCGTAACTTATTTTCGTAAACAATGAATATACCTAATTAATTTTATTTTGACAGTTCAACAAAGTAAATAACGAACAGATTTTTTTCGAACTTATAAAGCAATGGATTAGCAATCTGTTTCAAATCGAAACAGAATGTGATTATGTTGTATTACGTAATTAGGGTACTGATCAATAGTGTACGATGGGCTGAAACTTTGTAAATTGCCTTTACGCAACGAAGCGAATGAGGTGTGCATCCCTGGTGCGCAGAGTGCAGGCCAGTTCCAACAATATCCTAAAAATGATCGCTAGCACACTCGATTGCATATATATCAATCACTGCAGTGCCATCTCCCATGGGGTGAAATAATTTTAAATTTGAATAAAATAAACTAACATAGTTCTTAGTTTACTAACACAATGAGTCCTTGTTACTTGAATAAAGAAATTTATATTATATATATTTCCCAAGTAGGTAAATTAATCCATCGAACAACAGATATCAATCATACCTATATACGTTTCTATTCTAATGGACTCTAGTTAAGGAACTGGAAATGCAAATGTTGCCAAATTCTCGTCCAACTTCTCCACTTCAACGACAAACATTTTTTTTTTTTAAGTAAAGGAACAACGGTTACAACATAAAAAACGATGCATTAAAGTAAACGAAGCAAAAGGGGTATGTACAGTTCGTAGCAGGTGGCGTTCTGTAGTTTCTGTCTACCCCCATGGAAAAAACGCGTGAGTTTATGTATATATTGTAAATAACGGCCTTACCAGCACAGGCAACACAGGGCACTCCACCAGAAAGCGCTTTATAGAAGAATATCTCGCCGCTGTCGAGGTCGCGGGGGCTCCAGGCGGCGGGCGCGCGCGATGCCCCTGCGCAGCACTCGGCGCGGCCCACGCGCAGCGCCGCCACCGAGCTGCAGCGCCCGCCGCGGTCCATCCCCGTCCAGCAGATTCCGGCTATGGACAATAAAGATATTAGGTATTAATTACATTAAGCTAAAGCATCAAAACTAATTGTCCTTAAACGTTAGTCTTCAGTATCAATAATGTACAAAAAATCAGGCAAGGTCAATCCAAGGTAAAACTGAATGTCCTTAAAAACCCGTCTTTCAGTAGACTTTTATCAATAACCAACGACCCGGTCCCGCTTCGCACAATTGTTGTTTACAAAATATCGAGATTTCTTTATTATATAATTATGTAAGTTGAATATATACCTTATATTTTTACCTTATGAGTTGAATATTATCAATTAAAATAGATGAACAAACTTTTAGAAATCATTCCGACCACCAAAATAAGGATAATGGTAAAAAAAAATAATAAGAAAAACGCATTAGAAATCGAAGACACGAAAAAAAATCTGCTAACGAAAATAAACTAAAAATGTTGGTTACTAATGTTGCTTATTTATTTTAGATCAAAGTCAAAATGAAAAAATTTGTCCATCTATTTTTAATAGGACCATAATATGTATCATCATCTAAATGATGATGAAAACCGCATCAAAATCCGTTGCGTGGTTACGAAGAACAACGCGGTCATACAGACAGACACAAAAGGTTACTTTAAACTTTAATATGCATGTATAGAAAGATATAGTTGTACTTACAACTAAGTGGTTCATGTTGCTAATATAAATAAGCCTTGTATGGATGTTGAAGTAGGTAATAAACAAAGAGGATGTTCAATTTGATCAAATTAGCCGGAACTCCTAAAGATATAGTCTTAGTAGACTGTAGCCACCTTTGTGAATGAAGCCCAGTCCAGTTTCGCTATAACTTATCAGGCTAAAAGTTCCTCAGCGGAATTTTATTAAATTGCAATACGAAGGTATAATAAAACGTTCGCTCCGGGTCCAGACTAAACATAAATTGAACAGATGTGTCTGGACGCTGCGCAAGCGGCTAGCTCGGAGCGCCGTATTCGGTCGGATTCCAGCGCATGAGTCACGGGGCTCGGCTGTGCGCGCCGGCCGCGCTAGACGACCGCCAGACACTATTTTTCAATGTGCGCCCGCGCCCGCCGGTTCGCGACGCGACCGAACGACCGCAACCCGACATGCCTATAACTAGTAATCGATTGACTTTTTACAACTATTCGCTCGAAAACACGGATCTAAGGAGCAACTTTATTAAAGTTGGTGTTTAATGATCGATGAGGACGAGGACATAATATTGTAACATGTTTACAGTTTTGATTGATCGGAATCTCACAAGATATTGTTACGCAGGCGTCGTCTGGTTTATACTTTAATTATATTTTGGGTAATTTCGAGTGGGTAAGTTTTATTAACTTCGGGAAGACTTGGCCACAGGCTAGAGTGTATGGATCAGGCAATACAATGTTCGTGAAAATTAATTTGTGGTAAGAAACATACTTCATTGGCTGTTAATCTTGATAGTGTGATGTGTGGATAATCAATCTCTAATCTTCGATACAATTTTTGTCTAAAAATTAAATCTTGCAGTATCAGAAGTCAGTGGGTGGAATTAAATAACGTTTTACAAACACTAATGGATTAATTTAAATTAATTAAGGCTCATTTATGAATAATTTTCAAATTCAGAGAGATGATTTTGTTTTATTGATATTCATATAGCTAATTTTTATTTGTGAGTAACCATTTTGGATTTTTAATGAATGTTTTATTAAAAATCAATTTTCTTATTGTGCATTATGTATCTATGAGCAAGCTTCGACGTTAGGATCGAGCGTCAGTTTTATTTTGAACATGCTTTTTTTTTCAAATTGTTCTGTCAATAATTCTAGGTAGGTGTAGGTAGCCTTAAACTGTATAGTCATAGAGCTATTTAACAAATTTTCAGACAGTTACGTAATCATCCGTTAATTTGCTCACAGTAAATACATGCATAGGTGATTATAGCGCCACTACATACTTACACTAGGTTCCAAATTAGCCGTGAGCTTCTGCCTCGTTGATCTAGTGGTCGCAAGCGCTATCGCTGAGCATGAGGTCCTGGGTTCGAATCCCGGGTCGGGCAAAGTGTTATTGGGTTTTTCTATCTGAAATTTCTCAATAGCAGTCCGGAATCTGGATTTGTGCAATAGACTCGGCCCCTATTACTTGAGACTTAAACATAACTGGCGAAATGTGGGTGTACCTACCTACTACAGGTACACATCTGCCCAACCCTTCGGGGAAATAAAGCGTGATGTTATGTTATGTAGAGTGATACCACATCGATGATTTGCCAGCGTGTTTCCAGAGAAGCGATTTGTGAACGTGCTCTCCGCGGGTGCGAGGAGAAATAGCCGGGACTACGTGATGTGTTCTCCGCGTTTTCATAATTTTATACACTCGCTTGTCTCGCTTTTCTTATACAATCACGTCAATTACTCTCGTTACGCAATCGTGGCGAACAAGTCGCGCACAATTGGCGTGGTCGCTAGGCACACGCAGCGAACGCGTTAAGCAATCGCCTCGCTGGAAACACGCTCCCAAATCGCCAGTGTGATATGGCCTTTAGGGATTCTCTACCAGTCAACCAAGGTTGGTGCAGAGATAACATTGCAGGAGCATTGTTTGTGAGATAAAAAATATAATTAAAAAGGCATCCTTATACAGCGGGGCGCTTTAATGGTGACATTAATTTAACACACGTATATGGATTAGATGAAGATATTTTAATTTCATTAAACGTTTATTATTTATTGATTTACTTTCAGTTTTCTAAAATAGCATCGTGGTGCAACCTGTACTTAACAACTGTAGCACAGAGGTAATTCACCGGGATCACGGATCATAACATCGCATCAATGAAAATAAAACGAATAACGTGCAAAGAGCGAATTGGAGGAAAGGGAGAGCCCTATGTCGGCGAGCGTTTGAAAGTTTTTAATTTTTCAACTAACTAATTATATTTCTTATTATATTTTTATGATTACTGGCCACTAGCCCTGCCCGTGTGTTAAATGAAGGCTCGTGCAGACCAGCGCGATATCGCGGGCGCTACAGGCAGCGCGACCCTAATAGCGCCCGCGATATCGCGCTGCTCTGCACGAGCCTTTAATATCGCCATTGTAGCGGCACGTTGTATAAATAATAAAGAGTACATAAGCACATATTATATACCTAGGTTATAACTTATAATACACATAAGTAACATATATATTTATTAGAAATATGTTGAATTGAATCAACATTTATTATAATTAGATGGTCGCATTTGTATATGTAACTTTATTCAACACGTAGGTAGGAATATATTTCGCTGCCATCTGGGATTGCAACGGTTTCCATGGTAACCGGTTGTTGTCGGGCCTACGTGAGAGAATTCGACTCTCTCATCCTGTGTTTTCCCGGCTAATGTCTGATTTAAAGGAAGTAGACATGTTTTTGTTTGACCTAAGATTTGGCCTTCGCTAATAGCTCCTATTAGCTGACTTCCACAACTTAGAGAGAGCAGCTCTTGTCTATTGTGCAGGAACAGACTTTCAACCTCCTAACCTCTACTAGGTTTAGTCGTTACTGTAGGACGAAGGACCAGAATTTGAAACTAGCCACATAGGAGAAGAAGGACCAAACGCAGGGCGAGCGAAAATAGGAAAAAGAGTAACAACAATGTGGGACCAAAAGAAATTAATTAAAGTTTTTTACCAGACTGTTAAAGTCACTCCAAGTTGTAGCAACAAACAACATAGCTGAGTGCTAATAACCAGCGGCCCTTAGTTCAATCAATGTAGCGACATTGAACGTTCAAGAGGGATTTGCGAGGTACTAAAACGTTCTAACCGCCATATTGGTTAGAGTGTGGTCATAAGCGCAGCCACCGTGCAAGAGTTTTTGTATGGTTTCAGTGGAGTTTTTCTATCAAGAAATCTCTTTTCTCTGTGCTACGTTTTTAATGAAATCACGAAAGTTTAAATTGATATATGGCGCGCGTTAATGTCCGGAGCGCGCTTGACCGGTTTTTGAATTCGAACTTCGGCACTGGCAGTAAAGCACCTTGGGAGAAATGTAAATATATTCGAATATGATTTTAGTGTGGCGAGCGAGGACGTTGACTCCGGCGGCCATAGGAGTATGTAGCTTATATCTTCGTGAGTTAGAGTAGCAATAAGAGCTATAGAGCGCTACCGTTCGTAAATGCGACATGTGTTTCGTAGCTACTCCTGATATGAAAAAACTAGCGATGTAGGAATTTTTTTATCTAAAAATAATTCCCGTGTCTTTCTGTACCAAAAAAGGTGCCAATACCTCTTAGGATTACCTGAGTATAAGATTACTCTTCCTCTTTCTGAAACTCACTCATTCAATATCGAATGTTTCTAGATCAGTGCCTACTACATTTTTTTTATCGAGGCTATATTTTCCATTACTTCTACACCATAGTTCCTATAAAGGCTCTTTAATGCCTCCTTAGTCAGTATATCGTGTTCTAATTGGGTAATGACTTTTCTTACACTTTTCAGCCAATTAAAACTTCCTCAAGCGCTCTACAGCGCGTCTAAATACGTCGCTTCATCCTCATTGGATGGTTCCGTCAACTTTGGCGCCACAATTTGGAGCCGAGATCCGGCTGTGATTATGTGGGTGTGAGAACTTGCGACAAAAAATGTGTAGCGGTTCAAACGTAGGCTGTGTATAGCTTGTATGTTTTGATCGTCTCGCTATTGAGGGGTTAGGATCCTCGCGTGAGGGAGAGGCAAATTTCGCGCCCTCACGCCCCTAACCGCCGCAGGAGGAGACGCCCAGGGCGTCGGGAATCGCGGGGCGATTTCCGGCCACCGTAGGCGCGGGCTTGCGGGCGGTGAGCAATGGGTGGCTCACCGTCCGATAAGGACCAGGCCCGGGTCGACGGCGCGTTGTGTTCCACGCGCGCCTCAAAGAGATGTCAGCATAATTGAAGGGGTCCACTAGGACCGATGCCTGCCGGGGTTGCGAAGAAAACCGAAAGGGAGATCGTGGCCCCCGGCGACAGGGCAACCGAAGGAACACGGGTGGGTTTTAGTCAGTAAGAGTCTGACACGCCCTCCCGCTCCGCCCAGAGCGACAGAAGTTATTTGATGATTTCCCACCCTCAAAAAAAAAAAAAAAAAAAAAAAAAAGGGGTTAGGATCCTATTAATCACGGACATGAGGCACTTTTAATAAGTTAAGGCCCATGCGTGTGCGTGCGTGTGTGTTGTGAAAAAAATATAGAAAAACAAAAAAAATCCACGTGTCGTTCAATATATTCTGATTACCGTAATAGGCAAATTATGCAAGTTTAAACTGCCCCAGTCTGTTGCTAGGGTTCCAACGACACCTTTCCACTTCAAAGGGACATAAAGGTATTCCATAGCACACCCAGGAGTTTCAGGAATCATGTTAATTTGCCTTGATAAGGAACTGATCGTGAGCTAAATATTAAATGTGCAATGTTAACCCATGATATTTCTATTCTCTGGAAGTCTGTTTTGTTCGTAGATTATATACTGTCGTCTGAAGTCCCGAAGAAAACCAGGTCAAGAGCTCAAGTAGCTTCGTAGACAAGGACCCTTCAAACGTTAAAAATGTTGGTCCTATTGTTTTAGAAGTTTCACAAAACAATAGATACGGTGGCAGTGTAGACACAATAAATACGAAATTGATTAGAGGGTCACTGGAATAGTTAGTCTGTTTCAGAAAATTGCGGGATAAAATTCGTGGACGGAGACTAAACGGAAAATTATACACCATGAACTAACCATAGAAACCAGATACCGAAACTGCAGTTTTAATTACAACCCGTTTAGTCTAAAGACAGAAACGATCTACCCTAAACATCGTCACTAAAGTTTTAATTGCAGAATTTCCACCACATCGTAAAAACTGGAACAAGATATAAAAAAGCTATAAGAGCCGACCGTGACTCTCATAGCTTTCCCATGAAAATAGTTCTGTTACAATCCGATGTGTGTACGGATAATATTGTTCGAGCAATTAGCGGGGGAATTCTAAACGATTGCGAAAAACAAACAAGCGAGGAGTCAAGAGCGGGCACGCTGTAAATAGATCAGAGGCGCGTCAGCGGCGTCATCGTGTCAACCGTGTGATGAACGGGCACAGGGTTGAATGACGGCATGCTATTAAAAAATAACTCCATATAATGACCCAACAACTATCAATGTAAACGCTGAATGTAGAATACCAAATTCAACCTTGGGCTATTTGAATTATTGATAATATATATATAAAATGTTCGATTTTAAAATGAGTTTGAAGCTTGAATTATTGATAGCTTGAATTGTTTGTTCTCTCCTAATTTTGCTGCGTCCGACAGGTTCCATATTGATCTTTTGTTTTGTTACACCTTCTATGTTATACATATGGAATGTAATAAAGAATTGAGTATTGAGTATACTCTGTGGTATAAAATAAAAGTGCATAAGGAGCAGCCCTATTAGCTGGTATATGAATGGCTCAAGAATAGCGGTGTCTAAATCTGTCAGTCTAATTATGTTCAATGGCCGTTTTATCCGCACTATCAACATGTTATTGAACAACATCCGCTGGCTTAATTATGTCAAAATAATAATATTTATGAGTGATTTACGAAACTAAGCTTATTAGTTTTGGCAGCAAGTCTGACATAAACAAAATGTCACAGGTAAATGTTGATTAATTTTAATTTTAGAAGATTTGCGAAATGCCATACATCCTGTTTGTCAGTTCATGTTATTTGATGGCTTCACTCTGCATCTTGGATTAAATAATTTTTTGTTTTTTTTTTGGAATAATATTTGGAAAATCGAGCCTCACTTATTTACGTTAATTATGAAAAAAAAAATCATAAAGCTGTCTATTTTATTGATGTGTAACATCTTTCCTCTCGCTTTCCTGCAATCAAAATCGAAATAATCAAATCTGTGGGAGTGATTTTGTGAAAAAGGACGAAAGTGTGTCATAGGAAGCGCGCGCTATTCGATTTGACTGGATTTGACTAATGAGCGCGCGCGATGCTAGAGTTGGCCGTCAGAAACAACTTTGACGAGGCCCCGCCAAGGTGGGATGTCAGATGTTACACATCATATGCAAGTACTGTAAGGCTTGCTGGTTTTTATTTATTTTATTTTATTGGTATTATTTTATAAGTATTTAAATAAAAATGAAAGCGTATCCCTTGAGAACGGCTGCACCGATTTAGCATTTTTTTGTTTTAAAATGTTCGTATTAGGTTTTAATGGAAAGAAAAACCCCGGAAAATTTTAAAATTCTGGAAAAACTGAACGTCCCGTTTTCTTTGACAGGAAACGTCTGGCAGGTCAGCTAGTTGGTAAATAAGTTACGATCCAAATCCAAAAACAAAAGAACGTCTATCTATTTCCAAAGTAAGCTCAACTGTTACCATAGACCATAGCAACACATTCCCCAGCTTTAATACAAATTGCGCTGCTAATGGAAGTCACGTCATAAAATCTACAAAACAGTTAGTAGCTAAGATGATCACTATTAATGAGCCGTAAAGTTTTACCGTCTAGCTTCAAAGTGGCTATGACAAAGAGGAGTCTAGGTCCCAGACGGCCTAATAAAGCTCTTGTAAATTGAGACCCAGCGATCCCTAATCAAATGCATTTATATACGTATTGTAAAGTCCGTCTAAGCCGTTAAAGGGTACCTAATTTAAAATTGTGATTGTCTGGCAGCCTCCCGCCGACCTATTTCTCGTTTCTGGGACAATGAAGGACAAATTAAACCAGGTGTCTGGGTTGAAAGCACATTTTGCATAATATGATAAGTCGCCGTCTAGCCGTTTGATTAAATATTTTAATTTTGGGACGTTAAAACAGAATAATAGTAAGAGTAAACGATATAATTCATGTCCCCGTTAAGTTAGTTAAGCGGGCAACTCGAGTTAAGTTATTCAGATTTATTAAGATTCAAACATTATCTATCATAGTTAACATAGTTATTTAATTACAAAATTTCTCGGGAACTAAGACATTTTTTTTTAAAGCCAAGAATTTAAAATGAAATTAGTTTACTGCCCGTACAAACCGCGAACCTGTTATTAAAATAATCAAATTCAACTGTTAATAATATTATTCAAATGTTATGGTAAGGTGTTTGTTTTAGTAATAGTATTTTGTGGTTAATAAAACATAACATATCACTTCTTAACGCGATATTAGTGGTAAGTGGAAGTCATAATAAAAAAAATGTTATTAATAAAAAATAATAAAAAAAATATTCCACTTAACTAAACTAAACTAAATAAAAATACGGCTACTTAAATAAAAACATGACTACATTCACTTAAAAATATTAATCTGTTAAGAATTTTCATTTCCTCGTATGACTCGAATACGAGGAAATGAAAATTAAATGAAAATAAAGGAATTTTATAGATACCTACGTGGCATTATAGGTATAAGCTAATTCTTAGAATATTAGAAAATTGGAATTTTATCATACCTTATTGTTAAGCTGAAATAGGTATTCATAAAAGTAATAACAACATTTAATTACGAATTTCTCCTAAAGTTTCATCTTAAATATTAAAATATGAGACAGGCCGTATCGTTTTTAGGTGTTACACGTGCCTGTCTGGTCTTACACGTGCCTGCCAATCACGTGATTTATAACTTGTTTCCATTATACAAGTTGTTCCTTTTGATAGCCCATAACTCTAGGGTATTAATAAGATCATGTCAAAGAATCGACGGGCGTATGAATTATTTTTCAATTCCTTTTTTTATCGTCTTTTTTTTTTCATTTTTAATTCAAAATAATTCTACAAAGTCACGATTATTTATTTAAAACACCCTTACGTGAAATATAAAAAATAAAAAAAAACGTGTCAGACTATTTTTGTTCATCAAAAAAAAAAAAAAATTGACAACGTCGCATTTTCTTAGCTTTGAAATAATATGAATGATTTGTTTGAATGGATATTATTTAAGTACTCGTTCTTATCAATGAAACTTAGATACACACATCGAGAGTCTAGTGTAAAGTTATCTTAAAAAAAAACATTATTTGAAAAATAATTGATATGCCAGTTGATTCTTTCATATTGTCTTATTAATACCCTAGAGTTATGGGATAGCAAAAGAAACACCTTGTACTTGTATAGTACATACTAATTCCATGCTTGTTTCTTTTTTGTACTGAGTTTACAAAAAGTTAATCTATAAATTATTCTGAGAAAATAGCATTATGTCGGTTGGCGCCAATAATACAGAATTACGAGAATTTTAATATGATTTATTTACTGAGCAAATTAGGTACATAATTTAACATCACGCCTGTATTCCCCGAAGGGTTAGGCAGAGGTGTACCTATAGTACACCCACATTTCACCAGTTATGTTTAAGTTCCATGTAATAGGGGGCGAGCCTATTGCCATCAACCAGGCATAAATCCAGACTCCGGACTGCTACTGAGAAATTCCAGATGGAAAACCCAATAACACCTTGCTCGACCAGGGAATTGAACCCAGGACCTCGTACTCAGCGGTAGCGCTTTGCGACCACTAGACCAACGAGGTAGACAAATTAGGTACCTACATGTTAAATGTCACTCTAGTAAATAGGTACCTAATAATCAATCCTCTTGATAAGTCGTCATCTGCATAGCCTTTTACCAACTATGTTGGGGTCAGTTTCCAGTCTAACCGGATGCAGCTGAATACCAGTATTTTATATGGAGCGACTGCCTATCTCACGTCTACAACCCAGTTACTAGGTAACACGATACCCCTTGGTAAGACTGGTTGTCAGAATTCCGGGCTTCTGATGACCCGTTGCAACTGTCAAAAATCTCATAATTACAGCTGGCACCAACGGCTTTACGCGCTTTACGAGGCACAGAGATTCTTGATATGTAAAGATGGTCACCCATCCACGGACCAACCGCAGCAAGCGTAACTTAACCTGATCGATCGATCCATATGACTGATATATTACTTAGCCACAAGCCCCTCTTGATAAGTCGTAATTGATAAAAATAATCTAGTCTATTAATAACAAAAAAAGAGTAGCCTACGGTAATTTTTAGATATTTTCAGGCTGCCTGAAAAACACAGTTTCATGAAATTCAGCAAATTTCAGCTCAAAGAATCTCGGAAGAACAAAACATAGTCACCACTCTAAAATCAAGGTGACAAATCGAACATTTCCTGACTACGTTGACATATCAAAATATCGTAGCAGATGTGCTACGCGTGCTACGAACGGTAATAGAACTTTTACAAATATATTTTTTCTTTTATCAGACGGTTCTTTTTTTCAAATATGACGTATCGAGAGACCATAGAGAGGGATTGTAGGGAGGGTTCGTAACTGCAATTTGTAATCGGATAGGCATTGGCATTTTGGCATTCGATAACAATAACATGGGCCTGAATACTGCAAATTACGAGTATGTTGCAATGTGAAATACAATAACATAATAGAGTTTCCAAAGTGAGCGTTTATTTTGTCTATATATTGAAATATTTTGACTAGGTTCGTTTATGCTTTGGTTTTGTGTACCTAATGAATTTTAAGAACTTTATACCGATTCAAAAATAGTATTTCGCATGTATATGTACTTCAGTTTATCGCTAATTGGTAATAACGAGAAAACATTTTCTTTCTCTTTAGTTGTTTTTTTTTTTTTACAGCAGGCAATATAATGTGAGCATCTAAATAATGTTTCATATAGTGCCCTTATTTTTATTGTTTCAAGACATAGGATACATAATGTCCTAAAATCCCTTTAAGATGTAGTTTAACTCTTTGATTCCACAAGTTACATTCACGTCTTCCCTGAAATTAATTGCGAATTTAACCAGCCAATATTTAGCTCCAAATAAAATACTAACTGACATTCAAAAACCGAGTTCTGTACAAGTAAATACTACATCTAATTAAGGGCAGGCGAGACAATAAGTTGAAGTGGAGGGACACGAAATACTCCGGTTTGGCAGGCCGCGGCCGAACGGTCGCGCGCCGCGTATTTTTTCAATCTCTACTAACAATAGCGGAGTGCGCCGATGCACCGCCGCCGCCGCCTGCACCGCGCTTGCATCCACACTAGTGATGCGACACCTACAGGCTTGGCTCAGATATCGATAAAATTTATAATTGATTGCAACATTATTGTAACCTCGATTTTTATTAAAGAGTTCGTTAGGTGAATAAAAAAAAAACGTCCGTGATTTATCTGCATATTGATTCTAAATAGAACTTTAAAAAATATTTATTTCAAAAAACTACAGATCATAAACAAGTCACAGCATAATCGATTGGACTTGATATGGCTTTAAGACATATTTACATAATGAATTCGAATTGATACAACTAAAATATATCGTTGTAATCGATCACATCAACATAGATAATAAACAGGTTCCAGACGTTATGATTAATAACCTCTTTGAAGTCAATCTGCACATTATACGCTGAGGAGTTAAACGCGCGATAACATAAAACAGATGGAGTGAAGTTAATGTAAGTCTGCACAGAGGCGGCCGACACACCGGGCTTCTCACGTCGAAATTCATGGAAATATTTGTATGTGGCAAACAGGCGGGACATACATAAATCTCGTGAGGCGATTGAATGCAGACGCGTAAGCGTGCCCGTGCGCATAATTCAAAGGGGCGATCACCAGGAATCGCCGCTTGGCATGCAGACGGCCGCGTTCATTCCAAAGCAATAAACCCGTTAGTGGCGACGTAATGTGCATATTGGAGAACAATAAACGACATACGTGGACCGAGCCTACGCTCTGCCCGTCGATCAATTCATCAATCATCATATTTCCCAAAAGTGTCGCCGTCCGTCGCGTTGGCAATGTGTCTTCCTCAAAATGTCGTGGACAAGAGTAATACATTTTCAATGTTGAATATATTTCATTCGTCGTGTAGGAATAAGTAGGAGAAGAAGGAATAACGAACATTTTAGCCTTACAGTTTATAAATCTAAGAAAATATTACCCAATCATCTTTTACTGCAACCTGCAACACTACTATGTAACCAAAATCACCTGCCCATTCCTTCGCTCATTTAGCAATATCAAGATTATCGATATCGATAAACCCGCCGTCACCAGCCCGCAGGTGTTCAGTTGTCCGATATGCGGTTCCTCTGGAATCATCGCCATCGCCGGCGCCGACGGATCGCCGAGACCAGACAACCCAACTCTTTAATATTTATATACACATGCAAATATGCACCCAACCGGCCAAATAATTGCCAAACGGCTTCAATCCAGTCTGATGACTAATTTTTGTGGAGATTTGCTAACAATGCCCTGAAGATTTTGTCATTATAATAATTGCCAATGTAATTTAAGTTAGGTGACGCATTAGTTTTTATTATAACCGTTTAATTTCAGATGTAGGTACTTATGTAAGATTGTTTATAAGAATTTTAGTGGCGGAAAAACTGTTGTAAAAATAAATGTACCGATTTCACGTGTATCTATTTTTTTAACCTTGATAATGATGATGTTATTTAATACATGTATTGTTGAAGTGACGCCTATCACCGTAATGTTGTACATTTTAATTCGTTTTGTTAATTGCTTTGTCTGACTCAGATCATCAGTCTATGACGGGTTAAGGTTAACCTAATATAAGGATTTATTTTTAGTCTTGATAGTTTGCATTCAATATACATTTCAATTATACTTAATTACAAAAACGTCGATAAAATTTTAATTATGTAGTGCAACCCTAATTAAGTGTTAAAATCAAACGCGTTCTTATCAGTTATCATTTTACGAGGTTTTTAATACAGTCATCAACGTTTACCCTTTAATTCACGAGAGTCATGAAATCAGCCAGACGTCGCGTCGAATTAATGAAGTAAAACAAGTACTTAACATACATGCATTGATATCGGCGGCTAGGCACTAGCACAGAATAAATAGGGACAGAAGGTCAGCTCCAAACAATAAGCCGACGTTCGCACGGACGTAATTTAATCTCTCGGTGTTAAGCACACTCAGTATAATAATGCGTTCAGAATGTTGTTGGGTCTGCCGTGGCGATGCAGCGCGTCTGGGATATTTGCTGAAGAGCGCACTGATGGTTTCCAGGCCATCATGTGCAAAAAAGCAGCTTCCCTGCTGGTCTGTACACGGAGTAGCAACAACAGCATTCTGAACGCAATAGCTGTACTTTTCGACTGTCCCCTACAGAATCAGTGAGTCATGTCTTGTGTAGGTATGGCGAGTCATGGCAAATAAAAATATGTAATAGGTTGAGATTTCTATGGGTCTATGCCACCCGAAATACATTTATATATATATATATAAGCCGAGCGTTGAAAATCCAAAGCGCTGGGACACACTCGTCCCAGCGTGTTGAATTTTTTTTTTTCTGTAGGGCATCTCATAGCTGACCTCTGAGGTCATGACTATTTAACCGGTCAATCCTGTGGTTGCCTTAAGCTGCTACACTCAAAGCCTCCAGCCAGGGGCATACAAAACTAGCTAAAAAGCTAGGTGAACGCTGGCTAAGGGCACCCCCTGTGGGGTACGAGCCTCGGCTTAGGGCGTCACCGGAGGGAGGACATCAAAGATGGGACGGGCTGGATCAAAGTTTTGATCATGATTATTAATCGGGGAATTTAAAGCTACGTGCACAGCTGCAACCACTGTTGGCACCTCGTTTTCGAGCAAGGGTCGGGGAGGAGTATCATTTACTCGGGGGCGCGGACGCGATCGCAAAGGACGTCGACGGCGAGGTCGGAATAACGGGAGGCGTCTGTATTTGTATAGAGTACTAGTGGCCCTATTGCTCTCCTGGAGGAGGGTTATGTGGTCATCAGGGTCGGTAAGAATGTGCCTAGGGCGGCGGGTACGGCTAATCCTACTTGGGACATAACTGGCGGCCTTGACAACCAGAGGGTTGCGCGTTGAAAAACACACTGTTGGATTTTCAACTTTCGGCGCTAAACGCAACGCTAACGCACGGCGTTGAAAATCCTGTGCACGAATCGTCTGCCCTATGTTTTAGATTGCATACATATGCGTTTATGAATGCGAGTGCGGGAGCTTCTGTGTTCGCTCTCTTAAGGAGCCGGCCTTCTGTACCTATCTATTCTGTGGCACTAGGCAGCCAGGCGGCGGTCTAGCCAGCGGATGTTTCCCAGACAGAGAAATATTATGTTATTCAGTTAAGTGGATATTAAATACATAGAAGCAGGCGCTAACTGCCGCTAATTTCACTTAAACGCTGTAAGCTGCGTATACGCGCCTTAACTAGCCAGTTTTATGGGCGAATTATACAAAGACGACGCGACTCAAAAAATTGGGACGAAAAATAGCTCCATTCAGAACATTCGTTAGTTATTTAACACCGACATTTCAAGTCGCAAGCGTTTGCGAGATCTGTTTTAAGTTTTATAGCCTATTAAAATATACGGCCGAGTTTTTGAGGCTTGGATGTGGTATTTCGGAATTTATTTCGAGCACACAAATGACGCTGCATCGACAAGCAAATATAAAGATATTTAATACCCTTACAGGTACAAAAACATGGAGTAATTTTGAAATCATTTAGTTTGGAAGTGCACGGTGTCATAGCAGTAAAAATTTTAATATTTTATTTTTATAAAAAATATGTCCTCTTTTTTCTGGACATAATGTCGACACTATAAAATTGATATTAAATTCTTAGAGCATTCAGAAATGCGCTACTTACGTAAAAAAGACATATGGAAAATGTTTGATATATTTTCGTTTTTAGAGTTTTCTATTTATTTTAGCGTCTTTTTTGGCAAAATCTAACATTTTGACAGCATGAGTGTTCTCATCAGTGTCAGTGTAACAAGTGCGCCCCTTCCTGTGGTTCCGCATCAATGCAACTATGTGCGCCAACGGCCAAATAACTACTTTTTATGTCGCATTCTTTGAGAATATTTTCATTTATAGCGCGGGGTTGGAATTGTGCCCGGTGAATGGTGATAGGGATAAAGATTGTATGATCCCATTAATTAAACTTATAATGAGACCACCCTTCACTAATTTAATTATTAGATTTTGGCGGCAATCTTCATCGCCATATGCGAACTACGCATCACACTGACGCGAAATCATGTATCGCGCAAGCGGAGTTTACCGTGCGATCAGCATATATGCAACTTCCCAACATCAATCGTCGGGCAGTTCGCAGTTGCCCACCACCCGTCTGGTCGGACGATCCTCCCTTTTTTATGGCAGATGAGTGAACTTTACACCCTGTTCAACTAATTGATTAACTAATTTTGGTGATGGATTTTTGGAAGTTACTACTGTCTGAACAAGCAGAGTTAAATTTTAACAAACATGATTCAACTTCGGCTATATTTGTGATGAAATATATTTTAACATTGACATTCCATTCAATTCAAAATTGTTGCAAAATTCATACACAAAATCAAGAGTGAGTCAATTCTACTGCCAGCAGCCCAACCATTCATTGTAATTACCTAAAAAAGGAGTCGCCACGTTCATTTCATTATAGCGACTTACTTGAGGAAACAGACTCTGAATTAGTAGACATGTACATCAGTCTTAAGACAGTCACTTGTACTGCAACTCTGCAATACTGTTTCTGCAATAATGAAGTAGGTACCTATGTACTCTGGTGAGAGTTATAACTTCCTTTGAGAGTGCCGGTGTAAGTTTATGAATTTATCTTTATCGTAGCAGCGAAAACAGCTTTAATTAAGGCTGTATGTTTGCCAGAGAACTGTCAATTACATTAAAAACTCCTGCAGACAGACGCGACGCAACGGTGCGACGCGATTCTGGTAGAAAAATTTCAATGAAGTTTTCATAGTTTCTTTGTTTTTACTCAAATGCGGCACTGTATTAATCAATCAATGATTAATCAGAAATAACCTTATAACTGTTTGTAAGACATAGTACGTTCATATACGGTATAGCCTAATTAATAATAAATATATTATTCAATAAAAAATGTTGTTGATTTCACGAATATTTTTTCCTCAAGAATTTTATAGAAAGTTTCCAAGAAATGAGTAAGTAAAATACCTAACAGGATACGAATAAATTTAATAAATTTAATCGATACTTCTTCCTTTAAAAATATAATCTATTAAAAATCCACTCTAGATTTCATAAAGTTAATTCGAAATCACAAAATCTCCTCCAGGTATTATACTTACATAACATAATGCCTGTATTTCGCGATGGGATAAAAGGAGGTGTTCACTAGAGCTACATATCATTTCGTAATTTTTTACTTCAATTTCAACTATATTTTAGTCCCAGAAGCTTCGTTAAAACTGAGACGGAAAATAGAATCCGAGTAGGCTATTTATTACAACTGGTTATGATCTCAATGAAACCGCTAAATTAGCTGGCCTGAAATATTTTTCAGTAAAAGTATCTAAATTATGATTTCATAAAAAAATATTTAACACCAGACCAGATTTGTAATTAATCTTACCGTCTCCAGACACTAAACATTCGTGTGATAAACTACGTAATATTTAATAAGCGTGCGAATATAAGTTAGTGCGTTTAAAACGGTACGTCTCGCGTAACGTCGCGCGGAAGCCGTCGCACCGGTCCGTCAGACTTATCACATGTCCTGATTAATGCACCACTATTCATTATACCCAGCCCACTCAAATATTTATCCAACATAATAATAATGTACCTACATATTAATATTTCACCACACTCCACATTTATCATTAAAACTATTCAACTTTTACCAAAAATACTTTTTTTTAATAATTATGTAAAACAATTATCACATGAAACTGTGCCAAATAATTATTTAAAGATAAAGATAGAAATGAAAGCAAAATAATTACGTACCTATATAGAAAATGAGTAAACGAAAACTTTGCCAAGTAACCTTATAAATACGGACGGACGCTGAAAGTTCACGAATTGCTGCAATTTCCCGGAGAGGAGGAAAGTTAGGTAAACTTTTATAAGAAAGTTTTTACTGAAAGAGTGGGAAAAGTGTCATGTAATTTTCTTTTCATGCCAATTTTAATTAATAGATTGCGATTTATTGGTACCGATTACTTATACAAACTTTTTAATTTATGGCTTATCAAATAGAGCTAAATACAAAATATTACCGAAGTTAAATTTTATTTTACCCAGTCTTACTTGAAAACTTTTGCGAGTTGCCAACTTTTTCATTGCACGACGGTGCAGTGTTACAGACGTTGAAAAGTTCACGAAAGGCGGTTTCCTGAGAAAAACTTGTGCAAACTTCACTAGCGATGGGAGGTGTGTTTGTAAGAATATAAGGTTATTGCTCACCTGCTGCTGGGCGCGCGAGCACGAGCGGCAGCACGAGCAGCGGCAGCAAGGGCAGCCGCATGCTCGGGCTAGCGGCGCATGCCGGCGCGTGCGGTGTGGCGGCAGCGCGCGGGCGAGCCACCGGCGCCGCGCACACGTGCCGCAACTAGTCACCGCTGCACCTCCCGGCGTCGCGTGCGACCACGTACCCCTGAGAGCCGGCGCGGACTGAACGAGACGCGGCCGTCAGCGCGCCATACGCGACGGTGCAAGTGCAGCGAGTGGTGGAGTGTCGACGACCCGCGCCACGCGCCCGCCGGCCTTCCGCCTGTCGACCGGCCGCGCCAGCACCGCGCCGCGCCGCCGCACGCACCACCCGCACCGAACTTGACCGAACACACTGTCACGCTGTGACCCTCTCTTATCATCTCGTTACACTATCTCTATCGACACTCGTCTTTAACAAACTTTCCCGCCAAAACTTTCGATAATCAAACATCATCGAACTTTAATTCTCATCAAAATTTAAATAATTTGTACACACGGCTACACATCACTATACATTTCCAGTATAAGCTAACCTCGAATTGTACGGAAATCCTATACAATACGAGATCAGCTTATGCTGGAAATGTATAACTTGATGTTTAGCCGTGTGTACATTACATAATAAAGAGTCACATAGTCGTATTGAAGTTAATCTGATTAAAGCATGCTCAATAATAGCGTTGGATCAATGAACTTCATGTCGTTTAAGCGTTGAAGTCTTTTCAAGGGCGCTTATAACGTTACATTCTTTAAAAAAACAAGTTTGTCTTGTAACACAGAATACTTCGTCTATTTCAAATGTTATCCTATTATTGCATAATGGTACATCCATTTATCATAATGTTGTGTTTACATATGCTTGAGATATGGTTATTTTGATTGTAATTATAATAATTGTATGGAGATTAAGATAAAACACACGATCGACAGAAAAAGGGTAGGTCTTATGCGAATTCTTGAAACATTTTGTCGTTTATTTCTGTGGCTAATGATTTTGAAAACGCACGGTAGCCGGTCCGATTATTAGTGGTAATGGTTCAAGAAATCCGCCTTGATTGCGGGTCTGGGCGTGCAGTGAGTACCTACCTGTAGGTACCTGGAAATGTACCGCGGCGACAGGATATCATCTACATCTCGTGATTGACCACGAGACTTACATTAAACGGTACTATCGGATTTAAGCGTGTTTTCTTGATCTTTCAAAAGCCTTCGATCTGGTGTCCTATGGTGTTTTATAGAAGAAGCTATATGAGGATACAACTCTTCCGGGTGAGATGATTGCGTTGTTTAGATATTGGTACGGCCATCAGACTAATATGGTGAAATGGGTAGGCTCGCTATCCGATCCGTACGGGCTGGAGTGCGGACACAGACAGGGAGGTCTGTCATCGCCAAAACTCTTCTGTTTGTCCGTATAGATCGGCTGATTTGTGAGCTCAGCAGCACTATGGTAGGCTGTTCCATTGACGGAACACTATTCAATAACATAAGTTACGCTGATGACATGGTGCTGCTGGCTCTATCGATCAGCGTCCTCAGGAAACTCATGTCTGTTTTTGAGCGATATGCGGACGCCCAGGGTCCCAGATATAATGCAGAAAAGAGCGAGTGTCTGATGTTCAAGGAAGGCACTAAAGACTATCGTAAAGTGCCACAGTCGGTGGGACTGCGTTAGAATGGTTAAACTCTTTTAAATATCTAGGGCATTGGGTCGCCGCAACGCAGACGGATAATGTTGGCATGGAGAGGGAGCACAGGGCGTTGTCAGTCCGGAGCAATATGATGATCCGTAGGTTTGCAAAGTGCTCGAGGAATGTAAAAACTTCCCTATTTAGGGCACATCGCCAATCTTTTTACAGTCTATGGGTCGATTACACGCAAAAGGCTTACAGCGCCTTACATATCCAGTACAAAAACGCCAACAGAGTGCTGTTGGGGTTGCCACGATACTGTAGCGAATCAGGGATGTTCGCAGAGGCACGTATAGACGACTTTAATGTAATCATGCGAAAGCGTGTCGCCTCCCTGATGCGGCGGGTGCGCGGCAGTGCCAACAGCCTCTTGGTCACTGTGGCCGATAGGGCGGAAGGACTAATTCTCAGGCACTGGACCAGGACACAGGTATTACTGTCAAATCGTGCCTTGAATGATGTTTAATTAATTATTGCTTATTTGGTTGTTTTATTGGTGATTATGACATTATAGTTATAATTTTGACATTATTTATGGTGATTTTGATATTATATTTATGATTTTGACATTATTAATGGTGATTTTGACATTATAGTTATGATTTCGACATTATTATTGATTGTTTTGAGATTCCTAGTAATTATGACCAAAATTTGCCAAATATTATAATGTACTAACACTAGTGTTTAAGATGTGTATGTAATTACTAACCAATTGGATTGTATGATCTGAAAATAAAATAATTTGATTGATAAGACGTCCTCTCCGGTCCGATATTAAACGCCGTAGAGATGAATCGAATGTTTATGTGTTAAGGCATATATCTACACTACATACGTTATATTGTATTGGTTTATGTTATATTGGTTTTTGAGAGTACAATAGTAAAGGTACCGTCCAGAGCTAGGTACCATTAATTCCTGTCAAATTAAATGGTCACAAACACAATGACTCGTGATCATCGTGTCCTTGTCCATGTTAATGTAATTTTTTGTTCAAGAACAAAAAGCCTTCGACTTTGACGTATGACTATGCACGCTAGATGCATCGAGTCTGCAGACAAATATCCTAATTTATGTGTTGTTCTCGGAAAAAATTAAGAAACGTATAAAACAAACGACCTATTATTTACAGTCATGAGTGAGTCATGATTATGCAAAAGGTTTCATGTTCTAAATCTGGGGATTAGTCTGCATTCGACAGTTTATTATATAAAGACAAATCAATTATGTTAGCTACATAACTATTAAAATAAGTAATGGATTTTCACAGAAAGGGTAACTTATCGCTGGAAGAGTCTAATGCTGTGTATAATCTGGAGGCATGGTAGTGCCTCCACCAAGTCGAACATTAATATTACATAACATGTCAAAGTCAAATCATTTATTTCAAATAGGCCCTTTTATGGCACTTTTGAACGTCAAAATTTACAAAATAAAATAAATAAATTCTAATAATGAATTGATTATAGTCACCCCTTCCAAAAGGTAGTTTTCGTATGGAGAAGAATGGTTAAGAAACTCCAGCATTACTCTTTTATCATAATATATATTTATTATATCATCATGTTTATACATAATGTAATATCTCCGTGATTGTTCGTACTGTTTCGTCAACTTTTTTGGTGTAGAACCTTTTAACTATTAACTGCTGTTACTTAACTCCAGTTAATAATAATACCAGCCCATATTGTCCTTTAAAGGTATGAGGAACAGGGTGTAAAGTTCACTCATCCTCTTTAGAAAAGGGAGGATCCTCTAACCAGACGGGTTTCGTGACGGGCGAATACCCAACGATTGCAGTCGGGATCTTGTATATACGTCGATCGTGCGGTAAACTATAATTGCGTGATGCAGGATTTGTGTGACGTCAGGTCTTTGATGTAGTTCGCATGTGGCGGTGTAGATGCCGTCACAGTCCCACTGCAGGCCACAGGTCTCTTCTCATACAGAGAAGACACGAGCATTCTGAACTCCTATTTCTAAATGAAAACTTCTCCCTTTTCCACAGAAAATTAAACCACACTCTATACGATACCCTAAAATTGTTGATAAATATGAATAACTTACAATATTTTTATCAACTATTTTCAGAAACGAAGCAGACACCGTTCTTCATCATAACATCATTATAATAAATACCTACACAGGCGAGACATAAGTAAAACATTCAAGACAAGGGAAATACCATTATTTCCTTTGATAACCATCATTTGTTCACGTTGGAAAATACTATTGCATCATTGTGTTGCAAACTTAAAACATACGAAGTACTTAATACAATACACTAAGGGCGAATTTCACCAATAGAACTGAAGGCCATCAGCACATAAACCACGTAAGAGCTGTCAGTGTCATAATTTTCTTTGGAATATTGACTCTGACAGTTCTTGAACTCGGTTTAGGTGTGCTGATCGCATTCAGTTTAATTGGTAAAATTCGCACTAAGTTCCAATTTCACCGTGAGATCCGCCTTAAGTCGTAAGGGGCGAAATAAGCTATTGTTTGATACATACAAGATTTTCTCATTATCATCATCATCCACTGTTAACACTTTCGATTCCACTGACTTTTCATAGAACTCATACGCCATGCCGCCATACATATTGGAAGTGAGCCCTCCGGGAGGGTTACCGGCTTTAAGTTTGCGTTAAAGCGAACGGTCAAAGGTTGGGTTTAAAACCATGTTATAAAACACTGTAAACCGAAGTAAAATAGTGTTTTCAGGGGGTCTTATACGTAGTTTCCAACCTTTTAAATTTTTTGTGAATATTTGTAACCGTGAAGAAAAATAAAAAGTCTTGAATTTTAAAACCAACGCTTATACTAATAAATCTTGTTAAAATATACATCAGATTTTATTTTCACGGTTTGTTATGCTTCGCTAAGAAAAACCTACATTTAAAATGAGGCTTCCGCGAGGGCTTCTATCCATATGCGACTAAGTGAACCTTCCAGGAGGGCTCCCGGTCTGAGGACATACGTAGCACGAACTTAGCGCAAAGAGATCGTCGATCGACAACTGCGACAAGATGGTGGCCCGCTACCGCGCCAACCTCTAAGTACGACATCAAGTCCAAGCGGTTCGCGTGGCTCAAGAGCTCGGAAAATTTTCTGGAGATGAAGTGATCTTTAAATCATCCCAATTTAAACGGCATTCTGGTCGTACGTTGGCAGTTATGGTATCATTATGTCTTTTGTAATGGCGCGCATCTACCATGGGTCGTGGATGCGAGTATGAGACGACCATAACCATCAGTATTATTTCGTGGGACACGAAATGGCTACACTCCTGGGAAACAAGAAGCCATATAACGCAATATCGGACAAAGTTTGTGAAATGGGTGGATTTTAAGGGTACCTGTGAGTCGGGTACCTCGTCATTGAACAAGAGGAATTGCAGCTACCGACGGAATCGTTCAAGGCCAAGATTTGGTTCATGTCATTGACGACTCGCTCAAGAACCGAAAGGCAATGAAACTTCGGGAATCGACACTGCGTAAATCCAGTCCTAAAGAAACTTAAGAAATCATCATAATATTACTAAATGTGTTTTTTTGGTCAGAACGAGGCTTTTTCGATTTATCTCCCAATTCATACCCATCGTTCCACGATCCACAAGGCACACTCCCGGTTCAAGCTCCCGAAGCTAACGTTGTACTTTACGATCATATCAAGTGGTTATTGCAAACTAACTATGATAAAAATAAAAATACCGTTTTTTAATCATTGGTATGCGATTTATTTATTTAATTAGGTACCTGATTAAATTACAATATAACACGACACATTTTTTGTGTACTAAATATTATTTTATACAACTAGGCGAGAAACAAACAGGTGTACAATGGACTTATTTCAATTCATCGCATAGTGAGTTTTGCGACAAATCATATCGTTGGAATATGTGAGACACTACTATCTTCTTGTAAACCTGTACCCTAATTGCGTAACTTATTTTCGTAAACAATTATGCCTAATTTGTTTCATTAGTTGATAGTTCAAGAACATCCATTGCGTTGTTTACTTTATTGAGCAGATTATTTTTTCCAACTTATGAAGCAATGGAATGGACAATCAAAATCTGTTTCGATTTGGAACTGATTGCTACTGTTTCAAATCGAAACAGATTGTGATTATGTTATATTTCGCAATTAGGGTACTGTCCTTCTTTTCGTTTGCAAGACAGCTTGCTGCCTTTCGTCGTACAGGGGGCCGGCGCCGGGGCACTCAACGGACTCGAGTTGAACCCGTACCGAAAGCGGCCTGTAGCTTCATTACAACATGGCTCATAACCCCGCAAAACAATAAGAAGAATATCGAAGAGTTTTTTCATTTTTACCAGCATGTTGAATCACAGAGAGACCTGAAAATATAAAAAGAAAAAACGAACGTAAACAAAGAGTATATTTGATTAGCGCGTACAGATTAGTTGTTATTTCACTGAGTACAAGTATAAAATACTCCTTACTGCACACAGGAAACAGGCAACTGGCGTTACTATTGAAGACTGGAAAGAACCACTAGTAATATCAGCTATTTATAGCCCACCCAAACACAATATTAAAACTGCAGACTATCTAAAATGCCTGCTGCATGTTGCATGCTCGCTTACATGTTGCATGCTTGCTGCATGCATGTGATAGATGACTCTTTCAATTATTATGGATATGAAATGTATGCCAAAAGATGATTCAGACTGTGAACTTTCTGCGATATGATGGTTCTACTTTTTGATTATTATGGATATGAAATTTATGCCTAAAGATGATTCTGACTTAAAGAATTATGAGTTTTGAATGTATGATAAATGAGTGTTTGCCCAACGATTTTCTGCGAAATTAAGTTTATGCTATCCACGGTTATGCAAAATACTATTATGACATAAAAAGTTCTGCTATAAAGGGTAGACCCAATTTCAACTTGATATCTTCACTCGTTCCTGAGAAAAAAGAACTGACAGACTGACAGCCAGACGCACGGACAACGAAGTGGTCCTATAAGTGTTCTGTTTATTCCTTTTGATGTACGGAACCCTAAAAAAATTAAAATGGCTAAAAAAAAAACAACATTTCGGGAGTTCAAGAAAACAGGGTCGACAAAAAGATAATTAAAAATAAATTACCGAAATGTAAATTCATTAGGTAATGTACTTTTTTTAATTTAACATTTCCTGTGTAGTTGGTGGAAACCGTTACGTCTGCCCTGTGCAAGGCTGCCAGGCTGCTCGTAATTGCACAAATGACAGACTTAACATTTCCGTCTGTAAGATCCTCAATCATGTTTTCCGTTCCGTTTATTTCGCAAATAATACATCGAATGTACACGAAACGAAACGCGAATGTATAATTTACGAAATTACTTATTATTTAAGTATGTTGGCTTTCGTTTCTATTGGTTGTTTGTTATCCATACTTTTAATATACTTAATTATATTTAATACTTAATTATTTATCACTAGACATCAGATTATATGCATGCAAATATGCATAAAAAAGGCCGAAATATGCACAATGAAAAATAAAAAATACCGTTTTTATTTTTATATATTTTAAATAAGACGGTATTAAAACAGCGAAATATTCTTAAAATTAAATTATGCATATTTTTTGTGGCAATAAATTAAATAAGTATTTTTCCAAATTTTCGAGAGCAAAGCGAAGTTTGTCACCCAGTATTAATTTGTATGCCGAAAACGACCTACGTCAACTGACGTCGTTAGAAAACGTAAAAACCTCCCGTAGTCCGCTAGTAAACGTAATATGCACGATTGGGAAAAAAGGATAAAATATGCATTAACGCCGTAATTAGACAATCACATGCATTTGCATATGTAATTATGCAAATGCATAAAATCCGATGTCTACTTATTACTTAATCCGTCCATACTTTTTATACAAGGTAATAAATGTCGGATGTAGCATCTACAACAAGCAAAGGGGTACATTTTTGTATTTTTATTTCGTGATTTTAAAATATTAAATGTCAAACTACTTGAAAATGGTTGACATTTGTAATGAGGGGTCTTTTATATGTATAACCAGCGCTGGGGCTGTCTCGCATATAGTCACAGCATTATGCTAAGCGACGGCTGTTTTGCGTGGATGTGAAGCATATTTTGACATCACTATTTGGACCACCCTGTATATTATACTAGTATTATTTTATCTGTGTCCATACTAATATTATAAATTCGAAAGTAACTGTCTGTCTGTATGTTACCTTTTCACGCCTAAACCAGTGAATGGATTCCGATAAAATTTGGCAAGGAGATAGCATTTCGAGGAAGGACATAGGCTACTTTTTGTCTCAAAAATAACCTTAAGGGGATGGAAGTTTGTATGGGAAACCTATAATTTCTTAAGTTAGGGCTACGAAAATTTAAATGTATGCTTTTGGTAATAAATAAAGAATTACGTATATCAGCGTTTTTCAAAAATCATCCCTCAAGGGGGTAAAATAGGATTTTAAAATTCAAATGTAATATTTATTTTTTTATGTCTTTTTTAAAAGATTTAAACGATTGGAAATATAATCATAGTTCGTATATTGAATTAACATTTAGTCTTCATTTCATTAAAATCGGCCTACTCGGTCAAATGTTATTACAATTTAATTTTAAAGTCATAAACTAACCTTTCTAACATGTAGGTATTATGTGTTCAATGGCGGCACTAGAGTAGGTATTACAAATTATTGGTGATAATAATAGTAAAATGAATAATTAGTATTTCAAGAAATGCATTTAGAATCACACCTGTTTTATTTATTTAAAATGTGGACAAGTGTGAGTACGACTTGCGACCTGAGGGTTACGTCTCAAAGATGTGCTTGCTCGGCTGCCCGAATTTCCAAATCTGGAATGAAGGACAAACTTAATTTTTCAATTGAAAAATAACTTTTAATAGAGTAATGAAATACAGCCTAAATGTTACTGCAAGACACGGCCTATGAATTTTTGATCCCAGATTGAAGTAAAAACTTACCTTTGCAGTTCATATATAACTATTAATTACCAATTTTCGGAATTTCCTCTTTACTTGATCCACTGATATACTTCTCGCCAAACTTCATGCTACTGGGCCAACGGGAAGTACCAAATAGACTGGTTTATTTGCGAGTTTTAAAATATGTGGCGTAAATGGCCGTATTTTTTTATTGCGTTGACTTCGAAGTTTGATTTGCGTTACAGCTCCAAGAGAGCGTAAATCTAAGTTTATGATATCTATTTCAACTTGAAGCCTCCACGCGTTCCTGATAAAAAGGGTCTTGACAGACCACGAAGTCATCCTTTAAGGATTTCATTTTTTCATTTTGAGATACGGTACCCTAAAACAGATTTATTATCTGCCTGTTACCTTTTCATGCCGTAACGGCTGAACGGATTTAGATGAAAGGCATACGGATAGGCCATGACCGGTTAGAATGAAACGAATGAAGGCATACGGTTAGGATATAGGATACTCTGAATCCTGGTAGCACGTTCTTGTGGGAAATTTTCCGACATCCACGCAGGCGAAGCCGCGGGCAAAAGCTAGTATATTATAAATGTGAAAGTAACTCTGTCTGTATGTTACCTTTTCACGCCTAAACCAGCGAACTGATCGTTATGAAATTTGACAGATAGGTAGCCTGCGCGTGAGGGAGAGGCAAATTTCGCGCCCTCACGCCCCTAACCGCCACAGGAGGAGACGCGCTGGGCGTCGTCGGGAGCCGCAGGCCGATTCCCGGCCATCGTAGGCGCGGGCTTGCGGACGGTGAGCAATGGGTATCTCGCCGTCCGATAAGGACCAGGCCCGGGTCGACGACGCGTTGTGTTCCACGCGCGCCTCAAAGCGATGTCAGCAGAATCGACGGGATCCACTAGAGCCGATGCCTGCCGGGGGTGCGAAGAAAACCGAAAGGGAGATCGTGGCCCCCGGAAACAGGGCAATCGAAGGAACACGGGTGGGTTTTAGCCAGTAAGAGTCTGACTCGTCCCCCCGCTCTGCCCAGAGCGGGAGAAGTTATTAGATTAATTTCCCACCCCAAAAAAAAAACAAAAAAAAAGGTATTCTGAGGCCTGGAGAAAGACATGGGCTGCTTTTCATCCTGGATCGCAGACGATGTCGCGGGCAACTGCTAGTTGTAATATAAGTTAAACATAACATTTAAAGCGCACAGCAAATTATTTGCATGTCTGTTTGTTTTGCCCTGAATACCGGGATGCGTTTAGTTTAGGGCAGAGCGAATATTTCGTGAATTTACACTACTGGCTTTACGACGGGAATTGCACTATAAACATGACAGCCGACGGATTCGCGTCTGTTGCATCATAAAACTGTTTGATGTTTAGAGAGATATAGATTATAAGATCTGTTGGATTCGGTGATGTTAAGTGCTTTTCTATAGTATCATTAAGATCAATGAAAAATCTCAGAATACCTACGAATTTTCTTATTTTAGTTACATGTTACTGATTTAGCAAAACACTTTAAAACACTTCTTACTGAAACATGAACAACACAAAAACAAAGTGATACGTACTTAGGTCAAGGTAATTGAAAATGTAAACATTCTCCTTGAAAAGTTATGTTAAGTTGTTAATTGAGTCGCTGATTTTCTTCCGACTTCGATTCTATAATCTAATAAAAAAATACCCTATCTAATCTTATTTTTTTTGGAGTTTACTCCTTAGGAAACCTTTTTCATATTTAGCCCGCGGTATGAAAATTTTATGAGGAGTAAAATCGTGCGTTAACTAAAAGTGAGGCGTTACGTTCATTTTTTATTTTAATTTTTCAGTTTTAAATTGGATTATAATTTTTATTTTGTTTTTAATTTTATTTAATTTTACTTTTATTTTAACTTTATATTATTTTATTTTTATTTTATTTGTAAATGTGTATGCCTATTCTATTATGAGTTACTTGAATTAAATGATTTGAATTTGTTTATTACAAACCTAAATCAAGATGCACATTAGTGGCCTAATTCGTCTTACGCGCATTCACAACACATCCGACGCTGACCGTCTGCAAATAAACAACACTATCGCACATTATGGCACAGGTACTTACGAGTACCATCAATCACACGCAGTAGTAACAATTGCGGTACGAAAACCCCTTTATGCTAAGAAGTGGGTCTACCCTTTATAGCAGAACTTTTTATGTCATAATATTATTTTGCATAACAGCGCATAGCATAAACTTCATTTCGCAGAAAATCATTTGGCATACACACATTTACACATAACATAACATCACGCCTTGTTTCCCCGAAGGGTTGGGCAGAGGTGTCCCTGTAGCAGGTTCACCCACATTTCGCCAGTTATGTTTTTTAAGTCCCATGTAATAGGGGGCGAGCCTATTGCCATCAACCGGGCACAGATCCAGACTCCAGGCTGCTACTGAGAAATTTCAGATAGAAAAACCCAATAACACTTTGCCCGACCTGGGAATCGAACCCAGGACCTCATGTTCAGCAGTAGCGCTTGCGACCTCTAGACCAACGAGGCAGTCACACATTTATAATACATTAAAAACGCATAATTTTGTAAGTCAGAATCATCTTTAGGCATAAATTTCATATCCATAATAATTAAAAATAGAACCATCATATTGCAGAAAGTTCACTGTCAGAATCGTCTTTTGGCATAAATTTCATATCCATGTATGCATCAAGCATGTAGAATGCAAACATGTAAAAAAGCATACACCATGCATGCAGCATGCAAGCAAGCATGCAAGCAAGCATGCAACATGCAGCAGGCATGGTTTCTGTCACGGCTCCGGCGCTGCGGGGCTCCAGCGGTCCCATGCAAGCTTCTCGTCGCAGATGGTTGTAACGCTCACCACAGCAGCTTCGGCTTGCCTCAGCCGCGGCGGCGAGCGTCAAAACCACCTGCTCCTCAGCTCGCGGGCCGCCTCGCCCCTCCGCGCCTACGCGGGCTTAAATTACACTCTAGGGGTAGGGCAGACAAAACTACGTGCAGTCGGTTTTGCAGCGATTCGGTTCTGTCACTTCACTAACTTTTGTAGTACACGCTCTAAATAAACGTTATGTGAAACGAAATTATGCGAAATTAAGCTTTGCCAAAAGTAATTATGCCAAATAAAATTCTGCCATCTTAAAAGTATGCCTTTGTAAATTCAGACATAAACATTCGGCCAAACAATAATTATATTAAATGATTTTATGCCATATATATATTTGTTTAAAGAAGATTATGCAAAGTGTGTTATGCCAAATAAATTTCGGAGCATCAAAATTCTGCCAGATAGAGGGAACCCCTAAGAAGTAAAGGCGCTGTCCAAAGTTGAATTGATGCCATGTACGTCCGGTTGGTTGTACGTACTTAAACCCGGTACGCACATCCCTAATCTCGGTGCTTAGTACCTACACTTGTTGAGCGATTCGAGTGTTTACAATCAGAGTCGCGTTTGTCTGTCGGTCACTCTATTTTGCACCATGTATGAGAGCTTTTATTCGACGTCCGGATCCCTGTTTAAATCCTGATAGTTTGAAAATAATGCTGATTTGAATGGGGGAAAATGAGAATGTTGTCATCGTCATCAGCGCGTCATTACATTTCAAGTGACTGATGCACATCTCATTCACAGAGTATCGTATTTTTTTTATAGGTATTCAGACGTCGGTGTTTACGCAATGATGTCTCGTTGTTTCCTTGATGATGAATGGTGTACGTTTACGCTTTATCGATCTGTCTTAAAAGTTCACCGACGTGGACGATCATCCGCAATAAAGCGCGAGACACTGACCTCTGGATTGAGGTTCTTGATTTTTCTGCATCCTCTCATTTCCCCCCACGGCCTTGTACTATCTACAAGGCCGTGGGGGGAAACGAGAGAATACCTACTTCTACCTTAACATAGCCTGAATTTTGCAACAGTTATGTAACCGTTGTTGCAATGTTATTTTAGATCATAAAACAAATATTTTACGTTCATGGAAAATTCATCGGAAAGTCGGGAATTCATTTTCACAGTTGATGTGAAAATTTCTGAACTTAGCTGCATGAAGTGTAAATATGTAAATGTGCTTAGTGTCATCTTCAGTGCCTTTTTTCATTGATATTTTTTTTGGCAATAAGCTCGCTACCTATTACATTGTGACTCAAACATAAAGCGAAATGTGGGTGAACTATAAATACACTACTCCCAACCCTTCGGGGAATACAGGCGTGATGTTGTTTTTAGAATTGTAGATATCTACTCGCTTCTAATTCAATATTTATCCAATACTATTTAATAAGCAATATTTGTATTGATGATACTGATACTGGTGCTGGTTTTGTGTGATATTTGTGTTTGATATTTGTCATATCACGTAACGAGATCGAGTTCGTTACGGCTCTAATGATTTCGATGAAAGTTGCGATATAGGGGTTTACGGGGACGAAATATCGATCTAGCTAGGTCTCATATCTGGGAAAATTCGTTTTCTCCGTATTTTCACCCGAACAGAGCTGGTCGCCCAACGCTTAGAACAAGATAAAATAAATAAATAAATAAGATGGCTACCTTTGAATAATCACATGGCACCATGGAATTAGTAAGTACCTACTATCATGGTAGCATGAAATTAGTATGTAATTTCCTGTACTATTAAATGAGCATTTTCTATTTTCACCAGAGCAGAGCTCGGTCGCCCAGGTACTAGATAATAATAGTAGCATGACCTACCTAATTTTAAGAAATACTTAGCTCCACTCGAGTGCCTTAGAAGGTCTAATTATTAATACCTCATACATTACTAAGTTTATTGGCTGTTATTACTGCAGCACTTAGCTCTTTACTATGTACTTAGGTTACTTTACTATTTGTTACCAGTATTACAACTAAATCTATGAAGATATTTAAGTGAACGCAGGCTAGTGTAATGTAAATAGATACCTACATAATATTTAAAAAAATACTTTCCAAACCAAAATAGGTTCACTTCAAACAGAGAAAAGAAGAGAAAAAGAAGTAGAAGAGAGAAGAGAGAGAAGAAATTTATTTTACAAGTATGTTTGTTTATATGTATGTAAGTAAGTATATTCTCTTATTATTTGTTTTATTTTATTAAGTGAATTGATTTTATGCATTTTAATTTCTCTCTACTCTTACACACGTTGTCTACATCTCTGTTTATCCTCTGTCCTATCACAGGTATGCTGATAGAAGAGATTTCTTTAGAAATAAGTATCACCTTTTTACGTATTTTTCTGTTCTTTTCTTCTTGTCTGCTTATACGTACATAAATGGGTAAATGAATGAAGTTTAGGATTTTTTTTTTAATTTCGAAAATTAACTAGGGTCAAGAGTACACTGGTGCAAAACCTTATTTTATTAACTTTCGTCACTTACCCGACGATATGTAGGTACGACAGTTTACACACTGTAGTACAGTTGTTATTGCTTTTATGGCTTACATTTTCCATTCACGTTTTCCAGAAATTTTACGGCAAATATCATGCTATTTCTAGCCAGTGTAACTTATGTGCATCTATATTGTATATATTACGAAACTAATTATTTCAGGCCAAGACGTGACATTCACAACGATGCACAGCCAAAATCAACATACTCATGCCCCTCACTAATTGCCCTGACATTTGGCAGCCAATCAGACATCGACATCAAACACTCGATCGGTACGCACGCTCCGAAGGTAAGTTAGGAACATTAGTTCCGTTCGTAAAGTCGGACACTCGGGTGACTCGGGCCCCGTTCACCATCAACTAACGACCATTAACAAATACCGCGGGGCTTAAGCCGAACAAATATGCGGCCAGGCGTGCGATGCCAAGAATTTGGTCGAATCGGCAACTTTACATAGCACTTGTTTACCTCGCTGTGGCAACGGCTATTTCTGAATGTACACTATATTTACGGACACAATACCGGTATAAGTAGTACCGTTAATTCGTGTTCACACGACAGCTTTGTATCGCATAAGCTATACGATCTCGCTGCAATGAAATGCTATCGAGTTCCGATTGGTGTGAACATCTAAGTCATCGGTAGAGCTCAGGGAGGTCCTCTACTGGTTATTTTGAAGGCTCTTCAAGACATGTTTTTATAAACATGTCTTGAAGCTGTCAAAACATAAACTGATTAAGTGGTAAAGTTTATAGACGGCTGAAAAAATACTCGAGTCTGCAAATACTCATTGTTGTATATTTGCAGTGGTTCAAGAACCCATCGCAAGTTTAATTAAAGGGTTAATCAATGGTACTTCATGGTTGGTTTACCGCTAACACAACTAATGATTACGACCACTTTTGAAATTATAGTAGAATTATTTCAAACGAAATCTCGAATTAACTTTTCTTGAAAATCACGTTGATCCCGTCCAGTCACCATCCTGCGAGACACTTTCAAATACGTTAGAAAAAGTTTTGGACATATCCCAGTCATACGTAGAATTCATTTCACATTCCAGACGTTCCATGGTGATTCACCATTCTATTCCAAAACGAGCATAGAGCATAGATACAGACAAAAAATCTAGATTTGCCAAACTTTTTTGGCAAACTCCAGGAAAAGCTGCGGGCACGCTGCTTCTTGAGTTGTCAACGTTACTTGTCAATCATAAACATATGAATCTATGTATACAAAACTCTGTCTGATCCATGAGGGTGTTATTAGGTAACGTACTGAGAGACAATTTATGTGGTATATCCAGGAAAAAAAAATGGGCATTTTTTTTTTCAATGGGAGTTTTTCCGCAGTATTACATGGGACGCGGGCCGCCGTTTAGCGGGTGACAAGTCATAACTTATGGACCCCTGTTGAAAATTTGCCCCTTTTATAATGAATTTGGGGTAATTTTGGTATTAAAAATGTGATTTTTAAATAGCAATAACTTGTTATTTTCAATAATATTTTTGTTTTTATTACTTTTAAGTAATGTTATTGCAGTACCTATGAGCCCCTTTTGGATCGGACGGGTTTTTTGAACATATTGTATGTAATTAAAAGACAGAATTCAGTAAGTATCTATATCAACGATTAATTCACACATTAATGACAGATAGGTAAGCTATTTCCTGCGTAGATCAAAGAATTTTCAGTATTGGCTTTCCTTCTATGCTAAATTTTCAAAGAAACGAAATTAGTCACCCATGATGCGAAAACCGAAAAAAAAACCGCTTATTTATAGAGGAATAACTCTATAATCATCAAACCTTTGCTTGCCTCATTTGAATCACGATACAATTTCCTGATATAACGATACCGTAAAAAATAGCTGTCTATCAGAAAACTGAGCTATACTTAACTAATAAAGGTAACTTCAGAGTTCTACACTTAAGGTAGCCTCGTCTGTACGATATAAAGCCGAGCCATTACGGTAATGGCATAAGAAATTATATCATAATAACAAGCCGTTGTTCCACAAAACAATGTATAATTATATTATGATTTCTTATAACTAGGTACAAATTATAGGTAATTTTATATCAGTTTTAAGGCTTTATAATTAATCAATTAAGGCTTAATGTATAGATATAAGTGGATCGTTATCTGTTGGTTGATTTATTGACTTCCCTCAGATAAATGTGGCTCAGATAAATTATTTACATTTCCTTTGGCGCATGACGTTCTGTAAATATAGCCATTCTCGCTCAGATATAGTTTCCTATTTTTTAATTAATTTATTAATGATAAACGTTTATATTTGCATAGGACTAGAATTCTACAAGTAAGATTTCAATACAGAGACCATGTATTTAGAATTTTAGTTTTATGTGTTTTTAGATATTATTTTTTTACAATCTTCTGAATTTGGCTTTTCTTTTTAAGCCAGCTTTCTGTAAGATGAAGAAAATGTTGTTGTTGTGGTTGTAAATAGATTTTTTACTAATCTAATTTACTATGGGTAGCAATGGATACTGTTAAGTCTTCGTACGTTACAATCTCTTAGAAAATAGTTTGTTTCTCAGATATTGTCGTAAATTTTCAAATATTTCTATAAAACCGCGAACTGAGTTATAGCGGATTGTTTCAAATTCTCCACTCATTAGGTAAAAGTAGAAGTAGTCGATAAGATACTTTATTTTTTTCTAGTTATTTTTAGATGTAATAATGATTCACATGTCATTAATCATTTTAAGTTTTCGTTTCTCGAGTATTGTGGCGATGCATTCACCCTCCTCACTACACGTTGTTGGGACAGTATAGTAGTAGTGAGCTTATACCATTTTCATCATTTAATTTACCTTCATAGCTTAGCAATTCAACGATGAGGTTTCTAGTTAAAAACTTTTTATTGTTTAATACAGGGTGGCAGGGACATCGACGCGACCGACCCCAACATAGTTGGGTAAAGGCTAGGCAGATTGAGGTTAAGCGTATGCTAAGACGCAGGTGACGCAGGTCCACGCAGCGCAGGGCAGAGCAAATTTTGTAATGCATGAACGTACTGACAGCTGCGTATGCTGTGGCACAGGCACGTACGACGCAGACATGTGTCTGACCTGCTCTGCGTCTCGTTGTAGAGCTAGCACAGATATCTGTGCGACATGTGCTGGGGCCTAATACCAGCACAGCTGATAATCTTCAAACGGCTGAACTGATTTTGACAAAACATATCTAAGAACCATCGTTGGAAAATCTGTTTAAAAAAAGAAACGCATTCGAATCAGTACACCCATTAAGAGCTACGGTGCCACAGACAGACACACATAGCGGTCAAACTTATAAAACACCCCTCTTTTTGCGTTGGGGGTTATTAATATTGCTAAAAAAATTAACAATAAATGACTCTGGTAACAATCTAAAACGCCATTTCAATGATCTAAATTGTCGATATAAACGTCATTTATCGTTCTAAAGCCTCTGGCTCACTTTAAATCCTTGCTGTAATTGCTAGGCGTAACTTTTCCCTTGAAAGTGGTGTCTGACGACTTTCTTCGAGTAATTTACAACAGATTTGGTAAATTGCCTTGCGTGTTTCAGCTTTCCATCTTAGGTACTAAGGGCGAACTTCACCAATAAAACTAAACGCGATCAACATATCTAAACCAAGAGCTGTCATTGTGTATATATTCCCCAGCAAAGATGACTCGCAATAACACACAATAACTAATCATCGAACCTCTACTTGCCCCATTTGAATAGGGAATAGGATGTACACGATACAATTTCTTGATATAACGATACCGTGAAAAATTCCTGGCTATCAGAAAGCTAAGCTATACTATCTAATAAAGTTAAATTCAGAATTGTACAAGTAAGGTAAACTCGTCTGAACATTATAAAGGCGAGCCATTACCGTAATGGCATATAAAATTATATCTTACAAGAGCTACCATGTCAGTGTCATCATTGTTGGGACAATCATAGACACAGAGGATGGACTGAGCGTTCCGTATTCAGTTGTGCAGTGAATACAGACCGAAAAGTAGGATAGAGACAGCAAATTCGCGGCCAGTAGTAGTCTCTTTAGTAGTACTACACTACAGTAAATTTTATTTTGTCTTTTTAGGGTTCCATACCTAAAGGGTAAAACGGGACCCTATTACTAAGACTTCGCCGTCCGTCCGTCTGTCACGAGGCTGTATCTCATGAACCGTGATAGTTAGACAGTTGAAATTTTCACAGGTGATGTATTTCTGTTGCCGCTATAACAGCAAATACTAAAAAACAGAATAAAATAAATATTTAAGGGGGCTCCCATACAACAAACGTGATTTTTTTGCCGTTTTTATAGGTAATGGTGCGGAGCCTTCGTACGCGAGTCCGACTCGCACTTGGCCAGTTTTTTTTTTTACACTAATCTACAATACCTACTTAATAATGTAACAGTTTAATAATCTATATATATAAAAATGAATCCCTATTTCCCTTGGTCACGACATCACGCTAAAACGGCTGAACGGATTTGGATGAAATTTAGGATATGGATAGACCTTGACCCGGAGAAGGACATAGGATACTTTTTATCCCGATATTTTTACGGGATCGAGACTTATGCGGGTGAAACCGCGGGGCGCAGCTAGTTTTAAAATAATTCAAAATGGTAGGTAACGTACAAATTAAAAATGTGGGTCTGCAAACCGTAAATAACAGCCCAATCTTATATTATGTATCTATTCAATTAGTAGTCACATTAACAATCAGACATGTTGTATGTTAAGAGAGGTGATTTAGCCTATTTAACATTGTTCATGTTAGTTTACATTTAGAATAAGATCTTTTTGTTAACTTGTATTAACCTTTTTTCTGTTAAGGCGACGATAACCGACTTTTAATAATGTTATACTGAAGATGACGTCTAAACGAGTAGTGTTAATGATTTGAAAAAAAATATATATGTTAAATTAAAGCATTCTTTTAATATTTTAATATAGGCATATTTTGGATTATGTTTATATTACATAATGAAATTAATTTGTAAAGTTAGATCTAACGCGGATAAAAAACTGAGAATCGCGCAAAACCTATCAAGCGTATTTTCCTGAAACCTTCACCATTTTAAAGATAATTTAATTATTGATCTTTTAGTATACGAGTTTTATTAAAATACCTTTTGTTTTATGTATAATAAATTCTGTGGCCTAGTGCTAAAAGGGCGAAAGTACGTGTTTGTGTAAATTGAGATTGTAATGCCAGTTTATTGAAAAATATGATTTTTACTTGTGCTAAAAGGGCGTTAGTTATCACCAATCTTTCAAAACTTATTAAGCAAAAAAGGCCAATTTAGCGTGCGCTTTCATACCGGTTATTTGTCCTGGTTCATTGTTCTAACGCTCATTACTGAAAATAATGATTATTGATATTGGCCCTATTAGCACCAGGCCACTGAATTAATAATGCGTTTAATTTGGGACAGCGCTCCTTGATGGGCAAATCCTATATCTATACTGGCTGGACGTACGACGCGTTGCGTGTGCTCAGTAGGTAAAGAACACGCAAGCTAACTCAAGGTCACTGTCATATATCTGCGTCTTAATAAAGACATTTAAACATCAGAATATCAACGCTCAGTAATATTCTCTATGTCTATTGACAGCTCATGACATTGACAGGATTGACAGCTCTTGAACGCAGTTTAGATGTGCTGATCGCGTTTAGTTTCCTTGGTGAAGTTCGTCGTACTCGTTATGATCGAGGAATTTTCCTTAGCGACTAACATTGACAAGTTAGTATAAGTTATTAAGTTTGATTGATTGTGATAACTTTGTAAGTGGGTCTAGTTATTGACATTGACAAGCGTAACTTGGCGATGTGTTGTTAAAATAATTAGGAATCTTGACAATTCCTGTAAAGTTTCCAGACATTTGTAATAAGTTACTTATTAAGTATAGGGAGTTGCTTGATTGTATTAGGTAGTATGTTAGCTTCTTATCCTTGTTTGAGAAAACTAGTCATAAGTTCAATCAATTTTAGTTCCACGTCTTGTCGTCACCCAATAAATGTTAATTAGTCTAATACAACATTTTAATTTCTAACACTCATTAAATTCTGAATTTTGCTTATATTTGTTACGTATGAAAATAGTTCGCAAATTGGTTTCCGCCATTTCTGATTTATCCATATCTTTGTAATACCAAAGAAATTTAATAAAAAAATAAAACTCTTGTGTTTAGAATTTTAGAGTTGCAAAATGTTTAAAAATCGGCCAAGTGCGTGCGCACATAGAAGGGTTCCGTAGATGGAATGAATTTATCCCAAATACAAACTTAACATTGTAGTTGGAATATATGTTCTTCCATACATTCCAACTGCAAATATAAGTTTGTACGCACAATATTGATAGATTTACCATGTTATTTTAAGACCATAAACTTCTTATAGGTTTTCCTGTAATCTATGAGTGAAGAAACATTCTCTGTATTTTTTTCACAATTTTAGGCTTAGTAGTTTCGGTGATAAATGGGGGGAATAGTCAATTTTCATCTATTTTCTTTAATATCTTTAAATTTATTTATTTTAAAATTGTAAAAAAAAAAATATTTGGGATCCTCGTAACAAGGTTTTTCATTTGATATGTCACACGATACATTTCGAAAACCTTTTTTTAATTTTCTTATTTGCCCCCCAAAAGTGACCCATATTCAAAATTCATTTATATACGTTACACGTCCGTGTTTGGGTCACAGAAATACATATATGTACCAAATTTCAATTTAATCGGTCCATTAGATTCGAGTAAATTGGATGTGACAAACGGACGGACAGACAGACAAACACACGAGTGATCCTATTAGGATTTCGTTTTTTCCTTTTGAGGTACGGAACACTAAAAATGAAATAAAATACTCAAAAAAGGTAAGTACCTCATTTTTAAAAACAAGTTCGGGGCCTCATAGTCACTCCTATAGTAAATAAAAATAAATAAACAATTTGTGCTACAATCATTGTTTTATACAACATATCCTAGAAATTTTGAAAGTATGTAGAACCTACACAAATCAATTTCCGCTTATTCTAATTTCACGATATTTGAAATGCTGTAAGATCGTTCCTAATAAACAAAAACCCGGCAGTTTGAAAGTTTTGAGTTGCAAAACGTTTGAAAATCAAATCTTTAAAAAAGGAACCTTAGATTTTAAAAACACGTTCGAAAACTCGTGGTCTCGTCTAGATAAAAAACAGACCACAGTAAATCATTTTTTTTTTATTTTTAAATTCCAGTGGTAGCGGGCATGCAACGGTGACCGATGCAGACGAGCTTATGTCATCGCGTCTAGACACGAGACGACAAACAAGCATCACACCATGTTTACTCTAGAACCTAGTCAGCTGAAACTAAGATTTTACTTATTTAGAATAATTGACGAAGCATTGACAAATATGATGCAGTTATTTTCCCCGAAGAGAAACGGCTAATCATAGAGACAAAAAAGTAAATATCGAAACTATTGAAAAAGTAAAGTGCTAACAAATACAATTTAAATTGTTGCAGAACAGTTATAGACACCAGCACGCTTAGCATCATCACAATAGAAACGGGTTTTGTCGACGGAAGAATAGACAAAATTACAGAAAAACAATCATAATCTGTCATTTTGTCTATTCTTCCGTCGACAAAACCCGTAGAAAACCCGTTTCTATGGTTGTCATGCTACGCGGGTTGAAGATAGTATCTCCTTTGTATTATATAATTGCATAGCACAGGTGTAAGTACTGTACTAAAGAGCATATACCGGGTAATATGATTTTCATTGACTTGATTGAGCTCTGACGGCTGTGAGTAGGTATGCTCACTCAAATGTCTCGCTGATGGTGGCGCGTGTATTGGATCATTTAGCTCCCTTCAAAATTATTGAGCTAAATGGTGCTGATCCACGCGTCATGTTCTTGAACGGGCGCTATCAGTTGGGGCTGGTCATCTCTTAGCTGCAGCCTGCGGCTTATTTTAATTTTTGAATTGTTTTTTGTTTTTATCTTTTTATTACGGACGCTTATAACGTGCTCGTCTTTCTACATTGTTCTTACATGTATAAATTCAACATTCATTTTTTTTATAAAAAAGAGTGTTCGTGCAGTTTCTTGCCGGTTCTCCTCCATAGGTACATACTACCCTTTGGAATGGACAACTAGCTTCATATTTCTTACTGACCGACTCCTTGACAATTCAAAAGTGCCTGTGGCTTTGACTGAAATAAATGGTTTGAGTTTGACACCTTTTCTCTTAGAAACTGATCCAGAGTTTTTCCCCGGTGAAAATATTTAAGTTACCTAGAGGAAAAATTATGGTAATTTTTACTCTTTCCTCCAGTTTTACACAAGTCGAGGAAATACTTTATACGTTTATCTTAATTGTGTTCTCAACTTTGATGATGACAGAGGAAAATAAAATAAGAATTGCGTCTGAACCCCTAGGTGCCTACGCTATATCAAGATGGTGCAGAATATTCCCGTGTGACGAAAAAATATACATAATTATGTCCCAACAATCGCCATAAAAAGCTATCAAAAGACGATCGTCATAAGTGGAAATTAAAGAAGACCCGCCAAAACAAATGACGAAAATTTATAAATAAAGCACTGAATAATGCGTTTCCCCGATGGTGCAGGGTTTCAAAGAAACGGTGGTGCAAACGTGCAAACATATCGCGTGTCGGTCTCAATAGCTCCATTGATCACACGTGTTTGTGATAACGAATTACAACATCGTGATTAAGCGAGCCGTAATTGTTACTTGTACTAAGTAATTGGAGTAGAAAGAAAGGCTTTGAAGCCGCTTACAGCCGATTTATTGAAGTAGACTTGTTCACACTCTGGTTGAGGCTGGGAAAGTGAGGTAAAAACTGACTATTAACACTTTCGACTCCACCCACTTTTCATAGAACTCATTCGCCATGCTGCCATACATATTGGAAGTGAGCCCTCCGGGAGGGTCACCGGCATTACGTTTGCGCTAAAGTTAACAATTGCGGACGGTCAACGGCATTAGGTTTAAAACCTTGTTATAAAACACTATAAAACTAAGTAAAATAATGTTTTCAGGGGGTCTTGTCGCTATACGTTGTTTCCAACCTTTTTAATTTTTTTGTTAATATTTGTACCCGCGAAGAAATAAAAATGCTTGGATTTTAAAACCAACGCATATACTAATAAATCTTGTTAAAATATACAACGGATTTTAATTTCGTCGATTTATAATGCTGTATTCGCTAAGAAAAAGCTACATAAAAATGAGCCCTCCGCGAGGGCTCCCGGCATCCCAAATGCGACTAGGTTAACCCTCCAGGAGGGCTCCCAGCACTGAACGTTTTAAGTGGTCTATTAGGTTTTGTACGACAGTTTTATGCTAATGCAGAGCGTTTTCAGTTACAACCTTTATCACGCTGTTTTTTTAAAATAAACATAGATCATAAGCTAACCTAAGTTTTTTGATGTGTAACATCTTTCGTTTCGCTTTCCTGCAATCTGTGCACAGAACACAATATTTACCCTAAAAATCCGTGGGAGTGATTTCGTGAAAAGGGACGGAACTGTGTAGCAGGAAGTTGAGGAAGCGCGTGCTATTTGATGTGACTAATGAGCGCGCGCGGTGCTAGAGTTGGCCGTCAAAAATGACCTTGACGAAGCCCCGCTCCTTTAATATTACTTATTACCTTAATATTGCTTATTACCAAGATGAGATCATATGCGTCTACAGTAAGGCTCGCTCGTTTTTTTTTTTAAAATTTAAGTAATAAGCAGTTAGTGTAATCTTTTATAGAGCGATCTTAAAAAAAAAAATTATCACATAAATAGGAAGTTCTCAGATGCAAAGTTTATGGACATTATTTTCGCAACCTGTTGCCAATTTTTTGGCTTCGTTCATACAGTTCGAAATCGCCCGGTCCGTTGTACCCTTGCGGCTGACAGGCATAGGTATAAAAAATCAGGCGAGTTCGAACTAGGGATGAGTAAAATGTTTTGTATTGTTTGTTTGTTGTTTGTTTGTTTGTTTGTTTTTTTTTTGTTTGTTTTTGTTGTTTTGTTTTGTGTTTGTTTTATATTTAATATGCTGCAACTGAATCTTACCCTATTTCTTTTCCGTCTCCTTAAACGATAGAGGTGTGCAAGAATTATACTACATACCTACCTCCTTCAAATTCAGACCTACTTATACTTAGTAATTTTTTACTGTTTTTCTTTTTTATTGTTGCTATGAAGGACGTTGTGTGCAGACCTTGACCGAGCTGGTACCAATCTGATTTGAACCTTCAAGTTTTTGCATGAATTACGCCTAACGTCACGTGCTGATATCAAATATTTGTAGGTAAGTTAGTACATAACTTCATTTCTTGTCATATTTTTTGTGACCGTAACGCCAAACAAAAAAATGTTCGAGGTTAGAAAAAGTGAAACACGATGTCTTCACACTCATTATTAATCTTAGGTGTATGTCGAAAGTATACTGATTATAATCAGTGAGACGGAATCATTAAAAAATAAAAAATAAATACGTTTTCATCTGCTTAGTTACTGCTTAGTTTTCACTCCTTTTTTGAAGTCGGATAAATTTTGACGAAGTTAAATTAAGAAACTGTATTTCATAAGTCATTGACTTAATATTTTTATTTTTTTAATATGACATTTAATTATCTGCCTAAACAATTTTGTATGCCTTCTGGCGGGACGTAAACCATTATTTGTAACATCTGTATAATTTTTACCCAATGTTCACAAAATTAATAAATGATTTGAATTGAATTAAGGATATATCTAGTAGTCATTTGTATCTATCTGTTAAGAGTCTATTATACCTCAAGTTGCTTAGCTTACCTCAAGTCCTCCGATATATCGAAAATACTGCAGCATTAATTATGAAATAAATATGTGGTAAAATTGAGGATTACGTTAAGTATATGTTACATGTTTGACGAAAACACGATTTCATAAAATTTTCTCGATACATAAAAACTAAAGTTACCTCCAAACCGAACAGTAAATCACTGGTATTCAAAAAAATACTCAAGTTAGATTATGAAACTTGGCATAATAACTAAACAAACTATGTATAAAGCAGATAATAAATTTTTAATTTATTTGAAATTGCTAATATTTGCGCCGTAAAAAGAAATTATCTAAACTATTGGCGCCTTGGAGCCTCTTCCCGCGTCGCTCAGGTTTGCTTTCACTCATTCCGCGAGCAGTACCTATTGTGCGAGCGAGATAAGGAATGAATTTGAGCTGAGGTATTATGAACTCTTAAAAGGTAGATTATAAATATAGCCTATGCTTATCTGGATCAGAGATATGGAATAAAATTGACACGTTTAGAAAGAGAAGTTTGAAAGTGGAGCAGATACTTTCGCAGCCCTTGGTGGTAAGGTTGTCATTAACAGTTTATGTTCCATTGCTACTGAACCGTAATTATTTTGTAAGGCTAATAGATATATAGGCGCAATAATGAATCCATAGACCGTCTAGTGGCTAATTATTAACAGCCGTACGGGTCGATCTATCAGGTTAAGTTACGCTTGCCGCGGTTGGTCCGTGGATGGTTGATCATCTTTACATACCAGGACCCCTCCGTGCCTCGGAAAGCACGTTAAGCCGTTGGTCCCGGATGTCATTTGTAGATCTTTGACAGTAGTGACGGGTCGTCAGAAGCCCGAAAGTCTGACAACCAGTCTTACCAAGGGGTATCGTATTACACAGTAACTGGGTTGTGCAGGTCTGATAGGCAGTCACTCCGTGTAAAATACTGGTATTCAGCAGCATCCAGTTAAGACTGGGAAAAGGCTAGACATGATGAGAGCGTCTAGTGGTGCAGAGCAGAGTAGAAGGTAATAGGCCACGCGGGAGGTCAACGATGAGTTTGACCGATCAAATTAAATCCGCAGTTGAGGGCTAATGAATACGGCAGACTGTCATCTAAGAGAACCAGATGGAGGGAGAATGTTGAGGCGAGGTACGACTAGGTACACTTGCAGTTGGACAAAACTCATCGTGACCACGGCCACTTTGTCAAGAGCGAAGCGAAAAAGAAGAATAAAGCTGTGGCCTGTCCAGTGGTAATGGCCCCGACTTACGAGTTGTAAGGTCGTGAGTTCGAAACTTCGAACACGTTTTTCTTTGTGTAATTTATATCAGCAGTACTGCTCTCAAAACGGCGAAGGAAAACATTGTGATGTCTAGAACCAAAAATTCTAATACGTCACCAACCCGCACGTGACATCTGCCAACCCGCACCGGGCCCGCATGGTGGAGTACGGCTCACTCCATCTCACAGAGAGGAGGCCTGTGTCCCTGCAGTAGAAACCTTATCCGCTGATTATGCATTCTAAAGCAATAAGGCAACAATTACAGCCAATAAAAATACGAAAAAGCTGAAGTTACTTCATAAATAAATACACCTGCTTATGGTTCTATCCATCCTCGTATTGTGCCCTTTTTAACATTCATATAAACTCTTTGACACCAGCTTCTAAGGCGGGCAGTTACTTACTTAATAGAATATTATCCATCGCAGAATTGTATCGTCAATTGCCATCGTTATTCGTCGAGTAGGTAGTAGTTATCGATACAAAACGCTTTCATTTAACTCCCAACCTGTTTCTCTGCGGTTCGGTATCGTTTTAACGATTGCAACAATGTTACGACCACTTGACAAGTAAATAACTCTTCTCGATGATCTTGTCAACTTGTTTCTTTTCTTGTAATTACTGTAGTTTAACTGTAGTTACTAGCAATTGCGCCGGATGGTACAATTATTTTTTAGTTGCTTTTTTTTAGCGTAGTTTGATTTAAAATTAAACTTCTTTTTCCCTAATTGCGTAATAATCACGATCAATCATAATCTGAATCTTTTTTGAAGGATATTACTAATTCATTCCTTCATATGTTCGAAACATTTGTCAGCTCAACAACGTAAAGCTGGGTCCGCTGCGCCATGTTTTCGTGTTTTATAAACATCAAACATGAACCGATTTTTTATGTGGTTTTTGTTAATCCACGCCCCCAAATCTGTTACAACGCAATGAAAATTGTTGAATTGTCAAAATGAAGCAGATTGTGAGTTATCGTGTGTTACGCAAATAGGGCGCTGACTAGTGGCTATAAGACGTGAAACTATTGAAACCTAGAAATTGAAATTTTATAATAGGTATTATTTTTTGATGATAATAGGGATGATGCCTGGGTAAGAAAAAAGGAATTCTATTTAATCCGTCAGTCAGATAGTAAAAAAAACTAGTCACGTATTTTTTGCTTCATCATATTAATAAAAATGACTTAGTTATCTAAGTCACGCATAATAACGCATCAATGTTGGGGAGTGGGGGTCGCTACGTCACAAATAAGTATAAAATCTACATACTCGTGACGTCATGGCACATTTTAACTCAATGTATAGTCGTAATCTTTTGAGAACGTGAAACAAGAAAAAATATGTGTCCAATATTTTTAATAATCTACAGACGGACAATAATTATTTTTTTTAGTCTTCATCCCTATTTCGGGCACACCTTTGCAGACTTCCATTAGCAAATCTCGATTTAAAGAAATGTGATAATTAATTGCCGACCATATTTTCCGAAAAACCGATGGTTTTTGGAGCAGATGCTAATACGTGACATAGACGCTCCTCTTTATTAGATGGACCGATGTCTTGAAAAAAGACTAGGGGTAGACTGGATACCGAGGCGAGGACGCATCTTATCAAACTCAAACTCAAAGCATTTATTTCAATTAAATCATTTACAGGCACTTTTGAATTGTCAAAGAATCGGTCAGTCAGAAATATGAAGCTATGGAGAAGAACGGGCAATAAATTCAACGGACAAAACTTTAAATATTTTTTTTTTTTACAAAATATTGGTACCTACCATCATACATATTGAATATTTACATGTGAGAACAATGTATAAAGACGTGCACGTTAGAAAAATTAATAAAAAGACAAAACATCAAAAATTCAAATAAATTAAAAATAAGCAAACTAAGAGACGACTAGTCCCAACTGACGGCGCCCGTTCACGAACATGACGCATGGATTAACACCAGCTCAACCATTTTGAAGAGAGCTAAATGATCCAACACACGCGCCACCATCAGCGAAACATCTGAGTGAGCATGACATACTCACAGCGGACATAGCACATTCAGGTCAATGCAAGACATATTACCCGGTAAATGGTAATAATATCTGCAGTACTACTGAGCTAATGTATGATAGGCTGACTTCACAGCAAAGTATACGCGACCAAACCCACGGTGCATTCATTCATTTCAACCGAAATACGTCCACTGCTGGACATAGGCCTCACCAAACACCGACACTTCGACCGATTCTGTGCTTCCCGCATTCAGCGGATTCCTGCGGTCTTTATGGGGCATAGAGTAGTTTATCATATAGAAGTATTTAGCAATCAAATGAAGCCGTAAAGCGAAAAATTCAATTTAATATCTCCTAATTCAGTCCAACATTGTCTTCTGAACCAATGTCATCCACTTCGTCAAGGTACATGATCAATATTATAATCTAAGTTTCTTGTACCTACAGTTTTTTTTTACAAGATATTTTAATATAAGTACTTAGAGCAACAGTAACTAGCGACCCGCCCCTGCTTCGGACGGTTTTTACGACTTGACAAAAAATTGAGATTTCTTTATTAAATATAAGTTTTATATGAATAAATATAAACATTTCGGAATAAATTCTATAAATGATGGTGAAATCTGCATCAAAATCCGTTGCGCAGTTTAGAAGAATAACGGAGACACACAGACAGACACGAAAAGTGACTTTAATTTAAAATATCTGGACTAGATATATATATGAATATACATTCAGGTACTGACAATGAGACGCACGACGCACGTACAAGACACGTGTAAGTGACGATGTCAACAGGACGTCAGCCTGTCACCTTGGGACCACTCTAATGACACTTTATTTTCATTAGGTAACACGGGTAACCCATAATGATCACGAAAAAATTACAGAATTCGTAAGTACTTAGTATTAATATGGAAATAGGTGTTTTGATGCTTGCCAGAGAATGGAAAAGATACTCTGGGTGTCGTTTCAAGAATGGGCAGAGCGTCTACCTGCTTCATGAGAACAGATACTATGAATAAACTAAAAATCTTTCTGGTTATACTGATAATGACCTAAAGAAGGAAGCAGATTATAATGTGAAATAATCTTGACCCATGACTTAAAGATACAAGGTTTGGTTTTTCGTAAAATTTGTGGCACTCATCGGCCAAAAAAAAAAAATTCAGATAGCTACTAAAGTAAATCCATACAGTTAAAAAAAATAAAAATAACATTAAATACAATTCTAATAAAGGATTTCCATAACGGAGAAGAGAGTCTATCCACTACGGTCTTTAGAATTCCGTTGAAAAGAACCAACTTGTGATTGGAATAAGAGTTTATAAGTTCGCTATCTTCACACCGTTTTCTTATCAACATTTAGGCGTTCGTCACAAACGCGCAGTGTGGTAGTCCTCTAAAAGTCAGACCAGCAATCACATATAGGTACTGACCACTACAAATAAACCAAAAAAACAGCAGCAAAAAAACATTCAAAAAACGAATGATGACGTATCCTCGAGATCTTTTGAAATAGCGGATGTAGACCGTAGACAACTTTTATCTTGTTCTTATTGTAAAGACTAACAGGATTTGTTTTTATTTGGGGCCGTCCCACATGCAGTTGCGACCTACCTTAATTGTCAGCGATTATCATACGTCCTGAATGACCTTGTATTATGACAGATGCTGATCACTATGTGACAATACCGGACCGTCGTTGGCTTGTTAGTTTTGGACACCGTTTTTGGAGATGAGTACATGATTAATCGACATTTTATGAAAATGGAGGTTTTGAGAGGTACTCACATACCTATGTCTGTATTTCATATGGACTTGTCTATAAGTTTTCGAATCTTGAAAATTGTAAATGATCAGGAAAATTGTCCCAATCGCAACGCATAGCTGACGATTACTGACTGATTACTAGATTACTATTATTACCAGATAGAGTACTCTGCCAATCCTCTTGAGATAAATCTTTAGTCGACTGTTGAGAAGGTTACCTTTTCATTGCCAGCAGTCATTCGGAACTTTGCCAGGAACCAGAACCTAAAGTGGGGTATGTACGGCTAAGCCCTCTATGCTGAAAGGGACTACTTTGTGCCTGTCTGTCAGTGTACCCAGGCTGGTTTTTGCAGTTACTGGCTGTGTGAGCTTCTGTCTGTAGTCTGTGTGTTTCCTACTTAAATAAATAAATAAAATAAAAAAGGATTATTTATTTTAAAAGGATTATTTTTCTTAGGATTCTATTTTTTTTTATTTTTATTATATTTCTGTTTTTTTTTTATTAACTGCCTCTTTAGTCTAGTGGTTCGATTCTCAGGTCGGGCAAAGTGTTGTTGAGTTTTTCTATCTGGAATTTCTCAGTAGCAGTCTGGAGTCTGGATTTGTGCCCGGTTGATGGCAAAAGGCTAGCCCCCTATTACATGGGACTTAAAACATAACTGGCGAAATGTGGGTGAACCTGCTGCAGGGCCACCTCTGCACAACCCTTCGGGGAAACAAGGCGTGTTATGTGTGATTATATTTCTCACAACAAAACATAATTTTCCTAACACATGACAATTTCTAACATACTTTAAAAGTTAAACTTTTTTATATAAAGCTCTAGTAAGAATCCCTCAGTTAATTGAAGGTGAAGGCCTCCTCTAGAGATTTCCATTCTCCCCTGGCCTTCGTTGTGTTCAACTACTGTTCACCAGCCACTTGTACTATGTGGTCTGCCCACCGGGCATTAGGTCAACCTCTTTTCCTAGTACCTGATAGCCCGTTCCAAGATTTTAGTCTGTGAGTCCATCGATTTGTCAACCCACCTACGTGATCAAGAATAGGTACATCAATGATCTAACTATTCCATTTTAAATTGCACCGTTTTCGTACAGTTTACGAAACATACCATCACTAGAGGATGTTCCTAAGTAACTCGTTAAATAGCCACTGATTTCGGTGCCATAATCTACTTCAAAGAAATAAAAAGCCTCACTTAAGTATATGGGTATTCATAATATCTACATCAGTAAACGGCGGACATCGAATTAAATCTTACTTAAGAAGTAATTTATTTCTGATTATAATTTCTCTTTAATTATCATTGTCGTACATAAATGGATGGACTTGTATCCTTTATGGCGGACGAGAACGACGATGTGGGTAAAAAAACGATTAAAAACCCATTATCGATCCAGTGACTAAAAACTATAAGTTTTTACTGCATCTACGCAAGTGCTTGCGTACCGAGCGATGTACCGCGAGTATGAGGTAAGCTTTTGTAATTGCTTAGTGATATATTTCGTTTTTCTTTCCGGAGGATTTTTTTTAATGAAGGGATTTTATGGCGATTGGAGTTTACCTCATCGGCTTTCGTATTTGTTGGTTCTCTTTCAAATAAACATGTTTTGAATCCTTCTTCACGTGCGTTCTAACTACTAGTTATGCCTCATAAACACTTTATTTAGATGTCTAAACTAAAATAGTTTATGAGTAAAATGGTTGTTTGTTTTGTAAGATGTATTTCCCTTGGAGTACTAATCCGATTTCAACAATTCTGTCACTGATATTCTGCTACGAAGTCGCGGTAAGAAACTCGTACCTACCAAACACAAACGAAGATGTATCCATAATGGCGTCTTCAAAATATAACCCTTGTTTGTTCCCAAAATTGAAATCGTATAAAAATGTTTGCTTTAATTTTTGCACGTCGTAAAACAAGCAAATAAACCGAAGTGCTGGATATTATCAAACATTTAAAAGGGACTGTTAAACGTTTACTTATCAGCATTCTTTATTACCCTTGGGCAATATTAAAGGGTACCTAAGGTTTAACACTTTCCTGCCGTTTAGTTAATCTAAAGCACACGAAACGATACAAAATTTACAATTAAATAGCTGCAACACCTGGATCAGCTGCTGATAGAGTAGCTATTGGTATCGCGTAACTTATTGCTCATGATAACACTCTGTACATACCGCACACAGCCTTATAGGGGTGGCGTGATTATGAAACTGGTCATAATTTAATTTGGACTTTATCAAGTCAATGGACAACCGGCTCTAATAAACTATTTATCTACTGCACCAATTATGAAGTCGCCGGTCAACCATTACCTAGTATTTATTGTATGATACTAGATATGAGCTGTATATGAGCTGCTTTTAGATAACAATACTTTGAAATTCTGTGTGCGTTTTATCTGCTAACACGTATACACGTACCTGCTAACACGAATCTTAAGTGACCGAAAGGCGTAAGTTACGGCTCCGATTTTTTTACATTTCGAATACTGAATAAATACATGCGATATTGTTGTTGCAGATTTTTGCAAGTGCTTAGCAATTCTTAGTAGCTCAACGGTCGTGCTGAAGAGGTTTGAACGTGTGGTGGAAAGTTTACGTTTCATTGAGCATGGTGAGTTATTGTGGTTTTTGCGCACGGCCCGGTCACCGGTAGCCGGTCGCCGCTGGCGGTGCAGCTTGCAGTGCGCGCGAGTCACTCGATGCAACCACTTTTTTCCCCGCTCGCACATCCGCGTCTGCGCCACTTTTTACCCCGCCTCCGCATTGGCTGTTTTTCTGTCCGATCTCGATTGATGACCGTCTGGTCTCTCGTCTGTGTTTACACGACGCGTTCTATCCAATGTATTAGAATTAGCGTGCGTATCACGGTAGCCGTAACAAATGATCATATTACTTTGTATAAATGACTTAGGAAATTATGAACGGTCGCTTCACAAAAAGTGTTAGTCATACACTTGTTCGTTTATTACTACAACGTAAAGATGGTGCGTCGTGTTTTTATCTTCAAGTATCTAATTATTGCCTTATACCTACATATTTATATATAATAATATGATGTACTTACCCGCATGTCGTTAGTTTATAATTAGGATCAGATTTTCCCAACGTAGGTACCTACATATAAGGTCCTTATCTACAACATTTAGGCAGGTAAGTAAAGTGAAGAATTCCGTTGGAATTTGAATTATTACCTATCTACCTACTTGCCATAAGAGTCAATGAGAGTGGAGATAAAGCACTGATGACTATAATGATAATGACTCATAGAAAAAAAAAACAAATTGTCAACTCGACCTTTATTTGATGAATTACTGAAGTTCAAAAAACCCTAACAATGACTACAGAAAAACATTCCACCTTTGCAATTTTCCACCATAACATCTCAATAACAAACAAAGGTGTCTTAACCCACAAAACCTTTATCATTCGATAGTTCATTGACCGCATGAAAAAGTCGGAGCATATTAATTAACATCTGTACTCCACAGACATTGAAATATGAACAATACGGGTATAGCCATTAGCGTCGGCCACTGGATTGGTAATTGGTGGCTTTGTATGGGCCATCGGACTACGGCTAGGCCAGACAGGCGGCCTGCGGCGTCTAGACAGACCATTGCGATTTGCGAGATCACGTTTCGGCCGGCCGAACATGCTAAGTGCACGTCTGGCAACGTACATGAGACCCGTCGATGTACAAACTCCCTGGATGTGACACGAATGTGTTACCAGTTACGAGCCGTTGTATAATGATTGCTAAATTTTACCATGTGTGCTTGTAAGCATGTGTTGTGCTTGTGCCATGTGTTCGCGCTAATAAATCGATCAGCGAGGTGAACACCCGGTTCCTAATAACATATTCCTTTTTTTTTGTGCTGCCAATGCTGTCAACTCTACAATTGGTTGTTGATATTTGGTCAAAACAATAAAAAAGAATTGACAACAGATTTGCTGGTTAAAGACTCAAAACTGAGGTACCCTAATCTCAGATTCAGTGCTATCTTACTGAAAATTTGCCACAACAAAGTTGATAAAAATCTATGCAGATTCCTAATAACATATTCTTTTTAAAGTGAAAACTTCTTTAGGCGCGTTGGGCGTTTTCGAGATGGGACTAAACCATTGATTTCGCGTCACTGTGACGACACCACCTTTTGACAATTAAAAAGACATCAACGCGTTGATTACCATGGTGCATGAGCAAAAGACATCAACGCGTTCTTTCAAGTTTTCACTTCTGTCGGCATTCCCGGAGTACCACGGTTTTTTTTTTGTGTTGGCAATGCTGTCAACTTTACGATTGGTTGTTGGTATTTTGATCAAAACAAGAATTGACAACAGATTTACTGGTAAATACTTTAAAAAACTGAGGTACCCCTGCCCTAATCTCAGATTCAGTGCTATCTTACTGTAAATTTTCCACAATAAAGTTGACAAAAATCTAGGCAGATTTTTATAATTGACGGAAAATGTTTCCAGCTGATATTATGTATCATTAAACCGGGGCTTAACCTCAAGTGTTCCGAGCCTTGACGGTGTATCAAAATGTTGGCTAATGAGCAGATGGCGCAGAATTGGTGATGGAGGACTGGAACTACACTTTGCAACTCACCGATTGTGGTATCTATAACTTGTTCTTGAATACAGTTTTCAGTAAGTCTATTTATGTTATTGTAAAGTATTCTAGTTTTAGATAAAGCTACCTAACAGTTGAATTCTTTATTTCCAGCTAATACTGCTCCGAATTGGTAGAATCATACCGAAAGTATTGCCTAGCATAGAATTATATGTACCTAACCTATTTTCGTATCCTAAGCACGACGGTATTTTTTTGCCACATTTCATGTAGTCTGCTTATATGATAAACTTTGCCTGATCTGCAAATCTGATCATATTAACAGCTATGCGTGCCATCTCTAGCTAAACTACAACCGTAGCAGACCTTACTGGTACTGGAACACGTAAACAAGATAAAACCTGGTTACTATACGAGGTGGCAGGGACATCGACGCGAAAACTGTTACCATGGATTCAGCACATGATTCTGAACCCCCTACGTTGAAATTTTCTGTCGGTAATTTTTTTTTAATCTGCTGGTCTATGAAACGGCAGATTTTTTTTAAAAATAACCGATCAAATATTTCAACGCAGGGGGGTTCAGAATCATGTACTGAAGCCATGGTAACAGTTTTCGCGTCGATGTCCCTGCCACCCTGTATACTTATGTCACATCTAGAAGACCGTGTGAACTATTCCGATATCCACGTCCAGTTTGTAGTCTCAAATGACTATGTACATAGTTAGCACACAGTTACGGTAGGCCTAGACCGCTGTCCGACACACGAAGATTGCTCAACGCTCAGATACACACGAAAATGACTGATAACAAGCGTGACGAATTATCTAAATATTGTCTTTGGGACCGTCTGCTTGCAGTCTGTGACTATTGTCGGGTTTTTTGTGATGCCCGCCAATGTAAACAAATGACGAATTGACGAATCAAAAGGTTAAATTGACTGAAAATTTTTGAACGATGATTTTTATTAATGTTGTTTTCAAGCGAGGTTTCGAGTTGATGCATACTTTAGAGTAAGTGTTTCTCTACGACGTAATATACCTAGTATACTTAACAGTAACTGTTTCTTTACATGGTTATACAGGGTGGCAGGGACATCCACGCTAAAACTGTTACCATGGATTCAGTGTATGATTCTGAACCCCACTGCGTTGTAATTTTTCGTCGGTTATTTAAAACAAAAATTGCTGTTCCAAATAGCTGTTTTTTTTTCAGGGTTCCGAATGGTGTACTGAATCCTTAGCAACAGTTTTCGCGTCAATGTCCCTGCGACCCTGTATACCTAGTTGTTTTGAAAATGATATAGCTACTTACATAATTAATATAATCTTGAAAATGCAACAAGCCTCAATCTAAAATAAATATTCTAAGTGGTTTGATTCGCTGTTTCTTAAACCTAAATAATGTACGTTACATGTATCATCACGTGTATAAGGTATAAGGTATCTGTAAGTAATAGTAAAAGATCTCCCACAATAAGGGACTTAGATCAAGGTTTTGTAATGAAAAAAATAACTCCAACAACACGAAAAAGTAATAAATCCAAAAACTGTTTTGTTGACGTTGGATCCGGTAACAATGAAGAATCTGTGGTACGTAACTATAATGTTGTAAGAACTATTTAAGTGAACCCCACAAAAAATGAACACTGTACTTTATAGAATCCTCTGTTTTTCCTTTGTTTACACGTAATCATACAAATTGGCCACAATATCATGTGCTTATTACTGCAAGTCAAGTGTGTACTTTTAATTTATAATTAACTAGCAGCGCCTCGCGGTTTCACCCACATAACTCTCGATCCCGTAAGAATATTGGGATAAAAAGTATCCATGTCCTAACGCAGGTTATGGTCTACCCATGTGCAAAATTTCATCCAAATCCGTTCAGCTATTTTAGCGTGGAAGCGTAACAAACAAACAAACATACAAAAATCATTTTTTTTTCTCTTTATTAAAATATAATATTATACATAATATATATGTTAGTTTAGAGGACAGGACAGACATACCAATTTATTTGTGTAAATTTGTTGGTCCAAAATAATTAGTGCAGTAATAAATTGATTTCTAGATACAAATGTTCGGTACATAGTGCAAATATTTAATCTCAACTTTGTTATAATTATTTATGTCAGGGTAACATAATTATAGTGGTTATAATTTATGGTATGGTACCAATTAAATGATACATAACTGTATTATTTACTTGTTTTTTTCAACTATAATGTGTGTACTTTTAATTAAGGGCGTATCTGAAATAACAAATATTTGTGTGTAAAAAAATACTAGACATTTTGTTGATGTTAAACTATGAATTCGCTATAGGTTGTACTTGACGAGATACAGGTAATTAGTAGGATAGACAATCAATCAGAAGATTTGAATTAATGATGAAGAAATAGGTCATTCCTGCCAATACCTATGTATCTACATCCTATACTTTTAAACGATCAATATTTGTATATATATTTAAATATTTTTAATCAAGTTCTCGAAAACGGCTCTAACGATTTCGATGAAAGTTGCAATATCTATGGGTTTACGGGGGCGAATAATCGATCTAGCTAGGTCACATATCTGGAAAAATTAGTTTTCTCCATTTTCACAGCCTCGGGAATGTGATACAACGTCGGTATACCTGGATGATAATTATGTTTATCTATTTTCACCCGAGCAGAGCTCGGTTGACCAGGTACTAGGTAATAATATGAGCTAACAATGAACGCACTCTAATGTGATCAACAATAATACACAGCAAGGCATATATTTTATGATGGGGGTAAGCTAAAACTACATATTATCACGAAATGTGTTTTGCAACGAAACTTACAATCTTTCATGCTTGAATAGGTACGTACAAGTATATTAATTATACTATGCTAGCTTCAAGAATTGAGCTCTCCAATGCAAAAATAATTTTTCAATTCCGACTGGTATTTCCAGAGATAACCCCGTACATGCAAACTTACCAACAAGCAAACATACAAACAAACAAATTTTACCTCTTTATAATATTAGTATAGATTTATAAGATGATTCTAATCTCTATTATTCCATGAACTAATTACGTTCAACTAAACTGTATTTAAAAATAAAATCTGTGTATTTTCATAAGGGATCGTGATAGCCCTGCGTAGCTCGTAGTTCCTCTCTACGGATAGACTCGGCAGTATTAATTACACCCCTGCCCTAGCCGGCTATCCGATATTCCTTTTGATTTTAGCTGAAAAGCCGCTATAGACATCTGGGGGGCTATATACAGGCCCACTATTCCTTGAAGGAGAAATGTATTTACAAATACTAGTAGACGTCTATGAAGTATGTATTGTGTAGCTCCGATTACTCCAATGTGTCTATTGTTTATCTAGGCTGGCATGTTCAAAGAAACTGTAATAAGTAATAGGAGATACCTATTACAACTCTTCCCTATGTTGCTAAGTTTCTGTAGAACTACTAGAAGCTATTTCAATTTTAGGCCATGCATATCATTACTTTTTTTTTCTTGACAAATAAAATAATATACCTTTCTTATATTTTTTTTATGACTGAAATGTAAAATAGTAGATAGTTATATAAGGGTCGCAAGGAATTTATGACTTTCACCCGTGTTAAACACTACATTTCTTTACGAATTTACGGAAAAAAAAATGTTGTCCTAAAATATTTATTCATAATATTAACTATACTAGCACCTCTTAGTCTTTTTTAAAATTTTAAATATGGAACACACCGCGTCATCGCCGCGGGTCGTCTCGCTCATAGGTATTTTTTTTAATTCACACTGGCTGTTTATAAACACTGACAAGACTGCAGCATTTTTTTTAATCGATATTTTTCTATAAGGAGGGTCACCATCATATCTATGATCATAGATCTATGGTCAAATATATAATTAAATTGTAAAATGGACATAAAATTTGTGAGCTTCGTAGATAGGTATATGATAGTGTAATATCCCCCTAAGGGGATACCCATAATAAATATCTATTTTACAATTTCATTATATCTTTGATCATAGATCTATGATAATAGATATAATAGTGTAATACCCCCCTTGGTAAAATTTTTCGTAGCCGAATACCTAACCTTTAGTTCTATTTTTAAAATTCACCAATTACTACGAGACTTTCCCGCCCAAGGATGGGAAGCAGCATCTTCCACCCGCTACTCGGATCAAACAAACACTACTTTCCGAGTATGAGAAAAGAAAAATCTTTTATATGTAGAAGGAGGTAGTAGAACAAGGGAAGATAGCTGCATTTATGAATTTTCACCAAACATTTAGTTCGAAAAATATTTAATTATAAACCACTAGCGTCTGCCCGCGACTTTGTCCGCGAGCCTAAACCTAACCTTCTTAAAGAATTGAGCTATCCAATGCAAAAAGAATTTTGCAAATCCGACTAGTAGTTCCGGAGATTACCCCCTACATACAAACTTACAAACAAACTAACATATTATATTATATCAGTATATATATAGATAATATTATGATACCTATGCTATGTGTTAGTATATTGAGAAATTATGATTATTCAGGCAGATGGGCAACTGCATGCAACTGCAATGGACTTGAACTAAGTAAGCACTCAGGTAAATAAATTAAACGTGCAAAAATATAGTTTTCCCTAGAGAAATAGTCTCTGCCTACACTACGTAGGCGCCTATAAAACCATGCTGTCCCAATTAATAGGTAGGTACTTACTGGCAAAACCTACAGTAGCTCAGTTGAACTCAGCAGACAACAATGTTAATTGCCAAATGCTCCTAAGCTTCTCAGACCAAAAACAATTTCAACTATTCTAATGTTTTTCTAATTTCAAATTCAGAACGCAGACATATTTTCGGTGGATTTAACGAGTCAGTTTTTACGGGTCTTTATTTTTTGCAAGAAATCAAACCAAGAAAACGTTACACGATTCAAAGTATTTTTTTAAAACGAAGAGAAGGTTTTGGGAAAGATTTTTATTTTAATTACAACGCGTCTGGCTGCAAAAAGAATGAAACCTCTTAAACGTTGATTTTCGATTAGCGGCCGTATGTGAGACTAAGGCGGGTTGGTTATACATCCAAGGTCGTTCGGCAGACGGCCGCACCTCTGGGACTCGTTACGCCGTCTGCAACCTTGACACACACCTGTTCTGCCCACCTCCATTCACCAGTGTGCTCTTGTCCTTCGAGAATGCACCTTTTTGCAGCGGTCGCTTTTTTATCTTTTTCTTTTTAGGTGCATGACACATTGTCTGTCTATTATTGTAATGAATGGTGTGTTTATAAAATATGACTGCTCGATTCGTTATACGTAATTACGGACTACCATTGGTAGTTTTAGTGACTGAATCCGTAACTTCGCCATTATTAAGCTTAGTTTTTGTAGTTCTGCCATATTTTAGAATGCCTGATGGTTTACATATACCTACTTGATTGCCTCTGGAATTCTTTAAAAATATGAAAGTGCAATAAAAAAGAAACCCAAAAGGCTAGATAAGTAGATGATGGTAAGAAAATCAATGTTGCTTTGACTTGAAGAAATTCCGCTTTATTTTCGGAAGAAAACTCTTTTGTTCTGCGCTTACGTCATCTACAATATGTAAAAAAACTCAGTCTGATCTGAAAAGAGCTCTTAAGTACTGCAATAACATTACAAAAAAAAAATTTTTTTTTATTACTATTGAAAAAAAAGGGGTTAAGTGTTGCTATTTAAAATTCACATTTTTGTACCAAAATTACCCCAAATCCATTAAAAATTAGAAAATTTTCTACAGGGGTGATAACTGATAAGTTATGACTTGTAGACACCCGCTAAACGACGGCCGCCAGCGCACCAAGTAGGTAATAACCCGGTAAAATTTAACATTGAAAAAAAAAAAAGTAGCGATTTTGCGATTTTTTTTTTTCTTGAAAATTACTACATAAACATACTCTCAGTATGATACCTAACAACACCCTCACGGATCGGACAGGGTTTTTTTTACATGTTGTGTAGCTAGACAGAAATTAAACAATAATATTAATTGTTCTTAGTACCTAATTAACTAATTGCTAGGTAATACTAGGTATAGGCAGTATGTTATACTAACAACACTCCATGATTTTCTTGTCTGATTCATCCACATACGATACCTACAAGGATGATTCATACTAATATTATCGGAGATCATCGTAAAATAGGCACACGTTTCCCGGAATCGAATTTAGATTTCGAGGGATATCGATCTCGAGTTAATGCGAGCTGACTGCTGAGCAATTGTGAACAAATCTTTGAATAAACGAACAGTAACACTAAATATGTCGGCGCCATTTCGAGATGGTGAGTGGGGTTAGTAAGCATCTGGTACACACGGCTACACATCAAGCTATACTTTTCCAGTATAAGCTAACCTCTCACTGTACAGAAATCCTATACAACGTGAGATCAGCATTAACTGGAAATGTATAGCTTGATGTATAGCCGTGTGTACCTACGTACAATTCAAGAGCTCAGGCTGAAGATTCCGTTCTAAAACCAACAGTAGTCTGGAAACTATCGACTCAAAAATTTAAAATCATTTTCGATGATTTTTCATTGATACAGTTTTCAATTTAAAATATTTTTAGATTTTTAAAACAAAAGCATACTTTAAATAGAAATCTGCTTTAAATAAATTACGATATATTAACGACCAGCAAAAAAAAAAATTGCACCCAGTTTTTTGATAGAAAAACAAAAGATTTCCCTGAAAATCCGGAAAATACTAGTATACACTATACTTTGTATTTCTAGCAAATAAACGTTTGATTTTATTTGATTTGAAAAGTTGCAGTGAATAAGTTTTTAGGTAAAATTAATTTTAAATATTTAGGAATAGGAGAAATTGGTATCTACCTAGTTTAGTTTTAGCTCAGTGAGTCATCAAACACATTTCTTATATCATACCAAAATATACCTATTATTGTTTTTCTTCTCGTTCTCGCTGTAACCAACCAAATATAGGTACTGTAAAATCTACCAAACAAGGCTTGGTTAGTAAATTTTATCAGTTTAGATGAAACCAGTATTCACAATTTATTGCACATTTAGTAACGAGACAACGCACTTCGTTTTGACAATAAATCGTACTGTTGCGTCTGCCTCGCATCCTTAGGGACGCCTCGCAGACGAGTCGACCCGAGTACACCTGTTGCACACGCAGGGACCAGCCCAGTATTTACAATAGGGACCTAATTTTTTAGTAGAAGTGATCGTGGATCATTTTTCAGATTGATGAATGGCTTTAAGGGTCTATACCTATAACTTTACGCAGTCTCAACTATTATTAGGAAATACCAACATATTTAATAACAATCTAAATATTATGTTGGTATCTCTTAAGATTTGTACTTGTTAGGTACATGTTTTTGCATAGACTATGTCGTACACAGATGCAAAAGCATTTTTCAAATGACCCTACTGTCTTCTTTGCTTATAATGCTGTCCGTTAAGGCGAAAGCATCAGGGTAGCCCGGGAAATTCAAATTGTCTTACGTTTTTTGCAATTTGCAGGTTCAGTGTCACGTTGTAGCTATGTTGATCTAAATATAATTCGCGGCTGTACCAAATGTTAATTTATAGAATTTAGTTATAAAAAACATCAACACAACTCAGTAAATTAATGGAATCCTATTGAATGACCATTTCATGAAATCATGACATTTGAGGATTATGCTATTAACTTAAGGAGTTGTATTGCTGATTCTAATGATTATAATTCTGTAAAGCCATATTTGTTACGGTCACGAATCATATTTTAAATCATCAACATACACTCTGACACTGACCTGTAATTGCAAAAAAACGAAAGAAAATTTGAATTTCACGGGCTACCTTAGCGCATCCCCCTTAACTTTTTAAATTTACATGCAGCAGCTTTTTTGAGCTTTTACTGTTACAGATATTTGTTAACTAAACTAGCAAGCCTTGATTTCTCGAATCAAATTGGATATCTAAAAGATTTATCGGTTCTAGTGATAGCTAATTAATGTGTGTCACTGCACCAGTGACACACAAGCTATTTTCAAAGAGATATTTATGACTTCGCTGATTGAAGTATTGAAGAACTGTGTAACATTTTCTCTGTGAAAAAGCTGCGTGCTGCAGTTATCTGTTTTCATTTCACGAAACAGTTGGATGTGATTGTGATTTGTTAAAAAATGCATGAAGCTGATAATTTTAATATGGTGTAGTGCAGTTCTTGATTCTAAAATCCAGGTAAAATTTCATCGAAATCTTTATTTAACGTTGCAACTGAAAGATTTTATTACAAGAGAACCATATTTTAAAGGCGATCATTCAGTAAACATAAAGGTAATTTCCCCAGAATTTCATGTACCGACTGGGAGCCGTCCGGGTCTGGCAAATATCATCAGCGCTTTATAGTAATCAGAAGTCTATTGACTAAGCCCGGGATCGGTCACGATTTATTTGAATAACATACATATATCGTTTAGAATATGCATAAGCGACTATAACTCTTTAAAAGTACTTAGCTTATGTAAATAATGTCGATTTTCTAACGTTTACATGTCTGTCGGCGTGGAAAACGTATTCAAGATGAAGGTAAACAGTTGGAGAGGTCGCGTCCGGACTGTTCAGCGTTTTTATCGACTAATTTTAGACATTGTTTAAGCGAATCAAGTTATTTTTGAGGTTATAAACGTTTTTGTATCATTATTAAATATCGGTCGGTAGGTAGATACGGCGGTTTGCAAGTAGTTCTGCGCTGTTTACGCGGTATAGTAAAAATAAAATACATTTATTTTAATTCGTCTAGACATATTTTTTTTAGTTCTTTTTAAGCATGTATAATACTGTGTAAACAACTTTAGATCGTTATTTTTATATTCAAGTCAATGTTACATTTAAGTGGTAGGTAAACAGTGCCTAAAGTAACCGTCATGAGAAGCTATAAATTTTGTAAACAAGTGTTCAGGAGTTCACAACATTTGGACCAACAAAAAAAAATGAATTTGTTTAAGATTTAATAAATTATTAAGTAACAAATATTAATTAACATATATTATTTAAGAATAATTATTCGTCAGATTCAGATGTTTCCATTTCTGTGTCAGAATCAGTGACATGTATCACGAAGCTGTCTACAGTTTTATCAATCATCTCATCGATTTTGGAATAAAAATTATCGTCTTCCTTGATAACATGCTCCACACAACGCTTCCAATTTTCCGAAGTAATCTGCTGCAGTCCCTCTTATAATCATTGTTTTACCTCGTCAAATTTAAAATTTGTATTTTGTTTACAATCCCTGCGACGGACGCGTTCCGGTACCAAGAAACACAAACGATAGCGCTTTGCGTCGTTAAAATATGATCCGACTAAATTAAATAGGTTGTTACTTTCATATAACCCGTCTATATTTCATGTCGATTGAATATGGTCAATTTATTATTATCTCGCAGTATAAAATGTTTACTTAGTAAAAGATGTTTGTTTACATAATTTATAGCTTCTCGTGACGGGTACTTTAGTTAACATTCAAACAGTTTACTTAAGAATAAAGATTAAAGTTTTTAACACTTGGTTTAATTATTTTAATGATGTTATTTCTAGCTTCGTGGAATATTTCGTAATTACCGACAGAAGTTACTGTCTAAACTAATATTATAAATAGAAAAGATTTGATTTTTTGTACATATGTTTGTACGTATATTTGTTACGCTTTCGCGCTAAAACCGATGAACAGATTTAGATGAAATTTGGCATATTGGTAAACCATGACCTGGATTAGGATACTTTTTATCCCGATATTGTCACGGGAGTGGCGTGGGGCGCAAATAGTTAAAAAAATAAAATGCAGATATGGTATAGAAGCAATTGATTAATAAAAACATGAGATGTTGATTTTAAAATAAGAACTACTAATAAAACTTAGGTATTTACTAATCTGTTAGGTTGGTGCGTATGTCACGAATACTAGTCTGCTTTGTAGACTTCAGTTCTTACCGACTTATGGGCCTTATCACACTGGCGATTTGCGAGTGTGTTTCCAGCGAGGCGAATTTTCAACGTATGCGCAACGTGTTCGCCGTGTTTACGTAACGAGAGTGATTGACGTGACAAGAGCGACTGAGACAAGCGAGTGTACAATTTTGTGAAATCGCACCCTCGGAGATCACGCTCACAAATCGCCTCGCTGGAAATACGCTGGCAAATCGTCAGTGTGATAACGCTTAAAGCCTTTAGATTCTACTGAAAGAAGACTAGAGTTCCATTTACCTACTACCTACGTAGCTAGCCACCTGACCAGTAATTTATAAGGCCAGGATACAGCATACATTAATGGCTAGATCACATTTAGCCATCGTCACGGGGAGTCGAAAGCCCGACCAAGCCGGTCTTACCATTAAGTTATCAATTGGACTACACTACTAAGTTATTCTAGAAGTCAATTCCAACGTAATTGAGATAAGACTAGGACGATTATTTATTTATGTCACACAAAACACTTATAAGCGTTTATTCTGAAAGTGGACAACGTCGCAAATAGATGTCAAATATTTCGCTGATTCGATTAATTTGGCAAAATTACTGAATGAAAATAATAAATGTGGCTAACTAGCTAACTAGTATGTTTTGCAATTATAACACTGAATTTGATGTTGTAACCGAAGTTTCCAAGTACGCGCCTTCAAAGAGATGTCAGAACAATGACGGGGTCCACTAGGGCCGATGCCTGCCGGGGTTGCGGGGAAGTCCGAAAGGGATACCGTGGCCCCCGGCAACATGGCAACTGAAGGAACGCGGATAGGTTTTAGTCAATAAGAGTCTGAAACACCTTCCCGCTCCGCCCAGAGCGGGAGAAGTTATTTGATAAATTCCCACCCAAAAAAAAAGGTTTGAATTATTTCATTAGGTGCAACCAAAGAGATATATGACACACAAGATTTTTCTCAAGAAATTGTACCATTGAAACATAATTTGCGTAAAGGCCACAATACACACGTAGCTACAATATATATTAATATATATCAATATAGTATATTTTCCATAGTATTCTTCGAGCGACCTCAGACGGAGCTTTAATGTATATTTCTATTACGTCATCAAAATATCATAGCAAGACTTATTAATATATACATATTATGGTAAGATATTAAATCGCGGAGCAAATGAGGGCAAAAAAAAATGGTATAGGTAGCTACCGTATGTAGTGGGTTGCTATAGTATATAGCACAGTAGGTATATTAAAACAGGATGGCAGGGACATCGACGCGAAATCTGAAACCATGGATTCAGTACATGATTCTGAACCGCTCTGCGTTGAAATGTTTCGTCAGTTATTTTTAAAAAAATCAGCTGGTCCATAAATTTTGACTGCGTAGGTATTGCACTTTTCTATGAAACCGCAGATTTTTTTTAATAACCGGTTCAGTATCATGTACTGAATCCATGGTTTTAGTTTTCGCGTCGATGTCCCTGCCACCCTGTATATATTATAGCGACGTCTGTGACGGCCTTAATGTGGATGTAGTTGTAGATACACACTCAAGATTGTCCCTGGAGTTTCTTGCCCGTTCTTCTCCATAGGAACCTACTACGCTTTGGAATGGGCAACTAGCTTCATCTGTCCGACTGACCGACTCCTTGATAATTCAAAAGTGCTTTTAATTGGTTTAATTGAATTGGTTTAGTGTGATTTTCATCAACAATTAATTAACTAAAACAATACAGGATGAGTTTCGCCAACGGTGGCGCAGGGGGCGCAGGGCGCGGGCGGCGGGCGGTGGGGATGACAGGAAGCGCGGCAGACGGCGCACCCGCCACGCATAACCAATGCGCGTGGCGCCACCTGGTGCCGAGGTCACCCTGACCTTACAATTCACCTGGAAAAGCTTTAGAAAGTGATAATGAGAATGTAGACGGGGTAAGGCTCTATTGTTCTACGCAATTTTGACGGTCTGCTGCTCTACAAAATACGTAGCTAGTGTTATTTATTAATTTTAATTACAAATAAAAGAATTAATTGTAATAATAAATTTTACTATTAATTTATGATATAGTTACTACTATCAAAAATTTATAATATAGGTACATGTTTGATAGTATTGCTATCAAAATCACAATCCACATCAATGACGTAATCATGAAGATTTTTTTGAAATCTCTGCTGATGTTTAACGTTTCCAACCGTACCTATAAAATTTGCCGATAATTTGGAGTGAGCAACTCAAAAATCCATCTGCATCAGTAGATTGTTACACAAGGGTCGAAAGCAATCAATTCCCATACGAGGTATTTAGGCTATAGTCCGAGCAGGAATTGATGACTTTCGCCCGTGTTAAACACTCTACTTTTCATTTTGAATTTGAGAAAAGTATTTTTTTTTTCTAGTACTTCTAAAATATTTATTGATATAATACAGGAGTATTCTAGTACCTATTAGTCATTTTAAATATATAACACCGCGTCGCCGCGGGTCTTCCCGCATAAAGGTATTTTTTTTAAATTCACGCTGGCTGTTTATGCACTAACAAGGCTGCAGCATTTTTTTTATCGATATTTTTCCAAAAAGGGAATTATTACACTAAAATAATATTATGTAATTATAATATTATGATATTATTATTGTTATTGTAATATTATGGGTAATTTGTGATCTGCGTAGATAGGTAAATGAGATAATATCATAGTGTGATATCCCTTTATTCCCATAATAAATGTCTATTTAACAATTTCACTAAATCTTTGTTCATAGATCTATGATCATAGAAATGATAGTGTAATACCCCCCTTAGTAAAATTTTTCGTAGCCGACTACCTAACTAAATTTAGTTCTATTTTTATTAAAATTCATTCCCGCCCTAGAGAGGGAAGCAAACATTACTATGAGTCTTTCTTCCACCCGCTACTCGGATCAAACAAATATTACTTTGCGAGAATGAGAAATGAAAAATCATTTGTCATCTCGAGCAACCACTTGGCTCCCTTGCTCCTTATCACCGGCATTTAAACCAACGAGCGATACTTAAATAAATGCAGCATATATGTCGAATGCGAATCGAAATGATATAAAACACGTTGTTTACGAGCACCGGGACACGGGGCTGATATTCGGCTTCATCCAGACTCCATTTATAGGTGGATGACCCATTGTTTTATCATTAAAACCGAATGAATTACTTATTTGAAGAAATTATCATCGGAGAATTCCCGCAGTGCGTGGGAAAGCTGCTGGCTACTGCGTGTATTCGTATTACCATAAGACGTATATATTTTAGAAAGCAAATGCTAAACCAGCCCTATTTCTAGATCTTTTATTAATGATGTATGTAGTCTGTAGTTAGATTAATTGTTAGCCAAGACTTGACGACTAGGTATTCTCAATTAAAATAAGTCTGCCTACATATCCCCATCTTTAAAAAAAGAACACAACATGACGAAATAAAAAAATCGAAAACAGCGCAGCTTTTTAAAAATCGATTTTATTGCGGTTTATAAGCGGCCAGTGGTAGGTATTCGCGTGCATGCCACCATCGAAAGCCGCCCAGCGTTTCCGTGTGTTAATCACGTAGTATGAAAGTGCATGTCGCCGTGTCGCGTTGCCCACACGCGAGCCACATCCCGCACACTGATTTCCCACATCACGATAATCAAGTCTTGCCTATTCGGTACGCCATTACATTAAAGAATTGTCGGCTAATAAGAGGAACTTTAGAGAGTTGAACGCTAAAAATATCAGTAAGAAATCCAACGAAAAGAAATCGTAGATATAAAATAGGCAGTCTTTATGCTAAGTTGTTTTCTATTTTAATTTTGACTAAGATTTGGTGTATCTTTATCAGTTTTATTGAAGCAGACGTTACCAAAAAATGCACACATTTTTTGAGGTGGGAAGTATAAAATATAATTGGTCGTAAAATCTCATAAAACGATTAGATAAAAATTTATTCATTTACCACGTAGTGATAAGCTTAATTTACAAATAAAATTATACGAATGAAATCATTTTTAAATTGGACTTTTCATAAAGAATTCTTTTTCTTACCGATTGAAGCTCATAGCAGAGTAGGCAGCTGAAGCATCGGTACATAGATAGGCCATCCAATTCCCTTTCAAGAAAGATAAACCCTTACCTACATAATGGTAAAGGCAAAAGGAATTTATCTATCATGATCTTCTTCATCATGAAACACTAACTTATTTTTAGTATGACTTTTACACGCTCGAAGAAAATTTAAATTTTTTGACAATATTTTTTAGTTTTTCCAGGCATTTCCTACAAATTGACAGATTTGTTCTTATTGTTCCTTCGCCAGTTGGAAGAAACTGAAATATAAAATTTAAAAAAATCCTTCCATATAAATTGAAGTCATGATTTCGAAATGACGCAATCAGCTGCATTTCCTTCGTCAGTGTACAGTTCGCAGAGCAGTGGCGATATAATTATTTTCTAGAATGTATTACGACAAATACGATTACTGTCCATTGAATGAAATATGCCAATGTTTAGGGTTCGTGAGAACTATGTAATATTGGCTCTTGCCATAGGTACAGAGCCAGGTAATTCACTCAATTTAATGTAGCTATGTGAAAAATTTATAAATATAGCGGAAAAGTTGATATTTCAGCGGGAAAAATCGTTTGTCTATAGACGTCAAGCGCGCGCGAAAGTAGTTAGTTAAGAAGTATTATAATTATCAAAATGCAAACGATACAGTTTCGTTATTCGCACATTAATTTAACAGCTGGGCTAACAGTCGTTATCTGGAGTATTTTTAACAAGTTCATGGACACACCAATTTTTTATTAAAAATACAGAACAAAATTAATGTCAGAATTTTAATTAGTTTTAATGAAAAGAATTTTAATTAATTAATTAATTATATTTAGCTTATTAACATTGCCTCCATAACTGCTGCAGGGTGATAAAATTTTCATGCATTGGTACCTACTCGCATTGTATGTAGGTAGATCAGCTAACATTTTCGGTTTATATTCGGAACCGGTGGGCCTTGTGGCTTGCGGCTTTTGTACACGAATCTTAAGCGGTCCCTAGACGATCATGCGGCTTGATATGCAATTCCCGTGAATTATCATGCTGCATGAAGTAATTGCATGTCATGCATTGTTGGTAACAAAGAATCTGTACCTTTTTCATGAAATACCGATCAGTACCCTAATTGCGTAATACAACACAATCACAATCTGTTTTGATTTTAAACAGATTGCTACTCCGTTGCTTCATATGTTGGGAAAAAAAAATGTAATCAACAACGTAAATAACGCAATGAATGTTGTAAAACTGTCAAAATGAAAAAAAAATTGGCATGATTGTTTACGAAAATGAGTTACGCTATTAGGGTACTGAGGATGCATCACGATCATGCGCCATTCATTTTTCATTACTTGATGGAAAATTGTCAGTCACCTGCCAGCATGAAGTTTGCATGTCATTCACACCATGCAATACAGCTAAACGGTCATGCATGCATGATAACACGTAACGCATGTCATGCCGCATGATCGTCCAGGGACCGCATAAAAAAATATTTAAAGTTCGCAAGTTGTTTCATTAATTCATGCTTATAATAAGGTACCTACGTTCACTACGTGCAATAAGTAGTACTTTAAATTACTGAAAATTAAACCGACGTAAAAAAAATGAAAAGAGAAAAAAAAAATGCCTTGTAGTGAAACTAAGCTCCTAAACGAATTTAAGTAACAAATTTTGAGTTGGCGCCATAAAAAAATTGGTATACATAAAAAAAAATATATATACATATCGACTTGAGAACCTCCTCCTTTTTTCATCGGTTAAAAAGCAAGGAGGGTAGGTACCTGATAGACAAACCTGCAATAGTTGATAGGCCGCGCGCACTTTGGAAGCGTTTTCGTACGAATTTCACTCGTGTGTGTCGTGTGGGTCGTATGTGTACACACGAGTGAAATTCGACCATGGTCGTATGTACTGGATACATTTTTCTCCGTCAAATAGAACAAATCCCAACAAGTTCGGATTGTTGTTGGAAGTCAGAACTATACGTACGTATACGTACAACTAAGTCACACCCTGTCTGCGCGCTCCCTTTGTACTTGGAAGGTCGGGATCATTCGTGCGTGTTCGTACGTGTACGCACTAGTGAAATTCGTACGAAAAGGCTTCCAAAGTGCGCGCGACCTTACTGACAAGAATCCAGGCGATGGTTTTCCATAAAATTCAGAACTTACCACCAATTCTGCATTTGTTTCACCTACGGAACCTCACCACCACCAAGCATTGTCGCTCAACACATTTTTTATCGACAACAAAATTGCTGTGCACCGAGTTGACAGGACGCAGCCGCGCGCCGCACCTCGGCATTCGCACTTCTAGGAAATGCAATGCAAACGTGTTGTCTGTCATTTAGTTCGATTCCTCGGGAACTTAGATTAATTGTTACCTTTCGCAGCTATTAGCTAACCGGCTTTAATGCTGATTTTCCTCAATCGACTCCGGTTATTTCTCTTTCTACATGTCTTATGTGATACACAAATGATACGCTTGCCACCAACTCCAACTGCCACTTGCTCGACTCCGCGAGCAATAAGTTAAATAGAGCCTTAGATATTGTAGGTATTTATATAATTGCCAGCTTCCTTTACAAGTTAGGTATGATAGTAGTTGCAATCGTAAAACAAGTGAGTTCGACAGTCAGCAGCAGTTTAGAAGCAATTATATTTTCCCGCTGGTCGTGCTTGGTTTAGTTAGCTGTAAATAATTTTAAGTATTTTTATTCGCGTATTAAAATGCTTTGCCCATGATAGACACCGTAGCCCAGTCAATCAAACATCGCAAACGCGCATGTAACTACGATTCTTTTATATTTTGTTAGGTCACATTTTTTTTTTGGTAGGAAATTATCAAATAACTTCTCCCGCTCTGAGCGGAGCGATAGGGCGTGTCAGACCCTTACTGACTAAAATCCACCCGTATTCCTTCAGTTGCCATGTTGCCGGCGGCCACGATATCCCTTTCGGACCCCGGCAGGCATCGACCCTAGCGGACCCCGTCAGTTCTGCTGACATCTCTTTGAGGCGCGCGTGGAACACAACGCGCCGTCGACCCAGGCTTGGTCCTTATCGGACGGCGAACTACCCATTGCTCACCGTCCGCAAGACCGCGCCTACGGTGGCCGGGAATCGGCCTGCGTCTCCCGACGCCCAGGGCGTCTCCTGCGGCGATTTGTGGCGTGAGGGCGCTAAATTTTCCTCTACCTCATGCGCTCCGCCTCCTCCTTCGCGAGCATTACTGCTTCGCAGAAGGAGGTGACGGCCTCCCATCCGCCTCCACGAGGACACGGCGTTGTTCCGCCCCAGCCGGGCAGACCTCCACCGTATACTCCACCGTGTCCTCCGGGCGATCCACACAATGGTGACACCCGGGCGTTTCCTTCCGCCTTATCAGGACACGGACCTTACCATGAACAGGAACCTCCCAAAACAACCGTGTCCGGTGAGGACCTGCGTCAGGTGGAAGGCGAAAACGCCATGGCGCCTCCCAAGCCACTCCTCAAAGAGGGGACTTATCACCGCAATTGTGGCGTGCCCCGCGCTGGGTTGCGACAAACGCACACTCCACGACGCCATGAGATTCTGCCGGAGCACTGTCCGCTGTTCCGTGATTCCTCGTGGCAGCAGAGTTAAGCCCCGGCGTTTCGCTTCCTCGCGCCACTCCCAGAGGTCCCCTGAGTGTAGTTTATACCCAAATTTTCAACTCTGAAAACTTAGTGCAACTCCCATGTTGCTCGAAAAATTGCGAAATATGATGATGCGTTTTTAGGCATCTCTGTAGCATATTTTTGTGGAGTAAGCTATATTTGATACAATCTGAGCTTAACCCAAGCACTCTAGGCCTATTGGTTGCGAAGATACAGCTAATCAAAAATGGTTATTTTTTCCAAAAAGTGAAAAATTATCGTTCTATGGTCAAGACACGTACCGGCTGAGGTTTTCAGGGTTGCAAACTTAGGTCTTTACCTATGAAATTGCCGTTCTGCCGTACTGGCTATTTCAAGTCCATTTTTTTCTTTTTTCGCTAAGAATTCTAAATTCAAATTATTTTTGTTTTTAAAATATGGAATTCTTTTTTGAAAATTAGTCACTTGTTTCATGGTCAGCGTTCTTTTTTCATCGCATTTGTAGGTTTTTCATCATCAAGGATACGTTAAAAATTCGAGTGATTATGGAGTATGAATACCGTCGTGGCAGCAAAACGGCAAAAGCGGCACGCAACATCAACGACGTATACGGAGTGAACACTAACGATCGCACCACCCGTTATTGGTTTGTCCGCTTCCGTTCTGAAAATTTGGACCTAAGAAATGAATCCCGTGGTCGACCGAAAATTTAAGTCGACAATGAAGAATTAAAGGCAATTGTGGAAGCTGATGATTCTCAATCTACAGCTGAATTAGCAGCAGCTTTCGATGTTAGCATCAAAACAATATTGGTCCATTTGCGTCGAATTGGCAAGGTAAAAAAGCTTGACAAATGGGTGCCCCACGAATTAAATGATCGCCAGCGCGAAGCACGCGTCGAGTTGAACCTTGCATTGCTCATCAGGCACACAAACGAATGCATATTGAATTGCATTGTTACTAACGACGAAAAATATATTCTGTTCGACAATCACAAGCGCTCAGCATGTTGGTTAGATCCTAGTTCAGCACCTAAACAATGCCCCAAACGAAAACTGACCCCTAAAAAAGTGATGGTCACTGTTTGGTGGTCTAGCGCCAGTGTCATTCATCACAGCTTCTTACCAAACGGGATGAGCATTACTGCAGATGTGTACTGTGAAGAACTGAACATAATGATGGAGAAGCTCGCACATCTCCAACCAGTTTTGGTCAATCGTTCGGCTCCACTGCTCCTGCACGACAACGCGCGACCTCATACTGCACAGCAGACGGTCTTCAAGTTGTAAGAGCTGGGGTTGGAAGTTCTCCGTCATCCACCGCACTCACCAGACCTTGCCCCTACAGACTTCTACTTTTCCAGAATTTGGACTTCTTGGCGGGGAAAAATTCAATAACCGAGAGGCAGTTCAAAATGCCTTTGAAGAATTTGTTGCCTCCAGACTTTTTGAAAAAGGGTATCAATAAGCTACCACTACGTTGGCAAAAATGCATTGATTGCATGGGTAATTACTTTGATTAATAAAAATAAAAAATATAGAGAAACAAGGGCGTTAATTTATTTCATGAAAAACGGCAATTTCATAGATAATCCTAATATAAACTACTCTCGGGGGACTTAACGACATACAAAAAAATCGCAGTTTGCATTTATTTTGTGTCAATATTGACTGGGCTACTGGTGAAGACTATGGGAGCTAGACCTGTGAACTAACTTCAGTAGATGCTTTTACATATCTTTATAGACTGCAGTTTTTCATGGCTACGATTGCTTCTGCGAGCCAGCATTTTGAAAGGCATCTGATTCGATGCCAGCATTTCTTGGGAATTCCTTGGCAAACTGCTTGAGTCCCGTCAGGGTTCCAATTGACTGACGACTGACCCATGCATCCTGGTGCATTCTATAAATGATTAATGTAAATCATTTATTAAAGCCATTTTCATGAAAGTATGTGTCTAGGATAGTATCATTTTTCCATAGAACATTTTCAACTGCTCTCAGAAATTAAAACAAAGAATTAGAACAGTAACTTAAGTTTATTCCTTTCAGACAATAAATAGTCAAGAATATACATAGACACAAATATTTTTCGTCTATTAAATTCGATTATAGCTAATGCCTTGATCTCAAATAAAAATAATATTTACAACATTTTCAGTGCTAGTGCATATAATCGTAGACATAAAAAATACATTATTTTTATTTCAACAATAAAGTTCAATTTCTTGATACTTAGTCACAATAAATTATCTGGCAATACTTTAAAAATATAAAGTGCCAGTTGCAAATCAACCTTATATCTTCACATATAGTTTACATTGTCATTCATCATTGTCTTATCATCTTGTAATGTTATAATCATCACTCTGCTTCTTCTTCGTCATCTAAAGTATTCTGGAATGCTTTGGCTGGTGGTTTCAACATCTTGGTCCTTGTTGCCAGACGCATGGTTGCTGGGCCCAGCGTGTTCTTGGCAAGAGGAGCAGGCGGTGGGCCATGACCCGCTCCCAAACCTGCTTTGCCCTCGTTGGATATTAGAGGTACCTGCAACAAGAAAATGGTAGTGAGAAGACAGAAGAATTATGACAAATAGTAGTCCTTAATCACGAATTGCAAGGACCTATTTTGAAAAGCATTTGAAAAAGGGAGAGCCTTTCCCTATCATACAAACATTTTTCGCACATGGAAATAGGGTAAAAAAAAAGAAATTCTATTTAGTCCGTCAGTCCGATAATAAAAAAATATTTGACACGTATTTTTTGCTTTATCATATTAATAAAAAAATACTTAGATAAAGCGCATTAAAGTTGGGGAGTGGGGTTCGCTACGTCACAACTAAGTATAAAATCTACATAGGCGTGACGTCATGCCACCTATTAACCCAATGTATCACAGTAATCTATTGATTAAGTAAAAAAAGAAAAAATACGTGTTTATTTTTTTTTTATATATATAATCTACCTGGAGGACAACGAACGAACGGGCTGACGACGAAAAAAAATTTTTTGTCGTCGTCTCTATTCTTTATAAAATGGGAGGAGTATCCCTACTATTTATAAAATTCAGTTTCTATTCCGAATTAATATTTAGTACCCTATTTCGTCAGGAGAATAAAAACCAAAAGCGTTAGACAGAAACGAAACACAAAGATATTAACTCAGGATTCTAGATCTTAGTAGTTTATTTGCTTTCAAAGGCTAAGATATTAAGGTCTCAGTAGTAGACCTGCTACTACTGGTATAAAAGTAAAACGCCAGACGAGAATATTTAATTAGAATTACGTAAGATAATCCAAACAATATTACATCCATATCAGAGTTAATAACAGTCTATAAGCCGGATCAGTGTTAGTCTACTAACTACAGGATATTTGAACCTGTTTCAAGACTTACTACGCAGAAAACATGGTTGTATATTTAGCCCATAATGTATGGGAGTTATTCCTACCATGAAAATAAACTTTAAATGCAATCAAAATTAAGAATTGTTTAAGTATATTTTCCAGTTCTGTTATCTGTGAACGTCATATAAAATTAAAAGCGAGATAGCGGCGAGCACAAGGCGGCTAATGTTTTCCTTTTTTTAAGTAAAACCCATTATGTGTTTGGTGTTGTAATGCTTCTCAAGTCTTTGTTTACCTACGTTCGAATGCACTCAAATTGTGTGAAAAGCTCGTTCGTGATCTTCAAGTTAGGCAGTTACTGCTGACGCACAAGAAATGACGAGTACCCTAACGACCCTATACTGTTCCTACCCATGTACGTCGTCCATTCGAGTCTGCCTGAAGAAAAAGAGCGCACTAAATCACTAGACCATAAATGACGGGTAGCTACGCATACATTAGGTTTAACGACAGACAGACGCACAGACAATGTGTTATTAGCGATTCATTGTCTAGCCAGGTGAATATCCTAGACGGACGGAAGTCCAGATTTCCTGTGCCATACATACGAGGTCGGTGTATGGAGATCCGCGGGGCAACGGCTTGGAGCCAAACAATACCATGTATAGGGGACTCAATGCCGCTCACTATGGCTAGACGGTTTTTTATACGCAGGAAAAAATACCAATCACAATTACGAAGTGATGGATAAATTTTCTTTATTAGGACCGTGCAACTCAGTTGCATGCATGTGGGCATTTTGACTGTGAAACAGCGACGTGGTCACGAAACTACGTTAATATGTTATCCGTATTTCTTTTTCGGAATCAGTTGACGTCTTTTTTGCATTTCCGTGCACGAGAATCAATTTAGGCCAATTGAATATGTAAAAATTGTTTTTATTTTCGTTTTTTTTAAAGTTATCGTTAATGATTTTAAGCAACATTTTGGAATAGTAAAAAAAACTTGTCAATGTTTTTTTTTTCAGACCTTATTCAATATTAAACACCTACCTACACAAGTACAAGTTGCTCGCTTCCAAAGTATCCATTCGTACCTATGTGGAAAATTCGTGAAGACCTCTCTCGAATCCAGTCCTCTAGTCGTTCACACAATCATTTCTTGAAATTCCATACCAACTATTAATCTGTTGCCCCCAAAGCCTTTCTAAGTCATTGGAGAGAGTGCAAATAACACATTAAGTGCATACCAACAGACAAGAAAGTGACCACAGTAACCCGATCACCGCCATCGTCTGCGGCGGGCCTAGCCGGGGCAATCCCACGCAACAATGTTGCACCTGACCACCACTTATGTACCTACCGATGATATCGCACCCACAATCTCATTCATCGATGACAATTTATGCTGACGTAATTACGTATATATTGTGGTGTGGAGAAGTGGGTAAAGTGATTGCGATGAACTTCCTTCTTTTTTTGCAATCAGCAAGACTCTGCCACGATTTCTGGTGGATGTAGTTTTTCAATTCCAATTACTTTATTAAAACAAAAACGGATACGTTTATGTATGTTTCTAGGTATAAGTTAGAACTTGGTATTCGTGTTTCTTACAATCGATCAATAAATAGACTCTGGAATCAATCAGCTTACTGTCAGCAAGTGTTTGCTCTAAATGCAGAAAAAATAAGAATGAAACACAGATGAGAATATTGTGGCATAAATATAGAACGAACTACACGAATATGGCATTTTCCATCATGACATAAAATCCGGAAATACCGCCAAAGGAACACGCTCAAAAATTCTACGAAAGTGGAATAATGGACGGGGCACGTTTACGATTCAGATGTGAGACCCACCGCATATCATAATGCGAAGCGCAATAAAATAATTTAAGATCTTCATAATATTATGAATGTGCATAATTTAGAGTTGTCGGTTGTCTTAATATGGGCATTAAAGACAATTACGTTGGCTGCGTGCGGTTCGCGAGGCGGTGCATATGAGGCAAGCGCGGACGCAGCGGTCCGATGCAGTTTAGATAGCCGCCGACGACGACTGACGTACTGACGACGGCTCCACGACACACAGTTTTGTTGCAGTTCTCTTGGAAAACTGTTATTGTAGCATTGTTACTAGTTTTAATGTGGCCCACTTTGAGGGGACCAAATGCAGGATTCGGACAATGCAGTGGGTTGGCTTGATTTAGCTTTTAATTTTGTTACGGAACTAATATGGCAAGCATCTGGAGAGATGTAGATTTATGCGACATGAAACATGCATCAAACTATCCCAAAAAACCCAGAAAAAGGTACCTTTTAAATATTTTTCGGTTCCGGTCAAAATGAGAGACTGATACAGAGCTAAAAAGGAAAACTTTTCCTAGCTTAGAGCAGTCGGCACTGCATATTTGAAAGCAACTCCATTTTAATATTGGTTCTAGTGACTATTGAAATGACGACAAATAGTAAAGTAGCATTACAAGATAACAAGTAAAATATTATTTGACCCACTTGAACTGAAGTAAAATATTGAATTCCGACAACATATATTTTTGTTGCAATGGAAATCAGAATATGCATATAAGGTTAAACATTATGTATATTCAAGTTTTGATAAGGTGTGTCATTTACCATATCTACGCTGTTACATTAAATGAGGCATTATATGAGATAGACACAGATACTGAGTATCTATGACGATCTTGAAGGAAAAATATGTAACAAGGATCATTTTTCTGGAACATTCGATCTTCTACAAAAGGTAGTGCAGTATTTTTACGACATGGCCTATTTTAACAATAAAACTGATACACGCTTAAGATATGCACTGATGTACGCAGAGCAATTTAAATTAGATACCGTGGCTGTGGGAATACTTATTTCACTGGACGATGATATCTCGGGAGTTATCGTGCGAAGCATCCGAGTGTCTGGATGTGCCTATTTTGCATACTCGGTGTGTCAAGGGTGGGTACTGTGCCAACAGTATGTCATTACCTTTGCAGACTTATTGCAATTTCATTTGTGCTAAGAATTTTTATGCGTCGTGAATCAGATTCTCCTTGCATATAAAACATCGGGTCAAGTAAATTCTGTCTGAAGAGATATGATGCGCGGTAGCGGCAAATTCCAATTATTTTATTTCACATAAACCTACATGGGCACTTATGAAATCTCAGAAGCTAGGTGCACAGTTGGAGAAGAGCCGGCAAGAAACTCCACGGTTACTCTTTTAAAAATATCTGGCTTTCCAATATTTTCAAATAACAGTGCTAATAGGTATAGACAGTGGTATCGCGGACAGTGTAGGTCTTTCAACAAGTACCAGGTATTTAACAAAATACAAAATGGTCAAAAAACCTACAGCGTTCTCACATTCACAAAATAGAAAATAATCTATATATTAAGATAAATAAATTAATAAAAACAAATCTGAATAAGTTATTATCATGTCCGCAAAAGCCACACTAATAAAGAGTTGAAATAAATTGTAAGTATATAATGTCAAATAATAGGATGATTATGTCAAGGAAGAATGTATGTAAAAAATAAACATGGTAATTTGGGCTTACATAATTATTCCGTTAATGAGGTACCAGGGAAGCCACATGTGCAGAAGGAATTTATTGCCAAACTTCCTTGTCTTCAACGTAGTCTTTAATTTTATAATATGCTTATGCTAAGTTCTGTAACCGACTTTGGCAACTTGTTATAAAAGTGGATACTGTTTATAAGAAATGACTTGCTTGTTTTAGTTAATCTAAAGGGCTTGCTACACGGCTGCCAACCGCGTCCCCGACAGAGGTGACCTTGGTTGGAAACAGGCAGACCTGTTTGAAATTTGGTCGTAAACCACCAACTCCACGGTTGGGACGCGTTTGGCAGCCGTGTAGCAAACTTTTAATTTGGGTATCACAATTTAATGTCTACTGCGCGTAGTAATATAATGGAAAAAAATACGGTGTTGATAAAATCAAAAAGATTTTTGAACAGGACACCGAGATAACAGTTTACGGTTTCGATAAGTGTGGGGATAAGGCAGAAACTGGCATGACCAGAGAAAATAAAATTTTATAGGTATGAAAATAAAAGTAATATTAAATTTGGAATGTTAGGTTAAGGATCGAGTCATCTTCGTTTTGAATTCAAGGCGGTAAAAGCAGACGACATCACTTCAATCGTAATTTTAGAAAAAGATGTTTTTTTTTTTTATAGATTCTCATTTAAATTTAGTTTTTCCTTCATGGATTTTCATATTTTGCAATTGATAAACTAAATTGGCTTATTCGTATGAATATAGTTTTGCGTTGTTGCGTAAATTGCTAAGTCGATTACTAACGGACAAACTTCGGGTTTTAAGGTATTGGTCAAATACACCTAGTTATGTAATTATGCAGTTATGTAGTTAGCATCGTCTGCTAAATATTCATGAGAATTTTACTGTCCTGGCATGTTTTGAATAGGAACTAATTTGCTATTTTTCTATGCATGATCGTGGAGTGGAAAATTGCTAGGAAAATATTTTTACTTTATGAATGTAAAAACTGTTAATATTTTACAAAAAAAAAATACTCATACCTAAGGTTTTTTTTTTAACTTTTTGACGTTATTTATTTATTTAAATGCATGAGGCATTTAAATAAATAAATAACATCAAACTACCATTACAGGTCGACCTAATGCGATAACCAAGTCACACACACCAAAAGAAAAAATTAAAGCAACAAATACATCTTAATATCTTATAGATTATTGTTTACAACACAGTGTAAACAAAAGTACTTTTGCGAATTCACCCCAGTAACATGTAAATATATCAATTTCGACCTGAATATAATTGATAGTGTGAATTGCTCGAATCAGAGGAATTTTAGCCAGAAAGTTGGTTCTGGCTGATGGTACGACCAGCAATGGCGAGGGCCGTTGCCTCCACACATAACGAGTTTGGATTGTGATTCATTAATATTCTGCAAATAAAGTTAGGGTACCGAATTTTTAGAAAAGGGCTACTTTTCGTCATGGCATTTCTAATCGTAACACTTTCAAGAAAGTTCTCTAGGACCTGAAATTGACAGCAGAAATATTTTATAGGATTTGAAGGTTAGGTTGGGTTTAGGTTAGGTTGGGTTACGTTTAAGTTAGGTTAGGTTAGGTTTATGTTAGGATGTACTCGTATATCACAAGTAATTTTTTCTTGCACATCATAGGCACCTTAGTACCTATGTAAACTCGTGATGTTCTCACGTTGTAGACAGATCGCCTGTCAAGATACGCAGCACAGCCGACATCTAAATTATGTACCTAAATCATGATGACACACATGACGAAACATCTGTTCAGCTTAGGAAACAGTATTTGAATAAAATTACTATAGCCATAAAAACAAACGATCCTGTAACGTAATACGACGGATTTTAAGTAGATATATTTGATTAGTATGTTTCTACTGATGATTTTCTGGCTATTCTAGTCAGTAAAGAACTTTTTACGGCTTTTCATATCGAATATATGAGTATGTATAAAGGTAAACTTAGATACAATCTGGAACATGTTTTCTAGTTACGTTTAATGCGACTAAAAGAGCGAAGATATATAGATAGAGGGGTAAAAGAGACGAAGAAAAAGCTGGAGTGTGAGTGACATAGAGTGAATGATAAGGTGACGGTTAACAGGGGAGGAATAGAAGAGGAAAACATTTTGCACAGACAACCCTAAGTACATCATGGGGATAGATAGAGGGGGAGAAAGAGATGAAGGAAAAACTGGAGTGTGAGTGAGGAATGACATAGAGTGAATGATAAAGTGACTATTAAGAGCGTTTATCCCGTCATAAATAGCTGTCAAATATTTACCTGTATTATTTAATTAAGAAATGTGGCTAACTAGGGAACTAAAGTATTGATTATGAAATGCAATAATTAATATCGTAATACCGAATATTTAGTTTTAGATATAAAAAAAATATTTGGAAATTTCCAAATGCCTTTTTTACACCTAAAATTGTCATCAAATTCAGTGTTATAATTGCAATTCATTATTAATATTCTAGGGAACTAGTTAGCCACATTTATTATTTCCATACAGTAATATTGCCAAATTACTCAAAACAGCGAAATATTTGACAGCTATTTGCGACATTGCCCACTTTCAGAATAAACGCTCTTAACAGGGGAAGAATAGAAGAGGAAAACATTTTTCACAGACGACCCTAAGTACATTATGGGGATAGATAAAGGGGGAGAAAGAGACGAAGGAAAAGCTGGAGTGTGAGTGAGGAATGACATAAAGAGAGTAAATGATAAAGTGACGGTTAATAGAGGAGGAATAGAAAAGGAAAACATTTTGCACAGACGACCCCAAGAACATCATAGGGAAAATGCAAATGGAAAAAGAGTTTTGTTAAATATATTGCTATAGGAATATACCTTTATACCTTCATACCACATATTTGTATGCTTCATCAGTTCTTGAATATGGCTATTGCCATAGATAGAAAGTTCATGCGTAACAAACATTTGAAAAACTAGATCCTTTTCGTCCGATTCTTGATATGTGTATATATACCTATCGCGGTCAAAAACATGCTTCAAAAAGTTGACATGCATTCATTTTCTTTGGCGTCAACGTCGCAAAGAGATAAACGTGTTGCAAGCTTTATTGCAGTTCATAAAAATGCAGTAAATCTTTCCCTAAGTACTACGTGCAACTGTCGCTAATAGTCCAGCGTGCACATACATTCAAGAGATTACTAGTTTCAATGTCAAGTAAATAAGTCTTCCATAGCTGGCATTCGTGTAGTTTCCACATCTGCATACGAATTGCGGGACCTCTGCTTATGAGCGAGTTGCACACGAATGGGCCGCCGGTGACTGACATGCAAATACTGCACACCCACTGATTACACCCGCGCCCACATATGCATACTTTTTAACCAGACGGACACCTTTACCGCATGAAATTTGATGACGTGTAATAAACTTTCATTACAGTACCTACGCATCGAAACGCACTTACGGTTAATACCACACACTTTGCGTCAACCAATTGGCACAAAGTGCACAATTTTAAAATACTACCATGTGCTACATGACACCTCGAAATGTGTATATATACACGCTCGTAAAAAATAGTCTGTTGCAAAATAAAAAAGCTAGATAAGCTGTAAACGATGCGTGTCCGTCCATTTGTGTATCGTTATGTTTTCACATTTAAGCATACAATCGTATCGATAAAGACAACCGTAAAGTTTCGATTTAAGTATCCCGAGCCTACATTCAGCTCATTTCAGATGGCGGCCTTCGTCCGCTTACGAGTGGCGAACGTGCTAAAAGGCGTACTAAATAGGTCCCTACCGAGTAGTCACACATTTAAAAATGTAAAATACATTCGTACTAAAACGATAATGGAGTCTGATCTGATAATGTTTCGATTTTACGCGTCGCATAAGAAATGCGAAGGCGACATAATAGACTGTACGCATATGAGTATCCGCAAGGCATGGCCTTATTTTCTTCGGTTATGTACGCGATGCTGTCATTGTTAATTCTAACATAAGCGAGCCCACGGGCCATGGCGTCGCGACTCCTTGCCCACTACGGCTAGAATAGGATATCAGCTTATGCTTGTTTACGACCGACTTATTGAGTCGCTGTACTTATTTCCTTGGACTCAAAATCGTCTAATTTAGAGATGATATTTTATATTGAGCTCCAGGACTTAAGTTAACCTGTGCTATATGACGGGTGCAATGACCTGTGGTAATGAAATAAAATTCGTTTTTAAACGGTACGAAATAATTAAACAGTGCAGTGGTTGTGTGCAAGCGGGCAGCGGGTGTGGTCGGCGAACGCGGCGAATTTGCATTGTGTCTGGAGTGTGGCGAGTTGCCGGACCTCCCCCCTCACTACGTCAACGTAATGCTCCTTGTATTTTAATTAATTTCGATTTTAAATTTCGATGAACACGAGAGCTCAATTAATCTTCAATTAAATTGAAGTTAATCCTCTGTATAATGACGCGTCAGTTTACGAAAATTATGTTTTTTGTAGAGTCCCACAGCAATTTAAATTGATTATTAATGTAAGGACAACCAGTTACACAGTGATTATGGTAAATCATTTTAGTGTTTTCGAGAACTGTTTAAATAAATACGACGGTTGGCATTGTAATGGGTTGGATTGTGGAGTTATTTCGAGCCTTGAAGCGTGCTCAATTTTAGTTGTGTTCGTTATTAAAGCATATTTGACAGGTGAATTATGGTATCCTATTAAAGTGTACAAACAATGTGCAGCACGAGGTAGATAGTAGTGCGCGTGTAAAAGATTGCGCGCGCCGAGCGGGGCCGGGGCGATTTGTAATACGCCACGGAGCGGCGACGAGCTACATTGTTGCAAGTTTGCGAATGCAAGCTGTTAGTGTAGTGCATTATCCGAGATAAATCCCGGCCCAGCTGCTAATTCTATAAATTTCACGTTTTTGTGTACCTACTATATTTTTATTGGCGTTTACCGCAACCACCGCCTGTCAGACTCACATTGAAGGGTGAATTTTAAAAGAGCGCTATTATGATATTCTCGGACATTTTTCGGACGTCCGAAGTAAACCAAGAAGACCTACGTTTTCTAAGGTATTTAATACTTTGTTGCTAGCACTAAATATGCATTATGATTCTCAACGACTTATATCATCGATAACAGTGTTAAAAGCTATACAGCACATTATGTGCAGAAATATTAATAGCAAGCAGTTAGAGCCAGGACACACTTTATTGGCGATGACGGGACTATAGACCGGATAGTAGAGAAACAGTTACAATGAATACTTCAGCACCATAAAGCCACCGCCACATTACTGTGTCGTGTTGTGTCGTGACGCGGGATACACCAATCAAACGAATCTGTTCAGGACTACGTCAAATCACAACGAGTTTTGATTGGCTAACACTGCGTCAGAAGGCGTCACGACACAACACAGTAATATGAATCCGGCTTAATGAGGCTGTCGTGACTCTGCCGATAAATCCCCGCATCTCGTGACGTGGATGTCAAAGTTTACAACGCGATTGAGGTATTCTAAGATAGGGTTTGGGTGTTACCTAGTAACAGTGGGTTGTGGGGGTCATATAGACAGTCACTCCATGACTGGTATAAACTGCATCCGATTAGACTCTGGAAGCCGAACATAACATAGTTGGGAAAGGGCTATTATCAGATGATGATGAACACCGATTAGTGTACACTGGTGGTGGGGTCAGTGATAGCCTAGTGGTGTGACCATCGGACTGCCAAGTCTAGTTAGAACCCATGGCACGAACCTCTGACTTTTTGAATTCATGTGCGTATTGTATAATTATCACTTGCTTCAAAAACGGTGAAGGAAAATATCGTGAGGAAACCGGCATGTCTGAGAGATATTTCTCGACGGCATGTGAAGCCAAGTCAGAGGCCCATAGAAGGCTTTAAAACTCTGACACCAGGTTATTCACTAACCACACGAAAAGAAGAAGTGTACACTGTAAGTGTACACTACAAGTGTACAATATGGACCAAGACTAAATCTGAAGACTAACAACAAGACAGTTTCGTCAGATACGCAATCAGCAGTAAGCCACGATCGAATGATATCGATAACGAAGACACAGTAGATTCATACATCGAAAACATTAACTCCGTGCTGGCCACTAGCCGGTGTAGCAATGTCTATTCTACTAATTCTTATAGCTGCTTATAACACACTTAGTAAGTAAGTAAGTTTATTTATTTTTATAAACATGGTGTACATACATTGCATGCAAGATATTAAATACAGAAATTTTCTATCATGATCAGCCGCGTATCGTGGCGTACAATTGGTAAGAAGAGATGGTGCACATACCGCGACTATATTTATTAAAATTACATTATAAAATTACTTATTATGACTTATTATACGTTATTATTACAATTCAATGTCCATACTTATTATTAATTAAGTCATCGCAAGTTTTAATTTCATCAACAATAAAAACAACATTATACAACATTATATAATATGGAGTGATCTTATTACACAGTGGAAAACTACATTAAATAAAATACAACATCATCATTTCAAAAACGAAGGAAAATTGTCCTCTTTTATAAACTCTAAAATATTATAATATGTTCTTTCAATTAATAAAGTCCTTAATTTGCATTTAAGAGCAGATATTCTCAATGTGCTCCATGATTTGGGCAATTTATTAAATATGGTCGGAGCCATGTAAAAGATGCCCTTGCGCACAAGAGCTGTTTTAGTGCCGTGAACACAGTTTGGAATTATCACGTCTATTCCTTGGGATAGCATCAGACAAAAGCTAAAATAAATTAGGATTAGTTTTTAATGAACCTACATGACAGAAAACAATGAGAATAAGTGGAAGACCGAGAAGTAAATCAACTGAAGGAAAAACAAAATTGCGAGCCACGGTGGATAGATAATGGTTTCATAGTGAATGGTTACATCATCATTCATCAGTTTATGAGAAAAATTAAAAACTGCACAATGCTATTCCTATCAGCTAATATTATTCTATTCATACTTTCAACTGTCTCGACTCAAGTGACGGAAGTGCAACGAATATTAATATTGTATGAAGATTGAGGGCAGGTTCTGAACCCAACTGGCTTGTAAAAGCTGTAATGCTCTTATTCCCCAGGTATGACAACTGTGCTGATTATACCACAGTATTGTCATTTAAATGTCTACTGAATAAATGTGGTCTGAGCGCGACATTCTCGAAGTTAGCGAAATATATCGCTTGATTTATGGAGACTAGAGGCGTAATATGGAACTTTACTGTATCTGTGTATCTACACGTTTGCTATTTATAAGTTAACGAATTTTGACTAGGCAGTCGAATTGAATACGTATATCTGCACTGCTTCAGCTGTCAGAACAGCGTTGATTGAATCAGGATACAAAGTATTATTAGATCAAACAGATAGATACCAATAAATAAATGAAACTACATCAAGTAGATGTGCACGCGTCTCGAAAGACCAACGAATTAAGTATCTACCTACTAATCCTAAAGCTTCATTCTAATATTGCAAAGAGGTAAAATTGTTTGTTTGTTTGTAAGAGGTAATCTCAGGAAGTATTGATCCGATCTGATGATGGGATCTTGGAGAAATCGAGAGAACTCTTCAAATATTATATAGGCACACCTATAGCGATTTGGGTATTTTTTTATAGTAACTCGTGCTCTCGAAAAGCACCATTTGGTAAAGTGGGACTGATGAATTACAAAGCAAACCACTAAAAAGTGAAAAAAAAATATTTTCACCAAAAAACCGAAGACTACAAAGTGAAAAATAAATTTAATTTCAGAAGTCGGTGGCAAAAAACTTAAATACTGATCCAAAGACACCGACTTCCTTGTAGTTTGGAAGTCGGTTGTATTTTTGGTGAAAATATTTTTTGATATTCCGATTTCAAATTTGGAACAATGACAAACGGAAATGATAGTGACTCACCGGCTTCAAAACCACATTTTTTGTCTTTGTTCTATCATGATAAAAAAAGATATATGCAGGGTAGCTCAATACAGTTGTATAGATTCGTAGTTTATCGATGAGACATGCACTCCTTCCAGTGCATGTCTCATCGACAAACTGCGAATCTGACAATGCACCTGCGCATAATCCATCCTGTGTGTTGTACTCGCGTGGCATCTAACATAGATTTAGCACAGGAAGATATGCTAGTGATCTATAGCTTCACAATAAAACATTATCCTCGAATACAATATGAGGGCCACCAATTACCACTTGGACTCCACGTCCGCCGTGCCAGATTGATGTTAACATTTACTCAAACTTTATCTTTTCATTTTTGTGCCTTTCCAACCGGTTAAGAGGCGGTTTCAGTAAAAGTAAAAAAGAGTAGATTTTTAAGACATCGCATTTTGTGGAGTCCCAAAAATAAAGTTTATTGTCAGCGTGCGTGGGTTGCGGCCCTTTATGTTGGAAAAAAAAAAGAAAAAGTTCTCTTTCTGATTCGTACGTCCACTTTTCAGAATACTCGACAACACTGGCCTGCAACATTGTATAAAATTATTCATACAATGTATTCCTTAGAGTATATTAATGATACGCGATTTAACTACATAATTTAATAAATGTTTCATTCAAGCGCAATTTATTGATATTCAAATATGCATTCGGGTTACTGTTTGCTGGCATGCGTATGCTTAACTTGTGATTATTGATGCTTAATGAATTCGGATTGCATTTTCAAAATTTTATTCCGCCGATGCGACAGACAAAATTAAATGTACCTAAGTTATGCTCGTCGTGCGGTTCTTATTACTTTGATGCTCTCATTGAAAGGTGGTAGTGTTGTGTTTTAAGTTAAATATAAATAAATAAATGAGCTGATAATAGATATCAGCACCATAAATACAGTCAAAACCGTTTATAACGACTTCGCTTTAAACGACGTACCAATCGGTACGGTTAAAGACGGAATTTTGAGGACCCAGCATTTCTGTTTACTAAACATAGTGTTTGGTTATAACAATTATATAATATAATATACAAGGTTATTGCTTATTCGTCGGCAATCCGTTAAGGGGATGTAGGAGAGGCATTTGCAACCAAATTACCCTTGATCGCCCCTATGGCAATGTCAACCATTTTCGAGTAATTTGACATTTAAAATATCAAATTAGGATCCCCTTAATGGATTGCCGACATATAACCAATAACCTTGTATATTATAAATATAATAAAGTAATATATTTACTCTCTTATGGTGAAACAAGTTACTCTTTCCTTTTAAAATATCTCGGTTATATCTAAATATTACATTATGCTTGTCTTATCAGATCTTTGAAGCCTTCCCTCTGCTACAAATTAACACAACTTACTAAAAACGGCTATAAGTTAAAGGCTTACAACAAATTTACATATAAAAACTTCATTTATTTCCATCTTTGTCACAATTGGACGTGGTAAACGGTAATATTTTCCATCGTTTTACTGTTTCCAATTTTACTATAACATTGTCACCAAAGATTTCTTATTGAATTATGTCGTAACTTCTGTACCTTATGTTTAGAGCTTTTGGTTTGCCGACATCCACAATCCATATGGCAACGACAGTAGCAACAAGTTGTTATTACTAAACAGTTTCAAGACTCATACACACTAGTATAAGGGATCTCGCGCACTAGACGGCTACGACTCAGACCAATCGTGGCCATCTAGTGGTATTGTATAGTCTGCAGCCAGTTGGCCGTTACGACCAAGTGTATAATACTCAATATCTTTATTGCTTTACCATAATGTGTACTTAGGTGGTAATTAGGTAAGTGCGCGATTCGTTTCGGTTTCTATAGTTTATCTGGTCGCGGTCGTGATCGTGGCCGTCTAGTACGCGAGATCCCTAAAGCCTGCTTGCACTGCAGATCACTAAATGCATTTAGCGCTAAACATATTTAAAAAAATCATCCTGTCTCGGTCTTCTTCAAACGATTGACAGAAATGGAAAGATGGAAAGGTGGAAATGGAAAGGTGTGTATTTAGTGATATGTGGTGCAAGCAGGCCTAAGTATGTAAACTTTCAGGCTCATATGCATTGTTAGACAAAGTTGCGCAACACTGTTGCAGCAACATGTTTCGGTAACATGCTGCACACACACACTATTTGCTGTGCTGCCAGTTACATGTTCCTAGCAATACATAAACATTTTGCAGCAACTTTTGTTTAAGTACCATGAATACGAGGCTTTAGCAAAGTGAGTATTCGAAAGATAACAAATGGTACTGAAGCCAAGAACTATAAGAAAGTGTATTAGAATGCCAAGTTATTCGACGTTTATTCTCTTCAAGACCTCTTGCGCAGATAAGTGGTTCAATCAATTGGCTATGCGCCAGGAATGTCCGAGGTACTCCAAGTTTCTAAACTAGCACATTTGGATTGGATTCCGGAGTGTGAATGTGAATATAGAAACGGACTCTTGACTTAAGTTGTTGAACTTCCGCGCCATTTTAATAAAACTAGCTATTGCCCGCGGCTTCGCCCGCGTGGACCCTAATTCTTTTTTCTAAAATAAAAGTTACTCCTTATAACATCAGCTATCTGCCAGTGTAAGGTCCGTCAAAATCAGTCCAGCCGTTTCGGAGATTAGCAGACAGACAAGTTTTTTTGTATGTACCGTATATACTTTCGTATGCGTTTGGTAAAAAGCTGTAATTCTGACATTATTTATTAAAACTTTATGCACAATTAAAATACCTTACAAAGGCGGACTTAATGCCTGAGACATTGCAAACAGAGACTTCAATTTTATTTGTAAAGATGTATAGATTTAAATAGAAGTTAACTTGTATTTTCCTGTTCTTCTTCTTGTATTATTTTATCAGTATTTAAATGAAATTAAATGGATAAATAATAAACTAAGAATGCAACGTTAGTCGCCAGATAAACCACTAAGAACCATGCGGAAATGTAAACATCTGTTTACGAAGCTAATTTCGAGACCTCTTATGAAGAGTAGGTGTTCTCTCACAATTGGTTACAAGAGCATGCAAAGGAAAGTCATCGTGAAAGCACCTCGGAAATATCAGTGATACTACCTACCTCCTCCAACAGTACAGTGCGGAGACACGAAAGCGCTTCTCATATTGACACACCACTTGGTGCATCCACCGCAAGGCGACGAAGCGTCCGTGGACACATATGCAAACTCATCAAGGACATGCCAATATGCATGAGTGAGGCGATGAGCGCTGACGCGGCCACGGACATCAATTCCAATATTACCTTAGCAAATGTACTGACTAAACTTGGCTTTGAAAGTTCTTTTAGAATGGACGTTTGTCTGCGACGATGTGTGCAAATCCGTCACACAGATTGAGAATTGCAATACTGCAGTTTTAATAAATATAAAACGAAATATGGTTAGTACACCGTGATTTATAATGCGCTAAAAGGCATTAGTTAAATGCTACGTTAAAACACACAACTGCAGGCCATAACATTTACACTGCGCGAATTTATTAGATTTAAATGTGTAAGACGTGTTAGTACATTTCCTAAATGATAAATACTGCCTCTACATTGTCATAGCTCACGTTGCAAGCGAAACCAGCTCTAAAACAAATCAGAGAACACACTTATTTTGCTTAATAATACTTGCATAAACCGCAAACCTACACTTAGGATTAGATTGAATGAAAAAGACAGCCATTTAATTTCGCATCACCGGTCATAAGGTGTAATCACCGGCGGGGAAATTTATATTCTAGCTAGTTGTGATATTCAATATAAATTGCTAGTATGCACTATTATACGTTAATAGCAAGACTAATCACCGGCGGCTCATTGGGTACATAATTTACGATGTGTGGTTACAGCCCATGCAACAATGTAACGCGAGGGAACAGGGAAGGGGGAGTAAGTTGCAGACGGAGAGACGGCCCACGGCACACACCCGACAAATGACTAAATTGCCTCGGAACCAATAACGGTAAGATATTATTATTTTATGTGAGATAGTGTTACATGTCGGGTGACCATGGTTTGCAAGTGTTAGCTTGGCTTGATCATGTTTCGAAAATACAGTCTATTGAAAATTCAGACCGTTAAAATGAGATTGAGGAATTATAGTAAACGCTCTACTTAAGACAAGTAGATACACATCATAATTTTATGTTGTTTGCTAAACTTCATCGCTAAATTTCATACTTCGCTAATGAAAAAGTTTACAAGATTGTCTGCCCAATTTCTGTTTCACCCCTGCATGCGTAGCATGACAACCATAGAAACGGGTTTTAGAGGCTGCCGACTAGACAAAATGACAGATTGTGATTGTTTATCTGTCATTTTGTCTATTCTTCCGTCGACAAACCCCGTTTCTATTGTGGTCATGCTAACCGTGCTGCAATCAATTCACTCCGATGGGAACTTTCTAATGAAGGTATTTTTTCTGTCACAATATATTAAGGACTACAAAGGAATCGTCACGAAACTGGTGATCATAGCGACAGTAGCTGTGTAGCAACGCGATTGTCAGCGATTTCATCACGTAGGCGGTTTCTATTTACAATTAACTGTGATGTCCTCTTTACATAAGTCCCTTTCATAATTATATCCAAGGTATACAATTTCTGTATTGTTTTAGGATAGTTGTCGCCATTTAATACATCGAGGACAACATGAAGAGTTTCACTTAGGTACTGGTTTTGTGCGGCTTGAATATCTTTCAGGATAATTATCATCACACGTTTTCGATTTTCTTCTAAATTTTTCCACCTTGAATGTTCGGTTCAACTTGCTGTTTATTTAGTGGCTTGATTGTTTTTCATTTAAGACTATCTACAACGTTGCAATGTCTATTTTTTTTTGTTAGGTACTGCTTCGATGCGTACACAACTTACCAAAGTTTCATCACAATCTGTCGAGCCATTTTCGAGTTTTTGCGAGGCTAACGCACGGCAATTGATTTTTATATAAACATATGTAATTATATTTTCTTGGAGTTTTGTGTACTTATTATTATTATTGCCCCAAGAATCTTTAGCCCTTTAAAATATTCCGTGTATTTATTTAGGTAGTCTTTACCATTATTATTATGCCGAGTTTATTTTACGTGAAATCAAACTGCTTGTATGCTTATTTTATCAATAATGTTTGCTTGCGTATGCGCAGTACAGGAAGCATAATCAGCCTATAATGTTCCCACTGCTAGGACACAGCCTCCTCGCTGTGAGAGGGAGATAATATACTGATGTAAGTCCCGTATAAAATTACAATACACGGGTGAGGTGTTACAATAATTAATGTTACACACGCCCTGAGCATTGCACACCTATAGGAAATTATGTACCTTATGCGAAAGCGAACCTTCACAGTTCTTCATCCTTCGATGGCCAGACGTTCCATACTTATTATTCCGCTTATAAAATGCCTTATTATTTGTACAAAATAAAAACAAAATAGTAGGTACCTATGTATTAAAATAACTATAAAAAAATGAAAAGCAAAAACGGAAAATATAAAGGATTGCATTGATTATATTCAAAGTTAGTGTGAACGTCGACGAATGCAAAGGGCCTTATTACGGAGCTGAGGTCCTTGTGTAAATGATTGATGACATACGCCTCCATACCTACAGGTCGGTAGGTATTGAAGGTACACAAATAATGAGTCATACAGACATCTGGGTTTTAGAAGAGATTCGTGACTAATGTGTGAGGATTTATGTTTAAACCGAATCGATTTGAAGAACAAAATTTTCGGAGACATTGGGATTTTTTTTTAAATTCATGCACAGAGATTTGTACAAATCTACTGCACTCTCGCTTTTGTACTTGTATTTCAAATGCCGTCAAGAGTATCCAGTTGCATATTTACAAATCCTCCTATTTAATATGTGAAGGGCATCTATTACTATTTTTCTGACGTTGTCTTGGTGATAACACGCATTTTTTTTCTATTCTTGTGGAACAACAAATAGCTGCAATATAAAACAGAATCAAGAAATACATAAAAATTATAGACAATATCCCAGCCCACAACGGTTGTTCACATATTAGGTACAGGATACATAATAGTGAAAATAATCGGTAGGGTAACAATTTTTTTTTGCTTCCTTATCTTGTTTAAGAAATTAAGTATATCCATATAAATTTTAAGAAATGGTACACAAAAAAAACGGAAATATGTTCAAGAAAGCACCATAAGTATCAGAATTTTGAATGTAAACCTGTGTCTTTTAGGGACCTACCTACTTTTTCAAGGGTTGCGGTCGCGGAGGACCTCGGCAGTGAGGTCGGAATATCGGGTGTCTGTGTTTGTGCACCGTACTTGTGGCCCTACTAGACTGATGGATCGTAGAGGGGTCATCTGAGTCGGGAGGGTTGCGCCGCGGACTCAAAGAAATGCTTTGCAGTGCGTTTAAGAAACTTATAAATAGTAGGGACTTTGAGATCGAGATGGAGACTCTCGTTCCTAACGAACCAGGGGGAGCCGGTAGCCCTACGGAAGAAACGGAGGGTTTGCATCCTATGGATATGATGGGGGTTTTGCATGAGCAAAGACGGCACCTGCATAGGTCATGATTGGGCGAATGCAAGCTGTATAGATGTACAATTTGCACTTAAGTGACAATTTGCTACTTGCATTCAGGACGGACTGGAATCTACCGAGAGCGAAAGCGGCGAGCGCGCGAGCATGCTTTATATGCTCTGCGAAAGTGAGATGATCGACAAGAACAATACCAAGATATTTGGCCCGCTTCTCCCAAGGGATCTGCTTGCCTAACATGGTGATTGGTCGGGGAAGGGGATTTCTATGTCTGATGCGCGCTTTCGTAACGAGAATCGCTTGACTTTTGTCGGGATTCCGAAACCAGGCGCCAAGGTTATTGACTGCGGTTTGGAGAGTGCGGGCTATGTTATCAGAGCTTTTTACCTTTATAGTAGATGGCCGTATCGTCTGCGAACAGAGCCAACTGCGCCTTTCTACTTTTAGGGATATCGCTGGTAAATAGCGTGAATATTAGGGGAGCGAGCACGGTGCCCTGAGGGACTCCTGCACGAATAGGACAGGGACATGATAATGCGCCTTCTATGCGATATCAAAAGATGCGGTTCGACAAGTAGTCTCGTAATATGAGCACGAGACGATGCGGCACGCCGAGTTTGTAAAGCTTATATAATAAGCCGTTGTGCCAGACTTCATCAAACGCTTTCGCAATATTGAAGAATACTGCACCCGTCATAAAACCGCGTTGGAAACCAGCGCTTATGTGTTCCACGATACGGTGGGCCTGATGCACGCTAGAGTGCTGAGTTCGAAAACCAAACTGTTCGCTGGGGATGAGGCCCTTGGTCTCGGCGTAGTCTCTGAGACGCTTATAAATAAGCTTATAGATTTTTCCGAGAAGCTTGAGCCGACTAATGGGACGGTAACTTGAGAGCTCGGTTTTGGGTTTGCCGGGCTTAGGGATACGGACGACTGTGGCCTCTTTCCACGACTGGGGAAAGATATTATTACTTAAGGTACCATTGAGGATGGTAGTTAAAAGTATTATCAGGGTGGCAGGGAAAAGTTGGACCACCCTATTGGTGAGTCCATCTGAGCCGGGGGCTTTACGGTATTTAAGACCTTTGATGATGTCGTGTACTTCGTCTGGAGTGACGTGAGGCAGAGGACTATCAGGGTCATCAACTGAAGGGAGGGAGGCTCTACGTTCGACTTTAGCATCAACCTCTAAGAGGAGAGCTTGGTCAACTGGCAGGGAGCTGGGTGAGCATTGAGCCTCGAGCCTGTCGACTAGACATTCAGCCTTTTCAACGTCCTAGAAGGCAATGGTCTTATCGGGACGGGTCAGGAGGGACATGGCGGAGGATTACTAGGACTTGAGTTTCCTCTGAAGTTCCCAGAAGGCCAGATGGGTAGGCTATGGGTCACTGAATATCTTGTCTCATCCCGCATCACGCAGCTCCGCTATACGTGTCCTTACAAAGTAGCGCATATGGACTTTGTTTGCGGGACAGGGGAAGTTGCTGTAAGCACGAATGGCCACGTTCTTCTCAGTCAGTAATGCACGCACATCGTCAGGCAAGCTCCAGCGAGGGTCAACCGTCACTAGAACCTCTCTTGAACATTCGTTCAGGACGGATTGTACGTGATTAGTGAGTGAGTCGATCGCGGCCGTCGTGTTAGCGATAGAGTTGAACTGATCGAGGATTGAGTCCAATTGTGGGGACGTGTTGGATTTCAGCTCGGAGCTTACTTCCTACCAGTCCGTTACGCTTTTGATTGGAGGAGTGATCGGCCGTTACATCGCTGTAAATTATCATATTTGTTCTACTTAGTTGGCAGTTGCATAATCTTATAAGCACAAATTAGCAAGAGTTCGTACGAATCGTGGTTACTCGTAAGTCAATCCCGTCCGCGGCGGGAGTGATCTGTGACATGCAGTACTTACGCCGGTCGTTTATTTAAGTTAAATAGCCCTGCTCTTGTGACGTCTAAATGCATCAATAATTGCATCGCGACTTCGCGCGGAGACGTCTGAGACGCCCTAATAAGGCACCGCATACATTAGTAATGTTTGCATCGGAATACGCGTAAATTAGCTGTAGGATAAGATATGCGTAGACTTATTTAATGCATTTTAGATTCGCGTTTTAATTGGGTTTTGGAAATAATCCTATAGACGCCATGTGGCAGGTATGTTGCCTAGACAGACCAGATCTTGGTTCCCATAGGAACGACATAATATTAACGATAGTCTTGACCACTGATCTCCACCCGTGTCGCATACAGCGAATGACGCGCATTCAATTTCAAATCCATTCTACAATTTTGTTGATTAAGTTCTATCGACTCTTAGAAACAGGGACAACGACAAAAATATTTTTTTTTTGTCCGTCAGGTACATTGTTAAAAAATATTGGACACATATTTTTTTTTTTCTTTTTTTACGTTATCGAAAGATTATGGCGATACATTAGAGCTAAAATGTGTCAGTCATCATCCTTATTTGCGCCCCATTACTTCTGAAAAATTTACAAGATTTATCGTTTAATATATTTGCAAAACGTTATCCTACGCCTACGCACGCGTACGAATTGATTACCAAAAATTATGATATGCACCAAATCATCTATGGCAAGATAAAAGCAAATTCGGACACAAAAACTTGAGCATCGTCTTGTATATGCATATTTATATGGAACAGAACGTAAACAGTACGTTACAATATACACAAGTTAATGGCAGGCCATCACTCCGAGTCTAATGCGTTGCGCTTGCGACGCAAAATAAAACAAGTGCGCAAATTGTTTTAAATGGGCAGGTAGGCTCACGCCCGCCTGACCTACAGACGGGGGATTATTGCCAAAAACGAGGAAAAAATGCGTTTTTAGAGTACCGTGTGGAATATTGAAAATATTGTCGTATATAAAAATATTTGGGGAAATAAATTAGATTATAAAATGGTACATTCTGGCAACACTGATTTTGAGAAGGAGTCAGAAGTTCTGTTTACTTTATGATCATATACGATCAATATAATAATTCTAGTGTAAGTTTCTTTTTTCTTAATGGACGTCTTATACCTAAAGTGTCTAGAGGTTTACGTTTTGTGCCAAAGGTGAGAGACTTTGAAAGAAAACTTTTGGATCACCATATGAATCCCGCCGAAATAAAATTTGGTAGATCGCAATCATTTCTGAACACCAAATTACAAAGAATTTTATTTTTAACAAAATTTGAATTTTTTGATAAAGTTTCCATACATAAAATAAATTGGCTATATTTTGGATTCGCGTATTTAATTGCCATTATTCCCGACGCTGAGCACCCGATAAATATTATTCAAAACTGCATTTAATAAAAATGAATGGAGACACAAAAACAAGGTAGGTACTAAATTTTTATGACCAAAATGTCTGTGCTTAGGATGTAATAAAACAGAAATAAGACCCAACGACGTAACCTTTCTTGACACTTTAAATTTTCATACGAACAAAAACAAAAAAAAAAAACACTTCAAAGTGAAAAAGAACTTTAATTTCGGAACTCAGTGTCTTTGGTTTTGTATTGTCACCCAGGAGCCCTTCAAAAAGTTAAATTAAATCCGACTCGCACATGACCGCAGTATTACGATTCCGTAGCAAGAGCAAGGTTAAAGATATTATTTGGTCTGGACTAATTAGTCACGTTTAAACGAAATGGAGTTATAATTCATTTTGTAGTCTTACTGGATGGAATATAATGGATCGTTTAATTTTTTTCTCTAAACCTTTACAATCCTCATTCTTTTGTAAAATTAGTTTTGACCTACTCGCATTCTTTGAGATGTTTACATTTTGATTTTCCTTATTGGTTATACCCACTACTAATGCGTGCTATCAACGGTAGTGTCATTACAATGTCAAGATGCCTTATGTCTGGTCCGGCCTGGAAAGTACATTATTTTACGATCCACAGCGTTAAAACCAACCAAATACATATTATAGTCTTTAAAATTATACTCCTGAAAAACTGTGTCCAATAAACAGGGATAACTTCATGGCGTCGCCAAAGGTACTAAAACCGCGTTGTAAACTTCTTGCATAGTGTAGCTGCAGCTCAACAGACCGGCCGTGAGAGAATGCGTTCCTGACACCTGTCAGTTGGACAATTTCAAGTAGTAATAAGGTTCAAATTCGCAAAACACTTATTCGTTAGTATGAAACTGACATGTCTCAAGAACGCATTTTTTCGAAGGCCGGACTGTAGTTTTCTAGTAACATATTTTTTTCTAAGGTTAGTTTTTTTATCATTGTAATCAAGCAACTCCCTCACACCAGTTGTTAGTATGTCAGGTTATACTAAGCATATTAAGAGTGACTTACCGGCTCCGTTTCTCCCTGACTCTCCTTGCCTAGTCCCTCGCCCTTGTTCCAGCCCAGCTTCTCCAGCAATTTGAAACCTTTGTTCTCTGGTGCTATAGACCTGTCAAAGTTACATAATTTAGTCGCTTCCGATTACCATTTTATTTTAACATTCAGCCGGTTTTAGTCTCAACAACAAAAGACCTTATTTTCTATTTTCTACTTTCATTGTGACGGCACGGTTGGCGCAGTGTTTAAGCGATTGACTGCTGCACTGCGTGTCGCGGGTTCGATTCCCGCACGGAACAAATATTTGTACGACCAACAAGTAGTTGTTCCGGGTCTGGCTGTTTATGTATGTGAGTTTAAATGTTTGTAAACGCACCCACAATACAGGAGAAATTCCTAGTGTGAGAAATTCCAATATATATTTTAAAAAAATCAGCAAGTTAGTTTCCTCCATATTGGGTCCAATTTTTTTCAAAATCACTAGCGTAAAAATTTTCTTTGACTTCCATGGAACCCAGTGTAATCCATACCGAAACGAAAGCTCTAAAAAAAGTTTTTAGGGTTACAATGATTCAGGCTTTACTTTTAAGCCATTGAATATAAAAACCATTTTTTAATTGACATGTAATATTGTCGAACTCGCACTGGGCCCGCGTGGTGGATTACGACCCCCTCTCTTTCACACAAGGGAGGTGTGTGTCCCAGCTTTGGGAACGTTATAGGCAGATTATCTTTAACTATACTATGTTGTTCTACTAACGTGTTAACATCAGTGCTCTGCGTCTTTTCCGAATGATGCGAGGACCCCACAGTTTCTCTCCGCGCCTGCGCCCTATCGTTGTACGCCGTCTCTTCGATAGCCAGCGGTTTTGGCGCGTATTTGTTCTTCAGGCGGGCCAGTTCCAGTTGGTGTTGCTTCTGAACATTGCAGGTGCGCGTGTACGCGACTTTCTTTTCTTTTTCTATGGCTGTAAAGTTCAATATTGTTTATAAAAGGGTAACAGTAGAGGTGCCCTTTGTTTATGTTGACCAGTTGAAGAGTGTCTAGTATGTAAGAACTGCACTGAGTGAACAAAACGGTCACGGATCTCAAGCCAATCTTACACTACGATCGTGTTCAAAATCACGCTATTACCCAATATTTGTGGGGCGTATGATACGCCCAGTTTCGCTAGAATACGGAGTATTTCTGTTTAATTTTTTAAAGAAGCTTGGGGTCAAATTAAATTGTGACCAGAATTAGTAATGTTTACAATTTAACTGGTTGATTTCAGATTTATCAAAGATACAGTACCTTCCATTAGAAGTCCCGGTTCGCAGTGTCCACAGGTATCGTTGCCAGCGTGAATATGGCACAACAGTTTTGTCTCACCAAGTTGTAGGGTGCTACCGTGCACTATCTATGAAAGACGAAAAAGGTTGACTGTCTTATTTTCAAAATGATATCCAAGTCAATAATAATCTTTTAAACTGTAATAAGGTATCTTTTGAGGACTGGGTAAGTAACTCCAGCTCTTTCAACAAATGCTATAATAGAGGACTTTTAATACCAGGTGTAAGCTACAGGTTGTCACGATATCATATTTTTACTTCCCACCTATTTTCTGAAAGATTAATGTTTTCGAGAAGGCGGTGGCACTTCATGTCAACAAAGAAAGCGGTTGTAATCGGGCTAAGAAGAGCATTTCTAGTTAGACTTTGAAGAAAATACATAAAAATCATAGTAAATAACTAAATTATACATTACCTCCGTAGGTTTGCTAATGACCTGGCTCTCTGACATTCGAGTGCCGTTGAGTATCGTCCCATTCTTAGAGCCGAGGTCTATCGCCATGTACAAGTTGCGAGAAGGATCGAATTGTATATCCAGGTGATTCTAAAAACAATATAATAAATGTGTAATGTAAATAAATGATTATTAATAATAGTTTATTGTCACCAAGAAACATACATTAGTATACATTCATTAACAAGATGCTAACTACGCTGCAGAAGTCTGTGTACAAATATTGTGAGCCCTGCTTCTTAAACTAGGATAACCTGTAAAGCCGGGTCCGCTGCGCCATGTTTTCGTGTTTTATAAACATCAAACACGAACCGATTTTGTATGTAGTTTTTGTTAAACGTTACGTGTTTAAACGTGGTGTTTAATGTTAGTAAAACACGAAAACATGGCACAGCGGACCCGGCTTACGAGACAGTGTTCAGCTGTGAGATTACAGTCAGATTTCAGAGTTCAGATTATTAATCGGTTGAAACACACAGAATGAGACAGAATAGAGGTTTTATTGTTATTACGTCTGGGGGTGTTGTGTGTCTCGCAAAGTGTTAAACTAAGCTAAAAGTCACCTCTGTGGTCGTAATTTCCAGAAATAATAGCCCATCGAGGCGGATGGGCTATTATTTCTGGAAATTACGACCACACACCACTTATGACAGACAGTAGCTAAATAATTTCAAGACGATGGACAGCAGTGTTTTTAGTACTGCAATCACTTATTCATTTGCCAAGCATGGCCATTCTAGCAACATAGCATTGCAAGATCAATCAATAGAAAATAATATGCTTCGGGAATCATCGTCTATCTTCGGAAATACGAGCGCTCAAGGATAACATTTAATACAGAGCTGATACAACCATGGAAGTACAACTCTATGCGGGTATTTGAACGGCTCCATATCCAGCATTAGAAATACATAGGGTATTATGGCATTTTTTTAATGTTAAAAATCTACTACCTAAAGAACTTCCTTCTTTCCTTGTTCCTTGATCTGTTGTGTGTACAATATGGTGCCGATTCTCTTGTTACAAATGCCTCTAAACTAGACTAAAAAACACCAAAATTTAGTTTATTTGCTATTCTGAATTTAACGTTTTTCGCCTAAAATTTTGATTGTCTAACTAAATTTGACTATTAATCGCGATTAAAAAGGTGTGAAAGAATTAATTGGCATGAACTAAAATTTACATCAACACCTCGACTTCAGGTGCAAAAACAGTACTGTATCTTTTTGCTCATATCTTGAAAATGGTGTGTCCTATCACAAAAAATAATGCAAATATTCAACCCCCCTTAATAAGTCCAATGAACCCCTTAAACTCAATATGTAGGTAACAATTTTTCATATTTTCCATACAAAAAGTAAAAAATTCCATATAAAACACATCGAGGATGCCTCCGCTGCGAGCCTCCGGCTCTAAAAAAAAATGAACGGGGTAGGGCAAACACGTACCACGTGCAGTCGCGATTGTCAAATTCGATTTTAGATGTGTTAAAATTATTTATATATTTTTTTTTTTGGAGAATATCTTTAAAAACCATAGCCAAAAGTAAGGAATTTTAGTGATAGTTTAGTTAGTTTAGTTCGGTGTACAAGAGAATCGGCACCAATCTATACATATTATAAATTGAAGCTGCTTTTCGTGTATGTCTGTGAGACCTGGCTTTGATAAGTGCCTTTGGTGATGGTCCTTGAGGGGACTGTGGGGAATCATCGTAGTGAGTCAGCTGGACTATGCGTTACCGAGGGCCAGCTGTTACCAGGGTTTGTCGGGTGTTTTATTATGATCTGAACCCGAGACGCTCTTCAATGACTTAATTCATCAGCAGTCATACAATAAAAATAACAAGCTTACCCTGGAAACATTATGATCTCGAAGCAGTATAGTGTGTTGTTCCCCCTCCCTGCCGACGGTGCCGCCATCTTTAGTGACGATGAACAGGTTGCCCACGCGCAGTTTAGGTAACGTTGTCTCGCGCACGATCACGCGCATGCACGGTGGGTGATGCTTGGCTACTGCTTCTGGATATAGGAAAATGGTCAACTTTTAGTACATAAATAACATTTTACATTACTGTCACACAGCAGATGAAGGCTACATGACACCTCGACTCAGCGCAATACTTCACCGACCCAACCCTCCGAAAGGTAGATCCGCAGTTGCAGCCCGCGAAATTCCAATTTTCTTACGTTTTTTTTGCAATTTGCAGGTCAGTGTCAAGTTGTATCTTTATCAAAATATAATTATTTATTTATTTTTATTTATTTATTTATAGTTAATTAAAACGGTACAACACCAATTAAATTAATTAACATAGAAACAATAACAATCTTGACATTAACTTAATTTAAAACTAACATGGAACAGTGGACTCCCTAGCATACTTTCTCTCACAGAACACCAGACATATACGCATAATTTTACTCCATTCATCCGCAAACACATCACATTCAGGGTTAGCAGTCAGAAGGGCATTTAGCATCTTTAGGGTACGACAAATTGGGGATTCGGCTCTGGCTACAGTCTTGCATGACAGTTGCGCAAACAGATTGTGTCGGCGGCTCTGACGGTGTCCAATATATTTGTCGGGCACAAATAATCGGCAGAAAAGGCCATGGAGCTCTGGACAGTCGATACGTCCCCGTAAGGTCTTACAGGCTACCGTGAGCTGATCAAGACCTCTTCTCACCTCCAACGAGTTAATTCACGACTATAACAGATATGTATTTACAGAATTATAATCATGAAAATCATTAATACATCTTTCTAAGTTAGATTTGTTCCATAAAAACTTTTCCATAAGAGATTTCTTCATAAGGAACAAATCTAACTTAGAGAGATGTATTAATGATTCTCATGATTATAATTCTGTAAATACATATCTGACACTGGCCTGCAAATTGCAAAAATCGTAAGAAAATTTGAATTTCGCGGCTACAGCTGCGGATTCACCTTAATAGATTTTGTGATGTTTTTTTTAAAATGTGTACTGCTCTATTATTTTGTAAAATTATTTTTGTGTGCAATCATTATTGTTATTAAATTATAGACATAGAAATCGTGTTAGCATTAAAAAAAAATTACAGTTGTAACAGACAATTTTCATATATATGAGTATAACGCGAGTTGATATCCTTGGGTCCTTGATGCACTAGCTTTGATACAATATGTTATTTGTAAATGTTATATGATTTAGAGATTATAAGACTGGTATCTACATATCATACGCAAAGGGAGTATGTAAGGATCGTAGCAGGTGGCATTCTGTATTTTCTGCCTACCCCCATACGAAAAAGGAGTGAGTTTATGTTGGTATGTATGTAGGATGCGCAATGTTACACATTTTAGCTTTCTTAAGACATTCACTAAGTTCAGTTTGCACTTACACCATGATATGAAAATAATGGAACCATAGCTTATGGACCCGGTCCTCCCAAAGGCAATTGATCAGGAAAGACCTATTTAATATATTGGTTTTACTAAAATATAAGTACCCATTCACTTACACTAAAGAAGAACTAATTAACGCCACTGATGCCGCAATCAGCGGGACCACCTAGCCTACTCAAACAATACAAAAACAAAGTACCATTCGTGCTATTAAAGATGAGATTTGACACCCCACGTGGTTTGACTTGAGCAGTAGACGATTTATGGGTCTCTTTAGGTGGGCTTTTGAGGTCTGCACCGGGTCGTCATCGGGGCGCCGGAAAGAACAGCGGGAGGCGCGGTCAAGTCTCATCTTACGTGGCGCGTATTGTACCAACGACACGAAAATAAAGAAGATCAAAATAAATCACAGCTGTGATATAAAATTTACCATCGTCACTAGCTGTTGATGTGCTAATGTTAGATTTATTATCATCTTCATCATCAGAATTTTCAGTGCTAGTGTCACTGCATTCGCCATCTTCTAGCTCTTCTGGCACTACAGTTTTAACATTGGATTCTTCTTTCTCCTCTTCTTTATCATTAGGAGTTACTGTTTCAACATGTTCTTTTACTTCTGTAACTTCTTCATCTTTAATCTTAACCTCAGAAGAATCGTCTTTCTTAACTTTCTTTGTATTATTCTTCTTACGCTTAGATTTCTTTGTTTCTTCTTTTCCATCGCCTTGTTTGTCCTGTAATATAACATTTAGAATGTTGGTATGGGTGTAACCGTTCATCATTTAATTACCTAAGGCTGTTTGGCCTCGGAGTGAAACCTGAGATAAGTTTTTCGTCAGGTTATCAATGTCCTCTTCTGTTTTCTTTTCCTGAAAATAGAACACAGTATTGAAATTAGTTGATACGAAAACAACTGAATTTTATCATAATTTATAACTCGAATAATATTCTAGTTGAGGGAATAATACTCCAAGTAGCACATTAGCCAAGAATTAGGTCATAAACAAGCTACAATACAGTATACAGATTTTATGAAGATGTACTAAAGGATAGGACGATTCTTTAGACTTTATTAAGGAAAGACACTGTTGAACAGCATAGCTGACTAATAACTCTATAATGGCGAAAAAATATACTTAAAGCTTTTGAGTACAATTTTAAAATGGTTAGTCCAGCTTTTGGCTGCATATGATACTACTAGATGGTTTAGAAGTCCAAAGCTTGCTAACGACTGGTTAAAGCGAAAAATTCACCTCTCTTATATTGCTGCGGGCTGCAATAAAGTATCGAATAGTACCACACTGCTTTTAATTGGTGTACACTAATTCTATTGTAAAGCTACATCAATGAGCTTGATAATAGTTGATTAAAAGTGGATGTTGAATCTCTACACCACCTCTCTCTTTATGCCGTTACATAAGAGCATCATTAAACACCCTGAGTTGTAAATTGGAGTAGATGTACTCCATCCTAATGCCAATGCATAAAGTGTAGCTGTCAGCTATTTTACAACTTTTGATGTTATTTAAGAGTAAATCTAGATTATTTGTGTTTAAATTATATAAGATATGAAAAAAAAATGCGTAACGGTTCGTGATAGTTTTAATTGAAATCAAAAGCAGCCGGTGTCCCATAGACAAAAACTGTTTGTCGGTCGCAAAACTTTCTGAGTAACCCGGTATAATATCTCGGAAGCCGTTAGTACAGAATGAAATGGTTTTCTGTCAAGATTTCTTTATCCCTGAAAAGCTGTTGTATGCTCTCTCTTTATACTAGTACACAATCAGAGAGATAATTAAAATCCTTTGTCCAGCCAGCATAATGATATAAGCTGGTACATAGACTTTAGTAACACCACTGTACAGTAAATAACATTTCAAGAGAGTTTACGGAGAATTTCTGCTGGACAACAAATGGACGCCATTTTAGCATTACAGAAACGATTTTTTACTAAATTAAATACTCAAATGATTTCTTATAGATTTCAAGATTTTTGATAGCTTTTAATTCAAACAATATATTTTCTACTTATTTCCAAATAGAATACAAAAAGTTAGAAAGCAATAATTTGAGTGATCAATTTATTAAACATTTGTATACCACTTATCTTATAAAATATTTTTTGTTAAAGCGATATTATTCTGATGGCGCGTGAAATATTTGATGTAATTACCTATACACATTTACAGGAAAATGGTACCTACTCCCAACTGATTATACATACAGGAACACGCAAAACCAACGTGAAAATTATAATAAATATCCTTATATACGTTCACCTGCACATTTACAAACTATGTCATCTGTCACCGCTATTTATATTAATAGCGGTGATAGATGACATAGTTTAAGAGAGATAAAAAGAGAAGAGAAATAAAAAATATTTATGTTTTTTTGGTTATTTACTTATTTACGTTAATAAAAGCTGTTGCCAAGCCTCAAACCATCGGAAATCTGTTGAAGAGAAATAGCTCAATCTTAGGCTGTAATGGCTGTTTGGCTGTTGAATGACTGTGTGGCTTTTGAATAGCTGTTTAAGCCATTGTAGAGGCCTTGTACATCTGTTTCAATTATTATACTGCTGTTAATCAGCCACTGTAATGCTAAAGGCTGGTTAATTTGGAGCCCAATATAGAGTTACAAGGACTGTGTAGCCAACTACACAGCCCTTATGCAGGAAACTAAAACAGCCTTGAGAAGTTACAAATTCTGTAGTCTTGCCACTGTGTACCGGTCATGTGCTACTTGGGATATTTGTTAAGCAACAATTTTGGCTTTTAATTTAAGCATAGATTCATAAGAAAAAAATCACTTTCATCATACTGTATTTTCATTGAGATCAATGCTTTAGTATTGTTCTAGGATATAGCCTAAATGAACAGACTGAATGTTAGACCTACTTACCATTTTATGTTTTCTAGCTTTCCTTTTTTCATGAGCCAGTAACGCTATGTTAGAGGAACTCCTATCTGGATACGAGTGGAAAACAAATGACTTCTTATCTTCTGAGTAGTAGTAGTAACATTCTGTGTCCGTGTGGTAGTACAGCCCCAGCTCCTGAAAATTACGAAATATACCATGTTAGTGCAGACAAGAGATTCTTTTTATTTTTTAAAGTGAGCAGAGAGATGCCACATGACAAGCAGGGGTCAAGATTAGGGTACGTACCCACGTTCCCATTCCGTACGTAGTATGGTGTACTACGCTTGGTCATAGAGGCGGGGGCTCAGGTTTTTGTCACATATTCAATATCCTCTATGGAAATTTCGTGCTTTTTCAAGCTATAGCAGCATTCTGCGCTTTTTAATCTCATAAGTACATGCTGGGAGACGTCAGGTGATTGAAAACTGACAGTTTGTAATGCAAGTTTTTTCTTCTTGGTAAAATTTTTTTCACTTGTTATTATAGCTATATATATACCTACGAACTCTTGGCGTCACGCGACAAGAGCTGCATTAACACTTTGAAGGACAGTAAACGAGACACAATAGAAGTTTTTATGTTATGACGTCTATGGGCGTTTAGTGTCCCTCAAAGTGTTAATAAAGACAAATATTTTTTTTTTAAGTTTCTGTCAGCAAAAAATGATTCAAAACTATTTTTATGAATTATTATGTGAAAACTAAAGGGGGATATACTACATATACTACGGGTGGTCACCGAGGGGGGAGGGAGGGGATAAAAAATTGTAAAAAAAATGGGTCACATAGTATGAGTATGTTCCCTTAATGACTCAAATATACTGGTGTAAAGGAGCTACAGAAAGTAGATTGGTAAGTATAATTGGATGTTTTGATGAGGTCTTATCATACTTATATTGTAGTCTTATTTTGAATTCTATACAATGTTAAAGAAAATATTTACCGAATTATAATAATATCCAGTCTTATAATCATAGTACATTCCCGCAGACTCCACATACATCATCCCAGATTCCTTCATAGCATCTTGCGCAACCTCTGCTACTTGCTCCGCTATGCTCTTACTTTCCTTATTGTCGTCATTTATATTCCATCCTGAGTCCTCCTGCTTTTCTACTGCTTTAACTACTGTGAGAGCATTCGTTTTTGTCTTTTTTATTATTTCTTCTGTTTGCGTTGTTTGGTCTTCAGTTTTAACTGATTTTAATTTCTCAGATACTGTTTCTTTCGAAGTGTCATTAGACTCTGTTTGAGTGGATTTATTTTGGTTATTCACAGTATCTGTGCTTGCTTGTATAATATAAGTGTTAGTACTACTATCTGCAAGTTCTTTTACAGACAAAACATCTTTAAATCTATTTTCATAAACCTGTAAAATTGCATAATAAAATAAGTACTAAGTGATCTTTGCATTCAATAGTTTTTTTTTAATTTAACAGGTTATAGGCGAAACTAGTAAATATGTTCAAATCAACAAAATTTAAGGGTGTTTATTTACCATTTCATCTATGCCATACTTTAGCTTTTGTATCGTAATCTGTTTCTGTTTGATACGCATTCTCAGTCTTAGTATCAGCTCCAAGATTTCAGGCCGGTATTTTAAAGATAGTCGAAGACTCCTCAAGTTGAAGCTATGTTTTGGTTTTCTGCTATGTGATTCCATCATTTTTATTTTGAAGATTTGAGAAACTTGAGTCAACTAAAAAAAAAAAATTAGCACTGCAATAAGCCTAATAATTACCACGAAATTATTTAATATTTATTTGTTTTAGTTTTGCTGCAAATAAATGCTTGACATTATTGATTGCCAATTTTTTACTTCATTCACGTTTGACGGTGACTGACACAGCTGACACCACACTCCACAGAGTACTTTAAAATGTATGAATGAAGCATTGAGATAGTAAAAACACGGAGGCGCCGCGATATTCTATACATAAGTTTGCTTATACAAATATGGGTGAAAAACGAACTAGAATGTGAAATATCGTGTTATTTCACTCTTTCTAATGTGGTAATCGTATTTGATAAAAGAGACAACAATATTTCAGTTGTTCCTCATAATGGCAACATTTTGTTGAGACGTAGTAACAGTTGTAGGTAAGTGCCATATCCGCCATAATATGCGACAAGTTCATGGTAGTTCTGCTGTCAAGTGGTTGTTTACTTTTTGTTTTATTGAGATTTGTGAGAAAATTACGTGGAGTTTTCCTTTAAAACTACATATATACGTTGGAAAACACCAATTCAACATGCCTGTGTGTTGTATTGTGAAGTGTGGTGCAAGAAAGAAGGAAAATCAACCTCAATTATCTTTGCACAGGTTAGTAGCCGGTTTTCATGCAATAGTACATAAAGTGATAAACTTTCGATGAAAAAATTGCTAGGTGATCATTAAATACGGCTTAAATTTTAATATATGGGTTTATTTCCGTCCAACAGACCTTTTTATTATTTCATAATTTCATTCGTTTGTTTACAATGATATGTCATGGTGGAATAGTGTTGTACCGTTTCCGTAATAGTTTCTGATACTAGTTCCTTCGCTGCGCTGAAATGATATTGCTAGGTCCGGCCCGTGGTTTACAGCAAACTGTACACTTTGGTTCATAGCACCGAAAGACCGTTCCGCAGAGTTTTATGTAGTGTATACGATTTTTTTGTTGAAGTTTTTAAGATGAACAATACTGTAGAACATACATTTTATGTAACTTTTATGATGTCCGCGGCGCACGCTAATAAAGATCCCAGTCCGCATGATTTTATCCGACATCTTCAACAATAATCGTCAAATTTCAGCCAATTTACACAAAACTTTAATGAATTATACACTAAAACCTTCCGCATGAATCATTCCGTCTATTAATGAAAATTGATTGAAAATCCGTTTAGTAGTTTTTGAATTTTTCGCGTTCAGACAGACAGAAAAACAGACAGACGCGGCGGTGGACTTTGTTTTATAATAATTATGTAAGGATGTGTATTATTCCGAATGTTCATTTATGATAAAATTGTTAAAAATTTAATTCACTAATGCTCGTTTTCACCGACAGCTAAGTGACACTTAAATGAATACCTAAATAAAACTGCACTGTTGGATTTTCAACTCTCAGCGCTGAGTCTACCGTTGAAAATCCAACAGTGAACTTTTATTAGGGATTCATTTAAGTGTCACTTAGTGAAGGTGAAAACAGGCATAAGACTTGCATGCTCGCTCGATACTAAATATTTGGCTTTGTTTAAACGTTCACTTACCAAACATTAGTTTTGCGTTACAAATATTTGTGAAAACTTTATTTGCTAAGTAATAATTATATAAATGAAATTATAATTATGCGGAAAATTGTTTGGGAAGTGATAAATTGTCAATACTCGTTTTTTTCTGTTACAACGGACTATTAGCTAATATTTTTTTAAATATGATTCAACCATGATATCTAGTAAGATTCGTTATACTATTACGTACTAGTATCGATACTCGAAATAGTAACACCATGTTCCCTGAATGACACAACCCTAGCATTGGCAGCCATTTTATGCGACATTTTGAGTTGTAGGTATGCACCTTTTTTTTGTAGGTATTTCCAGTCCATACTTATTAAATGTCTATGGAATGAAGTAAAAATATAAAACGTCAAATTAATTACGCGAATAATGTTGACATTTGCTTAGAGTCAATCGGCATCATTTGGTTGTAAATGACGCCTCCTACATCCCCTTAATATATTGCCGACGTATAACCATTAACCCTATTTATCAGGGTTATTGGTTACATTTTACATTTTTATTTCAATACATTTTAAAATCTAAAATGTTAAATTGTCACGTATAACTAACTAACGCTGATATGTTTTGTTCTCTTATGGAACTCATAGGGTGGGTTCTCAGACAACCTTATAGCAGACTCATTGTCAACGTAAATTGTCGGTTTTTCGTTCAGGTCTGTTAAGTCCGTTAATTCATCCAGGAGTTCTTTTAGCCATAAGGCTCCTCTCGCAGTTTCTGTCATGGCTACGAGTTCGGCTTCTGTTGAAGAGATTGCTACTCTTGGTTGTTTTTGGCTTTTCCACATGATGGGACCGGAGAATAGGAAAATCATCCCTGACGTCGAATGGCCAGTTGTTGTGTCACCACCAAAATCAGCATCACTGAAACATATCAGCCTCTTCTCCCGGCTTTTCGCGAAGACAAGTCCTTTATCTATAGTACCCTTAAGGTATCTAAAAATTCGCTTAACTCTCATCACATCAAACCTAGTAGGAGTTTCTAGATGCCTTGACGCAACACTCACAGCGTAGCTTATATCTGGCCTTGTAGCGACCATGAGGTATGCTAGGGCACCTACAGCTTGACGATAGGGAAATGACGAATTTGATTCATCATTTGATTCAACATCTTGTTCTTCATCTATGCCAATTTTTACTGCCGGCGTTGCAGCGACTTTACAATTAGTCATTCCAAACTTTTCAAGTATCTTCTTAGAATAAGACCTTTGGTTTAAAGTAATACAACCATCTTTGGTTTTATTAATTTCAAGTCCAAGGAAATAAGAAGCCGGTTTTGTGGTTATTTTAAACCTATTTTTCAGTTCTTCAATAAATTTCCTTCCAGCATTTTCACTAGTTGAAGCCACCAAACCGTCATCTACGTAAAGTGCAATTAAGACTTGTTCACGTAAGTAAAGGCAAGGATCTTTAGAGCTTTGCTTGAATCCTGAATTTATAAGATATTCTGATATGCAGACATTCCAGCATAGAGGAGCTTGTTTCAGCCCGTAGAAGCTGCGTTTAAGTTTGCACACTTTCTTAGTGCCATCATTGAATCCCTCTGGCTGCTTCATAAAGATTTCCTCTTTTACAGCTCCGTTTAGAAACGCAGTCGATACATCGAACTGTTGAAGTACCAAGTTTTCTCGAGCAGCTATTCCTAAGACAGCTCTTTTAGTACTGAGGCGGGCTACCGGACTGAAAGTCTTCTGATAATCAACGCCAGGTTTTTGTGAAAAACCTTTTACTACTAGTCTGGCCTTATATCGCTCAATTTTACCATCTGGATTGTTCTTTATTTTGTAAACCCATTTACATGGCAATGGTTTACGATTTTTTGGAAAGTCGACTAATTCCCAAGTCTTCATTTCTTTCAATGATTCCATTTCATTTTCCATAGCCTCTAACCATTTGACCTTATCCTTGCTATTCATAGCATCATTAAACGTTTGAGGTTCTGTTTCATTATTCATATCCATGGCTGCCATAACATAATCCTCAAATATTTTAGGTCTGTCAATCTGTGATCTATCACGAAGATTGTATGACCTCCGTTCTTCTGGGACAAGAATAGATGCATCGACATCTATGTCGTTTTCATTTGGTTGATCAGCAGTTTCACTGCCGTCATCAATCCCGAGAGAGTCATAAAACAACTCGTTATTTTCATTTTGTATAGGTACCTCGTTAGAGCTTGCAATAACATTATCTTGTACTGCTTGCTGTCTACTAGCATTTTCTTTTGTAGTACATTTTAAATATATTTCTGTTTCATCCAGTTCACTGTCAGTCTCGTTTGATCGCTTGTGATCATTTAATTCTTGAAAAGGAACAGAAATCACATTTTTACCATCTTCGTAGAACATTTTCTTTAAAATTCGAACATCCTTGGAAACAAGAATGCTTTTCTTCGATGGGACGTATATTCTAAACGCTTTTGAAACTTCCGAGTAACCAGCGAACATACCCGGAATTGCCTTTGAAGCAAATTTGTGTTCATGTTTTCCTTTCTTTAGGATGAACGTTTTAGCACCGAATACATATAGATGATTAACGCAGGGTTTTCTACCTACCCATCTTTCGAATGGTGTTTGGTTTTCAATACTCTGGTTAACGCTTCGGTTTGACAAGTAATTTGCAGTATAAACCGTTTCTGCCCATAAACACATAGGCGCTTTTGATTCCAACATCATGCATCTTGCTTTTTCTATAAGGGTTCTATTTTTCCTTTCAGCGATTCCATTTTGATGTGGAGTGTACGGTGCTGTCAATCTTCTTGCTATACCATTTTGCTTCAGAAATGTGTCAAACTTCAAATTTCTGTATTCCGTACCGTTATCGGTCTGTAGGCATTTAATTTTGTTTCCTGTGAAGTTCTCTGCTTCTACCTTGTAGTCTATGAATTTTTGTAAAACTTCGTCTTTATTTTTAATAAAGTATACTCGGCAGTATCTACTGTAGTCATCAATGAAACTTACGAAATACCTGTTGCCATTCAGTGAAGGTTGTTTCAGTGGTCCACAGACGTCACTGTGTACGATCTCAAGACGCTGACTCGTACGTGAATTATTTTTGTCACTCTTCTTGCTACGCACTCTGCTCAATTTCCCTTCTATGCATATTTCGCATTCACCTAAAGAACTATTACGGTTGAAATCTAATCCAATCAGGCTTTCATTCTTTAAGGCGAGCTTCAAGTCTCTTTCGCTCATGTGTCCCATTTTACAGTGCCATTGTTTAATAGCATCTGACTCCACTGTTATGGTGTCTGGCATTGACGCGTGAAGACTTCTTAGTGTTATGTGTCCATATAGTTTTTGATATGATGCTAGGCAACCATTATTGTTGACTGTCAGTATGACTTTGAAATAAAAAGTGTAACATAAATGTTGTAAACATTTATAAGACTAATTTAGTACGTTTAGATCCGCGAGTGAATTAAACTAATCGCGATTGAATTAAACTAATTCTTTAGCTAGAATAGGCCGCTCTATTTGAAGTGTTAATCCAAAGTGTTGGTGCTCTCGGTCATTAGCTTCTGCAAACCTCTGTAAAGGTATTCTTTTGTTTTACCTAACCATTAACAGGTTTTGGACCCGCATCTGACCTTGAAGAGATTAATCATGGATTATTCTACTAAAATAGATATTGGCAAACTCACAGGAAAAGAAAACTGGTCCACATGGAAATATAAGATTTCCATCCTACTTGATGGTACTGAAAAAGCCCTAGAAGTAGTGGAAGGCCGTTTTCCTAAACCTATCCTCGCGGCCGAAGCAGGTGACGCTGACATCGCTAGATATAATACGATGATGGCCAATTATAAGAAGGCTGAAACTGGCGCTCTACTTATGTTGACTACTAATATGTCTGAGGATACACTTAAAAAAGTCATGAGATTTAGGACTGCTCATGAAGTCTGGTTGGAATTACACAGATTATTTGACGGACAATCGGAAGATAGAGCTTACAATTTAGGTTTGGAGTTCTTTGGACTAAAGCATGATAAGGCGGACGATATTCCAACTCACATGTCAAAGCTCAAGAATGTCTGGAATGAATTGAAGGTGGAGGTTGCTAAGATTGACTCCACAGCTAAGCTTCCTGAAATGTTTCTGATCTGTAAGGTCTTAGACACACTGGACGACAGGTTCTTCAACTTCAAGTCAAGCTGGCTGATGCTAAAGCAGTCTGAGAGAACCATTGACAGTCTAACTAGTAATCTGTGCGCATTTGAGAGAGATCTGGTTTGTCAAGTTAGCTCGAAGGAGGAAGCACTAGTGACTACACATAGAGAGCGACAAATGAAGAGCAATAAAGACGAGCAACTGACTTGCAACTACTGTTCTGGCAAAGGACACAGAGTGCGCAAGTGCAGAAAGTGGATCAGAGATGGGAGGCCACCTAAACCAACTCCAAGCACGTCAGGCTCTACTTCGAAGACCAATCAAGTGCAACACATCTCTGATGGTAAGCACATGCTCGTCAGGACAAACACAAGATCCACACAACTGGTTTGTCGACAACGGAGCAACGACACACATTGAAGTAAGGAGCGAATTCTTCACGGAATATCAGGAATTTGATGCTGATCACACAGTTACGACTGCAGACGGAACCACAATTCCTGCGTTGGGAAAGGGAACCGTAGTGGTGGCATCAAATGTCAATGGCAAGGTGGAAGAAATTAGGCTTAAAGATGTGTGGCTAGTACCATCATTAACATAAAACTTAGTCTCTCCATTAGCAGCGCAAGACAGAATGCAAAATAGTATTTTTATGGCAACAACAAGAGAGTGCAAGCTGGATATTGAAAATGTCAAAAGAGTTGTTGGCAAGAGGGTTCCTTTTGGAGGACTGTACAAGCTGGAAATGGAGACGATTATTCGTAAAAAGCAGAAAACCATAGCGGTTAATGCTATTACCGGGTCAAATATGCTGCAACTGTACCATGAGGGTTTTTCTCACCAGGATAAGAACCATGTCATTCGTGTGGTGAATCGCGAGTTGGGCATGAAGCTGAGTCCTGACAAAATTAAATGTGAGGGCTGCATATATGGAAAGGCTCAAAGAAAACCGTTCCGAACTAGGGAAAGAGCATCGGCTTGTGGTGAACTAATTCATGCTGATGTCTGCGGACCCTTTGCAACACCGAGCATCTCCAAGTACAAGTACTTCGTCTTATTTAAGGATGATTACTCTGGATATCGCTTTGTCTACTTCATAAGACAGAAGTCAGAGGTTAAGGATAAGCTGATACAGATGCTTCAAGAAGCAAAGAGTACAGATCATGTCGTCAAGACGCTGTTGAGTGACAACGGCGGCGAATTTGAAAATGAAACCGTTCGGAATATTCTAGAGAAGCACGGTGTCAAGCAGCGACTCAAAATGCCGTACGCACCGGAGCAGAATGGATGCTCTGAAAGGGAGAATCGTACACTTGTAGAGGCAGCAAGGTCCATGATGTACTCAGGTGGAGAGCTACCTCAAGTGCTCTGGGCTGAACTTGTGAACACAGCAGCATATGTTCTAAATCGGACAGGACCATCAAGGGTTGAAGGAAAATCTCCATACGAGTTATGGCTTGGAAGAAAGCCTAGAATCTCACACCTCAGAGTGATTGGAAGCATTTGTTATGTTCACGTGCCTAAACAAAAGCGCAGAAAGATGTGCAAAAAGGCAATTAAAGGAAGACTTATAGGCTACGAGAACGATGACGGTTATCGTGTCTACGACGGAACGCAGACACTGAAATCAAGAGACATAACGTTCGAATCAGACGTCGAGTTCAGGATTATGACAAGCGACCCCATTATGTCAGAGGGAGCTGAGGTCGGTGATAATGAACGTGTTCTCATTCAAGAAGTACCTGAGTCACTTGTCGAATACCAGGAAAGCGATAAAAATGATCTTGAGGGAGAAAGAGCTGAAGATCAAGTTCATGTTCAAGGTGAAGCAGTTCAAGAAGATATCGAAGTGGATGAATTCATTGATGCTAGTGATGAGCAAGAGCAACTAATTGTAGCTGAACCTCGATACAATCTTCGAGACAGGTCGACTATCGCACGACCTAAGAAGTATGAAGACTTCGTATGCTTCGTAGGAACAGAGAACTTTCCTGAGACATACAAACAAGCTGTTGAGAGGGACGATAGTGCCGAATGGCTTAAAGCCATGGCAAACGAGATAAAATCCTTAGATGACAACAAGGTTTGGACGCTATGCGATTTACCTCCAAACAGAAAGGCGCTACCTTGTAAATGGGTTTTTCGCATCAAACGAAATCCAGACGGTACAATAGACAAATACAAGGCAAGACTGGTAGTCAAAGGATTCAAGCAACGTAAGGGGATAGATTATGATCAGACGTACAGTCCTGTTGCCCGTATGTCTACCATAAGGGCTCTGTTAAGTGTCAGCGCCATGGAGAAGTTACATCTGACACAGTTCGATGTATCCACAGCTTTTCTGAATGGAAAGTTGAAAGAGGAGATATACATGCAGCAGCCTGATGGATACTCAGATAAAATAAATAATAAATAAATAAATAATAAATCTTCAAAAGTCTGCAAACTTCAAAGAAGTCTGTATGGCCTCAAACAAGCACCTCGGTGTTGGAACTCATGTTTTGAAGAGATTCTGCTGGATAAAGGATTCATACAGAACGAAGCTGAACCCTGTCTTTTCACGAAGGTAGTGGGAGACAAGAAAATATTGATTACCCTATATGTGGATGACGGATTGGTAGCCACGTCAGATAAAGCTCTAGCGAACCAATTCCTCAAGGAATTAGGAAACACGCTGAAGATCACCACGAAACCAGCATTCTACTATTTGGGATTGGAAATTAATCGATCGGAAGACGGTTCTATTCTGATTTCTCAGCAATCGTACGCTAAGAAGATTCTGGAACGTTTTCAAATGTCAGATTGCAATCCAGTTTCGACGGCCATTGAAAGGACAACTGAAGAAGGGAAAGTTGACGATACTCCTGAAAAGAAGTACTTTCCTTATCGTGAGGCAGTAGGAGCACTAGCGTATCTAATGACAGGTACACGCCCCGACATTGCATACGCTGTTGGAGTAGTTTTAAGGAAATTGGAGAATCCTTCCTGGACTGATTGGCACAAAGTGAAGAGGATATTCAGTTATCTCAAAGGGACTATATCTTTCGGAATAAGATACAAGTCTGGAAACCACAAAGCTATCATTGAAGGATACAGTGATGCAGATCACGGCGGTGATGAGCTCACAGGACGCTCTACCACCGGAGTTGTTTGCTTGTATGCTGGAGGACCGGTGTCCTGGCTTAGTCAACGGCAAGCATCTGTTGCCATCTCAACCACGGAGGCAGAGATAGTAGCTGCCAGTGAAGGTGCTGGCGAACTAGTTTGGCTACAGAGAGTATTTAGCCAACTTATGACGCTACAAGACACACCGACGCTCCGAGTGGACAATGAAGCTGTAATACGTCTCGCTCACAATCCCGAATTTCATAAACGGACCAAACATATTCGTTTGAGACACTTTTTTGTGCGCGAGACAGTACAAGAAGGATTGATTGGTGTGCAGAAAACAAGTTCTGTAGAGCAGTTAGCTGACCTCTTGACAAAGGCAGTTCCGAAGCCAAGGCTCCTATTATTGAGAGCAGGATTGGGGCTGCAGTCATCATTACGTCAATGAGGGAAAGTGTTATGGTGTCTGGCATTGACGCATGAAGACTTCTTAGTGTTATGTGTCCATATAGTTTTTGATATGATTCTAGGCAACCATTATTGTTGACTGTCAGTATGACTTTGAAATAAAAAGTGTAACATAAATGTTGTAAACATTTATAAGACTATTTTAGTACGTTTAGATCCGCGAGTGAATTAAACTAATCGCGAGTGAATTAAACTAATTCTTTAGCTAGAATAGGCCGCTCTATTTGAAGTGTTAATCCAAAATGTTGGTGCTCTCGGTCATTAGCTTCTGCAAACCTCTGTAAAGGTATTCTTTTCTTTTACCTAACCATTAACATCCACTTCTTTTGCTACATCATTATTACATTCTGTAGCATTGGCTCTATGTCTGTCAACATTATTATTTTTCGTTTGGAGATAATATAGACCATCGTCTTCTCTCACTGCTTGCATTTGTACTCCTCGCTTGTGATCATTAATTATTGCCTTCTTCTTAGTAAATAGAACAGTGAGTCCTTTATCTGTCATTTTCCCAACAGATAGAAGATTAGCACACAAGCTTGGTACATAAAGTGCATCAGTTATTCCAATTTTTCCTTCTTCAATTTCTATTTCTGCAGGCCCTAACGCTTTTATCTCTGCAGTTTTTTCCTTTGAAGCGAGTTTAAGGGTTTTTGAAATTTTCTTCATTTCAATAAAAGGCTTATCCGAAAATGTCATATGTGACGTACATCCACTGTCAAGTATCCAGCATTTTTGGGCTTTGTCATTTATGAAGTAGCTACTGAAGAGGTTTGTTTCTTTATCGTCCTTTTTGGTATAGCTGTTCTTAGACTTCCTATAATTATTTTTCTTGTCTGTATTCTTATTTTTACACCAGCATTTGGACGAGTCATGGCCTTTCTTTTTACAAATCTTGCAAAAAGTGTAGAAACTTTCTTCAGCATCATTCTTTACGCTAGTACTAGGGATGTCACGACGACGTGTATCACTCTCTTCTATAATTTTAATTTTTAGCTTTTCAGGGTCTTGAAGCGAGTCTTGTGATTCAATTGCAGTCCTGAAATTTTCGTATTCCGAAGAAACAAAAAAAAACCACGCTCTGCTACCATGTTAAAGTTTTATTGTATTCTTAAAGCTTATAATTGTTTAGTTGCCGTAGATGCAGAAATAAACGTTTTAATAAAACTTTGTTTTATTATGTAGAAAGCATATTTTTTTTGTAATGAGTGACAAGACAAAAATATAACAAACATTGCTAAGCAACAAACCATCGATAATATATAAAGGTTGTATATCTTCACAGAACTTTCATATTTTTACTTCATACATTAAAAAAAGTCATATTACTCGAAAATGGTTGACATTGGCATAGGGGTCATCAGCAATAATTTGGTTGCAAATGACTTCACCTACAACCTAACGGATTGCCGACGAATAACCAACAATCCTGTATATTTCGTGATTTTGTATCATTGTATATTGCTGTACCCAGTTTTTTATACTAAGATCAAGGAATTAGAAAAAACATGGAAGCGCCGTGTTATACTTTAGGGGCTTGCTACACGGCAGTCAACTGCATGCCAACAGAGATGACCTTGGTGGTTTACAACCGTGGAGTTGCTGATTTATGACCTCAAACAGCTCTGTCTGTCTCCAACCAAGGTCACCTCTGTTGGGGGCGCGGTTGACTGCCGTGTAGCAAGCCCTTTATTTGCTTATATAATTATCAGTGAAAAACGATACAGAAATATCGTTTTGTCTCATTATTTCTAATAAAATAATCGTATTTGATTTCATGAGACAACAATTTTTTAGTTGTTTCTCTTTCTGGCTGTGTGGCTCATTTTGTCGTATCGTAGTGTCAGTTGTAGGTAGTAGCCATCCATGATGCTTTTCGTGGTATTTTGCTGTCAAATGGTTGTTTATTTTCCTTTTGTTTTGAGATTTGCAAGAAAATGACGAGTATCTTTAAAACTGCTTGTAAATGTTGGAAAACAGCAAGCCTGTGTGCTATATTGTAAAGTCCTTGATTGATACATACAACCTTAGCAATGGCAAAGCATTCTACGAGACAATATGAGTTGTAGGTATCTACGCACCTTTTTTCTAGGTATTTCCAGTCCTTTTAATGTCTAGAGTCCGCGCCACCACTGATGTCCGGCGGAAAATTGTGAAAGTATTTTTATTTTAATGCTGATGCAATGACATAGATCACATAGACACTAGCACCGTGTTTATTGGACTTGAGTGGTGGCGCGTTTCAAAGTCAGTGGCGCGGACTCTATGACGATTGAGCGCCCTGACTGACACTGACAGCGCAATTTGTGTTGCATAAACAGCAAATCAACAATACAAAAACAATAGAAAACAGTCTAATAGTTAAAGAAAAAAAGTTTGAATATCCGAAAAAGCATACCTTCAGTGCTTACTTTTAAAAAGAGTTAAACACTAGAATCAGAAGACGGTAGACGTTGTTTGTACCCAAACGAAAAGCAAGAAACAAATATTTTGTATTTTTTGCTTCAGATGGCAATTAAAGTACGAAAAATAGTAGAAATATCATAGACATTTAATAAGTATGGACTGGAAATACCTACAAAAAAAGGTGCATACCTACAACTCAAAATGTCGCATAAAATGGCTGCCAATGCTAGGGTTGTGTCATTCAGGGAACATGGTGTTACTATTTCGAGTATCGATACTAGTACGTAATAGTATAACGAATCTTACTAGATATCACGGTTGAATCATATTTAAAAAAAATATTAGCTAATAGTCCGTTGTAACAGAAAAAAACGAGTATTGACAATTTATCACTTCTCAAACAATTTTCCGCATAATTATAATTTCATTTATAGAATTATTACTTAGCAAATAAAGTTTTCACAAATATTTGTAACGCAAACCTAATGTTTGGCAAGTGAACGTTTAAACGAAGCCAAATATTTAGTATCGAGTGAGCATGCAAGTCTTATGCCTGTTTTCACCTTCACTAAGTGACACTTAAATGAATCCCTAATAAAAGTTCACTGTTGGATTTTCAACGGTAGACTCAGCGCTGAGAGTTGAAAAACAGTGCAGTTTTATTTAGGTATTCATTTAAGTGTCACTTAGCTGTCGGTGAAAACGGGCATTAGTGAATTAAATTTTTAACAATTTTATCATAAATGAACATTCGGAATAATACACATCCTTACATATTATAAAACAAAGTACACCGCCGCGTCTGTCTGTTTTTCTGTCTGTCTGAACGCGAAAAATTCAAAAACTACTAAACGGATTTTCAATCAATTTTCACTAATGGACGGAGTGATTCATGCGGAAGGTTTTAGTGAATAATTAATTAAAGTTTTGTGTAAATTGGCTGAAATTTGACGATTATTGTTGAAGATGTCGGATAAAATCATGCGGACTGGGATCTTTATTAGCGTGCGCCGCGGAAATCATAAAAGTTACATAAAATGTATGTTCTACAGTATTGTTCATCTTAAAAACTTCAACAAAAAAATCGTATACACTACACAAAACTCTGCGGAACGGTCTCTCGGTGCTATGAACCAAAGAGTACAGTTTGCTGTAAACCACGGGCCGGACCTAGCAATATCATTTCAGCGCAGCGAAGGAACTAGTATCAGAAACTATTACGGAAACGGTACAACACTATTCCACCATGACATATCATTGTAAACAAACGAATGAAATTATGAAATAATAAAAAGGTCTGTTGGACGGAAATAAACCCATATATTCAAATTTAAGCCGTATTTAATTATCACCTAGCAATTTTTTCATCGAAAGTTTATCACTTTATGTACTATTGCATGAAAACCGGCTACTAACCTGTGCAAAGATAATTGAGGTTGATTTTCCTTCTTTCTTGCACCACACTTCACAATACAACACACAGGCATGTTGAATTGGTGTTTTCCAACGTATATAAGTATGTAGTTTTAAAGGAAAACTCCACGTAATTTTCTCACAAATCTCAATAAAACAAAAAGTAAACAACCACTTGACAGCAGAACTACCATGAACTTGTCGCATATTATGGCGGATATGGCACTTACCTACAACTGTTACTACGTCTCAACAAAATGTTGCCATTATGAGGAACAACTGAAATATTGTTGTCTCTTTTATCAAATACGATTACCACATTAGAAAGAGTGAAATAACACGATATTTCACATTCTAGTTCGTTTTTCACCCATATTTGTATAAGCAAACTTATGTATAGAATATCGCGGCGCCTCCGTGTTTTTACTATCTCAATGAGAAATATGGACTAAAACAGAAAACAGGAACGCCATTGAAAAAACAGTAGATTTATTGTTAAAACAGTACGGTTGGCAACACTGAGCGCACTCAAACATGTTACTGTGCGTTTGCACTGGCAAAACATCACAATAAAACATGTTAAAATCTTTAGTTCCTGTCAACTATTGTATGGAAAATTGGCAGAAAATAGAGATTCCAACATGTTTTGTTGTGAATGTTTCCCCAGTGCAAACGAAGAGTAACAAGTGTATTACAACACTTACAATAATAGTTTAGTCTGTGTGAACAGAGGCGGTGTAAGGCGTGGGCGACATGGGCCACCGCCTACGGCCTCGCGGTCCGAGAGGCCTCACACCTCAAAAGTTTATGAGGATGAATTACTTAAAAACCGTGAACGCGACGTACAAAATTGTAAGTGGGTACTCGTTTTAAAATGATAAATAGTTGATATACCAAATTTGTTTTTATTTAATTTAGCAACATTCACTGGCGTTGCGTTGCTATCGCGGGGAATCCCCGCGGCCAGAGCTAGGGATTTTCCATTCTGTTTGTTAACGTTACTTTTACGCTTCTCAACGGCTAGAAAGCCAATCAAAGTATCACTTTTGTGATCACTTTGCACGCCGTGTTGTGCCCACAGATATAGATATATTGTGCCGTACGTATGTGATATTATTTTGTATTTTTATCAATATTTGATGTGAAAAATAAAGTGTGGCTCATTGTTTGAAAACGATTATTAAATAAATATACTGTGTCTATTGATCGGTCCGGTATGGTACTCCGGTACATTAAACTTATAAAAAACCGACTAACTGCGTGCCTCGACACTAATAAAAATTAGTACTTTAAAGCTTAATATTACCCTGAGATCCCTTAATCGAAAAATGGTTTTTAAAGACCCGCAATATTTTTGAACAGCCTATCCTATATCGCGACCTATACTTAAAAAATTGACTGTCTCAACTTTTTTTATTTGGCTTTTTGGTCCACCAGAGCACAAACTAGAGCACAAGAGGGTCTCGCGAAATGTATCTCGCCCACATCAAATTTAGGTCTTGCCCTGCCACTGCCTGTGTAAAATAAACAGCGAGCCGATAGCGTGGCGAAGCGTTTTTTTTTTTTGTAATGTGTGGTATCGTTTGATTATAATCACATAAAAAACCGAAAGCGTACCGATACATCGGATACCGCGGCGAACCGAATGTCGTGTGACGCCATGACAAACTAAAGGCGAGCTCACTAAGCGAGGCGTAAGCGAGTTTTGTATGCACGACGTCAAAGTGAATGCGAGACGTGAAGTGAGAGCCACCCGCGACAGTTGTTTATTTACAAATTCACTTACTTACACTTAACTTTCTACAAGAGATGGGTTCGCTGCATCTAGTTTGACTAGACGTCTCCGTATCGGTACACATTCTTCACGTTTTCGTGTTCGGTTCGCAATTATGTTTGACATTGGCATTTAAAGGCCTAGACCCCACAAAAGCGGAGATGTGCAGAGATGTTCGAAGTGGAGACGACAAGAGATGTTTTACACTGTAAGGACTAAAAATTTTTAGAAATCAAAGATGGCGGATCTTTGATTTTCATTTTGATCAAATTCACTTTCTCTCTCTTCCGGGCATGCAGTGTAGGTACTCGGGCCGATGTGTACAATTTTATCCCACGACACTGTAATCACTTTACTCTTTTCTTTTGTTTTTTTCTGTCGGCGTTCTATCTGTCTCTCTCTTTCTTTCTCTTTGAATTAGAAGAAGACAGTTGCAAGTATTAACACTTTTTAGCGTGATGATTCTGAAAGTTTACAAGCCGCATTCGTTCCAAAAACCAACAAATTCTACAGAACTATCTGAGTGGAAATCTGGCAAACAGCTACGTTCCCGCCAGACTTGATGGATTTGATACTTGTCTTGTTTTTCGGGAAATTTAAAAGAAAAAAATAAGAATCCATATACGATACTTATCTAATTTCTCAGTGATATTGGCTTAAAAAAAATTCACCTGCCAACCAGACGTCAGAATGGCGGGTGTATGACACTATTAGTAACTTGTAACCACGCACGAGGTACTAATTGTTTACCAAGTGGTACAATTTGGCGAGTACCTACTTAGGTACCTACAATTATTTGAGACATTATGTCAACCATTTGTTAGACTTACACCCGCGATCCTAATACACACAAATAAAAATTGCGGTATTACTGCTTTTCTATGGAAAACGTAAAACCGCCATCTACATTATTCTTTTAAATTATTATTTTTTCAATTGCCTCGTTGCCGTTGGTCTAGTGGTCGCAAGCGCTACTACTGAGTATGAGGTCCTGGGCTTAATCCCCAGGTTGGGCAGTTTTATTGGGTTTTCCATCAGAAATTTTTCAGTAACAACCCAGAGTCTGTATTAGTGCCCAGTTGATGGCAATAGGCTGGTATCCTGTTACATGGGACCTAACCATAACTGGCGAAATGTGGGTGTACCTACTATGGCTACACTCTACATATCCCTTCGGGGATTACAAGCTACTTATAACCTTGTAATATAATTTAAAAAACCGGCCAAGTGCGTGTCGGACCAGGCAAATGAAAAAAAAAAGAACTATTTAGCTGGCAGGGGTGGGGGGACACTGTAAGCGTGAGCTTGCGGACGTTGGGCAATGGGTAGCTCGCCGTCCGATAAGGCCCAGGCACGGGTCGATGGCTCGTCGTATTTCACGCGCGCCTCAAAGAGATGTCAGCACAACTGAAAGGGTCCGCTAAGGCCGATGCCTGCCGGGATTGCGGGTTTGTCCGAAAGGGTTACCGTGGCCCCTGACAACATACAGGCAACTGAAGGAAGACGGGTGGGTTTTAGTCAGTAAGAGTCTGACACTCCCTCCCTGACACAAGTTATTTGATAATTTCCAACCCAAAAAAGTGAAGGGAGGACACTCAAAAATTAGCACTTTAAAGCTTAATATTTTGCGAACGGATCCTTGAATCTAAAAATGGTTTCGATACACTCACAATATTTTTGAACGACCTTTCCAACGACACCCCACAACATTGGATAGACGGGAAAAAGAAACATCCCCACTTTACGTATAGGGGAGGTTCCTACCCAAATCATTTTATAGTTTACCACTGTGTTGGCGTGTTTAAGTATACCCATGTCAAATTACGGCTTTCTAGTACTAAGTCTCTGAGCTAAGCCGCGGACAGATGGACAGACGGACATGGCGAAACTATAAGGGTTCCTTGTTGACCACGGAAACCTAGAAAAGCCTTTTCAAATAGGTGTGCTGTTCTTTTAAAAAGTTCTAAGTTATATGGGCAATTCCATTTTCTTGCGCATATCGGCATTGACGATGGGCCTGCTGCGTTGTATTTCTTGATCTAAGTTATATTTGAAATTAAATGAGTTTAATTTATTAAAATTTTATTAAACAGTAATAATAAAAGTTTGTTAGAAGCAACAGTAGGTATTTTAAAATGTGCTTATGATAAAAGTGAAATAGTGAATAAAATATATATCATAGTAACACGAATCATATTATTTTTATTGATTTACGTGACATGTATGTGAGAACTATGTGGGTTATATAATATACATGGTTATTGGTTATACGTCGACATATAACAATTGTAATTTTGGTACAGACAGAATAACTTTCGATATTTAAAATGAAATTAGTAGTGAGCCTAATACTTTTTAAAATGCAAAACCTAACATATAAAAAATATGAAGTTTAAAAAACTTCCGAGCCTTGCTCCAACTAAATAAAAATTTTGGCATGTACAAAGATCTCAATGTCTTTGTACTTACACATTTGTTCTTCAATCTCCTCTCTCAATTTATTGTCAATATCGTATCGACGCTCTGCTAGTACATACACTGCCATACGACGCTGGATACCAATTCCGTCTGTCAAGATTCCTTGGAGAACGGATCCAATCAATTTCGCCTTCGAACTGCCGTACGAGAAGTTATCACATAAGTAATCCGACAAAGCACCGGTATACAGTTCTATTATCGAGTCGAAGTATGTGCTCACAAGTTCACCTACTTCCTTCACTATATATCTTCCGAAGACGAAGCCCACAGTGTCCACACCCTCCGACTTCCTCCTCTTTGGATCAGCAAAAACTTCTGGCATCTGTTTCATACTCTGTCTAATAGCTTTGAAATACAACATTGTTAAATGTATCTTCGTGTACTTTTTGAAGTTTTCTTCTTTCGGCATAAACTTCTGCATCCAAGTTAAGATCCTCTCAATCACTAACAAACACGACGAGTATTTGGTGTCGAAAAATGCAGAATTGTACAGTGAACTCTCTAACACTTGATCCAGCCTTCTGTCGAAATTAGATTCCTTTTCAAATTGCAGCGTGTCCAAGCGTTCTAAAAATCGATTCCCTATCTTCATGAATCTTCTTTCAACATCCTCTTCATTTCTGGACAGCAGCAAGTACCTGACAAATATAGAAGGGTACGGTATCGCCGGAGTATCCTTATCGGTATTGTCGAGAATCTGCAGCAATATGTTTTCAATAGACTCATCGGTTTCGGGAAGAAGTTTCGACAGATTACAAAGCACTTCGGCAGCACTGGAACGGGAGATTTTGTTGATAGCAAGGTACAAGGTAGCGCAGTAATCAGGTTTGATGGTGGATGGGATCCAGTCGGTGTTTCCGAGTAGTCGACGGAGCCTCTCGCGGGGTTTGAAGTCCACACTAGAGAACAGGGGTTTAATGATATCCCATACTCCGGGGTCAGCACTAGCGCCGTGACGGCGGAAGTACGGCAACGCAACATGTAATGCTACCACGGGACGCAACTTCGCTGCTGATGTGAAGGTCTCGAGTAATAAACCCCCCGGCAACGTGGATCGCATACTCAGTGCTAAGGCTACTCTTACCGTGCGTCTTTCAGCCGCTAACGCTCGGGTTGAGCCAGCTCTTTCTATTTCCCGACAGCGCATTACTCGCGTCGCGATAGCTTTTACGCCAGCCTTACGCCATCCCCACTCCGCCAAGTTGACGACAGGGCGGGCTCGGTGCGCGCAGGCTTTTAACGCTGCCGCAAACTTCACATTTTCTTTACCGGCTGCGTCAATTTCACTCAATTCTTTCTCAAAATCTTGGTGCAAGAGACTTGCCAACGGCCGTGCCAACTTTACATTCTTAAGTTTTTCATTTTGTTGTTGAGCAATCTTCTCCTTTAATGCACTTCTGAGATTTACCGTGAAATCCTGTTTTTGGTCAAAGTAAACTACTAGCTTCGACGTGAATCTATCGAAGCTCGTCCGACGATCAGTCAGTATGTCGACAACCCGCTTAAGTTCGAGGACAGACGGATCATGACGGAGAGCATTCACTAGAGCCGCTTCATCTTTGCGGAATTCCATATTAAGTCGCAGCAGCTCGCGGCGTGCAATCCTTATAGTATAAAGCTGCTTCAGTAAAGATCGTGCGACGTCAGCATCATGCAAAGCTAAGGCCACGATTGCCTTCACAGCTGGTGAGGTTGGCTCTACTCGAATACGGTATAATCTTAGAACATTTAGTAAGTGACCGAGGCGCTCCGCGGCGACTGCTGGTTCCACGTCTATAGCAGCCGCTGCCAACATGCTTTGAAGACCGTTAGCAACGCGTACTCGCTCGTCCACCTTTAGGGAATACTCTGACAGCGATGAAAATTCTTTTAAAAATGCATCGCGGACAGTTTGTTCGCATTTGCCAGCTAATAACTGGCGAATGACGACGGCGTGCAATCCCTCGATGCACGCTGCTTCGGAAGGTGCACCGTCGAGCCCAATACCGTGTCCGAAGTCCAGAAAATGTTTCCAGTCATCTGCAGGCAGGCGCCAGACGTTAGCGCGCTTGACGAGGCTGCGCAGTATGGAGGCGCGTGTGTGTGCTGGCTCGTTGCTGTGCCGCACAGCGAGACTCAACACAGCTGATACCGCGTCAGTGCGTCCACCAGTCTTGCTCACCAAAACAAGGAAGATATCACGGCGTCTGTCCACAGAACCTGTAGCACCTAATCGCTGACCCAATTCGTGCAGCGCGCGTTCAAAACCAATAAAACGGAACTCATCGAACAATTTGTCTAAATCTGTTTTCACTCGTAGTTTACAATCATCTTCTTCCAGCATATCATATCGCATCGCACAACGTGCCATACATGGCATAGCCATGCCAACCCTACATTGCATTGCACACTCATCATTCCCGCAGACAGGCATGAAATCCTGGTCATCGAAGACATGTGGACCGGTGTCGGACTCCGTCGGGGGAGAGGGTATCTCGTACGGCCATTTATTTTCACAGTCCCCAACTTCTTTATCAACGAACACTTGTTTCTTAAACGCCGCTCTCTTGTCGGGGCTGAGTCTCTTTATCAGTGGCTCCACGACTTTGTATTCGAACCAACGCTGCAAGTAGCTTGCTCGTGCTAGCTTTAGCACTACTTCCTGACACTCCCCGACACTGAGCCGAGCAGCAAGAGTTGGGATGTGCAGTATATACGCAACGTACAGCTCCAACTTATTTGTAAATCTAGTTTTATGATAGCGTAGGATGTAGTCCGTCGCCATAGGACTCAATCTGTTAAATCTTTCAACATTAAAATACTTCTCCGTGATGTCAAGGAATACTTCTGCATCTGACTTCAGCACACATTTCACGCTCTTGTAGTAGAACTCATCTCGATAGTGGGTTTTTAAATCTTCATCCATTGCCAATGAGTCGAAATATATTTTGGCAACTCTGGGACATTTCTCACACAACACTTTTAATGAATGAGTGGATAATTTAGTTAATATTTTGGGAGCCTCTGCCAGAATGAACTCATTACTGCAGTGACCAAGAAACTTTATGGCAAACTCAAAAGAGTTCTCTTTGTAGTGCTGATAGAACTCCTGACTCATTGCTGGGTCTCGTAAATTGATGTAAAGCCAGTGCTTCATTTTGGTAACTGCTGGCATAATCATTTCTGGGAAGAGAAAATCTTCTAAATATTTAGGGTTAATAATGTCATGGTGGTTTATCAGCCATGTTGATTTCAGGGCTCTGCTCACGTATAACATATCGTCGTCTTTTAAATTACGTATTATGTAGTCTACGTGTTTGAGTTCTTTGGCGAGGTCTATTTTAAAGAGGCGATCAACTGGAGACTCTTCAGGCAGGGCCTCTACATCCTGGATCGTAGCTCCACTTTTCTTAGCTTCACGCACTAAGGAGTTCAGGTACCGATGCCGTTGGCCCAGGTTGTCTCCCAATAACGATACTGGTGGAAACAGCGCCATCTGTAAAGAAATATTACCATCATACATAAAAAATTAGAAACGAAGTAATACAGAAAAATTCAAATAAAAGTAAGTACCTAGGTAAGACCTAAGTACTTACTTTTATTGAAATATTTAGTAGGTACCTATTAAAGAAAATATATTGAAACAACTCCCTTAATCGTTTTAAAAGTTTTTTTGTCTCTGTCATAGTCATATAAATATAATGGTGTTTTAAATTTGTCTAGCGTTAAATTCATCTAGTGATTTGTGGTGCAAATGGGCCTTAAACATCAAAAATATAAAAAAATAAGCTTTGTGAGAAGGCAATCGAAAGCCTTTACCCCGAATCACAGATAATATAATACTACGCCCAAATCAAGGCAAAAACTATTTTTTAAAAACCGACCAAGTGCGTGTGCGTACAATGAAGGGTTTCGTAGCTGGGATGAATTCATCCCAAGTAAGGGTGGGTCGTTACGTGATTTTCGCGAAACGTAACGTAACTAGTGACTTCGAAGGCGTCACGGGTTTTGAAAACTAGTGATTTTAGTAACTAGTTATTTTTCAAATTCTATTCGGTGATTCAACACGGTGATTCTATCGAAGTATTACAGTGTGTATCGAAGTGTTATTTGCGAAATGAAAATATAAATAATACGTTACATATGTATCACTAACTTTAAGTTTTTGAAACGAATAAGTTTTTGTAGCTAGTTATGCAGTTACATTATTAACGTAATACTAAAGTTATTACGCGCGAAAGAAACAATTTGCGCTCGCAAAGTACTTTTGTTTCGTTTCACTCTTTTCATTCGATCACTGCATTGTGATGTTACTAGTTACAAAAATCACTTGTTTATGTGTGACTCGAAACTAGTTATTCGGCTACATGCTAGAGGTGGGCCAAAGACTACAATAGTATACTGAGGTGGGCAAAGTGTATCATATTTGCGATTGGATCATTTGCATTTGGATCACTGAAATGATCCGAATCACTGATATGTTTCATTTGGCTCATCGGCTCAAAGGATATCAGTTATGAAAATAAAATGTCTTAGGTAAGGTATTTAGGTACCTATACCATAGAAAGTCCGTTACCTACTACGAAGTACGAACACGTAGAATTTTTATTTACACACACATTAATCACAGAAAGAAAATCATTGTCACAAATACTTAAAATTAGCCAGTTTTAAATCGAAGTTAGCAATACTATTTACACACGCTAGTTTTATTCACCGAGAGTCTGACACAAAAATCACTTATCTAGCCTTACTCACTTATAAACCTATTTACGTTTACATCAATATAATTATGTCACAGTCAATTCTCCAACTGCAATTGTAGGTTTGTAATCGTAAAAAAATATTTTTAAGTGATAAAACTTTATATCGTTAATTTGCGGACTTTTCCTTTACTTGTGTTGCAACTTGTGCAACACCTTGCTTCTTGCCAAATTTCCGCATAGGTTTTCATTTATTTGTACCAAAATATGTCGCTTGTCTTAAAAGCTTAATTTTTTTGAGCTCATAAGTCCTTAAGGCCGCGGACTCGAACTCAGCGGGCAACGCGTAGTTTTATATGGAACCGCTCGCTCCCCGCGCCGCTGCTTTCGGGGCCTGTTACATATAAATCTATGCATTTGAACGCGCAGCTGTCGCCGCGCTACCCTTAAGATTCGAGGCAGAAGCCTTGGACCTACGTATTTGATATTTATTTCAACTTGATACCTACATGCATTCCTGAGAACAAGTCTTGACAGACAGACAGACGGACAACGAAGTGATCCTTTATGGGTTCTGTTTTTTTTTTCTTTTGATGTAGGGAACCCTAAAAATAAGAACTTAACCGAAGGTTGGCTTTAAGGGGTTTTCACCACAAATCACTTAATACATGTATTTATGTTTACATATAATAACCACAAAAAATATTCGAAACATAGTTCTGTCTCCATCATTGGCGTCATATTGATAAAATAAAATAGAAAAGAACTGAACAGCGGTAGATGTTATTTGTGGTGCAATGCAAGTGACCAAGACCCAATTATTTTTTTACAAATTCTTGGTTTTCTTTGACCACAGTAAAAGTGAATAAGAATAATTATTTGTAAATGAAACAGTGTACCTATGCAATTTCAGGCAATATAAGATAATTTTGACTAGATGTCTTAGGACAATTTATAACTAACATTATATGGACAGAAATGTCTGTAATAAACAAACATTAATTTCCTATATTCCTCCTTTTCCTATAATACATGCTGGATTTTCTGTTTAGAACAATATTGGGTAAGTAACCAGTTCCTATTTAAACTCCTTTTACCGTATTTCCCCCGTTTCTTATCCCCAAAATCGATTGTAATAGTCTAGTTAATTTTTATAGATAATTTATATATTTTTTAATATATTTTTTTTTAATTATTTGGTTTACATAAGTGCACACTACTAAATTGTTAGTTACTATTACAACATCCATAATGGATGAATGGATGACCCCTGTAACACAGGTTTTCCTAGCATGGGGGTCATTGTTCAATATTTTGTATCAGGCTATTTCCATGTGTAATTAAGTGTCAACCTGTATCTGTATAGTTTTTACGTCAAATAAATATATATATATATATATTCTATTGTTTTTTTTTTTGTTTCTATTGACATGATGAGTAAGTTGTTATTGTAGGTAAATCGCTGTCCACTGCAAATAAAATGGTAATATGCTACAACAATACTTTTAAGGTTATTGCATATTTGATATTAAGAGGTCCGATTACACTCTGTCATTTTTTTTCATTGTTTTTCTACGGTTATTTCAGAAGTTACAAGATTTTAAGGTGTATTGTGATTAATGTAAAAAATCACTTTTTTTATATTTGAACAATTCCACTATGTAATATACCAGATATTGTAAAAGGCTTTGCTACCCCATGTTATAGCTATAGATCATATAATATGCTACATGTTGTGTTCACTGTTTTCATTTATTGTTTACACAAATTGTAATTAAAATAGTAAACAAAAGAATAACCAAAATATAAAAAGGAGTTGACCCACCCATCAGTGATGAGCATGTATTACCTAGAAGTTTATATTATAGTACTCTATGCCTAGAAGTCATAAACATAGATAATACGCTTTAATACGGGTCATAATAATAATTATGTTAAACGTACATTGCTTGTTGCACTAACGACCTGTCGGACTAATGACCTGTCGACCTTACGACTTGTCAATCCAATGACATGTCGCACACACAGATTTTAGAGTCTGGTCCACTGACGTATCTGGTCGCACATCTGTTTGTCGAACTAATGACATACACTCCATGTTAATACTCGTCGTTCGTATTCATGACATCATGTTTTTGGCAAAAATTTTATAGTCCTTTCACAGCTGTTATTATTTTAACGTTGCCGACAGAGGTAAAATATCTGTGAAAGGTCTACACAAGTTTTGTAACACCTACAACACAATCCATACCTTTTTGTTTTGTTCAAATACCTATCTAGTAGGTAATAATTATGTTGAAAATGAGTCACTTTTCTCTCACTTCACTGCACTAAGTAATGAAATTACACCAACTTATTCATTCACTGATTCTCATCGATCAGATGGAAAGGAACGGACGGAGAGAGAATAACTATATTACTTGACAAAACCGGCTGCTAGATGTTATTTTGGAAAATGATCCATCGGCTAGTGATGGGCGAGTCGAGTTATTTAACTCGAGTAACTCGATTCAAATCGTAAACGAGTCAACTCGAGTTCAGTTTGACCAATTCGAGTCAACTCGGTCGATCGATACCTCGCCCGAGCCCGCGCAACTCGAGCGCTCTCCCGCCGCGCGCCGTTGCATGATTCACTGTTCACATCTCGCTCTACTCGATGTGAGTTGGGTGAAATAGCAATAGCATGCGCGTTGCGTCGTAAGTTGCGTAAAGGCTCCTACAAACAGGCGCGACAAGCGACGCGACACAAAGATACGTCGGCGGCGTCGCGATGCGCGACGAGCGGTGTCTTTGTGTCGCGCCTTTTTGTAGGAGCCTTTACTCGTTCGGGGAGGCTCCCCGAACGAGTAAAGGCTCCTGACCGAGCTCCCCGGGGGAGCTTGGTCAGGATCGGAATTGCGAGTAAAAACCGCGGTAAATGTTTATTTTGACTTGTATTTTAACATTTGTTGTTTTATTAGTTGGCTACCTGACCTTGCTTGTTGCTTACTTAGTGACCTGTTTTGTTTTGTTTGTTTATAATGGCACCTAAAAGAAGTGTGGCGTGGGAGTTCTTTGTTAAAAACAATGAAAATAACAAAGTGACATGCAAATTGTGTTCATCTGAAGAATATAATTAGGTAGGTACGTAAGAAATATGACAACATTAGTAAACCATATTAAGAAAAAACATTTATTTAGTTCAGTACACTGAAGCCATTGGACAAAATTTACCTCGTGATTGTGTACCTGAACAGAGTTTACAGAGTTCTAGTAATTCACCTCTTCAAAAAAATATGAATGATATGATTTTACCGCCATCGCCGCAGACGTGCTATCGCCGAGTTGCCAAAGCCCAATTGTTTTAGATATGCAGCCACTACAAATAGTTGAAAATTAAGTTTTAAAAAGTATTCGCAGAGATTAAATCCGGATTATGTGTTGCCATCACGAAAAAAAGTTGACCCATATGCTGGAAGATAAATACCGATTATCCAGTTCAGAAGTTAAAGGAAAATTACAAGGTGTAGAACATAAATAGCCCTGACAACAGATATATGGAGTTCAAATAGTCAAAAGAGCTTCACAAGTGTAACTGCACATTTTGTTAAAGACTCAAAATTGTACTCTATGGTAGTTTCAACGACTGAACTTTCCGAACACCATAAACTCAAACTCAACTCAAAGTATTTATTTCAAATAAACCTATTATAGGCACTTTTGAATTGTCAAGGGGTCGTTCAATCAGAAAGATGAAGCTAGTTGTCCATTCCAAAGCGTAATAGGTACCTATGGAGAAGAACGGGCAAGAAACTCCATGGACACTTTTAAATCACAATATGGTTACAAAATATTGGTTACGTTATTTTATGTTAAAGTTATAAATGTGAGAACGATGAAGAACGATAAAAGTGTCCGTAATAAAAAATAAAATAAATAAAACAATTAAAAAATCAAATTAAAATAAGCCATGGCAGGTAGAAGATGACCAGTCCCTACTGACAGCGCCCGTTCACGAACATGACGCATGGATTAGCACCATTCAGCTCAACCATTTTGAAGGGAGCTAAATGATACAACACACGCCACCGTCAGCGAGATATTAGAGTGAGCATAACATATTCTCAGCCGCAAGGGCACATTCAATCAATGAAAGACGTACCTAGTAAATGGTAACTTTATAGTAGGTACATAGTACTCACACGTGTTATGGAATTATACAATGCTAAGGGATTGAATTTATACAATGCAAAGATTTTTTAAATCTTCAGCAACTCCAACAGTATCATCAAACGCTAATCAATTAGTTTATGCGCCCTTGTGGAGCAGTACCAGCGTTTAGCCAAGCATTTATATCAGCGATGTAATCCCCCAACTTATAATATGCTTGGCTGCATAGTGCGCGTTTTACATAAGATTTAAATTTCGTTTCATTCAGTTGAAGTATGTGGGGAGGTATTTTATTGTAACATTTTAAACAGTACCCCATGAAAGATGAGTCCACTTTAGCCAATCTGAAACCTGGTTGAACTAATTGGTCCCTATTTCTAGTGATATAATTGTGTCTTGCACCTCTTTTACTAAAAAGATGTAGATTTTCCTTACGTACATAATGTTTTCATAGATATATTGACAAGGTACCGTCATGATGTTAATATCTTTAAACAGTTCCCTTAGATCGTCGCGCCTGCGGAGGCCATATATGACTTTGATGGCTCTTTTCTGCAGAATAAAAATAGACTCGATGTCTGCAGCCCGACCTCATAGTAAAATACCGTACGACATAATACTATGAAAGTAACTGAAATAGACTAGCCTCGCGGTATCTACATCAGTAAATTGACGTGTTTTTCTCACAGCATATGCTGCTGAACTTAGCCGTCCTGAAAGGGATGCTAAATGAGAACCCCATTGAAGCCTTGAGTCGAGCGTGATCCCCAGGAAAAGTTTTATCGACAAATTCTAGTTTCTCTTGATTCAATACTATCTCACAATTACTACTTTTGACATTTGGTAAAGAAAATCTTATGCATCTAGTTTTTTTTAATATTAAATTATTATTAATTTTAATATTAAATTATTATTTAATACTAAATTATTAGCAGTGAACCAATTTTGGACTTGCAGTAGGGCGTTATTTACGTCGTCAAGATTTGATGCACGTCTATTAATTTTAAAAATTAAGGAAGTATCGTCAGCAAATAAAACCATTTGTGGTTGGGTTTTTAACAAATGGGGTAGATCGTTAATATATACTAAAAAGAGTAAAGGACCTAATATCGATCCTTGTGGTACACCCATTTTTACTTTTAAAGCGAGTGAATTGACACCATTTATTTGAACTTGCTACTGTATATCATTTAAATAAGATTTTACTAAACTAAGCGCAAGTTTTCCAAGTCCATAATGCTCAAGTTTCGCGATTACGGTTCCGTGGACGAAGCAATCAAATGCCTTCGAGAGGTCACAAAAAATTCCTATAGTGTCTTGGACCTCTTCCCACGCCGTAAATATGTGCTTTAATAAGGTGACACCGGCGTCAGTCGTACAACGCCACTTGGTGAAACCATACTGTTGATCATGTAAGATTTTATTGGTGTTAAAATGATTGAGCATTTGATTAAGCATTACACATTTGTTTTAAAGTGGTACCAAACCCCCCCGTACCATCCGCATGAACCCCAAATAGACGGGGGTGGAGATATGGGGGGCAAAACATATTTTTTGACGAGGCAACCGGACGAAAATGCGGTTGCTTTGAAGTTTATACCCTATTTTTGTAATAAAAATATTTGCCATCCGAAACACGTGGGCCGTTTTATTATTCAAAAAAAAAAAACAAGTTATGAGGCAACCGCTCCAAAACTGGTGAGCTTATTTATTGGTACCACTAGATCTTGTAAAAAAAATGCCATCCGATTCTCATGCTTCAAAGTTGCCAAAACAGCCTTTTTTGCGAATTTTTTAAACAAAAATCGAAAAAAAAGGCGTGTTGGCACTCCGGGAGTGCCGACAGAAGTGAAAACTTGAACAAGATCGCCTTGGTGGCAGAAATATACTTGTATAGAACATTGGTCCGTAACGTTATCTAAATAAAGAACACAATCACGTTTAAAAAAAAAAACTTCCGAAACCTTTAAAAATATTTGCTTAGTACATTGATCCGTAACTTAATATAAATGAAAAGCATAATTGTGTTTAGAAAACCTTTAAAGTAAAAATACTTGCATAGAACATTGATCCGTAACATAACATAAATAAAGAGCACAATCGCGTCTGTATGTATGGCTAGCTGTCAAATTATAAGACACTGGAGATCAGCGCCATCTGAAGTGAGCAAGTGGCAGTTTTTAACCAAAACCATTTCGTTTGGTGTAAGGGGAGCCATTTTGGGGAGAAAGGGAGTGGTGTAAAATAGAAAAAAAATCCTTGTAATACTTTTAAAAAAAAATTGAAAATAAAACATGAAAACAAACAACCATGAGTAATCAGCACACTAACAGCTATTAATCAAGCACTTAGCAGGTAGTCACAAAAAGGTCTGGCAAGTAGAATTTAGCGATAACTCTCTAATTTTTTAAATTAATCTAATTTGTACTTAGTGTTGTAAGTTAATAATTATACTCTCTAATTATCGTTATCACTTATTTCTTCATCTTCTGATGAATAATCAGCAGTATAGTCCTGCAGCGGCATGTTAACATTGGGTCTAGGGATTTGAACAGGATTTAAAGTAGGGGCTATTATTAAATTTAACACTGCAGAACGCAGGCCACCTGTTTTGTTTTTGGAAACCTCTCTTAGGCTGTTTGTTGAAGTGTCAGTCAACAATCTTACTTAGCAGATCGTCAACTCTTCTCCTTTTCGTTTTATCACTGGACTGTCAAACTCTACTTTGACGTCCAGCAGTTGAAGGTGCAGTGGAAGGAGATAGCTGTGCATGCTGAAGGGACACCTTAAACTCGAAATCTTTTGACATTCATTCTTAATTTTTTGCCAAAAAAACATCGCCGATCTTTTTATGAGTGTACCATTTTTTTTCTAAATTTGCGCTAAATGCGCTGATTGACTTTTTCAGAGCCCTGGTAGAATCTTTACTACCGGATAGATCGTATTTGGAAGATGGTAGAATAAACAGTTCGCTATTCTGGTTTTCTTTGCCCTGTTTAAGCCATTCCTCAAAAATCTTGAGATTGAGAACAGGTGTTGCAGAAAAAAAAAATTGTTCCACAGCAGTCCACAAGCTAGATTTATTATTATTTGAAAGAAGAGAGTTCAAGCTACCATATATGTAAGTTTTAGGTCTGTGACACGCGTTGGGAATGCTTTCCGTGTCCAAAATATATAAGAAAATGGGATTTTTTTTAAAAATTGATTTAATATAATTAAATAACCATTTGTAACTTGCTAACTTTTTTAACCTCAAAAACCATCACTAAATTAAACCAAGACCACTTACCATTTCACCGCCACGGACTTCAATAGAAGTTCCAGATTTTCGTGCCACCAGCGCCACGACTTCATTAGAAGCTCTTCATTTTAACTATGTTATACTTAATAATAAATTTACTGTATTTAACAGGTTTTTTTTTTATTTTATTATTTAAAAGCACTGTCGAATAGCCTGATTTTTTTTATTTTACCAAACAAAAGAAGCCTTTAATTGTCTTAAAATTGGCAAAAACAAAAACTCCGAACATTTTTAATATCTTCAGAACGCCAAGGACTTTATATATAGTCGGCCAGTGATGTGACGCGAATGTTAACACTGTTTGATTTCGCCCGTAGAAATATTTATAAATACTACTATCGAAAACAATTTAAGGTCAATAAAATATGAGCTTAGTTAACTACTTTACAACAAAGGGAAAATTTACCAATTAAGACCTTCAGATGGGTGCCGATCCGGAATTAAATAATTCTTGTTATTGTTCACCAAACTTTGTCGATAAATTATATTCCCATCTCTACAAAAAAGTTAGTTGTCACTGCCCCGAGCGCCACGGATTACTATAGAAGTCGTTCTGTGACGTCATAAGCGTACGAGTGTCAAGGTCACTTTTGCATAGTGCAACAATGTAAACGGGAAAGCGCGCACGCCTCCTTCTTTCCCGCTTTGCTTGTGATAAGAACAAAATGATTTTAATTGTATTCTATTGTATGACTAAAGTGGAGGATATTGACACAGATGATTCTGATGTACTTAACTCCATCTAGGTAATAATCATAGTCTTTCCATAGTTTAAGATAACAGTTCATTTTAGTCACCCAAACCCATAATCCACTATCTTTATTTCCATATCCTGCAATGGTCCTACCTACACCAACCGAAGTTTGTCCTTATGGTAATCGTAAGTTGGTGACTCATTTAATTAATTAATTAAAAATAGCCTCTTGCATGCTTTCCAAAAGACCGGGACCCCAGGGTTCCCAGAAATTTCCAGACGGCGCGTTGTGTTCCACGCGCGCCTCAAAGAGATGTCAGCAGATTTGAAGGGGTCCACTAGGGCCGATGCCTGCCGGGGTTGCGAAGAAAACCGAAAGGGGGATCGTGGCCCCCGGCAACAGGGCAACCGAAGGAACACGGGTGGGTTTTAGTCAGTAAGAGTCTGACACGCCCTCCCGCTCCGCCCAGAGCGGGAGAAGTTATTTGATGATTTCCCACCCTCAAAAAAAAAAAAAAAGGTTTCCCAGAAATGTCAGGAGACGTAAAAATAATAATAACGGTTATTCATCAAAAAGTAAGAAAAAACACGGGATAGACAAAAATGAGAGAAAGGAAGACCATAGACATCCTTAATTAGAATTGAATGTAACGTGCTCTGTGAGCATTGAGATAGTAAAAACACGGAGGCGCCGCGATATTCTATACATAAGTTTGCTTATACAAATATGGGTGAAAAACGAACTAGAATGTGAAATATCGTGTTATTTCACTCTTTCTAATGTGGTAATCGTATTTGATAAAAGAGACAACAATATTTCAGTTGTTCCTCATAATGGCAACATTTTGTTGAGACGTAGTAACAGTTGTAGGTAAGTACCATATCCGCCATAATATGCGACAAGTTCATGGTAGTTCTGCTGTCAAGTGGTTGTTTACTTTTTGTTTTATTGAGATTTGTGAGAAAATTACGTGGAGTTTTCCTTTAAAACTACATACTTATATACGTTGGAAAACACCAATTCAACATGCCTGTGTGTTGTATTGTGAAGTGTGGTGCAAGAAAGAAGGAAAATCAACCTCAATTATCTTTGCACAGGTTAGTAGCCGGTTTTCATGCAATAAATAGTACATAAAGTGATAAACTTTCGATGAAGAAATTGCTAGGTGATCATTAAATACGGCTCAAATTTTAATATATGGGATTATTTTCGGCCAACAGACCTTTTTATTATTTCATAATTTCATTCGTTTGTTTACAATGATATGTCATGGTGGAATAGTGTTGTACCGTTTCCGTAATAGTTTCTGATACTAGTTCCTTCGCTGCGCTGAAATGATATTGCTAGGTCCGGCCCGTGGTTTACAGCAAACTGTACTCTTTGGTTCATAGCACCGAGAGACCGTTCCGCAGAGTTTTATGTAGTGTATACGATTTTTTGTTGAAGTTTTTAAGATGAACAATACTGTAGAACATACATTTTATGTAACTTTTATGATTTCCGTGGCGCACGCTAATAAAGATCCCAGTCCGCATGATTTTATCCGACATCTTCAACAATAATCGTCAAATTTCAGCCAATTTACACAAAACTTTAATGAATTATACACTAAAACCTTCCGCATGAATCACTCCGTCCATTAGTGAAAATTGATTGAAAATCCGTTTAGTAGTTTTTGAATTTTTCGCGTTCAGACAGACAGAAAAACAGACAGACGCGGCGGTGTACTTTGTTTTATAATATGTAAGGATGTGTATTATTCCGAATGTTCATTTATGATAAAATTGTTAAAAATTTAATTCACTAATGCCCGTTTTCACCGACAGCTAAGTGACACTTAAATGAATACCTAAATAAAACTGCACTGTTTTTCAACTCTCAGCGCTGAGTCTACCGTTGAAAATCCAACAGTGAACTTTTATTAGGGATTCATTTAAGTGTCACTTAGTGAAGGTGAAAACAGGCATAAGACTTGCATGCTCACTCGATACTAAATATTTGGCTTCGTTTAAACGTTCACTTGCCAAACATTAGGTTTGCGTTACAAATATTTGTGAAAACTTTATTTGCTAAGTAATAATTCTATAAATGAAATTATACTTATGCGGAAAATTGTTTGAGAAGTGATAAATTGTCAATACTCGTTTTTTTCTGTTACAACGGACTATTAGCTAATATTTTTTTAAATATGATTCAACCGTGATATCTAGTAAGATTCGTAATACTATTACGTACTAGTATCGATACTCGAAATAGTAACACCATGTTCCCTGAATGACACAACCCTAGCATTGGCAGCCATTTTATGCGACATTTTGAGTTGTAGGTATGCACCTTTTTTTTGTAGGTATTTCCAGTCCATACTTATTAAATGTCTATGGCTCTGAGCGCCAAGGACTTGAAATGAAGTCAATGGATGACGTCATGAACCTAATAGAGATGATACCACATTTCTTATAGTTCTAATTGAGTTATGCATTTTTTTCTTAAAGTCTTATTATTTATACTGATTTTTCTTACTAAAGATACTGTGAAATAAAACAAATATGGAAATATTGAGTCAGTTTTTATTTATAGGTATTCGTAAATTTATAAATAAAGCTTAACGTAGGTGTATAAATCTCATTTATCGATAGGACGATACCCTCATCATTACTTTTACAGGTAGATAGATTTTTTTTAAGAAAATAACCTGCTTTGGGTTTTAAGTTTTGCCCAATGGAGTTTTTTAATTTGTGACGCCCGGACCAAAACAGAGACGCGACGAGAGGGGATGAGATATGTTTTAAATTAGGTCAATGTGGGTAAAATATTATTTTGTAAGTTGAATTTGGTTGACTATAACTGGTACTTTTAACTACTTTTATATAAATTTAACGGTTGTAAGCGATTAAGAATTTAATTGTCTTTTTATACATCCATTCGAAACAACAGAACTGCCTTATATATTTAACTAAAAATGTTTTTTTTTTTAATTCGGTCTTTAGACGGATTTTCCCGAAAATTGGAGCAAATTCGTCTCGTAGAAATTTTTCCTAGAATAAGGTAGTTATTTCAAAAGTATACAATTTGTAAACAAGTAAATGCAGACGTTAAAGAAAAATGTTCTGTCACATCTTAAACATAAGGCTGAATTTACATATTATTTACAAAAAAAAATTTTGGAGGCTAATATTTATAACCAAGAATTATGAACCTTTTCAAAAAGGTTGAAAAATTATTCAAAGATTTTATACTTGCTAAAAATCATTAGTTTACTTTCAGGTACCTGAAAGTAAAATTCTAATTAGGTACTTAAATAAAAATCGAATGCCGAAAATAAATGGTTTATTTAATTCTTATATATATAATTTTAATAGTAGTATTAAAAATGGCTCACATAATTAACAAAACAATAACGATCAGGTCAAAAGTTTTAGAGAAAAGTAACAATAGACACATAGTTCTGGTCGACTTATGCAAAAACTAAAAATAGGATAGATGAAAAAGGTTTACCATATCTGGAATTGTAGAATTCCGGTATATTATATGACGATTTAACCCCTTTGATATTAGACGGATTTTCCCACTCGTCCATTTTGAGGTTACATATTTTTTACAACAATTAATTCAGTATCCACTGGTTTTTATTTAAAACAAATAGAAAAATCCATTGAAACACATATTAAACTACAAAATGTGCATACTCAAAAAGTCGTAACTTGTGAAATTGAATATTTACCTTTTAAGAAACGGCAGCACTCTACACTTGAGTATCGAGTTCGGAACACAACTAAAGTAAAACTAGGAGTGAGGCGTATTTATCAGAACAGGTATTTAAAAATAACAATTGTTCCTAACAATATATCTGTTACTTAAAATAACAGACCCTTGAAGACTGTTACCGCAGCTGTTACTGTTAATTCATACAATCTCACACAGACTGTTATTACGACTGTTACAGATGTTCTATGTCACGAAGTCCGTTTGGCTATGAATGTTGTCAAGCGTGCACATGCACATTGTTTATGTGTGCGTAACCTCGAGAGCGTTCAGTGTCGATCGGGACACGGTCCGGATCAATAGTGGTTTTTAGTTCGCGCCAAATTGTTTCACGGAGTAAGGTCAGCATGGCAACAAAACGAAGAAGAGTTGTCCATAGTGAGGTAATATTTATTTATACGTTTTCAATTAAAATGTTATACAAAGATACTTAATATAGCAATAGAAGTATTTATAAAATGAATGTTTTTGTGTGTTATAAAATGTTTATATTACTTAATTATTTTGATTACATTTTGTTTTAGGGTCGAAACATGATAGCTAGTGTTTATCATTTTCTGCGAGAAGAATATGAATTTACAAAATCATTAATGGAACTCAACTGTGATTTGTCTCATTTACGAGACATTACACGCCGTACAGCTGAAGCTACGGGTGTGAGCCAAAAAACAATTCAAAGAATATTAAAAGAAGAGAAGGAATTGCCATCCACTTCATCAAAATTCACTTCACCTATGAATAAAAGGAGAAAGCGAGATAATAAAGTGGATATAGATAATTTTACAGCTGATGTGGTTCGCAGTACTGTACAAGATTTCCATATTGTCCATAAAGAAATTCCAACATTAGCTAAGTTAAGAACAGCATTGAATGAAAAAATCGGATTCGAAGGTTGTTTAGAAACTGTTCGCAAGTTACTGTTGAAATTAGGTTACAAGTGGCACAAAACAGAGAACAACCGTAAAGTCTTGACGGAGCGTCATGATATACAAATGTGGTGTCTAAAATATTTAAAAAAAATAACAGAGTACCGCTCTCAAAGTCGGCCCATTGTCTACACCGATGAGAGCTACGTCCTTTCGACACACGTGCGAAACAACACCTGGGCAAAAAAAAAGGAAAGAACTCCGTTTTTAAAAAAAATTAGCACAGGCACTCGCTTTATTTTAGTGCACGCGGGAACCAAGGATGGTTTTATTGAAAATGCTTCCTTGGTTTATAAGGCCAACTCAACAGCTAGTGATTATCATTCAAATATGAGCTATGATAACTATGTAAAATGGCTAAATGAAAAGTTGCTACCCAATTTACTTCCGCGCTCTGTCATTGAACACACACGGGCTGAACGACTACCGACGCAATCTACAAAGAAAGCCGATATACAGCAATGGCTCAGGGATAAGAGTATAGCATTTGATGAATCTCTTCTTAAATTGGAATTGTACGATACAATAAAGAAGTACAAAGCCCAACACGTAATCTACAAGATTGTCGATTTTATAAAAAGCAAGGGTTTTGATGTCTTACGCCTTCCCCCTTATCACCCAGAATTAAATGCGATTGAAAATATTTGGGGGATCGTTAAAAATTATGTCGCATCTAAAAATATCGAGCAAAACATGACGAATACGGAAAGACTGATCAATGAAAGTTTGGGCCAAGTTAGCAGTGAAACGTGGCAAAAAACTTGTGCTCATGTTGAAAAAATTGAAAAAGACTACTTGAAATATTTTGATCTCGATTTTGAATTTATAATCAATGTACAAGATGATTCTGACGACAGCAAAACGGAATCGGAAATCGAAAATTTATCTGATAGTGATTGAAAATACTGAATAGTCCTACTTGTTTCGTTTCCATTCTGTAACACCAATGCTTAATTAAATGCCTACATATTCTTAATATTTTTGTATTTATTGCAACCTAATCTAATTTATTTACAAAATGTATATACTTTTAAAACCAAAATTTTATTTAGATTATTAAATCTCGACTTGAATATATATCAGATTTTTTTGCTAACGTTACCTACTTTTACACACACAAGCGCGCTTGTCGGGATACGTCACTACTACAATCAAAGCCGAACGGACTTCGTGAAATAGAATATCTGTACTTACATACACACTCACACAAAGGAAGAAACATTGCAAGGTTAACAATTTCTTTGTCTTCCTCATTAAGGAATGACCCTTGCTAAAACGACACCTATTACTTACTTCGAAATATGTTTACTTCTCACTCTTACTAAAGCGGTTAAACTACGCTAAAAAGAGAAGCACTTAGTATTTATTAGCCATAAAAATACAGTTGGTGGTCTTACTAAAACAAACACTTACGAAAAAGTGACTCCTAAATTAGATATTGTTACCTGTTACTGACCAGTTACCATTGTAAAACAAACTTAAAAAGAATAGAAATAAAGAAGATATTCAATTCATATTTAAATACGTATTTATCGCCCGTACAAAAATAACAGGCTGTTATTTAATAACAGATATTTGGATCTGTTATTTTTGTGTAACAGTAACAGTGATAACAGATATCGTGCTTAAGCTGTTACAACCCATCTCTACTTCAAACGTTATTTTCGCTCTTGTAGACAACGTTGCTCCATCTATGTAGGTATTATAATAATTAGTACTAAAAACTGTTTTATCGACCGAATCAGTAACAGCGTAACTATTCTAGAATTATAGTAAATGCATGTGTTTGGAATTGCTCCGTAGACGGAATAGCCCAAGAATACTATTATTTTTCGTTAGTTAAGGTCAATACTAACGAAAAATAATAGTAATCTTTCAAATTTCAATGAACAGAACCACACATGAGTGGACCTGTCCAGTCAGGACAGGTCCACTCATGTGTGGTTCTTTCCTCAAAATACCTTTTCAGACACCAATCTACATGGTCTTCACATGATTTGATCAAGATTATGTCTGGACTTTAAAAGAGACTGCGACCTCTGAGCTTGTTTCGGCCTTTCTTCTCAGAGTAGTCCGATAGGAAGCGGCGACCTCATCTAGTTTTGAAAATATTGTTGACGTGTAAGTGTTTGTAAAAACCTGTTTACAGAAAATAAAATAATTTCAATTATTTAATTTCAGAATCCTGCTTTTTCGTTATACACTTTTTTCTATTTATATATTTTGCTGTGATTATGGTAGTGTCCTATAAACTGCGTAATAAATGTATTATCTTTTCAACTTTCTGATATCGCTAACAATAGAATATTAAATAACTTTTAATAGAAAACAAAAAGTGTCTGACTGCGAGTGTAAACTCATCATCGGCTCAGTTAAGACATTTTGCGCTCAACGCTTCCTTAGCGTTGCATTTGAAGTAGTATTACGGACCATTGCTATGGCCTGTGACATCTGAAGAACATACTTCTATTAGCTTAATTACCAGGGGTGGTAGACCCACCACCTCTTATAGCAATCTTACATCACGTACTTATAGCTTATTTTCTTATCTCTTTCCCAAACTTAAGATTAAAATAAAACTGCTAAAAGAGGATAGATAGGCCTCCTGAAAAATTCAAAATGATCACGTGATAAGTACTGTGCCATAAGTCTAATATCCTGCATTTCTTTTTCCTATCCCAAACACTTGTGTTACTTCCGAGAGGAGCTCGTGGCTAAATAATAACAGCCACACGGGTCGATCCATTTGGCTAACCTACGCTTGCCGGGGTTGATCTGTGGATGGGTGACGTCTTTACATATAGACTCTTCCGCGCCTCGGAAAGCACGTTAAGCCGTTGGTCCCGGCTGTCATTCGTGGATCTTTGATAGTTGTTACGGGTTGTCAGAAGCCCGAAAGTCTGACAACCAATCTTACCAAGGGGTATCGTATTACCCAGTTACTGGGATGTGGAGGTTAGATAGGCAGTCGCTCCATGTAAAATACTGGTATTCAGCTGCATCCGGTTAGACTAGAAGCCGACCCCAACGTAGTTGGGAAAAGGCTAGGCAGATTGAAACACTTGTGTTACTTCAAATTCTCCTCTTAACTTGAAAGGCTGGCTCAGCCTACTAACCGCCGCGCATATAACAATTGTAATTTTGGTACAGACAGTACAACTTTGGATATTTAAAATGAAATTATTAGTAATCTTAATATTTTTTTCAAAGCAAAACCTAACATAAAAAATATAAAGTTTAAACGACTTCCAAGCCTTGCTCCAACTTAATAAAAATTTCGGCATGTACAAAGATCTTAATGTCTTCGTACTTACACATTTGTTCTTCGATCTCCTCTCTCATTTCATTGTCAATATCGTATCGACGCTCTGCTAGTACATACACTGCCATACGACGTTGGATACCAACTCCGTCTATCAAGATTCCTTGGAGAACGGATCCAATGAATTTCGCCTTTGAACTGCCGTACGAGAAGTTATCACATAAGTAATCCGACAAAGCACCGGTATACAGTTCTATTATCGAGTCGAAGTATGTGCTCACAAGTTCACCTACTTCCTTCACTATATATCTTCCGAAGACGAAGCCCACAGTGTCCACACCCTCCGACTTCCTCCTCTTTGGATCAGCAAAAACTTCTGGCATCTGTTTCATACTCTGTCTAACGGCTTTGAAGTACAACATTGTTAAATATATTTTCGTGTACTTTTTGAAGTTTTCTTCTTTCGGCATGGACTTCTGCATCCAAGTTAAAATCCTTTCAATCACTAACAAACACGACGAGTATTTAGTGTCAAAAAATGCAGAATTGTACAGTAAACTCTCTAACACTTGATCCAGCCTTTTGTCGAAATTAGATTCCTTTTCAAATTGCAGCGTGTCCAAGCGTTCTAAAAATCGATTCCCTATCTTCATGAATCTTCTTTCAACATCCTCTTCATTTCTGGACAGCAGCAAGTACCTGACAAATATAGAAGGGTACGGTATCGCCGGAGTATCCTTATCGGTATTGTCGAGAATCTGCAGCAATATGTTTTCAATAGACTCATCGGTTTCGGGAAGAAGTTTCGACAGATTACAAAGCACTTCGGCAGAACTGGAACGGGAGATTTTGTTGATAGCAAGGTACAAGGTAGCGCAGTAGTCAGGTTTGATGGTGGATGGGATCCAGTCGGTGTTTTCGAGTAGTCGACGAAGCTTCTCACGGGGTTTGAAGTCCACACTAGAGAACAGGGGCTTAACGATATCCCATACTCCGGGGTCAGCACTAGCGCCGTGACGGCGGATGTACGGCAACGCAACATATAATGCTACCACGGGACGCAACTTCGCTGCTGATGCGAAGGTCTCGAGTAATAGACCCTCTGGCCACGTAGATCGCATACTCAGTGCTAAGGCTATTTTTACCGTGCGTCTCTCAGCCGCTAACGCACGGGTTGAGCCAGCTCTTTCTATTTCCCGACAGCGCATTGCTCGCGTTGCGATAGCTTTTACGCCAGCCTTACGCCATCCCCACTCCGCCAAGTTAACGACAGGGCGGGCTCGGTGCGCGCAGGCTTTTAACGCTGCCGCAAACTTCATATTTTCTTTACCGGCTGTGACAATTTCACTCAATTCTTTCTTAAAATCTTGGTGCAATAGACTTGTCAACGGTCGTGCCAACTTTACATTCTTAAGTTTTTCTTTCTGTTGTTGAGCAATCTTCTCCTTTAATGCACTTCTGAGATTTACCGTGAAATCCTGTTTTTGGTCAAAGTAAACCACTAGCTTCGACGTGAATCTATCGAAGCTCGTCCGACGATCAGTCAATATGTCGACAACCCGTTTAAGTTCGAGGACAGACGGATCATGGCGGAGAGCATTCACTAGAGCCGCTTCATCTTTGCGGAATTCCATATTAAGTCGCAGCAGCTCGCGGCGTGCAATCCTTATAGTATAAAGCTGCTTCAGTAAAGATCGTGCGACGTCAGCATCATGCAAAGCTAAGGCCACGATTGCCTTCACTGCTGGTGAATTTGGCTCAACTCGAATGCGGTATAATCTTAGAACCTTTACTAAGTGACCGAGGCGTTCCGCGGCGACTGCTGGTTCCACGTCTATAGCAGCCGCTGCCAACATGCTTTGAAGACCGTTAGCAACGCGTACTCGCTCGTCCATCTTTAGGGAATACTCTGACAGCGATGAGAATTCTTTTAAAAATGCATCGCGGACAGTTTGTTCGCATTCTCCAGCTAATAACTGGCGAATGACGACAGCGTGCAATCCCTCGATGCACGCGGCTTCGGAAGGTGCACCGTCGAATCCGAGTCCGTGCCCGAAGTCCAGAAAATGTTTCCAGTCATCTGCAGGCAGGCGCCAGACGTTAGCGCGCTTGACGAGGCTGCGCAGTATGGAGGCGCGTGTGTGTGGTGGCTCGTTGCTGTGCCGCACAGCGAGACTCAACACAGTTGACACCGCGTCAGTGCGTCCACCAGTCTTGCTCACCAAAACAAGGAAGATATCACGGCGTCTGTCCACAGAACCTGTAGCACCTAATCGCTGACACAATTCGTGCAGCGCGCGTTCAAAACCAATAAAACGGAACTCATCGAACAATTTGTCTAAATCTGTTTTCACTCGTATCATGCAATCCTCTTCTGCCAGCATTTCACATTGAATCGCACAAGGTGCCATACATGTCATAAACATTTCATTGCCATGTCTATTAAGCATATCAAACCTATCATTTCCGCAGACAGACATGAAATCCTGGTCATCGAAGGCATGTGGACCCGTGTCGGACTCCGTCGGGGGAGAGGGTATCTCGTACGGCCATTTATTTTCACAGTCACCAACGTCTTTATCAACAAACACTCGTTTCTTAAACGCCGCTCTTTTGTCGGGGCGGAGTCTCTTTATCAGTGGCTCCACGACTTTGTACTCAAACCAATGCTGCAGGTAGCTTGCTCGTGCTAACTTTAGCACTACTTCCTGACACTCCTCGATACTGAGCCGAGCAGCAAGAGTCGGGATGTGCAGTATATACGCAACGTACAGCTCCAACTTTTTTGTAAATCTAGTTTTATGGTAGCGTAGGATGTAGTCCGTCGCCAAAGGACTGAATCTGCTAAATCTTTCAATATTAAAATACTTCTCCGTGATGTCAAGGAACACTTCTGCATCTGACTTCAGCACACATTTCACGCTCTTGTAGTAGTAGAACTCATCTAGATAACGGGTTTGCAAATCTACATCCGTTGCCAACGAGTCGAAATATATTTTGGCAACTCTGGGACATTTCTCGCACAACACTTTTAATGAATGAGTGGATAGTTTAGTTAATATCTTGGGAGCCTCTGCCAGAATGAACTCATGATTGCAGTGACTAAGAAACTTTATGGAAAACTTAAAAGAGTTCTCTTTGTAGTGCTGATAGAACTCTTGACTCATTGCTGGGTCTCGTAAATTTATGTAAAGCCAGTGCTTCATTTTGGTAACTGCTGGCATAATCATTTCGGGGAAGAGAACAGCTTCTAAATATATAGGGTTTATAATGTCATGGTGGTCTATCAGCCATGTTGATTTCAGGGCTCTGCTCACGTATAACATGTCATCGTCTTTTAAATTACGTATTATGTAGTCTACGTGTTTGAGTTCTTTGGCGAGGTCTATTTTAAAGAGGCGATCAACTGGAGACATTTCAGGCAGGGCCTCTACATCCTGGATTGTAGCTCCACTTCTCTTAGCCTCACGCACTAAGGAGTTGAGGTACCGATGCCGTTGGCCCAGGTTGTCTCCCAATAACGATACTGGTGGAAACAGCGCCATCTGTAACAAAATATTACCATTATACATCAAATATTAAAAACGAAGTAATTACCTTCACAATTTAAAAAATAAATAAAAATTAAGTACCTACTTACTTTTATTGAAATATTTTCTTGGTTAAGTAAGTACCTATCTCTGTCATAGTCATATAAATAGAATGGTGTTTTAAATTTGTTTAGCGCTAAATTAAAATTTAGTGATTTGTGGTGCAAATGAGCTTTGAACATAAAAAAAAACAAATTAAGCTTTGTGAGAAGGCAATGAAGATCTAAACTGCCTTTTTTTCACGATAGGTGGCGCATCGTCGACATGGCCATTGAATGCTGTCAATTCCATACCTACATTTTGTAACCCATCATTCAGTAAATTTAAATTTTCTCGAAATACGCATATGAGTGCTGTACCAGGATGTACTAACCCGGTGTTCATTTATTTCCCAAAGATACTACACTAAAAAAAAGTGGGAACTAAACGAGTAAATCTAATAGTAACTTCGTACTTATAGGTATGTTGTTTGGTAATCTTCGGCTTTATGGTGGAGCTATTAACGTCTTAGTAAAGTTCCACAGCAGGAACGTCAATTGTTTGGATTTCAAAAACTTGAGAGCTTTTATTGCAGAAATTAAAACTTCAGCTGTAGATAACCTAAAAAATAAAGAATACCATTTATAATAAATTAAAGTAATGTTCTCTCAATTTTCGTAAATTTTCCTACCACGAGTCAACTATTTATTAACACGTTACAATTAAAAAAAAAAATCAAATCTAGAGCCTAGCACTGAGAAAAAATATTGTATTATTTGATTTCTTTCCAGTAATCCTTGCTCCTCGTTTGTTTAGTTCGTCTTTACATTTTTTAAGCTTCCAGGCACAATATATGATAGCAATAATAATGGTGGATCGGTTTCAACACAAAAAATAGCAAAATACATGAATGTAAACAAAGCGAAAATGATTTGACAGCGGCCATCCCACCGCTGGCGACACCTGCGCTGAGCTTTGCGTGCGGATCCCTATTGAAGCCGATATGGGGATTTATTTATATATTTCTACCCCGAAACAAGGCAAAAACTATTTAAAAAGCCGGCCAAGTGCGTGTACGTACAATGAAGGGTTTCGTAATTGGGATGAATTCATCCCAAGAACAACCTTAACTTTGTACTTAGTTGAAAACATATACTCCCATACATCAATATAATTAAGTTACGGTTAATTCCGTGGCTGGCGTGAATACATTGACATCTCAACTTGTATGTTTTTTTTTTTATTGGCTTAATACGTCTTACGCATTAGGAATGTATATGAAAAAAATTTACAGCTCAAAATATTCATAACTTTTGGAGCAATCGACTATGGTATTATGTTGATATCTCGCATTTTTACGTGTTTTACCTGACAAAACAACATGTTAAATTAACGATTCACATGTTTTTGTGAACGAACATTGATATTTCGTTATAACAACTTATACCCAGTAACCAAAATATTATTCGTTATTTGATATCTCAACTTATACACATATAAGTTTTCACTTTTATTTGACAAATTGAGATGTCAAGTTATAGCCAACCGAAATATTTCTGTTTAAATCGTCATATATTGAGATGTCCAGTTACGGCCAAATATGTTCTGAACCCTAAATGTAATAAGTATAGTTATCAATAAATGTCGGTTACAAAAAACTTTGACATTAAATGAATATGTTTAGTTGCCAACTTATGAACCTAGGTTGTATAAAAAAAGTATTAAAAAAAAATCGAGTTGCAGTGTTTTAATATAAAAATAATAATAATAGATGATTCAGCAACTGATTGCGAATCATGTGATGATGAAAAAGAAACACCAGAAAATTTATCTATGGATAATACACAGAACAAGGAAACAGGAGGCTCGACGTGTGTAACAAACGAAAACAGGAGCAAACAAAGTGTTTCACCTGAAATGAATATAGAAGAGGACATAAGGGATACAGAATATGCAGCTCCTACTATAGATGAGATACAAATACCTACAATGATCGTAGAAAATGCAATAGACAGAAATGAGAATGTAACTTTAATTATGGAAACGCCAAGTACTAGTGAAGAAAATACTAATAATAACAAAAAAAAGAAGATCAAGAGTGGAGAGAAATGCAAGCAAAATACTAAGGAATACAGGAAAGAGTTACAAAACGGAAAAAGGTACAGTAGTTCCTGACAGAAAACCAAAAGAGTTGATTTCATGTAGGTTAAAATGTGTTGAAAGGTTTACAAAGGCTGAACAGACACATTGTTTTGAAAATTATTGGTAACTTGGAGATAGAGATAGAAGGGCAGCATTTGTGTCTAAGTCAGTAGAGATTTTACCAAAAAAATCTCAAATAACTGGCAGCAGGACATTAAATAGAGAGTACTACTGTAAGTACATGCTAGAGATTTATAATGAGAACAAACCAGTTTGTAAAGAGTGTTTTTGTAAAATACTAGGAGAGACCAAGGGATTTGTTAATATAATTATAGAAAAAAAAGAAATTATCCCCTAACGGAATTATTGGTGAGGATCAGAGAGGTCGTCAACCTCCCAAAAATAAGAAGACTATCGAAGACATTTCGCTTGTCAACCACCACATTTTGAGCTTTCCAAGTTATGAGAGCCACTATTGTAGAAATCCGACTGGTAAAAAATATTTAGCTGCTGACCTTTCAATTGCTAAAATGTACAGAGAGTATAAAAATACTTCATCAAATCCTGTCTCGTTAAAATTATATTCCAAATGTTTTCACGACCTCAATCTGTCGTTTAAGCAACCATCCAAAGACACATGCAACACGTGCGATGTGTTAAACGCAAAAATTAAAGTTGCAGATGAAGACCGCAAAGTAGATTTATCCGCTGAATTAGCTGAGCACCAACATCAAGCTGAAAAAGCTTATGCTGAAAAACGTGTGGATAAAGAGAACGCCAAAGCCGATTCATCTGTTAGGGCATTTGCGTTTGACCTACAGCAGTGCTTGCTGACACCATATTTAAAAACGTCCGTCTCGTTTTACAAACGTCAGCTTTGGTCTTTTAATTTGACAATACACGATTTAGCAACTAATGAGGCTACATGCTACATGTGGGACGAGACTATAGGAGCTCGAGGAGCAAACCAAATTGCGTCATGTTTGTGGCACTTCTGCAACAGTTTGCCATCGGAAGTCAAAGAACTGATTTTTTATTCCGACACTTGTGGTGGCCAAAACAAAAACAATGTCGTGGCGATGATGTTCATGTTTTTGCTTAATAATCATCCGACGCTGCAAAAGATAAACCACAAATTCCTCCTCAGTGGGCACACACATATGGAGTGTGACTCTGACCACGCGATTATTGAAAAAACTAAAAAGAGAACACAAATGAGAATCAATTATTTACATGATTGGGTGCAGTTGGTGAGGACTTGAGAAGTGCAGAAGCCATTCAAGGTCGTGGTGATGACGGTAAATGATTTCTTGGATTTTACCGAACTAAAATCCAAGAAAGGACCCTTTACTCTAAAAAAACTGGATGATTCGGGAGACAAATTTTTGTGGAAACCTATTAAATGGCTGCAATATGATAAAAGCAGCGTAGGAAAAATTTATTTTAAGAAAACCCTGGATCGCGAACCCCCTTTCAAGTTAATAAGTTTTAGGAAAAGAGGAAAAACCAGCATAGATATCTTTAAGTTGAGCCAAATCTCCAAGGAAGCTTTGCCAATCAGCGCAGAGAAAAAAAAGGATTTGATGGACATGATTGACCTGATTGATGATTCTTTCAAGGAATTTTATATTAAAATAAAAACTGTTAGTGATGTCTCCGCATCTACTGATCCAGATTTGGACGAGGACAACCCAGATGAAGAGGATTTTGAGGTCCAATGAAATTTAAACGGTACTGTGGTATACATACTTGTATATGTGTACCTGACGTATCTGTCAACTTAAAATATTATTAACGTTATTATTTCTTTATTATTTTCCTTCTTTATTAAGTATGTGTCCGTTATTTGGCCCAATAAAACAATTTACTATTTTTTCAATTATTTTTATTTATTGCTCTAACACTAGGAAACTGATAGGTTCGTGGATTTTCAATTTAATATTTGTTCAGATAGAACAACTTTGCTTGATTTGAGTAAGTAGTACTTCAATAATTCAACAAATATTTTTATATTTGTCATCAGTTGGATGATTGGTCCTCATTGTGTTTGTCATTAATAACATTGTTTACATAGGTACTAATATTCCCCACGGTGAATAAGTTGATAACTGTTGGTGCATAAGTTGACAACTCGGTGAATAAGTTGATAACTCGATGGTGAACGACTTGACAAGTCTATTATTATGCAAACTATGGGGAATTTTGTTTATTTATTGTCATCATTTAAAAGATGGTATAAAATAACCCCTAAAACAACTAAAACAAATACTGTAAACTAATTTACCGATTTACCAGAAGAGATCAAACCTTTAAAATGGCTGTCCTGACAAATTGTCATTTTAGACATGTCAACATATTCACGCCAGCCACGGAATTCTCCAACTATAATTCTCAGACCAATAAAAAAGTATAGACGGAGCCGTTGTAAACATTCGCGACAAATTATGTGACGACTACTTTCGGCTTTGTGCGCATAACTCTGTGTAAGATATCGTAGATTTGCGCATGTGTGCTAGAGAAAAATGTTGCAAGCGTAATTGTGCTGATACATCAATATAATTAAGTTACGGTTAATTCTCCAACTATAATTCTCAGACCAAAAAAAAAAGTATAGACGGAGCCGTTGTAAACATTCGCGACAAATTATGTGACGACTACTTTCGGCTTTGTGCGCATAACTCTGTGTAAGATATCGTAGATTTGCGCATGTGTGCTAGAGAAAAATGTTGCAAGCGTAATTGTGCTGAGAATCCCAAGTGTAAAGAATATACTTTGGTGAAAAGTTTAGTTATTAGGTAGTATTGTGTTTTATTTATCTTGGTTGTATGAAATGAAACGTAATTTATAGTTCAATAAGAGTAATTTATTTTCATAGAAAGAATAATAAAATTATTAATTTAACAAAACATACAAAACTAACATTAGAACTAGCACTTTGCCCGCGACTTCGACCGCGTGGATTTGGTATTTTCCTCTAAAAAAAAAAATCACACAAATAACAGTATTTATTTAAAACAATAAAAAAATAACTTTACAAATTTTAAGAGATGCTTTTGACCATCGAACTGAATAACTTTTACTTTGAGACCAACATAAAATGGTGAAAAAAAGCTGTCCTATACAGTTTAGAACAGTAGTAACTTTAGTATGGAACGGCTGTTTTTTTGGCGATTTCAAAGTTCCCATCGTAAAAGTCATTCAGTTCGGTGGTCTAAAGTACCTCTTAATGTTTGTAAAATTATTTTTTTAACACCTTATACATGTATATATAGATAACTATTGCCCCTTATGTTGTATCAGTTTTTTAAATGTCTGGCGTTTTGAGTCACAACTTTTAATTAAACTTTCTTGTTTTGCGATATGGTGGAATCTTATATCTAAGTATTTATTAATTACCGATCTTATTAAACTTGTTTGGTGCTCTACGCCATATATGTTATGTTCATCTTCTAAATTTGAAAAAACATCCTGATTACCAATAAATCTTTTGAGAATTTGTGACAATATATAATTTTTCTGGTTTATTGAAGTAGTAGTTTTTCCTTCTTTAACAATTTTCCTTACCACTAGCTCACACGTACAACATATATTGTATGTATCTAAAGAAGGAAAACTTAAACCACCTTTATCTCTTAATGTAATTAATTTATGAAAATCATGTCTTTCTGAAGATAGCAGCCGGGACATACACGGTTCACATTTGATTTTTTTAAATAGGTAATGAGTGACCCCACCAGCTATATAACCAATTACATACTTCCTAAAATCATTTATATCCGGTACATCTAAGTAACTGGCCAAATTTCCAACGTTGTTTTCAATTGATTTGAGGAAATTGAGAGTGGTCTCTTCATAATCCTCTTCATGACGGTAAGATGCTGAAGTGGCATTGATAATTTGTATGGCGGAAGAACAATTCAGTATAGCTATGTTCTCCAGTGGAACACAGTTACCAGTTACGCACTTTAATTCAAGGTGTGTTAATAATTTCCTGTAAATACCCTTGAATTGCCTGACGTTAGGGTTGTCATTGTGGCCACCATGCATCCTTACTGACCCAAAGAAAATTTCTATGTGGTCCTGACTCAATTTATAAGTGGGTAAGAAAATCAATCGATTTTCATTTTAGATCAAATGCTGAACCAAATGTTTAATGCTTTCAATGTTTATTAAAATACCCAAAAATCCGGATTTGCATTTGGTTTCAATTATTGGCTTGTAAAATCGAGTAATTAAGAACGTTTTTTTACCATCTTTCATGACGCTTCGTTTTGTGCATATTTTCATTTTAAGATCGATAATATATTTTTTTAAGTCATCGAGGAAAGTGATTATATTATCTTTATTTTTTATATTAATTGGCTTTTTATATCCAAATTCTCTCATGGCTCTGGAATTATAAATGTCAAAATAATCATTCATTAGTTGTATGAAGTGTTCGGTAGCCTTACATTGCACAGTATATTTTTTGGCCAAAATTTCGGACATGTCTTTTTTATGTGATAACTTTGTTTGTAATGTTTTATAAAATTAATGAATAGAACTCACAAGCGCCTATTTCTCATTATGACCAAAAAAAACCACTTAATTATTTTTTATGATAAAATTGTAAATCACCATTAACTTTTGAAATATTTCACGAATTATCTTCTTGTTTTTCCTGATAAACAATAATCTTAAGACACATAATACTGATTGATTTATATATTTGTTAAACGAGTTTTCAGAGATTTATTTACAATTAATTTTTTTTTTATTTTTTTTTTTATGGTCGTATTTTTAATTATTTGGATTCTATTTTTCTATAGAATTGTTAGAAAAAAGTGAATGAATCCATGAAAAAATAATCAGATCCAAATATTGAAGGATATCGAACTTAGAAGCTTCTAAAGTTTTCTATGGTAATTATGATTTTAGGGTTGTCAATATTTCTAAATAGAATTTATTGTAAAAAGTTACCATAACTTTTTATTCGTAAATAATATATTAACTGGAGGTTGGGGCGTGTGCATCGGAACACTTTATTTACACAGAAAAATAGTTTTTAAATGAACAGAAAAACAAAAAAAAAATACTTTTTATTTCATTTTTGGATCGAGCTGTGGTTTAGCCCAGTTTTCCTAGACGTGCTTAGATAATAAAAAAAAACTATGAATTTCATTTGACATGCCAATCCTGCCATACTAATTTGGAATTTTTTGAACATAATCTACATAATTATTATATCTAATATTATAAAGAGGTAAAGTTTGTAGGAAACGATCTCTGTACTGAACCTATATTGAAATTTCTTTCACTAGTAGTAAATTACATTATGCCATTTTACTTAATTGTTTTCTGATGTACATTCTTCAGCTTGATCTGACGAAAGAATTTCTGTTACATTGTCGGTATGTCCTTCAATAATTTCAAAATTTTCGTCATTTTCTATTGCCACAAAATCGTCTTCTGCTGAGATTTCATACGGTTTCAGTAACCTAACTACGCTGGGTGGTAACGGTAAGGATTTTAGTTTTTTCAACCTATTCTGTAGCCTTATGTAGGAAATTTCTGGATCTGACGATTCCAGTGCTCTGTGAAACAAGTCTAACATGGTTTTTTCGCGGTCGGATTTTCGGCTATGGTGTTCTCTGTCGTAACGCCAGAACTTATTCCGCGCTTCACCGGCTTGCTCTGATAATAAGCCCACTGGAAGAGCTGAGTTATTAATAATATCTTGACCGTGAATGAGAATCTTATGTATTGTTACTGTCATTGGGTACCAACCATATTCTGCCACGTATTTAGATGCAACGCTTTTGCAAAAATCTCCAAATTTATTAGCATTTACAGGTAGACCACAAGATAAAGTAATCAGAATCGTGTGAAGATCGTCCAACAACCACAGACCAAGGCCTAATATTTCAGCAAAGACTGCACGATTTTTATCCGATAGAACTGTTCGGGCTGTGTTGCCGTCATTTGTTGTTCCAGCATTGGGTCTCACAACATCAACTAGCACTTTCAAATCTTTTCGCACTCTCTCTTGCACACGTTTTTTTGTTTCCTCATCAGTTTTTGATTCCATTGAATCTTTGCCTACCCTCCATTTCTTTACAGGAAGCTTGTAGCCCAAATGAAGTAAGAACTCTAACACGCGAATCCATGCATGCAAGGGACTTATTCCGTATTTGAAAACCGATATATCAATTGGCTGAGAATAAATTATGTCTAATTTGTTGAATTGCGTTGAAGTTGCTTTGCAAAATGGACATTTAAGTTGAGAAGAGGTTTCTGTTATTATATTTAGTACTTTGCCATCTATGCATGTCAAATAAAGTTGTGGTTTTGCCCCTATTTTCTTATTGTTAGATGTAGTTGCTTCTAAAGTAGTCAAATCCCTAATTTGGTTTTCTATCAATTTCTGTTCATTTAGTATTAAATCTTTTGTCTCTTTCCGATATTGAATATGAATCGGACGGCAAAATCTGTATGATTGTGGAGTTGGGTTTAACCAAAGTACAAAGTCTCTTTCTGTTACTTGAATCGCACTATCCGGATAACATTTTTGTTTTGCATCGAATTCAACTTACGTAAATGGTGGTGAGTTTGAGTGACTGCAGCGGCCAAGGGAAGACCTCCAATCCTCCATGAACTTAACTTCGCACCATTTTACAATACTCGCGTTTTAATAAATTGGCGTGCTGGCTGGCGGCGGGTGGCGCGGCTCACGGGAGCCTGGGACGGAACTAGGAAAAACACACCCGTCACGTGCAGACACGTGACGTTGACTAAAAAGGGAAAAAAATTTGCGCGCGCGCCACGCTGCCTAGCGCCCCACCCCCTAATCAAGATCTACGTTTAGCTAGGAGACGATCCAAATTGAAATTACGGAATTCACCGTTTTTTTTTTTTTTTGGGAAGTTTTCCTACTATTTTTATTTAAAAATAGAATTTTCGAATGTCACCTAACACTCAAAATACAATTAGAATGTGATAAAAATGTCTTCTTGTATAATCTTACTAACATTAAAAAATAACTTCAAATATTAAGTTTAATAAATTTACGAGGTGATAACCCTAATCAAAAAAGTTTGAATTACAATAATTCCCATGTCCTGCTATATTAGGATTCCTTTGTTTGTAAGGTCATAAGTGTAAATAAAAAGAACATTTCAGTCCTAGTTTCAAATCCTAATACGTAATAATATGGCGGTAAAAAAAAGAAATCAAAAATTTACAAAATCAGCTATAACTCTGTTATCTTGAACAAATAAAGCCTAATTTTTTTTACTATCGTAAAGTCTTTAAATCACTGTTCAATACCATAAGTAAAGTCTTAAAAAGATATCAAACTTTTGAGCTACAATTGTTTCTATGGTTTTTCTGGAAACCATAGAAATTTTTTTCAAGTACTAATTTTCTGTCTTTCATGACAAATAGGCAATCGGATGTTCTCGTCTCGCATTTATAATTGCAAGTCCTAAGATATAAGATAATAAAAAAGCCATGTCCGAAATTTTGGGCAAAAAATATACTGTGCATTGCTGAAATTGATTAAGATTCAGGTCTTCTCTGCACATTTTCAAAGCTGTTGCAACACTTCTACTCAGTAATTGGGTGGCTAATTTTACTTTCATTATTTGGTTTTTGTATTCTATATGTTTGTGTGATAATTTGTTGGCCAAATGAAGCCCTTCGTTGTTTTGCAGTTGATTGAGCTCACTCAAGTAATCCCATTTTATAATTTCCCCGTTTATATCCAAGAACTCTTTATTCGATTGTAATTGGTTTCTCACCAATTTCATGACATGACACGGATCTAAGAAACAGGCTACTTCCGTATCATTTGATGGATGTTTAAATGTTGTCTTCATTAATGATAAATCTTTTATATTACAATTAAGTAATTCCATTGCTGCAAAATTTGTTCCATGCCCGTCAAAAGTTATAGACACTACATCAACTCCTACCTCAAAACATTTAATGAGAGACATTTTAATTAAGTTTGCTTTTTGTATTCCGGTGAGACTATTAGTTAAAAAATAACCTAATGGGATTTTCCAACGCTGATTTATGGCTACTAAAAGGAAAACAAAAGCTTGAGATGCTAATGCACCAGAATCTGAAGTTGTACCAGTCCCCATGTCTACTAGCCCATGGTATTTTTTTCTATCCCATATTTTTTGCTGTCTCAGAGCCATCTCATCAAATACAAGGGAACATATAGGACGATATTTTGAGGCTTCAGCCTTTTGTCTTACAGCTGAAAAAGCTTCTTCTGTAAAGCCAGGTTCACCGTTAATATGCGCGTACCATTTAGATAACGTTTTAGAGTGTGGTAGACATGTTTGGAAGGTTTGTCGCACGTATTCATAAGCTTTCGGTGAATAAAAGTTGAGTGTGAGACAAAACTTTTTCATTGCTGGCGAGTATTTCATTTTTTTCTTTCCTATTTTCTTTTTATTTATATTATGACATATTTCTGCTGCAACAATGTTTTCACCGAGCATATTGAATACGTCAGTGTCTATATAATTTTTATCTTTTATATCTTTTAGAACATCTTTTAGTGAGGCGTTTTTTTTTTTAAGGCGTTTAACCTTCTGATTAAGTGTTTTGATTTTGCGTGCCTGAATTTTAGAACATAATTTATACTTTCTAGCTTGTTGTCTGAGTTTATTTTTTTTGGGAGTGTCGAATATTGACTCTAGTTCGGAATCACGAATTTCACGTTGATAGTTTGAGATATCTTTCATAAACTTATCTGATGTATCGCCAAAAATACCAGCCGCATCAACATCCTCTTCAATGTTACAGTGCTACGACAGTAAAAAATTGGTTATTTAGATTTATATAAGTACTTTATTTTAGGTAACATGACACATACTGATAAAAAATCAAGTAGGTACAAACCTCTGTATTAAGTCCCAGTGTTGAAGATTTAAGATCAATAGAACAACCAGGCTGGTCATTAACGGCCTCCTCAATGTTAGATTGCTACGACAATAAAAAATAGATTATTTAATACTATTTTAGGTAAAATGACACATACTGATAAACATTCAAGTAAGCACAAACCTCTCTATGAAGTCCCAGTGTTAAAGGTTTAAGATGAATAGAACTACCAGACGCTTCCTTTTCCTGACAGCACTCGTAATTTACGAGATGAATCTATAAAATACAATGAATAAGAAGAATAAGATAAACATTTTATTTACGATGATAAAGTAACCACAATAATAATAATAAATAACGAACTTTTTTTGGTGCAGCGTTATTCTTGATTCGACGGTAACCACCTTTGGTGTTGTACATATCAATTTCTTCAAAATGTAAAGAACAAACAACACTAAATTTTGAAGGGAGCCAGTCGACATCATTTCTGTTGTCCCGTACAGCTTTAATCCACTTTTCTTTCCACGTTATATTAGCTGGGAACCTTAAAAATATCATATCAAACATAACTATTATTTGAATATATTTTATAAATACTTACGTATCAACATGCCTAATGTACTCGAAAACTAAATATGCAATAATAAGATTAATAAAAACGCACTAGTTGTAACGTGTCCGTACAAAAATCACAACTTCCCTTACTTTTGGGAAAGATAATATTCTTAACTTGCAACACTGACACAATTTCGTCTAGAATTTGTGTTCCGACAAATTAAATCAAATATTTTTGCGTTTTTGTTTAAATAATGCAGAACATAGGTTACTTACTTATGAAAAGTAATCCCAGAAGACTTTTTTTTAAAGCATGAGTTGTTTTTGCAGCAGTTGGCATAATTTCGCAATTATTATTTAACCAAAAGTACGTCACGCACTCTCGCTCAGTCTCGGCAGACTACCGAGCGGCCGTCTTCATATGGCCGAATCGTCTTCATATTACGTTCCTCACTTTTGTGTGCGCAATGTTCCGTCTATACTTTTTTATTGGTCTGAGCTATAATTGTAGGTTTGTAATCGTAAAAAAAAAAAAATTATGATGTGATAAAACTTATAATCGTTAATTTACAGTCTTTTCCTTTAGGTACTTGTGTTGCACCTTGTGGAACACCTTGCTTCTTGCCAAATTTCATGATTCTAGGTCAACGGGAAGTACCACATAGGTTTTAATTTATTTGTGAGTACTTCTCAAAATATGTCACGTTGTCTTAAAAGCTTGATTTTATTGAGCTCATAAGGCCCTTGGACCTACGTATTTTATATTAATTTCAGATTGATAGCTCCACCCGTTCCTGAGAACAAGGGTCTGGAAAGACAGACAGACACACAACAAGGTGATCCTCTATGGGTTCTGTTTTTTTTATTTTGAAGTACGGAACCCTAAAAATGAGAACTTAACCCAAGGTTGTTGTTCACCACAAATCACTTAATAAATGTATTATATATATAATAATACATATATTAAGTACTAAAAATATTAGAAACATAGTTCTGTCCCCGTTTTGGCGACATATTGATAAAATAAAGTAGAAAAGAACTGAACAGCGGTAGATGTAATTTGTGGTGCAATACATTTGACAGAGACCATATTATTTTTTTATACAAATTCTTGGTTTTCTTTGACCGTGAATAAGAATAATTATCTGTAAATGAAACAGTGTACCTATGCAATTCCAGACAATATAAGATAATTTTGACTAGATGTCTTAGGACAATTTATTACCAACATTACATGGACAGAAATAGTCTTAAATTAACAAACATTATTTTTCTAATTATTACTCCTTTTCCTATAATACATGCTGGATTTTCTGCTTAGAATAATCCCGGTTAAGTAACCAGTTCTATTTTTTTTTTGTTTCTATTGATATGATGAATAAGTTGTTATTGTAGGTAAATAATGAGTATGTGTCAGCAACTTAGAGCATTAACATGTTAGCAAGTAACATATTAACAAAATGGGCTTATTTTGTCTAAAGAAGTTAATTAACAAAATGAGTATGTAGGACAGAATCGTAACACATAGCGATCTGTAGTTTCTGCCTACCCCCATTGGGGAAAAAAGGCATAAGTTTGTTTGTGTATGTATGTATTTGTAGTTTTCTTTTCTAATCTGTTTACTTACTGCACCAGATATTGTATAAGGCCTTGCTACCCCGTGTTATTGCTATAAACCATATATTCTACATGTTGTGTTCACTGTTTTCATTTATCATTTATACAAATTGCAATTAACATAGTAAACAAAATAATAACCAAAATATAAAAAAGTAGTTGACCTACCCATTAGTATTGAGCATGTATTACCTGGAAGTCATAAATATGTTAAATAAACGTATATTGCTTATTGCACTAACGACTTGTCCGATTAATGAATGACCTGTCGGACGAATGACCTGTCGACCTTACGACTTGTCGACCTTACGACTTATCAATCCTCAAGCCAATGACATGTCGCACACCAGTACCCTAATTGCGTAATACAACACTATCAAAATGTTTCGATTTGAAACAGATTGCTAATCTATTGCTTCATAAGTTGGAAAAAAAATCTGCTCAACAACGTAAATAACGCAATGAATATTGTTGAACTGTCAAAATGAAAAAAAAAAAAATTGGCGTAATTGTTTACGAAAATAAGTTACGTAATTATGGTACTGTTTGTCGAACCAATGAAATACACTCCATGTCAATACTCTAGTTCGCTGATCATAGATGAGAAACAGACAGTATGTATCATCATCATCATTTTAGCCGAAAGACGACTAGTGGACATAGACCTCTCCCAAGCACCGCCACTTCCACCGATTCGTGCTTCCCGCATACAGACAGTAGTAAGTCATTAATATACCTACCTACAATGAGAATTTCGTAGTCTAAACTTACAATCAATATGCCAAATATTTAGCACCTACATACACAATCCATACCTTTTGGTTTTGTTCAAATATCTAGTAGGTAATAATTATATTGAAAAGAAGAGTCGCTTTTCTCTCACTTCACTGCACTAAGTAATGAAATAACACAAACTTATTCATTTACTGACTCGCATCGTTTCGTCGAAAATATTACCAAATTTTCAATCAGCTGGAAATGGAACGAAGGAGAGAGAACTACAGGAGTACAGGGTGTCAGGGACATCGACGCGAAAACTGTTACCATGGATTCAGTACATGATTCTGAACGAAGAAATTTGAAATTTTTCGTCGGTTATTAAAAAATGCGTGTCGATGTCCCTGACTACTCGATTACACCAGCTTGTTTTTATTTTGGAAAATGATCGATTAGCCAACGTCATTATATTTAAATCACAGAACATATATACTGGGGATAAAAACTGCTACTTGTTCACTTTAGATGGCGCTGATCTCCAGCGTCTAATAATTTGACTGGCGAAATAAGATATGGAATGGAAAATAAATAATGGATGTCGGAATAGTAATAAGTATAACAACAGTTCAATATTTATAATTAGGGTTCCATACCAAAATGCTAGAAAGAAACCCTTATGGTGCGACTCAGTCTGTCTGTCACAGCTGGTTATCTCAAGAAATACTTTTTTTTTAGGCCGCATCTTTTTCGACCATTGACGAAAAATGTTGATAAAAATACCGTTCCGAAATCTGAAATTATTCTATGTGATAGAAGTTTATGTAAAGATTACAGGAAAAATAAAACGATGTCTCTAAATAGCATACTTTTTCAGAAATCAACTAAATTACATTAGTTCCACTATCAGTCAAGAGATGGCGCTGACCTAAAACTGCAATATCCAACACGGCTGTGTGCAGTGCTCAAATTCTCTAACGAATAAAAGCCACGCCGATGAAAATTTAAAATGCTACAGAACCCTCGGTGCGCTAGTCCGATTCGCTCTTGACCGATTTATTTATACATTTTTTGTCAAAAGTCGAAAAGGATGTCGCCTAAAAAAATGTTTGAGAATCTGCAAATAGCGCTCTGTCATATGATACCCCACATGCCATCGTAGTCCCACTTCAAATTTTTAAGACCCCCTTTCAATCCGTGTTGCAAAAAAAAAATATTGATTGCAAAATAGTTGGGCAAACGTCATATAAAACTATTCCAAATTTCTAGTTGGATAGCATTAGTAGTTCTAGAGATATCCAGCTGTGACAGACAGACGGAAAGACAGACTGAATCGCACCATAAAGGTTCCTTTTTAATATATTGGTACGGAACCCTAATTATAGATATTGAACTGTTAGTATTACTATTCCGACATCCATAAATTTAGGTGCACGAGTGTACATCTCCTAAACAGCTCAATACCATTGACATCTTAATTTGGACGGGTTAACAGCCAAAGCTTAAGGTAGTGCGGAGTCTCCTAACACAGGCGTCATCATGCTTAAAAGGAGATTCCAATCAAAAACTAATGTATACTAGTTGGTACTCAAATAAAACATTTTTGTATTTGTATTTTTGTATACGCGGAGATTTAGTATGGAAAAGTAATGAAAGCTAATTTCTCTTAAAATACAAAACTTAGGAATCTGAATTTTTGGTCACTATAACTTCTTCAGGAGCACTAATTTTTGTATAAATTTGGGAAGAAATCACAGAGTTTTTAATAGGAAAATCTTGAAATGGAAATTTAAACCGTGACTACCGCCACCTCACCAATGGCATGGTAAATCTCGTACACTACTGCAGAACTAATTTTGAATTTTGGGCACTAATTTTATCATGCAGGGTACTAATTTTCTATGTAGGTTTGAGGAAAGCGACAAGCTCCTCAAACTTGAAATCAACATTCAGTTGTGGTCCTGTTGAATGAGTGCGCGAAAGTTACCATCATTGATTTCTCGGTAAATACAAATACTTCACTTCTGTTTTATTTTTTTACACAATGTGTCACATTTTAGGGTACTAATATTATTTGTAAGAATAGCTGCAGCATGCCCCCTTTTTCGGCGCTCATGGTGGTCCTGCTGAAGGGAGCGTGACCACCGCCGCACCACCTTCAAAGTCGAGTTTCTCGAAAACTATTAAGGTACCAATTTTGTCGTTCGAGCACTAGTTAGTACCAATTGGGTACTAATTATTTACTAAATATGTAAGCGATTAGTGTTGGAGGTCCTGCAGTAGTCACGGACATGGTAAATCTATCAATATTGTGCGTACAAACTTATATTTGCAGTTGGAATGTATGGGAGAACATGTATTTCAACTACAATGTTAAGTTTGTATTTGGGATAAATTCATCCCAACTATGGAACCCTTCATTGTGCGTAGTCCGAGACACGCACTTGGCCGGTTTTGTCAGAGTCAAGTGTCGGGCCCCTGCCAGCTAAATGGTTGTTGTTCTGAAGGAATTGGTCAGGATAATGCTATTGATCTATAATCTATTTTATTTTCAACTTATCTCGGAAAATGAAACATCATCTCTAGACCAATTTTATTTATTTAAAATAAAAAGCTCATTAATTACATAAATTATGTGCGTTTATAATTAGAACCGTTTCAAAGAAAATAAAGTAGCTAGTATGGATAAGTTTGAAAGAATGAAAAATAGTACGGTCTTACATGGACATTTAAGTACTCCTATTACACAATTTGTGAAACAAAGTAAAGATAAATGAAAAATTGAATATATCTGGCCTATAAAATTGTATATTAATAACACTAAAAAGATCTATAAATGCAAAACACTAAATGAGTATACAGTAGAAAAAAATACATCCAAAGGAAAAGTTATCATTATAGCTCTTTTCGTTCAAGTCCCTAAGTTTACACAATTTGTTAACCTTAAAACTATGGTAATATTAGACAAGTACAAAATGATATTCCATCCTTAAAAATACCTATTCGTAGCCTATAACTAGAGTCAGTTGTATATTCATTACAATAGTATGTTAATTGTAATTCATAGTTTACACACCAGCTAATCATGATCGATTCATGCATTATAAACAGCGATTCGTTAAAATGGCGCTCAGACGGTGACGTCATCCGCCTACACAACAGTAACCTCATATGTACTTCACACACACACGCACTACCTATAAATATAACGTGTATGGAAGATCTACGCTAAAGGCTAAAATGTTACACTTCGATATGTTTTATTTTAAATTACATTAAATAACAACTGTGAAACAATGGCACATTTTTAGCCAAACACTTTAATTACTGTTGTTTTGGTACGTTAGCGAATAAATAAGTTGTAGGATTAGGTAATTGACAATATGTCAACATGAATCTTTTTTAGATTAAATAGTTCGTATTGTTGTTTTGACTCACGAATATTATGAGCATTCAGTTCACATAGCTCCACAATATTCGTGTGGTTCACAATATTCTCTTTCGACTGCCATGTTTTTGTAAATGATTTAAAAGGAAACCATCCACGGATTCGATTGAACTTCGCTTATTCTAAGAGCTAATGTAACATCATCTACTTCAACAATGACACTAGTACTTTATCTTATTGTGAAGTCTCCAGTTTTTACATAATTGAAAAATCGACATCACGTTACCCTAATAGTCAGGTATATTTCGTGACGTACTTACATTATAAGAAATTCGTAGTCACATTAAACTGTGCACAATTCCTCGTTTCGTCGACGTCGGATTACTCCTCTACCTAATTTATAAATGCATCTCATTATAAGTGCGCATTATGCTGCGAAAAGTTTTAATATATAAGACAGCTCACGAGAGTTAGATAAATAAATAAACCGTAAAAATTAACTGCCGGTGCTCGCGTCGACTAGTTGAAACCGTATCGCAGTTAATAATCGAAAGTATTTCGTAAATGATTACTTGACTATGATGTCACGAATGCTACGACCCCCAAGGTAGCGTCGTCACAAGCTAGATTTCGGGCCAATTTCTCGACCGAAAATTATCGCAAAATTAATGTGAGAAATTGTTAAGGGCACGTAAACTGTTGCGATCGGTTGAATATTAATAGTCAATCACTGCAGTTTACGCGCGCTTGACAATTTGTCACATAAATTTAGCGATAGTTTTCGTTGGAGTAGCAGCCCCTGCGCCGCGTGCGCCGGGCGCCTTAGGGCGGCACGTAGGGCGGCGGCTTGCGGTAGGTGGGCGTGGCCTTGGGGCGCGGCGGCGTGCGCGCGGGCGCGAAGGGCGGCGGCGGGCGGTAGGGCGCCGCGTCGGTCGCGCGGTACTCGGGCGCCGGCGGCAGCAGCGGCGGCTTCTCCTCGCGCATGATGACGGGCGACTTGTGCACGGGCTCGGCCTCGCCGCGCTCCTCCAGCTCGTCCTGGAAGATCACCGGGATGCCCTTCGAGCGGAACGCTTGCCGCTCCTCCTCGTCACCCACACTCATTTTACCTGGAAGTACACATTATTGCGTATTGTTAAGGGAATAAAAACACTAAAAGCGAGCGCTTTACTGTCTTCTGTGACAAAATTTTTAAGCACATAAGGTCGGCTCAATGCGGTGAGCCAAACAGGTCCGGGCACGCACACATAGATGCCACTCGCTATTGCGTTTATGCGTCCGTGCGCTTTCCATAGACAAGTATCTATTCATGTATACGCTTTCACTTGTATAGAACCGACCCTCTGTACCTATTTATTTTGTGTTCCTGTGCTATACTTTGAGTCATGTGTAGCCAATCCAATAAATGTGCTATGAATTTGTGAATGTTCAGATTCATTCAGTATCGTACGATGGTGGCGCCTCCAACGGGAAAATTACGCAACAGTTAAACTATTTTCGCTGTGATTCTCCATGAAACCAAAATATATTTACATAAAACTTATATAGCAATCAACTTTCAAGCTTTTAGTATTTAAAACCTTGGTGTGTTTTAGCATAAGCAAGCGATACGGTGAGGTTATTGTTTGATATAATTTAGCGCACAATTTTGACAATTAACAATTCCAATACGTGAGAAGCAATGACTTTTTAATTAAAAATAACGTGGAACACTAAAATATTGTTTTGTATCTTTTAAATCACCTTATTATTCAAGCATTGTCACCTCCTACAGAATTAAACTAGATGTTAGTTAACCCTTATTATGCTTTTATCCATAAATCATTATTTATTTCTATTGTACAGTACCGACCAAAAGTCCATAGGCAATCGCACAAAGCAATAGACTGACGCTTCGGTTTGACTTACGACCTTCTTCTATAAGATGACACAATACTATAGACACACACACATTCACTTTGTCCGCAACTAATAGTAGTTCATAATTTCTGTCAATACAGTATATGGCATGCTAGCTCAGTGGATAACGTGCTTTGATATGTGCGATTATGGCGAGCCGAGCGAGGGTTCAAATCTCATCTGCAGTTTGCTTGTAATTTTCTAATAATTACTATTCAAATAGTTTTTGTTATTTTTTAATAATGACAGTTCAATAATCATTCGTTTTTCGTTTCGGTCGTCTTGTTCACATAAATATTAAAGTTTAGCAGGTAGACCACAGAAAACTAAGTAAATTATTTCGATTTCTGTGGGGTAGACAGACGCAGTTCGTTACGCGTATTCGCTTAATACAATTTTGTTGGTTCGTGGTTATTGTTGGTGACGAGTATTTAAGTATTAGCGGTGTTGTGGTTATTATTTTCAAAATGCAGTCAAATATAAATATTGAAGGGAGATCAAATATTACTGCGCTGCGTAAAAGTGAATGTAATTTACACAAATATCTAATGAAACCGGACAAAGTGTGAGTGTTATCATTTAAATATTTCATATTTTACTAAACATAAATCTTAATCAAAGGTATTGTTGATAGAACAGAGGTATTGTTGAGACAGAAGATGCCTTTAAAGTTTTAATTTATTATGAGGTTTAATTCGATTAGTGAATGATAAATAATTATTATGTGTAATAAATATAATGTTATTCTTTGTTTTAGAGAAATACTGTGAGGATTAAGACGTATGAGGAAGAGGCTTATTATCGAGGAGCAGCGACGTCAAATGGTGAATGAATATGAAACAAATGGTTTCATACCAACGAGATATTTTGCTGTATTATTAAACACGTCATTATGAACCGTTCGCTGTGCACTCTGAAGGCTTGCATCACTGAAGACCAGCTAGGAAGCCGTTTTCGACAGAAAGGCATAAACAAGAACGTTTAAGTTTTGCACGATAATATTAAAATTTCAAGTGGGACACTGCTATATTTTAACCTTAAAATATTTACCGTACCAACTTAATAAACAACAGATTCGTTATTGCATGAATTTGTGGTAACGATTTTTTAAAGAAAGAAAGAAAAAACGTTTATTTGCGATAAACATGACGCAAAAAAAAAAGTAAAAAAAAACACGTTTTAATATGGTGTTTGCCGATAGTAGATAGACCGAAAATGTTTAAGATTATTTTAGTAATATCATTATTTTACGATTAAAATTTGAGGTTTAGTTTCAATCCTCTTTTCGTAAAGAAAATGAATTCTTAAGCTATAACCTCAATACCAACCAATATTTACTAAAGCCAAATAAAATGTGAAATAAATAATGTAAACAAACTGCCCATACTTAACCTTAAAATCACCTATTTTGTAAGTAGTTTTTTTTTCATTTTGAGTAGTCTAATATTCTTATTTATTGCTTAATTACTTCGACCATGATCAAAGCTAACTAGTAATAAGCTAGCTAATATTTATGGTGAAAAAAATCCATTTATAATTTAAAACATTTCATAATACAAATATGTCAAAAAAATACAAATTACTTGTAAGTTTCTTGACATCTATTTCACATCTTATTTAGCTGAAGTAATGACAAATAATTGTAGCAATTTGTTAGCTATTAGTAAAATAAATATAACGAATAAATATTTTTTAATTTTGTTATCACATATCACGCATTTTTCATTCTAAACCCTTTATTGTAATAACAGCATTAATAAAAAGACAGCAATAGTTAAAATATATTATTATTGCAAACAAAAATAATAATTTTAGCAAAAAGCCGCGCTGTATTTTACGAGATCGGAACCTAAGCCAGTTTGAATCTTAGACCAACGCTTAACGCGTTCTGCTATCTGCACACGTAAGTTTCGTTCGAATTTTAGCAATGCCATAAACTGGCCGAGGTCAAGAGCGTGATGCGTGTGTGTTCCCGTGTCTAACAAAAGCGACGGAAATATATATTTGTTTCGGTAGTGCGGCGCAAGTACGCGACGATATGACGGTGTGTGCCGTGTTGCTTACACATACAGATATACGGACTATACCGCCAGTTCACAGCAATACGACTCTTAACGTGCCTATGCACTTTTGAACGCTTACTGTACGTACACCTTTGTCCGTTAGGCTAGGCGTGCTCAATAACTTGTTGCTGTTAATTGAACCGACAGATAACAAATGGCGAATTCTTCATCGTATTTACTTCTCTATTATGCTCGCCTAACGTAACCAATCTATTCAAAACCAGAATAAAACATTTTACCCGTCCTCCTTCGCCTGTACAGCACGCAGGCGATGATAGCAGCCAACAATATCATACACACGATGACAATGGCGGGTATGATGAACGTCACCAAATAGTTCGGATCGGCTGCATTACTAGCTTTGTTGTTCTGAAGATTCGATGACCCAGTATGTACTTGTATCGGTGTCTTGGGAATCTTAGTATTTTGTTCGGCGCATAGACCGAGAGGAATGAGCCTTATGGACATGACTTTAAGGTCTTTATCGAACACGTGGTCGACGTTTTCTTTGAGCGCGCCGCCCGTAGAACCTCGCTCGTCAACTATGATCATCTTGCGTAGTTCCTCGATCTCCTTTTTAGGGCATCGGTCCATTGGTAGACTGGTGTTGTACCTGGAAGATAAAAAGGTAGGTACTTCGTCAAATTTGTTTTTGTCAAGAAAAACGAATTTTTATCTCAGATCCCCATAATGGGATTGTTGGCTCTTGAAAATGTGACAACACTTTGATGCGAGTAGAAGTTTTAGCTAGGAGTTAGGAAATGATGATGTGGATATATTTAGTAAACTGTTCCGCTTAGCTATTTCTAAAGAGTCTTAAAAAGACCCTGGAAGAAATCGACAAGTGTTTCACTTCTCAACGAGGCATCCTCAGGATGACGATTGACTTGTCGCGAGCTCGAATACGGCGTGTTGCCACACCAAGCACCGAGCTCAGACTGAGCTTTATATAAGTGGGTTGGACGGGCGATATTATTTGTTCTCCCAGGGTCTTTCTAAGAGTCTTTAAAAATAGCTAAGCGGAACAGGTTACTAAATATATCCATATCATCATTTTATAATGGATTTCCGCAAGGTCACGCCTGAATCAATTAACTAGGAGTTAGGAAGTCAAGTCGTATGTGCGCTTGAGCAGTACCTTGTTATATTATGAATACATGTTTTCGTAGCATGTATACTTGCTTAAGAGTGTTTCAAGACACCATTTAGTGCAGTCACTCACACACACTTCTTTACATTTTAAGAGGCGTTGGGTTTTATCTGATCTACAGAATTCCGAAGTAGCAACCCGGAATCTGGATTTGTACCCGGTTGATTTTAATAGACTTGCCTTTTATTACTGGTAATGACGATAAAACATAATCTCTGCCTTATCTTTCGGGGTGTCAAAACCTATTTCTTAAACATTTTAGTATAAGGTACGCACGAGCGATTTTTTTTCGCGCACTGGATTTTCAACGCTCTGCTTAGCACCGAGAGTTGAAAATCCAACAGCGTGTTTTTTCGACGCACTGTGTTGGATTCTCAGAGTTGAAAATCCAGTGTGCGATAAAAACCCGCCACGATATTTTTACGTCCGTCTGTACGTGGACTTACCATATGATAGTAGTTGGATTATTGGTGATGCTCTGTATCCGTATATTTTCAGTCTCCTTCTGTCCGAACAAGGCCGCCAACTTCTCGACCACCTTGCGTTTGTTGTTGGCATCGTACGCGAGCATTGGGAACGGATACTCCATTGTCATCTGGAACTCTACTGTGGGACGAATTGTCGGTGCCTTTGCCACTTCTACTATTAAACTGTCGTAGGCACTCTTCTTGCTTGAGTCTTCAGCAATCTGGAATTGTTAATTGTATTTATAAATATGGGAAAGTACTACAGTGAAAGAAAGAAAAAAAAAAAGAAAAAACGTTTATTTGCGGTAAACATGACGCAAAAAAAAAAAAGTTTTAAATACATAAAAAAGTTTTAAAAAAAGTTGGGGAAGCATGCGTCACATCCACGCAAATCGGCTATCGCTCAGCATTATGCTACGACCCTATGCAAGACAGAGCCCCAGCGCTGGCAGTGCAACCTTAATATAACGTACCTCAAAATAATGACTTCCTCGATTTAACAAATTCTTCGTAATCCCCTTGAATTGTCCATAAGAGTCAATATAAAATATACCTTTACATTGCGAACATTCTTTGCGTACAACCTCTTAATAACGAATTTTCAACTATCAAGAAAAGTATTCATACCTCTAATTAACGAATTTTGCCAACCCAAAACCTTTATATAAAGTTTCCACCAATAATATAACTCTTAATCTTATAAAGTGATTCATGTCTCGACATGTTTCGACACGCTTTTGTTTGTAAAGTAATCATTGTTGTTTTGATGGAAAGTAATGTAAACACCTCTGCTCGTCACTATTGTGAAAGATTTAAGTTAAAATTCTTTTACCTCTTTATAACGAATTTTAGACCAATCTAACCTCAACATAACAAACCTCAGTTCAACGAATTACTTGATATTACGAATATTTTCTTGTTCCCCTCCGATTTGTTATATCGAGGTTGCACTGTATTACTTCGACATGTAAGTTCCTTTTAGCTGGCGAGTGTTATCTTCATGTTTTAGTATCAGGGTCGTTCATATGGCGAAAAACCGGGTGTGGGCAACATTCAGGTGTACCTCAATCTTCCAATGAAACTTATTGAGTGTCTGGCATTGTTCGACAAGGCTCTACAAAACTCAAGCAGCTTCCGTGTAAAAAAAAACCTGATCTAATACTAGTCTTGTGATTTTTATATTTGTAAAATGAAACTGGTTGCTAATTTAAATAAATAATTTATTATTTTTGCTGTTATTATTATTTTTTCATTCCTTGGTTATGTTAACTCACACACAGTGTTTCATTATTGGTTAATTCTATGGTTACAATATTTGAAAAAATAGAAATTATCACATAATTAATTTATCTGTCATTGCTTCATTTTAATGTATTGTAGTATAAAAATTTTATTCCAGGTACATGGTCTTTTCATAATTATATTATTAATGCATCCAAACAAAATATTGTAAAATCTTTAAAAAGAGTAACTATTGAGTTTCTTGCCCATTCTTCTCCATACAAAACTACCTTTTGGAAGGGGTGAATAGAATCAATTTTATTTTCTTGTAATTTTTTAAATTTATAATTGCCTTTTAAGTGTCTAATGGAAATAAACTATTTGACTTTGTAGACTTGAGCAAGAAAAGATAATAATAGTAATAATTCCTCACCAGTTGGTAAGACACACTGCCCTCGTCGCTCGGTGCGGGTAGACCGTAAAACTCCTGATTCTTCGCGTCAAACTGCAGCCAATGACCTGAAGGTAGTTCGGTGCGGTCACTGTAACGGAGAGATAGGGCCAGGTTGCGGGTGCCGCCGTCTTCAGGGTCGAAGAATGTGTCCTGGGGACGGAGGGAAGAATATAATGTAGCTTATATTTGGTGTTTGTAATTTTATTGGAATTTTTTCCACGAACTGTGTCAAATAAACGAAATTTACATAATTTTCACATAATCTCATAATTATGAGTAGTAAGGGTAGGTCAATTATTCGTTGGTTTAGACGGTCAGTACACAGTCCAAAAGGGTTACCGTGGCTCTTGGCAATACAGGTAACAGAAGGAACACGGGTGGGTTTTAGTCAGTAAGAGTCTGACACGCCCTCGTGCCACCCAGAGTGGGAGAAGATATTTGATAATTTCCCACCTAAAAAAAGGGGTTAGTACACAAAGCAGCAAAATGTTCCAGCAAAACTTGAAAATAGTATGCAAAAATTAATTTCAGATTTGACTGCAAGGAAAATGCTCGACCATTTTGCCGTCCAGTAATCGCAGACTGTAAGATTGACATTTTATCTGCTTGCGTAAAAAAGCTTAGACAAGACAATAGTGGCAATTTGTTAATGTCCTATTAGAACTTATCATGTTCTCATTGTGATTACGCATTTGCAATATCTAGGAATTTTTTTGGCAGCTTTTTTCAAACTTTTGGAAGAACTTTGATTACATCATTGAGACAGATGACAAGCATTTTTTTAAATTACCAGCTAATAGTAGTTATCTCAAATTTGCAGAGAAATACTCATTTGCATCTTAACATGCCATATAAAGTAAAACGTCCATCTACTCACCTCCGGCACCTTATACACCAGCAGATGCCCCACCGTAGCGGTGAAGTGGTCGACCTGGTTGCGCGTGACGGGCGGGTAGGTGTCGGGCGCGCGCGTGGCGGGCGGCGCGTGCGCGCACGGGCCCGCGCCGCGCCAGCGCACGCCGCCCACCTTCAGCGCCGGCTGCATGGCGCGCGAGAGGCCGGCGGACGGACTGCCTGCTTCTGTGTCGGATTCCATTATCTAAAAAAAAAAGATATAGATATAGTAATGCCACTAAACTGCCACTTCCGGCTAGCTAGATGAAGTGCATTTTAGACAACAACGATCCTCTATCAGTTTGAGATGATACATCTGCAGTCATTACCCACTTCTCCAGTGTGAAAATTAAGCGGTTGTTCGCGTGTAACGGGTGCGTATCGTGCACGCACAAATCACGTGCTCCACCGCTAGTTCACGAACGTGTCAACAATTAAGTATTGTTGCAAGCTAGTCGCACGCGCCACTCGCGAAAACCATTGATCACCTACTGGTAATCAATGTGAACTGATAGTACGGTTGAGTAATTTCGTCTTTGAAGTACTAAACATTCTTTACTTGATATACATACTTCATAACTTCTAATGCATAGAATACAACACTTAATATCTACATAATAAAAAATGAAATGCTGTTCGTTGGTTGGCGCATAACTTGGGAACAGCTGGACCAATTTGGCTATTTTTGTATTAAAATGTTCGTAATAGTCCGAATCAAGGGAAAGACAAATTTGAATATTTCCTGTCCCAATAAATCATACAAAAAAGGAAGGAAATTTAGTCAAACGTTTGTCGAATCAGCTAGTTATAAAAATTAAGAAATAAGCATTATCATGTCAGTAAAACATTATCTGTACCTAGATTGAAGGACCTTTTTTTTTTTTTTTGAGGTTGGGAAATCATCAAATAACTTCTCCCGCTCTGGGCGGAGCGGGAGGGCGTGTCAGACTCTTACTGACTAAAACCCCGGGTGGGTTTCAGATAATGTTCCTTTGGTTGCCCTGTTGCCGGGGGCCACGATCTCCCTTTCGGTTTTCTTCGCAACCCCGGCAGGAGATTGAAGGACCTAACGTTTACATCATACATACTAACATTATGAAGTCATTAATAAAATTACGAATCTTAATGCGAACAACGTACCTTCATCAGCCTATTAATATCATCCATAGGACAGGCGGGATCCTTTGGCAACGTGTCATTAGTCCACACGAACTCGCACATATCACCGTTCTGAGTCGTATTTAGTACCGTTAGGTGATCCATATCCGTATCTCTGAAGAACAAGTCCAATAATTTATATTCTATCAAGTTTATTTAAATTACTATTGAAACTTCCTTTAGGACATTAGATTTACGTAATATTCAAAAATAAAGAAAATAATGAACCACAGTAGGCCTAGCACGAACGCGCGGAGTAAACGTAATGTCAATAACAAGAACAATTAGTATCACAGATAGATATGAATAAAGTCTTCAAACTAGAACTTCCAATTAAAAAATCATTCGAATTTACGTTACAATGTGGGTTTTCTGAAATGTCGATGTATGTTGACTTGAAAGAGCATGGCAGTTGAGAATATATCATGCTCACTTAAATTTCTCGCTGATGGTGGCGAGTGTGTTGAATCATTCGGTTCCCTACAAAATGGTTGAGCTGGATGGTGCTGATCTACGCGTCATGTTCGTGAACGGGCGCCGTCAGTTGAAACTGATCATCTCTTATCTGCCAGGGCTTATTTTTAATCTTATATTTTCAATTGCTTTTGATAATTTTTTGTGCATTGTTCTCACATATAGAAGCAACAAGAAGGATGTACCCAGGATTTTGTAATATCTATATGAAAAAGAGAAAAATAAGAAAAAAAAAAGAGTGTCCTTCTTGCCCGTTCTTCTCCATAGAGATTTACGTTTTGGAATGGGCAATCAGCCTCAACTTTCTGATTAACTGACCGACTCTTTGACAGTTCAAAAGTGCCTGTAAATGGTTTAATTGAAATAAATGCTTTGAGTTTGCCGATCACTAGGTAGCAGCACTCAGACGTCAGGTCCGAGCACCTGTCAAAAGTGTCAAACTACCTATATTTTCTTCAGTCATGGCTGAATGAATGAAACGAATGATGAACATCATCTTATATTTTATATTCACTGTCGGAATAGATCCCTTGTCAAAGTGGCGCCTAATGGTGGCATGAATTTTCCTGAAAACCCACATTACTGCTCGCGTTAGTTCTAGGCTTATTCAAAAATAAACGTAAGCTTTCATGGTAGGCATGGTCTTGGTCACATAACGTGGGAGTGAGATGACACGAGACTTTAAATACCCACTCTCCTACTCGCACATTTTATGACCGCGAATGATAAAAAAAAAATTTTAGGTACTCAGAAACATACCTGAACAAGTTAACAATGCCTTCCAACGCTCTAATCTGCCAGTCAATAGCATTATTATACTCCTTCAATAGTTTGAACTCCATGATGAACTGGTGGTTAATGGTGCGACCTCTCTTGTGTTGTTGCACGGTGATGTCTAAGGGGCCGCGAGCGACCAGACCTTCGCTGTCCTGAGCTTCGACTATGAAGTTCCAGCGAGATACGTGGGCTTCTAACGGCCTGGGGATATAAACATAATTGGTTTAGGTACAGAATGGTACAGAAGGCGCACTCCGCATTTTAAGTATGAAGCTACAAATACGCGGCGGGCTCGATCTGTCGGGCCAATTCAGTGAGCGTAACATAGTCAGAAGAAATAAGAGTTAAGCGATAAAAAGAGAGGCAACTTCTAGGTGATTATAACTGTAGGTAATTAGCGCTGTGCGACCTGAATTGTACTTTATTGTGTCGTAATAAGAGTCGCTTTTTATTTAAATGATTTTGCGGACTGAACCATTTGTACTAATCTGTAGTTTAGGTTAGTCAGAATAAGTCATCCCTATCCAATTTAGAAGTAGACCGCCTTGTTAAAAGGATGGTTTGCAAAAATATTGTTGTCATGGCAAATTTCCCAGAATGCAGCATTTATGGGTGCAATTGAAGTGAGAAATTAGCCACATGAGGTATTAAAATTTTGTTTGAATTTAAGTTGAGCTTGTATACGAAGTTTAAGGGATCTTGCGCACTAGACGGCCACCACTGGCCGCAGTCGTGGCCGTCTAGTACGCGGCCGTCTAGTGGTATTTTATGGTCTGCGGCTAGTTGGCCGTTGCGACTAATTGTAAGTGCGCGATTCGTATAGGTTTCTATAGTTTACTTGGTCGCTGCGTGAACACTGGTCGTGATCGTGGTCGTCTATTCCGCGAGATCCCTACATGGTCAACCATCCCATTCGCAAATGGTGTGAATATAAATGGCAACAGCACCATAAGTAGATACTAAGGATTTACGACACTTTTCTCATTAGATAAAATAAAGCTCAAAACACAGACCATAAATCAATGTAAATACACTGAAATGGGCAAAAAATTGGTAAACTAAATTGGTAAACTCACAATCCATAAACTTCTCTAGCGGCTGGTATGAACTGTATCCAGGAGTTGTTGCTGAGCGGCACGTTCTCCGCCTCGTACATCGTGAATGTCAAGTTGCTGCCCTCCTCCGGGTCAGTGAACAGGTCCGCAGGGATAATGTACCTGAGGAAGTTGAATTAAGGTTACAAAGATGGAATTCTAGGGGTTTATAGTAAAAACGTAAGCTATCTGTCTAGCCAGTATTGTCCCACAGAAAGGCAAGAGCCCCTCCTCCAGGCAATTCAGTTCGCTGTTAAAGCGACTTTAGAAGAAAACATAATAATTGGAGAGTTTTGTCTCATTATGTTATTACTTGAAAGCGTTTCCAATAAAGGATTAAAACAAGTCCTACATATCCATCTAGGTCCGTTTTGTGCTGAACTAATTCTAAGTTTTATTTTTCGTTTTTTTTTTGCAGTGCCAGCCTAGTGGTGTGACCGTCAGACTGCCAAGTCATCGTTCACTAAGGCTGCGGCCAGCCCGCCGGTTGAACGCGTCCCAGAGGGTCATGGCCATCCGGCTGGCCCGAGGATACCGCACGGTCTCCTGCGAGGCGGCGAGCCTCCTTGCCGGATTACCGCTATGGGATCTGGAGGCAAAGGTCCTCGCGCACATTTGGGAGTGGCGCGAGGAGGCGAGGCGCCGGGGCTTAGCTCCGCTGCCGCGAGAAATCGCGGCTCAGCGGACAGAGCTCCGGCGGGATCTCATGGCGTCATGGAGAGTGCGATTGTCGCAACCCAGCGCTGGGCACGCCACAATTGCGGCGATAAGACCCCTCTTTGAGGAGTGGCTTGAGAGGCGCCACGGCGTCCTCACCTTCCGCCTGACGCAGGTCCTCACCGGACACGGCTGTTTCGGGAGGTTCCTGCACAGGATAAGGCGGGAGGAAACGCCCGGGTGTCACCATTGTGTGGATCGCCCGGAGGACACGGTGGAGCATACGGTGGAGGTCTGCCCAGCTTGGGCGGAGCATCGCCGTGTCCTCGTGGAGGCGATCGGCGGCGGTGATCTCTCGCGTCCGGCCCTGGTTCAGGCTATGGTACGGAGCGAGAGGAAATGGGAGGCCGTCACCTCCTTCTGCGAAGCGGTAATGCTCGCGAAGGAGGAGGCGGAACGCGTGAGGGAGAGGCAAATTTCGCGCCCTCACGCCCCTAACCGCCGCAGGAGGAGACGCCCAGGGCGTCGGGAATCGCGGGGCGATTTCCGGCCACCGTAGGCGCGGGCTTGCGGGCGGTGAGCAATGGGTGGCTCACCGTCCGATAAGGACCAGGCCCGGGTCGACGGCGCGTTGTGTTCCACGCGCGCAAGCATAATTGAAGGGGTCCACTAGGACCGATGCCTGCCGGGGTTGCGAAGAAAACCGAAAGGGAGATCGTGGCCCCCGGCGACAGGGCAACCGAAGGAACACGGGTGGGTTTTAGTCAGTAAGAGTCTGACACGCCCTCCCGCTCCGCCCAGAGCGGGAGAAGTTATTTGATGATTTCCCACCCTCAAAAAAAAAAAAAAAAAAAGACTGCCAAGTCATAGGTCTCGAGTTCGAACCAAAGGCACGCAACTACGAATTTCGCGGATTCATGTGCGTATTGTACAATTATCACTTGCTTCAAAAACAGTGACGGAAAGCATCGTGAGGAAAGATTTGATGCCTGAGAAATATATCTCGACGGCATATGAAACCAAATCAGAGGCCCATGGGCGGCATAAAAACTTGAAACCAGGTTAGTCACTAACCCCTCGAAAAATAATGAAGTTTTAGTATTACGAAATGGTAATCTCCTTGATGCCAGGTCCTAAATTTATAATCACAGATCAAGTAAACTAAGATCTGGTTAGAAAATCAAAGAAACCCATGTTATCAATCTTTGATGGTATTGTTCAAAGTATTTAAGAGTAGTTTTTGTGACCCACCTGAAAGCTTTGCCAGCGGTGATGGCCAGTTTCTTCATGTGGTGTTTGAGCGTGGGCGGCTGGTTGACAGGCATGGCCCATGTCACTGTTTCCGTAGTCTGGCCGATTATTGTACTTCTACCCTCCGTTGGGTTCGCTTCCTAAATGATTGAGGAATAAATTTGTAACTAATTGGATAAAGTCTATTGACTGTTTTAATATTTTTACGAAGATATTGAAATTATATTACAAAAGAAATAATTTACATTTTTTTACATGCGTAGTTATAATATATTTTTACATAAATTTTCAAATTGAATTTGTAATTGCTCGAGGCCAAGAAAAACTAAAGTAAAGAAAACTTGAAGAATTTACACTAAAATACCTGCAGCCTTGAAAATTGTGCCAAATTAATTTGTACAATTTAGAAGTGTTCACTTTACCTGTCTACCAATTAGTAATTTAGAAATGTTTTAATGAATTAATGAAACCCAAAGTAGTCCAATCACAAACAGAATTCAATTTGCACACACGGTTTGAGTAGTTAGTGAAGTACGAAATACACCTGGATGATACCGGATGTGATGATTCAGGAAGTTACGTGGATATATAAGTACCTACTTACTCTATAAACACTAGGCTTTTGCGCACCGTACCGGGCCCATATTTCCGATGTGCTAAGTTTAGCGCATTTACTACTCGCATGACTATTTCATATCATATCACCGATGTTTCAGGCATTTTTAGACGTAGGGACCCGTGCATATTGACCGTGAATGAGTCTGATATAATTGCACAACCAGCAATTTCAGATTTAAATATATTTTTTTCAGATTATCTCATCAGACAATCGGAAATACGTTCCCGGCCACCAGTGTAAGCCATTACGGACCTGTTTAGTGACCTCCTGTAAAGTGGTCTCAGGAGTCGGAGTCGTAGTGGGCGGAGTTGTCGGCGTAGTGGTGGGGGCAGCTGTCGGCGGAGGCGTCGGAGTCGTTGGCGTAGTTGTCGGCGTTGTCGGCGGCGGTGAGGGAGCCGCTGTCGGTGTAGTAGTCGGTGGTGGAGCCGGAGTCGGCATCTCGGGAACCGGGGTTGGTGACGTCACATTCTCTCTCTCCGTTGAAGAAGACAACGGGGGTAGTTCGTTCGACTCACGGATTATTACGGTTTGCTGAAAGTGCCATGCGGACGCTCACACGATGTGTTGTGAAATATAGACGTTAAGACAACGTATTTAGAGGTCAGATTGGTATGTACAGATTTGAAGTTGAAAATGTATTTACAGATGAATTAGTCCCAGAAAGATAGAATATTAGGAATCCCAATGCATCTTAATTTATTGTGTTTTTACAGCAGAATACGTCATGCTGAGTATGCATACGCAGTTTTCATACATCAAATAATTTTGTGTCGTTGTCTTCACGTCGCAGATTAGTCGAGAACATATTTACATAAAAAAATACTCTAGATGGGATATGATCGTATGAACCGTGTGAAACCCATCACTACCCAAGGTTAAAGAAAATCAACTCACACACGATTAGTTTCAACTTTTGTGAGTTAGGATGATAAAGATGTCATATTACGTACCAATTCCGGTTCTAAGGTCGTGGTTTCTTCGACGATGGCTGGTAAGAAGGTATCGAAGCGTCGAGGGATGATAGGTAGCGTCGGGGCCACAGACATGTTAACGTTGGTTGTCTCTGAAGGTGACGCGGACAGTGCGGTGATACCCACTTCATTATGCTGCAGAAAAGTATGTGTTTAGTACATGTTGTGAGTTCGTGTGGGTGTGAAGTGTACAGTGGAAACTATGTGCTGTTAGTCACTGTCTGTGTGTGACTTGGAAGTCGTTACTCGTCTACTATGAAAAATTCGAAAATAGAAAAAAATAAAATTCTTTTTTTGAAATACTTTTCTTACGATTATTCCAATTTGCAGGTCAGCTAAATACGATTCGCGGCCGTATTAAATGTTTATTTACAGAATATTAATCATGAAAATCACCAATACAACTCTCCAAGTTCATGTAATCCTATTGAATGACCATTTAATTAAATCATGACATTTGAGGATTATTCTAACTTAAGGAGTTGTCCGTTAGAGCCGATGCCTGCCGGGGGTGCGAAGAAAACCGAGAGGGAGATCGTGGCCCCCGGCAACAGGGCAACCGAAGGAACACGGGTGGGTTTTAGTCAGTAAGAGTCTGACACGCCCTCCGGGAGAAGTTATTTAAACGGGTTTAGATTAAAATTAGATTGACGTTAAAAAAAGTTAACTTTTAACACGAGTTCTGTGTTTTTGTCCTTTTTACCGGTATTTAGGTATAGCGTATATTTGGAATACGCCTTTGTCTCTTACAAGGCAAGGAGAGCCTGTTTTCATTTTTACGTCAGTTTTCATAGTAGACGGTCAAGAGTTGCATGTATCTATTAATTAATTAGTCAAAATAAAGAGGTATCTGTTAACTCAATATTATCACAGTCATGCTAGGTGTTCACAAACACGTCTAATTTCTACTAGAGATGCACTATTATTGAAACACGATTTCCAAAACGCATTAACAATAATTTGATAAAATAATACTAAATTAGACATTCCAAAACGATCTAAAACATCTTCAATACACATAAAAAAGATAGAATTAAATAATAAATTGGGTTAGTACTGTTGTAATTACACAATATTATTAAGATATATACAGTATATATTTCAAGACCTTAGCATTCTAAAAATTATTAATAGCTAACAAAATATACACTGAAACAAATATACTTAATTGGGGTTAGCATAATTTTGTTGAAGAGTTAAATTTTAGCTTGCACAACTGTTTCCGAGATCTCTGCATAGCACTATGTTCAGTTATCGTACGGTCAAGTGCACATCAATAGTATCTAGCACTTAAATTCCGAAATCAAGATGGTAAGATGGAAAACAAATGGTTCACTCCGCAAAATCATTTAAATAAAAAGCGACTCTTCCTTCGACACAATAAAGTGCAATTCGGGTCGCACAGCGCTAAGTACCCACAGTTATAATCACCTAGAAGTTGCCTCTCTTTCTATCGCGTAACTTTTATATCTTCTGACTACGTTACGCTCACTGAATTGGCCCGACAACACGCTACTATAGCTTCATGTCTGAAATGCGGAGTGTACCTTCTGTACTCTGTGCTATGGACTTGAATGATAAACGGGCGTTTTTCAAAAAAGATGTACATTTGCGAATTTGAGGTGTCCTAGACTTCAACTATTTTTTATAATTTTTGTATGCACCACACTCAAATAAACTGTATATTTATTAAATAGTATCACATTTAAGTTTTAAAATTGACTATAATATGCAACTCAAATATCACTGATATTAAAATATCATAAAACTAACAACAAAAAAAGTGTAAAATATTCATGTCCCACCTGTATGTTTGGAACTTTCAAGTCTCAGGTAAGAATATATAAATTAAATGGCGTCACTGTTTTAGGGTCTGTAGACGTGAGTTGAAGTCATAATTACAATTTAGAGCCCTTTATTTCAAATATGGGCTTAAAATAGCTCATAATACAATTTTATTGTTGTCCCAAGAAAATGAGAGAACCGGAATTCCGGCAATAGTCACGGTAAATTTTTCATACTCCACCCTAATATTACCCTTAAATATGGTTGGTTTTCATTTCTGGTAACATTTATTTTGTCTGTGGTATAACCGCCATTTTGAAGCAAACCTCAGTGTCAACATAATCTGTGACGAAAGTGGTCGCGTTACGGTGGTGCCGAATTGGAGTTCCAGATAGTAACAGGATTTTATGAGGTATGTAGCAGTTTATCAAGTTATTTGCTGTAACACAATCACATTTTGGTTTATACATTTTTGTAAAATAAGCCGAAAGTAGTTATAAAATGGGCACAACTGGTTGAATTTTTTTTTAAGGCTTTGTTGTTATGAATTCGTCACATCCGGTTCATAACGTATTGTATAGCCGGAATCATTTTGTGACGAACTGGAACTATTAGGCTGGGGCTACATTTGGATGATTGGTATTAAAATAAATAATCTTTCTAACATTATAAATGTGAAAGATTGGATGTTTGTTACCGCTAATCTTCGGAACAGTTGAACCAATTTAGAAGAAAAATTTACGCTAGGGTGTCTAGAGGTGCCTAGCATCATATACTGATTTCATGGTTATACGATTTTTTTGAAGTTGTTGCTCTCAAAGTTGCTGTTTGCTACATTTCAGTGAACATGGCCCTCACGGCAGCAGAAAGAGCTAAACGATACCGCGAGAAACTGAAACAAAACCCCGAAAAATTTGAAGAGCAGCGGAAGAAGCAGTTAAACAGACTTAAAAAGAATCGAAAAACAATTAATGACTTAACAGAAGAAGATAAAGAATGTAGAAGAAAACAATGGAGGGAAGAAAAGAAAAAACAGAAACTGAAAAAGAACAAAAAAGAAAACGAAGATCAAAGAGCTACCCCAAGCTCATCGAAGTCTCAGTCTCAAAACAGCGCAGCTCCAGTCTTAAAAATTCGTTACAAAAAAATATGTAGGAGTTATCGAGGAGCTTTAGAAAATATTCGTAAATTGAAAGTAAAAAATGAAGCAATTCGCAAGAAACTTTACCGTGAAAAGTTAGCACATGAGGCAAAAGTTGGTGAACTCCAGAAAAAAATAGATAAACTTACTGCGCGGCAAGAAATTTTAGAAATGTCACTACGGGAAACTTACGGCACTGCTCAATCTTTACCAGAAAAAAGGTTGCTTAAATCTATCGCGGTAAACCAAGTGGTCAAAACGAACAAATTAGTCACAGCGGTTACTACGTGCTTGGGGCTAAAAGGCCGCATAAGGCAAAGTAAGAAAAAAATTGTGTTAAATAAGAAGATTCAAGAAGAAATAAAGCAATTTTATTTAAGAGATGACATAAGCCGAAACACAGCTGGAAAACGAGAAACAAAAACTAGAGGGAAGAAGAAGATGCAGATCAGATATTTAACTGACACATTACAGAATTTATATGAAATTTATAAAAAGGAAGGGGGAACGCACAGCTTTACGACTTTATTTCGCTATAAGCCATATTACGTTTTGTCACCTACGGCCAAAAATAGAGATACCTGTATGTGCGTTAAGCATAGCAACATGGAGTATCTTTTCATTGCTCTGAAAAACAAAAATGTTATAGACTATAAAAACCTCGAAGATACTATTAATAAGTCGGTTTGTGACAAAAACTTGCATGCTTGCATGTACGAAAAATGTGTAAATTGTAACAACCGAAGCTTACAATACAAAGAGGAAAAAAATGAAGACGAAATTACATGGTTTAGATGGGAAAGAGTTATGCATACATACCAAAAATCGGAAAATAGTATTACTACTAAGAAAACTGTGAAGCAAGTGCAGAAAGGAAAGGTTCGAGATCTAGTGACAGAATTTAAAGCCGAGTTTTCAAAATTTAAGAGTCACTACTACAACTGGAAAGAGCAGCAGCGGCAATACCAAATTTGCATTAAAAATCTGGCCATTAAAGAAGTTGCCATCTTAATCGACTTTTCCGAGAATTACGACTGTAAACTGGGGGCGGAGATCCAATCGATGCATTTTGGAGCATCAAAAAATAGTATAACACTTCATTGTGGTATGATATATTGGATTGATAAGTCACAGTCGTTTGTAACGATATCTGATAATAAATGTCACGAGCCCAATGCCATCTGGGCACACCTCTTGCCCATTTTACAGTTTGTAAAGAAATCAGACCCAACAATTGAAATCATCCATTTTTTTTCTGACGGCCCCACATCTCAATACAGACAGAAAAAGAACTTTTTCCTCATTAACTTATTTACAACAAAATTAAAATTAAAATATATTACGTGGTCATTTTCGGAAAGTGGGCATGGTAAGGGTGTCGCAGATGGCATTGGGGGTGCAGTTAAAAGACAGTTAGATAGACGTGTGGCTTATGGGCATGATGTGACTGATGCAGATGATGCGTATCAACATTTATCAACCAGTATGAAATTGGTTAAATGTTTCAAAGTCTCTGATAGTGATATCGAGAATATAAACAAAATCATTCCAACAGATCTTAAAGCTGTCCCGCAGACCATGAAACTCCACCAGGTCATATCTGTCGATATCGGTCAAATTATGCATCGGCAATTAAGCTGCTTCTGTGGCGATAAACGCGGGCTTTGCACTTGTCTGAATCCTGAAACTCATTCATTTAATTCTGATCGAAGTCAATGTGGCAGTCGAACTGTCTCTGTTGTTAGACTCGATATGGTGCCTTGCAATAAAAACCGTGGCGTTACAACCGACTTCGTAAATGACATTGGTCTTTGCGATAAACCTGACCATCATGATGCTGAAATATTTTTAGATATCAATCAAAACACTGCTTCTATTGCTGAAAACGATCAGAGTAACCGTGACGATCAAACAGTGTCGATCATTGATCTCGAAAATGTGCCTCGCGATGAAAGTGGTGGAGGAATCGCCACCGTTACTGATATTGCTCCCTGCAGTAAAACTGACCAGAGTGACTTTAATATTGTAGACCTCACCGTTTTGCCCAGTCAGAAAGCTAATCAGACTGATTCAGATACGGAACTAAACTTGAAAGTAGATGATATTCTGGATATAGACGTTTTTGACAATATCATAGAACATCCTCAACCGGGGTTTGATTTAGTTTTAGATACCGTAGACTGTTTGACAAAAGACGATGTAGGCTTTTTGACAGAAGAAAAAGAGAATGAAAATAAGAATAAAAGAAAGAATAATACATTCGCGTCAGATCAAGGTCCATCAAAGAAAAAGCTAAAAGTACTTTTACCAATAAAAGCAGAAAAATACAGGTCAAGGTCACTAAAAACTATAATTAATAGAAACTTTACATGCCATATGTGTAAACTGCGTAAACTATATGTGATTACCGACATGACGCGGTGTATTGCTTGTAAAAACTGGGTATGCAGATCATGCTGCGACCAACCAGCTATTGACTATATTTGCGACCGATGTTTCGAAGACTGATTAGAACCTTAAGTGATACGTAACTTAATACATTCCAAATAGCAATGAACAAAACCTAATTTCAATACTTAATTAATAATATTTCTTTATTTACTTCTTATAATAATATGGTTAAAGAAATTTATTTTTCAATAAGAAATTACAAAGATTTATAATCAAATCATAATAAATATAACTAAATAATTGTCTTAACAACTGAATTATTTTCTTTGCGTCAATTTAATTTTGATTGGTTAGCCGCGAGAGCAATTGCTAGGAATGGATAAAAGTATTATCTAAAAATAAGTAAAAAAATAAAATAATAAAATGTAAAAGTTGTATTCAAAATATGTAACTGTGTACCTCAGATAAAGTTAAAACTGGTTTTGGTAATAACTTTTTAATTTTAATAGTTTTTTTTTATTAATAATATAATGTTCAACCAAATATTACTTACTGTGTAAACTTAGCTTAATTTTTTCGTGTTAGTCACTTAGAATTCCAGATAGTCACTGTCTCATATTTTTACCGAGACAAAAACTAGTCCTATTTAAGAAATAATTAGTTATTTGATAATATTTATGTAATTGTAGTTAACCCTGAGTTTGCTATTTATATTATTTGTAATCTCGTTCAATTTAATTTTAAGTAGATGGTAGAAATGTAATGTTTTAGTAGTCAAAAGTTCCAACTGTGACGATCTCGAAAGAAAAATTATTGCTAAGCGATGATAATAGTGATTTATTTATGTTTAGATGTTTTTATTCAAAGTTATGAAGGTAATTTAATATATAATAAAAACAAATTGACAGAACAACTCATATTTTTCGTTTTATTTACATTTTTCCTTTGTGACGAACCGGAGCACGTTCATGTGAACTCTTCCATAAAAACTAAGATTATCGCATTGTTTTTCATAATACTAATGCATTATTTTATTTTTAACTTATTTATGAGTATACTTTATCAAATGAGATAAAATTTTACTGTAAAATTTCTATAACACAAAAATCTGTTCCGGTTCGTCACGTGTACATCTGTTTTGAAAAACGCCCAACGCGATAACACAACAAGACGCTATTCTGTGCGACTAGATTTAATAGGCACGTCAAGTCGCAGGCGCAGGTCGAGTGGATGTAAGATTTTCTACAGTTGTGTTCGCTATAAAACTGCAGATCGACTCCTTAGAGCCAATGCTGTTAATCATAAGTTAATACCAACTAACTTAAACTATAATCTATTTGCAAACGTAGCATGCGACCGGGCCACAACACGCACATGCATATGACACGTAAACTCGAGAGCGGGTTACGACAAACCTCCGTGGTATACGAGTTAGTTGCGGACTCGGGAGTGGTATCCTCGCGGGCATCCTCGGTGGTAGTGGGCGGGGCGCTCGGCGGAGGGGGCGGGGCCAGTGTAGGGCTCGCGGGGGGAGGGAAGGGAGACGGGGAAGGGTAAGGGAGCGGGGGCTGGGTGGCTGGGGTCGGCGGCGGGGCGGCGCTCTCGGTCTGAAACGTGTCGGTGCTTGTGTGTGGCGCGCCGGGCGGGGCGGGCGGGGCGGGCGGGGGCGGGGGCGAGGGGGAGGGGGCGGGCTCGCCGTGGTGGTGGCGGTGCGGGTGCGGGGCGGGGGTGAGGGGGTCCACCTGGGCGGCGCCGCGACACACACGCACGTTAGTACGCACACCCTTACGTACCCAAGAGCGCTGTCTGTGGTTATTTGGTATTGGCTACATGGACTCAGATAATAAAGCGGCGACATCTATCTTTCTTTTGAATCCTCACGACAGATTATACACGACAACAGACTAACCTTTAACTTGAGGCTACTTCAACGAGACGCCATCGATACGAACCAATTTAATTCGATTCGCAAGTCTAGATTCATCAGCCATCTGTATCATTAATTTCTATTTTGCGGCACTCTTCTATATCAGGTTTAATTTTCGTAATTATCATAGCCATTCATAATATTACTAAGTGCATTTTCAGTGCTGTAGGTGTTCCATATTGCTTCAGTATAAATAGTGCTCGATAACATCATTTAAAGCATAATTATTTTATTTATTATCATTCAGTTCGAGGAAAGTGGGGTTAAGTGTGCTGGGTTAAAATTATGTTCGTAACAATGTATTAGAATAATTGCCTCAAGTGTAATATTAATCAAAAGTGACAATGGTCGAAGCGCGTTTAATTTTCTTAGTCCATGCGTTACACAAATACGCTTTAGCTTCGAATATTATGCTCCAGTTAGTCTGTTTATGTACAGTGATGGACAAAGCGTTTATGTAAAGCGTTTGTTATAACCACACACAAAGCTCACAAAATGTTTACATTATATAAGGTAAACTTAATTAATAATAATTATGTTTATGAAGTTTGGATGTTAAATGAATGTTGGAAGTTATGTAAGTATGTAAAATTAAAGTAGGATTTTGGATGTTGAATTTTTGAGAGACTGTAACTTAAATTAAAATAAATAAAGGAACACAACAAATTACACTTTTGGGATTGTTTCCAAGTGATAAAGGATACTTCATTCAACATTCCATGCTGTGGTTCCCAGTACGAACTCTGCTATAATGAGGTGAACATTAAAGTGCAAGATATGCATTCAGTAGTAAATGTGGGATGACTAAACTTACTGACTGGGAAATACATTCCTATTTAATAAACATGAACTGTCTTTGTCCAGCTTGCTTCTACAAATAAATCAAATATTTATTGTTCCGATGAACAGTTAGGTATATTTCTCAGTAAGTAGTAAGTACAAATGATGCATAAGTACTAAGAAACATAGAATGTATGACAGTTCCAGATTAGAATAAAATATGAGTTGCATTGATAACATTAAATGATTCATTGTCGTGTGATGAAGTTATTTTTTTGTCTTTTGATTCCCTCACCGCATGATGTAAGTGATCGCTTTTAAAATGCATGACGACAAACATTTTTTTGTCCGTCAGGTAGGTTATTAAAAAATATTAGACAGGTTTTTTTTTTTCACTTTGAAATGATTACGGCGAGACATTGAGTTAAAATGTGCCATGACGTCACGAGTATGTAGATTTTATGCTTGTGACGTAGCGACCCCCACTCCCCAACTTTAATGCGTTTTACCTAAGTCATTTTTTATTAATATGATTAAGCAAAAAATACGTGTCTAATATTTTTTTCTAATCTGACTGACGGACTAAATAGAATTTCTTTTTTTGACCCAGACATCATCCCTATAGTTAGCCTTGTCCGGATATTTCCATGAAAATTAGATAGTTGTTAGAATGGAGTGAGAAAAAGCCATTAGTTGCCCCACAGGAGATGTCTTTATCAATCTAATAACCATAGCACCATGTTATTTATTGTCCTAGTTTCTATATTATTCAGAAATAGGTACAACTCATTTATAACCTTCTAAACCCAATCGTATAACTTCACTTCATATTATATAGACATTAAAATTTCAAACATTAATCAGTCTAACTACCACACAGGATTTGTTATTATATTGACGGCATTACTGAGAGAATGATATAAAATATTGTAATGCTCACGTTATAAATTAAAAGACGACATTACATGTCACAACAGTAATGGTCAGTTTCGACAGAATTTTAACATTTGTCACATCTTTTTTTAATTTTATTGTCTTTTTTTATATTTTTCGATCGCCAAACGCGTCTCCTCATTAGGTTACAACAGTTTTGTTAAGTATAGAGCCTTTTTGTAAGAGGCAATCTAGGCAGACTACTCTTATTTTTTCAAATCAATAACTACATTAGATCGATCCATTTGATGATCCTCGTATAAATATCTCGCTGTGTCTGCAAAAGTGGACTTACAAAGTATAAGCTAAGCAGATGTGACATTGCCAATACCCTGCCGAACATAACCCGAGAGCGCCCGATCACTTCCGAACGAAGCATCGTACTCACCAGGTCGGTGATGCCGACGTCGTTGTTAGTGTAGCCGTCCTCGTCGTCATTGTCGTCGTAACCGCTGTAGTCGGCGTCGGCGTCAGCGTCATCTTCTTCACCGTCGTATTCGCCGTCGTAGACGCCGCCGCCTGAGCCTTCAAGCTGAGAACAGTGAGAGATGGGGTTTAGGTTCAGAACTTCAGAAGGGTACTTTGTTGACAAGAACATCTGAGTGAATGCGGACTAAAACAACTTGGGTCTTGCACCCTAATTGCGTAATACACTTTCAATCACATTCGAATGATTTTGAAGGATTTCTATTGCTCATCCATTGATTCATAATTATGTTCGAAAACTTTGTCTGCTCAACAACGAAAATAACGCAATGCATGTTGTTGAACTGTCAACATTAAAGCCATTGCTATTGTTAGTGTATTACGCAATTACCACGCTGATTTATGTTCAAAGGAGACTGGGTAAAAGTGGTATATGGACTAACTGGTTCATCTTTGCCCTTGTACAAAGTGGCATTAAAATCTGACTCCGGCAGTTTTGCGAAAAATAATATAATTTTAATATTTACAGTATTTTCATTTGGAATTTCCAGGAAGATCTTTTTAAACACCGGTTTCTTTCGTATGATCTGTTTCTTGAGGTTATAAAAAGATTATAACTTTGATAACGATGTCACTAAGGAAAATCTGATAGGTTTTCTGCCTATTATTTTGAGGCATCTCGGCCTTTACCGGTGACGTCATCCATCACTCTTAACTAGCCACTGGGTATTTATTTGGTTACCTGTCTCTTAATCCTGGGCGCGGGCTGTATGGCCTGCAGCCTCCAGCCGATGACGGGCAGGCGCAGCACGTGCGCAAGAGTGCCGTCCCGCGCCTGTTCCCGCAGACCGGCTACTAACACTTTGTGATGGTTCCATAGCTTGTTGCCGCAGCCCACCTGTAAAGTAAGATAATAATGTTCGAATTAATTAAAAGTGAAAACTCTCATAAATAAATGTTTATTAAATCAATTGTGTTTCTCTCTTTTTTCAATTTTGTGAAGTTGTATCTATGTAGTTTAGTTCTGTTTGGACAAAATTTAAGTCAAGTCGAGTCTAGAGAAGTCTTAGGTTCGGATGGGTCGTGCACACCGAGGATACTTAGGTGAAGTATAGGAAAATCTAAGATTATCACATCTGCACTAGACATTAATATTTTCCCATTTATTACAGTGAAAATAGAGAATTCTCATTTAATAGTATAGGAAAGTTCATACTAATTCCATGTACAGTACATATTACTATGCTGCCATAATATTAGGTACTTACTAATTCCTTGCTCTCGTATTATAGTGTTATAACTATGTTCCATGCTGCCATGTCACTATTCTAAGGCAGTCAACTTGTTTTAAATTTTAGGCGACCGAGCTCTGCTCGGGTTAAAATACGGAGAAAACGAAATTTCCCAGATATGAGGCCTAGGTAGATTGATTTTTCGTCCGAGAACCCTGTTTTCGCAATTGTGATTACAAATATTGCTCATCTATATATATAAAATTTTCGTCTATATTTATAAAATTGTCATGTCACAATATTAGTTGCCATACTTCTCCGAAACGGCTTGATCGATTTTTATAAAATCTATATAATGTAAAATTCTCGTGTCACAATGTTAGTTCCCATACTCCTCCAAAACGACTTCATCGATTTTTATGAAATTTTATATGTATATTCGGTAGGTCTGAGAATCGGTCGTAATCTATTTTTCATACCCCTAAGTGATAAGGGTGGTCCACCCCAAACATTTTTTTTATTTAGGCTAGGCATTTTTTTATGTAGGTTGGTAGGTAAGTAGGGTAGGAATTTTGCATTAATTTTAAAATCCTAAACATGCACATTCATTGACTGTTAGGCGGAACGAAGTTCGCCGGATCAGCTAGTTTAATAGTATAGGATTATTATTAACTTGGAACATATTAAGATGCGACATTGCTAGTTTGAAAACTATTTTTGGGTACAGGTCGGCGCGGACGCAGACGTGGGTACCTATTTATTATTCATCGTGATCATTATACAAAATACATCCATCGATAACGATTGCTATGCATCTACATTTGTATTGTATTATCATTTTCATAAAGCTCATTAATCCTTAAAATACAATGTGCAATAAAGTGTATCTTTGTATGTCAGACGCATAGATCGAACGTGACTAATGGGTAAGGATGTTCCAAACATTGAACACCGTTAAATATTTATAACTAAATCTTTTGTTTCCCAAATAGTTTTATTAGCATGGACATTAGATGAATATGTATGCATTAGTTTCTCCTTAGTACCTAGGTGTCAGATAATTCGACGCATTTTAAATACCTAGTCAATGGTATAAATCCACACAATTAAATTAACATTCTGTTTAGAACTATTTTATATATATATATTTTTATATTAGCTTGTGTTGTCCCACTGCAAGGCAAAGCTCAAGACAGAGAGGCGTGGAAAGGAGAAAGGTAAGCCTTTCTTCTTCCCACTCCTCTCTGTCTTGAGCTAATGTGAACTAATCCTGTCTGTAGGCGTCAAGCTTGGGTCCACTAGGGCCGATGCCTGCCGGGGTTGCGAAGAAAACCGAAAGGGAGATCGTGGCCCCCGGCGACAGGGTAACCGAAGGAACACGGGTGGGTTTTAGTCAGTAAGAGTCTGACACGCCCTCCCGCTCCGCCCAGAACGGGAGAAGTTATTTGATGATTTCCCACCCACAAAAAAAAAGGCGTCAAGCTTGTCTCGACATCTTCTCCTGGGTCTGCCTCGATGTCGACAGACGTTTTTCTGGTGGTAGATTTGGCCCATGACTCATTCGATATATGGCAGACGTGTCCGTCAAGTCTGCTTTTTGGGTGACGTTGGCGATTTGTGTTTTGGAGCGCACCACTGTGTTCCTAACACGGTCCATTAATCTGATTTCAAGAATACTGCACTCTATTGCTCGCTGACAAAACCTCTGCGGAACCGTCAAAAACCAGTACCCTAATTGCGTAACTTATTTTCGTAATTGTGACAAATTTGCTTCATTTTGACAGTTCAACAACATTCATTGCGTTATTTACGTTGCTGAACAGATTTTTTTTTCCAACTAATGATGCTATGGATTGCTAATCTGTTTTAAAACGAAACAAATTGTGATTGATCGTGCATTACGCAATTAGGGTACAGGTTTGAGCGCCGTATGGCGAGGATATAACAAAAAATATGTTTAAAAATTTAAAAAAAAATAGTTAAATTAGATTAAATTAGCTATAGAATAGACTTTACTATAGTTAGCATTTAGTCAACATAGGTCGCCGTTTATGTGACAGAGGCCAAAGCTAGTATGTGCCAGTTGACCTCGGACAACAACGCTGTGTTGTATCAGTCACATGCTCCAATGTCCTTTAAACTATACTAACTGGATGACAATTCAGTTGATTTCTCTCCTATCGACGTACTATAAATATGTTAATATATGTTCTTGCCATGGTTAAAATGTTAGCCAGTCACCAAGTTGGTCGGCAGGTTTACTGCTCGGGCTGCGCCGAACTCTTGGGAGACAATTTTAGTACAAGTGACTTACATTAAGATAGATGGCAGTAGTGGCGTCTCCGTGCCTGCGCTGTGAGGAACCAGTTCCACTCATGATGGTGTCAGCATGCGTCTCCGCTTTGTAAGGCTCCATCCAGAATTCATTCTGAAAATAAATTAAAATACATTTAAAATGGTTTTCTTTAGAAGACTCTGCGAGGTAACTGTGGGTGTTAATTTTTATATACTTAATGCTCGTTGTAAATTCACCTCAGCGAATAATGAGAAGAGGAAGTTCAGGCCCTGACGGTAAAGACGGGTCTTGATCACTGGCATTATAAATTAGGCATTTGTGATAACTATACCCCATTTATTGTAACATTCGACAAGTAACGGCTATCACCCTTTCGTTATTTCGATATCAATCAATCTGCCTAGCCTTTTCCCAACTATGTTGGGTGCGGCTTCCAGTCTAACCGGATGCAGCCAAATATACCGTATTTTACATGAGCGACTATCTATCGGACCTCCACAACCCAGTCACTGGGTAATACGATACCCCTTGGTAGGATTGGTTGTCAGATTTTCGGGCTTCTGACGACCCGTAACGACTGTCAAAGGTCCACGAATGCCAGCCGGGACCAACGGCTTAACCTGCTTTCCGAGGCACGGAGGAATTTCGGTATGTTAAGATGGTCACCCATCCACAGACCAACCTCGGCAAGCATAGCTTAACCTAATGGATTGAACCGTGAGGCTGTTACTACTTAGCCATGAGCCTCCCTTATTTCAATAGAAATGTATTATAAACTCCCTTATTTTACTATAAATAAGCAATGTAATCTATTTACCATTGACATTAAAAAAATAACTCTAAAGTGCAGTAATTTCAACAATATTATACAATAACTGTCTTTATTTGTCTAATGCTATAATAAATTGAGTCTAGATGGATGACAATTATTAATATACCTACAAAGTAACGTTAGATAATGTATTTAATCTCACCCAGGATGATTTTAGCATCATCAAAAAAGCCCACCCGACACAGTATTTTTTTGAATATTGAATGGGATTGCTCTTGAGTAGCTCGTGGCTAAGTACTAACAGCCGCACGGGTAGATCCATCAGGTTAAGCTTCGCTTACTGGGGTTGATCCGTGGATGGGTGACCATTTCTACATACCGAGACTCCTTCGTGTCTCGGAAAGCACGTTAAGCCGTTGATCCCGGCTGTCATTCTTGGATCTTTGACAGTCATTACGGGTCGTCAGAAGCCCGAAAGTCTGACAACCAGTCTTATCAAGAGGTATCGTATTACCTAGTTATTGGGTTGTGGAGGTCAGATAGGCAGTCGATCCATGTAAAATACTGGTATTCAGCTGCATCCGGTTAGACTGGAAGCCGACCCCAACATAGCTGGGAAAAGGCTAGGCAGATTGACTGAATGGGCTTGCTGTTGACCTCGATCTCGCCAGGTAAGCGATGGATGATGTCACTCATGCTTCGAAGGCAGACGGGTGGAAGGGAACACAGACGCTGGCAGAGACTTCCTCACTAGTTACATACAACACAAGTAATAACTTACGCCGTCCAGCGCCATGAAGCTGGCGAGCTGCATGAGCGCTCGTATCCTCTGCCGCGGCGCCACGCTGTGGAAGGAGCCGTCCACCATGATGACCAGCACCAGCCGACTCTCTTCACCGACGCAGGATCCATATTTAGAGTGAGGTTTGTCTTGAGCTTTCTTCACCTGTAATTGAAATTAGACTTCGTTATATAATATAAAGTATATTTTAAATACCGTTCTTTATGGTCAGTGATAGCCTAGTGGTGTGACCGTCGGACTGCTAAGTCATAGATCTCGAGTTCGAACCCAAGGCACGCACCTCTGACTTTTCGGATTCATGTGCGTATTGTGTAATTATCACTTGCTTTAAAAACGGTGTAGGAAAACCGTGAGGAAACCGGCATGGCTGAGAGATATTTCTCGACGGTATGTGAAGCCAAGTCAGAGGCCAATTGGCGGAATGACGCCAGGTTAGTCACTAACCACACGAAAAGAAGAGAGGTCGTGTTTCTGGTCCCAGAACCTTATTCGTTCTGGGACCAGAAACACGACCTCTCTTACGTCAAAAACAATAGAAGCGAAAATGGTTTCAAACTACGAAATAACAGCACGTATTCAAAAGAACTTTATCGAAGCCGATAAGAAAGGCAAAGACTGCTGACGAACTTCTCGTTAAACCATTATTATGTAGAAAATTAACTTTCTGACTTATGATATCGACGGTGTAGTACCAATATCAAATAAAAAAAATCGTTTAATTTCTAGTTTTTAACATTTGAATCAAAAATATTTCTTATAAAAAAAAAAAAAATTTGGAACTGCTTGAGATGGCCATAAAAGACCTTATGTCTTTGCGATACGAGCTCTTTCATATATTACCTTCGAATAAGCAATAAAGTGAAAACCACCAAAATGTTAATTATTAGATATTGATACACTGTCGATATGACAGATCCTGTGAGACAGTTAAGTACGATACAACCGCTTAGGAATTTGTTGCCCTATATGAGATTCAATTACCTACGTCTCCTTTTGAGAGTTTTGATAATATTTCATACTGGAAATTAATTTAATGAAGTACCTTCATCATACAGATTGCCAAAGCCAATCACTTGAACGTAACATTAAGAAAATGAGGACACAATTTCCGCAGTATCATTACTTCCAACATTACCATGACAGTTCAAAATGAAAATGCTCATCTTACATTGAAAAGTGCTGGCGTAGTGAAATAAAATTCATTTATTACACCGCACCCCTGTAATGTCAATAATATAATTGAATGGCAGTATGAACAAGCCAACTGTCACTTACTTTATTGCTCACCGCCCTCCACAGTAAAATATCAGTATTCGAAATATATGCAGCAACATTTGTACATGGACACTTTAATTTTTATGGGCTCAGTAAAACGATTGATTTATGTATGGCACTCTACAACAGTACTTTGTAAGTTTGTATCATAATCATTTATAAACCCCATTTGTTTATAAATTGCCCATTTATGTCCATATTTTAATAGCTAAATATGCTATTCAACGAAGCTTATCTAGCGAGCGTACTAATAAATTAGTGGTTTGTTTCACTGAAACTAACAATTATAATTACATAATCACGATATATCTTCGTAATTGTCTACTATTACATTTCAGTCGTATGATGGAGTATCATTTACAGAAGAGGCCGTTGGTAACTCAGTACCAAGGCTCGGAACCTGTTGAAAAAATAACGATGAAATCCGGTTTATTTGGGTTTTACTCCGAACTTTTCTTAAGAACGTGAACGTTTTAAGAACTTTATTTTAACCTAAATTAACCGGTTTATACGACGAGCGGCATGTCGGTAAACACGTTGCAACTTGTGACTACTTGTGACGATGCCGCGCTGAATAAAATCTAAACAAAAAACCGGTTAATATTGCTCTAAACCGTTTAATCCGAAAAAACCTTTATGTAAAGACTGCTCGAAAACCGGTAAAAAATACCGGTTTCTACGACGAAACCGAATGTAACGGTATTTGCGTCAAGTATATAATAACGATTTGAAAATTTAACCGGTATCCGAGCCTTGCTCAGTACGACATAGAATACAAAAGGCTTCACTACACAGGAACTATAATGTATCAGGACGTGCATTCTTGAGACCTCGTAGTATCTACTCACTTCAATAGTAAAGGAAGCGGGAGGTGTGCCTATGTCGTCACTCACGCACGACAGGAGCACCAAAGAGAATAATAAGGAATATGAACTCTACAGGATGCATGTTCCTTTGACGTAATCGACCATTAACTCCATAGCGGTTTGATGAATTCTCTTGTCTTAACACGACTATCAATAAGTAAATGCCTATGAGCTAGTGTGGAGCTAGGCTACTGTTGTGTGTGTTGTACGGTAGAGCATATTTTTTCTATCCATCTACCATCTATTTATTACCTAAAATAGCGTGTGACTCAGACTGGTCAATGCTCTTCTTATAAGAACAATAAAACACGACTCGTGCCAATGACTGCCAGCTCATGCCTGAAAACTGCCAAGTACGAGCCACTGTTCCAAAACAATTTTGGCTGCCATATGTTTGAGGGTCATCTCTGGCCGTAAGAGACGCATTGACAGGCTAGATGCTACGCGAATAGAGGTTACATAATTGCAAACTGACCTCAACAGTGAAAGAGTCGGTGGCAGTGAGACCACGCGTGCTGCCGTGCGCGGTCACAGTGAAGGTATGCGTGCCTAAGTCCTGCTTCTGGGGCACGCCGCTGATCAGACCGTGCCTCGAGTCCACGGCCAGCCAGTTTGGCATGCGCCGACCATCTTCGCTTCGAACCTGGTTAATAATGTTTAGGTTAGGACTTAATTTAAGTCTATGCAACATAAAAGGTACTAAGGCGGACTTAATGCCCTAGGCATTCTCTACTGGTCAGTTCTTTATGAGGAATATCTTGAACAAAGTGGAGTTAAACTGCCTATCAAACTGCGGTGCCAACCAAAGTAGGGTAGCTTTTACAAATTAAAATACTAAAAGTCTAATTCTAGGCGCGCTGTCCTGCCAAATTGGCAGTATAACCGAGGCAGGTTTAAACAAAATTAACATTATTACAATATTATTTGGTCCCTTTTATTTAATTGGGGGGACACTTATCGCTCTAAATCACGACCACTACTCCTTTTGCCAGTACTCTACACTGGCGGAAATCCAGAAAAACGGGACAACGCCGTTTCCAAGGATATTATTTCAGAGTCGTGAAACAGATTTACACGGAAAGGTAATTTGGAGCGGTGGAAAATGTTTTAAGTTGAAATATAAAACTTCTATGATTCCACCAAGATTTTTCCACGGTATGTTATATAAGCCCCAGTTTTCCTTTACAGCGTCAGCGGCGCGGGATCGTGGACTCTTGACGTACAGCCAAGCGAAGGACCTGAGTGCCTTCTTGTTGTGTACGGCTTCCCAAGGCCAGAAACGTAGGGTGTGTATTTTATATGTTACACATCTACATTACATATCCGAGACAGTGCTACGGTTTAAAACACTAACCTAGAATCAGGGTCTGATAAGTTTAACTAAATTATCTAACTGGGTCACGAATTAAAACGTTATAAGACTTCAGCCGATTCCAACTAAGTCTGAATTAACCCCACGTTTGCGCGGACGTAATAAAGTCGCGGCGATTTTTTTCGAGCGCTTAATTTTCAACGCTCTGCTTAGCACCGAGAGTTAAAAATCCAACAGTGTGTTTTGCGCTGAGACGAGAGTGCGTTCCAGCGCGTTGGATTCTCAACACTCGGCTAAAGACCGAGAGTTGAAAATCCAGTGCGCGACAAAATCCCGCCGCAATTTTATAACGTCCGTGCGTACGTCGGCTAAATCTAAGCTAATTCTCTTTTCACATACCTTATAAGCTAACACTTTTCCCGAGAAAGCTTCCTTTGGGATTTCCATTCGGAACAGATGTCCGACATAGGCCGATGTGTCGGGCACACCCCATAACCTTCTTAGGCCATTTTTTGCTATTTCTGAGTGGTTTGCTGTTAATTCAACCTGAAAGGTCAACCATAAAACTTTACGCTTCTATTGTTCAATCGGGAAACGTGCGAGGAGTATGGGAGCTACGATTTGTCGGTTGCGTGACGTAATATGATTAATATTCTGAAATAATACATGGAAATCCTGTTGGGTTAGTAGTAGGAAGTGAGTGAGAGAGTGCACTGACCAGGAATTCTTCGCTGTTGTCGAATGCGAAGTCGTCATCGTGCCTCGTGAGCGCGAGTGGACACAGCATGAGCAGAGCGCACGCGATGAACCGCGCTCGCCCCATCTCGCCTCCCCACCACTACCACTCTCATAAACACATCTTGATCATCTGTGGACAATTATACAACAGTTTATTACTTTTGCTAGTGTTTATAAACACGCTTGTTTGCAGGAAATCGATTGTTGAATGCTTGCTATGAATTATCTGATAATTTGTTGTAACAAATGAGTAGGTGACAAACAATGCAGTTTGTTTTTCTCGGGTTATGTTATTATATCGCTGTTTATTATATTTTAAGTTTTGCGTGATGCCGATTGTGTGTTAGTTAACCATAACATCAGATAGGAAGGGAATTACGTCTACCCTTGTAGACCGTGGCTTCACCAAAAAGGCCTAAGTGGGCGAGAATAGGGGACGGTCAAAGATACTAGAGAGCCCTTTGTTCGACTTAGACGACAACACTTACTAACATAGGTAAAGAAAAGTAAAGATTTCTATAGAAGTTGGCGGTGATACCTTTAAGTCTTTCTATATTTTCTCAATTTCTACGTAACCTTCTAGAATCTCAATGAATACGAAATTCCAATAATGAATCAGTACATAATGAACATCAAGAAACATTTATGACTAAAATGAAATATGTACACCACATGTTAAACAAAGATGGGCGTGATAATTTAGACATTGTTTTGCTCTGGATGCTGCGTTTAAATATAGACAAATTTTCGTTAAATATCGTGTACAAATGACTTGGTAATAAAGAAGAAAGAGAAGGGAGGGCAAACGGAAACGACTCGGGTACTGTTACACAGTTAAAGGCGCGTGTTGGCGCATAATGATTGGACACAAATAGAATGAGCTTTAGAACGCTCCCCGCCTTGCTTAGCATGCTGTCGCGAAACCACTTCAGGGAATATTTTTATATCCCTTTTAGAATAATGTGGCTCTTACTTTACTACCACTCGAGACGAGAGCCAATATTGTAAGAGCAACGTTTAATTCCAAATATACTTTTAATGCGTTCGAGTTAATTGTGTTGGTATTTAAGGATATAGACACTAGACAATTCGGCTCCGGGAAAAAGTCTCGAGATAACAAAGCTTAGGCGTGGTCGTTAGTTCGCGAGACGCAGTAATCTGGAAGGCAAATACTAATGTACCCAAAATCCCTCGGGGATAACAAGCCTAAATAATGTAGTGGGTACCTACTATATGTTAATTAAGATGACCTATGAAAATACGGAAGGTAAAGATGCGCATTAATGATAATTAAGGGAAATAAAAGTCTACATATTTTTTGTGAAACATAAATAGACTCGTTAAAATGATTTAAGACGATTCCTGAGATTCTGGACATAACTCGACCACTCCAATTATTTTCAAGAAGAGCGCGAGGCGCGGAAACGTTCCGAATGAAACGTGCTCAGCGATTAACGGTTAAGTACGAATCGTACTTCACGCCATTAAGTAACAAAATGTTTTAACAACAATATTATTGAAACAATATTGACCTCTTTTCAACATAGGAAGTTTCTGAATGATAAACATTTTTGCGGTAATCCGACCGAGGGGAAAATCCTGAGGCGAATGTGCGGATGCAGGGGTCGGTCAATCGGTTTCGATCGGAAAGTTTTTTTTATCAAGTCGGCACTATAAAGATGAGAGGAAACGGGAGTGGTTTCGTTCAAAGTACTTCCACCGAGCCGTGTAAAGCGGTGCAAAACGGAAAGCTAAAACTAAAACGTAAACTCAAGTTGTTGAAATCACACACAAAAATAACTGCTACATATAATTGCCAGTCGGTGACAACATTGTAATGTGTGGTGCCATTGACGAAATTCGCAGAATATGGGGAGACATATTTACTTTATTAAATTGCCTGCAAATGTTTACTGTTTGTAAAATATTTTGGTAGGTACTTACATACGTATTTTTTTAAAGTAACTCTAGGAATAACTTGTTTATTTTCGGTCAATTTGAGAGTTTTTTGAGAGTTCTTTCATGGGAAAAGTGTTGCGATTTGCGACTTTATACTAAGTAGGTAGTGTAGGTACTCAAACCTCAGTTGGTTCGATAGTTTTTTGATCAGAAACATCAAACACAGATCGATTGGCATCAATTAAAGTTTTTGTAAAAACTGCCCATTTCCTTGTGGTATTTTTTTTTTTTTTTGCAAAATCTGATAAAGCAGATCAAAATATATTCACATCATCATTTTATTATGGATTTCCGCAAGGTCACGCCTGAATCAATTAACTATCTTGATCAAAATATCTCAAAAAGTTAAGGACAGTAGGTACAGGACAGTAGTAATAGGTACACCTCTGCCTAACCCTTCGGGGAATACAGGCGTGATGTTATGTTATGTAATTCTAATAGATTAGTTTAATAAAACTACTCAGCCACTTGGCAAGTTTTTGTTTAATTGGCGGTAATGACTTTCTGCTGAGTTGGTAATGCAAATAAAATTATTAATACTAGACTGCTTAGAAACAAACAGCACATAGTTGCAGATGAAGCAAAAAACAATGTTGCTGAATTAGGAGGTTCAGGTAGCAAAACTATAGACAAAGCAAAAAAAAAAAAAAACATATTCTACGAAATGTAATGTGAACAAAATAGATAACAATAATGTACAGAAGAATTTAATATTACATAAATGATTGACATACCAGTAAAGACGAACTTTTTGTCTTCGTACGAATAAAAAAGGTGGTCTGAAAATTTTTTTTTTTTTTTTTTGAACGGGCATCTCGCAGTTTTGACCACTAAGGTCTTGGCTGCTTAACCGGACTTTCCTGTGGGTGCCTTAAGCTGCTACACTCAAAGCCTCCAGCCAGGGGCAAAAAACTAAACTAAATTAAAACTAGGCGAACGCTCGCTAAGGGCACCCCCTGTGGGGTACGAACCTCGGCTTAGGGCGTCGCTGAGGGGAGGACAGCAAGAAGGGACAGGCTGGATCAAAATTGGTTTAGATCATGATTATTATTCGGGGTAGTTTTAAAGCTACGTGCTCAGCGGCAACAACTTGCTGGCACCTCGTTTTCGAGCAAGGGTCGGGGAGGAGTATCATTTACTCAGGGACACGGTCGCGGTCGCAAAGGACCTCGGCGGCGAGGTCGGAATGACGGGAGGCGTCTGTGTTTGTGTATAGTGCTGGTGGCCCTATTCTGCTCTTGGAGGAGAGTAATGGGATCATCAGGGTCGGAAAGGTGGTCTGAAAACTTTTTAAGCGGTATAAAAGTAAAAGGAAAATTGTAAAATTTGTCCCAGTTGGAGAACAATTCCTTTAGGCATTTGCTTTTCTAAAACTTTATAAACACTTACCTAAAACATATTTTTCGCAAGTTTTTAACTAATTAAGCATCGTCATAATAATTTGAAAGCGAATTTGGGTCATTTGGGTCGCTAGGTATCAAGCTAATTTTCCTCGTTTATTTGAGAACGTTCGAGTTGGTATTAATTAGATGTAAAATGGTAAATCTGGAGTGAAATGGCCGCCGCGATATTTGTAAAACGTCTCTTGGATACAGGCAGTTTCTATTTCAAGTTTGTAAGCATGTTAAAGTAAGGCAACCACTCTGGCAGCTTACCCTTGGGTTGTGAGGGGACCGACGACTAAGAGGGTTACCACAATGGATCCTCTCCCCGACAAAATCTCGTCTGAGTTTATGTACGGCGTATATGTATAGAGACAGGCCCGGACGTAGGTACCCAGGGCCCCTAGGCACTTCGACATTTGAGGCCACCCCATTTAGAAGCCATTTTTTAAATGGTGTATATAAAATGCATTAGTAGGTACAGGTTTTTTTTTCCTTAACACATTTTTTAATGCAATTATCAATTGCAAATAATAAATGAAATTTATAAGCTACTTTTGACTCAACCCAACTGCAGTATTCAAGTTAAATAAATAAATGAATGAAGTTTTTTTTATTGAAAATGAAAAAAATCTCTGTGTATACTTTTATTTCCGCCTGCCCTCAGGTCGGAGCAGTATAGTGGGTGGGGCCCCTAGTCTAGTTGGGCCCCTAGGCTGGTTGGGCCCCTAGGCTGGCTGGGCCCCTAGGCCGGTGCCTTGTGTGGCTAGGCGTAAATCCGGGGCTGTATGATATTGTATTCATTTCAATACCACGCTCTAGACTGAAGTTCCATGTAATATAGGAAATATGTAACATATTTCATCCTAACAATGCCTTTAGTGTATTACATGGTAACAATCAAAATTAAACAACCATCTAAACTGATAGAGTTGTAAACGTGCGACAATATTTGCAAAGTTTGGTAAATATTTGCTTAGTAACACTGTTGGTTCTCGGTACAATGATATTTACCATCATTACTCATTATTTTCGTTTAAATAAGGAAAATTGAAAAGAATCAGACCCTTCTTGAGGGGTGAATGCATGCGATCGAAAATCGTTCAAAGCAGAGAAGCCCTCGATGTTCGGGGTTTGGGGTGTAAATATTATAAGACATTCTATAAAAACTTCTTGTTCCGATAATTAAATGTCTTGAGGGCTATGGGAGAAAAGGGGGGTATAAACAAGAATTTAAGATGACAAGTTAATGCGCCCGCTGTCTCAATGGTTTCAAATGATTGCGGAACCTCATTTCCTGAGCTTGATTGTCAAGTGTAATGAATTGGCTTTTTAATTGTGGGAATTATATTTCAGACTTAGTTCGTTGTTAGTTTTCGAATATTGAATACGAGGCTTTTGACTTTTGGTGAATGTGTATTTTACGTATTTTTTTTTTTTTTTTGTAATGTGCGTTTATTTTCTGCATAATAAACAATTTTTCTTTCTTATGATGTTATAGTCAGGGAAATTATTTGTTTATCAATTTGACACACTACGTCAATTAACCGTGTTATAGCCATTTCATACAACTGTCAATCAATGACAGTTGTGAGTTGAATAAACGGCAAATTTAAGTAGGTAGGTATTTATTTTATTTATTTAACCATTTATGCACACACATATAAACAGACAAGAAGAAAGGAACAGAAAAATACGTACAAAGGCAATGCTTATTTCTAAAGAAATCTCTTCCAGCATACCTGCGACAGGAAATTATAAAAAATGAGATGTAGACAACGTGTGTAACCGTAGAAGATAAAACAAAAACATAAATCAAAGAAGAAAAAAAAAATACAATTTACTATTCCGTTAGGTAAGCAATTAACTTCCCTGTTCCTGACTTTTAGCTAATTGTATATACTCCCATGACCGTTACTCACCCCATCACATCACATGGACATTCGAAATTACTCTTTGCTCTCTTTCAATAATCTAAGCATGTAGTTTGCGTATACAGTTCGGTTATTAATTTTGCGTAGGTATTGCACTTTTCTATGAAACAGCAATTTGTTTTTTAATAACCGACGAAAAATTTCAACGCAGGGGGTTCAGAATCATGTACTGAATCCATGGTAACAGTTTTCGCGTCGATGTCCCTGCCACCCTGTATAGTAACGTTTCTGCGCGGTATATCAGTATTTCACCCAACGTGCGCGCCCGCGGTATCGGCGTCGTCAGGGGTATGAGAACGGCACTACATTCCGCATCGCGTATTTAGGTCAGCTGGTAATAAGGCCCGTCATAACGTAAATAATTCACCGTATCAGATTGAATTTACTTCTGAAATGTTCTTTGCGTGCACGATGCTATCTGTTTAGAACTCAAGTCAGCTCTTTTTAATGATTATTACTCTAATAAATACTGAGGGAAAGAGTTTCTGACCATGGATTTATGTTTTCCATATCGGTTTAGTTATTTTTCTTTTGTTTAAACTTAACCATTAGCTGATTGATGGCTCATTGAGTAAACATCGTTTAAGTACCGGTTAGGTTTAGTTTAGTTTAATGTTGATTTTGTTGACATAAGGTTCTTCGTATTTCACACTGGAACTTATAATAAGAGCATCCGGAGACTTTGTTTTTCTAAAACAGTTTTCGTGGAAAGCGGTGAGCTTCGCGAAAGTCCCCGCAAAGGTTTCCGGCGTTAGTGTATAGATTCAGGAAAAGGAAACAATTAAATTGATCACAAAATGTTGCTGTGATGGCAGTGCATCGTATAAGATTTTCCAGTAGAAATCTTCATCAGTCTTCTAAGTATTTTGGTGTTGATTTCCAGCCTAACCAGAAAGCTGCAGTTATTACCAGGGAATGCAGTTATTCTTAGGTAATTATAGCTGTGAGAATATAAGGTATTTGGCAACCATTGTTTGAGGAGCTTATGTAGGTCTCCCTCTGGGATACGGTAGAATTGAAAATTGCAACATATTCCCTTCAAAATTGCTGTCGTAAACCTACATAGGTGAAAATTCTCAGAACCAAATTATCTCTAGGCTGAGAAGGCGGCCACAGCGGCAGTCTTGCAGTCTATTTCGACAGCGGAAGTCACGTGGTGCACTTGTGCGTGTGTGCATCATAATGTCATGATTCTCAGTATCCAGACGCTATAAATATGCATGTGTCTCTGCGTTCGTGTGTTTACAGTTCTACGTTCACGTCGGACGCCAGTCATCGATAGGAGCCCACCCAAGCGAGCATTGTGTGTGTAATCGCAAAGGGCAAAAAAGGGTTTTGTTTCGAGCCGTATGGGGTGCAAAAACTGTGCAGGTGACGTTGTGAAAAATTACCTAGCTCAAAAAAAAGATAAAATTCCTTTTTTTATATCACCCTTGACGTTTTTTGTGATTTCAGTTGACGGATAAAAATCTTGGAAGCAATTTAAGTACGAAATCAATAGTTGTCAGTCTACTAGAACATAGTTCAGTGGTGCGTCTAATAAATTGGCGGTTGGTAACGGCAGGAGGAAGTCTGGGGTCGGGCGTTTTACGAGTCGGCTTAATTGAGTTTTCGAAAGAGGCTGTCACTCGCGAAGCTGGTTATTTGCAGGATAGGTTTCGAGAGAGTTGTGTTCCGTCTTAGACAAATGCACCCACTGGCGGCACAGCACGACAAGGGATTTTTATGCGACGAATAGAAATAACACTTAAAAGTATGACAATAAAATTGAAATTTCAATAATAATGCCTAAGATCGCCGCGGCATGCCTAAGGATACCGCGGTATCGTTGCCGTCAGTATTCGCTTCCATGTAGTGATGCCGGAAGATCCCCTGCCGTGACGTGCCGCCAGTGGGTGCAGGCCATAAGGGTGAATTTCACCAATAAAACTGAAGGCGTAAAGCATATCTAAACTGCGTTCAAGAGTTGTCTGTTCTGTAAGTGTCAAAATGCGCGAACGCGGTTTAGAAGTACTGACCGCCTTCAGTTTCATTGGTGACATCAGCACTAAGCCAGTTTGGATACTCACCTTTGGCTTTATGACAATATTAAAATGGCACATCTATTTTCAGTGCAATGCTTTATAGTCAGATCGTAAATTATCGCCACCGCGCCTATGCCTTCAGTTTATGACAGCATGTTTGCATATATTGTTAGCACGTATACACAAATGTTTACACTAGCCGCATTCAATAAAATTTCTTTATAATTAAACCGTGGAGGTGAGACGAGATACATTTATAGAACTAGTTTAACTAAGCTGCTCCGCAATGAGGAATTAATTAAGGCAGATTTCATTCGAGTTGTGAATAAATTTTAACTAAACTGGAGCAAAAAGCGGTTTGTATCTCTGGTAGAGATAATAACACAATGGAAGATGTAACTACTTGTACACTATGAATTTGAATTCATGGGTCACTATTAATCATCAAAGATTCGGATGACTTACTTTTCTTTCAGGGCATACCCATATACAAGTAAACGACCCACGTAAACGTATTGGTACTCTAAATAGCTAGAAAATCTAAATGTTTTAAACATAAATCTAAACTTTCCCGCACCGCTTCGCCCTGTCTCCGAGAAACTGCCGTTTTATAGCCTAAAAGTATCTGTACTCGCCATTTTATGGTTTTAGAAAAGGAAAGACAGAAGCGAGAAACTAACTAATCCCATGCTAAATTATGAAGCGTGCTTTTGCTAAGACCGGCCCGTCCCATCCTTGATGGGATTCATCTCTTCGGTTGACGCCCTAAGCCGAGGTTCGTACCCCACAGGCGAGCGTTCACCTAGTTTTAATTAGCATAGTTGAAAAATCCCTGGCTGTAGGTTTTAAGTGTAGTAGCTTAAGGCACCCACAGGAAAGCTCGGTTAAGTAGTCATAATCTCAGAGGTCAACTACGAGATGCCCTACCAAAAAAAAAGATTTTGCTAAGAAATATGAAATATGCGCATAAAAACCTGGCCCTTCCCTGCAATAACACGACCGTCTGAAACAACCGGTATATTATTTCAACAAACGCGATATTGCCGCGGCATGACACTGTGCAAGTGACGAGAGAAGAGAGCAAAGTTTTAACAAAGTCGTCTTTGCCTTTCAGAGATTAAACTTCCTAAATAAGGCAAAATGTAAGGGAGTGCGCGAAGAATGTGAATGTATATGCGTACAGTGCCATTATACCGAAACCGAAATGGAAGAGGCGGGCTCTGAATTATAAGATGATTTGGATTCGCTGAATAATCTTACAACGTATACTCTTAATGTCTAGGCATCCAGATTGTCATTTCCAGTAAAAGATTTTGATGTGGAATGAATACATTTTGAGCGAGATAAGTATTGCGTTCACTTAATTCGCTGAACAGTGAATAAACGTATGAAGAACGAAATGACGTCAACAAAATTCATGTCAATAAAATATTTGTTTGCTTGGATTCAGAACAGTTACATTACCAGTATAATCTAGTTTTATCTCCAGTTGGCACCACAGCACTCAAGAAACTATTGGAATCCGCAGTTCGATTATCTACTACATTTCTCGATTCACTTCACATAGTTTTGTTCAATAGTTTCTTTAGAAGGCTTTCATTTATGAGCACGAACGAGTGTTTACAAGGGGTTTAAAGTGATATGGCGATCATTGTTCTGCGAAAAAGCGATTCAGCTTTCTAAGACACTATGCTTACACAAGTTTCACAGCTTGAAAGATATGGCGGCATTAAATGAAACTGGAGCATCGTATTCTTGAGTTGTCACAATAGGCAACATTGTCCTTCGGATGTGCGCCTGTCGTTTAAGCCAGGCAAATCTGCGATATTGTTGCCATGTGTACGCAGCTCGCAGGGGCGGTCCACACGGCTGCACCAGACTGTGATTTACACGACAGACACTGGCCCCAAAACACAACACCTCTCCCTTTATGGCCAGACATTTCGGGGAACAGCGATTTATTTGTCTGGCTGTAGATATACGTAGATTGTTATCAACCAGCATTCAACTTTTATTCGCAATCAAATTGATGTATGTATATTTGATGCTACGCGTTCGATATTAGTTGGATGAAATTGAAATAGCCTGCGAAAAGTCCATTACTACGGAAATGAAGCACGTTAAAAGGGCTGAAATGAAAAAGCTTTTCCAACGGATTTTTTAAGAACCGTGACCCCAGTTTATCAAGTTACTGATCTCACTAAATCTTTACCTTTTTAACGAAGTTTGGAAATAAAACTGAATAAAAGAAACAAAGTTTTATATTATTTCTCTAGACTACTTGTTACACGCAATGTTTTACCGAGAAAACGAGCAAACATTTCAATGTCAAAGTAAATACCATTTAATATGTATTATATTAGTGTGCAAATTGGGGAGGCATTTATGTATACCAGTACAATGCCTGTCTAGACGAAGCACTGAACCGAACGTAACCTACCACCGACACTGATTTACATATAGATATCGGAATCACTTGGGATTCCGGGACACATGTCGCAAAATCCTATGAGATTATATCTGTTAATATGAAATACTTTTGTTACTTGTCACATATAATAAATGAAAAGGTAATGGGAATATCAGATATTTTATATTGGTAGCTTAACAGAAGACAAAAGATGGAATAAAGCGGCCAATTCCTACTAAAACATTTGTGATGATTCGATTGGCTTAAAAACTTATTTTGCTCTAGAGCCTGTTCTTAGTTTTTTTTTTAATGTGACCTTAAAATAAATACCATAAATATGGTATGGTATATTGTAAAGTTTAATTTAGAAAAAAAAAAAAACATGGTTTCCATTAAAGTACTTTAAATACTTTTCGTTTCTGACTATTATATTCTTGTACAATTATCAGACAGATGAAAAGTATGTGCACTTAAACTTCATGTATGTATTCCATACACTATCAGATATTCTGAATAACCGAAAACTAAATTCAATAAACACTGAAATTCACTCTCAAAATATTTCTCGGTAATAATTTTGTAACACGGCATCACAAGTATTATTCGTAGAACTTCGCATGAGAATCGGAGCTGCATTTTGCACATTACGGGGATATTGCACCGATACTGGACATTATAGTCAGACGCCGTTAAACTGATTTATGATAGTCTTTATTAAACGAAATCCAACATTTATGTTCTGGAATCATAAGCACTGGATTTAATGCACCTTTTTATTAGGAGGCAGTAAAAAAATTAATTTCTATGTTGCATTTTCATGGAATAAAAGGTTTTTCATATGGAAATGATGGTATACATAAAGGGGTTTTTTCTGTCTGTTACTTTCAACTTAATTCGCTAAGTAATTTTGGAAATTCGTTTCAGCAATTAGGTAGCGCGCAGACAGAAAAAGACGAATTAGAAGAACAGGGTACACGTGCACGAGACTAACATCCAGAAGAAAGTGAGTAAGATGTAAACGAAAAAAAAAAAAAAATCTAAAGAATTCGGTGCAGAACATGCATGTTTGTAATGTGCTGATGCAGTCACAAGTCCTGCAGTTAAACATAGGTAGTACGAAAGCAATGGCTTGCCAATCTGCTGCTATTTATGTCCCATTGTGGCCCATATTAAAATGGAGCACACAGATGTGCGTAGTTAGTTTCAATTGATACCCACGAGGCTAACGTTTCCACTGTAACATGCGAATGATTTTATGAGGTTACAATTGTGAAAACATTATTGCTTAAATTGAATTTTAAGTCCGACACCGTGAAAATTAAATGGTAATGTTAAAATTAAGCAGAAAGGCTAGGAGAACTCCAGACTTGTTTTATTGATTGAGTAGAAATACTTCGGGTGTCTGTTCGGACCATTTGCTTCGGGTTTAACCCAAACTCCGTCGTATAGTCCCCTATCATTAGCGTCCAAGTCTTGCCGTGGCTTTAGATCCTAAAACCACAAATATATAGGTCTGCTCTCAACGTTACCTACGCTTCTTTTTCGAACTAAATAGAGAATGAAACGAAAATTTTAGCCTTAAGCAACTTAAACACTGCTAATAAATATTCATAATGATTATAGTACCTCGTTTAAAGTATAGGATAGCTCATACTAATTCCATGCTGCCATGATATTACGTACTTCCTAATTCCATGATGCCATGATAGTAGGTAGTTACTAATTCCATGCTGCCATGTCATTATTCTAAGGTAGCCATCTTGTTTTAAACTTTGGGCGACCGAGCTCGGCTCGGTTGTAAATACGGAGAAAACTAATTTTCCCAGATATGAGACCCAGCTAGATCGATTTTTCACCCCGTAAACCCCTATACTTCAACGTTCATCGAAATCGTTAGAGCCGTTTTCGAGAACGTGATTACAAATATTGCTCATTTATATAGGATATATATTATCATTGGTATAGGATTCTGCTATGAAGTTAAGTAAAACGTAACAAAAGAGTATCGTTCAATAACACTTACTTGTTTAAATTAAAGCCGCAATGGACGGCGTTAAAGGAACTTTTTGACCTGAAAAGATAAAGAAAACGGCATTATGTAAATGAGATCTTTTTAGAAATTAACACGAGAATTTATAGCTGCTTTTGAATGGAATTAATCTTGAGGTACCCTTAATTTTAATTTATATTACAGAGAATGTTCAACATCACGTTCATGAATACTTGAAACTTGGATATCTCGCTATTTCACGACTTTGGTGCTTATTTTTGTGAAAAGTTTTTCAAGATACAAAAAAGCGAAGACGTCTCAGTTAGAGATTTTCCAACTACTCAGACATGCTCTTCAGAAAATAATAAATAATCGGGCAATGCCTCTCCATAGCCAGAGGGCAATGGAGAGCTGATTCGATCAGAAATGAAGAGATTCGCAGGAGAACCAAGGTAACCGAAATAGCCCGAAGAATTGCCAAATGTAAGTGGCAATGGGCAGGGCACATTGCTCGCAGAAAATATCGCCGAAGGGGCCGAAAGGTTCTGGAGCGGCGACTGCGTACCGGAAGACGTCGCGTTGGAAGGCCTCGCACAAGGTGGTCCGATGACCTCCACTGGATGTGGGAAGCACAGAACCGGTCGAAGTGACGTCTTTCGGCTGAAATTATGATGCTGAAATAATTGGGAGGTTCTATTTACTTTAAGAGTTCCTACAATGTTTTTCATGTTGCTAGAATTCATTTAGCAGGTATTATGTCATAGGCCGTAGACACTCTCGTTGTGTTCCTAGTCTAACAAAATAAACCTTTGTTTAACACTGCAAATAGCATTTAGCACTGGTCCGTGGCTTTATTACAAGTTTGTTGGACAGTCGACTTCTCGGTGCTACATCCGTAGCCTGCCAACTTTACCCCTAGCCTGACTCAATCCTGACCCAGTTCGGAATACAACAGCTACACTATGAATAAAATCATTGGAATATTGTTTCAGTTATGTATTTACATTGTGAGAGGTGTAGCTTCTGTTAGCAACAGACCAGTGATGCTCGAATTGCATCATTTGCGTTCCATATAGAGTTAATGATCGTGATACGCTTAATATGTCATGAAGCCTGTTCTTTGCAAAGGTACTGTCAAGATATTTTTCCCAATATGAATTTTACAAGTTGCGCGGGACGTTAATCAACTGTTTACTCCACTTTTTTGTCAAGTTGGGTCTACGTTTTGAACGCAGACATCTCTGAAGCTTATGAATATCGTATTTACAAAAGTGTGGGCAGTAGTGGACGCGAACTCATAACGACACACTGCGGTTACCAATCCGCTTGCCAAGCGAGATGATTGTAACATTTATAACAATATCTTTCAAAGATCGTGACACAATAAGAGAGATTCAAGTAAAGCAGCTATTGGAGCTAATAATGAATTCAGATCAGGTTCCGTCAGAAGTTCTGCGTTCGGCTTTCCTCGTAAGGGACAAAAAGAATAAAGATTTAGATTGTATTTCATTACAATAGTCATTGGTAAGTACAGTCAAGGGACTGAAGATGAGCTCATTTGTATTCAATTCGATAAAAGGATGAATAATAAATGCGATCCATATAACTTTTATAGTTTAACTCCAATTTAAGCTCGTGTTAGCGAAGAATGATGTCATGTGGATAAATAGGGCGAGAATTAGATAGTGGCATTAACTAATGTCATTGTGTTACATATCTACCATAATTTATTGTAGACTAATACCGCGCAGTTGTGTCAATGTTGATATAACCTACGCGCCTTGTAGTACTCTTCCAAAATATTTGTATATATTGGCTGCAATTGTTCTAAATGCCTATATTTATAGTTTTCAAAACATTTAATACAGGGTGGCAGGGACTTCGACGCACAACCTGTTACCATGGATTCGGTACATGATTCTGGACCCCAAGCGTTGAAATTTGAAAGTTGAAAGCTCTGTTGGATAAATCGCAATTCGCGATGCAGCTACATTTCATAAACGTTGTAAATCCCAATTCAGATAGAACGAGCCAATGTTTTATGATTTTATTATACATCGAAGATTTACAGTGAAATGTTTTCTTTATGAGCTTAAGCCAGTGCATCGACTACGGAGATATTTTTAACGTAGACAACGAAATGCAATATCGAACTGAATACAACAGGCCCAATTTGAAACAATTCTATTGGAAAAATAAAAGGAGAGAAATAAGTTAATATCGGGTGTCATGAACAGGAGGTAGTAACATATTAACAGCGTGCAGTCGAGTGCATGTGCAAAACGATTCGTGTGTAACCGTCCGCTTATCGGCACCGCCCGCACCGCGACTACCATTTAAAACCTCCTCGCATATTCATTCCGAAAACTTTCGCAATTCCCTTTGGTTTGCAACGCCTCTAAATTTATGTAAAACGCTTTTTGCTTCTACGTTTACCGTAAACAGCCGTTACTTTTGTACGAATTAATTGCAAAATATTTCATTTCTGTGCTTACGCTTTGGAGGGCCGCGGGCCAAGGTGTGAGAATTTTAACGTTATATTTGTAAAACCTCGAGATAAGTTTAATTCAAGGTTTATGATCAGTATGAGCTCATGCTAGTTAGCATGCGTGAATCATTATTTGTATAAATACGCAATGGTGGTCTTTAACAGATGCTTTCGACTCAAGTCATGGATTACCGTGGAATAATAAGCTTTTGTGCGTCCTTCGTAAGCGTAGAGTACCTTCCTTATTTATAAACACTTGAGGTACGCCCGTCTAAAACGTTTCATTACTCTATTTCCATGCCGCCTACCGCCAGGCTCGTTTTATTTAGAGCAAATGACAGTGACAGATAACAGTAATTAATGGTGCCGAAACCCCGAGTTTTTCTTCAATCTCCAATATCAGTTGTGTCGAAAGCTAAATTATGTATTTAAATTTCAAATGATTTACGTTTGCCGACAAATTTCAAAGGTCCAGCAGACCCATTTCATTCCAACTATTTTGAAAAGTGTTCTACAGATTACCTCACTAATCTGTAGAACATTTTTCAAAATAGTCAACAAAGGTTGACCGTCCCGCGTCGAAATAACGAAGTGTCACCAAATATTTGATACAATTACAATTTACGATTGAACCGATAAATCCCTACAACGTTTTAATTGGCTCGTAAATCGATGGCAGCTGTTACTGAAATAAATATAAGGGCCAATTTAAAAGAAATTGATAATACGGGTACTGCAGTAGGTATGTGTAAACGGTCGTTTAGATTCAGTTTATTGGTACTTCACACTAATTAAGGTATGACTCAATTAATTCCTAGCGATTTAGGAGTACCGGTAGAGTAAATTTTAGGGCTATAATATCACCTCGTTTATTGTGGTCATAGAGTAATATAAGTACAACATGTTTCAAGGGTCGATGGGTACTAATTTTACTTTCGAATGACCAGACACTGCTCTTCTATGTCATTGATTTTAGTATAAAGCTTACAGTTTAATGGCGCTTTATTTATAAAAGGGAGAACTATCAATGGAGAGAAACGGTAATGTCAACTATCATAAAACAAGTTCAGCAGACCGTAGATAATTACAAATGGACGGCCCAAATTAATATATGTTTTACCGATGGATGTTGCGACACCGTCGAATGTCGATACTCTGTGACACTGTGCAGAGATGGTGTGCAGCCGTGGAGGCAGGGCAGTGATGTCATCTGGGCCGCCGGTCAATTGTCGCCGAGCTATCGCTTGCGCAACCTTTGTGGGCTCGTTTTATGGATATGTAAATTACCCAGTGCTGGTGATAATGATGCTGCACAAACACTGCATTTCTATAAAAGCATATAAATATTTACCTTTGTAGGTTTGTGTTAAATTTTAAAGATACGGATAAGTAATAGCGATTAACGGGTATCGGTACAAAGAATGGATGCGGTAAACATTGCCACATTACTACTACGGTACCGTGTGTGTAGCAGCACCCACGTTATTTTATTATTCGATTCACGAGTAAGCCGACGTTCGCACGGACGTAATAAAATCACGGCGGGATTTTATCGCGCACTAGATTTTCAACTCTCGGTGTTAAGCCGAGCGTTGAGAATCCAACATGTTGGGACGCACTCTCGTCCCAGCGCGAGGAAGAAACACACTGTTGAATTTTCTACTCTCGGTGCTAAGTAGAGCGTTGAAAATCAAGTGCACGAAGAAAAATCGCCGCGATTTTATTACGCCCGTGCGAATGTCGGGTAACGCGAGTTAGAGCAAGCAACAAAAACATAACTGCTTCGTCAGGTTGGATACCTAAAATGGAAATTGACACCGAATATATCTCCCTGTCAGATAAGGTACAATTTATACACAATTATACTGTGAATCGGTACGTTCAAGCGCGTATTTTGCACAAGTTTGATATATGAGATTTTCGTCAATGTCGACGTGAGCATAAACACTAGATCAAGTAACAAGATCTTAGCGTAAAATTACGTGCGTGCTAATTGTCGGCATGATTGACAGAATGAGAATGAGTGTGAGGGAAATAGCGCTGCGTTATAGTGAAATTGAGACAAAGACTTGTTTCATGTGAGTACATATATTTTGCCTTGTCCGCAAAAACTGACATTGACTGGCTGATATTCGAGCCTTTAGGCGATATCGAGTTTCATTCTCAAATAGGTACAATAATGAATGACTGTTTACAAAAGCGATGCTCTATTTGTAGGTAATGAAACGACATGCTATTCGAAAAGCTAAATTAAGTAAAGTAAACACGCGAACATTCGCAGAGTGTAGGAGCAATTTCAATTACAATAAATGTATTTCAATCAAAGAAACTCGATTAACGGCTGAAAGCCACAAGGCCGTTGTCAGCTCCGTAACTAAAGTGTGGAGCTAATCCTGTCTTACCAGGCGGTCTATAGGCGCGGCTCTACGCGCTGGTGGTTCCTGGCAAATTAATCGGTGTGACTGAACTGTCATGCACTCGACTCGACTCGTGATTCGTCATATGCACCGCACTAACCTGACCGGCCGCGCTTTACTGGTACTTCAACCTCTTTTGGTTGGCATGGTTAGTTAAAACGTAAACTTGATTCGATAAGGTAATTCTGTTAATCCGTTTGCTCTTTGATCGTTAGTCTGGAGCCTAGTATTAAAAAGGTTATTTTATTCATGCCCTTTGTAGTTTAAAGGTTAGATATGATCTATGCGAACTATGTATGGCTAGCAAAACCTTAAATTCAGAGAACTTAATGATTACGTCACGAGAAACCGTCTGTTACGTTGGAACGGTAAGACACAAGAAACTTCGCAGTAACGAGGGCGGGATAACAAATGTTGTTTTCTCTTGTTCAAGGGGATAAAGTTTTTATTAAATATTCATTGCTCCCGTTGCTCGTGATAATTCTTATTGGAGATTTATTTTACGACTCAGCTCTTGTTTTCTCTACGTACACGATTGTACCATAACAGGTAACATGATATACACTGTTGCTCTAATCAAAGACTGAGCTTCAGGTCCAAATAGTTACAGGTCAACCTCAAATGAAATCAGCTTCAGGAATTTGCCTCAACCAATGTCTTATGGTCAATGTGATAAGTCTTTAGGTGACAAAATAACTACTTCTATGCAAACAAACAAAAGCTCATTTTTAACATGACCTGATACCGTAATGTTCACGTAACATAGATCATGTGCACCGTTCACTAGACACGGCAACGGTCGATTAACACTCATTACTAAAGCGCATAGCGAATGCTATACCACAGCCCTATATTAGATAATGGTGCTTCCAGTTCAGTCGGGTTAATAGGATTAGAGCGTGCTATTTTCCATTGTATGTTTCAATCAATTAGTTGACTTAATTAATTGTTGTTATATGGGTATTGTAATGTGGTTTTAAAGGTTGGACGTGTTGGTTTTAATACCTATTAGTTTATTTTTTGTTACAAATGCTAGTGTAGTTTTTAACCCATTTCCAAATAGGAGGAGGTTCTATGTTCGTCTGTACGTTTAATTTTTATTTATGTCCTTTAATATGTTCGTCTATTGTGGATCGATTTTTGCGAAGCTTGCGCGATGATCCCATATAAATTTTATAATAGTATTTTTCCCACTTACTTAGCCTATGTGGATGAAGTTATAAGTTCCTGTCATTTACATAGCAGGCAGTGGTATTCGAATTCGTGTGGGGTAGGTACCACGACAAAAAGTAAAAAAAAAAAAAAAACTTTTTCCAAAGAAAAGAAAATTAACAACCGGCTTCAAAAAAAAAAAAGACAATTGATAGTGAAAAATAACTTTAAACTCGGAAGTCGATAGCAAAAAACGAAATTTCTAAACCAAAGGCACCGACTTCCGTAATTAAAGTTATTTTTCACTTTATAGCGTTTTTTTTGGAAGCTGGTTGATTTTTTTTTGTAAGTCTTTTTAACTTTCAACCATCATTCATCTATAGGTCAAGCAAAACTTCGCCACTTCCACGGCATCGTCGATCAGCGTCAGCGCAGTGGCCGCTATGGCTGCACTTTTTGGGGCAGAGTCGGTGGGAGAAGGAGTGGTTAGGACGTTTTGGCCAACGAAATTTAATACGCTGACGTGCCATCGACACGACGAAGAAGAACTTTAGACATGAAACTATGAGCTTAATCACAATTAGTGTGTAAGAATCTCAAGTAAAACAATTTGTTTAATTAGGACTCTTACTCTAGTATAAGTTAATTAAATTCCGTAAAACTTTAGACTAATTGCCGACCCAGGGTTGGGTACATATAAATAACATGGAATAAGAAAATGTATTCACTTACACTATTTGCGCTGTAGCATGGTGCGGGTGACAGTTGCCCGTATGACGTTGACATTTGTCAGTACCACGTAGGGATGTGAGGTTATGCAATTCATTTTTATCGCTAACGATACTCGCAGCGTGAATCTAGTTCTCTTTAATATTGTTATGAAAATTAGTGTATTATTCAGTTGTGCAGTGTAACTACGTGTGTGCTACGTGTATAAACTTGTCAATATAAATGTTTTATGGCTACATAATTATCTTTGTACTTATATAAAATAATCAAAATCGGGTTTATGTTTTTTTTTTCGTGACAACATTTTTGCTCTATGGTGCATCGGCGCGGCGGCCATGTTGTTTACCCGTGCGATGCTGTGAGTGCGAGTACGAGTGCAAGCGCGTTATATTGTGACTTAATGTGACACGTATTACGATTTCATTGTTTGTTTTCATTTTTGTTAAATTGTTATTTGTTATAAGTTTGTTGAGTTTGTTGTTATTACCATGCCTAAGCATACAAAAAAAACTGTTTTGGGTAGTCAGGCCAGGGAGCTTGTTGTTCGCCTCCGAGACTACTTTGAAAGAGAACAACAAAATAATGGACCGTTGTTACCATTGAATCATATTGTAGAACGAGTAGCCGAAGCTCTTGATATTGGCCGCAATACTGTTTCGCGTATAACACGTGAGAAAATTGGCCAAGATGGGATGTTTGAAAATAAATTATCGACACCCAACAAAAAGCGGACCAAGGTGAAGCCAATCACAGATTTGGATGATTTTGCTAAGGTTGCTATTAGAAATCATATTTATGATTATTATAGAAGAATGGAGCTACCCACATTGCTCAAGCTTCTAAAATCATTAAAAGAAGCTGACTTGTTCAAAGGAGGTATTACTTCGCTACGGCAAGTTATAAAAGATATTGGCTTTGTTTACAAAAAAGTTAACAAAAGAAAGATTATTATGGATAGGACTGACATTGCCCTAGCAAGATGTAGATTTTTAAGGAAGGCCAAAAACATAAGTGATTGGAGCAAAGTTGTCTTTTTGGATGAAACGTGGCTAAACGCCAACCACACAGTGGGTAAAAGTTGGACCGACGATACGGCACAATCGTGTACCAAAGTGCCGGAAGGCAAAGGCGAACGCCTTATTATTTGTCACGCAGGTACAGCAAGTGGATTCGTCCCTGATTGTTTGCTGGCTTTTAAGTCAAAAAAAACTACGGAGTATCATGAGGAGATGAATTACGAAAAATTTAAAGATTGGTTCATAGGTCTATTAAACAATTTAAAAGAGCCTATGACCATAATAATGGACAACGCACCCTACCATTCGGTGCAAGTTAATAAACCCCCAAACCAATCCAACCGCAAAAGCGAGTTGGTGAAGTGGCTGAGTGAAAACGGAGTTACAGCAGATATAAAAATGTTAAAGACGGAGCTTATTGCCTTAGTCCGACGCCATAAGCCACCAACTCCTACCTATGCTCTGGACGAGATGGCAAAAGAAAAAGGCCACCAGGTCCTTCGACTACCACCCTACCATTGCCAGTATAACGCTATTGAGCTGATTTGGGCCCAAATAAAAGGTATGCTTTTAATTTCAATTCCCATTTTGAAGCTTTATAAAAAAATCAGCTTTCCGATCGTAGCATGGACCTAGTTTAAAAACATTACCAGATACTAGATTAGGCTGATTGATGATTATTTGAATACTTTTTTTTATAAGTTCGTTTATTTTTAGGTTACGCCGCAAGAAATAATACTTCGCCGCCATTTACGGCAAATAAGATGTTGGCCCTATTACAAGAGGCCATCAACAATGTTCAACCTGAAGACTGGTCGAAGGTCGTGAATAAAACAAAAAGGGACATTATGTCTGATTGGGATCGTGACATACATATTGACAACATAATTGAGTCATCGTTAATAATATCCGTCACAGATTCAGATGATGAATTGAGTGACAATTCAGATGTTCCTGACTCTGATATGAGTTTAGACGAATAACATGTATTTTTTTTTAGCAACCTTTTAAGCAACCTTACCCTATAAATGTTCTGTTGTATAATTAGACCTTTTAAAAATAAAAATTGACCTACGCACAATATACGTTTTTTATTATAAAAAATATCGACTATCCATCGTAGCAGTACATCCCATCACTAAATACGTCTATGGCGTTACGTTATACGCATAACACTTTGCTTAATTTTTCATTCAATTTGATTTTATTTCTTGATTAGAACATTCTGGTTGGGTTTAATTTAATTTACTACAGTTATTAATTATTTAATATATTACGAATGTGGTACAACTGAAATATTAAGTCATAAATTGTAAATCGCGGCAACTTTCAAGAGTGAAACGAAATGTTACTGAAACTGTCACCCGCACCATGCTACAGCGCAAATAGTGTACTTACTTAAATAAGTGAATACAGTAGGAAAACTGATAAGTTATCTAAGTTATTAATAACTTATCAGTTTTCGTACTAAGTACCGATTAATTACAGGAAAATCGATCTGCCAAATTTTGGCAACAATTTGGCAGATCGATTTTCCTGTAATTCCGATCGATTGACAACTGATTAATTTGCCGTAATAGGTAATTAGTGGAACACAATTAAATAAACGGTCTCGTTTATAATCACTCACACGCACTATTTCGATTCTAATGATCGATAACTAAGTTGGTTAGTTAGTTCATTCACTGTAAGTAAAAAGTTGTAACATCAGACATGCGTGATCTAACGATGAAAATAAACCAGCGAATGGACATACATTATTAACAAGGTATTAATGCCCCTGAATAACGACTAACGACTTCTTCTTTGAAGTTATCAGCATAATGTGAGGTGACTGACATACGCCCCTGCGATCAACGTGGGGGAACAACTCTAGTTCTCGGATACTAGAGCTGCGCCAATTACGAGTAGAATCTATTCGTTCGTCTGTCCGTGAATTTTCGCATGTCTATAATTGTCGGATGACTGAGCCTAGAATCGTCAGGGGATTCAAAAGGGACGTAAAAGGTCGAGTGAAAGTTAGCTTAACAAAGATCTGAATTTTCTCGCGGATTTTAAACGTAAGCTCATTGGCCCTAAAGGTAAATGCTTGTGTAAATAAAGCTGGGTCTAGAGCAAGACAGTTCAATCCCTCTGTGAACAAGTTGTTAAGGCATTAAGCCGACAATTCTCCGGCTGCGTAATTAGTATGTTGGTCCCACACACAGCGCTGTAATGCGCTTTATGTACTAACCCAATTGCCCTGAGGATAACATGGAGACACTGTAGAGGAGACAGCCGTATTCATTAAAACTATTCATAATACCGGCTAAGACCGTTTTGAACTCAGAAAATGTTTTAAGAGTTTTCATTTTTGTTCATTTAAAATTTTGCAGACTGGAATAATTTTCCTTTGTTAAAAGTCAGCATTGTAGTGGCTAACGAAACAACCAATTAAAATAATAAATACGGCTCAATTACGGGCACTGGTTACTGACGCAGATGGAAATGCTTTTGATAGCTAGGTAGCTTTGTGCTAGACACAAACTAACGGTTTATTTTGCAGAAATTAATAAAACATAACTGGCTGAAAGGCTCGATTGGATCTTCATTAACGCTAAGCAGTAACAATTAAACATGATTAACAACTAGAAATGTACACAGATTATGCCATTTGTATTTATTTATTATAGCTGTTGTACGTTATTTAGAAATCGTCAACTATCTCCAGATAAGAGAAGATATGGATATGCGTAACAAACTAAGAACATTGTGTGAATCTTTCATTCTGCGTATAGGCGTGAACTGTTTACATGACGGACGTCAGATCGGCAGCCGATAACCGTTGAAATCATTGTCGATAAACAAATTCCGAAGAAATCGTGGAATCCTTTATACCGTATTTAGACCATGAATAAACAAACAAGGCCACCTGCTCCGAAATAAAGTAGGAAATGCCGGTCACAATCGATACTGAGATGCGAGGTGCGTAGTGTACTATGATACCCACATTCTACCTTCTACGTTCGCACTGTGCAGTTTGTTCTCGTGATCTCAGTGGATGCTATTGATTTCATGCCCAAATTAATGATTGACTTGATGCGACGTGACGTTGGCAGAAAAACATCCTCGAGCGGTGTAGGGTCAGAACTGTCAGATTTCATGCGACAGCTGAATGACCGTCCCGAATTGGGTGACGTCGAGTTTTTTCGGGAGAAATATAATATTTTTGCTTTAAGTATTTGTTTTTCGATTATGAAATAAACCAAAAATAAAACGTTATCAATATTTTCATAAAAAAAAGGTAGATTAAAGACTCAGTTTTTCGTTATACTTGATTACGACAACGCACACGGTTTTTTTGGTTATTGCCATTTTTTGTTATAACACTGTCCCGCTGCTCCCCACTGCTTCCCCCAAATTGCAGCATTAACGAGATAAAAATGCAGCACGTAAGCAGATAATATAATTTTGTATATTATCGTTATTTGATCAGAGTTTCCTTTAATCGGATGTCTATAACTCGGCAGCTCGCAAGCCGCCCTTGGCTAAAGCAACGGGGGAGGATTGTTGAAATTGGATAACACGGTTTGTTGCTTTATGACAAAAGGTTCGCTATTCGATTTTCCAAACTTTATATATTATAATTGAATCTTTATTATTTATATTTTAATACATGAACCAGTTTCAAACCATCTTACACACCACATCACTTAGACACACTCACTCTCGTGAGGAATGCACGTAATCGATACGTGAAAACAACGAAATTAATTTATCGATCTTTTTGCTAACTGTAATGGCAGGTTAATAATAATAGCTGTCACGGATGATTTTAAATTCAGAGCCAAAGTGTGGCGACGCGACGCTAAAAATTAATCGTCCGTAACGTTCATTTGCGGGAGCAAAAGAAGAGGAACTCGACTATAAATTAAATAATGTAATTGCTCCAGTGTAAAAGAAGAATGTTAATTAATTAAAGATAACTGGTTTTTTTATGCTTACTTCCTTACAGATGAGAACAAGAGTATTACTACAAGAACTTCATATTACTAAGTACATTATCACATTTATCTACTAATCACTTTCTCCAAAATAATTTAAATCATAAAAAAATAAGTCTCCGATTTTTTTTTTCAAAAGACTGATTAAGTAGTCAGATTATAAATCCGATAAATCTTAAATATCCCCAGTTTTACACAACACTAGAAACAAAGCAGGGTGGAATATTAAACAAGTTACAAAGGTAGCAGTGGCAAGGGTGAAAATATTCATCACGTAATTGTTATGAGACTGTAAAATTGAAAAGGGAATTCGAGCCTCCGAAATAATGTAATTGGAATGAATTGAATGCAGTGCATTTCAGTAAACACAGACTGAGTAGGACCAGATTACTGGTTAATCTGAATAATGATGTATTTGAGGAAGTGTTTGGACTACAAAAAAAGGTAATGCATATAAATCTTATCACGAGGAAATAAGTTTAAACTAAGAGATTCCTGTGTAGACGAAGCGATTATTGAATAATTTTCCTCCTACACAATAATTAAATATAAAACAAAGTTATCATAACAATTACATAAAAGCTAGAGGATTGTGGAGGCTTATAGCACGTGCTTGTCTTCCTTGTTCGTTAATCCGCCGCAGGAAGTTCGTGCTAAGCAGATTTTCCTGAAAATTTGGTAGTCTTAACCCGGATTAACATAGAGATTAGAAATTCACGTAGATAAACGTCGGCTATAAGCTGATGTAGCATGAAAGCTAGCTCTGCTGTATAAGCATTTTCGTTGGAAATCTGAGGCAGAATTTCTGATGCGACATAATAAAGATTTGACGGTGTGTAACAGGAATTGTGGCTGAACGTTCAAGTCGGCTGTGCGTGACGGAGTTGCGTGCCTTCTGCCGGTCGTTATAGCAACCAACAGTTTCTACCAAGAAATCTACTAGCCAACGCCGGATGGACTTCTAGAGGGCAGTAAACTATATGCAGCATACATTAACGTATATAGTATAAATATTGTGTGAGTCATGCTCTGCATAATGATCGTAGTTTCATTTGCGAGGAGTAACTTATGTACATAATGTGACATAATAATACATGAACGGTGATATAATGCCACAGGCGTATCACATTACAGTAAGTTCAGGAAAAGAAGAAAAGGCATTTTATCCCTTTCCTTGTAAGGCTTATTTATACTCCTTCTGTACATTGGAATTGTTATTATCCTCCTTCAATCCTTACAGAACTGATCTATACTCCGACATATTCAAAGATTTACAACGGACGTGGGATATAAATGTTCGCAAAGGAAATTTTGGACATACCCATTTTATAAATGGCACGCTTTGAATTGACTGATCTTAATCCAAAGTGAACCCGAGGTGAATGCGCGTTCCCTCTCAATATATGAAATAGGGCTGCTCTCAATACGCGAATTTTATTAGGGTTGCGAATCAATAGTCTTTCACACATATCTCAACCCCTTTTTAAATGTTTATGACGGCAATAAATACTGTAACGTTAATAATGTGGCGTGTGATTGAAAAACATTAAACTATGGCAAAATTAAAAAGCGTAAATAACTTTTCCCATAACTTTTTCGATTAAATTCAAGCCAATAAAATTATACTAATGAATGTAAATAAATCTGTTCTAAATAAATTACACATATGCACAATTTATCGATGAAAGATAAGATAAAATTGCAGCTGTAGCTGTCCATTGAAGCGTGAATAGGTAACCTGAAAGTTTTACCTTGAACCGGTGTGCAACTTAGTTCCAAACGTAGAAAGAAAACAGGGAGCGTCGAAATATTACAACTTGCGTACACTTATCACAGTAACGTTCACACAAAATCAACTATTTGACAAGAAGACACTGTTTCTAACACTTTAATTCAACCATACCGAGTTACATGTAAAGGCGAAAATAAGAGAGCCGGGGCGTCGACCGACATCAACGACGCGAGACAACTGACTGGGTAACTGAGTACTGAACTAATGCACGCACGGAGAACCGCGGTGTCAGTCAGTGTGATCCCGCCCCTCGCACCGAACAAACATCAGCTGAGCACACCTTATCATCATAGATAATTTCACCGCGACAATTTTATCTGAAATATTCTTAAACAAACATTCAGCCTTAGTCATCCTGGCCAGCTGCTTTACCAACAATACAATCCTCATTAGCAGCTTCTACGTATTTCTTAATGATCTAGTTTATTTTAAAAGTAATTACGGATCCGGCTCATTACTCTTTACAAATTTCAGGGAACTTAATTAGGTACGAAAATATATGTATGTGAATGGGTTGGTTTTGAGATTTTAGAGTAATGTATAAAACAAGTAAAATATGAATAAGTCACAAAAGCCGCAGAGAGTGACTAAAGGAAATTATTTAGTACACATGTTTCGCTTTTATGAATGAGGGTTAATACAAAAGACAGCAACAGTGAGACTTCTTCTATGTCTTTTTTCGTTCACTTGTACAATGTTTTCAAAGGTTTGGTCAGGATTTTTTTGCCACGAGGCTATTCAGTCCACACTATTTTAGGACCGTGGTCGTTATGGAATGTCATCAATCACTGACAAACGAAAAAACTCGGACCTTTGCATAAAAAACGTATTCGATGTCGTAATGGATTTACTTTTATTTCGAAGCCGTGCGGTAAATTCCACGTTAAAAACAGAGTCCTCCTTTGATGTAGCCATGTTACCCTGAAGGCAAATAAAATAAATACAGAATAATGTTTTATAATATTATGAGCAACCTTTTAGATGGAATTCTCCAATTAGAAAATACATATTCAATATTTTAAATACGTTGCGAGAACCTTCCAATTCATAATTTAAATAAACTTATCATAGAACTGAATGAACCATGTCTTCACAAAATTTTGGTAAGAATTTGTTAGAAAGAGCCACGTAATTATATTGAATAAGATACCGGGGGAGAAATTAAACCCAAAACTAGCAATAAAGTAATTTATGCAAAGATTGCAAAAGTAAAATTAATTACGGAGCCTATTTTGCCCTTCAAAACATTTGGTGATCTGAAAAATTGTAATGAAAGCTTGAATTACAACGACATTGACATCGGTAACTACATTTTATTTTAATAGCAGGAAGCTAAAACAACACGCGATCATAAGCGACAATACAAATAATTGTTGCTTTAATAACCTATGTGAGAATGATAGCTATTGAAACGATACGTAGAATCAATTAATGATAAAGGAAATTCCTATTAATAAAAATGTGTATAGATTTTAATTTCCCTTTTTTCAGACAAAGAAATAATTGGGGACAATGGGAACCGGACATCGTAAAATCTGGTAACATGGTAGGGTAATTAGCTCGACAGACAGATCGATAAACACGGGAATGTAATAAGGTAGTAGCATCATAACGCATCAAGAGAAGCGCGTCTAACGTATAATATATTCTGTGCTTGTGATTACAGAAAATAACAGACGGGCCTCAGAGCCAGCTTTGAAGTGAAATTACACGGCGAGCCAGGGCGACGGAGCTTTTTCATTAACAACTTGGAAAATTTAGGCCAGAGGAGACAACGCAAACAAGACTTACATTCGGATGGTAAGTAATGCCTGCAGACAGACATCTTTGTAAACTAGATTATTTATTTTAAGTCTGCCAATAATATTTTTGAACAATGGCAATAGTTTATATTCCGCGTATATCTGCACAAAGATATATTATATGGTATATGTACCATATATATGTTTACCAGTTGGAAATACAAAGTGGAGCTAATGTCATAATGAGAATATTGAGTGCCATTGCGTTGTAAAAAAATATGCCCTGTTTTCATAGAAAGATTATTTAAAGGTGTAAAAACGACGAGAAGAAGTAAAAAAAAAAAATATATCGGTCGCATGACCACCTTCTGAGTTTGATGCACATTTGTACTCGTTTTACGGCATTTTGAATTAATCTAGCTCCAATTTGATGATTTCTTGTTCAATGCTGACTTTCAAGAAAAAGAAAAATGTAAACGCGAGATTTCAAAAAACCCCAAAGGAAGAAGTCTGGTGTCGTCAAAACTGGCGATCTTGTGTGTATGGCTCCATTGCATTGTCAACTAATTCTTTGTGTCTACAACATAAGTGTCTAATCACAATGACATTATGACGTCAATTGCAAAAATTATGTCATATTCACATTATAATATTACTTTTGTCCCATCCTGTACAAGCCACCAATTGGAATAATTTCCCGACTAAGTGGAGCAAGCGAGTTGGAGACGTTAGAAACAGTCTATACAGAGTAAGTAAAGTTACAGGCTACTCTTGCCGCTGACACTACTTTCATTACTGTCAATCAGTTCATCATTCGCTTGGGCTTTAGTACATCCAAGCTGGTAAATTGAATGCGTCCTGTTATTCCTCGTTTGTCAGAGTTTTGTCACTTTGCGGCATATTTATTTTGCTGTTTCTACACTGTATAAAAGTATTCGTAAAATGGTCATTCTTGGACCTAGTATCCATTTATTTTTAAGAATATTAACAAAGCAGGTGCCATCCAGGCGACATACATTTCCTGAACAGATAAGTGTGTGCTAAGTGTAAGTAAGGTTGACATTCGGGCAGCCGTAGCCTGTTCGTTACGCAATTCCCCATAACGTAAAGATTACACAATAAGCAGAACAATTGTAAACGATTTTCGCAAAGCTTTCGACAAAGACAGGTAAGCACAAATTTAGTGTTTTATTAGGGGAGCGCAACAGGTCGTAAATGTTGCGGTCACAACTGAAATTACATCGCTTTGTTTTCTTATTACGTAATCTAATAGTGTTCGGTCAGGACACGGAGTGTTCGGTCTCACACAGGACACTCGCAGAGGTAGTGCTCGACATGCCATATGCTCTGTTATTCTGCGTCTTTACACAAGCCGTGCATCTCATAAAGACGCAGAATAGACACGTTATGAACCATATTTTAATAATGAATTTATATAAGGGAAGGAAGAAGAAATACCAACCAAAGTTAATACAAGCGATGGCCAAGTAGATCCACAGCACGGTTAAGTTGAAGCCATGTATGAAGCAGATAAAGAGAAAGAATAATATTGTGTAGAAGTCATTATCGAATCAATGGTGGAACAATAATACTGAAAATAAAAGTACTTAAATAAAAAAGAAGAAGCCAAGGACGCGGAAAACGGGTCACATTTCAAAAGTTTCGAGTAACAAAAGTATACCTCTAATATTGGATGAGAGGCATGAATAATAATCGAAAACTGTATGTCTTTTTCAACGTATCCTATACGATTACACGAGCAATATTTGTTTTTATATATATATTTGTAATCACGTTTTCGAAGATGGCTCTAACGATTTCGATGAAAGTTGTAATATAGGGGTTAACGGGGGCGAAAAATCGATCTAGCTAGGTCTCAAATCAGGGAAAATTCGTTTTGTTTATTTTCACAGCCTCGGGAATGTGATACAACGTTGGTGTGTGGGTCCTTGATGATATGTTTACCTATTTTTACTTGAACAGAGCTCAGTCGACCAGGTACTTTACATAATATGAACAGATTTTGATACTGCGGTGAGTGCATATTGTTCGCTTGCTGACCGCAGTAACCGAATCCAGTACCTGTTTACTGAGCTAAGTACGAACGACTTTCGTAATATCAAGTTAATCCTACAGCAGCCTACCTTTATGTCTGCACAATTATGTTTATTAATTAAATGACCTTTTGCCACAGATTTATCCATTAATTTAGTTTTCTTCTCTGTTTGTGATCACAAATAAATTACGAAAGTCATAACCACAGAGCAATTATGAATGAATTATGTTAAAACAACAAGTTTAGTTCTAGAAAAACACTAGCGAAGTCAAAATCGTTGAATATGCAAATTGTCAATATAGGACCAACTCTAGTTACATATAAAATAAACTTTTTAAAATATAAATCAACAATATCTCCGTCCAGGTGGTTGAGTAAATAGATAATCTCAGCAGGTCACTGGGAATCAGGTCTCGAGAGTTTACTGTTAAAATTCAATTATTCACGTTTGAATGATAGACGGAGCCGGTCTGTTGAAATTCAGAGGATCCTACGGTACGGGACACTCCAACGAGGAGATTCAATTATGTGAATAATATTCGAGTTGACACGTCCGACACAGGTCCGCAATCAACGAATATGGTAATAGAGAACGAAAGATAATTGTTCAAAGTTCGGTGCAAATGGAAAATGTTCATGACAAATATGACACATCAAAGCAAACCTTTTATTAATTCGTTGTTTAGAAGTTCAAAGCTTTAACTTCAATCGTGAATGGTACAGTGCTTATTTTCCAGCAAAAAGAAAACCAGTACAAAGTTCTGACCAAAGCAGTAATATTCGTATGAAATTAAATGCACGTGAACTAATTATGGCATTGTTTTAAGAAGTATTTAAACTAGACGAAAACCGTCTGGAAACTTCATCAATTATCTACATAATTACAGTTTAAGCACATAATTCCAGCCGCTATTGATTTCCTTCTCGTCTGTATTCCTTTAATTACCACTTGCCGTCTGTGTTACTGTTATTAAAGTTTGAATAGACTTTGAATTAATAACAGAAAGTTCTTTGCCGCAGGGTAAATCAATACTCGTGCGGCAACCAAAGCGGACGGTTTCTACGTTACAAAGTAAGAATCCGTGGCCTTCCAAAATATTGTTAGCTTATTCTCAATTCAAATCAACGGCTACATTTACAGGAATCGGAAGTTTGAAATCATTATCGTTTGATATGCAAACAAACCGGTGGTGTTGTTTTACGTTATAGCAGTTCTCAAATATTTCCAATTTCTACTCCTACACAAGAGCGGAACAGACAGATTTGAATAAAAAATCATGGTCCAAAAGTGTATGCCATAAATTTTTCCGAACAATTGCAGATGGGGCATATTGTACTCGTACAATAGACAAACATGGACTCAGGCGGCGACCCTTGGCGGGATGAAACTGATTTATTATAACGCTGTAACGTTTGAAGGTAATGACGTAGCTAATATGAATGACCACATTTATAAAAGTGACAGGCCAGTCATGAAATAAACGTATAAACATTTCATACATGCGGACGTTGTATGTAGGCTTGGAATAAAACGTTTGAAAAACGATGAATGCATCTCCAAATGCAGATAGGAGCAGGTCAACGTCTTGAAACAGAAATAGCCCGGTGCGGTCGGGCAGCCCCTGGCCCATGTCTTTCATCGCGCTTACTTAGCAATTCGTTCCGACATCTCGTTAATATGTCAACAAGGTTATCAATAAACAATATCTATGGTATAGTCTCCCACTACTGTTTACTTAAAATGTGTATATTTAAATAGAATTATAATGAAGTTGTGTTTACTATCGGGTCAGGCATATTAAGAGGCGTAGGTCGTCAACCGAACAATGGCGACCTATTTTTTTTACAAATGGCCACTAACAATCGAGTCGTCAACTCATTTGCCTCCAACAATATCTCGTTCACTTCTCATTCCTTTCATAACTCGTCTAAAAGTCCATTTGTGAAATGAGACGTGGCCTACTGATGAAATTAATTTCAATTCAAGCGAATCTGAATACTTAGTTGAGTATCGTCGGTTTCTTTTTATAGCTTTGTCAGATTTATTGTGATTTGTGGGCTTTGTAGATCATTATGAATTTAATATGTACGATGTTCAATAACTGTTTCGTTGAATAGGTACTTAACACAGAAAAATGTTGATTAAATGTCGTCAAAGAATTAGTATTTCATAATTAGCTAGTTTCTTTTTTCATCAACGAAAGTCACTCTTTGTCTTTATTTCCTTTATTACGTTAATGTCCGTGTATGAGTCCATTAATATTGTTTTGTCGTTTCACGTCAACATGTGTTAAATCTTGTAGCAACTCAAGGAATAAATAACCCGCTTTCACTTACATAATTCACACAATGTTATAGTATCTGTTAAGTTAATAATGTTGAGTTGATGAGAAATTAAGTTGGCTTAGCAGAATCCTTAACAATGTATATGCAGACGTATTAGCAGATTGAATCGCTCGTGTACCATTCGATTTCCCTAGAGAGTATAGATGAGACACGGTACACGACGCATCGTGATCCTATGCCGCTGGTTTAAATCGAGATAATGCTGTAAGCTCGATCCCTTTAGGGGAGTGCCAAGCTCGTAAGTATTGAAGTTTAACGCTCGCATTTTACGATCCTTCGCGTAGAAAAAATACGCATTTAAGTGTAGCCAAGTGTGGTCGTCTTTAGAAGACAGTGCGGATTACTATACTCCATAGGTTTAGTTAGTTAAATAAAACAAAAAAAAAAAAAAACCACGTGACGAGACAGCTCTCAAGTAACCGACTAAACTTAAAGGCTCGTGCAGACCAGCGCGACATCACGGGCGCTACAGGCAGCGCGACCCTTGTAGCGCCCGCGATATCGCGCTGTTTTGCACGAGCCTTAATACCTGTCACTTCGGTTGTCATGCTACGTCACAGTTGTACTCTTCAATTTTGTAACGTTATAATTCATTGACGTTTAGAATTTGGGCTCTTTACAATAGACAGATTATAAAATATTATATTATTGCTATACATCTAGCTAAAAAAATTGTGCTCATGCAGTTACATCTACGAACAGTAGTTTAAGAACAAATGATAAAGGTTAACATACATCAATAAAAGAGGAAACTAATGTAAAATTTTTATTTGGTTTTATCGTATTTTTAAACAAGAAAGTGTCATCTATAAAAACCCTTTTTACGATTTGTTTACCTTTATTTAACTACCTAAAACTATGGAGTATAGGGTGTTCAATCTAAAACTTGTTAAATTCTTTGCTTCGTATTAAAAATCCAGAAGAATTTTAAGAATTAGGAACTAAGTTTCAAGAAGCCGATTCCCTGGTGGTATAGTGTTAATTATCACATAAGAATTTCATTAACAAGACATGTCGGCTTTACTCTATAAAGGGGGATGTGTGCTCCTAAATGATGCGCATAGGAAAGAATGTGCGAAAAATTCTGGTCGACCGTGACATATATTTTTCCTAGATGAGGTTAATCGGTGAATCGTCTTCCAAGTAGTGCAGTATTGAGATAATTTAATCACTATGGTGTACATAAGGCGTAATAAATTAGGCTTATCTAGACAGTGTGTCTATACGGCTGCAATTCATCACTGTCTCACCACACGGGACTTCGGCGAGCATTAGCGAAAGTGAATTGATTGTTTGCGAGACAATCATTATCGAGTTAATTACATAATCGTCTGCCACATGAGATTAGTGCACTTACATGCTATAATCAATAAAAATATCAATAGGTAAGTGATTCGTATAAGAAAATCCAATATTGTTAACAGCATGTTACTGCTCATCTTGCTATTGGATCAAAAGCAGAATCCACCAGAACATTAAAATCGAAGACACAGGTATTCTCGGGTTTGCAGAAATCGGACGGAAGCGAATGAATGTTCATGAATGACAAGTAGGTACTGTGTAAGTTGTCTTGAATATGCTTACTAATGAGCAGAAAGCAGAATCATCAAGTAAAGTAGATCTGGCAGTGAGCCGAGCAGAAGTGAGAACGAAGAACGATGCCTCGTAAATTACAGAAGCTAAAACTAGTCTCACTGAATCAACAAATAAATATACACGAACGACTCTCACTACTCACTCACAAGTTGAAATACACTCAAGAGTGTAAGTGGAGAGTAGTCTATAACTAGGTTCAGGTGACATTTTCGTACGATAAAGACAAAACACAGGCAAAGGATACAGAATTTTCGCAGAGCCCGAGATTAGGGTCCCAGTAACAATGAGAACAATGGTCTAAGAAACATATCCAACTAAACTTAAGTAATCCAGTGCTCATATAAACATACATCCTCTTCAATGGCTTAGGGGACTTCTGAACAACTGTAGTGAAATATTTAGGGATAATAATATACGTTCACACGGGAGCATTGCTCGTTGTTCTATTTCGTTTATTGTTTCTGGAGAAAAACCGGCTGTAATATATTATTTATGGCTTTAGTCATACTGTATTTGATTGCCTATAAAAAATTTCTGTATAAATTGACGGTGATGGCCATATTTCCGTCGAGTGGTCTCATTCGTCTGACACTATTCTGGTTTCAACAACCGCAAGCCTTTTTTCAGTTTTTCGCAGTAGTCTTCTAAGTGCACTTTCATTGTGTATCGAATGATCTCTTATATATATTTTTCTCTCCGAAAGATGCAGAGTCAACACAGAAACAGAGACCACGAAAACAGGAAAAGATTATAACATAAAAGAAAATAGTTATTTGGCTCAATTTTAGGCGGGATCACTGCTGGCTGGATACAGGCTTAATAGCAGTACGAATATTGCATACGTTTATTTCCTTTATTACATCACACACAATAAAATGAAATGCGAGAAACATCCAGTCGGAGGGCCCGTGAAATAGCTGTATTGTGTGAGTCTCTGAATGTACATACCATTATAACAACATGTTGAGATTTTATTTTTACTAATTATAATTTATTACCAGTTCTCTTCGTTAATTAATATTAATAAGATTTATAACCATGTTTTACTTTTTTGCCCGGTAGCAAATTGGCAGGACCTGTTTTCGTGACCATTAACGTACGACATTATTCAGTGAATTTTCATTCAAATTATCCAAAAAATAACATAACATATGAGAAAATTGCCTGAGAGATATAAGCCTTGTTTTATGTGCGTCTTTTAAAAAGGTTCAAGGCGCCCGAAAAAGTAACAAAGAGGAAATCAATTGGCCTGTCTGTCTCAGCAAATTAAATTCTTTCTTTCCGGCGGCAAAGCTTTCGTTCGGGAGCACGTGTGGGAAATTGTCACGTGACATTAAGTAAAATGCGTAATTCCTACGAATACGGAGGGACGACAGAGCGTGACACGTCCTGCGCTGTTCACCACCGCCTATTGTATGCAAATTAAAGTCGGGCGGGACATTTTCAAAACGATAACTCCAGGATTAGTATTCTCAGTTTCGCGTTCGCATAACGTTATCCAGTTACTACTATTTGTAATAGGCGGCAAACGGTATTTCGCGAGTCACTGGCCGTTGTTTTTTTTTTTTTTGTAAATTAAGACGTTACATCAAAAGTATCTTCGTGTCTTAAATATGTCGCGTGGAATACAAACCTCAGCTTTTTGTTGCAGTTCCAACTGTGTCAATGTAAAACTCGGCGAAATATTATAATGTAACTACATATATCAAAGTTAATCTACTCGTGAAAATAGATTGGGATGGGACGTGTATCAAGACAAAAGGCTGCTGATGAGTGGGACAGAGCATTGTTCCTCGAAATCTGGGCGTTGGAGCAATCACCGCGACCCAAATACCGAGCTCGGACCATTTTATGTTTCAACCCGTCATAGATTATCTCGACACCAATCAAAAGGATTACTAACGCAGAGTACTGTACAACTAATTAATGCAACTGTAGCGTATAACGTAACGTTAATAAGTTAACGTAACAAGAAACGCTAGTTGAATGCCAATGACCCCGGCTCAGTTGCTCGGGATCAAATTGATTAAGCGATATTATGATACGAGTCTTCACGCGAGTCGATGCTCTTTAATTGGCTTTAATTGTTAACTATCGCACAGAAGCTTCTAACAATGCGTGCGTTTGTCAAAACACATTGGAATTCCCCATACGGTTGCGTGCTCTTTGTGTGACAAATTATTGAACAGCTTATTTATCCATCACATCAAACGATTATAATGCTGCTTTTGAGATTGACACTATGTATTATATATCACTGGTGTTTACATACAAGCAAGTTGAGTCACAAATTACCCGCAAGTTCATCTAAGGATCATCCGTGAAAATAACTTTATTTCGGTCTATTTCTGGATCAAAGTGGCATTGTGAACTAGAAATAGACGCTTAGTCACTTGATCACTAACTAGTAAGAAAACCATTAAGTCATTCTTGCAGTAACTATCGACTTGAATAATGGAGTAGAAGACAGAGGCAGAGTAAAAACAGATATATTTTTATAGACATAGTCATAAATATCGGAATAGCAATCGCTTCCTTATTGAGGCGACAATCCACAGGCGCCGACGACACCTAAAATGGATGAAGCAAGGGCTTTAACGAGATAGCAACGCGCTCTAAGGAGCTGGCCCTTTACTTAATAAATACAACATGTAGGAAATGATCCTGTCCCTTTCTAACTCCTTGAAGTGTAAATGAGAAAACGAGAGGTCAGATGGTCAGCAACACAACTAGTTTATTAGTATCGAATATAACACAAAGTTTGCTCAAGATTGCTGTAGTACAGTTTACCTAAGAAAGAAAGAAAGAAAGAAAGAAAGAAATCATTTGATAAAAAATAAATAATTAATAATAATTTGATTAAATAATTTACCTCGCACACGTAGTTCCATCCCAGTAGTTAGAGAGTAAGTGTAATAAAATTAACGGAGTGTGACTAGCCAAACAGTTTTTGCTGTGAAATTCTCCAGCACCTCCAATAAAGCTTCAAGGCCATTTTAAAATGGTAATTAGTTGCAGTAACCAGTATTTTATCTGGTTTATTTATAGCTAAGTGGCACGCACTGCTGTCCTTATCGGGATGGACGAGAGCGGGTCGCAGGCGACTTGACTCAAGTTGACTCAACCGCATCAATGTCAAGTTGCGCTGTTTCTTATCCTGAAGTAAGGACACTGATCTCCCGACTCTTTATCTCACAATTTGTTTGGTTGACATTGTGACATATTTGTTCAAACGCATATTTTGCAGAATTTGTTGTATATTGCACAAATATTTTTCAGGTTTTGTGAGCTCATCGTTGGATGTCTATGAGGTACGGGCGCGGGCATTGACTTCGATATTTATTATAAAAACTTCCTAAAATTGGGCTCCATTGTTACATTACAGAGGGACAAGCATAATGTATGCACAAAGGCAGGCTCCTACAGTACAAACAATGCATGAGCTTCCATCCATTTCTATTAGTAATGCAACTATGGCTGTTCATAATCGATACGACGCGTTTGCTTAACAAATTAAGGATTTGTATTGAAAATAAATTTTAATTTGCTACGAATTCAGTATCTCTTTCCGGCGCGAAGGAAGACGGACATTGATGGATTGACGTTTGTGGATCGAACTTTAGAATGGGCAGCGCGTGCACCGATACTCTCGCATCCGGCGTCAAAGCGGCGCTCCTCTTGTTTGGCGAGGCCGGATGCCGCGGAATATACTTAAACATGCTTGTTAAATATATATTTTTAGTTTTAAGACGAGGAATTGTACACAAATTACTTTTTCACAAATGTAAGTGCAAAAAAATATGAGATTTTGGAGTTAGTTTTGTAACAATCATATGTATTGGCCCCAAGAAACATTGAATCTGGACGGACCCCACCTAACTTCGAGACATGGCTGTAAGCTGATAAAATTTTATTAAAATCCTGACAGACTAGCTATAATAATTATATAGATCCACTTTCATTTTATTAGCTTGTATACAGTATTATTAGTAGGTACAGTATTAGTATAGTATGTACGTTTGATAATGGATGACGCAGTGTAACATGATAAGTACTGTGTCTAAGAAAAGTTAGCTATAACATGCCCTTGTGAGGCAATTACCTATTATTAAAATCGAATGACATGGGCATAGCAAAATTCTAGGGAACACAGCGGTCAGTTTACCACCAAATGCTAGCATGGAGTAAGAAGGTCGTAAGTATAGGTTGAAAAAGAATAAAGAAAGGCATTTAATAAAACATATTAGGAGAGTGGCTTTTATTGCTAACAACAATAGGCTATTTGAGGCCTTATAATGTGAATACAAAAGTGATTGGAGGGCTCATATTCACAGTATTGATGGGCATGACCCTTTGTTCTTCTACCTGTGTTCAAGATTCTGCCAAAAAATCATTTTCGATACATATAAACCATGAATGTTATACCAATTTCAGTGAAATTTTCCTACTGAGTTTCATAACTTCACGATCGGGTTTCATTAGAATTTTTCACAAATTCGGGCGGTCTACGCCGAATAAAGGACTTCTTAGAAATTGTTTTATTAGAGTCGCGACGCCTTTATTTGAAACTTGATTATTATGATAGGTATTGAACTCAAAATCTTTGAGTTTAATGAAGTATTGACATAGATTGTATTGATCATATTAAATTTATTAGTTTGATCAATACGTTTTATATAAAACGAAAGAGAGAACTATTTAAAACTCCAAATGGTAACAACATAAGGCCGTCTCTACAGACAATAATAAGGAATCTAGTACTAAATAAAAACAAAGAGGTCGGTCTTCAAGCTGAGGATAGTTACCCCAGCTTTGATGTAAAGAAAAAAACAAATTTTCAAAATTTTTCGGTGACTCTTTACTCCAAACTAAAATCTCAAACTTTGATCTCGATACCGGATAAAGTCAGATGTAAAAGTATACAAGTTCGAGATCAAGGAGTTTCCAAAACTCGCTAGTAATACGCCCTGTTTAAACTACCAAGTACCAACTCTAGAGTTGTAGTGTTCCCGATTTGGTTTAGGCGAAAAATTGATGTGTAAAATTTTATGATCCAACTTTGAAACTTCGGTGAACGTACCGGCCGGGCGGTACGTTGAACGAAGTTTCAAAGTTGACTAGGCCGTGGCTTGGTCTACAGTGCGAACTTTCGTTGCAAAATCTGTGCATTAAATATGATCAAGAGTTTTAATCGGATAAGTTTTTAAGGCCAAACAGAATAAAAAATTCATAAACCAGTTCTTTGTTCATGACTTTCCCTTAGGTCCCTCAAATATTGGGTCACCCTAATATACACATTTTGCTAAAAAAATATGTATTTGCGACTACGGAGTGTTTCAGATTGTCTACAATGTATTAGTTTTGATAGTTACATCTAAATTAAAATCAAAACACAGCCTTATTTATGATGATACGTTTTGAATAATATAAGAGCTTTAATCACAAACAAATAGGTATAATTTTTTTTTTGAATGAGATTCGTTTTGAACCAGAGTAGGTCAAAGACCTAAAAGTTAATTAAGCAATACACTTCAGAATATTGTTACTAATAAATGAAGATTTTTATCTGGCAATTAACGTGCAATTAGTTATAAAACGCTTTACAAAACGATCAATTGTGTTGGCTTACAAAAACACTAAACGTCCGTGAATAAGTTCCAGTTTAATTAATGGCTCCTATTAGGGTAGGTATTCATTAAGTTCTTGGCAAATATTCGTTAGTGAGAACCAAGTTTCCCTTTAATTCGTAGTGTTAAACCTGAACGACATCGTAAACAAAAAAATATTGTTAATTTTCTGCTAATATATTCTTGGTGTTTTTTTAAATCAATTCTTAGCAAAAACGAAACACAACCTAAAAATAATTTATCTGTCAATTCGCACGAATATTTAGTCGCTCTTCTCTTTCAAGATGGCGTCGAGGACACCTGTCGCGCACGGATGTAAGGTAAATAATTTTCGATTTGAACATTTGATAACATTTGATTCGTTTATGTATATTATGCATGAAAAATTTCCTAAGAAATATCGCCTTTATTGAATTTTGTAAAAATTGTCTCATTTGAACCACGAATATTTAATTTACGAGCCCGTGAAATGTTATGTTGATTGTGAACAACACTGCGGAGTACTCAGAAAAATACCGAGCGTTCTGTATGTCATTCAAATCAACACTGTTCTCTTGCTTGTCAAGTATTGCATATATTTTATGTTGTTTCTGAACAAGCTGCACTTTTAGAATACTAAGGTATTTTTAATATATTCGGACCGCCTGCAATTACTAACACTGTGGGCATACCTATAATTGGTATTTTTATCTGCAATTGACATTTTTGTTATGCTTTGGGTGCGGTTTCTCATGTTTTTTGTTTCAGATTAAGCCATAATGCCACCGAACACGTACGATTATGGCACTTGTATCACCTGAAAATGCACCTTCGGATGGTAGTAGTAGCGGCTCTGACGATGAAGTTATAATCCAGAATTTACAACAATATGACGATGACGATGATAATATTACATCCTATCCTATCCATCTATCCTCTATCTCTTTTTTGGATGAATTTATCCCAAATACAAACTTAACATTGTAGTTGAAATACATGATCTCCCATACATTCCAACTGCACATGTAAGTTTATCCGCACAATATTGAGAGATTTACCATGTTATTTGACCATGATCTTCTTATAGGTTTTCCTGTATTCTGTGAGTAAATTTTAGGTTCAGTAGTTTCGGAAATAAGGGGGAAATGGTCAATTTTCATCGAATTTCTTAAATATCTTTAAAAGTATTAATTTTAAAATTATACAAAAAATATTTTTAAGCAATAAACCCTTTCATTTGATATGCCACACGGTATTGTTAGCAAAACTTTTTTTTAATTTTCTTGTTTGCCCCCAAAACTGACCCCTATATTCAAAATTCATTTATTTACGTTACACGTTCGTGTAACGTAAATAAATGAATTTAAATACAGAAATACATATGTGTACCAAATTTCAACTTAATCGTTCCATTAGATTCGGAGCAAATTGGCTGTGACAGACGGACGGACAGACTGACACACGAGTGATCCTATAAGGGTTCCGTTTTTCCTTTAGAGGTACGGAACCCTAAAAACCATCGACTCTCAAAAAACATTAACTTACCAACATTTGTGTCTCAAGGCAGGTGCAAGTATTGTAAAAAAAAGGTTATACCAGTGTATATTGCAATAAGTGTAACCTTAGATTGTGGGTGTTGGAAAAGAGAAATTGTTACTACCATGTCAACGCCTAAATGACGATAATTATGTCAAAGAAGGCTGATTTTGTGTATTTTTTAACAATCAACTTTGTTTCTCCACATTTTATTTTTATTTTGATTGTAAGTGTAACTGTCCATTCAAGCCGCAATAATGGTAGTGTACAACATAAATTCTGCCATTTATTCACTAGAATGTTTCGCAACGTTGTATCTCAACAACATATTTTTTCCCAAAAATTATTTGTGTTAGATTTTTTATTTAAACATTTTTATAGAGCCATTTAGATCATAAATATTTAAACCAAATAAACCTGATTTCATGCATTCAGAAGAGGAAATAGAAAGTTTCCTTAATAGTGCCCAGCATAATGTCCATTCTATTAGGACCGTGTACTCCAGCAGAAGTCCGTAAGTCCATCAAACATCTTAAAAACAAGAAAGCATCAGAGTTTGACTTGATAACATCCGAAGTTCTTAAACACCTACCAAAAAAAGGAATCATCCTGCTAACTATTCTCTTTAATGCAGTACTGAGACTAAATTATTTTCCGCGCATTTGGAAAGTCTCAATTATAAATATGGTTGCCAAACCAGAAAAACCTCCAAATGAAGTCACATAGTGTCTTAGACGAATAAGTCTCGTCCCGCTGATATCAAAATTATTTGAAAAACTTTTACTTCGACGCCTGCTATGCAATATAGGTAATATTGGAAGAAGAAAAAGCAATATCAGACCATACATAAATTCGGATTTCGAGCACACCATGGAACTACAGAACAAATACACAGAGTAGTGCACACAATCCGACAATCATTGGAAAGAAAATGTACTGCTCAGCCGTGTTTGTCGATATCGAACAGGCATTCGACCGAGTATGGCACAAGGGCCTCTTATGTAAAATCAAATCTTGTTTACCACATAATGCATATATGCTTCTCAAATCATACCTACAGGATCGGATATTCCAAGTGAAGTGTGGAGACAGCTTATCTTCCTTCAACCAAACTGAAGCCGGAGTACCACAGGGCTCCGTCTTGGGCCCTATCCTCTACAGGATCTATACCGCTGACCTCCCAACATCAAAGCATGTGGTCACTGTAACCTATGCTGATGACACGGCTATTTTATCGTGGGATAAAGACTCTTTGAAACTCCTTGGCTGAAAAAGTGGAGGATCAGAGCTAGTGCTTCAAAGTCGGTCCATATCACATTCTCTCTGAGGAGAGATGATTGCCCTCCAGTAAAACTAGATAATAATGTGCTGCCCCAAAAAAGCACTGTCATATATTTGACAGTGCTTTTTTGGGGGTGCATACCTAGTTAGGTCGGTATGTAGCTAGATAGAAGGCTCACCTGGCGTGAACATATTAAGAACAAAAGAGACCAGACAAGCAGAAAACTAGCAGACATTTACTGGCTTATAGGTAGGCAGTTCCCACTCAGTCTTGAAAACAAACTCCTCATTTACAAATGCATACTAAAACCTGTAAGGACATACGGCTTAGAGCTCTGGGGGTCGGTCAGCGACTCAAACATAGAAATCCTACAACGTCTCCAAAACAAAGCACTAAAGACGATAAGCTGCGCCGCACCTTGGTTCACAAAGACCAGTGAAGTCCATGAATACCTTCAAATCCCATTAATTAAGGAAGATGTGGAAATATCATGCATGACCTACAAAAAAAGACTCGAGCGACACAAAAACCAACTTGCTGTTACCCTATTGGACCATAAAAACTATATAGTCTGCTTTAAAAGGAAACTAATAGCCTTAAATTAAAATTTTGATGAGGAGACATGTCACAGGATGTGTCAAACTCCAATTGCCACAACATCGTATTAACCAACAGATCTGATTATAGCCCATGGCTGTTCGCAGATAAAAAAAAATGACCATAAATAGACTCCCTAAAAAGAAAAAATCTGCTATATTTTTTCACCTAAAACTAAAGGGTTAAAAACTTAAAACGGTTCTTATACAGTTTTATGTATTCTAGAATATCGAGGAGCTCTTGGCTAAGTAATAAAAGCCGCACGGATCGATCCATAACCTACGCTTACCGGGGTTGGATCCGTGGATGGGTGATTATCTTTACATACCGAGACTCTCCCGACCCGGCTGTCATTCGTGGATCTTTGACAGCAGTTACGGGTCGTCAGAACCCTGAAAGTTTGACAACCAGTCTTACCAAGTGGTATGGTATTACACAATTACTGGGTTGTGGAGATTAGATAGGCAGTCGCTCCATCTAAAATATTGGTATTCAGCTTCATCTGGTTGGACTGAAAGCCGACCCCAACATAGTTCGGAAAAGGCCAGGCAGATTGATTTTGTATTCTAGAATATTCTTCGTGTTCGGAACTATAGAACTTCCTAGTCGAATTTAGGGCAGCCAAATAGGGAATCATGAGAGCCGAATAGCAGCTACAAAAATACCACAATTACTCAAGATTATCGTAACTTTTTCATTAATATCCTTCTTGTTCCTCGAGATTTAAGTTAAGAGCATGAATGGTTTCGGTTTTTTCTCATTTGATTTTTTTTTAATGGCTAAGAAAAGGGTAGAATTGCTGAAACTTTTATAAACACACATACTAAACCGGGTTTTGTTCGATGTCAGGAGGGTAAATCAAAATTTACCGAAGTCCAATTTTCAATATCCAAACTAAGTACTAGTGATGTGCAAATATTCATTTAGCTAGAATGGCGAAGCCAAATTACTAAATGAGGCAAACATTGTTCACCGTATAAGTACAGTAACTAGGGGTTAGTAGGTTTTCGTGGGATTGACCTTGCGGTTTTGTTAAAACTTTAGAGTATGGTTTACCTATTGAAACTACAGGTAGGTAGATGAACGCTTGCGTTGACCTGATAACTTGGGTCGAAATTCAGAGGTGATTAAGGAAGGCATCAAGTATAACAGTGACAGTTATAAGTCCCGGATCCCTTTGCCTTCGGCGATGTCTTCGAAACAATAGCGAGCGCATGGGAGATATCAGGATATAACTTGGCAAGCCCGGCAGTTCATCCACGTAGAAGTTATACAAGATTCCCTCTGACCGTTTCCGGACACTAGCATTTCTGATAGTGAGGGTTTCATATCGATTGGGGGAAATGGTCACTGTTATTTTTTTGTCTAATAGAATACTGCAAGTCGGCAATGTTGATACTTACTTGTTATTTAGATGAAACGATTATCCCTTGGCGATTACGATTATTTCCCGATCGATAAGATTAATCGTAATCGTTTGTGTATGTAGTTTTTGAAGTAACAAAGTTGTCACTAGAAAAAATAAATGTTGTCTAAAGAAGTCTTTAGAGGCGCACTTTGCGCTCTTTCTGAACAGTGAACGAAACTGAACCGTCACGCTCGGGTCGGAGACGCTAAATCGGGTAAACTCGGCTCCAGTCTGTCGGTGACGCTGAATTGCATATACTCGGCTCCAGTCGTATTTTTCTCTTCTATGTATCGTGCGGTCATAACTTCGTAAGAAAGCAAACTACCTCTTTTTATTTATTTTTTATTAAAAGGTAGATGCATTACAAAATTAATACTAAAGAGTAGGTGTTAAATTATCCTGTTAGGTAGATACTAAATGCAACAATCACAATTATTTATTCCAAGTTTCGTGTACAATTGTTACGTGCGCACAATCGCTAAGTTTTACGCCTGACGTCTAATGATGATTGATGTAATATTTATAAGCGACGCCTTTGTAAGGCATACTTTCGAGTTGAGTCCTTAATATAACATTAATTGCTATACCGGCAAATTGCAAGGTTTTCGTGTGTAAATTACATGGTGTTAGAAATAAGTAGATATTTTTTGCATGATTCCTGGAAATAGTAATCAATTTTATCCATGCCTATTCGTTCTTAGGTTGTTTTACTATTTGCTTATACTTTGTCCCGCCCGGTTGATGGCAATAGGCTCGCCCCCTATTACATGGGACTTAAACATAACTGGCGAAATGTGGGTTGTAGGTACTATCAAAGAAATACATATCTGTACACTGTGAGGATACCATACGCAATGTGGAATTAAAGAGCGCACTGGAGGATGCGATCCGTGAGTACCGGTTCACATCAACTGATCTTAGACTACGGCTACAACGTTTGCCCATGAATAAAAGAAACAGAGCACTGTTGTGTGTCGTGGATGCGCTGTTACCAAATTTTATTGAAAGCAGCGCAGACCTTTGCGATACACACTCAATCTTGTATTGCATGGCTGTTGCGGCACGCATAGCTCGTCAAGGAATATTCATGCTTGCAGCGCTCGGCCGCTATAGTATCGCTTACCTACGAAAAAAAAGGGTCGTGCGCACCGGATTTTGTTTTCAAATTGGTTCGATATGCGTCAGTCCGATGGTACTATCGAGGAAACGCATATCTGAACACCGTAAGGACTATTCTTGCTTGCAGCGCTCGGCTGCTATATTAATGCTTACCTGCGAAAAAAAAGGGTGGTGTGCACGGGATTTTGTTTTCAAATTGGTTAGATATGCGTTACCGTGATGGTACACCTCTGCCTAACTCTTCGGGGAATATATACTGGGGATGTTATGATATACTTACTTGGTATTGAGCGAGTCTTGTGATAAGATCTAGTTACGCTACAGAGTGTAATCCATAAACATTTTCTTTTACAGCTTAATTTCGTTTTACTCGTACGAAACTCCCAAATAATACAACAGTTAAGTACAGTCGAACAACGCATAAACTGTATAAAACGTCTTCAAAATTCGTCATTGACACCGCGTGCAAGTAATAACACGGCAGTAAAATATGTAACAGGCTTCGCGTTACATGCGATACATATTTTCATCTGCTGACTCGGCGATTAAAACGCCGATCAAAAGAGAGATTTTTGGAGCTAAAACTCTGGTAGCAACTTAAATAATTCGCATTATTTGTTTCTGGAAAACAGGAAGTCTCGAGAGACTTTCTTCAGTATCCCATTGTATATCTTGAATCTTAGAATGTAACTTAAATGTAAATCATCCAAATCCGTATTTTTTTTTCTTTCCCTTTCTCCTTCAAAGTCTATACGAAATTGAGGTTCCATTTTCCGTATGAACTTGAAAATCACTTAAGTAATTGATGATAATTAATTAAACAGGAACATTCTCACTGGACGACTCATGTGCGTTTTCTATTACTCAAATTGTTAGTAAAGAGATGAGATCACTGAAGGAAAAAAATAAAGGCTACAATCGGAACCTGTTAACTGTCTTCAGTTTAGGTAATTTATTATTTTATATATGCATTTTATACCTACTGTGGTGATGCTAAATGGTCATGTTTTAAATTAAAAATGATTCAGTTTTTTTGTGGTGGCGATGACGCGTTTATATCTCGGTTTTTAACAAAACCGTCAACAACTCACAAGTCTGCCAATACAGCGGCCTTTGTACTGATATGCTTATTAAATCATTTCCATATTGAGTCATAAACATCACACAAATAACGGTAGCATTGATAAGTGCCATCCAATAAAATGAGAAGAGCTTACCTTAAATCGATGGAATGAAAGCCTTGTTCATCAGCCTAGGTTGATGTGTAATTGACCTGAAAAGATAAAAAAATAACTTTTATGTTAACTGAAGCTGGTAGAAAGAATGGCAGTTCTTTGATATGAAAGCATAATTAAACGACATGAATAGCGTATGCGGCTCCGACCTTCATCACTCTTGCAGACGAGAAACGCCCTTACCCCCTCATTCATATTCCCTGCTTGTACGAAGATTGTACACAAAATATTTTCATATTCAGATTAACCTAACGTATCCTGTTGTTTCAGTATAATAAGTTTTTGCAGCGAAGTCGAACAACGGCCTCGTATAATGAACAGTCATAGACATATACTTAACTTATGAGTATCTTCACTAGGTATAAATTGGGTAAATATGCTCTAGCTTTCAGCCATATTTTTATATGAAGGCGTAAACTGTGATATAACTGTTTTATGGATGCCCAAAATGTGGACACAGAAAGTACCTACTTCTAAGCTAGGATTTGAGTATGATTTAAAATCTTGTTTCTTACCATTTGAATTGTCGTTTGAGAGTCAAAGCGGGATCTCTAGACAAGAATATCGACTAACCGAACTAGATTTGCGAAAAACAAACATAATTCATCTTTGAGCGGGAAAAAATTCTGAGCGTAATGATCATATTTCCGAAAATTTTGCATTTTCACACAGAGCCAAGTTTTTAACCGCACCAAATTAACGTTTTAATCATATGACATAACAACAAAGGGTTATCGCTTATCGCATACTATTTCCAGCGCCCATAATGAGGCAGTAGAATTTCATACATCTTTGTTTATCAAAAATATTTTGGCACATAATATGTAGCACCTATATTTTGGTCTGGGCTAATGATAGTTTATGTGAAGGTTATAACATCCTGACGAACTTTGTTTACAGTAAACATTAACAATAATATCGTAGGACCGTATACACAACATTGCTTTTAGGAATATTTGAAAAAACATTCCCTTGGTAATATTTGATCAATATAGGTGTACGTGACTGTGTGTACCAATGTACTTTGACGTGAAAAGCGCTCATATATATTTTTTAAACAGTAATGTATTCTCTTGAACTAACTATATCATGTATACTTTTGTCATATTTAGAGTTCAGATTGTTTAAAGTGGGGCAACTCGAACTCGAGTTCTTGATGTTTGCCATATCCAATGTTATTTGATTAACAAAGAGTAAAGCTAACAGTTTTCATCCAATTACATATAAGCGTACACTTAGGTACAATCCGTGCACACAATCTTGAAATATTTTCCAACCGAACGATTTCCTAGATTTTTTAAATTGGCACAAATTGCGTTCCAATAACGCAATTGCTTGAACTCACTGCAGGAACGGGACCGACTTCCCGGACTTATTTTAATCAAACGAAGCCCAGGAATTTCATTACAAGTCCTGTAACTTATTGCCCGCGTTTGAGAATTGAGAACAGAGTGCTGGATCCGATATTCTTCACGGAGAAGTAAATGAGAACCATTGCGTAATTAAAGTCACGTGTTCCACTTAGATGTAAGTCTAAGGGAGCCTAAAACAGCCGTTTTGGCAGAATCATAATATGATAATATTATGAATCATATTTAAAGTCACAAACTAACAATTCATAATATTATCTGCGTTCAATTCATATTACACAAATCATCTGTTTGACAGTTTTGTATTGTAATTAAATAACATTTAAAGTGTAGAAAAAAAAAATTAAAAAAAAAAAAAATTGATTAATAAAAACTGTAAAGAAAAAAATACCAGTAAAATTACGGTCTTAATTTTTTTATTAAGACGGTCTTAATTATGATTCAGATATGAATTGGATTGAATAGGATTCAGCTAATATGTGTCACCAGAGAGGAATTACCAATGTGGGAATTTAGAAAATGAATCGCTTAATGTGGCCGTTTTAGGCCTACTGGTTCATCGTTCCAAACTCCTTCACTAACTTCAGGATTCTTTGATACGATCTTACCTCAGGAACATCCATTATGATTCACGCGTGGAATTACCTTCGACATTCACGAGTGACCCCACCACACGCCCAACGATTCGCCAATAAAAGTTATATTGGCTCCAAACCGAAAATAGAATAATGACAGTGAAGCCCAAAGTTATACTTAAAGGCCTTTCGAAAACCAACTGCAACTTGAATGCAGAAAATAATAAAAATTGCCTCCAGCGTAGAGGTCGGTCACACATTCTTGCATCTGTTTCGAGAAAAGTTAGAATTCAAAGACGGAGTAGCACAAAAGCCTCTCACGAAAATGTTTTCCTCCACTTTTCTCACATCAAGGCGAGTGTTAGGTGAGGTGCGAAGTTAAAGTGTTCACTGGAGGAGTTATGATTATAAATGATGCAGAGGGTCGAAGCAAAGAAAGCCGGTAGTCGTTTACTACATCCCTGAGGATGAAAATGGAAGTGCGCGCCGCAGCCTAGAAACATCAACTCGAGTAATCTTACATTACACTGTGATCCACTGAATATTTGATCGAGGACGCGCGGTTGGAATTAAAGTCACCTTGAAATAACATACACGCACATAACAATCTCGACACCCCAATTTCAGTACGCCTGTGCTAAATACAACAGCCCAATCAGTTCTCAATAAATTACAAAGTAAAATCAGATTATTATAATTATGAGATAGCTCTGATCCCTAATAAGGATAAGAGGCTGAGGTTCATAATTGCGTCCCTCATTAAGCGGCAGTCCCGTTTTTCGAAATTAGATTTTATTTATGAAATTCCATTGGGTATGACCTGAATCAACTTCAGGACACGGGACGCGATTATGTTTAACTTTGCATACTGAAATTTTCGTTGAATATAAATGTTGTAAGTTTTTTCATTTCAGAATTCATTGAACCGTGGCGTGTAAGTACGTGATAGATGTGATGTAATTAAGAGGGAAAGTCTTTGTTTGTTTATGTGGAACTGGTGCCGTGCTGACGAGATATAGCACCATCTATCTTCGCGCCTATCTTCCTCTATGTGGGCCACACGGCATTGTTTGCGCACGCGATGGAATTAACTTGACGAGTAATCTTTTTAATGCTGCTGAATATGTGATAAGCATCTTGGAAGTTGATTAGAAATCTAAACGCAGTCTCCATGAAAATATAAAAACATGAGGCATTGCCTTCAGCAATATCAGAATTCACAGGAATAATAGAATTTATAATAATGGAGGCTTTCTGGGAATTCATATCCTGCTTTATTAGAGTTAACCCATCTTCATATGATGGAAATGGTATTTAATTTTGAGGATAGCTGTTCTTGACAACAGGTTACTAGGGATTAAGCTGAGAAGACGACGAAGTATACAATTATTTTGTTGAACATTGTGGCCATTTTTATCAGGAGAAAGGACACAGTATCTACCTGTTTTCTGAACATTATATTGCTTTAATATCTACTTGTGTGTAAAGAGTAAGAATGTGTGGTTCGGATCTTTGTAAAGCATTTCAATTTATAATTATGTCCAGAATTCCGTACAAAGTCATAACATAATGGAAACACAGAAAAGAGGACTTAAAGGTTTGCATGTTTTTAAAATACTTTTTATCAGGGCAATTATAGCACCGCGGCTTTGATCGCGTCATGAAAAATGTAGAGGCGGCCTACACGCCATGTTTCTTTGTAATACGAATATTATTTCAAGGTTTTGAATGTGACTTGTAATAACCTGGCACGGGTAATGTTACGTTTTGCATACGTGTCGTGTCTTCATATTTTCATGTTTCAGAAATGAGCATGAAGATACGTCGTTACGCGTGAGCTGTTTTAAAATGTCCTAATCTGATATGTTTTGCCGAAAACAAGTTAGTTTATATAATTATGATTTATGTCATAGGAAATAAGGACACTTCAGAAGACAATGGAGACAATATGAGAAAACCTACAAACTTCTGCAAGGTTTAACAGCGTATCCACACCGTTGGGTACACAATCTAGAAAAACTAGAAACTAAAATCAAGATAACGTTAACAAAGGTAGTGAATCTAACGAGACGGAAGATTAATTCCCTGATAAAAGACACTTAGTATCGCAGAAAACAACTAGGATAACTTGTAAGAAGCTTAATGATTGTACCTGGAATAGCTATTGAGGCAATACTTTTAACGATTTTGGTTAAAATCAAAAGCGTTGAATATTATATGGAAAAAACAAAACGACTAAATAGCAATAATGTTAATTACACGATATTTAAAGAGTCAAGTAAGGATGATGAGCACATAAATTCCATGAATACGCTCGATAATGCATCGACATACACTTCCGAATGTGTAAAAAAAACAAAAGATTGTTTTCCTTAACAGCAGAAGGTTATAATTTTATCCTCGAGAGTATCCTTGATGGACATTATCCACGTATACAAAGATGATGGACAATGAATCATGCGCTGCGTGTGGTCCAATGTTTGTTTAAGAACCAAACTCCTTTTTAAAATATCATAAAAACTTGAGTATAGTTTACAGAACTTGGTGATGGTTTGTGTTAAAAAATATTTACAGTAACGTGGTTTGTTTGTATTGTTTTAGTACAGATTAAGATATTAGTGGTTGATATTTTAAGTATCGAAGTATATTGGCATGAGAGCAGATGGTAACCGTATATCCCGAGTCTTAAAATGCAATAAAGATATATCTTCGGACTAAGTTTCATAACAGCACTTGTAATTTAGAATCAAATGCTAGTCTAAAAAAAAAAATCTCTATTCTAATATTTGGAGACAGTTACAAATGAGCGTGATTACAAAAAATAATTAAGAAGTCTCACACATGTGCTAACTAAAGAGAATAAGACAAGTGTGAGATTTTTAGCGCCTTGTTCATTCGAATCTCTTCGTGATATAAATACGCCAAGATTTCATATATCTAATTCCGTAAGTAGTTCAAACGATTACGATAAAACCAAATAAAGAATGTTACGTATGTATGAGCTAAATCGAACATTGTGCAATGTAAATAGTTCAACAATCAAAATAGCTGAGTGTTTCAACATTGATGCTAAAATCTTCATCGAACAAATGTGCGTTTTCTGTAATCACCTTGTTTTGTAATAACTCGGTCATTTTAAAACGTTTTTGTTTAACATGGAAGTTACCACACACGTGCGATAAACAAAGTGGTAGGAAACCTACAAAAGTTAAATAAACAAAAACAGTCAAGGGACAAGAATAACATTTATTCTGCCAGACAACGTCGATTCATCCAGCCGGTGTAAAATAGAATTCGACAGAAGTGCAGACCACGTCGATCGACTGTAAATTTATTTCTGCAAACTGTTGGACAATCCATCATCTGATATTGATCCATGAGGACTATGCCTGTTTACTACCGCAACAAACCATAAATCTTGATCGAACAAGTGTTACACAGCCTAAACAAATGCAAATTGAAAGTCGTTGAACACATTTAGAATTCAATGCTGGAGATGCAAAACCGATAAATGTATCCAGGCTACTGAGAAATCCAATTCAAATAAGAGCAAATGCTTTCAGGTGAATGAAAAATGATTAGTCATGAAATTCAACTATGAGATCTTAGCAAATCTAGAAAATTTCGCATAATCCTATGCAATATTCAAAAGAGATAATTAATTTCTAAATCAGAGCAGCTCAAATGTGTTCATTTTGATTGATGATGTTTCTTGGTATTGGTTCCTTAGCTCCAATGTCCATATTAATTTAACACAAAGTTATAAAAATAGAACCGAACCAATTGTCTTGATTGAAATGAAATCAATATGCAAGTAACAAATACAATAAGTAATAGCTATGCTGGCTGCAATTGCAAGCCATGCGTACAATCAGCAGACATTTAATACGTTTTACGTTCATTTGTAGTTGATTGGTATTCTGAGGCGTGTTATTTATTGGAGAATAACAAACAACTGATAAATTCTCCACATTTTCGTTCTTTCATTGCTAAATCAGCGAAGTAATATGCTGTTGCACTTCGTTGGTGAGTAAGTGCTAATTCACACTATAGTGCCAAGTTCGATACTGTGAATGTTCTCATTGTTCCTCTATAAAGAATAATTTAGAGGCGTGAGAAGATATCGACATCGATCCGAAGTCAAACCCTGGTCTCATAAAGTTGACGAGTTATGATGTTCATAACTGTTGAAGATGACAACGTGGCCATGCAACCTGCTAAGCTGTAGAATCATGGATAAACAGTTGAGTACTACCTTATTCATTCGTATTAATCAGTACAGTATATAAATAAATAGATTACAAATAATAGAGCTTTGTCATGAAACGACAACGCAACTGCAGGCATGAGCAGTGACATCACGAAAGGCGGAATATTAGTAATTCCTTCCGCCACGTTCTGTCGTTCCGCCCGAACGCCTGTTTTATGATCAGACACCTCGCTCCGTAGCATGTCTCGCGTTGCTATCATAGCTCCGGGGAAATTTTGTACACCTCGTCGCTTCGCACCTGACATTAGCATCTGCTGAGCACATACATTCATTCAGAGGAACAAAATCGATCGGACATTATTATTTGTGATGTTGGCTTCTTTAGGGAGCGTAAAGTCAAAGTTCTACGGGAAGTTATCTCTCAATACTTATCGTTGTGTAGTAATTTATACGTATGACAATTATTTAAAGGTTGGTAGATCGTCATTTCGGCAAGTTGCAAGGTCATTTTATCCACTTCAACGAAAATTTTGGGTGAGATTGATTGACTTTTTATAAAGTTGTTTTTAACAAATGAATATTGCATAAGCACTTATATACATTATTGTACACTTATCAAGTATATGTACTAGATATCTTCGAAAAAGCACCTTGACATCGTGACTTTGTGACTCGTTGTGACCAAGGCTATCTAGCAAATACCAAGTTTATTTTAAAAATACAATTCTGAAGTTGTTTACTGTCTTGTTAGATACAGCCTAGGAGTTTAAAATACCGGATTTTTTCAATACCGGTATTAAAGCCGTATAGAAAATGTCTAATACCGGGATCCCGGTATTGTACTCTAATTTTTTTTACTTAAATCGTTTTTTTTTATTCAACAACTAATAAGTTTTACTACAAAATAATAAACGCTGTTTTTAAAATATAAAATCACTTTTTTCATATAACTAAATTTGCAAACAGAATCTTAATAAAATAACCTGACATAGTATGAGAAAAGTACCTAGATAAAATAAAACGTTTAAACTTGAATAATCAGTATCTAAGTAATTGCAATTTAGCAATCTATCTATTTATCTTTGTTTTATAAAATAAATCTCTTTTAAATCAACATATAATAATGTTTCCTAAAATCACATAAAAATCTATGAAAATTGTTCATAGTGCTTTCTTCCTGACTTACTCAAGTTATTATTGAGTGGAACATTGTATCTTGAGCTATAAAGTAATATCATGAATATAATCTCTTTAAAATTAATAATTAAACAATAATATTTTTTTTCTTTCCTGAAAATGAGTTCGTAGGAAGGAAAGAGCATCTAAACTTTTATCTGAGAGCTAGCTTCTTAAACAGTTGCACAAATATGTCACCGGGTAAAACGTTCTCTTTGCCTCTACGCTCATAGGTGGACTGTAGTGTTAATAAAATATTTCACCAATACTCGTATTAGCCAATACCGGGATCTCGGTATTGGAAGCCCTAATACAGTCATGCATTTCAATGTTAATTACTTTTGTTATTAAAAATCCAAAAGATAGATAAAGACTTCACATATTTTCAAATTTCCAAGTTTCAAACTGGCACTAAAATCTGTCTTGAATTTTATTTTCTGCACTTTCTTACCACTGCATTTTCTTGGGTATCTGCAGTGGTTACCATAAAATTATGCGGTGACACCTGACGGGACGTACGAAAACTGTTTGTATAAATAAATCAATTTCCACTAGCCTCTGTAGATTAGGCACTAGCGTATAACCGTAATCCTCATGTTCTTAAATTTGTTTTTAATCAACTACCCTTGACCTTCGTAAGGTCTGGCTAATCTGGGTATAATTTATATTATTAGCAACGAGTCACTGTCAAGAATAGGTCACTCTATTCTTAGCTTGGGTAAGAGGCGATTTTTTTAAATAGGTTCACTGTACTCATGACATCATACGGCAAAGACCTGGGAGAGTATACAAATAACTCATCGTTTTGTTTTAGCCTTGCTACAATCTGGATTGATTCAGTCAGTATTCCAAGCAAACAAAACTCCCCAATGAATAAAAGACAGAAAATCTGAACACGCAATGACGCAATATAATTTGGAGCACTGCATCGACTTCCTCATATGAAGAACTAGCGAAATCGCTGCCATAAAACGCATACTCGTTAAAAATGATGTCTTTCCAGATCAAATTGATGATTTTACTCGATTTTCTACGTTCAAAACTCAGGCGGAGAATATTTCTATCAACGTTAATGGTTAGTACTGTATCTTACAAGCGTATAGGAAGATCTGCTTATATTCTCAAGAGCATAATGTTTCGGCGTGAGCAGAAGATGCTGAAGATTAAATGCAGCAGTAACGTAACAACTTAAGGTTTACTGACAACACAATATGGTTGTAAGTGGAGTCGTTTTCCTCTTTTGACAAAGGGAATTGCTGCAACCGATATTTTTCTTACGTCACCGATGGATGATGAAGTGAACCGTTAAACAATTCTTAAGTACATAATTTTCTACTTCGCATTGAATGTAATTATAGGTTTGAAGATTAGATTTACCCGCATGACCTACCATAAAAACAGTTCTATATTATTGTATCTCTCCAATATTTGTGGCGACTGGTGCCATATGTCGACGCCCTGACAAATTGGGTTCACCTCAAAATATACGACTTCGTTCGCTCTCGACAGCTTTATTACGTTTCAGTGTTAAGACTACTCCAAATGGGGTGGTGTTAAATTAAAACAAAATAATGATTGATACCTTTTACGGTGACAGTGTCTAAATGAGAAAAGTAAGCCTAGAGATATATTAAGCTTGGTGTGTTTACATCAGCTGTGAAGCAATCGCATATCTTCACGTTGGTTGTAAGAAGGGAGAGAAATAACTTGTCAACTTTATCCCCTTATCTTTTTCTTTTCAGTGTAAAGAACTTGCTTCCTTGTTTATCTGGGAATAACAGAAAAACTTCGTAACACCTGCATTCTTTGCTCGCGAGTTGTGCAACTGGAGTAAAAGAAAAGTTGATATCGTTTGTCTAAACTTGTTCTTTTGTATTACTATTCGGTCTTTCTATTATAACCACTACTCTCCTCTCTTTCCACGCTATTCTGATTCCGGTTTTCCAGAGATTGTCTTTTGCACTGATTTTAGAATCTGTGAATATTAACTCTATTAACACTCATTTATTAACCATTGCCCCAAGCCACGTGCTGTAATAAAGTGTTCAGATTAAAGATTACAATCGTGCATTAAGTAGCAAGTTGCGAGTCTATCGCCCACCCACATTCTTTTCAGCCATTCCTCCTTGTTTACTTCAAAAACTTACTGTGACAAGTGGTTGACACTCTGTTTTTCTTTTTATTTTTTCACGCTACTGACTATATACGCTTGAATGGTTTTGATGGACAGGCGAACATCTAAATTGAGTGTCAGTATTTTTTTACCAGGTAGGATACTTGATTTGGACATTTATTTTGATCCCAAGTCTTGCCTTCTGTGCGTGGGAGTGCTAGAAAATTGTAATCAACTGTATCTCAATACTATAATGCTTTATTGCAGTTAGAATCTGGTAATGTTGTTAAGGAAATTAAGCCAATCAATCAACATTCAATAATTTAATCACATTCATTATGTTTCCCTGTGCTAGAAAGCCGTAGGGATATGAAATGAAGCAACTATATCTTATAACCAGTTGCGTAGAAATCTTGTCCGCGTAGGCGGAGTTGCCTCACCGGTGGATAACTTCGTGAATGGGATCGCACACGGGATAAATAGCTATAAGACAAAACTAAATTGGGTATTATCGGACTTTTCCTTTTAGCCAGCCACTTCCGGAGTAGTTAAGATTGAAAGATACAAGTTATTGTATTAGATTGTGAGAAAACAACTTCTATTGTCTTTGTCTATTTATTAGGCTCTCAGCTGGGAATTTGGTACTTGTACGTGGCTGTCAATATGTCTGTTTTCCACAGTAATCATCTCAATAACAACTGCTTTATCACTTTATTGAAGTTCCTTTGTTTTCCAAAGGGCAATGTTTCTGACAATACTTATATCTCAACATATTAAACCAGTAATCAATTTGCCTTTAAACATATCATCGGTTCTTTGAATCCGATTAGCGATCCCATATGGTGTAATCATATTTTTTGTGCTTTCATTGCATACAAGGCTTCAAATCTCTACGTATTAATATTCTTGGACCGTGCCAGATGTGCTTATACTTTTTAAACAAAGTGGAATTGAAGTACTGTCTTGATTGGTAAAGAAATGTAATCACAAAGGAGTATGAAGTCAATGGACTTGGCTTTTAAATTCGATCTTGCAAGTTTCTTTAAAGAAAGTTCTACTGTCGATAGTCAGCCAATAAGCCGCTCTTTAAGGCCACACACAAACTGGCTAGTAATAGCACAATGTTCATTACTAATGCAATACAATAATACTTGTATCCGTCAAGTGCGTTTCTCTTTACGATCGTCGCACGCGTCAACTATTCAGTATATCCGAAGCCCTTAGAAAGTTCATTGCACCCATTCGACGGTGCCAGATAACTAATGTGAGAAAACATATTCCCGAATGGACCTTATGACAGTTATGATAATATTTAGTCGCTCTACTAATTAGAATTACACTGAGGGTCACTTGAGAACTCTTTATGCTATGATATTTTCATTGGACGGAGCAAGTTATATTTCAAAGCCAATGTTGTCTGTGAAGGGAAATAAATAACTGAGGAACTTTTCAATGGAACTTCGTTAGCAGCGAGTTCAGTATCAAGTAAACTTTTGAACCACGACCATAAAGTAACTAGAGGTAGGTTTATCAATTCATAATTTATATCATCGGGGTAGTTCAAATTTCCTATAGTCGAAAATAAGTTTGACTGGAATCCGTTAAAGAAGTAGGTACAGATAAATAAAGTGATGAAATTGGTACAGTACTACAATTGCTTGGTTACAATTGTAATATTGGTCCTAGTTTGTCTAGTGTTTGCTCTGTAACTCAAACAGACGATACTAATCATCTCTTATTTGTATTCTTGCGCGTCTATATCTGTGTATGTAAGGTCAAAGAGGCGAAGTTCGTCTACGGGGTAACACCATACACCCTCTCTCTTTCTCTAGGCTGCTTCTGAATAGCAACGACGTTGACAGTTCGGTCGGTAAAAATAGTCACTAATTCGTCCTACACCGCGTCCATTATAGATGACGCTGTGTTAAGTTTAATAGCAAAAAAACGGTTTCATATTTTTTTGTAGTTGCAAAGTTGAAACACGAGTGAGTTGTGTCGACGTTTTAGCTAACGTGAAACGTGAATATCAGCGAAGTTTAATGTATTGTAGTGGTAAGCCCTAGCACGCACTGCGGTGCGGTGACTTGCGATGCGTTTTTTTCGCCGCAGCGAATAAAATCCTACTGTTTTCGTATGCGATTTATTTCTCGCAGTGCGCGCGCTTCCACTGTGTTTCATATTACACAGATTTTGCGGTAGAAAAACGCACGGCAATGCGCGCTAGGCCTAAGTGTCTAGTATGTATTACATTTTATTGTTATTTTTTATTCAGATGTTCAAATCTAATTTAAATGTATATTTACAGAAATATTAGCTGTGATAAAAACCTATCCAATAAATTCAATATTGGGGGAAGACTAGTATTTTAGGGAAAGGCCATCACGTCCCGATCTTGTCCCAAGGCACATGTTGTAAACCTTTTTTGGTTACTGTGAATCTATTAATATGGTTCTTTCATTTGCAACATATCATGATAATGTGATAGGAGTCTTGTTTCATAACATTTCTAAAATATCCGATTTAAAATCATTTATTTTATTCTTCAGGTGATGTCAGAAAATGACTCGAAATTACAAAAGAACATCCAACAAATCGTCTTACTCCGGTATATTTGATACCGGAGTTACACCACTTCATGATTTTACCGCCATAATTCTTATTGCTATAATATTTGATTCAGTTTTATTTTCGAATATTTATTGAATATGGGTGCTGCAAATATCTATCAAATTAATAATAATTTATGCTTGAGACGGAGTTGCCCCAATTACTTGGGAAAGTCCGTTTATATACCACATTAAAAAAAAAACGCGTTTATTTTCATGTTGACAACAGTTGACGTTTGTAAAAGTAAGTGATAAATAAGGAAATTTTAATCATAATAAAATTAATATTCAAAACATAAAATTAAGTAAAAAATCAACCATAGGGTGTTTATTAAATCGAGCTTGCAATAAACTTGACTTCGCCATCTTACCTATATCAATATTAATTGCAGAACTACAATTTGATTGATTGCAAGCCGATGAAGCGTAACAAACGCGGGTCGATGAGATAGGTAGATAACCATTTTCTTTTTGAGGCCGATTAGGTACAGATTTCACCAATGAAACTGAACGCGATTAGCACTTCTATATCACGTTCAAGAGTTGTCAGTGTCAATTTTCCATAACAATTTTGACGATGACAGCTCTTGAACGGGGTTTAGATGATTGGTGAAATTGTGCTTTATAGTACGTTTTGGTACATAAACACCTCTCCATCTACGTTCTAAATACCAAAAGTCAATAAATTCAGAAATTAGATCTGCAATACATATTGCAGGCATCTCAACCAATCATCGCGTTCAATATTGAAGCTATCATATCCATAAAGCAGTCAATTCCGCCGCCAATTGACCGACGTGGCTAGATGGTGCAACCGGCCAGGGTGGCAACACTGACCTTAATTCGAAATAGATCGGCGGAATACATTTATGGGCTGAATTAATCACTTTATTGGCCACAATGACCGGCATTGATGACAATGCGAGTGGGTTGGCCCCAGGATCGGCGGGGCTCGATCGTCTCAAAAGTAGAGCGTATGTTGACCCATACATTGTATTCAACTGAATTACAAGCCGCTGATTCAAAATAAAGTCGTTATTAGATTGGGAATGGGCTATATAAGACATTAGCGGGCCATTATATTGCTATAATTATAATGTGGCAACGTGCCCAATTCGATCCTAATTTTGAGAATGAAATAGGTCTACAACAGCTGTGCAATTAAAATCATGAAATAACAAATTAAATTGAGTTTTCACTTTCATTATCGACTCGATCTTGGTGGTGTGTAACCTAATTGTGAAAAGGGATCAAAGCTTGGTAATAGTCGGTGATGACGTCACTTTTGCTCGTAACCGATCCGGAATGTCACCCATTCAAACAATGGGCGATCCATTTCGATGGGTTTGCCGGACCATCGCTTGCTTTGTTATTCGTTAAAAAGCTTCGGGAAACAGAGGTTCGGGTAATGTTTTTGAGATGTTCGCCGACGTAATTGAGATATAACGTGCAGGGCTGCCATTACATAAAACGGCGGTTATATAAAACGGCGAGTTGATTTAAATGTTGAAGTCAATTTGACCTCGGCTAATGCAATAGTCTGTAGATCTCCGCCAACAGAATGAGTCACAAACGCACAAGACGGTGCAGACCGTGCTGATGATTCAATAGCGCTATTCTTGCGACGCGCGACGGTTAACCCGTGACAGCTTTATGTACAAACATGTTGTAACAAACTGTATTGTATTATAGCCAAGCAGTCAGAAATAGGCCAACAATAATTACGAACACAGGTGTGTAGAAAACTTACATGGATTTGCGTGCTCCACGCTATTCTGTGGCAAGACTACCTTTAAAACTGACTTCCAACTTTGTAGTTGTACGAATTCCAATTCCTGGAGGACAACCGACAAACAAGCGTCACAAAAAGGCAGTAACATAAATATGGTTTTACAAAAAGTTGCTGCTAGAGGTTTCTGAGGACTTTTTATAACCAAATTGTAGGTGCCACAACAAAAAGCTCCCATAATTTTAGTCCGACAAGCGGTCACCGAAGATCGTTTGTCTAGATCGCGACAAAACACCAACAAAAATACGCCGTTATGTTGAAGCAAAAAATCGTCTATGAATATAAACGACCTTATGCAGATGGTAAAATAAATTAGTCATTGTTCGATATGGCATGGCGTCTGTAGGTATCGTGACAACACGACCAACAGCATCTGTTTTAATAGTGAAACGATATCTTCAGCACGCGAATAAAAATGTACACTAATTACTTGCAACACGGTGGAAATAAAATTTCAAAGATGTAAAGGATGCACAACTCAGTTGTGAACGAAACTGAAGACTGTTACGCGTATTCAGAAAACATTCGTTTTATGAACGTCGTTGCTGAGAAATAATGGCTCCGAGACAGGCAGCTACAGTTTTTATTATAAAGGAATCTAAATAATGGGAACGTGATTTTTTGCCATTATTTTATAGCATTTGAAGGTCTTTGTTGTCTGCGTTATTTCAAAACAGTTTAGGCAAACAAGATAGTAAAACATTGATAGCAACTAGAGTTAGTTTTTGAGGTAAATCTAAACATGAGTACAAAAATCTACTGTCGGTTTTTCTTAGCATTTGCGTGGATCTAATATTATTATTAGTTTTTGCAGTTGATGTTCCTTCCGACCTTCATTTATAAAGATGATTCCACTGTTCAAGGATATCGTCATCATAAACTCGACGACACTAAATAAGCAGACACAAATAGCAACGAACACCCATTTTGAATGGAACCTAAAACCGACAGACACTTTTGGAAATCGACAAAATCTATTCCAATCATTCTTTAAAACATTTTTGTTCAAACATGGGATATAATATGAATTCCTAACCCAAACACCACGTCCACTTGAAAACTGGGCCAACTAAAAATACGTTCCAATAGATAACGTGATTCAATCGAGTCTCATGTTAGGCAAGATAGTCCTGAATAGGTAGCAAAACGCAAATGAGTGGAACTGGGTCAAGCAGGTTCCGAGACGAGACTCAGACGAACGATAACCAATCTTTACTAGTCACCAGTTAAAATGTAAATCGGCAGTTAGGTTAATGGAAACTGTTTTAACGATCGGGGAAAAGTTTAGGAAAATGGATTGTCGTAAGTGGAGCCAATTTGGTTATGTGGCCTGCTGAAGGTTATTATGTAAAATAAATAGCGTTTATCCAACAAAGAATATTCGACCGTTCTTCGCGAGAGGAAGCTTGGAAATAGATATGGCGGAAGTTGCCCGATTATCATTTCCAATTTGCAGGGCTATCAGTAGTCAATAAAAATAGGTAAAACCCCTAGAATCTAAGGGTTGTACCTACCTATTGTTATGAGTTGGACTGCTCCGGATTAAGACCTTTGTTACCTCCGCAGAATGGCGGATTTACCCCTGCGACCGGTCCCAGGCCCTAGATGTTTGTTTGTATTAGCAGTTTTATCGGAGGTTTCTGCAGAAGTATAGAACATATCGCCAAGGGTTTTGATATTAGTGACAGACAGATGCCTGCTGAAGAACGTAGCATGCGTTAATGTGTTGCAACGATTTTCGAATTTTTTATATTACGTTGTTCGACATGACGTAAGAGTCCGCAGGAGAAAACCTTTTAAATGAAGACAAGATCAGTCAAAGAGTTAAGAAGGATGAAGAGGGAAGGATTACATTAGCATCAAATTTAACTAAATCTTTTATTGTTGTTTCTGTTCATGTATTGCGTAAGTTAATGCCATATTTGTTATTAAAACTGGCATCGTGATTATGTTTTATTTCTTTAATCTAAATTAAAATAATAACTGGCGATATGTCCGCGAGGTTTTAAATGTTAACATTGAAGCGCATAAGCACTTAATAATGTCAACATTATCGTTGTTTTAATAATAAAATAAAATAAAGACAATGAGACTGATAATGTATTTCATTTCAAGGTTTGCTAGTGTAATAATTTTAGATGAAAACCAGTAATTTCTCCTGCGTTCGTCTAAAGCCGAGAAATACCTCTAAAATCCTAGTTCATATCCCTTTAAGAGTATCTCTTAGAGAAACGATCGTTTCACTTAGGAGCATTTCAGAATGCTATAAATGTTCGCTTGAAGTCAGGTGACGGTATTATCAAACTTTCTCTAACATAAACTTGTCAGTTTAAACAGTTTTTACGCAACGGCGACATTCGCCAACAAACTGATCTATCGCAATACCTCTGCTGTTAGATTTTTCTTTGTCACGAGAGTTTTGCAACATTGTCACGATACACCAATAGGGGTTGGGCACCAAGAAAAACGCATCAACTGAGTAGCTGTTGTCCGCGACTTCGTCTGCGCAGCCTAATGTCCTTCTCCAGGTCCCAGGTTACTTATTTTTCAAAAGACAATGACCAAAAATGCCATCAATCCAACATTATATTTAGAAGATGCAGAATGATAATTATGACGAACGAAAGTTAATACTTATGCGGTAACATAAACTAATATCAGTCTGAACCGAGTTAAAATAAATAGATAATTTAAAAAAAATACAAAATACAATTGAAGTGGATATATTTAGTAACTTGTTTCGCTTAGCTATTTCTAAAGACCCATAAAAAACCCTGAAAGAAATCGATACGTGTTTGACCTCTCAACGAGGCATCCTCAGGATGACGATTGAATTGTCGCGAACTCGAACACGTGTCGATTTCTTTCAGGGTTTTTTATGGCTCTTTAGAAATAGCTAAGCGGAACAGGTTACTAAATATATCCAAGTCTATTGTGTTTTATAATGGATTTCCGCAAGGTCACGCCTGAATCAATTAACTATATAAAAAAATTACATCTAAAACTAGGTTTCTACAACTTAGAACAGGAATCATCAATTAGTTTTATTGGGGGTCCGATTTTTTTTAAATAATACGACTGTCGCAATCCGTTTGAAACTATTATTGCACGTTCCTATTCTCCGAAACAAAATTCTGTTGGACAATTGACCAACATTAATAGTTTATTGATGAAATTGATGATTCAGTACCTGGCCCTATTTTATATAAAAATCAGTATTTTGCAGGCATGTTATAGTTTGCCAAATTCGCTACATATTCTAGGCTTCGTTCGGTATTTTGGAGCTTTATTTGCATCAAAATTGACGAATAGTTTAGCGAACGGAGTCGGGTATGGGAAAAATAAAATTGTTTGGATAGGACAGTAAATCTGTGCAGTGCCAAGTTTCATAGAAATATGAATCAGAGCTGTTCTACTTTCAGTCGAGGAATAAAGGCTCGTGCAGACCAACGCGATATCGCGGGCGCTACAGGCACACAGTGGAACGAATGTATGGGAGCGGTTGGACGTAGACATGTCCGAAAAAAAAGAGTAAAATTATGCCAAACTAATGATGCCATCTTATTCGATTACTTAATGCCTTCATAACTTGTGGTGATGAATTTCTTCATAACTCCCATATTTCGGGAGTAATTTGAGAAAATGTGAAATTTTACTATGAAAATGAGTGTATCGAGCTCTCTCCCTCCTGATTCCGGGCTTGTTTCAAGTAGCGGTCTCTAATATCATAATGCTAATACTAAGAGCTATATTTAATACTAAGACACATAGTGCGCCAAATGTGCACTTTCTGGGATAAAGAGTGATGTTTATTTTATAACACAATTTTTTAATTTTTTGTTTATTTTGTTGATTAAAACCGTTTTTCTAAAGGTTTACCTTATTACAATAACATTTCTGATCAGCCAATTAGAGAAGATATAAGCTAATTAGGATATATAATTAGGGACTTAAGGTTTACATATAAAACTGATGCACTAATGATTACTGATAAGAACATTGCTATTATTTAATTACTAAATGGCTCTTAATACACTAATTTAGCATGCATCATTTACTAATTATCACAATAACTAATTACCTTGCAATATTTAACAAAGGATACCTGGGATACCTGGATTTTATATAAATAGGTCACTATTAGTAACTTTAAAATCAGTGTTGATTTACACCTCGTTGTATCCAAGCTAATCTCGCAATGTATTTTCCAAATTTTAATACAAATCTTGATATTCACGTTGCTTTATGCGCACGCGCACATAAAGATTTACGCGACTTTAACTATTTGTTCAGTGTTTTAAAAGATAACAGTTGTGTTCAGTTATGTGAAAGTGCTGAAACAAGTTTAAAAGACTGGTGTCGTCGATTTTGCTACCGCATTTATGCAAAATGGACACAGTCTGGAAGAAGCACAGATAAGTTTCGGAAGAAACATGAGATTTGGCTACAGGCTGCAATTCAATGGCCGGAATTACAGAATGAAAATATGGAACCTTCTACAGAAAATATAAGTGACGTCATCGAGCCCATAATTTCTCCTGCTAAATCTGATGCTTCAACTTGTACACATCCTAGTCCTCGTAAATCTTTTGAGGACCTTAGTAACCGGCAAAAAAGAAGACGCACCACTGAAGATAGTCTTTCATGCAGCAGTAGCAGCGCTGAAATTATGTTTTCGGCCGAAAGGGCGCTTCAAAAGGCAGGACAAAGCGATACAGCTTATGTTATGAAATACTTGACGGAGAATCCAGAAGAGGCCTCAAAAATCAAAGCCTTCATTGAAGGTAAATCAATTCAGGTACGGGAAATATCCCCTTTGAAGGCATTGGCTCTTTATGTATCGATGAACTTATCGAAATGGCGCTATAACACTCTTCGGGATTTCAACACTCAAGAAGGAGCTCTTCAATACCCGAGTTACTACATGTTGGTTAAAGAAAAAATTAAGTGCTATCCGGCCAAAGAAGATCTCACAGTTACAGAGAGCTCTGCAAAAATCAAATTACAAGCCTTGATGGATTTAACCTCAAGAAGACTTATTAGGTCGTTAGAAACCCCTGTTGATCCCAATCAACAGCTCGTATTGACCAGCAAATGGGGTTTTGACGGATCATCTAGCCAAAGCATTTATCATCAAAGGACGAGTGAAGATGAGCAAATCGATCTTGCTAGTAATTTTATGATTAGTCTTGTACCACTGCGGCTCGTCTCAAAAGGTGTAACAATTTGGGAAAACGAGCGACCATCTTCCACTTCATTTTGCCGGCCAATATTGTTTAAGTTTATAAAGGAAACCAAAGAAAATGTGCAGAGAGAGATGGCTGAAATCGAAGCAGAGATTGAAGCCTTAACTCCATCCACCATCACTGATGGAATTAGTGTCAAACACCAACTGCTGTTGACAATGATTGATGGTAAAATTCATTCCATTATATCCAATACAGCAGCTTCAGTGTGTGACATATGCAAGGCTTGTCCTAAAGAAATGAATAATTTAGAGTTAATCAAAGATAAACACGCAAACGAGGACATGTATAAATATAGCTTAAGCACCCTTCACGCTTGGATTCGCTCAATGGAATGCTTATTACACATTTCCTACAAATTAGACATAAAATCATGGCAAGTAAGGGGTGATATAGCAAAAAGGCAAGTTGATGACAGGAAGAAAAGAGTTCAAGAGGCTGTAAGAAGAGAAACGGGCTTACTTCTCGATGTTGTGAAACAAGGCAGTGGATCCACCAACAATGGCAACTCGGCAAGGAGATTTTTTGAAAACTACACTAAATCTGCTGAACTGACCGGAATAGATGCTATGCTTTTAAGAAAAATCTGTGTGATCTTGCAGTGTATTTCATCAGGAGAGAAGATCAACGTAACTAAATTCCGAGAGTTCTGCTTTGATACTGCTAAGCTTTACGTGGAGTTATACCCATGGTATTATATGCCTTCTTCACTTCATAAAATTTTAATGCATGGGCCAGACATAGTTCAGAACATGTCAATTGTGCCCATTGGTTTTCTATCCGAAGAGGCATCTGAGGCTAGAAATAAAGATTTTAGAAAATATAGAGAGGGGCATTCTCGAAAGCATAGCAGTATCTCATGCAATGAAGATATTATGCACAATCTTTTACTGTCTTCTGATCCACTTGTTACAAGTATCCGTCCAAAAGGAAATAAGTTTGTAAAAAAATCTTCTTTTAAGGAATTTTATGAGCTTACGGATTCTGAGAAAAGTGATATCGAATTTGTTAACATAAATGATTTAGCGGACATCGATTCTGAATTTGAATTAATTGATGATGATGATGATGACGAAGATAATTAAATGATGTTATTGTTTTAAAATGTGTAACTTAGTAAATTAGAGCTTACGTCTTAATTATTTATTGTACTTTTAATGAAACTAGGTAATTTATTATCAACTTACTTAAAAGTCATACTCTCATCAGTTCTTGTGAATATTTTTGTTAATATATATTTCTGTATATATATAATATATTTATAGACCTCTTAATAAGTCTGTCTGCGGTTTAAAGTAAATACAAATGGGGAAAAAACGTTTTTTTTTTTAAATTTTCATTTCCTTTTATCCCAGAAAGTGCACATTTGGCGCACTATGTGTCTTAGTATTAAATATAGCTCTTAGTAATAGCATTACGATATTAGAGACCGCTACTTGAAACAAGCCCGGAATCAGGAGGGAGAGAGCTCAATACACTCATTTTCATAGTAAAATTTCACATTTTCTCAAATTACTCCCGAAATATGGGAGTTATGAAGAAATTCATCACCACAATTTATGAAGGCATTAAGTAATCGAATAAGATGGCATCATTAGTTTGTCATAATTTTACTCTTATTTTTCGGACATGTCTACGTCCAACCGCTTCCATACATTCGTTCCACTGTGAGGCAGCGCGACCCTTGTAGCGCCCGCGATATCGCGCTGGTCTGCACGAGTCTTTATTGTCTTGTCTAAATTGTTTGTGCAGCAGATCATCATTAATTAGTGTCCATCATCAATATTGTAAAATCATTAGTAACTATTACAAGTTATTTAACCTCATGAGAAGCAAGGTAATTTTGCAAATTGCTCGAGCGATTTCAACACAGTCGTGGCAGAACTTCATAACATGTTACTCACGAACTCCAAGGAAAATTATGCTTGATTTTCTTTTGATATTCACTCGCTATTTTCAATGTTTGCAGGCAACTAGAATATTTTTATGCATGCGACCTATTTCCGAGCACTGACATTTAAACAACACATGGCGCGCAATATGTATTCAGATATTTCAGGTGAGGTCATCGACCGCAGGACACGGCTGTGACGAGGTGACGACGCGGTCTAAACTAGTGAGTGTGCTTTGCTCAGGTTTAATGCACGCGAAATGGATTATGGAATATAATATTTAGTGGTAGGTTTGCCTATGGAGGTGGCTTCTCTGTGCTGATTTCGCATATTTTCGTGAGTGTCCTAACTCCTAATACTAAAGCGAGCCGTCCACCACCAGTTCAGCTCGCCAGTATGAAAAACTGGCGAGCTGAACTAAACTAACTTAGTTTAGCTGGCGGTGGACTGCTCGCTTTAGGTTAGCCTATGTTAATCATCGTTTATATTTCCCACACGGTTGTTCAATTTTGCGGTCCGGAACTCAGGAGTTCCATGCTCGATAACGGATGTTTGGGAAAAGTTGTCTTGGTTTCATTGTAATACAATGGCGATAATAAGGCAACATCAAGTTTCCGAAAGGGACTGTCACAGGTACTAATTACTTATAGAGAGCTGTAAAAAAATCTTTTGGCACGTGACCAATATTGGAACTAACGCTATTATCTTGCTTCTTCAATACATTTCACAAAACAATTGCACAAATGTTTACCAACAGCGCCCCCCTGTCAACGTCATTCGAGCGCCAAAAGAGCCTTGTAGCAGTGTATACTGTTTAAATAAGTGACAGTCTCTTTCTGTGACAGAAGCGACGCCCTACAAACCGAACTTTTTCTAAAAGTTTATACTCGATCAGTGTAGCATTTTGACTTTTGTAACTTACAAAAACTGATTTGTTTAAAAAAAGTGCCTTATTATTTAAGACTAGCTACTACATGGGGCCTCGCCCGCGTGGACCCTTCTAAAATAAAAGAAGCCTTAGTTACTCCTTATATTATTATGATGTTATAAGGCTTATAACATCAGCTATCTGTTAGTGAAAGTCCCTTTAAAAGTGGTCAAGGCGTTTCAGACATTAACCGGAATAAACAGACAGACAATTTATTTTATCATTGTTGATCTATGTACCATATAAATTATTTTTTATGCATTAGTAAAAAGCTGTTATTTTGACATCACAAACAGACACTTCAATTTCACTTATTTGTTCACAGATAGGAACTTAATGATAATTAATTCAGATGCTTATGAAGTATCATGTATGTTTTATATTGAATATAAAGATGTGGGAAAATATGTAAAGTAATAAAAAAGTTTATGAGTATCATTAGAACTATAAGAATGGAAGTAATGTTGTCATCGGTTTAACTATGTTTCTGTTTATAGGCAACACTCAAAAAGTACTCCAATTGCTTTTAATGGGACTTTTAGTATGTGGGTGCTAGGTTTTTAATTTCAACTGAAGCCAAGTACAAATAAAGGCTCGTGCAGACCAGCGCGATATCGCGGACGCTACAAGGGCCGCGCTGCCTGTAGCGGCCGCGATATCTCGCTGGTCTGCACGAGCCTTAAATACTGGTATCATGTGTACTTACACCATTGAAAATGGAAAGGTATTATTTACATGATCACAAAAACTCTTTGAATATGAAATAATTACCTTCCTTGAGTCAAGGTAACATTACCTTAGTGATTCTTAGCAAGTATGGTTAAACATAAACATGAACGAAAAATAATACTTAGTAATATTTTTGTTCAAAAAAATTATACCGAAAGAAAAGTGAAGAAAAATGCTGAACTGCAAACAGAAATATAAATAACATTCCTTCTTATATCTATGACTGCAAAGCTAAAATAGCAACAGAACATAAAAGTAGGTTCATTGTACTAATAAATATTTTATTTTATTGGGAATAAGATTGTTATTATTTTGTTTTTAAATATTATGTAAATTACTTAATTATCTTCAATGACGCTGGTGACAGAGATGAGTACATTTTCTTTTCATTCAAGACAAATCAAAGGCACAATAGCAGGATTTCTGCTCTTCATATAAAAATATAATAATGTACCAAAGAAAACTTAACACATTAGACTCCATCCACTTAGAGTCATGCCACCATACATATGCGCTTTATCTAGTGGACCCTCTAGGGGGGTCACTGGCGTTACATTTGTACTAAAATGAACTCTCCAGGAGGGCTCCCAGCACTGAATATGTTAACCAAGTATACAATATTAATTTGACATCTATGTCCAGCGGTGATCTTTATCTGATGTAACTATTAGATAATATTGGTAGCAGTCTAATTAAGTTGTTACTGTTTACTCTTTATTTATTAAGAGCATTGTTATTATTGTTAAGGACAATTAATTAATTAAATATAATTTCTATTGTTTTATTATAAGTTGTCCTCATTTAAAATTAACAAATTATTTCCTGTCATAATGGGAAGTTAATTACTTCAGCTTGCGGTTTGAATAAAATAAACGGATTTTCATTATCAGGAAAATACTTTTGAGGATGAGTAACCAGAAATAATAATAATACGAGATGGTGAAAACAATTAGGCTTGTAGCTGTGGTAAGATCTATTATTTTTTTATGAATATAGGAAAGTCTAAGAATTTGGAAAGTAAGTAAATAGGTGTTAAGTTAGTGAATATTTTTCTTTCATGTTATTAGTCAGTGATCAATTAGTATTCATGTGAGTAAGGTGTTATTTTATTTGAAACATGATTCATATGTACTTAGTAGAACTTTAGACTTTTACCTTGGTTGTAGAATTTTTGTTTTAATAGTAAGTTAGTAATTACTAAGTAGCTTGTAACCATATTTATTCTTATAGTTATTGTATAGTTTAAATTGGAGCAAATAGAACTAAAGTAAATGTGTCTACTTATCGTTTAATTTATTCAACATTTAGGCCAGTGTGTAGGTGCAACAAGGGACAAGCACAAAGTTGTAAGACAGGTTATAGATAAGTTTACTTAACTGTAAATACTCGTGTTCTTGTCACAGAAACTCAACGAGGCCCTTTCTCAATAATAAGTCGCCCACAATGAAGCAATGAACCATAATTATTGTTTGAGGCATTCACTTGTAAAATGTTTATAAGATTGTGTGAGAATAAGCCGCATCGATATTTTACATGAGAACAGGAGGTCAAAGGAAGTCTTGAACAAATACTTATGAAGTAGCTAGCGTCCATCGTCAGATTTTTATTTTATTACACCCAAACAATAGAATAACCATCGCCAAAGTTAAGACTATCTTACAACAAAAATCTATGTCTGTGGGAGTTTGATGACTTCAAAAATGTTAATTGAACACACTTACCTTGTACTTCGTTTGTTTTGACGTCGAAAAAATAAAATAAACAATATTTTAATTCATAAACAAAACACTACATAAATCGACAGTCACACACCAAACCACAGTCCAGTCAAACTCAACTCCACGGTTCTCAAACTTGACCCATCCCGAGTCCCGGCCGGAGAGAGGTCGTTGCCAAAAAAATTAATTCACCGTTCGTTCTTACCAGTCACTAAAATGAATGTTATTGTAATCCAAAATTAATTAAAAACCATGATTTGAATGAACCTAATTAATGATTGATTAGTTATATATAACGATGGTTTAATTTCTATAATAAAAGATTATGATTTGTAGAAAATTATCTTTTTTAGCATTATGGCAATAATGTTTGCTATAACAGCGACATCTGTTGTTCATTTTCATCATTTCATTAATTTAATTCCACGCCATCTTTTATTGATAAAAATCCTGTGTAAATTCTAGTTGACTTCAATCCTAGCGCCATCTATGTTCAGTATTGTCATTCAAGTTTCTTTAAGTCAGCACCATCTATTGTTAACAAAGTACAAACTTGAACAGTGGCATCTAGTGTTGAGTAGAATTCAAGCTGCGTCAGCGGAATCTCTTAGCTAGTAGCGAAACTATTATTCCTGTTTTTATTTCAAAGTTTTCCAACATGTCCACTAGACAGCGGTATTTATTTTATTCTTTGTGATCAAAAAATATACGAGATACAATCCAGTTGGGATTTTTTATCTAATAGGAATCCAATACACCTTTATGATGGTTAATGGTGCTACTGCTGCTGCTGCAAACAAGATGTCGTTTCAAATGTGTTGTACAAATAAGATTAACGTAACTTATGTAGATAACTCAATATCTAGATAGAGGTGGAATCATTGATTTAAGTAATATATACGTCAATGGGTGGAGTAATATATACGTGAATGGAAAGAGTTGCACTGATTGGGTCTTTGCAGGACAAGAAACAAGAAATAGGGCCCTCAGATTTCTCCATAGTATAGTAAAGTTTGCTTAAGTAATCTTAAGCTTAAGTAATCGTAAGCTTAAGTAGTTGCACAAAGATAAAAATGTCAGCCATTTGAGATACTAACACTTACATGGTATTAGAACATTCCTGGGATAAAGGTGTCGGTACAGTCCACAACAAAAGTCGATTAAAACCCTTCAGTTTTTTAATCTTAATTATTGAGCTAAATATTTAATAAGTTGACCCGACAGACTTTGTCCTTATCCAATAATGTATACAAAAATCCCATAAAAAGGACTTTTGCCGGTTTTTCCAATTCTCCAGGCAATTTTTTCTCTACCTAAAAACCTTATTCGGATCGGACTATTACTTACGAATATAAATCTATCAAACCGTTTAATTTTTGTATCTAAGTATAGATATGAATAGGTAGCTGAAATGTTGTAGGTATTTAAGTATCGAATAATTTTGTATCCATTGATTATGTGTAAAAGTAGTGGTTTTAATATTCACTGTCTATTCCTTCGGAACATAGGCATCATTTTGTTAGTCATAACTTATTTTAGTCTTAAATGAAACAAAGATTAATATCTAAACAATAAGTAAATTCCCATTTTACGAGCGGTCACCAAAGCGGCATTGTGTCGAGCATATGCTGATATTCCCAACACTGGTCCCACTCTAACGAGCTGTCACACGTTTGTGACAACTGCCGACGTTGACGGCCTATCTCAGGGCTTTATCTGTTTCTACGAGATACGGCCCGTCGCCCGTTACTCGTAGCCAGAAACCGCCTGTTATTTTTATTATTTCGAGATTTTAATCTTAGATGTCACTTCGATGATGACAGTCTAATGTCAGCGAGGAAATATAGTGTGAAGTTTGCAGGTTTGTATTTTTAGTAAGCTGTTCACTTTGTGTTTTTCAATTCAGATAAGTATTATAATTTTAATTCATTATATACCTACCCTTGAAGCCTGATTCCATTTTTTTTCTCCGTTAGGTAAATATAAGTAGAGGCCGACCGAATTTCGTTATCGGTTTTCAGCAATTTTCGGCTGAAATAATCATTTTCGTTTGTGGCCGAAATAAATAAGTGCCGGCAAATCAATACTTTCAATTAATTTATTCAGAGAAAATCGACAGGTTGCAATCTGATGATAAATCTGATACGATAAAAACATTATTTTTAAATATTCACTGTTACGTTGCTTTTAGCTGTTGTAACTATACAGGGTGGCAGGGATATCGACGCGAAACATGTTACCATGGATTCAGTACATGGTTCTGAACCCTCTTGCGTTGAAATTTTTCGTCGGTTATTTAAAAAAAAATCTGCTGTACCATACTTGTTGTTGACCGCGTACGTATTGCACTTTTCTATGAAACAGCAGATTATTTTTTTAATATGGTTCAGAATCGTGTACTGAATCCATGGTAACCGTTTTCGCGTCGATGTCCCTGCCACCCTGTATAGGTTAAATAAAGTGATTAGAAGATGGACACTGCATTTCTTTTACTTTGACAACAGAAAAACTAAAGATAAAAAATCGTATTCGTTCCGGTTTTTGGGCGAAAATGCAAATCAAACCGAATTTCATTACCATTTTCAGCCGAAACAAAACCCATTTTCGGTCGGACTCCTCATAGGCAATAAGCGTCGGTTATAATATTGTTTTAGCATTTTTGTTTCAGCCGATTACTTTCATTAAAAAAAGGCTTATTAATTAAAAAGGAATTTCCTACATAAATGGAGAGTTGGTAGTGTGCTGGCCATGAGGCAGAATTATGAATGAATATCTTAAATGTCACATTATTCTGCTAACTCTACATTAAAATATTGTTTAGAGTTGTAAAATGCCTATTCATTACGACACCACACTTAAAAATCCAGGGAAACCTTGTAAGTATCTGAAAAAAAGGGCTTTGAATTTCATCATCCCTATTTACAACACCAGAGGAAGGTGCATGTTGGTGTGGAAACCTCCACGTGAGCTCCGCACGTGACCATAGGCACACCGACCACCCCACCACCCCAACCCCCCGGCCTTTATAAATCCAGCTTTTGTCATAATTTTCCCTTTAAAAACTTCCCGCTATTGTCTACGCAAAACTCCCGAAGTACACGCTGAAGTTGAGGTAAAACAATCTACTTTATATGGACTCTCTTTTATTTATAACGAGAATGAAATTGTGCGAGCAAATAAACTGCCATGAATTTCACTATCCGCCTTAAACGTTTTGACAAGCGTATACATTTGCATTAAGTCGTCGTGCGCTCATCGAGGCAGAAAACTTACAATTAATATTAAAACATGCGCAATAAAATAAAGCCAAGCAGTCGGAAAGTATTCGCGTCAGTCGAGCAGTGCTTTTGACATGGCTATTATTTTAATGGAAAATTAAAATGCTCTAAGTGCTCTGTCATTGCATTAGAATTTTCCACCTTATGTAAATCAGATTACAGGTTTTAATCCTTTGGTTGTGATGAAGTGTAAGCCTTTAAGATATTGGAGCGTCTATCACTATCCTGGGCTATGGCACAGGGATGCAAATGATACAGTTCAGTATATTGTTCTTCGCCGTACTATATATAGCCACAGTTTCTGCCTTCGGGTTGAATAATCGATATTATGTGTGCACGAAATAACGAACATCGATTATAATAAAACAATATTAGTATTTGTTTACCTGTATTATACGATGCCTTCGGGGTATGACCAAACTTTAGCTAATGTATATGTTGTTGTTGCTACGTTGTTCAAATTATACGACTTTTTGCATTGATGTAATTATGTGTTAGCTACGGCAAGTCACGTGTGGGAAATTTTTTAATCAGCGATAAATTCGTTTCCATCAGTTATTTTCATAAATCATTAAATGATTCATAAACATTCCACATGTTGCCTGGAAAACTGAAAAAAAAAACTTTCAATTTCGACAGGTAGGTAGGTAAATCATCAAATCCAGAATTTGATAAAAATATAGGGGTTTATTTATAAACGTTACTTAAAGTTAAGTAGTAATTAGGAACTGTTTAACCATACATTTTTGACGTTTGAACGTCGCTTCACTTTAAGCAACGTTTATAAATAATGTTTAACAAAATCGACGCTGATTGCCCTTTTTTAAGTCCAATGCCCGTATTCTGTAGTAGCCTATCTGTAGCTTGCTCTCGGGCTTAAAGACTCATTATCTAAAATCCCTTATTCAAAAGAGTTTAAAATTGGAACCTCCTACGCAATTTTATTATAAGCAAGTGGGCTAAAAATATTTGATTTTAGCTTCTTTCTTTCATTTTCAGTTCATACCTAGACAATCAATCCGCACAAAACACACACTTTCATTTACACATTTTTTAAACACGTTTCGGTGGTAGATATTTTCTTATCAACCTTACATTCGTTCAACAGAATTGGCGTTGGAGCATGCATAGTGCTCGTCGGGTAGGGACTAGGGATGATCAGCATTTGACCCGCAATCAACCGGAGTGCACACACTAGAACATAGGTACCTACGTATGTAAATACACACTCGACGGAGTAAGATTTCTAATGTAATTGACAGCAAAAAGATTGTTTCGGACTTCGGATCTTCCGACCCGATGAAGCGGCGTTTGAATTTAAATAATGAATTTGTAGTATGCTATTTACTTCAGATTTGATTGGAATTTCTTGTATGTTTGCTCCTTGCAATATTTTATTTTTTTATTTTATTTTTTTATTTTTTTTATTTTTTCGTTTAAAAAATCGATTTACGGTTTTAGGTACTTTGTTATGCTTAGAAAACTTTCAAGTGCCAAGTCTAAGGTTATTTTTACTCACATACATGTATATAAACTCACACCTTCTTCCCATGGAGGCAGGCAAAACACAGAACGCCACCTGCTATAACATCCTTACATACTCCTTTTGATTCGTTGACGTTCGTTCAAAAATCGTTCGATGTTGATGATGACCAGTGCCACACTAGTGAAAAGAAATAATTAATTTAGTAGACATAGGTACCTACCTTTTGAGTCTAATAAATAAAAACATAAGAACCAAAAATGTGAACCTAGTGATATACTATGATTGTAACCTGTTCAACAATATTTATTGCGTTATTTACGTTGTCGAGCAGACGATTTCATGAAGCACATAACACAGGTTTACCTACGACAGACAGTCTCTATTAAGTGTTACCTTGACTTTGTACTGGGTTTGTGATTATGAGAGAACAATAATGAATGTACAATAATGTATTGTATTTTTCAATACTTTCAGATTGCGATTGAAAGTGTGTAACACAATTATTGTCCGCCCGAAAATGGATTTTCAGCCGAAAACGAAAAAGAAGCTTCGGTTTTAGTCTTATTTTCGGCCGAAAACGAAAATAATTTAGACATTAAAAAATATCCTGTGGACACTGAAATCTTGTTTCTTTTTTTTACACCTAGGGAGAGAAAGAGTGTTAAAAGTCTTTAAAATAAATAAAACGATAATTCCATTTGAGGATACAAAATTTCGCGTAAGTATTTAATGTTGTATTGATTTCACCTGATATTGCCGAGTTTTATAAAGTAGGCCTTATGCCGCGCGACAATTCACGAACTTCTGATTTTCGGCTTGGCCGAAGCTTTGCCTGGTTTATGCAATCATGATTTTTGGGGCGAAAACGAAACTTCGGTCGGTCACTAAACACAATTGGGTTCCGTTGTAGTTGCCCTGTGAATAAATAATAAATTCGCACAAGTAACTAATTCGAATAAAAACATTTAGCCTTGAAACAGTCCCAGGAGGTACAGCTCGTACCATAGGTACTATATCAAGTTCGCAACCGCCAATTCATTTGAGGAGTCTTCAGCAAGTGGAAGGACATGGGCGGTCGTCCTCTCCCGAGATTTAGTTCCATTCCATCGTATTAGCAGATTGGATCGCCGTCAGCCACTATAAAACCCGCCCCTGAAGCATTCCCGCCACTTCAGTGAACAACGCTTTTTGTTTTATTTAAATTTTGTTTACTTGCTCGACGTTAGAATTAACTGGTATTGGCAGCTTCACCTCTGTGTGAAATGTAAGCGCTCAAATGAATATTAATTTTAAAATACCTAGTGAGTTAGACTTAAATCTACTGTTAGTCTGCTATATAATCTAATTAATAATGTAATAGGAATTAATGCAAATAGAATAAAATATAATAAAAGAGATAAATGAAGTAACAAGATTTGACTGCCTCGTTGGTCTAGTGGTCGCAAGCGCTACTGCTGAGCATGAGGTCGAGAAAAGTGTTATTGGGTTCTTCTATCTGAAATTTCTCAGTAGCAGCCTGGTGTCTGGATTTGTGCTCCGTTGATGGCAATAGGCTCGCCCCCTATTACTTGGGACTTAAAACATAACTAGCGAAATTTGGGTGAACCTGCTACAGGGACACCTCTGCCCAACCCTTCGGGGAAACAAGGCATGATGTTATGTTATGTAAAGATTTGATGTCTAAAAGAGAATAGTACATTACTCTCGCGGCCTGCAATAGAGGCATTGATGGGCGATCGAGTCCATTAATGCCTGGTTGCGGCCAAGGCTTACTACAGTACTTTTCTCAAATATTACGCGAAAATTAATTATTAATTCCAGAATCAATGACGAACAACGATAATTTTTCACGCGCCAATATTATGGTAATTTGTTTCTTCTTTACTTTAAATAGTTCTATTAGCAAGCAAAATCGAAAATAACAGGACATTTAGGAGTTTTCATAGTAATTTATTTGATCACTAAACACGACAGATATCGATTTTCATACAAATATTGCCGGCCGGGCGCTCACATATATTCTGCCAGAACAGCAATTTCGATGTATCTCGCAGGAGGTTGTCAAAATAATGCTCGAATTTCCAAGCATGTTTAAGAAAAGAAACTAACAGTGAGGTTAATGTCAAATTGTTCGCACGATAAAACATTTATAATGTTAATTGTGTAATATACGCATTAATTCAAACAATAGTCGGGTTGTGGGGTGTCGCGAGTGTCAGCGGTGTAGGACATTGTGGCGCAAGAAGGGTGAAGCTGGCCCTCACTCACTTTATTACTACAATGACTTGACATTTATTATCAGTTATGAAAATAAATTCCTCGTTGTGAAATAAAGGAAAAAAAATGAATTAAACTCAGTCGGCCGCAAAGGAAACGTGTTTATGACTTAATTGTGTAATATATTTGGAGTAATGGCCGTCATTTTGTTGCAGTTTTATTATAATATTTTAATAATTTGTGTCATCGCTCCAGTTGTGCGTTTTTTTATGTGAAGGCGGCCCTTAGCCGGGAAATCGTTGGGCTTAACGGTTTGTTTTATTGTCGACAAAATTTGATGTTAATGTACTGCGCACTTCATAGACAGCCATTAGGAAACGCCATTTTCATTACTGGGGTGAGAGCACACGGAAATGAAATATGAAGTTTCTGATGAAGTGAGATTTTGTAAATATTAATTTGCGGATTTTGTGTACGTGACGATTCATTGTTAGAAAACTTGTATAATGGTTGGAATCGTTGTTATTTATTATTTTTTTACAGTGAGCTCGTGTGCTTGTGTTCCGTGACTGTGCCCAGTTTGTAGGGTTTAGTTAGCACCTTGTAAATCTCCACATAAAATATACAATGTTGTTCACATTTCGTCACTCACTATTATTCCGGCGCGTGTCCTTACATTCTTGCGTTTTAGTTTCGATTTAAAAGAACCCCGAACAAATACGATTTATGACGATTATACTGTTTTTTTTTTTTCTGAAATTGTTTTAGGTGGTATCTACAATATTTTCTATTAGTGGGTGGCAGTGTAGGTAACTGTGTGACTTCAATTACGAAGGTAAATTGAGAAATGTTCAGGGACTCATCATGTCTTCTATATGTTCTCCGGCGCTCCTAAGTTTGGCTAGTCAAACCTCGGGTCTGATAAGAAGTCTTAATCAAAGGCTTATCCAGTGCTGTACAAATCGACGTTTGATGAATTTGCCATAGTCGCTTCTAGGATAGACTAGGCAAAATCCAAAACAAGATCCGAACAGATTATTTTGCTTTCGAAGTTTGCCTAAAAATTCATCTGTCTAAGGCAGAAATTGAAATTTATTTCGGTAAAGCCATCGATATGTAGTAGTATGTCGATATGGTAGCCTCTTCCCGAAATGACAGGTTTGTCCTGTGACAGTCATTCAGTCTTCCCGGAATGACTGGTTTATCCTAGGATAAACTTGTCATTTCGGTAAGAGGCTACATATCGACCTTTGACTATAACATATACCTACATTAACTTATAATAAAATAGTAACGAAGTCAAAACGGCAATGAATATTTTTGAAAAAAGAAAAAGTAATTGCTACGAGGTGTGGGGAACGAGTCTGATAGCGAAAATATAATTTTAGAATTTTTGTACGTGCTGTTGTCTGGATGTATGTTTTGAATGAGCGCAAAAACGGCTAAACAGATTTGGATGAAAATGGCACACAGATAGTTCATAACTTTAAATCCTGGTAGTATGTTCCCGTGGAATATTTTTCGAAATCTTCGCGCGCGAAGCCGCGGGCAAAACCTACTTAAAGATAAATAAGAGAGTGACGGTCTCAGGCTGAGAGACTGTGATTATAAATTGTTAAAATTTTGTTTGTCAAATCAAATCATAAAAAACACTTACACGTCTTGAAAATCAAGGATTTTATTTTAAAGTTTTCTTCAGTCCAGTGCAAGACCATTAACAGGCTGTTCCAACGATCCCCCGGCAACCGTTTAAGGTCAGCCGTCCGATTTACGGCAGTGGCGTTGGAGGAAGATTGAGTCGGTACTGCTAACAGTTTTTTTGTGTAGGTGTAAATCTTAAGGCACGTTTACGACGCCCTATAATACGGTGTAAATGATGAGCGTCCGCGGCGTAACGCATTCTCACTTCCTTCAATGAATATCTACTTAGTAGTACAGACCTTTTTAAGGCTCTAGGACAGACGGTCGTCGCTACCCATCCTTTTGACATCCGTCGGTTAAAGCAATGCTTTCAGAACCTCATCTACAGTGTGTCTTCTGCAAAAAAAAATGATATCGAATCTGTCTGGCAACTGTGGACTTAAGTCTTAAATATTCAAAGAGTATCTAGTAGTACCTACAGACCTTTCTTAGGCACTGGACAGACGGACGTCGCTACCCATCCTTTTGACATCGATTCTCAGTAAGTCTTTATATTCTTCGTCACCTGTCCATCTTCTGTTAAAATGTTTTCGAATCCGTCTGGCAACTGTAGACCTAAGTCCCACCCCTTATCATTTACATTTCAGAACTACACTGTTGTAAGTATGTGTAGAGAGTCAGTAGACCTGTGTGTGTGTCCACCTAGATTGTCCGTATATTCAGATCGCAGCTCTTACAGTTGTAGGAACTAGTATAGCTAAAACACGGATAATTTACGATGTGAGTGAATCTGCTAAACTATCTAGCCAATAATACATTGTAACCTAGCTGTAATATTTTAAGGTACTGTACTCAAATCGTCTCAGCTTGCTGTTAACATCATGTCAACCTTCTTACTTAGACAATAAATATTTTGAATTTCTATTTTCTATTTCCTCGACCGTTTCTATACGACGAAGTATCATTGTTGTAAAATGTGGTATCATTATCTGCTTAGCCTTTTCCTAACTACCCATGTTGATGTCGGCTTCCAGTGTAACTGGATGCAGCTGAATACCGGTGTTTTATTTACAAGGAGCGATTGCTTATCTGATCTCCGCAACCCAGTTACTGAAAAAAGTAAAATAGGTGTTTGTATCACAGAAACACGTGCATCGTGATCAGTCAAAAAAACCGGTAAATTACGTGTCAGACCACGCACATTGAAGGGTTCCGTAGCTGGCATGAATTTATCCCAAACATAAACTTAATATTGTTTTTGAAAAACATGTTCTCCCATACATCGATATACGTAACGGTCAATTTTCCAACGGCAGATGTAAGATGTATTGATTGTAATCATTTCATCATTTTTTATATGAAAAAACTACAAACGAACGATTTTCCTTTACGTGTGCTGTGAGACCTTGCTCTTGTTTCTCCCAAATTTCATGATTCTGGGTCAACGGGAAGTAACCTTTTTTTTTTGGGTGGGAAATCATCAAATAACTTTTCCCGCCCTGGGCGGAGCGGGAGGGCGTGTCAGACTCTTACTGACTAAAACCCACCCGTGTTCCTTCGGTTGCCCTGTCGCCGGGGGCCACGATCTCCCTTTCGGTTTTCTTCGCAACCCCGGCAGGCATCGGCCCTAGCGGACCCCGTCGATTCTGCTGACATCTCTTTGAGGCGCGCGTGGAACACAACGCGCCGTCGACCCGGGCTTGGTCATTATCGGACGGTGAGCTACCCATTGCCTACCGTCCGCAAACCCGCGCCTACGGTGGCCGGAAATCGCCTCGCGATTCCCGACGCCCTGGGCGTCTCCTCCTGCGGCGGTTAGGGGCGTGTGGGCGCGAAATTTTCCTCTCCCTCACGCGTTCCGCCTCTTCGTTCGCGAGCATTACCGCTTCGCAGAAGGAGGTGACGGCCTCCCATTTCCTCTCGCTCCGTACCATGGCCTGAACCAGGGCCGGACGCGAGAGATCACCGCCGCCGATCGCCTCCACGAGGACACGGCGATGCTCCGCCCAAGCAGGGTAGACCTCCACCGTATGCTCCACCGTGTCCTCCGGGCGATCCACACAATGGTGACACCCGGACGTTTCCTCCCGCCTTATCCTGTGCAGGAACCTCCCGAAACAACCGTGTCCGGTGAGGACCTGCGTCAGGCGGAAGGTGAGGACGCCGTGGCGCCTTCTCTAGCCACTCCTCAAAGAGGGGTCTTATCGCCGCAACGGGAAGTACCCTAAGGTTTTAATTTATTTGCGAGTATCAAAATTTGTTGCATAAATGGCCGTATTTTTTTTATTGCGTTGACTTAGAAGCTTGATTTTTTTGTAGTTTCAAGAGACCTACGTATTTGATATTAATGTCTAATTGATACCTCTAAGCATTCCTGAGAAAAAGCGTCACACGTACGGATGCAAAACGAAGTGATCCGTTTTTTCCTTTTAAAGTACGGAACCATAAAAATAGACATAATTAATGAGCCCAGTACAGAAATAGTCGGCAGTTGCACGTCATGAATGGTAACAACAACTCAGCATGATGCTGTGCTATATGAGACCCGCAGCATAGCGCTGATTTTCAGTGTTCACCCGAAAATGACGTAGGTACGGAAACCAAGTTTGGTTTGAAGATTTGTACACAAACAAATAATATTTGTACACAATTAAAATAAACAGTACTGGGTAGCCTGTGATTGTACATATCTACAAAGTACGAGAAATTCTATTATAAGTACCTCGTCGATGACACAATGGCTGACGTATCACACTTGGGCCATAGTGTTACGAACAGACCTTTGCCATTACAACCAGGCACAGTAAACCAACACTTTTAGAGGGGTCGTGAAATTTTTAATGTCCTCGTGGTCACGATTTAAGGCCGCATATAGTGTAGCGATCATTTTCCTTAAAAAACTTCCGATGTTAAAGAATTTGAAATGATTTTATGGTTGACTGAGCGATGCAATGCAAGAAAAGAAAAAGAAGAGGAAGGGAGAAGTTTTGTGGTACCACATCGAATATTGGTGGTACCTACTGGGTCAGCATAATGTACCTAAGTACCTACAGGTTTTGGGTAGTAAATACTCAAACTCAAACTGAAAGCATTTATTTCAATTAAACCATTTACAGGCACTTTTGAATTGTCAAAGAGTTGGTCAGTTAGTCAGAAGGTTGAAGCTAGTTGCCCATTCTAAAACGTAGATCTCTTTGGAGAAGAGAAGAACGGGCAACAAACTCCAAGGACACTCTTTTAAATATAGATATTACAAAATCCTGGGTACATTATTCTTGTTGCTTCTATATATAAAAACAATGTACAAAAAATAATCAAAATCAATTGAAAATATAAGATTCACAATAAACCCTGGCAGGTAAGAGATCACCAGTCTCAACTGACGGTGGGTTCACGAACATGAGGCATGGATCAACACCATCCAGCTCAACCATTTTGTAGGGAACTCTACTACATTCTATCTAACCAGGGCAACGGATTAAGGACGACCTCCTTTTCAATTCAGGTGCAAATAATATTTATCTGGGATATGACGGAACTGAAGTTATGGAAAAGGGAAAGAGACGTACAGTACCGACCAAAAGTCCATAGGCAATCGCACAAAGCAATAGACTGACGCTTCGGTTTGACTTACGACCTTCTTCTATAAGATGTTACAATATTATAGATACACACACACTCACTTTGTCTGCAACTCATAGTAGTTCATAATTTCAACCAATATAGAATACGGCGTGCTAGCTCAGTGGATAACGTGCTTTGGTATGTGCGATTATGGCGAGCCGAACGAGGGTTCAAATCTCATCTGTGGTTTGCTTGTAATTTTTAATAATTACATTCATAGTTTTTGTTATTTTTTAATAATTATTATTCATAGTTTTTGTTACTTTTTAATAATGACTAGTTCAATAATCATTCGTTTTTTGTTTCGGTCGTCTTGTTCACATAAATATTAAGGTTTAGCAGGTAGACCACAGAAAACTAAGTAAATCATTTCGATTTCTGTGGGGTAGACAGACGCAGTTCGTTACGCGTATTCGCGATTGCTACGGTCTGTTCCCAGCCAATCTCAAAACTTTGTTGGTTCGTGGTTATTGTTGGTGACGAGTATTTAAGTATTAGCGGTGTTGTGGTTATTGTTTTCAAAATGCAGTCAAATATAAATATTGAAGGGAGATCAAATATTATTGCGCTGCGTAAAAGTGAATGTAATTTACACAAATATCTAATGAGACCGGACTAAGTGTGAGTGTTATCATTTAAATATTTCATATTTTACTAAACATAAATCTTAATCAAAGGTATTGTTGATAGAACAGAGGTATTGTTGAGACAGAAGATGCCTTTAAAGTTTTAAATTTATTATGAGGTTTAATCCGATTAGTGAATGATAAATAATTATTATGTGTAATAAATACAATGTTATTCTTTGTTCTAGAGAAATACTGTGAGGGTTAAGAGGTATGAGGAAGAGGCTTATTATCGAGGAGCAGCGACGTCAAATGGTGAATGAATATGAAACAAATGGTTTCATACCAACGAGATATTTTGCTAAATTATTAAACACGTCATTATGAACCGTTCGCTGTGCACTCTGAAGGCTTGCATCAGTGAAGACCAGCTAGGAAGCCGTTTTCGACAGAAAGGCATAAACAAGAACGTTTAAGTTTCGCACGATAATATTAAGACTTCAAGTGGGACACTGCTATATTTTAACCTTAAAATATTTACCGTACCAACTTAATAAACAACAGATTCGTTATTGTATGAATTTGTGGTAACGATTTTTTAAAGAAAGAAAAAACGTTTATTTGCGGTAAACATGACGCAAAAAAAAGTAAAAAAAAAAACACGTTTTAATATGGTGTTTGACGTATTTCTCGCAGATAGACCGAAAATGTTTAAGATTATTTTAGTAATATTATTATTTTAGGATTACAATTTGAGGTTAAGTTTCAATCTTCTTTTCGTAAAGAAAATGAATACTTAAGCTATAACCTCAATACCAACCAATATTTACTAAAGCCAAATAAAATGTAAAATAAATAATGTAAACAAACTGCCCATACTTTACCTTAAAATCACCTATTTTGTAAGTAGTTTTTTTTTACATTTTGATTAGTCTTATATTCTTATTTATTGCTTAATTACTTCGACCATGATCAAAGCTAACTAATAATAAGCTAGCTAATATTTATGGTGAAAAAATCAATTTAAAATTTAAAACATTTCATAATACAAATATGTCAAAATAATATAAATTACTTCTAAGTTTTTTGACATCTATTTCACATCTTATTGAGCTGACGTAATGACAAATAATTGTAGCAATATATTATCTATAAGTAAAATAAATATAACGAATACAATTTTTTAATTTTGCTATCACATATTACGCATTTTTAATTCTAAACCCTTTATTGCAATAACAGCATTAATAAAAAAGGCAGCAATAGATAAAATATAATATTATTGCTAACAAAAATTGCAAAAACTGCACTGTGTTTGACGAGGTTGGAACCTAAGCCAGTTTGCATCTCAGACCAATGCTTAACGCGTTCTGCTATCTGCACACGTAAGTTAGGTTTGAATTTTAGCATTGCCATAAACTGGCCAAGGTCAAGCGCATGATGCGTGTTGTCTAACAAAAGCGACGGAAATATATATTTGTTTCGGTAGTGAGGCGCAAGTACGCGACGATACGACAGTGTGTAAAACGCAATACTGCGTTCTCTGTGGTGTGTGTGCCGTGTTGTTTACACATACAGATCAACGGACTATACCGCGTGTTCACAGCAATATGATTCTTAACGTGCTTATGCACTTTTGAACGCTTACTGTACCTATAAGCATTGGATGGAGTGGAGTTGGCATATGCCAACTCCACTCCATCCAATGCTTCCCCCACTGGGCACATGCTCAGCGGGGTAATGGCGTAACACACTTACATACAATGGCAATGCCTTTCATTTTGACAGTTCAGTTACATTCATTATGTTATTCACGTTGTTGAGCAGACAAATTTTCTAAACATATGAAGCAATAGATTAGCAATTTCCTTCAAAATTCTTCGGATTGTGATTGAAAGTGTATTACGTAATTAGAGTGCAGAACTCACATTAATTTTGGATGGAAGAATCTTATGAATATACTTAGTAATATTTTTAAAATCCTTTAACAATTTCGACTCCACCCACTTTTCATAAAACTCATATCCATGCCACCATACATATTGGAAGTGAACCCTCCGGGAGGGGTTCCGGCATTACGTTTGCGCTAAAGTTAACCATCGCGGACGGTCAACGGCATTATGTTTAAAAACGTGTTATAAAACACCAAAACAAAGTAACATTTTGTTTTCATGGGGTCTTATCGCTATACGTAGTTTCCAAACTTTTAATTTTTTTGTGAATATTTGTAACCGTGAACAAAAATACAAATGCTTGGATTTTAAAACCAACGCTTATACTAATAAATCTTATAAAAATATACATCAGATTTTATTTTCACGGTTTATAATGCAGTATTTGCTAAGAAAAACATACATTTCAAATGAGCCCTCCGCGCGGGCTCACGGCATCCCATATGCGACTAGGTAAACCCTCTAGAAGGGCTCCCATCACTGAACGTGTTAAAAACTATGTCATGTCAATGAATGAAATAATTTTAAACATTGACACGACCAGAAACCAGTTATTTAACTTAATCTACATTTATTTTAATGACATTTTTATATCGTGAATGTGAAATGTAATAAATATTGCATTTGGTTTGAAGTTATAATAAAAGTGGTTATGTAGGTATAACATATCGATTTCATACATGTCGAACTTCATATAAAATTACTGTAGTACTTAAATTGTTTAGAAATGGTCAAAATTATAGGTATATTTGCTATTGTGTTGGTGTACTACTGTGAAATTAATGCAGGTACAGTAAAACCAATACTTCTTCTCTGTAACGACTATGTAGCTATGAAAATATGTACCTAATCTACCGCGTGGGGCACGTCATTTTAGACTGGACAAGCTATAGTGGATGTCTGCGTCTTTGTTCTCAAAAAAATAACTTCAAGGTTCCCTAGAGCCTTTTTTACAACACTTATACTACTTTCTAAAGAAAGAAAAAAAGAAAAATATTTTATTTGGGACACACAGGAAATACACACAGTAATAACAACTAAAAAGGAGCATCTAAAACTTACAACATTTTTCGAATTGCCGAAATGAAAAAACAAAATAAAAAATAATAAAAGACCTGTGCAAGGCCAAAAAGGCGTCTATCTCAGCATTGTCTGCGATATTAAAAAAAATAATTTCGCAGCGCTGGTATTTTGATAGGGCCCGCTGTGATGCCACGGACACATAAATCCCACTATGAGATTACAAAATAAATAAACAAAATAGAGAATCAAAGAACCATTAGCAAGTTAAAGTGAAAATGGGCCATACAGCTTATCATGGCAAAATTAGTCGTAGAATCGACTGTTGTGGGTATAACCTAGTCTGGTTATTGAATGGAAACCACGTTTATGCGGTACAATGTAATTGCCTGTGGCATACCATAATTTGTAACAGTAAAAGTTGAACCGTCTGTTTAGACCAGTGTTTTTCAAACTGTGGGTCGCGACCCCTTACGGGGTCGCAAAGCCTCTATAAAGGGGTCGCGAGGCTTCAGTAAAAGAAAAAAGTAAAAAAAAATTTTTTTTTTGTTGCTTTATTTTCCAGTAGAATTTCTTTTAGGTTGGTTACCAAACTTGCCTCATCTATAGTTACATATAAAAACGTATATTACTCTATTGGGAAATCCCAGTACCCTCATAAATCCATCAAATTATACGACATAAAATTTACTTAAAATATCCCCAAAAATCCATCGTATCGCTTTACCGTGGAGGCGTTTGGGGATGTAATATGTCTGTTAATTATGTAATTAGCCGATATGTAATTATAAATAAAATACAGATTATGAACAGTGGAGGGTAGGGTGCCGCGAATTTTTTTTTTCATACTAAGGGCGTCATGAAAAAGATTGAAAACACTGGTTTAGACGATATAAGTCATTTGTTGCTTCGATTTTATTGTATGCCACATGCGTGAAACTTGTATCGTGTTTATGGGGCTTTAGGTACGTCCTCAAGCAAGTATAAGTACGGATGCACTAACAAATCGAATAGTTATGTAGATCAAAGATTAGAGTTATTTCAGTCGGTCGTATTGTTAAAAATCGAGTAAGTAGATTATGTACTAGAGCCATAATCTAGGCAGTATCTACTTACCTAGAAGTTTCTTGCTCATTCACGCTTTAATGACTGAGTGTATTTGGATAAGACTAGGATTGCATACAGATCAGACTATGACAGGCCTTGGATTACCACATAAATAGGTACGATGGAAGAAGTTGCCCTAGGATGCGACGTCCGCCGCTCCCCATCCAGCAGGACCCGAAGTGGCAGCGCGTAGTGTTCCACGCGCGCCCCTATTTGACGTCGCGCGGGGGGAGTCTCACACCTCACTCCCCTCACCGACATGAAGTGGCCCGCAAAAGCGGTCCACCAGTCGGGTATCATGGAAGATCCACAAGATCTCATGATTCCTGGCCCAAGTGTGGGGAGGGAACACCGGGGTGGTTTTTGGACAGACCCTTTTGCCCGCCCCAGGGCGGAGAATATCTATGAGGATTTTCCACCCCGGAACAAAAAAGGATGCGACGGTAACCGCAGGTAACAGCTAGACAAAAGAAATATATTAATATAAAAATATTTTCCAGAGTTAGACAACTTACAGGATTGGTGAGTATTTTTTTATTGGTACATAAAATTGAATATACGGTATGAATCCAAAAGTGAATGATTTTTTTTATAGGAAAACGCTAACGACAGATGTGGGAAGAATATTGCCTTCGAAGAAAAAGTTTCTAGGCAAAAAACCTGGTGGAATAAAGCTCCGAAGCAATGATGCTCAAGCGCATAATAAGTAAAACATTCATTGATATTAATAATATAGGTACTTAATTCTTGTAACAGTTTTAAAATGGTTGAACGTAAACCGGAAAAACTAAGACGAGGTGACATTCGGTATGAAATAGTATTAATTAAAAAAAAAAAAAGTATATTTTCTTTTATACAGTGTGTCAAAACAGAAATCTGCCATAGAAACATAATTCTGGAAAGTCAACTAGAAGTGCATGTCAAGAAAAATGTTAAAACACTTTCCTGGGGTAGGTCTATACTCAGTAGCGGAGGGTTTCAGGCTGGTAGTCAGATGATGATGATGATTTTTTTGGACCAGGTTCACAACGGGGTTTCGAGAGGATATTAAAGATTCACATAGAGAAGACGTTCTGAGGAACGGTGAAGCTCATTATAATGATTCGGAACATAACGTGGTTCAGAAGCGTAGGTTTAAAAAAATAAATAGGGATAAGGAAAATAACCAAATTGATGAGCGTGATAATGAAAGAAAGAAACCTAAAAAGAAGAAGAAACATCACCATCATTCGGGAAGGGAAATGCATAAGAATAATAATTCAACAAGAAATAAGAAAATAAAACGATACAGTAATAAGGATAAAAATCGTCATAAAAAATTAAAAAAAGAAGAGAACCACAGCGGAAAAAGGAATAAGGATAAAAATCGTAGTAAATATTCGGAAAATCTAAAGGATATGAGTATGAGTTATAAAAGAGAAAAGGATCACATAAATACGAAGAAAAAGGTTAAAGATAAAAGTAAGGCCAAACAGATAGAAAAAAGCATGGATCGTAATAAGCATGCCACACGAGGGGGACCCATGAGAACTTCGAAAATGGGTATGATGACCCTTAGTAATAAAAATGATCACAAACATAAAAAACAGAAACTAAATAATAGTAAGGATAAACAGAGAGAAAAAAGCCAGGAACATAATAAGCATACCACAACAGGAGGATCCATGAGAATTTTGAAAATGGGTATAATGAGCCCTGCTAATAAAAATGATCACAAACATAATAAAAAACAGGAACGAAATAAAAGTAAGGACAAACAGAGAGAAAAAAGTAAACATACTATAGATACAAGTAAGACTGCCATAGGAATTGGCGGGTTAGGCGCTGCAGGCGTTGCAGCCTTGGTAGGAAAACCTCTGGAATGGAAATCCATTAAAGAACCGAAGCTACAGTCAGAAGAAGTTCTAACATCCACGACAGCTCCGAAGCCACCACCAGAGTCGGTCCAAGAACAAAAAGAGGTCAAACTGATCAAGCGTGCACGCTTAAATTTAAGGATGAAAGAGAGAAAAAGGTCTTACAAATAGTATTTTAATTTAAAATTGTATGATTATCTTCATAGTTATTGTCGATTTTAAACACTTTGCTCTGGGAAATTGGTATACAGTTATATAATGCAGTTATAAAATAATAATTCCTTAACATTTGGTCCGCCTCTCTAGACAAAAAAAAAATTAGTAGCTTGTTCGTGACCAATAGGATTTTCAGTATAACAGTTTTTTTCATCGTGCTGATTCTGGTATGGCTAATTCATGGCTAATAATGACACCGGCCAATAATTGTACAGGCAAACGCTTCTAGTCAACTCATACTCCGTATATTAGGACAATATTATTATTAGCATTAATTGCAGCAGACAGCAGGCGATAGATCCATGTCACCAGAGATGTGGATAGCAAGTAACCGACAATTTCAGTCCTCGGCATTTTTCGCATTTTTGTTTGTTTTACGAAAATTCTGTTTGTTGCTTTATTTGAAATGATTTCAGGGTAACGAGAATTATACCATTTTCTCTGAATAAGGAAGAAGATGGGTAAGTAATCTGAAGAAGATAGAAAAATGTTGTGCTCTCTCTCTATGGTCTCTGATGTAGTCTGTACTTGTAGAATAAGATTGCTCCTGTATCGTAGTTTATGGCCTGCGCAACTGGCGGACGGCAGGGGAGAACATCGAGGGGGATTCCTCTATCCACCAGCGCACATTGACAAGAAAAATCGTCTGCGATACCGCGAGCGTACGCCAGCTTACCAGAGAAGCCGCCGGCTTGCCGTGGCATGCGCCGGTATACTCCAAGGTCGATCACCGAGCATTGAAATATATACCTTATTTCGATTGGATAAGTAGACCTGGCAGACTCCAGCGCATACCGCCGCATACTGCCACATACCGTCGCCTTCCGCCGCAGTATCCTCCAGTAGTCTTCGATACTCTAGAGAACAATGCGCCGCGATGACCCAAGGTCAATCACCGAGCATTGAAATATATACCTTATTTCGATTGGATAAGCATTAAATTCAATTGATAAATTTAAAATCGTTTGCCGTCTCGTCCGCCAGTCTGCCCAGGCCATACTATAACACGTCATCATTTTAGAAAAAAGACGTCCACCGACGGACGAAGGCTTTCCCCACATAATAAATAAGCACACATATAATAAATATAATGTGTTTTCTATGCTTTTCATTCACATATAATCACTTTACTTATTCATTGTCTTAAAACTGCTAAATCTCTCCTTAAAATTTCTCTCTTTTGTCTTTTGTCTCTGCATCTCCCTAAAATATACAGGGCTTATGGTCCAGTTTTGTAAAGTATTTTTGTTTGACAATAAATAATTAAAGTTAAATATTATTTACACGATGAAAAAACAGTTTTAACGCTTTTATTTCAGAGAAAAACAAAACATTAGACAGAACTCGAACGGGAGTGATTCAGCAACAGCTGGGTCACCTCCATCGAATCTCAGTCCTTATGCTGTAAGTTATACCATATCTACAAAGTTACTGTTTATAATTTACATTGTTATAACCAGTTGAGAGTGAGTCGCACCAATCTTCTGTAAAATGAGCAACCGTTAGGCAAAACGTCGACATCAGTTTGTAGTAGTACCTACTTCAGTAGTGAACTTAACTTTTTCAGATAATGGCCCAAATGGAACTACTAATGAAAGAGTTTCCCAATGTGAATGCAACTGTCACGAAAGTTGGTCGCACTGTGGAATACAACGATATAGTACTCGTTAGTATTACTGCGAAGAAGCATGATGAGACTTATTTCCGAGCAAAAGAGAGCAAGTACGTTGATGACGTCCCAGAGAAGAAGATCATATTTATAGTCCATGGACTAACCGTGATGGGACTGAAAGACATGACAAGTCTGGTCAAAAGCTCGGAATTGAAATTACTCTTATCATATTACTTCAAACATTTAGATAAATTCGACTTCTTCCTAATGCCGCTGGCTAATCCCGATGGATACTCCGCTTCGCTTTCTGTAAATATATTTCGTTATTGTGTTTTGCTGCATATTACACTAACTTATAACTTCATTTTACCGCATTGAAGTTATTCTTATATTACTGTAAGTGCAAGAGTACTTGGTTGATAGTTAACTTAAAATGTTTTCTATAAAGTTATTCCAATACCACTATTAGGGTCTTACCTGCAAGCTTAGCATGACCAAAATAAAAACGGGTTTTGCCAACGCAATAATAAACAAAATGACAGATAAACAATCACAATCTGTCATTTTGTCTATTCTTCCGTCGACAAAACCTGTTTCTATGGTTGTCATGCGCGCAGATGGTCCAGAGTTAGGACCCTCACAATGTGTGCCGTGTTAGACTTATATCCTGTCAGACTCTTGGGGCAGCTGTTGTGTGAAAGCTGCCAAGTCCAATTACTGACATAACTGTTTGTAATGTCGGTGACCAAAGAACGACTGCCGTCTGTTCTGGTCTTAGTAGACATGCTGCTTTTTAGCATGCGTAACTGCTCGAAACAGCAAGACATAGAAAATACGCAATTTCCATACATACTTCCGCTCAAACGCAGCGAATCGCCAAAACTCTTAGAACTGACAGATGCAAAAAATAGCATGTCTACTAAGGCCCTAGGGTAAAAATTTATGTTTGAATGATTCATTCTGATGAAACACACATACAGCCCGAACGTACAATATGGAACAAGAATGTCTCCCCACAATCTGTGTGTCCCGGTGTGTTCGTGGACAGGAACTTCGACGTCGCGTGGAACCATACGAAGGCGGTTAGCTCTTGTAGTCAGATCTACCCCGGAGCCAGACCCTTCTCCGAAGAGGAATCGAAGGTCGTCCGGGATATATTCCACAACTTTAGTCATAAGATCCTGGCATATATACACGTACACGCCGGAACCTTTGATGATAAAGTTTTTAAGGTATTATCATTTTTTTACTTCTTTATAATGTTTAGGGTTTATTTGTGTAGTATTACAAGATTAAAAACTAGGATTGAAAAACTAGTTCAGATTGATGTGCCCTTGTATTTGTAGCATACTTAATAAGGTACTTTTTAGGGCGACGCAATTTTGTACCCTCGAGGCTATACCGAGATGCAGTCGGATGATGATAAGTACATTGACATTAAGGCCGAGGTCGACGAGGCGATGAAGAACGCGAGTTTCCGCGTCATGTCAGTGACGGTGGACACCCTCTCCAACTGGTACGGGGTAGTATCGGGGTCGAGTGTGGATTACGCCGCTACGGTGAGGAACTAAGTTGCTTCTTTTACTCAGGTGGCTGTTTATGACCTCTGCGGTAGACAGCGAACATTAAAAGGGGACTGGACTGGGTTTAATCCTTATAAACATAACATAATATAAAATCACGCCTTGTTTCCCCGAAGGGTTGGGCAGAGGTGTCCCTGTAGCAGGCACACCCACATTTCGCCAGTTATGTTTAAGTCCCATGTAATAGGGGGCGATCCTTATATGATATAATATTCTTATATTTGCATCGATTGGTACCATACAAATAAAACTTAAGAACTGTAATTTTTCTAGCTGACTGTACAATTTTTCAAAATCTGCACCTAAATTTAGTAACCAAATATTCAAATAAGCTAAGGACAGTGTGCTGAAAACGTTTTCCTGTAGGTACAACGGTTATGGTAAATCCAGTAAAAAGTATATTTTTCTTAAAATTGCCAGGTCAGATTTTGATGCACTTTGGACAAGGGTATAGACCATTTCCCATACAAACACCAGTCTCCTTTCTGTCTTTTGAAGAGAAAACTTCTTTAGGCACGTTGGGCATTTTTGAGATGGGACTAAACTATTGATTTCGCGACACTGTTACGACACCAGCTTTTGACCATTAAAAAGACATTAACGCGCGATACACTATTTCCTGAACAATAAAATTGTTCAAATTTTCACGTCTGTCCGTACTCCCGGAGTGCCACTGTTTTTTTTTTGCAAAACTAGTGAATAGACAGTCGTCGTTAATCTATTTAGATAAATTTTTTTAATCCTCGAAATCATTAAAATATTTCTTAGCTATATTAGAGGAGAAATGACTATTTCACGGAAGCATAACTAACGATTATTATATATATCGTATTTAAACATAAGCTGATCAATATGCAGTCAATACGTTATAAATCTAACTTATTATGTCACTCGTAACGGCCGCGACTTACGAATTGTGGTCTAAGGTTTAAACCTAGACAGGCGCTTTACTTTGTGTTAATCATTTCTTCACCACTGCTCTCAAAATGGTGAAGGAAAACATCGTGAGGAAACCGGCGTGTCTTAGAACCAAAAATTCGATGACATGTGACATCCACCAACCCGCACTGGGCCCGCGTGGTGGATAATAGCCCACTCCCTCTCAACAAGAGGATGTCTTTGTCCCAGCAGTGGGAACATTATAGGCTGATTATGGTAACGTAATATGATTAATTTGGCGCGAATTGAATCAAGGTCGCATATTGAACTGATGCCAAATTGAATGTCTAATGGTCTCCTAACTGGCTAGGGGGAAGACGTACTACATACCCTCTTCTCTACGTGGAACACGAGCGTAATGTTATATTATTTCTAGGTGTTTGGTATTTCTTACGCCATGGAGTTCGTGATGCAGCTATATGATAGTGAGAATTTAAACAACAACGCGCTGACGGAGATATGGAGCCGGCTCATTGACGCCACTTTTAATAAAATGTGGAAGAGTCTGCAGAAAGTCAGCGACACGAGAAGATTCGATTAAAGAATAAATTTCACAACACTTTGATAACGACAACTGTTAATAAATTAGTTATTATATTAGATGTTAATAAATTAGTTATTATTATATTACATATACGTACCTATTCTTCGTTATAAAACTCGTTACATAACTTGAAGACTGGCAGCCTCTTTGGTCTAGTGGTCCTAAGTGTTACTGCCGAGCAAGAGGTTCTGGTTTCGATTCCCGGGTAGGGCAGTGTTATTGGGTTTTTCCATCAGGAATTTCTCAGTAGCAGCCCGGAGTCTGGATTTTTGCCCGGTTGATGGCAATAGGCTCGCCCCTTGTTACATGAGACTAAGTGGTCCTAAGTTCGATCCTATATGGAAAAAAAGTTGGGAGGTGTCGTGGGACATCCGGTTGGAACGAAGTTTCTTTTGCTGTATATTATGTATTAATAGTATAAGTTTTTAGCTTCAAAAAATTTATACTAGATGGCTCTGTTTTAAAAAACAAAAAACTTTTTTAACTTGAAACTTGAGACCTTTAATTAAACTGACGTTTTCGGGCATAACGCTTTTTCTTTACGTGACGATTTCTACCAGTCAACTCCTACCGCAAGCCGCGTTAAAGAACTTCGTTCCAAAAAATAGTCGAGTTCCGATTAAAACTTTCGCACTCATTATAATAATCAATCGAATAGTAACCAAGCTTCAACGATGGAGCAGCTCTACCTAGACAAAACTGATGTGCATGTGGCCAATGAACTGAGAAGACGTCGATTGCAATAAATCGCGATTGATAAAGGAGCTTTTGTTATGTTATGTAATCTTATATTATCTTATGCTCCGATGGTGTAAATAAAATATTAAAAACAAAGTTTATAAAATTCCAATAGTAACCAATTAAGCTTAATGTCAGAACAAATTAAAGATAATTCGGTTCAATTGATTAAAAGTCTTCGATGTAACAAGATGTCGTTTGGGTTGGGGTTAAAAGACAATAATTACCGTCGCATCGCAGCGGGGGGTTGAGATACAAACACTAATAATAAAGATACGGCTTCACCGAGGGACTGTTGTCTGCATGAAACGAAATTATGTCAATGATGATTTAATAAATGGAATAGGTACTTACTTATGTGTCATTTTTGTAAGTCTGTTTATAATCGACTTCAAAAAAGGAGGAGGTTCTACATATGTTCCTCTGTTTGTATTTTTTTTTAATCTTCGATATTTTGGTCAATTGTGACCCGATTTTGAAAATTCTTCTATCATTTGGGAGAGGAAGCTTACGCGGTAGTCCACTATCAATTTCGTTAACTTTGCTTTGGTAGTTTTTGAGTTAGCTTCACTAATACGTATTTTTTCCACTTAGTCTATGTGTGTAATGTAATAATAACCTCCAGTCACTGTTATTTACATATCAGGCAGTATTCGAATTTGTGTGAGTTACCCCACAGCAAAAGAGAGAGAAAAAAAACACAAATACAAAAATACAAAACCAAAGACACCGACTTCGAAATTAAAGTATTAAGCGTTTTTTTGGAAGTCGGTTGTTTTTTGTTTTCTTACTTACTTATTGCAAAACACAACATCTACACTTTGTGTGTGTATCCGTTAGTGCGCTTTAACTCGAGAAAAAATTACCTGATTTATATGATTTTTTTTTTAATAAACAGGCAAGTTATAATTTCTGGCTTCTAAGAAAGAAAGAAGGAAATTACGTTTATTTGCGGTAAACATGACGCAAAGAAAGAACAAAAACATGAAAATAATAATTAATCAAATCAACAATCAACTCAGCCTATCGCAGTCCCCTGCTAGACATAGGCCTCTCCCAGGCTGCGCCACCATACCCTGTCCTCCACCTTGCGCATCCAGTAATAAGAGGCGGGGTAATTGCGTTACACACTCTCAATACCGAAGCTTTAAATGCTTATTAAATTACGTATTTAATTTTTTATTCCTCTAGTGGGATTTATTTTAAGTCCGTAGTTGTGTCCATGGCATCACAGCCGGCCCTTCACAAGACCAGCGCTTCGATATTTGTTTTTTTTTTTTCAAATATCGTAGTCTTTCTGGCTTCGCACAGTTCTTCTTTTTTGTTAGGGTTCCGTACCCAAAGGTTAAAACGGGACCCTATTACTAAGACTCCGCGGTCCGTCCGTCTGTCTGTCTGTCCGTCTATCACCAGGCTGTATCTCATGAAACGTGATAGTTAGACAGTTGAAATTCTCACAGATGATGTATTTCTGTTGCCGCTATAACAACAAATACTAAAATCAGAATACAATAAATATTTAAGAGTGCTCCCATACAACAAACGTGATGTTTTTGCCGTGTTTATAGATAATGGTACGGAACCCTTAGTGCGCGAGTCCGACTCGCACTTGGCCGATTTTCTTCGCTATTTTTTTATTCTTATTGTTTTCATGATTTTGTTGATAAATTTTCATTTTTTTATTGATGTATTTCCTGTGCGTGTTCCAAATAAAATATTTTTCTTTCTTTCTTTATTCATTTTGACAATTCAACAGTATTTATTGCGTTCTTTAAATTGTCGAGCAGATGATTTTTTCCAAGATATGAAGCACTCGATTACGAATTTCCTTCAAAATCAGATTGAAAAGTGATTGTTACGATTGAAAGTTACAAAATTGGGGTTACTCACTTTTCAAGCTACTAAATAAGATGAGTCCTTTAAAATTCTCGACAGCAAGTTACATTAAGTACACACATTTATAAGCAACCTGTATCAACAAAACATTCCACGTTCGGCAAATAATGACGAATATGATGAGTGATACTTTCTCTCGCTTATTTATATCCCGTGCTTCATCGATTATCGTGTCAAAATATTTAGTTCAAACAAGTCAGTTAAATTCAGCTCGCGCTTTACATTGCAGATTAGTAAGTTTTAAGTTATTTCAGTCTTGATATAAAACCGGCAATGTATTCGATAGTCATCAATTCTGTAGTGTAATGTTAAGTATGTCAGGTTTGTTGTCGCTGGAACTGGTTCTGCATACAAAAAGACTCATGAGAGAGAACGCGAAGAAAGTGAACGTGTCGTTTTCGTGGTTCTTAAACGTTTGTGTTTGTTGTCACTTTTGTTTAATACCATCCTTTTTTGGCCGTTATTCGGTGAAACAAGGCGACCGTGATGCACGTGATTGGTCCCGTTCGACAAACCGTTTCTGAAGACCAACAGATTTATTAATGTACTAGACAAACCGTGTTGCTGGCGATGGCAGTTCCCATCGGCACAAATGACGAACTTCCATACAAACTCTCTTTCTCTTATTTAACCTCTTTAGGGGGTGATTTAAAAGGGGCTTGTGGCTAACTAATACCAGTCACACGGGTCGGTCGATCAGGGTAAGCTATGCTTGCCGCAGTTGGTCCGTGTATGGGTGACCATCTTTACATACCAAGACCTCTCCGTGCCTCGGAAAGCATACGCTAAGCCCGTCCCGGCTGTCATTTGTAGATCTTTGACCGTTGTTACGGGTCGTCAGAAGCCTGAAAATCTGACATCCAGTCTATCAAGGGGTTTCGTGTTACCCCCCGTAACTGGGTTCTGGAGGTCTGATAGTCCATTTAAATACTGGTATTCAGCTGCATCCGGTTACACTGGACTGTCAAATACACACAAAAAGATTTTTTCAAATCCGACTGGTACTTCCAGAGATTAGCATGTTCAAACATACAAAAAACTCTTCAGCTTTTAATATTAGTATAGAAAATATGAACCAAATTATCGTTACTTTTGATCAGCACTAGTAAAGTCAAATGCACTGGATTTAACAGGCTTAGGACATCTAATCCTATAACAAGACCGCTGCCTTTACGTTCACGGTGAGGATGATGAACAGATGAAGTAATGATGAAGAATGTTTGTCGTTGATGAGTGTCGATATATTTTTGAAGCTTTGTACACGTAACATTTCTTGTTTAAACATAAAATATATCCTACAAGCTGTTGCTCGCGACTTTGTCGGCAATCCAGAATAAAAAATAGCCTTTGTCCTTACCCAGATCATGGTCTATCTGTATGCCAAAACAAACAAACAAACAAACAAACTCACTCTCGCATTTATCAGGGGACGCGGCGGTGCCTCCGCCAAGTCGAGCAAAACAAACACAAAGGTACAGCCGTTCCATCTTTTCTCGAAACTATTCAGGACATTTTCAACTCTCTGTAATTTCGTTGTGGATAAAGCTAGAAGTCTAAATTTTCAGTGACCAAGAGGGCTTAGTATAACTAGGTAACTATTGCAGGTCAAAGTTCCTTAATTTTTTCATTGACTCACCGATCATCAATTGAGTGTAATCATTACAATTTTCAAACAAGATTTTGACATAATATCCTTACAGTATGTGAAGTATTGATTTGATCAAACACGTTATTCACGGTACGCCAATGCCACGGTAAATTAAATGTAGATTCCATTGTACCTACTTAATTCTTCGCTTGTTATGGGAGATTTCACAGTAGGTAGGTACTTTAATGTTCTTAATATTTTATAGAGAAATAATAGAACTTATACTTATTTTCTTTAAGTCTAATTCTTGGTTTTTGGTAGCCATCATACCATAAAAATTTACAATATTTTTTAAATATTAGCAAAATTGCGTAAGATATTACAAAAATGTGTATGAGTTACAATTTATAATCTACTATTCTTTCGCATTTTTACAAGTATAACAAAAAGCATGAGGGATATGTATAAAGTGTAGACTTATCACTACAAATTTATATAAAAAAAAAAAAAAAAAATTATTGTCGTATCGCAGTTCAACCTAGGAGGTTGTCAGCTGCTTAACCGGACTTTCCTGTGGCTGCCTCAATAAATTAAGGCCTCCAGCCAGGGCATAAAACTTAGAAACTAAGCGACTACCTGTGTGCTAAAGCACCCCCTGTGGGGTGCGGACCTCGGCTTAGGGCATCGCTGGGGGAGGATAGCAAGGGACAGGCCGAATCGGATTAATTATACGGGGTTATTGGTTATACGTCGGCAATTCGTTAAAGGGATGTAGGAGAGCTCATTTGCAACCAAATTACCCCTGATGATCCCTATGCCAATGTCAACCATTTTCAAGTAATTTGACTTTTTTTTTTAACTATGAAGTAAAAATATAAAATGTACCCAATAACCCTGATATACAGGGTTAATGGTTAATACGTAAGCATTTTCAAGTAATTTAACATTTTATATTTTAAAATGTATGAAATAAAAAAATGTAAAATGTAACCAATAACCCTTTTTTTGGGTGGGAATTTATCAAATAACTGGAGGGCGTGTCAGACTGCTATCTAAAACACACCCGTGTTCCTTGAGTTGCTTGTATGTTGCTAGGGTTGGGTTAACAATTTTCGCGTAATTTGACATTTTATATTTTATTTCATTCATTTTAAAATATAAATGTCAAATTACTCGAAAATTGTTGACATTGGCATAGGGGTGATCAAGGGTAATTTGGTTGCAAATGACCTCTCCTATATCCTCTTATCGGATTGCCGACGTATAACCAATAATCCTGCATATTTGTAAGGTTTTTCCCGTTATGTGGCTTAGAGTTTTGCAGTACACGCGGACTTGTAAAATTTACAGTAAATTGGCATTGTAAAGTTTTGTGGTACAGGGCCAAGGAGTTCATGTCAAGTGATTCGCTTGACTGGTTGTTATTTCCATCAAGCAATCACAACAAGAAAACGGCAGATTTAGCGATCACGGATTATTTCAGGTTTACAGGAACAGAATATACCTACCTAATAGTGGGTTCACATTATATGTGAAATGTAACATTCGTTGAAGCGAACGTGCCGTTCATACACATGGTTATTGGTTATATGTCGGCAGTCCATTAAAAGGGATGTAGGAGAGGTCATTTACAACCAAATGACCCCTTTTGACTCCTATGCAATTGTCAACAATTTTCGAGTCATTTGACATTTTACATTTGAAATGAGTTTGTATGTAGCTTTTAAATACATGCAATGTACTTGTCTTAAAAGTTCAATGCACTCTTGATGACCCTGTGAGTGTAACAAAATTATATTTATTCAGTGCTTTAGCTTCACAAAGGAGATCGTCTCAGTCCTTTGAAGATATACTAGAGATGTACATACGGTACGTAAAATAATACTGCAACCACGAAATAAGCTTTAGTGTAAGTCAATGTGAGGTAGGAACATTAAAATAACATCTTATTTTTATCTAGCTCCTACTTTTTTAGGGTTCCGTACGTACGAATGAAAAAACGAAACCCTTATAGGATCACTCGTGTGTCATGTCCGTCTGTCACAGCCAATTTGCTCCGCATCTAATGGACCGATGAACTTGAAATTTGGTACACGTGAATTTCTGTGCCCCAACACCGACATGCAACATAAATAAATGATTTTTAATATAGGAGGCAATAAGAAAATTTAAAACAAAAGTTTTGCAAACTGTATCAAATGAAAGGGCTTACTGTGAGGGTCTCAATTTTTTACAATAATGTTAAAATTATTAAGGATATAGATGAAAATTGACCATTTCAAACTTACGACTACAATATAACAATAAAAAAATACAGAATATAGTACAATACTCACTTATAGATAGCAGGACAACCTATTAGAAGTATGTGGTCTTAAAATAAAATGGTAAATTTCTAAATACTGTGCGTACACACATTTGCAGTTGGAATGTATCGGAGAACATGTTTTTTATTCAAAATGTGAAAGTTTGTTCTTGGGATAAATTCATCCCAACTACGGAACCCTTCACTGTGCGTGGTCAGACATGCACTTGGCCAGCTCTTTCTTTAACAGAATGGCCATTTCTCAATTCAGGAATAAGTCTGATATGTCCCAGAATATCGGATTTTCGAATTAAAGAAGAAGCTTTTGACCAGTGTTGGGATAACAAGTATAAGGTACCTAATTAACTAACAATAAGTGCAGATAGAGAGTGGAAGTGGAAGGAGAGAGAAGAGAGAGAGGTGGATATGCAGGCTTACAATAATAATATGGTCCTAAATACGTACGTAGATAATATAGTTCCAGATTTTATTATATGCCTTGTCATTTGACCAAATCTTTATTACGGAATCAATCACACGACCAATCGTTTGATCTCAAACTATCGAAGATCGTCGGAAAGTTATGAAATTAAATGAAATTGTTTTTTCTGTAAATAGGATATCGGAATCACTTTTACACGTCATATTAAAAAAATAAAATAAAAATAAGCTAGTTGAGTTCGGCGTTTCCTATCTGACTACTCTGAGATGAAAGGCCGAAACAAACTCAGAGGTCACAGTCTCTTTAAAGTCCAGACATAATCTTGGTCAGGCCATATGAGGACCATGTAGATTAGTGTCTGAAATGGTCTTTTGAGGAAAGAACCACACAGATTTCAGTGAACCTGTCCAGTCAGTGCAAGCATTTGTCAGTAATCGTAGAGATCAACTCGACGAACAGTACCAAAGAAAAGACATTTAGGCCGCATAAACTACTCAAACTTCCAGACCATCTTTAAAAGTAACTGAGAAATGAAAATAATAATGATATCCACATAGTCCGCACATTCACAATAATTAATTAAAATAATATAATACTTTACAAAGTAATCATGTCATTTTGAATATAATATTCAATGTTACAGTACCATACTGTCCCGGAGAACATCCTTATCTGATGCAAGGAGTGACCGATGGTTGTGGTTGCACGTCATGACAATAACTACGTATGAAACCGTTAGCATGTAGGCGGTAACCGGTACCAGATCGGTTCACTAAACTTGGGTTATAATATATTATGTCGTTCATTTGTTTACTGTTACGGTATTTTTATCCTGACTCATGTGGCTGAATGGAGAACAAATTACTTCTGTCTTCGTATAAAAGGAACAGAATTATTTCGAAGTAATACAGTAAGGAAATTTTATTGTTAAGCAAATTGCAACTCCACATCAATTTGCCGTGTTATAGCCATTTAATATTACTGAAAAGACTCCAGCAAACATAAGACAGTTTAGGTGCAGACAATTTTCGTGAAGGTGCAGACAATTTTCGTGAAGTTTTCATAGAAACTGTTCCACAAGAGTCACGTCGCGTTTGTCTGCGGGAACTTTCAAAAATTGACAGTTGTAATTTGAATATACTGACAATTTAAGTTGGTAGTCATTATGAATTAACTTGAGTTTACGCACTTATTGGTCCATTTGTATCAGCCGAAAAATTAGTTGAATGGCGGACGATTGGTGTCATCTTTTTCAAGCAGTGGACTGCTAGGCTGATGATGATGATGATATCATTATCATTTCAGCTGAAAGACGTCCACTGTTGGACATATACCTCTCCCAAGCACCGCCACTTTGACCGGTTCTGTGCTTCTCGCATCCAGCGGATTCTTACGGCCTTCACAAGGCCATCAGACCATCTTGTGGGGAGCCCTTCCAACGCTACGTCTTCCGGTACGCGGTCGTCACTCCAGAACCTTTCGGCCCCATCGGCGATCTGTTCTGCGAGCAATGTGCCCTGCCCATTGCCACTTAAGTTTGGCAATTCTTCGGGCTATGTCAGTTACCTTGGTGCTCCTGCAGATATTTTCATTATGATGATATTATGCTAGTCCAAAAAAAAAATCTCTTACTGAACAGACAGCTGTGCTGCTGGAGAGTTTGTTGCACCACTTCTTCTTCCCAGCTAGGCGAATCACTAGGAAGTGGTAAAGGGTGGGCGTTTTAGCGCTGTCATAAGTAATTGTGACGTCCAAAATGTCTATTTTGAATAAATGACTTTTGGTTTTGATTGATTTTGAAAAGGAATTGTTGCTTTATGAATTATTTACATCGTGGGATCCTGGGTTCGTTCCCCAAGTCGGGCATAGTGTTGATGCGTTTTTTTCCATGGTTAATGTCTCAGTATGCATATGGGGATATATCCATCCATACCCATATACATTGGCCATCAACACACTATGTATGTGACCATAAAGTTTTATATATTGGAATGCTTTTAAATTTTATTACGGATTAATATGAATGGACAGTCGTGTCAGTTATAAAAGCATTGTTAAACTAATTGATGGATTAGTTAAGTGGAGTTGGTTGTATTGCAGCTTTTAAATTTGGAACGATTCATCATCGGAATGCTATCGAAACTATAAGCCTACCCGAATTTAGGTGTAGCTATGACCTAGATAGCTTTTTTTGTGTTAGTTATTGATTACCGAATCTGTGCTCCTTCACATATACGCTTGGTATGTACATCGTACGTAACGATAAAGTTAAAACAGTATGCATTGTTACGGATATCCAAATATACCACTAGCTTCCGTCAGCGGCTTCACTCACGTGATTATCTTTATAAATTATAGCCTATGTTACTCAGTGAAATGCTACTAATTTTAAAAATCAGTCCAGTGGTTTTAGAGTTTATTAATTACAAATAAAAATACAAATAATTTCTCTTTAAACTTAGCCGACGTTCGCACGGACGTAATAAAATCGCGGCGGAATTTTATCGCGCACCGGATTTTCAACTCTCTGCTTAACACCGATAGTTGAACAGTATGTTTTTTCGACGCGCTGGAATGGACTCTGTTGGATTTTCAACTCTCGGTGCTAAGCAGAGCGTTGAAAATCCAGTGCTCCTAAAATCCCGCCGCTATTTAATTACGTCCGCACGATTAGTATAGATTACACCTGTAGGTAAAGGTGTTTGGTACAGCCTTATTTCATCAGTTATGTTTAAGTCACATGTAATGGGAGCGACCCTATTGCCATTTACCGGGCACAAATCCAGACTACGAGCGAGACACTCCTATTTGGGAAAACCCACTTGACCGTCCTGGGAATCAAACCCAGAAACAACAGCAGTCTAACATCATCAACTAGTCATTGGCAATCGACGACCTTAAATACATAGGTACTCGATTAACAGATTATTCAGCAAGTAGTCATAACTGAAAAACACTAAAAAATCTTTCATCTGCATTAATGCAACAAAGCGTATAATTAATGCGAAATCGATCACGTTTAGCTGTTGGGAAGTGAACCGGACTCGATATTATTTTCCGATAGCTAAAAAGTTAACACGGTTCTATAATCGATTTTGTTAATTGGTAGATACTGCCCTATTCCTTAAGGTGGCAAAAAGGTAGAAAAAGGGAATGCTCAAAGGGGTAACGAGTCGATTGCATTAAAAAATGCATAACAATTTGAACTTTTCCAAGAATAACAAAGGCTGGGATGGATTTGGCAAAAACAGGCCTACAGGTGTAACTATAGCAATATGCTAAAAATAAAATACACAACGGTTTTCGTCAATCTCAAACTCAAAAAAATTATTTCAATTAAACTATTTACAGGCACTTTTGAATAGTCAAAGAGTCGGTCAGTTAGTCAGAAAGTTGAAGCTAGTTGCCCATTTCAAAACGTAGATTTCTATGGAGAAGAACGGGCAAGAAACACCAAGGACACCCACTCACTTCACTTGAGTGTCTTGGTCGCTTCCTTTGAGTACTGCCGGATACAGCTGAATACCAGTATTTTACATGGAGCGACTGCCTATCTGACCTCCACAACCCACTTACTGGGTAACAAACTTTGTGGGAATCAAACCCTGAACTAACAACCTCCTCCTTCCAAATTATACATACATAAACTCACGCCTTCTTCCTATGGGGGTAGGCAGAAGCTACGGAAGGCCACCTATTACAATCCTTACATACTCCTTTTACCTCGTTTACGTTCAGACATCTGGTCATACATGCACGCCGGTTGCGAGTACTACGCACCTGGCCTTTCTGAAGAACATCACCAATAAGGTCATTATATGTCCTCCTAGGGCGTTCCATCCCGGCTTTTCCACTCACATCTGCCATGTTACTACCTATTGTTAGTCACCTTACATATATCCTCTCAACATGACCAAACCATCTAAGGATAGTCTTTTCATTTTTTGTCACTACATCTTCTTTTAAATCACACTGATCACTATCATCATTATTCTAAACCAAACCATATTAGTTAAATATTACTTATCTATACAGGGCGGCAGAGCCATCGAAGCGAAAACTGTTACCATGGATTCAGCATATGATTCTGAAACACCCGGCATTGAAATTTTTCGTCGGTTATTTAAAAAAAAAAACTGTTGTTTCATAGAAAAGTGCAATACCTACGCGGCCAAATGTATATAAGAGCAGTTTTTTTTTTAAATAACCCACGAAAAATTTCAACGCTGGGTGTTTTAGAATCATGTACTGAATGTTTTGTCCCTGCCACCCTTTATATCTATTTCAGAATAATTTTGTAGTATTCAATTTCACAATAAGATCTCTTAACTACCTGCGTGGATTAATTCTAAGTTGATACAATTAGTCTATAATAATTGCAAGAGGAGTATCTGTGATTACAATTTCCTAGGAAACACATGAGCCGAGGTTTGCATTCCGACCAGATAATACTGCCTACTGAATTGGTTGGCTAGCTCCGGTATTTACCTGACTGCAGGCACAGTATTTCGATTAATAGATGGATGGATCATACTGTTTATTGTATGTGCCTACTAGCGATTCGCCCCTGAATCGCACAGTTTTTACGATTTGACAAAATATCGATCCAACCAAACGGAACCCTATTACTAAACCTCCGCTATCCGTCAGTCCGTCCGTTTGTCTGTCGGCGGGCTGTATTTCATGAACCGTAATAAGTATACAGTTGAAATTTTCACAGTTTGTGTATTTAAATTAAATAAAGTTAATAATTAAAGGGGGTTCATAAAAGATACGTCTTTTTTGGGCGTTTTTTGCTCGACCATAATACGGTACGGAGACCTTCGTGTGCGAGTTCGACTCGCACTTGGCTGGTTTTCTACTTAATTGTTTTTCCGTGTAAAGGGCATATTAAAAAGGAGTATGTGATATTGTAAGATTCGCCGTTTGTGCGAGCCTCATGTTTGTTGAAGTAATCCTTTAAATCTCTCGGAGATTTGAACTATGAACTCACTTGTGCATACTGGCATTGAAAAATGGGCCTAGTGTTATAAAATGATTGACAAAGAAGTTCATGGAAAAATCAGAAAGGTTGTAATAATGGAAAAGTAGTTTTTACTAAAATAATTACTAATAAAAAAGCCAATTGATATTGTACTTAGAATTACGCACATGATTTTTGAGTACCTAATTATTTAATTACAGAATTTTACGAGAACTTCTTTACGACCAATTAACAATATACCGTACTTTTACGTCCTTCGTACATGTGTTATTCTTATTAGGGTTGCTGTTTACCGTTACGGTCGAAGAGATTCCCCTGTGGCCTGGATCCGAGCTGCTTGCGCGGGCGCAGTGCACGATATCATACGGCGACGCGCACACGCGTGCACACTCGCCGACTATATTTTTTAAACTTCTTTTTTAATTGAAAGTTTACAGTCTCGTGAATATTGTTAATGAAGTGTACAGTTATGGCGCGTTTGTTATTTGTGTTTGGTGAGTGTGAAAGTTTTTTTTACAAAGAAAGATGTAAGGAAATAAGAGTTCATGTTTAATCTTCGACTTTTTGTATTTTATTGAAGATTAATTGTGCATCTACATGTAAAATAGATTAATGGCTAACATGTTCGTTACGATCCTTTTCCTTACGGGAAGAGATAGAGCTCGCAGCCAGCAGTTGCTTCGTGAGTTAAATTCACTTTCACCTGTAACTTTTGGTTCAATCGGAATATCGTGAACTGCTGATTAAGATGAGAAAAATTTTGTTGTAAGTTTTTATCTAGTACAGGTTTAGCTAAATTAATAAATTATAAACTTGTAGGTACTATTTTCGTACAAGAGATCTTCGAATTCAAATGAATCTTAATCTATTTCGCGTATCAATATTTAAAAGATGATTTTGTGTCAAATTCTAGGATTTTTTTTTAAACCAGTTAATAACCAATAAATAACTAGAAAAAATATTTAAATGATAGTGAAAAACGCATCAAAATTCGTTGCGTAATTTTAAAGAACAACGCGGTCACACAGACAGACAAGAAATGCGATTTTTATTTATAATGTGTATGTATAGTTAAAGATTACTGAGACAGTAATTATAAAAAAAAAACAATGACAGGAATTACAATTTACTATCTTCGCCAGTCAACTGCCAGTAAAAAAGTCATGTGAAATTCATTTGTTTTTCTTATCGTTTTTCTAACCACTAACTTCTGCAATTTCACAGTTTTGCTTTTTCTACTGCTATAGGTTATTAATTTTCATAGTCTTGCGAAATGTCGTTTATGAAAAACTAGGTTTCATGTAAAAAAGAGTAGGAAGATGCAAAGGTATTCCAATTAATATTATTAATGCGAAAGTGAGTTTGTTTGTTACGCTTTCATACTAAAACGGCTGAACAGATTTGGATGAAATTTGGCACATGGGTAGAACATGACCGGAATGAGGACATAGGGTACTTTTTATCCCGATATTCCCGCGGTTTCACCCCCGTAAGTCTCCATAGACTTACGTGGGTGAAACCGCAGGGCGCTGCTAGTTTAATTATAATATTAGGTAAACTTTTTTCACAGAGCAAAGAAAAAGAAAGAGCGTAGATTATAATTAAAGTTCTTAGTATTACAAAATTATAATAAGTATTATAAGTGTAACATAATTAAACGTATATCTCACAAGGAACCTCGCACCTTTCTCCAGTTTTTTTTTTATGGGGTGGGTGAACAGAAACTACTGAAAGTTAGCCACAAGTCTTTTATTTATAAAATAAAATAAAATACTTGTTTTAGAACTTTATTATTCCTCATTAAAAATTAACAATACTTTACTTACCTACTTAGAAACTAAAGACGATGGATAACTATCTCATACAAGCTTGGCCCAGAAATGAACACAAATAAAACAAAAAGTAATATGAAGATACATTAGTATTTCATAGCCCTGTATATTTTTGTTGTATTAACTTTGTGGAGGGACATAAGACCCTTCCCAAATCTGATGACTTCAAAAAATAAATTTAAAACTGTCGATCGCCGAGTAATCTATTGTCTTCCAGCAAATTGAATTCAGTCAAATCATAATTCATTTGCTATGCCCCAGTTTATAGAAAGTTGGATCCCCGTTGGAAACCAGGCAAATTTAAAGTGGTTCGAGATGCCACTTACCATTGTAGCCGAGATAAACTGTAATGCGAAAATCCATGGTCCAAGAAAAGCGAAGTCACTCAGAAATGCAAAAAGATAACCAGAAATACAGCCAATGATATTTTTTTACAAATCACAAGAAATTATAACAAAAAATTCATGACGCTGTCATACGCAGCTGCATAGAGCTATGAATAAATAAATAAAATAGAAATCGCTAGACCTTATTACTTGAGTGACAAGAAGGGTTATCTTTTTGGTAGTTATGCCCTATGTATGTAGGTTTCCTTATATTCTCGTAGCATTTGAATGATTGACATGTCGTTAGGTTTATGGTGACCGCCCAGAACGTCACGTAACTCTCAATCGCAATCCGAAGGATTTTGAAGGAAATTCCTAATCCAATAGGTGACGTTTCACAAAAATCAACATGGCGGACTTTCGAACACATTATGTTGACTCGTGAAAAAAGTTATTACTACGTCCAAATAAAGGGCTCGACGAGACGATCCCAAAAATATGACTTATGATGACCAGGGTCATTATTCTATTTTTCGGAATCGTCTAGTATCTACGTTAAAAAAAGTGTAAGTAATAAAGATTTTGTGTCAAGTAAGATGATATTAAGTATTATGTAATAAAAACTGGCCAAGCGCGAGTCGAACTCGCTCGCAAACTGTAATAGGGTTCTGTTTGGCACCCTTCGGGTACGGAACCCTAAAAATTACAGTTGACAGTGTAATCAGTGTCGATAACAATACAAAATCTATTGTCTCGTTAGTGACAGTTAAACTCTTAATCGACCTTCGTTGCTGACCGTACTACGATCTTCACAAGAAAATGTTGCCATAATTACCGTCCTTGGCAAATGGATTAGTAATGGTACCTGCCTACCTATGTTAAATTGATATTTTCTTTACTGTGTGGAACTATCATCGATTTCCACAGTAGCTACATATTGAACAAATGTTAGTTCAAATATAACGAAAAATGTAAGATACCTATGAAGACTTTACTCCCCTAGAATAAACAGACTCAATTTTTGAAATATGATTCTGCCCTTGCAGCTTTTAATGAGGTTGTGAAATTTGACAGATGTGATAGATAGTACAGCTTGGCAAAAAAGAGTCTGCACAAAATGAGGGCGCCACTATAGCACTTAGGTGACTTCGAACGCCAAATGAGCAAAAGAATTTAAACAAATTGTTATAAACGCTGCTTGTGGGTGACTCAAAACCTACTAGCACTTGTCGGCAAAGGTGTACCATCACCATAGTTCTGCATTACTTAAGTAAAATATTTAGTTCCAAATGTCACCACGTCAGACTCTTTTATGTCGATCTGTTTATTAATGGACATCAAAGATATATTAAAAAGAAAATCCCAGTACCTAAACCTGTAACCAACTACTTAATATTATTAGTTTCTTTTTTATATCGTTGCATACACTTCTTAAAAACGAACTAATTATTATATTTATTTACTAGTGGCGCCCCGCAGTTTCACCTGCATAAGTCTCGATCCCGTGGGAATATCGAGATAAAAATCATCCGATGTCCTAACCTATGTCATGTTCTACCCTTGCGCCAAATTTCGTCCAAATCCGTCTAGCAGTTTTAGCGTGAAAGCGTAACAAACAAACTCACTTTTGTATTTATAATATTACTACTTTTTGCCCGCGGCTTCGCACAAGAACGTGCTACCAAAATTCAGAGTATTTTATATCCTAACCGTATTCCTTCATTCGTTTCATTCTAACCGGTCATGGCCTATCCGTATGCCTTTCATCTAAATCCGTTCAGCCGTTACGGCATGAAAAGTTAACAGGCAGATAATAAATCTGTTTTAGGGTTCCGTAACTCAAAATGAAAAATTCTAAATCCTTCAAGGATGACTTCGTTGTCTGCCCTTCCCTTTTTATCAGGAACGCGTAGAGGCATCAAGTTGAAATAGATATCATAAACTCAGATCTACGGTCTCTTGGAGCTGTAACGAAAATCAAACTTCAAAGTCAACGCAATAAAAAAATACGGCCATTTACGCCACATATTTTAAAACTCGCAAATAAACCAGTCTCTTTGGTACTTCCCGTTGGCCCAGCAGCATGAAGTTTGGCGAGAAGTAAGATCAAGTAAAGAGGAAATTCCGAAAATTGGTAATTTATAGTTATATATGAACTGCAAAGTTAAGTTTTTTCTTCAATCTGAGATCAAATATTCATAGGCCGTGTCTAGAAGTAACATCGAGTCTGTATTTCATTACTCTATTAAAAGCTCTATTGAAAAGTTAAGTTTGTCCTTCAATCCAGATTTGGAAATTCGGGCAGCCGAGCCAGCACAGCTTTGAGACGGAACCCTCAGGGCGCAAGTCATACTCATACTTGTCCGGTTTTTTAAATAAATAAAACGGGTGTGATTCTAAATGCATTTCTTAAAATACGAATTATTCATTTTACTATTATTATCACCATTAATTTGTAATACCTACTCTAGTGCCGCCATTGAACACATAATACCTACACGTTAGAAAGGTTAGTTAATGACTAAAAATTGTAATAATTTTTGACCGAGTGGGCCGATTTTAATGAAATGAAGACTAAATAATAATTCAAGATACGGACTATGATAATATTTCCAATCCTTTAAATCTCTTGAAAAGAAGACATAAAAAATAAGCATTACATGTGAATTTTAAAATCATCCCCTATTTTACCTCCTTGAGGGATTATTTTTGAAAAATTCTATAATACGTAATTGTTTATTTATTACCAAAAGCATTAATTTAAATTTTCATAGCCCTAACTTAAGAAATGATGGGTTTCCCATACAAACTTCCATCCCCTATATCGTCCCCTTTTGGGTTATTTTAGAGACAAAAAGTAGCGTATGTCCTTCCTCGAGATGCCATCTATCTCCTTGCCAAATTTTATCGAAATCCGTTCACTGGTTTAGGCGTGAAAAGGTAACATACAGACAGACAGTTACTTTCGAATTTATAATATTAGTATGGATTGTAGTTAGCATTATAAAGATTTAACAGCCTGATTTGTCAAATCCATAACCATAAAAGCTATGACCAATATAAACGATGGCAAATAACGCGTGTACCTGAATAGGCATAATAATATTATTATTATCTTTTCATGTTCCCACTGCTGGGACACAGGCCTCCTCTCTTCGAGAGGGAGTGGGCCGAATCCACCACGCGGGCCCATTGCGTGTTGGTAGATGTCACATGTCTTCGAATTTTTGGTTCTAGGATATGTTGCTTTCCTCACGATGTTTTCATTCGCCGTTTTGAGAGCAATGGTGATGAAATTATTTACACACAAAGTAAAGCGCCTGCCTAGGTTTGAATCCACGACCTATAACTCGGTAAGTCGGGGCCGATACCACTGGGCCAGTGGGCCACCACTGTTCCACTATTACCTTAAAAATGATTAAAAGTGGAAATAATAAAATAATAATCAAATCATAGCTATTGAATGGATTAGTTTCACTTTTAATACCATGAAACTGGATTTGAAAATTATACATATCGTGCCTGTGTGACGGATTTGATCAAGAAAATATATAAACGTAAACAAAAAAGCAGAATCTTCTTTTATATTTTCATTTTATCGTGTTTTGACATCGATGATCGGGAGGAGTTCGGGGCTAAATAATAATAGCCGCATGGGTCGATCCATCAGGTTAAGCTACGCTTGCAGGGGTTGGTCCGTGGACCGACTCCTCCGGGCCTCAGAAAGCACGTTAAGTCGTTGATCTCGGCTGGCATTCGTGGATCTTTGACAGTCGTTACGGATCGTCAGACGCCCGAAAGTCTGACAACCAGTCTTACCATGGGGTATCGTATCACCCACTTATTGTATTGAGAAGGTTAGATAGGCAGTCGCTCCATATGAAATACTGGTATTCAGCTATATATCCGGTTAGACTGGAAGCCGACCCCAACACAGTTGGGAAAAGGGTAGGCAGATTATTTAAACAGTAGGTGTTTTGACCGTAGTTATCTCGAAAATAGTTAGAATAACTTTAGATATTATAATATGTAACCGTTAATAAAAAAAAAACTGTATATTGGGAGGCTAAAGTGGCGATTGCACAATTATGAAATCACAACATTTATCTAAAGCACATTCAACATTAACTAAGTAAAGGTAGCAGACTAAGTAATGTTAGGGATAGTAAATATCGGCAAATTGAATATCACCTAAAACTGTCCGTTTTTAATAGGAAATTACTGAATTTCCTATTAAAAACGGACAATTAAACGAAAAATTATCTTAAAAAGAAAATTCGGGAGGTCTACTGAGCTCTACCGAATTTTCTTTTTAAGATAATTTTTAAATTATAAACCGGGAGTTGAGGTCATTTTTCTTGAGACATGTTGCGATATGCGAATATTTTTTTGGGTGAATTATGTATAACTTCTTTTTTGTGGGAAATTATCAAATAACTTCTCCCGCTCTGGACGGAGCGGGAGGGCGTGTCAGACTCTTACTGACTAAAACCCACCCGTGTTCCTTTAGTTGCTATGTTGCCGGGGGCCACAGGGTGAACTATACCTCACTTTATTTTTTTGTATTTTACCTTTTGTATGTGTTGTCAAGTAGGTAAATGTGTCAATAATGTCTTAGTTTCAAGTAATATTTAAATCACAACTATCAAAACCAGTGATAGCCTAGTGGTGTAACCGTCGGACTGCCAAGTCATAGGTCTCGAACTTTTCCTCTTTTACCTCTAACTTTTCGGATTCATGTGCGTATTGTATAATTATCTCTTGCTTCAAAAACGGTGAAGGAAAACATGCATCGAGAGGAAACCGGCGTGCTTGAAAGATATTTCTCGACGGCATGTGAAGCCAAGTCAGAGACCCATGGGCGGCATAAAAACTCTGACACCAAGTTATTCACTAACCACACGAAAAAAAAAGAAGAAAGAAGACTGTATTTATTTGTCAGTTTTAAGGACATCACTCATTATAGCAGCACCACTCCGACACGGCGAATAACTTGTCATTCAAATTAGGATTATAAATCAAAGGCTTTAAAGTCTATTTTACGCTGGCTATAAAGAATAGTGGATGGCTCACGGTTAGAGAGCGGCCCGCGAGCCGTCACACGTCGCGCCGACAGCACGCTTCAAGCGAGGAGCCCGCTTGCCGGCGAAGAAACGCCTGCAGGCGGTATGCATGCCGGCGTCTTGCCGTCCGCGCGGTGACGCCTCGCCACCGCCGACATGAACAACAAGCTGCACCGGTGCGCGGTGGCGTGCTGGCAGCAAGCGGTTGCCTTGCTGACGGCGCGTTGACCCCTAGCGGACGCCTTGCTTACGGCGCGTTGGTGACCAGATTTTTCGAGGCGGTAGCGAAGCGTTACTGCGCTGGAGCGGTGCTGATATAATGGGCGATGTCCTTTAAGAAATAGCTTTAAGTAACATAGCAACTTAGAGTGCAATTTGGTAGTCTTGATTTACCTGATTAGGTACATTACGCGCATACCTATACGATTATTTTTTACGAATATTTCACTATATTGCTATCAAAGCATCCCAAGACAGTTCATTTATGTTCGTGGTAGCACCCTCCAGTCAGACCTTACGATAAAATCCTACCACCACACACAAATTATTTAACTTGAAAGATATTAAAACACAAATTCCCGGCTCCTCGCTCGCATGACATAGAAGTGTTCGCAATAATTTCATTGAGAGTTTTTATTACTGAATTCAAATTAACTTCCCACGAACTAATATGAGATCAAAGAGCCCTCTCAATTCACTTTAATTTCGTAACGACCAATGCAGCTAATTTCAATGGGAAATGTTCTGATTTTATTAAATTAAAATCATCGGGGATTCTCGATCAAAGGGCCTGTAATGATGTCAATTGCTACGAAATTGGTCTTAGAGCTGAAGCCGGATCGCATCTCTGTAAAGAGAGCTCAATTACTTGAAGCCAGAGAAAAACGATAAATGTCACCACAAATTAAAGAATCGTTCCAGCAAATAATCTTGCCTTTGAGAGAAGTGGCACAAAAATGGCCGCTAAATGTTTAGGGTGAACATACACTTTACAACATCAATCGGCAATGATGTGGAAAGATTTTGATAACGCTTTTTGCTTGTATTTGATAGACTAACGATAAGGGGTGTAGACTGGCGATCGAGAGATTGTGAGTTCATTTTTACCGCACGAATGTGGTAAATTAAATGTAGGTAGGTACTCCTAGAATATTTATTTGAATCGGAGGGATTTAATTGTCAGTAAAGTTATAGTAACCCTTAAGGCACCCGAACACAGCGCGACACGACGCGACGGGCGAAGCGACTTTGGTGGAATAATTTCTATGAAAACTTCACGGAAATTTTTCGATTGGTGTCGCATCGCGCCTGTCTGTGAGAGCCTTTAAGTCATTGCCATCGACTTATCTCACAAACATATTACACGCTTACACAATTTAATAGTGGGTAAGTACTTAGAGAGATGCAAAAGATAAAGAAAATATTTAGGTTATTGAGACGACTTAATGTCACCCCAGAACTATTCACTCCAGTTCGAACCTCACTTGAGTGACCGCACACTATTCTAAAGCGAACTCGTTTGTTTTAAAGAAAATCATGACGGATTGACACTGTTCGAATTTTGAAGTGATGTTTGGAGAATTTTAAACTTTACAAAAGATTCAAGTAAAGTGAAAATAAATATTGATAGAAAGTGTAGTCTCCCCCTAATAACTTTTTAAAGGAACTACTTATTTCATCGTTTAGTCAAAGAGAAAGTACGAGTACTTATCTCATTTATTAGAACGGCCAGCTTTGAACTCTAAATAACTTATTTAATATTTAGAATATTTAAAATTGATTGATCAACTAGAAAGTGAAGCGCAGGTTCATTAGTAGATACTAATAATTTCTTTAATATGCTAGTTGTATAATTAAATAATTTAGTTGATTTGTATATGCAAATCAAACAAATTATTTACTCATAAAAATTAGCATATACTTTTTGTTTTTCATTACATTTAATAACATAAATTAACATTATATAACATCATGCCTTGTTTCCCTGAAGGGTTGGGCAGAGGTGTCCCTGTAGCAGGTTCACCCACATTTCGCCAGTTATGTTTTAAGGTCCCATGTAATAGGGGGCGAGCCTATTGCCATCAACCGGGCACAAACCCAGACTCCAGGCTGCTACTGACAAATTTCAGATAGAAAAACCCAATACCAATTTGCCCGACCTGGGAATCGAACCCAGGATCTCATGCTCAGCAGTAGCGCTTGCGACCACTAGACCAACGAGGCAGTCGCATTTTTACATAAAATACTTACTTATTATGAAACTACTAGCGGACCCGACAGACGATGTCCTTCAAACCATCCAGGGAACCACTCAAATATACCCACAAAATTTCATCCAAATTCGGTCCAGTCGTTGAGGAGGCTTAGGTTTGAGGTTAGGTGACAGACACGTACAGAAGAATTATATATATATAAAGATACATTTGCTTAGTACATAACATACTACTATGTATACGTAGATAAACAGTCATCGCGAACCTAGAGCATACCTATCTTCTTTAAATGTATAATTCTTCTGTACGTGTGTTTGTCACCTAACTCCTCCTAAACGGCTGGAGCAATTTGGATGAAATGTGTGTATATTCGAGTGGGTCCCGGGATAGTTTCAAAATACAATTGAACCCGGTAGGTGGTACTGTTCGGACAGGACAACGTCTGTCAGATCCGTTAGTATTATATATACAGGGTTATTGGTAAAACACCAACAACCTCTTAAGGGGTCATTATACTCATCATTATGAACAACTTTCACTATGGGAACAAAGCTGATATCGCAAAAAAAAAATCTGCTGCCCATACATTTATGTTCGCATAAACTAGTAAAAATGTTGGGAACAGCTGATTTTGTTTTCGCGATTTCAGCGTTGGTCCCATAGTAAAAGTTGTTCTTAATGATGAGTATAATGACCCCTTAAGAGGTTGTTGGTGTTTTACCAATAACCCTGTATTAATAGACTAATGAAGTATTGTTTACATGATAGTCATAAAAAAATCTTCTAACTGTAAAATGCCTAATTAAATAATCGTATAATTATATATTAGCATTTTACTACTTACGTATTTGCTAGAAGAGATAGACACCTATCTCAGGCAAATATTAATTAAATATACTTAATTTTAGTTTAGTGTAATGTATAACATAACGCGATTGTGAAACGCTGTATTTATTTTTAATTTGTGACCATAAAAAGTCTTACCGACAACCGTCAACAAAAGTTTTACCGTCTTAATCCTACAACTTTCCCACTTCTGGGACACAGGCCTCCTCTCTTGAGATCACCTACTAAGATACTCAAGAATCAAGTTCTTCTAATTTATCAAACAGCTGTGCTGCTGGGGAGTTTGCAGCGCCACTTCTTCTTCCCAGCTAAAGCACTAGGAAGTGGTGAAGGCAGTTTTACCGTCTTAATCAGCCTACAACTTTCCCACTTTTGGGACACAGGCCACCTCTCTTGAGATCACCTACTAAAATACTCAAGAATCAAGTTCTTCTAATTTAACGGACAGCTGTGCTGCTGGGGAGTTTGCAGCGCCACTTCTTCTTCCTAGCTGAAGCACTAGGAAGTGGTGAAGGGCGGGCGTTTTCGGGGACTGTCTTAAGTAATTTTGACGTTCAAAAAGTGCTGATTCTCAGCTTAGTTTGAACAAATGACTTTTTTATTTTGTTTTCTATTCTACCCTGTCACTCGCACCACTGGCTTTACAATACAAATAAAATAATAATTTATCCAATATCTATTAGCTAATCAAAAGAGCCACGTCCACACATGTCCGTTAATCCTCATTGGTTTGTTTCATTTTATTTCACAATGCAATTAATAAAAGGTTTCGCTGGCTCTGTCCCGGACGTTTATGACGGCCACCTATGTCAACGACAAACAACGTTGTAGGTAATCATCCTTATTTTAAATTTAAAAATGATTTTGTTTGAAATGGTGGAAGTGGTTAGTGTGTTCTCTATGACTGAGTTTTTGAATAATTAAGATTTTACTTATTTATTTGTTTAGAGGTTCTTGTTCAAGTACAAGTTCTTTTCTCGTGTGTCAACACAAGTTATATCAAAATATTTGCATGCTGGTTGTGTTATAAGAAGATTAGCCAATCAGCAAATTAGGAACACGACTGAACACCTGTAGCATGACATGCGTAGAGGCTCTTTTTTACACTATTTAATATAGACTACTAGCTGCACCCCGCGGTTTCACCAACATAAGTCTCGATCCCGGGAGAATATCGGGATAAAAGTATCATATGTCCCAATCCAGGATATGGTCTACCCATGTGCCAAATTTCATCCTAATCCGTTCAGCCGTTTTAACGTGAAAGCATAACAAACAAACTCACTTTCGTATCTATACAATCTATTCATACATACTTAAATGCAATACATACTACTACATACTACAAATATACTACAAATAAATAAAATTGAAATGTCTGTTAGTAATGTCAAAAGAACAGCTTTTTACTAAATGCATATCAAAAATTTGTACGGTAGTTATAACATTTTTTTTACATTTTTGTCTATATTTCTGTCTATCAATCTGTTTATTCCGGCTAATCTCCGAAACGGCTGGACCGATTTTGACGGAACTTTTTAGGCTACTTTTATTTTACGAAAATAATTAGGGTCCATGCGGGCAAAGCCGCGGGCAGCCGCAAGTTTATAATATTAGTTAGGATTAGGATTAAAGAGTGCAAAGAAGAGCGTCTAGTCGTGACTTTAGTCGGTAAGAACTTCAAAATGTCACACACAGATTTTGACATCGCTAGCGACTTTACGGCTGTCAAAATCTATGCGTGGATTTGAGATTTTAAAATCGCCAGAAAGTAATATCTAGCATAAAGCGGTTTCGACAGCTTTATATAGCATGCTACGTTTGATTCCCAGGACACAAAGAACATATTCTTCTGTTTATGACATTTACTTACCTATCCCAAAATATTGTTTCATGATTTTATTTTTGTTGGCAGGTTTTTTTGGCTTCATATTACAAGTCCACTGCAGCAATCAGTATGATAAGTGAGTAAAAACATATTTTTATTAGGCTGTACATTAGTATTAGTTGGATCATTGAGCTCACTTCAAAATGGTTGAGTTGAATGGTGCTAATCTATGCGTCATGTTAGTGAACGGGCCGCGCCGTCAGCTGGGACTCGTCATTTCTCAGCTGCCATCGCTTATTTTTATTTTTTTAATTGTTCTTTGTTTTATCTTTTTATTACAGACGCTTCTAATGTGCACGTCTTTCTACATTATCCTCATATGTATAATTTTAACATGAAGAATGTAACCAATATTTTGTAATAATTTTTTTATTTAAAAGAGTGTCCGTTGAGTTTCTTGCCCATTCCTCTCCATAGGTCGTAGTACGCTTTGGAATGGGCAACTAGCTTCATATTCCTGACAATTCAAAAGTGCCTATAAATGGATCATATTTTTTAGTGACGATACATTACTAGTAGCCACTAGTAGGTATAGTCGATTTATGAAAATATGTTCAAAACTTTGTCAGATTATTATAATGGTGACATCAAAAATTTATAAAATGACACAGGCTTCAATTAGAGTTTTCTGTAATGACGTTTGGTAGGTGGCAGCACTGAGAAGTCAAGTCCGGGCACTTGTCAAAAGTGTCAAAGCGCCTATAATTTCTTTAGTCGTGACTGAATGATGAACGAATGAATGAAACGAATGACGAACGTCATCCATCATATATTTTATATTCATTGTCGAAATGTAAGACTTCTTGCCAAAGTGGCGCCAACTAGTGGCGTGAATTTTCATGAAAACCTTAATTGACAAGTAACGACTCCAGTTAATCGTAGGTACGTATTGCTACTATTTTCAATAAGGCGTTTAACCTTTTATTGATCGACACTAACTTAGACTAAGTCATGACTAAGTATAAAAATATTATTTTATTTAGAGATAATGAACACGTTTTTTGTTTTAATTTTTAGGGAAATTATAATTCTAATGTGCATTTTTTTAATTTTGCAGTCACACACTCATACGCCTGCACCCAACGCTACCTGATCATCTCAACGCGGTCACACAATTTCAAGACCCATCGGGAGAGATATCAGTTTTGAAGGAAAGCAAAGGGGTCTATGACACCTTGGATATCTTGGTGCCCCCAAATAAGTTGAAGTTTGTGCACGATTATGCAGACTCCAATGGATTGACATTAGAAGAAAAACGACGGAATTATGGCAGGTAAGATTATGCACAAAAATCTTTTAAATCAAGTTTTTTGGTCTGCTAGACTCCCAAACAAAATTATATCGACAAGGAGGTCTAGACAAAGCGACATACTATCAGCGTTAACGATGATGGAAAAGGATTGGTTTGACATAGGTACGCCACCAAAAAACATGTCGAAAATCACTGAAAAAAAAAAAAAAAAAACGCTTTGAAAGCGATTGACACCCGTCTAGGCCCTCAACACTCCTAGGCGGAGACTGACTTGTAACGTTTATTTGTAATATGTATATCAAGTTTTTGTAACGCGTTACAGTAGTCAGTGCAGCGACCTGAGCCGCTCGATGCGAGCGCCGGATCATCTACTCGACCGTTTCTTGAATTTCTTTAAAATGGAAATATGAGAAACAAAAATTTCTTGGTGGAAGAAGCGAGCGTTCGGCATGTTTATATCACCGTATTGTAACCAAGCTCACCTCGAATGATACATTACAAACAAACGTTACAAGTCTGTCTTCGCCATTAGGTCACATTAATTAAGTTTTATGAAATGAAGCATGATACTTCGCTTCATTAATACTGTGTTTAAACAAATGACTATCTCAACTTTTCAAATTAAGTAAAATGAATTAAAAGAGTACCTAAGTATACGCGATTTAATTCAGTCGAGTTACATTCACGTACTTAAGTATCGGGGGTCGGTTTTAAATTATTTACTTTCCGACTCAGATAACCCCATAACACTTCTCCAGGAGAAGAATAGGGCCACCAGTACATTACACAAACACAAACGACACCCGTCTTTCCGACCCCGCCGCCGCCGAGGTCCTTCGCGATCACGACCGCGTCCCCGAGTAAACGAGACTCCCCCCCGACCCTTGCTCGAAAACGAGGTGCCAGCAGTTGTTGCAGCTGAGCACGTACGTAGCTTTAAATACCCCGCATAATAATCAAGATGAAAATCTAAGTTTAATCCAGCCAGTCCCTTCTTGCTGTCCTCCCCCTAGCGACGCCCTAAGCCGAGGTTCGTCCCCTACAGGACCCCCTGTAGGGGACGAACCTCGGCTTAGGGCGTCGTCCCTTAGCGAGCGTTCGCCTAGTTTTAATTTAGAATAGTTTTGCCCCTGGCTGGAGACTTAAGTTTAAAAGCTTAAGGCAGCCACAGGAAAGTCCGGTTAAACAGCCATGACCTCATAGGTCAACTGCGAGATACCATATAAAAAAAAAAATTAAGAATAAAAAGATTATATAATAAGATAGAATAACATCATGATATGTTTTGTTTCATATCAATCATAATCATAACTAATACCAAGCTCTAAATTATTATTGTCTTGTTTTCGGTAATTGTGACATTATGTTCTTAGAATTATTTGAAGTAACTAAGTACTTAGTTGCATGTGTTTCTAATACAAGGCTCAGGGGAAATCGATATGTCACACAGACTAAGAGTAATTGTCAAGTGAAGTATTTTTTTATCTATGAACAATAACATTATAACCCCTATCTCGTCGAGGAGCTCGTGGCTAAGTAATAACAGCCGCACGGGTCTATCCATCAGGTTAATGTACGCTTACCGGGGTTAGTCCGCGGATGGGCGATCATCTTTATATATCGAGACTCCTCCGTGCCTCGGAAAACACGTTAAGCTTTTGGTCCCAGCTGTCATTCGTGGATCTTTGACAGACGTTACAAGTCGTCAGAAGCCCGAAATTCTGACAACCAGTCTTACCAAGGGGTATCGTAATACCCAGGTACTGGGTTGTGGAGGTCAGATAGGCAGTCGCTCCATGTAAAATACTGGTATTCAGCTGCATTCGGTTACACTAAAGGGCGGACCCCAACATAGTTGGGTCAAAAAATGCGGCGAAATATGCAATTTCCGCACAAACCCATACCAGAATATGCAATAATCACACTGTAAACATGAGTAAGGTCCAATGATACTTTTTAGAGTTCCGTATCCGACGATTGTCATACGAAATACTATGACTAAGCCTTCGCTGTCCGTCTGAACGTCCGTCTGTCTGTTAGCGGGCTGTATCTCATGAACCATAATTGGTAGACAGTTGAAATTTTCACGGATTGTATAACAAAAAATTTAAAAAAAGAAAATAAAGTTAAATATTAAAGAGGTCCATACATGAAACGTGTTTTTATTTCGGCGCATTTGGCTAAATATTGTACGGAACCTTTCGTGAAAAAAACCGGCTAAGTACGAGTAGGGCTCGCCAGTCCTACTCGCACTTGGTCGGTTTTTTTTCATTTAACTGCCGATGATTATTTCAGAGTTCTTCGTCCACCAATTATGTATGTTTAAAATGAGTAATTATGATTTTTTATGTATTTCTTATTTAGGACTTTTGATGATGGGTCTGATCGACTTCCGAGACGAAGGGTTCTTCGGAGCTTCTCGTTATATGAGTATAATTCATACGCAGAGGTGAGTATTTCTAATTAAAATACGTAAAACCTTCTTTGAAAGCTTTAGTTTACACCTAGCTCAATAGCCAAACAATTTTATTTGTATTTTCTTCGACTTTATACGACTAAATCTGGTTATTTGGATTTATTCCATTCTAATACCAAGAATTAGTACCACTGGTGTTTCAACTCATATTTATTTTCTATTCCAAATGGATACCACTCTTTAAATAATTAAAATTAATGTGCGAACGAACACTAACAACTTGAATTTGATACAGTCAGCCCAATCAAAAACCTAACCAAATTAAATTTGTTTTATAATATTTTTATGTGATCGTAACATAATGCTATCCAATAGATAGGTAAAAAAAAAAACAAAGGTAAGAGTAGTTTAAGTGAGTCATCTTGCCTTTTTTTACATACGAGAAGGGTGAGTTTTCTCCATTGTTCAAAAAATCAAAACAACCAATCAGAATCAAGTGTGACTAGAATCTCTAAAATATTTTATTATTTTGGTGGCATATAAGGTATTAGTTGTTGGTATTAGAACGGAATAAATCGTTATTTGATTTTGAGACAATTCAATGTCGTTTTAGTCAAATAACGAACAACAACAGAACACATACCCACAACATTTATGTTCAATGGAGCAGATAAAATATTCAAATGACAATTTCTAAAACTAACCCTAAAATACCTATTCCTTCTTAGATAAAAGGGTACATGGAAGAAGCTGCACGAATGCACCCAAGTTTGGTGCAACTCCAGGACCTCGGCAAGAGCTTCGAGGGGCGCAGGATGAAACTCGCTAAGATATCAGCACAACCCGACGCTGGCAACCCCATCATATTTGTTGACGCAGGTATAGCTTGGCAAAGAGATTAAAATGTAAATGAGGGCGCCACTATCGCACTTGGGTCAAGTGCGATTATGGCGCCCTCATTTTCATTTCACCTCATCACATTCATTTCGAATGGGAAATAAAAGTGCAACATAAACGCTGCTTGTACTTAAATCAAAACCTATTAGCACTTGTCGGCAAAGTAGTGCCATCATCATGGGTCTGCATTAAGTAAAATATTTAGTTCCAAATGTCACCACGTCAGACTTTTTTTATCGACCCGTAGGTTCCTCATTCCCGACCACACAGGATAATGCTGCTCAAAGTTTGAACTAATCTACGAAATATAAAGAAGAAAGAAAGTATTTGACCTTAACTCCATTTACGCAGTGCAAGTTTATTGCCTGTGGCATACCATAAAATTCAAGCAACAATTGACTGGCACCGTCTAAACAACACGTACAATTGTTACACAATACGAGCAAGTTAATTGCCGTTCAATACTGGTATAGTTGTAAATAGTACGTACAAAAAAATCGCATTCAAGTCTCCAAGTCTGAACGAATGCAACATCGCATGCAATTTTATTGAACGGCAAAACTTGCATTCAATTATGGGTCAAAACCAAAATTTTCTACATTTTCGTTTATGCTATTTTTATGTCACATTTACATAAAAGTAACATAAAGGAAAACAAGGGCTGTGTTCATGATGTGAGAGAAAAACAGTCAAGTATTTTATTATTTTTATTCATCATAAAAATGTAACAATCTGACAGGTTGATTTATCAAAACTTTTACTTTGACGCACAGAAGAATAATTAAAATGTTGCCAAAAGCATATTAGTTATTCTTCTGAGGTTTTACGTGATCTTAACTAATAGTAAAAAAAATAATCATGAGTGATCACCCCTATAAGATTGTCAATGCCTTAAATCACCCTGAAAATGGAAAATGACAACATTTTAGCGATACGATTTTTTTATCGATAATAGCAAGAAAAGTAAACAAGAAAGAAAAAAAAATCAGTTTTAATGTTTACAGTACTGGGAAACTTTGAATTTAAATTAAAAAATACCGGCTAAGTGCGTGTCAGACTACGCACAATAAAGGGTTCCGTAGTTGGGATGAATTTATCCCAAAAACAAACTTAACATTATAGTTGAAAAAAAATATTATGCCATACATCGATATACGTCACTGTCAAAAAAAATTGTGTGTTAAAGTACATCGCCGTCGACCCGGGCCTGGTCATTATCGGTCGGCGAGCTACTCATTGCTCACCGTCCGCAAGCCTGCGCCTACGGTGGCCGGGAATCGGCCTAGGCGCGAAATTTGCCTATCCCTCATGCGTTCCGCCTCCTCCATCGCGACCATTACCGCTTCGCAGAAAGGGATGACAGCCTCTCATTTCCTCTCGCTCCGTACCATGGCCTGAACCAAAGCCAGACGCGAGAGATCACCGCCGCCGATCGCCTTCACGAAGACACGGCGATGCTCTGCCCAAGCCGGGCAGACCTCCACTGTATGCTCCACCGTGTCCTTCGGGCGATCCACAAAATGGTGATACCCGGGTGTTTCCTCCCGCCTTATCCTGAACCGGAACCTCCCGAAACAGCCTTGTCCAGTGAGGACCTGCGTCAGGCGGAAGGTGAGGACGCCGTAGCGCCTCTCTAGCCACTCCTCAAAGAGGGGTCTTATCGCCGAAATTATGGCGTGCCCAGCGCTGGGTTGTGACAATCGCACTCTCCATGACGCCATGAGATCCCGCCGGAGCTCTGTCCACTGTGCCGTGATTTCTCACGGCAGCGGAGTTAAGCCCCGGCGCCGACGTTTCGCCTCCTCACGCCACTCCCAGATGTGCGCGAGGACCTTTTCCATAGACCTATTTGATATTAATCTCAACTTGATACTTCCACGCGTTCCTGAGAAAAAGGGTCTTGACAGACTGACGGACAGACAACGAAGTGATCCTATAAGGGTACTGTTTTTCCTTTTGAGGTACGGACCCCTAAAAGGTACATGTTTGTGTTTGTGAACACACCATAATGCAAATTTTGTAACGTAACATAAAAATGTTACATGAATGTAACATAAAAAAAAGGATTGATTTATTCACTTAGTAATTACAGTTCTTAAGTGACTGAATAACACAAACAAAATAGTTTTCGGATAGTAAGATTTAGATCAAACATACTTACATATTACATTACATACATAGAATTTGCGAGGAAAATGTAATTTAATGTTTCTTTTTCACCACACACACCTTCAAGTTGCTTGACACAAAAGGCAGCCGCGCTTTAGTTGGTGGTCTGGTGGCGTGACTAATTCCGTCAATGTTTTCAGTAGTTAGTTAAAAAAAAAACTTTTATAAGTATTAAAAAAAACGCGTTACATAAGTTGAATAAAATAAATGAACTGGTTTTGATGTGATGTTTTTATTTAAAAAAAATGTATGAATATATATATATTGACTAGATATTGGATGATTTTACGCAGACCACTATGTTGGTTACTGATTATAAATACTTTTTTAAATAAATAAAAACCTTTTCAATGTTTTTTCGGTTTGAAAAAGATGGATATACCTTTTTTGAAGGTGTATGGCTCAGAGGTAGTTAAGTTGTGAGTTGACGAAAACCACAGATTTCACCTTAGCTCAGTATATTTGTAAAGTTACACGTAAGTTATGTTTGGATGCTAATCCGCGGTTATAGCGCTACGGCAGCTATTGGTCAACTAATTTAATAAGTATAAGTAATTATAAAAGTAAACTAAACGAGTAGCGTAAAGTAGGTTGCGGCGTTAGCAATTTGCCTGTACGTGAACCGTACATGCTCCCGAGGGAAAAGTGGGATGAGCATCCATTACAAAGCAAATAATTATCTAAGAAAAGTGCAAAGTATATAATAAAAGTTAAATAGTAAACAAAAGTTAATGTGTAAAGTTATAAATGTAAAAGTATAGGTATAACACTCAATTTAAATCGTCAAAGTGAAATACTTTCTTCGGCTGTCTTGCTACGCTGTAAACGGGCTCCGCTGCTGTCGAATGTATTTCTTGTAGCTCGATGTCTCCTCCAAAGTTCTCCCTTCCTCTAGGTGTCACTCCAGTTTTGGAAGAGAGTGTTTTGATGCCTTTCTTTGTTTTGCACCTTCGTTTGATGATATGATAGAGGGCAAGCACAGCGATTCCTCCCAACAGCAAAGAAGCAACCGAATAGAGATAGATGTCGTGATTTGACATGTCGGATGCCTTCGGTAATATTTCCCTGTTTTTCTGGAATGTCAACTGCTGGTCTATTTTTCTTATTTCTACAGCAGTTGGTGATCCTTGTTCGGTTATATTCAATTTGGCATTATTCCAGCCGTGGTCAAATATGTTGTTGATTGTTGAGTTTAAAGTAGGTATTTCGATCTCTGGTTCCATGTTGTAACTACTTCCCAGCTGATTGTGTGTAAATATTGTGGCGTCGTTTTTCTGCAGTAAGCATTTTGATTTCAAGGAAATCACTCCAGTCCCGTCAATGACCGCAGGTGTAACTTGACCGTTACATATGACGCGCATCAGCTGTTTTCCGCACAGTGTAAATAGCCACATGTTCGGTTTGTGCAGCTTTATCTAGGTTTCCTTGCATGTTACGTCTTTGAGGACGCATGATAAGGACTCTTGTTGGTTGAAGACTTGGGCCTCACATGGAGCGTACTTGTCGTGCATGTTGTAGACAGGATTACGTGAGACACATAGGAATTCGTCTTCTCCGTATGATGTACATTGCCGCATGTCTTGGTCTTCCATTGTTATGTAAGAGTTCTTTAAAAGGTTGATTGCGATGAAGCTTGAACTTGCTTGCACGAGTTTTAAACGCCCTTGTGTAAGGATCGGTGTTGGTATAACTCGGTATATTTTGTAGTCCTCATCGCTCAGCAAGGGGATGTGTATTTCAAATAGCATAAAGTTGTTTGTCATGCGAGCCTTCACGTGGATGAGGTCATAAATATTTTTCAAATCCCTTTGAATGTCCTTTACCGGTAACGACAATCCCTGTGGCAACCTGCCTGATATTATGTTGAGCTGTTCGATCAGTTGGTTAGCGGGAAATAAATGTGTATCTAAATGTCCTCTATAAATGTTGGCAAGTGCATTTATCAACATTTCCACTATTCGATTTAAATCACTAAAAATCAGAGTTGCCGTCATGGCTGCGGTATTTATGTCATTCATCGTGAATAGCATTTGCGCCCTGTTTACTATTTTTGTGATGTCGCTGCTAGTTTGGTTTATATAGGCGCACAATGTTTTGAATTGTTTATCCATAAAGGCAGTGTTTCTTTTTATAATGTTATTTTCTGCCTCTACAATCAGTGTTTGGTTTTTCATAAGTTGGAGTAGGTAGTCCTCGTTTGATTGTAGGTTCTGTATGTCTTTTTCGTACTTTTCGGCAAAGTCTGCGTCAAGAACTCCAAAAAGAGTTCTTGATAGTTTCCCAACTCCATCAAAGTAACCTCGTTTTGGTCTTGAGTGTTGAGTGAGCAGCATAGAGTTGTAGTCGGTTAGGTGACTCAGTTCATGACGTAGGTGGCCGACAATTGTTTCACAAGGCGTGTAGTCATGTGATATTCTTTGGCATAGTTTATCTATTTGGTTCACGTAATCATTGATTCGATCAGTTGCTTGCTAGTATGACGTTAAGTTATAGTAAACCAATAGATTCCATTCGTCATGTATTAGTTGTATTGTCCCTGCTTCATCGAAGTAAATCGGATGATTGCTCGGTATAGGTGTAACCTTCCAGTTATTCGTCGTTGGCGCAGATTGTGCAATTCCCGTCATCGCTACTATGGATAGGAGAACAAGTGACAGCCAATTGTTTTTGTTTTTAGCTGTGCCTCCTAGTTTTTTGGTTTCCGGAGTAGGTGTCCTTTTCTCTTCCTCTTCGTTTACTCTTGTTCCTTCTAGTTTCAGCGGTAATGGTGAAAGCTTCGTTATTGGTCGTTTAAGTGAACCTTTTCCAGTTTTCAAGGTAACAACTCGTACTCGACCATCGGCGCCTGGATGTAGTTCCTGGACTCTTCCTAAAGCCCAGCGCCCAGGAGGTAAGTGTTCATCTTTTACTAGTACTAGGCTTCCTTGTTTCAGGTTTTCTTTTGGGTGCTGCCATTTGCTACGGGTTTGGAGTTGATGTAAATATTCGTTCGACCAGCGCTTCCAGATGTGCACGTTCATTTGTTCAACAAGCTTCCATCTGTTTCGTAGATCGTGCTCAGCAAAGTCTTGCTCTTCTTGTGGTAGTGACAGGAGGGGGCCGCCAATGAGGAAGTGGCCTGGCGTTAGATATTCCAGGTCTTCGACATCCTCTGTTAATGGGCACAGCGGACGAGAGTTTAGACAGGCTTCAATTTGATTAAGTAAAGTAGTGAATTGCTCGAAAGTAAGCTTCTGTTCCCCCAGTACTCGATGTAGGTGATATTTCATTGATTTGACGGCAGCCTCCCACAGGCCTCCAGCTGTTGGCCATAGTGGCGCGTTGAAATGCCACTCAATTTGTAAGCGGCTCATCTCATCGGTGAATTCAGAAGTCTTAAACGTATTGTGTTTTTCAAATCCCTGTTGAAGAAGTTTTGCTGCGCCCACAAAATTCGTGCCGTTGTCGGAGAATACGTGGCGGGGTGTACCCCTGCGGGCACACATCCTTTTGAATGCGGCGAGGAACGTTTGCGTAGTCAGGTCTGACACCAATTCCAAATGCACGGCTTTGGTCACCATGCATATGAATATTGCTATGTAAGCCTTGCAAGTTGTAACTCCTCTTCCTTTGTTGATTTTCACATCAACATGTCCGATATAGTCTACACCCGTGTTCGTGAACGGTCTTGATGGAGTGACACGCTCCTTTGGTAAGTCTGCCATCAGTTGGACGTTTCGGTTTGGTTTGAACCGATGACATCGGATGCATTGTTGAAGCCCCTTCTTGACTGTCCTGCTACCTCCAATGACCCAAAATTTCTGACGTAAATGAGCCAAAGTGAGCCGGGCGCCACCATGGAGAGTGTCACGATGAGCCTCTTGAATAATAAGCTCCGTTAATCTTCCTGTTGCCGGAAGAATAATAGGATGTTTAGCTTCGGGAGATAAAGTTGAGTAGCCTAGTCGCCCCTTCACGCGCAGTATTCCACTGTTGTCCAGAAATGGGGTTAACTTCAGCAAGTTGCTTTTTTTTGATATTGGTCGGTTTTTCTTTAAACATTCTATTGCGTCGGCATAGTTTTCCTTTTGAACGTTCTTAATAACCAATTCTGTTGCTCCCATTATGTCTTGTGTTGTTAAGCACAAAACCTCCTTTTTATTACCGCAGTCGGTTAAGTTATTGGTTGCGTTTAGTGCGCGTTTTTGCTTACGAATATTGCTGAGTCGTAGAATCCATCCAAGCACTCGTATTACGCGTTTATAATTACTGTTTTTATTCAGTAATGTGTCAATTATTTCACATTTCTTGTATGTGACAGCGCAGCAGTTTATTTCTCGCAACTCAGTGTTTGTTGTGTAGGTCAAGCGATTGTCTTGATGGTTTTGTAACGTATTTGTTTGTAACCATTCTGGCCCATTCCACCAAAGTTTAAAATCGAGAAGTTGTAATGGTGTTAAACCTCGAGTTGCACAGTCAGCAGGATTTTCTTCTGATTTCACATAGTCCCAGCAGTTTGCCGAGATAATGCTGTTTATTTGTTTCACTCTGTTAGCTACATATTTGTCCCATCTGTTTATATCGCCCTGGAGCCAGGCTAAAACGACCTTGGAGTCGGTCCAGCATCTTATGTGTAGGTTTTTCGTGTAGAGAGTGTTTCGCACCTTTTCTAGCAGTTTAGCTAGTAAAACGGCCCCGCAAAGTTCCATTCTAGGTACTGTTATCTTATTGCTGATTGGTGCAACCTTTGTTTTTGCCGTAATTAGCGTAGTCTTGTATTCGCCGGTTTGATTTTTAACTCGGCTATAAATGACACATGCATAAGCTTTTTCGCTTGCGTCGCAAAACCCATATATCTCTAGGTTGTTTTCTTGACATTGCAGCCATCGTGGTATGGAAAGTTTGTTAAGCACTGGGATATCTTTTCTCATAGTTTCCCATTCCGTTGCGAGATCTTCGGATAAACGTTCATCCCAGTTGATTTTGCTTATCCAGATTTTTTGGAACAGGAGTTTGGTTTTTATTGTAAGTGGCGATAGTAGTCCAAGTGGGTCGTACAGTTTGCTAATTTCGCTCAGTAGTACGCGTTTTGTCAGCTTTTTCTTGAGCGGTAGATCCCATTGGTATGTGAAGCTATCGTTGTCTTGATTCCACCTCATGCCCAACATTTTTGAGTTTGTTGTTTCTTCTGGGCTAAAGTCTATGTTCGTATTCTGGCTCTTTTGATCATCTCGCAAGTCCTCCAAGATAGTTGGTTCGTTCGTCTTCCATTTTCTCAAGTTAAATCCTCCTTTTTTTAGCAACTCAATTAGTTTTGTTACCAGTGTTTTCGATGCAGCAATAGTATCTTGCCCGTAAACCAAATCATCCATGTAGAAGTAGTTTTTTAGGACGTTTCCTGCTTCCGGGTAAGTATCTTTTTCATCTTCTGCGAGTTTATGCAGAGTGCGCATTGCCAGATAAGGTGCACTTTTTGTTCCGTAAGTTACTGTGCCCAACTGCCAATTTTGTAGAGGTTCGTTAGGGGAAGATCTCCAGACTATAGTTTGCAGATGTTGTTGTTTATCGTTTAGCCAGATGAACCGATATAGTTTTTCGACATCTGCCGTGAAGACGTATCTGTATGTTCTCCAGTTAATAAGTAGTGTCAGTATATCCTTTTGTAAGTTCGGACCGCAGTACATGTGATCGTTGAGACTGCTGTCTCCTTTTGTCTTGTACGACGCGTTGAACACTACTCTTAGTTTTGTTGTAGTGGACTCAGCTCTTAACACGCCATGGTGAGGTAGGTAGACTTGGAACTTACTTTCTCCTGAGACAGGTTTCATGTGTCCCATAGCGATGTATTCGTTCATAAAACGCTTGTATTCGGTACTGAGTTCTTTGTTTTTTGACATTTTCCTTTCCAGTTGAAGGAATTGTGCTAATGCTTGCGACTTTGCGTTTTTTAAGTTTGCTTCGAAGTTAGGTTTCATTGGCATAGGTAGTTGCGTTATAATGTTCCTCACAGTGTTGTTCCTCAGTAGTTGATGATGGTTTGTCTGGAATTTCCTCTGTTTCCCAAAATCTTGTCATGTTTTCGAAGTCGTTAAGTGTCACCAAGCAGTTGAATGTCTTTACATTCCCGCATAGAATCCAACCCACTTTAGTTTGTTGAGCTACTGGGTATCTCTTGTCACTCCTGATGACGCCATTAAGGATAAGTTCGGAATAGATGTCCGCGCCCAGGAGCAGGTCGATCGGACCCGACAGGTTGAACTGTGGGTCCGCTAGTTTTAAGTTTTCTAAGTAGTCCCAGTTGCTGATTGAGAACGATGCGGTTGGTAAGTTGCTTATGAGTTTTTTCATTATTAACGCTTCAAAGTTGAATTTGTAGTCTGAATGTATTGACTGACATTCTAAGTTCATTGCCCCTTTGCAGTTGCCGCTAAGGGTTCCCACACCCGATACAACAGCGCTCATTTTTCGTCGCTGCAATCGGAGGCGTTGTGCCGCGTTTTCTGTTATTAGGCTTACTTGGGAGCCTTGGTCAAGTAGACCTCTCAAGTTTACGAAGTTTCCGTCAATTGTTTTGACTTTCAGAAGTACTGTTGTCAACAGCACTTCCCTCTCTTCATTCGTTAAGTTATTGACCCCATAGGACGTCGATGGGATCGAAGATGGGTTTTCCTCCCTTGTTGCTTGTTTGTGGCTTGTTAGCTCAGTTTCATCTTCATGCATAAGTGTGTGGTGTGCCTTATGACACAATTTACACATCTTTCTTGATTTGCATTGTTTTTCTCCATGGCTGAATAGGCAGTTTTTACAAATGTGCAATTTGCGAATTGCGTCAATCCGTTTGTTTATGTTCATCGCCAGGAATTGTTCGCAATTCATCAAAACGTGATTAGTTTTGCAAATCGGGCATGTTTTTGCTGTCGTGAAGAAGGTTTTTGGCGAGTTTTGTGACTTGTTAAAGTACGATGACCCCTGCGTTTTATTCTTGTAGTTGTTATTTCGGTTTTCTGACCCTTTATGCGGCTGCTTTTCCGTTTTCCATGGTTTGCTAGATGATGATAATTTTTGACTATTTCCTTGCAGAGCTTCCAGTGACATGAATTTTGATTCCAAAAACTTGATAAACTCTTCTAGGTCGGGAAACTCCCGGGGATGTTTGACCTCCTTTATATATTCGTTATATGTAACGCTATCTAGTTTTTGAACCAATAGGTGAACCACGATCGGGTCCCAATTGGTGGTGTCTAGCCCGATGTTTTTCAGCCCGTTCAAGCATTCCATCATGGTGTCGTGAAGTTTCCGTATGCTTGCAGCGGTTGGTTGCTGAATACTAGGTTGATTCAGAAGCGTGTTCATGTATGAGGTGAATAACAGCCGTTTGTTGTCGTAGCGGTGGGCCAGCATCTCCCAGCAAGATGCGTAGTTCTCAGCACTGATGCCAAGATGCTGAACCAGTTTCTCCGCCTCACCTTTGAGTTTTGTTTTTAAGTGCTGCATTTTTTGTGCCTTTGAAAGCGTCGGATTGTTGTGTACACTTTCCAGATAGGGGTCTCTAAAACTCATCCACTGGTTATAGTTGCCATGAAAATCCGGTATTTGTATGTTTGGCGTAGATTTCTCATAATGCGCATTTTTCCATATGTTGTTTTGAAGTTGCCTTTTCAGGTCATCATAGTGGTTTTCCGCTGTATTATATTTTAGTTGGTAAGTTGAGTCGTCATCTTGTAAAATATAGTCTAACTCCCAATTTGCTTTTTCTATGTGCTCCCATTTCGTTTTCAGGGTGCTTAACTTGTCTTCCAATTCCCATTTTTCCATTGGTGTTGCCAATGCTATGGTGATCTTCTCCACAGTGCGTTCGAATGCTCTAAAGTTACAGTATTGTTGACGCAAAAGATCTTGTTGTTTCTCCGTCGACTCGCTTGTTCCCCGAGGAGGTATGTGGAATTTGATATCGTCGAAAGTAAATTTCGATTGCCCCTTCCCTTGGTTAGGCGTCGCAGGTGGTTGCTCCGTCTTGCTAGTAGACGGAGGTGGCAATTCAGACTTACGTTTCAACATGTCTTGCAGCACTTCTTCATACATCTTCTTCGTACTGTTGAAAATGTCGTCATTGAAGTATTGAAGGTCTGTCGCTCCAGACTCTTCCAGCAGTTGGTGGTTATGAACAAACTTCTCCCAGTTTTTGTTCAACCGAGAAAGACGCTCCTCCAGGTATGCCAAGTTCTTCCTGGTGGCACTGTCCTTCTTGTAGTTTGTGCAGATCAGTTTTAAGTCTCTGAAAGTAGTTTCCTGATGACTTATCAGTTCTGCCAAGCTCTGAACCATTTTTGTTAGTTGTTGGGTTGACCGTTGGTGGAGTAAAGTTGTATCACCACAGGTACTAGTTCACCCAAGTTGCGAAGTTTTCGCCGATAGTTCAGCTGTAGCAGCAGACGTGATCTCTGCTAGCTCGTAAGTTACAGGCACTCAGTGTAGATCCCCCTCCTTTACGCTATGTGCAACGTCTCAATGCTACTGGTGAGACCCGCTTGTGGGAGGCCAATAGCACCGATTTGCTAACGTAACTGGGATATACCACGCTAAGCACTCTGCTGATGAGGAGACACGACGACTCACGAGATGATATGCCGTGTCATCCGGCTCGAAGGACCATTTTTATGTATGGCTCAGAGGTAGTTAAGTTGTGAGTTGACGAAAACCACAGATTTCACCTTAGCTCAGTATATTTGTAAAGTTACACGTAAGTTATGTTTGGATGCTAATCCGCGGTTATAGCGCTACGGCAGCTATTGGTCAACTAATTTAATAAGTATAAGTAATTATAAAAGTAAACTAAACGAGTAGCGTAAAGTAGGTTGCGGCGTTAGCAATTTGCCTGTACGTGAACCGTACAGAAGGATTTTTAATATGGTACCATTTTAATACTTCATAATATATTCTTAAATGGCACTGAAGCACCAGCAAAAAAATAAAAATAAAATCAAATGTAGTATACCGTTATGAAACCCACTATTTAAATAACATCTTTTTTACAGATTTATATATTTATGAATACGGATAAGTCGAAAGACATGCAATTGTTACGAAATGGTCATAGACCAGTTATAACAAGCGCCCGAGGCGCGCGGTCAGTACGCTGCGTTTCGAGCGGGTGCGCGTTGGACAGTCGTCAAATGCAACAAGATTTCCACATTTTGTTGTAACTTTTAAACCCTCAACATGCTTAGTATAACTGTTTCTTTTAAGTTTATTCCTGATGCAGAGAAAATGAAAGGATAAATAGTAAAAAGGAACTTGTGTCCACGCGTTGAGGACGCAGCACCAAGGGCGCCATTTGACGGCAGCGTTTGATATAATTCGTTACATAGAAATTCATACAATTTTATTGAGCGCCCAAGACGCAGCGTACAGGACGCGCGCCTCGGGCGCTTGTATGACGGGCCTTATAGTACGCCATTTTAAGGAAATCGCACGCGTGTAATTCTTGAATGGCAATAATTGAACGTGCTTTAGGCAAGCTATTATTGCTCTTGAACTTTCCAGATACTTGCACCGTATAAATGAAACTCAATTTAGTCTAATCGCGCCATTTTTAAATTTTAAATTCTATTTCAAAGCTAAACTACTAATTATAAAAACTGACGTCAAACCCGAGTCGTCAATTTTGTATTAATAGTTTTACAAGTTGTAAATTTTGTATTAATAGTTTTACAACGCTGTGAATAGAGTTTAAAATACATTATTTGGCTCCAGATTTGAGCTTGGACAAAAGGTAGAACTCATTTTGTAATAATACGGATTATGTTTTCTTAGGTATCCACAGCAGAGAATGGGTGGCTCCGGCGATGGCTATGTACCTCTTCACCCAGCTGATCACTGATCCCAATTCCATCCAAATAGGAGGAATTCTGGATGGGGTAGACTGGTACATACTACCCGTCGTCAACCCAGACGGGTATGAATACAGCAGATCTAGTTCCGGGGTAAATATTACATTTGATTAGTTATTCTGGTAGCTGATAATATTTTGCACAATATATGCACATTAATACATATGCATATACATAGGTATATGAGCCAATCAAAGTTCAAGACAGTACTTGTTTTGATAAGTTGAGAGTAATGCCTCAAACGCTTTGCGTTATGAGGCGTGCAAAAAAAAAGCCTAAACTCGATAATTCCACTTCTGCAGATTTGTATGCAATACTCAATATATTTATTGCTTCTACATGTGAACTTATGTGGTACCTAGGTTTTACAAAATATGATCATTGTATATTGTCGGGCACAGTAGAAGTAGGGGAGAGGAAGCTGGGTGATGTTTCGAGGCAAAAAAAAAAAATACATTTCAGTTAAGCGGTAGCTGAAGCCCGCAAACATGAGTAAGGTCGTTTCCTCATTGGTCAGTGCGGTATTTTTTCGGTACCGTTCCGCACCGTTTTGGTATAATACCGAAACGATACCGCACTGCTTATGTTTCCTCATTGGTCGATAAGCACTCTGTACCGAAACGGTTGCACTGCTCTAAATTCAAATTAATTCTATTGGTACGAGAGCCCATGACCAAAATTTTTGCCTTATCGTTTTACGAACAAAACCGTATAATATGGATATTGGTTATTATGAAATCCAAAAATCCTAATTTCAGACATTTTCTGCGTCAAGTCTACCTGAACGCATTTTTAAATAATGTCAAAAAAAAAAACCAAACTGTTTCATAGCAATCTGTCTGATTTTCAGAATGTAGTTGAATGATAGATTTTAGATGGTACCGAAAACACAATTTTCAGAAACCAGTAGCGTCACACGTACACAGGAGACCATTTGAGAAAATTAAAAATGAGGCAAAAAATAAAACCCATAGTCTGAAAATCTTGTTTTCAAGTGAACATTGGTCAGGTGATGCGAATAAATCAATTTTCGGAAGAAAATGTGAGCATCTTATGTGTTGAAACCATTTTGAACGTGTTGAAATTTTTTTGCGATCGGTAATATCATATGCTTTTTTTTTGACATTGCAGAAATGGGCTTCCATAAAACTGTGACATTCCACCGAGTCGGTTTCAAAATTATCAAAACTAACGATTTTATACGGTTTTGGCCGTAAAACGATGTAACATGGTTTTGGTCGTGATCAGGATTATTGGGAACACTTTATATTTTGACTTCATGCATTAAAAAAAAAAAAAACTTGAAAATGGTTGACATTGGCATAGGAGTTATCAGGGGTAATTTGGTTGCAAATGACCTCTCCTATATCCCCTTTACGGATTGCCGACGAATAACCAATAACCCTGTATGTAAGGTGCTCGGTAAGCTTTCAGTACCGATGCAGTAAAACGCGTGACGTCACGCGGTACCGAAACGTTCCCGTCCCGCTCCCGCGTATACCGAGCAATCGGGAAATGCTAATTGAAATATCGCCTATATTTCCTATATCCGCCTATATCCTCGGTAAGCTTTTGGTACCGAGTATATCGAGCATTTCGATTTCGAACCATAGACGTACCGACCAGTGAGGAAAGGGCCTTAAATTACAAAAATTTTGCTTCAGAACCGATTGTGGAGAAAGACGAGGTCAAGAACCTCAAACAGCAAGTGTTATGGTGTCGACGGCAACCGCAACTATGGCTTCAAGTGGGCACAGAGTGGAGTGTCCCACGATCCTTGCCACGCGGAGACCTACGCTGGCACCAAGGCATTCTCGGAGCCCGAAACACGGATGGTCAGTAACGTCATGATGGAAAATAACAAGCGGATGAAGTTATACGTATCTTTGCATTCGTACGGGCAATATTTAGTATACCCTTGGGGATATACAGGTGATTATCTTCCTAAACAATGGAAGAAACTGGATGCCATGGCGAAAGCAGTATCTGCCGCCGTCACGAGAGCTGGAGGACAGCCTTTCAAAGTGTTGAGCGCGGGTAAGTGGTACCCGGCGGCCGGCGGCAGTGATGACTTCGCCTTCGGCGCTGCGGGGATCCCTTACTCTTATACAATGGAGCTAACTGACGGACACGAGTTCATATTCCCGCAAAGCCAGCTGCGTAAAGTTTTACCACAGTTTTACGCAGGCTTCAAAGAATTTGGCTCACGGATCAGGAAAGAATTTGGTCATCAAAGGCATAAGGCGATCTCCGATGAAGACTGATGTCATGACATAGGCTACTGTTGTAAATAAGAATAAAATTGTTGTAAAACGAATTTGTTTTATTGATTTTCCAACAGTTTATTGCTATTGCAATATTTTGCAATCTTTCTAATAAAAATGTTAACACTTGAGGTTTTGTAGATATTTAAAAAAAAATTGAAAGAAATGAATTTAGTTTTATTTTGCTTAGTAACGATTATTATTGGTGCGTAAGTTTGTGGGCTGTTTACTTTAACGTATTAATTACTTACTTACGATCTGCTTTAATATTTTAATTTTAGTGAATGTCCATGAAAACAATGCTACACAGTGTGGGTAAGTAACACTTATCAGCCTACCAACTTGTTCAATTTGGTATAATTTATACCTGTGTTTAATGAAAAGTATCTTGTTATACTTACTTTAATTTAAGCACCTGGGCGACCGAGTTCTGCTCGGGTGAAAATAGAGAATGCTCATTTAATAGTATAGGATAGTACCTACTTTATTCCATACTGCCATGATAGTAGGTACTTACTAATTCCATGCTGCCATGATCATTATTCTAATGTCAATAACGTCATGTCAATATACATTATCTTGTTCTAAACTTTGGGCGACCGAGCTTTGTTCGGGTGAAAATACGGAGAAAACTAATTTTCCCAGATATGAGACCTAGCTAGATCGATTTTTCCCCCGCAAACCCACGTGGAAATCGTTAGAGCCGATTTCGAAAACGTGAGTAGAAATCGATATACAAAAAAATAAATATATATACAAATATTGATCGTTTAATAGTATAGGATATATTTCTGGTTTAAATATTGTTTCGTGCAGTTGCAAGAGTCTAAGGCCTTGCTATGAAGACATGTTGGCGACTTTACTGGATCGAGATGAAGCTGCATGCATAGAGGACGCTGCTATAGGCGCCAGCACTGTAAGGAAAACAGTATTTTTCCTCTCTATCTAATTTTAGACACCAGCACGCGTATCATGACAACCATAGAAACCGGTTTTCTACGGCTTTTGTCGACGGAAGAATAGACAAAATGACATCATTTGTTTATCTGTCATTTTATCTATTCTTCCATCGACAAAACCCGTTTCTATTGTGGTCATGCTAACCGTGCTGGATTGACATTTTAATCCATTTTTGATAAAGCTTGCAAGTGACCAATCCATGGATTGCGTTTCTGAGTCAGTCTTTGTGAGAGCGAATCAAGGAATTACAATTGGAAAATTACAGTATGCGCGTATCGAAAGTTATAACTAGTGATCGGATAATCGGGTGCATATTTACCTAAAGTATATTTTTGGTTAGGAAATTATGGAAGCTGCTTCATAAAACATATTTTTTTTAAATAAAAATCCCGGGATTCCAGAAAAATGCGAAACTATTCTGTAACATGGTGAAGAAACATCGTCTGTAGCATGTGGCATTTATTAAAAAAAAAAACAGGGTTTTCGATCCGAAATCTCGGGATTTTTTCGACACAAAAGTGCATTCCATAATATTATCCAACACCTTAAACTAAGTAAAAGTAAAAGTATTCCGACACCCGATTTGATTGTATAGTAAAAAAACTAAATTTGTCGTTTCCGAATTCCCGGGATTTTTTCGATACAAAAGCGCATTCCATAATAATCAACACCTACACTTTTGGTAAAATGCATCCGATTATCCGATCACTGGTTATAACCGTAAGATATCACTTTGAAATTTAGATGTTGGGTTACCTATCCGTGTTGTGTTACAAGTGATCGTTCGTACAATACGCATCTGTCAAATTCGGAAATAAGATTTGGTTTAGATCCATAATTAATTTCAGGCGTTTTTCGGTAAACAAGCACTGTACGAAAACTGTGAGCTTTCACTTAATTCACAAAATGTATCGAATCTTATAGCTTACTTTTTTTTTCAAAGTGACATATCATAATGTATCTCCGATGTAAACGTTTTTTTACTGATAATAATCATGTTTACAGGTGACAATATTTCTGAAGGCTCTGAAGGAGTATTGTGGTACAGTAATAAATCTAGAAAGTGAACACATGACATATGAAGGCAGACAACTATATGAGGTGATGTACCTAGTCATGAGTAGAACCTAAGATTATAGGCATAATATGGTCATCCTAGGATTATTACTATATGCCTATTTCCCTGTTGGTGTCGTGGTCGCAAGCGCGTCTGCTGAGCGTGCGGTCTTAGGTTCGATTCGCAGGTGGGAAAAGTGTTATTGGGTTTTTTCATTAGGAATTTTTTAATAACAGCCCAGAGTTTGGAAGTTAGTGGTGTGATACCCCGTGCTACGGAAATCACGTTAAGCCGTTGGTCCTGCGACTGATTTCCCTCCGGTCGTCTCGGATTGCCGTCCCATCGGACTATGAGAGTGAGGGGGGAGAGAGTGCACCTGTGTCTGCGCACACACTTGTGCACTATAATATCTCCCGCGCCGAAGGTTGGTCTCCGCTGAGATTGGTCGCGATGGGCGAAGATTGGTCTGGAGGATTATTGTGACGGCTATTTCCCAAAATAAAACGCTATTCGTTTCGAGCACTAATGATAATTGGTGCCTAATACCAAACTGCTCCTTTGAGATCTTAAATTAAACATTGACCTAACAGTATTTTCCCGCTCCTGACCTTACCTCAATTTATTAAGGGGCGGCGGCGTAGCAGTGTTTTTCTTCCATACATTTTTATTAGTGGACATCTCAGTATTTAGTGTAATCACTCCCTTTTTAGCCATTCCATTTCTCATGCAATCCATTGCGTCTTTGTTTTCCTCTACTCTTATGAATACTTAAAAGTTACCTCACGACATGTCATTAGTCACATCTATTGTAGGTAGTTTTGACCAGAAATCCTTATAATCACACTTCAACCGAGAAACCGCCGGAAGAAGAGGAATCATCAAAGCCGGTCATCATCATAGAGGCTGGCCAGCAAGGCGGCACGGAGCCTGTAGGACTAGCCCTGTTCCTGGTGGAACAGCTGGTGGCCTGCGAGGAGTACGACAACATGCTGCGACGCGCCAAGTGGGTGGTTCTACCCTGCACCAACCCCGATGGACAGGAGTACTCCAGATATGTATGTTGCCTAAATATTCTTTGGTTTTTCAGCGATTTGATTTCTTTATCTGCCATCCGAACTCATCATTCGAAATTATAACACTAAGCAAGCCACATTATCCATTATTTTTTTACTAGGTTCTTATAATAAAATACATTTTTGCTGTTCGTAGAGTCAAGTTGCATGGAAAAAAAATCTAAGACCCTCAGAAGACCAGTTAAGCTACGGTGTAGATTTAACACGAAACTTTGATGTTCACTGGGGTGCCTGCGAGAAAATGGACTCCGGGTTCTCATCAATCTACCCTGGCCCCAAAGCAGGTTCAGAAAATGAGACAATTTTCATCAAAAGCGTTATCGACAAGTATAAAAAACATGCGAAAGTGTATCTTTCCATCAAACGTGACGGCCATTCCATTCATTCCCCATATGGATACACGCAGAAAAACAACCGTAACATGACGCTGCTGCACCTAGTAGCAGGTGAAATCGCCACGCGAGTCAATCAGAGAACAGGAGGAATGCACATGTTCGAGAACATGAGCTTGTTCGACGCGGAGGGCAAGCAGCACTGCGGACACAGCGTCGACTTCGCGTACGACAACGACATCCCTTTGTCTTACGAGATGCGAGTGTTCCTCGGATCAGACAGCAAAATAATGTCCAAGTTTCAAGAAATGCCGAAGAACTACGAAACTTCTCTGAGAAACGGATATTTTAGCGGCATTAGAGAAATTTTTAACGTCGTCACTAACGAGAAGAAATATGGAAAGATTAAATAATAAAGCTTATTTTTATAAACGCTGAGTCGCCTTTTAATCGCTCCTACGAGCGAATTACCTATATGTATGTGGGGCGTACATTAGAAGTATATAAGACGGAGAAACGCAATCTGGCCCAAGATATCACTATTCAGATTTTCTCAAATTATGTGCTCCAAATCGAGCATAAAAAATCTTCAACTGGGTCAAAATTATGTACTGGGATCGGCATCTATTACGATACAATATTTATTTAGTACATAATGGTGTATCTACGTTGGAGGAGTCACTTTTCCACTTTTCGGTAGGATGTCGGTCATGCGCGGTGGAGCGCCTGAAACGCGCCTGCGCTAGGGGTGGGGCCCGTGGCCGTACAGCCCGCTACCATTCTGTAGTCAGCCGCGGCGGCGGCACCGCGCTTTGCCATGGCATCTCTCCCAGTTCTCTGTTCTCCTAGTACCTCTCTCGACTCTAACTCGAACTTACTCTGCCGCCGCTCGCGCTCAATTCGAAACATTTTTATTAATTCGTTTCTTTTCACATTCCGCATTTGATTTCTAGTTGACGATTAATTTGTAGTGTTTTTAGATTTATGAGTTGGTTTAAAAAAAAAAATATTCAAAAAACTTTAAGACATTAAAAATCCATTCGATTGTTTTTTTGTAGTTCATTAATTTTGTGTTTTAAATGAAAAAGAAAACGGGGCCGTCGGGTTCTTCTTGTCGGAGGTAAGTCAACTTTAGGATAGATTTTTCAGATGCAGCGGGGAGTTGGAGACTTTGAAATAAAAGTAGTAGCATAGTAAGAGGAAAAGCGCCGATTGGAATGGGGCGGAAGGCGGTCCCGTCGGCAACAGGTTGCGGCGGGCGTCGGGCGCGGATCGGAGCCTTGTGCCGCTTGCTGAGCTCTGCAATTCTATTAACTGTTAATAAACACCCCAGATAGCAGCCTTTAGCGCTAATTACCAACGAGGGACTTAAAGTATTAAATTTCTTGCCTTTCTCGTCGAAAATTCCGCTAAAATATGACTTTTCTGCAATATGAACCGGGAAAATAAATTGCGCGGTCTTTGTCGCCTTCTCGACATATTTTCTATTAAATTGGGGTTATTATTACGGAAAATAACAGGAAACGGTTTGAAAGACTTTAGAAAGCATTTTCTGTGTTCAAGCCAAAGGGGTCATTTAAATCAGATGTATCTTCATATAATTATGAAGTGGTTACGAGTTTAACATGATGGCAAAATACTTGACATCCCTAATTCTTTTGTAAATCAAAATAAAACATCATAATAGGCGTTACTTAGTGTTCATTAAACAAATTCTAATGGTTTAAAGGGAATAAACTGTTAAATCGCAAAACAAAAAAAACGTTTTCGTAGGGTTTTCACTGAAAAGATATAATGTCGGTCCCTACAAAAATTTAGTTAGTACAAAAATAAGTACTTACTAAATTTATGAGCAAAAATTGTTCAAACTAAATAAAAATCAACTGTATCGAATTCAAAAAAATATTCACGCATTTTATTGCATTTATTTTAATAGCCGTGACTCGTAAAAATTGACGATATTCAAATGTAAACGTGGTAGAAAAACTTTTAGAATATTATAGTTTCATTTTTTTTTAAAGTCTCCTAAAAATACCTCTTAGGTGATTTTTTATTTAAATTTCCTTCTTTAAATACCTTCAAAATATATTTTTTGACGTTTTAAATTACTTTTACAGTTTATTCGTTTTTTCTAAGTTGGTTTCGCTTAAATCTGGAATTATTTAAATAAAACAACTAGGTATTAAGTTTAAAATAGTAATAATTGTAACTTAGGTATTTCTACAAATTCTGCTCTGATTTTCATTAAAAAAAAACAGGTCTTTTCTTTAGATAGATTTAGGATCTTTAAAATAAGCAAAAATTCAACGGACTGTTTTAGAATAACTTTAAATTCGTGTTTTATGATTTTTTTGAGTTTATTTTGATTTTAAAATTTCAATATCCTGACAAAATAAGGTTTCTCGTCAATAACTATCTGTTTTGCGTGTTTTTTTTTTACAATGAACCTCAAAATTTTTAATTTTCTTTTTAATTTTAATTTTCTTAATTTTTTTACAACGAGTCAATACATAAGTACATGTTTCATGAATTCTTAATGGTACTTAATATATTAAAATTTTTTGCACGGTATTATAAACGAGTAAAACTGTTTCTATTAAATAATTGAAGGGTTATAAAAACTAGGACTTCGAAAAATTATAAGTCAATTAGGCACATCTAGAAAAGGGAACATCTTTGCCCAGAAGCCGTACAAGTTGAAAAAAAAAACAACAATATGCGGCTCAGCTCAAAGTTTCATACAGGGTGATACAGGTTATACCAATTACGTCCACTATCAGGTAGGTAAGTATAACGGGACAAACAGAGGGGACACTAGTAACTTTCATAACTAAAGTTTGGAGTGTTGATAAGAACTGGTGCTGTGTATCGATCGTTCTCATTAAGCAGTCGAGCCGCGTATCGCCGCGATAAGAGCACCAAGTGTACTATGCGGGTGCTTTGCGCAAAACATTACACTCACCCACATGCTGACATTACGTGCATTGTATGTACGTTTCTAGGTAGATTTACTTAAAATTTTGAGGTTATTTTGGCGATGACAGACGAGTAATTCATGATTTCCATCTTTTTATAAAAAATGAGATGATTTTGGCGTTTACAACCAGTTTTAAAAAATTCTACGGTTCTTCAGTTCTCGATTCGGCAAGAACAAAATAAAGTAGGTATATTAGAACTGTCCGTGTCGTGGTAAAATATTAGCCCACCAGGTTGGTGGTAGCAGGCTGTAAGCCTTAATTAGTTAAGGAAATATAGTAGGTATCCCGACGCGTGAAGAGTATTTTAACGCTGTCAAATTAATTTTGGCTTGATTTTTTTTGTTATTGCTTGAAAATTCGTGTTAAAAAAAATCGAATTTAAATCTTTTAAATTGACTTTAATTTTTTGTTTTCAAATATATTTTTTTCCGTGTTAAAATTGATATGTTGAGAAAAAATTGCTACTTTTAGTTTGATATTATATTGATATTGTAACCTGCGTACATGTGAGTCGTTAGCTGCATTTGCGATGATTTTTGGATTTTTATGTAAAAATTGGCCAACTGCTTATCGGACCATGCAAAATGAAGGGTTCCGTAGTTGTAATGAATTTATTCCAAGAACAAACTATACATTGTAATTGAAAAACATGGTCTCTAGTTGAGAAACATTTATTTACGTTACACGTCCGTGTCTGGGTCACAGAAATTAATATTTGTACCAAATTTCAACTTAATCGGTGGACAGACGGAAAGACAATCAGACACACGAGTGAGCCTATCAGGGTTCCGTTTTTCATTCGGATGTAAGGAACCCTAAAAACATAATTTTAACGGAGAATCTGAACGTTTTCTTCGAAAATCATCATGTGACGCTCCTTTATAATAGGTAAAGTTTTAGAAGTTTTGAAAATGAGTTTCTTCATTTCGGGTTAATAATGATTACGACCATTAAATAATAGTTAAGGATATAAAGGCAAATAAAAAATATATCTTGTGTTGTTTTTTTGGGCTTAACTATAATTTTTAATTTTATACTAGAGACGTTATGTTTAACGTTTTAGATTTAAACTGTGCTAGAATTATTCATAGCATGATTTTAAAGAGGAATGATTCCAAAAAATCTGGGTCACGCCTAGGAAAATAATTTGAAATCATTGAAGATACCAAATGACCGATTGTTTCTTCAGTTTTAGCCAACATATATTTTTACTTTGTAGCCAATTAACTATTGCTGTTATATTCCGAATGTATTGATCGATTCCGAGCTATTAGTAAACCTTTAAGTTTTTGAGGGTCCGATATTCTTTTGGCGTCAAAGTTGAAGTTATTAGTTCCAACGAACACGAATTTAAAAAAAAATGAGGAATCATTTTTTAAATAACCTGCACTTAAGTTGAATGTATATTAATAATAAGTTAGAAAACGACTGCGTTATTTGATTTGATTATGAAATGCGAGTTATTACTCAAATATTACTTTATATTTTCTCATTTGTCAATTGCTGCCATTTTGGAAATCAGATGAAAAAATGTAAATTAAAAAGGTAAAACGAGAAAGTCTGGGAAAAAAATTCTCTGTACTTATCTGCATACGTATTTTAAAATAATTTCTTTTAAAATCACTGAACAAATAGATTTCTATTTTTTGCCACGAAGCAATATAATGTTTTTGTTTCATTATATTGGGGCACTTTTTAGTATGAGTATGTTTTGTGATGTTTTCTTTTTTAATGTCACTAGAGAACTATCAAAAATAATATAAGTCCCATTTGTGCGTCATTAAGAATTTAGTGGCGCCCAAATGGGACGTATGTTACGTAAAGCAAAATAATAATTTTAATTATATACTTAATAAATTAAAATCTTTATTTTGAACAAATTCTTAGCCACATTGACACGTTACGTATAACTAAATACATCTATAATTATAATATCTAAATATCGGCGTCGTTTTCGGTTGGCTTTGGAATTTAATTCGAGAAGTTACAATAGGTTAGTAGTCGACCCTTTCGCTACAGTGGCACTTCAAAGGGCTTCGCAGACTGATATTTAATATTTATTGGGTTGTAACCCAAAAGAGTTGAATTCAAGTTTCCTTCATTCATTCAGTTTAGTGTAAACAGATCCTTATGATAAATATCATGAGAATATGTATAAACATATTTTACAAGGTTGAAACTAAAAGTCTTTAAATACCATTTCTGTATTTAAAAAAATCACGTACTAAGTACGTGAGTATTTAGCCTAATTGTTTTAAATTGGTATAATCTTAGTCAAATACTCAAATTCACGGAAACTTAATACAAAAAACGACTGTTAAACGTTATTTAAGCGTTCAAAAATGACAGAATGCCTGGCATATTCATAGTTCTTATCACTTTAACTCATAAAAGTCGACGGATCGAGAGTTTACTGCTGTACTAACTGATAGGGTTTCGCAAAGGATTGTACCATTTAATCGATTTTAAAATTAGTACATATCTAACGTGCATCAACACCAAAAATGGCCCCAAAATATCTTAGAAGCTAATTATACTTCTACTAAGCCCGCCAGACTCATTAAATATTCACGGTTTATCTACAAAGACATGGTCGGGTACTTTACAGAACGTTCTAAGTCCGCTCGTTTAATTATTTGCTAGCAAAACTCGAGTTCGTGGTTAAATTCTCACAAACACATATCGAAGTATCACAAAGACAATTTAAAAGCCAGGCAAACAGGCGGCAGAGTTCATTTAAAGCAAGTTACAGAGGATATTGGATTTCTAACTCTGACGGTACCTATGAATTCCATACGGCCAATTTAGTATTAAACCTTGTCCGCGGCGAACCGTGCAGAACAGTATTAAAATTTGAAGCGTTCAAACTTGCCTCCTTTTAGTGTTCATTACGTCGGAAAGTTGGCGAAAATTCATACAAGTCTAAGTTCTAATGAACACCGGTCGGTGAAGTTGGACGGTTGTAGCGATCGCTCATAACAACTCACACGCGCGCCTTTTTGTCGGCGCCGCAGAATGCCTTTGTTACTGATATTAAAGTAATTAACGCGAGCATGCAGCCACCAGTCATCGATTTTTCACGTTTGAAGTATATCGCATGACAATTTAAAGTTCAATTAGACTTAAAACTTTAGCGATGAAGTTGAATGGGTTGAAGTAGATGTAGCGTTGCTCTAAAACGCCTGGCACCCGAGGGATATCAACAACTTGCCAACTCGGAACTGCTCAAAACTAATTTCCCTCGAAATTTCAAACGTACGAGTATATCGTATTTGTTAAACACCGCGTTTCATAAAACTTTAGCAAAGGGGATTTTGGAGAGTTATCTATCTAACCTTCAGATCATTTTGAATTATTAACCAATATACAACTCGTTTTATAGACAAAAAATATGCCCTAGTTATATAGTGGAGGTAGAGATGATGATACTTTCGTGTTTAAATATGGACTGCGGCATAATAACCCTACTAGTATTTAAACACGCAAAAAATATTTACAAAGACAATTACTTTTAAAATATTACCGAAAGTAAATCCCCAAATGTACTACAATTGCAGCCATATTCTTCGCCTGCCCTGGGAGTACAACTTGTTATAAATTGGCACAAAATCCCAGAGACACAAGACAATAAGAAACGCCGAGGTTTTGCGGGGAGCATTAGCCCTGTTGTTATTTTAAGTGGATTAAGGCCAGCGCGTTTCAGATCTGGTTAAGCTGGAATCCAACATTAAGTCTGACAGAAAGCTTACAACCGACGGTTGCACTTTGTGCCCGCTACTCACGAATCTTGTTTTTATTTATCTAAGCTACCTTTAATAAATTGAGAAACTGAAGTTTTTCGTCTTTTATTGCCCTTAAAATTCGTACTTACATTCCTCTGATTTCAAATTTATTTATTTATAATCAGGATGTACAAGAACACATTGGATGGTGACCCCCTAACTAGACATTTGCCTGTATTTTTGGGGTCGGAATTGCGATATTTTCAGAGCTATGAATAGTACACAGTGATAATTGCATAACTGGTGAACATAAACTAAACTAGATATAATCAATAAAAAATAAAATATTAATAATAAAAATAAAATAAAATAATCAGAGATCAATAAAGTTAAATAATAAGTAATAATATTGAAACTGATGCTGCCACAAAATGTGAATGTGATCGACTTGTTTCTGACAGTTTCCCTTTGTATCACTGGCTTCTCTTTGGTGAACATAGAGGAAATTAAGTCACTAAGTAATTCTTTGTTGAAACTAGTTGAACTGCGTCAGGTAAATGAATTAGAAGTTCACATATAAGTTGCGTAAGCGCAAGGTATGAGTTTATTAGCTAATTGCAGAAACTGAGTTTACATAGTACAATGCCCTATAAGGTGGATGTTGCCAGAACGGGGGAGTTGAGAAGCCGGATTGAAGTTGGTTTTAGAAAAAGAAAAAAAAAACAGTAATTCTAATTATTGATGATACCTACAAGAATGTTACACAAAGAAGCAAATTAAATATTTGTTAAAGCCCATTTAACCTTTAATGACCTTGTAGTCCCAAAATTGCTAACAAAACAACAATATTCGATCATCGAGTTTCAACAACCTACATATCGCAACCTCAATAAAGTAACTACGTAATATTATTAGAACGTTCATACTCGTTTCCACCCGATTAATTCATCAAGACGTGTCGAAGTGCGACCCCGCCCGACAAACAGGGGGTGTGGGCATTCGGAACTCATTAGATAAATGAAAGAGTTCAGGCAATGATCGGTCGGGTACGGCCGGCGATGATTGATCGACTTTACACAACTAAGGGTGAGTTCCCCAAGTTCTTGCTGCTCCCAAGAAATATCGGAAGCCGGTGTCGAATTACCCATTTATTCACTTACGTGGAGTGCGTGTTTGAGTTGAGACGCGATATGTCGGTACTCGCCTACTTGCTGAGAGCAATAAATTAGTCGTGTTGTTCTATCGGTTTCGGGTTGCGCGCAATTTGATTGTCACCGGTTTTTGTTTTATGGGTCCTGGTTCTTTCATTACAATGAAATGCTATAAATGGTACATGTCTTTTAAAAAGAGCTGACATAAGACCAACCATTTTACATTTGTTTTGACATTCACACAGATTTAGGATTTTTGAACTCGGGCTGGTTGAAAATTCTACATCAAGAATCCGGATTGATGAATAAATTTAGTCAGCATCTTCTCGCTTGCACTACTGCCCATGTACCTTAGTTTTTATACTCTATCCTTTGCATCGGGTTGTCAAAACGGAGGATTTTGATGATGAGACTTGATTCTCTACTTTAAAATTTAGCAGCACAAGCAATCCTCTTCAACTCATAGGTCCATTTTAGTTAAGGAGCTTTTCGTAAGTCGATACGTTTGGTGATTGGCAATCATGACGAAATACTGGTCTGCTCCAATAGGACCTGGCGTTTCTTCTGCTGATCAAGCATCTACTGCCACTCCGACCTACAAAATCTGAAAGCTTTCATATTTAGGTTTCAGTTTAGTGACTCCACCTTCTTCTTCAAATAACCTCGTTACGGATGTCCTTCAAGAGATTCAAAGCACAGTTCCTTATCTTATCTCATTGAAAGACTTTAAGCGTGTGGGTTAGGTACCTGGTCTTGGCAGCATAGGTCATGATTCAGTCATTGAAGACTTTTGTCTTCAGATCTTCCGGTACCTATAGGAGACATACTGACTTTGCTGCCCAACCAAATAATGGTCTAGTTAGAACCCATCAAATTAATTTGTAGTGTACAGACACAGATGTGAATTGTGGAAGACACAGTCACCGTTCAAACTTCATCGATCCGGTGGAACAACTGCACCCTGCACACGAACTGCTGTGGCCGATCTGGAAATTCCTTACCCGATCGCAGGTCCAAGATGGCCGCTAACGAAATTATCGGGTCAGATAGCAATGCCAACCACAGTGCCAGTGTGCTCACCTCCTTTCGTGCCCATCATACACAGCCCTACACCTTCCTGGTTTTGAATGACAGAGCTGCCTAGGTAGCTATGAACTGGTCAGACACACGAAAAGAAGAAGACGGGAATTTAAATCTACACTAATATTATAGAGAAAAATTTTATGTTTTTGTTTGTAATCAACTGTACTCAAAAACAAATAGACCGTTTTTGTAAATCCTTTCACTTGTAGAATGCTATGTTATCACTGAGTAACATAGGCTATAACTTATAAAGATATCACGCGGGTGAAGCCACTGGCAGAAACTAGTCAATAATAAATATGACTAAGCATTTTTTGCCGATTAATAATGATTGGATTTAGTCTTCTCTACAGTCTGTCTATCATTATGAACTTGGTCAAAATTGCATTAGTTTTCACGTTTTGAGATAAGAAAATACTCGATTTATGGTAGTTACTCGATGCGTCACCTGCTGTTATCAATAAATCGATATTATTCAGTAAACTGTGTCATTTCTCCACTCCAATTATTTGTCGACATAATCAAACGTCTACTTATCTGCTAGGCAATGATCACTTGCATTAGTGACAACAATACTATAGCACCAAAACTATACAATGAATATAACCTAACTATTCGTTTTTAGGGTTCCGTACCTCAAAGGAAAAAAACTGGTACCCTTTTAGGATCACTCGTGTGTCTGTCTGTCCGTCTGTCACAGCCAATTTGGTCCGAATCTAATAGACCGATTAAGTTGAAATTTGGTACACATATGTATTTCTGTGACCCAAACACGGACGTGTAACGTGAATGAATTAATTATGATTATGAGGGTTACTTTTTTATCATATTAAATTTCTTATTTGCCCCCAGCAAATAAGAAAATTAAAATTATAAAAAAAAAACAATAGAAAGGGCTTGTTGCGAGGATTTCAAATACATATATTTTTTATTTTGAAATAATTTCATTTAAAGATATTTAAGAAAGTAGATAAAAATTGAGCATTCTCTAACTCCTAAACTACTGAGCTTATAATGTTGTAAAAATACAGAGTATGGTTCTTTACTCAAAAAAAAGAAGTCTATGATCTTAAAATAACATGGTAAATCTCTCAATATTGTCCGGACAAACTTACATTTGCATTTGGGATGTATGGCAGCACATGTTATTCAACTACAATGTTAAGTTTATATTAGGGATAAATTCATCCCAACTACGGAACCCTATTACTAAGCCTCCGCTGTCCGTCTGTCTTTCAGCGCGCTGTATCTCATGAACCGTAAAAGGTAAGTTGAAAAAATAAAAATAAAATAACGAAACGTGTCTTATTCGGCGTTTTTTTTTGCTAAGCATTGTACGGTGGTCCGACTCGCACATGGCCGTTTTTTTTTTTAAATATATAAGTATAGGATCAATAATAAACATTTCTCGGCAAAGGTTTAGTTTACGTCATAATTGAACTCCTTTAATAATAACTCGGATTTCTATTAAACTACTTATAATAAACAAGGGCTTAGAAAACTAATTTGCTAATATACAAAGCTTTTCTAAAATTACTGACATTATTCGGTAAATCAATCTACCTAGACAAATAGATCCACTTCTAAAATTATTATGAGGAAAAATGTATTTATAACGAACACGCACACCCCCTTCGTCCCTCGCCGCGAACAATGGTTTATATTTACGACTTCAAGCTTTTAATATGGATTTATATATTTTGTGATTGAACTTTCAGATTGGGTCTGTGTGGGTTTATTTCTGAAATTGATGAGTAGGTAATGCCTATTGGAGCTTGTATGATTTTTTAAATTTAATTTAACTTTTATTTAAAAAAAAAAACAATTAAATTATTATATATACATTTTTTTTTTAATTTAGTTGGCAAAAAAATCCTTATAACTTCATTAAGGAATTTATCACTTTTTATTGAATGTACAAAAAGGGGTTCTAGTTATAGCAGCATGCATGTTGAGCCATAGTTTCTGCTTATAACAAACCATAGGTACCTACTTATTTAAACAAAAGTAGTTTGGACAGTCAATTCAGAACATTATTAAACAATTCCATAAAATAAAGTAACCATAGATTACAAATCTTATATACAACTAGCTTTTGCCCGCGGCTTCGCTCGCATGGATGTCGGAAAATATCCCACGGGAACGTACTACCGATACCGGGATTACATACCTAATAGCCGAAGAAAAGGTCATTGACTCCTACGGCTGCACCTGCGTTGCGTCAACCATAATTATTTTGTTACGCGTAATTTTGAATCTGTAATATCTTTTAAACCATTCATTTAAATGAAATGATGTCACGGCATATTTTAATCTAAATTAAATGTTCAATTTAAGTAACATACTTTATTGGATAAGGATTAATATAATACCGGTCAAAATAGCTTCGGAAATAATAATGAAATTTTTAGCAAATTCTGAAAGATAAAAATGGTCATTGTGGGTCATCCTTAGAAGATAGACATATGCCATCGCGGATTTTTTGTTGGACTTTTTAAGATGACCAATACTGTAGAACATAAATTTTATGTAACTATTACGATTTCCGCGGCGCCCGCCAATAAAGTTCCCAGTCGGCATGATTTTTTCAGACATCTTCAACAATAATCGTCAAATTTCAACCAATTTACACAAAACCTTAATTAATTATTCACTAAAACCCTTTGAATGAATCACTCCGTCCAAATCGTCGTGTATACAAATAAATATAAAGACAAAAGGACACTTAGGCGTCGAGGTACTCGTCCGCATCGCTGTCATCCGGAAACGTGCCCAGAAGACTGGCAGCATTGCCCTGTTCTTCTTCTTTTCGTGTGGTTGGTGACTAAATTGGTATCAGAGTTTTAAAGCCGCCCATGGGCCTCTGACTTAGCTTCACATGCCGTCGAGAAATATCTCTCAGGCATGCCGGTTTCCTCACGATGTTTTTTTTCCTTCACCATTTTTGAACCAAGTGATAATTATACAATACGCACATGAATCCGAAAAGTCAGAGGTGCGTTGGGTTTGAACTCGAGAACTGTGACTTGGTAGTCTAACAGTCACACTAGTAGGCTATCATTGCCACGTTGAATGACAATGATAATTCTTTGGCCAAAGAACGAGCCGGCCAGGTCACGTAAAGTGTCGACCAGTCGGCGAAAAAATTTCTTTAAAAAATGGAGACGCGCACTCGAGCCCCATGACTCGAGCGTTTGGACCTCAAACAGCTCAAAACGAAAGTAGCTCTACTATATTAAAACGATGCAAAAACCAAAACAGTAAAGATTCCTAATTTTGAACCAAAACTAGGGAAGGATGAATGAACACACTTAAAACATCCAAGTAAACACAATATAGAAATCTAAGTAGCTCTCTACAAATAAGAGCTACCCTACCCAATTACTCACAATAAAAATAATAATAAACTACTCTCGGTAAACTAAAGCCTCTTAAACATGAAGGATGTTCCTCCAACAGGTAGGTACGGCTTGTATTTCAGCCATTAATTTTTTCAAGTGGGGTAAACTATGCCTTACGGTCCCTCCTCACAATATAACGTGGACTACTCGAAAACAAAGTCAACAGCCTTGAGATCAGTTTCGCTATGTATCCTTACATTGTGCACTATTTTGGGGCCCCCGTTCTTCCCTAAAGGTAGGGTTGTAGTATACGTTGCATGTCGTGCTTATTTTTGTCATTTTTCTACCTCTATTTTCGAGTCCATTCAGTAGAGTAAGAATAGGGTCAAGAAATGTCATTATGATTGTATATAGTGACTGACGAAATCTGCTTGTTCTATCAAAATCTTCTTTTCGTGTGGTTAGTGACTAGCCTAGTGTCAGAGTTTTAAAACCGCCCATGGGCCTCTGACTTCGCCTCACATGCCATCGAAAAATATCTTCTCAGGATCCTCATGATGTTTTCCTTCTCCGTTTTTGAAGCAAGTGATAATTATACAATACGCACATGAATTCGAAAAATCAGTGGTGTGTGCCTTGAGTTCGAACTCGAGACCTATGACTTGGCAGTCCGACGGTCACACCACTAGGCTATCACTGCTCTGTCTAAATGGGATGTAACGATCGAATAATGGCTTGAAACGAGTAAAACTATTTCATGTAATTTAAAAAACATTTCTTTCTCACTTTTCTTCAGATAAAGGCTTAATAGAAAGCTAAGCTAGAAATTCAGCTATTTGAGGTACTAGGATTTCATAAAATACAAAGATATCTCACATAATTGTCATAATCTTATTATAAAATTACGCTACTACGTCATTACTTGTCATCTCATCACAATCCGTCTTAACACAGTTCTCTACAATTTGGCTGTAGGCAATACAAAAGGCAAGGGCACACCGTATCGAGGAGAACGGAAATGGAGTCCAGGCGAACGGAAATAGTCCGCCGGTGGGAAGCCGAGAGGTCAACTGACAACCTGCGACGAGCGAATAACACTCCTCTCACGTTAGATCGAACATTTCTGAACTAGGCCTTATTTCCTTGTACGGACTGGGACTGAGAATTGTTAAACTGATTGTGGTAGTTGTTAAAGTCAATGTTAGTTGTAAGCTTTTTTAATTTTTCAAGTGAAAACTTCTTTAGGCGCGTTGGGCATTTTTGAGATGGGAGTAAACCATTGATTTCGCGACACTGTGATGACACCTCATTTTAGTAAATGCGATTGTGCTCTTTATTTATAATACGATATGGATCTATGTTCTTGTTGTTATTTAGATAAAGTTACGGATCAATGTTCTAAATAAGAATTTTTCTTCCACTAAGGCGATCTTGTTCCAGTTTTCACTTCTGTCAGCACTCCCGGAGTGCCACCACTTTTTTTTAATGGTTAATGGTAGTTAGTATCTATCTGTAGTATCTCGTTATTAAGTCAAATTTTAAGCTTCCGTAATAAAACGCAATGTGCGTGCAATAATGTTTTATAAATGATACCTTCAGATTAAGATTTTAAACTGTCAATTTCATTCTGATATCATCAGTTTTGTAAAAAAACAGCAACACAAACATTAAGCTATCTGGTACATAAATTTATAAACAAATAAACAAAGCAATAAAGCTCACAATCTGCACTCACAGTCACAGCTTGTTTAAAAAGCGTGAAATAATTCAAAAGCGAGAGATTCTCGTTAAAATGCAGCTTGAATTTACTAACCGCGGAGTTTACTTTATCACCTGGGCTGTTCACTTTATAGCAGAGATCCGCGGGCCCATAAACTTGCTGTACCTACATAAACGCGCACTTTTGCCGACATGGAAAATAGTTTACAGGCCCTCTGTACCTTACAGACTCCGTTTATCTCTTTAGATATAGTCCTCTAATCTTAAGAATAAAACTTTATTCGCCATTTTTAGGGGACGGTTTATGACAACACTTTGTAGACGGAATTAAAGATTAAATGGTTAATGAGTTGTTTGTGAGCGAGTTTGAAAGTTTTTAACGTATTTTCGGTTTGGTAGTTAGCTTGATTTTTATTTGGTTAGTCACCGGTCTGGCTAATTAAAAGGATAGTTGAACTACGTAAAGGTTTCCCAAGAGATTAGTAAATAAATGTAGATAGTCAACTATAGTATTTATAACTTATAGCATTTCCGAGTTTTTAACAGACAAAATATTGAAAAAAACAAAATACAAACCTCAAAAAATGAAACTACATAGTTTCATTTTTTGAGGTTTGTATTTTGTTTTTTCCATTATTAATGTTATTTAATTGATCTGACTTGTGTGACACAATATGTAGATAGTTAATTGATTCAGGCGTGACCTTGCGGAAATCCATTATAAAATCCAATTGAAGAGTCTTAAAAAGACCCTGAAAGAAATCGACACGTGTTTCACCTCTCAACGAGGCATCCTCAGGATGACGATTGACTTGCCGCGAACTCGAACACGGCGTGTTGCTTGGTGTGTGTGCTTGGTACGAGTTGATGACACTATTCTGTAGTACAGTGAAAACCGTTTATAACGACTTCGTTTAAAACGTCGTACCGGTTAATACGACGAAATTTCGAGGTCCCAACATTTTTGTTTACTTAACATAGTTTTCGGTTATAACGATTATCAGCTATAACAACCGTAATCCGACGGTCCCTTCGAAGTCGATATAAACGGTTTTCAATGTACATTTATTATAATTTGATTGATTAAGTTTTAATTTGATATATTAATTGCTTTGAATAGTGGACAAATTTATAACTATTTGATGTTCATACCCTATTAATAAAATTAATCTACGTGTTTATATTTGTACGCCGTTAAGGCAAAACATGACTGTGCTTTAATTTTATGAAACATCTTGCATGCCATATGTATACTTGTTTTGGACAAATAAATGATCTTATCTTTTCTTATCTAACTTAAAAATACTTGTGTGTTATAATAATGTGATACGACCCCAACCTTCTTTCGTATCGTAATACAATCTATGCAACCCCTCTGTCTTATTCTCCAATATTTAATAATAAAGACCTCGTAACGAACTCGTATAGCTCAATCATGGAACCATCCAATATAAACATATTGCAGGTATAAGTACCCACCTACAATCCACGAAGGAACTCAATGATCGCAGTTTCTAAGTCACTTAACGTGAACGAGTCGCCGTCGTGGTTGCGGTCGCTCAGCACTAGACAATCGAAAACACAATGTTCCAATGTCGGCTTAATGATTCCTCGCTCGACTCTTTCCCATTAAAAGTTCTATAACAGAAACAAATTGGGAATGAAAAGCTCGTTTCGTTCTCTCATTTCTCGCTCATCTTCTTATGTAGCGTCACCCCAATCTTCCGATATAGCAATATCAGACCGTTTACGTTCCCCTGTCGACGGAAAAACTCTTATTGTACAATAAAAATGTTATGAGGTAACTCTATTCAATGAACTCTTCTGTTATTGAAATCTGTAGCGTTTCGCTGAAAGTAGCCTTTCTTATGGAGCGAGGATAATAAACAGTGGTTTTGTCTGTACGTCGTACCGTACCCTTTTGTTAGAGACTGTACAGTAGAATTTGGTCTGATTGCTTTTCTCCAGATCATCGACAATATGCGATTCTGGTACGGATTTTGGTGGTCATTAGCGATGAACTTAATTTTAAGTTTAGCTAATAAAAATAGCTATAATTTCTAGTTTCATTTTGTTGTACTTATCTACTGAAAATATTACAACAATCGATATCAAACTAAAGAAGACATAGACATTATCATTGTCTTGCTCTAATTCGGTAGTCACCCGACATTTTTAAATATGCAGTACATTATCTGTATTTTCAAGTGCAAATGTTCGATTTTCGAATATTGCATTAAACTTATTCATTCTGAAACTTCAAAGTTATAAGTTATTATTTGCAACGCTTACAATCAATATTATTTATTCCTGGTATTCAGCTGCATCTGGTTAGACTGGAAGCCGACCCCAACATAGTTGGGAAAAGGCTAGGCAGATGATGATGACATTCAATATTATCTCACTTCCAACGTTCATATTTTATGAAAAGTCAGTACCTCACGTTCCATCAATACCGGCACACCAATAAGCTAAAACCGAAAAGCGCCGAACACAACAGTATCGTCAAGTATCGATGCAATTCCCGAAAGGATGCGTGCCTCTATTTCCCCGTCTGCGGGCGAAGTCAATATGTCGTCGGAGATGAGTTATTTTTCCATAATTCTGACTTGCCGGCTCCGACGGTCGGGCGCCGGAGCCCCGAGAATTCCCAAATAAATAATAAATACGTCAACCTATATAAGCAGACATGTGCTTCACAGAGCAATGCAAACTACGTCATATTTATTTTTCGAATTTAATATGCAGTGGCTTAGTTGCGTCTAAAGTAGCTTCTCCTAAACTTCATGTTTATTATACTAAAATGGGATTTAATTTAATAGTTAAGTGGGGTTTCAAATATGTGATTAGTGCAAATGAAATGCAAATGCATATCTTGTTAATACCCGCTGGAATTGCAGTCGACGGTGATACATAACTAATTTAATCGTATTAAGCGCTGTCAGCAGTGAAATGGCTATGTGTTAAGTAACTTTTAACGAGAATAAAAACAAAACACAAACAGTAAAATAGAACAAAAATAACTTTAAATAATATTGGGCATCAGTTCTGGTCGTGACATGCTCTGTGCAACTGTTGTTTATAGGAGCTCAAGGGATGCCATACCATGAAATAACTTCCGACGAACTAGTTGCACCCTCCTCGTTCCGTACGTTCTACAGGGACTTATGCTCTGCTCAAAAACTTTCACATTTTAAGACATTATTTAGTTTCCATGCGGCACCCTAAGGACTTTGCTGGTAAATTATTAAATTTACCAAACTTCAACATTTAATATTAAAGTGCTCGACTTGACTTTTGTTGGATTCAATTGAAAGTTTTGTCTTAATTTTGTTTTTGATTTTTCTTCACGTTTTCGAGCGAGTTTATCACGTATCACGTTGCCCACTTCATATTTATCGAAGGTTATATATATAAGGCATTAAAGTGAATTAATTCTTGTATATTTTGAGCACAATTTTATGATAGTCGACTAAAGTGTGTTCGACTCATTGAAGCGGAAAAAGCACTTTTAATTTTTAACAGAATTATTAACTTACTCGCTGCCGTAAAATAATTTGCCTACCACTTATACCTACACGGTTTTAAGGTTTTAAAAATAATTAAGGCCATCGCTTTTGTAGCTTGTTCCAAAAAAATTAAAAGCAAATTAATTTTTGTAATAAGAGGCACTATAAGTACTAATTCCCACTCATCATATTCACTAGGGATTTGTAATTCCATAACAGAGGTAAATTTTCGCCAATAGATACATATATGGTCGATAGATGGCGTTGCATGCCGATGGCCCAGCGTTCACGTGGTCAGGCCAAAGCCCCATTGTGCCACTAAGCTGTTATATCCGGCTAATGGGCGCTGCCCTTTGTGATTCGGTTTTCATTTCTATTGCAGCATTCGACGCACATGTTGCGCTAAATAATACGTGTTGTTTCTCTGCCTTTCATTATTCTACACTATTTTGATTATAAGCGTGGGTGGTTGCTGTAATGAGGAGTTAATGTAGTCTTATTTATGCTGTGGTGTTTGTATTTTCAAGTTGAGTTTTGTGCTCAATTGCAATGACAACGGTTTTATAAAACCTGCCTTAAGGGATTTAAAACTAGACATACAATAACATGAACAGTTTTAAATGAACTATTTAGGTATTTGACCACGCATAAAAAACCATTCCAGTCGAATAAACGAACTAAACCAACAGCACGTAAGTACAAGAGCGGCCACTAATGACCTGAGATCTGACCTACATAGCACAAAGAGCAATTTCTCACAGTTGAGTCTCACCGGGCAATGTACAAATTACAGCGTCCCATTTGGCTGTAATTCGGGTTTTGTCCGACTACCCTCATAGGCGCACGCTACAATTTACACCGGACGCGGCCAGTCATGAACGAGCTGTCGTCACGGCGCCACGTGTATTTTACTGCAGCCTGCGTTTTATATGGCATTATTTAGCCTAGTTGCCGGTTAACAGATAGTTGGACATTTGCTGCATACTCAGTGCTTACATGTTGTGTAGATGTGTGTGTAAATGAGGCATAAACGCATGTCAGGTTTTTAATTTTTAAAAAATGCTTACTGTATTTTTAACATGATGTTAACGTGTAATGAAGTCAGACTGAAATATCATCAACTGCAACTCAAGTTATGAGGAATATTTACACGTTAACTGTGGCATAAAAAGCTTCAAGCAAACCAGAACTTTTTAAAAAACACGCCATAATCCCCAGCGATAATTAGGTAACATTTTAATAATAGCGAAGTATCAACATTAAACAATAAACAAATGAGGGTTGTTTTCTAAAAAGGAGATTTCATTTTTATGTTGAGACGTCTATCTGACGAGCTGGGCGACGAGGCGAGCGAATTAAAGATTGTCAACAGATTTATTACTCGGTCCGGTGAACTCCCCCTCCAACAGGGAGATAATATTACTTACCTACTTATTCCGTTCGTACGATTCTAGCCTGTCTTGTTATATTTTTGGGGGATCTGCCAATTAGATAGCAAATTAGATGATAATTTTTCGGGACATAGGGTTTTAGCAATTTCAGGCACGGCTTGAAATTGACAACAATCTAATCTCACTCAGGTTTTTCATATAAAACTTTGATAATGGTTTAAAATAAAGATCAGAAATGCTAAATTAAACACACATACTTTTATTTTATTTAAAACCACTATTCGTTTAACACTAACCCGATCAAAATATCCTCATTGATCTGTAACGAATATAAAATAGGTAACTTTACCTCACAAATCAATACCAATACGCTTAAAAATTAACACGGCGAAGTAAGTCAACTAGACACAGTATGTTTGTCGGTCGTGTGCGACACTAATAGGGTATTATGAACTTCGGCTAAGAACTCAAGGGCTGAAGGGTGCTAGAGGGAAGGCGCGAGGGTGAGGCGGGGGCGCGGGGCGAGGGCGCGGGAGGTATTTGAGGTATCTTCTCCGCAGTAGGCAACGGGGGCGAGATTACAGATGGCAAGATAAGCCTCGAATTAGATACAACGAATTTTGTATGATGTTGTAAAGGTATTAACCGTCTTGCGTATCCTTGCTTTGAGAATAAAATATCAGGTTTATTTTACAAAAACCTTGTAAGCGGGCATTATGGTATTAATGCATCTATATTCGGTTTTGATGTAGTTAAAATTGTGTTTAATTAATAATTACATGAAAATGTTCGTCGTTGAATTTTGACGGAACGTTGTTCTGATAAAGTTGCCCGAATGAGAACACGGCCTCGGGGGATGAGTGAGCTTGAAAATGGAAAAAAATGTTTTTATTGTACATCTGTTGTAAAGAGCCCTATTAAGAAATATACCGACGGTATTTTCCTAATGTTTCCGGTAAAACAATATAAATAGGAGGAATTTTCGAAAATGGGTGAAACTCTAAAATATAACGTGGTCATCAGAGCTAAGTAAGGCAACAACTATGCCTTCCTTCCTAAAACTACTGTCTTCTATAAAAATGTGTGATTTTAAGTAAAAAGAAAGAAAGAAAGAAAAAACGTTTATTTGCGGTAAACATGACGCAAAAAAAAAGAGTTTAAAATACATAAATGAGAAAAGGTTGGGGAAGCATGCGTCACATTCACGCAAATTGGCTAAACCTCAGCATTATGCTACGAACCTATGCAAGACAGAGCCCCAGCGCTGGTTTTCAGCGACAGCCGTCGCCGACGTACTGACGTCGACCGGTGCAACAAACAAATATATAGACGGTGTAACGGTACAGCGTACTTAAAGAAAAATAATTTATTAAAATTAAAATGTGATTCAATATATTAAATAGATGTAAAAAACAAAAAAGAAATAGACTACTTAATCTACTTTGAAGTACTTAATCGGGTAACACTAAGAAATTTCTACCTTTATAGTAATCCGAAGATTGCCTGAGAGCAATTCAAAATTTTCTCACCCCTCCTTCGTACGTATACCAAAGCATACCAATTCCAAAAAAAGACAAGATAACAAAGCGCTTTTCTCCCGAAATACGCATTCACAATAAGTCAGTTAACATTTAATTAGGCAAGCTAAAAGTGCCGCGGCGCGCAAACAACTGAATTATAAAAGGCAAAACGGATACCTATATACCGTACCTTGAAGAGAAAGAACACCGGAGGCTTAGAGGGAGCGTCTTGTCGGAGCCCGGAGGCTGCATCCAAACACAAAAACACCCCAGAGCTGTTCTTAAATCTCAATTAAGGTTAAAACCGTGTCTCGGGCGCACGTACACTGAATTAAATTAATGGCTCCACATATTGCAGTGCTGTGGCGCTCCCGATTAATTGCGTATTTTTTCGGTCTTTTGTTTTCAGGTTAAATGTTTTATTAGAGACTTGTTTATTTACTGGCGCGTAGGATAGGGAATTGCTCTTTGTATTAATTATTGGGCTTAGTGGCTTTACGGTACGTCTGTACTAGGGAAGAATTTAATCGATTTATTGATGACTCGCTCGAATCCATTTTAATAAATATTAGTTTTTCTTGAGGCGATTCGCACGAATTCAATATATTTGTAGACAAATCGACAACTCCAGCAATACGTAGTAGTAAAGCACACTGGCGCACAGAAGTGATTAGAGTAAAATATTTTTAATTAAACAAGACGAAAATTTTATAAATTATTATGTACATTAAAACAAGCATAATTAACTCGAAACTGTGAAAATAATACAGGGTGGCGATTTAGTCACCTGCATCCGTCAAGGAGGTCATTCTACCTGTCATAGAGAACAATTTTTGCTATGAAATTCATAACCGATTCGTTAAAAAAAAAACTCGATACCCTATTGTTTTCATATGTATCGTGATATCTGTATGTTAAAAGATATGTTTGATTAATCTACGTGTTTCATTTTATTTGAAAATATTTTACCCTAATCACTTCCGTGCGCCAGTGTACTTTACTACTACGTATTGCTGGAGTTGTCGATTCGTCCACAGATAAATTGAATTCGTGCGAATCGCCTCAAGAAAAACTCATATTTATTAAAAATGGTCGATTCGCCAATAAACCATTTAATCACTTCTGTAAGAATGAAATTCTTAAAACTTGAGACATCAAGACTAATACACGTGTAGCTTCATGAGACGTTATTATTAGAGGATTATTAATCTAATAACATATCAGTACAGCCAGACAAGTAGGTAACATGTATAGCGGCGGCGCCGGCGTGGAGCACCGCTAAATCAAGTTGGCAACTCCACCGCTGACATTACACGAAAATGACTTTATAACGCAATATTGTGTAACAACAACCTCACAAACTTAAACTATTTACCTAGTGAACAAGTTTCGCGTTCCGTCCGGATGCCTGGAGCGTGTTCCCTACATTAAAACACGGGATAATCTGTATGCTGTGCGTCGTATTTTCGCCAAATCTGGCGTTGCCATGACGACGGCCCTTGAAGTAAAACCCCACAGTGAAGAGTCAAAAGCGTAAGGAGAAATAATGACACGAGGAGATATGGCAGCTGAGGACGTGAGTACACTATACAACGCGGTTACTCTACTCTAAAAATATATTTTTCGGTGTACGAGTATGCCTTTGTGTGTTTGTTTATGGAATCGGATCTTGGGCCCGTAAACTTGGATCAGTGGGACAGGATCAAAATAAGTATATCTTACAGTTAAACTTTTCTATTTCTATTTCTGAAATCCGTTTACAAAAAAACGGAAGTAAGATTTAAAATTGTGTGATTATGGTTCTCCAGCGAAATTACTAAAATAATGTATTTATTACTTCGCAGGTTTTGTAGGTAGCATGTAAGAACTTAATTAGCTATCTGATAATAATGTACTGCTAGCATAATTAGTAATTGGACATTCACTACAAAACCCTATTCGGTTACACAGTCATCTTATCCTGTTATGACGTCACAATTAGGGTTGTTATCCTATTTCGACTTTGATCTAAAAGTCCAGTAGTTTTAGGCCCTGTTCCCATAAAGACGTCGTAGTTGTCATGTTCAAATTGTTATGACTTGTTCTGTAAGTGGAGCTTTTCACAGATAAGTCTCTATTATGGAACGATGATCAGTTGCTTACTGGCCACATATTACGTGATTAGCACTTGGAAACGAGGCATTAATTACATAGCAACAACTATTACTATTCAATCTATGACATATACATACCTAGTATAAGTGTTGATGCCTGATTTGCATTGCGATGCGGACATCACACATTCCTGGGCATATTATTATTGATATGTGTGATGTTGGGAGCTTCATTAGTGACGGCAATCTGTTTGTTTCCTGTTTATAATTATGTGTGTTTTAGTTTAGTGGAATGGTCATTATTGTATTAGAGTAGCTACTTATTATGAACCCATACTTAGTGAAATATTTTTCATAATCATAAAGATTTTATAGGGTTGTTCTGTGCCAATCCGGTTCCCTTTCATTAATGTCTCTAGGAATAAGAAAAAAAAAAAACTACATTCACTAAGTACTGTCATTCAAATTTTCTAGTCTACAAGTTTGTTAAAGAAAAGCTACCGTATAGCACATACAAGACGCAATAATACTTAAATCCATTAAATAAACCGAAAACAGAATCACACTACAAAATAACCGTTAATAAAATTAAAACTGACGGGTAGTCACACAAGTGATTGTGATCACATCACTACACTAGTGCCATAAGGAAGGAGGGGACAACTCTATTATTTTTAACGACCAAATAAATATTCGGCATTCGTTTACATTTTCATAACGAATGGGCGCATTTTAAAAGCCTTATTACTGGGTGTCACTCCTTAACGTACGACGTACAGTTTCCCGATAATAACTTATCGATTTTTCAGTTTTTCGGGAAATTAATATTTACATTATTTCAGTGATGACGTTAAAAAAAAGACTCGGTCGATATTCGGGCTTTTAGGGTTCTGTATCCGAAGGGTGCTAAATGGAACCCTATAAGTAAGCCTACGGTTTCCGTCCGTCTGTCTGACAGCGGGCTGTATCTCATAAACTGTAATAGCGAGACAGTTGAAATTCTACAGATTGTGTATTTCTATTGCCGCTATAACAATAATAATAAAAATTAAAGGAACAACAAACGTGTTTTTTAGCTAAATATTTTACGATGGTACGGAATCTTTCGTGTGCATTTCCTACTCGTATTTGGCCCGTTTTTTAGAGTTCCGTACCTCAATAGGAAAAAAACTGAACCCTCATAGGATCACTCGTGTGTCTGTCTCTTTGCCTACGACGTTACCTACGAGTTAATTTCAACTCTTTATTAGTGGCTTTTGTGCACATGATAACTATTCAGATTTATTACAGTTGTAATAGCAATCATGTACTTGCGTTTAATTAAAATAGGTTTTTATTTTTATTAATTTATACATCTTTTGGATAGATTCTTTTCTATTTTGAGAATGTGAGAACGCTGTAGGGTTACTGGACTGTAGATTTGTTGACCATTTTCTACTTGAAAGACCTACACTGTCCTCCCATACCTAGTCACAATTGTTATTTGAAAGAATTGTAAAAGCCAATTATTTTTAAAAGAGTAACCGTGGAGTTTCTTGCCGGCTCTTCTCCATAGGAAACGACCAATTGGAACCGTGCACCTAGCTTCTGACGTTTCATAAGTGCCCATGTAGGTTTATGTGAAATAAAAATATTTTGAATTGAATTCAATTGAATTTGTCTGTCTGTTTGTCCGTCTGTCACAGCCAATTTGCTCCGAATCTAATGGACCGATTAAGTTGAAATTTGGTACACATAAATATTTCCGTGACCCAAACACAAAAGTAAATAAATGAATTTTGAATATAAGGGTCACTTTTAAGGGCAAACAAAAAAAATAAAATTAAAGTTTTGTTAACAGTACCGTGTGACATATCAAATAAAAGGGCTTGTAGCGAGGATCTTTAAAATATTTTTTTATATAATTTTAAAATAAACGCTTTTAAAGAAATTTAAGAAATTCGATGAAAATTGACCATTCCCCCCTTATCTCCGAAACTACTGGACCTAAAATAAAAAAAAATACATAGTATGGCTCTTTACTCATAGATTACAGGAAAACCTATAAGAAGTCAATGGTCTTAAAATAACATGGTAAATCTCTCAATATTGTGCGTACAAACTTACATTTGCAGTTAGAATGTATAGGAAAACATGTTTTTCAACTACAATATTAAGTTTGTTCTTAGGATAAATAAATTCATCTCAAATACGGAACCCTTCATTGTGCGTAGTCCGACACGCACTTGGCTGGTTTTTTTTCTACATATTACTTGAAATTTACCTACATAGGTACGAAAAAAAAAATCTCCAAATAGGACATGTTCTCCATTATATTGTCCAGTACCTTCTCCTTCATTGAATACGTCAAAGAAATTAAATAGCGCATCGAATTAATCTTCATTCATTTTCATTATTTACAGAAAACAAATGACACCTGTTAAATAAGTATGAGTTTTCCATTAACTACGAACGAATTCCCCAATAACTTGCGTCGGATCAATATGCTATTTACTTTTTTAACTACTAATTGAATTGGGCTCGTCCTTATACAATCCCGTTCAAATTAATTAACTCGTTGAACAGGGAGCCACTCGGAATACGGCCGCATTCACTTTTATAGGTGATAAAAATCTTCTTCTTTAAATACTCCATATCTTCTACAATAATGCTCCTTAAATTTTATTTGACAAACGTTAAAATATGTAGTGATTGTTCGGGGTTTATTAGAAGCGTTTTATTACTCACCGTCTCACATACACGGGAGAGAGAGCCCTGCACAGATTGTTGCTTGCGACAATAAATAAGACGTAAAATTTTATTTTACAACGGTAAATGAAAGAAGCTAACGAAATTACATTCAATTACGGCGGTGTGCCCGCGGCATTCCAGCGTCGCAATAAAGGCCGCAAAGTTACGTTCCTCGCGTAAATTTTTCGGACATAAAACTCTGTAAAAGTGAAGTTAGTGAGATGTAGAGCGACAATAAATGTTTATAGAGGTTGGATACCCGCGCGGTGTGCCTGCTCGGTCGCGCTGCGCCGCGTGGCGCCTTACCGAGTCACCGCGACTCTCCTCGCCCCACTCAATTAAGTTTCGGCAGAAGAAAAATAAAAATTCACCGTTGCAAAGGTTCTTCATTCGCATAGCAAACACGAATGAGGCAAATTAAGTGAGTAAAATAACGTGCCCTTAAATTAGGTCACGCAACCAAAGTGAGACTTGGAGGGCCCTTGCATCTCGTTACAGAAATGAAGTATAGCGCCGCACCGCGCCGCGCCGCGGTTAATGTAATCAAATTTTTAATTTTTAACTTTTTTTCATTTCTTTGATATTCTCGGAAAGCTTTTCTTTGTGCGTAATTCAGTTAAACGCAGAAATGTGAAGCTTTTAGTTAGTTTGGAAATAAACTCGGCAATTTTCTTGTTTATTTATTTTTACAGTTTTCTGGTCGGCTGAGCGCTTAATTGTCAGTTTTCCGCTGTGCGAGATATAATAACGGGAATGGAAAATTGGATTTTTCTACCAAAATATTCGGAATTTAAAAAACTTCTTTGAATTTTAAAATTATTTAGTGTTGTGGTACATGATTATTGTAAGGTTGCAGCTTAGTTTGATTTTAATTACCTTTAGAGCTTGTTTTAGCCAACATCTTATTTTTAAATGACTCATTACCGTTGTAAAATTAAGTGCCTACTGGACCCCAATTCATGAAAAAGAGTATAAAATGAAATAGATTTCTTTTCAATAAAACGGAATGGCCACAGAGTTACACTCGTGTTTTAGTTAAAGCACTTTTATGGGTCTTTGAATAAGGGGGCCGGTATCCCACTGTAGGTACACCATAGACCCCTATTCTTTTATACGTGTTACTGGTTTTTATGAACCGACTTACACCACCAAGATTCTCAAATTTTCCAACACGTCTTTTAATATACAGGCTGATACGTAAGGAGATATATTTTAATTAGTTATAATAAAATTAACGAGAATTTAGATAACCGCCTTTAGCTAAATGTTTATTTGAAAATCGGAAGAGTGTATGTAGGCTTTCACTTATATTTTTTATATTATTATTTGTACATGTACCCTTAACAAACGTCACATAAGACCGTTAATACTGTTAAGGGTGTGAAAATACATGAAAATATGTGATAAGTTAAAGGAAGTTGCTAAGACGTACCTACAAGCCTCACAGTCCCTACTACTCTAAGCCCTATAAGCCCTACAGCCCTAACCTATCATATACATAGTATGATAGATAAATATATAAATAAATTCAAGATTTCTGCACCATGTGACCAAAGGTTAGTAGCCAGGATTTCCAGGTTTGGAAAGGGTACACTCACTGCCAGTCCCGCAGACTCACGAGACTGATCAGAGATGGCTAAAGGTGTCTTGGCCACAGTGAGGGGTCATGAGACAAGAATGTAAAATTCAAATCTGATTTATTAACCACATGTTACAGCTTATATACTACAATTTCTTAACACACACTATTATACAAATTCTTTGTGTTCTATGCGTGTGAGATGCAACCTAATCAATATTTTAACTGGGTATGTAACATAGTTTTTTTTTAAGTTTTCTAGAGACTGTCGCCTTCTATAATTAACACCACAACTTGTATATAGTATCGGTCGATAATCACGTCGAGCCTGTGTACCGGCCGTGATAATTAGATGACACGAATTAGGGAAGCATACCTACATCTTAACATGGTATACCTACATTCTCAAACTCGGATTTAATTTCAAAGTTTTCCAAAATATCTCATTACAATCATATAACTTATAAGTTAACTAATACAGACATAATATAAATTTCACAGCTTCAACCAAAACTTCCAAAATTACGTCACAGCACAGTAAAATAAAATCCTCAGATTAATCCGTAGACACATAATTCACGTTTATCTCGGTAGCCGAAATTACCCACTAACGTAACCAATTTTCTTACCTTTGACAAAATCACGGCTCTTACCTATTACGTAACATTACCCAAAGGGCGCACGCGGCGCGAATACGGCGCTAAACACATGCTAGGCCATTCATGCGTTTTTGAGTCATATTAATGAGTGTTAGGGTGTATTTTACTGTGGTGTCTGACACTGGTAAAAGGCGAACGTCGAACGAAGTATAAGACACTCTGTGAGGGTGACGGTAGGCCTATAATGGGTCCTTGCTAGGAGGGCTTCGGGACCGCATGTGTTCGTGCCTGCGGTTCCCGCTTCTGAGGAACAAATTAGAAAATCTTTTGGAGAATAATTTAAGAAGCAGGCCCGCGGTTGCTGAGTTAACTTTGTTTCGCGAGCTATATAGGGCGATCAAAGCTGTACAAGTGTTCATTTTACGTCGCAGGTCTATCGGACGAAAATTACTCGAGAAAGTTTTGTGAATTGACTTTATCACGGTTTGTCACAGAATGTTATTTGTTTCTGATAAATATTTTTATCGCGTAATTTTTAACATATCAAACCAAATACCTAAAAAAAATATTCAAAAGTTATAAGGTCTCCATGAAATCACATAAAATAATAAACCTATTAATATCCTTACATGTGATTTGTGAAGATCATATAGCTATGCTTAAAGTTCCAAATAGGGATTTTAGCCACTTGGCTAAGTGGCTAGACCTATTTGAAGTTTTAACTTTTAAATTCCTGAAAAACCGCAAGCGCTTGCGCCGCTTGCGTGGCCTCCTTCTTTATCTTAAGGAACACCCTTTAAAATATTTAATTACCGGCGCTTCCCGCTCTTATTTCCATATGCCGAAACATGTCGGAAATCACGCTTTTTGCTACGGCTACAGGTAGGTACGCGTGTAATTGAGATGCCATGTTATTAAGATTTTAATGAACATCGGCACACTTGCATGAATAAGGGAGTAAAGTTTAAAGAAATATAAAGCTGCGTACAAATACGCATACGCATACTTACGTAATATGCGTGTGCGTGCTTGATTTTATAAGTATACTTTTTTGGTCGCGCTGAAATTGTACAATAGCTAAAATATATACGCTAAAATTTTAAACCAATATTCTAAACCACGAGCGAAAATATTCGGAGAATTTAAATACAGCAACTCCACAATATTCGAGATTGTTTCCATGCGGCGCTCGTGCTCGCGGCCTGCTCATATCAGCAGCTATCCAAACATCGGCGAACTTTCCTCGTCAAACTTTATCTCAACGCGATCATATTTTCGTATTTTTCTTCAACGAGATGCGAACCGTGAACGGTTTAAATGTATTCCATAAATCAGGATACACTTACGAATTTCGAACAAGAGGGCCCAACAAAAATACTTACTTAACAATTTGTCGAGAAATTCGTTGAACGATTAACAAATGTGTTCGTTCGTTGTTAACATTACGTCTTAAATTAATAAAGTTTGGGATTGCCGCGCGGGTGCTCGCGGGATAACGTGGCGCGGTATCATACTCCGCTGTGCCGTCGCGCCCACTACACCGCGGGTACTCGAGCCGGTATCCTAGTACAATATTGACACAAATCCCTTAACTTATAAAATCGTGCTTCCGTCCCCGATGTAGGCAATATGGGATTTCCGTCGTCATTTTGATGTGGACCCCGGGGCTGGGCCGGAGGGGGTCGTGTTTGCGCGGGGGACACCTGGCTACTCAGCCGCCCTGTTTGCTGATCGATATGAGTCCGCTTTTGTGGATGACACACCGCTAATGTAACACTAAAATATATTTTGACACTTTTCGTCTGAGGATACTTTAAGAATATATAGTTTCTTTTTGTTTTTGTTATGGAACTAACAGATAAAACAACTGAAATTAAATATTCTTGAGAGCTTCCTCGATATTAATTCAGTTTAGACACAGAAGGTAAATACAGACACATAATCAAAAATACACAACCCTTACCTAAGTTACGTACAGAAATTGAACACCAAAATCTCCTCACATTCAGCTCAAACCGGTGCACTTGCACATTAGTAGACACTCATTGAGCCAGTTCGCCACACACGATTTACCAATAAGTATGTATTTGCAGCAATAACCGACAAAACAAAGCATCCGGCTTGCATGCTCCTAATCCTCGATTTGGGGAGGGTCTGCGTGCAAATGGAAAAATATTTGTCTGGCAACACTCGGCGAATGTACCGACAGCCGATATCACGTAGCGTTTTATTTTACGCTAAGACAACTACAGGTTGTCGACTTCACGTGTGGACGGGTTTATTTTTCTGCGCTTGCAACACGTTCGTTCTTTTACAACATGGTTCGTTCAGGTAGTTTAGCGTGTTTAAAGAAGGTGTAATGCAATCTTTGATTTTTACTCTGAAATTTGCTGAGAATTCTCGAGGATCTCCGACTTTTATAAAGATTTTGACAGTGTTATAGAAGGGTTATGTGGTTGGAATTTGATTTATTTGAAAATGGACGGTTTGAAAACTTACGTTCTTGGGGATTAACAGAAGGAACATTATTTGGTTCTTCAAGATAGTTCTGTTTTCAGTTTCCTGCTTAAAGAGTGGATCACTAAACATAATCTTTACTTAAGAAAAACTTTAAAGTTCCTATGTCATTACGTGATTGATAATGTAAATAATAATACTACATGCATAACATACATAATGAGCCTATAATGTTCCCTCTGCTGGGACACAGGCCTCCTCTCTTTAATAGGGAGTAGGCTGTAGAGTTTGTGGGAGTATCTACATATTTCAGAAGAAAACCACTCCATTCCTAAATGAAATCAAAACAAACATAACCCTAAACGAAATTCAAAACTAGCATAAACACAACCTCAAACATTCTCTCTAAAGTTAGTTAAAAACATATTTGTAGTCTCATGAACAAACAAAATATTAAGTGGTCTAAGCTCCTGGCATCGTTTGCAGTGCAAGGTTCACTTTGCAACTTTTCAAATATCTGCAAAACCTCACTTGCTCTTATGATGGCGTTATGACCGGAGCGGATCATATTATTATTGGAACATCACAAGTTTGAATGCATGTGGTACGAAATTCGAAAGGTTTTCCGAATGTTTGGTTGGAATTTCTAAAGAGAAGAAAAGTGTAATTTTGTACTTTTTGAAAATGTGAACTGCTTTGGATTTTTATGTCATTTTCATACAATACACAAAGCGTCAGTAAAGAAGTAGAAAAGAGAGAAAAAAGTTTGTTGTTTAATTTAATTTTTTTTTTATTGAGTTATGGGCGTCGATGTTTTCTGAAGTGAGAGAAATTAAAATTGGACCATGCCTTTTATGATATGTTGTCGTGCCTTGAAATACTGAGATCCAAAAACGTTATGAAACAAGCTGGATCTCATTCTTTGATTCACACCTTTTCTACCATCACGAAATTATTGTTGTCTTCAAATAAAAAACAACTTTTCAAACATTTCCCGTTTCGCCTGCGTCTGTCTCAGCTGCCCCGTCCAGACGTGCGTCTCGTCCTTGCGCCGTCTACGCCACTTTATGCCTCTTTTACGCCGTGTACGCCCAGATTGCGATCCACCCGCTATTTAAACTGGATCGCTTTACACTCTTCACGGCCTTAATAGACCTGTTCGCTTTTATACCCTAATGACCGCGTAAAATGGTCTGCGTTTGTTTGGCCTTTATTAACCGGTAAGTGATGCAGCTGGTTTATTTGAAATGTTATTATATTTAACGGTTCCTCGGTGATTTTATGGGGCGATTCTTTTTAACTGTTGTGGGTTGTACGAGTATTTAAGTCGGATGGCGTAATGATTTTATTAAGGACTATTTTATTAACGTTTATTACTATCTACGTACTGTTAATCTTAAAAATATAAAGTATGGAACAAAAAATCTCACAAAAGCAGCTCTAGAGAATTTCATCCTTTTGTTTATCGAACAAAACTTATACGAGAACAAAAGTTAGAATATACTTTTAAACAGACACAATCCTCAATATCTGGTCACAGTTCGAGTGTTAAAAAGCTCGGATTTATAGTGGTTCAATGGGGAAGTTATTGAAAACAAAACAAGTAAGAATACCGAAACGCAAAAGTTGGACTTGTTGAACTGAGAAGAAAACTAATAAATGTTTCCCGCGGCGAATATAAGAGCGAGTCGGTGGCAGAGCGTGACATTAAACTTGGGTATAAAGTGAGCGTGCAATATCGAGTTAGCGAGTTTCACAGACCAAACAAGACGGCATCGGACTTCCTGGCGTAAACTACTTAAATCTTGACGCGTTGCTTCGCTGTCCGCTGCGGGCGAGAATAAACTTGCCGCGCCATTTATGTGCGACATAGCTGCGGTATGTGGCGAACGCTTTACGCTACAATCATCTCTGTGTAGACAGGACAACATCTAAAATCGCTTGGTGTGAAAAGGCAACAGTACGGTGGGATTACAGAGCGAAGTAGTCCGCGTACTTTCGACAGATAACGCACAGTCCGGAGTGGAGTGGCTTTCCCGCTTGATTGACACTGGCTCAGTGGCTTTTAGTTGGCAAACGTAGCCATTACACGCGGTGAAGTGTTCCGACTCACACATGTTGGAGTACACTTTGAGCGTCATTTTGGGACGTGTGTGGAACATTTCGGGATGTATTTGTGGGTAGGTGTGGCAGACAGAGCTGTCTTGTTTGCGTAGAGCTGTTACGTGCTATTTTGTGTTTGTTAACCATTGTAATGTTTCAGTTAGTTCATTTATTTGAATAAGTGAAGAGTTAATGGTACGAAAAGAAGATTGTTTTTAGTTGGCGTCTAAGTTTGTATATTTAACTCAAGAAATATACCATACCATTGATCATAGGACTTCAAAGACATTTAATCATCTGCCGCTCTGTATTTAAATGAGCAAGTCTGAAAGTCGTGAAAAGGGAAAACGAAACAGAAGTCTCCAAAAGGTTTTTTTACAGCCACTTAACATCCGTGTCCGATCTAAATGAAGACACCATGATTACAGAGACCAACAAAAACGCAAGCAAACGGCAATTACATTGGAATTGCTAAAAGGACCCACCTGTTGACTGCCGCAGACGAGAATGTTCTCGAAAAAGATTTTATTGGTTGGCTTTTCGCGACAGATGTTCTGCGGGATTTGCTCTCAACTCGGAAAACTTGTGTTTGAGAACGCTTTTCAACTTTGAATGCTGTTTAGTTCAAAGCTCTTTAGCTTATTTTTGTGACTGTTTAACTTTATCTGGGAACTGCTTTTACCTGTGTCTGTTTTTAGTCAATTGCTTCAAATAGAAGCGGAGATATGGCAAAAGGATAAGTAACTGGTTTACTCGTGTATTCTCAAGCAATATTTTAGTGTTTAAGTTGACTGTTTGTTTATTACCAGTATTTATCAAGATGTTTGTGTTTCCTTTACATGTTATGACTATTTATGAAACTGCTACTTCTAATTTAACACCAGCCTATTCTTGTCCCACTGCAGGCAAAGGCCTCTTCTCATATAGAGAAGGCACGAGCATTGATCACCACGCTTGCTTAAGACAGGGTGGCGAATTCAGACTTATATTAAATATAAGTCCAGGTTTCCTCACTATGTTTTTCCTTCACCGATGTTAGTAATGTCTAAGATAAACTCCGAAAGTACATATGAATTGAAAAAGTCACATGTATTTGCCCGGATTTGAACCCACAACCTCGTGCGTGAGAGGCGAGGCCTTAACCGCTGGGCCATCACGACATCTTCCAATTACGACATGTTAAACAAAGAAGCCAACCTAATAACATCGTGAAACAAAATCAAATTCATTAGCACATTATAATGAAGTTGGGGAAAGTCCAAAAAGCACGATATTCGGGTGAAATTGATAGGAGAAATTTCAACAAAAACTGTGGGCCATAAGCTTGTGCGGGGAACGCCGCACACGGAGCAATTATCTAAAACACACACGACATTTAACCTCAAATTTCACTAATGAAAATTTCCGTTGGTTGGTGGCGAAGGGCGCACCTTATCGCTTATCTGTGGGATTGTTTTCGACCGCCAGTCATTATCGTATGGTGTTTCCGTGTCCGACAAATAGGTCGGACGATTTAATGCAGTTTGATATTCAATAGGCTTACTGGTTGTGGAAAATGGATAAAGAATTACTGAAAAAGAAAAATTCAAATAATTTTACCTAATTATACATACATAACATCACGCCTTGTTTCGCTGGAGGGTTGTGCAGAGGTGTAACTATAGTAGGTACCTCCACATTTCGCCATTTATGTTTAAGTCCCATGTAACACGGGGCGAGCTTATTGCCATCAACTGGGCACAAATCCAGACTCCGGGCTGCTACTGGGAAAACCCAATAACATTTTGCCCAACATTTTTTTTTTGTGTGGGAAATTTTCAAATATCTTCTCCCGCTCTGGGTGAAGCGGGTGGGCGTGTCACTCTTACTGACTAAAACCCACCCGTGTTCCTTCAGTTGCCTGTATTGCCAGGGGCCACGGGTATCCCTTTCGAACTTTCCCGTGACCTCGGCAAGCATCGCCCCTAGCGGACCCCGTCAATTCTGCTGACATCTCTTTGAGATGCACGTGGAACACAATGCGCCATCGACTCGGGCCTGGTCCTTATCGGACGGCGAGCTACCCATTGCTTACCGTCCGCAAGCCCGGAAAATCGGCCTGCGATTCTCGAAGCCTAGGGCGTCTCCTGTGGCGGTTAGGGGCGTGAGGGCCTATGTCTAATGTCCTAACCCAGGGCATAGTTTCTATGTGCCGAATTTCTCAGCCGTTTTAGCGCGAAAGCATAACAAACAAACATACAAAAAATCTAATGTTTTCTCTTTATTATAACATATTAGTTTAGAAAACCTTCATAACTTTGTTGTACCTTATACTTAAGAAAAAGATACTTACGGACATAATACTTAAATTAAAAAAAAGCTTGTTTAAATAACACAACTTGACAATTCCAATTTCATTTGATGCGCGATCAAAAGAATGTATTTCAATTAACATTGCTTTTAATGAACTGGCGGACAATAAAATGTTCTTATTAGTTATTATAAAGGGTCTTTTACACAGTAACAAAGTGGGCTGGCTTTATTACACGACCGGTACAATAACTAAAATTAAATGAAGCCACAAACAAACGCAAGGGTCGCTGGATGCACGACACAATTTATGTCGCCATTTCCCACCGGCCGCCTGTATCGATGTCGTTTGCATCTGAAATCTTTCGAGCCACGACTATATTAGAGAGGGGAATTGGCTGGGATCTTAATTTATCGAAGTTTTTATGGTTTAATTAACGGAATTCACTTAGGCGAGGGTCGTCCGCGGCGCGGCGGCGGCGGCGCGCGGTTCGACGCGACATCGCCGCGGTTTGCGCTTTATTTTATACTAATAGATGTCCCTGGGCCGCGCTATAATTAGCGCCAGGACGCCATTGAAAGTTTTAATTGAAAAGCCTTTGTGCAGTTTTATAGTCCGTTAACAATTTTAGAGTGTATTTTCATGCAGTCGCCGCGCCGACGAGCCGCCGCGCTGCTTAATCTTGACACCTCCGCTTTGTCCGTGTACTCCACGCCGCGCCTACGCGTTTATATTGTTACTTCAAATGTTTTGCGGAAGCATACCGTTTTGTGCTTTAGGCTAATTTATTTACTTCTTTTGTGGCACGTATTTACTAAAGAGTTTTCTTTTAGTATTCAATGATTCGGAAGTTGTTCGGGATTGTTCGGAAACTTTTGGAAATTAAATATGGCGACAGGTACCTACCTGCAGGGTAAACGAAACCTATCAAACTCAATAAAGCGAGGCGCACGCGGCGAAACTTTTCATTGTATTATAACAACATTGTTCTTGAAATACGTACTAAATTAATTCACCCTTCCGAAATTTGGAATTCAAAACTGTAAATTTGTAGCCTCTTGCCCCAATTATTATAACATTTATTCTTTATGGGGTAAACAGATCCCTATTTATTAGGGTTCATTATTCGAATTAATTTGTTTGTGTTATGTTGCGGGCGCGGGCGGTAGATAGAGGTTGGCTAACCGCGCGTAAAGAGGCTGTTTTGATATTTAAATGAGGGTTAGGCTTGATTGTGGCCATTGAGGAGGACCGCGGGCGGTCGACCGGGCACAGGGCACAGAGCCGGCCCGGGCCTATACGTGCGGCATACGGACACGTTCAACCGCAAACGGACCGAATACTTTTGTTTGTTAATTATTTAAGAGGTGTTAATTTTAGCAAAGGTCCCGCGAAAATAATAATACCCAGGCCAGGACATATGTTATAACTATTTTAGATATTCATTGTTAACTTTACAAGTCATTTATAATTTTCTCAAATCAAAAATACAGTAGCCGGAAAATCTGAAAAAAACTTTACTATTTTAACATTTCCTCAATATCTCCCCAAAATCCCGATAACCCGATACACCAAATAAATAAATTAACCAGTTTAAATTAAGAACTTCATTAACGGCCAGTTGAGGTAACAATAGAATCGCTAATTTTCAATTAGGGTTCCGCAGAGCGCGCGCGGGATCGGTGGGTTCCGATTACAAAGCTAATTACAAGTGTCGCTTTCGTTACACCGCCCGAGTGTTTCCGAGTGTTCCCGAGTCAAGAGCCGAGGTTTTTATCGCTGTTTGGATCTTGTAGGAAATGTTGTTGAGTGGTTCTGTTATAGGGAGTTGGGAATTAGGATTGGTAATTTATTAACTGTTGATTTTCAGTGTAAGTTTAAGACTATAAATTACTAAATAATTTGTAAAAGGACTACCTACTAACAGGGAATTATTTGGTTGCTGGAAAGCTCAAGTAGAACCAAGTTATTGCAATTTATCCAACGACACTAAAACGCACCTAAAGCAAAGTATAAATCAATCAAATCCCCCTATGAAACTATTGAATATCCTTATAGTTACCAATTCCACGGATCCCTTGCACCAATAAAAAAGGCAAAAGCACAGTCGATATTGTGCGGAAACACAAATCTCTATTTGCGGGAACGAAATCACATATTCAAACAGACGTCAAGCTTTCGACAAGCGGAAGAATGAATGAATGCAAATCTTCCACGATTTCAGGCCCGTTTCACACTGAATACATTTCACGAGGACATATTGTCGACTACACTGAGTAGGCTCTACAGACCCGCCTATTATAATAAATATTTTTTGCTTGTAAAAATATGAGTAGGTGGGACCCACCGTGTGAGGAAGGATCGTTCGCAACTCGACAACTTTTTAATAAAAGGAAGATTAGGAAATCGGCTCCTCGCTTACATTTATAGTAGATGTGAAGAATGTCATATAACGCGTAACGCGCTCGGATACATTTCACACCTCGCTTGACGCTTTCCCTAAATCTGTTGTCATTTCGGCGCGATCCCGTGGAAATAGGGGCAGGAATCCCTCGGATAGTCGCCAGATATTTCGAGCTATTTCTCACACGAGTACCCCTCCCCCCTGTCCGCTACCCCCTTACCCTCGCAGCAATGCCAACTTCTCCTTTTAAATATTTTAGCGTGTAAAAAGTGAAGTCGTGTTACCTTGTTACTGTATCAGATTTTTTTAGTCTTACAAATGTAACGTGAGTTATTTGACAAATCTCTCGTTTTTTCCTTAATATGAAGTGTGATATGACTTGAAGAAGTGAAATGCGTTATAAATTTATAAAATCGCAACGCATTTTTCCTATTATAAGCTTTCGGCGTCGTTTTACATTTTAGCCTATGAGATTAATATTTTATTATGCAATTTGCGCTGAAATTTTCCTGTTACGTCGAGAGCTCGTCAAAAATCTTAGCTTTATTTGGGAGATCAACAAGGGTTCTAAGAGTCTCTGGTGGGCATTGAACAAAGCTCTTTGGAGTAGATATCTAAATAAAGTGTTCTCACGTTTAGAAAATTTCATGATATCGTAAGCTTCTCGAACTGAATCTATGATATAAAAGCTTCAAAGGCTGTTTTGAATTTCGAACGCTCCTAACACTAAAAATCTACGTAGATTTTTTGCAATAGCAGAAAACATTATATTTTTCCGAAACAGGAATAGGTTACTCAGTAAAAGAACGGTTGTTTACCTTACCACAGAAGCTGTACCTATATTTCGAAATACGAAAATGAGTCTACGTATGGAAATTCGGCATTGTGTTGACAATCGGCGGTGAATGAGACGGTCCCAGCGACCGCGGCTATCGTTTACATCGGTCTTCTATTAACAGACAGCTTAACTCGGCTCCGCGCCATTTGTGTTTTTCCGTGCAGACAAATCGGTAACAATAAAACGAGGCCCTCCTTCACAATGCCCGCACGCATGGCCTGCTTTTAATTTGCCGAACGTATATATCGGATCGTGCGCTCCGCCGGGGATCGCTTAAAAACACTCCCCGGAAAATCCCGCCGGTCTGCCCTCCGCTTAAGGCTCTTGTCTGTTTTTAATACCTCTATTTTTATTGCGTGTGTAAATTTCCTCATTCATCCTTTTTATTTGTTCTTCAAACAAATCGAAGCGTCCGCAATTAAGGGCGATCGATTACTCATCAAATCTCATCGGATTTCGAGATGATACGCCAAAGAGAGTAGAAAGTAATTAGAGGCGCGTACTCTCTCAGGCGTACGATGTTTTGTTGATAATTCAATAATCCGGCCCGAGGCGGATCTCTTTTCACGACGCCTCTTGTCAGCCCCCCGTCTCATCCCTCGCACTCCACTCGATTCCGATAGCATTCTTATGTAATCAGTTATCTTGTTTTTTCATTTCCTACACCATATTTAAGGACGATATAGTACTCGCAAAAAGTTATTTAAGTCCCAAGTATTGCTCGATACAAATAAAGTTAAATTGGCAAAGTTGTCCCACGAAAAGAGGGATAGGAGGCACAGGTGACATCCATTACGATTCCTTAAAATTATTTTGTAGATATAAATTAGTTTGAGGGATCGTTAAGGTACTCGCTACAACATTCTGGCGTCAATGAATATATTTTTCACGTCGTAAACAGAGCAATAGCTGGGCCAATTTGTGTAGTCCGCATGTAAGTGGAAAATATGGTAGTTGCAGGGCGGCCACGTGCGGGGCGAGGGGCGCGGGGGGCGCGGCGATGTGCGTGTTTGCACCTTATATAGGGAAATGGAACAATTAATTAAATTAGCACTTAAATGTATGGTCGCGGTAAGGACGGGCGCGCCGCAGACAAACACTTTTATTAAAACTATACTTCTTTCAAATTGTTTGCAGGCTTAGGTGTTATGAGTTTTATGCTTCTCGGTTATTAGAAACTATGTTCTCATGTAGTTTAATGGTAATTGAAGACGTAAATAAAAAATTACTTGATTCAATGTTAACCTGGATAATTTTTAATTAATTACTTAATTCTAGTTTTTCAAACAGATTTAAATTAATCATTCAGAAGATTCATATAAAATTTGTGTGTATATCTTAAGAGTCTATAACATCTCAAATTACTTAGCATAATCCTCCGTTATTTCGAAAATACTGCAGCATTACTTTTGAAATAAATTTATGGTAAATCAACCAAAAAAACTAAGAAAACTCAACCACCAGACCGTCCAGTTCGTGGCTAATCCACTTACTGAATTCGATTCCCGGCCACACCCCCCATTTATCAAACTACCATCGACTGCTCCATTCATTAGCGCTATCATCACTTTCTAATTTACACCTTATACAGTTGACAATAAACTCGTATTGCTTTAACAATGTACGAATTACAAGTCCACTAGCCTAATGTGGTAATGAACAGAGTTCTTCATGACTTTATGTGCTGTCCTACGTCGACACATTAGGCGATTGCCGTTTTTCCCTTAAATTAATTACTGTGAGTTGACGTTTTTATGTTTTAATGAATGAATTTAGGTTTAAGATTAACGAGGAGTTCTAGTTTTGTTGTCCTACAAAGTTTATGGGTGGTTACATTTTGGTGAACATCGTGAATTTCCTTTTTTGTTTGTTTTAAGGAACCTTTTTCTAGTAGGGTGTTTTTCCTATTTATCTAAGGGCTTTTATGCCTGGAGAAAGTAAAAAGTTCATCTTATTTTCCTAGGAGGAATTCACCTCAGTAAGTACAATTACTATAAACTATTGTAACCAAAAATCCTATCACCAATCCTGTAGTTAAAAAAAACAATTCCTATTTAACCATCCCGAAAACACATTTTACAAGCCAAAAATCCAACAAATAGTCCTTTTATTTTCATGTAACAGTAGTGAACGAGTGCAACAAGGGAGTGCGTTCAGCTGCGGGGTCTACAAGACCCGGACTCGAGCTCAATCATCCACTCGAGACGTTTCCGTTGTCTGTGGCCGAACGATTATTTCCCGCGGTCGATTGCCACCGAAACTACGGAATAAGGACGAAGGGGGCGATTCGACATTATGTTGCGTTCTCAAGTGTCTCTTGAGTTTTAAGGGAAGTTAACTTTTAAATGTGATTTTGATTTTTGAGATGGTTGGGATTAAATGTCTTGCTAAGCAGTCGATAAGACAGAGGAATTTATTTTAGTACGTAAATAGGTACGTGGGTACGGAAGAAAAAGTAATTTACATCAATTTCATATCTGATAGGACACACAAAGATATTGCTGAAACGCTAAACCGTACCTATAACAAACAAAAGGTAGGTACTTAACCTCCTGAATTCCAGAAAAAAAAAATTGGATGTTATTTGAAATTTAGGTTTTATGGTATATCAGGGGGTCAATACACGCCCAAAAAAATGCAAAAAAAATAATTGTTTTTTATATATAGATTTTGCTTATGTCATATATATATGACAATGGTTGTGTATATGAAACTAGTACTGATACTTACGTCATATGTGACACTGGAATTCAACTCATAATAAATAAATATTGTCAAAGTATTTTATTAAACAGGTTGGTACAAAACTAAAAATCCTATATTAAGCTTCAGTCAGCTGCAGAGTAAAAGTAAGGATTACTTACTTTTACTCTGCAGCTGACTGAAGCTTCGTGAATTTCATCAGTTTTTCTAAGAAAAGGGAACATAGATGTTATTTAATGTGGACATTCTGTTTTTCTTTCATTCTGCGGAAAATTCGGGTTCGCGTCTTATGTAACGTTGGTACTATCTTCGTATGTCATATTTTAATGAAATATTTTCATAGCAATAACGACCTAAGTTACAGAGAAATTGCAAATAAAGTTATTTTTGTATATTATACACCACACACACACCACCAAACACCCCAATTAGAATATTATCTTATAATCATAATACATAAACTGAATTTTTACTTAGTATTATATTTAAAACATAGTTTATTTATTAAATTAGTTATATATAGCTGCGCGCGCGTTTTATAGCGTTTGTTTTGTGGTCGCAAAGCGCTACTGCTGAGTATGAGGTCCTGGGTTCGATTACCGGGTCGGGCAAGGTGTTATTGGGTTTTTCCATCTGGAATTCCCCAGTAACAGCCCGGAGTCTGGATTTGTGCCCGGTTGATGGCAATAGGCTCGCCCCCTATTACATGGGACTTAAACATAACTGGCGAAATGTGGGGTACACCTCTGCCTAACCCTTCGGGGATTACAGGCGTGATGTTATGTATGTATGTTATATATTGAATGTGGGAGAAAATTGTGGTCCATTACAAATCTACGCGCTGACACAGTTGCACACGTGTAAGGGTCTAGAGTAGTAGGCACTTCGTCCATGATGGTTTGTTTTGACTATACAGCGAAAGTTTGACCGTAATTTACGTAGTTTTAATTGTTCTTGGGAAAAAATTATACAAATGACAAAAATCGATCCAGTAATCAATTCTGAACAAACTACTTTCATTATGTGCGTGTAATTCAGTTACACATTGTTAATATTATTTCCATTTTTAAACTTTATGTAGGTACCTATTGAGTGACCGAAAATACCAAAAAACCGGCTAAGTGCATGTCGGACCACGTACAATGAAGGGTTCCGTAGTTGGGATGAAGAAATAAGAGAAAGAATTATCCCAAGAACAAACTTAACATTGTAGTTAAAATACGTGTTGTCCCATACATTCCAACTGCGAATGTAAGTTTTTACGCATAATATTGAGAGATTTACCATATTATTCTAAGACCATAGACTTCTTATAGAGAATTTTATTCAAAATTTTAGGCTCAGTAATTTCGGAGATAAGAGGAGGAATGGTAAATTTTCGAATATTTTCCTAAATAACTTCAAAAATAATATTTTAAAATTATTTTTAAAAAAAACTATATGAAACCGTCACAGTAAGCTCTTTCATTTGGTATGTCTAAACGGTACAGTTTTCAAAACATTTTTTTAAACTTAATTTGCCATTAGATTCGGAGCAAATTGGCTGTGACAGACGGACAGACAGACACACGAGTGATCCTATATAAGAGTTCCGTTTTTCCTTTTGAGGTATGGAACCCTAAAAAATACATGAAGATAATAGGAACAATCATAAAAGCCAATTAAAACAGGATTACGAATAACAACTGAACCATCATTAACATTGCACTTCAAAAACAGAATAAGGTTGAATTAAACGATCCTAAAATAACAATATCTATTGGGTAGAGCACTGTGCTATTATAACAGAAAAATATAACGAATATCTGCATAAACAAAACAAACACGAAAGTATTGTTAGGATATTTTCGTTTCCAAAAACACAGAGCAAATAAACATGAATATCGTACCGAAACAGATGTGGGAAGTACTAAAAAATATAAAAATGCCAATATGATTAAAACCTCTCCGATTTTCGTATAACCTAGCGGAGAGCTCTCATTCAATATAAATACCTACCTATCATTGGAATGAATATTAGATTTCACTATCGTAACAGCGAAATCTGTGGAGTCGTACTTGGATTTTCACTTTAAATATTTTTATCGCATCTACCGTTCGGATATCTTATATGAGGTATATGAAATTGAATTTTATATTACACTGGAGTTTATTAGGGAGGCTGGATTGAATTTGCTGAAATATTTCTAGAAAAATAAATGATAAAAATATGGAAGTATTAAAAAAAATATTGAACATACATACTGCTAGCTTTTACTTACCTCATGTAAAGCAAATTTGTAGATTTAGTTTAGGTATCCTCTTAAATTATTGAAATTTTTCTAAAATACATGGTTATAGAAATATATCAATATCTCTTCGGCATCCATTAGTGAATTCAATACATTTAAGGTGCCTGATCTGATCAAGTATCACAGTTTCGTAAAAACTTAACGCATAACACGACTCCACATTTCTCTGGTTATTCGTTTCGGTTGTTTAGGGGCGTCGAGTCTCCCCTATTGATTACCCAAAAAGCGGAAAATAAAATTGTGTACCTCTAGGCCTCGTCGTAACACAATACTGTGGTCGATGGGCCCCAAGAATTTATCGCAAAAACATACTAAGTCTGCCCCTCGGATGCGACCACTTAAATGAATTAAATTTCACTTTTTGTGATACAATTTCATTTTACGACATTTTTTGTTTGATAATGAATTACATTTTTAATCCTCAGCTAGATTCGGTAAGCCAAGATGAGACACCGCCATGTCGAAAGTTGGAGAGCAATTTGTTTTACTATAAGAACTCGATTAGCGACTCGAAAGTAAATTACTGTGATGCTGGTTTTTATAGTCGAGTGACTAGAGTGGGGTTCTAATTGAAGTAACACTCTGGAAAGTATTCCAGGATCTTACGAAGATGGAATTTTGGTATTTTTTTCAATAAGGAAGCAGCAAATTCTTTCAAAATTATTCGAAAAATCGTTTATAAAAATAAAACTAATTATTAGGCAAAAATTTCTATAAGAAATCTCTCAAGAACCCCACATCACCATATGATATTCGACAACTAGTGGTAACACACGCGCGTCGCTCACTGCCGACAAACTTTACCGACGCGGCTTCCTCTCCGCAATCTTTATCGAATAAAGCAGTTTAGTAAACCGCCGCCGAACTCCCGCCTCCCTTTATTATCTATTTATGAACAAATTTAAATAGACCGGCACCCCATGAGACTAACATTCGTTTAGTTTACAACCTCACAGGTAACAGCCTTTTCTTATCATATTTTATGCATATGCCTCAGATTAAATTGACTTGGATTTAATTTTTCTAGGGTTAGGAGTTCTTGCGTGTATAAGGGGTGATTAAATGATTAGTGATTTAGAAGAGAGGCTTCTTCGTAGTCTTAATTATTTATAGGTTTGCGAGTAACAACCCCATTAAGAGATAAAGACCACTACAGACATAGTCAATAGCAGGCAATGCGGAATGTCATATGACAAGCATTGTTCGTTCGTCTTCCTTGATAAGCATCGAACGAAGATTTTCGGAAAAGTGGAGAGTAGCAAAGCAGGTAGGCAAAAGTATGAGAACTGTGTATAATTTAAAACTACAAATTTAGGACAAAGAATTTGACAAAATATGCACAATATCTGGTTGCATTTTTGGCCTCGCACAGGTTTCTTTTTTCTACGCTGTTTTGTTAGTTTTACTGATCTTTTTTATACTAGTATTTCCTGTGCGTATCCCTAATAAAATATTTTTTTTTTCTTTCTTTCTTTCATTTACATGTACTCTACTGTCACTTGACAAAACATTAGTCACATACGTGACTAACATAGTCTGCATTTTCCTTAGTAGTGCCGTCACAAAATCAGTAATTTGTGATTTTGTGCCGGTATTACACCATTATTATTTTTGATAAAAGATATCCTCAAACTTACCCGCGACGGTAGCGGAAACCCGTGAAGTAATATTTTGATGTTCATAATAATAATAGAAGCAGCGACACACACAAGGGAGGAGGGCGCGGATTTATTCGTATTTTATTACTTTTTTACGGGTCCCGTAGACCCGCAGTCGCTACCTAACATCTCGTAACGTTACGACCCGCCATATTGTGCCAGATATAGCACCTTTATTAGTGTTATTAGTATTTATAAGTTAAAAATGTGTGTGTAGGAAGTGGGTTACTAAGTTGGGGAAGATCTTTCGAATATAAAGATTTTAAACGAATGCGGTAAAACTTTATGCTTAAATAACCAAAAATAATATGTCATCAAATAATAAGATCAATTTTTATAACCAGATTTGGTTCATTTTATAGAAATTCTGGAAATATTTTCTTCAGTTCAGTTCAGAGAAAAATAACCAAACAAAAAGTTCTCTTGTATTTGAACATAACATATTCAAGTGAAGTAGATAACCCTTGCTTACCCTTCTCAATAAAACCTGACTATCGTCTTAGAAACCAAACGAGTGTAAGAAACGTCGATTTAATCCAAAACATTGTATCAGTGCGCGGAGATGTGAGAAAATAAAAATAATAGCAGTGTTTGAGCCCAATGGCCGGAACGAGCCGCGAGTGTTTGCATTTGATAAGACGATACAACCCTCCCCGCTGCTGAGGGTTCCCCCGATACGCTACATACACCACCCAATGATTCAGACGCCTTTTGTTTTTATTTAAAATGCCCCTCTGACATGAATCCTTTGATTTTTCTGGTTACTGTAAAAACACTCTCATCTGTGACTGTGATGACCTCAAACAAAGTTATTTCGTCACTCCATACGCTAAAATAAACGAAAGCACCGCATTGCCCGAGCTAGCTCCGTATACAGTTTACACAAACAAATAAAATATGAGCTGACAAACGCGGGATTTTGTTCCGCCACCAAAGGGAGCTGATGTTCGTACACTACAAATATTAACCCGCGTTATTAATGCAGAACATTGCGACCGGCCACCGGCCAAAGGACAGCGCTCCACAAAAAGACCAAAACCGAAACACAATTTAAAAGAGAATTCTTAAAGAGCGAAGATGTTGCCCGGCGAAAAGATAATTTGGAGCGTCTGCCCGGGGCGGCGGGCAGGGCACGCGGCAGGGCAGGCTTGCGTTTGTCTTTGCTATTGTGAAGTTTTATTTCGCTCACTTTTATGAATTATTTTCAGCTGTTTTTATCACCGGCAAATTCAAATGGAAGCTTCAGGCGGGTTCTTTTAGTCCAAACTGCAATGTTTGAAATGTTGAGTTTAAACCACCCTTTTGTTTTACTATTTAGCTACGTTTAGAGCAGGTGGCGGGTGCTCGTGGAATACCTCGGCGACACTTATTTGAATAATTTTGATACAGAACTTAAATTGTCTGTTGAAAAATAAGCTCGTGTTCATGATGTATTGCATTTAAATTACTCTGAACGTATCTGGAAAATGAAATATGTTCGCAGTAATACCTTTTACTCGTGACAGTCTAAATTAGTGGAGTCTGTTTGTCGCGGCGTCATAGATGGCTTGTTAGCTCGCCTTGTCATGTTAATACATGTTGTGTGAGCTCGCGACTTAAATTACAGAACAGTGGGGTTATTAGTAGCTCGTACCATTGACACGGGTAATTGGTACGTAAATGCGAGTAAACCAGTAATTGTATAATTATTCGCAACCGGCTCATTTGCTTGTATTGTGTCTATTCATATGTGCGGCGTATAATTTGGTATCAGGATATGTTCCTGCATTTCGATACTGCCTCATTGATGGATTTACTTTGACGTCTTTATTTATTTAACCATTTATGCACACACATATAAACAGACAAGAAGAAAGGAACAGAAAAATACGTACAAAGGCAATGCTTATTTCTAAAGAAATCTCTTCCAGCATACCTGCGACACGAAAGTATATAAAATATGTAGACAACGTGTGTAACCGTAGAAGATTAAACAAAAACAAAATCAAAGAAGAAAAAAATTACAATTTACTATTTACACAAACTAAAAAAATAAAATCAAATAAAAAATCAACAATCAATCAATTAATTTTATAATCTTTATAAAAAAAAGCTATATATAAAATAGAAGGCTTTATATAAAGCTAAATGCTTTATTACAAAATGATAAATTTTGAAGGTCGTCTATTAACTTACTTGCTTTACTTACATTATAAAATGAAAATGAAATATGATCTATTATTTAAACAAGTAATCTTTATTGATTGGAGCCTCCTTTTAAGCAAACTAACCTGTGTTAGGAGACTCCGACACTAAAACATTATATTTGAATAGCTTCTTTCATGAGTGCCCACTTTGAAAGTAAAGTTACCAACTTTAATGAACAAGCACATAACGTAACTATCAGCAAACATGCAACATACGAAGAACACGTAACAGTAACACCTCATCAAAGGGACAAGATGCAAATACAGACAATTGCAAACAGGGAATACTTAAATAAAAGAAACGAACACAATAAAAAATAAAAGGAAACATTACGAAGCTTAAAAATTTATACGCATAGTGAACGTGCAGTCGCCCATGAGGAATTCGCTTCTCGTGCAAAAGAAGCGAATAACGTGGACAAACAATATACAGAGCAGTTGACGAAACGAATGAAAAAGAAGACTGAGACTGCTCAAGTCTCAAATCCAACAAACGTAAAAGAGATTACCCACGCTCCAACTGCTTTCAACTTGTATAAACAAAAAAAGCTCAATTTGCCTGTTTTAAAACAAGGCGGAATTGCCATAGACCGGCAAAGACGGTGAGGAATATTAAAAACGCTTTTAAAAAACAACTCAGTGCGAGGGCAAGTTATTTGAATTTCTATTGTGACAAGTGCCACGTTGAATTTTGGGAGGGATTTGGGTGAATCGTTTATTATAATATGAGTTTTATTAGCACGTTTTGTTCAATTCCTAGGGAACGGTCTCCCAATGTTCGACTCTTCTCGACAACTCTGTAGTGACTCTTCTCGACAACTTTTAAGGTAGCCATCTAAGGCGTCCCACCCTCTAGGCATCTTCTCAGAGGTCTGCCGTAAGCCCATGTAACTATTTAACGAATACAGTCTTTATATATTTTTTTTCTTTTGGTTAGTGACTAACTAGGTGTTAGAGTTTTTTATACCGCCCATGGGCCTCTGACCTGGCTTGACATGCTGTCAAGAAATATCTTCTCAGGCATGCCGGCTTCCTCACGATGTTTTCCTTCACCGTTTTTGAAACAAGTGATAATTATACAATACGCACATGAATCCGAAAAGTCAGAGGTTCGAACTCTCGAAATTTGCCATAGCAACCCGAAATTCACACCAATAGGCTATTACTGCTGTGTGATTTATATATTTGAAGGTTACGTTAAGAATTTACATAAAATTTATGAGGTCAATATATAAAGTTCTATCATAAACTTTCTTTAGAACTTCTATAGTCTCTTAGGCTTGTATTCAATAGAAGTCTAACATAGATTAATTTAAAGACTCTTGATAGACATAAAACACGCTTTACACCTAATTGTTGTGTAGGTGTTGACCTACAAAAGTTAGTGAGTGTGAAAGAAGCTGTTAAATGTTAATTAAATTAGGTTTTGAATCGTGATCCTGCTGTTTATTTTAAAATATCCAAAGTCGAATTCCAAAAAGGCTTTTAGTTCCTTGATCATCATAAATATTCTTATTCATATATTTGAGAAATCTTTCAAGTACAATTCTGTCGTCTCGCTTCCACATTTCTGCTTGAAGCGACTTTTTAGTTCCAAATCCCCCAACAATTAACTTAAATCGATACCCCCAAATTCTTAACCCGCGAATGCCTCCCCCAAACACTACAACAGTAAAACAGATCACTAGTAAGTAATTACAGAACCCCGTCTTGCTGAAACAGAGCTCATTTCCATAGCTAACGCTAAGCGATCAGCTTTCTCCGCAATATAAAGCGAGCGCGTATTTTTGTGTTAACCCCCCTCTGATTACACACAAATTGAAATAAATTGAATTTTAAACCTAACCGCCTTGCCCGAATCTGGGGAACAAGAGCCTAGCAGCGGTAGGGTTATTTGTTAAGTTTAGGGTTGGTAGATTACTTTCTTAAAGCAAGTAGTTATCGCGACGTTGATAATGATCGTTTAAGTAAATATTAGGCTAAGGCTTAGAGTAGATTATATTTTATTTTATACTTATAGGCTTTTGAAACAATACCCAATAATAAGTAATAATGATTTAGTATCAAATTTAAAAGATCTTTGGCTAAAAGCATCCTCATTTTATTTTATATTCGCTTCTGAATTTTTGAGAACTGAGGCGGAAAAATACTCAATTTCAAATACTTAATTGCAGAATGAAGTGACAGTAGACAGCCCTAAAACATTAAAGTCAGTATAATGGCTGCGATGATGTCTTGGCTCAAAACGTCTCATAACAAGTAAGTTGTACCCTCGTCACTCACAGTTAACTTTGTTTTCACTTATAAGCTCCGTTTTGCCTATCATTCAGATTTGAGTGCTATTAAGTTAAAGAATGTCAATCGTAATCGTATGGGAACTGTCTTCTGAGAAACTTGTATTAAAAGTTAAGTTTTCCGAAGTGGAAAATCTTAAGGAAATTCAATGGAAAGTAACTAATATGAGTTATAGAAAGTTTACTTTCAGACATAGGTAGGTATTGGATCCGAACACGAGGTTATGTAGAAATTTTCGTGCACTAACTAAAATGGTACTCTTAAGACAATTCCGAACTAAATCAGTGCAAATAACGCAAGGTTCCATATACAGGCCGATAGCTTACCATTGGTGTAAATTAGTGGTATAGTTTGAGCGTTGGACAGCGATTCTATTGCATTACTGCGGGGAGCCAGCCTTTATTGCTCAATTTGACTTTATTTAACGCAATTCGCAGGCGGCAGGGGGGGAGGGGCGAGGGGGCCACCCCACGCTCGCCTGACGGGGAACAGATGAGGTCCCACTCCAATCCACTTAGCACGCGGCAAGCCAGTAGGTGATCGCAATCTACAGACTAAGACGCCCGAACGCTTTCCACTATATTTCTTTGCGGCGTCCTCAACGAGAATTCAATCGAGTGTTGCGAAATGAGCAAATGTATTCCCCGATATACTAGACGAGCACGTATAAGAAATGACCGCGTCCCTCCACTCCGAGCTCCAGACTGAGCTACTTAGGTCTAACTTTATGCAACACCAAACTAATGTCTCTGCCAGAAATTACTGTAACATTCATACATCTCCGTCAGCGTGGAGCCGTGTCTACATTTTGTGCACGTGCATGCAAACTTGGTACAAGTTTGGGACTATCCAAATTTAATTTAGCCGCCGCAACATCACGAGCTCACTCCGCGTTTATTTTGGTTAATTTGTGAACAAATTTGTGCTATAGAGTGATTTCCTTAACCATCATGTTTATTATCCGAGATACAGTATCGAGTCGGCCCTAATCTGGGGGTTCCAATGGTGCGGGGGCGTGAAGGGTGTCATTTTCACGCCAGCATATTGCTCGCCACTGAACCATAATTGAATAATAAAATTGTAGAGAATTTCGGCACAGAGTACTTTGATTCGTTGCATTTGATAGGGGACACGGGGACACCGCTCGTTTTTATGTAAGACGGATTTTGTGAGATCCGTGTTCGTAAAAATGTCGCTACAACGTCTGTAACGATTTGGGAGGATATCATTTGTATTATGTGATTATTTGTTGAGGTTTTTTTTCATTGTCAGTTATTAAACATAAAATTAGGGAGTACGGCACTTGTTGCTTAAGATTTATGCATGTGAGAGATTTAAATCAATATTACGGCTTCAGATATTTGGCACACGTAGGGCTCACACACATCTGGGTCCCGAATACGTATTCGTTGCACACGTCATGGTGTCGCGTATTTTCTAAGAGACATCCTCTCCATCTAATTTCACCACACTGCATACTAAACAAAAATTTCCATTAACCGGGCGGTGTTTACAGTGAAATTCTTTTTTCATCAAACAAGATTTATTCTCTCAAAAATATGTAAAGTTGGGTGTGCGAGACACCTCGGATAGCGGCCGATGGGGGCGAAATTAAAATAATATCTCAGCATTCGAGTCACGCGAAACATTAAGTTCGCCCCGCAATAAACCGCGCCCTTAAAGAGCTTCATTCAGAATTAAAATTTGCCGCCTGATCCGCCTGATGCCGCGATGACCGGTGACGTTTGATGGATCACCGACTTGCATATTTTGTTTAATTTCAGAGGACGTCGAGTTGCCGCGTTAATGTCAACTGTTCACGCCACCGCCGTCGCTCAAGTTGCCGTGTAAAATTATGGCAAAACAAATTAAAAGTTAATTTTAACACATCACCTGCCTGTTTTAGCGGTGTAATCAAATTAATTTTAATTATCAGACTGTCCTAAAAAGTTTTTATAAGTTCATATTTGTCTCCTTGAACTCATTTGTGTCATATTAATAAAAATGTCTCGAAACTTTCATGAATAATTAACTGTCCGTCTAAAATTAGCAGTAACGTACTTTATTTTGAGCTTTTGTAATGTTTATCGAACAAAATTAGTCGACGTTATTTCAAGTTAGTCTGTTTGCCGTAGCTTCGTAGCAAGTGCTACGGCGTAGCACTGAATCGTAGGCGGAGTCCTATAACAAGAAAATGGCCGTGTCTAACAATATTTGAACTTGTTTAATAAACCAGTAAGTAATAGCATTACAGTAGGTACACACAAACTACAGCGTAATATGATTGCTGAGTATTAAATGCGTCGTAAAAGCGCGCGGGTAGCGGTAAAATAATGAATATAAAATGCAGTAAACGAGTTAGAGGGCGGCGGACGGGGGAAGACGTTTTTTAAAATCATTTGTAGTTAGTCGGTGTGGCCCACTTGGTATTCAAGATGGCGTGGTGCGGCGGCATCGCACATATTTTATATTTATTACCGCCAACAACGGCGCGATGTGTCGTGAAATTGCAACGGCTTCAATATGCACGCACGCACACGTTTTACTTTATACCGCTTACGAGCTGGATAACACGATGATCATAATATTGAAAGCTTGAAAACGACCCACAACTGGGAACTGCGGGAAACTAAAAATCCACCAGACATACTTCCGTATCCATATGTAACACAAAATATTTCCCTAAACCTCAGTGATTTGCATTTCGTTAAGAACAAACGGATCCAATAAAAAAATCACATTATTTACCAATAATAACTGTTTGTAAATATAATTAAGAGGAAAACGCACGATCACAGAGAGCATCTTAATGAACGCCTGATGGAATCAATCATCCTATAATGAGATAATCAAACAATGACCCTCGATAATATCCTGATACCGGCTTGGCGGTGTTGGCACAAGAAATTTGTCGGAGCAATATCGCGGGAATCCCTCCGAGGGAATCGCCAATTTTAGGGGAAATCGACGAAGATAATTATGTTTGAAGTTAGTTATTGAGTAGAGTCAACATGCGAGAAGATTAGCCGTCCCGTCCGCCGTCCGCCGGCCCTCCATCCGGACACGGCCCGGATACGGACGTTCTCATGTGTGCACACACTTATATTTTGGGACGAGCCTCAATACTTAATTATCTACATGTCATTTATTATTACTTGATATTTTCCTTCGTTGAATATAAATATATTAGGTAGGTACGTCCTACTTATTAACTTTGAAAGATTAAGAGAAGAATATTTCATTGAACACGCGATTATAATTTCGAAATAGCAACAAAGAAACTTTAACGTGTCTATAAAGTAATATGTTTTTATAATTTATGACTTTTTAAACGTTCCTAAAAATATGTGCTCTATTTTTCTTAAATTTCGCTTCGGAATAATTATGACACATTAATAAACAATGTGGCTTACAAAAATATCGGTCTCCATTTTTCGGTATATTTTTTTTATTCGACCCTAGTGATATAATAGCCCATTTTCCTAGACTGGAATATAATTACATTGGAGTTTGAACCTTCTTATTAAATATCGAATTTTATGACTTCATTAATTAAAAACCGAAACATACGAATTAGGAAATTGGGTTAAACATCACCTCGGCTTTGGGACCGCCCTAATCATTCGGCTTTGCTTACATATAAATAATTTTCACGCGATATTAGTAAAAGCGAGTAAGCCGATAGACGGCTGAGGCCCTACGAAGGCTTTAATTTTGTTGATAGGTAATTTGCGAGCTGTTCCCTGGGGTGTATTTCTTAGCGAATCAACACTAGTGTAATTAATGAATTCATTTAAAGTTATCGTTGGGATTATTTTGGGGTAACCCTCTAGCTCTTTGATGTGTCGGTGCCTCGGCGGCGTGGCGGTGGCGTGGCGCCGCCCGTCACCGCGCTCACTCGACTTGTGTTTTCAGCTTCAAGTCACATGTCACCGCATAATTTAAATCAAGTTAGTTTGATTAATGACGGAAGCAAATTGTCTTGGAGTTGATACCGGCTGATTAACTCAAGTGTGGGGACAATGTTCGTTGTAAAATTAATGAGGTGTAATAAATAAGTTTTTACAGATTTTTAACAGTGTGTTATTTTTTGTTTTACAGGGTAAATAATCTACAAGATATCATATCCATCGTTTGCAACTCATCATCAGAGTTCAGCATTTTCAAGATAAGAACCCCGATTCAGAATTCAACGATAACCCATAATTTTGTTCGATTCGCTTCAATACGCAGTAATTATTATAAACATCATATTTATTTTTTAATAAAAATAGTCGTGTAGATTGTCTACAAATTTGTGTCATGATGGTGAATCGAAAATCATAATGATACCAAGTGAATCACAAGTTATTGCCATGGCATCTTCATCGAGAAGTTCTGAACCGGGGGGAGGGGAGGGCTGGAGGAGAAGGCGTATCGTCTTTTCTTAGAAAATTGAAAATACGGAGAGTCAAAAAAGGTTTGAGCACACGACTATTTCCCAGTCCTAGCTACACAGTTAAATACTTATATACTTTCACTATACTTTCATTTTAACTACAAAATTCTAAACACTTTATTCCAATGTCAGTTTTCGTAAACAATTTCTTTGACGTCAGCCACAATATCCGTTTAAAACTAAAGAAAAATAAAAACTATTATCTTGTAAGAAGACGATAAAGGGGAATATCTAGCTATCTTTCTACCGCGGATGTTTCTAGGCTGCAAATTAGATATCTTGAGCATCCAAAGGCTAAACGCTGGCGTTGCGTCTCTCGCTTCATTTGCATGTTAATTACCTGTCGGTCCTGCACAGTGCTGCCACCTGCGAACCCTTTGCCGACTTATTTTTATTTCACTATTAGATATTATGCATATTTTTGCTGAAGAGTTGAGCGTGCGGCGGAATTTTTATGGTTTAAGATTTATTTTTTATGTTTAACTTCTGTTTCACTTTGTGCTCCACAAAAGAATATATTTAAGAGGTTTTTTTTGCAGTTTAGTTCGTATTTTAGATTTGGAAAAAAGCTTTTTGTCTCCCTTTAAATATCACTATCATCTGCTACTTCTGACCATTGGCGTCGTGCTCATTCATTATTCTTACGCACTTTGCAAGCACAAAATAAAACCTGCATAGTTTTAAACTCGACTTTGTACACAATTCATTTTAAACACTCTTTTATCTCCGCTCATAAATCACGTTTAAAAGTCTTTAAAAAACTTTTAACCACCCACCTGTTCAATAAATATTTAGATAAAATCCTGCATCCGAAACAATCTCAAACACGATCAGGTAAGATGGTTAACAAAAACAAAACATTATCGCTTCCATAAAGCTGATTTATTATAAGCATCCTAATAGTTCCGCTAGCCTCCTTTGTTCCTAGTCAGGATTGGCAGTTCGATTATCCTTAGCTCTTGCAAAAAGGCATATAAAAATTAGTCTATAATGTCCCAGACTGCTTAAGTACACCGCGGGGAGCGAGCGAGCGCTACGCTAAATTAAAACGTCTGAAATATGAGACGCTGCTCAACTGAGAAAAACTTAGGTAGCTGCTAATACTGCTCTTATAATTTGTTAATTAATTTTTTGATGGTTTACGTCTTCGTGATTTTTGTGTGGTCGGTTTTTTTGGCGTGATTAGGATTTTGATGAGTAGGTGAGTTGGTACAGTGACTTGTGATATCAATCTAATGAAAAGTATCATTATAAATCTTTTTCCTTTAAGAAAGGTATCTTAACAAAGCCAATTAACTGCCAGATTTTTTTTTATTACGAACAAATAATTTTCTTTCTCTCATCAACAAAAGCAACGAAAACAATAATGAGCCATTACAAAATTAATCCAAACAAAAAAGAAAAACAATTAGGTACAATAAAACAGAAAAATAGCTAAGCACTTATTGTCAAAATTACCCAGAAGCCTTTTAAAAATCAGGTTTACAAAAAACATGATGGAGTACAAAGTAACAATATAAACATGGGATTGTCCCCGGCGCGGTCCGCATTTACGTCCGCTTTATTATTTTTAAGTCGTTTCGAGTGCTCCCTCGTTTGGAACTTTCACCTTTTCCCCCAGACACCGACTGAAAGTTAATTTCTTTTGGTGTATTTTAAAATTAATTTTGCTTTTGTGGCGACCGCGACCGCACGCCCCAGGACGAATTGTAAGCGGCCAAATGGTACAGCTCTCGGTTATAATAGCGCGGAAAAATTGTGGAAAGCATTTTTATTAGGTATGCTTTTGAACAATTGCGTGATCGGACCCGCCTTTGGCGAAATAGGTTATTTTTAATTAGAATACGTTACGATTCTATTTATGTACTCTCTAATTTTTAATTAACTCTTAGCTATTACGTAGTGTCTATGTTTGTGTCTAATTTAATGTTTGTCAGTTACTATCTTAAAATAATAAACAATAGAACGTAACAAACGGAAATACAAACTAGATTTTAAAAACCTCAATTGAAAAGTTAACATTTTTATTGAAGTTTCAATCCAGTTTGTGTTTCCACGTAAATTGTTAAATCAACGCGTACATTCACGATATTTTGGAATTCAGATTTCAGAAAACAATACCAGAATTAAAAGCTAGCAATTTCATTATAAAAATTTAAAACGAAAGGTCGTAGTTTTATGGGCAATGTGAACATGCTGTTACTTGTCACAATATTTTAGTTTGAACAATAAAAGCGGATAAATGAACGACACTGTAATCGGCACGCGGCGCGGCTGCCGTGAAATACAAAAGGATTGTGAAGCTAGTTTTGTACTGTCATACTATTTTAAACTTTATCACTAACTTGAAAAGGTTTAATACTGTGTGGCGTCGAATTGCGAAAAATACTATTTAAAAGTAAAAATTATATCACCGCAATAAAAGTATAATTACTTGACACTAAACACATAATAAAATGACAATATTGTAGTTGTGAGTCCAGCAAGAAACATCCCATCAAAGTATTATAAGCTCTGTGAAAATACAATAAGATTTAATTCTGATTGTTCAACAAGTGTATGATTCCCGTGATGTAGGTAAATGTAACAGAGGGTGTAAAATTATGTAAATACTTTATAGGTATATTCAGTGAACTGGTGACTGGAGTGTGCTGCTTTAGTTCCACGAGTTTTATAGGGGCGATCGCGAACTACGCCTTCTTATCGCGCGATTATTTTGTCGCAGAAATGCAATGTATATGGCAGTGCGCGTACCTATACGCAAGAATAATGTCGCCGCGATTTACCATACGTTACCATAAACGAATACGTTGCATTTCTGGGACAAAATAAACGCGCGATAAGAACTCGTAGTGCGCGGTCGTCGCTTCATGCGACCGATTGGCTTTTATTTTCAAAATTTCATTGAAAGCAGGGAATGTAAAAGGGCTGCATTTTAAAAATACGTTTTAAAAGCAGATGATAGCGAGGTGTATGGAAAAAAATTCTTGAAGTGCGTTCATTTTAACTTGTCCCGTGACGCGACTGGTAGCACTGTTCTGTGAGTCGCCATTTTGAACTCTATTAGTATTGAAACTAAGCTTGACAAGCAAAGGTGACAACATGACGGCAAGGGACAAGTTATATTGAACGGTCTGTAGTTACTGCGCCAAGCCCAAAAAAAAAGAGGGTTGTTTTAATTTTGTTATTAAGATGAATTTAAATTCACTTACAGAATAATAAAGACACGTTTGAGTAACATTTTTAACATCGTTATATCAGATGTTTTAAGTTTTAGGCTATAAAAGATCAAGGCCAAGAGGATACAACCTATTATAATGTCATGTGTAAAACCCTACATACATTTTTCTTTAGTTGCTTACGGTCATGCAATTTTATATATTATTCATACCACAAAAAATGAACCATCTAAAAACTCCACTAAAACTTTCAAGTTAATTTTGCCGTGCGCTGCATCCAACAGGTGGTAAGCAGACAGACTGCGCGCTAACTGTCTTTCATATTTATGAGATTTTTTATCTTTTTGCTCCCTCCTTCTGAACCCAGCTTTACCTATAGGTACAGTAGCGACCAAAAGTCCATAGGCAATCGCACAAAGCAATAGACTGACGCTTCGGTTTGACTTACGACCTTCTTCTATAAGATGTTACAATACTATAGATACACACACACTCACTTTGTCTGCAACTCATACTAGTTCATAATTTCAATCAAAATTGAATATGGCGTGCTAGCTCAGTGGATAACGTGCTTTGGTATGTGCGATTGTGGAGAGCCGAGCGAGGGTTCAAATCTCGTCTGTGGTTTACTTGTAATTTTTTAATAATTCTATATTTTTTTAATAATTACATTCGTAGTTTTTATTTTTTAATAATTACTATTCATAGTTTTTGTTATTTTTTAATAATGACTAGTTCAATAATCATTCGTTTTTTGTTTCGGTCGTCTTGTTCACATAAATATTAAGGTTTAGCAGGTAGACCACAGAAAACTAAGTAAATTATTTCGATTTCTGTGGGGTAGACAGACGCAGTTCGTTACGCGTATTCGCTTAATAAAACTTTGTTGGTTCGTGGTTATTGTTGGTGTCGAGTAATTAGGTATTAGCGGTGTTGTGGTTATTATTTTCAAAATGCAGTCAAATATAAATATTGAAGGGAGATCAAATATTATTGCGCTGCGTAAAAGTGAATGTAATTTACACAAATATCTAATGAGACCGGCCTAAGTGTGAGTGTTATCATTTAAATATTTCATATTTTACTAAACATAAATCTTAATCAAAGGTATTGTTGATAGAACAGAGGTATTGTTGAGACAGAAGATGCCTTTAAAATTTTAAATTCATTATGAGGTTTAATTCGATTAGTGAATGATAAATAATTATTATGTGTAATAAATACAATGTTATTCTTTGTTCTAGAGAAATACTGTGAGGGTTAAGAGGAATGAGGAAGAGGCTTATTATCGAGCAGTAGCGACGTCAAATGATGGAGGAATATGAAACAAATGGTTTCATACCAACGAGATATTTTGCTGAATTATTAAACACGTCATTATGAACCGTTCGCTGTGCACTCTGAAAGCTTGCATCACTGAAGACCAGCTAGGAAGCCGTTTTCGACAGAAAGGCATAAACAAGAACGTTTAAGTTTCGCACGATAATATTAAGACTTCAAGTGGGACACTGCTATATTTTAACCTTAAAATATTTACCGTACCAACTTAATAAACAACAGATTCGTTGTTGCATGAATTTGTGGTAACGATTTTTTAAGCAAGTTACAATATGATGTTTGTCGTATTTCTCGCAGATAGACCGAAAATGTTTAAGATTATTTTAGTAATATTATTATTTTAGGATTACAATTTGAGGTTAAGTTTCAATCTTCTTTTCGTAAAGAAAATGAATACTTAAGCTATAACCTCAATACCAACCAATATTTACTAAATCCAAATAAAATGTAAAATAAATAATGTAAACAAACTGCCCATACTTAACCTTAAAATCACCTATTTTGTAAGTAGTTTTTTTTTTACATTTTGATTAGTCTTATATTCTTATTTATTGCTTAATTACTTCGACCATGATCAAAGCTAACTAATAATAAGCTAGCTAATATTTATGGTGAAAAATCAATTTAAAATTAAAAACATTTCATAATACAAATATGTCAAAATCATATAAATTGCTTCTAAGTTTCTTGACATCTATTTTACATCTTATTGAGCTGACGTAATGACAAATAATTGTAGCAATATATTATCTATAAGTAAAATAAATATAACGAATACAATTTTTTAATTTTGCTATCACATATCACGCATTTTTAATTCTAAACCCTTTATTGCAATAACAGCATTAATAAAAAAAGCAGCAATAGTTAAAATATAATATTATTGCAAACAAAAATATTAATATTTGCAAAAACTGCACTGTGCTTGACGAGGTTGGAATCTAAGCCAGTTTGCATCTCAGACCAATGCTTAACGCGTTCTGCTATCTGCACACGTAAATTTAGTTCGAATTTTAGTAATCCCATAAACTGGCCAAGGTCAAGCGCATGATGCGTGTTGTCTAACAAAAGCGACGGAAATATATATTTGTTTCGGTAGGTAGTGCGCAAGTACGCGACGATACGATAGTGTGTAAAGCGCAATACTGCGTTCTCTGTGGTGTGTGTGCCGTGCTGTTTACACATACAGATATACGGACTACACCGCGTGTTCACAGCAATATGATTCTTAACGTGCTTATGCACTTTTGAACGCTTACTGTACCATTTTACTTTACACCCGTGACCACATGTGATTACAGTTTAAAACTGTTTAAAAGGCTCGGTCGCCACTAAAACCGACCATTACATTAATTAATTGTTAACGTGAAATATTGAAACCAAAAGTAATCATCTGCTGTAATTCAGCTGCCAATTTCGTCGGAAAACTGTTGTTTTAAAATCATGTTAAAAAGGTAATGCCAGAGGGATTTTCAGAGCAATTACGGATGTTTTTAACTGCAAACTTATACGAGTAATAATACCTACCTGTCTATTACTGTTAATAACTATGTAATCCCAGTGTATCTTCTTAAATAACCTTAATCATCTGTGCAGGTTACGCAGAGGCGGCATGCGCGCGGTGCGTCACAAAGGGCGCGTGCGACTTCAAAGCGAGCCGCACGGATCAAAGAGCCGCCCTCAGATAACGGAGGCCAGATAAAACCTCCGCTATCGGGCGAACGCCGTTTGATATCTGACTGTCGGTTAAAGATCGTGCCACCCACCAAACATCGAATAAAAAGGTGTTACACATTTTTCTCTTCGAAACTCTGCAAGTCTTTTGTGACAATTTTCTCATAATGCGATCAAAAGAGCTTAAAGTGGTATGAACAGAAAGAAAAATCTTAACAGTTGGTCCATTCATACGCGAGTACATGGCACAAAGAAGTTAAAGATCAAATGTTAAAAGTTAGAGGCCGCAAACATCTTGATAAGCAGGCTAAAACATTGTTACAAGTAATAGGTAACTTAGATAAGTTTTTGTCAAAGAAATATGAAAGCAGAGTAGTTATCTTTTTAATGTATAAATATAAAAGCTTTTGCAGCACTACTATCCTAGTGCACATCTAAAAATAACACAACAGTTTTAATAAATCGTAGATTGTTCGCCAAACAATGGTAAATCTCTCTAAAACGTTGTGGCCTCGGCGCACGGCGTTTAATCTCGACAATCAGCTGTGTGTCTGTTTCGTCCGGCAGTAAACCCGGAGGTGTATGGCGCCGAGTCCGGCGTTGCGGACCGGATTACCGGCTGTGTGCGGATGTGTCGGCGGGCCCGTTCGTGCCGACGCACTCCGACCCGCGATTAGTCCCACTAAGGGCAGTGGGACTTGTCGGAAAATTCGACCCGGGTCATAACCCGGATAAGACTCAGAGATAAGTACAAATAAATATTGATTGTGTCATTGTTTAGATTTTTGTATGGTATTTGATGATGTTAACTTTAGAACATCATCAAATACCATCTGTCTGTCTTATAAACTTTATTTTAGTCATTGATTTACATATTGGAGCTTATCTGTAGGTGCCATTGTAAAAGATGTGTACCTACTTCATACATTTTGAATGATAGGTTCTTTGCTGAACACTTTTTTGTTTAGAACTTATTAGACCTATTCTACAAACACTTCGTTCAAACTTGGATTAAAATAGGATTTAAGTACCTACTATTTAATTTTGAAGTGCTAAATTGTATGTTAGTGACTAAAATAAATATCGCGAAATTGTTAAGAAGTTATGGTCGAACTTCTCTAATCCATGAAGTTCAATCGAGACCTCGTCAATTTCTACCAAAAGCGTCCGCGCAAACAATGGAGAAATTATGCGGGTCGAATCATCAGACAAAAGTAAGATAAGAACTAGACACACGAATATACTTAGGTACCTACCTACTGAAACAAGTACTTAGCTTTAGTAGGTCTATCCAGGGTCTACGGGACATCAGCTACGTACGTCTCCGACCGCGTTTGAAAACGTCGTTTGATACCGATTGCGTTGCTTTCGCATGCGTTCGGGCCCGTCCGTAGTTTTGGCATCTGATTCGCCGAAAAATAATCCAGTGCGAAGAAGCATGAAGATATAAGTAGTTATTTTTACTTTGTACCTATTTAAGTTGAATACTCGTGTGTCTAGTTTCTTTTTTCATTATTTGTAAATCCATTATATTTGTGTAACTTAGATAAAATCGATTTTTAGTTTCGCTTTTATTTTTATTTCCTTGACTGCAACTGGAACGTCGCTGGGACCTGGTCGCTGAAGAGACGGAGAACCCTAAATCCAACTTGAGGGTCACGCGTATTCTTGGGGAATTAACACACATTACGAGATGTTATTGCTTGAGAATACACGTAGCTGACGAGGAGGAATTCATCTGAAGAGTCCGGAAGGATGAAGATGGACTACGAGACAGAAGATTTATTTTATGTTAATTTGTGTTCATGTCCGGTACATGCCGCGGATCTTTGTTTGTATAGTTAGCTGCAGACAGAATTCTCCATTAAAAGGATTGTGTTTATTACCGAGCTGGTAATGATTTGAACTATGAACTTATGTGCACACTAATAGGGTTGTAAATAAAACCACAATTGTGTACTGATCTAAGCTGGTATATTTAATTAAAATTGCGAGACACTAACCAAATCGTGGTATCGAAATCATAGCGAGATCTATTTCGACGCCAACGCCTTATATCGAGCATCAAACATCAAACTTTTCAATTTAAACAATAATGACTACGGTTTTTTCATTAACAGATTGAAGTGCGTATTTAGTATTAATATGTCATAATTATTTCTATAAATTATGCTACTTCTTGCTAACGTTGTAATGCTTAAATCACGTCTCGCCAAACCTGACGAAAATAATGCAACGCGGCCTCCTAAAAACAAACAAAATGACGGGACTGCTCACATCAGCCCAGGAGGGATTAAATATACTAAGATATCATACATTGGCTTAAACTTTATCGGACATTATTGAGTCAGAAGAAGGGAAAGTCAGAACTGTGTAAAATTGATCACACCTAACTCATGTACTCTCTCCAAAGGGAAAAACATTAAAAACTCTTTACATCTTGACTGAATTGTGGATCCTCCAACATCAGACGAACTAATTGTGTCAACCAAACATGATTTGCGAATTTGCGAAAGCTATGTCCCATAAGCGAAGCTGGCGTCAGCCTAGACCGAGCGTCACCCCCTCTTCGAGAAAGGACCACAGTTCCCCTTTCTCTTCTGTCTCTCTCTTCTCGAAACTCCCTTACTAATATCAATAAACCTTGGAGCCTGTTCCATCTAATAATCTTCAAGGTTCGAGATTGAAAATTCGTCACAGTACCTACGTTGTGTATTTAAAGCGTGTTTTTATGCACTTTTTTATGGCACTGTTCTCTTCGAGTGTATAAGAAAGAAGGGTGAGAACTAAAAAAAAAAACTTACCTCTGCTCTGCGTTCCGAAAATTTGGTGAGGGATTGGCGGGCTGATGTTTCACATAAATCTTTCTGCCCGAATGTTCCGTAGGTACTGGTTTTTGGAGCACAAAAACACAGAAAACACAATATTTTTGGAAGAAGTTTTGAAATTAGATTATTGCTCGGCTAATGTTCGATGGGGTAGGTAATGGTGACTTAATCGAATTAAACTCAATAATTGATATGAACCTCTAACACATACCTACGTAATTGATATGAAATAGATAAGGTGTTATGGGGTGGAAACTACTAAAGCCAACATTTTGAATATCTTATAACTACCTTTTCCCCGCGACTTTGTTCGCGCGGATGTCGGAAATTAACCCACGGGAAGTTACTGCCAAGAAACGAAAAGTATCTCATGTCCTAACCGAGGTCATGGTCTATCCGTTCGCCTTTCATCTAAATCCGTTCAGTCGTTAGATAAGGCCTGCATAGGCAGAGTTAGTTTCGCATTTATAATATTAAGTTATGAATAGTATGGATTTGGATAGTATGGAAGTAAGTAAATTCGTGTTGTAAGCTTAAGGATCCATACGTATTTAAATGTTGATGTTTTGTAAACAATATTTTTTGCCGTTTTTTTCTAGAACATGATGATTTAGTGAGTCGGATACTTATACTATAATAACATTTTGCACACGTATGAAAGTCACTCTCCTGCGGAAAACAGGAACAACAACTCCGCGGGCAGAAAATCGCGTAATTTCCACAACGCCATATGTCGAAGACATTGCCACATTGATAAACTTATAACTCTCCGCACTGCTTACACGGTTTAGTATTTTCAAATACTTAGGTAACCTTTTTTATTAGTACTTAAATAAAAAAGCCGGGAAAATTACCTACCGAGGTTTTTAGACTGGCTTTCACAGTCGCCTGAACTAACCTTATCATAAGGTTAGCATCAGACGACTGTGATGACCAATCTTAGAACCTGGATGATTTCCCGGCCAGATTCTTTTTCGTGTTTTTAAAGTGTCTCGGAAAGGAACGGTTTCTTGATGATAGTATCTTGAGGCATATTATTACGACCCTTTTTCATCAATAGTTCCTGGCCATAACGAATAGATAACCGTGGTATCTGTTTTGAAGTTGTATGTTGCTTTTTTCTTATGGAGACACATCCTACTCAATTTAGTGTGGTCTGGTCGGTTATCGACAGGTTTGCATAAATATACATTTTGTAGGTACAAAGGTCAAAGGCTCTTTATTTCTTACCAAAAACAATGTTTAATTTTCATATCCCTAACTTAGAAATGCTGGGTTTCCTATACAAACTTTCATCCCCTTATATTTTTTATACAAAACTGTGTCCTTCCTCAAGATGCCATCTATCTCCTTGCAAATTTTATCGAAATTTGTTCAGTGGGCTAGGCATGAAACGTAACAGAGAAACTTTCGATTTTTTTAAAATAATATTAGTTTGGATAGTATGGACTAGTATGGATGAAGAAAGCATTTTTATTGGAAATTTCTTTTTCTTCAAATTTCGAAGAAATCAACCCGAATATAGTATACCTACTAGTCGCAGTTAACTTGATAGACATAAAATCCGTGGCACGTACTTACTGTAAATTTGTTTGATTTCTCCTTGTGTTTCAGTAGTTTTCTTTGATTAGTAGCTTGTTGTGCTTACACCGATCAATTGCTAGATCGATGTACAGTCACGATTCCTCTTCGATCTAGCGATCGATCAGTGGGGCACAGGGAGCTACGTTAAAATGTTCATGATAAAACGGAATTGTGAGTAAAATGTTGCCAACATCTACCTATGTAAAATTGTAGGTAGGTCTGTACCTACTTAATTTTTGGTTTTTACTCGCCAGTCACTTATTGAATTACATTTTTCTTATTTCAATAATATATTTTTCACTTTATCAATGTTGCGATAACAATGATCAAATGAATATAAAGTCACACATGTAAATGAAGTTAAGAAATAGAAATGGTGTGGACAAATCAAACCAATAAGGTCGTTTATTGATTATGATTATTTTATTGCGTTTTGTTGGAAAAATAACTGGATTTATAATATTCTGATCTAGTTTTAATTCCACCAAAAAATTGTTGTCTCGAAATTGATTAAAAGTATCAAAGTTGTGTGATATTTTGTTGCCATTATAAATAATCATACGCAATATTTACCTACCGTAGTAGTTTCGGGAGCATTTTAATAATATGTTTGAACGCTGTTCGCAGATCTCGAGAATGCTGGCCGGGTGGAGTGTCCGTGAAATTCGGTGCAGCCAGACAGTGTCAACCGAGTATTGGCATCACTTTCACGTGTCAATTGAAATACAAACAAGAAGATACTATTGTAAATTAACAGTTTCGAACAAACATTGTATTTTTTGCAATATAAACCGAACATTAGTCAAATAATTGTTTTTTTTAAATATTTCATTTTTCAAAGTATTTTTGCCTATGCGAATTCTTTAAAAAAAATACATGTTTGAATTGTATTCTGTTACCTACCTAGTTTTAACTCAATAATTAAACAATTACCTACTTAATGTAAAAAAGTGGTTTTATTTTCATATCCTATTGATACATGAAGAACTATTTAAATAGGTAGTCCACCGTATTCTGAATCTAAATAAAAAATCAAAGAGACTCGCCAAGACAATTTGGCTTGGTATGATAGCAGGTCTACTAGCATACTGTTAATATTAGCTGATTGCAAAGGGGTAACCTAGTCGATAATGGGAATAAAAACCTGTAAAAATCAAATCCTTTTCTCTTGTGTTGTCAAATTCAAATGTTATTTATTCAAACTAGGCTGCGAATCAGCACTTTTCGAATGTCAAAAATTACATAAGACAGTCCCCCAAAAACGCCCACCATTCACCACTTCTTAGTGCCTTAGCTGGGAAGAAGTGGCGGAACAAACTCTCCAGCAGCACAGCTGTCTGTTCAGTTAGAAAAACTTGATTCTATACAATAGTAGATAATTTACATTACGCAACACAAAACATTAAATTATTTGCCATATGTCAGCTAGCACACGCCACCAACAAAAAACATCGAAATCAATACTCAAGCGAATAAACACGTGTCACGTGTCTCGGGCTGTAACTATATTTGAAAAGCCAGTAAGGGTGACTGTACTGGTTGCGCCAGCAGAACCCGATAGATCTAAAATTAGTTGCAAAGTAGAATCTGCCTACTAAGTCGAGTTTATTTTATCTTTATGATAAAATCAAACTTGCGAATCGATCGCTGTTCTCAGTCAAGATATTTAGATTATATTTATAACTTATTTAGGCTCAGCCCATGTCTTAACCAAAGCAGATCATCGCGCGAACACGCGATCTTCGCGTTTATTTTGTTCTGCGAGCCCAAACGCGTGGTCGCGTCGACAGAGAGCGCCTTCGGGTCTGAACAAATCAGTGAAAACAACGACCGCGACGATCGCGTAGTCGCGCAAATCGCTTTGGTTAGGACACGGGGTCGTAAAATCGTTCTCATTTAAGACTCCGATGCACTTAAGATACAAAGTGCGAGTATTGTATGACTCACAAACTTGGGTTCCGCCCATTTAGGTGATCCACCGGCAAGAAAAATGCCCGTGGTCCACACAGGTGAACTAAGCAGGTGGACCACGACCGTATCCCGACTTAATCTTCCTATTATTTGCTAGCATAACACGTATACGTACACGTATTCGGTGAGACAATAATTTGCTACTACGATTTAAAGATTCAGCCCTGTGACAGACGGCGTAGGATTGCCCATTGGCACCTTGTGGGTACGGAACCCTAAAGAAGACATATTTTGCTTAGAAAATGTAACGTAACTCGAGTTACGTCCATATACCAGAACGATACTCAAGCATCAATGGTAGCTGTTCAAATTAGGTGACTGATTACCTGGAGTAAATACGGATACCTTGGACTACATACAAGAATAAGTAATTTAAGCAAAAAGAAAGATACTAGGATTCAAAATTGGATTTTAAAAAAATCGTCGCATAAGTTCTAACACTGCGGAAGTCAAATTTGTATCAGTGTTGTACAGAAATGAAACGGTATTTTTTTTCTTTCCTGAAAAGTTGCGTCTTAGATGTCTAAAACGCAACTTTTCAGGAAAGAAAAAAAAAGCGGTATTAGAACTTAAGCGACAAAATGTAAAATTAGATACTTAGGTAACATTACTTACCTACACTTTCTTAAGAAATGGCTCTTCAGGCAGCCTGTTGGTGTAGCATCTCAGAGTTATCATGTCTTCTTGAATGAAATATAACTTACATCTTCAAACACGGTGGTTACTTAAAATACATCATCATAGGAAGCCATAGTGTTGATATCACTTTTATCGTGCTGCAGTTATCAGATGTGAATCTCACTCACACAAACAGATTTGGAAGAATTAAGTATCCAATATAAGAAAAAAAAAACTCTACGTGAGTATTTTATAATTGCCAAACTGATGCTCAGTAGGATTATAAGGATGCTAGGATTCTTCATAGATGTGGAAGTGATACAGCGCCTTAAATGCGTAGGTAACACAATGGTAACGACAATCCCTTGAATTTTGGCAATAAAATGAAAATCGAATATTAATGATGGTATCAACAAGAATCATTACTAATGTGGTGCTTAATCAAGTTACTGGTGTGGATTGAAAAAAAAAAACTTGTCAAAATAATGGACAGTTTATGAACAAAAATATTTAATTGCTAAAAACTAAATCACTGAATAGAGTATGCCAACCTCCAGCGCCAACCTCTAAGCATAATCAAATAAACACGTTATTTCGATAACACAAACTTCTAATACATACAATATTAGAATACCATAAATATTTACAGATTTGCTTTAGGTAATGGCAGAATACTTCTTACACTACAATCACCTTTGTAACATATCATAAATTAAGTTTTTTTTTTCTATAAAAAATAAGAACATCGTGAACATATTTTTGATCAATATATTTACTGAAGATTCATCCGATATATTGTGACTTATTTGATCTTATTCGAAGATAAAATTCTCTAATAAGTTCTTGAGACAGTATCATCTATTAGTTATAAGATTATATTAACAGTTATCGTTACGGCAATATCTTTACTTGTTCACAAAAGCGGTTACGATTAATCGGAACTAACACATATAGATAGTATTGCGAAACGACCTCGGAATAAGTTAATGTTATGTTAGTCTAATTCGTCAGCCTCAGGGGCAGCTCTGGGAGCTAGTCTTTCAGTAGCCACCGGCGCGTCGTTCGGGACCAGAGGTGGGTCGTCATTATTGAGCAAGACGCTCTCTTTTCGTCTACGATCCAAAGTGGACGTCTCATCCTTGACGTCCGTCACATTTGTGGGGTCACTGTTCGTTCCACTCGGCAAGTCTGCATGTTCATTTTCATTGGTAACGGAGTTACCATTTGCAATATTGATTTTATTCTTAGAATCGTTTTTCCTAGCAATCTCTTCTATCTTGATGTCAGCGTCACCAGTAGGGGTGACGGAGTTATCCTTATCAGTACTTCTTACATCATTAGTAGGACGCGCGGCTAGAGCGCTCTCCTGTGTATCCCCACCCGAGTTGGAGTTGCTTCTGCGACTGTTCATCGCTCTCTGCACCACTTGGTCGAAGATTTCAGGTGACAACATATCGCCAGAGTGAAGGGTGTTGGTTTGTGCGGTAGAGACGGATGGTGAAGTTTGCGTAGTAGACTGTGCTGTGTCCTGAACTGTCTGTGTGGTAGACTGAGCGGTAGGAGGAGTAGCCTGTGTGCCAGTACCGGGAGCATCGTGGTAGGCGGCGCCGCTCGCAAGGGCAGCGATGCCTGCCAGCCCCATCACGCCGGCCATGCCGCGGTGCGTGCGGAGAAGCAGCTGCTGAAGCTGAGCCTGTTGTAGTATCACGGGCAACTCGTAGTGGTGGAAGAAGTACAGCATGGAGTGCTGTAACAAAAATATTGAATTATAAAACATTCTAGACTATTTTAAATTCCTACTTGCAAAATTCGATTCAAAGGCTTTCCATTCAGGACGTAAAGAGACATGCAGCAATAAATAAACGGTAAAGAGATAAGCTGGCAATAGTTGCGGTGGAGATGGCGCCTGGTTAGGTGCGAGCGGTGCACTATGCTCGCTCGCAAATAGATGTTGTGAGTGCTGATTATGAAGCACGTCCGTCGAACTGAGCAAAACTCCTTTAGACAAATAAATGAGCGACTCGTGACGGTGTCCTCACTCCACCCCAGTCTTTATTTATTTATTTCTGGGTCAAAGTTCCCACCCCTCGCGTCGTCCGACGTAAGTTTTAATTAAGAAACTTGTGACCGCGCCTGACTCAACTTTTATTTGAAATTATATTTTCTGATCCCCTCATTTTGATTTTTTCCAAGTGGCGCTGTAACGGGTTACCGGCGCAGACAAGTTGCGACACCTTGTGATTTATTATTCGAGGCGTGCGATGCTTGACAGATAATTGAATGAATTTTACATCATTTTTTACCGAAACAGTCACATCCAACGAAATGTGTATGTATTTTGTAAGTTAGCATATAAGAAATGATAAAATGCTGCTCATTATTTTCCTCTATTCACGAAAATACCAGCAGATTCCGATGGTACTTTAAAAACGGGTTCTATTTGAATGACACATATAAGGGTATAGGACGATAGGTCAGTGGAACATGGGCTACATTGTACGGGCTTAATTAACACCATTCGTTCGTACCCGAATCTGTTCGCGGATCATCGCAACAGCAGCAAATATAAAAAAGGATCAAACGTTTAAAAGGTATTTAATGGAGAGATGACGCCCTTTTATACGTCCATTAAAATCGGCCGCTTTGAGATTTACCACCCGCCCTGTTAGAAAGATACGTGAATAAAAAACGAGGTCATTTTTATCAATTTTCAGATCGTTTGTAACAGATTACGTTGGCAGCGTATAGACGTACGAAAAGTTTTCTAGGGGCTTGGCCATTTGGTAATATGTAACATCAGCGGCGGTTATTTTTTTTTAGGATTATTATTTCGTTATATATTTTGATTCTTGTTCAACTAGTTAAACCGTGGCTAAATAATAACAGCCGCACGGGTCGATCCATCGGGTTAAGCTACGGTTGCCGGGGTTGGCCCGTGCATGGGTGACCAACTCTACATATGGAGACTTCTCCGTGCATCGGGAAGCACGTTAAGCCGTTGGTCCCGGCTGTCATTCGTGGATCTTTGACAGTCTTTACGGGTCGTCAGAAGCCCGAAAGTTTGACAGCCAGTTTTACCAAGGGGCAAACTGGACAATAAGTTACTGGGTTGTGGAGGTCAGATAGGCAATCGCTCCATGTAAAATACTGGTATTCAGCTGCAACCGGTTAGACTGGATATAATTTCCTGTGGCAGGTATGCTGGAAGAGATTTCTTTAGAAATAAGCATTGCCTTTGTACGTATTTTTCTGTTCCTTTCTTCTTGTCTGTTTATATGTGTGTGCATAAATGGTTAAATAAATAAATAATTGGGAAAAGGCTAGGCAGATTGATTTTTCAACTAGTTCAAATCAATGTCCTAAATCTAAGAAATGAAATACCTACGTAACCTAAGTAACTATCTTTTGGCATTATACATATGCTTTTAGAAATATCGTTTCATTTTAGACACTTAAGTATTAACTTGGGTAATCTCATGAAATAATTTAACTAAGTAATCTAAATTGCAATGCACTCATTGTGTTGTGCAATGATACAGCTATCTAATTTCGTAACAAATTTTCGTAATGATTAAGACTAATCCGTTTCATTTTGACAGTTCAACATTATTCATTGCGTTATTTACGTTGTTGAGTAGATTTTTTTCGATCTTATGAAGCAATGGATTAGCAATCTCTTTCAAAATGTTTCAGATTGTGATTGCTCGTGTATTGCGCAAGTAGCTATAAAAAACGCATGTACTTTTTTGAAGATACTTCATAAGACGAGTACATACGAGTACGATTTCAGGTACACTTGAGTACCTAACGCTTGTTGAGATCCGACACTTCAAAGGAGACTCCGAGTTCTTTGTGATAATAATTTTTTGCCGCAAAATTGTCTTAAACACTTTACGGGCGGCGCGTTGATTATCCAAGACGGTAGAAAACTCTGACAAAAATAAAGTTATTTTGATTTAAAATGCAAAGAAAAAACAGCGGACGAAGGAGCGCGGCCCTCCCCGGACGAGACATTTTTTTAAATCCCTTTTTCATTTTACAAATCCTTAGACGAGCGTAGAATGACTACGTTTAAGAGTTGAAATTCAACAACATTGCTCTCATTCACTTAACCTTTTTGTCTATAAATAAGCAAGAGGTGAATTTAGGGTTCTGTCGGCACTTGCCCTAAAGGTATGCCCAGCATAATGTACCACAAAGTAAGCCGCTGAGAGTGTTTAACTTAAGTTTAACTATAATTTGCAAGAGATCTGGAAGATTACAACACTTTACATTGCTCCATGATGGCGGGCCTTTTGTTGATTTAGGACTTGACAGAAATTAACTGAAGCACGCCTATTAAACCTCCACAATAATAGGGTTTCGAGATAGTCTTTAACAACCGTTTTCACAGACAATGTTATTTTACGGCATCAAAAATTTCAGAGTCAACTGAAAGTTAGGCAATTATTAATTGAAGGTGAAATCCTATTTGAGCCTGTTGTCAACAAGTTGTTCCGACTGTTAAAATTAATGTAAGGAGGATCGCACGTCGGTGACAGTATTATGCGCGGCGCGTCGCGCTGGGCCGACCTCATGAAATATGATTTTTAATAATAAGTTGACACGCTCGATGATTATAAGATAAGCCCCCACTTTGCATTCCGAAGGGGCTCCTTGTTTTTCGTCGTCGCCCTCTCGTTGTAATCCGGTAGAGCCTACTCCCGCCGCCTGAGCCTGCTCGAGGCGCGCCTAATGTTATCTCCAGACTCAATTATAACTGCGCTTTCTCTGTCAGCATGTATTGTTCACAACATGTACGTCGGAGATTATGGAAGATTTCCGAGATTAAAATTTCTCGTGTCAAAAATAACTGAATACAAAATAATTGATTTGAAAATCTATGTGTAGGGCAGCGAACAATTTTCGGAAAAGGGGTATGGGTGGCCCCAACACAATCAGGGATAAACAAGTACATTTGAAAAGGACTTAACTAAACATTACGAGAAATAACTGCGATCTGCCAAATGAAATTAAACTATTTTATTAATTCACTGAATATACAAAAGGGAAATTTAAACATAGCTCTGTAACATATATGTAGTAGTTTAGATATAATTGGACTTTGGGACAAAATACGGCCATAACGTTTAAAAATTTCTGATACATCTTGAAAAAGTAGTACTGAAACTTTTTGTAAAGAAAATGTTTTGCATAATTACTTATCTTAATAGGGATGATGCCTGGGTCAAAAGAAAGAAATTCTATTTATTCTGTCAATCAGATAACAAAAAATATTAGACACGTATTTTTTGCTTTATCATATTAATTAAAAAAATACTTAGATACAACGCAATAAAGTTGGGCAGTTGGGGTCGCTACGTCACAAGTAAGTATAAAATCTACATACTCGTGACGTCATGGCACATTTTAACTCAATGTATTGCCGTAATCTTTCGAGAACGTAAAAAAGAAAAAATATGTGTCCAATATTTTTTAATAATCTACAAGACGTACAATAAATACGTTTTTAGTAATCATCCCTTTTCATAAAGGGAACGATGCATACTTTGTATTACGTGCCTGCATTCAATAACCTCAACTCAACACTACAGTCCGATTTCCTTATTAAAGTCCAATCTAAGGAGAAACGCAATGCCATCATCAAAGACCACAATTTAGATAGGTTGGTCACTATTAATACACTGTCCATCCACACATAGAATACCGAATACACCGATACAACGAGCTTTATACCTGTGTGCTGTTTATAGGTACTTGTGTAGTACTGACGGGCGGCCCAAGTCCGCTCAGCGTGTTATTAACTTCCGTGGAGCATAGAGACCGGAAATCGACGCCGGAGTAGATCCGCTGAAGACACACAGTCTGAACCACCCCTAACATTCACGGATCAACAACATTACGTTATTATCTGACAGTGGGACCCTACCTTAATACTCAAGTATGTTCGACATGTAATTCACGTGATCACTTTGATATTTTAATTTGGACAGCGTATTAAGTTTTCAAATTAAAATGTATGGGTTTCATGGTAGGAATTAAATTAAATGTTCCGGTTATTTGAATTCGGGGAAAGTAAATGTTTGATTTTCTGGTTATCGATAAAATTTGTTTTAGCTCTCGGATATTAATATTAATGGCTGATTTTGATATTAAATCAGTGAATTATTCAGACATAGGTAAATGTGCGTTCCAGCCAGCAAACAATTTGCCTGCAAATCAATTAATACGGCATTTAATATTTGATAGGAATCTATAATAAAACGGAAACCCACTTATTTTTAGTTTTCATATTCTCATCTAAGTACCTGAATAAAAAAAAAACGAAACTTTCTAAAATCGTCCACAGTTTCTAAACGTTCAAACGTCACATTGTGGTCAATCACAAGTTGGACCTTGTGACCACAAATCACTACGACGTAATGTGTCAGTGACGCATCCCCCGGGCTGGCGGAAAATATTACACGCACCGCCGTCATTTGAATCGTCTCGGGACACATTTGACAAAACTTTGACGTCACGCGTCTTTTTGAACATTCTTTGTGTAAGAAAAAACCTTTAAGTTGTGTCTTTGGTATTATAGAGTACTAAATAAATGAGAACGCTAACAAATTGCAATTACTCAATAGTCAACATATTTATTTCATTCCACAATATTAACTCAGGTGGAAGGTTTCACAAAAACATGATCATTCGTTCCTAAGTAGAATTGGAAGTGTTAGAATGCAAAGGCAACTTTCGCCAGCGTGAAACTATGCGTTATTTATCGATTCAGAACTTTGCATAACGCTTGAAAGATTGACGTCTCTATAAACCCAACAATAATGTTGCACAAATTGACAACTACGTCCGGAAAATACTATTTTATTTCCCAGAAAATATAGTTGAATTTTCCGTGATGCGTGTTTTCGGCACAATCACAAAAACGTATAGGGACGTGATTTGTTGACAAATGCTCGCGGCCCGACCCCGCTTCGTAGTAAAGAAGCTTTCTCTTTAGTTTAAAAATAATAATAACTCCCGAACTGTGCAACGATGATAGAAAGTGTATGTGTGAGATGTGAGTGAGGGATGGTGTGTGTGTGTGTGTGTGTGTGTGTGTGTGTGTGTGTGTGTGTAAGAAGAGTCCCCTAGGCGGCCGCGCGACCCCATGACCCGTCTGCTATTGTAACGTTGTCATGACATACATGATGCTTATTTTTATAATAAGACGTTATTTTTTCACTATTCAGCTGGGACTTACATAAATATTAGCGGGTACATTTTCTGGTGTTAAGTCTGACAGCTGGTCAAACCTAATGTCGGATTTGCCCTGAAATTGGGTTGTGGAGGTCAGGTAGAAATCACTCCTTGTAAAATACTGATAATCAACTTCATCTGATGAACTGGAAGCCGACGTTAACCTATTTGAAAAAAAAATATTTCGTGGACGATGTGAATGAGTTTTTTATATTATAAATTCGCAGTTTTTAATTCAATGTTACGGTACCCTTTGTCAAACAAATTACGCCATGCTTAACCTGACTTATCACCACTAAGGATACCAATAACAGTGTGGTGCTGCGGAAAGCTAATATCGCTTTAGACAAACAGTTTATGGATATGAAGCGGCCGCGCTGCGTGGCGAGCGCGTGGCGCCTGCGGGCCGACCGACATCAAAGTGCTCTCGACAAACACGCCACTGCACTTGGTAAACAGGCTAGTTGCAAATTATCATTATGACATTTGAGTACAGTCAGCCTCAAAAAAAATGTTTCTAACGACAAGAATTCATTTGATTATCTACAATTTGTATTCCGTATTACTGTATCAATCTATATGTTTTGTGGCTGCACATTGATATAATATTATTGAACAAAAACAGCAGACAATTAAATGAGTCTTCGCTTGAAATAGAGATCTTGATTTGATTTAAAATGAATTCTTGTCGATGTACACTTATTTTTGAGGCTGATACATCGAAATACTTTAGTATATGGTTCATAGGTTTATAGACATTTCCTTTTAATTTTAAGACAAGTTTCTCATCTTATTTTTCAATATGTTTTCTTTCATGAAAGTTGAGAAAAACAGTAAATTACAGACTGTCTTTAATATTTATTTTTGCTATACGAGGAAATTTGAAGTTTGCATGATATCAAATAACATACCTAGCTTGAAATCATTAGTTTGGAATATTGTAAGCATTCTAAATCAATCAATCTGCCTAGCCTTTTCTCAAATATGTTGGGGTCGGCTTCCAGTCTAACCGGATGCAGCTGAATCTAGTATTTTACACGGAGCGACTGCCTTTCTGACGTCCACAACCCATTTACTGGGTCACACGATACCCACTGGTGATACTGGTTGTCAGACTTTTGGGCTTCAGACGATCCGTAACGACTGTCAAAGATCCAAGAAAGACAGCCAGGAGCAACGGTTTAACGTGCTTTTCCAGGCACGGGGGGGTCTCGGTATGTTAAGATGGTCACCCACCGACGGACTGAGCGCGGCAAGCGAAGCTTCACCTGATCGATCGACCCGTACGGCTGCTATTACTTAGCCACGAGCTTCTCCTTATTGCCCCCTATTATAAGCGTTCTGTGTGAAATAAATGAAAACAAGAACAAGGATCGATTTGTTGTTTAATACGAGAACGGGAGTTTTACGAGTAGTTGAACCCTTATTTCTAAAAGACACTTATAAATCAGTCTAAAAGAGCCTGCATCTCAGGTAATTCATATCTAGGCAGAGTTCTAGCTCATATGTCCTCCGTTACGTAAATTAGGGTAGAATCTATATCATTCGGAAATTAGATTCGGTACCGTATTACCGAGTGCCATTTATTATATAAATTTCTCTGTCCTAAGTTAAAGAATGTTCTTCTTCCCTTATTCTAGGATTGTTTTATGTAATACTTGCCTGTATGAAGAGCCACGATGTGACGAGAGCAAGGCTGCTGTACTGTCCGTTGAACCGGTAGTGGTACGCGTAGAACGAGAAATGGTACAGGTAGAAGAATCTGTTGACAAAGGAGATATTCTGTTAAAATATTGTTAATAATAATTGCAAGTTCTGTCATTGTGCCTTTAGCCTTTTTTCCGCGACGTCCATCCATATTCGGACATCTGAATGTCTGTTTTAAAGACTATGTTGGAGAGTCTTTGAAGTTATCTCGAATCGCATCTGCATTAAAGTGTTTTTACAATACTGGTACACAACTTTTTTTTTGCACGTAAATATGTATTTATTTTTTTTTGTTGCTGTTTATTTCTTTTGTCTCTTTGGTATCATAAGATTGTCTTCTAGAAAATTGTGTAATCCCATATAAATAAATATCGTGCTCGATTATTTTAACGTAACTCAAAACTTTTCAACCCTATAATTTAAAAAAAATTAAGTGAATTCGGAGATTCAAAAGATTTTAAAGTCTCTTCTGGAGACTCTCAAAATGTAGGTATGTATTGGTTAGATTTACATGTGGGTCGCATTATACGAAGGCACATAAAAGACGTTGAATTGAATACCCATTACGGGAGCACTAGAAGACAATAGCTAGGTAATATAAAAAAGCGTGTAGCAGCAACCATCACATAAACTGTATTCTAGTGTTATCTCGTTACGGCCAATGTTGGAAGGCTGCAAAATGTGTCGATTCAGAAGGTCCATTTAAAACTTAATACCGAATACATATACCGTGAACAGTGCAAGCCATTTCAGTCATGTTTGTTAAAATTAAGTCTGTTAAAGCGCTTAACCTCAAGTGTCTGTTAATATTTAGGTTTGGGAAAAACATTGATGATAAATAGGGGTTTATTTATAAACGTAGCTTCAAATTAAGTCATGTTTAAACATGACGAACGTCAAAAAATGTATAGTTAAGAAGTCTAAACGTCTACGTTAACGTCTGCTTGACGTTAACGTCGACGTTTAGACTTCTTTTAACTTTAAGCAAGGTTCAGAACGCTATAAGTAAGGTATTTTTTGGCGCGTGGCCAAAATCGGAACGCAGCCATCTTGTTTTGTCTACATCATTTCTGTGACAATTTCACAAATGTTTAACAACAACGCCCCCCTGTCAACGTCATACATATATACAATGGGTAACTGAATAATGCACAATATGAGAGTAGTTTTTTGAGAATCGTTTACTGAATCGATTTTTATCGTTTTTACTATAGGCATTTTTTCCCAAAAATAATTATAGCTACTTAAATTACACTTCCGCTGTAAAACCGACCAAAATGGACGAAGTGCCTACCACGCTAGACCCTTATACGTGCGCGTGCGTAGAATTGTAATGTGACCCTAATTTTTGCCCACGATTAGTATAACTAATTTAATAAATAAACAATGTTTTATATCTTAGTATTCTGCCTCTTTCTGCTACTCATCGTTTCCGTAACTGCACCCCTTCTCTTTTGGACCTGATGATTGTCTCTAATACTAATAATGTATCAGTCCACGGACAACTCACTGCCTATTTTTCTTACCACGATTTCATCTTTACGTCCTACTGGATTCGCCCTCCCAAGCGCAAGCCGCAATATATTTTCCTTAGGAACTACAAGGGCAGTGATCTGGAGGCATTGCTACATGATACTGGTAGCATCCACTGGATCAACGATATGGTTTGCATTTTCAATAACACAATATTTAGCTTATACTATCGGCATGCCTCTGTCCGTCGAGTCAAAGTTAAGTATATTCCGGCTCCCTGGCTTACTCTTGCCATTAAAGAAGCGATGGCAAGTAGGGACAGAGCCAAAAGGAGGTTAAAACGCTGTCCTTCCGAGCGCAACTTGAATGCGTTTAAGGTACTGCGTAATCTCGGCAGTCGTATGTGTAGAGATGCAAAGAGATGCTACTTCCATAATTCTCTCGACAACCGCAATTCTGCAGAAGTCTGGAAGTTTCTAAAAACTGTCATTATTGGTAAGTGTCCAGTTGCTTCCAGTAATGACACTGACGTGTGTGCTCTTAACAAACATTTCTCACATCCCCCTGTTACGTTGGATCCGCATGTCTAATCAGCTATTTTAAATAAACTTTCCGGTTTGCCAGTGCCGCAGTGTCCTTCTTTCGAGCTAAGTCCTGTAAGTGAAAGTGAGGTCAAAAAACTTATTTGCGCTATCTCCTCTGCAGTTGGTAATTATATTTTTGCTTAAGAACGATTTCCCCTATCCTTTCTATGTTAAGTTACATTTTTAATTTCTCCTTGTTTTCTTGTACTGTTCCTGAGGCCTGGAAACAAGTCCATATCATCCCCTTACCCAAAATTGCTAACCCGGTCTCACCGACCGTTTATCGACCCATTTCTATCATCCCATATCTCTCTAAAGCTCTTGAGCACATTGTTCATCAGCAACTTTCTGCTTTTCTATATTCTAATGACCTTCTTAATCCTTCTAAGAAGGTCATTAGAAGATATACAATGTGAACAATGTGACGAAAGTGTGGTCGAAAACCTGATTTGAAAAGGCCAATCAGGTTTTCGACCTGACCATAGTACAGTTACGGCTCTTTTAAAGGTTACTGATGACATCCGCTGGGCTATGGACCACTAATCTCTCACCTTACTTGTACTTCTAGACTTTAGCAGTGCGTTTAACTCTGTCGATTTCGATATCCTTCTAGGGATCCTTGAATCTTTTAATTCATCTTTTTCTATTATTGGTTGCTTCGACTCCTATCTTAAAGGCCGCTCGCTGCGGGTTCGTCTCGAAGATTCTTCTTCTAACTGGTGCTCTCTTTCTTCTGTGCCTTAGGGTGGCGTTCTCTGTCCTCTTCTCTTTTCTATTTTCACTAACTCTGTTACCAGAGTCATCTCTTCCCACTTCCATCTCTATGCCGACGATCTGCAGCTTTACAATAATTTCTTAAGGCAAGATGTGGAAGCCGCCGTGTCTGCCATGAACAGAGACCTGGATTGTATTAGCAAGTTGTCGCGGCCCTTTGGGCTGCAAATCAACCCTAAGAAATCCCAGGCCATAATTATCGGCGGCAGGTATATGCGGACTAGGCTTGATGTTGCGTCGCTGTCTCCACTCTGTCTGAATGCAGTTCAGATTGAATACGCAAATACAGTTAAAAACTTGGGGTGACCATGGACTCTCACTTATCGTGGATTGCCCATGTTGCTCAAGTCAGTCGCAAAGTGCATTACACGTTCCATTCGTTGAAGTACCTCCAGAGCTTCTTGCCCTTGAACACCAAAATCTCCTTTGCTCAAACTGTCATACAGCCAATCATAGACTACGTTGATGCCTGTTATTTGGATGCCACCGAGGAGCTTTTAAATAAACTTGAGCGTTTGCAAAATATCTGTATTCGTTTTGGTTTCAACCTTAATAAGTATGATCACGTTTCTAACTTTCGCAAGATACTCAAGTGGATTCCTATTAGACTTCGCAGGAACTCTCGGATATTGTGTCTGCTGTTCAACATCCTTCACAACCCTAAAACCCCATCATATCTGCGGAAGCGCTTTTCCTACGCCCGTGCTTTTGATGCACCTTGCAGGTCGCATCTTAAAAACCTCCTTAAATCCCCTCCCTACTCAACCGACTTCCCTTCCAATTCCTACTCCTTCACTGTGCACGCGGTTGGGTTGTGGAATTCACTTCCGCCTGACATTAGAGACTGTCAAACTTTTGAAGCATTTAAACGAAGAATGAAAGAACACTATCTTTCTACTTCGTCAAAGTTGCATAGTTATTTTAAATCACGTGCGCTAGTTTTATGTACTATCCTGTTGCTGGAAGAGATTTCTTTAGAAATAAGCATTGCCTTTGTACGTATTTTTCTGTTCCTTTCTTCTTGTCTGTTTATATGTGTGTGCATAAATAGTTAAATAAATAAATAAAATTAGTGTTTGTATTATGATTATAAAATAATATTAAAATTAGGGTATTTGGTGGTGTGCGTTAATTCCGGGACATGTTATATAAACCCACAATGTCTGGGCTTTACAATGATGGTTGTAAAGTATCATTTCGTAGACCAGCGTAGCATGGCTACCATAGAAACTGGTTTTGTCGACGGAAGAATAGACAAAATGATAGATTAACAATTACAATCTGTCATTTTGTCTTTTCTTCCGTCGACAAAACCCGTAGAAAACCCGTTTTTATGGTTTTCATGCTACGCGTGCAGAAAGTCTGCATTTGTAGAGAGGTATAACGACAGACCATATAAGTGATACTTCTTAATCTTTTATTCAGTGGCCTGGCGTCGAGTAAAGCAACAAAGTATACGTGAAGCATGGTCGCAGTGGGCGAGCATCATTAGGAGCTTATTGAAACACAAGACGCCATGTTTGATTATCAGTTCCTTATGTACGGCCCTCGTGCGAATTTTAGCTTTTGATTATTTGAATGAATGAAAACGTGTGAAAATATTTTTGTTAGGAATAGAAATAGATTTCTCTTTCAGAAAATTACAGAAAAGAAAATCCGACGAAAAATAGAAGGTTCTTAAGTCGACGCATATTTATTATAATTTTTTTATTTAAGACCTTAATGCTATTCAGGTTTCATTAAAAGATACAATATTTGCTAAAAAGTCCTAGTGAAAGGCATTCATAATAAACAAACATCATTTATCATTGACAAAACAGCCCGTAAAAGTTCTTTTACTGAAATTAACCCCCATAACACTGCTTTAATAAAGTATCGCTGAGGTATTTACTTAGAAGGATCGCTTGCTCAGTTTTTTAAGAAATTGCAATAAAGAAGGCAGGTACATTATTATAATAATAACGAATCTCTTCAATTTTATTTTTTAAACATCAACCTTGATACAACACGAATTCATCAATATAAAAAAAAATCAAAAGAACAGTACAATCCGAACAAATCCTTTAAAAGTCAGGGGTGCCCAACATTTCAAAAATGCAACTCGACAACAAGTCGACAATACTTTACACAAGCGTTCGAGCCAATCGTATATTTCTCTTGTATAGATGCCATTAGATTCGTTATCTGCTTATTTCGGTGGATAAATTTCCAATGTACGACAAGGGCGACAAACGGGCCCCGGAAAAGGGGAAATGTCACCTCGTTATCTGAAAAGGTTGCAATTTTATTTGAAATCGATATTCACTGAGATATACCTACATTTTTCTTCTATTGTGTTCGAGTGTGAAGACTAGCTTTTAGTACACAATGATCTTTGAGATGTGCTTCTTATGAACTGCGTCTTATTGTGATGCAGCATATGAAGGAGGGAAGTTATAAGCATCGGGGGACGTAATGATTTAGAAGAGATATGAAGAAACTATACTTAGTTCGTCTAGTTATATTTCTATGAGTAGACTTCTATTATTTTTATATTCGTCTTACTTTATCTCTCTTATTTGGTAAAACGAAATATTTTTAATATGGGCGTGATTGCTGGTAGTAGAAAATGGTAGGTCTACTATAGCTGTCTATTGTTCGGTTTATTGTTTCGAGTTCCCTACGGAGAGAAATTAGGGAAAGAGCAATGACCGCCATTGCCACGCTAAAACGCTACAACTTTAATTATATAAAGGGAATCGGAAAAAAACTGATGGCATAGTTTTGAGTTTTTAATTTTCCTGTGTTTTCCAGCGTACCGTGCGATCTTAACACGAACAAAACCATTCCAATAACAGCAAAAAATAAAACAGTGGCACTCCGGGAGTGCCGACAGATGTGAAACCTTAAAAAAGAAATCAGCACCGCGGTTATTAACGCGTTGATGTCTTTTAGATGGTCAAAAGCTGGTGTCATCACAGTGTCACGAAATCAATGGTTTAGTCCCATCTCATAAATGCCCAACGCGCCTAAAGAAGTTTACACCTCAAAAATAGAATTCCAAAAAAAAAAAAGGAACGCAAATTGATTTTTGCTTTTCAAAAGAAATAACATCACTTATTAATGTACAACAAAGCACAAACGGAATATACGATTTACATGGTAATACGAGCAGAAGGCGCTAATTAGTAGCTTGAGGTAAATCCCGTGCGCGCACCAGCAAGCACAGCCGCGTGTATCATGCTCACCTTGTCGCTAATACTCATGTTAATGATACAGCTCGTGTAAATGAGATATCGATGGTTTTAAATTATTTTATGAAGAAACTTTATGTGAGAAAGTTTAGTTGGTGTGATAATAATATAGATAAATGGGACTTAATTTTAATAAACTTATTTTAAGTAAATTGTGGTGTAAGGATACGCCATTTAAGTAAGCTAATAATAAAAATTTACCTACTTAGCGTATAAGCTTTAAAACTATATAGTTATTATGAAAAAGCTCTTTTTATTTTCGTTTTTGATTGATGATAACGTTAACATTTTTATGTTAACACCGCAAGTATCACTAAAATTATATCAAACGATCACAATACCATAAAACAACACCAAAAAGAAATTGAAACCAATTTAAAATCAGAGGTAAAAAACACAAACGGAGACACTAAAATTGGAATTCAATAAAATGTTATTTGAAAAAACATTTGTTGCGCAGACAAAGAGCAACTCGTCGATTAAGTTCTTAAGTAACAATTTCAGCGACAGATCGTTCCCGGAATAATTTAAAGAGGGGATGGGACTGGTCCTCCGAAGTCCAGATAAGCTCTGTAGGCGTCGGCGCTTTGAGCGACATCAAACGACGCGAGATTACCAACGCATTAAACATACATGTTAAAAGAAACAAGCGGCGTTTTCTTAATGTTATTTCGTCCATAAATATTTTATCGCCTCTGTAATGGAAAATGTAAATGAGGTCTTGACACAGACGTGTGACTTTTTTGTACTGCTCCTTTCAGCTGATTTTTGAGGATGCACTGGGCTGAATTTATGAATTTGGTGTAAAAAAAGCCTATCTTTCGAAAAAACGTTTCAGATGACAAGGAAAGAAGTTTAACCTGAAAAATATAATACAGATACAACATTTAAACCTCTCAATACCATAAAGTAAAACCGACATAGACACACACAGGTAAATCATTCACCGTAGACGATCCCAAATTAAATATATCATTGAACCATGCACGTCTGAGTGTACAAGTGAGCCACGTCTGAGTGTACAAGTAAGCCGTCACGCTACCGACTGATGATAGGCTGTATAAAACACCAAGAGTCGAATGCCCATTTACAATTTTCCTTATTACACGAAAATTATTCAGAAGCCCGATAGGAGCGGGGCGAAACTGAATCTTGTTGAACTAACTCAGTGCGAAATCACTTTCGCCTCGGCCTTTGATCTCGACTGCGCCAAAGGAATGTTATTCAGTAAAAACATGCAAATTCGATAAGGTATAACACAATATTATGGAGAGCGGCTGCCGGCGCGACGCTCTTTACAATACTTGGCGAGCATCGGGAAATGCTTTGAATATTATTTATCAGATCAGGAATCCTGTGGGTCCCGATTAATCTTGGGTTAATTTTCGTCATCGTATTGACGTAATAAAGTAGATTAAAAAATTGGCACCTTACACCTAAGTAGGTAACTATTAGTTTGAATGAGTTCTGTTTGGTCTCGATTTTTTCGATTACATAGTTATTAGTAGGAAAGATGATAAAAGAAAAAGGAATAGCCAAGGAAAGGAAGCCAAGCCAAGAATGGAATAGGAAATAGTTTAGGAATTTCTCAGTGACAGGCCGGAGTTTTGAAGTTGGCGGTGTGATACCCCCGTACCTCGAAAGGCAAGTTAAGCCATTTTGGTCCAGCGTCTGATCTCTCTCCGATCATGTCCGATTGTCATTCCATCGGACTATGAAAGTGAGAGGAGAGAGATTGCACCTGTGTCTGCGCACACACTTGCGCACTATAATATCTCCCGCGCTGAAGGCTGGTCTCCGCTGAGATTGGTAACCATGGCCGAAATTCGGTTTGGAGGACTATCATTAGTAGGAAAGATGAAATCAGATACAGATTTAACATGTCTAAGATTAGCAAAATGTTGCGTTATTTCTGATTTAATATTTTTTAAATCAGAAATAACGCCGAAGGACAAAGACAACCAACGCCGAAGGACTAAGAAAGTAACAAAAAATACTTTGTGTTAAAATTATGCTCTTTTTTGAATATTTCATCACTGAAGCTGAACTTCTAATGGCGCTTTGAAAAATATGAAAGGATGCTCCTAATTAGGTTATACACTGTTCCTTTTAACGTAAATTGCCTTATCTCAATCTTAAATCAATGCTCTCCCTGTATATTATGATAATAGGGTTTTTTAACGCCGCTCAATTTGCGAATAGAATTTCAGAAAATGTTTGTAGTAGCTAAATGAAGTTAGGGACAATTTAGTGGATGTTATGACGCACGTTGAGAAGTTCGTCAATATGGAACAGAACGACTGAATTTATAGGGCGCGTGGGGCTTTGGGTTGACCGCAGGAATCCGCAACCCCGGCAGGGTGCGGCACTAACGAAATGAAATTCCGCTGACATTCCGCGCGACGGCTGCGTTCGCGACTATGACCACTGACTGCTGACAATACCAACTATCCAATAATTCCATGCCGCCGATACGAAAAAGGCTCCAAGTTTGTCAATAACAGAGGAATACACGCCGCTCCGATTGTTAAACAGGAATGTGTGTAGTGAAATGCGCTGGTAATTATACTGCATCCATTGTCAGATGTTGGAGTTCATTTCAAAGCATTTTCAATCATGTATGTCATAAAATAGTATCGGATATTGAAACCCTCTCTGATTTCGTTCAAAATGAAACAGCACGAAATGAGAAACAAATACACTATGTAGCGGTAATATTACTTATTTGATTATTAGGTTGATATTCTTTATTTTACTGGTTTACTTTTAATTTGTATGGTGTACATTATTTTTTATTGTTTATTAATTAAGGAACAAAACAAAATATAAACAGAAATATCACAAAAACCTCAATAGGTTTGTTCGGATGTTGAAACACTTTTAAGCAATCTTAATACTAACGAAATGTATGGTTAAAACATAGTTTATAAAACATTGTAAGGTAGTTTGTAATAATAACTAAGAAAGCACAAAAACGACGACGGCGCGGGTCACGCGCCCGGCGATGGACTGACTAATTGAATGAAATTTAAACAGGTGATTCATTTTCAAAGAGAATCAAAGATTTTTTTGTATTTATTTTTATAATTATTATTTGTTATTTCCGATTGAATTTTTGTTGGAACATCATTAATTAGAGTAGGTATTAAATAAGCGTTCGTTCGTTTCCCGTAATAGTTTATGTATCTCGGTACTAACAGTTTTGATTAGGCTGCCATTCTTGCTGCTATGCTATGATGGAATTTAATTTGCAGTTCTTTGTTGGTGAACTGTTCTATCAATAACCACTTTCTTATTTTAGTGTGCATTGGCAAGATTTTACAATATTTAAAGAAACCAATAACATATAATAATCTTCTATTTGTTTTATTGTACACTTAATAAATGAGGAATGTTACGTATTATCCACAACAATATTTACGTAGTTCATTCACACAGTAGGTACAAGAAATTGTATTACGAGCCTGAGAAAAAAAAAAAAAACAAAGTGTAACGTTTCGCCCCAATATCACCTCCAAAAGATCCCTAATAACCTAAACAGTCTAATCTCTAACAGCTACAAAGTCTACTAGAGAGTTTAGCTCCATGAATATGTAGTGTATGAAATTAGAATGTCGATAGAGTCGAAGAGCAAGTTGGTGTCGATGCTAATCGGAGGCAGAAGTTGTGATCGGCCCCGACAAATGCGGTTCAACACACAAACTTGGTCTAGGCCCAAGTTCAGGACGATATGTCGAGATATATTTGTGTGTTCACTGAGAATGTGGCTTTAATAGATCGGTTTTGGAGGGTAGATGATGATAGACAGCTCATGTGAAATGGGACATTATATCACTTTTTGTGTAGCAATATAATGGATGTCCAATTCTGTTTACCTACAAAAATTGAGCAATTAAAACAATAAATAAGAATAACCTTAAAACAACAACAAAACTCATCGAAATGTGTGATTGATTGATTGATTGACGACTAGAAAGCGTCGGGCGACTAGAATCAATTATATTATTTTGTAAATTTTGACGTTCAAAAGTGCGATACATGGGCCTGTTTGAAATAAATGATTTGACTTTGACTTTTTTTGATATGTGTTTTAGATTTTGTCGACTTCGATCATTTTGATATCAAAACAGTGGAACAGATTTATTTATAAACGTTGCTTAAAGTTAAGAACACGTGTATACGATAATTTTGATATCAAAACAGTGGAACAGATTTATTTATAAACGTTGCTTAAAGTTAAGAACACGTGTATACGTCAGAAATGTATGGTTAAACAGTTTCTAATCGTTACTTGACTTTAAGCAACGTTTTAGGTAAATAAACCCTATAAGGTTCAGTGTTAGTAGTTGACCGGTAACTCTTTCATGAGGACAGAACTATGTCGTTAGGCTTGTCGATTCATGCCTTCACTTCAAAACCCTCAAACCAATGCATCCATTTTCCAACTGAGTACAAGTCATGGTAACACCGCGCACCGGCAGCAGGGCTCGATTTGTCGCAAGGAAGCCACACCAGTACAAAGAAGCTAACTTGGACGGCACCTAACTACTATTTAGTCAAGTTTCGAAGGTACAACTTCAAACCTCCTTTCAGAGTTGCTAAGGGTTGCCAACTCTCAACATATTGTAAAATTTCACCCGTATATTTACGACTAGCTTACGCTATCGGCTTCGCCCGCGTGATATCTTTATAAATTATAGCCTGTTACTCAGTGATAATATAGCATTCTACTGGTGAAAGAATTTTTTAAATAGGTCCTGCAGTTTTTGAGTTTATTCGTTACAAACAAAGATACAAAAAATCAAATCTTTTCTCTTTATTATAATATTATTATTATTTATACAAAATTTAATAATCATACATACGTTAATCAAACAATACATTAACATTACAATAAAATACAAAATAAAAACCACCTTATGTTATCATACCTTATCATGTTATTGGGTTTTTCTATCTGAAATTTCTCAGTAGCAGCTCGGAGTCTGGATTTGTGCCCGGTTGATGGCAATAGGCTCGCCCCCTATTACATGGGACTTAAACATAACTGGCGAAATGTGGGTGTGCCTGCTACAGGGACACCTCTGCCCAACCCTTCGGGGAAACAAGGCGTGATGTTATGTTATGTAAAAACCACCTTACATACAACACTTACACTAACACAACGTTAATGGTCGACGACTGTAGGTGGCGTGCAAGTCACTGCAGTGTCGTATGGACGGACAGTCGAGCCTGTCAGCTATCCTCATCAGCACGCTGTTGGGGCAGCTGATTAGTTTAGACTTCTTACGTAAGAAATTGTGAAGTTTTTCTATTGTTTTAAAAATGATTTTTTTAAACAATACTCAATGGTAACGGTCCTTCGAAAGTTTCGCAATTTGCGAGAGGGTTATTGCGTATTTCTTATAACTTATAAAAACATACTTTTTATTGCTTCGTTTAGAAACGAAGAAAGTTTTTTTTTTTTGCTTTGTTTTTGTAAACGAATGTTAGCCAACGTGAGGCCGCGATAGACATTATTTTGAATATTTCAATAGGTGTAGAAAATATAAAATTAACGCAATAACTTTATGGCTTATTTCTAAAATTAGTTTTTAATGCTTCATTTAGAAACAACGGAAACTTTTTTACTTTTTGCAAACGAATGTTAACCAACGTGAGACTGTAAAAGGGCATTTATATAAAAAAAAAAAAAAAATTGCACAGTAACCTTATTGCGTAGTTCCTTAACTTTTACAAACATAGTTTTTAATGCTTCGTTTTGAAACGAACAAAAATGTTTTGCTAAAGCCTAAACGAATGTTGGACAACGTGAGGACGTAAAGAGGTATTAATTAAAGTTTTGAACAGAAAATATAAAATTAACGCAATAACCATATTGCGTAGTTCTTTAACTTTTACAATCACAGTTTTCAAGGCTTCGTTTTGAAACGAAGAAAATATTTTTTTACTGTTGAAACGAATGTTAGCCAACGTGAGGCCTTACTTGGGCATTATTTTGATTTTCCAGAGCTTAGTCAAATATAAAGTTAATACGAGTTTTTATAACAACGGACTACATACCTATGCGATGAAGTTTATGGCCTAGTAGTTCCTTTATTTCCAAAACTAGTATTTATAACATTTTTTTTTTTTTTTTGTAATAAACAGTCAATATACAGAACAGTCTAAATGTATCATTAAAATAACATTATAATAAAATAATATAAAAAAATAATCAGTTGCGATTTCTCGTAGCTTAACGTATAAAGCTCTACAGAAACTTCGTAGCGTCGTAGCACCGTAGCTCCGTAGACGTCTCGTAGCGCTTGGTCACGTGCGCGGCGATCACGAAACGTTTTTACCACATTTCCGTTTTTTGAACTGCTCACGTGGCAATCGCGTCGCAAATTTTAAAGCGAAGCTTTTAAAATTCTGAATTTGCAGAATTATATGGACGCGATTTTTTTAATAGTAGGGGAAAAAACGGGACAAAATATGAGTGAGACGGTAAAATGATCGACAGTTTACTAACACCTGTGTCGTGATATTGGACAAAGATCGAGTACTGTGAACTAGATTAGGGTAACACGTTCAGTCTGAGAGTGGACGTGTCGAGTCGGGACTGTTTGTTCGCGCGACGTGTGTCGGTGGTGTTATTAAATTCCCGTCTTTTTTCCCTAATCTCGTTGTCGACACGCCCCGCGGGCCCTCATCGGAAATGGCATTATTTCCCGGCCCGAAGCAGCCCGAAGCGTCCCACTACGGACACCGGATACCACCCGCTAGCAGTGCGCACGTCGTCCACCCCGAAAACTCCGTTGTTCGAGTGAAATTTTCAGCTATTTCCTCCGACATCCGTTTTTACATTACTTTGTCGTAGATGTTTGAGTTTTAAAATCGACGTCACTGAGTTTCGGATGTTTATGTCCATTTGAGTTTTAATTACTTTGATATTTAATTATATGATTTTTAGGGTTCAGTGTCTCAAAAGGAAAATACGGAACCCTTATAGGATCACTTGTGTGTCTGTCTGTCTGTTCGTCTGTCACAGCCAATTTGCTCCGAATCTAATGAACCGATTAAATTGAAATTTGGTAGACATATGTATTTTGAATATAGGGGTCACTTTTGGACGGCAAATAACAAAATAAAAAAATAAAGTTTTTCAAACTATATCGTGTGACATACTAAATGGAAGGGGTTGTGGCGAGGAACTCATTTTTTGTTATAGTTTTACAATAAATACATTTAAAGATATAAAAGAAAATAGATGAAAATTGACCAATCCCCCCCTTATCTCCGAAATTACTGAGCCAAACATTTTGAAATAAATACAGAGAATGGTTCTTCACTCATAGATTACAGGAAAACCTATAAGTCTATGGTCTTAAAATAACATAGTAAATCTATCAGTATTGTGCGTACAAACTTACATTTGCAGTCGGAATATATGAAGGAACATGTTTTTCAATTACAATGTTAAGTTTGTTCTTGAGATAACTACGGTACCCTTCATTGTGCGTGGTCCGACACGCACTAGAACGTTTTTTATTATCAAATATAAGTAGCGTAGAATCTAAACAACACACTATAGAACTTTGTCGCTATTTGGTTTTAAACGTGCACACACACTGTCGTGTTTTTGGCCCTTACTCTCAAAAAGGACCAATTTTAATTAAGGTAGAAACATTTTTGCCGTTCTTCCTATCAGATTTTACAAAACGAAATTTAAACAAATCTTAAACAAATAATCCGTAGGAAATAATTTAATTATTAGAGGTCTCATTAGGAGCGCCTACATAAGACAGTCGTTAATAAAACAAAATACAATCCTTGTTTACTTTCACCGCTGAAGGTATTGTTGCCGCTGGTTTACGCTGCCCAGCGGTTATCATAATATTTTCTATTGCCCTCGGTATTACGGTTACACCAACATTTGATATTACTCGAAATAAAAACAAATCAAAGGTGGATCTATATTAAATTAATAAGGTAAACAACATTGGTTCAGTATCGGCTACATGTATGTACCTAACGTGTGCTGGTAATAACAATGGCTTCTCTTGGACAGGTCTCAATTTCACCCTGCTGGCTATTTTTCTTTCTTTTGCTATTCTCCAGATATAAATAATATCTCATCATTTTCTTGCGTTAATGCTACTTTGTTTATTTTACGCGTGGCTACATTGAAATTAATACAGAATGAAATATTTCAAGCCATTTGTGTTTCCAGATAGTATCTCCTCAGCATTTAATAATTCAAGATGCTTCTTTAAGAGAAAATCTCTTTTTGATTTGAACAATTGATTGATGAAAAATTATTTGAATCAATGTCCCTACTTCATATGCAGAACACAGACATAAAGCAAAATAGACAAATCTGAATGAGACGTATTACATAACAAATACCTTATAAAACAATCGCAGAGAGCTCTTAGAAAACTCTGACACAAAATGAGGTATTAAATGTTCTTACAAAAAATATATATATAAAAAACACGTAGAGTTGTCTCTGGAACATATTCCCGGTTCCCACGTCCCCGATATTTGTCGCTTGTCGCCTGGCGACGGCATTGTATGGAAAGGAGGCGACACCTGTGAAGGCTTATAAGGACTATGGTCCGCTTCCATTGTGCCACAACACCCAACATATAACTTTTTCCAACTCTTATTGTGAGACACACTTAGGTATCTATTTTCAAATTTTTGTAAGTAGCTTTGAGTTCTGAATTTTTCGGTCGACCGAGCTCTGCTCGGGTGAAAATAAAGAATGCTCGTTAAATTGTATAGGATTATGACATGATCATACTAATTCCATGCTGCCATGATAGTAGGTACTTACGAATTCCATGCTGCAATGTCATTATTCTAAGGAAGCCATCTTGTTCTAAACTTTGGGCGACCGAGCCCTGCTAGTGTGAAAATACGAAGAAAACGAATTTCCTCAGATATGAGATCTACCTAGATCAATTTTTCGCCTCGTAAACCCTTATATTACAACTGTCATCGAAATCGTTAGAGCCGTTTTCGAGAATGTGATTACAAATGTATATAATAAACACAAATATTGCTCGTTTAATAGTATAGGATAAAATAAGTTACGCCAAAAATGTTTTTGTATTTTTACTTTTGATGTAACGGAAAGGTGTTTTTTCAGCGCGAAGTAAAACAGACGTAAAATATTTGTTTCCGCATTTTGATATCAAATCACCAGCAACATTCTAAAAAAGCAATTTGTAAGTACGACTGCGCTTTATTCTCAAGAGTATTGCACTTCAGGCTTCTTACGCTGATGATGAAGCATTGCTTACGCTGTTCTATTTCACAACTATAGTGCTTTCGTCGAGCGGTGCATTGTTATTTCTTAGTAAAGTGCTGAAATATTGCGGCGGCGTGGTTCGGAAGCGGAACAATGGCGCTACGAAACTGATCTTTACCGCAACCACTTTAAGGAAACCGAGAAACTCCCGTTTAGGGTATAGTTTTTGGCTGAGTGGGCGGTGTTTTTCTGAAATGAACCTTAGGGTAACGCGAATAAGAGTGGTTCTGTGGTAGAGGACGAAGTAGCCGCAGGTGCTGGCAATCCCGCAGCCATGGTTTGAATCACGCCTGTTGCACAGCGTCACATATATCTTAGCTCACTCAGCGCGTCACACCTCGTTGCTCTTTTTATACACTTAGTACTTTATAGAATGTTACTTTAAAAATATTGTATGGCATGTACTCGTGTATCTTCGTTGCAGGTACACACACGAGCACAAGCATGAATCAATACATTGGATATTTAAGCTTTTCTAGAAGATCTACTTAGATGTTCAGAAGAAAACAATGACAAGGTTCGCCGGGACATGAAGTGTGACAGTCCATTAGGTTCTCATTGTCACACAGCAGCGGACAATGGACGTCGAAAGGGTTGACGTTTTGTTTTCTTGTAACACGACACTGATTCACTAAAGAAAAGATAAACAGCTAATAGAAAATTGATACAACATGCGTAAGAGGGATGCGTCAGGATGCAACGCTAACAAAGGAGAAAATCGAATGCCTCGTCAATGAGTTCTGAGAAAATGTTCATTCAGGACACGGTACATGGATGCAAACATCATGTAAGTGTAGCATGATATATCACGTAAAGAGCTCTTAGGGGCTTCTAAGGTGAAAGACAGCATCTCAAAGTAACTGCACTCAATTCGATTTGGCTGCGTCTTGTTTAAACATCTTGACAGAAACCGCCAAACATATCAGTTACGGAGACTAGGCTGCGCACCTCCGCGTCTTATTTGAAGCACAAATACGAGGGTGGAAGGGTAAAGTAAAAAATGGAGAAACGCGTCCCGAATAAACACAAGAGAAATAACGACATCAAACAATAATTGAAATCATAGGTCGCGGCGGGAGGAGGCTGATGCCGCGGCGTCGCATGCGTGGCGCGACATATACTTACATAACTATACTGTAAGTAGATGCACGTGTCGACGTCTTAATATTTTTCTTTTTCATAATAATATCCTTTCTAAATGGAAAAAGTTTATGTTGTTTTATTTTTTAGCGCGCCGACAACCAGTTTATCTTTTATAAACCGGCGTTAGTGCCTCACTAACGAATCCGTGATAATCCTATTAACCAGCTGGTTCTACACAATTTGTATCTGATCCATCAATTTCTTATCATAAAATCTTGAATTTAATCCGCTTTGTTACTAATAGAGTTTAAGCCGATCTAATTTCTACGAAGCAATTTATTCTTCTAAAACTTTTGTAGTCAAAATGTATTTTGGTAAGGCAACATTTCGCGGGATATACACATCGTGGCTATTAATCTCGACAAATCGAATAAAAAGGTTAATAGAGGCTCGCTGGGAGGGGAAGGAAAGATTGCCTCTGTCCTCAATGGGAGAGGCGAGCCCTCTGCAGCCGCGATACCATTATTAGTGAGTTAACTCAATTTGTGGCATATTGTTTGAGAGGAGCTTAATAACAGAGGCGAGAGGACCTGGGACATCGTCATGACTACCCTTGATCCGCCGCTAACCATATCCGACATAAGACTCGTCACAACATGTTTGTGAGGGAAACTATGACCAGCCGTTTTGATACTTTGGTGAGTTACTTACTTGTCAGTAAATTAAGAAGCTATCTAGCTGAAATTGATATCTTTCATAATGAACTTTAATACTGAAGTATAAGTAAAACTGTAATCAGTTTATAAACAGATTAGTTACAAGATAATTTTGTGCCTCGATCTAAATGTGTATTACAGAAACTGATAAATCTGAACTTATATAATAACGAAACCTGATATTCGCGGCTTAATTGTTACTACGTAAAATTACTTGAAAATTCAGCTGAGTAATAATATAATTACATGCCAAATTAATACCCATTAAATAAACAAGTGGATCGTACCGAGCCTATTTTGAAAGCGATACCTCCGCCTTCGGAAGTTGATACAAATGCCGTTGAGAAACGAAAATAATTTGTCCATTGAGGGTTATTTAACAGTTGTACGGTTGTTTATTTGCACCGCGGCGCTCCTACAAAAACTACCAAAGTAAACCCGGACACAAAATTAAAAGCACCTCAATACTAGACTCTATAGCGATGTCGTAAAGTTGATAATTACAATTTTACGCTCAGCAATTACGAGCTGAAGTCGATACAAGTCGGGGTAAATTATTAAAACGAGCTGTCGAACAGGCGAAATTAATCGAAAGTATTCCGTTTGAATTTGAAACGACGTCGGAGGGGCACTTGTAGTTTATTAGTTAGTTGGCTCGCTTGGTCTGACTAGGGTACTGGGCTGGCTCAGTACACACGGCTACACATCAAGCTATACATTACCAGTTTATGCTGATCTCGCATTGTATAGGATTTCCGTACAATGCGAGGTCAGCTTTTATACTGGAATTATATAGCTTGATGTGTAGCCGTGTGTACTAGGTAGGTACTCGGAGAAATATGGAATTGATTCCTACAAAAAATTACTTACCACTCTACTAAATCTTATACTTATTTACCACCATTTATGGCTTAATCTTCCGGAAGTTCCAAGAAATCCGATTCCAATTTTAGAAGGGATATATTATTATTCGAAGTTGCTCATACATGATCCGGTATAAAGGACGATCTTTTTATATAGTCGTATGCTCGTCTTAGATTTCAATAAACGGTTCCGGTAATATTGAGAGCCGGTCGGAAATAAATCATCTGTAAAATCGGTATCGGGACGGTACTAAAGACCAATAAAGGCGACAAAAGCCGTGTCGACAAGTCATTTAGCAAACGTTCGAGCATATCGTTGAATAGCATTAGCGGCACAATATTTTATGCAGTGTTGGGTATGCGAGGGGGAGGCGCGGGGTGAATACCGGGGACAGCACGGCGGGGCGCCGGATGTCATGGAAAAATTGCTACTTCCGAGCCGGAGCCCGCACAAAAGGGCCCGTCTGCGATTTTATTATCAAGTGTAGTGACCTCCACGGTGCTCTGTTACAAGCAGTCTATCAAAAGATATGGCAGTTCTTTTAGTGAATAGCTCACGTTGTATCTTAGCTGAAGGATATCGTTTTCTGTAGAGCTTCTTACAAGATTGTTTGTAACGTATATTTTTTAATCTTTCATACCTATATTGACATTTTGTTATCCGTAATGAGATTACAAGCTAAATTAGTAGCAAAGATGTATTCTTTTTAACTTCAATGTTAAAGCTTTGGACGTTACAATATCCCATATTGTCGTATATTCAACTGGGTCTTGGCGTAACAATATGCCATACAATCAACGTTCTCAAATTCTCGGAGCATTGCGCATACGTCACAGAGAGGCAGCGAGAGTGCGGCGATTGTTTACAAGTTGATACGTTTTCAATTGCAGAAGGCTGTCAGTGTGCCAATTTCGCGGCATTCACAACAAATTACGTATTAAAGCGAGTGGAAGCGCAAACAAAACGGTCGGTGTTCGTGACGTGAATTGAGCGCGTTGAACGTGCACCGCGACCAGATGCGGACACAGTGTGCCCGGACAGCGGACAAGCACGCATATTTAGTGCCATTATGAAGACAATACTGCGAAATGATACAGCTAATACTGTTAAATACAATATTATTTGTTAAAATTCTGTGATGCTAGAATGTATTTTTGGAGTACATACTTAATTTAATTTCAGCTTCAATCTGACCAACGTTTGCAAATTTTCAATTGAAATGAAAGAATGCACAATCTGCACTCACTTGTGAGAGCTTTCATTGGAAATTCTCCAGAAATCACCAATGTTTCGTTTGAAACAAGAAGCTTGGAATAAACAAGCTCAAAATCATTCATGCGATGAATATTGTTTCCTAATAAATAAATGGAAAGATAAAATATTTAATGTAATAATTTTTTTATTAAATAAACCAAAAACATTTACAACATCGAAACATCAAGACTACTTTCATGGAGCGTACAATAAAATAAACTAAATAAAATCCGCTGTTCCAATCACAATGGCCAGACCCAAAGTGGTACACGTTTAATTTAATTACTCATGTGCCAGACACCGACCCGGCTGGCCTTAGAAAACACGTGACAGCGTTTCAAGGGCCTCAAATGTACGAAACGGTCCAAATTGAACTCCAGCTATTGTGTTAATAATAGCTCTCCCGAACTAAATTAATTGTATCGGGTTTCTAAAAGAGTTGTGATTGATGACTATAGAACTTTTATTATTTATAGATTTCAGCTTACGGTGTATTTAGAATTATTCCAGAACAGGGGTGATGCCTGGGTAAAAAAAAAAAAAATTATTTAGTTCGTCAGTTAGATTACAAAAAAATATTAGACACGTATTTTTTGCTTTATCATGTTAATAAATAAAACCGGCCAAGTGCGAGTCCGACTCGCACACGAAGTGTTCCGTACCACCGTACAATATTCAGCAAATAAATGAAAATACTAAACGAAGGATATTATTATAATTCATCTTTAATTTTCGCAAAATCGCAAAGATAATTTTGTATTTCATAATGATACTATGAATTACAAAGTTATTTATGCAGTTGCAGAAAATCACTCATATTTAAATAAAATACTGTTAGAAATAAACAGTCAGGAGGCGGGGCTTAGTGGCACGTCATGATGTCGTAGGATCGCCTGACGGTGGCGAGACCGGCTGGAGGGGCGATAGCGCCTGCGGCGCGTTCCGAGCGGCGGAGACTCACTTTTCTTGTGGCATTTGAGCGTGCTGAACGTATTAGGCGTTTACATTTTTGTTGATTTGTTATAATTTTAATTTCATTTAAATTGTCATTTAATTAAAGATTGTTTACGTTTAACGTTATATGTTTCCCTTTTTTAAAAAGTCGTCTCTACTCCTGGTTTATAATATCAGAAGTGGGATAGATTTAAATTACACGCGATTTAGATCGTTCGCCATCTTTTAACCGGAAATAGTGTTTTTGAGACAGTTTAAAAAAAATTTCACCACGTGTTGTTGATTTTATCCGTTTTTGTGAATTTTAACGTGATTCGCCAAGTGTAGTATTCTTCCTATTAGATTATATGTCGTGCGTGTTTTTGAAGTAAACAACCACGTGTTAATTATTTTATTTCGCGCTTAGTTTGTTGTTCATGTAGTGGTTATAATCATGTCGAGTCGTGAATGCACGCTGCATACACCTAGGCGTAATTGTCGGGAAAACAATTCGCATAATCATCGCGATGTTGATTAAAGGCGTCGTAGCCGTTATCGATAATCCCGTAGTAGATCTTCTAGAGGTCGTCGTGATAGATCAGAGTACTCTCAAAGTTCGCGTAGGCGCCGGGATAGCCCTCGTCACGACCCTTTAAATGAAATACTGGTCCGATTGAGCGCTTTAAAGGAACGGTTTCCTTCAAACACTATGCGTACATCTACTCCCATATCGTCACATCCGGGCGGCACTCCGCCGCTGACAACTTCGGTGGTGGCCGAGGCACCTGTTACCGGTAATACGGAAACACGTGCTACGGTCAGAACGCGTGACCACTGCGGCAACGCGGGAGGTTGACGCTGCGGACAGGATTGTGGGAGGAATTCAAGTAAGATCTAAGCATTACGAATATTTAAAAATGCCTTAGACTCGCTATCGCACCTATTATCTATGAAAAATCATCTCTACATCCCGAAAAAATTCTGAAGCACCTGCTACATACCAGTAATGTGTTAATTTATATAGCTGATGTGTTAATAATGACGAATTCTGTCAGTGACGGTCTGAAAACTTTGCGAGGGTAATGCAGTAAATCTAAAAAAAATGCACGTTCTTAGACACCTAGTTAGTTAGTTAGAATACCTAGGTAGGCTCATTGGTCATGGTCAGGTACGGCCGAGCTCTAGTAAGACTGAAGCTTTAGTTAAGTCTCCTAAGCTATCTAATGTGAGAGGCGTTCAGCAGTTTTTGGGTTTGGCGGGCTATTTTCGGAGGTATGTACATTGCTGCGTACGCTTCGAAAACTGCTTGTATTGCCAAATTGCTTAGAAAAGGTCAGCCTTTTGTATGGGGCGCGGAGCAAGACCTAGCACGTGATTTTGTTATTAAAAGTCTTACTGTTTTAGCAATCTTCAATCCCAACCTGCCCACTGAGCTTCATACGTATGCCAGCGCAATCGGTTTTGGTGCAATTTTATTGCAAGAACATGAGGGTAGACGGAAGCGAGTTGTCGGCTATTTTAGTAAGTTTACGCAGGGTGCCGAGTCCCGTTACCACAGTTACGAACTCGAGACGTTAGCAATCGTTCGCGCGTTACAACATTTTCGGCATTATTTGATAGGCATAAAGCTTAAAATAGTAACCGATTGTAACTCATTGAAATTGACTGAGCGTAAAAAGGACTTGTTGCCTCGTGTTGCCCGTTGGTGGGTTTACATGCAAGACTTTCAGTTCACGCTTGAGTATCGAAAAGGTTGCCTCATGCAACACGTAGACTTTTTAAGCCGACAGCCCACTACTGTTTTTCAAATTCGAAATCCGCGAAATTGGGCGAATATTGCTGAGACGGCTGATTCTGAAACTCAAAGCTTGATGCAAAAGCTGAGGGATGGTCAATTGGATCTTACGCGGTTTTTTTTTTATAAAGAACGATTTGTTGTACTACAAGTACTCGCCAACTAGTGAAGACTCTCGAACGTAGTCAAACGGTTTCGGAAACATACTCCTCGTGGTAGATGCTTTACTAAGTACTGTCTGTTGTACGCCCTGTACAGACAAGATACCGCCGAGTTAAAACGCGTATTTCCCAATACCATTTCACTATTTGGTACTCCGTCAAAAATTGTGTGTGACCGTGGCAGAATGTTCGAAAGTGCATCCTTTCGAGACTGGGTTACTGAGTTAGGCTGTAACATACATTTTATTATGCCTGAAATGCACCGTGAAAACGGGCAGGTCAAGCGTTATTGCAGGATGAAGGGTGCGCAGTGGTCCGATACGTTGTGGAAGGTGCAGCTCACCTTGAACATAATGAGGCAGGCCACGACCCGCACCTCGCCTCTGCAGCTATTGACTGGCGTTGAAGGGACTACTCCAGTGCTGAGGTCTCTTGTGCGAGACGTCGCGCTGAACGACTCGCATCCTAACCGAGAAGCTCTTCTGACGCTGAGAAGATAGAGGGTGTCTGAGTTGCTCGCTGAAAATCAGCAGCAGCAGGACACGTACGTTAACGAGCGTCGGCGTCAGCCGCGTACATTTGTCGTCGGCAGTTTCGTGTTCGTGAGCAAGGGCTCGCAGAGCACGGGGAAGTTGGACTCCGGGATGCGTGGCCCGTACAAGGTGTTACGAGCGCTCCCACATCACCGGTATGAGCTCGAGCTGCTTGCTGGCTCGTACGGTAAGATAACCCAGACCGCCGCAGAACACATGGTTCCATGGCGCGGGAATGGACGCCGGATGCGTGTGCTGCGTTCTTCGCCACGAGTGGTGAGGGTGAGTTCTCGAGATGCCACGTGCGCTTGCCCGAGGGGCAGCTACCTATGACGTGTGCAGTATGTCTCGAGGGGAGGCTCGTCCTCAGTAACACATGCTTGCTGTTGGCAGCTGTAAGGCATGTTTGTCGCGAAGGAGGACTATCCTCATCAGTGACGCGCGCTTGCCCGATGGGCAGCTACCTATGGCGTACTGGCAGAGCCTCTTATAGGCTTAGGCGTTGCATGGGGTTGTAATTTCCATTTTATTTTTCCTTAAATTTAACAATGTTGAGATCTCATGACCATTTTAATATTAAAATGAACTGACAGACTTTAAATTGTATTAAATTCGTGTAGCGGTTTTTAGAGTCGGTCGCGGCTGTTAGAGTGCACGCTTACGGCCGTGATGCGGGTCTATTAATCGTTATAAGATTTCTTTCTATTCTTAGGTTTCTGAAACTTTTGCAAGTTGTAAAAAAAAATGTTGTGTTGCAGACAACGATATCGAGGTTCTTGGCGACTCTAATAACGAGGAGCTGCCCATCCAAAGACAAGCGGTCGAGGACGCCGCGCTGTCAGGAGAGGCCGTGTTAGAAATAAACAGTCAGGAGGCGGGGCTTAGTGGCACGTCATGATGTCGTAGGATCGCCTGACGGTGGCGAGACCGGCTGGAGGGGCGATAGCGCCTGCGGCGCGTTCCGAGCGGCGGAGACTCACTTTTCTTGTGGCATTTGAGCGTGCTGAACGTATTAGGCGTTTACATTTTTGTTGATTTGTTATAATTTTAATTTCATTTAAATTGTCATTTAATTAAAGATTGTTTACGTTTAACGTTATATGTTTCCCTTTTTTAAAAAGTCGTCTCTACTCCTGGTTTATAATAATACCTTATAAATCTGCGTTTTTAGTATTTGTTGGTTATATACAGTTCGTGCCCGGCGTCGCCCGGGTGTATTTCCGACTTTACCGGAAGCTTTTCCAAAATTTTCTTTCAAGCAAACCTTATCTAGACAATAACAAATACAAAAAAAAAAAATCAGCCAGATCGGTCGAGTCATTCTTTAGTGATGATCTTTCATACATGCGGCAATAGATTTTTATTTATAGAGATAGCATTTTTTTATGTACTCAAAATAAACTAAACGTGAATTCATGCAAGCCTAGTCCTTTTTAGGGTTCCGTACCTCGAAAGGAAAAAACGGAACCGTTAAAGGATCGCTTTGTTGTCCATCCGTCTGTCTATCTGTCAAGGCCTTTTTTCTCAGGGACGCGTGAAGGTATCAAGCTGGAATTTATATCAAATATTCAGGTCTACTGTCCCTTGGAGCTGTGAAAAAATCAAACTTCTAAGCCAACGCAATCAAAAGATACAGTCGTTTATGCCGCAAATTCCGCGAATTTTCAACACTCGCAAGGGAATCAAAACCTACAGGGTACTTCCCGTGAACTCAGAATCTTGAAATTTGGTACGAAGCAACGTCTAATAGCACAGATAAAGGAAACATTGCGAAAACCGTAAATTTTTAGTTACATCATTTAATAAAAATATTTTTAATAATTTTAAACTAACTACCCCTTTCCTCGTGAACGCATAGAGGTGTTACATTGAAATTCATATCAAATACTCAGGTTTATTTATAATACCTTTAAGCTGTAACAAAATCAAATTTCTATGTCAACGCAATAAAAAAAAAACGATTTTCGAATACCTCAAATTTTTAGTTAGATCACATAATATTTTTTTAATAATTATAACCTTATCTTACTTCTTTCCTAAAGGTTTGTACGGAGCCCTTGGAGCGCGAGTCCGACTCGCACTTGTTGTTACTTATAATTTATGTGTGGGCCAATTTCATCCATATTTTATTCGTGGGATAAAACTAATGATGTAATACTATCTTGTATTCATGCAAACCTAGTACTTTTAAACTATTTATGGGCCTTTTATAGGCAATATTTTGCTAATTTGGGTTACATTATTACAATTTTCTTAAGGATATTATTTATTTATTTTTTAAATAAATTATAGCCTATCGTTACTTCCTGATAATTTACCTTTCTATTGGTGAAATAATTATTAAAATCGGTCCAGAAGTTTCGGAGCCTATTCGTTACAAACAAACAAAAAAATCCTCTTTATAATATTAGATATGATACGTAATATACAGAAGTTTCAATTTCTTAACTTGTTTAGTTGTTGAGATAGAGTTCTTACAAAATTGGTTCTCTACTTGATGAGCTCTAGACAATGACATCCCACATGTCAGGGTTAGTTATTTTCAAAATCAAAAGTTTAATGAAGAGATTCCTATAATTTTTAATTTAATTTAATTTTTATTAATAATTTGTTGTTATAGCGGCAATAGAAATGCATAATTTGGAATTTTTGAACTGTCTACCTATTACGGTTCATGAGACAGACGAACAGCGGAGGCTTAGTAATAGGGTTCCGTTTGGCACCCTTCGGGTAACGAACCCTAAAAAAGAATTAGATAAAAAAAATGTGGCCAATATTTTTTAATAAACCACCTGACTCTTTTTGTCATCATCCCTATTACATTATAAACGTGTTTTATTTGCTTGGTCTTGTGTTCTTGCGACTAAATATTATATTGTTACCTTTGCAATCGATAATGATCCTAATCCGGATAGGTAATATGATTTTCATGAACACACATACAGACAGGTAAAATCATATGCTATTTACGAGCAATATTTGTATATATATTTGTTTTTATATAGATTTTTAATCACGTTCTCGAAATTGGCTCTAACGATTTCGATGAAAGTTACAATAAGGGGGTGAAAAATCGATAGGTCTCATATCTGGGAAAATTAGTTTTCTCCGTATTTTCACCCGAACAGAAATCGGTCGCCCAAAGTTTAGAACAAGATATTCAATAATGACATGACAATAATGACATTAGTATAATGATCATGGCAGCATAGAATTAGTAAGTACCTACTATCATGGCAGCACGGAATAAGTAGGTATAATACATGGATTAGTATGAACTTTTCCGACCGAGCTCTGCTCTGGTGAAAATAAAGAATGCTCATTTAATAGTATAGGTACTATTAAATGAGCATTCTCTATTTTCACGAGAGCAGAGCTCGGCCGCCCAGGTACTATAAATAATGCTACAATCAACAACAGCTAACAACAATTCTGTTTCAAATTAAGATGTGAGATCACGTTGTTTTCCCTAAAGGTAAACGACGAGGCAGCTCTTACTTCGTGAGATGTCAAACGTGGATTTATTTCATATTTCAAGCACACAAATGTAAAGAGGCGGATTTAATGACATAGGCATTTTCTACCAGTCAACCTTTGGGTGAAGCAGAGACAGACAGAGGTGGAACTTCTTTAAGTTTGTACAAACCAAAGTTGTACAGTTTTTATTCTTCCTCAGCCGTTCCAACAGTTCCCCAGAAATGTTAGCAGATACGAACAGACATAATAATCACTAGTAATTAGAACACTAAGTAACATAACATCACGCCTTGTTTCCCCGAAGGATTGGGCAGAGGTGTCCCTATAGCAGGTTCACCCACATTTCGCCAGTTATGTTTTAAGTCCCATGTAATAGGGGGCGAGCCTATTGTCATCAACCGGGCACAAATCCAGACTCCAGGCTGCTACTGAGATATTTCAGATAGAAAAACCCAATAACACTTTGCCCGACCTGGGAATCTAAATCAAACCCAAGACCTCATGCTCAGCAGTAGCGCTTGCGACCACTAGACCAACGAGGCAGTCTACTAAGTAAACAAATAATGAAAACTTTTCTCTAATTGGCAATAAAAAACCTGTTTTCTCGAGTAGGTAATATCATCTCTTGTAATTAGCAACTAATATGCTACATTTTTCATATCTTTTTTCGCAAAAAATATTGTATGTTGTGATTAGCTACGGCAAGATAAACAAGTCTTCGATAAAAATGAAACTCAATAAGATCAACTAGCTTAAGAATGTTTACATCGTTATTTTCACAAAAATAGTTGCGATATAAAGTATCGGGAGCTACTTGGAAATCTTTGAGTAGATTTTCTTTCATTGTTGCTTGTGGCGGAGGTGGGTTTTAGAGACTACCCACCAGCATTTTGCTTTCAAAGACATCTTACACCTACCTTGAAACGCTTTACGTATTGTTCGACACCGAACAAATGTTCCGTTTATCAGAAAATATGCTTGCAAAGTTTAACAATGGACGACATAGGATGCTTGAAAATTACGATCACGAACTATAAATAGGAGCCCTTAATGCTCTAAGAACTCTTTATCTCTAGAATTCAAGAGTAGGTTTCCTAGTCTCAACCAAAGCGTTACTCTTCTGGCACAGTTGACACAGCACTAAATAGCTGGGTTTATTCTAGCAGACACAATTACAAGTTCCGTTGCAAGCAGGCAGGCAGTCGGCTCGATATCGGAAAGAGATGTTGTTATCTGGCACGAGCACTTGGCGTAATCCCTTTAATTAGCACAGCTAGACGAAATGACACCCTCCATAGAACTACGACTTGTGTAGAACAGGAATTTAAATTAGTTTAGAATATCACTATAATTTAGAAAGTCCTTTTGATTACATAGGAATGTGATATTTTTATGAACGTCAAATATGCAGTTTCGCTTCGTGCGGCTTCATCATTCTAACGTGTGAAGTGTAATAGTTTCACAACATATTTATACATCTATCTGGGGACGTATTTAAATTGAAATGACGTTAGTGATGTGTGTAAGGAAATAAAAGGCATCTGAATGAAATTAACGGGACGCATTCAAGGCAGACAACCGGTCTAGTCGGCGACAAAGCCGCGCAGACAGCCCGCAGCGCGAGAGACTCGTCGTGAATGCCTAATTACGACGCTGAGTAAATAACTTTTCTATTTGCCTCGGGTCGGGTCGCGTTCGGTAAAACATTAATCATGATTGAGCTAAGTGGCTTAATACGGGAGGGATAATGGCGAGCAATGATCGCCGGCAGGGGGTGGCGCCGTACGGGCGCGCAGTTGGACGTCGGCGATGCGTCACACCGACGACGCCCAGATGTACGAGGACACATACGGTACTAGTATGAGACCCGATGTCACGATACATTCGGTGATTATTGATACATAAGAAAAAAAGATGTGTTGGCAGAGTTATGCTCCAAAGAAAAAACAAATCCAAATGCCTAAAATTACTAGTTTAGAAGGGAACAATGCGCTGCTTGCATAGTTCTATAAGCTTAATAATCAAAAGCTAAAACTATCAGTTCCTGGTCTCTAAGTACAGAAATGAAGCCGCGATGGTTCCTAAATGGAAAACACAAACATAGGGGTGATGTGCCGCGGGCGCCCCGCACTGTTATTGTTTGTATAGTGAAACTTAAGCCAGCAGTGGAAGCCCTACACGGGAACAAACGGGAAACTTAAAAAAAAACTATCAAGTTAAAGGAGTACTTGCCACACATTTTGATATGAAGCATCAATTAGCGTCGCTTCTTGAGAACTATGCTCTCAATTTTACGTTGAAAAGGCTTAATTTCAAAATTACGGTCTAATTTGTTTCAAGTACGAACGTCTCATCATATTCCATGAAGTTTTACTCGTACATTTTGTGTTTCGGGAAATACTAAATAGCTGTTTCGCTGAATGCTCTTAAATTATCATCCACATAACATCACGCCTTGTTTCCCCGAAGGGTTGGGCAGAGGTGTCCCTGTAGCAGGTTCACCCACATTTCGCCAGTTATGTTTTAAGTCCCATGTAATAGGGGGCGAGCCTATTGCCATCAACCGGGCACAAATCCAGACTCCAGGCTGTTACTGAGAAATTTCAGATAGAAAAACCCAATAACACTTTGCCCGACCTGGGAATCGAACCCAGGACCTCATGCTCAGCAGTAGCGCTTGCGACCACTAGACCAACGAGGCAGTCATATATATCAATTATCATCCACTCTTGGAATAATACCAACCTCGGGTCTTATAAAGGAAAAGCTAATTGCAGTACCATCAGATAAAGTGTATGCGAACGTGAGGTAGAGAGGTGCAATATCGATATCGGGTCTCGACAAAAGTGGGCAGTATAGCGCACCGCAGGCGACGTCAGGGGGCGCGCGCCTCGCCCAGAGAGCTTTTCCTTGTCACCGGGCATAACACTAAACGATAATATTGCGATCGACTTCCGATCCTTAAACGGCAACAATTGTCGTATGTAACGTTAATGGAACCGCTGCTCCGGCGGCTTGCGAACCGCGCCCGTTTTATGCATATTGACGTATATCGAGATTTAACGCCGATAGCAAACCATTAGCTGAACGCGCATGATGTAGGATTTTATATGAAGAGGTCATTTCGGTATATTATCGATAATGGGAACCGCATCCCTTTTTAAGTGAATCCCTCTCTACCTAGCTAGAAATAAAACTCCATGCACATTGATTTTCGTAAGTGGTCGTAAGTAGCTTGTTTAAAGCAACAAAATATGCTATGGGTTTAATTCAATACACCTCAAAAATACATTTAAAAAACACGAACTGCCAAAAAGCAATATCGAGAGCTAAAAGCTACGAAAAGAGCGCGTTGCAAGGATTCTTTCCAATTGCGCGTCGATAAGGATTCACCTTTTAGCGTGGCCGCGGCGGCACAACAATATGAAACATTTCTCACTTGCTTTGCGGTGGCTTCTTTTCGATACAACCGCTCAAAATTTATAAGTGGGAGGTTTCGGGATAATGCAGCGAGAAGATTCAATTTTCAAATTAGACGGAGTTTATTACAGTTTATTTTTTGAACATGTTAGAAAGGCAAGGCATGGTGGCTACTGAAGATCCATAACAGATTGCTGAGGGTCGATGACGGGGGAAGAAAATTTGGGAGACCAGCAGCCAAATAGAGAAAACCTTTGTTTAAAAAATTTAAGTAAAAACATTTAAAAAAAAAAAACTTTTAATGAACTAAAAAGTACAAAATAAAACTTACGTAAACATTGAACTTTAATATATTAAAAGCTTGAGGTCTGAACGTCCTTCTTACACTTTAAGATAAGCCTCAAGCAAGTTCTATTTTGTACTTTTTAGTTCATTAAAAGCTCTTTTTTAAAAAGGTTTTTACTGAAATTTTATTTAATACTTTTTAACATTACAATTTGTTTAAGTATCTGTTCTATCACCTTCACTTGAAAGGTACTTGTAAAGACAAATCCAACGAACTCAAACGCATTTACACAAGTCATGGTGTGAAGCCAACAAGTTGCACTATCCAAATCATGCTATACTTAACGGGCTATCATAATTGAAGGCGTATACAAAATTTCGTGCCTGTGCTGTTGACCACTGCGGAGATCTCTCGTATCGAGCCAATCTTGGGTTAGCAGGCAGGTCATGGTGTATAAATGCGTTTATAAAATATACTGTATGTGCTGTTAACCGTTTGGGAGTTCCCTCATCTGGAGCCATCTCTGGGTGCAACACCAAGGTCATGGTGTACTTTAGAACGAGCAATCCTAATAATTGAATACGTATTTAAAATGTAGTGTCTATACTGTTGACCGTTGAGGAGTTCCCTAGTCTGAAGCCAATCTTAGCTGCAGTAGCCAGGTCATGGTGGACTGTAGAACTGACTGTATTAATTAAATGCGTATGTTAAATTTTGTCTCTATGCTGTTGACCGTTTATGAGTGCCCTCGTCTAGACCCAATCCTGGGTGCAGCACCTAGTTCATGGTGAACTTTAGCAAGGGCTATCATAATTGAATGCGTATATAAAATGTTGTATCTGTGCTGTTGACCGCTGAGAAGTTTCCTCTTCTAGAAACAACCCTGGGTGCAGCAGCCAGATCATGGTGAACTTTAGAACGGGCTATCGTAATTGAATGCGTATATAAAATTGAGTGCCTCAGTTGTTGATCGCTGAGTAGTTTCCTCGTGTGGAGCCAATCCTGGATGCTGTAGCCAGGTCATGGTAGACTTTAGAACGGACTATTAAATGTGTATATTAAATTCCGTGTCTGTACCGTTTACTGTTGTGGAGTTCCTTCGTCTGGAGCCTATCCTGGGGGTAGCATCAGAATCATAAAGAAATGCATTGTCTTCAAAACTGAACCAACATGCAAAATTTCAACTCCTTAGGATAAGAGAAAGTGGTTTTATTCAGCTTGCAAGATTTGATAACTAACAGACTAACCAAGCAAGTTAATATAAAGCTTGTAATAAAATGGCTAAAAACATACTGCGGATAATATCTGGATTCATAATAACAGTTCTTTGATACCCGACCGAAGTATAGACACAACAACACGTAAATAAGCTATCATATATGACTTTATATCAAAGGCATTCGATACCTTCTCCCACTCAGTTCTTATTTGAGAGAATTGTGTTGTCTAATCCTCTACCCAACAGTTATTCCAAAAAACATTGCTAGTAGGGCGTTAAAACACCAATTAGTCAGGTAAAATATATTTAATCCTTCAATGCCCTTGGCTAAAAATAGAGAGAATCCTTATGAAAAACCCACTGTGAAATGCTATCTGTCTGATAAATATAAAATGGTGTTTGGGTATTTCTAATCACGAACTAATGCAAAAAAAATTAAAGGACAATAATAAAAAATAAGATATGTTATGGAAAAAGGCATTACTTTGCGGAAATCCATGACAGTAAAACGTTATCTAAAACATATAGTTTTAACGCTTTCAAGGACACTGAACGAGACACAATAGAAGTTTATTATTCCACGCCTATTGGCGTTTAGTGTCCAAGTGCAATAAAAGCATGTACTTAATTTTGCGAGCGGGACGGGGTGCTGTATTCTGCATCCAAGCCTGGACCTAATTGTGGAATTAAAACTAAATATTTTTACATAACATTTTACTAAGATAAAAATAACTTGAAAACAATCCCAAAGGTCGCTTTCAAAAACAAAGTGTTACGTTACTAATTAAAGAAAACAATCTTATTATTTGTCTGAAGGATGTGGAAGTGCGCTTATCAGAGTACTAGGTTCGCTCATGAGTCTCCCAATAATTGGCAGCTTACGGAAACTATAGTAACGGTTCATTGGCGCGAACGTCCCCATCCGCGACAATATTGTTGATTCAATTACTTCTAATTTCTCTGCTCCTATTGCAAATGTCCGTTTCCTGTCTGAGATAAAATAGAAATGATTTTCAAGAAATATGGTAAGAAAAATGTTTTTAATATTGATTGTTGTGGGAAGTGTGATAAAATTGAATCTTGATCGTGTCTAAAGATTATTTACAAAAAAAAAACGAAGACCTAAAAACTAAGTTTCTCAGGATAAAATATTTAACTCCAACATGCAGAAATATTATGTAATGCATTTTGGGTTAGTACAAATTAATTTAAGTATATTAAATTCATGTCAAGTAGATTTCACATGAAAAATATTTTACGCCCGACTGCACCATCATAACTCAACAATGTAGAGAGACGAAGCGAATTCGCCGAACGAAATTAATATAAACTCGGCAACATCGAGTTTCATATTGAAAATCGGAAAGTACTCAACATTCCACAGATTTCCTAAAATCATTTTAGTGCTTTAAAAAAGGAAAAGCATCACGCATTTAATGGCACAAAAATCTTCGTAACTCAACAATAAACAGCATCCGAAAACGAAACCAAACAAAATTCGCTTCAGATGGTAGTGCGGAGCTGTGGGGTTTGGGGCGAAGCATGAGGGGCGGAGGGGAGGGGGCTCCGTGGTGTTGCCGGCTCACAATGCTGATTGAAAGCAAATAATGAAATCATAGGGAATCGAACCCCGGCCGCACCCGCAAATACTGTGAAAAATTGCACTCGGCTCTCACAACAATGAATGCACAAAATACAATACGGCAACCTGGTCAAATACCGACCGTGTTCGTGTTTCACGCCGCCAAAAGCCTCGCCGATATACTGCCGAAAATATTTATTCAATAAAGTATTTTTGTTTGGTTAAAATATCATCATGTCATATGGAGAGCTCTATAATACAAAGTAATGATATAACTGTAGTTATATTTTCATTCGTGGACCGCTTACATAACCGCGACATTAAGTAATTAGTTCACTTTCCAGCGCATTAAAAGACAAATTCAGAAAACCTCCAAAAAAGGTCCAGCATTTTCTGGGGGTTTTCTGAATTTGTCTCTCATTGAGTAGGTAGAGCAGGAACCATAGAATTTAGGTTATTAACGCTGGTAAATTGTATAGCGTTACTCGGTTAAACCTCAAAAGAGAGCAACAAAAAAATATTGGGAACATTTACGTAGGTAAAACATTTCTAACAACATCTTTAGGCCTTATGCCTCGGATATTTACTTTTGTTATACAAGGTGTTTCTTTGATATTCCAGAACTCTAGGGTATTAATGAGACCATGTCAAGGAATCATCTGGCATATGATTTTTTTTCTTTTTTCATGCAAAATGATTCGACAAAGTCACGATTATTTATGTAAAAACATATACACACATCGAGTCTAGTGTTATGTAATCTTCGAAACTATGTATTTTTGGAACACTTGTTCTACGACTTTTTGTATTATTTTCACCTATAGCATATAACCTTAAGAGTTATGCGAAGTCAAAAGAAACACGTTGTATATATATACGTAAGTATATTATGAAATCCAGTAAGTATTTTGTCCTACGTGCCCGTTAGATTTCCATACGATTCCAAATTGTCCGTTGTCTGCCTTTAAATACAATATGTTTTGTGTTCGTAATGATTTTCACGAGGAAAAGATTATAATACATGTTGATACGTGGAATATTTCCACAGACCTATTATTGCCAAAATATACACAATTATACTATTGAAATGCTTCAGCTAGCATTTCACACAATTCGCATATTGAAAATGAAATATTTCCGCAATTTCTGAATGTCGGATGGAAATTAATATCAGTGTTGTACAAAAGTATTCACTGAACCAACCGCTAATTAACATAACTATTTGCAAATATTTCAGTTTACATGAAATTCATTTTGAAATAAATTGTTAAACATTTTGCGGTTTTGGCATTCTGGACTTTCTACTATCGTTTTCAGTCCACCGATCAGAGCCCGTCTATTGATAATTTATTAATCCGATAATCCAGTACTGAAAGAAATCCAAAATTTTGAAAAAACAAAAATCACGAAGATCCATAAAGAAATAGAAAACTCAACACTAACTGCAATATTGAATATTTACTCAAAAAAGAAAAGAACGGCGACCATCAATATTTACATCATAATTCACGAAAAGCTACACAAAAAGGTGTGTTCTTCCAATTTTCAAATACGCGAGACTTAGTATCGTGGCAAGGCGATGGACGATCATAAAGAAGGTAGTCAAACACTGGCGACAAACAGAGGAGCGTCTGGCCGCGCCTTAGTTCAAACACCACTTGACCGATCATCCTTACCGCGACCATATTTTACCAAGCCAACGATATATTGCCATGTTTCATATCGATGTTTTATTGTTACATTTAATTAAAATATGTTTAGGAATTTTGGGCGTTTTGTTCAAGTTAGCTCACAGACTATTTTTTTTTAGAGTAGGTACGATTCGATAGATTGCCTTGGTTTTGCAAGAGGTGTCTCACAGGGCACTGACATAGGCTCAGCAAAGTTGTCAGTCAGATTGTCTTTGTAAAACGTTTTTAAAACGATTACTAATCAAAAATAGAAAAAGCACTACGCCTAAAAATATAACAAAAAGAAAATTCTATTTTCAACGACAGACAATTCAGTCCGTGTTTGTGCCCCATTGTTTAGTCGTCCATCGATGGCGTCGATTATGAAAATGACATGTCAGGAATGTCAGTGCGCCGCGTCGTCGAGACATGCGCCCTGATGCTAATGATATACAAATGAAGCGAGACAGACTGCCACCGCACTTGATCAAAATATATCCTTCGTGTTCAAAATATGCATGTTTGTTTATCAGTGTGTAAAGAGCTGCTTTTGGTTATGTATTTTTAAAGGGAAAAAGTAACGTTTTTGCCATTGTATTGAATGCTTATAAAATAATCATCGTTTCTTCACATGCATTGATACGTAAAATTACCACCATTACTATGCTGTAATATGCGACTGGCTACAATTTTTATACATAGATTTTGTTTGAAGGGGAAAGAATAACATTTTTGTAATTGTATTAAGCTTAATTTTGTACAAAAACAGTTATAAAATAATCCTCGCTTTTTGACATGCATGACAGATCCGCAATTATTGAAACATTTTTACATTCAATATTACATAGATTTCGGTTTTTGGTTTAAACTGAATAATGTTTTTAAGAGCGGCCAACCCGTCATACTTTTCATACAAAAGCTCGTTAGTGATTATGGCGCTATAATACACCTTTCTTTGAAATTTTTAAACTAATAGGTATCTTGTACACTATATATAGGTTTTTATGTAAGCAACAAATTAAAAAAAAATGAGAAACAAATTCAGTATAAGCCTCTAAAAATCTGCTTTATTGCACAAATTTTACTTGAACTTTGACCGTTCATAGTGTACTCATAAATTGTAAAAATAAAGAAAACATCTTCATAGAAACTTAAATTTATGTCACAAACTTGTAAGGCTTACTCAAAAACACGTATTTCCTGAAACAAGTTTTATGAAATTTCCGCATACTATTTTTCGTACAATGTTATCGCGTTCTTACTTGCTTTGACGATTGACGGACCGGGAAGGGCCCTCTTAAGGTTGCACTAGTCGACGGCTCGAACTCGTTGGTGGCGTGGCTAATATGCATGCTATTTAGTATAGTTGTTTATTTATTTAGTGAAATAGCCAATGATTTATAACGAAAACGAGCACGGAAAATTAGATGAACAGACCTTTGGGCGTATTTATATTATGGAAAAACTACTAGACGTATCTACTCAAAATAAAATTATTCCACCTTTTGAATGATTATCTATCTATGTACGGTGTTTCTATTTTGCCATTTTCATACTACATAGGTTATTCATTTACTCCCAAAGATAAGTTAAAATTTGTGTTGAAATATGGATGTTTCGACGCTCATAACTTCAAACCAATACTTTTTTCCCTATTTGCTTCCATACAGGGCTAGATAATGACGAGACAAATTGATAGAATTGTTTGCTTTGAACGGAAACCTATAAACAGAGGAGTAATCACCGTACTACGTTTGTATGGAAGAATGACCGACTAGTGTACCCTTAAGAATAAAATTTTAAAACGTGTTTTTTTTTCAACAACAGTTTTTTCATTATGAAAACAGGTTTGTCAACAAAACAAAATTCAGCGTCGGACCCTAGTCATTTCACTTAACAACTGTGTCGCATCCCACTAATAGTGAAGTCCATTGCGTATTAACCATAATGAGATTTTAATTGAGGCGTCGCGGTGATCTGTCCTCGGATACAGTTAACTTCATTAGGATGGCCGCCGATTAACTTACGTAATGTAATTGTGATGTAAAACTATTTATCACAAACATATATTTTCTCTATTAGGTTAATAGAATGAGGTTTTGAGTGCCAAATTGAATGCAAACAGTAATAGTTTTCCTGTTCGAAAACTTTTACTTAAGATGACTTCAAAGTATACCTACTTTGAGACAGAAGTCAAAGGCAAAGTCAAATAATTTATTTCAATTAGACACATAAAAGGCACTTTTGAACATCAAAATTTACAAAAAATAGATTTGACTCTAGTTGCCCCTTCCAAAAGGTAGTTTTCGTATGGACAAGAATGGGCAAGAAACTCCATCGTTACTCTTTTAAAATTATTTACAATATTTTGGATACATTAATTATATATGAAGACGATGCACCTGGAATAAGATTACTATACCACAATAGGTAAAAATAATTTGAAATGAAGCAATGACAGAAAAAATAATAATGTGATGGATACATGGTGTTCACATATTTACAAGCATTGTAAAAGTATCTATACGATATTCCTAAAAAAAAATACACGTAAAACTAATAAGTCGGTGTGTGAGTTCAAATAATAACAGAATGTAAAAAAAGTTTTAAAAAAAATACAATTAAATTAGCAACCAGTTTGATTTTGTCTAGACTCTTAAATTGTCCAAATTAGGTACTACTAAACTTCGTAAGATCGACCAGGTCCATGTGATATATTCGACGCATTATAATTTGATATGTTAAGAACCTGATTTGATACTAATTTCCAAAACCTTACCTTTATTCGCACAACATAACATTATGATTAACACTTAATTATATATTTGAACAATTTAACATTTCGTTTTGCTTGATTAAACCACTTGTAGGCTTACAAACACCACTGAATATGAAAATAAGTGTAAGTAATCAGCTGAAATAGAACTATTCCTAGTTCTGGAATTACCATGACAGAGGTGAATGTTGGCTTTAATTGGGTTATAAGTGGGTTATGAGACTCATGGCGCTGACATGTCATGTTACGTTATAAGGAAACTAACTTTAGTTGGGAACAGCGTGGGCAGTGGGGTTCTAATTTACAGTAGTTAGTATTCGATTAATCCAGTCGTACTTTCTAACTAATACAGGAGTTTGGAGCAGTACGTATGTCGATAAGGACTATTCTGATAAAGTTCTTTCGTAATTATTAATCCTTACTTATTATAAAACAAACTCCTCCGCCGCGTCTGTATGTCTGAACGCGATAAACTCAAAAACGACTGAACGGATTTCACCAATGGACGGAGTGATTCATGAGGAAGGTTTTTGTGTATAATTCATTAAAGTTTTGTGTAAAAAGTCTGAAATATGACAATTATTGTTGAAGATTTCGGAAAAAATCATGCCGACTGGGACCTTTACTGGCGTGCGCCGCGTAAACCGTGAGAGATAAATAAAATTTATGTTCTACAAGATTGACAAAAAAGCCTATCTTCGAAGGATGACCCACAATAACCATTTTTATGTTTCAGAATTTGATAAAAAAAATTAATTGTTATTTCCGCAGCTATTTTGACCGGTATTACGTATATTAATCCTTATTCAATAAAATATGTTATTTAAATTGGGAATTCAATTTAGATTCAAATATGCCTTGACATCATATCATTTAAATGAATAGTTTAAAAGATATCGCAGATTTAAAATTACACGTAACAAAGTAATTATGGTTGACGGCAACGCGGGCGCAGCGATAGGAGTCAATAACCTTTTCCCCGGCTATTAGGTATGAAATCCTGGTAGTACGTTCCCGTGGGATATTTTCCGACATCCACGCGGGCAAAACCGCGGGCAAAAGCTAGTAATACATAAGATGACCACCAGCCTGTGCATACGACATGACATTACTATTAATATCTAATTTTGTTAGCGTAGTTGTTAACTTTATTGTGCATGCTGTGATCTCCTATAAGTGTAGGAGTACACCTACTTAATACCTGATGTTGGCCATTATTTATTTGCCATGTATTGTGTATGTGTATATCTTTTGTTGGAGATTCACAATAAATAAATAAATTACAGAAACATAAAGTAACATTTCACTGATAGGTAACTTACGACACAGGGGAAAACCTATAACTATTTACCGGACGCTATTTGTATAAGTTACAGTAACTAATATTTATATATAAAATGTGGTGTTAAGTGAAAATTGTCCATTAGTGTTTCCATAAAGCAGCTTAAATTGTTCCCGAACCATTTTTCTTTTAATTATTATTCTACGCTGAATTAAACGTACCCTCATATTTCTCGAAAAGTGCTTCGCACTATATTCGTGATAATTTGGAGAAAACCATCAGTGTTCAAGTTGTCATCTATGTGGAGATGCAAATGAGCGGACGGCGTCAAGCGTGGCGCCGCACTGTGTTCCCAGTAGCACAAGATAGTTGGACAAAAAATTCACTTGCATTTCTGAGAAGATTGTAAAGAACATTTTTAATACACCCCTTTTAATAAATTTGTGAGTAGAAAACCTTATTGTTAACATTTTTGTTATTTTTAACGGTAAAGTTTCAATGGCATAAATTGAATCCCAGTTTGTAAAATCCTGTTATATTTAGTCAGTAAGTACCAAATCAAAGGTATGTCGATGTATATGTCAGTTGTTGTTTTGGAGAACCACTGACAACCGTGTCAGCTACAGTTAGCATGAAAATGAACATGAAATTTACTGATGAAATGTTTGATCATTTTGGAAACAAGGGTTTTTATTCCACAGTTGAACGACAGACTTAGTTTTCAACACTGGTAACTGTTGATAGGCCTACACTGTCCTCTCATATTTATTAACACTAATTTAAAAACATTGTAAAACCATTTATTTTTAAAAGAGTAACCGTAGAGTTTCTTGCGGGCTCTTCTTTTTAGGAAACGACCAATGGGAACCATGCATCTAGCTTCTAACGTTTCGTAAATGCCCTTGTAGGTTTATGTGAAATAAAACATTTCGAATTTCAATTTTAACAAAATTATTTGCTTATAGCACACAAAACTGTCAATAATTTCCTCAGATTTTTTTTTATGTTAACCCTCTTTCTCATAATTATTTTATTTGATAAGACACAAGTTCTACATTCTTCTTTTTAGCGTGGTGATGGCAATCTAAATGGAGATACGGCCCAGAATTCGGCTACGAGTTTCTACTGTAGAATGGAAATATAGTATTCGAGAAATGTATATTTTTTGGCCTGGTAGCTTGCTTAAATGGGAACACTATGCACCGCCCAGGGCGCCAAACTGACGGCCGCGACTAATCGCCGCCACGACATACGCTGATCGCACACATTTGCGATTTAATAGTGGTATATTTTGATTTATGTACACATGTAAACAAGTTTGAGAGAAACTCCGTTAGGTGTGGTCATTTTTAATGCGTGATACGTTTGTTTACGTGTTATAAATATGTCGGTATGTTATGAAGCGGCTAAATGTGAAAAGATCCCATAAACTGAGAATCCAACAACCTCTGTACTATTATATTTCTTACATATGCAAATGATAAATAAACTGTATACAATATGTGCATTTTCAGATACCGTGGTCGTTAATAGTCTGCAGAAGCCTCAGTTATAAGATAACAATGATTCAACGTCACAAAATCTTAAAAAGGACATTTTAAGTATCTTCACCCAACCTTATCTAAAAAGAAATAATGTCACTGGACGCAAAGCTGCCCTAAGACCAGTAAATGTTTTCCGGCAGTTTACAAGGCTCTATTAGGGACAGTTTGGGAGTGTTTTCGGCATACGTTGGTTGTTCGTTGGAGCGTAATTAACGCTAGCTGCCAGCCGTCATCACGCATTCGGAGCACGGCTGAGTGGGCCCGACCCACGGCACCGTGAGACTGGCGACAACGGCCTTGTGACACAGCACCACTAAAACATTGGTGATAAACCCCATTTAGATGGAACAAGGAGAAGTTGAGCGAACGTAGGAATTGAGTCGAAAGAAATTATTATTTTTTAAATTATTTCCAACTAGCTGCGCCCCGCGGTATCACCCGCATAAGTCTCGATCCCGTGGGAATATCGGGATAAAAAGTATCCTATGTCCTCACCCAGGTCATGGTCTACCCATGTGCCAAATCCGTTCAGTGTCGACCCAACAAAATATGAATATCAAATAATCCCAATAAAATTGACAACAAAAAAAAAACATCGCGTAGGTATTGCACTTTTCTATGATACAGCAGCTTTTTTTCTTAATAACAGACGAAAAATTTCAACGCAGTGGCGTACAGAATCATGTACTAAACCCATGGTAACAGTTTTCGCGTCGATGTCGCTGCCACCCTGTATAAAAAAGGACAAGTGCCAGTCGAACTCGCGTGGTAAGGGTTCCTTACGATGAATGTTTGTTATCTATCATGTTTTTTATACCTAGATAATTTGTCCCAAGAACAAATTAAACACTGTAGTTGAAAAACATGTTCTCCCCTACTTTCCAACAGCTAATGTAAGTTTTTACGCACAAAATTGAGAGATTTACCATGTTTTTTAAGATCACAGACTTGTTATAGATTTCCTGTAGTCTATAAGTAAAGAAATATGTTCTATATTGTTTACAAATGTTAAGGCTCAATAGTGTCGGAGTTAATGGGGGAGACGGTTAATTTTCATATATTTTCTTAAATAACCCGAAAAATATTTATCATCCTAATAACACCTGCCGCCTGGGTGTTACCTGCTACAGGGACACCTCTGCCCAACCCTTCGGGGAAACAAGGCGTGATGTTATGTTTATGTTTTTGTATATATATTATAAATTATTTAAAAAATTGAGGGCCTCACAATAAGCTGTTTCATTTGATATGTCACACGATAAAGTTTGCAAAACATTTTTTTTTTTTAACTTTCTCATTTGCCCGTCAAAAGTGACCCCATATTCAAAATACATTTGTTTACGTTACGCGTCTGTGCTGACAGAAATTCACATCTGTACCAAATTTCAACTTAATCGATCCAGTAGATTCGGAGCAAATTGGCTGTCATAGACGGACATACAGACACACGAATGATCCTGTCAAACGATCTGTTCCGTTTTTTAATTCAGACGTACGGAACCCTAAAATTTGTCATTAACGCTCACATTTTTCCAGTGAACACTTCCAATTAACACAATTGTCTCGTAGTGTCCCATAACGTGTGGCGGACATAAAACTACAACAGGCAACGAGGCGGGACGTTAAACCGTTGCAAACTTGAGACAAGCAGGTTTACTGCCGCTACAGACACGCTGCGTTTATTGCGTGTTGCTGACTATGACATTTATTTGGCACCTGCTCTTATGTAGGTAGGTGTGGTTTGCTCATTTTGCGGTTAAAAGATTAGGAATGCAACCTACTCTTGGATTCGAAATCGTTGTATTCTTTTGTCATTTCATAGTTATATGAAAACTAAATGCACCCTAATTGGGTAACACACGATCAACCACAGTTTGTTTCATTTTGACAGTTCAACAAAATTCATTGCCTTATTTACGTTGTTGAGCAGATAATTTTTCGAACATATGAAGCAATAAATAGATTAGCAAAAAAAAAATCCTTCTAAATGATTCAGTTTATGATTGATCGTGTGTTACGTAGTTAGAGTGCTGATCTTGTTCAAATTTTATAGAAAATATTAACAAATCTAGAAGAGTACAAAACTTAACATTCGTAGAACACTTCTAAAGGTCTTAATTATAATTCAAAGAACTTAATTTCAACGTAAAATCGATTCAAACATCATCATGCTCGAAAACGCGCTACTTTGATCTTAAATTATATGGCACTCTGTCATTACATCATACTGCACACCGAACGCATCAAAGCTTTGACGTTTCCGACGAGATTATTAACGCGTTATTTTCGTAGCCCTCATAATAAATGCGGCCATATTACGTCGTCGTTCGTATAAGAAAACTGACCTCGGCCGAGTGAATAAACCTCTGATCGAAGGCGCGGGGGCGCGACGGTCCCGGGGCATAAATCAGACTCCCCTCGTGATAACGTTGGAGCCTTCAATTTGGCACATCCTTAAAATGACACACGAGAAGCACACCCCTAACGACGCCCGCGTCAACTCTCACACCACGCTTATAAATAAAATCGCTCACATATTACCGCATTATATGTCATTGGCCCAGTGGTAACGAGCGATGATTTCAACTGGTGGTTTGTGAGGTCGTGAGTTTGATCTCCATATCGACGAAAGAATGTATTTTTGAATGGGTATTCTGTTAAAAAGCTCTATCTTATTATTAATTTGTCATGAATACGTTAAGAAGTAGATTTTTTTTTGTCCACAAGAGCCGAAGTATTTCGGCGTCTAAGATCAATATTTAAAATCACTTCAATTTTGAATACACAATCTAAACTGCATCATCTTTAATCAGCTCATTTGGGCTACTATTATTGCACAGCCATATTTCTCAACCCTCTACTCAACCCTATCACCACTACATACGTTAAAAGTCCTACATCCCTATCATCCACATTATTTCACCGTTACACTGAACCTTTCCGCTTATCCACGAAAAGTTTGAAAGGAAACGTCACAAAAACCAATAACCGTTCGTGTATTGGTAGGTGTACAAATAAAGGGTTATCGATCTGACAAGGGCACGGGGTGGTTATAAATGGGAACTGGGGTGCACTCAATGTCAGAAGTCAAATTCGTAATTGAATGCAAGAAGGGAGTTACGACAGTTAAATAAATGTGTGTAATTTTTTGTCTCATGTAATATTGTTTTAGAACTTTTAATTTGTGAGTTAAGATTACATTTTCAAAGTAGGTAGTGGTGTGTATCTTAACACGAAATGCTCAAAGAACTGACTACAAATGTATTTCTTATTCCACAGGGAGTTCAAGCTAGATTTTCCCAGGCATTTCCCATGTTATTGGCACCGTATATTCGTCAGTTTAAGAGTTGTTCCACATATAGACGCGGAGAGGTCTCGTGTGCTCGTGTCGCAGTGAAAGCAATCAGGGCGGCGTCGTAGACAAACTGTCGGGGCGGGCCTTAATTGGCGGTCGCGGAGATTTATGCGGAGAGCCGCTCGTCACGCGGTCACCGATTTCGCCCGACCGCAGGGTCCCGGATACCCCGTGGTCCCGAGCCACGTAACACGACCGCGTCCACGACAAGTCGGTTAACCTTTAGCAAACACTGACCGCGCACTTATTAACACATTGCATTTGAACTGACACGGTATTGCTTTGTGAACCGCAATCGTACCACTAATTAGAAGACTGCTCTAATTTTACCGGGCGTGCGTCCATAACCAGATGTATGAATGTAAACGTTGCAAAAGGAGTGTGTAAGGATCTTAGCAGGTGGCGTTCTGTAGTTTCTGCCCCAAGGGAAGAAGGCGTGAGCTTATATATGTGTTCTCTAATTTTGTGGACGTTATCTTATGATGAGACATGTAGTGGTGGTGGGTGGCGGTTAAAAACCCTTTTCTTTACGTATTACTTTATCTCTAAGACAACTGACTTACTATATATTGAAATCATCATACATCATACCCAGTGATTAGGCCTTTGTTCTCCAATGCAACAATTACAGGCCGAAATTGTTTCGATAATCATGCCTTCATTTAACAATGTAATTAATATGCAATACTTAAAAATAAAATTGAAATGTCCATTCTTATAACTCAAATGGAGAATTCCACAACAGAATTTAATATTAAAATAATGCATACTTTCAAAATATGCACGTCGGTAGAGTCGTCAGAATTGAATAGTTAATTAAAATAGTCTGTGGTTAATTAAATTACGCATTGTTATTAACGTACCTGTCGAACTCCTCTTGCTTTTTTTCGATACCGTGCTTGTTTTATTTTCAGAGTGTTTGAAAAGTGGTAAAATAAGATGTTTTCGGTATTGTTTATTTTAAATGTGTTTTACTTTAACTAGTACCTACTAGCAAAAAAGCATATAAAATCGTATTAGTATTATGTTATTAAAATCGGGAAATATAAAAAAAAATAAAAAAAAAACAGTGGCAATCCGGGAGTGCCGACAGAAGTGAAAACTTGAACAATTTTACTGTGCAGAAAATAATGTATCGCGCGTTGATGTCTTTTTAAAGCTGGTATTGATACCAGTGTCGCGAAATCAATGGTTTAGTCCTATCTCAAAAATGCCCAACACGCCTGAAGAAGTTTTTACTTCAAAAACTTTGGTTATGGTATTTTTGTCATAGTTTTTGATGCTACGTACATTAGAGCATGATGTAGTCACTCAATTAATATTGATGCTATTTTGGGCGGATTTAGATCTTAGACCCGTAGAGGTTAAAAACTGGTCCTTTTACCCAATACGGTAGTCGCCTAGGTAAAAAAAAAAAAAGAAATTCTATTTAGTCCGTCTTTCAGATAATAAAAAAATATTAGACACGTATTTTTTGCTTTATCATATTAATCAAAAATAACTTAGAAAACACGCATTAAAGTTGGGGAGTGGGGGTTCGCTACATCACAACTCAGTATAAAATCTAGCAAGGCGAGACGTCATGCCACATTTTAACTCAATGTATCGCCGTAATCTTTTGATCACGTCAAAAAAGAAAAAAAAAAAAACGTGTCCAATATTTTTATTAATCTACCTTCCGGACAGAAAAAAAATTGGACGCAGGCCTATTATATAACGTAACGTACTTATTACGTGCCCAGTGTTTTTTAAAAGAGAATATAAGAGCTTCTTGAAGCTTTTCCATATTTTAATTTAAAGGTTGCATTACCTTTATGTCATTAAATAAACTCTTTTGCGTTGACGGAAGCTCTGATACAGGTTGCAAGCGGAAAATTGTAATATTTTTTTTAATATATTTATTACAGCACAGTTAATATAATGGGATACATAGAGGAGGAGAGACACTTTACCGTATAAAGTAAAGCGAACACGAGAAATTAAATTGACAAAGAACTGGCTTGTACCAGTAAGGTATATTATTTTTTCTGTTGTAGAAGGTTTAAGTACGGTTTTTATTTTATTATGGTTTAAAACAGCGTATTAAAATTATTTATTTTATTTAGCAGCCTCTGGCCGTCTTTGTGAGGCCCTTTTTACGAAGTTTCGTTTGTAAAAATAAGCGTTCTGACATATCATGTTTAGACATTATACTCAGTAAATAAAAGCTCTGGGTGTAACGAGTAAAACAGAGATATGTGTCGTGTAGCGGTACACGTATCGATAGTTCTGGAGATATATGTGGCAGTTAGATGAAGCAAGAGGTTTCTCCAGACGACAGTCGGTTGTTTTTGCGGGGTGGCCGAGGACGCGGGGCCGGTACTACTAGCCCTCTCCAAGGGGGGAAGCGGTGCCGTTTTCAATTTGCTTTATTTGCGCTTGTTTTAATAGCGCTCACTCCTTATTGCCCGCGCGGACGGCCAGCCAAATTGCTTCGTGCCCGGACGCCTTTTGATTAAGGAGAAACACGCGCGACAGAAGTAGGCGTAAAAACAAAGTGCCCGAACAAACAGAAGTATTTCACTGTTGTACTAGACTAGAAGTATCTTAGAAGATAATATTTAAATCATTAGATACGTTGAATTTAAGTTCCTAGTTCTTTAAAGTTTTCAGACTCAATAGTCCAATTCCAGATACTTATTGAAATATGAACTCTTCATAAAAAAAAAAACAAAAATAATTATTAATAGGCCTTTAGAAATATTCCATAAGTAGGTATCTAAAAGCGAGCATAAATCACCATTAAAGTTTCCTATATGAATGCGGCTCAAAAGACCGCATATAAAATCACGAAATATTCTTGAATGTCAAAGAGGCGCTTGTTAAATATCAATCGTATAATAAGTAAATACTTAGACGCGTAACACTCGTCACGGCGCGAGCAGTATGTCGATATTTACACGAACACACGAATGCCACAAAATAATGAGCCCAGTGCAAACACGAAAGATATATGTATAAACAAACAATTACTGTATTTTTATATTCCTTTTTCTATATAAAAGGAAGTTAAGTATCGATGCTCAATTGACTGCATGGTTTACGGCAGGAGTATTTTAATCATTAATGTTTTTAAGAACGATATATTATTCGAGATTTAGAATTCTATCAAATTAGGTTGTCTAGCCGAACTGCTATAAGGAATTACTTGGTACTAACAGATCAAGATTATTATGAAAGATATTTAAGAATACCAGATTTGAAATCATTGACATAAAGAGAATGATTGCGAATCAACTCAATATTTTCTTCATTGTGGCATTTCACTGATGACTTTTTGATAAATGTCCACAAAGAAATGAAATGTAGACACTCAGTGGACGCGATAAAAGTGGATTAATTTAATTATCTCGTCATTGGGCGCGTAACCATATTTTATTCAGTATTTTGAGTTTTTTTTTTGTATTATAATTTTGTATAGTGTATACAGGAAAAGCTTAATAAAAGATCCTAATGATTCTTCTTAGCATTAATCTTTATACGTTCGCTAGACCGTGGCATTAGTGGGCACTATAAAATTTTAATGCTCCTAGCATTAAAATTTTAAAAAGAAAGTGTATTCATAACATTGTCGTCGTTATTAAAAACAACACAAGGTGCCAATTTACTTACGCCCGTATATGGAAATTCAAGATATGTGTGATGGTACCTATATAAATAAGGCCCACGACGCAATATCGGTAATTCGGTAGGTCCTTACCTACTGGTTAATGTAAGCTTAAGTCAACACAAAAACAATTGGTCATTCAACCCCATGGATGTAAATATCCTTAATAATCCAGACGTATTTCACGTCGTCAACGATCATTTAAATCCTACTATATTCTCCTTAAAATAAAAAAAATGGCCGAAAAGTAATGAGAATAAATGATTAGGTCCTAATTAACCGCACTAACCTTAGCCAATGTCTTTTAGCGATGGCAGTATGGCAGCAGATTGCGTCGTACTGGTCCGCGATCCAGACTATCAGAATGATGTAGAACGCCGTCGTCGTGTCGTTGAAGAATTCCGACATAATCGCTTCCATACCTGCAAAGAAGACATTCGATTAGAAATGTGGTTTTAACACGCAGACAATGACGGAGTCGGATCGAGAAAGAGGTTGGGTGTATAACAATGGAAGGATGAGTTAGTAAATTCGACTTATAATTTGAATATAAACTACCTATTTTGAAGAAAAAAATATATATGGCGAGTCTCTCTTGATGATCCAAAAATGGGTTTTAGATCATTATTAGATAACAGAAAGTCGCATTTTTTAAAATACTGCAAAAAAGCATGCCATAGATATGTCAAAAAACCGTTGCAACTTGAGTACCAACCCTCGTGGGGTTTTAAGTATAAGACTGCTGTTAACTTTTACAAATAAAGAACATATAAAAAATCAAAGGCATCAACTACAAAAGGCAGTTAATAAAACATCTCAACCGCAGTGCAAGTACATCGCTGTCGGTCGAAGTGGCGATGGCGCGTCGCGTTAAATATCGCGGGTCATGTGTGAGCTCGACATTGGAGACCCGCACTCCAGTGTCGCGACTAATTAGGTGTCGACAATTACTCGCTAACGACCGAAATCCGAGCAGGAGCAGCCAGGAGCCTGGAGCTTATTAAACGACTGCATACAGCTACGCCCCGAACGATTCATTCCTGTGTCTTTCAGACGAACACGGTGTGTATTGAGTTCATAAGGTCCTTTGCATGTGTGGCAGATACGTTTGATGCAGTTTGGTGTGTTATTATGATTAGTTTGTACAGAAAGCATTGATTGCGCTCTGTTTCGATAAAGTGGTGAATAAGATGGTTGAAGACGACCTACCTATGTACGTATCCAGAATTTGAGTAGGATAGAAATGCAACTCATGAGAACAGAAATTCTAAATAGTCTTTTCTAAAACGAATCTATTAGATTTTCATGACGCACGTTTTAAGAAACATATTCCAAACTTTGAAAAGCCAATCATTCCAAAATAAAATTCTAAACACATCCCTCAAAATACTTGAAAGCTGCATACAGATATCTAACGGTAGCAGACACAACACAATACGGTCGAAACAAGGGTACATATGAAACAGGAGTGTAGTGAGGATTATAACTCAATACAACGCCGACAACTGTCCGGCGCCGCGGCCGGGCTTGGGCGTGCCTTATTTGCATTTTGATGAGCCTCGACACTGATACAATAAACACGCCGGGCGCGATCGGAAGTCCGGGCAACCGCCCGACACTCGACCCGCTCCGGCGACGTTTAGCCGTATCATTCATAACCGTGTTCGGTCAATTAACTCCGGCTTTGAATTATATACGTGCCGTCGTGCCATGTCTACGCTCCAAAGTTTGCGATATTGTTAATGAAATTTGGTGTGCAGTAATTTGTATGAATTTGTGAAGCTTTGTCGTTAAATGCATGCTGTGATGACGGGCGCTGAAAGCTGTGCTTTGAGTTTTTGTAAAAAATTAAATAGTTAGGGACTATGTTTTTTTTTAACAGATGCTTAATCCCGTCTATGTATTTTCTTAATCTGCAAACGATAAATAAACGGCCATTTCAAAACGTTCCAAACTTGAAAAGAACGCCGCAAAAAGCCCGACAAAAATTAATGCACGCAAAAAAAGTTATTAAAACGATAAAAATTCATTAGCAGAGCGAAGTGGAGGTTGACTGATACTTATGAAAAGTCACCGGGAGTTACCTATTCAGCGGAGCATGCGACGTAATCCTGAGCGAGACGAGTAAACAAATTACTGGAACCGAGTCGGACCTACCACGACGTGCCTTTGCCCGTCCGCTATTAATTTTAATTCCGGCGCTAGCGAAGATCGCCCAAGATGAGCATGAGGCACGCGCGACAGACGTCGCGTCGTGTGACATTATCGAAACATTGATCAAACAGCAATAACTATGATTTTATAGGAAGTGTTATTAGGAGAAACAAAAAAGTATATTATGAAAAATTGTTAGGAGTGAAATTCCAGCACAGGCCGAGTAAAAAATCTCTGTATAGAAAGAAAAACTATTAAGAAGAATCTGAATAATTCTTTGAAAATTTATACTTAATAAAGGCGTATTTAAAATTCATGAAAAACAGGCCGTTCAAAAAATGCTGGGTTCAATTTAAACAGGCTTCAATGTCCGACAGGCATCGATTCGTTTACGTAGGCTCGTGTCATCGACAGGGCTGGACTACAGGCGGTCTCGTCGCCCTCGTCAGACCTGCTGCCGAGGAGGACACGTCTATAGAACGTATCAGGACACCCAAACGTGCACGATGAACGCATGCATGATTATTTATTAATTTTGTTTGAAATTAAGTAATTAACCGATAAGTAAATCCAAGTGCTGACTGTAAAATTGTTCAGGTACGACATTATTAGGACTTAATATAAATCTAAAACCAAATCTACAGCTTACTCAGAAATAGATTACTTTACTTACAAGCAATCTCAACAAAACCACAAGCAATCATAACTGAAACAAAATTGAGCTAAACTTTCGTTTAGTTAACATCGTCAAGAAGTCTCTTTCAAAAACAAAGTAATAAAAGTTATGAAATTCTAAGGTAAAATGGAATCTAGTAAGCTGAAGTGCAATTCAGGAGCTAGTGTATAAACCGGTGGGGAATGTAGGAATGCACACAAATTGTTACTTCTTACTTCCCGGGGTTTAATCAAGGGGGACACCCGCCGTGTCTGCCGCCGTGCCGTCCGCGCTTGCTTCAACTTGGCGCAAATTGAGAATAATGGATCCACTATGCCGGTTTAGGGTTCTCAGAACAAAAAATCTGTTACATCTGATTGTTCCTTTTGCAAGGTGTTGGTTGATCAACGACTGAAGAATTCTGCGTATACTACTACTTCTTTACATGTTTTCGGCTGTTTGCAGTGATTGCTTCATAAAATACGTTCCGTATCTGGCACCGCTCATATATCAAGTGTAGCCTACCCGCGGCGCTTATGTTTCGGCTAAGCCGTGCATTGGAGATCCGTCTTTACGATCTCGTTAGTGCCGGTAATCGCGACGTTGCACGATCCGGATTACGTCTGTGCATTATTAGTGTTTTTATTGATTCACTCGGCTGCCGTCGTAAACTGAGATTATTATTCGCGACGTAGCCCGCGCCCCGCTCCCCCCGCGACGCCCTCCAGGCAAGTTGTTTTGTTACTTAATCGCGACGATAACAACATTTAACGACGGCTAGGTGACTGGCGAAATTCCGCTTCGATGTTTAGTGCTCATTCTATTTTCATTAACCATTTACCCACTTAATGATCCAGATCCTAAGGGAGTGATTCAATGACTTGGACCCATAAAATTAAACCTTAGCGTGACCTGTACACTGTAATTAATAGTTGTTACAAGAAATGCTAAAACTACCTGTGGAATTTGAGAGGACATTAGTTGGGGCTTTGTCCAATCTGACGAATTTAGTTTCTGAAAAAGAATACAGTAGCTTCTCGTACGAAACCTAACATTTTAGTAAAAGAGTAGCGACATTATATTAAATATACTAGGTATCTCACGAGGAATTTCAGAATTTTTTCACCGAAATTATTTATTTATTTTATTATTTATGTACACACAGTCAAAAACATAGAGAAACGACAAAGCAACACAATTACAACAACGACAACTATGTTTAACATTCACAAAAATATTTTCCTAGGAATCGCAATTCAGCCGGAAAATACCTCTGCAAACGAAAAGTCAATCTATCAACGAGTCCACGAGGTCCTACTTTCGACAGGACCTGTACAAACATGACGCCAGGTCAACAGGAACATCCCACTTTAATCAAATTAAGTGAGGTGACGGCCGACACTTTCAGTTGTTATAATAAATGTAATAATATATGCGCCTCGTTGGTCTAGTGGTCGCAAAGCGCTAACGCTGAGTATGAGGTCCTGGGTTCGATTCCCGGGTCGGGTAAAGTTTTATTGGGTTTTTCCATCCGGAATTTTTAAGTAGCAGCCGGGAGTCTGGATTTGTGCCCGGTTGATGGCAATAAGCTCGCCTCTATTACACGAGACTTAAACATAACTGGCGAAATGTGGGTGTACTATAGGTTACGTTATGTTATGTTAATACACGCAATGTATATGCGCTGAAATACTCCAAAGGAAGAAAAGTGGGTCATTGATGATCCTTTCTCGTAATTGCTTTTATTAAAACAAATATGTGTTACCGCAAATTCTACAGTTTATGAGAATGACATCGATACTTTATTTATTTTACGTAACACTTTACTTCCACAAAATAACCATTACAGGAAAGGACTAACTGGTCCTACCCACTGGTTATATTGGTCTTTCAGTCCTAATGTTTGGTATGTAGTATCATCAAAGCCTTGAATTTGATATTTAGAATAGTTATAATTTTTTTTTGGGAATATAAATATCAAATTAGCGGTAATTATCCACAGATTTTTACGTAAAACAAGATGTATTAAAAGGAACTCATTGATGAAAAATAAGCAACTATTTAAGACTGCAAATGATGTCAATCCTCCGAACCGACGAGATCCATTTAAACTAGTGTTAAATGATTTGCCTAGACTGTCTAAATACAATAGTAACTGCTTGGCAATGTGTGTGTGCATTTATAATAAAATACCAAGGCATTTCAACGCTTTAAATACAAAATTATTTAAAATTAAATTTCATAAGTGGTTACTCGAGTGTAGTTTATATAGTTTAAAAGAATTTATAGATAAAAAATATTGAACGATTGTTGTTGCTTGTCTTTAAAATTTTTGCATGCTATGTTTTACCCTAGCTAAACATGCTTGTGCCTCAATTCATATTTAACACCCCTGTATACCATGTTTTACGCAAATAAATATTCTATTCTATACTAGGTGAGTATAGATAATTCCAAATAATCGAATCTAACAGCACACTAACAGTGCCATTACATACATTTTCAGTTAGTTGACGTAGGTTCTAGGATCATATTTGAACAAGGAAACTATATTAAAATGTGGTTACTTACTAAAACAAATGAAATAGTTCTCTATCATAACGTTCGATTAACTAATTAAATGGCCCTTCCACAGTAACCTACATGGGGATTTAAGGTATTGTGGGTTTAAATGTCAATATTCAGTTAGATAACATAGGAAAAATATTATGGAGGTTTTAATATATCTTCTGCCGAATTGCTATTGCCGTAATTAGGTATCTGCTTAATGTGCACTTTTCTCATTTCTAACGTGACGATATTATCGTGGATATCCACGTCGGTAAAATTTATGAAAATGTGCACGTTATAACGGTATCATCATCGGACTAGCCTTTTCCTCAACTATATTGGAGTCGGCTCCCAGTCTAACCGGATGCAGCAGAATACCAGAATTTTCATGGAGCGTCTGCCTATTTGACCTCCACAACCCAGTTACTGGCTAATACGATACCCCTTGGTAAGACTGGTTGTCAGACTTTCGGGCTTCTAGCTACTACCCGTAACGCCTGTCAAAGATCCACGAATGACAGCCGGAACCAACGGCTTAACGTGCATTCAGAGGCACGGAGGGGTCGTATGTAAAGCTGGTCACCCACCCACGGACCGACCGCGGCAAGCGTAGCTTAACCTGTTCGATCGACCCGTGCGGCTGTTATTACTTAGCCGTATCGTATCGTAGACGGACATTTAAAAGCGTCTTCATCAAATTCCATACATTTTAATGCGTGTGAATACTACACTGGACAGCAAATAAACCGAGCCACCCGCTACCTAGGCACTCTAATTCGATTTTCTCAAAAACTAAAAAACCTACAATTATCAAAGTTGTACCTACAGAAAGTGCGTTTCATGGTGATTAAATGAAAGGAAACTCATTGGGTTTAATCAATATTTCAGTGTTTATTAAGGATTTTACAAAGAAGAGTCGTTTTCCAGTCGTGACAATCGTTAGTAATGATAAAGTGAAAAAAAAAATTAAAGCCAAAAACAAAGATAAAATCAAAAAAAGTTTTTGATCAATATTCCGTATTCCCTCCCCTTGCTCGGATAACTGCCAGCATCCTTGTATTCATCGACCTTACGAGCCTGACGATAAAATCTTGAGGAATTGTATTCCACTCCTCTTCAATTGCGATTCGCAGCTCTGGAAGCCTTGTTGGAGCAGGTACCCGGGCTCGAACCCGACGTTTCAGCTCATCCCATAAGTGTTCTATCGGAATCAAGTCCGGGCTTCGAGCTGGCCAGTCCATCGTACCAATGCTGACGTCGCGTAGATACTGGGTCACCACATGAGCAACATGAGGCCGTGCATTATCATGCATCAATTGCATATCCTGTCCGATATATCCTGCGTGAGGTACCACATGGTCTGCGAAGATTTCAGTAATGTAGCGATGAGAAGTCAGTCCACGTGTACGGCCCGTCGGTTCGATGAAAACTAACGCTGTATGTGCTGTTAACGAGATGCCGCCCCAGACCATTACAGATCCTCCTCCATAAGCAACAGTTTCCTCGATGCAACACTGAGAATAACGTTCTCCAGGGCGACGATATACTCTCTGACGTCGATCACTTCCATGTAGACTCACCCTGGTTTCATCAGTGAAGAGTACATTACTCCACTGCTCTAATGTCCAATCCCTATGCTCTCGAGCAAATTCAAGTCGTGCTCGACGGTGTGCTACCGTTAATGCTGGGCCTGTTGCAGCTCTTTTCGGGGTCAGGTTCCGTTCAGCAAGTCTCCTTCTGACGGTATCTGAACTTATGACCTCTTGGCGTTCGTCACGCAGACTTTGTTGGACTTGAACTGCGTTGAGGTGGCGATTTCGCAGAACAGTAAGGTGGATATAACGATCATCTGCTGCTGATGCAGCCCTAGGTCTGCCCGTACCTGGACGGCGATCGAATGCTCCAGTCTCTAGGTATCGTCTGTAAACTCGTTGCACCGAAGATCGGCTGGTTCGAAGCCTTCGAGCGACTTCACGTTGCGCAATGCCTGCTTGAAGTAATGCTACAGCTTGAGCTGCTTCCTGAGGTGTTGTATCCATTATTAATCGAAAAAGTTGCAAAAACACACGCGTCTGAGCAAACGATGGACAAAAACTAAAGAAATGATAAGAAATATCCGACTACCCTCATTGTAGAGAAAAAGAACGCTAATTTCAAACTCTGGTGAAAACAGAGCAAATCGTTAGCATTGTGTTTGTTGCTTGATTACAATGTGAGTTGAGGGTACTTTCGAATTAATTTGTAGTCATTTTAATCACCATGAAACGCACTTTTTGTAGGTATAACTTTGATAGTTGTAAGTTTTATACTTTTTGAGAAAATCGAATCAGAGTTCCTAGGTAGCGGGTGGCTCGATTTATTTGCTGACCAGTGTAAATATACACCATAGTTTCCATGCATTATATGGCACTGACGTGCCCCCCGATGAAAAACAAAATATTCCAAGATAGTATACAAATATAAACGTTTTTTCTAAATGACGCAAGTCCTAGTATACATAGAGGGAGAACATTATTACACAGTAGAATCGGCTCACCGCACGGCGCCAGAGACTCATCGCCAATTTGTATCGAACGGGACGCATGCATGTTAATAAAGCCTATTGTAGTCCCGTGCCCGTACCAGATTAGTCCCGACTGCAACAACCTAATATAGAGCCTTTATCCCCTAACCTATTATGGATAGTGTACAATAGAAAGATTTGTAGATTGAATATGTACATGGGAACGATGTTGTCTATGGCAAATCATGGAGATGTTACAAAAGGTTTAAAATGTAGACACACGTACAAATTTATTTGATCTAAAACATCAGATTTTATCACAAATATGTGTATAAAGTCTATTGATGCACCAATTTTTACTAAAAAATTATCGAAGGTTAGTTTTATTTAGTTTTAGTCTGAATTTTAATGCTCTTAAATAAATAGCAGAAAGTAACAAATATATTTCGAAGATGAAGTTATGTTTTACTAAGTAAGTGGGTATTATTAGCGATTGTGCCGGTTGAGAGGAACCCCCGGCACTCGAGTGGAAGAGTCGATCATTAGAGCCGTTGAAGAGGTTAATTTCGATAATCCGCTTTGCCACTCGCCTGAAATCTGCTGCCTGACTCCCTCCAGTCAACATTGAGCAGATTATTGTTATGCGTACACGCTACTCACGGTTCTCGATGCGATTCTGTGTGTATTTTGTGATATAATTCGCCTTTCTGTTTGCTTTGTATAATTTCTTGTTGCGGTAACATTTGTGCATAAGTACTTAGATGTAATTTATAAACTCTGCTATGTCCGTATTGGATCGAATTAGAATATATGTTATCCTTTTATTTTTTCTTCAACACTGACCAAAATATCTAGTTTATAAAAATATTATTCCTATAAAGAAACTTCTGTTAGGCCCAGTATACTAACTTAATATTATAAATGCGAAAGTGAGTTCGTTTATTTGTTTGTTTGTTACTATGTCACGCCAAAACGGCCGAACGGATTTGGATGAAATTTGGCACATGGGTAGACCATGACCTGGGTTAGTACATAAGATACTTTTTATCCCGATAGTACGTTCCCGTGGGATAATTTCCGTCCTCCACGCGGGCGAAGCCGTGGTCAAAAGCAAATTTTATATAATGCATTGACTGATAAACTGGTACTTAATTCTACTAACGAGAACTTAAACTATTATCATTTACCAATAAGTTTCGCATGGCTGTCCTAAATGAACAATGGCTACAAAGGTAATACATAATTAAGCCTATTAAACGAGCTATCAATACTGAAACAGCCATACATTAGTAGTTCAAAATCCATTTGCGAGTTAGTTACGTGTTAGGATGTGCCTAGTTTAATTAAGGCGTAACATTTTAGGTGAGGCGAAAGTGGATCAGTGAGTCGTGTGCATGGCGCGGGCTGGCGGCTGCCTTGCCACCACCGACGGACATGCCCCGCGGTCGAATCAACATTTGCCGACGGATCGAATTACCGCACCGCCGCGTCAACGTAACGTAATTGATTCAGCGTCCGACAGGCGCCGCCACGCCTTTTTGTCTCACAGTCAGGAAAAAATGCAAAATCCGCCGCTAATTCAATATCCTCACACTTTGCCAACGTTTTAAGCATTGGAGCGAGTTTTTTCCTAAAAATGTAAAGGATTTTTCCGAGGTTAGTCATTTTTTAGAGGTTATTGGTTAGCTAAATGCATCAGCACTACTGGCTCTAACCACTTTATGGATACTAAATTACACCGGCAGTAATCTTATAAACTTTACGCATTTTAAAGCGATGGAGGAATAACATTTTTTTAAATTGCACTGCGGACGTGTAGTTTAAAAGTGGATTAATTAATTGAATACTTTACGAGCAAGTGGTTCCTGGGGACGTAACTTCTTTATGAGATTACTCGTGCAGTAATCTCATCATTTTAAGTAGAGCGAAGTTTTAAAATGACCAGATAATGTTTATTGGAATAAGAGGTGATGAAATGACTCGAGTTCCCAAATCTCTTCAAGTAATCTCATCACCCAAATTTTTGAAGGTGTTTTAAGTCAAGGCAGAAATAAATTTTCTGCTTTTATACCTCCACCGATCGGCATGAAATACGAAATACGAAGTATTTGTACCACGGAAACGGACATCAGCCTAGCAACGCGAGTAAAGCCAAAGTTAATGGAAAATATATTACATAATGGCTACCAATCAACCACACCAGCAACCAAGTAGCTACATCAAAATTCAATCGCCCGATGACAACCATCCCATCACGCGACACCATTCTAAAGAAGCCTGAAATATCTCGAATATTTTTCCGTGAAATACCTCCCTCCGTGTATCAGTCATATAACGGAGGTCGGGGTCCATTCTCATGCGAGTGCAATTCGACTTCGTGCAATTGAACACCAGGCGACTTGGAAACTGATACAACGAATGCACTAGAATACGGAGGAAAAGGCCGTACTCAAGAATCGTACGTATGATAAGTTATTTGGTATTTTTGCTGAAGAATTTTCACCTGTTTGTTCGATGTGAGGGAAATGGACGTTATTCGTAAGTGAATGGTGGGTTTATACTAAACGAATAAGAGCTTGAACAAGAGTATAGAGCGCCATTGTTTGTTGGTTTTTTAATAATTAATCATTTTAATATTTAGGATCCCACAGACATCCTAAATTATGGTAGGCTTCTATCATAAGTAGACATTTTTCTCGAGACCAATCCATAATTAAATAAGATATTTATCGGTCAAGTCGCTAGAACACAAAACAAGAACAGAAGAACGCGAACATGTCCGAACACGACAGAAGCACGCTCGTGCGCCTCAAGCGAGCGAACATTCTTAGAGCATTCTTAGAACATTCCATAGAATCTCCGAAAACAAGATAGAACAACGAAAGAATGCTCTCTCTATATATCTATACCAAAGGAATTTAGTGGAGTAGGGATAGAATAAGCATTCGCTAGTTTGGCCTAAGCCCACCTTAATATCGGTTCACGTTATGTAATGAACAACAAATAAGATATTTTGAGGCCAAATACCTATATTCATAATGTGCGTCAAAATCGATATTGGCAGATAAATAATATTACGGAATATTGCGTGCTACCGCGAGAATAATGCATATTGCATTTCATAAAGTAATCCAATGACAATACAACAATAGTAATAACATGAAAGCCGACATACTGATGTCACAATAATAAAGTTCATATTAGTTTCATAAAAGAATCACAGCATTCTAGTGTATGCATAGCGAAATGAAAATCAACCAGGTGAAATCACCTGGGAGACTCGGCAAGCAAAATTGCGCGATTCGATTTAAAACTACGATAGGTATCAACACAGGCAACCTATAAAAAAAGTACTCAATACTCCGGTGAAAAACTAAATATGAGCGATATTGACTTCCACACATGACCGATTCAACATTGTAGGCAACAAATATCTGAGTTGACTTGATTTATTTTCTTTGTCAAATGAAATGGAAAAAGCCAATTTATAACTTTATTGACTCGTCATCTATTTGTCCTTATGCAAGGACAAAATGGTAAACAGCAAAAAGAACTTGAAATAAAACCTAAATTGAAAATATATGACATCAATTTATAGTTGATAGGTAGTTACTGTCGCCGATCGCGGCATCAATGCAGAGCCATATAATCAAAAGTTGCACGGCCGTGGCGGCCTCCCTGCAGCTTCCGGTACTCGCCGGATGTTATCAATTTACACAAACTGACTTATTCTTCAATACAGGCCACTTACCTAGCCTTTGGTCCGTAAATAGGGCACTTCAGTGCTCCACTATGGCTGCCAATATTAAAGCGTCCACCGACAATATACTCGTACAGCGATGCAACAGAATTTAGTGGAATATAAATTTCAGCTCTTTTCCGTATACCCGACTATAATTCTGTTTTCGGTTTTTATTTGCAATGAAATGCAATGCGTATAGACATAGAAAATTGTTATTCGACACTATACAGTTGGCAGCAACTATTTTTGTTGTGTTCTGCAATCTGAAATTCAAATTTTACATTTGTCCCGGTCGTAGCATGAAATGAATCCTGATTTTGACTTGATTTTGTTTATTTCTATCGTTGATGGTACAGCGAGTGGGTGGGCGGGGCGTGCGGTGTGCAGTCGCATATGCGACGATATCCGTGTTTTGTTTGACTTTTACCCGTCCGCCGGACCGGGCCGCGCCCGGTAGCCGATCACGAAACTAATTATACCTCGAGGCGAGCACGGCGTCGCGTCCGTTCTTCGCAAACTTTGAAATGAATCACTAAACGCATGTGTGGGCCGTTGAGCGGTGAGAGCGTCGCAAGCACAGGAAGGTTTTTCATAAAACTTGAGGAACTACAAAAGGACAATATGGCGCATATTTATCACAGATTACGAAGCTCATGTTCAGTAGCAGACGCCTTTGAAGGGTAACATGATGATAATTCAAAGGTACTTTACACCCGGGTTTGACTTTCTGATCTTACTTCAAAGCTCAAATAACTCCGACTACCTCTTCTACCGAGCACTCCTTATCTTTACAGCCAATTAGGTCCACGCGAGCGTCAAATAGCGGAAGTAAGTCTGTTGATTTTCGTTACCATTTTATTCGCCTTTTTCAAGAGACGGCCCGTTCAGCGGCTCATCTGTATACTTGCTCGGGGGAACGAATGCTCTATCTAATTAACTTTATCATAAAGCGTGGCTTATTGCCTTGTCGGCCGTCCGAAGGTTTAATGGAAAACTGGCTACAGTATTATAGCGTGGGATTTTTCGTTTAGGGATTAATGTTACAGTAATGTTCGATGTTTCAAGATATTCGCAAAAGTAATATTGCAGTTGTTACTTATGACATGCATGTCATAAGTAACTGTACAATATCAAGATTTGTTTTATAAAACTTCACGCGTTAGTACGACATATCATGTGTGGGTTTATCATTCGTCCGAACATTATCCTTACATTGACTCATGTAAGAATCTAATCCAGCTCAAACGTCTCTGACGTCACACCGAAACGAACCCAGGAAATCATCTTAGAACCCAAACGTCGAGTCGATACAATATGTATCATCATAATCATATACCATAAACACGTACAGGGCGGAGTGCGACAAAGTGGCAGTTTTCACGAGATTACGTCGGATTTCGTCGGGGTAATTCACTTGGCAGATTGGTGCGGGTTGTGCGGGATCGTACGGTCTCGTCCGGTTCGGTTTACGTCCCGTCTCCTGTTACGAGCACTCCGTACGATACGGCTGTTCCATCATCGATTGCCGCACGGGGACTCCTATTTCTAATGCGACATTTTGTGATCACATGATTGAATGACTTAGATTTTCTTGTTGAAAAGTGGTCCAAAATTATAGACCGAGTCAGGTAGGTAAGTTAATTATTAATGCACAGATAGCTCACGTTTTAAGGAGACTGAAAATTCACTCCAAATCATGGACTCTTACTGTGAAGGCGGTAAATGGATCGCAAATAGTTAACGCCACAGACCAACCCAGTTGGTAAATATACTTTACATCCACATATTTCTCAGGTACACATATATACACACTTATATACAACACTTTTTTCACCAACACTTTTGACACACTTTTGACTGCCTCGTTGGTCTAGTGGTAGCAAGCGCTACTGCTGAGCATGAGGTCCTGGGTTCAATTCCCAGGTCGGGCAAAGTGTTATTGGGTTTTTCTATCTGAAATTTCTCAGTAGCAGCCCGGAGTCAGGATTTGTGCCCGGTTGATGGCAATAGGCTCGCCCCCTATTACATGGGACTTAAAACATAACTGGCGAAATGTGGGTGACCCTGCTATAGGGACACTTCTGCCCAACCCTTCGGGGAAACAAGGCGTGATGTTATGTTTATATAAACATATTGGTGTATTTTAAAAAAGCCTTATTTTCATTACATAACGAAATGTGTATCAAATGAACTGACTTTATTTAACGAGGCACATATCAAAGGAATGTGACGGTCCGACAAATATTGTGCCGTAATTAAATTGTATGCCGATGTGTTACGTACTCTTTGTTAAAATTGAACAAGTTTTGTTTAATTATCATTTTCGTGATTACCTGAATTTATGAGGTGGAAATGTTCTGGTACTTGTTAAACATTTTCAACATATTCAAGAAATTTACGGTGCATAAAAGTGTTTAGGTATGTGCGAAAAATTCGGTTATTTCATTCCATCAGCTAGAGGAACGTAGTGGAGGTACCGACAGAGTAATTCACTTAGTAAGATTAAGCCCGACGCTATCGGGGTTTACACCTCGGAACGTGAGTCCACTAAGCATTACCAACACTTTAATGTGTTGTGCGAAGCTTTGTTTTTATATATTTTGTGAAAATACTCGGGTTGCAATCAGCTCTAAGGCGTTGATTCAATTTAAAGAATGTACATGGGTGTGTATTTTCTAGGAATTCCGCATATACTAAAAGCACACCGAAGAATAAAAAGAAAATCTTTTTTTAAACTTATTATTACAAAGCATCAGTGCTACGCCATAATGCTACGAGTCTACGGCGTAGACTAAGTTGTTACGCAAACTGCTTGACAGAAATCGTTTAATTTATTAAACAAATGGCATTATAACTACTTCATTCGATTTTTTTTCAAATCTATTAAAATAAAGTGGACAAAAAACGAGGACAGCGAAATTAATGGCTGCTACGTTTGTGCTACGCAATATGCTACGAAGCTACGGGGCGTAGCAAGTGCTAGTTTATTTTAGAGAGCAAGTCATCAAAATTACCATGATTATTGCAGAATTGCTGCATTCATCTGGTTCAGTTTAATGCATCAAAAGTTCGTTTTATTATATTTATTAGTTTCGTTACTGAAAAATAACAAATCATGTAAAAGTTAAAAGGGTAACATTTTTTAATTTGCGGTCTTGTTCCACGACACCATTCTGTACCTAGAGTAATAAAGGTTTAAGTTAGGCACAAACTAATCTCTTAAATTGTTCCCGAGTAAAAATAAAGTTTTCTCAATTAAATGCAAAGGAAAGAACGTACGGGCAAAGTTTCAGCTTTCATCTGAGATAAAACTGAGCGTCTGGGCGAGATCCTATCGAGTGTGGATTAATAATAAAGGAGATAAGAATAAGCTCCTATTTCAGTTCATATCGAACTTATTATCGAGTTTGGAATGAGGTGAGCAGCAATTTTCGATAAATTTCCTGCAAATCAAATGTGGCACTGATGTGATTATGGCAATGCCCGCTGGGACTGTTCGTGGGGCGTGATTTCGGTTAACATGGTCAACGCTAGTTCTGAAAATTGCTAATATTCCTAGAATATGGCCCTTTTTACACACACGTATTTCTTGCCGAGAAAAACTACGGTATATTCGGCGTGTGTAGGTCAGCACAACTCATCAGTGTTATATTGATCACTATGGAAGTTTGTTGACAGACACGATATTGAAGTGAAAACTTCTTTAGGCGCGTTGGGCATTTTTGAGATGGGACTAAACCATTGATTTCGCGACACTGTTACGACACCAGCTTTTGACCATTAAAAAGACATCACATCAACGCGCGATACATTATTTCCTGCACAATAAAATTGTTCATGTTTTCTTCGTTTATACGCCGCGTGTAGGCACGGTCATCAGTATTGTAGGGAGCACTATGCAAGCTTCTTGCCAGACACATTTTTCTACAGCGCGGTGTACTGTAAAGAAACCGTGCCGTGCACAAAGGGCCTAATGTTGGAAGTCACATTAGGAATAGCTCGGTTGGAAATTGGTGAAAGCAGATAAACTGTTCAGTCATCATGATTCTCTGATGCAGATAAAATTGGACTTAGGTAGACACGGCTACATATCAAGCTATACATTTCCAGTATAAGCTGACCTCTGATTGTACGGAAATCCTATACAATGCGAGATCAGCATACACTGGAATGTATAGCTTAATATGTAGCCATGTATACATATTTGGTATTGTTCTGGGATACGTACCTATAAAGGAAAAACCCTTACAGGATAACTTCGTTGTCCGTCGGTCTGTCTGTCGAAATACTTTTTCTCAGGAACGCGTGGAGGTATCAAGTTGGAAAAAACGTTTTCAAACTTACATTTGCAGTTGGAGAATTGACCGTGACGTATATCAATGTATAGGGCAACATGTTTTTCAACTACAATGTTAAGTTTGTTTTTAGGATAAACTCCTCCCTACTACGGAACCCTTCATTGTGCGTGATCCGTCACATACTTGCCCGGTTTTTTTATTGTAAGAAAACGGCTGAACTGAGTCATAGGACCAGGATCATAGGACCACCGAAATTTAAGCATAGTCGACCTCGTAATTGCTTTGCCGCCCTAAGGTTAAATATCACTTGCGTGTTATAGAACGTCAATGGCTATTTTTGTTTTAAGACCAATGTGATTGTGATAGCTTCAACCTTAGTGAAGTTTCAATTTACTGGGAGTTTTAGTCAAACGTGGTAAAGTAATTACAAAGTCGAGTATACCTACATTTGACAGAAAACCATATCAACAAAGCAAAATCATAATGTTCCCACTGCTGGGACACAGGTTCCTTTCGGTGAGAAGGAGTGGGCCATTATTCACCACGCGGGCTCAGTGCGGGTTGATAGTTGTCAAATGTCTTCGAATGTTTAGTTCTAGGACATGCCGATTTCCTCACGATGTTTTCCTTCGAGAGCGGTGGTGATGAAACAATTCACACAAAGTAAAGTGTCTGTCTGGGTTTGAACCTACGACCTACAACTCGTAAGTCGCGGCCGCACTGGGCCACCACTGCTCTCATCAAGGTGCGCATGAATAATCTAACATGTGCATCGCGAAGCGCTTTTAATTAAAGTAATTCGGTTCAGTGAGTGTCGCTCGAGACAGCCGGTGATCAAGATAGTTTTCAGCCTGTTATGCAACAAGAATTCCTATCTGTATGAGCTGAGAACTACGACTATTATATTACCTTTGAATATTTAAGTTTAAGATTTGTTATTATTTACTTATACTCTGTTCGAAATATGTTGGGAAAGGTAAAACGATAAACTATGATAAAATGGATTGCTTTTGTTCTGAACTCAGTTTTCGAGGAAGACTGTTAACTATAAATTAACAAAGAACTTTGTCAAACATAAAACATGTCTAATTATTATTTAATTTTTTTAAATCACGATTGCATCACATTTTGATAGAAAAACACCTTTACAAGAAACAACAACTAGCGCAGCACAAATAAACAAAAAATTCCATTATCGTGAACAAGTTGGAAACTTGATTGCACTAAGTCCATAAGGAAATAATAAAAGTATCAGTGGCACTCGTTGCCGGTCGAAGTGTCGGCTCACAACGATAGAAGAATCAAACAAACTAAAACTCCAACTGGCGAGTTGTTTCCACCAGACACTAACTCTTATTACAAACTTAGGGTCTTACGCCCGCGCACCTCGTCTCGCCTGCCGATACACAACTTATAACTAGGTAAGATATCGTATTACAAATTACTTAAGATATGAAAACATTCTACCTTAATAACGTCACGGAAAGTCCTTCGACGGTTCACGGTTAGATCGCGTGTTGATGAAAACTAATTGGCAGCTAAGTTGCAAATTTCCAGTTAAAGTTTAAATTTGTCGAATTAACGGAATGCTGAAATAATTCCTGGAACGATATAAAAGTCTGCTTGATTTGATGGTGGTAGATGAGGTAGAATCCTGATGGAATGTTGGCCAAAATGAGAGGTGTGATTTAGGACGAAGTGTTCCAGAATGAGGTACGAACACCTCGCGGGGTTGATAGTATACATAAATGTATATGCCCAGCAATGATACTGTGCAAGTTGAATGCGATGATGATAATATAGCCATTGATTTAAATAAAGCATTTCGTCTTTCTTTTTTTAGAAAAAACTGTACTAAAACTGACACATAAGTCCAAAATGAAACTACCTGAGCATCTGGACCTTTTATTGGCCATCCAGGTACGAAACAAAACCTTCACGAAACATTTTAACGCAGCATGTTTTAAATGTAATAAAAAAGCACTCCGGCTAATTTTCTAGTTCTGTTGAACAAACAAGCCGGACTGAATCCGCCATAAAGACAGTGCTCCCGGCCAAACAAGGCTCTGCGCGGAACAACGAGACAAATTATTGAGATAATCACATCGCCAGCAATTGCGGTAAGAAATAACATTTCTCAGAACCAGCATTTATAAGAACAACAAAGCACTGTAAAAATATTAGCTGTCAAGAGATGAACAAAATTCATCCGTCATTCGTTTCTTTGAAATTCTATTTTGATTACAACATTGTTTTTATCGATGAAGTTTAAATTGTAATTGTTATGACAGGGTGGAAATTGTGGAGCAGAAATATTGTGTGCAATGTTACGACTAGGTACTAGGCGGTCATGTTATAACAAAGTGCTGTCAACAATGTGTAGGGAACTGTGATATCGAGAGCCTCCAGAAATGCATCTCTGTCCAAGCAGACGTGTGACAGATGAACTAGCGTCGGATAACCAGACTCATATAAATCTAGGTCTGTTCCGTTGACCATGCCATAGCATCATTAGTCATGAAGCAAGGATACATCTTCTGAATATCCAACAGCAAGGTGTTATTGGAGACAATATACCATCAACAAACTGATATTTCGATACTCTAAAAATCGATTACAGGTATTTCGCCATCAACCTTTGCATGAGCCAATTTCGCCGGGTATCGGACAGCCGAAAAACTCGGGAAGCTTCATAATAAAACTGCACTCTATACGATGTGATGACAGTAAATTGAATGAGTCGGGCGCGGCGTAGTGTGTTTGCGGCGCTCATCAATCATCCCCGTATGGATTTCATTTTAATGCGACGTCATCGGTGTCTCGTATGGCCGCCCCGTCATGCTACCCGAGCTCACGGTCTATTGTTTTACGCAACCGACACCCAAAGCCTAACTGAATATTTAGTCGTATAATTAGCTGCGACATTTATAAACATAAACGTTGTTATTAACCATATTGTATTAACATAATCAAAGGTAATAAGGGACACAAATGAATACGACAAAAAGTTTAAAGCATTCTCTTGCATTTGTCGCATTTCATTAGTATCCTCCACTGCACTGGACATGAGTGAGGCGATGGGGAGGCAAACAAATTTCCGGCTATTGTATTTACGGATACGGCAAATTAAATCCCCATTTGTAGGAGCAAGACACCAAGGGGGGCAGTAATCCAATACCGTGGTCGCTTCCATTGTCGTCCAGCCTGCGCTAGTATCGGGCTTAAGAGCTTCGGCACGAATCGAAAATCTACGAACATTTTGCAAATTAATAACCGGTCTCACCGATACTCGACAATATTTCATACGGAGTGGGGATTTAAACGATAGAAAGCGTTCGATAGCTTACCAGGTTACCGGGATTTTGACGTGTAACAATATTAATTCTGTTAAAATTTTGTGCAGGCGTAAAAGCTTCCGATTTATTCGCAGAATTCAAAGGCTTATTTAGTAGAACCAAACCTATAGAGGCGCAACGATATCGGTGGGGAGGCCAAAAAAGCTAAAAAATGAAACAACAATCAAATTCAGTGAGCGGCTCTGCACCGGTAACCGTGTGGTGCAAAGTTCAAACAACGTTGATTCATGCTCCGCACCGATGCGCTGGGATTACTGCTTCGAAGCAGATTATAATTCGTCACGCGCGTTCCACAATCCTTATTATGCAATACAGCCGAAATCATTACCCAATCGAATATAATCTGAAATAAAAATAGTAAATGCCCCGACTTTTTTGCTTCGCATCCATTGAATCATATATGCTAATAGCATTTTCATCACAATATCCACATATTGTCTAAAAAATATTTGTTCATCAAATACTTTTGAATAAATTCTAGCAACCAATATAATAACTAGGTCCGTGCGGAAGGCGCACTCCATTTGATTGGGCATTGTTTCGGACGGCCGGGCGTTAATACCATGGTGCAGTGTATGCGATGCGAATCCAATTTTCGGACGCGCGACCTGCTCGGCGTCTATCCGCTACTATCCATTAGTATGCAGCGTGCGCGTCGGTACGTGCTCGCGGAAAACGTGATGCGATGCGCGAGCAAACAAAAACACTAGTGCTACTGAAATAGGCTCACCCACGCCGCCTCACCTTTGCGAAGCGTTATTGTTTTCGACGTTCAGCGAATACATTGAAGAGATTTTTATTTCACTTTTTTGGAAGGTACAAAAATGATAATATTAGCTGCCGAAAAAAATGAGAACGTAACAGCCAACGCTTATCGGACAGACAAAGTCTAAGAAGTATACAATCTGAGGCGAGTGTAATTGAAAAGTCTGCTCATCGCGGACAAAAGTGATGTAGATAATAGAGCTTATTAAATATGCCGAACATCTCGGTGGCTGCCAAGAACGGATTGAAAATAATCTCTTAGGTAGTCATTTTTCAGAGTTCACGAGTGGCGACCCGTAGACGAGCGGCGCACGATAGCATCGTTGGGGACAGATTGAAATTTAAAATGCTTAAGCCTCCCGAAATGACTACTAAAAGGAACCTCAAAGAGATGACGAACGGAAAAGATGACATATTTTTATGCAGATTTATTAGTTGAAGACTTATTATCGAATCTACTTTGTGAGATATCCCTGAAGAGCTCAGAGACATGAGATCAGTATTTTGTGCTGGTGCAGTGCGCACATGGAGAAGTATTTTTTTCTAATAATACAAATTAGAACGCGTTTTAACAAAACTAGCCTTTTATGAACATATACGTTGAGCACCTTAAGGTTGATTTTTTCTTGTATTCTTCCGACTACTTCAGATCGAATGTGAAAGGAATTTGTCTGAAAATTACTAACATTTTCGTTCCTTGAGGTACATATATACCTAAATAAATTCTTTGAAGAAAGTAAATAAATTCCATGTTCTCGGTACACGGTCGCAGTACACAATATGCGGTAGAATTTGAAAGTTGTCTGAATCCTTACGACATGGGCGACTCAGCGGACGATATTAATCAGACGATATGCAATGCAGGCACACGTGTCCAACTTCAAGATTAGAAATTCTGTGGAAGCTCGTAACAAATAATTGAATCAGACGTACCTACTCGTATTCTGTTAACGTACATTGTAGTATGAAGTATTTTGGATTTATTTCCACTTTTCAAGTTTTGAAAGATTACCTTTATTTTAACTTAATTTTACCTGGCGAATTTTTATGCCGCCCATGGTGGGCCTCTCACTTGGCTTCACATGCCTTCGAAAAATATCAGGTTTTCTCACGATATTTTCCTTAACCCTTTTTAAAGCAAGTGATAATTATACAATACGCTGTTGAACAGTCAAAATTAAACAGGTTGTGATTGACCGTGTGTTACGCAATTAGGGTGCTGCCCATCATTAAAAGCAAAACAACTTTACATTAAACATCAGCTTTCAAAATACCATATACTGACAGCATATGGTACCCCAAAGAACGCTTTAACTTCCATGACTACTGATAGAACCAGAAGGTAGCCTCACTATCACTTTATAGTACTTACTTCAGAGGAGGGCAAAACCAGTAAAAAAAACCAGCCAGGTGTGTCGGACCACGCACAATGATGGATTTCTTAATTGCGATGAATTTATCCCAAAAGCAACCATAACATTGTAGTTGAAAAATTTGTTCTCGGAATACATCGATCGATTACGTCACGGTCAATTCCCCAACTGCAAATATAAGTTTGTAATCAAAAAAGGAAACGACCACTTTTGGATGGAGTTCAACACAAGTGTGAAAGTTTCGTGTCAATTGAATAAATAGCTTTTAAGTGTAAAGTAAGAGAAGAAACTTGGTTTTAATAGCATTAAATAGGGTAGGCGTGACTATCTAAACGGGGGCTAACGAATAAATGACTATCACGTAGATGGTAGGCATTAAGAAAAAAATTGTCAGTCACGTCTGGTAATGTAAAAACTAACTATTGGATTCCGGTTGCTATTGAGTTTTGCAATGGAATTTGTAGCAAAAGATATTGATAGAAGATAAAGCCTAAAAAAATATTGTTAAAAGCGTGGCATGGAGGGAAGATTCTGCTTTATTTATTGCAGAAAAAGAAAACAAGAATATAAGTATAGTAGTGTTTTCCATTGCTCCATGTGAAGAATGATAAACATTTTTTCGACGGAAGAATAGACAAAATGACAGATATACAATAACAATCTGTCATTTTATCTATGCTTCCATCGACAAAACCCGTTTCTATAGTGGTCATGTTAAGCGTTTTCCATCCTTGTGCGGTCGGGGGACCCCCGTCAGGAACGAAGGTCTTTGTCACGTATGATTCAAAACAAAAACAAAAGCCGCCATCTTGGATTTTCATTTTTACCAAATTTACACTCTTTCTCGCATGTAGTGTACTCGGGCCGATGTGTACAATTTTATCCCACGACACTGTAATCACTTTACATTTTTCTTTTTTTTTTCTGTCGGCGTTCTCTCTCTTTCTTTCTCTATGAATTAGAAGAAGACAGTCGCAAGTATTAACACTTTTAGCGTGACGATTTCTGAAAGTTTACAAGCCGCGTTAGAACTTCGTTCCACCAAGAATAGAAGTTACTGATATGGTAAATAAGAGAGTTCTTGAACATGATTACCAGCGTCAATGTCGCGTCGTCATCATGACTACATGGATGGGTGGATATATCAAGCAGACAAGCTGTTGTATTTCTTGTCACTGTGATATCTACCAGTAAAATGAAAAATCGCCAGGATAATGAGGTATAAACGGGTACACATCAAGCATTTCTAAGCTGACCTCGCATTGTACGGAAATCGTATACAACGTGAGATCAGCATTAACTGGAAACGTATAGCTTGATATGTAGCAGTATGTACCACGGACCTATCAAGAGAGAAGATGCGTAACTTTTACACACCTCGTTACAAAAGTAGGCCACCATCCAATTTATTTTAATTTCGGGACCTTAAAACGTGGCTAACAAAATACATAATACGGCGAATCAATCGTTCATTAGGCTCAACTTCACGGAGCTTTTAGCTTTGCTTTTGTTATTGTTTACCAAGTACGTACAAGAAGCCTTTGCTTGTTTATTATTGAATGAAATTCGGCCCTGGAGCTGGCTACAAGAACGAATTGAATAATAATTATTAATTTCGACTTTATCGCTGACTATATTAGAAAAGTTTCCGGTTTTCTTGAAACTTTGATGCTCCAGGAGATCTGTTATATCGTAGTCTTTGTCATTTACAGGTTTTGAGCTATCATTAAATATATTTTTTTGTATAATTAGCATTGGCATAACCGGTCGGTTAACTTTGTGTGCCAATATCCTTCTAGCTTCTGTTGAATACATATTTATGGAGGACAAATATGGTTGTACTCTTCGCCTAACTGCCTCAGCCAACTGACTTTGCTTTTCTCCTCAGTATTACAAGGACCAAGGGCCACGTCTTCAAGACTTTTCGAATCGACCAACCAATGCTTGAGATGCAGTGAATGATGTGAAAAGAATGCTTCTAGACATAAAACGATCGATACTATGACTACGAATGCACTGAGCCATTTGGACTACAGCATTCTTGCTAAAATTGCTTTCTAAACCAACCAAACCAAATTAAATTCGATTATATCGAACCGCACACATCACCATTCGACTATTCAACTCGAGCCCGTTTCTCCGAGCCCCATATTGGGATATCCGCCATCCAAACGTACGATCATGTAGAAGTGGGTCAAAAGTATCTCCATTATGGGCACAGCACAGGCGTTACGTGGTGGTGGGCGGTTGAGGCGTCTGTGAGGCGCAACAGGCGCCCCGCCCCGCCCGCCGCGCGCAACAGGCGCCGGGCCCGACTTACTTGTTGAATCGACCGACCCACTAACGTGCCAAGACACTCGACACACCAAATTCTCGTACAATAAGGAAAAAGGAAAAAGTGGTAAGATCTACAAAAGATAAACGTGGTAGGGGCAAGGGTGCCAGCGTGGTGCACACGCACTCTTGGCCGTGCGTAATGACTCTGCAGTCAGCTGTACATGACATTTGTTATCTAATGACCACATAAAACGACCAATTTTAACCGAAGGGTGAATCTGAAGTTTCTATCGCAAACCAACGACATCACATTGGTAACGACATTAAACGTTTTCAACAATATCACTAGATACTTTATTCCCCGTGGAGGTACGTATAATGCAGCCTGTCAGCCTTTATATTTGACGATCTGGACAGCCTCATTACAAGCACTCACTTCAACAAAACATTGGCTCCAACACACATGGACCGCTCCAACAAACGATCTTAGTATCTTCTAACTTAATGACTAACTGGCAAACGAATGGGTACTTATGGGAAAATACAATGTACGAAGTTAAACGCGCACATAAACACTTTGCCCTTTTCACCCATAAATTCTTCAGAAATACAACTAGAAGTAGCATTTCTTTCTAAGTATATTTCTATCACCACCTACAATCGACGGCCGCCTCACGAAACAAGGTTCTCCAATTAAGAAAACAGCAGCTACGTATTGTTACAGCAACTGTAACTGGCCATGGGTCATTTAATAAACACCTCTTTGTCATAGGAGTCACGGACAGTTCGCTGTGCAGAGCCTGCATGGAGGACGACGAAACAGCAGCGCATGTGCTATTAAACTACCCGGTGAACGCCACATACAGGGCAATGTACTTTGGTAACTCAGGTTCCCTACGTGAGATTGTCAGTGACACCAAGGCGTTGCTGGCCTTCTTTGAGGAACTGGGGTGGATCGAATAACCGATTTTCCCACCCGGACGCAAAATACGCGCTTTGACGTGGAGTTGCGGATACCAGCCCGTATTACCTATTACTTATCACCAGCTACACGGGTATCACGTAATATTGACGCTTTCTAACAAGGAATGCCGTCCCAACACTTCTCAAAAAGATAGTTCTGCACCTTTACAAAGCTACAAACGTCAAAGAGCCTCGAACGTGTGCATTTCAAGTGACATTGCAAGAGCTGCTTATATGCTAAGTACCACTCCGTGCTATAATAATATGTTTGTTACTCACAGGGTGTTACAAAAATTTCGGACAACATTTTTCTAAATAGTTCGCTAGTGCTTAGTCTTCGAGATATTATCACTATATGACACACGTTATTTACATTTAATTGATTTGGCCTGCGCTGGCAGTCTCTTTAAATCAATCAATCTGCCTAGCCATTTCCCAACTATGTTGGGATCGGCTTCCAGTCTAACCAGATGCAGCTGAATACCAGTATTTTATATGGAGCGACTGCCTATCTGACCTCCACAACCCAGTAACTGGTAATACGATACCCCTTGGTAAGACTGGTTGTAAGACTGTCAGGCTTCTGACGACCCGTAACGACTGACACTTTAAATATTAAAGATATTTTCGCTAAACTAAATCCATCAATCCATTGAGTGCCAATATCCAAAAAATTACATTGATCCTTTTTTTTTTATGGGAAATTATCAAATAACTTCTCCCGCTCTGGGCAGAGCGGGAGGTCGTGGCAGACTCTTACTGACTAAAACCCACTCGTGTTCCTTCGGATTCCCTGTTGCCGGGGGCCACGATCTCCCTTTCGGTTTTCTTCGCACCCCGGCAGACATCGGCCCTAGTGGACCTCTACATTGATCCTCAAATCGCAATCAAATTACTTATTGCGTCTAAAATTGGTCCTTCGGTACCATCAAAGTTATAATTATTTTTGTCACAGCCTGTACAAGTATATGCTGCCTGTTTGCACGGCACACTTTGCCGCAGGCACCGAAGTTCCCCTGAGCTTCTACGATGTCGCAACTATTAATTTGTTGGCTCGAAAAGCACCTTGAGTTATTCACGTGTTACGTGGGGCACTAATTTGCCTCAACATAATAGTGCAAAGGCTCATATCAACACCTCTTATGTGCATAATGTATTTCGGGAACATTAAAGACACTTTACACAAGGTGTTGCTTTGAATTTGTAAAGTTGAGAAAAGTCGAATGTAGCTCGTTTGATATCGTGAGTCCTGTTAATGGCGCAAAATCCTCAAACGGTTCGATTGCTGTCAAGGAGTTTATACACGAAAAGAAATACGTAACAATTATAGAAGAATTAAAGAAACATCAAAAGATGTTCTCTAAAACCGGGAAAACTAACAATCATGAGAAATAGGAAAAATACTAAAAACTGTTCTCTCGTGTACACAACATGCTGTTAATTACAACATAATAATATACTTTCGCTCCTGTACCACCTCACTGGAAGAAGGAAAATTTTAATTTTTCCTTTTAATTGTAGTTTTATGCACATAAAATTAAGCACTTACCAACTAGCGCCAAAATTACTGTGAGGAGCGGTGCAGCCGGGAAAGATACCGTCACGTTGAACTCAAGCATCTGCAGTAAGTCCACTAAAACAAAATGATTTATCATTATTAAACAAAATTTCTGAAAATAAATGTTTCTTTAACAGATTTAAAATTTTGAAAGAAATTTAAATAATAATCTAGAAAATTAACACGACAAGGAGCAGAAGTGGCCCAGTGGTATCGGCCGCGACTTACGAGTTGCAGGTCGTAGGTTCGAACCCAGGCAGGCGCTTTATTTTGTGTAAATTATTTCATCACCACTGCTCTCAAAACAGTGAAGAAAAACATCGTGAGGAAACCAAGAATTCGAACGCATGTGACATCTACCAAGCCGCACTGGGCCCGCGTGGTGGTGTACCGCCCACTCCCTTTCACCGAGAGGAGGCCTGTGTCCCAGCAGTGGGAACATTACAGGCTCATTATGGTTAATCACGATATCGCCAGCGAGCAACGTTTTTAGTTTATGGTGAGATATTTTTAGAACTGTTTTATTATTTCATCGCACCACCCAAAATAAATTAAATGAATAAATTATTTAAGTGTTTCATATTTTTGTATTGCACATCTGCAACACCCAAGAAGAAGGTCCCAAGGAGTATCACCTAGTTTATATTTTTTCGCCATTTTAAGTAATTTAAAAAAAGATCGATATTAAATTATTTGTTAATAATGAGCAAGATATTATTATTTTAGCACAATATTTTATGAAAATAACTGCCCAGATGAACTTCTGAGAAGCCTTATTCGCATTTTCCATTTCAAAACTATTAACAGTTTTCTGAATACTTCAACAGCGGCTTTTGTTTTTCCAGGCATATTCCAATACCTTAAATTCTAGGTATTATCGTTCATGTATTCTCAGTACTGTTACATAATGCCTAATATCATTGATTTACTAAAGTGCAGTAGGCTGCAGCACATAGGCTTCTCTATAACAAAGAAAGCACTTTTGGCAGTCACCAATGTTATTACCGAATGCCTTGGGACTTGATAACAGTCAACAGACTGGGTATTTAAGCTACTTTACCTTATTATACCCCATATAGGATGCGGTTTAGTACCTTCCTGTTTAGATATTTAATAAAATAACAACTACTTTTATATATTTTACAGTAAAATTATGAATAAGTGTTATAGTGTACATTTAAAACAAGCATGAGAGCGCAGCGTGCCATAAGCCGCGCTTAGCGCCCCCTAGAGGCGTGCGCGCGCGGCGGCGTCGCACGTTAACGCGATCAAACGGCTGGTATATGAATTTTTCATGTGCCACGGGAAGTAATGGTGTCGCCCGAGACGTCGGATCATTCTTTACGAGCCGACAACGGAAACCTTTAAAAATATACGATTTATCCATTGCTGTATCGTATCGTGTATGTTGCGCCACCGCACACCAGACAGTGTACTCAGACTTTCGAACACCGGATTCAAAGTTAACAGTTTTGAAAAAAGTGCGCTAAATAGATTAACCGCTTCCGAACACTGCCGGTAAAAATCCACCTAAATAGGGTTGAGTTCAAAGTGACGCACCATGTCACGTTTTGGGGAGAGTAGATCCGTAATAAGATAAAGGTTTTATCGTCTTTTCGTTAGCATAGTTCTCGTGTGCTCTCAGTTTGTCCGAGCTTTGTGGACGGTTGTTTGCTTAAGGTGGGATAATCCCGGTACAGTTTCCGTATCGAATACATACCCCTTTGTCCTCTCTGTCACATCTTTTGATGTTGTCTGGCTGAATAAAGGGTTAGATATGACAAATCTAAAGATATATTCTATGAAAGGTCGTTTTGAGTACGTCTTAAGACCAGAAAGCGTTCCTTATTATAAAAAGATTATCATAACGGATGTTCCAATTGTTAAATAAAATTTCTACGTTTAAACGCTGGCTACACGAGCCAATTTCTATAAAATTTGACTAACTTATCCTCCAAAAAGTAAGTAATCAGGTGTTAAAGAAAATTCTTGCACAGAAGACACTTTTGATATTTTCAATAAAAAAATGTAAATTGCAACGTCATCGTTCATCATTCATCATGTGAAATTAATTTCGCCGTCGGTCGCTTCCCCCGTTCCCGTTTCGTTGCGTACTTTCTACGATTTACTGCGCGGATTCATATTACCGTAAAGTATCGGTAGCAAAGGAGCACGACGATATTAAATATTGTGCAATATGCGATCCTGGAGTTATATTTCAAATTCCATTTAGGAGATAAATTTTGATATTTTAAAATGAAATGTTTTCTAATACTGGTAATTAATTTAAGTATATTCCGCGAAAGAATAGACTAGTAGAGCAATCTCTCTTGGCGCGGCGGAATGGTGGAGCTCGGGCGGAGATACTTGACGCTCGGAACAATGGAGCGAGCAGGTAATTGGCATTAAACCGTGCTTGAAACGGTTGTTAGTGCAAGCCGGAGCGGCGAAAGGGCGGCGCCTCTCCGATACCGCTTGCCCTAATTAGGTAGAAATACGAGAAATAAGAGGAAAATGATATTGTCCCAGAGCTATCGTTAACACGAAGCGCCTTACTTCTTGTGACAAGTACCTATCTAAGCGCTAGTCGGTACTTATAATACTTTTGTACCCATTATCAAAGTTTTTGTATAGGTAGATAAGGGAACAAAAAAACTTGCATACATCTACAACTCATCAAAACTAGATGTTACACCGAACCGGGCAGATATACAGTACACCCACATTTCGCCAGTTGTGTTCGTTTAAGTCCCATGTAATTGGGGGCGAGCCTATTGCCAACAACCGGGAACAAATCCAAACTCCGGGCTGCCTTAGAACTTCCAGATAAAAAAAAAAAAACACTAACACTTTCCCCGACCTGGGAATCGAACTCAGGACCTCATGATCAGCAGTAGCGCACCAAAATTATAATGTAAAATAAAGTTAAAGCCGAATGGTGGAGCAGACATGAAATTCAAACAAAAACAAAATGAATTTCTGTCGAAGCGTGGACCGGACGGAGAAAATAAGTCAGATTTTATAGACGTCGGCACATCATTATTATTTGCTTATTTTCCTTTTCGTCCCGATACCTTCTAATACCTTATTGCTATGCAAAATTACGTTCTATTTGAGAGCTAAATAATTGGCCAAATTACATCCCAAATCGGCTTATAGAAAGAAAAATTTGCAAATTAGATACTTAAAGGATTTTCCAACCGTTACTACTTTGGCGTCGAAAAATTGTTTGGGTTCCTTATAGAACATGATTATATATATGACGGAGAGGGTAGGTGTCTCTCTTTCGTTATCATCAGCCATATTTTAACTACTGTGGGTAGTATTGGTTATTACGTAATATAAAAACCGTTTACTGTTCAGATCACATTATAATTTACTATCAAATTAATCACACTAGCAATTTACACACTATAGGTACATGACACAACTATACGGAATGCGCGACAGTTTCTAAACGTGTGCACTGCTTGAGCGCCACCGATGAACTCTGCTCAGCTCCAGCTCCGGCCGGCCCAAGCGTTATGTTGTAGTCTCTGCCAAACGCCACTACGAGGCGCTGGCGTCCTGATTAGTCAACTCAGTAACGTATTTCCAACATATAAGACGTATCATTTTAAACATTAAAAAAACAACCGACTTCCAAAAAAAAAAAAAACACTATGAAACAAAAAAATAACTTTAATTCCGGAAGTCGGTAACTTAGGTTTTGAATTTTCGTTTTTTGCCACCGACTTCCGAAATTAAAGTTATTATTTGCTGTATAGTGTTTTTTTTTGGAAGTTAGTTGTATTTTTTGTAATAAAGTTTTTTTTTAATTCACTTTTTAGTGGGTTGGTTTGTAATTTATCTAAGTTACAACAGCCTAATGTCAACTGCACATCAAAAATACCCATATCGCTATAGATATTGTGCCTATAGTATTTGAAGAGTTCCCTCGATTTCTCCAAGATCCCATCATCAGATCGTGACCAAATGACAATGAAACCAACTTGAAAGTATATCCTTTCAAACAAAAAATATTTTTTCAAATCTGTCCAGCCTTATAGGCTGGACAGATTTGAAAAGACTGAAAACCTCCTCCTTTTTTTGAAGTCGATTAATAAATCCTTTGTGACAATAGGTGTTAGAAATATAAATAGAACACGCTATATTGTACTGCGTAAGAAAACTAGCATTAAAGATTGGTTCTATCACTATTTCCTATTCATGTTCCTTGTTAAGTTTTCTCAAGAAAATATGAAAATAGACCAAATCTGCAGAACAGAAATAAAACAGAACTACACTATAGTAAAAACTTCAAACGAAAGAATACACTAACACATAAATCATAAGGTTTTTTAGGGTTCCGTACCTCAAATGGAAAAAACTGCACCCTTATAGGATCACTCGTGTGTCTGGCTGGCTGGGCGTCTGTCTGTCCGTCTGTCACAGCCAATTTGCTCCGAATCTAATGGACCGATTAAGTTGAAATTTGGTACACATCAATTTCTGTGACCCAATGAATTGACTTTTCGGGGGCAAATTGGAAAATTAAAAAAAAAAAAGTTTTGCCGAATGTAATGTGTGATTATCAAATGAAAGGGCTTGTGAGGTGCTCTTTTTTTTTTCATAAGTTTAATAAAAATACTTTTAAAGATATTTAAGAAAATAGATGAAAATTTACCATTCCCCCCTTATCTTCGAAACTACTAAGCCTAAAATTTTGAATAAAATACAGAAAATATTTCTATACTAGCAGCAATAACATGGTAAATCTCTCAATATTGGGCGTACAAACTTACATTTGCAGTTGGAATGTATTGAAAAATATGTTTTTTAACTACAATTTTAAGTTTTTCCGTGAGATAAGTTCATCTCAACTACGGAACCCTTCATTGTGCGTGGTCCGACACGCTGTTCGGCGGTTTTTTTTTTAATAGAAATAACCGACAATATCTTATTTTCAATGAAACATTTCCAAAGTAGTGTTTTCAAAGAAAATTCTATTTCTGCGATAAGTAGTCTGGTGCTTCGCAGTATATTTTATTTCCACAATTTTCATATAATAACGTTATAATGATACTCAACGAAGAAGTACAAGAGCTACTAAAGACTCTCAATCAAAGCTTATAGAAACAAGAGGTTGTTAATTTTCAGGCTAATTTATGTAACAATTTGTCTAGCATTGAACCTACTTGTATTAATCTTGTAAGCAGAATATAACATGTGCGTACTTCGTGTAGAATTTATAAAGCATTAACGTGTAGCCTTGGGAAATAACTACTATTAAATATTATATTTAATTTGTTTACTACCTCGTTGACTGCCTCGTTGGTCTAGAGGTCGCAAGCGCTACTGCTGAGCATGAGGTCCTGTGTTCAATTCCCAGGTCGGGCAGTGTTATTGGGTTTTTCTATCTGAAATATCTCAGTAGCAACCTGGAGTCAGGATTTGTGCCCGGTTGATGGCAATAGGCTCGCCCCCTATTACTAATTTGCGGCTAATGAGTTTGGCAACTACATTATGTACACCGAAGGGTATGCATTTGACTTGATTAAAAATACTTTAAAGTTGAAAAAATTAATGCATTCTGGTTTTTTTATATTTATTTATTTATAGGTATTTAAAAAGGAAAACAAAAAAAAAAAAAAACTTATTTTTTAAACTTAAAAAAAAGTAAAACGGCCATTCTGCCAGGCTTTTATTAAAAACTCGAGTCTTACTTTTTCCGTGAAGTTCCAAGAATAAATGCACGATGAATAAGATATCAAACTTCCGAGAAATCAGAAATCATCATTGAGAGACCAGAAATTTAATATTCGCTTAAATAAAATTTGCAGTTTTTACGGTCTTTTCCAATCTGACTGAAGTTACATGCAACGGCTTCTTGATGATCAACTAAGTTACTTAGTAGACAACATTTTCACGTAGCTCATAAAATGCACAATCTTTACGTAATTATTACCAAGAAATTTATTCAAGGAAATATACATTTCTGCACATCGGTAGAGATTGCGTCTCGAAGGTAACTTACTATTAAGTTTATCGGCAAAGGAGCAAGTGAAGCAATTTGCTGTGTGAAGCGGAGCAAGCAGAGTGGGTGAAGCCGTGCAAACGAGCACGTCTCGAAAACACCAATTGGAAATTACCAGTTGCAGTCAGTAAAGTTTCGTATAAATTCTACATTTACATAGGTATAAAGTACCTAATCATTGGTTGGAATATTAAATTTGATGCATTTCTGTCATATAAGCACAGAACCAGTCGAAGTGGCGGTGCTTGGGGAGACCTATGTCCAGCAGTGGACGTCTTTCGGCTGAAATGATGTTGATGATTTCTGCCATAGACCTCTCCGTTTAACACACGGTTTTTAGTAGCCTGATCAATAAATCAAATGTAAAATCAAACAAAACAAGTTCCAACTTCACGCCTGCATTCCACGAAGGGTTAGACAGTGGCGTACTGCCTATAATGTACCCACATTTCGCCTGTTACGTTTAAGTTTCATATAATAGGGGCCAGCCTATTGACATCAACCGGGCACCAATCCAGCGGGCTAATTGCGTCAAAAAAATGTCAATACCACCTACCTTTGATTTTGACAATTCTAAAACATTCATTGCGTTATTTACGTAGTCGAGCAGATTTTGTGTTTAAAGGGCCGTGCACGAAATCGACTGATTTTGATCAACTTTGTTTATTAGTTGTGAGAAAGGGAAACAGAATTTAAACAAAATTATTTGTGATTTGAAAAGTCGAACTCTGTCTTGTACATAGCGGAAAGAGATTTTTAAAATAATTTAAGGATTCGTGGAAAATCACTGAAATTCGCAAAGTTTTCCAAAAATTTACGCGAGACTGATGTTTCATCGTTTCGTTATCAGAAACTACTTTTTGATTTTGAAAATTACTTGTACATAGAGGAACCACTTTTTTCAACTTCCATACAAAATATAGCAGAAAAAAATGTTGAAATCACCATATTTTGTTTTAAACCCTGTCAGTAATGTATTTTTTCCTATTTTTTAGTAAACCATATCAAGAAATTAAAAATTCACACATTAGTCTTCAGCTATCCTTGAAATAAAATAAAAAAATATTTTATGATTATACTACATATATCTTCATTAAGTAAATCAAAGGCGAAATAAACCATATTTTCGAGATCGCAAAAGTGATGCAACTATTAACCACGAAAACTGTACTTTTATACTTACACAGACTTAATGTTTCAATCATTTGAAGCTTTCTTACAATTAGATAAGTTATTGACGAAAAAATCGAAAAAAAAACCTTTTTCAATTTTTTTTTATTTTGAAAATCAAAAGTAGTTTCTTCTAACGAAACGATCGAAACGTCAGTCTCGCGTCAATTTTTTGAAAACTTGTTGCGAATTTTAGTGATTTTCCACAAATCCTAAATATATTTGAAAAATCCCTTTCCGCTATGTACAAGACAAAGAATTCGACTTTTCAAATCACAAATAATTTTGTTTAAGTTCTGTTTTCTCACAAGTAATGAAAAATTTATCAAAACCAGTCTATTTCGTACACGGCCCCTTAAAGAAAAAACAGTTTTTCACAATTTGGTCGCTGACCTCGGACTGCTATTGAGTAATTACAAAATATACTAACACATAATCTGATATCGATCGTTAATACTTACTGTAAGTAAAGGTACAAATAAGCGCATTTCTGTGTCACGTCACATGCTTATGAAGATATAAAACAGGATTCGCGGGAATCCCCAAGTGACCTGATTCTCGATAAGTAAACCGTTCGCTCGAATAATTCTTGTACTAAGAAAAACTAGTTAATACTACTGATGTGTCACATAGAAATGATATCAAACGGCATTCGCAGTATTAAATGAAAGAGGAATTACATATTAATATGAGTCTATTTTGCTACAAACACAAATTAACCTCAATCTCTTACAAAATACTCTTTTTTCAAAACCCCACACGGAGGCTTCATTCAGTCTCATTTCCATTTAATTATTAAAACACGGTCGTGGTTACGTACCCCACTATATTTTCATTGCGAACAAACCATTTTTGTTCATTAAAATCAGACTAAACAACGTTTGTTGTATAATCCTAAAATACGGTTGTTTTTCTTACCATCCATTAGCACCGGGAAAGCTAAAGAAAATGTTTGAACTTTCGAGAATTACAAACATCTAAAATACCTGAGAATAAAAGATTGATAAAATATCCTGGGACTTTTTTATAGAACAGTTAATTATCTCGTCGGGATCGTCGACTTAATTCCGATATTTAATTATGCAAATGATCAACCCTTTTTTCCGGGACTGTCTTATCCCTGAGTATTAATTGAGGTGAGTCAATCAGATTGCAAGAAGCAGGGAACCATGCTGCCTTTTGAAAGAAAAAAGTATTTATTGAGACTCGCACAGGAAATCACAAATTAAAGTAAAACACGCTCATTAAAACATTAATAAAAAGTAAAAAAAAAAAAAAACAAATTAAAAAATAACAGAAACTCCTGTACGAAGCCAAAAGACTCTTATCTCAGCATATGCTGCGACATTAAAAAAAAAATTCGCAGCGCTGGTATTCTGATAGGGCCCGCAGTGATGTCATGGATAGATAGATACAGAAATGAATATTAAGTAAAATAATAAATAGATGTGTGAAATACTTTAAAAAATTAAATATAAGTAGTCCGCATGTCTGCACCCGACGTAACATCAGTTACTTGTCTTTCTTTTGTTATTTATAGGTAGATAACAGTTATAGGTAAGCGTATTGATAACAGATCACTTTGCCTGTCATGTAATTGTTCTGTCTGCGCTTCAGAAGACCACACATCTTACATTAAAAAAATAGCGTCGTATAAACCAGTATAAAAAGATAAACTTTATTTTGGAATCAACATATTTCATGGCTTAAAACAGCCAACACAATCGCAATCCCAATAATGACCAACTTCATTAAACGTCAACAATTAAATTAGGTGCGTCAACCAGCGGTCTGCACATCGCATACCGCGCAGTGCGGTTCTTTTGTATGTCCGGAATATCGACATGGAGATATGTCGTGTACTAATTATAATAATACTGAACTAGTGAAGCGAGTACCGCATGGTATTAGCGTCAAAATAATATCAATCCTTTTTGCTACATCATAATGATGGATCATGACAGTTGCTGTGCTGTTAGACCGCAACGATTATAATAGATGATCTGATTTGTTATCTGGTCAAGCGTTTTAACGGGAGCCCGAAAATCAATTATTCTTACGTTTTTAGGGTTCCGTACCTCAAAAGAAAAAACGGAACGCATAAGGATCACTCGTGTGTCTGTCTGTCTGTCCGTCTGTCACAGCCAATTTGCTCCGAATCTAATGGACCGATTAAGATGAAATTTGGTACACATATGTATTTCTGTGACCCAAACATGAATGTGTAACGTAAATAAATGAATTTTGAATATAGGGGTCACTTTTGGGGGCAAACAATTTCTTGTTTGCCCCCAAAACGGCAAACAAAATTTAAAAAAAAAACTTAAAGCAAAACTTTTTTTTAATTTTCATTAAACAAAAGTTTTGCTAACAGTACCATGTGATATATCAAATGAAAGGGCTTGTTGCGAGGATCTTAAGCATATTTTTTATATCATTTTAAAATAAAAACTTTCAAAAATCTTTAAGAAAATTGATGAAAATTTACCATTCGGACTTATCTCCGAAACTACTGGACCTAAAATTTTGAAAAAAAAAAATACATAGTATGGCTCTTTACTCATAGATTACATGAAAACCTAATAAGAAGTCTATGGTCTTAAAATAACATGGTAAATCTCTCAATATTGAGCGTACAAACTTACAGTTGTGATGTATGGGAGAACATGTTTTTCAACTACAAGGTTTAGTTTGTTCTTGGGATAAATAAATTCATCTCAACTGCGGAACCTTTCATTGTGCGTAGTCCGACACGCACTTGGCCGGTTTTTGTTATTTTAATTTCGCGGGCTACCCTGGCGCTTTCGCTATCAATGTATTAATTCTGACGTCCTGAACTTTTTTTTAACAAAATCCTTTATCTTACTGTTAGGTTTTAGAGGTAGGTATGAGGAACAGAGTGTAAAGTTCACTCATCCTCTATAGAAAAGTAATAAATCAATAAATAATATTTTTTTTATTTCAGAAAAAACACATTTCGGCTTCACAAAAAAGAATTTCGAGTAAAAGATTATCATTACAGAAAAAGTGTATCGTTGGTGCCTGTACTAATGAAAAATCATTGTATCACAGACACCAGCACCTTCCAACAAATTAGGTTAAACAAAAATTTAAACCAATTCAAATACAAGGGAGGATCCTCCGACTAGACGGGTGTCGGATCTGGCGGGCAACTGCCCAACGATTGATGTCGGGAAAGTTATATATATGCTGTTCACGCGGTAAACTCTAATTGCGCGATGCAGAATTTGTGTGTCAGGTCTTTGATGCTTGGCGGGAGGAAACGCCCGGGTGTCACCATTGTGTGGATCGCCCGGAGGACACGGTGGAGCATACGGTGGAGATCTGTCCAGCTTGGCCCAGCCTGGCGGAGCATCGCCGTGTCCTCGTGGAGGCGATTGGCGGCGGTGATCTCTCGCGTTCGGCCCTGGTTCAGGCCATGGTACGGAGCGAGAGGAAATGGGAGGTCGTCACCTCCTGCGAAGCGGTAATGCTCGCGAAGTAGGAGGCGGAACGCGTGAGGGAGAGGCAAAAGGTCTTTGATGCTTAGTTCGCATGTGGGGATGTAGATGCCGCCTCAGCTTATTTGGATAGTATGTTTCCTGAAAGGTGGCTCATAGGTTGGACCAGGTCATTATGAGGGATCGTCATGCATGTGGGATCATGGAAGGCGCACAAGATCTCATGACCCCGGTCTAAGAGTGGGAAGGGAACACCGGGATAGTTTTTAATCAGTAAGAGTCTGACAGGGCGGAGGACATCCATGAGGATTTTCCACCCGGAACAAAAAAAAAAAAAGGTCAGTCAGTATGACTAACAGCATTTGTTATGTGTGAAACAAGAAACTCTGGATGAGTTTTTTGTTGCGTTACAAGTAAATAGCGGTATGTAATCCACTCTGAAAAATACTGCAATAACTATTTCTATAACTAACATTTACTTTCATTTATTTAACGTTTACGTCCTGTATCTTCCACTCGAAAAGCTTTTAAGGGTAATCAAATGAAAACAATCTAGAAGTATTACTGAACAGTTCCAATTTATTGAATGAAACAAACCGGCTAATCTATATAAATAAGAAAAGGAAATTCTGTTCGTTGGTAAGGCATCACTTGTGAACGGCTGGACCGATTTGGCTATTTATGGGGTTCCGTACCTACCTCAAGAGGAAAAAACGGATCCCTTATAGGATCACTCGTGTGTCTGTCTGTCCGTCTGTCACAGCCAATTTTCATTTTTTTTTATATATGTTTTTAAAATAAATACTTTTAAAGATATTTAAGAAAATTGATGAAAATTGACCATTGCCCCCCCCCCTTATCTCCGCAACTACAGAGACAAAAACTTTAAAAAAAATACAGAAAATAGTTCTATACTTATAGATTACAGGAAAGTCTTACTATCTTAAAATAACATGGTAAATTTCCCTGCCATTTCAATTTTAATTAGAATTATAAGGTACTAGATATAATGCAGTCTTTTTAGTATCCATTTCATTAAACATTGTTCCTCAGAGATAATTATCGGTTCCTAGTAATATCACTGAAGTAATATCATATGTCCGTACTATTAAATTGCAGTAAAACGATATTGCATTAAAGAAGCCACAGTACCTACCGTTTGTAACAATACGATACCAAAATTCATATCGAAATATTGATTTGATTGAACACGAAATAAGCGGATGTGCAGTACCAACACACAAACACAGAGCCGACGCTAACCGAATATGCAAAGGCATGTATGTTATTGAATGCATGGAAATAGGGATGGTACCTAGACGGAATTTACGTGAAATTGATAGTAGGTACAGTGCCTACCCTTTGACGGATTTCAACTAAACACATAATTCAAATCAATTGATTTCAAATGAATATTGATGTGTTAATGTTTGTGTGGGTGATCAAATTAGTTGCGCTACCTTATAATAAAAGGAATTCACTCTCAGCAATATGTGTTAACCACTATATATGAGGAGATAAGGAGGCGTGTTCTTTTATTAGTTTCTAACTTTCTTATTTTGCTCTCGAAAATATTTACGAACATTTAAGACTCAGATACCAAAGCATTGTACTCACAAAGCCTACAATATAAAAGAAAATCCTAGTGAATTTATTTTATAGACAGCAAAGAATTTTAAAAATATATTCGGTTATGGTAACCCCATACAAGGGGCTTCCCACACAGGATAGAATATGTTTGTGACGTTGCACAGGGCGTAATCCTCTAAGCGTCCAAGCGTCCATGTGTGGCGGATCGTACACAACAGATCTGCGACCTAAAAATATATTTTTATTCATCCGATAAGCTGCTTGAGGAGTGGTCCACACAGTTTGTGTTCTGTGTTAAAACCTTCTTTGTTGTAACTTAAACTCTCTTGTATTCTTTAAGGCCAGTGTGCTGTGGCGAATGTATTGTGCAAATTCTTTAAAGGAGTCTTTTGTGTGACTGTTCGTTCGTTTCTGTTAACCCCTGGTTCACACTTGTATCATTTTGGTGTAAGTAACCTATAAGATCTCCGTCGCGTGGCACCGCATTGCATAATTATCGTTAGTTTTGACGCATGACGTTACAAATGTGAGCGTATCATTTTGCGTCTAAACTAGCGGTAATGATATAACGCAGACGGAGATCTGACACACCAAAACTATACAACTGTGGACAAGGTCTTAAACGACTAATGAATGATAGGGTTTCACTCGTTTCCTCTCATGTCCTTAGGGTGTTAAAAATGACCGTGATCACGATTATGGGTACACCATTCATAATCTTTATTATGAACGTTTAACTTAAAAAAGTAGCTGTGAGTTTTTTAACGGTGTGAAAACATACCTCGCATAGCCAGCAATCTTTTCATTCCAAGTTATCTTGTAAAATAATCGCTAGGCAAAGGCGAGCAAAAATCTTCGTATTTTTTATTAAGAAAACTCTTTTATCGAGAAAATAAATGAGACTTTTACAAAAAGAGATACTAAAAACAACGTCAAAGCGATGTTCATGTAGGTACATCTCTGCCGGTACACCGGGATGGGTCGTCATAGAGACCAACTGGATCCCATTGAACAGATTTACCCTTATCTGATATTGTGAGTTGAATAGTTTATTCTACAAACTCGAGCTAAGAGCTCCTTTAGATATAAATCTTATTTTACTGTTGGGGTTCTATACAAAAATGATAAAAGGTGTCCCTTGAAGGTGGAACGCGGATGTCTCGTTTGTCGCGTCTAAATCAATCAATCAATCAATCAATCATTTATTCATAAGTTCACATATAAATTACATAAAAGTTACATCATAACAAAGTTACATATTAATAGTAGAAATGTAGAAAAAAATTAAACTATGCCTAAAATAAATCTAGTGTATAACTTATATAATATTGATTAAAGGCCCAATGAATACAATAGCGACCTGCCTGATGTAGGTTTATTCAAACCTGTGTTTCAGGCCATCACTTAACAACGCTGAGTGATTCAGTGGACTATTATGTTACTGTACATAGAGCTATCATTGATACATAATAAATTTTAAATAAAAATGAACTTAACATTTAATAAACTCATTGCATAACTTCTAGCAATTTTTCTGTGTCTGAGTAATTAAATGTCAGTAGGTATGCACTCAACATTTCACTACACTTTTTATAATTTACACTATATATATTTACCGACTTATTGATTTTATTATATAAGAACGGACCTAAAAATACATAAAATTTATTTATAAAAGTATGTCTGGTTTGAGGCTTTATGCAAACTAAGTCTTTTCTTCTCTTATCAATAGGTGTTGGGATATAAGGAAGTTTATTATGCTGGTGTAGTACTATATTCAATATAAATAGTTGACGCACGGTTAAAACCTTGCATGCCGTGTAAAGCTCATGTGTGGGAAATCTAAATGGGCGAAAGGTGGCTACCTTAAGGATAGCTCTCTGCGCACGTTCTAATGGCAGTAGGATTGATTTGGCAGCCCCACCCCAGGAAGTTATACAATAAGTGAGAATGGATTGACACAAAGCTAAATAGACCTGTTTAATTAATTTGTAGTCCGAAATATATCGTAAATTCTTAAAAATGTATATTAGTTTACGCATTCGAGTGCATAACAAATCAATGTGTTTACGGAAATTCAGATTTGTGTCAATCGTTACACCAAGATATTTCATATGATCGGTTTTTGCTAAACTGGGACAGTTACATGCATCGTCAGCATACGTGCCGCACTTGTGCGCATAAATGTTTATGTTAGTAGTTGGCAGGTTAGTGTTTCTCATAGTAAATAAAATGTGTTTGGTTTTCTCTGCATTTAGTGTTAGGAGATTTTCATGTAGCCAATTAGACACTATATTAAAACCGTTCTGGGCTTGTTTATATACCTCATCTCGAGATTTATCTGAAAACAATAGAGCCGTATCATCTGCATAAGACATTATGACACCATTTTGGAGCGTTAAGCTGCACAGGTCATTTATGTATACTAGGAATAAAGTAGGGCCCAAAATACTCCCTTGTGGTATTCCGTAATTACTATTTCGAAGCTCAGAACTGACGTACTGACCAATTTTGACACATTGTTTGCGGTCACTAAGATAATCAGAAAGTAGTGAAAGCGTTGTCCCTCTTATTCCGAGTGCTTCAAGCTTGTCTAATAATAAAGGACAAGAAATTGTGTCAAACGCCTTGGCGAGGTCTAGGAAGATCCCAATGGAGTGCATGCCCTTATCCAAATTAGTTGTTATATAATCCGTCATTTGATGTACTGCTTGATTAGCTGATTTTTTGGGCCTAAAGCCAAATTGTCTATCTGAAAGCAATTTGTTATCTTCTAGGTATTTCATTAATCTAATATTAATGATTTTCTCTAGGATTTTGGAGAGCCCTGTTAAAACAGAAATGGGTCTGTAGTTATTAACATATTTTTTGTCACCAGTTTTATATACAGGTGTAACCACAGCTTTTTTAAGCGACTTAGGGAATATACCCTTAGTCAAGCATAACCGAAAAATATGAGTTAACGGCGGAGCAAGTAGGAATTTGAAATGTTTTAGTATGTTGTTTGATATGTCGTCCCACCCAACCGCGCAAACGTCCTTTAATCCAGAGATAATTGTTAGTACTTCATCGACATCCGTATCTAGTAAGACAAACGATTTAAGTGTGGGGAAAGTTTTAAGATGGTTTTGAGGGAGAGAACTTTTAGATTGTATGGTATTTTCTGCTAAAATTTTGCCTACGTTAGAAAAATAGAAATTAACTCTATTTGCTGATTCGATTGGGTTGTTCTCTATTGTCAATAAGTCAAGTGGAGGTTCTGATTGTTTTGTTCTAAATGTATTTGTTTTTATATATTTCCAAATCAGTTTACTATTTTTGCCTGCTTTCTGCAGTTCTTTTCTATCAAATTCATTTTTTATTTTTTTCAAAAGGTTATTGCAGAAGTTTCTATATCTTTTATAAGTAATGGAAAGAATTTCATTTTCAGGCTCAAGTTTGGTCTTTATGTGAAGTTTGTCTCTATGCCTAATACATCGAACAAGTCCGGGTGTAATCCATGGTTTAATACACTTATACTTCTTTGGCGTTATTTTAGCGACTGTATGTTTTATTATTGCAGAGTGAAGTGAATTTATAAAATAATTAATAGAAATGTTTGCATCGGTAGAATTATAAACTGGGTCAAAATTAATATTACGTATGTCTTTCTCCAGGTGCGTCATATTGACTTTAGTATAGCTACGTAAACAATTTTTTCTGGGTAACGAAACTTGTAATGTTAGTAATACTGCTTGGTGATCAGTAAGCGAAGAGTTAGTAACAAATGTTTTGGTTGGGTTATTTGTTTTTATAATGAAATGATCTAAGCATGAACCACTTTGATGCGTGGGGTGGTAATGAGCTGGTAATAGTCCGTGGAATGAGCAGATATTAAGATAGTTATGTGCTTGTAAATCTATTTTCCCGGAAGCAATGTCGATATTGATGTCCCCCATGAGTATTATGTGTTTAAAAGTTGTAAGACTTTGTAACTGTATGTTTAGTGAATCTAAGAAATTTGCGACATTTTGAGAAGGAGGTCTGTATATAGCCATAACCACCGTATCCAAACCAATTTTGATGAGTAAGCAATTACTATTTTGTAGCAAAGGTTCTTCTACAGTTGTACTTAAATTATTGTTAACAAATACAACTAATCCATCATTCTGGTTGATGTTTCTGTTGGTTTTATGCGAGACATATCCGTCTAAAGATGGAACAGCTGTTTGGTTTGACAACCAACATTCTGTGAGGACGATAATGTCGCAAGTTATACCCAAGTTCTGTAGCAATATTTCAAAACCATTTATATTTCGATTAATGCTGCGAATATTTTGTGTAAGTAGGGTCAGTGGTTTCTCTCCCAAGGGAAAGAGGCGTTTACACTCATCAATATTACAATTTATAGCTTCAGACACAGAAAATTGATCTAGGTCACTAAGTAATTGATTAGTCATGGTAAATAAACACCTAACAAATGTAAATAAACAAAAAACTACTACTAGTGTGCTTAATATATAGGTTAATCGGTAGCGCTCTTAGGCGCCTTCATAATCTATGGAATGGATATAGTTGTCCTCGGCATTTTTTCGTGCTGGACAATTTACATCACCAGTTTTATGATCCGATTTTCTCTTAAAACGTTTGCACGTCGCACAGTTGGGTGGACTGGATTTTGTGCTACATTCCTTAAAAGAGTGGCCAGTCTCTCCGCAGTGATTGCACGTCGGGCTAGTTTCACGGCAGAACTTGGCCGCGTGACCGAACTGCTGGCAGTTAAAGCATCGAGTAACGATCGTGAAATCTCGTACTGGGCATGACGTCCAATTAATGAATATTCGTCCTTGATTTACTAGAATCTTCCTGATGCTAGCTGGCACTTCTAGTATGTAATTGCAATTAGGGAGGTCTTTTTTTCCTGATTTGTGGCTCAATTTAACTTGATCTTCAAACGACTCACGAGTTGTATTGGTCATCTTATCTGAGAGGTTTTGCTCGTAGATGCAATCAATAACCTCCTTATCAGTCAGGGCTACTGGGACTCCAATAACAGTGATTCTTGGGCGCCGTTTTGATGGTTCTTCAACCTTAAGGCCTGAAGAAACGAGTTTTTCTAAGCTCCTGAGCTTTTGAATGTCCTCTTTGGAGTCGGTACTAATAAGAACACCTCCATTTTTTACTTTCTTAAGGCCACGAACATGTAGTTTAAGCTCCCCGGGCGAAATAATTTTCTGTACGAGAGACTTGGTATCGTCACTTGTTTTGGTCTTGTCGTTGGGATATATAGCAACTGAGCTTAAATTTGCTGGGCGCACAAAGTTATCAGAGCCTTTTTTGACCATATTAGCATACGAAAAGGGTTCTGAAGGGTTTGAAATGCCTTCAACTACTTCTTTGAACTGTAGGAGAGAGTTCGCGATGTTCTGTTGTTGCTGTAGGTGCTGAATGGTACTATGGGCTTGAATGGTTTTTTGCTTTAAGGCTTGATATAAAACAGCCATCTGAGATGCGCCATGTGAGACACTACGGCAAAGATTGGCCACACGAACCTTTTGTTCCGCGATCATTTTTCCGTCAGCGACTAAACTGCATACTTCACTTAGGATTTTTTCCATGGACCCCATCCATTTCTGTATCTCCGGCGTAGAAATAACTTCAGCTGGTAGCTCATTCTCCAAGGGAGGTGGTGGATTTGGGTCAACAGGCTGGAAAGCTTGAGTTGGTGTCGGCGGAGGACTCCGCGCTACTAGATGGCTACGGCCAAACGGGCTAGATCCTGTGTTAGACATATCCAACAGAGAAACTATTAGATACACTATTTAAAAATACTTTAGTTCATTCTTACACAGTCAGTAACCTCGTAATAATCACTCGCGACACTCATTTATCACTGACGACGCAAATAACTATAACAATTTGTATTTGTAATCGATTATTAGTATCATAATAAGCTAAGCAAGATACGTCCGCGCAGTCAGGCGAATCAATCGCTATTTTCTAAATGCGTATCCTAGACCCAAAAATTATAATAATTTTACAAAGGAATGATTTTACACCTCGTTACATCATCGTTTAGTTACGCGTGATGGATTTTAATAATGATCTATGTATAAAAATGGATGTTGGTATATATGGATTGATAATCTCGAAACGTTTGACCAATCACCATGAAAGTTGGCATATATACGTATTTTTTGCCATAAAGAAACCTCGGTTTCTTTATTCTGACATACACACGAAGGAAGCCATGAGCAAAAGCTAGTACCATATTATAAGAAACAAGTAGGTCCCCGAAAATTACGAGTTCATTAGTAGAGATACCATATTATCAAACAAGTGTCCAAATTAATGCGTACGTAATAAGAAATCGTTGTCGCATGAATCCGGGATATTACTGACGAACGCCGTACGTAATTACTATACCTACCTAATTAATACGACAAAGTAACTCTGTAATTTGCTGGTTTTTCACAAATAAACAAATGCAGAAACGTAATCCGAGTTCATCTGAAATCTTCCACGATGAATTTAATAACAAACAAGGCAACGGTTGGTGAAAATTGAGATTTTTCATTTCGAAGGATTTTAAAACAATCATCTTATTGAAACACTACGGCAAGTGACGGTGCGAGGAAATACAGAAAGAAGCAAATTATCTCTATCTGGCTAATTGTCGACAGATCAAAGAGGAGGGCGGGGGGATTTGCTAGGTAAATCCGAGTCGGTATTTTTTTACAGAACAGGGGAGGGTCGCGGCCGCGGGCGCCATTCGCAATTATTGTTATTACAAAGAGTTTGCCTGAGCCGGCTCACGACTCGAGAATTTTTACTGAAATCATCCTCACAACATCTAATTGCAGCGTATATTTTGTAAATTTGAAGCAACGTCTAGCCGTTACTTAAACAGGATTCATTAGTAATATGACATACGTAATATAATCGTTTTTTTAAAAAACCGCAGCTGAGAAGACTCGTGTTTGCTCAAAGGACGTCAAAAATAAAGCAAATATTATCTATTAAGGCTTACCGATGAATACGAAGATCTGATGGTGTGCGTAGCGCAGCAGCATTGATATGGACACCGTCTGCAAAAAGAAAAACACTGTAGTAAAATTGTTTGATAAAGGTCTGATTTTTCAATACTCAGATAGTATATGACAGTTTTTAATAAAAACTGACATATTTATTATTTTTCTTCTTTTCGTGTGGTTAGTGTCAGAATTTTAAAGCCGCCCATGGGCCTCTAACTTGACTTCACATGCCGTCGAGAAATATCTCTCAGGCATGCCGGTTTCCTCACGATGTTTTTGTTCACCGTTTTTTAAAGCAAGTGATAATTATACAATACGCACATGAATCCGATAAGTCAGAGGCGCGTGCCTTGAGGTATACAGAAAATAATTATGTTCGACAACCTCATTTATCTACACTAAACCTACTAATTTTATAAACGCGAAACTTTTTGAGAATGGAAGGATGGATGTTTGAACTACTGAAATAATTTGAATGAAATTTGGTACACAGATTATTTAAAGACCTAATTCAAATTAAAAATATTTTATTTCACATAAACCTACAAGGGCACTTATGAAACGTCAGAAGCTAGGTGCACGGTTCCAATTGGTCGCTTCCTATGGAGAAGAGCCGGCAAGAAACTCCACGGTTACACTTTTAAAAATAAGTGTTAATAGGTATGAGAGGACAGTGTAGGCCTATCAACAAGTACCAGGTACTTAGTAAAATATAAAATAGTCCACAAGTCAGTCTACAGCCCACAACGTTCTCACATTCACAAAATCTAAAAGAAAAGAATCTATATAAAAGATTAACAAAATAATAGAAATAAGGACCTATTTAAACCAAATGACATGATTGCCACTACAGCTGTAACAAATATAATTTGATTTAAAAAATATATATAGAAAATTGTAGGTATATAATGTCAAATAATGAAAAGATTATGTCAAGGAAGTATGTTAAAAAAATAAAATAATCATCGTAATTTGGGAGCACCTGGGTTAACGCATAGTATATTTTTGATCCCGATATTCCCACGGGATCGAGACTTGTGAGTGAAACGTGAGGCGCTGCTAGTTATCAATACTCTCATAAAAAAGCTAAAGGGTTTGTTTTTTGTTTGTTTGAACGTGCTAATCTCTGGAACTACCAGGATTTGACAAAATCTTTTTGATATTTTTTTCATTTGATAGCCCAATTCTTGAGGAAGACTTAGGCTATTAAATATCACGCTGGGACCCTTAGAAGCCGAGCAATTACCGCGGGCAGACAATGCAAAGTGAAGGGGTGGGTCGGGGATCAAGAAATTTCACGCGACAGAGTCGCGAGCAGAAGCTAGTTCTTCAAATAAAAGTAGAAATAAGTCTAAGAAATCAGATCTTGCTCTTTGAGATGCTCCGGGGAAATATATCCTAAGATAATTAGAGAAAAAAATATTTACCAACTCAACGTAGCGTGGAGTTTTTAATTAACTTCACTGGACAAGTAACATGTATCAATGAATTTTCGCAGTAACTGTTCTTTTTTTTTTACTTTGAAGAATTCTTCTTTTGCTGTTTATTTAACTTTCAAATACAATTTTTACGATGTGCCTTTTGCAATTACATGCTACACTTTGTAGTCCTTTATCACGTCGAGCTGATACTCCCCAATAACGAAGCTTTACTGTGGGAACAGTCCGTAAAATGTTCCCACAGGGGTCCCAACAAAGTACCGTGTCCAAGCCACAAAATGAACGCTGTTAATAAAACGTAACATAAAATTGAAAATTCCTGTAGCTTTCAATCGTATACAATGTTACTGCATAAGGGTACATTTAGGAGGGCCAAACCCACTGTTACTTAAATGGATTCAATCTGCACTAAGCGTTTCGTTAATGAAATTCAATCGCGGCGAGGCGGTGCGGGGAGCAAATGATGTGGCGAAAAGATTGATAGCGGCCTCAGGGACGGGACGAGCTACCTTTAGGTACGTGTTGTACAACTTGTGAGTTGTGCTGCTAGTTCGGTCAGCGAGCTCGGTTTCACCAAGAGATAGCAACGTTAAAGTCTTTAAAGGAAAATCAGTATTTCGATGTGCCTTTTTCTTTCTGCCGAAATGTTTGATTGTGAAAGCTGCAGCATACATGCACATTACAATCAGCCTAGACCTCTTTTATACATCAGATTTGGGGTACTCTTAAAGTTACATGTAAAAACTCAATTTAAGAAAATTCTCGAAATTTCATAAGCTGAAATACATTGAGCTCTTAAATACACCTAAGACCAAAGTCATGCAGGCTTGTAATTGCATTTTTATAACCAGAAGCTTATCGAGAAGTTTCGAACTATTTTCGTGTAGGTCCGGGCTGCAGTGTGACGGTGCGCCGGACCGTGTGGTTGCCGCAACGCAATGGGCCGGACGTAATCCTCCACCGAGCTGTTAGTTTTTACGGCACCGTAAAGTAGAGAGCGGCTCACATCGATCGTCTACCACAGTTAATATTAAAAGGCATAGTGGTTAATGCCCCGGCTTCTGTTTTTATTATAGGTCCCAACAGTGATCGATCAAACGCGAGTTCCGACAAACGCCGCATTGTTCCTGCTCCCAAGTTCGGGGTTGGATTGTAACCATTCGGATTTACCTTGATGAAGCACTAGTAACGATACAACTTTCGAACGAATTGAAACGTGGATACGGGAGTCGGTAGGTATTCCACAAATTCTCATGCCAATAATAATATTGGAGTAACTTGGGTTCGCAAACATGAAATTATGTTTGATAAGAAAAACTTTAATTCAATTTTGTGTGTACTTATTGTTTTATTTATACAGGAAAGGCAGCACCGTATAAACATTTTCTTTCCGTGTTCTCTAATAATATATTCAGGAGTTAATCTATAAAAATCATATAACAGCTTATTAACAAACAATACTAACATGTAACGATACCATTTAGTAACCAATTAATAAAACTACGTCACAGTTGGCTTGACACCTGTGTTCCATTCGGCAACTGTATTGAATCTGTGTCCTGGCTGGATTTAAGCGCAACAACGGAATAGCCAAATTGAGTTACGAAAATCTTTTGACCGTCCTAACGAGTCAGGAGTCAGGGCAGACATTAATAGATATCTCGCATACAGCGTTCCCAATTCACTTTGAGATTTGACAACGCATAGCAACTGAAACCGGATATGTGTTAGGCAATACGTGGGCCGTTTGACAATTGACTAATGCAATTTCTCCGACGAGTGACGTCGGCCGTGGAATTAGTTCCCGAAACGTATATTGCATGTAACCTGTCACACACAATGCCGGTATCATACCGCACATGATACACACATTGACAAATAATGGAAATCAATATTAATATGATATTGTTGTTCATTAATAACTATGTGGCTATGTGGGACATGAAATAGAGCTTGCAGGGACATTAATATGAAACTAATACCTAGTTCTCAGTATTCCTGTTTGCTACGTCGATATCACTTATTGACATGTGTCAATAACAAGCACCTACAACGAGAAGAGACTTACATAAGTTGTCAAAAGAATATTTTCAGACCGTTTGCGAAATCAAGCAACTTAAATCTATATTTGTAGCGAAAAATATTAAAATCTTTGAAGCGTAAGAAGTACTGCGAAAAGAACTTCCTTCATATAAGTTACAAAAATAACATTAATAGATCTCTCTCTTGTGAAACGAAGGCTTTTCAAATCTATTTCAAGCAATAACATTTAAACTTTTAGAACTTGAAAACTTGTTTTTCTTTATGTTATAAAAATGAAATTTTACATTTGCCAAACTGTTCGGAAATAAAAGGGTTAATTTTTCTATTTGAAGCAAAGCAAAACGTGACAGGTAAAACGGCAACGTGCAAGACTGAAAAAACGTGTTTACATAATGTTTTTCAGAACTTCAAGTATATCTGGATTTATTTGAAGTCCGATAGTTATGATCTAATCAAGATAAAGTTTGGATTTTAAATTAGCCTGTGACCTCCGAGTTTGTTTCGATAATTCTTCACAGAATGGTTGGTCAGACTTCATCTGGTTTTGTAATATTAATTTTTTGACGAGTAAAATTTTTGATAAAAAAAACGAATTTACAAAAATAAATCATTATTATTTATCAGTTTTTCTGTCATCTCAATTATAAAACGACAGAATCTCAAGAATCAGAATCAATTTATTTCAATATGATAATGCAATAAATAAGAACCAACGTAAACAGATATTGGAATAGGAAACCTAAAGCGACTTCAAAATGCTTCCTTCATTTTAAAAACCACAGAACAATTTAGAAGAAGTTTTTTTTTTTTCGTTTTAATGCAATTGCATCCTCAGCCCGTTTAGTTTGCATAAGTTGTGGAAGTAATCTGAGCAAAATGGATTACTATGGCTTGGCTTCGGGTTCCGTTAACAACTACTGAAAACTGCTAAGTATCGTATTATTTTTCCCGTCGTTTTTGATAAAATAATCAAGAATTTTACCACTATTATTTATTCAAGAAAGTTCGGATAATTTTACAGAAATCGATCCAGGATCTACGAGAGTTTCTTTTATAAGAAGTTTTTTGGATCCATTCCTGTACTTTGCATTGTGCGCCAGTCTGAGTGGTCCACATTTTACTAGATTAAATGTACGTAGGTACTTCTGCATCTTATACCAGCACGCGCTGCATGACACACAATAGAAACAGGTTTTGTCGACGTAAGAACAGACAAAATGACAGATACGCAATCACAATCTGTCATTTTGTCTATTCTTCCGTCGACAAAACCCGTTTCTATTGTGGTCATGCTACGCGTGCTGCAGAACATTAGGAATTACGACACAAGTGTCCGACACTTGTAAACAATTCCTGCACTAAATTCAGCGGAATGCAACCAAAACTTCCGACATCACCTGAGTTTCAAAACACAGAAATGGCTATTCACGTAAGGAGTTTTGTAAAACAAACATAAGGCAGGTTACAGTCTGAGCGGGCGTCAGAATTTGGAACCGTAATAAAGTTTGAAAGGGCCATAAAAGAGCAGTAACTGTAACTCGGCGAGAGAGTCTGATTTTAGTGGGGTAGGGACCGCGCCTCGCGATAACCTATTAATTGATCTGTAATGTCTTTGTGAAATGCAACACGCTCTTGTGACACGTTTTTGGATTAAAAGAAAAGAAAGAATGAAGAACTGAGTTAGGTTGCGTTTCCACCAGAGATGTGCTAGGCCGCTGAGAGGTGCGAGGATGCGTAGCGATGCTGTGAAACGGTGCTCAGATGAGCGGTGCGAGGATGTGTAGCCGGCTCTTTTCAGATGCGATTTCTTGGTCGCGTGCATACCTAGCACACATCCCTCGCACACATCTCTCGCACACATCTCTCGCACTCATCCCTCGCAATCCATCGCTTGTTTTTTTCGTACAATAACCTCGCTCCGTTAAGCCGTTTCCACAAGAGCTGCGCTGAGCGAGGCTAGGTAAATGAAGCGATTCTATTGGTTCTTAACAAACACATCCCTCGCTACGCATCCTCGCTCATCTCTGGTGGAAACGCAACCTTAATGTAGCATTTTTTTTCATACCTATAAAATCTAGAGAATTTGCGTATCAATATGTAGAATAGAACGTCAGCTGTTTTTTGTAATCGAAAATTCATAATTTAGAGCTTATTTTTTATTGCTTCAAATAAGTACTTATAACCAGTGATTGGATATTCAGATGCATATTTACCTAAAGTTTGTGTGTTGACTAGTATGGAGTGCGCTTAGGTACGGGAAAAGATTTATTTATGTTTTTTAACCACGACGTAGCTTTTGGCCTTAATCTCACCGATGGTAAGTGATGATCATGCCGAAGGTGGAAGCGACCTTCACCCGGAATCCTCAACCACAGAGGAACTGGTTTACAAAACTTTTTTTTTTTAATTTTCTTTTTTGCCCCTCAACTGACATATTTAAAATTGATTTATTTACGTTACACGTCCGTGTTTGGGTCACAGAATAACATATGTGTACGAAATTTCAACTTTATCGGTTTATTAGATTCCGAGCAAATTGCTTGTGAAAGACAGACGGACAGACAGACAGGCAGGCAGGCAGGCAGGCAGGCAGGCAGACAGACAGACAGACAGACCGACAGACGGACACACGAGTGATTCTATAAGGGTTCCCTTTTTTTTTTCCTTTTGAGGTACGGAACCCTAAAAAAAGTATACGTGTGTGATTTTTCAATCATTTTTTGCCTAGTTATACATAGATTAGAACTATTAATTATGCTTAGGAATACTAACTACATTTTAAGCACACTGTATTTTTTATGAAATAAAAGTGAACCCGGGGACTATTTTTTATGAAGCCGCTTCCATACGTTTGTACCCTTTTCTGCAAAAAACATACTTAAGGTAAATATGCATCCGAATATCCGATCACTACTTCCGGACTACCTGTACGACAAGTTGAGTTGGATAGCGAGTAGACGAGAATGTGGGAGAAGGCAGTGCTCGCAGCAACTCTCGACTCAGTCTCATAGTACAGCAGCTTTTAGAGGTAGTTTCCGTTATGCAGCTTCTAAAGTGTGGAATAATCTGCCACCACCTCTTCGAGCAATAGAAACGATCGACAGTTTTAGAAGACGCCTACGGCAGTATCTCATAGATGCGCAACGGAAGCTAGACATGACCAACCTTAATGTTTCATTGATATAAATTGTATTATGATAAACTTATATATTATATTATTTATTGACGGACAGTCCTTTGTTTATTGTGCAACCATACCATTTTATTTATTTTGTAAAACACCTTTGTATAAATCTTTAATTATTTTTTAAACATAATTGTACCATGTTGATTTTATTATTAATTGCTACTCTCATCTATTAATATTATTTATTTTATTTAAATCTTTACACACATTATAAAACTGATTTACATCCGTAAGACGTACTCGTAACATAAGGTTCAGTTGAAAACCAGCGTCAGGCACTAGTTGTCTGGCATTTATGCTGAACTGGGCCTATTTGTCGCAGCCGTGAGGCACACAATACTGTTTTAAGCTTTCTGTGTTTTTTGTTTTTTATTTGTGTGCCTTAACCTGGGTCAAATAAATTTATTTTCTTTCTTCTTTCTTTCTTACTTATGACGTATGATCTATACGTGGAGACAGGCAAAAAGAAGTGAGCGGCCCGGAACTAAGGTAGGTGGGGTCTAGCAAACAAATGAATGACTGTGCTAGTCATTCATTTGTTTTGTGACCAAACGACGGAAATGCTAGACCCTATAACTAAGACTTTCCCGCACCTAAAAAATTTAGTTTGTGCTATTAACTTTGTTTTTTGTTAAGGTACTTAACGAATATTTTACTGTTCAACCACTAAAAGGGCAAAATTTTTATTTCGCAATGCCATATATTACAAAAAAAAATAAAAAAAATAAAGCGCCATCTAATCCTTCCCATTTCAACTGCAACTAAACCTTTAACTGAAACACGGTTTTCATTAACTTCAGCTATCCGACGCTAGGGGATCAAACGAACACAATGTGGAATACCTCAAACAATTTCTTTTGAAAAGAATTTCGGCTCCGCCATTCGGCGCTAGATGGCGCTAACATTAAGTTGGTAAATGTGGTTTACATTCTACCAACTTTTAACGCCATCTAGCTATTCGAAAAGAGGTTGACTACGATACGAATCCTTTGTAAAGTGTTGATTGAAAACAACTATGAAACTCTCCAGGTGAATACTTCAAAATTAAAAATTCAATTGCGTAGGCGACCACAGGTGGCAACTGCAGGCGACGTGTCGCCGTGACACGACTGGTTGCTACGTATTTCTATCAGGTCGACGTGTCGCTAGGAAGGTATTTCATACCCTGATTTGTAACATACTTAAATGACATTTGGTGTCGACTTAAAAATAACCTAATAAATAATCTAGTTACCGAGTGACTCTCACGCAGAACCACTGAATCATTATTTACAGGAGGACCATCACTGTGGTCGTATTTTAGACATTAAAGCCGAGTAATCTCCATTTTATTTAAATAGTTTTTTTTAGAAAAGACATGATTTTCGAATAAAAAATTAATAGAGTGAAAATGTTACCAATTACGTAACTGGAAAGAAAAAGATCCAATAAATCATAATATTCTGAAACAGTCAAGCATTGTCGTCGTCGTTCATGACTGTTTCAGAATATTAATTTAAATTAACATACACTTTAGGGAGCCTCCTCTTAATATTTTAAACTACAATTTAATGTTTATACATATTCTTCTTGACTAACGAAAGACATAGTTATTGCAAAAATAGTAACTGCATGACAGTAGTTTAACCCTATGTATCTGAACGCATATCTACGCGAGACACAATGGCTTTTTCTTTGTTTCTGTCGGCAGACGAATAGTTATTTAAATTATTTAAATCTATTCTTAGCTAACCCCTTAATTTTTTTATAAAAAGAATAAGCAAAAGCCGCATTGTTTCGTCAATAATATCGTAGCGATAATTATAATGTTCTGTCATTTTCTTAGGACTGACTAACTTACATTCTGTTAATTTTCAGTAGTAAAAATAAATTTTGTTTAATAAAACTGTAACCTGACTACGGAAAAATAAGTGATCTAAAAAATTGGAAACAAGAAAATATATCAGACAGAAATCATGACTTAGTTACAAAAATGGTCAAGTTAAAACCTTGGTTGCATGCCTGTATACCTTGTGGGTGCCAGGAACACCTATAAAATGATACTGCCATGCGACGACGGCTTTAACTTACATTTTTGTAACTATCTCTTGATTTGTCTGAAATCTTTTGTTTCGTACTTTTTAAATCACTTTATTTTTTCCGTAGTCGGATTACTTTTTTAAACTTAATTTTATATTTTATAATTTTCCGTTTTTCTTCTTAAGATTTGATTAGCTGCGCGTTGATATTTTAAACATGCTTCTAATGCTTATAATAGGTATTAATTTTACAGCCGCGCCGAAGTGGCTCGTAACTACTTAAAAATAATATGGGAAAGACTAGTAAGCCGTAAGGAGGGCTTACGGCGTATTTATCTTTCCTATATTATTTTTGCTAATTTTGCTTATGAGAAATTTAGCTGTACTTACGAAGACCAGCATAATGAAGAAGGCAGCGATATAGGAGCTGCGCGCCGTCAGCATCGACACGAAACGGTAGTGTTCCCCCGTGATCACGTTTCTGAAACAATACGTTGAGCGTGTGAAAAGGTAACAAAACAATATCAAATTAAGAGTGATATTTATTTCAAGGGATTTCTTTGCTTCTCACTATTGGAGCTTATACTCTTTGTGCTGCTAGGGCCTAAATAAAGCCGTCAGACAATAGCACTCTTTTTTTTTGCTTTGGAAATTATCAAATAACTTCTCCCGCTCTGGGCGGAGCGGGAGGGCATGTCAGACTCTTACTGACTAAAACCACCCGTGTTCTTTCATTTGCCATGTTGCCGGGGGCTACGATCTCCCTTTCGGACTTCTTCGCAACCCCTGCAGGCATCGGCCCAAGCGGACCCCGTCAGTTCTGCTGATATATCTTTGAGGCGCGCGTGGAACACAACGCACTGTCGACCCGGGCCTGGTCCTTACCGGAGCTTAGAATCTCACTTATAAATGAATATGATTTTTTATTGAAACTTAAGTATAAAATATGTGTTTTCGTTCATATCCTTTAACCGGATCAGGACAATGTGTATATTTTAACGGCAGGCGCATGTTTAGAGGCCATGATTATGTCAGGAAACACAGAAAGTATATGAACAAGAAGAATCTTGCTTTTTCAAACTTTGCCGCAAATGAGAGGATATAAAACTCGTCTCGGGCATCATTGCCCTACCTATACAAAAAGTCTAATAATATTGAAAACATTTTTCAGTCTCTTAAGGGCACGACCCCTTAAGAGACTGAAAAATGTTTTCACACGAAGTCGACTGATTTTGATCAATTTTGTTCATTAATTGTGAGAAAGGGAAACAGAATATAAACAAAATTATTTGTGACTTGAAAAGTCGAATTCTTAGTCTTGTACGGTGGGCTGCATCAATTGGGTACTCCACTGTACATAGCGGAAAGGGATTTTTCAAATAAATTAAGGATTCGTGGAAAATCACTAAAATTCGCAAAAGTTTTCCAAAAATTTACACGAGACTGACTTTTCATCGTTTTGTTAGAAGAAACTACTTTTGATTTTGAAAATTAAAAAAATATCATCAACATCATTATATTGTCTACTTGTACATAGGGGAACCACGTTTTCAACTTCCATACAAAATATAGCAGAAAAAAAAATGTTGAAATAACCTTTTTATTTTTTTAACCATGTCAGTAATGTATTTTTTCCTATTATTTAGGAAACCATATCAAGATATTTAAAAATCACACATTATTCTTCAGCTATCCTTGAAATATAATCAAAATTTTATTTTATGATTATACTATATCATCATTAAGGAAATCAAAGGCGAAATAAACCATATTTTTGAAAGCGCAAAAGTGATGCAACTATTAACAGGTGCTGTGACTCACACGAATGGTTTAGCACCACGAAAACTGTACTATACTTACACAGACTTAATGTTTCAATCATTTCAAGTTTTCTTACAATTAGATAAGTTAATTATTTGATTCAGGCGTGACGAGAAAGAGTCTTAAAAGGACCCTGAAAGAAATCTACTCTGGATTTCTTTCAGGGTCTTTTTAAGACTCTTTAGAAATAGCTAAGCGGAACAGGTTACTAAATATATCCACATCATCATTTTATTAGATAAGTTATTGACGAAAAAGGTTTTATTTCGTGCACGGAGCCTTAAAATTTTTACAACTGATGACGGTAGTCTCGCCTCCTAACACAGAACCCATAATTCATCAGTTATATTTAAGACCCAATCTTAAACATAACTGACGAAATATGGATTTGCTTGTACCTCTGCCCTTTCGGAAATTAACGCGTTATATTTTAATACTAAACTTATGAACCAATTACCTTAAATATCCCTTATTATCTTCCTGTTCAGCCAGTGCTTTAATAGACGCCATGAGCAAATCATCATATCCCAGAAACTCGTCAAGCACGAACCGCGAGAAGGGGTCGCCGAAGCACGCATCATTTTGAGGGTCCAATGTAACGATTTTCACTGGGATCTTAAGGCGCAGCCGAGCGCTCGGCGATAGTCGCAAAAAACCGTATTCCAATGAATATTCGAGTATGTAGTCTTCATCTGAAATTGGAGGGAGACAAAAATAGTTAGTAGTATATCCGTGTGAATTAATTTATTTGTGACTAAACTCCAATGATAATAATACGACCATTGTTAAAAATAGGCCTTTTAAGGTGGATCCGCAGTGGTAGCCCGCGAAATTCAAAATTTCTTACGGTTTTTGCAATTTGCAGGTCAGTGTCAGGAGGTATATTGATCAAAATGTGATTCGCGAACATAATAAAAAATTAAAAAATGAGCCGTAGCAGGACGCCTGGCAGATGTGAAACATGGAAATTATTATGTACAGGTAATATGCATAAAAGCATAATTTATGACAGGAAATAAATATGGCGGTTATTGGCAACCGAAGACGGTATTGAAAAAAATCACTGTACATATGCTTCATTCATATTCGACTTGCAATATTTTAATTTCTACAACTGACACTGTCATACGAGTGGCATTATAATAAGCTCATTAGTTTTTACGTCAAACGAAGCCCTTTCAATGTTTGCTTATAATTTCAAAATAAATTCTGTGTTTTTGCCTTCTCTGCGTGAGAAGAGACCTTTGGCCTGCAGTGGGGCAATAATAGGCTGGTATTATAGAAAAAAAAAGGAATTACTGAGACTCGCACAGGAAATCACAAATTAAACTAAAACACATTTAATAAAACATACATTTAAAAAAAAAAACGTAAAATTGAAATAAAACACGAAAGTCCTGAACGAGGCCAAAAGGCTCCTATCCCGGACCTTTAGTAAGCGTACGAGGAGTTATTATTATCGAATATTCAAGATTTCGAAAGGAGGTTATGCATTCGATGCGTTTTTGAACCTCTTACTCAAAATGTGAAGGTCATCCATCACTTTTAAGACATTGTCTTTTTTATCGGGCTCTTGCAAGTATGTTTTGTTTTTATTTTGTAACGGGTTTGCATACGTTAATAATGAACATAAAGTCAACTGGCTACTTGAATGGCAGTTCAAAACTTAAGTGGCAACTTCAACCTTGTATCTCGGGGATCGGTACAAAAATTATAATCGCCAATTACCTTAAGTACTAATAATGATGTATTTACGTACCTTTTGAAGAGTCGTTAGAAGCTGACCCATCTAGAGATTCCTGAAAATACCGAAAACAATTATAATTAGATTTACATACATAGATAAACTCACGCCTTTTGCCCATGGGGGTTGACAGAAAGTACAGAACGCCACCTGCTACAATCCTTACATACTCCTTTTGCTTCGCTTACTTATTAATTTTAAAAAATTAGGAAAATCGTCTACTTTTATGATTTTATAAATATGTGAGCACCATGTATCTAACACATAATTATCTGTCGTTGCTTCATTTTTAATTCTTTTTACCTATTGTGGTATAGTAATTTTATTCTAGGTGCATCGTCTTCACATATAATTATTTAAGTAATGTACGTACTAATACAAACTATTGTAAAACATTTTAAAAGAGTAAAGGTGGAGTTTGTTGCCCATTCTTCTCCATACGAAAACTACCTTTTGGAAGGGGCGACTAGAATCAATTATATTATTTTGTAAATTTTGCCGTTCAATAGTGCCATACATGGGCCTATTTGAAATAAATTATTTGACTTTGACTTTACGTTCATACATCTGGTCATATACGCACGCCGATTGAGAGTACTACGCACCTGACCTTTCTGAAGAACATCACCAATAAGGTACACAGTATACAACATGTAAATTAGATTTACTGCTTTCAATTTATGAGCCCTTACAAAAATAGCTTCAGAAATAAGAGGATGATAAGACAATACTATGTTTTTATCTTCACATTGTATATTTATGTATATGCAAGTATGTAAACACGACTACACGAGCGTCATTTAGGCAAAATTATGCTTGCATCATTAACTGTTGTGTTTTGCGCAGATACAATTTTATCATAATTGTGAGTTAATCATCGGCATAATCATTTCAGCCGATAGACGGCTTCTCGCATCCAGCGGATTTCCGCGACTTTCATCAGGTCATCGCCCCACTTTGTGTAACGCCTAAAATGAATGTCTGCCTTACCACATTGTGAGTTAAGACACATTTATTCATTTATAAAACACATTATTTTAATATAAGGTAGATATTTTTAAGTAGGTAACCTTCATGTTGATATGTAAATGAAGAAACGCTAGCTTTGATGACTTTCATAAATTATGTATAGTTCTTTAGAATAATAGCATAACATCACGCCGTTTCCCTGAAGGGTTTGGCAGAGATGTGCCCAAAAAACACCCATACCAGCGCGTCGCAAAACACCCTTTTGGATTTTCATCTCTCGGCGCTAAGCAGAGCGTGAAAATCCAGTGTGCGAAAAAATCCCGCCGCTATATTTTTACGTCTGTGCGAACGTGGGCTTATGTATAAGTCCCATGTTATATATTGGTAAATAATGTAAGTTTACCCTAAAATGGGCGTCAAATTGAATCATTCTGAGTGCACACCTATACTACCTATGACTATGTACCTACTTGTACAGTTATGATAATTATTAGGATGCGTCTATCGCATTTTGCTCATTATTTACAAGCAGCACGGTTTTACTAATTATAAGCTAACATTAAACGTTAATCTAATTGATATGAAACCTCTATTATCGATTTAAAGGCTGCGGGCACGAAACCAGCGGCGAGGAGCGATCTCCGAACGGGTCGGTGGCGACGGTACAAAATTGTTCCACCGCTAGCTCGGCCATCGCTCCTCGCCGCTGGTTTCGTGCTCGCAACCAAAGTAGTTTCTGTAGATTTTTACCTGATATTTAAAATACGTTAATTGTTCAGTCAACAAAATGGGGTTTATCACTATTGTGAATAGAGCAAGCAGTGCACTTATTGAAAGTAAATACATTTCCTTATCTTTAGTCTTTTGGAACCTGGACCTAACTCAACTGCATAATAATAATTGGATAACCCTTTATTTATAATCTTAGCCACGAGTGAATAAGCCCTTATGAAAAAACAATTGCTGTTTGTGTATGTGAGTTTAAATGTTTGTAAACGCACCCACAATACAGGAGAAATTCCTAGTGTGGGGCAACGTTTAAAAAAAAAAAAATCATGTGAATTTTTTGTTTGTGGTTCAAAGTAATCTTTTATTTTTATAAGTGTATGGTTGGTATAACCCATTCGATAAAGGGCTTATTCGCTCATGGCGAACATCAGCAACGAAGGCCTGAGGCAAACTACTAATCCATTTCACAAAGCTCCATATGGGCAAACTCTCATAGTGAAAGTAATAAATAATTCATGGATAGAAAAAGAAATTGATAGTTCTAAGAAGTCTAACAAAATATGTGGTACACTTCAAAGTAGGTTAGTCGGTACACTCGGTACAAATAACCTAACTGATAATTGATAAGATTGGACAGTAACAACAAATTTTTAATCACAATGTTTACCTAGGGTCAATGGACTCAAATGTGAAGTAAACAAAATAATTAAATTATTAAGTTACAATAAACATGTACCTTAATAACTGATAAACATAGGAATTAATGTTTACAAAAATTTACATAAGACCATTTATTTGAACATTGATTACATATCCTACATAAATCTTTTTGGGTCACATAATATTGGTTATTCATCGACAGTAACCCAGGTAATAATCCCTAACCCCATATGTCAACAATAGAGGAAAAACTCCTAAATTAGATGCAATGTATTAAAAACAAAGGAGGTATACTCACATCCACCAATTTGGAATCTCTATCAATATCCTCAACTAGTCCCATTATTCCTTCCCAAATAGACGAAGAAGGTTCTACATCTTCTCCGGACACTATGGTTGCATTGAGATCTGTCTCCTCATCTGTGCTACCTTCCCCTTCCGGCTTCACGTAAGCAGTTTCTATGACTTTATCAGGTGCAGGGGCTTCTGTTTCATCGTGAACTCTGGTGATGTTGCCATAGTCTGTTCCATCGCGGATGTAATCATCGTCGTCTATGTCATCGTTTGTTGATGACTCAATGTTGATGAACCTGGAAATGCAAATTAGACAGATGTTAACACTAGTGTATGTTATTTTGAGCAGATTTTTTTATCAATGATTCTGAAGGGTAACTAAATCAAGAATAAATGTATTGTGTCTCAAAACTGGTTTTCTGCTTGACAAACAGGCCTTATCGATCAGAATAAAATAAAAATAAGAAACAGTTTGCATAATCCATAAAACACCGGCTAAGTGCGAGTCCGACTCGCGCACGAAGGGTTACACGTGGCATACCATTATCTATAAAAACGAGCAAAAAAATCACGTTTGTTGAATGGGAGCCCCCTTAAGTATTTATTTTATTCTGTTTTTTTTTGTATTTGTTGTTATAGCGGCTACAGAAATACATCATTTGTGAAAATTTGAACTATCTAACTATCACAGTTCATGAGATACAGCCTGGTGACAGGCGGACAGACGGACGGACGGACGGACAGCGGAGTCTTAGTAATAGGGTCCAGTTTTACCCTTTGGTACGAAACCCTAAAAATATGCAAGAAAGCATAAATTTTTTATGCTAATTTATCATTGCATTGACGTAGATGACATTTTCAGAACATTGAATTTGTCTTGCAGCAATGTACCAAAATAAATTACTGATTGAAAATGCTAGATTATGACTGAAAATTTTACTTATTTTAGCACAAAATTTGTATATATGATTATTATCTTTAGAACTTAGAATAAAGATGATGCAACTGCCATTGAAATTGTCTTTACCAGGATAGGTGCAATGACTGAATAAAATTAGTTATGATAGCTATAATTTTTTCAAATCTAAATTGCAAATTAGTTAATAGCAGAAACACAAATACAATTTTTAGGGTTCCATACCAAAATGGTAAAAAAGAACCCTCAGTCTGTCTGACCGTCTGTCAATCACATCTGGATAACTCAAGAACTGATAATGTTATCAACTTGAAGTTTGGAACAGTTTTAGATGACGTTTGCTAACTATTTTGCAGAAGGGGTTTCTTAAAAATTCGAAGTGGGGCTACTAAGGCATGTGGGGTATCATATGAAAGAGCGCTATTTGCACATTCTCAAACATTTTTTTTAGGCCGATTAGTTTTCGACTTTTGACGAAAAATGTTAAAAAAATAACATTCCCCTTCTTATCACTGAAATTTGCATAGAGAAAAATCTGAAATTATTGATATCAATCAATAATTTCGATTACAGGAAAAATAAAACGATGCCTCTAAATAGCACACTTTTTCGGAAATCATCAACTTAAATTACATTAGTCCACTATAGGTCAAGAGATGGTGCTGACCTTAAACTACAATATTCTATTAAAATTCTCTGACGAATGGCTTCGCCAATGAAAATTTAAAATGGTACGGAACCCTTGGTGCGCGAGTCCGACTCGCTCTTGACCGGTCACAAAACGTTTATGGACAAGTTAAAAACACTGTTTTCAAACAATGACATTAAAGAATTACGACGACCACACTAAGACATAATAACACTAAATCAAGTGACAATCACAATTTACTTCGCATTATTGAAGGTTTAATTAACATATGCATTAATTACAAATTGAACAAAACCACATAAATAAATAATGAATACTGTTTACTGGCTGTAAAATTGAAACTAATACATGAATAGAATACAATCATAAAAACCAGGTCAGCGAAGTGTGCTAAAACTAAATACGTAAAAAAAAGACCTATGATTTATGAAGTTATGAATATCTCTTGAGTGGGGTTATGGTGCTACTAAAGATATTTCAAACTTACATGTGCAGAAAATTATATTATTAGGGCTTAGAGTTAAGTAACATTCGCAAGGTAAATATTCATATTAATTAGGAATTTGGTGACAATAACAGTATTTTGATAAAAAATATTAACATAATCTATTTTCAAGTAATCAGATATATGCATATTTTAGTCTGATCTAATCAATAGAAATATAATAAAAGAGATTCTGCTTATTAATTCCTCACTACTTAACAAACATTTAGTGTGTATCCAGACCTCATTTTCTATTTTAAACCTAGAATTCTCTATGAAGACTACATAACTATTTGATACAAAAAAATGCCTGTCATTGTCCAGTGTACAATAGTACAAAATATTTAAAAAAAATGGCTATCTGTAGTGTCAAAATAACAGCTTTTTACTAAATGCATATGAAAGTATATACAGTACTTATAACAAAAAAAAAACAAGAATATTTTTTTTTGTCTGTCTGCCTGTTTGTTACAGCGAATCTCTGAAACGGTTGGACCGATTTTGACAGGACTTGCACTGCCAGATAGCTGATGTTATAAGGCGTAACTTTAGTACTTTTATTTTAGAAAAACAATTAGGGTCTACGCGGGTGAAGCTGTGGGCAGCAACAAGTAAATTATAATAATTCTTAACAATAACTTACCCTTCAGTGGCTAACATCCCTAACATAGAATTGAGCTCTTCTTTATCCTTTTTCAGTTTCCTCTCCTTGGCATAACTCTGTTCAATAGTATAGTCCTGTGTTGGGTTCCTCATTATCTCAACTCTCAATATGCCATCCCTAGGCCATGAGTCCTTCACATGGTTCAAGCATGTTGTAGGAGATCTTGAAAATGCTATGTGTATATATGCAAGGACAAAAAACGCAACCAGTGCTTTCAACAACACAAGGAACTCAAAGAATCTCCGAACAGGCCTCGGAAATGTCCGAGCATAAGCCAACGCAAATTTAAAAAACAATGCATGAAATAACCTCTCTCTCATATTAAACAGAGGGTTTTGATTATTATTCCTATTTCTATTCATTACTGGATTTATTATGGGACCTCCGGGCAACAAGTTGTTGTCCACATTGACTCCAGGTGGCAAGTTATTCATTATCTGTGGTCCACCAGCACTCATGTCTTTGTTATTGTTGGTCTGTTTTCACCCAATTTTTTCGTCAATTTGTTATAGCAACAACATTCTAATTATCTGCAAGTGAAAGTTTTATCTTTATTAAAACAAGAATTTAACCTTTAGTATAATGTCAAAGTTAGAGGACAAAGACACAAATGATGCCAAATAAACTAACTGTTACGATGAATAGAGACATCCAATTAATAATAAATGGGGCAGTAGTCGCATGAATTATAAAATTCCAGCTCTAACTCTCAGTGGATACTGTAATATTAACGACATATGGAACGAGAAACCCCGATATAAATAAACATTGGAACAATAAAACGGAGAAAAACAATTGCTGCATTATGGGCAATCAGCAATAAATAACAAGCACCACTGATGAGGTGAATGAGTTTAGTATTCAGTCATTTTAGGCCAAAGAGTAAAAGTGGGTAACATGTTAGCATACATACCCCTGAACCTAAGTCAAAAACAGTATAATCACTTATTCATCTGTTTTTCTAATATATTTTGAGTGATTTTCAACCATTAATTGTTCTTAATATTTTATTTTAACCTCGCAATTCACTTTCTATTTGTTAATTATGAGATAAATAAAAAGGAAAACTGTCAAAATCTTGACATATCCACTTGTCACTTGACGTAGGAAGCCAAAGCGTTCGTTCAAGTCGTTGATTGGTGCGTTCATTTTGTCTATTTGTTTATGGTTACAGATAATCTACGCACATAATTTCATGGGATCGATATCTAAATTCTATGAAATCAAAAGATTTATTTCGAATTCTCGCTACGCTACAAGAGAGCTGCCTTCAATTAAGAATATAAAATATAGTTGTAGATTTTACTATTATTTCTGCCTGCTTTCTTCAGTGTATTTATTGGACTGATTCGTTTAGTTCATGAAATACCTGCTAGATGGCACTACGCATTCGTTGCATACTTCTTAAACCTGAAAAATAATAATACATAAAAACATTTAAAAAACATAACATCATGCCTGTATTTACCGAAGGACTAGGCAGAAGTGCACATAAAAAAAATACATAAAAAACAATGGTCTACTCCAGAGTTGCAACTTATTTGAAATAAGTACTTGTATGTAAAATGAAAATACAAAATGCAAAATACTTATTTTAAATTTTGTATTTAAATACTTACCTTTAAAAAAATAATTTTGTATTTTATTTGAAATACTTTTCGAGATGTATTTTATATTTATAAAATGCAAAATAATTTATTGCTAAGTTTTGCCAACATTACCACATTACCACTCTTTTCACGTAAATAGGTCAGTGATTCGACAAATACCCACTAGAGGCGCTGCAAGTGCTGCAACCTTGCGAGTCTGTGTCATTGAGATAGGAAAAACATGGAGGCGCCGCGATATTCTATACATAAATTTGCTTATACAAATATGGGTGAAATACGAACTAGAATGTGAAATTTCTTGTTATTTCACTCTTTCTAATGTGATAAATGTATTTGATAAAAGAGACAACAATATTTCAGTTGTTCCTCATAATGGCAACATTTTGTTGAGACGTAGTAACAGTTGTAGGTAAGTGCCATATCTGCCATAATATGCGACAAGTTCATGGTAGTTCTGCTGTCAAGTGGTTGTTTACTTTTTGTTTTATTGAGATTTGTGAAAAAATTACGAGGAGTTTTACTTTAAAACTACATTTATACGTTGGAAAACACCAATTCAACATGCCTGTGTGTTGTATTGTGAAGTGTGGTGCAAGAAAGAAGGAAAATCAACCTCAATTGTCTTTGCACAGGTTAGTAGCCGGTTTTCATGCAATAGTACATAAAGTGATAAACTTTCGATGAAAAAATTGCTAGGCGATCATTAAATACGGCTTAAATTTTAATATATGGGTTTATTTCCGTCCAACAGACCTTTTTATTATTTCATAATTTCATTCGTTTGTTTACAATGATATGTCATGGTGGAATAGTGTTGTACCGTTGCCGTAATAGTTTCTGATACTAGTTCCTTCGCTGCGCTGAAATGATATTGCTAGGTCCGGCCCGTGGTTTACAGCAAACTGTACTCTTTGGTTCATAGCACCGAGAGACCGTTCCACAGAGTTTTATGATGTGTATACGATTTTTTGGTTGAAGTTTAATACTGTAGAACATACATTTTATGTAACTTCTATGATTTCCGCGGCGCACGCTAATAAAGTTCCCAGTCCGCATGATTTTTTCCGAAATCTTCAACAATAATCGTCAAATTTCAGCCAATTTACACAAAATCTTAATGAATTATACACTTAAACCTTCCGCATGAATCACTCCGTCCATTAGTGAAAATTGATTGAAAATCCGTTTGTAGTTTTTGAGTTTTTCGCGTTCAGACAGACAGAAAAACAGACAGACGCGGCGGTGGACTTTGGTTTATAATATGTAAGGATGTGTATTATTCCGAATGTTCATTTATGACAAAATTGTTAAAAATTTAATTCTCTAATGCCCGTTTTCACCGACAACTAAGTGACACTTAAATGAATCCCTAAATAAAACTGCACTGTTGGATTTTCAACTCAACGCTGAGTCTACCATTGAAAATCCAACTGTGAACTTTTATTAGCGATTAATTTCAGTGTCACCTAGTGAAGGTGAAAACAGGCATAAGACTTGCATGCTCGCTCGATACTAAATATTTGGCTTTGTTTAAACGTTCACTTGCCAAACATTAGGTTTGCGTTACAATTATTTGTGAAAACTTTATTTGCTAAGTAATAATTCTATAACTGAAATTATAATTATGCGGAAAATTGTTTGGGAAGTGATAAATTGTCGATACTCGTTTTTTTCTGTTACAACGGACTATTAGCTAATATTTTTTTAGTATGATTCAACCGTGATATCTAGTAAGATTCGTAATACTATTACGTACTAGTATCGATACTCGAAATAGTAACACTATGTTCCCTGATTGACACAACCCTAGCATTGGCAGCCATTTTATGAGACATTTTGAGTTGTAGGTATGCACCTTTTTTTTGTAGGTATTTCCAGTCCATACTTATTAAATGTCTATGGTCTGTGTGCAGTGACAGAAAAAAATTAACCTTATCTGTGGAACATGACGCTACACCATTGAGATAGAAAAAACATGGAGGCGCCGCGATATTCTATACATAAATTTGCTTATACAAATATGGGTGAAATACGAACTAGAATGTGAAATATCGTGTTATTTCACTCTTTCTAATGTGGTAATCGTATCTGATAAAAGAGACAACAATATTTCAGTTGTTCCTCATAATGGCAGTGGCGTGCCTAGGGGTCAAAATTAGGGCAAGCCGCCAGATTTTTTACGATAAAAAAAAAACAGCCAGGTGAGGGATTGACTGATTTTCATATGTTGTTCATGGTACAACATTATTATAATTTTGCATAGAAAACCTTTAAAATTCGAAGAGGTCTGGCATTAGTATGTAATTGTCATAAGCGCCATCTACATTAATAAATGCGCGTAATCACACCGCTTAGCCGAACCTTTTTACCATAATTCATATTCGCTTGTCAAATGCAAAATTTTTCAATCAGAAGCCACTAGATGGATCCCACATTATCGATTAGTTGTTCTACTGCCGTACGCATAATTTTACGAGTTTAAAATTTAATGTCGATTGAAAATGTTAAAATGAGATATTACCTACTTAAATATTTTTTTATAATTTATTTTAATGACAATAGCCAACTCTAATCTTTATTTCAAAACACCTATGAAGAATCTCTTCGATACGAACATTATTGTGTTTTATGATCTCAAGATGTAATACATAAGATGGTTTATTTTTCAGTGGTTAACTAAAACTACGAATTCCATAAAAACAACCCTAGTCATGTGCTTTCATGGCACCAGCTATTCACCTACATAAATTTGTATAATAGACCATCGAATGCCTACGAGTATTTCAATATATTCTTCGACTAACAAAAATACTGTTTTTTATTTCCGAGAAATAGTTACCTACAGTAATTTGATGTTGGTTACGGTGAAGTAAAGAGTTACTTACCTATGTCAGAAAACTCAATATGCCTAAACTCAAAATACCTTTACGAACACAGTCTCCGAATTTGATGACAAAAATAACACTATAATCACTTACAAAAAAGCGCGGAATGACATCGCCGCAATAACTATCACATCATTTTAAACAATAAAACTAATTCATTACTTCAGCACGTGGAAAATAAAATACTAGTCTCAAAATATTAATTTCAAAACATATACAATAACAAATTCGTCGTCGCGTCGCACGGACTTGCAACTCACTTTACGCGGGTCAACAAAGCGGATAGTGCATTTGCGTCGTTTGCGCGAACTTAATGCCTCTCAAAATAAAAAGTACTCTGTGCGCATGTGCGCTCAAAAGCCGGGCTTTTCATTTCATAGAAATCTGCGTATATGTACTTACCAATATATCAACAAATGTAAACGTTTCTATAGCAATTTGTAGGCGAAAACTGCGAGACAGAGAAAGGTAAGGCAAGCCAGATTTAAGCCCACGAGTGTGAGCGAGAAGGCGTAATTGAATGCATTGTATTGGCGCGCAACAAAGCGCGCGGAATTTAAATTTTATTCATATGATTACTAAATGAATGATTCGAGTTCAATGAGTGCGTAGATTTGGCAACCTAGCTCAGTGCGCGCGGCAGAAAAAGCGGGGATTTCGAAATTTGGTTATTCCTATGACATGCATGATTGAGTTCGAGTTCATTGACTGTTTCTTTTTTATTGGTAGGCCTAGGTTTGTTTTTGAGAATTATGATTTTATTAGGGCAAGCCGGGCTTTTTGGCTTCTATGAAGGTACCGCCACTGCATAATGGCAACATTTTCTTGAGACGTAGTAACAGTTGTAGGTAAGTGCCATATCCGCCATAATATGCGACAAGTTCATGGTAGTTCTGCTGTCAAGTGGTTGTTTACTTTTTGTTTTATTGAGATTTGTGAGAAAATTACGAGGAGTTTTCCTTTAAAACTACATATATACGTTGGAAAACACCAATTCAACATGCCTGTGTGTTGTATTGTGAAGTGTGGTGCAAGAAAGAAGGAAAATCAACCTCAATTGTCTTTGCACAGGTTAGTAGCCGGTTTTCATGCAATAGTACATAAAGTGATAAACTTTCGATGAAAAAATTGCTAGGCGATCATTAAATACGGCTTAAATTTTAATATATAGGTTTATTTCCGTCCAACAGACCTTTTTATTATTTCATAATTTCATTCGTTTGTTTACAATGATATGTCATGGTGGAATAGTGTTGTACTGTTGCCGTAATAGTTTCTGATACTAGTTCCTTCGCTGCGCTGAAATGATATTGCTAGGTCCGGCCCGTGGTTTACAGCAAACTGTACTCTTTGGTTCATAGCACCGAGAGATTGTTCCACAGAGTTTTATGATGTGTATACGATTTTTTTGTTGAAGTTTTTAAGATGAACAATACTGTAGAACATACGTTTTATGTAAATTTTATGATTTCCGCGGCGCACGCTAATAAAGTTCCCAGTCCGCATGATTTTTCCGACATCTTCAACAATAATCATCAAATTTCAGCCAATTTACACAAAACCTTAATGAATTATACACTAAAACCTTCCTCATGAATCACTCCGTTCATTAGTGAAAATTGATTGAAAATCCGTTTAGTAGTTTTTGAATTTTTCGCGTTCAGACAGCCAGAAAAACAGACAGACGCGGCGGTGTACTTTGTTTTATAATATGTAAGGATGTGTTGGTCTTGTTCTTGCATTTTCGCAAGATCAAGACCAAGACTAAGACCAACTTATTGTAGCAAGACCAAGACCAAGACTGATCTTGCAAGATATGAGCAAGAACAAGACTAAGCCTGCGAGACTCTTGCGTCTCGCAGTTAAGTCAAACTGACATTTGGGCTTATTAAGTAGGTATTTGGTTTCAATACCGACGTTGATAGACGTTCCCCAGTATCCAATCAGGGGGAAGCAAATTAAAACAGAAAGCCTGCGCAAATATTAATGAACTTTATAAAGAATTACCTACCAAGAAATTAAAAGAGTATGTGAATATGATGAAGATGAAGATGTAATAGACTTTGAGAAACTGTATGCATGTCCCTCTACGTCATCTGGATCTGGATCTTGTCTTCAAGGCTTAGTTATTGACGAGTTGGAGGAGTAGGTACCTAAATAATCTGAAAGCCGCCAGCTCAGAAGATATTTTAGAGTGGTGGAGGACGCATGAGACGGAATATCCGATTTTATCCAAGATGGCTCGGGATTTTCTTTCAATACCTGCAGAGGGATTATTTTCTAAAGCATCATTAGTAATTAGAAAACATAGAAATAGGTTAAGTGATGAGTCAGCCAGATGGTTACTTTGTATTCATTCTTGATCAAAAGAATTAATATAAAGTAACCATATGTTAATGCTATTGTGTACTGTAGGTACTGTAATTTAATTTGTGTCCTATTTTTTATTTGAATAAATAGTAAATTGCATAGAATGTCTTTATTCTACAACTCTCCCATCCCATTCCTATAACTATCTATCTTGACAGACAATGTCTTTAAATTTTGTGGTTCACTATGCCTATATCAATTTAAGCTCAAAATGTACCTACTCTGTTACGTTGTTCTAAGATCTAAAATTCTAAACTAACGTCTTTAATAAATAGCAATAGGCTCATAGGTTATTGCAAGACTTGCGAAACTCTTGCTGCAAGACCGAGACCAAGACCAAGACTGGCTAAGTCTCGTCTTGGTCTTGCAATTGGGCAACACTAACTAGGTTGCGTATCAGCCACAGGTTCTTCGCTGGTATTTAGAATTGGTCTAATAGCTGATTTTAAATTCGGGTAAGTCCATTTACAACGATTTTTGCGGTTTATTCCGGTAATATTCACAACACAAAAATAACAGTCATCGTGATAATAAGTCGGTTCACGCCAAATCAAAGGACTTTTGAACTTCAAAGTAGGTCTTTTTTACTAGCCCATAAACGCAATGATGTTACGTAACTACAACATACAAAATTTGGGATCCATGACTTACTAAACACTTGTAATGGCGTCCCAAAGAAGTCCAAGTAGGCCTTTTGTATAAAGTCAGACGCACTTAAACGACATTCTCGTTACTTTCCGGCCCAGATGACCCCATAACACTCCTCCAGGAGAAGAATAGGGCCACCAGTACACTACACAAACACAGACGACACCCGTCTTTCCGAACCCACCGCCGAAGTCCTTCGCGATCGCGACCGCGTCCCCGAGTAAATGAGACCCTTGCTCAAAAACGAGGTGCCAGCAGTTGTTGCAGCTGAGCACGTAGCTTTAAATACCGCGCATAATAATCAAGATGAAAATCTAAGTTCGATCCAGCCAGTCCCTTATTGCTGTTCTCCCCCCAGCGACGCCCTAAGCCGAGGTTCGTACCCCACAGAGGGTGCCCTTAGCGAGCGTTCGCCTAGTTTTAATTTAGAATAGTTTTGCCCCTGGCTGGAGGCTTTGAGTTTAAAAGCTTAAGGGCGGGTAGACCAAGCGAAACAGGCATTTAACGCTACCAAGAGTTGCCCGAGATTGTCGCAAAGCGAGCCGTGCGCTTAAATCGCGGGAAGTGTCACATTATAAATAAGCAGGCAGTAGGTCAACTTGTCTTATTGATTTATTTTAAAAATAAAATAAGAATTTTGATTCATTAAAAGCTTGTTTTATTATAATTTGTAATAATCACGACTTTCAATTTTTTGTAATAAATAAGAATAGATATTTTAAATGCAATAAACTCTAAATTATACTTATTAAATTTATTGACATTTTCGTTTCAAGGTCGGGTATTTCAAATGCAATATAAATGCAAAATGAAAACTACAAGTCTGATTCGGCTGAAATGTTTTGAGTAGCTCAACAAGAATATACTACATGTTACTAATTTTTTCTTGTAATAGTGGCGCCATCGGGGGATAAGTCTAAGTACTTATCGGACCGCCCTCGTATACAACTATATTCAATTAATTGCCATTAATTCTTTAAAAATCCTTTAAATGTAATTGACGTGTGCTTTGTCCCAGTTGCAAATCTAGAGGGTCAACGTTTTCGTTATCATCAGGGTGAACAATTTCATTATCTTGGAGGGATAAATTTCTAATGGGCATGCCACGTGCCTTTCTGTTGTCTATTATTTCGGGCAGCAAGCATTTCATATAACATTTTATTAATTTCGGTTTCATTTTGGTTTCCCAAAATATGTCATCCTTTTCTATGCATTTTGTAAAAACATTTTCATTCTCGCCTGCCCATATAGCCAAAAGACACTTTTGTCGTTCAGACACATGTAGCTGGCCTTGTATCTGATAGTACCAGTTAGAATTTTTATTTACCGTAGTAGTTTTAGTATTTTTATATATTTTAAAATTTGTATTTTGTTTTCCTGTATAAAATTAGAAAGTCCTTTTTTGTGTGCTGTGATTGGACACTTGACCTCGACTACTGTGTCTATTATTTATGGAACAGAAGCGAAGCGCGCGCGTAAATATTTGGCATAGGTCTCTCCTCGGTAACGTCCCGCGGGACACTGGCAAGCGACGCGTTAATCGAAAATTACTTGAAATAATCGATAAAAAAATATATAAATTTAATGAAAAAAAAACGATCGGGTAGAATCGATTCCAAAATGAATTACCTATAAATTGATATTATTTATAAAATATGGAGTATTATAGTACTCGTTTAAAATGAAATTTGCTTGTAAAAAAACTGCAAATCGAAGTTACTTCAGTATTTTTTTCTATCGAGAAAATTGTATTGCATCGTGTATTGAACGGGTACATGGTAAAGAGAAAGAATGCATCCATAAATATATATTTATTTCAGATTCAAAATGTTATAATTTGCCTATCAAAAGTGAATTCTAAAACAGGCAAAACCAGGAATACCTGGCCTTAAGGCTACCACAGGAAAATTCGATTAAGCAGCCATTACCGCATAGGTCAACTGCGAGATGTACTAGTTAAAAAAAAACATCCCTGAACTTTTAGGATTTGCCTCAAAATGTCGAGTTCATCGTTAGTGTTTATCATTTGGTGCCGCGGTTGTGGTAATCAATGATCGAAACGTCCCAAATTTTACAGATTATTCACCAACCGTTTCAACAAAAGAATAAAAGTTTGAAAATGGAACACATTTTTAAATTATTGCTTTATAATCAGCCAGCCGCATTGCGATAGATAAAACAATTTACGCGTCTTTCGGCTCAGGATACGGCTCGATTTGTTACATACAACCAGGTACAGTAGCGACCAAAAGTCCATAGGCAATCGCACAAAGCAATAGACTGACGCTTCGGTTTGACTTACGACCTTCTTCTATAAGATGTTACAATACTATAGATACACACACACTCACTTTGTCTGCAACTCATAGTAGTTCATAATTTCTATCAATATAAAATACGGCGTGCTAGCTCAGTGGATAACGTGCTTTGATATGTGCGATTATGGCAAGCCGAGCGAAGGTTCAAATCTCATCTGTGGTTTGCTAGTAATTTTTAATAATTACTATTTATAGTTTTTGTTATTTTTTAATAATTACTATTCATAGTTTTTGTTATTTTTTAATAATGACTAGTTCAATAATCATTCGTTTTTTGTTTCGGTCGTCTTGTTCACATAAATATTAAGGTTTAGCAGGTAGACCACAGAAAACTAAGTAAATTATTTCGATTTCTGTGGGGTAGACAGACGCAGTTCGTTACGCGTATTCGCTTAATAAAACTTTGTTGGTTTGTGGTTATTGTTGGTGACGAGTATTGAGGTATTAGCGGTGTTGTGGTTATTGTTTTCAAAATGCAGTCAAATATAAATATTGAAAGGAGATCAAATATTATTGCGCTGCGTAAAAGTGAATGTAATTTACACAAATATCTAATGAAACCGGACTAAATGTGAGTGTTATCATTTAAATATTTCATATTTTACTAAACATAAATCTTAATCAAAGGTAAACAACCTATTGTTGAACAGAGGTATTGTTGAGACAGAAGATGCCTTTAAAATTTTAAATTCATTATGAGGTTTAATTCGATTAGTGAATAATTATTATGTGTAATAAATACAATGTTATTCTTTGTTGTAGAGAAATACTGTGAGGGTTAAGAGGAATGAGGAAGAGGCTTATTATCGAGCAGCAGCGACGTCAAATGATGGAGGAATATGAAACATATGGTTTCATATAACGAGATATTTTGCTGAATTATTAAACACGTCATTAAGAGCCGTTCGCTGTGCACTCTGAAGACCAGCTAGGAAGCAGTTTTTGACAGAAAGGCATAAACAAGAACGTTTAAGTTTCGCACGATAATATTAAGACTTCAAGTGGGACACTGCTATATTTTAACCTTAAAATATTTACCGTACCAACTTAATAAACAACAGATTCGTTATTGCATGAATCTGTGGTAACGATTTTTTTAAGCACGTTAAAATATGTTGTTTGTCGTATTTCTCGCAGATAGACCGAAATGTTTAAGATTATTTTAGTAATATTATTATTTTAGTATTACAATTTGAGGTTTAGTTTCAATCTTCTTTTCGTAAAGAAAATGAATACTTAAGCTATAACCTCAATACCAACCAATATTTACTAAAGCCAAATAAAATGTATAATAAATAATGTAAACAAACTGCCCATACTTAATCTTAAAATCACCTATTTTGTAACTAGTTTTTTTTTTACATTTTGAGTAGTCTTATATTCTTATTTATTGCTTAATTACTTCGACCATGATCAAAGCTAACTAATAATAAGCTAGCTAATATTTATGGTGAAAAAATCAATTTAAAATTTAAAACATTTCATAATACAAATATGTCAAAATAATATAAATTGCTTCTAAGTTTCTTTCACATCTTATTGTGCTGTAATAATCTATAAGTAAAATAAATATAACGAATACAATTTTTTAATTTTGCTATCACATATCACGCATTTTTAATTCTAAACCCTTTATTGCAATAACAGCATTAATAAAAAAGGCAGCAATAGTTAAAATATAATATTATTGCAAACAAAAATATTAATATTTGCAAAAACTGCACTATGCTTCACGAGATTGGAACCTAAGCCAGGTTGCATCTCAGACCAATGCTTAACGCGTTCTGCTATCTGCACACGTAAATATAGATCGAATTTTAGCATTGCCATAAACTGGCTAAGGTCAAGCGCATGATGCGTGTTGTCTAACAAAAGCGACGGAAATATATATTTGTTTCGGTAGTGCGGCGCAAGTACGCGACGATACGACAGTGTGTAAAGCGCAATACTGCGTTCTCTGTGGTGTGTGTGCCGTGTTGTTTACACATACAGATATACGGACTATACCGCGTGTTCACAGCAATACGATTCTTAACGTGCCTATGCACTTTTGAAAGCTTACTGTACCTACTAATTACGTATCTCTTTATCATTTTATCATGCACTTAAATTATAATAGGAAAATGATGGAAATGATGCGTACTTCTCAAGTGGGTATATTTATTAGTAATAGGTACTTATGATAATGTCAGTTGTATGTCCTTACGGCAATGTCAGCTTTTCATTTTTCTAAACAAAATTTCACATCAAATGTTAAAATTCATGGTCTTCCTTTTATTTGGGACACTATGTTATTTAGCAAAAAATAAGCCTTATGAAGCCTTTCGATCGGTATGATAAAGCTACAGGTGATTATTTTTCTCGTGTAACGGGTTCGATTCCCGGTTCAACCACGTATTCAAATATCTATGAATGCAGTTTAAATTGTTTTTTTTTTTATTCAAATAATGTCTTCTTTCAGTAAAATGTTCCATCTACAATATTCAAGGTACTTTCCCTCAATGTGGCATGTCCGTGAGACGCCCTGTATATTGTAATTATTATATAAAACATGTAATTTAATATTTGTATTTTTAATTGATATTTTAATAGCATTCAGATAATAGATTCTTCGTATATTTCTATTCGTTGATTCTTTGTATATTTCTATTCTTTGTACATATATTGGTAAAGAATGGATACTTTACGGTCTTTTCTGAAAAATATACAAAGAATCTCTACCTTCCTATCGATTAGGGTTATTTGACTCCTGTCCATTAGAAACCATACGAAAACTTCTGACTACCTGGTAGGAACTATCCAGAAACAAAAGGCAACTTCCTTCAAGCCAAATAACAACCTAATAATCACGCAATCAAGCATTATCTAAAGACTATAGCAGCAAAATCTAAACTGCGAATGAATGCGTTCACATGAAGAAGCAGCAATAATTTAACGGATCATTTGTGGCACAAAGCATGGGATTTACAACTCCCGATACATGCAGAGAACCTATGAACGGACGCAGTGTGACTGAGAACAAAACCCATGGAATTATAACAAAACCCTCCATTACCCTTACAGAAAGTGTGATTGACGTTTAAATTGTACACGAGACTTGTAAAAGGATTTTTTCATAATGAATGTCATCTATTCAAAGATTTAATAAGGAAAGACTGAATGATAGATGCAAGAAAAAATCTATTGAAATGTCCATTGGTGGAACCTTTTACCTGAGCACGTCACGTGTTGTGTGAGACGGGATTGGGCTGAAAATAACGTAGGTTGTAATGGGTGTAGTGTTTAATACTCTATATCTTCTATATATCCAAATTCTAGCCTGACACTTTCTGGCTGTTTCACTAGTTTTCCTCGTAAAGGTATGGTCATACCATGAACCGAATTTCTAGAAAAACATTCAGTACCGAAAACTAGTTTTATAAAATAGTGCTTACAAGAAAAGTAGAAAATGAATTATGGAACATTTCGTTAACATTTCACCTCTAAAGCCGGGAACTTAGCCCATTATAGAGCCCACTTAATACAAGTACAGGTCAAAATGAACCGAGTTAGATAAAGGAACAAAGATAACGAGAGATAAATTTAAATTACGGTCCGCTCACGTTATAAATATTCAAAAAGCGGTCCGGGCCGGTCCGCTTAGAAAAAATTGACGTCTCAATTATCGAAGGCTCGGCTCGGTTGGGACGAAGCTGTACCTCTTAATTTATATTATTCTCACGACTTTTATTTCCTGTTGGCAGCTCACTATAGGTACTTAATATCGCACTACGTGCCGGTTTGAAATCATCTCGAGAATCGTGGACATTAATTATGAATTTATTAGCAATTTATTTAAAACATTTGTTCAAGTTTCAAGTCTAGATTTATTAACCACCTATTAAGCAATAAAAACAAATATGAGTTAAATTTGCAACCACGCATTAAAGCTTGCACGGATTTTTCAAACTTTATGAACTTTAGCGATTTCCTAACAGTTTTAGAAAATATTATCCTTATTCCTGATGAAAATATTAACGTAATATTTATTAAGTCACACTGATTTTTTTTTCAATAAATTCTTCCTGTCAGCCGAATGTCGGCTCGAAGGTGCTCATACCGGCTTAATCATATTTCTTTGAATTATTACACACTCCTTATTGGAACTGTCATCGTCGTTAATATTAATTATAAAGCTGTTTTACGGCTCACTTAATAGTTATAGCGAACAAGGATGTGTTGTAGAAAAAAATAGTTTGCATTTTTTCGTAAAGCAGCATTTGACCTTGGTGAAGTTTGTAAGTAAATTGTAACGTGTTTTTTGAAAGATTTCGGTTTTTCAGTTTTATCATGGTTTCAATTCAACTCCATCATGTGGAGCAGTGATTAGGTAGAGGTTTGGTACCTACTTTGAACGAACATGGGACCAACCCTTCAACTTCAACAATTTCGTTCGAAAGTTGAACGGAATAAAATGGACAGACTTATCATCTTTCAACATCTTCATGCAGTAGTTATTATCATAAATGTAGGTTGATAAACGCAGCGGTGTGAACACTTATCAGAACAACTTACATTTAAAAGGAAAACCGAGACCGAAATTTACAAACTGCATACTTATATATGCAGTTGTGCGACTTTTTACACCGAAAAACAAACCTAATTTACCGGTTGCCATATACAGCCAGTTACGGTAATAAGACACGGAACTTTTTTTTTAAGCCTCTTCTCCGAAAGATTTTATCATCTTATGAATATTTTAATGGCTCCAAAATCGTATGCACCATAAATTATTGTGTTAGATAGAACACAATTTATTTGGACGATCTTAAACGAATACTGCTAAGGTCGTAAATTAACTGATTTACTTAGTTTACGATTGGAAATGTCAGACATTAGGAATCAAATAATCTAAATACGGGGTTGGCGCTCCTAAACTGTAAACTGCAGGCAAAGTAAAACCATAAAATATATTATCTGCTGATAATAGTTTTTATAAGCTAGCGCTGATCGTAAATGTCGAGAAGGGAAATGCCAACTACTTATCTAGTATACTGGCCTGCCCCATTACATAAAGGTGCTATTTTCGTAGCCATTAAACTCACCACCTCAAGAATGGCGAAATCTCGTAAATTGACTGAACACAAACTTTTGCTATATCTATTTAACCACTCCGAATACATAGGTACGAAAAAATGGGTCGCAACACACACAGACCAGCAGTACTATTGTGTAAAAATCTCACCAGCAAAGTGAACTGTTAATAGTGTCAATTGTTCATCAGGCGGAATGACAGCTCAAACTCGCCTCACATACGTTTTCACGGCGAGATTGTTACAGAATATATATTTTTAATGTAGTCGTAGAATATATCTGAAACCATGTCTTACCTTTTATCTTGGCTTGTGCTCTTTGTGTCGAGTTTTGGCCATCGTTAGGTATCATTAGGTAGTTCAGTCAAAAAACGTTTACAGCCGATCGAGTAAAGTGAGTTTGAAGTGAGCTGTCATTCCGCCTGATGCTAGCGATTAACACTATTGACAGCTCACTTCATGCTCACTTCACGTAAGTTTTCACAGTGAGATTTTTACAGAACGCCCTGCAACTGGATTTTTGCCTCCTCAAGGGTTGCTGTAACGATCGGCTCTGCGCTGCCCGCATCCATTAATTTTGGGCCGATGAATATACAAAGAAGAAAAATACTCCATTTGACACGATAAAGAAGGAACAGCTTTCTGGATCAAACTGTCATTATCATAATTATTCTCATTCAATGTACAATGTACAATGTTATGCATCGCTTCTTATGATGCATAACATTGTAAACTCGGGCCGGTTCACTAACCCGACGTGGATGTTCATCTCAATTAAGAAGTAACATTGTTCGCGGATGACAATGTGTCTGGTCGTACAATGGGCGTCTGCGCAACGCCCACTCGTTCCAAATGCTTGCTTGAGTAATAAGCAAAACAAAGCAATTATGTATTAACCTTTCTGGATAAGAAGCAGCTGCCTTTGTAGAATTTTTATCTAAATTTTATGCAATGGATATACTCGCGGTTAAGCTACAGAAGCAGTAGGTACGTAGATAGCAACGATGGTAGTTATTGATGGTAGAAAATGGTAGACAAGGTGACAAAAGGTTGGTAGAATTCGTCAGAATCCTCTAACTGTAACTTTTACTGAGTGAAAGGACTATGTACATATATATATTTTATTTTTAGCCATTTTTTTTAAGTTGCATTTTGTGGCAAAGTGCTTTTAACTTAAACTATCCAGACAAGGTGTAAGAAAACAAAAACGAGAAAAAAAAAACATCTTGGTTGACAGTACTATCTGACAGCCAACTCTAGCACCGCGTGCGCTCATTAGCGTGCGCTTCCTCGGTTTTCTGTTAAACACTTCCGTCCCTTTTCACGAAATCACTCCCACAGATTGCAGGAAAGCGAGAAGAAAGAGGATCTCACAGAGAGGAGGCCTGTGTCCCAGCAGTGGGAACATTATAGGCTGATTATACTGTTATGCTGAGGGGAAACATGTAACACATCCAAAAACTTTGTTGATAGGACTAATCAACTTAGGTCTTCTGCAACTTGCCCATTAAGTATTGGCTTAAGGATCTTTCAAGAACTGCCGATCCATTTTGTAAAAATACTGATTTGAAAGTTCAATAGCGCCTCCGCGGCAGGTGAAGTTAACAAAAACAAAAAGTTTCTTACACTCATGTTTCTATTCCCGATACTGTATAATGATAAGCCTTACTCCATGATTAATCACCTCGCCATCGTTCGGTTATGGCCACTCAAAAAAAGCAATTTGTTCTTTATTTTAGGAATGGTTCAGATTGTGGTTATGCTTTTTTTGCCCTATCAATTTATTGGTTGACGTGGATGTTCTTTTTTTGTATTTGTCACAAATATAAAGATTTTAGATGTTATATTGAAATGTTTATTTTTTATTAAAAGTATTTGGTCGGCCGGTATATTCCAGGAAAGGCGACTATGCTAATAAGTTAATTTTGAAGTGCATAAAAAGTAAATAAACATGTCCGCTGTCAGCAATGTGGTTTATCATCAATTCATCTTCTAATAAATTATAGTAATTAACTACCTACTATCACAACCAAAAAAATTATATGATTTCTTCAATGCCGTGAGCTGTTCGAAACCAATCTTAGCGTATCCTGAAAAATAGAGAAAATCATCTCAAAAAGGCATAACTTTCTTAGTTAGATAATTATTTTTATTCGATGATTTTCTCTCTTCTATCTCGTCACAGATAACTCCATTCCATCATTTTCATTCTATAGGTAGACTAATCTTTGCTTTGCCAAACTTACTTTTTGTAAGGAATTACGATGAGCCTTACTCACCATACTCTAGAAAGGCTAAAGAACGTTAAAAATTAAACCATTATTTTAAAAGCGATCTACATTCAACACAAACAATGCCTAGATCATGTCATTTCCGGCTCACAGCGCAAGGTGAATATGATAATCCGCCAGTTTCAACATTACGATTACTCTGTTTGACTCCCACTTCACAAATATTTACACAGTACTGTGTAAACTAAACATATACCTTCACAAAAATAACTTTACCACCCAAGGAAACACAAAACTTCACCTGGCTTCAAAGTTATAGGGTTCAAAATCCAATGTCAGAGTCGATCGTATGTGTAAAAAGGTTTCTTTACTTATTCAGGTTGACAGCTCCCGTTTTGGGGGCATTTCTTTGTTTTTCTCAGTAAGTCGCTAATCTGTATTTATTTTTTGTGTTTAAGTTGACGTCAGTACTTATTTGACTAATCACGATGACATGATCGCTCTGTTTGCTTGCTACCGTAATAGGAGCAGCTATATTTTACCATTTTTAGGATTCCGTGCCTCAAAAAGAAAAACGGAACCCTTTTAGGATCACTTCGTTGTCTGTCCGTCAGTCTGTCAAGATCCTTTTTCTCAGGAACGCGTGGAGGTATCAAGTTGAAATTAATATCAAATACGTAGGTCTACGATCCCTCGGAGGTCTAAAAAAATCAAGCTTCAAGTCAACGCAATAAGAAATACAGCCATTCATGCGACAAATTTTGATACTCGCATATGAAGAATTAAAATAAACAAACAAACCCTACAGAGTGCTTCCCGTTGACCTAGAGTCATGAAATTTAGCACACAGCAAGGTCTCACAGTACAAGTAAAGGAAAAAGTCCGTAATTTTTTTGTTTTATCACAGATTTTTTTTGCGATTACAAACTTACATTTGCAGTTGGAGAATTGACCGTGATGTATATCAATGTATGGGAGAACAGGTTTTTTCAACTACAAAGTTAAGTTTGTTTTGGGATAAATTCATCCCAAATACGGAACGCTTTATTCTGCGTGGTCCGACACGCACTTCGCCGGTTTTTGTTTTCTTTTGTTGGTTCTAGCACTCACCTATTTATTAAAGTTCATTCGGCTAATTATTAATTAGCGTTTTCCATAAGTTTTGACTGGACAATCAGAAACCAAATTCTCTCTAAGAACTTTTCGCAATATCTTCCCATCTCTTTTTTATAAAGCAATTTAATTCGTCGCAATTATAAATGCAAATCACAATCTGAAAATCATATCGCACCTTTAAAGTAAAACCGTTACTAAACGAAATTTTATAGGGAGCCAATATTAGAAAATAGTTACTGTTTTTTGTAAATAAAATCGGAGTTCAGGGTTTTTTAAGATATTTAATGAGTTTCTATGATAGATCTCTGTTTACATTAAGAGATGCCATTTAAAAGTTTATCTTATAGTTTACGTGTATTTTAGATAGATGCATTGATACCTCAATTCATGAAAATTTTCGTTTAGTAATGGTTTTACTTTAAAGGTGCGATATCTGGATATCTGATCTATAAAAACCTACAAGGAACGCATAAACTTTCTTCCTCAAGATGAAGACGAAGAAATAAACATATTTATTTTTAACTGCAGGAACTCGACAGAAATAAATAAAGCCTCCAACAAAAAAAAAACTTACAAACCTTACTAAAGCTTTCCTATAGAGCCGAGCACAAAAGAAAAAGAGAGATAGATAGGGGTTGGTGCGAGTGCGAGAGGGATGGGTGGAGTGGGACCACGTGACACCTGCCGACCGCCAAATGAAGATATCGCAGCTGGATGCGAGAGGATCATGGGCAGGTATCGTCAACATTTGAATGAGACCAGACTTTAAATAAAAGTTTCAACAACAAATTGCAATACTTTTCCCTTGTGTTTCATTAAAAGTTGGAATCTCTTTGACAAGACGGCTGGCAGAATATGGGACAAAGAGTCATACTGCGTTGACCCCAAATAAATCGAGATAAAGACAAGAGTATACAGAATAATGAAACGGTCATAAAACGCAAAAGTTATCCTGAATCCAATGATATTTTAAGTAAAAAGACGTAGATAGGTTACCTACCGTACATTCGTTCTTCAAAAACGGCACAATGTCACGCTACTAGATGACACGTGTAAGTAGGACAGCATGTCGTAATTATCGGGAGCGAAAAAGAGACAAGACGAAGAAAATGTGGCTAATTAGCCAAATTATGACGTGCCTCTTGCGAAGCGTGTATAACCTATCTACCTCTTTTTTTTACTAATAATATATTATCATTACCTGAATCAATGTTCATAAATACTCCCTGATTTTAAGACCCAGCCTCGTTGTTTATAAGCAGGTACTTCAATATTCACCATTCAAAACAGGCTTTAAATCTTTAAAATCAACCCGAGATTGTCAACCTGCGCCTGAGCAACACGAAGACGTATACAGATGCTACCACGGCACTAAGGTTGCGGTGTTACCGGGACTTATAAAACGAATACAATATACGTGCAGGATGCCTTTATCGACGAGACATTGTCGCTCTGCGTCGTAAACTAGAAGGGTTTTATGGCGTATTCGACGGTATTCAAAGATCTCGTATTTCATGTTCCTAGTTGGATTTCCGATGCAGATGTCAAAAATAGAGTAGGTAGAGCAGAGATGAAAAACATAGGCAGGTCTACGAAAAAAGAAAAAAGAAAAGCCTATTTTTTTTTCAGTTTGCCAATTAATTTGACCTCAGAGATGATCGCTCGCAGTTTTGCACGTTGTTCTAGAGTAGTTCAAAGACCGTTATTTTGTGAATATTGCACCTCATTTTACACATGTAGCCTGTGGGTAGATTACACTCAAAAATCGTACGACGCCCTTCGCATTCAATATAATAATGCGTTCCGGGTAATAATTCGCTTCTGTAACGCATCAGGGATGTTTGCTGAAGCTCGTGTCGATTGCTTCTACAGTACAACGCGAAAAAGATGCGTTTCCCTGGTGCGCCGGGTGCGAGCCAGCCCTAACATTATATTATACTACAATGTATCACGAGTAGACTGGACTACTTGTGTGAATCGCTGCTGCAAACTTTCCACATCAAACTCAAAGCATTTATTTCAATTAAACCATTTACAGGCACTTTTGAACTGTCAAAGAGTGTCAGTTAGCCAGAAAGTTGAAGCTAATTGCCATTCCAAAACGTAAATCTCTATGGAGAAGAACGGGCAAGAAACTCCAAGGACACTCTTTTAAATATAGATATTACAAAATCCTAGGTACATTATTCTTGTTGCTTCTATATGTGAGAACAATGTACAAAAAATAATCAAAAGCAATTGAAAATATAAGAGATAAGAGATAACCAGTCTCAATTGCCGGCGCCTGTTTACGAACATGACGCGTAGATCAGCACCATGCAGCTCAACCATTTTGTAGGGAACCGAATGATCTATACACATCGTTGTTAAGCTTGTAGCAGGGATTCGCATAATCAATGACAAAGAGAACATTACAATTTATCCAAATTCGGTGAACCATAAACTAATCACGTCACTTGTATCTTGTGGTTCGTATATAATTGCTCAGACGTCTGAGGACAATCGATAGTCTATCATAATAGGTACCTATGTGATATTTTTCACAAAATTTAGTAATGAAGAGTTAGTTAGTCATATTTCCCCCAACTTGATCTTTGTCGTGTTTGTGTTTTTCTTTGCCTCGTGTTTTGCGTCAAATTAACGTATTTTCTTTTATTTTTCTGTCTTTCTTTTTTAAAGTTGAAACTGAAAATAAGAAATATGGTAAAATTATTAGCTCGCGATTAGATTCGGTATTTGGTAGAAAAACCATTTGGCATTTAGCACGCTATCTACCTTTCTTAGCGGAATATTTTTAGAAACTTATAAGCCTTATTAATTCATAAAAGGATTATGAGCTCAAGGGTTTAAGTGGTTCCCTTTTGAAGCTATTCAGTGATGAGGGACTTGACATTTACTGCTAATGAAGTTTCTCAATAATTACCCAAGTAAAGGTAGGTACTTCAGAGTTTTAATGGAAGCTATCAACTATATAGAAAGTGAGTACTATGTTTGTAAGTTTTCTATCAAGGAAATATTTGAATAAAAGAAGAATTTGAAGAATATTTAAGAATAGAATATTAGGATAGAACAGAAAATGTTTATTTGCATAACGTAGGTATAGGTGAGTTGGTGGTGTTGGTGAGTTGGTTGGTGGTTGGTTGGTGGGTTGGTTGGTTAAATATGTCTCTTACACAGATTCTTTGAGCCTTATTTGGGTTGTTGCAATAAAGTTTACGGAAGCCAAAAAAACTTACGAAAAGCTTAAACTTACCAATTTCCAAGATTCGGAAAAACTTTGTGAAGTAGGTAGGTACCTGCACTACCCAAGAATTTGTAGGTACATTTTTAGTATATTATGGATCAAAGCATTTGACATAATGTTTATCAGTCTCTACATTTTATTTTGCTATATAAAAGACATCAACGACTTCATAAAATAACTATCCACTTTGCTAAGTGGATAGGTATTTTATGAAGTCAGTGCAGTGTTGCAGTGCACTATGGCGATAAATACATGACATTTTATTGATATTTTATTATTTTCACTTCATTTCTTATCTTTTGAAATACTATGGTAGACAAAGAAACTCCTTTGATATTTCTTGTAAATTCTACCGAGAGCTGTAATAATTTCTTGGTATGGCAACACAGAAAAAGGTTGTAAATTTTAAAAGGCCCTACCCATTTACTGGTATTAAATGATTAAGCTATCAAGTTATATTGGACTCGGCAAAAAACTGTAGTACAATACTGTATATTTTAGTGGCAGCTCGACAAGTAAATATGAATTTTCAACTTTATTTGTAAGATCGTGGAACTCAAAATACGACTTTGTTATCAATTTAAAACCATATAATTAAAGAAAGCCACTATGAAACTGTCATTTTATCGACTAACATAAATGTTCTTTGCCGTCATTTATCGCTTCACCAGTTAATGAGAATAGCCGTTAACGAGTTGTTCTTATGTTTTAAAAATAAATTAGAACTTTTATGCTGGGGCCGCATCTGCGTCTACCGTGACAAAGATTCACACAGTGATACGATACACGTGACCAACCATTATCGGTTATCGTCGCGGTAGTTAGGGCTGCATAGCACTTATCGCCCGGGTTATTAGTGCTCGTGACTGTACATAATAAGCGTAGCGCGTGGCCGGACTAGCGTTGGTCATTTCGACTGTTGTTTCCGGACTGTGTAAGCGCTTTGTCGAAATAATAGAGAGCCATCTTGGATTATTGCACGATAATTCGTTAAAATTATGAAGCCGCTAATGTGACTACCTCATTAGCGCGATAACTTTTTAGCGAGCAAAACATACGAAGCTTCAGCACGCATTGCTTTGTCACGATAGACGCAGATGCGGCCCCAGCATTAGAAAAACACATCTTTTTTACACTTGTGAAACGTGTTTCAGTTTTTATTTATATAATTAGAAACATCACGCCTTGTTTCCCAGAAGGATTGGGCAGAGCTGTACCTATAGCACACCCACATTTCGCCAGTTATGTTTAAGTCCTATATAATAGGGGCAAGCTTATTGCCATCAAACAGGCGCAAATCCAGCCTTCGAGCTGCTACTGAGAAATTATAGAAATTATAGAAAAACTCAATAAGTGCACTAAGCCTACAGCGTTCTCACATTCACAAAATAGAAAAGAATTTATATAAAAGATAAATTAATTAATAAAAATAAATAACTATTTTAAACGCAATGTATGGGACAGCTGATTATTTTTTCTCGTTTACGATGTTGGTCCTATGGAGAACGTACCCTTAAATATGACCACACATTTCTGATACATGCTGTATATAATAGGAATGGGCCGAATTTGGTTCACATTCGGTTCAACAGAATTTCGGCAGCTTGAACCGAACTTCGACATTCGGTCGAAATTCGGTTCAGAAAATAATACCTACTTGCACTATTTTGACTGAAATTTAATAGAATTAGAATAGCATTACTGTAAAATAAAATTATGCCTTTTACTTACTCATGGTCATTTATTTTAGTTGGGAACATTGTAAATGTAAACCTTAAATTAAATCAGTTCTTTTTCTTAGTCTTGAAAATCTGTGCCTAAGTAATTAGACATACTATTACAAAAATGAAATAAGCTTAGTATTTTTCTAACAAATATCTGAATTACAATTCGTAAAATGAATTAAAAAAGTCACGTTTTTGGTTCACAAACTAAACATTCACTATCATCAAGTATTTTTATTACAATTAAAGGGTATTTTTTTCAACAATCAAATTAAACAAACCTTTCTCATCTATCTACTCACTCATATTTAAAATTTACTAGAGGCAGGTTATGGTGCAAAAACACCAAAGACTCTGCCTTATCTGGCAGAAGTTTGTTAATTTTGAATAACTTGAGAAGGGCGAACAACGGCCGAACTTTTCATTTTAACCGAATGTTCGGCCGAAGTTCAGATTCGGTTCAAACCAAATTCGGCCCATCTTTAGTAAATAAGTACTTATCCTATACTATTAAACGAGCAATATTTATATATTTGGTACATTTTTTTGTGTATATATTTGTACGCACGATTTCGATGAAATTTGCAATGTAGAGGTTTAAGGGGACGAAAAATCGATCTAGCTGGGTCTCATATCTGGGAAAATTAGTTTTCTCCGTATTTTCACCCGAACAAAGAATGAACATGACACTGAAGAATGATCATGGCAGCATGGAGTTAGTAAGTACGTACTATCATGGCAGTATGGAATTAGTAAGTACAATCCTATACTATTAAATGAGCATTCTCTATTTTCACCCGAGCAGAGCTCGGTCGCCCAGGTGCTATAAATTATGCTAACTAGGTTACTTTGCAGTTTATTACCTAAAACCTTTTTTATTCACTTTGCAATTTATAACTTTCCAATCTTTTTTATCTCAGTAATTGCAAGTCCTGGCTGGAACTGGTATTGATCTCCTGTCGTTAATTATAATGAAGTTGTTACGTGGAACACCTAGTAAGTAGAATTCAAAACATAGTAAGTAGGCAGGTAGTTGAGAAGCTAATGTGACTGCACCATTTATAGATTTCACTAACTTGCTTAGAAAAAATAGACAGCTAGCTTTAAATTCATGATTAGGTAAGTAGGTACTTAGCATGATGGGGTTGCGAAGAAAACCGAAAGGGAGATCGTGGCCCCCGGCAACAGGGCAGCCGAAGGAACACGGGTGGGTTTTAGTCAGTAAGAGTCTGACACGCCCTCCCGCTCCGCCCAGAGCGGGAGAAGTTATTTGATGATTTCCCACCCTCAAAAAAAAAAAAAAGGTACTTAGCATGATTACCATTGAAAAATCCTACTATCCTATCCTACTTTCTACTAATCCTATCCTACTATATCTTCTTTATACATATAATTCTTCTGTAAATGTGTTTCTCACTTTACTCTTCCTAAACGACTGGACCGATTTGGATGAAATTTTAAAATTTTAAAATACAATTGGACCTGGTAGGGGGCACTTTTCGGACAGGACAACGTCTGTCGGGTCCGCTAGTACGTATATAATATAATATTATAAATGCGAAAATTTATGAGCATGGATGTTAGTTACTCTTTCACGCAAAAACTACTGAACGGATTTGGATGAAATTTGATACACACAGATAGTTTATAACCCGGATTAACAAATAGGTTACTTTTCATCAGGATATTCTCACTTGATCAAGACTTATACGGGTAAATCGCTGGGCGCTGCTAGTAATATTATACATATGAAAGTTTGTATCTTTGGACGTTTGGTACTCAATCACGCAAAAACTGCTGACCGAATTTGGGTGAAATTTGGCACACAGATAGTTCTTAACTTAGTTTAACACATAGGGTACTTTTTTATCCTGGTAGTACGTTTCCATCGGATAACTTTGGACTTCTTATCTTTGCTTCCTCGAGCTAGATGCTGTAGATTATTGATATTGACTTTGGCTTTATATAAACTATATTGACGATTTTAATGGAGTCGTGTGCTGTCGTATCTTTTAGATAATGTTAGACAGAATGTCAAAGCAGGAGATATCGTTTATTATTCACATATGTTATTAAATACGTTACCTACCTACACCTACAACTGCAACTTCATTTTATTAGAATCTTTCCAACTAAAGGGTCCTACAACAGGCGCGACACGCGACGCGACACAAAGACACCGCTCGCTGCGCGACACGAGATGTACCTTTGTATCGCGTCGCGAGGCGCGCCTGTTTGTAGGAGCCTTAAATGGAAAAAAAAATATGTCTCCAGTCTTGTATATCTTTTTTCCATTTTGTTTTTTCCCTCCCTCTATGGTAGGTATTACCACTATTATATATATGATCTTAGATTTATGATCAAAGATATAATGAAATTGTAAAATAGACATTTAATATGGGTATATCTTAGGGGATATTACACTATCATATTATATCATATACCTATCTACGAAGCTCACAAATTACCCATAATATGTCTATTTTACAATTTCATTATGTCTTTGATCATAGATCTATGATCATATATATGATAGTGTAATACTCCCCTATGTCTATGTAGATAAGACGGCGATATAGAACTGGTATTCGCTCGTTAGCGCCGATGAAGCTGTTACACGACACCTAGCGGCTACTACATCACCTAGGTATTTAAGTAAAACCTGACTAGAACATAATGAGTGGTTACGAAGAGATTGTGGTTGTGAGAATAAATGCAGGTAAAGTTGCACACAAAATTATGTTGATGGCTTTTTTGTGTAAATTGGGTCGATATTTTTAAGCCCAATTCTACCAAAATACGAATTTGATAGTTGCCGAAGTTTTGGAATACAAACAAAGATCTGTAGTGGCACCTTTTCTTAATGACTTGGGGGCTTAAAACGGCCACATCAAGCAATTCCTCTAAAAGCAATTCATTTTCTGAATTCCGAGCAGATCATACGAGCATCACATATGAGCTGAATCATATTCAATTCAATTCATATCAGAATCATATTTGTGTAAATATTGCCGCATGAAAATAATTAAGACCGTAATTTTACCGGATATTTTTTCTTTACAGTTCATAATAATCAAATGAGATTTTTATTTTTTATTTCTACAGTTTAAATGTTATTTCATTATAATACAAAACTGTCAAACAGATGAATTGCGTAATATGAATTGAACAAGATAATATTATGAATTGTCAGTTTGTAACAGTTTGTGTGATTCATAATATTATCATAATTTTGCCAACGCTGCCGGTTTAAGCCCCCTGAGAAGTACCAGCTATTGCATTGTTATTAAGACCTCTCTTTGCTTTACATGTCCAAGTAAGTTTTATAGAACTATGCCAAGCAAAAGAATCATCAAATTGGAACAAGTAATTTTGATGGCCAAAATCCCATTCATTTGGTTACTATTCAAACCATTTATCTACCAGAGAAATAGATATGAACTTAAAATGCCCCAAGTTCACCGAACCTTCTTAAACCAAGCAATAATTACACAGCCACGTTAATGAGAAACCTGGACACATTTTATGTTATTTTTTTCTTACACGTCTCACGATAAGGTGGCAATGGCGGCGACATAAGAACGACGTGAACACGTTCGCGCCAATGAAGTTGTTATACTCGCTAGCTCGCGCCTGCTTTTTGTTCTACACCCTGTTTTTGTAAGAAAAGATCAGGTAAGAAAGTATGAGCGTGTTTATAGTTGCAGGGGACTGGAAATTGCGGTGAAGAAATATGTATATACTTCATTTTACTGTTATTGTATTGTATTGGAAAACTAGCTTCTGCCAGCGACTTCGTCTGCGAGAAATTTCTTATTCTAACATAAAATATAATTATTCTATGACACTCGGCAATACTGTAGTTTCCCTGTACCATTAGTGAAAGCGAAATGACGACTGACAGAACAGTGCTACCAATCACGTCACGGAACAACTTACAATGAACGCACAGTAGTATGTAACTCAGTTTCTCAGTCTTTTCTTGTCAAGTGTTTTAAATAAAATAAAATAAAAATACTTCAGACCTTGATCCATATGTGTATATATACACACTACTTATTAGTTATGTTAGTAACAAACGAAAAACAACATTTAATTCATATATCTGCTGCACTCACCAGACGCACCGGGTATATGTACATGTACACGTACCCAATGCGGCATAATAGTGCAGCACGGCTTATCACTAATGACCTTCAGAATGTCATTGTTTGTCAATTTGATTAGCTGACGATATTTCTAGGAAACAATGACATCCTGAGATTTGACAGCAAATTCACTGATCGGCGAAATCGCGGTTCATTTTTAATCTACCAAGATAATTATTATTGACTAGCGACTCGCCCCTGCATCGCACGGTCGACTTGACAAATAATCAAGATTTCTTTATTATAAGTATTTATAAATTATGTTTTATATAAATAAACCTTCCAGAGTAAATTCTTTAAATGATGGTGAATACCGCATTAAAATCCATTGAATAGTTTAGAAGAATAGTTAGTTTAGATAGGTAAATACAGCAAAGAGCACAACAATACGAATGTACAAGTACAACAAACTGAACAACAAAACGAATGTACGAGTACAAATCTTCGGCTGATATAATTATGTAGAATTGTAGATGTTCTTACGTAAGTATGGAAAAATGTACTGCAATTACTTTTTGTGCCAATAAACTACTTACTGAGCTTCAAGATATTGGAACATGCTCTCGTAATATTATGATGCTTAATTTCTTCCGCAACAGTTTTATAGCCTTCGGGCCTCGCCCTGCTTGTAATGACTTCGCGGAATATTTGCCACGAAGTCATATTTCCAATCTGACGCGTGTTGTGTATCTGCATGAGCGTGGTATAAGACCGCCTTCCAAAGACCGTTACAACAATGATCGAAGCTAACAGTGTACAGTCGATGGCGGAACTTCACCGACATGCTGGTGTAGGTATCTAGGATAATAAACAAAATAAAATTATTTTATCAAGCAGTTTAGTACAAACTGCACGCTTAGCATGACCACAGTAGAAACGGGTTTTGTCGACGGAAGAATAGACAAAACGACAGATAAACAATCAGAATCTGTCATTTTGTCTATTCTTCCGTCGACAAAATCCGTTTCCATGGTTGTCATGCTACAGGTGGCTCGTCTTTTCTCGCGTTTTAAAAATACGAAATACTTAAACGAGTGTTTTTAATAAATTAGAATGAAAACGAGTAAAGGCTCTTTCAAACAGGCGCGACACGCGACGCGACACAAAGACACCGCTAGTCGCGCGACGCGCGGTGCCTTTGTGTCGCGTCGCGTGTCGCGCCTGTTTGAAAGAGCCTTAATAAGTTGGTTACTCGTTTTCATTCGAATTTTGCTCCAAAAAAATTGGGATTTGTATAGAGTAGGTATGTTGGTATAGCTTGTCGATTCTAAAATGACGCGCCCCACTGCCGCATTTACCCGGTAATACGGTACTGGAGCGCGTCATTTCAAAGTGGACAAGCTATTCTTGATAAAGTATTCTTTTGGTTTTCAAACCAGCAAGTACGATTTATCATCTATTCAATGGCTGACTACCATTTACCACTAGAATTTACATTGATTTTAGTAGACATACAGATTTATTTCATGTCCTAATAATTTATAAATAAGCTAAGCAATAATAAATCATTCTTGCAGAATTATCATAAACATACCAAAACATGGTGAACACAATAGACCGCGTTGACATATGAAATGCAATACCCGTTCATGGCGGTCCTCTTATAAAGCATAGAGACAAAAAGGGAAGAGCTTTAACAAGGCCACAATCCGAAAATAATTAATTAATTCCATGCCCTTATAGTCCTAGATTTAGAAACTTCATTGGCATTAGTCACACATACTAAGATAACTATTTAAGGACCCAAAAAACAATGGACAGCTGTAAATTTTATCAAGCATACACGTATACAAGAAGTCCACCTTTTGTACACAGTTTTTCTACTTTCTTAATGTCCCTCGGGAATCATCGCATTTCCGAATACAAACGAATGTTCATTTCCATTTATTAGGTTTATCGTGTATAATAATTTGAATTTAGAACTGAATATTTATTGATGTTTTGTTTTTTTATTTCCGTGGGAACTGTATAGAGCTGTAAAACTATTTTCCTATCTGTCGTGCCTAACTTTAGCAGCTTTCCTCCCATTTTTAAATAAATTACATTAAGTTAAAAGAGTATTAACAACTCTATATAGTTCCAAGTCGATTGAGAGCGTTCGGTCTGCACCAAGTGAAAAGGGCAACTGATGATAAAAATCCGAGGACTGACGAAACACGAAGTTTGCCGAGGGACATTAAGAAAATAAGAATGCTTGATAAAATTTTGACTCTTTTGACCCCTATGCAAATGTCAATAATTTCCGAGTCATTTAACATTTTATGCTATTATTTCATTAATTTTAAAATATATATGTAATGTCAAATTACTCGAAAATGGTTGACATTGCCATAGGGGTCATGAGGGGTCATTTGGTTGCAAATTTACCTCTCCTACATCCCCTTAACGGAATGGCGACATGTAATGCTATATATATATATATATATTAGTGTTAGCTTTTAGGTATATTGACCAGCTATTGATTGAAATAAGTTAATCAAGCGATGTCAAAAAGACAGTCCAATGCTCGTTTTCGCCGACAACTAAGTAACACCTAAATGAATCTCCGCTTGAAAGCTGGATTTTCAACTCTCAGCGATGAGATTAGCATTGAAAATCCAACAGTGCACTTTTATTTAGGGATTCATTTAAGACGTTCAGTGCCGAGAGCCCTCCTGGAGGGTTCACCTAGTCGCATATGGGATGCCGGGAGCCCTCGCGGAGAGCTCATTTTTAATGTAGGTTTTGCTTAGCGAATACAGCATTACGTATAAACCATGAAAATAAAATCTGATGTACCTATATTTTAACAAGATTTATTATGCGTTGGTTTTAATATCCAAGCATTTAATTATTTTTTTGCTCACGGTTACAAATACTTATTCCCTAAAAAGGTTGGAAACTTATGACAAGACCCCCTGAAAATACTTTTTTACTTCGTTTTACAGTGTTTTATAACAAGGTTTTAAACCTAATGCCGTTGACCGTCCGCGATGGTTAACTTTAGCGCAAATGTAATGCCGGTAGCCCTCCCGGAGGGTTTACTTCTAATATGTAGGATAACGGCATGGCGTATGAGTTCTAGTCAAAGTGGGTGGAGTCGAAAGTGTTAATGAGATAAAGCACCATAATTGCGTAACACACTTTTAATCACAATCTGAGAGGTTTTTGAAGGAAATTCCTAATGCTAGTTCATAGGTTTGAAAAATTCGACTGCTCAACAACGTAAATAACGTAATGAACGTGGCTGAACTGCCAAAATGAAAGGCATTGCGATCAATTGTCATTTTATGCGTGTAACGTAATTAACCCGCCTATGGTCTCTACTTCAACAGTAACGTCTACTTGCCATTTTATAAAAGAATTTTCTTTTTATACTATAATTTAAAGCATAACACCACATACGGCGAATTGCCACATAACACAGTCGTGATGTTGTGAACGACAAAAAGCCATCAAAATAAGCAATAATTTACATAACATTATATCAATTTCGAGGGATAGGTAACATCCGGCACACGTGTGGATGGTACACACGGCTACACATCAAGTTATATATGTCCAGGCTGACCTCGCATCGTACGGAAATCCTATACAATGCGAGATCAGCATAAACTGGAAATGTATATATAGCTTGATGTGTAGCCGTGTGTACCTACCTACATAAATGCCTACGTACTGTCCACCCACACCTACCCCCATTTGGATGGCGCACAGTGGAACGAATGTATGGAAGCGGTTGGACGTAGACATGTCCGAAAAATAAGAGTAAAATTATGACAAACTAATGATGCCATCTTATTCGATTACTTAATGCCTTCATAAATTGTGGTGATGAATTTCTTCATAACTCCCATATTTCGGGAGTAATTTGAGAAAATGTGAAATTTTACTATGAAAATGAGTGTATTGAGCTCTCTCCCTCCTGATTCCGGGCTTGTTTCAAGTAGCGGTCTCTAATATCGTAATGCTATTACTAAGAGCTATATTTAATACTAAGACACATAGTGCGCCAAATGTGCACTTTCTGGGATAAAAGGAAATGAAAATTTAAAAAAAAAAACGTTTTTTCCCCATTTGTATTTACTTTAAACCGCAGACAGACTTATTAAGAGGTCTATAAATATATTATATATATACAGAAATATATATTAACAAAAATATTCACAAGAACTGATGAGAGTATGACTTTTAAGTAAGTTGATAATAAATTACCTAGTTTCATTAAAAGTACAATAAATAATTAAGACGTAAGCTCTAATTTACTAAGTTACACATTTTAAAACAATAACATCATTTAATTATCTTCGTCATCATCATCATCATCAATTAATTCAAATTCAGAATCGATGTCCGCTAAATCATTTATGTTAACAAATTCGATATCACTTTTCTCAGAATCCGTAAGCTCATAAAATTCCTTAAAAGAAGATTTTTTTACAAACTTATTTCCTTTTGGACGGATACTTGTAACAAGTGGATCAGAAGACAGTAAAAGATTGTGCATAATATCTTCATTGCATGAGATACTGCTATGCTTTCGAGAATGCCCCTCTCTATATTTTCTAAAATCTTTATTTCTAGCCTCAGATGCCTCTTCGGATAGAAAACCAATGGGCACAATTGACATGTTCTGAACTATGTCTGGCCCATGCATTAAAATTTTATGAAGTGAAGAAGGCATATAATACCATGGGTATAACTCCACGTAAAGCTTAGCAGTATCAAAGCAGAACTCTCGGAATTTAGTTACGTTGATCTTCTCTCCTGATGAAATACACTGCAAGATCACACAGATTTTTCTTAAAAGCATAGCATCTATTCCGGTCAGTTCAGCAGATTTAGTGTAGTTTTCAAAAAATCTCCTTGCCGAGTTGCCATTGTTGGTGGATCCACTGCCTTGTTTCACAACATCGAGAAGTAAGCCCGTTTCTCTTCTTACAGCCTCTTGAACTCTTTTCTTCCTGTCATCAACTTGCCTTTTTGCTATATCACCCCTTACTTGCCATGATTTTATGTCTAATTTGTAGGAAATGTGTAATAAGCATTCCATTGAGCGAATCCAAGCGTGAAGGGTGCTTAAGCTATATTTATACATGTCCTCGTTTGCGTGTTTATCTTTGATTAACTCTAAATTATTCATTTCTTTAGGACAAGCCTTGCATATGTCACACACTGAAGCTGCTGTATTGGATATAATGGAATGAATTTTACCATCAATCATTGTCAACAGCAGTTGGTGTTTGACACTAATTCCATCAGTGATGGTGGATGGAGTTAAGGCTTCAATCTCTGCTTCGATTTCAGCCATCTCTCTCTGCACATTTTCTTTGGTTTCCTTTATAAACTTAAACAATATTGGCCGGCAAAATGAAGTGGAAGATGGTCGCTCGTTTTCCCAAATTGTTACACCTTTTGAGACGAGCCGCAGTGGTACAAGACTAATCATAAAATTACTAGCAAGATCGATTTGCTCATCTTCACTCGTCCTTTGATGATAAATGCTTTGGCTAGATGATCCGTCAAAACCCCATTTGCTGGTCAATACGAGCTGTTGATTGGGATCAACAGGGGTTTCTAACGACCTAATAAGTCTTCTTGAGGTTAAATCCATCAAGGCTTGTAATTTGATTTTTGCAGAGCTCTCTGTAACTGTGAGATCTTCTTTGGCCGGATAGCACTTAATTTTTTCTTTAACCAACATGTAGTAACTCGGGTATTGAAGAGCTCCTTCTTGAGTGTTGAAATCCCGAAGAGTGTTATAGCGCCATTTCGATAAGTTCATCGATACATAAAGAGCCAATGCCTTCAAAGGGGATATTTCCCGTACCTGAATTGATTTACCTTCAATGAAGGCTTTGATTTTTGAGGCCTCTTCTGGATTCTCCGTCAAGTATTTCATAACATAAGCTGTATCGCTTTGTCCTGCCTTTTGAAGCGCCCTTTCGGCCGAAAACATAATTTCAGCGCTGCTACTGCTGCATGAAAGACTATCTTCAGTGGTGCGTCTTCTTTTTTGCCGGTTACTAAGGTCCTCAAAAGATTTACGAGGACTAGGATGTGTACAAGTTGAAGCATCAGATTTAGCAGGAGAAATTATGGGCTCGATGACGTCACTTATATTTTCTGTAGAAGGTTCCATATTTTCATTCTGTAATTCCGGCCATTGAATTGCAGCCTGTAGCCAAATCTCATGTTTCTTCCGAAACTTATCTGTGCTTCTTCCAGACTGTGTCCATTTTGCATAAATGCGGTAGCAAAATCGACGACACCAGTCTTTTAAACTTGTTTCAGCACTTTCACATAACTGAACACAACTGTTATCTTTTAAAACACTGAACAAATAGTTAAAGTCGCGTAAATCTTTATGTGCGCGTGCGCATAAAGCAACGTGAATATCAAGATTTGTATTAAAATTTGGAAAATACATTGCGAGATTAGCTTGGATACAACGAGGTGTAAATCAACACTGATTTTAAAGTTACTAATAGTGACCTATTTATATAAAATCCAGGTATCCCAGGTATCCTTTGTTAAATATTGCAAGGTAATTAGTTATTGTGATAATTAGTAAATGATGCATGCTAAATTAGTGTATTAAGAGCCATTTAGTAATTAAATAATAGCAATGTTCTTATCAGTAATCATTAGTGCATCAGTTTTATATGTAAACCTTAAGTCCCTAATTATATATCCTAATTAGCTTATATCTTCTCTAATTGGCTGATCAGAAATGTTATTGTAATAAGGTAAACCTTTAGAAAAACGGTTTTAATCAACAAAATAAACAAAAAATTAAAAAATTGTGTTATAAAATAAACATCACTCTTTATCCCAGAAAGTGCACATTTGGCGCACTATGTGTCTTAGTATTAAATATAGCTCTTAGTATTAGCATTATGATATTAGAGACCGCTACTTGAAACAAGCCCGGAATCAGGAGGGAGAGAGCTCGATACACTCATTTTCATAGTAAAATTTCACATTTTCTCAAATTACTCCCGAAATATGGGAGTTATGAAGAAATTCATCACCACAAGTTATGAAGGCATTAAGTAATCGAATAAGATGGCATCATTAGTTTGGCATAATTTTACTCTTTTTTTTCGGACATGTCTACGTCCAACCGCTCCCATACATTCGTTCCACTGTGTGGCGCCTCAACTCAAAGATAGACAATTTAAACACAATTGTATTTTAATTAGCCCACAATGAATGTAGGCCTTATCCTTTTGGAACAATCAACGGTATAATTTTGTATACTAATTCTGTTTGTGGAATAGGAAGACGCTTATAAGGTGTCATGACCCCGTTTTATTCTCAACTCAGTTCCATTGAAATAAGCTACTGTTGTGGTTTTATTTAGAAGAAATTATTCTACTAGTAGCTTTCGCCCGCGGGTTTGCCCGCGTGGTCGTCGGAAATTATCCCACGGGAACGTACTACCGAGATAAAAAGTATCCTATATGTTAATGCAGGTTATAAATTATTTATGTACCAAATTTCATCCAAATCCGTTTAGCCGTTTTTGTGTAATTAAGTAACAAACATCCAAACGCACAACATTTCACATTTATAATATTACTAGCTGCGCCCCGCGGTTTCACCCGCATAAGTCTCGATCCCGTGGGAATATCGGGATAAAAAGTATCCTATGTCCTTCTCCGGGTCAAGGTCTATCCATATCCAAAATTTCATCCAAATCCGTTCAACCGTTTTAGCGTGATGCCGTGACCAAGGGAAATAGGGATTCATTTTTATATATATAGATTAGTAGGATAGTGGGATTTATTTAGGTTACTTTCAAGGCTGTAAACTTATTTCAAAATAGGCAGCTAACCTAACTTTTTCTTTATTAGAAAGTCTTCATGAAACTTGTCGCTGAATTCTAAAATAAACGCATCTCTTCAGGCTTTGTGGCAACACTTAGTCACCGAACGAGAAACAATGAGCAATAAAAAGGTAACCTAAGTAAACTTTACATGTAACAATTTCAAAAACAATAACAAAAAACGCACATAATAATATTTTGTTGAATAAGTCATACGCGAAAAGTTTCTGAGCTGAGAGGAAGCGTAAAAAAGGCATGCCGCGAGCTAAGGCAGGAAGAAATGATATACATTATGGTTGGAGGCAAGCGGCCTCTCCCCGCAAACCACGCAGCGCCCGCGCCGCGCCCAGCTCGACGAGTTAATCAGCCATGCAACTGAGGAGCTCAAAGTTTTTGGTGTTGCTTTTCTATTTCTTATTTTTTAGAAACCTAAACTTACAGAAATCATTGGTGAGTGGTGGAGTGGCGAAAGGCGCCATATGTATAATTTCGTAACACACTTTCAATCACAATCCAAGGGGTTCGAAGGAAATTCTTAACCCATTGCTTCATAGGTTTAACTTCGTATGCTCAACAACGTAAATAACGCAATGAACGCAACTGAGTTGTCAAAATGAAAGGCATTGCGATCGATTGTCGTTGTATTGTGTGTTATGGAATTGCCCCGCTGGTGGCTAGTGAGCGAGTCTGCTAATTTTCAACTGTATCTTTTTTGGGAGCGTTTGACAAGGCATTTTTTTTTTTTGTTTACATATATAGTTTTATGAGTACCATAAACATTTATAGGTATAATAACAATTTAAAAGTTATGAATAAATAAAAATAACAACGTATGTACTAACTTAAACTATTCATAAACTAAAATTTATGGCGTTGAAAAATACATCCGCATCACTGGCGACTGATAATGTACCCAAGAGACTGGCGGCATTGCCACGTTGTATGGCAATCATTAGCCTCTGGCCAAAGTAAAAGCCAGCCCTTGTGTCATGAGAAGCGTCAACCTGTACCCTAATTGTGTAACATATTTTCGTAAACGATTATGACTGTTTCATTTTGACTGTTCAACAACATTCATTGCGTTATTTACGTTGTTGAGCAGATTGTTTTCCAACTTATGAAGCAATGGATGGTGATTAATCGTGTATTACGCAATTAGGGTACAGCCGTTTGGTTGCACTGTTTAGCGTAGACTACATTGAGTTGGTAATAAATAATTTGGCTACTCTCAAGTGAAAACTAATCTTTCTCTTTTGAAAATTAATCTTAAGAAAAGACACAATAAATGCTATGCTCGTTAGAATAATCTTACGAGCATAGCATTTATTGTGGCTAAAATTCTAGCTAGCTAGCAAGGATAGTTGCGGAACTGCCTTTCCAAGAGACCTCGTACCCTCTTCCCTTCTTCGCCTAAATATTATCTGCAAAGTTTTCTCAACTAAATTCGATTTTCTTTATTTTCCAGATAAAGATGTGAGTTGAATCATCTACTGGGAAATAGATAGAGCATTTATAAAATTATTTTAAAACATCAAATAAAATCCACCAAAAAATACTTGCTCCAAAAGTTTGAGGTTCAGGGTAGAATAATGGAACATAATGACTCTATCGGCGGCGGCGAGGCGGCCAGCGCTCGCGGTCCGGCTGCGTCCTTTTTCTACTACCAATGAGTAAGTGCTCATTCTTGGAATAATGTGTGCCTACCTTTAGCTTTAGACGATATTCAGACTTCTGAATAGTGTGCACGCAACGCGTCGGCATTTTAAATGCGAACTTTGATGCTGTACCAACAACTTTTATGAGAAAATAGGGTGCCTTTGGACAAAAGACTCGTCGGACATAACACCATCCTCAATAAAAACAAATAACTTTTATTTAACACACTTATTAAATTAGGTAGTACCTACTTATAATAATCACACACCCAACACTCATTATAAGAACATTCAAGCAATTACCTAAACGTCAAATACAATAATACGAAGCAATCAAACACGTAACCGAACGACAGATCAAAGCTGAACTTTTTAATGAAGCCTTCATAGGCGCGCGCGCGAGCGGCTCGACAAAGACATGCTCCGCTTTGATGTTGCCGACGCGCCGCGGCGACAGCGGAGGCGATGATGCCTTTATAAAAACCCAATGATTTATTCCGGCTTTAGGATCGTTCGGTCGTTTGACGAGTCTATCAACGACTCTATCCGCGCATGCGCATCCCTGAACCATAAATTATTGTAATAACCTTACGGCGGCAATCGCGATTTATGGCTGCAGTTCCTTTAACCATTCAAATGGGCAGAGGTGTAAAATTTAACGCGTTATCAATAAAATTTAAATTAGTGCAGCAGATACTACGTTTTTCTCGTGAACTATATGCTCATTTAAATACAGTTCTGAGGAATAAAAAAAATAAAAAAACCCTTACGTAACGAAATTCTGCGTCAACTCAATTTAAATTGCCATCTATACGCTAAGACGAATTGTAAAAACTCAACATTTAATGTAGCTTTTCTGAAATGGTTTATAACTGCCCCAAAAGCTCTAACTAAAATTTTACAAAGAAAATTCTAAACAAATTCGTAGCATCCAATGCACGTATCTTGCACAACTCACTTAGTATTGTTTTATTCTGTACGTGTAAACAGAATTAATGTCAAAAGCTGTGTGTTTTGCATATTCCACAACAGTGTTAGTGCATAATATCTTCATTGGCATGCGTGTCCACGTCTCCGCATTTTTGTTTTTACAACAGCCTATTGGAAATCGCCACTCAGGTTGATTGGCTTTCATAATTCAGTGCTAAAAGGCTTTCGAAAACCACACAATTATACAAGTGAAAATGGAGGAATGTAATATTTAAAAAAAAAATAGATTTTACTACTTCCAAATCTATATGAACTAAACTCAGACCAAATATAAAACAAATGTATAATAAAGTGAAGCATGCCAAAACTACACTTGCGCTCTGTGCATACACGCTCACACGCACACATTTACAACCATTTACAATCAAATTACACCTCACTAAGTGCACACATGTTTACGAAACCGGCTTCACATCACTGTTGACAGCGCTATGTGTTGGTTTTTTATTTGGTCTGAGGAACTAAATAGGTAACCTACGGAGTCTTTAATAACCAATCCAATTTCACTCCTAATAAACATGTTCAGTATGCAGACTATAAAACACGAACCTTCCTCAGTCCGCATCATTGTTTATGTTCTATTGTTATTAGTGGTTCTCGGAAGGGTGAACCAGAGCAATCATAACAAACGTCCGGCCCCTTATCTCCACAATAATAGAGACGCAAGTCCGTTTGTTTTTAACTACCTCCGAGTATGTTAGACTATATTACTGAAATAAACGGTATTATTATTATATTGCTTGGTGGTACTGAGATAAGGCAGAAAAGTAATCGAGTGAAAGAAGAGGGGAAAGTGAATTTTGTATATACAGTTATGGGAACGAGGAATTCATACATTAATCCGATACAGCCTGTCCCTTCCTGTTCTCCCCCAGCGATGCCCTAAACCGAGGTCCGTACCCCACAAGAGGTGCCCTTAGCGGGTAGTCGCTTAGTTTCTAAGTTTTATGCCCTAGCTGGAAGCCTTAAATTATTGAGGCAGCCGCAGGAAAGTCCGGTTAATCAGCCGACAACCTCTTAGGTTGACCTGCAAGATGCCATACCAAAACAAAAAAAAAATATATCACACTAATTTAAGTAGAAAGTGCATATTTTAACAGAGTGAAGACTCCAATGTAAGTAATTGCTTTCATAAGAAGAATTAATCAGAAAAAATAAGTTTCTTGGATGCTTAGAACTGAGATTGAATGGCCATTCACTTTCAAACATACCGTATAATATCTAGTCTATTTTGAAACGTAAACAAAACAAATTGAACCAACAATAATACGACCTCCTAAAAAAATGCAAGGTTTAGGTACCTGCCTTGCAATCCGCAAAAAATTAAGGACAAACTTGAAAGCTCTCAATGTTAAGTACCCTGTAATTACGAAGATTTTAGAAGATCTTCTATTGCAAAAAATAAAGCAGTAAGCGTCCGTCGCAGACGGTCAGCTACTTAATACAGTAAATTCAGACAATCTTCAGGGATTAGACGGAATAATCTTTAAAAACGCCGGCGACCGATGTTGAAATAAGCAGGAAACGCACAATACTAATAAGCAGGCATTAGTGACAATAAAGAACATAACCCTCTTTTAGCCGACGCGGTTGGGTAATAAGTAACGCCAGTAGCGGATTGAGGTCGGAACTCTTAAGAACTTTTTCTAAATTTATTATTCGAAGATTATAGCCATGAAGATGACATAAACGAAGATAATTTTAGAGTTTTTATGACCGTTTGGATTCTGGAAATATTATCTCTTTGTAGACTACGTTTTGTGTTTTCTTTGTTTGTGTCGTGATTTCTTTGATCGATTTATAATATCCACTGTGGCAACACTGTCAAAGTACAAATTATTAATATTATAAGAAACTTCTAAATGTATTTTCACTATGGCAACTGAAAGTATTGTTTTACTTTGGCAACACTGAGAAATGACGGTTATGATAATAACGTTATTTTTGGATGGGGCAAAAGTCGTTTTAAATTGTAAAATGTAATGCATGGTTAGTCGTCGTTCGATTATGAAATAGTACAGTGGTGTGGATTAAAAGTATTAGCAAGAAAAGAGTGTTTTCTTTGCACTTGCTTCTTTTTTCACAGCATCTTTGGAACATCGGATGCCATTACTTTTGTGCCTGCCTATATGTATAGTGACTGCGACAACAATCTGCCAGCTACATTTCAGATTTTCGGAGATCCTGATCAAGCCATCGCAAGCTTTAATGTTGAAGCAGAATTTACTAGTGAGGGCTGCACTTAAAATAGCCGCGACAAATTACAAGAAATACATAGACCCAGTCTACTCGTTTTCACTTATCGTAAGCATAGAGACCAACCAAATATTACAGATAGTATATTCGCAAATAAAGTTGCTGATGAACTTACTGTGTGTGAACACATAGTCACATGGACCTGTGTGAATTAAGACGTTAATAAAATATCTCAAAGAAATCAATCGACCGAAGTCAATCTACGGCAAATGAGATACCAAACCAGTAAGAACAACTTTCAATAATGATATGCTAATACCAAATAATCTACCATGATAATGACGCAAGCTGCAACTAAACCCAATCTATTATTCTCGTTTTTCGATAACTCAGCCCTACTTCTCGTGAAACACGACATCTATATTTCAGATAGTGACCACCTCTCCATCATGGACCCGTTATAATATAACCAAGTAGGGACAACTCGTGATTTTACTCTAACTATGTTTCTGATACCTTGCCTAACGGTTGAACAACATTTACAACACGGTGGACTTAGAATGTTGAATGTTTCATGTTGGCCGTTTAAGAGGCAGCAGTACTTATGAAGTGCCTTGCCGTTGCCTCTTTTGGTATAATTGTTTGCTATTTGGCAATGTAGAATGTAGTGTATATTCGTACACAAAAATACCGTAAAGTTGCGTACACCAGCCTAATATACAATGTTGTACTAAGACTTGGAGAATATGTGGGTTCCAATTGAAGCTTATGTACCTTTTAAGATCATAAGAAAAACTCAAATGAACTTCAAAATTTATAAAAGCGCACTGTTGGATTATCAATGCTCGGCTCGGTGCCGAGAATTGAATATATAGCAAATTATGGTATTTCCTAGTGTTAGTGAAAACGGGCGTTTTGTTCAGCATGTCCAGGCTCAACAAAAACCTCAACTTCATTACGCAGACACTAATCACCCGATTTTCCGCTAGCAACAAGTCACCGCGTAACATTATTATCAGCCCACCATTTATTATAAAATATGATCCTTAACAGTAACTGTAGTGTCAGTTGTGCTAAATGGTATAATCGACCATTCTCGTTCAAAGTAACGGTAAGGTCTACAGTGTAGTATCTATAATGTAAGGTACTTACCCGGCGCCAATATTTATTGCGTTACTAAACGTTGAATAGGTATTGTTAACTACGAGAACTATAATTGAGTAATTCGCTGTGAAGGAAATGGGTATTGACGATTTTAATTGCGAACTTATTCATTTCAGCTCATTTGAATGGAGTAATAGTAATAGTTGCTATGGGACTGGAGACTTTGAAACTCTTATCTTGAAATAGTCGTTGCTTGGTTATCAATTAAGACCTTTCCTCCGACATTTCACCTCAAACTCTTGTCAGGCTGACTTAATTCACTCATCTCCTCCAGACTGCTGAAAATCGAGTAGATAAACTAAAGCCTGCGTGTATACACTGCCTGATATCAAGCAAATCCTTATTGAAGTGAAAACATAATATTGTAATGGAATGGTCTTGGAGACAATCACAAGTTTGGCTCCTCAGTTTTAATTTTAGGGATGAGTTTTCAGGTTCAAAGTATAGCCTGTTCCAAAAGTTTCTGATGTAAGTGTAAATAAACCTTGTTCAGGTGATGTGATGATACGCAATCACTCAATAATTAGTTCATCTGAATTCTACAATAATTTAAAAAAAAAACAACAAAAATTAATAATATACCTATCAAATAAAAAATGATTAATTATTCAAATGACAAATTAATAATTACAAATAAAAAAAAATGTTTGAACAAATTATTATTTTGTTACTGAAAAATCATTAAATTACCCTTAATTTTCAAATGAAAAACATCTTTATTAAGGTGATTTAAAATTATAATTTTGGGTTTAAGTATTCAAATAATCAAATCAAGGCACATTTATAAGTGGCACTACAAATTGGCATCCACAACTAAGTACGCTTTCTGATCAATTTGTTTACGTTTTCATCGGATACTTTTGGAACAGTCCATAGGTACGTCTCTCTATTACATTTGACATTGTACCGCCGTAAGTGAACTGTGAGTCTCTCTTACTACACCATTCATTTTCGGGAATTACATACTGTTACCGTAACAGTTAATGTGAATGACATCTACGCCACACACGCAGCATCTAATCGTGGCGCAACGCAACAATGACGGAATTCGACTGAGGCATAATTACTGGGTATCATCACCGATCATTACGTGGTACAGGCGAGTAATGTTTGGTGACTGAAGGACCACCCACTAACATACCAACTGTACGAATCACCTAGAGGAAATAGTGCTGGCATATTTCTTACAAATATTTAATTTTATTTTACACTGAAAAGCGAGACAAATTAAAACGTACGTCCTGAGATAATACAGGTAAGTGAAAGTGGAATAAGCGTTAAAATACCAACTTCTGAATATCAGAAGTTTAGATTTAGATTATATACTAAACTACATGGATTCTGCCCGCGACTTCGTCCAGCCTATAACCTTCCTCAAGAACTGGGCTATCCAGAGCAAAATTTTTTTTTCTAATCCGACTCGTAGTTCCGGAGATTACCCCCTACAAACAAACTTACAAACAAACAAATGTTACCTCTATAATATTAGTATAGATGACACTCTGCTCCAACTGTAAAACAGTTGGAGCCTCGGAAAAAGTAACTAAGTATACCTATAAGATTTAAAGCCGCATGAAACCAGATGAGAAGTTATCATTTCATGTTTTCATTAAGATTTTGAAAACTGAGACTTTAAATATATAAGTAGGCACTACTTACATTCCTAGACTTGCGATTGAGTTTTTCCTGATGTTACCCTATTTTTTCTCAAAACAAAATAAATCTTCGTAGATATAGCACATGGCAACACGAGAGAAGATTAGTGTTAGTCTGCCAGCGTGTGAGACAGATTAATTGACGACATTATGTTTTTGCAAACTGTATCTAAGATTAACCTACTTCGACTATGAGTAATACGCAAATTAATAACAGAGAGAAACTATAAATAAATGTCTCAATTAAGCTTGTGAAATTAATGTTCGTCGATCTCGAACGGGAACATTTCATTCAGGGAATGAAATGTTTTATGAAACGGAGTCATCCAAATGCATTATATAATTCTTTATTTCACGAAAAGCCTTCAACAATACTTATCCATAAGATTAAAAACTTGAAGTTACAAAGGTCAATATTTGAATACTCTCGACTCCTAAACTAGGTGTAAGTTCCTGTGACTTAGGAGTCAGTGATTCTCCGTAGCAACAAAGCCATAATATTTCTAGCAATTTGGAAAATTTAAACAATAAATGGTGCTAATTAAAACCAGAAATAGAATTAGATTTAAAAAATATATGTTTGAGCGTATGATGACAGATGAAGTAGCAATGTATGTGGTGTGTGTAAGTAGTATAAGAGTAGGGTGTGTGTGTAGTGTGCAAGTGTAGGGCGTGGATGTAAATAACTAACAAAACTATTAACATCGTAGAAATACTTCATATCACCATCAGCAGCACGCTTAGCATGACCACAATAGAAATGGGTTTTGTCGACAGAAGAATAGACAAATTGGACAAATTGACAGATAAACGATCACAATCTGTCATTTTTTCGATTGTTCTGTTAACAAAACCCAGTATTTACTATGATTTTCATGCTATAGCCACTGCTAAACGTGATCGTCATACGTGCTAATTGGGTTGGTGATTGATATACTGCTAAACGTGATCGGCATACTTAGGTACTAATTGGATTGGTGATTGGGACACTGAATTAGAGAGTTCAAGAAAATTGAGCTGACAACCTCCAGAAATACTTCAATCAGCCAAAAGGCTGGTTAAAAGAGTTCATGGGAAGTCTTTGAATAATTCAATAAAATATATAGATACTTAGTAGTAATAAAGTTTTGTGTGAAATGGGTGTTATTTATTACCGGAAAAGTAAATATCGTGCCCAAACCAATGTTTAAATAAGACTATTTCGTTAAAATTCATGTCGTCGTGGACAAAACTGAGAAAACAGAACATAAAAATTCAAAGCACATAGAATACCAATCTGCTTTTGTATATTCTGCGCATTCAGAACTAAGGAAATAGAATTGATCAAACATGCTGTTCCAACAATACTTGCGGAACTTAACTCTTATGAAAATTGATGCTAATATCTTTGTCTAAGTAATTGTAAGGTAAGCAATGTGCGTAAAAACGGCGGGAGGTTTCAAAACGTTTGTCAGAAACGTGTAAAAGAATATATTTACATGTAAAATGTATGACTAGCGTATAGAAAACACGTGAAGGGCCGCTATTAAGCCTAAAGTTGCTGGCATTGGAGATTTTCTCTGTTATTTTCTTGACAACATGCAAATTAACGGATATCACACACATAACATCACGCCTGTATTCCCCGAAGGGTTAAGCAGAGGTGTACCTATAGTACACCCACATTTCGCCAGTTATGTTTAAGTCCCATGTAATAGGGGGCGAGCCTATTGCCATCAACCGGGCATTAATCCTGACTCCGGGCTGCTACTGAGAAATTCCAGATAGAAAAACCCAATAACACCTTGCCCGACCCGGGAATCGAACCCAGGACCTCATACTCAGCAGTTGCGCTTTGCGACCACTAGACCAACGAGGCAGTCAGTTAACGGATATCGTATTTCTCTAAAAACCTCTTTAGTTGCTAATGCTTTCTGTGACGCAGTCTCAGACCAAATAAAAAACCAAGACATAGCTCTGCGAACAATACAGTGAAGCATGCCAAAACTACACCTCCGCTCTGTGCATACACGCTCACACACACACATTTACAATCAAACTACTCCTCACAAAGTGCACACATGTTTACAAAAATGGCTTAAATATAACTTACCTGCCACTCCTATCTCATTTTCTTCTTCGCCGTATTTTCGCCTCTTCCGATTCAATATTTTTTACTGTAGCAAACACTTCTCTGCTATGATGTCTCGTAACTTAAACCAACAATACTTTCTTCTCACATTAGTCATATTTTCTACACATTTTTACAAAAAATTTATAACCACGCATGGCATGAATTAACCGTTTTCAATCTCATGGCAACAACTTTTCCTCAAAACGCAACATTGTCTTAGATAGCACACACCATAAAAGCTAGTTTCGCAATAATGCCATTACATACCATAGTCGTTCCCATGGACCATGCAGCCATATAGCAGGAAGCTGTAAAACATGGAAGCTGGAACGACCGAGAAAACGACAAAATAATTGAGATTACAAGATAAACAACAAACTTGTTTTAACATACGATATTTTTTTTACACCACGTGTAAATTAGGCACAAAAAACTAATTGATTATAACTTGATTTACTATTCAAATGTCTGTAATTTTTCTATTAGATTTGTATGATGTGACTTGGCAGAACATTACACTTAAAAATGTGAATCTACTCACCTTGAGTTGGTTCACTGGACAATCAAGTTGCTGGTTATTTTTTTATTTTTTTTACTATATTACTCAATTTGCTACTTAGTTGGCTATGTACCTCTTATGAAACTACATAAAATATTAAGAAGTTGGTTACTAAGGGTTTCGGTACCTTCATTTTTTATACCCGACTACGGCGGTGCCCATAACTTTAATATATTACTATATATTCCGTTTACGTCATATAATATTTACTGGACTCCACTTAACCTAAGCTCCAAAACTTAACATGCAACTCGATTAGGCTTATCCCTTAATACTTTTCCATCCAAAGTTATGAACATCTAAACATGTAAACGTCGTGTCGTGCTTTGCGCAAGAGACGCGGATTAGAGGCGTGGAGCGTCGTGCGCCCGCGCAGGCTAGCGCGGTGGTCCACCGACGACGACTTCATTGCACCACATTTTAATCTCGTTGATGATTCAGTGCCTCCTAAAAACTTTGATAGACGTAGAGTACTGTTATTAAAGTAGATAATATAGACATCAAGTTGTTTGTAAAATGGTAAAATAAATTGCAGATAATTTACGACTGTTTTAAGAATGGTTTTAATTAGACAGGTTTTATGGTATCGTGCAATTTTGATGACTCAATTTATGTGTGTATAGTCTTCTTGTGCGAGATGAGTTTTTTAGCAACCTTTTATTTCTCTGATCATGTCAATAAACCTAAAGTTTACCAAAAATAATTGGGTATTACCATATCGGTACCTTTTGTATTTTTTCATCAGTAATTGCTTGACCATGAAGAAATAATTACAGTAAATTATATAGCCGTTAATTATGATGACCAAAAATAGATTCCTGATTAAGCTGTTGTTGGAAATGTATTTAATAAAGCTGCGGTATTCTTAAAGTAAAGATATCTTAAGAAATGCCGTGACCGACAGATCTACGGAGCCAATTTAGGAATTCCAGCTGGCTATCTAATCATTATATTTCATAGAACACGCACAATTTCGGTTGGTTTTTTGTCTCCCGTGTTTCTGTCTATACAAATGGTCAACTTTACTTGAAGCGGTAATAATTAGGGTTACATAAGTCGTACGTGGAAGGCTCGCTACATGTAATTGGGACCACCCGCGGAGCCCTGGGGCCGCGCTGCCGGCTCGGGGGTAAAACAATGCATTATGCGAATTTAGAGCGCGTTCTGATTAGATAATATCATCATAACCAATAACTGTGCTTCCCTTGAACTGTAATTGAGTAATTTTCTGCGCTCAGCTGTGCAGCTGCTGATTGGATTGTGTTGCAAAGAAACTGTTTGCTACTCAGCAATTCTTTGAAACAGCATCAGCATGGTCGTTTATGCAGAAGAATCTTATACACGATATAGATGCTGTAAATCCTAATTACGCATAACTTACTGGCTTCGTCCCGCGGTTTCACCCACATAATTCTCGATTCCGTAGGAATATCGTGATAAAAAGTATCCTATGTCCTAACCTAGGATATGATCTACCCATGTACAAAATTTCATTTCAATCTGTTCTGTTGTTGTTTCGTTTCAACCGTTTTAGCGTTAAAGCGTAACAAACAAACAAATTCATTTTCACATTTATTTTATACTATTAGTTAGGATGTGCTATTAAAACAATTGAATAAAACGTTACTATTTAACTGCTACCAAAGAGTTCTGCAAAATGAAATGAAATGGAATTGTTTATTCTGTAAATAGGAAATCGGAATCACTTTTACACGCCATATAAAAAAAAAAAAATAAGCTAGTTGAGTTCGGCGTTTCCTATCTGACTACTCTGAGAAGAAAGGCCGAAACAAACTCAGAGGTCACAGTCTCTTTTAAAGTCCAGACATAATTTTGGTTAGGCCATATGAGGACCATGTAGATTAATGTCTGAAATGGTCTTTTGAGGAAAGAACCACACAGATTTGAATGGACCTGTCCAGTCAGTGCAAGCATTTGTCAGTAATCGTGGAACTCAACTCAGAACTTAAGGAGCTCAACTCGATGAACAATACCAAAGAAAGGACATTTGGGTAGGCCGCATAAACTACTCAAACTGCCAGAACATCATTAAAACTATCTGAGACATAAAAATAATAATGATATCCACATAGTCCTTACATTAACAATAATTAATCAAAATAATATAGTACGTAAAGTATTATATTATTTTAATTATTTTTTTTTAATAATTAATTAAAATGATATAAAGTAAGATCATGTCATTTTGAATGTAATTTTCAACAATGTCCATGTGTATATAAAACTGGTATATTTTGATGATTTTACATAATAATTAAAATGTCAAGTTTTATGGTTTTATCACAAGGCTTAGCAGAGCGAGCAGCTCAATCCCAAGCTTTTTATCTTCTAAATAATCTGAAATTTTATAGTACCCTTTTTTACAAAGTTTGGTTTTAATACAGATTTTACATCTATTAATGGGTAAGTTTCAAATGTCAATGGGAAGTTTGTTGTAAAAGCGTATACCCATGAACGAGTTGCCTACTTTGTGGAGACGTGGGCGATGTATAGCAAGGTTGTGTTTATTCGTGGTATTTAAACTATGAATATCGGACATTTTCTTAATATTTGATATATTTTTGTGTACATATAATAAGGTTTTTAAAAATATATTGTGAGGCTACAGTCAGAATATTTATTTATTTCTTTGATTTTTTCTCTAAGGGAATCTGTTGAACCTAGGTTGTAAATGGCTCGAACAGCCCGGTGTCTATCAGCTTATTCAAGAATTCATTTACGAATGTCTACGTGTACTTAATACGTGTCTAGGTGTGCCTCTTCTGGCCACTTTTCCGCTTCACACCACATGCTCCTAAGTAATTATATTTTTTCAAACACATTTCATACTCCGCAAAGATATAAAAAGTACAGAGACCACAAAACCACAGGCTATCCAGCGATGTGCCGCGCTTGACTTTGGCAAGATAATCGACTCGAATCGTTGAAACCGCAACAGCCACAATTTTTTTTTTGTTTAACTTCGATAACAACGGGATTATTATTTTGAATGACTTGTAATTGTGAAATCTAATGGCAAACTTGAATGGGTTTGGGCAAGAACCACTGAACGCCACGTGAAACGTTCCTTATGATATGTCTACGTTGATATCTCATCATCTTGCCATGATGAAACCTCTGTTCTAATTTCTGCCAACTCCTGTGGGAAAATGGCGTGAATTCATGTATTGTTGCGGTGTATTGAACAAATAACTGCCATGAATAATTGTGCACAATACCACCTACCAACTGCCATAGTTTTATTCAACTCCGTAGTCACTTCGACGTTGTTCAATCAACTATGATTTGTTACTTGAACTCACATACTGACTTATTAGCACCTATTTACTTGTAATTTTTTTTAGGAATATCGTACACTTTTACAATGCTTGTAAATATGTCAGCACCATGTATCCATCACATAAGTAATTTATCTGTCATTGCTTCATTTTTAATTATTTTTACATATTGTGGTAGGTATAATATATTTTATAGGTATAGTATTCTGCATTTGTGCGCAGCGTCTTAGGATATGCGTGCCCAATCTGGTCCCCCCAATACATTATTTATAAGAACCAACTAAAATGGGTTCAAAGGAAATTTATTAACCATCTTAACTATCGCCTCCGTAAACCTCCGATGGCTTATGAAAATAGTTGTCGAATATGTATTCCTCTCATTACTCTCATTCAGTGTTAGCAGACCATGTGGTCTGCTAACACTGAATGAGAGGCGCAAAGTTCTCGATATGTGTTTAGATTATGACATACTTAATGGACGCCTCGATTGCCCAGAGCTGGTCACACAGGTAACTTTTCACACTGCCCTACGACGCACTCGTCACACTACGACGGTACACGTGCCTCGGCACTCGACTAATTACACTAAAAATTGTGTATTGACCCGTATTGCTCGAATTTATAACACAGATTTCTCTCAACTCGATATATTTACCTGTAATAAACCTACATTCAAAAAAGAAATAATAAAAACCATAAACGAAGGCAAATGACAAACTATTAATATATAAAAGTTTTAACTTTTTTTTTTCTCTTTCAAATTTAAACTTAACTATAAGTAGTACCCAAAATTGCACTTTTTGAATTTATATATTTCTAAGTAGTCCATTCGCATATTTTATACTTATCCTAGTAATACAGGGAAACCTATTATTAGTCATACATTACTGTAACACATATTCTGTAACACACTATTATGTACCGCTGTTGGTTGCGTAAATAAATAAAATAAAATAAATAAAATAATCTTATTTTAGGTGCATCGTCTTCACATATAATTATATATTTACAAATACAATATATTGTAAAACATTTTAAAAGAGTAACGGTGGAGTTTCTTGCCTCTATAGAAAATTACCTTTTGGAAGGGGTGACTACTAGAATCAATTCTATTTTTTGAACATTTTGACGTTAAAAAGTCCTTTTATATGCCTAATTGGAATAAATTATTTGACTTCGACTTTGAATGAGTAGTAGCTACCTACCTACTTAAAACTTCTGCAAAACGAAGAATCTAGAAACTGACGAGATTCTATCACCGAATGTCAGAGTACCTTCGACAGCCAGCGCCGGTCACAATTCGTTGAAGTTCGTTGAGTTGGGTTGTACTGGGTGGGCCATGTATGTAGGTGTGTGACTAAATTACCCGTTACAGGTACATACCTACAATGAGTTTTTAATTACGTTACCACAATAATGATGACAACATCATGCCGTGTAGGAGTAGTGTGGACCACCCAACCTCGTATCGTAATTCGTAGGTGTTTTCAAGTTACTTTCTGAACAAGTTATTAGTTTGTGTTGCGTAAACAGGGTTACTATATATTATTTTATTTATTTATTTATTTACAACAATCTTACCTACCCTGTCATTACAGATCTATGATCCAATGCGATAGAGTGGCCTTACTAACTAAATCCTAAATCTACACCTTATACCTAGTTAAAAAATATCTTAATCTAAATAACTATATAACTGTAACTTTTGCGAATTCACTCAAGTTGCACCACAATACATCAACCCTCCCGTGAACCTCATTTACCACGCGTATGGCTCTAGTAAGAGGAGTTCTCGCCAATAGGTTGGTCCTGGCTGCAGGCACAGCGAGCAGGGGCGGGCGTTGCCGCCTCCACACGTACCGGTCGGGCACGTACAGTTGTAGGTGTCGCAGCACTCCCGGGTTATGCGCCACGCCACGTAGCAGTTTCACTACATACGCTACGAGCGAAAACTCCCGTCGTACTCTTAGAAAGTTATACCCTACCATACCCAGAACAAATAGTGTAGGGTACATCAATGGGTATAATGGATATATAACCAATAGGTTACATATCAGTAATCCATTAAGGGATGTAGGAGAGGTCATTTACAACCAAATGACTCGTCATGACCCCTATGTCAATGTCAACCATTTTCGAGTAATTTGACTGTTTTTATTTTAAATTTGTTTGAAAAAAACTTATAAAAACTTTTTTACAAAAATGCAACCGACTTCCAAAACACAAAGTTTTTTTTTTTTTACCTTTTTAGTGGGTTGCTTCGTAATTTATCTAAGTTACAATAGCCGAATATCAACTGCTCATCACCCTATACAAAATATTGCTGTTTTCGTGCAAGGACTTTAATTGTTGAAGAGTTCTCCAGGTACTTACCATCAGCTCAAATGCACCATATGAATTGTGACGAGTATCAATTGCTTACCAAACATATTAAAGTAATTGAATCGCAACCCGTGAAATATATATTATTGAATGGTTTCGGTAGCCATCTGTGTCCTTCATCAACAGTTCCACTTCACCAAATGGTGCTTTTTAAGAGCAAATGCACGAGTTACTATACAAAATTGAATTGTTGATGCACCTTGCAGGTCGCATCTTAAAAACCTCCTTAAATCCCCCCCCCATTCAACCAACTTCTTTTCCTATTCCTTCACTGTGCACGCGGTTCGGTTGTGGAATTCACTTCCGCCTGACATTAGCGACTCTCGTACTGTTGAAGTATTTAAACGAAGAGTGAAAGAACACTATCTTTCCACTTCGTCATAGTTGCATAGTTATCTTAAATAACATTTTAATTATATATATTGTAGTGATATTTATTTTAGAAGTATGTATGTAAGTATATTCTTGTATTGTAAGTAGTTTGTATAAATAGTAAATTGTAATTTTTTTTTTCTTCTTTGGTTTATGTTTTTGTTTTATCTTCCACGGTTACACACGTTGTCTACATCTCATTTTTTATAATTTCCTGTCGCAGGTATGCTGGAAGAGATTTCTTTAGAAATAAGCATTGCCTTTGTACGTATTTTTCTGTTCCTTTCTTCTTGTCTGTTTATATGTGTGTGCATAAATGGTTAAATAAATAAATAAAATTCCCAAATCGCTATAGGTGTGTCTATAATATTTGAACAGTTCCCTCGATTTCTCCAAGATCCCATCATCAGATCGTGACCAAATGACAATGGGACCAACTTGAAAGTATACCATTTCAAAAAAAAAAAAATTTTCAAATCGGTCCAGCCGTCTTCTAGTAAACGGGGAACATACGTAAAAAAATAAAATATTCCGACGAACTGAGAACCTCCTCCTTTTTTTCTGAAGTCGTCATAGGTGTCAAAAGGGGTAATTTGTTTGTAAATGACATCTCCTACATCCCACAGTATATTTTTTGGCCAAAATTTCGGACATGTCTTTTTTATGTGATAACTTTGTTTGTAATGTTTTATAAAATTAATGAATAGAACTCACAAGCGCCTATTTCTCATTATGACCAAAAAAAACCACTTAATTATTTTTTATGATAAAATTGTAAATCACCCATAACTTTTGAAATATTTCACGAATTATCTTCTTGTTTTTCCTGATAAACAATAATCTTAAGACACATAATACTGATTGATTTATATATTTGTTAAACGAGTTTTCAGAGATTTATTTACAATTAATGTTTTTTTTATTTTATTTTTTTTATGGTCGTATTTTTAATTATTTGGTTTCTATTTTTCTATAGAATTTTTAGAAAAAAGTGAATGAATCCATGAAAAAAAAATCAGATCCAAATATTGAAGGATATCGAACTTAGAAGCTTCTAAAGTTTTCTATGGTAATTATGATTTTAGGGTTGTCAATATTTCTAAATAGAATTTATTGTAAAAAGTTAACATAACTTTTTATTCGTAAATAATATATTAACTGGAGGTTGGGGCGTGTGCATCGGAACACTTTATTTACACAGAAAAATAGTTTTTAAATGAACAGAAAAACAAAAAAAAAATACTTTTTATTTCATTTTTGGATCGAGCTGTGGTTTAGCCCAGTTTTCCTAGACGTGCTTAGATAATAAAAAAAAACTATGAATTTCATTTGACATGCCAATCCTGCCATACTAATTTGGAATTTTTTGAACATAATCTACATAATTATTATATCTAATATTATAAAGAGGTAAAGTTTGTAGGAAACGATCTCTGTACTGAACCTATATTGAAATTTCTTTCACTAGTAGTAAATTACATTATGCCATTTTACTTAATTGTTTTCTGATGTACATTCTTCAGCTTGATCTGACGAAAGAATTTCTGTTACATTGTCGGTATGTCCTGTAATGTTGCATGTTTTTACTTACGGTTTGGTTGTTAAAACGTTGGCCTTTTATCATACGTTCTCTCTAGATAAATGCATGACCATTGCCGGTGTGTTAAATATTCCTGAGGCTCTGTATTTCATTGTTATTGATATTTTCTGTAGATTTTCTTGTTGTGACACTTACCTATGTCAAATATTAAACTGTCAGTTTTTATTTTTCTGTTTGGCTTAGTCTATGTTACTTTTTGGTTTATATAGTTTCAATTATTTTTATTGATATCGCTAAAACATTGTAGGTATTAATTATAATTTATTTTTATATTATGATTGTACAAAATAACTACAAATTAACTATTGTTCTAAATTTCATTTATGAAATTTACGCACTCCAAGGAGGTCCGATTATATTTGAAAAAACCACTGTTTGAAAATGGAAAAGAATATTGATTTTGGAAACGAGCTGAAGGGTATAAAAGCAGAGGCCGTCAGAAGCAACGGGCGATTCTATCTCGGATTCTATCGCCATTCTATCTCCGATTCTATCTCCGACTTTACGATAATAAAAGGGTCTGTCTCTCTTACAGTCCATCTTGGCCTGCCCTGGCCTTTCCGGGGCTCACCCACTCCCTGCTGGAGTCAACTCTTCCTTCCCTCGGAGTCATCGACCCGCCGAGGCCACCACCAGCCGTCAATCACTCCCTGCCGGAGCCTCCATCTCTCGAAGACTACCTCCCGCTGCAGGCCACCTCTGAGGCCTAACCTCCTAAGCGTGCAGTGCCGATCAGTAGTGTTAAACTGTGTTTTTTTGTACTCCCCTTGTATTTTTAATTATATTATAATATTCAATTATATTATTATTTTCCCTTACATTTTTCCCCTCTGGGAAAATGTAACGTTACAATTTGGCGCCCAATTCAGCTTACCCACCCCCTCTTCCCTCTCTAAATTCTAAAACTAACCCACCCCCTCTTCCCTCTCTAAATTCTAAAACTAAACTTTCACAAGTTTTTCAATTATATTTTGGCGAACCTTTATTCATCATTTCATCCATTACAACCTTTACTCAACACTTCCTATACTGAACATACTCGTAATACTACACCCCCACACACACTACGATTACCATTGTAATCGTCATCCATTCTTCGCTTGTACGTGTTAAAACCATCGTTCGTTCGTTGGTCATTTGCAAGTTGGGGTTTGGCTTACTATACGACGTTCTATAGGAGAGTATCCTATAGACGTTACCACCTACTCTTTACTCTTTTCTTTACCTCACTACACTTCATCCCACATACTTGCACACCACTGCGGTTACCATTCATTGGTAATCGTACCCAGTTTTCGCTTGTGTGTGTTAACTTGTCACTAGCAAGTTGGGGACTGGGACACTCCACGACGCCTGCAGGACAATATCCTGTCGACGTTTGTACAATACTGAACATTAATTTACTTTAATCATTACTCCATTTAGTTTGATTTGTTACCACGGCTAGTGCAACTTGTAACTAAATTACTTAAAAACTTATTTAAACCTAGACTAATATTTTTAAATCTTAAACAATGGATAGACCAATAAGATACTCGTACTTCAACAAACTTGAGCTTGAATACGAAGTTTCTATCAGAGCTGAAAGACCTGCTGAAACTTTGACAAATCGGAGATAAATAAATTGTTACAGTTTATACAATATTATTTAGAATATTATTTATTATTTAGTTTATAATATTATTTTAGTTTTTATTTTACTAAAGTTTTACAGTTTACACTGATTATGCTGCACTGAAATGGTTCCAAAATCTATCTAATCCTTCTGGGAGATTAGCACGTTGGACTCTTCGTCTATCATGCTTTGATTTTGATCTGAAACATAAGAAAGGAAAGGATAATTTCGTTCATGGGACATTCCGTTACAAAAGATTCAATTAGCACTAAATAGCTCTGTAAATGCTACCACAGGGTTCTTCTCCTTGATGTCTTTAAGAACTTTCATTTTTATTGATTTTCATAAGTCTGTAAATACTTCATAGGGATAAAACTGTTTTGGCATTGTTAATTAGATTTAGTTTTTATGGAGCGGTGCATAACTCGTTAAATAAGCCATTATGTCGAGCGGTACTTAACTCGTTAAATAAGCCTTAGTGTATCTATATCTTTATCTTATTTTTAAATACTTACTTGAACTTAAACTTAGATTTAATTTACTTGTACTTGAACTTGAAACTCGCAAGGTTTTTCTTAAGCACTAATGCTTTAAAACCTTGACTATTTTTCTGAAACAGGAAAGTTTTGTAAATACTTAATTTAGTTTTTTTTGGGTTTTAAAAAAGGTGCGGGTTACGACACCTAATTAAAATAAATAAGCCTTCGTAACCTTAAAAAATAATTCCTTGTGGAGTATGCGTCATAGAATGTGAACCATATCCCCTAAGAATGCTGGTGATGTCTGATTGAGGGAGCACGAAAGGCGAGTTGTTGAAAGGTGTATGAAAGAGCAAGGTCTTATTTACAACATCTAAATCTTTTCAGTTGATAATTTTCTTGGGTTTTGGGGAATCATAATTGTAAGATAATACACACCAGATGTTAGTGTTTTCTTTCTTTTTAATTTTCAGTACCACTGTAAATAGTCTGCCTAGATTTGCTAAGTAATGCCCTAAAAAATTTTTCATGGGATTCAAAAATTTTCCGGGGTTGTCGGGGAAATGTAATGTTGCATGTTTTTACTTACGGTTTGGTTGTTAAAATGTTGGCCTTTTATCATACGTTCTCTCTAGATAAATGCATGACCATTGCCGGTGTGTTAAATATTCCTGAGGCTCTGTATTTCATTGTTATTGATATTTTCTGTAGATTTTCTTGTTGTGACACTTACCTATGTCAAATATTTAACTGTCAGTTTTTATTTTTCTGTTTGGCTTAGTCTATGTTACTTTTTGGTTTATATAGTTTAAATTATTTTTATTGATATCGCTAAAACATTGTTCGTATTAATTATAATTTATTTTTATATTATGATTGTACAAAATAACTACAAATTAACTATTGTTCTAAATTTCATTTATGAAATTTACGCACTCCAAGGAGGTCCGATAATATTTGAAGAAACCACTGTTTGAAAATGGAAAAGAATATTGATTTTGGAAACGAGCTGAAGGGTATAAAAGCAGAGGCCGTCAGAAGCAACGGGCGATTCTATCTCGGATTCTATCTCCGACTTTACGATAATAAAAGGGTCTGTCTCTCTTACAGTCCATCTTGGCCTGCCCTGGCCTTTCCGGGGCTCACCCACTCCCTGCTGGAGTCAACTCTTCCTTCCCTCGGAGTCATCGACCCGCCGAGGCCACCACCAGCCATCAATCACTCCCTGCCGGAGCCTCCATCTCTCGAAGACTACCTCCCGCTGCAGGCCACCTCTGAGGCCTAACCTCCTAAGCGTGCAGTGCCGATCAGTAGTGTTTTTTTTGTACTCCCCTTGTATTTTTAATTATATTATAATATTCAATTATATTATTATTTTCCCTTACATTTTTCCCCTCTGGGAAAATGTAACGTTACAGTCCTTCAATAATTTCAAAATTTTCGTCATTTTCTATTGCCACAAAATCGTCTTCTGCTGAGATTTCATACGGTTTCAGTAACCTAACTACGCTGGGTGGTAACGGTAAGGATTTTAGTTTTTTCAACCTATTCTGTAGCCTTATGTAGGAAATTTCTGGATCTGACGATTCCAGTGCTCTGTGAAACAAGTCTAACATGGTTTTTTCGCGGTCGGATTTTCGGCTATGGTGTTCTCTGTCGTGACGCCAGAACTTATTCCGCGCTTCACCGGCTTGCTCTGATAATAAGCCCACTGGAAGAGCTGAGTTATTAATAATATCTTGACCGTGAATGAGAATCTTATGTATTGTTACTGTCATTGGGTACCAACCATATTCTGCCACGTATTTAGATGCAACGCTTTTGCAAAAATCTCCAAATTTATTAGCATTTACAGGTAGACCACAAGATAAAGTAATCAGAATCGTGTGAAGATCGTCCAACAACCACAGACCAAGGCCTAATATTTCAGCAAAGACTGCACGATTTTTATCCGATAGAACTGTTCGGGCTGTGTTGCCGTCATTTGTTGTTCCAGCATTGGGTCTCACAACATCAACTAGCACTTTCAAATCTTTTCGCACTCTCTCTTGCACACGTTTTTTTGTTTCCTCAACAGTTTTTGATTCCATTGAATCTTTGCCTACCCTCCATTTCTTTACAGGAAGCTTGTAGCCCAAATGAAGTAAGAACTCTAACACGCGAATCCATGCATGCAAGGGACTTATTCCGTATTTGAAAACCGATATATCAATTGGCTGAGAATAAATTATGTCTAATTTGTTGAATTGCGTTGAAGTTGCTTTGCAAAATGGACATTTAAGTTGAGAAGAGGTTTCTGTTATTATATTTAGTACTTTGCCATCTATGCATGTCAAATAAAGTTGTGGTTTTGCCCTTATTTTCTTATTGTTAGATGTAGTTGCTTCTAAAGTAGTCAAATCCCTAATTTGGTTTTCTATCAATTTCTGTTCATTTAGTATTAAATCTTTTGTCTCTTTCCGATATTGAATATGAATCGGACGGCAAAATCTGTATGATTGTGGAGTTGGGTTTAACCAAAGTAAAAAGTCTTTTTTTGTTTTTATCCGTAATGGGATGAATGTAGTGGCAAATAAAGTGTTTTCAGGCTCTTGATTATCAGAAAAATTCTGTTTATAAAATGATTGACCCGAACTACCATCAAACCCCCAACTCCCCTCAAAAATACAATCTACCGTATCTAGACCTTTTTGTTCACAATATGCTGATATAATTTCGTCGCAGGAGTTTATTAATCTTTGAAGAGTGTGAGAAAGTAAACTAACAAATGGAACAAAGGCTTCTCTTTCTGTTACTTGAATCGCACTATCCGGATAACATTTTTGTTTTGCTTCGAACACTTTATTATATGGAGGAAATGCTGGAAATCCTCTTGATTTTAAATCTTGTTGCAAAAAGTTGTATGTCTCTACAGTAAATTTTCTATCTATAAATACTGCTAAAGCTTCATCTGGGGAATAAGGACGAGGGTCTTCGCGAAGTTTAGTTGCTATTTTAGTCGGTCTTGTTGGACTTTCAAGACAAGTATTAATAACGTATTGCAAATCCTTTGACGCATTGGTTTTTAATTTTTGTCCTTTTGCTTCTAATGCACTCGAAACAGCTTTAATAACTTTTGTAGGAGGTTCACTTTCTAAAGAATATTGAAGTTCTTTGCACACCCTTCATTTTTGTCTGTCACTAAGTGACTCATAGACCAGACAAGAAGAAGTCGAAGCAATAGTATTGATTGTGGGGGATATTGCAATATTAAAAGTATTTTCTTCAATTACTGTAGGTAAATCTTGTACACTAAAATTTGGGTCAGTATTGGAATCTGAAATTAGTGGCTGATGATGAGGTACAAGTTCATGTCTGTCAGGGGATTGACTCAATATGTTAGATTCTGATTCAGAATCAGTAATCATAACAGACTCTGAAAGTGACGCGTCTTGTAATGCTCTAAAGAAAAATTTATTTAAGTCATTTTTTAGTGATTCTTGAAGCCATTTGTTGTTTTTCTTTGCAAAAAATTTAAAATTATATTTACAATTTTTGTAAAGCATTTCACATTTATACGTGAATCTAGCTATTGCCTCTTTAAATGCTTTCTCATCATTGTGTTCAGTTTTGTTAAATCCTAAAATAGTCAAGATAAGCTCTGATCTATCTTCTAAAGGCAAGTCAGTAGGTCGAATTTTAGATCCCATTTCTTTTGATTTGGCGATTAAAATTTTATATACATCGAGTCTGCTAATTACGTCTCCTTGCGTACTTGCGAATACTCCCGGAGAATGAAGAGTACCGGCTGTGGCGTTATCCACAGCTTCATCAACTGCCACTCGTGAACCAACATGAGGGTTGGCGCCCTCATGCTCTCCTTGCAGTAAGTCAGCCGGTCGGAGCCCGGACAGACATCCCTCAACAGGGCGGGTCAGGTCCTGTTGAGGCAAAGTGGCGCCATGGGTCTGTGACGGCTCCATGGTGCCTCACCCCCGTTCCTCCAGGAAATATGTGTCGGTGCAAGGTTTTAGCCGTGGCCTAACGAGGGCGGACCTTTCATTGGATTTTAAACTAAACATTTAAAAACAAAAGAATATTAGCATAAATACATTGAAGTTATTTTTTCATATTAGTTCTTCAACGCAGTTCATAAAACAGGCAAACATTTTCATCACCTTTCAAATTTAAAAATTATATTTTTTAAGAAAAGCAATAAAATTCCTGATTTTTCTTTAGTATCACGTCTTAATACTAAACAATTGAGATAAGACATCACGAACTTATCCAAAAAAAGACAATTCTTATGGACACAGTGCGTAGCGTGCTGTGTACATACTCACACACACATGCACAAACACAAACCGATAAAATAGGTCACCGCGCCGAATTGGCAAATTAAATTGCAAATTTTACCTTCATACTTTCAAAGTCTCCGTCAATTTGCAAAATGCATATCATACTGTGATTATACAAGGCGCTATATAAATGGGGAATAAAGTGAATTGACTTTTTCCTAATATCTTTGCGTAGATGCCCGAAAAACAGACAATTAACTATTTTTCATTACTAGAAATTGTAAAAGATTTCGATAGATGTTGATTTAAGACAGCTTTATGTCTTCATTTCCGTTTTTTAAATTAATCTAGAATGTTTGGTGGGTTCAATTACCGTTATTTAAATTTTATCTGGATGTCTTTGTACATTACGGCGTACTTAAGAAATGGGAATTAACGTGTAAACTCTTTATAACGTTATCCTTTATAACAATAAACTCCCTGTAACGTTGAAGTGAGCCCCACTTGGTTGGTTTGCGTTAAAACCCACATATTGAAAAACTCTTTATAGCGATACGCCATTCTTTATTACGAAGAAATGTGTTTTTTTTTTAGACAGTAAATATTCATTATCGGTATTATTGTTTATGTTATGTTATCAGGTAACAAAAGACTTTGAAGCTCCGAAACATCCGAGGTCGGTCTAGCTTTTGTTATCCTTAATTGCCTTGAACACGTGCAGTATGACGCATTGTTTTCTCGGAAGTGATGGTCTTTGACCAAGCATACTGGGTACCTATCGTATTATCAGTCGTAAACCTTACTGTGAAACTGTTAACATGACATAGCAAAAAACGTCAGACAAAGTTATCAGACTATATGTGTAAACAATAATTTATAAGCATTTATTATCTAAGACATACATAATAAAAATTCTTGTTAATTTGGTTGTTTTTTTGTTCACTCCATATAACGATAACTCTCTATAACGACAAAAATACTCAGTCCCTTGAGTTTCGTTATAAAGAGTTTACACTGTATTTGAAACCATTTATATAAATTCAACTTACGTAAATGGTGGTGAGTTTGAGTGACTGCAGCGGCCAAGGGAAGACCTCCAATCCTCCATGAACTTAACTTCGCACCATTTTACAATACTCGCGTTTTAATAAATTGGCGTGCTGGCTGGCGGCGGGTGGCGCGGCTTACGGGAGCCTGGGACGGAACTAGGAAAAACACACCCGTCACGTGCAGACACGTGACGTTGACTAAAAAGGGAAAAAAATTTGCGCGCGCGCCACGCTGCCTAGCGCCCCACCCCCTAATCAAGATCTACGTTTAGCTAGGAGACGATCCAAATTGAAATTACGGAATTCACCGTTTTTTTTTTTTTTGGGAAGTTTTCCTACTATTTTTATTTAAAAATAGAATTTTCGAATGTCACCTAACACTCAAAATACAATTAGAATGTGATAAAAATGTCTTCTTGTATAATCTTACTAACATTAAAAAATAACTTCAAATATTAAGTTTAATAAATTTACGAGGTGATAACCCTAATCAAAAAAGTTTGAATTACAATAATTCCCATATCCTGCATATTAGGATTCCTTTGTTTGTAAGGTCATAAGTGTAAATAAAAAGAACATTTCAGTCCTAGTTTCAAATCCTAATACGTAATAATATGGCGGTAAAAAAAAGAAATCAAAAATTTACAAAATCAGCTATAACTCTGTTATCTTGAACAAATAAAGCCTAATTTTTTTTACTTTCGTAAAGTCTTTAAATCACTGTTCAATACCATAAGTAAAGTCTTAAAAAGATATCAAACTTTTGAGCTACAATTGTTTCTATGGTTTTTCTGGAAACCATAGAAATTTTTTTCAAGTACTAATTTTCTGTCTTTCATGACAAATAGGCAATCGGGTGTTCTCGTCTCGCATTTATAATTGCAAGTCCTAAGATATAAGATAATAAAAAAGCCATGTCCGAAATTTTGGGCAAAAAATATACTGTGCATCCCCTTAATGGATTGCCGGCATCTAACCAATAACTCTGTGAAATAATTTATTATAAATATGAATTTTGCGTAGGTTACAAATAGTACAAACTACAACACACCCTGCTCTTTTATATCAAACATCTTCAAAGTTCGCCACATTTTCACACGCTTCTCAAAACGGCGGACGTAGCTCTTAGCTCAAGGGCTCAGGATATACGCTCTACTGCGCTCTACCGACGAGTGCTAATCCTCAAGCACCTCTCGACGATCCCTGAGTTAAGTGGCTCCGCGGCTCAGTGGCTCCGTGGCGTGGTTCCCTGTTCCTTTGATCCGAGTGGCCGTACGTGATCTTTTGGCGAGAACAGATTTGCAAGCTATGGGAACGGATGTGCTGAGTTGCATAACACTGCTGGGGGTAACATTGCAAAAAATGTTTCCGGTACTTAGAATTTGGTACTTTTAGTATCATTTGTGTTGGTAATTAAAAAATAAACTTATGTAGGTACTTCAGGGATTATGCAGGAGATACTAGCAATAATGTAAGTAAATTATGGTGATCCTAATGGTTCCGATAGACGGGCAGATGTCTCCCTCAATCTCTCGATGGTCAACTTAGAAGGCTTAATTTTAAAACTTGTAGGGTAGACTGGGTACGGTTGTGACAATTTTCATTTGACGGCCAATAATTTTGTAAGTGCGGTATTTAGATGTATAAAAGATGTTTTTTTACTTTGAAGAGTACATTTCACTACGTATAAATATTAAAATAGTATTACTAAGTATTGTAGTTGACTCGTAGGAGCAAGTTAGAAAAAAAAGAGAAAGTGCCACAACCGACCACATGCCAAGGGCGGTTGTGACAGAGGTTGGGGTCGGTAGTGACATGTTCAAAAATACACCAAAATGGTCATCAATCACTTTTATTTCACATAATATACGACAAAAAAACAAAAATACGTTTCCTACGTTTTAACTTAAAATAACATTTAATGTTTATAAGTAATATAGCATCTATAGCTATTATAGCAAATTTTTATTTAACAGTCTGGTTGCTTATAACATGTACTTTAATCAGTCTTAATTTACAATCAGTTCAAAAAGGTTAATAAAGAATTCTAATTAAACAATACAATTAATTACTAATAAATGCTCTATCACAATCAACTTCTTTAAAAAATTAGAACATATCTAAGTGTAACAACATACAACATCAGCATGGGAAAAAAATAAAAGAATTGTTCATTTTAAATCTGAAAAATAACATATTAAAAATCTAGTCAGAGTCATCACAATTATGACAAATATAATGGCGACTACCATCTGTGCACTCAAGTGGGACCAGAATCCACATTTTCCCTGGCATTGTATCCATTTTTCGCCAGGCCTACTATCGGAATATGCGCCCACACACACCAGACAAAAATACTCTTCTTCATCTGATGACGGTGGTGATGTCTTCCGTTTGGTTACCTTGTTTTTTCCTTTTCCTTTATTTTTCCCTTTTGGTTCATTAAGATTTTTCTTCATCTGTTTAGCCTTCAATCTTTTTTGTTTTTCTTCATATTCTTGTCTAATTGCCTCTTTTTCAGGCGTGTCTGTATAAATGGTTGATTTTTTGGTCATTCTAGAACCTCTTGATTTTCTTGGGGGAGCTTTTGGAAAGGGCCGAACAGTATCAGGGGGAAAAAACAAATGGTGTGGCTGAGGAAGATGCAGTTGGCTGATCATTGATATGGTGAATTGAAGATTCGCCCAATAAGGAAGGTGAAAGGGGTGGTGTTTTGTCATTAGGTCCAAGATCGTCCTCTACTAAGGAAAAACCTAATATTGGGGATATCATTGGTGTTTGACTGTTAGGAGCAGCATTGTTATCTTCAGTGTCAGAATTTGTTCTGATCGTTACAAAAGATGATTCCATATTATTAGTGGCTGCAGTCACAGGGGTCACAGGAGTCACAGGGGTTTGTCTATCTATTGCACAAGAGGATGTTGTAGGATTGTTCTGTTCAGTGTCTGGATTTGGTCGGTCCGTTACAAAAGATGGAGCAAAATCAATTTCATCGAATAGATTACGATTGTATGGGTAAATACCAGTTTTGGAAAAACCGGCCTGAATATTCGCTTGTGTTAAAGCTAGAGGCATTGCAGTTTTTACAATACCTGGTATGTCGTAGATTGTCATTGTTTTTCCAGGGTGACTTCGCATCCAGCCGTCACAAGCAGTGTTTATAGCTTTTTTCAAGAGTCCGAAGACAGATCTATCCAGGGGATGCAGTTTGTGCGAGCAGTGTGGAGGAAATGAAAGCAAAGTGATTCCATTTTCTTTACAAAAGTCCAATGTATTAATATGGGTATGCGAGGAATGATTATCTAAGACTAGTAACACTCTATGCGATGAAGAAGCATTTGAAAATTTCTTAAAATGTTCGAGAAACACTAGGAATGATGCATCTTGCATCCAGCCTGAAGGATTTGCAGTTCCAATCGATCCTACAGGCCCGTCTCTAACAAAATGATCATGATAACGAACGCGAGGAAATATAAATAAAGGAGGAATAGAATTGCCTAAAGCATTTACTGCAAATGTAACTGTGACCAATGTGCCTCGTTCAGCTGAAGTAAGAGCTCCCACTTGCTTCATGCCACGTCTTGCTACTACTTGATCGGGTTTTTGCACAGTAGTGACGCCTGTTTCGTCAACATTGTAAATATCCTGTGGCTCATAGGTGTGTCTGTCCAAAACAATTTGCAAATTGTCGTAAAAAGCATCCACGTTTGTTTTATTAAAGCTCGTTGCTCTTGAAAGGCTTGTTGCTTGAGCTACACGAACAGATAGTGAAGGATTTCTATTCATGAATGAACGAAACCATTCCTCACCAGCCATCTCATTCTCAAGCCAAGTAGTAGGTCGGTTGAGATTATATTTAGTTGTAAGCTCAAAAGCTAACTTCCGTACCTCTTTCGGAGACAGGCCAAAATATATTTCTGCACAACGTGTTACATATCTTGACAGCTGCTGTTCTTGCTCCTCAGTGAAAACTTTATTATGAGCAACATACCCCATGCTGATGCTGTCTTTATTGTACTCCGCGCCAGCGTCATCGCGTTTTTTAATGTATCGCATCAAAGACATGCGATTCACTTCGTGCATGTCTGCAGCTCTCCGTAATGATATTCCTCGTTTCACTTCTATATAAGCTTCTTCATAATTTCCTATATCACATCGACCTCTCTCCGTCTTCCTCAATCGTTTCCTTGGCATCTAAAAACAAAAACTAAACATTTTAATTTTGTCACAACCGTACCCAAAAAAATTGTCACAACCGTAACCAAAGCAATACTTCGCAAAAAACATTCACTATGGCAATATAAAATAATATACGTACAAAGTAAGCACAGCTTTTTAACCACTAATGTTTAAGTTAAAACAAAATAAAACACTCATTACGGTATCTGTACACATATAACAACAATCATAAAAAGAAATCGAATAAAAATACTTACTTTTGCCTGTTAAAAGTAAAGAGCCCCTCTCCCAACGTCAACGTCGCGCGTCGGCTAACGCAACACTGTCAAACACGTTCAGACTTGCATGCCGCTCCCCTCTCCCCTTACACCAGTCCCCGTATTCCTTATAGTTTCGCTAATTTTACGATTGTCACAACCGTACCCTGGCACAACCGTACCCAGTCTACCCTACCTATTGTACTTACCTTAATATTTGTTACATATAAATAGAAAGGTAGACTTTTAGTTTCAGAGCTACATGAATATGAACTTCCTAATCGTTTTACAGAAAATCAGTTTTTCTAAACTAACAATTTTAGGTACCTACTTCAATAAGTGAATACAAGGCTAATAGGCTAATACTAAGTTGGTTAAGTTAAGTTGCTCATGATAACAAAGCATTATGGAACAACCTTATTGCTTGGTCCCAATGGTAAACTCCTCTTCACCATTTTCTTCAACATAATTTACCTAACTTAGCGTGCAAATTCTTTCCACTATACAGTTTATGTAGGCGACAATAATTACTTATGTACTTACGGTTTTCCCGCAATTTTCATTATCTATTTTATTTATTGTTAATATTGAAAAAGTACCATTACTTATATAGTCATGCCACATTATCTTATTAAATACTTACATAATATGCTCAGCCGACAGTCAGTATCTTTTGTAATAGCGCAAAATAATTGCGTGTTCTGCATTTCTGATTATCTATGAATCTTTTGAGTCCTTGGTAACAGTTTTCGCGTCGATTTCCCGCCACCCTGTGTTTTCAGTAGTTTACTAGTTTGTGAACAAACAATAATAACCTCGGTATACCGGCTACAAACTTGGTGTGCCAGATCGTCTGGTGCTCATCATACGAGGCTACTTGTCGAACCGCACCTTTCGCTTCCGTATCGACGGAGCCCTTTCCTCCCCCCGCCCCGTAAGGGCAGGAGTCCCTCAGGGCTCAGTATTAGCCCCCCTCGCATTCACGCTATTCACTAGCGACATCCCCAAACACAGATCGACGCAGTTGGCTCTATTCGCAGACGATACAGCGATCATCTGCAAAGGCAATACAGCTAACATGCTCCTAAACCTACAAAGGGCTGTCAACAACCTTGGCGCCTGGTTTAGGAAATGGCGAATTGAAGTTAATCCCGACAAAAGTCAAGCGGTTATTTTTTCTAAACCGAGAACGAGACCCCCCCTTTCCCCCGACCCATCACCATGTTCGGCAAGCCGATCCCTTGGGAGAAGCGCGCCAAATACCTCGGTGCTATCCCATTCCGTTAGACCATCATCTGTCCTTTTCTGAGCACATAAAGACAGTTCGTTCGCGAGCCGCTTTCGCTTTAGGCAAACTCCACTTCGTCCTAAACGCACGCAGCAAATTGTCACTAAAGTGCAAATTGCGAATTTTCACAGCGTGCATTCGACCCATCATGACCTATGCGGGTGCAGTATTTGCTCACGCCAAACCCCATTCCATCCTTAGGTTGCAGACCTTGCAGAACCCTTTCCTTCGTAAGGCCACGGGAGCACCCTTCTATGTCAGTCACGACGTTGGGATTTTACAGTCGAGATGAAGGACCATCTCGACTGTAAAATCCCAACGATTCATCAGTTCCTAAAACGCATGTCCAAGCGTTACTTTGTCTCCGCTCCCAGACATCGCAACCCTCTGGTTGTCGAGGCAGCTAATTATGTCCCCTCTAGAATCAATCAGATCCGCCGTCCGAGGCATGTGCTTTCCGACCCAGATGACCCCATTACACTCCTCCAGGAGAAGAATAGGGCCACCAGTACAGTGCACAAACACAGACGCCTCCCGTCATTCCGTCCTCGCCGCCGAGGTACTTTGCGATCGCGACCGTGTCCCCTTTAAATACCCCGCCTAATAATCATGATGTTTACCAAATCTGTCCTCCCCCCAGCAACGCCCTAAGCCGAGGTTCGTACGTAGTAGCTTAAGGCACCCACAGGAAAGTCCGGTTAAGCAGCCAATACCTTAGTAGTCAAAACTGCGAGTTGCCATAATAAAAAAATAAAATAAAAAAAGTTATACGCAGACCGTGGTTCGCCGCGCGCTCGCCCGCTTACCGCCAAAACGGTCAGTCGGACCAGATGGCATACCACCCTTTATCCTTAGAGATAGCCGCATGGTGTTAGTTGAGCCCTTACTGCAGTTGTTCAATGACTGCATTGCTATAGCAACATTTCCTGATCGTTGGAAGCTTAGCCAAGTAGTGCCTGTGCCGAAAAGTCGCGGAGGTACGGAAGCAAGTGATTACAGGCCTGTAGCGGTTTTATGCAAGGCAACCATTCACAGCTGTTTACACATACAGGTGAGCGCATACTTGTCTGATCCGCAACACGGGTTCCGTCTTGGGCGAGGTTCGAAAGGAAATTTACTTCACCTAATGACGCAACTGGTGCCAGCTGTTGACACTGGACTACAGGTGGATGTAGCCTACCTAGATTTTCGGAAGGCGTTTGACACAGTCGATAATGATGTGCTGCTGTTAAAATTAGCCAACATGGATTATACACCGCATACCATTATATTCATCGTCGATTACCTGCGCGGCAGACGTCAATACGTTGACTGTGGCGGACACTTTTCTGAGATCTATTACACTAGATCGGTCGTCAGCCAAGGAAGTAATCTTGGGCCGTTCCTTTTTATTTTCGTGGTGGGCGACTTACCGAAAATAGTCAATGAGTCAACTTGCCTACTCTTTGCTGATGACCTAAAGTTGATTCATGTAGTGAAGCAGAATGACGATCATGACATAGTGCAGCAAGATTTAGACCAGCCAGGAAAATAAACTATATTTTCAACGTGGCGAAATGCTCTGTGCTTTCTTTCACTCGCGCTCGCGCCCCGCTTCACCATAAGTACCTCATAGAAGGTAAACCGCTACAGCGTGTCATGGAGGTCAAAGATCTGGGCATTCGGTTCACCGCTGATTTGCACTTTCGGAAACATAAATATCGTAACCTAGGTTTTGTTTTGCGACAGGCAAATTAATTTTCAAATATGAGTGCTCTAAGAGCCTTGTACGAAGCATTGGTAAAGAGCCGCTTGGATTACAACGCGGCTAATTGGAGTCCCAATAAAACCAAGAACAGTACGGTGCTAGAGCGGATACAAAATAAGCAGAAACTAGCACTAGGGGTAAACTTTCTAATTTTGCTGTACTACAGTCAATTAGGCTGAGCGTACCATACGAGTATGTGAGCAAGCGGCGCGCGGCGGCGGCGGCCGTGGCTGCTGGTGGTACCGACTGCGCGCACCAATCTGCTACAGCGCGCACCGCTGACGCGCGCGATGTGCACGTTCAATGCGGTAACGGATAGAATAGACTTGTTTTCGTATACACTGAACGACTTTACTCTGGCAACTTCTAGGGTGTTATAATTAAGTTAAATTAAGGTGTTATATTTTATTTATTCTGTTGTGAATTTATTTTATAGTAATATATTGTACATAACTATCGCATTAGGGCAACCTGTAAAGATAGACTTAAGGATTGTATAAATAAATAAATATTTTCGTGTTTATAAACAACAAACACGATCCGATTTGGGGGCGTGGTTTAACAAAAAGCACATAAAAAATCTGTTCGTGTTTGATGTATAAAAAACACGAAAACATGGCGCAGCGGACCCGGCTTAACGTGATGTTATACATGAATCTGCAGTAGGAAGTGTAATTCGGTTAATGTATTATTTTATAATCCATAACAACCTTTCTTCATTCTACCCAACCCATGTGTTCGAGGAAGTCACCAAATGGTTCAAAATTATTGCTACTCGTTGGGAAATGTATGTAGTTAAACAAACTTTAGAAAACAGAAAATTTATTGCAATTTTGTAAAATAAATACAATTAAAATCCTTAAAATAATTGTACAAAACGAAACAAAATACAACAATTCTTATGAACTAAGCTTCTAATTAATTTAATAAATTATTCGTTTTATTCTAAAATACTTTGTACGAATTTTCATAGTTATAAAAGAATGTGATGGCGTAAAACTAAACTTACAAACTAAAGCTATTTACAATTCTTGTACTAGTCTAATAATCTCACTTTGGTAAACTGTGGTTAATGAGTTTTTTCTCTTACAGTAAAACCTAAATTACTTATTAATTATCTATTTATTCTAAGGAAAAACTGGAAAATCGTGTTCAAATGAACGCCGGGCAAAAAACTTATAACTCACAAAGGCTATTCGCAAACATTATTTAAAACAGTTGAATCAGTTAAGGATGGTTTGAAAAATAAAGTTCAAGAACTTTAATCTCGAAACACAGGCATACAAAGTCACACTTAAATAATATTATATTAACAACAAGCTAATGAACACATAAAAAATATGTTTAATTTATTGAGGTATAATCTATACTGTTTGATTGAAATATATAAAGAAAACTAAAACATTGCATACACACATATTGTAGAAGAATAATCGCAAAGGTTAAGTAGGCCAAGAAGATATTTTGAAAAGGGTTGCGATGTTATGAGAGTATGTCAAGCTGGAATGAAGTATTAAAATAAAGTTTCTATGAAGATAAAACACGTTGTCAACCCATGAAAACCAACAATTATGCAATTCATGACCAACTGGTTACATGAAAATTATTAACACAAAGAAATTAAATTGGCAAGTCATACCTCGCAAATTCACAATACCATGTTACACAAATTACTTGAAATAACTCAACAAATCCGTCTAATGAGACGTGTAAACGTTTACACAAGCAATTTTACAAGCATGTGTATATTTCTCGAAGGTAATGCCCACGAACAAAGTCAAAATCAACGCCGCTTGGTATTCTGCGGATAGCTGTTGCATTATACATGAGGACATGATTCGGGCGACGAGACATTAGTTCGCCGTCTACTGCAAGATGCATACAAAGTGTTCCATGACACTTGTATGAAAAGATATATAGCTGTGACGTCTGCACCTTTAGACTACCCGCGCAAAACTACCTTCAATGTATCTTCTATGCAAACTGCGCACTTGATGGTCGATACAACAGTCGCAGGCGCATCTTATTAAAATTTGTATCTTGCAGTTGTAAGAATAGTATGGGAAAATATCTTATGCATGGGATTTTAATACTTATCGGCTTTGAAAGATTGTGTTACACACTTCATCGGCTTATAATAAATTGTGAAAAGCTCAAGAGGATTTTTAAAATTTCAATATCTTATAAGCATTGAATAACGCAAACGCAACGAGAACAAAGTCTAGGGTTTGTCGTCACTGTAGTATATCTAGCCAAAAAATTATTGGTTTTGACTGTGCTGAGAAGGCGAAAGAAGATAAATAGACCCTCAGCCGTTAACTTCAAACCTATGCCAAATTTAATGAAAATAAATATGGGAATTTGCGTGAAGTGACATTTATATTTGAAGATTCTCACATGCAAACATACTTTAAATGATTTCTCGATAGAAACGCCTAGTATTCTACCAATTTTCCTCTTAAACCATAAAAAAAAACTATTTCATTCACGTTGCTCTGATTTGATCTCATGTTGCCAGCTCTCTGGGGCCTGAGACCGGTTCCCCTCTTCATTACTGACACACGGTACCGAGAAACGGACGTACCAACAATACGCACATTACGTTGCCACTACTTTACGAGGTTCACGTACGCTTGTAACATTTTAAATGAGACACTTCGAAAAAAAAAAACAATCGTTCGTGGTAACAGATATCTCTATCATCGCGTACAATGTGGGAATTGGTAAATTCAATGAGGAAAAAATGAGTTGGAATGCGATAAAATTTTCATAATTCTGCCAATTTTCATCAGCCAATCATTTTGTCATTTTTGTCTAGCCAATTTTTATGAAACGAAAACAAATTACTTGGTCCAGTACCCTAATTGCGTGATAGAACACAATCACAATTTCTTTCGATTTGAAACAGATTGCTAATCCATTTCTTCATAAGTAGGAAAAAAAATCTGCTCAACAACGTAAATAACGCAATGAATGTTGTTGAACTGTCAAATTGAAACAAATTAGGCAAAATTGTTTCCGAAAATAGGTTACGCAATTAGGGTACTGATCTCTATTAACAGTATTAACCCAGGGTCGGGAACATAGTCAATCATTTCTGACATTACACCACTAATTGCTGATAAATCTAAACATACAGAAGAACACACATTCATCTTTCAAAAGCAACAAATCTACTTAAAAAATAAAACACTTTTTGAAACGGATGTCAAAGAAAAGTATCAAAAAACGTACTAAAAAAATTCTGGCATCCCATGCCGCATATTTGTAAAACATTAACCGACGCCCTACATCACCGGGAACGATTAGTGCCGTCTACCGGATTTAGCCACGACTATGTCATTAGATCAGCCACTTCCCTAATCCATACAACATCTCATACACAGCTCTACTAACACTCCATCCCTTTCTGGAGGGCGACAAAGAAAGAGATGCAAGAATTTCTCTTTGACGTAAATGCGTGAGGATGATGGTGTTACCGGAACAGTCGTTAGATCAATCGGCGTGGCGCTACATGGGGAACAGACCAGCATTTGTCACCGGACCACCGGCGCCGCCGTATTTATAGCGACGCCTGCGCAACCCGTGGGCGGCGACACATCCACGACACATATTAAAGACAATAGTTAAAATATAAACAACAATCTACATAATTACCCTTGATTCCCTCACGATAGCCTTAAGTTAACTAATACTGTTTTTACATTATGTACACAACATTTTATTGTACTTCAATTTAACTCCTACTTAGCCGAAATTATTTATATCATAAAACACTACAGGATCCTTCACACGAATAGTCTCTTCTATGGCAGTGTCCTTATGATAATAATAGTTCTTTAATATACACTTTAAACTATTAGAAGTAAACTTCTATCACGTAATGAAGCTGTAACTGGACACACATATCAACGCGATGAGTCCGGAGATTCGGACAATGTTCGCGGCACTGACCGGTGGCACTTCTTCTATGGGGAGTTTCTTGTGTTTCTCCCCATGTCTATCATGGTTCTTCGTATGATTTTTTATCTTATGGTAGCATAACCTCGCTAGGTTGTTCTGCATTATTGGACAGTCGTAATCATTGCCGTCGCATTGGCACGCTGTTAACGCAGCCGCTTTCTCCTGTTTTCTTAGGATTTCTATGGAGTTGAGGCACTTTTTGGAGCACTTTCTGCCTCGAAACATGGACCGGCAGAGTCTGTGGTAGTATTGAAGGGCGGTAGCACACTGTGCGTCGGCGAGGCAGATGAGTTGAGACAGACTACAGGACGAGGTGGCGTTGGCTGCCCCCTTCAATACTTGAGGTCGACAGATGTCGATGCGTTGTTTCGCCTCCAAGCAGTACTCGTCTTCGCATTCACACTGTAACAAGAGAGACGCAAATCAGTTTTTATTGGTTACTTTTCTAGATGTTGTATTTTTAAAGAATTAGGTCGCATTTGAACGGCTGTATTCTTTCTTTCCATATTACATATCTGTCTCTATCTAGGATAGCCTACACCGCAAAAAAAAACACTAATATGGTAGGTATGAAACATCTCATAGATAGAAAGGAAACATAATACCAAGTAGATGTTTCTTATCAAATGTTTCTACCTACATGCCAGCCCAACGCTCTCCATTCACAAACTGCATTCGAGATTACAAAAAAAACAAGTTATGTAAAAGAAAATCTATTAATAATTCAATGTAATAAAGTTTTAGGGAAACTCGTAAATCCTCGCGGTCCATGGCGCATAATAATAACGTTGTAGAACGTAAAATAAATTTTACGACACTGAACATTCCGGAATCTATCCACTATCAAAACATGGTGTGATTTGTGAAATTTATAACTCGACACGGATTACTCAAACATTAACTCTACTTAAATAGATGGCCCATTAGTTCAGCTTACTGAAATTACCTATACAGATTATTCCAAGGCCTTTAAAACAATTGACTGTACATTGAAATGGCATGCATTAACACTACAATTTACCAGAACAAACGAAGGATCACAGAACACATAAGAATGCACTCATGAATAGCTAATACCGTATAAAATCGCAGTCTCGCTCGAAACGAAGAGAAACGACCTCAGAAATTGGCAGTTGGTTCGTTAAGATGCAACAATCGATTACGCTCTCAAAAAGGTCAATTTACCGGATATCTAGCGCGGATTAATGAAGACACGGCCGCCCGTCTTACGCTTAGTTTTTTGTGAGAACGCAGCAACACCTGCACAAGAGTCGACGCTGCGGTAGGTCCCGATCAAGACGTCAAATCTCAAGGCTGTGCGCAGCCGCTCCTTTGCTCTGCCTTTCGATATACATTGCCCAACGTAGTAGGTACTCGTAATCACACTCGCTAATACGATATAATTAAAGGTTCGACCGGTTTTTGTTCAAATTGCTTTATCTATGCAAAGTACTGACAAAGTAGAGAATATGTAAACGATACTAGGAATGCACCTGCTTTATGTAAAAGTGTAACAGCAAAATTTAATGGATATTTAATTCGATAGTACGAAAGTAGTCCTTAAAATTCGTGCGCAAGATGTAAATAAGTTCGAATATGGTGTAATCATGTTTTCTGTAATTTAGTCCGTTGAAGCACCTGCGCGTATGGGGGGTCCATGAGTGGCAGATAGGAAGGCTCTTGTTGATACAATTGCGCATGGTGATACAATTTCATTACTTCGTTCACTGTATTTATAATATTTAGCGCAATAGGCTGTATTTGTCAAAGGTCAAGTATTAAAGCTTTTTAAGTAAAACCTATTTCTTAAGTCAAGTATTTCGTATTGGTTTATTCTTTACTGCTAAATGTTTCAATTATTAGGTATATCATAAGGTCTCCAGCATAAAATATCTATAATCATCCTTGATTTCCAGACAGCAAAAGTAATAAAAACAGGCAGTCTTCACAAACTCGCGCTACTGTGGCTACAATGTTAGAAATCTTAATGAGACAACTAAGAAAGAACACTAAATCCTGAAGCTAATATATATATTAGACTATATATATATTAAACTATAGTTTATTCCTGAAAATAAAATTACCAGACGCAAATTAGCTCTACTGAACAATCTTACAGTCAATAATCGTTAACAATGTTGTTTTAAACAAAGTAAAGATAATGAAGATTGTATAATATGTACTTATAATAAAACGTTTGTTTCATCGTTGATAATTTACTGTTGGCAAGCGCTTGATTACCTGAAAATCGTTTTACAGTCGTTAAATTTGATAAGGTGCAGACAGTGTCAATAAAATTATTTAAGTGGGTGTAGGTCGCTTAAGTGCAATTTATGTCAGTTTAGTGTAGTCTGTTTTTAATCTCGTAGACTAATTTGACATTTCAAGTGATTGTTGTTTGTTTTTTCAATTTGGAGTTTGACATTTGCACCTGTCAAATTAGTCTACGAGATTAAAAAACAGACTTTAGATAGTTATATATTTAGGTTTTTTTTTTTCAGTACGTAGATATACATAGATGTATGGTTTGTAATTTAGAGAAACGAGGGTCTTGTCGTAAGTAAAATTTTGTGTATGAATGTGTATGACTTTATGAGAGAGAAAGTCATGAAAATTAATATGATCGCTACTAGAGACCGCATAAAAGAAAAAGAAACTGGCCAAGTGTGTGCCGCCGGACCACGCACAATGAAGGGTTCCGTAGTTGGAATAAAATTCCACGAACAAACTTAACATTGTAGTTGAAAATCATGTTCCCTCATACATTTCAACTGCAAATGTAAGTTGGTTTACTATTACTCGTTAACTGGTAAAGCCTACATAACTGTGATTGTTCCTTTTAATTTCGTTATATATATACAGGGTTATTGGTTATTTGTCGACAATCTGTTAAGGGGACGTAGGAGAGATCATTTGCAACCAAATGACCCCTAATGACCCCTATGCCAATGTCAACCATTTTCGAGTAATTTTTTTTATTTTAAAATGTATGAAATAAAAATATAAAATGTCAAATGACTCGAAAATTGTTAACATTTGCATAGGAGGTAAAAGGGGTCATTTAGCTTTAGCTGACACTTGAGTCTAACAATTTGCACTATAAAGCTTAAAATCCTATACTATTAAACGTACGTAATATTTGTATGTATATAATTATATATATATTTGTACTGACGTTCTGGAAAACGGCTCTAACGATTTCGTTAAAAGGGGTTTACGGAGGCGAAAAATCAATCTAGCTAGGTCTCATATCTGGAAAAATTCGTTTTCTCCGTATTTTCACTCGAGCAGAGCTCGGTCTCGCCCAAAGTTTAAAACAATATTAATGACATAGAATAATGACATGGCAGCATGGAATTAGTAAGTACCTACTATCATGGCAGCATGGAATTGGTAGATACTATCCTATAATATTAAATGAGCATGCTCTATTTTCACCAGAGCTGAGCTCGGTCGCCCAGGTACTAAAGCTGAATATTTACATAATTTAACCATGGTATGCTTGATTAAAACTTAGTGATCTTCTTCTTCTTTTCGTCTGGTTAGTGACTAACCTGGTGTCAGAGTTAGCTAACTTAGGCTCGATTTCACCAACTACAACATAACCATTGAATACGTAACCGTTCTGTTACCATTAAATAGTTTTTTAAACAAACCGCGTTTTTTTCGAGTTTACATTAATTTCTAACCAACGGTTAAATAACAAAGCGTTTTTGAATGAGTGAGTCGAAAATGACCGAATGATCGAATATTTCGTGAATTTTGAATGTCAACGTCAATCAAATGTCATTGTCAAACTCTGTGATCAAACTATTCATAATATTTTTACGTCGTGTCGTCTTACTTTTCTTTTGAATATTATCAGTGAAGTATTATGGAAGATAAGCGCAAACGTACGGTAAATTTCACCAGTGGCGAGAAATCAGTACTTACAGAACTCGTAATAAAGTACAGAGACTTGATAGAAAATAAAAAATTCGACTACAAAACTTACCTGTCGCTTGGATATTCCAACTTCCTTTCAATTAAATCAAGTCATTCCAAAGCACTACGTTTGTTTAAACGAAATCTTGTAGCAAATGCTTTTTCGTCATATTCCTCGAAATAATTGCGCCGTGTTTGGAATATACGGGGAGTGCGCAAAAGTCTTTCTATATTTTCAAAATCATCTAACACATTATTCTCTTCAAAGATACAATTCAAAGCATTCTTCTTGCATTTTTATTTTATAACTAAAAGAGATGCACAATGCAAAACATCACGTCAGGAAGTGTAAACCAACGGTTAAACTGAGTTGGCTAGTTCGTTTAAGATAACCGTCCGATTACAGTACATAACCAATCGTTAGTGCTTGGTGAACAGTAATATATTGTTAAACAGCCGTTTATGGTTAAAACAGATGTTTTAAATTTAACCATCTGTTGGTGAACTCGGGTCTTAGGCCCACTTGCGCGTTAACGCTAACCCGGAGTTAACGACTAATCCGAGTTAGTTGTTAACTCCGAGTTATTTAGCTAACCCATAAACGCGCACGAGGGCCTTAGTGATTTAAAGTAGATCTAGACTTAGTGTCAATGACTTATAAGATTTAACTCCAAAATGAGTCAAACGAAACCTATCCCGCCATTATTCGATGGAAGATTCCATCTCCATGTATATTTAGACTACATTTCCAGACATTCCTACACTCATACACTCTCTCTTTACAGGAATATCGTATCTGCTAGCTGTCTCAGTGCTGCTGTAAGGGCATTAGCACCACTTGAGCCCACATGTAGCAGTGACGTGTTAATTGAAAGTTCAAAATTGTGCATAAACAGTACCAGGTTGCTCCGCCTACACGGTGGAGTTACACAGTTATTGAGATAGGTGTTTGATTTGAACGGGAGTGCGTTTTAGAAGCACTCCCATTGAAAGAAGAAATTGAGTTTCTAATATTGTAAAATGAGAAATCCCGCTTTTCTACTGCCATTACTAAGTTTTATCTTCAGAGAGACGTTTGAAGTATGTACGAATTTAGTTATAAAAGATGCCATAACCGAACCTAGGTACTGTTTTTAATAGTTGTTAGCATTGTAAATTTGGACCAAGCTTTACAATTATAATGTTAAATGTAGCCCTGGGGATATCTGCAACAAAATAATTAACCCCTATCATGCATATCATGTTATCAAGGATTGCAAACAAGAATCGTAATTTTCTGCCACCGTCTGCCACGAAACGTTTCACAAGTTCACTATACAAACATTCAATAAAGTTTGTGGAAACAATAATAAAGCCAAAAGTACGCCAGCTCTGTTTATCACGTGCCTCCACCACGTGAAGTGATTCGCCAGCATTCTTCACACATTTCTTCCCAGTTTAGAATCATGAAATTTTTATAGCCTACATAAAGATGGAGAAATGAACGCTGAATGCTAAGATGGCGTTAAATAAAGTATTCAAAATGGCGGTTAAGTATTCAAATTGTTTTCAAATTTTGCGTTTGGGAATTTTGTTTTCGGAAATACTTAGGTACTTACTTATTTGTTTTGTTTGATATGTATTTGTAATTAGGTCTTGTTAAGTAGGTACCAAAAAAAAAACGGAATCTACAGTTAGTAGGTACTTAGTGTGTAAAATTGTTTTAACATGTCTACGAGTAAATTTCAGACACATTTTCATCATTATTTTAAATTCAGCGAACAACTTCATAGTCATGGCAAGCAATAATTTTCGCGCATTCCAATTATCCCTCCGTAAAATAATAATAGGTTTCAAACAAACACTTTGCTACACACTTTTCCTTTCATGTCCAAGAGCATGAAATTTCAATGTGTTCGCAACACAATCATATTTGTTAGATAGCAGTCGCAGGCGCACAGAATTGTTACTTGGTCCAGCGAGAGGCGTGCTAGGTACACACGGCTACACATCAAGCTATACATTTTCACTTTATGCTGATCTCGCATTGCATAGTACTTCCGTACAATGCGAGATCAGCATAAACTGGAAATGTATAGCTTGATGTGTAGCCGTGTGTACCAAGTTAGTTCACGAACGAGGTCGTCAACCGCGACCCTCGATGTTCCTTCGTGTCGGACAAATCTACCCACAACGTCTAAATTAGATTTTATTGCGGGGCGTCTGCTACATGCACCTTTACAGAACCAAGTAAGCAAGACCTCTTTTCTCTCCAACTTGCTTAACGAACTACGGCTCGTAACTTACTGGTCGTATCCCCAATTGAGTGAGGCGTAAGCTGTAAACAGCTGTTATGACGAGTAATTGTGACAAGTCTGAACTCTGAATAATCAATCGTAATAGATTCATGTAGTTTATAAATAGATGATGACTGCAGTTTACAAGTGGCTGTTTAGAAGATAGATTTATTTGACAGTGAGTTTACTTTCAATATGGAAACGTTTGAACTTGAGGCATATTATGATTCTAACTAGATTATTTGTGGCTTTGCACATTGGAACTATGTTCTATCAGAAAACCAAAAAAAAGGAGTGGTCGTTTCGTTACACCCATGGTCCATATGTTTTATTTCCCTTATTTTAAATTTATTGATACCTACACTATATCGAAGCCTATCTTTACCGTACCTAATATGAAATTAACATTTACAATGCACTTGTGTGACATAAAAGTATATTACGTGCACTTGGCTTTCTAATCCAATTTCAGTGCACTATGCAAGAACGCGTGAGTGAAGATATTCTTTGAACAATGCTCCATTACTAGACTCAGTGAATGAAGCCTTAGTGTCGGATACATATATTCAAGAATATTATTAGGTTGCATATGGCCGAACATACCCGTAGTTTCGTAATTGCATGTCTGGATACAGGGTAATAAGGGTAATAATCTTTGTTTGGACTACGATTTCCTTATCGTCTTTTTGGAAGTTTGTGGGGCGCATAATATGTGGAAGAACAGATTACTAAATCTATAAAATAAGATGAGGATATTGGACAGAATATGTTTAACCGCGAACGTTTCCATCAAATAGTTTTCGCCTTCCTGCCGTAGGTACTATCGAAGAAACGCATATCTGTACACTGTAAGGACTATTCTTGCTTGTAGCGCTCGGCCGCTATAGTATCGCTCACCTACGAAAAAAAGGGTCGTGTGCACGGGATTTTGTTTTCAAATTGGTTGAATATGCGTTACCGCGATGGTATACGTAGGCGAATATTCTTGATCGAGCAATTTTAAACCTTATTACTAAAGTACAAAGTGAGGAAAATGTCGTGAGGAAAATTTTGAGTATAAATGTGGATGGCTTTAATAGTAGGGAAAAACCGAAGAAACGATGGATGGACTGTGTGAAGGATGATATGGCTAGAAAAGAGGTGACTACCGAGATGACGACTGAAGTATGGAACAAAAAGACATGTTGCGCCAACCTCAAACAAATTGGGAGTAGTACCATCGGGGTAACGCATATCTAAGCATTTAAGCACTTACAGAAAATGTTAGCAACAAATTTCAAATATGTGATGAAAAAATCATATTCGTAGGTAAGCGATACTTATACCGACCGAGCGCTGCAAGCAAGAATAATCCTTACAGTGTACAGATATGCGTTTCTTTGATAGTACAACAGGAATTATCTATTCGTAGAAGAGCTATCCTAACCGATATAAGCCTCATAACTTCCTACTCTTTACATTCACTAGCTTATAATAATGTGTGTTTACATCCGCTGGACGGCTAACTTGTCACTACATACATAATCGTTAAATCTTTCAATGTTAATGTTGGACAACCGCCAAAGTATCTCGGGCAATCTGGTGTTGTATTGCACATTTATGTAATGAGGTGTCAAAATATTTGCAGTGCTAAAATGGTGTGTTACCTAGGTAAGTAGTAGCTAGATTAAATTAAACATTCCAAGATTCTTTTAGCGCGTCACAAATTCAAAAAAGATATATCTCAGAGATGCATTAAAATTAATGAAGCGTTATTTAGATTCGGATATCTTCTGGGGAGCCTATCTGTGGGAGTTTTAGCCAATTTAGTAATTTATTTCTCTCAAAAAGGTACAAATTTGGTACATGGTATTTATGTTACAGGCAGATTCAAACCTTTGTGAGAGCTGGAGTCTATACTGGGTTCGAGACCTGTATGACAGATCTCCAGGCTCACACACCCTTAAAATTACAACATTAATTTGCACTTACGTACTACAATACAAAATTGGAAAGCTCCAATTACTGAGAGGAAGGGAAATTAATTTACAAAACAAAAGGAGATGTGCTATGAGTGTCTTTGGAGAGTTTTGTGTGTCCGTGAGTGCAATATAAGTCCTCGAACCTAGCACCCACGAAGGGCACTGGGCGCAGGCACCTAGCCCGAGAGTGTGTGTGTGTGTCTGTGTGTGGTTAACAAGATGAAACCAATGCTATGTGCATGCAATACTAGTGCTTATTTATAATCTTAAGATTCTTAGTTTATATTCATGTTATTTGTTGCAATTAGGTACCCGCTTGAACTTTGAAAGGCTTATATAAGACTAAAACACGATTAGGATCTTCTCCGTACTTAAGTAGGAATTTCATCCAACAGAACTTTCTTCCGAAACTTACATTCGTATTCTCCTTCCCCACTTCGGTCGACGTCAATGCTATCAGCGCATTCCCACTCTCTTTGTGCTCTCAATGTGCATGCTGGACTCTGTAGGCTCAGGCTTCATAGATCATCATGTAGTTATTTTGTCAGAGAAATATAACCCATCTTTACTTGCCCCTAAAGTACAGCTTTTTGCTAATCCATGTTTGTTATCTACTATAGTGAGTTGATATCCATAATATTAGGCTGCAGCTAAACAACTTAAACTATGAAAGGTACCACAGAAATCATCCTGTTTCAACTTACATTCATTAACTCCTTCCCCTCTTCCGTAGAAGTCAAAGCAATTAGAGCATTCCCACACTCTCGGGGACACGCGCTGGACTCGGTGGGCTCAGTCAGCACAGCTTCGCACATCATCATGTAGTTACCGAGCGCGGCGCCGCAGCCGGTACGGTAGGCGCAGCGCGTGCGCGCCTCGTTGCACGACATCGCGCCGCAGACCGCTGCGCACGCGGCCAGCAACGCCGCTACCAGCCACATTACCTAGAAAGAAGGTTACCAGATTAATTGTCTATCTATACAAATTTCCGTCGTCTCGATTCAGGTTCTTCTGGCATGCTAGCATTTGACTCTTATGTTTTCACTACATCAGAATGTTTGATCAATTCTAAGCACTTACAGCCGACGCCATGTCTAATAGAATTACTGGCTCTCTGATGAACTAAAACAAATCTCTGCTAAGGAAAACCGTGAAAGTTAGTTTCGTCATTACATATCTAGTAAAATTATTTGAATGAAATCTGTGCTTCAATCCAAAGAAGAGAATCATTCTCCCTTGTATACCTATTACTTCCAGTTGTAGAGGTATATTGTGATTCTTGCGCAAACGCAAGCTCTACTCCTAAATATACACAATAAACCAAATCAAGTTTACAACTTAGGTTGCAGTCGAAATGCAAATTCCGCTTTACAAAATATTGACTTACAATGTATCGATAATGAAGCCGTTTCCGAATTCGACTTTGTGTTACGTTCTCTGCCTTCTCTCGGTATCTCTCGGGATCTCTCGGTCACTCTCGGTTAATCTCGCGCTTACTCGGGCATGTTCTCGGAAGAGCCAAGCCGCTTCGTAAACAAACAGAATCGCGTCACGTCTACTCATCACTCGCTACTAACTTACACGTTTACCGTAACATTGAGATAGGGTTGACGATTAGTTGATCTAATAAGGGCCATAAGTTAAATTAGTTTTACAAAATAGATCAAATGCGTGATAAAGTGGATATAATTATCTCGATGCACCGTGCCTTCTAATTATGTACCTAGAGCCTGGATTCGGAGAATTCTAGTGTGCAGGGACTTAAACTCTGCAATAGATTCAGCAGTTTTTTTAAGAAATCTAGGTACCATGTTCGTTATAAATAGGTACCTACCTGATTTTACCTACTTGATTTTTTCAAACTATATTTACTTTTACATGAAAAATAATAATTCCATCAACTATACTCTAGCTCGAGGTACAGATACAATTTCGTTTCGTGAAAGCAAGTGACTGCCTACCTTATGTTAAAAATATCCCTTGACAACCCTAATATTAAAAGAAAAGAGTATAAGTAAGGTCGTCGTCCGGCGAAGAGTTCCCGATGCAAAAAGAAAACAAACTGACAACTTAAGATGTCCTCCACTCATGCAGGAGCGAGTGTAACATTACAATAACAATTGTTACCTGCATTAAAACATCATCCTTATTTACATACAAATAAAGACTACGCCGCAGTAGCTACAGATAAACAGCGTACCCTACGTGAGCTGTTTACTTTAGTAATTGAATTACATAATAGAATTACAATCAAGTTCAATATTTGAGGAGTACTTAGCGTGTAATTTTTTGAGAGTTGAGGCACTACTATGCTGAGATTTAATTCAAAGAAAAATCATTATGACTGTGATTCTCTGAATCGAATCATTCGACGTCCATGAATATCCAGTAGCTCTTACACCTTTCGTATAACACAATTTCATTGTGTCAATGTTTATGCAACGCCTCAAACCCGCTCGACCAGAGAGACCAGAATGGAAGTGTCGTTGCCTTAATAGTATCATTATAGCACATGATTCGTGCAGTTGGAACTGGAAAGCGCATTCCAAAACACAGGACAATTCTAGGTAGAAGATTGTGTACGTGAGATAACAAGAACTACCTAATGGACTGGCCACGTCGAGACAAAATCAAACGTCAATATTACACAAACTGAGTCGTGAAACCCGCGGTCGTGACGACTAACCCAACACAATATCTTTGGCACCAAACTCGGACCGACGGACGTGGTAAACATTATCTAAATCAAAATCCGAGAAAGGCATCGCTGTGACATTTCTAGAGTCGTAATCCAAACGGCGAGCAGTTAGCGGGCAGGTGTGAAAAGCGCCTAGTAATTGCTCGCACACAGTCAACAAACTTAGCTGGGCTAGCAACACACGTGAAAATGTACCACGATATACTCCAAAAGCGTTTGTATACAATTCGAAGACAAAATTTTAGTCTAAGTAAATACGGACAAAACTATTTGCAGAACAGAGTCAGTTTGTCAAGGAATCAAGGCTCGGCTCTACCTATGCTTTCAACTTCAACTATACAATTCCATATAAACTACGAGAAGAATGATTGCTGCAAACCTTTTCCAATATCTTTATAAAGTCTCAAAACAAACATAAATTGTCAAAAAGAATGCACTAAGACGTTCAAGCATAAACGTAGCATGACTACATTATGATGTAGTGCGGCTGCGGCTACGCGCGCGCCGCTCTAACCAGAAACACAAACAAGTCGTGTTCCCGCGCAGCTCATTATTGCATGTCGTTAGGCGCCAACTACGAGGACAAATAGCTACCGAACATGTTCACAGACCATACTTGCATGCTTTTGGAATACCAGTTTACGAGAAATTCCGTAAAGAGTTAATTTTGTTAGGCAAACGCTTTTCGTTTTTGCCCGGTCTAAATCCTTTTGATTGACAATAAACTTCTTGAACTCTATTTTCTGTATATGGCATTACTTGATCCTAGGGTGTAACTTAGGGTTCTGGGTGTTCTGTTGGCTCTATTTATGGCCTTTTAAACGCCTTTATAGTTCTTGTTTTAATATAACTCTTCTCTAATATTTCTTGCGCTCCTAGAGAGGACATTTGTGAGAAAATACGGACTAGATTTCAAAATTAGGCAAACCGCTTCAAACCTGCCATATTACTGGCAAAACTAACCACCATAAGCGTGTTATTAAGATGACTAACAACTTCTATAGTGACTAGTTTCTAAGTAAAGCAGTAATGATAATGAGTAGCATCCACGGTTACTCGCTCAATTTCAAGTTCAACCGACACCAGATTTAACGGTAGACTGTAAGTACATTTTGATTTATCACCACTACACACAAACTAATGATACTGAGTATATTCCTCTAAACCTATAGTGCTGATTTACGATGCTCGTTTTTATGGAGTCGAATATAGGAGTATAGAATCGTCTCACGACACGTTGTGTTCGAATATAAATGATAGTATTAAACCGCTTTCTAAAACATGTACACCTGCTTGCATATTGAATGATAAGTACACACTATTTATTAAACATATATTGGTAGTAGAAATGGAATTGATATATGGAATTTTTTAATATTTAGTATCTCTATATATTATTTAGGTGTTGTTTCAGTAGATGCATCCAAATTCGGAAAAGAAATTATCACAGCTTTTTGAGACTCTTGAAGCCTCTCCAAAAGGAAGAACAAGCTAGTTGGCAACGTAATCGTATTCTAAAATATCGTATAGGCTATTGGGTAACGGATAAACAAAACATATTTCCAAGAAAAATACGAAGATTTTCCGCAGTAGTAGATAAATAATACATAATGCAGAGAAATCCTACTATATTTTTACTAAGTAGGTAGGTATTTTCTTGTTATAATGTAACATAAACCTAAGATAAAGAAACGTAATACTGGATACATACAATGTTATCAAACGACGCGCCATGTTATTCCAACAATGTTACAGTTTCCATTTTAATTTAACTTGCTGGATCAACATGTTACATTTGAATGTGAAAAGCATCAGATTTCATCTCTCACGACCTAAAGTAGATAAGTAGTACTAAAACGAATAGTAGTAGAAAGATAATGTAACCAGTAGCGCACAAAGATACAAAGGAAATATCTCAGGTCCCGACTAAGATTTAGGTATCTCCAAAATAAACCCATTATTCCTAGGAAGTTATACACCGATCTTAAACTCCGAAACGATATATTTCAGAAGTGATAAAAGGAACAAAATATAAATGTAAATATCAGAAAAAGGACTGCATATCAATTAAATATACATATTTATAGGACAGTATTAAAATATCTCTTTATCTACAACCTTGTATAGCAAGTTGTAAATCATGATCATACTTAACAACAATTTCATTCTAGAATCCGTCAACAATAACGGAGCTCGGTGCAAAGTCCTTAACAATTAATTTATTAGCGTAAACAACATTCATTCAACACTTCACACTATCGTATAACTGCCCCATTAATACTAAATCAAACTAAATACAACTTACGCAACATAAAATGAAGTAATTACAAGAAAACAAGTGATTTAGATAAGGTTATCTTGTGTTTCCGAATGTCTGCATTGCGTTATCTATACGACCAATATTGTTAGACCTCTTAATTGACCCGCGCGAAATTATCTTAGAATGAATAATAGGACACTTGAAGTGTCAATTAACATTGGAAATGTTTGAAGAGATTGGAGTTGTTGCAATAATTGCAGATAACGTTTTTTGACTCAACCGATTTCCTTATGCTGACAGCTAGTTTCGAATTGTCATTGGTCGGTTGTAAGTTTAATCAGGTCGTCTTGCATCATGCTGATACAAAAATGAGCAGTCAAACCAAGGTTATAAGGAAAATGCAGAGCCAGGTGAACTATTTTTATGAGACAGAGCTTTGTGGGAGTAAGAGCGAAATTAAGATTGAATCAGAGATGGAGACAACACTTACCTATGAAATCATCCTTCATGCTTCATGTAAATCTCATGAGCTATTACTAATGTTTTTAACTTTTTATATAGGTACGCAACCGCATGATTAATTGCTTCCGAGGAATATTTTGGTATGTTATCTACTCCGTGAACTGCTAAAGCTACTCGTGTGTATATTATTATTGTATTTCGCAGAATGTTGTGTGTGGCCTAAATTCAAACAAGGATCTATTCCTATAATGGAAAGCATTGGTTTATATAGAACATTAAATAAACATATTTTCGTAACTCACACATATAATATGCTTTTATTATCTATAAGTAATTTTAGCTTTTCGTACTCGCTAATTTGAACGTGAAAATCTTTAAGACCGTATTCATTATCACCGGCTTATCCAAAAAACACGTGCCTAGGTTTCCACAAGCGAATTTTGTGTTATCGCGAATTTAGCGCGTTTGCTCAATGCCACAGTTTTGTTAACTCTTTAGTAACACTTCAAATGAGGTTATCGCTAATTGTTTGTCACCCGATTTAACACCATTGTTGGCCCTTGGGAGATAAAAGTTCTGAAGATACCGACTGTTTCACTTTAAATTGAAATGACGTACTTTTAAAATATAAATTAATAGTACCTAAGTGATTGCAAAATTTGAAATAATTGTAATCCTAGTATCAATAACTGTATGGAATAAAATGTTGTACTGGTCCTATAAATTCGTTACAATTAGATTACCTATATCAAACTGTAAATCCGAGTTGCATTTCTTAGTAATAGTGAAGATAATTCCCTCAGTGAATGCGGCTAACCTTGTTTCAGGGAACACATGGCAACAGTACACCTATTACAGTCGCGGAGTCGCATAAAATAAAAAAACACAACGCATGCAGGTACACACGGCTACACATCAAGCATAAGCTGACCTCGCGTTGTACGGAAATCTTATACAATGCGAGATCAGCATAAACTGGAAATGTATAGCTTGATGTGTAGCCGTGTGTACAGGTTACAGCTAATGTTCACTGCACCGTTGATTTCGAGAACTTTATATAACTGTCAATATCCGAAAAATGGGGTAGGATCATTCGGTTCCCTACAAAATGGTTGAGCTGAATGGTGCTGATCCACAGGTCATGTTCGTGAACGGGTCGGTTGAGACTAATTATCTCGTAACTGCCAGAGCTTATTTTTAATCTTATATTTTGAATTGTTTCTTTATTTTATTCGTTAACATTGTTCTCACATATAGAAGCAACAAGAATAATGTACCCAGTATTTTGCTTTAAAAGAGTGTCCTTATAGTTCATTGCCCGTTCTTCTCCATAGACATTTACGTTTTGGAATGGGCAACTAACCTCAACTTTCTGACTATCTAACCGAGTCTTTACAATTCAAAAGTGCGTGTAAATGGTTTAATTGAAATAAATGCTTTGCCCAAGTTTATAATCTAATGGAAATAATACCGATAGATTATAAACTAACGAAGTCCATAATTATACGGTGACATACTTATCGATGTTAACGAACATACTACCGGGGAATATTAGACACAAAGCTGAGACCAATAAACTAAGAAGTGAATAAACTACTCCACCGTAGGGCCCAATTAATAATAATTACCATATAGTAAAGATAATACAATTATAAATAGCAGTTTATGTCAATTGATTTATCGCACTTAACATAAAGCTATTATGACTTATAATCATCATCATAAGGTAGTTTCAAATAATAATGTAAGGACTTAATTATTACTTACATTTACTTATTATGAAGAAAGAATACTATGTTATTTTACAGATATTTGAGACATTAAGTAGGTAACTGTTCATTTATATTTCCCAAGATTCGCTTGATTTAAAAACGTTAAACCGGCCATCATTGCCCATAGCGGTTATCTTTGTCCGAAAACTGTATTTACTTGACAAGATTTTTTATTTTTGAGTATAACTAAAATATTGACTTGAAAATAAAATTTACATTTCAAGATTTTTGTTATTTTTCTTGTTCAGGCAAAGATATCCGCTATGGACTATGATGGCCGGTTTTACTGAACTAAAATTACGAAAACAAGGCTCTTGTGGACACCCTAAATAAGAGTTAATCTCTTATTTACCCTACCCAAGTAAAGAACAAGTGGCAGATTATGCGGGCAACACTAAAGATGTTTGGTTTCACACAAATCTCGTGTTACCAGTATAATAAATCATACAAATCAATGGGGCTCTCAACGAGGCGTAATCCTAAGCTGCGTCTGAATATATTCGCAGGATTCAGCTCTTATTACTTAGCGGGGTTGATGACTCAGATGCAGGAGCTAATGCAGTATTGGATTTGAAGAGTGAATGCATTGAAGCAAAACATTACCAGGCATGGGAATGAGGCAGTTAACTATTAAACGCATTCAGTTTGCAATAAGAGGATATCATATGACAAATTGACTACGCTTTGTCACTTGATGTCATGTTTCGTATGGAGAGCCATGATAATAATTAAAATTACTGTTAGTTATCAGTTTTCCTCTGTTGAATAATAAATATTTAAATATGCATCAAATCGTCACTCTTAGAGACATTAGTTTCCCACATAGGAAAATACTTACCAACGTTTAATGAAATCTGGAAAAAACCAAAGGGAGGACGACCAAAACCGCCAAAACGGTAGATAGCCTAACCTCCCTGGATGGGGCCTGATACTCCGGACCTTAGCACTTTCTTTTCAGGAAGAATGGCCCGAGATATTTGGTGCCAAGCCATGACAACACAATTACTAGATGGCTCACGAACTCACGATCCTCAGCACCGAAGAATCAAGTATAAAGAAGAAGACAAAGCAAACCTGTCCCCAACAACACCGAATCAGTTAAAAGAAACTTCAATATTGTTTGTTGTTACACGAACGGATGCAAACTGATTGGCTCCAATCCAAAGGACGTCCGGCTCAACACCACTTGAGCTCTTGTTTTTGCAGACCCGTCCAATGAAAAATATATCAATATACATGCAAGTGTTCACTACAACATTGTAATAAGAATATAGCTTCACAAATAGGGGACTCGACACTTGAAAGCAATACACAATCTTGGCAAAAAATCGAAGCTACATCTTACTTAAAACTTGCATAACTTTTAACAATAAAAGAACATCTTAATTCTTATTTCACGCAGGTAACATCGCTTGATCTCTTCGTCAGGACAAGGTAAAAATAGACCTCAAAAAAATGAACAGTAGCAAGTAAAAAGGGCACGTCAAACGGGCCGCAGGTAGCAACTCTTTAACACTTTATTATAATTGTCTAGTTGTGCGTTCAAATAGAACACATTAGCTACTATCGGGTTTTAAGAAGATGTGAATTATATTGTTCCCTTACTTTAAAACCAAGTACCCGTAAGTAATAAAGGCTTACGATGTCCCAATAAGTACTGCAAGAGAAAGACGACAAACTGCAGTTATCTACTGATCATAGTGGCTGTGTTAAGTGTGTTGATTGGTCACTGAGCAGTCTCCTAAAACAGATGTCAATTTTGAGTCTTCTCCGGAATTTACAAATTCGTGGGTTCAGATGTAAGGACACACCATGCTGGTCATAAATCATTAAAAAGGTCGGTTTGGGAGACAAATTAAGACATGTGGCTTGCAGCTGCAAGGGTCAGAATAGTAGATGGCGTGTCCACATTTTTTGTTTCCCAACATCGAAATGAATATGGCAGTTCTAATTCAAGTATGGAGTGGAGATCATTCACACGCGTGACCAAAAGGAAAACAAGGTTTGAATATAACGCAATCGGTTTTGGTAACGAAACCGATAAAACGGTCGTAACCGTTCAAACGTGTTACCGTTTCGCAACGAGACACCTCGTAAATGTTTTGTTAGTCCTTTCAATTTTTCACTTAACTTATTTTCTTATACAATGTAATATAAGAACAAAGGCGTCAATAAAAACTTATTTAGGTTTACATTCAATAAAATGAAGTATAAAACAAAAGTTTGATTTGAATCGTATGCATCATCGCTACCAAAAATAACGAAGAGTATAAAATACTGAGAAAACAGTTGTTCACTTCCTTTAGATATGAATACGTCTCCACAAAGAAACCCCTACACAAACAAACGCCCATATAACTTCCATATAATCACGTGCATTATAAGAGTTGCCTCGTGTCATATCATGTCACTATCAAATCATATTAAAGCTTAAACAAACATAACTGACGAAAGAAGAAAGGTGTTGCGTACTAGCAATCCCAGATAACGCACGTCGGTAACTTGATATTCTTGAAGCCTAGTCATCCACTGTTAATTACGAAGGCAAACATAGATTAGAGACAACAGACTGATGCTGCTGAAGCTATCCAATTTCTCGCTTCGTGAAAAGAAAATAAACATTCGGAAGAAATCATTCTCAAAGCAGGACAATTCCCCGTTCATTTGTTTAGTTTGTAAACTCAACCCACAATACAAACTTTAGTAAGATCTAAGTCAAATATCAACATAGAATTTTCCGGTTCTGGAAATATTTGGAATGAGCCGAAGAAGGTCATCGTGTTATCAAAATAATAAGACTCAAGAATTATTGACATTACCTGAATACTCAATCCAATTCAGAACTGGGTAACATCACAATATGTTGGCATACAATGTAGATCAAATATTTTGCGTAAGCTCCGAATTAAATACTTAAAACGTGCTATGAACATGACTGTTGAAATGTTTAAAACCATTTATAGGATTCGGAAGGGAAATGTGTCATCATTCATGAGAAATCTGCATCGGATCTGTAATTTCAAAGTCAGCTTCTTAATTTATTAGATTCGGCACCAACTCAATAGAGCTGACTTTCATTCCAATTTGTTCTAGTTGAAGATGCAAAATATGAAGATCCAGGCTATGGAAAACATTAACGCAATGTTGCGCACTAGAGCCTGTTTTTCTTTTTACTAGATCCTGTATATTATTGTTTTTGGCTGGTCAAAATATTTATTTTGCTATAGGAGGCATTCTGCAACTTATTTACAGTCTTGATGCTTGTGGTTTTTCTACGGTGCAGGAGCGGGATTCCGTCTGAACCACCTACGTATTAATACATAGAATAGGTATTTATTTTAATATTCCAAGTTATTCAGACATCTGCCACATCGTTCGTCTATTGTCGGATACCAAAACCGAAATTATCATAATTTTCCGCTCGCCACTCGTTCTGCGAAACTCGCGAGACGCTTCGGTCGTTAAATAAAATACCTTTTAAAATGTCGACAGTTTGGTCTGACATTTGGGTATTGTATATTTTTTAAGTGGGACTAAGTTACTTATTTGTGTTGCGTTACAAATTGTGTCTTAATGAAGTTTAACAAACAGTTGGCGACTCCTTGAAAGACTTTTCAAACTAATTACCATCTGATTGCGTACCTACTGTTTTGGAATCGCTCAAGAAACTTGGAAACGAATAATTAGTGCCGGATTAACCAAGCGCGGGGCCCATAGCAAATTTTATCCAGGGGCCCTTCATCTGCTATGGGTTCTTAAGTAAGTACCTACCTGTAAAGTGGTAAAAAATTATTCAATACTCAATACGATTATTTGCAATCAAGTTTTATAAATATGTTAAAACATGTATTAAGTTGTCTGACGTGGATTGTCTTAGTCGGAAAAGAAGAAAAAAGAAGAAAAGAAATAAAAAGAAAGAAAAAACGTTTATTTGCGGTAAACATGACGCAAAAAAAAAAGTTTTAAATACATAAAAAAGTTTTTAAAAAAGTTGGGGAAGCATGCGTCACATCCACGCAAATCGGCTATCGCTCAGCATTATGCTACGACCCTATGCAAGACAGAGCCCCAGCGCTGGTTTTCAGCGACAGCCGGCGCCAACGTAATGACGTCGACCGGTGCAGCAAACAAATATTTAGACGGTGTACCAGTCCAGCGTACTTAAAGAAAAATAATTTATTAAAATTAAATTGTGATTCAATATATTAAATAGATGTAAAAAACAAAAAGAAATATACATACATTTTTTTAAGTTACGAGAATATCATCCTCAAAAAGGTTTTACGTTTCATATATTGGCAACATTTCGTCGCGTCTTATTTGGCGTGCACCCAACATGTACTAAATTGTGATGTAAGAAATTAAAAAAGGAATAAGTAAATTCAATAGTAAATTAAAAAGGATTAAGTAAATTCAATAATATATCATTTTTACTCAAATAATTACACTCAGGCGGAGGTGGGTGGGTATGGATACGCGAGGCCTCCTATTGCGCAGGGCCTGTAGCATTTGCTACTCTTGCTACATCGTTAATCTGACACTGCGAATAATAATTTATAGTAGCAATCATTTGGTAACTATCAGACCACTCCAATAGCAAAGATTGCTGAAGTAATGACAAAAATCCCGTTTCCGAATTTAAATCAAATCAAATCAAATCATTTATTTTGCAAACATGGGTAAAAGATACATAGATGTTTAAATAAGTGAGAATAAGGAATTTTTCAGTTTGGCAATGTCTGTAGTGGTAAGTAGGTAGTAAAATTAAATAAATCTAATATATCTCGTTGTTTACTCGTTACAGTAACTGATGGACGACACTGAAGGTGCCAGCGACTCCATCTAGATTGCCATCGATATGCTAGTAGTAAAATTTTATCTCAAATTGTTTTACTTACAATCATCATTTGTTTGTTGTTTATTGTCCTTGACGGGCACTACCTTACAGGTAAGAAGGGAAGATAAACATTACTATGGACAGCGTACGGCAATAAATCAATCGAGGCGTTGAATACAGCTTTATGTGCAGAACGTGCGTCCGTCTAGATTAGAAAATTGTCATGTAATGACTAATTCATACGTCGACGACTAGCGACTGTCTGACAACCGCGGTTCATTCTTGAAGTCTCAGAAGTAATAAATGTCAGTCTTCTAAAGATGTATACTGCATTTGTGTGTTTTGAATATCCGCGGCACGACGTCGACATCTTTAAGTAGACTCAAAGATGTCAAACGTTTGTGAAATCTGAATGTGTGAAGCTACTTCAAGTTTCAGAGTTTTATACCCCTTTATTATTCTCGGAGCGAAAACAAAAACACATTTAGATACAGGTGAATTGCAGTTCGAGATCAACTGTCTGGAATACTTTATTTTTAAATTGCAACAGTTTTAGCCGTGCGAAAAATCGAAAATAGACCTCGGTTTCATTAGCATGCTGAGTTCAATCGTGTATGTCCACTCAAAATCCGAATAAAATGTCGTCAAGCTATTTGTCAAGTGATATATTTACGTCAAACGTTTAATAGACCATCTCATTAGTTCTGTACACGTTCGCTACAACTAAGGACACGGGAAAGGCGAGGACAATTGTATTTTGCCTCCAGTACTTACTCGATCAATTGAGTTATTTCTATGCGATATCACGAATATGCAAATGTGTTTTACTATGCGATGAATTAACTTGCGATCCCTGTTATTAGTCCTACGTACCGCATTCATTGTATAAATCATGACATGCGTGACCTTAAATCTTACGGTAAATAATCAATTCATTACAGATAGTCGTCCTACAATGTAATGTAATGACTTCATTCATATCGTGATGTTTGTTTATACTTTATAGCTATATTTTAGTTCCTACGAGCAGTAATTATAAATTTTAATTGTATATAAGCACGTAGTATTTCGACTCTAGCTGCAGCTCTCTGTCTTCTTTTGCATTTGTTTCAATTTTCATCAGTTGGTTTTGTTAAAGGTTTCTACTCTATAGTATCTGTATATACCATTAATGTTTATTAATTATTGTCACATAAAATGCTGAAACCAGTGCATCAGCTAGGTCTTACTCTTAACGAGCTACTAAGTGAACAAGCAGAATTCCTTCGTCCATTCTATTATTAGAAACGTTACAATAAAGTTAAAATAAGATAAATGCACGTACAAATCTTGCTTCGCCGCTCTCGCCGTAGTCACATGGCTCGTGTTCATTGGAAAGTTTAGAACTCCTGTTTTTGTTAAACTTTTACGATCTACCACAAATATATCACTGTTTTACAACGTCACATGAAACCATCACTATATTCTTGAATTTCCACGTGAAGTTTTATTTACGAACTCCCTTTTTCAGTTTGCGTTACGATAACTTGGGTTGTATTTGTTTCCGTTTTGTTTATGCTGAACGCAAAGCCGGGTACGTAAGTACGTTCGTACGGGCCGCGCGCGCGCCTCCGATTGAGTTGTGCTTAGAGTTGAGAGCCCCGCCACACCGCCAGATGACAGCTTCATATCTTCTTCCCTTCCCGACCCCACTCCTACCTCTTATGTCTCTTCGGAATAAACGCTCTCTGAACGAAATAGACTTGTTGCATTTTTATTTTATTTTATTATTCTACTGGCACCGACCGGACAAGTCCGAATGAACTGTCTTCGGTTCTGTCGGATCAGTAGGATTAAGATGAATGATTACAGGCTCTTGAATTCTATTTGTTGAAAGATTAATAATTATATTATCTAAGCTTTGAGGGTTTGTATGCTCCTAAATATAGCGGTACCTAAATATCTAGAAGTTGTCATTTTTTAGGTGTTAATTAAAGTATTCGGCGAATATTTAAAATAAAAAAATATTATATTAAAGGTTAGTCGTACTTAGTATATAAATGTTAATCCGGATTTTATCTCTCTTATTTTTTAACACTTACGGTCCAAAATGGCCCGACAAACCTGCACATACGACTACTATCCACTGTCCATATGTAACAAGTTCTCGAGAAAGTCATTATTAAGACCTTCGCCGGGGAATATTTTTTGTTCAAGGCGGCCAGTTTGTATGTACGGTATAAAAAAAGTTTATTTTAAAATTGCGTTGATTGAGTTGTTATGGGCCGGCTTCGAGTATCGGAGTGATTTCATGCTTGCAGCGTCGCTTTATAAACAACTGATTACGTGTTGATGCGGATGAAATAATTGTGGTGGTAATCTGCGTTGAGAATTTCTTCTGAAGTGCTTTTAGTGAGTCATTAACACTAATTACGGTTTTGTTATGGACGTTGTAGTGATTGCACTTTACTTCTAATTCTGGGAGAGTTTGATTAAGTCATTATGATTCTAGTAAAGTTGATTAAAAAAAGCCTTTTACTCCAATGTATACCTAAATCACGCGTAGATAATTATCGGTAACGCTTTCGATATTTTAAACTTTTGCGTTCTGCTTGAAATGTGTGTGCTTGAAGTGTATGTGTACGTTTTGTTTCCAGCGACAATTTTATTACGTAGGTTTCGTAGGTACCTACCTAATTAAAACTCCACATTTACATTTATAAAATTAATATTTTTTGCAATGTTCATTGGTGTTCCTCAAGGTAGCGTAATTTGCCTCCTTTACTTATCGTAAAATTTTGTAAGATCTTGTCAACTTGTTTAAAAATATAACATCACGCCTTGTTGTTGCCGAAGGGTTGGACAGAGACACCCACACCCACATTTCGCCAGTTATTTAATACTAGATTCGCGGCTTCGCCCGCGTGGATGTCGTAAAGTATCCTACGGGAACGTACTCCGTCCATTGGTGAAAACCGTTCGAAAATCTGTTCGGAAGTTTTTGAATTTATCGCGTTCAGACAGACAGACAGACGCGGCGGAGGACTTTGTTTTATAATATGTAAGGATATTAGTTTTTTTTTTCCAGTTTAAGAACTGTACGTGGCAGCTTAACGTATCATAATCATAAATGAAACATGATTGAAATACACAGGCTTAAAAATCGAATAATCTCATGTTATTTCCAAAGTATACACGACTCAGCCCACTATCGACTTCCTGTCCCCGGAGACTGTTGTGGCGGCATTTACATCGCTAGATGCGAACATCACACTGGTGTCGTGTCACACAAAATCCTGAATCGCGCAAGCAGCGTTTACTGCATGACTAGCATAATACAACATCCCGACATCAATCGTTGGGCAGTTGTCTACCAGACAACTAATCTGCACCCTAATTGCGTAAAACACGATCAATCACAATCTGTTAAATTTTGAAGGATATTGCTAATCCATTGCTTCGTATATTCGAATTTGTCTGCTCAACATACTAGCATAGGATCCGCACAGGAACGACCTGCACCCATCTATTTAATGAATGAAAGTATTTTTAAATCAAATTTAGTACTACGTTAGAAAATATACAGCGAGTGAGTTTTGATGACTTTTTTTAAACATTGGACGATATACACTAATTGAAAGATCTTTTCAAGGAGAACCTTTGCAACTAACTCGACTTTTGCTTTCAATTCTGTTAGTCAATTCAGAGTTAATGACTTAATTATGTGACTACTTGGCCACCTAAGTTTAGGAATGTTCTTAACGCCCAAAAGCCATTATGTGATAATATCAATGGATAGTGTTTTCTAAGAGAAACATATGTTACTAAAAAACGAATTAATCGTAAAACGAAAAGAGCAATAAAAAAATAAAAATTATTAATCCGGCCAGGACTTTTTAGCCATCCCACTCGCAATTCTTTTTTTAACATACTTACCTACTAAATTTGATATAAAATACTTTTCATTCAATAAACGGATGGATGTAGGTCGTTCCTCTTCGGATCTTAGGCTTCGCGCTAACGAGCCACGGACCAGAGCCACCGGTCGCGGTAGCCCAGCGATAAACAGTTCACATGCTTTTTCATACGTTTTATTTTTTTATTTAAGGGCCAATTTTTCAATTCTCAGATAAACAGACAGATAGGGTTTATTTGATAGATAGCAAAAAAATCAGTTGTTCAATCGTCAGATAGGCTTTATTCGTCGAATAATTCACTTATCTGAGAAATAAATCTATTTGACTCTTTGAGGGCCAGATAACTGCTTATTCCATAGAATAACGACGTTGACGTTGCTAAATTAAAAAAAAAAGTAGTAAACTTCTCGCAAAGGCGAACAACAAAGGCGGACTTAATGCGTTTTGTATGGATCCGTCGCACACGTGTGGCCGGTGGCGGCCGCCCGCTACAGCAGTACCTACTCAACAGCGCAGCAAGAGGCGACAGCCACTGGTGGCGGTGGTCGGTAGCTCGTTTGTGGGCACCCTTAGACCAATCGTAAATAACGCAATGATATTGTTGAACTGTCAAAATGATACTAATTGCGATTGATCGTGTGTTAGGTACGGAATTAGGGTGCTGGTCGAAGGATCCTCCCTTTTTTTATGGAGAATGAGTGAACTTTACACCCATTTCCTCATACCTTTATAAACGTATTTAGAATTTTATATTCCTTTATTGGTTATTAGCTTGATTTGGAATTAAAGCTATTTAGGTTAGGTACCTATTCACCTTTATGAAAAAAACCGTAGACAGAGAATGCTTTCTCTGTCTACGAAAAAAACAGTGTCACTCCGGGAGTGCCGACAGAAGTGAAAACTTGAAAAAACATCGGTAACGCGTTAACCAACGCGTTGATGTGTTACTCCACGCACCACGGTAATTAACGCGTTGATGTCTTTTTAGTAGTCAAAAGCTGGTGTCACCACAGTGTCGCAAAATCAATGGTTTAGTTCCATCTCAAAAATGCCCAACGCGCCTAAAGAAGTTTTCACTTCAAAAAAATGCTTTTGTTTTTACGTCCTTTTCTTACCAATGATCGTCTATGATCCTGAAATCTTGCTTATTTATACAATATTATGTATAAATTAAAGTCGCTTTTCATGTCTGCTGTGTGACCGCGTACGCAACGGATTTCGATGTGGTTTTCACCATCATCATTTAGAGAATGTATTCCGGAAAGCTTATGTGTTTAATACACTTATATTAACTTAACTTCTACATAATAAAGAAATCGCCATGTTTTGTCAAGATGTAAAAACCGAACCGAACCGAAGTAGGGGCGGGTCGCTCTCAGAACATGGGGTCGCTAGTAGGCTTGCAGATATATCGAAATCAATATTGATATAAACGAAATAAACAATATTGGCGGCAAGAAAATGAAGAATGTTGCCAGTAGCATACATTTCGTCTCTCTCGATTAAATTAATGTTTTGTAATCTCGTCAATTAATGAATGTTTTGTAGGTATTTAATGCTTTTAAATATGAGGAATGATTTGTTATCATTTATTATAATTATGCTCCCTAAACCAAGGTTTTTTTTGGGATTGTTCGTGATCATTCATAATGAAACTGGGGAAAAACCAAAACCGTAAGTGGTAACACTGACTCAAATAACAAACTCAAAGTTGTCAACACAACAAAAACTTTTTGACACGTGATGTGAGGTTTTTGAAAAATAAACTGTTTATCTTGTTGTTAGTGTTTCGGACTTAATAAAAATGGCTTTAAGCCCACGCAAATATTTAGTAAAAGATTTAGTTAACAAGCCCGCGCCGCTAGACGTTTGGTTACAGGGCACGATCGAACAAACTGTTGGCGCAGATATATTGATAATTTCCGACTCAACAGGACGAGCGAAGATTACTAAATGCGAGTCCGCACACGGTATCATTGATAAAACTTCATTGCGAAAAGGTACCTATAAGTTTTAACAATAGCATCTATATGACAATGTATGCTATTGCTTTTGTTGTTTAACTTTCCGCTGTTATTAAAGCTACCAACATTTAAACTAGCTTTTGCCTACTTACCTACTTAATTTTCGTAGCCGATTAAAAAGAATCTGAAACCATCTAGGTACCTACCTAGTAGACAGTCAATTAGGTAGAGTATTTGTAGTCTGTATTGTAAAGCCACAGCACCAACCTACTTACTAAAAATATGCATGACTTATTTAAATCATTCTACACATACATACATTTAAATCTTGAATCTATATTCAAGATTTAAATGTCTTTAACTATTAGGATCTAAATCACTCACCGATAAAGCACCATTTATGTATATTGCACCAGGATGCTCACACCAGTATATCGGAAGATTTAAAGAATGCATAATAGCGAAATAATGTAATCAGTTATAATTAATTTACTGATAATTTGTCATGTTAACTAAATGCCACTGTTACTCAGCTTATTATCCTATCTTGATTTATGTTTGTTTTGCATAAGACGCATATTATTTTGTACTGCTGTTTTGTAACAATTTTTTTACTTTCAACTAAGTACTATTTACAGGTACATATTGCTGTATACTAGGTACAGCAATAAGGACAAAAGGTCTCCCTGAAGTCCAAGCTAGCAAATTCATTGATTTAACAGCAGAACCACACATGAAAATTGCTTGGGAAGCCGAAGTAAAAGAAGCAGACTTTTTCTTAGAAGGAAAATTAATACCAACTAATTAAGTAAATAATGTTATATAAAAGTGGTGTTTAATGCCATCATCATACTAAATAATATATACATTCTTCACTTTGATTGTGATGACAAAATGGATGAGCCAGAAATTCCATATCCAATGGGATTATTTGGTCATCTTCATGTCAGAGATAACATCACATTATACATTTCACTTACAACATAATGCAATTACTGGCTTGACTTGGACTGCCTGGTTGGTCCAGTGGTCGCAAGCACTACTGCTGAGCATGAGGTCTCGGGTTTGGTTCCCAAGTTGTGCAGTGTTATTGAGTTTTTCAATCAGGAATTTCTCAGTACCAACCTGAAGTCCAAGTTCGGGGTTGGTTGATGGCAATAGGCTTATCCACTATTACATGGGACTTGAACATAACTGGCGAAATGTGGGTATTTACTGCATACCTCTGCCTAACCTTTCGTGGATTACAGTCATGATGTTATGTATAAGTAAATAAAACAATGTTTTATAAAAGTGGTGTTTAATTCCATTACCATATAAATTAATATACATTCCTCACTTTGATTGTGCAAATAAAACTGATGAGCCAGAAATTGCCCTCCAATGGAATTATTCATTCTTCTTCATATCACAGATCATCGATAACAATTGTATTATACAAATCACTTACAACATAAAAATGCAATTCCTGGCTTGAATAACACTCCTTGAAACAAGTAAAAAATAACATTTCATTATTTGATGATTATTATTGCTTATAATACTTGGTATCTAATGCTTATTACTTATTTGCATTCAATTGTAAATAATTAAAATTATAGAACCATTTCCATGACCATTACAATATTTTTCTAACTTAAATCTTGGCAGGGGATTTCAACAAGGGGCCAAGTTTTTGAGCCAGCATAATGTTGCCCGCAATCTTTAGCTTTCCCTTCATGTAAGCAACTTGCGGGCTGAGTGATCCTGCCGCAATTGATACCATATCAGCATCAGAGACGGTCAGGGTTGTGTCAGCTTTGCCACTCTTTGGTGTGCCTTCATATACTGCGGGAGTTTTAAGGTCCAAAGCTGTGAACAGAAAGACGTATAAATATTAGGGGTACTAACCACGGGTTACTGACGAAAAAAAGAAGGAGGTTCTCAAGTCGACGCATATATATATATATATTTTTTTTTTATGTAGAACCAATGCATAACTTTTTAGTTATACAGAGTAGACCGATTTTGACGATTCTTTTTTTAATAACAAACCAGCATCAGTTCTTATCTTTTGGGAAGATATGAAGAAAAGAAAATACGAATGAAAAAGAATAATTTAGATTGGAGGCTTTTACTGTAATGTAGATTATGATTTCCATTGAAAATTAGGATGGCAATATTTTACTTTCTTGGTGTTGAGTGGAATAAATAAATAATTAACTCATACTCACTCCAAGACTTTGCAGTCTTTCCATTCTCAGAGATATTATATAAGAACACGCCACCGATGCTCTTAGCCAAGTCCTTGTTCTTGCCAACTTCCTCCTGGATCTTGGCGAAGAGTGCATCACTCTTGAAGGCACCACCAGATGGCGCTGACGCGGGCGCAGCAGAGCTTGAGCCAACCTGGCCAGCTACTACATTCTTCAGATCAACGTAGGCACCTAAATAGAAGGAAGATTTATTAATATTGAAACACGAAATACAGGATGCACTTTGGTTTCTCTTGTGGTGTTTTTCTACTAGGCATGCATTCTGCATATTTATTTTATTCCACACCAGACGAAACAGTTCTACGCTGGCAATGAGTATTTACTGCGTTATTTCGGGGCTTGACACAAACTAGGTATATATTATGAAAAGGTTATGTCGTAGAAAATGCTTTGCCAATCAAGTGGTAACTCACTTTAATGACATTACCAGGGGGCGCTGTTCGTAAACATTAGTGCATTTTTTTTATGGTATGGCTCTTGAAATGTATTCAAAATACAAGATGACGGTGTTCTTTTCGATTTTAGCCCGCGCTACAATAATCTTGTAATCCTATTGTATTTACACCATCGCCCGTCATGGAGACCATTTTAGATATTTCTGCATGGTACTTATGAGCTGAATTTTATATGACTCCCTGTACAACCTTATAATTAATCAAATAATACGTACTAGCGATAACAACATTGCCGGTGTCCTTGACCTTGGTCTGGAAGTGCACGCGCTTGCCTTCGAGCCACATCTCTGTGACGAGGGTCTGTCCGGGAAGAACTGGCTTCACGAAGCGAGCCTTAAGAGCCTTGAAGTTGCTGGAATCGTTGCCTCCGTACCTGGGTGATGAGATTATATTTTTGAAAATAGAAGATGGATGGAATAGATTGGATTAGAGAGAAAAGAGGTTGTAATGAACTCTTGTCATACAGAATAAGTCAGTGTTAGTGATTTCACGGGTTTTTAGCCTATCGATTCGTCTGTAGCTTTATTACTAGTTACCGCAAACACAGATGAATACAGCTGGTTCACTCCGCATTTTAGGTATGAAGCTACAAGTAGGTACGCGGCGGGATCGATTTGTCGAGTTTAGTGGGCGTAACGTAGTCAGAAGATATAAACGCGATAGAAAGAGAGGCTACTTCTAGGTGAATATAACTGTAGGTAATTAGCGCTGTGCGACCTTTTTTTTTGGGTGGGAAATTATCAAATGACTTCTCTCGCTCTGGGCGGAGCGGGAGGTCGTGTCAGACTCTTACTGACTAAAACCCACCCGTGTTCCTTTGGTTGCCCTGTTGCCGCTGTTGTTGTTGCGCCGTGCGACCTGAATTGCACTTTATTGTATCGTAGAAAGAGTCGCTTTTTATTTAAATGATTTTGCGGAGGGAACCATCTGTACTAATCTATGCCGCAACAAAACATTGGGTGTTTCTTTCAAGATAATCAAGTGATAACTAATACAATGCAGATTAACTTTACTGGAAAATCAATTCATAAGAGAATGTGTTTTTTAAACGGGCGATGCGCGCTGCATCACCGCGGCTAATGTTTTACTTGACGATTGAAAAGTGGACAGCGCTAATGGTTTCTGGTCGCTTTACATTAGACCTCATATTACACATATAATAACAACTTGAAAGGTACTCACTTAGCCAAAACATGTCTGGCAGAGAATCCAAGTGACGCCATTCCATGGAGGATGGGCCTCGGGTGTCCACTGGCGGACGCTACGTTAGGGTCAATGTGGAGCGGGTTCAGGTCTCCAGATAATCTGGAAATTAAAAGAGTTACAGTTCGTGTATATTAGACAAGTTTAACTATTCGGTCATCTTCGTCATGATTATCAGCTGGGAAATTTTAATTGCTGGATAAAGACCGCCTCAAGACGAATATCTAGAAGTTAACTTATAGTTAGTTTCTGAATTGGCTTCATGTTTATGTACCTAATAAAGAAAATTAGTTTTAAAAAAATAACCCGTCTGCAAAAACACATACCTAACTGAAAAGAGAAAAACAAGCATTATACTCTTAAGAATTTTGGTATTGCCCTCGCCTTAATACCAAATTCTATAGATTAATTGCTGACCCGGCAAACGTATTGCCATATAAATGTTTGGGGTGGAACACCCTTATCACTTAGGGGTATGAAAAATAGATTACAACCGATTCTCAGACCTACCGAATAAACATATAAAATTTCATAAAAATCGATCAAGCTGTTTCGTAGGAGTATGGCAAGTATGGAGTTTTTAAACGTTGCCCCACACTAGGAATTTCTCCTGTATTGTGGGTGCGTTTACAAACATTTAAACTCACATAAATAAACAACCAGACCCAGAACAACTACTTGTAGGTCATACAAATATTTGTTCCGTTCGGGAATCGAACCCGCGACACGCAGCGCAGCAGTCAATCGCTTAACCACCGCGCCAACCGTGCCGTCAAGATATATAGATAATGCTTGTTTTTCTCTTTTCAGTTCCCTTTTTTTGTATTTGCAGATGCAATATATAAATATTATATAGCCTATGTTACTGCCACAATTCAGACGAATCTAACGACAACTCACATGTTAAAATCCATCAAGCCGTTTAGGGTACAGAGCGTGTATATATACATACATACTCTCGAAAAACATTACCCTCCTGGGGCAGTCGGGTAAAATAAGTAAATAATTCGTCCGACTACATCATCGTCTGTCTAGCCTTTTCCCAACTATGTTAGGATCAGCTTCCAGTCTAACGGGGTATGCAGCTGGATACCAGTTTTTTACATGGAGCGACTGCTGCATCTACTTGATATGTATAAAATAGAGACAATTGTCTCACTTTTTTAAAAATAAATAGCTGCAAACAGTAGAAACAAACCCTTTAGCATCTCACTCAGGAAAGCATCTTTATTTGTAAAACAAAAATAAGAATGCTAACTGAGTGTGCAAGCGAAATGAATACTTATTTCCGTAATTTCAAGCGTGTTTTCTTAGGAATACATCATAACTTCACGTTTCCATTGACTAATGCCCATTTTCACCAAAAACTAAATGACACTTAAATGAATCTCTAAATAAAAGTGCATCGTTGGGTTTTCAACTCTCAGCGCTGAGCCCAGCGTTGAAAATCCAACAGTACACTTGTACACACAGTCACTGAGTCACGAAAGCGAAGCCGCAATTACCTGTAAAGTGCCGCCTGATCTTCAGCAGTGCGTTGCTCAAGCACGGCATCAGGGGCCCTCTTGGGTGCCGGCTGAACTTCAACGGCTTGCTTGCTATTACGGGGCCCATTGAACCCACCCTGACCAAGCACGAAGAGGTGTTGCTGAGTGCGGGCTATCAACTCTTTGTTTTGGTAGATCTCGCCTGGGGAATAAGGATTAAAATGATGTAACTAATATTTGTAACAATATAATTTAAGAGTTTCCATCGAGTTTCATGCCCGTTCTTCTCCATAGGAACCTACTACGCTTTGGAATGGTCAACTAGATTCATCTTACGGAATGAACGACTCCTTTGACAATTCAAAATTGCCTGTAAATGGTTTAATTGAAATAAATGCTTAAGTTTGAGCTTGAGAATAACTTACAATCGTAAATGACAGTTTGATAGTTCGGTAGACAGTTAGCGTCGCATCGGCATGTTCTATCACGGTTTTTGTGGTCCGGTTGAAGGGGTCCGAAATAACTCCGACAGCGTTTATCGAATCAAGAATAGTTGTGCAAACTTGCAACTTGAACATTATGCAAATCTGTTTCAAAAGCGAACAACACAATAATTCATGTAACCTTCTCATTCGAATTCGCATCATAATCAGAAGTAAGAAATAAATTACAGAACTTTTATAAGTGTTCTCTTTGTGGTCCAAATCTGAGTTTTTAAAATTCTATGAAATTATTCTGTAAATGATATAATTAATATATATGATATGATATCGAAATCATTTATACACGTCACAATATTTTTGAAGTAGAAACTTCTTTAGGCGCGTTGGGCATTTTTGATGTGGGACTAAACCATTGATTTCGCGACACTATGACGACACCAGCTTTTGACCATTACAAAGAAATCAACGCGTTGATTACTGCGGTGAATGGAGTAGAAGACATCAACGCGTTGATTACCGCGGTGCCGATTTTTTTCAAGTTTTCACTTCTGTCGGCACTCCCGAGTGCAACTTATTTTAAGTGAAAACTTCTTTAGGCGCGTTGAGCGATTTGTGGTAGGGCTGTAAACTTATGGATTCGTGTCACCGACGCGCCGTAATGCTTTACCATAGAAGACAGATGGCGCTAATCCCAGTTTTAAGTTTTAACTTCTGTTTTTCTATAAATAAGCTGGATGGAGTGTATCTTTAGTGCAAAAAATGATAAGATGAAACTATTTTAAACAAAAATTGTAACTAGCCGCTTATTATGAGATTATAAACAAATCCATGATAAAAAATAATCTAATCGTATTCATATCGCATCAGGCACAATAATTTATAATAAATTATATAACTAGTGACATAATGAAAAAGATGACAGGCACGATTTCAACACGACAAAATTAAATAAATCCACGATAAGAAAGGTTTAAACAATAGGAGGTAGCGGACATGGGGCGCGGGTAGGGTGACCAGATTGAAAAATTCGTGTAACGTGGCGAAACCAATACGGAACAGTATATTGTCCCGTAATTTTATTATTCAATGGCATTTAATAATAAAAATACCTATTGGAAAGTCAGAATTTGTTTGTATATGTTATTAAGTTGATTAATCCACATTTCTTATCCAAATAATTAACAAATTGTTGATTTATGATTGTTTCAAGGGTAATTCACTTCGAAAATCAAAGATTGTATGTATAGGTCATTTACGTGATTATTTTACAATTTCCTTTCCAGATAATATAAAAATTGATGTGTTTTTAAATATTTAATATTGTTTTTAATTAGCCCTGTACGCCCTGAATTGCACTTTATTGTGTCGAGTCGCTTTTTATTTTAATAATTTTGCGGAGTGAACTATCTGTATTCATCTGTGATCATGTTTAGAATCAATTACGTCTCTGAAGTCTCGCCAGGTAATTTGAATTGACTCAGAGCACATGGTGCGTTTAAAATACAGATTTTAAACGCACCATGTGCTCTCACAAACTCTGCAATGTACTGAACATTAAATCTCTGCCTGCAAATACTATAATACTCACTGTTAACGATAGACACAGCGCTGGATCCCTTGTCCAATGTGTCGACGACGTAGCTGCGAATTTTGAAGTCACCCTCTGTGCCGGGGAAGTCACCCACGAACTCGATAAACTGTTCTCCGTGGAGGATCTAAATACGACATTTGTTTTTCTTTAGTCAGAGTTACAAACAAACAATTACAAATAGCTTAGGATTCTTAACGATGCTTTCTTGACTGCAGGAACATATTTTTTACGGTTGATAGGCTACTTCCTTTTTTAAATACACGTCATCTAGTGGTCAATCTTTGTAAACGTAGGTAATACGTCTGTGTGTAAAAGACTGTATATTCAATGGCAGATGTTATTTTGCACTTATGTGTTGAATTGGGTGAATTTTGAGGCATTGTTATGACCAAGTTCAATGAAGCGTAATAGCCGAGTACTCCTACGACTTAGTAATGCTCCAATTAAACATAAAACAAAATAAAAATGTTGAATTCAGCTCCATGTAGCGAGAAAATGGCCCGGAACAGAGCGTATCCTTCGCCTTAACGAATCAATTTAGGAGTTTTAACAAGCAGTGACACCAAAAGTGCCTCTTAATGGTCTAATTAAAAAAAACGATTTTATTTTAATATGTACTTTTCCCATGAAATCGGAAAAATACAGAAAGCATAAAAAAACTCGTCGTTGATCCCTTAAGTGTCGGTTGTTAGGCAGGATATTGAGTAAAAATATTCTACGAACGTCGCATCAATGTTATTGAAAAGAAACATAACATGTATCGAATTTACTTACGTTGGTAAAGTCAGCGTGTTTGCCGGGCGGCATGGAGTTAGCCACGAGGGGAGACTCGATGGCCATACCAGGCAGGATGAAGTATGTGGGCAGAGCCGCGAAGTCCTCGTGACTCTCATATAAGAACTTGAGGTCCGATTGGTTTTCTACCGATGCTCCGACTGGGGAAGAAAGGATTTTTGAAGTGAAAACTTCTTTAGGCGCGTTGGGCATTTTAGAGATGGGACTAACCTATTGATAGCGACACTGTGATGACACCAGCTTTTGGCCATTAAAATGACATCAACGCGTTGATACCGCGGTGCGTGGAGTAAAAGACATCAACGCGTTGATTACCGCGGTGCTAATTTTTTTTTTCAAGTTTTCTCTTTTGTCGGCACTCCCGAAGTACCACTTATTTTAAGTGAAAACTTCTTTAGGCGCGTTGAGCGATTTGTGGTAGGGGGTAAACTTATGGATGCGTGTCACCGATTTTTTTTTTGTTAAGTACTTTTTTAAGCTTTCAGAGGTACTTACAACTCATGGAATATTGTATTTTTATTTTTTATTTAAATATTTATTATACTGTGTGCCTTGTATGCTTTAGAATTTTTAGAAATTCCAAAGCATACAAACATGGAATGAGTCCAATTAATTTAAGATACTGGGGGTAAATTAAAGCCTATTAGTACTTAATGTGCTATCAGACAAGGCATCATTTAGTATCATTTACTGGTCCGAAATTAGTATTAGTTGTTTGAAACAGGGTGTAAATTGAGTTGCAGGTACAAATTCGTTGGCATCATTCACTGTTGTAGTTTTTTCGTTATGTTTGTTTTCTGAAATAATACTTACTGCCAAGAGCATACAGCACTAGGTCCTTAGAGTCGTACTTGTAAGTAGACCAGTATGATTCGCTGCCATCGTCCAACTTGCTGCGCTCTTCGAAGTCCTACAACAAGTTGCAATGAGAGATTAACATGATCATCAGGTACCACTCTCCTCTTATTCTAGCCCAAACAAAAATCAATCATATTGTATTAGGTATAAAGTTCAATATCGAATAAAAAAAATGTAAATAAGGTTTCATGAACAAGCAAATTATTTGAGTTCTCCGTAGTCAGACAGTATTTTTGGTTCTTAGAATTGTGCATGTCTTTATTACACTTAAGATACGACAAGCTCAACATTGTTGTAAGACAAATATAAGGTAAATAAGTATACATAATGATAATGAATAACTAAAAATAAAATGGTTCACCAGTTAAATAAGGGGAGAAACTGATCATTGCTTTGTGTACGTAATTATTTCAACAATAAATTCTTAACTGTTTATTATTATGATTTGACTTTGAACTTTTCAGCATGGACTTTGCAAGCAAAGTAATTTTTCTTTAAATGGCATGTCGAAGGTCAATCTTGGAGGTTGTCGGCTGCTTAACTGGTCTGTCGACTGCGCAATAAATTAAGGTCTCCAGCTAAGGCATATGCCTGCAACAAGGGCATTGATGGAAGATAGTGAAAATGTGGAGCGAGGCGAAGCCGAGGCACACATACGTGAATCCATCAATGCCTGGTTGGGGCCAAGCTTGTATAGTAATTTTCTAAAATAAAGCGCGGAAATTCAAACTACGTAAATTAATTATAAATTCCAGAATCAATGACGAACAACGATAATTTTTCACGCGCCATTATGTTATTTTGATTTTTTTTTACTTTAAACAGCTCTATTTGCAAACCAAATCGAAATTTAAATAAAATCTTTGAGTTAGCTCCTTGGTTGCCAATTTGCCATGTATAAAGTAAAAAGTTCGTTCCATTTTTACACACTACACTACCACACTAAGACTCCGCTGTCCGTCCGTATCTCATGAACCGTGATAGTTAGACAGTTGAAATTTTTACAGATGATGTATTTCTGTTGCCGCTATAACAACAAATACTAAAAAAACAGAATAAAATAAATATTTAAGGGGGCTCCCATACAACAAACGTAATTTTTTTGCCGTTTTTATAGATAATGGTACGGAACCTTTCGTGCGCGAGTCCGAGTCGCACTTGGCCGGTTTTTTAAATAACACGACAGATATGTGTTTTCATACAAACATTGCCGGCTGGGCGCTCGCATGTATCGGCTAGTACAGCAATTACGATTTATCTCGAAGAAGGTTGTCAAAATAATGCTCGAATAAAAAACTTGAGTATGAAAAACAGTAGGTATTCTTCAAGATATAGTGAAGATATCATAATCATATTAAAATATGTTTAGATAAACTGTTACAAAGATAAAAACAAATAATGATAAAAGCCAATACAGTTAGTTTCTGCAAAAACTTCATTTTTATCTCTCGATGTTTTTGAACTCCGATTTATCATGTTCTATAAAATTTTGTAAAAGTTACTGTCGTAAGATTCGAAAAATTAGATAATCGAAAAATACAAAAAAAAAAAATCTGTCTATAATGTAAACCCAGGACATTTTTTAAGTAAGTAAATATTAGTTGCGGATTTAGAGTATTCTCATAGCTTTGGACACGAGGGTGAATGCTTTTCTTTTGCCAACGAAGCGCTTGAGGCGTAAATCTCAAACGCGAACACAATATGACATCCATTTGAATTACTACGATATGAGTATCGTCTGATATATCGACAGTAGAGACGTTTTTATTGTAATTACACTTGCAAGTATATACTGTACATAATATTCTTGGCTTATTTTGATTTGTATTTAGGAAATTAAAAGTACTTGTGTGATCGTTACGTAGTTGTATGCCACTGCAATTTCGGGGAACATTGGCCATGCCTAATTTAGAGTCCAAACGTTTGATTTTAAATCTTAAATCACTACATTGTACTATTTGATTTTTGTGGATACTAAATAAATGTATTTATTCATTTAAAATTTAATACCTGAATCTTCTCAACCAGGTCCACTGTAACCTCAGCCATCTTGTCCAAGTGTATGGCTCCGTTCATGTTGGTAGCTTCAGGCCAGAACTCCTTCACAGACTCGATGGTCACTGGGTCGGAGGGCTTCTTCCTAATGACAGGAGGTTAAAAAATTATAGAAAACATAAAGTTTTGCAGATTTTAATCATGCATAAGGACGTCAACCTCTTTTACTGGTATATTAAATGTCTAATTTGGCAGTGCGTGCGCATTAGCGCACGCGCCACAACAAAATGTTTTTTACCCCCTTAGTAAAAAACATCCCATCAACATCATTACGTAAGGAATAGGGATTTTAATATATGATTATAAAAATTGTCTTATAACTCGTTTTACCGTTTTCTTAGACATAACATAACATCACACCTCTAATACCCGATTGGTTAGGCAGAGGTGTACCTAATAGTACATTCACATTTTGCCAGATGTTTAAGTCCCATGTAATAGGAGCCGACCATATTGTTTCTTAGACATGTTCAAACAAAAGTCGAGTTAATGTTATGTCATAAATTCATATTTATCAACAATGCCATGTAATACTTAAACAACATTTCTTGATCATGCTGTTTATTTAAAACTTTAATAACAAGACATTCTGATTTACTGAGAATCCATTTGATATAATGAATTTGAGTTCTATTAGTAGGTACTAAAAACAAATAAGAACAATGAAATAATTAATTCATATTTATATTAATTTCATTTATTCTGACTGAATATAATAACGGGTACAGGAAAATTAACAATATGATAGTACATAGTAGATATTGAACATGACAAAGATTCTAGCGTCATTTCCTATGATGACCTATGAGCTACATTTCCAATTTGTGCATTTTCTTGTTATTCTTGCTTTTAGTTGTTTATTAGAAATCATCGAATTATTCCAAAGAATCTTTTATTAAAACAAACATAAATTTTAAACAAGAATAGTAAATCTTATGTTACTAATTGGTAATCAAAAGATACAAATTTAATAAACTTTACATACAATTTAACGAACTATAATAAACTTTTATGATACTTTTACGTAGGTATGGGTGTTAGGGCATAGTGACAAGTCATCGGCGCATATTTGTGACGTGTTACGACGGTAAGTAAGCCAACCTTTTATACAATTCATAAAAATAAAATTATAGCCAGGGAGGGGCCAAAAGAAAACGTTCATAAAAAAAGACGATCAATGAATAAAATATGCTACAGGGCGCACATAGGAGTATTTAACCCAAAAAGTCGATCAAAAGTCGAATATTACAAAGTATTATTATGAAAGTAGTTTTTGCTACCTGCCAAAACGGAAGGGTCGGGGGGACAATAAACCGCTCGACTCTCTTTTGTTCTTGCTAACATTCCGTTCACAATCAGTCGTCTTTCTAACGCAAGCTTGATCGTACGAACTTAATACGCAGTGAAAGTGAGTCAACTTAATTGTTAAAAATAAGTGTAACAATTAAATTACTCGGAATAAATCATATTTTAGTTATGGACGGTGCAGAACAAGGTATGTAAAATTTAAATTACTAATGTTTTAGTAATATATACCTTTAATAATTATTTACGCCATCTTTTGTGGGGTACATTAAAATGATGAGTCGATTTTAGCCTTTTCCAATATTTCAAAGTCTTTTTGTTGTATTTCCGGACTTTTCCTGGGTCAAATTCTTTTATCATCTTGTTGTTAGATATGCATATTAGAAATTTAAAAAGAAAATAGCTGCCAGGACGTGCCAAAATGTTAACATTTTGAAAATTAAGTGCATGTGGTATTTACCAAAACAAACTTTATTTTGCGGTCACTTAAGTTAATTTCAGGTTTCTCTTGTTGTAGGGTCTTCTGGTGCTAAGGTCGTGACGCAAGAATATGTTTTCCGAAAAGCGAGGGAATATACTGAACCAGATTTCGGAAAAAAGTTGGATTTATTGGAGTTTGAAATAATTAATGACTCTTTATTCCCAACTGATCAAAAATCTAAGTTTATTCATACATTTTCTCGTCTCAAGTCTGAAATGAAGTCTAAGTGGCAGACAGCAAAGCGAACAGAAAGTGTATTTTTGAAAAAATATCATGATTGGTTACAAGGCACTCTTGAAATACCGAAACAAATAATTAATACTGAAAAATCCCAGGGTCCCGGTCGGCCAAGCAAACAGTTCGCGGAACTAACAGACTGCAGTAAGCGTCGAAAGACATCACATTTACGAGACAAAAATGAAGCAGAAACACTAATTTATGCAGGTCAAATGGCGCTTCGTGATAAAGGAAATGTGGATGGTGCATACGTGATAAAAGATATTATGGCATCCCCAACACGTGGTCGTAAATATCGTGAAGCTTTCAGAAAGAGCGCTACACCTGAAGCAAAAATTAAGCAATTATCGCCAAGTCAGGCTTTGTCTATGTTTGTGGAAGCTGCATTAACAAGAAAGCAGTACGAAATAGTTAGAGAAAGTTCTAAAAAACTATACCCGTGCTATTCGATTTTACAAAAAGCAAAACAAGATTGCTATCCAAATTCCGAGTCTTATAGGGTCACTGAAACGTGTGCAGAAATTAAATTACAAGCATTACTAGACCACACTGCTCAGCGTTTTATATTATATCTTGAAGAAGTGTTACAAACTTTACCAGAGGAAGAATTGGTGAACCTAGAGCTCACATATAAATGGGGATGTGATGGTTCGCAGCAGGCGCAATATAAACAAAAATTTGTTAACAGCAGTGAGTCTGACGCAAATATTTTTCAATCATCACTTGTACCATTACAGTTGATAAATAAGAGTAATAAAAAAATTATTTGGAAAAATCCATCACCGTCTTCTCCGCGTTACTGTCGACCAATGCGGATCAGATTTATACACGAGAGCAAAGATGTAACAAATGATGAAATTAATTACCACAAAGACCAAATTAAACGGTTAATTGGCACGAAGATAACTTTCGGGTCCTGCGAAATAACAGTTACTCATAACTTGTTACTAACCATGGTAGATGGTAAAGTGTGCAACTCGGCAACAAACACAACCTCTACAATGAGATGCTATATTTGCAAAGCCACATCAAAGGATTTTAATAAACTCGAAAAGTTTAACGAGACCACATCAACAGAGTTACAAAATTTGGAGTTTGGCTTGTCTATTCTACATGCTCGCATCAGATTTTTTGAAACAATACTTCACCTTTCTTACAAACTTACTATAAAGAAATGGCAAGTGAGAACTCAGACCGAAAAAGATATAATAAAAGATAGAAAAGCAAAAATCCAAGAAGCATTCAAAAATGAACTCGGATTAATAGTGGATGTACCTAAAGCCAATTTCGGGAACACTAATGACGGCAACACTAGTAGAAGATTTTTTAACAATATAGAAATATCGGCAAATATCACCGGAATCGACAAAACTTTAATAGAAAGATTAGCAGTTATTTTAGAAGTGATATCAAGTGGATATAAAATTAGTATCCAAAAATTTGGCACCTATTGCCAAGAAACAGCGAAGATGTATGTAGAATTATACTCATGGTATCCTATGACACCTACACTTCACAAAATTTTAATTCATGGGCCTACAGTTATTAGACACGCCATACTACCAATAGGGGCCTTATCAGAAGAAGCTGCAGAGGCTCGTAATAAACATTTTCGGAAATTCAGGGAACAATACGCAAGAAAATTCAGTAGAACTGACTGTAATATGGATGTCTTAAATAGATTATTGTTAACTTCAGACCCATATTTGACAAGTATTAGACGAAAAGTGTCTAAAAAATCAATACCTTTTAAACTGGAAACTAGAGAAATGTTAATGTCCTACGAAGTTGATAAGGATAAAGGGGATGCAGAAGATAGCGTACATGATTCAGATGAAGAAGAGTATTCAGATGAATAAGCGATTTAATTTGTTTAATAATTTTTTAGTTTATAAGTTTTTAATTTATACGTCTCAATTGTTATAAGAAAGATTGCAATAAATAGTGACAAATTTAATTATTTTTTTACACTTATTTCAAATTCCTGCTTCAAAAATATCTCAAAATATTTTTTAAACATTTTTGAGTACATTTTAATGCCAATAAATAAAATTTAGCCAATAAATAATTTTGATCGACTTTATTGATCAAATACCCCTATGTGGGGCGTAGCCTAAGCAACACGGTACCAGTTTATAGAAAAAATAAGGTTAGGTACAATAGTAAAACTAGAGGTAGGTATGCGCATCGGCGCTTTCATATTTTTATTTCGAATACCGGTTTATAATAATAGGCGTAGGTATTGAAGAAAATTATGTTTTGCAGTAGGTAACACTCAAAGCTATTGATAAACAGACGAAATTATGACCAGAAATGACCTACTTTTTTAATCAGTACCGGTTTCTGTCACTGCTTTCTAGTTTTCAGAATGTTTGTCGAAGCATAAGCGATTCATACAAATATGAAGTTTCAAATTCGTATGAAACGCTTGTTCACATTCGCTTATACGAATATGAACATCTTGAGCATAAGTATAAGGTTCATATTCCTATGACATGTTAAAAATTCAAAAGTCATTTATTCAAACTAGGCTGAAAATCAGCACTTTTAGAACGTCAAAATTACATAAGACAGTCCCCCAAAACGCCCACTCTTCACCACCTCCTAGTGCTTTTAGCTGGGAAGAAGTGGCGCAACAAACTCCCCAGCAGCACAGCTGTCTGTTCAAGTTAGACAAAAATGATTTTATACAATAGTATGCAAAAAAAAATTACATTATGCAGCACAAAAAATAATTTAAATGATAAATTATTGGCCATATTTCAGCTAGCACACGCCAATATACCAACCAAAAACAGAGAACTTTAAACAAGCAGAAAAAAAAAAAAAAACTAAATGTAAACAGAACTAAATATCTAAATAAAGCCTGCAGGCATAAAAGGAGTGCCCGTTAGCTTTACTTAGCGAAGTAAAGTGAGGTGAGGTCTGGGAATCTCGTCCTAAGATTTTTTTGAAAGAATACTTACTTAAGCACAGCACCAGGAGCCCTGACGTAATGCATCTTAGTGGCATACCCGAGCGTGGAGTCGATGACCGCGCCGGTGTCCGGGAACGATTCGTGAACCATGTATGCCTGTAAAGAAATAAGATTTGTAATACTGCAACTAGGAGAATCGAAGCTTGTTGAACAAAATGAAACTAGCCTTATTTTTTAAATAAAAAGCTACAAAAAGAAATATGGCACACAGATTTTTAGAAAACCGAGGTTTTAAAATTACGCGCGTCATTTTAAAACCTGGGTATACTTAATTACCTATTTTTTTATATTTATATACTCACAACAACAGGTGCAATCAGTTCAGGCTTCATGGCCTCGAACATCTCTGGGGGCAGGATATCTTCTGTCAGACGAGACGCGGCCGTGGGCACGATTGTGTTGACCTTGATATTGTATTTGGAGCCTTCAATGGCCAGGGTGTTGGTCAAACCGACCAAACCCATTTTGGCGGCGCTAGGGAGAAAAAAATGAAATAGTTTGAATACTTGGTGATGTTATTAATTTGTTTGTAATTAACATGTTTGTGTTAGGCTAGCAAAACAAATCATCGGTGTGACATAGTATAACGATACGCAGCGTAAACATGTCTCTGACGTCGCGTCAACGTTACGCTAGCGCATCGTATGCAACATGCGATGCGCTGCGTAAATAAAAATACGCTTTGTGCGAAGGCAAAAACATGAATTGAATATTACTGCAAGACAGAAATGTGACGTAGCTAATATTTTGTAGCTTATTTTCCCACCAATTTGCAAGTTTAAATTGTGACTTTAAACTTCCGAAGAATGTTTGATTTGTATTCATGTAGTCTGTCTGCATTCTAAATTGAAATACATTTAACATGTATTTTTATTTGGTCATTGTATTGTTGAAAAATGTGGAAAATTAATATAGAAATGTGTGTGTTGTTCGTTTTATTTGATAGGTATATTAGGCATGAAAATCCAGCATTATGCATGGATTATTTTAAAATAACTATTCATCCAAACTGACCTGTAGTTAGCCTGTCCGAAGTTTCCGAAAATACCGGCGTTACTCGATGTCATGATGACACGACCATATTTTTGTTTTCTGAACTGTTCCCACGCGGCGTGGGTGGTTTTGTAAGCACCTTTCAGATGGACCAGGTGAATGAGGTCCCAGTCCTGAATGAAATAATTAGAAGCATTAGATATCTTATTAATGAAAAATAATGATGTCCTTTTTTAAATATTGTTCAATAGAACAATATTGAGATCGAGGTCAAGAGCAGGACAATAGTCCTGCTCTTGACCTTGATCTCACCTGATGAAAAGTGATGGATAAAGAGTTTTTTGATTTGCTGAATTTTGTTACATTCAAAAAGAAGGCTTGTCCCTAGGCCCATAGCCTACTGTGGATTTATACTGTATTTTACTCATTTTTATTTTTGATTTAATTAAATTTATTTTTTATAGAAATATAAATTAATGTAATTTTATGAAATTACTAGTTTACTTAGTAGATTACACCAAGAAATCATAAACATTGCCATAATAATAAGCAATATTCAAATAGATACACAAAGTTCAAATGTCAATAAGATAGCATAATAATAGACAGTGGAATATTGTATTGGATACTTTTTCTCAGATAAACTTGTATCTCTAGGTGTTGTATCTTGTCATACTCTTATCTTTTACACATCCGTAATTTTTATTAGTGCAGCTGTAAATAAAACACTTAATGAACATTATTAGAAAAGTACACACCTGATCGGACATTTTAGTGAAACTCTTATCACGAAGAATGCCAGCATTGTTGATTAGGATATCAATCCTGCCAAAGTTATCTAAGGCGGTTTTAATAATCTTCTCCCCTTCGACGACATTGTTGTAATCGGCGACAGCTACACCACCTGTGGCCAAAAAGATTAATTAACATAAAATTACATAAGAATAAAAAGTGAGGGTTATTTGTATATGAAGGGCTCAGCAGAACGGAAAGGTCAATAGGAATGTTACGGTCGAAACTTCCAACAGTATTTGGCATAAACTAGGATGCACAATGCGGAACAGAACTTCTTTAAAAGTGAAACCTGAAAAATGTCTATTTTTATTACTGATTTGCTTTCGAAGCATCAAGTAGTACAATATGATGCATAAAATCACTATAAAAGGGTAAAATTTCAAAACATATTCATCTAAGGACATTTTAAATAAAATAATAAGTACCGGTTACATTATTGCATTTATGGAAACCATAAATGCGGCAAAACCTCTTAGAAAAACTATTGAACAACATTAATTCTTGATTTGTTGTTCCTAAATTATATAAATTAGCTATTTTTGTGTGTAGTCTACTCAATTTGCACTTATGCACTATTCAAAAACAAAAAATTATGAAATACATTAAAAACACTACAAACTTAAAATAAATTAGATAACAAACGAATAAAGATGCTATGTTATTCAAAAACTAGTTATATCATTAATAAAATTGTATAAAAAAATAACAATGATATTAAGTACCTACTTTAAATGTATGATGAATCTGATAAACACAGAATATTATTTAATTGTGAGACTTTGAATTCCTAACATAAATTAAGTTTCTATTTAAATAAAAGATTCTCTCAACAAGGTAAATTATTATGGCTCAAAGAAAAAAAAAAATAGTATCCAAAGTTCAATATTAAGAGGAAATAACAGACTGCTGTAGAGTCCAATTATAGGAAAAATTATCTTCATCAATTATTACATACAATTATTACACAACCAACAAAGTTCAAACACTTAAATAATAATTAATTGAGTATGAATCTGCAATTTTACCTTTGTCCTTGATTTCCTTGACAACAGCGTCAGCGAAGTTTGACTTTCCTACGCCATCGCGAGCTCCACCGAGGTCGTTAACCACTACTTTAGCGCCTCTCGAACCCAACAGCAGAGCGTAGGCCTTGCCGAGACCTCCACCGGCGCCAGTCACAACCGCAACACGACCGTCAAAGCGAAGCTGATCCATCCTTCACGACAAACGGAATGCAAATGAGAAAGAAACCAACCGACGAGTTTTAACCCGGCGTAATTATCAGTCTCAAAGTCCAACTTAACATTCGCTTTCGATAAACAAGTATGTGCGTTCCACTTGCAAGATAAAGTTTGATAATATTGATATTATGCTCGGGTTGTTGTTGTAATTTAAAACGGATTACATACCTTCAATCACAAATTGCAATGTATTCGTGACGTCAGCAAATTTCGATTAATATATTTTTTATGTAGAAAGTAGAAATACTTGATTAAAGTTCACTGAACAACAAACGAAATCAAGTTTTTTGTCGTACTCGACTTTTTCTGAGGTTAGACGTCATTATAAGATGACAGTTGACAGCAGAAACGTCAGTTTGACTTTGACATATTGACGTAGTAGCCAGCTCACACGATTTCAGTGCCCATTCCAGTGTTTGATGCATAGACATTTAATAAGTATGGACTGGAAATACCTACAAAAAAAAAGGTGCATACCTACAACTCAAAATGTCTCTTAAAATGGCTGCCAATGCTAGGGTTGTGTCAATCGTGTTAATATTTCGAGTATCGATACTAGTACGTAATAGTATTACGAATCTTACAAGATATCACGGTTGAATCGTATTAAAAAAATATTAGCTAATAGTCCGTTGTAACAGAAAAAACGAGTATTGACAATTTATCACTTCCCAAACAATTTTCCGCATAATTATAATTTCATTTATAGAATTATTACTTAGCAAATAAAGTTTTCACAAATAATTGTAACGCAAACCTAATGTTTGGCAAGTGAACATTTAAACAAAGCCAAATATTTAGTATCGAGCGAGCATGCAAGTCTTATGCCTGTTTTCACCTTCACTAAGTGACACTTAAATGAATCGCTAATAAAAGTTCACTGTTGGTTTTTCAACGGTAGACTCAGCGCTGAGAGTTGAAAATCCAACAGTGCAGTTTTATTTAGGTATTCATTTAAGTGTCACTTAGCTGTCGGTGAAAACGGGCATTAGTGAATTAAATTTTTAACAATTTTCTCTGTTTCTCTGTCTGCCTGAACGCGAAAAACTCAAAAACTACTAAACAGATTTTCAATCAATTTTCACTAATGGACGGAGTGATTCATGCGGAAAATTTTAGTGTATAATTCATTAAGGTTTTGTGTAAATTGGCTGAAATTTGACGATTATTGTTAAAGATGTCGGAAAAAATCATGCGGACTGGGAACTTTATTAGCGTGCGCCGCGGAAATAATAAAAGTTACATAAGATGTATGTTCTACAGTATTGTTTATCTTAAAAACTTCACCAAAAAAATCGTATACACATCATAAAACTCTGTGGAACGGTCTCTCGGTGCTATGAACCAAAGAGTACAGTTTGCTGTAAACCACGGGCCGGACCTAGCAATATCATTTCAGCGCAGCAAAGGAACTAGTATCAGAAACTATTACGGCAACGGTACAACACTATTCCACCATGACATATCATTGTAAACAAACGAATGAAATTATGAAATAATAAAAAGGTCTGTTGTACGGAAATAAACCCATATATTAAAATTTAAGCCGTATTTAATGATTGCCTAGCAATTTTTTCATCGAAAGTTTATCACTTTATGTACTATTGCATGAAAACCGGCTACTAACCTGTGCAAAGACAATTGAGGTTGATTTTCCTTCTTTCTTGCACCACACTTCACAATACAACACACAGGCCGCATGTTGAATTGGTGTTTTCCAACGTATATATGTAGTTTTAAAGGAAAACTCCTCGTAATTTTCTCACAAATCTCAATAAAACAAAAAGTAAACAACCACTTGACAGCAGAACTACCATGAACTTGTCGCATATTATGGCGGATATGGCACTTACCTACAACTGTTACTACGTCTCAACAAAAAGTTGCCATTATGAGGAACAACTGAAATATTGTTGTCTCTTTTATCAAATACGATTACCACATTAGAAAGAGTGAAATAACACGATATTTCACATACTAGTTCGTATTTCACCCATATTTGTATAAGCAAATTTATGTATAGAATATCGCGGCGCCTCCGTGTTTTTTCTATCTCAATGGTTTGATGCGAATAGAAGAATATGTTCTGTGGGTTTTGGTTTTGTTGACATTACACTAACTATTTTGCGCGCGACTTTGTCCGCGCGTATTTCGTACTTTCTCCTACAAACTCACTCCCTCCCTCGACCCCCTCACCCTTTAAAAGGTAATTCTGAAAAACAAATATTAAAAATATATTTTCATACAAACTAATATTCTTTCTATTCACCCGGCTAGGCCTGATTTTGGAAAAATCGCTAAAATGAAGTACTTTTACAATCTTTATGATAACTTCAATCACTTTTCGAGTTAATCGAAGCTATTTGCACCTTGTTATGGGTTGCTTTTCTCAAAATCCGAAAACACATCAGTCAATGAATATTGTTCTAACAAAAGCTGTTTCAAATTCATCAAACTAAACTCCTATTGGGAGGTAGTTTTGAAAAACAATGTCAAACATATTTACTTATTTTTTTTTCTTTTTGTGCCTTTAATGTATTTAAACTTGACAAAATATATATGACCTAATTAACACTAAAATATATTGGATTTAGGTAAGTACAAGTCGTGCCATTAAATATGAGACTTGACACACCACGTGGTTTGACTTGCGCAGTAGACGATTTATGGGTCTCTTTAGAGGTATGAGGTCCCCGCTGGGGCGTCATCGGGGCGAGGGAAAGAGCGGCGGGAGGCGCGGTCAAATCTCAACTTTAATGGCACGACCTGTACACACGGCTACATATCAAGCTATACATATTCAGTCTTAAGCTGATCTCGCATTGTATAGGATTTCCGTATATTGAGAGAAAAAATACACTTTTACTTGTTTATAAAGCAAGAAATAAGATTTTTTGTATAAACTAATTCCCCCTTTTTATATAAAGGATTTCTCGAAAACCAATCCTTATGGGGATGCCATAAGGATTGGTTTTCGAAACATTATTTCTTAGTATTTTTCTATCCGTGGCGATTTAGGTTGTGCGAGTCTACGAATCTACACTGCTCTTCAATTTCATTTTGGTTATTTTCATTTCGTGGAACAGAGAAATAAAATGTAAATGTCAATAAAATGTCAAATAGTAACCGTCACTCTTTGAAAGTTGTTAGTGTTTACCTTCACCGAATTATATAAAAATATCAACAAAATAGTGAAAACAAAATAAATACTATGTCCTTATATCGGCCGCAACCTGCCTGGCAGCGGGAAAATAATTCAACCACAAAAAATATAGTTACAGGCGACCCATTAGCTGGTAAGATCAATTTGACGTGTTGTTTACAAATCGTTTGAGATTCATTTACTAAAACTTCGAACTATTTCGCAGCTATTTACAATGAAGGGATGTGGAGGCTGAGTGAAGTGTCTCCGTTGTACAATTTACAATATGGCACAGTGAAACTAAAGCAGTATGCGTCTAAAATTCGACAAGCTCTTGTGAGTGCAGTAGTAGCTAATTCGTCTAAAAAGTATGTCGTACAAATCGAAGAACAAGCTAATTTAAAGTATTGTGAAGATGATGCTAGTGCTTTATTCGTAAGTAGACTTTTCTACACAGTAATTAATATAAAACGCATGACAGATGACTTGTTTATATTGTAACTTCATATAATGAGCCCACAATGTTATAATTCACAACTTATTTATCTGGCACTGGATTTGGGTATGGAACAATCATCCATCTTACATCTACCTGGTAGGTAACAGAGATAAGTATGTAAGTAATAAACAAAAAATGTCAAAAATTTCAGATAAATGTATTATCATCAACTCAAGACAAAAACGGTAAAAGTAAGATATCCTATGCAGCCATACTCCTGTCCTGGGGCATCAGTATCACAGTCGACCAAGCGACTCATCTGCCATACATGTTGGAAAGAGGTGAACAAAGGATTGGCACCGCTGTCAAAACAACTTTACAAACTATATTTGACTGTCAAATTAAACAATTTTATTTTACTCAGGTATGTGAAGTGTTCTCAGTAAAATGCAACTCAATAAAACCCTAACTTTATGGATAAGGGTGCTATAAAATGGCCTTTATGTGTGGCAATACTAAAATGCACATCTAGAAAAAATTTGTAGCCATCCTGTACAAAGCTGATACTTTTTTCTCAATTACATTGTTGGTCCTGTGGAAAAAGTTGTTCAGTTTGATGGGCTGTACCAACTCTTAAACTTGACCACACCTTTCTGATACCCTTAATATTTTATGGTTACAGTTTTACACACCCCTTTTACTTCAGATTTACCTTACTATTTTCAATCTCAAACAGAGCTCATCTTGAAATGAGGTTATGCATCTAAACAGTCAACAAATAATATTATAATTATTGTTTAATTTCTAGCAACAATTACTATATTTTGGTTTCAACTTTGTGGAGAATGACTCGTCTCGCAACACAGATCCTTTTACACTAACCTACAGGACACCACAAGTCGATCATAAGGATAAGTTGAACTTATCCTTTGAAGTTGGAGACATACAGATAATATGGAATGGGTATGTATAATTTAAAATTTACAGGGTGCCATATATTAGTTATCTCGAAAACCTGTGTAGTTTAGAATTCCTGCAATAGATAAGTTTTGTTTTACAACCTGTATATGTATTATGTCCTACTAGGTTGGGTATCCCCATAGCCTTCCACAACTTTAGTCGTGACGCCAGCGTTTCCTTCGGTGATGACGCCCATAGCCCTTTTGTCCCTGGAGAAATCAAATGGCAGTTTCATCTGTGGTAAAAATACCAGTATGATGAATCCATAATCGTATTAGTATTTCTTTGTTAGTAGAAGTACGACTGCGAATCATCCAAGGAGCCGACAGTCTACTCTGGCATCCGCAGTTCCAAACGGGTTCCAAGTTGTGTAAATTCCATTTAAAATATGACATTGAACAACTTTATAAACAATTAGGTTTACTGCGGCCCGACGCGCGCCGGCCGGTGTAAAAATGAAACCAAACACACAACAGCTAGGTATTTTAATGTTTTTATTTCCATTTCAGAATCAAAGACGACGAAGCCAAGAAATCAGACATGGTGACATTAGCATACCAAATGCTACAGAATCAGATATTTGAAATGATCTTGTTAGATATTACTGTGTTTGACTTGTGTGAAGTAACTCTGCCCAGAGCAGCAGTCAAGAGCAGTGGTGTGGTCAAAATGAAGACTCCAGAGATTGTCAATTGTGTGTTTACAGTGCTCAATGAAATTAACCATATTTACTCTGATCAAGATTCCAGCAATACCTCAGATACGTAGCAGTATTAAATTTTATTTGTGTCCAGTGCATGTTTTCATTTACTTAGTAACAAAAACAAATAAGGTATAAATAAAAAACAATAATATTGTTTTTCGACATTTACTTTCATGAATTACACCTTACAAATGTGTCTGCATATTGTAACCTTACAAAATATCATATCATTACAATGTGCTAAACTTAAAAATAACCTATTTTGTAATCATGTCTTTCAAGTACCTTGCAAGCAGTCCTTTTTTAAGAATTACATTTTCAACACTTCAAAACCATTCCAAAATTGGTATCTTGTGCATAACTATTTATACTAGGCCACCACCTAAAAGCATACTTGGTAATTTGATCTAAACAGCTGACAAATTGGTCTCCATTCTTCGATGCAAGGTATAGAAGGTACCGGAAATCAATCACAATTAGATGAATTTAAAACTATACTATGTGTACACCTCGATTCACTTAACAGGATTACATTTTGCAATTTGTACAGATGAATCTTCATAAATTAATTAAAATGTTGACATAAATAATAAAAATATTTTCCATTTCGCTAATATTCCAATATATTATGTAAACCTAAATATATAAAGTATGTACCTGTTAGACATTCATTGTAGCCTGGGCTACAAAATATAATACAAGTAAATGTTTCGACGCATACTAACATTCAGTCGCATCCATATGATGATAAGACATAATTTTCAGACTCCCCAGACAATTTCCTATATTGATGCAGAATTTCATCCATCGAGTAGCAACTACACACTCGTGCAATCCATTAAAATCCTTTGAAAGAACGCCCAATATAGGTGATTGTGTAGAAGAGGCAGCATTTACATAGATGCCTCATCTAAATACCACATTCTGCCAACACGACGACCATGAGAATGAAAATATACAACATATAACACGATCTTTAAATAAATGCCAGATTAAGAGATATTTGTGAAAGTTTTTATGAAATTTGCAAATAAGACACAGAGTTAAATACACAAAATTACATGGAAGCTTAATTACTTGTATGGAGGATCTATTTAATTATTATGTATTACGACTATTTAATTTCTCACATCTGGTCCATTCAGCGTAACCATTATTCTGCCATCTGTACCCGCTCGAATAAAACTTACGTTTACAATATTATAGATGCCTATTTATGTATGAGATTAGATATTAATTGCCACCAAGTCTAAGAGACCTAACAGTTATCGCAAAAGGAAATGAGATGAATGCTAGAATTTGATCTGAATGCAATGTTGTCAATAGGGATGATGCCAAAAATTGTTTTTTGTCCGTCAGGTAGATTATTAAAAAATATTGGCCACGTATTATTTCTTCTTTTACGTTATCAAAAGGTTACAGCGATACATTGAGTTAAAATGTGCCCGACCCCCACTCCCCAACTTTAATGCGTTTTATGTAAGTCAATTTTATTAATATGATAAAAAATATATATATATAAAGGTCTAATATTTGTTTTTTTATCTGACTGACGGACTAAATAGAATTTCTTTTTTTTTTTGACGCAGGCATCATCCCTATTTACATCAAGGATTTGATTTGTCTTAACAATGATGGCATTATTTTAAGGTAATTGAATATTTCTACTAAGTATAGATGGGCCTTAGCGGCGTATTATATTATAACGTGATTCAGACGCAAGCTATTCTGTAGCATATATAAAATAATTCTATGAATCCGGCATGCAATAAGTTTCGTACCAATGTTCGTTGCACACAGCTGCACCTCCTCCTGGAAAAAACACGAAATCGTTATAAAAACAAAAACATATTTGCCCTCCTCAGCCTACGTTCGTAAAAATATCGCGGCGGGATTTTTTTGAATATTGAATTTTCAACACTCTGCTTAGCACCGAGAGTTGAAAATCCAACAGTGTGTTTTTTCGACGCGCTGGGATGCACTCTGTTGAATTCTCAACGCTCGGATTAACACCGAGAGTTGAAAATTCAGTGCACGATAAAATCCCGCCGCGAGTTTATTACGTCTGTGCGAACGTGGGCTAAGCGTGGTACACCTTCTTGAATAAATCAGTAAACCATGATGTGATACGTAAGTTGATGTATGTTGTATTGTCCCTAAAGATAGTCCCAATTACATTTTTGCTATCCACACGAAAGAAATCTGAACGATTCTTATCAGGCAATTGAGAACACATTATTAACATAGATAACGATTGTAAATCAAGTTCATGTATATTTTATGTTCCCACTAGGCTAATGGACCGAAAGCCGGGTGAAAGGATTCGTGGTCACCAATCCCAATAATTTATCAGTACAGTTGGTGTAATGTCAATGAGTTGTGAAACTTATTCACGGAGACATAAGGTTTACATTCAAATGATTGAAACACGCTCTTGTAATAAAACAACACGATCAGATCAGTACCATAAATGGATAACTTATTTTCGTAAACAATTATGACGAATTTGCTTCATTTTGGCAGTTCAACAACATTCATTGCGTTATTTACGTTGTTGAGCAGATTTTTTTTTCCAACTTATGAAGCAATGGATTAGCAATCTGTTTCAAATCGAAACAAATTGTGATTGATCATGTATTAGGGTACAGATCTTTCGAATCAGCAAAACATTATAATGAAAGTCTGTTTAGTCAGAAAGAAATGAATGGGTATTTGCAAATTGTCTTTTATTTACGACAGTTACAAAATGAAATGCTAATTTACTGCGCCACTGTGCGATTTAATTACCAGTGGCATGTAATAAATTAAAGCAACAATAAAACTTGCACAGTGTTTAGACTACGCAAGTCAGTTCTTCCTTCAATTTAATAGTACACCTATGCCACAGGCAAGAAAGTTGCATAGTGTAATGGGGAATGAGTAATGTAAATGGGAATGGAATGGCATAGAAAGTTGCATATGCCTATATTTTTAAATCGGAAAGGTTCCTAAATACTCAATTTCCGCTAGAAAGGATGGTTAACTGTAAAGTGTTACCTCTTCAGCCCGATCTAAAGGGCAGCGATCCCTCCTCAGTGTGTGCAGTGCAGTACCTAACAACAGCCCCCCCCGGCCGCGCCGCCCGCGCCCGCGCCTCCAGCGCCGCTCGCGCCTCCCGCCGTCGAGTGCTGGGGACCGATCTTGATGCCGTTCGCCTGTGTGATAAACAAATAAGTAAATATGTGGTCCCCTTTCCAAACCTTTGGCCTGAGACTTAAAAGAAGCGAATAGTATTTCCACTCTCGGCAGTTTTCCCCGAAAAAAAAGTAAATGGTTAGGTTGAGCTGTAAAATAATTTCCCTATTTCGGATAAGAGTGAGCTCGTATAACTGCGACCATGAGCGCCGTACATAATTAATACAATATCAGTCAAAACAGAAGCCAAACTAACACCTATTACGTGATAAAAAAAAATGCGGTGTTAGGCAGTTTGCTGCTAATGCTAATAAGCATTAGCAGCAAACTGCCTAGCGCCATGGTTCCAATAAAAAAAAAATACTAGAAAGCTGTTGAGACAAAGGGTAGTTTGTCTCAACAGCTTTCTAGTATTTTGGGCGCAATCTTAGTTTTAACCCGATTACGGCGAAGCCAAAAAGAGGGTTATTATTTTGACCGGTATATATATTCATCAGTTCTTTCATAACTTCTAAACGACTCATCATAATTTGACAAATGAGGTATCGTTGGAAGCGTCACTGTTAATAGGATATATGACGTCACATTAAATTCAATATGGCGCCCGCTAGAGGACATAAAACCAAGAAAAAAAAATATGGTGCCATGGTGGGTATGAAATGAAAGAGCTTAAGTAGCACAATTTTTTTTTATTAGAACCCCAAAATAATTTAAACAAAAAAAAAAAGTTATATAAACTAAAACCCAACTACCTGACAAAAAAAGTCAACTAAAAAGGTAAATCCGGAGTCACAGTTAATCTGTTCGATTCATGAATCGAACAGATTAACTGTGACTCCGACAAAAAAGTCAACTAAAACGGTATAAAACAAGACATCACAGACACAAATTCAAAATCTGAAAAAAAAAAATTTGAATTTGTGTCTGTGATGTCTTGTTTTATACCGTTTTGGTTGACTTTTTTGTCGTAGGGTTGTAGTTTTTATATCTTTTATTTTTTAATATAATGAAAATTTCAGAAGTTTCAAGCTTCAAAACAAAAACTGCCGACTACCGATCCCCTGTGTACCTAATTCAACGTCAAATTATCATCAACGACTATCGATTAGCAGATAAGCTCGTACAACTCACCTCGTTGTTGATATCGAATACTCCTTCCTGTATTTTTTCGTAGATCTCTTTGGCAGTGTTGATGAACGCCTCTTCCACGTTGGCCGCAGTTTTGGCTGAGGTCTCCATGAAGACCAGACCGTGTTCACGGGCGAAGGCCTCACCTTCCTCCTTCTTTACTTCACGTCGAGATTCCAAGTCACTGGAAGTTTAGGGTGGTATAGAATGTTATACTAGTAGTCTCGTATGCATAAATGTTGGCCTTGGACTTTTTAACTCCAAAATAAAACAGATGTTGGGTTAAACTTAAGCAAAAACCTTTCGGCTTGGTAAGAATTTTGACTAGGTAATAACTAAAAAAAATGATGATGTGGATATATTTAGTAACCTGTTCCGCTTAGCTATTTCTAAAGAGTCTTAAAAAGACCCTGAAAGAAATCGACACGTGCTTCACCTCTCAACGAGGCATCCTCAGGATGACGATTGACTTGTCGCGAACTCGAACACGGCGTGTTGCCACACCAAGCACCGGCTCGACCAAGCTCGGTGCTTGGTATGGCAACACGCCGTGTGAAGACTCTTTAGAAATAGCTAAGCGGAACAGGTTACTAAATATATCCACATCATCATTTTATAATGGATTTCTGCAAGGTCACGCCTGAATCAATTAACTAGGTAATAACTAGTTTTCTATCTGCTATCATTCAGGATATTTTGTAAAAGAAACCCAAATAAAAATAAATAAATCTGAGGATTTTACAAATACGTACACACCATTCTACACACGGCTATACATCAAGCTATACATTTCCAGTATAAGCTGACCTCGCATTGTACGGAAATCCTATACAATGCGAGATCAGCATAAATTGGAATTGTATATATAGCTTGATGTGTAGCCGTGTGTACAGTCAAGTACGAAAACTTTTATGCCGCAAGACAAATGATTGCCCTTTTTTTGTGGCATTAGAGAAAGCGTAACTACCAAATTAAGGGCGAGCAGAGAATAATGGTCATTTCAGACGACAATAAAGTTCATTTTCCATTGGGAAAAGTCGTGAATTTGTTCAAGTAACGGTAGCCAAACTTATGTTACGAGTACATTAGCTTAGTCAGAAAAAATAACGGGAATAAGAACACACTGCTCTTTGTTCACTCAATCGTGTTTTGTGAATATTATAATTTTAGGTAGACGTCAATACCTGTATATTTAGGGTCGGAATTGGAAAACAATGTTTTCGTGTTAATAAACAGTAATAGTCCTTTTTTTCAAGCCGTTGTTGATCTAACTTCGTTCTAACTTGTTACCAAAACGACATTTCAGCCTATTGAACACGGCAGCAGGTTTGACAGGACAGCTACAACTACTTTAAAACTTCATCAGAACATGCATCAAATAAATACAAATACAATTACTTCAGTGGGAGAAAGAGATGGAGCTATACATCCTGTAGAGCTTTATCTCTTTCCGACACTCAAGTAATATTAAAATAATACTGCTTTATGAGCTGGTAGTAGGTCCCATGACGTCAAGAAGCACATCATACCAATCCTTTCAAGCCGACTGACTGCTGACTCTCATAAAACAAAGTAGGTAATCTGCCTCACCTCTTGTTACCAATCAACATGATGACCATATTGGAGTTGGAGTGCTGACGCGCGTCTTCAAGCCAAGTAGTCAGGTGGTTGAATGTGTCTCGTCGGGTTATGTCGTACACTAGCAGTGCGCCCGCCGCGCCTCTGTAGTATGATCGAGTGATTGATCTGCAAGGAAACCATTGCCATTATGTCCGGTGAATCCTCGAAGGTGACGGCTGATAGATGTAAGAAGGCATGTTGCGCCGACCCCAAATAAATTAGGATAATTGCAGGATAAAAATCCCAGCAAAGAATACGACGTAAAGAAGCAACAGTCCACACCTCCCTGCAATTTTATTGTACAACGCAACCTAGCAGTAGGCCTGGCAGCACGCTTAGTATGACAACCATAGAAACGGGTTTCGTCGACGGAAGAAGACAAATTGACAGATTGTGATTATCTGTCATTTTGTCTATTCTTCCGTCGATAAAACCCGTTTCTATTCTGTGTTTACGCGTGCAGTAGTGCCGTGCCATGATTGTCTTAGCTCAGCCCAGACAATACTTACACACACAACGTGTGCGGATAGGCTGGTGCTCTAGTAGTAGGCATTTTTATGGGTGTGATCTTAGTCTAGGCAGTCAGTACATAAGTATGTAAATCTCCTAAGATATTCTCGTCAAAAAAGTAATTTGTCCTTTTATTAGTTTATGAAGATACCAATTCAATGATATTTTTTGTACCATTATTAATATTACCCGATGTAGTAAATCCAATCAGCATTAAACATTTGTTTACTGTATACTAAGTCCTGCCACAGATGAATACAGATGGGACACTTTGAAGTTAAAGTATGAAGCTACAAGTACGAGGCGAGCCCGGATTCAGTGAGTGTAACGTAGTGAGAAGATCTAACCCTTAACTTAAATAAGTCTGAACAAGGCAGTTGAGATTATGGGAATCCGTTTCTATCTTACATCGGTGGGAGTGTAAGAGTTACGCGACAGAAAGAGAAGCAAGTTGTAGGTGAATATAACTGTAGGTCATTAGCGCTGTGCAACCTGAATTGCACTTTATTGTGTCGCAGCAAGAGTCGCTTTTTATTTCAATAATTTGTGTGTGTGGTGTGAGTGTCCGATCTGTATGAATCTGTGTATGAAATACGAATACAAAATTTAAAATCAAGGTCATTACAAACAATGAAAATGTTTGAACAGTAAGTTACTTAGCAGCTGATAGTAAACTGATAAGTGTTTTGGCAGTTAGATCATGTACCAGTTCTCATACACATTGGCAAAATTGTCGATATCGGCACCATTGCCATAGAGAAAAATAGAATAGAATATGTACCAGTTCAAATTGTAACCCACTGAACTGAATGAACGACTACATACTACCTTCTGTGGTACCTGAATAATCAGTTGTGTAAAATTAACTAAAAATATTTTCTGGAAATTATTCTTTCCAGAATTATGTGCACCAGCCAATGTTTAAATAATTAGCAAAATATGGCTGAAAATTAGTACTTATTATTAAGTTATTGTTGAATAAAAAAATGTATTATAGTGGTATATTGTGATGTGTCGCCGGCCGGCTGTAAGAAAACCAGGCAGACGAATATCTATATTAAATAATTGTAATCTCTTATAGGTAGGTCAAAGTAATCTGACAAATTTTCTATCAAGATAATTTAAAGCCAAAACACTTTATTTCATGCCCAGTTAAGCATGAAATTTTTTATAATTACATTTATAACATTCTCGATTACAAACACTGAAATTAACTAGCATAGAATCTGGGTTAACAGTACAATAGGTTGGAGTTAATGTTAAGTTATTCTTGTTTTTTTTTTTTGTTAAAATTTCTCAACGTTTTGTTAAGTGAAGTTTGTGATTTTGTATGTATTTGTGTCTGAACACTTGACTGATTCATTTACTATCAGTACTCATGTAAGCTGACTCATCACAGGATAAAAAGCTTAAATGTAACAATTCAATTGTTTTAATCATTTGAACTATAATTCTATTCTTCAGTTACCTACACCTTGTTATCACTATTACTTAACACATATTTTTAATGAGGTCTTTTAATAATATTGCTACTTAAAATAAAATAATTATTATTTCTTAGTAGAAGCTTGGAGTCTTGATTGGTACCGAGTTGATAGGGGGCTCGCTCCCTGTTTTATTTATTTATCATTGTATTTTGTAACGGACAACAAACAGTAGTATATTAAAATTAATGTGGGTGTATAGTACACTTACTATTGCCTAGTGCCGGCACCCTTTTACGTTACTAACTACTAACTTATTATACAATGACCCTAAGAACCCTATGTAATTTACACTAATATTATAAAGAGAAAAGATTAAATTTGTAATGAATAAATTCAAAAACTACACGACCAAATTTAAAATTTCTTTCACCATTAGAATGCTTTATTATCACTAAATAACATAGGCTATAATTTATAAAGATATCATGCGGTCGAAGCCGCTGGCGGAATGTGCCTTTGCGAGAATTAATTAAAGCAATGGCGCGTAAAATTTAATTGAAGAGACAACCGGATGGCGAATGGTAATCTGAGTCTTGAAGTGATACCGAATCTTCCGGTACCGCCCGAATGGACCCCAAATGTACGGGGGCGCAGATATGGTGGATGGGGGCAAAATGTTTTTTTTTTGGCCATGGAATTCAAAATTTAAGCTCTAATAAGTGCATGGAATTTGTGTGTATCAATATCATCCGGTTGCCACCCCAACATCATTATAATAATTATAATGATGTTGGGGTGGCAACCGGATGATATTGTTAAATCATCGGTAAGGTGTTTCAAGAATTGTATACATTATATCAATTATTGATATAATGTATACAATTCTTGAAACACCTTACCGATGATTTAACACCGGAAATGAGGGTGAATTTTATCAAAACTAGATGGCATTGATACACACAAATTCCATGCACTTTTTAGAGCTAAAATTTTGAATGCCGTGTCAAAAAAAAAGTGTTTTGCCCCCCATCTCCCATATCTTCGCCCCCGTCCATTTGTGGTCTATTCAGACACTAGGAGGGGGTTCGATATCACTTCAAGACCCAGATTACCATTCGCCATCGAGTTGCCGCTCTGATTAAATTTTACGTGCCATTGCCTTGAATAAACAAACAAGGTTGATTGGTATACTAATTATGAGTCTATAGGTAATCCTGTAAAAATTAACAGTAGTTGTAATGACTGAACTTAATATAACAGTCAGAAGACACAATTAAAACATAAACATTTCATGTGGATACAATTGTTTAATGAACAATGATGAATAATAATTGAAACTGAATGCATTGATGAAAATGACATTACAGGAGGTTTATTCAAATAATGAGTTATGAATGGTATTATGATAAATCCATAATTAAAAAGGGCATCATGATGATGTCTTTAGAGGTTCAGCTGTTAAGTGTCAATGACAGGAAAGAAATATGAAATTAAAATTATGTAAAAATTTATCAATTGGTACCATCTGTATTCATCTGTGGCAGGACTTAGTATATAGCACAATTATCAAAAAACTATGAAATCACAGTTCTTTTGTGATTTAACACTTTGCTGGACACGAAACACCCCCAGGCGTAGTAACAATAAAATTTCTATTGTCTCTTGTTCAGTGTCCTTCAACTGATTAATATATCCAATAAGATTCTTACCTGAAAGCTTCCTGTCCAGCGGTATCCCATATCTGCAGTTTGATCTGCTTGCCATCAATGGTAATCATGCGAGCACCAAACTCAACGCCAATTGTGAGATCATGAACAGGCTGGAACCTTTTGTCGGTGAACTGGAGCAGTAAGCATGACTTGCCTACACCTGTGAACAAATTATAAACCATAGATATCTAGAACTGGAAGCATAAACCATAAATGTTTTGATAAAAGCCTCATTTGTGTCATTTGTGTGGATCAACTTACATCCAAGTGTCAAATCACATTTTTTCTTACATCAATGTTATTTGCTTTTCTCTTTTGATATGTTTTAGCTAAAATATCAAGTTACTGTGATCGCAATAACAAGGTCTGTACAAAATAAAGTAGGTACCTATTACAATATCACAATGTGGGTTCATAAAATTAAATCAAACAAAGGAAAACAGGTGATGTCGACATAAACAAATCATTAACAATACTAACAAGAGCTTTGAACTCTTATCTTAACATTAGTCAGTCAATATTCAGACAACAATGTTCTACAAATGAATAAGTTAGGTACCTATCATCTTATGTGAATTATTTTGATAAGATTTAATTATTCTAATAGACAAGTTTTATAGATGAAATTTGTACTACAAACAAACAAAGAAAGTCCTTGAAATAGCCTCAAAACAACATACATATAAACACATGTTGGTATCACTATATTGATTCATAATTACTTATTTATTTACAGTACAACGAGCATGAACTACACAATTTCTACTGATATGCGCATTAGAGTCCTTACTTGACGTAGTTATGAGACGGCGTAGGCGGAAAAATAGACTATCACAAAATATTATCATTCACAACAGTGAGATAACGAACGATCTTGAACAGATGACTGAATGCAACTTAAATTTCAACATCCCTACCACAAAAATAGTATAATTACATTGCACAGTAACAGAAAATGTCTAAATAAAATATCAGGAAATAAAATCAATACCTGTGTCGCCGATGATGATGTATTTGAACAAGTAGGCGTATGCCATCTTCTCTGCAGGTCTTTGTAACTATTGGAAATTACAATCGACAACGATGGTAAACAAAGGTATAGGGGGCGAATTTATAATATTACAAATAAGACGCAATTTTTAGAAATCTCACAGCTGGTTGAATCAATTCAATTTGTCATTGTGAAATGTATGAAAGAAAATTTGACAATCATAGCCCCTATTTTATAAAGGTTGTTACATACAATTGCCGTTTATCTGACATTCATTATTTTATCTCAATAAATTGTATTGTAATTCTGTCTTGTGCATATTTCTTCCTATGGTTGAAAATAATGGGAAGTAGTTTATCTTATTGTATGATTTATTCAGTTAAGAACATTTATTTTCAAAATACGCACATGAAACTAATGTTATCGAAGTATCATGTGTTTCTAACTTTATATCCATAAACAATGTCACTGATAATGTAGACTAGACCACTGACAAGAAGACAAACATAGAGTTTTTAGTGTTACCAAAGCTACACGTAAATTTTTAACCAACTTCAATAAAAGAAAGAGGTTATGCATTTGGAGGGTGAAAAAAAAACACATCCCGCTATTTCCTTAGTTTCATCTAAACTTTCTCCTTGGCCACAATTTAAAAGAATTTGTATTTAACTGAGCCGGATTAGACGAAGAATGGCTAAAAACTTGCGCATTTTTTTTCCAACCATGTTGCAAATATCCTCACCATGGATAGCGTTTTCATAGATTTTAAAAGACCAGAATATTTACGATCTATTATTTCGAATTTGTGATCGACACAAACGTAAACATAAACACAACAATGGCGGTTTAAAGACGTACAACTGTGCTGCCAGCTGTTCTGAGCTTTCAGTTTTTACTTTCAGCTTTTACAGGTGGCAGCACAGTTGTACGTTTTTAAACCGCCTTTGTTGTGTCTATGTTTACTTTTGGGTCGATCACAAATTATACGAAAACTAGATAAATATGTATGAGACTTGGAGTGTAGCACTATTAAAAGACGAGCTAAGGACAGGGGAAGCATCTACCACTGGTAAAAAAGCAGCTTTAGTGGAAAAGTCAATAAATTATGATCGTTTTATATTTTATAGGTTATTATATGTTTGTTGACTTTTAGTTCGGTTTTTGTTAAAGACTAGAGGCGTACGATAGAAATAACCTGATCAGAGTTGAAAACTAACCCGGGCATGATCTTCCTGACTGAAAAACCTCAGAGATAGCACTTCTAGCACTGATCTAATATAATAATATAAACACACACATACTTTACTATAATTTACACAATATCACATCAGAAGTGCTTGTATGTAATGAAAACAGACTTGGTTCTCTTGGGAACATCACCTATAAACCACATTCTCCCATAAAAGGCTTAAAGGATAGCACATCGTCTCGACGAAAGGAATCACGCTAGACAAGAAATTACATTGGGACCTCATATAACGTCTCTTGCGGGGCGGCTAAGCTGTTAGAAAGATAAGACAGTTAACAGATGTAGTAACCGCGCGTTTGGTCTTTAGCTATTTCTACATCATTATGTTGTATGGCATTTTGCTGTGGGGCCGGACTGTTGACATTGAATCCATCTTTATTTTGCAAAAGAGAGCTGTTAGAGCCAATTATAAAATATGTCGCCGCGAATCTCTCAGGGAACTATCTAAAAGGATTAATATTGTGACGGTACCTTGCCAATTCATTTATGAAAATATTATGTATGTAAGGATAAATCCACATCTTTTAAATAAAATAAGTGATAGACATAATTTTGATACTAGAAATAAAGATAAACTAGATCAACAATTTTTAAGATTATCTAATGTACATACATCTTTTATGGGGTACTGTGTTAAATATTACTACAAAATACCTTGTGACATATTGCAATTAAATGAAAGAAAATTAAAAACTCATATTAATACATAAAGTACTCTTTATAAACAAGCATATTACAAATTAGAGGATTATATCCAAGATAAGAGTGTTTGGAAACATGCTGGTCCTGCTCCATAGGACAATTTAGAATCAAGAAACAAAATACAAAAGGTTGCTAATTTAGTTGATAATTTTGAAATAAATGATTTTCAAATAGGCTATGTATGTATGGATATTTCAAAGTCAAAGACTTTGAAATATCGGATTTCAATTTTTTTCGAAGAGCTCTCTCCCACATTTTTCTTCTTATAATATCTTTGGCAAATAAATGGGTCCCCGTATTTTTGCAGTTGCACATAAAAGAAGTCGCTTGTTTATAAAAAAATATGGCTAGCTGTCAAATTATACGGCGCTGGAGATCAGCGCCATCTAAAGTGAGCAAGTGGCAGTTTTTTCCCCATTTAGTGGATTTAGTGGCTTTTCTCGATGTTCATGTCATGTCGTTGTACTACGGTTCATTACGGATGTACTAACTGTCAATTCTGTCAAATGTCAAATTAGGATTTTGATCGGATTATTGCGAATTGGTTTGTTATTATTTCCTTTTACAGATTGTGCCCAATTAATCTAGTGTTTTATCGTTCCTCTTTAATATGTGTTCACATTACGATTCAACTTTAGTTTATTCCCTTCTTTATCGCCTCTATTAGAATCAACAAGCCGTTGGTAACCTTAAAAAATTAAGTGAACAATGCCGACTTCTATGATGTATTTGTAATCATGGATTCTTCTAATGATTCTTCGTCTATGAGGAATTCTGTAAAACTTGATGGCGAGGGTGAAAAAAATAGGAATTACAAGAGTACTCCTATTCAATCAGGGCAAAGAGAAAACGCTGAAAATCTACTTACATCGACCTCGAATCCAAGTTCGAGCTTTGTTCCCTTGAATGGACCTCGGGCAAATCACATGAATTCACTACCTACCAATGAATCAGGGCCTCAAACTAGCCGGTGTTGCGAAAATAATCCTGAAACTAATAAAAACTTAAATAATTCTACCCAATCACAAAAGTGTAACAACAAAGTGACTAACTCGAATGCTGAACAAGTGGATCCTGCGGTTGCGGGCAGCAGCAGAATTGTGCCTACCGTGTATGACAATGGCACAGAGTCCAATCAGGATAAGCAGACATGTCAGAGACACAAAGTGTGCTTGGACAAGGCGGGCAGTAGCAGCCTTCCTTCAACAAGTGGCACTAGCAGAACTAGTGAGAACCCAGAGAACAGCTCTTTCAGGGAGAATAGGAAGAGGCCATCAAGTCTGAAGCTCAACAGGCCTAACTTAGAAGATGACAGTTCCAGTGATACTGGCAATGATGACTATTCTTTGGGGTCAGAAGACGGTTGTATCTATACTTACAGGGGTGGCGAACATTTGGCTGACTTGCCAAGCTCATTCTTTAGCCTTGACATGGGTTTACCTTTAGACAAGCATCTTCCCATGCCCAACTATGTAGGGCCACAGCAGGGTGCTGCTGGTGGCAGGGAGCAAGCTTCTAGGGCATCCAGTCCTGACATGGATTTTTTGGAAATGGACTTTGATCCTGGACCATCATGTGAAGTGGATACTGGAGATGAATCTTCTCCTGATGTTGAATTGGAAGCTACTAATAACATGCCTGAGGAGATAGAACCTGTTCTGGTGAGGGGGACAACTCCAGAATATGTTCCTCCTCCTGTTAGGTATGTCCCTGTGAGTGTACCTGTTGTAGCTATAGCATCAGGATCCGGATCGCATGGAGATGCTGATCTGTACTCTTACAGTGTGCCATCAACTAGCCGAGGGGTTCCTACTGGCCATGGGGATGCCGCAGAGGATGGCAGTAGCAGTACTGCCCATAACTATGTGGACCAGAACTTTAGTTATGGTCCGTACATCACTCATGTGAACTCGAGGGGTGAGCACCTAGTTGTCAGGAGAACAATGTCACATGGACCCATCATTTATCCTGTCAATCTGCATTTCACAAGTGGAGAATTGGTGTCACCATCTGAGATATTGTGTTGTAAGTTGATCCCTTTATTTAATTTAATTAACATAACATCATATTTGTTTTCTACAAGGGGTTAGGCAGAGGTGTACCTACTTCGTACACCCAGATTTCACCAGCTATGTTTAAGAGGAGGCTCACTAAATTGTATGTTATTTTGCATTAATATTCTGCAATAGTCATGCACACAATCAAAACAATACTTTAGTATATTATGATTTATTGGATCTTTTTCTTTCCATGTACAAGACAGTTACATAATTGTAACATTTTCGCTTGATTCATTTTTTATTCGAACATCATGTCTTTTTTAAAGATTATTTAAATAAAATCACGATTACTTGGCTTTTATATCTAAAATAAGTATTCACAGTAAGAAAATAATTTTTATTATATAGCCCCAAGATATTTTTTCTCTTGATCAATTATTATTTTAGTTATAAACAAAATAAGAATTGAGAATTACGCCATTTACTTCCATGCTCGAACACGATCAAAGAGTGCACGCAATATTTAACTTTATTACTGATGTGTTAGCATTTAGCACATAGCGACGTGGTGTGTTGCATGGGGGCAGAGCTTGCATGGAAATTGCCTTTAGAGTGCCTGGTCTTAAGTGCCATGTAATAGGGCAGGCAAAATGTGGGTGTACTCTAAGTACCTCTGCCTAGCCCTTCAGGGATTACAGGCGTGATGTTATGTTATGTATTTTTAGTGTTTGAAATCAAGACAAAATCAAAGTTGGGTCTGAACTGTTTGTCACATGCATCCTCTTACTGCCCTTAACATCTTTAGTGCCCTTCTTGCCCTCCAGTTTTATAATCCTATTATCCTATTATAAATGCGAGAGTTTGAGAGGATGGATGAATATTTGTTACTCTTTCACGCAAAAACTACTCAACAAATTAGGTCGAAATTTGGCACACAGATAGTTTATAACCTGCATTAACACATAGACCACATAGATACTATCCCGATATTCTCACGGGATCGAGACTTATGTGGTTGAAACCATGGGACGCAGTTAGTGATACAATAAATTATCAATTTTTGTTGTCAAAGGATTTTTCCTTTATTTTTATTCTCTTGTGTTTACTAACAAATTGTGAGCTGGTTTCCCTGCTTCACATATTTCAGTGCTTTTATTTTACGTCTTTTTTATGCATGTATGTGTCTACTTGGTGTGTAGTAAAATACATTTATTTGCAGATGATGATGAACATATAGAAGCATTCGCTCATCAAATTAACCAGTCCACACATGACACAGCATCTCTGTCATCAGCATTGTTTCATGTCACAATGGCTAAGAAATTGATTGCTGAGAAGGCTAGATTTGATGCTGAGAGCCAGGCTACAGCTAAGGTATAGTATTTTAAATTGTAAGTAGGAACGGAAGATTGATCTAAGTAATATAAAACAGAGTATAAAATAAATTAGATTTTTGCTGTCTTTGACCGATGAGTTCTTCTAAAGCTAACTGCAAAATGGATGTTAATGCGGTTTTCACCATCATTTAGAACATTTAAGAAGTTATGTATATTATTCAACTTAGATAAAGCATAGAAATCTCAATATTTTGACATGTCACTACATCAGTAGATTGCACCAGTGGGATGCATGGGCGGGTCCCTAGTTAAAGATAAAATGGTTGTCACAGATTTTTTTTCATCATCGGAAAGCTCTTCCAACTACAAATTCTGAATTTGGACAAAGACATTCTATACTGAAACAATTATTTTCAGCACGGGGCCGTTAATATGGCACATAAAATTTTAAAAATTCTCCGTAGAGGACGCTCTTCTAAGCCAAACTCTGAGGTACCAACTAAACACAGGTATGAGTGATACAGACGACCGTCTCTATCACTCATAACTATGTCATAGTCCTTTTCCGAATGATGTGCCATATAAACGCCCATTAGGGGTACTGTAGTCTGTTTATAGGCCAACCGCTTAACTGAGTCTGTTCCTAAGGTAGCTGCGCGGTGCGGGGGGGTGTGGTGTTGTGTTGCGAGAGCTTAGTGATTCGTTAACTTGTGACAACTGTCACCCCTCCCGCACCCCGCACAGACTTAGTTAAGCGGTCGGCCTATAGTTGTTCAGCAACATACATAACTCCTATCATAATTTCTGCAGCAACATAATGTTAAGTTCTGCTCAAATTGTAGAGTAGCAGTAGTCTAGCAGATGATTTTAAAACGCTTATGACTTGGCTATTTTTTTAGCAAATTTTTTATACCACTTTTTATCTTTTGCCAAATACCATTGCAAAATCCCTCAACATCAGAATTATCTCGTAATTGTGTTCCTAGGCAAGTGAAGCAGCAGCAAGCACCAGTTCGAGTAGTGCGGCGTGTGTGGAACCTCCTCGGTGCATGATCTGGTCGGAGTGTGAGGCTTGCGAGCGACAGGTCACGCAGATCAGCACCTCGGCCTGCGGGGTGACTGCTGTTGTCAATGTTTTTGTTAGTATGTCTTGATCCTAATAGGATTACATGAATTTAAAAAAAAAAAATGCCTCATCAGAGGGGCAATTCCAGTATTTTAAAAATGTTCGCATTCTAATCGTAGTCTCAATCTGTCAAAAATACCTTTAATATAACTAAATTTTTTGGAATTACGGGAATTGGTCTTCAGTTAGCTAATTATGAATAACAGAAAGAAAATGAGCACCTGAATCAATTTGTTTAACCAGAGCCAGTCAATATTCTGGATATTGTAGAAATACGTAACAATGGGTAACTAATTTTAAAGGAAAAAATAATAATAAAAGTGACGGATTACCCACGGATTTAAGGCTCCCGCAGACTGGTGTGATGTTACGGCGCGACGCGACACTGGTAGAACAATTTTCGTCAAGTTCTGATAAAATCTGTTCCACCAGAGTCGCGTCGCGCCTGTCTGTAGGAGCCTTTAAGTTCAATAACCAGAAATTCTCAACCTTTGGTTTTGTTCAGTCATCTTAAACTAAATGAATACGGCAGCATAATGAGGACTCAAGAAACAAAATTACATTGTTTCCGGATTCTAAGAACCGACACAGTAGAAGCTAAAACAATACAGTACCTACTTTGTTACATTGATAACAATATTAATTTAGGCCACAAGTAACAATATTCGCCTTACTTTTAATTTCAGAATGCATTGGGTGTGCCGGTGAATTTAGAGAAGATCAGCTCATCTGTTGGTACACGACAAAGAGCTAACAATGCTCCATTACCAAGGTAATAATAAAGAATGAAATGAATGAATTTCCTCATTCAGTGTTTTAATTGGAAACGGGACATTCATTTCTTGTCTTAATGTCAATGTTGTTCTAGATAAAAGAATTAGTTTGTAGTGGGGAAATTCTCATGGGGACGGTACCCGTCTGGGTAGAACGCAAGATTATGACGGACTACAACCGACTAACTGCGGATTTTACAAAAGAAACTGAACTCGATCAGCAACTCTAAACCGCTGAATATTAAGATTCTTTTCTAAGATTCATAGTAATACCATAGATTACTACAGATGGTACACTCTGCAAAATCATTTAAATAAAAAGCGACCCTTGCTACGACACAATAAAGTGCAATTCAGGTCGCACAGCGCTAATGACCTACAGTTATATTCACCTAGAAGTTGCCTCTCTATCGCGTAACTTTTATATCTTCTGTGTTACGCCCACTGAATCAGTCATGACGCGAACCTGCCAACTATTTCTGTACTGTTCGCGTTATTATAGATCTGTTTCTTTCTTCTAGATACTTACTTTCCCGCGCCGTAGCTGGATGCACGGCTGCCGACCTGGTCTCCGGAATACATCGAGCTTCAGATGGACTGGTCACAGCCAGATTCTTCCCCACCTACCCTGAACGAGCTGTGTCGCTATCACACTGGCTGGCTGACTGGATCACTGTTGGTAAGAAATTATTTTGAAGACTTGAAACTAAATGATGGATGACATTTATCGCCTAGGAGTCTATTTCAAATTTAAATTTAAAATATTTTATTTCACATAAACCTACATGGGCACTTATGAAACATCAAAAGCGAGGTGTTCATATGGAGAAGAGCCGTCAAGAAACTTCACTGTTACTTTGATGATATTAATTCCAAGATGACAATTATTAGCTTTGCAGTATGATAGCCAAATTTATCGTCTAATATAGGTATCACTCCACTTTAGAAGCCAAGCCATCCGTACTTAATATTATAAATGCGAAAATTAGTTTCTTTGTTTGTTACACTTTCATGTTAAAATGGCTGAATGGATTTTGATGAAATTGGGCACATGGGTAGAACATGACCTGGAGATGCACATAGGCTACTTTCATCCTGGATCGCAGACAAAGTCGCGGGTAACAGCTAGTGTTAAAATAAACGCATTTGACCATGCAAAAATCAATAAATCTGCCTAGCCTTTTCCAACTATGTTGGGATCGGCTTCCAGTCTAACGGGATGCAGCTGAATACCAGTATTTTACATGGAGCGACTGCCTACCTGATCACAGCCCAGTCACTGGGTAATACGATACCCTTTGGTAAGACTTGCTGTCAGACTTTCGGGTTTCTGACGACCCTTAACGACTGTCAAAGAAAGATCTACGAATGACAGCCGGGACCAACGGCGTAATTTGCTTTCCGAGGCACGCATTTGACCATGCAATGATTAGTAATTCATAGAGAATGACAATCCAATCGCGTAAAATGTTATCAAAGCGCAAGTTAAATAATATTAAGCCAGCCATTTCCGGTCCATTCTTGGTGGTTTATTTATTTATTCATTCAGTAGTACAGTCACATCTATAAACATGATAAGTTGGTGCAATCATAAACTCACTAGAGTTTTACCGTGCACCAAAATCATCGACCACATGATTTAGACAATTAAAACAAAGTTGAGTTCTTAATTATAAATTGAAACAATAACAAACACACAACGAGGGTAATAAGCGAAATATTTATCTATTACTAACGACCGCACATCGAAAAAGTTGTCGGTTAAAAATAGGTAATGACAATAATCATAAGTCACAATATAAAAATGTAAATAATGTAAGCCATTTTGTTGACACCGGCAAGCAAAGTAATTTACATACATTATGCAAATATGCATGTATGAACATTAGCTTGATGGTCGTTGCGTAAGTTATGCCATTAAGACCGTACTTGGCAAGTGAATGGCGATTGAAGTAAGTTGGCAATTCTGAATAAATAATCTTTAGTACGTACTTAATTGGAGTAGAAAATAAGATAAGATAAAGATTTATTTCTCTAAATTTTCTAAGTACCTTACTATTTATTGGCAACAATAATCCTGGCAGTGAATATGAATCGGTCCCAGTATGTGATATTTCCATTTGCAAGAACTGGGTCGGGCACATACTTGTAATACGTCAGTTCCTATTCCACAAGGCTGTATTTCAGAATAAGTTGCTGATGGATAATCCTGGGTATAAGGTTGTGTTCATGCAAGTACTCTTCGTTCCTAGACGAGAATACTCGGAGATAATGTGTCGGGGTGATTCTCCCGGACGGTGGCATGCCCGACAGATGTCAACTGTACCGTCCATCCCAATAAATCTCCAGTAATTGTTCGTCATAATAACTTCGTCCATAATTGCACAGACAAAACCTTCGGTTTCCCCAAAGAGGTCACCAAAACGCAGCCAGGCTACGGACGCTAGCAAATCTACATCGGGTCCATGTAGGGCTCGGAAATAGCGTCTGTGAAGCTCCTGACTCTGCCATACCTTCCTGCGATCGTTAGTGTCAAGCACTACAGGCTTGCGCCAGTTCTCTTTAACCAAGGAGAGCGGTGTACGGCCCTTGTCCACCGCAACCACATCTCGATGCATCCCCACGTCGGCTTTCAGGAAATATTCCCTGAGACTGCATATCTCACGATTGTGGACGGTCTTAGCCTTTAGAAAGCCTTATTATTATTACCTTACAGAAACAGCTATTAAACTTACATTTACATCATTCACAGGTGCAGTGCCAATCCTCACTCTCAACTTACAAGCAGGCTACGAACATGACATCCCAGATGCCTGGCATCATCAGATGGTCTTCGGCGTATCGCCCCGCGGGGTCTACCTATGTAACCCGGTGGAATGTATCCGAGAAGCGACGCTGTGGCACCATCTCACGTCTCCGTCGATACTTCTCATCAAGACCAGGGATATACTATCGAGGTTTAATGCGGATACGGATTTGTCCCCCCTGATGGTCGTGCCTGATCGACGCTTCCATACATTCAATGTGCTTGGTGAGTTGAAATATGATTAAATCCGCTGGCTTGATGGTGTCATAATGAAGTTTATCGAAATTACCCTAACAAGATTGCTAGAAAAGAAAGGTGGTTTATTGCAGTGAGTTGAATAGAGATCAGGAGGCTTTTATACCACTGAAAGTTGAAAAATGTCTGGTGATGACGAAAAATCAATCAATTGCACCTAGGTAGTCTACCGCAAGACGTAGTCTTCATATTTAAGTTGTAATAATTGTCAATTGGGGATAAGTTTAATCCGCTTTTTGATTCCATTTCAGTCCATTTAGCTATACGAACTTTTTCCAAGTGCCGCCGAAAAGTCACCAGACTTTATTACGAATTTTACAACTTGTTACAGGTCAAGTAATAAACGTGATTCGCGAATGGCGAGCGATGGGTTGGGGAGAATATAACACTAGGACCCGTCACATCCGGATCCCGGCCTCCTACCAAGCTGGGATTACCGTGGCTGCCCTCACGGGATCCGAAGCACATAGGCGACTCATGCTGGCTCCACAACTCCCCATACTGACGCAGACAGATCCCGCATGAGGAAAATGTTTGTTTAAACACGTATGAAGAACACATTTAACACATGTATGAAGGAATGTGGAACCGTGCGAAGCCACGATAAAAAAATATGTGACGGGTTCGAAGTTTGAAATTGTCGATCGGTTGACAGGTAAGCGGCTGAGTATTTTGCTGCGCATTTTAAGTGTTCACTTAAGGAAAAGGGTTGTTGATCCGCCTCGTCGGGTATGTGATGATACGGAAATAAAAGAAAGAAAGAAAATTGTTTATTCTTAGGGAATGTATCGATTGATTCGTATGGGTTTCCAATGTACCCAACTTTAGCTGGTATTAAAGGGTGATTTTTGTGTGTTCTAAAAATTGGTGGTAGGTTAGGCCAAAGTGGCTTTCATTTCGCGCGACGATTTATTCAGTATCTTCTAAGTTTCTGTTCAAAGATCGGCAAAAAACGTAATAATGTATGTTTATATATTGACTGAATTGGTAGAACTACCCTAAAAGACGTTGAATTTTCTCTAACCATGTCATGGTTAGGACGATAGAAAATTATATTCCGCTCGTGACTGATGTCTCTGTTTGGTATTAAAAATGCCAATTTGTGCACGCCAAATAGATGTAGATAAATTCTAATATGGATGTAGGAAATAGTGTTGTATAGGTACATTATTTAGCAATGGCAATACAGGCATGATCGGTATGAAAGAGTGAGATGGCGCTATTTAACAGCTAAGCGCGAAAAAGAGAAAAAAAAATCACTGATGTTTTTCATTAGTCTTTACTACCATTGCTAAAAATCTACCTTCGTTTGTTTATTTTACTCTATATTCGTGTACAATGCATAATCGCATGAGAATAATATTTATAGAATGTTTCAAAACTTATGTCGAATAATAAATAATAATTTTAATTGTTCTGGGGAACAGAAATTGTAGTATTATCGTAAGTATCAAAATGCAGTAACACGCCTTTGTGTATACAGAACACATGTTAGTTAACGAGGACCACCGAATTTAACAATTTATTAGAAATAACTCGATCTGATCACAATATTAATGTCAGAGTAAGTTAATGGATATTGCATGGCGGAACTTGTCGTATTTCCACAAATATTTGCGTTATTCTGCTAACACAAAGTGAACTTAATGGAATAAGAAATAAGGTATATTTTGTAATGGCTAAATAACGCGAATATTTCGACAAAAACGACAAGTGAAGTGCCAACGTAAGAGCTTACTCAAGTTTTATAACTTGACACTCCGCAAGCTTTGTATTTTTATGTAAATACTTTAATTTTATGTATTATTTTCATTTAAAATGATTATTTGCATGCTTTTAAATGTAATGTTGCTGTTAGGGCAAATTTTCTTTGTTGAAAAGGGCTCGTTCGATTTCTAACTTATCATTTAGATATCTGAAAAAACTGAGAACTGTTTAATAGTGCTTGAATTTCACGATGATACATGTATCATTTGAATTTAAACCTCATTCAAAAATAAATTTAAAAAAAATGCTGCAATAAAAAATGCGGTTTGGCTATTTTTGGTTTTAAAATTGGTTCTTACTGAAACAAAAATTTAAAAACAAGCCGGGAAAATTCGGGAAAACTAAAAGTGCATTTTATATATGAATTTTGTATGAATTATTGAAATTTGAGCAGAATAACGTCAGTCGGGTCAGCTATAGTTTTACCGAAACTGCTACACCGCGTGGGTATGTGCGCGGCTCACGGAGGGGCAGTGCAGGTCGCTCATTCGTCAATGCTTACGGCCCCCGCCCCTCGCCTCGCTGCGCATTTTTAAGGCGCGGTATATTGCTTACTGCGGTCTCGGTCAAACTATAGTATCAAATAAAATTCACAGTTTGTCGTGAAGTAAAACAACTGAAAATGAAACAGTATCAGCTTTAGTTCTGAGCCTTTCTAATCGATACTTGATTACTTACTGCCCAGCAATATAAAAAACGTATATGTTTACCCGTACAAACTAACTAACATACTATAATCAAACCGTAGTTACGATTATGCACAAAATAACGTATATTACTCTTTAAGTTAAAGCTTGTTTACGTTTATAGGGCTACATTTCGAACGTCGCTCAAACTATAATTTGAAAACTTTCCCTGTATAATAATAATAGTTATCTATTTAGTAACCGAACGTTTTCGTATAAAGCTGTGTGATTGGCTAAATTTTATTAGCCAAATAAGATTGTACATAGATTTTGTAAGGGATAAATATTGTTAGTCAATTGGTGCTTACTAGTCAAAATTATATTAGCACGTACTATAGTTTGCTATTTGAGTGCGAAACACAAAATTTTATTTGTTTTCGAATGTGGACTGTTATATGTGTGAAGTTTGGATAAAACGAGAAAGTGCCTCTTTAGTTGAAATAATATTAAGGTGAATGCGCACCAAAACGCGCCCCAGGTGCAGACGAATTTTGTGAAATGTTTGTATAAAATTAAACGCAATAAAGCGTATCAGTTCGCTCCTTCAAGGGATTGCGCGCACTAGACTGTCAAGACCATGACCAGTGGTTGCAGCGACCAGGTAAACTATAGAAACGGATACGAATCGCGCACTTGGTCGCTACGGCTAACTAGCCGCAGACCACTAGACTGCCACGACTGACCGGAGTCGTGGCCGTTTAGTGCTCAAGATCCGTATATGCAGCTTCTGCGGTATGTTTAGGTACGCGTGCACTTTAACTGTTTTCATATTTTTGGAAATTAATGAGGATAATGCATCAATTGCTCGATATTTATGATAATTTAAAGTTATCATCACATTGAAAACGTGATTATAATCTTAAATAATAATATGGTATGCACTTGCTTCCATTGTTTAATTCTTGGTTGCATCACAGAAGGATATTATATAAGACAAAATATTATATATCCTGCATTCAAAAACTATTCTATAGGATCTGAAGATGATTCGTAGCCGATGAGTCTTAATAGTGTTTATACTGAAATTGGGCAACGTCGCAAATAGCTGTCAAATATTTCGCTTTTTTATTGATTTGGCAATATTACTGTATGGAAATAAGAAATATGGCTAACTAGTGAAATAAAATTATTATGAAATGCAATAATTAATATCGTAACACCGAATATATAGTTTTATATGTAAAAAAAGTATTTGGAAACTTTTCAAATCTCTTTTTTTTACACCTAAACCGGTTATGATACTAAATTCCGTGTTATAATTGCAATTCATTATTAATATTCTAGTTCACTAGTTAGCCATATTTCGTATTTCCATACATTAATATTGCCAAATTAATCAAAATGGCGAAATATTCGAAATAGTTGCCCACTTTCAGTATAAACGGTCTTAAAATAAAAGTCTATGGTAGGAAAATAAGTTTTGTGTTTCATATTTGTATAGCAGACACATTGTAGTCATTTCAACACAACAAATATACCTACTTTTGTAAATGTTATCGCACTCGACGCTAACGCTTAACTCTGTACTCTGTATTCGGTATATTTACTGTTAATATGTTACGAGGCCTTTTACGAGGTGATGCTAAAATATTTCCGAATAATTCCAAATATTACATGGGACTTAAACAAAACTGGTGAGATGGGGGGTATAGATAGTCCATCCATCCACGAATACCGGCCACACTCTTCTTCCTAAACGCGATTACAGTACAGGACATGAAACGTGAGCACAAATTGACACTGCGCAGTAGTAAATTTTCCATCTATTTGAACGAAGAAGCCGGGGGCGCCGAGCTGCACACGATTGGTTCGTCTGTCGATGCTCGTCGCCTATTGGACTTCTCGTGTGTCATTAGGCTACTGTCATTGGCCGAAATTGTTACTTGAGCGAGCTGTGCTCACGACTCCAGCCCCGACCTGTACTGTACTGTAAGCGATTATGAATAAGAGTGGGGCGCGTCTTCGTGGATGACACTATCTCTACTAGGTACTCCTCTGCCTAATTAAATAATTCCTAATCCTTCCACAATCATTCCGAATCTTTCCTAATAATTCCAAGTTTTTGTTGTAATGATGCTGGAGTGTTACTTAAAGTTTTAAGCCAAGCAACTGAACAATAAGTTATTGACAGTCTGTTTATATAATTTATTATCGAATAGTTTTAAATAATCCTAACTACGTAGTCTGGACATAAGTTTTGTCACATAGGGAAAGTTAAATAAATGACACAATGAGTTACGCACTAAAACGATTTATATATAAAACGAAAGGGTATAAAATACAGATTTAAACCACATTAAAATGATTCGAAATGTCCTCCTCTTGCTTCGATACAGGCCTTCAATCTGCAAGGCCAGTCATCAATCGAAGCACGCACGACGTTCATGTCAATATCGGCGACTGCTTTAATCAGGGATGCTTTAAGTGACTCGCAAGTTGCGATGGGGTTTAGCGCAGACCTTCTTCTCTAAGTCCTGCCATATTTTGTAATCCAAGGAATTCAAGTCTGGACTGGTTGAGGGACAATCCTCATGCCCGATAAATCCGATTCCACGGGTCGTGAGCCAGTTTTGGGTACTTTTCGCCTTATGAGCCGACGCAGAATCCTGCTGGAATACCCAGTGCCTGTTTTCGAACATTGTTTGTGAAAGAGGTTCCACAATGTTTGTTAGGACTGTGTTTCGATATACGAGGGCACTGGTTTTCACTCCTTTTTCACAAAAAAACACCTCCGTTGGACCCAAATAGGACACCCCAAGCCAAACCATGAATGCCGAAGGGTGATGACCACGCTGAACACGTGGCACACGTCCGGTCGCTTCTTCACTAGAGTGTGCATACACTTTATCATTTTGTTTGTTGAAACTCTTCTCAACATTAAAATTTTTTTCGTCCGAAAAAAGTATTTCGCGATATTTTTTCCCGCGTACTGCCTTAACAAAACTCGGCTTCTTTCGAGTCTGAGTGTCTTCACCCGTGCATTAAGAAGATGTGCTGTTTTTTTTTCACGCAGTCCTAGGTCTTCTTTTAACACCCTTTTAACAATAGTTCTGCTTAGTCCCATCTGCAGAGCTAACATTTTTTGCATGCGCACAGGATTTCGTTGGATTCGCGCTTTCACTGCTTTGATGACCGCTGGAGTCCGAACTGTACGAGGTCGACCGCTCCTTTGTTTATCTTCTAATCTTAAATCTTCCCTGAATCGTTTGATAGTACGATAAATAAATCTCAGTGGAATTTTCAAATTTTGCAGCAGTTGAAAATCTCAGTTGGCGCGTGACCGCAACGATGCAATGCAATTACTGCGACTCTGTCTTCTTTGCGCGTCCACTCCATTCCATAGAAAATAAACAAAATTCCAGAAACGAAGTTTTTATTTTCTTTAAATATTCAAATTTCGAATGCCCATAAATAATATTTTCCTCGGCTTGCATGCTAAATTCGAAATTTTACCTGTGACAGAACTTATGGCCCGATTATGTAATATTCTAAATGAAAAAGTGAGTTTGTTTGTTACGCTTTCACGCTAAAACGGCTGAACGGATTTGGATGAAATGTGGCACATGGGTAGACCATGACCTGGGTTAGGCCATACTTTTTATCCTGATATTCCCACGGGATCAAGAGTTATGCGGGTGAAACCGCGGGGCGCAGATAGTAATAAAATATTAATAACCTTAGTTTTCTTTTTATGTTAGTTTTATAGGTTTTCTTTCTAAAGCAATAATGTCTCTTTTCATCCAATTGAATTAAACAAAACCTGTTTTTCCTGTCCCAAAAGTGGTTAAAGTCGTTATATATATTCCAGTAGCCCAGTGAAACGTTTCCTACCCTTACTGATCCTCAAATATTAAATAAGATCTCACCATACTTATACAGTATCCTTGAATCACTCAAGATGCGTAAAAGTCACTCAAGTTGAGTGATTTTGATTCATCTTGCAAGAAGAGAATGAATAGGCTACATTTTTGTAGCTATTCATTCTCGCTCACGGTCCCTCCCCCCATTCTCGCGAAGAATGGAGTTAAAAGATTTCTCCATTCTTCGCGATCCTTTTTCTAACTTTTTTTTTAAAATTTTATGTAAACTATCCAATTTGTCCCTCCATCTCTTTCGTCTCATTGGCTTAGGCAACAGTTTCGTGCTTTTTGAGTTCATAGTTGGTTTAGCATGCGGCAGAAATATCGTGCACAGTCCCATTTAGGACAGCCTAATATTCAGTAATATTTTAGCACCGCCTCTTAACAAGCAAATCAAATTATTATAGTGTATATATTTTGCAAAAAGGTTAAGTTAAAATTTTGAATTTTACTTTAAGTACTGCTGTTTATGACGGGTCAGTAACACAACCCCTTATACTCGATTATATAAAGCAATGTCATGTATAACATTATATTTTTGGAATATACTATGATAGAACCCATATTTGAGTTTTGATTTTACCACGGTTTCCATTATGGGCCACTGCGCTCTTCTAAGAGAATATCTAAAGTTACCAAAAGCGTAATTTTACTTGCCTATAACAAAATATTAAAACTGATGAAAAAAAAAAATGTGCGTCAGTTATTAAGTTTTAAGGTTTTTCTAAAATAAAAGTAGTAACAAATCTAAAAAATAAATAAAATGCCAACCACCTTCAAGGTAAAGTTGCACAATCGTTTCAACAAAGGAGATTGGGCGATTCTGCCCTGAAGGCTTCAGGGCTTTGTTGAAATGAATGTTCTCCTTGATAAGATCTTTTCATTTTCAAATGGAAAGATCTTATCAAGGAGAATATTTCTTATTAAGAACACTTCTCCTGACTGTTAGCACGTAAGGAGTTACAGAGCTCTAAAATTGAGGACATTTTTTGACATTGGCCTCCTAGATTCCGTTTTAGCGTTATTTATATGCCAATGGAAAGATCTCTTAAAACGAAATATTTCGAGATATGACGCTTGTCTCGATTGTTAGTGAGGAGCTACAGAGGTCTAAATAGGAGTAATTAAGCATTATTGAAGTTCAGGTATTTCTTCAATTTATTCGCTTTCATTCGTTCTGTGCCGTGCAAACATCATCTTTTAAGCCTATTGTTAAGTTGTCACCTATTTACGTCATTAACCCCGAACATACCAACAATTGGCAAAAGTCGTGTTTGTAGCAAAGGTTCTACTTGAAAAGCTCTTTTCTCATTCGGGCTTCGGGGCGGAAACCCATAGTTCGCTGCCCATTGCAGCTGTAACTAGCGAAAAGGAATATGGCAGCATTCATCTATGTGGAATGTGATAGAAATATCAGTTGATTCTGGAGGATTTAAGGAAAATAAGGACATGCATTACGAATCATTTATTTTTAAAATCTAACTAACTATAGAACATTCTGAGGCTTTCTCCTGATAACCCTGAAACCCACAGCCGTCCCAAAGAGTAGGTGTTTCTTAAGAAATATGTACCTACAGGGTTAATTTAAATTGGCTAGCAAAACTCTGCAGACGTTATAAACAAAAACAAAAAAGTTTTGATGATTTTTTGGGGGCAACGACGATGGTACTAGATACTTATATTTGAGTTGAATATATCCGTTTTTTTTAAAAACTAATATTTCAAATTACACTTGTTGCGGTCGTAACAAAGAAAAAAAAATCAAATTAGTTTTTGTTTTATCATGTTTAGATGTTGAGTTTCGCTAACTTATAAAATTTGACTTTATATAAAACGTCATTCTTAAAACAAAAAACTACGTAGTATCCAAAATATTGAGTACTTCCACTTTGCCCCACCAAGCCACCCCACTAGGTGGGGCAAAATGGAATGCCTAAAATTTTTGCAGTGGAATCTACCTCACTGGTTCGACTTGGTGGGGCAGATTCCACTAGTTTAAAAATCTTGTAGATTCTGCCCCACTAGGGTTGGCACCTTAGAATTTGTGTAGGTGCTCGTATTTTATATTTGCTTGGAAAAGAAAAAAAAGTATATTTAAGTAAAAATGTAACTAGGGCTGGTAACGTAAGACTTAAACATACCTAGGTAGTGTGTTTAAAAAAAAAGTACATAAATGATTGTTTGGTAATTTTTATTTAGGTAAGTACTATTTGTTTCTAGAAGGAATCGGATGTAAAAGACAGATTAATAATAACACGATTTGTAACAAATAAAATAAAATCTTAATTCTTTTCCAAACAAATATAAAATACGAGCACCTACTCAAATTTTAAGGTGAACCAGGGGGGCAGATTCCACTGCAAAATTTTAGGCATTCCATTTTGCTCTATCAGTGGGGCGGCTTGGTAGGGCAAAGTGGAAGTACTCAAAATATTATATATATACAATAAACAAGACGCGACCAATTAACAGTAATTGCCTTCCTCAACCAAGAATTTTAGTCACATTTAAGTAATTTTATTTAATAAATTTCCTTTCGGCAGGCTTCCATAACTTCTAAGCAGAACTGCGTCTCTCCTTCTGTTGGCAGCGCACGTATTCGACGTTCTAAATTTTTATAAAAAGAACGTTTAAAGTTTTCATAAACTTTACCAATATGCAATTCTTCATAAAGCTGCTTGATGCGCTTCACATGTTCTGGGTCTTTGCTGCCGTAGTATTCTTTGAAGATGGCACGTTGTGCTTCATTGCAGTGCTCCAGAGCTGTTACGGCAATCCAGGATAATTTTCCTTCTTGAATGTCTGTGCCTGCCTTCCCTGTGATGGTTTCACTCCAATACACATCTTTGTAGTCGTTCTGGTAAAAAATACTAGTTTAAAATAAGTGAATTATTTTTCTTGCTAAACATAAACAAAATTAATCGGAGGGACTCGAGGCTAAAGTCTTTAGCCACGAGTCTATTACTATAGTCACTCATTCGAGGCTTCTATTAGGCCGTGAATGAGTGACTATTGGTGACCATCCATTAATATCGAGACCCCTCCGTGCCTTGGAAAGCTCGTTAAGCCTCTGGTTTTATTAACATTCGTGCAATATTTTTTCTTACCTGAAATTGCAGAAGTTTACCAAACTCCCAACAGATGCCGGTTAACTCTGAACTCTCAGATAAATCTTTCTCTTTCCCATTTTTAACTAAAAGCAGAGCTAAGAGTATCGGTAGCCTGAACGAATAGTAGCCGGTCTTTTGTATGGCGATAGCGTTGAATCGTTCCATTGTGAACCCATCAAGATTGTTTTTTTCTTTGGTGTATCCTAATGCACAGTCTAAGTATTGGCCCATCGTAGTGTACATAACTGCCTGAAATGAACGGACAAATTATAAGTAATAGCTACATTTTGCACTAGTACTCGCTGGCTCTCATTGGGAGATACTGTCCCAGATTGAGACCACTGTCTTAAATTAGGACTCAGTGTACTGAACAAGAAACCAGTGTCTTAAATTAGGATCCATTGTCCCTGATTAGGGATCACTGTCTTATATTAGGTCTTACAATAGTATTGACCGACTGACATTAAAATCTACTTCCAAATTAGGATTCTTTGTCCCTAAACTAGCATTTTAGAAAATCCAGCATCTTGTGTGATCCGAAAGGGAGATCGTGGCCCCCGGCAACACGGCAACTGAAGGAACACGGGTGGGTTTTAGTCAGTAAGAGTCTGACACGCCCTCCTGCTCCGCTCAGAGCGGGAGAAGTTATTTGATAATTTCTCATCCCAAAAAAAAAAGCTGGATGTGTGAGTACAGTATAAAAATTTGGCAATGAAGGAAAAGAAAGACTGGTGATTACATACGTACCTCATTAATATGTTTAATTAAATCGTTGTAAAAAGGTTCTTTGCCGAACTTTATATCAATTAGTTCCATAAAACAATGGTATACAAGCACACAGTCGTTAACGGCAGAGGTGCCTACGTTTGGTAGGAGGTACCAGCATGGTTTGCCGCGACGAGTCGTTGAAAGGTCTATAATATCGTCTACTGCCAGTATGAATCCCTGCACCTGTTGGAAAATATTTATTTTATTTATAATCAGTACCTACCTGGTCGACCGAGCTCTGCTCGGGTGAAAATAGATAAACATATCGTCCAGGTATACCAACGTTGTATCACATTTCCGAGGCTGTGAAAATATAGAAAACAAATTTTCCCAGGTATGCGACCTAGCTAGATCGATTTTTCGCCCCCGTAAACCCCTATATATTGCAACTTTCATCGAAATCGTTAGAGCCGATTTCGAGAACGTGGGTACAAATATATAACAAATATAATTATATACATACAAATATTGCTCGTTTAGTAGTATAGGATTCCGAAATTGCAGCTGTTATCTGGGATAAGCTGATATCAGACGCTTCACTCGAGTGAATCTTCGTTTTTGTTCACTAAAGGTTCTCACGACACCGACAAAATTACACAGAAATGAACGTTCATCTGCTTATTTTAACCATTCGGAGCGCGTAAAACCGTCTTAATTCCTTTTTACTTGTAGTATAATATGTTTTGTGTTGCGTGCCTTTTAGTCTGTGTATTTCTTTCTTTCTTAAATAAGTTACCATTAAGGCCTGAATTCCTCTTACGCTGATGTCGGTCGCGTACGTAAATCACGTTTTAAAGTTACTAAGTGTATACATATTATTGTTTGTGACTGTACGTTTACATTGTGTTCTATACATATAGCACCATACTACGACGTTGACGTCAGCAGCGTGTACGTACGTTGCGTACGCGACCGACCATCAGCGTAAGAGGAAATCAGGCCTAACAGTAACAGTCTGCGGTAGATCAGTACCCTAATTGCGTAACTTATTTTCGTAAACAATTATGCCTAATTTGTTTCATTTTGATAGCTCAACAACATTCATTGCGTTATTTAGGTACGTTGTTGAGCAGATTGTTTTTCCAACTTATGAAGCAATGTATTAGTAATCTGTTTCAAATCGAAACAGATTGTGGTTGTGTTGTATTACGCAATTAGGGTACTGGAAATTTAACCCTGGACCTCATGCTCAGTAGTAGCGCTTCCGACCATTAGACCGACGAGGCAACACATAATATTTATTATGTTCTATTAAACTCATATCAAGTTATCACTTACCATCTCCAACCCCATTCCTAAGAATCGAGCTGTGTGTAATTTTTCTTCTGTAAAATATTTAGGGTCTTCCATCATTTGATACGCGTAGGGAACAGCCAATCCTCGGCCTTGCTTCCCTCCAGTAATTGTGTAATTTATCAACTGCAAAGTAAACCAAGTGTTTCGTTGCTAGATTTTTTTCAGGCCCTTGAATCTTATTTTACTTAAAATAAATAAAAAATAAGTAAAAATCTCTTATGACGAAAGTTTAGACAAAGTTTTAACTTACCTGTTTCACCCAACTTACAACTTCAGGCAATTGTTTTGCAGAGAACTTGGAACTCGTCATTAAGGTGTCCATTACCTCAGGCAGGACTGCGTTCAATTTATCCCTATTTTTATACATGTTAAAAGTACACTAAAGGCAACTGCACTTTTGTGCAACGTTCTCAACTGGTTGAAAAATAATGTTTTTCGCTGTAATAGCGTTGTCATTTTAATAAAATTTTTGAAAATTAAAATTGTAAATGGATAACAAGTAAAAAATATAATGGCTACCTATCATTTTTAAAGGATATATTAGAGACAATTAAAAACATTATGCTTGCGTCTAAAACAGCAGACGCCGTTATTTTGAAGCATACTCATAGCCTTCTACATTACATTTAGTACCTATTTATTATTTACTTAGTCATGATAAATTTCTTACAAAGCTTAGCTTTTACTGGTGGCGTTGTTTGCGTAAAATTCATTTCATTCTGAGGATCGTGGTCACTGGACCCCTTTTAACGAACAATCTGTCAACATCGGCTCCGGTCCAAAGTTGCCATCACCACCTGCTGAAAGGAGATGGGAAACGGTGGGACCAAGTGTAATAAGTTGAGATATGATCTAAAAAAATTGTCACATTTTTTATCCTTGATTATAAAAAAAATCAGCTCAATTCTCCATCTGCAAGCGGAGAAATATGAAAAAGATAGTTTTCGTGTTTATCGATTACACAACTACAAAAATAAAACCTACCCACAAGGTAGCACTAAGTAATATAATTCGGAACATATACTTGTAAGACCTACCTACCTACCTACAAGTAGATGTTCTGGGTCTAGCTGTTTGTGTATGTGAGTTTAAATGTTTGTAAACGCATCCACAATACAGGAGAAATTCCTAGTGTGGGGCAACGTTATATTAAAAAAAAGGAAAATTAACTCAAAGTAATTAAATGATAATATTGTATATCGCACCCTTAGTAATATAAGGGCACAACTCGAAATATTGAAGTTTTGAGTTTTTGTGTTAGATGAGCTCAATATCAACTGTTCTACCACTTGGCTTTCACAGAAAGAGAAAAAAGACAATATTAAGGCGAATTGTGTCTCTTTCACACCGCGCCCTCTCCGTGGTAGAACAGTTGATATTGAGCCCATCTAACACAAAAACTCAAAATCTCAATATTTTGTTGTGCCCTTATATTACTAAGAGTGCGATATACTTTTATACAATATAGTGCATTTAATTTAAATAAAACATCATTAATTAATGAAAAACCAAAATAATGATTATCAATTTCATATCGATTAAAATCAGTCTTATATTTTTTGTATATGTCACGCCAGTGCATGTTCTACACTGGCATGAGCTGACTGACATTGACACTAGACATTAGTGGTGGGTCGTTGTCGAATTTTTGACGAACGAAACCATTTTCTCGACGATGATAACGGTTGCAGAAAACAGTTAAAGGACGAATCTTATCCAACATGGAATAGAATTGCGGTTTCGTCGAGCGCAGTTTCTTACAACTATCAACGATTTGAAATGTATGAAATGGTTTTTTCGCATCACGAACGACAGCATTGACAACTGTTAATACATTATTGACTATACATAATTGACAAAGAGTTCACTTTTTAATGGAAGGACTGTTTTACGAGTGTGATAGATAGTTGAATCATTGTACCCGACTGTATTCATAGATGTAAAATAAAAAATCGCACCATACTTGGTGCGATTTTTTATTAATGATCTTCAAACAGTCTTCATGGCACAAACCAGTCTTCGAATTACTATTCGATGCTGGTTTGTGCCATGAAGACTGTTTGAAGTTGAACCCAGGAAGTAAAACGATTTCATCATCACAAAACACAGAACGGTATTTGCAAACGGTTCTCGTCGCAACGCCCGCCCCTTCTAGACAGCTGCTACTTGTTTTGTGTTTTCGAGTATCTACTTTTCTTAAGCGTATTATCTATGGTGCTTTCCCGATTATTTTTCATTTTTAACGACGATAGCTTTGTTTTTTACGGATTCTGACCCTGCCTACCTTGTACGATCCTTGCTGTCACATTGGACACCGAAGATCGCTCACACGATTGACTTGGAATTGTTATTTTAGATTTTACCGCCGCTTTGTGGATTGGATATTGTTGAAACTATGGGTTCGCTGTGTGAATTGTGGGATAGCAAATAGTCACTGCAATACAGTAATATATGTTAGAATCTTTAAAATCACACCATTTCCATCTCGTTACATTTAGGCCCAACAGTGTATGTAATCGTTTCCGTCTCCTTTGCTTGAGGACGTACCCCTCCACATAGCCTCGTGTTCTCTTTCCTTCGGTATTGCCAACAATGAGCAGCTTTTCAAGGCTGGTATCTCCCCTTCGCATTATGTGGCCGAAATAGGTCAAAATACGCTGTAGGCAAACTGTAGACAATTGGGTTTTGATGTCGAGTTGAGAAAGGATAGCCACATTTCAAAGACAAAGTCAAATCATTTATTTCAAATAGGTCCTTGTATGGCACTTCTGAACGTCAAAATTTACAAAATAATAGAATTGATTCTAGTCGCCCCTTTTAAAAGGTATTTTCGTATGGAGAAGAATGGGCAAGAAACTCCACCGTTACTCTTTTAAAATATTTTACAATATTTTGTATAGGTACACTAGTTAAATAATTATATGTGAGGACGATGCACCTAGAATAATATTACAATACTACAATAGGTGAAAACAATTAAAAATGAAGTAACGACAGATAAATTAATTATGTGATAGATACATGTGCTCACAATTTACAAACATTGTAAAAGTAGACGATTTTCCTAAAATTTTAGAATTAATAAGTCAGTGTGTGAGGAAGTAATCACATAATGTAAAATCAATGTCATATAACATAAAATAAAAAATTATACAATTAAGTTTGCAACCAGTTTGATTTTGTCTAGATTCTAAATTGTCCTATGGAGCAGAACTGGATATAATCCTCTAATTTGTAATATGCTTGTTTACAAAGTGTAGGTACTTTTAATAAGATTTTTTTTTTCATATAATTGCGGTATTTGTTGCAATCAGAAGGTATTTTGTTGTAACATTTAACACACTACCCCATAAAATATGAGGACACAGTACTTTAGATAATCTGAAATTTTTTTGATCTAGTTTATCTTTATTTCTAGTATTGAAATTATGTCTATCACTTATTTTATTTAAAAGATGTGGATTTTTTCTTACATACATAATATTTTCATAAATGAATTGGCAAGGTTCCGTCATAATATTAATCCTTTTAAATAGTTCCCTGAGAGATTCGCGGCGGCGTAGATTATAAATGGCTCTGACAGCTCTCTGCAAAATTAAGATGGATTCAATATCAGCAGCCCGACCCCACAGTAAAATGCTATACGACATAATGCTGTGGAAGTAGCTAAAATAGATCAAACGCGCGGTTTCTACATCTGTTAACTGTCTTTCGTGAGCTTAGCCGCCCCGCAAGAGATGTTATATGAGGTCTCCATTGTAATTTCTCGTCTAGAGTGATTCCTAGGAAAACCGTTTGATGAATAAATTCTAGTTTTTCTCCATTTAATATGATGTCACATTCGCTACTTCTAACATTAGGTAATTTAAATCTTATGCAATTGTTAATAATATCGTGTAATAAAATGATTTTATAATATTAATCATTGATGACTGTGTCATTAGCCTTTTTTTTAGGTGGGATATTATTAAATAACTTCTCCCGCTCTGGGTGGAGCGGGAGAGCGTGTTAGACTCTTACTGACTAAAACCCACCCGTGTTCTTTCAGTTGCCTTTATGGCCAGGGGCCACGGTAACCCTTTCGGATAAAACCGTAACCCCGGCAGGCATCGGCCCTATCGGACTCCGTCAGTTCTGCTGACATCTCTTTCAGGCGCGCGTGGAACACAACGCGCCGTCGACTCGGGCCTAGTCCTTATCGGACGGCGAGCTACCCATTGCTCACCGTCTGCAAGCTCGCGCCTACGGTGGTTGGGAATGGGCCTGCGACTCCCGACGCCCAGGTCGTCGTAATAAGGAGGTGATGGCCTCTCATGCCCATGCCCATGGCCTGAACCAGGGCCGGACGCGAAAGATCACCGCCGATCGCCTCCACGAGGACACGGCGATGCTCCGCCCAAGCCGGGCGATCCACACAATGGTGACCCGGGCGTTTCCTCCCACCTATACGGAACAGGAATCTCCTGAAACAACCGTGTCCGGTGAGGACCTGCGTCAGTCGGAACGTGAGAACCTGCGTCAGGCGGAAGGTGAGGACGCCGTGGCGCCTCTCTAGCCACTCTTCAAAGAGGGAACTTATCGCCGCAATTGTGGCGTGCCCAGCAGATGCGACCATCGCGCTCTCCATAACGCCATAAGATCCCGCCGGAGCTATGTCCGCCGTACCGGGATTTTACGCGGCAGTGGAGTTAAGCCCCCCGCCTCCTCGGGCCACTCCCAAATGTGCGTGAGGACTTTTACCTCCCGGTCCTATGGCGGTTATCCGGCAAGGAGGCTCGCCGCCTCACAGGAGACCGTGCGGTATCCTCGGACCAGCCGGATGGCCATGACCCTTTGGGAGGCGTTCAATCGGCGGGCTGGCTGCCACCTAACGGAACGCGCTCAGACCGGTGCCCCGTAAAGGGCTATGGACCGCACGACCCCCGCATAGAGCCTCCGGCAGGAGGCGTTTGGACCCTCTAGATTGGCAAAGTTAAAAAAAAAGAAAAAAAAACTTTACTGTGTTTCATGAGATCCGGAAAGACTCCTTGGTCTACACTGGTGTTAAATTTGTAAGCTAAATATGGCGCAAGGGTTTCGATAATAGATCTACCGACTTTCACAGACATTCTCCAGAGATCTTCTCTTGATTTAATTTTAAGATCTTTAAAAAGCTTTTATAACAGCATACAAACCCACTGGGGTTTGTATGCTGAAACCTAAACCCCAAGGGGCATGCCTTCACATTCTGTCTAAGTAAGGCAACAGAAAGCGCGGATGAGGAATTTAAAGCTTCAGTAGTTTTAAGGGGAATATTAGCAAAAAAGTGTTCAAATTTCTAAGCTATTTCTGTATCTGTGTAGATGGGGCAGGGCATGTGCAGTTTCTAAATCAAATTCAGTATTTCGTTGTTTTTCCTACCTGTTTCATTATTTATTATTGGCCAGGTAGTTTTTATTTTATCATCAGCTGATTTTATTTGATTGCTAATATAAAGAGTTTTGGCTATTTTGCAACACTTTTTAAAGTTTATGAATATTTTGCAACATATTTATAAAAGCTAGTATTATTCTTATGTTGCTTTAAGCTATAAAGTTCAAAAAGATTTTCCCTACTTTTACGAATACCTGGAATCGCCCAGTCACTAAATTAGAACTTTGTGTGAATACTTTTAATCTTTAGTGGAAAAGTGTCAATAAATTGCGTGTTTAATGGTGAAAAGAACTCGGCGTAGAAGTCATTTGGGTCACTTATATTATTAAAACTCTGAACACATAATTTATTGGCCAAAGATTTATTTAACTTCTCTACACTTTTACATGTAATTGGCCTAAACCTTATTTGAATTTTTTGTAAAGGTATGTAGGAGCAAAATATTATTATTTATCCTCTGTGATCTGATGGCAACTTATTTACAATTTGTTTGTGTAAGTAATCACAATAACAAAAAATATTATCTATACAAGTGGCAGAAGAAGCTACTTATTTGTGACCTCCACAACTACAACTGTAGAATCTAAAATGCCCGTATGAGTTCCAGCCCGAAGGGAATGCCCTATCTGACTGGTAGTGGCCTCCAAGTATATTGGTATTGTAGATGGATCCTCCTTCATACATGTTAATTCATAAGTATTCACTATGTTGTTAGTATATCTAGATAACACAGATTCGTCACTAATACTACACTTTAATGTTATAACCGCTATAACCTCATTAATATTATATGCTATCAACATAGCAATCAGATGTCAACACTCCCAACGACAGAGATAAAGTTCTCTGAGTTAACTTAAAACCACTAACAAACTCGTGAGTGTCAAAATACAATAATTTGTCACTATGACAACACGTCAGTCTGTGATAGTATTATTCAATTTAAAAATATAGTTATTTTCATCATATCATAAAGTATCAGAATATGGAAAAGCACATAACATCAGCTTTCCTACATTTAATTTTAATAAGGTGTCCACCCCATCCACTATGTCCTTTCTGATAATACCAGTACTATTACCTAATAATAAAACCATTGTAGAATAATTTATCTAGGTTTCTGTTTGTAATTCTTTTAATCATATGCATGATAGTTATGATAAGTAAAACTATAATACCTATGTTATGATAGTTATGATTGGTAAAACTATGGCTTAGGTAATTGAGTACAATTTTTCCAAAGTCTGAACCTAATTCCTCACAAAAAATATAGATTTATTTTTCTGTGACTTAACACAAGTCTCTGCTGGAAGAGCCAACACCGGTGGGGGCAAGTTAGGCTGAGGTTGAGGAGGTAGTGGTTGGTTTGCACAACTGCATGAGAGGTTATTAGTCAGAGACTCATACATCTCAGCATTGCACTTCACAAAATCCAGTAGTTCCTCAGCCTCAAGCAAGCGGTTTGTCCGTTTGGTTGTCCATGGAATTCGGAACATCCACCTCCAGCAGACAGAGGATAGACGCATTTCGAATGCGTCTATCCTCTGTCTTTCTCTTGCTCGGATTATCCACGTCTCAACTCCATAGAGGAAAATCGGGAAAACTAGTGCTGTGACCAATCGTGCTTTGATTTTATAGCATAAACCACGATTTTTCCAGCCGTTTTGGAAGCGTGTTGTAGAATCTTTAGCCATGATTATCCGCCGTTTTTTTTCTGGTACCCGGCTACCTTCATTATTAATATAAGAGCCCAGATAAAAAAAAACTGTCCATAGTATCGATGCCATGGATGTTATTTGCGCTCGATAGCTTTCTCGCACGATCTATCACCATAAGCTTGGTTTTTTGCCTATTTATTGCAAGCCCTAATTTGCCACTGTCCACCTCCAATCTGTGTAGTATCTCCTTCATGTAGTCAAATATTTTAGCAAGGAGAACGGTGTCGTTAGCGTACCTCAGATTAGAAATGCGCTTTCCATCAACAGCAAACCCCTTTTCCGAGCCCTCAAGAGTTTTCCGAATGATAAACTCTCCATACACATTGAAGAGCAGAGGTGAGAGGATGCATCCCGGCGGAACGCCTTTCTTGATGGAGAACACATTTGAACAGTCGGTGTCTATTTTGACGAAAGAGCGGTTGTTGATGTAGAGGCATCGGACTGGTGAATAAGATGTTGAGGCGTACCCATGTATTTTAGAACCTCCCACAGCTTGTCCCACTGCACACAATCTAAGGCTTTGGTGTAATCAATGAAACACAACAACATAGGGCTGTTAAATTCCCGGCTCTTCATCTCATTAATTTACTATTCTGGGCTTAAAATAAATGGCAAAACTTCGTTATGTAATAGAAATAAAATTAAAAGAATTCCTCAGGGTCAGCGCACTCGTGTCGCCCGTAGACTTGAAATTATAATAGATTAGGTTAGAAATTATAATATAAAAGGCCTTGTTTATTCGTCTCTCCTAAAAAGGATAAGCAGAGGTGAAACTACTCTCTAGTAGTCTACTAATACGACATGACAAAAAAAAAAGGCCGACAGTAGTGAAAACTTGAAAAAAAATCGGCACTACGGTAATCAACGCGTTGATATCTTTTAATCCACGCGCCGCGGTAATCAAAGCGTTGATGTCTTTTTAATGGTCAAAAGCTGGTGTCATCACGGTGTCGTGAAATCAATGGTTTAGTCCCATCTCAAAAATGGCCAACGCGCCTAAAGAAGTTTTCACCTTGTATTATTGTGAGGGATATTCAGCTAGGGTATTGCTGTTGTTTTAAATCTAACAAATTGTCTTTATTTCTAATATAGTTTTATCGAAAATCGACCTGATAGTTCCTCTACGCTACTTAGGTAGTTCTATTTCGATAGTTTCGGTTTTTGTCCGAAATTCCCATCTTAATATATTCTGTATACCTACCTAATAATTATGTTAGGTATGTATGTATTTATGTTTGTAAACTCTTTCAAGGTCTCATTCAATTCACATCATTAAAAAAATCTTTCGGTTATTTTTTCTTTATTTATTAGGCATTGTCATCGTCTTAGGCAGGTTATCTGGGAAATTAATTTAATAATTCATTACAATATAATTATGTTGAATGTTTGTTCTGTTGTATGTGTTTATGACTTGGCATCAAACATTGAACATGACGCACAACTTAACTTTGATAAGATTAAGTAAGTACAGTCAACCGCACGGCCATTGTAACACTTATTCTACGTAATACTTCGTTACTCCTACGTCATAAAGGCACTGTCACAACGCCTGTAAGAAATAGAGTTTCTGAACTAATTAATAGAGTCGTTTATAGTACAAATGTAAGAGTCCTAGAAAGAACTGCATCTCCCCTTTAGCTGGTAAGGTGCGGATTCGAAAAACTAAATCTTCGCACATAAAACGTTCATACTGCTGATAAACATTAGGCATTTCTAATTCGTCATAAAGCTGCTTGATTCGCTTAACATGCTCTGGGTCTTTGCTGCCGTAGCATTCTTCGAAGACTGAACGTTGGGTTTCGTTACAGCGCTGCAGCGCAGTTACGGACACCCAGGTACATTTTCCTTCTTGAATGTCTGTCCCAGTTTTTCCTATCTTGGTTTTGGCGCCGTAAGCGTCGAAGTAATCATCCTTTGAAAAGACAGTCATTGCATTAAGCAGTTAATAATCTATTGAACCACCGATGGTTTAATAGATTATTATCACGACAGTGTCTAAAGGAGAATCAAAAGGCCGACCTTTTGATTTTTCTTTAGACACTCCAGATTGATGTGTAAAATGTTATGTATAGAACAAAAGCTTTAAAATTATTCTGTTATTCTACGGTTTCGGGATTTTACCTGAATTTGTAGAAGTCTTCCAAGTTCCAAACAGATATAGTGTATCTCTTTAGTAGCTTTTTCTTTTCCATTCTTAACTAAAAACAGAGCTGCAAATACAGGCAATAGAAAGGAGTGGTAGGCTGTTTTGTGAGTAGCAATAGTATTATAAAGTTCCAAGTTGAATACACCCAGATTTTTCTTATTCTTGTTGTGACCTGAAGTAAAGTCGAGGTGTTGTCCCATCGACGCTCTGCATAATACCTACAAAAAAATGTCGTTTCGTTTTCTAGTTCATTAAGGAAGAACTTTGACATTGATGCTTAAATGTAAGATAAGTGCAACATGAACGATACATTTTAGGATCATCATCTGCCTCAAACTAGTATTAGCTATCTTAAAGTAGGATTTATCCTAAATTAGGGTTCGTAGTCCCAAAGTAGGTTTCTATGGGTAAATGAGTAAAACATTGCTTGCACACCTACCTCATTAAAAAGTTTTATCAAGTCAGCATAGAAGTACGTTTTTGCGAAGTATATTTCCAGTACTTGCATCATAGATTGATATATAAGTGTGCAGTCGTTGATCGCAGATAAACCGATATCAGGCTGTTGGTGCCAGCACGGCTTGCCACGCCGCATTGTTGCACCATCCATCATGTCATCCATTAATAGGGAATACACCTGTAACTGTGGTAAGTAGATTTCTTTAAGCTTGATTTTAATGACATAACAAGAGATTTAAAACAAAATCTGACTGTAGCTGAGATAATGAACATTCATAATCTTAGCCCGAAATCACACACTTCCACTGTTGGTTATAGGCCTCCTTTTGTTCGTACTACTTTCCATAGTTTTATGCGTCCCTCACCCAAGTGTTTCCGATTCACCACTTAGACAATGTCGATCTCCTTGAGTAGGTACTGGGCATAAATATAATAATCTGTTATAATACCGAACTATAAGTGGGTTAAATTAATAGAACATTACCGTCGCGGTCTGCAACAAGGGCATTGATGGACGATTGGTTAAATGTGGGCCGAAGCAAAGCCGAGGCACACATACGTGAGTCTAGGGAATAGTACTTATCTCAAAGTATACGCGGAAATTCAAACGAAGTAAATTAATTATAAATTCCAGAATCAATGACGAACAACGAGAATTTTTCACACGGCATTATGTTCATTTGTTTCTTCTTAATTTTAATAGCTCTATTTGCAAACCAAATCGATATATTAATAAAATCTTTGATAAGTTGGCCTTGGCTGCCATATGTTGAAGTAAAAAGTTCGTTCCATTTTTAAATAACATGAGAGATATGGATTTTCATACATACATTGACGGCCGGGCGCTCGCATGTATTCGGCCAGTACAGCATATTTCGATTTATCTCGAAGAAGGTTGTCAAAATAATGCTCGAATTTCCAAGCATGTTTGAGAAAAATATTATTATTGTTTACCAATTCTATAGCCCAGCCAAGAATACGAGCAGAATGCTGTATTTCTTCAGAGAAATTGGTCGGATCTTCAAACATTCTATATCCAATGGAAACTTTGATTCCTCGTAATAGTTTTCCTTCAGTTAATGTGTAATCCAAAAGCTGTAACATTATAAAGTCTACATAAGTAAAGCAAAGTTTCTTGATGATTTTTTATTTGCTTGATATTTTCGTCCCACAAATTCCTTGTACATTTAGGAACACACAATATTATTATAAAACATAAAAGTGCAGATTGCCTTTTTAAAATTAGCATAGCTACTAACCTGTTTTACCCATCTTGAAACTTCAGGTAGCTGTGATAAGTTAGGACCAGTCACTACGGAGTTTATGACTTCAGGCAGCACATCTAGAAATGCTTTCTTCTCCGTGTTTATGTTAAAAGTTGGAACACTAAATGCATCTGCAGTTTTATGCAATTCTCTAAACTGGTTGCATAAAAATGCTCTTCGTGTTCGACGAAAACACGAGACCATCATAATAATCTGTGACAAAGGTTCTGTTGAGTCAAATGCGAGTGACTATATCGACAAAGCGAATGAGAAATTATAATGTTGGGATTTATAAATAAGTACCTTTAGCAGCTGTTTATCGGAATTTCAAAACAATCGCTTCTTCTACGTATATTTACTTAATTCAATAAAAGCCTTACCTACTCACTGAGAATATAGGCAGGTCTGTCAAATAACACAATTAAGATTTTCCAACCGCTCTCTTAAATCTTCTCAAACTGTCGACGTTCACGTACGATTAAGTACTTATTTAATATATCTACGTAAGTTGATTTTATACAAATAAAAAATGTAAAATAGAAGGATTTTTATAGGACAAAAAGAGTAGAATTTATTATTTGGTAAGAATTGTACTAAAAGTATTTGACAGTTGTCTAGCCAGCACTAACACAAACTTTGCAGATAGAAATTCAATGATCACGCCGCTTGGCAAAAACCTGTACTTATCCCAAAATTATTAGTTGCGTAATATTTTGGGCCCATGGTCAGTCAGTTTGAGAAAAAAAAAAGAATTATACATGGAAAGGAAGACAAATAAAAAAAAAACATGTTTTTCCAACCAAGTAATGTAGTGGCGATGTTAAGATTGGTACATAAGTTGAGCGTCCTTGACACTTGGCAGACCGACATTTGGTTGGAGGTACATACCAGCACTGCTTGCCTCGTCGAATTAATGCCACCATCCTCGATGTCGTCCATTATTAGGAATTGTGTCTGTAACTGTGGAAATATATAAGACGATTAATAAATGCATTAAATTAACCATACAACAGGTGGCACATCCGTGATGGTGTTGTATCGTACTGAGAGTCTATTTATGTAGTAAATATCAGGAAAAAAGGAAAAATAAAATCGCCTCAATTTTTTTAAAGGGTAATTTTACCGGGGTATTCACATGGGGCTTGGGCGGCCTTAATTTAGTCGGTATCTAAAAGTCATGACTTATGATAACTGTTGAAAATTTTCACATTTTTTACGGATTTGGGGTAATTTTGGTACTAAAAATGTGAGTTTTAAATAGCAATAACTTTTTTGTTATCAGTAATAATAATAAAAAAATAAGAAATTTTTGGTAATGTTATTGCAGTAAGTGTCCCTTTCGGATCGGATTGGGTTTTTTAACATATTGTACATAATTTATCAAGTTTTGTAAAGTGAACGAATTTTAAATGTTCACCCAGAGAAGTGCAGAAAGCCACCGCAAACGATAACACAGGACGCATTCACGTTAACCCAAACCCATTTGGGTAAATACACAAGCAAATTTCACAAATATAACCCCTTTGCATTTGTCCAGGCCGGGAGGACGGGAGAAGTACTCTTCTCCTTTAAACCATTTCATCTTCTGTTTCTTTAAACCATGAACACAGATAAAAGAAACAACACAGTGCAGCTCCACCAACTTAATATCTTAGTATGATTTACCATTTCTAAACACCAGCCTAGAACACGAGCAGAATGCTGGTTTTCTTCTGAGAAGTTATCGAGCTCTTCAAACATTCTGTATCCAGCTGAATCACATTAATCCAAACATTAATCCTCTGCCTTGTTTTACTCCACCCAACTTATATTCTAATAGCTGAAACGTAAATAAGACATCCAACTAACACAACATTCAGATCGGCAAGGGTGTTATCAATTTTGAAACGAGTAACACTTTGGCAGTTCTGGCAGCCGTTTGAGGTAGAAAGATTTAATGTTAAAATTCCATTTAGGTACTACTTATGTAGAGTTTTGCAAGCGTGGTAAAACAGTTTTTTTTTTAGAAAATTAAACCTTTTCCATTAAAATAAATGTTTTCACGAAAATGGAACCTTCTGTTTATTTTATATTCGTAAAAGTTAACTTTTCAGTCAGCTTCAAATTTCTGGCAAATCTGTTAACTTAGGACCGGTCACTACGGAGTTAATGACTTCAGGCAGGACATACAGAAATGCTTTCCGTGTTCATGGTAAAAGGTAGTACACTAGATCCATCTGTACTTCTATGTGTATGTCTTAACTGTTCATAAAACAACGTATTACGACGGAATAACGTAGCCATTGATTAGACTTGGTGGGACAAATCACATGCAAAAAGTGATGAAAAAATGACTAATGTTTTGTTGATATATATACCGACTGGAGTTTTCGTAACATGTTTCGTTAAGTTAGGATCATGTACATTATTAATTACTTGTTATTCAATGCCTATAGGCCTACGCTATACGCTCCTTTGGATTTCGGAAACCGACACCGAACTTGCACTGGTAGAAGTCATGCTCGTGGATATTTTAATCACGTTTCTGAGCGTCCTTCCGAGACAATGTTATGTGTTTGATTGATTATGTTCCTTCAGCTTCTCCCAAAATGTAATGTGCAGGTTAATTTGAATCTATCTAGCCTGTATTGTCCCACTGAAGGGCAGAGGCCACCCTCTTCCCTTTCCACACACCTCCGCTAAGGAGGGCCAGTTCGCCCTCTCTCTTCGCCTTTGTCTATTTTGGGGTAAAAAATGCAAAGATATAAAAAAAAGGAACGAGCGAGCCTTACCTACAGTAGTCGAATATAATGTGTAACATCTGACAATAACAGTACCAACCTCTCGGAATACGGGTTGGTACCATCTGACGGCCAACACAGTATTTTTACAAGGGATTTTTTGTATATTTTATTATAATAAGTAAATTACCTAGTAAGCATTAATGTAAAGTTAATTTGCATGCCCTAAACAGACACAATATGGGCTGTACATTAAACCACCGACTTGGAACACTGGTAACACCTGTATTTTCTGCAAATAAATGATTCTTATTCAACTCTAGCACCGCCGCACTCATTGGTCAAATAGCGCGTGCTTCCTCGGCTTCCTGTTACACACTTCCGTCCCTTTTCACGAAATTACTCCCACGGATTGCAGGAAAGCGAAAGGAAAGATGTTGCACATCAAATACATACCGGTCAAAATCATAACCCTCTTTTTTGCTTCGCCGTAGTCGGGTAAAAAATGTATCCATAATAATCTGCAGTGCGAGCCTTTTCCCAAATATGTTGTATGGGCCAGCTCCCAGTCTAACCAGATGCAGCTGATGAGATGAAAACCGGTGTCGCACCGTGTAAAACACGCCTAGGTACCTCCACCACCCAGGAACTGAGTAGGTAACACAAGGTTTGGAAAAACTGGATAAGGATCTGAAAATGACAGCCGGGGCAAACGGCTTGATGTGCTTACCGAGGCCTTTATTATTTATCTTAATTATCGTAAGAGCAAGTGTGACCACACTTGGAGATTCTTAGCACAATAGTTTCATTATTTATTTATTTTCTTCCATGTAAACACTGTTTTTTTTCAAATTCATGACTTAGTATTAAGATATGCACCCTATTAAGGACACTGAAAATTCTCTATGTAATTAAGTTACATAATATAAAATTGATTCTAATTATTACAATTCATTACATCGCCATCTGCCTCGTTGGTCTAGCGGCCGCAACTGCTATCTACTGTTGGACATGAGGCCTGGGGGCGACTCCCAGGTTGAGTAAATTGCTTTTTGGATTTGTCTATCTGGAATTTCTCAGTAGCAGCCCGGACTCTAGAACGTTTCCAGGTTCGCCCCCTATTACATGGGACTTATGGATAACTGGCGAATGCCTAACCCTTCGGGGAAATAAGGGAACATTAATCATTCATTTATTACATCTTATTTTAAAACTTGCTGTTGCCCGCGTAGGCCGTAATTCTTTTTCTAAAATAAAAGAGAAATAAGTAGCCTAAGTTACTCCTTATAACATCAGCTATGCCAGTAATAGTCCCGTCAAAATCGGTCTAGCCGTTTCGGAGATTAGCCGGAATAGACAGACAAAATAAAAAATAAAAGATTTTTATTATTAGTACCGTATAAACTTTCATATGCATTTGGTAAAATGCTGTTATTTTCACATTACAAACAGACACTTCAATTTTATTTATTTGTTTAGATAAATCATTATTATCAATTCTTCTTTCATTTTAGTCATGACTAATAACTGTACCATAATGACATCGCCCTATCTGTGTATCTAATGAGTAGTAATGACTATACTATATTATGCTTACCCACATGTAGGTAAACTTATAGTAATTTATTATTTCAAATAATAAATTACTATAAGTTTAATAAAGTATTACAAGGTCGATTTATTCAGTTTGTCAGCTTGAAACTTTACCGTTCGTTTTAGCAGAGATTTCAACTGTTCCGAGAAAATGTTGCTAGGTATGGATTTTAAGCTTTCCGGTAGTTTTAATTAAAGATATTAGCTAGTCTTGTCTATGGGCTTTACCCGATAACTTTTAAGTTTGTGATGGGTATTATTAGCCTATTTATGTTCCGTCGGTTATCTCCAATTATTATTGTTCTTTCTATCGAGTTTTTTGATCTCTGTAAGAAACAGGATCGATTGTCATCAATTTTATTTTTTTGAAAATTCCCCATTTTCTTGCTGACTATATATGCAGATCAAAGTTTCACAAAAAGTTAAGGACGGTCTCCTTAGACCGTTTTCCTGTAGGTACAATGGTTAAGATACCTAACCTGACTGCCCCGTCTCAAAAATCTACCCGGCATATCATGTAGCTATAGATTTATACACTTTTTAAGGTAAATGTTAACTCGTGGCTTATACAAACAATTCGTACGAATTTCACTCGTGCGTACACGTACAACCATGCTTGTAACGAATACATACTGGATACATTTTTTTCCGTCAAATTGGTAGTGTTACGGTGATATCGAATTGAACGCTCAAAAAATCCCAAGAAGTTCGGATTGTTTTAGAACGTCGGCGTCGGAACTATACGTACGACTAAATCGCACCCAGTCTGCGCGCTCCCTTTGTACTTAGAAGGTCGGAATCGTTCGTGCGTGTTCGTACGTGTACGCACGAATGCAATTCGTACGAAAACGCATTCATAGTGCGCGCGGCCTTACTTTACACGTCAGCCCATACTCTTCACTACACGCTCATATTTCATATAACATGCTTCTTACGTAATTTATTCGAACCTGTTTTCCAAGCTTTATAGGCAACATACGACCATTATTGTCCTTATCATAAAAAATACCGGCCAAGTGCATCGGACCACGCACAATAACGGGTTCCGTAGTTGGGATGAATTTATCCCAAAAACAAACTTAATTTTGTAGTTGAAAAACATGTTCTCCTATACGGAATGTATGAGAAAACATGTTTTTGCAACTGCAAAAATAAGTTGGTCGATTATTACTCGTTAATTTGTAGAGCCTACTTAGCTGTGATAGTTGTATAACCTACTGCCGTTATCTTTTTCACACAGCCAAAACAAACCTTACTATATAGGACCAATTCTATTTAATGTTTTTGTTAACGATATTCCACACTGCCTGAAATTCTTGGATTGCTATATGTATGCAGAGGACCTAAAATTCTCTAAGATAATCGAATCTAAAGACGACAAAATATTGCTTCAGCGGGACTTAGACTCGTTAGTTAAATGGTGTAACGACAACCCTACTTAGGAGTTGTATTCGATAACGCTTTGACATTTGTACCTCATGTTGACGGCGTCATCAAAAGGGCTTCTAGAATGCTGGGATTTGTTGTGCGGAATGTTGCTGGTTTTAAGCATAGTCGTACAAAAATCATAATGTACAACTGTCTCGTTCGCAGTACCTTAGAATATTGCAGTACAATATGGAGACCTCACTACTCCACGCATATCCTTCGACTGGAGCGAATACAAAAGAGATTCCTCTGGCATCTGGCCTTTGCTACCGGAAATGCAAAAAGGATAAGATCATACGAAGCCCGATTGTCTTATTTTAAGATGATCTCATTGGAAAAACGAAGAATAATTATTGATTCCTTATTCCTATATTAGCTCTTCAGATGCAAGATTGATTGCCCCCTATTACTATCCAAATTTCAGTTTCGGGCCCCTGCTAGAATCCCTCGTGCTCCAATTACTCCCTTACACCCTCCACTCCGCAGAACAGTACTTGGTGCAAACTCTATCGTTCCTCGTCTGCAAATTATTAAATGGCTCCAGTGATCTTGTTGACGTGCATTTTAACTCTTATGCCAGCTTTCATAGAATAGTTACCAGTACCTAATGTAATATCTGATTGTTGTTTTGTTTTTGTTGATTCCATCACGTAATTTTAATATCTTGTTAATTTTAAGTCTTATATTAGTCTAGCGCTTGTAAGTTAAAGGGGCATGCGGTGCTAACCTGTAATAAATTGTTATACTAACCCTAGATTATGGTAGATTTAACTTTGACTATTTGTAGTATAAATAATAGTTGGTTGGTCAATAATGAAAAAAATAAAAATAAACCATTTAGCTTGTAAGGGGGGAGGGGGGCACCTGACTCTAATAAAAATTAGCACTTTAAAGCTTAATATTTCGCAAACGGATCCCTGAATCCAAAAATGGTGTTCACACACTCACAATGATTTTGAAGGACCTCCCCAACGATACCCCACACCATGGGATAGAAAAAAAAATACTACTTTACGTGTAGGGGAGGTACCCTAAAAAAATATTTTTCCTAATTTTATTTTACCATTTTGTCGGCGTGGTATAACCATGCCAAATTACAGTTTTGTAGTACTAAGAGTCTCGGAGCTAGACCACAGACAGATAGACAGACAGACGGACATGGCGAAACTATAAGGGTTCCTTGTTTACTACGGAACCTTAAAAATGCTTGACAACGCAAAAACGTAACGACAACAATGACGATTTTCCTGTATCGGATTCACACGCTTGCACTTGCACCCCGGAGCAGGCTTTTTTATTTTATTTTTATTGCTTGCTCTAGATCTCGATCTCGCCTGATGGAAAGCAATGGATGAGGTGTACGATGGAACGAGCGTGCCTAGAAGATGCCTGTTCACTCTTGCTTTGAAGGTAGATGGGTTATATGTGGAAGAGAAAACAGACGCTGCGCTGGCAGAGAGTTCCACACTTTGGCTGTGCGCATAATAAATGTGGATGAGAAGCGACTGGACGGGATATCAACCAAATGCGAACGGTATCCTTCAGTACGTCTGGTATTCCTGTAATAAAAGGGCGATGGTGGGATCAGGTCGTGAAGCTCTGGCGCACACTCTCCGAAGTACAGTCTGTAGAAGACTGACAGGCAAGCAACATTACGGCGATAAGCCAGGCTGTGAAGGCTAGCCATCAACGTTTCGACGTTTAAAATCCTTTCGCTCTGCGTTACAACGAGTCCAGTGCAGCAAGTTGGTATTATGCTTGCCAACCCATAAGTGGTTGCAATACTCCATACTGGACCGGATCCGTGCTTTGTACAAACTTGACTTTTGCCGTGCGGCAACAAGCCACATGCCGTTGGTGACTAAAATCGACCGTGTAAATGGTCAGTTGCAAGTGATCGCCCGCCGCATGTGGTATGTTCCGCTACGTTGTCGGTACAGATCGCTTAAATATCATCGATAAAAATAATATGATATACTGTTATTGGAGTGCTATGCAAAGCATTCATCGTTTCTTCGGAAATGAACAAGTCGCATGCGATTTTTGTCGACCGGTGTAAATAGGGTGGCGATTCGATTTTTACAAGCGATGCGACTGGTGATTTGCCGCACGGCTTAAATCGACCCGTGTAAACCTCCCATAAGGCAGAGTACATTATAAGGTTCATTATCTAGTAGGCTCTCAAGAAGACGGGTTTTTGACACGTTGCACGTTTTGTTACATTCTAAAGTCAAAAAGTATGGTCAACTATTATTATTCGTAGTTTACGGGTCGTTTATACTTACATCAACGTGGTTGATTCTACGCTGTGGAGTAGTTGATGTGGTTGTAACGAATGTGGTTTGTGATGCAGTCAGGGTGTGGCTCACAATGTGTTTTTGGGTACATGTATAGTTTCTTCGAGACAGGTTTCATTCTTCTCTATATTTTCTTCTTTAATTAAGTGCGTCCGAATCGAGATGTTCAGAAATATGAAGTTCCTTGCCGTTTGAAAAATCTTACCTGTTTTATGAAATACTTCGAATCGAAAGGTTGGTACTTACTGTTCAATTTACATTTAAATTCATTACCTATTTGTGACTCGTGAGCAAATTCTCATGTCCTTGAGCGGGTTTGTTTCTCGTTCGTTTAACCAGGTTCAAAACCCGTCATTTAGAAAAAGTTACCTACGGGTAGAGTTGCCCATGGAGCTAAACCATGTTTAGGCGGACAAACTTCTATGTTTATTAGTCGTGTGCCCGATGGGAGATGTCATCGGCAAAAATTACCAATTTTTTTCCCCAATTTTTTGCCCTTTATGTACCTACCGTCGTCTTTCTCCCAGCTTTTCTTTTTATGAAAGTCAAAGGCAAATAATTTATTTCAAATAAGCACATAAAAGGCACTTTTGAACGTCAAAACTTACAAGAAACAAGAAAAGAGAATTGACTCTAGTCGCCCCTTCCAAAGTTTAGTTTCGTATACAGAAGAATGGGCAAGTAACTTCCACCGTTACTCTTTTAAAATGTTTTACAATATTTTGTATGAACATTAATTATATGTGAAGACGATATCTAGTAGTCTAGTATTAATTAAGGACCTGTGTCGCACTCGGAATATTCGCCATATTCCGAGTGCGATACGGGTTCTTGATGACGTTAAATTAATGTAGGTAAAATAAATAAAATTGCTAAGCACATATTACATTTTATTACCAATTTCACAAAATAGGCGCTTGAATGTGGTGGTGCGGACACCAGCCCGTTGTACAATACAAGTACAAATTTTAAAGAAAAACATTATAAGTTTATACAAATAATATTATTTTAAATCGTACGCAAATAAATGCACTTATTTCTTTGTTAATCGCTTCATTGCTCATATTTTCTGTGAACAAAATTTGTGGTAACAGGTGAACCTGTATTTTTCTAAAACTGATTGAGCATTGCTCTTTGTTTCGGGGACAGGTAACATCATATTTTACAAACAACGCTGACAGATGTTTTACATATTTATTCGTTTGGAAATATACACTAAAAGTTAAGTAATTATTTGGACACATACACCTACCCAATTACACACAGGTACCTATAGGAAAAATTAAACAACTCGATATTAATAAATCCGTTTATAGGTGGCATTTAAAACTTCTAAGACGAAATTCCTATCCGCTTCAGCTGGTAAGGCATTTATTTGGCGCATTAAATCATGATACATCGTACGTTCACACTGTTCATACAATTGAGGTAGGTATAATTCGTCATAAAGCTGCTTGATTTGCTTCACATGCTCTGGGTCTTTGCTACCGTAGCATTCTTTGAAAATATTGCGTTGTGCGTCGTTGCAGTGCTGCAGCGCTGTTACGGCCACCCAGGAACATTTGCCTTCTTCGATATCTCTGCTTGTCTTTCCTGTCACGCTATCGTTGATGTAGATGTCCATATAATCATCCTTGTGAGAAAAACAAGGTTTTTATCAAAACGTTATATTTATCCTAACCTTATCTAGGTTCGAATTTCTTTAGGACACTTTTTTAAGATCCTGCAACTTGACCATAAAATATGAAAACTTTCCATTGTTCTTGTGATTGAATAATTAAAGGTGATTGATAAGGTTAACAGGCCAGCTCAGTATAAAATATATATCGGTAATTGCTTATAATTAATTCTTTAACATTCATCCCCGATGAACAATGGACAAAAAAATGTGTTATTGTGAGGATAGTCAAATAGGTTTATATTCTTACCTGACATTGCATCAGTCTCCCAATTGCCATACAAATATTACTTAATTCTTCAGTAGCTTTCTTTTTTCCATTCTTTACTAACAGCAGTGGTAGAAATATCGGTAATTTGAAGGTATTGTGTGACGATTTGTTTTCAGCAATAGTATTGACTACGTGCATGTTGAATACATCTAGATTGTCCTTTTCTTTGGTGTAGGTTGACCAAAAATCTAAATGTTGTACACCAATAGCCGCTCTGTATGTAGACTGCAAAAATATACATTTCAAATAATTTCTTACTAGCTTTTGCCCACGGCTTCGTCTGCGTGGAGTTCGGAAATTATCCCACGGGGATGTATGTAGGTACTAGTGGGATAAATAATACCTATCTGATGTCCTAGCTGACCCAAATTTCATCGAAATTCATTCAGCCGGTAAGGCGTGAGAAAGTAACAGATAGATAGGTTAGGTAATCGAGAGTTACTTTCGCATTACTAATATTAAATATTAGTCTGGATATGGAAGTATTGATTTCCCAACTGAACCACGAGACACAACGTAGCACTAATTGTGTTTTAGGACCTTCTTACCATAACCAGTGAGATTGTCTGCACGAGATTAAGAGGCCGTGCACGGAATCGACTGATTTTGATCAAATTTGTTCATTTGTTGTGAGAAAGAGAAAAGGAATTTAAACAAAAACATTTGTGATTTGAAAAGTTGTGTTCTTTGTTTTGCGTGTGGCTGAAAGTGATTTTACAAATAAATTAAGTATTCATGGAAAATCACTAATATTCGCAATAAGTTTTCTGAAAAATGACACAAGGCTGATGTTTGATCATTTTGTTACAAGAAATTCTTTATGATTTTGAAAATTAAAATACATAATTGACATCATTATATGGTCTTCTTGTATGTGGCTTAAGCACTTTTTCAACTTCCATACAAAATATAACAGCAAAATGATGTTGAAAAAACCTTCTTTTTTTAAAACCCAGTCAGAAATGTATTTTTTTTTCTATTATTTAGCAAACCATATCAAGAAATTTAAACTAACGAAAATTAGTTTTCAGCTATCCTTGAGACAAAATCATTTTTTTTTAATGATTATAATATCTTCATTAAGTAAATCAAAGGCGATATATACCATATTTTTGAGATCGTAAAAGTGATGCAACTATTAACAGATGCTGTGACTGACACGAATTATTTAGCACCATGAAAACTGTACTTTTATAGTCAGACAGACTTAATCTTTCAATTATTTCAAGCTTTCTCAAAATTAGATAAGTAATTGACAAAAACGATTTTTTTCGTGCACGGAGCCTTAAAAGGAATAATGCAATACAGTATGATACCTACTTTGCACCAACTTAGAACCGATTTAGAACAATCGTTTCTAAGTTTTAGCAAAAATATTTTAGTAAGAAACCTCAAGAAAATAAGAATTCCTTTTCTAACAGGATTCAAAATAAGGATACCTATAATACGATTCTCTCTACCAAAGTAGAATTTATGGGCTATTCGCACAATACATTAAATATTAAATTAAAAAAAAAAAACGACTGCAAAAACACAACTGAAAAGAGAATAAAACAAGCATTATAATATAAAGAATGTTGGTATTGCAGGCGGGACATACCAATAACCTGAAATATGATGTAACTTTTTTTTTTGCGGATTTATTTAATTTTAATATGCCCAGTAATACTCGCGCAAAAAGACAAATCTAATAACATATCATTCATCAAAATCGGTTCAGCCATTAAGTAATTCCGAGGGAACATAGAGACGGACATACATAACATACATACATGCAGGTCAAACACATAACCCTCCTTTTTTGGCTTCGCCGCAGTTGGGTAAAAATAAACGCTTCTGTAGAATTAGCTCCTTTACGTCGACAAAGAGGTTGTAATTGTGTGTCATACTGAAAATATTTCTAAACTATGTCTATCTACGAGTACCTACGTATACATAAGATGATAACTTACCTCATTAAAAATTCTTAACAAGTCACCGTAAAAAGGCTTTTGCCCGAAGTACATATTCAGTAGATCCAACGAGGATTGGTACAGGAGTAAAGCGTCCTTGTAAGCGGTGAGACCGACGTTTGGTTGTAGGTGCCAGCACGGCTTGCCACGTCTGGTGGTTGCATTATCTGCTATGTCGTCCATTATCAGAAAATTTACGATCATCTGTTGAAATAAGATTTCATCTAGCTAAAATAATAATTAGGATAGCTAATTCTATTTTCAATATTTTCCCGGACATGTAAGTGCAGATTATACAGAAAATCACAGCCGCCACCACAAACAGTAGCAAAACTTGCAAATGTACTGCTTTTACAAATTCTCATCGCAATTGTAGACTAAGTTCATCAACTCTGCCTATCTCAGTCTACTCCTGGACTTACGCCTCGTCGATCCATCTAGCTGGGGAGCGTCCCACGTTAAATATTTCTTACTCATTAGAATCACCAAAAGGCAGCAGATACTATACTCATCAAGACCTCTCACGGCCCGATTAGAGGTAAACAATTATACCTATTGATAGAAAATTTTGATGGCCATGCTATAAAGTACGTCATACCATAACGCCCCGTACGCTACGGTTTAGCAGTTGCGCATAAGGTACATGCATTAGGGGTGAACCTGCCAGGCAAATATATGTTATTTGGTTATAAAAATAATGGTTTACCATTTCTGTACACCAGCCTAGAACGCGAGCAGCATGCTGCGTTTCTTCGGAAAAGTTTTCAGGTTCTTCAAACATTCTGTATCCAATGGACACCATCAATCCTCTGCCTAGTTTTCCTCCACCCACCGTGTATTCTATTAGCTGTAACAAAAATAGGAACATGTAATCAAGAAAGCCGCAGTTTCACGGTGCTTCCCGCATATAGTGTTTTCCCGCAGAATAATGCGGTTGTACACCCTTAAATGAAAAGGAGGATGACTCCAAGTATCGTCTTCATGGCACCTATCGATCGTAATCCTGAATTCCGATGCGGCCACAAGTACGACCATTAAGAAAACATAGAATTTAGAAAATTACGGGAGGAAGTCGCGAACTTGCTGTATTGGTTTACGAACCTTTTTCATCCAGCTTCCAACTTCAGGCATTCCAGTTAACGTAGGACTTGTCACTACGGAGTTAATGACTTCAGGCAGGACCTCTTGAAATGCTTTCTTTTCGGTGTTCATGTTAAAAGTTGGTACTTTAGATCCATCTGTACTCCTGTGCATATGTCTTAACTGGTTGTAAAACAATGTATTACGACGGAGTAAAGTAGCCATTGCTCTTACTATTCAGGTAAAGTCACGTACAAAAAATGCGGAAACACAAAATGTTTCCGAAATATATAGGTAGCTAGTGGAAGTTTCTGTCATTTGTTAGCTAGAAATATGCATTATTAATAAGAATAACATTTGTGCATAACCTATCTAATAGGTACCCATTTACACTTTGGCTTTTGTAAAACGACTTCATACCGTAACCACAGTATAATAAAGTAACAGTACTATGTCTCGGGAGGGATTTTGAAATAATTACCTACGGTCGCTCGGTTTATAAACCTTCAGCGTCCGTGTGTAACGGCCGCGCACTCAATACTGTTGCGTACTGATATCGTGGCCAGATATTAGAATTGAAATAAAACATCGACCACTGGTCACATCATGATGTGGTCTGGCCAGATCATTGAATACTCAACGTTTGACGATACGACTACTTCATGATGTGGCCAAAAATTAGTGATCATATCGTAAAATACTAACTATTTTACGATATGATCACTAATTTTTGGCCATTATCATTATCCACCGGTAAAGGGCGTTGATATCGCTTTGTTTTTGTTGTGCATCATGGCAGCGACATACAACAAATCAAACTAAGTAGGGTGACGACGCAAACAAAGTCGATGGACTTTTATTGGATTTCCAAATATGATATTATGGAAACCCACAAATTGGAAGTAGCGCTCGGTAGCCGCTGCCGCGGCACCGTTGGTTCGGCTCGCGCGCGATTGGTCACAGTGAAAATTAGTTTTTAAAAGTTAAAAATTCTCGCCGTTTGTGGCTCCCCGACCAAATAGGTTAGGTTGGGTTAGAACTGTCATCAACCGCACGTGTGTCGAGCGAGAGAAACGAGCGGCGCCGCGGCAGCGCCTGCCGAGCGCTATTTCCAAGTTGGTCGCAGTTACTTGGCAATTTTTACTACACCTACCCTATATTAAGATATGGCCAGACATCGACTGACATTATCATTAAACGGTGACGTTGAACGATATGGTCAATTTTAGCTGAGCATTTCATAAAACACAACCCTTTTATGAAATGGTCGAACAATTCATCAAATTATTTATCAATTCTAAGATCTGGCTACAACACTGACATACACTGAGATTCGCAAGCACGTCCTTTCTGCCGTTTCCTATGAATACATAATACTGTTACTAATTTATACTGTGCCGTAACAATTGGGTGTTTCTTTTAATCATATCACAGGACATAATACCGTACATAAAAATAACATTGTGATGGTCTGGACTGGGCTGGCCGATTATTTTTAAACTCCTGTATAAATAGTCGAGTTATAAGTTTGACGGCTCAGTCGTTTTGTGTAACTGTGTATCAGTCAGTCGCATCGTAGCTCCCAAACGGGGCGTCCGATTTCAATGCAGTTTTGTTTTAGAAGGCTGGTTTAATCGGGGCGGTTCTTAGCTTTGTTTCATGAAAATCTATTTTGCCATTTTGAAGATAATCAGTTCTTTTCTGTCTGCCATACTTTTGTAATTTATTTCACTTTACAGGTCCGATAAACTTGAAATTTTATATATTTGGTTAAAATTGCAATTATTTGGTAACCTTGACCAGATACTGAAGCCAGGAAATTCCGCAGCCTAACCAACTCCTCGACAACTAACAGCGGACATATCGTGTTTTGGGCTCATTGGTTTCGATGACTAAGTTGACTAAGAGATGGTGAACAAGTGAACATAGTCTGATGACGGAACAGGAAGGTGGTCACAGTATCTTGGGCTTACTATAAACCATTCGCGTTATGAAAAAAGTGAGTCATCGGCCTAGCCCGTCGACCAATAGGGTCGCAACTAATTAGAAAGCTGACCATTGACGGCAGATCCTTGTACGAAACGCTTGTGTTTTTGGCGATTCGTTATAATCGTTGACCCCCTGTGTTTGGACTCGTTTGATTGATCTAGATGAGTAGTTGGTAGACAGACGGTGAAAAGGATCTGATGATGTAGCAAGAAGGTCTTTGGTTAGTCAGAAGATGTGCGGTTTTTGAATCGTAGATTTACTTCCACTCGTTCAAACCTAGAAATTTATGATTTTCACAAGCATCGTTATCTTCAAAAGTAAAATTATAATGAGCAAAGAACAATAAATAACAATTTGTAGTGTTTCATCGTAAAAATTGCATTGTAATTAGGGTGATTCAGGTGTTCATCAGGGTTTTTTGCAATTTAATAACTTGTTATTTAAAGATTTAGATTAAAAACAAACGATTTTAAATCGAATTTAACTAAAGGACATTCTGTGGCTTTCTCCTGGTAATCCTGCACTCTGGCACAGCCTTCCATAAGAATAGGTTTCTGTTAAGAAATATATAAAATGTCATTCATTCAACAAAAATCCACAGACCTCCTAGACCTTCCGACGCATTGAAAATTACGTACTTTATTTCACTAAGGCACTTAAAAATATGAAGAGTTCAAAAAAAGGGAGAACTTCAATCAAGCATGTTTTTTTAATTCTATTTTAATTTGAGGCTTTTATAACCGCAATGCGTATGACAGTCCCATCATATCCTAAACAAATAATAATAAAAGACATTGATGGATTACATTTGGGCTTAGAGTAGATGTCACTGGAGAAGCCATAAGCGCAATATTCCGAACAAAAACGTCTGTCACTTTTGGCGGGGGACGCGGTAGCTTCTACGAAAAAGAACAATAGCTATTGTTTTTTTTCGAGCCTGGAAAGAGAAGTCCGTACCATCGATTTTATTTTTTCATCGATATCGATAATCATTCGGAATTTCGCTTGAAACCAGAAATAAAACAGCTGATGCATAGAAAAGTTAAATTTTAATATTAACAACTATTACCTAAATAAAAGTAAAACTATAACTACGCTACCAGCAATACAGAGAATTGTAGGAAAGGGACTGAGTATCGTGGTGTCGGCGTCGGCCAAAAAAAGTGCATCTGTATGCGTAGGCACAAACGCGGCGCGACGGTTTGCGCCTGCGCACACAGATGCACTTTTCTTGCCAAAGATTTTTGCTAGTTTCGCTCATGTTCAATGTTTTATGATTTATTTATGCCAGTCAGTTCCCAAATCGGCCGGGGTTCTCACGGACAGTGCTTTTTTTATATTCCGTGTTGTTTATAAACTTAGTTACTTTACGATTGCTTAGCTAAACAATGGCTAATCAGTGATTAGCGAGATTTTTATAAATAAGACTGTAGAGAAGCCGACGTTCGCACAACGTGGGCTCGTTGTGCGAACGTCGGCTTCTCACGACATTCTCTCGGACGTAATAAAATCGCGGCAATTTTTTTTCATGCACTTGATTTTAAGCGCTCTGCTTAGGGCCGAGAGTTGAAAATCCAACAGTGTATTTTCTCAACGCGCTGGGACGAGAGAGCATCCTGCGCGTTGGATTTTCAACTCTACATGAAAAAAAAACCGCCGCGATTTTATTACGTACGTAAGAACGTCGGCTTAATGTTTTACTGTGCTAATGCGTGGTGCACCAATATTAATGACGCCACAATTAACTCCACAACAGCGACAGCTGATAGTGGTCATATAATTTTTTTGATAGTATAACCACCCGGTAATACCATCAAAAAATTTAAAGGAGAACGGGGATAACCGTGAGTGATATACTTTAAATATAGTTATGTATTTGATAGATAACATTTAGTAATGGCCTGAAGCTCACGGCTGGACACCACTGGAGAAGGGTAGCGCGAGACGGAACGCAATGGAAAATGCTAGAGGAGGCCTATGCAGGAGAAAAAATTCAACACTGTCATAATATGAAATACTAACTTCGATATCCAGAATAAAGGGCTTATTATTATTATTTAATAATTACCCAAGAGACTCATTGCATCCAAGACAATAGATAGGTAATTAGTTAATTGTTTCTCATTAGATAACTTTTGTAAGGTATTTATTTTAAATTTCGCGACAGCGCGCCGGTCGTCGACCGGTTTGCACCCAAGACCGCGCTAGATTACGATAATAATAAAATATAAACGTTCGCACAAAATATAGGTTTAAAATATCTGAATAGAATAGGACTTAAATAGCTAATGTTTTTATTAGAAATTAAGTTTTATTTGCCAATAAGAGGTAAATGTTGTATGTAATTTGTTAAGTATGTGTGTGTTTTATTGTCATAATTTTATTAAAATAAAGAGTTGGTTTTTAAAACGTTGTTTTATATTTAACCTAACTATGAAAAACAAAGAAAGTAGGTAATCAATGTTGACCAATTTGGAAACAATCCTATGGGTTCAAGTTACCCCTAATCGATTCAGTAGTTTTGCTGTGAAAGTAAATCAAACAGTTACAAACTTGTCAAACGCTTACAGGAAAACAAAACATACATTTTAATAATCTTAAGGTTTTTTCCCTAGGAAATGAGATATTTTTCGGGCTTCTAACTATGTATATTTTGCTATATAGGTATTTTTTGCTTGGTTGTGTCGTTAAGAAGGGGAATTTCATTGGTTATTCATCATTGGTTATTTCCCAAAGATACTACGCTAAAAAAAAGTGAGAAACTAAAAGAGTAAAACTAAAAGTAACTTTGTATTATGTTGTTTGGTAATCTACGGCTTTATGGAGGAGCTATTAACTTCATGGTAAAGTTCTACAGCAGGAACATCAATTGCTTGGATTTCAGAAACTTGAGAGCTTGATTGCCGAAATTAAAACTTCAGTCATAGATAACCTAAAAAATAAAGAATACCATTTATAATTATAGTAATGGTCTCTCAATTTTCGTAAATGTTCCTATCACGTGTCAAATAAGAATAAACAGGTTACAACAAAAAAAAAAAAAATCTGGTGCCTAGCACTGATGAAAATATAAGTACCTAACCTAAAAATTAACACTTTGAAGGACAGTACACGAGACACAATAGAAGTTTTATTATTACGACGCCTATGTGCGTATAGTGTCCTTCAAAGTGTTAAGGAATACCATTTCTAATTAAAGTAATGTTTTCTCAATTTTCGTAAATTTTCTTACCAATGGCAATAACGATAGTGGATCGGTTTCAACACAAAAAATAGCAAAATACATTAATGTAAACAAAGCGAAAATGATTTGACAGCGGCCATCCCGCCGCTGGCGACATCTGCTCTGAGCTTTACGTATGGATCCCATTACGTGCGTTGTTGTCGCATGTCGGGTAGAACAGTTACTCCTTTAATGGGTAATTTGCCACAGCAGCGTCTTCTTCCACGCAGTTATCCTTTTGAAAGTACTGGTGTGGATTATGTAGGTACCATCATGGCTGCTAGTCGGCAAGGTCAGGGATGCAGGCTACTAAAAGTGTACATAGCCATCTTTGTGTGCTTCACCACTAAGGCTATTATTAACTTAGAGCTGGTGAGTGACTTAACCAGCAATAAGTATGTACTAGCTTTATTTAGATTTATCTTGAGACGAAGAAAACCCAGTGACATCTACTCCGACAACGGTACCTCTTTCGTCGGTGCCTGCAACGAACTTTCGAATTTCCTTAAATCTAATTACAATTCCTTGGGCAAGCAATTGGCTAATGTCGCAATTAAATTCCATTTTATACCGGCGTATACTCCTTATTTTGGCGGACTCTGGGAAGCGGATGTTATGTCAACAAAATATCATCTCAGGCGAGTGTTTGCAATTGTAACTTAACCTTTGAAGAGCTTAACACCACATTAGTCCAGATTGAGGTGATATTAAATTCACGTCTACTGACGCCGCTGTCATCGGATCCAGCTGACTGCACCCCACTGACTCCGAGTCATTTTCTTATGGCGGCCGGTGACGTCACTTCCGCAGCAAGGTCTACAGAACCACTCCACTGCTTTATTGTCTCCTTGCTAACGGATCGAGCAGCTGCGCCAGCATTTTTGGGCGCGTTGGAGTAAGGAGTATGTATCCGAGCTGCAGCAAAGGACCAAGTGGCATACCTGCAAAGACACGTCAAAGCTGGGTCCCCTGGTCATCATAAAGGAGGACCACCTTCCTTCTCTTAAATGGAGCTTAGAAGAGTCGTCGCCGTTCATCCAGGATCGGATGGAATTGCTCGTGTGACAGACGTCAAAACATCTGCTGGAGTCGTCAGAAGAGCCTTTAACAGGATTTGCCCACTGCCCGTTGATTCTGCGTCTGGTTGAAAGCGCCTCTGCTGCTTTCAATGTCCGGCCATGTTCGAGCCTACGCCTGCTCGTTTAGAATGAGCAAATCAACGTTGTGTGCCAATTAGCTTGTAATTAGATGTAAGGACTATCTGTACCTACTTTCTTTCAAAATTTCCTGCGTGATAATTCATTTACATTACAAAGATGATGTGTTGACATGTCAGTAATTGCTTTCCTCAATCAATTATTTTATTTATTTTTATTTTATTTTATTTAATCAATTTGCATCCGGCAGGTTTCCATAATTTCTAAGAAGAACTGCGTCTCTCCTTCTGTTGGTAGCGCACGTATTCGACGTTTATACTTTTCATATACTTGCCAATTTGCAATTCGTCACAAAGCTGCTTAATTCTCTTCACATGTTCTAGGTCTTTGCTGCCGTAGTATTATTTCAAAATGACACGTTGTGCTTCATTGCAGCGCTCTAGCGCTGTTATTGGAAACCCAAGATAATTTAGCTTCTTGAATGTCTGTGTCTGCCTTCCCTGTGGTGGTTTCGTCCCAGTAGATGTCTTTGTAGCCATTTTGTTAAAACATACAAGTTTAGGATAAGTAGAGTCTAGGAACCTACTACGCTTTGGAGTGTTATAATAGCTTCATGTTTCTGACTGACCACTGTATCTGACTGTAAACCCAGGATAGCGGCGACTGTTTTTTAATTGTTCGTCTTGGGTTTCGTTTTCATAGTTTTTGAGGGTGCTAAAGCCGATATTGACATGAAAAAGTAAATCCAAAATGGAGGCAGTAAAATTTTTCAACTTTTTCATCATGGGTATCGCTTTTATTGTTTTCGAGGGTGCTAGCGTCGATAGTTAAATCAAAATGTAAATCCAAGACGGCGGCCTTTTTTTAACTAGGGCATCTCGCAGTTGTCCACTAAGGTCATGGCTGCTTAACCGGGCTTTCTCAAAGCCTCCAGCCAGGGACAAAAAACTATGCTAAATTAAAACTAGGCGAGCGCTTGCTAAGGGCACCTCCTGTGGGGTACGAACCTCGGCTTATGGCTTCCCTGGGGGAAGAGAACAAGATGGGACAGGCTGGATCAAAATTAGATTTTCATCATGATTATTATTCGGGGAATTTAAAGCTACGTGCTCAGCTGCAACAACTGCTGGCACCTCGTTATCGAGCAAGGGTCGGGGGAAAATGGCGGCTGCAAAATACTTGTTTTTATTTTAAATCATACGTGAGAAGGAGCTTCGTTCCTGACGGGAGTCCCTCGATCGCACACGTTTTTTTTTATTTTTTCAAACTCTAGGTCAGTTTGAAAACAACATGGACAGTTACAATCAAAAACCAAATATTTTACGTCACGTAAACCTACATGGGCATTTATGAAACGTCAGACGCTAGGTGCACGGTTTCAATTAGTCGTTTCCTATGGAGAAGAGCCGGCATGAAATTCCACGGTTAAGGAATTGTACATGGAAAGAAGTATTAATAAAAAACCATGCTTTTTCAACCACCAATTGTATTGAAGTGGTGATTTTAATAAACCCGTTTATAATTGGCATTTAAAACTTCTTTCATGAAAATCCTATCCCTTTCATTTGGTAAGGCGTGTATTCGACGCAATAAATCATCATACATCGTACGTTCATACTGTTCATACAATCGAGATAGGTGTAATTCGTCATAAAGCTGCTTGATTCGCTTTACATGCTCTGGGTCGTTGCTACCGTAGTGTTCTTTGAAGATAGCACGTTTTTCGTCATTGCAGTGCTGCAGCGCTGTCACGGCCACCCAGGAACATTTACCTTCTTGGATATCTCTGCCGGTCTTTCCTGTGACAATTTCGTCGCCATAGGCGTCCAGGTAATCGTCCTTTGAACAGAAACAATGATGTCTTATGATGAAGCAGGCCTATGGTATTTTAAACTCCTGATTCCTATACCCGAATTGTAATGAATAAAGAGGTTTGACCTCTCTACCATATTGAAACCTTTGGATTGTAATTAATACTATGGTTTGACCTCTCTACCATATTGAAACCTTTGGATTGAAAATGTACAACCATAAAGTTGTCGGAATCTGTAGGGAACTTAAGGGATTAAAATAGGTATATTCATATGTATGGAGTATGTAAGGATCGTAGCAGGTGTCGTTCTGTACTTTCTGCCCCAAGGGCAGAAGGCGTGAGTTTATGAATGTAGGTATATTCTTTTATGCTTTATTTCTTACCTGAAACTGCATCAGTCTCCCAAAGTCCATACAAATATTATTTAATTCTGTAGTAGCTTTTTCTCTTCCATTCTTAACTAAAAGCAGAGCTGCAAATATAGGCAATCTTAATGAATGGTAGGATATCTTGTGAGTAGCAATAATGTTATAATGATCCATGATGAATACATCAAGATTGTTCTTATGCTTGTTGTGACCTGACGTAAAGTCGAGGTGTTGTCCCATCGCCACTCTGCATAATCCCTACAAAAAAAAAATTGTCGTTTCATTATGCTTAAAATGTAAGATAATTGCAACATAAACAATTAATTTTTTGATCATCATCTACTTAAAACCAGTATTAGCTATCTTAAAGTAGGATTCATCTTAAATTAGGGTTCGCTGTCCTAAAGCAGGTTTCTATGGGTAAATGAGTAAAACATTTCTTGCACACCTACCTCATTAAAAAGCTTTAACAAGTCTGCGTAGAAAGGAGTTTTTGCGAAGTATATTTCCAGTACTTGCATCATTGATTGACAAATAAGTGTGCCGTCGTTGATCGCACACAAACCGATATCAGGCTGTTGGTGCCAACACGGCTTGCCGCTCCGCATTGTTGCACCATCCATCATGTCATCCATTAATAGGAGATATGCCTGTAACTGTTGTAAGAAGGTTTGTATAAGTTTATTTTTAATGATATAACAAGATTTAAATCAAAATCTGACTCTGTTCATAATCTTAGCCCGAAATCACCTTTTTATGCCTGTGGTACACTAGGCTAGTTTCTCAAGCCAGGATAGTAAGCTAGTGTTAGTAAGCTAGTAACTCTGGCTTCGTGTATACAGAACTAGCTTCATTTCTTGGCTAGTAAGCTTGTGAGACAGCTAGTAAACTAGCGTCTCAAACTAGGAAGGATAGTTTTATAGGATGGGGTTCTATTTTTTTGAGCTAGTAGCACTCCCACCATTGATTTTACTATCCTGGCTTGTGTACTAGCTCCATGTGGCCGGCGAAGCTAGTATTCGATTGGCTAATGTGCAGTGATGTTTTTCTGACCGTATATAACCACGTGTTGTACCTACTGTACTGGCTTAAAAATTTCTGGCATCATGTAAATAGCACTAGCATGAACCAAGCCAAGACAGCAAGCCAGGATAGTATACAGAGGTTCAGGCTTGCTATCTTTACTTTGAAAAACTAGCCTCGTGTATATCGGGCATTACTACTGGCTATAGGCCTGCCTGCTTCCGTTCTTGACATTTTCCACGGTTTTGTGCGTACCTCGCCCAAGTGTTTACGATTCGCCAGTTTAACAATATCGTTTTCCTTGAGTAGATACTAGCCATAAAATATAGTAAGCTGATACAATAGTACCTACCCATAAAGGTGGGTTAAATTAAAAAAAAATTACCAATTCCGTAGTCCAGCCAAGAATACGAGCCGAATGCTGTGTTTCTTCAGAGAAATTGGTCGGATCTTCAAACATTCTATATCCAATGGAAACTTTTATTCCTTGTAATAGTTTCCCTTCACACAATGTGTAATCCAAAAGCTGTAACATTATTAAGTTGGAGCCTAAGTAAAGCATCGTTTCTTAATATTTTTATTTGCACAAACGAGCGGCCTGGATAGTACAGGACTTGTCGAGAAAAGTTGTGGCATGCATAGGCATTTTAAGCTTTAAGTTATCTGATGACCTTAAAAATTTCGTGTGGGAGTCGTAAAGAAACTGGAAACGTTTCTTGAGATAAATAGGAATGGAAGGGGAAAAAAGCACATTATACAAAAGAAAGAATATGAACATTCCGGCGAATGCGAATTCGTATCAAACCGTAAACCGAATATGAACCTTATACAAAAATTTTGAAACCGCTCAAGTTTAAACTACATAGGAACTAACCTGTTTCACCCTTCTTGAAACTTCAGGTAGCTGTGATAAGTTAGGACCAGTCACTACGGAGTTTATAACTTCAGGCAGCACATCTAGAAATGCTTTCTTTTCCATGTTTATGTTGACAGTTGGAACATTAAATGCATCTGCATTTTTATGCAATTCTCTTAACTGTTTGCTTAGCAATACTCTTCGTGTTCGACGAAATAACGAAACCATTATAATGATCTGTGACAAAGGTTCTGTTAACTCAAATGCTAGTGACTATATCTACAAAGCAAATGAGAAATTGTAGTGTGGAGATTTATAAATAAAGGCAGCTGCTCTTCGGAATTTCAAAACAATCGCTTAAATAGGTAATATATCATTCACTGAGAAAATATTGCGTTAGGTCTGTCAAATAACACAATTTCAGCTTTTGCAACCACTCCCTAAAATATTTAATATACCTACGCAAGTGGACTTGCAAATAAAACTGATAAATCGATGGCTTGTAATAAGAGAAAGAGCAGAATTTTTTATTCGGTACTAAAAATTATTGTCATTTGTCTAGCCAACACTAACACAAAAGCAAACTCTTTTTTTTTTTTTGGTGTGAAATTATCAAATAACTGTCAGGGCGAATTAACAGCGAAATAACTGTGAGGGCGTGTCAGATTCTTACTGACTAAAACCCACCCGTGTTCCTTCGGTTGCCCTGTTGCCGGGGGCCACGATTTCCCTTTCGGTTTTCTTCGCACCCCCGGCAGGCATCGGCCCTAACGGACCCCGTCAATTCTGCTGACATCTCTTTGAGGCGCGCGTAGAACACAACGCGCCGTCGACCCGAGCCTGGTCATTGCCTGGACAGGAAACCTCCCCGTGTGCCCGTGGGCTGGAGTTCCCTTATAGATACGTCCGGGGGGAAGGCCTGTCTCCGGAACGGTGCACGGTGCGTCTCCCCATTAGGTTCTGTGAGCCTAAGGGGTCTCGTTGTCTGTATGCCAATATCCTGTCAAAGGAACGCTTGAGCAGCATTTTGAGGAGGAGCGGGCTGGATGTGCACTAACCCTGCCATCGGGCAGGCAGGAGGAAGCCTTTTCTTCTGCCACCGTTGGTCTCGTAGCCCCGATGACTGACAAGGTCATGTCTCTGGCATTTGACGAGGGTCGAGGGTCTTGGCTTAACCGCTCGGGCCGCGAGGTAGAAAACCTCTATAAAAAATCACCCCAAACCTACAAACGGTGGCGCACCGTGAGGGACGTTGATAGGTTGACTAATGCGTAGCTTATAATTAGTCACTAGTGCGAACCACTATTTTGAGTTCCGAAAGCGCCCCCAATCGGGGGATGGTGAGTGGTCCTCCGCCGAAGACAGGCGGAAATTGCACACCAGCCGGCGGGGTAGGGCCCGGGAAGGTGTGGGGAGAGGGCTCACCACCAAGAAGGGTGGTGAGCCGAGCCAGGCCAGCCTAGCCGAACTGGCACAGCGAGCCGAGGGACTCGCCACGGAGGGGCACCACCCTGGAGGGACCAGCAGCGTGGCGGTCCTCTCAGAGGCCGCAGGTGGTGAGCCAGACGCCGCCGGCTCAAATTTGGAGCAGACGGCCAGGTTTGCGGAAGTCGTGGCAGCCGCGATCAGGGGTGTGGCCTTGAAGACGATCCAGTCCTCTAAAGACGATGTTGGGTCCTAGATTTCTAACATTTGATAGGGCGAACTTAACACATTTCGTTTTCTTGGCATTGAGAACTAGGTTATTTGTCGTAAACCAATCCGTAACCATTGAGACTGCACTGCACTGCTTACATCGACAAAATCTGGTCTATTCCGGTCTACTTTAAAAATAAGAGAGGTATCTGCGAACAGTACAACTTCTCAGATACCATTTAAATAGAATGGTAAGTCATTAATATACACTAAGAACAAGAATGGACCTAGTATTGAGCCTTGAGGTTCACCTTACTGAACTGGTAGCCCGAAAGATTTTACACCATTAACATCTACACATTGGAACCTATTATGTAAATTAGGCTGCTCCGCAGAAGGAGGTGACGGCCTCCCATGCCCTCTCGCTACGTTTGTTTTTTTTTTTACCTTATTAACACACTTAATAACAGCTTGACCTGTATCTATCTATCTATGTATGTAACGGAATCTTTCAACGTAACTTTCATCAAATTCAAGACGTTCGATTAAGTAATGATTAACAAAAAGCGTGGAGCGCTTTGTTTAATTAAAAGAGCACACAGCTAAAAAGCGCTGCAGATCAAAATGTAAAAAAAAACTGTTACGAAATGGCTACTTGAATTGGATTATGCAGAGACTGAACATTTACTAAATATTTTAAAATAATTTCGACTACCGTGAATATGCACCTACTCAAATTAATTTTTAATCACAAAATTTAGTTTTTTATGTTGCTAAATCTCGTAGATACGATTTATATAACAATTGGTGTAACCTTACTAGGTTACAAATAAAATAATAAATCGAAATTCACTAATTGTGTATAAAAAACGCCTGACAGAAAACGATTAGCTATCAATCGTTTTTTGACGTATAATGAATGAGCTGTTTGGTAGTAAAATATTTTTTTTGTTACGAAATATATATAAAAAAACTGGACATTAAAATAGAGAATATGCTATGAAATGCACCACTTTTGGACATTATCGTTTTGGTTAGGCTATTCATGTATAGGACTTTGGTCATGGTCCTTTACATAGCTACTAGGTAACCTATTTTATCCACATTGAAATTACAGGTACCTAGCTCGGATAAGTTAGAACCAGTCACTATAGAGTTTATGACTTCAGGCAGGACATCTAGAAATGCATTTTTTTCCGTTTTTGTGTTAACAGTTGGAACACTAAATGCATTTGTACTTTTATGCAATTCTCTTAACTGGTTGCATAACAATGCACTTCGAGTTCGACGAAATAATGAAACCATTATAATAATCTGGGACAAAGGTTCTGTTGAGTCAAATGCTAGTGACTACAAAAGCAAATAAAGAAATTATAGTGTTGGGAATTATATACGCAGCTGCTTATTGGAATTTCCACAGAATCGCTTATAATTAGTATATTTTCTTAAATCAATTATTAAACTTACTGAGAATATATTATGTTTAAGTCAGCTGATTATGCTTGCAACTTGAAGATTCGCAAACTTGTTGATGGTAATAAATAAAACGACTACCTATTAAAATTAAAATAATTTATTTGAACAATTCACCTTATTAACACACTTATAATAGTTTAATCTGTGTTTTGTCTACCTATCCAAGTAACGGGATCTTTCAACATAATTACCCGACTACGGCGAAGCAAAAACCAGAGTTATGATTTTGACCGGTATGTATGTATGTACGTTCTTCTGTTAACCTCATGACTTCTAAACTACCGATAATAATTTGACAAATGAGGAATCACTGCAAGCGTCTTAATCGTCCGCTGGTTAACGGCTATGAGACGTCACATTAATGCAATATAGCGCCCTCTATAGCACATAGTCATGAAAGAGAATTACGAATATAATTATATCATATTGGCTAAGTAAATAAATATGTTTAAATTGTTAAAAACAAGCAAAAGTGAGACTGTGTTACGTACGGCGCGCGGCGCGGCTGTAAAATTAATACCTATAATACAATAAAACCCATACAATAAAATAGAAAAATAAAGCTGCTCTGCAAATACTTTATCACGAAATCATAACCCTAAAATAATCTATGACTACTGAAAAATCACGCTCTAAAATGGTTCAAGGTAAAGCCGTGGTAGCATGCCTGTACACCAACAAAGTAATAATGGCATGCGACCACGGCTTTACCTTGACCATTTTTGTACCTCTGTCTTGATTTCTGTCTAAAATATTTTCTTATTTCATACTTTATAGAGCGTGATCTTTCACGCGTCGGTTTTTTTCACTAACTAAAAGACGTCCGATTAACTAATGATTTAATCAGAAGGCGTGGAGCGGTTTGTTTTAATTAAATAAATTAAAACTACACGCAGCTAAAAAGCGCTCCACACTTATGGATATAAAAGAAGTGCACAAGCTGCATGCAAGCTGCATATGGTACTTATATCGTAACTAAATACAAGCCTATTGATTTACCTTTTTAATAATTTTCTTTTTAATATGTATACGCAAATAAATATACTTAAGTATTTCTTTGTTAATCGTTTCATTGCTTATTATTTTCGGTGAAAACAATTTGTGGAAACAGGTGAACCTGTTTTCTTATAAGAATATTTAAGAATTGCTCTCTGTTTCTCGGTCCATGTCACATCATACTTATTAGGTATACACACAATAATAACAGATGTTTTACATAATTTATATTTCTTGGGAAAGTTACACTAAAAGTTGAGTAATTATTTTGACACAATACGATATTAAGAAACACGCTTATAGCTGGCATTTAAAACTTCTAAGAAAAAAATCCTTTCCACGTCAGTTGGTAAGGCGTGTATTCGGCGCAATAAATCATCATACATCGTACGTTCACACTGTTTATACAATTGAGGTATGTGTAGTTCGTCATAAAGCTGCTTGATTCGCTTCACATGCTCTGGGTCTTCGCTACCGTAGTGTTCTTTGAAGAAAGCGCGTTGTGCGTCGTTACATTGCTGCAGCGCTTTTACGGCCACCCAGGTACATTTGCCTTCTTCGATATCTCTGCCTGTCTTTCCTGTCACGCTATTGTTGACGTAGACGTCCATATAATCATCCTTGTAAGAAAAAGAAAGTATTTATTGAAAAGTTATATTGCTCCTAACCTTATCTACGTTCAAATTTCTGTAGAACACCAATTTTTTTAATAAGATCCTGCAACCTGACCTCATGCAATCTTTCCAATGTTCGTGAGATTAAATAATTAAAGGTTAGGTAAGGATTAGATTGACAGGCCACCTCAGTACGGCGAGCCTCCTTGCCGGATTACCGCCATGGGATCTGGAGGCAAAGGTCCTCGCGCACATTTGGGACCGGCGCGAGGAGGCGAAACGCCGGGGCTTAACTCCGCTGCCGCGAGAAATCGCGGCACAGCGGACAGAGCTCCGGCGGGATCTCATGGCGTCATGGAGAGTGCGATTGTCGCAACCCAGCGCTGGGCACGCCACAATTGCGGCGATAAGACCCCTCTTTGAGGAGTGGCTAGAGAGGCGCCACGGCGTCCTCACCTTCCGCCTGACGCAGGTCCTCACCGGACACGGCAGTTTCGGGAGGTTCCTGCACAGGATAAGGCGGGAGGAAACGCCCGGGTGTCACCATTGTGTGGATCGCCCGGAGGACACGGTGGAGCATACGGTGGAGGTCTGCCCAGCTTGGGCGGAGCATCGCCGTGTCCTCGTGGAGGCGATCGGCGGCGGTGATCTCTTGCGTCCGGCCCTGGTTCAGGCCATGGTACGGAGCGAGAGGAAATGGGAGGCCGTCACCTCCTTCTGCGAAGCGGTAATGCTCGCGAAGGAGGAGGCGGAACGCGTGAGGGAGAGGCAAATTTCGCGCCCTCATGCCCCTAACCGCCGCAGGAGGAGACGCCCAGGGCGTCGGGAATCGCGAGGCGATTTCCGGCCACCGTAGGCGCGGGCTTGCGGGCGGTGAGCAATGGGTGGCTCACCGTCCGATAAGGACCAGGCCCGGGTCGACGGCGCGTTGTGTTCCACGCGCGCCTCAAAGAGATGTCAGCAGATTCGAAGGGGTCCACTAGGGCCGATGCCTGCCGGGGTTGCGAAGAAAACCGAAAGGGAGATCGTGGCCCCCGGCAACAGGGCAGCCGAAGGAACACGGGTGGGTTTTAGTCAGTAAGAGTCTGACACGCCCTCCCGCTCCGCCCAGAGCGGGAGAAGTTATTTGATGATTTCCCACCCTCAAAAAAAAAAAAAAAAAAAAGGCCACCTCAGTACCTAATAGTAATTATATTTCGGTAATTGCTAATGATTATTGTAACAATATAACTAAAGTAATAAATTGTGCAAAAATAAATAACTAATAAATTAAACTGTTTACCATGAAGTCTTCGATGGACAATGGTGAAAAAAAAACAGTGGCACTCCGGGAGTGCCGACAGAAGTGAAAACTTAAAAAAAATCGGTACCGCGAAATCAACGCGTTGATGTCTTTTACTCCGCGGTGTCGGAAAATTGCGTTAGAGTGTCGCGAAATTAATGGTTTAGTCCTATCTAAAAAATGCCCGACGCGACTAAAGAAGTTTTTACTTCAAAAAAATGTGAGGGGAGTCATAATAGGTTTATATTCTTACCTGACATTGCAACAGTCTCCCAAATTGCATACAAATATTATGTAATTCTTCAGTAGCTTTCTTTTTTCCATTCTTTACCAGCAGCAGAGTTACAAATATGGGCAATTTGAAGGTATTGTGTGACGACTTGATTTCAGCAATAGTATTGATTAGGTTCATGTTGAATATATCTAAATTGTTCTTTTCTTTGCTGTAGGTTGACCAAAAATCTACATGTTCAGCCACTGTTAATTTGTATGTGGCCTGCAATAACATATTTTTTAAATTATTTCTTACAAGGTTTTTACTTATTTCCATACAGTAATCAAAACAGCGAAATATTTGCCATCTTATTGGGACGTTGCCCACTTTCAGAATAAATGCTCTTAATACTCCAAAGGAATTAAGGATTCAAAGTAAGTGATCTCACAATATGATTCTCTCTACTACAGTACGATTTAAGGGTATTACACACACTATCATTGATTTAAAAAAATGCCTCTGTGCATCACAAGGCGTAGTATTTGTGTGGCATATCGAAAAGATTTCTATCTACACCTACATACATGATAACTTACCTCATTAAAATATTTTAACAAGTCACCGTAAATAGGTGTTCGCCCGAAGTACAGATTCAGTACATCCAACATGGATTGGTACAGTAGTAAAGCGTCCTTGATACCGGTGAGACCGATGTTTGGTTGCAGGTGCCAGCACGGCTTGCCACGTCGAATGGTTGCATGATCTGCTATATCGTCCAATATCAGAAATTTTACCTGAAACTGTTGAAATAAGATTTGATTTATCTAAAGTTAAGATAACTTTTGTTTTCAATGTTTTCCCAGATATGTAAGTGCAGAATATACAGAAAGTCACAGTCGCCATCACAAACAGTAGCTTGACAACACTTGAAAATGTACAACTTTTACAAATTCTCATCGCAATTGTCGACTAGGTACATCAACTCTGCCAATCAGAGTTTTTTTTTTTTTTTGTGTGGGAAGTTATCAAATAACTTCTCCCGCTCTGGGCGGAGCGGGAGGGCGTGTCAGACTCTTACTGACTAAAAACCACCCGTGTTCCTTCGGTTGCCCTGTTGCCGGGGGCCACGATCTCCCTTTCGGTTTACTTCGCACCCCCGGCAGGCATCGGCCCTAGCGGGCCCCGTCAATTCTGCTGACATCTCTTTAAGGCGCGTGTGGAACACAACGCGCCGTCGACCCGGGCCTGGTCCTTATCGGACAGCGAGCTACCCTTTGCTCACCGTACAACAAGTCTAACTATCACAGTCTACTCCTGGACTTAGTCCACTTCGATCTATCTAGCTGGGGAATAAATAAATAATAAATATCTCTTATTCATTAGAATTACCAACAGACAGCAGATACTAGACCCATCAAGTCCTCTCACGGTCCAGTTAAACAATTAATTATACCTATTGATAGAAAATTTGTATGGCCATGCTATTGCGACACAACATGATGTCCCGAGAGGTTTGGCAGTGACGCATAAGGTACATACAATAGCGGTGAGCCTATTGCCAGGCAAATAAATCTTATTTGGTAATAAAAACAATGGTTTACCATTTCTGTACACCAGCCTAGAACGCGAGCAGCATGCTGCGTTTCTTCGGAGAAGTTATCAGGTTCTTCAAACATTTTGTATCCAATGGACGCCATCAATCCTCTGCCTAGTTTCCCTCCACCCACCGTGTATTCTATTACCTGCATGTAACAAAAATAGGAACATCTAATTAAGAAAGCCGCAGTTTCATGGTGCTTCCCGCAGATAGTGTTTTCCCGCAGAATAATGCGGTTGAACGCCCTTAAAACAAAAGGAGGTTGATACCAAGTATCGTCTTCATGGCACCTATCGATCGTAATCCTGAATTCCGAAGCGGCCACAAGTACCACCTTAAAGAAACACAGAATTGAAAAATTATGGGAGGAAGTCGCAAGCTTGCAACTAATTTTGATCCTTAATGTTACCGCCGATTTAAAAAACCGGCCTAGAACGGTTCACCAGTTCGGGGCTAAATGCTTGCTTTTCCGTGTTCGGTCTAACACGAAGGGATCCGTACCACCGTACAATATTCAGCGAATAAATGAAAATACTAAACGAAGAAGAGAAATAAAACACGCAATTTAATGACACTTTTCCACTAAAGACTAAAAGTATTTACACAAAGTTCTTATTAGGCGACTCCAGGTATTCGTAAAAGCAGGGAAAATTGTTCATATCCGATGATATTAAAGAACCTAACAATTATAGGCCTGTGTCAATTCTGCCAGCTCTCAGTAAGGTGTTTGAAAAGTTGATGCTCAATCAAATGTTACCTCACTTTAATAAAAATTCCATCTTTCATGTCGGTTTCACCAAAGGGCGTTGTACTACTGACGCCGGTGTCACCCTAATAAAGAACATTTTTAATGCCTGAGAAGAAGCACAAGATGCCATTGGAGTCTTTTGCGACCTCTCGAAGGCCTTCGATTGTGTAGACCATGAGACACTTCTGCTGAAACTAGAGCACTATGGGATAAGGAATACAGCTCTTGAGTTACTTAGATCATACCTGAAAGATAGAAATTTTAAAGTTCAGGTAAACGGCGTAAACTCATTAGAGTCTGAAATGGCAATGGGCGTTCCTCAAGGTTCGATATTGGTTCCATCCCTCTTTTTAGTTTAATGATTTACCCCAATTACTTCAAAATCAACCGAATATGGTATTATTTGCAGATGACACATCATTAATCTTTAAATTAAACCAACAGTCACAAAATCTTGACGACGTGAATAGCTCTATTCTGCAAGTCCAAGATTGGTTTACGGTAAATAAATTGGTACTAAATTAAAAAAAAAAAAAACAAATGCCTTAGACTTAAATTACCTAATGTTAGAGGTAGCGAGTATGACATCATATTGAATGGAGAAAAACTGAAATTTATTCATCAAACGGTTTTCCTAGGAAACACGCTAGACGAGAAATTACGATGGGGACTTCATATAACATCTCTTGCGGAGCGGCTAAGCTCGGCCGCTTATGCTGTTAGAAAGATAAGACAGTTAACAGATGTAGAAACCGCGCGTTTGGTCTATTTTAGCTACTTCCACAGCATTATGCCGTATGGCATTTTACTGTGGGGTCGGGCTGCTGGCATTGAATTTATCGTTATTTTGCAAAAGAGAGCTGTCAGCGCCATTTATAATCTACGTCGCCGCGAATCTCTCAGGGAACTATTTAAAAAGATTAATATTATGACGGTACCTTGCCAATTCATTTACAAAAATATTATGATGTAATGAGAAATCCACATCTTTTTAATAAAATAAGTGATAGACATAATTTTAATACTAGAAATAAAGATAAACTAGATCAACCATTTTTCAGATTATCTAAAGTACACACATCTTTTATGGGTACTGTGTTAAATGTTACAACAAAATACCTTGTGACATATTACAATTAAATGAAAGAAAATTTAAAACTCATATTAAAAATACACTTTGTAAACAAGCATATTACAAATTCGAGGATTATATCCAAGATAAGAGTGCTTGGAAAAATGCTGGTCCTGCTCCATAGTACAATTGTGAATCAAGACAAAATCAAACTAGTCGCTAATTTCATTGTAAAATGTATTATTTTTTGTTATATGACATTGATTTTATTTTCTGTGATTACTTAAATAAAATACTATTATGAATTGGCGTTTTTTATAATTTGTTGATTATAAACAGTATACAGTATGTTAAATAACAGAGGGCGTTCCCTTAAACACGTTAATCTATATCATTAATACATTGAAATAAAAATATCAGCATAGAAAAATAAGTACAAAAAAAAACCGAATGAAAAAAAAAAAAAAAATTTGAAACGTCTTGTTTAAAAACAAAATAGTAGCGCGGTATCTCGCATATTCGCGCTGCCCAAACCGGCAACGTCGCTATTTTTAGTTCCGAATAAAATAAGGTGGATATTGGGGGGCGGGGGCGGGGCTAGGCGCATCAATAGATCGCCGCACACGCGAGTCGTCATTCATAAGTTTGTTGCGACATTGCCATATTTCCACATTGAAATACAAATGTGCGTGTACAGAGTGTTTCTTTTACGTATCAATTTAATATTTTTTGTGAAGATTTTATTATAAAAAAAATATAAAAAACATTTTGTTTTTGAATGGTAATATTTTTTTTAGCATGTATGGATGCTATACTGTTGCGGGTAAATGGGAACGCCTTTCGTTAATTAACATACTGTATAGTATGGTAGAAGTTTGGCATTTGAAAGTCATGTACATGACGATGCAGGACTTTCAAATGCCTAACTTCTTTACTAGTTGCGATAGAGCCCGTACAAAAATGGTCTAAACTGAAAACTTTTACGACCCACTATTTCTTAATTTTTGAAGATAAAAATAACTAAAAACTATATTTGTACTCTTCTTCATAAGTTAAAAAAATGACACCCTACATGCCAAGGTAAGATTTTTTTTTCAATATCAAAAGTTTATTGTTATGGCGGTAATAGAAATACACAATCTGTGAAAATTTCAACTACCTACCTATTACGGTTCGTGAGATACAGCCCGCTGACAGACAGACGGATAGCCGTACAGCGGAGGCTTAGTAATAGAGTTCCGTTTGGCACCCTTCGACTACGGAACCCTTAAAAGTATGCTTTACTAACCTTTAAAATTTACCAACCTTTTTCATCCAGCTTCCAACTTCAGGCATTCCAGTTAACCTAGGACTGGTCACTACGGAGTTAATGACTTCAGGCAGGACTTCTTGAAATGCTTTCTTTTCGGTGTTCATGTCAAAAGTTGGTATTCTAGATCCATCTGTACTCCTATGCATATGTCTTAAATGGTTGTAAAACGATGTATTACGACGGAGTAATGTAGCCATCTCTGACTAGTCAGGTACAGTCACGTACAAAAAATGAGGAAATATAAAATGTTACTGAAATATATAGCTACTGCAAGTTTCTCAGAGTCATTTGTTAGGTAGAAAACATGCATTAATAATAATATTGTGTATAACTTACCTACTAGGTACCTATGTAGACTTTGGCTTTGCTCGCTTGAATTTTGGAAAACAACTCCATACCGTAACAATTGGGTGTTTATTTTAATTATATCACAGGTCATAAAATAGCATTGTCAATGATAGTCTGGACTGGGCTGGACGATTATTTTTCAACTCCCGTATAAAGAGTGTTGTTATAAGTCTGATAATATCAGACTCTAAGACTGTGGAACGAACTATTGTAAAGTACAATCAACAGTATTCTATTTTTTTAAATAATTATTACATAAAAAAATAAGTTAGATTAAAATTGCTCGTAGTCTTATAGGCTAGATTGTAATTAATTATTAAGAACCTGGTTCTTTTTGATAAAGGATAAAAAAAAAACAGTGGCACTCCGGGAGTGCCAACAGAAGCGATAACTCGAAAAAAAAAATTGGCACCGCGGTAATCAATGCAATGATGTCTTTTACTCCATGCACAGCAGTAATCAACGCGTTGATGTCTTTTTAAAGGTCAAAAGCTGGTGTCATTACGGTGTCGCGAAATCAATGGTTTAATTCCATCTCAAAAATGCCCAACGCGCCTAAAGAAGTTGTCAATCAGTCTGTCGCATCCTATCTCCCGAACGGGGTGTCCGATTTCAATGCGTTTTTTTTAGCAGGCTGGTTTAATCGGAGGGTTCTTAGCTTCGTTTCATGAAAATCTGTTTTGCCATTTTTGTCATGGTTTGGACTGGGCTGGATGATGATTTATAAACTCCCGTTAAAAGAGTGGAAGCCGACCCCAACATAGTTGGGAAAAAGCTAGGCAGATGATGATGTACTCTTCGTCTAGAAAACTTGTTCAGTTTACAATAGAAAGGAATAGTTGTTGTTGATGAATGTAAGTCTTGACTTGAGGCTTGTTTTCTTGATTTTTGTATAGGTAGCAAAAGTTTTATGATAATTTCAGTGTTTCCTAAAGCCAGATAGAGAGTTTTCTAGCTATAAGAGTAGGAGAAGACCAAAAATACGATGGATGGACTGTGTGAAAGATGATATGGCTAGAAAGGGGGTGACTACTGAGGGGACGACTAATAAAGAAGTATTGAAGAAAAAGAAATGTTGGGCCGATCCTAAACAGGATAAGGGCAAGAGAATTTGAGCCTTATATCCAAGTTCGGGAACAATAATTTTCACAATATTACCACATTGCAAACAAATACTCTACTGGAAACAGTTTTAAAGCTGGTGTCGCGAAATCAATGATTTAGTCCCGTGTCAAAAGTGCCCAACGCTCCTAAAGAAGTTATCACTTCAAAAAAACTTAAATACACAAAAAATTTCAAAAGAAGAAAAAATTTGGTTTCAATATCATTCAAATGATAGTTCGATTCAATTCAGTTTACTTAAGTAAAATGTTATTTACTTCTCAATTCACTTTCATTAATATTGCAGTTGGAAATATTTAATTAAACATCAAGTTGTTGGTTGAAAGGGATTGGACCATCCGATTCCGACTGAATAGGGACTCGATGCTCACACTTGTTACTTACACAATATTTACCCACTAAAGCCATCTTTTGAACACATGTTACGCCTTATATTAAACCAAATTATATATTACGTGACCCAAGACTCAGGATGCCTCCCTGCGAGACACCCCTTGCACATAACGGCCGCAACATAGCGGCCGCTAGATAATGGTCGCCAAATAACGTCCGCAAAATAACGGCCGCCACATAACGGCTGTCAAATAACGGCCGCCACATAACGGCCGCCAAATAACGGCTGCCACATAACGGCCGCCATTTAACGGCCGCCACATAACGGCCGCCACATAACGGCCGCTAGATAACGGCCGCTAAATAACGTCCGCCAAATAACGGCCGCCACATAACGGCCGTCAGCTAACGGCCGTCATTTCACGGCCGCCATTTGACGGCCGCCATTTAACGGCCGCCATTTAACGGCCGCCGTTTAACGGCCGCCACATAACGGCCGCCAAATAACGTCCGCCAAATAACGGCCGCCACATAACGGCCGTCAATTAACGACCGCCATTTAACGGCCGCCATATAAGGGCCGCCAAATAACAGCCGCCACATAACGGCGTCCACATAACGGCTGCCACATAACGGCCGCAATATAGCGGCCGCCACATAACGGCCGTCGAATAACGGCCGTCATTTAACAGCCGCCATTTAACGGCCGACACATAAAGGCCGCCACATAACGGCCGCCATTTAACGGCAGCCATTTTACGGCCGCTACATAACGGCCGCAACAAAGCGGCCGCTAGATAGCGGCCGTAACATAACGGCCGCCAAATAACGTCCGCCACATAGCGGCCGCTAGATAACGGCCGCCAAATTACGGCCGCCGCATAACGGCCGCCAAATAACGGCCGCCACATAACGGCCGCTAGATAACGGCCGCTAAATAACGTCCGCCAAATAACGGCCGCCACATAAGGGCCGTCAAATAATGGCTGTCATTTCACGGCCGCCATTCGACGGCCGCCGTTTAACGGCGGTTATGTGGCGGCCGTTATTTGGCGGCCGTTATATTGCGGCCGTTATTTGGCGGCCGTTATCTAGCGGCCGCTCTGTTGCGGTCGTTATTTGGCGGCCGTTATCTAGCGGCCGCTATGTTGCGGCCGTTATGTGTTATGGCATGGATGGATTAACTGAAGGTTGCAATTTAATGTTTTCCACGATGCGTTCACATGTTGTCGCCTTGTTCTCAATGGAATCTTCTACATACCCCTCTGCTACAGCACTCGACTTCCATCCTCCATGTTGCTTGAGAACAGTTAAGTCCGCTCCAGAATCTGCCAAAAGGGTAGCAGAAGTACGACGAAAACAATGTCCTGTATACAGATCGATATCTGGAAACTTCGAATAAGTAGCAATTTCTTGTGGCATGTTAGAAATTTTATTTTTTCCCATAACTTGTTTGAAGCACTTGCCATTTTGATAACGGATGAAAAACCGATTAGTCTTCATATAAGCAGGACGCAGGTCCAGGTATTTCTGTACAATAGTTTTGTATTCTCCTCGAATTACGAATCATCGGTCAATTTTTGTTTTTTTGTCTGTCAGCTTTACTAACAGTAAATTATCCGAGCGATTTTCGACGTTATTTTTATTATTATTCATAGCCACTATTATTCATTGCTACAACAAGCTCCATGTACTCCGAAAATTAAAGCCACCTGTAACAAAACCGAATGTGAATAAGACAAGTATCTATCGAAGTACAGATTACAATAATATGCGTATTTTAAAACACTATGGTTTTACTTTACTAATCCACCATATACATAGTTACTTACTTTTACGGCAAGAAAGACTTTGTCGGGTGCCTCATTAAGGAAAGTCTCCACGTTTTTGACCGAGAACGCTTTGGATTTTTTAGGTTTAAATCCTTTTCAGATACGCTATTAATTTCGAATGTGTCAAGTTTTACATCGTTATTAGAACTGACTTTTGATTTTAGCATTGAGTCGGTACTCCAAAGAGTGGAAGATTGTTTAGTTTTGGCTAAGTACTGGAAGTAGGCCAAAAACACAGATTCTGAAAAATTCTTGGCGCCTCTTGCATTTCTCCATTCAATAAAATTACCATAGGCTTTCATAATATATTTCTCCCACGATTTTGCAGGTACTTAATAGATTATCCGTCACATTTTTTGCGTCAGTTCTAATACTTTCAGGAGTTAATTCAATACTTTCACTGTCACTTGAAGAATTCATTTTTCAAAACATAACCATGAATTTCTAACAATCCGTGAAAATTTACGAAAACGCGGGCTGTCGTTCGCGCGTTTTTAATTTGATTTCTTTTTTTTATTATTCAGCCGGTGGCGCGACTTTGGGCCGTCGTACGTACAAGACAGTCTTTATTCAAACAATATTTGAGTTCGATTTCTTTGGCGCTGAAGACTAAGATGTACCAAATTCAAAAAGTGCGCGGCAAAGATAATTGCGGTGCACTTATAAAGCGGATTAAATTCTCATTACTGCCCGCTAAAAGTTTCTTATAGAAAACACCACTTTTGGGTGCACTTAAAGGCGAACCAAGTTGTCCTTTTCGAATAGATGGAATGAAAACGTACAAAATACACTAGAGATGTTAAGTAAATACATAATAATAATAAACAATGTCAATATGAAGATTGATTAACTATAATTACAACTTAATTATGAAGTACTTCAATAGTTATTTATATTATACACAAATTTTCTGCAGTCAACTTATTTCGTAAACACAAATTTCTTAAACACAAAATTATTATAAAAACCGGCCAAGTGCGAGTCGGACTCGCACTCGAAGGGTTCCATACAATATTTAGCAAAATACGCCGAAAAAAATACACGTTTCCAATTTTTTTTTCTTTTTGGGAACCCTAAAAATATGTTGTGTTTAATATTGTACGCTGGTACGGAACTCGTCGTCTGCTCAAAAACGTTAATAATGCATTGAACATGGCTAAACTGTCAAAACGAAAGGCATTGCGATCGATTGCCATTTTACGTGCGTTACTCAACTACCCCACAAGTCTGTCAAATAACACAATTAAGTTTTTCCAAACATTTTTTTTTTAAATTTAGGCTAGGCTTGCATGAATTTTGTTGATATCTCGGTCGATAGGTAGGTATGTAGGTTGGTAGGTTGGTTGATAGGTAGATAGGTAGGTAGGTAGGTAGGTAGGAAGGTAGGTAGGAAGGTAGGTAGGAAGGTAGGTAGGAAGGTAGGTAAGTAGGAACCCTACCTACCCTACCTGGGTAGGTAGGGTAGGTAGGGTAGGTAGGGTAGGTAGGGTAGGTAGGGTAGGTAAGGTAGGGTAGGTAGGGTAGGTAGGGTAGGTAAGGTAGGGTAGGTAGGGTAGGTAGGGGTAAGTAGGGTAGGTATGGGTAAGTAGGGTAGGTAGGGGTAAGTAGGGTAGGTAGGTAGGAAGATAGGTACATGTTCTGGGTCGTTGCTACCGTAGTATTCTTTGAAGAAAGCGCGTTGTGCGTCGTTGCAGTGCTGCAGGGCTGTTACGGCCACCAAGAAACATTTACCTTCTTGGATATCTCTGCTTGTCTTTCCTGTCACGTTATCGTTGACGCAGACGTCCATCTAATCATACTTGTAAGAAAAACAAAGTTACGAAACGTAATCTTTCTCCTAACCTTATCTAGGTTCAAATTTCTTTAGGTCACTCAATTTTATTCATAAGATTCTGCAACTTGAATATTAATTAAAGCTTATTTCTCTTATAAAACAACACTTAGGAATCTGTATTTTTGGTCATTGTAACTTCTTTAGGAAAATTAATTTTTGTATAGGAAAGAAATTAAGGAGTTTTTAATAGGGAAATCTTGAAATGAAAATTTATCAGCGTGACTACCACCACCCCACTTATAGCATGGTATATCTCGTAAACTACTGAATTAATAGTTTTGAATTTTGGATACTAATTTTCTATGTAGGTTTGAGGAAATCGACAACCTCTTCAAACTTGGAATCAACATTCAAAGTCCTGTTGAACGAGCGCGCGAAAGTTATCATAATTGATTTCTCGGTAAATGCAAATGTTTCAATTCTGTTTATTTTACGAAATGAATAACGTAAGGGTAGGTACTAATTATTTGTATACTTAGAATAGTTGCAGCATGCCCCCTTTTTTGGCGCTCATGATGGTCCTGCTGAAGTGAGCGTGACTACCGACCACCTACAAAGTCGAGTTTCTCCCACTGCATGGACGTATCGAAAATCATCTAATGTTTTTTAATACCACCTTTTCTGTAGTTAAATTGAAATGAAAAAAAAAAAACATGAAATTAAAACCATTGAAAATAGGTTGAATATTATTAATATGCACATTCGAAAAGTAAATAAATCTATAATATTATGTAATAAATTACATGCGCGAAGGAGGAGGAGGAACGCGTGAGGGAGAGGCAAATTTCACGCCCGCGCCCTCACGCCCCTAACCGCCGCAGGTGACGCTCTGGGCGTCGGGAGTCGCAGGCCGATTCCCGGCCACCGTAGGCATGGGCTTGCGGACGGCGAGCAATGGGTAGCTCGCCATCCGATAAGGACCAGGCCTGGGTCGACGGCTCGTTGTGTTCCACGCGAGCCTCAACGAGATATCAGCAGAACTGACGGGGTCCGATAGGGCCGATGCTTGCCGGGGTTTCGGTTATTTTCGGTTTTTCCTCGATCATAATTTTTAATATTTATATAGCCGTGCTTGGGGGAGGCCCATGTTCAGCAGTGGACGTCTTTTGGCTGAAAAGATGTTGATGATAAATATTTATAGTTGTGCGCCTAATCACAAATATAGCAATGGCTACAAAACACTTTGCTGACATAAAATAAGCAGGCGTTTTCTATGAAAATTTTAGTAAGATAAAATAAATAAAACCACTGTCTCTAAAATAATGATATTTTACAACACGTACGCAATTTGCACTATTCGTACAAAAGTTTTCATAAAAAACAGTAGCGTTTATCTTTTCTGAGTACATGTTCTTTGTGGCTCTGCTAGAGAGTATGCTCTGCAGCAGAGCCACAACCAATGTCTATTTTATCATTACTTTTTCTTTTTTTTGGGTGGGCAGTTATCAAATAACTTCTCCCGCTCTGAAGTTATTTGATAATTGTCGTGTCAGACTCTTACTGACTAAAACCCACCCGTGTTCCTTCAGTTGCCTATATTGCCAGGGGCCACGGTAACCCTTTCGGACAGTAACCGAAACCCCGGCAAGCATCGGCCCTATCGGACCCCGTCAGTTCTGCTGATATCTCGTTGAGGCTCGCGTGGAACACAACGAGCCGTCGACCCAGGCCTGGTCCTTATCGGATGGCGAGCTACTCATTGCTCACCGTCCGCAAGCCCATGCCTACGGTGGCCGGAAATCGGCCTGCGACTCCCGACGCACAGAGCGTCACCTGCGGCGGTTAGGGGCGTGAGGGCGTGAAATTTGCGTCTCCCTCACGCGTTCCGCCTCCTCATTCGCGCATTACTGCTTCGCAGAAGGAGGTGACGGCCTCCCATGCCTTCTCGCTCCAAACCATGGCCTGGACCAGGGCCGGACGCGAGACATCACCGCCGCCGATCGCATCCACGAGGACACCGTCATCGATAGCTGAGGCGTTGATCACGTAGCCTGTTCATGCAGACCGCGCGGAAGGTGTTGGTTCGATTCCCAACAGATCCGTTTGCCAAATATGAAGAGGGTTTATCCTAAAAGTTGGCAACGTTGTAAATAGCAGTCAAATATTTAACTTTTGCGACCTCACTTGTCTTTCGCTCGCTTTACATTCTTATGCTTTTCTGCATATGTCGACAAAGTAACTCAGAGGCGTAGTGATTTTTAAAGCAAATTAGGGGGGCGCGTATGTAAAAAGGTTGGGAACCTCTCTAGCATAATGAAGAAAAGTGTCACGAAGTGCTGGAGTGAACGAAATTTCAAACTTTTAACATGAACACGGAAAGAAAGCATTTCTGTATGTCCTGCCTAAAGTCACTAACTCCGTGGTAACCGGTCCTAAGTTAACAGAAATGCCAGAAGTTCGAGGCTGGATGAAAGAGGTTAGAAAGTAAAATTTCACAAATTTAAAAATCAAAGGGGCTTTCATGAAAACATTTTATAGTCAATTTGAGACTTTAAAACTATTTTATATATCTTTAAACGCTGTTTTACCACTTTTGAAAAACTCTTCATAGATTGATTTGCAACACGATATCTTCCTACTTATAAAGGTTGCCATAGTGTTCCCAGTTCAAAAATGTATCCTGTACCTATCTCTTCAGATGTGAACGTGGTGTGATATTTGGACGTAGGTACATATTATTAATTTTTGTTTCAGCTATAAGAATATGCATTGGTGGAGGAAAACAAGGCAGAGGATTAATGGCTTTAGTTGTATACAGAATGTTTGAACCCGATAAGTTCTCAGAAAAAGCCACAGCATTCCTCTCTCTTAGTCTGGTGTTAAGAAATGGTAAATCATTAACCGATTTCCAAAAAGGAGGAGGTTCTATGTTCGTCTACATGCTTTTTTATGTCTGTCCATAGATATTTTCATCAATTGTGGATCGATATTTGAAAATTCTTTTTCGGAGTGGAAATTGCTTCTTGATTCTGACAGACATACTCCTTGAAATTTCAAAAGTGCCTGTAAATGGATTAATTGAAATAAATGCTTTGAGATTGAGTTATATTCAATGCTATACTGTGCAATATTGTAAATGGATCTCTGGTATCAGAATAAGGCAACAATTGAGATTTGTAAAACTCGATACAATTATGTAATATTGTTTAACTGAAATTGCAAAGTATATCAAACTCTCACGAATGCTGCTTAACTCTGTGGTATCTCTTTCTCGTTACTAAAAGCAGAACGACGAGCATCGGTAACCTGAACGAATAGTTACCGGTTTTTCATTCGGCGATAAGGTTGATTGTATTGGTTATAATTGGCACATTTCACCGCTCCGCTCCAGTGGATAGGCAGCCTTATGGCCGTTTTCACCATCGTTCCCTCAAAAACTTCCTTACTAAGGGTCTCTTAATCTAAGAGACTCCTTATATCTGCCCCATACCTAAGTTTGTTTTCACCAGATTAACCACCACCTACGGAAAACGGAATATTTTGATGCGACTTTTTTAATGAGTAAAATTGATTATGTGATGAAAAATGTATCCGTTATATAGTTTACTCTCTCTCTAGTCTTGATTTAGGACTACATTTCACCAAATAATTTATGGGTCTACCCTTTATAGCAGAACTTTTTATGTCACAAAATTATTTTGCATAACAGCGCATAGCATAAACTTAATTTCGCAGAAAATCGTTTGGCATACACTCATTTATAATACATTAAAAACGCATAATTTTGTAAGTCAGAATCATCTTTAGGCATAAATTTCATATCCATAATAATTAAAAGTAGAACCATCATATTGCAGAAAGTCATAAATTTCATATCCATGTATGCATCAAGCATGTAGAATGCAAACATGCAAAAAACACACACCATGCATGCAGCATGCAAGCAAGCATGCAGCATGCAAGCAAACATGCAGCATGCAAGCATGCATGGTTTCTGTCACTGCTCCGGCGCTGCGGGGCTCCGGCGGTCCCACGCGAGCTTCTCGTCGCAGATGGTTGTAACGCTCACCACAGCAGCTTCGGCTTGCTGGCCGGCTTAGCCGGCCAGCCTCAGCCGCGGCGGCGAGCGTTAAAACCACCTGCTCCTCAGCTCGCGGGCCGCCTCGCCCCTCTGCGCCTACGCGGGCTTAAATTACACTCTAGGGGTAGGGTAGACCCGGGGCTGCGTTGAAGCGGCTCCTGCCCAATCTGGGGGATCCAAACGCCTCCTGCTGGAGGCTCTACGCGGGGGTCGTGCGGTCCATGGCCCTTTACGGGGCGCCGGTGTGGGCGCGTTCAATAAGGCTGCGGCCAGCCCGCCGGTTGAACGCGTCCCAGAGGATCATGGCCATCCGGCTGGCCCGAGGATACAGCACGGTCTCCTGCGAGGCGGCGAGCCTCCTTGCCTTATTACCGCCATGGGATCTGGAGGCAAAGGTCCTCGCGCACATTTGGGAGTGGCGCGAGGAGGCGAGGCGCCGGGGCTTAGCTCCGCTGCCGCGAGAAATCGCGGCACAGCGGACAGAGCTCCGGCGGGATCTCATGGCGTCATGGAGAGTGCGATTGTCGAAATGTGTAGAAAAAAAAAACGATGTAGAAAAAAAAGATTAATTTTTAACGTTAATTTACTTAAATGATGAAAATATATTAAAATCTCGACCAACTTTATTTACGATCAATTCAGATATCTCATTTTTAAAGTTCGTTGAGACCATAAAAATAAATTGCGTGCTCTTGACCCGAATGACTGCTGATCGCAGAACTACTAGTTAATAATACATGTTTCTAGAAAATAGAACCTTGCTATTTATATTAGAAATATTTTTGATCTCCTTATTTTTTGTGTGTGACTGTATCTGACTAGTCAGAGCAATGGCTACTTTACTTCGTCATAATAAATTGTTTTTTAACCAGTTAAGACATATGCATAGGAGTACAGATGGATCTAGTGCACCAACTTTTAACATGAACACGGAAAGGAAAGCATTTCTAGAGGTCCTGCCTGAAGTTATTAACTCGGTAGTGACCAGTCCTATGTTAACTGAAATGCCTGAAGTCGGAAGCTGGATGAAAAAGGTTAGTAAATTAACTGGGCGGCAAAATTAAGTATCAAAATTGGTTGCAGGCCCGCGACTCCCTTAATTTTCTCAATTCTGTGTTTCCTTAGAGGTGGTATCAGCTCCAGGATTCCAGATCACGTAGAAACCAGCGATATGTGCTATGCTGAGAGATGCTAATGCGGTCGTGCACCATTTCCTTTATGTCCAACTGTATGTCCTGAAAGAAAATACTGCACCGTAAAACTGCCAGCAGCTTTCTTAATCAGATGTTCCTCTTTTTGTTACAGCTATTAGAATACACGTTGGGTGGAGGAAAATTAGGCAGAGGATTGATGGTGTCCATTGGATACAGAATGTTTGAAGAACCTGATAACTTCTCGGAAGAAACGCAGCATTCTGCTCGCGTTCTAGGCTGGTGTTCAGAAATGGTAAACCATTATTTATAACTAAATTTACATTTATTTGTCAGGCAATAGGTTCCCCTCTAATTAATGGAACTTATGTGCCGCTGTCAAACTCTTTGCGGCGTAATGTTATGTCGTAATAGCATGATCATTTTATTAAGCATCAATTTATTTTCCTCTAACCGGGACGCGATGAGTTCCGTCTCGGCTGTTTGTTGGTAATTCTAATGTATTAGAGACATGCAGCGTGATACGCCCCCCAGCTGGATGAACCGATAAGGCCTAAGTCCTAAGTCTAGCAGTAGACTCCGAAAGGCTGAGTTGATGTATCTTCTCTACAATCGCTATATTCTGCACTTAACTATCTAGAAAAACATTGAAAACAGATCAGTCCGATCCGCCAAGTCGAGCAAAACAAAGACAAAGGCACAGACAGCCGTACTATCTTTTCTCGAATCCATTCAGGACATTTTCGACCGCCTTTAACTTCGTTGTCAAATCAGTGACATAGAAGACTTAGTATAGTTATGTATATTCCCAAATTACATTCAATAAGAACTAGTAGTTTAAGAACTATTGCAGGTCATAGTTCCTTAATTTTGTCACTGACATATACTGACTTACTGACTCTCCGATCATCAAAATTCTAATGTACTTCTAGCCGACACACAAGGTTGAAATTTTGAACACAATTAGTGCCGCAAACGGCAATAGAATCTACATTCTGCATACCTACAATAAAATCTACCTAAAATTAGCGCTGCGCTTGATTTAATAAGGACTAATAAATAGTAGATTATTCTTATGTGATTATGTTGCTAAAGATGGCAAATAGATAGGTACTGAATACATTAACAGATTTGGTTTTACATTAGCTCTCACATCTTTTTACGGTAGAAGAACTACGTTGCGAGGCTTGAAATTTTTTACATTTTATATTTTTGATGAGATTTAGTTATCTTGACTTTAGTTAGATTAAATGTAATTTCAACAGATGCAGGTAAAATTTCTAATATTGGACGATATAGCAGATCATGCAACCATTCGACGTGGCAAGCCGTGCTGGCACCTCCAACCAAATGTCGGTCTCACCGGTATCAAGGACGCTTTACTCCTGTACCAATCCATGTTGGATGTACTGGATATTTACTTCGGGCGAACACCAATTTACGGTGACTTGTTAAAATATTTTAATGAGGTAAGTTATCATCTATAGGTATAGTAGTAGAAAGACAGTATGAATCTTTTCGATATGAGAAATATCCCTCAGAAGCCCTTATTTTAAATTCTTATTAGCGTGCGAATAGACTATAAATCCTACTTTGGTAGAGCGAATCGTATTGCGTGGGTTTTCATATTATGAATCCGTCATGTTAGAAAAGGAGTAGAATACTTATTTTATTTGGGGTTTCTTACTAAAACCTTTTTGTTTGAACAATCGGTTCTAAGTTGGTGTAAAGTTATCCTACTGTATTGCATTATTCCTTTTAATATCTTGAAGACAATCTCACTGGTTATGTTAAGTAGGTTTTGCTATATTGTGTCTCGTGGTTCAGTTGGGAAATCCATACTTTTATATCATACTAATATTATATATTAACTAGCGACCCGCCCCTGCTTCGCAAGGGTACAACATGTGAAGACGGTATTCTGTTCACGACACGTTGTGCACTAGTTCTGAGCAGTAACCTAACAAAAAGTACTAAATGATAAATGATTTTATTTCTGTAAATAGGTTTGTACAAACACTTTTACACGTCAATCATATTTTAAAAAACTAGATGAAGTCGGCGTTTCCTATCTGACTACTCTGAGAAGAAAGGCCGAAATAAACTCGGAGGTCACAGTCTCTTTTAAAATCCAGACAAAATCTTGGTCAGACCATGTGAAGACCATGTAGATTGGTGTCTGAAGTGGTCTTTTGAGGAAAGCATCACACAGATTGAGAGGGCCTGTCCAGTCAGTGCACGCATTTGTCAGTTATCGTGCAGCTCAACTCAGAATTTAAGGAGCTCAACGATTTGGCCACATAAATTACTCAAACTGCCAGACTATAATTAGAACGAACTGAGAAAAAATTAAAAACAAAACAAAAAGGAATGACCCACATAGTCTTCACATTCACAATAATTAAAATAATATAATACTTTAAACGTAAATATTCATGTCATTGTATACATAAAATTCATTAATGTCAATGTGTATATAAAAACCAGGAAATAATCTTGGTCAGAGCATTTCATTTGAGGACCATGTAGATTTGTGTCTGAAACGGTCTTTTGAGGAAAGAACCATACAGATTTGAGTGGACTTGTTCAGTCCGTGCATGCATTTGTCAGTTATCGTGTAGCTCAACTCAGAACTTAAAAGGAGCTCAATGATTCGACGAACAATACCATGACCTAGGCTTGCATGAATTCAAGATTGTTTTTTATTAGTATTAAATACGTACTTGTTTATGTATATATATACATAGCATATGGCCATGTCCATCTGGAATAATGTACCTTTTAAATGTTGATATCATTTTTCAAATAGGAGCTGTGGTTCCAGAGATTACCCTCCATATATTTCCATATATATATAAACTCACAAAATTCGCTCTCTCTCTATACAAGTATTTATCCAAACTTTAACACGTAAAATCGCGACAAAAAATCAGCTGTTCCCTACATTTTGACGAGTTATGCGAACATAAATGTAGGGAACAGCTGATTTCAGGTTTGTTCCTATAGTAAAAGTTGTTTATAATGGTGAGTAAAGTCACGTGTTTAAAAAAAAATCTGTACAACATCGATGACAAAAATGCGAAAGTATGTCCGTCACTTTTTCAGCCTTAGGAGTTTTTATACACAAAGTGAGTAATGTCGCAAATAGCTGTCACATATTTCGCTGCTTTGATTAATTTGGCGATATTACTGTATGGAAATAAGAAATATGGTTAACTAGTGAACTATCTTGATTGTGGAATGCAATAATTTATATAGTAACAACGAATGTTTAGTTTTATAAACTTTCCAAATGGCTTTTTTACACCTAAAACGGTTACACCATCAAATTCAGTTTTTACAATTGCAAGTAATTATTAATATTCTAGTTAGCTATATTTCTTATTTTCATGTAGAAATATTGCCAAATTAATCAAAACAGGTAGTAAATATTTGACAGCAATTTGCGACTTTGCCAACTTTTTGGATGAACGCTCATAAGGGCTGAGCGATTTGGATGAAATTTGCCACACGGATATGACCTGTGTTTGGATATAAGGAAGGTACTTTTTATCCTAGTAGTAGCAGTCCGTCCCCGTTGGAAAATTGCCGAACTCAATGCGAGCGAAGCCGCGACAGAAGCTAGTAAGGAATAATTCGTTTTTTTGTTGCAGTCTGTGTACCGAGCGATAGTGGGTGAACATTTAGATCTTTGGTCAACCTACAGCAAAGAAAACAACAATCTCGATGTATTCAACATGACGCTAGTTAATACTATTGCCATTAACAAGGCAGCATACTATACCTTCAAATTGCCGATATTTGTACCTCTGCTGTTAGTAAATAATGGAAAAAAGAAAGCTACTGAAGAATTAAGTAATATTTGTATGCAATTTGGAAGACTGATGCAATATCAGGTAAGAATATCAACTTATTTGACTATTCCTACAGAAAAAAAATGTCTTGGTAAAGAGTTTAATCATAATCATATTATTGCTGAGATTTATATTTAGGTGGCCTTTTTTTTGTTGGGTGGGAAATTATCAAATAACTTCTCCCGCTCTGGGGGGAGCGGGAGGGCGTGTCAGAATCTTACTGACTAAAACCCACCCGTGTTCCTTCGAATGCCCTATTGCCGGGGGCCACAATCTCCCTTTCGGTTTTCTTCGCACCCCGTCAATTCTGCTGACATCTCTTTGAGGCACGCGTGGAACACAACGCGCCGTCGACCCGGGCCTGGTCCTTATCTGACGGCGAGCTACCCATTGCTCACCGTCCGTAAGCCGTCGCCTACGGTGGCCGGGAATCGGCCTGCGACTCCCGACGCTCAGGGCGTCTCCTTTTGCGGCGATAAAGGGCGTGAGGTCGCGAAAATTGACATCTCCCTCACGCGTTCCGCCTCCTCCTTTGCAAGCATTACCGCTTTGCAGAAGGAGGTGACGGTCTCCCATTTCCTTTCGCTCCGTACCATGGCTTGAACCAGGGCCGGACGCGAAAGATCACCGCCACCAATCGCTTCGACGACGACACGGCGATGCTCCGCCCAAGTCGGGCAGACCTCCACCGTATGCTCCACCGTGTCCTCCGGGCGATCCACACAATGGTGACACCCGGGCGTTTCCTCCCGCCTGATCCTGAACAAGAACCTCCCGAAACAGCCGTGTCCGGTGAGAACCTGCGCCAAGCAGAAGGTGAGGACGCCGTAGCGCCTCTCTAGCCACTCCTCAAAGAGGGGTCTTATCGCCGCAATTGTGGCGTGCCCAGCGCTGGGTTGCGACAATCGCACTCTCCATGACGCCATGAGATCCCGCCGGAGCTCTGTCCACTGTGCCGTGATTTCTCGCGGCAGCGGAGTTAAGCTCCATAATCAACCAAAATGCGCTACTTGCTCGCATTTCAAAAAGCCAGACAAACACATAACAGGTGCTACTGACTGCCCGGCGAAAATAATGGCTGAGAAACGATACATTAATTCTATTGATTATGGAGGCGCCTAAGAGCGCCGTTTATAAGTTATTTTTAGACCTTATACTTATTTTTGTTTTCTATTTTTTTATTTATTATGATTAACACGCTAATTAATGACTTAGATAATTTCTCTGTATCTGAGTCAAAAGTTTGTGAAGTGGAACATTGCAAACAATATCTCTCCGACTATAAAACTCCGTTAACCGTACTAACACAAAATATTCGTAGCATATTTAAGAATTTTGATAGTTTTTGCACTTTTCAACAACGGATAAACATAAATTGTGACATAATTGTTTTGACCGAATGTTGGCTTGCCAAGCAGTATAACATACCACTAATCACGGGATATAATATGTACAAAAGTAGTATAAATTACAATCAAAATGATGGGGTGATAGTTTATGTCAGAAATCATCTCAATGTCTCCGTTGAGGAACCTAATATGGTCGACTGTAACAGTTTGTTAATAAAAATTGGATCAGAATTTGCGATATTAGCAATATATCGACCTCCTTCCTTTAAAAATATCAGCAATTTTACTAACTCTCTGAATGACACCTGGCAAAACCTGTCATCCTTCAAAAACACGATTTTAATTGGTGATATTAACATTAATATTCTTCCAGGACATACTGATGCATCTGCTCAGGAATACCTGAACCTATGCGCCTTTCATGGCTTGCTCCCCGCACACAATTTTCCTACACATCAAAGTGGCTCCTGCTTGGACCATATCATGCTTAAATCAAATTTCCCTTCACTTGCACTTGTTGTTAACTCAACAATAACCGATCACAATGCTGCTCTATTAATCATAAACTGTAAATTACCTAAAAACAACATTCGCACAATTTCTAAACTAAACATAAATAAACTTGAAGAAGATTTACGCGTCATCAACTTTGATCCAGTCTACAATTCTCCTGATCCGCAGTTTTGTATGTTGTACGTAATAGAAAATATACGACATGCAATTCAAAGAAATACAGACATATTAAGATTGAGCCGTAAAAATAGTAACATAAAACCCTGGATCACGACAGGTCTTATTCGTTGTATGAAACATAGAGATAAACTGCACATGAAGGCTAAATCTCATCCAGATAATGCAATACTGCAACTGTCGTACAAAAGGTATCGTAATTTCTGTAATGATCTTCTCAAGAAGGTTAAAAGCAACTACGATAAAACTGCACTGGAAAAGGCTGGAACAAATAGTAAACAGATTTGGAAATATATTAAAAATGTAACATACACCTCGAAACAAAATGAGTCATCTTCAGGTTTATTAAAAGCACACTCGACACCGCTGACATCTGCTAACTTAGCAAATAATTTCTTTGTTAACGTCGAAAAGAACCTGGCAGAAATAAATCGGGCTCAATCACACTTTCAAACAAGTACGCCTTTTGAATGTAACCCCACCTTAACATCCTTCGCCCTGCTAGATACTGACGAAACTGAGGTAGAAAGAATAATCATGACTTTGAAAGACGACTGTGCAGTTGGTTGGGATAATATATCAAATAAAATCATCAAACAATTCAAGAATATTTTAGTACCACCACTGACTTATATTTTCCGAATGTGCCTGTCTTTGGGTCTTTTTCCCGAGTGTCTCAAAAAAGCAGTTATTGTCCCTGTATACAAAACAGGCAGTAAACAGCAAGTAACAAATTATAGACCAATTTCTTTACTGCCTTCTATGTCAAAAATTTTGGAAAATATCATAAATAAAAGATTGTTTAAATATCTGGAGGATAAATCTATTTTGTCGGATCGTCAATATGGATTTAGACCTAAAGTTTCAACTGCCGATGCTGTACATCATCTGACTGACTATCTAGCTCAAGAACTTGACAAGGGTAACCACACAGTAGGAGTTTTCCTGGACCTCGCTAAAGCTTTTGACACAGTCTCCATTCCTATTCTATTGCGCAAGCTTGAGATGGTGGGCATAAGAGGCATTCAACTGAAACTTCTCAAAAGTTACTTAGAAGACCGAAGCCAGTGCGTTAAGATTGGCAATGTTCTCAGCGCAGACGAAAAAAACACGCCCTTTGGTGTGCCCCAAGGAAGTATTTTAGGGCCTACTCTTTTTTTGATATACATAAATGACCTTTGTAATCTAAACCTAGAGCACGGCACTATAATATCTTACGCTGACGACACTGCCCTCCTTTTTTCTGCTGAATCGGAACATGAAGTCTACAAGTTTGCGCAACACGGTTTTAATATGGTAAATAAGTGGCTTCAACATAACTCACTAACCCTAAATGCGACTAAGACAAATTATATTAAGTTTTCAATGTCCAAATATACATCTGTTTTGCCCTCAACGATGTATGCTCACTCTTGTATGGTCCCTGCGGATTGCCTGCTTACGTGTCCTAATATTAATATAACTAATAAAATACAATATCTAGGAATTGTAATAGATGAAACCCTATCTTTTAAACAACACATAGAAGCATTAAATAACAGAATGCGTAAACTAATATTCGTTTTCAAAAAACTACGTTATATTGCAGACCCAAAATTAATTAGGCAAGTTTACTTTGCTCTCTGTCAGTCAATTTTGACTTACTGCATTACCTCTTGGGGTGGAGCAGGTAAAAGTTTGCTACTACCGATTGAAAGAGCTCAAAGAGCAATTCTTAAGGTTTCTACTTGCCGCCCTTTCCTTTTTCCCACTAACCTACTCTATAAATCCTGTGAAGTACTAACAGCTCGACAGTTATTCATAATGAGCATCGTATTAAAACAACACGCAGCCCTCCCATATAGCACTGAATTTACTAAAAAAAGACGGAAAGACATAGTTTGCCCTACAAAAAGTACAAAACATGCCTTCGCAGCCAAATTTTTTGTCTTCCTAGGACCATTACTTTATAATAGACTAAATGCGAGAACTAACATTTATTCTCTAAATTATAATAATTGTAAAAGAACTCTTAAGGAAGCTCTTCAAAGTATGTCCTATGAAGATACAGAGAAACTATTAGTTGTACTTAAATAAAAATAAAAAATGTACTAATTAAGTTTAGCTAAGTAAGGATAGGTACTAAGATTTTAGCAAGTAGGATTTATTGTACTATTTACACCTTTTTACATACCTATTAGATGACTAGATTTTTATAACGAATGTGATTATTTAGAAATATTTATTATACCTTGCCTAGCCTGAAATACAGGATGACCTAGTTCAGGCACATAACATAATCGAATTTTTCGTAGATTTAAGCAAATTTGTATTTAGTGTTTTACCTTTTCAGCTGAATAAAGTTTTATTATTATTATTATTATAATCAGCATAATCAATCATCTTTAATTATTCAATCTTTTTTTTCTTACAAGGATGATTATATGGACGTCTACGTCAACGATAGCGTGACAGGAAAGACAAGCAGAGATATCCAAGAAGGCAAATGTACCTGGGTGGCCGTAACAGCGCTGCAGCACTGCAACGAAGCACAACGCGCTTTCTTCAAAGAACACTACGGTAGCGAAGACCCAGAGCATGTGAAGCGAATCAAGCAGCTTTATGACGAACTACACCTACCTCAATTGTATGAACAGTGTGAACATACGATGTATGATGATTTAATGCGCCGAATACACGCCTTACCGACTGCAGGGGACAGGAATTTCCTCTTAGAAATCTTAAACGCTACCTACAAACGAGTTTTTTAATGTTTCAGTTTTCCTATAATTTAATTAGGTACTGTGTGTCAAAATCATTACAAAACTTTTAGTGTAACTTATCAAACGAATACAAATTATGTAAAACATCTTGACTAAATGTTTTACATGACTCAAATATTCTTAAAAGAAGACAGTTGTGTTTAGGGTTACCATCCGTTCAGATTTGTCCGGCTTGATGTTTCCGAACTTTGTCTGGCTCATTAATTTGTCCGGATTTTTTGGCTTAGATGGAATACGAGTAATAAAACTTATTTAAGTAATATCAAATAAGTCTTTAATATTTATTACCTTCTCATTCATCTAAAAATAAAAAATGAGCCGTCGCGGGACGCCTGAAAGATGTGAAATATCGAAATTATTATGTATAGGTAATATGCATAAAAGGATAGTTTACGACAGGAAATAATATGGTCGGTCTGACCTGCCGCTATAGATGTTTCACATCAAAATATAAATTTTCTGTAACAATCAACTTGACGAGATCAAAAAATAATTGGATTTTGTGACTAAAATGTCCGGACTTTTATTTAAATGTCAGGCATTTTGTCAGCCCGTGTCGACGGCGCGTCGTGTTCCACGCACGCGGGGCCGTTAGGACCGATGCCTGCCGGGGGTGCAAAGAAAACCGATAGGGAGATCGTGGCCCCCGGCAAAAGAGCAACCGAAGGAACACGGGTGGGTTTTAGTCAGTAAGAGTCTGACACGCCCTCCCGCTCCGTCCGATGCGGGAGAAGTTATTTGATAATTTCCCACCCAAAAATAAAAAAAGACATTTTGTCAGGACTTTTCTAATTTCTAAATGGTAACCTTAGTTGTGTTTCCACAAATTGCGTACACAGATAATAATTATGAGTAATGAAGCGATTAACAAAGAAATTAGTGCATTTATTTGCATACGCATATTTAAAATAAAGTGAACTGTATAAATTAACGCTTTTTTATTTAAATAGGAAGGTTAGGAATTTAGTATACATCATCAAGTTAGCGAATCCTCAAGTTAGTAGCATAAACTTAAGCAAGCATAATTAGCTTATAACGTTCCTGTTGCTGGGACCTTGGACACTGGCCTCCTTCTGTCAGGGAGTGGGTCGTAATCCACCACGCGGGCTCAGTGCCGGTGGCTGATGAATTGTTGGTTCTTGAACATATCCGTTTCGTCACGGTGTTTTTCCTCACGGTTTTAAGAGCAGTGGTGATGAAATAAATTACACAAAGCATAGCGCCTGGGTGGGTTCGAATCCGTGACGTGCCGTAAGTCGCGGCCGTTATAAATGATATAAATTGATACTACAGACCGATCAGTATAATTTGTTCCTTGCTGTCATGTTGGCACCTTTACTTGACAAGCTTAGTTTCAATACTAATAGAGTTCAAAATAGCGACTGACAGAACAGTGCTGCCAATCGCGTCACAGACAAGCTGGAATGAACGCACACTACCCACTAACAGGGATTCCCAAACGGTGGGCCGCGCCTCCCTCGGGGGGCGTACAGTTCCCAATGGGCGGCGGCGCACAGTGGTTCGAAATCGACGCTCCGTGGACATTGAAATCAAAATTTCTTTAGACGAGAAATAAAAATCGGAATGGCTTTATTTCAGTATTATTTATAATATTTGGTAATATGACAGCTATAGACAGCACCATCTCCGAAAAAAAAAAATATTTAATATTTTTTTGTATGAAGAAAAACACAAAAGTCGTTTTTTCTCATAACTTAATAAAACTTAAAGCCTGCGGCTTACATGGGGTGTTGTCCTACATGAGGCGATTCCGAAATGCTATAACACGCACACCCATGCGCGCCGCTTCACTCACAGCAGAGTGTTGAATTTCGAGAAATTCAGTTAGAGATTTTTACGTTGATTTATGTGTGATCTTGAAAATATACAAAGTAATTGACTTTAGTTTGCTAATTTGATTAGTTATAATGAGAAATAATGGAATATACAATATAAAAATACTAAAAAAAACACTCAAATTGAGACTTACAATATAAATAGATTTTGCAATCTTTCTTATAATAATTTAATTCGGTGTTAGTAGATACACAGTTTGACTTCTTAATTAACATTAAAAAAAAAGTACAAAAACTTATAACTAATACAGAAAAATACTAAGAATAAGCAATTGTATAATTGAGAAATATATAAAATTTACACAAAAACATCAAACATTAAAATTTTGTCTACTGAGTTTCGTCATCGCTATCAAAGAATTCAAAATCAGAATCCATCATACTTGGCACCTCAACAAATTCAATGTTTTCCTTATCCATGGTATCCGGGTCAATTAAAAGAAGAGACTTCATTTCTTCAGTTAAATCATTTCTACTCTTATTTGTCAGTTTAGGTCGAATGCTTGACAAATATGGGTCTGAGGATACGATGAAACCATTAAAGATGTCATGGTTTGTCGCTCTGCGACAAAATTTCCGCGTATGATGTTCCCTGAGTTTTCTAAAATCTTTGTTTCGGGCCTCAGATGCCTCTTCTGATAGCTTTCCTATAGGCAAAATGTTGAAATGTTTTATTATTTCAGTTCCATGCAGCAGAAGTTTGTGGATACTGGAAGGCATGAAATACCAGCCATACAGTTCCACATACAGCTGCGCAGTTTCGTCGAGATAATTGGCAAACAAATCAATATTAATAGACTGTCCTGATGATACAACACGGAGAATAGTTGCGAATTTTTGGATGAGCTCCTGACTCAATCCAGTGATATTTGCAGTCTTCTCAGGACACTGGAAAAAATTTCTAGCCGTGTTGCCATCATTCGTGGTCCCAGCACCTTTATATAAAAAATACTGATATGAGAACATTATAAGATAAGTTTTATAGTATTACACTAACTAAAAAACCCTTTGATATTATACAAAATAAATAAATCAACTAACCTTGTTTTACGATATCCACCAGGAGTCCCATTTCCTCTCGAAATTTTCGCTGTATCGTCTGTTTGCGACTTTTCAAAGCTGCTTTACTAGCTTCATCTCTGGCTTGCCATTTTTTTAAATCTAATCGGTAAGCGATATGCAGCAGGCATTCCATGGATGTGATCCATGCATGCAAAGTCGACAAACCGTACTTGTAAATATCAGATGATACAGATTTCCTAAAATATGAATAAAAAGGTTAAAAGTGTTTTTCAATAAGAAAAAAATAAAAAAAATTAACATACATTTCCAATATTCAACTTATATGTGAATCTTCTCCAAATCATTCATTTCACTTGGTACAGCTTTACAGATGTCACATGTTTGCATCGAGGTTTGTGACAGGTGAGACGTTATTTTGCCATCTATCATGGTCATTAACATTGAATGTTTAACTTGTATATTATTTTCAATGATAGATGGCTTCAATGCTTTAATTTCAGCATCGATCAAACCCATTTCCTCCTTCATGTCCAACTTATTTTCGCTGACAAACTTGAAATAAATTTGTCTGCAAAGCATTGTAGAAGAAGGTTTTGGGTTTTCCCAGACCAAATCCTCACCACACATCAATTGCAAGGGTACAAAAGAGCTCATGAAAACACTAGAGTCGTCTTCATCTGCATTCATGCATTGCTTGTAGTTGCTTTGATTTGACGCACCATCGAAGCCCCATTTGCAGATTAAGATCAGTTCTTTATCTTGCAAATGGTCCAAGTTTAATGTTTTGGCAAGTCGAGTGACAGTGATGTCCAAAATAGCTTGAAGTTTTACTTTAACTCCTCGTTCGGTCACTTCAATATCGCTCTCAGGAGGATAGCATGCCTTCTTGGCATTTAAAACCGAATAATATGATGGGTACAAATCTACACCACTTTCTTTCGCAGTTTTCCTTAAAGTTATATACTGCCACTTCGACAATTTCAAAGAAATAAATATACCCAACGCTTTCTCTGCTGAATACTTGTTAGTAGTTGTCTTGCCTTTCAAAAAATTCTTGATCTCTGCTGCTTTTTCAGGATGCTCGGTAATATATTTTATTAAATCTTTCACGTCCTCATTCTCCTCACCACATCTCACTGCAGTAGCATATGCAAGTTCCTGAGAGTCGTGCGTTAAAAGTTCTTCTATTCTTCTGTTTTTGGCATAATTCTGAGAAAGGTTTTCTTGGGCTCCTTTTTAGTGTTGTAGTGCTAACAGTACATGTAGTTACTTTGGACGTGGATGCACCATCATTTATACCACTAGCACTTGAGGTTGAAGGTTCAACAGTATCAGTAACAGAGTCGATTGATACCAATCCAATTTCTTCACTTTGTACAAATCTGTCTTTAATGAAGTTGGGCCATTTGATCTCTTTTTCTAGCCATGTCTCATACTTCTTGACAAATGTATGCATTGTTCGATTACACGATTTCCAATTTCTATGCAAAACACACATATACACTTGACAAAACTGTTTTAATTTTTTTTATTTTTTTTTCAGACAAATTTGTCGCTTTGGTTAGAAGTGCTTCTAACAAAATACTAGGCTGCGAAAAGCAACTTTTTGTTTTCACAAATATGAATATGTCCAAATTTGTATAAAATCCTTCCATGATAATAAGTAAGTACGTAAGCAAGAAGTTAATGTTATAGCGCGAACAGTTGCTAAAAAAAACTAATGATTTTGACGATGTTGTCCCTATTTATATAAAAGTACCCTCTTAATCGTATCTTAATTAATAGTAGTTAGTTAAACACTTCGTAAAAATAGCCCTTAACTAATGTATCTTAACTCGTTAACAATATTTGCAATATGCACTAATGAGATGAGACTAAATTACCATCATAAGTTAATTAGCATGCATTAAGCATTGATTTCCTGCTAAACTTGAGATTACGAATAGCTTACATCAAACAATCATTACTATGTAATTATCGTTGCCCATTGGTATGTGCACCTATCCCAAAGATATCAAATAATATAGTATTAAATTCCTTCGAGAAATCCACTGAATTTCTTGAAGTTCATTACTCTGCTCTGAGTGAAGTGGTGAAATAATATATTTCTCAATTATACAATTGCTTATTCTTAGTATTTTTCTGTATTAGTTATAAGTTTTTGTACTTTTTTTTTAATGTTAATTAAGAAGTCAAACTGTTTATCTACTAACACCGAATTAAATTATTATAAGAAAGATTGCAAAATCTATTTATATTGTAAGTCTCAATTTGAGTGTTTTTTTTAGTATTTTTATATTGTATATTCCATTATTTCTCATTATAACTAATCAAATTAGCAAACTAAAGTCAATTACTTTGTATATTTTCAAGATCACACATAAATCAACGTAAAAATCTCTAACTGAAGTTCTCGAAATTCAACACTCTGCTGTGAGTGAAGCGGCGCGCATGGGTGTGCGTGTTATAGCATTTCGGAATCGCCTCATGTAGGACAACACCCCATGTAAGCCGCAGGCTTTAAGTTTTATTAAGTTATGAGAAAAAACGACTTTTGTGTTTTTCTTCATACAAAAAAATATTAAATATTTTTTTTTTCGGAGATGGTGCTGTCTATAGCTGTCATATTACCAAATATTATAAATAATACTGAAATAAAGCCATTCCGATTTTTATTTCTCGTCTAAAGAAATTTTGATTTCAATGTCCACGGAGCGTCGATTTCGAACCACTGTGCGGCGGCTCTAATAATAGACTATTATATCTTGGTTTAGAAAAGGTTAAGGCTAGTTTTTAAAACCCGAACGTTTCATAATATTGTAGGTAGGTACTGTAAAATGAGGTTCAGCTTTTCTGCATAAGTCGACAAAATAAGTTTTCCTACTTTTGTATGAATGGACTAAAGAAAACCGAACATATCCGAGGCCGCGTGAATTAAGAGTTTATACAAAATTCGGAGAGTTTATAAAAATAAATTTATTTAACTGACAGAGTGACAGTAAAGATAATAATAATCTAATCCTAAAGATACAAGGTACTTATAGCTAAATTATGCTAAGACGACAATTTTGCATGACGACAATGTCCTACATTATAATTACTTACTCACTAGATTTGGAAGAAGCTGTACTGCTGACAAAGCTAATTTTAGTAGGGTTACCACACTTAACTCGTGCCACAATTTTCGTTCTCACTTTGCTCGCTCTTCCAATCTACATTCTCTTGATTTTTTAAATTTTCTGCATACTAAATCGACAAAGTACCTAACTCCTGTTTCTGTACGAATGTTCATAACAAAAATGTAACGAATCCGAAATTGTACAACATTTTTTGAGCTTGCTTTGCTCGCTCGTACATTATGCATTCTCATAATTCTTGAGTTTTTCTGCAAAATTCGACAAAGTAACTTCTATTGCTGTTTGAATGATCAAAAGCAATTCTTTAACCTATCCAAGGGGGTGTAAACATTTTCGACCTCACTTTCGCTCGCTTTAAATTCTTATGCTTTTTTGCATATGTTGACAAAGTAACTTAGAGGCGTAGTGATTTTTAAAGCAAATTGGGGGGCGAGTATGTTAAAAGGTTGGGAACCACTCGAGCATAATGAAGAAAAAGTGCGAGGGGTGGGCCGAGCTAAGTGTTGGAGGGATCGAAACTTCAAACTTTTAACATGAACACGGAAAGAAAGCATTTCTGTATGTCTTGCCTAAAGTCACTAACTCCGTGGTAACCGGTCCTAAGTTAACAGAAATGCCAGAAGTTCGAGGCAGGATGGAAAAGGTCAGAAAGTAAAATTTCACAAATTTAAAAATCAAAGGGGTTTTCATGAAAACATTTTATAGTCAATTCGAGACTTTAAAACCATTTTATATATATTTAAACGCTGTTTTACCACTTTGGAAAAACTCTTCATAGATAGATTTGTAACACGATATCTTCCTACTTGTAAAGGTTGCCATAGTGTTCCCATTTAAAAAATGTATCCTGTACCTATCACTTCAGATATAGACACATATTATTAATTTTTGTTTCAGCTATTAGAATATGCATTGGTGGAGGAAAACAAGGCAGCGAATTAATGGTTTCAGTTGCATACAGACTGTTTGAACCCGATAAGTTTTCAGACGAATCACAGCATTCTGCTCGTGTTCTAGGCACGTTATCTTCTATAATTTTAAACGATTGTGTTACTGCACCCTGAATGTCGATGACATTTTTTATTTCAATCTAATGGTAATATTTTCCCTTTTTAAAAGTATAGAAAAAATGTTGAACTTATGCATATATTTCTATCATATTATTTTATTTAGTTTTGACCTTCGCAAGCATAATGATGCTTTTTGCAACTTTAGATATTATTCGTTTAGAAGAGGGCAATGCCCTATAATATGAACTTGGTAAATTCAAACTCAAATAAGGGTTCTAGCATAGGTAACTACTTTGTATATTCCAAAATTATAATGTTATACAGGGCGGCCAACTAGAATTTATACAACTTTTTTTGGCCACCATTTTGATTTGGCACCAATAAATACGGTTGTTTGATATACACAATTTAGTTAAAATGTGGCAAATTCACTGCGCACCATTTTTAAGATCATGTCTACGACACTATCTTCAGTAAATTTATCCTAAAGTTCCTAATTGGATTAAAAACGACCCAATTCTTTTCAATAAATCAGTAAGAGTAGGTACCTAACTAATCCCATTTTGATCATAATTGAAAATAAACCTTTTTGACCACGTAGGCAACCCCTAAACTCACTTTGTTTGACTGGTTCGGTGGAGTAATTACATCATTCTTTGAACAGGCTACCTGAATAGGACAGGGTGCTGCTGTTATTGTGACTGGCATTCGCAACAATGATAAGATTTAAAAAAAATTGGTGTCAATCCGGGAGTGCCGACAGAAGTGAATACTTGAACAAGATCGCCTTGGTGGAAGAAAAATACTTGTATAGAACAGTGGTCCGTAACATTATCTAAATAAAGAGCACAATCGCGTTTACAAAAATGAGGTGTCGTCATGATGTCGCGAAATCAATGGTTTATTTAGTCCCATCTCAAAAATGCCCAACGATAATTAACTTGTTTTTCAGTTTCGTGTTCAGTAAGTTGTAGATAAAAAAGTATTTATGGCGGTTCCAAGCCCGTAAAAGTATAAAGGGAAAATTATAATAACTTTTAGTTAATTATTGTGTTTCGTTAACTCGTTGTAGTTGTCACTTTATCAGCTGTAGCAGGAGGGTCAACGATCGCGGGTCGATAGCGCCAGTCGCGCGCCGTCGGTCGTTTGCGCTGTAGCTATTCCTAGTAAGTATTACATAGTTAAAGCAATGGCACGTAACATTTCATCGGAGAGGCAACCGGATGGCGAGTGGTAATCTGAGTCTTTAAGTGGTACCGGACCCCCCGTACCGTCCGAATGGACCCCAGATGGACGGAAGTGGAGATATGGGGGATGGACGCTAAACATTTTTTTAAGTGAGGCGCGTTGGGCATTTTTGAGATAGGACTAAACCATGAATTTCGCGACACTATGACGACACCTCATTTTTGTAAACGCAATTGTGCTTTTTATTCATATTATGTTACGGATCAATGTTCTATGCAAGTATTTTTACTTTAAAGGTTTTGTAAACGCGATTGTGCTCTTTATTTATTTATTATGTTACGGATCAATGTCCTATGCAAGTTTTTTTCTTCCACCAAGGCGATCTTGTTCAAGTTTCACTTCTATCGGCACTCCCGGAGTGCCACCACTTTTTTTTGACATGGCATTCAAAATTTAAGCTCTATTATGTGCAAGGAATTTGTGTGTATCCGGTTGCCACCCAATCTCGTTATAATTGAAATAATGTCTTACGCTGTATATAATTCTTGAAACTCCTTACCGATGATTTATCACCGAAAATGAGGGTGAGATTTATCAAAATCAGATAGCATTGATACACACAAATTCTTTGCACATAAAAGATATTATTGCATTCTTTATTGCATTCCATATATATATATATATATGGAATGCAATAAAGAATTTAGAATTGAGTTAAGAATCCTGAGTGCAGCGAGGGATTCAAGCGCGTGTTAGAAAGTGGATGAAAACTACATTTATAGGCATTGATATCACTTAATTATCGAGCTTTGAGTGTCAGAATGGTTACTAGTTATTTATTATGTATGTACCTAAGTATTTTTGAAAATTGGGTGTAGGGAAAGGATTTTATGAAGAAAAGCACATAAAGACAAGACTAGGCATTTATTTCAATTAGGCTTGTCAATAAATAGGTAGGTAGGTATCGTTAGTCAGAAAGCTAGTTATCTGTTTCAAATCTAGATCTTCATGGAAAAGATGGATAAGAAACTCTATGGAAGCTTGTTTTAAAGTATTTTAAAAACACATTTTTACATTAGTATATATTGTTGCTATCACATTAATCTCTTGGACATTTGAGAAATAGTCTCGCAAAGAAACAGAACGAATATTACCTAATTCGATTTTACGCATAATATTCCAACACATATAGGAAAACATAAACATCAGTAATAATAAAGAAATATAATCAATTAACTTACATGAACCTTATAGGTAGTCGATCTTTCACCACACTTAAATAAAAAAGTCCCAGAATTAGCGGGTACACATATTTTTGGTGTATCTTACCCAATTCATATTATCATTCTCACCATTTTAGACCAATCATAGATGGTCCTATATAAATGCTAAATAATTTCTCACCTAAGTAATAATTAACAAATCTTATGTAGTGGAACTATCTTAAAACTTAATAAGATTATTTTGCAATTTAGTAGGTATGTATTTGTAATCTCTAAGTAAAATATCATAATATAATTACATCAATTGGATGTTCCGAAAATCGTTTGAAACACCAATTTAACACCATGTTACTTTAAATTGCAATATAAAATCGTGTTAAATATTATTAGCACCTTATTAATTATTACATAATCATTTATTGTAATGATAAGATAATAAACATTTATTTTGATCTATCTATACCACAAGTCATGACTTGTTCGAAAACTCAAGCATCTTTGTTTGTGAAACAGCCTTTAAAGTCACATTAAAAACCATTTGTTTAAAATATATCTGCACGGTAATATTATTATACAGTAGTGAAAAAGGCTCTTTCAAACAGGCGCGACACGCGACGCGACACAAAGACGCCGCTCGTCGCGCGACGAGCGGTGTCTTTGTGTCGCGCCTGTTTGAAAGACCCTTAACTCGGCCGCATGATAGAAATAAATGCCTACAGCCGCGCGGTACGTAAACATGCGTTAGGGATGCCCGTCTCCAGCATTTTAATTACATTTGCCTACTTTCTGTTTCTATTTAGTTTTGTGATTGTAAATATCCTTTTTATATAAATAAATTAAATACTTTGTATATTGAATAGGAAGTGTTCAATAAAAATTCGTGTTGTTTTTTGATTGGTAGATTTAATTAAAAAAACATGTTTTTGTTTGAAAAACAAATCCGGCTTATAAATTTGCGACCGAAAAATATGTGCGCCTCGACTGAGTCGTACGAAATGCTTTATTGTTAAATTTTAAAGTATAATAAATCCGCATTCTTATATAAAGCTTAATTAAAAATTGTTTTGGGAAACATAGTATATTCATACACACAGATAATAAACAAATATTATTAATAATAAAATACCACGCCTTTACTTTGAATTATGCAAACTAACAAAACACACATGCAGCGAAGTTTTAACACAAGCGTAAGTAGGTAGGTACCTACCGTATCATGATTCATTCAGAACCGCATATAACTACCTATTTCACTCGTCTCAATAACTTTCCGTTACTCTATTCGCTTTATTTATTAATCCAAACACCTTTTTTTTCGTGAGATAAAAGGAAATACTTATCCGTAAAGACACACATTATGTACCTACCTACTAGTAAGTAAAATTATTTTATAGTCTTACCTTTCAGAGTTTCCAGGTAATTTAAAAAAACTTATGTCTGGATGCGTTATTGACGAATTCATACAACCAAAAACAGCAAAATATTTCCTACTCGTCATATTAACTGATTTTTAGAGAAAAAATCGCGCGGTTATCGTTGAAAAAACAACACACCGTCCGTTCGACACTGCGGTACAGCCGTGACTGTCTGCGCCCCGAGCGCACCACGAGATCGAGGCGCGTAGGTATAGCTCGCGTTTCGTCCGTTTGTATGAAGTTGGAGTACTGTATTATAATATTACCGTGATATCTGTCTATGAAATATCATTTATAGAAATGCACATAAAATATTAGTCTCTAGGTATATTCCTAGACCTAGCTAAAGGCTCTTTCAAACAGGCGCGACACGCGACGCGACACAAAGACACCGCACGTCGCGTCGCGCGACGAGCGGTGTCTTTGTGTCGTACCTTTGTGTCGCCTACCTGTTTGTAGGAGCCTTAAGGCCTTTGACACTGTCTCTGTACCCATCTTCCTGAACAAACTTAGGAATTCTTACAGAAACAACAAAAAACTTCGTTTACAGAAGATTCATCGTGTTTGGGCTTATTTCATTCACCTTGATGAGAATTTTAGCCCTAGCTGGGGCACTTCCGTCTCCATCGTCAGACCCCGATGACAGTCATAACTGTCATCGAGGGTCTGACGATGGAGACGGAAGGTTGTTGAGGTTGAAGGAACTCCTTACTTGGGGAAAATAATAACAATATGATCGCGATTAATGCAAGTTTCACGAGAAATAAAATCGTTATATACTTACCAGCTATATATTTTTTTAACTATAATCTACAAGACGGATAAAAAAATCGTCATTATCCCTATTAACAATGACTAGATGTTTTACATCATTTATATTCGTTTGGAAAGTTACACTAAAAGTTGAGAAAGTACTTAATTATTTTGACGCACAGGTAATTAATGAAATTATATGGATAATTAAAGCGATATGATATTAACAAACTCGTTTATAGGTAGCATTTAAAACTTCTAAGAGAAAATTCCTGTCCCCTTCAGTCGGTAAGACGTGTATTCGGCGAATTAAATCATCATACATCGTACGTTCACACTGTTCATACAACTGAGGTAGGTGTAGTTCGTCATAAAGCTGCTTGATTCGCTTCACATGCTCTGGGTCTTCGCTACCGTAGTGTTCTTCGAAGAAAGCGCGTTGTGCGTCATTGCAGTGCTGCAGCGCTGTTACGGCCACCCAGGTACATTTACCTTCTTGGATATCTCTGCCTGTCTTTCCTGTCACGCTATCGTTGACGTAGACGTCCATATAATCATCCTATTAAGAAAAACAAATTATTTATCGAAACGTTATTGCATTTCTGTAGGTCACCAAAGGTCTTACCAATAGGAACAATATTGACTATGACAACTTTTACCGAGTGGGAGTGATTTGGTGAAAAGGGACGGAAGAGTGTTACAGGAAGCCGGGAAAGCGCGCGCTATCTGATTTGACCAATGAGCGCGCCAATCAAATATGTTCCCTTATAAAATTATGAATAGCGTAACGTCTATTTTTACAATTTTGTTAAAATAAAATACCATGGAAAAATACACCGAACAAACAATATTCGTTAAAAAATAATTCTACTGTTTGATAAGTGTGTTAAATAAAAAAATGTGTTATAAAATTCCTTGAATCGTGTTTCTGTGAAATATGTTTAATTAAAGTAAAATAGTAAAGTAGTAAACTTTTATTTAACGTACACATTAAGCAAATAGTACCCAAAGCTTCGAAGTCACTGGATTTTGTTATGAGACTCGCAGGGTGTTTCAAGACCTAGCGCAGGGGAGGGCGCACCCGGCGGCGGCCGAACTAGCGACACGCAGGGTTGCGAAAATCGTCGACTGGATCAGGCAGTTGGTAGGTTACTCTAGGTAGCCCTGCACAAGTCCGAGGCCATGTGTTTTCATGGTACTCGGAATGCGCCATCGTCGGGTTCCCAGGTAACGGCGAGAGGGGTTCTTATCGGCGTCGAGTCGACGAAGAAGTACTTGGGACTCGTCTTCGTCAGCCGGTGGAACTTCGTGGAGTACTTCAGACGTTTGGAGAGGGCCGGGGCTACCTATTATGAGCGGCTCCTGCAATCTAGGGGGTCCAAACGCCTCCTGTCGGAGGCTCTACGCGAGGATCGTGCGGTCCATGGCCCTATACGGGGCACCGGTGTGGGCGCGTTCCGTGAGGTGGCGGCCAGCCTGCCACTTGAACGCGTCCCAAAGGGTCATGGCCATCCGGCTGGCCCGAGGATACCGCACGGTCTCCTGCGAGGCGGCGAGCCTCCTTGCCGTATTATTGCCATGGGATCTGGCGGCAAAAGTCCTCGCGCACGTTTGGGAGTGGCGCGAGGAGGCGAAATGCCAGGGCGTAACTCCGCTGCTGCGAGAAATCACGACACAGTGGACAAAGCTTCGGTGGGATCTCATGGCATCATGGAGAGTGTGATTGTCGCAACCCAGCGTTGGGCACGCCACAATTGTGCCGATAAGTCCCCTCTTTGAGGAGTGGCTAGAGAGGCGCCACAGCATCCTCACCTTCCACTTGACGCAGGTCCTCACCAGACACGGTTGTTTCGGGAGGTTGGAGCATACGATGGAGGTCTGCCCGGCTAGGGCGAAGCATCGCCGTGTTTTCGTGGAGGCGATCGGCGGCGAGGATCTCTTCGTTCGGCCCTGGTCCAAGCCATGGTACGGAGCGAGAGGGCATGGGACGCCGTCACCTCCTTCTGCGAAGTAGTAATGCTCGCAAAGGAGGAGACGGAACGCGTGAGGGAGAGGCAAAGTTCCGCGTCCTCACACCCTAATCGCCTCTTGAGACGTCCTGGGCGTCGGGAGTCGCAAGTCGATTCCCGGCCACCGCAGGCGCGGGCTTGCAGACGGTAAGCAATGGGTAGCTCGCCGTCCGATAAGGACCAGGCCCGGGTCGTTGGCGCGTTGGGTTTCACGCGCGCCTCAAAGAGATGTAAGAAGTCCGAAGGGGATATCGTAGCCCCCGGCAATATGGCAACTGAAGGAACACGGGTGGGTTTTAGTTAGTAAGAGTCTCACACGCCCTTCCGCTCCACCCAGAACGGGAGAAGTTATTTGATTATTTCCCACCAAAAAAAAAAAACGGTCTTTCAAGAAAAAAGACAAAACCTATTCTGCACGCGCTCGGCTGAACGCTTACTTTTTAAAAGTGCATAGTCCTTATTGTTCCTTATAGGTAGATAATATGTATACTTAATCTTTTTTATCGTTCTTGTTAGTGATCCTAAGATTTCTACTACTTTTTCTGTTTTTACCCGTGAGAACCTGTAATTGGCTCTATGTTTCTTAAACAATTGTTATAGCCGTTGGTTCTCCTATAAATAAATAATTTAATTAATGTATAACAATGTAACCTACATATATACATTAATAACATCTATTATAAGTTTATAACATATCATGTAAATGTCATTTATATCTATAAAATGTGTTTTATTTTAAATTATAATAAAGAGTATGACCCGTGGCGATGATGACGTTCATCAAAATCCGATATTTGATGGTGTATGTGATACGATGTGTCCCTCGCAAAACCGTTAATTCGCCATTAGTGAACAATTAATAGAAAATAATCAATAAAAATAAGGATTCAAAATAACTTGAAACCTACAACAAAACAAAACAAGAGCACCTTAAAGGTGATTGATATGGTTGACAGGCCACCTCAGTATATATCTCGGTAATTGCTTATGATTAACTCTTTAACATTCATCTCCGATGAACAATGAGCTAAAACATATTTGTTACGGTGAGGATAGTCAAATAGGTTATATTTTTACCTGACATTGCATCAGTCTCCCAAATTGCATGCAAATATTACTTAATTCTTCAGTAGCTTTATTTTTCCCATTTTTTACGAACAGTAGAGGTACAAATATCGGCAATTTGAAGGTATAGTATGCTGCCTTGTTGATGGCAATAGTGTTGATGAGCGCCATGTTGAATACATCTAGATTGTTCTTTTCTTTGCTGTAGGTTGACCAAAGACCTAAATGTTCACCCACAATCGCTCGGTGCACAGACTGCAAAAATAAACAAATTATTTTTTACTAGCTTTTGCTCGCGGATTCGCCCGCATGGAGTTCGGAAATTATCCAACTCAAAAACCCTAACTCAAACTCAAAGCATTTATTTTTATTTCGATTAAACCATTTACAGGCACTTTTGAATTGTCAAGGGGTCGGTCAGTCAGAAAGATGAAGCTATTTGCCTATTCCAAAGCGTAGTAAATAGGTTCCTATGGAGAAGAATGGGCAAAAAACTCCACGAACACTCTTTTAAATCGTAATTTTATTACAAAATATTGATTACATCATTCATGTTGAAATTATACATGTGAAAACAATGTAGAAAGACGTGCACGTTAAAAGCGTCCGTAATAAAAAGATAAAAAACCAGATAAAGATGACCGGTCCCTACTGACGGCGCCCGTACACGAACATGGGGCATGGATGGCAGCAACATTTAGCTCAACTATTTTGAAGGGAACTTAACGACTCAACACACACGCCACCACCAACGAGACATTTGAGTGAGCATGACATACTCTCAGCCGCCAGGGCACATTGAAGTCAATGAAAAACGTACCCAGTAAATGTGGGAGGACGTGCGGTCGTGGGATATACCGCACCGGGTGATGAGGCCCGCTAGGCATGTGGCGGGCTGATACCAGTCGGGGGTGCGGTGAATGTACAAGTATCTCCCGGGCTCCCGACACATGGTAGTTGTAGGAACAGTGGGGTTTTAGTCGATAAGCGTCCGACATAACCCTCCGTTTTGAGGGTATCCATGAGGATTGCCCCAAGGAAAACTAAAAAAAAAATGGTCAGTCTGTGTGGCAAATTTGCATCTAAATTCGTTCAAGCGTTAAAGCGTAAAAGGTAACAGAGATACAGATTTTCGCATTTATAACATTAACATATCGCACCCTTAGTAATATAAGGGCACAACTTAATATTGAGGTTTTGAGTTTTTGTGATAGATGGGCTCAATATCAACTATTCTACCACGGAGAGGGTGGTGTGAACGAGACACAATTACAGTATTCGCCTTATATTGTTTTTTTTTTCTCTTTCTGTGAAAGCAAAGTGGTAGAACAAAATCATAACCCTCCGCCGGCCGATGTCGGGTAAAAATTAGATTGATTAAGGACAAATAGATTTCCCAACTGAACCACGAGACACAGCGTAGCAAAGATTGTGATTTAGAAGCTACTTACCATAACCAGTGAGATTGTCTGCACGAGATTAAAAGGAATAATGCAATACAGAACAATACATATTTTGCACCAACTTAGAACCAATTGTTCTGACAAAAAGGCTCTAATAAGAAACCCCAAGAAAACAAGGATTCCTTTTTCATATTATGGAACCCTACAATATCTCCTCTGTAATGTATAGGCTGTTCGCAAACTACTTGGGGTTTTATAATAAGTGCTTTTGTAATTAACCCCTTTACGTCGACAAGGGTTTGTAAGTATTTGTGTGCCATATTAAAAGGATTTCCGTACATGACGTCTATCTACTACTATACGAATATAGATGAAAACTTACCTCATTAAAATATTTTAACAAGTCACCGTAAATAGGCGTTCGCCCGAAGTAAATATCCAGTACATCCAACATGGATTGGTACAGAAGTAAAGCGTCCTTGATACTGGTGAGACCGACATTTGATTGGAGGTGCCAGCACGGCTTGCCACGTCGACTGGTTGCACGATCTATTAAGTCGTCCAATATCAAAAATTTTACCTGCAACTGTTATAACAAAATAAAGTCAAGTTAACTAAATCTGTTTTCAATGTTTTCAGGTAGGTGCAGAATATACAGAAATTCACAGCTGCCATCGCCACCACAAACACTAGTAACATTTGTACGAATGTACAACGTATTAAAAAATTTCCACACGATTGTGGACATCAACTCAGACTTTTGCAGTCTACTGCTGCTGCAACTGGTTAGAGGAAAATAAATATTGATGCAGAATAAAATTACCATGCTATTGCGACATACCAGTACTTACGCCGCAACTAACGGGTTTGGTAGCGGCGCATAAGTTCCTTGCATTAGGGGCGAACCTATTGCCTAACAAATAAATGTAAATTTGGTTATAAATAATGGTTTACCATTTCCGAACACCAGCCTAGAACGCGAGCAGAATGCTGCGTTTCTTCGGAGAAGTTATCAGGTTCTTCGAACATTCTATATCCAATGGACACCATCAATCCTCTTCCTAATTTCCCTCCACCTAACGTATATTCCAATAGCTGTAACAAAAAGATAGGAGTGAACATCTAATCCAGAAAACTGCCAGCCAGTTTTACGGTGAAATATTTACCCGCAGGACATACGGTTGGACACACAGGAAACGGTGCATGACCGCATTAGCATCTGTATAGCACGTATCTTGCTGCCGATTTAGAAATATATGGTTATTTACTTACCTTTTTCATCCAGCTTCCCACTTCAGGTAGTTCAGTTAACGTAGGACTGGTCACTATGGAGTTAATGACTTCAGGCAGGACCTCTTGAAATGCTTCCCTTTCCGTGTTTATGTTAAATGTTGGTATACTAGGTCCATCTGTACTGCTATGCATATGGCTTAACTGGTTGTAAAACAATTTATTACGACGGAATAACGTAGCCATTGTTCTAACTAGTCTAGTAAACTCACTTACAAAAAATGAGCATTAAAAAGAAAAAAAACTGATATAAATAGCTACTGGGAGTTTCTATCAGTCCTTTGTTAGGTAGAAACATGTATTATTAATGGGTAATAAATAACCCGTGGGTATAATCTACCTTATACCTATTTAGACTTTGGCTTTGCTCGCTAGGATTTCGGAAAACGACTCCATACCTAATTTACATAATAATTTTTTTGAATTTTTAATGATTTTTTTTTAATTTTACGTAATAATATCACTGTCATGGTTTGAACAATGACGTATTAGGTAAATATTACATTGATCCTCTAAAAACGTATTGACCTTATAATTTAGGGTATGCTTTTTTACTAATTATGTCTTTATTTATCTTTCCGGCTTATTCTCAAAGTTAGTCGCAGTAACTAATCTAGGTCACCCGGACCATGTGGGTTAGGTTAGGTTAGAAAAACTGTGACCAAAGGCGCGCGAGCCGAGCGAGCGCTACATACAAGTTGGTCGCAGTTAATTAGCTAATTACTATTTTAGATCAACAAAATTGGAATTATTTGAAACGCATATACAATCCGATTTAATCAAATCAATTTTTTTTTTTTTCAGTTATACACCCATATTAAATTTTGGCTGTAATACAGACTCACTGGGGGAAATACAGACAGATAGGTACGTTGTTTAATTGTATCTATAGGTAATTTATGGAATAAGGATAATGTCATGCATTTTAATTTTTAAATGGTACAAGTTAAAGTAATTACGTATAATACACGAGTAAAACTAATCTGGAATGTCCAACCCAGTACAGTCAATAAGAGCAAGAACTCAAGTGGCATTGGGCAGATTACATTTTGTAGGATGAATAATAAAAAAAATGTAGTTGGGATGAATTTATCCCAAATACAAACTTAACATTATATTTGAAATACATGTGTTCAGGGTGATAAGGTTTACTTTTGCTAGCACTGTGTCAATGGATTTTTGAATAAAATGCGACTGTTCTTTACGAGGTTTATTGGCAACTAAATCAATGTAGATCATGCATCTCTTTATAAATATGAAATTGGCGTTAACATAAGCCGCCCACTAAAGGACTATAGATAGTCCTTTAAAAACAATAGGTACTGATTGAATCTAGGATACATGCAAAACTAAATTATAGAAACGTTAAACAATTATCTCATCTGGTGCGGTATCGATTGGTAAAGCACACAACTTTGTCACACATCGCTTGGTTATAGTGTCACCGCTCTTTACGCTATACACTCTGGTTAAACCGTCGGGGCCGGGGTGCTTGTCGGTGATGCGTCCCATGGACCATTTCCCCGGTGGGAGGTTATCTTGCTTGATCAGTACTATGTCTCCCTTCTTAAACTCTTCTTCGCGTTTTAACCATTTCGGTCTCTGCTGGAGTCTTGTGAGGTATTCCTTCTGCCATCTCAACCAGAAGTCACTCAACAATTTTTGCGTGTATTGCCAGCGTGTCAAGTTGCTCATTTTAGCGTCCTTAAGATTTGGGTTCGGGACGGTGACTGGTGCTTCCGTTATTAAAAAATGACCAGGTGTCAGTGCTTGCATGGCGTCATCGTTCATTGGGCATAATGGACGCGAGTTCAGGCATGCTTCTATTTCGCAGAGAACCGTCATCATCTCTTCGAATGTTAAGTTTGTAGTGAGGACTCTCTTCATGTGATATTTTATGGATTTCACTCCGGCTTCCCATAATCCTCCGAAGTTAGGTGAATAAGCCGGTATGAAATGCCATTGGGTTCCGTCGTTTGCAAGTAACTCGGCGATTTTATCATCAAATTGCAAACCAGCTTCCTTCCAGGCTTCATATAGTTGCTTATTAGCGCCAACAAAATTGCGTCCTTGGTCGCTCCACAGATTTGTGCATTTTCCTCTGCGGGCGCAAAACCTCTTGAAGGCGCCTATGAACGCTGCTGTACTCAGGTCACCAACCAATTCTAAATGAATTGCCTTGGTGGACATGCAAATGAATATTGCTATATAGGCCTTGGTAGTTTTGGCTCCTCTGCCCTTACTCATCAATAATTGGAAGGGTCCAGCAAAGTCGACACCTGAGTTGAGGAATGCTCGTGCTGGTTTCACCCGTACGCTTGGTAAGTCTCCCATTACTTGTGTTCTCACCCTTGCATTTAGCTTAGCACATACCAAGCAACGATGGATGTATTGTTTGACCAGCATTTTCGCTCGCATTATCCAATACTTGGATCTAAGGTAAGTAAGCATTAACTGTATACCTCCATGCAACGTCTTCGAGTGGGCTTCTGCTACTATAAGATAAGTAAGTTTACTTTTTCGACCCAGAATTATTGGATGCTTGCATTCTTCCGTCAACTCTGCGTTCCTGAGCCGGCCGCCCACCTTGAGGACTCCATTCTCGTCAAGGTAAGGATTTAATGATTTTAATTTGCTTGATCTTTTAACTCTTTTCTTTCTTTTTAAGCTTTCTATCTCTTCTTTAAATTCTTCCTCTTGTTCTAATTTTATACAGGCTTGCAAAGAGAGTTCGAGTTCTTCAGTTGTGATTGTACTATCTATGTTTTTTTCTAATTTATTTTGTTTCAGGAATCTTCGGCAGTAGGTGATAGTTCTCAGTAGTTCAGTCAATGTATCAAAGCTATCGAGTTGCGCAGACAATCTATTACTTCCCTCATTTTCGTTTTGTGTTACTTTCAGAGTTTGTAAGGTGTTTTTCTTTCTCTCTAGGTCTGTTGGGGTTACGTTAAGACTAGTGAACTGTATCTTCTGGTGTGATAACCACTGTGGTCCATTCCACCACAGGTCGCAACGTTTCAAATTGGCTACTAACAAGCCTCTCGATGCAATATCAGCTGGATTATCGTGGGATTGGACATGGTGCCACTGGCTACAACTTACATTAGATGTGATTTCGACAACGCGGTTTGCCACAAACGCCTTCCATCTATTCGGATCTCCATGTAGCCAGGAGATGACAATAGAAGAATCTGTCCAAGCATAAATTTGTGTTGTGGGTATTCTCATTGCTTGCCTTATTTGCTTGAGTAGTTTGGATAACAACAATGCTCCACACAGTTCTAGTCTAGGCAATGAAATGGTTTTCAAAGGTGCTACTCTTGTCCTTGCCGCAATGATTGTGCTTTTCACTGTGCCATCTGAGTTTGTGACTCGGCAGTAAGCCACAGCACCGTAAGCTTGTACTGAAGCATCGCAATATCCGTGGACTTCTATGGAATCTTTCCTCGAGCTCAGTGTTCCCATCCATCTATTTATGTAGATTCCGTTAACATTTTCAAGATCAGATCGTATTGTAGCCCATTTTTCAGCCAGTGTTGTATTCAACACTTCGTCCCAATCAATCTTCTCCTGCCAAAGCTTTTGAATTAAAATCTTTGCCATAACGAGGCAAGGGGCAATCCATCCGAGTGGGTCGAATAACTTTTGAATGTCAGACAGAATGCTTCGCTTTGTGATTGTTTTGCCGATAGCTGGTAAGTTCAGATTATATTCGAATTGGTCTTTACCCAAGTTCCATTGTATGCCCAAGGCTTTAATTGTTCCATCAATCTTTAGTTCCAGATGTGCATTAGATGATCTTTCGCTTGGTTCGATAGTCTCCATGAAATCACGGTTGTTTGAAGACCATTTTTTCAGTTCGAAGCCACCTAGATGCAGTAGTTTTTTTAGATTTTGACTAATTCGTATAGCTTGTTCCAGGTCATCGTGTCCGGACATAACATCGTCGACGTAAAAATCTTCGCGCAATATCTTTGCTGCTTCGGGATATTTGTCGCCTTCATCATCAGCCAATTGCATGAGTGTCCTTACGGCGAGATAAGGTGCGGAAGCTGTTCCAAATGTCACAGTTAAAAGTCTGTAGTCTTTGATGTCTTCTGATGTATTATCTCTCCATAGAATTCTTTGATAATCGATGTCTTCTTTATTTGTCCAGATCATTCTGTACATCTTGTGAATGTCAGAAACATAACAAACAGCATGCATTCTCCATCTAATGATAATGCTTCTTAAGTCATCTTGTAATATTGGACCCAATAAGAGTTCATCGTTTAGTGAAGTTCCATTGGAGCCCTTGCACGAGGCGTCAAAAACAACACGAGTCTTCGTCGTTTCCTTGTCACTACGGATCACCGCATGGTGAGGTAAGTATACTGATTTATTATTTATTTCATCCTTAGGTACCTCTTCCATATGTTTTAATTCTTTATATTCATTGATCACCCTTGTGTATTCTTGCTTTAGTTCTTTGTTTTGATTAAATCTTTTTTCTAGTTGAAGGAGTCTTCTCTTCGCTATTTCTCTTGTGTTGCCCTCAACTGATTTTGGTTGTTCTGTTTTAAACGGTAGCTTAACTATGTATTTCCCATCTTTATCTCGCTTGTGTGTCTTCTCGTATATGTTTTCACATAGTTGTTCAGTTAGGGTAAGTTTTCTTTTCGTGTCCGTATCAACTTCCCATATTGTTGTCAGTAAATCGTCTATGTTAATTTCTTTCTTCATGGCTGTCAATGATTTTTCTCTTGCATTCAGTTTGATTGTAATTCCACCCATTAATATCCATCCCAGGTAGGTATTTTGGGCACATGGTGTATCTGGTGGACCTTTAATGAGTCCCTGCTTGAGAATTGCTGCATATTCGTTTACACCCAACAACATATCAATAGGTCCTGATTCATAATAATTTGCATCTGCTAGTTGGAGGTTCGCTATGTGCGGCCAATCAGTCCCCCTCATGGTGTTCATCGGTATATTCGAAGTCAAGGGCTTAGACATCACGTAGGCTCTGATAGGTAAGTTGAATTGGTTTTCCCACCGTGACAATACTTGAAACTTGACTTCATGCTTGACTTTCATCTTCATTGCTTCCATTCCGGTGACGATTAGATTTACTGGTGTTTTTTCTAGATTCAGGATCTGAGTTACCTTCTCGCTTATGAAACATGCTTGAGATCCTGAATCTATGAGCGCTCTTAAAACAGTAGTGTGTCCGTGTTCACTCTTCAAAATTACTACTGCTGTAGCCAACAGCGATATCTTCTGCCCCGCGGTATAATGAGACGTAACCATTGTGTGAACCTTCTTTTCTTCTACATCTGCTTGGCTGGATGAAGTCGGTTGCTTGGTTTCTACATTTTGAGTCGCTTCATCAATCTTCTTGGGTTGATGTAAAAGTGTGTGATGTCGTCTCTTACAGGTGCGGCAAGACATTGGCATCCGGCACTTGAACACCGAATGTCCCGCCCCAAGGCAGTTGAAACATAATTTGTTTGCTTTGACATGTTCGCTTCTTTCATTAATTGTCATTTTATTGAATGTGCTGCAATGACACAGTGTGTGCGTTTCTTTACATAAAGCACATGGTTTTTGTTGTTTATCATTATCTGTTGCTGTCACATGTAGAACACGCTCTTTGGTGGGTTTACTGGTGGTCGTCGGGGAAATCATTTCAAGCGTCCGGAATTTGACTTCCAAAAACTTGCGCAATTCCTTCCAAGTAGGCAGTTCTTGGGAGTTTACCGAGTAGGCAGTTTGCTCCCACTCTTTGTGTGACTCCGGGTCCAACTTCTGCACAACCAGAAATATGATTACTGGATCCCAGGAATCAGTAGGCACTTTCACATTTCCCAGACTATTAATAACTTCGGTGGTACAATCCAGGAGGGCCTTCAGCTGTGCCGCCGTTTGACTAGTACATTTTTTCTGATAGAATAATCGTTTCATTAATGCATTTACTATGATCCGCCTGTTATTGTATCGGTAATTGAGCGTTCCCCATGCTTGAACATAATTAGCACCCGTTACTTGAATGCTTTTCAGTAAAGACGCCGCTTCGCCCGTGATACTGGTTTTCAAATAGTGTAGTTTTTCAACATCACTTAGCGTCGGACATGTATGAATTAGTGATACATACAAGTCTTTAAATGTAGGCCATTCTTCGTAGTTACCGGAAAACGGAGGAAGTTGTATGTTAGGTAGCATTACTTTCGGTCGTAATTTTGAATCACACGACGTGTTGCTGCATGAAGGATGGTCATGGTCAGTCGTCTTCGAAGTGCATGCATCCAACATTTCTCTAAGCTCTCCTAACATGCATAGGTACAAGTCTTCATGAAGAAGGAATTCTTCATTCACGTAGTACGGTAAAATTCCACGTTGTTCCCGAGTTGTACTTTTCAATAACTCTTGGTGCGCTTTCTTAAAAGATACCCAATAGTCTTCAATGGTTTGAATACGAGTTCGTAAATATGCAGGCTTCGATAAACGTTCTTTTGGGCACTTTCTAAGGTTTATTTGGGTCTTTTTGAGTATGGACGCCAAATCTTCAAGTACAGATAACGCTTGATCTGCTTCAGACGTCATTGTTTATATGTAAATCACAAGAATCTTCCAAATGTACTTCAATGTCTAATTGAGAATAGTCTATTTTCTAAGTTATTAAAGTTCAAACGATACACCAATACACTTTGCACACACACTAATTGACTGGTTCTCGGAAATTCGTGCAAAACAACACCAGGTGGTCCCTTATCGCGCTATGGAATGCGGTTCTTTTGTTCTCTCGTCGAGTGCTCCGTCAATTTCTAATGAGGTTTGATCCGGCTCGTAATCGACCATATGTTCAGGGTGATAAGGTTTACTTTTGCTAGCACTGTGTCAATGGATTTTTGAATAAAATGCGACTGTTCTTTACGAGGTTTATTGGCAACTAAATCAATGTAGATCATGCATCTCTTTATAAATATGAAATTGGCGTTAACAACATGTTCTCCCATACATTCCAACTGTAAATGTAAATTTGCACGCACAATATTGAGAGATTTACATTGTTATTTTAAGACCATAGCCTTCTTATAGGTTTTCCTGTAATCTATGAGTAAAGAGCTATACTTTGTATTTTAGATATGTCACACGGTAGTCTTAGCAAAACGTTTTTTTTTAATTCTCTTGTTTGCCCCCTAAAAGTGACCCCTATATTCAAAATTCATTTATTTACGTTCGTGTTTGGGTGACAGAAATACATATGTGTACCAAATTTCAACTTAATCGGTCGATTAGATTCGGAGCAAATTGGCTGTGACAGACGGACAGACAGACAGACAGACACACGAGTGATCCTATAAGGGTTCCGTTTTTTCCTTTTGAGGTACGGAACCCTAAAAAGTGGACAAACGTTTAGAATGGGTACCAAGAGACAGGAAAAGAAAAAAGGGAGACCAAGTAAAAGATGGAGAGGTATCTTCAACCGGATTGACCCATATGGATGCGAGAGGCGCGGGAAAGAGATGTTTGAAAAGGTTTTGGAGAGGTCTACGCCGCATTTATGTATACAATTCACTTTATTATATTAAAGGGTATGCAAATAAATGTACTTATTTCTTTATTAATCGCTTCACGGCTCATAAAACTGTTATTCTTTGAACAAAATTTGTGGAAACAGGTGAACCTGTTTTCTTATGTTTGAGTCTGTTTCTGAGACCATGTCACATTACACATACATAATTTATATCGTTTGAAGAGTTACATAATAAGTTGAGTCATTAATTTGACACACAGGTACAAGTCGTGCCATTAAAGATGAGACTTGACACACCACGTGGTTTGACTTGCGCAGTAGACGATTTATGGATCTCTTTAGCGGTATGAGGTCCCCGCTGGGGCGTCATTGGGGCGGGGGAAAGAGCAGCGGGAGGCGCGGTCAAGTCTCATCTTTAATAGCACGACCTGTACCTAATTAAATTACGTATAGGGAAAATTTAAACAATACGATACTAACAAACCCGTTTATAGGTAGCATTTAAAATTTCTAAGAGAAAATTCCTATCCCCTTCAGCCGGTAAGGCATGTATTCGGCGAATTAAATCATCATATATCATACGTTCACACTGTTCATACAATTGAGGTAGGTGTAATTCGTCAAAAAGCTGCTTGATTCCCTTCACATGCTCTGGGTCTTCGCTACCGTAGTGTTCTTTGAAGAAAGCGCGTTGTGTGTCGTTGCAGTGCTGCAGCGCTGTTACGGCCACCCAGGTACATTTGCCTTCTTGGATATCTCTGCCTGTCTTTCCTGTCACGCTATCATTGACGTAGACGTCCATATAATCATCCTTGTAAGGAAAACAAAGTATTTATCGAAAAGTTACATTTCTTCTAATCCTACCTATCTAGGTTCGAATTTCTATGTAGGTAGGTCACCATTTTTTTTTATAAGATCTTGCTACCAGACCTTATGAAATCTTTCCATTGTTCGTGTGATCTTTTTAAATCATTTTAATTATTTATTTATTTTTAAAAAATGTGGTAGGTACTACAGTCTGTTACAATAATCAGAAAAGGAGTAACAATTAACAGAATTGAATCTGACGTCCTAGCTAGGTTACATAGTAACCTGTATTAAAGATCGCCAGCCCAGGTTCCCACAGACGGAGCAAAAATGTTAATGGAGACTACTTAGGACTATAAGGTGCAAACGTACGTTAACTTTTATTTACTTATTAAGTGTGTGAAGTAGTAGTATGTGTGTGTTCTGTGACGTAGGTGTGATGTGCGTGTGTTTTGTGATGTTTGCGTGGTGTGTATCTGTTTTGTGATGTAGGTGTGCTGTGTGTGTATGTGTGTAAACGGAAGGGAAAGAGGTTGAGATTAGATACGGAGTGTTACAGAAGTCACTACGAAAGTGAAGTAAGCAAATTTTCAGTATCGTCGTAGTTTAAACTGGTTAGAAAGCGTGTTTATTCTGTTATATAAAAATGGCCCAAGGTAGTAAAAGAAACGTTTAGTGAAAGCAAAGCGTAAAGGGTACTTTTTCGTTCTTTCGCCTGAGTGGGGATTGTGTTTGTGTGTTGATGAAAAGAAAATGTTGAGAATGAATATTTGCCGGACCGTGAGGACTTTGCATTTTTTATACAGGTCAAGGTCAAGTTCTATATTGGATAGAATCCATTTTGAGAAGTTGCTTGCAGTTTAGTCCATGATTCGCTGCTTGGTCAGGATACCCGTTGTAGCTGTGGGTGCTGGCTGTGTGACCTCACCTTACGAAAGCTTGCGGGAGTGATGATGATGATGACGTCACGCTGAAGTATTTGCACGAAGGCTGCGTTGACGTTCATAATCGGGGTCACCAATTTAGTGGTATAAGGAACAGGGTGTAAAGTTCACTCATCCAACATAGAAAAGGGAGAATCTTCCGACCAGACGGGTGTTGTGTCTGGCGGGCAACTGCCCGACGGATGAAGTTGGAATCTTGTATATATGTCGATCGCTCGGTAAACTCTAATTGCGCGATGCAGGATTTGTGTGACGTCATGTCTATGATCCGTATTTCGTATGTGGCGGTGAAACCGCTACAAAAGAGACAATGTTACCAGAGCTCCAGAGCTCCGGTGCATGTTGCACAGGTCGTTTATGGACACTAGGAACAATATAGGGCCCAAAACACTGCCTTGAGGCACGCCATATTAAATAGGCATCACTATGGCAACCGTCGATTTTGACTGTCTGCCTACGGTCTGAGAGATATTAATTAAAAAGCTGGAGTTGCACACCACGAACGCCTAGATATTCTGGTTTAGACAGGAGGCAGGGGAGAGGAATGGTATCAAATGCCTTTACAAGATCAATAAACACAGCGAGGCATTTTTGCGTTGATTTAGTTTATTAATGATTCCATCTATCAGTTTCAAGGCTGACTCAGAAGTTAATTTTTCCTTCCTGAACACATATTGGTTGCTTGACAATAAATTATTGCTTTCAGGGTATATATATAAGATAAGAATATGATAAGCCTGTTATTAATGAGTTGTTCTAAGATCTCGGTTAGGGCAGGTAGCATCGCAGGAAGGCACTAATTATTTGCAGAGGTGCGGTCCCCCTTTTTTAAAGAAGATGAAAAGGTACCAGAGACGAGGCATAGGTTGAAGATATGGCATAGTACGGATGTGAGGATTGCAGAGTGCCTTTTAATCATGGTTGTAGAAATGCCATCAAAGCCCACTGCGGCATTGACCTTTAAAGATCCAACAATAGAATCTATCTCATCAGGATTTGTTTTCAAGAGTACGAAAGAACTCATTCAATAATTAAAAATGATTGATTATGTTGGCAGGCCACATAAGTATAAATCTTGGTAATGATCTGCTTATGATTAAACTTGTTACCATGAAATTTTTGATGTACAACGGACCAAAAAAGGTACCAGTTACTGTGAGGATAGTCAAATAGGTTTATATTCTTACCTGATATTGCATCAGTCTCCCAAATTGCATACAAATATTACTTAATTCTTCAGTAGCTTTATTTTTCCCATTCTTTACGAACAGCAGAGGTACAAATATCGGCAATTTGAAAGTATAATATGCGAACTTGTTGATGGCAATAGTATCAATGAGTTCCATGTTGTATACCCCTAGATTGTTCTTTTCTTTGCTATACGTTGACCAAAAATCTAAATGTTCACCCACAGTCGTTCTGTATGCAGTCTGCAACAAAAAACTTACTAGTTGTTCCTCGTTGCATCGCCCGTATGGAGTTCGGCAATTATCCAACACCAAGATAAAAAGTACCTACCTATCCTATGTCCAAAGTCCAAACCCAGATCATATTCTATCGGTTTGGCAAATTTCATCCAAATCCATTCAGCCGTTAAGGCGTGAAAAGGTGACAGACAAACTTTCACATTTATAATATTAATAATTTAAATTAGTGTCGATATGGAGGTATGGATTTCCCAACTAAACCACGAGACACAACATAGCAATAATCATGATTTAAGACCTACTTAACATAATCAGTGAGATTGTATGCACGATTTTAAAAGGAATAATACAATACAGTAGGATATACCTACTTTGCACCAACTTAGAACCAATTGTTCTGATAAAAAGGTTTTAGTAAGAAACCCCTAGAAAACAAGGATTCTTTTTCTAACATTATAGATTCATAATAAGGAAACCCACAACACGAATCTCTACCAAAGTAGGATTTACAGGCTTTTCGCCCACTACTAAGAATTTAAAATAAGTACTTCTGTGGATAGTTAATTGATTCAGGCGTGACCTTGCGGTCCAATTCATTATAAAATAATAGACGTAGATATATTTAGTAACCTATTCCGCTTAACTATTCCTTAAGAGTCATAAACGCAGAGCGCGTCTCTGCGTCTGGCGCTCGACGTTACAACACGCCGTGTTCGGGTTCGCGACAAATAAATCGTCATCCTGAGGTTGCCTCGTGGAGAGGTGAAACACGTGTCGATTTCTTATTAAAGTTTTTTATGACTCTTTATGAATAGTTAAGCGGAAAAGGTTACTAAATGAATCTATGTCTATTCTTTTAGTTCTGTAGAATTAGCCCCTTTACGTCGACAAGGGGTTTTATTTATGTGCCACACCGAAAATATTTCCATACTATGTTTATTAACTACCTAAATCAACTATATAAGTAGATTATAACTTACCTTATTAAAATATTTCAACAAGTTGCCGTAAATAGGCGTTCGCCCGAAGTAAATATCCAGCACATCAAACATGGATTGGTACAGGAGTAAAGCGTCCTTGACACCGGTGAGACCGACATTTGGTTGGAGGTGCCAGCACGGCTTGCCACGTCGAATGGTTCCATGATCTGCTATATCGTCCAATATCAGAAATGCTACCTGAAACTGTTGAAATAAGATTTAATCTAACGAAAGTCAAGATAACCTGTTGATGATCAATACTTTCCCAGACAGGTCAGTACAGAATATAAAGAAAGTCAAAGCCGCCATCACAAACAGTAATAACACTTACACGAATGAACAACTTTCTCAAATTCTCAACGCGATTGTAGAATAGGTGCATCAACTCAGCAACTCATATACATTAGAATTACCAACAAACAGCCGAGACTGTACTCATCAAGACCTCTCGCGTCCCGGTTAGAGGAAAATAAATATTGAATGCGTAATAAAATGAACAAATACGGCTTGGCCTTTTTGACGCAGCACAGGCACCTTCTAATTGCTCACATGGTACCTACAATTACAATACCAATTCATTTATTAATTATGTGAACATAGGGTAAAAAAATATACAGATGTTTTACAAAGAGATATTTGTCCATACTACGTCCCGCCAGAAGGCATACAAAATTGATGAGGTAATCATATGTCGCGTTAATCGAATGAATGAATGAATGAATGAAATGCACCGATCCCAGCGTGGTTTAACCAGACTCGATAAATCGAATGAACCCCGAGATTTGCACTAGCCCCTGGAGCCTCATGTTTCATGTTGCTACATAGGCCATTGCATATCAGGGAGTAGACCGGGTGGCGCGGTAATGGTAGGGAAGACGTGCCCTTAGGATAAGGAGGGATTTGCGAGCCTACCGGATATGCATCCTTGAGTAAGCAATGGAATAGTGGAGAGACGGGTGATATTTATCTATGGATGGGCATCTTTTTATGACGTCGCCGTTATGTTGGTTCAGGTCCATCTTCACCGGTGAATCTTCTGATTACGTTACGCTGCTTTCTCGGCCTTTTTCTATATCGTTGCTGTGCTGTGTTTTTTTGGTGTTTCTATGTCTTCGTCAGAAGCCTCGCTGCTATCCGTTTCAGGTTTCTTGTAAATCTCGCTGGCAGCCTTTATAATCTTATATCGATCTGCAGCCGTGTCCATCCAAAAGTTGATTTCCTTATCGAAGTACGTCAAGTCTTGTTTAAGGTTGTCGTTCCATGTATAAATAGGACGGCCAACCTTCTTAGATTTGGCCTTGTACTGTATTGCTGCGTGTAATAGGTGTGGTTTGCTGCGTCTGTGAACGTGTGCGAGATAGCACATCCTATGATTCTTGATGCGTTTGGTTACTGTTTTTCCGTCTAAGATTTCGTGCATTCTCTTTTGTTTTGGTTTATTTCTGGCATGGTTAATCAAGTCTCTCATGATAACTCTCTCATATCTTCTCAGTCTTGACCTGTTAGCTTTGGTGATTGCCGAAACTTTCAAACCGTATATCATGCCAGGTACGATCACCATTCGATACATGAGTCTGGCTAGTTTCCAGTCCATTTTTGAGTTTATTATGAATGGTAATAGTGACTTTGCGTTTCTGGTGGCCTGTTCACACCGTTTTCTAATTGTGCTTCTCCTGCTTAGTGTAGATGTTATGTATGTGCCCAGGTATTTAATTTCATCGACCGTATGTACATTTAATCCGTTCATTGACACGCAAGTTGTTTTCCGTTTAGCTATGGGGTCTCTAATTAATATTTTTCTTTTTGTTTCGTTTATTTGGAGGCCGACACTAGCTAGTAGGGGTTTAATATTGTAAACTATTCTTTCTAACCCTTTTAGATCATCTGTAATAAAGATGAGGTCGTCCGCGAATGATAGCACCAGGGGGAGTGAGATTTCATGATCTTGGTCTAGTTTGATTAATTGAGTTTCCTCTTCGAGGGTTCTGGAGACCTCGTCCATGACTAGTGTAAAAAGGCGAAGGGACAACGGGCAACCTTGTTTGACCCCCTTTCCTTTGATTATCCAATTGCTTTGCTGACCACACCATTTGATATGTGTTCGTTCATTCATGCAAACCTTGATTATCCTGTTGGTTAGTGGCTTTTTGGTTCTTTGTATTAGAATGTCTCGCAGTGCTTGGAGGTCGACGTTATCAAAAGCTTTTTCTATGTCCAAAGCGAGTACATAAATTCTTTTACCTGCGCGCCATTCTTCGTCTAACACCCTTTTTAACGTAAATATGTGATCATCTGTAGATCTATTGTTTAAAAAGGCCGCTTGGTAGTTGCCTAATTCTTTTATTATTGCATCTATTTTTTTTAGTACGTAGGAGGCGTAGATTCTGTAACCCCGTATTGCAAACCGATATTCGTCGATAGTCATTTGAACATTTGAATCTTTAGGGTTGCTTTTCTTCGGAATTGGTACCTGCACTGTTTCTAGCCACGTGTCGGGTGTTTCATTATGTGTCCAGGCTTTGTTCATATGCTTGGTGACAGCTTCCTGTAATATTTGGGGCATCGCTTTGTAGAGCTCGATTACTATTTGGTCTGTTCCGGGCGCTGTCCCGGACCGCATTTTGTTGATGATATCCATTACATCATCCACCGTGGGTCCTTCATTCTGCGCAACGGTTAACGGCTTTGTTATGTTAACCGTTGATATAGGTGGGCCCTCGGATTTTTTTTAGAATTTTCTCCCATTTAGACATCGGTATATACGCGTTTCTTTTCCGGCGTTTTGTTGTTTGCTTGTTTTTCCTGTAAAATAAATATAGTATTTGCATGCGTTTTGAAGGATGCTTTTTCCCCAGTCCAGTAAAGAAGGCACTGCACTCTTTGTTTTCTTCTTGGTGTTTAATCTTTTGAAGTATTGCCTGACATTCTTTTACACGATTATGTCTATTTGGGTTATCTAGTTGTCTTCTTTGTAAGAATTTGGCCTTTTGGAGGTTAGCAAGAGCTATACGATGATCCCTACTGTGACTCGGCTGAAAAATCAAGGTTTCCTGGGCAGCCGCTTTTAATACTCCAGTTATGGTACCCCATGGTATTTCGATGCTTTCATTCGTTGAGTCGATTCCTATGTTTTTCAGTTTTTTGATTATGCAAGCTTGGTATTTTATTTTAGTGGATTTGATGTTGAGAGTCGCATAGTAACAATGTTTATAATTGAAATCCTTGGTCAAAATTGTAGTATCCTTCTTTTGTGACTTGTGTTTGGTGCTGTCATCTTTGTTTATAATTCGACTTGTTCTTAGCTGCCCCCAAATTATTTTATGGTCGGATAAGGCCCTACCTGCCCATTCGCCTTTAATATAATTAAAGAGTTTTTCTGTTGCCTGTGGCGTAATAATATGATCCAATTGTAATTTTTGCGTGCCCTTTGACCATGTTATCCTGCATGATGATCTCGCTTTTGTTGTTTCTATTTGTAGTTTTTCCCTGTTGACTATATTCATTAACATTTCCCCGTTGTAATTGGAATAGTCATGATGAAGATTTTGGTGAATCAGCCCTTTGCGTTGGAAACTTATTTTATCTTGTCTACCAATATGGGCGTTAAAGTCGCCTAGGATTACTAACGTACATTTCCTTGGTTTTTGTCTAATCAAGTTTAATACACCTGTGAAGGATCTGGTTGCTTTAGAGGTACAACTATTGATGTGGGAGTTAATTATATAAAGCGGAGTAGGATTGTCACTTCCCCTATCAACATTAAGAGTAATTGACATCACGTCGGTATCGTTCTTCCTGCTTATTATTTCGATTTGGGCATCCTTTCTTATTACAATTGCAAGTTCCCGGTGAGCTTTACCAAATAGGTGCCATTCGTAGTGGGTGGAGTTGTACGTTCCTAAGTTCATCCCTGTTTCTTGCAGGCAGGTTACGTGAATACCCCTATTTGAAAGTTCCGTATCTATTTTATCTTTTTTCGCTGGTTTCGAGGCCCCACGGACGTTCCAAGTTGCGATACGCAGGTCTGAGCAAGTGTACTTGGTTGCGGTAGAAGGCTGATTTCTAAGTATTGTGTATCCAGTGTCATCCGCAACTTCATCCGATATCGGTGTACGTACTGTTGATGCTAACTGTTCACACGGTGTTAATGATTTAGCTAATTGGGGGCTGTTGCGGAATCGAGGTTTTGTAGATTGTCCTTGCTCGTCACTTTTTTTGTATTTATTACCAACAGTTTTGGTATATTGTGGTGTTATGTTGTGGGTTGATTCTTGCTTTAGACTTTGCAGGTTATTGTCATACTGTTGGGCGGCGATCATGACCAAGCTATCATAATGTTGGTCTTTGTAAAGGATATGTATGTCTCCGGGTACTGGAACGCCGGTAGGTGAATACACTAGTGTGTTCTCGTGATTTATGTGCACATGCACATTTACAAGATAGAATTCAGCCGCGGCGATTAGGATGTCTTCTCCTCCCCAGAACGTCTCGTTAAACTGCACGGTTATGTATTTTGTTATCATTTGTTCCTGAGAGATCTTACTGTTATGAATAAAATCTTCAATGTTATTTCTAAGTGCTAAGCAAATTCTGGCGTCACCGCGGTTATCCGAAACATAGGTAGCGAGGTCTCTTCGGACAGACATGTGGTTGAAAGTCAGTCCCATTATATTGTTTATTTGGTGGGCTATCGCTCTATACAGACAATTCCCATCTTTTCTCATGGGCGCTATAATTACCATTGTAAAACTATTGTTTAAAAGTCAGAATACCCCGCAGCGCCTCCCGTTGCCCGCACGTGCGAGTTTAGTTTCGAGACAGTTTTTATTTTTCTATAGAAATTTATCTTATTACGGAGTTTTTTTTTTTTTTTTTTGTTTTTTGAATGGATTTCAGCTTAAATGCTCATGTGCCTTTCGTCACAAAAACTCGGGTAAATTGCTCAACAAAAAGTAAAGCAAAAAAAGGGTTGCCTCGGACAAAAAAAAAGGGTTGCTATAGAAATTGTCAATTTGTTTAGAATAGTTTCTGCGAGTTAAGTTATAATTATCAGCATGCAAAAAGTTATGGATCAGGTTAAACTAAGAAGTTTTGTGTAAGATATTTTTGTACGAAATCAAAAGTGACACTGTTATTTTGTTGGAGTCATACAGTATCTTATTTTATTTTGCCATTCTACTTTTACTATGCACATACAATCTTATACCTGAAGCTTAAAAATAAATTTTTATTTTGCGCGTAGTATCAAACCTCCAAACTTCATCAGTCACTACTCAACTGCAGATTCACGCTCACGATATTGTACCTTAATCTATCAAATAATATACCGAACTTTGACACTGGATTTTAGCCACGTAATCGAAATAGAGTCGAGAGTTGAACTCAGTCCTCTTGGTCGCTACACTTGCTAGAAACTATTCAAAAAGCTAGTCGTTTTGGTATCTGAATCTATCGATGGAGCCAACTTTATCGTTGAGTTTGTAATACTGAAATTCGATGTATTGACTAGCTGATCATTAGGTAGATAGCTTATGAAATAGTCGGCTCCGCGCGTCTGTTGACGCAGTCTTACTCAGGTCAAGTTGTGTATTTTGCAGAGGGAAGCAACGCCCTGAAAGACATGGAATGAGCTCACCGGATTATTCTGGATCCGTCGTTGAGTGGTCCTGGAACCTTCGGCAAACGATTAGACCCTCGCTTGCCCTGGATTGCTCGCATAGGTTCAAGAATGCCTAGCACACCTCACTTTTGCACTGTATTAATATTAGTATTTATTTATCGACACTTAACATCACAGCCACATCAATCAACAAAAACACTGGTCGAGTTTATTGAGCGGCAATTATCACGATGTTATTTTACGGCCGGCGCACGCCAAACGATACAAAAAAAAACTACACCGCGGAGCGCTCGAGACGTCCTTCCGCTACGACGTCCAGTCAAAGACCGGTAATCATATGTCGCGTTAATCAAATAAAAATATAAAGTCAAGAAAATTACATGTCACAATTTCACGCCAAGCACTAATGGCTAATAGTAATAATAAAATGTCAATAAATTAAGACGGCACGGTATTTGTCATAAATTTGTCCTTTACATTAATTACATTAACATTAGCTTTAGGAATGTCGAGTTTCATACTATTTATTACCTTCCAAGTCGCCTTAGATTTGTTGCTACTTGTTCCAATAAAATAGCTATTTTGAGCTCGTTGCGTTAATTTGATCACTTTTTGATCTTTTTGAGGATGATCTAAAAGCTATTTTCGAATCATTGTTTCGTGTTAGTCTATATTGCCACAATAAAGTTCGTCTCTTCTTATTACCGGGTTTTATTCTCCGTGTGATCCACTTTGGCCTCATAACTGTGGAAATTTTACGCTTGATAATTGGAAAGCTGAAATCGTAGAATAGTTTAAACAAATAATAAAACGAATCAAAGCTTTCATTTGCATTATCCGTTTCGTAAACTTCAGAGAAACTAAGACTGGCAATACATTTCCTAAAAAGATTAATGTTTTCCTGGCCGTAATCGCGTTTATTCACATAGTAATATTTTAAAATACATGTTCGCTGTACAGGAAACTTCATAATTTGTGCTGTGTGGTCAGATATACCTAGCTCCAATATCTCACTCTTGCAGCCTCGTATATTCTTTAGAAAATTGTCTAGACAAGTATCGCTACTAGGACGCGTAGGGTTTTTATTTCTATATTGAGATTAAGCTCCTTTAAGAGATGTTTAAATAGAGTAGACTTTTTAGTTTTCTGAAGAATGTCAATGTTAAAATCTCCGCAGATTATAATTTTTTGATTTTTTGTATAGCAAAAATTCCGTAGTTATTAGGTTAAATTATTAAAGAAAAGATATATTTTACTTTGGTTCGGAACTCTATATATACACAATATTATTATGTTGCGGTTAGTTAATTCCACCGCGCAGCAAGTCTTGTGAAGCATGTAGCCAAAGTAAATTTATGAATTTTTAAACAGTCAACGTCACTCTGCTTCATATTATGTTTCGTAAAATAGAGAATATCAACACTCTTCCCACTGGTTGCAAAAGTATCCAAATTTTCTGTTATTATATCACTCTTTGCTATTAGACCATTTATGTTTTGATGCAATATGCATAAACTGTCATAGACGAAAAAAATGTTGATTAGAGACATCAGTAGCACATGAACAGTAAGAATTAGGGGAGTCACAAATTAAAGGATCTTTAAATGATGAGGTTTCGCACAGAAATTTCACTGTATTTGCATTACAGTTAGTATAAACGTAGCTTTTCATTAGCTTTTCATATCATAGAAAATATTTGTGATTCCGTGATTACTAACTCGACCGCTATGTCTTTGAATATGGTATAGTCCCACGATAGGTTTAAATTTGAGTCAAATAATGTGGCGTAATTATAATTTTATATGTCTTGGTAGAGAACGTTATTAAATATTTCAATTTAAACTATACATTGTCGAGTAATGATCATATTTATATGTCGGTAAGCACAGTATTACATTTGTATGTTTCACAACTAATAGTTTCGCGAATAGTTATTATTATGTCAAAGTAATTATTAGTTTGTCGGAAGTCATCTTCCCCAATAAATATTATACAACTATTCATTTTCGTGTAATTAGTTGGCTTAGTCTGAATGTTACATAATAATTGTTTTATTCCACGATTTGGTAAACGGTAGTGACATATTTGGTGACACGGAAAAGTGTTTTCGTACCACTTGCTCAAAAAAGTGACATTCTATGCCACAAAAAGCGAACATAACAATAGTCATTTTTAATCTGTTAAAAACAGGGAAAGAAAATTGTACTGAATTTCATTCATCCTCTAGGGGGAGAATGTGATTTAAATTTGGAATACTTACCGAAATTTATACTGAACTACATCTGTGTTTACACCATTGAGTTTGTATATAAAGCATTATACATCTTTTTGAAAAAGGAATACGCATTTATTATGCAGTTATGATTATTAAATTAAATTACGAAAACCGACGAGGCCATATGAGCTTGATGCCTTTGCTTTTCCGACAAAAAAATATTAGTCTAGGAATTTGCCGCGTTTTTGTTTTCTTCAAATACATAAACTTTAAGTTTATTTTAATTTATTTTAATAAATAAGTTAATGTTCTTAAAATACGTTACGATGTTAAATCAAAGCGACAGTGACAGTGAATTGTCGGATTCCATCAATGCAAATGCTGCCGCAATTATAAATAATTTGCTTCCAACAAAATCCAAGGAAAATTATTGAAAAACTTATGAAGAATTTTCAACGTGTAGAAGTGCGAAAGGCCTATCAATTTCAGAATCAGTACTTCTTGTCTATTTTGATTATTTATCCAAGACAAAGAATCCGAATACACTTTGGTGCATATACTCAAAACTGAAAGCTACAATAAGCATCAAACACAGTCAGTCGCCGACGTTCTTCTAAAGCAGTAACCGGTGTCGAGTTCAACATCTTTAAGTTTTAAATATTTAGCTATTTCCTTTGACATATACAAATGCAAATTAGCAGAAGAACTTCGGCGACTTTCTTGGCGGATTCAGGGGCAGATATTACGTCAGTAAAAAGACACGGTGGTTGGAGCTCTGATGGAGTAGCTGAGGGTTATATCGAAAGCTCAATGGCGAATAAAACCATATTAAGCAGTCACTCACACATTTAACAAAAATATAAAACTTAATCCATCAGAGCCACAACCATCAACTTCCGGCATCTTATCTTCGTCCGTAACTCACGATGCACCAGCACCATTATCTCCGACGTATACTATCTATAATGAAACGTAAGTGCCTCAGACGCAAGAACAGAGAAATACTCAAATCAACTCATCAACAATAAATGTACCAAACAAAAATGTAACTCTCTCTATCAATAATTGCACCAATGTTTCGAATGTTAACTTTTACTTTTAATTGTCATTATTTTTAATAAATGCTTATCTCATATTATTATTGTGTTAATTTTTTCGCAAATGGTATGAAAAGTAGGTTGGTAGGAAAAGTCTTGGGTGAACTTAAATCCCTCGCTACACTCAGGACTCGTCTTAAATCCCTCGCTTCGCTCGTGATTTAGGTTTTTAACACCCTCGCTACGCTCGGGAGTAAACCTCGAGTCCTTCGTTACGCTCGCGATTTAAATCGTCACCCGCGACAGAAGACACTGCTTTATCCCCTTGGTTAATAATCTACTATTTCCGCTATTAGTAATATTTCGTTAGATTGGTTGCTACTTATAATACAGAGTTTACTGTTCTTTTCTTGAGTCGTCTTGTTTGTCTTCTGTTTAGATTTTACCAATTTGTCTCGAAGAGTTACTTGTGTGGATGTGAATATTTCCGGAGTTCCACATCTTGAGTAATCCTCCCTGTGTTGTTTACGTAAGGTTTCTTTATGTGGTGTAGATAACTTAGTTCTTTTATTTGGCGTTCCTATCTCGCTAGCTAACTTCTTAGTTACCTTTTCTATCAGTTTATGTTTAGTATTCATATTTTCCATTGTTATCTTTAATTCTGTGTTTTCAATAGATATAATATTTATCTCCTCGTGTGCCGCCTGGAGCTGTGAATTAAGTTCACTAATCTGAGGCTTGAGGTCTTCCATTTCTTCATTCTCGTCATTTATAATATCTGGGACGCTATTATTTGTGGCGCTCTCTATTGTAGAATTGTTAGAAATACATTCATCGAACGTTTCTGTCGCTGATTCGTATAGTCGTCGATTGCGAAATGTAATGTTCTCAAAGAAGCTCATCTTGACCGATGTTTAAATTAATAAATGAATAAGAAAAAAGTCGAGTTGTTAATAAGTAGGATTTGAGCTCGAGACTCAATAGTGTCAGTGCACGATTAAAGCGTAAGGTTTACCGCTGCGTCAAACGCGCATTGCAAAATAAAACTGAAATAGGTGACTGAATATCTCTTGATCTGATAACGTTTTTTAGTTAAGTGTCGGGCAGGTCCAAAGTTCAATTCATTATTTGAGGAGCGTACGTTTCGAACGGTTAAGTTTTAAATTCATATTTATAATTTCGTGTTTTCAATCACTGTTCTTTCTTAAGTTAGGTCAAAATTCATGCAGCTTATCACTAGTAATAGTTTATATTTACACACATGCACAGTTTATGTCATAAAAAGTTGTTTTTTTTTTTTTTTGTTGAAAATTATTAGAATTTTTTCACTGTTTTTTATAATATTGTTTATAACTTCACTTGTTGTAAATTGTTTTCCTTCATCATAACATTGTCACAAATGTATTGGAGTGTCCTTTCACTAATTCACTTTGTTTTATCACTTATTTATTGTTTGCTTATTTATGAAAGTTTTTAAATAACGGAGCTGATTTTTACGTGGACAGTGACGTCCGTTCATTTACACTTTTTATTAGTTTTTTTTTGTTTTATATTACATTGTGTGCCTTTTATATAGTCTATGCTAAATAAATGTGTTTTCTTTATTTTTAACAGTACGCCGCAAAGGGTTTGGCAGCGGCGCATAAGTTCCGTGCATTAGGGGCGAACCTATTGCCTGACAAATAAATGTAAATAAATAATGGTTTACCATTTCTGTACACCAGCCTAGAACGCGAGCAGCATGCTGCGTTTCTTCGGAGAAGTTATCAGGTTCTTCAAACATTTTGTATCCAATGGACACCATCAATCCTCTGCCTAGTTTCCCTCCACCCAACGTGTATTCTAATAGCTGTAACAAAAAGATAGGAAACTCTTATAAAGAAAGCTGCTGGCAGTTTTACAGTGAAATAATATTTTCCCTCAGTACATACGGTTGGACACACAGTAAACGGTGCACGACCACATGAGCATCTGCATAGCACGTAGCTCATGGTTCCAATGTGACTTGAATCTTGGAGCTAGTGCCACCAGTTCATCTTTTTTTTTTCAAATTAAAAAAAAATAGAAAAAAAATTACTAACCTTTTTCATCCAGCTTCCAACTTCAGGCAGTTCAGTTAACCTAGGACTGGTCACTACAGAGTTAATGACTTCAGGCAGGACCTCTTGAAATGCTTTCTTTTCCGTGTTCATGTTAAAAGTTGGTGCACTAGATCCATCTGTTCTTCTATGCATAAGTCTTAACTGGTTGTAAAACAATGTATTATGACGGAGTAAAGTAGCCATTGCTCTGACTAGTCAGGTTTAGTCACATACAAAAAATGAGTATTTCAAAAAATGATTTCGATATATATATAGCTGCCTACTGGAAGTTCCTCACAGTCATTAGGTAGAAACATGCAATAATAATAAAACGTGGGTATAATCTACATTATACCTATTTAGACTGGCTTTGCTCGCTTGGATTTCGGAAAACGACTCCATACCGCAAAAAATTATGTATTTGATTTAATTACCAGGTGAACTGGACATAACTTGTCATCATTTTTAATCATAATGGAAGAAATACTAACTAAACTTATTAGAGATAATAAAATAGTTTTTGTTTGTGGTGACCTAAATATTGATCTATTAGTAAATTCACCGGATAAATATAAGCTTATCTCATTGTTTAAATCTTTCAATTTAAAATGTATATTTAATGTAGCAACTAGAATAACAGCAACCTCGGCTACATGCATAGACAATGTATTTACTAATTGTAAAATAAAAGATTGGTCCCTAATTAGTGGCGTCAGGTCTGATCATACAGGTCAACTTATATCCTTTGAATCAGATAAAAAGTTACGTTTAGATAAAACTATTCAGTTAAGACTACTTACTAAAAATAAATTGAAGATATTTAATAATAATGTTCTTAGCAATCTTTCAACAGCTAGTTTTGATTCACAAGACCCCAACACAAACTACAGTACATTATTTTCTACAGTATGCCAAGAATTCAATAAAGCATGTCCTGTAAAAATAGTAACAATCAATACCAAACCAAAATTTAATGAATGGGCCACTCCTGGTATTAGAAAAAGCAGAGATATTTTATATAATTTATATAACGAAAAATCATTGACTTCTGATCAAGCAATTCATAATTATGTAAGAAACTATTCTAAGATATTTAAAAGAGTCTGCGCCCAAGCTAAATCTAAATTAATAAGTAACAAAATTAATATTTCTAACAATAAAATAAAAACTGTGTGGCAGGTAATTAACAAAGAAACTGGAAACACAAAACAGCGAGATCAGAATAAATTGTCTTTAAAAATTGATAATGAAACCATTTCAGATAAATTAAAAGTTGCTGAGACACTAGAAAAATTCTTTACCAACATCCCAATAAAGGTTACGAAATCTCTCCCCTCATCATCTATACTAGCTGAATCTCTTCTAAAAGAACACTACAGTAAGAACATTCCAAGTTTTGAATTCAAGCCCATTTCTATTTTCACAATTAAAAAAGCATTCAAAAGTCTTAACATAAAAAACACTGAAGACTTATGGGGGATTTCCGTTAAGGTTCTTGAAAATATCATTGACACAATTGCGCCTGTTCTAACTGGCATATTTAATCAATGTTTAGATAGCGGTACGTTTCCTGATTTAATGAAACATAGTAAAGTAGTACCAATTTTCAAATCGGGTAGTAAGAGTGATCCCTCAAATTATAGACCAATATCTGTGCTACCAGCATTGAGTAAAATATATGAAAAAATCATGCTAGACCAGATGTTGTCACATTTTAATTCAAATGGGATTTTACATAGTCACCAGTTTGGTTTCACGAAAGGTAGGTCGACGACTGACGCAGGAGTAAAACTCATCACTCACATTTTGGAATCCTGGGAGAAGTCCCAGGATGCAATTGGCATTTTCTGTGACCTCTCAAAAGCGTTTGACTGCGTTGACCACAATACACTGATCTGTAAATTACACCACTACGGAATTCGTGGACAAGCTGCTGATCTTGTTCTTTCCTATCTATCCAACAGGGAGCAAAAAGTAAACGTTAATGGGGCGACGTCTACGGGATCTCTAGTTAAAATGGGCGTGCCTCAAGGTTCAATTCTCGGCCCTTTCTTATTTCTAGTTTATATAAATGATCTTCCTTACATGATGGCTAACTTATCGGATATAATTTTATTTGCTGACGATACTACTCTTATTTTTAAAATAGACAGGAAAGATACAGATGTCTTACATGTCAATGATAGTCTGGCTGTTCTTTCAAAATGGTTCGCAGCTAATAATCTTTTACTTAATGCGAACAAAACTAAATGTATTAGGTTTTCATTACCAAATGTACCTCAAGTAGGTCTAAATTTAAAACTTGATGTCAAAGAACTAGATGCAATAACGGAAACTATATTCCTAGGCATTACTTTAGATTCAAAATTGCAATGGGGTGCCCACATTAGAACTATTTCAGGTAGATTAAGTTCAGCTGCATATGCAGTTAGAAAAATAAGGCAGTTGACTGATATAGCCACAGTTAGGTTAGTATACTTTGCTTATTTCCACAGTATTATGTCTTATGGCGTTCTGCTGTGGGGATCGGCAGCCGACGTAGATTTAATTTTCATTCTACAAAAGAGGGCAATCCGCGCGATCTATAAAATGGGTCCTCGCGAGTCCCTTAGAGACAAATTTAAAGAAATTAACATACTGACTCTGCCTTCTCTTTATATCTTAGAAAGTATTTTGCATGTTCGCAAAAACTTAGGACTTTTCAAAATAAGAAGCGATTTCCATAATATAAATACACGTAGCAAACATGAAATTGTGATACCCAAATTTAGATTAACTAAAACAAGCAAGTCATTTCTTATAAACAGTATCCGCTTTTATAACAAGTTGCCAAAGTCTGTTACAGAACTTAGCGATGGGAAGTTCAAAACCCACATCAAACGTGTTCTTATCAAGAAAGCATATTACAAAATTAAAGACTATGTTGAAGACAAGGAAATTTGGCAATAATTCCTTCTGCACATGTGGCTTCCCTGGTATATCATTAACGGCATAATTATGTAAGAGTCTATTAACTGCTCCCAAATTACCATATTTGTTATTATCTTATTTTTTTTACATTCATCCTTGACATATTCATCGTATTATTTGACATTATATAGCTACGAGTTAATTTCAACTCTTTATTAGTGGCTTTTGTGCACATGATAATTATTCAGATTTATTACAGTTGTAATAGCAATAATGTAATTGCGTTTAATTAAAAGAGGTTTTTATTTTTATTAATTTATATATTTTTTGTATAGATTCTTTTCTATTTTGTGAATGTGAGAACACTGTAGGCTTAGTGGACTGTAGATTTGTTGACCATTTCTATTTTCTTAAGTACCTGGTACTTATTGAAATACCTACACTGTCCTCCCATACCTTGTCACACTGTTATTTGAAAAAATTGTAAAAGCCAATTATTTTTAAAAGAGTAACCGTGGAGTTTCTTGCCGGCTCTTCTCCATAGGAAACGACCAATTGGAACCGTGCACCTAGCTTCTGACGTTTCATAAGTGCCCATGTAGGTCTATGTGAAATAAAAATATTTTGATTTTGATTTTGATTTTATCACAGATTAGCAGACCGTACATAATAATATCACTGTCATAGTTGACGATGGTTTATTAGGCAAATATTAAATTATTCCTCTAATACCCTGCTGATCATATAACAACGTACGCTTTTTTGAATAGATGTGCCTTTATAAACTTTTGGTGCTTCTAATAACGTATAGACGCTTAAAAATAAATTAAATATGCCCCTATTTGACTTTCCGGCCTTTTCTCAAAGTTAGTCGCAGTAACTAAGCTTGGGCACCCTGACCATAATTAGGTTAGGTTAGAGCTGTGACCAAACGCGTGCGAGCCGAGCTAGCACTACATACAAGTTGGTGGCAGTTAATTGGCTAATTAGTATTTTAGAACAACAAAATTGGAATTATTTGAAACACACAAAAAGGAGCACATTTATAATATTAGAGTGTTCATTAATATGTTAATTATTTGGATTTCGATTGGCGATTTAATATATAGGCTCACTAAGGGATATACCTACAGCCAATAACCTCATTGCCGACGGTCAGAGATATTTTTTGTACCTTTACGTAATTTTCGGAATGAGGATAATGTCATGACACTACTCGTATCCTTATTCCAACCAAAAAGTACATTTTAACCAATACAGCTCCACTGTCGCCAAAAAAAAACGTAAAAGTCAAATAAAAAATAAATACACGAATAAAACTTAACTGGAATAACCAATCCAGTACTGTACAGTCAACCGCACGTCCATACCTGGAATTTGACAGTGACAGTTTTCGTTAACAATTAGGTATCATATTTTATTTTTTTTATATCTGGGGACGCATGTAGGTATTATTTATTCTTTTTATATGTTACGGCTAAAACCCGAAATGTGGCTACACCTAGTTTTAACCGGCTACGACAAGGTGCGGCCGGTAGCAGTTGTAGCTGCACTTCGGGTGACATATTCAAGCTGAAATTTTAATGGTTGTTTTTCCGCAGCAAAATTATTTTGTCTTGGTAGTAAAATAGATTTATAAAAAGAATTTAAAAAAAAATGGCGGATTTAGAATTTTGAAAAACAAAACTTAAAAGCAACCTAGAACCCATAGTATCTCTACAGCGCGATCGACTGACTGGACGAGACAGGCGTGAGCGATGCGCGGTCGTTGACCCTTCCGCTACAGCTGATAACTTCTTTACCTAAAAGTTATTAAAATTTTCCCTTCATACTTTTACGGGCTTAGAACCGCCATAAATACTTTTTTACCTACAACTTACTGAACACGAAACTAAAAAAACAAGTTTATTTTCTTACATAAAATTATTTTCTGAATTTAATTAAATAAAATGGAATGAAATAACAGTTATTCCAATTTGGAGTACGTCGCCATGGTACAATAAAAATGAAGTATTTAAGGCGTATTAAAAAATTGTAATCAACTTATTTTAATAACTTACTTTTTCACAGTTCGCTATTTACAAAGGTACTTACACTTCGCGGTAACGATTTTCTATCAATCACTGACAAAAATCAAAAGCAAACATTCGCTTTCGCATTCGTTTTCGTGGAGTGCATGAACTCTATGATAGGGATGCACAGTTCACAGTCACACACACTTCACAGTCACACTTCACAGTTGTTGTAGGTGTCGTCTTCCCAGGTTCAGAACCCCTTGAAGACGGAGCGACTCCCAAGATTTGCGGCTCCGCGTAAAGTTATAACTAGCCCTAGCGTACAGGTTGTACAATAGCGATGTACTCCAAATTGGAATAACTGTAATGTCGATCCATTTTTACAAATTACGATATCGTATTGTTATGCGTCGTACGACGATCACGGGTCAACAGAGAGATTTTTTTTTCTGTAGGGCATCTCATAGCTGACCTCTGAGGTCATGACTATTTAACCTGTAAATCCTGTGCCAGGGGTATACAAACTAAGCTAAAAAGCTAGGTGAACGCTCGCTAAGGGCACCCCCTGTGGGATACGAGCGTCGGCTTAGGGCGTCACCGGAGGGAGGACATCAAGGATGGGACGGGCTGGATCAAAGTTTTGATCATGATGATTAATCGGGGAATTTAAAGCTACGTGCATAGCTGCAACAACTGCTGGCACCTCGTTAACGAGCAAGGGTCGGGGAGGAGTATCATTTACTCGGGTTCGCGGACGCGATCGCGAAGGACCTCGGCGGCGACGTCGGAATGATGGGAGGCGTCTGTATCTGTGTACTGTACTTGTGGCCCTATTGCTCTTCTGGAGGAGGGTTATGGGGTCATCTGGGTCTGTGAGAATGTACCTAGGACGGCGAGTACGACTAATCCTACTTGGGACATAACTGGCGGCCTCGACAACCAGAGGGTTGCGATATTTGACCGCGGAATCAAAGAAACGCTTTGCAAGGCGTTTTAAGAATTGGTGGATAATGTGAATTTTTAGGTCGAATAGGGCGTGAACTGAGAGAGCCGGCGCCGGTGGCGCGGGGCGGGGTTATGTGGGGAGAGGTTTGCCGCCGCTGCCGCCGCCCGCGTGCGTGCAGACTAGTTTATGCCGTATCACTATGCGCGACAGCTTATTTTGGTCTAAATATTTACGAACCGCTCTTCGCTTAGTCGGAAGCGCGCCGCAACACATGCGGTTCGAGAAGTACGTACGTTATTGCATATTGCAAGTTTATGCATATTTTTTTAAATATTGCTAAGTGCAAATCGTTCTACCGCGGGAAAACAACCATTAAAATCTCAGCTTGTACTATAACACCAAGATGGGAAGGGACCAACACCACAACTCTAAAGAAAATAGACTAGTGTCATCGGTTCCGCTTAATTGCATTGTGTTCTGCAGTGGTGGCGTTAGGCGTCGGCGACGTCGGCGACCGCCGACGGTCTCGCGCCTAAGTAGGCTGCAAAAAAGTTTTAAAAGTTATTAAAACTTTAATTATTCGTATTTATTTTTTCCCCGGCCCCCGGTTCTTGGGGGCCCAAAGCTGCAGAAGTAGTTTTAACTTTATGTAGTAAGTCGCTACAATATTTTTTTTGTATCTAGTGTAGATACACTAGTGTGCATTTCGTCAGTTGGATAGGATTTTACGGCTACATGAAGATTAACGAGATGCCTCGTGCATCTCATGAGGCCTGGCGTTATCCAGGGTTTTATATTGTATTGACTTCGACTGACGGCGATTCTACGAGATTTTTTAGCGTTTGAGTTGGAAATAGTTTCAATTATTGAGTTAACGGAGGAGTTAGTGCAATTGGTAGTTAATACGTTACACCAATCTGTGTGTTTCATCGCTGCGGCGACTGCCTCTTCGTCAATTTTAATTTTATACCGGGGTCTAGCTATGGTGAGTGTGTTTTAGGGTTATGGCAGCCACAGTTATATCATGATCTGTAATAGATGATTTTCCTATGATCCCTACAGATGTGAAGTTTGACTTGATAAAGATCAAGATCATTAATACCTACCAAGTTTCAAAGCGCGTTAAGATTCTTTCATTCAAACTTTAACACCCCCTAAATCTTTTTTCGGGGGTAGTTTTGAAAACGAATAATTTTACCCTTATTATTTAAAGTATATATTCGTACCAATTTTCATAAACCCAAGAAATAAGACTTTTCATACAAGCGAAATCCCCCCTTTTTACCGACTTTGGTAGAATTTCCAAAATTCCTTAGTGAACGCTTACGTTTCTAATTTCTACCCTAAGCCTTTCTACCCTTACCTGAGGGCAACCTGTAAAGACAAATTTAATGTGTTGTTGTAAAAATAAATAAATAAAGTAAATAAATATAGTTAGATAGAAGATACATAACAAGTGTATCAAACAAATTGAGACATCAACACCATCTAGAGATATTACGGATTTTCTCAGTTTATTTTTTTATAAAGCCCATTTATCAGACTAGACTTCGGAATAAAACAAAAATACTTTTTTTTCCTAAATAAAATGTTATTTAAATAAAGACGAAAAATGAAATAATGGTAAAACTAACGATGAATGTGTTTTTTAAAGAAGAAGTGAAAAATATAGCGACATTATTCAGAGTTTTAGATTAAGCGAAAAATCAGTAGGCAGTAAAACCACCAATGTATGACGTTAACAACGGTCCTGCAACGGTTTTTCATGCTTTGAATCAAGTCATCAAACAGTCAGGTTTGCTGCGGGATATTGTCCCAGGTCCTGCTAAGATGCCAGAAAAGTTGCTCTTCAATCACAATGTTTGCAGGAAAATTCTTCAAAGCTCTTCTTTGAAGCGTATCCCACGCGTGCTCTATGGGGTTTAGGTCTGGTGATTGCGCGGGCCAGACTAAGACCAATACGTCGTGCTCCTGCAGCCAGCTTGTCACCACTCGCGCTGTGTGCGGACGGACATTGTCCTGCATGAGCGTGAATTCTTGACCCATTTATAGTCGTTGGGTGGTTATGCGCTTCCCACCTGGGCGTTTTTCAACCACTTCACCAGTAGTACGATAACGTGACCATAACCTTGATACTTTTTGTTTTGTTCCAATCTCCTCAGCAATACTCCGTTGAGTAGCCCCAAATTGGGCCATGCCTACTGTCCTTAACATTTTCTCTCTTGTTAAATGTCGCCGCTGCATCATTATGCAGCGGCGACATTTAACAAGTTAGCAGTTAATTTTGAATGTATGCCACTTTATGCATTCATAGTGGCATAAATTCGAAATTAACTGCTAACTTGTTTTAAAACTTTAATTTGACACCAAAACTTACCATGCCAAAAACTAAAAATTGAAAAATTCAAACTTCGCTGTGTAATGCTGCGCAAAACTTTTGTTTTAAATTTATTTTTTTAATTCAAATTTGGAATCTTGGCAGTATTTTATGAGTAAAATTATGCATTACCGTCATTAACCGTGTTTACAAAATTATAGCTTTACAACTCTATGCAATTACAAAACTGTTTCTAAACATGTGAATGACAGATGACGATCTGTTTCCGTCGCTACCGAAGTAGGTAGCCCGACAGAGAAAAATTTATACAAACGCGCAATTATTGGTATACTACTCTAAAAGGCGCGGCAATACAGAAATTAGAAGCAATGCCTCTGAGGTGCGAAGTTCGTCCGTTCCGGAAACACGAAGATTACCGAAGCGAATGCCTTTTCTGGTTTAACTGTTCATGATTTAATGCAAATAAAAATATTCTTATTCTCAAAGTTACCGATAAAACTAATAAGGGTACTGCTGTTATTATAAATGGTGAAGTGATTATATTAATGGTGAAGTTTTAAAAATATAAATGACAAAAAAAAAAAACAACCGACTTCCAAATAAAACACTACAAAGTGAAAAATAACTTTAATTTCGGCAAAAAAAATAATTCACTATGTAGTTGTGGTACCTACCCCACACAAATTCGAATACTTACCACTACCTGCTATGTAAATAAAAGTAACAGGAACTTATCATATCATCCACATACTAAGTAGGAAAAAATACGTATTATTGAAGCTAACTCAAAAACGATCCAAGCAAATATAATAAAATTTATATGGGATCAACTCGAGCACGTACCCTTTCAAACAAAAAAAAAAAATAACTTTCAAAATCGGTCCACAATTGATGGATAAATCGGTGGGAATACATTTAAAAAAAGCCTCTGCTACGAACTTGGAATTGGCCAGTATTTTATGAGTAAAAGAACTTTATACAAAATATCCCTAGATGATGTTGATGTGTGTAAGTTACCTACTTAAACATGAAAAAAAAATGCAATTTAAATAATAAAATAATTTATTTATATAATTCCCATACACCTAGTCATATGACTTCTATGACGGAAATAAATGTACTTATTTCTTTGTAAATAACTTCATGGCTCTCAGTTCTAAAGATGACTTTCTGTGAAAACAATTTTACAATACGATCCAACAGTTAGATGGAGGTAAAGGCCCTCTAGAACTAAAATGATTAAATAAGCTTAACTCATTAAAAAAAAACTGAATAATGGACATACATCTTTATGACGTTAAAGATTTCTTTAACTTTAAAATAAAAAATGTGTGTGCACATTAATGAAAATGTTTGTGATGTATGATCTGAATGACTATTGTTGTAATAACAATTAATAGCCATTCTATAGTTCACCTTTAACTGGTTTATTTATTATTTTGCATGCAATTGATACAATATTCAGTATATATATTCAGTATAGCATTGCATGTGGACATTATATCAAAACCAGACTGTAACAACTTTATACCATGTTTAAGGCGAATGAAGACTTAAATCCTTTTTATCTCGACCTTCTGAAAGATCTGGCTGTGTGAACTTGCGTGAACTTGTGTGTACGGTCAACCGCACAGCAATGTCAATTTGACAGCGCCTTTAGTAAGTAGCAGCAAGGATGATTTTCGTAGTGTTAACATTGACGTCCAGTTGACCGTACGCCTAGACGATACAATAAATATTAAACGATAAATCCTTTGGGCTTAATAATAATTATTTAGCCTTTTTTCCATATTAAAAATTTAAGTTACTGTCATAATAATACTCCTCGAAAATGGCGTAATATTATTATGAAGGTGACTTACAGTACATTGGCCTTTTGTTATTAAGCCTTAAACTTTAAATTACCGAGAAAATAATAATCTTCGAAAATGTCGTAACATTATGAAGGTGACTTACAGTACATTGACCCTTTGTTTTTAAGACATTAGCTGATAAAAAAAAACTGGTTCCCATCATGCATTATGTATAAACAATGAAGTTATTACACAAAAGCTGCCACTCTCAACATAAATTAGGTACTTACGTAACTTTTTTAACATTAACATATATGTATTTTATTTCTTTAATATATTAAATCATATATATATTTATAACGTATTACAAAATTTGTATAAAATATTTTCAAGATTAGTAATTTTTGTTTTATTTTTCGCATGATATTACATTGCGTGTTACTGCGATGATAAGGGTACTTACAGAATCTCCAAATATTTTATAAAGAATTTCTGAGACCTTCAAGATAGTCAACATAACCTTTTAAACCTATTCAAACAAAGGTTTTATTATAATTTCTTTAACATTTAAAATTTTACAACACTATTATAAAAGGGGGCGCCAAGTATTTTATTCGAGATACATTATTGACAACGAGTGCCCAAGTCGATGAAACAGATCAAATTTAAATAAAAAAGCCTTTCATTTTATACTTAAAATAAATATGCTTATAAATCTCCTATTAGTTTAATAATAGTAATTAGACTAAAGCACCATAGGTAACCGGCCCATTTAAATACACAATTATTTTCCTCGTTTTATTCGTAAAACCGGCCAGGTCAGCTCTAAGATTTGAGAACGCATTAACAAACTGCGGGTGGGTCACCCGCAGTTTGTTAATGCGTTCGCGTATTACCTGTATTTTATTTATTTTTAATTTAATATAAACCTCACATAACACTTGCGTACACGCATTAAATTACGCGAGTTAAAAACTGAAATGTCACTCTTGGAATGGCAGCAATGTTGAGTGTTCCTAAAACGCCATTATTGTTTTTGTTTGACTAGTTGCGCAAAGGGTCGTGTTATTATCAGTAAAATAAGTAGTTGGTTGCAGCTAGTTGTTACTATCCATACATTTTATGGATAGTAATAGCTAGGTGTCAAATTGGTGGAACACTCGACAGTGGTGACATTTGAAGTGAGCAAGTGGTGGTTTTTATCCCCAATGACGCGCTCTGCCTTCACGATCCCGTATATTTGAGCCATGAAAATACCGCTTAGAGCGTTTTTTCAAAATCATTTGAATAGGCGATAATTACACTTAAAGAAAAATCAACTTTAGTCTTGTGAAGATTAGATTTCTATTTCATACCAATTTTTTTTGTCGCTCAATGCCGACATTTGAAACGCAGAGCGAAAACGCTACGACTGTTATTTTTGTGGCCTTCGCGTTAGTGTAAACTAGTTGGCACATTTTTTTTTGTTCAGATACTTGAAAAATCAAAAACTTAAGGGGGAAGCGCTAAGGTAGCCCGCGAAATTCAAATTTTCTTACGTTTTTTGCAATTTGCTGGTCAGTATTAAGTTGTACATCGATCAAAATATGATTCGCGGCCGTAACAAATATGTATTTACAGAATTATAATCATTAAAGTCATCAACACAACTCTCCAAGACCACGTAAGTCCAAAGAATGATGATTTCATGAAATCATCATTCTTTGGACTTACGTGGTGCGTGGATTTGTTACGGCCGCGAATCATATTTTGATCGATGTACAACTTAATACTGACCAGCAAATTGCAAAAAACCTAAAAAAAATTGAATTTCGCGGGCTACCCTGGCGCTTTCGCCTTAAATATAAATGACATGTAAACTTATTTATACGATAGGCTATACAAAATTATTAAAATTTAAGAAGACATTTTTGAGCTCTGTGGGTATTATTTTACACTAGGTCGAACATGCATTCGTAAAACATGTTATGAAGACATTAACTACATGTTACCTATATTTTTTTACGCTTAACCATCAACCCATTGTAACCATATGAAATGGTATTTCGTCATAAGACGACAAAAGAAACGGCAACATTAATTACTTAATTATTATTACAGTCAATAACAAAAAAGCAAATTAACAATTGCCTAACTTAAAATAACTTCAATAAATAACACAAAATTGGTAGACTGGATGACTAAATAAATATGAACAACTAACAACTAAAGACCTGGTGAAGCTGCGAGCGAGAGAGCTGCGAGAGCGCGGCGACCGCGCTGTCATAACTGAACCCTTCAACAAAACTATTCCACAACGCTTCGTCGCGGATACGCGGCGATTTCGTTACGAGTCGCGACGATACGCTGGCGGAATAATCGTTCGTTCGTGGAGATTACCCGACGTAGAATCGCAGATCCGTCGCGATTCTCTCGCTCGTGTAGGCGGGCCTTAAGGCATAATAGGCTCTGACATATCCGTAAACGCGAACCAAATGTACTTTTCTCAAACAAGCTTGGAAATTCGAGCAATATTTTGACAACCTTCTTCGAGATAAATCGAAATTGCTGTACTAGCCGGATACATGCGAGCGCCCGGCCGGCAATGTTTGTATGAAAATACATATCTGTCGTGTTATTTAAAAATGGAAAGAACTTTTTAATTCAACACATGGCAACCAAGGAAGTTACTTATCAGTGGACGCACGATGTATAAGAAACCTTAAAAAATACTTTATGAACAGGTACGCAACTCAATTTATTTTGTCACTTAGCATAATAATAATAAACAGTATATTGCAATACATTCTTTGAAAAAGCCTCTTACAAGAAGGCAATGCCCAAAGTTACTACTGTGTAATCAGTTCAAAGGATAAAACACATTTAATTATTGTCATGTTATAAACCCGAAACAGTTATTAAGCAATACTAATATTATTAGTCTCAGACTGACTTAATTTTATTTTTCACCTTATATAAAATATAAACTTATCGATACATTTTCGGAATCAAGCTTCGATCAAGTTGAGTGGAAGGTTTATTTGAATCAACAACAACAAACTAATTTGAATTTCTGAACCTTTGCAGACAGTTTTCAAGAAAATATTCGACGAAAAGTACAGTGAGTAGGACTTTAAATAAATCCTCGTCCTATCTAAAAGCCATCGCCGCGCGAATACAAGATCGTTCGGACGTTTTGACGAACGCGTAGTCGCGGCGACAGAGGGCGCTTTCCGGTTTTTCGAACATGAAGTGACACATGCACGGGACCGATCGCGTATTCGCATGACAATCGTTTTTAAATACGACGCGGCCGAATGAAAGTCGCTTACTTCGATAAAAACTTACACTCTATTTCACCCAATCACAATAAACGTCACAATTAATGCTTCCTCTTATAAATCCTATCTATAAGCTTGAAGAAGAACGTCGGAGCGGTTTCCGAAGGCAACGCACGCACTTTCAGAATAATATCACTATAGACATCTGTTTCTGCCTGCCTGTATATTTCTGATAGCCTCAACTCATCATAAAGCCGCTTTATATTTTCGACGTGTTCTGGTTCCTTACTACCGTAGTATTGTGTGAAGAGAGCCTTCTGTGATTCGTTGCAGCGCTGTAAAGCGGTGACAGCTAACCAGGAACACTTACCCTCTTGGATATCTGTTCCAACTTTGCCTGTTACTGATTCGTCGCCATAACAGTCCATGTAGTCGTCCTGAAAAATAAAAAAGATAATTTTATCTCGAAATTGAAATTGTTACGATCTCTATGAATGTACCTATAGGTGTAAGTCAATTAAATGAAATGAAAATATTTTATTTCACATAAAACTACAAGGGCACTTATGAAACGTCAGAAGCTAGGTGCACGGTTCCAATTGGTCGCTTCCTATGGAGAAGAGCCGGCACGGAACTTCACCGCTACTCTTTCAAAAAACTGGCTTGGCTTTAGCTTTTATAATGTTTTCAAATTGCAGTGTTATTAGGTATGAGAGAACAGTGTAGGCCTATCAACAAGTACCAGGTACTTATCAAAATTGAAAATGGTCCAGAAATCTATAGTCTATTAAGCCTAAAATGTTCTCACATTCATAAAATCTAAAAGAAAAGAATCTTTACAAAAGAAAAATAAAATAATGAAAATAAAAACATATTTAAACGAAATGACATGATTACCACCTACAGCTGTAACAAATCCATTAAATATTGAATATTGTAGGAAAATAATGTTAAATAATGAAAAGATTACCTAAGTCGAGGACAAAAAAATAAATAAATTAATCATCATAATTTGGGAGCAGTTAATTGCCTTTTACATAGTTAATAATCATTTATAACAATTTTTATTGTTCCAAAAACAGTGTTACAGATAATTTTTCCACCAGTTAACTTTAGTGGAAAAGATCACCTGTATCATATTAATTTAAAAAAAAAAAACTGTATCACAGAAGACAGGGCCTTCTGTTTAAAATAATCAGCGTATTGACAATGTATGTTAGCCGATGTTTGTTGAAAAAAAAACTAATAGGTAATAAAAGGATACATGAAAAAGTAGAAACATGTTGGTAATTAAAAGTAACTGTAGGTTTGTGTGTGTGTGCTTTTGTAGGTGTGTTGTGTAAGTGTGGTGTGTGGTGTGAGTAAGTTGGTTCAGTGTGTAGAACTATATCGGTAATAAGTAGAGTTTCCATTAAGAAGATTTTCAGTATCACTATATGACCGGAACATACAGTGGAGGTCTGCCCGGCTTGGGCGGAGCATCGCCGTGTCCTCGTGGAGGCGATCGGCGGCGGTGATCTCTCGCGTCCGGCTCTGGTTCAGGCCATGGTACGGAGTGAGAGGAAATGTGAGGCCGTCACCTCCTTCTGCGAAGCAGTAATGCTCGCGAAAAAGGGGCGAAACGCGTGAGGTAGAGGCAAATTTCACGCCCTCACGCCCCTAACCGCCGCAGGAGGAGACGCCCTGGGCGTCGGAAATCGCAGGCCGATTTCCGGCCACCGCAGGCGCGGGCTTGCGGACTTGCGGGTCGACGGCGCCTCAAAGAGATATCAGCAGAATTGACGGGGTCCGCTAGGGCCGATGCCTGCAGGGGTTGCGAAAAAGTCCGAAAGGGAGATCGTGGCCCCAGGCAACATGGCAACTGAAGGAACACGGGTGGGTTTTAGTCAGTAAGAGTCCGAGTCTGTCCCGCTCCGTGCAAAGCGGGAGAAGTTATTTTATAATTTCCCACCCAAAAAAAAGGGTAGGTTAAATGGGTTTAGCGGTGGAGTAATTTTCGCTGCTAGCTCCTTGCCAATATTTGAAAAATAACTTTTGATAAATATAGTGGGGTCACTTGTGATATTTAAGATATCTGGTGCTGGTTGATACGTTTTCATCATATTTTGCAAATATGATGAAAATTCTTTAATTAATGAGGTACCTACCAGGGAAGCCACATATGCAGAAGGAATTATTGCCAAACTTCCTTTTCTTCAACTTAGTCTTTAATCTTTTAATATGCTTTTTTGATAAGGACACCTTTGATGTGGGTTTTGAACTTTCCATCGCTAAGTTCTGTAACCGAATTTGGCAACTTGTTGTAAAAGCGGAAACTGTTTATAAGAAATAATTTACTAGATTTAGTTACTCTAAACTTGGGTATCACAATGTCATGTTTATTAAGTACGTGTATTTATATTATGGAAATCGCTTCTTATTTTGAAAAGTCCTAAGTTTTTGCGAACATACAAAATACTTTCTAAGATATAAAGAGAAGGCAGAGTTAATATGATTATCAATTTCTATGAATTTTTTACTAAGGGACTCGCGAAGACCCATTTTATAGATCGCGCGAATTGCCCTCTAAAGTTAAATGAAAATTGAATCTATGTCAGCTGCTGATTCCCACACCAGAACGCCATAAGACAATACTGTGGAAATAAGCCAAAGTATACTAACCTAGCTGTGGCTACATCACTCAACTGCCTTATTTTTCTCACTGCATATGCAGTTGAAATGAATTTAGTGTAATTCCAGAAATACAGTTTCCGTAATAGCATCTAATTTCTTGCCATCAAGTTTTATGAATTCGTTACGAATAATCTAAAGAATACTTCAAAAAGAGTTCATTGTTTCGTCTTGTATTCGAACCATCGTATCACCGAACGTCGCCGGCATACTCATATCGGCAGTTTGACGAACTAGCCAGCGACCCCACGTGAATTGCGATGAAATTGTTATCTACTATCGTCCGAGTCACTGTATCTTTAGGTCTCTGTCTAATCGGTAGATTTTATCATTTGAGGGTATCCATTAACGTTTTCTTTATAAAATTAATCCTACCCTCAAGTTATAACTACAACGTTTGATGTATACGTTCACTTAAAACTATTGTTTATTTCTAACGTTTCCTATTTTATTGTTTGCGTTAATAAGATGTCACTTGTCTATAGACCCGTTTGTGTCAGTTAGCAAAATATGTATATTATGATAACTGTAAATGATCTATTATATATGTATATATATATATATATATATTGTAAAGGGAGTGTCTCCGCTGCCGGTGCCGGCTCCCAACAATAACGCCATTGAAAACCGGCATGACATTACTGCCGTCACCCGAAATAAAAACATCGGCTGCCGGCACATTACATACTCTACGACCATCACCACCAGGTCCCATAATGGACACCGGCGGCGCATCGTTTATGGAATCCCTTCCAGTATTCAGAACTACATCTAATCCTAACTAAAGTTTTTTTTTTCTATATATTCTAGTCGTTTAGCACGTTTAGCACGACGTTTAGCACTCGCCGGCCGCTGCCACGGCACCGCTCGCTACGCTCGCTCGGCTCGTGCGTAGGGGGGTCACAGTTCTAACCTAAGCTAACCTAAATAACTCTTTTTTGCGAGTAAAAATATTTAACCTAATCTAACTAGTTCAGTTCCGGGTACTTAGTACTTGATTACTGGAATATGGAAATCATTGATTATGTTATGATAAATGGGGCATACACGAACTGGTTCTGCATCTCGAGGGGTGTTAGACAAGGTTGTGTACACCGTGGCTCTTCAACTTGTAATTGGATAGTTGTTTGACAGATTTAAAAGAGGGTGAGTGCGGATTGAGGATGAATGAGTTGCTTGTCAAATGCCTTCTCTACGCAGATGATCAAGTTCTATGTATCGTCAAGTTGCATCGTCAGCAGAATTGTTGCAAGACACGGTGACCGTGACGGATGAAGCATATAGAATAAGATGAAGGTCATGGTGTTTGAAAGAGAAGAGGATGTATCGGTGTGTGAAGTGAAAATAAATTATAAGAGTGTGGAGAAAGTACATGAGTTTGTATAATTGGAGAGTTTGTTTACAAGGGCTGGAAAGACTGAGAAAGATGTGGAAAGGAGAGTAAATTATGAAAATAAAGTGAATAGTACTATGCATGCGATTGTGACCAACCAGTTGAAGTTCAAAAAGGCTCAACTAGCTGTTTACAATGGTGTGCTGGTGTAGACGACCCTTATGTGCAGAAGTGGCCTTAATTGCTTTCCATGGATACCTAATACTTTAATAAACCTTTCGATGTAACCAAATTTTCTAAAACATCAAACAGGTAAAAGTTAAAGGCAGAAGTTTACTAACAATTTTCAAAAATCATCTAAGCACATGAACTTTGACACCAGTTATCTCGAAATTTTACTACGGCATTAAGCGTACAAATTACGGAGAAGACATCTTCATTTAATAAGCTACCTAGCGAGGTACAAATGTAAAAATATATATATATATATATATATATTTAGAGTTGCCGATGAAACAGTCGATAGTGCTGGCAAAGGTCGAATTTCCAAATTGTAGAAATATTTAAAAATTGTGAGATAATCGAAGTAATTAATTGGTTTAAGCCATCCCACTACTCCCTAACCTCCCAGCAATCCAACACACGGCAGGCAATCAGGTCGTCGTGACCAGATAAAAATTAGCGGAGCGGTTTTTGGGTTTTTAATATGACTCTCGGTCTACTCACGGTTCAATTGTCACTTAGTTTGAATGTACACATAAACAAAGCTATTAATCATTTTGTTTAAACATACAGCGCACGTACATACTCAAAAAAGTTTGACATACACCGACATGATAAACAAAGGTTTTTTTTAAGCCTCAACTTTATAAAAAATCCTTTGTTTATCATGGCTTAGCCTTAGTTTCAGAAAAATCCCAGAATGTCACATAAATTATGAATTCTTGAAAAAATGAAATTTAAAAGCCTTCTTCTTCATTACTAATTTATTTGAAACAACATCGAAAACGTAAACAAAAAAAAAAATTGGGGTCCAAAGTCGATAATACCGAAAAAGATAGAATTGGCATTTGTTAAAATAATTTCAAACCTGAACCTGAATGCTGTTTGGTATTAAAAAGTTTTGTTTAAAATGGGCACCTCTACCTTATTATTTTTCTAACTTCTGTGTTGGTCACTTGCTGCATGGATTATTTTTTGCCTTAGTACCTCTACTGAAGGTACATGAACATTATGTTTAAAAACACACGCGAACTAAGTGACAAATGAACCGTGACCAGCGAGTAGACCGTGAGTTTTGTTAAAAACTCAAAAGCCGTTCCGCGACTTGTAATCTGGTCATGACAACCCGATTGCCTGCCATCTGTTGGATTACTGGGAGGTTAGGAAGAAGTGGGATGGCATAAATGAGTTAATTAATTCGATTATCTCACAGTTTTTAAGTATTTCAACAATGAGTAAATTCGACCTTTGCCAGCACTATCGACTGTTTCATCGGCACCTCTTAATATATTTTTTTACTTTTGTACCTCGTTAGATAGCCGATTAAATGAAAATGTATTCTCCGTAATTTGTACGCTTAATACCTTAGTAAAATTTCGAGATAACTGGTGTCAAAGTTCATGTATATAAATAATTGTTGAAAATTATTAGTAAACTTCTTCCTTTAACTTTTACCTGTTTGATGTTTAAAAAAATAGTTACATCGAAAGGTTTATTAAAGTATTAGGTATCCCATGGAAAAGCAATAAAGGCAATAATTTTTGAGAGTTTAGAGAAAAGTGATATTTAGTGATGAATTCTGGAATTTTTTCAAAATAACATAAGGATTGGGTTTTCTCGAATCCCATAAATTGTCGCCTAGGCTTTATGGGGTGCTTAATTGTTATAAATGGGTCATACTATCACGTCCTGGATGGAATACGTCAAATTACAAGTTACCCTGTACGTTTATGTTTGTTTATATGCATATGTGTGTGGAAATTATGTAAGTATGTAAAATATCTGTCGATTGCGCCAATGAACAGTCATTTGCAGGCTCATATCTTTGAAACAATCTATTTAATCTTTAAGTCGGTTTTCCAACCTCAACAGAAAGGTGGCCGCCTTTTATTTTTCAAGACCAGAAAGGAAAATTAGAATATTTAATAAACAGCTAATATCTTACCTGCATTTGAAACAGATATCCCAACTTCATACAAATATCATTGACATGACCGTAAATTCTCTCATCTACATCGTTGACCAGAGTCAATCCTAGTAGGACAGGCAGTCGGAAAGTGTAGCAGCTAGTCTTGTACCTCACAATAGACTCGTACCGTTCTATTGTGAACAGACGGTAATCTTTCAGTTGCTGTGCTGTAGTGAAGTCTAGGTGCTGGCCCATTGAGGTAAAGAGTAACGCCTGGAAGTTGAGGGTGAATTATTAATATGGGAATGATTAAGGTACTTGAATGCAAATTGGTCATTTTAATGAGGTGAAATAGGGTATGGATGATTAAAAAAAAAAAAAAACGATCGAGCCTTACAATAGTCGCATATGATGTGTAAACATCTGACATCTCACCTTGGTAATAAGCAACATTAAAGGGGGCGGGGCCTCGTCAAGGTCGTTTCTGATAGCCAACTCTAGCATCGCGCGCGCTCATTGGTCAAATCAAATAGCGCGTGCTTCACCGGATTTCTGTGACACACTTCCGTCCCTTTTTACGAAATCACTCCCAGAGATTCGATTATATAGATTTTTTTAGATTTTGATTGCAGGAAAGCAAGAGGAAAGATATTACACATCAAAAATCCGACTTATACTCAAAGCACTTATTTCAAATAAACCAATAACAGGCGCTTTTCAATTTTCAAGGTTAGGTTGTCAAGGCTAGTTGCCCATTCCAAAGCGTAGTAGGTACCTATGGAAAAAAACGGGCAAGAAACTCCACGGACACACTTTTAAACAAAAATATTGACGAATTGAGAACCTCCTCATTTTTTTAAGTCGGTGCAAAATTAGACGGTTTACCAGCCTGTATTGTTCCACTGATAAGCTCAAAACCTATTTGCATAGAGAAGGAGCGACTACTGATCACCAAGCTTGATTTTAGCGTGTTAGCCGCCAATTCTAGTCCATTAAATTCAAATATCATCAAGAGGATTTAATTCATTCATGGCGTGAGCCAGTGTCTAATAATGAAAAAGTTACATTGCTCAGAAGCAGAGTAATGCTATGACGCAAATTTGTTTTCCCTTAAATAAAAGCGTCCTGTTCTTCTTTTCGTGTGGTTAGTGACTAATTTAGTGTCAGTTTTAAAGTCGCCAATGGGCCTTTGACTTGGCTTCACATGCCATCGAGCAATATCAAGCGAAACAGCGTTCTGTTGGCTTTCCCATTTTCGGCGCAGCGCCGAGCGTTGAAAATTCAACAGCGCATTTTTATTTTGCAATCATTTAGGTGTTGCAAGTATAAGGGAAAAATAAAAATATTGAATACATCATCTTCAAAACATTAGTGAAGCATATCAGCATGATGCAATGATGTCTTATTATGTAACAGTGAGTACACAAAGCTAATAAACACAATAATGACACACACCTCATTGAAAAGTCGCACAACATCCACATAGTGTTGCGTCTTTTCGAAGTAGGTCTCAATTGTTTCCATAATAGCGCAGTGGATGAGTATGGAGTCGTTGATGGCGCCGAGGCCGACGTTCGGCATCCGGTACCAGCAAGGGACGCCTCGACGAGTTGTCGAACCGTCCATTATATCGTCCACCACTATGAAGTAGGCTTGAAGCTGTGGGTAATAAAAATAACGTTTTAATAAATAATTTTCTATTTTCAGAGTCCGCGAAGCAAACACAAGGTATGAGGCATTTTACAATAGGCTCGTCCTCTAATACATGGAACTTAAAACTTGATTGACGCAATGTGGGTCGCGATTTTTTCCTTCGTTAAAGCACATCTCTTCTCTCGTCCTTTCTCCGTTTTGGTGGAGTCCGGGGCTTAGACCGGTTCTGTGCTTTTCGATTGAGTGAATTCCTGCGGTCTTCACAAGGTCATCTTAATACATATATACAAAACATTTAATGTCTTCAAAGAGAAGAATAATGATGACTAGTATTCTTAGAAACCTAATAAAATATTCTATCCATTGAATCATTGATTAGATTGAGAGTCGAGTTGAATACAATAATAATTGAACGTGTGACGTACATGATTCATTTTATACTACGCATACTATGCATAATCACACAATTGTGATCATTTGGTCACTATTGAACGGTGGTACATAAGGCAGCCATAATGTATTGGTTATCTATCATAATCCATCGATATAGTAAAATGGAATGCTGTTCGTTGGTAAGCGTATTAGTTGAGAACGGCTGGACCGATTTGGCCATTTTTTGTTTTAAAATGTTCGTAATAGTCCGAACCAGCTATGCGTAACACATTTTCGTAAACGATTAAGACTAATCCGTTTCTTCTTGACAGTTCAACAACATTCATTGCGTTATTTACGTTGTTGAGAAAAAAAAAATCGAACTTATTATGTAGCAATCTGTTTCAAAACGATTCAGATTGTGATTGATCGTGTATTACGCAGTTAGGGTACAGGTTCATACGGAAAGAAAAAATTTAAAAGTGGCCGGGAAAATTGGAAAATTCGGGAAAACTGAAAGTGCATTTTCCACGGGAATTTTGTATGGTATAATCAACCTATTATGTTCCCACTGCTGGGATACGGGATCCTCGCTTCGACAGGGAGTGGGCAATAATCTACCACGCGGGACCAGTGCGGGTTGGTATATGTCACATGTCTTCGAATTTTGAGTTCTAGGATATGGCGGTTTCCTCGCGATGTCTTCCTTCGGTAAGTCGGGGCCGTTACCACTGGGCCACCGTTCCTCTCTATGAATTTTGGGAATTTTGTATGAATTATTGAAATTTGGACAGGACATGGACAACGTCTGTCGATTCAGCTAGTATTATAATATAATCATACCGTGTCAGTATGTCTATTGAAATGGGCTCTATCAATAAAATAGGAACATGCAACTTAAACAGCAGTGACTTGCTGCATTCGAAATTGACGCAGGAGAAGTCAGTAATGATGTGGCGCCTTTAGGGCGGAGCACGCACAAAATAGAATAGCGTTTACATTACTTTAGTATTTCTATCTATGTCAGAAATATGGCAATATTATTGTAAAAATGCTTTAAGTATAGAACAAAAAGGATGCTGATATATCTTGGCCTCCTTTTACAACCACGGATGTTGCTCAATTTGCCTACTTACCCATGGCTTTATGCAAATATTTGACATTTGACATAAATAGAAAACCTCGTAAACGAAGTTAAGGTCGGTGAAATTTGATACAAAATTCATAAGGAAAAATCGCGAGGAAACTTTTCACGCATTCCAAGTTACATAATTATATAGACTGTAATTGTATTTTATAGTCTATATTGAGTGTTAAATAAATAGAGTGTTTGTTTTAACGTCAGCTGTGGTTTTCCTTCGTGTTGTGTGCTACAACTCTCACGATAATAAGGAAAGAGTTTGCTTTTATTTAAAATTTACAAACATACCATCACACGCCTGTATTCCTCAACGGGTTCGGAAATGTTAGCGGGTGTGGGTGTGTGCGTGGGGTGTGGGTGTGTGCGTGTGTGGGTGTGGGTGTGGGGGTGTGTGCGTGTGTGTTTGTGGTGGGTTTTGTCAGTTATTTTGATGTCTCATGTTATAGAGGCCGACTTTTTGATTCTAACAAAAACAAAATAATTATTTTAGTTACCATTTCAACACACCATCCAAGAACCCTGGACAGTTTGAGTTTCTCATCAGTTATAAGGTCAGGTTTCTCAAGCATTTCATATGATAACATTGTAATCAATCCTCTTGAATGTTTGCCGCCGCTCAAATTGTGTTCTAGTACCTGTAAATATTCAAATATACATCTAAATGGGTGTCACTTTGAGCCTGTGTGGGTGGCTATGGGGATCTCCCCATCTCTCCCTTTTCTGGGCGTATTTTACGCCCGAAGAATGTAGGATAATAGCGCAATTCAAAGCCTTTAGAGAGAAATATTCAAAAAAAATAGCAAGTCGGTAAATTATTCAAATCCTCGTTTCTTCCATTTGATGTTATTATGCTTGTGAAAATTGAGTTGATTTTAGAATAAACAGTAGGTAGGTACTATGGAAAAAGTCATAAGAATGTGGAAGTTGTTGTGCAAACTGAACTTTATGTATTCCAAAAGTAAATATTTGTTAACGCAGTTTAAATTGAAATTAGTTGGTTGTTTTGACATTACTTCTAGGAATAAAGACTTTTTGCATATTTTATTTAAGGATTAATGTGCTGATGACGCACAATTTTTTTTACGAAAATTGCATAATGTTTTGTAAAATAAGCTGGTAAATGTTAAGTACCACATGAATTTATGGTAAGTTTTTAAGGCTATTACTAAAGAAAGCAATACAAATTATGGTAAATTACTGAAAGTCAAAACTAAATATTTTATATGATTGTTTATGTAATACCTTGGTCAAGACTGTTTATTATCTTTTGTATGGACTTACAAATTACATCACAAGGTCAATTTGATTGCACATTATTTTATCTTTATTTTTAGCCATGTCTTCTTATTTTGTGTGGTTAGTGACTAACCTGGTGTTAGAATTTTAAAGCCCATAGGCCTCTTCTTTAGCCAAGTAACGAGTAATTGTATTCCAGGGCTTTTGTTATATAATTCAAGGTCAGAGTTTTGGAAATCAAACTATGGGTGTCCATAGTCCAATACTGTGCGGTTTGAATTTTAGGTTTATCTCTATTATATAAAAATAAGTCGGGTTTTCCTTCCTGACGCTATAACTCCAGAACGCACGAACCGATTTCCACGGTTTTGCATTCGTTGGAAAGGTCTCGGGCTCCGTGAGGTTTTAGGTAGGGTAGGTAGGTAGTATAGGTAGGGTAAGTAGGGTAGGTAGGTAGGGTAGGTAGGTAGGATAGGTAGGATAGGTAGGGTAGGTAGGGTAAGTAGGGTAGGTAGGGTAGGTAGGGTAGGTAGGTAGGGTAGGTAGGATAGGTAGGGTAGGTAGGGTAAGTAGGGTAGGTAGGTAGGGTAAGTAGGGTAGGTAGGTAGGATGGGTAGGGTAGGTAGGGTAAGTAGGGTAGGTAGGGTAGATAGGGTAGGTAGGGTAGGTAGTTAGGTGCGCCGTAAATAAGTTCTTAATGCTACCCGTGCGAAGCCGGGCCGGGCAGCTAGTTTAAATTATATTATTCAGGAAACAATATTATCATAATAGCATAATCAGTTTATAATGTCCCCACTGCTGGGACACAGTCCTCCTCTCGTCGAGAGTGTGGGCTGTAATCTCCCACACGGGCCCAGTTTGGGTTGGTAGATGTCACATGTCTCCCGTTTTTTTTTTCTAGAATGTAACGTAATGTTTTCCTTACGTTGTTTTTCTTTACCGTTTTAAGAGCAGTGGTGATGAAATTATTTACACAAAGTATAACAATATTGGTTAAAAAATATATTTTGTAGCATGAAAAGTAAAAGTAAAGAAAAAAAAGGGAAGGGAAAGCATCGAAGGGAGTTTGAATTGAAGGATATCTTTTGTAGTCCTTGATTATCAATTCTCACTTTAAACTACAAGATTTTTTCATTATTTCCACCAAGTACATAAAGTAATATATACCAATTAATATAATTGAAGTGTCTGTTTGTAATGTCAAAATAACAGTTTTTTTTACTAAATGCATATGAAAGTAAATATTATTATATGGTACTTATAACAAAAAAAACAATATTTTTTTTCTGCCTGTCTGTTTGTTTCAAGATCTCTGAAACGGCTGGGCCGATTTTAACGGGACTTTCATTGGCAGATAGCTGATGTCATAAGGAGTAACTTTGGCTACTTTTTATTTTAGAAAAAGAATTAGGGTCCACGCGGGCGAAGCCGTGGTCAGCAGCTAGGATAAAATAAATATGACTTACCTTTTTGACCCAACTCCCCACCTCCGGCAGTTTACACATCTTATTACTGGCCTGGAGGTTCTCTATGATTCCCGGGAGCACATCATGGAACACCTCTTTTTCCTTCATAATTTGAGATATAGAAACACTGGTTTGCATAGCTCTCTTGACCGACTGCTGTAGAAAACTGTAAATATAAAAATGTTACAACTCTATGGTTTATATGAGTTAGTTAATGTTGTTGTTCAACCAAGACCCATGGAAGTGGGATTACTATTTCTAGCTAACCCTGCCTAGTGACTCCAAAATAAGCTTAGTGGATCTCTGCAGTTTTGGAGTCAGTTGTCATTTTATTATGGACTTCTAAGTAAGTATTTTACAAAAGAAACACATTTTTTTTAAGAGGCAGAGTTTCTTAGTAAAAGTATAAAGTAAGTCCAGATTTGAGTGTGACAAAAAGGAACACTTTAACTTTTTTTTTACACTTGGAAGGTATTTCAAATAGCTTGTTTGCCACAAATATTTCATCATCATCATTTCAGCCGAAAGATGTCTACTGCTGGACATAGGCCTCCTCCAAGCATCATCACTTTGACCGGTTCTGTGCTTCTCACATACAGCAGATTCCTGCGTTCTTCACAAGGTCATGTCTGAATTTCCGCAAACACATCGATTTATTATGCAACAAAGTGCGTAAACTAATATACATTTTTTTAAATTTACGTAGCATTGCCGATTTTAAATTAATTAGACAGGTTATTTGGTTTTGTGTCAACCTATTATTACCTACTGCATAACGTCCTGGGGTGGTGCCGCTAAATCAATTTTACTGCACCTAGAACGCGCCCAAAGCGCAGCTTTAAAGGTTGCTACTTTTCGTCCATTTAGATTTCCTACACACTAGCTCTATATGGCATGTAAGGTGCTAACAGTACGTCAATTATTTGTTTTGAATGTAGTTTTATTACAACATACTGAACTTAATTTTAACCCAGTACCCTCAGATAGGAGAAGAAAAGATTTGGTTTGTGCTAACTCTCAGACTAAACATGCTTTTACTAATAGATTTTATTTATTTTTAGGACCCTACTTGTATAACCAGTTTAACAGAGTGCTAAAGATTTATAGTTTAAGTTAGAATAGGTGTAACTTACTAGTACAAGAATATTTGGCAAAACTCAATGATGCAGACACGGAAAAACTACTAGAAATTTTAAAATAAAATTTCTATCTACTTCAATTCAATTCAAAATATTTTCATTTCACATAAAACTACATGGGCACTTATGAAACGTCAGAAGCTAGGTGCACGGTTCCAATTGGTCGTTTCCTATGGAGAAGAGCCGGCAAGAAACTCCACTGTTACTCTTTTATAAATAATTGGCTTTTACAATTCTTTCAAATAACAGTGTGACTAGTTATGGGAGGACAGTGCAGGTCTTGCAATAAGTACCAGGTACTTAAGAAAATAGAAAATATTCAACAAATCTACAGTCCACTAAGCCTACAGCGTTCTCACATTCACAAAATAGAAAAGAATCTATACAAAAGATTTATAAATTAATAAAAATAAAAACCTATTTTAATTAAACGCAATTACATGATTGCTATTACAACTGTAATCAATCTGAATAATTATCATATGCACAAAAGCCACTAATAAAGAGTTGAAATTAACTCGTAGGTATATAATGTCAAATAATAGGATGAATATGTCAAGGACGAATGTAAAAAAATAAAATTGAAATAAACATGGTAATTTGGGAGCAGTTAAAAGACTCTTACATAATTATGCCGTTAATGAGATACCACAGAAGCCACATGTGCAGAAGGAATTATTGCCAAATTTCCTTGTCTTCAACAAAGTCTTTAATTTTATTATATGCTTTCTTGATAAGGACACGTTTGAAGTGGGTTTTGAACTTCCTATCGCTAAGTTAACAGACTTTGGCAACTTGTTATAAAAGCGGATACTGTTTATAAGAAATAACTTGCTTGTTTTAGTTAATCTCAATTTGGGTATCACAATTTCATGTCTACTACGTGTATTTATATAATGGAAATCGCTTCTTATTTTGAAAAGTCCTAAGTTTTTGCGAACATACAAAATACTTTCTAGGATATAAAGAGAAGGCAGAGTCAATATATCAATTTATTTAAATTTGTCTTTAAGAGTCCTATTACACTTTTTACGCTAATTCATGATTTTTGACGTTGTAATTTTCAGCAGCAGTAATATATTTTAATTATTTGATTATGAATAACGATAGTGCTATTCTCTTTCTTGTAAGTTGGAGTTACACATTTTAATTTTTCTTTTCGTGTAATTTACTATAAATATTTTAAGTTTACAAGAAAATCCGTTGGCGATGGAACTTTGACGCTTAAATTCACTTTGTTTCATTCAATTTAAATAAAAGCTAAAATTACTAAAAGATAAGTTGAATGTTTTACTTGTTTATTGGAGTTCTAGAATTTCTTTAAATTTCTTGAGTTTTCACAGAAAAAATCATAAAGAAAAGCGATAAATGTCTTGATTCAGCGTCCATTATATTCCAAATAAACAAAATTTTATCAAATAAACTAATAAGGTATAAAACTTCTATCTACAATGAATACGTTTCATTAGTTTTCGTTTAATAATAAGAAAAAAATACCATAAATAAAATTAAAGTACTATATATTCCGCGTCAATTCAGCAAATCACTTGAAAATAATGTGTAACTCCAAGTTATAAGAAAGAGAATGGCACTATCGTTATTGTAATTAAATAATTAAAATATCATAATGTTAATGAAAATTATAACGGCAAAAATTACGAATTTCCGTAAAAAAATGTAATAGGACTCTTAAGAGACTCGCGAGGACCCATTTTATAGATCGCGTGAATTGCCTTCTTTTGTAAAATGAAAATTGAATCTACATCAGATGCCGATCCCTACAGCAGAACGCCATAAGACATAATACTGTGGAAATAAGCAAAGTATACTAACCTAGCTGTGGCTATATCAGTCAACTGCCTTATTTTTCTAACTGCATATGCAGCTGAACTTAATCTACCTGAAATAGTTCTAATGTGGGTGCCCCATTGCAATTTTGAATCTAAAGTAATTCCTAAGAATATAGTTTCCGTTATTGCATCTAGTTTTTGCCATCACATTTAGTTTTGTTCCCATTAAGTAAAAGATTATTAGCTGCAAAACATTTTGAAAGAACAGCCAGACTATCATTGACATGTAAGACACCTATATATTTCCTGTCTATTTTTAAAATAACAGAAGTATGGTCAGCAAATAGAATTATATCTGATAAGTTAACCATCATGTAAGGAAGATCATTTATATAAACTAGAAATAAGAAAGGACCGAGAGTTGAACCTTGAAGCACGCTTATTTAAACTAGAGACCCCGTAGACGTCGCCCCATTAACGTTTACTTTTTGCTCGCTGTTTGATTCTAACTTAATAAACTTATCTATCTACTTTATCTATTTTAATATTATTAGTTAATTTATTTAAACATAATATATCTCACATAATCTAATTTTAAAATAATATACCAAATAGTTACTGTTTAAGTAATTGAAAATATTATGTCTTCTTTTTAATTTAGCTTCTAATAAATGTATTGTTATCTTCTTTATAAATGTTTGATGTAAATAATTGATGGACTGAAACACAGGTTTTCATAAACCTAGATCCTACAGTTAGAATAAAATTTTCCTTGATTGTAGTTAATATAAATCATAATTTTACTTAATACTTGAAAATTAAAAAAAAAAAGTTTTTTCACAAATAGTTATTTTATAGCTTTTGGTAGTAATTAATTTAATAATATACAGTGTGAGTTTTTATAATGTGCACATATCCAAATCAGGGAATCTATGCTTAATTTTATTGATGGAAAAAATATTTAAAATAATCTAAATATTCTTTTATATATATTTTTTTAAAGGTAGCTACGTAATGAGGACGACTTAATGAGTAGAATCATTGTAAAAATTTATGAAAAAGAAAAGATTTTTGCAAAAACAACACATTTAGTTTCAATTAAGGGTGGTTTTTGTTCCACAATTTTCATTTTATAGGGACATCTAATTACTTCTCATCATTATGGAGTTTGTTTCATCGCGATAGATCATTTAATTTAAAAGTTACACTGAAATAAAATATTAAGATATTTTAAAATATTTTTCTGTCAATAAAATTAAGCATAGATTCCCTCATTTCGATATGTGCACATTATAAAGACTCACACTGTAATGCACAGAACTTCGGTTCTGTGTCGGGAACCACTCAGTCAACTATATCATTTATGATAAAGTTAAAGTAAGTTATGAGTTAACGGAGTACAAGTTATTTATGTCAATTTATAGCGATACAAATAACCTGTACTCCATTAACTCTTAACTATTTGAGTGATATTATGATAAAGAGTTGATTGATCAGCGTCTTTTTATTTCAGATGTGTGAATTCTGTACCATACTGCTATGGCTTTTCAAATGTTAGTGGTAATAAGTTCTTATATTTTTAACGAAAGCCTTAAAAAGCGATGGAGGTGTTACCAAAAAAAGAGTTTGTTTACATGAATTCTAATAGGAAAGCTACACCTTTAGCATTAAATTTTATAGTTTAATATCTTGGTATAGTATAACTTTGTCAACTTACCCCGGATGTTTAACATAGCTGCCGTATAATGTCCGGTTTCTACATAAAAGATGAAGAAATTTTATGTTATTCATCTTTAATTAAATAATAGCTACGTGCTCACTTTCTCTGACCGAATTCCTGGTGATACTTTTTTATACACTGGTTTTGGTGATTTTTAAATATCCACTTTATTACATAGATTTTTTTAAATATAATATTACTTCTTATGATTTATTTAAACTAAAGCTGAAAATAAATGCACACGATATTTATAAAATTGTAATTGACAGCCGCAACGTCCACCAAAGTTGACGATACTTTGTTTGACACTGACAGCAACTCCACTTCAACTTCAATGCTGTCATTGTGACATCAGATCAGTGATAGATGGTGGCAAGAGGACACTAAACAGAAAGGCAACTAGTCTTTTGAGACGTCAAAAATAAATATATAAAGAGAACATAATTAAAACAACACCTTGTTGAAATATTATTGTTTATTTAACATTTTTAGCCCTCCCATTTTTTCCTACATAAAGCTTCTGTATTTTTTACTCTAAATGTTTAAATTAATGTTTTCTGCCATACTGGTCATCCAAAAGTTGCAGATATAACTCGCGTTCCGCATTTAAAGTTACGGCTTGTATTCTCTGAACAATGTTGTTGTAGATTTCGTTTTCTTCTTCTTTGTAAAGCTGTGGAATCTTGAGCTGTGCGTAAAGCACCTTAATGCGCTCTACGTGTGCCGGTTCCTTACTGCCGTAACAAACTGTAAATACAGCAAGATGGTTGGGTTTGCACTGCTGCAGCGCTTTCACTGCTAACCACGAACATTTACCTTCCTGAATATCAGTGCCCATTTTCCCGGTCATATTTTCATCTCCAAAACAGTCGATGTAGTCATCCTGTGATAAAAAAAATGTTAAATGGATGCGAATGACGGGTAGGTATAGATAGTTACTTCGCTATATACCTTTCGCTTAAATAAAAAGCTTAGTTTTCCTTGTATTTTAACCTGCTAACCTGCATTTGAAACAGTCTTCCTAACTGCATGGAAATGTCATCCGCATTCTTATGAGTTTCTTCGTTAAATTGATTAGCCAACATTAATCCAAGAGTTATGGGCAGTTTAAACGTGTAGTAAGCAGACTTGTGCTTGACAATAGCACTGTAGTGATCCATAGTAAACAAATTATAGTTCTTTTTATTATTCAGTCCTGTTATGATATCCAGATATTGTCCAAGACTTGTGTAGAAGAGCGTCTGTAAAATTAACGAAGCATGCATTAGAATTAGATTCCTCTGCAACTTCTTTCCTACATGTATGGTCAACAAAGGCCTATTTGATAAAAACCTGTGCAGGTAAAAAAGACCTACCTCATTGAAATTATGAAAAATGTTCACATAGTTCGGCGATTTCTCGAAGTTAGCTCTTAATATTTGCAACAGACAATAGTGGATAAGCGTAGCATCATTAACTGCGTTTGCGATGCCAACATCTTCCCGTCGGTACCAGCAAGGCATGCCTCGACGTGTTATAGACCCGTCGGCTATGTCGTCCAGCACTAAGCAGTATGCCTGTAACTGTTGTATCAATAATATTACTACAGTGTCTCTTATAAAGGAGGAAATGAGGATACGATCACGTAATAATTTTGGGACTACAACCCCAAGGATGGTCACTTGTGTCAAGAGAGTGAAAAGCTCAATTAATTTATCATGCAATACCTCGAACCAACCTTGTTTTATACTCCAAGCTATTCCAAAATCTGTGTTAGCTCTGTTACCGAAAAAGAGTACATAGTTAAGTATTAAAAAAATAGTCTTACAATTTCAGCACACCATCCCAGTGTTCTTGCCAGTCGCAACATTTCTTCTGTGATATTCTCTGGCTTCTCAATCATTTTGTACGTCATTACTGTTGTCAGCCCTCTCATATTCTTACCGCCGATTATATTGCCATTTAAAACCTGGAATATAAAATCATCATAAAGGTCCCCCTACAACAGCGCAGAACCTCGTCCAAATTCATTATGGTTGCTATTGCAGAACTCAATTTACTTTACAAATTCAGTAGGTATATCGACGAACCTCAGTGCGATTTAATAAACCCTGCTGAACGGATATAACGTAGGATTATTTTCAGGGCATGGTAGCGTCAAAGTTACCAAGTGGTTTGGTTGAGGGTACTAGTCTTAGTGAAAGCTCGGTCAACCGGGCGGCTTAGTCGCTTGGGGGTCCGGCCATCATCAGATAACAATACCCACCTACGCATATCACATAGTCATTTTAATTGCAAAAGTATACTTCGTGACGTATAAACAATTAGAACATTCCCAGATAAATTGCACGGGTGTGTCAAGTGCAAATTTTTCGTGAACTGAGAAGTGATAATAATTCAAGAAATTATCACTCTACACAAAAGTTTTCCAAGGTATTTTTGGTAGATCCTATTTGCTAGAGGGGTGTGTATGTATGCTATGTATTAGCACATAAATTATATAATAAATATTGTTATCTAAGTCAGTAATATACCATTGCCATCAGATTTAAGAAAGCATCCGTGTACTGGTGCTAGAGGGCTAACCCGGATCTGCTTTATGACGTCATGAACAGACTGTTAAGGTTCTGGAGAAGTTTTAGGTATGTCACGCAGGGGGCACTACTATGATACCTAATGAGAGACTATACAGGGTGGCAGGAAATTGTTACCATGGATTCAGTACAAATGGTGAAGGAAAACATCGCCATCGTGAGGAAACTTGGGCATGCTTGAGAGATATTTCTTGACGGCATGTGAAGCCAAGTCAGAGGCCTATAGGCAGGCGGCTTTAAAACCCTGACACCAGGTTAGTCACTAACCACACGAAAAGAAGAAGAAGAGTACATAATTCTGAAACCCTCTGCGTTGAATATTTTCGTCGGTTATTATAAAATAAAATCTTTGATGTCCCTGCCACCCTGTTTAAGTAGATCGCCAGAAAACATTCTCATCAAGTTTCCCACACTCACATTTCTCATCCACTTCTCAGCTGCTGGAATTTCTTGAAACTTTTCATGTTTAGCAAGGACATCAATGACTCCTGGCAGAGCATTATGGAATTCCTCCCTTTCCTTCTTCAAGTCGAACTTATTTTGGCTGGAACTGCAGAACCTCTGAATGGTCCTGGAAGTAAAATGCGTATGTTATTCAGTGCCTACACCATTTAAACAGCTTGCCAAGTTGCAATGCATTTTGTTTTGAATCAATAGGTGGGATTCAGGAAGGTTTAATAGGTGGGATTTCAGACAGAACCCAGAAGAAATCTGGAGCGAGGGATGTCGTTGTCATCAAGTAGGTACTTGCTAAGCAAAAGCAGATATTGATGGTTGCTATTAGTTATTTTATGAGCCCAACTTATGGGCTTCTTTTGGAGGACTTGCGAGTATGTTTTTTGTCTTAGCTAGTTTTAATGGTGGTCTGGAAGTTTGCATACTTTATGCGGCCTACCCAAATGTCCTGTCTTTGGTACTTATTGTTCGTCGAGTCGTTGAGCTCGTTAAGTTCTAAGCTGAGCTACACGATCACTGACAAATGCTTGCACTGACTAGACGGTCCACTCAAATCTATGTGGTTCTTTTCTCAAAACACCTTTTCCGACTCTAATCTACATGGTCCTCAGCCTCACATGATCCGACCAAGATGATGATTTGACGTGTTAAAGCTGTCATCGTTCCATTGTGAAAAAGGGATAATGCTATTCGTCCTGGATAGCTCCATCTCTCTCTGACACTGGAGCAATTATGGCCTTAACACGTCATAGTACTGCTCCGAGACACTGACCCATTTTTTTTTTTTGTGTGGGAAATTATCAAATAACTTCTCCCGCTTTGAGTGGAGCAGGAGGGTGTATCAGACTCTCACTGACTAAAACCACCCGTGTTCCACCCTTTCGGACAATAACCGCAACCCCGGCAGAGACACTGACTCCTGAGTTGGTTTCACTATTTCTTCTCAAGGGTAGTTAGATAAGAAATGTCGACCCCATCTAGTGTATAATTGAGTCCGATGTCCAATTTACAGAAAAAAGAATTTCAGTTCATTTTAGCACGCGTAGCATGATAATTGACCACTATAGAAACGGGTTTTGTCAACGGATTAATGGACAAAATGATTGTGATTGTGAATCAGTCATTTTGTCTATTCTTTTGTCGACAAAACCCGTTTCTTTGGTGTACTACGCGTGCAGTTCCAATGTTCTTTCCCATTTAATTCCTACCCATCAAGTAACTCCTTTGTAATCACAGTCGCACTGTCACACACTATATTTTTTCCATACATCAATCTATTGGACGTAACTATTTTCTTGCAAAGATTCATCACTAAAATGGTTCCACTAGCAAACTCAACGAGGATTGTCACAGGAATACTCCCGGCAGTCAACCGGACCGTTTATAATAAGCGGATGTAACATTTTATCTGATTTTAACTGGCTTTTGTTGTCTTGGAGAAAATAGACGTCTGCTTTTATTATTGTAATGCAGTTTTGCATGATAAAGTGTAGGGCAAAGAGTAGAATAAGTATATATTATGGGGAAGGGGGGGGCAGGACGGGGTACCGGGTCTCATCGTTCGTAAGGGCAAAGTGTAGACAAGGGTGTAGGTATATGTAATTTAACCGTGTTTACCATACCTTATTTATGTCCATGTTGGTCTTCTAAACCACACAATAGATTTTGTGGTTTCTTACCATCGTTTGGCGCATTTATTCCGGAAGTTTTATGTGTATAATACGTTAATAATAAAGTTACGTACTCGTAGGTATAACTAAGAAATCTCGATGTTTTTATCAAGTTGTAAAACTACACAACTGTTTTATTTTATAAATAAAAGTTTGATGTTCAGTTACTTGGATGGTTTGAATGTCGTAGTGTAGATCAACCTACTGGTAATTTAGTTAAGTTTCTCTATAAGTGAACTGTAATTTGTTCTTTGAGAAAAAAAATAAATGTCTTTAAACCGAATTTAGTGTAACTTAACGTCAATCCATCTTCACTTTTCTTTGTATAAAATGGATAGAAATTTTGATGGAGATAGAAACAGAATCAATGCACAATGATCCTTATTCGTGTTATTTTAGCTAATGATCTATTATCGAGGATTGCCTCGTTGATCTCGTGGTCCCGACTTCCGATCGCGACTGCTGAGCTTGGGGTGATAGATTCGGGTAGAATGTAATAAGTTTTAAAAGCCACCATGTTGGGTATATTACGCAGTGGTGGTAACCCAGGGTTATTGGTAAGTACAAGGTGCACCCTTGGTTGCCTTTTGCAACACCTTTGCGAAAAGACAGAAGTTTTTCTTACACCTACTGCGGGCGTGGCTACACTCAAACTTGATTTACTAGTTTAGGGATAAATAAAAAGATCGTCCAGTATTTTATTTAACGTTATATATATTTATCTAGTAGAATTTCGTCTCACTTCACGTTCACAATTACAGAAGCGGATCCATTTATTTTCAGATTAACATATTTAATTGTCCCACAGGAACGTTAAAAGTAGGTACCGTACCTATGTGTTAATCCAGGTTATAAACTTTCTGTGTGCCAAATTTTATCCGAATCCGTTTAGCCGTGTTTGTGTCAATCCGGAACATACATCCAGAAAAAAATTACAAAAATTAAATCAGGCTCGTTCCCACACCTCGCAGCAATTACTTTTTTACTTCTAAAAGGAGGAGGTTTTCAATTAGATTGTTTTTTTTTTTTTGTATGTTTGTTACGCGATTAGTCCGTCAATTATGAATTGATTTTGATTATTCTTTTTTTCTTTGGTAGGTCATACTTCAGAAGTGGTCCCATATAAATTTTATTAACTTTGCTTGCGTGGTTTTTGAGTTAACTTCAATAAAACGTATTTTTTTGATATGAAAAGTGCCTGTCACTGTTATTTACATAGCAGGTAGTGGTATTCGAATTTGTGTGGGGTAGGTACCACAACGAAAAAGTGAAAAATAAAAACTTTTTAGAAAAAAAAAAAAACAATCGACTTCCAAAAAATTTTTTTTGGAAGTCGGTTGGTTTAAAAAATATTCAATGCACGGAATGAATTCTGTACTATTTTATTATATATATGTATAGATGAGGCCATGGTCTTATTGAAAGCAATGTTCCATAATTTCTAGTTTTATTTTATCAGTAACGTGATCACGTCTAATCAATACACCATCTATCACTTTGCAGTATTTCCATAGGCTAAAAATTTACTTCTTTTTTTCTAAATCTACTTTACTGTCATCAGCAACCTTAGTAGTTAGTATACCTACTGAAGGAGTGAAAGCTCGTGCAGACCAGCGCGATATCGCGAGCGCTACAAGGGTCGCGCTGCCTGTCGCGCCCGCGATATCGCGCTGGTCTGCACGAGCCTTTATGGTACGTCCTATGTACATAATGTAGTTTTCTCCACATGAGGAATATAAATTTGCGATTGAAACAGATAAGTACAATAGGTTCAAACCTGCAACAGTAAATTGGTAAAGGTGCAAAATAAAAAAAATAACAAAATTGCAATCAACATTTTAATATCATCATCGAGAGAAATACATGCTGTCAATAAAAAATCTTATTAAAAACGTTAGGTAGTAATCATATAATTATTTCATTAGGTAGGAAAACGTATATCAAAGTTTTAATTATAGTTTCTACAGTCCACGCATACATACTATCTTAGATGGGTTAGGATTGTTTAAAAGTTCTTAAAGAAAAACTAAGTCATCATCTTTTCTTGTGTTTAGGTATTGGGTAGATATTCTAATGGATTTTTATCCCAGCGTTCTCCCGATGTTCACTTTTATTCCGCGACCTGACTCTTTAAATATTTAGGGCCCTCAGTTCTGACAAGTTTCATAGCCCATCACTTATATAATAAATTCTTAATTACAATAACAGTGCATTCACACCCAGCGCTCAAACATAAAATTCGACAGCACTTAATAATAACTTTAATCTTCGTAATGTGCGCCTATTTTATTGAAGACTTCAGTATACCTTACACAAATATACATCTACTAGGCTTTTGCACCTTTCTAAGTCACTAACTTAACCCATATTTAACAAATTAAAGTTTAAACGCTTCGCCTGAAGATGTTATCTAAGATTTTGAAGAACAGTTCATGGGGCAGGCCCCTGGTGACTTGCTGGATTTGTGTCCTAAGAAGATCATGGGTGGCGTCTTCGAAGACTGAGTAAGTGTGAGGGAGTTGGAGCTCTTCATACAAGTGCTTGATTTTGGCGACTGCCTCTGGGTCGGAGCTACCATAGTTTTCTTCCATGAATTGCTTCTGTTTTGGTGATGCCCTCTGCAAGGCGACGACTGCCAGCCAGGTACACTTTCCATCTTGAATATCAGTTCCGTTCTTGCCTGTGACAGCTGGGTCTCCGAAGCAATCTAAGAAATCATCCTGAAAGAAAAAAATATAACTATTATCCAACCGCACGTTGTTTATCTAGATGATAGATTTGTTTTCATTAATTACGCAAGAGAAAGATAAGTGAAAGTCGTAATCGTGACGTTTGCAAGGCAATTGTCTTAAAAGTCGTGTGACTTTCTTGTTATTTACACTTGAGTTAGTATTAAAACCAATTTAAACATGAGTTATTTGTTTTGCAGTAAAGAAAACCCCAGTTTACGATAGAATCATATTTTTAGAACATGTGAAAGACGTAGTATGTAAATAAAGTAATCAAAACAATACTCTCTAGAATCTTGTTAAATAATTATACTATCTTACAGTTCCTATTCACATAAGGACTTAGGTAACTACCACAGTACCTATACTTTTACGATAAAAGTACTGGCTGACGTCAAACGAGTAAGAATAAAATAAATACTTAAATTAAGATAAAACAAAAAACATAAATAGTTAACTCACTTGAATTTGGAAGAACTCTCCCATCTTTAGCAGGATAGTTTTGGCTTGTCTATGGGTTTCAGGGTCCCCTACTCCTGTCATGAGCAGAGCCAGTGTGACTGGCATCTGGAACGTGTGGTATGAAGTCTTGTACTTTGTGATGGCTTCGTACTTTTCCATGGTGAACAGGGTAAGGTCTGGCTTATCAGTCTTCGCCATCTGATTTTCTAGGAAATGGCCGATCGAGCACTTCAACAGCATCTGAAAAGAGGTTTACTTTTAAGGAAAAAAAAAAAATGAAAAAAATGTTGATGAGCAATGAAGATGCCATAAAGAAACCTTGACAGTTCCCCTAAAATTGGCGCGATTGACGAACTTTTTTAGGCTGCCTAGTTCTTATATTACTAAGTTATATCCAGCCCCGGATCTAGGGGGGGGCAAATCGGGGCACGTGCCCCGGGCGCCAATTTCAGGGGGCGACAAATTCAAATGTAGCAGACAAGTGCACCACCCAGCACATCGCAACTTTGCAATAAATGAGACGCGCGGCACATTTAACCTTTCTATTTTATTTTTTTTACAACCGTTATGGTGCCCCTGTTGGACTGTTGGACCATTGTCGATCGATAAAATTTATTTTTATCGAAATTTATTATTAATATGTTGCTGGCAAAATTTTCATTTTGAGACAATGTGAATTTCACGGGCTAACTTAGCGCATCCCCATAAAAGATTAGCGGGGGGCGGCAGACGGCAGTTTTTGCCCCGCCTCAAAAAAAATCTAGATCCGGGGCTGGTTATATCAGATAATAAATAAAATAAGTAGGTAGATGAATCGTCGGAGCAAAAGAAAGTTAATGTGCAACAAGCTACAACCGGTTTGGCTTCAGCTTTCATGTGCTTGGGTGAGTATAGTACCTATCTCATGTTCAGATTTGAAGTATCCTATCCTTTATTATTAATCCTATATTATTAAATGATCGATATTCATATATTTGTAATCACGTTCTCGAAAACGGCTCTAACGATTTCGATGAACGTTGTAATATAGGGGTTTACGGGGGCGAAAAAGCGATCTCGCTAGTTCTCATATCTGGGAAAATTCATTTTATCTATTTTCACCCGAGCAGAGCTCGGTCGCCCAAGTACTGTTTTATGAAATACCACCAGTGTGGTCTCAGTCAGTGGACCCATAAATTAGATACGCAGAACATAATTATATCCTATCCTACTTCCTAATATCCTAATCCTACTTCCTACTATACTGGGTGGCAGGGACATCGACGCGAAAACTGTTACCATGGATTCAGTACATGATTCTGAACTCCCTTGCGTTGAAATTTGGTGATGGTGTTTCATAAAACAGTATCGGGGAGACCGAGCTCTGCTCGGTTGAAAATAGATAAAATTAATTCAATTCTATATATATAATATTATAAACGTGAGATTGTGCGAGGATGGATAGATGTTTGTTACTCTTTCACGCAAAAACTACTGAACTGTACCCTAATTGCGTAATACACGATCAATCACAATTTGTTTCGATTTGAAACAGATTGCTAATCGATTGCTTCATAAGTTGGAAACGAAAATCTGCTCAACAACGTAAATAACGAATGGATGTTGTTGATCTGTCGAAATGAACGTTTACAAAAATAAGTTACGCAATTAGGGTACGGATTTGGGTTACATTTGGCACATAGATAGTTTATAACCTGGATTAACACACAGGATGATGACTGCTAGTAACTACGTAGTATTGTGTTCTTTGAGTAGGTACTTAGATACATTACCACCAACGTAGTTATGTAGCTTTGCACTCGCAAATAAGATTAGATTGTTTTCATAAATACAGCATGGCATAATTAACGTGATAACAGGTTTGGCAATTAAGATATTTGCGTGTGCAATGTGGACGTGTGAATAGAGATAACGACACTAATTAGAAATATTTCATACTAGCTTACGCTAGCGGCTTCGCTCGCCTGATATCTCTGTTAATTATAGCCTACTAGCTGCGCCCCGCCGTTTCACCCGCGTAAGTCTCGATCCCGTGGGAATATCGGAATAAAAACATCCGTTGTCCTAACCCAGGTCATGGTCTACCCATGTGCCAAGTTCCATCCAAATCCGTTCAGCAATTTTAGCGTGAAAGCGTAACAAACAAAAAAACAAACAAACTCACTTTCGCATTTATAATAATTATTAGTTAGCATTTTATGTGATAATAATTATATTATCACATAAAATGCTAACTAATAACTGCTATACAGGGTGGCAGGGTCATCGACGCGAAAACTGTTACCATGGATTTAGTACATGATTCTGAAGTCCACGCGTTGAAATTTTTCGTCGATTTTTTTTTTTAAATCTCATGTTTTATAGAAAAGTGTAATATACCTACGCGGTCAAAATGTACGGATCAGCTGATTTCAACGCGTGGGGGGTTCAGAATCATGTACTGAATCCATGGTAACAGTTTTCGCGTCGATGTATCTATATTATCTACTGTAGTTTTTGAGTTTATTCATTACAAAAAAATATACAAATCTTTCTCTTTATATTATTAGTGTATATTGATAATAAAAAAAATCAATCAATCATTCATAATTCACACTCTTCCTGTCCATTTGAATTGAAACAATACCAACACGACCAATAACAATTTATGAATACTGTACCTACCCAGTTATTTTGTCTTGTAAACGGTAACAATAGTTACTTTCGCATAATATCGTTATGTGTTTGCGCAATTGTTTTAAATGAATGAAGTATTGAATGAAGTCATAAATTAAGATTAGAACTGATGATGACACATCCCGCAATTATTTTTATCTAGGTGCGCCCCGCAGTTTCACCCGCATCAGTTTTGATCCCGTGGCAATATGGGGATAAAAAGTCTTATGTCTAATCCAGGTCATGGTCTACTCAGATGCTAAATTTCATCCAAATTCATTAAACCGTTTTGGCGTAAAAGCGTAACAAACAAACAAACTTACTTTCGCATTTATAGTAAGTGTTATATATTAGGTATATTATTATAATATATTATATATATAGTTAGGATTGTTACTGCTAATGAGAAGAGATAATGTTAGTTTTGTGCATGTTAGTGTCGTGTTGGAGACAAAAATAGATTTTCTTATCTATTAGTTCCAACTACAATTAGTGTTTCTAGTTTAAAGTAAACAAAACGAAATTAATACTTTTCTCTTATTTAAAACAAGTGCTCGAATAAATCGTTATTTAACTTTCTGCTGTATAAATAACAAGAAATGGCTGTCTCATCCTGTTAGACAGTGGAGAAATACCTATCAGTCTTTAATCTAGACATTAGAACACAGGAAGTTAGAAGTAAAATATGTTTAGTCAGACTCAGTCCTAATAACTTCAGAAATTGAATTAAATCGTAAAAACCTCAAAGCGGAAGCCAGAAAATCGTAAAACAACGATTAAACAATCAACATACCTCATTGAACGTCTCGAGGACTGAGTTGTAGTACAGTTTGTTGTTAAAGTGACGTTTGAGTGTGGAAAACATGGCGGCTTGGATTAGGCCAGCGTCGTTGATTCCTGTGAGGCCGACTTCAGGGTGCCTGTACCAGCAGGGAGCTCCGCGGCGCAACTCGGTGCCCTCCATGATGTCATTGAGCAGCAATTGGTGGGTGTGGAACTGTGGACAATAATGTTTGATTAGGGACAATTGGAATGAAGTATACTCCATTTTAAATAAGATTAGACATTTAAATAAACCTTTTTTATCGTTCAACCGATTTTGTGTTCTATTGCGTTAGTAGCATGACAAATGGCAGCTGCAGTAAACAGTTGGCGTTGTAATCACTTTTTTGCTTTTAATGCCATCCTAACGCCTACGATATAGAAGTCAAAATCGGTTGAACGGACTGTAAAAAAGGTTTGTTTAAATGTTTAATCTTATTTCAAATGAAGTATAGGTGTATATTATTTGAGTTTAATGTCTAAGCTTTTGTGGGATCGGTCAGAGACAAACCTAAGTATACCTAATTAGTATCATATATCTAATGATCATGTAAGTTGATGTTACATGTCACGTCTTATGTGTTAAGAGACGACGAAACTACACTTTAGGTAGGTATAGTTTACATAGTGTCATAGTGCCAAGGTTAAGTTAAAGGTGAAACTACGAAAATGGAAAATAGTTACGTATCTAGGTAAGTAGTAAAAATCTCCTTGCTGTTATGTCGTGGTGATTGTCAGCTACTATCTTTAAGAGCGTTTATTCTGAAAGTAGGCAACGTCGCAAATAGATGTCAAAAATTTCGCTGTTTTGTTTAATTAGGCAATATTACTGTATGGAAATAAATGTAAATGTGAAACTAGTGAACTAGAATATTGATAATGAATTTCAATTATAACACTGAATTTGATGTTGTAACCGTGTTAGGTGTAAAAAAGGCATTTAGAAAGTTTCCAAATACTTTATGTTCATCTAAAACTAAATAGGTATTCGGTGCTACGATATTAATTATCGCATTTTATAATCAATATTTTAGTTCCCTAGTTAGCCACATGTCTTAATTCCATACAGTAATATTGCCAAATTAATCAAAACAGGTAAATATTTGACAGCTATTTACGACGTTGCCAACTTTTAGGATAAACCCTCTTAACCCTGGCACCTCTTTAGGTCATGATTCATGAGCTGTCTGAATATCAAAAATATTTAGCCTAGGTCTTATGGTATGAGGCTTATTTGCTGTTACAATCTATATTACCTAGATATTCGCGTCGAGTAGGATCCACAAGTCCATATGTACATATGTCGGTCGGTATTTGGCATATAAATAAGGAACTAGCTAACTAAAACTTCCAATGTTTATTTTTGTTCTCGCGTTTAAATTATGGAAGTTAGTGCTAATAAAGTAGATACAGTGATAAATGCTTTCAGTAGTGCAGTTTATAGTTCTATTTTTAGATAAATCTAATGCTAAAATACTTTGCCGACCTAGATAAAATATATTACATTTCTAAGTACAATTTACCTAGCTTTACAGGTTACCTGGCTTTACAGGCGTTAGGCAGTAACAGATCATAAACTAGATTCTAGAATATTAGAGGGCTTTAGTTGTTTCTAGACTCAGAGGTACTTAGATAGATAATTGCAACTGAATACTAACAACATTACAAATTTTCTAAATATAGAACATTGCGCGTAAAACTATTTAAGTTTTTCTGCCTGTACTTAGTGGGAATGTTGCGATTTTAATGCGACATACTTTTAGAGGCCACGGTCTTTGAAAATAACAAAAAAATAGTGCCAGATTTACCTAATATTACTTATTAAAATTTTATACATAATAATAATTATTATTTATCCAAATAAAGCAAGTAGATACGTGGGATGTATCGATGAACAAATAAATGATACCTACCTAATAAGAATATTCGTCTGTTGAATTTTATTATCTTTAAGAAGTGGTGTGATGAATACTAATAAAGTAATAAGCGAATGTAAATAATACACACCGATGTCGGGACACGTGAATTGACATAATCGAGTATCAACGATGAAAATAATAATATTGCCGAATTGTCCATGGTTAGATAAGGCTGGCTGTTATGCTATTATCATTAGTTGCCACTGCTGCGTATGAGTGCCAAAACATAAACCCAAGGCCAGTCTCATAGGGGAACTTGATAAACTTGTTTCATTTTCTATATTTATTTCTGTAACGCCACGGACATTATCATTTATCATATAAAATTCTAATAGTTAAAAACTGAAACTTTTTTATTATTGACAGACTTTATCATACTATCAACAGCTATTGACATAGAAATATTAGGTAGGTTTAAGTAGATTTACCGCCTAAGTGGACTGTTACAAATTCTTTAGAGATTATATTGAGCCTCTGAAGACTGACAAAGATTGCTTAAGATATTATGGCATCAAGTGCGCTTAGATTAAGTGCCACCGAGAATACAATGACCCTATGAAGGTTCCGTTTTTTCCTTTTGACGTACAGAACGGGACCTTAAAAATGCGTTAATTAGGTCTTAAGAGATTTTTCCAAACTCACCATTTCGACGGACCATCCCATCATATTCGCGAGATGAATGTTCTCTGGCATCAAATTCTCTTTCTTCTCCAACATTTTGTAAGCCAGCACCGTCGCTAGACCTCGATTTTTTTTACCGTTTGGCACATTGTATTGCAACAGCTGCAACAAAACAATACCAATTGACTATAAATGGCACAAAAAACAAATAAGAAAGTTGAAACTGTGTAGAGTAAAGTGTATTTTTTTTAAACCGTTGGTTATATATTGTTAATAGCATGATATCTTAAGCTTGGATAATAAGAATAAATTAAAAAACACACCCATGTCGAATTTAGCTAGTAGGTAGGTAAGTCAGCCTTGAAAAATACAGCGCAGTTGATTTAGATTATTTACTGACGGACTAAGATCTAAAAAAAAGAATAATGTCGATACTTTACCGTGACCAAAATTTGTTGATACTTTGGCAAGATTTTTCGTTCTGTTCTAGTTCTAATTTAAATAATTTTCATGACAATACTTTGATTTTAAATTCAAATAGAAGATTTTTTATGTAATACCTAAGCTTGATTAATTTTTGTCAGAGTAAGCTACATGTTGCTTGCATGTGATCAAAATTGTTTACTTTATGTGCAGATTAAGTGCAACTAAACAGAGCTACGTGCTATACTTTGACGACAAACCCATTTATCTTGTTTATGTTGCAAAATAGGACATGATAGTAAACATCTAATCAGCATCCTTGTAATTACCGTTTTTATTTAGATAGGAAGTTTAAATTTAGATTAACTACAAGCTAAAAATAAAACCATTGACATATTCAAGAAAGATGTGGACATATTATTTGGCTGCTATAAAAACTGCTAGAACGGAGTAAATTAGATAGGTTGTCATTGTACGAGCAAATCAATTAATGACTAGGTCTAAAGTCCATCTAGACACGGTGGACAGACGAGTTTCTAGTCAGTTTTTATAACAGGTTTGAACAACGCACTTCACTTACGACTGACTGTAGCGACATATAACGTACCTTAGCCAACCACTTGCTGGCTTCTGGCACATCAATGTGCTTGCCAGTCTCAGTGAGGTCCCTCACGATGTCCGGGAAGCAAGCCATGAACTCCCGGGACTGGTCCTTCGACACGGCCAGTCCTCGGGTAGCCATCGGCATTTCTTGGGTTGTCAGGGTCGACAGGTATCTACACATCAGAAAACATACGGATGACTTATTTTCATCGACTGACTTACTACAGAAATTAGAAAGTAGAGAAAATTAATTCTGAGTCATTAATTACGATTGATTAAGTTATCTGTGATGTAATTAATAATATGCATGCGGGTTTGATAATCAATAATTAGGTGAACAGATCCTAAGCCTTCTGTATTGCTTACCATTTTTGTATTTAGATAACGTGTAGGTCCGGTACACAGAGATCTATTTAATTCAATGCACATGTTACGATTTCTTGAAAACACCTGCGTTCTATTGTTCATTTTAATATACAAGTAGGTGAGTAACTTGAAGCCGTATCACGCTCTTTTCGCATGTTAGTTATCACCGGATCAAATTCGCTGTTTAAATCGTAATATTGTTATACACTCGCTTTGTTTGTGTTATTTTTAGCTTGTGTACCCACATTAATGATGTAAACTCAATGCATGATACGGCTTCGAGTTCGACGGTTACGCAAAGTTTGGGTCGTAGAGTTCAAACGAGTTCACTGACCTGTGATATTTTTGCAACTTCAGAAGCTTCTTGGGCAGACCAGCCTCATCGCTCTGAGGTGACTTGGATGCTGCCTGATCAAGCCTCGGGACCATGGCATCAGAGTTGGTGACGCTGGTCGTCTTGCTGATTTGCCGACGAATTTCCTTCTTGTAGATCTGCAGGATCCTATCCAAACTTTTCTTCGTCGAAAACATCTTGAAATCTCGTAGTATTCTCTTCTTCCAAATAGGTTTATAACTTTAAGAACTTTTCTCTGTACTCTGTAAGTGTTTAATTCAATAAAATATTCTTCTCTTTGGATAGTAGTTGTAGCGTCTGTTCGCGTTGGGTTTGTAACACCGACTGATTCTTTGTTGTGTTTTGCCTCCTTACGAGCTCCAGTGATGTGCTAGAGACGGTCGTAATGTTTACATTACTTCTATCGATATCGACATTCTAATCAAACAGCTTTATGAGCACGTGATGCCGACATGTTACTTATCTTAATTGTATATAATACTGTAACTTACTCTTTGAAGTTGCCTATTCTGATACTGTAACTAAGGTCTCTTAATTTGGTCCAAGCGCATTATACCTATATCTATCTTCTTCAACGTCAAAAACGACCAAATGCCAATACTAGAATATTTTCAACTATCGAAATTTTACCAATATCTTCGACAAAAACAATGTCGGTAGAAAATATCATAATAAAGTCCCACCACTACGATGCGCACGCAACAAAACAAACGAGCCAGCGCCCCTCGCCCCAAGCCTCGCCACGCGGGCCGCGTCACGTAGGCACCCGGCAACCGGAGCGCAGAACCCACCAAATAACAAGTACCGAAGGCCTACTTCCAACAATAGGCGATAAGAAGCTCACACACAGCTCGATGATAAGATTGAAGTAAAACTGTAACTGTAGCTGGAGATGGCATACGTGCAGTTTTCTTCTCCAAAAAAGTTGCTCTTAACTCTGCTCAGGCCACTTATTCCGTGTTATTTTAAGTAGAGCTTCTGAAGCTGCTTACTTCATGGCTTAGCTCCGCTCCTCAACACCCATCGCACCGCCCGTGACCCAAAATATGCACAACTTCTAGAACGGCTTTCCGATCACGTACACTCGAGACACTCGGTGAGAAGGTGATCAGCGTCGAAAATAATTCCGATAAATGCACCTTTTCTGCATTGCCATTGGTCGGCCAATGCAACTTTATAAGGCAATAAATCAACACTTCGGAAGAATGTAGTCAAGATCTCGGTCAATGGTATAAAGATATGATTAATTAAATGGGCAGCAATATGGATTGGTTTGCAAATTATTTCGTTAGTCACGGTTGGTTTTGGGTGCAAAAATGTCCATTCATAAATAAATTATCATGAACAGCAGTCATCGTATAAGTAACTTTGACACATTTAATTAGAAGTCGTGAAATAAAAATATATTCCACTGTTTCGTTTATTTATATCACAGTTACCATGCCGATTGTTGATGATACCATTAGATAATTAGATTAAGGCTATTAGGTAACCCGAACTAGAAATATGTAGATGAATCGCATTAAGATAAGTTAATCATAATTACTTAATGATTTGTTAAACAATAAAGGTTTCGTTGGGAAGGTACATCTGTTTTGGCAATGGAAATCCATCCGTATTAATTTTTGCAAGAGACATTTTCGCAATGTCGTCCTCCAATTAAAAACAAACGAACTCTAAAGTTATCAATCACCTCGATAAGAGAATTGGGACAAGGGCTTATTAAATTTCTTTTCAGCAATTAAATAAGGGAAACTAAAATGAAATTATTGGTTTCACTACATAATGTTTTCCAATTGACTCGGATGGTGTTGCAACCGGTTTCGGTGGCGTTTTCGCAATTTCTGTGCAACAGAATAGTTTGAACAACAGTGAAACATAAATCAATGAAAAGTTAGACTCCATTTGACTAACAGTTCTCGATTGTACCTGGAGTTCAAGATGTGGTGCTCTTACGCAAAACATCGGACCTTCACGTACCTATACAAGATGTAATGGACGATATCGCCACTGATATGATAATGCTAAACTCGTAGTTCTAAGTTCATGGCTGATACAATTTAGAGTTTGTATTTATAAACGGAACTCCATTTAACACGGAAATTAACACAGAACTTGCATTTGCCTTTTATGATAGTTACCATACTTAACCATACCAGTCTAAAACCATGATTTAGTCAACCAGTTACCTATCTCGATTTAACCAAAAACTTATTCCGGATGGAAAAAGCGTAAAAATGGTTATCGACAAATTATTTATTTTACATCATTCCCATAAAATGAAGAATGAAATCTAATCCGCGTATGAATATTTTGTATTCATAGAAAATGTTGAACTGGCCGATCAAACAGCGTGCAAATATTCTTCAAGGTCAAGTTCACGATTCAAGACCAAACAAGGATCAAGATTGTTTACTGATGCTATAATAGCCTAGCCTTGTGAACAGCAACGAATATACGCAATACATTGCTGTGTTTACAAGCAATAAATACAATGGTTTACTGTTTTGAACCACAAATGTATTACTGCGAACTTATTAATTTATTGAAAACCGGTCTTGCGAACACGCGAACGTTGGTTGGTAATTATTTAATTGTTTACCCATATCTCGTTTGAACTCATGGTATGATTACATAATGATATGGTTACATAATGATATGGTTGTGTTCTGCAATGTTTAAATAATGATTTAAATGCCATGGTTGATGAGCGAATCTTTTTCAAATATTTATTGTGAATTTACATATTTACGTAGTGTTTACATTTCATTTAGCACATAGGTATACGCTCCTGTTCTAATGAAAACTATCAGCGGCAATGCCAATTTGAGGGCTTCGTCTATACTCATCCCCAATCCGAACTCGCCCGCTTTTTTAAATGCCTATCAGCTGCAAGGGTACAGTTTGTCGGAAAAGTGCTACGATGTAGAAAATAAATACTTATCACATATTAATTTACTATTGTAGTCTTGATCTTTATCATTTTTTTTTTACCAAATTAGGTACCTACTTAGATTCCGTGCAAATAAATAGTTATTAAATTTGCATTCTTAGAAATTTTACAATATGCAGTCTGCACGTTTCCGAACAAAAGAGTCGTACAACTCAATAACTGAAATGGGCAAAAGATGGTGGCATCCTTTGACAAGCCTTTTGTTATAGCGAGTTTTGGTAATTACATAGAGCTCTCTCTGTCTCTCTCTTTCTCTCATTCTTTTATTATGAAGACAAATTGATTTTAGATCTCTAAGATAAGAAGCATTCCTTCCTTTTGACTTTACAATCCTGTTCAAGTGCACCTAATAACAAGTCATTTTATGTATCAATATGTGTCGGCAACATGTCAGGGGAAGGATCTTCTTGGGGAGTTTCGCGAAATTTTGAAATTATAAAAAACAAACGCGAATTATCTCTTTTGCACGCTGGACATACAAATTATAAACGCCGTGTAAATAATCTTCTTCTGTTTGGAAATGTGTTAACAAGCAAAAAAATATGAACTGTAGCGCACCTGTTACTTTACACAGTGAGAACAATGCGTTATAAATAAAATTAAACACATACATGCGTGTGTGCCAAATTTGGATAATAACGCAGTAACAAAATTTTTGCTGAAATGCAACGAGGATGTGTGTGAAAATTACATACCAGTCCAAAAAATTTACGAACTGAACGTTGATGATTTAAAAAAAGCGAGTTGCTGGCTCTGCAATGCCAGAATATAAAAAAGTAAAATCTACGTTATATAAACACAGAAACCAACGTTTAAAGGTTACAAAAACACGATTTTTCAACGCCGTTGCTATAATTATTCCGGAAGAATTCTAACATATCTTATTAGTGGACTATTGCGAAGAGGGAAACTGATTATTGTTTTTGCATCTACACATATCAAAGAGCACATAAAAAACATAAAACATTGTATTGCTGACGGTACGTTCAAATGTTGTACCAGACCTTACATACAGCTATACAGTATTCAAGGTGATATTAGGAGCTGCGAAAACTTAACCAACATTGTGCCATTATTTTACGTTCTCTTGATGAACAAACAAGCCACAGTTAATAATATTGATTCTATTTTGTGGATGGCGAAAAAACACTAATAGTACCTACATACCTGCTGTTAATGTTATATCGCGTATAATGAATGAATAAAAATCATACTAGCATTTTTCTTACCATCAGTACTTTTGCGCCTTCGAGCTATATTATGTAGGTAGACATATGAAAACCGGGCGAGTTCTGATTGGGGATGATACGGGCGAAGCCAATTTGAGTTGGTTCAAAAAATGAACATGCGCGGCTTTAGAACTTTGGCAGTCTTCGGATTGTTATGTCGTCTTTTAACAGTGCCTAAGGGGTAATTGAAGATAAGCTTATTTAGATAATATAATAACAATAAATAACATTCTGTTAAATAGTGTTTTTTTATTTTTTTCAGAACCCCTTAGTGAGCATTTATTTTTCGTAGAGTAATCTACCTGAATGCTCTTCATCAAACGACTAAAACCCCACATTGTCCTTATTGTTGCACGAGATTCGCTGGCGCATGCAAGCCTACTACCTACCAATAATTTCAATTAAATTCTGAAAGCAATACTAAAATGACACTGAAAGTAGACGAGAGATAAATCCTATTTGACAAATGAAAAAATAAACCATGACTAGGTCATACTGCAATAACATTACAACACTGACAAGATCGATTTTGTTCAAGTAATTGCAGGTAAGTAACCTTAAACTATTTCCGAAGCTTCTAGAATATTGCTCTATTCTAGAAACTTGGAACAGGTAGTAGCAAAAAGTAACAATAGAACGTAACAAATAAGAAAAAAAAAATGGTAGCATACGGTGTTGATACAACGGAGAAACATAATGTTGTAGGTGGTAAAAACAGTACAATACATAGACTAGGTAAGTTTTTTTTTTTATTCTAAAACGCAGAAAACAAAAATATCTCTCCTTTTGTGTCTGACAGGTTGACAGACAATGACACAATCTAAACCTGTGAAGACAGAATCAATAGTTACTTAGTCTTATACCATACATATGAGCGTTAATTATTATAATTTGGGATTATGGAAGTTTGCGTGATTTCCGAAATCCTGTGTGGATTTCGGAAATCACGCAAAATGACAACTGACAATCATCTAGTACCAACTTCCTTTTTTCCCAAAGGCTATGATTTTATTTGTGTGGTATCATACAATAAGGAAGGGCAAACACATGACTCCATGACTAATTATTACCTCGATGTATTATGTAAAACAGAGGATAAAAATGTTGACATTCCTTTCAAGGTCTACACTGCAGATTATAAAATATGTCGGAACATCATTTCCTATTGGAACAATAGTTTTGAAGGAAAATGGCCGAGTTCGATTCATGTACATACGTGTGAGTTTCTTTGACTGCAGTTTTTCTTAGTTCGAAATTGCCGACATGGTTCCTTACATTTCTCAGACTCTAATCTTTAAATGATTGACCGATGTCAATGAATGAGTCTATAACTTTATCTTGATTGCGTAAGGGGTGTTACATACATAATATTATGTACATATTCGGATCGGCACGTTCGATTCGGGTATAATTGTTTAACAACAACGACCCAAAGTAGTCACTACACATATTAAACGTTTCTTTCGGCTCTTGCCGATTGCCAAACTTCGTTCGGCAGCTACCCTCACTTAATCTTACTCGAACTAGCCGAGTGCCTTTTTCCCAAACACATACCATCATAAATGTTTGATTTTGCCGCCCCTGCCTGTGCCGAATCATCCCGAACAGTCATGTGTGTAGCACCCCTGGCCCTAACATATTTGCTGCCACGAGACTTACTTTTAACAATGGTTTTAAAATCGTTAAATGTAGGTATCTAAAGATGAATTAGCGAGTGGCGCCTTTAAGGAATTGTGGAAGTAATCAAATTAATTAATTGTTTCTAATATTATTTATATTCTTTTGTTCTTTTATAATTTGAATAGTTGTCAAGGTCCTAGGAAAGCAAACTATTTGTGGAAGTCTTTCAAGTTTTTACATATATATTTCATTTTCTACAACTGTTAAGACCCGCCTGCATCTCACCTGATGGTAAGTGATGATCAGGCCGAAGGTGGAAGCGAGCTACACCCGGAATCCTCAACCACAGAGGAACTGGCTATCTTACCTCTAACTGCCGAAAAACAACAATGCTGTTACCATTGTTGTTATGGCGACAGACTTAGATGGTGTTAGCTAGCCCGACGGACTTCGAACAAGCCCTATTACCACCAACCAAACCGAGTAGAAAATTTTGCCTCCACTGGGAATCGAACCTGGAACCTCTGGGTTTGAGACAGGTGGTTTTACTACTAGACCACAGAGATGGTTAAAATATTTAAAAAAAAATAAAAGTAAAAGTTTATATAACAACAGCGGCTTTTGTCACAATATTAGTAACTAGATAGCACTATTTATGCCTGAAAACATAACTAATTTAAAGTATAATGATGTTATTAATACATGCATATGATAATGAAAATGTTTTCGCCTTTCCCGTCTTTGTTTAAATATAATTGTTTAAGTATTACTCGCAAATGTTTAACTTCTTATCGTTTACGTTAGCAGTGACTGCGTTATTTTATTAAAGCCTATTTTTAACTACTTTATACCTATTGTGTTTATTGGTGCATATCCAATTGTCTCTTCACAAAGCAACGTTATTTTTAACGCGGTTTTTATAGTTTCCCGAATCCACAAAAAAGGTCGAATTCTTCAGTCACACCTATTTCTTTCTTGTTCAGGCATGTAAATGTAGGTGTAATAATTTGAACGGGATAAATGCGAAAGTGAGTTTGTTTGTCAGTTACGTTTTCACGCTAATACGGCTGAACGCGTTTGGATGAAATTTGACACATGGGTAGATCATGACCTGGAGATAGGACATAATTTACTTTCATCCTGGATCGCAGACGAAGTCGCGGGCAACAGCAGTAGTTTCCTATAAAGTATTTATATATTTCTTAGTGTTTCGATGGCAATCTAAATTGAGTCGGCCCAGAATTGTTGTACCTTCTCAAAATTATAGTAGTCCACTATTGACGGCGCCACTAACATCGTCAATCCTCGTGCTGTTTTTTCTAAGAAACGAAAAACCGAAAAATAAATACCTACCTATCAAAAATATACTTGCTTACGTCATCCAGTAATTTACAAAAATATATATTGCACCGAGTTCTTGTACAGATTAACTAAGATAACGTATTCCCAGGATTGACATTGTTGATAATACTAAAACACGGCGGCGAATCCGCCCACCATTATCGTGGCCATTTTGTAAATCCTGTGAACCATCATGGCGACCGGTAATCACCATTTTGGATCAGCGATGATGAGTGATGACCGAGCGTCCGCATTCAAGGTCATAGTGTAAAACAATATTGTAATTAAATCGCTTTGACTAGCAAGACACCGCGGTTCTGTTCGCTTTTTTATTCTTAATTATAAGTAGAATAATACCATAACTAAAAGTTACAATATCGATTGTTGTGTATAAGCTCAACAGTTTTCATTAATTTTAGGAACTAGTTCCAATGAACACGTTTATATGTGTAGCTGTATTTGATACATGATTATAACGGTATATCGACAATAACTAACCGGTATCGGTAGATTGATCTGGAAGCATTTCTAAATACCGTTATTGACATTGTGATGAAACGTAATAAAAAAGTCATGTCAAGGTAATCGAACCTCAAATAACTCCCATTTTACATACATACACATACGTAAACTCACGCCTTCTTCCCATGGGGGTAGGCAGAAACTACAGAACGCTACCTGCTACGATCCTTATATACTCCTTTTGCTTCGTTTACGTTCATACATCTGGTCATACAGGCATGCCGCCGGTTGTGGTACTTCATTTCCATTTTGATTTCCTAAAAATATTATTAAACATACTAATACAGGGTGACTTGTAATTTGACATATTCCTTCCAGGACGTGATAGTGTCATTTGCAACCCATTAGTGACCTGCATTTGCAACAATTAAGCACCCCATAAAGCCTAAGCGAAAATTCATGGGATTCGAGAAAACCCAAGTTTTATGTTATTTTGAAAAATTTCCAGAATTCGTCACTAAATATCAATTTTCTCTAAACTCTCAAATTGAATGGCCTTCATTGCTTTTCCATGAGATACCTAATACTTTAATAAACTTTTCGAGGTAATCAAATTTTCTAAAACATCAAACAGGTAAAAGTTAAAGGTTTAAGTTTACTAACCATTTTCAAAAATCATTTAAATACATGAACTTTGACACCAGTTATCTCGAAATTTTACTAAGGCGTTAAGCGGTACAAATTACGGAGAAGATATTTTCATTCAATCAGCTATCTAACGAGGTACAAATGTAAAAAAAATATTTAGAGTTGCCGCCGAAACAGTCGATAGTGCTGGCAAAAGTCGAATTTTCTCATTGTTGAAATATTTAAAAATTGTGAGATAATCGAAGTAATTAATTGGTTTATGCCATCCCAGTACTCCCTAACCTCCCACTACTCCCTATGTGCTTAGATGATTTTTGAAAATGGTTAGTAAACTTCTGCCTTAAACTTTTACTTACCTCTTTGATGTTTTAGAAAATTTGGTTACATCGAAAGGTTTATTAAAGTACTAGATATCCCATGGAAAAGCAATGAAGGCCATTCAATTTGACAGTTTAGAGAAAAGTGATATTTAGTGACGAATTCTGGAAATTTATCAAAATAACATTTAAAAAAAACTCGATTTCCATGAATTTTCGCCTAGGCTTTATGGGGTGCTTAATTGTTGCAAATAGGTCACACTATCATGTCCTGGAAGGTATACGTCAAATTACCAGTCAACCTGTATAATGAATGCGCCTCTTTTAGTGAACCTCCAATAGTTCTTATTTTGGGAGGCTAAAACAACTAAATAGCGAATTAACTGCGACCATCTTGGATTTCGCGCTTGCCGGTCGACCGATTGGTCACAGTTCTAACCTAGCCCGTTTGGTCTGGGTATCCTAGCTTTGTTACTACGACGAACTTGAGAAAAGCCCAGAAATGAAAAAGAGGCTCAGTTATTTTTAAAAAAGTGTGCACCATTAGATACCCAAAAAGTTTTAAGAGGTTCATTGATTTAAAAAGTAATCATCATTAGAAGAGCAATGAGTTTTTAGAGGACACGTTAAACATTTCGCATAAAAAAAATTTTGAAGTATAAGTATTAATAATCGATACACATCGGTATTAGGCAGTAGAACTTTAAAATGAACTCATCAACTTATCCTCTCTGCTTTAAATCTCGAAACTCAATCCGCCTTCTAACGTATCGTCTGAATCTACTAACCAAGAATTATGTACATTTCTTTATTCTACAATGAAGTTGAAGTTATCAAATCACAGACAGACATTCCTTAATTTATTTTTACAGATTAGAATCTACATGGAGGGCATTCCATGGATGACGCGTAATGGCGGATGGCGCGAACTGTCGCCGCCATGTTGGATGCCGAGCGCCCGCGCCGACGACTCATGCCATTGTACGTGGCTTCCGGAAAAGCGCACTCTTTGGGGTCACTGAATGTATGCTTGTTAAGTTTAATGAGATCTCATAATATCCTACAAGTCCCAAATTGACTGTTGATGATGTGACTATGAATTGCTGCAAGGTGCTACGAGTCTACAAGGTCTACGCTACACGTCTACGACGAAAAAGTTGGTGAGTTTAAAAGATTTCTGGTGAGCATTTCTTTGAGTTGCATTCTTTGCAGTTATCGAGCATAGTATTTGCCTTGTTATGTATCTGAAACAGATAGGTACTTATGCTTTGTTGGAGGCTAGACGTGCACAACTCCGTGCATAGGTATAAGTTATAATGACCACATAGGTCGCTCGCACTGAATTTGTTAGTTTAACAATGGTCCACGCATGTCCACAAAGTATAATGATATTTGTTCGGTCACCAGCACCAGTAAATTCGGATCTTTATGAAAAATTAGCGATGCGTAGCGATGGTGTGATTCGCTCACATCGATGCTCTCCCATTGTCGTCCCCCCCTTAATGTGATTTAACTGAATTATGGAGTAGAAATGGCCACAATTTGGTTTTGGCTGTCCAGTGGTTAGCCTGTGCTGTGATCCTGTGTGTTGAGGACACTTAGCGACCGTGTGTAGCGTGACTGCTTGGACTTTGTGAGTGAAGACTGAAGTGCTACGACGTGGTGCTACGTCTCGTAGAGGGCGCCTTGAGGGAAAAGTTCAAGTAAGTTTCCCGCCTCGGCGTAGCGCGTAGCTCGTAGACAGTTTTTGTCTGTTGTTCATGTTTGATTGATATTTATTTTCGTACCGTTTCCTAGTTGATTATTATACTAGAGTAGGTACTATGGGTTTTCGAAAGTAAAGCAAAGTTTGCATAATTTAAAGTTTAAACTAAACAAGTCTTGTTTACATTCGTAGATTATTTTGTCCTAATCAGTTGGTGCTTATTTACAGTTGGTAGGTATATTAATCCTATTGGAAATTTAAACTTTGTTACCACAGAGTTAAATTTAATAGACTTAATTTACGTAGCTGAGGATAATTATTATGACCAATCCTTAAATGTAATTGTTTAATATTTTTTTATTTATAACTTTTAGAAGTAACTAAACCGATCTCAACTTTCAATTTTCCTAGCGTTACAAGCGTTACAGACAATTACCAATATCCAATTTCGACGTTAAATTCTTTTGTTCCTTAATATCCTTCAATCCCTCCAGTAATACAATTCACAAATAATTATAATGAAATTCATGCTGGGAATATTTAACGAATAATAACAAAAAAACATGGATGCTTAGGGCGGCGCCCGCGCATTGTTGTGTGACCGTATTATGCAACACCGAGCGTGCCTCGCACGTGCATTGAAAGGAACAGTCGTTGTAAATATAAAACTATAATATGCATTTTTTTCCGTATACTTTATAAATTTCTTAAAGTAGGTTGTTTCATAAGAAAAATAAGGTACTGGCGATGATTTATGTCAAAATGGCAAGGAATGACCACTTTATAAAAATATGAGCATCTGGTAATGCGGTCATTATTTATCCTCAATTTTAAACGTTATTACGATGAGTCAGAAATAAATTGAAAGCCTCAATGAGAAGTCTCTAAAACAGTACCTACATGTTCCGTTGGATATCGACATGGAGAAACCAACCGAACTTACAACAGTGATCCCAAAATGCATTGCACCAGATTTGTTATATATAATAGTACTCTCTCTAATGTGACAGCAGGGTGTAAGTTAATTCCTTAACTGCCAGGGAAGAACTGTTTGGTTATCCAAAACAAGGGTTTTGCACAAAGAAGTTTTAGACATTGACTCGATAAATCATTCCGCGTCGGTCACTAAAAGTCACGGTAGAATGTTGAGATAAGTATATATTTCCAATAGACAGTACCCTTGACGATTATATTATTGTTATGATGCCTATAGTTGTAAATATAATCGGATATATCCAATGTTATCTTTACAAAAACTAAGTGCTACAAATAGTTAAAGGTTAGTGTGATAGTGTGATGATATCAGTCCGTAGTGTGAATGATACATGCGTGATCACACGTGAAGTGAGCTTACGATGTTCTCCGGTAGCTAGATAAAGAAAACTAAAAGTCACGAGAGAATATGTAGGTAGGTTTCTTGTAGGCAACTTGCAGATTGTGGTTCAGAGCGCATCGATGAAACGATACATAATTGCGAAATAATTGCGTTCGTTTTATCCCTTGCTGCATCGTTATTATTTAACCTTTAGTTATGCAATTAATATGTAAGATATTTAAGGATTCACTTTATAAATGGTACAGTTTAGAAACACGATTATTTGTAGTTTCTTCTATAGAAAAAAATCCACAGTAATAATCTTTACAAAACAAAATAAACCCTTAGTACGGTGTAAATACTTCACGGAACATCATCACGGAACAAATATTTGTATGACCTACCTACCCGGAACCAGTAGTTATTCCGGGTCTGGCTGTTTGTGTATGAGAGTTTAAATATTTGTAAACGTACCCACAATACAGGAGAAATTCCTAGTATGAGGCAACGTTTAAAAAAAAAAAAACAGTTTTTTAATAATAACAAAACGACATGTTTTCTATACCGTATACATTTAACATTTTCAAAATGTGTATTTGTTTTAATAATACGAAGGAAATACCTAAATTAGCGCGCGAACCGCCCATTTTTTATTCCGCACATTCCATTCATTAGGACCAGAAGCTCGGTGAGCCCTTAAATATGAGTCTATCCAAACCCAAAACCCAAAAACTTAGGAACCGATATCTTAATTTGTGTCAATACACCTGAATCTTTTGATTAAAGCGCGAATTTGTCAATTACGCTAGCATATTAGCAAATGAAGAATAGAACGTTAATTGATGATCTTGATTTGAAAATGAAATATAATTCGTTTATTCTTGCATCTATTTTGATTCTGCTCAAGTAATCTAACTTGACTATCGAAAGTAGAAAGAAAGGAAGAAATAAATACATGCAGAGCAGGTACCTACTGCAGAAATAGCGTCAAAGTCACGATTAAATTTATTCCTAATGTAACAGTATCATTTACTTGCAGACGAAACCCGCGTAATAATAATTTTAGAGAAGGAATTTGTCACACGCCGTGTTCGAGTTCGCGACAAGTCAATCGTCATCCTGAGGATGCCTCGTTGAGAGGTGAAATACGTGTCGATTTCTTTCAGGGTCTTTTTAAGACTCTTTAGAAATAGCTAAGTGGAACAGGTTACTAAATATATCCACATCTATCGCCTTTTAAGGAATTTGTCACTAATGCTCACTTCAAATTGCAATTTAGTGAATTGTTTTTTTTTTGCTACCTTTTCAATAATGACCCCAAGTAACCTGATTTTGTTGATAAAGTGGGTCACCGTAATTGTTAGACGGGAAAGGGAAAGGATTTGCTTTACATTTTTAGCTTTACATTGATCGGAAAGTGAAGGGGAGAATTGAATTTTATTGATCGCTAGAGCAAACAGGATTGGCGCATTATCTGTTCCTATCTTTAGGTAGTACATGGAACATTTTGCATAAACATTGATAAACTACATCCTCATTAATGTATGAATGGTTTCTTAATCAATTTAACGTTTCTTGTCAATCATCTTGGTAAATCCATGACAGTTTGACATAAAATGTATTACAGTAACGTTGCATCATTGAGCTGGCAAAGCAACAAGTCTTGCTTATCTGTTCAGTAATTTGCAAATTTGCTTGTCACAAAATTAATCGTTTTCTTAGTGAAAGCATCACATAACAACACGCCTGTAATCCCCGAAGGGTTAGGCACAGCCCACAGGTGTACCTAAAGTACACTCACATTTAGCCAGTTATGTTTAAGTTCCGTGTATAATAAGGGCAAGCTTATTGCCATCAACCGGGAACAAATCCAGACTCCCACTCAACTCTCTAAGTCCACCATTATTCCTATTTTCGTCTAGCTACCGTATAACTATTTTATTTCAACGAACACACACATTTTTCGTATATTTTAAAACATATTATTTGTGAAACTATGACATTCGTAATCTAGTACCTATCTAAAAAAAAAATATTACCACATGGTATCTAGTGCTTTGTTTATTTGATTTATTACAAATGTCCGTAATGATAAAATTAGAGGTGTAGACCGGTATAGGCTTGTTGCCATGGTATACACGGCTACATATTAAGCTATAATTTTCCAGTATATGTTGACCTCTCATTGTACGGAAATCCTTTACAATATGAGATCAGCTTATACTGGAAATTATAGCTTGTTATGTAGCCGTGTGTACCTAATATTGTTACGAACCCGAGACAAAGTTATTCAAACTCAAACTCAAGCATTTATTTCAATTAAACCATTTTACAGGCACTTGTGAATTGTCAAGGAGTCCGTCATTCAGAAATATAAAGCTAGTTGCTCATTCTAAAGCGTAGTAGTTACCTATGGAGAAGAACGGGCAATAAACTCCATGGATACTCTTATAAATTATATTGTTACACAAAAATAATATGTTGAATTTACAATTATATATAAGAATGATGTGAAATCAATCTGACTAAAGGACAGGATGCTATTATTTTTGTCTTTTTCTTCATCTAGAAGTAGCAAATTATAAGAGTAGAAACAAGATTCCAGCTCAAACATTTTGCTGCCATCCAAACTTGCAAGTGAGAACCTAACTATGTATAAAACACTATCAACAACATCGTCCTGTTTTATTCCTTATTAAGTGGAATGTGTATGCAAACTTAAATCGCTTAGCTAATAATGCCAAGGCGTGGTGGGACACGTGAGGCAAATGCATCTAACATACTTATAAAGACTAATTATAGTAGGCAAGACATCTCGGGTAGACTGTTAGTCAGGTCAACTGAACAAGGACAACTAGCTAAGGCCCACGAGATAGATTTTATAAGTTGATATATGTACGTAAACCGTCTTGTTTACACTATATTCGGATCTAGGAATTATTATTATGAGATTTAACCTTTAAAAAGCAAAAACTGATGATCCGGGTTCACTTTTCACATTTAGAAATGATAATGCTGTATTTGCTTATAATCTGATATAACTACCTTGTCGTTCGCCAGTTTGAAAACCGGTAGAACATGATTAATCTAAATTGCAATAACTACTGAGCACACATATACCTAGGTACTTGGTAAAAATAAGGATATATTGCCTTGCTGAAATATTCAAGAGAAAAAGACTTTTAAGCTTTTAGGGATGTGATGTCATACGTGGATGACAAAAGATAGCCGAAATAATTAAGCAAATAAAGCGATAGTAACTAATCAGAAAGTATTTAATAAGTACTTATAAATAAGTCCAGGGAAAAACCCGAAACTACAATTTGTGTGAAAATTCAGGTCGTCTTACATAATGTTATTGCATAACACTAGCAAAATACTTGAAAGTAAACATTCTCATATATATACACAACTAAAAAACAGGTAGATAGCCACACACTAATGCGGCAGTCATAAAAATGTTTTAATGTCATCCTTTTCAGCCTTGAAAGCAGACAAAGAGCGGAATTTTTCCCACGAAAAAACGCCAAATAGAGCTAGTTGTGTTTAGGTGTTCTCCAAGTTCTGCAAGTTTTGATAGCTACCGAGTTTCCTATTCCCAAATTTGGGATTAATAATCCAGGAAGCTGTGTCCATGTTAAAAGCCTTTGCGTCATGGTTTCCCACGAGCCCATCCTAACACAGCCTAGCCCATGCCAGGCCCTTCCATGGTAACTCGGACATTTTTCACACCATTTCGTTGCGCGTGATTGGTTTCCGTGAAAAGTGTACTATTTGATCAGTGATCGTCCCTCATTGTGCGCTTTGAATTTGAGGAATCGTTTACGAACAAAGCATGGACTTTCACTAAAATAGGTTAATTGCTTATCTATTATATTTTTACATTGGTAAAATGTTCAGTTGGGTATGGTTTTAGGGTCACAGAATGTAATGGGATACATAACTTTGAGACCTTTCTATGGCATTCGACTATGTGAATCACCAGCTCATATGAAATACCAACCCACCACACTGCAGTATTTCGAAATTCCTGGCAATCCTAAACGTTTTAATAATTATTATTAACCCGTTTTTTTACTAGCTTGACATGTCTTATTTATCGGAATCTTTCAACGTAGGTAATTTTTACCAACTTCAAGACGTCCGATTAATTTGAAAATTTGCACGCGTAACAAGGACCGATAACAATACAATAATTTCTTAACTTTAGTCTTATATCATCACCAGGAGCACCAAGATAATAAAAAAAAAATATGAGAGACTGTATGTGTTTTTTGGTTGTGTCTACTTTTAACGAATTTAAACAAAGCGCTCCACACTTTTTGAATTAAAGATTGAATATTAAAGAAGTGACAAGCTGCATTTGTACCTATACCGTAACTAATACAAGTCAATTTAATTATTTTATAAATTTTTGTGCGTGATAATGATAAAGCATGTTTTATTTTTATTTTTTATTAGCAACAAAGGGTAGAGTTCATATTTTACTTCTCCGGGTTACATTATTGAATGGAGTACCTCAAGGAATAGGTTAGGCCCATACCGCTATAAATCAGGTAAGTTCGCAAATTTTCTAACTCTTGCATCACTTTGCCAGTGTTTGTACCAAAAAATATAGAAGTCTTTGTATGATTCACAAACGTACATGAACATATCGGTAATAGTACAAAATTACGCCTAATAACACTAACAAAAGGCCAAATCTATTCAAAATCCATCGATCCGATTCTGCAAACAACCAGACAGTGATTTCATGGTAAAGATAACTGTATCAAAATTTGGATGCTACGTCATTTGGCCAATTGGCTCGGCGAGGACATCGGTCGCAACACAATGAACCGGACGCCGGCATCCGCTTTCCATCGGCACAATTTTTTGGAAACACCAAAATTTTCATAGTCCAAACCTTCGGCCTGGCATTGTCATGTAGATTCGAGGTTCATTATGTGGCTAGTACTAACTGGCAGATGGTACCTATACTACCTACATTTGACACCTACTAGTGAATTTAGAGCTATTGAGGGCTTGTACTGTGCAGATGTGCGAGAGAAAGCGTGAAGTCACCTGACCGATAAGCACTTTACATTCCGATTTGCGTCTCTATATTTCTGAGAACAATAAATTTCCGCGTTCTTCTTCTTCTGTTGATGTTCAATTGAAATTCTAAACTCCTCTGGCATATGGATATAGTAGGTCCTGATTGTGCTGGATTTCGACCTATCTTTGACCTCGGGGAAACATTGATGTTGATGTAGCTACTGCGCAGTTCAGCTTATCGTGTGTTTGCTCAAAACTAATGAATGTAGTACTGTTAACCTTGTTTTTATTCCCATACCACATAAAATTAGTACTCATTATTACCTCTGGTACAGGAAGGAAAAGTGTAGGAATATTCTTGTTCCAATTAAATACAAGCAAAACAATAGTATTGATAATACCGAATGTTTTGTGTACATTGTCTAGACAATTATGTACCTAATTGCCTAGTGTCACCATTTCATAATGTTTCTAATAATGAGAAACAAGTGAGGAATAACAATTAAATTAATTATTAAAAAACCGGCCAAGTGCGTGTCGGACTCCGCACAATGAAGGGTTCCTTAGTTGGGATGGATTTATCCCAAATACACACTTAACATTGTAGTTGAAAGGGTGGTTAATTTTTATCGAATTTCTTAAATATCTTTAAAAGCATTTATTTTAAAATAATATAAAAATATGTTAAGATCCTCGCAGCAAGCCCTTTTATTTGATATGTCACACGGTACTGTTAGCAAACTTTTTTTTTTAATTTTCTTGTTTGCCCCGAAAAGTGACCCCTATATTCAAAATGCATTAATTTACATTACACGTTCGTATTTGGGTCACAGAAATACATATGTGTACGAGTGATCCTATAATCGTTCCGATTTTTCCTTTTGAGTTACGGAACCCTAAAAAAAGTAATTGTTCTTACTTCAGAGAAAATGTTAGACTATAAACAGGCTTAAAATTTTTGCATTCGTGCAGCAAAAGTATTATAATTAGCAATAATCTGTTCTCTGAATAGATTTTTTGGTACAATTTTGATAGAAAAAAATACAACTTTGTTAGTAAATAAAAAGGTATATTTGTGAAAGATGAACCTACTGAGTATGTTGGTATAACGAACCAAGATAAGAACGTTGCCCATACTTTTGCTATACCTACCTCAAAAAACGATATGGGAGTCCGTTTTGCCAAGACATTAACCCAACAAAAGGCACCTAAAAACGGGTAAATCATAAAAATCCCTGTAAAAACGTACAATTGAAATATTTCGCAACATATTATATGAATACAATTAATTGCATCTATTTCACGGGTGTGCGCAAAATAACGGTGTCGATGTCAGTATCCATTTCAATATGGATGCCATCGATAAAGCGAACAGTACTGTTATAGTACAAAGAGACAAGAGTAGTGATGCATGGGTTTTGTATATGACTAGTTATAGCCCAACACTTCGTGCTCCGATAGTTGCGAATGTTATAAATAAGCCTGTATTGTTCGGAAACAGTATTGGGTTTATGCTTGTTACTTGTTAGGGCTGTTGATGACCAGTGTTTGTGACATATTGCGTAGGTAGGTATTTGTAATATGAAATATGGCTGACTTTTATTACCTGTTGTTCGCAAATTTCACATACGGTTTTGGGATGGTTTGTGATTCCATACAAGACCTTAAGCATCAACAAGAAAATAATGAAACTTCATGTTTTTTCGATCTCTCGCAACGGCTTCACTGGAAAACACAAAACTTCATCGCTAACGAAGTTAAAAAGTGTTTTGATTGACACGACGTTTATGTAGTTTTAGGGTTCCGTACCTCAAAAGGAATAAACGGAACCCTTATAGGATCAGTCGTGTCGTGTCTGTCCGTCTGTCACAGCCAATTTTTTCCGAATCTAATGGACCAATTAAGTTGCAATTTGGTACACATATGTATTTCTGTGATCCAAACACGGACATGTAAGGTAAATAAATTAATTTTGAATATGGATGTCAGTTTTGGGGGCAAATATATATTTTTTTTTTAATTTTGCGAACTGTACCGTGAGACATATTAAATGATAGGGCTTGTTGCGTGGACCTTAATTAAAAATAATAATTTTAAAATAAATACTTTTAAAGATATTAAAAAAAATATATGAAAATTTACCACAGTAGTTTCGGAGATTAAGGGTCGTGCTCTCCAAAACCACTGAGCCTAAAATTTTGAAAAAATACAGAGAATGGTTCTTTACTCATATATTACAGGAAAACATATGTAACATTCTATGATCTTAAAATAACAAGGCAAATCTCTCAACATTGTGCGTACAAACTTACATTTGCAGTTGGAATAAGTGGGAGAACATGTTTTTCAACTACAATGATAAGTTTGTTTTGGGGATAAATTCATCCCAACTACAAAACCCTTCATTGTGCGTGGTCCGACTTGCACTTGGCCGGTTTTAGATGGATAACTTGATCCCAAAAGGGGGATTTGACGTTAAAACTTTGTTGAAAAACATTATTGTGTACTAGATCCTTTAGGAATTCATGTCAGATCAATATAAAGCGATAAATATGGATGCACACAAAATCAAGGCGGCTATAGAAATTGCAGGCAAAATCATAGATGACGGATGATCATTTATTAAATGTGACTTGAAAACATGTTGTTGTGATGAAAAAATATTTGTTCAACTGAGATATTGAGCAAATGTTTTGTCTTTGTTTCTACAAATAGCATCTTTGTTATCCTATAATAGGTACTTTGTCTGGATCTTATATATAGGTCTTAAATAGACAAGTCTTTTTTGTTATTTAATTCTTTATCTACGTGATATGTAAACTTAACAACAGCTTTTGGGGTAAATTTATCGTAAGAGGTGATAACGAAGGCAATAAGAATTTAACTACTAAAAAAAGAACATTACTGGCAGTTGTTCATTCACGAGATGGTAATTCGGAAAAAGAAATTACTAAAGAAATCTAAATCAACCGAAATTACTTTGACAACAACAGTTAGACAAGACACTTCACAGACTCATTAATCACTCTAACTCCAATCAACATCCAAATCAAATGGGCGCCAGTCTGCACTTATCGACATACATAGATACAACGATACATATATACCCTATTTACGTGCAGAGACATCATAATTGAGATCTATATACACTACAATCATCATACGCACGGCCCCATGTAGATGACCACCATAATTTCCCATCTGAAGGCCGTAATTATATACTAAACGATGAACTATTGCTCTCGACAAAATATTTGTTCTGTATAACCTTGCTCTCGATTGTCTCATGTCAAGCGATTATCGGTTTGCGAAATGATGATCGGTTTCCGAATGGCTAAATGAATGGTCATGTTGAACACTGTAGCGATTTTTTTTGGCTTACGAATGAAACTGCTAATTATGCTATTACCACCTTGTCTTGCGGTTACCACAGTTACAGTCATAAAGACGGTTCAGAAAAAAAAATGAAGGAGCGTTAGGTACTGTTCTTTGCTACATCTGCTTTCTTTATAATTGTAATGCCTGTGATAGTTGTGTGGAATTTTCACTTATACCAGGATACGGGATACCTTCCCCAGTAACACAATCATGTTGAATAAAGTTTGAGTAGTAGCAATTCGCAAATGTTTACAGCTATAAGCTACATAACGTGTGAGTAAGAGGCTATTGAAAGAGCGAAAATCTGAATAATTTTCTCTTTCGGTCTTTATAACTCTTTAGCTTAGTAATAATTGTATTAAGTTGACAATTTTTCTTAAAGCTTAGTAATAACTTTTATACCGCATATAACACAGATGTTATAAAGCCTAAAGCTTTACAGATGACTTTAATTTGAACAAGATCAACTCAGAAAGTACGATGGGCTGCATGAATTGGGTACTCCAGTTGTATTAAAATTAGAATACAACTGGGGTACCCAATTGAGGCAGCCGTCTGTACATATGAATTGAAAAAGTTTTGGTACTTGCCCGGATTTGAACCCACAACCTCGTGCATGAGAGGCGAGGCCTTAACCACTGGGCCATCACGGCTCGTCACTTTTGCTTGTTTTTAACAATTTTAACATATTTATTAACTTAAACAATATGATATATTTACATATTTGTAATTTGCTTGTCAAGTCCTTTCATTTGATACCAATATGGAACAATAAAAAAAAAAAAATTTTAGTTCATGGCTTTGCGTCCTCTAGAGGGCGCCACATATCATTTAATGTAAAGTTACATAGCCTATAACCAGCGGACGATTAAGACGCTTCCAATGACACCTCATTTGTCAAATTATGATCGGAAAGTACCGATCATAATTTGACAAATGAGGTATCAGAAGTTATGAGGTAACAGATGAACATACATACATACAAAAATTCCGGTCAAAATCAGAACCATCCTTTTTGCTTCGCCGTAGTCGGGTAAAAAGAGTGTCTGTGACAGCATTGATTTTTATAATAGTATAAGTAGTTGAATAAACGTGGTTAGCTAATACTAACATACATACAAACTTTACTCAGCTTATTGCTTATGAAACCACTATATGCTGTAGTGTGAAACCACTATATACGCTGTACTGCGTATTAAAAAGCTTGATTTTGAATAACCGCTTTTATTTTGTCTTTAGGTCATATAAGGTTCCATATTTTATCAATTATTCAGCTACTGTATAAAAGTCTTTTGTAGTTTCTTTATCGAGCTTACTTCGGTGTAATGAAAATAAAGTCATAGTTTATAGCTAACACAGATGGAAGCTGAATGATCTATTCTTATTCCGCAATTACTTGTAAAAGTACCATTTTCAAACAAATTATACAGAGTTTTTCTGGGTAGTAATATAGGTATAATAATAATTTATAAATAGGTAAGTATTCATTTTCTTGAGAGATTGGGTAGATTGCATTTTATTTTGAATCCTAATTAGCTGTATAATCAATCATATTTAGTAACTTATTCAAGTGTTATTCAGCTATTTGTACTACCAAATCACTATTTCTCAAATAAAAGCTTAATAATTAGAAAGGCGTGACTTTTTATGAGTTATGCTGTAAAATAGCTGCGTAGAGAGCTTTTATCCAACTTATAATGAATCGCCATTAAAACTTATTTTTAAGTAAACTATTGAATCATTATGTATATCAAATGCCTCATTTAATAATTAATTACAGATTGTTTATTGATTCAGGCGTGACCTTGCGGATATATTTAGTAACCTGTTCCGCTTAGCTATTTCTAAAGAGCCCTAAAAACCCTGAAAGAAATCGACACGTGTTTCACCTCTCAACGAGGCATCCTCAGGATGGCGATTGACTTGTCGCGAACTCGAACACGGCGTGTTTGGCTAAGCGGAACAGGTTACTAAATATATCCATGTCTATTGTATTTTTTTAATTAATTACAGTTACAAATACAATTTATAATTTATTTAATGATTTTTGAAAGGTTAGCTATTTTATCCAAAGTATTTTTGTCACTTCTAAAAGTCCATTTATGTTTTATTTACTTTCACTTAATTTGATTATCTAAGCGGCGCGAGAAAAATGTTGAGATAATTCATATGCTATTCACGATAAAACTATTTGCGCAGCAATATGTGTACCATGGTTATAATACATAATAACATTTACTTAATACCGATTCTCAGTTTCACCGTGCACCTCGTTATTAATTTTATTTAATGCAACTAAACTATGAAGTGTCACAACAAAGACGCACTCCACGATTAAACAACCCTTTTTTTTCTATTTTACAACGTAACTCTTAATTTTGTTTGAAAAGTATTACGCAAATGAACTTAATCCTGAATAATTTCTGAATATTAATACCCATATGCATTTGTCTGAATAAATATGAAATAATAGCTCTATAAAAGAGATGTCAGCGTTTTTCAGATATAACTAAGCTAAGTTGGCCATTACCAAGCTATTACCCAGACTTTACATCGCTGTTATACAGACTAAACATTTAAAAATGTGCCCAAATTGCTTGAATAACAGCTGAATAGACGTTTACTCAGACATTATCCAGACAATAGTTTCAGCTTATAGTTTCGCAAATTGCTATTACTCAAACTTTATACACCATGATTGTGTAACTTGGGTTAGTTCTTTTTCTAGCAAGGCAGCAGATTTTTCTACGAATAGTGCAACAAATCAATTCGTCTTATCTCGCCACCCACATGCAGAGAAGATGATATTCTTTACGGATTACTAAAATTGTGATCAATAAAGAGAGTGTTGATGTTGGCTCCTAATACGCAAACAATCCTAACTTACCAATAATGTTATTGCTACAGGTGACCATATGTGTGGTCGGTGACGCGGTGGGACTAGAAAGATAGAAGATGAAGCCCCGGGGGGCGAGTGTCATGCACGCCTTCACTGCGCTCACTATGCTCACCATGGCTAATGGTAAGATCAACTAGAAACTCTCATCAATGGTTTCCTGTTCCGTATATCGTATTTGTTATCAGTCTCTTGATAGACTCCCGAACAATAAACAATAAACACGGAAGAATCTATCGATGTAAATAGACTGATTGAATCATTTCTTTATTTTAATAAAAATGATGAAATGAGTCTGGAAAATAATGAAAATATACACACATACCTACAAAGACAATCTCGGCGTTTTAAGTGCTGTAATAAAATAACCCCTGAATGTGAAAACCGATGTTAAAACAAACTACATAATGCAAAACAATGTTATAATTATGTACGCCAATATTTGAAGACGAGTGTATATCTAACAATAGATAACATTAACTCCCTGTTTATAAACTTAGACCAACAGACGCTTCATGTTGATACTTGTTCTAAAAATAAACCACATTGTCCTCAGCTCAAACAACATGCAACCAAGGAATGGGACGAGTAATGTATGAGAGACTACCGAACCAACAGCTGCATGGATTTGACGATGACGTTGTAAGTATAAAACAAAAGAACTGCGACATATGTGGTTAATAGGGCCTTGAATTTGAATATTTGCATTAAATTCCTCAAGGCTAGGTTAGTCAATCGTTCGATCGAACACGTAACATTTGTTTATCAAATATATAAGTACGTACCTACTATGCATAATTTATGTTGATTTTGACAAACAAATCGTAGATTTTGTAACACGAATCAAAACAGTCTAAACATCATTAAGTTTGCATTATTCATTCCTCATTAACATAGGTACGCGAGACGGCGCCACCTTTTCGTGTCTTGGAGAAATGCCAAGACCTATGCTTGCGTGATCGGTCTGGAAACAGCCTCGTTCGGACTTGCAACTCCATAGACTTCCAACCTGGAGCACGCATTGCTGCTTTCAGTCCTGAACCAGAATATGAGGAGTCTACTTGCTATTTGACGCGGGAACAGTCCGCACCTGAAGGCATTGGAACTCTTATGATCGTACCGAATAGCGTCCACTTTAATGAGATCTGTCTGACGTGTGAGTATTATAAACGTTTATCATTATCGTTGTTATATCGTTGTTTCTTCCTGTCTACACAATAGTCATTGTCATTATCATTGTTATAGCTAATCGTCCGGAGCGTGAATGCCCATCTCGCCGGTATGTTTTTGAACGCCACGCTCGCAAACGCCTCAAACTTCCACCTTCGGATCTCAAGGAAATCATGGTAGCTAACCGGACGGAATGTGAAGATAAATGCCTGGGAGAGTTTAGCTTTGTTTGCCGTTCTGCTACATTTGATTCTGCATTGAGGACTTGTTCTCTGAGTAGATTTACTAGAAGAACCCATCCAGAGTTGTTGGAAGACGATCATAACGCTGACTATTTGGAAAATACTTGTCTGAACGGTAAGCATTAAGTTACAAGTGTTTCTGCACATCTCAAATCAGGGTCATCTCTAAAAAAAAACTATGACGTTTTTCTAGCTGAACGTCGCTGCGATGGGCTAGCAGTTTTCATCAAAGAAGAAAACAAGCGTCTCGGAGGACCGTTCGAAGCTGATGTTTTCTCGAATATGACTCTCGATGAATGCCAGGCAATGTGTGTTCGGGCAGAAAAGTAAGTGACAGTTTCACTTTCTCTTTGGTGCAACTTGGCCTGTCTTACATGCATACGATATTTTTTCTAGATATTTCTGTCGCTCCATCGAGCATGACGCTATGACTCGCCAATGCGTTCTCTCAGAAGAAGACTCGGTTTCGCAAAAAGACGACGTGACTGTCAGCGCATCTCCCACCCATCACTTCTACGACCTTGTCTGTCTGGACAATCGTGAGTATTATCGTGATCGTATGTTTGCCTTTTATAACAGCTGTATGTAGTATCTTTATTTAACACGCTTTTTCTAGCGTTCAATGCTTGGCAATTAACATTCTGAAATTCCTGAATTAACGATGCATGAAACCACATTAAGGTTTTTCTCACGATTATGATCAGTCTCTCATCGGGTGACAGCTCGCGGCACGGAGTACCCGGACAACAGTGTGACGTCACACCTATTCTCGCCCGGACGCCGGCCGGACACGGCCTTCCAGAGGTACCGGAACAGCCGGATCACCGGAGAGTTCCACTCAGAGATCACCGGCCGCTCGCTCAGCGAGTGTTTGGACGAATGTTTGAGGCAGACCAGCTTCCAGTGCAGGTAATGTAGCAAATCATGTCACTGTGCCGTTTGACCACGATTTCGAAATACGCGTGTCATCTCTTTCATTTGACGCCCATATATTTACATAGCTTCTCGACCGTAAAAGGCCGTTTTGTAACTCAAACCGATATTGTCCCAACATTCCAACTGTTGACTGAAAAGATAAAATTAATAAGTAGTACTTACTTTCGAGCATGCCTTATTATCTATTCTTAAAACATCGATAACGACAGCTCTATCGACAATAACCTCCCACATAACATAGCTAAGATAACCAATCATAACAAAATCTGACCTATAAAAACAAAGACATATCTTTTCGGCTTCGGAAAACGAAAAACAGAACATTTATCTGTTTAGCTTTGTGTGTCACAAGTACATGCTGAGATAAAGTGTGTGACAAGTTCGTTGTCCGATTGCGTGTGTGTGGCCAATTCAACAACATTCAGCAACATTGAGCATTGTTGTTTGTCGCAGGTCGGCGGTGTACAGCGACCGGGCCAGGACATGCCGACTGAGCAGATACAATCAGAAGGATGGCATGCGACTGCTTTACGATCCCGATTTCGATTATTATGAAAATTTGATGCGTGAGTATCGTTTGGGTTCGCATTGTTGATGTTTAGTCGTTAGAATTTACGAAAAAAAAAAAAAACGATTCCAAATTAATTTCGATTGTTTGAGGTTTATAAATGAAACGATTTAAGAAGCAGCACAGTGTAAGCCGAATATTTAGGCCACACTTTCTGGGTCATGTTTATTATGCACAAAAATGTACAATACAGGTTGTCGTCAATATTCAAATTTTCATGAAAATAGCAGAAGAAATATTATGAAAAAAAAAAATCCTTCGCGATTTCAAGTAAGCAACAAAGCAATGCAAAGTGCTGCTAAACTAGCAGTAATCTGCATAGTAAACCTAGACAATCTAGGTCAGGCACAATTGCACATCTCATGTGAATATTTAGACGACAGATGACGTATTATATACTAGTGAAAGACTGGAAGGAAGAAACCAATCATCGTATCAGTACAAATTGTGATAATAGAACTGAGCACAGCGTAGTATAGTTATTATTAGGAGCTATTAGGGTTGCGAGTGGGCGGGCATTGTGCTTGACAATCTTTTAGATTATAATTTTGAATGCTTTCAATTTCTTTAGGAGTTCAATCGTCAGACATTACTGGAATTATGTAAATGCATTGCTGAATTGTTATTATACACCTTATCAGAGGTTGTTGTTTCTTACTTGCTTTGTTTGTCTAAGAGGATAAAGCAAAATTGGATACACCGAATTACTTATTGTAATAATTATTTCTTTGTCACTATTTGCATTGTGTTTATTTATCCACCAGCGGTACTTGACATCCTTTAATAAACAGTCAACAGTCTGAACAACGCAGTTAAGAATCACCCGACATTGACCCTCCTGTGTCCACAAATAGATTGTCTATATCTACCTATTAGTGTAGATTTCAGGCCAGTTATAAAGTTTAGTTAAGAAAAACAAGATGAAAGAAATATCAAAGGACACTGACGATGCAAAGGTGACAAGTGTGGCTGATTTGTAGGTCAAAATTTTTATTCCACGTCCCAATTCCCATGTCAATTAAACTTGTCTGATGATATAAGAACTAACTTAAGCTCTTAATCATGATTTTGTTCTGAAACATTCTACATCAAAATGATCAGACCGAGACAACTCTAAGACTATGAAAATAATCCATGAAAATTTATAGTATCCCACAAATATTTCCAAATTCTTCTCGTTAAGTATAACAACTCCTAAGCAGAAAAAAATATTGACGTCTATGGTTTGGACATTCAGATCAGCTAGTGGCCGGTGAGACCGAAGCTGGGAGTCCTGGGACTGGTTCACAGGGCAATTGGGGGGGCCGCCCTGCCACTTCCACAGGTTCGATGCATGATAGACAGAAGCGGGGTTGAGGCTCAGTGATTGATGAACGTTTCAACTAAAATGCATCATATATCATCGTATCGATATATTTATTCAACTATTTAAAAAATATTTTGAAGTCAACCATCTATAATTTTGCACCTGCCATGTTTTGTCTCTACATCACCCTAAGGTAGACAATGCCGCCTTTGTACGGTCTTTTTAGTTGCGCATAATGTATAATATTAACATTCTTATAACGTTAAAAAAAATCCTGTTTGTTTTATAAATTTTTGTAGGCATCCATACACAGAACAGATAAAAGAGTTCTGTGCATCTATACATTTTGTAAATTAAAGTCGTTTTTCGTGTTTATCGTTCTGACCGCGTTGTTCTTCTAAACGCAACGGATTTTGATGTTGCTTTCACTAACATTTAGAAAATTTATTCCGGATGGTTTGTATGTACATTCATAATAAACGTATAGTATATCTTGGCGACCGAGCTCTGCTTGGGTGAAAATAGAGAAAACGAATTTTCCCATATATAAGAAAAGCTTGATCGATTTTTCGCCCTCTTAAACGTCTATATTGCAACTTTAATCGAAATCGTTAGAGCCGTTTTCGAGGACGTGAAATTACAAATATATTATAATGTATATATACAAATATTATAGCTCATTAAATAGTATAGGATATAATAACGAAATCTCGATGTTTTGTCAAGTCGTAAAAAGCTAGTGATTGAGAAGCGTTACCTTATCACATTTACGGTTTCGGGGTGATGAACGTTCGATCTAATGAGTTTTGGTGCGTGTGATGCATCAGGTTATGAGCAACCACATTTGTTCCGGCTAGAACATCGATTGCTAATTCGATGTGGCAAACCTGACTCTTTTTAAATATTGGCCAGCTCACGACTGCTATTAACATTATATTGTATAATATTGTGTAGGTAATCATCTTTTCAACTTTAGTACTGTTTACAAAATGTTTGACTAACAACCTTCAACAATCACTGGGGAAATCAAAAGTAGTAGAAATATGATCGGGTTCTGGAGTAATGTGTCTAATGGGAGTCTGTAGATATGTAGTAGTTTTTGTAGATAATTTTGTGAAGTTTTTAGACAAATTGTTATGTTGTAAGGTGAGTATATGAAGTTGTATGTAGAGTAGATAGATTACAATTAATTAAGTAAGTAAGTCAACTAAGATGTGGTTTTGATATTTGTATTCTAGGATTGATGTATTATCAGCATGATGTAAGGTAATCGTAGTTAGTTATTTATAAACATTAGTTAGCAAGTAGTTAGTAGTAGTTTAGATGTTTGTTCGCATGCTGTAAATTTCTATATAAAAAAAAAACAACTGTCTAATCTCAATTTTTCATTTAAAGGTGGTAGTAATGGAGGCGACCGGGACCGATACCCGCCAGGCGTAGACCGCTACCCGGATGACGACCGTTACTCTGACGATGACCGGTACAGCGACCGTCGACCGGACCGGTACCCCGACGACCGGTATCCGGCCGGCCCCGACGACCGTTACCCCGACGACCGATACCCATCAGGCGTCGGATCAGACCGCTACCCGTCTGACAGATACCCCCCCGGCGTTGCAGACCGATACCCTTCTGATAGGTACCCACCCGGTATTGATCGCTACCCACCTGTTATTGATCGGTACCCACTTGGTCCTGAGCGGTATCCAGCTGGGCCTGATCGATATCCAGCTGGTCCAGACCGATATCCAGCTGGTCCAGACCGATATCCGGCTGGCGCAGACCGATATCCAGCTGGCGCAGACCGGTATCCAGCTGGCGCAGACCGATATCCGGCTGGCGCAGACCGATATCCGGCTGGCGCAGACCGATATCCCGCCGGCGTTGATCGATACCCACAGGCAGTAGATAGGTACCCACCTGGGGTTGGTCCAGGAGTTAGTCCTGCAGTTGACAGATACCCCTCAGGCAGTGGAAGATATCCCTTACCCAGTGGTGATCGCTACCCAGTTGACGGCGGACGATATCCACTCTACGACTATCCTACTACTAACGACATCGGAAGATATCCAGTAGACAGATATCCTGTTAGCCGATACCCCATCGACGTTTACCCGGAAAGATATCCACAAGACAGATATCCAGAAAGATACCCGGTTCAAGGCAGTGGGCGATACCCATCTAGACCGGGGTGGATCCCAAGCCGCTATCCTGAAAGATTCGATCAGGACCGATACCCAGGAACTAACGATTGGGGACGGTACCCGTTCAGTAGGTACCCGGTTGGAGTAAACCGAGACCCGGTACCTCTGGGCGGTGACCGTTACCCGGATATGTATAACAAATATCCGCCGACCGGATCATCATATCCTGGTGAGCACATGACCATATTTTTTACGTGTCTAGTTAGAAGTAATAATATTATGGATATTTAATATTTTAATTTAAAAAAATCTAACACAAAAATATTTATATTATGTACAAGTATATAAAAAAGGGCAAGAGCTCATATGAATATTGTTCGTGATAACATGAATGAGGGCTTTTACAGCAGGCTACGGACGTGGTGGCTATTACGGACCAGATTATGCAGGACCTGGGCGCTTCCCAGACAGAGGAGTTCGACCTGGCACAGACAGGTAAACAAACGAAAAACATAGTGTATGTTCGCATTTGTATTTGGTAAAAATTAATCGTATTTTTTAAATATTGGATAGATATCCTGTGGAGCCCAGACCGACTTTTGGCATAAGACGACCTATTGAGAGGCCTAATGGATACCGTGGAACCTACCCTCCATCTGGACCTGTAGAACGGCCCATAAGTATGAAAAATGAATAATAAAAGTGCCTATTATAGTTCTATGAAAGAATTATACTAAATTCTGCTTTCTGTTTAGGTGGACCTGGGTATGGTGGCGGTGGACCTTCATATGGTGGAGGACCAGTATATGAGCCTGATGGTCCAATAGGACCAGTCGGACCACCAATTAACGGTCTCGGCGGTCCGCTAAATGGGCCTGTTGGCGGTCCCATCGGTGGCCCGATCGGGGGACCGATCGGAGGTCCAATTTCCGGCAACGGAATAGGCGGCCCTCTCGGCAGGCCTACAGTAGGACAAAGACCGTGGCAAGGATCGCGATGTGAAGATGACAGCTTTAGACAAGTTGGCAGACAGCGAATGCAAAGGCGATACGTTCGTCGATTCACTACTGCTCAATCCTTGGCGCATTGCCAACGCGAATGCATAGAGGCCAGAGACTTCATATGCCGGTCGTTCAACTATCGGTAACGAAACAATTTAAGTCGTGATGTATCCAATGTAACCATGCTAGATATAGCGACAGTATTACTGACCCATATTTCGTTGACAGGGGCGTGGACGGCGCGTACGCTGGGGAACCTCGCGATAATTGTGAACTGAGCGACCGCGACACTCGGGAGTTGGATGCTGCAAATCCTGCGCATTTTGATAATACTGCTAGCGAATACGATTTCTATGAACGATCTCTTGGCAGGATGGCTGATGATTGCTTGGATGGTAAGAAGAAACAAAATTAAAAAACGTTACTCTTTCCCATGAAACATTGATTTTAACCCAGAATTAACACTTCTGTCAAAAATTATGGTCAATCAATCAATCGATACAATCCCTGAATTTCGGGTGTCTTGCGTTTGTATTGTAGGTATTAATTTCGAGATAGAAGGAGTGATAGATTAGTGGTGTGCCCGTCAGATTGCCAAGTCATAGGTCTCGAGTTTGAACCCAAGGCACGCACCTCTGGTTTTCGGATTCATGTGCGTATTGTATAATTATCACTTGCTTTAAAACAGTGAAGGACAACATCGTGAGGAAACCGGCGTGCCTTTTTTTTTTTGGATGGGAAATCATCAAATAACTTCTCCCGCTCTGGGCGGAGCGGGAGGTTGTGTCAGACTCTTACTGATTAAAACCGACCCGTGTTCCTTCGGTTGCCCTGTTGCCGGGGGCCACGATCTCCCTCTCGGTTTTCTTCGCAACCCCGAAAACCGGCATGCCTGAGAGATATTTCTCGACGGCATGTGAAGCAAAGTCAGAGGCCCCTGGGCGGCTTTAAAACTCTGTCACCAGATTAGTCACTACGATAAACGATAAGAAGATTTCGAGATATCATACTTTATATTTTCCCCCAGTATCCCAAGTATGCAACGAAGATGGCATGGAGTTCACTCTTCGGCTCCCTGAAGGGTTCTACGGTCGTATGTATACTTACGGCTTCTATGATCGTTGCTTCTTCCGCGGAAATGGCGGAGTAGTCAATGCACTGCGTATCACAGGAGCTCATGGGTATCCTGAATGTGGGACGCAACGGGTTTGTTTATTTATTATTATATCTAGGACTATCCCTACTCATCATTCTTTTAAAGTTGGTCAAAATTTGGATATTTGAAAGGACAAAGAGTCCAAAAACGTCGCATTTTTCGTAAGAAATAAGAATTCACTAAATTCGACTTGGTACAGCAATGTTGAAATACAAATATTTTTCTCATGAATGTCTCATAAAGGTCTGCACCATTGCATTGGACACAGTTTTTAAATCACTAAGTTCTTTGAAGATTATGTATGATTTATAGTTTGAAATTGTATGCAAAATATAAAACTGAATCATAAAAAACAAAAATAGAAATCTGTTGCTTTTTCAGTACGGAGACACGATGACGAACATCGTAGTGGTCCAATTTAGCGACAACGTGCAAACTTCTCGCGACAAGCGGTTCAACCTGACCTGCCTATTCAGGGGCCCCGCAGAGGCTGTAGTTACATCCAATTACATCGGCGCCGGGTGAGAATTGTGTTATCGACAGCCAATTTGTGTCTATTTGATAATTAAGGCTATTGTTTTTTTACTTCCACGAAGGAATCATCATTAGAGCGTTTAACTTAAGTGCCTGCCCAAGATATTTTTGGAAAAATCTTTATCAAATGGACACAAATCTTTAAAATTAACATTATAACAGATTTTGCGTGTTTTCATGAGTTCGCTTCTGAAATTTTCCTTTACATTTGCATTAATTTACATGATTGTTTATTCCAGGGTGTTTCGTAAACATATTTTATCTATATTTCGCTGAAACATTTTGTTTTTAATGGTGGTGTATTTTGGGAGAGTTGTAGAATCATTATTAGTTCTGGGTTTTCCGAAGCGATGTGTTTTTGTTTTTGCCAGATTTTCCTTTATATGTTGCAGTTACTGGAATTACTGGAATGTAGACATTAACATAATGGTTTATTTAGTTAGCTGAATGTTGGTTTTGAGTGCTGTTATCACTAACAGCTACTAACGGCCGACTTTGAATGAATCTGTCTATTTATTCAACTTTTTACGTTTATTTTTCAATGCTTTTTGTTGATAAATTCATTCAACGTCAGTAACATCTACCAAGAAAGTTTATCTTCGAATCTAACCGTAGTCTCGGGTATGATTTGGTCGACAGGTCTGGCAGCCCGATACCCATCGAATACCTGCCTGAAGAGAGCTCTTTGAACTCCAAAGTACGTCTAATGATCCTGTACCAAGGCAGACCGACCACTACTATTGCTGTTGGGGACCCACTGACGTTTAGATTGGAGGCCCAAGACGGATACAATTATGCAACGGATATATTTGCGACAAATGTGATCGCTAGAGATCCTTATTCAGGACGATCGGTGCAGCTGATTGATCGAGTTGGGTAAGTGGATCATCTGTTTTAATTTTTTCATCACATAGAGTTTCCACTGCAAAATAGTTAGCTAGTTGTGCATTTTGTTATTTCTTCTTAGCTTAGCTCTACAGTCGGGCCACGATTCTAGGGAATCCTTAGAGAACCTAAATACCTAACAAAACCCTCATTCATAGATTTAAAATTCATCGTATCAAATATTCGTACATTGCAGATGCCCAGTCGATCCCGATGTATTCCCTGAACTAGACAAAGGCCGTAACGGAGATTCTCTGGAAGCAAGATTCAATGCGTTCAAAATACCGGAGTCTAACTTCTTAGTGTTCGAGGCTACAGTTCGTACTTGTCGCGACGGATGCCAGCCGGTCAGTAAATTTATGTTTTTTTTTTGTTTTTACCATTACCATTCATAATCAAGCAAGCGTATTATGGCTTACCGCCTACCTGATGTTAAGAGTCTCCGCCGCAATACCAGTGGCATCTCAGGTGCGTCACTTTTTAGAGACAATGGCGGACAATGGCGGTCGACCACTTTTCACCCTTATGCCCTTTGTAATAAGATTGATAAGTGGGCCATCGCCAGTGTCCGCGATGGTACCTATAGCTCTCATGTTCCTGTAATTTTGAGCCGGCATTCAGATCACAGAACACTAACTTTACAACGTCAAAATCGGTACTGTGGTACCTAGTAATTTCCTGGACGAGCTTCTTCCTAATGTCCTAAAGTCAAGTTGGTCCTAAAACATCAATTTGGTATTACGTCGTGAATGATACAACAGTGAACAAAGTATATTTATACTATCATCGTGTATTAAGACTTTTCCGATAATTGTGTCAATAGGACATGCCTGGGGCGAAGTAACAACTCTTTATTAGAACAATTTGTTCCAATAAAAGGCTCTAGTAACGTACGTATCGAACGTGCTAGGTATCTATTTCTCTAAACAAGAATTCAGTTACTTTTCAAATCGCATTGTCTGGCCATCAAAACTGCACTAGCAGAGTTGGCAAGTTTACTAAACAACAGCCACTTCCTATGTTTCAATAATATCATTGTTGGTAGGTACTCGATAACCGGCAGTCTACATCTCTCGTTGAATCATAATATAACCAATGGAGCCACTACACTGTTATAAGTAACGAAACGGTCGAGACATAAGACAATGTTTCAATAATACCATTGTTGGTAGGTACTTGCTGCTTGGTAGAGCAGTGGTGGCCCATTGGTAACGGCCCCGACTTGTGAGTCGACTTGCAGGTCGTGGGTTTGAATCTAGGCAGGCGCATTACCTTGTGTAAATATTTTCATCACCACTGCTCTCAAAACGGTGAAGGAAAACATCGTGAAGAAACCGGCATGTCCTAGTACCAAAAATTCGATGACAAGTGACATCTAAAAATCCGCACTGGGCCCGCGTGATAGATTAAAGCCCACTCCCTCTCCAAAGAGGAGGCCTGTGTCCCAGCAGTGGGAACATTATAGGCTGATTATGATGATTTAGTAACATGCAGTCTTCATCTCTCGTTGAATAATAACCAATGAAGCCATAACTATGTAAGTAGTTATTGCTTCCTGTGTAACGAAAAGGGTAAAAACCAAGTACCTGATTAGACATGTTTTGCACATTATTATCTAAATGAACCTATAAGAGTCTGTAACCACGATTTCAATTACGTCAATGCATGTAAAAATATATACTTTAACGGGCTCCATCCAGTTACCGGGTTATCGCGTCTTAAGATAACTGTATCTTAAGATGTGGGGTCGAGCTAGGGTTGCCAACCCTAATATACATATATTATAGATAGTATAATGCTATACTAGAGGCCTAAATACTAAAAAATATAGTAGGCGAAACTACTATATAATTATTATTATATTTTCACTGAAAAATTAAATAATATTAGGTATTTTTCGCAAAATCATTAACTTAACATAACATAACATCATGCCTGTAATCCCCGAAGGGTTAGGCAGAGGTGTATCTATAGTACACCCACATTTAGCCAGTTAAGTTTAAGTCTCATGTAATTGGGGACGAGCCTATTGCTTGGGACTTAAACATAACTGGCTAAATGCTATCAACCGGGCACAAATCCAGACTCCGGGCTGCTACTGAGAAATTCCAGATGGAAAAACCCAATAACACTTTGCCCGACCCGGGAATCGAACCCAGGACCTCATACTCAGCATTAGCGCTTGCGAACACTAGACCAACGAGGCAGTAAAAAATAGTTAATTAAATAAAATTCTGGATACTATTCTTTCTGACCAAAAACTTGATAAATCTACCTACCTACTGCTGAAAAATGGCATCAAGTGTCGCTAATTGATTCTGACTTTTCAAATGTCAAAAAAAATTTAAAATTTCTTCTTTCTATACCAGCAACTTAGTTTTTATTGAGCACAAAATTTTTAGTGATGAATACAAAATGGCGAGGTGAGCGCAGCAGGGTCAGTATTCATTTCATACAAGCTGAATTAATAGTACCTACCTACTTATTTTGTAACCTTAATTTAGAGTGAACTTTAGCGTGTGTGTTGTATATGTAGTATGTAGGTACTATTAAATGAGCAATATTTGCATATATATGTAGGTACATAATTATATTTGTAATCAAGTTCTCGAAAACGGCTCTAATTATTTCGATGGAAGTTGCAATATTCAATACAGATCGTGTTTACGGGGGCGAATAATCGATCTAGCTAGGTATATCTGGGTAAATTATATTTATAAATATCTGGGAAAATTAGTTTTCTCACAGCCTCGGGAATGTGATACAACGTTGGTATATCTCAACGATATGTTTATCTTTTTTCACCCGAGCAGAGCTCGGTCGACCAGGTACTAATAGTTGTGAGACATCTGTTTAAATACAAACCTGTTAATGAAACATACTTGCCTACTATATTTTTACAAGCAATGGCTTCGAAAATATTACATTTGATATTAAAAAATTGGCTACCCTAAGCAGAGCATAAAATAGATGCTGTTTATGCAATTTAGCTGCTTCGTCTATACGATGTCTTGACCTTGCTTATCTAGAGTATCACGTGAATAACAAATGGCACAATGCGTTCGTTTTCCAATAGATAGTGTATTAGTTATCCAAGTTATGTAATGGTAACTGGGAGATTAGTGTGATAGACCGCCTCGGAGTTAAACCGATACTTACCCAGTAGATTATAGAACAGCATAAAAACGCCAAATGTTTCGCTGATGGTAGCGCGTCTGTTGGATCATTTAGCTCCCTTAAAAATTATTGAGCTGAATGGTGCTAATCCATGCGTCATGTTCGTGAACGGGCGCCGCCGCGCCGTCAGTTGAGACTGGTCATCTCTTAGCTGCCATGGGTTATTTTTATTTTTGAATTGTTCTTTGTTTTATCTTTCTAACGTGCACGTCTTTCTACATTGTTCTCACATGTATAATTTCAACATAAATAATGTAGGTAACCAATATTTTCTAACATTTTTTTTATTTAAAAGAGTGTCCGTGGAGTTTCTTTCCCGTTCTTCTCCATAGGTACTACGTACCTACAACCTACCTACTACGGTTTGGAATGAGCAACTAGCTTCATATTTCTGACTGACCGATTCCTTAACAATTCAAAAATGCCTGTTAATAGTTTAATTTAAATAAATGCTTTGAGTTTGAGTTTGCCAATGGAAGTGGGCAGTTCAAATGAATAACTATAATAGGTAACTAATCCACCAAGTTGCTAGTGAATGATGGTCATTTATTTAAAAACTAAGTAGTTGACCCGACAGACGACGTTGTCCTGTCAAAATTACAGTAAGGTCATACAAAAATCCTATAGAAAAAAGGACGTTCAATTTTTCCCGAATTTGAATATTTTCCGCAAACTTTTCCAATGTTTCTTTCTTCAAAAACCTGATTCAGACTATTACGAACATGTATTTTAAAACAAATTATATATAGCCTAATCGGTCCAGCCGTTCTCAAGTGATGCGCTTCCCAACGAACAGCATTTCATTTTTATTTGTGTAAGTACCTATATAGAATCGATCAACCGATAGACTACCTATTTACAGTTTATCATCATCTTATCTGCTTACTGCGGATGTTATGACTTATGATGAGGGAAACCGATTACTGGGTTAGATAATACAACTACATTCTAGAGTTCTAGTAGGTAGGTACATAGGTAGCGATCAACTATGAAATCTATACTATCTGCAGTGTTTATTATATTGCCACGAGGAAAACCACGCCATGACCTTTAGCACTCGATGAAATTGTCCACCTAGTCCACCAACATCTTATTTTGACTATGTACATTAGATACCTAATGAATTTCTTTTTTTTTTGAGAAGTCTGAGGAAGAAGTTAAGTTTGAGGAATGGGTTGGGATACATTTTATTGAAACAAGTTTTTTTTCTGTAATATAATTACCTATTTATATCTACGTACCTACTAATTAATGTTCTTTTTTTTTCCAGGCCTATTGTCCCAGCCACACAGGACGATCAGAACCATCCTTTGGCAGGCGTCGAAGGGACGTGAACTCCACAATTGGATCGGAAGGCAATGACACAGCCGAAGCTAAATCCGACGACGGCAATGAAACTAAGACAGAGAAACCAGACGAGAAGAATCCAGGCAGTGTCTACAAAGTGTCGTATGAAGAGGCGAAGGTGGACAAATATCTGAAGGATGAGGTCGAAACCCCTAGTCATGTCCGGAAGATGATTGAGGTAAGGAGTTATTACATTTGTTTGCTTAGTCAATCCGAATTTACTTAACCATTGTTGCAATAGACTAAATATTATCTCGAAAAATGATATCAACGTCTCTTATAAAAAAGAAATATGAAAAAAAAAAAATTTTTTTAATTGACAAATCTACAATTTTGGACTTGATGCTTCGCACGTTTAAATCCATTATAGGTTACCTACCTACTTAATTAATTGTGATAGCAACAATTGTAGTAGGTAACTATGTAGGTAGAGGTACGATGTTATTTTTTACCCACAAATACAAAAACACTCACAAGTAATATTAGAACTAACTCATTATCAGCTTTATCTTTTGTTCCAACAATGAATAGTAGGTATTTATCTACCTAATTGCCTAAGCTTATTGTTATACAAGATTACATGATACGAGTACAAGCCTCTCAGTGGGGGCTTAATCACGATTGGTACCAAACTACCTAACATAGCAACAATAGGTCGCTATGCTGTTGCTAATTAACACTAGCATAGCAGAACCTCTTTTTTGTAACCGCTTCATAAAAAGCACCTGGAAACAAAAACTAGCGGTAAATTATGATGTTACAGAAAAACGAAGGAATTAGGTATTATGTTGGGAAATAAAGCAAACAATGTAAGGCTGGTTTCACAGCTATCCGGGAGACCTGCCCGGGCCTCCCGCACACTGGAGACCCGTACGGGTAGCGCCCGCAGGCTCTCAAACGAGGGATTTAGTACGATATAACTAAAAGGTTGCTAGCATCGCTGTAAAACAATGTTCTAGCACCTCTAGTGTGTCTCTGTTCCGGGAGCCCGTACGGGCGGCCCACACGGGTCTCCCGGACAGCTGTGAAACCAGCCTCAGGCACACAAAAAAACTGAATGGTTAACATAGGTACAGTAGGCCGAACGTCAGTGGTAACAAATCCAGTATAAGCTGGCTTTTTTATTTTATTGAAACTCCTCACTACGCAAGGTCAGCTCAAGGTCAAAGTGTAACCACCACGTGCGGCCGACAACCTACGCCCTACCAAGAGTAGGTACCTACCTAATTCCATGCGTCCTACCTATACCCCATGACAAGAGGTGACATTTAAAACGCAGGTTACCTAGATATCCTAATAAGTTTGAATAGGTAGGTTTGACCTCTGTATTCGTCAAAGTCGTGGACTTATTATTTTTGCTATTTTGGAATGTGGAACATCCCGAAATAGCAGGCATCCCTTGGGTCCAAGGCACGTGGGGCTTATGATACTGATAACAGCAAAGTACCAACATGTGGTCATGTCACTTAGCAATTTCCAAGTGTTCAATCCTCCATAATAATCGACAGCAAAAATAATAAAGCATTCATTTTTTCCAGGTATTCGACAATCGCAATGAGTTGCTCGAAGAGAACGGCGAGAGTGACTCTTCGCCCGTGGTCTCTGCCGCCGGCATCTGCGTTCCTCCATATCACTATAGAGCTTTACTAGTGGCCCTCTGTGTCCTGCTGTCACTATTGCTGGCCATGCTTACTGCTGCCTTGTATATCTATAGGTAAGTAACAAGAATTAGGGAGTTATGTACCTACCATAGTTGACGAATTACCACTGATTCGTTTAAGAAGCTGCTTGGGCCTGTTATGAATGACCTGCTATGGTTGAAGTTGCAGACTCCGACTGACAGTTCTTAAAAAGGTAAATAGATAGGTGAGTATTACCCTATTTTGATGCGTTCTCTGACCGAATCAATAACCCTCGACGCAGAAAGCCAGTTTCCTTGCTCATACCCATTTTGTGAACAGAGTGATGATCGAAGTAATAATGAATTAGGTAGTAATGCCACATTAAGCAATTCCTCTAAAATAAATAAATTCATTTTCTGGATTCCCAGCAATTCTTCTATGGTGACAAATATTTTAGCTGAATCTTATTCAATTCAATTCATATGAGAATAATATTTGGTGTAGGTATCTAAATATTGCCGCATGAAAAAATTAAGACCGTAATTTTATTAATCAAATGAGATTTTAGTTTTTTTATTTCAGTACTTAAATGTTATTTCAGTAGAATACAAAACTGTCAAACAGATGAATTGCGTACCTAAGTAATAACAATAATTGTCAGTTTGTGTGATTCATAATTATTATCATTCTTATTATGATTCTGCCAAAGCGGCGGCCGTATTAGGCCCCCTGATCCTAATTAATTTGTCCCTAATGAAAACAATTACCTGACTAGATCAAAATGATAAGGAACTGCATGCATCTACTTATCAAATCAACATAATTATTAGGAGCATTTATTATTATTTACAAAAACATAACAACATGGTTTACCCTGACACTTAGCTCACATATATTATGAACCTCTTCCGTTTACTTCACAAGCTTTTCTCGACTGATTTACCTACCGAACAAATAGCAATGTGACGCATAACATAATACCGTTTATTTATAAATGGATATATTTGACACGTTCACATGCAGTTCATGCAGGGGACACGTGCTCCGACCGTGTGGCTTTGTTTATATGAATTAATTTATTATGACTGTTTACAACGGTTATTTACCTTTTAATGTGCATCCACACCGAATTTACTTTTTGTGGAGCAGCGTTTGCAAGTGTTAGTGGGCAACAATGGATAACAAGTTATTTAGTAGGTAAACTTACCTAGTGTTATCTGTTGTTCTACAAAAAGTAACTTTGGTGTGGATGCACCTTTAAAAACATTGGCGGTGTGTAGGCTCTTACTGTTTTAATTTGAAGTAAGGTCGCGTTTGAATCGTTGAACTATTTTTCGTGTCTTCAGTGAGTGCCTAATTTATAACCACTCAGGAATTCTAATTAGGTACCTATAGTAGCAGACTTATCTCTCCATAACACTGATACGTGTGTTATTATTAGTAATAACAAGTCATCCTTGTTATTAAATAACTAATTGATCTACATAAAATTTTTCCTTATGCAGGCGTTATTGGCGGGTACTTCGCAAGAACATCCAGGCATCGTCACCTGCGCCGGCGCTTAGGCCAGTGACCCCGGGACCTAGGCCTTCGAGACCTTCGCTCTTCTCTGCCTCACATCTGCATAAACCATTCTCTTTGAGGTAATAGTTATTTTTCGTATGGTATTGGTTACAAATAAAAAAGGGTAAAGTAAAATAGTTTTTTTTTTTTTTTCAAAAATATGAAAAGAGAGCAATCAATCAGTCTATCCGATGATATGTACATAGGCGATTGCCAGTAACTTCCTAACAGACGCCTACTATTTCAGAATGAGCACATATTCACTCTGAAATGGCAGAAGCTGAACAGAAATTCACTAACATTTTCTACAAACACATTGTTGCCGAAAATACGAGTAACCAACTACCCTCCTACGCTTGGATGCGGTCTTTGAGAGATAGATTTCGCAAGATTTTTTTTACTGAATATCTATATTACTTAATTAAATAAGAATAGGCCACACAGATGATTTTCTTCTAGCCACAGGTCAGAAGATACAAGCACATGCGTCAATCGAAAATCAACACTTATTAAAAATTTAACTACGAAGTCCGATAAGGATATTGTAAATTATATTGACGGAAAGAGTCGTCGATCACATGATTCACCAGTTAAAAATATAACAAGCAATTGCGAATTCCCGGGATTTAAAATTAAGTTCATTGAACTAATTTTTTTACCAAATTATGTTTCAGCGGATTAGGAAGAACATTTGCCGAAGTGGGCGAAGAAGCGGGTTCCTCAGGACGCCTAGCAAGTGCCTTCGATGACGGTAGCGAGCCAATCTATACGGATCCTTCGCTGTTCGAGCGCTCCCGGTCTCTGCGCTCGCTCCATTCTTTGGACATGAAGCCCGACAGACGTGACCACCGCGCGTAACTTCGACAAGTCAACGCAATAACGCATCGTCTTATATTATATCTAACTCGAAAATTAATAATAAACATTTTTTAAATGTAATTATCTCATCTTGCAACAGTCACGCAATGTAATTTTTATTATAAGTACTTATTTAATGCCATAAATGCTCAGTATTTTCGTATTCCGTCCAATATTATGATCTGTGAACATTAAAGTACAATAATTTGTTTTTAACATTTTTTATAATTATGTATTAATTTGAAACTTACTGTAAGTTGCTACTAATAAATATTTTACAGTGCTTGTGTTTTTGGTTTAATCCCTTTTACCTAATGACAAAAACATTGTGCAGATATTTAGTCTGTTTTATTATTAATAGTATATTGATAGTACTTGATGCCAATGTTTACATATGATACGGTGCTGGTGTTGGTACACTCATGAGTGGAGAGTCTAAATATTCCATTTCACTAGTGCTAGGCACTGGCTCTGTCTGAGTAGTCATCTTTTGTTGTAATGTCTCATACAACTTATGCACAGATTCATTGTGCTGTGTGCCTGGCTGAAGAGCCTTCATGAGAGTCTGTATCCTAGTCTCTGGCAATTTAGGGTGGATGTACCACAACAGTTTTAGTAAATGTCTTGTGACATTGTCCTTAGATAGTCCAGCAAAAAAGAATTCATCGAACAATACAGTGCTGAAATCTTCTCCTTGGAATTCATCAGGTAGTTGTACTAATAGGGCCACAAGTGCATGTAAGAAGGGGTCTTCATAGGCCCTTCCATCTTTACAACTACCCAGGATGCTTAAGATACGTAGTAGAGCTCCCCGATCACGTAATTTAGCGGCATGTAGTGTGTAGTACATTGCTAGGACACCACATACTGAACTTTCTCTCATGTAAGCTTCACAAGCATCGGGAGGTGGGCCTGAATGTTCAATAGTAGTAATTGCAGACTCCCTCTCATCTGGAGGTAGCTTATTATGCAGAGCTCTGACTTGGTCATCAACCATCAGCGACATTAGTGCTGGTAAATATTTAGTAACAACTTGACTATCCAGCTTAGGCTCTTTAAACTCTTGCGAATCGATCATCACCCAGGCACTCAAGCCTAATGCTAACATTCTTAATAGAAGTATCAATATTGTATTATCTCTTGGAAGTCCTTCAGTGTTTATTAAATGTTGTAATATTTTAATTGCTGATGTTGCTAAAAAGTTAATTGCATATGGGTCACAAAGTGTCATAGACAGATCACCCAAGACTTGTTCCTGCCCCCTTTTAATACTGTCCAAAAATCCTTGGAGTTCTCTTGATCTCTTTATATCTACATTTCTCTCTCTAATGCATGCATCTAAGCACCATGTGAACTTGTGGCAAGGGTCTACAGATATAATATCCTGAATTTCCAAGTCATGCAATGCCATCAACAGCTCGGCGCGTAACGTACAGTAGTGAACATTTCTTGTTCTTAAAAACAATGTACGTAGGAACTGTAAGACCATGTCATACAATTTGACACTATTGCCAATCATGTGGGCAAGTTTCTGTACAACAGCCCCTTGTCTCCTAACCTTAGGGGATGGGGAAAAGAATAAGTTAGTCAGGTTCTCGTGATCAAATAATACATTTTCCTTCTCTCTGATATATTGACTGAGTAGTGGTGACACTTCATCACCAAAAAGAGATTGGTTGTCTTGCCATATTTGCCTCTTTACTTCTGTGTCAGTGTCATTATATAACTCCCGATCTCTTACTAAAACTCTTAGGAATTTGTCATCAATATGAGGGGTGTTTTTCAGTATACTCATTATAACCGGTCTTAGGGCCTTTACTCTGACGACGGGAAAGCTCTTAGCAAGCAGTTCCTTTAGCTTCTTGTCGTGCTCTTTACCATCTTTTGAACCAAGTTCATTGATGTGGGCAATCAGTTTATCTCTCAGTTCTTCCAAGACTGAAGTATGGAAATCAAGCCGGCGCACTCCATGAAGGTCGAGTAGAGGCAGCATAGGTCTCAGGGAAGGTAATAATATGCCATTTTCCAGTTGAAACTCTTCAATAGCTTTCAATGGATCGGTGCAACTAGTGAGTGCATCTCGAAGAAATGACTGTCCTGGAACCCCGACTTCTTCCAAACCCGTGCCGGGTAGTTTACTAGATGAAGCCATGTTCTAAATTCACGCTAATAAACAAAAAAGCATTTAAAATTATGTATTTTTCTATAATTCCACATTGTTTGCTAAACAGTTAGCGCGAACCACAGACTACAATTATTTATAAGGCGCGAACCAGTTTTTTATCTGTAGACCAGTAGTTTTTAATATTTTAAGGTTTGAATTCTTGTCTTTTCACTTGTTATTTAGCGTTAGGCGCACGGCGATTACGGTTTTGTAGGGGTTTCTAGGTTGACATTGGTTGACTAAGCCTGTCGATCCAGATTGGCAAAATTAAATGAGATCCCAACGGCGCTGCAGATTGTAAAAAAAAAAACAGTGCCACTCCGGGAGTGTCGACAGAAGTGATAACTTGGAAAAAAAAAATCGGCACCGGGGTAATCAACACGTTGATATCTTTTTAACGGTCAAAAGGTGGTGTCATCGCGGTGTTGCGAAATCAATGGTTTAGTTCCATCTCAAAAATGCCCAATACGCCTAAAGAAGTTTTCACTTCAAAAATAATAAGTAGGATAATGTAGGAAAAAGCGAAGCGAGCGAGCTCAAAAGCTCTAGGACCCCGCCTTGGAAAAGTATATTCTTTTCAGCATTCATACAGGATTACTTTGTCGACTTATGCAGAAAAGCGAGAATTTAAGATGAAAGAGCGAGCGTAGCGAGCTCGAATATTTCGAGTTGTCATGATTTGGCACAGCCAGCCAGGCGGCAAAATTGAATATGTGTATGTATGTTTGAGAAAAAACCACTCGGCTTACCTCAAATTGTGCCAACCTGACCCAAACATGAATAAGTGAGTGCCGAGAGAGTGATGCCGAAAGAAGTTGGTAGTAATCACTTAAAGTAGGTCGAGCCGAATGAAAGCTGAATATGTGTGTGTAGTAATTGCTTCAACTTTGTTGTTCAACATATTCTGTCAAATCCAAATTGAATGTGCCGACCGTGCCGACCCGAACAAAATGTGTAGCACAGGTAGCACCCTTAGCAAAAACCGTAATGCGGTCCCTGGCTATGATTGTTCCAGCTTTCCTCATTTGTAAACGGCCATGACTTTTTTTGATTGGCGAAATATTGTTGGTTTTATTTTATGCCTTGCCTATAATCGACTAACTTTCAACTGTTTACTGATAATTGCATTTATGACGAACATTAGGATTGTCAATGTCAGGCATGTTAACTGTCACTTTCACAGATAACGCCAGTTTTGTCATCAATGAAAACAACCTCAAATGATTCAAATTATAGAAAATTGTTAATTCAAAATGGATAAACAAAAAACGTAAGTAAAAGCGAGTATTATTGTTTTCCAAAATATCGAATAATACATTGAAAAGTCTCTCCTGATTGAGAAAACATAAGCTTTTTTATATGAAACCTCATAACTGTGATTGCAGAGAACTATTCATTATTATGATACTAAAATACCAGTATTCTTTGCTTTTTAATATTTGAGTTAAGTCACCTGTCCTGTACCCTAACTAGCATCCTAATAATAATTAACTCTTAATTGCAGATTAATATGCGGAGATGTGAATGGAAACTTCAAAGCCTTGTTTTCCCGCGTAGAATCAATAGTAAAGAAATCTGGACCTTTCGATGTTCTTTTATGTGCGGGAAACTTCTTTGGAGATGACAATTCAGAGCTGGATGCGTATAAAATGGGCACACGGAAAGGTAAGATAACATAGATAGATCATTTTATGATTTCTCTTAGCAACAAGTGTATAAGTTTAAAATCAATTATGTTGTTGCAGTGCCAGTGACTACTTACGTGTTTGGACCATCTAAAAGTGAACATGTGCCTCTTTATTGTGAAGAAGGATCTGAGATTGTTCCAAATGTTATCTATATGGGTATACTTATCTATCGTAATATTGTCTTAAAGTATCTCAAAACTGTTACAAATTCAAGAAATATTACATTTTCTTTTCTATTTTCTAGGAAAAAGAGGAATATTTACAACCAGTGCAGATGTTAAAATAGCTTACCTGACTGGTCTATCAAGAAGAGAGCTTGGCAAAGAGATCCCAATGTGTACATTTGAGCCGAGTGACTGCAGTGCGGTTAGGGATGCTTGTTTAAGAGGTCAGAGTGAGTACAGAGGAGTAGATCTGTTGATAACTACACTATGGCCTGCTGGCATACAGCAAGATGAAATTACAAAGGTATGTAAATATTGTTTTTCTTTACATAATTTACCAATCATATATTTATTTCCTGTAATGTAGACAAGTTAGGAGACTTCAAGAATTCCCACTTTTAATTTCTACATGACTGAAACAGTCACTGAGTTAATTAATAACTCATAGTGAAACCTGTTAAATAAGAACTTCAAAGGAACCATCGGATAACGGTTGTTATAGCCAATGCCAATATTCATCATAACCAAACACTATGATAAGTAAACAGAAATGCTGGGACCTCAAAATTTCATTGTTATAACCGGTACGTCATTTTAAGTAAAGTCATTATAAACTAAAAATTTCAAATATGTTTTTCTTTTTCAGGTAGATATAGCACAAGAGAACTTGTCAGACTTATTATCATGGCTGGCCATACACATAAAACCGAGATATCATGTTGTGCCATCTCCGGATAAACATTATGAAAGACAGCCTTACAGGTAACGTACATTAACTATTTTCCTTATTTTTGGTTTGTTTCATCACTTACCCTTCCAGATAACTATTCTGTTAGACAATTTCATATGAATTCTGTAAAATAATTGTTTATTTATTTTTTTGTATTTGTACATTGGTGTGAACAAGCCTTATTTTTTTTTTAGTTTTCTTCTTATTAATATTTTATTTTCTTGATTCTTTAAAAAATTGTAAACATTTTTCTTCAGGAACCTTACCACACATCAAGACTACAGAGAAGGAGCAACCAGGTTCATAGCGTTAGCTCCAGTTGGTAATAAAGCTAAAGAGAAGTGGATTTACGCATGCTCCTTACAACCAATCTCTAAGATGCGCATCACAGATATGTTGCAAGGCACTACGGATGAGACAATGTGTCCGTATGATCCAGAGTTGTTGAAGCAACATCAACCTGGGAAGGTTGTCAAGGTAGGATAAACAACCTCTTCTATAACAGTCAAAGAGGGCCTTCAGAAGTTCTATCATCAAGTTTACAGGAAATACCCTAATACTTTGTTTATTGCAAAATGAATAATTTATTTAATTGGATTAAAAATAATAATTTATTCTAAACTAGCGCCCATGCCTCGCACGGGTGCAATCTTTTTCCGCGCAACTTTCTTAATTTTTTCTTTCATAAGAATCCCCATGACAATAACAAACACAACAAAAAAAGAACTAGCAAAATCGGTCAGCCGAATAGTCAGCCATTCACATGTGATGCCATGACCAAGGGAAATAGGGATACATTTTTATATACAGGAAAAATTTACTGATGATGATAAGCAGATTTTTTGCTATTTCAGGTTTGGTCCCATGGTAAATGTTGTTCACAATGATGAGTAAAGTCACGTGTTTAAGTTTGCGCACTGTTTAAAAAACATACCCTGTATATATAGATGCTAATCTTGTTTTTGGATGTATTTCAGTTTAGTGGCAATGGACAGTACTTCTTTAACATGGATGCACAAGAAGATGATCAAGGCAGGAGAAAAAGAAAAGGCAGAGATGACAACCCTGAGAGGAAAAAGAAAGAATTTGATCCAGGTAGTTGTAGCTTATATATTCAACCACACATATATGATTTATTATATTTGTTGAATATTATTTTAAAATGTTTATTTCTTTTTAACATGAAAAATAAAAGATTTAAATTTGCAATGTAAAAGGCAAATACTTATATTGTTTGATTCGCCCGAATGCGCCAGAAAATGACGTTCTTTTTCGTTGACAATGACATTTGGAGTGCCAATTATACTATTATCTCGCTCACTCATACATAAATTATGTATCGTTCTATGCGGGATGTGTGAGCTCTCTCTTCTAAGTATGGACACTTTTGTATGACTTCAGATGGTCAGGGCGGATCTAACGACGTATATCTTTGGTAAAAGGTTGTTTTTGTATGTTTCATGTGTGTATAGAGAATTGAATAAATTAACTATCAGCGTATACCTTATGAGATAGCGATATTCTTTGCCAGTTACATGTTAACTGGTGCTATCTAATGTAGTTGGGTAATACATTCCATAGAAATCATACCATGACAGCCATTTTGATGGACCCCAGTTGTAAGCAAAAGCTAGGGTTTTCTAAGACTGCGGTGGCCGGCACATAGCGTCCGTAATTTACCTTCGAATGACATCACTGAAACGTTATTTATGAAAGTAAGGTGATGTGTTTCCTTAGAGAACGTTTTTGACACCATAAAGTCAACCCTGGTACCTTAATTTTCATGACAGCCATCACTGCGGCCGTTGTGTGGCGGCCATCGCCCTTCTAGGAACTTAACTCAGTAGTTAAGTTTCTAGAAGGGCGATGGCCAGACAAACAATTTGCATATGCAAAGCAGATGGAAAAAATATGTTTATGTCTCGTTTACTCTTACTACTGGATCTAATAAGTGTTGAATCTAATCTAATATAGTGACTTGTCTTTGCTATACTTTGTCACAACTTGAATAAAGTACGCAGTATTATAATAATAGTATAGTATATAATATAGTATATAGTATAGTATATAGTATGTATATAATATAGTATAGTATATAATAATAGTATAGTATATAGTATTATCTATATATATAAAAATGAATCCCTATTTCCCTTGGTCACGACATCACACTAAAACGGCTGAACGGATTTGGATGAAATTTGGGATATGGATAGACCTTGACCCGGAGAAGGACATAGGATTTTTATCCCGATATTTTTACGGGATCGAGACTTATGCGGGTGAAACCGCGGGGCGCAGCTAGTATAGTATAGTATATAATAATAGTATAGTATATAGTATTATATAATATAAAAACTGATTCCGATATCCTATTTACAGAATAAACAATTTCATTTAATTTCATTTCATACACTATGTTTCTTTTTATTTCAGAATCCTGCTGGTTCTGTCTGTCTTCTCCAAGTGTGGAGAAGCATCTAGTAATAAGTGTTGGTACCCACTGCTACCTAGCATTAGCTAAGGGTCCGCTCACACCATACCATGTTCTTATTCTTCCTATTACACATCACCAAGCTAGCACAAGAGTGAGTTGAATATTATATTTAACTATTTTTTTATTGTCAAGTTTATTTTTGTCTTGGACTAAAATAATTTGTTTGCAGATATTTACTTTACTCAGATTCAGTGGTGGCTTTGATATTTTCAGTACCTATTATTTTAATATTTTTTCTAACCTTTTTGGACAGATAGAGGTGGTGGAGGAAAGTAGGGAGGCCTCTATATAGCAGTGTGAATACAGGCTAATAAAAAACCTTAGTTCTTTCTGATATACTAATTAAAGAGTGATTTTGTTCTCTTTTTATTTTGTTGCCTGTCAAAGGTTCAGTGTAGACCAAAGAATTGCGTAGAGAATTTGATGACATTGAATAATAAACTTTAATGTCTACGGCATAAAGCGCAAACAAGATCGTGACTCCACACTATAGGACTCCAGAAGAACATTTTGATGTATGCATCATTGTTCGTACGACTTTGCATTTAAAGACATGGATTATAAAGTTTATTTTTCAATGTCTCCTTTACTTGGTGGTCCTTCTGGCCTGTGCTTTTTATAGATTCACTTCCAATTTATACAATTCTTGCTTTCAGTTACCTGAAGAAATCATAGACGAGATTAAGAAATTCAAGGAGGCGTTAAAGAAGTTCTATGGTTCAATGGATATGTACGTCGTGTTCTTTGAGCGCAACTACAAGACGTCACACATGCAGATACAGAGTGTGCCTGTACCACGCGCTTGTGAGTCACAGATATTGGAGATATTCCAGGTAAGGCAGAGGTTTGCTCGTTATAAGACCTTTATGGTAATCAGACGAATTATATTTCCGTAAGCCCCGATGTGCCTATTATTATTATTGACATTGTTTTTAACTGCACACGCCATATTGTGGTATTAGTTTTTGCTGTAACTGATTGTGATATCTATTGTTAGAATATTGTAATATATCTGAGCCCTAGTGAATTGAAGGATTTGTGAATGTGAATAAAAATAAATAAATTTTGTATTAAAAAATGCATGGTCACGGTCTACAACATTCATGTTCCTCAACAGAATCTAGCTGCCTAAAATACAAGGCTGTAACTGAAGCTTAGTTATAACACAATTATTTATTGTCTTTTTAGGACGAAGCCGGTATAAACAGTATCCAGATGGAAGTCCTCCCTCCGTACGCCGACATGCGACAGGTGACTCTGCCGGGCGCGCCATATTTCCACGCAGAACTGCCCTCCGGCGATCAGATATACGCCAAGACCAAGCAACACTTCCCACTGCACTTTGGAAGGTAATTGAAAAAGAATTATTATAAACTAGCTTTAGCCCGCGAAATTTCGTGGTATTTTCAATTCATATTCAATATGTCACAACGTGTAAATTGATTTGCTGTTACAATGTATAGTAGATAGGATCCATACATACATCATTGAGGTTTGTCAATTACACAGTGCTACAAGGACCTTTTGGCGCTCGAATGACGTTGACAGCGCGTGGCTAGAGAGGTGAGGAGTGGCTAGAGAGGTGAGGAGTGGCTAGAGAGGCGCCACGGCGTCCTCACCTTCCGCCTGACGCAGGTCCTCACCGGACACGGCTGTTTCGGGAGGTTCCTGCACAGGATACGGCGGGAGGAAACGCCCGGGTGTCACCATTGTGTGGATCGCCCGGAGGACACGGTGGAGCATACGGTGGAGGTCTGCCCAGCTTGGGCGGAGCATCGCCGTGTCCTCGTGGAGGCGGCGGTGATCTCTCGCGTCCGGCCCTGGTTCAGGCCATGGTACGGAGCGAGAGGAAATGGGAGGCCGTCACCTCCTTCTGCGAAGCTGTAATGCTCGCGAAGGAGGAGGCGGAACGCGTGAGGGAAAGGCAAATTTCGCGCCCTCACGCCCCTAACCGCCGCAGGAGGAGACGCCCAGGGCGTCGGGAATCGCGGGGCGATTTCCGGCCACCGTAGGCGCGGGCTTGCGGACGGTGAGCAATGGGTGGCTCATCGTCCGATAAGGACCAGGCCCGGGTCGACGGCGCGTTGTGTTCCACGCGCGCCTCAAAGAGATGTCAGCAGATTTGAAGGGGTCCACTAGGGCCGATGCCTGCCGGGGTTGCGAAGAAAACCGAAAGGGAGATCGTGGCCCCCGGCAACAGGGCAACCGCAGGAACACGGGTGGGTTTTAGTCAGTAAGAGTCTGACACGCCTTCCCGCTCCGCCCAGAGCGGGAGAAGTTATTTGATGATTTCCGACCCTCAAAAAAAAAAAAAAAAGGAGGGCGCTGTTGGTAAACATTTGTGCAATTGGTTTGTGAAATGTCTCGAAAAAACAAGATGGCGGCATTAGTTCCGATTTTGGCCACGCGCCAAATTAACCTTGTACCGTCATAGTGAAGGATATTATATCTACTGCTGTAATATCCTTCACAGCGACAATCAAATGGAATTTTTGTAAATGTGTTTCTTTTTGTATTTCATGTATTAAGACTTAAGAGTAATCATTCATAGATACATTGTGTCATTCACATATAAATGCATTAGTATTTACTCACGGCTTCACGCATTTTCCTGTTATTTTGAACTGTTTAATTATTGGACCAATTTCAAAGTCGATATCTGAATGTTCTCCAAATTCGAATGTATTGTTAAAATTGAGAAAAGTCACCGCCATTTTGCTCGTGTTACAGGACCGATTGCTTTGAAAATAGAGAATCCATTTAGATGAATTACCACCAATTTTCTTTCAGGGACGTATTATCATCTCCACCGATTCTGAACTGCGAGGACAAAGCCGACTGGCGACAATGCCAACTTACCCGAGAAGAAGAAGACGAACACGTGAAGAACTTCAGAGAGAAGTTCCGACCATTTGACTTCACGGCCGACGCGGATAGTGACAGTGATTGACGTAAAGTTAAGGAGTTGATCTCTTTCCACACGTTCCGACTGCCAGAGAGAAGGCACGGTAGAAGCTGCTGGCTACGCGGTAGCGAATGTAGGCGAAGGTCTTCTGGTACATGGTCACGGTTTGTTTAAAATACCAGTGCTGCGTCTCAGCATACGCTTAGCTTAAATGTTGTCGAATAATTACCCCGCCGGTACCCGGTGCTGATAATCTGGTAGTCAGACTGCATGAAAGAGGGTTACGTTTTACGCTAGACAGACGGAATACAATTTTAATTAAAATGCACATTGTTTTTTTTATATTTATGGTGCATAACCATAAATATAAAAAAAAACAATGTGCATTTTATCATTATTGTCTTATACTCAGCAGTTAATTAATCTATTTGTGTTATTTGATAGCTAAATGTTGTTCTCCGCTGTCATGAAGTAGTTGGACAAATAATTTTAATGTATAAGAAATATCAGTGTTTCAGTGTCTAGCAATTTATTTTTAAAGTACTTTGAAATCGTGCAATTTTGGGTACAAAACTGATTAATCTTATTTTTTATGTAAGGTAGGTAAATTAAATAGATCAATTTCAAGTAAATGAATTTTTATTTTCGTTCACATCATACTGTCCTAATAACTCATTTGTTTGCATTATAAAAACATATCTGTAACAACATGATTAACTAACCCTTATAATTACTCGTGTATTCATTTATATTAACAAAATGTTTAAAAATGATATGGTACATTCAATGACTAGAATTCAGAATGATTTAAGAGTAAAGTTATGATAACGATTTTTTGCTCCTAAACTTGAGATAATCAAATATACATAAGTATAAGTAATTATAATAAATTATATTAATAATAAATTGTAATTATAATCAATTATAATTACATATTTGGACAAAAAGTAGATTTTCAAGCGTCTATATCGCCCATTCTTTGTGAATAGTTGACCAAAAGTGACATCATATTAAATTTTTCATAATTGCTTAATTTTTTGTATTTTGTTGACCATTTGTTGTAAATTTTCACCATTCCCAAATATTTGAAATTCAATATCTTGATGCAAAACAAAGAAGATTATAAATGATTGAAACATTAACATTGTTAAAATCATTACGTTATGATTACTAAAAAAATCTACATTGTATTATTGACTAGCATTAGGTAATGTGTCTAGATTATATAAAATAGATCTCAATTAAATATAGGGCAGTCTTCGTTGGAATTACTAAGGAGTGTCAACGTAAACAATTGTAAATCATTATAAATACACACAACTCACTAGAAAACATTGTAAGTTGAATACAAACGCAGTTTGTGTGTCAACACTCGTAAACTATCGCTACAACATGATACAGTTAGCCCACGTTCGCGCGGACATAATAAAATCATTGCACTGGTTTTTCAACGCTCTGCTTAGCGCCGAGAGTTGAAAATCTGACAGTGTTTTTTCAACGCCGTGGGACGAATGTGCGTCCCAGCGTGTTGGATTCTCAACGCTCGGCTAAACATCGAGAGTTGAAAATCCAGTGCGCGATAACATCCCGTCGCGATTTTATTACGTCCGTGCGCACGTCTGCTTAGTAATGTACATACAAATTGTAACTTTCTGCCGTATTCACCAAACTATAGTAAGTGTATTGTCACGTGTTACTGTTTACTGAGGATTGTATAATACTAACGTTTCATTAATTTACATCGATTATAATGCATGAATTGATGAATATCGACCGCTTTGAACGCGCACTGTTGAGCAATGCGATTTCAATGCGGTCCTCTGTATATTATAATACAATAGGTAGGTATGTTAGGTAGATTCCACATCATTGACAAGAAGCAAGTATTCTCGAATCACAAGGGTCAGGAAAACAAAATATAATTACGATTTATCGTTATCCAAGCAGTCTCCGAAAAGTGATTGTTTTAAGCTAAGTTGGGAAGTCCGGTTCAATGTAGTCAAAAATTTTGTCATACGGTGTCTGTGTAACGTTGGCAAAGTGTAAATGGCGTAGTGTATACAGTTCACAAGTATATTCTTGCATACTTAGCAGATTATGCGGTGATTTACTGTTGGCACTTCAACAAATGCTTATCATAATCCTAAGATATAAATAGTTACTTGAAAATTCATTTACACACTCCAAAACCTTAATGTTATAGACAATGATAAGATTTGCCAATGAAAACATTATTGTTTTCATAAACTTTACAACAATCAAACAATTCGTATTTAATTAAATATGGGATATAATTACACAATTACATCCGTAACTAGTTTTAAGACTTTTGGTCAATAAGGCATTAAGTTTAAAATATATATTTTTATTTTTAATTATTGTTCTCCTTATTTTTTATATTCGATAGTCATTAACGTGTACTTAGCATTAATTATATTAATATTTACACAACGACCAGTGGTTTTAGAACCTACAACTTTAACAGCATTTATAGCCGTTTGTTTTAAAATACTCAGTTTCGGAGTACAAAAAAGATTAATGAGTTTCACTATTATATGTGGCACAAAAGAATAAATATAATTATATTGGCTAAACCTATCTATCTACAGTTTATTTACATGTTTAGCAATATGGAAGTTTTATGGAGTTTGGCAATTATTTTGTAAAAATATTAAATGCAAAATGTCAACCAATATACAGTTGCAACATTAGAAAATGGAAGATGCATTGATTTGCGTGTGGTAGCCGTTGATTTGTATAGTGAAAACTCACCAATTAAGGTTGAAGTTATTTTCGCCCAGTTTTAAATTAGTCTTAACTTAAAATGCGTCTATGGCAGTGTTGTATTTGTATAGTACCGTTTTATATTTAAAAGTATTATAATTACGTATTAAATCCAGCTATCTGATCATTAGTGCAGATTTGTTTAATAAATTAACCCGATTGACCATGCCTTATCACCTACTCTCATAGAGTAACAAAACCTACATCCCAAAAAGTATCTACATAGATACAAGACTTTATGACTCTGAGAATACGACTCAAAATCATTCATCTTAGTCTTTTCAGTACTTTTGGCTGTCACTGATGGCGCCACTAGCGTACGTCCAGCCTTATTCGTCAAAACGTGTGACAGCTTAGTCGCTGTCAAATTAACGCGTTCTGATTGGTTGTAGATACGGCGGCCATCTTTAATAGTGCCGTTCCATTCGTTCGTTATTTTCAAACGTTGATTTGGAAGGCTTCCCTGGTGACTTTGGGGTCGTGTGCGGTATGTGCGGGGTGCGGGTGAGGTGCCCTCTTGCGTCGATGATGTCCCTCGCACTCTGTGTCGTCGGAGAACCGAGACGGTGGATGAATGTGCTCGTTGAAAGATGGGTAGTTTGATATACTGCGAAGAGAATAGTTATATAGAGCAACACTGTAGATTAGACAATATTAAGTAAAATAATATAAATTAAATATCGTGCCAACTGTGCGAGACGAGCTCTATTATATATCGTTTATAGTTTTCTTTTGTATATAATGTTGTAAATGTTTTGAATGTATGTATATAAAATAAATAAAGTTAAATATCATTTTAATGTTTTTCAACTAACACACCGTATTCGATTCGGCATTGATGAACCCAGTGACATTTGATTAGCAACAAATCAACAATGGCAACAGCAACAGTAATGGATTGGTATATTAATTATGCTTTGTCATGAATCTCAGAGAAAGGTACATAATACAAGCTGTCCAATCAACCAAGGCGTCTCAATTTCGTTTCGGAGCGGTCGTTATGGTGGGTACACATATGTGAAACATATCATGAAATGTAGCAAACGTTGAAACGAACACGCAGTCTAAATTTAAGCAAAACATGAAAAGCAAAACTCGGTGTGTTGAAAACATAGATTTTGATGAAATAACTAGCACTTTTTTTGCTTTGTGTACCTTCCTCCACTACTAAAACTAGAATAAAAAAGTAAGTAAACATCATCTACTGCTCACAGTGTCTACAGGTACCTGAAGGTAGTCTCGTCGTTGTGGCTGCTGTAGCCCGAGGAGGAACGCACGTGTCTCTTGCCGAGCGCACCGGCCTTGCCTTTGCGCGAAGGAAACGCTTTGCGGACTACGCCGCCTACAGAGTTCTCTGATGATGATGATGATTCTTCGCGTTCTACGCTTGGATCTGAGAGACGGGTATGTTATGAATACACATTATTTATCTATGCCTTAGCCTCCTCCATATTATGCTTCTTTATAGTACCTAAATCAGGTTTTCTGAACAGAATAAATGATGAGGAAGTCAATATTTTAATCTAATGGAGGTTTTGCGATTGTCTTCTAAAATCACAGCCTCGAATAAGACAATTAGAAGCCTGTTCTTCTAAAACAGCATCTATTTCTTCGCTCGTAGTTGGGGTGACTTCGTGAAGTCTTCCAAACCGTATTTAAATAACGTCACCTTAGGAAGGTATTTTTGTGTTCAGTACGGAGGAGGTGGATAAAACAGCCTACGCTGAACTTTACAACCTATTGCATTCTGATATGAAAAGGCAACCTATAGCTTGGAGACGTTAACGGGTAACGGCGCAACGTAACTTTACATGAGAAGGACCATGCCATCACCAACCGAACGGCGAAGATAACAGGAACCTTCTTGGCCATGCCTAAAGGGCTATGCATATTCTTTGCCCTTTGTGGGAATAACAGACTCGTCACACAAACTAACATGAAGTGGGGTGCGCGGGCCTGAGTCGCGCCTGCGGCTCGCTGTCGGAGTGCGGCGCACTGGCGTCGTCGCTGGCGTCGTCTTCATACTCTGTAATGGGCAGGTGCAGCGTTAATATCTTCTTCACCTCCGAGTCCGTCGAGCCCAAGTTGTCCGACTCTGCAATGTTAAGGCACCAGTTAGGTTGTGGAAAAGGAATGTGGTAGCAGTGAACACGCCACGAATGGGTGCTACGAAAGTGCGGATGAAAATTTTGTTTTTTTTATAAACTAACCAGGGGTGCTATCATAATCATTTGCAGGGTAGTTTATGAATAGGGCAAGTCAAGGTGACAGTTGCCCCGCATGTAGCACAAAATCGCTTGTAACTTCACTTTTTGTCTAGTATTGACCTGCTTCATGAATGTATGGTAACCCCCCAGAACTGAATAATGACAAAATAATATCCAGCATGATCGGATGAAACTTTCGTAGTTACCCTGGAATTAGATTAGATTTTTGAACGCTTGTTTATGCTCTTTTTCGTGGCGTAGTTCACAGCAAAGCACATGACATGACAGAAAAACATGGTTGATATGTTAAATGGTTACAAATGGAACAGCGTACGACAAACACTAAGGACAGGGCGCCAACACATAGAAGCGGGAACGTTCATCAACTAGGTCATGACAATGAGTGGACTACACACAAACCGAAAGGTATGTCACAATACATACTGTGTGCATGCTTACCTTTATAAATTACAACACCAGTTACGCTCCCAAAGGTTGCATAAAAGGCGATCATTATGTCAAATTACAATTCAATTACTTAAACTTAAATGGGACAAAGTAAACTTAATTCATAGAAGGTGCAGTCTACGTAAAACAAAATGTAGCTAACTACGTCATAGATACTCAGTAAGCTTTTATACTGTGTATTGGGATCATAGAAAGAGGTTCGTACCTTGGCTCTCTGAGTGCGGGTCTCGGAGTCTGTTGCCTTTTCTTCTTACTTTCGTGTATTCTGGCTCTTTACCCTGTGGAATGATTGATTATTTTGTGGCAGGAATCAATACATAGAAATTCTTTCGATTCTGGTTCTAGTCAAAATGAACGAAGTCAAGCACCTTCAGAATTCAGTGTCATTTCTGGTACTTCAAGTCGGATAATGAGAAGTGGTGGAGGCCCTAAAATTATATACCAATCGCACTCGATTTTTCTGTCCTTATATGAGGCATTGGCCAGACAAAGATTAGGCAAAACAGTCCCTTGCCCGTCTGTCTTAATCATTTTGTCCTGTAAATGTAGTTTGAACCTCCAACTACAAGTCTCACAGATTCGAATCACCACGAATAAAGGTGTTGATCCAAACATGTTATTAAGACGAAGAGTACTGAAAGAAAACTGTACCTTATACTTGTCGTTCTGCTTAAGGTCATGGTACACGAACGACCCCCTGACGGAGTGGTAAGGGCCGCTGTACACGTTGCCGCTGTAGCTGCTCTCGCTGTAAGCTGTGGGCTTTGTCAGCTGGAACGTCGCGTACGGACAAATGTCTTCTATGTATTCTGTGGAGAACATAAACGTAGGTAAGTGTTTGTTTTGATATTGAAAATCCCTCAGAAAAATACAGTTAGGTAGACATGAAATAACTAATGTGGTTTTCGCCAAGATAAACACTGAGTTAAAATCTTTTAATTGACAATTAATTGTATTAATTACCTAATTATACTATGATAAAATGTAAGCAACCAAGGGAGATGTCACTTGCCGCGGTTGGCTCGTGGATGGGTGATCATCTTTACATACCAAGACCGTGCCTCGGAAAGCACAATAAAGGCTTGTGCAGACCAGCGCGATATCGCGGGTACAAGGGTCGCGCTGCCTGTAGCGCCCGCGATATCGCGCCAGTTTGCACGAGCCTTAAGTCGTTGGTCCCGGCTGTCATTTGTAGATCTTTGACAGTTGTTACGGGTCGTCAGAATCCCAAAAGTCTGACAACAAGTCTTTAACTGGGTTGTGGAGGTCAGATAGGCAGCCGCTCTATGTAAAATACTTGTATTCAGCTGCATCCGGTTAGACTGGAAGCCGATCCCCACTTAGTTGGGAAAAGGCTAGGCAGATGCACTGGCTGCTAAGAGGTCTTAAAACTAAAAGTAGGTATGTGGTCTGTTTACCATTGGAAGCATGTTTGTAGTGATGCTGGGGCGGCGGATGCTGCGCCCGCGCGGCCAAGTATTGCTGGTCGCGGTTCACTTTGTTCTGCAGCTGCGCTACTGAGGGAGACTCTCCCACACCGCTCTCTGTTGCCACTGTCTCCGTGGCACCAGCTTCTATGGTCAATTAGATAGGTGAAGAAGATTTTAGTGTTAAATTCTGTTGTTTTAAGGGCCGCTTGCACCATAAATCAATATATTTGAGCGGTAAACATAAGTTTTTAAAACATCTTCTGTACCTGTCAACTTTACAAAAAAATACAGAAAGAGAACGATGTTTCAAATTGGTTTAGCTCTAATCGTATTTATGGTGATTTGTGTTAAAAGTAAGCCTTAGTGAATGAGTTTGAGAGGACATGGGATAGTTCTAGTTACAATTATTGCAAGGGCAGAATATTTTGGAAACCAAAAACATTTTTTGCTGGGCACAAATGGGCGGACAATGTTTTTACGTTCTTAAAGGTAATCGCAATCCAGTCTGCTTAACATCTTGAAAGTTGAGGTTTAGTTATTATCAGTATTCAGCTAAAGACATCTGCTGTTCGACTCAGGCTCGGACTCCACCAAAGCGGAGATGAGACGAGAGGAAAGATGTGTTTTAAACAACCAATAGAATTTAATTATTCACTCATCTCGTCTCCACTAAGCTTCAACGGATACCATTGAGCGGAGATGTATCATACTTTTATGGCGGGATCGAAGCGGAGACGTGAGTTGTGCCTCGCCGATATTGAGCTGGGCGGCGGTACAAAGCGGACATATGATGTGAGCTGTACCTCGCAAGCTAGCGATGGCGCGCAGCGGAAACGAGAAGAGATGTAAGCGGTCAACATCCGGCGCTCGCCGCACGCAGCTCAGTTTCGCTCTAGCCAGGACACATCTCCGCTCTAGCTTGCACACATTTCCGCTCCAGTCTAGCCAGTAAGCATCTCCGCACAGCTTCGATGATACAACCTAACTCAAAAACATCTCTTCTTGTCGCCGCTTCTGACATCTTTGCACATCTCCGCTTTAGTGGAGTCCGAGCCTTAGTCCTCCCCTAAGCATCGCCACAAGGACCGGTCCTGTGCTTCTTGCATCCGCAGACGATTTTTCAAACATATGAAACAATTGATTAGGAATTTCCTTCAAAACCTTTGAATTGGGATGGAAAGTGTGTTTTACGTTATTATGGTGCTGGCCATCTTTTCATCTTGTAGGTGGCCTGCCCAAGCTGCTAAGTTATGATTGTGAATATGAACAAATCATAGATCTGTAAGTGCAACTACCAAAGCTAGTGTACTGACTGTTCCGTCGCACGAGCAGCACGATGGCCAGCAGCGCGCCCAGCACCAGCAGTGCCAGCGCCGCCGGGAGCAGCACGCGCGCGCCGCCGAGCGAGCGCGCCCCCCCCGGCGCCGCGCCCGACACCTCGCCTTCCACCACTGCAGGAAATTATTGATTAGGTAGGTAAGAAGTCAACTGCAACTCCATAGAACCAATGGTGGGAAATTATCAAATAACTTTTCCCGTTAACAGATAGACATGTACAGTTTATTTCGCATTTAGTATGTATGAAATTATAAATTAGACCGAATGAATTATTTTGCAGAAGTCGGCATTTCCTATAATTTTCAGAGGTCTCTTTGACAGCCAAGCATTTTGTAACACGCATTCCCCTGTACGCCGGCCACTTACGGCATTGTTGTAAATTCTATATAAAATTAACTAAAAAAGTAATGCCTGCTCTTCTTTTTGTATATGCTAGAATAACTAATTTATTTTTATAATAAAAAATCAAAACAAAAATACCCATTTTCGACAGCAAAAAAAAACTCATACATGAACACCGGCCGCGGCCGGCGCAACGCATTCCTTGCAAACCTCCCTTGCCCACAACTTACGTAAATAAATCGCTTATGAGTGTATATAGCTAAAGAACGTAGCTACATGTCGATCACGACGTGATCGGCGCGTTATTATTACTTACTGCCACTAAGTGAATGTGTGGTGAAGTTATAAAGAGCGATGGCATGCCCCGCGTTGTTGTGTGCGGTGATTCGCAGCTGATAGTGTGTGGCCGGTGTGAGGCCTGGAACGCTGAAGACTCGCTCTGTTGCTTGAACGCTGTTTGATACTAGGCGCCACTGCGAAAGAAAAGGTCAATTCGAAAAAGAAGTAGCTTAGGGTATGGCTCGAGCTAGAAATGCGTTATTCCTCTACATTTTGCCACATTCGTGTAACAATATTTTGATTTAAAAGAGTGTTCGTGGAGTTCTTCTTGGAATGGGCAACTAGTTTCATCTTTCTGACTGACTGGTCGGTCAGTCAGAAAGATGAAACTAGTTGCCCATTGACAATTCAAAAGTGCCTGTAATTGGTTTATTTGAAATAAATGCTTTGAGTTTGAGTTTGTAATCGGACACGAATATGGCAGAATTAAAAGGTATGAGACTGACTCGATCTCTAAAATAAATACCTGAATTGTTCCTCCGAATTCTTTTGCAAGAATTTTTAATGCTTACCTGTGATTGACTTATTTCTCGATATTCTATGACGAAGTACAGAATCCCGCAGCCGCCGTCGCCCCAAGAGTCCAGCCAGACCGTCACCGTTGTCGTGTTCAGAGTTATCATTTGCGAGTGCTTCGGTTTTACTGGAACTGGATTACAGAAAAACAACTATATCACTCCTCAGGTTGAGGTAGTGAGGAGTTTGAAATTATTGCTGTCAAGAATACCTGACATATTAGCCGCCTTGTCGGCTTCTGCCAGTTTTTAATTTGTGATGAATGTACTCTGACTTTAGAGTCACAACCAACTTGCATTGATAAATATGACAGCCAGAGGTATTACTCAGCTTAGATGAAAAAGGTCTGAAGAATTTTGGAATCTTTGCTTTGAAAGAAAAACGAGATTAAAAAATCGGCCAAGTGCGAGTCGCACACAAAGGGTTCCGTACCACCGTACAAAAAAAAATGTACACTTTCCTTGTATGGAAGCGGAGCTTTAGTGATAGGGTCCTGTTGGCACCCTTTGGGTAAGGAAGCCTAAAAAGACAATAACTATCGGTGATTTTACTAACCAGTGCCCTTCGTATACGCGTGAACAATATCACAAGGCAGACCGGTTCCGATACGGTTGAAAGCAGTGATGTACAACTGGTAGCGGGTTCCGCACCACAGGTTCGGCAGCACATTTTCGGATGTACCCGCTTCTACTTGCAACTCTTCCCAGTCACCATGTTCCCGTTTGTAGTTGATCACGTAACCTAGAAAATGATGAAAGCATTTGTTATTAAGTCTACCTTATTTAAAAGGAGACGGATAGAAAATCGATGTATTACCACAGTGCTACTACGTACCTAGTTACAATGAAATGTGACGAGGTTGAATATAAAAGAAAGTTCAGCTTCTGTTTATTTTTAACGTCGTTTTTCCTTCACTGATGTGGCTGTAGGCCCCGGTCCAGGTGTAGAGCAGGACAGATGTACTTGGACCGTGCATTGCTTAACATAGGATTTAAGCACCGTAACTCCAACCCTGTAATTACCAAATTGCTAAGGGATGTTACCTAATATTGGGCTGCCACCATCGCCCTGGTCGCTCCATTGAAGATGCAGGGAATCCGCGTAAGAGTCTACGACGGCCAATACAGGGGGTTGTGGAGACACCTTCACTTCCACACTGTAGGTGACCTCGTCTCTTCCGTGGACGTTCTCAACTGAACACGTGTAGTTCCCACTGTCCAGGTACTGCGTCATGCTGTGTGAATGGTGTCAAGGGATATGGTGAAAATCAAGTACATAACGGGGTGAAAGGGAACAAAGTTTATAGAGAGATAAGAATAGCAAAGACATTCAGAAAATTCAGGGTATATGTCATAAAGAATATCAAGATCTTAATGGAATTGAAACACAGGTTGATCGTGTGACGTTTAAACTTGTTCTTTGGAGAACTAAAGCCAGCTGAAATAGTTACCTGATGATTAAAGTGCCGTCGCTGGTAACATTTTTTCTCAGTGTTGACTCCAAAGTAGCCCCATTCATACTCCACGTGGTAGACGGAGTGGGTACTCCCACCTTGTTACATGGCAAAGATATGTTCTCCTTCCAAGGAGTTACGATGCTGCGGCTAAAAGACGTGATCCGAGCTGGCACTGTCAAGAAACGGGCTTTTTTTGAATAGAAGAAAATGAACACCAGTAACCTAATCTGGCGTAGAAATGACAGTATTGACAGGTTTGAAAAGGAATAATTATAGTTGGAAAGTCTCCGACTAGAAAAAGAGAAATAAAACTGGATCAGTATAGAAAATGTAGTGCAAAAGAATATGTCTAGAAAATATGACAGATTATAGACTAACCTGATTCAGAAGGCAGAACTGTGACAACTCGAGTGGTTTCTCCTTCTCCAAGTCTTGTTGAAGCTGATACCCAGAACTGGTGAGTGGCCCGCGGTGGTGAACGCGAAGTCTCGTGGGATAACGTGCTTGGTGACAGCATGCGTTTGTGGGTACCCTCCTAAAGAAATATAGAAATGACAATGAGCAGCCAGTAAAATTCGAACCTTGGAGTCACCTACATTCTTCTAGGTTATTTTAACGGGTACGAGGGACGGTATACCTTTCTATAGAAAGAGGCATCATTAATGATAAAAGATACGTAAAATGCAGGCAATATGAAATAGTGCGAATAGGAAAATGTGGTACAATCTGCGAAGTTAGTTTTTGGTTGATGTTTGGATAGCTGCAGATAAAAAGAAATGCTGAATTGAGGACATTTTGCATGCGTTTGTGGAAGATCTATGGTGGAAAGAAGCCTTGATTGTCTATGAAGTGAAGCGTGTACCTTGTATAGGAGTGAATAATAAGGAAGGCAGGTTTTCACGTGAAATGAAGTACCTACCTAAGGGTGTCGAAATAGTGGTTGCGTAAGTCTGTGAGGTGTAACTCTAACAGATTTAAAAAAGAGTGTGTAAAGAAAATACTTTAGTGTGAGAGAAAGTAGAGTGACGGATAAGAAAGTGTGCTGAAATGTTTTGGTCATTTGGAGAGGTCAAATAAAGGACGACTACCAAAAGGAATTTATAGGGCAAATGTGAAATGCCCTGGCAGGGCACACTAACCTTATTGGCGGTGTCCTTAAAAAAGTTCAGATGCGTAGAACTCGCAACCGGTTCGCATGTATGAAAAGATGAATGAATGTGGAAGAAGCAAAAGGGATCGTAGCGTAGCATGATGCGTTCTGTAGGTCTTCCTACCCGCATGAGAGGGTAGCATGTTGTAGGTATGTATGTTTTAGATCAAAATGGTTGAAAGAAGCATGTATTCATTTACAGAAAACCCTTTGGACCAGATGTCTATCCCCGATATTGTACTACTGCTTCAAAGACTTACCAACATTTTTAGATCGTTAAAGTAATTTTACTGTTTATGGTCTAGCAAGTGGTTCTCTACCACTCACAATGTATAACGTTTAGAGAAAATGTTTGTCAGCCATTCTTCCTAATTCAAATCTAGAATAAGAGAACAAACCTCTCTGCCATCTTCTATGACGCTCATGTAAAGGGTATATCCCACGAGAACGCCATTTGGTGCAGCTGGTGGCAGCCATGACACTAAGATCTTGTTTCGTGATGATACAACTGCTTTGATGTCAGCTGGCGCAGATGGCACTGTAAGGAGAGAAGTGATTGGTGCAGAGTTTTCTTCTCTATACATACCTCTCTTATAAGGCCTGATTACCTATTTAAAAGAGTTCTGGTTGATGGCAATAGGCTCGCCCCCTATTACATGGGACTTAACCGTAACTGGCGAAATGTGGGTCAAGTGCCATAAGCAGGAATTCACTTCGGGGGCGTTTGGGTAGCCAACTTTTTTTTTTTTGAAGAAATAAAGAATTTCTGATTTGAGAGGGTAAATAAAGAGTACACATTTATAAAAAAGAGTATTATTTATTTTGATTTTTAAAACAGAACTTTTGGTTTGTTTTTCAAATAATTTTCCGATCTTAGACTTCTAATTCAGAGTTCAAATTGATGAAGAGCTTAGTTATTATCAATTTAAATAAAGCCCTGGTTCTCTCTTCCCGCCACTTTGCAATCATGACCAAAACTGGGATGTCTATTTAAGGCCACTTTAGTATAATAGGGCCGCTATGGAGAATATAAGATGCAAGAGCGAGCGAAGCGACCTCGAACATTTAACATCCCGCTTCGAATAAGTAAGGTTTCTTTGACCGTTCATACAGAAATAGAAGTAATTTTATCGACTTCTGCAGAAAAGTTTGAGAATTAAGAGAATGTAGGATGTAAGAGAGAGTTAAGTGAGCTTGAAAATTTTGGCACCCCGCTTCTATATATATCTTTATTTCAATAGGACTTCGAACAAGGAGAAACTATGACTTAAATTAAGGTTTTAATCGATATCTGACATTGCAATTTTTTTGTAAAAGTTCACTAAATTAATCAAGCCATAAATTAAGAGAGGATTTTCTTACCATCTTCCTCTGTGTGGCAATAAACCGGAGCAGCCCTGACTCCGTCACCCGCCGCAGTAAAAGCACACACCGTTACTGAATAATTCGTGAATCTTCGAAGTCCTGACAACGTTGTATGTAGTCCAGATATTTGCTTGGTCACCGCTTCTTCGTTCCCTGAAATCGAAGTTACTTCAGGATTCCGAAGTAAAGAAAACTGAACTGAAGTAGATGAATTGGAAAGAAGAAGACATGGAAAGCATGGAAGTATGTAGTCTACTAAATTTAAACTCAGAATTCTTAGATAATTTACATTCAATTGCCACTCACTTAACTACCTTGAGCTAATAAAACAAATATTGGTTGCAATGAATTTTAAACTTTGTCTAGTATGACATTGAGGTTTGGTTTTCTAAAACATTATAATTATCTGAGATTTTGAATTGAAGATGATCATTGTGATGCTTACCATACCAATCCGTGACGGGTGCGTAAGTTACTCTGTATCCTTGTAAGACTCCATTGCGTCCTCTTAGAGGTGGTGGCTCCCATGCTACGCGGACCGATTGGGAACTTAGCGCTATGCATTGTAAAACTCCTGGTGGTAGACTTGGAACTGTAATGAGAGAAAAGTAGGTATTTAGAAGAATTAGTTAGCAGAAATTACAGGATTCTCATTTTATTTTAGGATCATGCAGTTCATCGTATTACATAATTTAGATTATGTATATAGATTTAAGATGAAACTCTGTTTTCTACTGAAACGTCGTCGAACTAAATTCTTTATTGTACTCAATGAAGAAGTTAGTTGGAAGACGTGGTTTCACAGAAGCATGGCAGCTTGTGCATTGTGGAGTTTAATCTACTCTTCATTCTAAGTTACTGCAGCTGTTGTAGAACCAACTTACCATCTTCCATGGTAGTAGCAGTAGTAGGAGGTGAGGCTGGCCCCGCTCCCCTGCTGTTATAAGCCTGCACCACCACGGCATACGCGGCGTGTTTCTGTAAGCCTGACAGTGTGGTTCTAGCGCGGGCGGTACCGGCCCCTTCCACTGTGCGCACCGTGTAAGAGGCACCGCCGGGGCCGCTCGCGCTTAGAACTGTGCTGTTACTGTTTAGCTAAAGAAAACAAGAAAGAAAGAAAAATTGTTTATTCTGCACATTACAAAAAAGGCAAGAAATATACACACTAATACAAAGTAGCCAAAAGCCTCGTATTCAACAAATAAAAAAAACAAAAAGATTGGCGAATGAATGATGGGTTGAAAAGTATTTTCGAAAATGATGATTAATTTGCTAACAATACCTACTTAGCGGACAAGAAATTGTATAGAGTCTGAATTCATATTTTCGGCATTTTCGATCTCATAATTATGTAAAGAAAAAACATTATTTTCAATTATCCGCACATAATTATATATTCGGCGGATAAAACATCGAATAACTCCGCCCACAGTGGCTCTATACAAAAATTTCTGGAAGAGAAAAATCCGACAATGTTGAGAACTTATCTAAAATAAATGGTTAAAACGGCGAAAATGCTCTTACGCATTTCCAGTTAAAATCAGAGCTTCTCAGAAACAGGGAAACTGTGAACATACCTCTTGAAATCCCACGTAGTAACCCAGTATGTTTCCGTTCCACAAGTCTCTTTGTGGTGGTTCCCAGCTGACGATGAGTTCTGTCGAACTTTTTGCTTCTACTCTCACGTCCAATGGTGGTCCACTGGGAACTATAGATAACAAATTGTGAGTCTATATCGTCGAAATCTTTAAATATTTTATCAGAATAAGAGGGACAATAGAAAGTGTTGCCTTCGAAAAGGTATTTTCAGAAACTGAAAATTCCTCTTCGGAGGCAATCAACGATCTTTTGTATTTAGTTGGTTGGTTACATACTTTCTTCAGTCGTAGTAACTTGTATCAGCTGACTTGGCTCGCTCTGTCCCAGTCTGTTCTCTGCGATTATCCGGAGGTGGTATGACGTCGCTGGTTGAAGGTTCTGAACGCTTGCTGAGGTTACACTGCCCGGGACTATCACTTTCTGAGGAGTTGTTGGCCATGAATCTATTCAAAATGAACAAAAGAAGAGGATGTAATAGAATAGGTACCTATTATCGTTATAATCTCGAAAGCTTTGTTCCAAGAACTAGCATTAACTTTGATGTAAAATAAAGAGAAGCTACTGCCTATTTATTTTATTTGCTGTCGTCTTTAAAATAATAAAAGAACAGTTACAAGAAAATAGCTTCTTGACCAAATAAATTCACCTGGAGCTTCCTTATATTGCACAATATAGTTGATGATAGGACTGTTGCCAGCATACGGTTGTGTCCACGATATTTGTATCGCTCGAGACTGCTGGTCAATTATCCTTATGTTTTTTGGCATTTCCGGAACCTGAAACACAAGATAAGCTATCACCATTTTGTTCTCTTGCAAAGACTCAAAAGACTCGGTTTATTGAATCCATCAGGATTCGTACTATCTAATAACTTGTATCATTTCATTCGCCATATTTCTTCCATACCATTAACACACTTGATGTTCTCACCTCCTGCACAACCAAATGTATGAGCATTTCATCCTGTCCATATGCGTTAGACGCTCGACACGTCAGGGCGCCAGTATCTTGTCGATACGTCTGCAGGATGCTCAACTCAGAAACTAAGCCATCGTCCAACACCTGTTCTCGAATTGTGTATCTGAAAAACACGTCTTAATTGGAAACTCAAATGACAGGTTTTTGTTAAGCCTCTTGCTGAAATGACACCCTTTGACGTGAAAAGGTCTTTTTGTTCGGAGTACAGTTTAATATTTTTGACCGACAAAAACATTAGGCTTTTAATGCTTTAGTAATGGTTGAGCATTCAAAAGATATGATATAAATCATTCAATGACGCCACGCACGACTGAGTAGAGCCCCTCTCTAGACCAGCACGTGAAGCAAGCCCGCTATCAAAAGGAGCGAGCAAAATGCTAGCACAGAGTAAAGAAAGAATATTTAGGGAACTCCTCTCAAGGTTAGGTCAGGTTACAGCTGTGACCAAACGTTATCACGAAAACAAACGGTGCAGGCGCGAACTGCGCCTACTTATATTTTTTTGGTTATATTCAAAGAGTGGCAAAAACGTAAGGAAAAGCGTTCCTTTACTTATAAGTCACAATCGACCGAAACAGTCACAAAATATTTTTTCTCGGAGAATACCTAATCATTCTTCATCTGAGTTCCTGTGTTTGGACATTTTCATTCCTATCCTTCTTCCAAATAGTACTTCAGTTTGGATGTTAGACTAAAGCTCGCAAATCTAGGCACTTGATCAAAAACTTAGCTACCTACATTTCGCAAATCTAGGCATTAGGTAAATTTCTCCATAAACGTGTTACCTCTGATCCAAATGATGTGCGATAGTATGATGATGTGGACTTCGCCAGCTGACCTCCAAGGGTGCGTCTCCTGACGCTGCACACTGCAGGTGAGCCGCCTCTCCAGCTGTCACCTGCACTGTCTTACTCTTCATCGGGAACCTGGCTGGTGCTAGATAGCGAAAGAGAATTTTCTGATCAGTTCACATTTTACATTTGGAATTTTGATATTAATTAATTATTCGCGCTCTGTTCATGGCAAAGAAACTCGCCGCCTATTATATGGGAGTTAAATATATAATAAATATCTGGTCAAATGTGAGGTATACCTCTGCCTAACACTTTGGACAAAACAGGCGTGATTTTATGTTGTCAACGAACAGCACAACATACAAGGCAAAATCACCTTACGTTCACTTACATACGAACACACTTTTACACTCCATATACTATAAGACATTTATTTGCCTTTCAACCAGGACGCATCACGTTCACTTTGCATTTAATTAAACCAGGGCAATGTTCCCTTTTCCTGAAGAGTTCTCTATTCATTGTGTACCTTACAATCATTAACTCGATCCACAATAACAATTTTACAAAAAAAATAATAATTATAACCGACTTCCAAAAAATACACTACAAAGTGAAAAATTACTTTAATTTCGGAAGTCGGTCTTTGGTTTTGAATTTCCTTTTTTTGCCACCGGCTTCCGAAATTAAAGTTATTTTTCACTTTGTAGTGTTTGCTTTTGGAAGTCGGCTGTTTTTTGTTTTATAAAAAGTTTTTATTTTTCATTTTTGGTACCTACACAAATTCGAATACCACTACCTGCTATGTAAATACCAGTGACAGGAACTTATCATATCATCCAAATACTAAGTTGGAAAAAAAAACGAGTTATTGAAGCTAACTCAAAAACTATCCAAGCAAAGTTAATAAAATTTATATGGGACCACCTCGAGAGAGAGCATACCCTTTCAAACGAAAAAAGAATTTTCAAAATCGGTCCACAGTTGACAGAGAAATCGGTGGACAAACATAAAAAAAAAACAAACATACGCTGACATAGAACCTCCTCCTTTTGGAACTCGGTTAAAAATAAGAAGAAAGTTTCATGTTTTATTGTTTTAAAAATTGTAAATAAATAACTATGATATAAAACGGAGACCGAGTTAATTTAATGTAAGTAAATATTTATATTAGTATAAAAATATTTATCCTAAGTGTTCCTTAGGCCGAGGACTAGAAATAGCTTCCAGATAAACTGAGGGTATTAGAAACACAAGGCAGGTACACAATCAACTAACCTAATCGACCTCGATCGTGCTTCGGTAACTAAAATATTGAGAAAATAAGAATTTGGCACATAAATGCTTATTGCCTACCTCTAGCCAATACATCATATTAACGACAGTTTCTGGTGAATCTGTCTTGTTTTTTTCCTGTCTGCTCGTTTTACCCAAGAAATGTGAAGCATTTCAATAAAAATCGTATTTAGTAATTATACCTATTAAAAAAAAAAACACAAGCCCGTCAGCGTACTTCAGTACTTATTTGTTTTTGTTAGAAATGTCTTCATTGTTCCGTTTTTCATATTGCCAAGAAATCAAAAGTTGCGGTTGGGCACAAAGATTGCTTAACCCCACTCTACTCGATGTTCCCTTTGAGTGCGGTAGAAGTGAGGAAAAAATATTTCCATAAAGGCAGGCTCGTTATATCGTGCTTTTGTAGGCCCAATGTTATTTATTGGCGAGTACCTTGTTTACCAAACCCTCATATTTTTAAGATTTACCGGTTGTTTAAAATATTACCGACCCATTTGCGACGCAATGCAGAAATCTGTAAAAAAAAAATTCGGAACACGGACAGAAATCATTTTAAATCTATTTGTTTAGGTTCAAGTGAACGTCGGTAAACTTTGTTTATGTGTAAATCCTGGTGAACCTTGTGTCAAACCGAAATAAACAAGCGGGAAATACGATTACGGCTAGAAGCGGAACTGTTTACAAACTGTTCGTGGACGTGACGGGTTTAGGAGCCGCCGTCCGCCACAATCGAATAAAGTTTTACTAGTGCTTGTACAATCAACAATTTGTTAATGGCAACATAAATACCCATCTTCGTTGGGTGAGGGTGCTGTGTTTTCAGCTCGAAAAGGTTTGTTTTAAACAATCATAAATAACGGCAGCTTTGTAGGCTTCACGCCGGACGATATTTCATAATATTTGCTTCTCAACAAAAGCCAATATCAGCCAATACAAACACGTACACCGCGGACTTATTCTAGTGGAAGCCAACTGTCTCGTTTTCCAATAAAGAGGAGACGTATTGCGACGTACAGTCATTGAGTTTTCTGCTCAGACGCGCTCGACTCGCGCTGCCGACCGCCGACAATCGAATAAACTACAAATACATCGTCGCCTTTATTGTGTCCACACTACGGACAAATGGACGCTCTTTAATTGTTACCTACTGGAGAGAAAGAAGCAGGTGCTACAGAGCGCTTTGATTGGAAATTACCATACAACAAGAAATCTCTTTACAGTAGGTAGATAGCGTGTCTAAACTTGTATTTCAATTTACAGAATTGTAACTACTGCAGCATTGCTAATTGGGAAAGTAACTTTGCCTCCACTTAAGGTTTTCATAAAAGTTAGCAATAGAATGTAAGTCCAACCGCCGAACGATCTAAATTAAGTTTAAAAGTACTGACAGCAGCATCAGGGACTTAGCAAAGTGGTGAGAAAATGGACTTCCTTTAATTTTATAAATATAATCATAGATAGGTACAATAATGTTGGCAGCTCAGCAATTTGAGCGAGTTATCGGTGGGTCGCTTCGAGGAATTCTATAGAATTGAATAAAGTGGTGAAGGTGTGGTTGGAAGCGATATTTATTGGAGTGCTCTATATTTGATTGTTTTACTTGCGCTTTCTCAAAGCATTTTGAACCTACTCAGTGTCACCCTTTGATCTACGTTGGCTCTGCAACCTGTAATAATTTGAACCTCCTGTCTACCCACTTACTTAAATTGACAATAGTATTTTGCTACTTCCATGCCATTCCATTCCATTCCATATTGCAAAAGACGCAGAATTTTATAAAAAGAATCCAAACCCATTATTTTCAGTTAGGAGACAATGCGTTCTTAACATTTATTTTTACTAAGGACAGCTCCATTTCTCCGCAACAAAACAATAATGACGCAAAAGAATTTTCATTTGAGTACGGCCCGGCTTGTCCCGGCGAAACTCATCGCGACGGATCCTCCATCAAGACATTCCACAACTTTTCACAGACCCTCGACAAAAAGATGCTTCCTTTCTTTTATGCACTGTACATATAGCTAGGGATATGATCCTCGCGGTAAAAATCTATTTCCTTCGCCAAATTGACTGACCGCATTTGAAAAAGATTGTTATCACGGAGTTCTGTGGATCACACAATTTATCGGTATGGAAATCTTTAATAAATATTAAAACGTCAGATTTATTGAAGTCCGATATTAAATTTTTGTGACGGAGTGACATTGGATTATTTTTATTAATTATTATTGATTGTACTTACCGTTGACTTTTAAGAAGATGAGCTTGCTGAGACCAGCGCCTATGTCGTTTCTTGCTTCACAAAGATAATGTCCCTCGCTGTCTTTGGCCACTCGCTCAAACACGAGCGAGCCATTCTCCAGGACCCTTGAGCTCCCTTCAAACATGAAGTCTTTGTATTCGCCAGGAGTGTTACCTGTTTGAAATTTGACCCAGTTGTGAAGTCAATGTTTCGTATATAGTAAAAGTGGAGATTGCAGAAAACGTGTTTAGACAGTTTAAGAAAATTGGTAAACTTGTTTTGGATTAGAGAGAGGAAAAATAAAACATTTTTGGATACAATCCTAATGCCGAAAAAGTTGAAAAACATTTTCACGTTTCTGAACAAGATTACAAACTATATACGTAGTTTACAACTTACCAACAGCCTTCTTCCATGTAATTGTTGGTTTTGGGTAACCATCAGCCTGACACTGTAACGTCACATCCTGGCCTGCAGCTACCGCCACGTCGTTGGGCTCCAACCGCCATCGTGGTGGCACTAAATATAATTATAATTATAATTTCATCCGTAACTTTTATAAGAGAATCTAAGTAGGAAGAAGAGTTTCATTACCATTGACTGTTAGCGGTATTGTGTATCGTTCTGAACCGGCAACATTGGAAGCAATGCACGTATAATTCCCGCTGTGAAGCGATGTAACCTGCTCTATCACCAACGACGCGCTGTATTCATCCATTCTTCGTGTTATGATACCACTAGGCGCGTAAGGTGATGACGTTACTGGCTGCCCGTTCTTCTCCCACCGAAATGCGACAGGCAAATCACCCTCTAAGATCTGGCAAGATATTGCTGCTCTCATACCTTCCCGTAATAAATTTGTTAGCGCCGGTATGGGCAAGATTTTTGGCTGAACTGCAAAAAAGAAATATCTCGTTTAAATTTTTTCTTGGGTGTGTAAAAATAATATTCTGAGAACTTGTTTTTTGTACTTTTCTGTAGCAGTTGTTGTTTTTTTTTTCAGTTCTGTAGGAGTATCTACATTCATAATGAAAATAAAACGAAATCCACAAAAAATACATTGAACACTTGACACTTTGGTGAGACAGAAACAGCTAAACCTCGATCAATCGACACGTCGTGTGCCTATCAACCCTGCGAATTAGGCCCGAACATTATTCACCCAAAGTTATTAAGGTTTCAATTTTAACGCTCAATTTGGCCACGTAGACACTTAACTTCGTCATTTATTTTTTACGTAGGTTAACTGTTAATTAAAATCTTAAGCCACGTTCATGCCTTGATTTCTTGGACCTCATTTCGGAGGGTTGCTTGTGAAGTTTCCATTCGCTTTTTAAATATTTTTTATTTTATTGCCCTATTAACCGAGGAAAGCTGGAAGTTTACGCCCCGTGGATGCCGCGGTAATGGTAAACGTGCTAACTTTAATGAATTACGGATGAGTAACTCCACCTCTCTTGAATTCGTGATTTTATAGCGCATTAAATCTTAGTAAAGAAGATGAGAAAGTTTATGGTCTGATTTCTATTCTAAGTAGTGTAAAGGGCGGACAAGAATTAAGGCTTAAGAATAACCACCATTTAAATATTTTTCCGTGAAAAATGTACGTTGCTGCTTTACAGTAACAAAAATATTTTTTCAAGGAACTGTTTATTTTCAGTACTTAATGTCTCAGAACCGTACCTATGTCATTTCCACAAAAATCTTGTATGCAACACATTTCAACAAGATTTTAATGAATTTTGCATACAAACTTTTCCAGCGACGGGAAATGGCAGCACCACTCAATGACGCTATTTGTATCACCTAGTTCCCGGTATCGACAGTTCTCTAACTTAATATTTGCGCTTCAGCGTCTACGGTAGCGTGGAGTTGACTGTAACAGCCACCTGACACGTATACGTGCCAGCATCCTCTTCTATCTGCATCTATATCACGATTCATATGCTGATGGGGTAAAACTTTTTAGCTGTTCGGGTAGTTTATAATAAAATGGACTTAAATCGCGCTCGCTTTTTCGTTTTCAGACATCTTAAGTCATGGCTTTGTTCAATGTATAAGACTGGGAAATTGTTTGTACATTTAAGTCACATTATCAATCGGATTAAATGCCACGTAGTGTCTCAATCTGTTTAGCCATACATTTTCCCGACCGTGCTTATCTTATCTTTTAAGACTCTAGGAAGCGGCGAAGAGTTACCGTATTCGCAGCTGTCTTTTGTACTAGTTGACCTATAAAATAGATTTTTTTTATGATGTTTCCTTACATTAGACAAACCTTTTTCTTTGATGTTTAAGTTTAAGGGTTAATCTTAAAGCAACTCAGATTCATTAAATGATTGACACTCACCTAATATTTGTACTTCAACTTCTCGTCTTGCAGCATGTCGTTGTCTGTTAGCTGCTTGGCAGGTGTAGGTGCCAGCATCCTCGCCTCTTTGTGTCTGTTCCACGATCAGGGTGCCGTTGGGGAAGACCTTCTGTCTTCGATTCAGGGGAAGATTTTGGCCGTCTGTTTGACAAAAATTTTTGTTTAGGTACGTGTTAGATTAGATGTTAAATTCATTTCCTTTTTCTGTAAAGTACGCAACCAAGGTATTGTGTTCAACGATATTTCTTTGTAACATATTTCAGCAAAAATGTGTTACAAAAATAATTTGATGTTTCATCTAAACAACATGAAGGATGGTAAATAGTTTTGCGTTCAGACGATCTGGGCTCCACTGTAGATCCAAGCTTAGGTACTGAAGAAAAAAAAAATAGGTATGTGTCGTCTCGGAGACCCGAGAGCACGTGTACACACAAAGTAAGAAGCGAGTTAACTTATCAGAACTTATTGTTAACTTAGCGAACAGACTGAATGTGAGATACGCAGCCAGGGGTGATATCAAAGCAAGTTGTGCACCTGCTTGCCTTACAGATCAGTAATATTTATCAAAGAAGCATAAAGCGAGCATAAATTCAAACCAGATACACATATTTTTGAACATTTTAACGTGAAAATTACAAGTTTCGCGAACCACCTTCCGTTTGCCGTCATTACCGTAAAGTTTGTAAAAGTAATTTAAAATTTTAATACTTTCAAGAGTTGAACGAATGAGTTGACCAGTTTCAGGGCAACGTAAAGCCTTTCAGTCGGCACTTAGATAAGTTTTTCTTAGTATAGGTAATTAGTCAGCAATATTTATAAGAAAGAGCCCTAGCTATGAATTGATCCCTCCCCATCATGTTCGCATTGTTAGTCAAGATTTTAAAGATTACATCAGGTAGGTTTTAAGCGGATTATATTTATATGTTCGAGGATTATGTATGATATTAGCGTCTATTTTGAGAAACCTTGGTTTTCTTGGAATGTACCTACGCAATAATTGTTTTAGGGACGAGTTCAATAATATATAGGTACTTGGAGTTGGTTGCTGCTAAATTTAATACAATTAATAGTTGCTGGAATTTATTAATCTGGCACTCACCTTGGTAGATTTGGTTTAGATCGTAGTAGGTAGATATACCAAAAATAGTAAATCGCCCTTGTTATCGAATGCACTAGCCCACTAGGTACGGCTTAATACGTTTATTTTTATATTTGACTCTATCTGAAATACCTATTTAAAATAGCCTTTTAAATACGGGCAGATTTTTTGCTCTTAACTCTATTGCCAAATTCTAACTACGAAATCAGAGTACGCAGTGAAATTTTCTAATTTAAAATAGTCGGGGCAAAACCACGTCTGGTTTAGCGAACTCGGCCGAAAGTTCGACGGTGACGGCACCAAATAAAATTTCAACAGTTGCTGGTAGAGAAGCAAGTTTAGTGAAATGTGCACTGACTTCGGATATGCCCAATTTTAAATTTAAATATCGGAATTCTGAACTAGGTCAACGTTTATCGTACCTATTTAAAATTTTAGTGCTTGCTTTCGAAATATGAAGTGGTCTGCAGTATAAATGGACGTGCCTTTAGGTAGAATACACAAGGGGTATCTATTGTATGTAAATAGATTGTGTGCCCATACAATTTGAAAGACTGTGTTATCCTGCTTTTATATTCCCTTGTGATTTACTCGTAGACAGGGGGATCCTAATTAATTGAAGCCTAAGCAAGAACCTAGAACTTAATTTGTAAAAAAATTATTCACATTTAGGTAATATTATTCAAGGCTCACCTGATAATATTACTGCATAATATTACCTAAATGAGAATGACCACTAGACCTCAGTCAAGTGCTATTACTGAGCATGTGGTTCTGTATTCGATTCTCGGGTCGGGCAGTGTTATAGGATTTTTCCATCTGGAATTTCGCAGTAGCCGCCCGGAGTCTGAATTTGAGCCTGGTCGTTGGCAATTAGGCTTGCCCCCTATTACATGCGACTCTAATTTAACTGGTGAAATGTGGGTGTTCTGTAAATTCACTTAACCCTTCGGAGATTACAGGCATGATGTTATCTATATGCATGGTGTTCTAATCCAATATAATCTTAAGCTACACGAAGAATATCCTATCAATGCAGGTATCAAAGATCGCAGGTCAGCTTAATGAGAGTGCCCACTCTATGAAAAGATAAGGCTCGTTGTTGACACGGGTCCGAAAAAGGGAAAATTACGAGGGAGTTACCGAAGAGTCTTAATTTGATCTTTTCTAGTAATACTGTTAAACGAGAGGCGGGTTTATGGGCTTAACACTTTTATTTTAAGTGAAATTCATTGGGATCATATATTTTTTCGAGAACCTTCACTTACCACTCGAATGTGTTAGTCTGAGTACTCCCAAGTCCCAATTTATTTGGAGCGTTCGTGTTAGATATGTACTCTGATATATTATTATTATATTAATCCTGTTCCTTTAGGTAAAAAAAAATAAGCCTTATTTATTTCTGGGATAGTTGTCTACACCTAGTTTCGGACTCATTTGTTGAACAAAATATCGGCCTAAATACCTTTCTACCTTTCTCCTTTGTACCTTTCTACAGGAACGTATTATTTCGGGATCGGTACAATTCAGGATGTCTGTGACAAAATAGGCTATAATCATATAGAAAGTCCGCTTGTAATTATGGGGTTTACTGTATCTACCAGACTTCTAGTATTTGAATTTTTTGGCAAGCTTTCCTTGAAATAAAAACAGCTTTAAAAGATTATATTCCGCGTTTATTATTAAAATTTTTCTTACCCAGTATTCAGAGCCCTTTAATTCCCATAGACGTTACCATAAAGAATGAAAGAACTCTTTTATAGCATCCTGGTTGGAACTTGGACGGGAAATTAAAATAAGAAATAAAAATATTATCCAGAATGCTTTGTATTTTTTTTTAACTGCCTGAAAACGGAGGTTACAACGGAATAAACATGCAAAACACGTATATAGGTACTTCTTTAGTTAAGTTTATTGTAAAGTTCTAATTAGGAACACACTTTGCCGAAGTTCCGCATTTCCACAATGTACCTATTTAATTTCCTGATCCAACATATATATTCCATATTACTGTAAGCCGTAGTTAAGGAAAAAACAAGAGAAGAATAACTTAGATTTGACCATAATTGGATGTTGCGAAGGTGTGTAGTGTATTAGATTGTGGGACGCAATTTTCTCTGCGACCGGGATATAAACAGGGAAGATATAACGAACATATTTCCAAGCCGACGTTTTTTACAGAGTTTACAAATGAACAAAGAAAATATATTGGACGCGGCGTATTTTCATGTTTTTATCTAAATGGTTCTGTATCCGTGGCGACGTGATGGAGCGTTGAATAAGGAATTAATGAGCCTAGCTAATCTTTTAATATATACAATATTTGTAATGATCTCAAAATATAAGTTTACCACCTAATTTCACATCCTGAAATCAACAAATGTACTGCATAGGTACTGCGCTCAGTGCTTGGTGTGGCAACACGCCGTGTTCGAGGTCGTGACAAGTCAATCGTCATCCTGAGGATGCCTCGTTGAGAGGTGAAACACGTGTCGATTTTAAGACTCTTTAGAAATATACACATCATCATTTTATAATGGATTTCCGCAAGGTCACGCCTGAATCAATTAACTATCTGTATTAACTGCTTTAACTCATAAACCAACAAATTAAACGAGAAACGCCACATCGCTTTTCACGTTCAAACTCATAGCTACCTAGTTAATCTTTTAATTTCGATATAGATAGTGATCTCATAATACAAGTTTTACTACCTAAGTTCACATGAAATGCAATTAATGTATTGAGTACCTGTACTGTGTTAACAACTTTAACTCATCCCAGATCAAAAAATAACAAAATAAACTAGAAGAGCCACATCGCTTCTCACGTCCGTTCTCACGAAGATAATCTAAAACTTATACCTAGTTATTTCGTTTCACCTTCGGCCCGTATCTAGGAATCTGTAAGAATGATCAAGGTGCTACCTACTTATTTGATACAATGCGAGGTAGCAGCTACCTAACAAATCTTTTAAAACCGAATTTACTAATAGTTATCATATTGAGCTTAACGTCTAAGTTCACATTATGAAATGCAATAAATGTATGGAGTAGGTACAGGTACTATGGACGCTCGGGACAGCTCGGCAATAATATCTGATTTCATGATGTCAAGATGACGGCAAATATATGTTATCATTTGTGGAAAGCATATACAAGTGGCAGCACAAATATGTGACATCGAAGGGACACAAAAATTATCTGACGAGAAAATGTGACATCCCACTGACAGCCTAAATCAAATATTATTGCCAAGCTATCCATAGTACTTAACATTTATGATCGTCACTGTCATGTGTTAACTCGTAAACTAACAAAATTAACTAGACGAGCCACAACGCGTCTCACGTTCGTACTCATGAGGATAATCTAATACTTATAGTTATTTAGTTTCACCTTCTGCCCGTATCTAAGAACCTGTTGCTAAAAGATGTAGGAACACAGATACCCGCAGCCTCCCCGGGGTCTTAATTCGATAGTGTTTGACTAAAGTGTCGTTCGTTTCGTCGTAAATGTCCTGTTTTATTTAGGAGACATTGAGAACCTATTTTTGTACGAAGATTATGTCGATAAATAATGTTCTACTGACCTTTGTCTCTAAGTTAGGTATAGGTTTGGGATAAGTGTGTTTATCAATTGTTTAAGATTTGTGATGCTTTTTTATTATTATTTTTGGCTTCTTGGTTTAAGTTTGAGGAAAACAGTGGTGGACAACTTGGCAAACTATATTCATAGTAATCCATTAAAAACAAATCTTTGGTATTAATGGGTCAGCTAAAGTATAAAGAGGACTGAGTGGAGAGATAAATAACTGTAATGATATTCGAAATTCTATCAACGGATATAGGCAGGCATAATTACTATGCTTCAATCATGAATTAATTACATAAGGAAAAAACGTGTTGGTGATTTAGGCCATGTTCGAACGGACGTAAAAATATTGCGGCGCGATTTTATCCCGCATTGGATTTTCAACTCTTGGTGTTAAGCCGAGCGTTGGGAATCCAACAGAGTGCAACCCAGCGCGTCGAGAAAACACACTGTTGGAATTTCAACTCTTGGCGGTAAAAGCAGAACGTTGAAAATCTAGTGAGGGAAAAAATTGCCGCGGGAAAAAATCGCCCGTGAGTACCTCGATCTTTAGATTGTTGAATGTTCAAGCGTGGTTGCGATTGTTAGCCTAACCTAACTAAGTATAGGTAGGTACGTAAGCTAGAATATTTCAATCAAAATTCTGAGTCGCGAACATTTATAAAAGTTTTGGTAAAAACGTAGATTTACAATACTGAGAAATTGATTTATTAGATTTCATCGAAGCCAAGCTTTTTGTGAAAAGATTCTTCATTTCAATTGTATTTTTTTGAAATATTTTGTGTTACATTGATATTTCGATAAAAAATAAGAACTGTTTTCAAGAAAATTCACAAAGCCTTATTAATTTTGGCAAAGAAGTTAGTTACGTAGTCGAAGGTAGGTAGGTAGGTAACTTTTTATTAAGTAGGTGTAAGTAGTTAGTTACCTATCTCATATGTACCTTGTATTCATGTAGAATGTGAGATATCTAGACTAATATTATAAAGAGGTAAAATTTGTTTGTTTATTTTGTATGTAGGGGTAATCTCCAGAACTACCAGTTGGATTTGAAAAATTCTTTTTGCTGTGGATAGCCCAATTGTAGAGGAAGATTACAGGCATGCGGAGGAGTTTGCGGGCAGAAGCTAGTGAATAATAAAATAACCTTGAATGAAAATAAGTTATAACTTATTTCATAAACTTATACAGTACCTATGTTAAATAACAGAGGGCGTTCCCTTAAACGCGTTAATCTATATCATTAATACATTGAAATAAAAATATCAGCATAGAAAAATAAGTATAAAAAAAACCGAATGAAAAAAAAAAATGAAAATAAATTTGAAACGTCCTGTTTAAAATCATAATAGTAGCGCGGTAAAGTACCTAGCGTATTCGTGCTGCCCAAACCGGCAATGTCGCTGTTTTTAGTTCCGAATAAAATAAGGCGGATATTGGGGGGCGGGGGCGGGGCTAGGCGCATCAATAGATCGCCGCACACGCGAGTCGTCATTCATAAGTTTGTTGCGACATTGCCATACTTCCACATTGAAATACAAATGCGCGTGTACAGAGTGTTTCTTTTACGTATCAATTTAATATTTTTTGTGAATATTTTATTATTAAAAAAAAAAAAAACATTTTGTTTTTGAATGGTAATAATTTTTTTAGCATGTATGGATGCTATACTGTTGCGGGTAAACGGGAACGCCTTTCGTTAATTAACATACTGTATAACGAAATACATTATGTAAGTATTTATAATCTTTAGATACTGAATATTATATTTTCCGAATGGAACGCGAATGGAAAAAGGTTGAGTCTTTTTAGTTCCTTTATGGTCACTGTTAAAAATATTGTGTACTTTTCTAACTTTAGATTGTATAGGTAATAATAAATATTTTCCGAGAAAAATTGTAAAGATAATAAAATCATTTTCACAGAAGTCCCGGGGCGTCAATTCAATTTCTGTACGTGAGGCTCCGACGAAAATTATGTCAATTTCGTATCATTAGCGCGGGCAGGGTTGCCACCCTTGTAACTTACAATTTAGACACGTGTTGGACTTGATGTAGACACTGAAATCTTTACCGCAAAATACTAGACATGTTAATAAAGTGACTTAAATTTCTAACGTTATTGAATGTGAAAGCTTCGTATGTACCTAGTTTAGTATTAAATTTTTTATGCTTATTAAGTTTTGATGCAAAGGTGAAATCATTTTGTTCTACATTTACGAAGAACACATGTCAAAATAAATTTGTAGGTTGGTTCATGTTCTGACTTAGTGTGAGAATAAGCATTTTGATTTTATTCTGCATAATGGTGGATATAAACATATGTTAAGAATATAAAAAAAAAAACAAATTGACAACCCTAGCAAATACGACGCTGGAAACAAGACTTTTATAAGTTCAAAGTCTTTTTAGTACTTTCAATTTTTCATATTTACAGTTCTCGAGGGATATATTATATCTCATTAATAATTATTACGTGCTTTATTATTGGTACTTATTCTTTCTCATTGTTTTCAATGATTTTACATTCATATTTATTTTTACAAAATTGACTTAATCTATAAAAGGTCTCTTTTGAGGACAAAGGATCTGACATGCAAGACCTAATTATATTATAAGACCTAACTAGCTGTTGCCAGCGACTTCGTCTGCAATCCAGGATGAAAAGTAGCCAATGTCCTTATCCAGCTCATGGTCTATCTGTGTGCCAAATTATCGTGAAATCGGAACAAACAAACAAACTCACTTTCACACTTAAATAATAGTTGGGATATGTACTCCTATGCATTAATATCGTATATGAAGAACCAGGAATATAATACAATTTAGTCTAAAAATGTTCACCAACTCTTAACTAATGAATTAGGTTTGAAATTGTTGAGGAACGCTCTTGTATCAGCGTTTTTCTATCTGTCAGCATAGTAAACACAAACGATAGAATACTTAAGAGAAACGTTCCCTCGTAAAACGCATTCAGATAAACGGGAAAGCGTATCAAATAAGGAAATAGTAGCAGTACAGTAAATAAAACGCATCATCATCAAACGGCGGTGTCTTCGGAATGGATCGGGAGTGCTGCCAGAACGCGCGTTAAATCAGAATGTTTTGGCAAAGAGTTGACGCAAAGCATGTTATACTCAGCTTAAAAAACCTAATAAATGCTCCTTTCATATATATTGGGCATGATTTTCTGCTATGTCGAAGGAGTTATGGGTTAATTGTAATCTTATATGAGCTATCTTATAGATAGTAGATTTATTAGATTTTATACACCATTCAGAACTTGAGAATGCACCTGTCAGTGATAAACAGTCATTTCACAGTTTTGTAAAATTAAATAAGAAAATAAAAAATAAAAATTACATCTGACGGCAACCTTATAGAAACGACAATAAAGATCACTGTGATGCAAATCAGAGGTAACATAAGAAAGAACTGCAATCGCTGAGTTTTACGAATTTAAAGTTAATCATCGTGTCCAACTGACAGATGTCAGGAACTCATTCTCAAATTAATAAGAGTGTACAGTGCAACTATGTTCTTAATGTCACTTGACAAACCTCGTGTTTCGTCAGTTACCCTTTGCATTTGGTGCAGACCGGACGCTCTCAATCGACTTGGAAGTATATAGAGTTGTTAATACTCTTTTAACTTAGTTTAATTTATTTTATAAATGGTAGGAAAGCTGCTAAAGTCGCAGGCACGATAGATAGGAAAATAGTTTTACAGCTTTATATAATTTACACGAAAATCAAAACAAAACAACAATAAAGTGTTTAGTTCTGAATTTAAATTATTATACAAGATAAATCTAATAATTGATGGACATGGAACTTAGCATTCGTTTGTATTCGGAAATACGATGATTCCAGAGGGACATTAAGAAAATAGAAACACATTACAAAGATTTTATTAGAGAAGTGAACCTAAAAAGTGAAATCACGAACCACCTGTTCATATAATTAGCTGGACAGGGAAAGAAGCGACCCGAAGGCAAAATGTTTGTAGCAAAAAAGTAAAGTAAGGTTCTCAACGTTAAGCGCTGCACGTACAAACTTACACCACAGACTCGCTTTAGTAAAAAACCGAGAACTTCACCAACTTCCAAGCGAAGTTAACAGTCTTGGAGTCCGGAAAATCGTTTCACGACCCCACCTTGTTCGGTGTACGAGCGGTGAATAAGTTAGGAGAAGCACCCGACACCTAAATGAATGCCTAAATAAAAGTGAGCAGTTGGATTATCAACCTTCTGCGATAAATCGAACGTTGAAAATGAATCAGCACATTCATTTAAGTGTAAGTGAAAACTAGCATAAGAAGCTTACCTCTTTCCCAGGTGATTGACTCGATAGGGTAGCCGGCGACCGGACACTTGATGTTCAGGTCGCTGCCGGCCACGGCTGTGACTTTGGGCATCTCTCTGATGTACGGAAGCCCATACACGTTGACTCTGGCAGCATGAAGCGCTTTCCCCGCAGTGTTCGAAGCGACGCAAGCGTATTCGCCGCCATCTTGCTCTGTGACGCGGCTGATGTTCAAATGGCTCACCACGTCGTCTTGCAGCGTCACATGCTGCCCGACTACGAACCTAAATGCGAGATTATGTTGGTGTCTGAACAGAGAAAATTTGCAAGTGCTGTTAAAATTGTTACTAGCCAGTGTCCAGAACAAAGATTAGATGAGATTGTACCAAAACTAGCAACATAAAAAGTTCTACTTTCACAAAATATGACCTTCTTCGTTTTACAACTGTCATTAAACTGTTTACCTTAGAGATAAACGTATCAAACCTACTGGAAATCCGATCAAAACACGCTAAAATTCTTTTATGACAGGATTGTCAACATCACGTGTATACCGATGGGTGACAAAAGTTTGTCAGTAAATAGAACTTTTTATTATTGCTATATCATGTTTTGATTACTTTTGATATCGTAAAGCCTTATTGGCCTGCTTCACCTTCCGTATAGGAAAACCCAAAGGCAAGATTGAGTAGTGATTCTAAACTTATATCAATACGAACGTTAATAATTATTATACCTTCTTAGTTACATTCTCAATGTTAGGTAGTTTACAATAGCGGCGCCGGTGTGCGGTTTTCACTACGCTTCTAGCTACGGCGTAGCATTTTGCTACGAGCTACGGCGTAGCACTGCTACGATTGCGTGATCTCCACGCTTTCACGCGTCGGGAAAATTTTCTTTGTTTGATGATTTCAAGAGCATTAATTTTATGAGTTTCTTAGTGAACAATTTTTATATAAACCCTAGTAAATTGTTTAATACATTAAAAAAAAATGACTAAGCATTATTGAATAATATTATACTTAATTTTTAAGATATATATGTGTACTTACCTCGAGTTGGTTGGAATAGGAAAACCGTCAAGCAACCACGTGAACTGTGGAGGAGGATGGCCCATAGCCACACACTTCAAGGACACACTCGGTCCCGGCTGCAAGGTTTGTTCGGAGAACCAATAAACCAGCTCAGGCTTAGATTCTGCAACAAATAAGATAAATAAATCTTCTCTTCCACGAACTGTTTAATCTATCGGTAGAACATTCGATTCCACTGAAACTATATTTGAATCTAACTGGGTTATTCTTTTAAAATACTGAGAAGTTATTAAGGCGGTATATTTTGGTGCAAAATATAATATTTTCTCAACAAGTTTTGGAGAAACTAAACTTATGATATTGTGGTGAGGGGGTTATCTGTGGGTGTGGTGTACCTTTTGTGGTTGCGGTTATGGTAGAGGTCGTGTCTAAATGATAAGAGCCGAATGTGTCGATCGAAGGTTACGCGATGCTTGCCGCGGTCGGTTCGTGGATGGGTAACCTTCCATTAGGTTTAAATTGACCATTTTCTATTTTGTTAAGTACCAATACCCTAATTGCGTAACTTATTTTCGTAATCAACTATTTGTTTCATTTGGACAGTTCAACAACATTCATTGCGTTATTTACGTTGTTGAGCAGAATTTTTTTCCAACTTGTGAAGCAATGGATTAGCAATCTGTTTCAAATCGAAACAGATTGTGATTGTGTCATATTACGCAATTAGGGTACTGGTACTTGTTGAAAGACCAACACTGTCCTCTCATATCTACTCGTATTAACACTGTTTTTGAAAATATTGTAAAAGCCAATTATTTTTAAAAGAATAACCGTGGAGTTTTTTGCTCTTCTCCATAGCAAAACACCAATTGGAACCGTGCACCTAGCTTCTGACGTTTCATAAGTGCCCTTGTAGGTTTATGTAAAATAAAATCTTTTGAATACTTTATTCTCAAAAAGACAGAGGAGCCACTTACATGAGAACATAGGATAACATAGTGTAACAATCATATTCTCGGTAACGGATTACATAGTGAGACCCCTCCGTGCCTCGGAAAGCACGTAAACCCTTCGTCCCGGCTGTCATTCCTAGATCTTTGACAGTCGTTACGGGTAAACAGAAGCCCAAAACTCTGACAACTAGTCTTACCAGAGGTATCGTGTTACCCAGTAACTGGGTTGTGGAGGTCAGATAGGCAGTCCATGTAAAATACTGGTATTCAGTTGGAAACACGCTAGGCAGATTGATTGGAGTAACTTATGTATGTAGCGTTTTTGTTAAAAACCTCTAGAATCCCTACACCATTGTCAAAGAGGACTTCATTTAGCATTTGTCAGAAATTTTCCTTTTTATCTCATACAAACAATCCCATTAACTGGCGAGTATTAAAAACAAAGGCTAAGCTTATTATCTCGGGGAGGAAGGGGGTAAGAATAAATAACCCCCTCGGTCTACGTCAGAATCAGAATGAACTATGCAATGCAGTAGGTGCAGTGGGTTCCGTCTGATTAATATTCAGCTCTTTAGACGTTCAGGAATCTCGAGACTTGCCGCTATCTAATGTTTCTATAGAAAATGAACGTATTTTTTTCTTTTTATCCAATCTATTTTTACGTGTGCTTTGTTCGTTAATAGTCTCGGGATATTACTAATTTTCAATATTAAGTTGAAAGTGAATTCATTCGAGAAATGCTTCATTGAGCACTTCAATATTTTTTTTGGTTTGTTTCTTTACCTATCGCCTCCATCTATTTTTTACATTTGTTTGTTGTGAAATCAAAACGATCAGAGCTTCATTCTGCTCTATGTAAAGTATAAGCCAGCTAGTTTCCATTTCAAGTAAGCTGTATAAGTAGTTAAGGTCGGTATTACTGAGGCAGACAGACGGACGGACGGGCAAATCCGTCCGGCCGTCTGTACGGCACGCCCGCTCCGCCCGGGCATAATTTTTCCACCTCGAATGATAAAGCAGGCGCGGCTCAGTTGCGCTATATAAAACTTTTACGATTGGATTAGATTATAGGTACTGAGATCCGTTCGTTGAGCTTAAAACTTTGTTTTGGAAAATGGTTTGTTAAACAATATTTGTACATTGTTTTGTGTTTGTAATAATTATTTCGTTTGTTAGTACAAAGGGCGTTTTTGAATCGTACAATAATACTATTGAAAGTGTTGGTGTTCGTGTTTTGTTATAACATTTATCTTTCAATTAGCAACTCATTGTTGCCTGTGAGCCTAGAAACATAGAAGTACTTTCTATATTACGATATTCATGTGCATTCATTTAGGATGAATGTTACAAAAATAATGTTTCCTTTTTAATTAAAATTCACAAAAAATACTAAGAACGGATCAGAAAAGTTGACGTCTAACAAAAAGGAGAATATCCCAAATGAATTGGACGTTTCGTGAGGCGTATACTCCGGATTACTCTTTGACCTTTATTTCAAAAATTCACGCTCGCGAACACATGTCTCTCGTTAATTCTTTTGATTGTGCTTCATAATTAAAGGGAGATCCGAAATTCTCTAATCCGTTCATCCTTTTAGAAAAAAGAGGCGACAATGGTTAAGCTTGTACCTTGTAATCTCTTAATTATCATAGTTCTTATGCATGCAAAAAGAACATTTCTTTGCATAATTCAGAACTGTAGATAGGAAAACGGGTACATTAGTATTCTAATACAGTGCAATAAGTGTCTACTTAGTTCTGGAGTTTAAACCGGCTATTCAGTGGCTCCAAAGTTAATGGTTTTGTATTTTATTTTGCTGGTTTTAGAATCGGACATCGTTTGTTTTTGGTGTTCGGTTTGTAGTTCCATTTGGGACGTGCATCCTTGTCTGTAGTCTTACTGATCTCATTATTAAATACCTAGTTATTTTTATATATATAAGTAGTTTTCTACCTATTTCAAATTATCCTACAGAACATAATTGAGGCTTTTTAGTCTTAGCTCAGGTTCTGATTTGGTAATGATGTCTCCCTTAAAAGCTTTTCGTAAAAATTTTATTGGTAGTGTATGAACGCAATTGTTAAAACAAAATAAAAAGTACCCATACAGATAATTTGTTTTTCGTCAAACATAATTTTGTGAACAGCACATGTTATTGAAACTTCTAACTATCTGTTCTCACACAACGTTGCACAAATGTATAATTAGATAAATAATAAATATCTAAACTGCTATTGTTCTTGTACAAACTTGCATTGTTTCCCCGCAGTGTGGGCACCTATATAAATGGCCCAATAAACTGTGGATTAAAATTATGTGTAGTCCGGGATACCTCTGGGTTCCGCATAAAATGTAATAACGCAGAAAGGTTCCGTCCCTTCATTAGAGACCACATTAAATTGCGACATTTATTCGATTACTGTTAGTTGCCCGTTTTGGGACCAGCCTTAATGGTTAGTTTTGAAACCACTTCGATTTTGTATACGTAAACTATGCGGAAGTTCTTATTTATGGGGCTTTGTTATCTGCTGACAATAGGATCGAAATTACGTATTTTAATATTTAGAACCCGTAAATGAAACGGACGTATAATTTAAAACCGTCATTAGTTACTTTGGGTGTGATCATTGTGAGATATAGGATAATACGACTGACCGTAATTTTCCCGAACCCCGTACCTTCATAGAACAGCTAATGGCTACAACTTTTCTCCATAAGAGTTTTTAATGTATTCGGTACCCTATGTCCAAGAACTGCAGAAATATCGCCCTTATTGACGCCATTTTCCCGTAAACAAAGCAATTATAGCGAAGTCTCAACAATTCGCATAAATTCTATTAGTCTGTGATGCACAAAGCGCCAGACGCGACACGTAGGCATGATTGTTAGCGCACAATAGTTTACCTGCCGTTAGACACGTCTGTGAACTTGCCCGACGCTATCAATAGATACGCGATACGAGATCGCTTTGTATGTCGTACCATGAGTGTTAATATGTACATAGATCGAGTTTCTTATATTAATAAGATAACCAACGTCACATAGCATCTGTCTGGCATAAATGCTGAAATAGACCTTTTTTGGTGCAGCCCTGAGGCGCACCGTTGCTGTTAAAACATTAAACTGTATTTGTGTGAATTTGTATTTCACTCTCTGTTGCCAAATAAATAATATTCTTTCTTTCTTTCTTTTCTTTTATTCATGGTGGGGCAATATTAGGCAAAATACACGCTTGGACGTAGAGTTGCGGACACCAGCCCGATATACAATACAAGATTATTACAACTGTAGAAAAAAATTAAAAAATACATATTTTTCTTATGTCGCATGCAACCATATTTGTACGCCTTTTGGCATGACATAACGACATATGAACTTTTATTTAAGAACTGTATTTACTACCTATGTTACACAAATAAAATGATTGATTGATTGAAGACATTATACAGATATTATTGTGAGAAGACCGTAGTAACCATTTAAGAACATTTAGGATACATTTGAAAAGCGTACCAGCTGTTTATAAGTTTATTAAAGCAGAAAAGTTATCGTATGCTAGTCACAGTTAGAAATAATTAAGGAAAAAAAAAAACATACTTTATTTTTACAGAAACACCTGTATATAAAAACCGGCCAAGTGCGTGTCGGAGTACAAACAATGAAGGGTTCCGTAGTTATGATGAATTTATACCTAATACAAACTTAACATTGTAGTTGAAATACATGTTCTCCCATACATTCCAACTGCAAATGTAAGTTTGTACACAGAATATTGAGGAATTTGAGATTTATCATGTTATTTTAAGACCATAGACTTCTTATAGGTTTTCTTGTAATCTATGAGTAAAGAACCATTGTTTGTAATTTGTTCAAAATTTTAGGTTCAGTAGTTTCAGAGATAAGGGGCAAAGGTGACTTAAAAAAAAAAAAAAAATACGTTAGACGTCCGTGTTTGGGTCACAGAAATAAATATGTGTATCAAACAACTTAATCAGTCCATTCGATTCGGAGAAAATTGGCTGTGGCAGACGGACAGACAGAGAAACAAGTGATCCTATAAGGGTTCCGTTTTTTTTTCCTTTCGAGGTACGGAACTCTAAAAAGGAAAATTTAGCTCAAATACTGAACAACAACAAAACAAATATATAAATCTAGTTAGAAATCTTTCCATCATACAATACTTATCTACTTTTCGCTTTATTTTTTTCAGCGTGGAATGAATAAGTAACAAATTTAAGCAGACAATTTTCGCATTTACAATATTTGTCAGGTGAGGTACACAATGGTTCGTCTGATACTTGTAGGCATTACATTTTCTATGAAATTGCCGATGCCATTAAGAGAAATAAGAGAGTTCAAAATTTAAAGAATCAAAACAAAGAAGATTCTTTGAATTTTGAATTTACTATGAATATCGAATAATACTAAGTAGAGGGATATTATGTAGGTACTGTTAGGCATAATCTAGGTAAAAAAAAAATGTGGGTACGTCTATTATTTACCTACTGGTAGTCAATAATGTTTAGTGGCGTTAGCAAAAACAACTAAACTTTCTCAAGAATTTGTACCTCGAAGTGAACTTCAGCAACTTTGTGTTATCTAGAGAGGCTCTAAAGAGGCTCTCGGGAACCTAGAACATTGTGGGACAAACGACTAGGCTCAACAGTGGATTTCAAACTGTAATTTTGAGCTTTTATTAAGAAATAGCATGGACCCATTCATTTTGCATAGAAGACGGTGTCTTATTAGCTTTTATGGTTATTTTAGTTTCTGCCCAGTTCGACAATCAGGTTACGCCCACAGGAAAAATAAATCGAAATTGACTTTGTAATCCATTGTTCCAAACTACATATAAATATGAGAGTATCTCTGTCTGTCTGTCTGTTACCTTTTCTCGCTTAAACCAAAGAGCCGATCGTCTTTTTGCCTAACTGAAACCAAAAATAAGATTACTCAAACACTTATTTCCCAAAAACCTTATTTACGAATAGCTAGCAATATTTCATAGGCCAATGTGTAGTAGATGCGGTTTTTCTCACTCACAGAATGGCCAATACACTCTGGTGTTTCGACTTCCAGACCATTCTAAAATGCAGCGTTGTATCAATGGTAGTGGTTCGGAGTCATTCCTCCCTGTCTGGTCGGGTTTGCTTCGCGTCGTAACAAATGAGGCTTGTTAACAAAAGGTCAGGCTACTTGGATAATTTATAGGAATCCAGTCCCACACACTTGTGGGTACATCGACTTAAATCTTCTGATTTTAACTTGAGTTTCTTTTTTACAAATTTCTTCTGTTTCAGAGTTAAGACTTCTTATATTATTGAGGGAAAAGGCCGTCGTATCCAAATTCTTAAGGTCATGTTGGAAAGAATTTATTTATTTCTAAGTTTGTTAAATGGGATCAAAGAGCTAAGTTTTGACACATGCGATTTTTGTCTGAGTACGGTCGGGGAAAACGATTTTGTTTGGGATTTATTTTCTATCGTTTGATTTTGGAAGGATTTGAGGCTTTGATTATTATTTACATAGCATATAAAACATTATTTACATAACACACTTCACGTCTGTATTCCCTAAATGGTTAGGCAGAGGTGAGAGTATACACCCACATTTCGCCAGTTATGTTTGAGTCCCATGTAATAGGGGGCGAGCCTATTGCCATCAACCGAGCACAAATCCAGATTCCGGGCTGCTACTGAGAAATTCCAGAAGGAAAACTCAATAACAATTTTCCCGATCCGGGAATCGAACCCAGGACCTCATGCTCAGCAGAAGCATTTGCGACCACTAGAACTCTCCCACTTTATTATTTATGGAATAAAAACTGGTGTCAGAAGTTTTTTTAAGCATGTTTAGAGGATAGACTTCTGAGGTTCCGACTGAACAACGCCTACTTGATTTATATGAACACGAGGTAGGAAATTACTTAATTTAGGTGCTCATTTTTTATAGCAACATTTATTACTTACGTAATTCTTCACCCACATGTTAATACATAATAATGAATACATGTAATTAATTCTAACTACACGTGTCGGCTTTCCAGATCCATTAAGTTCTTGAAAAGGAGATTTTCCTACACAAGGAAAACAAAATAATGAAAAAAAATCGGCATAGAAATAAGTGGTTGGGTGTAACGTCACGGCCCTACTTATTCTGAACCCCTGAAGAGCAGCGACACCAAATAGCAGGGAACGAATTAATAATGAAACAAAGCGGCTTATATTTTGCGGTGGGGGCGGGGAAAACCGACCTTATGAGCTGCGAGATACGATCTTAATTGGCAGTGCCGCGGTTAGTATTTAGTGCGGCGGTTGGATGCGCCTGCGGCAGCTGCCTGCGTCACTGAAGCTCTTTGTTTGAACTGAAGAGCTGACTCTAATAGCTTGCACCGGATCCGCGCTTAAAAATGGACTTTTAAATATTTTATGAAGAAGTCGGGCGGACGGATAAAAAGTTTAAAATTTACATATCTACCGTATGCACTCGTGTATAGAAAGTAATGTGTATACACACCGTAAATAAAGAAATAATTTGCTGTTTTTATTTAAACGTTCATTCTATGTCGCTGGGATTGCGGCGGTAACTGAAAAAGGTGTCCTCCTCATAAAAACTCAAGTAGAAAACTTTGAAATTTAATTTGAATTTACGAGAATATCATTGAAATGATTATGAAGGTAAACATTTCAGAATAAAAAAAAAGTATCATAACAACATTTTTTCTACAAACACGAGGTCGCATTTTTCAGAGCAAAAATTTGCAGGTGGTTTGAACTGTGATGTCTATAGACACAACAAGCAGTGGAGGGAGATAAAATGAATACTGTGTGATTGCACAAAGAAAAACTCTGAGCATTAGATAAATCAGTCGGAAGTAAACAAATTAAAAGGATCTGCAAGCGAAGGATAATTTATAAAGCAGTTTAATGAATTTAATCAGTCCGCCCCGTGGCACACCTAAGAGCTGTGCACGATAGGATTATCTGGGTGGTACTCTTATGTGCTAAACGTGTTATACAGGTACATATTTTTGGCCCAGTTTCTAACTTCAAATACATTTAACCTGCCCAATTGGGGCTGCCACAAAGTTTCGCAGTAAATATTTGGTTTGTTTTCCTTCCAAGATTATAAATGCGTGGTGTTCAAACATTTCGTAAAAACGCGCTTTAGTATCGGAGCTACGTCAAAACTTCCAGCTTTGTTACCTTCTGTTTATGATAAAGTTGGGAACTGACACCGGGAGTAAGTGGAAAAGTTATATAGAACCCTTGTTTATTTCAGATAGTTGTAGAGGCACACTAGATAATTTGTTGAGCAAATTACCACCTCGCCCTCTCGTTGGTTTAATAAAATACGAGTTGTGACTCAGCGAAGTTTTAAAATTAATTGTTGTGGTGCCAAGTGGGAAATATCAACAACATTTATTATGTAACAACTGAAAAATACGGCAGCTTTTCCTTGACTTGAATTTATTTTGCCGTTGTGTTGACTACTTGGTAGAGAATTCCCAGCCAAAGAAAATCTGGGATCAAATTATTTAGTTACATGAAATCTTTCAGATGGTTTTCATACCTTGCGAGTCGTAAGGGTTTAGAAGTGGGTCATATGTTAACAAGTTGACGTAAACTTGTTAGTTAGGTATTCTGTAGGTAGCTACACAAATATTAAACTTACCTACTTCAGTACCTTAGTCAAAGATTATGATGTCAAAATTGCTGTTCGGAATGTTTGCCGAAGCATATACTGATGGTTTCAATACCATCCTGCGACAAAGGATTGTGGCCATGATGCGCAGAATGCGAGGGCGCGGCAACGGCATTCTGAAGGTCGTCAGTGATAAGCTATGTTGCGCCATTAAGGCGCATTGGGTAGATACATGTACATGTGCATGTATCCGATGCGTCAGATGAGTGCAACAGATATATGAATTGAAATTTTGTTTTTTTATTTTTTCATTAACATATCTTTTATGTAGTGTCTAACATCATTTGGATCAAGGTATGAATAATAAAGTATTTTTATTTCATTTTTTTAATTATATCTACAACGCATGTCGCGTACAAAATCTTACTTAGACCTGTTTTACACAGACAGATGCTCTATTTGCAGCAATTCACATTCAGCATTGCCTTAGTACGTACGAGACCTTTTATAGTCTGTTCCAAAATTATCTGATGGAAATGTAAACAAATTAATCAGAAATCGTGCAAGACGTGTGGATGGCAATTTGTAGTAGCATAATTAGCCTATAATGTTCCCACTGCTGGGACACAGGCCTCCTCTCTGAGATGGAGTGGGCTATAATCCACCACGCGGGGCCAGTGCGTGTTGATGGATGTCACATATCTTCGAATTTTTCCTCTTTTTCCTTCGCCGTTTTGAGAGCAGTGGTGATGAAATAAATTACACATAGTAAAGCTTCGTGCAGAATGGCGAGACGCGACGGCGCGACGCGACTCCAACAAAACAATTTCTAAGAAAACTTCATGGTAGAACAATTACCGGTGTCGCGTCGCGCCGTCGCACCCACGACCGATGAGTTGTACTCGTAAATCGGAGCCGATACCACTGTGCCACTTCTGCTCTCAATTTGTAGTGCCACTTACAAATTGAGTATTTGAATTTGATTACTTTAATAGTGAAACCCGAAATTCTAATTTTAAATCACCTTGAAGATGTTTTTCATTTCTCAGGGAAGGGTAATTTTATAACCTCAATTTACGTTGATGAGTTTTAAATTACAATTTGATAATGTTATTCAAACAGTAATTGTTGGAAAAGTGATGAGACATGAAGTTGAAACCTTCTAAATACTGATGCATGTGTTACTAATTCTCTTTAGTGAATGATTGTGTAAGAATTTAACCTGAACAGGGTTTGTTTACACTTTTATCGGATACCAACTTAAGGAACAGACCTTACTTGCATGATTAGGTATTTAGCTGAAACCACGCTGCAATTGAACATCACTCCACACCCTGTTGCAAGGCTGCACAGTTTCTAAACTCTAAACGCTACAAACATCTGAATATCAAAAATATTGAGTAAGTTACCTCTAGTGCCAGTGAAGTTCCAGTCAGCATCGTGTGTATGTGTGCTGCGAGCGTACGGCGTGCGCCGCGAGCGGTTGCCCGGTGAACGCGACCGGCCTTCAGACACTGCAAACATACGACCTTTTTACTCAAGAATTGTGAAGTTTTCTGGAGAAAAGTTGGAAAAGTCAAGCGTGCTTTTAGTTTTTGGGTATTTGTTCGAAATGAAATCTGGATCTGTTGTGTTATCTAAAAATATTTTAACGCGACCGGCCTTCAGACACTGCAAACATGCGGCCTTTTTATTACTGAAGAAAACTTCGCTATTCTTGAATGAAAAGTTGAAAAAGTAAAACATGCTTTTGATGTTGGACATTTGAATGGAGTTTTAGGAAATTAACTTTACATGTGGATCTGTTGTAAGTGTATTCTTTAAATATTTTTTGATGTTGTTGTCTTGCTGCTTGACATGCAAGAAAAATATTATTATTTGTCAAAATCACGTTATTGTGGCTATATTGTTTAGGTTGTTCGGTCAAGCTGTCTAATATGCCAAATCACGTCGTCAGACAACCACATTTCTACTAATAAGCAGCCCCAAATGTCTGTAAAAGCAGAATAAAGAAAGAATTCCGTGGTTATTCGAAGTCGAAGTATAAACTTATGGATGCTGCATTGTACACTTTAACAGATAACTTTACAGGACGTATAACTTACCAATGAATGAATAACAGTCCATTAAATGTTCTAACTTTTCTTTTACTTTCAAGTAAGCGCCCTTTAGAAACTTTTCTGCTAAAACAATAAGAACTTCAAGGTATTTTTACAATGGAAAAGTTATCCAATCAATTTTTTAATTATAACTCTTTTAACTTGTAGAAACTGGTTTATGAAAGTGAGCTGATTTTTATCCTACCTATTGTAATGTAATGGAAATTCAAGTGAATAGCTGAGGTCCAATTACTGTGAAACTCTTTGGAAGGAAAATTCTTGCTAAGCTTGAACTTGTTAATTAATTATTATTATTATTAATACTTACATTTGTTTTTACAGGTTCAACCCAATACAGCAATGTAATAACACAATTTCTTACCATCTATTAAGTATTCGGAAACTCCATAAGCCTGATCCTTGGTATTACTGACAAAACACTGATAAACTCCTTGGTCATCCTTTTGCGAATTCTTGATATGTAGTCTTAGGCCGTCTTCAGATATCTTGAGTCTTTCATTTGGTTTTACAACTTTCGCGTCATGCACCCAGTAGACAAGCTCAATTGGATGCCCCGACACTTTGCATTCAAATGTGACGTCGGCATTCGTTTTCGTTCGCACGACTTCGGGTTTTATTCGGACGGAAATAGGTTCTGTAAAAGAGAAAAATATGTTAGAACGAAGTAATAAGTTATTTTGTGAGTAATCAATTTTTACGATTAGTTCAATTAGGACGGTAATACGGAAGGATTTGGGCTCAGGAAAAGGAAACTGTTTACATAAATTAAGGGGATGTGTTTCTCACGTATTCTAGCCGGGGAGAGCCTCGATATAGTGTGTTTGAGACGTATTTTTTCCTCCTTAGAAAAAAATAAGTACAAAATACGCTAGCATTTATTTTATTATTCACTAATAAAAGTGAGGTTTGTAATAAATACACTGCGTATGTGAATAATAAGACAGACAGAGCATATATTGAAATTACAGATTTTATAACCAGCTATTGTACGTTTATGAAAATGGTTATAGATATTGATATAGAAGCAATCTCGAGCTCCAAACCGTTGGGTACCGTTGTAACTAAAATATAGTGTAATAACACTAACTGGAAATTCTGAACTGATATCATAACATCCGCACATAGATACGGATTTATTTCTGCGAAGTCTCGAAATATACATAGGCTTTGTAGTTTTCAGATTTAGATGGATTTATTTATTTTATTATATGCATAGTGCTTTTTAGCTGTAAGGCTTACTATTTGACTATTGTTTGTCCGTGAGTTTTTCATGTTTTGTTGGTCTAAAATAACGAATTCTCTATGTGTCTACAAAATTTTTTTGCTGATTGACGTAGAATGCATAAACTTTCCACTGTGCTTGGTTTCTCTAGGACAAGAAGCGGTTGGTGCTTAGCTCTCGATACTTTAAGATATCTGTATTATACCTAAGTTCTTGCTACTGTCCTTACATACTCCTTTTGTTTCGTTTATGTTCAGACATCTGGTCACATACATACGCCGGTTGCGATTACTACTAATGATATCTAAGTATAATTAACTAAATTCTTACTTATATAGGTATCAATTATTTTCCAGCCAATCTAGAAAACCAACCTGTGACAATAAGTGTGAAATGCATGGACTCTCCTCCAACGGTGTTGTTGAGCCAGCAGACAAACCGGCCAGCGTCTTCACGCCGCACCGCTTGCAGGCTCATCAGACCGCTACCAAGAAGTCGTGCTCTCGGCCATAAAGATGTCTTCTCTATAGGGATTAACTCCTCGTGGTGCTCGCGAAACCACCTGTGAAGAATGAGAACAAAAGAAGAATGCAGTGTAAACAAAGAAAAGTATAGAGAAGGGACTCGAGGTGTCCCTGTACAAGTCCGAGGGCAAGTGTTTTTATGGTCTTCGGAATGCCGTCGGGTTCCCAGGTAACGGCGGGAGGGGTTTACATTGGCGTCGAGTCGACGATGAAGTACTTGGGACTCGTCCTCAACAGCCGGTAGAACGTCGTAGAGTTTTTTTTATTAATATTTTAATGAGTGTGTTTTAGTTTAATTTGTGATTTCCTGTACGAGTCTCAATAAATACTTTTTCTTTCTTTCTCTTTCTTTCTAGAGCACTTCAGACGTTTGGCTACCAGACTAGAGCAGGCCGGAGCTGTATTGAAGCAGCTCCTGCCCAATCTAGGTGGTCCAAACGCCTCTTGCCGGAGGCTCTATGCGGGGGCCGTGCGATCCATGGCCCTTTACGGGTCACCGGCGTGGGCGTGTTCCGTGAGGCAGCGGCCAGCCTGCTGGTAAAACGCGTCCCACAGGGTCATAGCCATCCGGCTGGCATGACGATACCGCGCGGTCTCCTGTGAGGCGGCGAGCCTCCTTGCCGGATTACCGCCATGGCATCTGGAGGCAAAAGTCCTCGCGCACATTTGGTTGTGGCGCGAGGTGGCGAAACGCTGAGGTTTAACTCCGCTGCCGCGAGAAATCACGGCACAGCGGACAGAAATCCGGCGGAATTTCATGGCGTCATGGAGGGTGCGATTATCGCAACCCATGCTGGGCACGCCACAATTGCGGCGATAAGTCTCCTCTTTAAGGAGTGGCTAGAAAGGCGCCACGGCGTCCTCACCTTCTGCCTGACGCAGGTCTTCACCGGACCCGTATCCGAAGGAATCTCCCGAAACAACAATTTGTTTCGGGAGGTTCTTGTTCAGGATAAGGCGGGAAGAAATCCCCGGGTGTCACCATTGTGTGGATCGCCCGGAGGACACGGTGGAGCATACGATGGAGGTCTGCCCGGCTTGGGTGGAGCATCGCTGTGTCCTCGTGGAGGCGATCGGCGGCGGTGATCTCTCGCGACCAGCCCTGGTCCAGGCGCAAGGCCGCGAGCGAGAGGGCATGGGAGGCTGTCACCTCCTTCTGCGAAGCAGTAATGCTCGCGAATGAGGAGGCGGAACGTGTGAGGGAGAGGCAAATTTCGCGCCCTCACGCCCCTAACAGCCGCAGGAGACGCCCTGGGCGTCGGGACCCGCAGGCCGATTCTCACCCACCGTAGCCGCGGGCTTGTGGACGGTGAGCAATGGGTAGCTCGCCGTCCGAAAGGGACCGGGCCCAGATCGACGGCGCGATGTGTTCCACGCGCGCTTCAAAGAGATGTCAGCAGAACTGACGGGGTCCGCTAGGGCCGATGCTTGCCGGGGTCGCGGGAAAGTCCGAAAGGGATACCGTGGCCGCCTCTGGCAACATGGCAACTGAAGGAACACGGGTGGGTTTTAGTCAGTAAGAGTCTGACACGAAGGGCGGAAGAAGTTATTTGATAATTTCCCACCTAAAAAAAAGGCCTTACAAAGAAAATAGAATTTATGAAAAGCGGACAAAAATATCACTATATCTTTATATTTTTTTCTTCCTTTCTTAGTTCTAGTATAGCCTCCAGACAGTCTTAAAATAGGGACTAAAAATAAAACAACTCATAAAAACAAAACTTCCATACCTAGAGCTACCAAAATAGTCTCTAAAAGTTACATACTTTTCCAAAGGTTACAGAACAATTATCCTTGTGTATTATATTTCTTAGAAGGTATCTAATGTCGTATTCTGACGGAATAGGGTACATTCAACAAGCTGAAGATATCAATAGTGAACAAGTTCTGACAAATAGCTCATTGTCACGAGACACATAATGACATGTTTCGCACGGCCTTTTCAACGTTATATCGATTCATTGTTCCATACAAATTGTTGCTAGCGATTCTAAGCCTGCTCTTTCGAATATAGGTGCCTATTACCGTAGTAACTTTTACTCGGAATTTCCGATAAGTATCTTTTACATGTAATAAAAACTTGTAGGTAGGTGGAACAATATTGTTAGTCCTTTAAATTTTCAAAGGGAAACGAATCACATAAACTTTTGTGCGTAAATATATTTATAAAGAGGAATAATTCCTTTGTATTTATTTATATTATTATACACCAGAAAATACATAGCAAAAAATAAATTTCACACTGCAAAACATATAATGGGCCATATACGAGTATCTGTCTGTATCAAGGATAATGTTATTGCACACATAAAATAAAGGTGATATCAATCCAAAGTGTGCCTGAGCCAAAGTTTAACCATTACCCTAATTGCGTAACTTATTTTCGTAAACGAATATGACAAATTTGTTTCATTTTGACAGTTCAACAATATTCATTGCGTTATTTACGTTGTTGAGCAGCTTTTTTTCCAACGTAAAGCAATGGATTAGCAATCTGTTTCAAAATCTGTTTCTGAATTTAAGGATATTACATCGTTTTAATAAATAGCAACATATCCTTGTACTTTGAAATAAAATTATGGAAAATAGAATTATAGGTTTATCGGTATACCGACCTCGTTTGGTTTGTTACTCAAAGAACCCAGCAATACCATAATTATTTAGAGTACTTTTATCCTATCCTATACTATTAAATGAGCAATATTTGTATATATATCATAAATTTGTAATGACCTTCTCGAAAACGGGTCTAACGATTTCGGTGAAAGTTGCAAAGTAGGGGTTAACGGGGCGAAAAATCGATATAGCTAGTTCTCATATATGGGAAAATTCGTTTTCTCCGTATTTACACCCGATCAGAGCTCAGTCGCCCAAAGTTTAGAACAAGATAGCTACCTTAGAATAATGACATGGCAGCATGGAATTAGTAATTACCTACTATCATGGCAGCATGGAATTAGTAGTTACCTACTATCATGGCAGCATGAAATTAGTAGTTACCTACTATCATGGCACCATGGAATTAGTACGTATATACTATCGTGGCAGTATGGAATTAGTAAGTACTTACTATCATAGCAGCATGGAATTAGTATGTACTATCATGGTAGCATGAATTAAGTATGTACTACAGGTACATGGAATTAGTATGAACTTTCCTGTACTATTAAACGAGCATTCTCTATATTCACCTGAGCTGAGCTCGGTGGCGCAGATAGTTATTATGATCTTCATGTTTACTTACCTATTTCGATAATACGATTAGTATTTATTATTTTATGATCAACTCTTGTAGGTAAATACGGATAAATGTAATGGAATATTTAATATAGAGTATTCCAAGAAGCAATATCTATTAAATATCGGAAGTCTTTTATGCGCAGACATTTTTATCGAACTAAGCAATGGGAAATATTCGTAATGCCGTTTCAAGTATTAAATAATCCTTGACATAGTTTATACGGAGGGAAGTTTGTTTGGGGTTGAATTACAGACCCTGCATGGCGTGAAGTGGAACAACTTATTCCGGATCTGTCCAGATAATGTTACGCGAAAGACACCGTCGCATAGTTTGAGCTTTCAACTCGTTCCAGGACACTATTACATGACGGCAAAAGCTTTGTGAATACGGTCTAATATCCTATGCGCAAATTCACGGAAATGAAATGGCTATGTGGCGCGAAATCTTCAATGTTCTCCAAGTTAGGTTCCCTTTCAGAAATACTTTTGAAAGGAGTTGAAATGCACCGAGACATTTGCATTCTAAAAGGTTCCACGAACTATGGCTGGATATGAATGAAAGTTTATGGAGTATTCAGCTCGCTACGGTAATTCTTTGAAAACATAAAATGTTATCAGTTCACTGAAGTAGTTTGTGAACTTTTATGAAGTCTATAACTCTCAGACTTTCTCAAATCATCTGATATTTTATTATGGTTTAGTCCTTCATTTTCCTGGCATTTTTTTTTTGTTACAGCTGATGAGTTTCGGAAATATCTCGTTCAGTTAGCGTCCTTTATCATCATCATCATCATTTCAGCAGAAAGCCGTTCACTGCTGGACTTAGGCCTCCGCCAAGCACCGCCACTTCGACTGATTCTGTGCTACCTGCATCCAGCAGATTCCTGCGGCCTTCGTAAGGTCATCGATCCATCTTGTGGCCCTTCCAACGCTACGTCTTCCGGTACGCGGTCGCCACTCCAGAACCTTTCGGCCTCATCGGTCATCTATTCTGCGAGCAATGTGCCCTGCCATTGCCACTTAAGTTTAGCAATTCTTCGGGCTATGTCGGTTATGTCGTGTTTATATCTTTTTTTTTCTTTGATATCTATGGATACCCTCCAATTTGCGAGAACGGGGGATTATATCGAGCTCCAACGACTAAAACTCTACTGTTCCTTCCTACTACTATTATGGGCCCGGGAGATGCATGTACATGAGCTCGCCATGCCTAGCGGGTCCCATCACCCAGTGCGGCCGATGGAAGATGGCCATAAAGAGGTGCATGGAACACTGCGTGCCTCCTCTTTGGGCCTGACTGTTCGGGCGACGACACAGCCCCAATTTCGCCGCCCGCAGACCACAGCGTCCTTATACCTGATGATCTACCTAAATAGGAGCAAACTTTACGTTAGCGTAGGCATTAGTTGCAACCACGTTTAAAAGACAAATATCAAGTGAACGAAGTTCTACCAGCCATCGACCCCTGGGCTCGGTTTGCGCGGTTATTTGACTAAACATGACCAAGTTTGGCCGCTGAAACTTGGCAACATTTTCTCGTATGTATTTAATTCTTAGGTAGATACGTAACTAGAGTCCGAAACGAATTAATGTATGTTGTTTCAGCAAATATTCGGTCGGTGGCGAAATGGAGTAGAATGATACCAACTCGAAGGAGTTTTACCGGTGACCCTTTCTTACTGGTCTCCCCCACTCTAAAGTCTATACGACAACGTAACAGCGTTCTAAACGATAACATTATGAAAATCTATTTAAATTACACACCATTTTGCTATCCAGAGACGAGCAAAGTACAACAGCAACATAGATAGAGCTACATTTCCAACGCAATTTACCGGGTTTTGCGGGCTAAATTGCTCCTTGGCAGTTAAAACGAATCACGTCGCATGGGGATTATAAAATTACGGTTAAATCTCGACGCGAGATCAAAACGCGTTGACGACGAAATAAAAAGGTCAGTTTGACCGCCCTGTGTATTGGCCGATTTAAGGGATTTCAACTGTGAATTTTAACACGTTGTTTTCCGACGAAACGCAAGTTGTGGTAGGTATTGATATAAAACGGCAGCTCCATTTTAGAACGACGACGAAGAGCTGAGGGATTTCCGTAACAGCATTGAAATGTTACAGAATACGTCTATTAAAATATTTTTGGCCTTTATATTGATACATCGAAGCGACCAGCACTTTTCCAGGAAATGGCAGAAATATTAAATTTCATTCGAATGGAGCGCACGAGTGAAATTTCGCAAAATCTATTTTATTGAATTCAAACTCCACGAATATTAGATGCAATCATGAATTATTTAGTTACCATTTGATTGAACCATTTTAATGGTCACGTTACATACCAATTTCCATCAACGATAGTTGGATGACGTTGCTTTTCAAACATTCAAATTAGGAGTTAATTACTTATGTATTAAATAGGTAACAGGAAATCAAACTGTAATAGAATTTGATCATTTACACACATAACATTACGCCTTGTTTCCCCGAAGGGTTGGGCAGAGGTGTCCCTGTAGCAGGTTCACCCACATTTCGCCAGTTATGTTTTAAGTCCCATGTAATAGGGGGCGAGCCTATTGCCATCAACCGGGCACAAATCCAGACTCCAGGCTGCTACTGAGAAATTTCAGATAGAAAAACCCAATAACACTTTGCCCGACCTGGGAATCGAACCCAGGACCTCATGCTCAGCAGTAGCGCTTGCAACCACTAGACCAACGAGGCATCATCATTTGTTCCATTGAAATTACGTACAAAATAAATAAACGTTGTATATACTGTTACCAGTCAGTAAAGCTTAGGATAATGGTACAGAGAACGCTTTATTCCTGAAACCTTTTAAACGAATCAGCAGCCGATGGCCATTACGCGCTCACAAGACCTATTTCTGAGGTAAAAACTAGGTCTTTAGCCTCTTTGCGCCGTGATGCCAGTCTCCACGACTCTGTTGTTTGCTTACTGAAGCGATACCTTTTAGCTAGAGGATACAGACGCAGAAAATGTTGCTATGTTTTTATTTTTGTTTTCTATGTCGTAAAGTGTTATAAAGTTGTGAAAAGTAGTAAAAGTGTGAAAAGTACTGACAAAAAGCCTGACATTTGTAAAAAGTCCGGGTATTTAACTTTTAAATCGTATTTTTTTTAGTAATCATTTATCTTTTTTAAAGAAGATCCCTTTTAATCGAAAAGTCCGGACAAATAAGTCCGAACGGGGGGTCAAAAATCCGAACATATCCGGACAAATTCGGACGGATAGTAGCCCTATATATTGGGTTACTTACTTGTGTGTAGCAAAATGGCGTGTGTTTAATTTTAAAGTTTAAAGTTTTCAATTCATATTCAGAACACACAATGTTTTTAACTCAATGCGGAAAGCTTTTCACTGAATAATTAATAATATTACTTTAAGTAAAAATAACGAGGCAAGGCAACAATTTGCATCCGTAGGTAATTTATATGTACTCGAAAAGTACCGTATTATCAACAAAGGTTATATTAAAATAATGATTTAGTTTTACAAAAGTATTGACTTGAATATTTCTGTGAAACTATGAAAAGATTTCATGGAAACTGTCACTGTCAATGTTATTTCAGATTATGCCAAGTCTTGTAACATAGATAGGTACGAAGGTATTGTGCTTTGTGCGATACTGACGATTTTGAAAAAAAAAATAATTAAAGAACATTGAGAAGTAGATATTAATATGAACAACGGAAATAATAGGCCAGATGCGAGTCGGACTTGCACACGAAGGGTTCCGTACGACCATACAATATGCCGATGCCTGCCGGGGTTGCGAAGAAAACCGAGAGGAAGATCGTGGCCCCCGGCAACAGGGCAACCGAAGGAACACGGATGGTTTTTAGTCAGTAAGAGTCTGACGCGCCTTTCCGCTCCGCCCAGAGCGGGAGAAGTTATTTGATGATTTCCCACCCAAAAAAAAAAAAAAAGGGTTTTACTTCAGTATGAAAAAATGACGTTTCTTGTATAAAATAAAGTAAGAAATTAAAGGGGGTTCCAACCCCCTTTAATTTTTCTTATTTATTGTTATAGCGGCAATAGAGATACTAAATCTGTGCAAAGGAAATTTCCCAGGAACAGCAGGTTCTCTTGAGAAATGTCTCGTGTCTCAAAAAGTTGAACAGCATGAAATATCTAAAATAAAAATTTGTTTTTAAATAAGACTTAATTATTATTTATAGTGGGACAGTTTTCAAACCAATAACCAATAATTAGTACTTTTGAGTTTCCGACTATAAAGTACGCCATCTTTTTACAATCGTCTGTCAATGCTAGGGATGTCCATTTCTTTTGTTGTGTGTAATGTGTCTAAGTACCTACATAAAACATAATGATATTGATTCTGTATTGATTGTTACAATTTATAACTGCGTATCAAGTTGAAAAACTGTTTATTTAATAAAAAAAGGTGAATACAATATTTTTAAAATATCGATAGATAGCTCGCAAGGTAAAATAAATAAATTAGTTTTTATAACCCCTCAGAACTAGATATTAGGTACTTAGTAGGTACATTTATCAATCTTATTTTTATTGAAAATGTGACGAGACAATAGTGTGTGGTGAAGTACATTTGGTTGGTATGGTTAATAGGTTTATTTAGTTAATGAAATAAAAGCCACCTGACATAGCTAAACCGCTACAGATTTTACACAAATGTGCTTCAAAGACACAACACTCGAGTCATAAACCCATACAGACCCTTTCAAATTGCTTTTTTCAATTAATTTTGTGATCAAACATAACCTCTAAATAGTAATTACATTTTTGTGAATATCTCGGAAATGCCATTGTAGTTTCTGTTGGATTTTTTGAGGAAGCATTTAGCCATATCATCGAGCATTTTGAAGATGATTTGATGAAGATACAACAATATTGAATTGGTTACATTTTTGCATAGTGCCGTGGGCAATCTCCTTTCAACCGTCTACCTGTTACGGTTCATGAGATACAGCAGCAGCTGACAGATAGACGGGCGGACGGACAACGGAGGTTTAGTAACAGAGTTTCGTTTGGCACCCTCGGGTACGGAACCCTAAAAAAATGCAGTTGGTTGTTATGTACAGTTGTGCGTAGGTAAATACAGTCAAACAAGCTATTTGGTATACGTATTCAATTTACGTTTTTCACAATTTGCAAGGTTGTATGTTAATCAAATCATGATTCACGACTATAACGTTACCATTAAAATCTCTAAGTTGTTAGAATTTCGCGGACTACCTTAGGTCTGTCTCTGTACTCACCTGTAGCTAGGCACAGGCCACGCATGCGCGGCGCACGGCAGCCGCACGTCCTGTCCGGCCTGTATGCGGCGCGTGCGCGGCTCTATCGCCATCCGCGGCCTCACGCCGCCTTTTGGTTCTGTCACTATTATGTGACCTGGTAAAACAATTAATACATATTTATTTATTTGTTTAAGGATTACCAACATATTATTAGACATAACATAACATAACATCACGACTGTAGTTCCCAAAGGGTTAGGCAGGTGTACCTATAGTGAATGTTTAAGTCCCATGTAATAGGGGGCGAGCTTATTCCCATCAACTGGATACAAATCCAGATTCAGGGCTGCTACTGAGAAATTCCAGATAAAAACACCCAATAAAACTTTGCCCGACCTGGGAATCGAACCCAGGACCTCACGCTCAGCAGTAGCGTTTGCGATCACTACACCAACGGGGCAGGCAACGAGGTATATTCGATATTCTTTGCTATAAACTGAAAAGTAGAACATTTTCAAACAAACTGTGGAAATAGCAGTCTTATCGATAGAAGCTAGATCTTATAGTCCACTAATTTAATAGATCAAATGGGAAAATAATGCGTTCAGGGTGCTGATGGGGCTGCGACAATTCTGTAGTGCATCAGTGATGTTTGCTGAACTTCGCGTAGATTGCTTTTACCCTACGATGTGTATAAAAGGTTCGTATCCCTGGTGCGTAGAGTACGTGGCAGCGGCAATAGCATCCTTAGCATGATGGCTAGTCGGCTGGACTGTGGTTACATCAATCATTGCTGCGCCATTTGTCATGGAATGGCGCAGTAGTGATTGAGTTAACTTTCTTTTATATGTTTTGTTGTGGGTAGTTTTAAGTATTACTAACACTAGTCTATAAGAACATTGTTACTAACAAAATTAAATATAAGTTTCGATACTCTTACGCTCTAAAATTAAGTAGGTAAAATATTTAGGTCCATTGAGTGGATCGTAACGTATCCATAAATTACAATCTCGAATTAGACATACTAAAATTAGCTTGGTCCATTCGAGTTGCCACATTAGTGTATGTACAAACTAATGTGGCAACTCGAACAATAAGTAGGTTAACGTCAGAAATTGTGAACCGAAACCGGAACAAATTGTCCAGATATTTGGGGCTTATCCTTCAAATCTCCATCAATTCCTCGTCTAAACTGTGGTAATAATAAAACAAAGCCACTCACCAAAATATTGACTAGTGTACAAGGTTCCGGTGATCCGGTCTCGTACGCGGCACCGGAACGCGTTGTGCCGGTCTCGCGGACTCACTCCGCTTATGTACAGTGAGCCGTCGTCCAGACGCTGGTACTTAGACCCTAAAGCAAATAATGACTTTGATGTTTACGCAACATTACACATTAGGTACACAACAAAATAAAAAAAAAAAGGAATTGAATCGCTGTACCTACATGGTATGAAATCGCAAACTTGTACCGATTAAGCGTGGTTATTGATGCTTGTCTTTATAAGAAGACCTTTGCCCAGCATTGGGACATTTATAAGTTAAATCTAAACTTAATATAATCTAAACTAATATCATAAATTAAAAGAAAAGATTTGGTTTTTTGTACGTTTGTTTGTTACGTTTTCACGTTAAAACGGCTGAACTGATTTAGATGAAATTTAGCACATAGGTAGACCATGACCTAAGTTAGGATATCGGATACTTTTTATCCCAATATTCTTACGGGATCGAGATTTATGCGGGAAAAACCGCAGGGCGCCACTGGTGTTATATACATAAAATGAGTACCGAGTAGGTAATATTTGACTTTGACATGGATATGACTAGTAAAACTTTATAAATTCTTCCAGAAAAATTACATGAAGAACTTATAAACATAATATAATTAGTAATATAATTTAATTTATTTCAAATTCAAGATAGTAAGTAAATCATAAATAAAGACATATCTTAAAGGATCTTGTATTAACAGAAATTCTACAAGACATCTGTGTCTGAACTAGATAAATAAATATCTGTATTTCAGACAACAGCGCTCATTCCTAAAATATACAGTTAAACGCTTACAAGTTCAAATTTGTTATAATTATATACATATTTCGTTATTCTTAGATCAATTAGTAGCAAATAAAATAAGAATGCAAATAAAGTAAAAAATAAGTAATCTGGAGTGGAACATGCAACATTTATGATGAGTTATATTTTTATGTGTTCCGGGGATAGACATATTTATATTATTATATATTCTGTAAATATTATCCACACTAATCCATACTTAATACATACCTGTTTTAGCGCTTTGGTAAGATAATCTCCCAACGGTTTAAAATAGGGGATGATTTTAAATTTCACATGGTTATTGAATTTTTTGAGTATCTTTTTTTAAGAGATTTAAAATGTTGCGTGGGAGTCCCAAAGGAATACCTTGGCCCCCGGCAACATGGCAAATGAAGGAACACGCGTAGGTTTTAGTCAGTAAGAGTCTGACCCGCTCCGCCCAAAGCGGGAGAAGTTATTTGATAATTTCCCACTTAAAAAAAAGGGTTTAAAATAGGGGATGATTTTAAAAATCACATGATTATTGAATTTTTTGTGTATCTTTTTTAAAAAGATTTAAGGAATTGAAAATATAGTCAGAGTCCGTGTCTTTAGGTAATATTTATTTTAACCTAACTGAGGCTAATATTTGTTTATTTTATTACAACTATTTTTCGATATGTAGATATTACGTGGTCAAGGGGGTCTAGAGTATTTCAAATTAATGATGATAGTATTCAAATATATATATAGTTTTTTTTTTGTTAAGACATTTGAAATTTAAAAACGTTGTTTAATAAACAAAAAAATATTATTTGCATTTATTATCTGTCTGACTGTCTGTTACCTTTTCACACTTCAACGGCTGAATGAATTTGGATGATATATATGCATAGGCCATAACCTGGATTAGGACATGGGATACTTATTATCCCGGTAGCACGTTCCCATGGGATATTTTACGACAAACACACGTGCGAAGCCGCGGGCAGAAACTAGACGTAAATAAAAACAATTTACTTAAAATAAAAAAAATATGTTTATAATCTAAAATATTTTATAATAACTGGAATACCACAACATTTGTAAATACCCGGAGGGAGAACAACAACATAAGCTGGCCCATACAAAAAGTTACACAACCCATGCATTCATTAATTTGGGTCACGTTAAAATATCATATAAATTAAATTCACTTTACTTACTAATTGAAACACAGGTGCGACAGAATCAAATCACAGCACTGAGCAATGTCCACGTTAAAATAAATTAATTTTAATAATACTCTGCAACACTCAGATTTATTGTAGCAGCAAAAGGTGAAAATATTTACCTACAAATTATTTACATTTGAAGAAGTTGTTAATTTCTAATGAGTAGGAAAACTTTTCTGTTTATTTAGGTCTAATTTTATATGTTTATATGACGAAATGGCAAAAACATACGTTGAGGAAAATCTTTTATTTCTACGTAAATATTTTCCACGAAACCATTTAAAAATAATTATGAACCCCTATTACACGAGTGAAATTGTTATGTATGAGACGTTCAACTTCCATTTTAACACCTCAATTTATTTTTCGTGAAAATAAGATTCAAGATGAAAATGTAATTGCGTGTGTCGTCGGCTGACAAGTATTTTGATAAGACAGCAAAAAATTCTTTTTGGCGCGAAATTCATAGACAATATAAACAAAAATTGGCGCGTAGACTGGAACTGTCCCATATCTTATATAAATGGACTGAATGGCCCATACAGACGTGACTATCACTATATTATTCAAAATTGACTATATCAAATAATGTATCTTATGAATATCACGTATTTAATGTAAATCACAACTCGATATCTACAATAGTTATGTTATAGAGACATGTAAATCAAATTGACGACCACAAAAGTACACTTTATTATGCCCATTTAACTGATTAATGCAAGGCCATTCTATATTATACCGTTTTCAAATACGATTGGGTCGGTTATGGTCGATTTATACAATGGATGCGATTAAATGAAATTGCATGAGGTGAAATGAAAATTCAATACATAGCGAGAAATGATGTCGTCTACTAATGTCACATTTTATGACAATTTTTGTCAGTCGTTACTGAAGTGTTGAACCACAGGTTACCAGTAGATTTACTTGATGACCCTATGGTTTTTTGCCACTTGGGCTGCCTGTCCACTGGAGCGGAGTGAGGCAGCGGAGCAGAGAAATGTGCTAATATTAACCAATACAATCTAGACTCTGCTTCAGAGTTCCGCTCCTATTGGTTAATATTGGTACATTTCTCCGCTCCACTGCCTCGCTCTGCTCAAGTGGACAGGCAGCCTAAAGGCCTTTTGTAATATGCGAAGGTACAGAAAGAAAATCTAACCACACTTAGCCATGCTCAATGGCCATTTAATGACAAATGGGTACAGTGCACGTTTCCTCGCGATATTGTTCACCTTAAATTCTTAAGTTTTACTTTTATGATGCGGTGATATTGATCTGGTCGTCTGTGGACCAGTCGGTGTTCCTGACTCGGTTGGCGCAGTGTGGTGGGACAACGCACTGCAGTACCACCGCGATTCCCACCATCAAATACTCGTATCCTATAGTATAGATCGATTCAAAAGGTTACCTAAATGATCCGGTACATTGACCTGGTCATCGGTGAACCAATTGGCTGCTGAACCGGTCGGCGCAGTATGGTGGGACCACACACCGTAGAGTCAGCGCGTTTCCTGCCGTCACGTACTGGTATCTGATTGTATTGATCAATATATAAGCGTTACCTAAATGATGCGGCACATTGATCTGGTCATCAGTGAACCAGTCGGTACTGCTGACGCGATCGGCGCAATGTGGTGGGACCACACACCGGAGTACCACCGCGTTCCCCGCCATCACGTACTCGTCTGGCACGTGAATCTCCCATGGTATGTTTAGTGCTGTAAAAAAAGATTGGGATTACTTTTTTTTCTCTAAGGATTTTCTATGACGTAAAACGGAATAAATAATAAGGACGCAGATGAACAACATTTATTTTATATTTTATGTCGATTTAAATTCGAATACCTAAGTGGTATCATTTTGCATTATCCATAACATATTTACTTTCAATTTTTATTTCCAAGAAACTCTCATTAGGCATCAAAATAATAGATTTCAAAATTCAAATAATACCTACCTAAAATAGATAGGGACAAGAAGTATCGACGCTCTGTTAGCAAAACAATTTTGTTTCTCAAAGGTGAAAAACTATTAGCAATTTAGTAGCAAACGTTTAAAGAACAACGAAAAAATAAGGTTAATTAAAGTGTCACGGAGTTTCAGATAAATCGACTACTTGATACCCTCATCTTGTTGAAGAAAAACCTAATCCACTACTCTAGAAATTCTGTCACCAGTTTTCTTCAAGTTTCTGAAATAAGGCAGCTTTTTTTAGAAAAAGGAACGTTGTTAAATAAGTTGAAATGTTGCAAAATCATCGTGTGTCTTGCTTTATTGAACATGTTGGGATCAGCTTCCAGTCTAACCGACAGCTGAATACCAGTATTTTACACGGAGCGACCTATCTGACCTTCACAACCCAGAAACTGGGTAACACGATATCCCTTGACAAGACTGGTTGTCAGACTTTTGGGCTTCTGACGACCCGTAACGACTGTCAAAGATGACAGCCGAGACCAATGCCTTAGAGCGGTGATGCACAACGTCCGATCCGAATTTGAATTCAAGTTCCGAATTCAATCCGAATTGGGAGTGTTCAAAACTCGGACGGACAAAGATCGGATTTAGTGCACAACCCTTCATAGAAATAGTACTATGGTTACTTCGGACCGACATTTCTCGGATTCGGGTCGGACATAGGGCGAAACCGCTCTGAAGGTGCTTTCCGCTGCAAAAATTAGGCTTTATTTAATACTTTCATTACTTAAGCTTAACATTACAGCAATCGGATTAAAAAATCTTTTTCTTTTCCGGTATTATTATAGGTCAGAACTCGGTACAAGAGTAGGGCACAATTAAAAGACTGCTGACTGCGTTTTATCTCAATAATCCCTTTTAACACAAACGGCAAATTTCTTCGCAGAGCCCTAATTGCGGATTTCAAATCGCTTTTATCTACGCTTCATTTAGTTTATTTCTCATGAACTCCCACGGTACATTTTATCTAGAGGACCCTCAATTTAAATTTTCTTTGAAATGAATATATAGTCGCCAGCACGTAACTTGGCAAGAATCGTAGATGCGCATAATTCGTTTTCGCTTGTTTTTCTTAACAGACATAGTTAATTGATTCAGGCCTGACCTTGCAGAAATCCATTATAAAATACAATTGACGTGGATATATTTAGTAACTTGTTCCACTTAGCTATTTCTAAAGAGCCATAAAAACCGCTCGGTTTGGCAACACGCCGTGTTTGAGTTCGCAAAAAGTCAATCGTCATCCTGAGGATGCCTCGTTGAGAGGTGAAACACATGTTGATTTCTTTCAGAGTTTTTATGGCTCTTTAGAAATAGCTAAGCGTTACTAAATGTATCCACGTCTATTGTATTTCTTAACAGACATGTTCAAAAATAAATTATGGCAATAACCATAGAATAATGACGTGCAATGAAAGTGTGCATTTTTTTGCTGCACTAAGTGTACATGCGCAAACTTACAATACGCCAAAACCTTGCCAAGTTACGTGCCATTTAATTAAGTGCCAATTTAATTTTAGTGTTCATAAATAATGATTCGTCACATGTTTCGCAGACTATTTCTATATAAAGCAAAATTGATAGTGGCAATATAAATTGATAAATGACATACGAATTAATGAATGTTGGCAACATTCAGTTAATGTAGTCCTAATGGGAGAGTATTTTATGAACAAACAGTACTGCATTTCCGCAATTAATTAGTCTGTGTTACCAAGATGAGGTTGAAGATGCCTTGTTGAGATTAGTATCTCGACTCGAGTTGTGGTTAACCGAGATGCAAAACAAGTATTTAGCTTTACTCTAGTTTATTAGAATACGCTGTATTTTATACAGAAGATAGCGGCGAACAGTGCAGTGTTGTTATTTGGTGAAGTAAGCTCGAGACTTATCGAACTGTATTCGTCGAGCCAATTTTCTGGTTAAGTGCGAGACGAACTCGCGAGGAGTGCAATAAGTTTTATACAATTTATCTCTGTTACATTTAGTTTTACACTCAATTTAGTTATTAATATTTTGAATTTTCACATCAAAAATTGACAAAATTTCATCGAAAAATTACATTTGAAGTGCTAACTTAGCACTTCAGGCTGTAATTTTTTGTTTACTTACTGTTGGGGTTTGGAACGAAATCATAGCGTGATCTAATATTAATTTTTGTCAGTGAACCTATTGTGAACCTATTGTGAACCTATTGTGAACCTATTGTGTTCTTGGGATATAATATACGCTATTATACCGATATAGTGCTATATTATTTATTCCTCGCCGTAATTGGACCCTTCTTAGTGAAGTATAAAATACATGGTCCTTCGAGCGGATTGGTCGGGAGTGTGTGTGGTGGTTTCCAGAGGTGGTAGTGTATCACCACCCTTCGCGTCGTTACTGGGCAGTGGATCGCTGTCCAGATCAGCCCCTTCAACGGGCACCAGGTGAGGTGTCCAGGAGTTGGAGGAGGAACCGATTGGAGCCGGGAGCAGCCAGGTGGAGCGTGGATGCAGCCAACCTGGTACCCAGCAGTCGGAGGATCGTCGCGAGGGAGGAGTTCGTCGAATAGAGGGCGCCACTTGTATGGTGCAGTGCTGCGCGCTGCGAAGAAGGCGCTTGCGGCTCGTGGTGCAGTACAGCACGCGTGCCGGCTGTGGCTCGGGTGCAGTACAACAATAAAGTGTCAGTGAGTGAAAATAAAAAAATCGTGAGTACATTTGAATTATAACTTAGATCAGGAAGTTTAGTGTTTACATCAATCAAGAATCTCAAAAGGTGCGCGTAATTTGGACTTTAAATTTAACATTAACTTTAATGGTTTTTATTAGCTTAGGACTTGTAATTGTTTTATGTGAAAAGCGGTTCTGACGGGGAATCCATGGCCGATTTTAGAACCAAATAAAAGTTGTTCCAAACACTTGTAAAAATTTTGGGATTTGTTGGATAACTTTAAACATAAAACAAATCTATTTTTTGTGACTTGTGTTTTGATTGTGTTGATAAAAGTTGTGCCATAATTGTTGCAAGATGGAGTCGTTCTGTAGTATACAGGAAGATGTTAGTTCTAAAATGATTAAGGCTAGATCAAATTTTAAGAAAGCTCCTAAAGACCGTTTAACTACTTCATATTTAGAGACACGACTTGAAAATTTGGAACAATTATGGAACGCATTTACTTCTAATCATAAGGAAATATTAAGCACGATAAAAAAGCCTGAATTGGCTAATTCGAGCTATGTTAAAAATAATCTTTATGATGAAGTTGAAGAATTTTATGTGGATTTTAAAAGTGATTTAAAAGAAATGTTATCCGAAAGAAAGTTTACTGATTCGCGTACAGATTCTAATATTTGTTCCAAAACAGAAGGGAACCTCAGTAGAATAAGGTTGCCTGAAATAAAAATTCCCTCGTTTTCGGGAAAGTATTCGGAGTGGCAAACATTCAGAGATTTATTTGTGGGTTTGGTGCATGAAAACAAATCTTTGGATGATGCACAACGCTTATTTTATTTAAAGGGTCATTTAACAGGGGAAGCTGAACAGTTGTTACGAAATATCAATGTTACATCAGATAACTATAAAATTGCTTGGTCTAAGTTAGAAAAAATGTACAACAATAAAAGGTTTCTGGCAAATAGTATAATGAAAAGATTGTTAAGTCAAAAGACATTATCGTTTGAATCGGCATTGGAAATAAAGCGACTTATTACGACTACTGTTGAATGCTTAGAGTCAATTAGTAATTTAGGGGTAGATGTGTCTTCCTGGGATCTGATTGTGATACACATAATTAGTGGAAAGTTAGATAAAGAGACCAGGAAAGCGTGGGAACTTAATGCGGCTTCAGACGCAAGCGATGAATTACCTACCTTTAAACAGTTTTCGGAATATTTAAATAATCGGTTTAGAGGTCTAGAAAATTTAGATAAGGTCGATAACAAAGACAGACATTCAAACCAAAAAGGGACTCAGTCGTTTCATGTAGTAAAAAAGTCGGTTGCATGTGCGTTTTGCTCGTCAGCCGATCATAAAATTACGTCCTGTCCTAAGTTTGGAAAGGAGTCTAATGACGCTCGGCGTAGTTTTGCTCAGGAACATAATTTGTGCTTTGTTTGCTTATACAATAATCACTCTGCTAAACATTGTAAAAACACTCTCAAGTGCCAGGTGTGTAAACGCCGCCACCATTCTTTGTTACACCCAACAGGTGTTTCTGGGTCGGATATGGGCGAAGGTAGTAATAGGGCTCACGAGGAAACCTCATCGTTGATGAAGGAGGATAATAAAACTAGTAACGTTGAAAGGGCCGCGCAAGCGGAGGGGTCGAGCAAGCCACTGGTTTCCTGTTTATCCACAGGAGGCGGTCGGAAAACCGTCTTATTAACTACTGCTTTGATCGAGGCGAAATCTAAAGACGGCTCGTATCGAATAGTTAGGGCTTTGCTGGACCAAGGATCACAGGGTTCTTTCGTTACAGAATCCGTGGTACAATATTTGGGTTTAAATAAAACTCCATCGCGACAAACAGTGATTGGGGTAGGTGGGGAGAAAAGTGCGACTGCCAAGTCCATTGTAACCCTTAAAATGAGATCTAGAATAGATCCCACGGTCAAGATAACAGTCGATGCTTTCGTCTTGAAGTCGGTCACTGCCCTTCTCCCAGCTACGAAAGTAACTAGGGTAGAATGGGTTGACTTGGCCGATGATGATTTGGCTGATCCAAAATACGATAGGCCTAATAAAATTGATGTTTTGTTAGGTGCTGAAATTTACAGCCAAGTCATCCAAGAAGGAATCAAACGAAACGTAAGCGGAACTTACTTGGCACAAAATACCACGTTAGGGTGGATATTGTCGGGTACCTTTGAGTTGGATCACTCAAATTATCCCGCACATATTACCGTCATGCATTTAAGTCTTGATCCCGATGAGTTGCTTCGAAAATTTTGGGAGTTAGAGGCAGAACCATCGAGAAAGAAAACGCTAACGGAGGATGAAAACAACTGCGAAAAATTATACGCAGATACAACAGAACGCGACAAAGGTGGCCGGTATATAGTAAGGCTACCATTGCGCGACGGGGACCCGGTCGACAAGGTTGGTGAATCGAAAGTTATTGCTGAAAAAAGATTAAAGTCGTTAGAAAGTAAATTCAAGAAAAACAGTAAATTCAAGGAAGATTATTCGAAGGTTATCCAGGAATACTTACAGCTAAATCACATGAAAAAGGTTTTAGAAAATGACAAGAATAATCCGAAAGCTATTTATTTACCACACCATGCTGTTGTCCGGGAGGATAAAGTAACGTCTAAGGTTCGCGTCGTATTTGATGCCTCCTGTAAGGGATCAAAGGGAGCTTCACTTAATGACTGTATGTTAGTTGGTCCTACATTGCAGGCGGAACTTCGGCATACGATTATGCGATGGAGAACGCACCGAATATGTCTTGTAGCTGACATAATAAAAATGTATCGGCAGGTGTTAGTTCACAAAGAAGACTCAGTACTACAAAGGATCCTCTGGAGAGAAAGTCCTGAAAAGGAAACAGAAGTGTATCAATTAGAAACGGTAACATTCGGCACGGCGTCGGCACCATATCTGGCAGTACGGTCACTTCAACAGGTGGCGTACGATGAGTGCTCAGATCAGCCCGAAATAGCCAAGATTATTCTAAACGATTTCTACATGGACGACGTGATGACAGGATCTGAAAATATAAAAAGCTGTTTTAATATTTACACGGAATTAAGCAAAGTGTTAGACAAGAGAGGTTTTCCATTACAAAAATGGAGGAGTAATAGTCAGCAATTACTGAATAAAATAAGGGATGGGAAAGAAACTACAGAGGAAGAATTAAGGATAAAAATAGATGATGTAACGAAGATTTTAGGACTTACCTGGAACTCGAACAAAGACTTCTTTCAGTATTCTGTAGAACTCCAACCGTTGACTGCACCTGTAACGAAAAGAAAAATTATCTCCGAGATATCACGTCTATTTGACCCTTTGGGTTGGTTGGCACCAAGCATTGTTTTAGCCAAAATATTTATTCAGAAATTATGGTTAGCGGGATTAGAGTGGGACCAAGAAATTCCAAAAAACTTAGTACAAGAATGGATTACTTACCATCATAGTTTGGCCAATTTGGTGAATATTAAAATCCCACGATGGTTGCAACAGGAAAGTACCAATTTGAAGGCTGAATTGCACGGGTTTTCCGACGCTTCGAAATTAGCGTATTCGGCAGTCATATACCTGAGAGTAGTGGATCACAAAGGGGATATTCACAATTCATTAGTCACGTCGAAAACGAAAGTAGCGCCCGTTAGACAAGTGTCCATTCCACGATTAGAACTTTGTGGTGCTACTCTCCTTGCTAAATTAATGGTGGAAGTAGGAGAAGTATTGAACATACCACGTGACAATTGGCATGCATGGACCGATAGTGAGGTGGTGCTAGCTTGGCTCAACGGACACCCAAGTCGCTGGAAAACGTTCGTCGCAAATCGAGTTTCTGAGATTTTAAGTCTGTTAGATACGAAATATTGGTCTCACGTATCAACGAAACATAACCCCGCAGATTGTGCATCTCGCGGAGTTTCCCCAGCTGATCTTGAATCTACGGCTTTATGGTGGAATGGGCCGGATTATCTAAGACAGCTGGTGGTGGAGTATAAAAGACCCAAACACCTTATCACACACTTAGAAGAAGTGAAAGTTCACACGACTTCTTTGGAACGTGAAGGTTTGTTTGAGTTTTCGTCATTATCCCGATTAGTCCGAGTTGTTGCTTATTGTCGGCGATTTTTAAATCTAAGGAGATCAGTAACAATCAGACATAATACACGACATTTATCCAAATTAGAACTTGAAGTTGCTCTAGAAACATGTATCAAAAAATGTCAACAAGAATTTACCGAGGAAATGGAGGATTTAAAGAGTGGTAAAGTAGGAAAAAGGTCCGGTAATTTAAGGTCTTTAAATGCTTTCGTGGATTCAAAGGGAATCATAAGAGTTGGAGGGCGACTTGAGATGTCTCAATTAAGTTATAATAGAGTTCATCCTATATTGTTACCAAAGCAGTCTTTTCTGACAGTTCTATTAGTGGCAGATGCTCACGAAAAGACGATGCATGGTGGTCCGCAACTTATGGTGACATACTTGCGTTCCAAATATTGGATTATTGGTGTCAAGCAATTGGTTAAAAAACATGTTAAAGGATGTATTAAATGCATTCGATATTCGTCTAAAGTTAGAACGCAGTTAATGGGACAACTGCCTTCGGCACGTGTTACACCTAGTAAACCGTTTCTATATAGTGGAGTGGATTACGCTGGCCCTATTAACATTCGGGTATCGAAAGGTCGAGGTAATAGGTCCTATAAAGGCTATATAGCATTGTTTATATGCATGGTCACTAGAGCAGTACACTTAGAGGCGGTCAGTGAATTAAGTACTAGAGGTTTCCTGACAGCTTTCAAAAGATTCGTGGCAAGACGTGGTCGATGCAGTGACTTACATAGCGACAATGGGACAAACTTTGTGGGAGCGTCACGCGAGTTACTCTACTTATTTAACGATGAGAAGTCCAACCTCAATCCGGAACTAGCAGAGTACCTCGCTAATAATGGCACAGATTGGCACTTTATCCCGCCCCACGCACCTAATTTTGGTGGCCTATGGGAGGCAGGAATAAAATCGACCAAGTACCACCTTAAAAGGGTTATTGGGAATTCTACACTGACGTACGAAGAGATGGCAACAGTGCTGGCTCAAATTGAGGCTTGCCTCAACTCCAGGCCTTTATCGTATGTCGAGGATCAAGATAAGTGTGTCATTTTAACGCCAGGGCATTTCTTGATCGGAGAACCACCCGTTTTAGCACCAGATTCAAATTACGAAAGGTCCAATGTGAGTACCTTAAAACGATGGCAGCTTCATCAGAGGATGATGCAAGATTTTTGGCGTCGTTGGTCGCAGGATTATTTAAACCAATTCCTGCAACGCCATAAATGGGTCAATAAAAATCCAGAACCATCAGTTGGGGAAATCGTGTTAGTAAAGGAAGACGGTTTGCCTCCAGGCAAGTGGTTATTGGGTAAGGTTGAACAGACGCATCCGGGTCTTGACGGAATTACTCGGGTCGTAACCATACGCACACAGGCTTCAGTCTTTAAGAGACCTACCTCTAAATTGTGTGTGTTACCTATTTGCCAGTAATCAGTTAAGTTAAGGTCAAGTTTAAATTTTGTTGTACTTAAGATTTGTTTTATTTATTATTTTTCTTTGTTTATTATAATGTAAAACCAAGGGTATGATATTTGTTCTGATAAACCCTATATTGTGTTAAAACCTACTACCAAGGACGCAAACTTTTATTTAAAGGTTTCCGGTCATGGTCAGGCTTGATATAAGCCGGACGTTTGTCACGGTGGGCGGTAATTAAGGACGTTTTGTCAATATGTCCTTGGTGGGCGGTATGTTGGGGTTTGGAACGAAATCATAGCGTGATCTAATATTAATTTTTGTCAAGAGTTGTCACCGCGCTCGATAGATGGCGTTGGCGTCGAATTAGATCGCGCTATGGTTTCGTTACCGCGAAAAGTGTAAGAGATCAGAATTTTATTTTTTTTGTCAGTGAACCTATTGTGAACCTATTGTGAACCTATTGTGAACCTATTGTGAACCTATTGTGTTCTTGGGATATAATATACGCTATTATACCGATATAGTGCTATATTATTTATTCCTCGCCGTAATTGGACCCTTCTTAGTGAAGTATAAAATACACTTACGGCTGTTTTTACAGCATTCAAGTTTAAAATCTGTGCATATTGTATGAAATATTTTTCTATCATAAAACAAATCCAGCTAATTGAATGGAACACCCTACAATAGCAGCTGCAAGGCAATTTTATGTAAATTTTCGCGAGAATAAAACTTCAAAACTTCACAAAAAAATTAAAACATTCTTTATCACTTACCAGCATGTACATGAATGTTCTTGGACAGAATTGCGAACCCGCTGCTGAGCCTCAGTCGGCACCGGTACGTGGTGGCGTGCACTTCTCTCCGGAAGTGCTCTGGGGGGAAGGGGGGCAGCTCCAGGGAACCGTTGGCCAGCACTCGGCGAAGACCCGCCAGAGAACTGGCCACCGTGTTATCTGGGAGCAGCCAGTCCAGCTGAGAGAAGAAAAATAAAATGTTAGACTAGTGATAATTGGAATACAAGCTTGGGTCAACTGGCGTCTGCTTGGTTACGCAGCCAACCATACATTTAGTTGGCAGCGCGACCTGGCGACGTCACCATGGCGTAGGTAAGGTATGGGTGTTACCGTTCTGAATGGTTGGCAGGTGCTATATAGACCAACTGGTCCATTCTGTAAAAACCTCGTCGTGAAATCTTAGGTAAACTGAGCTTGAAGTTAGCTGTCAATGGTGTATATTTCGAGTCGTTGAGCTCCTTAAGTTCTGAGTTGAGCTTCACGACTACTGACAAATGCTTACACTGATTGGACAGGTCCACTCAAACCTGTCTGGTTCTTTCCCCAAAATACCATTTCAGACACTAATCTATATGGTCCTCACATGGCCTGACCAAGATTATGTCTGGAATTTAAAAGAGACTGCGACCTCTGACTTTGTTTCGGCTTTGCTTCTCAGAGTAGCGAGATAGGAAACGCCGACCTCATGATCTAGCTTATTTTTATTTAATACTTTTTTTAATACGACGTGTGATTTTGTAGTGATTTCGATATCCTATTTACAAAATAATCAATTTTATTTTATTTCATTTCCAAGTATCAGATGGTTTTATAGGTTTTTACTATCACATTTTTACAGAATAGATCAGCTGAAGAACAGTCTTCAGGTATCCATAGAATTATCTTCTTTATTTCCAACTGGCTGCACAATCTATAAGCTTATTTTAGTTACTTTCTAAAAGTAGATATATACGTAGTTAGAGATATAAAATAGTAGAAGAGAGAGATAGGATAGTATATATACTTAAGATATAGTTTAATTCTTTCTTTTTATTATTTCTTTATTATCATTATTCTTTCTTTGGATTTAAGTTTTACCAAGAATTGATATTTGACGATAAATAAAGTGTTACCCTGTCCTTATTTCAAGATATACAATTACTTACTAAAATGACGACGCATTATTTGTAAAAATAAACTTCTATAAATGACAATATTTACAAATAAATTCACATCTTTTTCCTGCGTCCTCGTCAAAGGCACCGCATTATTTGCTCTCGAGACGTCACATATAAAATATACCTGATACGCAAAGGAATAAATGAAACCAATAAAAACATTCAAGTCCTCGGGTAATACTAACAAGAGGTGGCCTCTAAGAGGCCATGATGTTACCCTTTACATGTTATGTAATGTCAAATAAATCGGCAAATAAGACTTACACTCGTTTACATTACAGTAACATGAATTGGGGAGAACCCGTTTCTCCCCAATTCATGTTACTGCAATGTAAAATTAAATGTCTCATGTTTTCATGTTTGAGGGCAAAATGTAGATTATGTTTATTTGAAAAGTCTTATGAAATTCTGTAAGTTTACACTTTGGTAGAGATCTTTTTGAGATACCTACTCTTTTATATAAATGTGAGAGCAAAAAGTTACTCCAATTTCAAGTGACAACGTTATTTGTTACGACTTTGTAAAGATAAATGAAGTTTAAAGAATTTGAACGAATGTAAAGCATCTAGGTTCATTAATATTACACTTTCATGTTTAGGTACTGTGCTTGTTCTGATAGTGGATACTTCTACTACTTCTGCGTTTATTTTTCAGTAAGTTTCTATTTCCATACATAAACTCATGCCTTCTTCCCTTGTGGTAGGCTTCTTCTTCTTTCCGTGTGGTTAGTGACTAACCTGGTGTCAGAGTTTTAAAGCCGGCCATGGGCCTTTCACTTGGCATCACATGCCGCCGAGAAATATCTCTCAGGCATGCCGGTTTCCTACCGGGGTGGCGAAGAAGTCCGAAAGGGAGATCTTGGCCCCCGGCAACATGGCAGTCAGACACGCCCTCCCGCTCCGCCCAGAGCGGGAGAAGTTATTTGATAATTTCCCACCCAACAAAAAAAAGGCATGCCGGTTTCCTCACGATGTTTTCCTACACCGTTTTTGAAGCAAGTGATAATTATACAATATGCACATGAATATGAAAAGTCAGAGTTGCGTGCGCTGGTTTCGAACTATGACTTGTCAGTCCGACGGTCACACTACTAGGTTATCACTGCTTATTGTAGTAGGCAAAAACTACAGAACGCCACCTGCTAGGATCATTAAATACTTCTTTTGCTTTGTTTACTTTCATACATCGTTGCGAATATTACGCACCTGACCTTTCTGAAGAACATCACCAATAAGGTCATTATATGTCCTTCTAGGGCGTTCCCAGCGTTTCCAATCCCCCTTGGTAAATACATGAACATACCATCAAAGCATACTCTTTTCAATTCTTGATATATATCTTGTTTTCTTTTTACACGAAGAGAACGAACGAACCATACGAACTTTCAACCTATTTAAAAAGAATTTTGGTTTATGGTAGCTAACACCATAGAAACTTTTCGTTATTGTAAAATAGTGAAATTCAAAACTGTCTCGAATAAAAAACGAAAGTTAAGACATAGCGGTTTTCGTGACAGTTAATACGATACAACGTGATATTTATACCTCTCGAGGGCATGTTCGGGTTAGCTACAAGCTACGAATTCACATCCCTTGAGTGTCTTTCTCGTATCGCGCAGTTTTTGCATCCCCAACCGGGTTCTTTAAGTAAATATGTATATATGATCCTTTGAAACACATTCTAAGTTGAATGTTTTTTTGGAAATCTAGTTTTGGCCTTAGAATTTATTTTATTGAACAAACCTCCAACCTTTTTTGTGAAGTCATCTTGAATGTGAGAAAATTAGGTAATATTCTGAACCTTGTACTTTTTTAACTCGAAAGAGTTCGTTTTTGAAGGATCGTCTGTAGACCATATTTACATAAAATAGTAAGTACTTTTGCAGATAAGCATTTTACATAGGAAATGATGGGAAAGCATTAATAAATGAGGCTGACTATAAACTCCCTACAAAAGATAACAGCCACTTTTCAAAACATCAAGTGGTTTAACGTTAAAAGCCGATTCATGGCCTATTTCTATGTTTATGGACCGTTATTGGTTAAAATTAAGACTCCTGTATTTTTACCAATAATGAGGCAATGACCTTTTAGTGGTATGAGGGACAATGTGTAAAGTTCACTCATACTCCATAGAAAAGGGAGGATCCTCCGACCAGACGGGTGTTGTGTCTGGCGTGCAGATGCCCAACGATAGTAGATAGAAGGTAAAGGCCGCCACAACAGCTTTGCATAGTAGACCCTCCCATTTATGGAAGTAGCTATAACAGGTAAAATTAGCTTACGAATCTATTTATATACCCAGTTAGCCAATAAAAAATGGTACCATTGGTAAGCATTGCAGCTGTGCTGCTGGGGAGTTTGTTGACTCCCCAGCTAGACCACTAGGAAGTGGTGAGGGGTGGGCCTTTTGGGGACGGTCTTATGTAATTTTGATGTTCAAAAAGTGCTGATTCTCAGCCTAGTTTAAATAAATGATTTTTGATTTTTTTGAATTTGAAGCAAAACGATTCGTTTTTGTTTATAAGGATCGAGCATTAAACAATCTCAGCGCTCTAATCTACCGACGGGTAAAGGTTTAAAATATATACCACGACAGTTTGCGGTGCGTTTCAGGCAAATTTGCATTTTTCCGTGCCATTTAACGCGACTCGTCGAACACCCGCCGACCGGCCCGTCGACGAACACTCGTTGTTAAATTCACTCAATATAATTCACTGATTTCATGCTGACGTGAACAGTGATTGTGTGAAGAAATATCAAATTGGTTTACGTAGGTGTAGGTGTGTGAAAAATGATTATCATCCTTTTTGGTAGAAGTGAAGGTAGCTTATGTGGCAATGAACCAAACTGTTCACTGATAATGTGGTCTCGTATTTTACAATATCTTAGTAGTAGTAGGAGAAATCTTTGTTTTGTACGCAGTAAGGTTACATACATGTTTAACTCAACAACAACTTAATATTCATCAAAACCCCCATCTCTACGAAACCAAGAACTACAAAGGCTTTGTGTTTCGCATATCAAAAACCTTAGGTTTATTTCTACGAACAACGAGGTTCACAAAGTGATCTTAGCTTCAAAAATTGTTATAGTGTAGTCAGGTTTCTCGCTTGATACCTCCAGGCAAAGCCTTTACAAGCACCGTAGTCACCTCACGTAGGTACATAGTTACCCATTATCTACAGCCTTCTAATCTCCGGGAAGATAATAGCCGATACTCTGGATGTTTTTCTGTCATTTACAGCACGGAAACCTTCCTCTCTTCCCTGCGGTAGAAAAGGCAACGTCGGTGGAGCGTCGTGGTTGTAAAAATAATATAGAGTACGTTGTTGGAAAATGCAGGTAAAAAGTAAGCATGTTGTAGAAAAGAATACATGAGGAAAATAGTGGAGATCCTGAGGCAGGATTATAAGTGTTATTAAAAACATGTAGGTAAGTGCTTTTTATAGATAAGAAACGCTGACAACATATTTTAGTTTGTATATAGTTAGGTTAGATTATCATTTTAATTTTAATAGTTTGTTAGTTTATCCAGTGTTATATAATTTTTACCTCTTTGAGAAACGCTGATGAAAATACATTGAAGAAGGTATTTCATTAAGTTTATTTACGTAAAATTTTGGCATTTCTTTATTAAATAAGAAACTGCTATGAAATGCAAAACAAAGAAACACAAAACAAAACAAAAAATCAAAGAGCCACTACACAACGTTACCTATTTACGTAGAACATTAGATTCTTTCTCTCAAAAGAAAGTTTAAACCTCATTTAATTGAAACCGAAGCTTTTATTCAAAGCACGTTTCATTACGTAAAAGACAAATTCTTCTTAATTAATTAAATAATTTCTGGAGAGGGGTTTATTTTTACGTTTTTCTGTCCTAATGATGTCTTGTGTCGTTGGTCTAGGTGACCGTCACCAGCGAGGCGGTCCCTGAATATTTTAAGAGTCTCAACATTTGCTAACTGGCGCGTGGAAGCCCCCACTTGTATATTTTGTTTGTTGTTCTAATACTGGATTTACGTACTTAGTGAACCTTCGTAATGATATAGCTATAGGACTGTATAAATTACTTAAGTTTTAAAGCGACCTCCATCAGAATTAAGTTGAAGAATAATTTTCACAGCTTACTATTTTAATAAGTTAAAAAAACAGTACTTATTATTACAGAACATATAAAATTATATGTTCTGTGCTTATTATCATAAACTAGTTTTTGATATGGGAAAAATATTTAATTTTCTCTAGACAAAGAACACCCTTTTTTTTTTTTGATGGTGGGAAATCATCAAATAACTTCTCCCGCACTGGGCGGAGCGGGAGGGCGTGTCAGACTCTTACTGACTAAAACCCACCCGTGTTCCTTCGGTTGCCCTGTCGCCGGGGGCCACGATCTCCCTTTCGGTTTTCTTCGCAACCCCGGCAGGCATCGGCCCTAGTGGCGCGGGTGGAACACAACGCGCCTTCGACCCGGGCCTGGTCCTTATCGGACGGTGAGCCACCCATTGCTCACCGCCCGCAAGCCCGCGCCTACGGTGGCCGGAAATCGCCTCGCGATTCCCGACGCCCTGGGCGTCTCCTCCTGCGGCGGTTAGGGGCGTGAGGGCGCGAAACTTGCCTCTCCCTCACGCGTTCCGCCTCCTCCTTCGCGAGCATTACCGCTTCGCAGAAGGAGGTGACAGCCTCCCATTTCCTCTCGCTCCGTACCATGGCCTGAACCAGGGCCGGACGCAAGAGATCACCGCCGCCGATCGCCTCCACGAGGACACGGCGATGCTCCGCCCAAGCTGGGCAGAACTCCACCGTATGCTCCACCGTGTCCTCCGGGCGATCCACACAATGGTGACACCCGGGCGTTTCCTCCCGCCTTATCCTGTGCAGGAACCTCCCGAAACAGCCGTGTCCGGTGAGGACCTGCGTCAGGCGGAAGGTGAGGACGCCGTGGTGCCTCTCAAGTCACTCCTCAAAGAGGGGTCTTATCGCCGCAATTGTGGCGTGCCCAGCGCTGGGTTGCGACAATCGCACTCTCCATGACGCCATGAGATCCCGCCGGAGCTCAGACAAAGAACACCCGGCTTCTGAATTGAGAATTTGAAGTCAAACTCTTACTTATGGTGATTCCTTCAATCTAGCCCGCAAAATTCGATTATAAAACATGGTGTAGTTCTCTTTTTCTCTTAACTTCATTTTAAGACCGTGCATTCTAAAAGTTGGCAACGTGTCAAATAGCTGTCAAATATTTACTTTATTTTTATTCACTTGTTAATAATTAACGTATGGAAATATGAAATATCGGTCTATAGTGAACTAAAATATTAATAATGAATTGCAATTATAACACTGAATTGAAGATGCAGTAACCGTTTTAAGTCTAAAACTGGCATTTGGAGAGTTTCCACATACTTTTTATACATCTAAAACCAAATATGTTACGATCGTGTTACAATATTAATTATTGCATTTCATAGTCAATATTTTAGTTCACTATTGAGGGATATCTCATATTTCCATACAGTAATATTGCCAAATTAATCAAAACAGCGAAATATTTGACAGCTATTTGCGACGTTGCACACTTTCAGAAGGCACGTTCTTAAACCTTGCATTTGAAAACCCAAACTCATCGTGCTGTTTTACTTCCACCAACCTCACCAAGCCTGTGCCTCACTGTGGTTTGGTTTTAAATAAGAGAATAAAAAATATAAACAAATAAACTGGTGTTTATTTGAAGGGTGTCAAAATAGATCCATATACTTTGTTTTTTTTTTGTTTTCTTAAAAAAGTATCTCGCAAGGTTTGTACAGAGCATTTGACGTGTTGACGTCGAATTTTTATATTTGACAAGTTTATTGCGAAGGTATAAACATATTTTTATGATATATTTTTCTGCCTAATTTTGATGCTTCTTTATTGAAGTGAAAACTTCTTTAGACATGTTGGGCATTTTCAAGATGGGATCAAACCATCATTGAATTCGCGAAACTGTTACCGACACCTCATTTCTGTAAACGCGATTATGCTCTTTATTTATATTTCGTTACGGATCAATGTTCTATGTAAGTATTTAGTTTTCACTTCTGCACTTCCGATTGCCACTGTTTTTTTATGACAGGTATTAAATATGTAGATAAAATTGTGTTTTCTTTTCTTTTAACATTTTATATTCTCAGCCAGAATTACAGTGGGCGTTTTTCATTGTAAGTAATTTTGACAGGTACATAAAGAAATAAATATATCATTTTATTATTTTCTCAACAGTCTTACAAACTTGTAACTTATTCATGTTAGATAAAAAAGTAAATTAAAGAATCTAAAAGTTTTGAAAATAAAGTGTTGTATCGGCCAATGTTTTATTGTGAAAAAGGAATGGGCGAGTGACAGTGACAAGTATAACTTTTTAATGCAAAAAGTAACTGCTTCACCACTGTTTTCTTTTAAAAACTGCATTAGGTATACATAGAGGCACGTATTTGTACTGTAAAAGAGAACCTCATTGCTTTCAGCTCTCCTCCATTCCAATAATACCTCGATCTTTCTCTTCACACATCACTTACTGCGAATCCTTTTTCAATTTGTCTAAGAGGCGATACTTTGCTAAGAGTGCCATCAAACATGTGCTCTGTTCCGCAAGAATAATCTAAGCTTACTTAACAAAAGATTTTTAGAGATGTATGTAAGAATTGTGAGATATTCATCGGAAAGTTACAAAGCTGCTTTGAGCCATTAGTTTTTAATTTTGGAAAAAAGTATTCAGGGATTGAGATTTATCTATCCTCTACAACTGTCAAACATCACAGAACTTTGAATGTTTTTAAATATAGTCTTCGATGGGAAATCCGACATATCCATAACTACACCCTCAAATATGACCACATATTTCTGATACATGTTGTATAGAACGTGCCGTTACAATGGCGACATAAATTTACCACACGGGTAGGGCTAGTGGCCAACAACTGTCTTCAACCTGCCTGCAAGGAGTCGTGAGATACTTCGGCCACATTGTTCGCAGAGGTAACTGCAACATGGAACGTCTAATGGTGACTGGAAAAAAAAGGCAAAAGACTTAGAGGCCAAAGCTTAAAAAAGGTGGTCAGATCAAATATCTGAGCATTTGACGATACCTATCAGCGCCGCACTCCACCTTGTAACAGATGGAAAAAGACCGTTGACAATTTAATACGGAGTCAGTGGCCAGTAAAAATATAATAAGAATAAATAAATAATTAGTAAATTGAAAAATTAAAATTTTAAAACGCTCGTCGATATAGGGCTATATCTTTCTTTAAATTCACGTACTCTGTGCATGTTATTCGTTTTAATTTCATTGATGCGATGTTATGATCCGTGACTCCGGAAAACGACCTCTACGCTACAGTTCTTTAGGTTCCGCTAGTCGTTGGCTTGAACTCTTTGGTGGCGTGGCTAATACGCATGCTATTTAGTACAGTTATTTATTTATTTAGTTTTATTTATTTAGTATTTATTTATCTAGTTTTTATTTATTTATTTTTATATTTAATTATTTATTTAGTGAAATAGACGATGATTTATAACGAAAACGAGCGCATAAAATTTCATGAACAGACTTTTGGGCGTATAGATATTATGGAAAAACTACTGGATGTATCTACTCAAAATAAAATTATTTTAACTTTCAAATACATTATCTATCGCTGTACTATTTTGACATTTTTATACTACATAAATTATTTATTTACGCCCAAAGATGAGTTAAAATTAGTGTTGAAATATGGAAGTTTCGCTGCTCATAACTTTCAAACCAATTATTTTTTCCGATTCTAGTTCCATACAGGGCTAGATAATGATAAGACAATTTTATACAACTTTTAGTTTTGAACGTACATCAGCAAACGGACGAGCAATCACCATATTACGTTTGTATGGAAGAATGACCGAGTAGCTTAACCTTAAATACAGGTTTCCAAGACGTTATTTTAGAAAATTTGAAGTAAATCAAATTAAAATACCTTAAATTAATGTCGCCATTAAAACGGCACGCTAAAGAGACTTACCAGCGACAGTGCTTTGATAATTACCCATGCATAATTTTCAGTTTTTGCCGTTTAGGCATATTTTAATTATTTAACAATTCATTAATTTAATTCCTATAAAATCGAACAATACTTGGTTACAAAATGCTAACTAATCATTGCATGAATGAAATTTGATATTTATTTAAATGAACCTTTAGGCAATAAAGTCAAATTGCGGCGATAAGACCCCTCTTTGAGGAGTGGCTAGAGAGGCGCTACGGCGTCCTCACCTTCCACCTGACGCAGGTCCTCACCGGACACGGCTGTTTCGGGAGGTTCCTGCACAGGATAAGGCGGGAGGAAACGCCCGGGTGTCACCATTGTGTGAATCGCCCGGAGGACACGGTGGAGCATACGGTGGAGGTCTGCCCAGCTTGGGCGGAGCATCGCCGTGTCCTCGTGGAGGCGATCGGCGGCGGTGATCTCTCGCGTCCGGCCCTGGTTCAGGCCATGGTACGGAGCGAGAGGAAATGGGAGGCCGTCACCTCCTTCTGCGAAGCGGTAATGCTCGCGAAGGAGGAGGCGGAACGCGTGAGGGAGAGGCAAATTTCGCGCCCTCACGCCCCTAACCGCCGCAGGAGGAGACGCCCAGGGCGTCGGGAGTCGCAAGCCGATTTCCGGCCACCGTAGGCGTGGGCTTGCGGACTGTGAGCAATGGGTAGCTCACCGTCCGATAAGGACCAGGCCCGGGTCAACGGCGCGTTGTATTCCACGCGCGCCTCAAAGAGATGTCAGCAGAATTGACGGGGTCCGCTAGGGCCGATGCCTGCCGGGGTTGCGAAGAAAACCGAAAGGGAGATCGTGGCCCCCAGCAACAGGGCAACCGAAGGAACACGGGTGGGTTTTAGTCAGTAAGAGTTTGACACACCCTCCCGCTCCGCCCAGAGCGGGAGAAGTTATTTGATGATTTCCCACCCAAAAAAAAAAAGAAAAAAAAAAGGCAATAAAGTCATAATTGCAAAATTCAATGTCGACACCAATGTTTTACTCTATTGAAAGCGGTTCAATGCATGCCTACTGTAATAAATGAAACTTAATACGGGTATTATGTGTCGTTGGTATGAAAGGTCCATGAAATTCGTATCCATATAATTATTGAAATCATAATTTCAATATAATCTGCCTCGTTGGTCTAGTGATCGCTACTGCTGAGCATGAGGTCCTAGGTTCGATTCCCGGATCGGGCAAAGTGTTATTGGGTTTTTCTATCTGAAATTTCTCAGTAGCAGCCCGGAGTCTGGATTTGTGCCCGGTGGATGGCTATACGCTCGCCCCCTATTACATGGGACTAAAACATAACAGGCGAAATGAGTACCTGCTACAGGGACACCTCTGCCCAACCCTTCGGGGAAACAAGGTGTGATTTTATGTGTTTATTATTAGTGAAAATGGCAAAAGTTATCACGACCGTCATCGATTATACTTGTGACTTACATTAAAGGGGGATTTTCAGAAGCGCCCTCGGGGTATGGATTTGTGTCCAGTTAATGGCAATAGGCACGCCCCTATAACATGGAACATTTATCATGGGTATTAGTTTTTGCCCGTGGCTTCGTCTGCCTGGAGGTCGGAAATTATCCCACGAAAACGTCAGATAAAAAGTATCTTTTGTCCTCACCCAGGTCTACCTGTTTGCCAACTTTCATCGAAATCAGAAAGATAACAGACAGACAGAGTTAGTATCACATTTATAATATTCGCATTAGTATCGATCTCGCGAAATATGGGTGTACTGTACATCTCTTCTCTGTACTTATTTAGGATATTTGTAGGTTAGATTAGAAATGAAGTGCGCCACAACACCCTGTCCTCCGCCTTCGACATACAATCTGTCTCAGCCACAATTTTAAGGTCTTCGGTCCATCTAGCTGGGGGGCGTCCCACGCTAGGCTTGCCGATACGCGGTCTCCACTTCAGGACTCGTTTGCTTCGTCGCAGGAAACGCCATTGGCGTCGGGAATCGCAAGCCAATTTTCGGTCACCGTAGGCGCGGGCTTGCGGACGGTGAGAAATGGGTAGCTCGCCATCCGATAAGGACCAGGCCCGGGTCGACGGCGCGTTGTGTTCCACGCGCGCCTCATAGAAATGTCAGCAGAACTGACGGGGTCCGGTAGGGCCGATGCCTGCCGGGGTTGCGAAGAAGTCCCAAAGGAATATCGTGGCCCCCGGCAACATGGCAACTGAAGGAACACGGGTGGGTTTTAGTTAGTAAGAGTCTGACCCGCCTCCCATTCCGCCCAAAGCGGGAGAAGTTGTTTGATAATTCCCACCCAAAAAAAAAAAAAGACTCGTTTGCTCCACCGGTCATCGGTCCTTCGACAAACATAACCAACTCACTGCCTCTTCAGTTTGCTTACTCTGTAGGGTACATATGCTGAGCTATGTTGGTATGTATAGTATAGCCTTTCATGACTGCAAACCTTATTTTTTATTTTATTATATTTTTGTTGGACATTTTATGTAAATTTTTTTGACATTTGTATCGGTGTTAATGTACCCAAATTTTATTAAATTTTATTGTTATTATGTTATTGTATATATTTCTTTTCTTGACATTTTTGTGGTGTTAATGTACCCAAATATTGAATTTTATTATTAATAAAACTTCAGAACGATGGATTTGCCATTTTTAATTAATATAATATTAATAATATAATAATATATAATAATATAATATTATATTATTTTATAATTAATAACATTTCGATACAATGTAAAAATTGTTAGTGAAATTAATAAATAATAAAATAATAATAATAATAGAATATTTATTTTTGTTATAGATTGCATTACTGTAAATCATTCTTTTTCCATAAAATTACATCTAATCTCTCAAGCAACGCAATCTTTGATTGAACAAAAAGAAGCTGTCTCAATGCATTCGCTCGAGGAGTCGAGGTACTCTCGCACAAATAAGTTTCAGGGAATAATTGGCTCGTTAAGTGTACAGGTAAGAGGCGTGCACGAACTTCTTGTAGCCTGTCTCCTTATGTAGGAAAACGTTCTGTTCGAACATGGTCGGGTCAAAATTGAACACCTTTATTGGGTTTCATTATACTTTTAGGTATGGTATACTATTAGGTTATGGTACTCTCTTCGGTCGTTTTGGATTGCCGTCCGATCGGACTATGAGAGTGAGGGAAGAGAGAGTGCACGTGTGTCTGCGCAATCTTGTGCAGAAGGCTGGTCTCCGCTGAAATTAGTCGTCATGGCTAAAATTTTGTCTCTAGGTATTATTTGTACGGATAGTCTGTTAAAAAATTATCTGATAAAAGTGTAAATACTCTTAATTTATTGTCAAATGAAATCATCATACAGGTGATTTAAAATTAGAATTTCGGTTTAAATATTCAAATAATCAAATCAAAGTACTCAATTTGTTTGTGGCACTACATATTGGCATTATACGTTTTGTGATCCATTTGTTTACATTTTCATCAGATACTTTGGGAGCAGACTATATGCATATCGATCGCCAAGCAGTATAATTGCTGTACCCCGGTTTGAAGAGCATAGATCGGCCGGTGTAATAACAGGCTCTTGAATTTTTTCAGCTCAGTCTCTGGAATGGCAACGCATCTGCGATGTTTCTGGTATTGCGGAATAATAAATAGGCTGTTGTAGACGACGGTGACCAGTCACCATCATGCTTCAGAATAAGAATGATTTATTTTGTTTAAAAATATGACAGATATTTAAATAATATGGTCATATATTGTAATACACTTTATTCTTTTATCAGATATTGAACATCTGTGTCTGAACTACATAGATATAAAATATCTGTATTTCAGACATCAGTTCTCTTCCCCTGTTATAGGAAACGTAGAAATTAAATTTGTTTGACCTCTATAAACATTTTAAACACATTCGACCAAAGAGATATAATAAAATAAACATAACAAAAACATAACATCACGCCTTGTTTCCCCGAAGGGTTGTGCAGAGGTGTCCCTGTAGCAGGTTCACCCACATTTCGCCAGTTATGTTTGAAGTCCCATGTAATAAAAAAAAAAAAAATAGTATATAATATAATAAAATAATATTAAAATAAAAGGAAGTGACCAATGTAGTAGAAAATGTTTTATAATGATGGTCTGCAGTGAATAGTTACTTTGGTTTTTATATTTTCCTCATAGTTTTTGATCAAGTTCAGATTAAGATTGAACTACCATTATTAACTTTCAGTATAATACTTTTACGTCGATATTATGTTTTCTATCTTTTCATGAAGGAATAACAAGATAAGGAGGTAGAAAAACAAAGAGATTGTCTTGGAACGGTACCAAACGATAGGTGATGTAAGACCGGTGACGAAATTTCTATTGGATTTAATTCATTTTCGGTATTGAGTTTGGAACTTATAGTAAAAACAGGTAAATAAGATGCAACTTTTCTATCTAACAACAGTTTTTCAAGCGAAAAGTTCTGTGATGTTTAAGGACTATTTCTTAATGATGTTCTACTAAATTTTCTTGACGGATCGAGTGACTTTTCCAAATAAATCTCATAAATACGTCTTTGCAAGTACACACACATTCCTCCAAATCCCTCGATCAACATTTATCATCTATCAACATGACAGAAAAACCCCGAAATCCCTTTAATAAGATTTGTTTCTTTTAAGGCATCCAACACAATTCATCATGGGTATTCCATTCTCGGGCAACAAAAAGAGAACATAAAGGGATCAGCCCTTTGAAACTTACAAGTTTTATATTTTTCTTTGTACTTCCAGCTTTGATGGAAGTTCGGCTTTGTTTGGAAGGACTGGCCGGCCGTAAAGAGTTCAAGAAACCCGCCCTCGGCATTAGCTGGGGGAGGTTTTCTTCCCGTCTATGGGAGCTAGATAACAAAACAAGAAATGACTTGCTGAATGAAGTTGAGATATCAATAGAGACGGAACTTATTACTGGTTGAATAAGATGTCTTGTGTTTGCATGGGGATGCAGATGAATGATTTATGGAGGCTTATTTTTGCAGTAAGACGTTTCAGTAGGCAGGAGAAAAAAATACGTTCTAGTTTATGATAGTGATTTAAAAAAGTGAGTGAATTAAGTGCAATTAGATGTTTATATGCGCAGAAATCATAGTTGACGCACAATCAAAACTCTAGCTTTGTTTTAAGTGTAAAAGTTTACAATTTAGACAGGTATCTGATTTACCGATTTGATTTCTTTTTCTAACAAATACCTATTAACTTGCCTCTCCCTACATATTCTTAGCACATTTACTTGGCATTGATAAAATTTTTATAAGTATTCAAGTTGATTTCAATTAAAAGTCAGTAAAAGCTTATTTTAACATAAAAACTATTTTTACTATATAAAGTACATCTACCATGACCGTGGGCGAACTTCAAAGATCGTTTACTATCATTAGCTGTGGAGTGATGGCATTAGTTTCACCTTTGGCATCGGTGATCGTATTACGAAGGTACCTTTTAGAACTCTGACACATACTGCCCACTTCAACGAAAAAAGTGTATCGTCCTTTAGTAAATCCAGTCTCCTTTTACGTCTCCCACGCGTAGAAACTTGATTTACCTATCCAGGTCTATGTAAATAGATTTTTGGTTATCCGGTATTTCCACACATGTGCCTACTAAAAGTTTGTCGCCTACGGTATCTAGGGATTACACAGATGTATCCTTTGAACACCTTTTGCTTATGTAGTAGGATGGTATTAAGTCCCACGAATATTATCTACCTACTGAATTTAGGTACGAAAATCTTTTGGCTATTAAAAAAAATCGAAATAAAAATATGTTATAAAAAAGCGAAATAAAAGCATTTGTTCAATTTACTCGTTTAATGGACCATAAAAATAAGTGAAAATTTAAACAAATGAAATGTAAACACAACACAAGATATTGATAAATTGCTAAGTTTAGCGAACGAATTCAATTTTTCGCGAGACGATATGAGCATATATTTCATAAGATCAACCAAAGAAATGGACCTCGTATTATTCCTCAGAAATTCTTGGGCAATTTGTCGAAGAAAAATTGAAATAAGTTCTCTATTTGCATTAGGGGATTGCGACGGGGACCCTCTGCAAATAGGAGTCGAGAAAACTACTCGACCAATGATGTCCTCTATAGGCGACCTCTCTAACATCAACCTGGATATTACCTCATGGAAAGAATATTGCCTCACTACTCAATACTTCAGAATGCTTTTCATGTTTACCGGCGCGGAACTACTTTACAAAAATATCTAAAGTACTGTTTGAAGAACCTTGGCTAGTAAATCCGAAGCATAGCTAAATAAGCAATAAGAACTCGATGCTTAGTTGATCGCTTTTCTAATTAGAAAATTAAAAAGCGCAAATAGAAACGATACAAATGATAATACTTGTTTACAACAAGTCTTGTAAGAGACTTGTCAAAACAAATTCGTAAATAAAAATGTATCATACATGTATTGTCGTTATTTCCGACTTGTCTTGTTAACTATTATGTTAACTTTTTTTTGACAAGTTTTCTAAAATGTTTGTACAATACAATACAACGAGTCTTTACAACTTAAACTATGAACGAAAGCAGTAGATACAACAAGTAGAATACATGATTTACACTTTGGTGTAAACGCGGCGTTATTTTCATATAAATGTGGTTGTGATCATTCCGCTGAAGTTTTGCCCTTTGATAAATAAAATGATTACAAAAGTTCAAAAATATTTACTTAAGAATACAGGTAATTTAGCATTGGTCTAGATTGATTGATTGAAATTCGCTACTTCCTTCGCGAGATTATTCCTTTCATAAATCTCTTGCGTAATTTGTTAAAGAAATCAAAAAGCTTTTAGGTAGGTAGTTGAAATTCAAAGTTTTCTTCCTATTAAAATAAAGACTGCCTCGTTGGTCTAGTGGTCGCAAGCGCTACTGCTGAGCATGAGGTCCTGGGTTCGATTCCCAGGTCGGGCAAAGTGTTATTGGGTTTTTCTATCTGAAATTGCTCAGTAACAGCCTGGAGTCTGGATTTGTGCCCGGTTGATGGCAATAGGCTCGCCCCCTATTACATGAGACTTAAAACATAACTGGCGAAATGTGGGTGAACCTGCTACAGGGACACCTCTGCCCAACCTTTCGGGGAAACAAGGCGTGATGTTATGTTTTATGTAAAATAAAGTTGCAAGTTTTAAACTTAACGATTCTTATTGTACCTATAGCTGAAATTATAATTAAAACAAGAACAGCGTTTAAACGTGTCTTGTATTTTAATTAGACATAAAACTTAAGCTACTGTTTTTGGGTGATTTTTGTCATGAATTGGCTACGGAAAACTGAATCTTGAAGAATATGGTGGCAAGGATTGATGGTACTAGAAGAAGCTCCAAATAATCGAAAACGCCACCATTATTGATGACAAGTCCTCTTGAAAACGCTAGAAAGAGAAAGAATATAAAATGAAATGGCGCGCGATTTATTTCAGCGCTCCTTCAGTTTGAGAGCAATGTTGCAGTTTTTAACGCAGTACGGTACAATCGCACGTGACTGCGAGCTCTAACGACCTGCTTCTAGAATCGGCTGCAGCTCTATATTTCTCGTAAAAGTAAAGTGTTTACGACATAGCCAATTTCGAGAAAAATACTGAACAGTCGGAAGCAATAATGGTTTGATAAATAAGTACAGTATAACTATTTTCTTAATGTCCCTCGGCAAACTTTGTGTTTCGTCAGTCGTCGGTTTCTATCAGTTGCCCTTTGTACTTGGTGCAGACCGGACGGTCTCAATCGACTTGGAAGTATATAGAGTTGTTAATACTCTTTTAACTTAATGTAATTTATTTAAAAAATGGGAGGAAAGCTGCTAAAGTCGCAGGTATGAAAATAGTTTTACAGCTCTTTATAATTAACACAGAAATCAAATCAAAACAAAACAATAAAGTATTTAGTTCTGAATTCAAATTACTATACACGATAAATCTAATAATTGATGGACATGAAAATTAGTATTTATTTGTATTCGGAAATGCGATAATTTCCAAGGGACATCAAGAAAATAGTCAGACTGTAGATAGCTTTAATGAAAAACATGCTAATTTCGATAATAGTTTACCTATAGCAGACCATGGAAACAAGGCACAAAAAGGGAGGACGTATATACTTAGCATACATAACGTCACGCCTGTAATTCCCGAAGGGTTAGGCTGAGCTTTACCTATTTCACCAGTTATTTTTAAGTCCCATGGGCGAGTCTATTGCAATCAACCGGGCCTAAATCCAGACTCTGGGCTACTACTGAGAAATTCCTGATCAAAAAAAGCAATAGCACTTTGCCCGACCTGGGAATCGAATCCAGGTTCTCATGCTTAGCAGTAGCGCTTCCAACTACTAGATCAAAGAGGATACTTAGCAGTGGTGTAAAAAGGCATTCAATGATGATGATAATAGCTACGTAAGCCTATTATAGAATATGCGGGTAGTTCAAAACATATTTTTATTTAAATATACATTGTATAAGAGTCAAGAAACAAATTCATTTTTTTTAATGCATAGCTTATTTTACAATTCATTATTTTATGTTGCGTTAAAACGCGTTGTCTTTGAACATGTCGGTAGTGACGTCAAATACTATGTAAGTAAGTAAGTGCGATTTCCGCTTGAATAAAGCATAAAAAATATTTTAATTTATATGATTTGGGCCCAAAAAACCGACACAGATCAGAACAAAAACAGATAAAAATAAAGCAGTGACATGGTAAATGACATCACATCATAACCGTGACAGGAACGGACGTTGGAACTGTAGTAGAATAAAGCACAAAAAATATTTTAATTTATATGATTTGGGCCCAAAAAACCGACACAGATCAGAACAGAAACAGATAAAAATAAAGCAGTAACATGGTAAATGACATCACATCATAACCGTGACAGGAACGGACGTTGGAACTGTAGTAGGAAATTGTTGAAGTTTCATAATTTTTTCGAGAAACAAGCAGTAGTTGAATTTAACTTTTGATACTTTTGGGTTTATGTCTATTATTAATTTAGTGAAAAACAAAATTATATGCATATTCCATGTTGTGCTTAAAATAAAATAAAATTAAATAACATAACATAACATCACGCCTTGTTTTCCCGAAGGGTTGGGCAGAGGTGTCCCTGTAGCAGTTTCACCCACATTTCGCCAGTTATGTTTTAAGTCCCCATGTAATAGAAATGAAATACAGCGTTTAATATGTTTCACTACACATCTGTCGCTCAGAATACATTTTCAAATGTGGACAAATAAAAAACACAAGCACTAAAATTAATTCGCTTTTTAGGAAGCCCAGGCAGCTCGCATCATAATAGCTGAAAATGTGAAACTTCTCTGTAGTTTCTTGGACATTAACAGTAATTAATCTGACTTAAAGCAGTATGTGCATACATATATTCATCTCCTTTGAAAGTATTAAATACTCCTTTCGATTTAACGCCACTTTGATATCAAATGAACCACTCACAATTCTCAGAAAAGAGACAATATAATTTAAATTACCCATATAGCAGCAGAAATTGTACGGAAACAAAATTGATAGGATCAATTTAAAGAGAAAGACGGCGTGCTTCCAAAACTTTTGCAATTACACTCGTCTCGCGTCATTCTAGTTAAACAATAAAGTTTAATACAACATTGAGAAGGCTTTATCAACAGTAAGAAATGTTTCCAAATGTTTTTACAATAAGGCCTGTCGTCTACGACGCACCTAATTAAAAAAGTAATCAGTTACAAACACACTCATTGGTGATAAGCAATGAGTAGTCAGAATGTCACAGCATTAGTATTTTAATGGCGCATGGGGGCGTGGCGGTCTGTACAAAACGCGAAGCTACCATTCACATTAAAAAATACGTTAGTAAGGCGCGTCGTGCACGATGGGTTTTACTGTTTCCAATTACGAGCTGTGTGTGACTTTAGAAACGTTAATTAATACTTAGTATATTTGCACTAAGACTTAGAAGGAGATCGCAAAACAAGTTACTAATACAAATAAGAAAGTTGTAAGATACGAATTTCAGGAAACGCGCTGAAAACACTATCTCAAGTGTAAACATAAACTCAACCAGTATATTCGTCGAAGTATGGAATAAGTTGGTAACTAAGATATTGTACGACTGTTTCAAGTTGTGATATCATCTGTTTTATAAGTTACAGTTAACGGTGCTATCAAAAGTTTGGCTTATTCTGTTACGTTCTTGTGGAAAGATTCAATTGACATCATTTCTTTCTTAAGCTTTAAGGAAGGTCCACAACATTTGGGTTATAGTAAACCACTTCATAGTAAAGCTATTGCTAGCTAAGCTAAATTGTATGTATCTATCACATAATTAAATTGATCGTTGCTTCATTTTTAATTATTTTTTCCTATTGTATAGTAGTTTTATTCTAGGTGAATCGTCTTCACATATAATTATTTAACTAATGTACGTACTTATACAAAATATTGTAAAATATTTAAAAAAAAAACGGTGAAGTTTCTTGCCCATCCTTCCCCATACGAAAACTACCTTTTGTTAGGGGCGACTAGAATCAATTATATTATTTTATAAATTTGTACGTTCAAAAGTGCCATAGGTACATGGGCCTATTTGAAATTAATGAATCTACATACTGGTCAAAATCTTAACCCTCCTTTTTACTTCGCCGTAGTCGGGTAAAAATAGCCACAAAAAGACGTATACATGAAGCTATTTTAATTATTATTTATAACAAATGTTCCATAATATTGTACCAACCAATTGATTAGTTACAAATCATAAAACCGCAGTAGATACTGTTTTGTGCTTTAAATTGGAAGAATATGATCTCCCAACTTGTTCTTCTCGTGTGTTCTCTTTCTTTGCTTCATGTTTGCCGCAAATAAACGTATTTACTTTTTTATCCTATACGTTGAAAACAATAAAATTAAGTGTTATGCTTATTTACGCGCTATGGTTGCAGAGCTCAGTCCTAACATAATAAATATTTCTCACTTAAGTACTATGCCATAAATATGTCTACCAACAAGATTTCGTTTTTATTACATCGATACAAAAGGTAATACCTACTTACCGATACTTATATTACATGCATATGGAATAAAAGCATGTGTTCATATGACACAAGGCTTGTTGAGTGTATTCGTGTAATATTATCTGCATACGTCGCATTCGTTGAGAATGTCATTTGCGTAATGAAGCTAAGGAAATATGAAAAGCGTCTGGAGCGTTGTACCAATTTCAATTACAAAGGATTTGCAGAGCAATGTGCCGTTGTTACTGAGCAGTATTTTTATTTTCGGTTTGTGATTTCATTTGTTTATGAAAATTGAGTAATATAATAAGTACTAAAATCAGCACAGTAAAGATCTACCACGGTAATTAATATAAAACGAGCCATGGGATTTCCCATTGGTAAAAATGACGGACTTCCATAGAAACTTCCATCCCCTATTTAACTCTTTCTGGAGATGATTTTCACAAATCCTTCCTGAGCCAAAGAGCCCGTGGCGATCATTGCTCTATTCTTTAAGGAACTCTTATTTAAAATATCTTGCTTAGAAATTAGGCTGTGCATTGTCTGTCAGTGAATTAATGAAGAAGATATTAAATATAGGCTAACCGCTTAACTGAGTCCGCCTGAGGTAGCTGCGCGGTGTAGGACGGGTGTGGTGGTGTCGTGATGCAAGAGCTCAGTGTTTCGTCAACTTGTGACAACTGTCACCTCTCCCGCACCGCATATGAACTCAGGAAGGGACTCAGTTAAGCGTTCGGCCTATAGATACTATCTATGCGTGGGAATGCTGAAATTTACGTATGGCACACCCTGAGTAAACTGTTTTATTTTCTTTTTGTACTCAATGATAGCTACTTAACACATGTAACTGCGTACTACTCTGTATAAATTGGAAAATGTATTTATTGATAGAGCCCTGCCACCCATAAAACAAGTTTAATCTTAGCTTGGGTGCCAGTGGAGATATTAAGTGATATATGCAATTTAAAAAAAATGTCTTAATATTTATTACCTATCGCCGTTATGTAAATTGTTTTGGAAATAAAGTTAAAATTATTTATTTACAGTCAAGCTGCCTTGCTGACTGGCTAATATTTTAACCTCGATATGAGCTACCTATTCTTTAAATTTAAATTCGTGCCGTTACGGGAGAAGTTTATTTCGATCGGATGTACTTTTATCTCAAAATTTATAGCATGAAATATTATCCTACGTACGCGTTCTGCAACGCGAGGAAGCTCGCAATGCATTTGGAGATTAAGAATCGATTCCGCCGAACAATGACTAAAATATCGGCATCGGCCTTTGTTTCAAAACAACTGGTATTATCAGAACAGTTCAGTTCGAGTATTTCAATGGTTCAATTTCTTAAAAGCCGTCGTGGTACTTCATTAGTTTTCCTCCGACATCTGCGACCCGTATTCATGATTGTTTGGCCCGCGACTCATGCCCTGCATTGCCTGCCACGCTTTTACACCCTCTTCATTAATAAAGCTGTATATTCCGAATTTACGGCTACCATTTCGTATTTTTTTTAAATCTCTTTATTTTAACATATAAAACCTGAAAGTAAAGAACATTTGAAGCTAACATAGGTCTCTGTTTTTATTTGAGAATTTTATCATGTGATCCTAACGTGAATAAGATTTTATGACGCATTTTTGAATTAATATTTCAAAGTAAAAAGTGTCTGCCCTCTTTTACAAGCGGTTCAAAATTATGCAGGTCAACGAGGCTGATACCTATAATTTTTTTTTTCTCAGTTTAAATATACGTAGTTATATAGTAGGTACCTACATTAAAGTAGTCTACTCATTTAATGTTTTGCTTTCCAGCATTAGCGAAATGGCCGACAAATAATGTTCACAATGAAAAGTTTGGGAATTAATTGTAGAATTCTGGCAGGCTCCACATTGAACAGGTAGCGAGCATCCCGGGAGAGCGTTCGCAGCCAAATTCCGGCAAACTCCACCAAACTCCGGCTGAATGTGAAAACTTTGGAGGAAATTCTCGCAACCGACGAGTTTTTGCTTTAATTCGTATAACTAAAGACCCGTAAAGATTCTTTGATTAAGAAGAATTGATAACAATGCTCGTAGTTTTAATGAAATTTCTGAAAACTTGACCGTCTGTTTCTTAGTATGGAACTACAAAGCGAAACAGTAACAGTACTGTGATTATGTTGTTATGGCCTGAGCAGAGGCACTTAGTTGCCATGTTTTCCGCCTTTATGGGGCAATCAATGTCAACACCTGATACCACCTAAAGCCGCAGTTTCGTGCCATAACAATAGGGTGTTTTGTTTAATATTTGCCATGGAGGATAATTGGGGTTATAATAATAATTGTATCGCTTCTCGTTTGCTGTGAAAATATACGTGGACATTAAAAATAAATATTATGTACTAAATGTGAATGGAGACGGTTCTGGAGGTCAGATAGGCAGTCGCTCCATGTAAAATACTGGTATTCAGCTGCATTCGATTGGACTGGAAACCGACCCCAATATAGTTGGGAATAGGCTAGGAAGATTGATACCTATTCCATTTCAAAAAGGATTTTGCAATATTTTCTCGATACTATAAGCAGCTGCAATTTTGCATATCATCTCAGTAAGCCCAACTCGTTAACGTAATGAGCAAAGATGAGTTTACTAGGCGCAAACCAACACGAACAGAACGTTCCTATTACGTATATCTTTATTTCCCTGTTGGGTCTCTGACCGTAAACTTCCGAAGTTTGCCGAATGGAAAAAGTTTATTTATATTTGAGTTGGGGAAGCTGGTTTGTGAATACTAAATCGGATTGGTACAGGATGCGAAGCTGCGCGTTATATTTCATACTATGGTATGCGTTTCTTGGAAATATGTACCGGTGTGGAAACAAATTAATAGCATTGGGGATTACCAATTTGCTTACAATATTCGGGGAATGTAAATATTGAATGAAAAGTTGACCTTTTTTTTGGGCGTGATATTATCAAATAACTTCTCCCGCTCTGAGTGGAGCGAGAGGGTGTGTCAGACTCTTACTGACTAAAACCCACCCGTGTTCCTTCAGGTGCCCTGTTGCCGGGGGCCACGATCTCTCTTTCAGTTTTCTTTGCAATCCCGGCAGGGTGAAAAGTTGGCCTACCTTGATGTGATAAAAGTAGCTTAAGTTAAAAGTATTTTTTGTTCGTAGGAAAAGTTTTATGTTGACTCTTAAATATGAAATCTTAAATACAATATACTTACAATCTAACACTAAAATATACAATATTATATACAAGTATATATTGGAAAAAAAGTTTTTAAAGGTTTTTAAGTTAAGCAGTCGAAGATCAAATGGTAAAGACTTTATTACAACGGTTAAAAATCTATACAGCTATTAAATTAAAACGGTATTTTTTAAACGCGTCTATATATTGCACAACGGATTTTATTGAGACCATCCATCCCCAAACAAAAGCTCTTGTGTCCAAAAACATCGCAATAGAGCTGCGAGCTAAATTCAATTTATTAAAAATGGCAAGTTCCACCGCGGTTTCCATTGTATAAAAAAACCTAACAAAATATACATAACATCACGACTGTAATCCCCAAAGGTTTAGGCAGAGGTGTAACTATAAGTACACCGACATTTCGCCAGTTATTTTTAAGTCCCATGTAAGGCCTCGAGACTATTGACTCAGGGCTGTTACTGAGAAATTCCTGATGGAAAAACCCAATAACAATTTGACCGACCTGAGAATCGATCTCAGGACGAATACTGACCATGAGACTTAGCAGTAGTGCTTGCGACCATTAGACTTAACAAAAGTAGGGAAAAATATCCATATACGTCGTATATAATAATATATAAACGCAAACAGTAAGTAAATGGGTCAAGTTGACACGAATATCTCACGACGCGATAGAATATCTGGCCGAAAGGGATTTTGTTTATTCTTTTGCGAAAGAATTACGAGGGAGGAAACAAATTGGGAAGTATTCCGTTTAGTCGCCCACTGTCTCCAATTTGTTATTGCGCCTCTCTCCATTAGTTACACGCTCCTCGTTTGATTCCTACGGTACAAAGGAAGGGTGTTATGCAATATGAACTTATCTATACAAATATAATAAAGCTGAAGAGTTTATTTGTTTGAACGCGCTAATCTATGGAACCAGATCCTCAAGAATTGGAATAAATTAATAGCCCAATTCTTGAGGAAATTTATAAGCTATTTAACATCACGCTACGGCCTTTAGGGGCCGAGCAAAAAGAGAAAAAGAAAGAACGCTAAGCGAAAATAAAGTAATTTGTAAATAATCCGATTTCATTTCAATTAAATGGCGCACAGCTAGTTCCCAATAAAACGTAATGCGAAAATCGAACTTCTGATCATTTCGTTTGAACCGGTCATTTTTATTACGATGTTTTTACGGTAACTTGGCGAGTTGTCCTTTGTTCAGCGCGAAACAATTAGATGGTACCTCGTTTATCTTTATCGGTAAATGCTAGGGATGACTAATGGGAATACCTGATGATAAGTGATTACGGTCCCTAGGTCGAAATAATAATGTTTTTGTACCTTATCTGCTAAATTCTTTTAAATTTTTATTTTAAAGCCGGAAAAATATTATTTGCGTAATAGGATTAGGTTTGCGGTTAAATGTCATTTTCTCAGCCAAAATAATTTGCTTTTACAGAAATATTTTTTTCGTTTTAATTTCATAAAGTTATTAAGTTTAAAATGACAATGGCGTCGTCTCACAAAGTTGGAATCCCTTTATTATTTCTTAAATTAGTTATACCAAAGTAACACAGGCTATAAACCTAGTTCGTCAGCAGATGCTAATAAATGGCAGGGTTGAAAAAAAATAACAGTTTTTTTTTTAATTTAGCTATTTATCGAATTTATTATCAACACAAATCGATCAGATCTAATGTAATAAATTTTTAGACAATTTTAAAATTTACCTAAGGAAACATTGACAAAAAAACGATCAGAATAACATAATAATCACAACAATGTATTATTTAGTACTAATTAATAAACTATGTAATCTGTGAAAACACTTCTTTTTTTTGCAATCAATATATGTCGACAAGTGAAAAGTATGGATATAGGTACATGGACTAGGTAGGATGGACTATATTCAAATAAGGGGAATCCCCAAAATAGTTGCGGGAAATTACTTCATTTCGACCGGCAACGAAGTGTATAAAACTATCTAACCTTTTTAATTTCTTTTCGAGCTATTTCAAGCCCTAAAAATGTATAGCTCTTCATTTATTTCATTTCATTAGCGATTTAAAACCATGTTTTTTTTCTTAAGGCTTAAAACATTATTTTAAGCTTGTTTTATACTGTGATTTAAAACACCTAATAAAAACACTGTTTTATTTCAAACTGTTTTAAACACTGTTTAAAATATGTGTTTTAAAACAACTTGTTTGTTTTATACCAACCCTGATAATTGGACACAGTTGTTACTAAATTACTTTTAAGCATAATAATTTTAAGTAGCTAAAACAAATTGTTACATGTTTACTATTTCTGGTCTGGTTTCTGGACTTGCTTTGGAAACTTTTAGTAATGGGACAAAAATACATGCAATCTTCATGATGATGATACAAAAAGACCCTATGAGACCAACATCTGAAATTCGAAACTCAGCTACTAGTTAGCGCTATCGTAAGATTAGTTTTGAGATGTTCGGTTCAAGTTCGATGGGCATGAAACCCCGTTTGGACATAAAAGTTTCTATCCACCTTCTACATAAAATCAAACGAGATTAGCTGGCAAAACCCTACGAGCAGAGTATCATTATCTAATGAGGAGAAACACAAAAAAAAAAATCTAAACTACTACAGCTGATGACAGGTTTATCGGGGTCCCGGGTACCCGGTATAATTACTAGAAATTACGTGCGTAGAAAAAAACTTTTTATCGTACACTGTGGCGATTTAATGGTGACATTAATTTAACACACGTATACGGATTAGCGTTTGCTTTTTATGGAGATAATTTAATTAAATTATTGGTTTATTTTCAATTTTCTAAAATAGCATCTTGGTGCAACCTGTACTTAACAACTGTAGCGCAGAGGTCATTTACTGGGATCACGGATCATAATATGGCAACAATGAAAATAAAATGAATAAAATGCAAAGAGAAGGGGAATTAAAGGAAAGAGAGAACTCGATGTCGGCGAGCGTTTGAAAATTTTAAATTTTCAGTTAACGAATTATTTTTTCTTATTATATTTTTATGATTACTGGCCACTAGCCCTGCCTGTGTGTTAAATTAATGTCAGCATTGTAGCGACACGTTGTATATATCGATACCCATCTTATCTGTCTAGTTTCGCCGGCTAATGTAATTTGACCCTGTATTTGAAATTCGAACGAAAACATTTTCGTACTAGAACACCCTGTACAAGTAGCCTCACCTGGTAATCCCCTCTGGTGGCACAGCTGAGTAGGGCCCCGGTGTCGTTGGTAAAGTCCACGTGGTGCGGCGGCTCCAGGATGCTGGGGGCCCGCCGCGGCTCAGGGGACGCTCTCACTGCTGCAACAAGAAATAGTTAACGTTAGCACTTGGGACCGTAGAAAGGTTAAAACTGTAACGTGCCTTCAACGAAGGGTTTTTCTAGTTTTTTCCACGCAGTATACAAAACAGTAGGACGTAGAAAATATTAGTGGTGGTCAGTAAATACATAATATTGTTGACTTTCTCGTGTTGTTGTTTAAGTGCTATTAAGGAAAACGCCCAGCTTATATCATCGTCATGTATATTTATTTTCCCGTTCTTCCTGACAATTACGCAAAGCATCATTGAATTTTAATTTTTTTTAATGAAATGTACAAATAAAATCATAATTATTTTTGCTGGTTACTTTTTTCATGAACTCGATATTTCTTGTAAAAGAGCTAGGAGACTTTGAAAAGAGATATAGCCGATACGCAAAGACAATATCGAGCAAACGATGTAAGTAATTGACAAAATAAAGAAACGCTAGCCCAAAAAGATTGGTGTCTTTCAACTAAAACGTTGTGATTAACAGTGCCCAGACATTTAAACTTTTATACAAAAGAAAAGTACTTACAGTAAATTTCGAATTATCACAAAAACAATGCAAACAGAATTCTCTACAATACCCTCCATTTGTTTCTTTGAACAAACTACCCAAGTTTAACTAACCTACGCTCAGTTAAGTCATTTGTAAAATGATAAAATCTGCTTAAATGACTCCCGCATTTGATAGCACGAGTCGTCTTGCACTTAACTTATCGATTTTATCTATGCAAACTTAAACTAGTTCCTTGGCTAGACACAATGGGGGCTTAAGGCGGTTCTGCACGTTGTCACGTAGTGTGCGAGAACGTCGTCTCGGCGTAATATAATAAGGTCCCAAAGTTCGCATTAAAGCGGTGGGTAGTCTCGCACTCCGTCCACTCATTTGGGGATGTAAAAATTGTAATAGATCCCTCGGGCGGGATCTGTGTGAATGTGACGTGACGGGAGACTCCTAACAACTTTTTTGTTGTGTAGATTCTGAGGACACGTACCGTCCAAACATCGTTCGGACGTTTCATTAGGTGCGCGGAATTCAGAATATGACCAGACAAAAGTTTGGACATTTCATTAGGTATAATAATAACGTCCCGAAATATCATACCCCTTTGCAACCGGGAGCTACAAAACTCGCATAGATCGGCAAAAACTTAGTAAACGTTTTAAAACTGCTAAAGCGGTTCTGGAAAAAATACTGAAAAAAATCTCATGACAGCTGGTCTTCAGCAATCAGACCCTCACGTTCGTGAGGTTCAGGAATAATTTGCTAGTCGCACGATCGTGAGTATGTGTAAATAATGAATGATTTAGTTCGATAATTCACATAAATTAAAATAAAATATCAATATTTATGTTCCGTATTTACTTTAATCAGTCAGTATTATAAGAAAACTAAAATTATTTAATAAAATCAGGTATTACAAATGAGATCTTCTTAATTTCTACAATCAGAACAAAAATAAAACACAAATAAACTATAATCACTTCAACAATGAATGAGATCAACAATCAATTAAATCGGTATTTGTATTATTGTGTATGATAAGTCTTAAAACAATTTTTATCGCGAGATAAACATAAATACACGTCACATTTTTCACACCTAATTTTAGAGCGACTGCTGCAGGTTTCCAACCTACAGGTCCTCGGCGCTTTTATGTCGTCGCTGGTGGGAAAATGCTCGTACCCATCATATCGTTTCTCTGCTGACGGTCTATTCGCTGGTCTATATATTTTATAATCGCGACGAGGGACTGACAAGTGGTCATCATCTTCACTGTCCCTTCGAGCTCTATCTGGACAGCAACATAAGGCATCGGCCACATCCAAGCGGAAATGGAGGTGTCTTTTCTGGGATAATTGTTACTCTTGCAGTCGTTTCTATACAGCCTCCAAGAGTTCACCAATGCGAGGTCTAAAAAGTGCGTTAACACTTTTAAGGTCCATTTTTTTGTTTTGATGAAGGTTCTGTAATATTCCATCTGTTGATCGAGTACATCGACTCCTCCCATGTATTGGTTATAATTTTTTACTACTTTTGGAGCAGTAATATCGACGTACTGCCGAATGCTTTTATCCCACCTTTTCACAACTGTCGTCGCACCGGAACCAGTACAGTTGGATGCAAGTAATACGGATTTGTTATCTTTCCACTTTACTATTGTAACAGGTTCACAAACAAAATGTTGACTTTCACCACGAGCCATTTGAGAATCCGTTTTAAATTTTATTGTAGCTCGGTCAGGGATACGATTTAGCATTATTGTCCCCGTAGAATGCAGATTCAACTTGTTCATTTCTTCAATCAAAGGAACGGTGGTGAAATATCGATCGTGGTAAACACAACTGCCAGGGGGAATACTCTTAGCCAAGTGTAAGATTACCGAAGGACCGAGACCGAGATTCGTGTCACCAAACATAGTTCTTGCACCTCTGTAAATATCAAAATCTAACATCAACCCTTCACTAGTGGTGAGGACGAAGTTTTTCAACCCCACAGGCCTGGGTTTGTTCTTCACAACCTGACGTAGTTGACAACGGCCTGTAAATGGTATCATCTGTTCGTCAATTGAATAAAATCCCGGCACCCTCTCTAGTTTATTACAGGCACGCTTAATTTGATCGATCATAGGTTGAACCTTCCATAGTGGATTATTGATTTCAGTCGCAGGTGGAGAATCGGACTCAACTACGTGTAGTGCATTGCGGAGGGTAAGGAACCTGTCCCGTGACATTAAACTGCTGATGATTTCCAACCTAGTACCAGCCCTCCAATACATAGGCAGTCGGGGGTAATGAAGACATCCCATGAGTATTTGTATTGCAACGAGCTTTGCAATCTCACTGCTTGTACTTTTCAATTCACGGCCAGTAGTACGTAAGTAATATAAATTAGTACAGTGAGCCATCTTTTCTGTAAACGCGTTATCTATGTATTCACGAAAGTATTCGATGGGACGCCTTACTGGTTTTGTAGGCAAGGGAAGATAGTCATGCAGTTTATCTACGAATGGAGCCTGCTTCCATATTCTTTTCCTGCTACTTGGTGTGGAAGCAGATCTTCCTCGACTACATGGTGTCGACGTCGATCTTCGTCCTCGAGTACTTGTGGTTGATATCGGTCGCTCAGAAGATACATGTACTGACCTTTGTCGATGTGATGACCGACGTGACGTGGATGATAACGATGGGCAAGGCGGCTGCATAGTTGATGGAGACTGCGTCCTCGACGGAGTAGGATGTTGCGCATTCAATGAAGCAGGAGGTTGCGGCGCCGATGAAGCTGGGGGTTGCGGCGCCGATGAAGATGGAGGTTGCACCACCGGCGGAGATGTCAATGGTATCGTATGGTTAATTATTTCTTCATCTTCGTTAGGATTGTCACCATCGGAGAGATCTTCACTATCCAATTGAGCAAACAGGGTATTTGGTTCAAAATCCAATTCGTACTCGTCATCCTCAAAATCTTCAATCTCCGATAGATTTCCGTCCAGCAATTGATCTAATATTGCTTCATCCGTAATTCGAACCCCTAATAAAGAAGAAAAGCCCATTTTAACACACTATGGAACCAAAACAACAAATAAAACACAAAATAACAAAATGTAAAAACTTCACGTGTTACGACCGATGTTGCATGATCGTGCGTGTTCAATTTTGACAGAAAATTATTACAAAACTGATGGTCCAATTAGCAAAAATCTGATGACTATGTCTGAAGAAACATATATTTAACCAAATATTATCAAATAATATCAAATATTCCAATACAAATACTAAAAATCGATCTACTTACGTGCGGAGGCGCGGGAATCTAAAAACGCATCCATCCCTCACTCGGTTTTCGACGAACTGGCAGGACAAAACGTGCGCGCACAATGCAAAACTATTTTTTTACTCATTCTTACATAGACTCACGAACGATCGGGCTAGGTTGCGTTCGCAAAAGTTGTTTCAAATTTTGCCTAGAATTTAGTTAAGTCAAAACTCACGGTCATTTCAACTCGGGTGGAAAGGGATACAGTCAAACATTTTCAGCTTTCAGTGAGTTTCAGTTCAGTCAGTTTACATAGTACAACGAGAGTTGTTTCTGACTGAATTCAGTGCAAACATAACACAGGGAACACTCAGTACCCAGTAATTTGACACCGATGTGAAATTATTAACGGACATTACAGTCTAGCGTTACTAGATTAATTGGATATTTAGAAACATACCGATTGCAGGCTGGTAAGAGCAATTCAATTTGTTCGTTTTTAATTTATTTAAACATAAACTTGGAATTGAAATTCGAAAGTGACAGTGATGAGCCTTTGTTAATCCTTTATTGTATTTAGCATTTTCTTTCCAAAATAAACAATTAATAAAGTAAATATAATACACAAAGTTTCAATAATGCTGATCACTGAGTAAATCAAAAAAACATTTTAGATTTCTCCTATTTTTTTTTTTTGTCACGTTTTTCTTTAATTTCAGAAACTTATTTTGCGAGAAAACTTCGACTTAATTAACTGTGCTTCAGAGAAATTCACTCTATTTATCTGTTAGTTAAATTGTGAAATGAGAAAGTAAATTATTATCATTTATTTCCATTCACCCATCCTGTGGTTTATCAGTCTCAGTATTTCTCCGCGTGGTATTTCCATTTTGTTTGTAAATAGACTGAAACGTATTACTGGCCAGTCCGACTCATTTGCCGTCAGCATACATCGAAATAAAACCTTTTTACCGATGAACCTCGATACTGCAGACGGGTACACAGTAGGTGATAGGAACCTGTTTACGTATAGCCCTGTATACAATGGCCCACTCGTAGGCGGTCACAAGCCGCAACGTTCGATTTCCGTTTAATTTCGCGACAACCGCGACTGCCTGCCTGTCTGTCTGTCTTCATATACAGCTATAGGCGTTCCATTGGCGTCGCAGTTGACTGATCGTGTTATAATTAATGAATTGAAGCGAATAGAGACGTCAGGGGACGGTTATGGGAGGATATGCGCGAGAATTGGTTTGTTTATTTATGGCGGGGTGGTTGGATTTACGATTTTACGATGTTAGTTGTAGTTGTAACTTTTGTTTCAATGGAAGCACAAGAGCATACTTATTTCTGCAAGTCATTTCGAATGAATGCATTAATGTAATAATAAAGATCTTTGCTAGAACTATTATCTAATATTGATGTTGTTATGTCACAGTTACGTAAACTTGTTTCAAAATGTTTAGCAAAAAAATCAGTTCACGTTCTAAAAACAAGTATATAATTTATCGTACATTTAATTGCGTTAACCATTAATAAACGAGTACAATAAACACACTGTTGACAAACAAACTGGTGTTCAAACAGGCAGTAGATATGTGAATAGACGGAAGCTGCACAGACAGCCTGTATCTGCTTCCGAAGCTATTTCAACCCTTGCCTACAGACTGGTGCATCCGACTACACCACCGACACTTTACAATAAGGATGTTACTTCAATCACCTGTAGCGTTATAGGGTTGATAGTGGAGCAGTGTTGACTTGGCTTAGAATTTCTATTGAAAGCCGAAGTATTCGCGGCATTATATTTTTTGGGAATACATCTGCATTTTTTTACTCTGTTCTACGCAGAATACAATTACAGTGATCTTTATTTTCGTTAAAATAAGGTTGCTGTTGGGTTGAAGTCTGTCAAAATCTCATTGGTCTTTATTTTCGTAGCACTAAGGTTGCGGTTGCGTTGCTTCTGTCAGAGGTAAAATAGCAGTGAAAGGATTGCAGACATATCTGTGAGTATCCAAAGTGACATTCTATCTTTTCTTCATTTGACATCGCGCCGTAGAAATATTTTTACAATCTGTCAATTTTATCTCGTTTCTTAAATCTTTTTTACAATCTCATTTCAGTCTCAGATACTTTCTTCAGTTGCCAATTGCTAATGAATCAATTAATCTACGACTACTAATTAATTTAACTGATAAAGCGTAGGGTTTGTTGATATCACTTACAAATCGTTTATTGGTTCATAAGAAAAATGAAAATTAGCCGTGGAAGTGTTACCGAAATACCTATGAACTGTCAAAACACGTAAAATCAAGTAAGTAATGTATGAACTATCAGTCTGCTTTTATAGACATTACCTACGAACAATAATAATTTATCTTTTCACCATAAAAAAACCTCATACTCTCCTTCCGTTGCCACAATTAGTAAGTGCAATCAGTTTTATAGTCTACTACTTTTTGCAATGCAAATTAATTGAAAATTTTCCTTCTCTAATTGCGGCATTTATAAAATGGAGATCACAGGGAAGGGAACAGAACGCATTTTGCAACATTTCTTTTATCTACATTTGTTTTGCTAGCTCATAATGTTAGTTACCTACCTGTGTGTGTATTTTGCTGAGTAACAAGGAAACTAGAGCTTAGAAAGTAATGGGCATCTATTTTTTTGCTAAAGCTTGTGCAACCCCTTTGTGCTTGTTTAAGATTACAGATAGCATTGTTGTTCGGATATACCAAGTATTTATCTAGGCTCACTTTAAAAATTCATTGCAATCTTTTAGGAGGTGAAACTCTGAAATATCATTTACCTCAAAGTTAATCTCTTTAATCTAACTAAAGCTAAACGTTAATGTTTACAAAACTTAAATAGGTACCTATTTAACCTTTGAGTTTGTTTCGGACTTTCTTCTCAGAGTAATCGGATAGGAAACGTCGACCTCATCTAGTTCTGAAATATTATGGACGTGTAAAAGTATTTGGACAAACCTACTTACAGAAATAAAATCATTTATCATTATTAAGGTAAATGCCAAGTTTACGTGAATGGCTCTCTAGCAAAATTCTGCCAAAAACACCAACCAATTTCGTAGATAATTTCGTTCGACAACCACATAAATCATCAATCGGATTTGTAAGAGTTCCACGCTCACCTTTTACAAAGAAACCGAATAATGTAAGCATACTATAAAATGTCATCATAAAATAGATAGAACAGTATTTATTAGGGTTCGAACGAAGATTAAAATCATTGAGATGCTATTCATAGTGCTTTATCTTGAAATAATGAATCTTGGTAAAGTAGAAGGTTAGGTACATCTATTATGTGTCGTTGGCAGAAGGGATTATGACGTAAAGTTACGAAGATCCCTCAATCAAGAATCACCCTTTTTTATCTATGGCAACTCGCAGTTTTGACCACTAAGGTCTGGGCTGCTTAACCGGACTTTTCTGTGGGTGCCTTAAGCTCCTACACTTAGAGTCTCCAGCCAGGAGCAAGTAAACTGTTCTAAATTAAAATTAAGCGAACGCTCGCTAAGGGCACCCTCTGTGGGGTACGAACGTCGGCTTAGGGCGTCGCTGGAGGAAGGACAGCAACAGGGGACAGGCTGGATCAAAATTTGATTATCATCATGATTATTAAGCGGGGTATTTAAAGCTACGTGCTCAGCTACAACAACTGCTGGCACCTCATTTTCGAGCAAGGGTCGGGGAGGCGTATCATTTACACGGAGGCGCGGTCGCGATCGCAAAGGACCTCGGCGGCGAGGTCGGAATGACGGGAGGCGTCTGTGATTGTGCACTGTACTGGTGGCCATATTCTTCTCCTCACCCATTTTATCACCTTAGCAAATTAATAGAAGACTAGAGTTCCTACAAAAAAGATTGTATGGGGTATGACTCCTCCAATACAAATGTATATCTTGCATTTAGTTTGTCTTTAAAACAGCATTCGTAATGTAACATCCATAACTCGTTATAATATTTTGCAGATGTCTAAAAGCAGCCCAAAACTATTTTAAGTTGTTTTCCGACCTATGAAATGAAAACTCTGTCTACAATAACGAACAATATAGGTTCTTAGTATATTCCAGAGAGTTTCATAGTCAATAAGGCCACCTTTTAAGTGTAAAGCTTTCGTTATAAGTTTTCTGATAATTATGATTCAAATAATAATTGTTCTGCAAAGACCCTTTAAAATCTAAAGTTAAGTTAGAATCATTATTATTCGTAGGTAATAGTTTAATTGCCCGACAGGTAGATATTATAAATTTACTTAGAAAGCATTTAAATGGCTCCAGCAAAATTCTCAGTGAAACTTACTTCCATTATCTTTAAGTCTTAATAACTCTCGAAGGTTCGAGTTACTTACCTATTAAAATTAAATTTTCGACGTAAAGCAATTTCTTGTATTAGGGATTCGTGATATTAAATTTAATTAAAAATTGTCTAGGTTTTACATAACTTACCTACAGTATCTATGTGTTGTTGGTAAACATATCCCATAGACATCTTTTATTCATAAAGCTAGATAACAATATCATTAATTATCCAGAAATAAGTATAAAATTTATAAATCATAGGAAATCTATGGTAAATCATAGAATTTACTATAGGGATGATGCCTGGGTCAAAAAACCGAAATTCTATTTAGTCCGTCAGTCAGATAATACAAAAATATTAGACAAGTATTTATGCTTTATCATATTAATAAAAAAATACTTAGATAAAACGCATTAAAGTCGGGGATTGGGGATCGTTATGTCACAAGTCAGTATAAAATCTACATACTAGTGACTTTATGTCACATTTTAACTCAATGTATCGCCGTAATCTGTTGATAACGTAAAAAAGTAAAAAATACGTGTGCAATATTTTTTAATAATCTACTTGACGGACTAAAAAAAGTTTTAGTCATCACCACTATTATCCATTACCCAGAGAACAATAATCAATTATCATAATTGCATGCGTTGAGCCTATTTCAGCATAAATCATTCACATTTATATGGTAAGCACATGAATATGGAAATAAAACAAAAGAAACAAAAACGGGTTATGAAATGGAAACCAGCCGACTAATTAATAACTATTGCAATAAAGAGACTATTGAAAATAAATGTTCATTTACTATCAAAACATCGCTTTATAAAGCGACGGTCGTTCAGCGATGAAGCGCTTTAATGGTGCAGTTACAACTGAATAACTTCATTCAATGCAGCCACGAATAGGGGTAGACCGTCACTTTTCTTGAAAAGTCGTAAAATACTGAAGTGTGGAGTGGCGGCTGTCGTTCGTCTTGCGATTATGGCTTTCGTTACGTTTTGACGTGAATTGCAGGGAAAATATCTGGTAAAATAATAGTTATGTAAGTAGCAAACTAGTTACAATAAAAGTATTGGTAAGGTGTGTACCTACATGTGAGTGTTTGGGATCAGAGGGACAATTCCCGTATTTTTTAAGAACGTTCGCATTCTCATTATAATCTCAGTCTCAATCTGTCAAAAATATCTGTAGATAAGGAGGTAATTTTCCTAAATCTTTGACAACTATTTGACATTGAGTTTCGTGAACCGATTCAGACTAGATTTTGAACGTTTTTAATTTATTGGCCTTCTGGTACAAAAACTGTCAGTCGTAAAAACCAAATCAATTTTGCGTTCGAAATACCTACTATAAAAGTTTGATCAATATGCATCCGTTTTAGATGTGTTTTGCCACTCAGTCTCAGGTTGTAGAGAACGCGTAGTTTAATTTACCTATACCGAATGCTTAATAACAACTAAAGTTAGTCGTAATATCTAGAAGCATTTGCTACATATGTGTGTAGGATTATTTAAGCAAGTTAATAGCTTCGTATATCTTAGCATACATGAGCACTTTGAATGCAGATAAACTTGTATTTACTTAGAGCAGCGCTGCATAAAGCGGAATGTCCGAATGTAGTGCTTTAGTAGTGTAACAGATAATCTGTTACTATATTGATGATCTTTATTCAACGTCTGTTAAAAGCTTTGGCTTTTCATTTAAATTCAGTCGGTAAGCGCTTCGAATTTTAAAATGAAATCGAATCACATTTTGTGTAATATAAGTTCTCTAGAACTTTCTGTTCTAGAGGTAGAAGTAAGCATTGCCTATAAGTAGTTAGTGGATTTGTGCCCGGTTGATGGCAATAAGTTCGTTCTCTATACATGGGAGTTAAACATAACTGGTGAAATGTGGCTGTACCCAGTATAGGCCCTCTTTTTTTTTTTTTGAGGGTGGGAAATCATCAAATAACTTCTCCCGCTCTGGGCGGAGCGGGAGGGCGTGTCAGACTCTTACTGACTAAAACCCACCCGTGTTCCTTCGGTTGCCCTGTTGCCGGGGGCCACGATCTCCCTTTCGGTTTTCTTCGCAACCCCGGCAGGCATCGGCCCTAGTGGACCCCTTCAAATCTGCTGACATTTCTGTGAGGCGCGCGTGGAATACAACGCGCCGTCGACCCGGGCCTGGTCCTTATCGGACGGTGAGCCACCCATTGCTCACCGTCCGCAAGCCCGCGCCTACGGTGGCCGGAAATCGCCTCGCGATTCCCGACGCCCTGGGCGTCTCCTCCTGCGGCGGTTAGGGGCGTGAGGGCGCGAAATTTGCCTCTCCCTCACGCGTTCCGCCTCCTCCTTCGCGAGCATTACCGCTTCGCAGAAGGAGGTGACGGCCTCCCATTTCCTCTCGCTCTGTACCATGGCCTGCACCAGGGCCGGGCGCGAGAGATCACCGCCGCCGATCGCCTCCACGAGGACACGGCTATGCTCCGCCCAAGCTGGGCAGACCTCCACCGTATGCTCCACCGTGTCCTCCGGGCGATCCACACAATGGTGATCTCGGGCGTTATCCTTGGAGGAATACAGGCGTAATGTACCTACTGTAATTTTAAGTATTTTATACTTGTGTGCTTACTTACTGGAAATTAAGGGCTCTTTTCCCCTTGATTATTTAACAATAGTTTAGCTAAATGTGTATGTCTATTTAAACAATAGGTATCCGAGGAGGCACACCACGTGTAACTTTTCCAAAGACCTTTATAAAAAGGAAAAATATAAATGCTCCTAAAACGCTCCATGCTATTCAAAACACGAAATAGTGCATTGTAAATATGGCGCAGCATAAAGCTGTAGGAGTGCTGCATACTTCATCCCTTCAGCGGCAACTGGCAGGGCTGATTGCCTCCATTCAACATTTCAGTTCGTTGTGATTCTCAACATAAGCTCTTATAATCCTCGTATTTGACAGTAACGAAACTATTTTGATTTTCCAGGATATTTTTGTTTACCCACATTATCTATCATGTAGTCTGGGGAATTTTTATTTAAGTGAGAAAGAAAGAAAGAGAAATAGGTTTATTTGTCACAGAAACACGAAACCATGCATACAAAAAGATAGGACAACTCGAATAATAAAGAAAAAAAAGCAAAATAGCACTCATTAATTAATCTATAAAAACGAGCACAGAACAGAAATACCTATAAATGGGTAGATATATGTAGCTTAGGTATTTTTATATGCAAACTTATTGGTTAAAATCATATCGAATTTTATTTTTGAACAGTGAAAATGAGCTCAAGACATCATTGCAATATAAGCCCTTTAAATGATGTCTTACCCTAGTATAAAGGATTAAATTCCAGAACCTACAGTATAAATTTTTGTGTATATGTTTCCATCATTTGATTTTGCATTAAATTATTACTTTTGAGTCTGAAAGTAAGTAAATATAGTAAGGCATGTTCAGAATTTATAATAATTTACTCGTTGAGAATTTATTGTTTTTTTCTCTAGCAACACATCGCCTGATTGAGGATAAAGCTAAAGAGGAATTACGCTGCTCATAACATATCATATCACGTTTCCGTTTCCTTTTACTAAATTACATTGTATTTAGTTTATAGATTTATGATATCAATTTGCTGGGAACGCTCTCTTTGATATCTTTAATGCGAAATGTGGGTTTTTCGATTTATTTCTCCGAATTCGGTAACTGATTAATGTGTTTTCGTTATCTTTCAAAGAAAATCGTGGGAAAATCACACGATCCTACATTATACAGGGTGGCAGGGACATCGACGCGAAAACTTAAAAATAACCGACATAAAATTTCTACTCATCCATGGTAACAGTTTTCGCGTCGATGTCCCTGCCACCCTGTATGCCTTACGTGGTAGGTACATTATTATCTAATATATACGTTGTTAGGTACGTTAAAACGTATACATTAACGTAATATAGGTATGTATTACCTTCGTGTTGTATAGATAAGGCTTATGCCAAGAATGTATCACAGCGATTGATTTTCAATTATGTTAATATCTGTTTCACTGTGTGGTTGATATCTTATCGAGGGAGTAGGTATAATGCTTACAAGCTTGAGTCAACCATTATGGATACCGGTCAAAATGGTTAAATTAAATATCAAGTTGCAGCAGTGTTAGGTACACACCACATAACATCACGCCTTGTTTCCCCGAAGGGTTGGGCAGAGGTGTCCGGTGTCCGGTGTCAGTCGAGTAATACCTTAAAATTACGCAAATTCACAGCTTTCTCCTCGTGAAACAAAAATTGCTAAGTTCTGTTATTAATAAATATTCGTAACACCATAAAATATCTTTCAATAATTTAGGAGAATATCGTTACAATCTTGCGTAAGTGTAAGGTACTTTTTATGCTTGTGACTGTACCTACTTATTTCTGTTAAGGTCAATTCAAGTATTATAAAATAAATATTTTATGATATTTTAAACTCTATTACAATAGTAACATAAATACCCACCCACACAACATCGATATCAATGAAACGCGGCACCCCCTTATAAAATCATCTATTCAAAGTTGTCTATAAGTCCATTGAAAGGGCTGAGTTGCGTGAAGTGAGTCGCGGTGATTGCTCATTAGTGGCACAATAGATTGTGCTACAATACTCCTATAAGTACACTATAAGTATACATAAGTACGGCTTATAAGTGAACCCTTTCGGACGGCGCCGGGCGAACGCTTTCAAGCAACAATACAGACGAATTATTACGAAGATGCTTTCTAAAATGCAACAATAAGATGGAAATTAGAACTGGGATTTTGACTTTATCGTGTAAAGCAATAATAAATGGAATCCTGTAGTCATCTTTCATGATTTGGGGGCTTCATCTTACAGCTTAGAAATACTAATGATGAAGATGGAAGTCATTAGTTTAAGTGTCGAAATTCTAAACTTGAATTTTCTCGACATTATTCAAAAGTACCATCAAAATCTCGTGTTTTCACTACCTTAATTTTTTATCCATTATTAAAAAGAACCAGGTTCTTAATAATGAATTACAATCTAGCCTATAAGACTAATAATAAGCAATTTTGATGTAACTTAATTTTTTACGTAATGATTATTTTTAAACTTAGAATTGATTGTACTTTACACAAGTCCGTTCCACTTTCTTAGTCTGATATTATAATAATAACACTTTGTTAGTGTGTTATATTATATATAGTAAAAGTCTTTATAATTTACACATATCGAAATGAGGGAATCTATACTTAATTTTATCGACGGTAAAAATATTTTTAAAAAAACAATTTTTTTTAAATTATTTTTTCTATGGAATTTATAAAAAATATGCAACAAAACAGTGTAACTTCTAAACTTAATGATCTATCACGATGAAACAAACTCCATAATGATTGGAAGTATTTAGGCGTCCTCATAAAAAGAAAATTATGGAATAAAAACTACCCTCAATTGAGAATAAACATGATTTTTATGCAAAAATCTGTTTTTTTTTTTCATAATTTCTTACAATAATCGTAAAATTTCTTAATAAAACGCCAAACAGAACAAAAAAATGTGCACATTAAAAAGACTCATAGTTTAGTGTGACATTTCTACACTTTTTACATTACACTACCTCAAAAGCTGTTTTCACTACTAATAAACTAAATATTATAATAGACAACATGCTGATCCTATTAATATAATAATATGTATCGACCAGTATTGGATGTAATCACAAGGTTGATGACTCCATCCTTCAATTATAATCCACGAACTATGCAAGTATAGAAGTTTATAATGAAAATTACACAAGCGTCACATCCAGAAGTCTTGCCTTTATCATGACATTATAAAGTAAACTTGCAGTTTCTCGAGAATGTAATTATTTGGCTTGGCAAAACACAGAGAAGAGGAATATGCGGGATTGACAAATGAAGTTTCAACAGTGCAGTTCCAAGAACAAGTAGGAATCACTAAACATCCAGCTACTACAAACGGCACTGCCAATATTTCAGAGGGCCAATTATATTAAGCGTTTTGTGTATTGTTGAAGCCTAGCCTAATAGTAAGCTCTTTGTGAAGGACTTCGTTCAGGGAAGTTCTACAATCTTACTTTATTTCTGCCCCCAAGCAGCGGTGCTATGTTCCAGTATAAAGAGAATGGGTGGAGTTGTAAAATTACTGGAATTTATCTCTGGTATTGCTGATGTCCATAGGCGACTGGGATTGCTTACCATCAGATGGGTCATTAGCTTTTTTGCCATCCATGACCTACCTAGCTTTTACCTAAAGAAGTTGGGGTCGGCTTCCAATCTAACCAGATACATGGAGCGACTGCCTAACTGACCTTCACTTCTTCACCACTCCTTCATGCCATTCAATAACATGAAACTAAACCTTTCTTTTAGGTCGAGTATTAGTAGGACCAGTTTATTGAGCAAAAAAAGCGTGGTTTCCGATTGCGAGTTCTTTCACGATCCGTCTTGATATCCCAGGCAATAATAAGCCAAAATATATCCCAGATTTGTAAGAAATAAGTCAACCCGAAACTATATTATGTTAATACAAAACGGGGAAGGTATTATTGTATTCAAATATAAATAATGCCTTGGGCCCAAATTCAAAGAAATTGCCTGCCACATATCAAACGTGATTATGTCGGATGAGCAGTTTAAGGCCATTTGTGGCAATATTCGGCGTTCGTAATGGAATATGAGGCTTCGAACCGTCTTTATCAACTTTTGTTCGGAACATCGTATGTACGCAGCTTTGGTCACATTGAATTTCGTGTTTCTGAGAATAAAGTGGTCTTTTTATGATGTTGGGTGACCGAAAAATTAAGCTTGATGTCATTTTAGATTAGTGAAAGGAGCGGCAAGAAAATATACAGAGAAGTTCGCTCGAGTTAAGTTAAGCTTCCTTTTGTGTTGGCGGTGTGAAAAGGTTCACATCTAACATAATATTTGTCAGTATTTTAGTACAGTAACAATGTTGTGGGTTCTTCTAATGGGCGTGGGTTCCACAGAGTATATATTTAAAAATACTAAGCTAACTACAATCCAGTGCTAGACGTTTTTAGTAGTGAAATCAATCACGGCTATCTTCGCCCTTTAAAATAACGCTGTCTTTATGGCAACTCGTTGCAGTCCGGATAACTTTTGTTGTCTTCTCCATTTACAACAACAAATATCAACTAGTAAAAAATAAATTATTCGGGAGCGATTATTATCAATTTCTTGTCAAGTAACTACTACCCAATTTCAGAATAATATGAATTCCGAATTAGACAAAACATAAAAACAGAATATTTTTTCGTAGAATCTTAATGTTTGTATTCCAGCTTGTAATGCCCACCTGTTGCATGGACTTTATGTGTGATATATGATCTTTTAAGGGACCTATTAGTCATAACTTAGTCTTGGCTAGTAAGTTAAGCATGAAACATTCATATTCATGTCATAATCTTAATAACTAAAAGAAAAATTGAATGAAAATTAATTTTCATTCAATCGCTGTTTTTCTTTATATCTCCTTAATAAACATTTATAATTTCTATCATTGACTGACAGACAAAGCACAGCCTTATTTGCTGGATGTAAAAACAAGTTTTTTTTTATCGTCCCCTGATTAAGTTAAATAGTGGATGAAAGTTTGGATGGAAGTTTGATATTTTATTTTTATTTTATTTGCATAAAAAGTCATGCGTACGATTGTCCTAGAGCCAAAAATTCGAAGACATGTGACATCTATCAACCCGTACTGGGCCCGCGTAGTGGATTACGGCCCACTCTCTCTCTCCGAGAGGAGGCCTGTGTCCCAGCAGTGGGAAAATTATAGGCTGATTATGCTTATACTTATGCGCGATTAAGTTTACCATCTACTTATCTAAATTAAAATCTTTTTTACTCTACACTTTCTCAGTCTATCTAGGTTAATTCAAAGTTAATTTTGTTTCTAACTTTCGGTTTAAAAATTTAAGCTAAGGTTAGATCATGGCTTAACGGAGATTAAATTTTTATTAAATTTCAAACTTCTGTGGAAGTTAAACATAGGCTAGGATGTATCCTGTACCTTGAGGTAATTTAGCTCAGCTTGGAAGGTCATGTTGTACCTACCTACCTATTGGTAAAGTTGTTTTGGACTAATCAAATAAGAAGAAAAAGGACGAACGAGTTAGAAAATTCATAAACTCTGAAGACTAAAATACAATGGTTATTTTATGAAAATGTTAAAATTATCCTTATTGAAAAACAATTACATAACAACACTCATGTTTTACGGGAAGGGTTAGGCAAAGGTGTATCTATAGTGCAGCCACATTTCTCCAGTTATGTTTAATTCCTTTGTAATGGGGGGCGAGTCTATTACATAAAGTACAAAGTTCAAAGTTCATATCACAAATTTAGAACTAGGTTCAATGCTATATATTCCAGTAGGTCTATTATTTCCAATAGTACACTAAAACTAGGTAAATCGACAATGAGGCGATTATACAATGTCGCCCATGGCATGTGACCGCCCGTATTTTTCTGAATATTCATGAAAAATTATCGAAAATTAACTTTAAAAGGTCTATCTTTAATATTTTTCATGTTTTAACTTTTTTGTTTTTCAACTAGCGTTTGCCATATCTCCGATGTTATTGCTCGATTTTGATTCTGTTTATTATTTCTAAAAGCTTATGAGTTATTTTATCGGATTAAGTAACATTTTTTATTAAAATTTGTCAAATAAAAAGTTTTTTTTTTTTTTTAAACTGTGTTTATTTAAAAATACAAGTGTACGTCCATAAAATCATTGGGGGTTTAGAAAAAAAAATTAAAACAGACGGGGGGTCTATCTTTTATTCATTTTTTCTTATGATAGTCGATAATTTTTCATGAATATTCAGAAAAATGCCCATGGGTGGCATTGTATTTACGTTTGCACCTAATAACCTTTATAATCTGGTGCTATCCGAAGTATGGCGATTAAAGCAAAGGGGTCAGCAGTAAGGTGCCTACGGAATGCCATCAGCACGATATTGCGTCGACGACGCCCGGAGGCGGCGCGGGCGTGCCTGTCTCTCATCTCCACATATTTTTCCAATAATCTGTTTTTCATATTCTTGTTTACTTAATATTGTAGACTGATATGTGAAAGAAATGTATGTGAAATGTACCTACTGTGTTTAAGTATCTTCCTCATGAGTTCATTATAGATTACTTAAAATTAATTAAAGTTGGTTACCACACATTATTTCTCAATCGTTTAACTATTTTTCTAACGTTTACATTCATTTAATACAAAATTTACCTCATTAATTTGGTTTTCGGTATAATATAGGTACAAAAAAAATTAAAGTAGTAGTCGTAGTATAAAAATTCAAAATTCAAGCTACTCTCCCTAAACCCGTATATTTCCTAAACCGTTTTAGTAATTGATTTTCCATTTACAATTCTGCTGACCTAACTAACCCCTATTTTCAAATTCCAAATCGTTCCTCGCTTTAATTAATAAATAATTAGCAACAATATATAAGCGTAAACAAACAGCCATTTACATTTCTAAAAGGGTTGTGGAAACGAAAATAAAATCTCACATAAAAAACTCGACCTGAATTTGCTTAATTGGCGAAGTTAATTACCTCGCAGAGTCGCAGGCAACACTTGCCAAAGTGAAGCATAAAATCGCCATGGAAGAAAAACAAATAGATGTCGATAGCAGTAATTACCGAAAATGGTTATTTTTGTAAACAGATTTGTGTGAACGAAATGCGTAAACAGATTTTTGTAAATTAGTTTACACACTCAAAAACCATGTGTACCTACGATATGAAAATTTCAAGGAAGATATAACTTACTGTATTTTACTGGAAGCATATATGTTTGCACCTGAGCTAGAGCAAACTACAACGAGTTACATAGAACATACATTCAACTTAATTGTTGTTCGGTAGTTGGTCCTTTCCTTTTGTAGGAAAATCTAGTCATTTCAGTGTATTTCGTAATCCCAAAACATTATCACAACCGTTTACTTTTCACAGTTGGTTTAATGTTTGAAACAGCCGTGTCTTTTAAGATAAATACGTCGGGCATGCCGCAAGGCAGTCAGCCATAATGCTCACTGGCAATATTTTTTTTCATATAGTGTAGGTATCTCGCGCTGAATAGAAAAAAGGTTATATGCGTACTGTACAGTCTTCCTAGGAGTAATACTTATGTGATTTTCGGAGGAAAAAAAACAAAACACTGAGGTTAGCTACCAACAACGTTTGTTTTTTTGGAAAGTTTCGACGCAAACAGATTTGTGTGTATAAAGTTACACAGTCGATCGACTCTACGTAACGGTACGGTATTGATAACATGAGAGCTGCTATTTCAGGCTTGTGATCGCCATTACTTTGTTTTGTGAACCACCGGTGAATTGCCTGAGCACCCTGTATGTACATATATTTTGTGCCTCTATGAACGACAAACGTATTTAAGTACCAACAGATGAAATTATATAATATGTAAAGAAAACGCTGTCCGATCCCAAAGAGGCTCGTAGGTACTGCGATAACACTACCTAAAAGTAATAAAAAATCTAATTATTATTGAAAATAAAAAAAAGTTATCGCTATTTAAAAATCACATTTTTAGTACCACAAAATTACCTCAAATTCATTAAAAACGAGCAAATTTTCAATGCCGGGGTTGCGAAGAAAACCGAAAGGGAGATCGTGGCCCCCGGCAACAGGGCAACTGTAGGAACACGGATAGGTTTTAGTCAGCAAGAGTCTGACACGCTTTCCCGCTCCGTCCAGAACAGGAGAAGTAATTTGATAATTTCCCCCCAAAAAAAAAAAGATAATGACTTGTAAACGACCGCCGCCGCCCGCGTCTCATTTAATAACCGGTAAAATTCCGCTTATTTTTTTTTGTTTTCCGAATTTCATGTAAATTACCACATAAATAGACTGTCAGTACGATACCAAACAACACTCTCACGGATCGGACAGGGTTTTTTTACATATTGTGTAGACTATCTATTTTTATTAAGACAATGAAAGCATGAAAGTAACAGTGAAGAGTCGTTAATAAGTATTATTGATGTTCTTTTTTTAAGAATTGTGCTATTACACATTAAACCCTCACGACTTATCATACTTTTTTTCTAGATTATTAATTGGTGATTTATTTTAGCACAAAGATGACTGAAAAAGTATGGGCTACCTTTACTCAGCAGCCTACCCTACCTTTAGAAAAGGTAAAACAAAATTTAAAACAATATACGTTAAATAAAATGTATGAAAAAATGTGAAAATGCGTGTGTGTAAATGTGTGTGCGTGTGTATGTATGTTATATTAAATATGTTGTTGTGATGTGCTGTTTGTTGTTATGTTTATGTTGTGTGTGTTGCTGTGTTGTTATTATTACTGTTAATGTCAACACATTTTCCTCAGAATGTGGTTTAAGCCTTCGACATGAAAAACCTACTAACGGCGTAACAATATACATTAAAATACCTAAGAATCGTAATCGTACAAACCCCCTTACAAGCTTTAACAGATCTCAATTGTTCCGGTTATCAGTAATAGTAGGAGATAAAGCTATGGACTACTAGAAGAGCGGTAGCCGTCACATGACGGCCGCAATGACGGCCGTGATAAAAATGATGGCAACGGAGTTTGAAGTTACGGTGTAAAAAACGTTCTCTAGGGAAACACACCAACTTACTTCATAAATAACGTTTCAGTGACGTAATTTGACGGTAAATAGGAAATCCTAGCTCAAGTAGTAACAAACAAGGTCCAGCTGTTATCAATTGTTACAAGTATCATTAGCTAGGTCACTTAAGGAGGAGCAGTATTTCGTAATTATGTAGATGATATGTGATTACGTAAATCTATAGCCTATCTGCTTATGGGTATGTATTATTATGTGCATTCATTAGACACGTATCATGTTCATAGCTTGTAATATATTAATGTGCTATTACATTTATTATACAGGTGGCGATTTAGTCACTTGCATCCGTCAATGGGGTGATTCTTGCCGTCATACTTAACAACTTTTACTATAAAACTCATATCAGATAATAAAAAAATTGGTGGCACTCCCGGAGTGCCGACAGAAGTGAAAACTTGAACAAGATCGCCTTAGTGGAACAAAAATACTTCGATAGGACATTGGTCGCGTTTACAAAAAAAATATAAAAATACTTCCGAAACCTTTAAAGTAAAAATACTTGCATAGAACATTGATCCGTAACGCAATATAAATAAAGAGCACAATCGTTTTCACAAAAATAAGGTGTTGTCATGGTGTCGCGAAATAAATGGTTTAGTCCCATCTCAAAAATGCCCAACGCGCCTAAAGAAATTTTCACTTCAAAAAAAATCTTACATGTATTGAAATTAGTATCCGTATGAATTGAGGACCCATGTCTCATATTTAAACGGGGTACGACCAATATTTGTAACTATAGCAATAATGTGGATAGAATCATACAATGAGTATCATACAATTCATCAACTGAATTTTATTTCATTTGTTAAATTGACTTATTTGTAGATATTACATATCTCATAATAATCTAAAACCACAATTAAGTTACACGTAGGTCCTGGTACTCGTAGAATGATTTTTAAGCAAATAAAACTATTTATGATCAAAGTTTGAATTATTTATGGTCACACTGGTACAAAGCCAGCCCATGAACAAAATTTTTACCTTAATGTTTTACGAACAAAACCGTATACAATAGATAGATTTGATTATTCTGAATCCAAAAATCCTAATTTCAGACATTTTCAGCGTTACGTCTGACCAGAGCGCATTTCGCATATGTAAAAAAAACCGAACTGTTTCATAGCAATCTGTCTGATTTTCAGAATGTAGTTGAACGATAGATTTTAAACACGGAAAACACAATTTTCTGAAACTAGTAGCTTCACACCGACGAGACCATTTGAGAAAATTAAAAATGAGGAAAGAAATAAAACCCATAGCAACCCGTCTAAAATCTTGTTTTCAGGTGAGCATTGGTTAGTTGATGCGAATAAAAATATTTTTCAGAATAAATCGTTTTTACGTAGGATTAATAAAGAGCTTATCCTAAGCCATCGAACTGAAATTAAAAGGCTTTTTAAAAATAAATTGGACAAAAGGAAACTGGGATAACGTTTGAAAATAACTGTTTATTGAAATAAAATTCTTTTTTTTTTGTAATTGTTGGACTCCTCATCGGTGTCATAAGCGCAAAAAGCACCGCGTAGAAGAACGCACCAAAAGAACGTTTCGGGCGACTCCAAAACGTTCTTTTGGTTTTTGGAGTTGTATATGGCATTTAAAATATCTGAAAACAGTTTTTCAGTAACTATACAAAAGATTTAAAAAAAAAAATTAACCAGGTTGCTATGAGACAGATCGGTATTTTTTTTTTTTACATTTTTGAAAATGCGCTCACTCCACGTGTGACACGCAAAATTTCTGAAAACAAACTTTTTCGTAATAAAATTACGAAACCTATGTACATTTTTAATATCAAACATATTGTGATGAAACCGTCTGTCTAGTTTTTTTGACATAGCAGATATAGGCCGCCGTAAAACTGGGAAGTTTCTGATGGTGTACTTCCCACCGACTCGGGTTCAGGAATCATCTCAACTAATGATTTTATATAGTTCTGGCTGTAAAACGATGTGATATCGTCGCTCGGCATCTAATACCGCGAATGTAAAATTTTTGACGAAAATCAGATTTTTGTTTTATATCATTCTAAACGTTCAAATACGTGATCCTGCATTTAAAAATGTCACATTCGCGGTATTGGATACCGAGCGACGATATGGTTTTGATCGTGGGCTCTCGTACCGCACTAGATTGTTAAGGAATGTCTTTTTTATTTATATCTTTTGAAATACTGAATGTAAAGGATGTTGATTGTTATCTGATTTGATCAACTTATTTAGTAACTACGTACATATATTTTCTATCGACCGTCAGGATTGATGAGCTACATAAAATGTGTTGTATTAGCGAAATTATATATTTTTTCTATTTTATTTTTATATTACAAATTAGAACATATTTATTACTAAATTATATTTAAAATATGTTGTAATTGGTTGATTACTTTCCGAAAAACAGCGCGGTGAAATGTATGGATTTTAAAGAAAAAAAAAATTATAGCTATCTCAAATTCAGCCGTACAAAACCCATTTTTTTGTAGAGATTACGTATAAGTACTACTAAATCCTACCAAATTATGAAAAATATCCGTCTGCTAGTTTAAGAGTTGTAAGGTGGCTCATTTAAGGTGGCTCCCCAATTCAGACGTCTGAATTGAGCCATCTTAAATGTCCTGTATCTTTTTAATGGTTTTACTACAAAAACTCCAGGACTGGGCCTACAAAATCACCTAATTTACTATTAAATATTGGTACTACCCGCGTTTAAACATAAGACATAGCTCCTCAATCCATACGGACACTCGAAATAGTCTGTCTACTGTTGTAAATGAATTAATTTGTTTTTATTTTTTCTCGAATCAGATATGAGTTCCTTTGCGATTTTTTTTTAGTATATTGGGTAGAATTACCCCCTTGACGGATGCAGGTGACTAATTCACTACCCTGTTTAACATATACTAATATAATACATATACTAAGATTCGTCTCAAATCTAGAAGTCACAAACGCGACTGCTGATCGGTGGGGTCCTATCGTTTGTCAAGTCGGGCAAAGTGTTACCAGAGTTTTCTATCAGAATTTTCTAAGTAGCAGCCGGCAGTTTAGGGTTGTGCCTGGTAAATAATTGACTAAAGACTTGCCCCCTATTAATTGGGAATTAAACTTGGCTGCTGAAATGTAGGTGTACCGTACACCTGTGCCTACCCTTTCCGGAGACTACATACGTTATACGTGATGTTCTTTTGATATCCCATACGAAACGTGTTTAACCTTCATACATATATATGTATATCTGTTACCAGGCTGTGCTATTGAACCGCTGTTAAATCACGTTTCCAAGTGGTTGCTGAGTAATAAATCTAAAAAGAAACGGATTTACTTCCCCGATATAAAATGTGAGCTTATTTCCTTCACATTCTAAGCGTATAATGTAATGAAATCCTCGCTTATATATATCCAGCCTGCCAAATATGTAAACAAATGGCGCTGTAAATCTATGACAGTTGTTTACATATTTGGCTGTTTAGATTTAGTATAAAGGATTTATTAATACGGCGTACTACCAAAAGGAGCCACTGCACTACCTCTTTTCAGATTGTTCATCTGTAAAGAGCTGTCAAAAAAATAGTAATAAGGTTTAACAACAGCTTTCTGAATATTAAACTGTGCCGGCGAGTGACGGTTATGGCAGAAGTTCCGTTGTAAAATAAACAAAGATGACGTGTATTGATTATAATAAAAAACTCAAATACTCCTTTTCACGATGTAATATCTTAGTTCACGCTCTATATCTAAGCAAAAAATTGCAAACAAGAACTTCAATCTGCTTTTACAAACACAAAATCCAAGTTATTAAGATCAGCTCTCAGCTGCATATCCATATTTTGAGATAACACATTCATGCACGACGAGAATACGAGATAATCACTAGATTCAATACAAAGCGAGGAATTTCCGTGTGTACCAGCATTGGAATTAACAATCAGTGCATCACTGGACCGACCGCTTAGGTCGCGCGTGGTCACCGAGCCGCGCTGTGCCGTGCCGCGTCGTACCGCGTCGCGCCGCGCCTAGCGAAGCACTCAACTGAGAACCGGTAGCTCTCACTCGCCAAATTACTGCTGTCGCCGCTTTTTAGCCCTGAATTCCATAAAACGCTTTCACGTCATAATTTTTCTACGTGATAACCCTAATAGATTGACATCGTTTGCGATTTTTTTTATATCTGTTCGTTTTAAATTTGTACAGCCGATTGCGATGTAAAAAGGATTTTTAAACAATGAGTTATTTCATTGAGAAATAATAAAATCCAGCGTAATACCGAGAAAACTGCAAAACAACAGAGAGTAAAATTAACCACTTAAAAGTAAAGACATTCATTTACCGTAACTTTGAAAGTCAGTTTCAGGTGAATTAATGAGTCTTTGTCTCCATAACTTGGCGACAATTTACGAGATTTAATTAGGTAGGTAGAACAGCTGTGTAGAAGTGAAGATGACGAATAATTTCCTAGCATAATAATTCAAGTTTCACCACTTACTACAATGGCTTCTTGAGAAGATGAACAGACAGTTTCAAGAAGGGGTTGCTAAAATGTTGCTTACACAGCCACTCGTGTCACAAATACGTTCGATGGATAATCCTTCTCTTTATGAAAATATATTCAAGTGGCAAAGTATAGTCCCGCGAATGTAAAATTTTCATTATATCTAAGTAGGTAAATCTGCTACGTCGTAGCGTTACTACGGCGTAGATGCGCTACGAACAATGTTGCTATACAATTTCATTGAGTTAATAAACCGTTACACAGGTATGTTACAGCTTTTGATGTTAATATTTTCTAGGTATACATTTTCCCCTTTCTCTTTATGATATTGTTTAGTTAATAAATATGAAAAATAAGAACAGAAGGTTCTTTTTTATTTATTTAATTGAGCTAAAATAGGTTTACGAAATATAACCATGGTTCAAATTTGGATATTACAAATACAATTTTAATGGCAAGTTCTCTCCCGCATATTTAGGTATTTCTTCAAAATTTTAATCTATAACTTCTGTGTTCTTTCTTTTCAACCAGTCTTATTTTGATCTTTAGATAAATACAATCTAAATAAACGTAGCACGTCGCCATGTCAAAAGCGCCATTTTACCCGAAACTAACAAGTCAGGGTCGCGGTTTCAGTGCCTCAACTCACGTACTTTAATCTTAACAACATTCCAGCCAAAATTAATCTGCAGTACTAAGACTGAAGATTACTCTGTCTTAAAGAATATAAGCGGAGAACGTGACTCTCGCTACCTGAAAGTGGGTCTGTTATCTTGGTATAAAGTGTCCTAGGATTTTGTGAGTTGTGTGGTGTTCATTTGAATAAAGTCTTCTGTAGGTGTTAGGTTCATGATCTATGTTGATGTAGGAGTATGGGATGTGTATAAGGCATACTCTTATATATGAGCTTTGATCCACATCCGTGCACATATATTTTGTTGTATTTGTAATATAAACGCTTGAATCTCTTAGAAGCCATGAATCTATATCTTGAACTTGAATTAACATGCTGGCTCGCAGGTTTGCACGATGCTCACTTCCTGTAAAAATCACGCTCTTTCGAGCCTACTGTACTAGTTTTTACACGTGCAGCCTGTGGGCTAGATGAAATGAAATGAAATGAAATGAAAGTGCGTCAGGGATGTTTGTAGATGCGCATGTAGATTGCTTTTACGCAACAATGCTGGTGCGCAGGTTGTGGGACAGCTCCAACAGTTCATTAAGCATGGTTGCGAGTCGCCTGGACTGTGAATACGTGGGTCACTGTTGTGCCCTCTCTTATGGGATGTCACAGCGGTGACCAACCGTTATTGATTGTATTGTTTTCCATGTTTTTGTGTGTCAGTACTTACTAACATAGTCGTAAGTTTTACTAACAATCTTGTTGAGTCTTGGTTATTCGAATAAAAAAAATCTATCTATCTATATAATATTGTAAGAAGTATATTTTACTGCATTGAATTGTTCAACATGGTATGCTGTGCGGTTGCTAGGACAGTCCACAAGCGAAAGGTGCGCGCTGGCAGATTATTCTCAGTGGGTACTTGCAAGTCCAACTCTGGCCTGAGTTTGCCTGTTCGCAGCATGGTCGATTCTTACAATGGGACCTTTGAACATATAGACATTTTTGTTTGTGATTTCTGAACGTATATCCCTATACGTTAAATAATCTTATACTCAAGGAGCTTTCTTGAACATATTTTCTTCTTTTTTGTGTACCATTTCTTAAAATTTATATAAAAAAGAAAGAAAGAAAGAAAAATAGGTTTATTTGTCACAGAGACACGTACATACATCTAAGACAGGAGTAAATGAAAACAACAAAAAGTACATAATAAATCACGAGCATAATGGATATACTAACACGTTAGTTAAGAAAAAAAAATGTCCTTATAACCCTAGCGATTATTTTCACTGTCACTGTGCTCTAGCTAATCCGTGAAAAGCGTTCTGGGCTGCAATGTTGTCTGTAATTTTTTATTTATTCCTATGTTTTATATTGTAGCTGTTTGTTGTCCCTTTTGAATAAAATAAAATAAAACAAAATAAAAATAAAAATCTCAAGTCTTTTAAGTATGATTTTACAATGATACATGTATTTGTAAATCTGAGGCTTACAGGTTCATATTATGACTACAGATTTTAACAGCCCACAATTATTCAACCTGTGTACATAAAACATGATATGTGTGTGTTACATTGCCAAGAAAAATCATAATATAAAAATAAATTTTATAAAAACTTAAATAAAACTACGACAAAAACGTCGACCAAAAAGGTATAAACAAGACATCACACACACAAATTAAAAATCCGGAGTCACAGTTAATATATTCGATTTATGCCCTCTAACAACACGTGTGACTGCGAATTTTTTATTTGCCTCATTAGTCAAATTATGATAAGTAGTTTAGAAGTTATGCGGGGACAAATTATGAACGAACATTTTTGCATACCAGTCAAAATCAAAATTTTATCATCGAAATCAGTATTGTTTAGCTTCTTTTCCTAATTCAAGTTTAAAGACAGATTCAAACCCCACAAAGACCATAAATCAACTAAAACCTTTTAAAGAAAATAAAAGGATTTATTCAATAACAAAATTATTCATTTCCGAATGAAAGCAAATACCTATCATGAAATTCAAAATGGGAAAATAAATTACTGAAACAAGAAATTCTTGCGTAATGAAACTTGTTTTACTGCTAAAAAAATTCTTGGATTATTTTTTAATTTGATTTTGATTGATTTTAAGTCTATATTATTACCATAATATTATTAAAGTGCTTACAATAAGATCCTGTTCTAATTGAGTACAATATTAAAAATAACAAGTTCTTAGGCTAACTTACCTTTACAAACATTTTACTCAAGTTAACTATTCATATTCTTTAAACATTTTATAATGAATCCATATTTATGAACACAGTAATATTCGAAAGCTCAAAAGTCTTAGTAGCACTGACTTTAAACGCATACCACTACTTCATTTCCGAATGAAAGCAAATACCTATCACGAAATTCAGAAAAAAAAAACTGAAACAAGAAATTCTTGCGTAACGAAACTTGTTGCACTGCTGAAATATCTCTTTGATTATTTTTAATTTGTACTACAGCAATCGAGCTTAATGATAGGTATTCATTTAAATTCCGTTAAATATATAAGGTTTGTTTATTTCCCAATGTTTATTGTTGGCATTGCCAGAAGAGAAAATAAACATGAAAACTTTAATACAATTTCACTGCTTCAACAACGGGATGTTGGTGTTTTATTATTATTAAGAAAGCTTTTATTATTATAGATCTGCCTTCTGTCGGCCACTGTTATATTTATGGGTAAAATCTAAAACATCGAAACGGTAGAACATTTACTGAGGCCGAGATCTATAAACGTTATTTAACACGTGCTTAGGCGTTATTCCTGTCACTGTCGCACAACTGTGAAACTACAATTGTAATATAGAGACAGGAACATGTATCTGTCAAAGAACGAGCTGAGTAACGTATATAGATCTCGATCTAAGATTCGTTAGGCTCCTGACAGTGAATTTATTAATTGGTACATACCTATCCACACATTCATTGTTGTCGACACAAAGATTTTTGATACTAATAACGGGTAGTAATGAAAGCTTCGAAAAAAAAATGAGCATACTCAAAATATGAAATTCACTGCTATAAATATTATTTTCCGACAACTTATATGCAAATAAAGAAACGACCGTATAGAAAAATGAAAATTCCGAAAAATTCAAAAATTCCGGCTCCCACGCGTGTTTAAATTTTTGGCGCGGTTAGCGCAGTGGTTAAGCTATTAACTGGTACGCTGCGCTGAGCTGATTCGATTCCCGCACGGAATAAATATTTGTATGACCTACAAGTAGTTGTTTCGGGTCTGGCTGTTTGTGTATGTGAGTTTAAAAGTTTGTAAAAGCACCCACAATACAGGATAAATTCCTAGTGTTGGGTAAGGTTTAAAAAAAAAATTACACTCAGGGGTAGGGCAGACAAGACTTCGTGGAGTCGGTTTTGCAGCGATTCGTTTCTGTCACTAACTTTTGTAGCACAACATTTGACTTTTCGGAAACTTAGTATTTCTTTTTTTGAAGTTTAGTATTACAGTCAACCACAGATTTTCGGAAGTTATTTTTTTTTTCGGAAGCTTTATTATTTCCCTACTTAACTAACGATCACTAATCCATCTACCGATAACAGTGAATATAGAATTTCCCCTTTTGACCTTTCATTGGACGACTTATTCAGCGATTTCGGACGAATACGAATTTGAATAAGACCCGCTTTTCACCTGACCTCATACGGAAATCCTCTCTATCTAAAGTCAGTTTCAAGGCGTATTAAGTTCGTGTAACATGCACTAACGACCCCGTTGCCTAGCGACGTAAGCCGGTGGCGACCTGTGGCTACCAGTTACTGACATACCGTGATCATTAATCGTGGATATATTATTGGATAAAGGTAAGTCTTACTACATAAACTTTATACACAAAAATCTTTGTCATTATCTTGTCCTTTAAATAGTTTTCAGTGATAATCGTGTACGGTTGGTACGATTATGAATGAATTGATTAATCGTCGGTCCAGTGGTTGCAAGGGCTACTGATGACCGTGAGGTTCTGGGTTCAATTCTCAGGTCAGACAAACTCCGGCCAACGTGGGCGCAGGCTTGCGGATGGTGAGCAAGGGGTAGCTCGCCGTCTGACAAGGACTAGGCCCGGGTCGATGGCGCGTTGTTTTCCACACGCGTCTCAAAGAGATGTCAGCAGAATTGACGCGGTCCGTTAGGGCCGATGCCTGCCGGGGGTGCGAAGAAAACCGAAAGGGAGATTGTGGCCCCCGGCAACAGGGCAACCGAAGGAACACGGATGGGTTTTAGTCAGTAAGAGTCTGACACGCCCTCCCGCTCCGCCCAGAGCGGGAGAAGTTATAATTAAGTGTGAATGTGAAAAGTTATAATTGAATGTGAAGTACTAATTACCCACCCAAAAAAAAAAAAGGTCAGACAAACTGTTTTTGGGATTTCCCATCAGGAATTTCCAAGTAGCAGCCCGGGGTCTGGATTTGTGCCCGGTTGATGGCAATAGGCTTGCCTCTATTACATGGGACTTAAAAACATAGCTGGCAAAATATGGGTGTACTATAGGTACCCACACCTCTGCCTAGCCCTTCGGAGATTACAGTCATGATGTGTTATGTTATGTGTTATATTACGTGTTATGTTATGTGTTATGTGATTTTGGTCATCACCCATGGCTGAATTTGATGAGCTACATCATAATCATTCTCTTTCCCTCATCCCAATTTATTTGGGGTTAGTAGGTTTCTTATTTCATAGTTCTCTATTAGTCGTCATCTCAGTCCCCCTTTTTAACCATGTTATCTTTGATGAGCTACATTAAACCAAAAGATAATGGTACTTAAAAGGTAGCTATTCCATTCTAATTCTAGCTAAGAAAATAAATACTTTAAAATTAAGTCAGATTTTAGTGATAAACAGTTTTTAACTTCTTCAATTAAAGCTACTTAATAGTAAACTTTCGCTTTACTTATTTATGAAAATTAAACAAAGAGGGCTCATTGTTAAATTCAATGTTCCGAGAGCTTGAGTCAAAAGTTAAATTTCAAATTACTTACTTTTAATTTCCTGGTCTTGTTTACTTCTCCGGTAAAAATACTGTCATAAAGTATTTTTTATGAGTATTTTTATAGACTTGAAGTTTTAACTTTTTGAACAACGTTAAATTGAGGAGGTAAAAAAAAGTTATTAATTCTGAAGAACTGACTGTCTCGCTGGTCTTGCGGTTGCAAGCGCTACTGCTGAGAATGAAGTCCCGGGTTCGATTCCCAGCTCGGACAAAGTATTAATGGGTTTTTCTATCTAATGGTAACTTCTCAGGTGCAATGCAATGCAATGGAGCAATGGGTAGCTCGCCGTCCGATAAGGACCAGGCCCGGGTCGACGGCGCGTTGTGTTCCACGCGCGCCTCAAAGAGATGTCAGCAGAATTGACGGGGTCCGTTAGGGCCGATGCCTGCCGGGGGTGCGAAGAAAACCGAAAGGGAGATCGTGGCCCCCGGCAACAGGGCAACCGAAGGAACACGGGTGGGTTTTAGTCAGTAAGAGTCTGACACGCCCTCCCGCTCCGCCCAGACCGGGAGAAGTTATTTGATGATATCCCACCCAAAAAAAAAAAAAGGTGATGGCAATAGGCTAGCCCCCTATTATATGGGACTTAAACATAACTGGCGAAATGTGAGTGTACTATAATTTAACCTCTGCCCAACCCTTCGGGGAAACACGGCGTGATGTTATGTTAATCCTAGAGAATTTGTAAAGGTCTCTTTGGACTATTTGCAAATTGTCAACTGAAGGATTTTTCTTACTTACAAGGGACCCTGACAGTGGTTCTGGGTCACTGTAAAAGAAAACCATAAAAGTTAAATAAGAAATTGTGTTGCTATTGATTGCTAGCTACCTTTTATGTTCGCCGTTTACACTTTATTGTGTAAGGCTTTAGGGTACTACCAATATCAATCTTTTTCATTGACTGTAAAACTCCGTGAAACATAGAAATCGGTAAAAAATATAATTTCTAATTCTGAATGCGTACATAAGTAATATTTGACTCTTATAAAAACTGGGTGAGTTTTTAGGATGGGACTGTCAAAATGGAAACTATGACAAACAATGGAAAGTGTTCTATGAACTGGATTTTAGAGAAAGCAAAAACTGTACTCAATTAGAGATTTTCGAAACAAAAAATGCTATATTAGATGGACATAACCGCATTGTGGCAGCTACGAATTCATAATAGTAGTTAATTGATTCAGGCGTGACCTTGCGGAAATCCATTATACATACATATAATGCAATTGAAGTGGTTATATTTAGTAACCTGTTCCGCTTAGCTATTTCTAAACAGCCTTAAAAAAAACCTGAAAGAAATCGACACGTGTTTCACCTCTCAACGAGGCATCCTCAGGATGACGATTGACTTGTCGTGAACTGGAACACGGCATGTTGCCACACCAAGTGCTGAGCGCTGACTCAGCCTCAGTCTGCCTGAGTCTGACAAGTCAATCGTCATCCTGAGGATGCCTCGTTGAGAGGTGAAACACGTGTCGATTTCTTTCAGGGTTTTTTAAGTCTCTTTAGAAATAGCTAAGCGGTAAGATAAGGTTACTAAATATATCCACTTGTATTGTATTTTTCATGACAGTATGCTTTTAATTGTTTATGGTACGGTATATTAGTCTATATTGTGTTGTGTTCTGTTAGAATAGGTATATTACCAATATACCATTTTTTTTTAACCAAAATAATTGTTTTTGAATTGACTTAATGGTTAAATATTTTGGACCAACCAATTTCATCTCCGTTATACGAGTACATGAAAAATGTTTTACTGTTTTCATATTTTCGCCTCTTATAAACTGTTTTAATTTCTGGTTCAGTTCATCAATCAAATTGAGTAAAGATTAAATGGTATATGGCAGAAATGAAATGTCCGAGGATTTTTCCAATATTTCTTTCCATAAAAACCTGATTCGGACTATGATGAACATTTTAAAACAAAAATTTGTCAAATCGGTCCAGCCGTTTTGGCGTTATGCGCTTACCAACGAACAGCATTTCATTGTTATTATACAACGTGTTCCTTTTGATGTCCCATAACTCTAATTTTAGTTAAAGTACTTTTTTATTATTTTTACTTAAAGAATAGCAGTTTGCTTTAAGTAAAAATAATAAAAACTCTCGATGTGTGTATCTAAGTTTCATTGAAAGTACTCGTACGAGTAAATCATTTTCATTTAAACCAATCATTCATATTTATAGCTAAGAAAATGCGACGTAGTCATATTTTGTTTTAATGGACAAAAATAGTCAGTTTTTTTTTTAAGAAGTTATAGATAAATAATCGTGACTTAGTCGAGTTATTTTGAATGAAAAATTAAAAGGAAAAAAAAAATTGAAAAATAATTCATATGCCAGTTAATTCTATGATAATGTGACCAACATTACCACCCTAGACTAGAGTTATGAAATATCAAAAGGAACACGTTGTATAGAAGTTATAGATGGAGCCCTAGGTGTAATCTACGAAATATTGAAAACGAGAAGAAATATTGAAGAGAGAAATTGAGACTGCGTTTGTTTTCGGCCAGCAAAAATGCAAAAACAATAATAATCAGCTTATAATGTTCCCACTGCTGGGATACATGCCTCCTCTCGGTGAGAGGGAATGTTTAATTAAAGTTGTATGTACATTATGTAACAATTCTTAAATAAAATATTGATTCCACTGTTTGAAACTAACTCGCTTATTTCAAAATTGCTGATTAGTTGGTGTTGATTTTAGATTCCAGAACTGTGGCCATACTTGTCTTTTTATATTTTACCTAAACAAAACGTGCGTAAAAATATCCCGCTCATAACAGCAGCTCTAATACTAAAGAAGCTGACTGTGCACAGTGCCCTGTTAAACGAAACGAACATCGTTAATCATCTTCCAAGGAGGCTTTCAGACATAATAACTTATAATTACGCTTGTAGTCAGTTTAAGCCTTCCGAATTTCTCTTCTCTACACGCAAATGGATATCATTTGTCTGCCGTTTTCAGTCTGATCCCAGCTTCAGAACGTTGTATCAATTTGCTAGTCATCATTTCATTCTAAGATAACAATGATAATTGTTTTGCATCTAATACTTTAAGTCAACAATTCACCCGTCCGCGGCTCTTATTAATCGACTTCAAAAAAGGAGGAGGTTATGTATTCAACGAATATTTTTGTCCGTCAAGATAGGAAATATAGAATTCAATTACTCCCAAAGCTCAAAATGCCTGACAGCAGACAGCATCATATTATGTTGTCTGCGTTGCCTACAAGTCATTTATAAAATACCTATTCTACCTTCAGCACAGATTAGTACAAATGGTTCACTCCGCAAAATTATTTAAATAAAAAGCGACTCTTGTGACCATAGAATAAAGCGCAATTTAGGTAGCTCAGTGCTAATTACCTTCAATTATATTCACCTAGAAGTTACCTCTCTTTCTGTCGCGTAACTCTTATATCTTCTGACTACGTTACGCTCATTGATTTGGCCCGACAAGACGAGCCCGCCGCGTACTTGTAGCTTCATAACTCCGGCTGCGCCTTCTGTACTATTCTGTGCCTACAATCCTTTCACAGTTATTTTACGTCTGATTTTGCATCACTGTCAAAATCGCTGTGATTATAAAGTTGCTGTTGGGTTGTTGCTGTCAGAGGTAAATTAACTGTGAAATGATTGTGAGCCCAATGTCACTTGTCTGTATGCGGACATAGTCTGTAGGTAGAGTCTATGGCAGCAGAGTCTATAGACATAGTCTATGCCATGTTTGTTTTCCGCTATATTATTTTGTGTGGGTCTGATCTCTGACTTTTCCGCATAGGGAGTCTCTAGATGTGTTACGAAGATAAATGACGAAACAGTCTCGTTGTTGTCCGAAGTCACATCTCCACTTAATCTTCTGACCCACATGTCAGACAAATTGTATAATTATTATTAATAGAAACAAACTAATTCTATTTACAAAAGTTCTGCCGGTCTATTTTGTAAAAGACTCAATGTAAAAACTTAGGTCAACCGAGCTTGAAGTGAGCTGAGGGGTTGACAGCTCACTTCAACTAGGCACGGTGATATTTTTACTTAAAGCCAAAATTAAATTACGAAATTAGTGACATGAAATGACATACAATTATACTTGGACTTGGGGACTTGGGGACTTTTTCGTTGGACACTTTAGGAAAAACATCGTCAGATAATTTTGTCACTAATTTCGTAAAGTAATTTTGGCTGTTCTATGAAACCAAACTAGTGCTTTGCATAATCAGCCTATAATGTTCCCACTGCTGGCACACAGGCCTGATGTCATATGTCTTCGAATTTTTTGCTTCTAGAACATGCCTGTTTCCTCACGATGTTTTCCTTCACCGTTTTGAGAGCGGTGATGATGAAATTAAATACACAAAGTAAAGCGCCCGGCTGGGTTCAAACCCACGACCTACAACTTGTAAGTCGAGGCCGTTACCGCTGCGCCACACACTGCTCCTTCCAAATAGTGCTTTGACAAAGTGAAATTCAATACCACAGAAATTCGTGATACAAATTATTTCTATTAAGCGTTCCGTTTATAGATTCAACGATATGCATTTCAAATTTTGCGAAATACCCTAGTTTTCACGTGAAATTATTATTCAAATTGATACACAAATTCATGGAGAAATGTTTGCGCTTAGAATCAATTCATTTTCCAAGAATTATTTACAGACAAAGGGAAAAACATAAAAATATTTCATTTTATCTGCAAAAATATGACGTATACTAAAACCGTATTTTTATTAATTTCGTTTGGAAAAACAAACATTAGAAGGCCAATTTCTGTAATTAAAAACTTGAAAATCTGGCCACAATTTCATCTCAGCGACAATCAATATCAAAACTTGTAAAAAATATATAAATTAGACGTATTTTGTTGTATTTTAATAAATTGATACTTAGATTTGAATGCGAAAGTTCTTAAAAATACGGGAATTGTTACATAACAAGTTAGTTAGATAACAGTTTGGTTAACAGGCATTGACAAAAAGTAATAAATATTTGACCACATCTCCTACATTCTTAAGACAAAATCAACCCATTGATACCTTCAAACCTTGAACGACACTATACTCAATCCCGTAAGCCATATTTCTGCGTCTCTCTCGATTTCCTGGGTTATCTATCATCATATACCAAAATAAACCGTCATGTGATGCCTTCAAGGGCCTTCAGTTCTGACCCACTTTTGTTTGGGATTTCGCGCACTATTGATTAACACGGAAGGAATATTTCATGGAGCCTTTGCTTACAGTTATTTATTGTATGGTCAGACGAAATAAAAACCAAGACAGCACTGTTAACAGTAACGTAAGGCCGGTTTTGTAAATATGTGTGCACTTAATGACGTGTAGTTTGATTGTGGGCATGCGGACGGTGAGCAATGGGTAGCTCGCCATCCGATAAGGACCAGGCCCGGGTCGACAGCGCGATGTGTTCCACGCGCGCCTCAAAGAGATGTCAGCAGAACTGACGGGGTCCGCTAGGGCTGATGCCTGCCGGGGTTGCGATGAAGACCGAAAGGGATATCGTGGCTCCCGGCAACAGTACAACTCAAGGAACACGGGTGGGTTTTAGTCAGTAAGAGTCTGACACGCCCTCCCGCTCCGCCCTGAGCGGGAGAAGCTTTTTGATAATTTCCCAACCAAAAAGGTGTTGTTTTGGCATGACTCACTGTATTGTTCGCAGCGCTGTTTCTATTTTTTCTTTGGTCTGATATTGTATGTAGAATATTTTCATGATGCAAAGAATTAAGCCTCTTTGTCTTTAGAGATTACCAATGTCTAGGAACAAAAATTATTAAAATATGTAATATTATCATCCACAACCCGACTTCACCCGCTGCTGTCCATAGGAGCGAGGGAATTGCCATAAGAAAAGAGAGGCCTATTAAAATAATGGTCACAACCAAAATAAGTTCGTTACCTTACAGGCTATTTCCTTATGTACATTGTTCGATAGAGTCTACTTAAAATAAATTGTCAGTGTCTCTAAATATATTGCGTCGATATGTCAATATCGCAGAATGACATTCAGCCATCTTTTTGTACATGTCAGAGCGAATTTGAAAATGTGACACTGACAGACTCTTACATTTCTTTAGAACGAAGTTTCTTATCGCACGTTATACTTTGAACACATCGCGAATGAGATCTACACCAAACTAAGTGAAACGTTTTGACCGTCACGGCACTTTTGCTATAGTACGGATGTCTCTGTGTTTACAAGCGTATGGCTATTTATTTTAGTCTATGTATTTGTATCTTGTTCTATCATATTGTTGAAGTGAAAACTTCTTTAGGCGCGTTAAGCATTTTAGAGATGGGACTAAACCATCGATTTCGCGACACCATGACGACACCTCATTTTTGTAAACGCGATTGTGCTTTTTATGTAGATAAGGTTACGGACCAATGTTCTATACACGTATTTTTCTTCCACCAAGGCGATCTTGTTCAAGTTTTCACTTCTGTCGGCACTCTCGGAGTGCCACACTTTTTTTTTTTCATTTAATTACTTTCCAACATTGTTAATTTATTTCACTGTGCCTGTTTTTTAATACATAAGTACCTGTTGTGTGTACCCGCCTTTATAGTTATAAAGGCATAGAGAAAACACTATAGTTCTCTTCTAGCCATGCTTCATTTGTCTATGCCCCTCTCAAATAAATGTTGTACCGAGCGCACGCCTTTTATTCAACAGTCCCTAATATACAGTGAAAGGAACTTACTTCGTACCGGTTGTCCCGCAACACCTCTTAATTTTATTTTTTTAAATTTATATCTCCTATGATAGCCAGACTTTTTAATAGGTTGCTGTCAACTCGACATTGGTCAAAGGTGTATGCTATTTTGATGTTTGCTATCAAGTAGCTACATATAGTTTTCTATAAAATAGTATGGTCAGTGACATAGCTTCAAAAGGTGTGTAAGGTATATTTTAAAAACTGACTACGCCAAGCATGTTTATCATATAATGTTTTTTTGCTTTGCGCTATTTTAAGAAGATTAACAAACAAGAACGGTTCTCTGTAGTGCCTTAAGACATAAAAATAGAGGAAAAGTTTGAATTGACGTTTATATAAAGCTTGTACGTAACTATTACACCTGGGTGGTATTTTGCTACAGAAATACGTGCAATCTAATTTACTAATGGACGGTTTAAGTTTAGCAAGTAAACTGGATGGTTTAAGCCATGATTAAGTTGCCTTTAGCGACTTATTGGCAACTAAGTTGCCGTCACTTTGCAGATTTCCTAAGGGCAGTGTACGCACGAGCGCTTTTTTGGCGTTTCCAAGCAACTGTTTGCCAAACTTATGTGACAGTGAGGCACATTGCTCGCAGAAAAGATGGCCGATGGGGTCGAAAGGTTCTGGAGTGGCGACCGCGTACCGGAAGACGTAGCGTTGGAAGGCTCCCCATAAGGTGGACCAATGACCTGGTGAAGACCGCAGGAATCCGCTGGATGCGAGAAGCACAGAACCGGGCAAATTGGCGGTGCTTGGGGGAGGCCTATGTCCAGCAGTGGACGTCTTTTGAGTGAAATGAAGCAATTGTTCTAACTTCGTGGTGGGTTGACTTCTGCGACACTGTTATTGTAGAAAGAGTAATAATTTAACTCATATATGTGTATGTTCGCATAACTTGACAAAGTGTAGGGAACAACTGATTTTATTTTTGTGATTTCAGACTTTGTCCCATAGTAAAAGTAGTTCATAATGATGAGTACAATTACCCTTTTTCAGGTTTTCAGTTATTTCATTCAAACCTAGTATTTGTCAAAAACTGAAATGTCATACGATTTTTTACCATGTGCGGTTCAACTTTGAATATCTTGATATGCCCAGCGCTGATGTACTGGGCATGCCAAGATGTTCAAATTTAAAATAAAATCTATCCTTAGGTCATAATATATGTTCATATGTATAATAATATGATCTTATGACATGTGTGTGTACGATATGTGTTCATATGTTCTATTAAGAAAAAAAAGTATTTAATTAGCGTTTCTGTAAGACAAGGGGAATCGTTCTTAATATATACCCGCGCCTTACTTCCGCGTGCGAAAGCCCTATGTTGTTTATGTAGGGTAGCGCTTGCTCAGTGACCGCAAGGATTATACCGAGCCCTTCCTGCTAATTGGTTTTTCGTAATTAAAAGTACCTCTTATTACGAATGCCGCATAAAGTTAAAACATAACGATATTAAAAAGCGACCATTATTTTTCATTTTGTAGCGTTGAATTAATCTCCACCATAAATACATTCCATTAATTAGTATAATGAGTTTAACAGTTCATTCTTAAGTGGGAGTTTTTGTAGATTATGTAATAAAGTAACGGTTAAGTAGGACGGTAAGCTGGATGAGCTGTGGGTTAAGTTATCTCTGAAATACTCTTGTGCTTTTGAGATAACCACTAAGTAGAACCCTGAAACAGATAGTGGGATGAATTAAATAGGTACGATAAATACTTCTAGAACGTGAGCCACCCTAGCTCTACACTGAAATGTTGAAATTATATCACAAGACCTTTGACAAGTATTTGAGAAAAAAGCAGGTACTGTTATAGAGACTTCAATATCCTTATTCAATTAACTAGGGATGACAGTCACGTGCAAAAATATGTGAACAATTAAAGATCGAGAAGTCGTTTCTGAATTTCACTAAGTATTTTTTGTATTTGAGTGAACATTCACTTTATACGAACCACATTCGATTTATGTCGGAACTCATTTAGGTAATAACGTTCAAAGTCGCGGGAAGGATTTATCGACGGATCGTTTTTACGACTGTTCATTCATCGACACAGCGTTCTTTGGCGCACACTTTATCGACAAATCATAGTTTTGGAAAATCGAATTTCGATATGACGCGTCTAGCCAGTTGAATGTACGAGTAGTTTACTAATTTGGTTTTGATACCTTTTATGAAACTTTGATATTTAGAAATTTGTACATTATCAGTCTAACTATCCTAACTAATATTATAAATGCGAAAGTAAGTTTGTTTGTTTGTCTGTTACGCTTTCACGCTAAAACGGCTGAATTTGCATGAAATTCGGCACATGGGTAGACCTTGCTTAGGACATAGAATACTTTTTATCCTGGTAGTACGTTCCCGTGGGATAATTTCCGACCTCCAAGCCGTGGGCAAAAGCTATAAACCTATAAAGTTGAATTGGCAATGATCGTTTAACAAAATATGACAGTAGAAGGATCATTTAGATTTTATTTCTTATTATGCAAAATTAAAGCCACAAAATTTAAGAGTTCAAAGTATTGTTTTCTTTAGATAGGTATTGGATTTTTTTCAATCATTGTTAATTAGTGCGCATAGGCATTGCGGCTATAAAATCTGTGTAAATAACTCTCATTTTACGAGTAACTTCGCTTTTATTGGTAAAACTTTTATGTATTATTAATTTATCTTCCAAGCTAGACATTTTGGGGACATCCACAAAGAAACAAACAAAGTTGTCTTCGAATATTAAATACATTTTCGTCCATAGAACATTTTAAAATGAAAATATGTTCTCCAAAACTCAAACTTGCAAACTTTATCATAGAAACTATCTTAAAAAGAAAAAAATGCTGAAGAAGTCCACGCTAAACGAAAACAAAGTTGTTTAGTAGTAAATAAGAATGGCGGGCGGGTGGCGTACAATGGGCCATTCATGTCGAACTCTACTTGTTTACTGCCAGTGTAGACGCAACTTTATTAAAGGTACGGCTTGGAGCAGCTGGTTGCTGGATAATATGGTCACGGGTTTGTTTGTGATGCCCAATTAATTCTGGCATTGGAATTAATCGAAGGATGAGGGTTATATATTTGGTAATTTCGTAATTTTTTGGCTTGATCCGGACTTAGTTACGTATATTTACGAAGTAAACAGTATTGAATATGGAAATGACGAAATACGACGGAAATATTGTGAAAAAAATAATCCCTGACTTAAATTAAACTTTCAAACTTTACATATTCAACTCTTAACAACTTTTCCTAAAACTTTAAGTTAACATTTCCCAAACTGACAAAATAAACTCAATCTCTCCATCTTCCAATTTCCTTACTAGATAAATGCTTAACCCGCTAAAATAAAGAGGCAATCAAAATTCTAATATCCGCGACTCTCGTCCGTGTCATCCGCATCGCAGCGGATAAAAACGGTTCGACTGCCGCGCTGTAGCGCTGTAGCGGACTAGCGGTCCAGATTAAAATAACCGAGCCCAGAAATGGGTCAACGATCTCTTAAGTAATTGTTCGATGGAAGCTATTGGTTTCAAGCTTACAGCACTCAAACGTACACACGAACTGCGGTGAACGAGAATTATTATACCACTTTCGCAACGCTAAAAATAATTTTACATTAAAAATACTTAAGTAGCACCGCTGCGGTAGCAAGGTTTCCCGTTTCCTTATCCTTCGCTAACTAAAGACTAAAGTTTTACAGCGAACACAAGCTAAGATTTCGTGCTTATTCCACTCTCTGTAAAGCTTTGTCCAAACTTGCAGTTGGCTCAGTTTCCTTCAAAAACCTATACATTCGTCGTAAGCACGTGTTACTCTTATATATGTATAAGTCGTCGCAAATTGGCGCCATTTCAAAGTTAAGACATGTGAGGACGTAATATATGGACGCGTCCACTTTTAGAGCCGGCTAAGACAATGCCGGAGATTGGAACATTTCCAGCCGATAACTCAAATGAGGTCAACCTCAACTTAACTTTTGCGTTTTTATACATTTCTACTGTGGACGTATTGAATTTTTTATAGTTGTACCTCTGGCATAATTTTATGAGCTCAACTTGTTTCTTATCTGCATGGATATTAGTGCATGAAACCTACTTAAAATACGTGAACCAGGGAATTGCAAGCAATATTCTTGTGAAGTTACTCTGAATTGTGCCCTGGCGGAATTGCATACTACGTCATCATACAGTTCTCAAAAGTGACGTATCACTGGTTTCGCAATCTTGCATTATTTTAAAATCATAGAAAGTATCGAGGGAACAAAACGACGTGACTTGAATAGTTCGATTTCTGATAGAGATTTCTAAGACAGCTTATAAACAGTAAGAAGTAAATGTAAAACAGTTTCCACTTTTCAATAACTAAATAGGTTCTCTCTTATAGAAAACTGTTTTCACAACTGTTTTTAAGGTTTTATGACCTGTGCAATTCAATTAAATTAATTATCAAATATATAGGTATTCATATAAACAAAAATTAATATATCAGCCCAACAGTTCCATTACCTATGACGTGAACATATTCGTTTGACCGCACTAATTTGCGATACAAATGGCATACCTTTGTCACCGTTCCTGACCCTACCTGGCACCTGCGATGAAAGGGCCGAAAAATCCCTGTCAAAATGTACCCGCTAAAGGTCGCATGTAACAACCTTTAATAGAATAATGGGCGTGAACAAGCCTGTTTTATTTGGGTACAATTCTGAATTATATTTCGGTAGCTGAAGTTGGGTTTTCGAAAATGTATGGTTTGTGATGGTTAGCATGGTTCCGTGTGGTTGAGTTCTGGAGTTTTGGGTTACAATTTGCAAACTTATCGTTTTGTTTAAGTTAAGGTGCAAGGATTATCAACTTCTAATATAAATCATATTAGAAGTTGATAATCTCTGACGTATTCCATGTGTTTTGACGCGAGTTGCTTTCTTCATACGAGTGTTAGGTCAAGGTTCTAAAATCAATGTATTGCCAATTATGTAGATGAATTGCGGACATTGAAATCAGCTGCATATATTTTATTAGATGCTGGTATCAGTTTTATTAGATGAGACTGATAACGAAATTTTATACTGAGTAACTGCCATCTGACCTCGACAACCCAATTACCGAGCAATAGGTATATTGATATTCTAAGCCAAGACCATTGTTTTGTTGGACTTTCTGGCTCCTAAATCCCAATAACCACTGACGTAGATACTCTTTACAACCGCAAAACTCTTAATAATAAAATAAAAAATGGAAGGGTATGTCGGAAGCATTAGGCATCAATGTTACCGACATGAAACAATCGTTGAAGGAACGCTTCTTTGGCCGCCTGAATAAAGTGTTAAATAGCCCTTTATCAGGCGGAAATAAGGTGCGTGCCTTTAACGGTTGGGTCATGCCGGTCTTGATGTATTCTTTCGGCATACTCAAATGGATTCAGACGGAACTTGACGCTCTGCATAGGAAGGTCCGCACATTGCTGACGGCAAATCGGATGCATCACCCACGGTCATCAGTGATGAGACTGTACATCCCGCGGAAGTGCGGGGGTCGAGGTTTCCTAAATGCTAAAACCCTCCACAACTGCGAGATTTACAGTCTCAGGGAATATTTCTTTCAAACCAACGTGGGTATGCACTGAGATGTGGTCGCAGTGGACAAGGGCCTCACCCCGCTCTCCTCGGCAAAAGAGAACTGGCGCAAACCTGCAGTACTTGATACTAACGATCGTAAGGAAATATGGCAGGGCAAAGAACTACACGGACGCTTTTTCCGGGCCCTCCACGGGCCTGATGTAGACTTTTTGACATCTGTATCCTGGCTGCGTTTTGGCAACCTCTTCGGAGAAACCGAAGGTTTTGTCTGTGCGATTATGGATGAAGTTATCATGACGAATAATTATCGGAAATACATTGTCAAGGATGGTACGGTTGACATCTGTCGGGCATGCCACCACCCCGGTGAATCAATCCGACATATTGTTTCCGGTTGTTCTCGTCTTGCTAACGGCGAGTACTTGCATAGACACAATCTAGTAGCTAGGATTATCCACCAGCAACTTGCCTTGCAGTACAACTTTATAGAGTCCGAAGTACCATACTACAGGTATGTGCCCGACCCAGTTCTCGAAAATGGTCACACCTCATTGTACTGGGATCGATCTATCATCACTGACAGGACTATTGTAGCCAATAAGCCTGATATAGTGGTGATAGATCGACGAGAGCGCCGTGCAATGATTGTCGATATCGCTGTCCCTCATGACGAAAATCTCGTGAAAGCTGAGAAAGATAAAAAAATCAAGTATCTTGACTTAGCACACGAGGTTGTCGACATGTGGGATGTGGACTCTGCAATCATTGTACCGATAATCGTTACCGTTAATGGCCCCGACCAACACCTCAGGAGGCTCTCATTGCGTGGCTGGATCAAGGGTCTGATTCAGAAAGCAGTACTTCTAGACACGGCACGTATAGTGAGGAGGTTCCTCTCTCTAGAGCCCTGACCACCGGCATCTTGAACCCTGTTCCTGATGCCGATGGGCCACTATTTTTTATATTTTTAAATGTTTTTTTAATTATTTTTTATAGAAATATTTAAAAATGTAAACAATATGTACCTACTGAAAAGAAATAAATAAAAATATTTGAATAATATTAATATGAAATTAAAGAGTCTAACAACACTGTTTGCTCCTCCGTAATTTACTTGATCCATAATTTTTAACTGAGTTCTACATAGTATGTTTGTTTTCCTCATATCACCTACCACATTTTAATATTAAACCTTAATAACACGTAAACACCCAAAAAAACAAACTTTACCATATCATATAGCTACTTTAATATGCCACGGTTACGTTTATAAGAAAAGTTTTGCCCCTTGAATATTGTATAGAGCACGGCATTATAAATACAGAGCACAATTTAACTTGGAGTATGAAACCGCTGCACGATGAGAATAATTGTACGTAATTAGAAACACAGAGTAAATTAGTACAGAGGGTTAAGGTATCATCAAAACTGCACGAGAAATGGTAAATCTAACCTAAAGCTTCATTTAAAAATCGTGGGAAAGTCCAAAAGGAATAGCGTGGCCCCTGGCACCATGGCAACTGAAGGAACAAGGGTGGGTTATAGTCAGTAAGAGTCTGACACGCCCTCCCGCTCCGCTCAGAGTGGGAAAAGTTATTTGATAATTTCCGACCCCTAAAAAAAAGGCTTAATTTAGAAGCTTGAGACTGGAAATATCTTCTACTTTATAAAAATCTTAAATTCATTTAATCATTCACTGACAGACAATGCACAGCTTAAAACAGTGGGTCTAGAAGCAAGTTTGCACAAGTTGATTTTATAATGAAAACTAAAGTAGTTAAATAGGATTAGAGGATGAAAATGCAAATGAAAGTCCGTCATTTTTACCGATGTATAATCTCATCGGCACACAGCTTATCATAACAAAAAAACCCACTTATAAGCGCTTTTTACATTATATTCCTGTTGAACTACAAATCATCAAACATAATCATCCTCTTATCTTTATTTAAATTTATTTGAACTACACGTTGTTTCCCTCCATCTCTAGCAGTGTCCGCCATCTCAGTGCTCACTACCTTCCTAGCCACGATCATCATCTTTAACACATCCATCCATCTTTTCTTTAATCTCCTGTTTTCTTATAGCCTAACCTCACTCTTTTCATAAATGGGTATTCTGTATCTCTGTACCTACTCTGTGTCGAAAGAGTCAAAACAAAGTCATTGGTGACTCTAATTTATGTTATTTAACTCTTCTCCACATCATTTACTTCGAATTTCTGTGTCAATGATATTGTTTTACAAATATAGGCACCTACCATAAGTAGGTATGTGTTGGATGTTATACGAAAATATAGAGAAGTAATTAAGGATTGCTGTATTATCGCTTTATTTAGGTCGTTAGCAGTTCCATTTTCCGTGATATTATAAGCTCGTATATTCTTTATGTATTAATCTTACTTCGACTGTAGTAAAGCCGCATACATATTGACATAAAGAATATACACTTTTACTTATCTGATCTATTTATCATTAAAGATATTACAGTCAGTCAGCCATGCTTAATAATTGACATAATGTCGGTATAGTTACATATATAATAATATTGTAAGACTCTTGTTGAAAGTAGTAATTTGCAGTAGAATATCATAAACATAAAATCGAGAATGATTAAATCCAACAAAAACAAAGCAGATATTGAAACAAAAACAATTGCCGATCATAAAATTCTCAATAAACATACAGAGATAAAGGAAACATGTAACATGACGGAAATATCAAAGAGTTCGGAATAAAGTCGATATAAACGTTACATTTGTTAAAAGAAAAATACATAACACGGAAAACAATGTCAGAGGGAAGAATACGACAGTATTATCATTCATCGATATACGAAGGAACTACGGAGTAAATTCTGTAGTTCGTCGAAAGATGGGAGCATTGGGAATGTTCTCGAAGGCTTGGAGATTCCGTGGCTTTGACGCCTGCCTGTGTGATAACAGGCTCTCAGATTTATCTCCGGTGTTTATTCGTCTTGTGTGTCATTTTATTGTTTGCTCGAGTTTTTTTGCGTGAAAAGGTGTTGTTAGTAAATATGTGTTTTGTGTAAAATTCCGACATTTTTTTTTTTTGTTTGAGGAATCTAATATGAATGTAACTACTTACTTAAATAAATACAAAATAGAAATTTGTTTGTAACATAACATCAAGCCCTGAATTCCCCGAAGGGTTAGGTAGAGGTGTACCTATGTACAAGTACCACACCATTTCGCCAGTTGAGTTTAAGTCCAACATAATAGGGGGCGAGCCTATTGCCATCAACCGGGCATAAATCCAAACTTTGGGCTGTTCACAGACATATAAAAGGCTGTTTATTTGAAAGCAGCCGTACGTAGTTACAATGTCAAATTTGAGCAAATGCAACGAGAAAAATGTAAGACAAACGTGCGAAGTAAAAAAAAGTGGCGTTAAAGTTTTTTTTTTTTAATTTGGTTCCCAACAAAATGTTATATTATAGTTAACAAACATGTTGTATCATAAAATGCAGAGAATCCATTAAACATGGACACATTGTTAGTGCAAATCTATCAAAGAGACAATATTTTGATTAACGCAACCTCCATACCGTCCCACACGTTCAACTTCAATCTCTGCATCGTTCCAAGTCATAACTTTACCTGCACTCGTCTCCGTCAAACGTCTCTGTCTCTGAACGTACATGTACAGACGCGGACAAAACTGGAGCACGTTGTTTTATTTTTGCACCAGACAGCGGAAGATCTACAGCCAGGTATGGACATTAAAATTCAGAAGTTGGCACCGCGGTTCGTAACTTAATTGAATGCAGACCAGGTAAACACAATAAATTAAACTTCAACGCAGTGATGGAGATTTATAGACAGGTCGCCACTCGCCAGACACATTTTCGTATCAATTATACTTTTATTTTAAAAAAAATTAAGCAAAATACGTTTTATTAATAATGTAAAGGGTCTTTTCTGGGATAAGCTTAATTAATTTGGACGGCGGATTTACACCGGAATTTAGAGCGGTTTAAAAATAAGCTCCGTTTAATATCGGAACGGACGAGAATTAAGTTAAAAATTTGAGCAAAGACAAAGGAGGAAATTGCATTAAGAATAAGAAAACTACAAATGTTTTGTTTCAAATTCCGGAGCCAAACAGTTAATATAAACAAATTTATAAACTTCTAAACTTGTTTCTGACCAAACGTTAAGAAAGCTCATGTGACTTAAATATTATTAATTTAAACAAACAAAGCGTACAAGTTGAATGAAACAATCAGGAGCAAACTGGAGATAGAGGAGCGCTATCAGTTGTACGGAACAACTTCGGAACTTCCCTTTACGAGTCGCCGGCTAAACATTTCCTCTTCTTAATGAATTTAAGAAACTGCTTGTGGAACTGAACGTCTTGTTTATTTCACTGAAAATTATAAGTTGGATCGCACTCCTGCGTCTCGTTTAAAAATAATTGTTTGAAAGGAAGCTTTAGTTGTGTTCAAACGTTTGTAAGCGATCTTTATGACTTGTTTTACCACCTCGGATGTTCCGACTAACTTTTCTGGCAGATATTTTAATACAATTTCTGCTCATTTTTTGACCAGTTTATAAAATGCATATTTCAACACTGAAAAATGCTCTTTACTCCGGAAAAGCCTTACGAAAACACAAAAAATCTCTCCCTAAACTTAAACCAAATGGAAAAACAAACACAATGGCAAATTTATTAGGTTCAATTTGGTTTTATTGGCTAATTCATTGGCGGTGGATGGCTGTCCGGGCTCTTAGGGGCTTTGCAAAAATATTTGGCAAATCCCTGATGTACGGGACCACGGGGCCCGTAGTAAGTCTCACTTTGCTGTGCAAACGACATTTTATTACGTCGAGTTTTACATATAAATAGACTCCTGTGAGGAATTACTGTTTTATTCGCCATAAAATTCCGCAGTATTTGATAAGGAAACTAACTTATCATTTATGTTAATATGGCGCGTGTGTGTGCAATAAATATCATTCGTTCAAGAAAACTACCGTAAAATGGAAACTTTAAGTGTAATCAGCAAACAAGTAAAACTCAGCTTTTTACATTTCTTTCAGTAAATAAAAGGATTTTTCAGTTTATTGTGTCAAATGCTTTTTATAGCTGAATTAAGCCGTGTTAAAGAATCGTAAACTTTTCAAATGAAAGCAGCCGGTCATTGTTGCTTTAAAACCGTTTTGTATAAATTGGACATAAAGTGGATTAACTTTAATCTCTGAGGAAATTGGAGTGTTCATGGCGTTGCACTTAAAAAAGACAATTACATTAGGTACTTAGGTAGTGAAAAACACTCGAGACCTAGGCTTTTTGTTCACTGTTAGTTGTCACATCAAGAAATCTTCAAAGACAGTGATATTATTATAGACCACACTACACATACCAAACCCTAATCTACATTTCCAATTTAGTTTCCAAACATGTGACCAAACATCTGTTTTTGGAAAAGTAACTTTAAAGCCTACACATGCAGTTCAGTTTGCGCTACTACTTCTATTTTATGACTACTTCAATAGAAGGTACTAGCCGTTGCCTGAGGTAGCTGCGTATTGCGGGAGGGGTGACTGTTGTCACTAATTTGACGAATCACTGAGCTCTCGCATCAAGTCCTCACCCCGCCCGCAGCGCGCAGTTACCCCAGGAAACGTCATAGTTAAGCGGTTTGGTTATAGTCACTCTGAAATCAACTTAATTTAAGCTGCGTTTTGCTAAAGGGGAAATAATATCAATTGCAAACAAGAACCTTACATATCGTATCTAAAATAAGGTTTGTATTCAAAATCTCCCCAAATATTTCACGCAAAATCCTGCGGAAAGATCTATTCACACCTCAACCTAGAACAATCAAAATCCCTAAAGGTAGATTTACATTAACAAGCTCCCAACACCTTTTCTAATCAAGGTACGGTTCAACAAAGGGTTATAGTTAACCGTAATTCATAGTCCGTGTAGGCCAACAATCAGCGTATTGTTTATACTACCAGACTAATTAGTCTTGCCACGCTCCCATTGTGATCTTCAAATAACAACGCGATCCGAATGGCGGATTTAATGGCTCGTTAGTTCATGCACGGGAGTGTGTGAGTGGGATGAGAGATGGAGGTAGAAAGAGCGAGAGCATTCTTCATATTTATCTGTGGTTTTGGAATCGAATGATTGTAATTATGTTACTGTTTGTTTATGTTAGTTGTGCACTAAACCAGGATCCTAATTGTGTAACCAAATCGTAATCACAATCACTTTCATTTTGATAATTCGAAAATTTACATTGCGATAATCTAGTTGTCAGGCAGACTAATTTTCCAAGTAGGTAAATGAAGAAATGGATATTGTTGTTGTTACAAAATGAAAGCGATTTTTTACACTTAATTTCGCCAATGAGTAAATATTTTAAAAGCTAGATTATTTTCTGTTGTCAAAGGTAGGTACCAGATTCCATTGAAATCAGCTCAGTCAATTCAGCGTGATTGCTGAACTGACATCGCATTTATAATATTACAGAGCACGCTGCAGCAATATTAATATTCATGTCTCGCTTCGACGATTACTTTACATTTATCCTCACTTATAGAATAGTAATAGTAGTTTAGTAATAGTAATAGTAGTGTAGTTTAGTAATAGTAGTTTGCAGAAAAAGTATAAAATTCTGTTTATTTATATTTATTGGTAACTAGAGATAGGTATTTGTATTTCTGCTACTTACTAGTTTTCTGAAAATATCAAATTTAATCCGATCCAGCCTGTCCTCCCCGAGAGACGCCCTAAGACGAGGTCTGTACCCCACAGGGGGTGCCCTTTTTTTTGTGCGAATTTTGCCTCTCACTCACGCGTTCGGCCTCCTCCTTCGCGAGCATTACTGCTTCGCAGAAGGAGGTGACGGCCTCCCATTTCCTCTCACTCCGTACCATGGCCCGAAACAGGGCCGGACGCGAGAGATCACCACCGCCAATCGCCTCCACGAGGACACGGTAATGCTCCGCCCAAGCTGGGCAGACTTCCACCGTATGCTCCACCGTGTCCTCCGGGCAATCCATACAATGGTGACACCCGGGCGTTTCCTTCCGCCTTATACAGGGGGTAGCCCTCAGCGTGTAGTCGCTTATTTTTTTAAGATTTACGCGAGCTGTCCACCCCAGCTAAACTAAGTTAGTTTGTGGTTAGTTTAGTTTAGCCACATGTATGAAAAACTGGCGAGCTAAACTAAACTAACTTAGTTTAGCTGACGGTGGACGATCGGTGTTAAGCCCTGGCTGGAGTGGCGGCCTTAAATTATTGAGGCACTCACAGGCAAGCCCGGTTAAGCAGCTGACAACCTCCGAGGTTGACCTGCGAGATGCCAAAAATAAAAATAACTGCTTTGTTTTCTTTTATTTATTTATTTATGTATTTCAGTCACATAAGAATGAACCCTTTTCTGTAGTAAATATGATACGTTTTATATAAACTGTTAGTGTAACCCTATACCCTGGGCGTTAGAAAAACATTAGTCCCCCGGAAGCTGCACACGTGCTTAACAATATAATAGGTACTGAAAATATAAGAAAATGTGTTATCGTATACTTCTCGATTTAAAGGTAAAATAAAAAACTGTAGTTTTATGGCATTGTTAACACTCTCCCTGCCGACAACATATAAAACTCTTTAAGTTTAGGAGCCCATGGAAGTCGCCGGCAGTCCCAAAGTTTCTGCTTGTGAACGCCGTGAGTCAAAAGTCAAAATTATAGAGAAAAAAAAAAAAAAACAAAATATAAGAGGCCGTGGGATACGCCGGCGGGTCCAAAAATAATCTTACAGGACGCCGTGGGATCCGCCCTGACCTCCCGAATTTAAATAGTTATTACAACTACTGCCGTGCTGTTATGGAAAATTTGATACTTCTCTTGCCTATATGCTTTGGCCTACTGAACAAATTTTTTTGGGGGCTGTTGGTGGCTCCCATGGCATTGTGTTAATAATAGGTGCTGAAAAGAAAATCTCGCTTGACATACTGAATGCATCTCAAACGACTATTAAATGTTACTATTGAATACTCATGAAAAGATTAAACAAAACAAGGCACCAAATCGGTAACTCATAAATAATATTCATACAAATATTCCTGGCATGTAGCTAATTTTTACCCTTTTACAAATTATACAGAATTATTAATTTTCACGCGAAATATACGTACTTTTTAATACATGCGAACCTCAACCAACACGTATCTAATTTTGGGGCGAATAATGGAGCTCTTTTTACGTGCAAACGCTTTTTATGTACCTACACATGTACGTGTTACGCTCCCGATTACCCTCGGCTAGGACGTGCGCTCATCACTTGTTTAAACTTTAAAATTGCACCCTTTTTTGTTTCTTTATTTCCATTTTTGAATATTTCATTTAGCTTTCGTAGGACTCCTATTTTATATCGTTTTAGTTTTTTTTTATGTAATTTCGCATTTCGTTTTTATTTATTTTTTTAGCTATTCGATTTTTTTAGACCGGTTTATAAAAATAACAAAAAAAGAAAAATAAATGTATCAATACTGCTATAAAACTGGATATCTATCTGCTTTTGCGATTATTTATGACAGTAATAATTTAGCATACAAATGTTATTTTGCGCATAAAAATAGCGAAATGTGAACTCTTTATTCGCTACAGATGAATTTCAGATTAATGAATATGGCATTATTTTCACATTTGGTACCTACCGACTATATTTCGAACGAGATATATGTTTATGTACCTATTTCAGGTTGGGCGTTCGTTCGGTAAAAAAATAATATTAAATAGGTACAACCCTACTTTTTAATCATTAACGCAAATCTTCCTATACAAAATTAATTTAGGCACCGCCAACACCGAGTCTCTTGCTAAACCCGCTTAACCAAAAAATAATTCCTAACAATAACACCGTAGCCTAATGAAAACAGTCTCACCATCCATTTTCCCGGAATTGATTAGGCGAGTAAAATTACTCGATTTTTTTGTTATCATTAGGCAAAACAAAGTTTAACGATCCGCGTCGAGGCACGTTGAGGTCGGCTCTTTGATAAAAATCCTCGCCATTTTTAATTACGGATCGGCGTCATTGTCGGGTCCCGACGTATTCTCGATGGAGCGTGATCGACGGCAGCCATACTGCGAGATATTACTAGCTAGGACGTCTGTGTTGTAGCTAGTTGATTGCAGTGTCTCATAATACGGGATTGTACTCTTTAATCGGCTAAACCTTATAGGATGAGGCTTTGTTTAGGCTGTGTGAGGGTTGGCGTGGGGCAGCTGATTTCACTTTGCTGTGATATAGTTTTAAAAAATGTTGGCAATTTTAGTTAAGAAATTAAATTAATAAGTGAAAAATGTATGCAAGAGATAAATCTAAGTATTCGGGTAATAGACAAAAAAAAAATTGGATTAATTTTCTGCGTCACTCGATATTCGTTGGCTACACAACCAAATTATTAATTGCGAAATAATTATATCGTTAGATAACACTCTTAGGTAGGCGGAACGCGTGAGGGAAAGGCAAATTTCGCGCCCTCACGCCCCTAACCGCCGCAGGAGGAGACGCCCAGGGCGTCGGGAATCGCGAGGCGATTTCCGGCCACCGTAGTAGGCGCGAGCTTGCGGACGGTGAGCAATGGTTGGCTCACCGTCCGATAAGGACCAGGCCCGGGTCGACGGCGCGTTGTGTTCCACGCGCGCCTCAAAGAGAAGTCAGCAGATTTGAAGGGGTCCACTAGGGCCGATGCCTGCCGGGGTTGCGAAGAAAACCGAAAGGGAGATCGTGGCCCCCGGCAACAGGGCAACCGAAGGAACACGGGTGGGTTTTAGTCAGTAAGAGTCTGACACGCCCTCCCGCTCCGCCCAGAGCGGGAGAAGTTATTTGATGATTTCCCACCCACAAAAAAAAAAGGTAGGTACTTACAAATAAAAGTAAATACCTACCCAGTAGATATGACACAAGAAAAAAATAGTCAAAGCTTTAATACAATAAAAAAAAACCTATAAAATCACGTACCAGCAATAGGTACGTAATAATACCAATAATAAAAACAAATATTGTAAACAGAAATGTTTAAGTATTCATTCCAATACATTAAAAGTAAGTACTAGCAACTAAACTACCAATTGAAGAAAATAAAAGACGATTTATTTTGTACTCGTTCAACTAGATTACCTACTACCGATTGGTTATAAATGAGAGTTTGAGGTTATATTGAGACAGAAATGAACATCGTAGTCTATATAAAATAAAGGCCAGCGCGCACTAATGATTTGCGATGCCGCCAGCGTGGATGCGCGGGAGGAAATGCGAAGGGCATCTTTGGAATGCGCTCCCACTGAACATCAGGACGGCAACCAGTCGATCTTTTAAAGTGAAGGCACGTGAACATATTCATAAGAAGTTGGCTGAATCATCCCAGCGCTGATTTGCTGGATTCGTTTTCTCCTCTACCTATCTTTATTTCTCCTAAGTTTAGTTTATTAGTATTTATTCTTTTTCGAGTTATCTATCAATTATATTGCACCTGCCATGTTTTGTCTCTGCATCACCCTAAGGTTGACTGGTAGAAAATGCCTCAGGCATTAAGTCCACGTTTGTACAGTATTTTTTTTTACTTGTGCATAAAGTTTTAATAAATAAATAAATAAGTACACCCCACTTACACTACCTCTCCCCCCAATCGTATGCTAGTGGACTTCGGCGCATAACTTCGCATCCTGCTGCATGTCGTCGCAACCTGCCGTTACCTCCCGCCGCTTGATGTAGCGTACTGCCACATGTCGTCGAATCCCGCCGCGGTATCCTCCAGCGCGCTCTTCAATACCGCAGAGAGAAATCCCCTTTTATACTCCGTAGTCTCTGAGCTTTGGAATCTATATCTTGTTACCATTAGATACGTACCTACAAACATACGTTGGTTAATTTAAAATACACTTTTTTTTTGGTGGGTATTTATCAAATAATTTCTTCCGCTCTGGGCGGAGCGAGAGGGCATGTCAGACTCTTACTGACTAAAACCCACCCGTGTTCCTTCGGTTGCCCTGTTGCCGGAGGCCACGATCTCCCTTTCGGTTTTCTTCGCACCCCCGGCAGGTATCGGCCCTAACGGACTCCGTCAATTCTGCTGACATCTCTTTGAGGCGCGCGTGGAACACAACGCGCCGTCGACCCGGGCCTGGTCCTTATCGGACGGAGAGCTGCCAATGGGTAGCTCGCCGTCCGATAAGGACCAGGTCCGGGTGGCAGCAATGGCTCACCGTCAATTATCCCGCCATCAACCGATGTGCGCTGGTCTTAATTTAAGTAATTAAGTACCTATGTATATTTTGTTTACGAAACATGCTCTGAATTGATATAAGATGGAAATTATAATGTCACTGGCTCGGATTATGATTATCGAAATTACTCTAACGAATGGGTTTCAGAATACAGGTATTCGTATTTTCCTGTTAAGTAAAATAAATATGTTATTTTATGTACTTATACTGTTGCAATTAATATAAAACGTTTGAATAAAATAAGAGCGTCCCACACAATTTAAATTATAATAATTTTGAACAATATTATAATTACTTTAAATTGCCGGAACATTTTTTAAAACAATGTAGGCTAATTTTGAAATATAAGGGTAATCTTCCGGTCTTAAGGCCTAAAGTACACACAAGTTTTTCTAGCCGTGAAAAACTACGGTTTATTCGCCGTGTGTAGGCACGGTCGTCAGTGTTGTATGGATCACTATGGAAGCTTGTTGACAGACACAGTTTTCTACGGTGCGGTTTATACGCCGTGTCTAATACAGTCGTCAGTGTTGTATGGAAGCTTGTTGATAGACACGTTTTATCGACGGCGCAGTTTCTACGTCTCGTCTAGGCACAGTCGTCAGTGTTGTATGGATCGCTATGGAAGCTTGTTGACGGAACATTTTTTTCTACGGCGCGGTATACACGACATACCATAAAGAAACCGTGCCGTGTACAATGGGCCTAAAGGGTTCAACTTAATCCACGCTTTTATGCCTTAAAACTGGAACAAATAAACGAATATTTCAAAAGCCCGGTGTTGCTATTGTTTCCATTTTTGTTATAAAAATGAGTGGAAAATACCATTTCAGATATTTTCTATGTAACAAACAGGTTTTACGTTTGTTTTCAATAGCAGGAATTGGCAATATTTTACTATTTTTTTTTAAATTACATTGTGCATATTAATTTATGTCTGACCCGACAGAGTTGTCCTGTCCAAATTTAAATCTTCTTCTTAAATCGGTCCCTCATTACTGAGGATCGTAGCCACTGGACCCCATTAAACGGACAACCTGCCTCCATCAACTCTGCTCCAAAATTGCCACCACCACCTCCTGAAATTTGCCTGAGGACGTAGCTTCTTTTACTTGGTCGGACCATCGTGTTGGCGACCGGCCTCGTGTTCTCTTTCCTTCAGTATTGCCAACATATCTCCCCTTTGCATTATTTGGCCTAAATAGATCAAGATACGCTGTAGGCAAACTGTAGACAATCGGGTCTTGATGCAGAGTTGAGAAAGGATAGACGCATTTGTGCGTCTGGCTATCCATGGAGTTCGGAGCATCCGCCTCCAGCACCACATTTCTAAAGCGTCTATCCTCTGTCTTTCTCTTGCTCGGATTGTCCACGTCTCAACTCCATAGAAGAAAATTGGCAAAACGAGTGACAAATTTAAATAATTCATACGAAATTCCCACAGAAAAATTAAATGCACTTTCTGTTTTCCCAAATTTTCCAATTTTCCCGTCAACTTTTCAAATGGTTTTTACCTGAAGCCTGATTTGGATTATTTCAAACATTTTTATAGCAAAAATTTGCCAATTCGGCCCAGCAGGTCTGAAGTGGTGTGTTACCAATGAATAGCATTTAAATTTTATTGTATAGAAAATACGATGTAATAATATGTAGGTATGTATAGAACATAGAGACTCGGCGCTACAGAATATTTTTTTTTGCTGGCTAATAGCCTTACTAATAAAAATTAGTTAAACATCTGTTTAACTTTTTTATTGTTGTACAATATATAAGCTGTGAATAGGATTAAAACACACTACTCTTACTAATAATCAGTGTATAAACAATGCATAGCTACCCACTGCTTATGGCAAAAACCACTGGCAACATTAGAAGGTGCGTTCTGAAACTGGTGCTGCGTAATGTCAGTGATGTTATTTCATTTGGGAAAACATTCATAACTTTTAACTTACAATTTAAAAAAAAAATGTAAATTTAAATAATTACTTCGATTTTATTTCCAAAACTACTGTTTTGCGTTCTTTAAAAAAATATTGTTAATACACTCATGATGCATACATTAGGTTAAGAACGCAACTGTATAAGCTGTTAGAGTGAATCTTGAACGGCAAAATATCTCAAAACCAAAAGTTTTTTTTCTGCAATAATGGCTGAAACTGATGAAATTTACCTATTTCAACAATTTTTCTTGCATAATTTATGTAGTTTGCTGAACCTATATTTTAACCACATAACATAAACATGTATTAATTGTTCTACATATATTAGAATTTATTGTTTTAAGTTTCTTTTTTTAATATTAGAATTTAAAGTTTCTTTTTTTAATGTTATTATATTTTCTTTCTTCCTTAACTAATTATATTGAAATTCAATAACACTTTAGATGCATCTCTTCCACGTCAACACATTGCTATTCAATCACATTAGGCACCATTCCCTATTCACCCCACAACGCCACACTTGTACATCCTTCCTCATTACCTACACTTTAAATAACAAGGAAACTTATATGCGACTAATAATGGGGATGTAAAAGGAATATAAATGATCCTTAAAGCAGATATTTGCGCGCGATAGGCCGGTCGGCGCCACCAGGCTGGGACAGATAGGGCACGTAGCGCCTCTCAACCGGTGCCTCTTAAGGTAAGGAGGAACCCCTACACAGGAATAAGTTTTGAATAATTCGCACAAAGGAGAGATTTTTTTTCAAGTTCTTGCTGGTTCCACACTGAAAAAAACAGCGGTTATAAGACTGCCCGATACAACACTCGGAGAATTCTCCCTTTTCTAGCGAAAATTTGTGAACTTTACACCCTGTTCCTCATACTAAAAAATTTGAAAATTTGAAAAATTCTTTATGCATTAGATAGTTCAATTCTTGAATAAGCTTATAGGCTATTTAACATTACGCTATGACCCTCAGGAGCTGAACAAATAGAACAAAAACAGAAAGAACGCTAAGCAAAATCGAAGTAAGTATATAACGGGGATAATTATACACACGCGGACATGTCACGCCGACGAAATCGCGAGCAGAAGCTAGTCAGTTGTAATTTAGATCGCTGCAGCTGTATTTTTGTTAGGATTTCACACTGTTTTTGCATATCATGTCACCGTAAGATTGTGAACACGGTTAGATTATCATCTATCTGCATTATCACCGGCAGATTATTAAGTGTCGAAAAACTGTGAACTGTAACAATATAACGCATTCATTTTCACTAGTTTATAATAATTATTATTTAAATGATAAATGTAATTAACCGCCGACGGCAGATCGAGAAAGCACTTTTTTAGCAACTGGAAAGGTTATCTGGTTCCAAATTAAATACGAAGTAGGTACAATTTAGCATATTCTATCTATCTAGCGGAAAATATTTCTGAGAAATATCTTAAATTGAAAATAACGATAGGTAAGTAATTATTTATTTGTTTGTTTGTAATTCTGAATCATAATGTTTTTTGTTATTAAAGACCGATATTAGTGTAGGTACTGTCTGTACACTACTTAGCTAAATAAAATAGGGGCTCCTGCTTAGACAATGTCGAGTGCGCTCTGAGGACGTACCCCGGTTATAACAAAGAAAAGCCAATGCTTCAACATTATAATTGAATAATAAGGTCCCTTGACCTTTTAAAATAATTACCTAGTCACTAGATGTATAGAATAGAGCCAAAGTGGATTGTACAACTAAAATAATTAAATAAACATCCCATGAATATTTAGTGGTCTTACCGTTGTTTATTCGGGTATTCATTTCAGACAGCCGACATCTTGTGTTTGGACTAGTAAGTAATACAGTAATGAATTAAGGGTGTGAAAATAGAGAAAATAAGACCACATAAACAGACAGAAAGTCCACTTTTTTGTTTATAATAATATCTCGAGTTCAGTGTGTGAGATAATTCATAAACCGACCGGCTAAAATAGTTTAATTTAGGTAATGTTACCCCTTATTTAGTCCCAAAGTACTTACCGCTAATCACAAACAAAGCATCTCTAAATTACCCACACATTACAGTTTCTTGCCGCCATTATTTAGAACAAATGCTATTATTTAGTTTAGATAGTCCAGCTTCCTGAAAGTATGGCACACTGCATATCGTGGCTCTTAATTAATGTGGACGAAACAAGCTGGGAAATGAGAAAACCTTTCCACTATAATTATAAATTATACATGTCCCCGACTGCCCCGTTGGTTTCGGTGCCAAGCGTGACTGCCGAGCGTGGGGTCTTGGGTTCGATTAAAATGTTATTGGATTTTTCCATTACGAATTTCTTAGTAATAGCCCGGAGTTTGGAAGTTGGCTGATGTGTGATACCCCCGTGCCTCGGCAAGCACGTGAAGCCGTTGGTCCTGCGCTTGATCTCTCTCTGATCGTGTCGGATTGCCTTCCCATCGGACTATGAGAGTGAGGGAAGAAAGAGTGCACTTGTGCACTATAATATCTCCCGCGCTGAAGGCTGTTCTCCGCTGAGATTGGTCGCCATGGCCGAAATTCGGTCCGGAGGACTATTATTATTATTACGTGTAGATAATGTAGAGGTGCAATGTTCAATGTTCAAATGTAGATTTTATGATAAGAACTAGCGAGCCGCCCCTGCTTCGCACGGTTTTTACGACTTGGCGAATGAGTTTTTAATAATATACGTACATAAGTGTAATATTAATAAATTAAAAGTACACTAATTCCTACAAAATAAATTATCTAAACGATGGTGAAAATTTCATCAAAATTCATTGCGTAGTTATGCGGTCACACAGACAAACGCGAAAATCGACTTTGTTAAGCTATTTTTAAATGGAGAATGGTGAAAACTTTGTTAATTTGTTGTTTGTGTCAAAATCTGAATAATTAGATTTTGCTAGATGCCATCGACTTCATTTGCATACAAAATTTGACCCCGTGTATAATCCTTTTTAGCACCTAATAAACTTATCTTCAAACATTTTTGCATCTTTGGTGTGTCCGTAATCAGCAAAATAATTGTTCCTTAAAATAATAAAAAATGCAGTATATTTTCACGTCAACCATTTGTAATGTTGTGAGTGTCATTTAAAAACAAATTAGTTTAGCTTTTTCCTAGAATTAATTCTCTGGAACTTCCAACATTTTGCAGCAGCTGTAGCTTATATCGGGCTAATGAGGCAAAACATAGCTAGCATTAGAATCGTGTTCCAAATTGCTACTGCAATGCAAACTGTATAAAAACTGAGACTGATAATACACACATCAAAAGTGTCTAGGGATCAAGCATTTTTATGCGGATTTCTTGAGATTGAGATGTGGTTTTGTAATAAATTTATGATTATATAAATTTATATGGATCCTTTTTGGTGCATTTCATAATTTGAAACAGGAACTGTTAATCAAATTCGAGTAAAAGATGAAAATCAGCTGTCAATATTTTCCCTATAAAAACATACAACGCATTGAAGACATTATTAGTGCTACTGTTTCCCTACTACTGATTAAAACCAACGTTATTATGGAGCGGCGACGTCATTTAAGCAGGGAAGAAATGCTCAGAGCCGTGGGAATGATAGAAGCTGGTTCCCGGCAACGTACTGTGGCTTTAGCTCTGAATACAAGTCAGAGTGTTATCAGTCGACTTTGGACACGTTACCGAAGCACTGGTACCGTGGCTGAGCGCCATGGAGGACGGTATCGCTGCACCACACGGAGACAAGACCGATACATTCAAATCTTAACTCGAAGAGCTCCAACAATAACCGCCATGATGTTAGCCGTGAGGCTTCATCACTCTTCAGGGAACTTAATTAGCGACCAAACAGTCAGAAACCGCTTGCATGAAGTGAACCTTCATTCCCGAAGACCGCTACGGGTTCCACCTATAGCAATGCACAATCGTAGGATTCGATATCAATGGGCTCTTGAACACAGAAATTGGGCAGAAGAACAATGGCGTTTCGTGTGCTTTTCTGATGAGTCTCGTTTTGGTATGAGACCGGATACAAGACGTATACGACACTGGAGAACCCCTGGACGCCAACAGCGATTAAAATCCTGCCAGGAAGTCCATCCTTATAGTGGTGGAACCATCATGGTATGGGCGGGTATTTGGATCGGCGGAAGAACTGAGTTGATTTGGATCAGAGGCAACCTCAACGCTCAAATTTATGCTGAGACGATTGTATCTGACGTCATCGTTCCTCTACAAGTGCAAATCGGTCCCTTATTTCAGTTAATGCATGATAATGCACGACCGCACACCGCAAGAGTTGTAAGACAGACTCTCGCCGCAGCTAACATCAATGTCCTGCTCTGGCCTGCTCAGTCGCCAGACTTGAACCCGATTGAGCATGCATGGGATATGCTACAGAGAAGAGCTCTGCCGAATATGGAGGGTATCCAGTCGCAAGAAGACCTTTTTTTGTTGTTGCAACGAACATGGGCGGCCATTCCACAGCGTGATTTGGATGAACTCATTTTGAGTATGGCAAACCGATGTTCTTGTGTTGTTAGTGTTCGCGGTAGAAACACGGATTATTAATTGTTTAAGTTACCCAATAAAATTTTAGAGAAAACTGTTATTTCAGTCTTTTTTTCGAACTTTAATGTTAGTGGTTCAAATGTCAAAAATCCCTTTATTAGGAAAATGGCAAATTTCTTTATTAATGCAAAGGTGACTTGGTTTATCGTTACTGTGACAAACGAAAACACTTTATTTGATGAATCCTTAAAGAAAATTTTAATTAATATCAATCAGGAGAAAAGTTATTGCAAAAATATATGTTGATCCCTAGACACTTTTGATGTGTGTAGATGAGTTGAATGCACTTAAAATTCATTGTGAGCTCAATTTTTTTGTAAGAATGCATTTTGTCTGCAAAACTTTATAAGTTTTATACCCTGGCTGGAGAACTTAATTTATTATGGCATTCACAGGATGGCACGGTTAAGCAGCTGAAAACCTCCTAGGTTGACCTATGATGCCATGAAGAAAAAAAAAACTGCAATCATGGTTCAATAATTATAAAAAAAAACTCTACACATAAAAGTATAATTTGTCAAGTGGATCATAACGTCAATAAACATTACATTCCAATGTTGAATACAAAACAATTCGATGATCAACCTGTATCGATAATAATGAATCACCCCAGACAGCTAACATAACAACTCTAGTAATATTTCGGGTTACAAACGATTAATTGTTGGTATAACAGCTGAATTGAATGTCATTAGTTAGCAACAGTCGTTTGTGGGAAGCCTTAGGTGGGAACACGTGGCATAAGCTACAATTCATGTAGGTTCGGTGCCGTATTTGGCCTCTACCTGCGTATTGTGCGACCCAGTTTCGAGATGAATTCGAACAAACACCTTGACAGAGAGTATTGAACGGTTGCTGTGAAGTTTTACGGTAAATACTAACAATATTTTCTTTCATTTTAGTCCAATAAGTAATCTGCTATTTGTTCGTAAAAAGTCGTAATTCATAATTCATACGTCAGTTAATTGTTTTTATTTGTACGATTTTCTATTCATATATTTAATAAAACAATATTGTTGGCATCATGTTAGAACACCAGTACCTGCCTAATGTTTTGTGTACAGCCGCAAAATATTCACTCGACCTCTCAATATCGGTTTTCTACCTGAAACCTTTAACCGAAGCGGTGCTATTAATACCTCATTTCAACGTGAAGGATTTACCCTTATAACCCACCAATTTAATACCCATTCGCTGCTAATACCGCCGACATTTCATTAGTTAAGTTCCAACTATCCTTCGTGGGTGCAATTCAACAAGTCGCTACGTTGCCACGTCGCGACGTCGCTTCGCTGCCACGTCGCCTCGACGTCGCTGCGTCCGCGCCACGTCTCCCAGTCGTTTGTTACACAACACTTATTGAATTTCACGCCTCAGTGTACCCGAGGTCCCTCGTGCTCAGAATTAATATTAGGTTTTTAAACGATCATTCCTCAAACATAATTGGTCGTCGAAGGAGGGACTTTGTGTAAAAGGTATAAGTTTTTGTTTCAATTTTGTTTACCGTTTTGTTTGTTGGATGGAAATTGAAAAATAATAAGTGGTGGAGGCTTTTTGTGTTAGGATTCTGTTCAGAAAATGATACCTACGATACGTTCAAAGGCATTTTCCTGCACAGAGACAAGTACGTTTTGTGTCAGCCGTTAGAAACAAAACTAAAGGCAACATATCGAGTCAAAAGCACGAGTGTTTTAATTTCTGGCTACCTCTGTCAAAGATTTAACAGGAAACCCGTATAAATCATGCCGTACGAAGTCAAATAGCCCGAATATTCGCTATTGTGTGAAACTAGTTTACTACAGTTGTGTCAGTCGGTTCAATAAAAATAACCAAACATGATTTAAATATATTTTTCTAATGTAATCGACCATTCGACATAGAAACCCAAAAATCTATAAGAACGAAGTTGTAACATTGTTAAACAAATTATTTATTATTTACGAGCTTCAAGTTGTGTTCTTAAAATATAATTAAATTAGCAACAATTAAGGTAACAAAAGGTCGGCCAATCAGTTTTAAACGAATCATGTTCTATGTTAAATTACTGAAGGATAAAACAAATAGATAAATTACTCAAACAAAATATTTGCCTGCCAAAACTTTTAGAGAATACCGGTAACGGAATAAACAGAAATTTTAAATCTGCCCCTTTAAACTCGGATTTAGTTTGTTAAAAGCATTTACAGTCACATAATTTTTGTTATGTTTATTTAAATATTTAATCAACAATGTAAATAGCTCGTAAAGTTTTCAGTTCATGGAATTGCGTGGTTATAAAATTAACTCTAAACGTAGCCCCACTTGAAGAACATCTGTTTAGAAACGTTTCTGTAAAATCTAGTGACAATTTGAGCACAGAAATATTGAATTTTGATGCTAGAAGTGTTGCCACATGCAAATAAACTCCTCCAGCAGAGTTTTAGCTAAACCACTGGCATTTTATTTTTCGATAATATTTTAGTGATTCTATTTTTTTTCGTGGATATCAGTTTCACTTTATTCGTTATTTTTATATTGGCATGAAATATAGGTTTTCGGTTGGCAGAATTTACATTTTGCGCCCATTAAAGGCATTAATTATCATGGGTAACGGAGAAAATAAATACCGTATTGTGCGAAAATGAAAAATGCTCTGGACTATATTTTCCGTGAGTTTGTCTCTACAAGTCACTTATCACAGTAAAACGGCTAACTGCAACGTTACATAACGTTGCCACTATTTTAACTGTATTCGTGCTAATAGGGATGATGTCACTTTTTTTTTTGTTTTTGTCATATATTGGACACGTATTTTCTTTTTTACGTAATCAAAAGATTACGGCTGAGATGGTTTGGGCATGTTGAGAGGATGAATGAAAGGCGACTAACAAAACGTATTTACAAGGCTGATGTGAAAGGAAAGGCCGGCCGGGGACGCCCTAGAAGGACATATACTGACCTTATTGGTGATGTTCTTCAGAAAGGCCAAGTGCGTAGTACTCGCAATCGGCGGGAGTGTATGACCAGATGTATGAACGTAAACGAGGCAAAAGGAGTATGTAAGGATCGTAGCAGGTGGCGTTCTGTAGTTTCTGCCTACCCCCATGGGAAGAAGGCTTGAGTTTATGTATGTATGTATGTAACATTACGGCCATTATAGATTATTGAGTTAAAATGTTCCATGACGTCACGAGTATGTAGATTTTATACTTACTTACACTCCCCAACTTGAATGCGTTTTATCAAAGTATTTTTTTATTAATATGATATACCAAAAAAATACTTGTCTAATGTTTTTTTTTTTTTGACTGAAGGACTTAATAGATTTTTTTTTGTTTTACCCAGGCATCATCCCTATTATGCTCGGATAAACTTTGTAAAAACCATTCCTTAAATACAGAAGAACTGATATGAATCCTCGTCTTTCCTCCACATAAATAATTCCAGCAGGAACATTTTTACACGCTGAGATTGCGTGCGGGCCTTAACTCTCTTAAAAACGACTTTTACCTCGTAAAAGGTGAGTAACGACCGACGCGAAAGCTTCCTAAGTATAAAATAAATTATTCCGCCAATAATTTGATTGCACTTTTAAAGCTGACAGCGCAGTTTTACTGCAAACCCACTTACGGATTCATGTGCCATGAACCTCTTGGAAATGCTAATTGATTTTCGTCTTAGGCGATATTTTTCGTGTTAAACTTAATTAAAACGTGGCTCTTGACAGCTTCATGAGACACCCCTGGTGTATTGCAGATATTTGATGCTTTTAATGGTTTACCTTTTTGCGTAGATTATGTACTTACTGTAAGATGAAGTCTGTTAATAGAGGGATGACGTGGGTAGAGTAGTTCCGTACCCAATTTACCAGTCAAAAAGATAAACTGTATTGCGGATAGAATTTACGACACATGCTGACAAAATCAGTCTAACAAAGTCTGACATTTGTCTATTTCGAGCAAAACGTTTGCAAAATGACCAGATAAAGGACACAATAGACCAGCATCATTCCTAATGTGTTTGTTTTAAAGGGACGTGTGTCAATATGTTCAGCGGCCGACGTGATGCCGTCATGGGGTCAGTGACCTGTGACGTAGCCACATAGCCCCCTAATGACCAGTTAAACAGATAAAGGGATAAAGGCAAGCCTTTGTCAATAGGCTATCGATATTTTCCAATTACCGTCACTTTTAGTGTGTTGGTTTTAGGGGATTGAGTGATCAGGAAACATGAGCCAGCTTTTAAAGGTGTCCCAGGGATATAATAGAACCTTCCTTTGATAATGTATGTGTACCCTGCGTAAACCGTAAAAAAATAGTTTTCCGACTTTTGAAAAATATAAAAAAATCCTGTGAACTATTTTATTTGCCAAACAGTTATTCGGTTTTTCACAGTTCGGATCATAAATCTATGTTTTACGTACACGTAGAGGAATACTACTAGTCTTTTCTAAAGTCAACGTTCATTTTGAATACTGAAAAATATAGGTTAAGCTTTTCCGAGATTTCCTGTGTTTTTTATACTCAGACGTTTTCCTGGAAAATCTAATTTTTCATTGCTATCTGAAATTTATTTCGGTGTAACGATTTTATGTCATCATAACTCAGAAACAAAAGTAAATCTGCACAAAGAAATATACATGTCTTTTTCTTCCCCATATACTACATAATAAATAATAATACTTGAATAAACTACCCACAAATCACTTGAAGTTAACGAAAACACTTCCCCACACGTTCTTTCTAAAAACCTAACAGGTCGCAGTATAATAAAGCGATATAACATAACAGGCAGTGCGTCAGTAAGCGGCGTGAGTGCAAAATATAAAAATATTCTTATTTGCATCACGGAACGTTTCACAGTGATAGTACTGGTAATGTATTCAACGTTGCTGCTCTGTGGCGCTTGAAATATGTCACCTTCTATTATCTCGGCCGTTTTATATTTTTGCTGAGAATAAATTAATGAGGTACGTTTTCCTGTAGATAACTGGGATTTGTTAAGTATTAGCATTTTGCTGGTTTATTCAGGGTCGGTAATCTTTATTTGATTGTGAGAACATTCGTTTTTAAAGATATCTTTTACTGTTTAGCCAACTCCTGAAAGCCAATACATTGAAAGCTTATTTTATAAACACGTGCTTACGTATGTTTTGGTATTTTGCATCTCTGACAAAACCCGCAAACTTTTGGTTTATATTGTCATCAGAAACTAGACTACCTTGTTGGTCTTGTGGTCGTAAACGCTATTACTGAGCATGAGGTCCTGGGTTCGATTCCTAGGTCAGGCTACGTATTATAGTTTTTCTATCTGGAATTTCTCAGTAGCAGCCCTTAATCTGGATTCGTGCCCGGTTGATGGCAATTGGCTCACCCCCTAATACATGGAACTTAAAAGTAACTGGCGAAATGTCTATGTTATGTGGTATTCCTCTGCCCAACCCTTCGGGGAAACATACGTGATGTTATACTATATTGTTACTAGCTGCACTCCGCGGTTTTACCCGCATAAGTGAGAATATCGGGATAAAAAGTATCTTACGTCCTAACCCAGGTCATAGTCTACCCATGCGCCAAATTTCATGCAGATCCGTTCAGCCATTTTAGCGTGAAAGCGTAACAAACGAACATACAAAAAAGCAAAACGAAAGTTTGATTTTTTTGTAGTAACAATTATAAAGTTGAGACGAATTCTTAAGTACATACCTAGTAGGTAATATCGATAATTTAAGCTCGATGTCATGAATATAATTTGCGATTACAGCGAAATCCCTTCAGCATAGTAACCAGCAGGCATTGTTACGTATTTCCATCAATTGCTAACTCAGTTCAAACTTCAAGAATGATTCCACATAAATATCAATACTTAAATAGTATTACAAAACTTCTGTTGAAGTTTCGTAAATGTCTCAATTAAAATATTTATAATTATCTATTTCATTGTTTGTAGCAAATAGTTAAAATACTTTGTTTAGATTTTTCAGAATTTTGTATTTTATCTTTAATTTTGAGAAACATGTAAGAAATCATAATAATTCAGACACCATATTAGAAAAAACTCGAATATATAAGTATTTCCAAAGATTTGCGAGCGTCTTTCTAGCGAGGTGATCTGTAAACGTGCTATCCGCGGGTGTGAAGCGAGCTAACCGCGACTACGCGACGTTTACGCTGCGTTTTCACAATGTTGTACACTCGTTTGTCTCGTTCTCTCTTCTATACTCACGTTAATCGCTGCGCACACGTGGCGTGCTCGCTATGTCCTAATGGTTCCAGTATTGTAAACTTTCACAATATTCAAAATCGACTGCTAGGTTAGGTTGACTTTCATAATTCTCAAAACCTTGCATTCAATGTTCGGGCAGTAAATATATTAAATATATTCTGTACTTATAAATATAGCATAGCCACCTGAGACCACAACGTCTTGGCCCAGACTCCTAAGTATTGGTGACCGTAAGCTGAAGGTCTAGTTGAATGGTAAGGGTCCATAATTATACCAATTAACTCCGGTAAGTGGCCCATTGTGTAATGCCTTTGTCCAATGCTCATTATTTGTAAGAGTGCTCCTACTTTTCTTAGAAGGACTCGGTTATTAAGTGTCCTATGCCTAGACATAGTGGGAACACTTCATAAGCAACCCTAGGGTTGCTCTTAGGTTTGCTTATGAAGTGGTCCCCAGTACCTCGCACTCTGGCCGCACTCAATAATCTCTCAGATTCTAATCCAACAAACAATCTATTTGTGGAAAAATTGACGAAGTTTTTATTGGTATGTCATATAGTACTGTGAGACTGTACTGTGGTCCGTAACCAAAGGGTAAAACGGGATACTATTACTAAAACTCCGTTGTCCGTCCGTCTGTCTGTCCGTCTGTCACCAGGCTGTATCTCATGAATCGTGATAGTGAGACAGTTGAAATTTTCACAGATGATGTATTTCTGTTGCCGCTATGACATATACATATATTTTGTATGTATCTCTGCGTGTCTGTATTTATTGTAATTGATTTTCAACCGTTTTCATTAAAGTGAATAAATTTATAAATTAAGAAAAGTTGAATTACTGGGGTATTTCAACTTTAATAAATTTCCTAAAAATGCGACGAAACGACGATAAAATGACAAGGGTTTTCTTATATTTAGATCGTATTCTCTCCCTTAAAGACTTATTTTAGAGAATAATACGCCAAATAAGAAAAAAAAACCGCCGGCAGCGTCATTCCTAAAATGTACATACACATCATAAACATAACAACACGCCTTGTTTCCCCGAAGGGTTGGGCAGAGGTGTCCCTGACAAAATGTACATGACACATATATTTCCTTCCAAAGAAAAAATATTCACACATCACTAAATAACTTTTTCTACAAGAGCAGCACTATCATTAGGGATGTTCTATGTGTGACCGAGCACTCATTTATTTTTCCAATTGCACTCGCCGGTAAAGCTAGTTTCCAATAATTCTCTAGAGACCGCATTAGATGATGATATTTTCTCTATTCATGTTTCCTTTATATATATACCTTTAAAATTTCCATTATATTGCAAAACAATGTTCCTAACTTCTTATTTCTTCCTATTTTGTTTTTCCTAACTTGTTTCTCTTTTTATTGTACACGAGTCAAAAATAGTACCTAATACCTTATTGCGGTTATCGCACACAATTTCTTCCGTTCAAGCTTAGTACCAGGAGAAGCATATACAGATCACATCAGAAATTAACAAAATGTTTTATTTAATCGGGATAAACCTATAAGCCTTGGGTAAATAATAGTAATAATAATATCATTTATTGCAGGCGACACAGGTCCATAGAAAAATACCTTAACCTTAACATACATATTCTGATATAAACAAAGCTTGTGTTAATAAATAAGGCTTAGACTATGTTGGTAGCACTTTTCTTTGCGCTAGCTTGACTTTGTGCTGTAGTGGAACTTGTCCGCGGAAGCGACGGAACACCACGTCCCGCGGCCAAAACTCTTCTTTCATGACGACGGGCAGATAAAAGTTCGGTAAACCTGACTGTTCCTAAATTACCCTAGGTTGATACACTTTTGGGTTTTCCTGTTTAGGTAAAAGTTAAAATTAGTACTGAGATCCCTAATTGACTTCCCTAATTTTTTTAACACATTATAAACCTACAAAATCAATTTATTTAGTCCCCCGAACTTTAATTCATTGGGCAACAGTCTGTCGACAGATGACATAACTTTATACACCACACTAACAACAGTGCTAGTCCGGAAACCAACGCGAATGGAAACAGGCTAATGAAATGTCTGTCAAAATAGTCGAGTTCAGATTTTAATTGAAAATTGCTTTTCGAACCCTTCACTCTTCACGTTGTTTAAGTTAGCTGGCGAGTTGGATCCCATTCAGCTAATTAATTTAGTATAACATACGGAATAAGTTATTGTGTTATAATGGACCGCTTTTGCGTCTGACGGTTAAGCAAAGAAGGGTCCAAGTTTTGTTCTGAAAGTCTTTCACTAAAGGTTTTTGTTATGATCCCTAAGATCGACCCTAAAACACTTCAAATGTGAAATATTAAAGTACCTTTAAATCAAATTACCTTGTCGTTTTGTGAACCTAATTCGATCGGTACCTACCTACATGAAAATGACTTCAATTCCAAATCGTTTATGCTCGTTTGATATGCCCAAATGAATATTTGGAACTTTTATTAAAATACTTTGTGAGAAAAGCGATAATACCGCCTGTAGCATATGGAATCAATAAAAACTTTATAAATATGGCTGTGTGGAATTCCAAATACGAATATTCTGAACCGTTCGATGTCGATTATACAACTTATTGGCGTACTTAATTTGAAAAATATTGCCTAAACTTAGGAAGAGAATGGCGGTAATGGCCTTCCTGCCCTTAATAAGTTACTGCCATAAGTTATTCCGCCTTTATTAATGATGCAAACAGAACAACGATAAAAACCAAGAAAATAATGAAAGGGCAAAAAGTAAAACCAAGACGAACAAATAGAATAACCTTAAAGGAAATGAAAATTTTCGCTCTGATGAGAAAACTTAGGGAGTGCAGACAAGAAACCGTGAAAAACCACTAGGAATCCAGCTAATGGAGTTATCTGGCGAGCTCAGGCGTATTAAAGAAAGAGCAAATTAAAGAGGAGGAACCAAATGAATAATTGTCTGCTTGTTAAATATTTTCCGTTCATTTTCTTTTAACTGAAAACGCTAGTTAGTTGGGTGGAGGATTTGAAAATGTTTATTGAATCCTTGAATACTTTATGTTATTTTAATTAGGTACGTTACGTTTTTTTTTTTAAATGTTATTGGTATTTTTCTTTTATTATTTATTCTCTTCTATTTCATAAAAACAACCAATTGTAAGCTACATATGTAAGCTTGTACATAATAAGCGTTGTGGGGCCCTAGTACTTGTGCCACAGGCGTTGCTTGCAATGCGTATTTCAAAAACCAGTCCTCTCACAAATGTAACCTTATCCATAAGCTAGTTTTAAGCACCTTCTGTACATTTGTGAAGAGAAAATAATTACACTGCCATACTATTCTATACTTATTTTTTAAGAAACAGTTTTATTTTAGCAAAGGCTCTTATTTCTGTTGAATGCCCAAAATAAATAAATCTTTCCTAAATCATGAGCTGCGGAAATTGGAAGATACTTTTGACAAACAAAAAACCTTTCACTAAAAATAAATACGTTGAACGATGAGTGTTATTTCGGGAACGTCGATACTGGCTGAGCCGTACTCTACTCTGCTGTATAGAAAGTTGGTTTGTCTACCTACTGCCAACGTGGGAACACTGGAGTGGCGTGTTCAAGCGATGAGTGACGCGTGACTAAGGACCGCTGCTCACCCCTCACGGGATCGGGTTACTTCCTGTTTTTATATTTTTTTGTTCATATAAAACACTCTTTGTTGTGCCTAAAGAGGAGTGTCTAACCTTTTTTCGTAAAATATTATGCTATTTGTATGCTTCTGAGCGTTCGTGAATTGTTTCTGTTACTGGTAGGTGTTTAGTACCTATGTGCTTTTTATAAGAAAGGTATAAAGTTTTTCTAAGAACTTTGTTTCAATCGCAAATTCGCAATACAAAAGAAGATGCCTAAATAGGGGTTCCATGATCCTAACATGTTATATAAAAATTTGCTGATACAGACAATTTAGAACCAGACAGGCGCTTTACTTTGTAAAAATTATTTCATTACTACTGCTGCTCAAAACCGCGAAGGAAAACATCATGAGGAAACTGGCATGTCCTAGAACCAAAACTTCGAAGCCATGTGACATCTACCAACCCGCACTGGGCCAGCGTGGTAGATTACGGCCCACTTCCTTTCACCGAGAGGAGGCCTGTGTCCCAGCAGTGGGAAAATTTATAGGCTAATTATGCTTAAGCTATAGACAATTTCTGAACCGTTGTCACTTGAACGTTTTTTCTAATTAATTCGTAATTTCGTAACTTACCAACAACGATGCCATTCATTTGACAACTCAACAACATTAAATAAAAAATAATTGCGTTATTTTCACTGTCGAGCTGGATGAATTTTTCAAACTAATGATGCCAATGGGTTAGTGTTTTCCTTCAAAATCCTTCGGTATTGTGATAGAATGTCGGTTACGCAAGTGCTGAAATCTATCTCTAATTAAATTAATTATCGTGGTGTTCATAAATTAGGGTGAAAAACTGAAAACTCAATCAATCAATTTTCTCAGTACACTTAGACACAGTGTAAGTATATTTATCATACCTATATGTGGTGAAGTGCTAAGGGGCGTCACCCTTACAAACTTGAAACTAAATAAGTGGTGACTGCTCGAAATCGACGTTCGTGTTGCTGATATTTTTTCGTAAAAGCAACCAGTTTATGTATCTTTGCTTGCTTTTGAGATCGGAGATTTAATATTTTTTCTGCCTTAGTAGATATGTTATTCTAATTGCATTACGAAAATAGCTCTTACTCCCACAACATAAAGGCGCTATGCATATCATATTGCTACTTGACCTACACTGATTGACCTACAAGAAACAGTGTTTTTTTTAAATTATATGTACCTATATTATCATAGGAATAAAATATTTTAGCTTGTCCATCATATTCAACTTGTCCTTTTTCACGTTCTAAATTACCTAGGTACATAAAGCTTTACATACATGTTTAATCATTCTTGCTTTAAGTTTAATGTTATTTATAGTTGTGAATTTATATCCTTTATGCGAGTTCCATTCGTACGTGTTACGATGACGTGACAGCGACTGACGTTGAAGAGCACGCTGCGGCGTTCCAAAAGGTCTAATCATAGCCACAACACTAGAACCTATCTTACGCAACAATCAGATCTAAATTATGCTTTACGCAGCCAATGTTTAGAGTGTTATTCTACATTTGTTTAGAGCTCGTTCAGTTTTACCATGTTATTTTAAGACCATAGATTCCTTATAGGTTTTCCTGTAATTTATCAGCCTTACTAATATTTTTTTATGCACTACGTATACCAGCATGCGTAGCATGACCACCGTAGAAATGGGTTTTGTCGACGGAAGAATACACAAAATGACAGATCATGCTACGCGTGCAGGGTTATAACATCAACGTTACCAATAAACGATATTTTGAAGTTTTAGTTTTATTCATCTGGTGTAACAGATGTCTTTAAACAATGGTTAATGTACAACCGTTATTCAGCCCTCGGACCTTGTGTAGCAAACGTATACCATATAATAACTAGTTGCTTTTGTCATATTGAGTTTGAAAACCATGGATTATTTACAATATTTCGATATTTTTGATTATATTGACAATGATAACCCACCAAAAAAAGAAAATGTTACAAAATCGTTATGATCCTTTCTGTTTACAAGAAAATGAGTTTCGGTTAATAAATTTAAAAAATAAATAAAATTAAAACAATAAATTCTAATCTAAGTAGAACAATTAATAAATGTTTATGTGGTTGAAATATAGGTTCCGCAAACTACATATATTATGCAAGATTTTTTTTAAAATTAGTTATTATTGAGATATTTTGACGTTCAAGATTAGCTCAAGCTTTTACGGTTGCGTTCTTAACCTAATGTATGCATTACGAGTGTTTTTTTTTATCGTAAAAGAACGCAAAAATAGTAGTTTTCGAAACAAAAACGACGTAATTATTTAAATTTACATTTTTTTAAAGTTGTAAGTACTTATAAAGTTATTAATGTTTTCCCAAATGAAAAACGTCACTGATATTACGCAGCACCAGTTTCAGAACGCGCCTTCTAATGTTGCCAGTGGTCTTTGTCATAAGCAACGGGTAACTATGCATTGTTTATATACTGATTATTAGTAAGAGTAGTGTGTAACTCCTATTGACAGCTTATACATTATATAACAATACAAGAGTTAAACTGATGTTTAACTTATTTTTATCAGTAAGAGAGGAGAATCATTCTCTGTATTTTAAGAAAATAGGCTCAGTAGTTTCGGAGATAAGGGAGGAGAATGGAGTGTTTTCTTCTATTTTCTTAAATATCTTTAAATGTATTTATTTTAAAATTATAAAAAATATTATATATTTGAGATCTCGGCAATAAGCCCTTTACGTCACATAATACAGCTTAAAAAACTTTTTTTTTAATTTTCTTATTTGTCCCAGAAAAGTGAACCCTATATTCAAAATTCTTTTATTTAAATCACACTTCTGTGTTTGGGTCATAGAAATACACATATGTGTACCAAATTTCAACTTAATTGGTCTTATCAATCCGGAGAAAATTGGCTGTGACAGACGGACAGACAGATAGATAGACACATACGAGTGATCCTATAAGGGTTCCGTTTTTTCCTTTTGAGGTACGGAACCCTAAAAAAAATGCGTATGAAAAAGCATCAGTTTTGTTTTCATCGATTGTTGGTGAGAAAACTAAGGCGACAAATGAAAACCACAATGCGAGTTTCAATAGTATACCTTCGCGCAATGGTGACGTGACAGCGACTGACTTTGATGAACACGCTGCGGCGTGCCAAGGGGGCCTAATTACAGTCGGCGCTACACCCCGCAATGTTTTCAAGACCGATGCTACACCGCTCATTTATTTGTACTTCACTTTGATGTAGGTAGGTAGGTATCGCTTTAATGTGGTAGGGGCTTGGAATTATACCGGTAGGTAGGTATGTTTACGTGTGTGCCAGTATTGAGCGAAATAATTTTTAGAACGATTTTTAGCTATGTATACCGAAGAACGAAACTGACGTAATAACGAAGAAAACAACATAACAATGAATGAACCATCTCTTGCTCTTTACCAAAAAATATCTGAAGGCTTACATGTGGTACATGCATAGGTAGTGAAATAGGAAGAGTCAAAACATAACCCTAGTAAAACACTGTAACCATCTATCTATTAGCCAAGCGTGGTTATTATAGCAATATTTTTTTTGTCATTAGAACGTGCACACCAGACTTTATGATTAAAATTAACATTGCAAGAAGGGTTTACATTTAATCTCAAGCAATCTCCGAATTCGTAACTAAATGAGACTATCTAAGATTACATAGACTGCACGAAAACACAGACATTCAGGGAAATAATAGAGAAGCAGCGAAATGTACACAGTACATCGCAAACTCCTAGTTTCAACATTTCAATGCATGCATTTCAAATGTGTTTATCCTTCCACTGTACAGAACTGACGTAATATTAATGTTTATTTTGATATTGTAAACTGAAACTCAAATAACAATGCATCATAATAGATCGTGCTTTTTGCATAGACTTTAGTATTTTTTATTTCTCTTTTATTTATCTCATTGCATAAGTTTAGAATAGTATGACCTCCCGAGAGATGGTACTACTGGCTCTTATTATTTCATTTATTTCGGGTATTAACTCATAGCAATATTAAAATTAAATTAAATTAATTTATATTACAAAAAATTACATAAAATTGAATTAAAATTAAGTACTAGATTTTAGCATAATTATTATCGTCTTAGCAGGTACACACAGTGAAATATTACAGACACTATTTGATTAGTACATGCAAATAATCGAGACAGGAAAGATGCCTTGAGTCTCCTCAAGAGCCCGTAAAAATCAGTAACTCTGTTCTCAACGAACATGCCAGTCGCACTACACCGCCAGGGCAGCTTTAATATAGGTCTAAAGGTGTTATTATATTGTACACGAAGAGTATTAAAAGCACTCTTCGTGTACCTTTACCAGAGTTGACTGGTGTAGAACAACACAAGTGTCAGGAACTTCACACAATTTCAAACCACTTTCTTATGTAATAGAGATTATTTCTTATTTCTTATAGGCGTAGTTTTTATCTGTACTTGGATTTTCAGCTTGATGTGAATGTAATGTGATGTGAAAATGTATTTATATGTCCCACACAGAGAAGTTTTGCTAGCCTTTTTAGTTGTGTAAAAAGTTTTGGAATGAATTTAGAAGGCTAAAGAAACGAAATATAGATTTTGTGAATCTTGAAATGGCTAGAACGGGTGTGAATACTGTGATTATGATTGAAAGGGATGTAAGTTGGTATGTAGGTATTATTATGAAGGAAGGAGGCATGCTGCGCCCACTCAAAATAAAGGCTCTCGCAAATAGGTGCAGCGCGACGGTGTGACCCGATTCTGGTAAAAGAATTTCCATGAAATTTTCATAGAAATTGTTCTACTATATTCGCGTCGCGCCTATCTGCGGGAGCGTTAAATTGGGAAAACAGCAGGTGAATGATGATTGTTTGTGCATGCGCGATTTGTGTATACAAAAACATCCATTATGCATAGAGTATAATTATAACTTTTCGGAAAAACAACAAGCTAGAAATCTGGAAAGCATACTGCACAAAATCTTTACACGAACATAACTTTAGTCAGAAATTCAAAGTTTACAAAATCAACAACAAACTGCTTTCTGCAACAACTTACGGACTTAAGTTTCCAAGGTGTTTTAAATGCAAAATATTTTTCACATGCGAGCAACAACGTCACAAGTTACATTTAACATTTTGACGGGTCATTTGGCGCACGTCCGTGTATACAAAATATGACCAACCTTCACAAAATATTTTCTACAAGCTTATCTTCAGTGAAAAGTTTTGAAATTCATTTTATACTGAAGATGAGTTCGATTTTTGTTAGCGTTAAAGGGAGTTTACAAGTCAAGTATCAAAAAGAGCACCGTTAAGTAAATAAAAATGAAATATCTGAACCAGGTTTCTTTGAAGGCAAAAGGAACCAATAATTCCTGAATCGGCTGCAACATACGAGTATCTGAAGTACTTTCGTTCGACCGACAACGTTGCCAGGGACGTCAATTATTTCCGAAATTGCGTACATACCTACGCAAAACACGGCTAATGATTTTTAAACGAAGTATTCAAACAAACAAAAAAACCCTCTCCCGTCCACCCTTTTTAAAATCGGAACGTTCGGCATCCAATACTCGTTCACCCTTTCGCTGTGATAAATAGGTTCCTCATAAATTATATTTATTAAATTCGTAAACGTAATGGCGTTGGTTGTCACCCGCTGATGAATGGCCTCATCAGTCCTAAGGAATACCGTTTCCCGAGTACTAAATTCGTATCAATCATTCTCACGCATCGCTTCCTATGTAAATACGAGTTTTATGCGGCGACACGAAGCATTTCACTCGTAATGTGCGTAAATGTGCTCCTGTGGGATACAAATGTAAGTGCTGCGTTGTTCGGAACCTTCTATGCGCTAATATGCTTGAAAATATACGTCGTCGTGTGTCAATACTAAATTATGTATAACCCTTTTTGCAAGGTAAGTGGTGTAAATAAAAACGTTGTCAATATGCTGTTAACAGTAATGTGTTTGAGATATGGTGGTAGATTTAGGTTGCATGTTTTCTAGGCAAATCTTTACGACTGTCTCGACTCAGGTTTTATAGATCTCAGCGAATTTTATAAACTAAATTTCAAACACACTACTAAAGGTTTTTCATGCTGTATTATTTAGAAATATTTTATTTTTAGTTAAACATAAATTCCTTAACATTAGTCTGCTTATGAAGTTATTAGGAAAAACTCTTATTTCTTATGATCGTGCTTTGGATAATCAAAATCGATTACAATAATAGAAATTCACACTTTCAAGAACTTCACTTTCTTTTTATTACCACTAAAAACATTACGAACTATTAAGCAAACAAACCCTATAACGGTTCTACACATTTACAACAACAATTCCCCCCAGCCAGTCATCTGCAGCTACATTTACCGCCCATTTACGTTCCGAAGAGGTTTTTGTAAAGAGTTCAACTGTACCAGCCAGATAAGAAACTATAAGTTTTATAGTACGGCGTCATTTTTGCTAGAATATCTTGTGAACTCGACAAAATGCCTAAGAGGTAAGAAAATGGAGAGATAAAAGGCATGTGGGCTGTCTTAACAAATTAAGACTGTGACTGGTTCTGTATAATAACTAGAAATTATTTGGCAAATATCTGTTTCGAAAGTAGCTAATGTATACAAATTCACTTATTTCTTCGGCATAGTCGGAAACTACAGCACGCCACATGTTGCGATAGTTAAACATAATTTTCGAACCGATACATACAGATTAATACAGATAAAATGTCTAGATTGAGGCTCACTTGAAAATAATATACAGGGTGGCAGGGACATCGACGCGAAAACTGTTACCATGGATTCAGTACATGATTCTGAACCCCCCCTTTTTTTTTTTTGTTTTTTTTTTGAGGGTGGGAAATCATCAAATAACTTCTCCCGCTCTGGGCGGAGCGGGAGGGCGTGTCAGACTCTTACTGACTAAAACCCACCCGTGTTCCTTCGGTTGCCCTGTTGCCGGGGGCCACGATCTCCCTTTCGGTTTTCTTCGCAACCCCGGCAGGCATCGGCCCTAGTGGACCCCTTCAAATCTGCTGACATCTCTTTGAGGCGCGCGTAGAACACAACGCGCCGTCGACCCGGGCCTGGTCCTTATCGGACGGTGAGCCACCCATTGCTCACCGCCCGCAAGCCCGCGCCTACGGTGGCCGGAAATCGCCCCGCGATTCCCGACGCCCTGGGCGTCTCCTCAATCCCCCCTGCGTTGAAATTTTTCGTCAGTTATTAAAAAAAAAAAATCTGCTGTTTCATAGAAAAGTGCAACATCTACGCGGTCAAAATGTATGGAACAGCATTTTTTTTTTAGATAACTGACGAAAAATTTCAACGCAGGGGGATTCAGAAACATGTACTAAATCCAAGGTAATAGTTTTCGCGTCGATGTCCCTGCTACCCTGTATCGTAACCTAGCTGTAGGTAATATTTTAAGATACTCAAATCGTCTCAACTTACTGTTAGCCTGTGGCCCTGCTTACTGTATTTATTACCTGGACAATAAATATTTTCTATTTTTACGTCCCTGTTCGAGAGAAATATCAACAAATCGTTGGTAGGTAGGTATATTTTAGGAATACCATAATGTGGGAACGAATGACAAAGTGTGCGTGTTCTATCATACGTAACGCACGTTTGAAACTTTTGAGATGTACAACAACTTTGTTTGTTGTAATCCTAAGTAAACTTAGATGTTGAAAACAAAAACAAAGTCTAGCCTAGAGAAAGGTATTTTTCTATGTAAATAATGAAAAAACTGGGATTTCTAAAAGATAGTAAGGTTAAGCCTACTTGTACAGTCACCTATCTAGACATTGAATCGCAAATAAAATAATATTTCGCATGCAATGGTTACCAACGAGTTTACCAACTGTCTTGTCAGAGAAAATATGCGTAGGTAGACATTAATTTTAAGCTGACTATAGTTTGGTTCTATCAGGTCATAACACCTACGGATGGATATATAGGCTTCCCAATTATCGGGGCCAATAAAGGATATTTATATAATTCGTCATCATATTTGGCATACAGGTTGGTTTGTTAATTATACCGTCGACAATCTTTGATTGGTACAAATTATTATCATCTAATCATCTACCACTCGTAGTTCCTGCCGGAGAAACGGCACGTTTTAATAATGGGCCTCGGACCAAATAATAAAACCAAGGCATAGCTGTTGAAACTGCCCCGTTTCTGTAGCGCATCGGAGATGTTTGCTCAAAACCGAACCGACGGCTTCCATGCAGTGATTCGCAAAAAAGTCGCATCACTGATGCGTAGAATGCGGGTTAGTGACAATGGCATCCTGAAAACAGTGGTGGAGAGCTCTTACTCCCCTTTTCTGAGGCACTATGTGGGGAGAAAGGTCAGGTAGCAAATTCCTTTCTTTATCGTTATCTGCACATACTGCCGCAGTCACCAGCTAAACTTATCATTGTCTTGTGTACTACTAACACTAGTGATAAGGTATTTTACTAACAAATTGGACCATATTGTTGTCCGAACTGAATAAATAAATAAAATAAATAGCGCTGCGAACAAAACAGTGAAGCATGCCAAAACTACGCCTTCGCTCTGTGCATACACGCTCACACGCACACATTTACAACCATTAACAATCAAACTACACCTCACTAAATGTACACATGTTTTCAAAACCGGCCTCACGTCACTGTTAACAGCGCTATGTCTTGGTTTTTATTTGGACTGAGTAATGGGCATAAAAAATCAATGGAAACATCTTTTCCGAAGCACGTAAATGCAAAATCAAGTTAATTTAAACAAAACATTGCAAACACAATCCACCTAACCACAACATGTTCTTTAATAAAGCCCTTTAACATAACTTATACCAGTTAAGGAGATGTCCACGTCTCAGTACTCGGGTCACGTCCTCTTCGTATCTTGCCGAGTATATCCGAAGTTAACTGAATATTTGGTACACAGCTTGAAATGTACCACGTTTTATTATATGGGCAAACGTGAGCCGCTTTATTTACTTATTATATTATGTCAGTCTTGTTTATGTGGTTATATGAGAACCTACTGCGATCCCGGGCGTTTTCAACGAGGCTTATCAACTGAGCCATGTAATTTTGACACTATGTCAGCTCATATAAAATAATGTTAGTGTTTTATACCGTATATTTTACTGTCTGTTTCGTGGACGGGTTATTAAATTTTGGGCCGGATTTTCAATCTGGATATACATTTCAGTTTATAGCTTAGACGCAAACAAAGTTTAAAAAGGGTTTCAGTAAAATGTTTATTTTTTTATCTGTTTTGGTCCTGATAGATTAATGAGATTAATAAATCTTTAGGACCTGTGGCTAGTACACAGAGAGCTTTTCACTGTTACAGCCTACTTGCCCATAACTTGACGTTCTTACAGCTAAAGGGTCATCACATTTGATTGTTTTTAAATATATAAAAATTCTTGTAACTTGTAAAAGACATTTTCAAATATACACATTTAAAGACCCTAGGGACTTTAAAGAGTAAAGCTACCCATTTCTGTCATGGTCTGAAACTACTTTAGATATCTGAATTTAAGAAAAATACTTCAAGTTTATTTAAGTAGGTCTCAGAACTTATAAATACAATACAGAACAACACTATCTAAATCTCATGGAATATCTTTAGCGAAGAATATCTTTATGTAAAGATAAGGAAAGTATCCAAGTTTTCTCAAGGTACGGTTATAAAAACACGGTTAAAAAGAATTCATAGAGCAAAGTTAGTGAGCGTTAAACTATGTTATCTAGTTTAAAACCCCTGGGCGTTTTCGTCTTCGATTAACCTTGGAGCTACTGTGGCGTTTAAAGTTTAATTTAAGTTATAGAAGGTGTGTACTATAAGATTTATATTAAAGTAGTTTAATTTTTTCTTTTATGAGGTTTGGAAGGTGCTGGTCTAGATTGCTATAAATTTTGTAATATTGTTATTACAAGTGTAATAGGCAATAATATAATAATGTATATGGACTGAATTGCATATGCATTATTGCTGGCAATAACTAAGTTTGTAACTATCAATGGAAAGTTGATTGATAAATATCAATACAAAGTCAAAACTAATGAACAAATGGAAAATACGCAGAAAGATTTTATGTGATTTGAAGTAGGTAAGCTACTTTATGCGAATGATTAACCAATTTATAGAAATTGATGTGATTGTGATAAGTCAGTCAACTTTTTTTTTAGGTGCGAAATTTTCAAATAATTTCTCCCGCTCTGGGCGGAGCGGGAGGGCGTGTCAGACTCTTACTGACTAAAGCCCACCTATGTTCCTTCAGTTGCCATGTTGCCGGGGGATATCCCTTTCGGACTTCTTCGCATCCCAGGCAGGCATCGGCCCTAGCGGACCCCGTCAGTTCTGCTGACAACTCTTTGAGGCGAGCGTGGAACACAACGCACCGTTGACCCGGGCCTGGTCAACGGCGCGTTGTGTTCAACGTCATTGCTCACCGTCCGCAAGCTCGCGCCTATGGTGGCCGGGAATGGGCCTGCGATTCCCGACGCCCAGGGCGTCTCCTGCGGTGGTTAGGGGCGTGTGGGCGCGAAATTAGCCTCTCCCTCACACGTTCCGCCTCGCGAACCGTGTCGCTCCGCACCATGGCATAAACCAGGGCCGAACGCGAGAGATCACCGCCACCGATTGTCTCCACAAGAATACGGCGATGCTCCGCCCAAGCCGGGCAGACCTCCACCGTATGCTCCACCGTGTCCTCCGGGCAATCTACACAATGGTGACACCCGGGCGTTTCCTCCCGCCTTATCCTGAACAGGAACCTCCCAAAATAACGGTGTCCGGTGAGGATCTGCGTCAGGCAGAAGTTGAGGACGCCATGGCGCCTCTCTAACCTCTCCTCAAAGAGGGTATTTATAGCCTCAATTGTGGCGTACCCAACGCTGGGTTGCGACAATCGCACTCTCTATGATGCCATGAGATTTCACCGGAGCTCTGTCCGCTGTGCCGTAATTTCTCGCGGCAGCGGAGTTAAGCCCCGGCGTTTCGCCTTCTCGCGTCAATCCCAGATGTGCGCGAGGGCCCTTAAAAATAAAACCACTGCGTTTCTAGCCTAAAAATAAAACTAAATAATCGGAATATATCATCAAAATTTACAACAATATCCGCGGAACAATATTTTTATTTATAAAATTTTCAGAAACTATCCAATTATGATAATAAAAACGAGTCCTCGATACAGCTGTCATTTTCCCTTTGAATTCTATGAACGTAGCAATTTTCACAAAGAAAAGATTTTAAAATAAAATATTTCATGTGAACTGATTTATATAAAAGGGACCTTACCTATACTTTTTCATTACTACTTCAAAGGGACCGATCTCATATTCAATGTATATATAAACGTCTATTTATGTTTTATAAATGAATTCTGGTAAATAATAAACATATTTCGTATTTCAATTTGAAGGTGCTGGGTAATAAATCTTTTCCATACAAATATGAGGTAAGTATTGGTGATTGATGATATACCTTTTTTGACAGATTGATAGGTGATTGAGTCGCAGAGAGACTTAAGTACGACCTCCGATATTATAATTTTAGGACTGAAAGATTTTCTCCTACTCTTTCTTTCTTTAAATAGGCAATAAGTTCCCTTTTTTTTCTCATGAATATTCTGTCTGTGGACAATGAAAGGTTATTGCTGATTCCCATTGACTTAAAACCCGATCTTACTTCCATAGATATATGATACGTTTTAAATAATACATCTATGGTTTCTTCTGTTAATAGAAACGGGACTAAGGGATTTACTCTCACATGTTCCTCACCAAGCAATATCTATCTATCAAGTCATAAGTCGAACCCCCGACGTAAAGGAAACGAAAATTCGAACGATTTTTGAATTCAAAATACAACTATCCTATGGCACTTTTTTTTTGCGACAAGCACTATTTGTAAAATTATGAAAAAGTCTTAAAACTAAGTAAATATTATATGCGAAATGAATTTACGTATTCAATTTTAAAATCGTTCGAATTTACGTTACGTTAATACTCCGCGTGTTCGTGCTGGCCCACAAAATAAAGTAATAGAAAAAACAAAGACTAGGTATTTATGTGTGGACATAAATACCTAGAGCCTTTGTATTTTGATTAATGTGTGGACATTAATCGTCACTATCAACACCCGGCGATGATGTAGTGTATTCATAGCCGAGTCCGAGCACGTCTGGACATTCTTTATCCCTGTCGTTTCCCACGTATTATAGGGGCTAGTCCGTATCCTGCTTAAAGGTATAGAGAGAGACGTTAAATTGTAGATATAAATATATCTCACAGCGCAATAAAGCAGCTGGTAAAGCCATGGTTACAGCGAACTATAATTAGTTCGCTGTAACCGTGGCTTTACCAGCTTGAAAACTTGAAAGCCAGCTTGATATAGGTAAACGTTACTGAGCACGTGCTTTGGCTTAGATACATAAATATATATCGGTCTCTGTCTTGCATTTGTGCTTTGACAGTTGTGCGACAGTGACAGGAGTACTTATTATTATTATTAGACTAATGCACGTTTTCACTAACACTGGGTGACGCCTCAATGAATGCCTAATAAAGCGGATTTTTAATGCTAGGATTACCATCGAAAGTTGATAATTCACCAGCGCGCTTTTATTTATGCATTCAATTAGATGTCTCTTAGTGTAAGTTTAAAATTGTGTCAGTTCAAAATTAAAAGGTCATTATCCGAAAAAAGTAGCTAATAGTCAGATGTGCGATTGAATTTATGTCGCCTGACCACCGTATAGATCTCAAATTCGAACTCAAGGCATGCACCTCTAACTTTTCGAATTTATGTACGTATTGTATAATTATCACTTGCTTCAAAAACGGTGAAAGAAAAATCGTGAGGAAACCGGCATGCCTTAGAGTTACTTGTCGACGGCAAGTGAAGCCAAGTCATAAGTCCATGGGCGTAGCTTGTTCAGGCTCGCTTTATTTAGAACAAATGTAGTTGCGGCACAGACTGGTTGCCGAAGGAAAACCAGGCTTAAGCGCAACTTGGAAGAAGCTTGTAAGACCATCTTTGCATTGTATAAACTCAATCTCCTTTGTATTATATAATTGTAAAGCACAGGTGTGAGCACTATGTATACGTACTAAAGAGTTACCATTTACCGGTTAATTTGTCTTTTATTGACTTGAATGTGCTCTGGCGGCTGTGAGTAGGTATGTCATGCTCACTCAGATGTCTCGCTGATGGTGGCGCGTGTGTTGGATCATTTAGCTCCCTTCAAGAAGGTTGAGCTGAATAATGCTAATCCATGCATCATATTCGTGAACGGGCCCCGTCAATTGAGACTGGTCATCTCTTAGCTGCCATCGCTTATTTTTAATTTATTTTAATTTTTCAATTGTTCTTTGTTTTATCTTTTTATTACGGACGCTTCTAACGTGCACGTCCTTCTACATTGTTCTCACATGTATAATTTTAACATGAATAATGTAACCAATATTTTGTAACAATTTTTTATTTAAAAGCGTGTCCGTGGAGTTTCTTACCCGTTCTTCTCCATAGGAACCTATTACGCTTTGGAATGGGCAACTAGCTTCATATTTCTGACTGGACCAACTCCTTGACAATTCAAAAGTGCCTGTAAATGGTTGAATTGAAATAAATTCTTTGAGATATAGTTTGAGTCTTGAAATGGACTGCGATATACACAGTTGGTTGATTGCATAATGAGCCTATAATGTTCCCACTGCTGGGATACAGGCCTCCTCTCTGTGAGAGGGAGTGGGCCATAACCACCACGTGGAACCAGTGGGGGTTGGTAGATGTCACATATCTTCGAAATTTTTGGTTATTGGAAGTACCTACCGGTTGCCTCACGATGTTTTCCTTTATCGTTTTGACAGCATTGGTGATAAAATAATTTACACAAAGTAAAGCGCCTGTTAGGGTTCGAACTTATGACCTAAAACTCGTAAGCTGCGGCCATTACTACTGGGCCACCACTGCTCTTGGTTGATTGACATGATAACATTGCAAGTCTTACTCAGAACTGAAAACTAACTGAAATTAATTTCAACTGAACTTTAGCCTCAGCATAGCTCTTTGTGGCTTACATACACGTGTCTTGCATGTAAATCACAAACCATTTTGTATAATGTACTGATTGAATCTAACATTTGATCCCGTGCCCCGAAGGGGCGTTATCGCGTAGGTGAAAATGTTAATTTGCCATCACCACTCACGAATGCTTGCCTAGTAATTTTATTCAAGAAAACAGTAATATACACGTGTAGGTATATTGAATACGGTAGATGTCTAGGTAAAAAAAAAGAAATTTTATTTAGTCCGTCTTTCAGATAATAAAAAAATATTAGACACGTATTTTTTGCTTTCACATATTAATCAAAAATGACGGCGTGACGTCATGCCACATTTTAACTCAATGCATCGCCGTAATCTTTTGATTACGTCAAAAAAGAAATAAATACGTGTCCAATATTTTTTTATTAATCTACAATCGGGACAAAAAAAAAAATTTTGAACACAGGCCTATTACCACCTACCGAGTGTGTACTAACAGAGGTTAGGGTAACTTTCTTCTAGCTATTGGATCGTCTAAGTTATTTTGTGCCATAGTTAAAATTTACGGAATAAAATAATATCGAAAATGCATTAAAAATGCCTCTTTTTCTTCCCTTGGGTGACGACAATAGGCCAAATACAATATGTAAAAAACCCTGTCCGATCCAAAAGAGGCTCATAGGTACTGCGATAACATTACCTAAGTAATAAAAAAATCTAATAATTATTGAAAATAAAAAAGTAATAGCTACTTAAAAATCACATTTTTAATACCGAAATCATTAAAAATGAGAACATTTTCAACAAGGGTCATAGGTTATGACGGCCGGCTGTGCCCCATGTAATAATCCGATAAAATTCCCCATTGAAAAAAAAAATTGACGATTTTTTTTTCCATTTTCCTTAAAATTGCTACATAAATAGACTCTCAGTATGATACCTAACAATACCTCACGGATCGGACAGATTTTTTTTTACATGTTGTATAAGTTCTTTCTAAGGGATAAGTAGCAGTTGTAATATTAAAAAGTTGAGTGTAGTCATATTAATATTTGTATTGTTTTAATGAATCATAGTTTTCTTACTACCATTGACGATGCGCGACGTCGTGAGTTTCGTAGCGCTACGCGGACAAACATGATGTATCGTAGCGTTCGTAGCGGTGCGCGGGTGTGACGTAGCTATCATAGCGCTGCGCGGGTGTGACGTAGCTATCGTAGCGCTGCGCGGGTGTGACGTAGCTATCGTAGCGCTGCGCGGGTGTGACGTAGCTATCGTAGCTCTCTGCGTGGAAACATGACGTAGCAGCGTAGTTACAACCAACTGTATATGTTTTGAATAATTACATGTCGTCGTAATAATTGTAATACTAATCCTTCTCCTTTTAATACCTACTTATATAGGTAGGTACTTGCAGCAGTAGTATTAACAATAAAATTTTGTTCATCATATTTATCCATATTTGGTGAACCGTGGCCTTACAAATAGATTTAACACGTGTACGTGTGGCATTACTGCGTAGGATTTATGGAAATAAACTACTTTGATTTGATTTGATTTTTAACCGAAGAAAAAAAAGGAGGAGGTTCTCAAGTCGACGCGTATATTTTGATGTTATAATGTTGGGTTACCTTTAGGAAATGTTGTGATAGAAATCAATGTTATAGAAGTTATCATGATTATTATGCTCATTTTTCAAGGATTACAACTTCGTAAATATATCAGCGTAAATACATTGGTGCATGTAAAAACCACCAAATCTTATAATATGTTAATGTTACATTTGTCGTCAAAGCTAAACGTCAGACCACAAATATTAAGCCCAAACGAGGTCTAACAGGTGGCCTGAAACTAGTTATCATTATCTCAACTAATAACACAATATCGATAGCAAAAGCTAACAACTTTGTTGTTGTTCCTTAGAATTTACTTAAGGTTGTTTAAACCTAGCATAATGAAACTGAATACAGATGCTTGACTTACAAACAACAAACATCGCACTTGTTAACTTACAGCAGTTCATAAGTTCCTAAAACCAGGCTTTACCAAGATAATATGGCGATCAACGTTCCATTGCTTACGAAATAATGGAAAAGATACACGAATAAAATAACTATTACTACCATTATACGTGACAAGAACCAACAACAAGAGCCTACGGTCAACGATAACGATATCTAAACAACAGAACCACCGTAACACAACAAATACTTGACTTGCAAACAGCGAACTGTCACTATTGACCTTCTAAGTTACATCATTGCATAAAAACTCCATATGTAACACAGGTTGCGTGTAACTGTACGTAATATCTGGTGATAAAAGCGGCTATTCCGCGTCACAGAATAAATGGGTTCAGAAGGTTGACGACGAACAACGAGTGAAAAGTCAGGCGCACATAGATAAGCGTCTTCGTACAGCGAGTTAAAGAAAAGAAAGAAAACAGGTTTATTTAACACAACAACACGTGTATACAGAAAGACAAGTTAACTCGAATTATAAAGAAAAAACATACATAGGTACATAATAAACTCACGCCTTTTTTCCATGGGGTCCTTACATACTCCTTATCCCTCGTTTACGTTCTTACATCTGGTCATACATATCACGCCGGTTGCGAGTACTACGCATCTGGCCTTTTTGAAGAACATCACCAATAAGGGTCAGTATATGTCCTTCTGGGGCGTCCCGGACCGGCCTTTCCCTTCACATCTGCCTTGTAAATACATTTTGTTAGTCGTCTTTCATTCATCCTCTCAACAAGCCCAAAACATCTAAGCATACCCTTTTTCAATTTTTGTCACTACATCTAGTTTTAAATCACACCGCCCTCTTATCACATCATTCCTCAGCCTATCATTCATAGTCATACCACACATGCTTCGCAAGGAACGCATTTCCACAGCATTTATTCTACTTTCATGCTTGTTATGCCACACCCAACATTCACTTCCATACGAAAGCTTGGGCACCAGCGCACCTTTGTGAACAGCCACCATTGTGACATAAAGAAAAAAACTAGATTAATATTTACGAACAGAGAACACAAATAGTCGGTAACTGTACCGTACTTCGTGCCTGTGACACGAAGGCTTTCACTCCGAATGATGCTGTGCTATGGGGGACCCACAGCACAGCGCTGATTTTCAGTGGTCACCCGAAAATGATGCACATTCGCGATTGTCATTTGTTTAAGATTGCCGATTGCCGTACGCGTATATGTGTGCATGCGCCTGTTTCAGCTCGTTGTATTGAGCAGGCCTTCTGTGCCCATCTTTATTTGTGATTCTGCGAACTCCCCCGCTATTCCACGAACTCCCTCGCTATTCCGTGGAATCCCCCTGTTCCTCTAATGGCGCACGCTGAATGACGAAAACGCGGCGTTTATGATAATCGCCGTATTTCACGACCGCATAAAACCGAGTGGTGGTGTGGATGCGATTCTCCTAGATTATATCCCCCTTAAAAAGGTAGTTAGGCGGTACCAACGTCGATACATTGATTTTTAAGGGAGTGTGTGGAGCGGATTATTGTGAGGTGATATAAAAATGTTGATAGGCACCTGCCTACCAACATTTTTATGTAATAACGCTTATTAACCTTGATTATTTAAAATGTTTTTAAAATGTTTAACGGTTACGTCATGGAAAGGCCCACCGGGCAAACGGCATAGAGGAAGACCTTTCACTAGATGGGACGACGATATTAAAAAAATTGCTGGTCCAGAATGGCAACGAATAGCCCAAGACCGAGAGAAAGGGAAAGCTTTGGAGGAGGCCTTTACCTGAGAGGAGCTCCAGTACAGTAAAAAAATGCTACTGCCTATTATTATAATATTAGTACAATTTAAAGAGTTATTAAGATAATTGTATTTAAGATATTAGTTTCTCTATTTTTTATCCTTTTGTTAACTAAGTACTATAGGCAGGAGACAACATTTGCATGTTAATGTGTTACTGGAAATAAAAGGCTTTTTTTATTTATTTTTTTATTTTATTATTTAAAATGTCAACGCTCCTTCAAACCGCATTTAGCAGAACTTATAGTTTAAATTAAATCGCTTCTAAACTTTATAAAGATTTTACTTTCATCTATTTATTTAAATTAATAGTAAGCCAGTCATTGGGTTAATTTAGGTATTAGAAGTATGAAACTTTATTCAATTAATTCTGACTTAATTGGAACTGAAGACTGCAATTACCTAATTTAATTACTTACAAAGATTAAATGTTACACATAAATTAATTTAGCACGATCACAAATGTTATATTCTATTTGTGTCTTATTAATTAATTTAGGCACTACTGGAACACGAAAAAAAAATCAGATTTCAAATCAAATAACATGCAAATAACAATATTACCAAAAGATTTGACCTCACGTTAAGTAACAATAAAACGTTAGTAAGTACGGACTCAATAAAAACAATCACCAATTTGACTCCATAATAGAGCACAATCATCTGAAATTTTCGCACCCATTCAAAATTCCATACACAAAGAGCCACACAAATATTTTGTGGTAAACGCCAATCTGTAATATTAACATAACAAAGTCGTAACAGACTGATTATGTGTTATTATTTGTATGTTTATCACAGCAAAGAGAGGGAATTGGAGCAATTTCTACAAATCTCTTTCTTATTTTCTCTGCGAATCAACTGTGGGATTTTCCTTAAGCAATTGGATTATAGCCGTAATCGGCGTCGCAGTCAACTGCCTTTGTTTTCTTTTAGTCAAAACCTAGATTTGCTTTGAAGCTTCTGAAATAAGCCTTATTGGAAGCGGCTTGAAGTTTCCTAATTGTTTAGACGTTATTTTGCTGTTTGCTTTCAATTATTCTTAGATTAACCTAGCTAGGACAGCTAAATGTCTCCCATAAGTTATAGATATTGTTACAGACCTATTATCACTTGTGTATACTAAACCTTTTGAAATTCGAATAACGTTAACTACTTTATTTTTCGTTCACACAAATCTTCAATTAGGCCTTTGAAAGATTAAGCTCACCTTGTCCCGAACGCCTGTCAGCCCAAAAGTTATTAGGTTTTAAACCAACACTGCGCTGCAGAACGCAAATAACCGTAGCTAAGGCGTGCGCCAAATTGAAGCGGAACTGGGCGGGTTATATCTGTCGCGAGCCGGATAACCTATGGGCTAACACGGCCACGAAGTGCACTGCAGGGCAATAAGACACTGGGACACATTGAAGTTGGTAATATGAACATGGTTTCAACAAGAAACTTATTTATGGCTTGAGATACTGCTTGTTGGGTTCCATTGAGGAATGGAACCCAACAAGCAGTATCTCAAGGAAAACGGATGAAGGGTTTTTCGTAAGAAAACTTCTAAATAACTAAGACACGGTTAGTTATCGCGTCATTCTTTGTGAAAGTCTACGAAGATTAATACAAATTTACGAATACCATAACGATGTGGGGTGGGGCATATATTAGATATGTCGCGTGCGATATAACCTAAGCTAACACGGCCGCGAAATGAACTGCTGGACAGAAAGACACTAGGACACATTGAAGCTGGTAATGAAAACTTGGTTTTGCAACAAGAAGGTTTCATTGCTCGGAAAAATTACACAACTGTGTTTTAGTAAGAAAAGTCTATAAACCCAAGTTCCCATGCTAAAAGATAGCTTTATCTGTAAAAGCCCACGTGTAGGGTTGATGATGACGAATTAAGGAATTGTGAAACTGGGCGGAGTATAATTGTCGTGAAGTGTTCTCGTACCGTAAAACCCAATGGCTAACATGGCCACGAAGATGTGAACTGTGTGGAAATATAGACACTAGGACACACAAATGCGTATTATTATGAACTAAGTTTCTTAGAAAATTCAGTTCTTGCTGCTGTCTGCTGGATTTATTCAAATCAGTAATCTTCAACCACAGGGTTTCGTAAGAAAATCGTAAATAACTTAAGCAGCCATTTGTGATGGATGAATAAATTCTACGAATTCAACATCCGCTGAAAATAAGTTTCCCATTGTAGAATAAAATAATTCTCATTAATAATGCGATATTTTTGGCATTACCGTACTTAAATAAACAAATTAACAAAGTTTCAAATAATCGAGACTTCGAATTAAAACAATTTCAATATCGAACCTTTATTTTATCGACATTTATTGAATTCGCAGAAAATTGGTTCACTTACATCTTGTTTCCACTTTCATGGAACAAAGGGGAAATCGTTAAAATGTGAACTCCAACAAAGTGTTGTCAGAGGAAATTGCCTTTTGATATGCCATTGTCGTTGCCCCGATATTGTAACTCAAGGTTACCACGGTATATACTAATATTTATGTAAAGAAATACCTGGACAAATGTAGATTGCTGGCCGGGGTAGGTACCGAAAGGTAAATTTTATTTTGGAACAAGTATTAAAGCAATTTTTAACCGTCTATAATTTAATGTCGTCTGTTTGTGAACCAATATTGAAAATTATTTTAGTTTAAAAGGTGGTGGACTCCAGAGGTGGTCCCATACAAATTTGGTCAAGTTCTGATGAGTAATTTTTGTGTTAGCTTCAATAATCCGTATTTTTTCCACTTAGTGGACCTACCTGTTGATGATGTTATAATAACTTCCTGTCACTGTTACATAGCTGTTAGTGGTATACGAATTTGTGTGAGGTTGCATAATTAAAAACGAAAAACAAAAATAATTTTCCAAAAAAAAACTTTAAAACTTCCGAAATTAAAGTGATCTTTCACTTCGTAGTGTTTTTTTTTTGGAAGTAGATAGTTGCTTTTTATTTTACCTGTCACGGCATCAATAATTATTTCACAAATCGATCATTTTACCATACAAAACTCATAAAAACTGAACCAAAATCCATTACAATACGATCAGTTTCACCACCACGAACATAAGTGGTATTACCACTCTAGAATTTAATATGTGCCACTCACGAACTCGACCTAAGCGCAAGAGCGAGAGAATTCAACTGTTAAGTGTAAATTTCGAGCCCAATTTCCGAAAGCACGATCATTTCAATAGTGGCTGAGAACCCCTCCCGATTTCGGCCGGGCGTAAAATTTGCTAACAGACTGCTAACCAAACAAACTTGCTTCGAGTTACTGACAGTTGCTGGCAAACACTCAAGGAAACTTATTTAACTCACAAATGTCCTGTGTACACATAAATCTGTGAAGTCGGAGGCGTAAAGCAGGTGTTTCTCACTTCTATCAAAGTTTGTGATTTATTTAGCTGCGATGTTACATAAATATGCGAATGAGGGGAGAGCAGACAAGGTAAAGGTGTAGTAGCATAGCGTAGTCCACGTATGACAGTTTTTGAAATATTCAGAAAATATTTTGCTATGATAAAATTATAAAAAATTGCTAAGTATTCTTAATTAGGTATGTTAACTTGCGATGAAACTAATTATAATTATGAAAGCTTTCAGACATCAAAATTCTATCTATTACTATTGCAGAAGTTCATTCCAATTTACCTAATGCACCAACACGAGCTTAGAATTAGAAACTTTTTAGGAAAATACATATTCACGAGTACCCACAATACCAAAAACATAATTAGTAGCAAACTTTATGTAAAAGTTAGCATCACAACAGCATTACTACGCCCGTCTGAATTCAACATGAAGACCACAGTATAGCGAAGTTGGCTCCCTAAGGCACAAAATGCATAACAGACTACAAACAAACTTGTGGCGCTGCGGCTGACATGTTCTCCTCCTGTGGCCCGTTATTGGCTTGTTCATACCGAATAATAGTTAATAACGATTAATAGCTTAGCATTTGAACTGTGCATTCGTAATAATGAGTCGATTGGATCCATTATTGCAGGATGCGAATTACTTTATTGGTATTATATGAAAAACTGTGTTGTTAAGTTTTAATATTTCAATTCTAGTGGATATTAAAGGGCTGATAACTTCTTAGTGTTTATAAATAATCGTTTTTCTTTCTTTTACGCCAATTGGTAGGTAGATCTTATAATATGTGGGCAATTTTATTAGTCAATTTTATTTTTGGGCAAATTATAAAATTAAGATTAACACTTTGAAGGACACTATACGCCCATAGGCGTAATAACAATAAAACTTCTATTGTGTCTCGTTTAGTTAATTGAATATACCTTACTTTGGTCAACATAAATTGCTACAAAACATTTTAATGTTGGAGCACACTTTGCTCAAATCTTGAATTAATCTCTATTCTAGAAGACAAGAATTTTAATTGTAAACACAAAAGCGACCTTAAAGCGAAGTGTTAAATGAAATAAAATGAAAATTCTCTTCTATCACGAGATTCAGAGATCAAAGTTTAATAGAATTGAAGGAATAGAAGATTCCTAATTGCTTTGGAAAGTTCCTTCGTCGGTAAAATCAACTTCAAAGGAATTCTAGGGCTTACACTAGTTCGTTAGTAAGTTTAATTGAAAGAATTCAGTGTGAAATAATATATCTGTGGAACAATGATATTGTTCTGCGGTAATCTGGGAGATGTGGATTTTTCTTATTGAAGGATATGACAAAAGTTCGAAAACCTAAATATTCAAGGCAATGGCACGTAAAATTTTATCGGAGAGGCAACCGGATGGCGATTGGTAATCTGGGTCTTGAAGTGATACCGAATCCCCTGTACCGTCCAAATGGACCCCAAATGTACGGGGACGAAGATATGGCGGATGGGGCCTAACATTTTTTTTTTGATATGGCATTCCAAATTTAAATCCAAAGTTTGTGTGTATCAATACTCTCTGGTTTTGATAAAATTAACCCTCATTTTCGGTAAAAAATCATCGGTACCGAGTTTCAAGAATTATATATATTATTTCAATTATAACAATGTTGGGGGGTGGCAACTGAATAGCATTGATACACACGAATTCTTTGCACATAATAGAACTTAAATTTTGAATGCCAAGTAAAAAAAAAGTGTTTTACCACCATCCCCATATCTCCGCCCCCATTAATTTGGGGTCCATTTGGACGGTACGGGGGGGTTTGGTATCACTTCAATACCCAGATTACCACTCGCCATCTGGTTGCCTCTCCGATTAAAATTTTACGTGCCATTGTTTTAACTAATACTCTTGTATAAACTGCAATATGTGCTACATCGTGCTCATGTACCTAGGTTACGTAGCACTAAGGTACCTTTTTGTATTATCATTTTAACTTCGTCGACTCATTAGTCTAACGATAACAAGGCAGGCTTCATTGTGATGTCTTTAACGACCTAGTTTTATGAAAAGAAAAATCCATTATAAGGCGGAAGGTTTGCCACTGTTAAAGTAAAAAATCCTAACAAACAGTCTAAATAAAGATAAAAACGTAACACAGTGACCAAAAGCTGATATGGTTAGGAAGGAAGTGTTCTGTGGCTGATAGAAATATGTATGAAAGAAAATGTCGAACTGCTCCGACCTCAAATAATTTAGAACACAAGCTGGAAGGATTATGAGTCACAGTAGCACAGGTAACACCGACAACTATTTCACAATTTCTAAGGAAACTTTTCGATGTATCAAACGAAACAGAAAAACGAAAAGTCAACCAGCCAGTAGCCAAAGAATTGAACAGTAAAGACAAACTAAGTTGGCTAGAGAATGTCTGCGCTACAGTAGAACATGTTTGCGCTTATACAGTAACCGCACTCGGGGGGGCCGTAGTGAGGACTGCTACATAGATGGGTTTAATGCGGTGAACCGAACTGCTTTTGTTTAGATCCTAGAGAAATATAGGAACTAGACAAGCAATCTAGTCTGATTATAAAATGCAGCTAGAAGACATCTATGGCGAATTCATGCATTGCCTTTCCTAAACGTGAATACTAAGGTCACTAAGGGTTTCAAAACGTGAAAGACGTCTAGAACTAATTACTAACAATTGTTATTATATTTACCTAATGTTTTATTTACCTGACCTTTTAATTTCAGAACTTAGACAAATCTTACTGGCATTAAAAGGGGTGGGGTGAATATTGTTTTCCTAACCTTTTGAATTCAAGACTGTTTGCAGCGTTTTGGAGAAAGGTTGCACCCGTTATTGAATATAACGAGTTGATTTTATTGTATGTCTGTAACATTATGTATCTAAAAAAGTATCAAGTCTCTTCTACATGACATCTTGTAACCTATATTTTAATGATCCTCTATATACAAATAATACACGTGCATAACACAGCACTAACTTCTCCGCCGTGGTTATGAACGTGTCACAAACTGCGCGCTGCACTCGGGTTGTAATGACACGTATTTGTGTCACCAACTTACCACTTATTTGTTCAAGAGATTGTCTTTACATCTTCACGAATGTTACCTCTGTTAAATTATGTTAGCCTGGTATAATATTTTGCATAAATGCACGTAATACGTATGGGATTAACTTTGTCGAGGATGTACACACGGTAAATCGTAAATAAATAAAAAAATATGATTCATTTTCTCTTCACAAACAGTACCATATTTGAAACAGGTTTAAAAAAAACTGCGTACTTATGAGAGACAACACTTTAATTGCGTAAAACATGATCACTCACAATCTGAATCATTTTGAAAGAGATTACTAATGCTATGCTACATAAGTTCGAAAAAAAAAACTTCTCTACAACGTAAATAACGCAATGAAAGTTGTTAAACTGTCAAAATGAAACAGATTAGTCTTAATCGTTTACAGAAAATTTTGTTTACGCAATTAGATAGAGGCCTGCAATAAAAATACTTGTAAAGCAGAACATGCAACTTTATTTGTTATAATTGCATATTACTGGGTTAAGTTCAGAAAGAGACGTTATCAAGAGATGTTACGTATAGTGTACGAAGGACAATAAATGTAAACATCGGGCAACATATAGGACTAGCAGATGTTCGCTAGCAATAAAATCAAGTCTTAATAAAAATATATTAACTTTTATCACAGTGTATATGAACCAAAATAAATAAAACTACAATAAAAAGTAATTGCTGGTGAAAAGAGCCTGATTAATAGCCCGGTCTAGACAAAACAAATTAAAACGGAGGTCAAACACGAGCCTATCTGGCCGTTTCCAGCAAATTACATTATAATGAACTACAGATGTTTCTAGGAACACAAAAGAACTTGAAAAAACAATTTTTCGCAATTTTGGGCAATTTTTTCGGGCAAAAATTGCCCCGTCCTGTTACCTTTGAAGTTAATTTTTCTGCCCAATCTTTCTACGTAGTTGTATGTTTACTGGGCAGGCTTTTAGATTTTAACCGTAACGGTATTACTCCGAGTTTTGACTAAAGGTCCCTTTATACTTGACGCTTACATTTTTACGGTAGATACGCAAGGACCCTTTACAAAGAAAGCCGTATATATGAATGGAAAGCAAACAAACAAATGTTGTTACCTAGGTAAAAATACTCAAATGGAATTGCTAAAAATAGCCCATTTAAGGACTGAAGGAAGACTATTTACCACCCGTAAATAGAGCATGATAAACGGTAATACACCTGAGATACATTCTTAATAGATTTTTCATAGGGAACTTTATTTTTCTTTGTAACTTATTTGCTTTTGATGTAATCCAATTTTCGTCTATTTCATGCTATCTATTATTGGGATCATTGTTTTGTTCATTGTCAAGAGAGTGTATTTAGATTTATGCCCCAAGTAATTGAAATGGTTCGTTGTCGTTGGCTTAGAACGAGGCAATACGGTGAATTACACATACACTACGTAGATACCTACATTAAATTGTAATAAATAACTCATGCTGAAACGTCTGTTTACTAGTATTTATTCCGTCACTACACCGTATTTCGTAAAGGTGAAAATGATGTAGAATGTCACTGACATCGTCCAACTATTAGAAAGTGTAAAGTCCCCAGCGTGGCGGATCCACCGGGATCTAATGTTCGGTAAGTTACTTGCGCAAACTTGCCCCAACTTTTAGCTAAGTGCCTTAAATTTTAAGTCAATTTCGTGTCCGCTCGGCGGTAGCGTCACTCTCCAGCGGATTACGGATATTTAAATATGCTACTAGGGATTCATGGGCTATTAGGTACATTTTCGTACTCAAGAATTACTAAAAAGTAATTTTTCTTCCTACTTTATTCTACGGATGTCTCTTGAGGATAACAACTTTAAATTAAGCGTCGACGTTTTTTCTAGGAATAGTGCAGGGAATTATTTTAAAGTAAGATAACAAAAGCGGCCATTAGGGCTTGCAAAGTGGCCTGATAAGTCCGTGAAGCGAGGTCCACGGAACACGTTTGGGGATGGTTGTCACAACTTGTTCAAGGTTCGTGTTCTTGCTAAGTAATTACCAAAGTCTCAAGGAAGTTGGGAATTATTTTTTGTTTACACTGAGGGGCTAACAAAGCGTGTTTTTTTATAACGCTGAAAGTTTTGCCTTAAAACCACGTAATCTTGACTCTCTGAGGTAAAAAGTAAATTTTGTCGGCAGTTACTTTTGTAAGAAATGAAATTGGTACGTTCTCTGAAGAGCCAGCCATTCGTTTTGCCAAAGATTATTATCTCTGTTTACTAACGTACAGAGGAATTGAACATTTGTACTAGTTTCGGTACATGTGGTCCAGATGTTCCAATATCTTCGCTGTTCAGCATTCAGAGCGCGTCGCGATTGTTCGGGAAACTCGTGCCAAACACTACGTGTGTGTTTCCCTACTATTTGTTAATTACGATATTACATTTAGTACGATAGGTATTCAATATCAGGGCTAAATAGAATTGTGCTAAAAGTTTTAGTTTGTTCAAAAACGTGTGCTAAAATTAGCTATTGGTACGTATACGGTAAGTTCAGGATTCAAATAGCGTTTACCAAAAACTCATACCTTTACCGAACAAAGGCCCTAGTGTGAGTTTCTTTAAACCATCTCGACTTCGAATCATCGACCGCGTTCGGTGCTCCTATTGGCCCTTCACTAGGCTTCACTGGTGAAGGGCCAATCGGAGCGCCGAACGCGGACGACGCGTAAAGTCGAGATGGTTAAAATAAATCACACTAGTCTCTGTAAAAGTAAAAAAAAACTTGCCTAGAAACAGGTTCATCCCAGTATTTAAGCTATTTTTAACATTTGCTCTATTGATTTTTGATTAGCATTTCATTTGACCGGAGCTGACCTCTCCAGAACTCGGCTGACCTGATAACAGTAACTTTGCTCATTATTAAACATGGCTTAACGGTATTTGTGGGCAGGTAGCGTCACATCTACCGACCATTACTTGCTATAAGCCCTTAATCGCTTAGTGGTAACTAAATGTAAAGATGGAGTGACCTATAATTAACAGTAACCGCACTGCTCGCGCTCGATTACCTTTAGATTAGATACCCTATAGTTGAAATAACATACAACTATAATCAGTGGTAAGACAGGAGAGTTAGCAATCTGTACAATACCAAAATGTGTGTCAATTTAAAAATAACAGGATGAATTTATGCATGGGTTTTAGTAAATTAAATTGAAAATACATGCAAGCTTCCATTATCGGAAAAAAACAGAGTTTTTGCAGAATGAGCTAATAAATTATTAAATCTAAATAAATTTAGCAGAAACCGTTATTTACAGCTGAACCATTTAATTTTTTACTCAATTCAAGTTGCAAAAAGGCTGGCATTAACGTTTTTATGTTGGGCTAAATATACAAGAGTTTACAAATTACATCGAGCACCTAATCTGCATGTTAGGTAATTAACGAATAATGACCAAAAACTGGGACGTGCTGAGAATGAATGGGAGACAAAATAAATGAGATTCACCAACTTTTTTTGTAATTACTTTTACATCTACTGAGATAAAAAGATAGCTCAATCATTTTACGCGTTGTTTAGGACCCAGGCCCGTAATTTTCGAGCATCAATTGATTAGGCTTGCGATTGGTGACATAAGAAGCCACTAAAGGTACGATTCCGAAGACTACGGCAGACCGCAGATGGCAGCGGCAATCTCGCCTAACCGCTATGATAGGCTGCAGCCACACTACTGGTTTCTAGTTTCTATGTATTTCAATGAAAACGCTTCCGAAGACGACGACAATGCCGCCTGTTGCTGCGGTCGAGTGGCAACGCAGGAGACATACTAATAGTCTTGTTATTGGCTGTCACTAACAGAGCGACAAGATTTATTTTTTGGTTTGACAAATGTGTTTCATGAAAGTGAAGAAGAGAAATTCCGCTGCCTTCTTATATGTAAGATCATGTACGGAATTAAAACCGCAGCAACTGCCGCATGTGGCTATTGTCAACCGCAACGTAGCTATCGACTGCGGTCTGCCGTCGTCTTCGGAAGTGTACCTTAAGACGACAAACTTTTTTGACAAAATCTATAGTAGTCCAATACATGAAAAATGACGCAAACGATTTTATGAAACATCTATGACAAACATGCATCCCGTGATTTATAGTCACCGATATGAAACTCAGGAAAGAATCTGACATTCCAAATCGCAAACGAATAGTCCCAAAATGTCGTTAGTCTAGGCACAAACACAGCAATCTATCTGAATGTTTAAAAAATGAAGCAATAAATATATTGACTATTGAGTATTAAACTAAAATTATAATGAGGTGAAATTGTATGCTTATCAATATTAATCGTTTGTGTAGGGGGACTACTAATCAGATTCCGAAAATTCTTTGACTAATGGGAAACTAAAATATTGCCGAGTATCATAGGATAGGATTTCATGTTTATTTCACGTTGATGAAACCACGAGTAGAAGCAGTAGAAGTAATATTTTACATGTTAATAAAAGGTGATCTCAGGAAGTACTGGGGGCCTAAAACAGCCGCTTTGGCAGAATCTTAATATGTTAATATAAAGAAACATATTTAAAGTCACAAACTGACAATTCATATCTGCGTTTAATTCATATTACAAAATTCATTCATAAAACATAAAAACTGTAAAGAAAAATTTACCGGTAAAAAGACGGTCTTAATTTTTTTCATGCGGCAATATTTACATCAATTATGATTCTGATAGGAATTGCATTGAATATGATTCAGCTAATATGTATCACTAGAGAGGAATTGCTAATGATCTGTCGGGAATTCCTAAAATGAATTGATTTTAGAGGAATTGCTTAATATGGGCGTTTTAGGCCCAGTGATCCGATTATAACAAATCATTCACAGATAGTCAGGTATAGCTCCACTATTACCGAGTGTCATAAGATAGATATATTTGATGTTAAAACACGAAATTTCACGCGGATGAAGTTGCTTGCAGAAACTAGTATGCCATAATATCAAAAATGAAATATTATCCGAGCCAATCTTAGTGAAGCAGTTTTTCTTGTTGAAAGCGAGCTAAGCAAGTAAAATCTCAATCTAGAACAAGTTATAACTTTAACCATCAAGTCAGTATTACATTTTTTTGCAGTGAAATAAATTTTCAAATATGTAGATTCAATTTAACGTCTAGATTTGATTACAGATATGCATAAGTGAAGGCCTTCTTTCCATGGGGGTAGAAAGAAACTATAGAACGCGACATGCTACACTCCTTACATATTCCTTTTGCTTCGTTTACGTTCATACATCTGGTCATACACGTACGCTAGTTGCGAGTAATATGCACCTGACCTTTCTGAAGAACATCATCAATTAGGTCACTATATGTCCTGCTATTGCGTGGAAACGCCGGGAGGGGCCCGGCGTTTCCACTCACATCTGCCTTGTATTACCTTTAATTCATCCTCTTAACATGACCAAACCATCTAAACCAACAACCATCTAACTATCTATTTATATATATTTTCAACCCAAATCCAAAACTACAGCAAGAATCAAACTCACAGCTCAGCATCTTCAAAATTAATCAAACCAGCGCAACAGAATTTGCTAAACATTTCCCTTAGTAGCCTTTCATTCATCCTCTCAACATGACCAAACCCTAATCATACTCTTCTCAATGTTTGTCCCGAAATCTTCTAGATTTGATTAACTCGGGATATTTATGCATAACAAAACCCACTGCAGTGGAACTGTTAGATGCCGTTCGGTCAAGTGCCGTTGTGCTCTGAGTGAAATACTGACCTCGCTAGTTCAGCACTTTTTTAGATTTGTCATAAAAAGAAAAAGTCAAGATAACGATCTTTTGTCTACGGTATATCTATGGTAGCATTACTAACATTATTGGTTGAGAGACAACGCGCATCGAGATAAATCACTTAAATGTGAATGCTTCAAACTTTACATATAATAGCAATTAACCTCATATTTACGTCTAATATATTGGCTCAATTTGAGCCGTAATTTACAAGATTCCATCCCTTAATTGGTAAGATTTAGAACGTATATCTAGTCCCAACTCTGTCTAGGTGGATATCTGTGTAGATTGATACAATCTATCTATTAAATTCGCTTGCGTCCGTCCGTTCAAACTGAATTATAAGTTTCACATCACTACCTCGTGAAATACCATTTCTATTTTTAGGGCTAGTTAGAAGGGATATCCGATATATTCTAATATGTCACTCGATGTGGGTTGCGATGATCAATGTTCTAAGTATAGACTTTTCCTCAAAAATATTACGTTATTTTGACCTTTGAACGTAATCAATGGTCTTTCTTTTTCGTGTGGTTAGTGACTGACCTGGTGTCAGAGTTTTTATGCCGCGCATGGGCCTCTACTTGGCTTCACATGCCGTCAGAAATATCTCTCAGGTGCATACCTGAAATGAAAAATGGTGCAAATGGTGAAGGAAAACATCGTGAGGAAACAGATGCCCGTTTCCTCACGATGTTTTCCTTCACCATTTTTGAAGCAAGTGATAATTATACAATACGCACATGAATTCGAAAATTCCGAGGTCTTTGGGCCCAAACTCGCGACCACACCACTAAGCTATCGTTGCTGTGTAATCAATGATAATATAATTGTCACGCTGTCCTCAACCCTGAATAGTTTTGTTGAACATGATACTGTTATGTCGTCCTACGATTTATATTTCCATAAACAATTTCATTGAAGTCTATGAGTATATAACCTACGTAAATATTATATTATTGTTGTTTTTGGCTCTATATTAACAATAACTGTTTGAACCACATTGAACGACTTTTATCAGAATTTTGTGTCAATTTCTTTACTTTCATTAGGTATTCGGAAGTGTCGCTAAAAATCTGTTAAACTTTGATTTGAAAACCGTTCCATTTTAAGAAGTAAATGTGGCTACAACACAAATTTCTTGTGTAGGTACGCGTTTCCAAGACTATGACAGCAGAGGAATTCAAAGCACTTTGTAAGTTACGTATGTATGAAATAGTTCAAATTCACAGTAGAAGCGTACCCGACAGTTTCCTGTTGGCCGTTTCAAAACTCAGTTACTGTTACCAAATGCGACTTCAGTTGCAATAAGCTAGAGCACATTCTCGGATTGATGTAAAGGGGCTGTACCACTCACAAACACAATGAGATAAGACTGCCTGTCTCCTCAGGAATCCTTTGGTGATTCTCTCAAAGTCGTTATAGGTAACTGGGTTTCGACTACAGCCTTGGAAATAGTTTATGCGTTCTTACCTAATAATTTTGAGGTTTTGTGTTCACTTTACGAACTTTGTTTAGATAGTTTGCTTTCTGGTTTTACTGATTAGTTATAACTAGAGTAATAATTATTCTTGTGTTATGTTCTTGTGTTTGATTCTTTTTATTTATTTATTTTTTCTTGTTTTATTATTATTTCTTTTATTGCCATATTTTTCAATCAGTATGTTGATTTTTCATAACATAACATCACGCCTTCTTTTCCCGAAGGGTTGGGCACAGGTGTCCCTGTAGCAGGTTCACCCACATTTCACCAGTTATATTTTAAGGGGCGAGCCTATTGCCATCAACCGGGCACAAATCCAGACTCCAGGCTGCTACTGAGAAATCTCAGATAGAACAACCCAATAACACTTTGCCCGACCTGAGAATCGAACCCAGGACCTCATGCTCAGCAGTAGCGCTTGCGACTACTAGAACAACGAGGCAGTCAATGATTTTACATCTTTATTACTAATGCGATAAAACTCATGATTTTTATACTCAGGACACAGATTTTTGCGTGAACAGAGATTGCGAATAGTTTAAAATCATAAAGATTTTGTCATCTCCTTGTGCTACAATAGTTGCACAAAATATGCGATACTTCTGTTAGCTCTGCCCGCCACTTCTTCCACGTGAAATGTTGGCCCCCGACCCACCGTGTTGCATCCCATCGCTATTACTCCTTTTGCGCTTAGACTTCTATCTAATCTCTTTTTCTATTTGCTCGGCTCCTACGGGTTATAGCGTGATAATATATAGCCTATAACCTTCTTCAAGAATTGGGCTATCCAATGCTAAAATAATTTTTCAAATCTGGGAGTTCCAGAGATTACCCCCTACTTACAAACAAACAAACTAATTCTACTTTTAGTATAGATTACAATTCAACAATCAATCAACAAATCAATTAAATTAACATTGTATTGGAAGCTACTTAGGTAGGTAACAGATTTATAAATACAAAAAATGTTACATAACATTACGGCTAAATTCGCCGAAGGCTTAGGCAAAGCTGTCCCTCCCTATGGTACACCCACATTTCGCCAAACAAAAACCAAAACATAGAAGTATCAAAACACCAAAATACAAGTATGAAATTAGTTTAACACAGAAGAACTTTTTCCAATTACATTCCCATTGGTCCTACTTTCAAAACTAACTTCATTTGTTTATATAGCTTTATATTTTTCCTTTACTGAGCATTTCCCTGCTATTTCCCATAGAGTGGTAGTTACCAAAGTAGATGTTATAGGCATAGTTTTAACTGTGATCAGAAGGTCAACGTGGTTACGTCAAAGTATTATATGCGTTTTACCATTTACTGGGTAGTGGTTTCCGTGAAGAAACCACTGATACCTACCTATCTAGAAATTTTTGACTTTTAAATAATCGTACAAATTTTTTACCTTTATCTCAACAATTTTGTTACCTACTCTATTGGTATTACCTATATGTACCTATAATTTGTATACCTAAACATTACATTATTTTTATTTATCGTGTTGTTCGCTTGTTTTTTTTTTTTTAATTTATTGTTTTGTTTGTTATTGTGTGTTTTTGGCTTCTAAGAATTACAAATAAACATATAACATAAACTCACGTCTTCTTCCCACAGATTACCACCTTCTTTAGATTCTTACATACTTCTTTTGCTTCGTTTACGTTCATACATCCGGTCAAACACGCCGGTTGTAAGTACCACAAACCCGATCTTTCTGAAGAACATCACCTATAAGGTCACTATATGTCTTTCTGTATCACAGTTCCATTAAAAATATTTCTACACCAATATATATATAATAAATCAAAAACGTGTCGAAATTTATGTCGGTAAATTTATGTAAGTACGTAAAAGGTACGTACCTATGTCCGTAGATTTAGCGATCTCCAAGGACTACGTTGAGTTCGTTCCGTTGCTCGCAAAATTCAGTTCGACACTCTGCTCCACAAAAATATGTCGAGAAAAGTGAATAATGTATTGAACGGAATAAAGTTATGTGGCATACTTCAACTTTAAGCTTGATTTACCTTGTAGCTAGCCAGTTTAGCTCGGCTTCATATTGAATTTATGTTTTAGGTTCCGAATGATACATTGGTGATATGGGATCTGTTTCCATTTATTGAATTCCAGAAGCTAAATTCTGTAATCGAAATGCGTTTAGTGCCGTTCCGATGGATATGTTCACGGTCCGGTTTTTATATAAATACTGTCGTAAAAGTACACACTTGTCCCCATCTTGTATCCCGCATAGGTCCCTCTGACCCTAACCACCCTCTCCCCACTAGAAAGGTGACGGACTGGAAGCAAGTAAGCGATAAGCTGAAATCCAACACGTCCCCCTTACTAGACTCTATTCCGGACCAATTTGACTCAATCGCCAACACGACAGCTGCGATCGACTCACTCACGGAGCACGTGCAAACCGTCCTGAGCGACTGCTCAAGGGAGGTTCCGGCAACAGATCCCTGTTACCTGAAACTCCCGGACGATGCGCGCGCCCTGCTGACTGAGAAGAACGCAGCTGTCCGTGCCTACAGCAATTTTCCCTGCGCCGCTAACAAAGCCCACATGCGCTACTTACAGAGAACTGTGAGGACACGTATGGCTGAGCTGCGTGAAACGGGCTGGGACAAGATGCTGAGCGACCTTGAGCCTACCCACCTAGCCTTCTGGGAACTCCAGAGGAAACTTAGATCCCCCCATTCAGGCCATATGCCCCCTTTAGTCCGCCCGGACAAAACATTAGCCTTCGACGACATCGACAAAGCCGAGTGCCTAGCCGACAGTCTTGAAGCTCAATGCTCTCCCAGTACACTACCAGTAGACAAAGCTCACCTCGAGGAGGTCGACGCCGAAGTCGAACGTAGAGCCTCTATCCCTCCCATTGAAGACCCTGATTTTCCCCTGCCCCCCATCGAACCAGATGAGGTACATGAGATTATCAAAGGTCTGAAAAATCGTAAAGCCCCCGGCTCAGACGGACTCACCAATAGGGTGGTCCAACTATTCCCAGCCCATCTAATCATGCTTTTGACCACCATCTTCAATGGTGCATTAAGCAATAACATTTTTCCCCAGACGTGGAAAGAGGCCACTGTCATAGGTATCTCTAAACCAGGAAAACCCAAAAACGAGCCATCTAGTTATAGGCCCATCAGTCTGCTCAAGGTTCTAGGCAAGATCTATGAGAGGCTTATTTATAAGCGTCTCAGAGACTATGCAGAGACCAAGGGCCTCATCCCCAACGAACAGTTCGGCTTTCGAACTCAGCACTCTAGCGTGCATCAGGTCCATCGTATCGTCGAGCTAATCAGCGGTGCTCTCACCCATGGCCGACAAACGAGCGTAGTATTCTTCGACATAGCAAAGGCGTTTGACAAAGTCTGGCACAACGGCTTAATTTATAAGCTCTACAAACTCGGTGTGCCGGATCGTCTCGTGCTCATCTTACGAGACTATTTGTCGAATCGCACCTTTCGCTTCCGCATCGAAGGAGCCCTTTCCTCCCCCCGCCCCATAAGGGCAGGAGTCCCTCAGGGCTCAGTATTAGCCCCCCTCGTTTTCACGCTATTCACCAGCGACATCCCCAAACACAGATCGACGCAGTTGGCTCTGTTCGCAGACGATACAGCGATCATCTGTAAGGGAAATTTAGCTACGATGCTACTAAACCTCCAAAGGGCTGTCAACAACCTTGGCGCCTGGTTTAGAAAATGGCGAATAGAAGTAAATCCCGACAAAAGTCAAGCGGTTAGCTTTTCTAAACCGAGAACTAGACCCCCCCCTTTCCCCCGACCTATCACCATGTTCGGCAAACCAATCCCTTGGGCTAGGCGCGCCAAATACCTAGGTGTTATCCTAGATCATCATCTCTCCTTTTCTGAGCACATAAAGACGGTTCGTTCGCGAGCCGCTTTCGCTCTAGGTAGACTCCATTTCGTACTAAATGCACGCAGCAAATTGTCACTTAAGTGCAAACTGCGCATCTATACATCGTGTATCCGACCCATTATGACCTATGCGGGTGCAGTATTCGCCCACGCCAAGTCCCATTCCATCCATAGGTTGCAAGCCTTGCAGAACCGTTTCCTCCGTAAAGCCACGGGAGCTCCCTTCTATGTCAGAAACGAGATCCTCCATCTCGATTGTAAAATCCCTACGATTCACCAGTTCCTTAAACGCATGTCCAAGCGTTACTTTGACTCCGCTCCTAGACATCGCAACCCCTTGGTTGTCGAAGCAGCCAATTATGTCCCTTCCAGAATTAGCCAGATCCGCCGTCCTAGGCATGTCCTTTCCGACCCTGATGATCCCATTACTCTCCTCCAAGAGCAGAATAGGGCCACCAGCACTATACACAAACACAGACGCCTCCCGTCATTCCAACCTCGCCGCCGAGGTCCTTTGCGACCGCGACCGTGTCCCTAAGTAAATGATACTCCTCCCCGACCCTTGCTCGAAAACGAGGTGCCAGCAAGTTGTTGCCGCTGAGCACGTAGCTTTAAACTACCCCGAATAATAATCATGATCTAAACCAATTTTGATCCAGCCTGTCCCTTCTTGCTGTCCTCCCCTCAGCGACGCTCTAAGCCGAGGTTCGTACCCCACAGGGGGCGCCCTTAGCGAGCGTTCGCCTAGTTTTAATTTAGTTTAGTTTTTTGCCCCTGGCTGGAGGCTTTAAGTGTAGCAGCTTAAGGCACCCATAGGAAAGTCCGGTTAAGCAGCCAAGACCTTAGTGGTCAAAACTGCGAGATGCCCGTTCAAAAAAAAAAAAAAAACACACTTGTCCATGATTTTTATATTCGGATATTTGAAAATATTTCTTCTTCATATTTATGAAAGTTCTTATTTAGATTGTGACTTGATTTGATCTTTTATAACACGGTCTAGCCAACCGTTTATAGTCAATCGATTTATGACACTGAATTATATTAATAAAATTATATTCAAACCTTTTTACAAGCTTTTTGTTAACTTGCTTTGTTATTTTACAAGTATTTCTGTTTTATCTTTACCTAAAGTCATCAAAATTTATTTATTTTCTTCCGTAAGTAACTAGAATTTGTATTTAAAAATATAAATAAAGATAAACTTACCTAAAAAACTCAACAGCAAATACGTGCAGATCTTCATTTTCCCGGGATTCCTGTAAAAGAAAAAACCTTGTTGAAATCTTTTTCAAACTATGTACATTAAGCGTGCTCGTTTTTAAAGAAATGTCTTCAGCAAATATTTTGTAAGAGGTGATGCCGTAAATTATTCTGTCAACATTGCAGATAAGGCGCTATATTTTTTTCGCCGTTTTTAGGTAAAAAGTATTTCTATAAAAAGTAATACTACCTCAAGCCAAAGTACTTTTAATTTCGATTGAATGAAAATACATAGACGTCCGCGGTATACGGAAGCACAGAACCGGGCGACGTGGTGGTGCTTGGGGGAGGCCTATGTCCAACAGTAGACGTCTTTCGGCTGAAATGATGATAATGATGACATAGACTATCTAGGTAAGATTATTGTTAGATAAAAAGTATACCTTTTATTTACTGGATTTTAGAATAACTTAAACGTAAATTCACAATATTATACGTTGGACCATAAACTTGTCACAGAGACCTGTGATAAGTTCATTCGATAAACATAGAAGCTCAGTACCTACTTAGGCACCTGTCCTACCGCCGATGAGGAAGCGACTAGCTATCAACAATTTTCTCGCTCAAAAAACGTACTTAAGATTGTAGGTCCCTTGTAAATAGAGATAGATACATATATTAATAGTTAACTGCTGACTGTTCAGGCCAGTGACAGCTCGGCCCGAGTCAACTCAACCCGAATAATGATACCAAATACTACGTCATTAAAACGCCAAAAAAAGTGGTGTGTCCCGTTGGCATGAAAAATATCGACCTCTATCATACCGGCCGGCGTGTATTGTTAGTATAGTGTTTTTCGCAGTGACAAGAGCTACCAAAGATGGTAGTACAGTAGCACAGCGACGTATTTTGCAAAGAGAAGCTAAGTAGGTAGGTGGGTGAAGAAGCAGAAAATTATCTGCCTATTAAAGGATTTCTAGCGGAAATAATCTATTGGAAAACGTTAATAAGAAAGCAATGGAAGAGAATAGGCAACAGTTGGGGCCGGTTTCCAAATGACAAAATAAGATTACCTACCAATGATTAATATCGCAATGTTTCCATTTAACTAAAAACGCCCATAACCAATGGCGACTCCACCAAATAGTAACAGAACAAATATTATTATACACTTTAATTACTTTTTTGCAGGTGGCTCTATATTGTAGATAGAGCCATCTGCAAAAAACTGGAGTCGATATTTGGTCCCAAATATCTCACAAAATACTGACCCACAAATTATCGCTTACAAGACATTGGTCCTTTATCACAGCCCCTTGTAACGAGTGACTATCGAATTGGAAGCCAGTGACCTGACTAAGTGCTAATACGAGATGGGTAAGAGGATTCCAGCGATCCGGTCAAGATGAGCCGGTACAACCCCTAACAATTTAGTTATTGAGTTATAACTTTATCTACTTGACGGCGAACATTCCTGGTCCTAGTATTCGGAGAAAAATTTGTTCGAGATTGAAAAATGTAGTCCTTTGTAGCTTAAGTTCACGTTATACTTGAAAAATATTATTTTGCTTTTCAATATGTTATTTGTATGATTTACCAACGGATTTCAGTATTTATTATGAAAATTATGACGATTATTTTATACTCCAGTCAAACTAAACAAAATAGATTCCGAATCAGTGATTTGATTACGAACCTATATTTAAGCAAATAGCTATCGTATTTGAACCTGGATAAGCATGAATTAGCAATTATATAATCATTCTGGGTCCTGAATTAAGTGAAACGGCCTTTGGATTAAGGTACTAAGGCATCTAAATCTTCAATTAGGAATTACATCATACCTACTACATAGTACCTACTAAATGTGTAGCAAGTTCTATCTACTTATTACTGATTTTACAATATCTTCATTAATCAAAGCTGGATTGTTAGTTTAGCCATTATAAGTACGTAACTTCCAAACAAAAAATTACTTGATAAAGTTACTTTCATCTAAAGTTTGACGAGTAAAATTTTAAAATAAAAATGAAAAATTGTTTGGAAAAAAAAAATACCAATTCATCTTATTGGCCAACATGTATCCAATACTTTCTTATAAATTTAATTCTACTTAAATTTAACATAATAAAAAATAAAATAATTCCCCATTAATTTAATCAACTGCCCAGTGATTTAATGCGTTGCCCCAAACAGTACATTTTCGTTAAGCACAACTTCATAAAAAATTAATTATTCCCCATTAATTTAATTAACTGCCCCAAACAGTAAAGCACGTGCGTCATTACGGTAAATAATTGATATGAATCGATGCGCGACCAATGATCCCGGGGCACGTAATTTGATTATGCTGACGTACACGCAGGTGAATAACGAACCTAATTAATGGAGATAGCGATCTTAATGGGTAACAGTTTATAGGCAAATAACTGATGGTTAAGAGCGTTTATTCTAAAAGTTGGCAACGTCGCTAATAGATGTCAAATATTTATATGTTTTCATTAATTTGGCAATATATCTGTATGGAAATATGAAATACCGCTAATATTAATAATGAATACTAATTATAACACTGAATTTGATGTTGTAACCGTTTTAAGTGTGAAAAAGGCATTTGGATAGTTTTGAAATACTTTTTTTACATCTAAAACTAAATATTCGGTGTTACGATATTAATGATTGCATTTCATAATCAATATTTTAGTTCACTAGTTAGCCATATTTCATATTTCCATACAGAAATATTGCCAAATTAATCAAAACAGCGAAACATTTGTTTGCTACGTTGCCAACTTTCAGAATACACGCTCTTAAACGATTTAATTCTACCATGTAAATGGCATTGAAGTTCAAAATTGTGCTATTATCGTGTTGATATGGATTTAATTTCTTTTTTCAGTGCTGTTCTCACTCAGTGATCACATTTTTAAGGTTTAACAGGTCAAAATTATGCGTCTGAAGCAGCAATAAATACCTACTTACTTGTATTTTCTTTAAAAAATATCAAAAGAAAAAATATAACGCACATACCATAAAAATTAACCTGTACCCTAATTGCGTAACTTATTTTCGTAAACGATTATGACTAATTTGTTTCATTTTGACAGTTCAACAACATTCATTACGTTGTTGAGCACATTGTTTTCCAACTTATGAAGCAATCTGTTTCAAATCAAAACAAATTGTGATTAATCGTATATTACGCAATTAGGGTATGGGTAAGTACCTATCATTGAAGGAAAAACCAAGAAAAAAGCAAGCTTCAGGTCTTTATAAACAGCTAAAAGAACAATTAAACTATTTTAAAAAGGTCTTAAACTTGTATGTGAATTTTATACCTACGGCTGCGCACTTTCATGTGACTTTCACAATACTCCACTTTTTATACCTACATAAGTCTTTTAAGTAATCTCTTTTAATAACAAAGGCAGCAAACAGTTTAAATGGCCACCTGCTGCTACAGAGATTTACTACCGTAACATTCCGTACCTTAAGATTGCGTAGGTTTCACAAGACTGTACCATAAGATTTCGTACCGAAAGACTTCGAGAATTTTCTCAAACTTAACATGTTTGTGGACATACGAACACAATGCAGAGACCAGAATATAGGATGGATTGAAATATCAAATCTGCACCTGTTACTCTGTATTCGATAGCAGGTAGATATTGGCGTATGTATACCGGTGAAATATGTATGAGAATGGGGAAAAGGAATACAAGTTGAATAGTTATTTTCTTTGTAAAGTGTGAATTTTGACTTTACTATCTATTCATTTTCATGAATAAATTTTTCAAAGTGCTTATTAACCCTCACAACGCTATTAGCTTTCACCCTTCTAAACGTATCCCCAGCTATAAATTGTATTTCTACGTAAACAAGTCCAAATTAATGAGCAAAGTAATAACATCAATTCGATCGTAAATTCCAACCCATTGTTACGAAAAGTGCTACCTCCTGTAGAAACGTTCGAAAAACGGTACAAAACTCAATAAAAGAACATAAATTTTGTTCACAACAGGCCAAATATCTCAATTTATTGGTATGCTCTCGAATGGGAGACTTGGGTCCCGTTGCTGGGTTAATGCGGGATCAATACTGGCCCGCATTCATTATCATTAATGTTAATTTGAACGGAGTTTGGGCACAAGAATGGAAGGACCACGTGTATGATAGGACCAGGTCACTGGATTACCTGATAATAATGTGGTTATGTTTTTGCTCACTAACTAAATTTAGTCTTAAGCTTCTGTCTAGGTATTTTACGAACTTTCCCTGAAATATATTGCCAACCTGAATACTTCAAAATTCATCAATAATGTGTCGCAAAAAAACTTATAGGGCACAGCATTTTTTATTACTTTTCAAATATGAGTAGATAACAAAAAAAAGGAGTTTACCTAATTAAAAAAGTGCTTGGCAACAAGTAGTTCTTTTGATTATCGTAGATAGGTAGGTATGTACTAAAGCTGTATTATTGCTTTCTTAAATATAATTTTTGAACAATGGCTTCCGGGTGACAGCGATGCGGACGCCTAAGTGTCGTATTGTTTTTTTTTTTTTTTTTTATACAAATAGTTAGTTAGTCTTTTAATTCAGTACCTAGTGTAAATGGTTAGTTATGTTAAAAACTGTAAAATTATATTACTAGTGGCTGTAATAAAAAATAACAGAATTTTTTTAACATGGTTACCCAAAAACTGAGGATTACTTTTTACGTGGTGGTAACATACCACTCAAATCCTAATGAACATCCAATAACAATATCAGTACAAATACACAACTTAATTAACAAAACACAAGCGGATCCCCAACAAACCATCCCACATGATCAGTTTATGAGCGGTTCCCGAACACCAGGTGTGTCCAAACGGCACAACTTTTTATACGGCGCCCGTAAATCTACCGGCAGTAAACGATTTTCGCGAAACACCCATAATGTCTGTTAAAGTGATACAATAACCCCGGGAAAGCCTAGTTTTAGCTTTCCGTTGGATTTAGCTGAGAATTTACTTTAACATTACTCAATACTCAATTCTTTATTGCATTCCATATATATTACATAGATGGTGTAACAAAGTAAAAGATCAATATGGACCATGTCGGGCACAGCAAAATTAGGAGAGAGGAAGAGGGCTAAGTACCAATTTAATATATAAATTATTAGATATGTGTATGAATTATTAATTGGGTGTATAATTATGTATATATTGTATATCATTACATAAAATTGCAACGGTATTCCTAAACGTGGTGTGCGGAGTCGTATACGAGATACCTTCACCCATATTTCGCCAGTTTTGTTTCAGTTCCATGTAATGAGGGATGAGTCTATTGCCACTAGCATAAACAGACTATAATGTTCCCACTGCTGGGAAATTGAGAGGGAGTGGGCCATAATTCACCACGCAGGGCCTATGCGGGTTGGTGAGAGTTACATGTCTTCGAATTTTCGTGTCCTTCACCGTTTTGAGAGCAGTGGTGATGAAATAAAATATACAAAGTGCCTGCCTCGGTTCGAACTCACGACCTATAACTCGTAAGTTGTCGGACCCGAAACCACTGGGTGCTTTCCGTTTTGTGTATTGCCATCAACCAGACATAAGTTCAGTCTTCAAACTGCTACTGAGACAATCGAAATAAAAACCTAACAAACACTTTGCTTGACCTGGGGATCGATCCTAAGACCTCCAAGCTCAGCAGTTGTGCGTGCGATCACTAAACCTACGAGGAGGTTGATTTTAAAAGAAACCATTATATTTATTTCGTACCGTTTAAATAACCTGTTAGTTACTTACAAAAGCGACCTTTGTATTTTGTGTGAAGGTGGCAAGTAGGCTAGTAATATTCTAAGTGCCAACATCTTTTCAGAAAATATTATATAATGGAAAAAAATCAACGACACAAAAAATCCGGCTCCCTCTTCGCTAACGACCTAGGTATTAGTAGGTACCTGGTACATCATTACAGGTACAGTTCATTAAACTAAAGGTTTTTAGAAAAATAACTTCAACCGTAGTTTTTCTGTGATCATAAAATCAGAATTTTGCTGCTAAAACCGTTGAGTGCTTGTGTAAACACAATATTTTTCTTCAAATTTAGCCTATAAAGGAGGTACTTACTTATCTAATGCTATAAAAGCTAAGAATCTTTTCTTTGATATTTTCTGAAGACATAATATCTCCAATATGTTTAGTTAACGGAAACCCCCACTCAATCACTTTACCACATAAGTGTATTGTATATAAGTGAAATGGAAAAACTGCACAAATCTTATTGTACCGATTGTATGTACACGACGAAATCCAATCCATTGTGGCTCAACGCCGCGAAAATCCACTCATGTGAGTGCTGGAAAAAGAATTAATAGCTATTCATTTCTCATTTCAGCCGCACGTGCGACTTCCCGATGTAGGCAATGGATAGTATCACTTAATATTATGGATAAAAAATCCGAAAACACTTAACTGAAAAGGAAGCATTATAATCTTTAGAATTTTGGTATCGCAGGTCAAACAAAAGTTACATCATATTACCGGTTATTAGTCTGTTTGTTCCCCGCCTGCAATACCAAAATTCTATAAATTATAATGCCCGTTTTACATTTTTGGTTTTATATATATACTAGTATTTGGGCGTTGCGCGAGCTGCAAGCAGCTCGCGGGGTCGTGTTTTTGAGGAGTATTTCCTACCCTTGTTCCTCGGGGTTCAAAAATATGACACCCTTTGGTAGAACATATATAAAGTGTCTCCACTTTGGAGAATGACATCGATATCATGACAAGTCAGATTCCGATGTCTGCAAACTGACAATACTGACGCGCAAGCGGACATTGCCACGCATTGAGCGTTATTACCCTTATAATTGCTACTCCCTTGGTGTGTAGTTCCTAAAACATTAACAAAAATACAAGGTCAAGTGCAAGGTAGATATAATGTTACAAGAGGGAGAATATTTTGTAATGACAAAAATCATCTACACCACCCTTTGTAAGGCAAAGCGTCTTTTTTGTCCCCATTGATTGGATTAATGGGTTACAGACAGCTCGCTGACAGAGACGACAGTAAGCAAAGAACAACATATTTATTTTTATTTACTGGGGAACCTGCTTCAAATTTTTAACTTATTTTTATTATGTATAGTGGCAACCGAAATCCACATTCTTGATCATGAGCTACAGCCCGCTAACAGACAGATGGATAGACGGACGAACAGCAGTCTTAGTACATAACAAGATTCTGTAGTTTTTACCCTTCAGGTACAGCACCCTAACAATTAATAATGTTTGAAAAGGTTTCCTCTTTATAATATTAGTATAGATATAGATATGCGTAAAGTTTGTTCACTGTACTTAGGTACAAACAAACTGACACAAACGCGGACAAACGGACACTTAAATTTTATCTAAATAAAATTCCGTTTCCGTGTCTGTTTGTCCGCTCGCACGCGCGCGTTATAAGCGGCGATGACGGTGACCTTACTATTTTAAGGGTCCTTACCAATAAAGCTACGGTTTCCTAAAAGAGTGGTGGGGCAGGCCGCTGGCCGCCAAATAACGTCCGCCAAATAACGGGCACCAAATAACGGCCGCCACGCAACAGCCGCCAAATAATAGGCGCTTAATAACGGCCGCTACATACCGGGCGCCAAATTACGGCCGCCACATAACGGCGGCCACATAACGGCCGCTACAATTACCGTAGTTACCGTCACTCTACGGCCGCAAAAACGGGCGCAAAAAACGTTGTCATAAAACCGGAAAAGTGCATTCTTTGCACGGAAATATTGTACGGTGACCACACCGCAAGAAAATAAAAGTGCGAGTGCACTTTTCCGGTTTTATGACAATCGTTACTGCGGCCGTTACTTGGCGGCTGTTATGTAGTGGCCATAATTTGACGGCCAATGTGTGGCGGCCGTTATGTAGCGGCCGTAATGTGGCGGCCGTAATATGGCGGCCGTTATGTGGCGGCTGTTATGTAGCGGCCGTTATTTGGCGGCAGTTATCTAGCAGCCGTTTTATGGCAGCCGTTATGTGGTGGCCGTAATATGGCGGCCGTAATATGGCGCCGTAATGTAGCAGCCGTTATGTGGCGGCCGTAATATGGCGACCGTTATGTGGCGGCCGTAATATAGCGGCCGTTATGTGGCGGCCGTTATATGGCGGTGTTATGTGGCGGTGTTATGTGGCGGCCGTAATATGGCGGCCGTAATATGGCGGCCGTAATATGGTGGCCGTAATATAGCGGCCGTAAGATGGTGGCCGTAATATGGCGGCCCTTATGTGGCGGCCGTAATATGGCGGCCGTAATGTAGCAGCCGTTATGCACTTTTCCGGTTTTATGACAACCGTTACTGCGGCCGTTACTTGGCGGCTGTTATGTGGCGGCAGTAATATGGCGGCCGTAATATGGCAGCCGTAATGTAGCAGCCGTTATGCACTTTCCGGTTTTATGACAACCGCTACTGCGACTGTTATTTGGCGGCCGTTGTGTGGTGGCCGTTATGTGGCGGCCGTTATGTAGCAGCCGTTTTATGGCGGCCGTTATGTGGTGGCCGTAATATGGCGGCCGTAATATGGCGCCGTAATGTAGCAGCCGTTATGTGGCGGTCGTAATATGGCGGCCGTTATGTGGCGGCCGTAATATGGCGGCCGTTATGTGGCGGCCGTAATATGGCGGCCGTAATATGGCGGCCGTAATATGGCGGCCGTAATATGGCGGCCGTAATATGGCGGCCGTAATATGGCGGCCGTAATATAGCGGCCGTAATATAGCGGCCGTAATATAGCGGCCGTTATGTGGCGGCCGTAATATGGCGGCCGTAATATGGCGGCCGTAATATGGCGGCCGTTATGTGGCGGCCGTAATGTGGCGGCCGTAATGTGGCGGCCGTAATATGACGGCCGTAATATGGCGGCCGTAATATGGCGGCCGTAAGATGGCGGCCGTAATATAGCGGCCGTAAGATGGCGGCCGTAATATAGCGGCCGTAAGATGGCGGCCGTAATATGGCGGCCGTAAGATGGCGGCCGTAAGATGGCGGCCGTAAGATGGCGGCCGTAATATGGCGGCCGTTATGTGGCGGCCGTAATGTGGCGGCCGTAATGTGGCGGCCGTAATATGGCGGCCGTAATATGGCGGCCGTAATATAGCGGCCGTAAGATGGCGGCCGTAAGATGGCGGCCGTAATATAGCGGCCGTAATACAGCGGCCGTAAGATGGCGGCCGTAATATGGCGGCCGTTATATGGCGGCCGTAATGTGGCGGCCGTAATGTGGCGGCCGTAATGTGGCGGCCGTAATATGGCGGCCGTAATATGGCGGCCGTAATATAGCGGCCGTAAGATGGAGGCCGTAATATAGCGGCCGTAAGATGGCGGCCGTAATATGGCGGCCGTAATATGGCGGCCGTAATATAGCGGCCGTAAGATGGCGGCCTTAATATAGTGGCCGTAATATAGCGGCCGTAAGATGGCGGCCGTAATATGGCGGCCGTTATGTGGCGGCCGTAATATAGCGGCCGTAAGATGGCGGCCGTTATGTGGCGGCCGTAATGTGGCGGCCGTAATATGGCGGCCGTAATATGGTGGCCGTAATATAGCGGCCGTAATATGGCGGCCGTAATATGGCGGCCGTTATGTGGCGGCCGTTATATGGCGGCCGTTATGTGGCGGCCGTAATATGGTGGCCGTAAGATGGCGGCCGTAATATGGCGGCCGTTACACACGACGCTATAAAATCAAAATGGCGCCAGCGGCGGCAAGCGAGGCGCAGGTTTCGCGCGCTTTTGAAATCAAATGGTTGACGCGGCCCTATTGAGAATGTTATTACAGTGGCGCCGCGTCAGCCATATATGGTAGCCACCATTATTTATTTATTTATTTTACTATTATAATATGTAAAATGTAACGAAATTAGTGTCATGAGACGTTCCTCACATTCCATGAACGTATTTTACAAAAAAAAAAATCAGTTAGGTCATTTGTTAGTACGGCATTATATGTGTTATAACCACTTTTCCATAGAATAAAAGTAATTAAAATTATTAGCATATGTTTATTGATCATATTATCGTCAAATACTAATCCTTATCCAAATAAACTATTTATTGAGCAAGATTGTTTCAATAGCTATAAATTACTTTTTATTTTATTCCAATCGAACAATCCATTCAAAAGATATTACGAATTTAAAATTGTAATTGGTATTAATTAATCCGATCCAGCCCGTCCCTTGCTGTCCTCCACCAGCGACGCCCTAAGCCGAGGTCCGTACCCCACAGGGGATGCCCTTAGCGTGTATTCGCTTAGTTTCTAAGTTTTATGCCCTGGCTGGAGGCCTTAATTTATTGAGGCAGCCACAGGAAAGTCCGGTTAAGCAGCCGACAACCTCCTAGGTTGACCTGCAAGATGCCATTTAAAAAAAAAAAAAAAATTGGTATTAAAATGAATGATGGTGTCGCACGACTCGCACGGCGAAACCGCAGGGGAGGGGGGTGCACATCTATGAAGCAGGTTGCCGCGCGGCTCACTCGCGCGGTCGGCTCTCTACGCAGCGGACGCGGCCAAATCGAGTAAATTTACTGCATTAATGCACTTATTAAAATTGATTTCGAAACTATTTAGATACTCATTATCAAAAGTTCTTTTCAAAAATACTTATAATAATTTCATTCAATATTTCTTAAATATATTCTTAAATAATTCGAATTATTTTCGAAAACTGGTATTTATTTTCGTCCACCCGTGCGAAGCCGGGGCGGGTCTCTAGTAATACATAAAAAAAAAAAAAAAATATCTATTTCCCACTCATTTTTTGTGTAGTACATTTAGGAGCAGAACAAAGGAAAAAACCAAAAACATTATGTATGCATTAAATATTCGAAAAATATCTATTTCACATTGTAGCACAGGATGACATTGAACTGACTGCAAAATGAGCTCAAAAGTCTGCATGGCTAATAATATGGTGTCTCTTATAAGCATTATTTATAATGATCAGTACCTAATTATGTCAATTTTCTAAATTATTTAAAAACAAAACAACAAAAAAAATACCCTAAGTATATTAGCTGGCTGATGATGAAACTGCTTTTTAAGTACCTATAACTTATTAATTGATATGTACTTACCTACTTAAATTAATCAAACATTAATTTGTGATAGCATAGAATTATTTGATGAAGGAGCTATGAGATCATATATTTATACTTGAATATTATTTCAGCAGTCTCGACATTAGTAGGTAATGACGCTGTCGCAAACTTGCGATCGTAATAATACCTAATAACGAAAAATTCTGTTGCAATAACGACGCTCGTGAGAAACACAAGTCTCTACATCCAAGTTAGCGAGCCAAGATGTAAAATAACTTGACATATCGGTACCAATGATAATAAAAGTAAATCGGTACGGCAGCGAAAAACGAAAATAAAATCTCCTTGATTATGGGGAAAAATAGAAAACATGGTTCAATAAAAATAGACTATAATAATAGCCTTATTTTGAAGGCACTATTTTACATGAAAACTCGTTCTTAAGTAAGGCTACAAACGTGTAAAAAAAATAAAAAATATTAAATATTTAAGGAAATTAAAATTTGCCTCCTTGCAACATTGGTTTAGTGTCAAACTTGTCAAGTCATTGGTTTTGACGTTTCGTTTATTTTGTTACTGTTCTATTAACAATGGACCTGTATAAAAATGTACTCTGTGCAATGGACAATGGTATTTTCTCAAGCATTCAGCACTAAAACTTGTTGTCCATGGCAAGTAAGGCTAAACGCTGCAACACAAACGTCCATGGTCCAAAGCTCCCGAGACGCCAAGCCTGCTTATAAGGTTACGTTATTCACTTAACAGAACTATTCAGAAACTCACCAGAAATAAGACATTCTGAATATTCCACAGCTGTGCCTCCGCGACGCGGAACAGTTGATAACTCTTCAGTACTTGCTCGTTTCATGTTGGAAATTGATTATTTTGATAATGATTATCAATCAATATCAACTTGCAACTTGCAACAAGAAACCTCGATTCACGAGTTCACGACAGAAGAGGACGCTTCATTTTGGCGCTCTTTTCAAGTTTTTTTTAAAATTCAATGTCAAGTTCAAAATTCAAATTGATGAACTCTATGGTCGATTGTTTGATTGTTGGAAATATGTTAATCGACTCTTTTTTTAATTAGGTCATATTTAAATGATTAATAATTTCTCGATTATCTCAAAAAAAATATTACCATATTTTTTTGAGACCTAGAAAATAGGAAAACTTTATTTTAAAAGTTCGTTAATTATCCATAGTTTAATTTTTAACCGGCGAAAATTTCCCCGGCTTAAACGTACCCCAAGCGAAAACTTATACCAGCGGACGACCGTAAACGGAGCAGATTCAATTTTAGTCAGATTGATTTTTCACCTCGCGGTGTTCTTAAACGGGGTGTTTGACGTTTAGGCAGTCAATTTTAAACTGAAAAATTGACTTAAACGCACCCCAAACAAAAACGCTGTCCGCCATGTTAGTATTCCTCCCCCCTTCGCTCCACTCGGTCTCGCAGGTTCGCTCCACTCAGGACCTACCTACCACCGGAAAGCTATCGTGACCTTATCCCTACGCTACGCTACGCTTCGCTTTACCGCTATCTAGTTTCCGAGATACGATGGGGGGAGGGGTGAAGGGGGAGAGGGGGGAGCTTTGAAAAAACTAATTTTGACCTACTCTGGGCCCACGGACATGAATCTGAAAAAGAAAATGTTCCAAGTCTTAACTTCCGAGATCCGCCTAAAGGCGGGAGAAGGGGGAGAGAATGGGGGGAATTTTGAAAAATGGTTTTTACTTTTCCGAGCCTCCTCTATACGAATCCGTAAAAAAACAAAACCCAGGAGGGGTGAAGGGGGGGAGAGGGGGGAGTTTTGAAAAATGATTTTGACCAACTCTGGGCCCCTTGATATGAATCTGAAACAAAAAATGTTCCAAGTCTCTTAACTTCCGAGATCTACCTAGGGGGGGGAGAAGGGGGGCAAGTGGGGCAACTTTGAAAAATGGATTTTACTTTTCCGAGCCTCCTCTATACGAATCCGTAAAACAACAAAACACGGGACTCTTAGTTTCCGAGATACGATAGGGAGGGGGAGAGTGGGGTAGAAAAGGGGAGGTTTGGGATTTTTTCCATACTCGTGAGAGTTACTTCTATACGAATCTGTAAAAATATACCCACCTCCCCCTTCACCATCTGGGAGAACAATTATGTCAGTGAGTGGTAATCGAGCTTTATATAGTATAATAATAATAATTGACTTAAACGCACCCCAAACAAAAACGCTGTCCGCCATGTTAGTATTCCTCCCCCCTTCGCTCCACTCAGGACCTACCTACCACCGGAAAGCTATCGTGACCTTATCCCTACGCTACGCTTCGCTTTACCGCTACCTAGTTTCCGAGATTCGATGGGGGGAGGGGTTAAGGGGGGGAGAGTTTTTTCAAAACTTCCCCCAGTTTTGAAAAAACTAATTTTGACCTACTCTGGGCCCACGGACATGAATCTGAAAAAGAAAATGTTCCAAGTCTTAACTTCCGAGATCCGCCTAAAGGGGGGAGAAGGGGGGGAGAATGGGGGGAATTTTGAAAAATGGTTTTTACTTTTCCGAGCCTCCTCTATACGAATGCGTAAAAAAACAAAACCCAGGAGGGGTGAAGGGGGAGAGGGGGGAGTTTTGAAAAATGATTTTGACCAACTCTGGGCCCCTTGATATGAATCTGAAAAAAAAAAATGTTCCAAGTCTCTTAACTGCCGAGATCTACCTAGAGGGGGGGAGAAGGGGGGCAAGGGGGACAACTTTGAAAAATGGATTTTACTTTTCCGAGCCTCCTACGAATCCGTAAAACAACAAAACACGGGACTCTTAGTTTCCGAGATACGATAGGGAGGGGGGAGAGTGGGGTGGAAAAGGGGAGGTTTGGGATTTTTCCCATACTCGTGAGAGTTACTTCTATACGAATCTGTAAAAATATATCCACCTCCCCCTTCACCATCTGGGAGAACAATTATGTCAGTCAGTGAGTGAGTGAGTGGTAATCGAGCTTTATATAGTATAATAACTAGTATTTGGGCGTTGCGCGAGCGTCAAGCAGCTCGCGGGGTTGTGTTTTTGAGGAGTATTTCTTACCCTTGTAAAATTTTGAGAATTGGACAGTAATCCTTAGCACTTATAGGATTTTGTAATAAAATCTCTTAAATATTTTGTACGGATTTATGTATGGACTTTTAAGTAAATCAACTTGAATGTTTTTTTTTTATTCCTACAGTTTATTTACATAAAAGTCAGTACGAATAAACTATAAAATAATATTCCTTGTAAGTGACTATCCCCCGAATGCTGAAACGCCACTCAAAATTTAAGTAGCACTTAAATTTAACAGTTACTCAAAAGTGACGTTTGGCCATACAAAATTTAAAGTTTCGTGTGGTAAACCTCGCTTTTGAAACTCTATTACGTGCATCATATAAATACATTTGCCAAACCAATTACCACCTCGGATATCTCTTAATAATTCTGCTAGCTTTAAATTAAAAACTCTAGCACATACAGAAGGATTTACATAGCTGCTTTGAGTGGATTGTTGAATTTCTGGCCACTTGGGATTACAAGTAAACTTCAAGAAAAATGATGGGTTCCCCATTCTGCTTACTATTGCAATAGCATCACTATATTTTCCTTTCATGTATCGCGGCCCCCCCGTAAAAGTGCTGGGCAAATAAACGCGACCTGGTACGAATCCCTCTCCCTGAATGGTTTCATCTTGACGAATTTGACGCGCGACTTCAATGCTCATTTCAACTTCTTGAAGTGGAGCGGACCTCAGTGCGCTACTCGAGTTATGTTTTTGTAGATTTGATATAAAACGTAGGCGTTCTTCTATGATTCGGCAATGCATGTCAACTAACCATTCTTTCGATAGCCTGCCTATATCGGAAAATCGTGGCTCCGACAATAACAAGCAGCGAACGTATTTCGCTTGAGTTAATTTATTTCCGTTATTATCTACTTTGTTCGGGTACCAACCCGCATTACCCTCAGGATAAAATAGTGGATACTGAAAACTTTAATATAACGGATGCATTATATCTACAGTGTGCGGTTTCCTATCACCGATTTTCCAAACTGCTATGCAATGAGGTATACAATTTTCGCGTTCTGTACTAATAATGGCCGCGACTTCTTTACCAACAGGTAAATCTCCTAAAATATTACCGTGGATTGAGCGAGACGTTTGCTGAAATTTAATAAAGGCCTGATCGGATGGTTCCCTACTTAATCGTTTAAAACATTCGATAAACGGATTGACGTTATGTAAAAAGTTAGTTATGCAACTAATTACCTGCCTATCAAGTTTCATATTTGCGGCTATTTGCTCGCATTCGCCTGTATCGTTAATGTATAGTCCTAAATTATTTACGCTACCAGTGTAAGCTAAATCAAAAACTCTATGATAGACTCGACCTTGAATTTTAAGAAAAGATATTCCCGTTGGTTGTTGGTACCCGTGAGAAACGCCCAAGGCACTGAAGGCAAATAAATTATTGTAAGCTCGCGGTCTACTCAGAAAAGACGGGTGAGAGTAAAACTCCTCGGTTAACGGAATTAAATTTTGTATGTTGTACGCGCCTGACCCACAACACCATTGTTTTCGAGATTTTTCTTCTTCAAACAGACGCGCATTACAAGATGGACACCTAAAAGTGTCTGAAGAAAGCAAGGACGTTTTTTTTTTAAGAAAATAATTTTATTACGTCTAACTCAGCGTCCCTCTTCTGTGCTATTAGGTTTTTAGATTGACGTAGTGGTATGTCAATACGACGGCTGTTTTTATTATATTTGTCAGTGGCTATTTGATTTATTTCAGGGTTCTGCTTGGTATAACAGTGTACAGCATCGCGATTAATTTCTGGATTTTCCTTGGTATATTTTTTTACAGCATCGCGATTTATTTGTGGATTTTCAGTTGTATATTTTTTAACGGCATCGCGATGAATTTGCGTTTTTTTTTTATTATATTTTTTAACCGCATCCAAATGGGCGTTTACTGTACTACATTTCCTGCCACGTTTTTGTTTTGTGGGTCGATCTCTCTTTGTTGACGCCACATGGGTGTCAACTACTACCGGTTCAGGGGTTTTTTGAAAACCAAGCAATATAGATTGTGATTCCGATAATTGACTATGATCTGTTGATGCCGGGCATTCGAAGTCTATTATAGACTCGACAGACGCTGGCAATGGCAATGCAGATCCTACAACTAAATTTTCAATGGTTTGATAATTGAGAACGCGTAGTCTGTGTATTGAATACTGACCTACACCTATATTTCGCAATAACAGCAATCTGGCTAATTCGCGAATCGAATAACATTTAAACAAACGTGCTACTCCGCATGTAGAATTTAATTTGTTATATTCATCTACTGCGTGAATGTTAAATAAATAGAATGCACTATCGAATCTCCAAGAAGAAACTGTATAGTCTTGCCCGGTAAATACCACGCTATCCGTCTCATCATTGTGGTTTGCATCGAAAACATTGAATTCAATTAGGTTTGCAAGAGTTAAAATACCGTATTCATTTTCTGAAATTTGAGGAAATACTCCATTTGTAATCCAATTGGCGGTCATATTTTCAATTTGAGCTCTATTGTTTCCGACGACAATCTCCGTAGGCAATTCCTCGGGGTTCAAAAATATGACACCCTTCGGTAGAATTGGTTTAAGCGACATATATAAAGTGTCTCCACTTTGGAGAATGACATCGATATCATGACAAGTCAGATTCCGATGTCTGCAAACTGACAATACTGACGCGCAAGCGGACATTGCCACGCATTGAGCGTTATTACCCTTATAATTGCTACTCCCTTGGTGTGTAGTTCCTAAAACATTAACAAAAATACAAGGTCAAGTGCAAGGTAGATATAATGTTACAAGAGGGAGAATATTTTGTAATGACAAAAATCATCTACACCACCCTTTGTAAGGCAAAGCGTCTTTTTTGTCCCCATTGATTGGATTAATGGGTTACAGACAGCTCGCTGACAGAGACGACAGTAAGCAAAGAACAACATATTTATTTTTATTTACTGGGGAACCTGCTTCCAATTTTTAACTTATTTTTATTATGTACTGCGGCAACCGAAATCCACATTCTTGATCATGAGCTGCAGCCCGCTAACAGACAGATGGACAGACGGACGAACAGCAGTCTTAGTACATAACAAGATTCTGTAGTTTTTACCCTTCAGGTACGGCACCCTTTTTTTTTTTTTTTTTTTTTTTGTTTTTTTTTTTTTTTTGGGGGTGGGAAATCATCAAATAACTTCTCCCGCTCCGCCCAGAGCGGGAGGGCGTGTCAGACTCTTACTGACTAAAACCCACCCGTGTTCCTTCGGTTGCCCTGTCGCCGGGGGCCACGATCTCCCTTTCGGTTTTCTTCGCAACCCCGGCAGGCATCGGTCCTAGTGGACCCCTTCAATTATGCTGACATCTCTTTGAGGCGCGCGTGGAACACAACGCGCCGTCGACCCGGGCCTGGTCCTTATCGGACGGTGAGCCACCCATTGCTCACCGCCCGCAAGCCCGCGCCTACGGTGGCCGGAAATCGCCCCGCGATTCCCGACGCCCTGGGCGTCTCCTCCTGCGGCGGTTAGGGGCGTGAGGGCGCGAAATTTGCCTCTCCCTCACGCGTTCCGCCTCCTCCTTCGCGAGCATTACCGCTTCGCAGAAGGAGGTGACGGCCTCCCATTTCCTCTCGCTCCGTACCATAGCCTGAACCAGGGCCGGACGCGAGAGATCACCGCCGCCGATCGCCTCCACGAGGACACGGCGATGCTCCGCCCAAGCTGGGCAGACCTCCACCGTATGCTCCACCGTGTCCTCCGGGCGATCCACACAATGGTGACACCCGGGCGTTTCCTCCCGCCTTATCCTGTGCAGGAACCTCCCGAAACAGCCGTGTCCGGTGAGGACCTGCGTCAGGCGGAAGGTGAGGACGCCGTGGCGCCTCTCAAGCCACTCCTCAAAGAGGGGTCTTATCGCCGCAATTGTGGCGTGCCCAGCGCTGGGTTGCGACAATCGCACTCCCCATGACGCCATGAGATCCCGCCGGAGCTCTGTCCGCTGAGCCGCGATTTCTCGCGGCAGCGGAGCTAAGCCCCGGCGCCTCGCCTCCTCGCGCCACTCCCAAATGTGCGCGAGGACCTTTGCCTCCAGATCCCATGGCGGTAATCCGGCAAGGAGGCTCGCCGCCTCGCAGGAGACCGTGCGGTATCCTCGGGCCAGCCGGATGGCCATGACCCTCTGGGACGCGTTCAACCGGCGGGCTGGCCGCAGCCTTAGTGAACGCGCCCACACCGGTGCCCCGTAAAGGGCCATGGACCGCACGACCCCCGCGTAGAGCCTCCGGCAGGAGGCGTTTGGATCCCCTAGATTGGGCAGGAGCCGCTTCAACGCAGCCCCGGCCCGCTCCATTCTGGGAGCCAAACGTCGGAAGTGTTCGACGAAGTTCCACTGGCTGTCGAGGACAAGTCCCAGATACTTCATCGTCGACTCGACGCCGATGTGAACCCCTCCCGCCATCACCTGGGAACCCGACGGTGGCGCATTCCGAGGTCCATGAAAACCCATGGCCTCGGACTTGTGCAGGGCCACCTCGAGTCCCAGCTGCCGAATCCTGTCGACGATTGTCGCAACCCCGCGTGTAGGTACGGCATCCTAACAATTAATAATGTTTGTATGTTTTACCTCTGAACTGTCTTAAACAATTGATCAGGTTGTGAAGAAACTGGTAGGATTTTAGAACGCGAGGGTTTCTGGCACAAAACAAAATTTATAATATATAAAAAATATGTATTTCCCACTAATTTTTTGTGCAGTACATTTAGGAGCAGAACAAAGGAAAAAACCAAAAACATTATGTATGCATTAAATATTCGAAAAATATCTATTTCACATTGTAGCACAGGATGACATTGAACTGACTGCAAAATGAGCTCAAAAGTCTGCATGGCTAATAATATGGTGTCTCTTATAAGCATTATTTATAATGATCAGTACCTAATTATGTCAATTTTCTAAATTATTTAAAAACAAAACAACAAAAAAAATATCCCTAAGTATATTAGCTGGCTGATGATGAAACTGCTTTTTAAGTACCTATAACTTATTAATTGATATGTACTTACCTACTTAAATTAATCAAACATTAATTTGTGATAGCATAGAATTATTTAATGAAGGAGCTATGAGATCATATATTTATACTTGAATACTATTTCAGCAGTCTCGATATTAGTAGGTAATGACGCTGTCGCAAACTTGCGATCGTAATAATACCTAATAACGAAAAAATTCTGTTGCAATAACGACGCTCGTGAGAAACGCAAGTCTCTACATCCAAGTTAGCGAGCCAAGATGTACAATAACTTGACATATCGGTACCAAAGATTCTATTTTACATGAAAACTCGTACTTAAGTAAGGCTACAAACGTGTAAAAAAAAAAAAAAATTAAATATTTAAGGAAATTAAAATTTGCCTCCTTGCAACATTGGTTTAGTGTCAAACTTGTCAAGTCATTGGTTTTGACGTTTTGTTTATTTTGTTTCTGTTCTATTAACAATGGACCTGTATAAAAATGTACTCTGTGCAATGGACAATGGTATTTTCTCAAGCATTTTTTATTGATAGCTAAGAGTACAGTACCTCTGCTTTGTGGCTGAAGCTGCTACCCCACTGAATATATTTCTACATTCACGGTCAGTGGGTCGTCTTTGGGGCGGATTTACAGACGTCTGAGTATCTACGAAATGATACTGGAATTCGACAAAAATGTGTTTGAAGGGATGGCTGTAGGAGCTGCATGAAACATTGGTATTCCGTCAGGATACAGAAATAAGCAGATTCAAGGGATTTTTCATTTTAATCATGCGGATTCCTTGTGTCGTACCATACCAAAGCTTTGGGAAGTAGTGTGTAGCGAGCTGTTCACACTAAAAAGAACCTCCGACCTCCACGGAGCTGGGGACTACCAGTAAAAGAATGACAAAGGACAAGCAGAAAATCAAACTGAGTGAAATAGTGTAGTGTATGTAATATTGATAAGATTATTTCAATATAAATGTATGTAATCGCAGTGTTCCAATATTTAATATTACCGTACTATAGTTGTAAGGGATACACAGCAGAGTTATTACAAGTTTAAGTGACACAAAAGAAATGCTTGTGTGCAAAATAATTCCAAAATATTCAAAAAGTATACAAAGCTCATCAACCAAGGTTTGAATAACTGAAACATGTTTGAAGGAGAATTACCCGTTTATTTTAAAGTTATTCCATTAATTTATAATGTTATATCGAAGAAAGTAGTTAACCAATCCTATTTTTTTTTGTACCAATGGCAAATTCAAACAAATTTTAAAAGAGATAATTAATTAATAAAGTTATTGTAGCATAAATATTTAAAATAATTAATTGGAAATGAAATGTTAATCGTTTTTAATTTATTATTAAATCATTTAATTCAAGCAACAAGACTCGATAGTGTTATTAACAATATACTTACAAAAAACTATGTTAGTAACACACTAACATAGTTACCATTATTCATCTCATTCTTCCTATATTAAAAATGCAGTGTGAAATTTAATTTTAACGTTCATTTTCATGTTAGTATTTCAATAATTGATAATTTTCCCTTGTTTGAAGAAAGTATTTGTGTATATTATTGTATTTATTGATACAGATGTTTGTACTTTAGTATTTTTTTGTATTATAATTAAATGATGTGTGTATTATTTATTGTCTTGTTTAAAATGTTTACATAGATAGTATAGCTATGATGTAGGTACTGTGATATGTAATATTCATAACTTGTGTGTTCTGCACTGAAATAACTGTAATGTCCTATTTCTTCACATTTTATGCAAATAAAGATACATAGGTACATGTATACGACCTTCATTTTGCCTTCATTACATGTTTAATACTTTACTTTTAAGCTAGATTTTAAAATATGTGAGCGGCTTTTTAGTTGCAACCAATTAATTTAACGATCATTATCTCTGTCTCTATGTCTGTTATCGTGGACCGAGCCTGACTAAACCAACTTGTTCATGTGATTGGCAACTGTGAGATTGTTCAATATTATATGTTAGTAAGTACCTTGGTTCCATAATCAATTAATCACACACTGTAAATGATTAATAATTTCTCGATTATCTCAAAAAAAATATTACCATATTTTTTTGAGACCTAGAAAACAGGAAAACTTTATTTTAAAAGTTCGTTAATTATCCATAGTTTAATTTTTAACCGGCGAAAATTTCCCCGGCTTAAACGTACCCCAAGCGAAAACTTATACCAGCGGACAACCGTAAACGGAGCAGATTCAATTTTAGTCAGATTAATTTTTCACCTCGCGGTGTGCTTAAACGGGGTATTTGACGTTTAGGCAGTCAATTTTAAACTGAACAATTGACTTAAACGCACCCCAAACAAAAACGCTGTCCGCCATGTTAGTTTTACTCCCCCCTTCGCTCCACTCGGTCTCACAGGTCGCTCCACTCAGGACCTACCTACCACCGGAAAGCTATCGTGACCTTATCCCTACGCTACGCTACGCTTCGCTTTACCGCTACCTAGTTTCTGAGATACGATGGGGGAGGGGTGAAGGGGGAGGGGGGGGGGGAGTTTTGAAAAAACTAATTTTGACCTACTTTGGGCCCACGGACATGAATCTGAAAAAGAAAATGTTCCGAGTCTTAACTTCCGAGATCCGAATAAAGGGGGGAGAAGGGGGAGAGAATGGGGGGAATTTTGAAAAATGGTTTTTACTTTGCCGAGCCTCCTCTATACGAATCCGTAAAAAAACAAAACCCAGGAGGGGTGAAGGGGGGAGAGGGGGGAGTTTTGAAAAATGATTTTGACCAACTCTGGGCCCCTTGATATGAATCTGAAAAAAAAATGTTCCAAGTCTCTTAACTTCCGAGATCTACCTAGAGGGGGGGAGAAGGGGGGCAACTTTGAAAATGGATTTTACTTTTCCGAGCCTCCTCTATACGAATCCGTAAAAACACAAAACCCAGGAGGGGTGAAGGGGGGAGAGGGGGAGTTTTGAAAAATGATTTTGATCAACTCTGGGCCCCTTGATATGAATCTGAAAAAAAAAATGTTCCAAGTCTCTTAACTTCCGAGATCTACCTAGAGGGGGGAGAAGGGGGCAAGGGGGGCAACTATGAAAAATGGATTTTACTTTTCCGAGCCTCCTCTATACGAATCCGTAAAACAACAAAACACGGGACTCTTAGTTTCCGAGATACGATAGGGAGGGGGGAGAGTGGGGTGGAAAAGGGGAGGTTTGGGATTTTTCCCATACTCGTGAGAGTTACTTCTATACGAATCTGTAAAAATATACCCACCTCCCCCTTCACCATCTGGGAGAACAATTATGTCAGTCAGTGGTAATCGAGCTTTATATAGTATAAAATATAATAATGAATCTGAAAAAAAAAAATGTTCCAAGTCTCTTAACTTCCGAGATCTACCTAGAGGGGGGGAGAAGGGGGGCAAGGGGGGCAACTTTGAAAAATGGATTTTACTTTTCCGAGCCTCCTCTATACGAATCCGTAAAAAACAAAACCCAGGAGGGGTGAAGGGGGGGAGAGGGGGGAGTTTTGAAAAATGATTTTGACCAACTGTGGGCCCATTGATATGAATCTGAAAAAAAAAATGTTCCAAGTCTCTTAACTTCTGAGATCTACCTAGAGGGCGGGAGAAGGGGGGCAAGGGGGGCAACTTTGAAAAATGGATTTTACTTTTCCGAGCCTCCTCTATACGAATCCGTAAAAAAACAAAACCCAGGAGGGGTGAAGGGGGGAGAGGAGGGAGTTTTGAAAAATGATTTTGACCAACTCTGGGCCCTTTGATATGAATCTGAAAAAAAAAAATGTTCCAAGTCTCTTAACTTCCGAGATCTACCTAGCCCTCTAGGTAGATCTCGGAAGTTAAGAGACTTGGAACATTTTTTTACTTTTCCGAGCCTCCTCTATACGAATCCGTAAAACAACAAAACACGGGACTCTTAGTTTCCGAGATACGATAGGGAGGGGGGAGAGTGGGGAGGAAAAGGGGAGGTTTGGGATTTTTCCCATACTCGTGAGAGTTACTTCTATACGAATCTGTAAAAATATACCCGCCTCCCCCTTCACCATCTGGGAGAACAATTATTATGTCAGTCAGTGGTAATCGAGCTTTATATAGTATAATATAATATAATAATAATGTTCCAAGTCTTTACTTCCGAGATCCGCCTAAAGGGGGGAGAAGGGGGAGAGAATGGGGGGAATTTTGAAAAATGGTTTTTGCTTTTCCGAGCCTCCTCTATTCGAATCCGTAAAAAAACAAAACCCAGGTTTCTTAATTTCCGAGATACGATCGGGGGAGGGGTGAAGGGGGGGAGAGGGGGGAGTTTTGAAAAATGATTTTGACCAACTCTGGGCCCCTTGATATGAATCTGAAAAAAAAAATGTTCCAAGTCTCTTAACTTCTGAGATCTACCTAGAGGGGGGGAGAAGGGGGGCAAGGGGGGCAACTTTGAAAAATGGATTTTACTTTTCCGAGCCTCTTCTATACGAATCCGTAAAACAACAAAACACGGGACTCTTAGTTTCCGAGATACGATAGGCAGGGGGGAGAGTGGGGTGGAAAAGGGGAGGTTTGGGATTTTTCCCATACTCGTGAGAGTTACTTCTATACGAATCTGTAAAAATATACCCACCTCCCCCTTCACCATCTGGGAGAACAATTATGTCAGTCAGTGAGTGAGTGAGTGAGTGGTAATCGAGCTTTATATAGTATAATTTGAAGCTACTACTGCTAGTTACTAGCTTATTTTTTTATTTCAATATTTTTGTATTGCTTTTTAAACCGTCCCCTCCCTTTTTAGGGTTCCGTACCTAAAGGATAAAGCGGGACCCTATTACTAAGACTCCGCTGTCCGTCTGTCACCAGGCTGTACCTCATGAACCGTGATAGTTAGACAGTTGAAATTTTCACAGATGATGTATTTCCGTTGCCGCTATAACAAAAAATACTAAAAACAGAGCAAAATAAATATTAAAGGGGGCTCCCATACAGCAAACGTGTTTTTTTTTGCTCGTTTTTTATAGATAAAAATGGTATGGAACCCTTCGTGTGCGAGTCCGACTCGCACTTTGCCGGTTTTTTGTATTTGCAGAAGCAAAATATATATATTAAATAGCCTATGTCACACCCACAATTAAGACGAATCTAACGACACCGCATATTTTAAAATCCATCAAGCCGTTTAGGCTACAGAGCGTGCCAAAGAAATAGACATACATACAAACATACGCTCGAAAAACATTACCGTCCTTCTGGGGCAGTCGGGTAAAAAGTTACTAATAAATTGCAGGTAACCTACGTAGGTACTATTTGACAGTTCATTTGTATTGAAGCCTGAGGAAAGTCGTTGGTTTTTTTAAATTAATATCACGAATGTAATCCCCGAAGGGTTAGGTTAGGTTAAAGGTATAACCCATATTTCACCAGTTATGTTTAAGTCCCATGTAATAGGGGACGGGCCTATTGCCATCAACCGGGCTCAGATCCAGATTCCGGCCTACTACTGAGAACTTCGTAATGGAAAAACTTGGTAACACTTTGCTCGACCCCCAATCGAACCCAGGATCTCATACTCGCAGTTACACTTGCAACCACTAGACCAAGAGGCAGCGGGGACGGGTCTATTGCCATCAACCGGGCATAGATCGGCTCCGGGCTGCTGAGAAATTCGTGATGGAAAAAACAAAAAAAAACACAAACTCTTTCAGATTTATTACATATATTAAGTTTAGATTATACTATAGACAGCCCCGGATTTAAGGCCTAGGCACATAAGGCACTGGCCTAGGGGCCCAGCCAGCCCAGGGGCCCCACCCACCTAACCACCCCGACGGTGTCTGTCACTTTTAGCCGAACATTGAGCAAAAGTAATATGACCGGCACCTTAGCTCGTATTTTAGAAGAGCGAGGTAGGCGTGTTTTGCGCCCCTTGTTAGATGTTTGGAAAATCAGGGTCGCAGCTAATGAAGGGAAGATACAACGACTGGAAAAACGCAATTCAAATAATGAAGGAAAAATGGCTTCAGAATGGGGGGCCTCACATGTTGAAATCCCTAGGGGCCCTGGGTCTCGTACTCCGGGCCTGATTATAGGTTATTAACATTGCTAGCTTAATATTTCAATGATTGTTAGACAGCTGCTGCTCTAAAGTAAATGAAGCAAGGGAATGGGAATACCAATATCGACGAACAGCTTGTTAAAACCACAGAAATCAATAAATATCAATTATGTTCTGTACCTAAAAGGTTGAAATTAACAAAATATTTCTGCAAACTTCTTATCGTTCTATAAATAGTTGCAAATTTTCATTGATGCTAGGTTCCACAAAAAACATTCATAGGTATATGGCATAGATGTGCTAACCGAAAATTAATAGCAATTCATTTCTCATTTCGAGCGCACTTGCGCTACCAACCTAGAGATAATGGAAAAGATAACTTATGACTTCGCTTGTAAAAACCTGGTACAAACCACTGTTAGATTAAAAATTTCGATGTGAAGTAAGATTGATTTTTAATGTGTTAGGTTGAAAATTCTAGAATTTATAAGGAAAAGCTTTTAGTGTGAGATTTCATTATGCCTTTTTTTGTAGGGTAAAAAGGGTAAAAACAGGTCTGGTACATACCTACGTTTTATTAGCGAGTTTTAAAATCTTTCTATTTTATCAACACCACTAGACTGGCAAAATATTTATTATCTGTGATTATAATTATAAATACTCCTATTATTAAAAGGTCTCCCACAAGGTTTTATTTATGAGCCAATTAATTTTGTAAAATTAGTATTTAACTAAACCACAGACACAATTACTGTGTATAAAATACAAGGCTCATTTACAGTTAGTTACTGTTAGGAGCTATGGTTTTTATTTATATGTATAGATGATTATACTACATTTTGTCTGCATAGCTTGGAGGAGCTCGTGGTTAATTCATCAGGTTAAGCTGTGTTTGCCGGGGTTGGTCCATGGATGGGTGACCATCTTTACATACCGAGACGCCTCCGTGCCTCGGAGAGAACGTTAAGTCATTGGTCCCGGCTGTCATTCGTGGATCTTTGACAGTCGTTACGGGTTGTAGGAAACCCGAAAGTCTGACAACCAGTCTTACCAAGGGGTATCGTATAACCCAGTTACTAGGTTGTGGAGGTTAGATAGGCAGTCGCTCGATGTAAAATTCAGCTGCATCTGGTTAGACTGGAAGCCGACCCCAACATGATGGGAAATGCTAGGCAGATTGATTGATTCGTCTCAGGTTTTCCTCCTTATCAGCTTTTAAAGATAATTATTGGACTCTCCTACATGTAGAAATTCTCAATTTTCTGACCACTGTCCACACAAGGCAACGTCTGCCAAACACAAAATTTAATTAATTATCGACCCATCTAGCTAACCTATTTGTCCATTTTATGACACCCAAGAGTGACTTGTGATTACTTACTATAACGTAGGTATGCCATATTACGTTGTTGAGCTGATTTTTTTTTCAACTTATGAAGCAATGGATTAGCAATCTGTTTCAAATCGAAACAGATTGTGTTGTATTACGCAATTAGAGTACTGCTTGAACGAGCTCTGCTCGGGTGAAAAGAGATAAACACATCTTCCAAGTATACCAACGTTGTATGACATTACCGAGCCTGTGGAAATAGAGAAAACGGATTTTCGCAGATATGAGCTAGATCGATTTTCGCCACTGTAAACCCTATATTGCAACTTTCATCGAATTCGTTAGAGCCGTTTTTGAGAACGTGATTACAAATTAATATATATATATATATATATACATATATGCCTATGTTTATATATACATATATACCTATGTTTATAAATATCTACATATAACCCGATTTTTATAACTGTGCGCCTGTCAACGTCAAAATTTTACAGTGTATGTGGTTTAAATAATAACAATAACAACTTAATGAATAATAAGACAGAACTGTAGAGATGACACGATTTGTGTAGACCGTATTAAAAATCGTCGAGGCACTGAGGAGGTAACCGAGCGGAAGAATTCAATACTAACAACCTACGATTTTGACAGCTCCAAGCGTACAGTTATAAAAATCGAGTTATACCTACATACAGCGGTCTGTACAGCATAAACAAAAGAAGCGAGCAATTCGCGCACAAGCAAAGAGTAAAATATGGGAGCAACATATGCGCATACTTACCTCCCGTCCGTCCGAATTTTAATATTCTTGTTGTTACAACGTGTTCGCAATAAACAGACAACGAGTAAATAATTTTAAATGGATTATTACTAACTTTATACGTAAATATTTTAAATGATTTAATAACAACGAATTTTAAGCAATATTAGTATTTAAAACAACAAAAGTATGTTAAACTATTTAAAAACCTTAAAATACTACCAATCTATTAATGTAAATTGGTCACTTATGAAGTTATGACCAAACATGTAATAATATGCAATATGATGAAGAAAAACTCATGATACAGAAAACATTCTGGTGTAAATTATCAAACACATTTATAAACGACCTACATACCTGTTCTCTCCTAAACAACAAACAAGCTAAATTCTCTATTAATAACCTCATGTTAAAATCAACATGCTATCACGTGTTCCAGTTGATCGCCTCCAAAGCTGCAATGTGGCCACCCTGCACTAGATGACAGCCATAATCCTCCGATTATTACTTGCATTTCTCACGTGAACACCGAGCGAACTATCCTTAATCAACGTTACTATGATTTATATGAAACCCAACGGAATTCCATTTTGTTACGGGAATTTTAGAAAAGAATTGTCTTGTGAAAATATTTTTAAACGGGCTCTGAACAATGGAGACTGTAATTCGTGTTGCGTGGAGGTTGTCGGGTTATGTAAGCCTTTGGTATGAAGAATAGTATAGTTATAACAGCGTTTTCCAAGCTCATGTTAGGGATTTTAAAGATTTTTATGATACTGAGATAGATAAAGTTGCTGAAGGTTATTAAATGTATTAGTCTGCCGCATCTGGTTAGCTCCTGTTCCTAAAGCGTTTCTTTCTAAGTAGTTCTTAAATGTAATCTAATCTAACTAGTCTGTATTGTCCCAGTTTAGAGCAAAGGCCTCCCTCTCCCTTTTCCAGACAATTCTGTCTTTTTCTAGTGTCGGCTAGTCCTTTTGGTAGGAGTCAAGCTCGTCCCGCCATCTTCGTCTCAGCCTGCCGCGATGTCGCCCTTATCCTACCTATACTATTAAACTAGCAATATTTGTATGTATATATATATATTTGTAATCACGTTCTCGAAAACGGCTCTAACGATTTCGATGAAAGTTGCAGTACAGGTTTACGGGGGTAAAAAGTCGTTCTAGCTAGGTCTCATTTCTGGGAATTGTAGATTGTTATACAAGGGTCGAAAGGAATCAACTCCCATACGAGGTATTTAGACTGTAGTCCGAGTAAGAATTGATGACTTTCACCCGTGTTAAACACTCTACTTTTCATTTCGTATTTAAGGAAAGTTAAAAAAAAATGTTTTCTAAAATATTTATTCATAATAATAACATGAGTATGACCTGATTTAGTCTTTTTAAAATTTTAAATATGGAACACATCCCGTCACCGCCGCGGGTCGTCCCGCTTAAAGGTGTTTTTTTTTTTAAATTCACACTGGCTGTTTATACACTAACAAGACCGCAGTATTTTTTTAATCGATATGTTTCTATAAGGGGGTTTTACACTATCATATCTATGATCAAGGATATAATTAAATTGTAAAATAGACATATTATGGGTAATTTGTGAGCTTCGTAGATAGGTATATGATATGTATCAGTGTAATATCCCCCTAAGCATACCCATAATAAATGTATATTTTACAATTTCATTATATCACTAATCTATGATCCTAGATATGATAGTGTAATAGCCGACTACCTAACTAAATTTAATTCTATTTTTTAAATACATTCTCGCTCTAGAGATGGAAGCAATTACTATGAGTCTTTCCCGCCCAAGGGTAGGGAGCAGCGTCTTCTACCCGCTACTCGGATCAAACAAACACTACTTTCCGAGTATGAGAAATGAAAAAATCGTTTTCTCCGAATTTTCACCCGAGAAGAGCTTGGTCGCCCAAAGTTTAGAACAAGATGGCTACCTTAGAATAATGATTTGGCAGCATGGAATTAATAAGTACATACCTACTATCATGGCAGCAAAGAATAAGTCGGTACTATACATGAATTAGTATGAACTTTCTTATACTATTAAATGAGCATTCTCTATTTTCACCAGAGCAGAGCTCGGTCACCCAGGTACTGCTTAATTGATAAGCGATAATCCTTGTAGTCAGATAATTCTGTTCGAAGCTAATCATATTCAAACCGAACCGAAAACAATAAACTAAGCCTCACATTGACTACCGTCGCTGGGCTGTAACAAGCGGCCTTCACTGGTTTTAATTAAAACAACATTGGTTGTTACAATAAGTGATTATGAACAAATGCAGGATATCATATTCTATTATGGCCCAAACGCTTGTCCACGAAACATAATTATGAACTAATTAAGAGGTGGATAGTATCGCAAGGTGAGTATACACTAGACCATTTTGTCGAGCATTTCCATGTAATGTATCGTTCTTACGAATGCTACAAACCAAGCAAAAGTTGAATAATAGAGTAATTTTTTTTTAAACATTCCCATGTAACATTTCTTTCTATCTGTGTTCATTGTATCGACCTACCGTCGGGCCGCGCATCTTACTCCGCGTTGTCCGGGCGCGTGCCTTTGCTCGATAAAATGTTACACCAATACGAGCGTATTGGTGCAACAGATAAAATGTTACACCAATACGAGCGTATTGGTGCAACAGATAAAATGTTACACCAATACGAGCGTATTGGTGTAACAGATAAAATGTTACACCAATACGAGCGTATTGGTGTAACATTTATCGAGCAAAGGTTGTTTTGGTTGGTTTTTAAAATCAGGTTGTAAAAAAAATCGAGCGTCATGTTCAAAGTGCGGTTTGATATACTTAAAAAACGGTGAATGCTCGATGTTCTGTTACAAGTAAATGCTCTAGCCTTTGCTCACCTTTCGCAGTGGAAATAGCTTCTTAATAAAACCAGGATATTTGGTTTAATGAACACAATACTTATCGAGCAAAGAGTAATCGGTTTACTGTCTTTAATTTATTAGATAACTATTAGAATGTCTGCAGAGTTAGCGCAAACTATATAGACTGTGTTCTCAGGTAAGCTCAAAGTAAAACAAAAATAACAATGGAGTTCGAACACTCTTCACGTGAAGTTTTCAGGTAGAAAACGCCATGCAGCATTTTCTCCTTATGTAGCTTAAAATAATAAGGAGTGAAGAAATATGTTTTAAAGGAGCAACAGCATTTTCCTGTTAATTGATAGGTACTGTGGTTGTTAACGCTATCGTTGAACGCGGTCCTCTTTTCTGATGTCTATTTTTGGAATGTTCAATGGAGATGAATTTTCCACCATCTAAATTCTCAAAATATAATTGAAGCATATTTGTTTTGTTATTAGATTTAGACAAGTTCGAATACTTTATTGTGTTTACTTTTTTATAAAATGTGTATAGTTAAGTTAATTAAGTTTAAATTGTTATTTGGCATATTATGAATTGGAAAATAAACTCTGAAATACTTAGAGCCATATTTTGTATTAAATTGCAAAGCAATCTTGTAAAAATAATAACGTTACGCTACCCCATTCCAACAACATAAACTGTGAAATTTAATGCAACTGAAACATAATAAGCAGCTGCAATAAACAAGCTAGCAATATATTCAGTGAGTTAAGTTCTGCCGACACATTCTCGTGACTAACGCAACATGTTTAAAGTTGGCAAGTCCCAAGTGGCCGTGTCGTTTGCGCCGTGTGGAGTGCAGTAACGCAGCTTGTGTATTATGTAGATACGGTCACAACATTAATATATTACATTTTAATAATAGTCCTCCAGGTCCAGGTTAAGTAACGATTTCCGGGGTTGGTCTATGGATGGGTGAACACCTTTACATACTGAGAATCCTCCGTGCCTCGGAAAAAGCGTTTTAAGCCGTTGGTCGCGGCTGTCATTCGTAGATCTTTGACAGTCGTCAGATTCACGAAAGTCTGACAACCAGTCTTACCAAGGCGTATTGTATTATCCAGTTACTGGGTTGTGGAGGTCAGATAGGCAGTCACTCCATGTATAATACTGGTATTCAGCTACATTTGGTTACACTGGAAGCCGACCCCAATATAGTTGGGAAAAGGCTAGGCAGATTTATTGAATAGTCCTCCAGACCGAATTTCGGCCATTGCGGCCAATCTCAGCGAAGACCAGCCATCGACGCGGGAAATATTACAGTGCACAAATGTGTGTGCAGACACAGCTGCACTCTCTCTTCCCTCATTCTCTCGGATGGGACGGTAATCCGTATCGACTGGAGAGAGATCTGGCGCAGGATCAACGGCTTAACGTACTTTCACGAGAATATCAGACCGCCAACTTCCAAACTCCGGGCTATTACTGAGAAACTCCTAATGGAAAAAAGCAATTATACTTTGCCCGATCTGGGATTGAACCCAGGACCCCACACTCAGCAGTCACCAATGGGGCAGTGTCTTAGTTTAGAAATTTGCGTAAATGTGTGGTATTTATGCACGTGGCTGTACTACGGTTCGGTTCATGTAAATAACTCTGTAGGGAGGGTTGTAACAACTTTCACGCCAATGGACATATCTCAGCCGAAACAGTCTTAGCTCTATGCATGTGTTAGATACAAATAGCTAGTTCTATGCTCTATAGGATTTTCATAGAAAAAATAATACAAATTATTTAGATCAGATAAAAAACGACATAAATTGAAATGAGTCGTTATGTCATAACTCTTCTAGTACCGAGGTAGGTTGTGTCAGAAGTGGAGGTAAGTTATGAAACAAGTAGATTTTGAGATGTACAGGAAATAAATTATATTTAAATGGCCAATAAATTTAAATAAGCAACATTAATAAAAAATCAACGTGTGAATAAACTTATAATAATAAAAAATCTACATAAAATCTTGAATCACAAATGATTGGAAATTGAGACAATTTGTATTTACTTCGGAGATATCCCTCTATCTGTCTTCTGAACATAAATTCGGCATTCTGAAACTATAAAAAACAACCCATGCAAAAACGCATTTTGAAACCTTACAAGGATTAAAATAAGAGAGTTGTTACAGCTTGTCACAACCCACCTAGGCGCAAAAAATTATGCTTGGTTCAAAATAATGTAACATAATCTCGATATGCGCAATGTAGCTAAGAAGTTAATATCATGAATTGAAACTTAGATATTCAATGCATATACAGGTCACTAAAAATTTACCAAAAACATAACACGTATCGATGAGTAGGTTATTAATTTTTTTGTGAAAAATGTACTTGTTGATTTTTTACGCCATCGACGTTGCACAGTCACGTCCTCCCCTTAGGCCACCGCGGCAAACTGTATCGGCTAGCGAGTCAAGAAACATAATGTGATGTTGCCAGCTAGCTAACGATTATGAATCCGAGAAATGGACTGTGTAACAACTCTCCTCTGACACTCTCAACTCTCCTTGGTCTCCCCTACTTTCACGGTTTATTGACCTAAGCCAAGCAGAGGTTTGTTGACCAAAATAGATGGTTGAGTTTGAGACTAAGACCGAGATCTATAAACGTAACTAAACATGTGCTTTGACTGACTTTATTTAGTACTAGTAGTTAGACAGTTGGGTGACAGTGACAGGAATAACACTGAGCCAAAGTACGTGCTAAGTATCGATCACTTCAAAGATATCGGTCTAAGGCTGGAGGTGAACGTATTTCGAGACAACGCTTTTGGATAGTCAAAATGATAGTAATGAGGTTTCTGAGCGTAAACCTGTAGGTACCTACCAATATTTTATTATTGGGATCACAATAATAATCTGAAAGAGAAGTATAAGTTTAATAATAAAACCAGAGATTTGTTTACGTTATGGTCTTTTGATACGAAACTCATCTTAAGCAAAGAATATTTTCTTAACGTTTTCGAATTAATTTCACGCTTGATATTGTGTTCGATTTTGAGAGTATTAAGGCCTAACTGAGTGTATCGTACCTTCATAGTTTTGGTTTTGGATCGTTTACTTTTTGTCCTTCGGTACGGAACGCAAGTCAGGCGAAACAGGATTAGGATATTGTGTTTTAAAAATCCTCAGTTTAGAAGTTCTTGTTTTTTTCTTTGTATGGTTATGGACTAACCTAGTGTCAGAGTTTTAAAGCCGCCCATGGGGCTCTGACTTGGCTTCACATATCGACGAGAAATATCTCTCAGGCATGCCGGTTTCCTCACGATGTTTTCCTTCACCGTTTTTGAAGCAAGTGACGATTATACAATATGCACATAAATCCGAACATTATAGTTTTGTAGTTTGAAACAGTCCAATCAACCATACCTTGGACGTACCTACAAAAAAGTTTTTTTTCACACAGCACTATACTTCAATACCGATTGAATTGTAGGCTCATGTGATGTAAAACTACATAAATGTGAGAATATTTTTTTTCAACCAAATTAAATAGGTTTTTCTTTCAGTAAAGTATAAAGCAGACAAAGAGGAGGAGGAGCTCGTGGCTAAGAACTAACAACCGCACGGGTCGTTCCATCAGGTTAAGCTACGCTTGCCGGGGTTGGTCCATGGATGGGTGACTATTACATACTGAGACTCCTCCATGCCCCGGAAAGCACTTTAAGCCGTTGGTCCCGGCTGTCATTCGTGGATAGAAAGAAAGAAGAGAAAGAAAATACGTTTATTTAGAACAGACCATAAAGCACACATTAAAATTAAACAGCAGATAAAAAACATAAAAAACAAATAAAAAGTGTTAAGGGCGATGTAAGACAATTAGCATGGGAGTGTGCCTCACGGCTGCGCCAAAAAGGCCGCTGGATCTTTGACAGTCGGTACGGGTCGTCAGAAGCCTGAAAGTCTGACAACCAGTCTTACCAAGGGGTATCATATTGCCTATGCATTCGGTTAGACTGGAAGCCGACCCCATCATAGTTGGGAAAAGGCTAGGCAGATTGATAAAGCAAACAACTTTTCATGCACGGTATTTGGCTCTCATTAGCGTCCCACACGTTTCGAACCAAAAGTCCTATGCTTAAATAAGTATTTAAGCATAGGACTTTTAGTATTTAGGCAACAAGTCGTTTTAGAAGCCAACAATGAAAAGGTATAAGGAAGCATTTAAGTAATTCCTATTAGTAGTTTGTTCACTCGTTCATTGTAATAAGTAGGAAGTGTGTCCAAATGAATCCCCACAGGAATGTTTTAAACAAAATTTTAACCCTGCGTTCATAGTTTTACTTTGGCAATTTTGCGGTGTAAAGTTAGGCAACGAATGCGGACCATTTAAACGTGATACTGTTATGAATACGGTTCCAAACTGTAACAGCCTGTAGTTAGATAACACCAAATATTTATTCAGCAATGCACAAATTTTGCACATTAAACTTATTCGTTTTTTTGCCTGCAATTTTTTTATTTCCTGTATTAATAACAAAACATCACGCTTACCTACATTTCACGAAGGTAAAGGCAGAGGTGTACTTTTAGTACACCCACATTTCGCCAGTTATGTTTGAGTGCCATGTAATTCCACAAAAATGTAGGTCATAAACGTTAGCGTGTAAAAAAGCAGCCTATACTCTATGATAAAGAAAAAATAAGTTTTTTCTAATCTTGGAAAATAATATCAACGCCAAGACATTGAATACGCGAACAACCGAACTAAGAGGATAACGTCATAATCTATATATATATATAAATGAATCCCTATTTCCCTTGGTCACGACATCACGCTAAAACGGCTGAACGGATTTGGATGAAATTTGGGATATGGATAGACCTTGACCCGGAGAAGGACATAGGATACTTTTTATCCCGATATTTTTACGGGATCGAGACTTATGCGGGTGAAACCGCGGGGCGCAGCTAATTAACTATAAGTAACGTTTAGTAGGCGCATTAGTGATCGCAGTATGGTATTATCAGCAGCCAGCTGGAAGCCTCTCTTCCTCTTGATGTGATCCATTAGTAACCTCTTACCTCAAGTGACGTAATAGACTGATTACATTCTAAGAACTACCTTATTGTTATAGTCGCAAACGCAGCTTTCGAATATAAAGGACTGTTGGATTCGAGCAATGTCAGGCATTCGAAAATCAAATCAAATTCAAAATTCGCATTCCAACCGCTCACACATCTCCCCCATAAGGCCTAGCGACAAATATTAATCGATTTTTAATCATGAATCGAGTGAATTCAAACCAAAGCGTCACTAATAATGATCGGAGGGCGTACCGTGACTCTAATATAGCCTGTGTACACATATAGCCGGATATTAATGAGGCAATCGGCGCTTCGGACCGATGGAACCCGCTCGCATTAGGGGCCCAAATCGCTCATCCATTATCGAAGCCTTGATGGCAAGGTATTAACTTTTATAGTCTTTTATGATTATAGTATCGATGTAAATCATAGTATCGATTAACCGATAGAGCTGGTACGGCACTAAAACTGATTGATAGGTATGTAGTAATTAATGTTCGGCTAGTCGTAAAGGAATGAGGTCAACTTTAATAGTATGTTTGCTGCAAAATGGCTGAAATTAATTTCGAGAGTATGATGTCGTGTTTTTAGTAATTCGGTTACTTATGTAGTTAATATGACATCATCATATCGCGATGGATTATATTTGCTAGTCAAGATTTGTAGGATGCAATAGGAAAGAATTTTATTGACAAGAATAAAACGCATAAGTGTATTTATAATTTTCTTATAAGCCATTGCAAGAAATAGTTTTTTTGGAGTTTTAAGCACTTAGGTCTAGAGATTTTTTTGCCGTCGTGAAATGTTTCTCAGGCATGCCGGTTTCCTCACGATGTTTTCCTTCGCCGTTTTTGAAGCAAGTGATACAATACTCACATGAATGCGAAAAGACAGAGGTGCGTGCCTTGGGTTCGAACTCGACACCTATGACTTGGTAGTCCGATGGTCACACCACTAGGCTATCTCTGCTACATAGGTCTACATATGAAGGTTATCTATATGAGTCATGAAAGCTTAATAAACAGATACCTACAGAACCTAAGTATGTAACGTAGCCCACGCTGGCGTAGCAACTCTCGTAGCAACGGGCGTAGCTGCGCGTAGGCGCGTAATCCACCAACCTACGATGCCCTTTTTTTTGGGTGGGAAATTATCAAATAACTTCTCCCGCTCTGGGCGGATCGGAAGAGCGTGTCAGACTGTTACTGACTAAAACCCACCCGTGTTCCTTCAGTTGCCACGTTGCCGGGAGCCACGATCTCCCTTTCGGACTTCTTCGCAACCTAGAATGCCCTACGATTTGATACGTACGCGTAAAAGAGCGATGCTACGAGCCTACTCAAAGTGCATTTTATTTTGTTTTAAACCTTTTCATAAATAAGTATTTTTTTAATGTGAATGTAAAGAGATACATACTGTTACGATGTCCATAACCTAGTGCATTGTTTATCTGCTTAAAATACCTAAAATGACAACAGAAAAGCAGTAAAGCAATGCCATATCACTGCCACCCCAAATGCAAAGTGAAAACACCTCGTGTAGTCCGATAATGTCGTCATTTGTTTCCACTGAGCATCAACAGTGGCGTTATTGAGCAAAAGCACACAGTCATTAGCATAATGCGCTCCCGAATATCAGTTCTCGGTTCAAATCGGTATCGATATGAAACGATTTACCTATCGATATGGAAAGTGGTTAATTCATTGCTCTTTTACTGGCGATTAAACCAATATAGTTAAATGATAGGGAAATATACGGTGAAAACACACGCGAAGCAGAAAATAGTATATTGTGGAGTAGACTAAATACCAAGTGTTGTCTGATATGAAGTAATGATAAAATGGAAAATTGATGACTGGATATCCTAACACGATTTTTCATGTGAAGTATTTTTTTATAAAATTATGTAAGGTTTTTGATTTTTTATAGCAATTAATAAAACATTTTCAATATAAAATTAAATAAATTGAATAATGGCAGGTATTATCGATTTGATGAATAGTTAGAATCGATATGATGACTTGGCAACATTCGGCGAGCGCGGGGATTCTAATCTTGACAGCAGGGTTGTCCGGACGTGTGCTGGCGGTATTTTGCGCTGTAACATTAGTTGGGCAATAAAATAATTATAAAACATAGTGACCTAAGTTTTACTTCAATTTATTCGTGAACGTCTCTATGAAAAATCATTTCCTCATTAACATAATTACGTCTCTAGCAAAAATATACTAAAAATAAAAACTACACCTTTCCAATCATATTACACAAGATATTCTCGGAACGAACCAACGTCAGTTTTATAGAAAATGAATGAGTAAATTATCAAATTATGGTAATTACCTTCTGAGTTTTTCAGACGGTTTTCCGGGGAAAAAAAGCTGGTGTCGCTTTTAAATATGGTTTCAATGGACATCGACCGGTCAAAGAGGTTTGTCGACGCTGCCACTGTCAACTCCGAATGACAAGCGTTCTCGTGTATCGTCCTATATTAGTTAGGAAGGTGACTCGTGAGCTGATTTAAACAAAACTATAAGTAGCAAAGTGTACAGTATGCTTTATTGAGATGGGAGTTTTCCCCTTTATTCTTAAACGTTGCTCAAAGTTATGTAATGATTAGCGACTGTAAAACCATACATTTTAGACGTTTAAACGTCTCATAACTTTAATCATCGTTTATAAATAAGCCCCTTTATATTTTGTTGGATTATTTTGACATTTTGCTTTGACTTGAGATAGATTAATGTACAATTTCGTAAAATTAGTTTCAACTTTATTGCTAGTCGTACCAGCTCCAGTACAGATGGTACGCAAGTCACTAAGAGCCAGTAGGCCTAGCATGACCACTCAGACTAAATGAAACGTAAATTCTTACGATTTTTCTTGTAAATACTCGTTATGAACATAATATTTACTCAGTTTTAGACTTAATGTTATTATAACAGCCCCACGGATCGATCGAAGGTTAATCTACGCTTGCCGCGGTCGGCTCGTGGATGGGTGACCCTCCATTACATATTGAGACCCCTCCGTGCCTCGGAAAGCACGTTAATCCGTTGGTTCCGGCTGTCATTAGTAGAACTTTGGCAGTCGGTACGGGTAGTCAGAAACCCGAAGGTCAGATAACCAGTCTTGCCAAGGGGTATCGTGTTATCCAGTAACTGGGATGGGGAGGTTAGATAGGCAGTCGCTCCATGTAAAATACTGGAATTCAGCTGCTTCCAGTTAGTCTAAAAGCCGACCCCAACATAGTTGGGAAAAGGTTAGGCAGATTGATTTGCAATAAGACATTTATATTTTCGTTTCGATTGAAGAATCGTATGGATTTACGTTACGTTGCCAGCAGTATTACACAATCAAATGTGGTATTCGCCAGTAAAAAGTGTTTCTAGCGATATCTGGTCGTGTTACGAGATCGTCCGCCATTTCTCAACGCCGAGCGATGTATGGAAGCTTGTAGGCGAGCGCGCGTGCCTCCGCAAGCTACCGCTTATTAAACGAATTCATCATAGTTAGAACAAAAACACTACATTGTATAGGTCACGGATATTCCGTGCTGCCAGTGTTTTTGTAATTAATTTTGTGCTATTAATTTTAGTGGTATTTTACTTTATTTAAGTCTGATGTTATCATCGTTTCTATACTTTCATTTATTTTTTTTGACAGTGTGTCACGTTCTGTACCTAATGACGAAGAAGACCACGGACTTAAGTGTAGGTAAGTGAAAAGGATTCAGCCGTAAGTGAGTCTTTGTTCGTTTACTATATCAGTAGGTACTTAGTGGTTTCTTTCAAAATGTTTAAATCATACAGTGATCGTCGGGCAAATTTGCCATTTTGGAATAAAAATACAAGGTTTATTTACACAATAAGCAACAAAAATACAAACGCAAGATCTAAAAGTAAAATAAACCATACAATTATAGCGTGTTGCGTTATTGCACACGAAAAATTTTCATTCGTAAAAGATCAAAGCTTTCTGTGTCATTTGATTTATAAAGTACTCGCAGAGTCCCTTTAAGTGGGGCTCCAGAAATTCTTTCCTTTTCTCACTGTTTTTTCCTTTTACATGAGTATTTTTAGCTGATTCCTGCAAGGGTTATTGCTTCCTTGTGAGTAGAAGAAATTACTCGAGTTGCTTGCAGATAACCTACTTAACATTTTAAAGGCAGCGATACAGAGAGCTCCACAAGACAAGGCTTGCTCGGGAAGCAATTTTATATCTATTTATAAGCAAGTATTGCTCTATTCTGTGACTTTACAATCTGTTTTTGCCGTAACAGAGCAGACAAATATACTATTCAAAATACTGTTATCAATTAGTCATTGATCTATCAGCCGCATGCTGAGTTTGATATTTTGATAATGGGTTTAATACAGCCAAACAACATGATAATGGTTCGTCGTCAATTCTCGAATTGCGCCTGTGGCAGGCGTTCATTCCAAACTTACGTATAATTCCTCTGTTTTTTTACCTGGTTAATGATAGTAGTCCAACTATTTTTTTAACGATATACTGTATAACTACTACTGCCAAATACCTATGCTTTGTTTTTTTGGCATAATTATATTAAATTTAGAAAAAATATATACACCGCGTTGCCTCTTATTATCTAGGTACCGAAATATTGTTTTATATAAATTCAGGGAAATATTGACTACTAATTTAAATTGTCCATACTTATATTTATATGACACCTGTCATTCTTTGACAGTTGTATGAAATGGCTATAACACGGCAAATAGATGTAGGCTGTCTATTTGCTTAACAATTAAGTTATCTAACTGTACCTAATGTGACAATGTCAAAGTCGATCTCAGCTTATTCCTACAATAAATTAGGCTTGGCATATATTTAACAAAATACTTTCTTAATACATAACAAAATTTTTGTGTAAGTTACAGAAAAACATATTATATACCTTTTAACAAATAAAACTCAATATATGGTTGAGTTTATAACTAAAAGTTTTACCTGCCTGCGTAGAAATGTAAGGACTTTTTATTATTATATTATTCACTTTTAACTTTTTCCCCTTTGGGAATAAAACATCGCATTCTTTTTCGACTTTGGGTAAAATTGCCTGTAACATACATTAAGGAGTTCATATATTAAGTATATGTCTGCCTTATGTTTAATACTTTTCGCTTTATTTTGAGAAAGAAAAAAATGTGCCCCTAATTATTCTTAAATACTTGTAAATTATTCCTAGAATTTTTATTATCAGGAAAATGCCTTCATTGAGGAGGAAATACTATTGTACTTCATTAATTTTGAGTATTTGTATTTTTCCTTGGAATTTTAATCTATCTTATATAATAAATATTAAAAATCAACTTTTGTTGGTTTTTTTATCCTCTACGGACTTCAAAAGGGCTGGATCGATTATGATGAAACTTTGATATGGTGTACTGAAGATGACCGCGAGGGTTTCAAGCCCAAAAAATCTATATAAAAAAAAACTGCATTGCAACGCAGTGCAGCTAAATAAATTATATTCCGTAGGTTGTTATTTAATAACCTTGTAATTAATTTAAATAAATGGGAATTTTAGAATGACCCAGAAACCCTCTTGAATGCATTTTATATAAGTACGTATCTTGGCAAATTACTTTGGTCCTTAGAGAAAACTATTGATCCTTTACAGTTCGACGCGCCCGTCATATTAACAATCGTGCTAGGAAATCTAGGTTCTTTAGAAAACTCGGTCCTAGATTCAAAAGTCCACTTAAAAACAAACTTCCAACGTCCTAATTAAACTTTTCAGTCAGTCGTCGACTTTACTGAAAGCTTTTTGAAGGGAAACCGAATCACGTAAAATACTTTACTAATTTCTACATGAATAAATATATAAAGTGTACCCATTTTCTAACTAGGCTATATTTAATTAGTTAATAGCATGAAAGGGCTTTGTTCATTATTTTATCCATCGGAATGACAAGATTTGAATTAGTGTTTGTAAAACAAATATAAACCGGCCAATTGCGTGTCGGACCACACACACACAAAAACAAACTTAACGTTGTAGTTAAAAAACATGTTCTCCCATACATTGATATACGTCACGGTCAATTCTCCAACTGCAAATGAAAGTTTGTAATCGCATTTTTCATGTGTGATAGAACTACAAATTCACAATTTTCGAACTTTTACCTTTATTGTGAGATCTTACTTCCTGCCAAATTTCATGATTCTAGGCCAACGGGAAGTACCCTGTAGATTTAGATTTATTTGCGAGTATCAAACAAAATATGTCGCATAAATGGCCGTATTTTTTATTGAGTTGACTTAGAAGATTGTTTTTTTTTTTGAGCTGCAGTGGTCATAGACCTACGTATTTGATATTAATTTCAACATGATACCTCCACACGTTCCTGAAAAAAAGGGTCTTAACAGACTAACGGACGGACAACGAAGTGATCATATAAGGGTTCCGTTTTTTTCCTTTTGAGGTACGGAACCCTAAAATGTTTTTAAATCTCTTACTTAATTCTAATTACTTAATTATAATAATAGTCGTCCTCCGGACTGAATTCCGGTCATGCGACCAATCACAGCGGAGACCAGTCTTCGGCGCGGGAGATATTATAGTGCACAAGTAAATGCGCATACACAGGTGCACTCTCTCTTCCTTCACTCTCATGGTTCGGTTCATAATTATAATATTATGTTTACAACATGATTGACAATATTTATCCGTATTTACAAAAAAAGAACATTCACGCAATCTACTCACGCATACAATAAACTTGGTTGAGTACAAATTAAAGCAAAAAAAATATACTGAAAGAAAGCACCAGATTCAATATTCTTTGTTCTTTATTACAAGTAGGATAAAGTACCACTTAAGTTATAGTTTGCGCTTCACTTTATCGTAGTCTGAATTCCAAGTTATTGGTTCCCAATCGAACCCGCCTCACTAGTTTCGGGTTTAATATAAATTATTGGAATATCCCGGCATTAAAACTTGGATTGCCTCTAGGACCGTCGGTATTTATTAGATAAGCCGAATCAAAAGTTCTTTGTGATCCCGACAAGCGTTCTTGAGTCAATACAGGAAGTATTGACTCAAGAACGCTTGTTTAGGCGCAGTTTTGTTTTGTTAATTAGAAAGTTCAAAACGGTTTATTGAGCGTCATTAGCAGAAGTCTTGGGTTTCATGTTTTTTTGGCGTTTTGTCTGGGAATTCTCAGCAATTGCCCAGATCGATTTTGGACTGCTGCCCAGTGATTGGCAACAGGCACCCCCCTATTGCATAGTAGGACTTAATATCAGAGCGTCATCTGCAAAATATCGAACGTATGGACCTTTCTTTTGGGGACTAGTACTTACGTGAAACTAGGCATATCATAGTAAGTACAATGTCTAAGTACATATAATAAATTAAAGACGCCTTTCGTGTCTATCTGTGACCGCGTTGTTCTTTTAAACTAGGCAACGGATTTTGATGCGATGAAAGCTTTAGGTATGCGTATATAGTATAATACATTAATATTAAACTAACTAATAATAAAGAAATCTCGATGCTTTGTCAAGTCGTAAAACCTTGCGAAACAGGGGCGGGTTGCTGGTACTCTATAAGTATATTAGTATGACGTAGAGGATAGACCGGTGTCTCTTTCGTTATTATCAGCCATATTTTCACTATTGTGGGCGTACTGTGGATAGTGTCGGTTATTGCACAATAGAAAAACCGTTTACAGTTCAGATCAAATTATAATCTCAAATTGAGTAATCAAATTAATCAAATTAATCACACTAGCAATTCACACACTGTAGGTACACGACACGACTATTCGGAATGCGCAACAGTTTCTAAACGTGTTCACTGCTTGACTCCCACCGATGAACTCGTTCAGCTCCGGCCGTTCCGAGTGTTATCAGTCGAGCGCCGCTAGGCGGCGCTGGCGTCCCGATTAGTCAACTCAATAACGTATTTCCGATGTGTATGTCACCGTATTATTATGAATTTCGTTAGTTTATAATCTACCGGTATTGTTTCCGTTAGATAATAGACTGTCAAAAAAATGTGAACTGCAAGAAACCATTTACAATTTAACGCACTATTTTTTTATAAGTACTTTATATTATATCCATGGGAAATCGGAAAATTATGAACTGGTATCAACTTGCTTGCGAGGTAACGCACCTTGCGCTAAAACTAAATACTCAGAGCAGCTGCAAGCAACTTGGAAGTAACGCTCGCCGGCCGCCTGCCACGGATCGCTCGCTTCGGTCACGCAACTCACGCGTAGTTGGTAACAGTTCTAACCTAACCCATTTCACCCAGTTCACAATTTTTCGATAGTCTATAATCTAATGGAAATAATACCGATAGATTATAAACGAACGGTTCTCAGAATCTTACGGCGACATATATATTTACTACACCCTCAACCTAAATCCAAAACTACAACAAGAATCAAACTCACAGCTCAGCATCTTCAAAATTAATCAAGCCATCGCAACAGAATTTGCTAAACATTTCCCTAGAGCAAGCACGGGTATATAACACTGAATCATGAACCGATGTGTTCTCACGAATTGCTTTCAAGCTTCTGCAATACCCGCCTATAAATGTAGTAGATGACTAGGGAGAGATAAAGCTGTGAGTACAAGAAAGAGATAAAACTGTAGGTAAAGTCAGGGAAAAAAACCGATCAAGTGCGAGTCGGACACGAAGGGTTCCGTATTCGAACGAGGAAAAAAAATCGAAAAAAAAAACACTTTTCTTGTATCGGTTAATACAAAAGCAGGTCCTTTAATCATTAACTTTATTTAATGTTTATTATTTGTTGTTATATAGAAAAACAAAATCTGTGAAAATTTCAACCGTCTACCTATTACGGTTTTTGAGATACAGCCCGTTGACAGACAGACGGATGGACTAACGGACGGACAGCGGAGGCTTAGTAATAGGGTTCCGTTTGACACTCTTCGGGTACGGAACCCTAAAAAATCAGTATTTTTTATTTCTTTGACAGTTTTATGAAATGGCTATAACACAATAAATTGACGTAGGGTGTCAATTTACTTTGCAATTAATTTCCCTGACCGTATCTATTAGCCAATCAATCTGCCTAGCCTTTTCCCAACTATGTTGGGGGCGGTTTCCAATCTAACGTATTGGAGCGACTGCCTATCGACCTCCACAACCCAGTAACTGGATACGATACCCCTTGGTAAGACTGGTTGACAGACTTTCGGGTTTCTGACGACCCGTACCGACTGTCAAAGAACCACGTGTCTGTAATCCGCGAATGACAGCCGGGACCAACGGCGTACCTTCCGCGGCACGGAGGAGTCTCGATATATTAAAATGGTCACCCATCCACAGACCAACCCCGGCGAGCGTAGCTTAACCTGATGGATCGAACCATGCGGCTGTTGTTCCTTAGCCACGAGTTCCTCCGTACCTATTAGTATTAGCTGGAAAACGTCGTCTGAACATGGAACAGATTTTTTTCGAAAAGGTATTCTTTCTATGTTCTCGATATCAAGAATTCGGGTTTTGTACTGCCAACCCCCGATGAAAATCTTAGGCATAAATTGAATGGAGCTACATGCACGATATCTGCGTAGATTAGGTACACGTACGAACATGACAATATGTATACACACAGTACATGAAATAATGCCCCTGATGACATTGGATACCTCCGATTTGTTTAAGACAAACTAAAATCAATCAATACAAATCTGTGATGAAAAGTCTGGTGTCAGATCTTAATTATTGAACGTTGAATTCTATTGGCCAATCAATTAAAATGTTTTACGAGAGATTAGACAGTTAATTCAAAGAACGGACATTTGGGTTTAATACTTATGACTTTGTGCCCTTGTCCTTTTTGCGTTCCACGCAGAGAGAGAGAGCTGTTTATTGTTTGCAGTGAACAACACAATCGCTTCTATATCCTCGATTGCAGAAAGCCGTCGGAATCTAGGAGATACTCCTTGAGTGTAAAGTGCGAGTGCAATATGCAATAACTACTGCGTCCGACAGTTTGTTGGATAGAAAACCACCGGTACGGCCGCACGTAGTTTGGTAGCTGGGAATGGCCGGCGCGGCTGTAAGCCTTGCGGTGTGCGGTCGGCACCAGATGCGGGCTGCCCAATATCTGTTACTGTATTTATACTGATGATTTTTTTAAGTTAAAATACTTAAAGACAAAATGTGTGACACATGTCGCAAATTCGAACTAATATAATTGATTTAAATTTCGGTATCAGCTGTTGTGTTTTATGTTATTCATCATTCATGCTAGTGCGAGTTCAGCACGTTTTATCAGATAAACTATTAAAGAACATCTACTGCTATCTAGGACCCTAATTAAAAAAGAAAAATGCAGAATACAAGAAATCCAAACAAAACAAAAGATAAATATTGTGCCCATTACTCGCTTCTTTGGATGAAGAGTAAGGAGTTCGAAACTGGGATCACAGAGTAAATTAAACTGTCGGAAGCTATTTACACAACATATTATTAAGGTTACATTGTATATAACACCACAAAGTCAAATGTTAGCCACTGTTGACAGTAGCGAAGACCCTTAAGTTACAGCATGTTAAATTAAGTTTGAGTAATTGGTAACACGGGTCAAAATGTTTGGGCTTATACCGAGTACGAACCTGTTATATATTTAGTGATGTAACGAGGACCGAAGGGTACAACACGGAGTAGTAAACAAATGGAAAGGCGATGTGACGGATATCGGCACAAAAACAGCGTGTCCGTCCGGATATGGTGCACCGCTTCGCTTAGTGCGGTCGACGAGCCAAGTAGGCGGTCAATTCTTTAACTCTAACAAAACAGTCCCTCAATATGTTTGATATGAACTACTGATGAAAGACCTCAGAACTTTGAGCTGGCATGATTCTTAAAAGGTACGCACTTAAGTACTAACTAATAAAACAAACAAACTGCGCCTGTTACGCAATGAGTGTGCCTTTGTAAGACAGATATTTCCTTTTCTTCATACTCCACAAATTCTTTGAAAGAAATTCGAACACCTCTCCATATTTACTTCCTCCATGTCCCCAACCCTTTCGTATAATGTTTCGAGATGTTATTGTGTTCCCTTGATAGACGATAGACGTTGCTAAGGTGACATGAACGTGAGGTGAGAAGGGAATTTTAAGCAATTGTCAGTTATGTAATACGACAGGCTTCTAGGTTTCTGCAAAATTCGTGAGTATATGTACATATTTAAGTATCAACCTACATTTTAGGTTCTGGAATTGTTCATATGTGAGAAGAATGGGGCCTTTCGCATAATGGTCTTTGTAGGCGCATTTCAAAATTTCTACAATAAGAAATGGCGACTTACTCCACGATGCGTAGAATATCTTAAAAAACATATAGAAATAACTAATATGAGACGGTATATTGAAAAAATCAGTAAATATAGCAGAATCATGAAAAAGCCATCTCCTTATTCATCATATTTTGATTTATATACGGGGAAAATATAATTAGTTCTTTGGACAAGTCCCTCACACAGGCTATGTTTTAACTGCATTTTAAGGTATTACTTAAAAAAATCAAATAAAACAGGTAGACATTTAAATCCACAGTTTTAATATCAAACTCAATTTACAAACCAAAAAACGCAAAGAGAAGTCAACACAAAACCTTTATAGGAATTTATTTATCGTCCAGAAATATGGAACAAATATTCTTTCATAAGTGCAAGCCGGCTGTTCGCGTGTAGCGGGAGTGCCACGTCGGTCCGTGGACGTGCCGCCGCATCAGCACTTTTATTACTTACATTTTTCACTGCACATACTCTTCACACTACCTAGTAACGTGCTAGAACTTATAATTTTGCCACTTACTTACGTGGGGAAAATGCAAATTCAGATCGAGTGCTTATTGGGAAACCAATAGAAACAAAAAATCTAACGGTCTATGAATGAAAATATAGAACAATGAATTAATATTTTTACGGAACAAATTCAAGGTGTGTCTTCTCTTTATTCCATGTAACGAATATTTTTAACTTATATTCGCTGTATATTTGAACGAAGCCCTTAAGATTTTCAACCCTTTATTAGGGAAATGTTGAGACAACGTTAAGCCTCTCTTCCAATATAGGCAACGAAGAGGCTTAATCGGACGGATAAGCGCCATCACTCATCTGTATTCTCGCTATGATCGCAAGCCTGTTGGAGAGCTGACCAGCGGAAGTAATAAGTCTTGAGCATATTCAGCTGTGCACGACTAAGCGCCTTACTTAGTACACAAGCCACCCGAATGAAAAATATAAGCCTTATAGTATGCCTAGATTTGTACCCGATTTCAAAGAATCAATCCAATCCCAATCTTCATAAAATCTTTTGCTCTAGGTGTAAAAAAATTATGAAGAAGTCGTTGGAACTTCAATAGAAATTTTTAATGGAATGCTGTCCATCTCGAGTATTTAAAGATTAAAATATTCTCGTAATTACGTATTCTTTTCGATACAAACGCGAACATTTCCCTAATGGTGTCCCTTTGTTTTATCCGTCGACATTAACGCCGAAAGGTTATGAGAGAGGTCCAAGTTCCCCCTCGCACCCCCCTCCGAATGGGCCACGTCCCCCTCCGTGAGTAACATCTTTCACGTCACGTCAAATGTGTCATCTATTGTTTAGATGCGAATTTTATCTTAGCGTGTCGTATTCGATAAAATTTAACGTTTATTTGACTGTATGTAACAGAAGCGCGCCGGTGTGGGGCAGCCCCGGGCTGTCAGCTTCGGCTTACAATATTCATTATTGACAATTTGAATGGAAGAGAAAAATGTCAGACCCGTGTTGTAGGTAATGTAAATATTTGATCAAAATAGAGCGCCAACCCTACCCCGCTGCGCAGATGCGAGATATTTGACAGTTTTAAATTTACTATGTGAAATAGGGGCTTTCGGGGGCCGCGTATATTAATATATTATCCCGCAGATAATACGCACATAAACCTGCCAGTTGTTTCAGAAAATAATCTGCTTGGCCATGCCTTAATTTACAATTTTTCTGCGGGAGTTTTAAATTTAAATTGACTTTTAAAAATGTGGTCCGGATTTTTGTATTAGCATTTTGGGGGGATTAATTTGATTGATGTAGCGTTTTTAGGCAATTGAATTACTTCGTTGCAAGTAGATTAGCAACTATCTAGACAAACGTTATTATAAAAATATCAAATAACCTTAGCAATTTCAGCTAAATACACAACCCTTTCAAAACGGCACGCAATCAGCTGAAACGGTATTCTTCAAGTAAATAACGTTAGGAAACCGCGGCTCACCGTTAATGTCACTATAACCAGCACTTGTTGCGGTAGCCTGATTTATGAAGCAATATTCAGCTTGATAGCAAATTATATAACAATTAAAATTAATTACAATCCTAAAATATTACGTAGTCTAACGCACCTGCCCCGGAAGAAGAAATCACTGTTTGGTATCGTTAAATTTAATTAATCTTCGCTGGAGTATATCGGTAGTTTTTTTTTTTGCGAACTCTACTAATTAACAGCTATATTTTTTCCTCTCTCTACTTCTTCCCAATGCCCTGACAGAAGGGTGAGGTAATCCGTAAGGTTTGTAACGGGACTGACTGACCAAGTTAGACCGGACTTACCGCCTCTTGTAAAAAATCTTTTTAAGTACGTATCGCTATGACCTAATTAAAAACATGATGTATAATGACGACGCTTGGCAAAACTAACGCAATTTGTTATTTTTATTCAAATAACAAAAAAAAGCTACCGTCTCTTGGAACTATCTGCGGTTCTGCGTCTAAGGAACAGGTTTTCTCGAAAAAGTGTGTGTAATTTATGTCAGTTATTAAAAAAAAGATCTGCTGGCAGGGAAGTTACCTATACATTCAAAAGTTCAGCTTAGTGGCATTAATAAAAAAGTGGCATTAATAAAGGCTACTTTTAGTATCTAAATTTGAACTTGGCTCAACATTTTTTTAAATTTACTGCTTTTAACTTAAGTAGAATTAAATTTGCTACAAATGAATAACGTTTTTGGGACCTTTCAAATTACGATTGTTACAGGAAACGCTTAATTAACGTTTTAGCAACTCTGAAGTAAATTAGACTGGGTCAGAAAATGTGCTTTAAAAAAGAGATTCACTGTTGAATTTAGGCGTTTGTCTTTTTTCTTAAACTTATGGGAATGCAATGCTTTGGCGAATACTGGCGCAATGTTATTTAATTTGTAGAAAAATCACATTTTCATTAATTTTGCTATTGTTATCACGCAAACTAGCAGCCTAATGAGATCATTGACTACACGTATTATAGAAGAATATACGTGTACCATCTTCAACATAGTTCAAACTCAAACTCAAAGCATTTATTGCAATTAAACAATTTACAGGCACTTTTGAATTTTCAAAGAGTCTGTCAGTTAATTAGATAGGTGAAGTTAGTTGCCCATTCCAAAACGTAGATCTCTATGGAGAAGAACGGGCAAGAAACTCCAAGGACACTCTTTTATTTAAATATAGATATTACAAAATCCTGGGTACATTATTCTTAATGTACCTACAAAAAATAATCAAAAGCAATTAAAAATATGAGGTTATTCAAAATAAGCCCTGGCAGATAAGAGATGAGAAGTCTCAACTGTCGGCGCCCGTTCACGAACATGACGCGTGGTTCACCACCATCCAACCATTTCGTAGGGAATCGTCAACAACATAGCACACTAACAATCAGTTCTTAGGGCTTCCTATTTTTTTTAAAATAAATATGTGTACATCTTTTATCTCGCTTTCCTGCAATAAAAATCTGAATCTAAATAATCAAATCTGTGGGAGAGATTTCGTGAAAAGGGACGGAAGTGTGTCACAGGAAGCCGGTGAAGCGCGCGCTGTTTGATTAAATCAATGAGCGCGCACGGTGCTAGAGTTGGCTATCAGAAACGACCTTGACGAGACCCCGCCCCTTTAATGTTGCTTATTTTAAGGTGAGATGTCAGATGTTAGACATCATATGCGACTACTGTAAGGCACGGTCGTTTTGTTTTAACCGTTTATTGTTTTTTTAGTTCTAGTTCACTTCATGAAGTTTCTCACTTCCCAGAAAATAGTAACTGTCTTTACGTCTTTACATACAAGTATTTAACTTAGGTACACGTGCATCGATACTGAGAGCTAAACCTGAATTCACTTACTCTTTAAAGGTGCTTCACACTAAACCTCTTAAAGGCGTGAGGTGAGATATTTTTCGTAGTTTTATTTACCTTTTCAATAGAATGTCGTGGAAACTTAGCTTTAAAGGTTTTGAAACTTCTGCATGTAGCAATAATGCACGTTTATTTTATGCAAAGGCATAAGAAATGGCTTACTAAGAAGTGGCTGAAAACCAGTATTACGGCTCGTTAGATTGCTGACCGCTCCTCTAGTATTCTACTTTAGTTCAATAGGCTTTATAGAAACTGGAAGTCTTTTGAGAAGTCGTGGCTATATTTACTCGAGACATCATATTTTGCAACTGAATTGAATATTTTCAATTGTAAAAATAATTGCATACTAGCTTTTGCCCGCGACTTTACCCGCGTGAAGATCGGAAAATATCCTACGGGAACGTTCTACCGGGATAAAAAATATTAAGCCCTTTAAGCGTGGAAGAGTAACAAACAAATAAACTCACTTTCGCATTTATAATATTATTTAGGATATTGTAAATAATATTAGTCCTTTATATCTGTACTTTTTTTAATTGAACTATTTATAAGGCCGATCACATGCCTATTACAACTAAAATTCTATTTCAATATTCAATACCTTTGACATTCTTCTACGTACGTACATTTCATAATAGAAGAGTTTCGAAGCTTAAGCTTAGCTTTGCGCATTGCATGAATGCACGTTTGTACCTGCTATTTGGCCATGACATCGAGTTCTTAACATTTATATCACAGAACAGACATCTAGTAGTTAGATACGTTCTTATGCACTTCGGTACCTAACTAAAGAAAACTGAGATACTTCATTGATTTTCAATGCTATTGGCATATATTCTGCATTCGATTTTCAAAATCGTACTTCGGTGTCTGCGCTCGGTGCTTGGTGCTTGCAACACGCCGTGTTCGAGTTTGCGACAAGTCAATCGTCATCCTGAGGATGCCTCGTTGAGAGGTGAAACACGTGTCGATTTCTTTCAAGGTCTTTTTAAGACTCTTTAGAAATAGCTAGGCGGAACAAGTTACTAAATATATCCTCTTCTATTGCATTTTATAATGGATTTCCGCAAGGTCACGCCTGAATCAATTAACTATCTAGTAGGTACTTCAGTTCTTCGAAGCTCGCATGGCACGTTCCTAACTGTTACCTAGACATAGAGTTCTTACTCGTAACATCTACTTAGGTCACTTTACACCGCGCTTATTACCCAGTACCCACCACCCAGTTTCCCGTCTGCGACTGACCGTTCCACTTCAGCTTAATGTCTTTTGAAACACAGCGGACTGGAGCATTAAAGGCTCTTTCTACATAATATTCGGTAGCATATTGCTGAATTTAGAGCAGCAACTGAAGGAATTGGTTAAGTTTGGTCCTTTGAGCTTTCCCGTTTAGTATTTTGGGAGTAAATAATAACGATCTTCTTATTTATTTCTTTAGAATAGAAGATTATACTGATTATTGTCTGCCATATAGAACCCAAGTACAAAAACAAAGCTTCACCATAACGCACAAGAGACAACTTATAAAGCTAAAAAGCAAACATTAAACGAAATTCATGTAAACTTTGTAACTACTGACATAATAATTCACGTTCACACCATTACAATATGAAAACTAAATTCGTGCAAATGTATGCCGAGTGCTTTTTGTGAGAGAACGTATTACAGGCTTGATACCGTAATTCAGTCCGTCAGGTGCAGATGCTGCCAACGACTCCAAGCGATTAACCCATTTGAGGGCACGAACCACCAACCAGCCAGTTGAGAAAGACCTTCCAATAACCTCACGACCATCGTTTCACCCCCCTTACAACCATACGAACGAGGGCGGCGGGGAAGCTCAACCTAAGATGGTGTTTCATCGCGCAGAAATGGAATGTTTGTGCCAATACTTGAATATTATTGATATTGCACTTAAATATTTGAATATCAAAATCCCGTGGGTGTTTACTCTGACACAGATATATAGATTCCTATATTTGTTCGCAGGTAGCAAAATGTCATTTATTTAAACACTGTAATGTGTGTTTGTAATGCAAACACATGAATTCAGATGGAATAAATTTTACACGAATTCTCATTAGTTAAAATGTTTAATAAAAATAAATGTATTAATTATTGTGAATAAAACTTTTCAATAAAAATATTTGTGCATTTTATGCTAGCTGATTTGTTATTCACGAAATAATTCACATTCATTCTAAATCGCTTGCCTAGAAGAAAATGGATGGATGAGCTTGATGCCTTTAGACCGGATTTTTCCACGATACTTTATGTCAGAAAAGAGTGAAAAAAAGGAAGACTTGCTCTGCAGTGGACAATATAGACTAAAAATAAATAAACAATTATAATGTAAATAAGACCTTGCGAGACGGTTACTTTAGAGCTCTAGTGACAACCTCAGTAAACCCTCAAGAAACCTATTTTTTTTTTAATCATTGAATGTACCTACTTATTTCTTTAGAAATCTCATAACATTAATTTGTTCTATCTGTCACCACGTAATACTAACACGCTAAAATATCACATCAACAATAGTGGACGGGGTAAATGAGACAGCATTTTATCATTTCATCCGCTTAGTTGGACGCGTTCGGACGCCTCGACCCGCGTCACGAAGGCTAAGCCAGTTGACAAGTTCCACCAATATGTCGGAGGGATAACGCAAGATCTAATATACAACTAAATTAATTAGAAACATCCTCATGAATAAAATAGTTGCGATTGTTGATAAATACGAGGTTCGGGTTTGTCAGTCCTAGAATATTCTGATGTGAGGGCTTGTGAGGCAATCAAGTTGGATAGTTAATGTCTATTTTTATTTTGAAGAAAGAATTACATAATTACATAAAAGTATTTGTAGTTAAATCCTGAGTAATAGGTACATCATAATATTAACGAAGAGGGTTCAAGTTGAGAGGGTTACAAGAGGGCTTAATATTTTTTTCTACTCACTGTATTAATCACGTTAGAATTTTATATTTTGATAAACTTCAACTACTTTAATTTTCCACCGAAATATACCTAAGTAGGTTGAGCTAAAAACATGAAATAAAATTTTCCGAGACATTAATTTTGTTGAAATGTGTAACATTTGGGAATATTCTGGAGGGAGTTTTGCAAGCGAGTCCCTTGTCAAGTCGCACTCGCCGAGCTCAACCGACCAAATTTAATTTAAACGCAACACCCACTACATCGTTGCACTGCCTTTACTGGAGAAATATTTACGGAGTTGGTTTTATACTGGGCTACCTAAAGCGTTTTTATGACTGCCATTTTAGAATTCTATACAGATTTTGAGACTTGGAGCTTGTGGCTAAGTAATAACAGCCGCACGGATCAATCCATCAGGTTTAGCTAAGCTTGACGGGGTTGGTCCGTAGATGGGTGACCATCTTTACAAAACGGGAGTCCTCCGCGCCTCGAAAAGTACGCTAAGCCGTTGGTCCCGGCTGTCATTCGTGAATCATTGAGAGTCGTTACGGGTCATCAGAAAGCCAAAAGTCTGACTACCAGTCTTACGAAGGGGTATCGTATTACCCAGTAACTGGGTTGTGGAGTCAGACAGATAGGCAGTCGCTCCAAGTAAAATACTGGAATTCAGCTGCATCCGGTTACACTGAAAGCCGATCCTAACATAGTTGGAAAATAGCTAGGCAGACCGATTTTGCAATCAAATAATATAATACATGCAAAGTAGGGTCAAAATCCAAGAAAGGTCTTAGCCCAAATAATCGTTTGTACCACGTAGTTCAATTCAATCTTTAACTAATAATATTTGATCCTTGTATCAAAAGACCGAAGAGGCAAACCTCGCCCAACTGACCTTCAATTTAAATTCGATACAACAGAGTTCGCTCATTCGATTAACACGAACAACTTAGTTTTAAACTCAGTTTTACAGTTCGATAGAAACTGCGAAACTAGCTATGATTTATTATATACAGTTTTCGCAGTAGTTACTCAGATTTATAGTTACAAATTGGTCTATCAAGACGTTTAAACAACTTCCGCACGCAGGGGCTAATTTTACGGTCCGCGATCCTCCTCTGTAACTTAAGCAACTAAATGTAGTTTAACTAAATATGGTTGATAGTTATAGTTTGATATATTATTTGAATTGGTTTGAAGATTTTGATTAATTCTGCGACTTTTAATTGCTCGTTAGTGAAGCTTCTGCCCTTGTTCCGCGTTTACTATTTTTGATACATAACTTGTTATTCATGCATCATTTATTTTTTAATCTGACTCAAGGTTGAGAACGGTACATAAAAACTGTAAAAGAATTTTAGGGTGACATTCAACCTAATTTTTTTTACATGATCATGCGAAAATAAGTGATGATAAAATTGAGCCTACCCTACCAAATTTGCATCAAAAACATGTACCCATTGAATGAAAATAATGGGAACAAAGTTTGGTAATCTTACGGCCGCCAGAGCCGATTTGAAAAATCCTTGACATGATTGATAGCTCTCAAACTTTTGGTGCAAATATCCCATCAGAGCAAACGGGATGAAATCGCGAAACGTGCTTGATAAAGAAATCTACAATAACATTCTTGTAGTGAAAGGAAATTGAGGAAAAATCTCTGTAACCCTTATAATTGGTTTCCTAAATGTTTATTTCATATGTTTGTCATATTTTAGGTGCATACTCTAAAACGATGCTAAAGTATCTTTATTTATGTACAGATTTGAGTTAAGGATTGTATGAAACTGTATTTGTTTTAATTTTCATAAGATGAGATTCATATTTGAGCAACATTGTAATAATAATTTGAATTCATATTTTTAAGTGAATTTTTGGTAAATCCCGGGATTGCTCCTTTAGTTTTGAACTAAGCCCTCAATAAACCTAATCCCAACTGAGCAAAACGCAGTTCAAATTGAATTTCATTCTTAAATGTCAATTTGCTGAATATAATTACAAAAATATTATCCCGTGTCAAATTCACAAGCCCACGTCCCCTCCTAGACATAGTTAACTTATTTATACCGACACGCAGCAACGTTATCGAATCAACGAGTTAGCAGTTTTGATCCAGGTATAACAATGTTAGTCCCAGGTGCGAGGTAAAATTAAACTCTATCCTAAAAAGGTTTTGTAAGCAAAATAAAATTGGTCGAGGTAAAGGGTCGGGAAGGATGGCCCACAATGATTACTGTAAGGTTTCCCGAACGTAACCGCGCCCCCAACCTTGAATACTGATCAGAATTCAGCGATGCTGATTGATTCCAATTTTTTTCGTGTAGCAGATTTCGGAAATCTATTTTATACTTTTGGTGAGATCCCAATTGTAGCAGAAGGGAGGTCGATTGAATTTTATATTATGGCCTTGTTAATTCTTTGACCTTTTGTGCTCAAAGGCGTGGTGTTATTTGATAAAAGCGTTGTGTTCCAAGAACTGTTTTATGTTTTGTATAGTAATCATTCTAATATTTTACGTCATATATTATTTAATTATTTGCCATAAATATTCGCAGAAAACGAAAGTATTTTCGAACTGGTACCGATCCTATTTCTGCACCTAATGAAGTTATGGTATTTTATTGCAAATAAAACACGAAACACGATGTGACGGGAACTTCTCTATATGTATAAAAGGCCCGTCATATATCCTTATTGTTGCGATAGAAGCAAACTATGATGTACAGCGGTATCTGACGAAAAATGTCAAAACAAACGTTTGCCTGAAGAGAATTAAACTTCCTTTGAGCTCATGACTAACTTAATTAAAAGATAGTTAATTGATACAGGCGTGACCTTGCGGATATCCATTATGGAATGCAATTGAAGTGGATGTTGGTGCCACACCAAGCACCGAGCGCAGACTGCGCTCGGTGCTTGGTGTGGCACCACGCCGAGTTCGAGTTCACAACAAGTCAATCGTCATCCTGAGGATGCCTCGTTGAGAGGTAAAACACGTGTCGATTTCTTTCAGGGTCTTTTTAAGACTCTTTAGAAATAGCTAGGCGGAACAAGTTACTAAATATATCCTCTTCTATTGCATTTTATAATGGATTTCCGCAAGGTCACGCCTGAATCAATTAACTATCTAGTACTTCAGTTCTTCGAAACTCGCATGGCACGTTCCTAACTGTTACCTAGACAAGACCTACACTTTAAAAATAGCTAAGCGGAACAAGTTACTAAATATATCCACTTCAATTGCATTTTTTAATTAAATGAATAAAAGAGAAGAAAATAGTTTCTAACTTCGCCCTTTGGCAAAACAATATCGGTTTTCTGCTTATTGTTTTTTAGTTGCGTGGAGTTTGGAGATTACATAATTGAGTATTCTTCTCCAAGAACGTTTTTCTTCATACTCCTTTATCTTTAATCTTTGGAAAGTTTATTGTACGTTACCCGTGTTTAACTTATTTTGCACGTAGTACGTGAACAGCATCTTCATTGAGCTAGGCTATGAGAGATCATGGAAAATGGTTTTTTTATGGTTCACACGGATTTAAAGAACTTTTTATGGGCTCATAAGTAAGGAATAAAATCAGAAGAAATATAAAATAAATAGTATGGATAAACAAGTTTACGACAATATTAAACTTAACCAGTTTCTGGGTTTGCTCTTCATTGTGTCTCGTACTAACTGTACTCTGTATGTAAGAATAATATATTATATTTAGCCATATTCTTGCTGCGACAACTTCAAAGTTTACAATATACGGGTACCGCAAGTACCTAGTTATCTATCTCTTAGCTAACTTGGAAACTTGCTCACTATGATAAGCTGTTGCCGCACACTGGATTTATTTAATAGGAACTCGACAAAACCTGCAAATGTGAGTTACAGAACCTTTGTGTCTCAGTTCCACTTTCTGTTAAGTACCTATGTGGAATATTTTTTAGATGAGGTAGTTTTCACATTATACAAGAAAATTGCATTACGTCATTTTCTTGAATTCTTTGCAAATGTGGTGAATGTGTGTATGTTAAGGACCAATATTACAAAACAAATAGACGTCCCAAAGAAAAAAATCAGGCACTGACGCGTAGCCGTCGTAGCGCGTAGCCGCGTAGACAGCGTAGACATCTTTGCGTCGGCTACGCCGTAGCACCTTAGCACCATTTATACCCGAATACAGCGTAGCAAAGAAAGGGTTACGACTTTATTAAAGGAAAATTCAGATCTTTTCACCTCATAAAACCAAATAATTACAATCATAACGAAAATGTAATACAAAACAATCCTGCAATTAATGTCAAACATAATGAGTTAGATAAGGCGGTTTTACCCCGGGGTATTGTGCAAAGTGTACACAATTCATGTTAATGTAATGTTATTGTACTCACACTCGCCTCTGTAATATCAGACGTGTACAGAATATTCAGTGTGTAGTCGTTAACGAGCATTAAAGACATTAAGAAGTTACACTTTTAGTTTAAAATAGAGTAAGTGTGTAGATGTATTGACTTAATCTTTTTTGTAAATCTGTCCGCAATTAATTGATATAATGGATGAAGTTTTGGTTTTATTTTTGCACCTACAGTTTTCAGTTAGATCATCGTATTATTACTCACCTATTCGGCATACTTGCAGAGCTAAGAATGGAAACCTGCACCGTTGATATATTACTAAACTATTATGATGAAGAGAAAATATTCGTTTTTTGTACGTTGGTTTGTAAACTAAAAAAAATATTCAACCGATATAAAAAAATACTTTTAGAAGACTACATTATCAGCGAGTAACATGGCGTTTTATTTTTATTTTTTTATTGTAGGTCTCTGAGAAAATTGCAAAAATCAAAAATTTGCCTTTAAAAGTTATTATTTGGCGTGCGCTGCGAAAACTATTGATGGTACATAAAATAATGTACTACGTGTCTAAAGTACTCATCATTACTCACAAAAAAGTCCGCGAGGAAAAAACTGCGGATAAATAACCGTTTTTTTTTAATTCAAATGAGTCAATCAAAACACGGGTAAAATCGAAAGATAATAGTATCATAATCAATGTTGATCATCATCACACTATGACCCTCCGACATTCGCACGGACGTAATAAAATCGTGGCGGGATTTTATCGCGCACTGGATTTACAACTCTCGGATCCATCGCGCTGGGACGTACTCTCGTCCCAGCGCGTTGAAAAAAAATACTGTTGGATTTTCAACTCTCGGCGCCAAGCAGAGCGTTGAAAATCCAGTGCACGAGCAAGAGAGATGCGAGTGGATGATGAGAATGAGTTTACAGTTTGCTAAAATGCTAAACTTATAAATTTCACCCAAATTACAATACATGAATTAAATCTATTATTAGCTATATATAACTTGAATTAGTCACTTTCACTAGACACTGGTGTAACCTGTGACGAATCCAGGAGTAAGCTAGAAAAGTTTCTTAATTCAACCGCCTCTTCTCGTGGCTGTTTCGAGTCTCTAGTGTGTGGCGTCGGATCGACGACGGGGGCCGCGCGTTGTGTACGCGCCAGCGGCGCCGGAGGCTGCGTCTCGTAGTCCGACTGTAAATTAGCGCTCCTCTGCCGACGACGACAAATCCACCGACACCACAGATAAACTACGACTGCTAGTACTGCGCACGACAACAACACGTAGATTGCTGAATATTGATGGATATGGTGACTTGAAATTTCTGAGTTCAAGGCGTTTTCTCAGTTCTTTGATGTGCCGCAATGAGGTTTCGTGATCAGTGATGTTGATTTCAAATTATGGCAAGGTGACGTTGATGATGTGGTTGATAGGTGCGATTTGCGATGAGGTTTAATTTCCGAGTATCCCAGTTTGTGTGAAAAAACGGTAAAGTCTTCTCCTTTAATTACGTAATCTGAATCCAGTGCTATAACCCCGGCCTTAGCGATTTGTATTGCGATAATCTGATGCTCGAATATGATACGAAGTGCATACTGCCCGCAACAATAATAAAGGTAAGTATTTAAATATATTCAATAAACCATCATCTTTGGCTATCCACTAAGCGAAAACGTAGTAACAGCGCCGGCGGCCGACGCGAAGGAACAACAAAATTTACGCGCACGAAGTCCCGGAGCTTGTGTTAATATAAACTCGTATTCTTAAACTGCATGCAAATTTTCTTTAAAACGCCTTTCCTAATTCCACACCAAAACAACAAATAACGAATTCTTGTTTAAAGCAAATGCAAATCAACATATACTACTACATTATTTTTCGAGAAAAAGACTTCAATTTCAATCCATTGTATCAACCCAGAGCTTATAGGCTAAACCAAAGCCCCTTTGTTTCACAAGCCCGCATCTAAACGAATTTTCCTCAACAATACCCGAAGGAAAGGCCGAAGCCTCCCGATTCGTCACGAACTGCCCATTCTCAACAACTTTGTATGTTATCCTAAAGAAAACATTACAGTTCAAACACGTCTTGTCTTAAGACTCTGAGGTAACGGTAAACAACACTCTACGCTTTGAAAACATACCTGTATGCTTAGGAAAATAAAGCTTGATTTAAAGAAATTCGTAGTAAAAAATATCTGCCCAGGAGCAATGAAGGGTGCCGTAGTTGGGATGAATTATCCCAAAAAGAAACTTAAAATTGTAGTTGTTCTCCCATACATCGATATATGATACGGTCAATTCTCCAACTGCAAAAGAATGTAAGTTTGTAATCGCATTTTTTTTTTATATTATAAAACTACAAATTCATGATTTTCGGACTTTTCCTTAATTTGTGCTGTGAGACCTTGCTTCTTGCCAAATTTTCGTGATTCTAGGTCAATGGGATCGTCAGTACCATAACGGTTTACACGAGTTAAAAGAAATAAAGAGACCTGGATCCGTCTAAAAATAAAACCTTTCGATTGTTTCGTAATTTTCCCCTTAGTTCGGGACAGCCCAACCTATTTGATGAATTCTTTACTCACTGCAATTTTATGCAACACACTAGCGAGTATGTTATCCGTATGTTCAATAATTGTTTGAGTTTCAAACTCGACACAAGTTGTACAGAAAAGCATACTGTCGATGTTTGTTTTCGCTAAACATTCACGCAATATGTTTCAGTAATAAATTATTATGAAGACGTACACATATTTGAATAACAAAGTCTTCACCAGACATAATTTTGATTTTCGAACACAAACTCCTGTCACGTTTTCCCGCCTAAAGTGGTGGCAGCCGCCATCTTGGAACGTGACGTTGACGGCTGATGAGCGCGCGTTGACGTTTCTCTATTTAAATATCGCGCCTCCTTTATTCGCCACCTATTTTGTTTTAACAAATAGGGGATCTAATTTATTGTGTGGATCCTTTGTTGCCTGGTATAATCAACGCAAGCGTTTGCTTTGTTTCGAACTTGGTGGGATATCAGCAGTTATAGTATTATTGCAGCATGCCTGGTTGCGGCCAAGGCTTGTTTAGTACTTTTCTATAATAATGCGCAGAAATTAATTATAAATTCCAGAATCATTATCATCAGACAAACAATATAAAGTTTCACGCACCAATATGTTCATTTGTTGCTTTTTAAACAGTTCTATTTACAAGCCTTATTTTATAAAATCTTTGTAAGGTACCTCCTTGGTTGCCATGTTCCGAAGTAAGAAGTTCGTTCTATTTTTAAATTACACGACAGATATGATTGTAATAGCAATTTATTCGGCCGCTCAAGTATGAATTTTCACACTAACATTGCCGGCCGCTGCTCGCTTATATTTGACCAGTACAGCATTTTCGATTTATCTCGGCGAATATTGTCAAAAAAATGCTCGAATTTCCAAGCATTTTTAGAAAAAATGGTTTTCTTGCACGATATATTTAAATTACCTGGCAGATTTGAATGCCTGGAGGGCGCTGTTTTGATTTTTATTTGATGATTTCAGTGTAAATTTAGTTAAACGCTAACATATGATTTCTAATATCTCTTCTCTTCTAAATCTGTGCCTGCTGTGATACCATGGACACACCTACCATGGTATCATAGCGGGCTCAATCAGAATATCAGCGCTGCGGTATTTGTTTTTCAAATATCGAACATTATGCTGAGATGGAGCCTTTTTGGCCTCGCACAGTTCTTCTTTTTTGTTTACACAAATTAAAAAAAAAAAATTAATATGTTTTTCTGAAATTGTTATTGTTTTTATAATTTTCTTGGTTTTAATGTTTTATTTCCTGTGCGTGTCCCAAAAAAAAAACTTTCTTTCTTTCTAATAATTTAAATTGTGTTATATAACATACATATAATTCACGAATGAAATATGTTTTTGACCCGGATTATTAAACATAAAATGTAGGTCAACTTCTTATAAATAGCCCATTTCAAATCCAGTCACACAAAGTCACAAACAAGGCAACGATAAATCGAAAAAGCCGTTCTTTATCCAAGCTTTTTGTCTTGTCTACCAGTCAGTTACAATCGAACGCAGGAAAAGTAACAGGATATCCTTTTCAGGTCACGTATGAGCCCGCCACGTAGATAACAGTGGGAGCGATACACCTTGATATAAAACAGGAATAATTCTCACTTCATTGTAGTAGGTAGTTTATATTAAATTTATCCGACATCTGTTCCTGACACTCTCTCAAACACGTTCGGAGGCAGCTCGCAGCGCTTGGGAAAATTAGTTGCCTTTAGTTCTGAGGCACCTACCTACCTTGGTCTCGAGAACCCAAAAACAAAGGATCGTTAACGCAAATTACGCCCAGAAATTTAACGAGGACGTACGTAATTATTCTGATATAATTCAGAGCACATTCATTAAGTTGTCATAATTACCAAGGTAGTTACTACCCCTTACGTATTCTAAGGAATGAATTATATTTATGTACCTCCTTCTCAAGTTTTCGTTTTAATGTTTACGTAGACTATTATACGGCCTTATTTCTTATTAAAACATAAAATAATAATGAGCAAACTTGAGCTCTTTAGTTTATTTTTAAACGGAGAAGCAGTTTGGAATAAATGAGAACCTTAGTACAAAAACCGCGGTAAAATATAGCATGTTAGCACAGACCTCATTATTCCGCGATTTATACCGAGCCCTCCAGAAAGCGAACTAGGGACGCGCACTTGACCTGTTTTTTTCATAAACAATACCGCATTCTGTCCTGTAGAAAAGGGTAAAGGATAATAAATTCCTTTTAGCAAAGGCAGTTGATTTACGAGAACTCACAATATTCAGATTATTTGGGTGCTTGTGGCATTATTTATGAGCTAATTTGCATTAAAACAGTTTTTATTCTGAGATTTATTTTGAGAAAGCTTTTTGTGTCTGCGTAACGAATGTTAATGACTAATTGACTGTGTTACAGTGACAGCCCATCGTTCAAGTTACTCGGCCCCAAAAAAAACGCTGCTGGAAACTGCTGATAAGCATGGAAATTGCTGATAGCCATAAAAGTGTATCAGCAATTTTGAAACCCATACTTTAGCTTCACGTCGACCAATTTTTACATAAAATATTCAACCGGTAAGCACTTCAATCCTTCAAAAACAAAAGTGCTGAGATTCAACAAAATCGAGGATAAACATTATAATATAACATAATATAACAGTATAATGATATAAGTACATATATTTAAATAGAGTAGTGGTGGTCCTGTGGTACCGGCCGCGACTTACGAGTTGTATGTCGTAGGACCTTGAGAGACGCTTTACATACTTTTTATAAATTATTTCATCACCACTGCTCTCAAAACGGTAAAGGAAAACATCGTGAGGAAACCGGCATGTCCTAGAACCAAAAATTCGAAGACAAATGACATCTACCAACCCGCACTGGACCCATGCGTTGGATTACGGCCCACTCCCTCTCACAGAGAGAAGGCCTGTGTCCCAGCAGTGGGAATATACATGTGTTGCAGTATATTATACTATTTTATACACTTAATTGATTTATTTTTACGAAAAGTGAAGGTTTCGTAAAAATAAACCAATTAAACTCCGATTCCATTTTACTGAAACCGCCTTTCAGCATTCCCTGAACAAAGCTTCAGAACTCTTAACAAAAAGTGCCTTTCGTAATTAATAACGCGTTCCCTTTTAGTGGCTAATAAAACAGGGATCGCCAACCCTTACTTCGATTATAGTCATTCATGGTAATCGTCGATCGTCACTATAGTTGTATATGTAAAGGACTCGGGAGGATAATTGGTTCGCATTAAGCCTTCTTCCCGCCTGCCCCGGACATTGACTTACTGAAGGGCCGTGCCGACTCAGCTTTTCCCTCGCCGACGCTCCTAGTCATCATTTTTTTTTTATAACGACGCCTGTTTTTAACACTACGATCCTTGTTTAATAGCGGCCCTCGTATAAAAAACGTTTTAGCTGAAAATTATGGGATTATTCGAAGGACGTTTTTGGAGAATTTTGGTCCTGAGATCCGCGTTATTGGTCCTTTGTGGAAGTTAATAGGTAGGAAGTCGAGTAGGCCGGAAAATTCCATTAGAGAATTCATTGTGCGATTGCAGATCTCAAGCATACGTGCCATTGTTCCCTTAACCTATAGGGGATGTAAATGAAGATAATTTCGGTACCTGTAATTGAAGACTTGATAAATTTGCTTATAATCTTTGAAAGATCATTTCGTTTTAAATCGCTCTAGATAATTTTATTATAAAAAGTAATCTACACAGCCTGCGTCTTTTCTAGAATATTACGTGTTTATTTTTATGAATAAAAGTTACGGGAGAATCAGCGGGGAATGCTTAGCTAAAATCCAGACGGTTACAGTTTACGACCCTGTATTTTACGAGGCGTATTTTTTGAACCAGCTATATAACGTCTCTGTAGGTATTTCAATTTTCTTTATGTTTTATTCTTATTTTTTTCCGCTTGTTATAGATTTATTCGTGATATACAAAGAAAATAGTAAAAAACAACGTTATATTATCGTAAGGGTTTTTGATATACCTAATTAAACCTCACTTAAAAGGTTATTTTTACACGCCTCTGCGACTTGGCATCGGCCCCATGTAAATGTTCAGGACCCCGGGGCCCAAGAAATATCAAAGACAAATAAATAATATTAATAATACCAGCCTGTTGTTGTTCCAATGCAGGGCAAAACACTCTTAGCTCAAAGTTAAATACGGTTATAAAATCGTTCTAAGTATAAGAAGTATATAAAAATAATTACAGTCACACGAGAATATAGTTAATGTTATAATCATAAATTTGTAGACTTGAACATCTAATCGAAAGGAAAATTAATAGTCATGAAAATTAAACTCGCTAATTATTAATCGTAATTAAATCGAGAAGCCTCTACGTGCATTATGGTTTATATAAAGTTTGATAGCAATTTGTGCTTATGTTATTCAATATTTGTGTAATCATACAAGTTATACCCAAAGTTACATATTGATAGCATAATATATAACATAGGTATTGACAGACAACATAATAAGTATTATAAAAGTTATATTTCAATAATAATTATATTTCAATGAAACCACTCAATTTACTGCTTATAATTGTCGTTTTATTATTTGCTCTAATCTCTATTCTATTCCATTTTTTGTTATGGCAAGCAAAGCCGATGTCGACCATTCTGCCAATGTCTAAGTGAATTTAAAGTTTGAGAAACGGTGTTTGTGGTTATTTAACGTCGATGAAATTATAAAATAATAATAACATTGAATGCAGAATTAAATCATTATTAATTGCAACAGGGGAACCAGTCAGTATAACCTATGATGCCAATTACGATAACCTAACCTCTGTCGGAGACAGGCATATCACACTACACATAGAAGTCAAGACATCAACGCCAATCGACACACTCCATTAACTTTCGAGACACATTTCCGCGTAACAAACCCACGTAACCACACTTACAAATCGTAACTCAACCATGAAATGCCAAGAAAACAGCAATTTTCCGCGATAACGACATCAAAAACGAAATAAAAACATTGAAAGTAAGGTTATTTTACTGAAACAAAACTTTTGAAACAAACAACATTTTGTACTTACTTGCAACCAGGCGGAGGTAACGTCAGGCCGCACATCGAAAACACGAAAAAATCGTCAACACCGAAATACATTGATATACATCATGACACAAACGTAGTAAGTGTAGTAACCGAAGCACATGTAGAGGCGTGCCGTAAGTTCGCCGGTGCACGCGGCCGCACTCAATCAGCTGATCGCGTAGGACAGTTAATCAATCGGCAGTGGGCCGGCGAGGGGCTGAGTCCAAGCGCGGTTGCCACACGACCTGAGTGAAGAACCTCTTCCCATTGACACTAGTACTGGAGGGTTGGATACGAGTCGGCGGCGGCATTTTCGAGCTCCAAGCGGGCGGCCCCGCCGCACTCGCCGCCACACTAATCAGTAATCGTTGCTGGAGGGAGGCTGCGTCGCTCTCGCCCTCGTCCCTCCCCTCCCCCGCCGCCGCGTACCTCGCCCCGCTCTCACACCCCCGCGCGTAGCCTACTACATCCGAATCGGAAGACGGGAAATTCGGTAAAATAAGGAAATTTCTGCCTTTTAATTTTTCGTGAACTTTGAATATAAATCGGCGCTTTTATGTAAATCACGGTTCATTTAGAATACGTTTTTCAGTTTCCTTATTTTGTCACCTGCTTCGATCATTACGAGAAAATTGGATGAAAATATCAAGAAAGAATTTACGGAAATCCGTCAAAGTTGCTTTCTATTCTTTATCAATAAAGCTGATTTAATGTAATGCGGTAGAAATAAATCAACACAGCCACGACTGCACTTTCTGCGCATTACCCCAAAACCGCCTACTCTATGACGACGGAGCCAAATTTTCAGGGGTGACACACTCCCATTAAATATTCATTCGTGGATTGTAAATTAGTGAATTCTCAGAGATAACAGGGCGCCTCGGGAGGCGATAAGGCCCGAATGAGACCGACACTTACCGTGGATTTAACCAGTCTTGGGTAGACCGCGATCACTCACGGTAGGCTGAGCATACACCGATGCTGCTAATGGTGATTAACTGATAAACTTTAACACAGTTTCGAGAGGTGTTTAAGAGGATGGAGATAGTAAACAAGATTTATTAAGTAGTATAAACTTTCGAATAAAAGTATGAAAATTGTGAATCTTGTAAAATTACTCTCAGAAAACATAGTAATAAGTTATTTCTATCTAAATAAATCAGCAAGAATCTAAGGAACAGTAAATAGTCAGCCAGTTAGAAGTTAAAGCTATATTTTCCATGTCTTACCTACGTAATATAAATAGTGTAATTAAAGTTAACTAATACAGTTAATTAAAATAAAGAGATTAAACTGACTTACATAATTAACTTGAAAAATTTCTGACACTTAATTTAACACGTTGACTGCCAACCTACGAGTATACTCGTAGTACAAGATCTGGGCCCCACTGCCAACTACGAGTATTCTCGTAATTGATTGTATGCAATTTCTAACGAATTCTAGACAAGTGGCAGTGAAAGGAGGGCGGGGTTACATTTTTTGGCATTTGAAATAAAACATTATTTAATCAGAAAAAAAAGTTTCATAGAAATTTTTTTGGGTACATCACTGTGAAATCAAAAAGGAGTGATACATTTTAAAATAATTTTCTACGCATAAGGCAGGTTTTTCAGGACATACCGGACAGTAATAAATTGTTTCTTTGCGTTTTTTTTCTTTTGTGCAGACACGACACGGTTTCGTTGGTTTCTGTTTTTTTTTTTGTGTGGGTGGTAGACGCTCTAAATAATGTAGTACTTGTAATCCTTCTCGATTTTTCTGCTCGTGATGACTATACTTTCCAAATGTTTCGCCTAAAAGATGTTTTATGACTTCATCTTTGAACGAAAGGGCATCCAAATAACGGCAGCAACATAACGGCCGCCAAATAACGACCGCTAGATAACGGCCGCCAAATAACGGCCGCCAAATAACAGCCGCCACATAACCGCCGCCACTTAACCGCCGCCACATAACGGCCGCCACATAACGGCCACCACATAACCGCCGCCACATAACCGCCGCCACATAACAGCCGCAATCTTACGGCCAAATAACGTCAACCAAATAACGGCCCCCACATAACGGCCGCCAAATAACGGCCGCTAGATAACGGCCGTCAAATAACGGCCGCTACATAATGATCGCGAACGAAGTGTCGCGAACGCTGGGGACCGGAGCAATCGCGCGGCGCCCGCAGTTGCACATTGACAGAGCAAGGGAGCGCACTTTTTCGCGCCAAATTATCTACGACTATACTCGTAGATTGGCAATAGGTAATAAAAATCCTATCTCATTGCCATACTACGAGTTAACTCGTAGTTTGAACTAGGTTCCACTGCCAACTACGAGTATACTCGTACCTACCATTTTGTATGGTGGCAATGGGCATAAAAAAAAGTTACTACGAGTATACTCGTATGGCAGCCAACGTGTTAAATTATGTTGATGACAAACTTTTATAGCCTTCTAGCTGTTGCCCGCGACTTCGACTGCGATCAAGGATGAAAAATAGCCTATGTCCTTACCCATGTTATGGACTATCTGTGAGCCAAATCCATTCAGCCGTTTTAGTGTGAAAGTGTAACAAACAAACAAACAAACTCTCTTTCGCATTTATAATATTACTTAGAATCTCTACATATATAAAACAAAGTCGCTTCACGCGTTTGTGTATAATCCATTAATATTAAACTTATGGATAATTAAGAAATCTCGATGTTTTGGCAAGTCGTAAAAACCTTGCGAAGCAGGAGCGGGTCGCTAGTTTTAATAAATGGTTGTTGAATTTAACATCAGTCCAGCCTTTTCATAATTATATTTAGGCTAATTTCAGCCAAAACTTCTAATAATGTAAGATACGCCCTCGGGATCAGTGGAGCGACTATCTTCCTAGGGCTGTAGGCTGATTAAGACATACTATCCAATAAGTACAAAAAAAAGGAAATATGAATCGGTCCTACCAAGTGCGCCTGCGCGATGACTCCACGTCAAGTGGCGATCTTAGCTCGCACATCTTTTAAAATGCACCGACTCGTCCACCGCCGCACTCCGACAATCTGAACATTCAAATTGAGCTTAACTTGACACCGATTGAAGTCTCCGCCCGAACAACATTCAACTTTATCACAACTAAATAAAATCTAAATTTAGTTTCTATAAATCCGCTATCGGCCGAAGTGTGTGAGCGATAATTTGCTGACCCTGCATCGTTTGCACGTCGCTTGTATATAATTGTAGTTTAGTATTGATATAAGACGGCATTAAAATATTAATCTAGGAAAATTTTGCATCTTAAGCACCCTTAATAAAGTCATCCCACCTTAATGGAAATTTAGTTGAAATTTACTGGACTAACTAGAGGTGTGATTTATGAAAATGTACCGCTTGGTTCAAAGAGCTCAGCTAAGGATCAATTTACTGCCCGTTTATAGAAGGAAGAGGACAGAAGCATTTAATTAATCAGTAAATTCAAAGTAAATTACGTAAGGTAACGTTTATCGGATAATGCTCCGAAAAGTCTTCTTTAATCTTTTTGAATTAAGCGAAGATTCACAGATCGGTTTCTAATTATTTAGGATTATTTGGGTCTTCATACGGCCTTAATATTATTCGATTTACCGTGAACTGTTTTAACACTGCTCGAGTCGAAGTTCAATTGATCAAGTTGAACATGAACCCTCATATACCATTACCACAAATTATAAATTCAAATAAAAGAAAACGTTTCATAATTCCATTCAATCACTAAACTCTAAAACCGAAGGGCTCTGCAGAAATTTATCCATTTGCTAACGAACCGCTTCCACGCTCCCAAAGCGACTGTCTGTCCAAAAATCATACGTAAAAAACCTTTTGAGTCAGGTCACATCAAAATTTCAAGTCTGAAATTTGCCGGTGCATGCCGCCGGGAGAGAAAGGAGGGGGGGCAAGGTGTGGGGGGCCTATTGTTCTGTCACGGATGAGTGCAGCCGGGTCGCGGTTGCCAAAGGACCATAGAAGGGTTCGCCTAAAATTACCGATGTGAATAAGTTATACGGTTAACATTTTATCGGAATGTTTTTGCTTTCATGTTGACACGGCAGGTGTGGGTTGAGAAAGTTTTAGTGAAAGGGTAAACGTTAATTTTAGAATTTTTGTAAGTTAATTAGTTTTGGGGTTTGGGTTAACTCTACATTTAAAAATGCAGAGTTTTGATAACGTTGACTCGTTGCTTTATTTAATATCAGACAAAAATATATTTTCAACACTACTATTTGCAATAAAAAACCTTGTGTTAAAGATATCGCCAAACAAAAATACACTTTAGAAAGAACATTTTTCCAGTAATTTCCTAAACTCATTACTGACTCATTTGTCGTGTAGCAAGACATTATTACTTCCAATTAAAAGTATCGACCGCTTGCTCTGAAACTTGGCAAAAACAAAAACAACATGGTGTAGTCAAGAGTAAAATCAAGATGTACTGTGAAAGATTACCGAGTGACCTGAATGAAATCATTAGTAATCGTTAGAGGGCGAACTTTGTTCCCCAAACGTCTAACTCGACGAAACTCATCAATCAACGCGTTTCTATACCAAACGAACTGAAAGTAGGCATCGACGAGACGCTCGTAACTACTTCTTGATTTGGGCTAATAGTTGCTATACTTACCCACTTCATACAATTTAATTCGGCACGATTAAAAACCTGAGGAAGTTTACCGAAAAGCATGAATTAAGAAATTATTTTTGTCCGTAATCATTGTCAATATTTTCGCATTTCGCTGTTATTATATTGCCACGTTATTGGCACCCAAAGGGCACAGCGGCAATCATTTCTTGAAATCCGTTCATTAGTTGTGGTTACGAGATAACAAATGATCACACACACAGATATAGAAACACAGACAGTGGGAAGAACCCTGTCCTCTCTGCCGCAGAAAAGGCAGTCACAGATTGATTTGACATCTCCAATAAAATTCTTAGTTTTAGTAACAGAATTTTAGGCTTGCATCATACGTTACACGGAGCGTCCGGTGCAACCAGGCCTAGCTAGCAAACCTTTTCACTAGCTTATACTTTTGGCAAAGACGTGATCTATTCTTGTGTAGCATTTGTGGACATAACAGGACATATTTTCCATATGAACTGACAGAAAAGCGCATTTTTTATCAGTTTTACTAGGCCCCAAAAGTTCCTAATAAGTCCATTTAGACTATTGTTGACGTACCTATTTAGGTACGTCAACTTGTTATAGGTAAAAATGACTGAAAGTCGTTGGTAAATAAAATTCTTTCAAGACTCAACGAAGAATTAATCGTCTTCAATTTTATAGATTTTTATGTCGATTTCTGTTGCTTCTCCAGGAGGAGATTGGCCCGGAAATTACTCAGATGCAATACTATCAACGTTTTTTTCTTACAGCTGAATTAACTCCACGGGATACGGCTTTCCATCTAACTTTCTTAGAGTTCATTAGTGAAACTATTAGCATTTATGATTTATTTATGCTCGTGTCCCTCAACCCGACATTATACGTCTTAAATTCTGTAACTTTAGATTGTAGTTAACAATTTTGATCAACATTGTTTCTTCTGATGTACAAAGTACTAAGTAATACAACTTTCCACGTTGATGAGAGATCAAAACAACTTTTAGTTGTCTGGAACAATAGAATTTCTTGTGACGCGATTACACAAGTTACTTAAGAATGGTATAGTGTCCAACCGAAAGTTCGGTTTCGGTTTCGGTCGAGATTCGGCATAAAAATGAGTTTCGGTTTACTTAAGGTTTCGGCGGCAAGCCTGCCGAAAGTACGACCGAAAACGAAACTGTATTCGGGAGTTCTCGCGCTGTTGGTCATGTTCGGCGCGTTAAATTCCATCCAAGCGAGTAAGCTACCAAGACATTTTGCCGCATCCACGTGCTTAATCATGTCGTGACTGGCTTGTGTTTGCAGTTCGTTTTGTTTGTTGTGAGTTTTCGTGTGATTTTAGTGATTTATAAAAAAAAAGGACTGACTGATTTTATAATAACGTTTTTTTATTTTTCCCTCAAAATATGATCCTTGTAAGAAAGTTTCGGTTTCGGTTTCGGCCGAAATTGCGACAGTTGCCGAAATTCGGTTTCGGTTTCGGTCGTAAAAACCAGTTTCGGTCGGACACTAGAATGTAAACTATCATGTTACTTAACGTCGAAAGCCCATGCCAGCCAATACCTGAATACCTCTATGGTCGAGATCTATTAACGTTAGTTAACACATACTTTGGCTAAGCATTATTCCTGTCACTGTTCCACAACTGTCGGAAACATGTCTATGGCAATTTTGGTATATAATATTGCACGTGGTAAGTAACGTTTATTGAGGTCGGCCTCAGTCTCTAAGTCGTCTGGCATATTTAACTTACAGGATATTTTTGCCATTGATAACAAAGCATATAGTGTAGGCACTCACGTCAATATAGTTTTTAACCTCTCTAATGTTTACTGACGCAGCAACTTTCCCGCGTCCATCTGTTGTACCATTTTCACCACACTGCCCAAAAACCGGCCGCATTTTGCTAGGTTACTTCAAAAGTTTGGCAACTATTTCGCGCAAAAAGCCACAGAACTCTCACATTATGTGAAAACTTTTCGAACCAAAAAGTTGAATGTATAATAGTGCTTACACGACGGCTTGCTGGAATGCCGGCTGATTATACGCAAAATGCTTTCGTAGTTAGAAAATAGAGTTTAAAATCGTGATGTTTGATCATTTACATTGATATTTGATGTGCTTAAATTGGTCAGTTCATTTTAAAGCTTACTCGGCAAAAACTGCGCACCATTTATTTCGACTTATGTCTTTGTTTAGACAAGGCCTAAACCTTGATGCTTAGGGCAGATTACTTACTCACATGCATTCTAGTCAGTCTGCCTCAATACCAACTTTGCAGATAGTCTATTTTCCCACTATAGCAAGGCTGCTCAACCTCAGGTCTGCGGGCCATCAAGTGGCCCGCCAACGCATTTGAGTTGGCCCACCAAACAGAAGAACAGATTTCAGGACTTAACACCAGGTCTGAAAAATATTTTATGTCTTACGATGGCCCGCCGCGCTGGCTGACACGGGATTATATACCTTCTTAATTGGTTGGGCAGCCTTGCACTATAGTATAAATTATTCTTGTATACCTCGTGTCGACACGAGATAGAACAAGTGTGCTGTGTGAGTTCATTTTTGTGTTTTTTTTTTTAATACTGAGTATATTTGCGTAGAAATCTATCATTAGAGCTTTAAAACATATTAGAGGTATAAAGGATCGGTTGTCACTGCCGACGTAATAAAAAATCTATTCAATCAGCTTTTTCCTCCATTGTTTATGGCAGTCGAAAAAGGTAACATTCAAATGAAATTTCTCTTCTAACAGAAATAGGTCAAATATCCACGTGGCTTCATTGGTTTAGATATGAAATAACTTTGATCAGAGCAAAGTGAAAAATCGGCCAAATGCATGTCAGACCGACCACGCACAATGAAGGGTTCTGTAGTTGGGATGAATTTATCGCAAGAACAAGCTTAACATTGTAGTTGGAAAACATGTTCTCCCATAGTATGTACGTAGTATTTTATTTTATTCGACATTATTTTATTTTATTTGACATTATTTTATTTTATTTTATTTGTAAAATTCGTATCAATTTATGTTTGGCAATCGGTGTAATTTACCTGAAATAATTGAATTTATTATTATTATTATAGTGCAAATATAAGTTTGTACGCACAATATTGAGAAATTTGCCATGTTATTTCATAGGTTTTCCTGTAATCTATAAGTAGGTATAGAACTATTTTCTGTATTCTTGTAATGACTTTTGTAACTTGCTGTAAATTTTATATGGGTATATTCCTGAAATAAAAATGATTTGATTTGATTTTGTTTTTTTTTTTAATTAAAAAATTGGGGGGACTATTCAATTTTCTTCATTTTTAACTTTAAAACTATTTATTTTAAAATTCTAATAAAAATATGTTTGAGACCCTCACAGTAAGCCCTTTCATTTGATATGTCATACGTAAAGGTTTGCAAAACTTAAAAAAAAAAAACTATTTTCCTCCCAAAAGTTCCTTCCTCTTCATCAACCTTCAACTTCATCAGTCAATTAGATTCGGAAAAAAAATGGATGTGACAGACGGACAGACACACGAGTGATCCTTTATTTGTTCCGTTTTTTCATTCGGACGTACAGTATTTAAAAAGTAGTTACCTTCTAGCTAAAACAGATTTGTAAAAGGCATGTATTTTATAAAATGGGAAATATTAATGAACACTAATATAATAAAAAAATGTACCTCTTTCTATGAACGTTGTAGCTGTCGCCAGTCGCTGCTGCGACCCCGCTCGCTTCGCTCGCTCAACTCGCACGCGGTTGGTCGCAATTCTAACTTTGGTCTGGGTACACTAGCTTAGTTACTCCAATCAACTGTGAGAAAAAGCCAGTAAGTTAAAAAGAGACTCACATAATTTTAAAAAGCGTGCATCATTAGAAACCAAAAAGTTTTTAGAGGTCATTTAAAAAAAGCGTACATCTTTATAAGGTCAATAAGTTTAGAGGCTCCGTTAAATATGTCTGTCTCCACCCATATACATAATAGGTCGACTGCTACGTATGGGGGTGCGATACTTGGTTTGGGAAATAATTATGAAATTCTTCCATTATCAACGTTTTTTTCTGGAGCTGTGGACCGATTTTTATTCCTTAAGGAATGCACATTAACATACTTATTCCATGCTTGTTCTAAAAACTAACCGAAAGCAAAGAATATTATTAAAATCATGTTCAGAGGCAAAGGGATAAAAAAAATGAAGGCACATTATGATATCCATTAAAGTCAATGTCTTGTGTTTATATAAACATTAAAGACTGTTAAGCTACCATTTTCTTTTACTGTGTTTTTTTTTCGTATATTTGCTAGAATAGAGTTTTCGACCACACAAATGTCTCTCACACAGCAATGGAATCCATTAGCCAATATATCAACCTTCTTGCAGAGGTACTGTCTATGGAAATTACAGAGGTCAATTGGCTTAGGAATAGATAAAGAAAAGAAAGAAAGAAAATAAATTTATTTGACCCAGGTTAAGGCACATAATATTTAAAAAAAAAAAAGAGAAAGCTTAAAACAGTATTGTGTGATCTAAGTGACTTAAAACTTCTCATTCATTAAAATCATGCTAATTTAAAATTATTACATAAAAAAGTATGATGGATTATACATTATTTCATCGGATTTATTTTGAGTCTGGAGTTCTATTAAGTTTAATTATTACTCAATAATACGCTTTCAACAAAAATAAGTTTTTTTTTTCTCTTACGTAGCTACCAAAATACAATGAAAGAAATTTCTCCTTGAACTTTCATATTAAGTAATAATATCGTTATGAAAATTTTTTTGCTTACCTACAAGACTGTTAGGTAAGGATTCCATTTGTTTGATAAACTCGTAGGTAGATATTGTTGAAATATATATCTCATCTCATTCACAAAGGCTTTTTCTAGTAAAAAACAAAATTTAAAAAATACATTGAATACATCTAAAAACATATATACATTAAACGAACAATATTTGTATATATAAATATTTGTATTCACGATCTGGAAAACGGCTCTAACGATTTCGATGATAGTTGTAATATACAGCTTTACGGGGGCGAAAAATCGATCTAGCTAGGTCTCATATCTGGGAACATTCGTTTTCTCCGTATTAGCACCCGAGCAGAGCTCGGTCGCCCAAAGTTTAGAACAAGATTAATGATATAGAATAATAGCATGGCAGCATGGAATTATTATTTACTATCCTTACTATTAAATGAGCATTCTCTATTATTACCAGAGCAGAGCTCGGTCGCCCAGGTACTTGTAATATATATTGTGAGTAACACTACGTACCTATGTAATTCATTACCAGATTATACCTGCCTTACTATAAACACGCCTTGTTATGTATGTGCAAAGTTGCAAGTCATATACTTGCACCTTTGCACATACATTAACTTACGCCTTCCTCATGGGGGTAGGCAGAAACTACAGAACGCCACCTTATACGATCCTTACATGCACCTTTTGCTTCGTTCGTAACTTTGTCTCTAAGATAAAATCAAAAATAGGTATTATCAAAATTAGCATACAAATATTCAGGTATTATTCAGGAGCAACAAACTAAACTGAAATCCAACCGCAACATGCTAACTCCCGTGTGGGTTTTAGTCAGTAAGAGTCTGACACGCCCTCCCGCTCCGCCCAGAGCGGGAGAAGTTATTTGATAATTTTCCACCCAAAAGAAAAACAGTGGCACTCCGGGAGTGCTGACAGAAGTAAAAACTTGAACAATTTTATTGTGCAGGAAATAATGTATCGCGCGTTGATGTCTTTTTAATGATAAACAGCTGGTGTCGTAACAGTGTCGCGAAATCAATGGTTTAGTCCCATCTCAAAAATGAGCCCAAAGAAGTATTCACTTCAAAAAAAAAGGATGCTCACAATATAATTTCCTATGCACTCATATTTCTAAACGTCGATTTATTTACACTGCAAAGCTTAACATTTAATACAAAACCCTTTTATCTTAATCAAAGCCAACAAAACAAAAATGTGCTACAATATCTGTTGTGTTTCCGTAATGAGTGATGTGAACAGTGCACGTCTGGTCATGGAAATAAACAATCCATCAAGTGCACACCCTTCGCAGCTCTAATGATTAGCAGAACAAATGAACAGGAACCTATGAGAGACTTATGTTTGTTACTTATGTGCTATGAAAGTTTTGTTTACTTTTGGCTGGAGATTTGGGTAGTGGATAATAGGGATGATGACTAAAAAAATATATATTTTTGCCCATTTCATTAATGATTAAAAAATATTGGACACGTAATTTTTTCTTTATTTACGTAATCAAAAGATTACGGCTATACATTAAGTTAAAATGTGCCATGACGTTACGAGTATTTAAATTTTATACTTATTGGTGACGTAGCGACCCAACTTACTACTACCCAACTTTAATGCGTTTTATCTAAGTCATTTTTTTATTAATATGATAAAGATTTTTTTCTTTATCATATTAATAAGTGTGTGTGTCTAATATTTTTAAATTATCTGACTGACGGACTAAATAGAATTTCTTTATGTTTTTACCTAGACACCACGCCTATTGCAACACGTTTTTTGTGGAGGAGTTACCTACTAAACATCTCTGCCTAATCCTTTGGAGAATACAGGCGTGATATTATATTAGTTATTTTATAATTTAAAATATTGCAAAATATGCCAGAGTATTGTGTAATTAGATTTCAACGGACAAAACTTGTTTGATTCATCCTTCATCAACAGCGAGGGTGCTGAACAAAAAATGACGACGATAATTTAATTAGCGCTGTCATTATTAACTGTTTAGTGATACTACAAGTACAAAGGCAACAAGACAATTTAATGATTCCCTTACCCTAAAAAATAAACTTTGTTCTTAAGCGGTTCTTTTTGGCGTCTCAGTTATTTGTAAGTAAAACAATTATCTTTTGCGATACTAATCCTCGTGTTATAGATACACATTATCTCTTTATCATTATCTATGATATATATAAAAAAAAAATGTTGTTTCACCGACTATGGTTTTGTTATTTTGAAAGTAGTTCTGTTGAGGAGACATCAAGGAAAATAAATAGAACATAATTCTTTCAATTAATGTTTAATTATTTAACTATAGAGTTCACTCAACATAATAGGTTATGGGCCCAGAATAAATGTGAGTAAAAATGAATGACATACTTGAAACACTAAAAAGGAAAAATTATGACACATGGCGAATACACGCAAAAGCCCTTCTAATTAAAAAGGGCCTTAAAGAATTACGCCTCACAAACAAACAATAAAAAAACCTACTAGTGAAGTTAGGAACAATATAATACCCCGGTTACCTATACCTACATCTGATCCATACCCGTACTCCTATAACCTATCTATTCTGTGCCCATTCCTAAAAATCCCTGAACCTCCCGATCACTACCACGTAACTCACATTTCACACAAGCTGTCACGAGATTTCTATTCCAACGAAGGCTTAACGATCGAGCTCAGTTATGAGCGAACCCGTTTAAACGCCATTTTATTTAAGGCAGCCTGCCAATGAGCGGCTGCCGAATAACTATGAACATTCGAAAACTAGCGCAGTGAACCAATTAGAGAGAGTTCGGTTTACATTGGACTGGTGGTTGTAAAAAGTGGGGTTTGTATAAAGTGGTTGGAATTGAATTAGGTGAAGTGTTATGTCTGTATAAGAAAAACAAGGTAATTTCTTAGAGCTTTCAGTTTTTTTTTTTTTTCAATTAACAAAGCCATGAAAGCTCGTCGTTACGTGTGGTTCACTATTAATCTAGGAATCCAGATTTATCTAAAACAGGGTTGGTAGAGCTTTTAAATCATGAAGTAGCCTCAGCTCTACCACTTTTTAGTGCTCTTAATAAGCTCTTGCGTACACTGACAGCACAAAGGAGACATATTTCTTATTCGCTTTTACCCTTGTCGAGGTCGGAAATTATCCCTCGAGAACGCCTACGTAGGTAGGTACTACCGGGATAAAAAAGTATTTAATGTCCAATGTCTTAACCCATCTACTTGTGTGCGAAATTTCATCGAAATCTGTTCCGCTGTTAAGGGCCTATACTACCTCAAATGGTTTAGCATGATCCTCCGTTATATCGAAAATACTGCAGCATTAATTTTGTAATAAATACATGTTAAAGATTAATGTTAAGTTCTATGTTAGACGAAAACACGATTCCATAAAATCTTCTCGATAGAAAAAATAAATCTTTCACCGAACAATAAAGACTCATTCAAACAGGCGCGACACGCGACGCGACACAAAGACACCGCTCGTCGCGCGACGAGCGGTGTCTTTGTGTCGCGTCGCGTGTCGCGCCTGTCTTTGTGTCGCGTCGCGTGTCGCGTCTGTTTGAAAAAGCCTTAAACCGCTGTTATTCAAAAAAATGCTTCAAATTAGATAATGAAACTTTGCATAATAACTGAACTAACTATTAAGCAGCGACTATGTTTTTTTTTAATTACAATGGTAATTTAAAAAAAACATAGTTGCTAAAATAAAATAATGATTTTCGCGCAAATTATTGACGCTTCGAAACAACTAGCACCACTCCGTCTCCCTCACACTCAGTCTGCGAGCAGTATGGTGCGAGCGAGGTAAAAAGGGAATTTGAACTGAGGTAGTATGGGCTCTTAAGACGTGAAAAGGTAACAGACAGATAGAGTTACTTTCGCAATTATATAGTTATTTATTATATAGGGTGGCGATTGAGACACCTGCATCTGTCAATGGGGTGATTCTACCCGTCATACTAAACAACTTTTACCATGAAACTCATATCCAATTCGTGAACAAAAAAAATCAAATTCCTATACAACAGTAGACAGAATATTAGGTGTGTTTTTTTTTTACGAAACTTATTGTTGTATGTGTTTCATAGCGAAAGTTGTTTAATATCACAGGTAGAATCACCCCCTTGACAGATGCACCTCACTAAATCGTTACCCTGTATAATTAAAGTGTGGATGACCCTTACTACGGCAAGGACAATTTAAGCTTCAAGCTTTACTACTACACGATAGGATCTCGAAATTAAACAATGTATCTACAAAATTGAAAATTATTACTGAAACCACAACGTAGCGTTAGATAAAGTACTTTGACATAGCACAACATCTCAAGATCTAATAAACTACAAAACGGCAATTAATACCGAACTCTATTTTAATAATAAATTATTGAGTAGGTAAATTATCAAGCAAGTCGCTCAGTCTCAATTAACTAAGTTTAAATAGAAATAATTCAATGCATATGGAACGTATACGAGGTGCTTCCAAAACATTAATTTTAATCTCACCATAAACATTAAGCCATACAACATAAAGAAAGAAAGAAAAAGTATTTATTGAGACTTGCACAGGAAATCACAAATAAAACTAAAACACACTCATTAAAACATTAATAAAAATAAACACTGTAAAATTAAAATAAAAGCAGAACGGAAAATCCCTGATAAAATCTCGTCCGATCCGTGAGGGTGTTGTTAACTATCGTACTGAGAGTCTATTTATTTGGAAATTTCATGAAAAAAACCGCCACTTTTTTTTCTATGGGGAATTTTACCGCGTTATTAATTTTGGCGCGGGCGCACAGTGGAACGAATGTATGGAAGCGGTTGGACGTAGACATGTCCGAAAAATAAGAGTAAAATTATGACAAACTAATGATGCCATCTTATTCGATTACTTAATGCCTTCATAAATTGTGGTGATGAATTTCTTCATAACTCCCATATTTCGGGAGTAATTTGAGAAAATGTGAAATTTTACTATGAAAATGAGTGTATTGAGCTCTCTCCCTCCTGATTCCGGGCTTGTTTCAAGTAGCGGTCTCTAATATCGTAATGCTATTACTAAGAGCTATATTTAATACTAAGACACATAGTGCGCCAAATGTGCACTTTCTGGGATAAAAGGAAATGAAAATTTAAAAAAAAAAAAGTTTTTTCCCCATTTGTATTTACTTTAAACCGCAGACAGACTTATTAAGAGGTCTATAAATATATTATATATATACAGAAATATATATTAACAAAAATATTCACAAGAACTGATGAGAGTATGACTTTTAAGTAAGTTGATAATAAATTACCTAGTTTCATTAAAAGTACAATAAATAATTAAGACGTAAGCTCTAATTTACTAAGTTACACATTTTAAAACAATAACATCATTTAATTATCTTCGTCATCATCATCATCATCAATTAATTCAAATTCAGAATCGATGTCCGCTAAATCATTTATGTTAACAAATTCGATATCACTTTTCTCAGAATCCGTAAGCTCATAAAATTCCTTAAAAGAAGATTTTTTTACAAACTTATTTCCTTTTGGACGGATACTTGTAACAAGTGGATCAGAAGACAGTAAAAGATTGTGCATAATATCTTCATTGCATGAGATACTGCTATGCTTTCGAGAATGCCCCTCTCTATATTTTCTAAAATCTTTATTTCTAGCCTCAGATGCCTCTTCGGATAGAAAACCAATGGGCACAATTGACATGTTCTGAACTATGTCTGGCCCATGCATTAAAATTTTATGAAGTGAAGAAGGCATATAATACCATGGGTATAACTCCACGTAAAGCTTAGCAGTATCAAAGCAGAACTCTCGGAATTTAGTTACGTTGATCTTCTCTCCTGATGAAATACACTGCAAGATCACACAGATTTTTCTTAAAAGCATAGCATCTATTCCGGTCAGTTCAGCAGATTTAGTGTAGTTTTCAAAAAATCTCCTTGCCGAGTTGCCATTGTTGGTGGATCCACTGCCTTGTTTCACAACATCGAGAAGTAAGCCCGTTTCTCTTCTTACAGCCTCTTGAACTCTTTTCTTCCTGTCATCAACTTGCCTTTTTGCTATATCACCCCTTACTTGCCATGATTTTATGTCTAATTTGTAGGAAATGTGTAATAAGCATTCCATTGAGCGAATCCAAGCGTGAAGGGTGCTTAAGCTATATTTATACATGTCCTCGTTTGCGTGTTTATCTTTGATTAACTCTAAATTATTCATTTCTTTAGGACAAGCCTTGCATATGTCACACACTGAAGCTGCTGTATTGGATATAATGGAATGAATTTTACCATCAATCATTGTCAACAGCAGTTGGTGTTTGACACTAATTCCATCAGTGATGGTGGATGGAGTTAAGGCTTCAATCTCTGCTTCGATTTCAGCCATCTCTCTCTGCACATTTTCTTTGGTTTCCTTTATAAACTTAAACAATATTGGCCGGCAAAATGAAGTGGAAGATGGTCGCTCGTTTTCCCAAATTGTTACACCTTTTGAGACGAGCCGCAGTGGTACAAGACTAATCATAAAATTACTAGCAAGATCGATTTGCTCATCTTCACTCGTCCTTTGATGATAAATGCTTTGGCTAGATGATCCGTCAAAACCCCATTTGCTGGTCAATACGAGCTGTTGATTGGGATCAACAGGGGTTTCTAACGACCTAATAAGTCTTCTTGAGGTTAAATCCATCAAGGCTTGTAATTTGATTTTTGCAGAGCTCTCTGTAACTGTGAGATCTTCTTTGGCCGGATAGCACTTAATTTTTTCTTTAACCAACATGTAGTAACTCGGGTATTGAAGAGCTCCTTCTTGAGTGTTGAAATCCCGAAGAGTGTTATAGCGCCATTTCGATAAGTTCATCGATACATAAAGAGCCAATGCCTTCAAAGGGGATATTTCCCGTACCTGAATTGATTTACCTTCAATGAAGGCTTTGATTTTTGAGGCCTCTTCTGGATTCTCCGTCAAGTATTTCATAACATAAGCTGTATCGCTTTGTCCTGCCTTTTGAAGCGCCCTTTCGGCCGAAAACATAATTTCAGCGCTGCTACTGCTGCATGAAAGACTATCTTCAGTGGTGCGTCTTCTTTTTTGCCGGTTACTAAGGTCCTCAAAAGATTTACGAGGACTAGGATGTGTACAAGTTGAAGCATCAGATTTAGCAGGAGAAATTATGGGCTCGATGACGTCACTTATATTTTCTGTAGAAGGTTCCATATTTTCATTCTGTAATTCCGGCCATTGAATTGCAGCCTGTAGCCAAATCTCATGTTTCTTCCGAAACTTATCTGTGCTTCTTCCAGACTGTGTCCATTTTGCATAAATGCGGTAGCAAAATCGACGACACCAGTCTTTTAAACTTGTTTCAGCACTTTCACATAACTGAACACAACTGTTATCTTTTAAAACACTGAACAAATAGTTAAAGTCGCGTAAATCTTTATGTGCGCGTGCGCATAAAGCAACGTGAATATCAAGATTTGTATTAAAATTTGGAAAATACATTGCGAGATTAGCTTGGATACAACGAGGTGTAAATCAACACTGATTTTAAAGTTACTAATAGTGACCTATTTATATAAAATCCAGGTATCCCAGGTATCCTTTGTTAAATATTGCAAGGTAATTAGTTATTGTGATAATTAGTAAATGATGCATGCTAAATTAGTGTATTAAGAGCCATTTAGTAATTAAATAATAGCAATGTTCTTATCAGTAATCATTAGTGCATCAGTTTTATATGTAAACCTTAAGTCCCTAATTATATATCCTAATTAGCTTATATCTTCTCTAATTGGCTGATCAGAAATGTTATTGTAATAAGGTAAACCTTTAGAAAAACGGTTTTAATCAACAAAATAAACAAAAAATTAAAAAATTGTGTTATAAAATAAACATCACTCTTTATCCCAGAAAGTGCACATTTGGCGCACTATGTGTCTTAGTATTAAATATAGCTCTTAGTATTAGCATTATGATATTAGAGACCGCTACTTGAAACAAGCCCGGAATCAGGAGGGAGAGAGCTCGATACACTCATTTTCATAGTAAAATTTCACATTTTCTCAAATTACTCCCGAAATATGGGAGTTATGAAGAAATTCATCACCACAAGTTATGAAGGCATTAAGTAATCGAATAAGATGGCATCATTAGTTTGGCATAATTTTACTCTTTTTTTTCGGACATGTCTACGTCCAACCGCTCCCATACATTCGTTCCACTGTGGGGCGGCCGTTATTTAGCGGGTATCTACAAGTCATAACTTATGAACCCTGTAGTTTTTTTTATGGTTATGGAGTAATTTCAGTACAAAAAGTGTGAATTATTAATAGCAATAACTTTTTATTTTCAATAATATTTTTTTAATACTTAAAAAAAAAAAATACTTTTTGGTAATGTTTTTGCAGTACCGATGTGCCCCTTTCGGATCGGACATGTTTTTTTTTTACATATTGTACAAACTTTTCTTATGCATTTTTCATTTTTTAGATATTTATATTACCCTGTAACTGGGTTGTGGAGGTCAGATAGGCAGTCGCTCTATGTAAAATACTGATATTCAACTGCATCTGGCTAGACTGCAAGCTGACCTCAATATAGTTGGGAAATAGACGAGGCAGATGATGATGATTTAGAAAATATCATACTGTTTATTAATTAAATCCTACTAATCTACCTACCCCTAGGCATACCAACCTGTTCATTAGGACGACATTAAATTAGGTACTGACCCTTAAATATCCGCACTTCATTTAGAAGCACTTAACTCATGTTATATACAAACCCACGTATTATATTTATCCTTGTATAGAGGCAGCGAGTCGGGAACTCGAGATACTTATCGATTTTACGCGGTATTTTGGTTGAGCCTAAATCGGGAACCGAACAGAGATAGGTCAAGCGGAGTGGACAGATATTTTATGGGCACAACAAGGCTTTGTTTTGGTAAGCAGATGGATAACCTAATTATTTATTAATGGGCAGGCAAATTAAACTTGATTTTATTTCTTTGTTCATTGTTAGTGTTGAGTCTAGATTATTTTGTGGTAACTTTATCTGTTTATTGCAGGCCACACACGTTACCATATACTTGCGCAAAATTGGACTTGCACCAGTATACATTAACGTGTGCGGGATTATGCACAAGTATCCAAGCCATTTGGAGTCACGCAGGCTTGTGCAAGTCAAAACTTGCGCAAATATAATCATTACGTGTGTGGCCTGTATAAGGGTTGCCCGTGCAATATGATGTTTATAAGAATATTTACTTGAAGCCGAAAATACTTTAGGTAAGTGCTTATAAAGTACCCAGATAATTGATGTAATCATCTCTGACCCAGATAATTTAATAACATAAGCGCTATCACGGGTAGCTTAGCATTTTATCATTATAATATTATTACAAAATAATCTTAAATTGTAGCAACGCTTCCCACCACAAGGCATAGAATAATAATACAAGCAAAACAATTTAAATTGAACAAAAATACGCTTGAAGCAAATGCGAGGAGGAAAAACATGCTGAAACCCATATGTTAATAATAAATTCCATAACTCTAGGAGCCGACAGATTGCACCACCTGCCACTGTGCCATGAAATGGTGCGATATTTGTATAATATATGTATATATGCATGTATTAGGGAACATTTGACATCGTAAATTATAGCATAACATTATACAAGTTGGGGTTTCTGACAACCGCAGGACTTTTGGCTTGGGTTTGCCACCTCTGTGCCCTTGGTTTGTGGTGGATAAGTAAGATGCTGAATTACTTTTTTGGCAAATAGTCATAAATCAGTGAAAGTTGGATAGGATCAGTCTGAATAAAACTGAATTCAATTATCGAAAAAAAATTAATAAACTCTAGCTTGTAATAAGTACATTAGGATGAGATTAAGATTTAGATGCTTTGAATTACTCATGGAGATTGTCGAGTACTTTGATAGCTATCTCTCATCAGTCGTAATAGTGATCTCAACTAAACATGAGCGTGTAACAAATTATTATATTCATAAAGTTTCATATTAGAAGATACCTGAGTAGGTAATAAACCCCTAAAATACCTGAATATGTAAATTTAAGTATATAGAACGAATACATACTCAAAGGCTGTGCCATAAATCAAAATGAAATTGCATTACACGCAGCAAGGTTATACGTAATATTACAACATGTTCTAAGATTACTCTCAGCTCAGCTTTCAGAAAATTCTGGCTTCTATTATACGGATTCCTTACTTCTTACATTTAAATTTTATCTCAAAAATATGTCTCGGCGCGTATAGAGTAACATATTTACTTTCATGATTTTCGTAATTGAAATCCAAGTGATATTCCAAAGGATTTATTTAAAAGTGCAAATATAGTTATATAATGTATTATTGTATTTGTTAGGTGGTCTGACATGCAGAATTGGCGGGGTCCGCTAGGGCCGATGCCTGCCGGGGTTGCGAAGAAAACCGAAAGGGAGATCGTGGCCCCCGGCAACAGGGCAACCGAAGGAACACGGGTGGGTTTTAGTCAGTAAGAGTCTGACACGCCCTCCCGCTCCGCCCAGAGCGGGAGAAGTTATTTGATGACTCAAAAATCCCACCCAAAAAAAAAGGTGGTCTGACATTTAAAACGAAGTTATTGTTTACCTACCCCTCGGAGTTCCATAGGTTAGGGAATAAAAGCTGGCCCAGAGGATTTACCTACAGCCTGTTTGTTTATTCATTCAGAGTCTAATAGAACTGAACCAAATTCTTAGGCAATGCGCACAACAGAGTCTAATAGACAGTTTATGAGTTTTTGTTGTGTCAAAACAGTTTTTCAGTAGATTTTTACCAAGTCTGACGTGCGTCTGCGCGTGTGCATGCCGCGCCTTCTTAAATTTAAATAGACTTTGAGCCGTCTTGCCTCAATTTAGACTAGACATATTGGAACCCTATTTAATCCTTTTCTACAGAGACGTAGGTCAACAAGTGGATATTATATTCATTTTCCCAGACGAGTCATGCGCTGCGGGCTGTTCGCCTTAATCCTAGACGTCTTGCTGAAATATCATTTGTTATTAAGAATATGGTTCAATAGACCTTAACATACCTATACATTATATATAGGTAAGTACCTACTTACATATATTGGTAGTTAGGTTGGTCGCACATCTGACGGAAGATGATATGGGTATCGTCAGTCACGTAAAGCCAGAACGGACTTGTAGATATGCTCAGAAACATTCATTTATTCAAAATCACGTTTTTAAAACGTTTCTAACAGTTCTCGTTCTTCTTTGTACAACATTTTGTTCGGAACGAAGACAAAATAAGAACGTTTTATTCCGCAGGACGCAGCCGCGCATGGGGGTGCGCCGACAAGCATGAACTTGTTTAGTTAAATTGTACTTTATCTTTATTTCATTACATCATTGATTCCAGTGCGCTTACCGCTTATGTATTGGTTAGGGTTGTGTTGCAAGTGTCCTATCGATCAACACAAAAACGAAAAAAAAACGTTTCATTAATCGAGAACGATTTAAATATTGTTCTTCAAAAACGTTTTATAACGCGGAACGTTATAAAACGTTTTTGAAGAACAAAATCGAATGTCACCGAAACAAATTGTTTCTTAGCTTTTTAAGACGAAATCTTTTCGAAAAATATACCATTTTCCAAGCCCTAGTAGTAAATGAAATTACGCCCGACGAGATGTGCAACCACTCTTACAGACAGGTACCTAAGCGCTTGCCTTTTATTTCTGACGTAAACGCTCATTATGACCTATCTTAAGACATACCTATCATACATGTACCTACGACCAATATTCCGACATTCACCGTTGAACAGTCAACCCCTCCCTGGTTTTGTCAGGCTATTCAAATTGGACTGTTATCAAATTGCATGGCAAGTGATGGGTAATTTTGGATCATTCAATCACCATAATATTTATTGAGGTAAATAAGAACAGATAGAAACTGTCAGCTTTAGATGCAAATAAGTACCAATCCGCAGTGCACAGTAGGCGGCAGTAAAAATAACATAAAAATATGTAATCTGTACGTATCTAAAACCTCGTCTCGCAGAATAATTAAAAATCTCGTGGTCGGAGGTTTCCCAGTGGCGCAGAGGGCATGGGAAAACAATGGTTGCACTTTGCAATTAGCTGTTACCCCTACTTCCCCCATGCTAGGCTGTGGCCCTATAGTATGGCGTAGGTACACAGTGTTAAGACAAGGGATTTATTATTTATGGTAGTAATTAGTGCCATGAATATCGCATGATATTTGAACTTGGGAACGCTAATTTGGGACTATTCTCGATGGTACAATTATATTGTAGTTAGAGAAAATAAATTTTCTTGTTTCTACATAATGATATCAAAATTGACTTTGAAAATATACCATTACCTTGATTGGCCTTGCTACAATAATCGCCACACATGACGGAATGACTGGTGATCTCAGTGTGCTTTAATTAAAAGTAGGTACCTATAGGTCATGGGCTTCATAACAGCGTTGTTATTGATACGGCAATTGCCGTATTATACGACATTCCACGATTTTTTTTGGAAAATACGGCATACGGCAGGCCTCTCATTGCCGTATCACAAAATACGGCAATTGAATATAGGTGAAACGAATAGTTTTTTCACAAGCGTAATGAATGAAATGAAAATGAAACTCAAGTAACTGTCACCAGTCACCGAAGAGGCTGTGCAATAAATTAGTAAAGTTTTCGTCAATTTTGCCACTAATCCAGAAACTACCACTAATTGTCAAAATTTAAAATTACCTTAAAAACATCGATGACAACTGAATTAAAATCAAGGCAAAAAATTAAGGACACTGTACCAAGTTTAAGGTGTAGCGCGACATGTGCGAAAAGCAAGGACTAGTTACACATTAGATAAACATGAATCTAAAATAATACAAATGAAAGAAACCTATATGGAGAAGAAACAAATTATGATAGACATTTTTTTTTAAATAAATACGGCAATTTAGTATTTTGTTCCCTTAAAGTACGGCAAACCAGACTGTGACATACGGTAACTCAGATTTTTACGATAACAACACTGCTTCATAATCTGAGCAACCAAACGAGTCATACTCATCACACCCAACTACGAGAAATGGCTGGCTTATTATTTATCACTTTGTTATTTAGAAGTAAGGTGTAAAGTTCTCTCATCCCCTATAGAAAAGGGAAGATCCTCCGACCAGACGGGTGTCGTGTCTAGAGGGCAAGTGCCCAACAACTTTGAGTAGTCGTCTTTACGCCCCCGAAGGGGGGCGCGAGCAATTGGTTTGGGGGCTTTTTGGCCAAGCCCGAGGATGCCCAAGGATTGATGTCGGAAAGCTGATCGCGCGGTAAACTCGGCTTGCGCGATGCATGATTTTGTGTGACGTCATGTCTTTGATGCGTAGTTCGCATGTGGCGATGTAGATGCCGCTACAGATATATTGTTTCTCCTCTAATCACTACCGCTTTTTGGGTTTAGATACTTTTCCTAATAATTTGCCCCCAAAAATGTGCCTACCAAATCTTTATTTACTGTTTACACAAGTCTATCATGCAAAACATTCTGCCTCAATATCACAATATTGCAAGATAGATTTACATTGTGAACAGATTGTGGTTTATTTACTGGTCAGCAAGCAAGCAACGGCGCGGACGTTGATTGGATCAGAACTAAATTTGATTCCCAAGCCGAGCAATAACTATAATTGGATTTAGGTACCTGTTGAGAAAATTCGCAGTTATTGGGAACGTCCGACTATTGGGGATAGGCTCGCTATTTCACCCACTTAATCTAACGGGAACTAGTGATGTCATCGAGGAATTGTTTTTATGCAATACCACAAACTTAGTATGTAGTAAATACTCTTTGAGTATCACAATTAATTACAATGTAAGTATAATGAACCAGCCGATTAGTTTCCTAGTGCAGGACTCAAACTCATAGTCTTATGAGAATTGATTACCATTTGCTTGCTATTAGACGCATTTGACAACACTTTGTTTTTTTTTGGGTGGGATATTATCAAATAACTTCTCCCGCTCTGGGCGGAGCGGGAGGGCGTGTCAGACTCTTACTGACTAAAACCCACCCGTGTTCCTTCGGTTGCCCTATTGCCGGGGGCCACGATCTCCCTTTCGGTTTTCTTCGCACCCCCGGCAGGCATCGGCCCTAACGGACCCCGTCAATTCTGCTGACATCTCTTGGAGGCGCGCGTGGAACACAACGCGCCGTCGACCCGGGCCTGGTCCTTATCGGGCGGCGAGCTACCCATTGCTCACCGTCCGCAAGCCCGCGCCTACGGTGGCCGAAAATCGGCCTGCAATTCGCATTTGACATCATTAGCTCTTAGTTCACCAGATTATTGTATTTTTTTTCACAGTAGTGACAGTTACTAGACATGAGTAGGTACTGAAAAAGTTATCGGTTTTAAATGCACAGCGTGGTCCTGTAGAGCAAGCAGCATAAGCAACTACTTCGTGTAAGTAGATACTGGAATTTAATAAATAGGACAAATTGATAATTATACTTATCTCGAACAGGAAAGTTGAATGTAGCTAATACCTATTAATATTTTTCGATTTTCCTTATTTTTAAACCGCAAGATTGGCCGATAAAAAACTCGATTATAATCCCGATTTGGATTCAGGCGTTAAGTGTAATTCAAGCAGTACAATCAGCCTATGATATTCCCACTGCTGGGACACAGGTCTCCTCTCGGTAAAAGGGAGTAGGCCGTAATCCACCACGCGGGCCCAGTGCGTGTTGGCAGATGTCACAAGTCTTTAAATTTTTGGTTCTAGGACATGCCGGTTTCCTCACGATGTTTTCCTTCGCCGTTTTTGGAGCAGTGGTGATGAAATAATTTACACAAGAAGCGCCTGTCTGGGTTCAAATCTAGGACCTACAAATCGTAAGTCACGGCTGTTACCACTGGGTTACCACTGCTCTCAATTCAATTCAAGCAGTGAAGTACTTTAATTCCATCTAAGAACGAGGAAAACAATCGTAAAAATATCTCACGTGTATGTCTAAACATTGTTTTAATGTCTTGAAAAACCAATAGATAGCAGTAGTAGCTGTTATGTGGTGCATAAGCAATATGGTGCTAGGTGCTTTGTTTACAAGATTCCAAATGGCAAGGTGGGTTTGGCGTCGGTAACTAATTTGTTATTATTCATTTGATAAACATAGGTATCCAATATCAATCTGCCTAGCCTTTTCCTAACTATCTTGGGGTCGGTTTCCAGTCTAACCGGATGCAGCTGAATACCAGTATTTTACTTAGAGCGACTGCCTATCTGACCTCCACAACCCAGTAACTAGGTAATACGACTAGACTCGAGACTCTTTCAAAGAGCCTGCCCACCTCGTCGAGCAGCATGATGGGCCGATAAGCGGACGGAGAGTCCGCTGGGCGCCCCGGCTTCCTGATGAGGACCAGTTTCCCCGTCTTCCAACGAAGTGGGAACTGGCCCCTCTCCATGCATGCGCTTAGGAGCCCCCTTAGTCGAGGCCCGAGAGCCCCCAAGGCCAGGACCCAGGCTTTTCCAGGTATGCCGTCGGGTCCTGGGGCGGTATTTTTTGCATTCATCTTGCGTACCGCCACTCTCATTTCTACCTCGGTCACCTCCGGAGCATCGTTGTCGTCGTCGTCGGCGGTGTGGTCCGCATCGGGCACCGCAGTAGGCGGAGCCATGGGCGGGGGAGTATGTTCCCCTCTTGAAGGGAACAGAGCGCTCACCACGTCCCCCACAAGCTGGGGCCGGAGACTCTGCGTCAGCGGGGGGGCCCATGGGCGGAGTTTCTCCCGCACCATCTTGTATGGGCGTCCCCACGGGTCTCTGTTCAAAGTCTCCAGCAACTCCTTGCGGGCCAGTGTCCTGGCCCGCAGGATCTCCACTTGGAGGGCGGTCTTTGCCGCTCTGTAACCCTGATACAGCTCCGCCTGAATGGCTTCCGTATCCGGAGGGCGGATACGAAGCCTGCGGTGCCTGGCGTACCGGCGTCGCGCAGCAACACACGCCATGCGCAGAGCCTCCAGCTCTTGCGACCACCAGTACACCTGGCGCGAAGCATGTCGTGGCCGGACCCGGGGCATTGCCACGTCACATATATTGGACATGGCCTCCCGGAACCACTATACAATAAGACCCTAAGTTATGGGACATGAAAAAAATTACTTAGTTTATAGTAGCCTAATTCTACAATTAGGCTACTATTGTTACTATTATGCCGAGGGACACTTCCCTCGGAAAACTTCGTGTTTCGTCAGTCGTCAGATTTCTATCAGTTCCCCTTCGCACTTGATGCAGACCGGAAGCTCTTAATCGACTTAGAAGTATATATAGTATGCAGTTAATTTATTTAAAAAATGGGGGGAAAGCTGATAAGTTGCAGGCACAAAAATAGTTTTTCAGCTCTATATAGTTCACACGGAAATCAAAACAAAAAAACAAGTACTTAGTTCTGCACGATAAATCTAATAATTGATGGACATGGTTAGCATTCGTTTGTATTCGGAAATGCGATGGCAGGTACATTAAGAAAATGAGACTATTTGGTTTAAGTACCTAACTAATACAATCGGTTTTTTTTTTCAGAAATAGGTGAGCACATGTCATTTCAGGCAAAGATCAGGTCCATCTTTTGCAATTAACTGCATGTAATCAACCTACTCTAGCAAGGAACCTACAGACAGACTAAAAAACTAAAACTAAAATTTCAGTTGGTATCGAAACTTATTTCTGAGTAGGTTAGGTAGAAATATTATGTGGTCATAAGTACGAACTTTCTATAAGTGTCAAAGATAAATAAGTACTTTGTACCTGGGCGACCGAGCTTTGCTCTGGTAAAAGTTGAATGCTCATCTTTAATAATATGAGATAGTTCATACTAATTCCATGTATAGTACATACTAATTCCATGCTGCCATAATAGTCGGTACAGGTTAATAAAGTTAATAAACTCGTTTCTAAGTCGGAAACTACACTTATTAATTCCATGCTGTTATGTCATTATTCGAAGGTAGCCAGCCATCTTGTTCTTAACTTTGGGCGACCGGATGAAAATACTCAGAAAACGAATTTTCCCAGAAATGAGACCTAGTTAGAACGATTTTTCGCCCCCGTCAACCCCTATATTGCAACTTTCATCGAAATCGTTAACAAATATTGCTCATTTAATAGTATAGGATAAACGGCCTTTGTAGCAGCTACTTATTTGTAAATAAGGAAACTCTAATTGGTAGTCAGCTAGCTATATGCCCATTATTGAAGTTAATAAACTCGTTTCTAAGCCGGAAAGTACACTTGTTCGGAACCTTTGAAGAGTTGGCAAGATTTCCTATTACCCACAGCCTTCCCGGCTTCAACTTTGTGTAGTTCACGGAATCCAACAGTTTTATTTACTTGCCTCAACTACTGGCCGACAATCCGACATAGTTTACAAAGGAACTACCGCGAAACCAAAATGTATTTAACACTTTTGTAATTTCCTTAAAAAAAGTTTGTATTTTGCGGTAGTGAGGTTTTAATTGTGATTGTTCTTTGTAAATGTAAATAGTCTATTAGGAATAACATAACATAACATCGCGCCTTGCTTCCCCGAAGGGCTGGGCAGAGGCGTCCGTTTAGCAGGTTCACCCGCATTTCGCCAGTTATGTTTTAAGTCCCATGTAATAGGGGCGAGCTTATTGCCATCAACCGGGCACAAATCCAGACTCCAGGCTGCTTCTGAGTTTTATATAGAAAATATTAGGAATAATTTAGGTATAACTTAAAAAAAGACACAATTAAAATAATGTGACGCAGCTATCAAAACCCAACTCAAAATATATGGAAGTCATGTGTTCCAGACTATAAGGAAGACTTTTATTTATAAAAAAAGAAAATCCTACTTTTCTATTTATTTTAATTACGTACACACGGCTATACATCAAGCTATAATTTCCAGTATAATCTGACCTCACATGTGTACGGAAATCCTACACAATGCGAGATCAGCATAAACTGGAAATGTATAGCTTGATGTGTAGCCGCACAAGCTTTGTTATGATCGTAATTTCCGTTATAAATATCGGTACCTAACTCCCATTTAATTCTAAAAAGGCATAAATATAGTAAATTACCGATTAATTGACAGACTTGGCAGATGTAGTGGTGATACGAGGAAAATCTATTTGTGTAATTTCGGCGCTTCTCTACCGTCTGAGAAGATTTGGGGGACGATAAATATATCGTCCCCCAAATCTTCTTGTATGTGAAAACAATGTGAGTATTTGGAGACTTCACTAATAAATAATTGGCATAAGATTGACACGTACTTATTCATTTATCAGAGGACATAAATTTACCTTTTCTGATTAAGCTTAGGTATCGCTGCGACATAATCCACTGGTCTACCGGGTCAACATAAATAAGGGTAACATTAGTTCACAGGTGTACAGCGACCTATCTTCATGATAAAAGCGTTTTGTTGCCATTTACGACCCCAATGGGTACTGATAACCTTAGATCCCTTTTAGAAACTACCAATTTTTATGACGGTACTCTAGATAGAGGTAAAACAAACAAGATTATTATTGGTCATTAAAAATTATAGATATTTTGCGGTTAATGGCAACCTGATTCAGATTACGGGTCCTTGTCGTTTTATGGCCTTGTTGAGTACCCTTTTTATACTAATTACTTTTATGTAAGTAGGTATTAATGATCGTAACAATCTGTAGGCGGTAATTTTTAGAGTGTGTGCAGATTTGTATAAATATTGCTCCTCCTTCATGCGCGACTGCTAAGCGTGGGTTCGAACCTCAGCTTGTACAGTTCGATTCAAACTTAATGGCGGCTCGGAAGTGCTCTATTCGCTGCGCAGTACCCCACCCCTCACCCCCGCTGACCCATGAATTCCTTACTGCGCAGTGACTCGCGTCATGTTCCGAGCCGCCATTAAGTTTGAATCAGGGTGTACAAACTGTTATTGGATTTTTTCAATATCAGTCTGGACTCTGTTTCTGATATGAATAGACACGACCCTTATTCCATAGAATTTGTACCTAAAATAACTGTCGAAAAATGTGGTTGAAGTTCCTATTTAAAACCCAAAACTTCTACCAACCCCTTTGAGGAGTGCAGGAGTGATGTTAAGTTATGTATTCAACCAGTGGTGGATCCAGGGGGAGGGGGCTAAGGGGCTCAAGCCCCCCCAAAAGCATCTGAGTTCTTCTGTGACAAATCTTGAAGTGAACTTAATATTAATCTAACCAAACTTTTTAGCAAGCATTACACTACCTAAGGTATAATTTTATTGTCATCAATTATCCTTAAAATAAGTACGTATTATGTTTTCAAGTTTTAAATTTCTATAAGATGTTTCGTTTTTGTGACGAATTTTGAATCCGGGCACCATTCGTAGGATACCGCTGAAGCTACCCCCACCATGATGATTTAAGAGTTATTTCTCCCGATAACGAGAGAGGATGAGCTTCTTTCGGTATCGAGAGAATTAACTCTTTGGAAGGATCCAAAGAGTTATTTGTCTCGATAGTGCTCCTATGGAGAGTGATAGGGGGGAACGAGCAAACAGCAGCTAAAGCGCATCAATAGATAAATGAGGTTTTCCTAAATATAAAAATTCTCTTACAAATTCTCGCTACATTACCAGTTACCACTTGTAGTGTGGAGCGCAGCTTCTTCGCTGGAATTAATAAAATCGTACCTTCGTACGACAATGCTCGATTTAGATCCCTTCAAAATGGTAGAGCTGAATGGTGCTAATCCATGCGTCATGTTCGTGAACGGGCGCTGTCAGTAGGGACTAGTCATCTCTTAGCTGCTACGGTTTAATTTAATTTTTGAATTGTTTTATTTTTTATTACGGACGCTTTTAACATTCTGCATCGTTCTCACATTTTAACATGAATGATGTAACCAATATTTTGTAACCATATTGTAATTTGAAAGTGTCAGTGGAATTTCGTGCCTGTTCTTCTCCATAGCTATGGAGAAGAACGGGCACGAAACTCCACGGACCTACAATGCTTTGGAATGGGCAACTAGCTTCATCCTTCTGACTGAACAATCCCTCGACAGTTCAAAAGTGGTTGTAATTGGTTTATTTGAAATAAATGCTTTGAGTTTGAGTTTGAGTTTGAATGAAAGAAGACAGGTTTTCGTTCGTGTTCGTCATCGGTTTGGCTACCATATAAATATTAGGTATTCACCAAGATATCTCTGGTAATCCACAACTTAACGAACTCATTGAGGAATTTGCGAAAAGTAATCAGAGGAGGCTTGAACCGTTAAGCAAAATAAATGTTGTGTGCTTTTTAGTGTTTACTTTTCTAAAACCTACCCTCAGCGGGGTCGAGCCCCTTCCAAACGACAATCCTGGATCAGCCACAGTATTCAGCCAACTTTTTTTTTGGGTGGGAAATTATCAAATAACTTCTCCCGCTCTGGGCGGAGCGGGAGGACGTGTCAGACTCTTACTGACTAAAACCCACCCGTGTTCCTTCAGTTGCCCTGTTGCTCCGTTTCGGTTTTCTTCGCACCCCCGGCAAGTATTCAACCACCTACGAACTTTCTGAAATTGAGGTCAATTGGAAAGTTTGGCTTTGATTGGATAGAAAGCGTTAACTGGGTCAATCTTGACGTCAAGTTATTCTCGTGGCTACTTAACTCTTGGAGTATCGACACAAACGAGGTATTTGCGTAACACACAATCCCAATGTAACCAACCATGTGACAACTCAACAATATTCATTGCGGTATTTACGTTGTCAAGCAGACCGATTTTAAAAACATTATGAAGCAATGGATTTTGAATTTCCTTCATCCTTCGGATTGTGAGAGATAGACCCACAATCGATGTGCAGGGCATTAATATTACACGTTTAAGACGTTTATTATCTACCAGATACCGTCAGCGCTTCACCCGCGTGATATCTTTATAAATTATAGCTTATGTTATTCAGTGATAATATAGCATTTCACTGGTGAAAGAATTTTTAAAATCGGTCCAGTAGTTTTTGAGTTTATTCATTACCAACAAACAAACATACAACAAAACCTTTTCTCTTTGTAATATTAGTTTAGATTATCTATCTCTAAAGTTTAAACTAATGTTAACGTGTTTACAGGGTGGCAGGGACATCGACGCGAAAACTGTTACCATGGATTCAGAACATGATTCTGAACCCCCCTGCGTAGAAAATTTTGGTCGGTTATTACCCTGTAAACACGTACACATAAGGTTGACAACTTTTTTATATCAAATACATATTATAGTACTATATTATTATGAGGAGCTTGTGTTTAATTTATAATAGCCGCACGGGTCGATCCATCGTTTAAACTACGCTTGCCGGGATTGGTCCGTGAATGGGTGACCATTTCTACATACCGAGACTCCTCCGTACCTCGGAAAGGGTGTTAAGCCGTTGGTTCCGGCTGTCATTCGTAGATCTTTGAAAGTCGTTACAGGTCGTCAGAAGCCCTAAAGTCTGACAACCAGTCTTACCAAGGGGTATCATATTACCTAGTTATTGGATTTTGGAGGTCAGATAGGCAGTCGCTCCATGTAAAATACTGGTATTCAGGTGCATCCGGTTATACTGGAAGCCAACCCCAATATAGTTGGAAAAGGCAAGGCAAATTGATATATTATGGTATTATCGAAGCCATAAAAATATACTTAGAAAAAAATAATGAAATATTGTAGGTATGTTTCAAAACCATCTTCATTCGTTAAATGCATAGCTTTTGCTACTATGAACCTATATCAACAGGTTTTTTTTTTAAAATTCCTATTTATTTTTCATGTTTATTTCATATCTATTTTTACTCTCTGAATTTTGGTTACAAAACACCATAACCATTACCAAAAAAATGTGCAATACCTATGCGGTTTAAATGTATGTAACAGCAGATTTTTTTTTTTATAACCGACGCTAAAATTTCGCATCGATATCCCTGCCACCCTATATAGTATCCTGCGATTATTGGTAGATCCTGCGTTATCTATACTTATATTATATAGTAGGGTTGGTAACCCTATCAATGTGCCATGGAAGGCCGAAACAATAGCTATAATAAACCTAAGCTATGAGGATCAAGAAGAATAGAGAACCCATGGGGCTAAAAGAAGCAATCATATCGTACCTGGAAGATTCATATTTCAATATAATTAAGTACATCATGTTAAAACAAATTACCTTAACGGTTTTATAAGGCCGATAGTCTCTGAAATACAGCCTCGGGCTTAGGTAATGTTGTGATAATCCCTTATGCGGTTAACTTAACAAATAATGTATTTAGGTTCCATCTGAGTTTATTTCGTACTATTGGAAGGTACACTGTCCATAATAGATACGTTTTGGAGTAATTACTTTACTTGAAATGAAACCCTTCGATCTGTAGGTTTGTAGAGTTGCCAGCACCCTTATTTCACTACACATTTTCAATAATAATTCGAAAGATTTTGAAGGAAATAGCTGACCCATGGTTTCATTATGTTTGAAAAATGTCAAAATGAAAGACATTGCCAATGTACCTAAGTGTGTTCCATAAGTACCTCGCAGGGCTAAAACTACACAATATGTTTATCTACCTTACCTTATGTTTGTCTGAGAGATAGCTTTGTACTTACCTACCTACTTACTTTATTATCGAGACAGTGAACTCTTCTTTTAGTAAATAAAGGATTGAAAATAAATGAATGATTCATTTCTTACCCAAAAAAAAACTAGGTACATATCATAAATAATTCTTCTCATGTGGGAAATAACATCTTGAACATTTTTTAATATTACAACATTAAGTCTACAATTAACCCCTTGGCTACTATTTGAGTTTGAAAGTACCAAAAATCATATCTTCTTTCTTTCTTTTTCGTTTGGTTTGTGACTAACCTGTACCCTAATAGCGTGATACAACACAATCACAATCTATTTCGATTTGAAACAGATTGCTAATCTATTGCTTCATAAGTTGGAAAAAAAATCTGCTCAACAACGTAAATAACGCAATGAAAGTTGTTGAACTGTCAAAATGAAACAAATTAGGCATAATTGTTTACGAAAATAAGTTACGCAGTTAGGGTACTGTTGTCAGAGTTTTTCACATGCTGTCGAGAAATATCTCTCGGGCATAGTCGGTTCAAAAGTCATATTTACATGTGCCAACAATAAAATGTTAGATACATTTAAACAGAGTAGGTCGAAGAGTAATTAATACAAGCTGCAGCGTAAAATAAATCTTGTAGTCTTAATCAAGATCCTTAGACCGTCTTGAAGAAACAAGGTCGACAAAGTAGTTGGTGAATGAATTTTATCTTTATATTTTTTTCTAAGTAGGTACCATGCTTACATTCGTTCCCTAGAAAGTTAATCTTTATAACTAAAGTGATGTGCATAGTAAAAATTATTCTATTGAGGGGCTTGTGGCTAAGTAATAACAGCCGCACGGGTGAGCTACGCTTGCCGTGGTCGTAGGTCCCGGCTGTCATTCGTTGATCTTTGACCGTCGTTATGGATCGTCAGAAAACCGAAAGTCTGACAACCAGAGTTACCAAAGCAGTGTAGTATTACCCAGTAACTGGGTTGTGGAGGTAAGAAGATAGGTAGTTGCTTCATGTAAAATACTGGTATTCAGCTGCATCCGATTAAAGGCTCTTTCAAACAGGCGCGACACGCGACGCGACACAAAGACACCGCTCGTCGCGCGACGAGCGGTGTCTTTGTGTCGCGTCGCGTGTCGCGCCTGTTTGAAAGAGCCTTAAACTGGAAGCCGACCCCAACATACTTAGTTGGGAAAACACTAGGCAGTTAGTGAACATTATTTGATTATTCTATATATCTAAAGTTAAATTATCGAGGCGAGATGATTAAAAATATACAACATAACAACTTGCCTATAAAATCTACACAAGAGCCAATTCTTTTGCAGCTTCATACAAGCAATATGCAGCAGAATACCATCTTGCGAACGCGATCGCAGACGGTTTTCTACCTAATTCTAAAACTCGAAGGAACTAAAATAATATGGGAAGGTACCTAGCCAACAAAACGGATGGTGTCTTTTTAATATGCTTTGATGTTGGAAATAATAGTTTTTTTTTTTCTAGATTAACGCAATCTGTTTGGTTGCGGCAGTGTTGAAGCCAAGTACTATTAATACCTAGTAGGTAAGGATTACTGAGAACTAAGCAAGCTACTTACCTAATTAAGTGAGACAAAACATGTTATTTTAAAACAGTTACGGTGTGCCGGATCAGAACAAATGCTACACAAAGATAATTCAAGTCGAGATTCCAATGCTGAATGCAACTACGTAGGTCTTACTTAGGTAATACCTATAGGAACTCCCAATGACTTCAAATTGGTACTCTATGAACTAGAATATTTCTCTAGAGTTTGGATGCAAGTGAATCTCAATGCCTACCATCGACTCTCTATCCTTAACAGACTCCGTGACCCCTCAATCAAAATTTTGAAAGACCGCACGACCTTTTCTTACGCCTCTTCAAAATACTCATCTTAAGACAAATATCCTGTACAAATTACCTACACACTACGATACGTAGGTAATTATAAGCTTGTAACTAATCTGTACGCGTGTCACCGAGGCGTAGAATTGGCAAGGACTCGTTCGGAAATTGGCTCTTTTGTGGCAACCATGTAAGCCTCGGCGGCGTACGAGTGTGACCGAGTCGACGACGGCACCCGACTAATTAGTCAGGTGCTTTTAAAAACAAGTTGCAGCCGGTGCTAACACGCGGATGGAGGATCAGGGCTGGCAAGGTACGTAAGTAATTAAATCCCAAAAAATAAACATTAATTTGAGAGCATTCTCATTAGTTAGCCTAACTTAGTGGGATATAGTGAATTTCTAGACCAGTCATGTAGTAGATCTAACGTAATAGATATAGGAGTTTGTATGTAGGTAAATAATAATATGTAGAAAATCAATAATTAGGTAGGTTGGTATTCTGAAAAACTATTTCTACGTGAGTACCTCGCCATTATAAAATCAGTCTATTTGGGTCTAACAGTTAAAATATATCTCCCGCTCCCGCAGAATAAACGCGCAAGTGTAAAAAGTAATTATTTCAAGAAAAATAAAAAATAAACCTAATTTGATCCATAACTATATGAATACACCGAATAGAAGTTTGTTTTTTATGTCGTGGATGGAATTATAGCATTCTGTTACGGTATACCGCTAGAATCATAACTATAAATGAAGCAATAAAAATCCGTAAAAATACTTAGAAATCACCAGAATGAACGCGCAATGCGTCTCAGTTGCACCAAATAAGTATGGTAATATAGTTTACACTTAAATATATTGAAAGAAAGAAAGAAAAATAGGTTTATTTGTCACAGGATTGGTTTGTTTGTTTGTTTTATTTTATTTTTAAATAAAGAATAAAGTAATAATTTCTCGTAAATTCGTAAATACTTTCCTAGTTCTCTTTATTTCAACATAATATACATTTTGAATATTTATACTATGCATATACAACTAACTATTCTATACCTATATTATGTACAAGTATGTAAAGGAAAAAAATAAAATAAAGGGAAGAGCTCATTAGGCGTCAAAAAAATCGTCCGCATCGCTGTCAGTAGGAAAAGTGCCCAAAAGGCTGGCAGCGTTGCCACGTTGGATGGCAATGCTGATTATTTTGCCTAAGAATTGGCCAGCCCTCTGGTCACGTGAAGAGTCGACCAACCACTTGTCGATGTCCCGGAACACTCGGTGAGCACACGGACCCCACGGCCCTACTGTTTCGACCCCGAACGGCTCAAAAATATAACTACCAGTAAGGTTGATATTTGCGCCATTTTAGGTTTTCTGCGCCTGCAGCAGCAGCCCCGGCACAGCCCGCAGTGCTAGGAAGATGGGATGGCGCAAGGGTGTCACAGGTTGCATCCCACACCAAAGGCCTACCCAACTTCCAAGGCATAATGGTCATTCCGTCTGGCCTCTTCCCATCGTCGTGTGCCAAGTCATTGGGTTCTAAAACAGCTGGCACCAAGGTGACAAGAGCCCGGCGGAGGATGTCATTAATGCTTGCGTGCCGGGCCTACCGACCAGCGCTCTTGCTGCAAGAAATGCCATGGTTTGCGAGGCGGTCGACTGCTTCACCGCACTAACAGCGATGTGGAGCCCTGCAAGGGGCGCCCAGATGCAGACTTGTAGCGAGCCGGAAAGTGGTGTCACCCAGCATAGTGCCTATGTTGGGTGACGGTAGCGCCTGAAGCCAGAGGCCCGACTCCCTTTCTCCCACAGCCAGCAGGCACGCACGCTTAGCAGTGTTGGTGGACGTATTAATGATGTTACTCCGTACTAACTTACAGAGCGGCTCATCCCACTGTATCTGGGAAGACGGGTTCTCAGACTACTCCGTATTCGGACAAGCCATTTTGCACGTGTTCATCGCATCAGTCAAACACGGCAATTCAGAGTCAACCTGAGAAGCGGTTAAGATTTTTCTGGTTAACTCTTTGGTGCCGTGGACCGAGAATAGGAACACCAGTAAGCTTACACTATAAATTTTGCGAACGCCGAGCCCACCGAATGGCTTGCAACCACGCGCGTCGTCCAATGCCACATTTATAATTAATTGATGTTAGAGTACTTCGAATAATTTGATCGATTTTGTCTAAAAGGTGTGGCTTCTTCCATAAGGAGGAAGAGCGGAGAAAATACATTAAATTTGGACCGAAACAGCAGTATCTGATAAGGGTGAATACGGAATGTAAGTTTATTTTAGAAAGTCTGTCTGAAATATCGTTAAAGTGTTTAATTTTTTCGTCAACAAAAGGTGAAAAACTGTCTTCTAAAATAGGGGAACTTAGGAGGTGCAGTGAACTTTTTTCCAAAATTTTGATATCTGGGGTTATTGAATTAAATTTCTGTATGGTCGATTGTCTGTCAGTATTGTCACAAAGGTAAATTTCACACTTTGAGAAGTTGAGGGCAAAGCCGATGGACTGCTGCTTTAGGAATTGAAGATCTTTTAGAACAGTATCTACGTCACCATCATCTAAATACCACACATTAAATATTGAATTTAGTTGTATTATGGGGTGAATAGCTAAACTGAAAATAACTGGCCCAAGAGGATCACCTTGTTGGCATCCAACTGCAGGTTCCAAAACATTGTCTCTATAAAGTAATTTTGAAGGGTGCCTGTAGCACTGCCACAAAAGACATAAATTTCCGGTAACTCCTTTTTTATTTCAGCTAACAGAGTCCCTGTTAACGGAGTTGAAGGCGTTCTTAATGTCAACCTTGAGGATGACCTCACCTTAAGCGAAGTTTAAAAAACTGAAAAGGACATGTACGGCAGCCTCGTAGCCCCTTTGGAACCAAAATCAAGCTGTAGGGGCTAGAACTTGTTTTTTAAAATTTCGCCGTACAATTTGCAGCATATTTTAGCTGCCCTACGCCTGTAGGTACACCCAACGGTAATGGGACGAACGCTGCCGTCCTTCTTGCGCAGGGCACATAAATTAGCCGCGTACACAAGACATCGACGACGGTATCGTTCTGTCACACCGCCGTTGAGCATCAAGTTAATTAGAGCCGCAAGCTCCTTCAAAAAAGAAACACTTCCCCGGCGCCTGAACTCAATAAGTCTTTTAAATGCTGAGGAGTCAGGCCGTCGAGGCCGCCGGTGGAACCACTTCGGAAGGGGCTCACGGCAGCAATCAGTTGGGGAGCAAAACATTTAGGTTCATTTAGTGACAAAATTAATTATTAATTTGTTCAAAATCAAAATTACCGCGCGATGCAATACACTATCGATGAATCGAGCGCGCATGCGTAGTTATTGATTTTTATCGAAACAAATTCATACTAATTATCCAGTTTACTTACTTCTGCCCCACCTCTAAAAAAATGCTGGGTACGCCCATGTTTTGACCTATAACATTACGAATATTATGGATTAACATCAACACCGCCGCAATAGCACTTACGCGTTTATTCTGCGGGGGCGGCGATATTGAAACCAAATTGCTGTTTAAGGTTCACAATTTTTCTACCTTGGAGGAAGCAAGTTCAACTGATGACAACCCTTCAGATCGTGTGCCTACATCGTAAAATTATCTGCTTATGAGACAGTTCCTACATTAATTAGCGACGACAAAATGAAAAGAGCAACATAGTAACACTCGTTATTCAGTGCTCTTTCACAAATATACTACCACCTTACACAAGGATTGAATGAATGGATCTTGGTAAGTAGGTAAGTACCTAAGTAATGGAAGTAAGAATCACGAAATATAAAACAAGGTAGGTAAATACCTAACTATTCATCATAAATCTTACGCCACTTAAGTAGGTAAGATCTTTCGTGAAAGGATATTCAGCACCCAGTTTTATTTACGTAATTAGCTTTTGTGGGTAGTTTTGAATTTTACAAATACTACCTATTAGAAGAAATATGCTAACATCAGCACGCGTAGCATGACCACGGTAGAAACGGGTTTTGTCGACGGAAGAATAGACAAACTGACAGATTGTGATTGTTTATCTGTCATTCTGTCTATTCTTCCGTCGACAAAACCCGTTTCTACAGTGGTCATGCTACGCGTGCAGGCGACATAGATGATGGCTTTCTACTTACCTACTCTGGGAACAGCAGAGGATTGGTTTTAAAATTCTCCTGAATATTAACACACGAATGTTCTTGCTCTTGTTTTGGTTCTGTATTCGTTTGGTTTAAACCCACCTTTAGGAACTGTTTTCAGCCTAGACCTTGAACATTGCATCGTTTACTTAGTGCCTACTCATATCAGTGTAAAATCTTCAAACCGATTATCTGGTCTTCCCACGTGGGTTAACAGCGGGGGCGGCTAACCGCCAGGCCAGCCGCTTTTTTTTTATATGCAACCGCTTACAGTTGTACCTACGCACTTTTAACCGCCATCAAACGCGGCGGTTGAATGGGCGGTCAACCGCTAGTACGTAAATCTTGTCTGGTCTTGTTACTGCTGTGTGGTCAAGGAAAGCAACAACATAAGAAAAAAAGTCATCAATTCCTACTCGGACTATAATCTAATACCTCATATGGGAATTGCTTTCGTTCGACCCTTGTATAAATCTACTATAGCTGTACGCGTAGCATGAAAAATGACAATAAACGAATTTTCTTTCTTTTCTTTCTTTACAACCATAATGACAGACAAAATGACAGATAAACAATCGCTATGTCATTTTGTCTATTTTCCGTCGACAAAACCCGTAGAATACCCGTCCCTTTCACACTTGCTGTACGCGTGCTAACAGCACGCGTACAGCAAGCGTGCTGGTAGCAAATATTCTGTTTTTTAATAAGATTCCTTAATCACACTAAAGTTTCCACAACTTTAATAACAAAGTCGGTGTAGTGTAGTCAGGAAAATCCCGCCCACTAAAATGCATAATATGGGATTATAATTATCTTTTTGAAAGCCTAAAAAATCAGAAACGATAAACAGAATCCTGCACGCAACACAAACAGTTACTCTCTCTATGCAGTACACCTCTCAAAGGACCCATTCATTAGTACATTTCAGAAGAGCGCCATCTGTTATGACGGCTACGAACTATTGGCGTAAGGCAACTTGAATGACTAATCTCGTTGTTTCAAGACAAATAAAACTGATTATCATAAATATTACGAAATAATACTTTAGTCCAAATGAATAGTAGTGCATCTACACATATTCGTTCCTTGTCTTGATTTTGTATGTATTAGGATGAATAAAATTACAAACATGTAGGTACACAGTAAGGGGTTTGATGATAAATAAATAAAATGAACATTATATCAAGACTCTATATTTGGTAAAAAGCTGGAATGCAATATTAAATGCCTCTTAATAAAAAAAATCCAGCTAGGAAATTAGATTTAACATGAATTGAATATTTTAAAATAATCATAAACATAATGGTGGAATTAAATGTTTTTATACAAATATCATGCTCCAATATTTCATGTAGCTACATTTAGTTACACTTATAAAATAGGCATACTTAGTAAGTCTCTTTTAAGTAAAATAAATCTTAAAATTATAAATTCATAATTGCTTAAAAATAGTCAACATTATTATTGACTGAATACTGGCAATGAATTACAATAGTATACATTTATGTCATGGTGCCAAATACTGGGTTGTGTCTGCAAATGCTGGGGCCGTACTCCATGTACGCCTGTTTCGTGTGGCACACTTGATAGAACTCAGGAGTTGAGCCCAACATACTGCCTCCAAACCAGACAGCATACCGCTGCATGTTGTGTGAAATGACTTGCACATCAACAGGCTTAGGTGTGATGCGGCCCTCTGACAGAGTTGTAGAATGCTTCAATCTCGCGTCAACTGTCCTCTTTATATCACGCTGCAGTCTCCTGCCAAAGTCACGGAACATTGTAGATCCACCTGACAACACAATGTTCCCATATAAACCTCTCCTCACATCAATTGGGCATGACTGGATGACTTCATCTACCATCTCATTCAGAGGCACAGTGAAATCAGCATTAGAGAACTCTGGGTGGAAGAATATCTCAGGTCCCAAAAATCTCTCATAACCTACATCAACAGAAAATGGATTTTTGGTAATGGCATTAACACCAGTGTAGTTCTTCATCCATTTACCGGGGTCTGCATCATATTTAGCAAACTCCTTTGCTATGTCTGGACAAATGTAACTGTATCTCTCCTTGATAGCCTTTGCAGTCTCCAAACTTTGTTCTGGTGGGATACCTACTTCACGTTCACGAAGTAGAGATTGAATAAATGAGGTAATATTTCTACCAGCAATGGGTATGTGTTTAATACATGATCCAATGACATATCCTTCAGCTACAGGCACAATGTGGGTAACACCATCTCCACTGTCTACTACAATGCCTGTGAAAGTACGTTCAGCAGACGTGCGTGACTTCCAAGACGCCGCGAGCGCCAACACGGCTTGCACAGCAATATACAAACCAGGCACATTGAAGGACTCAAACATAATCTCAGCTAAATACTCCCTGTTCTCGGGAGTGTTCAGTGGAGGCTCAGTGAGCAAGAAATGATGATCTTCCGGCTCCGCCCTCAAGTATTTGAAGATGCACTGCTCAATGTAACGTTCCATTAGATCCCAATCTTCGACGAGACCGTGGCGTACTGGATATTTCACTGAATACCCAGTGGCGTCGAACGCTTCATCGCCTATGAAGAAATCTAAGTCTTCCACGGCCTTAGTCATACGTCGAGTGCTTTGATCGCCGACTTTCGCAGTTTCTTTTATCGCTATGGCTGACGGAATGATAAACTGCGGTTCCTTGTTGCCGGCAAAGCCCAGCTTCGTGTAACCCGTGCCGACATCGATGACACACGCTGGTAAATGATCACCCATGATTCTATTTTTGCTAAATACTGTTCTAACCAGAAATTACAATAAATTATAAGGAAAACTTTAGTGGGTGCGGTACAATCACTGTGGATTCACGAATTTTGACGTGTGAGAAACGTCAAATCAGCGGAAGATGATTAATTTACGTTCCATTTCACACTACGTAAAGATTTGGAAATTAATCATTTTATTTCATACCTATTTTATTTATTGCAAGCAAATAATATACCCATAGAAATAACTAACTAATAACAAGATATCATTTACAATTTATCAAGATATTAATTAATATTAAATTAAATGCTAGTGATAAACAACCTATTGACAAGTATTTCCTATGAAATGAAGTGAGACTTGTTACTAAAATTGGTTCGGGCTTGCCGGACTCAATTCCAGATGTTCGCAAATTGCACTTAGTCCTTGAAGTAGAACTATTTTTATAATAACTAGCCCAATATCTCCCAGGGAAGGTAATTGAAATTATGAAGCACTACTTTTTTTTTTGGGTGGGTAATTATCAAATAACTTCTCCCGCTCTGGGCGCAGCGGGAGGGCGTGTCAGACTCTTACTGACTAAAACCCACCCGTGTTCCTTCGGTTGCCCTGTTGCCGGGGGCCATGATCTCCCTTTCAGTTTTCTTCGCACCCCCGGCAGGATAAAGCACTACTGACCTATTGAATAAATATTCTCAGTAGGAATGCAGGTCACAAAACGTGGAATTTACCAGGCAGCTGGCCGATCATCACTGTCGACACTGTCGGAATGACTTTAAACGCTAGACTATCGAAACATACCTACATGTCTTTCGCAGTACTTTTGCAAACGACGAAACTTTATTATAAGTAGGTACCTAATTGGAAAACATTTAGCTAAGGAATAAAAGCGGGTAAAAAATGAAACAAAAATATATTATAAAGCAGCTGATATTTATTGTGACCTGATACTAATGCTATATTTACACATTTTACATTACAGGAATGTAATCGCAACATGCTTAATTTTTGAAGACTTCAATGTTACATTACAAGATAATTTTTTGTCGAATTTAATATTTTATAGATTTTTTTTTACTAAAATTACCTCAACCGATTTATTGTTCAACCATTTTTCTGCACCAAAAGGTTCCTTAACTATTTAAATGTGTTGGAGTCACAGTGGAATGATTTTGGGATGCTGTTGCGCTTTACAATACGCGTTATTACATCAGACAGCAATGACTAAGTTAGCAAAAACACGAAGTGCATTGTGTAACATTTTTTTATTCAGCCTTTAAATCAAGCAGCACAACAAATACACGTTTGACTCGAATAATTAGGTAGATTGCCGCACTACATTGACATATTTATGTCTTTATGTGTTGGTACGTCATTCTAATATAATCATAATATAATTCTGACAATAAATATAATATAATTAATTATATTTTTAAATTAATTATAATATAATTATGACAATAAAGAAAATGTTTACTACCCCAATCAGTGGCACACGACCTTTTGCCTCTAATCTATTTTTAACACTTTCCCAGTTTTGGAAGCTTGGGGGCCTGCGCAAACTGGCGAACAGGGGAGAGCATCGAGGGGGATTATTCTATCCGTCAGCGCACACTGACAAGAAAAATCCTCTGCGATATCGCGAGCGTCCGCCAGCTTACCGGAGCATCCGCCGGTATGCCGTGGCATGCGCTGTTATGCTCTAAGGTCGATCACCGACCATTGAAATATATACCTTATTTCGATTGGATAAGTATTAAATTCAATTGATAAATTTATTATCCGCTGCCGTCCCGTCCGCCAGTCTGCGCAGGCACTATAAATGTGCCCAGTATTTTTAGATACTAACCATAGTATCAAATAATGCTATCAATAAATCTCAAATACATACTTTTCATAATTATACTCTCAAAGCGAAGGTTGTGTACCCCAGCAGATCCAGATACTGTTCGTTTTCTATTAATTACAAAGCAAACATATTTGATCCACACCACTCCACTGTTCAAAGTTTGAGTGTACCAAACACTACACTATCATTATGAACCAATGCTTCCTTAGCCACAGGCATTGAATAGTACTAAACTGATAATCCTAAAAACAATGGTATGCATAGCCAACAAGCCTTTTAAGATATTTTAATATTCACGACACAAGCTCATTTTAAATGTTTATCATAATTATTGTTGAAAGTTGTTCTGAATTTCAGTTAATGATAAAAAAATATCTCCAATTATATCTTACACTAAAATTTCTCTTAATCCAAGTTTAAATAGTAACAAATAGAATATTGTTTGTTAAATACGTGAGTAACATACGTTATATTTTAAAATTCATATAAATTATGCTGATTCATAAGGAATAAAAGTGTAATATCAATACTTGAATCTAGCTGGTAGTTCGTATCTGCTAAAATTAAGTTATTCAAAAGCATTAAGTAATAAAATATTTGAATTATTAAATAGTTGCATTTTCAAGTCAAGATTACAAAAGAAACATTACAAATTGTTTCCCCGAAGGATTGGGCAGAGGTGTACCTGTAGCACTCCCACATTTCGCAAAATGTGTTAATTTAACTGCATTACATAACAATCAATATCACAATGAACTTGCTAATTATATGTCGGTTACAGACAGCATTAATACGGTAGTTGCCTAGGTAAAAAAAAGAAATTCTATTTAGTCCGTCTTTCAGATAATAAAAAAATATTAGACACGTATTTTTTGCTTAATCATTATTAAGGTGGAACCTTCGACCATGCCCGCGAAATTCAAATTTTCTTATGTTTTTTTCATTTTATAGGTCAGTCTCAGATCTCATGTTAATGATTGATTGATTGGCGGTTATAAAAGATGGCCTCCCTCCATTTCTTCCACATCTCACGGTTACCTAAATAACATATCAAATTATTTGCTGCTAAGAATGTCAATTTCGTGAATTCATGACATTATACACCATCACTGAGAATTGTATTTACGATTTTAATTATTAACATTCTGTAAATATATATTTATTATTTTTACGACCGCAAATCAATCAATCATTAACATGAGATCTGAGACTGACCTAAAAAATACAAAAAACGTAAGAAAATTTGAATTTCGCGGGCAGGGTCGGCGCTTTCGCCTTAATAAAAATTACTTAGAAAACACGCATTAAAGTTGGGGAGTGGAGGCTCGCAACGTCACAAATCAGTATAAAATCTAGCAAGCAGTGACGTCATGCCACATTTTAACTCAATGTATCGCCGTAATCTTTTGATTACGTAAAAATATAAAAAATACATGTTCTATATTTTTTATTAATCTACCTTCCGGACTAAAAAAATTTTTTTATGAAACAAGCCTATTAAAAAAAGAATTTTACTGAGCTGATAGAACCAAATATTTTTTTGAATGAAAACAAACATTGCAGATACGGGCTATCAGAATAAACCCATTCAGATGACAATTTTAAATTTCTATGAGCACGTACAATTAGGGTTGCCAACCATACTGTTAAAAACAGTATTATACTGTTTTTCACTCAAAAATACTTTTGACTGTTCAACAAAAATAAAGTATAACAATATACTGTTTTCACTGAAATCCAGACCTATAGGTACATAAATAAAAAGGAACTCGGTAGCAAAAAATGTAAATACAAAACCAAAGACACCAACTTCCAAAATTAAAGTTACCTTTTTTTCACTTTGTACTGTTTTGGAAGACGGTTGTTTTAAATTTTTTGAGAAACGTTTTTTTTTCCGAGATACTGTTTATTTTCCCACTTTGACCATAATATACTTTATTTCTCATACAAAAAGTTGACAACCCTACGTACTATTCCAAATACTGGATAATATAATAACAGATGTTCCTTAACTTCATTATTTATAAATTTTAAAGAAAGAATGTTGTTAACATCATTTTCATAGACCACCTTCAATGTTACACTATCAGTATCATTATCAGACTTAATCATAAACAAAACCACAACATTGTCTTACGATACAATATATTTGCCTAAGATCGTCCATTCATGTTGCAACAACATTTAGATTTCTCACCACATCGTGTAGTCGGAGTCGTCCATGTCAAAGATGGTGAAGAAGCCAAGAATAGTCAGGTATACTATGACGTTACCGGCCAGTGTTAAATAACAAGCGCCCCACTCAATCTGCAAATGGTATAAAACATATTTTAGAAAAAAACTGAACTTGATTTTTTTTTGTTGTAAAATGTTTATATTTTTCATTTTTTAATTGTAGTACCTACTCCTTACAAATTCGAATATTACTACCTGCTATGTAAATAACAGTAACTGGGATACTAAGTGGGAAAAAAATACGTATTATTGAACCCAACTCAAAAACTGCCCAAGCAAATCTTGAGAGCATACCCAAACAAACAAAAAAAAAAATTCTTCAGAGCTTTTTTAAGACTCTTTAGAAATAGCTAAGCGGAACAGGTTATCCACTTCTATTGTATTTTATATTAACCTACTTAAAATAAATATTTCCATAAACGGATATTGTAAATATTTATAAAATATGGTTTAAAACTGGTCGGTATTAAAATGTGATTTATAACAATTTTTCTAAACTATGTCCCATGTATTGTGTGAAACTGTCTGGAATACTATGTTACTAAGTAAATCACAACTCAAAAAAGAGATAGCGCTGCTTTCGACTTTCTATTAGCTTGGGCGGGGGGGGGGGGGCATGAAAACGGTCTAAGGAGAATGTGTGTAATGCAGACACATTACACACATTCTCCTTAGACCGTTTTCATGTAGCGACAGCCGTGTTTTTTTTTTTTTGGGGTAGGGCATCTCGTAGTTGACCTCTGAGATCATGACTACTTAACCGGGCTTTCCTGTGGGTGCCTTAAGCTACTACACTTAAAACCTCCAGCCAGGGGTTATTCAACTATGCAAGGATGGGACGGGCTGGTGCAGCCGTGTTATGGTACCTTTATTGCCATCTCAAAAATCCACCCTATATATGTCATGATTGATTGCTTAGCTCCATAAAGGTATACTTAGCCTCATGATAATAATTTAAAAGGTTAAATCTGTATCTGCAATAAACCTAACCTTGTGGCTCATCTTTCTACAATTTGCGGTAAATTATAGAAAAATACAAACAATGCAATATTGCTCAACCCCGATAGCAAATAGCGTGATAATTTAAAGCCTGACCAGACTTATAGGGAATATCTATGCAAAATTTGAACAAAATCTATATTGCGTTATGCTGGAAATACATGTACACAAACAGGCAAAAATTCTAAAAACCATATTTTCAGCATTAGAATCGTTCCCAGACCCCGTAGCAATTACTTTTTTTAAATATTGATATTTAATGTATAGTTTTGACTTCGATGTATAAATATTTCTAGACGCTAGAGTAACTAGGATTGACCGATACAATACATTAACATAAATACATGAATACGTACCACTAAAGCACGAGCTAGAACGATGGGAAGCGCGAATGAGCTGACAAGGAATCCCATAGTGAGAAAGATGGCGCTCTCCATGCAGGCTGAGTTGCCGCTGGTGCTGTCTGTGTGGCGGCGAGCGATCATAGTCGGGATCGGGCTCAGGATGTAGAACAGGACCACGAAGAATGGCCACCATAGTCTGTCAACAAAGAGGAACAAATAAGACGAAAATGCATAAAAACATCAAACTATTTACCATTCTGAAAAACTTATAAAACTAAAACCCAACTATGAAACAACACAGAAATAACTACAAAAAAGTCATCGAAAAAGGTATAAATAAACAAGACATCTCAGACAGACAAATTAAAAAGCCGGAGTCACACGTATTAGCTTAGATCGAATAGATTACGTGTGAGGTGTGACTCCGGATTTTTAATTTGTTTGTCTGAGATGTCTTGTTTATACCTTTTTAGATAATAATAATAATATTTATTCAAATATTACAAGGCATAAAAATTAGTCCAGCTTTGCTTAAATGTAAATTATATTCCTAAGACTTACGTGCCTGAACTAGGTGATCCTGTGTTTCAGGCGAGAAGAGCTTAAATAGACTTATAAAATAAATAAATCTGCAGGTTGACAATAGATCACTAATAATATGTTGAGTACCTTAACTCTTAGTATCTTAATTCGATAAATACTTAACTTAGGTGAAATTTGTACATGTATTCACTTTAATACAGTTAGTAAATTCTCTGTATCTTCATAAGACATACTTTGGAGAGCATCCTTGAGAATTCTCTTACAATTTGTGTAGTTCAGGGAATAAATGTTTGCTTTCGAGTTTAGTCTATTATAGAGATGAGGGCTGAGGTACAAGTAAAATTTGGATACAAAAGCATGTTTTTATGTATTTTGTGGACAAACTATATCTTTACGTCTTTTATTAATGTATGCAGTGATGACTTTGGTCCACAAGCCCGCGCTTACGGTGGCCGAAATCGGCCTGGGATTCCCGACGCCCAGGGCGCTGCAGCGGCTAGTGGCATGAGGGCGCGAAATTTGCCTCTCCCTCACGCGTTCCACCTCCTTCGCGAACATTGCTGCTTCGCTGAAGGAGGTGACTGCTCCCATGCCCGCTCGGTCCGTACCATGGCCTGGACCAGGGCCGGACGTGAGAGGACACGAGGACACGGCGGTGCCCCACCCAAGGCGAGCGCTGACACCCGGGCATTTTCTCCCGCCTTATCCGGAACAGGAACCTCCCGAGACTCTAGCCACTCTTCAAAGAGGGTACTTATCGCCGCAATTGGGGCGTGCCCAGCCCTAGGTTGCGACAATCGCAAATAGCTCTGTCCGCTGTGGCGTGATTTTTCGCGGCAGCGGAGTCACGGTAATATTATAATACAGTACTCCAACTTCATACAAACGGACGAAACGCGAGCTATACCTACGCGCCTTGATCGCGTGGTGCGCTCGGGGCGCAGACAGTCACGGCTGTACCGCAGTATCGAACGGACGGTGTGTTGTTTTTTTAACGATAACCGCGCGATTTTTTCTCTCAAAATCAGTTAATATGACGAGTAGGAAATATTGTGCTGTTTTTGGTTGTATGAATTCGTCAATAACGCATCCAGATATAAGTTTTTTTTAAATTACCTGGAAACTCTGAAAGGTAAGACTATAAAATAATTTTACTTACTAGTAGGTAGGTACATAATGTGTGTCTTTATGGATAAGTATTTCCTTTTATCTCACGAAAAAAAAGGTGTTTGGATTAATAAATAAAGCGAATAGAGTAACGGAAAGTTATTGAGACGAGTGAAATAGGTAGTTATATGCGGTTCTGAATGAATCATGATACGGTAGGTACCTACCTACTTACGCTTGTGTTAAAACTTCGTTGCATTTGTGTTTTGTTAGTTTGCATAATTCAAAGTAAAGGCGTGGTATTTTATTATTAATAATATTTGTTTATTATCTGTGTGTATGAATAATACTAGAAAATAAATTTACCGTCTAGACGGTAAATTTATTTTCTAGTACGTCTGTGTGTCATTAGATAGTTTTCGAAATTTTCACAAAGTGTTTCTGCTGCTGCCATGCTGCTATAACAACATATACTTACCACTAAAGACTGTTTTTTTTTTTTCTCGGTATTAACAACAACAGCTAGACTCATATATAATATTTAGATGTTTGAGGGTTGTGATTTTAAAACATTCGTAGTCAGCTGTTCAGCTTTTTAATAATTAATTAATTGGTGACCAAAGAATTTTTATATAAAAAGTTTTTTATATAAAAAAATATTTTTTATTTATATAAAAAGGATATTTACAATCACAAAACTAAATAGAAACAGAAAGTAGGCAAATGTAAATAAAATGCTGGAGACGGGCATCCCTAACGCATGTTTACGTACCGCGCGGCTGTAGGCATTTATTTCTATCATGCGGCCGAGTTACACTACTGTATATAATATTACCGTGGCGGAGTTACGCCCCGAAGTTTTGCCTCCTCACGCCACTCCCAAATGTGCGCGAGGACTTTTGCCTCCAGATCCCAAGGCGGGAAACCGGCAAGGAGGCTCGCCGCCTCACCGGAGACCGTGCGATTGAACGCGTCCCAAAGAGTTATCCCTTTGGGACGCATTCAACCGGAGGGCTGGCCGCCGCCACAAGGAACGCGCCCACACCGTTGCCCCGTAAAGGACCATGAACCGCACGATCCCCGCGTAGCGCCTCCGGCAGGAAGCATGTGGACCCCCTAGATTGGGCAGGAGTCGCTTCAAGGCAGCCCCGAACCGCTCCAGTCAGGGACACAAAGATGCCTGTCAAGGCAATCAGACAGAACTTAGCATGAGTAGATAGGTATCTATTGATTTCACACCTTAATAATGTTAAATGTACAGACCAGTTGCCAACTAGTCAGGAAAGCCAACTCATTATCATCATCATCTGCCTAGCTTTATCCTATGTTGGGGTGGGCTAAGGGTCGGTTCAGTCTAACCAGATATTGCTGAATACCAGTATTTTACATGGAGCGACTAAAGAGCCAACTATCTGGACTATTACGGTTCCGTGCCTCAAAAGAAAAAAATGGATATCCTTATAGGATCACTCTTGAATCCGTTTCTCTGCCTGTCCGTCTGTCACAGCCAATTTTCTCTGAATCTAATGGACCGATTAAGTTGAAATTTGGTACACATATTTATGTATTTCTGTGACCCAAACACGGACGTGTAAAGTAAATAAATTAATTTTGAATATGGGGTCACTTTTAGGGGGCAAAATAAAAATAAAATAAAGTTTTACAAACTGTACAGTGTACAAACTGTACAATGAAAGGGCTTATTGCGAGAATCTTAAATGCATTTTTTTAAACATAATTTTAAAGGAAATACATTTAAAGATATTTAATAAAATTGATGAAAATTGACCATCTCCAAAACTACTGAACCTAAAATAAAAAAAAGCAGATAATGGTTCTTTACCCATAGATTACAGGAAAGCCTATAAGAAGTCTATGGTCTTAAAATAACATGGTAATCGTACAAGCAAATACGGTGCGTATAAAATTACATTTGTAGTTGGAATGTATGGGAGAACACGTTATTCAACTACAATGTTAAGTATGTATTTGGGATAAATTGAACCCTTCATTGTGCGTGGTCCGACACGCACCTGGCCGGTTTTTTAAAGAATTTACATTGTTCTAGAGAAATTCTATAATGCTTGGTTTTCAGCAATTCAGTATTTATCTTTACAGGATGAGTATTGATCGTAAGACACCACGATATACTAAAATAACAGTCACATTTCCCGCCCCTTTTCGTTTAGTGTTCTTTCTACCTTGTTTTCTTTTTGCTCGGGTCCTTAGGGTCGTAGTCTGACGTTATTAGCCTATAACATTTCTCAAGAATTGGGCTATCAAGAGCAAAAATGATTTTTCAAATCCAACTGGCAGTTTCAGAGATTGCCGCATTCAAACAAAAACTCTTCAGCTTTATTAAATTAGAATAGAATTATAGATGCGTATTGATAATAACATCGTTATCACCAATATGTTTTGAAACACTGTCATTTATTGATGCATTAAGCTCGTCACACAAATAAGATAATATATATTATAGCAAGCTAAATCCTTTAAAAATCCTTTACGGTAAAATTTATATCATCTGCACTGTGTGGTGGTCCATTAAATTATATGGTGAGCGATATGTTGAAGATAATGTACCTATATTATCTTCAAAGTGTGTAACAACCTTTAGACGCTATGGTCCTGCAATTTCCTTCCTCATGACTATGTTAACAAGTCAGGCAGCTAGATAAATAAATTAAAATAAGTATATTCTATGTAAAAAATACTACTACAATTTATTTTTATAGTTTGTTCTGATTTGCAATTTATTACAATAAAGATTGGACAATATTTTCTTTAAAAATTACTGTTAAAATGACCGATAACATTATTTATTTAGAATGTGATGAACTGATGATGAAGAACAATTATAATGAAATCAGTAAACAAGACAGTTACTTACTTGTATTGCGGTAAGGCACAGGCAAGGATAACAAAGGTCATTCCAATGGAACCAGCAAATGCCAGGGACACCAGACTGAAATTTAAAACATCAATTTTCATATTTTATTTTAAGTAAAAGAAAACAAACAAAAAGATTTTTTCTGTTTTGTTTCATAATGAAAGTTTTTGAGATAGATGTCAAAATGAAGTGAATGTTATGAATAATCTAGTTGGCCTCAAAAGCCAGATCTTACTCCAGTTTCTCTTGTGTTACTTGTGGAGATTAGTTGACCGAATTGGTATTGCTTCAAAAAACCGGGAACATATATAGATATCTAGCATCGTCTTGAACAAAATTTCAGATTAGAAAAAGTCATTAAGTATTAAACATTGTGTGACAAGCAGATAAGTAGGTACTCCTTTGTTGGAACCAAGTTGGAATGTTTATTATCACTGCACACAATGAACTTATACAACGAAAACTGATAAAATTTTGTATTAAAAACAGGTCAACAGCAGGACATAAAGTACATTACTTAACAAAAATAGTATAGAATACACTGGTTGCTATGATGGAGTATTAGATACATGGGCTTGAACCAAAACTTACCCTAACCCATAGAAGTGTTGAAAAGTACATGAAAAAGAATAATACTTAAATTAGACAGCTGTAATAGAAATTATCCTGAAAAATATTTGTAAATAACATGAGTCATTCTATCTACAATGATGACATTGTTTTACCGATGAGATATCTTCAATCTAAAAAGTGTACTAATGACCTCAATTACGATAACATACCCTTTATTCCAGCCATTTTCCTTATTTTGTGTTGATAATAGGATTTTTATCAATAAAGGGACAAATTCTCAAAGAGAAACTTCAATGAAAATCAACCAATTCGAACTCCACAGATAGTGTAATTAAATCATAGACACACACAAATTATTCTAGTCGATAAGGCTGGGAATATACGACCGAATTTTTCATCAGATAGTGGAATCCGATAGTCTGACCCGGCTATCAGAACAACTTAAACTATCCGACTATAGGATCGGACGTGTGTTGAATGTTCAAACAAAATAATGGTTCCAACGCCTTCCGATAGCCGGATCTGACTATCGGATCCGGCTATCTGATGTAAAAATCTGACGTGTATTCTCAGCCTAATTTTATTAGATAAAAGATTGCAAATACATAATTTACTTTGTTAGTAGGTTTCAGTTATCACAATTAACGTTATTTTGAATTTCCATTAAATTATAAAAATGGACGAAAGGTTACATAAAATCGACCAGAAAATATGTCTAATGTGAAATTGGAACTTCCGGACCTGGATCCTGAACTAGGTGGACAGACAGGCAGATACAAATTGTTGTCATTCTCAGTGGCTAGTGTTTTGCAGACGCCAATATTGATCAACCTTCATCATCATTTCAGCCCAGAGACGTGCACTGTTAGACATAGGTTAAGCATCGCTACTTGGAGTTCTTCTCAGGAATTCATTAGATGATCAATCATCATAGGTCTAGATTAAATAAACAGTCGAACAAAATAAAAAATTAGTCGAGTTGGTACGTTTTCCTTTTCCATCGACAACCGATGTGACAGTAGAGTGTGTATGAGTTTGGTCCACCACTAGCATCGGCCGCCACTTTGCTCAAGTTGTTTTATGTTTATTATTGATAGGCAAATATATTTTTTTCAGAATATACTGATTATTTAAGAGAAATACCTAATTAGGCTATCAAATATTTAACTAACCACCATGGATGATGATGCGGAAACTTATAAACTCTGGCGTATACGTAAAACAGTAATGCAGGTAAGTGAGGTTATGTTGTGTGGGGAAAGTTGTGAAACTTGTAAATAAAACTTCATAACAATAATAAGAAACCTGCAAAACTCCTTACACATGCTATGGTTGTTATTCTGCATAGTATCCAAATGTCAAAAGTATGAGAATACGGTAATTTCACGAATAAAAGTTTAAGATCAATCAGGTGTTGTGGATTTGAGCTTGCCATCTGTTCTGTGATGCTGAATATCTTACTTTGTGTTACAGTTATGCCATGACCGTGGATATTTGGTGACGCAGGATGAATTGGATCAGACGTTGGAACAGTTCAAAGAGCAATTCGGTGATAAACCCAGGTATAAACTTCATCTTTCGTAGCTTCTAGTCGAGTGTTTGATTGATGAGTTGTGTCATGATTTATTCGATTAGTGCTTGGAAAAGGAACTAGACAAGTATGAGCTTACCAACATGTAATCTGGCTGTCTCTGACAATGTCTTATCCACTAAAGTTTTCTTTATTTTCGCATCTAGGATCTCCATATTGGTTATATATTTTGCATTTTCTCAATAATCTTTTTAGTAAAATTCGTATAAAATAAAATTCCAGTATTCAATTTTGGCATTTGTAAAATATGATCCCAAATAAGTTGTTTTTGACATAATTTTTTTTTTTTTTTACCACAGTTTTAAAAATCATGTAAGGTACCTATAGTGTAACTGAATATAGTTTTAATTTATTGCCAAGCTATGTGTGCAAAGAGTATTCAATTATAAAATCAATAACTTCTTGAGTTCAGCAGTTCAGCAGGTATTTTTATTGCTTTTAAAGCCTAGTCAAAGTTTTGAGTCTTATACTTTTTCATCAGTAAACTAAATCTATAATAATATTCTGTTCCAGTGAGAAGCGACCTGCCAGAAGTGATTTGATTGTACTAGTAGCTCACAATGATGACCCCACAGATCAAATGTTTGTTTTCTTCCCTGATGAACCCAAAATCGGCATCAAGACAATTAAAACTTATTGTACCAGGATGCAGGAAGAAAATATACACAGGGCAATAGTTGTAGTACAAGCTGGTAATAATAATTTATTTAATTTAAAATAACATTGCTGTATTTTTAGGGTTCTGTATCTCAAAAAGAAAAAACGGAATTGTTATATGATCACTTGTGTGTCTGCCTGTCGTCTGTCTGTCTGTCTGTCCGGCTGCCACAGCCAATTTGCTCCAAATCTAATGGACTGATTAAGTTGAAATTTGGTACACATGTATTTCTGTGATCCAAACACGGATAAGTAACATAAATAAATGAATTTTCAATATGAGGGTCACTTTTGGGGGCAAATAAGAAAAAAAAAACAAAGTTGAGCAAGTTGTATCATGTGACATATCAAGTGAAAGGACTTGTTGCGAGGATTTCAATTTTTTTGAACAAAATACAGAGTATAGTTCTTTACTAATAGATTACAGAAAAACCTATAAGAAGTCTATGGTCTTAAACTAACATGGTCAATCTCTCAATATTGTGTGTACAAACTTACATTTGCAGTTGGAATGTATGGGAGAACATGTTATTCAACTACAATTTTAAGTTTGTATTTAGGATAAATTCATCCCAACTATGGAACCCTTCATTGTTGGTGGTCCTACATGCACCTGGCCGGTTTTTTAAAGAATTGCATTGCCCAGGTTGTTGAACTTAGCTTTATATTATGATCAGGGCACTGAACACCTGTAAACATGATGACAACAAAATTTCAACTATTTCTCATACAGTGTAACAATAAAAATAATCCTATTATTTTAATTTTATTCATTCTGAATTTGTAATAACACTAATAACTATATTTTTTTTTCATATTATAAAATTATCAAACCATAATTATGATCCTTGAGAATAATATCTTCCTTCTCTCTCTTACAGGTATGACACCATCAGCAAAGCAGTCGTTAGTAGACATGGCTCCCAAGTACATACTAGAACAGTTCCTGGAGTCAGAGCTGCTGATCAACATCACTGAACATGAGCTGGTGCCTGAACACATTGTGCTGACCCCTGATGAGAAGGCTGAATTGTTGACTAGATAGTATCCTTTTATAAATCAAAGCATAATGGTTCTTGGTTTTGCATGGAGATTCCAGTACTTCAATAATAAAATGATACACCTAACTATTTTTTTGTAAGTGTCCACCAGCGACCTTTACTACGGTCTTGTGGACTTGCCAGTAAAGCTTGGTTTGCTGATGTATCATCGCAAGAATGCAATATTGTGAGCAGACGGGCCAGGCTTGAGGCAGTTGTTATGGTGCACTACACAAATTATTACTGCAACTGCTTGGCTCGCTCGTTTATCAAGAAAGACGAGCTGGGGAGCCTAAAACTGCAGTAAAAGCATCCATGGTTTTGATTCGCTCGTTGATCAGGTGCTTACGTATTTGCTATTTATACTTTTTTGTCATTCAGAAAAATCTAATTTGAGGCCATTTTCTAAATAATAAAATCCTGAAAATGACCTACCTACCCATTCAGTTTGTGTGAATGATAAGAAGAGGCGACAACCCAAAAGTACTTCTACAGTGTTTACTTGTTTAGGCTCTTGAAGACTTACGTTTGTTAGGCATACATCTTCATCCTTTTGTTTTTTTTCCTTAACCATTACTACAGTAAATTGAAGGAGAACATGTTGATGAGGATACAAGCTGGTGACCCAGTAGCAAGATACTTTGGACTGAAGAGAGGACAGGTCAGTTCTGAAAATCGTTTTCAACATTTTATGGATAGGATACAATATCTTCTATACATACTCGTATATACTGAGTGATGATGGGACACGAAGCCGTACATTAAGTGTCAAAGTTATCACTGTTCATTTGTGAAAAAGAGATGGTGCTATTTGTTTTGTATAGCTCCATCACTCTTTCACATAATTCACTGAAAGAATAACGGCTCTAACAGTTAGGTATATAGGTATGACTCGCAGTTGATCTATTAAAAGTAGACTTGTTTGCCATGTACCAATATCTCAGTTGTCTCTTAGTAATACGAAAATACTGCGTTTTCGATCATTACAGTTATATTAATAATGTATAATTTAATGTAGAAAATGCTTAATAAAATACTAGGTAATTAATTAATAATAAATTGTTACTCTACCTACTAGCACTACGTGATAGTTAAATAATACACTAAACAAACCTTTTAAATAACATCACACTATAGATATCAACTGTATTCAAATACTTAGATTGTTATTTATGCACATAAATTTGTGCGTATCTATCATTTCAATATGATTCGCTTTCGCCCATGTGTGTCAGATATATTTTTTGCATGTTAGCTCCACCATAGAGTAGTTACTAAATGGAGTAATAAATGAATTTAAACAGAGGTATTAAGCGCTCACCGGATAAGAACTAGCATAATGTTAACTGAACGACTCTAATAATTATTAGCAGAAGGAAATCAGGGACTCGGTTCATGGGCGTTGGGAATCCCAGGCCGATTCCCGGCCAACGTAGGCGCAGGTTTGTGAACGGTGAGCAATGGACACCTCACCGTCCGATAAGGACCAGGCCCGCCCAGGTCGACGGCGCGTTGTGTTCCACGCGCGCCTCAAAGAGATGTCAGCATATGTGACGGAGTCCGCTAGAACCGATGCCTGCCGGGGTCGCGGGAAAGTCCGAAAGGGATTCCGTGGCCCCTGGCAACATACAGGCAACTGAAGAAACACGGGTGGAGTAACTGTCTGACATGCACTCCCGCTCCGCCCAGAGCAGGAGAAGTTATTTGATAATTTCCCACCCAACAAAAAAAGGGGCTCGGTTCAAACAGCACTGGATAATTAAAAAAAAATAAGCGTCCAGCACCGTACACGAGAAGTGAAACATCTTAAAAAATTAATAATGAGAGATGTAAGTGTGAGGGATAGAGAGAGAGTTATATCTTTATTCTCTCTCATGTAACGAAATGTGCCTAAACGGGACGCGTCCTTGAAATTTCACTCTCAATTCTCGTCCAATTATCTAATCGCCGCTTAAGATGTTTCAAATACAAAAATAATCTGGTTACTAATAACGCAATCTCCAATGGGAGTTACCATTGTGGCCTTAACCTTCACAAGGTGTATTATCCCAAATATCCAATTACCTGAAATCAGGATCGAATTAAATGCAACAAATTCCGTGATACATGCTTTGATACTTCAATCAATCTACCTAGCCTTTTCCCCAACTATGTTGGAGTCAGCTTCCAGTCTAGCCGAAAGCAGCTTAACACCAGTATTTTACATGGAGTGACTGCCTCTCTGACCACCACAACCCATTTAGTGCTCAGAGACACGACGCCGTCGTCGCGTGGCCATCGCGCCAGACTGGAAGCCGACTCCAACATAGTTGGGAAATAATTAGATAACACGAAACCTCCCGGTAAGACTGGTTGTCAGACTTTTTGGGGTTTTGACTACCCGTAACGACTGTTAAAGATCTACAAATGACAGCCGGGACCAACGCCTTAACGTGCTTTCCGGGATACTCCATTTGCTGATTATTCTGTGGTTCGGTAGCAGTAGATAATTTTACATGCCAATGAAGATGTTACGTATCAAGTCATGTTATGGTTATATTGATTTGTTACGCCGATTATCATGCAGAAAACTTGAAATTGTCCAGTAGGCTGGCACTAGTAGACTTACTTTTTTGTTTTTACATAACAGTTAGCTAAAGCTGGAAAAGGTATGCGAAGCTGTTGCTGATCATGGGTAGCTGATACGATTATTATGTTGGTTTCGTATGACGAGAGTGGATTTTATCGCCAATCACCAGAGACAACAAATTTTGGTATTTCGTGCATAGAAGATGAATGTAGTCACAATTAGGAATTTGTTCTTTAGAATAGGTGCGTTACAATCAGACGTGGAAGAACTAGTTTCACTGAGACCGCTGTTTCACGCCTTAGGAATGCACGGCGAGGCGGGGGGCAGCGTTGACGAATGAGCGGCGGACGGGACGCCGTGCACTCTGAGCGTTGACGAATAAGCGGCCTGCACTGCCCCCCGTCTCGCCGCGCACATACCTAAGGCGCGGAAAAGCGATCCCGATCAAACAATGAGCTACTACAACTAACAAAAAACAGTCGAGAGGTGTCTTGGACCACCCACCCGGTTGGAACGAAGTTCCTTTTGCTTTTGTACACTTGGACTAGATCGAAAAAAGTGTAACATTTTATATTTAGTGTAAAATGTTACACTTTTTTCGATCTAGCTCTCATTTGCCAAGTGTGCAGAGTATAACGTGCAAGAAGAAACTTTATTCCAAAAAAATAAATGCTGCTTTGCGGGAATTAAACACGCGACCCGCAGCACGGCTTCCCGTCCCACCCACTCGAACCGTTACTAATGGTATTCCTTTGTTTCCAGGTAGTGAAGATCATTCGATCATCAGAAACGGCCGGGCGATATATTTCTTATAGATTAGTATGTTAGGATAGCTTTATTACCAATAAATATCTAATATTTTTACCTACATCGTTTTTTTTTCGTACGCATGTCATGTGCCCTGCGCACGAAGTTCACCATCCAACAGTTCTAGTACAGATTCGGGAATGTTATCCTAAGTGCAGAGTTGAAACTTAAGCTGTTTTTGAAGACTTCTGTAAAATATAGATTCTCATCGTAGCTCCTCTTGAAGAGTGTCTCCTAATTCTTCATAGCCTTGAATAACGACTGCTGAAAAACAAACAAAGAAAATATGAGTAAACAATTTAGTTTATTATGTCATCATTGTGTTTAGGAAACTAAATAATGAGCTCAGTTGCAATTGAGTCATTATTGAAACTGTCCAGATAAACATAGGGTACTTTAATAAATAATAATGCGATCATCATCATCATCATTTCAGCCGAAAGACGTTCACTGCTGGACATAGGCCTCCCCCAAGCACCGCCACTTCGACCGGTTCTGTGCTTCTCGCGTCTGGTGGATTTCTGCGGCCTTCACTAGTCCTTACACATTGTGGGGGGCCTTCCAACGCTACGTCTTCCGGTACGCGGTCGCCACTCCAGAACCTTTCAGCCCCATCGGCCATCTGTTTTGCGAGCAATATGCCCTGCCCATTGCCACTTAAGTTTGGCAATCCTACGGGCTACGTCGGTTACCTTGGTTCTCCTGCGGATCTCTTCATTTCTGATTCGATCACGTAGGGAAGCTCCATGCATAACCCTCTCCATTGACCTTTAGGTGACTTTCAGCCTTCTAACGAGGCCCATTGTAAAATATGTGATAATTTTGCCAAATCTTAATAATTACATAGGTGATGATTGAGTGTCAGTATAACCCTAATAGTCCAGTAGAGATACAATATTGAAGTGAAAACTTCTTTAGGCGCGTTGGGCACTTTTGAGATGCGACTAAACCATTGATATCGCGACACTGTGATGACACCAGCTTTTGACCATTAAAAAGACATCAACACGTTGATTTGGTGCCGATTTTTTTTCAAGTTTTCACTTCTGTTGGCACTACCGGTTTTTTCTACAAAACCTTTTTTTATAAACCGTTTTACCAGTTTAATTTGAACGTCACCATATCGCATATAAACACATTTTCGAAAACAATATTATGAATTAAAACTATAATATAATTACGAGATATTTTTTTTCTGAGCTATCGCAATTTCATATGTAATGTGTTCATATTAATTTTTTTTTTTTAAGCAACTGCATGGAGAGCGAATTTTAAAATATGTGACACAGGTCCATCCTCGATGACGTCCCGCAGTGAGCGTGAGCGCGAGCCGATTTAGACCGATTGAATATTTTTGTGTTTATTTAATAAAACAAACTACTAATCTAAAAAATCCAACCATTAAATTTCCTCTATAATACGATTTACCTCATGGTATATCCAATATCATATTATTTTGTGCTGTAATTAGGAAATGATTTCGCGCCTCATTCAATACGTGAGTGTCACCGCGCCACACGAATCCGCCCCCGCAATACACAAATTGTATTTTATTTATTAAAGGAAAGGCAAAGCACGTATATGTTTAAACTTTTGTATGATAGCAGAGTTTATTATTACGAATATGTAGGCACAAAATTATAAACTTAAATTCAATATTTCGCATATGGCAAAGTAAAAACATAATTACTCGAGCAGCATATTATTTAGTTGTTAGAACTTTTGTTGTAAGGTATAACTAAGCCCTATCATTATAGGGCAAAAAAAAAAATAAGTTTTTGAAAAACTTAATTTTTTTATTGGAAGAGCTACGGGACATTTTCAGTTATTTCAGTATTTTCCATTGTTTCACAGTACCTATCTGTTAGCATTTTCACTAATAAAAAGTTTAGATAGTACTAATGAAAAAACAGTAAAGTATTCTAATTTAAGTTTTATATTACCTATTGTTATAACACGAAATATTAGGAAATACCTACTTTATAGCTATTGCATCACTCTAAACTGTTGGTTTTTTTTTTTATATAGAAAGAAAGAAAGAAAGAAAATATTTTATTTGGGACACGCACAGGAAATACAGAACATAATAAAAAAGGATAGACATAAGAAAAAAGGAACAAACATTAACAAAAATAAAAAAGGAGCATTCTAGATTAACAAAGAAAAATTACGACCTGTGTGAGGCCAAAAAGGCCCCTATCTCAGCATGAAACACACACACAAGCACATAGCAATGAATTCACTAAAGCTATCCACTCAGCGAAAATAAAAAGCTTTAGAATTATCGACGGGCATATTCTTCTGGGTACTGGACTGTAAGTCTTCTTTTGTCTTAGTAGTACTTATTGTAGTTAGATGGATATAAATAAACCCTTTAATTAATTGAACCATCGACTCTAAGAAGTGTTTGAATTCGGTCATTTTAGTGTTGGTTATTGCTAATTAAATCAATTATCATTGCATGCAAGCAATAACTTAACTTATCGTAACTGCAACTACCACGCTTACGACTACGGTTGTTCCAAAACTGGCGTAGACACACGAATTAAAACATTACAAACTACCATTCATTTGATATTTTGTTATGAACTTTCATAAAATACCATGATCTGCGTATAATAGAATCACGCAATGATTATTGCACTAGGTAATGTGGGCACGCGATGCGCAAATGCTTCACACGGCGCCTGCGCAGCATGGGTTGCGCACGTCGCAAAATCCACGCAATTACAGTACTTACGCGCAAACCGACGGATGGTCTTGCGATCATCCTGATTACGAAACGAAACAACATTAATGTTTTGACTTTAAAGACATTTTCGAAGTAAACCGAGTGACTGAATATTTTCTTCGACTTTAGTTTTTCTTTCCTGAAATGATGCTCACGGAAAAATTTAGAGGAAATGTAGTTTTTCTTTTGAAATGAAGTTTCCTGGTTGTGATAATTTAGTGGTTGTGAAAAGCACAGAAATATTTAACTATCTGTGGTGAAAGGATTCAGACTGCTTTCAATGTTTGTGAACTTCATTGGATAATTTTCCGGTAAGTACTTACCTACCTCCTATCAATCATTAGATTGTTACAAACGCCATCAGTTTATAAGATGTGATAACGAGAAGAGAAAATCAAGTCTCATGTGGTAGGAAGACAAGTTTGGTGTAGTTGGTTTTTCAGTTTCATAAACCGGTTTTTTATGTCACCTTATGCTCTTACTTTTATTATGCTTTGAAGACGGCATTGTCTAGTTAGCTTAGGTAACGTATCTGTTAGTTTTTCTGCTATGTAGTAATTAGGCTTTAGAGTTGAGTAGAGGATTGGTAAAGTGGGTCAAAGCAGCCCGAGCAAAGGAAAAGCTGGTTAGTTTCCAGAATTCTAAGGCTGGGAAGGCACAAGCGAAGCCTTTGATAGGATTCCTGCCTACCCTGAAACAATACTTTTAGGACTTCGTTTACGAAAGCAGTAAGATCTTGAATTATGTAGTATCCATGGTATTTACTTATGCTGATAAGAATAAATGGGAATAAGCTTATACAAGGTCAAACTAAATTAGCTAGCGAAACTTGCAGACGTGATGGCTATCCATAAACATGATCAAACAAAAAAAAAATATTGGTGAATTTTTTTGTGAGGTCATCTACCGCAGTTAGTGTAATCACTTGAAATATCAGTTTAAACAAACAGTTTTTTGTGTGTATAGGTACTTCACAGACGTGATGGGTCGATATCTAAAAGAAAAAGAAAAAAAAATGATTACCTTTTGGGGTCAACGAATTTTGACTTTGGACGTGATGGGTATCGATAACTAAACATGATAAAACAAAAGAAAACAGATATTCTCAACTCATACTTTAAGAAATAACATTACCAGGGTTGTTGATGGGTCGTTGACCAGAAGAAAATCTTTTTTTCTTCATTTTTATGTATCGATTCCCATCACATCTGCGGAGTTTCGCTAGCTATTTTAATTTGACCCTGTATAGATTCTATAGACTATACCTATACCTATACATACCTAAGAGTAGTTAGGTAATGCTTACTTATTCCCTTTCCAAAATGGATAATGTAATCAAATTACCCAGATTGCGCTTGTTCATCATAGGTAGGTACGTAGTTACCTACTATTGCAATAGATGATAGACCTAATTGACGATCACGATATCGTGATAATTCAACATCGTCCTATAAATTGGTACAAGTAGGTACACATTGTTAATGAGATTTTGGCCTGAAGGGAGCGGCCTATTGGTATGCAATTCGAGCATGATCACTCACGAATTCACGAAATTCATGTTCATAGATGAGATGGTTCTAATTCTTGTCACGGCCTGTTTCTGAATACGCAAATAAGTACAATAGATACTGTGGAATTGTCTGTGTTCCCTATAACCCGTCAGCCATCAAAGCCAGCGTTACTAGGCATTTTCCGGGCATTTCCGGCAGTGCAGGCCCATCACAAACTCAGAGGTCGCAATCTCTTTTAAAGTCCAGACAATCTTGATCAGGCCATTTGAGGACCATGTTGATTAGTGTCTAAAATGGCCTTTTGAGGAAAGAACCACACAGATTTGAGCGGACCTGCCCAGTCAGTGCAACATTTGTCAGTAATCGTGGAGCTCAACTCAGAACTTAAGGAGCTCAACTCGACGAAAAATATCAAAGAAAGGCCGCATAAACTACTCAAACTGCCAGACCATCATTAGAGAAATAATAATTGATAATATCCACATAGTCCTTTTTTTTTGGGTGGGAAATTTTATTCCAGACGTAGATCCTTTACCGGAAACCTAGAAATATGATTAAATTTCATACTGTCATCCAGGGATTCCCAACCGGTGGGGCGTGTCCCCCTCGGGGGGCGTAGAGTAACCAATGGGGAGGGGGTGCGGCAGCTCCAATAATAAAGTAAAGATTTACAATTTTTTCATGTTCTTGGTTAAGACTAGTTTCCAATACCCAAACGTTTCATAATACTTACTTAGGTGCTGTAAAATGAGGTTCAACTATTCTGCCTATGTCGACAAAATAAGTTTTTCTATTTCTGTATGAATGTTCAAAAGTAAAATGTCACGAATCCGAAATTGTACAACATTTTTCGAGCTCACTTTGCTCGCTCTTACATTATGCATTCTCATAATTCTTGAGTTTTTCTGTAAATTCGACAAAATAATGTCTATTTCTGGTTGAATGATCAAAAGAAAATCTAATCTATCCAAAGGGGTGCAAACATTTTCGACTTCACCTTCGCTTGCTTTACATTCTTATGCTTTTCTGCTTATGTCGACAAAGTAACTCAGTTGCGAAGTGATTTTAAAAGAAAGTCAGGGGGGCGCGTATGTTAAAAGGTTGGGAATCCCTGCTGTAATCCAGCGAGTACCCAGAAAAGAAAATCACTGAGCCACTGCGTCAAACGCGCCAAAAAGTTTACACGTCGCGTTTTATTTGAAAGAAACAAATTATTTTCAGGGAAAGGTTTCATTTACCTTCATAATAACTTAAACAAAACTCTGTTTTCATACAGAAAAAACTACTTAAGTGTCTATATTTCTTGAAGCATACAATTTTGTACAAGTTTCTTAAACAACGTGTAACAAAAAATGTTAAAACCCTGTTTTTTTTTTTTGTATTTCTGCAAACAAAACTAAAAAATAATTCACACATCATACAAATCGGAAGAGCATTTTTGAGTTTTTGCTCGACTAATGCATGGCAATTGATTTTTATATGCACAATAATAAAAAATACTTTTTGTTTAAATAACATTACCAAAACAAAAATTTTTTTTTGGATCGGACTGAGTTTTTGTTACACATTGTATAATGAAGGTGAGCTCTGAATAGGTTAAATAGGAGATGAAAGTTCGTCATTTTTAGATACATTTACTTATACAACATGATCAGCCTATAATATTCATACTGCTGGGACACAGGCCTCCTCTCTTCTAGATGGAGTAATCCACCACGCGGGCCCAGTGCGGGTTGATTGATGTCACATGTCTTCGAATGTTTGGTTCTAGGACATGCCGGTTGCCTTCACCGTTTTGAGAGCAATGGTAATGAAATAATATACACAAAGTTAGCGTCTGTCTGTCTGTTCGAACCTACGACAGTGGTCGTTACCACTGGGCCACCACTGCTCATTTTTGCTGATGGCAAATCCTATTGGGCACACTAAATAAATACTTTCACAGAATTCTGCACAGCTCAAAATACTATAAACTACCCATCAGATGGATCCCGAACGGTCGGTCACGAGAATTGAATTAGAAAGTTAAATAAAAGAATAGTCTTCTGTATTTAGTATAGCTTGAATTCCAATCAAACCGGTATTCAAGAACAAACTTAATTACAAAATTATGCAAAAGGCCCATTATCTCCTGACAACAAATTAATTTAAAACAGCTAAATGCCAATTAGTTATGTTTCTTATCTCCACAAACCAAACCAAAACAAATACCTAGAGGGCGTAGCATTTACGCCTAAAATTTCCGAAAACGTAAAACGAAAAGTGTTACCTTGATGATACTTTTCTAGAAAAAGTCCTCTTTGATATTCGGTTTAGTTTTTTTTCCGATGATGTAACGTTAAATTCGATAATATTTTAATCCTCTAGATACATAAATCATGGAAAATGCACAACGTGAAAACGGTTAAGTAACTGTTCTGATAAACATTGTAACAACTTTTGACCCATTCACTTTATGCAAATCACGGTTTCAAGTAGAACTTTTAAATTTATGTGCTTAGCCTATTATGTTAGTGATAATAAACCGTAATGTTTTGTAGGTAAATGATATCCTATTAATGTTATACAGTGTTTTCATTGAAATAGAAGATTTAATGAGACATTTAAAAAAAAAGTTGACGTCGCAAAATAATCCTTCCTATATTCCCCGAAGGGTTAGGCGGAGTTCATTATTGAACACCGACATTTCGCCAATTATGCTGAAGCCCCATGTAATAGGGGGCGAACCTATTGCCATCAACTGGGCCCAAATATTGTTCAAGAAAAATACCTAAATAGAGGCATCCTAATTAACTGTGTTTAGATAGATATTGAAACTTATCTAGAACGTGAAGTGTTAGAATGTATGATTAATATACTTTGAGATTCGATGTGCAAAAAGCTCAAAACGTCTGGCGTGGTTTATGCCATCATAAATTACTGTGTATGTAAACGCAAGTGAGTTTTTATGGCACAAGATTCATAAAAACTTACACTTTTTTTTTTGGAAGACGTAGAGTCGGCAACACAATCAATCGGAAAAGTCATGAACTGAGCTTTTTACAGTCTATTATTGCTTAAAATTATGTCGTTCACGAATTAAATAGCCATTTTTGTATAGCAAAGTTTATACATCGTGACTTTTAGTCGTCTTACAAAAGCAGCCAAACAAAATAAACGACTACTTAAACATTCATTTAAAAAAGAAATCGTAATATTATCATTAAAATTGTTTTTTTTTTAAATAATGTTTAGTAGTCTTTTGATACATAAAATGGGCTGCTTTTGTAAGAGAACTAAAATGTCACGGTGTATAGAACAAAAATAATAACATAACACACACATAATATCACGCCTGTAATTCTGTAATTCCCGAAGGGTTAGGCAGAGGTGTACTTATAGTACACCCTCATTTCGCCAGTTATGTTTAAATCCCATGTAATAAGGGGCGAGCCTATTGCCATCAACCGGGCACAAATCCAGACTCCAGGCTGCTACTGAGAAATTCCAGATGGAAAAACCCAATAACACTTTGCCCGATCTGGGAATCAAAATAATAGAGGAAGTATAAAAATAATGTATGTAATCAACTTATAACTTGAAAACAGTACAAATAAAGATACATGCATCGATTAGATACTATTCTGCTGACGCTGCTCACGCCAACAAACCGTAAAAAAATCTTGAACATTTTGATTTAGTGTAATCAATGCATTAGTTACAGTCATTGAAGGTGCACAATGATAAATGACTTAAGTCAACATAAACTGTTTGATATTCCATATTTTTCGCTGATTTACATAAAGAAAGTTTTACGATTGTGGAAATTGATTGAACGGTACGTGTGTACTCCGCAGCATCGTATATCTACGTTGGCAAATATGTGATTAATTTGTGAGGATTTGAGCTTTTCGTGAACTATATGGATTTGGTTGTTCACTATGAAATATAAAAAATTTAATTAGCGAATTAAATTCGTTATTTCTTGTCAAGAGACAACATGTGTTTGATATGTTTTAAACAAACAGATGAAACTGTTTAAAACATGAACCAAAATGAGTAAAAGCCAAACAAAGAAACCAAACATCTCAGTAATAGTGAAATTGCAAAAACAACACGTTAAAATAAAAAGTGCAAAGAATTCATAAAATTCGTTGAATGTGTTGATCAGGTGAAAATACCTGAGATGCCTCACTGTAATGATTGCCAACACATTAACTCGCGCGCAGCGTGGAACAGAAGCGAACATCCGATGTGCGTGCGCGCACGGTAAACACGATAGCCACACGTTCAAGTTAACATTCGAAGTGAACTATAAAATCACTACGTTACTGCCATGAAAAAAAAGGTGCCTTATTTATTTAACCGATCCCGAAGTAAGTCCCATTGTGTCATCAAAATACTAATCGATCGTCTTTTTATACTCAACGATAATTTTTTTGTGATATACTTAGCCTAGTACCTGCGACCACCATGGATGTAGAGTTCGCCGGCCGCTCGGCTCGCGCGTGGTTGGTCACAGTTCTAACCTAAACTAACCCATTTGGTCGGGGTGCCCTAGCTCAGTGGTCGGCAAACTCATTAGTCAATAGAGCTAAATATCAATACTATAACGACTAAGATTTCTTATGCGAGTCAATATTGTCTGTGTGACCAAATCCATACTGTCTCAATAAACTTTTTTTTTATCCTTAAAACTCCCATCCTCTTACATTCCAATACGCTTCCTAAAATTAACTTGCTACGAAATAGGATGCCTTCATCATCATCAAAATCATATCGGCTGGTAATATAATAATATGATGAAGGCATCTTACTTATTAACAAGTTAACCTTGGAAATCTTTGATAGGTAGGTACAGTAATATTAATTTTCGTTTACTGTTATTTTTTGGTGAAAATACTACAGAAATAAATCTTTAAAAAGTGGTTTGAATTTTGAATAAAAATGTTTTTTTTTTTGGGTTGGAAATTATCAAATAACTTCTCCCGCTCTGGGTTGAGCGGATGGGTGTGTCAGACTCTTATTGACTAAAACCCACCCGTGTTCCTTTCATTTGCCTGTATTGCCAGGGACCACGGTAACCCTTTCGGACAATAACCGCAGCCCCGGCAGGAAACCAGACCTGCGTGTATCTACGCTCGCACTCCTCGACATTTGTACAAAATTACAGAGCCGCACTCTATAGGCCAAAGAGCCGCATGCGGCTCGCGAGCCGCGGTTTGTCTACCACTGCCCTAGCTTATTTACAGCGACCTACTTTCAGGTACTGATAGTTTTTAAAAGACCAGAAAGTTAGAAGATCGTTCAGTAAAAAGACGATTATAGAAAAACAAAAAGTTTTTTGGAATCAATTAAATATCTCCCAAAAAGGTACTCTCAATTCCAAATTGTTATCGTGGATGTGCGTTTGATTGTACGAGAGGCTTAGTTGTACCAGACACGTGTGATCTATATTATGTAGTAGATGCTGTAGTTTATTCCTTGGTAAATATACCTTGTTCACACATAAGGGTGTTTAGTTTCAGATAAAATGCGGAAGAACGTGCTGGGAGTACATAAAATGCCTTTAAAAAGGTAAAATGTATGGCATTGTTTTAGGCATGTGTCGCATGTTAATAACCATGGTTTCTACTCGAATTCAACACAGTGACAGCCAACATTTCTGTAAACAGAGTACTCCAATTTGACGTTAAATCAATGGCTGAGTCATCATTAAGAAAGTACCTAAATAGCTCCCTGAAACAATAAATTCTTTCGTTTAATTTTTAGTTGTTTTCAAATGTAAAAAAGGTAGGAATAGAAACATTGTTAGATATATAGCCAATAGATTTGCTTAAAAATGTGGTTAATAAAAAGTAGCTTATCTTTAAAGCCTTCCGTGACAGTAATCCATGTCAATGGTATGTTGATTATACTTTTGAAACTTAATATGATCTCCACAGCAATGTAAACACTTATTAATTCCAGCGACGACAAATGTTCACTAATCTTATCTCGAATGATCTGGCTTCGTTACCGAATCTATATGTAATATTAATGTAAAATAAAATATTTTTCTTTACTCGTCAATAAAATATCCGACATAGGCTGTCGTTAATGCAATCTGATATTATCTCTGAGATTACTTTCATAAATAAGATAAGACTATATTAGATTATTTTAAGGGACATTAATTTTGACGCACGTGAAGGGCAGTCTGGATGAGGAAGGCAAAAAAAAATTGAGGTTTGGATCGCCAAGTTTACAACGAATTTCCAATTTTAATCAATTCGACTGCTGGTCATGACGCCAGACAGTCTTTATTAAGGTGGATGAATAGTTTAGAAGAGAGGTAAATATATTCCTTTATAAGGACAGGACTTAAAAAATGTGAGTTCCTTAAAAAATCTCTATTATAAAGTGTACGTAGGTTTCTGAAAAAGAGATGCTGTAAAAGATTACAAAACTTAAGTCATCATCTGCCTAGCCTTATCCCAACTAAGTTGGGGACAGCTTCCAGTCTAAACCGAATGCAGCTGAATACCAGTATTTTACATGGAGCGACTAGTTATCTGACCTCGACAACCCAGTTACTGGGTAATACGATACACCTTTGGTAAGACTGGATATCAGACTTTCGGGCTTATGACGACCCGTAACGACTGTCAAAGATCCACGAATGACATCTGGGCCCAACGGCTTAACGTGCTTTCCGAGGCACGGAGGGATCTTGGTATGTAATATAAGGATGGTCACCCATCCACGGGCCAACCGCGGCAAGCGTAGCTTAACCTAATGAAGCCCCTCACCCCTTACAAAATTTAAGTATTTACCCTAAAATTATTATAGTTTTTTTTACGATTTAGTTGCTTTTTTTTTTTTTTTTGAGGAATGAGTAAAATGTCGTTGAGAAAGTTTTGAGAATGAATTTGGATGGCTATAAAAGTAGGGGTAGAGTAAAGAAACGATGAATGGACTGTGTGAAAGATGATAATATATAGAAACGGGGTGACTAGCGAGATGTCGACTAATAACGAAGTATGAAAGAAAATGACATGCTGGGCCGACCCCAAATAAATTGGGATTAGGGCAGATTAAGATAATTATAATTTTATCTCATGCCAAAACGCGAGAAGTTTTTGGTTTATAAAAAAACTAGCTACGCCCTGCGGTTTCACCCGCATAAGTCTCGATCTCGTGGGAATATCGGGATAAAAGGTATCCAAAAAAAAAAGTAAAAGTATCCAGGTTATAAAAAAATCTGTGTGCCAAATTTTATCCAAATCCGTTCTGTAGCTTTTGCGTGAAAGAGTAACAAACCATCCATCCTCACAAACTTTCACATTCATAATATCTGTAGGATAAATCCCTTACAAAATAAAATGACAGCCCACGCGACATTTTTTCAAAGTTTTTTTTTCGTTGCCTCAAGAATTCAATCATCGAGATTACTTCCCGAGATGATTGGTTGGGAAAATTGCGCAAGAGAAATGTCGATACCATTGCTAATGGGCGCGTCTGATTGGCGGATAATCTGTATGTAATGTAATATTTATAAAAGTATGTTTTTAACGCAATTTTTTGCATTGAGTCATGAACGATTACTGAATATTCGAAGTGAGGATATCGTTAATGCCCCCTTAATTTATCTTTCAATGTTAGTGATATTATCCGATACTTAGGTTGTTTTCTTGACTTCAGACAAGAGGTCGCCCCGTTGTCCATCCTCCTGACAAAAACCGTTAGTTGTTTACGACACTCTTAGCTTATTCGCCAGCTCATTGGCAGTCATGCGAAATAATTATTATGATTTTATCCTAACTATGTTATCTGAACCCGTCAGTTCCATAGTATGATAATGTCTGTTTACAAAATGAATACTTAACTGTAATGAAAACGGAATGCAGCACATAGGTAAGTGTCACAGAGGTAACAAGAAAATTTTCTATTTATCTCCGCAATGTATCTTGTGCAGTTAATATAAATGGTCATTACAGTTGCAACTATGTAGAATGTCATGTATTGGACATGATGTAACGGATGACCCTGTTGAACAACGGAGAGAGAGAAATAATTTTCAAACAAATTAATTGAATGAACAAAAACAATCGTTTCTTTTCTCCCCTAAGCTTATCTAAAAGTTGTATGTAGAATATTGTACTTTCAACGAAAATATTGTCCAGTTTAACAATGTTGTGTTATCATCATCATCTAAAACCAGTATTTTACATGGAGCGACTGCCTATCTCACCTCCACAACTCAGTTATTGGGTAAAGCCTCGTGCAGTCTGGCGCGACGCGACTCTAACAAAACAATTTCTAAGAAATCTTCACGATAAAACAATTACCGGTGTCGTGTCGCTCCAGTCTGCACGAGGCTTAACACGATACCCCTTGGTTGTTTAGACTGATTGTCAGCCTAACACTGTACGTAACTTTTAAAATTGTATTATACGGTGTTCTATCAAAAATACCTTAAAGCTTAATAAATATTGAGCCTCTTCTTTAAACTTTGATAAGTTACCCCGCTGAAAAAAATCACTGATTTTAAGTGCAGGATTACTTTTCTCCGGTATAAAAAACCGGATATCAAAACAAGAAGGAAATCATATTTTATAGGATGGGTGGGTTGTAAATCTGCTAAATCTAAATAACTATTCATAACATAACTTATTGCAATCTCTGCGTAACTCAGTTAATTTGCATGAAGAGGTCAGTTGCACTGATCATTACCAATAAATAATATTTTGTTATGTCATATTGGTAATTAATTATCGCGTAAGTTGATAGTAACGTATTACACTTTGTTTTGTTTGTAACTCAATTAATTTGCATGAAGAGGTCAGTTGTACTGATCATTGCCAATAAATAATATTTTGTTATGTAATGTAGGTAATTAATTACCGCGTAGGTTGATAGTAACGTATTACACTTTGTTTTGTTTGTAACTCAGTTAATTTGCATGAAGAGGTCAGTTGCACTGATACATTACCAATAAATAATATTTTGTTACGTAATGTAGGTAATTAATTACCGCTTAAATTGATAGTTACGTATTACACTTTGTTTTGTTTCTGTCCTTCTATTGTTTGGTTATTATTAATGGCTGACTTTGAGTGAACTCATAATGTTTCAGAGGGTGAAAGTACGCATAATCATCCTATTAATATTATAAATGTGACGTTTGTGAAGATGGATGGATGTTTGTTACTCTTTCACGCAAAAACTACTGAACGGATTTGGATGAAATTTGACACACAGATAGTTTATGACCTGAATTAACACATACAATACTTTCTATCCCGATATTCTCACGGAATCAAGACTTATGCAGGTGAAACTGCGGGGCGCTGCTAGTATACAATAAAAAACTGATCAAGTGCGTATCGGATCACGTATAGTAAAAGGCTCCGTAGTCGGCATGAATTTCACGCATGCACAGTATTGATTTTGCTGGCAACAAAAATATGTTTGTATAGTATTTTTCGTAAAAACTATGAAGCACAGAGTTATTTTCTGCAGTTCTAACCATAAATATCCCAAATCTCAAAAGACATTAACTTAAATGGCGAAGTTACTTAAAAACATCATAATCTTTTTAATTATGAGATCCACTTTTTTATGCTTCGGTTACATGTACGGGTGAACTCTCCATACATGTAACCGAAGCTCTCATAATTTCCTAGTTTCCCTACACTATTGACACGTGGCACAGAATACACCGTCTTTCCGATTTTCATCGATATAGTGCTAATAGTATTCGAGTAAAATGGTACCTATCCAAATAGGACGAAATTATAAGGGTTCCGTTTTTGCCCTAAAAAAGTTGCTGCTTCTTACAAAAACACAAATGCAATGCAATTTTAATTTTGGTATTGCAATGTATGGAACAAATTCTTTTTTTTGCTAGATAATTTATGGATGTACATTTCAATTATTATTATTTTTTGTATTTTTTTCATATTGCAACTAATTTTGTACGCCATAAATGGCAAAAGATATTAATTATAAGACCTTCATACTGTACTAATGTTTTATAAAATAAATATTATCCTATCTTATCTTATTTATCTTATCTTATTTAAAGTCAGCCTGTATGACGTGTTTCCAGAGAGATCAGCTTTGTAAGAAAACTGAGATCATCATGATGGTGGCTTTTCTTTTAGTTCATGTTACCGCTATACGGAAATTAATACGGTCACTATGTTAAAAACCTACGGTGTGCAAGACTTTTAACTTCATATACTTTTATGACAGACAGCCTGTCCGTCAGTTAAACGCCAATCACATTAGTTGCGGTTTTATTTTCATTAAACAGTAATTTTTTGGGGTTTATTTGATTATAATTCGTATTTCTTATTGTGTTCTTTAATTTAGCATGTTCCTACCAGAATAAGTTCATATACTTACCTTATAATTGTGCCAAACGGCTGTTATGGAAGAGAAAATACATTTCATAAAAACCGTTTTGTCACTTTATAAAACGCGTTGATGTCTTTCGTACTAGTAACTGAACATTACGTAGCAATCCATTTTAATTTGAAATAATACGACAAGTATTTTATTCAATACAATCAATTAAAAACGTATTTATTATACTTTTAATATGTTGTTATTTTTATTGTACTTCAGAGGAGCGGCAAAAGCATATGCGATGAAAGAAACTGAAATCGATTTCACTAAATTATATTAAAACGATTTTTATTAACACGCTAGAAGATTTATTTTCCTTTTAAATACGTTGTTTATTTGATAAACTTTAAATGAAGAGACGCAATAAACGTCAATTCGCTATTTCTAACTAAAAAAAGAAAGAAAATATACAAAAAGAGCAACTTGGGGGAAAATCTGCGTCACATCCACGCAAAACGGCCATCGCTCAGCATAATGCTGCGACCCTATGCGAGACAGAGCCCCAACGCTAGTTTTCAGCAACAGCTGGCGCTAACGTGATGACGTCAACCGGTGCAGCATATAATGAGATAACAATAACAAAATAAGAAATAAAATAACAATACTTAGCTCTAAATGTTTATATACATAAATATTATGTCTTTGCAACATAAGCCGCATGGGCCAGGCGCTGCCCCTATTATATACAGTACCTTATGATTCAAGAGCGTCTAGTCACTGGGGGCTGATACTAAAGAATTTCTTATTGGAACTTCCAATAACACTTTGACTTTGAGCGCACTCGGCCAACGAAAAAGTCATGCACTCAATTTTTTTATACAACATGGAGACAACAATACGACAATCAATGAAAACACTGGCAATACTAATGCAAAAAAGTATTTTGGAATAATACAATAAATCCTAGCATCGAAATAAAAAATGAGTTTTTCGACTATGACTTTTGCCTATCTTTGACTAGCTATAGCAGGCAACACCAATTAGTTTCACTAGGGGTCCGTTTAAAAAAATAATATGATTGTCGCGGTCCATTTGGTAAACGATTACTAGCCACCAAGATTATTTTATTTTATTAAGTAATAAACAAACATTAAGTAATGATCAAAAATAATAAAGTAATTAATATTAATGTAAAAAAAATCATCTTTTACTTGGTACTATCTGTCTGAAGTCTGGAGTAGAGATAGTGCAAGATAATGCCGTTAAATACGCCATTAATTGCCGTGTTGTCGGCAGAAAACACGGCTTATTGGTGATTCGCCGACAACGGGACAAAGCGCGGGCTAAATTAAGTTAGATAGGTACTCAGTTTTTTAGATTAATATAGTTATACATTTTATTGTTTACTTAATAAGGTTCGCACAAAATAGGTCGTGCGGTCCGGATGCGGACCGCGGTCCGCTATTTGGTGACTCCTGAACTATTGGATAAATTTGATTGAATTTTCGTATGCAGACGGGAACGGCATTAGATATACGCATACTCCTACTTGTATACCTACACTTACGTTAAACAATTGAATAAATGACTTATGACTGTCATATGAACGCCTATTTCTATCAGTAGACACTAACATCCTCATATATCAGTTCAGCAAAGATAGCGTGATGATAGCAATGCAAACAACCTAATGATTGCTTGTAGTGTGAAATGTAGGGTACGTCGCTTAGATGATTAACCGATTTGATTGGCTTTCGTCATAGCGGCGCAGGCGCAGAAAAAAATAGATTTATGTGTACTGCAATAGTGAATTTGCAATTCTTTGTCAGCTGTTTCAGCAAGCAATGTAATTAGCAGGTATTTTGTTTCGTTTTACAGACTGAAAAAATGTGTGTTGTGCTCATTAGAATGATTATTGTAATTTTTGCTGAAATTGCTTTAATTAGGAATTATTTTTGCAAGCAAAACCTTGATTATAATTACAGTCTTGGAAAGCGATTATGAAAAACGTTTTAAATGTTATGAACTTATGACGCCTACACCACCGCAAATGTTTTCTAGATTAGACTAGCTTCACGACCATAAGGTAAACAATAAAACCTTACACGTGATACTCATTATTCAACAGTTCCTTATTTTTTCATTCAAACAATGCTTTTGTTACCACAAGTTACAAAATTCAATGTACCGACAGGAAAGAGATGAAAAACGATAGTCATGCCACTATGATGTCTATTACCGATGAGGTGTCAACTCCGCAAATGAATAAAAATATAACACATCGCACCATAATTCTGCACCATCAAACCACGAACCGCAATATTCGGTAAATAACCATAATAACGATCTAAATCCGAACTCTTCCGAAGATTTCCGAACGTCCCGTATAGTTATCAGAGCATCCACGCCTAATGGCGACGACGTGACCACGCCTAGCCGTCGCGGTTTTAAATAATACACCAGATGAAACCGATACTTTCTACAGACGATTATTATTGGATAAAAGTGAGCTTGAGAAACTGTTGTACTTGCGAATGTAGTTTTCCTAAGACACAATGGATTCTATGCCCTAACATTAGGTTAGGTCCTAGGGTCAACTCTAACGGGTGAATGCTTTGAAATATTCTGTTGCATGTAGTGTTTACCTCTTGATTCTGTACACTTAAACTACAATACATTTGTGAAATGCATAAACAAAATGTATGTGAATTGAACCCTATTACTATACTATACTATATTGCGACCTATAACTGTCAAAAGTGCTTTGCGTAATTGTCCTTTCATCCCGAAAAAGTCTTTTTTTAAACTAACCTTTGAGGATATTCCAATGTAATATACAAATTCGTTTGGATCAAATGGACAGACGGACTAAAAATTCTAGTTTGTTGTCATTAGCTGAAAGGATAAAAATACGCTGTCCATCCTCTTTACGTATACAATGTCACCCATGGATGTGTGACCGCCCGTGTTTTGAATTTTTTTTTTCATTTTCATTTTCAATATCCATGAAATTTTTTTTTCATAGTCGTCAAATTTTAATATTTTTTTTTTAGTTAATCCGATTGGTCACATGCCGGGCATGGGCGGCATTATATATAATCTTATTCTAATTTAACTGGCCCATACTAAACGAGAAATAAAATTATATTAAAATAAAAATGTGAAGTAACTGGCTATCATTTTAAATGACTAAGAACCATAAGATTAATGTTCGCAAGTTATTTCCTACGGTGCATCGGCCATCGGCTAAAAAACTGCACTTTAATGTGCTCTGATACACAGACTTATTGTTATTTATTATAATGATAGATAAAGTCTATAGCTTTAAACACTAATGAACGAGGACAATCAAGATTGAAAAAAAAAACTGCCTTAGTTGAAAGCTGGACTTTAAATAAATAAATAAAGTGTTTATGACTAGTTCAATAAACATAGGTAATCGTTATCAAATTAATTTCGGCTGATGAGAACAAATTCTCACCTAAGGGTATATTAAATTTTATGATTTGCTACCATATTTTGCTAGAGATGTCACTTAGATTTTATTGCTCGTAATGACCAAGAAGTCCATAAGGACCAACATTTTGTGAAACATTTTATCAATGTTAAAATATAGCGGGTGACTACGATTGTACTTTCGATTGTACCAGCCTCCCACAAGGTGAACCGATGACCTGGTAAAGGCCGCAGGAATCCGCTGGATGCGGGAAGCACAGAACCGGTCGAAGTGGCGGTGCTTGGCGGAGGCCTATGTCCAGCAGTGGACATCTTTCGGCTGAAATGATGAAATGATGAACTAACTAGCGATGCGCCTCTGCTTCGCACAGTTTCATTAGCGAGATGTCGAAACATCGAGATTTCTGTGTTAAATTGTAGTAATGGGATATACAAATAAACCTTCTGGAATACATGCTCTGAATAATAGTGCTAGCCGTAACAAAGTTCATTGAGTACTTTAAAAGATCTAAGCGGTCAGACAGACACGAAGTTTTTTAGGTAGGGCATCTCGTAGTTGACCTCTGAGATCATGAATACTTAACCGGGTTTTCCTGTGGGTGCCTTAAGCTACTACACTTAAAACCTACAGCCAGGGGTTATTCAACTATGCTTATTAAAACTAGGTGAACGCTCGTTAAGGGCCTGTGGGGTACGAACCTTGGCTTAGGGCGTCAACCGGAGGGAGGACATCAAGGATGGGACGGGCTGGGACACGAAGAGCGACTTTTTTTATACTATGTATATATGGATGTAATATTCTAAAGTTCAATATCGTTAAATTACATGTTACCTACAAGTTATACGACGTTTTTATTTTGATTGCTCGTGTTTTTTATTTATTTATTTAGGTACACTTGATAAACCTTAAAAACCATATACAATCTAACACTTAAATATATATACCCATTAGGTATGTAGAAAGAATATAAAGGAAAAAAGAAAAGGAAGAGGCTATTGGGCACAAAAATTCGTCCGCATCGCTATCAGTGGGAAAATTACCCAAAAGGCTAGCAGCGTTTGCTATTGCTGATTCTTTGACCTAAATATTGGCCATCCCTGTGGTCACGTGAAGAGTTGACCAACCGTTTGGCGATATCCCGAAATACTCGATGAGAACTCGGACCCCACAGTCCTAGTGTTTCAACCACAAACGGCTTACCCAATACGGTTGTTATATTTGTGCTGTTTGTTACATTTAAACGTCTTAAGAATTCGCTCTCAGATTTGAGGTTGACTGGTTGAGAAAGAATATTTAAAACAGTTCCCATTTCCACCTGAAAACATCTCAGATATCAATAAAAATATTTTCGTATTTTACAAATACGTGAGGCTCAAGTGACAGTATTAAGTATCTTGTCAAAGCAATTTCATATAGTGAAATGAACAATGATATTTTGCAACATCCGCTACAATCTACTTGATTGTCATTCCATGCATAATCTCAAATGACATAAATGACTGTAGAGGACGAATCTAATACTTATAAGTGTTCTGTTCATCCCAAAATGGACTGCAATTTGCGTTTTCACATTCACGATACAATGTTTCGATTCGTGTAGGTACCTAAGTTCAGAATATTCTGACACACGTACAGTTCCCAATCCCTTAGAATTGAGCATGATTGAGCAGTTTAAAGGGCAAATGAGTTCTACATTTATCACTAATGGAATACGTTATAACGGATTTTTTTTTCTAAACTCATGGTCGAAATGAAAATACAAATAACATGATCATAATTAAGTTTGGATGTCATGAGTCAACTATTTGTAATCATAGTTTCTAGTAATTGGAAATTAGGATGGTAAATGATTATAGAGCGATATAGTAATATCGAGGAATTTTACTCAAGTGAATATCCGAGATATTTGCATTCATAATAATTGCCAGACAATTTTTGTATGAAATAGAACACATCAAGAATGAGTCTCTAAAAATTATAATTTCTAAATAATTACTCACTATTTTACATACCAATCAAACTAACACGAATAAGATGCAGATCAATATTAACTAAATGATGAATAATGACTTGTAGAAGGTAATAAACATGTTCCTAAAGAGAATGCACGATAATAACCTGATGAGTTAATGTCGTAAAATTAATTAATCAACTTTACTGAAGACGCAAGGTCGAAAACCGACGAAATAAATCAGAGAAACGGGTTCAGAGATGCTTAAAATGAAATACATACAAGAACCACGAACCATACCTTTCTAAGGTTGTAAATTACGTTTGGAATGTATAGCAAATAGGTTTTGGGCTCCCTCAGACAAAGTGAGTCCCCTGCAGGTGCAATTTGGACTATGTCGCGAGTCGTCTAGCAGTATTATCTATTTTCGAGAAAACTGTTGTTTGGAGAGCCGTAATGCCTGTAATAGAGCTTTGTTCGCCGCGATGGATTGTCCGCTGTTATTTCCTTGAATAAAGACTTCGAGATTTGGATCGCAGTAAACTTTGATACAATGTGAAATTTTATCCGTGGCATTGGATTATTATACAATGTGTTGTCGTCTTTTAAAGGCTTTGTGGAACATGATTTGGGATATAAGAGATCAGTTTTAGGTATACATTATGAATTTGAAATATTTAAGATCTATAAGAAAAATACTCATTTAAACCGGGGCAAATGAAGCTGATGATAACTGTTAAGACATTAGCATTTCATTTAAAAAGTACTTAATCAACTATTATGATCACGTTATTAGTTAGGTAAAGGAGGTCATAATTTCGAAAGCAAAAAATAATTTATTGAGAATAATATAAATGATAATAGGCCGATGAATAGCAATAAATGATTTATAACAAAAAATCTATAGAAAATTGCATAACGTGCTTCTTAACTTTCCTTTAATTAAGACATCAAAAGGGACTGTAATTAAGACTAACATAAAATATTGCATAATAATTGAAATGTGGAATTGAATTAGTGTGATGAGAGGTTCTTGGCGAAAAAAAAAAATGTTATTATAAAGTGATTTTGTAGCATCACGAGGTAATTTGTTTGTCGGTCCATTCGGTCGGTAAATCATCACTTTCTCTGTTTTATAACTGAGATGAAGATAGCCTCGATGTAATTGCTACTATCAGTTGTGGGGTTAGCAAAAGGCTCGTGTGTTAGGCTTATGTTGCTAAATGTCATGTCCTCAATTTTGATGTTCGCACGGCTTTGCGGATGTGACAACATTACAGAAGAATATATATTCCGTATCTGTAAATTAATTTTGAAGTTTTGAGTAAAATCGAAACGCTCAAAAAGTTGTATCATTGGTAAGTTCTGGCCGATGAACCTGATGAGTATGCCTCTGAAATTGGAAAACATCTGAAGGCAGAATAACGTCCGAGCTGCTGTGTTCATAATCCTATGACGATGGAAAGGAAATAATCTTAGTTCGTATTTGTCGCGTGCAGATTACCTACTATTAAAGCAGAGCAACGGGACTATTATATTTTGCCAAGCCAAACGTTCTAAAGTTGCATTAGAACCTGACGTGTGGGAGCAAAAGCCAAATAATACAGGCATTCCCACGAACATGACTTAAAACAATCAAACTGTTAGGTAATTTGGTTGAAACTGAAGCACTCACATCCGACAAATTATTTTAGGCAATGCAAACATTTATCAGTTACAGACAAGATGTATTTCCTTACCAATACTTCAAGGTGTAATTTTTGTTATGAATTTTCGATTTGCCATCTTCTTCAGGAAGTAATCGAGGTTCAAAAGTTGCATAGTCATTATTACAATACTGTATATTCGATCATACATCGATATAATATTACGTTTTTTTCATGACTCTCATTTACCTACCCGTTTAATGAAGAGTTAATAAAGAAAAAAAAAAAATTTATTTATTTGTCACAGAAACACGTGCATACAAAGACAAAAGTAGGTAAGCAGAAAACGAAATAGGTATAACTTAGTACATAATATTTAAACATGAGTATAAAACAGAAATAGTCGGTAGCTGCACGTCACGACTACGACAAGAAGGCTTCCACTCAGCATAATGCTGTGCTATGGGGGACCCACAGCACAGCGTTGATTTTCAGTGGTTACCCGAAGAAGACGAACGGAAATCAAGTCAGGTTCAGGTTTAGTACGGTAAGTACGTTCCCGTGTGATATTTTCCGACATCCACGCCCGCGAAGCCGCGGACAAAAGTTAGTTAGGTAATATCAGCCATAGGCCACCTCTCGGTAAGACAGCTCACCTCTGCCTAACTCCTCGGGGTGAACAGGCGTGATGTTTTTTGTTATCAGCCTATTTCTTAGCAAGTAGGTACCTCCTGTTATTTTCTATGGGATTCCGTACTCTTTCATTTCACCGCATCATTCACTCCGTGGCATACCACGACGCGGCGTTGCCATAGTGAAGGTCTTCCTTACATGCATGATATTACAAGTTTACCATATTTTGCTCTGTCACTACGACCACCCTTACTAAGATCTAAAGTCATCTCCGGAGATAAGATACACATCTCACAATCTAGTTGTTACACTGGAATCCTATTTGTATTAAATGCAAGCTGATGTTCATACAATGGCAAGTAATTGCTTATCGTCCTGTTGCTTGTGAGATTAATCATCTGTCATCCTTAGTTTGGATAGTCATTGCATTCATTTGTGTTGGCACATTTTGTAAAACATACCTTGCTGATTAATTATCTAGATCTTATAAATACTGGATTACTTCGTAATCATTATGATGAGTATGATCAAAATATTGGAGGCATGCACGCCTGTCGAGTCAGAAAGTAGCATCGGTAACTGAAAAGTTGTGCGGAAATCGGTTGTCATTGTATAGGCATGTGATGCGGAGGAATGAGGAAAATGTCGTGAGGAAAGTTTTGAGTATGAATGTCGATAGCTATAAGAGTAGGGGAAGACCAAAGAAACATTGGATGGACTGTGTGAAAGATGATAAGTATGGCTAGAAAGGGGGTGACTACTGTAAATTACTTGTAGCTCCTGAGCTAAATGTGGATCAGGAGTAGCAGGCAGTAGATTATCTTGTTTTAATCTGATCCTGCTTCACGTTCTTGACTCCAGGAACTGGTTTGCTACTACCTACTCCACGTTCCCGACATAGAGCATCCCGACCCACTGCTCCACTACTGCCTGCTGCTTCCGATCCACGTTCTTGACTTCGACCATCCCAAGCCGCTGCTCCACTACTGCCTGCTGTTTCTGCTCTACATTCAAGACTCCAAGTCGCTGCTCTATTGCTACTTACTGACTCCGAGCATCTCGAATCGCTGCTATGCTGCTGACTGATGCTCCTATCTGCTGTTCTATTTTCCTTGTATTCCTGTCCTTTCTATGTTCTTATGTTTTATTTTATTAGTGTAACTTTCTTTTAGCTCCCAAGCCAAACGTAACGTTACACTACCGGTATGACGACTAATTAGGAAGTATGGAAGGAAAGGGACTTGTTGCACCGACCCCAAATAAATTGGGGTGAGGGCTTGAGAATGATGGTGATGAAGCATGGCTGTTAAGTGAGAGGTCCGGATTAAATCCCTGGTTGGGCAGTGTTTTGAAGTGAAAACTTCTTTAGGCGCGTTGGGCATTTTTGAGATGGGACTAAACTATTGATTTCGGAACACTGTTCCCGAGTTTACCGACACCGTGGAGTAAAAGATATCAACGCGTTGATTACCGCGATGCCGACTTTTTTTCAAGTTTTTACTTCACTTACTGTCGGCACTCCCGGAGTGACTAGTTTTTTTTTTAGATATTTCTTGTACAATATTTATAGTATAGCATCGTGGACTTTCGGATTTCATTATTTATTTATTTTATTTATTTAAATAACATGGGAGACTTACAGCTAAAACAAACAGGTCAAGGACAGTACATTAGTCTGAAAGCCAATTACAGGTCTCCACTTATAAAATACAGAAAAAAAGAAATTCTAAGAACATTCACACCAAGTTACTATTATACTACAGCATAATTACAATGTTACTCGCACTGCATAACAATCATCATAACTAAATGAACTATATGAAAAAGTTACGGCTTAAGCACTTCCTGGCTGACTTTTTTTTTTAGGTAGAGCTTCTCGTAGTTGACCTCTGAGATCATGACTACTTAACCGGGCTTTCCTGTGGGTGCCTTAAGCTACTACACTTAAAACCTCCAGCCAGGGGTTATTCAACGCTACGAACGCTAGCTAAGGGCACCCCCTGAGGGGTACGAACCTTAGCTTAGGGCGTCAACCGGAGGGAGGACATCAAGGATGGGACGGGCTGGAAACCTGGCTGACGACACTCTAGTTATGAACGGATCTATATCGTACTGTTTACAAAGCATGCTTAAATTTCTGCTTGCACGCCCAATGTACGAATTTTGCCTATAATTGGTTGAAGCAAATGGCACACGCAAAGGTGGATTGTAACGCTTTGACTTCATGGGAATGCTGAAATAAAATTTTGAAATAATATCGGAACAGTTTATAGTATTGTTAAAAATTTTCAACAAACACACACAGTCAGTAATCTCGCGGTAGTAATATATGACATTTTTTACATAGCTTATGGTAGTTTTCCAAACTGTACGGTACTTTTTGATGATAACATAGATACCTTATGAACCTTTTTTGGATGCTCTCAATGCGGTTAATATATTTTTGGTAACATGGACTCCATATTTCAGACGCGTATCCAAGTGGCTTCTGACAAAAGTGCAGTATAGAATTTTTGAATTTTCACTCAAGTGAAGCACTTGGATAACCGCATTATGAAACCCAGTGATTTTGAGGCCTTAGCGACTATTGTATCAACGTGTATTTTGAAACTGAGCTTGGAATCGTGGTGAACTCCCAGATAACGGATGGAGTTTGATCTAGGTAGAACTTGATTACCTAGGATATACGATGTAGCAATGATTGAGCGCTTCCGAGAATACGTAATAACCAAGCATTTAGCAGGATTAAGATCCAGCTTGTTTCTTTGGAAGTAGTTCTTTAGGTGATGCAGATCATTTTGAAGTGCCGTTACATCCATCTGCGATGATATTGTGGCATAGATTTTCATATCATTAGCAAAACACAAAAGTTTAGATGAAGTCAAGCAAGAGTCGATGTCATTAATATAGATTATAAATTGCAATGAAACAAGCAATGAACCCTGCGGGACTCCACTAGGAACAGGGACCCAGCTAGATATATAATTATTTAGTACTACTGCTTGGGATCTGTTGACAAGATAAGAGAAAAACCATCTGAGTGGATCGCCACGAATTCTCATGCCATTTAACTTGGATATCAGAATGCTATGCTCAATTCGATCAAAGGCTTTGTTGTAGTCTGTGTAAACGACATCAACCGTTACCGTTGCACATGGCATCAGTTATAAATTCATTAAGGAGAATCAGGTTGGTGACAGTAGACCTCCCTTTTAGGAAACCGTGTTGGAACGAGCTAAATGAATTTTTCAGAGCAGTATAAACTTGATTATATATTATTCTTTCAAAGTCTAATTGAATTTTTATAATTTGAATTAATACTAGTATACTAACATAGTTTTTAAGACCTCTGTTACTAACACTATATGGACAATTTTGTAATTATGTCTGAAATAAATGAATTTATTATTATTATTATTAAAGACCTTTGCTACAATACACAGTTTAGATATCGGCCTGTAATTCGCTATGTCTGTTTTGACACCCTTTTCACGTATAGGCATTATAAACGCAGATTTCCATATGTGCGGCACAACACAGGCATTCAAAGATGCACACCGAACAAAAAGTTTGGATGGGATGTTATTAGGACCTGCCGATTTACATGTATCCAACTTACGAAGCAAATTCAATATTTTATCCATATCAACAATGATACTGCAGATATCAGATGCCTTACATCTAAATGCGTTAGAAAGAAAAGGAGAAGAGATTAGATGACTAACACTGGGATTAGAAGGACAAGTAGAATGGAAGTATTCGGAAAAAGCCTGACAGATAGAATCACCCGTCCGCAAGGTATCACTATTATAGTTCAAGGTGCTTGAACTATAATAGTGATACCATATAAAAAAAAACGTCATAACTCAAACGCAATCCGCGTTTGAGTTATGACGTTTTTTTTTACAAAAGTCCAAAAATATTTTGGGTTATTTTTAATTGCATTTTCTGTTAAATTTAAATAGTTGTGGTAGCATTGAGATTCCAACGTTTTCACCCTTTCACGAAGAAGCTTGAATTATTTATATTTTTCTTTAGTTGTTTTAATAAGTGACGAACTATACGACGTTGGATATTTTTTATTCCGAAACAGTTTTTGTGGAATATATTTTATTTGTAGATCAAAATTAACTTATTACAAAAGTTAACTGCATCATCAATTGACCGTGCGGAGAACTCAGTTTCCCAGTCAGCCGCACAAATGTCTCTGCTGATAGATTCATAGTCCCCTTTATCAAACAAGAATTGAGTACGAGGCGCATATTCAAACAGAGGTGATACAGATAGGTCCAAAATAATTAATAACGCTGGGTGATGGCATCAATAGGCACCAGTGGGCTAGAATATTCGGCCACATTCACTTTTCATTGGAAAGGACGAGGTCTAGGATTCTGCCATACCTATTAGTTACCGTGTTGTACTGTCCAAAATCAAAAGTGTATAATTAATCACAAAACAAAATTTCGTCGTTACTGTTAGGATTTAATGGGACAAGCGATAGGTTGTCAGATGGAACCCAGTTAATACCGCTCATATTAAAGACGCCTATTACGAGAAAGGTATCAGAAATATTATTAACAGCTGTTTGGTTTAATTTAGTAAGAAAATTAGAGAGTTGTGAAGCAAAAGAAAGGCCCAAGTTTTGTTGACATAAGTAAATATCACAAATATGCAAGGTTATTTTGTTCCGTGTGATACGATTTTTTAGCTATATGGATAGCCAAATATCCTCTGCTGTAGAATGAAAATTAGGTTGGGAAATAACTGATAATTCTCTACGAGTAGCAATGAGTGCCCCCCACCACGCGGCGCCAAACAATGTACCGATCATCAAAAAACTCAGAATTTGAAACGCCATCCATTAACCAAGTCTCAGTAAACACTATGATATCATACGAATTTAGTAACATTTGACGATAGAAAGAATGAGTTTTAGTTCTAAGACCTCGAATGTTCTGATAATATTATGTTTAAGTTGTTACCGTTATTAGTCATTGAAAATGTAGTCAAAAATTGAATACGAGTATTACAGCAACAGCATTCGTTAAACAATAATGTATTTTATGGTAAAATAAAAATAGTAATATGCAAGGAAGGTAAGCTTTAAAAAAAAAAAAAACTATCGCATTATCGATAGGATATTTCTCACGTAACCTGCGGTAAAAAATCGTTCAGGTTTACCTTATCTTACATAATCCAGATGCTTGCGATACCTAATTTATTTATTTTGCAATATTGGTGTGAGTTCTCCAATTAAACAATTAAAATCAACACAGTCAATATACTGTGATTAGTGCTTCGTCTACAAAGCACTTATCACAGTATCTTGATACCCAAAATTACCTAATTTTCCCACAGGTTCATGTAAAATGGAAACAAAATCCGACTTCTAGTTATTGAAACTGTTTTAAATATTCACTAGGCAATCTGCATAGATGCTATTTTTTGCCAATTAACACAAAAAAAAAACACTTCAGTGTTTCGGAATATTTGGATATTTGCATAGAAATAGTCGAAAATAAAATACATTAGAAAGGTGTTTATCTAGACGATTTATTAATGTATTTGATTACCTAAGTCTAGATTTTGGTGAGAAAATATACTGGTATTAATGCTTCGTTTGTTAGTTTGAGTTCTAAGTAATTATTGTAGAAAATATGATATTAATCAAGTGCATAGAAGTATACATGCAATTTGGTAAATTGATGGGACCAAATCAATTTCAATAAGTAACTTTGTGTTTCCGAATATCTAGTTAGAAATTATATTTTTAAGATGATGATATTTATTGACTGTTATCAATAAATTTTTACGGGCAGTGTCCTTTGTTGGAAACGAACTTCGCATGAGTGTTCTACCGGGATAAGCCTAGGTTTACGTCCTATCTGCCAAAGATATAGCTTATTACAGGATGGTGGTGGAATTTCAGACAAGTTCCATCAGATAGGTGAGGTGTTCCACAATACGCAGGCCGATGGGGCCATTTTCAAACTTATGAAAGACCCATTTATAATGGAAAGTCTTATACGTAGTTCATTCCTGTATACATATTAAAGATTTGCTTCGCGGTTTTACCCGCATTAATCTTGATAACGTGGGAATATCGGGATAAAAGTTTCCGATGTTCTAATCTAGGTCATGATCTATCCATGTGCCAAATTTCAACCAAATCCGTTCAGCCATTTTAACGTGAAAGCGTAACAAACAAACAAAGTCACTTTCGCATTTCGGTATAATATTAGTTAGAATAAAATCATATAAATAAATCACTGGTAAAAAGTGTGCCATAAAATTTTAAATCTATATCTCACATTAGTAACATAATAAACGACAGAACTGGAACTACAGCCGCACGGGTCGATCGATCAGGTTAAGCTACGCGTGCCGCGGTTGGTCCGTAGATGGGTGACCATCTTTACATACCAAGACCCCTCGGAAAGCACGTCAGAAATCCGAAAGTCTGACAAGCAGTCTTAGGTAACACGATACCCCTTGTTACCCAGTAACTGGGTTGTGGAGGTCAGATAGGCAGTCGCTCCATGTCAAATTAAATTAAATGCTGGTATTCAGCTGCATCTGGTTAGACTGGAAGCCGATACCGACATAGTAAGCAAAAATGCTACACAGATGATGAGAACGGCACAAAATCTAACTTTTATGAGTTAACTATTATTTTCACCCGACTGCCCCAGAAGGAGGGTTAAGTTTTTCGAGAGTATGTATGTATGTATGTTTGTTTGTATGTATGTATTTCTTTGGCACGCTCTGTAGCCTAAACGGCTTGATCGATTTTAACATATGAGGTGTAGTTAGATTCGTCTTAATTGTGGGAGTGACATGGGCTATATAATATTTATATATTGCATCTGAAAATACAAAAAAGAGGGGTAAGTTAAAAAAAAACTACTTTATTGGTATCAAATTAAAGCTAGTAATGTATCAATCAAATATATATATATACATATAAATAAAACAATTTTTTTAAAAATAAATCAAATTATTTAAAAAAACAAAAACCCGACTGCAAAAACACTTAACTGAAAATTGCTTTTTGCTTAGTTAACGTGTTTTTTTTAGTATATACAATGTCGCCCATCAGCATGTGCCGCCCGTATTTTTCTATTTTATTCTTTTAATATTTTTCATGTTATTGATCTTTTTATGTTTTGAGTAGCTTTTGCCATATTTGCGATGTAATAACGTCGGTTATGTAAAAAAAAATCTGCTGTTTCATAGAAAAGTGCAATACCTACGCGGTCAAAATGTATGAAACAGCTGATTTTTTTTTTAATAACTGACGAAAAATTTTCAACTCAGGGGTGTTCAGAACACGGTGGAGCATACGGTGGAGGTCTGCCAAGCTTGGGCGGAGCATCGCCGTGTCCTCGTGGAGGCGATCGGCGGCGGTGATCTCTTGCGTCCGGCCCTGGTTCAGGCCATGGTACGGAGCGAGAGGAAATGGGAGGCCGTCACCTCCTTCTGCGAAGCGGTAATGCTCGCGAAGGAGGAGGCGGAACGCGTGAGGGAGAGGCAAATTTTGCGCCCTCACGCCCCTAACCGCCGCAGGAGGAGGCGCCCAGGGCGTCGGGAATCGCGAGGCGATTTCCGGCCACCGTAGGCGCGGGCTTGTGGACGGTAAGCAATGGGTAGCTCACCGTCCGATAAGGACCAGGCCCGGGTCGACGGCGCGTTGTGTTCCACGCGCGCCTCAAAGAGATTTCAGCAGAATCGACGGGGTCCGCTAGGGCCGATGCCTGCCGGGGTTGCGAAGAAAACCGAAAGGGAGATCAGGGCAACCGAAGGTACACGGGTGGGTTTTAGTCAGTAAGAGTCTGACACGCCCTCCCGCTCCGCCCAGAGCGGGAGAAGTTATTTGATGATTTCCCACCCAAAAAAAAAGGGAGGTTCAGAATCATATACTGAATCCATGGTAACAGTTTTCGCGTCGATGTCCCTACCACCCTGTACATTGCTATTGATAAAATGTATTAATAAAAAAATATTTATATATAGAAGACTAGTGGCCTATCCGACCTTAGTCAAATTTGTTGTTATTATGCACGAATTTATAACAGTGTATATCAGATCACTTCGCTTTAAAAATACCTACCTTAATTTGGATGTCCATAGTTTGATCAATGCATATCAATCAGGTCATAAATGTTCATTTCTCAACGTGGGTATATGTAGGCTGCTATATGGACAAGTTTGAAAAAACCACTGCTAACACTAGCGTGGCCTGAGGAACCGAGATCAAATATTTTACATCAGCCATTCAAAGAATTTAGGGGTGGCCATTTTTTATCTAACAATTTGCAACAAAATAATTATTACAAAAAACGAACTGTTCTTTTCCGATCATTGATTAAAACAATGGCTTAATAAATTGCGCTAACGGTACCAGATTTTTTACCAAAACTATGTTACTACAAAATGTTTTGCGACAATAATTTTTAAAACATGAAGTTTCTAGTTTGAAGTCAACGTAATAATTGATGGTAACAATACAATGTAAAAGTGACTGTTACTTAGTAGACAATGTATGGCAAAGTTCAACTGACACGCGATCCGATCCCACACGACTGTATTTTTTCTACCTTCAATTTTAAGAAAAATTTAAGTCTTAGGTTGTGGGCAGACTCGACTCATGTCTTTAGGAGGACCGAAAAGGAAAAATGCGATGCATGCATGTTTATTTTTTATCGTCGACATTTTCATCAACTCAAACGTTTAGACCAAATAAAAAACTAAGCGCTGTCAACAGTGACGTGAAGCAGATTTCGTAAACATGTGTGCACTTAGTGCGGTATAGTTTGATTGTATTGTCATTGTAAATGGTTGTAAATGTGTGCGTGTGAGCGTGTATGCACAGAGCGGAGATGTAGTTTTTGCATGCTTTTTCAAGTTTTTTCACTGTATTGTTCGCAGCGGTATGTCTTGGTTTTTTATATGGTCTGAGCTCAAACGTCAAAGTTGACATAGAATGTTTGCATGCCAAATTTGTCAAGAGTTGTTGATGTCAGTTTTTTGTCGTCTTCAAGGGTAAACTTTTCGAATTATAACGAATAGATATCGTCACTTGAACGTTGATGGCCATCTTAAATTTTAATAAAAAGAACCATGCTTGAACTGCTGTTGTGACATAAGACAAAACTCTTCCGTCTGTGATAAAGAAAACTGTTTTTTTTTTTTTTTCTAACACACTGTCTAACTGTGCGTGCGCACTGGTGAAACATCACAAGAAAACATGTTAAAATCTCTATTTTCGGACAATTTTTGTTTGATTGAAACTAGAGATTTTAACATGTTTTCTTGTGATGTTTCGCCAGTGCAAACGCACAGTAAGGCTGTACGAAAACCAGAGTCAAAAAGTAGTTTTAGACAGATTATTGCTCTATGAAAACAATAATGATTACAAAAAGTTTTGTCTTTTTAAAGTTTTTCTTTTTTTGTTAACACATAACAAAAATGTTTGGACTCGGTGTGCACACTGTCTTAAAGACTCATTGTGAGTTAAACTGAGTCATTTCTCAGCTCATTTACATGTGACCTGCTTGATGTGTACTACATAGTTGCTTGTTTTCAGATTTACTGCTTAGAGGTTAGATTGAATTGTTGTTTTACTTTCATTGCTAATTAGTGCTATTAATTAATTGATTCTTCTGAACACCTGTGTGTAAAAGGTCTATGCAACATTTTGATTCATTTATTGTTTTTGCGGAAACAATTTTGAAATTTATAGTACATACGCCATTGTGGTAACTGCGAAACACACTATCAGTAGCAATGGGTTCCATTTTGACAGTTCAACAACATTCATTGCGTTATTTATGTTGTTGAGCAGATAATTTTTTCGAACATAACAAGCAATAGATTAGCAATAGCCTACGAAATTATTCAGATTTTGATTGGAAGTGTGTTACGCAATTAGGGTGCAATAATATAATGAATAGGGTGCAAAAGGGTGCAATTGTGGTATACAACTTTACATTTCTACTCTTTGTAAGTTTGGTATTCATTCTTTATCTAAATGAATTAAACAAAAAATCTATGTTTGAGCTATTTTCGCTAAACGTCCATAACAATTGCATTGCAACACCATTGATTACATTACAAGTCATTGTAGCAGCTTCAGTAACATTTCTAGTTCCTCACTAAAAAGATTACCGAAATAATAGTTTAAATATTTAAAACCATGAGTGTGTGAATTTAGTTTAAAGACGTGTCGAATGGCGGTCAGGGGTTTAAATCTAAACAAAGGGCCAATTAAACCAGTAGGTCAATGGTTTGTCGCAAATAACTATAGTAAATAGTTAAAACAATTTGGTGATTGTTATCATTCTCACGGTGGATGGACATGTAACACATTTATCTTTTATTTTAGTAGTTTTTGGTGGAAGTAGGCCTGGTTTTTTTATAGGAAGAAAGTAATTTTATGATGTTAATCTTGGTTGAATCGCTTGGCTACGTTTACTTTTATTTTTCTGTTTTTCTTTTGTTAAATACATCGAAATAGTTCGCCTCTGGATAAATTATTATATTGTTGTCACTTGCTATCCGTTAAAACAAGAAAGAGAGGGAAGAAATGTAGAGTTGAAGGCAATAACTTTGTATGTACGGTCAACAGAAGATAATACACTGTTAGTTTTACATGTAATTAAAATAGATCCAAAACTTATATTAATCTAAAATTATACAATAATTAGCGGACCCAACAGACATTGTCCTGTCCGAACAGCGCCACCTACCGAGTCCAATTGTATTTTCAAACCATCCAGGGACCCACTCAAATATACACACAAAATTTCAACCAAATCGGTCCAGCCGTTTAGGAGGAGTTGGGTGGCAAACACATTTACAGAAGAATTATGTATATAAATAAAGATTTGTGCGAAGAATTCGTGTTATCTGACCGAAACCACCGAAACCAAAACAAAATTAAACTAAAATTGTTACTATGTACTCAAAAATTAGGTTACCTCAAATATTAATCCATTATTGTTCCATCTTATAATTAACTGCCTTGTCAATCCAATACTGTAACTCGAGTTACAGTGTTTTGCCTTGCCTAGCGCTCATTCGATTATTTCGAGGCAGTTACATATCCCTATATTAATATATTTTTATTTTATAGTATGTAGAAGGAGATATGAGTACATACAAAACATATTTTAATTATATGTATGGTTTAAAAAAGTTTTAGAAGCCCTTTTCACGAAATAGGTATTTCTGAGATATATTGTTTTAGATTGACACGTCAGAATAGTAATAGTTCTCCAGACCGAATTTCGCTTATGGCGACCAATCACTGCGGAGAGCACTCTTCAGCGCGGGAGATATTATAGTACACACACAGGTGCACTCTGTTTCCCCTCACTCTCATAGTCCAATGGGACGGCAATCCGACACGACCGGAGAGATATTAGGCGCAAGACCAACGGCTCAACGTGCTTTCCAAAGCACGGGGGTATCACACCGCCAACTTCCAAACTCCGGATTGTTTAAGAAATTCCTAGTGGAAAAACCCAATAACACTTTGATCGACCCGGGAATCTAACCCAGAACATACGCATGATTTAAAAGAGTGGAGTCCTCCGTGGAGTTCCTTGCCCATTCTTCTTCATAAGAACCTACTACGCTTTGGAATGGGCAACTAGCTTCACCTTTTTACTGACCGAGCGACCCCTTGACAATTCAAAAGTACCTGTAAATAGTTTAATTGAAATAAATGCTTTGAATTTGAGTAACCAACATATACATAGTTTAAACCAGCTTGCGAGTTGTAGTTTATCCTTATTAGACAGTTCTAATTATGTTTAATCTCTTTCTTGTGTATTGTAATGTTGTTTGTAATTTAGTTGTTTCGCAACGGAATCGCGTTCAAAAGTTCGAATCGATATGCACGATTTTTCGTGAGATAATTTCTAAGAAAATTAATCAAGCCACTAAAACTAATGTATTTATAATAAAAGCAAGCCATAACTTGTTATGCCAATAAATACAGACATGCAACAGTAGTTTAAATCACATAAACCATTGTTTGATTCTTACTTTTTTATCGAAAACTCGTTTCATTGGTCGAATGATTATGCCTACTTAACGGTATCGCAGGGGGTTTCTGTGTTCTCTTTACTTATGTATAAGTTAGTGTAATCAATATAATATTTTATTGATTAATAAAAAAACGTTGTAAGTGACAGCTTACCATTAGAATTACCATTAACATTTATTTATTTTTTACTAGAATTACTATTAACATTTATTTATTTTTACTATGTTGACTGCTTCGTTGGTCTAGTGGTCGCAAGCACTCCTGCTGAGCATGAGGTCCTGGGTTCGATTCCCAGGTCGGGCAAAGTGTTATTGGATTTTTCCATCCGGAATTTCTCAATAGCAACCCGGAGTCTGGAATTTGAGCCCGGTTGGTGGCAATAGACTCACCCAGGGGGACTTAAAAACATAACTGGCTAAATGTGGGTGTATTATAGGTATACCTCAGCCTAACCCTTTGAAGAAACAAGGCGTTATGTTATGTTATGTATGTTTTACAGTCAAAAATCTCATTTAATGTCAAACCATTAAATTAAAATTTTCACGCTGTCTTAGAACTATAATTACAGATTACAAGGTAGCAAGGTACTATTTCTTTAATTATGTTTGTTCACAAACAAATAACTATCCACTTGACGAGTAATTTCTTTGTTAGTTATGTCAATTACACAAAACACAATAAAGCTAATTGATTATTATAAAATAATGTTTGTTATTACTTAATAATACTACCAGCAATTGTCTTGCTTCCCTGAACACTATGTACCTACATCTGATTAGTCACTTGTTTGTTACCATTGTGTATTTATAAAATGCATTTCTGTTTATAGCTATCTGTGCGATTATCAGAACGAACCCCGTTAAAATATGTACCTATATGATACTGTAAAGCTTAGCAGCTGTGATCGCTAGTATTCTCAAGACATCAAGCTTGGCATTCAAAATACGGCACAAAACACCTTTTTTTTTGGGTGGGAAATTATCACATAACTGTGTCGTGTGCGTGTCAGACTCTTACTGACTAAAACCCACCCGTGTTCCTTCAGTTGCTATGTTGCCGGGGGCCATGATATCCCTTTCGGCCTTCTTCGCGGCCAGCAGATTTGAAGGGGTCCACTAGGGCCGATGCCTGCCGGGGTTGCGAAGAAAACCGAAAGGGATATTGTGGCCCCCGGCAACAGGGCAACCGAAGGAACACGGGTGGGTTTTAGTCAGTAAGAGTCTGACACGCCCTCCCGCTCCGCCCAGAGCGGGAGAAGTTATTTGATGATTTCCCACCCTCAAAAAAAAAAAAAAACACCTGGATAACACCTGGAATTATAATCCAGAATATTTTACCTATATAATTAAAAAATAATTAGTGTTTCCTTACATAGTTGAGGCATCTATTAAAATATTTGCATAATATTTTGCATATTGATAGGACCAAGTCATGCAGAAAAGAACAAGGTACATGCTCCTAGATACGCCTCAATGGCGATGACTAAAAAAGTCCCTTGTAAACCTAAATGATGTGTAAAAGGAATGCGAGATACATAATTATTTACTAGAAGGGGAATGGACGATGATAACCGTAAGTATATGAACGTCTATTGCTATGGAATATGATAATTATGATGGTATTGTGTAAATAACTGAAAAAAAATTAGATAGCACACAATTAAGAACTAAGGTACAGATTTTCCAGGTTTTTATTAACATACTATATGAGAATATTAACTAAGAAGACGTAAATATAAGGTGTACATAAAAAATACTTTCTCATAGGATTAGAAGGGTCTTAGTTCAAATGTACAGTTCATTCGGACTAAGGCCTTTCTGATACAATGAGGCTACAAGGCTGAGAAATTATAGAAGTGTTTTAGACGAAATTTTGAATGTTAAATTGGTTCTCATTTTTCGGTCAGTCTGTGCTTTCCTTCTTATCTGTCCTATTTATTGATTTCTCTAATACTTCAAGCACACAAATGTACACAGGCGGACTTAATGCGTAACACCGCACACACTGTTATTAAGGGTACCCGAAACAATTAATTGTAATTGTCAATTTTTACGTGATTGATACACATTGATGCACAATTCGATCGTCTACTAAATGCTATTGAAGCGATTGACAATATTACTACAAATTCAATTGATCGTTTCGGGGCCTCTTTAAACTGATAGCTTTTTAATGCAGTGATTTGACATTGACAAATCTTATTTTTATACAAATATCTACTTAGCCATGTCATTGCCTCCTAGCCATGTTAGTGGGTGTGTGGCTTTTATCTCAACGGTCAATTCAATAAAACTAATGTAAATGCGTATCCACTATACATTCCGGCATTCAATATATTAAAATCTGGACATGTGCGAGTCGAACTCGCGTGGTGAGGTACCCGTCCGATGAATGTTTATCTACCATGCTTTTTATCCCAGATAATTCATCCCAAGAACAAACTTAGCATTGTAGTTGAAAAACATATTCGCCCATACAGTTCAAGTGCAAATGTAAGTTTGTACGCACAATGTTGAGAGATTTACCATGTTATTTTAAGACTTATAGGTTTACCTGTAATAAGTAAAAAATTAAGTTCTGTATTTTTACCAAATTTTAGGCTCCGTATCCATTTCATCCATTTTCATAAATACCTTTAAAAAATAAAATCTATTTTTTTTTTTAAATTGATTCCCATGCAATAAGCCTTTGATATGTCACACGGTACAGATTACAAAACTCTTTTTTTAGTTGTCTTATTTGCCCCCAAAACCTCCATATTCAAAATTAATTTGTTTACGTTACGCGTCTGTATTCGGGTGACAGAAATTCATATACATACCAAAAAACTTAATCGGTCCAGTAGATTCGAAGCAAAGTGTTTGTGACCTACGGATAGACAGATAGACAGACACTCAAGTGAGAAATAAGGGTTCCGTTTTTGTTTTTAGACGAACGGAACCCTAATTTAGAATAAAGTTACCTAGAAAATATCTAAAATGTCTACCTAGATATTCGCGAAAGAAGTTCCGATTTTTATATTATTTATTCCTTTAATCCGTTGCAGACAGTTTTAACTTATGAAACGAATAATGATTATCGGATTCTTGCGGATTTTCGTATCTATATAAATAAATAAATTGGGTAAACGTACAGATTTATCGTTTTATTGGTGACTGTGTTTTGGTAGTATTGCCTCCCGTATTCACTCATTCAGCATTTTTTTTTGCTTCTTCTCATACGTTTTTGACAAAAGAGAGAAAGTTAATACGCGAGACTATTGTCGGAAATGTTTAAAGAATTCTTTGAAGGAACGTAACTTCATTTTTGCATTGAATGCTAAGTCTGTCTGGACATCATTTGTTTCTTTGAATTGATAGAAAGTTGATCATTTAATGTGAGGTTTAATTAAAAAAAAAAAATAGTATTTAGCTTCAGAGGAGACTTGATAGATTTAATATATCAATCTTATATAAGACTAATAGATTAGAGAGTTTATAGTATTCCTAAAAAGGTGATTGGATGGATTGATCGATGATTACCGCTAATGATAATGGCACCTAACTTATTCTCAGATTAGAATATTGATTTAAAGCTGGCTTTATTTTCAAATCAATTCTAGATTCAAATCGAGGTTTATGGCTGAACAACTTTTTGCAATGCGGGCTAGGGCTATTACTTACTCTAGTTAGGGGCGATATTGATAACAATTCTCGATACACACAAACTAACAGACAACTACCACATATTTATCCCAAAAACATTCTTTAATTTCGTAAAATAAATCCGACACACTGACCATATATCTACCGATCAGTAAAAGCAAATCAAAACGGTTTCTCGTTTACAAATACAACAGACGCCATGTTTTCCCATAGTTAGTAAGACATATACCTGACGTTCAGCAAAGAATGCTGTTTCGGTATCAACTTCCCTTGCATTGTGTGAATGTGAATATTTCCATCAATTATTTTGTGGGTTAATTTTATTCTTGCTAAATTGTAGGGTTTTATAGTTGTGTCAAGTGATTGTATCAACGATATGTTACATCAGCTTTGATAGAGAGATGAGATGAATCAGATTCATCAGAATACTGCTGAATTTCGCTAAAGAGTAGGTAAACCACTAGAGCTGAGCCGGAGCTGAGGCATAGAGTATGTGTTTGCTAGTCTGATTGCCCAGGATGTGGACACTAGCGGTGAACTACTTTTCAACCTTATGACTAAGGGCATAAGGTTGAAAAGTGTCAGCGGTTGTACTTACATCTATAGTAAATAGTCTGTGCCAAAAGTATCTGATAAAAGTGTAAACAAACTCTGTTCAGGCTAAATTCTTATGCAATCACCCACTAAAGGGAATTAGTAACACATGCATCTGTAATAAGAAGGTTGTAGGTAACTGTTTATCTCGCAACTTTTTATAACAAACATTGTTTGTGTAACATTATTACATTATTTGTAATCATCGACCAAAATTGAGGTTATAAAATTGACCTCAATTGTCAAATGAAAAACATCTTAGTGTGTGTCGTTTGAAATTCGAATGTTGGGTGTAAGTATTTAAATAAACCAAAGCACTCAATTTGTAAGTGACACTACAAATTGGCATCCACAGGTACATTTTCTGATCCATTTGTTTACATTTTTATCAGATCCGTACAGCTGCAGAGAAATCTCACCACCTTTTTTTTTTGGGGGTGAATTATCAAATAACGAGAATTTATTTGATATTTTCCTCCCGCTCTGGGTAGAACGGGAGGGCGTGTCTTACTGACTAAAACCTACCCGTGTTCCTTCAGTTGCCCATATTGCCAGGGGCCACGGTAAACCTTTCGGACAATAACCGTAGCCCGGGCAGGAAATCTGTAATGCAATGTATTTTTACATGGCTAGGGGTGAGATTTCTCTGCAGCTGACTGTACTGTCGGCAATCTTTGAAGTTATTTAAATTTTAATACATAATGAATGTACCATTAGCTAAATAAATGTGTGTGAATGGATTTTATGTAAATATGTACGTAATTTAATTGAATAAAACATGTAGTATGGATATGCGAATTCTTTTATGTATCTTCGAATATTTAACAGGGTTGTAAAAAGTAAGATTACGATATTTTTACATGCTACTTGTGTGCTAGATGTTTTTTTGTTTAAATAAAAATATATTTTCAAAAAGCTGATGATTATAAGAATAAGCTTGATTAACAAAACCGATTTATTTTATTATATTACCTAATCTGCATTAAAAAAATAGTAATTAATGTAAATTTTCTGATTTCTCCTTCATAGTTTATTGTAGCGATTATCAACAGGTCTATCTATATATGGGCTGATTGTGATAATAGAACTTCTTTTTATTATGTTCTACGAAAAATCATTACCATGTAAGTTGTCTTTGCAAAGAATGGGCTCACACACTCTCCAGTCGAGGGTGCTATAAAATCTAACTATGGGAAATGAGTGGGATGCAATAGCGCTCCCTTATCTGTTAATAACTTGTAAATACTGAATAAGTGGCAGATAAAGTAATTGCATAAAGGTCTGTTATTTTAGTATTACCGAGCAACTCGGGAGATTATTAGAAAGCCATCATAGAATTTTTACGGGCTAATAATTGTCCAGCCCTATAATCTGTTCATTTTACGATATTCAAAATGACACATACAAACACAACTAATTGCGTTTTTAAAACCTTCGACTCTAAACAAATAAAATAATTAAGTAATCTACTAGGTATGAGTTTTACATGTTAAAGGATCAATAACTTTTTAACTTTGGAAGCAGATACATTTAGCACTTAAAAAATTAGTTACCTATGTGACTTATATAAATAACAATGATCATAGAATATGTAAGGTCTAGTTATAACGTTGTTTCCAGTAGATGTTATTTCCACTTAAACAAACATCAACTTTAAGTAGTGTAAATAAAGTTGATTTTAGACTGACTAGTACTGTTGAAAATATGTACACTACGTCTACAGTTGTTTTTCCTAAAACTCGTGTTTGTTTACATGTTTGGCAAATAAATTGCGAACGCAGATTAAGTGTGAACAAATGGTTTACTTACGATTTTTCGGATATTCACTCTCACGATTTCAAGAACATATACATATGCTCTGACTACATTTCCCACACTTACGTGATCTGCATAAACCACTCTGATAGTAATCAGCAACATGAATAAATTGCAAAACATATTATTGCTAGTTAGGCCCCAAGTTTATTGAAAGGCCCAGAATATTCTTGATGACTACTTACAGTGAAGGGCTTCGTCTATAACCTATTATTCCACAGTAAATGTTGCCTAGATATCAGACTTAGCAAATTGATATAAACTTGTTGTTCCTGATAGGAGCCCTAAGGGAATCGTTGGCTAATCACCGTGGTTGCAGTGAAGTATACAAGCTGCTTGACTTCGTAAAGTATTTTCTTTGGCGTGTTGTTATTGTAGAAATTTAAGTCAAAATTCAAATTATTTATTCTCACATAAACCTACAAGGGCACTTATGAAACGTTTGAAGCTAGGTGCACGGTTCCAATTGGTCGTTTCCTATGGAGAAGAGCCGGCAAGAAACTACACGGTTACTTTTTTTAAATAATTGGCTTTTACAATATTTTTAAATAACAGTGTTAATAGGTATGGGATGACAGTGTAGGTCTTTCAACAAGTACCAGCTACTTAACAAAAAAAAGTAACACGTTGAGTCTTGTTTTAATGAGGATCTTAAACTTTATGTCGTATTTATTCTTAAGAAATCTTTACCCGTGCAGTACAGAATGCTGGTAAAACAGGCCCTGAGCCCTTCACGGGAATATAGTTAATCAATTTGCCTATATACCCTGTTCCCAACTATGTTGGGGTCGGCTTCTAGTCTAACCGAATGCAGCTGAATACCAGTATTTTACTTGGAGCGACTGTTTATCTGACCTCCACAACCTAGTAACTTGGTATCATGATACCCCTTGAGTAGTATTATATTATCTGAGCCCTTGGTAAGACTGGTTTTCAGACGTTTGGGCTTCTGACTACCTCTAAGAACTGCCAAAGATCTACGATTGATAGCCGGGACCAACGGCTTAACGTGATTTCTGAGGCACGGACGGATCTCGATATGTAATGGATCGTCAATTACGGGTATTCCTCGAAGCGCACCAACTTTGAAACGCATCAGATGAAGCGCATCAAAAGAATTCCTCGAAAAGCACCAAAAGTATTCCTCGAAACGCACCAACGATGAAACATAGAGAAGAGCATGAAGGATTCGTAATAAATGATATCGATAGACGTTTTAAAATTCAACTGTCTTAATTGTTTATTTATTCAAATTACCAGGAAAGCAGATATGAACTGGAACTAGGTGCTTATCAATTATCCACGAACCGACCGCGGCAAGCGTAGTTATGGTTATATATAATATGACAAAGAAAGTGCCCATAAATCGGTGATTTTGAATTCTAAACTTAGTACTTAAGAAGCAGATCCTTAACCATTAGAGCAACCATGACCCACTTTCTATAGTATATATAAAATGTCACAGTTAACTTTACTTAGTTACAAATCCATAAACATTAAAATAATGTTATACATATAATTCATATTATTTATTTAAACTTTTCGCACTCAAAGAAAGGTACAAAGGTGAACTCAATGGCTTAGGCATTCTCTACCAATCAACCAAGGGTGATGAAGCGATTAGATGGATGGTGCTCTGTTTGAGAGAAACAAAAAAAAATACATAACATACATTATAAATAAAATGGGTAGGTACAACAATACATAAATAGGTTATAAACTTATAATAGACATACATACATACAATATATATATATACAAATTCAAGGGAGAGAGGTGTTGAGATGACTACTCTAATTATTTTGAAAAAACCTCGCACAGAATGGCGGTCCGATTCCCTGTAGTAGAAATATTATTCTGATTCTGCTGTGCTTACACTTATAATACTATACGGTCAATTCAATACATTGATATAAACTAAGGAGATTGTAAAGATACCAATCATGGCTCGAATAAACGATGTTTTACTTTCGTTGACATTTCGACCATGTTTTATGCTCATTGACCAATAGTGAATGGTATTGATTGAACTCAGCCTTGGGAAATGAATTCCCTACGCGCTCTAAAAGGTGCAATTATTTCAATAAACGTACGTTTAATATATATCTCGACGTAATGAGTTCATTATGGCGTTTATAAAACTGAACTTGTTTGTCGGGCGAAGGTGAGACATAAAAAGCTTCAACCCTAATCAAATCTGTTTTTCGACATGTCTTATATCAAAAACCGTTTTTTTATTCATAAAAATCGTACCTTTTAGATGTACTGTCTGATTTTGAATCTGACAATGAAGACATCAGTCACTGCAGTGCGTATTCTACAAATACTTGCGTGAAAGGTTTAAGTAATTTTGTTGCCTTTTCTGGTATTTAATAGATACCATTACTCACATTATGTCTGTCTTAGGTAGATAGACATAATTATAAGTTATTAATGATATCTTTGAGTGAACAAATTAATTAATCTTCTATCTTTTACTGGATACAGATCTTCTCACGTTTCGTTAATCTTTAACCGAACAACGGATCTTTATCAAAACAGATTTCTATCTGTGAATAACTATAATGATCAATCTTACTATTCCAAGGCGCCTTCTAGGTCAATTTAAATATAAATTAGATGTTCGATGTTAAAGGAAAAGCATAATGGCTGATCTAGTGCAAACTTACGTAACTAATCTATATATTTTTGAAGCAGTTCCTCGACTGACTGACAGAGAACGCTATAGATATGAATGGTTTTTTATGAAGACTAACCGCAACAGATACCTAAGTGTGAAGATCGTTTATCAACCCGTCTTCTTCTAGCAAATATTCAGGCCTCAGGTTCATATATTAGTAGGTAATGGCTGGTATGGTTACCGTTCTATGTTTAGAAAGGGACCCTAAAGGAATCGTGACTCAAAAACCCTTCGCCATTGGTAGCTTCACTAATAGAGCTATTTACAATAACTACATTCACAAACTTGATACAAGGTTTTATAAATTATTAAGTTATTCACAACATTATGAATTACAATAGCAAAAAATGGAAAACGGAGTCTCGCAAAGGAAAAGCAAGCAAAGAATTGTAAGCTGTAACCTTTGACTAAATAAAAAACCAAGACACCGCTGCGAATAATACAGTGAAGCATGCCAAAACTACACCTCCGCTCTGTGCATACACGCTCACACGCACACATTTACAATCAAACTATACCTCACTAAGTGCACACATGTTTACGAAATCGGCTTCACGGCTCTGTCTCGGTTTTTTATTTGGTCTGAGACTGTAACAAATATTTTTTTAAGCGTAATTTTTATGGAAATACTTTCTCATTATAGTTTTATAAGCGTCTAATCCTCGGTTTCAGAAAGTCTGATCATGACTAATCGGTAAATCTGCTGACAACACTTAACGGTAGATGTGGTTGACCCTGTGTATCGATGACCTATGGTCGAAATAACATAACATAACATCACGCCAGTAATTCCCGAAGTTAACCCTTCGGAAATTACTGTCGTGATGTTATGTTATGTTATTTTGCAGAGGAGTACCTATAGTAGTACCCAGGACCTTAAAATGTACGGTTTGTACACTTGCAGAGCTGTTATTCAGGTTGAAGCGCGTATAGAAAAGATCACTTGATCACGGGAACGTATTACGTATAAATAGTGTTTACAAAACTGTTGACGTTTCCTTTCTCTAATGGTAGTCACCGTGTAGCAGTAATCGCACTCAGCAAAATGACGCACGTCTGGTCATCTTGATCAAGACTGTACATCTTAGCATCCCCAAAAGGAGAAACAAACGAGAACAGAAAGGAAAAGCCATCACAAAGTTAATAAAGTATATTGAAAGGCGATGTTCCTGTTCCCAGGTTGAGGCTCCAGGTGCAAGTCCTTTGGTGTTTGTGCTGTGACAGCTTCTTGCCGGTACTTAGGTTAACGTATAACTTGAAGTTCAATATCATCAGGTGGTTGCGCAAATCCAGGCTGCTACTGAGAAATAACTTTAGCATTTAGTCACTAACCCCGAGAAATGATCTGGTTTCTGAAACTATATGATATTATTAACAAGCTTTCAGGGAGATTACTAATTGTCCGATAAGTTTATTTAATAATCTACATTATGACGAAACAAAATTGAGTAGGACAGTTATTGCAAGATTATAATTTCGTGATAAAGAAACTATTTTTCTTGTATTTTTATTTTTTGTTTATTATTTTTGCCTAGTTGGTATAGTGGTCGCTAGTGCTACTGCTGAGCTGAGATGAGATCCCAGGTTCGATTCCCGGGTCGGGCTAAATTTTATTGTGTTTTCCATCTGGAATTTCGGAGTATGGATTTGTGTCCGATTGATGGCAATAGGCTCGCCCCTTATTACATGGAACTTAAACAAAACTGGCGAAATGTGGGGGCACTATAAATACACCTCTGTCTAACCCTTCGGGTAAACACACCACTGATGTTATGTCATGTTTATGTAATTTCACGATTTTAATTATTCTGCTATAAATTCTATCAACCGTGCAAATAAATCAATATATCAACCACTGTATGATTAGCATATTAATCTACAATTTTATCTAAACAGAAGTAGGTGGCGTATTATGTAAAAAAAAATACATAAAATCCCCAGGTGTTCCGGTGTCAAACGTAACATATAGGAAGAACAATATTCTCTTAGTTATATAAGTACTGTTCTAGCACACTATTACCTAACGCATCACATACAGATTGATTTTAATCCGAATAAATATAAACAAGCACAGAATAAAAATTCAAATCCTTGGAGAGAAATCAAACAAGTTTTTTTTACATGATTTTGAAAGTAAAAATGTTTTTTTTTTTTTACATATCATTAGAAAAAGCTGTCGACACGCTGTAGTTAAGCCTACACTAGCCTAGCTTTTTTGAATGACATTAGGCTAAATGATATTTAAATCTACATGCATAGATTGATCTAGAATTCTACTATACAAGGTGTTCCTTTTGATATCCGATAACTCTAGGGTATTAATCAGACCATGTAAAATATATCAACGCGTTATATATGAATTCCATCAACCTTCCAAAGTAAGTTTGACACATAATAAATTGAATCTTTAAAAATAATAATTTCCACGAGTTCGAATTATATAAACTATAAAAAATTAAGTTTATTAAAAAACTGTAACTCGACTACGGGAAAATAAAAATGATCTAAAAAGTACGAAACAAGCAAATATTTCAGACAGAAATTAAGACGTAGGTAGGTACAAAAATGGTCAAGGTAAAGTCGTGGTCGCATGCCATTATAATTTTGTAGGTGTTCCTGGCAGTCGTATGGTATACAGGCATGCGGCCACGGCTTTACCTTGACCATTTTTGTACCTATGTCTTGATTATGTATATGGGTTTCGGTGGCTAAGTGAACTGGTTATCTAGAACTATGGAAAGACTATGGCCCCTGCCTGACCAAACTTTTATATAAAATGCACAGGAAAATGGCATAGGGTGACTTACACACTCAATAATGGGCCCCTGAAACCGGTCGCTAACACAGTGACGTAGCCACATAAGCACCTCGGGACATGTTGCCCAACATGTCCCGAGGTGCTTATGAGGAGTGGAGAGGTATTCCACGGCTATCAGGACAATCCTGGAAGTTCGGTCAAGATCCTTATCAGCATCTTACTGGAATACTTCCTTCCTCTGAGCATGTTTGCTCTTGCGAATCTCCATTCAAGCCGGCCAATAAAGGCAAAAATGAGGTAGGAGCTCTGTTCACTCCAGCTAGCCAATAAAGGCAAGCCAGAGGATTATTAAGATTTGATTAACTACGCGTTGATATCAACTTGCGCTACTTTGTAGCGCTGTCTCACTTTTGCTTGTTTTTAACAATTTAAACATACTTATTTACTACAAAAATAGGATATTATATACATATTTGTAATTTGCTTGTCAAAACCTTTCTTTTGATACAAAACATTTCATGATAATCTCATTTTAATTTTTTTTTGTGGTTAGAAATTTACGTGTAAAGTCCACCATATAAAATTTAAGGAACATTTATATAGCCTATGTCACCCGGACCATTATTACAAATCTACTAATAGCTAATTTATCAAAATCGGTTCGGTAGTTTAGGCGCTACGGTGGAACACACGTAAAAGCAAACATACATGCAAACATACATAGACTGTTCAAATCATAACCCTTCCTTCTGGCTTTGCCGTAGTCGGGTAAAAATAGATAACCCTAAAGCACCTTCACATACCGAGTACTTAGGCGTGAAATATTTTTTTCTATAAAAAATAAACATCTGGGTTGCCAATATCATTAAACCAATAAATTAACATAAGCAAAAGTCACAGATTCGCAACTTTCCTAAAAGATTGTATAATATAATTTACATTAATTATACTTGGGCAAACATCAGAAAAAAAAACAAATCTCGATTCGGAAAAGGTTAATGATAACTACGCTCTCTGATTTATAGTTATTCTAAATAACATCGATTTGTGTCGAAGGCGGCACATAATAATTGTTACCTTTGCCTTACACTTTCCAACTATAAATGAAAGTAAAAAAAATAATTGACACCATGTTTTCAAATTCAAGAATCTATTATAAAACAGTTTTTGATTTAATATCTACAAGGTGGCAGGGACATCGACGCGAAAACTGTTACCATGGATTCAGTACATGATTCTGAACCCCCTTGCGTTGAAATTTTTGTGTGGTTATTTTTTTAAATTAGCTGTTTCATAGAAAAGTGCAATACCTACGTGGTCAAAATGTATAGAACAGCTGATTTTTTTTTTAAACTTATGAAAATATATATACCTGCTGGCGTTGCGAAGAAAACCGAAAGAGAGATCGTGGCCCCCGGCAACAGGGCAACTGAAGGAACACGGGTGGGTTTTAGTCAGTAAGAGTCTGACACGCCCTCTCGCTCCGCCCAGAGCGGGAGAATTTATTCAATAATTTCCCACCCAAAAAAAAAGGGGATTCAGAATCATGTACTGAATCCATGGTAACAGTTTTCGCGTCGATTTCCCCTGCCACCCTCTATATTTGAATACTTGATTTATATATACCTACAAAAAAATAAAGATTTGTTAGGCACTGTCATTATTCTCACGCGTTAGTGAGCTCTAAATTTTAATTGAAGCTAAGACCTAGTTCAGACAAAGCGTTTTTTAACCACTGTAACTTGAATATAGAATCCAAAAATTGTTAGCGCAAATCATTTTAAGGGGTTATATTAGGGTTATATTAGACTTGGTTCCGTTGTAAGAGTTGTTGACTTTACACTTTGACACGGAATATCAGGACGGAAGACTCGGCAAACACAAGACGAATTCTAAGTTTAGATTTTTATCGGGCTTTATTTATTAGAAATATTTACATACAAAACTTAATTCACTCTCACTGGTAGTGATGATACATAGATAAAATAAAGTAGAGATTAATCTCTCTGGTAATCGTTTTAGGATCGAGATTAAAACGAGATTATTTTTTTCATCTCACGTTCTCAATAGTGGGATCAAAGGTAATCTCAAATAATTTTTCTATTATTGTTAATTAACTTGATTATATCATTCGTCAAATGTATGTTTCAGTATCTCATTTTAACTACATCAATACATAAAACGCGTCGTCAGAGGATACGTTCTTACATCTAAAAAATATAATCTTAGCATATTAGGTATTTGAGTGTTACGTGGGTGCGCTGCGTGCCTATATTTACAGCTCTCAACTTTTTTTTCTCTAGTAACATTTAAATGTAGTCTAATTAATATTATACAACTTTGCGGAACTGTGTTGCCTAGATCAATAACCTATGTATGTAGCGATAGTGCGAATTAATTATTTACTGCACCTACTCGTAGGTATCATAAAATGAGGTTTCCTCTTGTATACTTAATAAGTTAATGATAAGTGGAAGCGCAGGCTCTCCTAACACAAACAATTCCTTTCTTAAAAGGTGATCTCCAATAATATTGTGTCATTGAAATAAACATTTATTAATTTAAAAAAATATATATTTTTTATACTTCTCTGTAAAATAATAATATATGATGATGGTAGTTTTCTAAAAACGAAACCTAGCTAGATCGATTTATCGCCCCCGAAACCCCCTTTTTTTTTTTTTTTGTGGGTGGGAAATCATCAAATAACTTCTCCCGCACTGGGCGGAGCGGGAGAGCGTGTCAGACTCTTACTGACTAAAACCCACCCGTGTTCCTTCCGTTGCCCTGTTGCCGGGGGCCACGATCTCCCTCTCGGTTTTCTTCGCAACCCCGGCAGGCATTGGCCCTAGCGGACTCCGTCGATTCTGCTGACATCTCTTTGAGACGCGCGTGGAACACAACGCGCCGTCGACCCGGGCCTGGTCCTTATCGGACGGTGAGCTACCCATTGCTCACCGCCCGCAAATCCGCGCCTACGGTGGCCGGAAATCGCCTCGCGATTCCCGACGCCCTGGGCGTCTCCTCCTGCGGCGGTTAGGGGCGTGAGGGCGCGAAATTTGCCTCTCCCTCACGCGCTCCGCCTCCTCCTTCTGCGAAGCGGTAATGCTCGCGGCATTACCGCTTCGCAGAAGGAGGTGACGGCCTCCCATTTCCTCTCGCTCCGTACCATGGCCTGAACCAGGGCCGGACGCGAGAGATCACCGCCGCCGATCGCCTCCACTAGGACACGGCGATGCTCCGCCCAAGCTGGGCAGACCTCCACCGTATGCTCCACCGTGTCCTCCGGGCGATCCACACAATGATGACACCCGGGCGTGTCCGCCCGCCCCGAAACCCCCTGCATACTAAATTTCATGAAAATTGTTGGAGCCGTTTCCGAGATTCAGATTATAAATATACATATATACAAGAATTGCTCGTTTAAAGGTATTAGATAATAAAAACACATTACGTGACTTTATAATACAAGTAATGAAACATCTTAAGGAAACCTGAAATTATGTGGTCCAACGCCTGTTTGTTTTTTAAGTTTTTTTTTTTTTTAATACTAAATGGGCCTCCTTGACCCTTTAAGAAGCGCTTTTGCTGATTTTAATATGGAAAAGTTCAAAAATTCGAAATATTTTAAAGTCAAAGAACCCAGCAAAGTAATCATAAATTACTAAATCAGTTTTAAATTATCACGAACAATATTTCTTCCATCGAATTCGGCTAATGTATACTTTGCGTTAATATGATAAAATAGAATTAAGTGTCAGAGGAAAGTTTACGACTTGTCAACGTTTAATTTATTTCTGTAAATTATAGAATGGAACTAGTTTTTAATGCGTCAGGCATTATTTTCTAGGGCCAATGCCTGCCGGGGTTGCGAAGGAAACCGAAAGGGAGATCATGGCCCCCGGCAACAGGGCACCTGAAGGAACACGGGTGGGTTTTAGTCAGTAAGAGTATCTCGCTCCACCCAGAGCGGGAGAAGTTATTTGATAATTTCCCACCCAAAAAAAAGGCATTATTTTCAGCCTACGTTTTAAGTGAACGGTTGTAATCTTCACGACATCCGATATTTTATTTACAGGATTTATATTATCTAAAATAATCTAAAAATGTATAAGCCAGATTTATTATGGTATATTTAATAAAAACTGAATGAGGTCATTAATGTAGACTTGATATGCTAGAATTTGAGGTCTTTCGTTTGAATCTGAAATTGAGGATAGCAGTTTTATCTTGCGCACAGTCATCCAAGAAGATAGTTTTATAAAAATCACACGCTGTTTCGAAAGAAATAAACTAGAATGACGCACCTCATATATAAGAAACACTCATTGTTCCCTACATTTTGACGAATTATATAAACATAAATGTAGGGAACAGCAGATTTTTTTTTCACGATTTCAGGTTTGGTCCCATAGTAAAAGTTGTTCATAATAATGAGTAAAGTCACGTGTTTAAGTTTGTGCACTGGTTAAAAACTTACCCTGTATATAAATCTTTTTATATTCCTTCTTCTTCTTCTTTTCGTATCGATGGCAAAGGAAAAACTATAGTAGGTATTATGTTAAAAAAGGTGGATACAGAAAAAAAAGTTTGTCGACCTATGCAGAAAAGTTGAAGAATCAAGAGAATATAGAATCGAAAAGCGAGAAGAGTGAACGAAGCGAGCTCGAAAATTGTAACAACCCGCCTCGGCTAGGTTCGGTTTTCATTAGTCCATTCATACAAAAATAGAAAAACTTATTTTCTCGACTTATGCAGAAAAGCTGAACCTCATTTTACAGCATCTAAGTAGGTATTATGAAACGTTTGGGTATTGGAAATTTCTTCTTTTTCTTAAACCAACAACATAAAATGAAATAAATCTATTCATTGTTATTGGAGCCGCCGCGCCCCCCATTGGTCAATCTACGCCCCCTGAGGGAGGCGCGCCCCACTCGTTGGGAATCCCTGCGCTAGCCTTCTTGGATCCGCAATCGATTGGTTGCTTTCCATATAGGCCACTGCTGCGCTGTTGCTGATTCCTTATTAATAGATACTTCTCCTGAAAAATTGCCAAACTTAATGGACAGGGCATATTGCTCGCAGAACAGATGGCCGATGGGGCCGAAAGGTTCTGGAGTGGCGACCGCGTACTGAAATACGTAGCTTTGGAGGGCTGCCCACAATATGGACCGATGACCTTGTGAAGGCCGCAGGAATCCGCTAGATGCGGAAAGCACAGAATCGGTCGAAGTGGCGGTGCTTGGGGAGGCCTATGTCCAGCAGTGGACATCTTTTTGGCTGAAATGATGATTATGAGGTACTTATCGATTTAAATTCCTTTGACATTTTGTTGCTGTTTCATAAATGCCTGATAGAGTCATGTCATTTTTATGGTAATGTCTATAAAATATAGAAATCTGAGATATTTTTAAAGCTTGTACCTACTCGAAGACTTACCTTACTACGATATAGATAAGCTGAACACATTGTGTTGCTGAGAAAATGTAGAACAATTGCAACAAATCCAAACCGATCATAAAAAGTTTATTTCTGATTAGCCGTTCTCACGATAACTAAAATAAACGGCACAAATATAAGCTATTAATCAAAAATATATAATATAAATCCAGTTTGATATAAAACCAGTAATAAAATTAACCTAACAATTTCTTCACAGACATAAGACAGGATTGTAAAGATTTTATGAAGTTGCTAATTCAACAAACGTGTTGGTTAATAAAACTATATATTATCTAGTAATGATTAAGCAAACACTGGTTATTTATTGACAACAGGATCAATAAATAAGCAATATCATTGTTTTTGTGGCCATAAATTAATACAATTACCTAGGTGGTAAAAGGTGTAATGATGTTTTGAAATACTTATCTGCAAATGAATGGTGTTTGTTTTTAATGCTGAATAAAAAATGCTTTTAACTTTCTTTTATAATTATGACATTAATACAATGTATTTTCGTATCTTGTATTTTAGTCGATATCTTGTATTTTAGCCGATACTGGTACAATGATAGAACAATATCTACACATACTAATAGAATTGGATTTGAATTTGTAGTGATATTTATTTTAGAAGTATGTATGTAAGTATATTCTTGTATTGTAAGTAGTTTGTAAAAATAGTAAATTGTATTTTTTTTTCTTCTTTGGTTTATGTTTTTGTTTTATCTTCAACGGTTACACACGTTGTCTACATCTCATTTTTTATAATTTCCTGTCGCAGGTATGCTGGAAGAGATTTCTTTAGAAATAAGCATTGCCTTTGTACGTATTTTTCTGTTCCTTTCTTCTTGTCTGTTTATATGTGTGTGCATAAATGGTTAAATAAATAAATAAATTGGGAGCAACGAAGCAAGTGAGAACTTAGATATCCGTGTGCGAGTAACTCTCGCGTCCCCAACTTAAGATAGAAGGGGGAACGCTGTTGGGTTGTAGTCGGTATGAGTCCGACGTAATCCTTGATCCTCCCCAGATGGAAGTTTTTCAAGAGGATTTCCATACACAAAAAGGGGGCAACGACTTATTTTTTCCGGAAAAACTTTTTATTGTCCCTAGGGAATAACCATTTAGCATATCTACGAAGAAAAATAAGAAAATTTACCCATTATATTCGTAGTGCAAAGGCACACGTGGACACTACAGCAGGCATTACAAGAATAACTATTAGTTCCCACTTGCTATTCATTAAACAGACTCAAATTATAATTACAACAGGTCAATTTGAACAGTATTTATTAGTGAAAGCCTTTATGCAAATGAAATTAATTATCTATCGACTACTTCATGTGTATTCTTGATAATTAAACATAAAAGTTATTTAATATTAGATAAAATACACTCGAGAGCAATGAATCCGGGTCACTTAAAGAATGTTAAAAATCTCGGAAACTAAAAATGATAGGTTAATGCAATAAATTGTATTTAATAGACAATGTAATACTCCTTAAATGAAAGTAAAAAAAATATGAGTCACCATACATTTTATTAACACAAAATTACATAAAGAAAAAAACTGCTGATCTCTCCTTAAAACAAAAATAGGAAACATGAAATTTTTGAACTTTATTACGATTTTATTGAATTTTAATACTTCGTATTGCCTCCTCGTGCTTCCATTACTGCGTTTACGCGGTTTGGCATGCTGTACACCAAGTTCCTTATACGATTTTGGGGAATATTCTCCAATTCCTCTGTGAGAGCAATTTTGAGCTCACGAAGCGTGATTGGGGGAGGGTTTCGTTGTTTTACGCATCTGCCTAGCTCGTCCCAAGCATGCTCGATCGGGTTGATATCCGAGCTGCGCGCTGGCCACTCCATACTAGTAATGTTCATCTCTTGAAGGTAGTCATTCACAATCCTACCTGTATGAGGTCGGGCATTGTCATGCATAAATATAGCATCCTCACCTAAATTGACCATAAATGGACCAACGTGATCATTGAGGATTTCTTCCACATATCTTACGCTAGTTAAAGAGCCGTTTTCTATGATCACCAGCTCTGTGCGACTTTCAGAAGAAATTCCGGCCCACACAAGTACAGACCCACCACCGTAGGCTACTTTTTCTTCGATGCATGCTTGCTTGAATCTTTCCCCTGGTCTTCGATACACTCTGTGTCTTCCATCGTGCTTGTAGAGCATAAATTTTGATTCGTCGGAGAACATAACTTTTGACCAATCTTCAATACTCCAATTTACGTGGCTCTGGGCATATCTTAGTCTTGAAATACGATGCCCACGCTCCAGTTTAGGGCCGTTTGCAGGTCTAAGGGGTTTTAAGTTAGATTCAGCAAGCCGACGTCTTACTGTCCATGCACTTGGGTTACTTCCTCCGAGGCGTCGAAACTGATTTGTGAGTTCAGTTTCTGTGAGAAAGCGATTTCGAAGCATGGTGTTCACCAAGTATCGGTCTTCTCGTGCTGTGGTACACCTGGTTCTGCCCGTTCCTGGTCTGCGTAGGTTAGAACCAGTTTCTTCGTAACGTCGGAGAACTCTTTGTACTGTTGACAGCGACACACCGACACTCCTGGCTGTATCGCGCTGACTCCGGCCGGTTTCCAGCATTGTAAGTATTCTGGTGCATTCTTCAGGCGTAAGCGACATAATTTCAGCTTGAATAATGAATATAGAGCACTATCAACATGGTTTATGTACCCACATAAATGACAGATTACAAACAAAAGCAAAACCAAATGCTGTAATTTCGTAGTTCCATCTTCGAAAGTGGCCCTTTTTCAAATTTGATTTTTTTATGATATAACTTTACAATAACTAAGAAGTTTTAATACCTTTATTTAAGGAGTATTACATTGTCTATTAAATACAATTTATTGTAATGCAATACAATAAATTGTATTTAATAGACAATAACAAAACCTAGCATTTTTAGTTTCCGAGATTTTTAGGATTCTTTAAGTGACCCGGATTCATTGCTCTCGAGTGTATTATTATTATGATAGACATGGAAGATAAGTTATATCCCTAGGTGTGTAAAATCAGCCGAGGATCAAGATTTTCTTTGAATTTTTTGATTGGATACCTTACAGCTAATTACATACATGTCATAATGTTAATTAAAGAAGAAAACTGTTATTTATTTTAATGACTTATAGTTATAACTTCTAAAGAAATGACACGAATTATTGGAAAGAGTCTTCCCTTTTACACATGCATAATGTACCAATATCTTATTTTTTTATTTAATGTTGTTAATGTCACCGTAAGAATGTTAGCACCGTTAGTTTATAATCTATCTAGTGAGATTATAAACTATCGAAAAATTGTGTACTGTTACAATATAACGCATTCATTTTTGGTACATTATAATCTATCAATGCTAAATCGTGAAATAGTGAACGAATCTTCACTTATCGACAGTGTTCATAATGTGTCCGATTTTGTCACCCATAAAATTGTGAACCGTCCCTGATTGGTACGTCTTGGCGGTAGACGAATTGGTCGCAGTAACTAGGCCAGATTACCCCGACCTAATAGGTTAGATTAGGTTAGAACTATGCGGAAGTGGGAAGCGAGCTGTCGCTGCCGGCTGTGATTCGTTCCATGGTCGACGGCGCAGCGTCGTGGGACGCGGTGATCGCCTTCTGCGAAAATGGGATGTCACAGAAGGAGGAGCAGCGAGTCAGCGGAAAGGGAGAGGGACATTTCTATTGCTCTCCCTGCCCACAGCAGGCGCACCGGGCGTCGGCAGAGAGCAGATAATGTCCTCTTCCGGCCCCCCTAAATGGATCCAGGGATGGTGGACTCGGAGACGTCCGCCGCCCCCTGTCATATAAGACCCCAGGTGGTTGCTCGTAATGTTCCACGCGCGCCCCTCTTAGGCGTCGCGGGGGGAGTCAAACACCTCACTTCTCCCGATTGACCAGACGGAGCCCGCGGAGGCAGGCTGGCACCAGTCGGGGGCTGCGTTGAAGAGTGCTTAAGTGCCCCCGTAGCCCCCGATGCAAGTGTGCGAGGGAACTCGGGGTGGTTTTAGTCAGTAGAAGTCTGACAGACCCCTCCGTCCGCCCCAGGACGGAGGACATCCATGAGGATTCCCAACCTATGACAAAAAAAGGGGTTAGGACTGTGACTAACAGTGCGCGAGCCGAGCGAGCGAAGCCAGCGGTGCCACGGCAGCGGCGGCGAGCGCTTCTTCCAAGTTGGTCGCAGATACTTGGCTATTTAGTATAAGCGCAAGGTGCGTTCGTTACATGCATGTTTGATACCAAACCATATTTACTTATTTACATACTTACTTATTTATGTTTGTAGGTGTGGATGACCGAAATAAAATCTTCTACGCTTGAAAAAAGTTCTGAAAATTATATTAAGACTTTGTACAAATCTTTAAACGTTTTAACACCTTATAGCTATAAGATGTTAAGACGTTTATAGATTTGGATGATGGCGAATGCGCCATCATCCCTTTTCCTCTCTCTCCCACACCTGGTCCTTATCGTCTGATAAGGACCAGGCCCGGGTCAACGGCGCGTCGCTCACCGTCTGTTAAGCTATCTATTGCTCACCGTCCGCAAGCCCGCGCCTTCGGTGGCCGGGAATCGGCTTGCGACTCTCGACGCCCAGGGCGTCTCTTGCGGCGGTTAGGGGTGTGAGAGCGCGAAATTTGCCTCTACCACACGCGTTCCGCCTCCTCCTTCGTGAGCATTACTGCTTCGGAGAAGGAGGTAACGGCCTCCCATGCCGTCTCGCTCCGTACAATGGCCTGAACCAGGGCCGGACGCGAGAGGTCACCGCCGTCGATCGCGAAATACTTCATCGTTGACTCCACGCCGATGAAAACTCCTCCCGTCGTTACCTGGGAACCAGACTTTGCTGCATTCCGACGACCATGAAAACATTTAAGGCTTTTGTTGCCTCGGACTTGTGCAGGGCCACCTCGAGTCCCAATTGCCGGATCCTGTCAACGATTGTCGCAACCCCGCATGTCGCTAGTTCGGCCGCCGCCTGGTGCGACCTCCCCTGCGCCAGGACCAACGTGTCGTCTGCGTAACAAACAACGCTGACGCCGCTAGGGAGGTCGGCGCGCAGCACCCAGTCCTTTCCAATGTCCCACAGATGCAGCTCAAATAATCTTTAAAAAAGACATGATTTTCGAATAAGAAATGGATCGACCGAAAATTGGAAAGAAAAAGATCCAATAAATCATATACTAAATTTCCATTTTGATTGTGTGCGTGACTTTTTTAGAATATGAATGCAAATTAACATACAAATTAGGGAGCCTCCTCTTAAGTATTTCTTAAAATTATGATACGTTCCTAATTAACACCCTACATTACTGATAAGTACTGACCTGCTAATTGTGAAAAACGTAAGAAAATTTTAATGTAGCGGGAAACTCTAATGCTTTCGCCTTAAGGAAGAAATAAAATAAATTTATTTGACCCGGGTCAAGGCACACAATATTTACACAAAAACAAAGAAGAGTACCACCACCGAGCTCTTCATCAACCACCTCGCGTTCTGATAATTATTGTCTTATAAATCATTCACTATTGTATTATTTATTAAAACCGATGGAGCTGCCAAGCGATGCAATACGATTAACGAGTAGAAGTGCGCCGGATGTAACAATTACTACGTCAGTATTCGGTATCTTACCTACAATGTAATTTCGGTTTAACAATAGTAATACAAAGATTAGTGGACTGCTGGCTAAGGTAGTTGAACGATAGATGAGTAGAGATAATTGTTTGTTGTTGGCTACTGATTATTAACTAAACTAACGTTTGAATAACAATGAACAAACTTTTGAACTTCATTAGTATTAAAGTAATGAGATTTTGTATTAAGTTTTAATTATTTAAAATTGAAAAGAGCACACAAGTCTGATTATGTTCAACAAACAAATTGGTAATCAATTTAATTCATTACCGTGTTAGAAAAGCATTTCAATACTAAATTGATTACTACTAGTTTGATATAAAAAAGTCAGTGTCAAAGGTGTTATAAAAAGGTATTATTTAATATAGTAATAAAAATAAATGATGTTCGTTGGTAAGCGCATCACTTCAGAACGGCTGGATTGATTTGACAAAGTTTTGAAATGTTCGTAATACTCCGAAACATTCGTACATAAAGAAAGACAGAAAAGACGCTGGGAAAATTGGAAAATTTGGAAAACTGATATTTTGACAAAACAACGTCTGTCGAATTAGCTAGTTCTTAAAAATACATAAATACTCAAAAGCCATTTCTTCGCTGGTTCGCGCTTTAAGCTCGTCACATACTTTGAGTATAATATAAAATACATAATAATATTATCTTCGACATATCGCTCACCGTACAATTTAATGAACCACCACACATAATGAAGATGTTTTATGGTTTACAGTTTGGCAAGAAAGTCCTGAAATGGAACTAAAATATTTAATCATTGGCAACACTATTGGTTATAAGAGAATGATGTGGTCTCCTATATTTGGAAGCGCACACTCGTATTTGTCCCCGTACTTGTAATCTTGCATATAATTGTGTAGCCTCTGTTGGAGATCCAATAAATTATTTAAATATATAATTAATACTCGATCTGCCTCGTCGAGTAAGGTACATAATCTGTCATTTCTTGTAATCGGTGTCTGTTTCTCGTTTTTATTTTTATTTCTTTGCGATACTGGTGACCCATTGCGTTCATAATGAACTGATCTGTTATTCGCAGCTCCGCAAGAGCTATAAATAATTTATAAAGTGTACTAAGATGTTTGGCGGAACTCGAGGCCGGAAGAATTATATCCGATCTCAACGATGTGTATAAAAGAACCGTTGAAATGACAGGTAAAAATATATTTTATACATGTTTATAATTACACACTTTTTTCACATGAAAAGTGTGTATTTCAAGGTGCAATATCTTGTTTTTTGTTAATATTGCATAAATCACTGAACAAAAATAACTATAGTATTTGTAGGTAAATCCATCAGTACTTTAAGGCGAATTGCAATAGAAGGACAAAGAAACAAAGGTGTTTTCTCCACACCAGGGAAACATAGAGCAGGGCGACCTAAAAAGAATTGGATTTCTTTCTTTCTTTCTTTAATTGTGTGCATTCAGGTAAACAGTTCAATCATTTTAAACTGTAAAAAAAAATGTAAGTAAAACTTCTCCTTTATATGAATATTTTTTTAGTTTTTATCAAGTACACTGAGAGACATTTACTGACATTTTTATTTTTAGGCACTAACTTTACGAAACCTTTACCCAGTGGTTAGAGAAGAATAAAATTGGGTTTGACGGAAGTCGTGAACACTTACGAACGGTTCTAATAGCCCTGGGCTTTAGATACAAAAAGTGCCAATCAGACAGGCAATCTTTGATGGAAAAGCCGAATATTGCTGCGAAACGTGAAGTCTACTTGTACAATATTATTAAAAATAGGAAATTGCCGGATGATCTGAGAAAGGACATTATTTATCTAGACGAAAGCTATATTCATACTTCCTATAAATAAGAAAAATGCTGGCAGTCTCTTAACGTCAGTGAAATAAAAGAAAGTGTGTCCAAAGGCAAAAAGTAAGTTGTTGCTGAAGCATGCTTTATTTAATGCGTTGTGTGTGTTGCATGTTTTGCACGTTCTGCTTGTTTTTTTTTTTTTTAAGTACATTATCATACATGCGGGGAATGAAAATGGTTTTGTACCAAATGCGTTGTTAATATTTTGTGGGAAAAATAAAAATGAAGACTACTACTCGGAGATAAATAAGTCAAATTTTACTAAATAGGTTAAGGAGAAACTAATACCAACTTTGCCTAAACCTTCAATTTTAATCATGGATAGCGCCCCCTATCATTCGTTGATTCGCAATAAGGCACCTACCTCTGCATCAAAAGTTGGCGAAATAAAGCTATGGTTGTCTGAGAACAATGTGCTGTTTGAAGAATCAGCAAGGAAGCCGAACCTGCTCATGCTTGTTAAACGACACAAACACATGCCCATCTATGAAATCGATGGACTCCTAAGTGAACACGATCAAACAAACGGTGGTAAGGCTCCTACCTTATCACTGCGATCTAAACCCCATTGAATTGATCCGGGGTCTAGTAAAACATAAAATTGCCTCACATAATGTAGGATCAATTGACATCAAGGTATTTTGATATAATTATTTCATTTTAAATTAATTATAGTAAGTAATTGCAAATGTTTACGTTGTTTTTATTTTATTGTTCTAGGCAGTGGCTGAACAAGCGTTTTAGAGCATTTCAGTTGACGACTGGAAAATTCATGTCAACATGTCATGAAAATAGAAAAAGGTTATTTTCGAAGAAGGCAAACTCTGTATAGTGACATTAAAAAAAATATCATAAACCTACAAGATGAAAGCACCAGTAGTCACAAGACATCTGAAGATAGTCAGCAAAGTTTTGGTGAAAGCTCACACCAAGACATGGATGAAGACTTTTCGGACGTGGAATACTTAGAGGAAAACATTTTTGATTCTGATTAAATTTTTTATTCTGAGTATTTTTTTTTTAGTTTTTGTTTAGAACACCAACTATGGAACATTTTGCCTGTGTTTAGAGGAGAACTTGGATTTGTGGGACACAGTCACACAATAGTAAGGCTTCTTATTTGTCACTGTGATCTAAACCCTATTGAATTGATCTGGGGTCTTGTAAAACATAAAGTTGTCTCACATAATGTAGGATTAGTTGACATCAAGGTATACTGAAATACCTAATCATTTTATTTTTAATCCTTAAAATAAATAACTGCAAATGTCATCGTTCTAGGCAGTGGCTGAACAAGCGTTTCAGAGCTTTTCTGTTTTTCAAAACCCGCCAATATTCACATTAATTGTCAAAAAAAAAAACTAAGTATCAAAACTGTTTTCGTCGTACGGGTGACAGCATGCACGATAGTGACGCCACCATTATTTTCACGAGTTTTTGGCCAAGCTGTACCTTAAAGTATTTTTAAGCGCTATAATATATATTATCTTTGATGTGTGTGTTCAGCTTTAGGCAAGCCTCAGAGCGGCGCCTCGGACGCTTCCTATAATTCGTCACAAACAATTGTATATAATTTGACTGAGCGCACGGAACGAGGCGCGCCCAGAGCGCGCGCCTCGCAGGGACCGTAAACCTTTATAACTGACGATACAGGTATTGACGAATTTCGGTTTCGTCTACGACTAAGGTTACCGCTATCTGGATAACCAAGAAAAAGAAACATATTACCTCGTTTAGGTTACCGTTTTAATACCGTTTACACACACACAGCCAAGGCGCGCCCTATGACTAATGCCGACGGCTCGTGTAAGATACAGGTTATTTTTATTTCGGTAACCGATATTAATACTGGATGTATTCAATTTAAGGTAACATTTAAAAATACCTGTAGAAAGTATAAATGTTGTAACCGAAAAAATACCCGTATTGATCATACCGGTTTCGGTCCCTGGCGCCTCGGGCGCTTGCTATGTTTAGGTCCTTACACACCATGGGGCAAAAAACTAACTTACAGGTTTTATAGTACATAGTATACATATAATTTTTTGAAATCAATACCTATTAAGTACTTATAATTAACAAAATATCGTCGATCTCATGATGAAACGTGCATAAAAGTTCAAATAAAATACAAAATTAAAATATTATGATGTAATAAACTATTAAATATACGGCCTATTTTGATTTAATTATTAAAATGAGAAAGTTTTTATAAGCGATGACTTTATGGGTTGAAAACAATAATGTATTCATGGCGATAACTTTTGACCTAATTTGCATATGTAGTTATTACCGAATAACTAAATTTTACTTATCGAATGCAGCTGAATACCGGTATTTTAAATGGAGCGACTGCCTGTCTGACCTCCACAACTCAGTAACTGGGTAAAAAGATATCCCTTGGTAAGGCTGGTTGTCAGATTTTTTGGGCTTCTGACTGTTCGTAACGACTGTCAAACCAACGGGACCAACGGCTTAACGTGCCTTCCGAGGCACGAAGGGGTCTTGATATGGTACGTACGGTCAACCATCCACGAACCGACCGCGTAGCTTAATCTTCGATCGACCCGAAAATGTTTTTGTAAATACCTACTAACATTATTTAAATAAATTAAAAATAATTAGCAACAAAATACAGTTCTGCATTTCCGAAAACGTTTATCTATCATTACAATACTTCTTGCTTCCATAGACTCGATTTGAATGTCGCAACTTTTTCTACAGTAGCTATTAACATTTGAGGAAACGCTCATGTTGTGAGAAAAACGAACGTTTATCCGGGAAGTGAACTGCGTAGTATGAAGGCAAGTCAATCAATGTAACTACTGCATTGTTCTAGAGACAAAGTCGTCAAAACTTCGACGAACCGACGTAAATTATCAACATTTCCTTGGTGTCGATGTCGATGTGTGGTGATTTAGATGCGTATGCAAACATGGCTTGTTTCAGTTTAAAGTTTCTTTATACGCAACTTGGTGTACACAAAAGTCAGTAGGGTACAGTTATCGATGTTGGAATGAAAGATACTGAAAAATGAGGCGTTGCTCGTTTGTAAGCAGCAGTTTTGGTGGATAAGGTTATGGAGATAAAAAATATCTTAGATGAATATTCATTGGACCGATTTCTTTGCACAATCCACAGGACTACATTAGTCGAGCGTCACTTCATGAGCTCGCGTCCTCTAAACCGCGTTAAAAACCAATGATATAAGATATTCAAAGGTTGCTGCTAGATGTGACCCAAAAAGTGCCAACCTGCTGTTCATGGTTATGTACTGCCTCATTGTTAAGGTAGCTTTCATCTCTACATTAAATCATGATTAAGAAGCTAGTCCTAATACGGTTGAGAATGGGCTCGCAAGATCATGATGATTCGACAGCACTTGCCCAATTAACTATTTACATACCTACAATAAGTACCGTATTGATTTGACCTCTTTGGTCAAGTAGGCCTTTGTTATTTGCCTGTAGTTATCCACTGACCATTTATGTGAGTTCTTTTGTATGAAAGAATAGTGTGAAAACTGCAAAACAAGCGTTTATTAGCTCATGACAGATATTGTAATCAAAGCAACAGATTACAATGTAATTATATGGCTAGTGTCCGCGATGGGAAGAAACGTTTTCCATTCATGCATATCTACCGTGGCGTCTACTGTCTATGAAAACTCTGTACTGTCTATGGAGGTTTAATTCTTAGGCAGGATGTTCTTTTTTCTTTGACATTGTTGTTTTTTAATTGGCTAAGAAATTCCATGTTTGAATATTCATTTATGGTTTATTATTACTGGAAGGACTATGAAACATGAAAAACGAAATAGATGACTCTGGTATTGCCACATAAAGAGCGTACAAAATCTTTATAGTTTGGCGATCAATTACTAGATACCTACGAATAATAAGCGGAACATTCCGTTTCTGAGTCATTTAAGAAATGGATATTAGCACAAGATTAAATTGCCCCTTATTTACCTTGGAATGTGATTCAATCAAATGCAACATAAAATCGCCGCGCGCGACTGACATAATGATATTTCCTACGCGTTTTGTTTTTATTGAAACACTACCGTTTTACTATCTCAGCTATAACAGTAAAGGGAGTAAAAAAACCTATCAAATATTTTATAACCAGTGTAGCCGACCATTTGCATGAAAATCCATGAATAAATAAATGAGAAGGGCATTAATACCCTGGCACATATGTCTTCAGATGATTCCACCATTTCATGTAGCTTTTTTCATACAAAATGTGTTCGTCAAAAATAATAGTGAGGATAATATATATAAAGCATTTAATTTGGAAAATACAAGTAATTTGCCATTTTAACCGACTTTAAAAAATAACAAAATTTAAATTAATTATCTATGAAGCAGGAATGGAAAAGAATGGACCATCCCTCTTGCAATCATAGGTGTCGTAAACGGCGAGTAAGAAATAATGAAAGGAATGTCAAGCAGTAGATGGTAGTGTCCACCCATTTTGTAAGTTATTAACATAATAATAACAAACTATGATATAGACACGTCAGTAAATGACAATTTCCCTTTTGTCCAATCATTGTAAACGATTGTAAAGATACTTTGGGGGACGGTTATGGGCGTTTACGTTTGTGACGTGATATTATCATTTAAAATAAAAATGCTGACAATGGAAAAATATTAGTAGAAATTTGCATTGTCTTTTTAGCAAATTCCTACCATATATGTACATATTGTGGTACTGCGTTCAATAATTAAAAATATGTATGTTATATAAATAATTTGTATGGAGTTGCGTTCAGACATATTCACGCACGTTCAAGGCACGGATGGTGCAGTTTTTTGCCGCAGTAAGTCATTTGCCTAGTATCGCCTATGCTTGATGAAACCAAGCTAATGCCTTCATTCCAATCATTGCGGCTGGGATTGAAATTTTTGTACCGCACTTATGTTATGAGAAGCGTCAGCTCGCAGTTAGGACCAAGAAGGGAAATTCTCTAAAGGTCAGTTGTTAGATGTTAGTTTTAATGGCGTGTTTGCCTTGAACGGTTATAATATCTATGGTCGTTAGCGACTAGAACAAAAACTGGAAACTGGCAACTAAAACTAGAATACCTACGGTTTATGAGTTATCGATGCAAGCCTCCGACCCAAGGAGGTAATGCTGCCTTTTTGTGCAGAGTATGGTCATTGTATGATTTTTTTTATAGGAATTCCGCGCCTTTCCCGTTTGGAGAGTAGGTAGGATTCTCGAGGATTCCCCCAAGCTATTTTATACAGGAAATATTTAATTGACCCTCTAAAAACGTATTGTTTTTCTAATTATGATCGCTTTTTGAAGCAAAAACTTCTTTAAGCGCGTTGAGCAATTTTTGGTAGGGGTTAACTTACGGATTCGCGTAGTGCAGAATATAGAATATAGATGGCGCTAATACTCGTTTTCATTTCTGTCGGCAGTCCCCATGACTCGGGGGTGCGACGAATGTGCAAGTATCTCTCCGGCCCCCGACTCACGGTAGTAGTAGGAACAGTGGGGTTTTAGTCGGTAGGAGTCCGACATAACCACGAAGATGACGATGATGATGTATGGGCCCTAAGACTCACAAATAAGAACGATTCCCAAGCCATAATCCCGAATCAAAAGTGACAGATTTTATACTAATCTCTAGTTAATTCTAGCTAAGTCACAACTTAAAAGACACTTCAAAGCAGGAATTACTTGATTATTAAAATGTATGAATTTAAATGACTTCGTACTAAAGATTATCCTTACTACATGCAAACACTTCGTGATTTCTATTTTATCGTAAAAAGACTTTCTTTGACCCTTTGGCTGGCTCATAGTGACCTTGTCGTGGACTTAGGCCGTATTTTGATCATAAAATTTCTCATAATTTGATACTCAAATTACAGTCCGTGAGTGGAAGTTGTAATAACTTTTTAGATAGATATTCTTCATGGAAGTTATCGAAGAATTACTTATCTTACCCATACATACCTACTTTGTATGTTTTATGTGGTTTCCGCATAAGATAAGAACAATATTGTTTACATCTGTCAGTGGCAGCTCGGCCCGAGTCAACTGAGCCCGAATAATAATACTAATAATCTATACTAATATTATAAAGAGATAAAATTTTGTTTGTTTGTGTGTTTGTAAGTTTGTATGTAGGGGGTAATCTCCGAAACTTCTAGTCAGATTTGAAAAATTCGTTTTGCATTGTATAACCCAATTTTTGAGGAAGGTTATAGACTTACGGACGAAGTCGCTGGCAGAAGCTAGTACCAGATATTTCACTCTCGATTACGGTGATTTGTACGTTCAGGCATAAAATCGAAATCCTAATCCTAACTAATATTATAAATGCGAAGGTCAGTTTGTTTGTTTGTTACGCTTTTAAGCTAGAACTGCTGAACGGATTTAGATGAAATTTGGCACATGGATAGACCATGACTTGGAGAAGGACATAAAACACCTTTTATCTCGATATTGCCACGGGATCGAGACTTATGCGGGTAAAACCGCGGGACGCTGCTAGTTTCCTATATACAATATCATAATACCTATTTCAGAATCGATAATCTAGTAGGTAAATACATATCCCAATCAGGAATCCATCATGACGATCTACATGTGATGTTGGCGTAAGAGTGCAGCAAGTTATTCCTTCCAGCACAATATTATATCTGGTTAGCACGTCCCTGCTCAGTCACTGTTAGAAAGTTATTACAAGAACTTTTAAAAGATAACTAACTGACAGTTGCGATAAAAATGATAAGTTTACTTCGTTTGTCATACAATTATAAAATGGCTTCAGCAATTATCACGTTTTTTTTTTCCACAAACTTCATGCCAGTGCTCCAAATCAGCTTTTTCATTTAGGTTTTTAAAAAATACTTTTTTCAAACAATTACATAATTATAGGTCCTCCAAAATACTACTTGATAGCTGGCTTGTACTGATGGATGGCTGCCTTTAGTTGAAAGGAAAAAGTCTTTTTTTTTTTTTCTCTAATTTTAATAGTAGATGTCATTTTTTTTTTCAGGTTTTCTGCCGCCAACCTCAATATTTTATTTTAGGTAGCATTAAATTAAGGTCTTACAAAATACATTACTGAAATCAGCATTACTGGAATTCGGTTAGGTTAGGTTTTTTAAAGCATATTACATAATTAGCTGTCAACGTTTTAAAAACCTATAGATAGAATTTATTTATATATATTTACATGATAAAATGTAATTAATTTAGCAGCATCGGCTGAGCCGGGATATATGATAGGCCCACTTGACTTTTTGCACTTGGGAATCAAAGAGGGGCGATCTCCTGTCGTGACCAGTCAATGTCAATGGCTTGGATTCCCGAGTGCAAAAAGTCAAGTGGGCCTACCATATATCCCTAACAGGAACTTATCTACAGAGCATATTACATAATTACGTATTTACCTTTCAAATATAAGTAGGTAGAATCAATTAATATTACTCGTACATAGCAAAATGTAATGTAATTAATTTCGCTCTCGGCTGATCTCCAGCCGTGACCAGTCAATGCCAACGGCTTGGATTCCTGAATGTCAAGTGGGCGATATCCCTAACAGTAACTTATCTGCAAAGCTAAGTTGTCTAACTGCAATCTACTTTTTAAAGCCATTTATATTAATACACCGTTCTATTCATTCATACCAGCATGTAGTTGGTGTGATTCGATCTTAACACAAGATTTGCAAATGGAACTCAGATCGTGTCAAATAAGCTTATGCATAACTACAATGGTCCTCTAAGTGCTGTTTTATTTATTGACATCGGCGATTTTTTTTATATTCAAATTAATAGGTAAGTACCTACTGTAACTCACATTCGATGTTGGTGTTGTGTTAAAGAATACAGTCAAGATATTGTGTTAAAAGACATCGTTGTGGATATCTGAACGACAGCTTCTGATGACTGTCAAATTAGGATCTGTAACTCAAATATACCTACTTGGTCGTTGATGTAATCCCATCCTATTGCGTTAATATTCCAGTGGGAATGGGACAGTTGGAGATCTCAGATAAGAGGAACCGTCAGCGTCGCCTCCTACTTTTAGAGTAACCTGTTATTTTAATTTTTTGGTTGGTCAAAACAAATAATTTTGATGTAGGTACTATTAGGGGTATGTGACACATAATGTAACGAAACAATATAAATGGTTGCGTTAATGCCTGCAAGAGATAAACACGTAACGCCTTGCTCAATATCCCTTTCTATAATGAGACCAAAAGTAACTACAACATGCGAGCAATATACTTGTTGCTTGGAATGTAAGTCGGCTCTCAAAAAGCAATAAAATCACTAGTTACATGTATGATACAAATAAACTTAAATTTATTACTTGTAATATTTACATAATTCCACTTAGCGTCGTTTGTAATAAAGTTCATGTAAATGAGCTTTTCATTTTACGATTGCATCCTAGGGAAACATTCGTTTATCGTTCAGCAAAGTGTTTTTCAATCGGCTTATAAATTTTCTATTAATAATTTGTTTTTATCTTCTGGCTCAATAGAATACTTAGTAAAATCTTTTGGATTGATGCGTGTAATAAAATGGTAGAGAGTTCGTCGTATCGAATTATACCATGAATGCGCAAACGACTCCCAGTCAATAATACCTTATAATTTTGGTCAGTGAATCTAACAGACCCGTCTACTTACCCCGAGGGATTTCCGCATATAACAAAGAGAATAATCTCTTCTCTTGGCAAACCAGCCTATGTAATAAAACCTTCAGTCGACCATCCGACAATTTTACCAGATTATTTCCAAAACTGCCTTATTGAAAAGCACCTGAAGTGAAAAGTACTTATATAATTTTTTGACAAATATGTCGCATTGTCATTGCCCAGATTGTTGTTCCTATTGGCTTTGCAGAATACCTGCGTCTGAATCAATGGTCTATTTTCATCAAGACATCTGAGATGGAGTTTGATATTTGGGTAAATTATCCTATATCTTCTGTGGTACTTATTCAAACCGGGTCAAAATTTGCGCATTGCCTTTCTGTGACATTATAACTGTGATGTAAACTTTTATTCTCAAGAATGTACGTTACAAAGATTACAAGAGAAAAAATTAATTGTAAAATGCTCGTAAAAACTGCACCATAATATATGACCGACTGTGACCGTAGTGATATATTATTTCATGTGTATGATTTACTGTTTAACTTACCGTTTTCAACATGAATATATGGAGCAGAATATTAAGAGTAAACGACATGTAGGTATATTTCATATTTGTATCTTATTTCAAATCTGACGTTATGATCCCAGTGTCCCGTACCCAGCGGGAACCTGTTAGGTGGACAACGATGTCCAGACAAGCGGGGTTATTGCGTAATTGCAATGTCTTTCATTTTGACAATTCGACAAAATTAATTGCGTTATTTTCGTTGTAGAACAGGCGAATTTTTAAAACATATGAAGATATGAATTAGGAATTTCTTTCAAAATCTTTCGTATTGTGAAAGAAAATGTGTTACGGAATTGGGGCCCTGAATATTACACGAAAAGCAAATAAGTAACAAGTCAAAATGATATGAAATGGAAAATTTAAAACTGACAAATTACACTTTATCCTTTAATGGCACAGCAATATTAGCATGCCTCTAAAATAGCTACAGCCAACACATTTGATAAGTTAGGCGTAAAAGCTCTGATGAAGATCACACTAAAACGCTGATCATACATCGTTATTGCCGTGTCTTACTCATCAATTTTCAACAACAAAGACCATATCAAATTGTTCATACAACACAAAAAAAATCTCAAACTAACACAGCTGTACTGCAACTTACGTCATAAACATGATAGGTAGATATCCAAACGAACTGAAGAAGAATTATGAATGAGATACAAGAATCAATGAATAAAGGAAAAGAAACAGAATGCCTGTCTGTCACCCTGACCCAGCCACGAATATACATGGCGTTTTTATGTTACGCGTATTGTGATTTCAAATGGTCGTACAACTGTATTACTAAGCAGAAAAGTACAATAAGATGAAACTCGACACAGAAACACGGTTACCTACGATCTTAGGATGACTTTATAACAACAACTATTTTATACTGAAGCAAAAGAGATAGGTGTGCAGGCTACTAATTACACTTTCCATACGATACTGACCCCTGTACTAAAAACTTCTTTGTTACCGTTGCTTATTCATAAAACAAATGCAGGAGTTATTTCGCGCCTGCATACCTACCTTGACCTACCTCAATGACAGACGAGTCGATTTTGACAACACCAACATGACGTTACAGTCTATTCAGTTTTATGTAGGATAGACCTTTAATGCCCGTATTCACCTTCACTAAGTGACACTTAAATGAATCCCTAAATAAAAGTGCACTTTGAAAGTGTGTAATATGGGTATTTTTATTCATTAATAGTAGTTATTTAAGTTATGACAAAACTAAAAATATAATATCCTAACCTAATTAAAACTATTAGACTAAAACTAAACTAAAATTAAACTAAAATATGACGTCGAAAAATTCCTCCGTGTCGCTGACGGTCGACTTTTACGGTTACGTTAGGCTCAGTGTTGAGCGTTGAAAATCCAACAATGCACTTTTATTTAGGGATTCATTTAAGTATAACTTAGATGTCGGTGAAAACGTGCATAAGTCACTCATATTTTTGATTTGCTTCTGGGGACCCCGTCAATTCTGCTGACATCCGAGCTACCGATTGCTCACCGTCCGCAAGCCCGCGCCTACGGTCGTCGGGAATCGGCCTGCGACTCCGAACGCCCAGGGCGTCTCTTCCTGCGGCGGTTAGGAGTTTGAGAGCGCGAAGTTTTCCTCTCCCTCACGCGTTCCGCCTCCTCTTTCGCGAGCATTACCGCTTCGCAGAAGGTTGTGACGGCTTCCCATTTCCTCTTTGCTCCGTACCATGGCTTAAACCAGAGCCGGACGCTAGAGATTACCGCCACCGATCGCCTCCATGAAGTCATGGCGATGCTCCGCCCAAGCCGGGCAGCCCTCCACCGTATGCTCCACCGTGTCCTCCGGGCAATCCACACAATGCTGACACCCGGGCGTTTTCTCTCGCCTTATCCTGAACAGGAACCTCCCGAAACAGCAGTGTCCGGTGAGGACCTGCATCAGGCGGAAGGTGAGCACGCGCTGGCGCCTCTCTAGCCAATGCGCTGGGTTGCGACAATCGCACTCTCCATGACGCCATGAGATCCCACCGGAGCTCTGTCCACTGTGCCGTGATTTCTCGCGGCAGCAGAGTTAAGCCCCAGCAGTTTGCCTCCTCGCACCACTCCCAGATGTGCGCGAGAACCTTTGCCTCCAGATCCCATGGCGGTAATCCAGCAAGGAGGCTCGCCGCCGCACTGGAGACCGTGCGGTATCCTCGGGCCAGCCGGATGGCCATGACCCTCTGGGACGAGTTCAGCCGGCGTGCTGGCCGCAGCCTTAATGAATGCGCCCACACCGATGCCCCGTAAAGGGCCATGGACCGCACGACCCCCGCGTACGGTCCATGGAAGCAGGAGGCGTTTTGACCCCCTAGATTGTGCAGGAGCCGCTTCAACGCAGCCCCGGCCAGCTCCAGTCAGGAAGCTAAACGTCATAAGTATTCGACGAAATTCCACCGCCTGTCGAGGACCACTCCCATCATCGTCAACTCGACGCCGATGTGAACCCCTCCCGCCATTACCTGGGAACCCGACGGTGGCGCATTCCGAGGACTATGAAAATCCATGGCCTCAGACTTGTACAGGGCCATCTCGAGTCCCAACTGTATACTATTATAATCCTGAACTACCGTATAAATCTTGTCAGGTGTCATATTTACAGGCTTACACGCCAAGATCATTGAATCGAGACAACTTACATGATGCCGTGGGCAGTGATATATCATCTTTTGTATATTTATTGTGTTGTAAAGTACATCCATACCGCGATCATTTATACGCAAGAATAATCCGTATTGTGACTGTTGTAAGGTGTTAAATTCGTGAAAGGGTCGATGAAGATTCCATAATTCAACATTAAAATTCAATTTTGACCAGCTGCGACTAGTTCTCTAATTTTAATTGTTTATCAGTATGCTTTCGAAGAACTGGTAACTTAAATTATTATGGTGATTCATTAGTAGAAGTAAGTATGCTTAGGCAAGATATGGTAATTAAAAATATCAATAGGTATGATATCTAGTTACATAAAATTGTACAAGGGTTGGTCATTACCGTTTTCCGCGATCTTTAATTATAGACAAACTTAGGATGGACATGGTAAGTACTTATGTCTGTTTAATATATTGTTAATGCCTTAAAAAGAAGCATAGGCTGTAAATCAATTCAAGAAATAAGTAGGTATTAATCCTAGTATCGACATAGAATGGGACAGTCAAAATGCTAATGTCATGAGGTCATAGATGGTCAACTAGTCACATTCATAAATTTTTGTGGCATTTGAATTAATTATCTCAGTCTATGAAAGTCTACTCTCTAGTCAATATATTGTTGTTTTCAATCTAGGATTTTAAAAAGTTTTGAATATTTTAAGCTAAGATACACATTCTAGTTTAAGTTTGGCTAAAAAATCATATGTAAAATCGTATTTACGTATTGAAATTGTAACAAAAAAGGGCGGCTTTTCAAACTTCTCAATTTTAGTAATATTAGCAATTTGTTACAATATATTAAAATCTTCCGGCTTCGTCAACAAAGAATACTTAAGTGCAATTTTTATCCCGGAAAATCTGTTGTGCCTACTTGACACAGAAACCAATAAAAAGCTCGCGGCCGATACTCTGCTCATATCGTCCATTTGACACAAGCTACCAAAATAAAATACATCATACCGCATGCCGTGGTGAAAAGAAAAATTACTCGGTAAGAGCCAACAAGGCTCGCACAATGTTAACCACTGAAGTTACATGTCATCCACCTTCCTGCCTTGTCCCGTTCACGTTGTGTTCCTTCGTTCTCCCCTGTCAGCTGTCACTCTATCATTCACTCTATTTTCTTTCATATCATCCCTCACAAAATCCACCCATCTTTTCTTTTGCCTTCCTCTCCCTCCATCCATCAATCAACATTTACCGAAGTTTGATGTGTCGCACATAAATATAATTATCATCACTTGTAACACACAGAATCTTTCAATTTATTGCTCTTCTACCTTTTTGCACCTACCTATAATTTAATTAACGAAGGTTAACTATTGGTAAATTAACAGCCAAGAACACTCAGCGGTGCTATTTTCCTCTAGAAGCCTTGATTAGAATTTAGCCATTTCATTACATTGTTGTAACGGTAAAAGTGCATTTTGTAGCTACATAAATATGTTTTAAAATATGGTGTTAAGTATTTATTAAAGTATAAAGTCTGATGTATATTACCCTAGTTAATGGGTTTTCGAAGAGGAACATTGTCGTTACTTGACTGAAACATGCTTTGCATCTAGTAGGCCTGCTACGTCGTCGTCATTATGATGGTCGGTCCGTACCTATTGATCCACTTCAGGTATAAGGCCTTTTTTATTTAATTAGCCTATATCCATTGCTGGACCCCTGGTCTCCTACATAATTTAACAATTTCCATTACTAAAATACTCTGGCGTGACGATTTCCGATCGCCCTGACCGATTAGCCGGAGAAGGCAAAATACACAGAAAATTGGTATAAGCGTTTATTCAACAGAAAACCAGCGCCACCTGAAAACTGTTTTACAGAAACCTTATAAAGATGCGAAAAAATAAACTAAAACGCACGGCAGCCACATTTACAACAACGTCCAAGGAGGCGGTAACAAAAAGATAGCATCATAAAATTATATCAAAATTCACGTTGACGTAAATGTTTTAAATAACGATAATAACATAGAAGGCAGAGCGTATTGATTGTAATTAAAGCTTGTGATGGACTTGTGTTTAGGTTTTTTTAATTTTTTATTACCCACGTACCGATAGGAGTGAAAGTCTGTGATTTACTCGCAGTGTTTCTTTTAGAACGCTTCTGTGTTACTACGACATAAATTTGTTGGGATATTATTACGATTATTATAAAATAAATGCGAAATGGGTTTAGTTCAGATTTAGCAAAGTTGTAAGAAGAGGAACTAAGAGAATGAAAATGAACGCCGTTTCAGGTCTGCTATATCCGCTGAAAAACATTTCTGTTTTGAAATGAATTCTTGCCAAAATGTGAAATCATAATGTTTCAGTGGAATCAGACAGACCATTTAAAATAAAATTTAACTGAGGTTAAAACTTGCAAAAGCCTGAAACCTAAAACTTACACAATTCAATATTGTTCCCGGAACAGTCTGCATCCGGAAGCAAGGACGTCCCCAAAAATATGTAAATCACCGAAAATGTGCAAAACCATTTAATCGATCATTTAATAAACCCATAAAATCGCGCGACCAAAATCTAATTAACCCGATTAGTCCCACCAGTCACAACTATCACGAATTTTCATATTTTATCGATAGAGCCTACTGACCGTGTTTCCGATTAACGTTCTATCGAGCGATATGCTGAGGGCGGGTCGGGTCGAATCGATCTGTGCAGAATAAGCAATCGCACCACTTGTACGCCGACCGCTCGAGCCAACGCGACGCGTCAAAAACCGCGGGAACATTGACATCTCTGTCCTTGGATCATTTGAAAAAATAATGTGATTGTTTATTTTTTTATTTAGTGCATGACTGTCAAAGACTACAGTGGATTGTTATCAGCCTACTTGGAAGTTTAATTGGATAGTGATGTTTTCCTGAATCCTATTGGTAAGTTTATTTGGAAATAGGTTTTTTTATTGGATGCCCAGGATGCACTATATTTCTGGACGATGAGTATGTGCACGTTAATTCTACACTGTACTGTTAATTACTATCAATTTACTAAAAATTATCTTAGTATGGACCTAAATGGATAAATTACCTACATATTTTTTATTGTTGGTCCTAATATGGTCCCTTCGGAACTCTTCTTTAAATGCGTGAACTTCTTCAAGAAACATAAATAAAGTTTATGGTTTAAATAATGTCATAGGCCTGCCGTTCAGATCACATAAACTTTTTAGTCAAAAGAAAAAGACACATTAATTTACATAAGAAAACAATAACTTTCTTTACTAAAGCGTTGTTGTTGATCCTACGGATCAAGTTTCAACTGTTTATGCTAAATTGTTATGTTTACGGTATCAGATTAGTAAGGAACTTTCTTGTGATTTTTTTAAATTGGAAGAGCTACTAAAGAAGTTTATTATTTATTATTATTATTTGGTTTCTGTTTTATTAAAGAATAATATTATGTTAAAAGCTAAATAATGATAGGTCTGTTCAAACTTAAACGATAAAATCAGAAATACAATCTATTATTTAATAACTCTTTAGTTTTATTGACCTCATGGACGTCGTAAATTCCGTTGCTTATTAATTAAAAACTATTTATAAAAAAATAAAAAAAACTATCAATCGAATCACAATAAAGACTGGAAGACAAGAAAGTAGTCGTAAACTCCTAATTAGGCCTTTAAACTAACTATACGAAGTACAGTCAGCATGAAAGTACCTACCTATTTTTTGTGAAAGTTTTTTAGGCAACAGTTTTTTTTAATGTATCATAAAAAACTATATTATTTATTTTAAAAAAAACAACGTATATTTTTTTATACAGTCGGACCCTTTTTTTTCTTTCCACAATCATTTATTTTGAAACTTCTGAAACCTATTCTGACTTTTCATAACGTAACTATAAATCTACTATCCAGTATAACATTAGTAGTACATAAATAATCGGTACAATATTCACTTTCCCAACTTGCTTACATTAGAATTAATGAGTAAGTTACTATGCAAATAAGTATTCCTTTCAAAATCTTTTACTGACTGTCATTTTGATTGACAAGCATTGCTCGCAAAGACGCTAAGGGTGGCCATTTGACCTCTGAAGACTATAATTATGCGATGTTAATAATAATACAACTTAAGGAACCTTTGCTAACCTGATATCTTTTATATAGAAGTTTCTCTGGTGAGAAAATATTTTAATAAACGGATGATCTTAGGAGACAATTTTATAGCTTCTTAGATGCGTAAGATTCGCAGATTATCTACTGAGGTCTTAGTATTGATTAGATATGTTTTTTGTTGAATAAGGTGGAGTTACACTAGCTAAAAATAATGTTTAGGTACTTAAAATCAATAGTTATGAATAGGTCACTACAAGCTTCTTTTGGCGCGTGGCCGTAGCTGGAACTAACGCCGCCATCTTGTTTTGTCAATACAATTTCTGCCACAATGTCACAAATGTTTACCAACAACGCCCCCCTGTCCATGTCACTCAGGCTCCAAAAGATCCAAAGTCAAATCATTTATTTCAAATAGGCCCTTGTATGGCACTTTAGAACGTCAAAATTTACAAAATAATAGAATTGATTCTAGTCGCCCCTTCCAAAAAGTAGTTTTTTATGGAGAAGAATGGCAAGACCACCGTTACTCTTTTAAAATGTTTTACAATAGTTTGTATAGGTACCTGCATTTGTTAAATATTTGTATGTGAAAACGATGCACCTAGAATAAAATTACTATACCACAATAGGTAAAAAGAATTAAAAATGAACCAACGATAGATATTTTTGATTATGTGATAGATACATGGTGCTCACATATTTACAAACATTGTAAAAGTAGAAGATTTTCCTAAAATTTTATAATTAATAAATCAGTGTGTGAGGAAGTAATCACAGAATGTAAAATCAATTAAATCAATCCTTCTATTCATTTTTTTTAGTGGAGAAGAGACTATTTTCTTCTCCATCGGAAAATGTCATGAGGTAGGTTAGGTTGACCCAATTGAGTAGATAATTAAATTATACTTTTATAACTTATCATAGTCAAAATTAAATTTCTTTTCACACATTCCAATAGGCTATACTTTTAATTACCTAAATAAATCTTTTTTTTTCTACCACTACCGACAACCATAACCCTATAATTACATGGTACCTGCACATGAAACAAAGTAACTTTACTTTTATACTGATTAATTTCATTAATATTAATTACTGATTGAATTAAACTTGCGTAACCACAATAATTATTGTTTTCATTGATAGTTAAAACTTTAAGTATGCTATTAAACTTTAACTTTATCCGACTGCGCTGGGAAACGTGTTGTGGTCAGGTATAATGTGCTTTTCGGTGAACAGTAAGGTTTTATTATTATAATTATCGCAGGGTTCCGTGCGTATGTAAAAGTTAAGATAATTTTTTTTTGGAATTAGGTAGGTAAAACAATTATACCTATTGGTCGTGGGTTCCGCGTTGTTTTCTTAGAAAGGGTCTTTATTTAGTAAGTCTTTTCCCATCGCTACAAGATTTATTTTCGACGGACACGGAACACCAGGCCTACTTTTTCACTATCTGTGTGACTATGAACGCAAATAGTTTTACAACTTACCTATAAATCGATAATATGCAAGAAAGTAAAGTTACGGTTTTTATACTTAAATATTCATAAACTCAAAAAAATAATTTCACAAAATATCATACTAAATGTTCGAAAACGCGCTTTTATCTGCATTTTTCTCCAAAAGAAAACTTCTCAAACATTTTCCCAGCGGCAAAGGAAAAAACAAATTCACTAATCGAAAAGGAGGCAATGGTTGATTCCCACACTCATGATAAATACACATAATTATGCGGAATTGTTTTGGTTTTCCCAAGCAGCATCAGTTTACGGGACCCAAAAATTAGCTACTTACATGCATACTTGCATAGCTCCCAGAAATTGCTATAAATAACTCCAACAAGCCCGATCTAACGAATCACCGGTTGTCGATTTGTCCAACTAATGAATAATTTATATATTTATAGTTATTTTTAGAAACAACTCTGCATGATTAACGGTAACTTGCTGCGATATTAATATTTTGTATTTTTGGAAGATCTTCACACGATCTATACCGTATAAGATTTCGATTAAATATCATTTCCATACCAGATGGATCGTTGTATTTTTATCATAGTGACCCGTAACCGTTCAGTGCTGATAGACTGGTATCTAAGTGTAAAGTATGGCTTTGATAAAGAAAACAGAGGGAAAGACTTAGTTGTTGTAATCTCTTAGTTGTTGTAATCTCTTAGTTGTTGTAATCTCTTAGTTGTTGTAATCTCTTAGTTGTGTTATCTCTTAGTTGTTGTTATCTCTTAGTTGTTGTAATCTTTTAGTTGTTAGAAACATTATTTAAGTGCTATTTTAAACGTGTTGAAGGACACAGGTCCTGCATATTGCACTATTATATCTAATAACCCCTGGTTTCTGTGTGCCTATCAAAACTAATGTCGAGTGATTTGATTGACTGCTATTTTTCCGCCAACCAATCACAATTGTTAATTTGGGATTTGGCAAAAAAAATATAAAGTCTCTTAGTGTTTGTTGATTATTATTAAAATATATACATTTAAAGCACGTTATATAACTTTATAGTTTTTAATGCAACTAGCTAATTACACTAAGTACTAAATTAAAAAACTAACTAACTTTCTGTATAAAAAAATGCAAAAAGAAAAGGACACTAACGAAGTATTCGTCCGCATCGCTGTCATTTGAATATTTTATTTTTTTATACCAGTTGTTTCATTAATACAGTTTGTCTTACTAATAAATAGTACCTACCCTAATTGCGTAACTTATTATCGTAAACAATTTTGCCTAATTTGTTTCATTTTGACAGTTCAACCACATCCATTGCGTTATTGTACGTTGTTGAGCAGATTTTTTTTCCAACTTATGAAGCGATGGATTAACAATCTGTTTCAAATCGAAACATTGTGATTGTATTGTATTACGCAATTAGGGTACAGATCAAGACATAATAAAATTATTTCAGCCAATTTCTCCACTGACACGTAGTTATGTATTAGGTAATTTGGTATTTGTATTATTTCTGAGTCATCATTACCAGTCAATGGAGGTAGGATTTTTACAAATATTCTTTCACTCTTTCTTTCATTCCCATCGTAGGTTTAGACCCAAAAAAGTACATCAATTTAACGTTACCTAAGCCCTCCCGTACCATATTCTCGCATTTTATAATATGATTATAAGTGATTGAGTCAGCAACAATTAAAGGCAGCTATGAGAAAGAGGATAGCCGTTTTTGCCTCTAAGCGATGTCTCAATCATGGCTATAAATTTTTTAGTGCCTTTATTGTTTTACTAATCAATGGTGTAGGTACCATTGATATCTGTGGGGTATAAACGTAAACGGGACATAATAGAATGAAGCTAATGTACGGTTATATATAATTAAATCGACGGCATGGTCGGCGCAGTGGGTAAGCGATTGATTGCTGCGCTGCGTGTCGTGGATTCGATTCCCGCACGGAACAAATATTTGTATGACCTAAAAGTAGTTGTTCCGGGTCTGACTGTTTGTGTATGTAAGTTTAAATGTTTGTAAACGCATCTACAATGCAGGAGAATTTCCTAGTGTGGGGCAACGTAAAAAAAAAAGTTTAATAAAGTTTCGTAAGCTTTGGGACATTTTGTTGTGATTTTCAACACTATACGAGTAACAATATAAAACATAAAAGATTGATGTCTCTATATAATACAAGGTTACTGGGTTTCTGAAAGAAAATACGATATACAATGCTTAATTTTTTTTTTTTTTTCAATATGTGTATAAACATTCACTTTTTTAATTCAAGAAAGGTAGGCCAGTTAAAAAAAAAAAAAAAACAAAATAGAAGGTTAGGAGACATTTGAATATGAATTTTAATGCACAGTCTACTGATTCAAAATACCCTAAATACAGGATTCGTTCCGAATTAAATATTAGCTAAAAAACATAATATAATTGCTAAAGAAAACAGAGTTCAACAAAAACATCTGTGCTATCATGTCTGGGTTCAAGCTTCTCAGACAAAGTGACGTGTGCGCAAGGCCGCAAACGAAGTATTAATAAAATAGTGAGCATTAAAGAAATACACAAAAAGATCACTAATTGCTGACGTGGGCCGAACGATGACCCTTTTCTCTACAGGGAGCCATATTATCAGTTAACGCTAACTGTGTTACAAAAAAAAAAAACCAGTTTTTCATTATACGATTTGTGATGAATGGATTTTGATTCCTTTTAAGGAATTAGATAAAATTGCTGTCTTGTTAAAAAAATTAAACTATAAAATTCTTATGTTTTTTGTTTGCCCACATTAAGTGAAGGATAACATTAGAAATGACGGCATGTTTGGCGCAGTGGTTTTAAGCGATTGACTGTTGCGCTGCGTGTCGCGGGTTCGATTCCCAAACGGAACAAATATTTATATGACCTACAAGTAGTTGTTCCGGGTCTGGCTGTTTATGTATGTGAGTTTAAATGTTTGTAAACGCACCTACAATACAGGAAAAAATCATAGTGCGGGGCAACGTTTAAAAAAAAAATGTCACTAGCAGATTTATAATTCATTTATTATGTCACCATTTTGCAATGAAATAATTAAGTCATCATCATTATATTACAAAATAGATACGTCTGCTGCAGTTCAGGATTTACAGCCCTCCCAGTTTTTTTTAAATTATTATTTATTATTATAACTTTTTAGTCGGTCATTTACATAGGTGGATGTTGACTGCTTAGTTCCAACTCTATGTAAAGAGTTTCAGGAAATAATGTCTACAACAATTCATTTATAATTGATCCATCGAACGTCGTAGGAATCAAGAAACTTCCCACTTCCCATGGGAAATACCATTGCAGTAACATTTGAAACACTCACGAACTCAAGTAAATAATACCTGCACGGCAAACTATCTTCTCTTGCACGCGACTTGCCAATTTTTATGTCACACTCACATAATTTAATAGTTTTATACGAGACGAATATAATTATATCTACCTCTTGCTATAATTGCTATAAAATGTCGCGCTGTATCCTGCTATAAATAAACTACTTCCCCTCTCCTTTTCATATAAAAGGGGAATAGGGGCGAAAAGGATACCTTCAAAACGATGAGAGCAACTTTCTCACATAATATTGCTATCAATGTGATCACCAACCACGGTGATTATAGTAATCTAACTGCGATTAACAGCCCAGTTTGTAACCTGCCTAAATAATTAAGTACCTATCTCCGTTTAGCGTTCAGAATATAAAAGTGAAGATGATACGTTCTACCTCATTTTTTGCGCATTTATAATCATAGAAAGTGTAATCAAGTATCGAGGAATGGTGGGATATTATAGTGATATTTTACTAACTATTTACTTGTCCTTTTAGACATTATGATTGATTCTATGAAAGTAATTAATGAGTCTAAGAAAATGACTCATAAAGAATCAAGTTGAACTAAGTGACCCTTTCTCGTCAGATTAGGAAAGGTTACATCTGTCAAATAGCAGACAGAAAGACTGCCAGTCCGTAAGGTTGGAAGTGGTGTTGATGTCCAGGATCCCACCCTAAAATATTTATAAATGTCGTTCATTTAGGATTTTAGGACCCATTGTCTTGAGAAAAGCAAGCAACAAAGTGGAATAAAACAAAATGGTCTACGCTCACAGAGACGACTTTTTGTGCTACGTGCTAAAACAATCATAAGCTCAATATACAATTAATTCACACACTCTAAGTAAATTATGGGAATGCACATAGGATTTCATAGTAAATGCTATAGTGACGCAAAACACAGAACGAAACTTTGAACAGTAAACGAATTGAATTTCTGAAACGGTGGCTTGAAAGTAAACAGCAGACTTTGTCCGGCTATATTTTGCATACTTATATACCCAATTTCATAACATTATGTAGACATAGTTTCATCTTTTATTTCAAAATTAAAATATTTTGTTTCACATAAACCTACATGGGCACTTATGAGACGTCAGAAGCTAGGTGCATGGTTCCAATTGGTCGTTTCCTATGGAGAAGAGCCGGAACGAAACTCCGCGGTTACTCTTTTAAAAATAATTGGCTTTTACAATTCTTTCAAATAACATAATATTAGGTATGGGAGGACAGTATAAGTCTTTTCATTTACTTTCGTTATTAAGTCATAAAAAGTACCATTTTAGATTCACTTTGAAAATGAAAAATTCTACCATATATGGAATGTAATTACAAAACATAAGTATAAATAGCATTAAAACAATTTAATAGCATAGCCAGCCACGTTCAGTACATTGTCTCATAAGATCATCTTATTTAAAAATCTAGTGTGTTTGAAGCAATCAACGAATATTTTTTATAACTACCACAAATACATAATATAAATTTATACTTTTTAATATATTATTAGTTAATAAATTAGTAGAGGATGTAAATTTTAGCATAGTTTTTTTGGAGATTGTTTACTTTGTGACGTATTAGTTTCATTCGACATACTTTTCGAGTCTCGTGGAAGTTTACGGCTCATCTGTGATCGAAATAAGAAATTAAAGTTTACATATTCATACAGCATCGTTGATAAGCGCATCACTGGCCCGATTTTCTTGAATACTTAATAACGACTAGATTTTCGAAAGTATTTAATTTTAGTTAATAATATTGCTTTTCATATTTTTATTGCCCGCTTTCCCCTATTAGAAATAGTGTTTAGAAAAGCTGATCGATTTGAAATTGGAGTTAATGGGGATCCTTTTCGTGATTCTTGATGAATAGTGATAGGAAAGAGAATTTTAATGTCTTCATCTCCCATGTAGAGCAGTGATAGCCTAGTGGTGTGACCGTCAGACTGCCAAGTCATAGGTCTCGAGTTCGAACCCAAGGCATGCACCTCTGACTTTTCGGAATCATGTGTGTATTGTATAATTATCACTTGCTTCAAAAACGGTGAAGGAAAACATCGTGAGGAAACCGGCATGCCTGAGAGATATTTCTCAACGTCATATGAACCTAAGTCAGAGGCCCATGGGCGGCTTTAAAACTCTGACACCAGGTTAGTCACTAATGAAAGAAGAAGATCTCCCATATTTATTCCAATTAGCACTGGCAAAGTATTCTTCATAAAAAATGGTCAAATTAAATTAGCTAGCAAAACTCTGCCGATTTGATAGATATCAATATCTAAACCCGAGAAAACAAAGAAAAAAAAAGATTTGGTGTTTTTTTCTGGGCACAATGACCTCTGGTAATGTTAAGATATCAATACCCATCACGTCTGTGAAATTTACACAGAAAAAAAACTTATTGACTACTGAACTGAAACTGATATTTCTAGTAATTACAATCATTGAGTCGAAAAAACACAATGAATCATTATTTTTTTTTATTTTTTCGTATTTCGATATCAATAGCCATCACGTCAGCGGAATTTCGCTAAATAATTTAATATGACCCTGTATAAAATAGTCCGAAATCATCAATCTCTATTAATCAATACTCATACCTTCTTTGTATGTATAAGAAGAGGCATTTGCCTTGCAGTGGGCCAATAAAAGGCTGGTATACTAAGTAGTTTTATCACTTTGAATAAAATATAGGTATTATCAGTAGCCAAAACAGATTTTCTTATAGCATAGGATCCGCAGCGGAACGACCTGCACCCATCTGTTTCATGGATAAAAAGTATTTTATTAAATTGTTATTATTCTATGTCAATCATTATTCATTATTACTAACACTAGTTTGTAAGCTCGCAATTGTACTAACAAATATGGATGTAATCGTAAGATTAATCTGAAATAAATAATTATTTATTTATTATTATTATTTTATATTAAATTTAGTATGTTAGAAAATATATCGCGAGTGGGTTGGCTAAAAAATTTCTGGCCAGGCAGTGATTAAAAAAAACAAAAATGACTTTTTTTAAACATTTCAAGAATACACCAATTGTAAGAGTTTTTCAAGGAAAACCTTTGTTACTAGCTCGACTTTTGCCAATTGTTAGTCAATTAAAGGACCTTATGTGACTACTTGGCCACCTAAGTTTAGGAACGTTCTTGACACCCAATAGCCATAAGTCATATATCAATGGATAGTGCTTTTTAAGAGAATCATTTGTTACTAAAACGAATTAATCGTTAAACGAATGAATGCAAAAATAGTCAGTTTTTTATTTTTTATTAATCATAGTCTGGCCAGGAATTTTTATTTGATATAAAATACTTTTAATTCAATAAACAGATGGGTGAAGGTCGTTCCTCTGCAGATCTTAGACTATTACAGGTCGACGTTCAAATAAATTAGGTTCTAACATATTAGGTATACGTATATCCTGCCGGGGTTGCGAAGAAAACCGAAAGGGAGATCGTGGCCCCCGGCAACAGGGCAACCGAAGGAACACGGGTGGGTTTTAGTCAGTAAGAGTTTGACACGCCCTCCCGCTCCGCCTATTTTTTAAATTATTTTTTTCATTTTCAATTAAGACGTACGTCAGTAACCCCATACAGTGAGAAGCTTTAAAATTTATCTATAAAATCGTCTACATAAAACTAATTTAAATATTTGCATCAAACAGCCTTCCCGTGACCTTCGTTCTACAAAACGGGATATATGGTTATTAGCCATATTTATCATAAAATATCTTTTTACGACACTTCTAGTAAGTAGCACAGGCCAATTTTCTTTTACAACTGCGCTTAGTGCAACACTTTTCCCACTAGAGTTGCTACAATAAAAGCAAGTAGTTATGATAACAGTTCTTTTTAGTAACCACAAAAAATAACAGTTGCAGTAAAGATGCAATCTGGAAACTTGTCCAGCGGGTGTAGTAACGCTCCATATGGTAATATTATGGCTAACACAAGGGGCTGGTAGTCGGTCAAGTCTCGCTCGCACTACTGTATAGTCACGTCATACTTACACGTTGGAGTAGAAAATACTATGGCGAAATTAAGTGATTATCTTTTGAAGAATAGGTCGCTCAGTTTGAGTTTTATTGCTAATTGATACCAATAGCCATCACGTCAGTAAGTGTAACCAATAAATTAAAGGCACAATGTTTTGGATATATTTTATAGCTTTAGTGTGGACGAAGTTTAGAGTTTCATAAAAGTATTGTGCAATACAAACATTGATTTGCCATATCCTTCTTTAATAATGTTACAAACGCGAAAGTTTGTGAGTATGGATGCATGGATGTTTGTTACTCTTTCACGCAAAAACGACTAAACTAATTTGGATGTAATATGGCATACAGATAGTTTATAATCTGGATTAACACATAGGATACTATTTATCCCGATATTCCTATGGGATAGAGACTTATGCAGGTGAAATTGCGGGGCGCTGCTAGTTGAATATCTAACTGCAATATGAAGACGTTAATTAAGGCGAATTTATAGAACGTGTGTTGTTAATTAATTGCTTTATTATTGTTTGATTTTACTTACTGCCTGTAAACTTGAAATAATTAATTGTCGTGTTTAGTTATGACAGGACCTTCTTGTTTGTGTAATTTCATCAATAGACTTACTAAGAAGGACCTGATTTTTTTATAAATTAAATCTGTTCGTAAAATAAAACTGACGGTATCAACTCACCCAGCTAAACGAATAAAACAGCTGTGAAAATATAAAAATATTATCTCCATTTCGAAATATAAAATCTAACTACTTTTTGTTATAAAACTTTTATCACTTTATGTAAATGAGTTTCCAAAGACGGAAACGAATAATCTTCTAATCTAGGCGGCTAACATAGGCAGTGTTTTTTCAAAAACCGGTTTTTGACTATATCTTTTTTCTTATGGATTTTAGAACATGTAGGTATTATAAGATTAAAATCCGTGTTTATCTAGATACCGACAAAGATTAACGATTGAAGAAATGATGTGATTAAAAATTTAACGACTTGCCGTAGTCTTGCAATGACATTAATATGCAGAAAAAAATAAAACACAAAAAAATATTATGCAGACAATATCCAAATCTAGTTAACAAGATGGCACATTAGAATAAATTATAATTGGAAAGTTAAAAATGTTTTTAGCTAGTTAAGATTTTATTGATATTTTTTTAAAAGAACTTCCAGTTAGTTTTTGAACGGAAAGGATTTAGTAATATTGTCGTAAATCTATAATAATGTTTACCTCAATAATTTTTTTGACTAAAAACGAGGTACCATCAAATATAGTGAAATGTTAGGCAAATAAAAAACTAACGAGAGCCAAAATAAAAAAAAAGACTAGTCTATGAATCTGATCGACACCTTAAGTCAGCCGTTTTCAAGTTGACGTTTTATGTGGTTTGTATTTCGATAATTGGCGTAATATAGCATAGCATATTGGTTCGCCATTTTCGCGCGTGTTATCTTTTCGTAGCGCCGCATTTGCGTGGCCGGCGGCGGCGCCTACGTTGCTTGTAGCTACGCATTCTTACTCAGAAATGCTAGCAACAGGTTAAAAAAAAGTTTAAACTGTTCTTCAAGCGGTTCTGTTTCACAGTACAAAATGTTAATTACTGATTAGGGTTTTAGTTTTAAAGTGTTTACAAACACGTTTCATCAGCAAGGTCAAGTCTCACGTAAAAACTCAGTTTACATGACAACCATTTTTTATCACCCCATGTTGTCAAACTTGAATGATTATCCCATACATACTTATGAATAACCGTTATTCTGAATTATTTTACCTGCCCGTGTTTGATAAATAGGAGTTGTTCTGTAAACGCGTGGACAGTCGCATAAACAGACTACCTACAGTCGTAAAGTTGAGATTATACTTAACTTGTCAGTTCGGCCATCAGGGCTCTTAATAGCTCATGTTTTATTCATAGGCTACAGTTTGTACTGTAAGAGCCCATGCGTACAGATCGTCGTAGCCGCAGGGCAACGCTACGTCACGTGTCGTCGTAACGTACCGAAAACGGGTTTAAGTTGTGTTAGGTCAGTGCTTAATCATATTATATAGACTGCAAAAGAAGAGGATCGACATTATGGATTTTTATAAACCTTTCCAAAAAAAACACCACAACCATTTTAACAGCAAGCAATTTTTGTGTTTATATTAAGTAATGCAAGTTGATTTATTTATACTAAATGGTATCGCCCTAGTTGAACTCTATTTGATTAAAGTGTAAAAAAACCGCTCAAGTGCGAATCTGACTCGCATACGAAGGTTTCCGTACCACCGTACGATATTTAGCAAAAAAATATCGAAAAAAGCACGTTTTTGGTATGGACTCTTTAATTTTATACTTTATTTTATGTTTATTATTTTTATGAAAATTTGAACTGTCAACCTAATACGGCTTATGACATAAAGGTAGCCCGCTGACAGACAGACGGACAGCGGAGGCTTAGAGTAATAGGGTTCCGTTTTGGCACCCTCAAAAAGAAAATTGATTGCGAAACATTTTGCCATTAAACATGCAATTGTCGCTGGCGGGCGTTGCTATTGCGACAACATGGGCAGTGTGTATGGGCCTTATTAAGGGAGGTAGGATCGCTTATCACCGTTTGGCATCCGAACTGTGATTCGGTCATGTCGCATACTCGCATCCGTTTAATTTGATTTTTATCTTGAATAACTTTGATTTTAACCATTTATTAAGTGTCATGCATGTTGAATTTTTGACGCTTTTTTATATAAGTTGTAAAATAAATAAATAAAGTTCTTATCAAATGGTTTTGGTATCGACCAATAAAAAGTTATTTATTATATTATTTAAAGTTATAAATATTTCATTAACTTAAATTAATTTATATTTATGAAAGTTCGATAGTTTACCAATATAATTACGTTTTGCTGATAATATTAATATGCTGTTGGATAGAAATGCTTTTAGAGAGGAACTTCTCAATATCAAACGTAACAATGTACACCTTTTATACAGGGTTATTGGTTATATGTCGGCAATCCATTAAGGGGATTTAGGAGAGGTCATTTGTAACCAAATGACTCCTCATGACCCCTATGACAATGTCAACCATTTTTGAGTAATTTGACATTTAATATTATAAAATGATTCAAAAATAAAAATATAAAATATCAAAGGACTGGTTTTTTTTGACATTCTCTATTTGCATAGGAGTCAAAAGGGGTCATTTGGTTGTAAATGACCTCTCCTACATCCTCCTAATGGATTGCCGACATATAACCAATAACCCTGTATATGGTGTTGTTAATTCAGTAATCAGAAAGCTGCAGCTTCCCACTAAATAATTATTTGTTACATAGGAAATTATTTCTTAGGAAAGGCTATCTCGTTGGTCTAGTGGCGCAAGCGCTGAGCATGAGGCCCTGCGTTCGTTTCGCAGGTCAAGCAAAATGTTATAGGATTTTTCCATTAGTGATACTCATTAGCAGCTCGGACTCTGGATTTGTGCCCGGTTGATGGCAATAGACTCGCCTCCTATTACATGGGACTTAAACCTAATTGGCGAAATGTGGGTACTATAGTACTATAGGTAGGACACCTCTGCTCAACCCTACGGGGATTACACGCGTGATGCCATTTTATGTTATGAAAGTTTTTCTAGGAGGTCATCAATTTTCAACAAAAACACCTAGAAGGTTTAGAGATTAGCCCAAACAAAATACAGGCGTGGTTTGGAACTATTTCTTATAAAGTTACGACATTGTTGGTATTTTAAAAGAACGGATATTTCATAATAATATTTATACATCTTCATAGCCTAAGGCGATTTCACACATGTTCGAGTTTTTGTCCAATTACTCTTAGAGCTGCCTGGTTTATTCCTAATTAATAGAGTAGTCAAAGATTGATTTAATCTCAAAACATCTAGCCTTGCCTTGACGTAACGTAGAACATCAATATAATTTAATTACATACTTAGCGTTTTTATGACGCTAAAAATAAAAAGTCTTACTATTTTGATGTGCCGACGCTCGCCACACCCTGTTATCGCTGCTTACCCATACCGATCAATGATTTATTGGGCCATTAACATTCATTATTAATAATTACGCGGTGATTAAATTAGACATGTATTTATAAGTCTACCTTTTTGTAATTAATAATTCAGAAATCACTGGGCCGTTATTGATTTGGGGAGCTAGAAATCTGATGGTATGAAAGTGGTTTTAGGAAAGAAAATACACGTTTAATTTTTTTTTATTATGATGTTGGGGCGATAAAATGCCCACGCGTGATATCAGGTACATACAATTGATGATTTTGTACACGATTTTTTAATCGATGATTACTACGGAGGGCGTTGAAGTGAATTTCTCTTAAGATTATATTGATAAATGTTCATTTTAGGCCCCCAGCTGTTCCCGCTACGGTAAGCCATCGTTTTAGATAATTCAAACACGAAATTAGAGATATGAAAGAAATAAAGAAAGGAAAATGCGTTTATTGGCATTACAGATATACAACAGAAAAATACACCTTAAAACGATAAAAACAGAAAACAATTATTGTAATGCCCAAAGGGCCTTAGCTCGGCATAATGTCAAATGACAACACAAACTGTACCACCTGACGCTGATTTTCAGCTGCAACCTACGAGTGCCACACGCTAGAATAATAAACACAAATAGGGCAGTGTCTATCCGTTTTAATAAATAAATTAATAAAATAAATATAATAAGTGCTCATACGAGCGGCACATTGTCGACGGCAGCCGCCGACGCGTCAACGCCTGCAGTTGTCTCTGTCGACAGCAGCCGCCGACGCGTCTACGGTTGATGCCGAGTAGTGTCAACCGCTGCAATTGCCTTTGTTGTTGGCAACGTGCCGCTCGCCGCTCGTATATATGAGCACTAAGGGCTCCCGAACATGTAAACAAGTAATTTTTTTTACGATTTAAATTTGCTTTTACTATATTTAAAAATAACTTCTGTTAATCTGACGACTTATTTAGTGAAGAGAGTTGATGTTTACATAGGTAAACTCAGTAATGAAATTCTAAAATTACTTTTTGCTTAGCAATTATTTACTTTTATTCTGTTTGTAATTATAGTTCAAGAATGTCACCGTTATCATAATATTAATTTTGTTTTCTGGGTACATGTAGCCAGCATTAAACTGCGATAAGCAGGCCTATGGACTTTACAAATGTATTATTTTAAAAAGACAAAAAAGTGATCAATAAAACTAATTGTAACCTTAATTGACCCGCCATCAATGATGCAATATCTACTTATACACACGGCTACACATTAAGCTATACATTTCCAGTTTAAGGCTCGTGCAGACCAGCGCGATATCGGGGGCGCTAACAAGGGTCGCGCTGCCTGTAGCGCCCGCGATATCGCGCCAATTTGCACGAGCTTTTAAGCTGATCCCGTATTCATCAGCTTATACTACTTGATCTGTAGCCGTGTGTACCTACCGGCCCCGTCCTCAATAACAAATAGCGATTGCACTACTTTCTTCGTCATTATGTCACAGTTATACCATATCTGACTTAACGCGATCAAGTTCTTTCACTTAACTGGTTCAACCTGAACGTGTTCACAAGTTTATGTGAGCTTGTAAATTAACGATACATTACGTAGATACCTACCCTAATATGAACGTAATTAATGCCTTGATAAGCAATTTATAAGTATTAAGAGTTGAATAAAATTTTATGGTTTGTTGAGTTCATTATTGTAGGTTCTTTTTAGGTAATTGATTTGATAAAAGTAGTAATTTAGTAATCTTTCGTTTTTACTTATTACCGATTAATTAATACTAACAAGATTGCCTGAAGACTTATGATGTACTTAGAGAATTGTGGATTGCTTAGAATTGTGGGTGACGTGGCAACAACTTGGAAGTTCAATCGGAAAATTGGACAACACGATCATTTTTTAAGTAGGAGATTAGTTTTAGCCGTTCGATAAGGTGCATAAACAAATACATAACCAATGAAACCGGGGTGGGCCATGAGTTTTGAGAACCAATGAAAGACAGTTATAATTTCTATGAATTATTTTTCGCTTAGTCCAGACGGTACACTAGCGAGAGCGCACACACACCTTTCCTGCCAAATAAAGAAAATAAATAATTCATTGAAATTATAACTGTCTTTCATTGGTTCTCAAAACCCAATAGTGTATTTTTAATAGCAATATTGACTCACAACGAAAAATCTATAGATAGTCGATCGTCTATGAGCAATACCAGCATATTATTAAATCACTAGGTAACAAAAGGCTATTTATTGTACATTGATTAGCTAAAATGATGATGTGGATATATTTAGTAACCTGTTCCGCTTAGCTATTTCTAAAGAGTCTTGAAAAGACCCTGAAAGAAATCGACACGTGTTTCATCCTCAAGATGACGATTGACTTGTCGCGAACTTGAACACGGCGTGTTGCCACACCAAGCACCGAGCGCAGACATCATTTTCATCATTTTATAATGGATTTCCGCAAGGTCACGCCTGAATCAATTAACTATTGATTAGCTACATAATATATAAATAGAAACAACAACAATTATATGATTCTTAAATGTTATTAGTAATTTTGGGCATCGTCTGTGAATTTCTCTTGTAAATGAATTTTGAATATAATATATATATTTTTTAATTATAAAAATACTAGCTGCCTCGATCTCGTAGGAACATCGGGATAAAAAGTATCATATGTTCTAACCCAGGTCATGGTCTACCCATGAGCCAAATTTCATCCAAATCTGTTCAGCCATTTTAGCGTGAAAGTGTAACAAATAAACAAACTCACTTTCGCATTTATAAATATTGGAAAAAGTTAGGATTATTAATACATTTTATTACAACATACGCTTGTAAACTCACGAACACACATACTATAGCAAAAGTGTTATTACGCTCAAAATGTGACACCTTTTTTGGGGCTAGCTCTCATTCGTCAAGAAAGGTTACGATACGGAACTTCGTTAAAAAAATGACCTGCTAATCTAATTTTCCAGTCTTGATTTCTAGGACGGATTTAACGATGACACCTATTACACTGATATAATCATACTGTAACTAGTTAATAGCAATATAAAAAACCAAAATATACAAAGTTGCAACACCTAGTTGCGTAAGGCAACAATATTTTCTTGAAGTCAAATACGGAAGAAATGAAGATGAAGATGTAGCAATATTAACATTCATGTTAAATGTTTGATAATCAAAATCGTTATTAATGATAATGAGATTTGATTATATTAGAATATTAGAAACCAAGAAATGTAATTACGTGTAATGTTGAAGAAGAAGATGGTTTTGTACGGTTTCCTTGTGCATGCAATCAAAATTCCAATAGACTAACAACGCTGTTTCTTTATCTCACTTATAATTTGAAATTTGAAATAGGTCTAATTTTGAAATAGGTAATTAAGAATTTTAAAGTCAGAGCTTTAACTTCCTATGCGCTTACTGCTTAAATACCTGTTAAAGGAACCTGGCTCCTGTTACACAGGTGTATTTACCTAGCGCAGGAGTCAGGGCTTCACTTTGTACACATTTTTATGCCAATTTTTTTTTTTAAAATATATTAAAAAAATAAATAAAGTCAGAGCTTTGACTTCCTATGTGCTTACTGCTTAAATGTCCGTTAAAGGAAAATCATTCTCGAGCTTACCTTTTCCAATTGTTACTTTTTTCATGACAATCTGATAGTATCCATGTCCACAAAAATATAATCTAACAGTGCTTAATTGACTTGTGAAATTCGGACAGTAAAATAATTTTCGCATATTTTATTACTGTGATTTGAGGTGTGAAGCTGTATTTTATATCCAAACCACAGCGTGGGAATCTGATCAGGGTCAGATGGCAATGATATAAAAACGTCGTAAAATAATTGCTCATTATTAAAAAGTTTACAACCGACGTAAAGGAAAAGGAATTGGGAAAGACGGTACAAAAAACTCGAACAGATTTTTAAAACTCATTACTTATAGGCACCCAAAATTTTATCTTTTACACAATCGACCCTGCGAAGTGAAAGAATGTTCATCTGATCGAAGGTGAACTGTTTAAGAAAATGAAAGTATACCGCCAAATTAAAAATTGTCATTTAATTACATAATTGTATTAAAACCACGCTGAATTTCTTAAGAATATTGAAATATTTCCCCTTGTGCGTCCTTTTAGTGTAATGGGTAAGCAACCATGGAGCTGAGCTGAAAAAGGCTTCATATGTTGCACTTATTTTGCAATGTATAGTTCGGAAATTGAATCTCTTTTTCATTCGTTTCCATCAATAACCCAGAGATTCTAAGGCAGACTCAAGCAGAATGCCTCAGAATCCCGGGGTTATTGTTGAGTTAATATTATATCAAGATTATAACACTATACCTACTTTACCACAATGGATGCTGCTATCATTGTTTCCCAAATAGGAATACGCTCAATGTTTACTGATTGGTCATCTTTGTTTTAACCATTTTTATTTAATTGGCTATCATTGTCTTCACCTACAATAATCTGTTGCTGTAATGATTACATTATTTGTATAGCATACACAATCATTTATATAATTGTCGTCGTCTCTTCCTTGTGTTATTGTTACATGACTGTTGGTATCATTAGTGTTTTTTATACATTTTGCACTGTCGATGTGTCACCAAGAGAAAGCGTGGCTAAAAAATTTGGTGACGTTATTAGGTGGGTTTTTTGGATCTAATCTTTATTTTAACTTGTATAGTGGTAGTTTTAATTGTTTGAATTGTCATCTGCCTAGTCTTTTACCAACTATGTTGTGGTCGGCTTCCAGTCTAACCGAGTGCAGCTAAATATCAGTATTTTACAGTGTTATTTGTTTGAATAGATCTTCAAAACTGTAAATTGAATTGGATTAGGTATATCGTAAACTGATAATATGATGCTAAAATCTAGTGTTATTTCGACCTACGCAATGTCTCCATATAAGGGCATGAGATTAGGTCACTATTAGGAATAAAATTCTGACCACTACGAACATGAGTTCGATAGCACAAATGAAATAACCAATTTTAAGTTGTTTTTTCCTATCACGAAAATACAAAATGGAATTTAGTAAACGCAGACTTCATAATTGTTAGCTTTCATTCACACACAATAGGAACAACACTTTCCGAGTAGATAACAATCAGGAACAATTAAATAACAAACAAAATGTCAGTCAGACAGACATTTTTAATGGAACCTGAATATCAAGAATTAACCTCGACTTTAGCAAAAAAAGTAATCAATCGCTTTACCAATTTCTTAACGGTTTTATAAGAACATGAGAATACCTTCGGAATCACCAGTGGTGTTAAGTAGGTGATTATTTTTATTATTCCGTTTGGCTTTAGCTCCGACCTTTGAGAACCTGCCGTTACTCGTCCCGTTTCGTTTATGGCAATAGTTTTTCATAATCGCACTACAGTGTTCAGAAAACGTAAATTAATAGATCAAATATATCTTTCTATTATTTTATTGGGCTAAAAATATCATGTGTTATATTGTGATGGCAGCCATCATTCTTTATAACTGCCCATTGCTGTCCATGAATCGTCGGATGAATATTGATGGCATCCAAAATATCGGTAGCATCGTACTTTTGGTTAATAATGTTTTATTATAGAGGTTACGTTTATTGAAATATTGTTATTAAGTTTATTGATTGTTGAATTGTGGGACAGTGATATTTCAGGTAGAGAAGTTACTACCACAATAGATAAGTATAAATTGCGGAAGACGGTGAATGAGAAAACAATCATAATTTTCTCTACTCTGAGTATGGCTATTCCAGTCATTCTCTTTGACATTTCGTTTAGTGACTGTTCTAGGAAAAGCAATTTTAAATAATAAATGGACACCTACACCAAACATAATCACCAACTGCAGAACAGAAAGACACATATCCCGTTCTATTTTATTCAAACACGCGGTCCAGTGCTCTTTCATTACGTTAAATAATACCTAAAGGCCTGCCTCGTTAGAAATAAAGGGCACGTGGGATTGGTTAGGCGGGAACGTGTTGCTTTCAACGACAGTGTATACCGGTATCTATCTGCCTGTAGCAAGCCAAACCTACCTTAAATACGTGGTCTTGTCAATCACTTGTACAGTATAGATTTCCTTAAGGTCGATCAATAGAGTTTGGCTGATTAGCAACTAACAGATACGATACTATATGATACGGTGGATAATTTTGATCAAGCTTTGGCCCAAATAAAAGCCCTGATTCCACCGTTTAATTGCCCTTACACAAATTCTTACCTAATACGGATTGTATGCTCATTCATCTTCATTTAGTCCCAATCATTTAAAAGTAGGCGTAACAGTTCTCTAGGCTTCCGATGCAGATGATGAATTTTCAATTTGACTAAAATATATATTTATGTATATGGGAACTTTGGAAATTTGAGCCATCTATAACAATTTTACATATCGACACGTTGTTAAAAATGCAAAGTATATATTAGAATGTTTATGTGCGTGCATTATCGATTCCGAGGTCGGCTCGCGCCACAGACTAATCATTTTCCAAGTTCTCTAAATTATATAAAACCGGTATACTCTCGTTTTTTACTGCGTGAAACTTATCTGTGGTGTCGAAATGTATGTAAGAGGCAGAACTTGCTTATTGATTATACCGGGTCTCGTGGCCCGTGACCAGATGGAATCTTTTTTATCTAATGACCTCCATGAACTCTCACCGAAGCGTTCAGTCGGGTCTTTCATATGAATCAATGCTTTACTAGTAAGAGAGTGATAATTAGCGGAAGTAATGTTCGTGGCAGTGATTTATCGGATCAACGTGATTGATTGGATATTGATACAAAGTTGCCGATAGCGCTTTGTCAACTTGGATTAGGGAAGATCAAGACATTTGTTGAGTTGAGAGTATATTATTATCATTATTTAATATGAAGAATTAGAAAAGAATTTAGTTATGTTCCTCAATATTGCTGAGCGTGCATTGGCTCATTAATTAAGAGACAATATTTCTAGCAATGACAAGCAATACATTGAGTTGAATGAATATAAACAAGGAACATTCTAGAAAAAAGTTTCTAAAGATAATATGGCCAAAATTGAAATAAAAAACTCAACTTCAACATCTAAAGATCTAGACTAGAGTTAGAATTAATCATAGCAACATTCCATTCCAATGTTGTTCGACCAACGAACAAACAATGCAACAGGTAGCACCTACAGTAGCGCAAGATCATAGATAACTTAATCTATCATACTTAATACAACAGCGTGTCCATAACAAATGACCATAGAAAATCCCTAAACTCTATTGTATAAATCAACCATCTTTTATTATATATGCAAATGTTCAGAAGTTGACTCCCATCATCGGAACAATAAAGCTAATAACAGGCAATCAGTCAGACTACCGACAATCGGCTACTTTGTCAAAGGCCCAAAGGCCCGAAAATAAAGACGCCCAGGGCCACAAAACAATGAAAACCAGGATATCTTGGGACCCTCTGGTGGCGCTGCTTCCTAAGACAAAAGTCAACGCTTGAACAAACTCAAAACTTTTAATATTAGTTTCAAATTTCACCATGGCTCAAGCTAAACTGGTCACATCGTACGTTAGGACGGTGGTTAACCCATGACCTTCCATATATTTGGTGGCGAAGACAATTCACACCTACTCAACGATAATGCGCGAACAACTCTATCGATTATGGTCGTTTTAGAGTGAGTGATGGTATTTGGATACTGGAATATGGTAAAAGGCCCTTGTCCTCTCTTCATTGACCCTTTGTTGACTTTAGAATTCAAAGCGGTGATAACTTGAGCTTATTACTTTCATGATATTAACCTTGAGACTTTGTTTGAATTGTTAAAAAGGTAAAAAAACCGGCCAAATGCGTGTTGGACCACGCACAATGAAGGTTCCGTAGTTAGGATGAATTTATCCCAAGAACAAACATAACTTTGTAGTTGAAAAACATGTTCTCCCATACATTCCGTATGGGAGAACATGTTTTTGCAACCGCAAATGTAAGTTGATCGATTTATTACTCGTTAACTTGTAAAGCCTACATAGCTGTGATAGTTTTCCTTTTAATTTCTTTATTATATACTACTGCTATGAATTTTTTCACACACCTAAAACCAACCATTTATCTGGCAGGGGGGGCACACTTGACTCTAACAAAAATTAGGACTTTAAAGCTTAATGTTTCGAAAACGGACCCCTGAATCCAAAATGGTTTTAACAAACTCACAATATTTTTGAACGACCTTTCCAACGACAGCCCACACTATGGGATAGATGAGGAAAAAGAAAACACGTGTAGGGGAGGTATATTTAAAAAAAAAAAAACAAGATTTTATTTTACCACTTTATCAGCGTGATTAATATGTATACTCAAACCAAATTACAGCTTTCTAGTACTGAGAATCTCTGAATTAAGCCGCGGACAGACAGACAGACAGACAGACGGACATGGCGAAACTATAAAGGTTGCTTGTTTACTACGGAACCCTAAAAAGGTTAAATTACTTTAAATTGATGCTTAACTTAGTTTATCTTCTCTGAATTGTCTGGTCTGACCCCAAGTAACATGGGACAACCCATGTTACTTTAGTTAGAGGGGGTTAGAGTAACATGTTTTTCTCCCCCTTCATCTTCAGTCACTTGTCCCTTTATCGTTCATATAACAATCATCATCCCTCGCACAAGCTGTTCATTTTCTTTTCTTTGATATGTCTCTCTCTCTTAATTATCTACCTACACGTCTATTGTTTTCTTTTTATTTATATAAACAAGTTGTTATGTTATGTTATATTATCTATTTTTGCCTATATAAATATCAAGGATTCGCTTTTAGCTTTTCTATTACTGGTACCACTTTCTGATCTATTGTTTGTTTACCATGAATCATTATGAAAAAAATAACAGTTAGGTGCCTGATAGTTGGACTGAATCAATTCACCATAGTGTTATTGCTTCCTGTGACCTGAGGATTTCTCTACGAGAGATTATCATAAAAATGCGTACAGAAAAAACCTACTGTAAACAGTTTTCTAACCAGAAGGCACGTGTCGTTATTTAAAAGGTAGAAACCATGGTGTAGTGCGTATATTTATTTATTTAATACTTCAAGCATACAAATGTATAGAGGTGGACTTAATGCCATAGGCATTTTCTACCAGTCAATCTTTAGGTAATGCAGAGACAAACAATGGTAGGTGCAATATTGAGAATTGAGGAATACGTATTTATTTAAATATAAAGATATACATAAACCTATTAAAAACTATAAATATAATATAACCTAATGATGTATAAATATAAGCACGAATAAATATACTTAAACAAAGAGATAGACTGAATGAAGAAGGAAGAGTGAATGAAGTCTCTGCGGTGAGTGGGACATAATGCCAAGTAATTTTTCTGTTTGTAAATAAATGACTTATTACAAATAAAAGGCATTTGGTCGAAACTGATAGACAGTCCTCCATCATTTTAATGATCTCCTAATATTTAACATTTTGTTATGCAGGTCCCAAAGTTATGGTCGAAGTTTAGGTCGAAGTTATTAAAAAAATATTATGAATGACCTGTCGGACAGATCCGTTTTAAAAAGGATTCAGTCAAATCGAAAGTTGTTGCATTGTTATGCAGATATTTTGTAAAAGTTTCAATTTATTCTAAGCTAGAGGTGGGTAAAAGTGGATTTTAACGAAAACTGTAAATACAGTGTCGTGTAACTGGTTTTATTTAATTTCCGAGTTCATATGAATACTTAATATTTCGATACTACGATTTCGAAAGCGTTTAAAATATTCGATCGTGATATTTTCTCTCTCGCATTTATGTTTCTAACATTAATCATGAATAAATTTTATATTTTTTACATTCATTTTAGCATAATGTTTTGGTTTTTTATTATAATTTGTGAAGGTCGTATAATTAAGTTGAGCATAAAACAATAACTTGTGATTTAATGTTTATCTTTTTATTTTTCCAGATGATGAGGAAAACAGCTGTTCAAGGAATGGGCGAAAACAACCAATCTCTTCAAAACAATGCCATCTGGCGGATAACAACAAAATGACAAACAAAGCTAATCTCAGAATTGGTTCATTATTGGAGCGCAAGATGGTGCGCGTGTTGATTCTGATCATGGTGGCCAGTGCGGCGGGAGCTTCCAGCCCTGGCGAAGAGGTGGCGCTAGCGAACATCACCAGGTCTGCCAATGGCGATTATTTCTCTCTCAAGGGTAAGTTTTGCTATTTAGGAACAATCTTTAATGTCCAGTCCGTGTTTACGTTAATTTTCTACAGAACTGTCACACGAAAAGAATATAGTACCGTTAATAATGTTCGATGTAGAATCGAACCCGCCAGCCTTGCGTAATGCTCCAAAGACTCCAAACGCCATATAATCCATCTTCTATAAATATATAAAAGTGAAAGGTCACTCATCACGAAAAATCGAAAACCGCTTGACGTATAAAGATGAAATTTGGCAGTTATTATAACGTAAGCATCCACTAAGAAAAGGTTTTTAGAAATTCGACCTTCAAGGGGGAAAGGGGGGGATTTTGTTTGTATGAAAAATCTTATTCCTTTATTTATTAAACTTGAAACTTGGCACTAATATTTATCTATGTAAATTATAAAGTTTTTAATTTTTAGTTTCTCTAAACTCCGCTAAAAGAGGATTGGGGGATGTCAAAGTTTGTATGGAAGAATTTTAACGCGCGGTCTGGTTAACTTGAAACTCAGTACTTACACTTAAGACTAAAAATAAATAAAAACGTATATCAGGGTTTTTTGAAAATCTAAGGGCGTGAAAAGGGGTATTCATTTTTAAAGGGGAGGATTTTAATACGTGGCTTGATTATCTTGAAAATTGGTATAAATAATCTATAAGTCAAATAATGGAAACGTCACAATAGACTTTTTAAAAGTTATGACTGACTATTTAGCCATAAAGGTCATAATCAATCATAACATATGTATACAGGGTGTATTTTTAGACGGGGCAATAAGGGCAGGTACCTTAAACGTTGCTGTTACAAGTAAAAGATCTTAAGAGACTGTCTTTAACTTTTTGAAACATTTTGAACAGCATTCACAGATTTGGAAAAAAAATACAGTCCGCAAGAAAATGGCCAATTTTCACAAAAAACCTTTTTAATGCCAGTAAAATTTTACTTTTCGCCAAACTTCATGCTGTTAGGTTAACGTGAAGTACCTAGACTTTGTTTTATTTGCGAGTGTCAACGTAAATATGCGGTATAATTAAATGGCCAATTATTTGAATTTATTATCTACCTGTCTGTCTGTTTTTAACCGTTTCATGCCGTAACGGCTGAACAGATTTAGATAAAAGGCATACAGATAGGCCATGACTTGGTTAGGACGTAGGATATCTATGAATCCCGGTAGTACGTTCCTGTGGGATAATTTACGACCTTTACGCGGGCGAAGCTACGAGCAAAGGCTAGTTGATAATTATTAATCGACCTACTAATTTGTTTCCAGGGTCAGACTGCGGCCCCACCCGCTGCATGGAGGTGTCCCACGGGACGGCTCTAGCAGCCATCGAAGCTGACGACAGCGGCTGTAGGTGTCAGTGTCGCCGAGACACTCCCGCCTTCCGCGAGGATCAGCACGTCTGCGTCAATCATATTGACGGTAAGTGTATAATCACAGTAATTATCAATAAAAAGAGTACTTACCGTCGAAAAGGGAATTATTAGCTTTCTGTTATTAGTCTTGAGGATAAGTAGGTACCTACCAGGGATGTTATGAATATGAAATTTCGAATCTAGATAAGGATGTAGAAATAATATCGTACCGGTTTCGGATACGGTTACGGATATGAGAATATTTCGGATTATCCGTACGGATTGTAAGATTTATAAGAAATTATATTAGCAATGACTGACTAGTAATGACTAAGCAATAGCAATAATAAACAAACATGCAAGAGACGCGCCCGGCTAGTGTATCGGCTCGGCTGGGCAGAAAAACCTGTCAGAACGTGTCTCATTTAGACTCCGCCCCAATCCGAAATTTTATAACAGATTCGGTTACGGTTACGGAGCTCCTTAACATCCCTGGTAGGTACCTACTGAGAATTGTCAGTGTTCATGATCAAAATGTTAGTTGAATTGACTGGGTCACTAATGGAACTACAACCTAGATAACTACAAGTGGAAGTATAAGCATTAGATACACTTGGGTGCAAGGAATATAGATTAATAATCTCAAAGGATTGGTACCTATGTAATTTTGTCTGAGAATTATCTTTTTGCAGTCTTTCTGGATGGATATGCAGGTATAATCAAATAAACTGAATTTTGTGATGGTCTTGCATTAATCTAAAGGTCTTTTTAACGTAACACTATTATGCAGAATTTCAAACTAAATAAGATCGTTGAATTCATAGATCATACCTCACGTCTGTTAGGTTATGGTTCAACTTATCACAATGGAACTAATGACATAGTAGGAAGTGCATACCTTCAATGGGGTCCAAGGTTAAGATCCTGTTGAGATAAATTACAGGAACAAAATCATAACGTGGTTTGCATTGACAATAAGAAAGGGTCAACGAAATGGGCACAGTGTTTGAACTTGATAATGGTGATCTGTCATTATTAAGAACAATGTGACTTCGCAAAGAACACCTTATCTAACAGGAAATATGGAAACTCCCACATTTTTATGGTACGTTCAAGATATAACCAACACCACAAAAACCACTACCTTAAAATAGTTTATTTTTGTGATAGATTAGATGAATTCATATGTACTTCTTTTTTACAGAATGTCTGATGGCCAGCTTCGGTCGTGGCGCGACGAAACCACAAATTCCCTTTGTTTTCTTACCTCTAAAAGGACAAATCATTTACCCCTCAAAAGAAATTATTTTTACGGGTAAGTAAAAACATAAGTTACCCACCAACTTTACAAAAATCATAAGCCAAAAAAAAAATGAGTAAACAAAAAGATATTCCGATACCGGGAATCGAACCCGAGCCTCCTGGGTGAGAGCCAGGTATCCTAGCCACTAGACCATATCGGATATGATATGTAGTTCGAAATTATAGATTAATATCCACGGCATTAATATCTTTTGTTAAAAAATATTATTCATGATTTTTTTTTTTGAGATATTCACGTTTCTTAAGATAATGTTGATCTTTTTATGATGATACTAGATATTGATATCGTTTACTATTACATCTTTTATAATATTTATCTACCTAATGTCAACATAATGAATCAGCGAGACCTTCAAATATCTTGGAGGTCATACAGTATCAAATCGATATAAATAAACTAAGTAATCATTTTAAATGGTTCCAATTCTCTTTAGATGTCGAAGACGCGATATGCGCGGTGACGAGCGCTCAATACCTATCCCCATCCGGATGGGTCACCCTCCGCGACCTGATCGACAACGACGTCCCCTTCGGACTGTACCGGGATGAGGGGAGCACTTTCTTGCAGGTAAGAAACACACTTTTAAATCTTTTGTTCCGTGCCCCAATTCACAGCTAGCGAATTATAATTAGGGCTTGACAGCAGGAGGCGCCCACTTATAACCAAACGCAAGATAATGTAGGCATGTAGGTACCTCTGCGGCTCTGTTGGATGGAGATGACACAACACCTCCAATAGTGCACAACAGTAGTGCCTCAATAGAGAAGCTATTGGGCTTTCCTTTGTCGGTAATACATCATATTAAAAGTAGGTAAACGTCAATCCGTCCAAAAACAATGGAAGAGAGACAAACTATACAATATAATAAATATTTATAGATATATTTCTATAGAATAAAAGAAACTTTAAGGTGGTTGAAAAACTGGGTATGGAAGTAATTTATACTAATACACCCTGTATTAGTATAAATGTGCGTTTTGCCACGGTAGCGATACATTGCGTGTAAGGTAATAAAACAAATCAGGTTAATTGGATTCCCATAACATTCCTGAAATAATTTCATGTACCGGTCATCTTAGTATGATATACTGACTTCACCCTATCAGTCTGCGGAGGGCTGTCCCTTACACCCTGTATAATAAACTTAATCATAAAATAAAACTTAATATGGGCACCGTTAAATCGAATAAAAATTAAGAACCTATAGGACCAAAATGTCACTGAGGCCCATTCGACTAAAAGCGTAGTCCGCCGTACCACCCAAGAATATAATAATAATATCTGCGCAAACACCACAAACAGTAAAACGTTCACAAAACTTAACAAATAAGACAATTATTTTCACATATTTATTTGAAACTTTATAAAAACGAAATTAAACGTAAGGTTTAATTTCGTCTTAGAAGCGGGAAATAATTACATTTTGGTAAAATTGTAAAATCTTATGCAACCCCTGCATTTACAGAGATCTTTATCGTAAATAAGAACAATATGATGTGGAACAGTTTGTTGAGACCACGGATAACGAGATCCAATTTGCAAGATATCCTAAAAATATTTATTTTCACTTGTGTGCCTACACCCACACATTCTATTTTCACGGACCTGAAAATAATACCCAGGTACTTATATTAATCTCGGTTTGAGTTGATATCTATCAATATAAAATCTATGAGCTTTGCAGTTTAATTTTTGAGCATGATTCTTAAATACAGGCTTTAATCTTCACAGATCTGCACTTGCTTTTTGCTAATTTCACTCCAAAGTTGGTAAAAGGGAGCACATGAAATTGATCAAGTTATCTGGTCTGTCCATCTGTCACACTTTTAATTTTGACATTGATGTGGAAAGTTGACTACAAGTTTTGGGTTGATTATCTCAGGTGGACACAAACACGTGCTCTTGATGTTTTTGGGATACAGGTACCTCTTAGCTGAAAACAAAAGTTTTGAGTCTTCATCATAGCTAGGTATAGCTTATTATTAAACTGGGCTATAAAAATCCTAAGTGTAGAAAATAATTCAGAGGAGATGATTACTACAATAGTTTATTAGCTACCCCGATTGATTGACTTCAAACTTATAACAATGTTTATTTTAAATCAAATCAAAACATTTAATCACAAATTATGAGTAGATATGTGGTACAATTAATACATTTTCAACTCCACCTTTTATTACGGTCAAAAAATAACGTGCCACATCTTGCATTCAAAGTGCACTCGATAAGATCTGTGGGGCAGCTATACTAAAATCCATAACGCGGTTAAGCACACGCGACCAGCTCGTAAATGTTTATCTTACCGGACCGAAGACCGGTCCGTTTGATAGTCAAGGACGACTTCACTTTAACACAAATTTTAGTGGAAGAATTAAGATTGACATTCGCACCTTAACCTGTTGATGAAAAGGGTATCGAGAGAAACGAAAGTGGATGCGTAATTTGATACTTGTCATATTGATAAGAATTCTAGAAATATTTATAAGAATTCTAAAGAATTAAAAGCTTTTACGGTGAACAAATTAAAATGTTACAGCACCTTGCTATTTAGTCGTTCTTAGATTATTGAATTATAATTTATAATAGTTACGCAAAACCATTTTTTTTAATACTTATATCAAAAGTTGGCATCTACTTTATAAAGTGTTTCCTATGTAAAAAACGGTACTAAAATCAAGTTTCCTGATAACTTTATTGTTGTCTTACGGTGAACGCACAGTGAACGAAATGAATTTGTTATGCAAAAATCTTTGTGTGGTCCTTTTAATTGGTGAGAACGTACAAAGTAGCAATAACATAATTAATGTTGGCCTCACGATTTTATAAAGTAAACATTAAAAGTTAATATATGGAATCAGAATTTGAATCAATGAGAATAACAACTTTAAACTCCAAATAAGAATTGCCCATACCAATTTTACCTTTCAATTACCATTTGTACACTTTTTAATAAAATATTTAATATATTATGCTACAAATCTTTGAACACTCAAGTGGTTTCCCAACATTAAAACATTCATATTCCTGAAATACAAGTTACGGCTACTTGGCTACGATAAAACGGCTTCCCGAGACAATCTGATGTCGCTCCATAGCTCAGATTGTATCTCTAATGTTGAAGAACTGTCCATGTACTGAGAATTGACAGATATGTATTGCTAGCTTTTTTCCTAGTCTAGGTTCCAACAGAACCGGTAAGGATGATTGAAACATTCGGAGAAGTTCTTGGCTTTATTTTGATGGTGGATTTTTCAGGAAAGTAATCAGATTCTTCTGAACCATCTATTAATCTGAATCATGATTTAATAATCGTTTTGGACTCAATACTTAATAAGTAAACTAAAGAGCAAAATAATAATTAAGATACATAAAACCGATGTGTAATATAAAAAGGCACGAGCCAATTCTGTTATATGAAATCAATATTTCCAATGTCCATACTGCGTAAGGAATTAACATGTACGTACATTGAATTAATCCAGTTCCTTCGCCCAATCTTTATTGCTTTGATGTCGATATCAAGATTGAATTTTAAATAAAACATTTTAATGGTTATCAAGAACAGAAGTTTTGACGTAGACTGGACGGCATCGATCGAAGTGTCTCCGTTAACATTTTTAATAGCATTAAATGAAGACGATAATCGCATTAACGACAATCGCGACGTAATAAACTATCATATTAAATATTAATTTAATTTCTTGATATAAATCGGGTCGACAACGGGATATATCGTCATGACGATATGATCTTGTGCTCACAATTTTACTTATTTTTTGGGCGGTCTCGACAAAACGCTACAGTCTGTTGGATCCATCAATCGAGCAAATGTCTGCCTCGGACGGGCGCGTGTTGAAATGCTACATGGACCCGATGCAGTTCCAGATAAACACGAAGGCGTCAAAGGAGCGATTTGTATAATATGTCCAAATACTTCGCATTTAGATTTGTTCACGGTGATAAAGTTATAAGATGGATTTTCATTTCCATTTTGCATTCTGCAGGTAAACCCCGAGTAGGCTCGACATTATGTTAACAAATGTACACACAACGTTTTTGGGCGATTCATACTTTTTATTTCTTTAAGCTTTATATTTATCAAGTGATTTGTAACCAAAACTCACGACTGCTTAGTGACAAATGCTGCAACGAATTGCACCTGATAACTGTTGATTTAATCTGCTTAAACTTGCGGTCCGTGAAAATAAAGGTGCTAAACTTAACGCAATTTTTTGCATCTTTAGATCGCATTATAAAATTTTGGAAAAAAAATCTGAAATGATGTGGATTTTTTTTGCAATTATTTAACAGTGGCGTGGGTCGGCGACTCTACACGCTAGGCTGGAGGGCCGCCTGGTGGCTGCTCACGTGCTATGCTCCTCATCTACTCCATCACACCTAGCTGCCAGTTGTGCAGCGTTCCGCATTGCAGGCGCAACTCAAAACGCTTTGCTTGGTGAGTCATACATACCATAACGACTGGAACGATAATGTGTAAAATTAATGTAACTAATCGCCAAGACTTATGTGAATACAAATATATGACTCATTTACAGATGTGCGTTCAATACCCTTCCACGCTGGTGAATTAGTAACGACAGAATCAGCATCGCAGAATCAAGGACTCAGTGTTCTGGAGTCACTGGCCATCGGCGTATGCGTGCTTCTACTGATCTTTGTGTATGCAGCTGGAATTATTTTCTATGTTCACTACAAGCAAAGACAGAAACGAAAAGAAAAGGATCCGGAACAAAATCATTCAAACACTATGTCTACTGATAACGGATCCCTTGAGTCACGAATCGATATGAGTAATGTGGTAAGATTGTTCTCGCAAAATAGAGGCAGAACAAATAAATTACTTTTTAATTTTGCTAATATAACGATCGTTTCAGATGTTGAAAACTAATCCGTTGATGAAACTTAACGGTATGGGCGGTGACTTTTTACACGACGGAGGCTTTTCTGATGGCAGTGAACGCACTGAAGATACTCTCGATTCGTCGACCAATAATACACACACTCATAATTCTATGCATAAGGTTGGTATTGCAAGTAAATAATTTCGATAGAAATTACATCCGTCATGGTTAATAAATCAGATATTAAAATAATTATGCAATTCTTAGTTTCAGAAATTGAATGCCAACTCAGTGATATCAGCAATGGTACACTCTCGTAGAAAAAAGACTCTCAGGCCATCTATAAGGAATGCTAATTCACCGGAAAGAATGAATGAACGTTTCCAAAGACGTTCTGCATCTCCCGATACTCTAGAACGAGCACCACATTCAGAATTATCAATTGTAGATTGTACTATGGAAAATAACTATAACGCAAACCGACAACTGCCATCTTCAAATGGAGACTCTTCGTATAGAAAGAAATTATATTTCAATCCAGTCTTTTTTGAAACCGAACTTCTCAAAGTAAGATTAACACATGATTTAAATGTTTTGATGTTTGAATTTTTCGAACATTTTGTTATTTACTTATATTATATTTTTATCATTCCAGAACCCACCCCCCGCAGCTATTGAATTTTTAATCAAAATTCGAGAAGTAATGTCTGTTGCAAAAGAAAAGATGACATCAAAACGATTCATTCCTATACTATCAGATATTCCCGAAGAAGATATGTATCATGCTATAGATCTAGGGTGGGACATCCCTTGCGCACGACGTGGTCGCAGATTTAGTGCGATTAGTCTTAAACAGGAAAACAGTCGAAAAACTGCTGTTTGTGGAGGTTGTCCAGGATGCGATAATAACGCGCGACCCCACAAAGTAGCCCTCACTAGATCTAACTCTTGTAAGTCATGTGTTAGTGAAGATTATAAACAGAGAATTGTCAGGAAATGGTTAGATGAAGTACCGTTAGTAACCAACAACTCTAAACCAGTGAAGTCAGTAGCAAAGGTCAGTGGAACCCCAAGAGCTGTAGAGCCCAAGAAGAAAGAAGATGTGCATCCTAAATCAGCTGAATTGATTAGAAATGAGACGCCAAAACTTAAAGTCGCTGAAACGAAACCTAAAGTAATAGAAAAGAAATCCAAAGTTACAGAAACGAAACCTAAAATTACTGAAACGAAGCCTAAAGTTACGGAAACTAAGCCTAAATTTACTGAAACGATGCCTAAAGAAAATATTCGAGAAATAGAACCTAAGGAAAACTTTACTAAAGAACTGTGCCTACAAGAAATGAAAATTATTAGCAAACCGATTAATCCCAAAGAAATTGAAATTATACGAGTAACTACAGTACCGGACCTCAATGGATTAAACAATATTGTGAACAACCATGAAATAGAAAAAATATTAAAACCTATTGCCCCAACTCCACCCCAAGAGAAGAAAAGTCCATCTAGCCACACATCAAGACGAATTAGGAAGAAACTACCTCCGCCACCGCCTCCTCCCGTAAATCCACCAGAACACCCTAAAGCTGATGATGAAGAGGCACCAATACCACCAGAAGTTAAAGTAAAAATGGAAGCAGTTATACGTGAGCTGAACACTTGCAGACGTGTGGAGCCTATAGAATTAGAAGAAATTAAAATGGAAACAATTGCTCCGATAGCACCCAAAATAGTTATACCCGTAATAGCGGCTGACAATCATTACTACAGTGATGATAATACGCTCTCTAATAAAAAGAAAAAGCAAATATATGGTAGTCAAGATAATTTCATGGAATTTGACAGTTTGGAACGCAACATGATGAAGAGGCGAAGGTTCTCGGTCGCCTGTGGACCCGAATTATTCCATAATGATCGATTTGAACACAGTCAGAATTTACTTGAAACTAGGGAACGGCTGACAAGTAGCTGGCTTGATGTGAAAAAGGCTGTCGAGGAACCCCAAGTATTTAATCAGAGTGAAGTTTTTGTTGATAATATGGAACCCATGTACAACAATCTTGACGATCTATCAAAGCCTGGTCCACTAACCATACAAGTGCGCGGTTCGCCAATCGAAAGTAGGCGTAATTTCGTCAAAGATGATTTTGATCCCGATACTCTCGACAGACGGGATACAAAGAAACGCGTTGAGAAAATACTACTGAAATCAGCAGGTAGCTTTAAGTACAAGTCAACATCTTCAGAAAGTGAATCATGCAAGAAATCTCCAATAGCTATAACGACGAGAAAGATTGGTAATCTGAGACAAATATACGAAGCTAAGGCAAAGGCGCAAGAGGAAGAGATAAAATTCTACAACAGACGTGGAAGCATTTCATATGGTCAGGACCTACAAGCATTCATGAGATCTGGTAAAGCGCCAGATTTGATCAGACACATCGAAGGGCAAAAAGATCCCAAGCCACCATTACCACCAAAACAACGCCGAGGATCTGATTTGTCTCCAAAATTCTATAGTTCCACTCGCGAAAGTCCACCTAGTGATCGCCGCAGGATGATGGAAGACAGAGATAAATTCCCAGGGTATACAAGACTTGACAACTTGAACGCTCGCCGTTCTGGACGTCGATCTGCCAGGACCAGATCTCGAAGAACTGACTTAAGAAAACTATACAGAACCGAAGACTCCGGATACATGAGCACCGACTCAAACGAGTCGAAATGTAGAGCGAGGTATTTCATGCAGTTGAGACCAGTAAAGACCTCAATACCAGAACCTGCTCCAGTACCATCTATTAGATCTGCTGTTATCAAAACGGCTGCTGTATCGATCGAGTCCGATACAGATGATTTAGAATCATTGTGTGATGGAAGAAGTGAATCTGGCGGGGAGAGTGTCGAGACGGATTCTGTGTTCTTTGGAAACTTAGATGATTCGAAGGAGATCTTCGCGGAATTAGGACTGAGCGCTTTTGAGCCTCAAAATAAAATGATGCAGAGTCATGAGCAAATTGATTCAGGTTTTATGGGCGAGACAAATATAATTCTAAGCGGTGACAGCGATTCGGAGCATAGAAGTGTCATATCAATAATGACTGGGCACGATGGAAGAGCTTCGGCTGGGTCAATTAGTAAATTAGACGATTCGCCTTATTTACATACTATAGAGTGCTAGTAAATATATAAAATATATAAACGTAGATGAGTTTGTACATAACGATTATTAATTATTACAAAATTGAATTGTAATGAGTACCTACCTACCATTAATTAAAGTGTGTAATTAGATTTGTTATTAAATAAATAATTTTCTATTAATAGTTAGATAAATAAAAAAAAAAATTGCTATTACAAATGTTAGAAATGTTAATTTGTTATCTATCAGTAATTTAGTGTGAATAATGTGGATATTGACAGAGTGTGCGTATTTGAAGTAAGTTGATAGTCACCGAATTTTACCTCAGAACATTGCGGCTTTGCTATTTTCTGTACTATTAATTTCTTTGTGCGAGTTATTTATTTGAGATGTTCGTTAAATGAACAGCCCACCATTAATGTTCGTGACTAAATATTTTAACCTTATCTCTTTATTCATTAATTATTATATCCCTTATATGCCATTTTATGCTCAATTTATGTTTAATCATCAGTTTTAGTTTTAATGTGTATAAATATAGATATAATAATATATGTCTTACGAGTTTGTAAATTTTTATAGCCGGCCGGTTGTGCAATTAAATTTTTATTAGTTTTTCGGGAAATAAATGGATTGGAGTAATTTTTATGGTGTATGGTATACGTAAGAGGCTCAATTATTTATTGAAAATTATGTTTTAAGTGAGATAATTAAATGACTAAAATGTTATAATAAAGTAATTTGCAATATAAATGTAATCATTAATTTAGTCAGTAGTGAGTTAGGACTGCGTTGTGTAAAGATAATATTTTCAGACTTTGTAAACAAAGTAATTTTAGAAAATATTTTTGTATGAATAAAATATATGTTGTGTTATAAATTCTGTTATTTCACTGATATTATAAAACTATTATTTCTACCTTTCTACATATTTATGTTAGTTGCAAAAAAAAAGTGTAAGTCAAAACGCAGTACCTACCGGAATCGAAAACAGTTTTTCTTAAAACTACTTTTTAGATGACCCGAAGAAAATAAATCTTTCAACAAATAAACAAAAAATCTACCCATGTAATCAAATACTTAGTTCTAATTTTAAATTGAGCTTTTTTTTTTCTTTTGTGAGACACTAAATTTAAATTTGACGCGACAATCGGCCAGTACTTTAAAATTATCACCGCCATCTGTTAACAGTCAGCGCAGGCGTCGATTTTATTTCATTCGAATTAAATGTAAATTTTAAAATCCTACGCATCTTAAATCACAATCTATCGAAGTCAAACGATATCTTTGATCGCACCGAATTAATTTATGTTTTTCAATTTGCACTCAACTGCGTTTTGATGCAGGTATTCCATCAAATAATTTAAACTCAATGATGACAGAATTGCATAATTTAATTAATGTAACATTTCAATGGTTTTATTAATGCTAAAGAATCTTATAATTATTTGTAACCAAAACATGTGGTGCCTGGAAATGCAGATATTTTAAAACAAAAATAAAAGTAAGTGTCTGTTGCCCATTCGCATAGCAACATAACGCCTGTATTTTCCGAAGAGATGAACAGAATATGTGACTTTTTACAAAGGTAAAAAAATACCATTCTATTTCAACTACTAATCTAAGTATTTAACTCTAGTAGATTTCAATGATAATTACAGCACTAAAGTGAAACTGTCAAGAAAACAATGACGGGGTGGATAGGACGGAGATCTCAAAAATCGAGGTTTGATACAGAATTCATAATTTGTACCTACGTACGCAGAACATATACGCGGGCCGTAGAACCGATGACCGTTGCAGTAGACGTGTTCTTGAGTGGGGACCACGAACTGGCAAACGTAAGGCAAGACGTCCTCGGGCTAGGTGGAGCGACGATCTTCGCAGAGTGGCTGGTAACAGCTGAATGAGAGTTGCTGAGAATCGAGTTGCATGGCGTGCAATTGCTATGCCTAGCAGTGGAATGTAGGCTGATGATGATGACGTACGCAGTAGATATAGTGTAAATACACGCGAACTAAGCGACAAGTGTGACAAGTGATCAGTGATCAGCGCGTCGACTGCAAGTAATACTAACTTCCCACTCGACTGCAAGTAATAAAAGAAGTGTCGCGATATGCGACCAAGTCGCGACGATTTGTCTACTTGACGCATGAAGGATTGCTGGATAATTAGAAATTAGTGGAATAACATAATATTTCAATAATTTGCTAATTCTACCTGAGTTAGATTAGCAGTATCGACTGTTTCTAGGGCTCTCAATATTCTGTTTAGATTTCTACCTTATTTATACCATTAGATAGCTCATTAAATGATAATTTTTTCCCTGTAATTTGTACGCTTAATGTCATGTAAAATTTTGAAATAAATGGTCTCCAAGTTCATGTACGTAAATGATTTTTGAAAATTGTTAATAAAGTTTTGTGGTAACTTTTAATGGCTTTTGATTTGATGTTTTACAAAACGTGGTCTACCGTGGCTACCAAAATAAAATAGCAATGAAGGCCAGCTAATTCGAAAGTTTAGGGAAAAATGATATGTAATGACGAATTGTGGGAAACCAAAGGTAAAATCACCAATCAATTTATCAATTTTTGATTTTGCACCTACCACTGCTCATCTCTGCATCACCCAAAGGTTGATTAGTAGAAAATGCCTATGGCATTAAGTACGCCTCTGTACATTTATGTGCTTAAAGTATTAAATAAATAAATAAATAATATCGTGAATCGTGGATTTTCGATTTTGTTTTTGGTTTATTGGTTTGTTTTGGTTTATTATTTGATTAACACGTGCTGAAAATTAAAAAGTTTCTTTTTTTTTGTAGATATATTGATATCCGCACTCAATCACTATTTAAGTACCCTCAAACAATTCAACAATCACTCACGACTAATTATTACAACTATGGGGGCTGCTACCTAGTGGCGGGTGGGTAATAATATTGCAAAATGCCGCTCATAAAAAGTGAATCAAGAATTTGCTGAGCGTTCATTCTAAAAGTTGATGACCTCGCAAATTGCTGTCAAACATTTACCTATTTTGATTAATTTTGCAATAATAATAATGTGTCCGTCAAACTGGCCCAGTCACAGGTCTCGAGTTCAAACCCAAGACATGCACTTCTAAATTTTCGGATTCATGTGCGTATTGTATAAATATCACTTGCTTCAAAAACGGTGAAGGAAATCATCGTGAGGAAACCGGCATGCTTGAGTGATATTACTAGACGGCATATGAAGCCAAGTCAGAGGCCCATGGGCGGCTTTAAAACGCTGATACCAGGTTAGTCACTAACCACACGAAAATAAGAAGACTGTATGGAAATAAGAAATATCGCTAACTAGTGAACTAGAATATTACTAATGAATTGCAATTAAAACACAGAATTTGATGTTGTAACCGTTTTAGGTGTAAAAAAGTAATTTGGAAAGTTTCCAAATACTTTTTATCACATCTAAAACGAAATATTCGGTGTTACGATATTAATTATTACATTTCATAATAAATATTCTAGTTCGCTAGTTGGCCATATTTCATACGGTAATATTGCCAAATTAATCAAAACAACAAAATATTTGACATCTGTTTGCGACGTTGCCCACTTTCTGAATGCACCTACTATTGGGAAACTAAATCTACTATTGCTACGAATTGGTAATCAAATGAGCTTACCTAAAGCTCATTTGATTCCCAAGTAGATTACTGCAGTAAACTTCTGATGGTCACCGGTTTCTTCAATAGTTTCACAAAGCTGGTTGAATAAGATGCATTTCGTAAAAGGACTAATTGCACATTTTTTGAACGGGCAATTTAGACTTTTAATAAGAAGTGGCAAATTGCACTAGATTAGTGCAGTGTGGCCATATTGCAGATGTAGTCCAATCAGAAGTGATATCCATGCAAAACGTACTTGGCAACGAATTGATTTAAACGCAGGCTAGTCTGGGAATGAAGCTAAGTTCGTCTCGCTTCGCTCATGTCACAGAATAATATAGAAGGCGCACTCCGTATTATAGGTATGAAGCTACAACAAGTACGTGGCGGGCTCGTCTTGTAGGGCCAATTCAATATAACGTAGTCAGAAGATATAAGAGTTACGCGATAGAAATAAAAACAACTTCTAGGGGAATATAACTGTAACTAATTAACACTGTGCGACCTGAATTGCACTTTATTGTGTCGCAGGAAGAGTAGCTCTTTACTTAAATGATTTTGCGGAGTGAAGCATCTGTATTAATCTGTGCTCATGTACCTACCGCGTGTTTGCATATTTCGGTTCACACTGCGAACTATGAACCGAAGTATGAAAAGACGCGGTATTTATTATGAGCGAAGCTAAACGAGCTTAGCTTCGTTTCCAGTGTAGCCTGCGCTTTAGTGAGCAAAAGAAAACAACTAGTGCATTCCCTAAGCACTGGATTAATAAATAGGATCAGATATAAATGTTAAATATTGTAAACAACTTGATATAATGCGGGTAGGTAGGTATTGATAAAACCTAGTGTTATCTTATCACACAGCAGACTGGACTGTTATTTCGAAAGAAACTTCTATCGGCCCATTAGCTCAGTTGGTTAGAGCGTCGTGCTAATAACGCGAAGGTCGCGGGTTCGATCCCCTCATGGGCCACAACTTTTTATTTGGAAGCTAGCTTTTAGGTATATTTGATGTCTAGCTTTGGTGATCTGTTTTAAAGTGTAAATGATAATTTAAATCAGTTACCATAATTTGTTTAAAAAATACTGCAGAAAATATTTAAAATCGTGTATCGATTAATTTATAACAGCTAATGAAATGTTGAAGTATTTATAATCAATTGAAATCTATAAAGAGTGAATGGAGAAGATATAGGTCGTTGAAAGGGGTATTTAAATGACTCATTCCTATTTGCTTGGAAAAGAAACCTGTAGACACTATCTATTATATTACCTACTTAAATCTACGGTTGTCAAAGGACACGTTGGACACCAAAGGCTGCTAGCCCAGGTTCGTAAGGGCGATTTTTTCCCGCGGCAATTTTTTTTGCACATAGGATTTTCAACTTTTGGCGCTAAGCAGAGCGTTGAAAATCCTACAGTGTGTTTTTTCGACGCGCTTGGTTGCACTCTGTTGGATTCTCAACGCTCGGCTCAACACCGCGACTTCAAAATCCAGTGCGCGATAAAATCCCGCCGCGATATTTTTACGTCAGTGCGAACGTGGGCTTACATAAAACATGAAATATTAAATGGGCTCAAAGGGTTTCAAAGGAAATCTACCATCAGTCCGGATTACAAGTGACTAAGCCAATGTTGTTTTTTTTTTTTTTTTCTATAAATCTACAAATACCGTCAACTGTCAACATCTTCACTTTCCATGAGTAACTATACCCATGAGTAACAAATGTACTAAAATATTTTTTGATTACTAAAAATCTGTTACAAATAGTAGATTTTTCTACACAAAAGCATCGCATTGATATTAAATGGCGGCAACTGTTATTTAATTTGACGGCAATTTTTACTACCTAATCAATAGATATCTAAGTACAGTACTCATGGGTAAAGTTGCCCTTTGAAAGTAAAGATGCCACAGTTGACCGTACACCTCTGCCTAACTCTTCGGGGCTTACAGGCGTGATGTTATGTGTTATGTTAAGCAAATTGACAAACGCACAGGTTTAGTTTCAAGTAAGGTAGTGTCACGTAGACTCACGATGAACAGTTACACTAAAGATTTTTTGATGACTTGCAGGGTCTCTGGCAAATAGCCGATTGGAGACTGAATCGGCAAACGATAGTGACGTAATATGCCTCCTTGAGGTTACTCACTTTCGTAATTATAATGTAGTAAGTAGTGATAACCTAGCGGTGTGACCGTCGGACTGCCAAGTCATAGGTTCGAACCTCTGACTTTTCGGATTCATGTGCGTATTGTATAATTATCACTTGCTTCAAAAAATGGTGGAGGAAAAAATCGTGAGGAAACGCCTGAAAGATATTTCTCGACGGCATGTGAAGCTAAGTCAGAGGCATATGCGGCTTAAAAACTCTGGTTAGTCACTAATCACACGAAAAGAAGAAGATTTATAACATAAAATAAATATATAAGTTAGGTTGCATGGCAAACTGGATGCGGAAGATATAGAACCTCACCCATAGTCTTGAGCGAGGCGGATTGCAATTAAATGAAAGAAAATTTAAAACTCGTATTAAAAGTACAGTTTGTAAACAAGCATATAACAAATTAGAGGATTATATCCAAGATAAGAGTGCTTGGAAACATGGTGGTCCTGCTCCATAGGACAAATTAGAATCAAGACAAAATTAAACAGGTTGCTAATTTAAATGTAAAATTTATTATTTTGGATTGTATGACATTGATTTTACATTCTGTGATTACTTCCTCACACACTGACTTATTAATTATAAAATTTTAGGCAAATAGTCTACTTTTACAATGTTTGTAAATATGTGAGCACCATGTATCTATCACATAATTAAATTATCTGTCGTTGCTTCATTCTTAATTATTTTTACCTATTGTGGTATAGTAATTTTATTTTAGATGCATCGTCTTCACATATAATTATTTAACTAATGTACGTACTTATACAAACTATTGTAAAACATTTAAAAAGAGTAACGGTGGAGTATCTTGCCCATTCTTCTCCATACGAAAACTACCTTTTGGAAAGGGCGACCAGAATCAATTCTATTATTTTGTAAATTTTGTTGTTCAAAAGTGGCATAAATGGACCTATTTGAAATAAATGATTTGACTTTGACTTTGAGCTTGGTCTACTGGCAGGAAGCTGGGTGAGCATTGAGCCTGGAGGCTGTCGACTAGACATTCTGCCTTTTCAACGTCCTTCAACGTCTAGATTCGTTCATTTGAGTAGCAAGCAACAAACATTTTATTTTTTGCAAGGGGCTCTGCCATTTACCTATTCGACAATTCTAATTGAAAGAAGAGAGCGTGCCCAATGGTTTCGTTCAAAAATAATGTTGTGGCCCATGAGGGGATCGAACCCGCGACCTTCGCGTTATTAGCACGACGCTCTAACCAACTGAGCTAATGGGCCGATGAGAGCTACTTGCAAAATGTGCGACATCATACGAATGTTATCGATTCTTTATTGTTTATATTTAAAAGCTGATGAGAACAATACCTACCTACTCGGTCAATATATTGCAAAACAGCTTCAAAATTGCCCGTTTAGCAAAAACATTTAAGAGCGCTTATCCTCAAAGTTGGCAACGTTGCAAATAGCTGTTAAATATTTACCTGTTTTGATTATTTTGGCAATATATAAATGGAATGTGGTTAGCAAGTGAACTAAAATATTATTTATTTATTATTTATTAAAACTTTATGTACAAGTAAAAATACCATACAAAGGCGGAGTTAATGCCTGAGGAATTTGCTACCAGTCAACCTTAAAAAAATATTGATTATGAAAATAATTATAATATTAATTAATATCGTTACACCGAATATTTACTTTTAAATATAAAAAAAAGTATTTGGATACTTTCTAAATGCCTTTTTTATACCTAAAACGGTTACAACATCAAATTCAGTGTTATAATTTTGCAATTCATTATTAATATTCTAGTTCGCTAGTTAGCCACATTTCGTAATTCCATACAGTAATATTGCCAAATTAATCAAAACAGCGACATCTATTTGCGACGTTGCCCACTTTCAGAATAAACGCTCTAAGATCCATTGCAGGTCACTGCTTGCCGAAGTAGGTTTGTTCATCCAGTACTTCGGTAGATAGCAACATACATTTCAATTTGTTTACAATCTCCCTTTTCCCAATTTTATTGGAAACCAGCGTTGACAAGTTATTTAATATACTTTAAAACCGAAAAAATAATTTAATTACTCAGTTTTTACAGCCGACATGTTTATTTATAAACACACAAATATCGAGATCACATTACACTCCGCGGGCAAAGAATTTTCCTCAATTCCAAAACATTAAATGCGGGGAATAAACGTAATTAACATTGATTCCATTCGTTGTAAATTATAACAGTTAAGTATAACATTATCAGTTTGGTTGTAAAAACCTCAAGAGTACTTAACGGGTACTTGTTTTTTCTAAGTTCCTGCCCCCCTCTTGGATTAAGATTGGGTGCGTTGTCGGCAGTTTACAATCCAATTCCTAAATAATTCACGATCTCGTGAATTATTTAGGAAAGAGTAGGCTACCATTAAGTCAAATTGAGATTGCAGACATAACAACAGCTTCGTTTTGCAAGTTAATCAGGTGTGCAGAGAATATGATGTTACTGTTATCATACAGTATCTACAACAGTTTTAAGAAGGGACATACGTTGGGGAGTGTGGTAGGAATAGTACTCGTGAAAATTAAAAACTTTTATTATGGAAGCAACTCCGAAATATGAAAAACATCTTATAAAAAAAACACTCCACCAATATCAAAATGTATGGAACAGCTGTTTTTTACCTGCCGTAGTAGCTACTGTAGATCAAAGCTGATCACAAAAATATTGTTTTGCGAAAAGCCAATATGCTGTCAGTAATATAGTGTTTATCTTCGATGGATTAAGTTTTGTTGGTTAGACTACGTAAGACGATTATCACATTGCGCCGCGCTCCGACGCGCAGCGCGGGGCGGCAGATTTACTCAATACTCAATACCTTATTTGCATTCCACAATGTGTACTTAGGTGGTAACTTAAAATGAAGTAAAGGGTTTTCCAATAAGAGGTGTTATTTTGAATAGCCCGCTATTTCGGTAGATATCATTTTTGAAGCTGTCATTTTTGACATTTGACAAGTAGAAACTACGCCATTAATAAAAATGGAACGATACACGCTTCAACAACGCATTGAAATTATTAAAACTCACTATAAAAATGGTGAAAATTTGGCAGAGACGGTTCGTAAAACTTGAACATTTTTGGGTCGTCGTGAAGCACCTTGTCGGACCGCAATACAGAAAATGGTGGAAAAATTCGAGCTGTTGGGACAACTTAGTGATGTAAAGAATAAAACCCGTGCACGTCGCTCAAGAACAGCCGAGAATATTGCTGCTGTTTCTTATGGCCGGAATTGGATGGTATTGATCTGGACAACGTTTACTTTCAACAAGACGGCGCTACGTGCCACACAAGCAACGAAACCATTGATCTTTTACGGGAAAAGTTTCCGGACCGTGTTATCTCTCGAAGAGGTGATCACGATTGGCCACCGAGATCTTGTGATTTATCACCTTGCAACTTCTTCCTATGGGGCCACGTGAAAGAAAAGGTCTACGCCAACAGCCCAGCGTCGATTCAAGACCTCAAAGATGGAATTCGTGAGGCTATCGAGGACATAGGGCAGCCACTTTGGTTATGGAAAATTTCATGAAAAGGATATGGTCCTGTAAGCGTGGTCATGGTGGTCATTTGCCTGATGTTATTTTCCACTATTAACGGCATACCTTCCTCTTTATAATGAAATAAACATCCGATCATTTATATTAAAAAATTGCATTTTTCTTTGAATATCAAAATAACACCTCTTATTGGAAAACCCTGTATATGTGATCATTATGGATCCTGTCGGGTACAGCAAAAGAGAGGAAGCAACATTAACATTGTATAGAAAACACAATCTGCGCACGGGACGCGCTAGCCCGCAGATCATTTCATATGGCCGCCCTGCGCTACGCGAAGGAGTGCGCTGCAGTGTAGTAATCGCCATACGTAGAGTAACCAATTTTATCCATCCAGTAGGGGCGTATGTAGAGGTTTTAGCCTCCATGGCTTTAATGGCATGGCTAAAATGATGGCATGTATTATGAGAAAAACACTATTTCATATTGAGATTATAAAAGAAATTGAGACTTAACTAGAAGAGCTGAGTACGTCAAGATAAAAAAACCGGCTAAGTGCGGGTCAGACTAGTGCGTAGTAATGAAGGGTTCCGTAGTTGGGATGAATTTTTCCAAATACAAACTTAACATTGTAGTTGAAATACATGTTCTCCCGTACATTCCGACTGCAAATATAAGTTTGTACGCACAATATTGATATATTTACCATGTTATTTTAAGACCGTAGACTTCTTATAGGTTTTCCTGTAGGTAATCTATGATCTTTTCCTGAACCATTCTCTGTATTTTTGTAATCAAAATTTTAGGCTCTGCAGTTTCGGAGATGAGGGGGGAATGGTGAATTTTCATCTATTTTCTTAAATATCTTTAAAATTATTTATTTTAAAGTTATTTTTAAAAAAATGAGCTTCTCGTAACAAGCCCTTTTATTTGAGATGTCACACGATACAGTTTCAAAAACTGTTTTTTTTTCTTATTTGCCCCCCAAAAGTAATCTCCGTATTCAAAATTAATTTATTTACGTTACACGTCCGTGTTTGGGTTACAGAAATACGTATGTGTACCAAATTTCAACTTAATCGGTCCCTAGATTCGGAGCAAATTGGCTGTGTCTGTCTGTCTATCCGACACACGAGTGATCCTATAAGGGTTCCGTTTTTTTCCTTTTAGTACGGAACCCTTAAAAATAAGTAAGGTGCAGCGGGGCAATTTCGACAGCGGGAAATTTCAACTAATCTTAATAACTTCTACATTTTACTTTATTTGAATAAGTGCCATCTATGACCGGATAGCTCAAAAGCAATTTCATAATTTCTACAAAGATGGCACTGCTAGACCCAATACTGTTTGATCGACACGGCCATTTTATTTTCTTCTCTTTTTCTTGTTTGCACGTGCAAATTAGTGTCTCACATTTTTGCGAAAAAAAGTTGTAATTAATGTGTTTTTCGAAGATTTTCAAAGGTAAGACATTTAATTAAAGCCTATTTCATGTTTTTGGCTATTTTTTTCTGTTGTAACTTGCGTCTTAACAGATTTTGTTGTGAGTTTGAATAACCCCACCAGGATTGTAATGGCGGCTAATTTCGACTTTTTTGCAGTTGTAATTGCCCCACCAGATTTTATATGGAAATGAACAAACACTAGTGATGTGCATGTTTCGATATGTTTTGTCGATGTAAATACTTTACAAATATTTAACTTGTAGCTATATTATTGTAATCTTTCTATTCGCAGGATCGCAACACGATTCAAATAGATGCATTTCGAGGGATTTTTAAATTTCTTACTACTTTATTAATTTATTGCAGATGGTTCCCCAAAAGACAGATGAATCTTGGTCCTAAATTATAAAATCGCGTATTTATATTGCCGATTGTATATGACCGATTGTAGATTTAGGACGAGGGGTGCTGTGGTTTTATTTTAAATACATATTCCTTTCTTAAAATGAAATTTTGATTTATGATTAGTGAGTAGATATAGTACCTTTAGTAGATACCAGGCCAAAATTATTTATTGGTGTATCTATCGACTTATTTTTTATTACGTTCCCATCACTATTAACTATGGCGAGCAGTCGAAATTACACCGCCTAAACCTTTAATGTGTTTTTATTCAAAAATGAGCCTAGCTGCATAAATGACAAGATTAAATTTAGATTACCATCCCTATAAAAAAACTCTGCAACTGACTAACATCAAGCTAAGAGCTCTAGAAGAGAAATTATAATTAATAGTTGCAATTGCCCCACGGAGGGGGAATTATAACTATTTTTGCCTTTTTTGACAAAAACACATTTTTAAGCCTATCTATTGAATATTTTTCAATATGAGTTTGTAAAAATAATACACAGATAATGACTCTAGAGCGTCAATACATTACATTTTTAATAAAACTATATCATCTAATATTTTTATACCTTCAAAATTGTGGTTTAGGTTTTACCAGTCGAGATTGCCCCGCTGCACCTTATTGATAGGAATAACTACGAAATTAATATTAAATTGATAATCTCTTTATAGTACCGACTCCGTCAAAAGAACTCTTTCCTAATAGGGGTTCTACTAAGTACGACAGAACATAAAGACAACTACAGTACCACTATGTTTTTAATGTCCCTTGGCAAACCTCGTGTTTCGTCAATCGTCAGATTTTTATCAGTTGCCCTTTGCACTTGGTGCAGACCGGACGCTCTCAATCGACTTGGAAGTATGTATATAGAGTTGTTAATACTCTTTTAACTTAATGTAATTTATTTTTAAAATGGTAGGAAAGCTGCTAAAGTCACAGGCACGACATATAGGAAAATAGTTTTACAACTCTATATAGTTCAAACGAAAATCAAAACAAAACAACAATAAAGTACTTAGTTCTGAATTCAAATTATTATACAAGATAAATCTAATAACTGATGGACATGGAAGTTAGCATTCGTTTGTATTCGGAAATGCGATGATTCCCGAGGGACATTAAGAAAATCGAAATAAAGTATGTATATATTACAGGACAAACTATAATTCGTCATATAATAGATAGACGTGAATTAACAGCCTCAATGTTGATGGCAATTTAAAGTCAAATGGAGGTTGATTCTAATGAAAATTCAATGTGTTCTACAAGAGATAATGGATATTACATCTCTATTGTGCTATGATAAGTGTGGGAACCATTGCGGTCGCGATTGACATACGCGTCCCAGTTTACAATGCAATGTAACATTCCTCACTTATCATAAAATGTATAGATTGATCCCTATATGGTCACTTGAAGGTAGTTACGTTGTAGGTACGTCATATTCATCCTATACTATTAAACGCGCAATATTTTTATATTTTTTTTGTATATTTATACATATATGTACTTACCTTCTTAAAAACTGCTGTAACGATTTCGACGAAAGTTGCAATATAGTGATTAACGGGGGCAAAAAATCTAGCTAGATCTCATATCTGAGGTTATTCGTTTTCTCTATTTTCACACCCTCGGGAATGTGATACAACATTGGTATATCTGGACGATTTGTTTATTTCTATTTTCACCCGAGCAGAGCTTGGTCGACCAGGTATTACGTTATTACATATTACAATTAACTGAAAGAAAAAATCATATTAAAAGTACTCTTTGTAAACAAGCATGAAATAATGCTTGGAATCATGCGGGTCTAGCTCCATAGGACAATTTAGAGTCTAGACCAAATAAAACTGGTTGCTAATTTAATTGTATAATTTATTTTCTTTGTTTAATTTTAAACATTATAATTACAATTTTGAATATTCATATAAAAACAAAAAAAAAATACAATTTATTACTATTATAACGTTGATTTTAAATTCTGTGATTACATGAACTAACACACTGACTTATTAGCATTTCTTGTAAAAAAAATAGGAATATCGTATCGTTTTACAATGCTTGTAAATACGGGAGCACCATGTATCTATTACATCAATAAATTTTCTGTCATTGCTTCATTTTTAATTATTTTTACCTATTCTGGTATAGTAATCTTATTCCAGGTGTATCGTCTTCACATATAATTATATATTTAATGTATACAAAATATTGTAAAATATTTTTAAAGAGTAACGGTGGAGTTTCTTGCCCATTCTTCTCCATACGAAAACTACCTTTTGGAAGGGGCGACTAGAATCACTTATAATATTATTTTGTAAATTTTGACGTTCAAAAGTGTCTTATATGTGCCTAATTGAAATAAATCATTTGACTTTGACTTTACATATCGCTTAATTTTAGATTATTTGCATGGTGTGATTAAAAAATATTCTTGCAATAGTCTGCAGGTACAGGTCGTGCCATTAAAGATGAGACTTGACCGCGCCTCCCGCCGCTCTTTCCTCCGCCCCGATGACGCCCCAGCAGGGACCTCTTACTGCTAAAGAGACCCATAAATCGTCTACTGCGCAAGTCAAACCACATGGTGTGTCAAGTCTCATCTTTAATGGCACGACTTGTACATATACAAAACAGTTACAAGAACAGTCAGTCTTTTTGTAAAAATTTCACCGTGAAATTAGGTGAAATAACACTATTGTCATCTCAATTCAAGCTCACTTCATTTAAGTTTCAACAGAATAGATCTAAAAAAAAAGCTCAAATCTTATTTTTCATTCTTTCTTAAAAAAGAAAACAACATTGGGAAAAGCTTCCAAAATCAAGCAAGAAGGGTGATAAATTCCTCTGTTTCTTCCGAGGGACCGTATCTGTAGTAGAAGAATCACAGCACTGATTTTTTTTTTTAATAAATGGCTTTTTTTAAACCACAACTGGGAAGCACTTAAGAAAAGAAAACAAAAGAAAAGAAAAAAAAGAAAGAATAACATTTACTTGGACACAGTTCGCGAAACACAAATAAAAAAGATACAGCATATTTTTAACCATTAAGAAAACGCAGTTGGGCGTTTTCTTAATGGTTAAAAATATGCTGTTTTGCTACACGACGGTGTAAAATCATCCATAAAGGGTAAGTTAATGCGTGTAATGTAAAAATAATAATTATAATTACAAAGTAGAGCGAGGCATCTGATCTGTTATGATTTAATTCGGAGTTAACCCCAAAATCACAGGTGCGTGGTAATCGTAAGCTCAACCCTACTATTACGGCGATTAACTGGTGATCGTCTAAAGTAGCATGAGGCGCTACTTGATCATCGAGATTAATTTTCGATTACTGTTATTATTTTTGGTGTAAAGATGTTCTGTTCAAGTTCGTCTTGTCTCAAGAACGATTCGATTTCTAATAAGTAAACTGTGTGTATTGTTTCAAACGTTCTCTCTTTTTTCCGATACAAATATTGAAAAGTAAATAACGAGATAGATGTAATCTGCGTTCGCGACTTAGTTGCCAAACATGTAAACAAACATGAGTTTTAGGAGAAACGACTGTAATGTCTACAAATAAGGTTCAGTTTGCGCTACAACTTCATATTTTTTACGACTTTTTCACCTGTACTAGTTAGTCTAAAATCAACTTTATCTACACTGCTATAAAGTTGATGTGGAAATAACATCAATTGATTAGAATAGATGTTAGTTTTGATTACTCTACCTAATCGCAAAAAACCGTTGGTAGCCCAAATTTTGACTTAAGCTTTATTAGAATTAGGTCGACGATATATGATACAGTATTTTGAAACATGACATAAGAAAAATATGCATTTTTTACACAATACCTATTTATTCTTGTCGTAACCGTTTTGATCTAGTCCAGTCGCATATTTCAGACAAAAGTCTACAACGGCCCATTAGCTCAGTTGGTTAGAGCGTCGTGCTAATAACGCGAAGGTCGCGGGTTCGATCCCCTCATGGGCCACAAATCTCTTTTTCGAAGTAGTTTGTAGGTTATGTTTATTTATTTAATTTTTAAGGTGCTAGTAATGACTAAAACCTTCATTTAGTGCTGAAATACTGCCAGTATCTATACATATCTGTATGTTTAATATTACCTATTTAGATCGAATTCGACCAAACTTCACCTAGTAGGTATAATGTCTTATCTCACGAATAAATTGTGTATTTTTGGCTGATTTTCCATACAAAAACCGTCAGACGTCAATTATATTCTACAGATAAGAGAGACTTGGATAAAATCAGCCCGTAATCAAGTTAGCCCAATTCTATTAAATTCAATAAAGAAATAATTCAATTCAATTTTCAATTCTATTATTCTATTCATGGACATCCACAGCACCAAGATTATGTCTGGACTTTAAAAGAGACTGACCCATTGAGTTTGTTACGCCATTTCTTCTGTGAGATAGTCAAACAGAAAACGTCGACACTATTTAAAACCTATTTACAGGATAAACAATTTGATTTCATTTCATTTCATCTATTTTTATTTATTTATTTATATATACTTTATTGTACACCACAAAAATACATAACAAAAAATAAATCAAACACTACAAAATATACAATGGGCGGCCTTATCGCTTTCCGCGATCTCTTCCAGGCAACCTTGGAATGGACAGTGATTTGCCTGAACATCTATATTTAATACCTTCGTTGAATTGCTGAAAGAACACCGAAGAACACCTACCTACTTCCGAATATTAAAATACCTGGTGCCAACATAAGGTTCCGCGATTCCAAATCGACTATAAATTAAAAAAAATAACGATTCATAATTTCAGTCCATGAAAAAACATCTACTAAGAAAAATGTCCCATAATCACTGCATTTGGAAGTCTCAGGAGGAATTGCTAAAATTACAAGGCAGAGTTTGTAGATTTATTCTGCGATTAGTAGTCGCCTTTTCAAACAAGTAGAGTGCGGCCCACGAAAGAAGGCCGGCGGAAAATTGTGGAACTACATTTGTTTTAATGCAATGTGATGCAATAACCATAGACACTAGCGCCGCGTCAAATGGACTTCTGTGGTGGCGCGGACTTTAGTTGATGTTGTAATTGACATTTACAAAATGTGGCGAACGGAAATTGTTAGTACATTTCAGTTTATTGTATAATAAACATTATTATCGTAATAATCAGATAAACAGCTTACCTTTCCTTTCTTATTTTATCGTTTGCAGTAAGACCCTTGATCCAGTTTTATTTTTCACACGGTATTCTTATCGGCCCATTAGCTCAGTTGGTTAGAGCGTCGTGCTAATAACGCGAAGGTCGCGGGTTCGATCCCCTCATGGGCCACTACTATATTTTTTAATGATATCATTAGGGCTCTTATTCTACTTTTGGACAGTAAATAAGAGGGCCCTTCTCAAAATGATCTAATTGATATAAAGGTAGAGGCAAAGGCAATGTTCTTCTACGGTCTTACGCCTTCAACATCCAGTCGGCCCCCGCCAGTTTCTTCAAGGTGTCTACCACAATATGCTTGACACAAGAGTTGTCATGTTTTTCCTGCATAAGAAAGGTAAACTTGTGTGAAACTGCTCCACAGGAAACTGCTGAGAAGGGGGGAGTGGGGGTAAGAGTTTATTTTTTTTATGCCAAAGTTTACATATTGTCCAGTCTTATATTTCAGCAGACAGTTCTCACCGGCCGAGTTGGTTAGAGCGTCCCTTCATGCGCCACAACATTATTTTTGTATTTTTTTTTTAAATATACCTTTCAGGCGTTTTTTCAATAAGTAGGCAGTAAGTAAGTACTTAGAAATCTTAGTATCACTGATCATCTTGTAAAAAATCTTATAAATACTATGATTCGATATTTGCAGACACTACATGGTTGGCTGAAATTTTGCGCTTCACATAAACCACACATTCAAAAATAGAACATTCAATATTTGAAAATCGCTCACAATATCCACTAAACAGGTTTTAAATCTCTCAGTTGTGTTAGCTCTGTCGGCGGCAAGAGCAGTTGTCATAACTTCTAAAATAGTATTTAGGTACTTACTATAATTTAAATAAATGTGAGGTAGAGTTTACTCTCTGTGTATACTGACTTTACGGTCTGACACTGTTTCGCGAAATAGTCGCTTAAATACATAACTTAAATCGATGTGTCGCTTCACGCGCCAATAATTTTTGCGGTATTTCTGTTTCACACTACATTTTTGATTTGTTTAAATTAAATTATTGATGGAATTAAGCTCCATTGAAGTATTTTAAAAATGATTTCAGCATTTTACTGTCAATGCAATAATTTCAATAATTAATATCGTAACACTGAATATTTAGTTTTAGATATTAAAAAAAAGTATTTAGAAAATTTCCAAAGCGCTTTTTTACACCTAGAACGGTTACAATATTAAATTCAGTGTTATAATTTCATTTCATTATCAAGTAGTTCACTAGTTAGCCACATTTCTTATTTCCATACAGTAAGATTGCGAAATTAATCAAAACAGCGAAATATTTGACAGCTATTTACGACGTTGCCCACTTTCAGTATAAACCACTCTCAACTTCAGACAAATGAATGGCCATTTGGTAGCATAGAACTTTTTTGACCTGACGTAGATACATAATGATTATGTTCTTACTAGGGAACAGGTAGGTACAAAACAGTTTCAATGGAACCGGAACAGTGACAATATTTGTACAGACAGCGGGCTTTCTACTGTTTTGAAGAACTTGAGGTAATAAACACTACGTGATTTTATCTCGAAATTTAGAGGTACCTGCTACGTAGGGTATGTGTTACGAGCATGTTGGTGTGACGTCACTGCAGGTGGTTTTTGACATTGGATTATGTCTGTGATGAGGGCTGGCGATATGATGCTAGACTGAGAAAAAAGAAGCAGGAAGCAAGTAGGTAGCTATGTTTGTTGAAAATGAATTGAATTGAAAGGAACTGGAGATGAAGATAATTGAAATATATTCTCCAATTTAGGTACCTAACCCTTTCTGAAAGCCAGAGCAAGTTTCTGATCAACTGATTAGTAAAATACTGTCAAATATTAGCTAAAACAAAAAAAGGAGTAAATATTTATTAGCTAATTAGCTGTTTTTTTGTGTTTTTGGCCTATTAGCTGTTGAGAATGGTTGGCCAAAGTAGCGACAGGGTTGATGATCGGCGTCAATTTTTTTTTTAACAATACTAATTTATTGCGATAGGTAGGCACTTCTTAACACTGTCTCGCACTAATCCAACACCTACCTTCCTGAGTTAAACAAGACAAACAAAACCATTTCTCAGATAGAGAAGATCTAAACGGCTAAAACTTACAAGTAGACGATTCACACATTTTACACTTACTCGACAATCAATTGCCTATCGATACCAGTTCATAATCGAGTTGTAACTCGTAAGAAATACTCCCGACCTTCTTCTGATGCACATAAAGATTCTCTCAGCACTGATTTGTTGAGAAGATTATGCAAATTGTAACCAATATTCATATTTATGAATCACTTTCGTAAAGTAACGTACAACTTGCGGGCTGCCAGGGTACCTACCAATCTGACGTTTTTTTGTGTGATGACAAAGGAAATTCATGGAAGTCTGGCACCTTTTATTATCTACAGGAAAGTTAAAATAAATTGCCAACATAGAGAAATTTTGAAATTTTCAATATAGCTCAGCTATGATGGATTTTTGCAAATGTTGTCCTCAATCCTCGGTACTTGTTCAGTGTTATCTGGCAACTCTGACTATGTAACAGTACACAGTAATCTCACCAAGTGACACCTCCACATTTTACAGCTTTCTATAGAAAATTATGTATTTTAACAAACTCGTAAGGAATTGCATCACTTCGAAGAAATTCAGTTTGTTTTAGAGAACCGTTGTCTAAAAAGCTTCAAGCAGCAATAATGACTATATGTATAGGGATCCGTATTTCAACACAAAAATATTTGTAGATCCTTTTTTTGGCCTCCGTTAGTGAAGATTGGTGTTATAAGGTCTTTTTATGGCACTATACTTCATTAATTTATAGCATTAGACAAATAACAAATAAATAAGGACAGTTATTGTATAATATTGTTGAAATTACTGCACTTTATACTTATTTTTCTAATGTAAATGGTAAAAAAAATATACGTTGCTTTGTATTTATTTTGAAATAACGGAGTTTATTAAACGTTTATATCGAAATATCGAAAGGGTGAAAACTCGTTATTTGTCTAATGTAACAAATGGAGTATGGTTTACTTTTTACTAAACACAGTAAGTACCCAGTAATCATCTGATATCTCAATATACTCAATACTCAACATCTTTTATTGCTTCATCATTATCCTAGCCTATCATTGTCCTAGTAATAAATAAATTAATAAGCCTACCATTGTTCTAGCTCATCATTGTCCTAGTAATAAAACTGGTTAAGGACACCAGATAATGATGTTTGTTTGCACCAAAGAACTCTAAATTAACAAACAAACAAACAAAAATAGTACATTATTGCAAAGGCCTTGAAATAGGCAATTGCAGGTCGAGTATGAGTCTAAAGGCCGAGCCGTAGGCGAGGACTTCACTAATACGACTAAATAACAAAGCAAGAAGAATTTTCAGCTTTGCCGCCAACTTTCTATTTATCGTCTGTGCCGAAAGGCAAACGCATTTATGGCTATACAGCCACGTGAACACAATTTGTACTAAGCAAAGAGACTTACTTTGGTATGCCAGGAATGGTAAAAGAGATCCAATCAAAGAGTATTTAATAACTCCAGCACGCCGTTTCAATGTTCCAAATTCAAAAAACGCTCCTGCAATGGATTTGATTTTCTTTGACCGTAAAGTCGATACTTCGCGTGTTCTTTTTTCAAAAATAATGACAATATTTCCATGCATGTTTGAGAAAAATACCTACATTTTTCTTTCTTTTTTTTCTTACTAAGTAACTCAGACCAACTAAAAAACCAAGACATAGCGCTGTCAACAGTGACGTGAGGCCGGTTTCGTAAACATGTGTGCAGAGCGGAGGCGTAGTTTTGAGATGCTTCAATGTATTGGTTTTTAATTTGGTCTGAGCTAAATTCATAATACTTCAGCGCTAAACGAATTCAAACATTGTTCTATTTCTGCCAATCGTCTGAAGTTCACAGAGACAATATGAGGTTTTAAAAGTTTTAATGTGCCTAGCCTTTTCCCAACTATGTATGTTGGGGTCAGCTTCCAGTCTAACCGGATGCAGCTGAATTTTACATGGAGCGTCTTCCTATATGACCTCCATAATCCAGTAACTGAATCCTTAAACCAGACTCCATAAACCAATACGATATCCCTTGGTAAGACTGGTTGTCAGACTTTCGGGTTTCTCACGATCCGTTATCACTAAATATATTTATAGTATTTAATGATAATAATAATGTGGTGTAAGCGGACCCAAGGTAATGTTCAGTTATAATATTGTTTTTCCTCGCTCTCTATTATTACTAGAACGTCATGTGTGACAATGAGGAAACCAATCACTAGTCGTCAGCAAAAGGGGTCAGATAAAAATAGAAAGACATAAATGTTCCAGGAATCTGTTCGTCTATTTGGAAAACTCCTACAAGTGGTAGCGTGGCCGAGCGGTCTAAGGCGCTGGTTTAAGGCACCAGTCTCTTCGGAGGCGTGGGTTCGAATCCCACCGCTGCCAAAACTTTTTGGTTCACTATCCCACTCTCTAAAGTTTTCTGTAAACAAAACACATGGATGAACCCACAAATTACTTAATCATTGATTTTGACACTCACTATGTTAATATTTCACATTATCATTCATTTACTTATTCAAATCACAGAACAATGTTGTCAAATGAATGCTTTAAATCAAATTCCTAGTCTACTCACCAAAGTATATTTTAATGTACAATAAACGTTAATTCATTATAACTTAACATTATTGTCGCAATTACAATATCTTTTGAAACATCCATCATGTTGGACAGGTCTTACAAATCAATCGACTTTGGTTATCCCTTCATCATTATTAAATTATAATAGCTTAGGTATGTGTAGTGATGCGAAATGCTGCTTGAGAAATTAGTTTAGTTATGCATTTTTAAACATTGCTGGTGTTTGGGAAATGACTATGGGAACATTAGTAGGTCCTTTGATTTTATTTTAACCATTTCTGCCAATTTTAGTAGCTACAAAGTTGTTCACTTTACGGATTCGTTGAGTATTTTAGTAGCAGTAATAGGTAAATATGATGACTAAAAATATTTTTTGTCCGTCAGGTAGATTATTCAAAAATAGTGGACATGTATTTTTTAATTTTTTTACGTAATCAAAATATTACGGCGTTACATCGACTAAAAATGTGCCATGACGTCACGCACGAGTATGTAGATTTTATACTTACTTGTGACGTAGCCGACCCCCACTGCCCAACTTTAATGCGTTTTATCTAAGTATGCTTGTTATTAATATGATAAAGCAAAAAAATACGAGTCTAATATTTTTTTTATTATCTTACGACGGACTAAATAGTTTTTTTTTATTTTTATTTTACCCAGGCATAATCCTATTCTACCCATATTCTTTCCTATTTCTTTTGTGATCAGCTTTTTTATTTCATGGCCGATTCTACTTACCTTACTGTATCTTTTACTTTGTTGAATTTGAATACACTGAAAAGTCAACTCCTTAACTACTTACCTATCTGTTTACCAGTTATCAAAAGTACTTAACACTCTGTCCTTACGAAATTTGAATCTCTAAGTAAGGTCAGTCGCTTCACTATTCTGTTTGACACTCTACCACAGATTAATACAGATGGTTCACTTCGCAAAATCATTTAAATAAAAAGCGATTCATGATACGACACAATAACGTGCAGTTCAGGTCGTACAGCGCTAATTACCTACAGCTATATTCACCTAGTAGTTGCCTGTCTTTCTGTTGCGTAACTCTTAGATCTTCTGACTACGTTACACTCACTGAATTGGCCCAACAAGTCGAGTGCACCACATACTTGTAGCTTCATACCTAAAATGCGGAGTGAACCATCTGTATTCTTCTTTGGCTCTACGCAGTAAGTAGTTTGCAACACAAAGCACTAATAACTCATATTGGAAGTTGGCAGTTCCAACAAGTACGTTATAATCCCAGTACAATGCTACTACATACTGGTATACCGGTTAATTGATACGATGAGCATCAATCATCCATCCATCAATGGCGTTTTGAATTTCGAACAATTTTGAACTTACGCAGTTTTTTTTATTGCAACATTTTTTCTTAGGCAAAGGAACGTTGTCAGTTCGACTTGCAGTTATTTAGTTTTGATGTTATCATCAGAATCACTTTATAATGATTCAGTGGTTCTTGTAGCGGTTTTTTCTATAGAAAATAGTTTTAGATAGTCATTTCTTTTATCAATATTAGGCGTGTAAATGATTTACTACGAATTAATGGCGTCTTATTAGTAACGTCTCAATTAATGCTGCGTTGGACCCCCAGGAAGTTTACTTGCAATTTGATTGTAATTGAAATTAATTGATTTTAAACACTGACCGTAGATAGGTAAGTAAGCCATTATTTTGGTTATTTATTAGGTGGGGATTTTATATAAAGTGCATTCGGGTAATACCAAAGGTATTCAGATACGAGTTGACAGCAAATTTTAAATGACCAGGCAAAATTTATTTAGTTTAAATTACCCGATTTTCGGAATTAGCCCAATGCACCAGTAGGTACAGTTTGAGGTTTACGAAATGGGAAGTTTACCAAATGGGAAGTAGCCCTAAGATTTAAGGCTCGTGCAAAATGACGCGATATCGCGGGCGCTACGTGCAGCGCGACCCTTGTAGCGCCCGCGATATCGCGCTGGTCTGCACAAGTCTTAATAGATGGGGCGCATCAATTTCAGGACAGTAATTTTAAAAAAAACACTAAAATTATGACGTTATACTTAAAAACCACATTATGTTTTAATCCTTAAATGATTCTAGGTAAAATAGGTAATTAGCTCTCATCACATAAACTGCTCGAAAAGCTCATCGCCGTTCCTATTTCTAACAAATGTTAGTTTTATAGCAGGTATTAGTGATATCTTGTATTTATTTACTCTTTTCTATATTTTTCTTTTTTATTCCTCTGCTCTCTTATGACTCAATGTTTATGTATTTTAGTGTACCTATATTTTTTTCAAGAAATCTTCGATTCGTGCTTGACCGTTTGTCGTTATTATGTTGTCGATATTATTTGCTCTGATACAATGTGTTGGGATCACGCTTTCTTGTCACGTATTGTAACATCATGTAATGTGTCTTAACGGTTGCTAAACGTTTTCCATAGATACAAAGTATTTTTACATACATAAGAAGAATCATTAAGTATACCAACTTAATTAATATTTTCTCTACTGGTAGATACCTACTGACATATTCTTCATACTTGTTAATGAATATTTTAAACACTTCATTTAAGAAAATTTAAAATTCACGTTTAGTCACATCAGGAGAAATCACGATCAGTAACCTACCTATTAAAATATTCTCCAACGGCGCGAGTTCCGTGCCAAAAGAAATAGTAAAATAATTTATCCGTGTGTAACAGCTCCGGTGCAATACCACATGTCCGCAGATGAGTCGCACAGGTGCTCTCTGCATCCACTCGCCATTTATCCGACACTCGCGGTACCGGCGAGTCACCTCGCGTGCGCACTCCCCGGGAACACACATGTTTGCGAAATAATCGAACTCAAAAAAGTCGACTAAAATTCCTCCCAAATAGTTTAATGGAACAGCCCTACTTCTCCCCAAAACCGCGCGCCGCATTCGAAATTTAAAATAAGAAAAACAAGTGGTCTATGGTAAAAAAAATATAAACAGTGGACTTTATCAATGTGAACAGATTTTAATTAGATTTGTAATCATCAGTAAACATCGCTATGTTTCATTGTTCCTGCATTTGAGTGTTCACACGGTTTTCAGAAGAACGAAGCATTAGGTAAGCCACTGCTTTTAAATATTCCTTAACAGGCGCGGTTAATTGAATTGATCTTTTATCTAAAATTAATTTTGACTTAATTACGTCATCCAATTAACTTACTTATCATAAGTATCGCATAATTTAATTTATTTACATAAATATTACAGACGAAAGTGTTTATTTAAATATTTTTTCACGTAAACGGTGTGATTTGCATTTGCGAAAGTAGCTCCGTTGAAAATTACACTTCGGTATTGTTCGTTTTAACAAGCACATTGAAAAAATACATTTTACACATATCTGATTGGCAGAATAGAAAGTTTTTTTAGAAATACATTTTTACTCTTCTTACGTAAAGGCAACAATAGTTAAATTAAAACAGGGAAGGACGCCAGAGAAAGTGTTAAGAACCTTTAAATTATATTCAATGTTCACAAGATTGTGTACATATGTGCATATAATTACTTACACATACAGATGCATGTATAACACGGTGTGCTTGCTTCCGATAATATTGTTCCGGTGGGTTCCCACAAGACGCCTTGGTAAAAAGAAGCGCTCTCGATAATTAACCGGAGTTAATTGACGCACACACTGTACAATACATTTTGATGCGGTATTTCACGTTGCCTAGTTTGTGATTAGCTATTCTACTATTTTTATAAACTTTCTAAAAAACGCTTATCGACAGGTGCTTTAGTTCCAAGGCTACACTTACGTTATTTTTGCACATCTTGTTTTTCGAGAGGTTAGTGACTAACCTGGTGTCTGAGTTTTTAAGCCGCCTATGGGTCTCTGACTTGGCTTAACATGCCGTCAAAAAATATATAAATATGTATTTTTTTAACTACCAAGTATTAGATTCATAACTTCAAGCTTATATAGAAAGCAGGCTAAAAATGTTAGAAATCATAATTTGCATTAGGATAACGATATAGATTAAAAATTGTGACATAATTAAAAGGTTAATAGATACACGAGCTGTAAGAGATAAGAACATAAAAATACTTAATAGATTTTCTGCTAATCTCACTACAGATAACTTACGGATACGCTAATAAGCCCTTCGAACTGATATCCGTGTAAATTGGCTTATAATTATAAATGACGACGGCTCTACAATTTTCTGATATTTTCCGTACATTATGTAGGTCGTGGGTACCATGTAGTAAACTAATGGGAGCCTTCAAAGCCTCCTTTACTTTAACTCTTGTATGCAATGTCCTGAAAATCTAGGAATTTGCCTACACCAATAATATACTAGAAATATGAACCTACGACTTATATAGTGGCTTGTGATTTTATGCATCTTTTAAGAAACTAAAGGTTAGTTTCTTAAAATAAAGGCATAAGGTGGTTGGTGGTGGTTTTATAGTGTAATAAAGAATATTCTATCTTCTATCTATCTATATAAGAAATATTATTATTGCAATTTGAAGGACTCCTAGTATCCACCTTGCATGTTTTATATACCTAGTATTTCCTAATATGTTTAGGAAACGATAAAAAAGTAACCAATCTAAAATCTAATTAAGTGCTCTAGAAATAAGACATCGATCACAATCTAAGGTCAAGGTGCATCTTGATTAATGTCGCAATTTAATCGATAGACCAATCAGCTTCGTCAAAAGGTTAATTTACTACAAGTATTAGTTTATTAAAAACATCCGTTATAAATAAATCTATTTACACTTTTGACGTTTTGATAAGTGCTTACGTCAAAGTCTTTAGTGATGGGCAAATGTTGTCTGTTGTCTAGTATTTTTTGCTGATTAGTCGATTAATTAACATCGATGGTAGCAACACTTATCAGAATCGAATAGAAAAAGCTGAAATAATTAATTAAATTACTTATTTGCTATATCGTAAGAATATTGCTTGACCGTATTAATTTAATGATTTGCTCCTACTCGAGCGTCATAGGTAATTTAATTTATTTTATTTGAATATCATCACCAATAATCAGCTACCGGTAATGACGATGATCATTCAGTCGATATGCATTCATGGAGTTCATTGACCCAGTTAACGAACCTAACATATACTACTTACACTTATTTGACTAGGCCTGCTTTCCTCATATAGTTTTAATGAGACAGGTCTAATAACAGACTCGGTACGTCTAAATAATATATCGGTGTTTTATCGATATCTTAATACCGATAACACCTCGTTACGATGTTGATCGGTATAATTTGATTTATGAAAAGTTTGATTAACAAGAAAGGTCGATGGAATAGACGTTAATATGTAACGGTAATCTTTTGTACAAGGCTGGTGCTTAGTGATAAGCAAAAAAAAAAACTTTCTTTAAACATTTTATTTCCTATTCTACCACCTGACTCGGAGCTATGTTTAACAGATAGCAATTGACGGGCTATTAATAAAGGTTTTGATTTGCAACCTGAAATTAATTTAAGCAATTAAACGTTTTGCATTTCCAGTAAAACAGGTTGCATATTCAAACGTTGCATCTCTAATCAATTTGATTATCAAAAAAAAAATATCTTGCCAAAAACTTGGGTACAACTATTATGTTGCAAATATTGTTTTCTTTAAAATGTGTTCATGTAACATTATGATTTTGAAATGATTTCATAACAGATATTATAATCCATATCAACATTGACCAGATTCTGTCCTACCTCAAGCTTTGAGGCCTTTTTTTTTTTTTTTTTTTGAGGGTGGGAAATCATCAAATAACTTCTCCCGCTCTGGGCGGAGCGGGAGGGCGTGTCAGACTCTTACTGACTAAAACCCACCCGTGTTCCTTCGGTTGCCCTGTCGCCGGGGGCCACGATCTCCCTTTCGGTTTTCTTCGCAACCCCGGCAGGCATCGGTCCTAGTGGACCCCTTCAATTATGCTGACATCTCTTTGAGGCGCGCGTGGAACACAACGCGCCGTCGACCCGGGCCTGGTCCTTATCGGACGGTGAGCCACCCATTGCTCACCGCCCGCAAGCCCGCGCCTACGGTGGCCGGAAATCGCCCCGCGATTCCCGACGCCCTGGGCGTCTCCTCCTGCGGCGGTTAGGGGCGTGAGGGCGCGAAATTTGCCTCTCCCTCACGCGTTCCGCCTCCTCCTTCGCGAGCATTACCGCTTCGCAGAAGGAGGTGACGGCCTCCCATTTCCTCTCGCTCCGTACCATAGCCTGAACCAGGGCCGGACGCGAGAGATCACCGCCGCCGATCGCCTCCACGAGGACACGGCGATGCTCCGCCCAAGCTGGGCAGACCTCCACCGTATGCTCCACCGTGTCCTCCGGGCGACCCACACAATGGTGACACCCGGGCGTTTCCTCCCGCCTTATCCTGTGCAGGAACCTCCCGAAACAGCCGTGTCCGGTGAGGACCTGCGTCAGGCGGAAGGTGAGGACGCCGTGGCGCCTCTCAAGCCACTCCTCAAAGAGGGGTCTTATCGCCGCAATTGTGGCGTGCCCAGCGCTGGGTTGCGACAATCGCACTCTCCATGACGCCATGAGATCCCGCCGAAGCTCTGTCCGCTGAGCCGCGATTTCTCGCGGCAGCGGAGCTAAGCCCCGGCGCCTCGCCTCCTCGCGCCACTCCCAAATGTGCGCGAGGACCTTTGCCTCCAGATCCCATGGCGGTAATCCGGCAAGGAGGCTCGCCGCCTCGCAGGAGACCGTGCGGTATCCTCGGGCCAGCCGGATGGCCATGACCCTCTGGGACGCGTTCAACCGGCGGGCTGGCCGCAGCCTTAGTGAACGCGCCCACACCGGTGCCCCGTAAAGGGCCATGGACCGCACGACCCCCGCGTAGAGCCTCCGGCAGGAGGCGTTTGGATCCCCTAGATTGGGCAGGAGCCGCTTCAACGCAGCCCCGGCCCGCTCCAGTCTGGGAGCCAAACGTCGGAAGTGTTCGACGAAGTTCCACCGGCTGTCGAGGACAAGTCCCAGATACTTCATCGTCGACTCGACGCCGATGTGAACCCCTCCCGCCATTACCTGGGAACCCGACGGTGGCGCATTCCGAGGTCCATGAAAACCCATGGCCTCGGACTTGTGCAGGGCCACCTCGAGTCCCAGCTGCCGGATCCTGTCGACGATTGTCGCAACCCCGCGTGTCGCTAGTTCGGCCGCCGCCTGGTACGACCCCCCCTGTGCCAGGACCAACGTGTCGTCAGCGTAGCAGACGACGCTGACGCCGCTAGGGAGGTCGGCGCGCAGCACCCAGTCGTATCCGATGTCCCACAGATGCGGCCCCAGGACCGATCCCTGTGGGACACCGCACGACATTTCTCGCCGGTTCCACTCTCCTTGGTGACCGGGGTAGATGACGGCCCTGTCCGTCAAATAGGCCTCGACCACACGACAGAGGTAGGTCGGCATCCGGTGATACCGGAGTGCCTCCCTGATGCAACTCCAGGGCAGGGTGTTGAAGGCATTGGCGATGTCTAGAGACACCGCCAAGACGACCCCACCCCGGGCCACAGCATCCCCCGTCGTGAGGGCCCGCACGCGCATGATGGCGTCCACCGTAGAGCGCCCCTTGCGGAAGCCAAACTGGCTCTCCGCCAGATCCGGCCCCACCTGCACCAGCCGCTCGACGAGGCGGTCTGCAATGACTCTTTCAAAGAGCTTGCCCACCTCGTCGAGCAGCACGATGGGCCGATAAGCGGACGGAGAGTCCGCCGGGCGCCCCGGCTTCCTGATGAGGACCAGTTTCCCCGTCTTCCAACGAAGTGGGAACTGGCCCCTCTCCATGCATGCGCTTAGGAGCCCCCTTAGTCGAGGCCCGAGAGCCCCCAAGGCCAGGACCCAGGCTTTTCCAGGTATGCCGTCGGGTCCTGGGGCGGTATTTTTCGCATTCATCTTGCGTACCGCCACTCTCATTTCTACCTCGGTCACCTCCGGAGCATCGTCGTCGTCGTCGGCGGTGTGGTCCGCATCGGGCACCGCAGTAGGCGGAGCCATGGGCGGGGGAGCGTGTTCCCCTCTTGGGGGGAACAGAGCGCTCACCACGTCCCCCACAAGCTAAGCTTTGAGGCCTGATTTTCGTAATAATGGATAAGCCGAGAATGTAAATCAAACTACCTCTTCATAAAGTCCAATAAAAGATTCTGGAACAGCTAAAGACCATAATAGACATGTCATCCGCCTAGTTGCAGCAATGTATGCAGTTGCAGTCGATTGCACAAACTCAGCCACTGTAACTATCTATTATGAACATACTATGGTAGTCTTTGCATATTTACGTGATTTAAAATTAATTACTGCAGTGATTATGTTCTTTATGCGCATATTATTAGCGTGTTCCACAATTATAGTGTTGGCGTTCAAAATTATCTGCTCTTCTATTTCTGTTCATTATCCGGCAAATTGCATGTTTGTTAGAATTAAGATGAGTTTTAAATGCTAAAAGATTTTTGGTTTGGCTCTTCCTTATTTTTAATATGTTGCATTTAGATTTATCGCGGTCAATTTCTAGCACCAGCTTTAATACAATTGGAGTAGCAACATCAACATCTTTAAAATATGCATCCATTTTTATTAAGTAATGTTCTCCTACAGACTTAAGAAGGTTTTAGTAAGTTATGTTTAAAAATCGTGTCAGCCTAAATGGCTGACACGATTTTTAAACATAACTATCTTCCTATATATATTCCTTATATATTCCTTCTAAAACAGACACCAACTAAGTACTTTCAGTAATTATATAATGCATGAATTCGATTTCGCCGCATTTACTTCTCGTACATACAGTTTCGTCTTTTGGCATTTTCAATATGTAGGTAGTTTGTGTTTCAAACTCAAAGCATTTATTTCAAATAAACCAATTACAGGCACTTTTGAATTGTCAAGGGGTCGGTCAGTCAGAAAGATGAAGCTGGTTGCCCATTCCAAAGCGTAGTAGGTACCTATGGAGAAGAACGGGCAAGAAACTCCATGGACACTCTGTTAAATCACATCTTTGCTAAAGATTTCCTATTTCTACTTAAAATTCTCCAACTATGTTAACACCACAATTCCGCCATACCAATAAGACGTAACTTTCATATAAATATTTATTATCTTAATCTTTACGCAACTAAATAGGCTGGTTGCATGTAAATGGTCGCATTAGGCCATTCTGCCCATGAAATCTCCACTTTGGACCTAGCCTTGCCAGTCTGCCACCATTGCCAAGGTCGGTAGTCTTACATTCTAGATTTTATTACTACATTAGTAAGGGTGTCGTAAGAAACGACTAAGAAATGATGGTGAAGATAGCCGGCACTTAGCACTCTTAGCGGGTTGCTCGATAATTTTATATGAGTATCTAGTTACTATGATATTCCGCCTACTGACTTACAGTAAATTATCTAAGACTTTAGACTATCCATTATGGCAGAAGACTAAGAATTTTTATGTTAATTAATATTGAATTAAAAAAAGATTCGTAGATATATTTTAAAAAGCGCTTATTTCTGGAGTCCATACGAATACGGATGTTATTAGAACAGAAGCCCAAATAATTAGTAAAATCAATCTTCTAAGCAAACAAAACTCTTCCATACATTTATTACAAACTAGTATTTTTTACGCTTCACTTCCTTTTTAAGACATACATACTTTCGAAGCAAAAAACTAGACGTTCTGACAATGCACGCGTCCAAATGTAAGTGAACGAAACTATGCGATTGTATGACTAATACAATAGCTTCTTTACAATAAATTGGATACCCAGAAGCCCGTCGCAGTCAAGTGGATTATTGAGCTTTTTATGATTTGTCAGCATTGTTCAATAGGTATAGGTAAACATTAAAATAACAAAACAACTTTCTTTCCAACAATGATTACTACATAGTTGTAGTTTCCATTTGTTGTTACATTACAAGTTTGATTTACAAGTATTCATAAAACTGAAGCTTTCATAAATCCACAAATTCCGTTGACACTGATAGGCGTAAGTATAAAATCTTGAGCAAGAAACGAAACACCAGGGAAGCTAACGCTGACCTGCTCATACCTTATTAAGTTTAATGTCGACACAAAAACTGATGAAAACCCCCATACATAATGTACTTAACTGTAAATACATAGTATAATATACGTACCGCCTCTGTGAAGTACAGAAGGCGTTACCACTTTGCTGCGGCCAATGTGGCCGTCATAACGGTCCACGCAAGGTGTTCCGATCCCCACCTCGGCTGGACCACCGCTACCGAACGATAAACTGTACTAAGGTACGTACATACCTAAATATTTCGCGAGTTATGGCCACTTTGACATAGTTGCCCAGCCAAACTGCTTTAACAGTTGCAACTGCTCATTTGTCTCTCATATTGGACATTTGTTAAGACTGCATGTAGTACATAAAACGGATGCCCTTAAGACAATGCAAATCCGGGAAGTAACGGAGTATTACCGGTTAGTTTGCAAGCTTACATTTCAAATTTCTATCGCCAAAGGTGTGTCTGAGGTGGATTATTTTCTTGTGATGCCTCGGAAACAGAAGTTCTATCAAGTTGGTTCCCTATGTAAGCGTTATTCGTTAAAATTCTTTCTCTTTTCAAATCTTCAAAGATGGCCGTCGATTATGGTTGTGACAAATTAATTAAGAGAGATTGATGCGCACGCGCAGTGACGGACCTATTATGGTCAATTCGGTAACGGCACCTTGTAACGAGTGGGTAACGGACGATATTTTATTATGGCACGCGATATTCTGTAACCACTCAGAATGTAGAGCGAGTGATTTACTTTATACTGTTTTACATACGGTTTCGTGAAGTCATCCGATAGTTCGAAGTGTATGAAAATGATTTAGCAGGATTTGGATAAGCTTTTGCGGTTTTCAAGTGGTCATGCATAGTTTTCAAATATAAGCCACGCGTCGTTTATTTGACATAAACTTGTGAGACTTTAAATATTAGAAAAAAACTAACACCAATGTGCTCTGGGTAATTATAAAAAAGAAATCTCACTCAAAGCTTTTTTTTCTTCTATTTACTTCAAGTCTACATGAGTGGTATTTAAATTTTAGATATGGTGACTGAAATACATACAAGCGATTGAATTTACAAGCTTCTTTTCAAGCATTTTGTATTTATAATTTATATTAAGTTTAGTAAACAACTTATATTTAGGCACAGGTAGCACTAATTATTGAAGATATGATAATATTAAAGGTAGTGTCTATTTTGCAGTATTAGGTATATATCTACTAATGCATAATAACTATGTAGTTACAACTATTATCTATCTACCTCCCTACGTGCAGCTTCAAAAGCAATAGAATCCAATCAGGCCTGGATATACCATAAAATATTTAACCACAACAAATCCTAATTTAACAATCTTCTAAATTCGTACAATTGTTCACATTTAACACTGAATTTAATACTTAAATTCGTAATCACGTAACAGATATAAAATGATCATTACTATAACTTGGTAATTTGTCAGACAATGATGGGGTACTTACCTACTCTTAAAAGGAATCTATAGACACCTCTGTTTATTAATAAGATAATAAAAACATTGTAACGGTTCTCAGTATTCGCCAGAGAAGATAATAAACGTACGGCCAAGTAAGGTATATTTTCCCCCAAGAAAATATCGCTAAAATTACATAAGTAGGTACCTACGCTTTATGATATTTTATGGGTATTGATGTCTATAGAATAATTAATCTTAAAGTGTTAATTGGGATATATTGTGAAGCAACGTTTTCGAACGTCCTGTCCTTTTCAACACCAAAAACTTTATCGTAACTCCGGCGCAGCCATAGGCGTTCCTTGCTGAATTGCTAAAATACCTGTACCTAATAACTGTTGTGTGTGTACAGCTATCCTGCACTTTATTCATACCCATTTATAACGCAATGCTCGGGAAATAACACTTATCAAAGGCTTCTTTGCTAAGTAAAGAATATACTTAACCGTCAACAGCACTATAGTCAGCGACTTCTACATCATACTAAATGACCAATAAAGATGGTCGGCTTATTGATATGTCAATGTAAAGCCTAAAACACATGCAAACTGAAAGCTGATTATGAAAATCAAAAATAAAAGTAAAACCACTCGTAATTTTCATTTTATAAACATTATTAAATGGCATCAGGTGGATTTACTTGAAAAACAAACTGCCTCCAATTTATCATAACTAGCCACTAAAGAAATATTGTTTCGCATATTTATTTAACTGGCAACACTAATGTGCGATCACGTTTACGATTATGCTCGCAACACTAGCGGAAAGTCGTATGCGATCGGCGCACGCGCCTTGCATAATTTCCCTTCCCTGGAAACGGGCGAGCCCTCTTCTCACATCGTGGTCATTCATACTGCCTTTACGTATTTTATGGTCATTTAAATGTTAAAAACATAATAATTAGAGACTCTATTTTATTAGAGGTAACTAATTTCTATTTGAATTGTAGTTTATTGCATGTTTAGGTTTCTGTTGGTATATATTACAGTCTTGATTTTATGGATTTCTGAAAGCCTTGATCGATAAAATGCTGTCAATTGTTATGTTAGCAGCTGTGATTGGTAAGCAGAATCGCATTTGATTTGACATTTGATTTATGAATTTAAATTGGAAACCTGTTGTAAACTCGGATAATATTGTAAGAGAACGAAAACCTATTTTCAAGATAGACTTTTTGTAACGAAGTTCTTTAACGCAGCTTGCGGTAGGAATGAACTGCTATAAATCGTCACGTAACGAAAAAGCGTTATGCTCCATGTGACTTTCTCTCTCAAAGAAAAATAATGTGTAAAATTGATCAAAATCAAAACCTAAGATGGCGGCTGCAAAATTTTTCATTTTTTTATCATGGGTGTCTTTTTCATGGTTTTCGAAGGCGTTAAAGCAGATAGTGTCGTTAAAATGTAAATCCAAGATTATGAATAAAAATTGAAATGATAGAAATTTTTATTTCCAAAAATCTTATCCAGTAAAGTGAGACTCACACTGAATCCCGAGCGGACGCGCGACGTTCATAAAGTTTCTAAAAGATTGTACCTAAGTTCAAACAGACTGAGCAGTTGTGCATTCCTGATAAATCAGACGCATATCGTCACCGAAGGAACTAACCATGCGGATCATTAACAAGCACAGGACCAGTTCCATTACAGGACAACAGTATCATGGCACTAAACCGGAAAATTGGCCACACGAACAAAATGAAACATGACTGCTAGCCTTTAAGTCTTCAACACTTGAAAAACTAGTAGAGCCAGAGGAAGTAAAACAACGTACTCATTATAAAATTCCGTGTGTGCCGTAGAAATGGAAATGAGGTAGAATAGGAACGTAGCTACTAGCTAGACAAATCACGGTCTAGTTGTTACAAGACAAAGTAAAAGTCGGGTCGACAGACATCACGACTTTGTCACTGTGCAGTTCGCATACTAAATGCGATAATAATTGTTTCGACTGCCCCTGCCTTAATTTTTGGAAGTGGGTTTTATAGTACTGTGTTAGTTTTTGATTTTGTAATCATCATCATAATTTGGGTAGTTAAACTAAATAAATAATTAATTACTTAATTTTGAGTTAACTAAATGTTAATTGAGTACAGTTGTCCATAGTGCCGTGGGCAATCTCCTTTAGTGAGTAAGCCTTTTAGATGGCAATATATTAAAAAACACTGTTTTATAGTTCACGGGAGACTAATATAATTCCACTATAATCAACGACTTCACAATAGTAGGTAACTACAGCCTACAGTCTATTGACGTCCTTGCTAGATGAATCTTCTAGTTCTTCCAGTTCTATTGCCCTATCGTAAGCTGCTGCTAGTGAAACTTCATTCTGTCACATTATTTGATTGCAATCAACCGTAGACTAAAATTAATATTTTCTAAAATCTCCCTCTATTTTTATTTATTTTATAAAATCTTCCATTTTGATTGCGACACCGTCTCGCAATTTGCCTGTGATCATTGATTTGCAAATAGCCAAATATTTTGAGCGCACACGCATGTTGGAGGAGCGGAAAGTACTTGAGAATGAGATTCAGATCACGATGTGCCGTGACTTGAATGATAAACTTGTAACTACAGGTGATTAGATGAGAAATACCCGAGTGCGAAATGTGTATGAAAAAATATATTGAGAAGGAATTTTAGGAAACAATGCGTCGAAGCCTTGAAGCATTAATGCTAGCACCACTAACAAAAATAGTTTTTTATTGCAATAGGTTATCTTTATCTTACGTTCATAATTATGTAGAGACTTTTACACATTTTGACGTAAAACGAATGTACCTAAGCCTTTGTAAGCTTTTGAGACTCCCGAAAGTCATAAAATCGGATTGATTGGTTTGCATTAACTTTAACATCTTTCTTATTTTTATAGGTTTTCAAGTTAGTTGTTTCTGTTAAACGATAAATATACATAGAAAGTGTATAGTACTGAACATTTTTGTTTGATTTGGCACATTAAATAAGTTAATTATGTAAAACAGATAAATGTTTATCAAGGTTTATTACAACATTATAAACGTTGCTTAAAGTAAGGAAGATACGTTTAATTTAAACGTCAAAAATGTATGGTTAAACAGTCACTAATCAGTAGGCACTTAACTTTATAAATAACGTTTATAAATAAAGGGGTTAATTTGAATTCTCAAAAATATGGCAATTTTGTTTTGATTTTGAAAGTTGGTAGCACAAATTGGTAGAAATTCTATCATGGTGAATGCTTACGCGACGGCGCGGGGACACGGGCTCTTGGCCGAAGGTTGGCTACGCACCCACAAATATCAAACACAGTAATATAAGTTTATTAACTTATATCACTTTCACACATTCTGTTTGTTTTTTTTTTTTTTATTCCGAACCTATAAGTTTTGTTTTTCTCCATTTTATAAGTGTCTACAATAAAAAATCAGCTATATTAATATTTTGTTTGTTGCAACATGCCATGCTTTTAAAGAGATGTTTAAGATCTTGCTTAGATACGAAAAAGGGCCAAACACGTGTTCAAGTTCACAAAACCCTAAGACAATACAAGAAGCTTCTTAAAATTCAGTTAACATCTTTCTTAATCTCAGCTAACGAATAAATTGGCGCCTCACTCGATTAAAACCATAGATTAAAAGGCGGGATACCTGACCATCACTTATCGGGGTCCGCATCGCATATTATCTGGAACATTATTCTTTTTTAAAGTTTTATAGGAAGCTGTACTTCTGCTCTATGGCTGTGTAGACTGTCAAGCATACACCCTCATTACTACGCGGTGAGCATGCTTATTACAGAATATTAGCTGCCATACGTTGCCCTTTGCATTACACTGTGGTTTTTTGAATTTACTCAACTGTGGGAACTTAGAAGTTGTTTAGTGTGCGCGTAAGTAGATTGGCTAAGTATAGACTTTCGTGGGGACACGTCTAATGTTGTGACTCTCTCATCTTGTTATGAAACTACACTATGGGATCTTTATAATCTAACTTTCAGACTACACAATCTTCAATTTGCATCTTCTTCTTTTCGTGTGGTTAGTGACTAACCTCGTGTCAGAGTTGGACTGAGTTGAGTTGGGTTTGTAATGTGTAACACCATTTCAGTACTAATATTTCTGTAGTTACATTCTTGCACACATACAAACTTGGTATACGTTTAGCAATATTTAACAAACTATTTAATTGGGTACTCAATATAATAACGTTATAGACTTCATGAAGACAACTTTTACATTTCGAGGCTCCAACGAACTAACTTAGAAGCTAAGCGACGCTCCAAACATCATGTTTCCATTCCGTTCCGTTAAAAAACCAGTACTTTTACGGTAACTGTCAAATGAGATACTTTTAAACTTCATGATTACACTGATACAAAAATCATTTGAGGCAATTCACAGACTTTTAATTTAGTATTTTAAAATCACTACAAATATTTGGAAATCATGACAGGTTGGGTTGGTGTTGGATTGACCATTGTGCCTTATTCTTTAACGCTCTCAGGTTGTATACAAAAGGTTCAAAAAATTTCGTCGCGTTTGCATCAACACATGGCTTCGGCATAAAGTTTTACCAAAGGTGACAGCATCAGTTTACCTCTTAGTGCAGCCAAGGGTTTTACTCAAAAATAAATATGGTGGAGATTCATAGTTTCTTCACTTAAGTACTGATGTACGAAACTCGTCATTCATATTACGATCAAGACCTTTAAACCACAATAAATTAACTCACTCAAGACCATAACCTACAAGCACACACAAAAACAAAATACCACCTAACAAATTAATATTCCACAAAGACTTAATAATATTAAAAATTATTACTATCAGTCATACATTTCCTGAGTAAAAAACCAGGAAGAGTAGAGTAGCGTAGCTCTGGGCAGTTATTCGCACGCTCCAGTGACTGCTACTCATCGTACCATATCGCACCCGTCATAACCACGCAGGTTTTAGCGAAAATCATCTCTAAATACCCGCACTCTAGTACACTGGCGCTCCAGAATCATTGGCCCCCGGTAATTGCTCTTAAGTGAATGAACGGACAATGTGTATCGTTTATTGTATGTCGAGTATAAATAAGTTAAGGTAGATATTTTTTTTATAAACTGCACAAGTTTTAAATGTATTTTGGGTCTTTGCTCGCTTTTTGAACTGGCTAAGAAAAGATGTAGGTATGAAGGAATCAACTTCATACGCACTGAAATAAAATAGGTGTTCATAAAGAGGACGCCACACGGGATAAGAAGACGTTTGAAGTGTTAATTAGAGATGAGAGCAGATGAGCAGGGCTATGTTATCTGAATTTAAAAGTAAGATTCTACCATGATTCTCACTAAAAGGATTGGCTCATCTCCGTGAAAACGAAGGAAGAAGGCATATATCTTATAGTTTTGGCTAGAAATACATCTATCGTCCATATTAAAAAAAAGTCCTGACTGACTGACTCATCGACGCCAAGCTCAAATCCTTGGACATAGAAAGCTGAAATTTTCCACAGAGGTTTCCTTTATCATGTCAACAAGGAATAAGGAAAGATTTTTCGAAATTCAACCCGTAAGGGAGTAAAATAGGTGATGAAGGTTTGTATGGGAAACCCGCTAGTTTTGTAGTTTCTGAGAGATAATTTCCGACCACCACGCGGGGGAAGCCACTGGTAAAAGCTAGTAGGTAATATTTTCAACAGCTTTAACCATTATACTCGAGTGATTTCGTGAAAAGGGACGGAAGTATGTAACAGGAATTTGGGGAAGCGCGCGCTATTTAATTTGACCACTGAGCGCGCGCGGTGCTAGAGTTGGTTGTCAGATGGTACCGACCCATTTTCCGAGAAGTTGGTACTGTCGGCCAAGATGTCAGATGTTACACATTATATGCGACTACTGTAAGGGTATCTCGTTTTTTTTTTTTACAAACACTCACATTCACAAACAGTAGGCAATTCAAATATCTGCTCTGTTAAAATGTATTGCAGTGAGCCAATCACTCAACCACGGTACCACTCGAGCCATTTCATTTTTTACAGTAGAGTTACAATAAAGTCCAACTCGCTCGCAACCTTACCTCATCCATACTTTAAGGCAAATTATTTGTGTAATGATCATAAACGCAAACTTACAAGTAATTAATATAGCGGTTTCGTTACGTCTCAGTGAGGAAGCAGAACTTCAACACGAAAGTGCTATTACGATAGTTTACAAGGTTTCGGTGCATTACTTACAGCTGTAAGTAGTTAAACAAATAAATAAACATGTATGTTCAGCGAATGGTCGTATGTTGTGACTGGTGAGACCACCCCGAGACTGCACCGTGAGAATATGTCCGATTTTCCGCGTCCTGTTTAAGTCTTTTCAGCAAAGCAACTGTGAACCCCAGTGGAATTGAGTTGCTTTGTAGTTCTTTGTGAAATGGACTAAAGAAACGCACTGAAAATGAAGTTAAGCACACAGTACCTGCATTTATTGTTTTTGAGAAGTTACACCTTTACTCCACACAGGGTGCAGTCAGTGTGCGGAATTTCGTTTTGTTTATTGTGCTGCATTACATAATATGGTTACGAAATGTAAATTATGAATGTAATGTAAAATTCCAAGCTACATCTGTGTTTAAACTCTCAACCTTGTAGGTCGATTTGTTGATAACAATAGGATTTCTAAGTGATTTTTCCGTTTTTTGCGTAAAGAATTACAACTAAATGATGTCTCATTTAAATATTGATGAGGAGCAGCTCTAATTTTATTTATCATGTTTATAGTACATTGATGTGTAACACTATTAAATGGAGATGAATGTCCATTGAATGGGCGGAGCTGTTAACAGTTAAACGCCTCCCGTTGACAAGAGTAGGTGTTTCTTGTACTACTAAATATTTAAAGATACTGTTATTCACAAGTTGTTTTATTGACTTAATTTTGCCTGCGGCTTCGCCCGCGTGGATGTCGGAAATTATCCCACGGGAACTTACTATCGAGATTAAAAGTACCCTATGTTTTAATCCAGGCTATGGACCAAATTAACATTTGTGGTGCCAAATTTCATCAAATTTCGTTCAGTCGTTTTTGCGCCAATCCGGAACATATATGCAGACAAACAGACAAACGTACAGAAATTCAAAAAACCGGGCAAGTGCGTGTCGGACTACGTACAATGAAGGGTTCCGTAATCGGGATGAATTTAATCCAAATACAAACTTAACATTGTAGTTGAAATAGATGTTCTCCCATGCATTCAAACTTCAAATATAAGTTTGTACACAACGTATTGATAGATTTACCATGTTATTTTAAGACCATAGACTTATTATAAGTTTTCCTGTAATCTATGTGTGAAATTAATGTATTTTTATCTTTTCTCAAATGTCTTTAAATATATTTATTTTGAAATTATAAAAAATATATATTTGAGATCCTCGTAACAAGCCTTTTCATTTTCATGTCACCCGATAAAGTTTGAAAACTTTTTTTTTTCTTATTTGTCCCCAAAAGTGACCCCATATTCAATATTCATTTATCTACGTTACACGTCCGTATTTGGGTCACGGAAATACATGTGTGTACCAAATTCCAACTTAATCGGTTCATTGGATCCGGGCTGTGATAGACGGACAGATAGACAGACAAACACACGAGTAATCCTATAAGGGTTCCGTTTTTTCCTTTTGAGATAGGTACGGAACCCTAAAAACTATATTTTTGGCATCAGACTCGTTTCCGCAAGTCGCGGTTTTAGCAATAACATTATTTTTTTTAATGCACAGTTTTGAATTTGTTTTATTTTTTATTACGGACGCTTTTATCGTTCTGCATCGTTCTCACATTTATAACTTTAACATGAATGATGTAACCAATATTTTGTAAACATATTGTGATTTAAAAGAGTGTCCGTGGAGTTTCTTGCCCGTTCTTCTCCATAGGTACCTACTACGCTTTGGAATGGGCAATTAGCTTCATCTTTCTGACTGACCGACCCCTTGACAATTCAAAAGTGCCTGTAATTGGTTTATTTGAAATAAATGCCTTGAGTTTGAGTTTGACTTCGTTAGTATTTTATAATATGCACTTACTTTTACTTTTTCCCTCATGTTAATGAATACATAATTATTATACTCTTTTAATTCCCCAATTTTCTATTTCAGTGTGAACACCGACCCCTACAAGATGAATGCATAAGGTAAGACCCCACTTGTCTTTATCGAAGTATAAAGGCTCTTTCTTTCGTCGCGTGTCGCGTCTGTTTGAAAGAGCCTTAACACGAACTTATACAACCGATTCATCTTAGTGATAAATATTAAACATCGCATCGCATTACCGATGCTTCTAATTGTAAGTAATAATATCGAGTTGATCGCGACCGTCGCGCCGTTTGCCACGCGTCGACGATAATAAAATAGATTAGATAACTTGAAGAGACACTGTTCTTGTCTTTATTTAAATATTATCTTATAAATATTTGTGTATTAGTATGTAATAGGAAATGTAGGTAGTCTTATTTAAATGGCCAAACGGTGTTTAAGGTAATCCCAACGTACGTTACTCTAACGCTGAGGCCGAGATCTATAAACGTTAGTTACCACGTACTTTTGCTAAGCGTTATTCCTGTCACTTTCGCACAATTTTCAAATTCGAATTGCAAGAAAGAGATGGCACCATGTCTAAGCAAAGCACGTGCTTATTAACGTTTATAGATTCATAGACGAATCTAAGCACGAAATACGCTTCCATCTGTCAAAATAGCTAATATCAAATTTCCAACCAAGAGTTTCGATCAAGCTATATATATCACTTAGAAAATGGTTCAAGCTATCCCTTTTAACAAGATCACCTATAGCCAGTCCATACACATAGTTTACACAATATCACCTTTTGTTAGAATGTTGCTCTTCTCTTGATGGATTTGCATCTTAGACTTCTTCGTGAAGGCCATGTTTACAACCAACTCATAAAGAAGTTGATTGTGAACGTGTATCATGCTGAAATCGTCTATGGATGTGACAACACAAGTTGAAATTGAAATGAAAGTTGTCTTGAGCGAAAAATTATCTAGGGCTGCCGAAACTTTAGACTCCAATGCGGGATGCATTACACCTTTCATGCATGTTCAGATTTATCAGCCGTTTTAGACAACACGTCTTAAAAAATACGAAAATACTTTTTGCCCATCACGATTATTTTGCCAAACCTTGACATTTTAGTGTCAAAAATTTAATAAAAATAAATTGCGTGTTTTTAAAAATTCAATGCAAGAAGACCGAAAGGGTCACCTTGATTTAATTTTTGCAATGTAAAACTATAAGTACTTGCCCTGGTACTTTCAGTAATTTTATCGCCCGCCGTTGAATTAATATTGTGTGCGAACATCTTGTTGCGATGTCACCCTAAGATGATAAGATAATAATACGCCCTGTTAGCACTACAGACGTAGATATAAATTATAACTGTTAGGTCAGGGTTTCCACAAGGTGCTTATAGTGTTAATTATTTCAACGAAGTTTCCTATAACAAGGAAAACTGGGCCTATTCGATACGGTACCAAGAGTTTTTCTAATATAAAAGAAAACTAGACACTTTGTACCAAAGTCAAAGTCAAAGTCAAATCATTTATTTCAAATAGGCCCATGTATGGCACTTTTGAACGTCAACATTTACAAAATAATATAATTGATTCTAGTCGCCCCGTACACCGTCCCCGCCCCGTATACCGTAATACCTACCACTTTTCCGTCCATTTGACTCGATGTTGCGCCTCTAGGTACCTACTTGTCAATTCTTGAGAAAGCCTTTTAAGGCATTTCTAAAAACATGTAGGTACATATCTATTTATATAAAAATCAATTGCCGTGTTTTAGTCTCGCAAAAACTCGAAAATGGCTCGACCGATTTGTTTTTTTTTTTTGTTGTGTTGTTCGCCTCAATACTAGGGTGGCTGAGGAAAAAAGAAAATTAGGAAAACCCAAAGGAACACCTGAAATTTTGTCTTACGTGGTACGAAGTTCACCGGGTCTTCTAGTGGTAAATAAACTTTACGAAAATGATAGGTAGATAGATAATCCATAACCATCACATTACAAATGTCATCAGAACTTGCAACCAGTTTCCATAAAATACGTTATGATAGAACGGAAAATGACAAGAGGCGATCTAACCGATAGCAAAATATCAGAGTATGCGAGGAATTTAAATGAGACGCGATTCTATCTCGTAAATGATGTTAAGTGAGAAACGTATGACAGGCATGCCAATACTGATTGGTTCTTTGAAGTAAGTAACATTGAAGACATGCGCCGGCTTCTAGTATAACAAAGATTGTCACAATTTGATACAGTGAGTTCCGCAACTCAATGAGCAAATAAAACTTTTTGCTATCGATGCCATTTCCAGATTACAATAGAGCTTCTCCTTGTTTACGGCGGATAGATTGATAGATAATTTATTTATTTAGTGCACACAAAAGCATGATTGAATAATGACAATATTTATGAACACAAAAACGAATACAAGGTGCAAATACAGAAAAAAGACCTATCTGAGTGACACTAAAGACTATGACATAGACGTGGCCTCAGGAACCCTGTGGTACTCTGGAGATGAATTTGCATAGCGTCTTTCTAACAGCTTAAGTTGCAGTTTCCGATAATGTCTCCATTGCAGCATTGTGGTCTTAGTGCCATAATTTCTATGTACCGAAAGATTATCCCTCCTGTGCTTGACCGGTCAAACATTGCTTAATCCCAAATAGTCACAAATTACCTATAGTCATTAAGATAACCACAAACACTCATTGGGATTGGTTTTATTTATGTTGCAAAATATTTAATGGTTATTTGCACTATCCGGTTCTGCGTGGCCTGATGACCGATTGCTGTGCAATATAAACCTGTATCTTCGATAGTGACCAGTCATCGATTGAGCTGAAGTATGCAATCGTTTTGACAAACAAATTGAGATTGTAAATTATTCTTATATTTGACATCATCGTAATAACACCTATTATTCCGACAAGGTTAATTGCATGAAATAGTAATTTTTTTGGCTCCAATTTTTAAGGATTGCCTCGTTGTTTTAGTGGTCGCAAGCGCTACTGCTGAGCATCAGGTCCTGAGTGTGATTACCGTGTCGGGCAGTGTTATAAAGTTTTTCCATCTGGGATATCTCAGTGCTAGCCCGTAGTCTGGATTGCCCGGTTGATGTCAATAGGCTTGCCATGGAATATGACATGGGACTTAAACATAACCGGAAAAATGTGTACTGTAGATACACCTCCACTTATTTTATGATTAGTTTTCTTGCCACAGACTCAGCCACGATATACTACATGAATATTACGAAAGATGTCATAAGGATTAAAAACTTGGAGGAAATTTTCTTTTCCTTTGCGACTGACAGCCAGATGTTGGGATTACAATCACCCAGAGAAAATCTAAACCCAGACCGCTTACCCACAGCCTTTATTCGCAACCTATTACTAATCTAGATAGCGACTAATAAAATAGCTAATTGCACGTTACTAATGAAAAGCTTCTACCAACAAAGCGAGGCCTATTCCAACGTTAAGCTTTACATAAAGCTGACAGGCACTTATATTAATACCACCATGTAATCGCTGCCTCATTGTTCAGGAGTGTGAACTGATAGGTCAATGTAGAATTATGAATGAGTGCCAAGTCATTTTGTACTGAGATAGTATACTGGTTGATTTGAATATGTAGGAAAAAATATGAAACTAATAGGCATATAGGCAAAAGTGGAGAGTGTGAGTGTAGGGTCATAGAGTAAGTGGAGAGACGACCTTAACGAGGTGGTTGGAAACGGCTTAAGGCAAGAGGCCGAGGTTTGAGTTAAATGACTTACGATTCGAGAAGTTATTTTCATCAGTGGACTGCTAAAGAGCAGCGCCTCAGCCTATACTGATGTTCATTTTATGTATGTCGCAGTGAGATGGTTACAGCCGTGATATAGTTATATCCCTGGGGATACAGCTGCTTATATACCGTAATATAGTTAGTTATATAAAAACGGTTCATAATGGTCGGAGTGCCCTAATAGTTATATTACTAGATCGTGCTCATATCATAGTTATATTCCTAGTAAGACAGTTACGAACCGGTTTCATATAACTATATTACAATGTTTGTTAAAAGCACGACGCAGGATAAGTACCTATCCTGCCGGGGTTGCGAAGAAAACCGAAAGGGAGATCGTGGCCCCCGGCAACAGGGCAACCGAAGGAACACGGTGGGTTTTAGTCAGTAAGAGTCTGACACGCCCTCCGCTCCGCCCAGAGCGGGAGAAGTTATTTGATGATTTCCCATCCTCAAAAAAAAAAAAGGATAAGTACCTATACAAAAGCAAATAGATATAATAATCTGCACCTACATGAAAAACATAAGTACCCAAAATAAGATTTTATGAAACTAAATCTTACTTAAATATTGTATAAGTAAATAGTTAGTTAAGTCGTATTTGTGTGAGCCTGGAATGCCGGACCTAACATTTCCAATTAGTTGTATTACTATTCAAATTACAAGATCAATATAGAAGTGTGATGAATGTATAACAAGTTGGAATTATGCTTGAATGAATACTTAATACTTATTACCATGTTACTTGACAAATGTTACTGACTATGAATAGACAAAGGCCTATATAATACAATGATAATAATAATTATACTAGCTCACCCGGCCCGGCTTCGCACGGGTTGCATTAAGAACTTATCTAAAGCGCACCTACCTACCTACCCTACCCTACCTACCCTACCTACCTACCCTACCCTACCTACCCTACCTACCCTACTTACCTACCCTACCTACCCTACCTACCCTACCTACCCTACCTACCCTACCTACCCTACCTACCCTACCTACCCTACCTACCCTACCTACCCTACCTACCCTACCTACCCTACCTACCTACCCTACCTACCCTACATACCTATCTACCTACCCTACCTACCTATCTACCTACCTACCCTACCTACCTGCGCTCCTACCTACCTACCCTACCTACCTACCCTACCTACCTACCTACCCTACCTACCTGCGCTCCTACCTACCTATCCTACCTACCTATCCTACCGACCTACCCTACCTACCTACCCTACCTACCTACCCTACCTACCTACCCTACCTACCTATCTACCTACCTACCCTACCTACCTGCGCTCCTACCTACCTATCCTACCTATCTATCCTACCGACCTACCCTACCTACCTACCCTACCTACCTACCCTACCTACCCTACCTACCTACCCTACCTACCTATCTACCTACCTACCCTACCTACCTATCCTACCTACCTATCCTACCGACCTACCCTACCTACCTACCCTACCTACCTACCCTACCTACCCTACCTACCTACCCTACCTACCTATCTACCTACCTACCCTACCTACCTGCGCTCCTACCTACCTATCCTACCTACCTATCCTACCGACCTACCCTACCTACCCTACCTACCTACCCTACCTACCTATTTACCTACCCTACCTACCTATCTACCTACCTACCTACCCTACCTACCTGCGCTCCTACCTACCTACCCTACCTACCCTACCTACCTACCCTACCTACCTACCTTACCTACCCTACCAACCTACCCTACCTACCTATCTACCTACCTACCCTACCCAAGTAACACAGTCATGCTGAATAAAGTTTGAGTAATAGCGATCCGCGAAATTATAAGCTGAAACTTTTGTCTGGATAATGTCTGAGTAAACGTCTATTCAGCTGTTATTCAAGCAAATTGGGCACATTTTTAAATGCTTTAGTTTGTATAACAGCGATGTAAAGTCTGGGTAATAGCTTAGTAATGGCCCACTTAGCTTAGTAACATCTGAAAAAAAGCTGATATCTCTTTTATACAGCTGTTATTTCATATTTATTCAGACAAATGCATATGGATATTGATATTCAGAAATTATTCAGGATTAAGTTTATTTGCGTAATACTTTTCAAACAAAATTAAGAGTTAAGTAGTAAAATAGAAAAAAAATGGTGTGCAGTGAGTATTTGTTCTGATACTTCATAGTTCAGCTGCATTAAATAAAATCAATAACGAGGTGCACGGTAAAACTGAGAATCGATATAAGTATATATTATTATGTATGATAACCATGATACACGTCAAATATTACTGCGCAAATAGTTTTATCGTGAATAGCATATGAATTATTTGAACATTTTTCACGCGCCGCTTAGTAATCAAGTTTAATGATAGTAAATGAGACATAAATAATGACTTTTAGAAGTGACAAAAGTACTGAGGATAAAACAGCTAATGCTTATCTTTCAAAAGTCATTAAATAAATTATAAATTGTATTTTTAACTGTAATTAATTATTAAAATAAGGCATTTGATATACATAATGATTCAATAGTTAACTTAAAAATAAGTTTTAATGGCGATTCATTATAAGCTGGATAAAAGCTATTTTACAGCATAACTCTGAATAACAAGTCCCGCCTTTCTAATTATTAAGCTTTTATTTAAGAAATTGTGATTTGGTAATACAAATATCTGAATAACACTTGAATAAGTTACTAAATATGATTGATTATGCAGCTATAATTAAATGGGTCCCTAATCGGATCGCATTTGCAAAATGCGATCGACCCATTTTCACAGGAAAATTAATTGATTGACCTATTCATAAATTAAACCCAGAAAACTCTGTAAAACTTCTTTGAAAATGGTACTTTTACAAGTAATTGCGGAATAAGAATACATCATTCAGCTTCCTTCTGTGTTAGTTAGCTATAAACTACGACTTTATTGCCATTATACCGAAGTAAGCTCTATAAAGAACCCAGAAAACACTTTTATACAGTAGCTGAATAATTGATAAAATGTGGAACCTTATGTGACATGAAGACAAAATAAAAACGGTTATTCAAAATCAAGTTTTTAATGGATATTAACTACACCATTATTCAGAAGACAGCTGCTTAGGACACTATTTTACAGCATATAGTGGTTTCATAAGCAAAAAGCTGAGTAAAGTTTGTATAATTATTATTAGATGACCACGTTAATTCAGCTACTTATACTATTATACAGATAAATGCTTACACAGGCACTCTTTTTCAAATAAAAGTCATCTGTAAGGCTATAGGCTTAATAATGTCTATGTTATATGCGGTATAGAAGTTATTACTAAGCTTTAAGAAAAATAGTCAAATTAATACAACTTTTACTAAGCTTAAAGAGTATAAAGGCCGAAAGAGAATATTATTCAGAATTTGGCTCTTTCAATAGCCTCTTACTCACATGTTATGTAGCTTATAACCTATAAACATTTGCGAATTGCTATTACTCAAACTTTATTCAGCATGACTGTGTTACTTGGGTACCTACCTACCTATCCTACCTACCTATCCTACCGACCTACCCTACCTACCTACCCTACCTACCTGCCCTACCCACCCTACCTACCTACCCTACCTACCTATCTACCTACCTACCCTACCTACCTGCGCTCCTACCTACCTATCCTACCTACCTATCCTACCGACCTACCCTACCTACCTAGCTACCCTACCTACCTACCTACCCTACCTACCCTACCTACCTACCCTACCTACCTATTTACCTACCCTACCTACCTATCTACCTACCTACCTACCCTACCTACCTGCGCTCCTACCTACCTATCCTACCTACCTATCCTACCGACCTACCCTACCTACCTACCCTACCTACCTACCTTACCTACCCTACCAACCTACTAATCTGTCTCGTCTCTTTCTTTTGGGAGGTACTACTTCAACGCATTGAAACGGCGTTCAATAAAATAAAGGAGGTAATACGACTTCGTACAACAACTGTGGAAATAAGAAATAGATGTCGGGCCTGCATTCGCAATAGCGGCCAACAGTTTGAGCAGAATATGTAAAAATTATGAAATAAATGTTAAAAATGCGATTATTTTTTATTTCTAGTAACCCTCCTCCCCCCTCCCAAAAGAAAGAGACGAGACAGATTTTACCTTATAAGAGTGAGATAACAGATTTTATGAGTTTTTGAGGTATCATTTAAGCAAAAATATTTTTTTAAATCATAATTTGGAATTTAGTATTTTGTGACTCGATTCACAATTCTAGCGAATTCACAAAGTTGTAAAAAGATTTTTATGGCATGTGGCACATCACTAGCAAGAGAATAGACTAGAGAATTTCTGAGGGAGTTGGAAGATCCCGGTTGCTTTTGTATTTTTTTTATAGCCATATAAATAGCTGTAACATGGACAGCTTTAATTGAAGTCCGAAACTTTGCGAGTTAATAAAAAAAAAACTACATGGCTAATTTCACTAATTTTGAATTTAAAAGTACTGTAATACAATACACATCTAAATAAAATTAAAATTCAGAGTCTACGACTTACACGTTTTTTTTAAATTTGTACTTGAATGTAAAATTTGGGTATTTTTTTAATAAAACAATAAAAACTATAAAAAGTCAATGAAAAAAAAACCACAGGGCATGAGAAGTGTTTAGGGGTCTGAAAGGATAGCAGGTGATCCCCCCAGTCGACCATTTCAATTTGGCACACGATGCACCAAACACCCTGTATACCGGGATATCATAAATGCAAAATTTATAAAAACATTTTTCGTCATTTTTTTTTCGTGAATTTTTCCAATGTTTTACAGTTATTACAGTTATTATCCTATTCTGGAAGAAGACAAGTCCAAAAACACAAAAATCATAAAAATTGGTCCAGCCATTCTTGAGATATAAGTGGTGTAACTAACACGACTTTGTTTTATATATATAGATTATATTAAAATATCAGATCTTGTGATTCTTTTCAAGATTGCCAATGGAACAACTGGTGCTACCAAGTTGTTACACAAAATCGGGCTGCGAGTGCCGTCTGTATTATTGCATAGACCTCATTTATTGCACACCCCAGTGGTAGCCACTACGTACTCGTACATGATGAGAGCGAGTCGCATGTAAAACGCAACCTGCCAGGAAGCTGATATCGATATTTTCAATACTAGTGTTGCTAAATTGAAGAAAATTTTATCTAATTTCTTATTTGCGCGTAAATTTGTTATTTTGTTAATGTTAATTTGTTATTAACAAAATTTTTCTTTTTTTGTTATACAAGGTGCAGTTTTGGATCTGCAAAACATTTTAGGAGGTAATTATGTAAGTGATTCTCGACCCGAATCAACAATAAAATGGGCAGGTATTTTTTTTTCATTTTATTCTTATTTACGGAAATCGGTTAGTGTGAACTCCCCTTTTTAAAACGCGACCAATCTGTACGTGTCCTTAAACTGCGCTTTCACACACACAAACAAACGCAACCGACATTTCTTTCATAAATCCAAAGAACCAACCACCGCCCGCTCCCTCTCCCCCGCCACGCCCCCGCGGCCATCGCAAATGCATAAATCGGGCCAATTTATTAGTGTATTTGATGACGCCGGTATGTGCATACGCTTGCAAATTCCGCCCCTCAAGTGCGCCTTCGATTAACGGTCGGGATAGGTACTTACCTACTACCTAGTTGTAAAAATGACGGGCCAATACTCCAATGTAGAGTTGGTGGAGATGGTCCGCTTGTATGCCATCAGTGGAGACAATGTATCTCGAGCCATCGAAATGTTCGCGGAGTTATTCCCCAATCGGCAACGTCCCTCACACAGGGTAATGCTGGCTGCTACGCAGAGACTGCGCGATCATCGGCAGTTCGACGATCAGTGCTTTCGACACAATAAAAACGAATGTGTTTGTGTTACGTAAGCTGAAGGAAAATCAGCAACGTTGTGCTAGACTGTGCCTGGAGTGTGACGGTGGAAACTTTGAACAATATCTCCAGGTAACATAAGTAGGTAATTTATTTATTTATTTGTACATAGACAATAATTTGTAAATACGATGTTAGCTAAATCAACTTGATTAGTGTAAATAAGTTGATTTAAAATTTTTAACTACGCCAAAAATACCTATCAGACAAAATGAATCACCTAAAATCCCTAACACATGGGTACCTACCTACTTAACTAGCACAAATTATCTTGATGTATTTCTGTCGGTCCTCAGCCCGTTAAAAAGTAGGAAGGAAAATCTTAAATCTACAAATAAAAACCGTCCTTGGGGCTGAATTTACCTACAGAGCGCGCCGACTGCGCCGAGTACCTACATGCCTTATTATTATTATTAGGTGCCTACCTAAATCCCGCGCACGCGCTCGCGATCGTAGTTTCACAATTGTGCAACAGGAACTGCTTACGTGCTTTGTAAGGTTTATTTATCTCCGCCTATCATTTTATTCATCAGCTGATAGGTAACTAACGACGCCAACGTGATCTTTTTTTGGCGCAGTTGTATCTAATTCCTACTATTATTATTTATCGTAATAGCCCAGTGGTTAAGGCTTTCTCCTCTCATGCATGAGGTTGCGGGTTCGCAACTGAGCAAGTACCATTGTGTTATTTTTTTAATTCATAATGATGTAAGTACTTTTTAAATTTATCTAGGACATCATTGAAATCCCGTGTTTCGGTAAGCACTTAATTAAAGCCTTTGGTTCGAATTGATTTGTAGCTCTCGGACGGTCGTTAGGTACCACACGGGTCGGTACGGGTCAACGACCTTACAGCCCTGCCGTATGGTCGTTGGTACGGGTAGTCAAAAGCCAGAAAGTCAGACAATTAGTCTAACATATGGGTATCGTGTTATCAAGTAACTGGTTTGTTGAGGTCTGATACGCAGTCGCCCTACGTGATTCACTGGCACTCCATTGTAGTGAGCTGCATACAGTTAAACTGAAAGCCGACCCTAACATAGTTGGGAACAGGCTCGGCAGATTGGCCACGGCATTGTAATGATGCTTAAAAATGAGTTATTATTTAGCGAAATTTAAAACAATAATGTAGGTACATTGTGATTTTCAAATTCGAACTACATCTAAGGTAAAATTATTTGCTATAAGTTGTTGTAGCTACAACAACTTGTACAGATCGCGGCACGTTGGTTGAATCTTCGATGCGCAGTAACAGATTTTCGAGTCTTAATCGAAATGCGGTATGACGAGCATCGCGGGGGCTCCCCGTAACCATAGCAACGACCTTCATTTTAGTTTAACGTACGTGCCGCGTTCGTTTCATAGAAATGTGGGCGGAGACTCGTACAGGCTGACGTCACTGGTCATCGCATTCACGCACACAGTGACATGACGCGCGATACATCGCAATGGGTGATTCTGTTTTTTTGAAGAGGGTTATTAAGAGAGTTATTCTGAAAAACAATAATATTGAAAAATCGAAAAGAAAAAGTATTATTGATTATTGACTTGGTATCGTATTGTTATATGATTATTTACGAGTCTCATAACAACCTCCTAAAATGTTTTGCAGGTTCAAAACTGCACCTTGTATATAGTTTCATAAATTTTTGGTTGTGTTCATATGATTTAAGTATATACTACATGTGGTAACTTGTAATTGGCCATATTTTGTTTAAACCATTATTTACTGTATCTGTTTAGCTGTAAATTTTCCTAAAAATGAAATAAATAAATAAATAATCTAGCAAGAATCTGGATTTCCAATTTAATACATTCGATTTCATTAGATACCTACATCATGTCGAACTTAGTATGACTGAGAGATCTGTCAGTTTTAATCGAGATTTATTAATATAAACCAGATATCTTTTTAGAATATGATTCTAGAAGTTGGTGAGGTTTCATATCCTATATGAGAAAGAGGTGGATTTAAGTTAAGAAAGTGGAGAAAAAATAATTGTTGCAGCACCCTTCCCACTCCTCGCCCGTTGCAGCGAGGAAGATTCTATATGCTTAGATGAGATACAGTGGAGGAGCTGATGAATGAAACGAAATAATAAGCATAATAATTATAACTCTTAGTAAAGACTTCTTACTTTCGGGTCTAAGTTGTTTTGACAACAGTATAATTGATTTTTGACCCTTTTGCATGCTTTTGATCAACTCCATACTAAGAGAACCTGTTATACCGAGTCAGCCACCCTTTAATCCCTCAAAGAAATTCACAAACATGTTTTTAACTAACTTCCCATTACATCAGACTTAAAAACAAGTTCTAAAACATGAATTAACAAGAATGTAAAGGAAACAACTAATGATGCAGTGGAGATAGCACGTTGTAACAGAGTATTATTTTAATAAGTATCTGACATGCACGCCATGCGGGGTGTAATTAGTTGCTAAGCAGTAGCTGGTAAACAATTATGTGATAATTTTGAAGTGAGATTGCATATGGAATATTGTTTAATAATTAGAGTTCCTAAAATTATCATACTTAAGCATATATGTCACCAGCTGGTCGTAGGTTCTCCCAATTTATTTCACTGTTTAGTACAAATTCTCAAGGATTTATTGTTTTAATCATTTATAGAGTAACAACAACACGGTTATATATTTAATTTCCTCTGCAGACCATTTTTCAGATTATTTTAAGTTCAAGCGATCAAAGAATGCAAATGTAATTATTCTTACTTTACTTACCCAACAGACATATTGCAAAAATGTTGTCCCTCGAATATTTGTGGGACAAAACAACGATGAAAAGGTCTTAAATTAGGTGGATGTATATCTTACAAAGATGCTGACTATCGGAAGCTCATAATAATCGTAATAGTAACCCGCAACTTCTGACATCAATGTACAAGGCTATAGCTTACGGCTACCATCGTAAGTTCATCGCTTTATGGACCCCAGGCATAAACCATAAATACCATCATGGCCAATAAAAATTGTAAAACCATATTATAGGTAGGTACGTAACAATGTTGCTAAGCAGTTTATTATGCTCTTGGGATATAAAGGAGGAGAAATATAATAAGTATCTAGTCATTTTGATCGTCTGTGTAATTCTGAAATTAAAATGAAGAGGTCTTAATTATAACTATAATAAAAGTCTACAATGAAACGAAGTGTTTATTTAATTGGATGAACAGGAGTAGAAAAAGAATACGATAAAGTAGTAGGTACATAATAATTATTTATTCCTGTACCCTAATTACGTACTACACGAACAATAACAATCTGTTTCGATTTGAAACAGATTGTTAGTCGATTACTTCATAAGTTGGAAAAAAAAACTGCTCAACAACGTAAATAACGCAATGAATGTTTGAACTGGCAAAAAGGAAAAAAAATTGTCATTATCGTTTGCGAAAATAAGTTACGCAATTGTACTGTTCTTGATCAGTTTGCTTATTGTAATTATCGTACTGTAAATGTAGATTAGCATAACATAACATCACGCCTGTATCCTCCCAAGGGTTCGACAGAGGTGCACTTATAGTACACCCAAATTTTTTAAGTTATGTTGAAATCCCATGTAGTTGGGGGCCAGCCTATTGCCATCAACTGGGGACGAATCTAGACTCCGGGCTGCTACTGAGATATTCCAGATGGAAAAAAACCGGCCAAGTACGTGTCGGACTACACACAATAAAGGGTTCCGGAGTTGGGATGAATTTATTCCAAATACAAACTGAACATTGTAGTTGAAATACATGTTCTCCTATACATTCCCATTGAAAATGTAAGTTTGTACGCACAATATTGAGAGATTTACCATGTTATTTTAAAACCATAGATTTCGCATAGGTTTTTCTGTAATCTATGAGTAATACTAAGTATTTTTTTCAACATTTTAGTTCCAGTAGTTTCGGAGATAAGGAGGGGAATGGTCAATTTTCATCGAATTTCTTAAATATCTTTAAAAGTATATATTTTAAAATTATAATTAAAATCCTCACAACAAACACTTTCATTTGATATGTCACACGGTACTGTTAGCAAAACTTTTTGTTAAAATTTTCTTGTGTGCTCTTCAAAAGTAACTCCTATATTCAAAATTCATTTATTTACGTTACACGTTCGTGTTTGGGTCACAGAAATACATATATATACCAAATTTTAACTTAATCGGTCATTAGATTCGAAATTGGCTGTTTCAGACGGACAGACAGACAGACAGCCACACGAGTGATCCTATAAGGGTTCCGTGTTTTTCTTTTGAGGTACGGAACCCTCAAAACCAATAACACATTGCCTGACACAGGAATCGGACCCAGGAACCGAATCCAGGACCTCATGGTCAACAGTAGCGCTTGCGATCATTAGAAGTAGGTTAGGTATAACTATAATAAGTCAAGCATAACTGCATAAGCCACCATCGTAAGTGTGTAATATAATTTTTACGAGGCCATAAATGTACCTTTCATTTACTTAAGCACCATAGTTAGTAAGTAAATACTTAGGCTCATAGGCTCAACAATGTGTTCATATTGAGTATATAGATAGTGCATCTCATCCATACTTATATTACATTTATATACAACGTGTCGCTACAATGGCGACATTAATCTAACACACGTGCAGGGCTAGTGGCCAGAAATCATATAAATATGATAAGAAAAAAATAATTTGTTAATTGAAAAATTAAAATTTTCAAACGCTCGCCGACATAGGGCTCTCCCTTTCCTTCAATTCGCCCTAATAAATAATAACGTTCAATGAAATTAAAATATCTTCATAAAAAGAAAACGCTAATCCGCATACGTGTGTTTAATTAATCTCACCATTAAAGCGCCACGCTGTATAGGGTGACTGGTAATTAGTGACCGATATTTAAACACGTGACTTTACTCATCATTATGAACAACTTTTACTATGGGACCTGAAATCTCGAAAAAATAATCAGTTGTTCCCTACATTTATGTTTGCATAACTCGTGGAAATAAATGAAAGGTATACGGATAGGCCATGACCTGGGTTTGGACATAAGATACTTTTTATCCCGGTAGCACGTCCCCGTGGGATAATTTCTGACATCCACGCAGGCGAAACCGCGGGAAGAAGCTTATTACTTAGCTTAGCCTATAACTGATGTAAGAATCTTATCGTCTCATTTTTTTAAAGTGAAAACTTCTTTATACGCGTTGGGCATTTTTGAGATGGGAAAAAACAATTGAACACCATTGCGACACACCGTTACCGACACCTCATTTTTGTAAACGCGATTTTGCTCTTTATTTATATTACGTTAAGGATCAATGTTCTATGCAAGTATTTTCTTGTTCAAGTTTTCACTTCTGTCGGCACTCCCGGAGTGCCACTCTTTTTTTTTTTTAAAGTAGCCTTGTTACCTACATTATAATTATATCTAGAAGGTAGGTACTTCCTTCCATGAGCCTTGCTTTACCCGAAAATTAATTGGACATAAGAAAACAAACCATTTATCAATAGGCTCGATGAGATAAGAATCACTATAAATACTCGATTCATACTTTTAGTTAAGATTCAGTGTATTTTCCGTTGTCAATATTAGCTCAGTCATTCGATATCCCCGCTCGATAGATTCATAATAAATTAGCTTGTTTACTTTAAACAACGCAAGTGGCACTTAATATTCTAACACCATTTCCAAAAAATCAATAAAGTATTTCGCTTTAAATCCTATCTTAGATAAATAAACAACACAATTTAAAGCTGTTTTCAAAGAACGAATAATCAGGTGCCATTTTACTTTCTTCGTGACGCGCTACATTCCTTTTAGCACTTTTTTCTGTAAAAAGAGCGTCTCGAATCGTTTATGGCGCTTGTATATCCTCCATTAAGTACAGTGCTGACCATTACGCTACAAAGGCAGTGCGGGATGTAAGGCTGTATCCAACCGCAAATAGCTGGCATTATCCCCGCACGGGGCTGCGCACGCGATCAATGTCATACACATCTGTCATGGCGACGATGTGCCGACAATCAGCGTTCCAACCAGCCAATAGAATGTATGAGAAATGTTGTAAGGGATTTTTACGACAGTATTTTGTTTTGTTTCAATAGGTGCCATTATTTTGAGTCACCGAGATCAAAATAACTCAAATAGATAATACGAAACTTGAGAGAATCTTAACGCAATTTTCTTGCAGACTATGAAATCCACATCAATCAGCATTTCTCTGTAACACTACACAATTATATCGTAATCGCAAGTTACAATAAAGCAGAAATTCCAATTAAAATATCGCGCGTTTTTTGCAACTAATGCGCGTTTGATGTGGTCGGTGTGTTGCGGACCGCGTATCGCGCGCAGATGACGCACGCGCCGTGTGCCTGACGACTCTGCGGTATGCGGTTTTTCACATCACCTATCTGCCGCAGACAATAATTGAGTAACATGCAACCCTGTCACAGTACACGAGGCGGGAAAGGAAATGGCTGCTAGAGATGCATCGTCCGCATATCTCGGACTATTATTATATACTTGTCTCTCATTTCCTTAGTAATCAGCAGCTTGTAGATGAAGGGGCATTTTTCTGCTTAATTTTAGGTCTTTCTTGACAGAAAACTTTATAAATAATACTAGTCAGGCAAGACTGCCAATTAGATCATGTCATTCTTAAAGGAAACCGACTAATTACTTAATTTAGTTTCTGGAAAACAGTAACTTGTAATTTTAAACAATAATTATCCATAGTCATTGCGGAAACTGCATTTGCTAAAATGGATATCAATGACTTAGTAAAACGTACTGAAATGGATTACACGCTTTACAAATGTCGATTCTGCAACTCATGAAACTTACGCTCTGATGCGGAGTGTATGAGAGCGTAAGTTTTCATGAGTTGACCTCTTTTGATAAAACTGATTTAACCAAAACGAATTTAAAACATGTACTCGTAAACATTAGATTACTGTGTATAAAGACTGTCACCACCTGTTATTCTGTCACACTACACGACAATGTCACAATCGCCTAAAAGATTTTTTATCAGCTGACAATGAGTCAGCATGTCTCAAGTTTGTACCAGCCTGTCTGAGGTGGGTCAATAGTCATGGAGGTCAGAAGTCATTTCATATGGTACAACGACCAACTTTCCTGGTATAATTGTTCTCTAATAATGAAATCGTAGTAATCGATCTTTAATAGCCGTTTGATCAACGATGATGATAAATCAAACTAATCCCAGTACTTGTGAGCTTTACAATATTAAGTAAGGTTTTTGCCGTTTTGATTAGAGATTCATATTATGAAGATTTTCCTCGTAGTTCATTGATTAATGACACTTTCTTATACGTATAAGGTGCGCTTGCGACATTGTTAGATGCTCTTCCTGTGAACACGTTACCCTGAGTGACAAACGAACAATCATTAATAATAGAGTCTGTTTTTTCTAGCCATTCAATTTACATTGCTTTTACGGTAGCTTTGAAACAAATTACCAGTTCTTTTCAATTTTCCTGAAATGTAGAGAACGGTTTTAATAACCACTAAAGATTTCATGGTTGAAAGCAATGAGAAGGTAAATAGTTAAAAGTGCCGTACGTTAATTGGCTTTCTGTAATTTATGATGATTCAACAAAAAAATTCTAATAATACAACATTCCGTTTAGCAACTTCTGAAGAACATTGTATACGATTACAAATTAGATCTTAAATTACTGGTTTTTGATACATTTGCCAACTTTCTGCATATAAAGTTTTTACTGCTACTATTCTATGAATATTTCAATTTCATTTTACAACCAATCAAATGTAAATATCGTGCAATTGTTTTAACATAGCCTATCAATAGTCTATTACGAGTAGATGGCGTGTTGTGAATCATTCTTAGAGGCTGTCCCTAGCGCCTTGTCGAGTGCAATTACGGGCCGATCAAGTGCGCTGTGACAGACGAGGGAATTGCAGCAAATTGCAAATGAAAGAGCCGTTTGCGCACATACGAATGCCTGGACACCATATGCCGTCTACATTACCTATGATTGTGGCATTTGAGGCAATATGAAACTGTTGCGGCTTTCCCCGTCGCACTAACGTACTACGAAGGCGACATTTAAAGACTTCTGTAATGGAAACGAGAATACTTTCTCAGTTCTACATGTTTGCATTTCTCGCCTTTTTACGGTCTGTCTCGAGACTGCATGAGAATGTATGTATTTATATCGTGTTTTATAGCCCTGCGTGAGTTCACACGTGGCCCAAACCATACGTGTCTAGTGAATAAGGAACGTAGACAAAATGACATGAAACTTAATTTTGCACAATTCACTGCAATAAAAATACTGACCTGAAATATACTTTACCATAATTAGAAAAAAACATAATTAGTGTTTATAGCAAGTTGTACTGTTTTCCACTTCACTATTATTGATCAAATAAATTATATATTTTTGGACTACCAGACGTTGGTGTCCCTTGTAAGATCGTAATATATTTCCTTCGTCAAGAGAGTGATTCCATGTTGTCATGGTCTTTTTTGATTTTTAGGTTCCGTACCTCAAAAGGAAAAAACGGAACCCTTATAGGGTCACTTCGTCGCCATCGTTGTCAGTCTGTCAAGACCCTTTTTCTCAAGAATGCGGGAAGGAATCAAGTTGAAATTAATATGAAATACGTAGGTCCATGATTCCTTGGAGCTCTTAAAAAATGAAGCTTGTAGTCAACGCCATAAAAAATACGGCCATTATGCAATATAAGTACCCTGTAGGTTTTGATTTATTTAAGAGTATCAAATCTTAAATAAATCAAAACCTACAGGGTACTTCCCGCTAACCTAGAATCATGAAATTTGGCAGGAAACAAGGTCTCATAGCACATGTAAAGGAAAAAGTCCGAAAATAGTTAATAAGTAGATTTAACACAAAAAAAAATGTGATTGCAAACTTACATTTGCAGTTGGAGAATTGACCGTGAAGTATACCGATGTATGGAAGAACACGTTTTTCAACTACAATGTTAAGTTTTGTTTCTAACTACGGAACCATTCAGTGTGCGTTTTTACAATACCTACGATACTCATCAAAGGATTACAGTAACTGTATTTTTTGCTTTTATAAATTCGACATTATGGATACCTACGCAAAAACTGTTCCAAACACCGTTATAAACATATAAGGTTTAGTACTTACAAAAAAGATGAAAAAGAAAAGATACTTCTGTTAAATCGTTACGGATAATCCTAAATTAGGTTTCAAACCTAACTGCAGTCACTTTTTATAAAAAAAAGTAATTCTAGTGCCTCATTAGGATCCTAAGATGGTGTTTTTCAATATTTAAAACATAATCAAGCTTTCAAAGTTCCAAAGCCTCAAATTCCTGTCCGTTACTCCAAACACAGGGCCGTCACTGAAGACAATCATAGCATTTATAATTTCTTACTTTATCTTAAGAACAAATTTCTGTATTGTTGCTCTATCGTTTTCTTAACAAGGTTTGACAATATTGTTCACAGCACAATGGCATCGCGGCGATGATGCCCCACGATACAGACAAAGACTAACACTGATTGTGATGGTGAAACCACTGGGGTCAAGGTCAAAACCTTTCAAGCTTTACGATATTTTTATTTAGCACAGTTTTTGCACGATCAATGCGATAAATATGAGATTTTATCGTCACACTTAGCAGAAGAGAATGCTTTAGGAGACAATGTTCAGATTTCTATCGATTTGTCCGTTGTCAACTCCTCGGATAAGTCTTCACTTCCATATATAGAATTTATGAATTATTTACTCTTTTATTTCACTGTGGTCATTTCCGAGAAGAGCATGCCGATACATACATACGAAGTACTTTTATTATACAATTCGATTCTAAAATGAAAGTGTATAATATCATAGACATTGACATATACAGTAACTTTGAATAGAATTTACTCTCGACAGTTTTCCGCCAAACAAGCCTATTATGCTGTTCACATCCTTACAAGGAAACCGCATGTGGAAACTGTGGCTACGAATGAAGAACTTGTATCGAAATACGTCAACGTACATATTAGCATTTGTAGCCGGACAAATGAAAGTTTTCCATAACAAGATTTATTCAAGAATCTCGATGGGAAATATATTTGTATGTGCATGATTTCGTGATTCTGGAAATGCGTAAACAATGTAAATTGTTAACTTTCATATTCTGGTTTAATGTCAAGTACCTATTAGGTAAGTTCGGAGAGTTCACGCAAGTGCTTGACGCACAAGATACTAATGCAGTTGTCCATTGAACACGCATTGATAATGCTGACACCGTATGGGTAGACTGACCGCAAAACTTGGAAAATCCTGGTGTTTCTTAAGAAACGAATTCAACAAACCCACTAACATAACCTTTCTCTTTGATGATAACAAGGCAAATAATAACTTTCTCAGTTCAATCGACAAACAAGTTTTTCAGAACATTCTAGGGCTTAATTTCCTCCTATAAACTCATGAGTAGTCGCGGTAAGCGATGGTTAACCACCACGCGGATACGATTAAGCCTCTCGCTTCTATCATACCTAACACTGCACTTTTTGCCACTCTTTAATAGCGGTGCTAGTCATAACAGACGAAACTTCCGCACGTCAGTTGTCTCATTAACATATCTCCAAATGAGCGATGTTCTCTTTCTTTTATGCTTATCAAAACAATGGATAGATCTTCGTAGAGTCTGGACTTTGCGTCTATGTTATAGAACTCATTCAATTTCACACCAACATAAAAAGTTTTGTCTAACTTCAAGCTTTTTGTCTCACGTAAAGATTAATGACTGATTTATGGGGCAAATTTCTTGCACTAAATGTTCGATTTAAAGAAAAAATTCTATGAACCGTTGATGAGATCAGCTATATAAAATCAATCATGACCATTCTGGATTAAAAATAAAAACTTAGATGGGGATCTAATTTGTGGCACGACGCCTGAATCCAAGATCCAGAAATTCTTCCACACCATTACCGATCCTTAAAACGCATCTGAAACAATTTACCAGTACGTGCACTTTCTGTCTACTTTAAAATACGGTACTGGAAAAGAAACTCTCTCCGTAAGTCCGTCTTCTGTAAAAAATTGACGTCGAAATTGTCTGTACCTGAAGCGAAAATCGGGTAACAGTCTGTCCAGTGAGGCGACAAAACGTTTTTACCGCTCTTGGAACACAGTAAGCGCATCGGTCTTCGACTAACACAATAATGAATGCGCTATTGTCTCTGCCATTCAATCTACGCATGCTTGTTTACCGTTGCGCGTTTAAATTAATATATTTCGGTATATATTTTATGGGATTGACAGGACCTTAATTGGCGATTGTCTAGTATTGAAATGCCAGGAATCAAGTGTATCTATAATGAATTCACTTCATCAACTGATTCTAAGGCGTATAGTAAATACAGAAAAGAAATAGCTGCAAGATAGACTACAGCAACAGTCCGAGATGTTGATTAACCAATTAATCTAACAAACAGTAAGACAAATGTGTTAATTAAGCGTATAATACTAGCTAATCTAAGTAGTTCGTATATCGGCGGATCATTAATTACATCGGCTGTATCTAAAAGATGTGTGATAAGTGCGACCAATGAACATAAACAAGATGATGTGTCCCGAAGCCCACGACTAGACGGTTCATCAATCAGGCGTAATGGGCAAGATACTGTAATGACGTTACCTGCGTACCTCCCATTTGCATTGGATCGAGTCGAAGATTGTAATGAGGTAAATAATAACATTGTTGCAATCTTTTTTGCGGATATTGTGGTTGTAAGATTTGCAATTCATTTTCAGTCCTTTATGGATAGGTGAGCCTGGTAGGTTCGTAAAACAATAAATTGAAGACACGATCACTGTAAGCCGTGTCCTAGTCTTAAGACTTTATAATTTTATACAGAAGCTGTCTGACAGCTTTTGGGTCTGGTTTTGCAAAATATAGAGTGCCCAAAAGAAAAAAATACTATCTATTCATATTAATACTCATAAAGAAACCAATAATAATAAATCAACAACTAATAACTTAATAAATTCTACGGATGTACAGCAAATTACACCTGTAGGCCTGTACCTACAACTGTCACAATCAATCTGGGAACTTTAATGGCGGCTCAATGGCGACTGATTCGACGTTTCGAACTGTCAGTGTCATAATGTACTACGATGAGCTATCGATTCCTTTAATTATCTGTTGGATTTTTTAATTGATTGACGTATACATATTTTAGAGAAACGTTTTTGATTGATTTTATTTATGAAACTTGTAAACATTTTTAATGCATTGTATTACTTTGTAGGTAGGTAATTTTCTTTTTATTCATTTTTTATAACTGGTAGTAAGCTTGGTGATTGACACTACAGAGAATAACACTTCTGTAGGTGTTGTGCACGAGAATTTATTAATTTATTGAATAGGACTTTGTTATGATTTCTTTTATCTTGGTTCCCACAAAAACAACTTTGTACTTATAAAATATAATAAAGGAGAAAACGTAAAAACTCATCACGTGTTCCTCATAGCATACGGAACAATAACTTAAAAAGTGTTAATTAACGACCTAGGGATAGATAAAGCATTGTCTTAACACGCTAGTTCGTATACTAACATGGAGCAGACATAAATTACTCAAGCCGGTGTCTCGGTAATAAAGCGAATGCAAATTATCTCACTCGATACAATCTAAAGACGGGTAGGTCGGTGATTTAGATATAGTCATTAGTGGGTTTCATTGAGATTTAGCGGTAACACGCCGGTTGTGTTTCAATTGATATGTTCGAAGTACGAACTAATTTTATTAGTAGGAGTAAGTCGATTATGTTTTAGTAAAATTTAGATAAGTAATTAAATTAGTTGTTGCGATTAGCTTTTTAGCGTATTAGTTGTCTTAAGAATTTAGTTCGTGAATTTTATTTTGATAGGTAATAGGTTTTGCCCGCGGCTTCACCCTAACTAACTTGGTGTCAGAGTTTTAAAGCCGCCCATGTTCCTCTGACTTGGCTTCACATGCTGTCAAGAAATAACTCTCAGGCATGCCGGTTTCCTCACGTTGTTTTCCTTCACCGTTTTTGAAGCAAGTGATAATTAAACAATACTCACATGAATCCGAAAAGACAGAGGTGCGTACCTTGGGTTCGAACTCGAGACCTATGACTTGGCAGTCCATCGGTCACACCGCTAGGCTATCACTGCTATCATCTGCATGAGGTCAGAAATTATCCTACGGGAACGTACCACCTCTAACCAGATTAAAAAGTATTTATAAATATGTTTATATTGGCGTTTATTGAAAATAATATAATAATTATCACCTCTAAGAAATGAGGTAAGAAATGCTATGATTGATTGTATGTTTTATTAAGACTTAATTAATTGGCTTTTGTTTCCAATGACAAGGGAATATAGTTAAAGTTAAGTTATTTTCATTTTACGTACCGACGCCGCCGTCTTCTCTATCACAAATAGTTTTCTCGATTTATTAGCAAGTCCCGTTATGCTGAAGGGATTATAAATTAATATTTAATCGTTCAGTCTTGGTCATAAAATGCTTGGGTCGTGAGAAGATAACAACAATGTATACTTCGCCTCATTAGGTACTAGGTACAATCCGTATCGAATAGAGGTAGAATATTTTAGGCTATTGAGTCTGTGGCGACATCTACATCGCCACATGCAAACAACGCATCACACTGACGGCACGCACTGAAAATCAGCGCTGTGCTGTGGGTTCCCCATAGCACTGCATCATGCTGAGTGGAAGCCTTCTTGTCACAGTCATGTCGTGCAGCTGCCGACAAATTTCTGTTTCACGCTCGTGATTTATTATGTACTTTTTGTTGTTTTCGTTTACTCTTGTCTTTTATGTATGCACGTGTCTCTGTGACAAATAAGCCTATTTTTCTTTCTTTCTTTCAAAATCCTGCATCGCGCAAGCAGAGTTTACCGCGCGACGAGAATATATACAACGTCTCAACATCAATCGTTGGGCAATAATTGCTCACGAAGATTGATTTGGGGTCAATGAACTGGCACGTATATATTAGTATGGATATGCCTCCGGGATTTTGAAATTATCAAGATTTTTTTAAGGAATCTCAAATTTTGTAATGTGTAGAATAATTAATACATCAATATGAAGAAGAAATGTTTAATCCCTTTGCTGTTATTGCATTGAATGCGAAAAAATATTAAGAAGTATAAAACTATATTTTTATTAATTTATTCAAGAATAGTAACAATTACAAGCAGCAGATAATATACTTACAAAAAATAACTACTAAATTAGTCGTATTATGTAAGTTTCGAATGGACGCACAACAGTAACATTCACTTTATTACTTGATAAATAAGAAAAAACAATTTTTAATGTTTATCCATTTTATAAATTTCTTATGTAGTAGTTTAAAAATCCTTACCTTTACAATATTTGATTCAATCCCGTAAGTACTAAAATGAAATTCCGGTAAAAAGGCATATACATGTTATGATTTCTATGACTATTCATGATGCGAGTACGTAAAATCAATCTACCTACTCCGATCACTGATGATGCAAGAACTTTACACCCTGTTCCTCATACATCTATAGGGAGTCTGTAAAGCAAGCACAGAAATACTGTCGCCATTTTAATTTCGAAAACGAATTCGAAAGCTTGACTATTAAATCGTTACAAACTGAGATATATCAAAAGGCCGACTCACGGCCCTATCAAATATTTCTATTGCTATCAATATCAATAACTTCCCTTTGATTTTTAATCTGTATGCGAAATCACGGCGTAGCATCAGCGAGCTAGATATAGGAGCAATGAATTTGCAATAAACACGACTTGAATAAACAAACAGCAACAAACTATAGCCCTGCAACTTTTTGTAGGTTATTGCTATCAATAACGGTTGCTTGTTATATTGTTCAGAAATTAAAGGGTCCCCGAAATGATAAATTGCAATTATCAGTTTTTAAGAGATTGATACACATTGGTGCGCAAATCGATCGTCCACCAAATGCAATTGAAGCATTTGACAATATTACTGCAACTGCATTTGATCGTTTCGGGAACCCTTACTAATTTAGTCAATATACAAGTCCCCTGAGGGCAGTGGCCTAGACAAAGTGACGTTATAATATCTGCGCTAATGATGATGGAAAGTCAAAAATGTATGGAACAGACATACTTACCTAAGCTGCCGAAAAGCGCATACGAAACGCCTTGAAAGCGATTGCCAACCTAATTTTGTCGACAAATTTTAAGTAAGTATGTCAACTTGTTTGGTCGTTATGTTTTTGCCAACCAATCAGAAATGCTCAAAAAAAGTTTGACAGCAGCTTTCCGGTTTAGAACTTAACCATAATTATGTAGTTATAACAATGTAGGTAATGGTTAACCTAAAAAACAAATGGATTCCAAGCTATGAAGAACTTGACTTTCTAGCATGTCAAATGTCAACTTAAGAACAACAGGTTACGAACAGGTGAACATGTCGAGCATGTTCCAATTAAGAGCTGAACGGAGGCCATAAGTCGAGGCACGTCGACGCCTCGCCGACGCCTAACGCCTCGTTTGTGTTGTGCACTTGTGCTACCGAATGTCGGCCTACTTTGTTTGTGTGACGGCCCGTCGCCTCTCGGCCTTTTTGATGAATTTGACGACGCGAGTACTGTGTGTGAATAAAGACGTTGTTTCATATTTATGAGATGCCCCAACAGCGGGTTTTGTATGAGCGGATTTAGACATTAACACCTTTTTTGGAAAATGTTGTTGTGTCGTAAAGATTATGCGGAGAAAAGGTAAAGAAAGACTGATATATGTATTATTTAATAGTTACGATGAAAGAAAACCATTGAATGGATGGTGTTAAGACTGTTATTTGCTCTTTCTGCGATATTTTATTGCCATATTTTGTGTTTCTTTCAGTGCAATTGTGTTCTTGAATCACATTATGGTCTAAAGATTTTCACGTTTATGGTTGTCATTATTATCTCCGTCTTCTATGTAAGTAATTATTTTATCGTATCACTTTTTACACAGTGAATCGATCAATATAATGAAATGATTGAACACCCAGTAATCGGATCAATTAAAACGCATGCCAGCGATTAAGTCGTGGTTATCTCACTCGCCCGTCAGACCTGTCAATGTTGTCATTATTCAATAAATTTACTTAAGGTGGATCCGCAGTGGTAGCCAGCGGATTTTTTTTTTTTCGTTTTTTGCAATTTCAGTGTCAGGTTCTACTTATTTTGATCAAAATATGATTCACAAATATGTATTTACAGAATTATAATCATAAGAACCAATAATACATATCACTGAGTTAGTTTTGTTCCTTAAGAAGAAATCTCTAATGGAAAAGGACTTACTCGTATGTAACAAAAACGCACGAGTTCATAATAACTTCGTAAGTGACAATGGTGCTGCAGCCGTATTGTCAATTGAAGTGTAAATATTTTATAACACATAACATAACATCACACCTTGTGTCCCCGAAGGGTTGGCAGAGGTGTACCATCGGGGTAACGCATATTTAACCAATTTAGTTCGTAGGTTCCTTTTTTGTTCGTAGGTAAGCGTTACTATAGCAGCCGAGCGCTGCAAGCAAGAATAGTCCTTACAGTGTACATATATGCGTTTCTTCGATAGTACATATAGTCCCACACTTCGCCAGTTATTTTTAAGTTCCATGTAATAGGGGCGAGCCTATTGCCATCAACCGGGCACAAATCCAGACCCCGGGCTGCTACTGAGAAATTCTAGATAGAAAAATTATACCAAGTTATTGCAAAACACTGACATAACGATGATTAAATATTTTTAAATCCGCTACAAGTGTAAGCGGATACTAAATATCAAGTTAACAAAATGTTAAGACTCTAAAATTCACGAATAAATTCTAATAAAATAAAATGATGCACTTGGTGCTATAGCCGTATCACAGACGCAATAAAATATAAGAAAGAACTTTATTTCAAAGCTTTCTTTACAATATTTTATAGTCGATTAGCTCCGATATAAAAATTACAATGTTATTTATGCTAGAAGAAATTTTATAGTTGTTCTATCAAGAGAACTATCGGACGCACATTTCAATAGTTTTATTTTGTCTTTTGTTGCTTTTAGTCGGTGACCGATTTTTATTCAATATCTAATGTGGGTTATCAACGGGGTAATTGCGTTATTTACTGTCGTACGGACAATGCCATACTCGTACATTTGGACAATCATTGCGTATCTATATATATATCAAATAGTTAAGCAATTTCCTTTAAAATTCTTTCAGATTCTTATTTAAAGTGTATAACGTAATTAAGGAGGTGGTTCTATTTTTGCCGACTTTAGTCGAAACTTGTATCGATCGTCTGCAATGCCTCTAATACGAAATTGACAGACGCTCGTAAACTGTACAAAAAACTAAAGTTATTTTTCTATTTTAGAACATACCTACAACAAAAATAAAAAATAAAATTTCTTAGTACCTAGTTAATGTGTACAGAGCAGCGTACTAGAAAACTTAACTTAAGGGGGATGCGCCAGGGTAGCCCGCAACATTCAAATCTTACGTTTTTTATACGGCTGAAATGAAGATGATGATGATAAGTTAGTACTTCAATCAGCCCGGCTTTGTCGCAACTATGTTGAGGTTGGCTTCCAATCTAAATGGTTCCAGCTGAATACCAGTATTTTACATAAAGCTACTGCGTCAGTGTCAGGGTGAATGTTGATACAAATATGATTCACGACCGTAACAAATATGTATTTATATGTATACTGAATTGTATATAAATATGTATACTGAATTATAATCAATAAATTCAGCAATACATCTGCTTAAGTTAGAATTGGGCTCAAATGTCATGATTTCATGAAATAGTCATTCAATACAATAATATGAACTTAGAGGGTTGGATTGCTGATTCTAATGATAATATTTCTGTAAAGTCATATCTGTTACGGTTGCGAATAACATTTTAATCAATATGCAACCTGACACTGCCCAGTAAATTACAAAAAACTAAAAAAAAAAAACCGGCCAAGTGCGAGTCAGACTCGCGCACGAAGGCCTCCGTACCATTATCTATAAAAACGGCAAAACAGTCACGTTTGTTGTATGAGAGCCCCCATTAATTTATTCTGTTTTTTAGTATTTTTTGTTATAGCGGCAACAGAAATACATCATCTGTGAAAATTTCAACTGTCTAACTATCACGGTTCATGAGATACAGCCTGGTGACAGACGGACGACAGCGGAGTCTTAGTAATAAGGTCCCGTTTTACTCTTTGGGTGCGGAACCCTAAAAATGAATATCGCGGGGTACCTCAGCGCATACCCCTTAAGTAAATTCGTGTTGTTCCCTTCTTCGTTTGTTTGTTGTCAATGCCCACCGTTTAACATTCCAACTCTAATGCAAACGATGCATTTTACACTGTAATGATTGTGTAAATAAGTTTACCAAATTAATTCTAATACGAGGCGTTACAATGTTTGGCTTTCGCGTTAACCTTTAATTTACTCTCGGTCAAAGTAAACCGCAGACTAAGTGGTGGTTAGTGTCTCATTAAAGACAGTTTAACTTCAATTTGTTTCGAGTTTACATAATTTGGAGGCGTGACGAAATTTTGTTTTGTCATCGAAGTATTAAAATGTAATTTGTCAGCCGAAGTGGTCAAGTCAACAAGATCTTTTTGATTTATCGGCTTACTTATAACATCTACAAAAGGTCGTGGAGGTGGTTATAGTAATCGATTTATTTACAAGATTTCGGCAACATTTCGGCAATCTATTAAGGGGATGTGGGAGAGGTAATTTAAATGACCACCAAATGACCCTATATAACTCCTATGCAAATTTCAACCATTTTCGCGTAATTTGACAATTTATATTTTATTTCATTCATTTTAAAATATTAAATTACTCGAAAATGGTTGACATTTGCATAGGGATCATAACGGATTATTTGGTTGCAAATGACCTCTCCTACATCCCGTTAATGGATTGCCGACATATTACCAATAACACTGTTTATTGAAGTGTGTCCACCATCGACAACTATCATTTTAACTAAAGAGTGACTTCTCTTTAATTAAGTTAGAAAAGAGGCTTTCAGTAAGAAAGTGTATATCGATTTATGATTCCAATAAGTGTAGGTAACTAAATGGATTTCTAAACGGTCAAATGAGAATGCTTCAGGATATCACCTATAATACATTTCATTAAGCTCATATAATTTTTCAGTGTGCTTGACGGCCGTAAATTTTATCACAAGTAACTACTTATACATTTAAAAACCTGAAAGGAAATCAAATCAAATAATCAAAAGTTCATTTCAATTTTGTATAGGTATCGTTAGTTAACTTCTTAAGAGCTTTGCAAGTAAATTCTATGAGAAATGGTAGCATCTAACTAGATGCTAACCAGTTCTCATAGAATTTATGAGGGATGCAGAAGCAAATTGAAATAAATTATTTCTTTGACGGATACAAAACTCTGCCTTCCATCTTTTCAGTTTCTTATTATGGTCGCTGATAATATAATTTAATTGGTTATGACTCAGTTCGCCGGGAGTTTCTCGGATTGAAAAAGTGATTATCGAAAGGAGATTTTATGTCTTTCTGGAAACATTTTTAGGGTTCCGTACCTCAAAAGGAAAAAACGGAAACCTTAATAGGATCACTTCGTTTTCCGTCCGTCAGTCTGTCAAGATCCCTAGATTTCTCAGGAAAGCATGGTAGTATCAAGTTGAAATTAATATCAAATACCTAGATCTATGTCTCCTCAGAGCTCTAAAAAATCAAGCTTCTTAGTCAAAGCAATAAAAAAATACGGCCATTTTTGTGACATATTTTGATATTCGCAAATAAATCAAAATCTTCAGGGTACTTCCTGTTGACCTAGAATCATGAAATTTGGCAGAAAGCAAGATCTCACGGCACAAGTAAAGGAAAAAGTCCGAAGATTGTTATTTTGTAGTTTTATGATTATTTTTTTTCGATTACAAACTTACATTTGCAGTTGGAGAATTGACCATGACGTATATCGATGTATGGGAGAACATGTTTCTCAACTACAAAGTTAAGTTTGTTTTTGGTATAAATTCAAATCCTTTGTGCGTGGTCCGACACACACTTGATTGGTTTTTTAAAAGATACCTTGGCTCTTGCGTTTATACAACAATCGGTTCGTCCCTTACGATTGGAGTGAATGATAGCGTGACAGTTGATCGGGGAGAATGGAAGAAAACGTGTTGCGTCTACCCCACGTAACATTGGCCAAGGGGAGGAAAATGATGATGAGGCTCGACCAAATGTGGGTGTAATACACCTGTCTCAACTTTATTAGAGCAAAAAGCATGATTTCAATTTAAAATATTTTTATTTAACATAAACCTACAAGGGCACTTATGAAACGTCAGAATGTGCACGGTTCCAATTGGTCGTTTCCTATGGAGAAGAGCCGGCAGGAAACACCACGGTTTCTCTTTTTAAAACATAAATGGTTTCTACAATGTTTTCAAATTACAGTGTTAATAGGTATGAGCGGACTGGCAGTAGGGCTATCAACACGTACCAGGTACTTAGTAAAATAGAAAATGGTCCACAAGTTTACAGCCTACAATGTTCCCGCATTCACAAAATCTAAAAGAAAAGAATCTATATAAAAGATAAATAATATAAAATAAGGACATATTTAAACCAAATGACATGATTGCCACTACAGCTGTAACAAACCTAATTTGATTTAAAAAATATAGAACATTGTAGGTATATAATTTCAAATAATGAAAAGCACGTATACACGATGTATTTTCATTTCTTTGATCATACGGATCTCTTCATTTCGAAGTACTAACTATATGTAGCTAGAACCAAGGAAACCGATATAGCCCGAAGAATTGCCAATCTTAAGTGGCAATGGGCAGGGCACATTGCTCGCAGAACAGATGGCCGATGGAGCCGAAAGGTTCTGGAGTGGCGACCGCGTACCTGAAGACGTAGCGTTGGATGGCATCCCACAAGATCGACCGATGTCCTTGTGAAGGCAGCAGAAATCCGTTGGATGCGGGAAGCACAGAATCAGTCGATGTGGGTGCTTGGGGGAGACCTATGTCCAGCAGTGGACGTCTTTCGGCTGAAATGATGATGATAATAATGAGTTAGTACTTCAATCTGCCCGGCTTTGTCCCAACTATGTTGAGGTCGGCTTCCAGTCTAACCGGATGCAGCTGAATACCAGTATTTTATATGGAGCGACTGCCTGTCCTCCTTAAGTGACCTCCATAAGCCAGTAACTGGGTAATATGATACCCCTTGGCAGACAGACTTGCGGGTTTCTGATGACCTGTAACAACTGTCAAAGATCCACGAGTGAAAGCCGGGATGACTTAAAGTGCTTTCCGAGGCACGGAGGAGTTTCGGTATGTAAAGATGGTCACCCATCCACGGGCCAACCGCGGCAAGCGTAGCTTAACCAGATTGATTGACCCGTGCGGCTGTTATTTACAGCTAAACTTAGCCACGAGCTCCTCTATGTACTTCTACAAAGTTATTGTGAACCAGAAAGCAAAAAACAAGCTACTATTCTTATTCCTTCTCTGTCCATGCAGTAAGATTGTGGAACTCGCTTCCGCCTAGCATTCGTGATTTAAAAACTGTTTCTCGATTCAGATATCGCGTAAAACCTCTCCTCTCAACTGTGAGTATTTATATACCTATAGTATGTATGTTTATATATTTAAGCTGTATGTATTTATTTAAGTATATGTTAATTTATTACGTTTATAGGTGTAGGTATATTTTAGTTTAAGACTTCGCATATCCTTATTTTCTCTTCTTGTTCTCACACACTATTGTCACAGATAATATACTAGTAGTCTACATTTCTTTCTCATTTCTCCTTTCGCAGGTCTGCTGGAAGAAATTTCTTAAGAAATAAGCAATATCTTTGTACTCTAAATTATGATTATGTAATTTCTTTATGTATTTTACTGTGTGTACATAAATAATAAACAGTTTGCACAGTTCCAATTATTTGCCCTTGGGGGTTAGGTAAATGAATCCATGGTTCGTATTATAGCTGTACCGTGTGCTATTATCTTAAGCGCTACTCGCAGTGGCAAGTCATTAGTTGGCCGCCTCTGTCTTGCTCCCTCCCTTATTACACGTCAAACCGTTAGTCGATGCATTGATTATCTTAAGTCGATCTTGGATTAATGTAGTGTCATCATCATAGTAGCGAGCGAATCCTCTGATAGGTGTGACCTGATTGGATATTTTTTTAATTTAAACGTTGTTTCTTCATTTATCTTGCCATTTAGCAGAATATTCTTTAGTTGAGCAAAACTTAATTTTAAAACCCTAAGTCAGTCACCCTTTATTTGAGAAGAAATTCAGTAACAAACACACAAGTCAAGGTCGGTTACTTATATTTCTATGTTGTTTCGTATATTATAATTATATTAAGTTGTAGGACTACTCACAAAAACTATTCTGTAACGATTCATTTGGACAAAATTATTAATTGAACGATTCCGAACCCGAAGATAAACACGGATTATTTTAATTATTTTTTATTTTTAATTCCAGTTCAAGGTAAAAATTAAGATAAAAGTTCATTTCCAAAGGTTAATTGATTTAATATTTGGGTAAAGAATCTGCTCTTGTAATATAGAACTCCTTTCTTTTTTCTCCTTTTTGCATTATAGTAAATAATCTGAAACTAATCGAGGTACTTTATGTTAGTGGAGGCAAAATATTTATTTAAACAAAATCATATAGAGAAACATGGCACAAAATCTGAAAAATAAAATAATAAAAAGTAAACCTAATGCAAGTATAAAAAAAAAATTGGGTGCTCTCGGGTGGGAGCCATTCCCAAATAAAATTGGAACGGCATGGAAGAAGGTGACAGTGAAAGTGGAATATGTTCCGCCTGCTAAAGGAGGAGGGTTGTTTTACCCGATTAAGATCGGGTAAAAAACAAGGACCAATCGGATCGTCAACATGTGTCCAAAACTGACTGATAGGTAGCTACATTCAACCCTATCATTCACATACTGATATGTCAAACCACCATCAGATACTGCTAACACTAATCAATTCACATCAAGCGTCTTACTAACTCCACATTGATATCTGAACGGGGATAAGCATTTATCTGTATAAGAGCGGACATCTGCGCTCGCGCACGGCCGATGTCGCGTCACGTCGGGATGCGGTGCGTGTGTAATCTAGACACAGTCGATTATGCTCGTCGGAGATCGAAGCGGTACACTCACGTGCATCTGCCCGTTACGCGGTGACGATGGACACATAGAAGAGCATAGAAGGTCTACTGCCAAGAAGTGCCAATGTGCAATACGGGACTCCTTGATGAATTAAGTAGACTGAAAAAAGAAAACCGCTAGCCAAGAGTTTAATAGATAACTGGGCAAGTGGGTACGTAACTGTAGACTGAACGTGAACACAGACTGGAGGGTGACTGATAAGGACCAGGCCCGGGTCGACGGCGCCTTGTGTTCCACGCGCGCCTCAAAGAGATGTCAACAGAATTGACGGGGTCCGTTAGGGCCGATGCCTGCCGGGGATGCGAAGAAAATCGAAAGGGAGATCGTGGCCCCCGGCAACAGGGCAACCGATGGAACACGGGTGGGTTTTAGTCAGTAAGAGTCTGACACGCCCTCCCGCTCCGCCCAGAGCGGGAGAAATTATTGGATAATTAACCACCCAAAAAAAATACTAAGGGCTGATATTTATAGCTATTGAGTGTTAAACATAAATCATATTAGTTCAACGAAGATGGAGCAAAACTTATTAAGATTACTTACCCTATAATCCTTAAGAAAATTACTAGCTCTCCTTTTCTGTACTCTTTTTATTAGAGTTCCGTACCCGAAGGGTGGCAACGTCCGTCTATCACTGTCAACGGGCTGTATCTCAAGAACCGTAATAGGTAGACAGTTGAAATTTTCACAGGTTGCGTATTTCTATTTCTGCTATAATAACAATAAAGTTAAAAATAAAAATAAAGTTATCAATAAAAAGACATGAAACGTGTTTTCTTTTCGACGTTTTTTTCTAAATATTGCACGGTGGTGTGGAACCCTTCGTGTGTGAGTCCGACTTGCACTTGTTTTTGTATCATCAATCAAGATAGGTAATTAGGTACCTATAGATTTAATTTCTCTGTAGCAAGATTTGGTCCATGCAGATGAACATTTAAATTGGTTAACTGAACGTTACCTACCTATGTAGAAGTCCTTTATTGCCGTCTAGGGTCGTAATTGTGGTTTTAACATACAAAGAAACTAATAAGAAGCTTGAGTACCTTTGTGGAGTGAACCTTCTACAACCTCTCTATAAATTTCCCACCAAGAATATGAACACTATGAGCACTACTAATAACGACACGTAACTAAATTCAAGAGCGCAACGAATCGTTTCATTTTATACGCACACTATTCGGATTACAAATTAATGGAATAAAACGCTGGATTGAAATGTCCGTAGAACAGGTTACGCCACGTGCGGTCTTTATCGAATTACAAGTTATTTTAGATTCACAACTGTTATTGTAATCGGTTGTCAGTTGATTAAATTGTATGGCTTTTTAAGATTTTTTGCGGAAAGCTTTGCAAGAAACTTGCAGTGTTATGTCTTTTTGTTGAAGCCGATGATTATGTTTTGACTAAATTTTCTTTTAATTCGTTAGTTTTTTTTTTCTTATTATTCATTTATCTCATTGATCAATGATTTATGAAATTAAATACCACTTTAAACTCCTGCGCTTTGGGGAAAGATAAATAAAATAATATAGATAAGGAAAAATAAAATCTAAGTACACACGGCTACGTATCAAGCTATAAATTTCCAGTGTAAGCTGATCTCACATTGTATAGGATTTCCGTACAATGCGAGGGCAGCTTATACTGGAAATGAATAGCTTGATGTGTAGCCGTGTATACCATATCTATTCGCTATACATAATCAGATATTTTTCCGCGACTATCATAGACATTATTTCAAATAGACAAATATCTATCTATACTAATAACAAAGCTGATGATTTTGTTTTTTTTTTATTTATTTGTTTGAATGCGTTAATCTATGGAAATACCAATCCAGACCAGTACGAGATGTTTGAAAAAATATATTTGCATGATAGCTCAATTCTTGAGGCAGGCTAGGGTATTTATCATCACGCTACAACCCTTAGAAGTTCAGCAAAAAGAAAATAAAATTTGAAAAAACGCTAAGCGAAAACGAAGTAAGCTAGGGCTTACTTCGTTTTCGCTTAGCGTTCTTTCAAATCAAAAAAATCGCCGCGGGAAAAAATCGTCGATTTTTTTCACACACTGCATTTTCGAAGCACTGCTTAGCACCAAGAGTTGAAAATCCAATAGTGTGTTTTTTCGCCGCGCTGAGTTACACTCTGTTGGATTCTCAATGCTCGGCTCAACACCGAGAGTTGAAAATCCAGTGCACGATAAAATCCCGCCGCGATATTTTTACGTCCGTGCGAACGACGCGACGGGGTACGCGGGGGGGGTAGGAACAAGAAATTTCACGCGGACAAACTCGCGGACAAAAGTTAGTTTAAAATAAACAAAGAAGTGAAACTGTCTTTTCTGGGAAAATCAATTCCAAAACTCATCAAAGCCTTTCTTCCATAGAATTTCTTGCAAAACTGCCTACCTACCGAGAAACAATAAATTGGCAAACTTTGTCATGACGTGCGGTTTCAGTGGTTATACACTAAGCCGACGTTCGCATGGACGTAATAAAATCGCGGCGTTTTTTTTTCGTGCACTGTATTTTCAACGCTCTGCTTAGCGCCGAGAGTTGAAAACCCAACAGCGTGTTTTTTCAACGCGCTGGGACGAAAGTGCGTCCCAGCAAATTTTATTACGTCCGTGCGAACGTCGGATTACTTTTATGTGGTAAATAAAAATCAGCACATGCAACTGGTTACTTTTGTTTGAATATACCTTGTCTTGTACCTTTTTGGTACTAACTTCTTTGGCACAAAGAGGACCACGTGAAAATAGTAACAGTGTACCTAGAGAACAACGATGGGTATAATCCTATCCTATAATATTAAATGAGCAATATTTGAATATCTATTCATCTATATTGTTTGAAAATGAATGCCTATTTCCTTTGGTCACGGCATCACGCGTGAACGGCTGAACGGATTTGAATGAAATCTGGCACATGGGTAGGCCATGACCTGGGTTAGGACATAAGGTACTTTTTATCTCGATATTTCTACGGAATCGAGACTTATGCAGGTGAAAGCGCGGGGCGCAGCTTGTATTATATATACGTTCTCGAAAACGGCTTTAACGATTACGATGAAAGTTGCAATATAGGGGTTTACGGGGGCGAAAATATCTGGGGAAATACGTTTTCTCTATTTTCAGGTACTAATAGGATAAATCAGCTATTTAATTGGTCCAAGTAGGTTTTCAGTTTTAGGTTAGAAATACATCGAAATTCAAGTCATAAAATAACATCCGCCACATATTTACCGCACTCTTCAGCATAGAGAAAAAAAAAAAGGTCAGGTGCGACTCTGAGCTTCTGCACATGAAGGATTCCGTACCGTAAAAGATCGTGCAAAAAACGCCGAAAAAACACATTTGTTGTATTGAAATTTTTATTATTTGTTAATATAGCGGCAATAGAAATACACAATCTGTGAAAATTTCAACTGTCTACCTATTACGGCTCATGAGATACAGCCCGCTGACAGACAGAGGGACGGATGGACAGCGGAGGCTTAGTAGGTAATACGGTTCCGTTTGGCACCCTTCAGGTACGGAATCCTAAAAATACCAAGGCGCAACGAATTCCTCGAAGTAAAGCTCTCGGGTCATCGGGGCACAGACATGTCCGAAGTTCGAGGTTAACTCTAACGATGGTCATTGTCCACTGCAGGTTTGACAAACATGCTCGACACGCGTTACTGACACTACCTACGGATACTGTATAGCTACAGGTTTACTGACGGACCGGCTGACATCAAATCAACGGATGGTTATCAACATTTTCGGGTTCTGCGCTTCGAATTTTGAATTTGACAGCTGAAACGTAGGTATCCAATGATGATTAGTAAGTCGTCAATCTGTGGGTGTTACTTACCCACTCAATTTTGTAATAATTTTTTTACGTCAATCATTTTATCTGCTTGACGTAACTCCTCTGAATGGCTAAAAATATTTTCATAAAAGTAGCTAGAGTTCCAAAAAATGTGAGCTATTTAGGTAAGTACTTATACTAAGTATCTAATAACGTTTAAGTACATGACGACTTGAGAAGCAATATCTCAAATGCAAGATTAATTTTGTACAATATACAATTTAAGATATCTTCAATACAGTACAATTTTTAGCATCGTAAACAGTTTTAGTGGTTATAAATCTGTACGGAGTAATATTCTAGCTGCTTGCAGTTAAACGGTAGTTCACGGTCGATACTAACGTAAAGCCTTTGTGAAACGATTTGTGCAATATAATTTTAATTACATTAAATTAATTTGAGATATAACATTTATGGCTTTTAACTGTGCCAAGTGGTAGAAATTGGAAAAATAATCACGATGTTTTCAATTATACTTGAGTCGTAGAGATATACTTACTAGCCAATTAGTCGGTAGGTAGATACTATTTTAATTTTAATTAATATTAAACATTTTAGCTAAATACAACTAACTAAACATTTCAAGTAGAATTTAGGTACCAGTATTATAAATATTATTTTTATCAAAAGTTTCATGAATTTACTTACAATGTTATAAATATTCTGTTAATTGAATCATATGCTTTTATCGATGCAAGGTGCAACCATAATAAATGTCACCAAGGTCTCTTCGGAGTCCACCCCAGTAAACAAAATTAACGACCAATAAAATTAGTTGTCGCTGCAAAGAAATACAAATTTAAAAAATACTTTAGGTTTATTTCAGTTTTGTTAATAAACTTGATAATGTAAATTATCTGCTACTGATAAGTGACAAAATTTATAACTATTTGGTTTGGTATCATTTTATTTTGGCACTTACAAAACTTGATTGGATTGCCAAACATTGCTAATTCATCGGGGATGAACAGTGAAGATCAAAATTAATAAAGGAAGGTGCTTGTGTTACGGCATCAAAAAAAAAAAAACAAAATGTAGATGACGTAACAACAGAATAGAGTTGCAGATATTAATCACTATCTAGTAACTAAAAAAGAAACCCTTATAGGATCACTCGTGTGTCTGTCTGTCCGTCTGTCACAGCCATTTTGCTCCGAATCTAATGGACCGATTAAGTTGAAATTTGGTACACATATGTATTTATGTGACCCAAATACGGACGTGTAACGTAAAGAAATGAATTTTTGACATGGGGGTCATTTTTGGGAGGCAAATAAGAAAATTTAAAAAAAAGTTTTTCAAACTGTACTGTGACATATAAAATGAAAGGCCTTACGAGGATTTCAAATATATTATTTTTAATAACTTTAAAATAAATACATTTAAAAGATATTTAAGAAACTTGATGAAAATTGACCATTATCTCCGAAACTAAGGAGCCTAAAATGTTGAAAAAAGAAATACAGAGAATGGTTCTTCACTCATAGATTACAGGAAAACCTATAAGAAGTCTATGGTCTTACTGGTTGCCAATAGTACCTACTTAAAGCTAGGTAGGTACACATAAGTAATAAATTTAAATAATTTTGGACATTCTTGTCCACCTCATCTCTTGGATATTATCTCGGTCGACTAGACTCGACTACGAAAACGAAGACATCTTGAACCAAGCCAAAATTATGAAGGAAACTTACACTGATCATAATTTTCAGAATTCCTTTTATATTTGAAATGCCATGTGATTGGGGCTTTTACAACAGCTAATAACTTAATTAAGTACAATTTTCTTCAAAGAAAGAACTAATTAGTCGCATGATAATAATTGCGAAAAAATGTAGAATGTATCGGCACGGTAATAGAAAGAGTCGCAAAGTCACGTGTATACGCGAAATCTCGGCTTCGCCATGAGAACCTCGTCGCCGGAGTACACCCAACACAATAACAAGCGATCGACAATTGTTCTGACGTCACTCGTCACGATCAGACCAACGTTCACACGGTAACGTCTTCACATACTTTGACAGAAATAATAACTAGACGAACTGACAGCCAGCAATGATTGTTTGTATCTAATTAAAGTTTTTATATGGAAATAACTGTGTTGAAGACTGGGAGACGTTTCCTGTGAACTGTTGCCGAACGGTCTCTTAAAGTATGCTAGTTGATGCTGGACTAGTAAACACTATGATTTAGGAGTCAGGTCTGACACTGAACTTTAATCATTACGGCGCACACGCACTTGTTTAAGACCTTGACTTGTCACTCGTCTAACTTCAGCTGATTTCTAACCATTAAACATTGTTTGTTGCCGACAGATTTACAAAGAGATTTATGGATATTGATTGATTGCATCAACTACGCATTTCTGTCCATTTCTCTTACATTTACGATTGACGAGTAATATGCCAATGAATGACAGCTAACTTACTTTAATTAGGCGGTGAATTGATTGATTGTGATTGCTCCAACTGCTCTGTATTTAACACTGCGCGCGCGCATTTATAATAGTGATTGATTTGTTTGAAATAAGCAGGTAATGTTTTACCCATTCAATTAAGATTATATTAACAAAAAATTAATGACTATAGGTACTCGATTCGCAGAAATATTTAGATCTATCTAGACTAGACCTAATGCTTTTCTGAACTGTTAAAAAGATGATTACTGAACTGACTAATGATTGAGAATACCTCATTTAAATGATTTTATTAAATTGTTTTCATCGTAATATGTTTTGCATTATTTTAGCTTCACATCTGCCATTTTGATGACCCGAAGCTTTTAACATTTAGCCAATCATTGACCTTATGTTCAGAGTTGGGCATTAAATTGTCGATAAACTTTACGAGCTCATCTTACTTTATTGATATTTTAAAGAGCAGTGGATCCAGACGCCAAATAACATATAACAGAGTGATGTAATTAGCTGTGCACGATCAGATAAGGATATTGGACTTGTATGAAAATAACCCGCGAGGATCCTCCCGATGACATCCATTATTGAATTCCCTTAAATTATGGCGTACGAAATCGTTCATAAAATTACCGTAAAAGGCATACCGAGAAACACTCAGATATGCTAATTTACATTACAAGTTCGTTATACGACTAAAAGGGAAAAATTGAACCAAAATATTGATATCTTTACACGAACAAAATACATGTTAGATACTGATAAAATATGCACCAATTATGTTAAATAAATGTAGCAGGCGTAAGTGTGTCTGCCGGGGTTGCGAAGAAAACCGAAAGGGAGATCGTGGCCCCCGGCAACAGGGCAACCGAAGGAACACGGGTGGGTTTTAGTCAGTAAGAGTCTGACACGCCCTCCCGCTCCGCCCAGAGCGGGAGAAGTTATTTGATGATTTCCCACCCTCAAAAAAAAAAAAAAAAAAAAAAGGCGTAAGTGTGTGAACATCTACTATACTTCGTAGAAGCAAGTGGTCCCTAAGTAGAATAGGGTTGCCAAACGTACTATATAATATACTAATATAGTATTCTGCTATATTAGAGGCCTAAATACTATATTTCTAAAAAAACAAATATAGTAGGCGAAACTACAATATTTTTATTTCAGTACAAAAGGGCGAGATGATCGCAATAGGGCCAGTATTAATCTCATAAAAGTGGAATTAATGGTACATATTTTGTAACCTTAATTTAGAGCGTAAAAATAGTTAAGACACATAAAAAAAAAGTTCTTAATAGCAAAGAATATGCATTTAAAGAATAAAAATATACGATTATTTATATATATTACACGATTTTTCACCATCTACATCATTTTCGCCATCGCCATCATTTTTACAAGCCATGGCTTCGAAAATACTACATTCGGTATAAAAAAATTGTCAACCCTGTCCCCAAGTATAGTTGCTCGACAACTTCCACAAAAGCGTAGAGGCAGGGTTAACAAACATTTCACCGAAAACTTTACTCGGATAGTTCATACATGACTAATGGTGCGTGGCAATCTTAGGCGAGCAAACACCACTACACCAAACAGCTTACCAGACCGAACGTCTACTATAATGGAAATTGAGAGGAATAAAAATAATACCTACTTTGAGTACTTGGCACGTGTCCCTATTTACTTACATAGCTACGGGGTTTGTCAACCTTTTGGTATATTTGTTCGCTTCTGTTCTACTGGATTGTATTACCATTGATGTGCGTAATATCGTTTTAAATTATGATGCGCATAATTAATCGTCTGTAAAAGTTAGTGATTTGAGGAATAATGGAGAAATGTATTTGGGAAGCGTAAATATTTATGGTCTTTTGTATGGAGGCAAGAGATAGGAGCAGTTACAATCAGTCATCAATAAGCCCATATAATAACAAGTTTACGATGTACAAAACAAGGATGTAGATTTTTGCTACACATAGAACTTATGTGAGACAGACAACTGAATAATATTAAAAAAACTTTACCCAAAAAAAACACAACCAAATTCCAAAAAATTACAAAGTGAAAAATAACTTTAATTTCGGAAGTCGGTGTCTTTGGTGTAGAATTTTAGTTTTTTGCCACTGACCTCCGAAATTAAAGTTATTTTTCGCTTTGTTTTTTTGGAAGTCTGTTGGTTTTTTTTTAGGAAAATGTTTTTTTTTCTCTTTGTAACCTGGGGTACGTACCACACACAAATTCGAATACAACTACCTATAGCAGTTAGAGGTATAACAGTGAGAGGAACTTATTATAACATCATCCACATAGACAAAAAAATACGTATTATTGAAGTTAACTCATAAATTACCCAATTAAAGTTAATATCTACAATTTATATGGGTCCACTGCGCAAACTTTTACCACCAAATGAAAAAATGATTTTCAAAATCGCTCCTCAATTGACGAAAATATCAACGGGAATAAACAAAAAAAAACACTTTCCAAATGCAGCTGCTAGTAGCATAATTTTAAACATGGGTAAAGGAAATATTCCCATTCATAAAGAAGAAGAAGAAACCAATGAAATAGAAAGTTCACAACTCAATAACACAAAGAAAGATAATGAAACGTATCGATTTCAAACATTCAATGACAGTGCGTTTAAAATTACAAAAACTCTAATTGTCAAATAAGATCTAATCAATAATATCATATTCCAAATAACTGTACCTACTGATGAATCTATACAGCGCTATGTCAAAAATAATTAATCAGAATCTTTGGCAACAACCATACACCATGCTATATCATCTTCAAAATACTTATTCATATACTGTTATTCTATACATACAAGGTGGGCCACGCAACGAAGAATTTCAGAAGCATCGCTCCAAGGGCTTTCCAAAACATCCCCAGGTATTTTCAGCAATTATTTATAGTTTAGGAGCTAGTCGGGTTTTAATTCAAAGTTTAAATTAATGCTCGACAAGATTCATTCTACAAATTCAGTCATGCACTAAGGCTGCGTTCTGGGCACTATCCATCGGCATGCTTTCCTAATGCGAAAGGTCGCATCACCTAATTGTGAAATATGCAACAAAATTGAAGATGTGCAACATTTGTTGATGGAGTGTGTTAAGAGGAAGGATGAAAGGGAATCGTTGCTCAAAGAATTTAAATTGAACATTTTGGACGTGGGGCTAATTCAAAACATTTTATTAGCAAACCCTAGATCAGCGATTGCAAAGAGGTTATGTGGTCTGGTGAAAGTAGTGCCTAGTCATTGAATGATTATTCTGTTGCAGTTTATAGTTGTAGTGTTATATTTTAATTAATGTTAAATAGTTGATAAGGTACGATGGGGTTGGCATATCCGTATGGACAAAAAACCCCTGTTGTTCATAAAGTATTAAAAAAGAAAAAAAGAGTTCAGTCATAAAAAAAGTAGTTTTACACAAAAAACTTCTACGGACCCTTAGCTTCCAAAGAAATACAAATAATAAGTAGTTTTTGGGACATTATCTGGAGAAATTGGAGTTCGAACAGGGTAGATAAGGCGAAAATCATTATTTTTCATACTTGGTAGTACTAAAGTATTGTATGTGATTCCGCTTGGCGTAATAAATTTTTTATGCTCTTCCTAGCATCCAATTAAGCTGAAATTTTTCTGAAGATGCGATAAACACTGAATCGTCAGAAGCCTATCGCAGTGGGGTGGCAAATATTTGCGTACTTACCTACCCACGAGCTAGGGACCGCAGACCCAACCTAACCGTCTCAAGTGTCCTCTTTTCTCAAGGATCTCATTAGCTACGGCTGGCAAAACTCAGTTTGTAAACCCGCTGAAGTATTTGGATAAGCATGACTTAGATCTAAATGGATTTTACTTTATTATGCCTTATTTTTCTGCTTGCTTTTGCACTTGTGTTTTGAATATTTATGGCATTGCATTTTTTTATTTTTAGACAAAAGTATATTCGTCCTTATTGGTATATCAGCCATGTGAAATGAAATGAAATGGTTTATTCTGTAAATAGGATATCGGAATCACTTTTACACGTCATATTAAAAAAAATATTAAAAATAAGCTAGATGAGTTCGGAGTTTCGTATCTGACTACTCAAAGAAGAAAGGCCGAAACAAACTCAGAGGTCACAGTCTCTTTTAAAGTCCAGACATAATCTTGTCAGGCCATATGAGGACCATGTAGTAGTGTCTGAAATGGTCTTTTGAGGAACGGACCACACAGATTTGAGTGGACCTGTCCAGTCAGTGCAAGCATTTGTCAGTTATAAAGTACGTAAGAAAACGAAGATCGGTTTTTTCCATGTAAACAAAACTCTTTTACTGCTCACAAACACGTCAAGTGCACTACGTGCAGTCCGAAATAAGTGAAATGCGCTCAATTTTTAACAGCTTTCATGCTCACTTGAACTACATGGCACTTACAACTTTAAGAGCAAAATCCAGATGTTAAAACAATTATTTTTAATGTCCCGCTATGGGATATTTTTGTTATAGTCATAGATTTTACAGCAAACGGTATCTTTAAGAAATCACAACAAAATATAATGTCATCGATAGAATAGCCATTGGACGTTATGATAAGGCAATTTACGATATAAATGTATCCGGTCTAGTAACTCCTGACCTGATCGATGTAGTACGGTACAAGACTATAACAAATGGTGTTCTGAACCAATCAGATTATAATTATGTGGTACATCGTCACCTTGTGTGGCCACCAACTTCCCAATGATAAATTGCTTGTAACATGATAATGACACTGCTGCTAATTTATTAAAGCATTAGGGTACTCGGGAAAAAGTAGAATAGATGATGTTTTAATAAGCTTGTATACGTAACATTTATCCAACTTGACTATTTGGAAGGCGGTACAGATTTATAACAGCATAAATAGATTAAGACATAGTTGGTACAATTTGTCAAGCGGTTGTGATGTTACAGGGGGCGTAGAGTAATCAATGGGGGGGGGGGGGCACGGCGACTTCAATAATAAACTATAGATTTATTAAATTTTATGTTTTTGATTTAGGAAAGGTTAAGGCTAGTTTTCAAACCCCGAATGTTTCATAATAGGTATAACATTGTAGGTAGGCACTGTAAAATGAGCTTCAGGTTTTCTGAACTGCATAAGTCGACAAAATAAGTTTACTTACTTCTGTATGAATGGAAAAAAGAAAACCAAACCTATCCGAAGCGCCGGCGGCGTGCTACAATTTGCGAGCTCACTTTGCTCGCTCTCCATTCTACATTCTCTTGATTCTTCAACTTTTCTGCATAAGTCGACATATATAGTAACTCCTTTTTTTGTATGAATGGTCAAAAGAAAAATGTACCGTATCCGAAATATTTCAACATTTTTTGAGCTTGCTTTGCTCGCCTTCCGTCTACTTAACAGGAAACTAGAGATAAACTACGATAACATGGCGCGCCCCTCTACTTTACTGTTTCAATGGGTCTAGTGACTAGACTCACGAATAAATAAATCCTCGGATTTATTTTTGTTTGATGGTCGTCTCAGTACGCACACAATGCGTTGTGAGTCTTGGTGGCGCTTTGTAAATACATTTCACAAATTCTTTCAACCGTGTAGAATTTTGGAGGGGCGCGCCATGTTATCGTAGTTTATCTCTACCAACAAAGGGAGAACTTTCCGTGTCCTTATAAATATCGATAGTCTCCGTATAAGAGACCATGTGTAATTTAGTAAATATATGTTTAACTTTTATTTGGGTGGGAAATTATCAAATAACTTCTCGCGCTCTGGGCGGAGCGGGAGGGCGTGACAGACTCTTACTGACTAAACCCCACCCGTGTTCCTTCAATTGCCATGCTGCCGGGGGCCACGATCTCCCTTTCGGACTTCTTCGCAACCCCGGCAGAAATCTATGTTTACCTATATTTTGAATCAAAATGTCCTTTTGGTGTCTGAAACCGATGATATGTATAAAAACGATACACATTCTTTCTTCTTAGTCCACGAGTTATTTTAAAAAATCACACATCTTAGAATCTAGTACTGCCCTCATTAATAATTAATTAAGGCAATGGTAATTTACAAGCAAGGATCGTATAAGGAATAGTGCACATTAGCACTGTTTAATGAGTGCGCGGTGGATCTAAGGGCCTCCCAACGTGAATCGCATAATATTCACCAACATAATACCAACCAGCATTCCTTACCATTTCAGGAAGCTCAAATAACATCCAACTTTGTGAAATTAGCGTTAATACGTAGTTTCTAAACGTCCCTTCGAGGTAGAAGGACTGCTTATGAATTAGAAGTATTTTAACCCAGTAATCAATCTTCATGAGTACAGAGCTGCTACTAGTAGTAAATAATGTCTGGCAATTAACCAGTTTGACCGGCGTCAGTCCCCGGCGCCTAAGGCTTTGAACGAACCTCTGCAATTTTTGCGATCCTGGTACACATGGCACACACGACCAAATTCCTGATGCATTTACTGGCACCCTTATCACAACAACTTTAGACGTAAATTCCTTTGCAGTTACTTGGTATGTTGACCAATATAATTAGAGCTGTATTGTGTATGTTAGTTTCCATGTGTGTATTTAGACAAACACGAGGCAGTCTGGGTAATGGCTGCAGATCAATCGTTATCTGGGCATACGAAATCAATAGATGCATCTGCAAAGGGCTGCACTGGCCGACTTCCGGAGGCGTGGCTGCTCGTAACTTACTTTGTAAAGGTCTAAGATAATTTAAGAGCGTTTATCCTATAAGTTGGCAACGTCGCAAATAGCTGTCAAATATTTACCTATTTTAATTAATTTGGCAATATTACTGTATGGAAATATGAAATATCGCTGATTAGTGAACTAGAATATTAATAATGAAATGTGAAATAATTAATATCGTAACACCGAATATTTAGTTTTAGATGTAAAAAAGTATTTGGAAACTTTCCAAACGCCTTTTTTACACCTACAACGGTTACAACATCTAATTCAGTGTTATAATTTTAATTCATTATTAAAATTCTAGTTCGCTGGTTAGTCACATTTCATATTTACATACAGTAATATTGCCAAATTAATCAAAACAGCGAAATATTCGATATCTATTTGCGACGTTGCGAACTTTCAGAATAGACGCTCTTAAGTTCATTTTAAATCTCGGGAGCGGTAGGTAATCTCGCTAGCATTTTTTCCTTTCCGTTTAACTTTACGACCTTATTGGTGGAGATCGACCTCAGAGAATCAGTATTCACACAGAACAACATTTTTTTTTCTATATCCCAGAGACCTAAGAACTAACTACCATTGTATACCTAATAAACAAGTAGACTTGGAAATAATGAATGAATATAAAAATGATTGTCAATCTATGTAACTGCACGCCAAATTACCAATTTTCTTCAAAATAAATAATATGTTGTGTACCACTTAATGGTCCCAAGTGCAAGCTAAAAACAGCAATCATCCGCGCACACTTGATCAGCACTACGATGCATCTACATGCTCTTTCAAATGTCAGACGTTGATGATAATCTCATGCACGACATTATCAATCAGTGGCCAGATTGGCCATATTACAGCAATCATATCTACTAGCACATCAATAAATCTACGTACAAGCAACAATCCGGAATATTAAGTGGCAGTTGGCTGGTAAGATTAGCTGCAGTGATGATAAGTCAGTCGTGAGTCGTCTGTTTATAATTATTGATGCTGTATTTACTCAAATGAGAGGTTTTATTCGTGAATTAGTTGAACATTAGATGCATCAAGCAATGCAATTTGAGAATCTCTGTAGTCTTTACCTATGTAGGTATTTCGATATGATACCTATCCCTTTTTAATTTAAGTTGTCCCGTAAGTAGTTATTACCTTATTTAGGTTTTTTTTTGCCGGATTGTTAAGAATTTTCCCATCACTGCGTCCGAGAAGTTTTGAAAATAACCATAATCTTGACTTTATGTCGGATATCCTACATGAAGTCAAGAAATAACTAAGCTTGTTGTAACTTCAAAATATTTTATAGGAATTTAAAAGCAATTTTAATATTGGTAGCAAAAAGTTAAATCTTCGTCGACATAGACGCAATTATGTCTCAGTCATAATTTAATCAAAAACAATGGTTTTCTATTACGAGTAGGTATTAGAACAGTTTCCTCGTTATCCTCCACACAAGTCCATTGTAGTAAAGCGAAGTATTTGCCCTCAAACTATTCATCTTTCGCCACAAAGTGCCACTTCTTTACGAAAACGATGGTGAACAGTAAAATATAAATGAAACCCGCAGCATTTTGGTTTAAGCCAAATATCTAGCCTGTAATACAATAGACTATTTACTGAGCTGAAGTTAAACGTTCTTTGCTATTGAATGTTGATAGTTTATTTTACTTTGGTAGTCTTAAATTTACTGTTCGGTAGACCTAACCGGAATAGGCCCCAAGGCGAGACATTTCGGTCGTGGTACGTGGTGGTATTCTATTAAAATTTATAAAGGAAGAAGAAGCAAGAAATGATAGCATCTTTCTAAATTACTTCTTTAAAGACAAGCCATAAAGCCATATTTAGATAGGAAGCTAGGTAAGGTACCATTTTAGGTAGCTAAAAAAACCATAAAAGCTACATACTTGGGTATGTTAACATTATTGTATGTGCAAGCACAAGTTTACTAATCTTAGTTACAAATACTGAAGTATAGAACCTTAGGAGGTTCGCAGCGATTAAGGAAACTTATTAGCGCGCAGGGATGGATAACAACAATAAATCGACATCTGTCTAACGGACACACGAGTGGCCATATCTCAGCCTTCAATGTTAATATGTTACGAACTGATATTCTGAGAAATGATTGACAGCGAAGTCGGAAACCAGCTTAAATCGACAAAGTGGGTGTCTCTATGTACGGGCCCACCGCTGAGCGAGTTTGTCAGTGTCATTAGAACCTAACATTGTCACTTCAATAACAATTTTAATACCGTTTTTTTGAGTTTTAAGTGCGATTTTGTTCGACAGTTAGGTAAACACCTACCAATAACCGCTCGCACGGAAACACGGAATTACGAAGAGTCAACAGTATTGACGTGTGCGCACGCGCGGATGAAAAATAAAGCAAATATGAACAGCTTCGAGTTTTTATGGATTGCTACAGTTGTATGGTGACAAAACAGAGAAATTTTACACACGTAGGTAAACTGGAGTCTTGGTAACACAGCTATAAAATGACGTCTTTTTCCAATATTTGTGAGATTCACAGTTAATTGACCCCGAATTGCGCTTGCGACATGGGTTTAGGAGTTACCAATAGGATGGTTATTTGTCCCAAGTGATTTCCCCTGAACTATCGGGTCACTTACAACAGTAACTATTCTACGAGGTGGGTAGGTATAAATAATTAATTTATTTTATGTAATTCCAACAAACGCTTAGGTCTCCATAAAAATCTCGCCATCATAAGCTAACCAACATCGTGGAGGAAATCATGTGAACTGAGTGAAATTCAACATTGAACAATGCACTTGAATTTTTGCACCGATGCGTTAGCTTTCACCACGTTATATTTCATCTCGTTTCGATCCACTATTTTCACTAAATTGCTTTCTTTCGTACGTCATGTTACGATTTGTTTTGTAACATTGTATGAAACAATCATAGATTAGTTTCGCTATCACTACGAACCCGGTTCTAATGCCCAAAAACGTTTTCGACGATTCGTTTGCGAGATCATTTTTTAACAAAAAGTATTGCCAAGGATCCAAGAACATTTTGACGAAAACGTCAGTAAAGTCTATGAAACAGGAAATGCGGTTTGACATAGGTAAAGAAAATAATCCTATCCTATACTATTAAACGTGTTATTGAACGTGATTACAAATATATATATAATAAATTCCCGCTAGTATATATATAAGTATATTTGTAATCACGTTCTGGAAAACAGCTCTAACGATTTCGATGAAAGTTGTAATATCGGGGTTTACGGGGGCAAAAAATCGATCTAGCTAGGTCTCATAACTGGGAAAATTCGTTTTCTCCGTATTTTTACCCGAGCAGAGCTAGCTCGCCCATTGTTTAGAACAAGATTAATGACATAGAATAATGACATGGCAGCATGGAATTAGTAGGTACTATCCTATATGATTAAATGAGCATTCTCTATTTTCACCAGAGCAGAGGTCGGTCGCCCAGGTAGGTACACACGGCTACACATCAAGCTATACAATTCCAGTTTCCATTACAACTATAACTACCAAACATGACGTTCGCACAAAAAAGCCACCTATGGGCGGATAGAGATATACAGCCGTACCTATCCGCCTAAAAACACTTAATTTCCTTTTAAGTTTTACAACACCACGGAAACGTAGGGCGTATTATTGATTCATTCGCCAGGTGGTGCTAGCGATGTTGGTCTCTTAGGGAAGATACAAAGACCAAACTTAGCGTAAAATAAATACGCTGTATTCAATTATCTATGGTATAAACTTTCTTTAGATCTGTCAAAATTACGACAAAATGCACTGCTTTTGACTAATGGAAGCGTAAGTTTACGCTTACTTTTGTCTCTGCATTTTACCCTTATAGTTCAATGTAGAGTCCTGCACCAGATCGTGGTATTATATTATCTGTGACCAATTGTTATTCTCCAATATCAAGTCATTGTTACCTTCACCAGGTGGTGCTAGCGATGCGGGTGGCAGGAGGGCGCGCGGATGGCGGCGGCGGGGGCTAGCATGGCCGCCACGCTGCTGCTGCTGCTGTTCACGGCTGCGGCCGGCGCGCGCCTAGGAGAACTGGCGCGGCGGGACACTGGAGACATCTTCACCATTACCGGTCAGTAGCAGAACGCAGTGTTGAGAAGTAGAATATTTTTGATCATCGCCATCTGCCTAGCCTTTTCCCAACTATGTTGGGGTAGCCTTCCAGTTTAAACAGAAGCAGCTGATGGAGCGACTGCCTATCTGACCTCCACAACCTAGTGACAAGTACGATACCTCTTGGTTAGACTGGTTGTCAGACTTTCGGGCTTCTGACTACCCGCTACGACTGTCAAAGATCTACAAATAACAGCTGGGACCAAGCGCTTTCCGAGGCATGGAGGGGTCTTAATATGTAATTGATGATCATCCATCCACAGACCAACCCGTCCGAGGATTTATTTGATCTTATATCTTTATTGGACAAAAAGCGATCGAAAGAAAACGTGCAATTTTGATACTAATAGACCGAACGAGAATGCTCAAAAGGCGAAGCAGCATTGATGCGGTTGCAAAATCGCCGAAATTGAAAGTATCATATCGGCTAAGAACCTTAAACTTTTAGGGTCGTTTACTTATTTATTGATCATCCAAGCAGCCGTAGAGCTTTAAAATTATGTTGGGTTTGAGTAAGACGGCCTTTTCCTTGCTATAAAATTAAAAACCAGTTGCCTTAATACACAGTTTTACGAGAACTATTAGCTATTGCCTCATAAATATAAGACTTAGTTGCCAAATGCCAACAGAGTATGTATACTTAATCAGCTATTTTTCACCACCTGCAATCAGCTGTCAGTGTTATTGGGTTTTTTCATTAGTGATTTCTTAGTAAGAATTTGGGAGTTGGCGGTGTGATACCTCCGTGCCTCGGAAAGAGCGTTAAACTGTTGGACCTACGCCTGATCTCTCTCCGGTCATGTCGAATTGCCGTCTCATCGGACTATGAGAGTGAGGGAAGAAAAAGTGCACCTGTATAGAACATTTGTGTGACCAAAATTCGGTCTGCACGACTATCAACTACTGAGTGATAGACAAAGTAAAATAATCATTATTACATGAATAATGTGTTTTGGCAAGTACAGCTGCAGTTACTTCACCATCGGTCATTTAGCATACAGGTGATGTTCATCTATCGGGTCTCCTAATTTATCTGGGGTCAGTGCAGCGTGTCTTTTCTTCTCTATGTCTCAATTAACCGTCATCACAAAAGTCCCTTTTTAGCCAATTAACTGGCCAGTGATATAATGGCAGATGCAATAATATTTGAAACTGTTTTTTTTTCTAGTGCGTTTTTTTTTTCTTTGCTACTAATTAGTAGCTAAATTCAGAATGGACGCTCTTAATTAAGAGCTTTTAGATTTTTTTTATTTGCTGTTTTGATTATTTTGGCAATATTACTGTATATAAATAAGAAATATAGCTAACTAGTGAACTAAAATATTGATTATGAAATGTGATAAAAAGTACCTATTTGAAAACTTACCAAAAAACTTTTTTACACGTAAAACATTTAGGTACAACATCAAATTATGTGTTATAATTGCATTATTATATTGCATTATTTAATTCATTATAAAAATTCTAGTTCACTAGTCAGCGATATTTCATATTTACTAATTAAAAGCGTGCATTCTGAAAGTGGGCAATGTCGCAAATAGATGTCAAATACTTTGCTGTTTTGATTTTTTTTTTTGTGATAAAAAGTATTTGAAAACTTTCCAAAAAAACTTTGTTATACCTAAAACGCTTAGGTACAACATCAAATTCTGTGTTATAATTGCAATTCATTATGAATATTCTAGTTCACTAATCAGAGATATTTCATATTTCCATACAGTAATATTGCCAAATTAATCAAAATAGGTCATTATTTGACAGTTTTAGAAAGAACGCTCTCTTAAGTATTGGATCAGAACTCATCTTTTTTACAAGTAAGTGCGTGTTTCTGTGACATAATAAAAACTAAATCTTTCAATATTTTCCTGCTGATTTTATAAAACATCCATTATTAATATTTCCAGGAGATGAGTGCAGCGCGGCACAATGCGCGGAGCACGGTGCCGGCGCGCGCGCACCGGAGTCGAGCGGTGAATGCGCGTGCGCGTGCCCGCAACGCGCGCCGCTCTTTAGAGAGGACCGAGAGCTGTGCGTCGACGATCTGCCAGGTAATTACGACCTCATACGATAGTACGAATGAGAAGGTTAATTCCTGTATATTTTTATAACTAAGAAACAAGTAAATTATCAAAGTTACGACAAAAAACATCCAATAAAAAAAAACTCGCCAAATATTGTGACTACTTTATCCCAAAAAGTTGCGAGCGCTCATGTAAAGCGAGCAAATTTTTCCATCAAACGTTTATTGGTTTAACGATCATTCGGGCGAGCATTCTTTGGACAACTGAACTTCGGGGAATCATGACGCCTCAACCCAAGTAGTGTCATAAAAGGGTTCAATGCTTATCTAGCCGCATAGGTACTCTTGAAAGCAATACCATATTATCTAATAGCTAATAGTGATTTTCTGAGTTCGAGCCCAGAAAACTATTTGAAAGCGCGTAAGCTTTTCATCGCCTTAGTTACGAAACCTTCTTTCCTATTTTTTGCGGCTGAACTCACTGTTGAACAGTTTCAACAAGCGCTTCCTTTTAGACTAACCTAGTTTTAGAAAAATCTGTCTAACACCTACTTGACATTTATCTCAGAGCTAAGTGCGAGCTAAAATTGATGGCGGTAAAAATATGCATTAGGTACCCAGAAACAGTTGTAAAATCATAAGTGTCGAACCAGATTCCATGCGGTGTACCGTCATGCAGTACGGTTAACTATTTAAGTATGTAGTAGAAAAGATCTTTGACGAATACTTCGAAAGTTTCGCTCAATGTGGATTAAGGGCCATTGGTTATAGAAAGCATTGATTTTTGACACGTCATGCGAAGGACGGCACATCATGCTACGAATTAATTTCCGATACTAATCACTTTTGGATTAAACTTGATAGTTTATTATGTGCCAAAGCAAATAACGCCTTTAAAGGGAGTGTATGACAGCCAATTATTATTATCGAATGGTTTGTACATTATAAATAATGTACAAACCATTCGATGCATTTTTTGTTGCAAAACATTATTTGCGAAAGTGCTCAGTTGTCGAACGTGGATTTAATTCTGCTAGATTACTGTACAGAAAAGGTAACTCTACCGTTCAATGTTACATTTTCGAAATCTCGCACATCGCTTTCTTAGCGATGATTCAGGTTTTCGCTTTTGCAATTAGCAATATTGGACCGCACAACGAATTAGTTCATAAATATGTATTAGATGCATACATTCCTCGTTTATTACATGTTTACCTTGTAAAACTTAACTACTAATCTATATCGATTTGATTCAAATGCATTTTAATTAATTCGATTATTTAAGAGATTGCTTTGGAAGCCGTTTTTATATCATATCTGATCCACTGAAGAACCCCGTTTATTAATCGAGACCTCATAAAATTAGTAATAATCATTAATTTACTTTGGATGGTTTGACTAAAAAAGTAGTATTTATTTCTCGGAATAAAACTTTATTTTATTAATGCGGAAGATATCATTGTTTTTACTCTCTTGGAATCGATATAATAGGCCAATAGTAGGGACCAGCATAACAAAGAGAAAATTATAAAAGCCCGTGGGAGATAGGCAACAGAGTGGCGTGCTTTTCAATTGCAATGTTAGTTACGTTGGTACCTCCTGTGGGAAACTACTCTATAAAAACAATCGAATAGCTTTCCATTTTCTTTGTATTTATTAGGAAAATAGCTATCTCACATTTGAATGGCAATCTCAATTTTCCGATGCTATCTTTTTACGTTACATTCAGAGTTGGTTTCATTTGATTATTGTTTAATTCTTTATCATGGCGTAACATTGCTCATTTTTATTAACTCCCAACATCATTATTTCGACTTGATACAATATTTTCGTGAATGTTAATATACAAAATACGGAAATACGGATACAATTGAAGTATTTCATTTCTTAACATCCCAATTCCTTCGAAATGATAGCTATTCCCGGCATAGTTTCACTTTTGAAACATATTTATTGGCGTAATTACACTCTGGGTTCGAAGACTTAAATAACTTAGGAGCAGTTGCGTGATAACTACCGCATTTCGCGACACTTACGGTGCAAATGCGACAGGTTCAAATATATGCTGTTAATAACATACCGGATTTTCGAAAGAAGCTTATTTTATTCATTTTATTCATTCATACGTCCAATAATATGTTACGAATGGTAGGCCCCCGATGACGTTAGTCCTATAACGAATTTGACAAATATTAGTATTGAGAACTTTTGGCAATTTCCCTGTCTTTTATACGCTCTTTACAGCCAGGAGTTGATCTTCATAATTTGTTTCAAGTACGCACATATTTTGTTTTGCAGAATGTTCGTTAGCGACATTTGGGACCGGCAGCGCTGTGCAACGAATACCGTTCGTTTATTTGCCGCTCAAAGGCCAGATTATACACCCATCCAGGGAGATTACTTTCCAAAGTGAGTGTTTGTATATTCACTTTTACTCTCGAAAATGTTTTCAAAACAATTTCACGTTCGAATTTATTTTGAACTTTTTGTAAATTAACACTCTTTAATTCCCCAGATGTCAAAACACCAATATGTGCGGTATCAGGCGCTCAATTTCTTACAAGGAAAGGCTTCCTCGATCTTCGGAACACTTTGGATGCTGATGTCCCTTTCAATCTATTCCGTGACGAAGGCAGAACATTTCTACAGGTAATCAATTTTCTCACATACTAGTTTCTGCCTATTGACCGTTTGATTTTCAATTTTCCAATACTAATCATGTGATATTCGCAGTGGAGCGGGGAGAACGATGTGCGTGCAAGAATGACCGGACGAGTAATGGTGGTCCGATTGCTGTGTCGCGATGTCGCCGCCACTCCCACGTCGCCACTTGATTTGCGAGGAGTGTTCACACCATGTGTCGCGTTCAGGGTGCAAGGAACTCCACCGAAACCGTATTCTAGTATGTATAACAACTTTAGCTCCCATTTGGGGTTTATATAAATTTTCAATCTTAATTAATTATGTCTGGTTTTCAGATATAACAGAAGTACAGTTCGCACCAAACGCGCAAACATCAGGGTCGACCAGCACTTCAGGTCTCACAGTATCCGAGTACGTGGCTATCGGCATCAGCTCTTTACTTCTCGGTCTCATCTACGTTGCATCTGTTTTCCTATTCCTACACATTCGGAAACGTCGAAAGGCAATGTTTGATGAAGACGGCAACAGAAGACCAAAGGGACTTAAAAAGAAAGATGGGTCTGTGATTACTGAACGAGATATCGTTAGAGTAAACAACGAACGAATACAAACTCTGCCTAATGCGATGGGTCAAGATGATGGAGTTATTAAGAAGAATCCATTGTTAAATATCAATCGGCAATTACACGAAACTAAAAACTTTCCCAGTGACTCAGGCAGCAATATATCAGATTCTGATGATTTTTGTGATAGTGTACGAAGTGAGGATAATGTATACACAGTGAGTAGAAACCATTGAAAAATTTGTATTTTAGGTCTGAAATATAGAAAATATTATTTAGATATGTGAAAATATGTTTACAGAATCAAACAACATCGGCAGTGATCCATCAGCATTATGGTGATTTCAAATTGAATAAAAATGACAATTCAGAAGTAAGCCATCGAGATGAGTCAGGCATTGAAAGGCTCCCAGATGAACATGTGTCAATTGTAGAAACACAAGATGATAGAGAAATAGCGCGACCAGTCGGCACAACACGCAGGAAACTGTACTTTAATCCGGCTTATTTTGAACCACAGCTAATGGCGGTAAGTAAAAAATGTAATCTTATTTGTAAATCATTCTATCAAAACTTAACTTTAACTAATTTAACTTTCATACTCATTATTGCAGGAACCTCCAGCTGCCGCGCTAGAATTTTTGGTAAAAATTAGAGAAGTAATCGCAATCGCAAAGCACAAAATGGCAGCCAAACGTTTTCAACCGATTCTGAACCAAATACCTGAAGAAGAAACGTTCCAATCTAACGGAAATAGTATAGATATCTATCAAGGAATGGGGAGCCAAAGAAGTGGTAGTCTTGTTAGTTTAAAAAGGGATAATAGTCGAAAGAAGAATTGCATTGGCTGTCCAGGTTGTAAGATAGACGGCGACAATGAAATCCGACAAATTGCGAAGTCCAATATCCCAGCCTGTGTTAACTGTCTTAGCAACAAAGGAGATAAGCAAAATAGTATCCGAAAGTGGTTGGAAAATATTCCCACGACAAAACAACACTCGCTGTACAATGACTTTTTACCCACAAATCAAAACAGTTTGGCAGAATCACTATTATCGCTTCCACTCAGTGAAAGTCGGCGTAAAGTAAGAAAGCAAAACAGTTTTTCAAGCTCCAACTCGATGTATTTGACAGACAATTTTTCAGTTCCCAAAAAATCTTCAACTTTATCTGTTAGATCGGAACCTATGATGAGAAATTACAATATACCATTGCCTGAATTTGAAAACCCAGATTGTCAACGCATTGATTTTAATATGTATTGTCAAACTGTGGCACGAGTAGATGATATCAGACCTATTAGCCTGAATGATTACCGATCTGTTAGTCTACGGAATGCCGTACAAAATCCTAGAATACCTTTCACTAACAAAAATGCGTTACCCGATATGGTCAACGAAGCCATAGCTCTCGATCACTGTACAAAATCTTACAACCAGTGTAGTTCCGATGATGAAAGAATCAGTAGTAAACACTCTACCATTCCCATTCCAAGCCCATATACAAGAAACGCTTCTGAGAGCCCTTCAGGAATTGATTACGAAACTGACAGTTTAGAAAGAAGTACCAACAAGAAAGGTTTATCTACACCGACGACTGACTATCCTGATGTGCCTTCATCGCAGGCTAGCCCAAGCTTGAGTAGCGCATTACCGCTAGAAGAAGAACTTACAATGAGAAATGCTGTATATAAAATTAATTCGAGCAGTAACAGCAACACTCCGTCACCACATCGAGAAGTTTGCATAGATCAAAATCATTACGAAACTATAGAGAAAAACCAACCTCCTCCGTTTGAAACACCAAAAGCTAGTTTAGTCAGTGAAGTTTATGTGAATAATACCTACAACTTCGGAAGTGCTCCAACATCGCCAAGTGGCTCAGAGTGTTCTATGGGAAGTCGAAAATTAGTAACAACTATTAATGACGCCGAATTAAAGCCCGGTTGCTTAACTATAGAAGTAAAAGATTCCCCTGAGAATTATATTAAAATACATGAGTCTGATGGTTTCGAACCAGACACTTTAGACAGAAAGCATCCAAAACATAAGGAAGCTAACGATACACAGTTTAGTAGAAAAGATCTAATAAAAAATATAGACAAAGATGATAGTCCACCTAGCCAACAACGTATACAACTCAGAAGTAGTGGTACTTTCCAGAAAACGAGTGATAAAGTGGAATATGCGACAAAATTTAACAGTCTCAGGCATGAATATGAACAGCGCAAAAACGGTTATGAGCGGCCAAAGTTGTCTACAGGTATTTACAGCGGTTCAAAAAGTCTCGAAGACACTACCACTGACGATACTTGGCAAGAAGCCGAAGAGTGGACGACAGAAGAAGGTCGAATACTGACGTTAGAGTTGAGGCATTCTAAAAGACAACGGCAAAGTACACCTCCTACTATTACACAACTGAAAAATCTAGCACGTCCGGACGTATTGCCACCTTTGCCACCTACGGACGATGACCCTATATATGAGCAGCCAATTTTTCCGCCCAGGAAAGTTGAGACGGAAACAATTAATGAAATTCATCCAAAAAACGTGTCTGGCAGAAGCCTCAGTCCGAGGGTATTTATGAAGAATATGACTATTGACTCCACGAACGATAGTTCTATAACTCCTGAATCACACTATGGACCGTCCTGCAGTCCAATGAGAGCTTCTGTCCAATCACAATCCTCGGAATATGAAAACATGGAGTCCGTGAGTGGTACAGTTAGAAAAGCGGGCGACTTGAGCAGGAATTTGATGAGAAAACGGTCTGGCAGAGGTGGTAATTTAAACACTGATACTTTCGTTAAAGGACCGAAGTTAGACGGACATTCTAAAGCACGGTTCCGTAGAAAGAAAGGTTTCAATATACAAGACTCAGGGTATTTGAGCAGTGACTCTACTTCTTCTAGACAAGTGCCACGAAAATTAGTGATTGCCAAAATAGTGAGTTGTAGTGAAAGTGACGATACTGAAAACGAAGCTCGGAGTGAATCTGGTGCCGAAAGTATTGAGACACATTCCGTTTACTTCGATAGCTTTCGGAAGATGCAAAATGAAGTGGAAGACGATTTGAGTTTTAGTAGTAAAAGTTTTAGTGACGTTAACGGAAAGTTTAAACATTCCGATGACTGTTTATAACGCATTCCTATTAATTTTAGTTGTGGCGCAATAAGGTATACATAGGTAGAAAATGAAGTGTGCAATATAATGTGCAATATGTGAAATGGTGTTAGTTTTAATTCGAAAATTTCTGGATTAATCATGTATTAATTTATTATCTTTATGAAGATTTGTTTTATTATCTTTTGTACATTTTCTTGTTATGTTATCTAAACCAATGTTTATACTTTCATAGAAACAATACGTATTAAGTTTAGTATTTAAAACGTGTATGACACGCTAGAAAATGCAATAAAAATACTTAGTATGTAATCAAAATAATAAAAGTACCTCTTACAAGCATCGATTTTATTTATTTTAAGGAAATAGAATAATTTGACAAATAGAGAGGCCGGACGTGCAATGCAAAAATAGAATAGTTAAATTAAAATAATAATTATTTATTTTTTATTCAATGTACAGTTGTATAAATATTTTGTTCGTAAGTTAATATGTTATTTTAGCTGTATTTTCCGTTATAGGTGAAGAGTCAGGCAGCAATGATTAGCTTCCTAGTACCTGACAGTATACAGTGCTCCAGAGAGGATAAAAATAAATACATCCTCTCCGTCGAATTACAAGAGCACGAATATTATGGTTGTGGCATTTGACGTTAGTTGGGAACAAACAATCGTAAGGCATAATGATGCTGACTCCGAGAGTAAAATAATATTTTGTATGACTGGTAGAGCGTTGTGAATGACAAAAGGATTAGATATCGTATATTCTTGCTGCGTTTCTCATTGCTGTGTTTAAGATTGCACTAGTCGATATTTTTTACATACAAATTTCAGGAGGGTATTACTCCACTGTTTGACATTCAAAGTTAAACTCATTATTCATTTTGTCTGTGCAGATTCAAAATAGTAAAAAAAAAACAGTGGCACTCCGGGAGTGCCGACAGAAGTGAAACTTTAAAAAAATAGGCACCGCGGTAATCAACGCGTTGATGTCTTTTACTCCACGCACCACGGTAATTAACGCGTTGACGTCTTTTTAATAGTCAAAAGCTGGTGTCATCAAGGTGTCGCGAAATCAATGGTTTAGTCCCATCTCAAAAATGCCCAACGCGCCTAAAAAAGCTTTCACTTCAATAAAAAGTCATTAAAAAGTTATGAGCCTACAAAGATCCGTTTTTCTTACTAATTTTAACGCAACTTTGGGCGTAAATAAATAAGTAATAAAAGAAAGAAGCGTAAATAAAATCTCCAAAACAAAATCGGCACCGACAATGCTGAAGAGTTCAATAAACTTTATTTGTTCCAAAGAACTTTTCGTAATTTTTTACGTGCTCGTTTTACTAAAATAGTTCGGAACTGTGCGGCGTTTGTGTGCGTGAAAACTAGACGTTGTGCGTATAGACTAGCGTCTAACTGCTCATCACTGACACTATCTGTGTCAGACACGATGTCAGTTGAGACAGCGTGCTTTTTAGCCACGCCCACTAGTGTTTTGGAGCCCTCGACTAGTTCAACCTTAAAGCAGATACCCTTAATTCCCAAACACCAACCTTTGATTTTGTTTTTACCACGCACTACCGCCAAATTCGTTCCCCTGAAAGTAACAGATCTATGGTGCAGAATAACAAACAGTTTACACTCTCACCAAGTAACACCTAACCAATTAAACCCCATACAGAGAACAAAACAAAAGTATTGTAGAAATGTGAAAACATCTGTACTGTCTTTATTTTAATTTCAGTTCACATTATCATGTTTTTTTGTTAATATTGCTCGGTTACCACGTCTAGTAATACTGAAAGCCGAACCCAACTTATTTTGGGGATATGGGATTATCATACGCCCCAAAGGTTTATAAGGCACTGTTTCTATGGGATATATTTATTTCCTCGCCCATTGGGTCAGATTGTTTGTTACCAACAGTCAGGGTTTTCAGGTTGTGGGTTATTAAATATTTTTTAATTGATTATGTGTTATGTAAAATTAGAAAGTAGCTGATAAAATGGTGCTAATGAAACGCAAAAAGGGGAAACCGGGTACTCATAGTTTTTAAGGTTTACGTTACGTTCGCTTACGAATTTGTTTCTACTGTGTTTTTAGTTGGTTAGAAAAACTTTCAAGAGAAAGCTTAGATTATAAAAGGTTTGTTCTATAACTTTTGAGATTTTAAACGACTCACTGAGTTATATAAAGAAACTTGAAAGGTTTCATAGCCACTGAAAAATCACGGCGTATGTACTGACGCTTGCTTTAATTGGCAACCTATTCATCTAAGACATCTTAATTGTCGTAGGCTCGGTACTCGATTAATGTAGGCGTCTGTACATAGATGGGTACACCTGTTTCTGTTTAAGTTAATGCAATTAGTAAAAACAGTCTTCTAAGCAACTGTGAAATGCTCAATATTTTATCAAAAGAAAATATTATTTAAAAAAATATAGATTATTTTTTAGGTTTTATAATTAAAAACCTCTCTTTACAGCCAGTATTTAATAGTGGCTATCGTTTGTAAATTTTATTTTTATTAGTCTAATTTGTTGTAATGTTATACTTATTTCATTTATTTTATTGTCACCAGTATGTCAAAATAAGATTTTTTTAAGGACTGCCGAAACTCAAAGTTGTTATTTTGTAACAATTTATTGAATGTATTGTTATTATTAAAGAATGAGACACACATAACTGACTTATAATTAGTTGTATTCCCATAAATCTTAATAATATGCACCTTATTGTTAAGCACATAGAGTGCTTACTTTATCACAGATACAAAAACTTAAAAGTAACTTATCAAGAATAAAGAATTCTTCAAAATATACAAATAAATACAAATAAAATAATATACTTACTACTACCTGCCATCAGGTATATTCGACTTTACTCAGCGCATAAAATATAAGACACGGTCTTCATATTATTAAGTACTTAAAAAGCTGGGCTGCAGATTAGATAAAAAAATCTCAACTTGAACCTTTAATTCATCACACTTTTCTCTTAAATATGTTACTTGAATCTGGCAGTCAGTCTATACACATAACATCACTCTCAGACGTTCCTTGTTCTGTATCTTCATTCAACAGTTTAACGCCCAAAGCAGCTTCCTCCCTCATTCTATTTTTAAATTCCAAGTACCTTTCTTCACCCCCAGCAAAAAGGTCTATTTCCGTACCAATCTTACTTTGAACAACAGAACTCTTTGACTCACCCATCTTCACCATAGACTGGTCTAGATATTCCAGTATTAATGAAGTACGATTCAAGATCGATGTTGCATAGTTCTGATAATTGTATAGCAATTGAGTGTTGTCTAGAATTTCCTCGTTGTATGTCGATATATTCTCATCTTTGGCAGTGATTTTGATGTTAGGGGTTGTGATAACTAGTGTTAAGGGGACCGCGTCGTGTATGTAATGTATAAGAGCTACAACTTGGGATGGTGTCCTGAAAATATAACAGAAAATTTATGTTACAATAAAAATCGGCTTTATTTTGTGAGTCAAAAGGTACACATTTGCATAAATAGTTTTAACTATACTATTTGAACGACCTAAATGTGTGAATAATAATGTAATGAACTGGCGGAGAGTTCAAATTAAAAGGATGCCAATGCAACCCCTTTCACTAAGGAAAGTCCTTTAAATTCATGAGAGTCAACCAGAATATATTTTGAACATTTAGTTCATGGGCAAATAAAAACAACCAACTTTAAGTGCAGGCACAGATGAATACAGCTGGTTCACTCCGCAAAATCATTTAAATAAAAAGCGACTCTCGTTACGACACAATAAATTGTAAATCAAGTCGCAGAGTGCTTCGCCACAATTGCGGCGATAAGCCCCCTCTTTGAGAAGTGGCTAGAGAGGCGCCACGGCGTCCTCACCTTCCGCCTGACGCAGGCCTCACCGGACACAGGTGCTTCGGGAGGTTCCTGTTCAGGATAAGGCGGGAGGAAACGCGCGGGTGTCACTATTGTGTGGATCGCCCGGAGGACACGATGGAGCATACGGTGTAGGTCTACCCGGCTTGGGCGGAGCACTGCCGTCCTCGTAGAGAGGATCGGTGACGGTGATCTCTAGCGACCAGGCCATGGTACGGAGCGAGAGGCAGGCAGGCATGGCAGGCCATCACCTCCGTCTGCGAAGCAGTAATGCTCGCGAAGAAGGAGGCGGAACGCGTGAGGGAGAGGCAAATTTTGCGCCCTCACGCCCCTAACCGCCGCAGGAGACGCCCTGGTCGTCGGGAATCGCAGGCTGATTCCCGGCCACCGTAGGCGCGTTCTCACTGAATGGACCCGACAAGTCAAACCATACTTGTAGCTTCATACCTAAAATGAGGAGTGTGAACCATCTGTATTCATCTGTGCTGCAGGTATAATATCTCACTCTTGGTCACTATTTAGAAATATGATATTTCAACTGAAGGTTGCTTTAAATAATCTTTTATGTAGTAAACATACCTTGAATAAATAGAAACAGTCAAAGAATCATTCCCATTAGTTGTTTCACTGTGCATTACCACCATAACGCCATTAAGTACATGGTAAGGAGATTTTCTATGTATCGCAACATTGTCACAATGAGGCACTCTTTCCATCATCAAGTATTTGCAAAAGACTTCCAGGGTTAAAGCTTCATCATTGTGTCTCTTTACGTGCCTCAATATGAGGTCTGTTTTGTCTGTAGTGGCTAGTATCGCTAGCATTATGTTGGTGTCTGAAATGAAGGGAAAAAAAAAAGTTAAAAATGATGATGTGGATATATTTAGTAACCTGTTCCGCTTAGCTATTTCTAAAGAGTCTTAAAAAGACCCTGGAACAAATCGACACGTGTTTCACCTCTCAACGAGGCATCCTCAGGATGACGATTGACTTGTCGCGAGTTCGCGTGTCGATTTTTAAGACTCTTTAGAAATAGCTAAGCGGAACAGGTTACTAAATATATCCACATCATCATTTTATAATGGATTTCCGCAAGGTCACGCCTGAATCAATTAACTAGAAAAAAGTTAGAATGCTTATCATAACTGCAGGATTTACCAAGTTGATTGGTATTTGGAAGTGTTAATATCAGTTTGTTAGGTTAAATAGGCCCATAAGTTACAGTGCTAAATGATGTCCATTCTCTTTGTCTTCCATTCTTTCTAATTAAGCAATATAGAAAAGGCGGATTTTTATACAATCTACTTTTATATTCTACTAGCTACGCCTCGTGGTATCACCCACATAAGTCTTGATCCCGTGGGAATATAGGGATAAAAAGTATCCCATGTCTTACCTAACCCAGGTCATGGTCTACTCATATGCCAAATTTTATCAAAATCTGTTCAGCCGGTTTAGCGTGAAAGCGTAAAAAACAAACATACAAAAAATCAAATCTTTTCTCTTTATAATATTAGTTTAGATGTATAACCAAAAATTGACTATGTGCAAGCATACACTGCAGAATCAGGCAAAACTAAAAAAAATAACACACCCAAAGTGCCTGATACTTTTAAACAAGCAATGCAACCTACAAAGTCACTTTGATATTGCACAAAAAAATACCAACCCATAGGAACACCCGAAATGACATCAAACTCTGCTCCCATGGTATCCAAAGAAGACAGTTTCACATCTTCAACAGGCAGAAGACATTCTTTTCCATTCTTTTTATAAAAAATAACTCCATTGAACTCAATCTTACTTACAACATTGCTTTTTAGTTCTTCCAAATCAATTACAACTACTATAGCTGAGTTCATGTTGTGTTTTAGTATCTGTGACCCTGTTTCTTCCCAGAATGGTGATTTAGCAGTCTTTTCAAATAACTTTGTAGTGTATTCTATAGATTGTCCAGTTGTTCCATGGATTAGTATGTGGACATCTTCTAAGGACCTGTAATTAATATGGGATTTGTTTCTTTAAAATGTTTTAATAAGCTAGCACAGAACTGTCTGTAAACTGATATCTATGGCTCAATTGTTACAAATAAAAACAATTATCAAAATTTTCCTTTCAGCAGAATGCTTAAAAGGGCTGAAAAGAGCTTTTATGAACCAAGTCTGAATAAAATGTGTGTTGTTATTAATTTTACTGACTGTATAACTATGATCAGTTAGGCCCATATTAAGCCCCCATCCAGTACATGATGGGCGAGCCCGTCGCTCGGCCAACCGGCTCGCCCAACATGTACTGGGGATGGGGGCTTAATAGAACCTTACTTAAAACTCAAGCATTATTTTAGACTTATTTCAACCAATCATATGGATTTAAACTATTTTTACAGTCCATCGAATGATTGCGTTCCTGAAACCTGTCAGTTGAAAGATTTCTAGTAGTTATAAGGATTAAATTCGCAAAACACATATTTGTTACAATGACACAAACGCCAAATCCCACCGACCAATCAGCCTGACCTCCTTTCTCCTAAAAACTCTGGAAAGGCTATGGGATAGAGAGCTGAGGGATGGCGCTCTGAAAAACATACCGCTACATGGTAATCAACACGCATACAGCTCAGGTAAGTCGACCGAATCTGCTCTCCATCTAGTGGTCAGTCAGATAGAGGACGCGATTCATCAAAAAGGCACCTGCCTGGGTACTTTTATAGACATCGAAGGAGCTTTCGACAAAACCAACTTCTCCAGCATCAGAAGCGCCCTCTCCAGGCATGGAGTAGAACAGGTACTTACGGACTGGATTACAAACATGTTAAGCAAACGGGTGGTTCGCCTTGAGGGTGAGCGGCAGTTGGCCATGATAGCCAGAGGCTGCCCCCAGGGAGGGGTTCTGTCCCCCCTTCTATGGAATCTGGTAATTAATGACCTCATTACCAAACTCAATGCCAACCGCTATTACACAATAGGGTATGCAGATGACCTCGCAATCCTTGTATCGGGGAAGGTGACGGGTACGATCTGTAACCTCACTCAGCAAGCACTACGTATCGTAGAAAGTTGGTGCAGGGAATTTGAACTATCAGTGAACCCCACTAAAACTGAACTAGTCATGTTTACCCAAAAACGAGCATTAGGTCCTTTCCGCCTACCCAAACTGTTCGATACTGAACTTCAGTTGGCCAACGAAGTCAAGTACCTCGGGGTCATTCTAGACAGTAAGTTAAACTGGAGTAGGCATGTAGACAACAAGCTAAACAGGGCCTGCATTACCTTCTGGCAGTGCAGGAGAATGATAGGTAAGAAGTGGGGCCTATCCCCCAAAATCATACTGTGGCTGTACACAGCAGTGATCCGCCCTATGATCGCGTACGGGGCCGTGGTTTGGTGGCCCCGCACTCAGCTGGTTACAGCTTGCAACAAACTACAACGCATGCAAAGACTAGCCTGCGTGGCAACCACGGGCTGCATGAGGACTACTCCGACTGCAGCAATCGAAGCCATGCTGGGACTGCCCCCACTCCACCTGTTCATACAGCAGGAAGCGACAATGGCGGCGGTGCGTCTTAATGCAATTGATCTCTGGGGTAAGAGAGTCACACAACACACCGCGCTGCTTGAGGGACTCAACAATGAGTTCCCTATTACGAAAGCGGTAAATGACCGGGTGCCCAAACAATTTATCTTCGATAAAAAATACAGAATCCAACTCCACGAGGACCGCAGATGCGAGGGTTTGCGCCCCGCAGAGCTGCGAATCTTCACCGACGGATCCAAAACAGGTAGTGGCACAGGTGCTGGAATCTTCTCGGAGGACTTCAACATACACATAGCCACACCATTGGGTGTCCATAACACAGTGTTCCAGGCCGAATGCATGGGTATATCTCTTGCCGCTTCAGCCATCATGGCCAGGGAAGTTAAGGACCACTCGATAAGAATACTCTCAGACAGTATGGCTGTTCTGCAAGCGCTAAACAGTCACACTGTTGATTCTGGGCTGATATACGAGTGCCACCAACGCCTCAACCAGGTGGGAGACCTCAATAATATAACCATTCAATGGATCAAGGGACACAGCGGTTCGCGGGGCAATGACGCAGCCGACGAACTTGCCAGAAGGGGGTCGAGCATGGCACCAGTGGGGCCTGAACCCATCACGCCACTCCCCTTCGGGTACCTACGCTCTCTGGTAAGGAAACGAACCAGGGAACAACATCACAAAATATGGGTGGACCACGGTGAGTGCAGGCAGGCTAAGGAGGCTCTCCCTACAATCGACGGCCGCCTCACGAAACAGGTTCTCCGATTAACAAAACAGCAGCTGCGCACAGTTACAGCTGCCCTAACTGGCCATGGGTCATTTAATAAACACCTCTTTGTCATAGGAGTCACAGACAGTCCGCTGTGCAGAGCTTGCATGGAGGACGACGAGACAGTTACTGTTAAACTGCCCGGTGGTCGCCACATACAGGGCCAAGTACTTCGGTAACCCAGGTACCCTACGTGAGATTGTCAGTGACACCAAGGCGTTGCTGGCCTTCTTTGAGGAGCTGGGGTGGATCGAATAACAGATTTTCCCACCCGTACGCAAAATACGCGCTTTGACGTGGAGTTGCGGATACCAGCCCGTATTACCTACCTACAATGAAACTGACAAGTGTCAAGAAGGCATTCACTCAACGGCCGAACTGTAAGTAATCCTTGAGTCTTGAGCGAAGTTCTGCTATATGGGTCTAACTAACTTCAGAAATATTCCGTCCTATACTTACTCATTATTCAGATTGCATACATTTAAAACAATTACTATTTTCTTATTGCAAACTTTAATCCATGGAGTTTGTGTGTTGATTCTCAGGGCACTGGCCATCTGGAAATCAAAACATTAACACATGTGTTAACGAATGTTACAAGTTTCATGCACAAGGTTATTTATGGATTCAAATCTGGGCAAGTACCAATGTGACTTTTTAAATTCATATGTACTTCTTGAGTTTATCTTGGAGATTACTGACAGCGGTACAGGAAAAACATCATGAGGAAACTTTGACTTATAGTTAATATAAGTCTGAAATTGCCAGCCCATCTTGAGCAAGGGTGGTGATCAATGCTTGTCTTCTTAATATGAGAAGAGGCCTTTGTCTTGGAGTGAGACAATAATAGGCTGGTATTATTATTATTTTAATAAAAAATATTTCATTATAAACACTAAAATACTTTGGCAATGGTAAGCTTAGTAAGCTCTATTTCTTCTACTCCAGTAATATCTACAAGGATTAACGTAAAGCAAATGTATTACCTCTTTAGCACCATCTTTGAACACAGAATCATCTAAATTAGGATGAATCTTCTTATAAGTTGAAAAAGCAACAGTTTGGTGAAGATCTAAAAAATCTTTGTAAGTTTTCTCATTACATTTCAAACTGTACTTAGCTTCTGTTAATTTCCTCATCAAATGGGTTATTATTGGTAATGTATCGTCATTCTGTGATTCAGTGAACGTCGTTGATATGTCTGGACGTTTGAAATTCTCGAAATTGTCATCAAATATAAGAGGGACTGCGTCTGCTTTGCGAAATACTCTCAGACATGCTTGACCACTGCAAGCAGCATCATTGATATCATACCTCTCGACACTAGTAACTATTTGGTGTATCTCAAGTTTGTCTTTTCTCGAAAGAATGGTTATTTCTTCCTTTGACAATACTAAGTAAAAAAGGTCACAGTTTGCGTTCCTCAATATCTTAATTTCTAACGGTTTTACGACACCACGGAGCTTTATTGAGGATACCAAATCTCTTTGGTAATATTCCTTTACTTCCCCGTTTGTTGTGCATATTGTAATATCAATATTAATAACGTCGCTTGGGTGTTTATCGCAGAAGACGAAACATGTGATGTCGTTTACAACCGATGCCGGAACTAAATTCACTAGCACTTGCCGCACGTTTTCAGATAGTTCTAACATTTTAAATGCTAACTCCTCAACTGGTTCAAGTCAACTCAATTCATTTAATTGCAATAAAAACAAACAAACGATGTTGTTGGTAACACGATTATTTCCCTTTCCCGCTCGATGTCTCGATGATGACAAATTGACAAGTGTCAATGTCACTGTGACTGTCAATGTCAAAATAGGGTTGTAGGATAAAAATATATTTTTCCCGAAAGATTTAAATACCAAAATTAATATTTGATGGCATTTGATGGCAGGGCAGTTGTCATGCTATTGGACAGAACCAGCTTGCGAAACTGAAGACCGATGATGGCAGAATTGTATCCGCCAAACCTGAACTGTTGAGAGAGATCGAGAGTTTCTATGGACAGTTATACACGTCAACCAGTAACCCCGTTACGAATCTAGCAAACGACCCAAGAGCTAAATTGACCCGACACTATACCGAAGACATCCTGGACATCAGCTTGTACAAGATAAGGATGACTCTGAAGCAGCTTAAAAACAACAAGACGGTAGACGGATGACGGAATTACGGCCGAACTCCTGAAGGCCCGTGGAAAACCCGTTCTTAAGGCCCTCCAGAAGCTTTTCGATTCCGTCATACTCAGGGTCAAACGCCACAGGCATGGAACAGAGGTGTGGTGATACTATTCCTTAAAAAAGGCAACAAAGCCCTGCTTCAGAACTATAGGCCCATCACACTTCTCAGCCATATCTACAAGCTGTTTTCAAGAGTTATCACGAATCGTCTCGCGCGCAGGTTTGACGACTTTCAGGCTCCCGAAGAAACCGGATTCCGTAAAGGCTTTAGCACCGTAGAGTACATACATACGCTGCGACAGGTTATACAGAAGACCGAAGAGTATAACGTGCCTCCTTGCTTAGCGTTTGTGGACTACGAGAATGCCTTCAATTTGATCGAGACATGGGCTGTACTGCAGTCTCTTCAACGGTGCCAGATCAACTTTCGGTACATCGACGTGCTAAAGTGTCTGTACGAAAACGCCACCATGTCAGTCTGACTCCAGGACCAGACCTTGAAACCTATCCTTCTGCAGCGAGGTGTAAGACAGGGAGACGTTATATCTCCAAAACCGTTCCCCGCTGCACTGGTGAATGTCTTCAAGGTTCTGAATTGTAAAGGGCTATATCAACAACAATGGCGAGTAAAATATCACTAACCTTCGATTTGACGACGACATAGTTATCATGGCTGAGACCATGGAGTATCTCAGTACAATGCTCGATGACCTCAGTAAAGCCTCCGAGCCTCAAGTAACTCAGTAAAGCCAGAAAAAAAAATTAGGAAAATATTAATAAAACCAATTGATAAACAAACAGATAAAAGCGATAAACTTAATAAAAATCAATGATTCTCAACATTTTAGAACAAAGTACCTATATAACTCACAATAGGTCTCATTAGAAGGCTGAAACTCACCCAAATGGCAATGGAGAGGGCTAGCTTGGAGTTTCCCTACGAATCAGAAATGAAGAGATCCGCAGGAGAACCAATATAGCCCGAAGAATTGCCAAACTTAAGTGGCAATTGGTAGAGTACATTGCTCGCAGAACAGATGGCCGATGGGGCCGAAAAGTTCTGGAGTGGTGACTGCGTACCGAAAGACGTAGCGTTAAAAGGCCTACCACAAGATGGACGATGACCTTGTGAACATCAATGTCATGCTAGGTAGCTTTAATATTTAACCACTAAAGGTAATTTTATACTCTAATGGAGTGGGTATGAAATGTTTGTTTTGCATGTACACCCTACCTATGTAAAATGCATGCCAATAAATTATATTGTTTTGGAATGTACTCATCAAGGCATTCAATTGGATACCCATATTTTAGTAAATGAAGAAATTATTTTATTTACACATTTGAATATTGAACCATACTGCCGCCATTTTCAACAAAAAAAAAAATATATAGTCTATGTTACTCGGGATGATGTAAGGATTCTAACTATACCCCATACATCCAAATCTGTTCAGGCATTTAAAAGTTATGGTGGCATAAAGAAACTCACATACATACTTACAAACATACATACATACCCTGAAAACATAACGCTCATTTTTGGGCAGTCGTGGAATAAATAGAATTTATTTGAAATACTTAACTACACATGACATCACGCCTTGTTTACCCAAAGGGTTGGGCAGATGTATTACGACTGCCGTTTTGGTTCAACTTACGTGCCGAGATCTGTACTGAGAAATTACAGATGGAACTCGTATGTATACCGTAGTTTTAAAACCTTACCTACTAACAAAATTCGTATTTATAAAATAATGGGATTTTTTCACATTGTATTAAATTAAGGTGAAGTTCTGTGTGTAATAAATTAATAATATTCTATAAATTGATGGCAAACCTAATAAGTTATCATACCATTCCCATGAGTATGGGTAAAATTAAAATACAAACGTGGCAGCCCCGCATATTCACTGTCAAAATTTTCAGTTTGCTTTTAATTTTTTCAAATCTTCAGGCAACGGTATAATGAAAACAGCCAGTAATACAAAGCAGATGGTCAAGGAAGGATTCGCTTGTGGCGAATCCTTCCTTGACCATCTGCTTTGTTCTGTAAAACCTTGTCCTAATACATAGACTACAACAATAAAAAACACTCCGGGAGTGCCAACAGAAGTGAAAACTTGAACAAGATCGCCTTGGTGGAAGAAAAATACTTGTATAGAACATTGGTCCGTAGCCTTATCTAAATAAAGAGCATAATCGCGTTTACAAAAATGAGGTGTCGTCATGGTGTCGCTAAATCAATGGTTTAGTCCCATCTCAAAAATACCCAACGCGCCTAAAGAAGTTTTCACTTCAAAAATCGGCACCGCGGTAATCAACGCGTTGTTGTCTTTTACTCCACGGTGTCGGTAAATTCCGTCACAGTGTCGCGAAATCAATGGTTTAGTCCCATCTCAAAAATGCCCAACGCACCTAAAGAAGTTTTCACTTCATAAATGCTCAATACTCAATATTATATTTATTGCATTCCACAAAGTGAACTTAGGTGGTAGGTTTACAGATAAGTACTTAATCATTGTGGACCAACCCTGTCGGGCACAGTAAAGTAGAAGAGAGGAAGAGGCTTTAATTTGACAATTTAGTTGTAAACTTGATACGTTAGTAGGAACCTAATTTGTAGTTTTGGTCTTAGCAGCCCTCAGTCTCTGAACCAGTCGCGTATCACATCAGCCCCTCATTTTATTATTTCGTTTTCACCTAGCGTTCTCTCTGACTTTTTTTCTTTTTGCTCGGCTTCTAAGGCTTCCTAAACACGAAGCCAGAGCCGCGCCGAAATATTTTCATATTGCGGCCGGGCGCCCGCGCCGGTGCGGCTCCGGTGCGGCTCCGGCGTCATGTACCAACATGAAGCCTAAAGGTCGTACCGTGTGATGTGATGGCCTACAGATAAGTAACCTTCTTCAAGAATTGGGCTATCAAATGCAAAAATATTTTTTCGAATCCGACTGGTAGAAAAACAAAAATGAGTGTAGATTTAGATAAGTAGGTAAGCAAAAACAATTTCTATTAGCTACTTTATAGAAATTGTTTTAGTTTAACTATGGATGTACAAAATTTTTGTTGTTTTTTACCTGCCACTGGACGAGCGAGCTCTGTTCGTTTGAAAATAGAGAATGCTCATTTAATAGTATAGGATAGTTCATACTAATCCCATGTATAGTACACACTAATTCTATGCTGCCATAGTAGGTACTTGCTAATTCCATGCCGCCATGTCATCTAAGCCAAATTATCTATATGGGTAGCCTAGTTCTAAACTTTGGGCGACCGAGCTTTGCTCGGGTGAATATATGGAGAAAATTATTTTTCCCAGATATAGACCTAGCTAAATCGATTTTTGGCCCCCATAAACCCCTATATTGCAACTTCCCTCCAAATCGTTAAAGCTGTTTTCATGATCGTGATTACAAATCTATATACTTATATAAAAATCAATTGCCGTGCATTAGTCTTGCAAAAACTCGAAAAGGGCTCAACCGATGGTGATGAAACTTTGGTAAGTTGTTGTGTGTGCGACGGATAAGATTCCTAACAAGAAAAAGGCATTACAACGTATTGCTTAAAGTCAAAGTCAAATAATTTATTTCAATTAGGCATAAAAAAGGCACTTTTGAACGTCAAAATTCATTCAAATTTCATTTAATAGTATAGGATAAAGGATAGGATAGGATGTAGTAAGCTTGTGCTATGTGGGATTATATTTTAATTGACGTGCCTAGGGTACTTTTTGAGTGCATTTTTAGCTGAGAGTTTGGTAGGTTAAACAAGACTACCCTTGAGATGAACCATAATTTAATGTCTTTGAGATAAACGGATCAGGGATCGCAGTCAATAGCAGCTTTATTTGTTACGGGTCGGGAGTCGTAGATCTGTGGCTTCCAAAACACTTATCTCTTCCATGCCTTCGCCCTCATTAAGCGTAGTACATTAGTAGGTAGTACAATATGTTCTGCGATTTCGGCGGATTCTCCAATTCTGGGGTCACAGCGCTTGATGGCGCGCTTCTCCCGCTCTGCTCCAACTTTCGGTGTCTCGATTCGCTTGTGTGAGTCCCGCATTCCCCTTCAAGATTTATAAAACAATGGTTAGACTTGTACTGACTTGTCTCGTATGGATCAGAATGTTGGGCCACAAAAGAGAAGAATGAAAGGCAATTAATTGCATGCAACTGAGATGAGTATGCTAAGAGGGATGTGTGGTGTTACGCGAGTGGAGGGAAATGATGAGTAATAACTATGTGGGTATATAACAGGAACTCTAAAAGTGGCACCGGTGACCGAAAAGTTGAGTGGAAATCGGTTGTCATGGTATGGGGATGTCTGTGAAGCGGAGGAATGAGTACAATGGCGTCAGGAAAGTTTTGATTATGAATGTGGATGGCTATAGAAGTAGGGAAAGACCATGGGTGGACTGTGTGAAGATGATATGACTAAAAAGGGGGTGACTACCGAGATGATGACTAATAATAGAGGCTTCGTCCAAACTCATCTCCAATCCGAACTCGCCCGGTTTTCATATATCTACCTACATGTATAGCTAGAAGGCGCAAAAATTCTTACGGTAAGAAAAGAGCTAGTATGTTTTTTTAATTATTTTTATTCATTCATTATACACGGTATAAAATTAACAGCAGGTACGTAGGTACTGTTAGTGTTTTCTCACCATCCATAAAATAGAATCAACATAAACCAACATTGAACAACATAGGTAATAAACGTTCGTTTAAATTTTGATTTCTGTGTGTATATAACGTAGACTTCCCTTTTTATATTCTGGCATTGCAGAGTCAGCAACTCCCTTTTTATTTTTAAATCATCAACGTTCGGTCGTAGTTTTTTTTTGAAAAGGTATGTAATTTTCACACAACTCCACTTTGCATTTCAGCAAAAATGTTGTCACTGAGTTATTATCAAATTTTGGCACACACGCATGTACATGTTTAATTTCATTAGAATTATAACGCATTGTTCTCACTGTGTAAATTAACAGATCCGCTACACTTTTTTTTTTTTCGTGTTAACAAACTTCTAAACAGAAGAAGACGTATTTACACGGCGTTTATAATATGTACCTATGTCCAGCGTGCAAAAGAGATAATCCACGTTGGTTTTTTTTTATAATGTCAAAATTTCGCGAAACTCCCCGAGAAGATCCTTCCCCTGACATGTTGCCACATACTGATACATAAAATAACTTGTTACTAGGTGCACTTGGGCAGCATTGTAAAGTCAAAAGGAAGAAATTCTTCTTATCTTAGAGATTTGAAAACCAATTTGTCTTCATAATAAATGGATCAGAGAGAGAGAGAGACAGAGAGAGAGCACTATGTAATTACTAAAACCCGCTATAACAAAGGGCTTGTCAAAGGATGCCACCGTCTTTTGCCCATTGCATTGTAGTTATTGAATTTTATAACTCTTTTTTTCGGAAACGTGCAGACTTTTCATGGTGTAAAATTTCTGGGAATGCAAAATTTAATAATTAATAACTATTTATTTACACGGAATCTAAGAAGGTCATTTTGTAAAAAAAAGTGATAAAGATTAAAACTGCTAAGTATAGTAAATTAATATGTGATTAGTATTTATTTTCTACATCGTAGCACTTTTCCGACAAACTTGTACCCTTGCAGCTGATAGGCATTTATAAAAGCGGGCGAGTTCGGATTGGGGATGAATTTGGATGAAGCTTTAATAGAGAAGTATGGAAGAAAATTCATCTATCGCCGACCCCAAATAAATTGGCATAGGGGCAGAAGAATGATAAAGTACCTTTTTTAAATGTGCATAAATTGTATACTACCCGTGCGCGATAAGTTGGGACCTGAGCGCGGTGGCGTCACATTCCAAGCAGGTCCCAACTTATCGCGCACGGGTAGTACCTACCTAAGTATACAATAAACCAAGCTTTTTATTCACAAGCAACGTCAGCTGTTCAAACTGGGCATACCAGAGCTCATGCATAACATGACAAGCATGTGAACGTTAGTGCATGATTGATTAACTGTTCAGAGAGGACAGTTTTCATGAGCATAACGGGCCAGTTTAACTTGACATCCATGGCGGCGCTTACTGCAAACGAAACGTTAAATTCAGTACAAAAACCCCATGGCTCAGGTTAAACTGGCTTATCGGCTTAGAGCAACGATCCGTAGCTTTTCAATATTGCCGTACAAAAGATCGTTTCCCATCTCACGGAGGCCTGTTATTACGGGGCAGGCTGATTGCATACAATGCACGTGATTTGACTCGCATGCATAATGCAACACCATCTCGATGGAAGTAGGTTTAATTTTTTACTTGGAATAGATATTAAATCAGTGTCTAGACGGTTTACGGTCTAGACGCCTTCGGAGGCATAAGTAGGACTAAGTATTATTTGTTTGAGGTTTTACATATTTTGTTTTTTTTTTAAACGTGTGTTGTGTTTGTGGTAACACTAATGTCGTTACACTAATGTGGGCAAACCATGGGCAAACACACTACAGTGGGGCAACACTAGGATTTTCTCTTTTTTTGTATTTCCAGTTTAAATGAATGACGGTGCACCTACATAAAAATGATAAGCTTAGTTGGCACCTACATAGAAATGATAAGCTTAGCTGGCACCTAGACAGAAATGATAAGCTTAGTCAGGGAAAAATGTGTTGCTTGTGCATAAAAATGTTGTCTGTGGATTGGAACCTATTATGTACCTATAGCCATTGCTTATAGCTATGTTTGGGAGTATAGTAGGTCCCCCATGTCTATTATAAAATGGGCATTGCTAATAAAAGCACGTAGTTGCAACTCGTCGGTAAGGCGAGGCAAAATACATTTCGCATCGTACAGGCTACTTACATCAATTTTAATGAAAATAACTTGGAAATACCAGCACGAGTTATGCAAAACATGAAACTAGTTCGATGGTAAACCCCGGAGTTTGTCTACCGACAAACTTCTTAACTCTCTGACCACACTCATGAACTTGTCTAAAAAGTTAGGTAGATATCTATGTAGAAGTGAGGGCCAAAACACCTCGAGGCTATGAAGATTTGGATTAATTACCGGTCAGTACCCTAATTGCGTAACTTATTTTCGTAAACGATTATGACTTGTTTCATTTTGACAGTTCAACAACATTCATTGCGTAATTTACGTTGTTGTGCAGATTTTATTTTTCAACTTATGAAGCAATGGATTAGCAATCTGTTACAAAACGAAACAAATTGTGATTGATCGTGTATTACACAATTAGGGAGGAGTCGTGATATCGCGGGTACAGCAGGACTATGCAAAGATTAAGCTTTGATAAATGATTTGTTTCTGAACAACTTACTGCATAGATAGGTGCCTACACAAGGAGCCAAGGCTAGATTTAAATCCACAAACAGGCTTAGGATTCATATTGTAATACCTGCTGAAGTAACCGGTAGCTACTTATATCACTTTTTTCAACATGAAGTTCAAGGTTGACTAAAATGAGCTGATGCGATTAAATTTATCATGGGAACTTTGGTGATGATACTATTCACTTTCGCTCTAGGTACATCTATTCAATTAATGTAGTTGTACTACACTGTAGGCACACACCCAAATCTAAAAGTGTTACGAACAAATTGCTAGGCCGCTGGGCGTTGGGACAAGGTCGCGAATCGCGATGCTGCGCTATTGCACCGCATTGCACCATCTGCGCCTATTGTATAGCCACGCATAGCCCACACTCGAACCATCTCATAAATGAGTGGTACTTATAAAATAATAGCTAGAGAACTACCTTGCCTAACTGAAGGAATAAAAAAATCGAATCAAAAAGATACCCATCTCGATGCCTTCAAGATTTGTCGATTGAATTTCGAACTCGACGAACGGAATTCTTGTAAAGTTTAAGCAGAGGTCAGATCAGATCAAGCTATCCCTAAGGGCTTCAGTGTAAATGGCAAATCGAACATAATCCACACTACGTTTAAACTGCAAACCGACCTCAACAAACAGCTGCATCCTAATTGCGTAACACACTTTCAAACACAATCGGAGGGTTTTGAAGGAAATTCCTAATGTATTGTTTCACAGGTTTGAAAAATTCTTTTGCACAACAACGTGCGCCGGACGGGTGAGTAATATATTGCATAATAACAGATAGTATAATATCACTTGAAATAATGTTCACATGATCTAATTTTCATATGCTATAAAAACAATTAACCTAATTTCTTGTGATCTAATGTTATATTTTATATATGTTATTTTTTCAATTTGTATAGTTTTATAACGTTCGTTTGACTTAATTTTCATATTTACTCATTTTCAGCCATAACTCTGTAATTTTAATAATTAAATATCACGAAACATCATACTGTTCTAACCTAACCTAAGCCAAATGACGACGTTTCTAAGTTATACTAAACGTTACTTATAGATTTTTAATATTATATTAACTGAATATTATACTAATTGAAGATTAATTCAAATGTGCATTATAGAAAATTGTCATTACTTATGGTATAAGTGATGACAATTTTCTACAATTGGTAAAACGAAATTATATCAATAATTCATTATATCATTTCATCGTTATATTAAGAAAAAGTATATTAAATGAAATTGGGTCATTAGAAATTATGTTATTATTTCAAACGTTACACACCCGCTCCGGACCTAGGTTGGCCGATGCAAGGAAAACCTGTTCAGGTGGAAATTCTTAGAAGCCTCCGTCCTTAACTTAAAATAACTTCTCCCGCTCTGGGCGGAGCGGGAGGGCGTGTCAGACTCTTACTGACTAAAACCCACCCGTGTTCCTTCGGTTGCCCTGTTGCCGGGGGCCACTATCTCCTTTTCGGTTTTCTTCGCAACCCCGGCAGGGAAGACTCCGTCTTAGAGTGTAAATGTGGTGCTGTTTCACAAACAAAAAAATTATATCCTGCGTATCCTGTTGGCTGCATGTTATAGGAACTGATGGACGCTAGTGATGGCGCTAAACACCCAAACACGTAGCCGAATTCTGGGCCGAGTCCATTTAGATTGCCATCGATACGCTAAGAAATAAGACAACGTAAATAATTCAATGAACGTGGTTAAACTGTCAAAATGAAAAGCATTACCATCGATTGCCATTATAGGTATGTGTGTTAAGCAATTTGCCTGCTGGTTGATAAAGGTTAGGATCAGGATCCAACCCTCTAAAAAGGTTGTGGTCACATTAGATTATGAGTCGGTCACGATCGATACAATCATTAAAATTATATCAAAACCATCATATTGCTCTATAAGTCCATAGACGACTTTTGCCCGCTCTCCTCTGATTACTAAGGTTAAGATTATATACTCGCACACATTGTGTGCGAGGATATTATCTTAACCTCAGCCTATCGACCTCAATTAGGGTTGTGGATATGGTGCCCACAACGGTGTATCCGCGCTTATTTAGAATGCCCTGATGTAGCCGGGGCACAACATCGTAAACTTGTGGCACAGGAAACGCACCGGTTACACCGGAGATCCCGGAGGCCCCCTTCCTAGGTAAGTACTGAGGAAGTCCATCTAGTTTTAATTTATGGGGGTCGGACATAACTTACCTTATACATTATGTATGTCGGGATACCGATGTAGAACACGCAAGAGAAGATCAAAAAAATGTGAAGATTCGTCTGGTACAAAATCAAAATTTCAGAATTTTCCTTTTCATAGATATAAAAGTTTTTACAAAAAAAAACAACCTACTTTCAAAAAACATTACTTAAATATAATTTCGGAGTCAAGGGTCGTGCAGACCAGCGCGAAATCGCGAGCGCAACAGGCAGCGCGACCCGTGTCGCGCCCGCGATATCGCGCTGGTCTGTACGAGCCTTCATCGGTTCCGATTTTCGTTTTTTGCCACTGGCTTCCGAAATTTCAATATCGTCCCACAATTGATGAAAATATCACTGAACAAACTTAGAAAAAAGAAATGAACCGACTTCCAAAAATAAACACTACGAAGCAAAAAATAACTTTAATTTTGAAAGTCGGTGTCTTTGGTTTCGAATTTTCGTTTTTTGCCACCGACTTCCGAAATTAAAGTTATTTTTCGCTTTGTAGTATTTTTTTGGTAGTCGGTTGTTTTTTTTTTTAAGTTTTTTCTTTTCACTTTTTAGCTGTGGTACCTACCCCACTCCAATTCGAATACCACTACCTGCTATGTAAATAACAGTGACATGAACTTATCATATCATTCAAATACTAAATCGGAAAAAAATACGTATTATTGAAGCCAACTCAAAAATTATTCAAGCAAAGTTAAAAAAGAATTTTCTAAATCGGTCCATACCTAATTGACGGAGAAATCGGTAGACATACCTACATAAAAAAAAATATATACGCGCTACGAACATATAACCTCCTCCTTTTTGGAAGTCCGTTAAAAAAGTACATATAAACGAACATTGAACGTCTTTCTTTTTTGAAGTCGGTTAAAAATATAAAAACAGCTCCCTCTTTTCTGACCTCATTTCAACCGAATAAATGTCCGCCAGAAACAGAAAGCACTTAACCACTTTCGCTACTTGGGCAAGTTTTTGTGCTCATGTAATATAGATGAGTTGGATCATTGTTATCCACTTAATATGGGAACTTACACGTGCTGATTGAAACCATTTATGTTCCTTATAAATAATTGCTCGTATTTCTAATTTGATGATACTGTTTTTAAAATCTTAGTATCGATAACTGTTGTGTTAACTGCTCGTATATGATCTGTACTTAATCAATATTCATCTACAGTTAAAATAGAATTTTAAAAAACTTTAATAATAAGTTGGTCATCCATCACTCATCAGCAAATGCAGGATATTATATCAAAACCTAGTGGCATTTTGAACTATAGAAATTATTTTTCACACACGACAATGTCAAATTATATGTCGTGCAAACCTAACCTAAAGTAAGTAATTTAAGACCAGAGGTGTAGCAGGGCATTAATGTGATTTGAATTTGGAACATAAAGTATACGTAGAAATTGCATACGAACATTACATACATACTAATTCCATGCATTCCATTGAGATATGCACTAAAAATAAATTGTTCGAAAATCGAACTGGCCACCACGAGTACCTAGAATATAAATAAAAGAAAATAGAACACAAATTAAAAAGAGGCGCGAATACTGAACATTGCTTTGCTTTGGTAAACAACAAATTACTTAACTATAAATTCTCACAAAAATGTCAAGTGACGTGAATCACTATGATTTGACTCCGGAGTACATTAAATCCGAAGCCATTGGCATTACCAACAATCTACTCCCAGAACAGTTCAAGGAATCGTACATGAGAGCCTACGACGATTTTTACAAATGGAAAATTACAAAGGGCGTCAAGTCTGTTTCTGAATCAGTGCTTTTACTCTAAGTAAAAGCAGCATTTATCATGTACAAAGAAGCCAAGTAGCCTATGGTCCATCTATTCGATGCTCAGGTCAACAATAAGCATCAAAAATAATATATGCATTATTACATACACCAAATTACTGGCATTTTTAAAAAGGAAATCAGAAGGACATCGTCCTAAGAAATCAAAAGTTTTCACAGCTCAAAATGTGGAAACGTTTCTATATGAAGCCCCTGACCACAGTTTTCTACTACTATACTAAGTTAAGTTAACTACTATAGTTAAGTACAGGTACTAGCTACCCGGTCATGAATCGATCGCTTGTGTGCGATCTACTGATGTGATGTTTCGACTCTAAGTTAAATAATAATTATTATTGTAAACCTTAGTAAGGTTTATGTGTTATTATTAAACATAATAATTTTTCTTAGATTTGACTGACACACACATGAATGTGTTAGTCAAATCTAAGAAAGTTTATAACATGCAATACATAAAAATTAATATATTACCTACTAAAGTTACCTTCCTATTTAAATACTAACCTACCTACCTATTTTTGTTACAGGTGGCATTGATTTTTGGAGCGAATGGCGCTTGTCGTGGAAATTAACTCATAAACATTAACATAACATATTATTATAGAAGATATCAAAAAACATTCAGATTTGTTGCTGGTAAATTTGCCAGATACAAAATAAAAAAAAGAACGGTCATTAGTAGTCCCGGGAGAATACATAAGAATGATCGAAAAGTACCAAGCTCTACGCCCCTCTAATATAAACATTAACAGATTTTTCGTAGCTTATAATAATGGCAAGTGCACCAGGTAAGTCATTGGAAAAAATAAGATCAGCAGCATGCCGAAAGAAGTTGCGAAATACCTGAAATTGACAAATGCCGAGCTCTACACGGGCCATCAGGAGAACATCGGCTACTCTATTGGCGGATTCAGAAGCAGACATGACCCAGATTAAAAGACACGGTGGCTGGAAATCTGATGTAGTAGCAGAGGGCTACATTGAAAATTCTATACAAAATAAAGATAAAATAAGCTGCCGCATTGGTGACAACATAAAAACTAAAAACACCTTTGATAACTGATCCTTGGACACCTTTGTCACCACAACCTTCCACATCAAAACACTATTCATCTAGCTCGCTGCCTCAAGCACCACCTTCACCAACATTCACGATCTAAAATGGTCCTCAGCAGACCCAAGTTTCTGAAACTTTACTTAACAGTAATAGTCAAATAAACTTTACCTCAACTTCAATAAATGTACCGAATAAAAACATAACTTTGTCTTTCCACAACTGATCTAATGTAGCAAACATTACCTTTAACATTTAATTGTTTGAAATAGGTCTACTAACTGTTATTGTAATTTTAATAAATACTTTACTATTGCTTTTTATTGATGGTGTGAAAAGTAGAGTATTCTCCTCGGGAATAAAGATGCCTTCGTCTTGGGCGACCTTGAAACCCACGCTGCACTCAGGATTCTTGTCTTTACTCCCTCGCTTTGCTCGGGAGTTAAGTCTAACGCTAGGATCCTTCGTTTTGCTCGGAATTCAATACGGAGCCCGCTACATAAGACACTACTTTATCCCCTTAGTGCTTAATCTACTATTATGTAGGCAGGTATACTTCCATCTTCATAAGAATCTGGCCAAATTGGAACACGAGTGTAGTAACGAAAACAAAAATCATGGAGGTAGAAACCGACGTTATATTTTTGGCTGATTTTCCTTACTTTCACAGTAATTAGTATTAGGTACCTAATCACTTCGTTCTAGACAAGAATGCAAGCAAATTTTTTATACAACGAATGACAAATTCACCATTTTCTTACGTAACGCAGTTCCAAGATTCATCGTGTTTAGGAAGCGTATCTGAAGCGGTGCCTCATTGTAAATTAGAATAGATTTGATCCACGGTTGAATAACTTCTTTTTCAGGAAATTCGTCACTTGTCATGTGATTAACTAAACGGTGATTAGCAATATCTTGCCCAAGCGGTGCCGATGATTGGCCACAGATGGGAGCGATTAAACTCTATTTATTTTAATTATCGTTGTCTTAGTAAAATTTTGCTGTACGTATCTAAATTTTACTTCGAAACTCGTCACGTAGACGTAGATCCAAATAATTATTACTTTTAATACTGCTTATTCTAAGTTATCATCGGATTCTCGCCTTAACCAATCAATGTGCCTAGCCTTTTCCCTAACTATGTTGGGTTCGGCTTTCAATCTAACCGGATGCAGCTGAATACCAGTATTTTACATGGACCGACTGCCTATCTGACCTCCACAACGCAGTAACTGGGTAATACGATACCCGTTGGTAGGACTGGTTGTCAGACTTTCGAGCTTCCGATGACCCGTAACGACTGTCAAAGATTCACGAATGACAGCCGGGACAACGACTTAACGTGCTTTCCGAGGCACGGAGGAGTCTCGGTATGTAAAGATGGTCACCCATCCATGGACCAACCCCGGTAAGCGTAGCTTAATCTGATGGATTGCTCCGTGCGGCTGTTATCCACAAGCACCTCACCTTAACCATAACCTATGTAAAGTGGAGACGAACTCTACTGAAAATTCCCTTTCAAAACAATATTTAAGAATATTCCAGACCGACATTCACATGACATACCAGTACAGTTAGATTATTCTAATATTAGCCCGGCAGGACCTCCGGACTCCTGTCACCTACGAGCGCGGCCGTGAGCCAACGACGACGGTTTAAAATAGTTACTTTAAATGGCTACTTCCTTCGACGGTGATTGTCATAGAAATCACTAGAAATGTGCAGTGGACTCAGCCAATGAATAGGAAGGCGAATGCATTTCTTGAAATACTTGAATCTACTATAGTCAACTACAGTGTTGAGATTATTACAAGACTTTCGATAGAGAATATTAGGCGCTAACCGCGGTTTCGCTCGCGTGAATGCTATTTATTTTTCTAAAATAAAAGTAGTCTAAGTTACTCCTTATAACATCAGCTATCTGCCAAAGTCTCCAGCTATTTCGGAGATTAGCCGGAACAAACAGACAGAAAAAAAATTAAAATTGTTTTTTTGTTGTTGTAAGTAGGTACTGTAAATACTTTCATAATTATGCATTTAGTAAAAAGCTGTTATTTTGACTTACAAGTATGCCAAGTATGTGTATGTGTGTATACGTAAGTAGTATTATATTCTATTCTACTCTATTAGGTATGGTAGGTACAGTAGGCCGCACGTCAAGGCTAACAAAACCATTATAAGCTGACCTTTTATCTATTGTAACTCCATACTACGCAAGGTCAAAGTGTAACTACCGCCATGCGGTCGACTGTACCTACGTAATTCTGAAAAATCTGATTAAACCGTTCATATTCAAGAAAGTTTAACTCCGCACTTGATACAGCTCTCATTTGGATTGCTGGTGCACTAATTTATCAATTTCAATTAAAAGCGACACCCACAGTCACTAAAGGTGAGCTCTATCCTTATCTGAGCCAGTGTCATGAGAATTCCACAAACAATTCTATTAATGGTCGAAATCAATTGCCAACGAAATGATTCAGACATTACCTCATCAGTAGTAATGTAGGTATTCCATATTAGATATTATCTCTCGCCCAGTTCATGCACCATTTCTTTGGTCTTCCCTTACTCTTATAATAATAATAGCAGCCTATTTTTGTCCTCCTGCAGGGCACTGGCCGCTTCTCGTACTCTCCTCATGACATTTTTCTCATTCCTCCGCATCATAGACTAGGACAACCGATTTCCACACAACTTTTCAGTGCCACTTTCAGACTTCCTCATAAATTTGTGATATTGCAATTCGACACTACATTATTATATTATCTGTGACACTACTATGTTTATCATAATCCACAGCCGTTTGTTTGTTCTGCTGCGGGGCATAAACGTTCGTTCTTATTACGCCTAAGTATGTTCCCTGTTTTGTGCCAATCTCGTCCTAAATTAATTATGTCGTCGACCCCTCTTACCCTCAGTCTTCCTACGTTTTTGGTGCTTCCACTCGGCCCTATCTCGTCAAGGACCTACTGACCTTGCTCTTGATAAATATCTTCTATATGAGTCAAATAGATAAACATGTAATTAGGTATAAACATCTTTAGAGTTATTCATAAAAAATGCTCAAGGTTTAAGAGTTATTCATAAAAAACGCTCAAGGTTTAGTATTTTATGTGGATGTGTATAATAATTGTGGTTCCAAAAATAAATGGAATGTAACTAATGTTCTAGTACCTATGAGCTATTACTCACACGCACGAATTTCAGATATTGTTAGAGCTTATTGGTAAGGAATATTTTAATTATTAATGGAAAAAATATTATTTTTGGATTCTTGTTATTTTTGTTGATCGTCAAATGTATGTACACAAAACTACTACCGAGGCAGGAGAACCAAGGTAACCGACATAGCCCGAAGAATTGCCAAACTTATGTGGCAGGGGGCAAGGAAAGTTTCTGGAGTGGACCGCGTACTGGAAGACAGCGTAGGAAGGCCTGGAACAAGGTGAACCAATGACCTTATGAAGGCCGCAGGGATCCGCTGGATGCGGGAAGCACAGAACCGGTCGAAGTGGCTGTGGTTGGGGGAGGCCTATGTCCAGCACTGGACGGCTCTTTCGGCTGAAATGATGATAATGATTATTAAGTACTAGACTAATATTGTTATAAAAATAATCGCTTCCATAGTCTTCATTCATGTGCCATTCATTTTTGTTGATCATGAAGTATTGTGCTTATGTACTGCCGCCCAAAAGGAGTGTTTCCTCCGTTGATTTAAGGATAGGTAGCGTTGGACAGCATTAGGTACCTAAGTAGGTACTATTATCAAGAATTATTTATCTATGACTTTGCCTACAAATTCTTCGACAGTGATTAGGCTTGGAAAAATCGTCCTCCCAAAGAACCTGCATGTAATTCCATGTCGAAGAATGATCCGTCTAAGAAATCTAACCCTGTGAAATCGTTGTCGATTGTCAAGATAAAGAATGAAAAGATTTAGATATCTGTAATTTGAATGCCGTGTATTAATAACTTGGCGATGTACGTCTTACAACTTAATGCGAACCATCAGGAAATACATTAAAATTCGAACTATGTATTTATTTGTTCTAGACAATATTTTCGCGAGCTATTTGTAGCTCTGTAGACACTGACCATTATCTCATAGGTATCTATCGACTAGGTAGGTACCTACCGGAGCTGTGCCAAAGGTCGAGATGAATCAGATTTAGTCATTCTCATTCCTCTCAGGTTCGGCCGATTGCTTACGTCACACCCGTCCACGCCGCGGTCGCCGCACGTACTGCATCCAATGGGGATTAAAATCGCCCGTTGCTCACTTCAGATGGCGCTGATCTCCAGGGTCTAATAATTTGACAGCTAGCCATACATTTTTTGTAAACAAGCGACTTTTTTACGCATAATTAATTAATGTGCCCAGTTGCGCAGCTGTTTACTGCAAAAATACGGGGACCCATGTATGTATTTGCTAAAGATGTTATAAGAAGAAAACTGTGGGAGAAAGCTCTCCGAAAAAAATTGGAATCAGATATTTCGTCGAGACGATGTGCTATCCTTTAAGCCTTTTATGGGAGAAAGTGATTTATAGATGATGCTCTCAAAAGAACTAAGGCTGTTTTCATTACTTATAGGCACTTGTGATGTGATATTATGTAAATTAATTATAATAAAGTAGGCGTGTGTTGATATTATCATATTATATCAGTTCTAGAAGTACTATTTCCGAGGTTTTTCAGTCAGGGAGATCATGCCCGAGTTGGTTTTCAACTGATCAGGTTATTTCTATCGTACGCCTCCAGTCTTTAACTTAAAACGAACTTAAAGTTTAAATTTGCGACCACCTTTACCTTACCAAAAATCGATTCCTGACGCGAACACCATGCTTAGCTTAATCTTATATGTTTGCATTTCATAAGAGTCTAAAAAGACTAAAAGAGATAAATATATTAAATATTATTTTGAATATCTTTTGAAGTTTTGAGTAACTCATAATGCATTACCTAATGCGTCTCCTTTGCCAAATGTAGTTATTTTCTATCTTCTGCTGGTTCCCCTCCAACTACAGAAGGTTAGCCATCAGTTTTCGATGTTTTATTCTTATCCTCTTTACGATGAGGAACAGCCTGAATGTCAAGGACATGCCTACTGTATTATCAAGCTTCGTTTGGTGCCCGAGATGACACTTTTCGACTGACTTGAATTTGTCAACGGTACACTTAGATTGTTTTGACTGTCAAAGTAAAGTTATCCCCATCTCAGTCGTCTGGATTGAAATCTCACTAGCAACGTTCATACCTACATCTTCCTGGATAACTTAGTATTGGTAATTAATCTCCAATACAGTATCGATACACATTACATCTACGGAGTTTCACTAGCCAATTTATTTTGACCCTATATGCTATATCGTTGTAGGCATCCGAAAATCAGCATTATGAATGTTTAATCTAATTCACAAAGACGACTACTTGGCAGGTCTTGGATCTCTCGGATGTCAAGAAAGGACGTGCACAGGAAAAGCTCTCCCCCTTAAAAGGAAAAGCGATGTAATTTATTATTTTGCTCATGAACCTCGTTGCTATCCTTCCCAGAAATGTCTCTGTACCTTCAATATACAGTTAGATTTTTTTATTTATTACTTATTAAATCATTTTAGTCAGTATCCCCATTTTTAGAATAGAATAGAATAGAATTTTATTTTGCAAATATGGGTAATACATAATAGTTCTTAAGATTACATTTAGCTCAGCCACATTTTACCAATCGGCATGCAAACATTTGAAATTATTTATATCACTATTATTACAATTATCAATTTTTCTATAAATCAATTGACTCCTGCATTCAGAGCTTTTTGTTCATTCATAAACACATAATATTCATCATTCAAATAACGATTTAAACAACCGATTTGAACCAACCTATTGGCCACTAGACCGATTCACTCATCGATAACAGGAAGCGATTCATATCGACGGTCATAAGCAAAGGAATGATCATATTGAGCCTTGTTGACATTGACAGTTCGATCACGTAGTAACTAATACTACTGCACTGTTAGCCTGCTAGCATTGACTTTGATTTTCATTGCTTATTTGCTATTAACATTCCAGTCTGTGCTAAGCTAATGTAAGCAATGTATTTGCACATCGTTGTGGGACGTGTGCAATTAATGAATGGCTAATAAAGTTAATTGAACAAAGCTTCTAAGCTGGTCAATCACGGATGTTTATGTGTCACAGTTTTGTTGAATGAGTATCTTGCAAGCGATTTCTTTTAGAATAGCATGGAAAGTTGTTTTTTTCTAGAGTATCTAAGTATAGTGTAAGTAACAGATTAGGTACTTATACCAAAATTGTTCATAACTAGTCAACCTTACCTCGATAAGGGGCAAACAGAAGAATAGGAAAAGTTATATACCTCAGTCTTATTGGCTCTTGCGCATTCACTCTTATTGGATTTTGCACTTGTTTGGCCTTACCGTTAAGTAAGTACTTAGGTACGAATACATACCGGCATGCCTTACCTCTCAAACATAGAGCAAGTAGAAAAATTGTGTTGGTATTGAGAGTTTTAGGCCATCCTGTTTTTGAAGAGTTAGAAATGAAAGTCAAATTAATATGTCTTTTATAATATAGCAAGAATATCTCTAATTACAATATTTACTGCATAAGATAGTCATCAAAGACCACAGGGAGACTTCATTAGTCGTTAGATTTCAGGTTATTATTATACCTAAGTAGGTAATTAATTATATCTCTGCGCTCGTCGGTTGACTTTATAACTTCGTTCATGGGATCTCTACGACCTAACACGACAACCTTGAAAGGTTTCTGCTCAATAGGCTTTCATGAGTAAACTCGCAAAAGTCAACAATTCGCAGCATTGTTCTAACCAGAGACGGTAACGCAGATAGAGGCTTGGATGGATACAAAAAGGGAAAAAAGAAAACAAATATAGAACTGGACCAAAATGTGGGAACAAGGTCATTTAATCAGCTGATACAAGAGAGATACACGGTAGACAGTAGCCCTCTGAGTCACGCATGCGTAGACAAAACGTCTCTCAGAATTTATAACAAAATATTATAGATAAATGTAAAAGTGGGTGATAAATTTAACCGCAGAATTCTTCAGCGTGGTCTCCGGAACCGGGTCACTGGCTCGGCATTTCGCATGTCACGTTATTGTTGGCACATTTTTGCAAAGAAAATTGTATGTTTTCGTTTTTAAGTATCGGGGTGGATGCCAGAAATAAAGCTGCAGTGCAGTAGTGAGCTTGCAGCGGCAGACTGCGGTGCTGGCTCACCATTCATTGTGATGGCGGGAGGTCGATACGTCGCCAGTGTCGCCGCGCCTTCTGTGCTGCGCGGTCGTAGTCTACCGTCAGTCCGACTCCGCGCTGCTCGTCTGACGTCTATGAGCACTGCGCAACCGATATCGACAGTGAAGCTTTTATTTATAAACAAATTGTAATTGCCCGTGCTTTTAATTATTTTTTAACGCCAGTTTCATTCATTATCAAACTTTCCGATACATCAACTAAGAGTTACAGTGAATTTGAAGAAGATAACTTATTAATTTAATATTTTTCGTGAAAGCGCACGTGACGACAGACTATATTACATAAATATTAAATAATATGGACACATTTTTTTCTGCAACTGTTGATCTGTAAGTACACGTGGTTATTGTATGCACCTGACACACTATTTGTGATTCACTTTACATTATAATTTATTGCATTAAATGGCTTGAATAGCAGTCCAGAAATTAGCGAACAATCGCTCTTTTACAGATAGGGAAAAGCTTCGTAAAAAATATGAATGAGTTAACTTAAAAATAACAGATGATCTGTTTAAAACAAATGAAAGGTGACAATTACATAATTATATGGAGACGTACTGAAACAAGGGACAATTGAGAATTAATTCTCAATGACAGCGGTTATGTTTGAGCACGCATTCAACCGTCTACGGATCCACTGCCGCAGTTCAAACATGGTGACTGACACACTCCTAAATCAAATTAAGAAGCTACACAACAATGATGAAATAAAATTCAACAAGACAATAGTAATATTTCAGTTTTACGAGTAGATATCGCAGTAACGAAACATTATTATTACAATAACGAATGTTTGCAGTGAGAACCGGTTCCACAATTAGGTACTTAAAATCAAAACAAATAAAGCAGGCAATATACTTATAAATCGTGTTAAGATATTACAACAATCGCATCAATGAAGCAATTCAGACCGTAATCCAATTCGATATAACTGGCGGAAAATTCGGTGATACAGTCGCAATAATCAATTTAAAGAATCTAAATATTGAAACAGATTCTGAAATAAATGAACAAAGTGAGTTTTTTGAACTTCCCTTTTATAGACCCGATCTAAAAACTTTTAAACTTTGCCCGAAATACAATTCCTACATGAACGGCAAGTAGTTAATGTTATATGCTATGAACGATCACTTCGCGTGACGAGCTTTTGTTTAAAAAGCTATCAGTGTTTACATTATAGCCTGTTTTGTATTGTCTCAAAAACTTATTGTGGGAAATTATTCACGTTTGGAATCGATCTTTTTTTCCGTTTGTAGCAATTTTGTCACCAAATCAAATGGATTTTTACACTATCGTACAAAAAAAGTATTAAAACTTGACGCTTTGTATTGTGGTTTAAGATTCTCTTTCAATTTCTAATGTAAACCAAATTTTAAAATAAGCAAACAAAATGATAGATTGGTTCATTATTTTTTGCCCAACAATTCAATCAACAAAGCTTTGAGTAAAATATTGATATCTTTGGTCTGCAGTATTCTATTCATCTTTGATAATAATATATAATATTTTTTCTCTAAATTGCTGATATTAAAGATGAAAAAAAGTCTAGTAAAATGGTGTATTGATTTGATAAATTCCGCCTCCTGCAAATTCACTTTTTATGTAGAGGTTGTAGGTATTTGAATAATTTTAAATGAATATGACACACAATATTTAGTCGAGGTCAACATGTATCTTCAAGTAGTATATAGGGATTAAGTCGCTCACCTTTCAGAATGTGCTGGAAAATATATGAGGTATACAATGTTGCGTCTACCGTTATTTATAGTCGAACCTAATCATTCTTCTAACTAAAGGATATAAAAAGTTAGAGCTTAGACATTAGAAAAAATATGTCAAGGTTGATCATCAAATAGTTTAGATTGTTGCCTATTCAATCTACTATGTCTTTAATGTTATTAAGAGCACAGCAAATATGGCATTTATTAATTATAGAAGTCTAGTAAATGAATATCTATCTACCTACCTATGCAGAAAAACCTAATCGTTTTATTTTCTATCGAGTTTAATGCAATATTATGTCAGATGGTGATTATAACATTGAGATTTAGAATTAAATTCCGATTAGCGTTGCGTAAGAGCTGTTTGCCGTTTGGCTCAGATTTTTGGAATAAATTATCGAAACCGGTAGCTTTTGTCAAGTTATTCTCGTGACCCTCCTCATTATAAATGCGTACGGCAATTTCTTGTGAAGCTTCGGATACAATAATATCTACATCCCCCAGTACTTCAATTATAATATTATTATAATTGATAAAGTTAATTATGTTAAGCCATATTGCCTAAAGTTGCCTTATATTAATTCTATCAAACTTTCCATCCTTGGGAACAATATGGAAAGTTTGGGTTATGGGTAAAACAAAGCGTATTGTTTCCTAATGTTATGAGTGTGAATGTTTAATAACCTCCAAATTAGTGATATTCAAATTTATATATTTGCACTCTTTTATATCCTTATGCAAGCGTCTAAACACATTGCTGCATGATAAATACATCATCAATCATTGTTGTAATTATTTATCAAAACGTGCATAATAGCGAAATTTATAAAATGTGCAAAAATGCTACGTTATTATTATTATAATATCTCTTCTATAATTTACTCTACCTTGCCATCAAAATTTTTTGCATGTTTAGTTTTCAAAAGATGCTGAGATTTTGTTTTTTTATAAATGCGGTACTATTAACTATGCATTCGATAATTATTAGGTAATAATATCCTTATGTTTCTATTAATTCATCTCTATCTTAACAAAAATATATTATATCAGTTTAGTTTTAATTGATACATCATCGGTTTTTCCTAATTTGTCACTATCAACAAGCGTAGTGTCGATGTTTTTTTTTTAAATAGTACTAACTACATTATCCTATTATTAATAATAGATTATTTCACTAAAATACGCATTGCACTAATCGCTAATTAGTAAAAAATACGACCCATATTTTTTTTCTAAATTAATCAGTACCAATTCACTGTTATCGTTTGGACGTCGTTAGCAACATAATAATTAAATCCTAATGAATTCGAGAAACCTTTGAACACAGAAATTGCACAAATTAATAACACCGAAAATAGAATAATGCCGAAACAAAGCTTGATTGTGTTTCTATAAAGTTTTTTTCCGAACAAACTATTCCGCCAATTTCAACACTAAGCAATTAACTAAAAGAACTCACGATACAAAGACTTCGTAGCCGTTTTTACTATGACTCAGTCACAAAGAACTACTGGAACGAAATTTCACGAACTGTTACAGATAGTTTATCTCTTCCATCTCCATCAATTGTCCCATATAGGTCGAGTGATCGATTCTCTGCCTATGTATCATACTGGTCATCTGTAGGTATCCACAGTTCTGCTTCGTGGTAATCCCACGATTTTTTTCATTAATGAATATATAGTATCCGATGAATGATTCTTTAAACATCACGCCTTGTTTCCCCGAAGGATTGGGCAGAGGTGTCCCTGTAGCAGGTTCACCCACGTTTCGCCGGTTATGTTTTAAGTCCCATGTAATAGGGGGCGAGCCTATTGCCATCAACCGGGCACAAATCCAGACTCCAGGCTGCTACTGAGAAATTTCAGATGAAATACCCAATAACCACATTGCCCGACCTGGGAATCGAACCCAGGACCTCATGCTCAGCAGTAGCGCTTGCGACCACTAGACCAACGAGGCAGTTAAATGATTCTTTCTCTGCCAAAAATAGCATCTTCAGCCGCTTTAGTGTAAAAACTGAAGATATGACAAACCCATGTAACATCTCGAGACGAAATAATGCTCCAAGTTCCACCTTGGTCATAAACGCCTTTGATTTCCGTTATACTCGAGTGAATGCCTCGTTGGTCTAGTAGTCGCAAGCGCTACTGCTAAGTATGAGGTCCTGGATTCGATTCCCGGGTCGGGCAAGTGTTATTGGGTTTCTATCTGGAATTTCTGAGTAACAGCCCGGAGTCTGGATTTGTGCCCGGCTGATGGCAATAGGCTCGCCCCCTATTACATGGGACTTAAACATAACTGACAAAATGTGGGTGTACTATAGGTACACCTCTGCCTAACCCTTCGGGAATTACAGGCGTGATGATGTTATTTCCATAATAATTATGAGTTACTGTTATTACACGTCTGCCTAAAAAGGAGTGTAATGTTTCTTTTTCTATAATATCTTCATTAACAACTACATATAATAATGATTGATGGATGCTTGGAATGCTTTAGTAATAATTTTGTTAAAAATCATCGGGTTAAATCCAAGCTATCATTCGGTCAAATAAGAATAATCGGTTTCTGTTTGTCCGAAAATTTACCTCGAACACATCCCTGGAACAGCTATCTGTTGGAATAATTTGATACGTTTAGTTAGTCTCTGATAATTCTGCATTAAATAAAATGTTACATATTATTCACCTACATTAAAAAAAAACCCAGTGTTATCGTTTTTGCGAATGTCAAACTCATTAAATGCGAAGAGATTATTCGTATTTTTGTTGAGCTCATTAGTGTCATTAGCAGTGTCGTCATATTTTACGCGTTCGTCATTAGAAATGTTAAGAAAATGAGTAATAGTAACATTTCTGTTCAACTGTGAATTTAATATGATGCACAAGACTAAAATGTCATGATATTTTTACCACCACGTGTCACTCAAAGGCCGTTGGAATTACTTCTGGAAATCATGATTGTGTCAACCCATACCAAGGAGAATAGCAAAATCCATAAGCTCCTGTAGCGTGCATTTATCAGGGCATGTAGTCATTCATTATGAAAATCATTTGCGGAACACTAGAACATCATCACGTTCGCACTCTTTATTGAATCGTCAATGTAGCTCTACCTGAGCAGATTGTCTTTACTTCGGCCAATGAGAAGTCCAAACTCTCGAAAACGTGGTTATGTTAGCAGCCAGTGTATAACAATATAGTCTTTAATTGCAATTGAAATCCAGGGTTTCAATAATTAAGGCGTATGCCTTAATAAATTACTGCAAACCGTAAACCGTTGACCACAAGTTTGTCATGAGCTTTTTTTTTAGACTTTTAGATAGATGACACCGACGGACGACGCGACGGACGGGCGAAAATAGGTTAGACATGAAAACTACAATCAAGATTATTTGAAAAACAAAGCCAACGACGAATATGACAATATCCAAGAGAATAAAGGTTTGCACGATTATGTTTACACAACACACAAAAACATTAAATCGTGGGAAACACTTGCTCTAGAACTCATAGTTTACAGAAGGTGTGACGAAAACCATAATAATGTAGATAAAGGCAGGATTGCGCAAATCAACAATGAAAGATGAAAGACGCCGACCTAAAGTTCCATTTACAATATTTAAGTTTCTTGCTTGTGACATATAATAAAATTGAAGCAACAAATGACTTGCATCGTCTAAGTACTGCGTAGATGGTGCAACTTTTACTGTTGCTCCAACTGATAGAATGCGCCGACAGGCAATTAAATCGCATCACGCCAACCAAGCGAGGTGTGTTTAATAAACTAATTCAAATAAATATGAAGTGCCTATAAAAGCTAAGTATTAACTGGGACGCCACGCCATGGACTGTGTACTAAATTTTTATTAAGTAATTGGATATAACAAAATACTATAAGGTATTTTTATATTATTAGGAATAAAATAATCATGGAAGCTCACTGTTTCCGAACAAATAGAAAATATGAACGATAAGAACGCGCTTTTCAATATGGTCGTGTAGTGTTCAATTAGTTTGATAAGACCTAAATATTGGTTTAGTGTACAGATAGCTGTTCCGGATCTATTCTTTGTGTGAGCAGTTTATATAGTAGATTTCAAAGAAGAATTCGTAGTGTCTAGCAAAGTCTAAAGCTTGCATGATAACCAACCGAGCAAGTTTAGTTATTGAACACCATGTATCCCAAACCGAATGCGGAATAGAGACACAATATATTGTGCTTACAACAATAATAACCGGCCAGTGATGAGTTCAGTTCTGAAACCACTTTAGGCTACCCTTTTAGACATAATCAAAAAGCTTGTCTGCCGTAGACAGATCAGTTTTCTTTTGTGTCAAAACAGTTTTACATTTTTGTTAACTTTGCACAGCATTATTAGCACTTTAACTTAGGGTTGTCATTTGGTCTACCATCTTTTCCTGTAGTTGATCAGCTATTCATTGAAGTATACAAACATGTGAACGTAGGGTGAGTGGGGCAAGATCGAACGGTTTTTGATGAGATGAGCAGTTTGAAGTCTTGTAGAACAGTACATATTAACTCATGCTAAAAATTTATTTATAGTGAGTTAAGAGCAAAGAGTGTATTTTTCTATCACATTCGTTCCTAAGCGGATTATTTTTTTGCATATAATGTTTTTTTACTTGAATGAAACAGGGGGAAGATGAAAGGGTGATGGGGAAAGATCGAAACAGTTTCTAAAATCGTTCAAATGATTATCAGACGTTGTTCGTGGTCACTAGTCTATAGTTTGAAGTGATAGACACTTCAAACTATAGACTAGTGACCAAAACTCTCATCTCTCTGTAGCGTCAGAATACCTTTAGTTAACATAGATAAAAATATATTTTTTAAATATGTATTTCAATCCTACCCAACCGAGGGAATATTGAAAGTAGAGGTTCTCAAACTTTCCACTTTAATTGCATAACGTTATGCTGACAATAAAAGATCACTATTAATCTAATATTATTTTATCCTTTATCTTTACTTTCGAGATATTACAAAACAAAATTTTGCACCTTTCTTTCATCTTAGTATTTTATATGTTCATCTTACCCCGTCAAATATTGATGGGTAAAGACGAAAAATTGAAATAAATCCTTAAATACGAAAAATAGCCATATTTAGATGTAATAACACAACTAAGAATTACAAATAATGAGTAGACATTCCAATAGAACACTCTTACCTACCACGTAATTAAAGTTACAGGACACGGAGTAAGATTAAAAAACTCGAAAAAGTCGCGTAAAAGTCGCTGCGCAGACATTTGCAATTTCACATAAACCACTCACTGAGGTGTGTGTGTGTGATTGAGGAGTGTGACGTAACAAAATAGCGGCCTTAACAATGTTGCCATCACTACAAAAACTGCACTGAATCTGGCGCTATGGAGAACTTTTTGTGTTACGCCGTTTTTCATCTTGCCCCCACTCACCTTACTTCAAAATTCAGATTTATTTTTGGTTCAGGGAAAATTTATCATGCGCATACTTAACTTTTGAAGTACGTTCATATGATTATAATTATAAAGGTACTGCTAATGTCTAGATCATAAAAAACATACGGTTTCAATTAACAGAAAAATGCTGCAAAAAATATCACTGTTTCCAATTAATACAAGGTTCAGACAATGACTGCTTATTACTATTCTTAGATTATGAATATAATGTGTGTATGATACGGGAGCTATATCGAATGTCATAAATAAACCCACTTAACTGTTATATGACTAAGAAAATTGCGCTAAGAAGCCATGATTCAGATTCCATTTGATGCGCATAACTCATCAAATATTTCCAGCGTAATTTAGAGCCTCAAGGAAACTACTAAGTATTTAAATGATCCTGCAAATTACGATCGGAACGTGCAATTTGTAATTCTTGGAATACTGAAGTTTTGCTGCAATTGTCTTTAGAACTAATGATGGATATTTAAAGTTTAGGGCTTTAAGTATCAGATATTTAAATGGTTTATTAACTGTTGCTAAGTAATCATTAGCTTTTGGCGGTCCTTCAAAATTTTGAGAATAACCCATTCTTAATACCAATCAAATTGTTTCTAAGTTCTCTCCAACTATTAATGTTTTATTTTCTTGGAAATCTCCTCCCAGATTCGATCAGTTCCATACAATTTATAATTTCAGTCATGCGAGACATCCATGTGGCGCCGCCGCCGTGCCGCACTGTTTATTTTATTTCCCTTTCAGTTTAACACAAAGCACGTCACAATACATAATATTCACGATAAACATATATGTTTCTTCACTAACCACTAGGTGCGGTAACAACAATGACCGAATTGCGGTAAGAGACTGAGATGACACGGATGACACCAAACTGGTAATCTTAGCTCGTCGCCAAACTTCGTGAGACTTCGTAATACTTCGGCTTTGTACCACTCCCTTTAGAAAGTAGACTCAGGACGTGGATTGCAGTGAATTCTTAGTTTTCTTTTACATCATTATTTGCAGTTTTAGTGACCGTTTGTTTGCTTAGACATTGCGACTTTTTCGATTCCTGTGCTTATCTTTTTCATAAAAACCCATGGTATTTAGGTTAATTCGATCTAACGTTGTTATTCGATTAAGCTAGATCAAATGGAAAGCCTCAAACGAGATCTTGAAGAAATACTTGAGGGCCAGCAGTATCAATCTTTCCGGATGTTATATTAATTTTCCAACCATTATGTCCAGCACACTTTATTTCTTTTTTTATAACCTGCTGATATTCAACTGCATCCGATTAGACTGGAACCCGACTCCAACATAGTTGGGAAAAGGCTAGGCAGATTGATTGATGTCCACCACACATTTTTAAACGCAAATGCTAGAAAAAGTTCAAAAGCCAGTGAGAATTGACCGAATTTACTTACATACAAAATACTTTATTGTTCGCGCTAAAGACAGAAAATAAACGAGCTCATGAATCATAAGTCCAAAAGTAATTTTGAAAATAGGCAACCTAAAAATATTTAAACGGTCGAATAGTGGGAAAGACCAAAGATGTTCCTGTTTTATATATAGACCAATGGTGCTAAAGAATTTTAGTTTTTAGACCCAACAATGCAGGGAAGTCCGTGTTTACTGGTTAGGTGCTTAACCTGTTGAAACCTTGCACCTTGTTTTGTATGTTATCATGTCGCTATATTCATATTCTTCCGAAGATCGAACCTTCCTTATGGAAGGCTCATGCTTCGGAGTAGGAGTACAGTGACAAGACATAATAATATGTGCCCGGTCGTCTGCCACTTAAGTTTGGCAATTTTTCGGGTTATGTCGGTTACCTTGTTCCTCCTGCGGATCTCTTAATTTCTTATTCGATCACGCAGAGAAATGTCACAGATTTCGTTGAATTTTTGTATAAAACTTTCGACATAATTCCTGATATATTTACATAATCTTGTCATTTGTTTGCGAGTTCACCTGGATTTTTTCTTGCGTGCGTCCAATTCTAAAAGTGTATGGAATTATATACGTACCACACAATTTACGTTCTTTTAAAAATAGATCTAGAAAATAGACCGTCACTGTCTTGTGTCTACATAGTTGGAATATTTCTATGGTATCAGTCTAGAAATATTGAGAAAGATTTAAGTATTTAAAAAGAGAAATACAGTCTCCTAGAAGTCCATCTACAGAATCGCGAATAAACACATTCAAATTCACTAACCCTAGCACGTTTTGCTATCGACTGTGCGAAGTAGAACTCAACAATTGACAAATGTAACTATCCCATGGCTTTCGAAAAACAAAATACTACAACGTTACGTGATAGGATTTAATAAAACAGTTAACAATATACTTTATATGTTTTACGACAAAGTTAATGATTTAGTATAAATTAGGCGTAAGATATAGAAAGCTTATCTCCTGTCGCGTGCAGTCCCTACAAACAGAACCTTGGACTCTTGCCAACTATGTTCCCCTAGTTACAATCGTCAGTGTCATTGAAAATTTAATAATTATTGTCGCCCGCACTAGAAAATAAAACATAATTGACATATTTATGTTCTTTTCCACAGCTTTGCTAAACGACATCGTTTAACTTTTAATTTTATAATCATTTGCCTCTTTATTTTCTTTTTCATGGACTTGTTATTGCAAAATGTGAATTACATGTCAACCTTCTTTGGATAACATACCCTGTGCCGTCTTTATTTTTATGTAGGCTGTTTTTATTATCTTTCAATGTTTTAATAGTAAATTATTAGAAATTACAATCTGAATGTTTGTACGCCGCGCCGTTGTTGACGGAGCTTTCGTTTTTATTAATAATAACATCTGTATTTTGTATTCAATTATGTTCTACAAATATTTGAATTTTTCGTTAAAACTGTTATGATTTTTTTTTCCTTGCTAGTAGGTACTTCGATTCTAATGTAGTTGTGTATTTTTCTATCAACCTTGATAGGTTGATGACCTACTCCACGAACATTTCTATCTTCATATTTTTATCGCGTCACAGTATTTTTAAAACCAATTTTATCAACAGACGAGATATTTTATCTGATATCTCAGTTACATGTAGGATTAGAATCTTAAAGTATGTACTTAACTGAATGAAAAAGACACAGTTTTTTTTGGAATTTCCCAGTACGTCAAATTAGTGAATAGAGTGTTTATTTGCAATTGATATTTAAATAATCTAATCAAGAGCGTTGAAACAATACAAATATTTAAATGGCATGGAATATTTATCAAACAAATTGGATTCATGTTTGTAATAGAAGACCTATTACATTCAATTTTGTAGTCAGTCACGGAGAAAAGTTTTAGTTTCTTCACGACCGACAAATGACGATCATCCATCGATTAAGTGATATTCCAAGCTTTTATTTGTCAATGTGTATCATTTACAACAAATTTTATTAAATAAATTAGTGAATTACATAAGTTAGTTAATTATGTAAATTACAAGCATTGCCACGTTGGATGGCAATGCTGATTCTTTGGCCTAAAAATAGGCCAGCCCTTTCACGTGAAGATTCGACCAACCATTTGGCGATGCACGATGTTCCGAATGTGGCAACGCTGCCAGCCTTTTGGACACTTTACCCACTGACAGAGATGCGGACGAATTTTTTAATGCCCACTGAGCACTCCGTTTTTATCATCCTTTATATGCTTGTACATTTTTTTTTTGTATTACTGTAAATTGTTTTAAGATTTATCAAAATAAACAAATATATTCCAAGCCGTGTAAGATCAGCTGCGTTAAACCAGTAAATACGAATACAAGATAACCGTAACAGATTCTGAGTTTGGGAAATGCGTATAGCAGTTTTATCAGCTGAATCCAACACCTTTGCTCCGGAGAAGATAACTGCTATTTTTAACAGCTATTTCAACTAAAACATTTTCCGTCTCCATAATAACGTTGTTATTTGATATAATAATAAACTTTCTGCAATACTAATATCGTAAAACTGAATCACATATACTTCTCATATGTACTGTCAAATAAAAATGTTCGTAGTAACCCTCTTATTCTTTTAATAAGGGTGTAATATACTCCTAAAGCGATGCCTGCGGTTTTATTGCGTTATTCAGCTAATATGCCATCATAATGTAATGATCAGTATCTGGTAGACCGAGCGACGAACCAATTCGATTAAGTCCAACGAGTTTTACTGAGTCTACTATTAATTGAATCGATTTATTTGATGGAAATTAATAACTTCATTGGCCGCTTTCAAAAGAATTTTTAGTTGATAGACATGGTACTATTTTCAGAACCCGAGTAGGTAAAGTTAATAATAAGACGATAATTATTCATGAATTTTGGGAAATGGTCGATTAATTCAGTTAATTTACATCATATGCCTTGGTTAGTTTAATGAGGTTGGTACTTTCATTGTTTATTAAACTAAAATTTATTGTTATATCACAATAATAACGTACCATATGCAAAGCATAAGAATGTTTAAATAACGGTTATAGTACAAATACTTACTCTATTATAATTAGGCAAAAAAAATAATTAAGTACATTCATATTTAGTTTTTACTGCGAGTGTACGGGCATGGTGGTACTAGGTAGTACTTACATTCACCATAGAGCTACAAAAAGTTGGAGGTGGCATGCTGGGTATTTAGTCTGAACTGCCCAAAGCGAATGGACCGCGGGCGATTCCACCGTAAACACAAATCGTCTACGTTCCAAAGGACCGGTGATAAAATGATTTCAAAATTAATTTCAAGAGACAATTGCATACATTGTGATAGTCGCATAGTTTATAATTTATTTATTTAAATATTTACTTATTTGTAAGTATTGTAAGATTTCTTATTGTTTAAAAGTTTAATTAAAAAATACAGAATTATATATTTTGGTGATTTGTTTCTTTAAAATAAGACTGATTTTTATTTAAAATTATTTAATTACTAAATTTAACTATTGTAAACATTTTATTATAATTATATATTTTGTTGATTGTTTTTCTAAAGAAAATAATACTTACATTAATATTTTTTTTTTTTTTTTTACTTTTGCATCCGAATGTACTTGATGTAGTATATGACATTGAATTTGTTTACAAATTTTTATCACCGGTCCTTTGGAACATAGACAATTTTTGTTTACGGTCGAATGGCCCGAGGGCCATTCCGGTTTGGGCCGTTCAGACTAAATACTCGCATCTTATGGCAAGGAGGCAAGATGTAAGATCACAAGTCGCAACTAATTCTCTTGTAAATTGGTGTGAGTGATAATTGCATTATTTTTCTACCTCTATGTAGTTACGTGACGACGAAACGTGACGTGTGAAATCAGTTTAATTGCGCTTTGCCCTAAAGCGGTTTGTGTCAGAATGCTAATCATAATGGCATGTTATGAGGTTTGATAATAACGTTGTATTGTATTCGTCTGGCTAGTCTCTTCCGTCTTTATTTAATGAATATGATCTTTGGTTAATCATTCAGGACAAGACAAGATCTGATTCAGCCTCAGGATACGAAAGTTCGTACCTGGAAGCTCTATCGTAGACGATGTTACTTTTGAACTGATGTACTCCTCATAAAATCCATTATTTAATAAGTATCGACAGATATTTTTTTTATATTTCTCAACGGCATGTGAAGCGATGTCAGAGGCCCATGGGTGGCTTTAAAACTCTGACACCAGTTTAGTCACTAACCGCACGAAAAGAAGAAGAATAAGTAGATATTATATATATTGTTGGTTTACATACATATATATCAATACAATGCTTTGGGCCGAGGAAATTAGTAATTTTGCCAAAGTTTTGTAAATTAAATGAATGGGCAAAAAAATATGGCCCAAACTATCTTTTTTAACAATTCTTCGTTTAGTTAGAGTTTTGTAAAAAAGCTGCTACAATAACATGTGTATATATAAATAATAATAAAATAGAAAGTGAATAAATAGAAAGGATTTAATAGAACTTTACTGATAGCATCGAACTGCAATCATCAGACGCCAAGCTTCAACATTATGGCATTGACCTTCCGGAACGTTGCCGCGCTGTTCGCCGGAAGATTATGTTTAGTAACGGACATTCACGGGCTATAAAAAAGTTCAATGTTGTAGAGTTTTACGCGAATCTCCGTAAGATTTAAGAAATAAATCTGATGATCGTATAGATTTTCCGGGTTATGTCTCTAAATAACTCACAGTTCCGGCCCAGTGGTAACGGCCCCGGCTTACGAGGTGTAAGGTCACGGATGCGACCCCGGACAGGCACATTACTCTGTGTGATATATTTCAATACCACTGCTCTCAAAACGGTGAAGGAAAACATCTTGAGGAAACTGGTATGTTCAAGAACCAAAAATTAGACGACTTGTGGCATTCTAGCCTAGCCGTGACAGTCATTACGTAAAGTCAGAAGCCTGTAATTTGCATTAACATGCTAGAAAGCAGTTCCTCGCCTTTTGAAAGCTATACAAGTATCCGATAAGCAGGTTTTGCTGATCAATCCCATGCAAACATAGGATTTATCCTAAAGTTGAAAAGAGCTTGGTCAGCTTAAAAAATCCTTTTTACACTGCAAGCCATTTCAAATCCCAAAGATCTGATGACGCAAAAAATTTAAAATGCCAGGCCATTTCCCGGGAAACAGAGGCCCACATATTCCGCCAGCCCATGCAATTTACCCGACCTGAATTTTGTATGTACGAGGCAGAACTAGATTATGTAAACGATCTGCTATTCGTCCCGTACGTAATTGTTACAATAATAACACGCAGTAAACTTTAGTAATGCAGCAAAATCCCTGTTTCGTAATGATAAAATATATAAATTCTGTAAATTGGTTTTAAAACACACTTTTACACATCAAAGATAAATTGTTTAAGTCTAGATGAGTTCGGTGTTTCCTATTGGACTAGTCTGAGAAAAAAGAGCGACACAAACTCAGAGGTCACAGTCTCTTTGTCCAGACATAATCTTGGTCAGGCCATATGTGTGTGATGTGTGTGTATTGTGTGTGTGTGGTTATGTGTGTGTGTTTGTGTGTATGTGATGGTCTTTTGAGGAAAGAACCACGCAGATTTGAGTAGACCTGCAGCTATTGCTGTCAGTGAAAATTTGTCAGCGATAACAATAAAATATAACCTACTTTGCGCGGTTGTTCAAAGATGTCATGACTACATAGGCCTAGTTTGCGATATAAATTGTATCGATAATATATAGCATACCTCATCACGCAATGAGCTCGTCTGTGTACTGTAATGGTTTTATGCATGAAACATTGGTGATAAACTAACTTGAAAATTAATGGAGAATGAATTTGTGATCGTTATCTAGGTGTATGTGATCACGTTATATGTTTTCTAGCTCTCCTAATTACTATACGTTGTTTTTTATTGCCATGTGGTCTCTGTTTTAAAGATCCGTCGTTCATCCCTGTATCTTGTCTTTTTCGTAAAATTGACTTAGGTTTTTGGACGTGTTCTGTTGTTTAAACATAGCTAACTTTGGCGATAAGCCATTTTGAGGGCAATTGCGGGAACTAAAACCATGAGCCAGAACAAATCTGAATATAAAAAACGTGAGCTTTTAAAGATGTTTGTTATCATGAAGATAGCATGGCATGGCTTAAGTCCACGTCCGTACATTTGTTTGTGTGCATGTCCTGGATTAATAAACATGATACTTATTTTCATCCGGGTTCATGATGACGCAGGTAGTCCAAAAATGCAAGTAAAATACATTTATAGCAGTAAAATGTCTCTTTTTGTGGTAAAACAAAACTTATTTTCCTTATAAGAAGACAATGACAACATGAAATTGTTAAGGTCGAAATTGTTAAGGTTTTCCTGTCCGCTAATATAAGATTCAGCAGTAGGTACATTTATTAGGTTCTGTTACATAATATCGAGTTGCAATCTCAGAGCTATTTTCTAGAAAATGTGGAGGTCATACAATACGCGGGTTCGGCCAAATGGCTCCGCGGCAAAACCAATTTTCCTCGGCCCGGAAGGCGGATAATCCCTTAAAAATTAAATTGCTTATTCCACAGCCTCTTTGAATTTTTTGTAAGGTAGAATAGGTATTTCTGGGTTGTAAACATTTACGATTTTCTTTTCTTGTTCGATTTTACAGTAACTGGGCGCACTCCAGGTTTGTTGTTGAGAAATTCTAATGTAGTTTTCCGAATATTTTTAAAAAGAGTTGGTAATATGAGAGGGGTCTTACTCATCTGTAATAGTCATATCCATTTTTTATTGAAATACCCCCGATGTTATCTAGGCTATCTTTTGATAAATCAATTATTTATTACTTTAAAAAAAAATCGTGGCTAACTTTTCCTTATTTAGGTAAGATGGACCTTACGTGTTCAAATATATCAAAAATAAAGTTCAGGAAATGTTAGTTTACAGTTTTTTGGCAATTGTTTATCCTTCTGGAAGTTGCACTGGCTTTCTTAGCACAATGTTGGGAGTTTTTTCTATCGATTCTTTGTTAATTAATAATACCTATCTATTAATAAAAACAATCCCTTTCAAAGGTTACGTTACAGAACAAGTGCGGCATTACTGGATATCCCAGTTCTTTATTGATTTTTCGACCAGCATAACGTGTTGTCGATCAAACTGGTATGTGTATCAATATATATATGTATTACATTACTGTAACTTTATGAAACGGGATTAAATGAGTTAACTGTAGTTTAGTATTGGTTGTTAATCTATGAATATTATAGTGTATAGTTAAACTTTGCACGAATTCGAACTTAATATGAACTCTGTTAATATAATTCTGTTGGACCAACACAATTAATAATATGCTCTACATGAAGTGCAACCCCAAAAAGGTTCGTCTGTCTACTGCTTCCTAACCATACCTGTAGGTGTGATTAGTAATACAAAAATTGACTTTAAAAGCAGACCTTTTAACAAAAGGTTCGCAGACCTTTCAGTTCTCATTTAACTTCTCTTGATATATTCCGTACAACACGAACACTTTGATGCCTAATTTTGACCCAGGCCTTTAATAAAAATAAAATAAAAATAAGAACAAAAACTGAGAGAACATCATTAACTTTTGACGTCATAAATCATGGCGATCCTGTTATGCTTTTAAAAAGCTTTTTTGTGTTTTTTTTTTGTGCGAAACAGAGTCACATTATTACGCGATGATTTGCTAGTCATTAGCGGACTGTGTCGATGGACAAAAGTATTGTTTAGTCATACTGTGTAATGGGAAAATGGACGAACAGCCTCGAAACTTCGGAGGTTAAACCACAGATTTTAATTAAGTAGATGTATTGTTTGTGGTATGGTAACATCCTTACGAGCGAATGTAGTAAATTATCTAGAATGTATACTAACTTACATATTCAACGTCAGTCAATATAACTTCAGATAATTTATTTGAATTTATGTAATATTCTAAAAAAAATGGGATCAGAGTAAAAAAATTATGTTAGCAATAGCGGGTGCGGATGACCCACTCCCTCTCATAGAGAGGAGGCCTGTGTCCCAGCAGTGGGAACACTAAAGGCTGGCTTAAAACGTCTGGTTTCCACAGTGCAATTAAATGCCTGTTGCATACCAAAGGTTAGATCAACTATAGAAGTTACACATTGTGCACAGTGTTTAGTAGACGATGTTAGGGCTCCCACACAAAACTGCGAAATCGCATAGCATCGCAAAAAAAAAAAAAATTTGTATTACTCCTTAGTCATTGAAAGCTTGGATCGAGTTAATGAGGCTTTACTTATAGACAATTTATTTATTTGTTACATAGACTATTTTATTAATTACATGAAAGATACATTTGATTTTTTTTATTGCTGGTGCATGGCTTAAAAAGTTATTCACAGAAAAGATAAATAATCTTTAAGGCAGTGTTGTTTTGTTCAATTATAAGTTATTATGGATAATATTATGCACAGAAATTTAAGGATTGGAAAGGAGTGTAATGGTGACATACTTACATTCGAATTTCTGCTATTTCTCCACAGTCGTTTAAAAAATAAAGAAAACTCATACTTTTCTATTGGAGCGTATTTCCATAAAATAGAGTAGTCGGACGTATTAAACGTATCCTAAGTAAGCCTATTTGTATGGAAACCATGTAAACTCATAAAAGTACCACCATCATTACTGACAATGACTGTTCCTATTAGTGGAAATTGTATGTGATTCTGTCAAATTACATAAATCTGTTCAAATGACCATACTTTATGTATTAAGTACCTATTTACTTACAATTCTTTACGGCATTTTTACTAAATTTAAACAAATTGAAAAAAAAAATTGCGTCTGTAAATTGGTCGACAACATTTTTTGGAACAGAAATGATTGTCGCTTTTCATGCAATACTTATTATGTTTATATTACCAATTACCTATGAGTAGATTCAGGAATTTAAAATGATCTAAAATTGAATATTTTAAAAGGAGGAGATTTTCTAAATTTATTAACTAAATTAGAATCTTAAATACATATTTCGGTTTAAAGAAAGACTTAAGCCCGCTTGCGCCATTCATCACTAAATGCATTTTGCAGTAAATTTAGAAAGTATAAAAAACGTCTTTTAAAAGTTTATTTTTAAACGATGGGCAAATAGAACAGAACGAGGCTAATTCTAAATATGTTTAGAGCTAAACATATTTATAAAACGATTGATAGAAGGAAAGTGATGTTTTACAACAGTATTTTCAACAATTTCATTTAGAATGTGTAAATTACCTACCTACTAAATGTTACTTGAAATTAAAATTCTAGTAAATTCGAATGACATGTTCACATGAAAATTAAAAAAAAATGTGTTCCGCTGATTTTTCCATTAAGTGCAGTGTTCTCTTTTGTCACGCCATTAACCGTGTCATTAGGAACAAAATGGCAGCTGTGTTCATAATGAAAAGTGCCGTACTTATTCAATGATCAACATCCGTGGTGATTATCTAAATTTAGAACTGTAACAAATTTATTTGGCGCACTCGACTCTCAGGGTGTCAATGAATCTGTTGAATATATACACAACTAGTTACCTACCTACTTTGTTAAATATATAGATCAGATTATGTACATACTACTCTTTTAGTAATGATGGACTATGAAATATCACAGTACCTAAGTGACACGTAGAAACTAACGCGAAATATTTTTATCAGCCGTCACATAAGTTTGGGTCGAGTAAGTATTGAAGTTTTGTATGGGAGAGTTAGTAAAATTATAATTATAAAGTTGTTCAGTTTGATGGTCTGTACCATCTTGAAGACCACTTTTTGATACATGCTCTTTACGATGCCTATGTGGTCATTATTTTAAACTAAAACAAACCTTGGTTTGTTTACAATATGCCGACTAAAAGTTACACTAAAAGTTACATTACACACAAATTTTTTTGAGTAAACACTCCTTGATGTAGGTGCCTACATGTTGTGTGTCTGTGTACTAGGTATTCCAAACACACTTAAGTACGTAATATTTGTCAATTTAAATTGACAAACATAGTAAACGTTAACACTTTTAACCTTACCTACGTGCGTACAGTCACGACCATTTACGCAAGATTTAAAAAGCGATTTCCTCCCAAAATATTGATAGATTTTTTTTTTGTGTTACGAACATGATCAACATCGTTCACAGCCCTATTCGGCCCACTGCTGGGTATAGGGCTCTCTTTTCTTGTGCTAATCCCCACGCTCCTACGCCAGCCTCATCTAAGTTCTACCCACGATGGTAACAATGTCGTCTGCTCATTTCACCGTCCGGCGACGGACACTTCGACTTCCAATCCTTAGACGCCACTCGGTCACTGCCTTACTCCACCTGTAATTACTGCGCATTGCCAGGTGTCCTGCTAAACTCCATTTGAATTGCATAACTGGTTTTCCGAAGTCGAAAACCTATCTACATCTACCGATCTTGACGTTTGAGACGTCTAAGCCTTATGCCAAGCATGGAACGCTCGATGGCTGTCTGTGCAAGTATCACTCTGTACACAGCCTCCTGCGTGAGTGTCCACGTCTCATCACCGTACGTCAGGGTGGGCAGAACACACTGGTTATAGATGTGGGACATAGTATTCCTGAAACTAGACTATTTCGAAATAGGTCTTTTCTCAAAGTTGAAATCGATATTTCACGAGAAAATCATTGCAAGGCATTTAATAAACCAACATTCTTTCTTCAAAGGTGAACGAGTGTTAGGAAATGTTTACAAGACTGATGATGTGAAGCATGTACCTACACAATTTATGACCATAACAAAACTACGTAGAGCCGGTGAGAAATAGCTTCCATAGCATGTTTACTGCCTACACCCATTCTTAATTAGGTGTGATCGATATATTGACATTTCTCGTGACATCGATAAATAATCTAGTTTAATATTCGAGTGTGAACGAACTACGTTGTTTACGCTTTCAGTTTTTTGTTAGTTGAGTTACTTTTCACATTTCCCGACATGTTGTGTCTTCGTGAATGCGAGCGCTAAATATGAAGAAAAGAGTTAAACAAACCGCTAAATATTCTGTGAAATCGATCCTAATTTGACTCAATCTAACAGTGCCTTGTGGCTCCGTATATATGTAAAGTTCATTATTTAAAGAAAATACTTTAGGTACAGTAGGCCACACGTTAGTGGCAACAAGACCAGTACAATTATAATCAGCCTATAATGTTCCAACTGCTGGGACACAGGCCTGGCATGAGATGACAGGATAATCTCTGTGAGAAGAAGTGGACTGTAATCTACCACGCGTGCCCAGTGCGGGTTGGTAGATGTCGCATGTCTTCGAATTTTTGGTTCTAGGACATGCCAGTTACCTCGCGAAGTTTTCCAAAACCGTTTTTGAGAGCAGTGGTGATGTAATAATTTACACAAAGTAAAGCGCCTGTCTGGGTTCGAACCTACGACCTTGTGGGTCTTAAATCGCGGCTATTATCACCGAGCCACCACAGCTCTCTCTCCAGTATAAGCTGGCCTCATATCTATTGAAAGTTTGAAACCCCGAACTACGCTTTGCCAGCTCAGTGTTACCACCTACGTGCACTGACTGTACTAACCTAGCTACTCCTCTGCCAAATTCAATTAAAGTCAATTGGATAGTTATCCTTGAAAACTTAACACACGTACATACATACAGACAGAACAGAATACTCACTTCAGTATTTTTCTCTCTTGCAGGTGATGCTCTAAGTCGCAGTTCGACAAACAAATGAAGTGCGTGAAGACACTTGGAAGCGCGCTCAGGGTTGCAACGTAGTGTCACGATGGTGGTAGGTCGTAGGAACGTCAGCATGATGCGGTTAGGGCGCTGCGTTGCCTTCCTCGCCGCTGCGGCTTTCCTGCTTCCCTTCACTATCTTGCTGATGGTGGCAGACCAGCAGTACAACCTTACCTACAGTTCCAAAAGAGTATTCTATCAAGAGGTAAGTTCTTTTACTTTTTATTAAGCTTATTGTGTGTTTGACAACCCTAGATCACGTTAATTTCTGCAAAATTGTAAAGACATTTTGAAGTTGGAGACATTAACGTTTTCTAAGGTGAAGGAGCAGTATAAATCGGTCTGCACAGTGCCTAACAAAATTAACCCCCACGACACTTTTTGACTGTAAAACACGACTTATGCATGAACGGGTTTATCACATTTTCCAAGAAAATTCAAACTTTAAATCAGTCGTCGAACAATAAGATGTCAACTCTTCCATCTAAAATGTTACGTTAATAGAAATTGAATTCATCACAAAACACAATTAATATCAATCAATCAAAATCGAAACTTTTAAGTGAGTTTAAAGCTTCGTTAAAGTCAAACTTAGATATTTACTTATTGCCGGGTCTCGTTGAGATTCTGTAAACTGAAATAATAAGTCCATTCTCATTTCGTAACTGAAAGATAATAATTTAAGACCATGAATTTATAAATAATTATTAAATTCCTAACACGAGTTGCTAATTGAAAATTAATTGATCTCAAAAGTATTATTTCTACGACATAAAAAAATCAACTCAAAATATAATTGCAACAAAGTTCGATTCGATGAGTCCTGGCCACGTTCTGGCACTCAAAATTGACCCGAAACAAACGAAAATGAATTCAGGTCAAATTTCTTCTTTTGCAGAGCGACTTCTATAAAATTAATGGAACATATTACGCGCCTATTTCCGCGATAACTTCACCTACTATTTCCAGGACAAAGGTAAACAAAATTGTCGCATACACCGAGCCGAGCCAACGGCGAAGGCACGCAGCGGGCTATGTATACGTTTTCAGGACGCTACAGTAGTGCCGTATTCTTGGCATTAAACACTTAGTTTAGAAAATAAAAGAATAAAATCTTCCATATTATTATTGCACAATCAGCCAACCGTGAGACCGTGGCGAATACATGAAACGCACTAAGATTACGTGCCATTAAATTAATTCATTTATTCTGAAGAGTCTCGCCAAGAACGCGTCACATACGCGTCCCGTCAGCGTCACTTTCGTTCCCGCTGTTTGCCCAAGCCAACACCGCACCCCACGCTTTACTTACAGAATTAAAAAAAAAACATGCAAAGGTCTAAAGACGGCTGTGCACGACTAACAAACAAATTACTCATCCCTGTCGATGGGAGAGCCACTGAGCACCTGTGCCTCCAGTGTACGTTAAAGCGTAACTAGATTGCGGTAAATCGATGACATCTACCATTCTTATCGATCCAGTTTGGTGCAATCGATCGATGTTGACTACTTACAACATTCAAGGTCGATGGCATGGACTTTATCAAACCATGCACTCAATTTGCAAAATTATTAGGTACCAATCGATGTTCAGTCATTCATCGATCGATACGGAAGATCGTATATGTTTTGAGGCGATCAATTTCGACTCGTCGATCGCTCGCAATCTAGTTGCACCTTTATGTAGACAGCGAGTTACGTTACAATTGTGATAATCTCTACGCAAGCTCAATCGTAGCGTTAACTCGATAAATACACTGCATACACTTGGGGTGCTGTAGACGTGTTTGTGACTGTAACAGTTACTGTTGAGTGTTGGGTATTTTTGGGATTGTTTATTATTGTTTACTAACAAATGCAGCTAATTTAGATTGAAGGTGCCATCTGTGTGTTGGTTTTATTTGCATGGTGATGGGTTTCATTATAAATGTTTAGATTTTAAGATCATTAGATTAAGAAAAAAAAAATCAATGAAGGATAATCTGGATCGACGTTTTCATATACGGGATCGACGTTTTAATATACCGATCGCCGTTTTCATATACCGGATCGACTGTTTCATATTTATGATAAACATGATATTTTTTAACATGTTTTGTAGGCCACATTTCTATTTTTTACCCAGTAACATAGTAAAAGATGATTCGCCACGCTTGTTCACGACACGCGAGCTTTACAAACCGACGCTGTTCACACAATCCATCTACAATCAATGGTCGTCGTAGTCATAAATGTTCAATTTTTTTTTTATCAATAAACGGTATCAGGGATATCGTTTTTATTTCGGTAATGTTGTTCCAATGTGTAGCTTGCTGATGACTCGGTAAGTTTATAGAGTATGTGTTTTTAAATTAAACTTGTAGGATCAATCTGTTTCGCAAGAATAAAAAAAATACGAATAAGCTATAGCAACGATTTAGATATTTGAAGTGAAAACTTCTTTAGGCGTGTTGAGCATTTTTGAGATAGGACTAAATCATTGATTTCGCGACACCGTGATGACACCAGCTTTTGACCATTAAAAGACAACGCGTTGATTACTGCGGTGCGTGGAGTAAAAGATATCAATGCGTTGATTACCGCGGTGCCAATTTTTTTCAAGTTTTCACTTCTGTCGGCACTCTCGGAGTGCCACTGTTTTTTTTAAATTTACTTTTAAAATGTTGTGTAACAAAATCTAGGGTCGTTCACCAACTATGCGTTTCTTAGTCATTATGCAAACTCTGTATTCCGTAACGTCATTGTGTCGTCAAGTCATGTGCTAATTAGATAACTGTATTCCGACCGACCGGCGACCATGCGACCAACGACCACTCGACCATGATTTGACTGACTCAATCTGTTACTAACTAAACTGTCAAAATACGTCATTGTCAACGGTCATTATTATCTTTTTTATTACTATTACGGCAAATTACTGTGATTGGTTTTATTGTGTGTGTGGTACATAATTCATAAAATAGTGGAAAAAAGCCGTAACGGAAATTATTTCCACGAAAACTGAATTTGTGGAGCAAAAAGTTGGAGCATGACATTTTTATTATGGTTTTACGTTTGATGTATGTGCAGTAAAATCGAAAAGAGTTTTAACTGTACGAGTATATTGAAGGAAAATAGTATTTAAGAATAATATTTTAACGTCTTTAACTTTTCGCGTTCGCTGTCTTGGCTGTAAAGCTATCCATGCAAGTTGTAATTAAAGCAATTAAACAAGTCAGATTGTGCAGGCAAGTAATTGATTAAGGTTGTAAACGTTCGCGGTATTACGTTTGAAAGACATACCTAGATCATTCATAGCTAGTCGATAGTGAAGATGAGCCATGGAAGTAACTATCGTTAACAATTTATTCCTGAAATTTCTGCTTAGAATTGATTTCACGCGCGAACTTCAATTTGACTGCGATACGTCACGAACTACTCGAGAATTTGCTTTAGTAAAAAAGTACTAAACAAACATTTGCCAGTCAGCAATATCCACCACGAGGCTGACAGCTCAGGGCGCAGGCTATTTTTTACGTACATAAAAAGATGGACAGTTTAATCCTAACTAATCAACATTAACTCATGTAAGTGTGCTAAGTAACAGTTACCGATTTTTATACCATTTCTACAATGGATGGCCAACAAAACCGCGTGTCTGTATGCAAGTGATAGCCTCAGGTGCCTGCCATAACGGTTCATTGCCAAAGACAATGATGCGGCAATGTCTGACTGCACTCCGAGGAAAAAATGACATTGCTCTACATTTTGTTAAGGAAACATTGAGAATAATCATTGTTTATTATTTATTGTGTATAAGTTTTTTAGGAATTGATGAGCGAAAAAAAAAGAATTAATTAATCAGAATGTTAATCCAAGGTTTCTTAAGAAGAACCCTCATCTTAAGTTGATGGTCTTTTGTTTCGTACCTAGTTAAGTAACAAACTATGTTATTTACTATTTGTCACTCGACACTGTCAATCCATTCACACTTACCTTTAATTGTCCTCTTCAGTAGATGATGGCTGAAAACAATTACATAGAAGCGTTGGCCATCGTGTGAAGGGGTCGACAAATGTGTAAACACAAGTATCACCACTATCGTAAGTACTTGAGTGTGTGCCACCGTATCGCGTCGCACTAGAACTAAAGTGCTGACAAATTGATAGTCCGTCGCCTTCACTGCGAAATATGCAGTTTCCCTCCTTCACTTGGATTTTGCACTTCGAACAAGCGCGTATCTACATTTTATTTAGTACTTACAATTAATTCATAAATGAAAATAATTGTTGATGTCGTGTGTGTGAGTGATCAAAATTCAAAATTACTAAGCAGGTAGGCATGTCAGCACCTACTGGTCAGGATTATAAACTATACTTATTATTTCTGATGTATTTAAGACATGTAAGTATTGACTATAACTTTGACTTCCACTATCACATACGGAACATAAATATGCGTTCGTTATTTCGCGCCACACTAAAAGGCGGAACCACACATAAAAAAGGTGTTAATTATTTGATCAGCTTTAGACAAGGATTGCTGAGTCACTTGAGTACTTATACTAATCATCAGTAACCTTAAACAGGCTTTACTTAAATCGAAAATAACAAAAGACAATCGTCACATCACATCTTATCGGCAGAATGTACTTTATTTCATAATTGTTCAGAGAGATAATATCACGCCTTGTTTTCCCGATGGGTTGAGCCCACATTTCGCCAGTCATCTTTAAGTCCCATGTACTACGGTTCTGCCGAGAGATATAACGAAAAATCTCATCCTAACTTTTGGAATAAGCTGGGACGACGAAGATTATATTCCATTTTGAACAAAAAGTGCTCCTCCCATTCTGGCAACGCCCTCAGCACTGTCTGACGTCATAACGTGCTAATATAATAAGCAGTTATAGTTTAAACTCACGATTTATAAACGTGAGTTCAGTTTTACGGTGTTTGAAGCGAAGTGCGTGGTTTTTACTTTTTATGTTTTCCATGCAACAAAAAGCGTTCTGATTCAATCTGACTGATAAACGTCAAGCATTTAAACTGATTCTGTTTTCTATGTAATTTAATCATTTTGTCTGTTCATACTTGTGACGAAATATTTTCGTGTTTTTTTGCAACCATGTGAGATTTTAGAAACTTATTTTGATTTATCGATACTTCTATTGATTTGGAATTGCATTCGAATACTATCCGATTGTATCATTAATATTCCTTTTAATTATAAAACGAGACTATAGCAGCTTGCTAGTAATAATTATGAATAAATAATTAAGACTTTATCGATCCCAGTTAGCCAAGGCCTCGTAAACATTGTAGTGTTACATCGATCGTATCATATCTTCGACGTATTCTTTACTAAGCTGCATCATTAATTCCTATATTTTTCCTTGAAACAATCGATTACTGTGGATTCCCCGTTTCGAATGATTCATCTATCGACCTCCTTTCATCAGCCCGTGAAACTAATCTACAGCAAAAACAAAACAAAACGTCTTTATAAAGCAATTGAAGGTGTCAAAGAATAAAAAATAATGCAATCAAGAAATGCGTTTTCCGAATCCATTTTTTCGGCTTCCTCGCTCTTGCACTATCGTCCTACTAACACACTCGTCAGCACTCCTCCCCCATGTTCGTTGTGGTTGGGGTATATCTGTACCCCAAGTCCCCAACACACATTTGCACGTACTCGCTCTACGTGCAACATGGCTCAAGTATCTCAAACGACGCTCTTGCACTTTATCCGCAATGTCACGTACGCCTTGCTTACCGACGGCAGTTGTTTGAAGTAGATACATAGTTTATTTATCAGAGTAGGTAGGTCTCTACGTACTTACTACTTAGAAGTTTAGCTGAAAACTTTAGGGCTGTGCGGAAAATGCTAGCACAAAATTATAATAGCCACCATAGTGATAGGCAGGTACTTATATCCCCACATTACTTTTGTTGACTATAATGGCATTGTAGCATAAGCCTTAGTATCTCTGCATGGCTGTTTAATCGAAACAACTTTTCTACAACTTTTCTTGACTGTCTCGTTGGTCTAGTGGTCGCAAAGCGCTACTGCTGAGTATGTGGTCCTGAGTTCAATTCCCGCGTCGGGCAAGGTGTTATTGGGTTCTTCCATCTGGAATTCCTCAGTAGCAGCCCGGAGTCTGGATTTGTGCCCGGTTGATGGCAATAGGCTCGCCCCCTATTACATGGGACTTAAACATAACTGGCGAAATGTGGTTGTACCTATAGGTACACCTATGCCTAACCCTTCGGAAATACAGGCGTGATGTTATGTTATGTAACTTTTCTCAAAGGACTGATTCCCTTATCATAGTATTTAATACCTACTACATACACAAACTCACGTATTTACCTTTTTACTGAGAAAAAAATTGCTATAAAATATTACGTGCACCAATAAACGCGTTTATATCTTTTCTTTGAACGTTATTAAAATCTTAAAATAAAAGATTTCTCTTTTAAACTTTTAAAGACGAAAAATGAAAAATTATAGGTAGGTACCCTGCATAAAATATTTTTGTGTAAAAACCTGTTTGCTAAAGAAAAAGCAAGGAATACTTTCTACACGTAGGTAGTATTTAACTTCTCGTTCAATTAGAACAAACGGTATTCTCAATGTGAAATTTAATTCTAGGCACGCACTTCATATTGTTTTGCGTGTTCAATTTAAATCATTATTTCCGTATCGGTATACTTTCTTATTTGTAACCGAAAAAACTGGTGTTATTTATTTGCGAAAAAGAACGAAATCGATTCCTGACGGAACTTAGTTATTCCTTCTAGATTATTTGTGTTTTCTTTTAGTTATTCTTCAACATCGAGTCCATGCTCCTTTGACCACTGCTCTATTACTCGTAGTACTTTATATAAGGAGAAATACGAAAAATTTATAAGAAAACATATCAATCAGATCCAGGATCATCGATCGTAACAACTTCTATAAAAATACACAGAACTTTCCTTTACACTCATTATTATATATCTATGTTAAAAAAAACAATAACATGTCATTTAAATTCCGAACACGCGAGTGTCAATCGAGTCGGCCAGGATTGTGAGGCAAGCTCGCTACAATAATTACAGATAACCTCAAATCATTCTGCTTTTTAAAGCAGCCATACAATTTCCTCTGCTAATCTATACAGAACGACAATCTAGGTAGAGTTAATATCATATCAAAAACTTCATCTCACGTATTCTCTATTGATAATTGATTAATTTTCTTACGACAATAGATATACCGCTCATCGTATAAAAATCGTAAGAAAATAATTGCTAGTAAAACATTCGGATGAGAGAATCTATGGTACCTACAACAGCACGCTTAGCATGACCACAATAGAAACGGAGGTTGTCGACGGAAGAATAGACAAAATGACAGATAAACAATCACAATCTGTCATTTTGTCTACTCTTCCGTCGACAAAACCCGTAGAAAACCTGTTTCTATGGTTGTGATGCTACGCTTGCAAAGCCAAAACGTCAATATTGACTTGAAAAACACACGACAATTCAACAATTACTAATCGATCATTTACAGGACATAAACAAAAACAAAAGCCCACCAATAACCAAACAATACTAGTTCAAATACCTGCATCAAGATTACCAACACGGCGTCAGCGCATTAGATACAAATTAAACGCAGGAACGTGACGCTCGTGCGCTGCGTGACATTGTGGAACACATTTATCTCGCAAATGGAACAGTTCTGCTATAAGTTCCGATACTTCCCACGTACAATAAGTTTTTGCTGCACTTCGGAATGGTGAGCGGAAAAGGGAAAGGCTTGAGACGGTAAGGACTGCAAATAAAATTAAAATATTCGCTGACGTTTAAATAAAAGTGGTATTTAACGGTGGTACTGTCGCTTCTCTCGAAAACATGAAAAGCTCGAAAAGTGTTACAATAAACTCACTAGTATTCATGCACCCAATTGTTCATACAGATACTCTCCGGGATCTGTAGGACTTTATAGGCAAACCAGAAGTTGAAAATGGGACAATATTAATAAAACCAATTGATAAACAAACAGATAAAAGCGATAAACCGAATAAAAATCAATGATTCTCAACATTTTAGAACAAAGTACCTATATAACTCACAATAGGTCTCATTAGAAGCCTGAAAGTCACCCAAATGTCAATGGAGAGGGCAGCTTGGAGTTTCCCTATGGGATCGAATCAGAAATGAAGAGATCCGCAGGAGAACCGACATAGCTCGAATAATTGCCTAACTTAAGTGGCAGTGGGCAGGGCACATTGCTCGCAGAATAGATGGCCGATGGGGCCGAAAGGTTCTGGAGTGGCGACCGCGTTCCAGAAGACGTAGCGTTGGAAGGCCCCTCTACAAAGTGGACCGATGACCTGGTGAAGGCCGCAGGAATCCGCTGGATGCGAGAAGCACAGAACCGGTTGAAGTGGCGGTGCTTGGGGGAGGCCTATGTCCAGCAGTGGACGTCTTTCAGCTGAAATGATGAATGACCTATATAACATAATACGCTCGTGATGTTTTACCTTTGGGAACCAGAGTAGAATATCAAGATAAGTAATTCCAACCAAAATTCCACCGTAAACGTAGTAGGTCAAATACCGCTTATTTCTAATGTCAATTGTGATGTTGACATTTAAAGGGTGGAATGTCTATAAAGCCCAGACAGTGCCACAATATCCATAACCTTATTTCCTAGGTTTAAGAAAATACCATTTATTCCATTCAACTCAATTGTTTCGATACAATTTTATTGGAACGAAAACCTCTATTTTAGTGGCTTATCGCTTAAGTTCGAAGAAATTACCATCAGTCACGCGTGTGTACTGAACTGAATGCTTTGATTCCTATTATTTGTCTTTCTTAATGGGATCAACTGCTTGTTTCTTCAAAAATGGATGCTCCATTGTTTTGTTTTTTTAAGTGGACGTATTTTTGGTAACACCGCTCCGTCTTCGAGTATAAAATTTACGTTCCGCTGTTGTTGTTATTTCGTTTACATATGGGTGAAATAAGATTTGAAATTGCCCCGAAAATGAATTTAAAAAGTAATTAGACTGAAGTTTTATTTGTAAGTATTATATAAATTTTGTTGTTATGTTAACTTATGGCATTTAATGATTTACTACATAATGCTTTACGTTTCAGGCCACCACCATTGATTTGATTATATTGCTAAAATCTATAGCTCAAAAAACTAACTCATCAAAAATCCAGACATATAGCTAAAATTTGTTACACTCCAGAAAGTCTATTCTCATGTACAAGAGTAGGTACAAAAGCCTTTATAAAGTATATAAAAGGACGGTATATATATAAAACAAGAAAGGGAGGCTGGAAGGCAATATTTTCCCGTTTTCAGCGGAGGATATCGAACCCTGTCAGTTGGCGGGCGTCCTGCCGCAATGCGTCACCGGGTTTACTGCATCATCAAGATATAGACATTATGTACTCGTAGACAAATTATAATGTTCTTTACTTAGTACTCATTGATATTAAAATGAGTATTTTTTTTTAACTACAAACAACGCGTAACAAAATAAGCGCAGGTCCCGAAATTCGCCAGCCCAGTAGGTAAGTACAGTGAGGTCAATTAATTGACATCCTACGTCAATGCGCCGTGTTATAGCCATTTCATACAATTGACAGTTGCTACTTGCATATACGGACAATTTAAGTTGGTAGTAAATTAATTTCCCTGACAATAATAATAAAATAAAATAAAAATACGGAATCCTGTAATCGCTTTTGTCGATTCTGAAAACCTTTTCTTAATCGTCTCTAAGTTACTGAGTGACAGTCATCGAAATAAATTGTTCGAAAAAAATTGAAACAGTTGAAACTAAAGACTGCTGCTACTGAAGAACGATTATCAGGGATTTAACAAAAAAAAAAATGGATGCTCTCCTCCTATCTTTTCTTAATTTCGCATTTCAAATCCAATTTAATTTAATCATTGCTTAAAATCTTTTAATACTTTAAGGTTCTCTCTTTCTTATCGTTTTCAAATTAATTCTAAGCCTTATGGACCGAATTGAGGACGCCCAAACAAAGATATAGCGACTATGAAAAAATCTAATACGAAGTATCGAAGCTCGAATTATCACTACCCTTTTTGGTTAAATAACGGTAAATGAAATACCGACACTTCCAAAATTGGTAGACTATGACGATAGTCTACCAATTTTGGTATTTATGGTAGATTTTTATTTTCTTTGCAACGGTTTGGGGAAACAACGATGTAGATTCAATAAAACAAGTCATGTGCTACCAGTTATCATATTCCTGCTAATAAACATATTATTTTATTTTGCTCAAACAACGTTTTATTTTTTTTGCGAGCAATACCTAGAAACATTCGCACCTCGCGCCATATCGCTTTGATCAAACAATTTTTTTGGTATGCATAAAGAGCTCGGTTATTGAGTTAAATAATACTTTGGTACCCACCCAGTTTTATTCAGGACTTCCTAAAGAATAAAGTTATTAAAAACAGAAGTGTTCTTAAGTCTTAGGCTTATGCTAATTCAATAAAGAAAATTTCACTAACTACTGTGGTTTGACCGAGGACGTCTTTCCATTTCATATACTTCAAAAATAATGGTGATGTTTGGAATCCAAATCCAAGGTTGATACTTACCTCGAGCAAAAATTGTAGATATGAGAGCATTGAGTATACTTTACCGTTTCCAAATTCAATGAAATAATTTGATACTTAAATCAAGAATGGCAATTTGATCGCACGTCGCCGTCGTATTGTAACCGTATCATCTCACAAAAAGTTTCATTTTATGATAATTATTATATAAAAAATGAGAGCACTTTTTCCACCCGCGTGCATTTAACTGTAAGTGAAAGTACGATGTAATAAAGCAAATATAACTGTAACTGTTACTTCACGTATTTATAATAATTACATTGTCGCTCGGCATCCAATACCGCGAATGTGACATTTTTAACGAAAATCATTTTTAAATGCAGGATCACGTATTTGAACGTGTAGAGTGAAATAAATAAAAAAAAAACTGATTTTCGTCAAAAATGTCACATTCGCGGTATTGGATGCCGAGCGACGAAATGCTCTTTACATTTGACCTACATTGTTTTTCTGGATAAACCCCATCATTGCTTGATAGACACACATACTTAGATAACATACGTCTAATAGATAGTCTTGACTCGTTTAGACGGCATAAATTCAAAGTTTTTATTTTCCTTTTTACACCTACAAAATAAAAATCTTTGTAGGTTTTAGATTTTCTCCATCACTTTTAGAATTTTTCTGGTAGTTAATTGAATCGATTTTAGCCCAATTTTGGCGGAATTTTAATAGGTGCTAATATTACCTTAAATATTAGATGACTCCTATGACATGACATCGTGTTAACCAGTAAATGCCCTTAGCCCTCTCTCTGCGGACCTCTAACTGTCATTGTGCTAACGAGTCCCACCTAGGGTTACCATTCTTCCGGACTTTTAGACTTTTGTCCGAAATTTGTCCGGCTCTTTAATTTGTCCGGATTTTTTGGCTTAGATGGAATACGAGTAATAAAAGTTTTAAGTACCTAATACCAAATAAGTCTTTAATATTTATTAACTTCTCATTCATCTAAAAATAAAATATAAATCTTCTTTAACAATCAACTTAACGCGATCAAACAATAATTGGATTTTGTTACTAAAATGTCCGGACTTTTATTGAAATGTCATTTTTGTCAGGTCTTTTCAAATTCATAAATGGTAACCCTAGTCCCACCGCATACAATATTCGCGTCTCGTGTTACATGCGACGATACCAGTTTGTGGATCATGGATAATGTCACAGAACACCGTTTTATGTATTTATCACTCTCCTATAACTCCTATACTATTTGGTACAGTAGCTGGCTGTAAAATGTCATGTCATCTCTGTGTGACTTTAAAGGGTCTTTCAAACAGGCGCGACACGCGACGCGACACAAAGACACCGCTCGTCGCGCGACGAGCGGTGTCTTTGTGTCGCGTCGCGTGTCGCGCCTGTTTGAAAGAGCCTTAATCCGCTGGGTCTAGAAGCATGAAATTTTGCACAAGAGCTCCTTATATAATTATGCCATGCATGAGTGACTGCCTATCTCACCTCCACAACCCAGTAACAGGGTAACCTGATACCCTTTGGTAAGACTGGGATGTCAGACTATCGGGCTTCTGACGACCCGTAATTACTGTCAAAGATCTACAAATGACAGCCGGGACCAACAGCTTAACGTGCTTTTCGAGGCACGGAGAGGTTTTGATATGTAAAGATGGTCTCCCATCCACGGACCAACCACGGCAAGTGTAGCTTAACCTCATCGGTCGACCAGTACGGCTTATTTAGCCACAAGCCCCTTTCTAGTTACCTATAGTATATGATATAAAATTACACCTACTGAAGTAATTTCAATAATATCCGTGGGAAGTAGGCATAAAATAATACTTATTATGAGTAGGTATTTTAGTTTTTTAATAAGTAGTTTATCGTTCGAATTATTATTTTTTCATGCTATAGGTTTCCATTAGACACGGGAATTAGCTAGTAAACCCATGGAGCAGTCTTAATTTATTCTCAACGAAATTATTTTATAGCTAATTAAAGTTTAATTGGATTTTAATTTTACAAAAGCTTTGAAATTAAGTAATTGATTTGCAGTCTAATGCAAAAAGTGGTATGGTATATTTTTCGTTTTTTCGAGGATACTGGAGTATCAACTATTAAATTAGGTTTACCTTATTACGAAGCTATATGGGGCTATAACTTTCGCGTAGGTACCTGGATATTTTTGGAATATAAGTTAAAAACGCATTATTTGTATTTTATATCTACCTATATTCCAAAAAAGAAAGATGTTTATCTTTCTATAACAAAGACATACATAATGGCCAATGCCATTACAATAGAAATCTCTTCCACAGAAACAACAAAACGCATTACCCTCCTTATAAGCAAGTGGGGTAAAAACAAGATTGACACTCATACGATAAGTGGCGAAATAAACTAGTTTTTATTTAGAATAAACTCGGTTTTCTAAATAAGAAAGTAAGAAATTATACTTACCTACCTTTCGTTTTTCAGTATCATTTTTTTTGGCATTATGGACAGAAATTTTAGTTTATTGAGGATATAACAGTACCCTAATTGCGTAACTTATTTTCGTAAACGTCTGAAATGCCTAATTTGTTTCATTTTGACAGTGTAACAACATTCCTCACACAGGTTTTTCATAAACCTAGATCAGGCAGGTCTACATTACAGTTAGAATAAAATTTTCCTCGATTGTAATTAATGTAATAAAAAATAAATGTAATAAAAAATGGAATAAAAATTTTATTTATTTTATTTTATTTATTCATTGTGTTATTTACGTTGTTGAGCAGATTTTTTTTATCCTACTTACGAAGCAATGGATTAGCAATCTGTTTCAAATCGAAACAGATTGTGATTGTTTTGTATTACGCAATTAGGGTACTGGTTTTTGTTTAATTTTATACAAAAGTAGCTTCTGCCCGCTACTCGCCTGCTTTGTAGTCAACTTATAGGTACATACGGCTACACATCAAGCTATACATTTCTAGTATAAACTGACCTCGCATTGTACGGAAATCCTAACCAATGCGAAATCAGCATAAACTGGATTTGTATAGCTTGATGTGTAGCCGTGTGTACTATTTACAATATACCCCATAGCGTTCGGCAATGATGTAGCTTTTTGCCAGTGAAAGAATTTTCGTAATCGGATCAGTCCTTCCAGAGATTACCTCTTACATCCAAACTTAAAATTTTTACCTCTTTATATTATTTGTACTATATCTGCCTAGCCTTTTCCCATGAGTGAGACTGCCTATCTGACCTCCACAACCCAGTAACTGGATAATACGATATCCCTTGGTAAGACTGGTTGTCAGAAATTCGCGCTTCTGACGACCCGTAACTGCTGTCAAAGATCCACGAATGACAGTCGGGACCAACGGCTTAACGTGCTTTCCGAGGCACGGAGGGGTCTAGGTATGTCACCCATCCACGGACCAACCTTGGCAAGCGTAGCTTAACCTGATGGATCGACCCGTGCGGCTATTATTACTTAGCTCCTCTTAATGTATTAATCGAGTCTCCCAATCAAAAATTCACTTACATTACGATTCGTGACGCCAAGTGATTCTTACTCTGAGATAACCATCAGTTTAACTGCCTGTTGTTAACGAATTACTAAGTAAACTGCTCGACAAGCCATTATACACAGTTTATAGCTTTACTAGTCAACTACATTAGTAAGTAGGTACATATTAATTCAATTTTAAGAGTGAGTCATGCCGAAGTTTTTGACACGTTCAGTCCCAGGAGCCCCCCGGAGGTTCGCCTAGCCGCATATGGGATGCCGGAAGCCGTCACGAAGGGCTCATTTTAAGTGTAGTTTTTTATTAGCGACTACAGCATTACAAACCATGAAAATAAAATTTGATGTACATTTTAACAAGATTTATTGGTATTATGCGTTGGTTTTAAAATCCAAGTATTTTTATTTATTTTTTTGTTCACGGTTAAAAATATTCACAAAAAATTTAAATGGTTGGAAGCTACTTATAGCGACAAGATCTCCTGAAAACACTATTTTACTTTGTTTGACAGCGTTTTATAACACGGTTTTAAACTTAATGCCGTTGGCCGTCCGCGATGGTTAACTTTAGCGCATACGTAATACCAGTAATGGGTTCTCTTTCAATATGTAGGTATGACGGCATGGCGTATGAGTTCTATAAAAAGTGGGTGGAGTCGAAAGTGTCAACGTGTGTTTATGTGTAGTTTTATGTCAATAAAAATATGTTAATCTATTTATCTTACAGACAGTCTTGAAGACCAAACGAACATAGTACCAGAACAAGAAGATCTGCATTCTGGATATTTAGATTAGAACAAAACTCTTCATTACTCCCATCCATATTGAAAAGAGAAACTGAAACATACAAAAGCTTTACGTACGTTGCACATAGCAACACGAATATGTAGCCTACCTAGGTATACCTGGGTATTACCGGATGCCAACAGAAATGCTTAACTCCGTTGAAAATAGAGCTGAGACTCCTGAGAGCATTGTGTAAGTAGATATTTACGCAATGTTATCATTTCTAATTTAAACTGCAACCGGTATATAAATTATGGCTGGTTTCTAAACCTAGTATAAAAAAATACTCAATTTTTGTTTTAGCATAAGCATAATCTTATATTGTTCCCACTGTTGGGACACAGGCCGCTTCGGTGAGAGAGTGTGGGCCGTAATCCGCCAGCCCAATGCGGGTTGGTAGATTTCACATGTCTTCGATGTTTTTGGTTCTAGGACATGCCGGTTTCCTCACGATGTTTTCCTTCACCGTTTTGAGAGCAGTGGTAATGAAATTATTTACACAAAGTAAACCGCCTACCTGGGTTCGAACCCACGACCTACAACTCGTAAGTCCGAGCCGTTACCACTTGGCCACCATTGCTCATTTTTATTTTATTTAATGGCAACGGAAAATAATTTATTTTAAATATATTTTCCGTAACCTGACAGAAACAGTGCATCAAATGTTAATCAATTAAAGGTTAAAATATTTGCTATCGACAAGAAAAAATGCAACGAGAAACCATGCAATTTGCTATCGACAAGACAAAATGCAAGGAGAAACCATGCAATTTGCTATCGATAAGACAATATGCAACGAGAAACCATGCAATTTTCCAGGTTATAAACTAGCCAGAATGGTTTATGAAGTTTAAAAAATCTGTTAGATTTTCCGAAACTCTCGCATATTCATATTGCTATTCAAAACGAAAAATCCTTGAGTTAATCTACATAGAAATGATCTATTTAACACATAGCTGAGCTAAGATCGAGCATTACAATGTACCTCAACATTTTAAAGGGCAAAATTTACAGACTTACTTTGCTAAGTAAAGTAGGCTTTTTATACGAATATCAACATAACATTTATTGAAATAAGGTTCTTATTGGTGTATTAGTATTCAAATTCACATTGGCTCATAGGAATATAAACATTAAACACATACAAGTACGGTTTATATTCGTATGGAGCGCTAACGTTACTCAGCAAAGTCTAAGGCCCGTATAACAGAACCTTAAAACTCAAGCATTATTTAAGACTCGTTTAAAGCCTTTTGATTGCTTGAAACTACTTTTAAGTAATGCTTGAGTCTTCAGTGAGGTTCTGTAATACACGACGGGGTCCGCTAGGGTCGATACCTGCCGGGGTTGCGAGGAAATCCGAAAGGTATATCGTGGCCCCCCGCAACATGGCAACTGAAGAAACATGGGTGGGTTTTAGTCAGTAAGAGCGGGAGAAGTTATTTGCCTATAGGCCCAAGTTCGATCAGTGAATTTTGTCCAAAGACCTTGGAGTTTCTAAATTGCAGTCTTGTCACAAACAAACGTTATATTTACACCAGACAGTCAAGTTTATTTTGAGGAGACTTTTTATAAATCATAAAAACATCTAACGTCATTAAAAACTCTATAGGTCAGTAGTGGCCAAACGGTCGATCGCGATCGACCAATCGATCGTGGCTATTAATCCATTCGATCGTGGCAAAACAAAAAAAAAGTTAAAATACCTAAAAATATTTTTAGGTAAAAAATAGGTAGAACAGACCACGCAAAGTCATCACCAACTGCTGCGCGCATAATCTTGTAACATTTTTTAATCGCCGTTCCATCACCTAATTTATCCTCTCTTCCACACAGTAGCTCAGACGCAATACTCACACTACTATAAATAAATAGTTACTAAGAATAATTTTCAATTTTATGATCTCTTAATAAAATAAATAATACTACGTAGGTAATTCTGTTTCATTAAAATTTCAAGAAGTATATAATTGGTAGATCGCATAGGGTTTCGTCAGTAAACAGTAGATTTTGGGTCTAACCAAGTTGGCCACTCCTGCTATAAGGTCGTCACAGTTTCTTTAGTTCAAATAAAAGCTATTAAATAAGTAAATTGGTTACCAAATGACAATACCATTTAAGAAATGTGAAAAGTATTCATATTCACCAGAATACAAAAACACATTTTTGAGACTCCTGAGTCTCTTATCTAATTGCATTCTGTTATCTAATTGCGTAACACATTTTCAGTAAATTATTATGATTAATTTGTTTCATTTGACAGTTCAATAGCATTCCTTACGTTATTTACGTTGTTAAGCCGATTTAATTTTCTTACTTATGAAGCAATGGATTAGTAATCTCTTTCAAAACGATTCAGATTGTGATTAGGCGAGTATTACGCAATTAGGGTGCAGTTTTACTTTTGAGGTAACAAACTTAGAGTATTTATTTCAATTAAACCATTTACAGGCACTTTTGAATTGTCAAGGAATCGTTCAGTTAGTCAGAAAATTGAAGCTAGCTTCTCGTCCTAAAACGTTGATCTCTATGAAGAAGAACGGAACGGAAACTCCATGGAGACTCTTTTAAGTCATGTTATTACAAAAATTCTAAATCTGAGTACAACATACTACTAATTTACTACTTAGTAAGTCAGTAGGTATTCTCATTACTGCTTCGAAGAAAATTACCGCTCACGATCGACGGGATTATACCATAATTTTATTTTTATTTAGATCGAAAAGACAACAGAAACCATTTGTTACAAGAAACGACTTTTAATAATGATAAATGTTGCTTTTGTTTATTAACAAAGCCTATAGAAATTGAAACATAACGACTTTTATTTTATTTTATTGACACTACCAACATGTAGGTACTGCCCAAATTACCCCTACATAATAGTTATTTGGGCAATTTGGGCATACGTCTCCATCAATCAAGAAAAGACAATACCATCCACAAATCATTGGACAACAGTAATTCTTTACTTCTAAATTACACTTTAAATGTGACAAATTCAACACTTAATTTTAATCTAATCATTAGAGCAGCTGTCTAAGCAAGTTCTTTTTCTACGTAGAGTTTAACTAGTCACGGTCAATGGTAGGCGGCCGTTTAGTTAGTACTAATGATCCTCATTAATTAAACCTTACGACGACAAATGTTGCTTTCGTAAATAAAAAAAGCCTATAGAAATAGAAGTATAACGAATTTCGTGTCGTTTTGTTGACATTACCAACAAGTACATGCCCAAATTACCCCTAGAGCTTAGTTATTTGGGTAATTTGGGCATATGTCTCCAATTCTCCATCAATCAAGAAAAGACGATACCATCCACAAATCATTGGACAGCGACTGCCGAATGACTATTCTTTACTTCCAAATAACACCTTGAATGTGTAAAATTCAACACTTTAATTGTAATAATTAAATCATCTACGAATAAAAACTTTGACTTTGACTTTGACCTATCTAATTAAGGAGCCGTGCACGAAATCGACTGATTTTGATCAATTTTGTTCATTAGTTGTGAGAAAGGAAAACAGAATTTTAACAAAATTATTTGTGATTTGAAGAGTCGAATTCTTTGTCTTGTACATAACGGAAAAGGATTTTTTTTAAAATAAATTAAGTATTCGTAGAAAATCACTAAAATTCGCAACAAGTTTTCCGAAAAATTATGCGAGACTGACGTTTGATAGTTTCTTTAAAAGAAACTATTTTTGATTTTGAAAATTAAAAAATATCATCAACATCATTATATGGTCTACTTGTACATAGGGGAACCGCTTTTTTCAACTTCCATACAAAATATAGCAAAAAAAAAATGTTGAAATAACCATTCTTGTAAACCCCAGTAATGTATTTTTTCCTATTATTTAGCAAACCATATCAAGAAATTTAAAAATCACAGATTAGTCTTCAGGTATTCTTGAAATAAAATCAAAATTTTATTTTAAGATTATACTATATCTTCATTAAGTAAATCAAAGGCGAAATAAACAATATTTTCGAGAGCCCAAAAGCGATGCAACTATTAACAGGTGCTGCGACTGACACGAATGGTTTAGCACCACGAAAACTGTACTTTTATACTTACAAAGAGTTAATATTTAAATTATTTCAAGCTTTCTTACAATTAGATAAGTTATTGACGAAAAACGGTTTTTTCGTGCACGGAGCCTTAAATTCTGTTTCTACGTAGACTTTAACAAGTCACGGTCAAGGTAGGCGTTTAGTTACTACCTACTAATTATTCTAATCCATTAAACCTTACGACGACAAAGCGGTCAAAAGCGTGTTTGTCTAGCGTTGTAGAACATTTTACGAATCAATTCAAGGGTCTGTGTGGTACTAGTTTGTTTTTTCCCTTAAACGAGATGAAACCATGGCAATCGCGGTGATCTTGTTGATACGGCATTTAAAGATCATAAAAACCCAATCAAAGAATCTAATCTTTTGTTATTAACTATAGTTAGTTAATAACAAAAGATTAGATTCTTTGATTGGGTTTTGAAAGGAACTAGTGTTCCTTTTTTTTTCGGTGGGAAATTATGAAATAACTTCTCCCGCTCTGGGCGGAGAGAGAGGGCGTGTCAGACTCTTACTGACTAAAACTCACCCGTGTTCCTTCGGTTGCCCTGTTGCCGGGGGCCACGATCTCCCTTTCGGTTTTCTTCGCACCCCCGGCAGAACTAACTAGTCCCTGGATTACATATTCCATGGAGTGATTGGTTGTAAATATTTTTACAACCTTCACTCCATTGACGAGTCTTTATTTTCGAGACAGTAGATAATAGATAGAAAAAAAATTGAGCCTGCCTCTATAGTACAATTACTAGTTATTGGTATAATAAATTTAAAAAAAACGCAATATATCTATTTATAGATGTAAAAATTAACCCCATCCACAATAACAAGTTCAACAATCAAACAAACCCAAACAAAAATAATGACAATTACACTTGACCTTTGTGTAACAAGAGCGATGACATCACTACTCACTGTTCACAAATAGCCACAGACCACGGAGCACAATAGACCGGACGCGGTTCCGTGTCACAGGTACTCACAAGCCTGCAAGCCGCGCTCGCGAGTTCTTTTGTTGCACATCCAGTGACCCACTTGCAGTGGCACTTAGGTACCTACACCTATTATGAGGCTCGTATACCTGTTATGTGGCTCTAATACCTGTTATGTAATAGGTATGAAATGCACGTGTTTTTGTAGATGTTGCATTTTTGAAGTAAAAACTTCGTTAACTGCGTTGGGCATTTTTGAGATGGGACTACACCATTGATTTCGCGACATCGTGATGAAACCAGCTTGTGACCATTAAAAAGACAGCAACGCGTTGATAACCTCGGTGCCGATTTTTTTTTCAAGTTTTTACTTCTGTCGGCACTCCCGGAGTGCCACCGGTATTTTTTAAATTCCTCTTTGATAGAGGTTTTCAAGTATTGCTTCACGCGAGTATTGACTCGCGTGAAGCCTATTCCTATTAAGGAAGAACAAAAAAATAAAAATAAAATATAAATTAAAAACTTTTTAAAAACAAGCTTTGTATTAACTATAAAGTAATAAATAAAAGTTACATAAACATAGACATAAACTTTAATATTTTCTTAAAAGCTTGAGGCTTATCTTTAAGTGTAAGAACTAGAAGGACATTTACGCCTCAAGATTTAAGAAAATATTTGGGTTACTCCCATCTGGCAACGTTCCCGTATGGCAACACTTCATACACTTACCTTTAGCGATGTATCGCGTGCACCAGTTACAGTCAGTAAATTAAGTCATTTTTTTAAGGAATGTTAATATGTGTTTGAAATGAAAAAGTATGTCACTAATTAAGATTTTTGTAGCGTAATTTTTTCATATATCATACTGGGTGGCAGGGACATCGACGCAAAAACTTTTACCATGAATTCAGTACATGATTCTGAACCAAATTTTCGTCGGTTATTAAAAAAAAAATCTGCTGTTTCATAGAAAAGTGCCTACGCGGTCAAAACGTATGGAACAGCTGATTGTTTTTAAGGCATGCCTGCATAAAAATATAATATAACATGACTAGTAATTATTTAAACTAAGCAAAGCAAAATCAACAACATACGTTACTAGAATATAATAAAGGTTTATAATAAACTTTGTTTATTCATTTAAAATGTGTCTGTCTATTTGTGACTATACAAACAAGTCGAAAATATAAAATTAGAACTGAACATAGCAAATATTAAATAAATTCGGCACACTAGAACTTTTTACTCTGACTATACTTTAACGCGTGCTCAGGTATGTAATATCTACAAACATAACCGATGTATATGTAGCGTTGCCAAACGGGAACGTTGCCAGACGGGAGTAACCCAAATATTTAAGTTCATGTTTATTGCGTTGAAGTCTTTTCATAGAAACAATGTTTTTTTTTTTTAACCACTAGAGGGATGCTCTTGGTTTGCATCTGCCAGGATTATTATACGTCATTGTATGGAAAATCATAATCGTTTTCAATAGATTTACTGGATTTTCGGGTAAATAAATACGTTTATGAAGTGGATTTCAAAATTGCTGAGGAGTAGTTACTTTAAACTAATAAATAACAATATCAAATTGCCCTTTTACCTTACCATATTTAAAAGTTCTCAGTTTTTTCGAAAGCCTATGTTCCGAAGGTGTTTTCAAGAAAATCACCTTTTCCACTTTCAACTCATAACTACCTGCACGGATACCTTTACCCTAATTACGAATACACGATCAATCACAATTTGTTTCAATTTGAATCAGATTGATAATCCATTGCTTCATATGTTCGAAAATAAATCTGCTCAACAACGTAAATAACGCAATGAATGTTGTTGAACTGTCAAATTGAAACAAATTTGTCATAATTGTTTGCGAAATTATGTTACGTCATTAGGGTACTTTTTTTTTTGGGTTGGATATCATCAAATAACTTCTCCCGCTCTGGGCGGAGCGGGAGGGCGTGTCAGACTCTTACTGACTAAAACCCACCCGTGTTCCTTCGGTTGCCCTGTTGCCGGGGGCCACGATCTCCCTTTCGGTTTACCTCTCCCTCACGCGTTCCGCCTCCTCCTTCGCGAGCATTACCGCTTCGCAGAAGGAGGTGACGGCCTCCCATTTCCTCTCGCTCCGTACCATGGCCTGAACCAGGGCCGGACGCGAGAGATCACCGCCGCCGATCGCCTCCACGAGGAGTCATTAGGGTACTGAACGGTTTCAAAGGTAGCAAAATGTCTCGTTTTAATTCATACTAGCTGCGCCTTGGGGTTTTACCCGCATAAGTCTCCAAGCCGTGGGAAGATCGGGATAAAAGTATCATTATATCCTAACCCAGGTCATGGTCTACCCATATGCCTAATTTCATTCAAATCCGTTCAGCCGTTTTAGCGTGAAAGCGTAACAAACTAACTCACTTTTGTTTTTATAATATTAGTTAGGATTAACTGTAATACCAATATAAAATATATAAAATAAATATTATCCTTATTAAAAATAAATGAAATAAAACTAATTTAATATTATATAATATTACATTGGTCGATAATATTGTATGACTAGATTTCTGAACGTAAACGAGGCAAAAGGAGTATGTAAGGGTCGTAGCAGGTGGCGTTCTGTGGTTAATGGCTACTATGTAAAGAAAGCGTGAATTTATGTACGTATTTATGTATTTCTCAATAACATTCAAACATTGCTTCATGATTAGAGTTCATTCAGTACAGGGATAATAAAACAGATTTAATGGATGGATGTAAAATTAACAGTTATATCTAGTTATAAAATGATTACAAGTAAGTTGGTAGACCGGCGTATATATTCACTTATCGATGTATTCAGTGCTCTATGTATGTAAGTAAAGTAAATTCTAGTAAAACGATATTATGTCTTTACTTTGAGATTGAAAGAGATCAATTAGTAACTGGCACACGCGGCCATCTGATACTAGTTAAGAACTGCATATCGTCCCTAAGACCCCAAAGGTTTCCCAGTTAACAAATCATCTTTCATCATTATTCAGCCGAAAGACATTCACTGCTGGACATAGGCCTTCCCCAAGCACCGCCACTTCGACCGGTTCTGTGCTTCCCGTATCTAGCGGATGCCTGCGGCCTTTACAAGGTCATCGGCTCACCTTGTGGGAGGCCTTCCAACGCTACGTCTTCCTGTACGCGGTCGCCACTCAGAACCTTTCGGCCCCATCGGCCATCAGTTCTGCGAGCAGTGTGCCCTGCCCATTTCCACTTAAGCTTGGCAATTCTTAAGGCTGTGTCGGCTACTTTGGTTCTCCTGCGGATCTCTTCATTCCTGATTCGCCCTCTCCATTGCTCTTTTTGTGACGGTGACTTAGCCTTCTAGTAAGGCCTATTATGAACGACATTAACAAATCTCCATCTTTAATTCCTTATTGAAGAAAGTTCTGGAATGAAGGCTTCTCATAAATCCGAAGATACGGTAAGGATACCTACTAGTCTTTGGCCATCTCACTGAATATGATGTTTTCGCTGGATTCTACATTAAAAATTAACTCAAAAGAGTTTTCAGTTCTGACGCAGGAGGTCAATTTGAGAAGGTTTGTCGGTAGAAAAGTTTTTTTTTTTGGCTTTAAATAATGGTAGGTACATTAAGATCTTCTGAATTTGGTACTTAAAGAGTAATGCATCAATAAAAATTTTAGAGGACAACAAGGTTAGGCAAAAGAAACCAGGGTCGTCCAAAAGCGCGTTGGGTTGATGATATCGTCAGTCGTGGGAAATACCTGGATGAGGAACGCACGGAACCGGGAAGTATGGCAGAAAAAAGAGGAGGCCTGTACCCAACAGTGGATGATTCCGGGCTGAAATGATGACCGTGATAAGTAATTCACAGTGTTGTCGACTTGCAAACATTGGCAATAAAACCAAAGTCATTTGTGCCACAAAATCTGTTATCCATTGGTTCAGTTCACCTAAAGACGAAAATGCAGAAATTAAGAAATTTTAACGAGGACTATTTAGCTAAACCCGTCATAATGAGGGTAAACATTATTATCAGTCGTAAAATTCGTCTGGACTCCTCATAAAATGACGGGCAAAACACTAAATATTATCTAAAACTTCAGGATCCATGTGTTTCGCAGTTAAGCTCAAAATAACTGAGTTTATGTCGAGTGGCACCATTTAAAAAGAGATATTTTATTTATTGGTCACTTTCAGAGGTTTTTTCGTACAACATTAGTGTCACTCGATCTGTAGACTCTTATAACATTAGATTTGAACAAAAACCTGCTTCTCCCAAGTGCATCCTCTCCTCGTTAGTAAAAATACAGAATAATTGGTAAGCAAAACCCAACTTTTCATTAAAGCTCAGTACACACGGGTGTACAGGACGCACTATCGTCCCAGCGCGTTGAAAAAATACACTGTTGGATTTTCAACTCTCGGCGCTAAGCAGAACGTTAAAAATACAGTGCACGAAAAAATATCGTCGCGATTTTATTACGTCCGTGCGAACGTGTGCTAACTGTGAAAACGCGGAGAACACGTCGCGTGGCAGCCACATCATCAATATAACGCTCTAAGTTTTAACCACCTACCTGCTTACGTACATATAGGTGTGTCAAGATAATATATGCTCATAGTTTGCGGTTATCCAACGCTCCGTCTAACCTAAATCCGTTTCTCATAACTTAGCATAATAATCCACATAATGATAGGCTTGCTACACAACTTCCATTCCCGTACAACAATGACATGGGTTTATCGTGGTGGCGTCTTGTGTCGCTGAATAATTTCTAATCATGTATTACATGTAGGACTTGTACACATGGATCTATAATTTTCTTTTCTTCTTGACATCACGTAGAGGATAGTTAGTCAGCCTTTCTCAGTTCTCCATTGAGCATCATTTCTTGCTTGGCAGGAATAGGTACTTACAAGTAAAGGCTCCTAAAAACAGGCGCGACACGCGACGCGACACAAAGACACCGCTTGTCGCGCGACGCGACGTACCTTTGTGTCGCGTCGCGTGTCGCGCCTGTTTTTAGGAGCCTTAAAAGTCGTAACTAGCTCGGCATTTCATGTCACAATCTATAATTATTACGAAATATTATTATGACTACAGACATCGGTACAGTTATTAGCCCCCGCAGACAGGCGCGTCACGACTCCGGTAGATCAATTTCCATGAAGTTTTCATTCAAATTGTTCTACCAGTCTCGTCGCCCTTGCCTTTACAGAGGGTTTTTCATGCAAAAATCGCTAAAATCGGATTCTTTACATTTTTTTACTTTATAAATACTATTTTTCTAGATAATCGACTACTGTGGCTTTATCATACCTTATCATTTTATCACGATTGGTAAATACATCGTATGATGATCATCATAATATCTTTTATGGGCCAAGACAAGATGAATACCCCTGGCTGGAGGCTTTGAGTGTAGCACCTTAAGGCAACCACAGGATTGACCGGTTAAATAGTCATGCAGGCATCTCATAGCTGACCTCTGAGGTCAGCTATGAGATGCCCTACAGAAGAAAAAAAAAACAAGATAATGATGCCTGGGTAAAAAAAACGAAATTCTATTTAGTCCGTCAGTCAGATAATACAAAAATATTAGACACGTATGTTATGCTTTATCATATTAACAAAAAATTACTTAGATAAAACGCATTAAAGTTGGAGAGTGTGGTCACTACGTCACAAGTAAGTATAAAATCTACATATTCGTGACATCATGGCACATTTTAACTCAATATATCGCCGTAATCTGTTAATAACATAAAAAAATAAAAAATTCTTGTTAATATTTTTTAATAATCTGTCTCACGGATAAAAAAAAATTGTCATCATCCCTATTGTATTTGTATCTAATCTTCTCTCGTTTTGGCAGAAACTGAAGAAAAATAAGCTCTTATGTATAATAATATATAGTGCATACAGGGATAATCGTCGGTTGGTGCCTCAATACTTAAAAATGTCTAAGGGCCTCTGCGAGTTGGCTTCGGCCCCTCGTACGCCTTCCAAAGGTTTGGGACCCCAGGGTCCCGAGATAATAATAACACCAGCCTATTATTGTCCCACAGCAGAGCAAAGGCCTCTTCTCAGACAGAGAAGGCACGAGCATTGATCACCACGCTTGCTCAAGACAGATTAGCGATTTCAGATAAGCTCATATCGTGGACAAAATTAGTTAGTCAGGAAGGTGGTGCTTGCCCAGAGTGCGTCAACCGTAGACCGTACCATCGCGGAAAGCCATAACTAACCACCGTTAGGACTAATCTTGCTTGCAGCACTCGACCGCTTTACAACCAGGGCGGTACCAGATGTGGTCATCGTGTGCACGGGATTTTGTTTTCAGAGTAGTTAGTTATGGGCTTTCGCGATGGTACCTACTAATGTAGGTACGAAGGTACGGTTGACGCACGCAGTGCCAAAGTAGGTATTGGGGTTTATTAATGTAGCCTAGCTGTTTGCTACTTTAGAAGATTTTATTTCCAAATAAAAAACTTACATTGTGTCACACAAACCAAATTTCATCCACGCCCAGACGCAGTAGGCTATACAAATATTATTTTGTTGTGTAAGATTGAACCTTTGACCGTGAGCTCAAAAACCAGACGTCGAATTGTTTGCTTTAGACAAGTTACATAATTTCTTTACATAACACTATACGATGTAAACATGGCCACATATCAAGCTGTACATTTCCAGTATAAAAGCTGACCTCTCACTGTGCGGAAATTCTATACAATGCGAGATTAGTATAAACAGCTTGATATGTAGCCGTATGTACCTAATAATATATTATATAAATGAGTAGGCAATATTGAGAAAATTCATAAAATATTTGTGGAGCAGAGACATTAAAAACCTCATTTCAAAAGGAGGTTCGAACATTAGACAGTAGAAGTCTACGATGAAGTCAATGATGATACTGTTTCAGGCCGCGTTTTATTTAAAATTGAGGACGCGAGGTGACTCTCATGACAGTACCTAAACTACATAGTAAAATATTGTATATTTTGGTAAAGATGTAAAGACACACTAGATTTACGTTAAGTAAAATAGTTACATTTTTTATATTCACACAGAAGACTAGAAAAAAACACACTCGTACCCCTGATACTTAGTTGACAATGTTACTCAAACACTACAATTACGCCAACACTGTAAAACATAATTGCTTTATGTAACAACACCACATTTTTTACAATTAAAACGCGCTTGTTTAAATTAGCGACCATATGGCCCGTAGCCTTGTTTAGACAAGCCTGTTACAGGAAGACGTTAACTGACATGAAACAGATGAATTAAGAGCAATGCAGTGACTGTTACTATAATTAGGACAGTACGCACTTAATTACGCATACCATATAGATAATTTATAGGGACATGACTTAGAGATGACCAAGTAAGAAAAGAAGTGAGCATATTAGATGAAGTTTGGAAGTGGTGCCAGTGACAGAAGAGGTAGAAGGAAATCGTTTGTCTCGGTCTGCTACTGAAAAGAGTGACAAATAGAGGGAGTAAGGCCAAATAACTGATGGGTAGATTGTGTGAGGAATGATATGAAAGTAAAGGAAATGAATGACACTGAATGATAGTGTGACGGTTGATAGAGGAGAATGAAGAAGAAAAGTCAAGTTGGCCACCTATCATGATTTTCGTAACAATAAAAACATTTTGAATCAATTCTGCTACTTTTGCATTGCACATCCCTGAAAGAAAGACACGGATAACGCTCACTAGAAATCGAGCCGTTGTAGAACAAGAAATAATCTTCATAAATAATTTCTAACTTATTAAACAGACCGCTATAAAACTAGTCTTGTTACGGAAACTAAATTGGCATATAAACAGGTTATAATTGCAAGTAAACGAGTTAACCATTAGTCCATATTTGAAGCGAGATTAGTTGCATAGATGACATTGGTTGCACTCGGTTACTTGCCTCCACACTTTCTACTTGAGTCAGCGTCTCACTACAAGCGAGTAAGCGTGAAGCGATTAAGGATTAAAATACACTGGCTCTATTGATACAAGATGTTATTGAAATAACTGAAAACATGAAAAGGGATCACTTCATCAACTCCCACTTCTAATCTTTGGCAGACCTTGAGCTTCTTCTAAATCCTCTACAAAGTTTTATAACCGTGCACAGAAAAATTTATTATGTTAGTTGTGTGCGTAGAGCCCTCGCCGGATGTGAACACAACTGTCGTTTTTGTTTTTCGTTTTATGCTGTTTAAATTAGGTAGATACTGATGATTAAAAAAAAATATGTGTAACTATTAGGTGGAGAATAACAGCAGTGATAGCCTATTGGTGTGACCGTCGGACTGCCAAGTCGGACTATATATAGGTCATATATAGGTCTAGAATATATATAGGTCTCGAGTTTGAACCCTAGGCACGCACCTCTTACTTTTCGGATTCATGTGCGTTTTGTATAATTATCACTTGCTTCAAAATCGGTGAAACATCGTGAGGAAACCGGCATGCCTGAGAGATATTTCTCGACGGCATGTGAAGTCAAGTCAGAGGCCCATGGGCGGCTTTAAAACTCTGACACCAATACCCTAATTGCGTAACTTATTTTCGTAAACGATTATGACTACATTATTTCATTTTGACAGTTCAACAACGTTCAATGCATAATTTACGTTGCTGAGCAGTTTTTTTTTTCCAACTTATGAAGCAATGATTTAGCAATCTGTTTCAAATCGAAACAAATTGTGATAAATCGTGTATTACGCAATTAGGGTACAGATTAGTCAATAACCACACGAAGAGAAGAAGACACTTATCGTTACCTCCGAGATTCGAACGAAAAGCGAGAAGTCGCCAGCCATTCACATTCTTGTTAGCTGCCTTATGTACTCTCACGAGTGATTAATATCTCTCGCTTTTCGCAATACTCGACTCGCTAATTACAACTTCCTTACTCTACGCCGATGGTTATTGGAAAAAGTGCACAAACGAAAAAACGATAACTGGACGAAACTCAAGAGATTATTTCACTAGTTTCATTGATACCTCCTCTCGAATCCTTCAAACACTTAATTTATCTAATGATACTTTACGAGTGGTTGGCGGGAACAGCCGTTGAAACAAGTTATTGCGTTATTTATTAAGTCCCTTAATGGTGTCTATTACTTTGTCTGGAAATGATTGGATTCGAAATTCAGTACCATTTGCTCGCATTCGAACACCTTAAAATCTAAATTTTTGCTTCTTGTAGATGTCATAACGGGCAGTTAACTTATTACCAAAATCCATAATAATTAGATTGCCAATTTTGTAGGTAGATAAAGTTAGAGTACCATTAATTTACCAATCATTTATGCATAGGAACGACAATTATCGAACTGGCCGATAAGAATTAGTTCATATAAAGAGTAGGATCAAGAGCACAATATTTACATCATTATGATAGTTTTATAGTCTTATGTGTTAATCAACAGCGTCTTAACAACATTATTTGGTCATTACAATTTAATCTAAACCAAGGATTCCCAAAAGTTGGGGCGCGCCCCCCTCGGGGGCGCCGGGCTTAGAGTGAACCAATAGGGGGCGCCGGGCGTAGAGTGAACCAATAGGGGGCGCAACAGCTCTAAAGTATAGATTTATAAAATTTTATGTTCTTGATTTAGAAGAGAAGGTTAAAGGCTCCCACAAACAGGCGCGACACGCGACGCGACAAAGACACCGGTCGTCGCGCGACGCGACTTACCTTTGTGTCGCGTCGCATGTCGCACCTATTTATAGGAGCCTTAAGGCTAGTTTTCAAATACGAATGGTTCATAATATTGTAGGTAGGTACTGTAAAATGAGCTTCAGCTTTTCTGCATAAGTAAGTTTTCCTACTTCTATAAGAATGGACTAAAGAAAACAGAACCTATCCGAGGCGGCGTGCTACAATTTTCGGGCTCACTTTGCTCGCTCTTCCATTCTACATTTTCTTGATTCATCAACTTTTCTGCATAAGTCGACAAAGTAACTCCTTTTTCTATATGAATGGCCAAAAGAAAAATGTACCGAATCCGAAATTGTACAACATTTTTTTTTTGTCTGTCCTCAAAGCTTGGTGTGGCAACACGCCGTGTTCTAGTTCGCAACAAGTCATCGTCATCCTGAGGATGCCTCGTTGAGAGGTGAAACACGTGTCGATTTCTTTGAGGGTCTTTTTAAGACTCTTTAGAAATAGCTAAGCGGAACAGGTTACTAAATATATCCACATCATCATTTTATAATGGATTTCCGCAAGGTCACGCCTGAATCAATTAACTATCTTAAACAACATTTTTCCAGCTTACTTTGCTCGCTTTTAAATTATGCATTCTCTTATTTCTTAAGTTTTTCTGCAAAACTCGACAAAGAATCTTCTATTTCTGTTTGAATGATCAAAAGAAAATCTAACCTATTCAAGATTTAAAAAAAAATACAAAAACGTTTTCAACCTCACTTTCGCTCGCTTTACATTCTTTGCTTTTCTGCTTATGTCGACAAAGTTACTCAGTAACGTCAACTAGAATCAATTCTATTATTTTGTAAATTTGCCATACATGGGCCTATTTTAAATAAATGATTTGACTTTGACTCATTTAACTATGTTAAAAGGTTGGGAACCCCTGATCTAAACACACAAGATATCACGGTATCTAAGTCTCCCTCCTGATGGATGTCGTCATCATTCTACTTTGAGGAAGAATGCTCTCGCGACGCGCCCGATAACAGATCGTGTAAACATGACATCGTATCGTCACGCTTGATAACGGGTAACACTTTTACGATAAGTGTCAAAGCTCTTTAGCTCCACTCATCGTTATACAAACCTACTTTAAGACATGTAGGATATATGAGAAAGCCTCCACCAATTGGTGTACTAGCTACTGTGCCATGTTTTGACTTCACGTTTTTTGGCAATGGCTCTTCTTACAGACAACTCTCAGAGGTTGAGTCTTGAACCAGCATTTCTTAATGTAGGTCGTCTATACCCTCTAACTAATCATTACTTTCATTTTCTTTCAAATGTGGTTTAGTATGTGTCATATCCATGAGTCAACTACGGAACTTTTTATTCCATACATCCGTTTCACCCAGTCAGGGGTTTAACATTGAAACTTCCTTTCTTAGTCCACCTCTGCATAATGTCATGAACATGTACTTCGATGTTTATACATATCTTCAGTTGTTTAGGCTGTGCACTGTCTGTCAATCTGTCACGGAACTCACGGAACTCACGGAACAGATCAAAGAACTTATTTGAATAACACAGTGACATAGAAACACCTACATTTGTATGTCACGGTTAATTTAACACATTGTCGCTTCACGAGCGAGTGCAGTGGTCTCAATAGGCTCTCCCCCGATACTGGCCTACAAATCATAAATAAAATGCTCTGCCTGGCCTTCGGGCAAGCTATTCAATGAGCCGTAGATCATGTTTTATTGAAGGTACCTACCTAATAACTTCATACAGATGCATATAAATTAGCCATACAATACAATATGCTAAAATATAATCAAGCAGATACTTAAAAGCCCTGTCAATAAGCGATAATGTTTTGCGGTCTGAATTAAAGTTTTTTTTTTTTGCAAATACTTCGTCGTGACCTCTTTTATATGAAGAGACAAAATAGGTAAGGTATGCAGGTAGCAGAACAAACTAGAATTAGTTCCTTTCCAAGCGAAAAAAGAATCATAAGAACCGGTTAAAATATTTTTAAGGATGATGCTAATGTATACAAAACTTTTGTATTCTCGCAGACACCCTCCGTTTTACTTCGTTCGACAAACATGCAAACATCTTTTCGATATTAGCCATTTATCAGAAAATATGACCATGTTTGCCAAAACCAACAACCAACCCATTGCTAAACGTTTGTCGCCCAGTCATCACGTCCAAATATAAGTTGGTGATCTTTGGCCAAATGAATCTGAATGAGAATAATCGTCTTGGAAACTTTCCACGTGGACCATGTAATGACACGAATAACAACAGCTGTATCGCATCTAGCATTTATCTGAGATTCAGAGCAAACTGGAAATGTTACTCCAGGGTTGGCAAGGCTCTGGATATTATACAGGGTAGCCGGGACATCGACGCGAAACCTATTACCATGGATTCGGTACATGATTCTGAACGCCCCTGAAAAAAATTTCAACGCATGGGGTTCAGAATCATATACTGAATCCATAGTAACAGTATTCGCGTCGATGTCCCTGCCACCTGTATACGAAGAAGATTCTTGAGCTACTTCGCTCAAACAATAGGCATAAAATTTCTGTAAATCAAATCATTCGATTTTCGTTATGTCTATAATAGAGCAACGACCCTCCTGATAGAAAGTAATTTCCTTCGCCTTTGGACACAAGTCTGTGTCACTGTCTATGGTATAGGCGACCGCAACAAAATGTTTGTTGATTAGTTGCCAAGCCAACAGACCAAGATAAAATGTGTCCCTTAAACATCGACAGTCGTTTGTTGTTGCTGGCCTTTGCTGACATTGGATTTGCTGCTTAGCGGCAACAGTAGCATCAGGTGGTAGTAAAAATAGCCAAACTTCGCCATTATATCTATTTATCATAAATCTATTTTATATAATCTATTATTAGGATAAAAATCCCTTTCGGTACGGGCATCTAAAGGAATGCCAAATTATGCCAAGATGACAAAATCTGACTTCTCTTGAGACCTCATTTCCTAATGGCAAGAAAGACAAGCGTATTTATTCAAATTCTTCACATTTTTTTTGGGTATTGGCATTGCATGCAAACACAATGACGTGACGGGGCCAACGCCCCTCTGCAAATAATACAATAAATACATGTTATTAGGTAGATTTCTACAGGTATAGTAGTTCGTTTTTATATCCCAGAGACTTATTTGACAAGTGCAAATGTCAAACTCCAAATTGAAAAACAAACAACAATCACTTGAAATGTCAAATTAGTCTCTGGGATTATAAAACGAACTTTAGGTATAGCCTTTAGGTGTAGAATCATAGGTCGCACGTATTTCATAGAATCTTGAAGCTAAACATCTGCAATCAACTATAATAATGACAACATTGTCCACTCACTGAAACCTTGTATACAGGATGACAGACATAATACCTACCTACCTATCGTTGATCAAAAGGTTAATCCCATCACTATTGTTTATACCGGTAAAACTCTCACGAGAATATTAATTGACCAAAACATTATGCAGTCAGCAAGGTAGTGAAGGGTTTTCCTAGCAAGAGTCTACGGTAGTGATGCCGCGAATACTCGCTATTACTCGGTATTCGGCATTACTCGAAATTTTTTTTGGTATTTGTCGAATACCGAATAATAGTCTATTATTCGACATTCGCCGAATATTTGTCTCTAAATAAAAATAAACTTTTAAAAACAGACAAACTATAGACTTAACAATAATTAAACTTTTATTAATCTTTAAAAACAAAACAGAATTCGTTATTATTATCATTAATATAAAAAGTTTTCCAAAAATCTGTCATGTTGAAGTTAGGCTTTTTAATTAATAATTTAATATTTAAAGTCCAAAAGGGGCAGATTGTGGTGCAGAAAAACTAGTTTTTTTGCACGATTCGGATCAAGCCGGTTACGCTTTTTATCATAAATTAAACCTAACTTTTTTATATCAAGTAATAATATCGAGTATTCGACTATTCGCTATAACAACTATTCGCAGCATCTCTAGTCTACGGAAGTCCAGCCTTACTTATTATAGCCTAAGGTATCTAACTGTTTTTAAGATACTTTATTTTAGTGAGATTTTTTTAAGATTATGAATGCGAAGACGCTGTACCTACAAAACTTTACAGAACGCAGTTTTTTCTTCCTCCTGAAAAGTTACTTCTCTTACACTGACGAGGTTTTCACTCTATGGCGTCGATATGTAGGTAGGTAATTGATTGCATAGAATCCGATATTATCTAATCCTAATAGATATCCACTTTGTCTGTAATTCATCATTATATCATACTTAGTCTCCGAAGTTACGTTAGTTCTCCGTAGCTGTCAACACGGCACAAACATCTCAATAACCAGCGAAATTGCAGTCGGAACACTTTCTAGACGCATCTTATTACTTACGTAGGTCTTCGCGAATACCTACATTACTTTCACTTGGACTTTCCCAACACGGGCTCGGCGACCTCCCTGTCCTCATTTAGGCACAGGTTTCCAACTGCTTTCAAACTAAGTTGGAGTACAATAACACATGTATGTTATGTTATGTAAATATAATAACTAAATGGTTGCAAAACGAACTGATACTATAGCAGGACTTGAAGACTCGTACAGAGCAGCGCGATATCGCGGGCGCGACACGGGTCGCGCTGCCTGTCGCGTCCGCGATATCGCGCTGCTCTGTACGAGCCTTGACGGACCCGCGACCCCTCTGGCCGTGAAACCGTGCCGTCGCTTTTACCACTGAGCTACTGTGTCTTTCTGTGTGTTATGTAAATATTATATTTAAAATATATTTACCTACTCTGGGTTATAACAAAAACCGGCAAAGTGCGAGTCGGACTCGCGCACGAAGGGTTCCGTTCCGTTATCTATAAAAACGAGCAAAAAAATCCCGTTTGTTGTATGGGAGCCCCCTTAAATATTTATTTTATTCTGTTTTACTAACTATCGCAGTTCATGAGATACAGCCCGGTGACAGACAGACGGACAGCGGAGTCTTATTAATAGGGTCTCGTTTTACCCTTTGGGTACGGAACCCTAAAAAAGAACACTTGAGGCTTGACTGAAGGACTTGACAGATCCGCGACTCCTGCCCTGTCGAACCGTGCCATCGCTTTTACGAATGAGCTAACTATGTCCTTCTCAATTTTTTTTCGAAGGCGTCGGTGATTTATCGCAATCTAAAGTTCCATTCCCACACGCGGCGGTTTTTAAATCTGGGTAGTAAATATTTGAAATATAATCGCCTATTTTTATCCCATTCATACTGCAGAGTCGTACGCACGAAAATAGAGCGTCAATTAAATTATTTATAGCCTGTTTATTTATTCGCTTTTTACACAATACTTGAGGCGAGGAATAATAAATTTTACGTGGACATTTAAAAAAAAAACTTAAGAAACTGGATTCTCGTCGCTTATGCGTAAATTCTATTGCTGTTGAAGAATTTTTATTTGCAGCTGATGGAACTTTATATGGTCAATTTACTGTGACCAGTTACCATCGAAATTGTAACTTTGTAGTAGGGTTATTAAGGAGGGTTATGAACCATAATAAGAGAAGTAACTAATGAGTAAATTTCACAGTTCAAAAAATATATTTTATATTGTAAGTGCAAAGAGTTTCCATGGAGTTTCTTACCCGTTCTTCTTCATAGGTACTACTTACCTTCGCTTTGGAATGCAGAACTAGCTTCATATTTCTGACTGAACGCATTAACATAAGCACAATCAGTATATGTTCCCACTGCTGGGACACAGGCCTCCTCTCAGTGAGAAGGAGTGGGCCTTAATCTACCACGTGGGCCCAGTGCCATGTCTTCGAATTTTGGTTCAAGGACATGCCGGTTCCTCACGATGAATGATGATGAATTAATTGAAATAAAAGTTTGAGTTCATGTGTTCCATATTTCTGAGAACTGTAAAATTTCTTTAATTTCTTGGTGCTACCTACATACGCAAGTATTGATTACAAACGCATTAAATACTTACTTGATGTTATCGCATAATGTTGGCGACAATAAGAACTTAAGTGAAAGTCGTATTAAAAAATCGTAGCGGCTTGTTACGTGGTTGGATATGAAAACTGGTGATACGATAATCCCACGCAATATTAAAGTCAGTTTTGAGATTATACAAAAATATTTTACAATACGACATATGTACCCACTTACCTACCAAACTTTTGGTACCACTTTACCTACTAAACTTTTGGTACCACTTTACCTACCAAACTTTTGGTACCACTTTCTCGATTTCACCATATTAAGGTACTTACCTCTTGATGCTAAAAAATAAAGCTGCTTATACTGCCTACCTAACCACATAATTCAACCATATTCAAAATTGTGTAAGCCAACAGAAAATGTAGGCGAACCCTACAATGAACGCAATTCCGATTAAAATTCATAATAAGAACCCGTAAAATTAAAGCTTTAATTTACCTACACAAAACTAGCTCACACGCACCACTTCTACTAAACCGTAATAATGCAGCTAAGTTACAATCAATAGTCGTTCTTCAATTTTCAGTGTTGCTAGATGTTGAAATGAGGAATCAAATATTTTTTAGTGACGTCATAAAAAATATTTGATTCCTCATTCCAACTCTGTGTCACTCGAACGTAAACTCCTACTTTTCGATCAAAATTTTTGTATCTTGATAAGAAAATTATTATTTTATGTCTGAAAGAATATTCCATAACAATGTAAATTGCCATCCTGTAACTCAAACTCAAAGCATTTAATTCAATTAAACCGTTTACAGGAACTTTTGAAGTGTCAAAGAGTCTGCCAGAAGAGCCCATTCCAAAACGTAAATCTCTATGGAGAAAAACGGGCAAGAAACTCCAAGGACACTCTTTTAAATATAGATATTACAAAATACTGGGTACATCATTCTTTCTTGTTGCTATATGTGAGAACAATGGACAAAAAATAATCAAAAGCAATTGAAAATATAAGATTATAAATAAGCTCTGGCAGATAAGAGGTGACCAGTTTTAACTGACGGCGCCCGTTCGCGAACATGACGCGTGGATCAGCACTATCCAGCTCAACCATTTTGTAGGGAACCGAATGATCCAACACACTCACCACCATCAGCGAGACATTTATACAATGAAATACCAATCGTAGCCCTCTATTAAAAGACGTATTATGAGTACAATGACTGATGGATCATCATCATAGCCTAGCCTTTTCCCAACTATGTTGAAGTCGGCTTCCAGTCTAACCGGATGCAACTGAATACCAGTATTTATGCATTTAGTATGCAGTATATTACATGGAGCGACTGGCCATCTGAAAATCATAACCCTTTAAGAGTAATACGATACCCCTTAGTAAGACTGGTTGTTAAACTTTCGGTATGACGACCCGTAACGACTGTCAAAGATCCACGAATAACAGCCGGGACCAACAGCTTACGTGCTTTCCGAGGCACGGACGGGTCTTAGTATGTAAAGATGGTCACCCATCCACGGACCAAACACGGCAAACGTAGCTTAACCAAATCAATAGACCCGTGCGGCTGTTATTACTTAGCCACAAGTCTCCCCAGTGGGGCATATACACTACGTACGAGCTTTCATGAATTATTATCAATAGCTTTACACTCGGACGGTTTCCTTCCAGATGGCAACCGCAGATACAGATGGATTCAGTTGGAATAGCTTGGGATAGAAACCATCTTCCCTTTATCCGTAACAAAATAATGCGATCACTAATCATCTTACCAAGCTTAGATATTATATAATTGGCATATAGTTGACCCATATATATAGGTCACCTCATATTTATTGTAGCAAGCTGTCATTATAAGGCTGTTATGATGATAAAGAAACGTTACTTAAATGCGACTCGGAAGTAGCAGCAGGTACTGTACTGAGTCAAACGGAACTCCATATACTTAGTCATAATATACGTAGCTACTGTTATTTTCATCGTCAGGTCGCGTGCCAAGCGATAATACGGTGAATCCAATAACTTTAACCGATTCGTTGCGATGCCTAATTTCACTAACTTCTAGCCGTGGCGTCGAACAAAAATAACGTGACACTGATCAGTGCCCAACGCCATACGATTAAATGACACTCATCTGTGTCTTCAGCCATGCGGAAAAGAAAACAGTGTTTTGACATTTTTTTACGTATTCAAAGCTCGAATACTTTTAGTTTACATGTGAAATCTAACGTGAACGGTCAGGCACGTTGTTTTAAGCGATAAAAAGTGGCGAAACAAGTGTATTTGTGGAAATGGAAGGTAAGTGACTTATTTAATACAGATGTGCTCAACCTTTTCAACTTATTTTGCATTTCCTAGTAATTTGATTGATTATGAGGTATTAAATTGGGTCTAAAAATTTTTGCATAACAAATTTCAATTGTTTATAATTAAACTACGCAAATAAAAACTGCTAAGTTAGATTAAATAGTAATAATAATGATAGTAGTACTAATATATAATTATTTTATATGATTATTTGATACTAGCCGATGCCCGCGGTTCCACCCGCGTAGAATTTGTTTCCCGTTGTCGTAGTTTAAAATAGCGTGGTACGACGCACGGTGATATTTTTTATGTAAGTAGGTACCTACCATATTTCGAGACATAAAATTTACCCACTATCGATACCCAAATGTGATTACGACGTATATGCATATTTCTTTATAGATAAGGATTAGAGAGTTGTAATTAAAAGAGGAGAAGAAACATCTCTATATAAATACTTTTATTGTTTAAATTTTATCTTTATTTAGAGCGGGTGTAAAATTTTATAGAAGACAAGCTAAAGACAACCGCAGCAAAGTGATTTAGCTGCTTTACTGTAATACATTTATAATTTATTATCATATGATGATTTAATATCAAATACTTCAACTTCCAAAAAGGTTGGTGCCCCCTATTTTTTTAAAAATATTACAGTATCCAGAAACGAAGGCTACGAGCTTAATATACGTGAAAAATGAAGATAGTTTGGTTTCAGGTAAAACTTCCATAAAACTTAATTGAAGGAGTTATAGCGATAAAACGAACTGCCTCATTCATGAAAAGCAATTCAGTGTGATGCATTCACTTGCACGAAGGGGATGTGCCCCGGTTGTCTGTTATCTTGAAAATGTTATTTGTATTACAGAGCGACTGACACTTCATAAACTTTTGCAAGATTGTAGTTTATCTACTATTACTTATTCGTTTTTTCTTAATGTAGAGTGGGATGGTTTTCTTGCCTTTAGTTTTGAAACCCTTTGAAGACTTCTATATATCAGGGTCGATACTTGTCGATGAAGGTAAGCTCAATTTAGTTAATATTTTATTAACGCCCAATGTGGGTGTTTCGAGGAAGGGTAAGGAAGGGTTATTAATTTGTATTTGATTAACAAAATAACAATAGATAATAACCAATTTCAGTTTTTGTGTGCTGTTGATGGTAATTAGATATAAGAGCGATGAGACCCATTATATAATAACAAGTAGAAGTAGGTATGTAGGTAACATTATAAAATATATAATCACTTACAGTCGAAAAAATGCGTTCTTGACACCTGTCAGTTTTATACTAACGAATATGTGTTTTGCTAATTTGATCCTTATAACTACTAGAAATTATTCTACTGACAGTTGTCATGAACGCATTCTCTCGACGGCCAGACTGTACATGTTTCAAAGTTACGAAATAATAACAATTACCAATGGTGTAATAATAAGCGACCTCTGACATGTACCTAGTTATTGAATTAAGTCAAATGACATGTAATTTGATCAATTACAAGTTTTGGAACACACTAATAAGTAGGTACACTCGGCAATTGGACTGTGGCCCTAATATTCCACCCAATTTACTATTGCAATATCGATTCATTTCATCGAGGGAATCGGTCTAATTCTGGAACGATTTAAATTCAGCACAGAACATTGATATACAGAATTACAAAGAGATATACAAGCTGATATACAAAGATTTTTAGTATATCAATGGCACAGAATGATAAATTTTATTACCTATGGTAATTTGTTCAATTATTTTCATACGCAGAAAGTAACCCCCCGGCATTATGTGACATTACTTTTCTGCCTTCAACTGGCTTCTGTTTTCTTTTTCTCTCAAAGTTTTAGAATGTCATAGAATGTATAACTTAGATACCAAAGTATACTTATTCCTGGATTTTCCGATATCATTTACTTATTTTGCTTGACATTTTCACGTTCTCTATTTAAACGTTCGGACATAACCAATTTTATTTTATCCATCTTCTCTTGTTAGAAATTATTATTAACAGGAAATTATTATTCGTTCCCCTCTTCGACTCCTAATTAAAGAAAAAATGGGGATAAGAGTCCAATTATAGCATAGGAAATATTAATTTTATCAAGACTTTTATCCTTTTATTTCGTTTATAGAGAAATGCGAATGAAAGTTGCATTTTAATGGTTTCCTCAACTTTGATGGAGCAGAAAGGCAATAAGAATGAAATAGTAGTTTAAGTTCCGTTCTACAATAAGATTTCTTCTAATAAAATTATTTTGAGAATATTTTCTATAATTTTAACGAGTTATTTTCATTTTAGTCCGAACTCACTATATAATTCACGTTTTCTTTTTCTGTTACTTTATTTGAACAAAGTCGAAGGTAGAAGTCGTAATATTATATCGAAGTCTGATAAATAGGGGGAAATTTTGTACACCAAAAAATTGACGAACATGAACTGCAGATTCATCCTATAGGACGAGCAATATTTGTATATTGTATTCACGTTCTCGAAAACGGCTGTAACGATTTCAATGAAAGTTGCAATGTAGGGGTTTACGAGGGCGAAAAATTGATCTAGCTACGTCTCATATCTGGGAAAATTCGTTTTCTCTATTTTCACCCGAGCAGAGCTCGGTCGACCAGATACTTAAACTAAACTCTGCTTATTCATATCCACCTTCTTAGCATATTGTCAAATAAGGCAATTCTGATTTCCAAAACATCAAATATGGCACGAACGCGTAAAAGACGTCCCATAAAATAATATTTACATAAATAACTAAAACAAACATTCACACACAAACAATATTTCCTTATTTCTATTTCCATATCGGGACGATCTAAGATTCCTCGTTCGAGGGACGTCGCATGTCAATTGACATTGCATGTCATTAATGTCGTATATTTCAAATTGAAAATAGACACGTGTCCTGTTCAGTTATTTACTAGCGACGTATTTAAACAACTGTATACGAAGCTGTAATTATTTGTATGCAGACACACCTACTGCATGCATACAAAGTTTAATTGTATTAACAATAATATAGGTAATAATTAATTGTTAGTTTGCCGCGAAAAAGGTTGAAACAATTTAAAAAAATCTACTTAGTGAAAATGACGAGTTTGAATTGGTATAAAAATGTCTGACCTATGACTTTAGGGATATACCAGACACTATCAGTAATAATGACATTACATTCAATTATTGTCATTATTAATGACAGTGTGGTGATTGGAATGATGATATGCTGATAGCTATATGTAGCTTTATGTAAGCGGGCACGTCTTTTATGCCTGGAGGCTTTATTTAGATATTAAGTTCTTTTTACGTTTAGTTTTTATTTTATTTCTGCTTGAGTATAGTTCTCGATGTTTTTGGTTGGTATATTGGCGTGTGCTAGCTGACATATGGCCAATAATGTATCATTTAAATTATTTTTTGTGCTGCAAATGTAAATTATTTTTCATACTATTGTATAGAATCATTTCTAACTTGAACAGACAGCTGTGCTGCTGGGGAGTTTGTTGCGCCACTTCTTCTTCCCAGCTTAAGGCACTAGGAGGTGGTGAAGGGTGGGCGTTTTGGGGGACTGTCTTATGTAATTTTGACGTTCGAAAAGTGCTGATTCTCAGCCTAGTTTGAATAAATGACTTTTGAATTGAATTTATGATCTTAATATTTGAATAGTTTTACTTCAATATTGGAAAGAATGACAGTAATATTATTTATATTAATGTCATTACTTAATGTTATTACTGATAGTGTCTGGACCTCTTTTAGGTAGCTACTTATTTATATCTTCGTACCTACCAAAACTAATAATAGAGTTTCTTGCCCATCCTTCTCCATACGAAAACTACCTTTTGGAACGGGCGACTAGAATTAATTATATTTTTTTGTACATTTTGACGTTCAAAAGTGCCATACATGGGCCTATTTGAAATAAATGATTTGACTTTAATATGTAGGTACACAAAGTATTCCGTATATACCTACCTACTTTGAATGATTAAGAGGAGGCTCCCTAAATTGTATGTTAATTTGCATTCATATTCTGAAAAAGTCACACATACAATCAGAATGGAACTTTAGTATATGATTTATTGGACCTCTTTCTTTCCAATTAAAAGACAGTTACATAATTGGAACATTTTCGCTCGATCCATTTATTATTCGAAAATCATGTCTTTTTTAAAGATTATTTGAAACATAAACAAGATTACTCGGCTTTTATGTCTAAAATAATTATTGACAGTAAGTAAATATAGTTTATTATCCGAATATAGGATATTTTTTCTCTAGATCAATTATTACTTTAGTTATAGACGAAATAAGAATTGAGACTTACGACATTTAGTTCCGTGCTTGAACACGATCAAAGAGCGCACGCGATATTCAACTTTATTACTGATGTGTTAGCGTTTAGCACAAAGTGGAGTGGTGGGGTGCATTGGGGCGGAGTTTGCGTGTAAATTGTGTTTGGAGTGCCTGGTCTTAAGAGCATTCATTCTGAAAGTGGGCAACGTCGCAAATAGATGTCAAATATTTCGCTGTTTTGATTAATTTGGCAATATGGAAATAAGAAATGTGGCTAACTAGTGAAATAGAATATTAATAATGAATTGCAATTATAATACTGAATTTGATATTGTAACCATTTAAAAAAAAAAAAAAATAAAAAAAAAAAATTGTTAGAAAGGCATTTGCAAAATTTCTAAATACTTTTTTACATCTAAAACTAAATATTCGTTGTTACGATATTAATTATTGCATTTCATAATCAATATTTTTGTTCCCGAGTTAGCCACAGTTAGCCACATTTCTTAATTCCATACAGTAATATTGCCAAATTAATCATAACAGGTAAATATTTGACAGTTAGGTATTTACGACGTTGCCAACTTTTAGGATAAACCCTCTTAAAATAGTGTTTTTGTTTTTGATATATTTCTTTTGAAAAATCTTAAGTATAAGGATAGGCACCTATTTGCTCCCCATTTTTGTATAACTTCAATGTTATACTTAATATAATTATGTAGGTAGATAAATTGATCTGTGTATCCCTCTAGGTAGCCAGATGCTGCTGAATGTACCTAAATATTTTGCAAGAAGTACCTACTATATTATTACGACCTCCATATAACTCGATGATTGGGCAAAAGCACGGGCAATTTTTTATCGCGCACTGGATTTTCAACTCTCGGTGTTAAGCCGAGCATTGATAATCCAACAGAATGGATCCCAGCGCGTCAAAAAAGCACATTGTTGAATTTTCAACTCTGCGCGCTGAGCAGGGCGTTGAAAATTCTGTGCCCTATAAAACATCTCCGCGTTAAACAATAGCCCGAGGGCTATTATTATTCATTTATTAATTCAAGTTACAATGACTCATATACAATATTCAATACATTACACGTACAACAAATAATACAATACATTAACAATACAATACAAAAAGCCCGATACGGCCGATTTTGCCATCGTTAGTTCTTTTATTATGAAGAATAAATATGGCGGTTTGACATCACTACTGATAGGCTTATTATTCCTCCAATGAAAAGCCACTTATATCACAGAAGTTGCTTTCCAATGGTTATAAGGATATATAATAAATTACCAAAATCATATAGGGAGCTGCCAATCAATCGTTTTAAAACAGCATTATACAAATGGCTCATAGAAAAATCTTTCTATTCTATGAATGAGTACCTACTTAAATTTTAAAGATTTACACTGACATTTTACTATTATAATTTGACAAATGATTGAGATTTTTATTCTTATTAAAATAACTATGATGTATGTTCCAATTTTATTAGCTTCTTATTTAATCTATGTGATTTTGCATGCTAGTTTTTGCGAATTGTTTTAGAACTTGTTAAAAAACCCGACCATCTATCTGTATGTACTACAATTCTTGCAAATAAAATTTCATTTCATTACAAATTATAAATCAAAGTCACCCGCCGCGTATGTTTGTCTAAACGCAATAAACTCAATAACTACCGAACGGATTTTTATACGGTTTTGCACCAATGAACGGAGTGATTCATGAGGAAGGGTTAAGTGTATAATTCGTTGTTAAGGTTTTGTGTCAATTGGCTGGAATATATTCGTGGGCTACCATGACGCTTTCGCCTTAATGAGTTATGGAACCAAACATTACGTGTAAACACGGAAATGTATCAATTTAATTAAGTATTAAAAAGCATTTGATAATTAATGTTAAATTAACATCAACCATTATGATTAACAAATGCCACACCACGCCATGACGAAGTAAACATTAAATAAATAATTAATTAGTGAAAGCTAACTAGTTACATGTTTATAACAGTGACATTTTAATTAGTTACACAATACTATAGTTCGTGATAAGCATGGGTACATCACAGACTGGCGCGTCGCGCAAAACAAACCCCCCCCCCCCCCCTCCCGCCGCGTCTGTTTGTATAAACGCGATAAACTCAAAAACTACCGATCGGATTTTCACCAATGGACGGAGTGAATCATGAGGAAGTGTTAGGTCTATAGTTCATTAAAGTTTTGTGCGAATTGGCTGAAATATGACGATGATTGTTGAAGATGTCGGAAAAAATCATGCCGACTGGGAGTTTAACTGGCAAGCGCCCGCGTATATCAATAGATTTATATGAAAACAATGTATTACGAAATGAATACACTGTTTACTTAGATATTAACACATAGGGTAATTTTAATCCCAGTAGTACGTACTAATGGGAACGAAAAAAAACGGATGTCACAAAATATCCCAGTAGTACGTTCCCGTGGGATATTTTTCGACATCCACGCGAGCAAAAGCTAGTTATAATTAAAAAACAAATACTGTAGGTACTTAAGCATTACAGTATTTGTTTTTTAATTATAACTAGCTAAATAATTATTAAAATAAATTATTTATTAATAATGCTTAAGTGTCTATGGAGACACTATGCATTAACCTATTTGAGAATTCAAAAAGTGTATGTTTTTTTAGAAATCCTTGGGCAATTGTCAAACGATTGCATGCTTATACCTACCGATGTAAACCTACTTACTTAATCATAACATTATCAGCCTGTTCCCACCGCTGGCTGGAACGTAGGCCTCCTCTCTGTGAGAGGGAGTGAGCCGTAAAGCCGTAATCCACCACGCGGGCCTAGTCCGGGTTGGTAGATGTCACAAGTCTCCGAATTTTTGGTTCTAGGACATGCCGGTTTTCTCGCGATGTTGTCCTCCACCGTTTTAAGAGCTCTAAGCAACAGCATACTAATCTACGAGATTACCTAACTATACTGTACATGTTTCCGTTATAAAGCGCATTACTTCACGTAAAGAGCACAAAGATTTGAACGTAATCCATAATTAGATACGCCAGGACTTAACTTATGTTTCTTGTACGTAGTTAATCAAGGTGTGAAAGAAATATATTTTTACATAGCGATAACTGTAGTAAACACCTTTTTTTGTCATAAAAGTTAAGGCTCTTTCAAACAGGCGCGACACGCGATGCGACACAAAGATACCGCTCGTCGCGCGACGAGCGGTGTCTTTGTGTCGCGTCACGAATCGACGGTCGTCGCGAAGACCCTTTACATGTCAGGTAAAAGAAAAATGTTATATTGTTTATGGTGGATGCTAATATCCAAGGCCCTGCAAAGGTAAGAGTCCGCGCCACCACTGAAGTCCGACGAAAAATTGTGGAACTACATTTTTTGAAATGCTGGTTGATGCAATGACATAGACACTAGCGCCGCGTCTATCGGACTTGAGTGGTGGTGCGGACTATTACCTTTGCAGGGCCTTGGATATTAGCATCTACCATAAACAATATTACATTTTTCTTTACCTACCTATCTATTACGGTACCTACCATCGAACCATCTATGGGAAATAAAAAAGTATGGACAACATACAACCAACCGTAGTCAAGTATTTGAATATTTGCCTTTGCTTTGAAGTAAGTAGGTAGGTAACTACTAAATGATCCATTCCGTGAAAAATTGACCATAAGGAAAAAGTACTGTCACAAACATTAACAAACAAATTACAATACATTCTTATTCTCTGTTCAATGCAGTTTTAAATGTACTGTTTAGTTCTTATGCTTTAAGAAAAAATGTATAATGGAGTCAATTGTTGGTAATTCAACAGATTCATAATTAAAAATGATGAGATGAAAATGAAAAGATGTTCATGGTTTTATAAGACACTCCTCAGCGTTTTATGTGAGGTTATAAAGAATATTGTTTTGTTTTAATTGTAACATAAATTTTATAAACAAATCTTATTGTATTACAATAAAATTCTTGAAATAATGATAATCAAATTAGCACCAAGGTGGACATTCCACTTATTTATTACTATTTTATTTGCTTTTAGTACCTAGTACAAAACTAACAAAACAAGTTATTTTATTTTCATGGTATAATAATATTATTATGGTAGATCAGCCATTTCTTTTTCCCATCGGGCAACCGTGACTCGGTAATCGGTGACGAAAGCCGTACGAACTACAGGTAATCAAATAAGAAGTCCACTATAGTCACAGTTATAACGTGATACTGGGAAGTTTTTAAAACATTCTTTCATTTACTAATTATACTTTATAAATCTGCGTATGTAACGAAATAATGATTCTCTCTAAAATAACAAAGAATATTGGTTTTGTCGTCATTATTGTTAGTAAAGCGGGAGTTCGTCACGTCCGTTTAGTGTCGTTAAATACTAGTGGAATTTTAAAATTGTCCATTTTGTCCCTTTAGTAACGTGGTATTTTTTTACGGAATGGCTCAAATATCACTGAAAAGGGCTAGGCAATTAATTACATTGTTTGTTATACATCTACTTGGTTAACATAAACAAAACATTTTTTTTTATTGGTTTCTTACTTTATAATATGGTTTGTTTATTTCGCTGTTCGAGCAAGCCGATCGATTAAAAAAAAAATAACCAAGGGAACTCTAATATACTAAAATTATAGGAAATAACTTTTCCAACCAAAATGGTCTGAAAAACGTAGATGCTACCCCGTAGCTCATCTGTCACTGCTCCAATAAAACTGTCTCACAAAGCTATTAAAGACTTGTAAGACATAAAATATACAAAGGGAGGAAGAAGCCTCAACGTTCAAGTACGGAGATCTCCCCACAATAGGGAACAAGTGTCTATTCAAACAGTTTTACGAGCACAGTGCTCCTATTACAAACGGGCTATTAAAGCTTTCCTAAGCTTGACAGACTAGACAGTCAACTTACGTCACAACGTAAGTCTGCCTAGCCTTTTTCCAACTATGTTGGGGTCGGCTTCCAGTCTAACCGGATGCAGCTGAATATCATTATTTTAAATTGAGCGACTGCCTATCTGACCTCCACAACCCAGTTACTGGGTAGGTAATACGATACCCCTTGGTAAGACTGGTTGTCAGACTTTCGGGTTTCTAACGACTGTCAAATCCACGAATGACAGCCGGGACCAACGGATTAACGTACTTTCCGAGGCACGGAGGAGTATCGGTATGTAAAGGTGGTCAACCATGGTGAGCTTGATAGTCAGTTAACATAAACTGTAGATACACAGGTACCGATACCTACTCACAAAACGGTTACCGTTTCATTAGCAAGACATCATAACACCACGCCTTTTTCCCCGAGAGGTCGTGTAGAAGTGTACCTACCTATAAGTACACCCACATTTCGCCAGTTATATTTAAGTCCCATGTAACAGGGGACGAGCCTATTGCCATGAATCGAGCACAAATTCATCAGTACATAGAATGCGACAACTTTATTTAAAATCTAACGCGAAAGTATAAAGAAAATTGTTTTTCAGGCCCCGATGAGTACTGTATATTGTCTGCCAAAGGGAACCCTACGTCATGCAATCCGGCTATAAAATGGTTCCGGCTGGATTCGATCTCTCAAGCGAATTTAGAATCGGTTTAATTTTTTTAGAACGAGTCGATTGATTGATGTTTTAGTCGAGCTAAAGTAAACACGTCTTATTGAGAAAAAATTAGCAGAGCCATTTTGTTGGAAGCTACTTCCTATTGTCTTGGTAGGGTGGGCTCCCAAGCTCTACAGTACCTTATATACCTACCTACTGATGAACTTGCGCGCATACCTAGGTACTGCCTGTAGGTTACAGCTTAGGTAGTAATCAACACATGTATTTCAAAGGTGGCTTCTAGCGATAAAACCTCCATTGTAACACCATATTATAAATGTCATTTATTCTGTAAATTACTCTATGGTTTACCCATAATAAACAGAAGGTAGGTATTCTGTTCTATTCTGAATTAGATACGATTAGGTACTATATCTAATATCTAGGTACAATGGATAGAATTATCATTCCAACTATGTCAGTTACTAAAATTACACTGGAAGTGTTTAGACTTCAAAGGAAACGTTCCGCTAATGTATTTTAGTCTTTATTATGCAAAATGTCACTCACACGTCGTAAAAGATTTGCAGTATTCAAAACAGTACAGTTTTTTATTTCCTGTAAATGAATCTCCTCAAATTAGAAGACTACGTATTATAAAACTACGTATTATAAAACTTTCAAAAGAATTTGGTAAGACTGGTTGTCAAACTTTTTGGGCTTGACTAGTTCACTACCCATGACGACTGTCAAAAATATACTTATGACACCGGGACCAACGGCTTAACGTGCTTTCTGAGTCACGGCGGGGTGTTTATATGCATTAGTACAGAACCTATCAATTTTGTTCTGTACTACACTAACACCACAATAGCATCCATTTAGACGAAGATCATCACGCAGCTTAAGAAAATAGCCATATATTTCAGGGCAAATAAACGTGGTAGGGACCATCAAAGGAAGTAATCTTAAAATAAAAGGCTGGAGAGCGCTCCCTAGAGATATTTCTTTAATTAAGCATCCATCACGGAAAGTCTTCGCTTGCACGATGTAATTAAAGCAGAATATTCGTTTAATGAATCTTGCACTCAGTCAGCATCGCGTTCGAGCTTAAAACAATAACTTGCAGATTGAGTTTTCATTATTTTCAAGATTTATTAACTTCTTTTGTGGATTTTTCATTAATGCTTGGATTTTAATCAAATGATGGAACCAGATAAGACTCTTGATTCAGAGCTTAAATCGTCATTAACTTTCTAGCTGACATACTGATTGCTTGCCTGTAAATGGTCTCGACGAAATAAAAGCTTGATTCTTTTGGACTCCTAAATGTCCAGCTATTGTAGGAGCTACCTAGAGTCTGGCCACGCTGTCTGCAATGGAATAAATGGGCAAACCCAAAAAGTTTTATATCTTATGGTATACAGTATACTTTTAGAGCAGTTAGATTTATATCAGTTTCGGGGATATACGTAGATCTAATGATTTTGATATTTTGCCTTTTGATTTTTGTATAATAGACTAGCTGCGCCCCGCGGTTTCACCCGCATAAGTCTCGATCCCGTAAAAATATCGGGATAAAAAGTATCCTTTTTTTTTTTTTTTTTTTTTTTTTTTTTTTTTTTTTTTTTTTTTTTTTTTTTTTTTTTTTTTTTTTGAGGGTGGGAAATCATCAAATAACTTCTCCCGCTCTGGGCGGAGCGGGAGGGCGTGTCAGACTCTTACTGACTAAAACCCACCCGTGTTCCTTCGGTTGCCCTGTCGCCGGGGGCCACGATCTCCCTTTCGGTTTTCTTCGCAACCCCGGCAGGCATCGGTCCTAGTGGACCCCTTCAATTATGCTGACATCTCTTTGAGGCGCGCGTGGAACACAACGCGCCGTCGACCCGGGCCTGGTCCTTATCGGACGGTGAGCCACCCATTGCTCACCGCCCGCAAGCCCGCGCCTACGGTGGCCGGAAATCGCCCCGCGATTCCCGACGCCCCACAGTGGAACGAATGTATGGAAGCGGTTGGACGTAGACATGTCCGAAAAATAAGAGTAAAATTATGACAAACTAATGATGCCATCTTATTCGATTACTTAATGCCTTCATAAATTGTGGTGATGAATTTCTTCATAACTCCCATATTTCGGGAGTAATTTGAGAAAATGTGAAATTTTACTATGAAAATGAGTGTATTGAGCTCTCTCCCTCCTGATTCCGGGCTTGTTTCAAGTAGCGGTCTCTAATATCGTAATGCTATTACTAAGAGCTATATTTAATACTAAGACACATAGTGCGCCAAATGTGCACTTTCTGGGATAAAAGGAAATGAAAATTTAAAAAAAAAAACGTTTTTTCCCCATTTGTATTTACTTTAAACCGCAGACAGACTTATTAAGAGGTCTATAAATATATTATATATATACAGAAATATATATTAACAAAAATATTCACAAGAACTGATGAGAGTATGACTTTTAAGTAAGTTGATAATAAATTACCTAGTTTCATTAAAAGTACAATAAATAATTAAGACGTAAGCTCTAATTTACTAAGTTACACATTTTAAAACAATAACATCATTTAATTATCTTCGTCATCATCATCATCATCAATTAATTCAAATTCAGAATCGATGTCCGCTAAATCATTTATGTTAACAAATTCGATATCACTTTTCTCAGAATCCGTAAGCTCATAAAATTCCTTAAAAGAAGATTTTTTTACAAACTTATTTCCTTTTGGACGGATACTTGTAACAAGTGGATCAGAAGACAGTAAAAGATTGTGCATAATATCTTCATTGCATGAGATACTGCTATGCTTTCGAGAATGCCCCTCTCTATATTTTCTAAAATCTTTATTTCTAGCCTCAGATGCCTCTTCGGATAGAAAACCAATGGGCACAATTGACATGTTCTGAACTATGTCTGGCCCATGCATTAAAATTTTATGAAGTGAAGAAGGCATATAATACCATGGGTATAACTCCACGTAAAGCTTAGCAGTATCAAAGCAGAACTCTCGGAATTTAGTTACGTTGATCTTCTCTCCTGATGAAATACACTGCAAGATCACACAGATTTTTCTTAAAAGCATAGCATCTATTCCGGTCAGTTCAGCAGATTTAGTGTAGTTTTCAAAAAATCTCCTTGCCGAGTTGCCATTGTTGGTGGATCCACTGCCTTGTTTCACAACATCGAGAAGTAAGCCCGTTTCTCTTCTTACAGCCTCTTGAACTCTTTTCTTCCTGTCATCAACTTGCCTTTTTGCTATATCACCCCTTACTTGCCATGATTTTATGTCTAATTTGTAGGAAATGTGTAATAAGCATTCCATTGAGCGAATCCAAGCGTGAAGGGTGCTTAAGCTATATTTATACATGTCCTCGTTTGCGTGTTTATCTTTGATTAACTCTAAATTATTCATTTCTTTAGGACAAGCCTTGCATATGTCACACACTGAAGCTGCTGTATTGGATATAATGGAATGAATTTTACCATCAATCATTGTCAACAGCAGTTGGTGTTTGACACTAATTCCATCAGTGATGGTGGATGGAGTTAAGGCTTCAATCTCTGCTTCGATTTCAGCCATCTCTCTCTGCACATTTTCTTTGGTTTCCTTTATAAACTTAAACAATATTGGCCGGCAAAATGAAGTGGAAGATGGTCGCTCGTTTTCCCAAATTGTTACACCTTTTGAGACGAGCCGCAGTGGTACAAGACTAATCATAAAATTACTAGCAAGATCGATTTGCTCATCTTCACTCGTCCTTTGATGATAAATGCTTTGGCTAGATGATCCGTCAAAACCCCATTTGCTGGTCAATACGAGCTGTTGATTGGGATCAACAGGGGTTTCTAACGACCTAATAAGTCTTCTTGAGGTTAAATCCATCAAGGCTTGTAATTTGATTTTTGCAGAGCTCTCTGTAACTGTGAGATCTTCTTTGGCCGGATAGCACTTAATTTTTTCTTTAACCAACATGTAGTAACTCGGGTATTGAAGAGCTCCTTCTTGAGTGTTGAAATCCCGAAGAGTGTTATAGCGCCATTTCGATAAGTTCATCGATACATAAAGAGCCAATGCCTTCAAAGGGGATATTTCCCGTACCTGAATTGATTTACCTTCAATGAAGGCTTTGATTTTTGAGGCCTCTTCTGGATTCTCCGTCAAGTATTTCATAACATAAGCTGTATCGCTTTGTCCTGCCTTTTGAAGCGCCCTTTCGGCCGAAAACATAATTTCAGCGCTGCTACTGCTGCATGAAAGACTATCTTCAGTGGTGCGTCTTCTTTTTTGCCGGTTACTAAGGTCCTCAAAAGATTTACGAGGACTAGGATGTGTACAAGTTGAAGCATCAGATTTAGCAGGAGAAATTATGGGCTCGATGACGTCACTTATATTTTCTGTAGAAGGTTCCATATTTTCATTCTGTAATTCCGGCCATTGAATTGCAGCCTGTAGCCAAATCTCATGTTTCTTCCGAAACTTATCTGTGCTTCTTCCAGACTGTGTCCATTTTGCATAAATGCGGTAGCAAAATCGACGACACCAGTCTTTTAAACTTGTTTCAGCACTTTCACATAACTGAACACAACTGTTATCTTTTAAAACACTGAACAAATAGTTAAAGTCGCGTAAATCTTTATGTGCGCGTGCGCATAAAGCAACGTGAATATCAAGATTTGTATTAAAATTTGGAAAATACATTGCGAGATTAGCTTGGATACAACGAGGTGTAAATCAACACTGATTTTAAAGTTACTAATAGTGACCTATTTATATAAAATCCAGGTATCCCAGGTATCCTTTGTTAAATATTGCAAGGTAATTAGTTATTGTGATAATTAGTAAATGATGCATGCTAAATTAGTGTATTAAGAGCCATTTAGTAATTAAATAATAGCAATGTTCTTATCAGTAATCATTAGTGCATCAGTTTTATATGTAAACCTTAAGTCCCTAATTATATATCCTAATTAGCTTATATCTTCTCTAATTGGCTGATCAGAAATGTTATTGTAATAAGGTAAACCTTTAGAAAAACGGTTTTAATCAACAAAATAAACAAAAAATTAAAAAATTGTGTTATAAAATAAACATCACTCTTTATCCCAGAAAGTGCACATTTGGCGCACTATGTGTCTTAGTATTAAATATAGCTCTTAGTATTAGCATTATGATATTAGAGACCGCTACTTGAAACAAGCCCGGAATCAGGAGGGAGAGAGCTCGATACACTCATTTTCATAGTAAAATTTCACATTTTCTCAAATTACTCCCGAAATATGGGAGTTATGAAGAAATTCATCACCACAAGTTATGAAGGCATTAAGTAATCGAATAAGATGGCATCATTAGTTTGGCATAATTTTACTCTTTTTTTTCGGACATGTCTACGTCCAACCGCTCCCATACATTCGTTCCACTGTGCGCCCTGGGCGTCTCCTCCTGCGGCGGTTAGGGGCGTGAGGGCGCGAAATTTGCCTCTCCCTCACGCGTTCCGCCTCCTCCTTCGCGAGCATTACCGCTTCGCAGAAGGAGGTGACGGCCTCCCATTTCCTCTCGCTCCGTACCATAGCCTGAACCAGGGCCGGACGCGAGAGATCACCGCCGCCGATCGCCTCCACGAGGACACGGCGATGCTCCGCCCAAGCTGGGCAGACCTCCACCGTATGCTCCACCGTGTCCTCCGGGCGATCCACACAATGGTGACACCCGGGCGTTTCCTCCCGCCTTATCCTGTGCAGGAACCTCCCGAAACAGCCGTGTCCGGTGAGGACCTGCGTCAGGCGGAAGGTGAGGACGCCGTGGCGCCTCTCAAGCCACTCCTCAAAGAGGGGTCTTATCGCCGCAATTGTGGCGTGCCCAGCGCTGGGTTGCGACAATCGCACTCTCCATGACGCCATGAGATCCCGCCGGAGCTCTGTCCGCTGAGCCGCGATTTCTCGCGGCAGCGGAGCTAAGCCCCGGCGCCTCGCCTCCTCGCGCCACTCCCAAATGTGCGCGAGGACCTTTGCCTCCAGATCCCATGGCGGTAATCCGGCAAGGAGGCTCGCCGCCTCGCAGGAGACCGTGCGGTATCCTCGGGCCAGCCGGATGGCCATGACCCTCTGGGACGCGTTCAACCGGCGGGCTGGCCGCAGCCTTAGTGAACGCGCCCACACCGGTGCCCCGTAAAGGGCCATGGACCGATAAAAAGTATCCTATGTCCTTCTCCGGGTCAAGGTCTATCCATATCCCAAATTTCATCCAAATCCATTCAGCCGTTTTAGCGCGATGTCGTGACCAAGGGAAATAGGGATTCATTTTTATATATCTAGATTATGTGTAATAGACTATGTCGTACCTATGCTATATCTCCCTAACTGTATCAAATCCACACTGCATCGTGCTAAGGGACTATTCTTTAGCAGGAATAAATCGGAATACATTTAAACAAAATAACCTATCAAAAACAAAAAGACAAACAAAGTATCAAAGTCTTTTTTCGTAGGACAGGATGGTGTTGCCGTCTATAGATTTTCAAATTCCACCGTTTTTTTACTGAAGCAGGCTCAGCGTGGCTAGACTCTACCTGTGTATAAAATAGGCTCTGAAAAAAATTCTACTTTTCTTTTTAGCAAATTAGCAGTAACTAGGTAAACAAGGTCATAAAACATCCTGGGAGAGAAAACAAAAATGTGCAATTCCAACGCATATGACAACTTCGAAGGTCGCGCTTACTTTGTTGTTAACATTTTTTACTATCTCATCGCAGCGAAAGAAAACTTGTACAATGAATATGTTAATACAAATAAACTAATATAATATATTTTTTTTATTTTGTACGAAAATATACAGCGAAAGTACAGAGAAGTGTCTTAAGGGTCATTTTATACATTAATTTACATGGTGTAGGTACAATTAATTGTTGGGTGAATCGCTACTCTCCTAGCTAGATCACTGAGTAATCTGTATTTAGGAGAGACAGTTTCGACTCCCAATTTGAGTGTCACAAAAAATCATGTTTTTATGCTTTTTGGAGATTTCAGTATCAAAACACAAAATATAAAATCTTACAATTAAAGTTAAAATTAAATAAAATAAAACAAAGTAGAACCAGGAGTGTAGATGTGCTGAGTGAGTGCGTGTATGTGTAAGTATGAGTGTGTGAGAGCGAGTGTGGGTTATCTTTATGTAAGTGACAATAAATACTTTTCAGTCTCGTCGTAGGTTTTATTCAGGAGAAATGCACGGAGGGTGAGTTTGCATTTGCTGTGTGGTAAATTATGGATATATAAGGACGCGTTAATTTTATTATACAAGCAAGGGCCAAGATAGTAGAAAAATCTCTTAGTGTATTTAAACTGAGTTTGTGGAACAGTACAAATCATGTCTTTTCGTCGTTTCGCTATAGTAGTAAGAGGGGTTTTTAAGTGTTGGAGAAAAATGGTTTGTAGAATGGAATGTTGTCTTACGTTGAGGACACCACAATTTTTGTAAAGTTCTGTGGTTGGAAACAGAATAGGTCGAAATGTTGCAATTTTCAGTATAGCTCTGTGGGACACTTCCAAAGGTTTAAGGGCAGTCTTTGTGGCGCCGCCCCAGCAGCTAATACAATAAGTAATAATAGATTGACATAAGGCGTAGTATACATTGCGAATAACAGACTGCTTAGCGACGTGTCGAAGAGTTTTAATATGGCAACGATTTACAGTTATAATTGCTACATGTTTTTCTAGATTACCCAGAGCTCCTGGCCTGGTTTCTATTGCCTTCCACAAACCGCTATATGACACGGACTAGGCTTAGAAATCCTGGATCATTATTTAAATTTATTGCCATGGAATTATTTTCATTTTGTAGAACCTTCCAGGAAATGAATTTAATTTAAAGGCAAAATATACACTACAAACATTCCTACTCCACAGCTGCAAGTATATTAATTTAAAGTAAACAAAAGACTTTAATTTACAGCAGTTACCTACAGCATGTTTCAGAATTATTTTTCAACAGCCATAATCCATTGCAAAGTGCAAAGTAATTTTGTTATTCTCACATAATAAAACGCACTCCTAAAAAAAAAATGATTTACCCATAGACTAATTTTAAACTTTTGTTCTAGTACATCTTCGAGAACGGTTCCCGCGATGACGGTCTACTGACCAGAGACAAATTCATGGAAGTTAACGCCCGGATGGAAGCTAGACGCGACTACATGAGGGCCGAATGCACCAGGCTCAGCCTTGACACATCCAGTCACAAATCGAACGCCTGGGAGTATCTCATTAACAGACAGTATCACGTCATATGGTGAGGTTTTGTCTTATTATGATGGGTGTTCCTTCGGGAAGCATATGTAGACAATGTAGATTGCTACTGATTTAGATACACCAGCCATCACTATTTTATAGAAGTATCTATTAAGTAGATATTGATATACATACGTGCAACTCAAATCAGGAGCTGATGAATTAGGTTGGTATACGAATTGGCACTGGACTCAAGAGCCCTGTGGCCTTAACTAATTATCTGAAAGTCTCACTATTATTTTTATGAACTGGCAGTAAAGTAGCATAGAGTAAATCTGAGTTCTGAACAGGAATATTCTAAGAGGTAACTTTAGGTTAAATAGTAATCACCATCAATGAAGCATTTTCAATTATACTTAAGATCCAAAAACCTGATAAAAATCAGTCAGGAGGACACTTTATGACTGACTCGTGGAGTTTAAGTCTCTGTGACCTTGTACCCAAATGCATTATCGTGGAGTAGGTAATTGGAACGAAGTTCTTTAACGCGGCTTGTAAACTTTCAGAAATCGTCACGCTAAAAAGTGTTAAAACTTGTGACTGTCTTCTTCTAATTCAAAGAGAAAGAAAGAGAAAGAGAGATAGAACGCCGCCGCGCCGGCAGAAACCATAAAAGAAAAGAGTAAAGTGATTACAGTGTCGTGTGATAAAATTGAAGTACACATCGGCCCGAGTACACTGCATGCATGAGAGAGAGAGAGAATGTGTGAATTTGGTCAAAATGAAAATCCAAGATGGCGACTCTGAAAATTTTATTTTTTTTCATAATGCGCATCGTTTTCATGGTTTTCAAGGGTGTTAAAGCCGATAGTGGGGTCGAAATACAAATTCAAGATGGCGGCTGCAAAAATCTTCAAATTTTCGTCATGGGTGTCGTTTTCATAGTTTTCGAGGGTGCTCAAGCCGATAGTAAGGTCGAAATGTAAATCCAAGGTGGCTCTAAATTTTTTTCTCCTCAAATTTTTCATCATGGGTATCGTTTTCATGGTTTTCGAGGGAGATAAAACGGATAGTAGGGTCTAAATAAAAATCCAAGATGGCAGCTGCGAAAGTTTTCACATTTTATGTCACGGATGTCGTTTTTATAGTTTTCAAGGGTGCTAAAGCCGATAGTGAGGTCAAAATGTAAATCTAAGATGGCGGCTGAAAAAATTTTGTTTGTGTTTTAAATCATACGTGAGAAAGAACTTCGATCCTGACCGGGGTCCTTCGACCGCCCACGTTTTTATTTTCCACTTTGACTAAACCAATAATTAATTTGATGGGTTTTTAGAATTACGCCTTTGCGTGTTAGCATTAGCAATGAGTTTACCTGAATTCATTACTATTAACGAATAATTCTATTTCCTGTAGAAAGTAGCTAATTTTTGCATTCGTTTCAGGTGCAACATATTCAAAGCGGCATCCACATCGTGGATGTACAACTTCAACCTGATGGCGAACTACACAGCAGCATTCTTAGACAAAACAAAAGAAGTGCCGCTAGAATTAGCAAGGAGGAAATACGCGAGGCCCACAACAGAAATGATTAAGAAAGCTCAAGCAGACTCGATCACATTCCTCATCGTCAGACATCCTTTGGAGAGATTGGCGTCCGCTTACAATGACAAAATTGTGCACGCGTGGCCTAAATCTTTCCATGACAAAATGGGCCATCGGATCATTAAGAAATACAGAAAGGTAAAAGCATCTTCGTCCATTAAAGCCACAGATTTTTGAAAGCTATAGGGGGGTCCTCACTGATTTCCTGTTATATTAACTCAAAATTATCTTATTTTTCTAGCCATTGGACAAGTCCCGCACAGAAAAGTACCCAGTATTTGAAGAGTTCGTGTCGTACGTGTTAGACGAGGCGAAAGCAAAACGTTCTCTAGACATGCATTGGACACCCTACACCACTTTCTGCACTCCGTGCAAATTCAATTTCGATGTTATTCTCAAGTTTGAGACACTGGATGTAAGTGAAATATAAACTTAATTTTGACTAGACTAGACACAATGCCAGAGCAACACATTTTGGAAAGAATCTCGGAAAGGTTTGCGCATTTTCATTCTACATTTGGCATGAAGTCTGCATTTTAAGTGGTCCATAATCAATTTGAGCGAACAGTTTGAGCGAATTCTAATGGCACAGTGAACATTCTTGGATTCGTATTCAATCCATCCCACAATCCAAAGTTTTTAAGTGAGCGTGAAATGGGCAACTCGACAGCGGTCAGCGGCGTAGAGATAAATAATGACTGGATTCCGACCGCACGCTGCTTTTGCCAATACGGTTTTGGCGCATTTACGATTCTATTTTGATAGCAGACACTAGCACAGAAACCTGTACAATCATCCGGTACATTTAAATCTTCGCCCAAAAGGACCATTTCTCTTTCATCTATTGTTTTTCAACCGCTGATTTTTGTAATGTGTTTGTGGCAGGAGGACCAAAAGTTCCTGATCCAGTTGGCTCACCTCCAAGAGGTCGTGAAGCCAGAGTGGCGTAACAGCGGGAAGGGCACCAACACACTGCATATCATTAGTCATCTGTACTCGCGGCTGAAGAGACGCCAGCTTGACGGCCTTTATGACTTATATAAGTACGTGTCTATCTAACTATATTCTGTATTTTCTAATATACAATGTCGCCCATGAGCATGTGCCCGCCCGCATTTTTTTTTTTAATAATCATGAAAAATTATCTAAAAATAACTTTTAAAGTGGGTGTAACTTGGTTTTGTCATTTTTTTTTTTTTTTAACTTACCCTTGTTTTTTTTGAAAGACTTTTCTTCGTTCCGTTTTTTTTTTTTGCATAGTGGACAAATTTTAATAAAAATGTTAGTTAATTCGATAACTCATAAGCTTTTACAAATAATAAACAAAATCCAAATCTAGCCAATAACATCGGAGATATGGCAAACGCTACTTAAAAAATTATAAAACACAGACCCCCCCCTTTTAAAGTTAATTTTCGATATTTTTTTATGAATATTCAGAAAAATACGGGCGGGCACATGCGGATGGGCGACATTGTACATTATATTTAAAGATTTTCGTTCAGTTTCTTTGCTTTATCTGTTACAGGCCGAATTCATTGAACCTTATTCTCTACAAACACTTAGCAACATGATTGTTTCTTTTCCAGGTACGACTTCCGGCTATTCAACTATACTATAGACAACTATTACGAGATGATTGACAGGGAAAAGATGAGTAACCACGGATGAACTCTCAATCAGTCAGTTTGAACGCTTACAGATAATGTATCATTAACGCAGCAAAGCATCGATGGTTGATGAATGAAGAATGAATTATTCATCAATGGCTGGAAAGACTGATCGCAACACAGAAATGATTGATGGACGTTTTATTGATCCACCGGCCGAGTGAAAACTTGCCCTTTCCGTCAATTTTCAAAATTTGTTATAGCTGCAAATATATATTTTGTGATACGGCGTGTCGTGGTTTCGGTTCCGCACTATAGAATAGTCATAGACTTAGAAAAGTTTTTTTTTCTGAACTGTCAAAAGTGCAGTTCTATTTTCAAATACCGCTACGTCGCCTGGGAAAGAATGGGAAAATAAGATAAGTGATAGAGATAACATACTTGAACAACAATGAACAGATTCAGTATCAATTTGTACTGGTTTATCTTACAGCGCCTCATCAATCACCTTGATAGTTTTAGTGTAACGAGTTAAGATAACGAAAATTACAAACTGTTGAGCTAATCAAAATTATACGTAGAATTAATAGCTGAATTTAGTTGTTATTGACGCATAAGACAAATTAATGTAAATAAAGTTTTAGTTTTATAACGCAAACAAAATTCCTTAGTGCTTCCATTATAGAAATATGGAAATAATGTATGTTGTATAATATGAGAAACGAAGTCACTAAGTAGGTATAGTTATGGCATTTAAGTTTAAAGGCAGGCGAGCTTGTTTCGTTTGCACCTTCTTTTTTAAATTAAGAGGCAAAGAGCCAAGTTGGCCTTTTTAGAATTAGGAACTAAATAATTGTTACCGTTGCATTTTATAAGTACGATTTATATGAGAATGTGATAATTTGAATCAAAGAGTTTCTAACGTTTAATTTTGTTGTTGAGATCATTAATTTGTTGTTGTAATTAAATCAAACACATAGAACATAATCAAAAGATTTTGAGAAATATTTGTATTTTTTTAATAATAACGATTAATAGCTATTAAACATTTTAAAGTTTGTAATTGCCATGTTGTTTTGAGTGTATTTAATTTATTTGTTGTTTACATTCAAAGTAAAACTGTTATAAATGCAAATAGTTTAACAGTGTAGGTACTTGTACGTAGCCTTAACGTCTTCGACATCGTCTAGTTATAAAAGGTTGAAATGTATTCCCCTGGCTGTATTGTATTTGCATTTTATTGTATACAAAATTAATCCAAAATGAGCAAAACATTCCTAATTGAAAACTAATAGATATTAGCTAATAGTACATTTGTCTATGGTTAACCCATAGACAAGGTAACAATTCACACCAATAAAAAGTTCCGATTCTCTTTACACCTGTAAATAAATACTTAGTTATTAATATTTATTATGTATTAGTAAGTACAAATATTGTATTTCTATAATATGATGACAAGAATTGTTTCGTTACACTTTTTTAAATGTAGAAATTGTTGTATATTTATAATGTACCTATCTATAGTTTTCAAAGTTCATTATTGAAATTTTTCACATAATATATAATTCTCCAGTTACCATAGCTATTAATTTTAATAACTTTATAATTCGGTCACGGTCGTTTAGTAGACTATATTATAATTAATTACATAGGTACCTGGTTTTATGAATATATTCATGACCGCGACATTGTGACATCGAAATTATGCCTTTGATCCTTATAATACTAATTGTTCGTTGACAAGATTAAAGATTAAAAATGTGTAAGGTGTACCAAGGAGTCTGCCAAAGCGCCAATGTCCAAATAAAGTAAAAATTTGAATTTAAAAGAATGCAAAGGTAAGATGGCAGCTTGGCCCATAGATAATAATGGTTGGCCGGCGGGCTCCTTCATGCACAGAATATTTTGATAATTTTCTAAAGGACTCGTTAGCGTTAAAAGACTAAAAGTGGAAACGTAGTAGTCACTACCTTTGCCAGTAAAAGTAAAGAAAATTTCTTTAACTTCTCGTAGAAGAACAAAATTCACTAGTCGTAGCTAACTGTAATTCAGCTTAAGACAATTTAATTAGCGTTAAATACGCCATTTATATAAAACTTTTCCACATACTTAGTAATCCTACAAATAATTTGCTCTTAGTGAGGTTTACTTAGATACATAAATAGTTGATACGGAATGAATTAGACCAAAAAGTTATGGCCTATGAAAGTAACTGTAATGGTGCTATAGTCCTATAGTTTTGATCTCATATCTGAATGTGAGACTCGAATGCATGCACAATCGTTGCTAATATTACGTAATGCGTTATAGATTCCAACGGTAACTGAGTCGGTTGTGTTTATAATAATGTTGAAAGAATTATTCTTAGTACTTATAGAAAAATAAAATTGGATATTTAATATTTTGTTGTTTTATTACTGACCTCTTTTTAACGAAGCGAAGACCAGCCCCGGATCTACGATTTTTTCGAACCGGGGCAAAAACTTGATAGTGGCGCCCCCTCCCTTCAGTGTTTGAGAAAAACTGTTAAAACTGAGAAATGAGTAGCATTTTTTGTGACCATTTGTGATATATTTACATAAAATAATAATCCTTTAATCTGTTAAGATGCTTTCGTAAATCACTTAGTATGTGTTCAAAAACTAACTGGGCCTATGGAAATACAAAAGTTTTTTTTTTTCAAACTTTATATTATAAGATTCGATTACTTGATAAGAACCTATGAGATTGTAGGAAAAGGGGCTTCACTTGTACGATATTTCGAATTCTTGCCTCAAGGATTTGGCGCCCCCATGAAACTGCCGCCCGGGGCAAGTGCCCGGTTTGCCCCCCCCTTAGATCCGGGGCTGGCGAAGACCCTTGAGTGTGGACCAAGATTACTAGAAATACAAGTGCTTGCGGCAATTAAATGCAAATGTCCCAAAGTCGAAAGTTCGAGACAAAGCTATTTACTGCAACTGTATGAAGCTTGCAGCGCTGCAGAAAACTCAAACTCAAAGCATTTATTTCAATTAAACCAATTTACAGGCACTTTTGAATTGCCAAAGAGTCTGTCAGTTAGTCACAAAGTTGAAGCTAATTGCCCATTCCAAAACGTAGATCTCTATGGAGAAGAACGGGCAAGAAACTCCAAGGACACTCTTTTAAATATAGATATTACAAAATACTGGGTACATCATTCTTGTTGCTTCTATATGTGAGAACAATGTACAAAAAATAATCAAAAGCAATTGAAAATAAAATATTAAAAATAAGCCCTGGCAGATAAGAGATGACCAGTCTCAACTGACGGCGCCCATTCACGAGCATGATGCGTGGATCAGCACCATCCAGCTCAACCATTTTGTAGGAACGCTTGTTTTTCAACCGTATTTTAATAAATGCTGTGGATAGAGAAGCAAGCGTTTTCTGCATTTTATAGTAAACCGAAAACGCTACCTCCTATCCCATAGAAATGTGTACCACGAAGGCCATGACCAACCAAACCGTGTGACTGACACTGGCATGGCCACCATCAGGGATTTTATTGGCTATTAACAAATTCTTTACTTATTTTATGAGACCATTTACTATTGGGTCACCTTATCCGATTACACAACTACACCAAATAAGCCTTCTACTAAAATGTTGCAACTGATCTTGAACTTACTGGCCAAATTAGGCCTCTGCACTAATCAACATAATATTGGGTGACACGTGGTGGACACAGGTTTCTGAAAATGTTTTTTATCGGAAGATTTCTATATTGTCGCGTAGTGCGTCCGACGGTTTAGTAAGTGTGTTAGGTCCGTTTGAAGATATTTTAAAAACATAGTTGGTTTAAATGATTTATTTATTAATTTAAATAATATTAACAACACTAACGCATACTAGCCAGTTTTTGTGTTCTTGACTAGATGCATTGGGAACTGAGGTAGATATTCTCGTTTTTCTGGCACGTTGGTTTTGTTCCTGCAAAAAAAAAAAATATATTTGCCTACCTTGCAATTTTATTATAGAGTAGGTAACAGGTTATTTTAATTAAATTTAAAAAAAGATGCTGCAATTTAATTTAATTGAAAACTATCTTGGAAAAATTTTATGAAAATTATGAAAGGAAAGTTAATTTTAGGAATCATCTCCATGAAATCCTTACTGTAAAAGTCATTCGATATGGTGGATTTCGTCCTAGAGTTTACGATTTAGTGTGCCGCTCAAAACGATTTTCACACCAAGGTGCGTCGCTTAAACGTAATTCATATCTATACACTAGACCCATAAAAGTCAGTTACAAATTAAAACTCCATTTATAACAGCAAAAAAGTTATTTTGATAATGATAATACTTACTCAGGCTTCCTCTTCCTCTTAGGAGTATCCAGTATATCAATAGGGTCTGTAGTGATGATCACAGGGCGCACAGACCCAAAGAAGTCAGTGATGGGCACCTTGTCAGGGTCACGTTTGAACAAGTCTTTACGGACTCCCACTGTCGATAGACATGCGCTTTTTGGACAGACGGCCAACTGAAAACAACAATGTGTATCAGGTTTTAGGAGTTTAACTTTGATGGCTCAATCGGCGTTGTGGTTGAGCGAATGTGCACTTTTAGGGATCTCGCGCACTATACGCACGCACCGACCAGGTAAACTATAGAAAACGATACGAATCGCGCACTTTTACTCTCTAGATGTCGCGAAGCGAGGGGGCGTGGCGAGCGGGGTCAGGGCTTCGTCCCTCGCCCACGGAGCCAATACTGTGACCCACTAATGCCCTAAAAAATACCCTACCCTAAAAAATTCTAACATGACGATATTACCGTGGACGTACATGTCTCCGTCACGGCATGGCGGCATCACGATAACACAAAAGCGATCGCGGCGCGAATATGCGATCGTCGCGTGCATATGTCACGTTTTGTTCATAAAACCGGAAAACGCCCTCTGTCGGCGCGACCACGCGTTTAGGTTCACCGGAATAAAAAGTGACTCGCGTATTCGCGCGTAGACACGAATGAATACACATGGTTCACTCCGCAAAATCATTCAAATAAAAAGCGCGTCTTGCTACGTTACAATAAAGTGCAATTTGGTCGCACAGCGCTAATTACCTACAGTTATATTCACCTAGAAGTTGCCTCTCTTTCTATGGCGTAAATCTTCTGACTACGTTACGCCCACTAAATTCGACAAGTCGAGCCTGCCGCGTACCTACTTGTAGTTTCATAGCTAAAATGCAGAGTGAACCATCTAATACAGATGGTTCATTTGTGGCGTAGATCGCTTTGAGATAGGACGCGGCCTTAGAAACTTACAAAACATAGGCAGATTATTCACAGGCACCAAGTAGTCATTTCTTTAAGTCTTGTTATTTAATTTTGCTAGCCTAGCCATGTAAAATCAGGTCCTTCATGCGTTTATCAACCCTGATAGCCAACCGAACTATACAAAATTTAATGTCAACAACAGAAAAGAGGACAAAAACTAAAGGTACCCAACCTACGAGTTAATTTCAACTGTTTATTAGTGGCTTTTGTGCACATGATAATTATTCCGATTTATTACAGTTGTAATAGCAATAATGTAATTGCGTTTAATTAAAAGAGGTTTTTATTTTTATTAATTTATATATCTTTTGTATAGATTCTTTTCTATTTTGTGAATGTGAGAATGCTGTAGGCTTAGTGGACTGTAGATTTGCTGACCATTTTCTATTTACTTTTTGAAAGACCTACACTGTCCTCCCATACCTAATCACACTGTTATTTGAAAGAGTTGTAAAGGCCAATTATTTTTAAAAAAGTAACAGTGGAGTTTCTTGCCGGCTCTTCTCCATAGGAAATAACCAGTTGGAACCGTGCACCTAGCTTCTGACGTTTCATAAGTGCCCATGTAGGTTTATGTGAAATAAAAATATTTTGTATTTTTGTATTTTTGAATTTTAAGTATGTTAAAAATTGTTCAGGATGTTATTTTCAATTACAACTCAGTATTTTTTTAAATGTGTGCTTAAAACGTATAAATAATAAAAATGAAATGCTGTTCGTCGGTAAGCGCATCACTTCAGAATGTCCGGACCGAATTGGCAAATTTTTGTTTTAAAATATTTGTAATGCGGTTCTTGCAGAAAGAAAAAAAATTTAACATTAGAAATTTCGGGAAAACTGAACATCCCTTTTTGTATGAATTATTGTCATTTTTACAGGATAGCGTCATCGACAGTCAGTATTTTCAATCTACAGTAGCAGCCAGTCTCGGGAGATTAATTGTAGTTTTTTTGCAATATAAAAAAAAAAACAAAGTATTATTCCCATATGAAACTAGTTTTTTTTTTCTCTGGCCGCCTCTTAAATTTTTGGCCTACCTATAAAATGAAGTTTTGAACATTAATCTTATTGAGCATACTTACAAATTCTGACATACTCCTTTTGCTGTTAGGGTGCACATTTTCCAAGAACTCCAGCACATAGTATGTATATCTATCTATGATGTACACGCCGATAGCTGAGTCTACATGGTGCTGAAAATAACAATAACATTTTGTAAAAATCTTACAAAATAATTATTAATAATAATGCTAAACGCCCATCAATGGTGGGAAATTTCTTGCGGTACTTCTCCCGGAAGCGGTGAAGGGCAGCCGTTTTAGGGGACCCTAATTTCGACGTTCAAAAGGTGCTGTTTTTCAGCCTAATTTGAATAAATTACTTTTGATTTCAAAAGAGCTGGTTAGATGAGATTGAAGAGTAGGTAAATAAACCAAAACAAGGAAAATACTGTAGTACTTACAGAAAGAGAGTCCTCTCCCACTAAACTTGAGGCAGTAGCTAATATGTTAGGAGAATAGAATTTCTCATACATAGATGAGGCCTGGCACGTGTCTATGATGAAAAATATCTCATTGTACCTGAAATTGAAAAGATTATTGTTGACATTCACGAACTCATTATATCAGTAGGCCTATAAAGATTGAAACATTTTAAGATGGAGAAGTCTTTGTATTTTTCTTCCTCTTATTTATAAAGTATATCTTGTTTTTTTGTACAAACTACTGACTACTTTGGGTCTAGTGCTCGCAAGCACTGTTGAGCATGAGGTACTGGGTTCGATTCCTGAGTCGGACAAAGTGATATTGGGTTTTTCTATCTGGAATTTCTCAGTAGGAAGCCCTGAGTCTGGATTTGTCCCCAGTTGATGGCAATAGGCTTGCCGCCTATTACATGGAATTTAAACATGTCAGGCAAAATGTGGGTGTAATATTATTATAGGTGTCACACCTCTGCCCAACCCTTCGGGAACCAAATATAATAATGGAATTGGAAATAACTACACTCAATAATGGTATTTTATTTCAAGATAAAGTCATTCTACATTATAACATCATGTTGTTCATCAAGACAACATGTTCGCTACATGCTGAATAATTAAAACTATACCGAGATGTGTCCACTAGTACTGCCCAGCTATTTAGAATAACTTTTTCTTGAAATAGCTTGACATAACTAGAGTATACCTGACTTAGTTTGAACATAATAAATACTTTAACCATCACATTCTTTACCTCCTCTTCTCCCACATTTGTTCAAGAGCATCAGCTAACTCCTGACTGGTGATTTCCTCAGAATCCTGGAACTTGAGGAAGCCATCACCACCGTGTCCTGTGAGGTAGATTAATATGTTGCTGCCTTCATCTGTGAGGAGCCTCTTGGAGCGAGGAGTGTCGGGAGGAACTCTACCAGTCAGTAGACGCACAAAGTTCTCTACTGATACCTGTAATCATAATCAAAAGAAACTTTTAAAATAAAATAAGAGATTTTTGTGTATGTTTTATATCCTGTATGCATACCCCAATGTGCTTTGGTTATCAGTCCTCTCCATAATTAAAAAGCTAAGCTTAAATTAACAAAACATTACCCTCCTTCCTTGTTAAAACAATTAAAGAATCAATAGAACCACAACTTTTTTTTTAAATGTGATTAGCCATAGCCATATTAGCCTTCAATTATGGATCTAAACAAAAATGAACTACCCCATGAAGGTGAAACAGCCAGAAACAAATGTTCAATAAAATAAGACATTTTAACCTCATAGCCTCTGTAATCAACTTCAACATCATCTCCATACACATTGATTTGTTGATGAGCATTGTTGAATATAGTCGCAGGGCGCGGATTCCGAGGGTTACAAGCCATATCATCAGATATCATCAGAATAATCTGGCTATCGGGTATACCAAGCCTCTTAACACTCCGGTAAATAGACAACACGTTCGCTACATGCCGATAATTAAACCAAAACCGAGATGTGTCCACTAGTACTGCCCAGTTGTTCGAATGGTTAGATTTCTGGAAGTTTTCCGGTATCTGGAAACAATGATAACAATGATATTTCGTGATCTCATTAGCAATTTTATTGAATTTCCCTGAGTGATGTGTGTTTACGTACCTCAATACTGTAAGTAAACGTTAAACTCGCAGCTATAGAAAGTACAACACAATAAATTCTATTCGTTAGATACATTTTAGCTCATTAAATGTTATTTTATCGTGTAATCAGGAGAGTAAAAATTTAATGAATAAATTCCAATAAATTCAATATTTTTATTTTTCTGCTGTCAGTGTCATTTTGACATAAATGTCAAAGTCTTAGGCCGCATTCCGAATTACGCCTTAATCGCTTACAGCGCTCACATCGTTACTTCGCTTTAGATATCACGACTACTACAGCTCAGAGATTCAGTTTGACATAAAATGTCAAAGTCTTAGGCCGCATTCCGAATTACGCCTTAATCGCTTACAGCGCTCACATCGTTACTTCGCTTTAGATATCACGACTATTACAGCTCAGAGTTGTCAATTCGGAACGCTCATGAACGCGCTCACAGTGGTCGGTCAATATCAAAACTTATATCATAACCCTAAAACTTTCACAAGATGGTTGGATTACTGTATTTCTTTGAGTATACACCACGAATTTCTTCTTCTTCTTTGGTTAGGTGGCGACTGTAGCCAGAAGCACAATTTTGAAAATGCCGGTTAAGATGCAATTCAAAACAAAACAGCACAACTGTCATTTTTGACAGCGCTCACGGTGATATTAATATAGGGTATGGTCGGTGTTATCGCGCATGTCATGACGTCATATAAGACGATTCACGGGACATCGTCATCGCGATCACGCTAATTCGGTACAGGTGTAAGCACGCTCAAATCGATTACAACGTTACTCGGAACGCAGCCTTAATTTCCAGCTGTTTACTGTTTGTTTAGGGTTCCGAACCATGGAACCCCCATGGTCTCGCCAAATCCGTTTGTTCGTTTGTCGGTTTGTCCGCGGTTTAAAACTTGAAGAACCAATCGGAGCGCCTCTGTTTGTTGTTACCAAAACTACCAAGGCAAATTATAGTAAACTTTACTTAAGAGCTGCCATCAAGTTGGTAAAAACTTCTACGATTATAATCCAACAAAATTAAAAATCATATTTTAACTGATTTTGTACATGAACTACATATACTACGCGATTTCTTGTGTATCATTGTACCCACTGCTGTCCCCTATTTTATGTTCTAAGATTGAGCACCCTGCAATACTATACAAGTCGTACCATTAAAGTTGAGACTTGACGCATTACGTGGTGTGACTTGCGCAGTAAACGATGTATGGTTCTCTTTAGCGGTATAATAAGGTAATCGGGACGGGCGGCGGAAAGAGCGGCGGGAGGCGCGGTCAAGTCTCAACTTTAATGGCACGACTTCTACATGCTTAAACATTCATCCTAACTACGGCACCCTGCACTGGGTGCGTGGCCCGACACCGACATGCACTTGACCGGTTTTTATCATTTTTATAAGTGGGCAGGTCTGTGAGTGACCATAGATGACTTTTACTTTTTATTGGAAAACTCGGACAATATTACTTTTATTCTCGTTAGTCTTGACACTGAGGACATGCTGAGGACCAGTTCTCAAAAACCAGGAGGTCGTAATACTGTAACAAGTAATTTAAAAAAAACAAAATGTCAAAATAGAAAAGGGCTGTCAATTTAAAAGTCAAGTAAACAAGGTAAACATAAAGCTTTATTGAGCGTTTAAATAAATTTAAATCATGAGCAGCCGCAATCCTAATACTTTAATGAGTGTGCCAGACGAGCAATTTGACTATTTATTCAAAATAGTACTCATTGGGGACTGCGGGACCGGAAAAACATGTATTGTGCAACGGTTGAAATCTGGTAATTTCATAGAAAGGCACGGAAATACAATAGGCGTAGACTTTTCAATGAAAACATTGATAGTGGATGGGAAGAAAGTCAAGGTTAGTGTAATTATATAATCTAATAATGTAAATGCGTTGTAACATAACAATACAAAACAATAAACATGTCGTATTTCAGCTTCAGATCTGGGATACTGCGGGCCAAGAGCGCTTCAGAACTATCACTCAGAGTTACTACCGCTCGGCGAATGGTGTAATTATTGGTAGGTATCCTAAGTATGCAATGTACGCCCACACGTTATTAAATTTCCTGGTTAAAATCCCTGTTGTTTAGTTACTATGACTCATGTATGTATGACGGTAAAATGAGTGCACAGATATGATTAATAATAAAATGTACTCTAATTTTGTACATAGTTACGAAATAATCGATATTTACATGGTAACTGAAGCTTATGTCATAGTAGGGCTGTAATTGGATGCTGATATAGCTATATCTATTTTATGCACCAGCCACACACAAGTATGATTTATAAATAATGCATTCAATCATCTGTTGTTTATATTAAGCAATTAATTTAAAGAATAATAATGACATAAATATGTAATCTAACAACCTACTTACAATTTTTTTTTTTATATTATACATTCAAATATAATAGAACAGTTATTTAATCATTATCTATTTTTTACATTCCAGTATATGACATTACAAAGAGGTCAACATTTTTGTCTTTACAAAAATGGATTGAAGAAGTACGCAGGTACACCTCATCTAATGTCATAGTATCACTCATCGGCAACAAGTGTGACTTAACGGACCAACGGGAAGTGGAGCCTGATGAGCCGCAATCATTTTGCCGGTATGTCCCGGAGATCATGTTTGTGATGGAGACCTCTGCAAAGGACAACACCAATGTTGAAGACACATTCCGCAGTTTGGCTACAGAATTAAAGGTAATAGCTTAGAATTGAATCCTGTAATATACAGTTTTTCAACTAGTACAGGTGATCTTTTCTATAAAAAGAAAAAAAAAATATGAATACTCTTTAGTATGTACGCTATATAAATTACAGATATAAATGTTATGAGTGTGAGTGTCGTGAGGATGTGTGTATTTAGGTATGTGCAAGGTGTGTGTATATAGTATTCTAAAACTGAAATTAAAAACTCAACAGTAATTTCATTGAATTCATCATTAAATAAAAAACTAGTTACGTGTACCATGATAAAAAGGCGTTAGTAGATGTATCATATTGAATTGAGATAGAATACAATATCAAAAATGAAATACCTCCTTTACATTTCAAATATTCCTTCTAAAAATAAACAAAATTCTACATTTAAATTAAGATAATTAAATTAAAATCTGATATCCTAATAATTGATTAGATTAAGCTGTCAAGCATCAATAATTCTAGTTTATTAGCACAGTTACTTGAATTAAGTATCAGTTATTTTGTTGCAGTCACGGGTGGCAACCAACATTAGGAAACACCTTCATGTCTCAATAGAGTTTCATGTTTTTGTTACTGAAATTACTATTGTTATGTGTCATGCTTGACTTACACAGTCTACAGTCATTATGCCTGACAAGTTTTAAATAAGTATGTCAGTTACTAGATTGATTGAAAACTCCGTTAAAACGAATGCAATGTGCACAAGTTTTTTTTTAGGTTTTCCTATTTCAAATATATTATGTGTTGATACATAGAGCAGTGGTGGACCAGTGGTAACGGCTCCGACTTACAAGTTGTAGGTCGTGGGTTCGAACCCCGGCAGGCGCTTTACTTTGTGTAAATAATTTCATCACCACTGCTCTCAAGACGGTGAAGGAAAACATCGTGAGGAAACCAGCATGTCCTAGAACCAAAAATTCGAGGACATGTGACATCTACCAACCGCCACTGGGCCCACGTGGTGGATTACAGCCCATTCCCTCTTGAAGAGAGGAGGCCTGTGTCCCAGCAGTGGGAACTTTATAGGCTGATTGTGAATGAATGATGTGTTGGTTCCTGGCATACTTAGGTAAAGTATATCAGCTGGGAGCTGGCAATGTATTATTCATCAGTAGACCCTGAGGACATCAGCTAGGGACACCCAGTTTTGCATGTCGCAGATTCAGACTTAAAACTTGAAAGGATGTAAAACAAACAAAATAATTGGAGTAGGGACAAGAAAATTTGCTTAGGTTTTATATAATAACAACCGGCCAAGTGTGGCCGTCGGACCACGCACAATGAAGGGTTCCGTAGATGGGATGAATTTATCCCAAGAACAAACTTAACAGTGTAATTGAAAAACATGTTCATACGGAATGTATGGGAGAACATGTTTTTTCAACTGCAAATGTAAGTTGGTCGATTATTACTCGTTAACTTGTTGAGCCTACTTAGCTGTGATAGTTTTCCTTTTAATTTCGTTACATATACTACTGCTGTGAATTTTTCCATATATCCAGAACAAACCATTTAGCTGGCAGGGGGGGGTCACTCGACTCCAACAAAAATTAGCACTTTAAAGCTTAATATTTCGCAAACGGATCTCTGAATCTTTAAATAGTTTTCACAAACTCACAATATTTTTGAACGCCCTTTCCAACGGCAGCCCACACCATGGGATAGACGAGAAAAAAAACATCCCTACTGTAGGGGAGGTACCCTAAAGAAATATACTCATGCCAAATTACAGCTTTCTAGTACTAACAGTCTCTGAGCTAAGCCACAGACAGACAAACGGACATGGCGAAACTATAAGGGTTCCTTGTTGACTCCGGACCTCTAAAAAAGCAACACCATAATCAAGGTTCTATTCACTTATAGAGTTTTTTCTGATAATTCATGAAAGTATGAACATTTGGAATACAGTACCTACTAATCTTATTTAACTAGCTTGTATTGTCACAGGGAAAAACCCTCTCCCTTTTCCACACAATTCTATCTTTTGCCGGTCAGTCTTCGCCTTCACCAATTCAGTACTAATGGTAAATGATTAATATTACAGAGACAACACGACAACAGTGAAGGTCCTCCTGCAGAGAATGATTCCGTGGTTCTTGGTGAGAGTCACTCGGTAACTAGATGTCAACCTTGCCGGTCATCCTAGATCTTATAGACAATCCAGACCTCTGACCAAAACTTATACACTGTGTCCCTTGCATGGTGTTTTTTGCACCAAATAATTGGGAAGAAGGTGACTATTATTTTAATTTTTGCTATGTGATGTTAGCTATGCTTTTTAACTATGATTTCTTGTCACAAATTTATTTTTAATTTTTTTAACATAATTCTGTGCCAATGCCATATAAAAAAATATGGATAACATTGAATGAATACATTTTTTGAATCGTAATGAATGTTAAATTACAGCATGATAATAATTGTTAACTCGTACATGTTCGGCTCATTAGATTTGTTTCATGCGTTGACTACATAATGTTCTATCAGTTATTTTCTGTTCATGCGCAATACTGATTATAGATAACTTCTTCACCTCATCATGCTGTATTCAAATGTTAATGTTCTTATTGTATTGCTAATTAAGGCCTAAAAACATCATTTAAAATGATGGCCTTAAAAGCGGCAAAGGAATATACGCTGTTTAAGCTAAATTATCTGTAATTATTGCAAGGTTTTCACGTATTTGAAACTCACAGATTTTCGCTGTTTTTGTTACACTTTGTATTACTTTGTGAACAAGCATAGTGTTTTAAGATCTTTTATTTTTATTTTTTTTTTTTACGTTCAAATTCGAGATTAATCGATGTACGAAATTCTTCGATGCATAAATTCTTTATTTTTCGTAAAATATACCTACATAATACAATTTTATGTAAAATATAATTTCGGGACTAGATTATGAATGTGGCTTTAAGTTATAATTTTAAGATCTAAAATGTAAGTTAATAATTTCATTGGTTTCCTTTAGTGTTATAAATTTATGAAAATCAGTTTCGATAATGTAAATAACTATTAACTGTAGATAATTTTAATATCAAACCACCTGCTCGAGACTGATTTGAGCCATACACTTAGTATTGAATGTTGTAACCAGACCATAGATTTTTATCTATAAATGTTGTATGTTATTAAATTTCGAATATACAGGGTGTAAATTACGCATTAAGTTTTGAATAGTCGCAGCAATAAACAACCATGTTGCTTTCTGTAAGAAAGCCAGTGAATATTTTTGCAAGATTAAATAATTTTGTAAAAATTATTCATTCATATTATTAATAATATTACACCTTGTATATTTTTTATTAGCACTTATCCTTTATCATTGTATGAATATAATGGAATTTTAGATGTTTCGTCCAATAATAATACTCATACAGGTGTTGATTTAAAAATGCAACTACTTCTGTTAAATATACGAAACTTTTAACATTTACGTAATTATATATGAGGCAGTTTTAAATCAACACCGTATTTATAAATTAATCAATATAATAATATTAATGAAGTAACAATTCCTTCATAATGTATTATACAGGAAGGTCTAAGTTTTAAGAGTTGATCTGAATTGTTCTGTTAATTTCATTAATTGAATTAAACTTAGAGAGAGAATATGATTAAACAACTATCAGTTTAAAGGTTAAAAATCTCATTTGCCACTTTAAATTATTGTGGTTTTTATAAGTTAGGTAGAAAAATTATATTTTTTTAAAATTAATTAGTCGTGTCATAAGAATCTCTATAAATTAATTTTGTATCGTATTTTTTTATTAAAATTAACAGAAGCTAATAATTGAGAAGTGAAACAACAGATCAAATTAAAAACACTTTTATTTTTAAACTCTCAGTGCTATAATTATCTCAATCATATTTTAATTTACTTTACATTGTGACATAATGTTCGATATTGAAATAAATTGTTATCATTTTAATACATCTGTTAAAAAAAGTTAACGCTGTGGTTTTTAGTATCACTGATGATGATGTCTAGTTGTTTGGTGACGTGGATGCCTGAGATCCAGCCAAACTTTCCTGGTTGGCTGCCTAGGCCTCCGAAGACCCTGACGAGTTGTCCTGTGGGTTTGAAAACCTGGACCCTACAGTTTCCTGAGTCTCCTACTAGGATGTATCCCATGGGGTCAACTGCTAAGACCTCTGGGTGTCTGAACTGTCCTTTCCTTTGTCCCATAGATCCAAACTCTATGATTTTACTTTTATCTTGTTTATTGTAGAGTTTAATCCTTCCGTTTCCGCTGTCAAGTATTACGACGCGATCGCTGGTGACTGCGATGCTGGTTGGTGCGTTTAGTTCGGTGCATAAGACCTCTTTAGTGTCCCAAACGGACGGCGCAAGTGACGCCTGTTGTTTCACCGCTACTCCGATTTGATCCACGAATTTGCCGTCCGGTTGGATTATCTGAAATTATAGTGAAACTTGAATTAGCAAGATAAGGGGTTATTTATAGCAGGAAGAATGTAATAATGGGTTTATTAGCGTGTTTATGGATTGATGTGTGAGTCAACATAATTTTTGGTGCGATTAATATTAAATACGTCGAGTCCTTTTCCGCTAAAATAAATATAAATAATAATTAGTAAATTGAATAAATAATAAATTTATTTCACTCTCAAAGTACAACAAAACTTAATCTATGATGTACAATTTTTAAGGTATTTGATGTAGTAATAATAATGATATACCAACTCCCAAACGAATTCAAGCTTATATTTTGCGAGTTGAATGAAACTCAGAATGTAAATAACATTATTTCGCTTATTTACAAAACAAGAAAAACGATTAGAAAATTATCATCGTTAGTCATGTATTTATTAGCAAATTTTGCGAATTCCAAGTGCAAGGTAGCGACACCTTGACTGCGAACATAAAATAATATCTATTGCGTAGTATTAGGTTATCATCATTATGATATCTTTGGCTTAGGTATAAGCCCGGATCAGCAGTCTCATCTATATATATAAAAATGAATCCCTATTTCCCTTGGTCACGGCATCACGCTAAAACGGCTGAACGGATTTGGATGAAATTTGGCAAATGAGTAAACCATGACCCGGAGAAGGACATAGGATACTTTTTATCCCGATATTCCCAAAGAATCGAGACTAATGCGGGTGAAACCGCGGGGCGCAGCTAGTTAATTATAAGAACATTTTATAAATAGCAGAAAAAAGAATATCGGATTATACATTTTTGATTCTCTGACGTAGTGCTTACTTTTTACTGGAGAAGGAGCTTGTTACTTTCTGGGAGCCAACGCTTATACGCCTTAAATGAATGAAATTCAGTAGCACCCGATAGGGCTTAAAGCTTCCCCCAATGCTGCATAGTAGGTATCTCTCATTTCTAAACACACATTTCACAGTTATAATTCCCATGTAATCGATGGCGAGCATATTGCCATTTACCGGTTAAATTTCCTGACTCCGGGCTGCTGCTGAGAACCCAATAACACTACCCGACCTGGGTATTGAACCCAGGACTACACTCAAAAGTCGCGCTTGCGACCACTAAACTACTCGACTGATAACGTAAACCCAAGCCGTAACTTGAGTACATCATTTCTTATGTTTATTAATACGGTCGAGAACTCAAGGTTGTTATCAAGTGCGAGCTCTTGGGCTGAGGAACGTTTATTAATACGGGCCTAAGTTTTTGTGAATAATGAGTTAAATCTTTAACTTATTTTTTCGTCCATTACCTGCACTCTATCATTCCCAGTATCAACGACATAGATGAGTTGAGTCACGTTGTCTGTGGCGATGCCCTCCGGCGACCTGAACGTCCCAACTCTACTGCCCTTCTGTCCTATACTGCGCAGATATTCACCCTCTTTAGAGAACACGTGGATGCAGTGCTTCCATTTGTCTGAAAGAAAATTTTAATTATTCAGTACAGAAGTCGAGAAGTCGGTGTTTTAGTTTATGGTGGTCGACTAATTTTCACCCTTATTAACAAGCGCATAAAGGTGGAAACTTGTCAACATTCATTTTCAGCGATGGGTACCTACTAGAACAACATGTCGTGCCATGAAAACTGAAATCGTGTCAAATGTAGGTACTAAGTGACCAAAATATATTTTAAAAGCCTTTAATCCTGCGCAGTGACCGGTATCTTACATGTAGCAATAAATCGCAATCACGTTTTCCTCATTACGCGCGAAGATCATAGGTCACACTTTGATGAGTAAGTTGTCTTCAACAAAGAAATACGTCACCAGAAGCTGTTGCTACAGATGACCTATGCACGTGATTTACTCAAGTCGGCTTGAGCTCTTTTTCAAATGAAAAATCTCAAACCGGGACATAACAATTTAGCTGGTCTGCAGAAATAAGTAAAGTGATGGAATTCCGTTCGTTCCCCGTGTATGCTCGATACAAATGGCAAAACTATAGTGCTTATGCTTAGGAAAACTCACAAGAACTACTCCTTAATTATGTTTAAAAGAGTAATCGTGGACTTTCTTGCAGGCGCTTCGCCACAGAAAACGACCAATTAAAAACGGTTTCGTAAGTGCCCATGTAGTTTTAGGTACTTATGAGAAATTTTATATAGGTAGATACTTACTAAACGTTCCGTAAATGGCTACGACTAAATACCTAGTTAGGAATAGTAAAAAATATTCACCTGTAACATAAATCTCTCCCAAGCTCTTCATGAACGCGATCTGGACGGGACACAGCATCTCGTCACAGGACAGCCTGGTGATGATCTTGGCTTGCGCGCGCTCCATCACGAGTACACAGTGGCTGTCCATGCCGCACACGTAGAGGTGGTTGCTCCACGGACTGACGCCGACGCCGCAGGGGCGGGAAGATTTGCGCCAGACGAAATGGGGGATGAAGCTGCGAGATCTGCAGAGAAAAAAATGAAGCCTTTTAGCTAAGGAACACGAATTTGAATATTTATTCATACAAGTTTTTTTTTTCTCTTGGAATTTCTCATATAATATCACGAGTGCATTTACTTACACCACATGCAAAAACAGCCAGGTCACCTAGGTACTAATATTTTCTAGCTAAAGACCTAAGTAGTAATATTTTCTTAGTAGGTACGGAAATCGAACTCAAGATACAGCGTAGCGTAGCAGAAAATTACAATTACCTACTCAACTACCACGCCAGCCAACCTTACCGTCTTATAGTCTGAAAATAAGTATGGAAAACAAATATTTTTACGTTTTTCATTGTGATTTGATTAGAGCTCGCAGAAAATGGGATTAGTAGTAACAAATTGATAAAAGTTATAATTAAAGTGATATTATCTCCGGTATCTTTCTAGGCAATCTTATAAATAAATAAAAAGTAGGTAACGCCAAGATAGATAGACAAATCTCGTTAATAATTTGTAACGTAATTTTAGAGGAATTTTCGCTTAATTAATTTTCATAAATAAACACAGCAAACGGAGCCGACAGCATTGTTGCTTGCACGCGAACCTTGTGGAAATGAATGCATGCACATATTTTCGTATTAGGAGATGTTCATCGGTTGTGGTGAGTACCTAATTCTAAGTTAGGGGAAATATTTCATAGGTAAAAAAGATATGCCACCAGCGTTTGTTTCTTGCAATGTTTTCTGTTAACACAAGACTGCACATTGCGTCATACGTGCATCAAATTCTTATTGTTTAATTGTAGCTACATAGAACCTATGTTTTATGCGGGGCATCCGGTTTGAGATAGCGTTGGGACCCTTATCCTTGTTTTTAGAGTTCCGTACATTCAATTGAAAAAACGTATTAGGTATATGGTCATTCGTGTGTCTGTCTGTCTGTACGTCTGTCACAGCCAATTTCCTCCGAATCAAATGGACCGATGGTACAGATACAAGTAGGTATAGATGAAAATTTACCATTCAATTTATCTCCGAAACTACTGAGCCTAAAGGCTCTTTCAAACAGGCGCGACACGCGACGCGACACATAAAATTTTGAAGAAAAAAAAGAAGAAAATAGTTCTATACTTATAGATTACAGGAAAACCTTTAGGAAGTCTTAAAATAATGTGGTAAAACTCTCAATATTTTGCGTTAAATTTTACATTTGCAGTTGAAATGTATGAGAAAACATGTTTTTCAACTATGTACAATGTTAAATTTGTTGTTAGGATAAATTCATCACAACTACGGAACCCTTTATTGTGCGTGTTCCAACACGCACTTGGCCGACCTTTTTCCTATGGGTGCAATTTTTTTTTTTAAGTGTATAGTTCGTTTTTTAATCCCATAGACAAATTTGAAAAAACAAAGAACAATCACTTGAAATATCAAATTAGTCTCTGGGATTAAAAAACGAAGTTTAGTCACGGATTTTTTCCTTGCCTATACAGCCTACCTGCTGGGCAAAGGTTGGGAGGGCCCAAGTCCTTTCATATATACTCTTTTCTCACGTCACCCCGAACCAGCCGTTTGTACGCGTCCAAGTCGTGTCGCTACCTCTTTTTGGCCCAGATGGACGATGCTCTCAATCTTCAGGCATCTGTTGTGTGGAGAATCTTGCCGTTTTACTTTTAAGGGTTCCGTACCCGAAAGGTGCCAAACGGAATCCTATTACTAAGACTCCGCTGTCCGTCCGTCCGTCCGTCTATCAGCGGGCAGTATCTCATGAACCGTGATAGGTAGACAGTTGAAATTTTTACAGATTGTGTATTTCTATTGCCGCTATAAATTTTAGGAGGTCCCCATACAAGAAATAGAATATGAAAAAGCTGAAGTATTTTTTGTATGTAGTGTTAAATATTGTACGGTGTTACGGAACCCTTCGTGTGCGAGTCTGAATCGCACTTGGCCGGTTTTTAGGTAGATACGTACTAATTGAAATGCTCTTGTTTGTATTTTGTAGGTATATTGCACTGACATCAATAAGATTTAAATAATTACCTACTTACTAATGGATATTATTATAGGTAGAACTGGAAAAAAAATGGAATCGCTTCAATCGATGACCAATAAATAAATGAGTTAATCGGATATAGATGCTAATCGGAAATATTTTATAACACGGTTACTTTAAAACAAGTAAATTATCACATTGATGAATTTATTTGATAAAATATTTGGAATGTCAGTCAGCAGGGTAGTAGCTGGACTAGCGGGGCTGACTGAGCAGCGTAAGCCAGAAAGCCGGATTTTTTAGTGTGAAGCCAAGTCAGAGGCCCATAGGCGGCATGAAAACTCTGACACCCAGGTTAGTCACAAACCACACGAAAAAGAAAGAAAGAAAGCCGGAAATTAATTTCAGTGTTGCCACTTCTTCTGCATACGAAAACTACCTTTTGGAAGGGGCGACTAGAATCTATTCTATTATTTTGTTAATTTTGACGTTCAAAAGTGCAATACATATGGGCTTATTTGAAATAAATGATTTGACTTTGACACTCGTAAAAGTTCTTTTAATGTACACCATTAAGCCTTCGATTAAGACCACCCATCATTCCATCGGTACCGCAAAGGCAACTACAGCTGTTTTATTCATATGAGGGATTGCTTACCGTGCAGCATTCAAGGCAACTATACACTCTTCGACTAACAATCAGCTGCTAAGTGGTTTCGTTTTCATCAAGTGTCATCCGGACCTGGGGGTCTACTACCTAAGCGACATCCGTAGTTTGGGTCGAAATTACGGGCGCTTCGTTCTCCGTCTCACTTACAGTATGTCTGTAAGTGAGACCGAGTACGAAGTGCACGTAACTTCGTAATTCTTGTCGGAAGGTCCGAGTGCAACGGACGCGTTTGGGTTTTAGTTACGTATAGCTTTCTTATAAGGATAGGACCTTGTTACGATTACGGTAGAAGTAGAGTAACAAAATGTATTAGGTCTTAAGTTCTAGCCAGACAATTTGTTCGTCTTCGTCTAGCCAAGCAGACTTTGCACTACCTCAACGTCAACGTCATTTTTGGCAGCCCCGGATCAGGGGGGCGGGGGAGAACCAACTTCACGGGGCGACAAATTCAAGCCTAGCAGACAACTGAACCACCCACCACACCGTAACTTTGCAATAAATGAGACGCGCAGCTCATTTATTTTATTTTTTATTAAAACTTTATGCACAAGTAAAAAAAAATACTGTACAAAGGCGGATTTAATGCCTGAGGCATTTTCTACCAGTCAACCTATAATCTTGTTTTTTTTTTCTTTTTTACACACACAGTTTTGGCGCCCCTGTTGGATTGGCGCATTATCGATCGATACAATTAGATTACTATGTTGCTGCCAAAATTTAGATTTTGAGAAAATTTTAATTTCGCGGGCTAACTTAGCGCATCCCCATAAAAGATTAGCGGGGGGCGGCAAACCCCAGTTTTTGCCCGGCCTCAAAAAAAGTTCTAGATTTGGGGCTGTTTTTGGGTCTCTCGACTCAGCGTTTTCAAGTGGCCTAATAAATCGAAAACCAGACCAACTAACATTTAGGCGTCAATAATAGCTTGTTTTAGAACTTAACGAGATATAAAGCCGCTACAGCAGCAGCACTTACAGCTTTTCCCGACAAGAAGCGTAGACAAGCAAAATATTTCTCTTAGACTTATACCACAGAGTTACAAGGGCGATAACAGGGTGAGTTTAAGGGTTAAAGACATACACAGCAATTTTTAACACTACAATACGGGCAAAGCATCTTGTGTTATAGGTTTAAGTGAATCTTACAACTATAAGATCTAAATGAGAACTAAGCATTGATTACAACCCCCTAAAGTGATATGCAAGCGATAATGAACTCTCGCCAAGAACCAAAAGTTGCACAAAAGGAATAATTACCACTACCAGTTCTACAATGGTGCTCATAAACTCTTTTGTACCACCAAATGCCCGAGGAGTTACAAAACTCTCTTATGTCACTTATAGTCGAACAGCAGGAACATTTTTCGCTATCATAGAACTTCTAGTGCTTATTGTGACTTCTGTATAACTTTAGGTAGAGTAATAGAGCTTAATACCACTTCTGTGCCCCTTATGTTTGCCCACCATGTTTAGGATATGAATTGATTTGACTAAGGCTAGAAAAAGATAAGGAAACACGGTTTAATTGAAGTATTTTGCTTTATTGTTTTGTAATACTACTAGCACGATACCTTAAACTAGAATAGGCAATGTTTTATCATATTATTCCAAAAGTTTTATGTTACTCCACATCTAATAAAATATTTCTTTTCAGTAAATAGACAACAGACATCGGGCGCTTGAATAATTTGTTAATAATACATATACTTATTCACAGTGTAGTTACCTGCGCAAAAAAAAGTCAACTTCTGTGTCTACTAAGTTGAAACTAAAAGATTACTTTAAATTTCACTTTCACAAACAAATAGCGGCGTTTTGGATTCGACAAATATTAACATACGTACTCTTCGCATAAAATAAACCTCAGATGTTAAAAATTTTAGCACCTGAGGCCGTTTTTATAGCCTTTGTAGATATATACTAGAATTCCAAACGTTAATAATCACTTATTTGCCACCCTCTTATCACTTAAAAATATAGTGAACGACATTGTAGTTCTACTGTACCGCTTAAGGAGTTAGTATTTACCTATTTGCAGCCCTCTTAGCACCCAAAGACTTAATAAACGATATTTTACTCTATTGTACCACTAAAGGAGTTAATTTTTGTCAATTTACCACGTTTTTATTCCTCGTAGTTTCAGCTATCGCTATTTTAGCTCTCTTATTGCTTTATTATACCTCTTAACACATTTTATAACTCTGTTCTACAGCCATTAAACAACCTAAGGTGATAAGAAAGTGTGCCCATTTCGGGGGTATAGTAGAGTTATAGCGCGCTCTAACTCCGAATGCATAACACTTATTTATAACTTTAAGATCTGATTAGCGCTCTAATAGATTTACTATAACTCTTGTCTTAGCGCCTAATGTTAGTTGGGAGGTGTTATACTTTTGTCGAATTACACTTTGTATCAAAAGCGCAATTTTCATCAGAATAATTAAGAGTTCCAGCATCACATTGCTGCAGAAAGAATTCCATGCATTACCTACCTCTAAAATTGACAAATAAGTGGACAATTTTTAACTCACCTATAATGCAGAACGAGACTTTCTTCACTCTCTAACGGGTCGTTCAGTTTCGCATTCTCTATGACTGGATCATCAGACTCGGATTCCAAAGGTGTTGCTGAGTCCATCTCTAACGTGAAGTTCTCTTTGTCAAAGACAAAACGTTCAGTATCCCATTTTGACACCTCTGATAGCAGGGATACTGCGTTTTGATGGAGATTTATAAAGGTCGCCACCTGGGGATGAAAAGATTTCAAATTTACAATCGTTCTTATACTTTTAACGTCTCACGGCCAAGGCCATTTACATTAATTAGTTAAAAAAAAAAAAAAAAACTACTCGACAGTAATACGCTCATCTCAAAATACTCCAGACATATTGACAGGATCTTCTTCCATTCATCCACGAACACATCACAGTCAGGCTTAGCGTCCAAGAGACCGTTGAGCGCTGAGAGTGTTCGAGGGACAGGATACCGCGCTCAAGCGACGGTTTGACTCCGAGGCAAGGCGAATAATTTGTATATGTGTAAATCTGATGAATCATCACCAGCCTATAATAGTCCATTGCTGGACAAGCCTCTCCAATCGTAAGCATGTGTTTAGCTTCATTTCCGGTCACTCTCATTCAGCTGCTACCAGCTAACCTGCGAACATCGTCGTTCTACCTAGCCTTAAGGCTTCCTATAGATAACTGCGGATTTGTGGTCTCCGCTCATGATAACGTTTACCCCAATGGTCATGGGACTCATCATGGCCGGAGTATTGCCACTTCAGCTTGCTTATTCTTGCGAGCTATGTTGGCTCTCTGATTCTCGGTCGGATCACCTCATTCCGCATATACTACTAATATAAATAATAAAATACCTAAGAAGGGACTTTTAAAATGACCTAGTTGATAAAAAAATAATGGCCTTAAAAACATTTTAACACAACATTTTACTAAAGTTTTATCAGACAATCTGTAAATAATTGAGTGTGTTTAAATATAAGTTCTTCCCTAAAACGCATAACCCTAAAATATCGAAGATCTTGTGACAATTTGATAATATTTTATCGCCATTTGATTCATATTTTAATCAGTCAAATGAAGTCATTTGTTGTGATTTAATTATCAAGATAAGGCATTATTTTAAAATCACAGGAACGACTGTAATTAAGTATAGGTAGGTACAGGTACGTAGGTTTTCAGTAGTACATTAATATAAATAATTATTTTGTTATCATCGCAGTCGAAAATACGTCCACTGTTGGACATAGAAGTCCGCTAGGGATTGCCACAATTGTTCTTTTTTTTTCTGTAGGGTATCTCATAGCTGACCTTTGAGGTCATGACTATTTAACCGGTCAATATCCACAACTGTTCACATTCACATAATTTTATTTCTTTATCTACCTGGATAGAAGTAGCGACATGACCACAAATGTAAATAAATCTTCCGGGTACCGATTACACCAAGCATTTAACGTTATGACAGTTAATTAAAGTTCCTATTCCTTTACTGGGTTTTTGATTAGGACAAGGTAGTCAACATAAATACAAATGTTACAATAAGTAGGTACATTAGTTTTAAACATTAGGGATATGTTCAAACGATATTATTGTATAGTTTCCCTAGGGTAGCTCATTGTTCTGCATATATGGAGAACTGCCTTTGCCCGAACCTTCCATTTCGCGCTTCTTCTATCTATCTATTATATTATATATATGTTACGGCTAAAACCCGAAGTGCGGCTACACCTAGTTTTAGCCGGCTTAAACTAGATGCGGCTGGTAGCAGTTGGTTAGACTTGCCTAAATGGACCCTGGGACTCGCCGGCCGCTGCCGCGGCACCGCTCGCTTCGCTCGCTCGGCTCGTGCAGTGTGTTATGTAGTCACAGTTCTAACGTAACCTAACCAACCTTTCAGCCATTTTCATTTGCTACAACTAAATTTAACCAACTGCTACCGGTCGCACCTAGTTGTAGCCGGCTAAAACTAGGTGTAGCCGGCTAAAACTAAATGCAGCCGCACTTCGGGCTTTAGCCGTGACATATATATAATATATAAATTTCTTCACATCATTTCTTCATTCATCTTGGTTATTGCATCACGCATGAACGGCTGGACCGATTTCGCTCATTCTTTTTTTTGTGTTTAACAAACAGTTTTTTGTGTTTCTCAGGACAAGGTTTTACTAAAAACTAAGGTCACCAGCATCATTTTCCTTTATTTCAAATTAAACTCACCCTGTCGTTTTCATTCTCAGAACTAGTCGATTCCATAGCTCTGTTCGCTACCGACTTAGCTTCTTCCAACGAAGTCTGCAGCGCTAATGCAGACATTTCTGATGACTTCTGCAAATTAGCTGCTTCCATTAGCATTTTGTCCTTAGCCTGGTAGATAGTTGCTGTTTTCTCGTCTCCTGCTATTTTAATTTGTTCAGCTATACGGTCGCAACGATCCTGGGAAAAGAGCAAGGGAAAACTTGCATTAGCTGCGAAAATATCATTGAGGGATGATTGAGGTATCTAACTATCAGAAGAAAACGTTTTATGGATATTATCAGTGGTTTCACTCCTTTTCCAATGAATCGGCGATTAGCCAGATGGATATATAATATAAACAATGTAATTACAGCCACTTCAGCTTTTCCGTCAAAGTATTATTATGTTTAGTTATGTAATTTCTGATAATATTATTATGTAGGTAGGCACTTTGGACATGACGCGTTTGAGAAATCAAGATTGGTATAAATGGTTGTGACATGTGATTTTTTCGTCATATTATCCTCATTTCGCGAAATCTCGACTAAGGATGTTTGTTGAACATGACATTCAAGTCACGTACCTTATAATGTTCAATTTTGTGTTCAAGATGACTGGCGGCCGTGTCCAGTTGTTTCACAATAGATTTAAGCTGGATCCGCATATCTTCCAAATGCTGTGACCAACATACGCGGCAGAATTTCTAAAATAATTTTCTACGTCAGTAAATAATAATAAAAGACGAAAATAAAGAAATAATGGATGTTTTTATTTACCAATTTGCAATGATCGCATTGTGTGATATCAAAATTATCACAGACGCTCTTACAGTGCACACATCGGGTTCCGGCTGCGAACAAATCAACGTTCTGCGTAGGAGTTGTCACTGTTGGAGTGATCGGTGGCGTCCCTGGATTCTTTGACACCTGCCCATTCCCATTTTGAACGCCTACCAACTGTAGCAGTGAATCTATGTACAAATTAGACGGTAGATTCTCCATGAAGTTGGGGCCAAGCACTTGCACCCTCGTCCTACATATTGGGCAATCGAATATTATTAAATCTGAAAACAGTAAATATTATCACCTGTCACATTATTTATCATACATGGTTATTTCCAATATGGTGTGTAATTACTGTAATTAGTTACCGGCGATGTAGACAGATAGGCAGGCCATACAGAAAGTGTGTTGACACGGTAACATCTTTGGGTTGTGCAGCACTTCCAAACACAGTGAGCATTGTATCAGTTCTTTGATGCCGCCAGCTGATTCTCTGTGTGTGATGATTGGATTGCATTATTTCTGCACGTAAACGTAAATACAAGGCTAAATGAAACGATTGGACTTAATAATTGAGTCGGTTTTATCGGCTTTCAACTTAATAAAAACTCTGTATTGTGGGTATTGCAATTTTGGACATCGTGTCTCTCCTTTAGATTTTTATCTCATAATTATAAGGTAATGAAATTACCAATTCATCTAGCATTTAGTTCAGCGTTTCGCAGAACCTGCACTCGTTTAAGCTGTACCCACTTAATGGCTACGACAACGCAACGACATTCCACTTAGCTAAACTGTCTACTAGAACAAGACGTAATAAGATCGATGCATATAATTAATGTCTACGATATAAGTAGTACTCACTTTCTAGGTTTTGATTCTAGATTGAAATTGACTGTCCTCGATACGACTGACGGAGTATGTGACCTGAACAGGTGAGGGTTATCCTGAGGCTGTGTGGTTTGCGTGGACGGCGTGGGGGTTAACGGATACTTCCCATTCTCCTTCGTACTCTGCCAACGTTTGAGGGTGAAAAACGGTGGCCTTTTAACTTTTTCTGCCATTATACTTAGTACACTGTACACTTCAACATTCAATAATACACTGAAAACTAGCTCCGATAATTTTATCAATCATTATCAGAAAGGTAATTAAATTGTTATCTCCACTCTTTAAGATTTAAATTCGATTAAGATATATCGACTCATTTGATAAGATAGCACTGATTATTTTTGAAAACGTATTTATGTTTCCCCATATCAGGCTTAAAAATAAAAACAGCAATGTCCCGCGAAAGAATTTTCGTTCGAAATCGAAACCGGTGTAGGACGTAAGGTTTCGTTTTGTCTTGCAATAAAACAGAACATAAATTCCATTGATCCTCTTCAACGTTATTGTACTTTACGTATAGCAATTTTGAGAAAGTTATCAAAATAAATGTAGGCTTTTAGGTTGCCATATATTTTAGGGGGAGGCCGATGCATTATAACGGTGAAAACAAGTGAAGTAAATTCTGGCCCGAGGCTCCTTGCCGAATTTGGTCACATCTGCAAACCAGTCTGGTATTCTTTATTCGCGTACGCAATGTTTTTCTATTTTATTATTGTGTTAATCTGCTGTCGTTATTGTAATCCCGCTTGCGACTGGTTCATACATTTCTTGCTAACTTGAACAAGTCGCACTACTTGGTTAATAATAGGGGACAGTTTTATGTAGAAGCTCTCGAGTTTCTGGCAGGACTCAGGATTAACTAATTTTATACCTCTAAACTAAATTCTGCGTTGAAAGTAATATTTGGAGTTTAGCTTTATATTACCATCAGAATGGCCAAAGCCTCACATCATCACCCTAAAACAGTTCACTGCTGGAAATAGGCCTCTCCAATCGCACAGTATATGTACTAATTATTTTATTATTAATAAATCCTACTATTATTATATTTATATAATAATATTATATCCTACTAATATTATAAATGTGAATGTTTGTGAGGATGAATGGATGTTTATTATTCTTTCACGCAAAAACTACTTAACGGATTTGGGTGAACTTTGGCACACATATAGTTTATAACCTGGATTGACAGATATGATACTTTTTATCTCGATATTCACACGGGATAGAGACTTATGCGGGTGAAACCACGGGGCGCTGCTAGTGCTTAATAAATGAATAAACAGTAAATATTAGGGATAAGCTAACCGTGTTATGCAAAGTCCATTCGACAGATCAGGATGAGCGGCTTTGCGTCTGCGCAGCCATTCTGCCAATTACCTATAAGATCGCTTCTCTAAAGCGATATACGCTGCGTTCCGGTGTGTGTTTTGAACCATAACATCGTTTATAGTGTATAGAAAAGTACTCCTGGAATAAAACTGTACCATGTCATACTCATAATCCATCATGGTCTACTGTATGCCATCGAAATCTGTTCAGCTGTTAGAAGTGAAAGGTAACAGACAGGCAGACAGAATTACTTTCCCAAGTTTTGCGATACTAAAAAAAATACTACAGGTTATTTTTCTTTTATTATTACTTTTCAAAGAACTCTCCATTGGCGTCTATACACAGTTTCATATGTCTAAACCAATTTTCATAACACATTTTCTAATCCGCATCAGACACCTCTTCAATTCCCTTCTCAAATGCAGCCAGTGCATCTTCCGGTGATGACAACTGTTTTCCATTGAGTTGTTTTTTTTTATTTTGGGGAACAAAAATGATTAATCCATCCGTAATGATATCTTAAACGCGTCGAGACTAGCCTGCTTCAAATTTTGCTATCATGTCTTGGCACCATTCTACCCGAACCTCCTTCTGAGCCTGCGTTAGATTTTGCGGTACCACCGTGAAATTACCTTCCTTACCCGAAGATGCCCGTGTAGAATTCCATGCACACTTCCCGATCCAATCTGCTGTATATGCTGAACCTCTTCATATGTAATTCGCCTATTCTCTTAAATTAAATTTCATAGCCAGCACGTTTTTTTATGTAACAGCCGTTATAGGGCGGTCATTTCATTCTTCGTCCGCCAAAGTTACTCGGCTACGCATAAATTCCTTGAACCACTGGAAAACAGTCGCTTTAGAAGGGCTTTTGTCTATTAACACCATTCTCTCCAGTCTTTCAAACAATTCTTCTGATTTTAGTCAACATTTGAAATCGTACAAAATCATCGCGCGAAAATGGTCTCGTTGTAAATCCATTTTTCACTGGGACAGAGTGGACAGAGTAGGTATTTTGATTTTGCTCGAAAAAAGATGTGGAGGGAATTTCGAATTTAGAATGTTCCGTTTTTTTTGTAATAAATAGTCATAGTTTTAATTGACATCAAAACCAGCCATTATCCCATAGACAAAACTCTTAGTCGCAAAACTTTCTGAGTGATCTGTGTATAATATAAGTATGGATGGGTATTATGGGGTTAAATGTCAAATGCCAAATAATGTATAATACCCTTATAGGTCACTATATTTTCGAGCCGTTTGGGGTTGAAACCCTAGGGCCGTGGGGTCCGAGTGCTCACGGTCTGTTCAATGAAATCTCCAAACGACTGGTTGACACTTCCCGTGACCCAAGGGCTGGTTTTTACCTTGGCCAGCGGCTAAGCATTACCATACAACGTGGCAATGCGGCCAGTCTCTTGGGTACATTACCAGTCTACAGCGACGCGGAGGAATTTTGCGACGCCAAATTTTAGTTTAATTTTAGTTTAGTTTTAGTCTAATAGTTTTAGTTAGGTTAGGATATTATATTTTTTTAGTTTTGTCATACCTATTTGTGTTACAAAATATTATATATATTAAAAAAAAATCCAAATCGTTCCATAAATTATCTTTAAAATATATCCTTGCACATTATAGAAACTCGTATAGTTTAAAATTTCTGCATCGACAAAAAACGAAACAGTGTGCTGCTTATTAATATTATTTGTTAACAAAACAATGTCTTAAATAGTCAATTGGAACTTAAATGATTTAAACCGAACAGTCAGTATACAGGCTGATTTTAAATTATTAAATTTATTATTAAATTTTAATAATGATATATTTCTTGCAAATAAAAGGTGCTTATATTTTCAAAAGAAATGACCCCATTACAAATGTTGTTTATTCTCATTAGGAATTATATTACTTGCTTACTTTCTGGAAGATTACAAATTAATTAAAAATCTGCTTGTGGAAAATTTAATTTCTTGCATGAAAACCAATGCACATTCTTCGTCTCTAAGTTGTGTAAAGCTCATACAAAATCAAAATATTTCAACATAACATCACGCCTATAAGCCCCTAAGGGTTAGGCAGAGGTGTTCCTATACTACACCCGCATTTCGCCTTTTCAAAATATTTTATTTCACATAAACCTACAGGGCACTTATGAAACGTCAGAAGTCATAAGCCAGGTGCACGGTTCCAATTGGTCGTGTCCTATGGAGAAGAGCCGGCAATAAACTCCACGGTTACTCTTTCAAAAATAAATGGCTTTTACAATGTTGTCAAATTACAGTGTTAATAGGTATGGGAAGACAGTGTAGGCCAATCAGGCAATAAGGTTCTGATAGTTAATTGATTCAGGCGTGACCTTGCGGAAATCCATGTGGATATATTTAGTAACCTGTTCCGCTTAGCTATTTCTAAAGAGTCTTAAAAAGACCAAGAAATAAATCTTTTCATAAGATTTCTTTCAGGGTCTTTTTAAGACTCTGAAATATATCCACATCATCATTTTTCAATAAGGTTCTTTCAATAAGACATCTCTTATACGAATGTAATAGATCCTCTATTAAGACCACTGCACTCTGCAGCGTACATTAAGTGCCTTGTGAGTGAGTAATAGAAAAACTGACGAAGTGCGTGTCGGACCATGCTCAATGAAGGGTTCCGTAGTTGGGATGAATTTATCTCAAAAACAAACTTCACATTGTACTTTAAAAACATGTTCTCTCATACATTCCAACTGCAAATGTAAGTGTGTACGCACAATATTGAGAAAATTTACCATGTTATTTTAAAACCATAGACTTCTTTGGTTTTCTTGTAATCTATGAGTAAAGAATCATTCTCCGTATTTTTTTCAAAATTTTAGGCTGAGTAGTTTCGAAGACAAGAGGGGTCAATTTTCATAATATTTTTAAAATATTTTTTAAAGTATTTATAAGTACCATAATTATTTTAAAAAAAATTGAGATCCTCACAACAAGCCCTTTTATAAATTAATATGTGTACCAAATTTCAACTAAATTGGTCCTGTAGATTCGGAGAAAATTGGCTGTGACGGACGGACAGACAGACACACGATTGATCCTATAAGGCTTCCGTTTTATTTCTTTTGAGGAACGAAACCCTAAAAGTAGCAAAAAATTACTGTATCAAGGGGCAAACCTCTAACGAAAACAAACACTTAAGAAAATTGGAGAAATTGCCAACTGGAATCATGATTCATGAAGATATTATTATAATTAATGCTAATTCAAGAATAAAATATATTTCAGTTTTAATTTTTTTTTAAATGTTTTTCTGAAGGCATATATTTATGACATAAAGCATTTAGGTACCCTGCCAGTTTTGTTCAGATTTTCAATATTTATTTATCTATTTATTTAAACTTTTCACAACCAAAGAGATACAAAGGCGGACTTAATGCCTTAGGCATTCTCTACCAGTCAACCAAGGGTGGTGAAGAGATTGGATGGCATGTGCTCTGTTTGCGAGGAACAAAGAAAAAAAAAACCAAAATATTTTCCTACCAAGAAAAAACCATGGAAAGTTTTCATAAAAATAAAATTACCGGAGAAGCGCACGAAGATGTTCACAAGTAGCACTTAAGTGAACCGTAATGCAACATTAATTTTTAAGTAGGTATATCTAGAAAGTCCTTGTAAGACTACATCTGAACAGGAAATAAGTAGGCAGGTGTTTTCATACCACACTCGTAGTAGGTACATAAATGACGTATATTGTCTTCAAATTGGCGGTTCACCAGATCTCTCAGTTTCATCTTCCTGCAGATGCTTGGACATACGTGATATGACTGTATTATAATATATTGTTTTATACAAAAATATATAAAATATGCGCGTTTTCCTTATTCAAATGTCCTGTCCAAGACAGTATTGCTTGACAAGACTTTGTTTACATAATAAAAACTGGAAATTTGTTTGCTGAGCTGCTTCAACCATTCTTGGACATCATTGTTTTCTCTTTCACGAGTTTCAGGACTATTTAAAGTCAGGTAATAGAATATTGTTATACAAGGGGCTAAAATAACCCATTCTATCGAGATAATTTTACTACCGAGCTTTAGCAAGGGCGTAAATAGAAACCGAGTCAACGCCGTGTGTTAGATACACTCTAGTTTTTACTACGATTGCGAGAAAATAAAATAATCCAATACAATATTCAATAGTTTATTTTATTTATAAATATACAATTTGTTCAATCAGAATTTTTACGGAAACTTTTTATCCCGGTATGCGGTAGTACGTTTCCATGGGATAGTTTCCGACGCCATACGAGCGAAGCCGCGGGAAAAAGCTAGTTTTACATAAGAATAAAGACTTTTTCGTTTTGTAGGCTCATTAATAATAGAAAAAAAAATAAAAGAAATTACTTTGTCCCCTAGAGCAAGATATGCTATTTCTTCCCCGCTTTGGTACGCTACAATAACAGACTTTTTGAGCTAGAGGAGTGAAAATTACTTTTTAAGCAAATTGACTAGTAACTTAAAATTTCCGTTTAATCAAATCAACAACTGTCATTATTTGACAGTTGCACGAAATGGCTACCTATAAGCACGGTAAAGTGACGTAAGTATGTCAATTTGATTAATAATTAATTTCCCTGACTTCACATAGCTATTTTATCCTGGCATGAAATCTACTAACAAAACAATTTCTTGCTTCTAAATTCAGTCACATAAATCATTCATGCTTAATCGTTTATGCTAAAAAATTCTAGCCTTTGGCTTTACAATGTCTGCGCTGGCGCCTTGTCATTGCCGAGTATCGTTTAAAAAAGTATTGTGATCAGTCTCTTTTCCCTTTGGTCATGAGCTGAATTCAAAACAAATCTTATTTGCTAACAGCATGTTGATGACCTGTGAGCTCACTGTAACTTACGGACTTGACTTCATAAGGAAAAGGATTAACTTCAGGCGTAAGCGCAACGTGGTTTCTATTGAGAAATGAGTTGTTATACAGGGTGAAGGTTTGTTCTAAGTCGAAACTTTATGCCAGTTATCAAAGCTGTCGATAGAATGCGTAAATAACGGCTATGTGATGGGTGTTTTACATCATGTATGTCGCATAAACGGATCGTTAACAGTTAATTTCTTTTTGGAGAAGTCTAATAAATGAAAATGTTACTTCGTTCAACCAATAACGATGAGAATGGTGGTGAGAAACGAGCATAAAAACAACTTTCAAAAAATTCTGAACTGTCAGAGCTATTCAATTTCTCTCTACAGCTCTCTTATTTTTAATTGCATTTTGTTAAGAAAACAGTGAAACTGTCTTCAGTCGAGGCTCTATATCCAAACAATACCTCTACATCGTGTAAAATACGCAATTGCCTGGCACCGATTCTCTGACAAGACAATACAACGCACACAATATTGAACTATTTGGCTGTTTCTACGGGATCTTCAACTCGTTGTTATTAAAATGCTCGTATTTCATGAAAGATACTTCCTGAGAAATCTAGGTCATGAACAACGCGCCCTGGTCATGTGCATACAAATTTAGCTTTCCGAGTTTCACCCCGGACTAGAATGCGGGCCAAATTAATTACCATGACAATGAAGCTGTAAAATACATTATTTATATACAGGGTGCGAGAACTCGAGTTTCTACTTACATTTGTGTACATTAACGACATTGAATCTAATAACAATGCGTGATAAGTATATGGTGTCGTTTATTGCAATTAATTTTAGACTTAAAGCTCACTTGAACATGACATTGGACATTGACATTGTAACGAAAGACATAATAAAAATAATATCAAGTACTAATTAATTAAGTTGATTATCTTAATACTTTGATTATAACAATGACGAAAACATCGCTGTTAATATCAGATTGACAAACAAAAAACGATTCGATAGAAAAAATGTGAATTATTTAATCGGATTTTAAATGCGTATAAATTTTGTAATACGTATGCTTTCCTTGACGCAACAATACAACATTGAGGGTAATTTTGCCTAGCCTACATTTTGCCCATACAAATGTGGTTAGATGTACTACTCCTAAGACAAACGACAATAGTTTATATAAACATCATGCCAAAACGTTTGTCGAAGAACGTTCTCGTTCCATTTTTCTTTACCCTATGTCTTCACCGCAGCATTGCTCTGATAAATGAGGTGTGGTCCACTTAGGAATCGCGGCCTAAAATCATAATTGTGCAAGTTTATGCAATTTACATAATTGGACCCCTGCACGATATGTTCCGGCCCGATTCTGTAGTACAATATTATGTCGACAACACTTTGATTACCTATGTATGATCATTATCTTGTACACACAGGTCTATTATTTTCTTTGTTTTTGCTTTCATTGTTGTTTTTTTAGAGTTCCTCAAAAGGAAAAACGAATCCCTATAGGATCACTTCGTTGTTCGTCCGGCAGTCTGTCAAGACCCTTTTTATCAGGAACGCGTGGAGGTGTCAAATTGAAATTAATATCAAATACGTAGATCTATGTTCTCTTGGAGCTTTAAAAAAACAAGCTGCAAGCAAGCAAGTGGAGGCAATAAAAAAATACGGCCATTTATGTGACATATTTTGGTACTCGCAAATAAATCAAAACCTACTTTCCGTTCGTTGACCTAGAATCATGAGGCAAAGAGCAAGATCTCGCAGCACAAGTAAAGGAAGAAGTCCGAAAATTGTTAATTTATAGCTATATTACATTTTTTTTTGCGATTACAAACTTACTTTTGCCGTCGAAGAATTGACCGTGACGTATATCGATGTATGGGAGAACATGTTTCTCAACTACAAAGTTAAGTTTGTTTTTGGCATAAATTCATCCCAACTACGGAATCCTTCTTTGTGCGTGGTCCGACACGCACTTAGCCAGTTTTTTTGTGTGTAATCGGAAACTAGTTTGATTACGGACCTATTCTTTGGGCCATTAGCAGTAACAGTGCCGATAAGATTAATCTCTCGTTTGAGGAAAGATATTTGAGTTCCTGTGTCGTCCTCGAGTTTGTATTGTATAGGACTATCAAAAACTTGTGACGTTTATTTCTATCGATCTTGTCTGAATATGATTTTGCTCCTTCAATGCAAATGATTTCCTCTTACTAGCTATCTCCTTCATCCTAACATTTTCTGGCACACTAAAAGGATATATTTTGCTTTTAATATTATCATGGGTTCATTAATCTCGTATATCCTTTATCCGGGTCAGTTACTGTTGTGACCTCCGCAACCCTTGGGAAATCAGTTGTTTGTTGTCCATTTACATCGTATGTAGGTACGATTAGTATGATATTTTTGATGATGTTGGCGAATCCATCGTTATGAGACTAGGTCCGTAAGCTATCCCAGATAGATCTTGAGTTCTTGAGTGACTCTTGATATGTATAAAATACATAACGTCATGCCTTGTTTGCCCCGAAGTATTACCTATAGTATATTATATGGGGCGAGCCTATTGCCATCAATCGAGCATAAATTAAGACTGCGTGCTGCTACTGAGAAATTCTAGATACAAAACCCAATAATATTTTGCCCGACCTGGGAATTGCACCCAAGACCTCATGCTCAGCAGTAACGCTTGCGACCACTAAAACAACGAGGTAGTCATGATAATTATATACATACATACATACATAAACTCACGTCTAAAAAGAAAAAAGAAGAGAAAAAGAGAATGAAAAGAAAGCGAAAAGAAAGAAAGAAGAAAGATTATGTAAGGATCGTAGTCGGTGGCGTTCTATAGTTTCTGCCTACTCCCATGGGAAGAAGGCGTGAGTTTATGATAATTATATGGTTTAGTATAAACGACGAAGATGTTAGTGAGAGCAAAGTTATAAGCATTTTCACTATCTTCATCAACATTTTGGTCCGTAATCATGAAATCACCCACTATTAGATATCGATCGGCTTTTTTCCTTTCTATCATACTTTCTGGTTTCATGCGTCCCTCTTCCTCGTCTAATTGCTTCCCGCGACTTTGACGATATCATCAGCCCAACGTGCTTTTGGCAATGGTCATCGGAAAATGCTTATACAGCGTGACTTGCTAAGTATTTCGAATATGGCATATTGGTATTCACTTTGTAATAGATAACTAGATAAATATATTTTGTTATACGTACCAAGAATGTGTTATGAAATTAAATACCTGATTGCGTAGCTACTTAAACAAAGAAAGATTTACCCGGTGTATTTTCTAATCCTGATAAAGGTATATTGATACTTTTGATAGTATTATTATAACAGAAGGTGCAGTATTGATATGGTAATAGATACAATCAACCTTCGGAAATCCCGAATGAAAGACTCATTAAATTTGTCTTTTGAAGAAGTATAGACCACTTAGCCGATAATTCAGGAATATATAAACAAAGCATATTATTATTTATTATCTTAAATATTATTTAGGTACCAACGTCTACAGGAGACGATGAAGGTGATGATGCTCTAGCTAGATGTAAAGATATGATTAATAAATTGACTAAATTAGAATTTTGTCTCTTCAAAAATAAATCGGTGAACGCAAACTTCACGCGCGTGTTAAGGGCTGGTTGGCATCAGATTCACTTACAGTGTGTGCTACCCATTAAGAAACGAAGCAGGAAAAGGAACACCGCTAACCCAGTGGCCAACTGACGAGGCGACGTCGAACGATTACACCCGCCCGAGCCTCCATTCCGTACCGGTATCGCCGCGCCAGCGCTCGCAACCAGATACTTAACTGACTCTCATTACTAAACACATCGCCACTAAACAACCGACCTTATGACGGGCCAGCCATAAGCGATGAGGACCCACCTGTCACCCCGGGGTGCTACGCTCCATTGTTTGACAATGCGGAAAGCGGGGGACGCGCCGCGCATCACAATTAGCAAAGAGAGTTTCGGCGACATGTGAATACAAAGTCGTCGTCGATATTGCGGCACTCGAAGAAAATACAGACGTCCCAGGACTCGAGGACGAACGTGACGCACCAACTCACTTCAGCTGTCGATACCAAAAAGAAATTCGTCGCGGATTATATCAAAGGAGGACGCATTTTCGTGGAACAGTGTTTGTTATGCGCAACCGTGCCCGAAAGTTAGCGAAATTTTGGCAACGACACAGCAAGACCGACGCCTGCGCAGCTGACCTGCTATCAGCCAAACATCCTGCGATGATCGCAGGAAAAGGACATTTATTTGTACAGTGTGATTGATAGTGAACGATAGTTCTGCAAGGACAACAAACAATACCTCGTGAGGTGCATCGATGAACGTTTATCTTCGAAACAGTTGTGATATTGAGGTGAGTTTAATTAAATTGCGTTACAGAATAATTTCTCAATTATCATCTAAGTTTGTACATAGGTTTTATCACATACTAGTGATTTAAATGCGGCCTCAATTAATTCCTGTTTCAAGTGTCACAGCAGGTGCGCTTTTAGAATCGTCCTGGTTTATAATTGTAATCTATCACTGTTTCAACTCATTCATCAATTCGGTGCCGATTCATTAAAACATCATTGGCTGCGAGTGTTTTATCACACGTACCGCGAATTAATGAATAGTAACGATTTATAACTGTGTTAATGAACGAATTTAATCTATATTAGCTTTACGCACTGTCTATATAACAAGCCACTAGAAATATGAATTATTTATGTCTTCAAAAATTAAGATATAATTAGGTGTGCAAAATGGACCTAGTTAAGATTTTTTACAGCAACTTTTTTGTAATCTAATTTGAAAATGACGTGTGCCTAGACAGCGTGTTACTAGAAATAATAACAGTTCATTCAACTTCATCTACATAGACTGTAAAGAATTCAGTTTTTTAACCCGAAGCTCGTATTAAGTGATCTTCACGAAGCAGTTTCAATTCAACTTAATTGGAAATTGGAGAAATATTAATAAAATTTATATGATGAGATAGAAGATACGATAGGCGTGGAGCAGATGCGAATACTAAATAATGAAGTCGAATGTAGCTGCAACTGTTTCCATGTAAAAGGTTATAAAAATCATTGCATTGTAATATTCCCATCGAATCCATATATCTAAAGTGGGTCATCAGTTCATAATAATATGTAGTGTTGCCAAACCACAGCGGCACTAAATAAGATCGGGCCATATATTATAAGAGTCATGCCGGTGCTATAAAACGGTTCACGAGTTAAAACAATAACACATTTGCCAGAGATGAAATGTGGTGATTTGGACCACAACGAGCTTAACTCTGCAAAGGTTTGAAGTACGAAGTCGAACTAGATATTCTTTAGGTCACCCTAACCTAGATCCTACAGATGAAGAAAATACACCTGTGTTTTAAACTGTCTTTGTGTGGTCCGTTAATGTTTCTTAAGTAAATATAAGAAGAGTAAGCAGCATTTACATCAGTATTCATAAAATAATAAGTACGTACGGCAACCGCAATGAACCAGCGAAATGAGATGATTACGATAGTACAATATTTTTCGAATCCATGGTAAACAGTAATCAAGATCATATTAACCCTTTAAAGGAACTTGACAATCAGGTTCATACAATATTGTGTAGATTACCCGAAAGGTCTTCACAATCGAAATTTTTAATCAATAGGTATTTCTTTTTCATTTTGATTATCTCAAAGCTGATTTTTTTTAAAAATTATGATGCCTGTATTCTACAGTCATTTCAAAATTGTGAACTTAACCTGTCAGTATATTTGCTTTAGCATAATCAATCAATGTTGATTGCAAACTAAAAACAGAACAGTCTTATTGGACAAATTAAATGTAGGTACAAATAATTGGAGACGTCAGTCGTCAATATAACATTATGGCGTCAAAGAAACATGATTTCATTTATATAGCAAATAGCTCACATTCCTCAGCCAATTATGATGTAATCTAACGTAACATAACAGTAAGCTTGAACACATTCATCAAGTTATGGCGGAAGGTGTAATTTCAATAGCGGTGTCTTGATCTACGTTACTTTGCCATCGTCATTAGGAGTTATTGACATTTGAAACAATATAAAAAGCAACAAATATTAATTCACCGTAACCGAACATACTGATAATGTAACTGGCCAAGTGCGTATCAGACTCGCACACGAAGGGTTCCGTACCATCGTACAATATATAACACTACATTTGAAATCGGATTAGTACTTACCCCCTACATCTAAACTTACAAATTTTACCGGGTTCCGTTTGGCACCTACGGATACGGAACCCTAAAAAGAATCGGACTGATAAATTAAGGACATCAACAGAAATGACTAATACAAGAGAGATAGGTATCAAAATTACCGGTTATAAATGGAAACCAATAAAAAAACCGTTTAAAATAAATAACAAACTAGACTTAGCTTTCAAAGCTAGAAGACTAGACAAAACAATACGTGATTGATCACTATAATTAGTGCAGTTACAGACAAAAGCTTTGCACATTCAAGATCAGATTAAGAACCGATTTTTAACGTGAAAGTATCGATTGAATGCTTAATGAATTCCTGATGACAATTCGATACATTATGGATTCGATTGACCGTAGGACACGACCAGTACTCGACAGTTCTGAATTGAGATACGTGCCATGAATAGGAAAAGTGTTAATAATATCCACATCATCAAAAAAGGTGATCGATTAGAAAACATAGATAGTGCTGATAGCTTTAGTTCAAATGAAGCAGCAACAGGAAATGAGCAATATAACCTTGCAAGCCTTGCAACTGTTAAACATAAAACTATTTGCAAAAGATTTAACACTTAATAGATGTTTGCGTTAACAGGTGCTACTAATTAGGAATTTTGTTCCTCTGGTGGTAGCGCAGAAGCAACAAGAATTATGCGAAACGCAACAGCTACTTACGATTAAAAAAGAAACTTGTGTGTTTAGAATTTATTAAAGTTATAAAAACATTTGCACTTCAGCAGCAGACTGTAAGCAATTATTTTCCACAAGCCTTTACTAAGATATAAAATCCTTAAAGCGTCAAAGTTAGAGCAATTATGGGAATATTTATGCGACATTATCAATGGTAGTTGAAGATGCAAGGTTTAATATGAAGTTTACGATCACTGACAGGTTCACTGAGATCGAATCATAATAAAGGTGTTTAGCACAATCGTTTCCATCAAACTTGTCGTAGATTTATAATCGATTGTCGCATTGAACCGGTCGTCCGATCTGTAGACCTGCTCTGGGATATTATGCGGGTTCAGGCAATCAACTCACTTGACCTGTATTACATACAACTAGTTAGTTGAACGCGTTAACAGGTTTGATCCTTGTCAAACATTACTCAGTGCCCCGTGCCCCGGGATTGTTACTAGTTTGGAGAGTAGTTTTTAAAAGAATTAAAGTAACTTCATTGAATTGGAAGAGGTAGGAGAATGAATAAAGTAGATTACTTACTTAACTAAAACGATTAAATTATCAATATTTTGTTCTATATATCATATTTTTTATTCACAATAATATAACAAATCGACAACACGAAATTAATTACATACTTTCGAAAAAAAATACTACTACTTAGTCCAAATCCAAAACAAGTGATTCTTCTTCTTTAAAGTATTTTTCATTGTAAACCTTTTTAAATTCTAATGCACACGGTACGATCACTTCGTAAAATAATGGTGGCACATTTTCGAACACAGGTTTATAGCCATGTATTGTAATTTTAAATGTAAAATGTACCAAGTCTTCGAATGGTTTTTGGGTAACTGACAAAAATTCTCTTGAACAAGAATTCACTGTAAACTGCACACTTCTTGATGCAGGCACTGTAGTTTCCATAGGGTTCACGTTAAATATTTTTTTCATTTTAGTAGTCAATTTAATTTTAATAGTAGCATGATACACCTTGTGATGGTTAGTGATTACGAAATGATCTTCGATATAACCATGTGTAATTGGTGAGTTGGACATATCTAATATTTCAGGATGTATATTTATTGGATGCGGAAGGACCTCTGCGAAAACTTTTAAGGTTTTCGTCATAATCAATTTTTCGGTTTCTGGTTCCAGGAATTCTAACTCATAGTAACTATTGTGATAGCCACTGCGTTCATTTTTAGTAAAATATACCGGAATTTTTACTTTTTCGTACGGTTTCAAGTACAAATAAGTAGACTCGAATATAAATGTGTCTAAAGCGAGCTCAATAATGCTTTTGACCATAAAATCCATTGATTCGACGATATTTATTGATTCTGATTCGTTTTCGATTTTCGCCAAAGATATTATTGTCTTAGTATCGTCATCCATGTCTATATCTCTTTCTTCGATACTTTCAGTATTCAGTCCACTTGCATGCATAGAGAGACCCATATTTGATTCTTTAGATAAATCAATTAGTCGTTTATAAATATGCAAGTGATAAGAGTAGGGATTCTTAACAGAAATTTTCACATATGCAGTTGAATACTTACCATTCCTTTTTATATGCCAAGGGTAAACAGGCGGCATTGTTACCGTTTCGGAAACTATTACAGTATGTATTTTTGAAAATGCGCTGGTGATTGGGATACACAAAGCTTCTGGAGGAACATCGTCACAAACATCACGTCCAACTTTAAAATATAACCCCGAATTTAATTCTGCCTGATCTTTGAGTCTAAATATTAATTTGAATACAGCAGGTATACCAGGATATAGTCGCTTTGGAATAGCGGGTAATATCTTTGTTGTTAAAAATTTAGAATTGTCCATAATACTTTTAAATCTAATGTGCATGTATTCACCTGCACAGTTTATCACCGTGAAATTAACAAATTGTTGTTCTAAAGTGTTGTTGGTCAGAATAATCGGCGTCGGAGTACATACCACTGATGATGTGGGTTTTAAACATTGCCACTCTTCTATGACACTTTTCAACGGTGCTTCCGAGCCGGATAATTGGGATTTATAACTCATTCCACAGTATTGCGACCCGAGAGGAGAAACTAACTTGTGAGGATTTGTATAAATAGCCGCAGGTAAATGTGACTCTGGCTCTACTTGTACCTCCACGTCCACTTTCAAAGGCGCGGGCAAGGGTTCCATCGTCATAATTTGTTGAGATGCAGATGAAATGGTGGTGTTGGGATGAAGAGTTTCTACCTCTTCTTCTGTTTCTGTTGGTATATGAATTTCAGAAACGAGTTCAGGAATGTTTCTTTTCTTCCGATCAGCTTCCATTTTACGCCACTTGTTTGCTGTCCTACACAAACCGGAGGTTAATTCAAACGGAGATGGTCTAGTGGATTGTATATACAACTTGTCTATTATCATTTTCTTTCGCAAACGTGCACCTTGTATTCTTTGTTTGCAGTCGGTGGCTGCTACGTGTAAGCGTTGTACTAATTCTTCCCATCTTGGCAAGCATCGAAAATCTATCTTGTGTTTGGCTTCTAGTGATTTTATTAAATCCTCCACATTGATGTCATAGTCATTATTACCCCTGATACGTATATGAGTGCACTTTTTGGATAACATCGTGAAATCAAAAACATTTATTTTTGTTTACGAGATAAAATGTTTGTGGTGTATTTTGACGTCTCTGATTGTCATTGTCTTATTTGATAGGTTGCTTTTTTTATTATGACTGAGGTTATTACACTATTACTCACAAAATAAATCCAATAGCCAGTACAAATCTGAATACAGGAATAATTGTAAAAGTTAAATATCTACTAATAATTTCCACAGGTAGGCGATGGATGCATCAGTTCCCCGAGTACTACTAAGCATAGCATTAGCTGCTTTGCTGCCGATGGCTTCTCTGAACAGCCATGATGGCGTGGCCGAAGAGAACATACCGCACTCCCGGCAGAAGAGAATCCTCTGGATCACGAACGATGGCCGCTTGGCGTTGCCACCCGGTACTACAATGACCATCACACCGTCACTGTCGATGCCGTTTGTAAGGCATCCACCGAAAGGATTCTTGTCTAATATGACCGTCAGTTTCCCCTTTACAAGTAAGTGCCATTTTCTGATACGTTTTCAGCCCTCAATGTTTTAAATTCTTTACATTGGGTATTAATTTACGAGTTTTTGTCCGTTTTTCCATACAAAAACTGTCAAACGTCAATGTTATTCCTCAGATAAAGATCAGGCGTAAAAATCTGCTCTAGATCAGTTAAAATTCAACATTTAAAAAATACTTCGTGGATACTTGTATCTATCTATTGCAGTTTAAGTAACCTTATATTTTTGTCATTTCTGTGCTTTATGATCGAGATATATTATTTTAATAATTTGCAGGTACGCTAGAATACCGTTTGGAATTTAAGAGTCAGTACTTTCAGGTCTACTAGAATTTGAAGTAGAGCAGTCAGAGTAGTTGAAAGTAATACAAAATAACATAGTATCTCCTAGTTATTATCATTACTTAATATTTTAATTTGGAAAATCTTAATCAGTTTTTCCAAATTATTTACAATCAACAACTATTTGGTATTTGTCAAAAATAACACGTATTTAATTAGAGGTAGTTTAGATCACACTCATTAAGTTACATACCTACTAATGTTTGTAACAAATTAGATAGTATGTAGATTGAGAATAATTGTAAAACATAGCGTTAACGTATTGAAAGAGTAAACTAAAGTTCGTTTTTTAATCCCAGATACTAATTTGACAGGCGCAAATGTCAAACTCCAAATTGAAAAAAAAAAAAAAAAAAAAATCACTTGAAGCGTCAAATTAGTCTCTGGGATTAAAAACCGAACTTAAAAGGTGATGTTCATGTGGTTCCAGTTAATGATGTTTTCATAGAATTAAGAAACAGTTAAATTCATTAGCGAAGAAGTCAACACAAAAGTAGATACTTCCAAAACTGGTGTTAAAACTTTTAACTATTTCCCCTCATTCATTAAGTCGTGATATATTCTATGGCTTAGCTAAAGATTGCTTTAGTATACTTAACACTTTTACTTTTAATAGTATGATAACAACAATTGAGATTCACGATAGGTACATTTAACATCGGCGATCGGCAACCGAACGCAAAGAGTCGCGAGAACGCGATGCAGCATTCATGCAGTCGTTGGAGCTAAAAGTATCGTGTCTATCATGCTTGGTCTAATTACTTTTGATGAATGAGGGGGTAGATATTTAAACTAATATTTTGTTAACAACGAAGACTATTTGAGTACTAAGTTTATTTTATGAATTTCAGTCGACTTTGACAAGCTCGGTTTGACGGACAATGAAAATCCTTACGGAGCATTCCCGCCCATCTTGGCCCGATCTATGGGAAGAGCGGCAGTTTCTATGATGGCGGATTATGTAGGACAGTACTTAGACCGGAGACGAGGCAAGCGGTCCACGGGAGAAAATGTCACTCCTGATGTTGAAAAGGCAATACTTGACAGATTGCATGGAGGAGAGAGGTAAAGTACATGATGCATAATAATTTCTCAAAGCTAACAATCGTTGTCTTCAACTTTTTAATAAATGACAGTCTTTTTATGCAAATCTTGGAAGATTTAACAACGGACGATTTTTTACCAATAGGGATAAAGTAACAAAGGTACTGAAGAAGGGACCACACACGAAAGCCCTTCGCACGTAGTTCTGTGGGTCTCAAACCACGTGGAGGCCAACCTCCATGTTAGTTGACCGCTACTGTTGCTAGACACAGTAGCGGTTAACTTATTGGCCGTCACTTTCACCTTCACGTTGATGAATACATCAGGAATTCTACTCACGAAGGATAGTTGGCCACGAACGCAGGAAGTCACCGCTAAAAGGTGTTTGAAATTCTTTATGTGATTCGAAAACCGGCGCCAATTACGTAAGGAATCAAAGAATTGGAGTAAACAATAAATTGCTTCAACCTTGTTTTAGGAATTTGTTACGTCTATTAGAACATTTCGCGTGGTTCAATAAACAATAGGTTTCGTTGATGTTTTCTTTTCTGATAGCATCATATTTTATTTGGCGGAGTCTTAAATAGTCACAGATGTAGATAAGTCTATTACATATTTTTGCGAATCAGTTGTGATTGGTTCGTTTTGAAAGAAGTCTTTGTTATACATTAATTTTTAGATAAATATCAGACAAGCAAGAACGTCTGGTTAGAATTTTTTTCCAATAAAAATTAAATGTTTCGATGACTACGACACTTTAAAGAGAGACCATTTTTTTTCAGAGCAATATTGTATGGAATAGCCGAGGATATGTTCGCAAACTTCGGGCTAGATGGAAAAGAGTGTCTTTTACGAGCTATTTGCGAAATCCAGTCGCACCCACTCCAGAACTTTGGTCTTCTCGGGGAAATTATGAAGCTGTTCTTTACGTACGTATTTTTTATTCCCATAGATTTAAAGAACTCTGTATACGATTTTCCATGTTTACATTTCTTCTGCAACGTGTGTGCAAAATTGGAAACATTATGGCCGGTATTTCCTAAGATAAGGTCAGTTCAGTGAGTGCCAGTGTGGAACCGGATGCGGCTATATCGGTATTAGATACGACGTCTATCCAGTTGTAGATTTACTCGTATCTAGCCAACATTCTAATGTTTACGGGCTTTCAACTTTTAACTACTAATGACGAATGTCATTGATAGGTTTTCAAGCAAGCATGAATATTAAAGGCGACGGATTAACGCGGTCTGCAAGATTTAGAGAGAACGCTTTTTTATTTGTTTTTAATTACCTGTCTGGTACCATGTGCCCGATAGGATTTACCGTCGGCAAAATTGTATAACTTCCATACAAACTTTCTTCTCCTACTTAACCCCTTTAGGCGATGGATTTTCAAAAATCCTTCCTTAGTGCTCACTTTAATTAACCTCACCTTAAAAAAAACAGCTTTCGCGATATCTGGTTTGGCCCCATAGTAAAAGTTGTTCATAATGATGATTACAATGACCCCTTAAGAGATTTTCAGTTTTTGCATATAGATACACATTGTATAAGAAGCTCCAGTGCAAAATTTCATGCTTCTAGACCGACCAGTTTAGACTGTGCGTTGTTTCTCATTTAATAAATCAATAAATTGAGGATTTTTATTATTTATTTATTTGGTACCTCAACGACTTACTCACTTAAACATACACATACAAAAATCACATACAGTTTTAGGTATTGTGAACTCGTCACTTACAGAAGTGCACAGCACTAGCAGATAACTAATTCATGGGTGCTGTGCTACCAAGGTTAGTACGACTTGCAGTTGTGGCAAAGGTAATGGTCTCGCGACCAGATCGAATAGTTTTCTGTCGAGGTACAGCTATACTTAATTCCGCCAAAAGATCGGGAACATTTAGTAAACGTTAGAACATTTAGTTAAGTTAGCGATTTTATAAAGAAGGATTTGGTCTGTCACGTCTCTTCGGTGTTCAAGAGTGCATATTTTAAAATGAATGAGCCTTTGACCATAAGAAGAATCTCGTGGACAGCTAGAGCTTCTAAAGCGAAGGTAGATTCTGGTGAAGCTTCTTTGGATACGTTCAATCCTGTTTACGTGAACACGGTAAGTAGGGTTCTAAACTGGAGATGCATAGTCCAGTAGGCTTCTCACAAGAGTATTGAAGAGCACCTATAGGGTAGAGATGGACTGGAAATCCCGACATATTCTTTTTACAAAGCCAGACATTTTTGCAGCTTTGGCAGTGATATTATTAATGTGGTTGACAAATGTGAGTTTAGAGTCGAGCTGGACTCCTAGGTCACGAATCGTGTTACAAGAATGTCTTTTTATAAATGTTATTTCTCTTTCTAGGCCCAGCAAGTCCCCATACGCGAGTCTCCTAGATGAATACGTGGAGGCCCAGAAGGCAGGGCAAGCGGGGGGCGAATGTTGGCCTTATTACAGGCTATGTCCCAAGAGTATCTTCCAATCTTCGAACAAATATTCGTGAGTAAAGCAAATAAATATTTTTATGAGCTGTATTAGTTTGACCTTTATTGTATTATCGATCTTGTGCCCTTGGAGTTAGATGTTTCAAGTCAAGTAAATTTTTTAGGCTACAAAATTCTAGGTGTAATTTTTTTAAGTAACAAAAAGTCTAAGCTTGTACGCAATTTACAGGAAAAATGCAGAAGACTTACACAGGCGGCAAGAACACGAAGACGTCGATGAAAACAAAATAGAAGATATACAGGCGATGTAGAACAATTTAGTGATGTTGAAACTTCGGCTCATAGAGCCGGCAACAGAATCCCAAATGTAGTGGTAGTTCCGACCAAAGCTCTTTGTAATTAGACTTGTACTAAAATTTATTTATTTTTATGTCTAAGTGCCATTCCATTAGGGCACGGGAAAGACACACAACGATCAAACGGGTTTCATCCAACAACATCACGCTAAATGCTAGCATACAAAATGAAAATTTGAAAATGGAACGTTGTATTGATCGTTGCCTGTCTGCGCGTGCTTTTAATTTGTTTAGTTGAATTATTTCGATTTTCTTTTGAATTTCTTAGAGTGTAATTTATCCTAATTGTTTGATTAATTCTATTTTACTTATTAATGTTATTTTGCTCATCTTTGTTGTCACTGTTGTATTAAGTTAAGAAACACGTGAGTCTAAAGTAGCTAGTGATTTTGTAAATTTTAATGTATTTATAGTTGTTAAGTAATATAGTTCATTATTCTAAATGATTGCATTTTTACATTCCCCTTTTCGGATTTGCTCAAAATTCATTAAAAACTTTTGCAGAAGAAACTAAACAAACCACAAAACTAAAAGCTTCTAGTCAATTTCAACAATAAACATCGTGAAATTACGACTGTACAACTAAACCTCACCTATAATTCAGAAACCACACAACCATTCCTTTTCCAAACCAAAACGAACCCAACCACATGGACATAGAATAGATAATCAATAAACAGTAGATATCTGGGACGCGACTACACTTTTAATAATAAATACCGATAAGGCAAGTGAATAGTCGCGCAACCCTAGTCGGAAACCTGAAAGCTCCGTCAGGGGGCGTAACATGAAAGGTAACGCTGCCCGATAATTTTCTATTTTTGGACCAAAACCCTGCTATGATTAAGGTAAGACCAGCAGAAGGATGTGAACCAAGTATATGTGTGTCAATAATTGTGTTTGTGTGTACAGTATCCGTGTATTGAACGTTTCAGGCGCAATATGTAATGTTCGTGCTAATAATTATGTTGAGTGCAATGCTTGAAACTGCATCGGTACAGAAACGAAGCTATTCGGATCAGTCCGTCAGAGGATACATCACTGAGGTACGGTTTCTAACGCTGTTCTAAATTACGTAATTTTGCTTGGAAATATGTGAGAGGATTTAATCGATAAACTGTTGTAGAGGACATGCTGGTGGAATGAAGTGTGCAAAGAGGAGTTCCAAATATTATTCCGATGCAAGTGCCCTTCGTGGTCTTACTGCCGCAGTCCGGGGCGCTACTACAATGCCATCTGTTCCATGACCGAAACCGGCTACATCTGGGACCAGCCCCATTCGGAATGGCGCCCGCAGTAGTCGATACACAAAATTCCTATAGCATAATATTTTCAACATGTCCCAAAATATGATTGTAACACTTAAACGTTCTAGCTTGAAACCATAGAAGTCTCCACGAAATTCTGAAATCTTCAAATGTGCCAAATTCTCACAACGATTCTAATTTGAGACTGATTCAGTATAAAATGAAAAAAAAAAAATCGTCTTCTATTTCATAAAATTTGCCTAAGATATGCTCCTCGTTTCCCTTTTCACCACAATGAATGAGATCACAACAATAATAATTACGAATGTGACGCGCGTATCTTGACCAATTTTGTTGAATACACTTGTTCGAGTTATGTGAAAAATAAATTTATGTTTATTCAATTATTTATGAATCATTTCTCGTTTCCCCAATTTTGACCTTGAGAATGTATAAGAGGAGCCATTGCTGGACCGCGCATGCGCGTCGACCGTTGTCCAAGAGTGAATAATCAATAGCTGAAACAGTCGGCAATCGGATCCTAACAATACGTAGACCACAACAAATAGCAGGACGTTCATCAAAATGCTGCCCGTATTCGTGTTTCTTCTATCTCTAACTGGAATCTATTGTGAACCAGAAACAGTGCGGGAGAATTTCGACTATTTCAGTTATGGTTCTAATGACGATCTGCTGAAAAACTTGGATCTCCATTTGGTAAGTGAAGTTCATCTATACACACATAGGTATTATATCCAAGTCAGGAAATAAACTATTCTGAATAAGTAATTTGTAACGAAGTGATTCAAACGTGAGAAAAAATTAACTCTGTTCAACTTTTCAGCCAAAAGATGAAATAGTTCTGAGACCTCAGGAAGTAAAGGACTGGCCGCAGACATCGTTGAACGTGGGACAAATAACCTCTGTGTCCATCAATTCTTTGGGACAACCTGTGATATTTCACAGGGCCGAGCGAGTATGGGACGAGAGGCGAGTAACTATACCCCTTCTTTCATAAATTCTTATCAGGCGACATCTTAGTATTCACACTATTCACCACTTTTATTTCCATTTCATCGATCACACGAACCATTCATCGTTACGTTAGTTTCCCACTCATATATGAGATGTCCGAGTGGAAAAATAAAGTAACGATGGATACATTCGTACTCAAAACTTTCCTCACGATATGAGACACACTCATAATGAGTGTGTGGAATGATTCGTGCCGTGCCTTTCTTCCGTGATGAATTGAAATAATGTCTTGCCTCAACTTATGTTAAGCTCTGTACCTGCTTACTGTATAAACTATTTCTAATACTTTGCAGCACTTTCAACGAATCCAACGCTTATCAGAATTTGGACAAAGGTCCGATCATAGAAGATACTATCTTAGTCTTGGATCCCCACACAGGATCGGTGTTGCACAGTTGGGGGGCCTATGCCTTCTACATGCCACATGGACTGACTGTGGACCACCATGATAATGTCTGGGTCACTGATGTCGCCAAGCACCAGGTTTTCAAGGTAAGCGATATACTAAGCTAACGATTACATCTGTAATACCTTAAAAAGATTTTGTTATATATTTAAACTTGAAGTAGTGCCCAAGGTCACACGGTTTCAAGGTCGAGTTGTTACGGCGGAAGCCAGACAACTTGCATTAGTGAGGCTTCCGCCCAACATCAGTCAACTATTTTTGGGAAGTACAATACTTAATCCGTCAATAAACCGTCTGAGCCTAATCGATTACGAACAGTATACACTGGCTGGTTACCAAGGATTTGGGGAAGTTTTTATGACATTTGTTTACTACGACTTGCTATAACCGTTATTTTTTTTTCCAGTACATTCCAAATAACCACAAGTACCCGACTTTGACCATCGGAGAAGCGTTCACGGCCGGCTACCCGTACAGACGCCGTGTGTTACTATGCATGCCAACCTCAGTCGCCGTGGCCACCACTGGAGAAATCTTCGTCGCTGACGGCTATTGCAACAACCAGATACTTAAGTTCAACGCAGCAGGAAAACTGTTACTGGCCATACCTTCGTATTCTGACACGATGTCCTTGAATCTTCCACACAGTGTGACATTACTGGAACATCTAGACATCGTCTGTGTCGCAGACAGGGAGAACATGAGGATCGTCTGCCCAAAGGCTGGATTGAAGAGTTATGTTAAAATGTTTGAACCAGCGACTGTTATTGAAGATCCTACTTTAGGCAGGGTGTTTGCTGTTGCGTCTCACGGTGACACGATCTATGCTGTGAATGGACCAACTTCCCAGAATATTGCCGTCCGAGGATTTACTGTTAATGCGCTCTATGGAAACATTTTGGATACATGGGCACCGACCACTGTAAGTAGTATTTTTTTTATCACGATGATTTTTGTCTCGAACGAGTTTAATGGGCTACTTTGTAACTGTACCAATACCTTGTTTTATGAACTTTTCCAATCTGAAAATAATGTTCTATATCGTAGTGTCCAGCACCACCTATTATCCTGCAGCTAACCAGGTTAAGCTTTAAAAGTGTGTCGAATAATGTGCCAATTTCTTTTTCAGGGCTTCACAAACCCCCACTCCCTGGCTGTGACAAGGAACGGATCCCACCTCTACGTCACAGAAATTGGGCCTAACAAGATCTGGAAGTTTGAACTAACAGACGTATATGATAAGAAGTAAACCATCTATTAGGACAAATATATAGAGCTATGTTTATTACCTTCAGAGTATAATAGAAAAAATGCTTGACGGCGAATCAAATTCGCCAAAATATAGGGATATGGAAACGCGACATGGAATTTAAAAGCTCATGTTAATATTGGTAAGACGTATATCCGACAAATCTGGTAGTTCTAGTCAAACTTATTAAGTGTTCTTTCAAACTGCTTCAATAGCTCACTTAAAACATGTCTAACCATAGAGCGAGATTCAACCTGCTTCTTGACAATGCAAACATAATAACTCGTAGACTATAACACTATTATATTTAAAGGTTCCTGCCATATTGGCTCATGTATCGAGAAATAAATGTATGATAGTTGTAAAGAGCATTGTTTGATATTGTAATTAAAGGGCCAATTTATAAAACACGCACAGAAAGATTAATTGACCCCTTACTTAACTGCTAAGGGCGATTGTACTCAAAGTAAGTCAGTAGCAGGGATGTTGCGGATATTTGTATCCGCATCTGCAATTGCGGAGATTCCGCATTTATTTAAACCTTCGTATTCACATTAATCAATGCGGAAATCATGTGGATGCAGATGTGGGTGGAAAAGGGTGAATATAAGAAAAATCATAATCAATAATATGGAAATTTAATCATTTTAATCAACAATAAAGCTCAAAATCGTCAGATTTTTACGAAATAATCATCAAACACATATAATTTCGAAAGCTATATTGATTTTTAAATGATTATAATTTAGTAATTATTTTATTATAATTGACGCGAATTGAATTATGATCAACATACAACGAAACAGCGCTACGATTTGCAAAATACGTAAGAAATTTTGAATGTCGCCTTGCCGCCTTGACGGATCCCTTAAAAAATCTTGAGATCCGCATCCACATCCGCGGATGTGAGCCACCAAAAATCCGCATCCGCAAAATCCCTGGTCTGTGGGTAAAAATAAGAATGTCTTCCTCTATGTACAAATGTAAAAAAAACTTCCTATAGCATTATAATTATCGCTAATTTGTCTAAAAAGTATGCATTTGTTTAGCTCGAAGATTTCTTACAACCAGTAGAGTATTTTTCCTGTTTTTATTGTGTGCAAACGCCGTTAGCAGATATAAGATTGCAGTAGCAATGGAAATGGAATATATTTTCATATATGTAGAGAAAATCTTGGCTTTCTAAATTTCTTGAGAGCTATCTCTGAATAATATAGTAGTAGCTTGAAAATATATAGTATTAAATTATGGACCAATTGGCATGTTCATACGAAAATAATTAATAGTATAAATTATGTAGAAAAAGTAATAAAATTTATAGAATCAGTTTATCAAAATTAAAAGTGATGTTTCATTTTAACGCAATAAAAAATAAATAAAATTATCTTAGATCCAAAAACATCGAACACTTGTGACGTCCACCAACCCGCATTTAGTCCTACGTGGTTAATTACGGCCCACTCCCTCTCACGGAGAGGCCTCAGTGGCAGTAGTGGGATATTAATATGCTCAATATGTATGTGTTATAAGTAGATACATGAATGAAATTAATATATTACAGCAAATTGTTTATTTTATATCCACATTTATAATCAGATATTACACAACATATATAAGTAAATATATAAAATTTAATATAATACAATAACTAAATCTTATTGTGTATTTACAAGTACTTAAAAAAGGAATGCAACTAGATACGTTATGACCTTGTCACCTTCTGCTTATCACTTTGAATACAACAAATACCTTCAAGGAATTACTCTTTTTTTCATAACCTTCATGAAGAGCACCATATCTGTGGAAAAGAAATAATGAGTTGTTGAAAATATTCTTCCTAAATTCTTTTTGTAGTAGGCCGCACGCCACTGGTAACAGTTTGACCTTGAGAGGCCAGCTGGCCAGCTAGCTGGTAGACGCCAGCTGGCTAGAACAGTGGTGGCCCAGTGGTAACGGCCGCGACTTACGAGTTATGAGGTCGTAGGTTCGAACACTGACAAGCGAACTATGCGCAACTATTTTCATCACCACTGCTCTCAAAGCGGTGAAGGAAAACATCATGAGGAAACTGGCATGTCCTAGAACCGAAAATTCGAAGATATGTGACATCTATCAACTCGCCCACTCTCTTTCACAGAGAGGAGACCTGTGTGCCAGCAGTGGGAACATTATACGCTGAGTATGTTATGTAAGAGGCCAGCTTAAACTGGATTTCTTACCAGTTACCCCTGAGGTGGGGCCTTCTGTGCGTAATTGTAAAGACGTATGACCTTATCTAAATAAATAAATATTAAATTATGACGTTAGCTAACGCCTAACTAGCCTCTTTCAAAATGTAGAACTCCATGTTAAGGATTCTAATTCAAAATATTTGATTCCACATGAAACTACTTACATAACATAACATCACGCCTATATTCCCCGAAGGGTTAGGCAGAGGTATACCTATAGTATACCAACATTTCGCCAGTTATGTTTAAGTCCCATGTAATAGGGGGCGAGCCTATTGCCATCAAACGGGCACAAATCCAAACTCCAGGTTGCTACTGAGAAATTCCAGATGGAAAATTCCAATAACACCTTGCCCGACCCGGGAATCGAACCCAGGACCTCATACTCAGCAGTAGCGCTTTGCGACCACTAGACCAACGAGGCAGTCAAACTACATTTAAGGTTAAACTAGTCGCGGGCTCGAACTCACTAGTGGGCATGGCCGAAAAGCACGCTGTCTCACCTGGCATCGTGTCCGACAGAGATAGTATCAGTGATGAGCAGTTAGACACTGGTCTACGTGCACAACGTCTAGTTCGCACGCACACAAACACCGTTCCGAACTATTTTAGTAAAACGAGCGCGTAAAAAATTACGAAAAGTCTTTTGGAAAATCGAGTTTTATGAAATAAACACTGTATAAATCAATTAAAAATAAAGTTTATTGAACTCTTCGATAATTAAGCTTTGTCGGTGCCGACTTTGTTTTGGAGATTTTACACTTCTTTTATTGCTTATTTACCCCCAAAATTGCGTTAAAATTTGCAAGAAAAAGGAATCTTTGTGGGCTCCTAACTTTTTAACGGCTCATTATTTTACTATTCTGTTTCCGCACAGACAAAATTAATAATGAAACAAAACGATATCATGTTTAACTTTGGATGTACCATGTCAAACAGTGGAGTAAAACCCCCCTGAAATTTGTATGGAAAAAATATCAACTAGTTCCACCTTAAACTCTCATTTACCTAGTCTGTGACTCACGTCACAGTTCCGAGATAGACAAAGTATAAATTAAAGTTGTTTTCGTGTATTAAATTCATATTAAACTTAAATATAATACAGAGATCTCGATGTTTTGTAAAATCGTGCGAAGCAAGGGGTTGTCACTAGTTCTCTTTTATAATTCTTAACTCTTACACCAGCCTATTAATGTCCCACCGCAGGGCAAAGGCCCCTTCTCATACAGAGAAGGCACGAGTATTGATCACCACGCTTCCTCAAGACGGGTTGGCGATTTCAAAGTTATATTAACAAGTCCAGGTTTCCTCACGATGTTTTCCGTGAGTTATGTTCGAGATAAACTCAGAAAGTACATATGAATTGAAAATAATAATTACGGTAAGTAATAAAAAGATCTTACTAATAAATATAGCCATGACAATAGCCAGCATGATCCACAGCCAACACTTCCACGCGCTTCGACTGTGTTCCTGCAATCGATCTGACTCCTGTTTCAGTGACGATAAATTGCGATCCGTGAGGTCGGAGGATTTCTTCAAAGCCTGGAAACAAATTAAAGGGTATGGTTTTAATATTTTCACATCAATACAGGCTTAATTGGAACTATTTTAGTGTTAGATCGGCTTTTTGAGACACTACAAGACATCCAAAGCTTAAAGCAGTTTGGAAAATTAAAAGAAATCGAAGAGTCTGCGCTCAGTGCTTAATGTGGAAACACGCTGTGTTCGAGTTCGCGACAAGTCAATCGTCATCCTGAGGATGCCTCGTTGAGCGGTGAAACACGTGTCGATTTCTTTTAGAGTTTTTTTAAGACTCTTTAGAAATTGCTAAGCGGAACAGGTTACTAAATATATCCACTTTTATTGCATTTTATAATGGATTTCCGCAAGGTCACGCCTGAATCAATTAACTTTTAATCTTGTACTGAAAATATTATATTCAATAGGGTTTGCTTGGAATAGTAATTTATTTCTCTCAAAAAGGTATAAATTTGGTACATGGTATCTACGTTACAGGCAGATTCCTAGACACCTAGTACCAAATTTGTAGGTTAGGGTAGTTTAACCCAAGTAGGGTTAAACTTATCATTAATTTAAAACCCTATTCCTTTCTTGTATTATAATTCATAACATTATGATTGTAGTCCGTGAACTAGCGGACAGACATACCCATATTCAAATGCTTGTTTCTAATTCATGTTATTTCCATTTTATGCAAGTTTAAATTAAGTTAAGTAATTTTAGACTGACTAGTACTGTTGAAACTCATAAAAAATATGAAGTTGTAGCGCAAATTGAACCTTATGGGTAGGTATTAAAGTTGTTTTATGTTGTTATTTTTATTATGTTTAGATGACAACTTTTGATCTGAATGCGTCAGGAGAAAAATAGTATGAGAATGCCTCATTATAATGAAAAGCATTGCGATAAAATGGGGTCTCACCTCAGTATCGCCTTTTATAATAGTGCTAGCTATCTGTGACTGTTCCTTCAAACTCTTGGTGAGCAACACCATGTTCTCCGCAACCTTCTCCTGCATATTCTGATGATACTTGAGTAGAGAGTCCATGTCTTCCTGGCTGCTACTGTTGCTTGTGAAGTTGGGAGCTTTGATGATGTTCCGCTTTCGAAGTGCATCATCACTGTCTTCTGGAACAATTATCAGGAGTGACTAAGGGTATTTTAAGGTAGCATTTTTTTTTTGTTATCTTGCTATCGGTTGGTAGACTATGAGCAGATCAAAAGTTAATAAATGTTCAGCGGTACTACTAATGCTTTTGTTCAACAATCAATGACTTGCCCTGAGATTTGACAACAGATTCAATAAAAAGCTCTTTCAGAGTCAATTGATCAAAGTTAATAAATGGTCAGTTGTACTACTAACCCAGTCCAAATAATTCAGATCTGAGCTCTGCTCCATATTTAACTCTAGTTTTCTGGTGTATCTCCTGAGCCGCTGCATCTGCAGACATAGTTGCTGCACCATGTGACAGTAGCTGAACTGCCTCCAACTGTAAATTAATTAGGACAGACATTAGAAACAAGTAAAAACTGTTAATTTCCACATTATCTTGTGCACCAATAAATAAAACAACATAATTTACTGGCTTCCGCCAGTGCCTTCGCCCGCGTGATTATTTGACAAATTATAGCCTTTGTTACTCAGTGATAATAAAGCATTCTACTTTTGAAAGAATTTTTTCAATTGATCCAGTAGTTTTTGAGTTTATTCATTACAAAAAAAATACAAATCTTTTCTCTTTATAATATTAGTATAGATAAAAGTTAAAATTGGTGATGGTTAAACTAGTTAGCCTTTTCGAGACTGCAAAAGATAAACTAAGAAAACATTCATAATATCACATTTAGAGCTACTATCGGATGATAAGGCCGTATGAAAAACTATCACATCTCCATTCTTCATGTATGATCTTGAGATTTTGTTTGTAACCGTGGAGTTTCTTGCCGGCTCTTCTCCATAGCAAACAACCTATTGGAACCATGCACCTAGCTTTTGATGTTTCATAAGTGCCCATGTAGGTTTATGTGACATAAAATTTTTTATTCGAATTTGTTGATTTACAACCACCATGACTTAATAATTTATTACTAATTAACCGGAGTGCTAGTCAAAGGATAATTAATTATTGTTTGGAATAAAATTAACACCACCTTAGTTGCCTCAAGATTATGTACTGCCACAATAAGTTACATAAGTAGCATATCTAATTAAATTACAATAAATTTGCAAATATAAACTCTCTTGTAAGTAGCTTATCGTAATTTATTCTTACATCTTACGCAGTCATAAGTTTCTTACATAAATTTTACAGATGCAACTTACAGTGTAATGGCGGCCTTAGACTTACAATTCATTTTTAACACTAACTCAAGAGTCTCTGAGTATCTGAGTTAGCGTTCAACGCTTGGTGTGGCAACACGCCGTATTCGAGTTCGCGACAAGTCAATCGTCATCCTGAGGATGCCTTGTTGAGAGGTGAAACACATGTCGATTTCTTTCAGGGTTTTCTGTGGCTCTTTAGAAATAGCTAAGCGGAACAGGTTACTAAATATATCCACGTCTATTGTATTTTATCATGGATTTCTGCAAAGTTACGCCTGCATCAATTAACTATTTTAACACTAACTCATTTAAACTGGACTACAAACCTTTTCACTAGGAGTATTCAAAGATGCTGTTTGGACCACACCTTTCAAGAAAGAAGCTCTTTTGTTATATTCTGCTAATGCTTCCTTAGTTGGCTTTCTGAAACGAAAAGTAGAAAATCAAGTAATTTCAGAAATAGGAAAAAATCTAGCTGGGACACAGGCCTCCTGTCTTTGAGAGGAAGTGGGCTGAAATCTACATCATGTGGGTCCAGTATGGGTTGGTAGATGTTTCATGTCTTCGAATTTTTGGTTCTAGGACACGCCGGTTTCCTCACGATGTTCGCCTTCACCATTTTGACAGCAGTGGTGATGAAATTATCAACACAAAGTGAAGCGCCTGCCTGGGTTTGAACCACCACTGCTCTCAGCAATATATTATAATGGTTATTGATAATTATTGAGTATTATTAATAATCATTATCAAATCGGATCAGGTTCTTCAAAAGGCTCTTGGATCACACGAGCCAAATCCACGTAAGCCTACCCTAAAACCAGATTCTTCAAAGGACAGGCGATGAAGAAAAAAATAATATTTACATCACATACTCAGGATCGGTGCTAGTCTTAAGTTCTGTTATCATTTCGCTGAGGGACTCCACGTAGTGCTTGAGTTTATAGTTATTATCAATAGGTTCCTGTTTGGCTATAAGTTCACATTTATTTAGCAGCTGTCTCACATTCATTTCTAATCTAGATTTCGTCGGTAAGGTTATTTGGGGTTTAGGCCTTTCGACAGCCATTTTGGCAAGTTATTTTATCTCACAACTTATGAATAAAGACCTTTAATTTACAAAAAGTTTGTGTTTTATTTTGAAATCATCGTATTGATTTTCAAGGTTTGACGTTGACACTGACAGCCAAGTGACAACTCATTGACAATCTGACAAATCTCTTTTGTAGCTGGCAACATAATTTCTGTTGCCAACATAAATCACGAAGCCGAGACAGTTTTTTCATAGATTGTGTGTTTCTAATGCCACTTTATCAACAAATATTTAAAATACAGTTAAACAAAATAAACTAGTTTTTTTTTACTGAAGTAAAAATGTAGTGTTACAATTTGAACTTGTTTTTTTTACTTAAATAAAAAACCGGCCAAGTGCGAGTCGGACTCGCGCACGAAGTATTCTGTACCATTATCTATAAAAACGGCAAAAACAATCACGTTTGTTGTATGGGAGCCCCCTTAAATATTTATTTTATTCTGTTTTTTAGTATTTGTTGTTATAGCGGCAACAGAAATACATCATGTGAAAATTTCAACTGTCTAACTATCACGTTTACTGAGATACAGCCTGGTGACAGACGGACGGACAGCGGAGTCTTAGTAATAGGGTCCCGTTTTACCTTTTGGGTACCTACGTTTTTTACATTAGGAAAAAAATTAATATTTATTATTGTACGGTGGTACGGAACCCTTCGTGTGCGAGTCCGAATCGCACTTGGCATATTTTTTAGATTATAAAATAAATAATTTATGCCATTTCTTAATTGTTGACTTCCGCATGTCCCATCGTCTGTATCACCCATGGAATTATTTTGCATCTATCATGCATTATCATTATCCTACTGCACTTGCCCAAATTCATTCGAGATTAGTAAGTACAGCACATCCCTTGTCCAAAGGTGTCTATTAGTGGTCACTTTGTATCATCTATCTCTATCACAATGCCAATTCAACTTTTTTTCAGTATGCTTCTTTCCTTTAGCCATCCATCCAGTCATACTACAGGGGGCCTACCACCAGCTCATAAAGCAGTATTATTTTAATATTACTTCAGTGGGAGAAAGAGATGGAGCCATACGTCCTGTAGAGCTTCATCTCTTTCCCACACTGAAGTAATATTAAAATAATACTGTTTTATGAGCTGTTGGTAGGCCCCCAGGTTACTCACACTTAATAGTATTGTCGCATTAATCACCTTTAGTACTTTATTAAACAGAAACTGCAGCAACCCAGTGTTACCAAAGTTAAGCAATTTCAAGGGACTTAAAAGGTACTTATTTAATAAAACCAACACATTTACTGTAAAATATTTAATGTACCAATATGAGAACACTTATTCCAAACAGGAGTAAAAAGATTACGACTTGGGGGGCTGCTTCTTGGCAGCTTCGGCCTCGGCCTCACTCTTCTCGAAGTCGCTAATCAGCTTCTCTACTTCAGCGCTGGTTAGAACTCGGATGATGGTCTTGTTGTCTTTGCGCGTTAAACTCGCCATTTCAACTGAAAAAAAGACAAATTTTATTTAGTAAAAAAAGTTGGTATCTAGTAAAAAAATAAATAAAAAAAATGACTTTTAGCTAAAGCACCACATGGGATACTGCAAATACTGTATGTCACATACAACAGTTGCTGGGGGTGAGGATGTCTGCACAAGCACTCCCACCCCTTGCCCGAGGTACTTGGTGGAACACCATGTACTTCCTAGGGCTCTGTACGTCTGAATGAAAAATGGAACCCTTATATGATCATTTGTGTCTGTCTGTCCATCTGTCACAGCCAATCTGCTTCGAATCTACTGGACCAATTTTTTTGATATATAAATTTCTGTACTAATTTCTTAATTCATTTATTTAAATTACACATCCTGTAACGTAAATATATGAATTTTAAATTGGGAGCAAACTAGAAAAATTAATAAAAAAGTTTTTTTTTTAAATTTCAACATACCTTTCTCTGGAGTCAGCTTAGTCATGTCCAAAGTCTTGCTGAGCACCTTGATGGCCAAAGTCTGAGCTTCAGCAAGGGTGGTCTCATTTTCCTTGTATTCCTGTTTCAAACTGGATACTGCAGCCTAAAAGAAAATTTAAATGAATAAATTATGAATGCAGGCAATAAGTGTAGATTAGTTGATTTTAGCCTCTAGTTTTAGATAATTGTTGTTTAAGGCAGGTTTAAACTAGCCCAGTAATGTGACACTACAATTAGTCAGTCCAGCGCTGACTTGTAACTGGGCTTGGGTAGACACTAGTTTCTACCCAGTCCAATGCTGATGTTGCACCCTCAAGTCAGTCTAGTTGATTAACTTACCCATCTATTTTTGTGCCCAGTAGATTCCCACGCCTGATTAACTGCCTATCTAGTCTACATGAACCCACTAACTGGATCTGAAATTCCGAGTCACTGGGTCCAGTCACTGCCATAGTATAAACGTTACTGAAGAGTATAACAAAATTAATTGCAGGTCTAACTCCTTCTTGTCTGTTTGTAATTGTGATGTTGAAAAACTGTTGTTCCGAAATATATTAAGTAGAACAATAAAATTAATAACTTACAGCACTGTTGTTGCCAATGCAAGTCGCCTTCCACCCACCGTAGTTACCGCTGGGGTCAGACTGGTATAGCTGGTAGCCGTAGTGCTTGTCCCAGCCCATGTAGAGGATTGATACACCGAAAGGTCTTTTACCTAAAGAAAAAAATAAAATAATAGAAATCATGCATGATTCTTCATGAAGTCATAATTACAGAGAGTTATATAAACTTTAAGTTTTCTCATCAAGCAGAAGAATGCAATACAGGTTGGAAACAAGAATTTTTATTTGTTAGGACAAGAAATGAGTTAATTGAATGGCAGAGTTGTCAGACTCATATCTCACCTCCATATTGTGTGTAAGCTTGCTTGACATCACACAGCCAAGACACAAGCTGTTCACAGGGAATAGATTCACCATACTGCAGGAGGTATCTCTGAGCAATAAGTCTGAGTTCGTTCGTCAGAACGTTGGCGTCTGATGTGATTCCAGCCACTGAACACACCATATCATCATTCAGCTTATAGATCTTTTCAGAAAAGAATACTTCATCAAGGAGTTTGTTTGTATTTCTGCGCTCAGCAGCTAGCAGGATGCCATCCGTGGCCAGGATACCGAGACATGTTCCGGCATGACTGATCGCTTCCATAGCATACTCGACTTGGTACAGCCGACCTAAAAAAACACATTTTTCATTCTATGATATTTGTTTTCGTAAATTTAACGTATAATTAAGGAATATTATTTACCTTCCGGCGAGAAAATAGTTGTACGTGTATCATAACGCCGAGCCTGTTGAAAATAATGTTATGAATCTGAATGATTGAATGACCAAGCAAGATTGCTAACCTATGTAAAGTTCGGTTTTACATTACAATTAGGATAAAATGTGAATTTAACTTACCATGTCTGTTAAGTTTTAATATTATTTCTTGTATTAATCACCTAAATAACTGATAAATTGATAGAATTTCTAATGTTTTATGAAATGCAACTTTGCCGGACGATTCAAAGATGACATTGACAATTTTAATTTGACATTTACTGTAGACTGTGTTCCAGTCCCGACCGCAGTCACCGCCGTAGCATTTAATTGCACACACTGTCCTTCTTGATAAGAGTAACAGAAACAGTACTAGTTTTTATTGCTGAAGATTCTAACAAAATCGAAATAACAGGGATGACAACAAACTTTTGATTGTAAAGCGTCCAAAAAGTAAAAATCCTGCCAGATGTGAAAATTAAACAGTAAAAGATACATGTTTTTTTAGTGCCCCGATGATTTTTTTTTATCCATATTTTTTACGCAATAAGCAAAATACTTTGTGAGTGATAGAACGGAATTCAGGATTTTTCTTCAAAATTCGTACACCACGGCGCACAGTGGGCTGAAAATCGGCTTTCATAGACATTCGATTTTTTTTTCGAATTGGTCAAATTTTTTGATTGGAATTGTTTAAAACAATCATGACCTTGAGGTATAATTGGTATGACGTCATAGAACATAGTGGAAGATAGACTTTTGATTTTTTTTCAAAATACTTGTATGGGAATTATCATAAAATCTTCAATATCTCAGCTATCGCATATTTGCGCAAAAGAATTCTTTCACACAAAAAATCTCCTATTTTTTTGCCAATTTTTGATATATTTCACTTTTATGGCAGAGGTGCGATGAAAAAGAAAAAAAATAAAAATAATTTTATTATTTTTATTTCTTCATTTATAACGATTATAAATGAATTTAATTACGCATTAGAATAATATAACAAAGAATATATAGCACAATAGTCTAGGCCATCGTGAGTCGCTTTTTTAGTCATTGATTTTTATACTACCTAGCAGAAAAACAGCATCTTATACGTAAAAAAACAATTCTTAAATTGTTGACAACAAATACTCGACTTTATCGGAAGCCTGACCCTTTTAGCCTATAACAATTACCGAGAATTATTGCTAATAGGTACCTACCTATTAACTAATAGGTAGGTGATCACTGATCACCTAATTTAAGTTTTATTATGACAATGAAGGGTTTTTAGGCTTATTACTAATCGTTCTCCAGAGGAACTTACAGAATCACTGTGCAGGTGCCTAATGAGTTATAATCATTAGGGTTAATTTAGTTCTGTACAGATATCTCACAGGTATTTAAAGTGCAGTATTGGGAACAATTATTCAGTTCACATTGATTTCCCCTTGTGTTAACAGTGAAATTGTGCTTGCAAAAAATGGAGAGTTTATCTACTTACCTAGATTTCTTCATGATTTTGAAGAATTCGGGGAAGTACAGTGACAGCCTTGCACTATATAATGCTGTAGTTTCTCGTTTGAACTTAAATCTCTCCGATGAAGATAATTTAACATTAAAAGAATATTGCAGAAGGATTACACTAGCTATTACAAGGAAATGGAAGCAAGCCAACAGAAAACTGGAGTGTTTCTTAAAGGAACACAAAAACTGGCTTGAGACTGATATTGATTGGCCTAGTTGCATAAAAGTACCTGCTGCTTCAGGCATTGTGGATTCTGAAGTAAATGCCATATCTCCTCAACCTTCCACATCTACATCAGCAGCAATATCAGTTGGAACAATGACAAAAAGAAAGGCACCAACTCGTAAACCATTTCAAGATCTAGGAAAGAAACAAAAAAGAAGGAGAATTACAGATCAAGAAAATTGTGAGTCCAGTGAGATAGCATATGCTGCTATCATAAAGATGAGACAAGAAGGAAAGGAGAATATTGCTTCAGCACTAGAATTCATGTTGACAAATCCAAGGGCTGCTGATAAGTTCAATAATTTAATTCATCAATCGTTGGCCAAGCAAGTTTTCACACCCGAGAAGGCACTTGGCATATTTCTCTCTTTAAAATTATCTAAGTGGCAATATATAACATTGAGAGAAACAGCCATACGTGAAGGCGTAAAAGATTTGTATCCATCTTATTACAAAGTTCAACAGGCGAAATTACAATGTTATCCTTCCAAACAAACAATAACAGTGACGGATTCATCAGCAAAAATTTCTCTTCAAGGATTATTAGATTTAACAGTCAAAAGAATCTTCGACAGTTTACCTGAGTGCGTAGAACAGAAACAGTTAATATTAATATCGAAATGGGGATTTGACGGTGCGTCTAGCCAGAGCAGATATAAACAGACAATGGACAGTGAAAATGATGATTCTAGTGTCTTCATGACATCATTAGTTCCATTGAAACTAATCAATGGCAGTGACACCATATGGAAAAACCCGAAACCCTGTTCTTCATCATTTTGTCGTCCCGTGCGATTTAGCTTCATGAAAGAAAGCAAACTGGTTGTCAATGAGCATTTAGACAGTATGAAAGAAGAAATAAAAGCGTTGAGACCGACAGATAGTGGCAGCAACAAGGTCACCCATGACCTTAAGATGACCATGATCGATGGCAAGGTCTGCACTTACATCTCTGAAGCCAAAGCCAGCTCAGTTTGCTATTTATGTTTGGCAAAACCTTCAGAGATGAACAATTTAACGGAAGTGTTAAAAAGGCCTGTTTCTGAGAATTTATACGAATTTGGGCTGTCTTCGTTACATGCACGCATCAATTGCATGGAATGCCTTTTAAATATTTCTTACAGACAAGATCTTAAAAAATGGATGGCAAAAGGGGAAGAAGATAAAGCTATTCTGCAGGCAAGGAAAAAAACAATCCAAGACGGTTTCAAGCGGGAACTGAACCTGATCATAGGTGTGGTTAAACAAGGCTCAGGAACAACCAACGATGGAAATACAGCACGGAGATTTTTTGAATTTCCGGAAAAAACCGCAGCCATTACGGGTCTGGATGAGAATTTGATTCGGAGATTTGCTGTTATTTTACAGGCTATTACATCAGAAGAAAATATATATATTGAAAAATTTAAAGAGTACTGCCTAAAGACAGCAGAGAGGTATTTGGCACTTTATAACTGGTATTACATGTCGTCAACTGTGCACAAGTTACTTGTACATGGGGCAGATATTATAGCTTGTAATGCAGTAGTACCAATTGGGTGTCTTTCAGAAGAAGCATCAGAGGCTCGTAATAAGGACTTTCGAAGATTTAGATGTCATCATTCAAGAAAAAAGAGCAGACAATGTTCTAATGAAGACATTCTAAACATGCTTCTTCTCACTTCAGACCCTCTCATTTCTTCAGTTAGACCAATTATGGATGTAAAGAACAGGAAAGCTCTCTTCTCTGAAACTCGGGATCTTTTGGATAACCTGCAAGAACCCGATGTCGAATTTTGCGATATAAATCAATTAGATTCCGAATCTGAATCAGAATCAGAATGTAGTGATTGTGACTAACAGTAGGTTAAGATGTTTTTGTTTATTTACTAACTTTTTATTAGTTTTACTTTTGTTAGTATTAATTTAGAGCATGTCTGTAAATAATCAATTAAATTTTATTTTTAGAATGTATTTAGATTTAGGTACTATTTTTGTTCTATTTTTTTTTATATAAAACTATTTAAAATTTAAATGTAAGTCATATTTGTAGTTGTATATTATATGTTTAACTGTTATTATACCCTAATGATAATAACCCATTAGGCACAGTGATTCTGTAAGTTCTACCTCTGGAGAACGATTAGTAATCAGCCTAAAAACCCTTCATTGTCATAATAAAACTTAAATTAGGTGATCAGTGATCACCTACCTATTAGTTAATAGGTAGGTACCTATTAGCAATAATTCTCGGTAATTGTTATAGGCTAAAAGGGTCAGGCTTCCGATAAAGTCGAGTATTTGTTGTCAACAATTTAAGAATTGTTTTTTTACGTATAAGATGCTGTTTTTCTGCTAGGTAGTATAAAAATCAATGACTAAAAAAGCGGCTCACGATGGCCTAGACTATTGTGCTATATATTCTTTGTTATATTATTCTAATGCGTAATTAAATTCATTTATAATCGTTATAAATGAAGAAATAAAAATAATAAAATTATTTTTATTTTTTTTCTTTTTCATCGCACCTCTGCCATAAAAGTGAAATATATCAAAAATTGGCAAAAAAATAGGAGATTTTTTGTGTGAAAGAATTCTTTTGCGCAAATATGCGATAGCTGAGATATTGAAGATTTTATGATAATTCCCATACAAGTATTTTGAAAAAAAATCAAAAGTCTATCTTCCACTATGTTCTATGACGTCATACCAATTATACCTCAAGGTCATGATTGTTTTAAACAATTCCAATCAAAAAATTTGACCAATTCGAAAAAAAAATCGAATGTCTATGAAAGCCGATTTTCAGCCCACTGTGCGGCGCTACGACACGGAATTTATGTTGTACTCAAAGTACCTTTTATACTTAATGTACCTTCCGTGGTTATCATTGCTACATTGTTAACCGACTTCAAAAAAGGAGGAGGTTCTCAATTCAACGGTTTTTTTTAAATGTTTGTTGCCTCAGAAGTTTCGACTGGGTGAACCGATTTTGATGATTCTTTTTTATTTGAAAGCTGTTGTTTCCCGTGTGGTCCCATTTCAATTTGGCCCAGTTCTGACAATGGCATCAATGAGAAAACCATATAAGTCTTAAATTTGCAATAAGTATGTGCGCGACAAATGGACGAATAACTCAATATCACGCCAACCGATTTCGATGATTCTTTTTTTATAGTAACTCGTGCAGTTGCTCTTGGAAAGCACCATTTGGTGAAGTGGAACTGATGATTATATTGACTTTAATTTCGGAAGTCGGTGTCTTTAGATCAATATTTTAGTTTATTATTATTTAGTTTGTTATTTTTCACTTTGTAGTTTGGAAGTCAGTTGTATTTTTTGTAAAAAGTTTTTTTTTTATTAAAAGAGTGGTGACCGCTCACGTAGTTTCCCCAATTTACCAGCGAATGACGTCACTGAAACGATGTGTTGGTGTGTTTTCCTGGAGAGCATTTTTGATACCGTAAAGCAAACCAGCCCCTCAAAGATTTGAGACAAGAACAAGTTTCCACACTGAAAAGAGTGAGCTCAATTAATATATAGCATTTCCATGACAAATAAGTACCTAGTCATTGCGTTATTGTGTGTCAGAGTGGTGTCAAAACGAAACAAAAAGGCGACTCTGTCTTTTGTCGCGGTAGGGCGAACCTAACGATTTAAATCTTTGCCGTTGTCATGATTTTCATGACAGTAATCACTGCGGGCGTCATGTGCGGCCACCGCTCTTTTATTATTTAAAACCTAATAAAAATGGATTAACCAAATAACAGGGATGTCCACCATTGCTCCAGCATGGTGGCGCTAGTGTGTTTGGCGGTAATGACAGCTAACAGTTTCTCAAAGGAAATTTAAATTTTTTTCGAGCTTTGATTTCATTTGCGGGAATTTCGAGATTTACAGATGAAAAAATTCGTTATAGACACGTTGGTTGTAATGTGAAAGAATTGAAAAATAAACTTCGAAATAGAAATGCAAAAGTCTTTGGAAAAAAGGAAGACTTTTTTGACATTTACTCACAAAAGTAAAACAAATAAATAGTTCGATACATCGATCTCATATAAGGAATAGGGATTACATTTTTTTCCGTACGGTTAATGTACCTACAACAAGTAAAAAAATCAATCTGCCTAGCCTTTTCTCAACTATGTTGGGGTCGGCTTCCAATCTAACCGAATTTAGTTGAATACCAGTGTTTTACATGAAGCGACAGCCTATTTGACCTTACACTACTACCACCAATCTTACCTAGCTACACGATACCCCTTGGTAAGACTGGTTGTCCGACTTTCGGGTTTCTGACGACCCGTAACGACGGTCAAAGATCCAAGAATGACAGTCGAGACCAATGGCTCAACGTAAAACGTGCTTTCCGAGGCACGGAGGGGTTTGGTATGTTGAGATGGTCACCCAGCTACGGACTAACCGCAGCAAGTGTAGCTTAACCTGATCGATCAGCCCGTGCGGCTATTATTACTTAGCTACGAGCCCCTCCGTTGTACAACAAATAAAGTTAAATTATATTTATTTTAATACAAATATCATTTACACGTGAAATTTGGTTGGAAACCTTGGTGGGCTTAAACCCGGTAATCCAGTGGGTTGATTGCCCATGTATACACAACACTGAGGCATTTTTATTTCAAGAAAAATAACTAACTTTGGTAAAAACTTCATCGCTCCAAAGGAATACCCAATGTTTGACAGTTCGCATGACCCCCAAAACCGCCAGCGCCATCTGCTTTGAGCTTTTCAGATTACCTGCCATTACATGGGACATAACTGCGGTCCTGGGTTCGTTTCCCGGGTCGGGCAAATTGTAATTGGGTTTTTCCATCTAGAATTTCTCAGTAGCAGCTCGGAGTCTGGATCTGTGCCCGGTTGGTGGCAATAGGCTCGTCTTATATTTTACGGGAGATAAAAATAACTGGCAACATGTGGATGTAGGTATTATAGGTACACCTTTGCCTAATCCTTAGAAGAATACAGGCATGATGGCAGGAATATAGCCTATTGCCATCAACCGGGCTTGTACCCCGTTGATGGCAGTAGGCTACAAACACATTAACCCTGATATACAGTGTTAATTAATACTTATAAGTAACCACTTTCGAGTAGTTAGACTTTTTATATTTTAAAATATATGAAATAAAAATTTAAAATGCGTAAGTGTAATACGACGGTTAGGAGTGCTCATTTACAATCAAGTGACGCTTTTTGACTTATCGAGCCATTTGACATTTTATATTTTTATTTCATACAGGACACAGTTCAGCACACAGTTATTTTATATAATATACTTATAATGTCAAACTACTCGAAAATGGTTGACATTGGCATAAGGGTCATCGGGGTAATTTGGTTGCAAATGACCTCTCCTACATCCCCTTAATGGATTGCCGACGTATAACCAATAACCCTGTTCTTACACCTCTGCCCAACCTTTCGGTCATACAGGCGTGATGTTATGTTGAAACATAACTGGCGAAATGTGGGTGTTCTATAGGTATCTCCTGCTGGTACTAGTGACGTTTGTCCCCTATTTCCGTGACGGTGCGCAAATGGACATACCCTTGCTTCCCAGTTTATCCTACAGTAGATAAGTAAGTTCTAAAATTAAAATGTGTGAATTATTATTAAATAAAAAAAACAATAGGTAGGTAAGTATTCTGTTTTTGAAACTGGTGTGTGTGAGGTTAAGATATCCAAGTGTATATTACTTACTTGCACTTACAGCTACATCTCGCCAGTTATCTAATAGGAGTGAGCGTCAGTATTGCCCGATCTAGGACGGAATCAAACACAGGCCCAGTTGTTTCACTACACAGTAGAGGTTTGGAAATTTCAAGAAATAAGCAACAAAATAATTATAAACGTTTATTATCAATAACACTCATACATGCATGTATTAGGTTACACTTACTATTATTATAAGAAAATAACAATATAAGCACCTAAAATTAAAAACAAGAATAAAACTTAAATTTATATAGATTGGTAATAGGAAGGTAGGTACTTACTTAAATATTATTATAAGTAATACAATTTTAAATAAATAATAAGTTTTATAAAAATATTTACTTAGCCTAATTAAATTAGTATTTTACAAAAATACCCTGGGAATAGCATGTAAAAATATTGTCATAACAATTAGTCAAAAGTCATTTGGGGATTTCCTATGCGTAACATCAAAATTACGCATAAAAATCTGCTTTTGCAAGCACGCATATCCTCTCATACAGTTTATTATATTTTATATTATTAAATGAAAAGGTGGATGATAATGAATTTCCATAGTGCAGCATTTTAAAGAGGGTGGTTGTGATTTATGGTTCTACGGAGAGTCTTAAAAATAGTTCTACGCATTGCTATCGTCGTCGGGAGGGCCCTCCACTTTTATTAGTCACATCGATTTTCTGGTAGTCGCAATTAAGTCGTAAATTGGCTGGATCAAGACGTAAAATAAGATCATCATGGAAAATACCATGAGCGCTGTCGACAAGGCTCCTTGTTCAGCAGTGAAGTGGTCCATATTGAATCCCATGACCATTGTTATTAGGCCCATAGAAACAGCAAATAGTCCGACGGCTATATGTATAATCTTGACGGGTCCGCTTTTGACCATCATTCGCACTTTTGCAGAAAATAGTGCGACGATGCCGGTTACGAAGCTGCACAGTGTGAATGCTAGCGCGATGACACCTGCAACATGGGAAAAGTTGGAAAAACATAAGGATTAAGAAAACTTTTCTAGGCTATTTCAACACTCTTTACTACCGATACATGTTGCTTAATTTAACATCATATATGTAGGTATCTACTTGAATAATAATATCTACTCTTCTCATACAGAGAAGGCATTGGGTATTGATCAAAACGTGTCAATTGCCGATTTCAGACCAATATTGTCCTCTTGAGATGATTTAGTCTCTGTATGCCAGGTAGGACCAAGATTACGTTTACCCCATCAAGCCGGGTAAACGGTGCTGTTGCCATTTAGCTTCTAATTCGCAAATTCCTTCGTTGCCTCTTTTGGCAGCTGCAGGAAGAAAAGGGACTTTGTTGGCAATAAAATGAATAAAAACATAGTTGTGTTTTCTATTTTTGTTAAGAAGGTTATAGTTAACTCTCCATGAGCGTAGCTATTGATGTTACTGCATTATAAAGATAATGTCAAGATATCATTCTATTATCAATACGATGATGACACTCGAAATTTTTTACCAATTGAGAAATTGCTGACGCATTGTAAAACCTGAACCACATATTTTTAATGCTATTAATATTTACTATAGGAAAAAATCGTTTAAGTATTTTGGAAACAACATAATGGACTATTGAACTACTAAAAGAAAAGATCACTATTTCACCAATATGCATTTACAGCAGCTTTGGTTTCCGATAGATCAGATCAGTGAACTTATTCCATTTTTTTTTTACATAATCCATGGACATGGAATTTGCAGTCACAGCCATTAGGTATCTACGTAGTCCGATTCGGTTTCCCCAATATGATAACAGAAAAATAAGTCCAATAGGTAGGTGATAATGTGAGATAGGTACACACTACAATATTGTAGGTGTGACTAGTCTAAGCCTATGCAATATTGATATCCAAAATAAAAGTTTATAGAATACGAAATATATAGACTGTGGTTTATTAATAACTACTTATTAGAAAGTGAATGACATAGAACTAAAATAAATTTTTCCCAATAGCGTCCATGGATAACGACTTACAACCATTTCTACATACACCATATGATGAAAACCATAGACAAAGGCGACGCTCTACAAAGCCGAACTGCTTCCAAAAATCCATGTGCAATATTAATGACCGCGTACTGTATGGTGTGTGTGTGTGTGTCAATGGGCTTGATAGAAAAATTCTTACCGCAGATGCCGTGAGCAGACGAGATAACCATGTCGACTCTAGCCAATCCCAGGAAAGTGCCAGCGATTACAAAGAGTGAACCGATGAGCTGCAGGCATCCGTGTACGATTCGTTTGCCATCTTTGGACATTTGGAACGACCAGGAGTTGTGCCTGTGCAGCGTCAATATTGCTTCCACTAGGAAGAGTTGATACTGAAATGGAGGTAAAGTAGTCCTTAATATTGTTTGAGTATATACTCACACATAACCAATGATATAAAAGTATATCATTGGTTTATATTGAACAGATGACACTTGTTAGTACAATGACACATAGACACCAAAATGTAACAACAGTTGTGATAATACGACGGCACGGTTGGCGCAGTGGTTAAGCGATTGACTGCTGCGCTGCGTGTCGCGGGTTCGATCCCCGCACGGAACAAATATTTGTATGACCTACAAGTAGTTGTTCCGGGTCTGGCTGTTTGTGTATGTGAGTTTAAGTGTTTGTGAAACGCACCCACGATACAGGAGAAATTCCTAGTAAGGGGCGACGTTTTTTGTAAGAAAAAAAAAAAAAACAGATATAATAATAGATATAATAGCAACGTGGATGTTAACATTTTTTATCGTATTTTTTTTTAATGCAGTTGCAAACAAGGCTGTGCCTAGAAAAACTCCTTAAATTCTACAAACTTACAGATACTTGACCAAGGGCCACGGCGGATAAGATACCTAAGTACTCAATAGTACCTACTGATATGCTAGACTTTTACTATTTATGAAATCATCCTCTCATCAAGCTCTAATCCAATGAAACGTAAAATAGGTCGCATGTTCTAACAAAAAAGTTTGCAGAATATGTAGAGGACCAAACCTTGTGTGCGGGTGAGTAAAAAGAGAAATGCATAGAACCTATTTTAGACTAACTGCCAGTGCCACCTAAGTAGGTACCTCAGAAGAGGTTATGACATGAAACTAAGTTTAAAAAAATATCGAATTTTATTCCGCACTTTTGTGCGGAATAAAATTGCATATGCAGTTGAGGCGATGAAAATTAAAACCTCTCAACACCAACTACAAAAACCATTTTCCATTTCTAATAAATCATTAAAAATTTCACAATACGTACGCCTGTTCCCGCAAAAATAATATGCAGCTCCAGATTACTGATGGTTCCGTTAGGTGCCGACGTCAGTGCGAAGCGCCACAAACTAAACACTACTATCGCGATCTGCATGTGGTGGAGTAGGTTGAACAGCTGGCAAATGGCTCGAAATGCTGCCAGCCACGAAGAGTCGTATATATCCCCGCTCTCTTGGTCATAGGCAGCCGGGGCACGGGTCAGCTCTGCCTGGTAAGGCACGTGCTCCCGAACCTCAAACATCTCCACCTTTTCAACAGACTGCCGACTTGTACTAGGTCTGGGATCCATTTCCTCTCAAAAGACACTAAGAAGTTAAAAAACTTCAACTACCCAGCACTAAGACGCGGTCACATGCGAGTCCCGGCGACTAAGGAACTAAATTGCAAAAGTATTTTTCGAAGATATGCGATACTCTAGTTTATGATAACAGGAGAAAATTCGGCTGATAGGTCACTTATCGAAAAGAATTGACGGTTTTGAGATTACAATCTTGCGTAACGTAAGATAATGCGAGATGATTTTATACTTATGCAGTTATCTCATCTATACTTACAGGAATGTCGAAATTTCTGTAGTAAGCCGAAGGAGTGGTGATACAATAAGAATTAGAGTATCTAGCTGTCGTGACCTAGTTTTTAGTGTTCAGGTGTCGAATTTTAAACATATTAACCGTGTTATTGAAGTGAGATCGTTAGGGCTCTGTTGTTGATTTGGCGAGGTTGTCCATGTTATTTACTTACACTTTCATGATGCCATATGGAGTCTGGCCTTCAATTTCAATTAGTTTTTACGTGTTGTTGTTGTCTGATCAGAATTGGAGCACGCATGGCCTACTACAACCTTCGTTGCTGTTTTAAATTTCAAATGATGACGCCGTGGCGTCTCTGCGTCTATTCTTGTAACATTTGTGTAAAAAACTGTTCAACACTCTGTCTACTTCGATTCTTGGTACCTACAGTTGCGATAGATAGGTATTATAATCAGTTATTTGTCGAGCATGTTCATAAATTCGAAGTCTTCTTATTCCCAAACAAACTATCTGTAGTTATTTAGTTTTCCAACAACATACTACTTTGGCTCTAATGAGATTATTTTCTATGCATCTAAGACATTTGACATATATAAGCAGATTTTCCTTTCGGACAAACTTCGACCGGAAGGCACTTGAAGTTGTAAGTAATCAAGCCAACGTAACTGAGTTTGAATGTGGTCCAAGGTACGTGCCTACGTGGTACAACTTCAAAGTTCCAGTGCACGTTCAAGAACTCTAGTTACCTCTCAACAGAAAATAAATATTCATTTCACCCACAGAACATATAAAAGATGTTCTGTGATTTCACCCATAAAATTTCACGAAGACTCACTTTCGTGGTTTACGTTGTGAGAAATAAGTGTCGCTATTGAATGCTAGATGGCGTTTTCAAAAAGTTTGAATTAAGATAGCATAGATGGCGCTCGTAGTACCGCTGGTTATCAAAAGCTTTAACAAATCAGCTGTTCAGTGAGAATGTTTTGATACTACTTACTTCGTATTTGATGTTATTCACAGGGTAAAATATTTCTAAGGTTTTGAAGACTGACAAACACAAGCTATCCTCTAATGTCCTTAATCTGTTTAAATATCAAATCATTTAGATAATTAGTCGTTGCAAATATCTTGGCTGGTGCTGCATGGCATATGACGATTGATGATTCTACTTCTGCTACACAACTTTCCACAAAAAGCTCACCTCTATGTACACACACTTTTCGTTTTTTTTTTTTTTACATAAAATTAAATAATCATTATTAGTACTATCAACACGCTGCGGTCTGTTAGTTACCTCAGTCTTTGTTATCATAATATACATTTGCTTTCGGTCATCATCGTTCCTATTTTATTCAGGCCAGGGATAGCCTGTTTCTACCCATAAGTCCTCACATACGATGCCAATGAAATATGGATATGTCATAATAAACTCTGGTACCAGAGGCAACACATAATTATCAAAGTTACGGAAACAATACAACAGTAGAAATAACTGTATTATTGGGCCTTGGGCCAGACCATAAAGTTCAACAATTCCGTTACAGAAAAAAAAAACAAATGAAAACGTCCATAGACAACAATCACAACAAAATGAAAAAGACAATACAAAACTAGAAGAAATAGGTGTTCAAAGATGCCGTGGGTTATTAAGGAGGGTACAGGTCCGCCTTTCAATTAATTAAGGTGCTAATGAATTCCTACCTGAGGGTTTAGTTCGCCCAGCGAGGCGTAACCCATTTGTCAACGCAACACGTGATAACGAGGGGTCAGACTGGCCTTTTTAGATCGAGAGCCGCCGGGAGCAGTGACCTGGCCTTAATAGTATCGTCTATCCATGTAAAAGGATATGTAGATACATGTTTTATTATGAACCTGTCCCTAAGACGGATGTTCAATGGTGGATTTTCAAGTTTCTTGAAGAGTCAATTGTATTATTGTTCTTTTAATTTCGTTTTCACAATTAATCTGAAAAGGTACATATTGGTTCCTTTTTTATAGCACAAGTTGCAGCAGTAATAACCAAAGTCCTCGCTATAGAATAAATTCGCTAAATACAAGCAATTTATTTAATCTCTAGGTTGGTCTAGGTGGTTTTATGAAAAAGGCTTAGCGCTTTTAGGATAACCTCATCATCTTATCCTGTGCTGCGATCAAAGGGTCGTCACATGAAGTTTGTAAAAGACTCGTAGTTCAGTCACAACGCAGACCTGATATCCACTTGATGTTCTGAAAAACAAGATGCTTTACTTCCTCCTCCCACCACAGAAAAGGAAAAAGAAGGAAATAGAAAAACTGATCCATTTAAAAATAATAAGCAAGTATGCATGCACACATTATTTAAGTCACTAAACAGATCTGCGAGCTAGCGGATGCAGCAACTAGTAAGAGTAAGCGCGGTCATTACTCCAACGTGGTGCGCGATCATAAACCGATCGGTCGCGATTGAGATGTAACATTATGGACTCATTATTGATTCTGATGTCGATGGTACTCTTTGGTCTTCTTTTTCTTTTGGTGGCTCCGATTCTCACGTCACCAAGACTCATTTCACTGGCCAGTATGTTCAAAAGTGCGTTACGAAAATTAACTTGTCTGTCATCAGTTGTTTCTGATAAACTAAAATTATAACAAATATGCAGTATCTTAAGGATTTCACTGTGAGCTTTGATTAAATTAGTCTTTCTCTCTAGTAAGTATGCAGTCGAGATAGATAATCCAGACGAGTTTACTCAGCTCATTTAAACATAGATTACATTTCATGAATCTATGGCAATTCATTGATAGCTTTTATAAATCTTATAGTTTACCGTAAACCAGTTATATAATATTAACTGGATACTAATAATGTATCACTAAAGTTAGTCTACAGAGTAGCAAATAGCCCAAGAGTTCACCTTCCCTCAAATATTTAGTGCTCCATAAATCTGTTGTATTTTCTACGGTAAACGCGTGTATTGCACGCCTCACGTCATTCCCATGATTGTTAATTATTATAAATCGATGGAGGCTGCGCGGCGGGCTCGGCGACTGCATTCGATTATTATCATTAGATTTATCGCTAGTAACAGACGCAGGCGCATCCCGCCGGGCGACGCGGACGCGACGAAAGATCACGCGTGGTCCGTGGATCATTCTTTATTCAAAATTAAGTTGAACATTATGGGCATGGCTAGTGTAAAATTTTCAAACTTAGAATAAACTTGGAATAAAAATGTCGTAGAATGAGTTCGGCTATTGGGCTACCGTATGTAGCTGTTGAATGACAATAGGTACCGAAATATGACACAGAATTTTTATAGCACCATACCGGTCTCTGGAGTTTGATAGACGCGTGCTAATTTGGGAGATATTTCACCGATTTATACATTTCTGTACTTACCTACTTAAGATGAAACCACCTCTATACAATGGTGAGGGAACCTATAGGACACTGAATCGGCTTGTCTTTATTTGTCGTGCGACAATATTGAGTAGATTGATAAAATCAATCGTGATAATCAACTAGTTAGTCGATCATACACTAAGTACTTAATTCGTTATTATTTTGTTAAAGAATGCGGCAGTAAACCTCGTGTTTCGTCATCATTAGATAATCACGAATTTATTGAATCCACATGAATTATGTGAAGTTACCAAAGTGGATCGAAAGTGCATCATATCGGGAATCCATTACCGTTGCGTACAGATTTTTAATTTATTGTCATTTTGTCGTCGACATCTATAGAATTTATTTCAATTTTCTAAATGGCCCTAGCGATATTATTGGAATTAATAACACTTTTTAATGGGCAATTCAATGCAGTATCTCAAATAGACGTTTGATAGAAAACTATTACGTGAATCAAGTGAGTATCGTTAGACCCAAGCTATAAAATAAATAAGGTGCTTCACATCGTGTAGTCCTTGCGAATGAACCAGAAGGTAAATTGAATTCGAATCAGAATTATAAAGCAAGTAACGTCGAGTAGATTGGTCGGCAAGGCTCTGCCATCAATACAGCGTTTGCGACCGGTAGTTAATATCTTAATAAGAAAGCAATAGAGATTATAGAACCGTGGTAGCACGGGGGTGGGCTGGGTAATAGCAGGGCCACTATGTGTGGTCCCGTCCAGCCAAGCATGGCGGATGTATCGATAAATCCGAGACTGAGTACACCCGTAGTTAGTGCAGAATAATACATAAATAATCACTTCACAAAGACCTTTATAAGTGATGTAATTAAATACTACATGACTTCTACTAGTTTTGTAATGGATGTCCCAAGTTGTGGATATGAATGGGTTGATTAATCGGTTATTATATTACAGGCATATTTATGTGATAAAGTTGCTGCCATTGGTGTTTAACTTTGCCTATAAGTACTTAAGTATCTCTAAAACAATGCTTTACTTAATCATCTCAAGTCTTGCTCTTGATATTTCCCAGTCTGGGAAAGCTGTTGGTACATGATAACTAAACGATTTACAATCTAGACTCGACATCTTGCCTTTGTACTCAGCTCTATTAATTTTTATTCTATCGATTGATCGCTAACATCACTAAAGCCTAGGTTAGGTAAATAGTTGGTCGATTATCCTCATTCAGTGAGGTCTGCAAAGCTAGAGGATACTAAATAATTGTTTTTCGTGACCCACATGTTATGTTTGCCGGTAATTTTAACCTGGTGCGTGCGAATGGCGTTTTTCGTTGTTTTTCTTTGTGTGCACCGTAATGATAATAGTAGGTAGTAACATAAGTGCTATTTACAAAGATTTATGTAGGTATGCTCTGTCAATCAATAGTGTAGGTGTTGGATTTTCTCTATTTTACTTAAAAGTTTGTTTGTTAAATAATTATTACACGTATGACGTGTAATAATTATTTAACATTCAAATAACATATCAAATTCATAACGTTAAATTCATTTTAACGTTATGAATTTGATATAAGAAATAAAACATTAAAGAAAAACTTTCCGAAGTTTTATGAAACTATCAAACGCTAAACATAATAATTATTATTTCGCACAGTGTACAATTTTATATCTTAGTTCTATGGATAGTTTATATAGTATAAATATAATGTATGATAGTTCTCATCTAGGATGCGTGGCGAATGAGTAAATGCCAGCGGTCAGACCCAAGGGAACATCAAGCGATTTTTGACGAGAAACCCCTCCTACTTTTCAAATTGCCCGTAATAAATCACTACAGATTGCTTAGAAATAACGATTCGCTATTACGATGTTATTGAATTAATTTTTATTCGTGATGTTGAAATTCTCACGGAGATTTTTGCCTGATGTTGACATATTAACGATTGCAGATTCTAGAATTATCGACAGTAATATTTATCCCGTGAAGATTGGGATTCGTTCCTGACCGATTGGGTGTAGAACGCAAACTATAAAGAAAGTTGGAAAAGTATGAGGGAGACCATTGCCCAGAAACGAGACAAGTTAATTTAAAAAAAATGTATTATCTAGTAAGTAAGTTAATGTACGTCTTTCTATCAGTTTGGTACCTAAGTGCTCATATACACGAGCGGCCCGTTGCTAACGGCAGAGGCAACTGTAGCCGTCGACACTCGTTGGTGGCAGTCGTCGACTCGTCGGCAGCAGTCGTCGACGCGTCGACGGCGACACCGACGCGTCGACAGCAACATGCCGCTCGTGTATTTCAGTACGTACAGTTCGATTCAAACTTAATGGCGGCTCGGAAGTGCGCTGCTCGCTGCGCAATACCCCACCCCTCACCCCCGCTGACCCATGAATTCGTTACTGCGCAGCGACTCGCCTCATGTTCCGAGCCGCCATTAAGTTTGAATCGGAGTGTACTTAAAAAGACGAGCGGCACATTGCCAACGGCAGAGACAACTGCGAAGCAGCCGTCGAGACTTGTCGGCGGCAGTCTCCTCAGTTGCCTCGTGTGTCAGCACTATAGCTACTGAACCAACACTAATCAAACGTGGCAGATATTTTGGGAAAAAACACGCGATATTTTGTAGGCAAATTGAGAAATAAAAAAGAAACCCTCTCGGATAACTTCACAGACCCAGCCAGTGTAAATAATTTAATTTGCGGTGGTGTGGATATTGGCGTTATTTTTAAACCTATGCATCTGCCTGGCCAAAAATACCAAAGCGTTAAAAAGAATACTTATTTTTTGTACTAACACTAACATTAGCAGCGTACGAGCGAATCTAGATTGATGTTGCATTTTCTAAGATTTACTATAATAGTCTATAGAACTCCCATTTTCTTTAATATAAACTCTAGTTTCATTGAACTTGTGCAAGTTCGTAAACCCACACGATTTTGTTTTTATTTAAATCTTTAAATATATTTCTGAGGTTTACTTACGCACACCCAGGTAAATAAATTGTTAAGTAAATTGACATCTTGCGTCAATTTGCTGTGTTATACAGGGTGGCAGGGACATCGATGCGAAAACTGTTACCATGGATTCAGTTCATGATTTTGAAACCCAGAAAAAAAAAAACATCTGTTCCATACATTTGACCGCGTAGGTCTTCTACTTTTCTATGAAACAGCAGATTTTTTTTAAAATAACTGGCGAAAAATTTCAACAGAGGGGTGTTCAGAATCATGTACTGAATCCATGGTAAAAGTTTTCGCGTCGATGTCCTTGCCACCCGAACTACGGTCGTGATTTGAATATTACGGACAATTTCAGTTGGAAGTCAATTTGCTTAAAAGTTTGTTTCCCTGAGTTTACATAGGTATACTTGAGATGGGTAGATATTTCCATGAAGCTAGTGTAGTTTCCGTTTATCTTGTACATATATAGACCTTATTATCTTTTATATAGATTCTATTCTGTTTTGTGAATGTGAGAACGTTGTAGGCTTAGTGGACTGTAGATTTGTCCTACACGGACTGGGTAGGACAAATCCTATACCTAATTAACACTGTTATTTGAAAATATTGTAAAACCTAATTATTTTTAAAAGAGTAACCGTGGAGTTTCTTGCCGGCTCTTCTCCATAGGAAACGACCAATTGGAACCGTGCACCTAGCTTCTGACGTTTCATAAGTGCCAATGTAGGTTTATGTGTAATAAAATATTTTGAATTTGAATGTAAGCTCATCACAATTTACCTATCTACATTTATTTCGCACATAACATCTTGTAGCCGCCATTGCAACTCACACCAACCGTTCTATATAGGTATATTTGCAAAACGATATTTATCGCCAGCTACCTAGCTAAGTGCAGTTTTACACTGTCATGTAATTATTGTAACTTTTACTCGCAACATTTTTACTTTCCACTCGAGTAATGTAATAAGTGAGTTCTTGTGGAGCCCTTTTTCAAACAGTCGAAAGCCGGTGCCGGTGTCAGTAGGAACGGCGCAAGCGCACCCGCTGCGTCATAAAGAAAAACGTTGTAATTAAGAAAATTGTTTTAATTACTTGAAAGATGGAGCAAAAGCTTAAAGACTTTTGTTAGATTTCTTTGCGAAGTTTGAGGGTTAAGAAAGATTACAAAACAGTGTTTTTATTGTGAATTAATATATATATTTTATTGCAACAGGTGACATTAACAAGGTGAGTACCAATTTTATCCTCGTATTACTAGTAACGATTTCTTCAGAGCCTTTGCAGTTATTCAGTAATTTATCGAGCGGTATAAGAGATTTACGGTACTTTGCAAATGTGAATATAACAACCCTTCATTATGTTCCTCGTTAGTTCCTATCAATCTACCTGTTACTAGACCTATTGAAAGTAGTTGATCGTGTTTATTCCTGCAAATAGTAACCAACCCTTCTTTTGCTGTATCGAAATGATGACAAAGGTAAATAAGGTTTTTATCGAAAGGATAAGGTCAGCTGCAAGATTGCTTTTCTATACTATATTAATATTATTGTAAAGAGGAAAATTTTGTGTGTTTGTGTGTAGGGGATATTTTATGTTAAAACAAGAAATTTCGCTGGCAGAAGCTTGTAGTACATGTAGCTGGGATCACCGAACGATTTGACAATCGTGGTGATTATTTCCACGAAAACCATGTGTGGTAATCCTGATACCTATCAAGATGGTGATTGATGGTACAATTTTCTAAATGCATTTTGTAATCCTTTTAAAAACATTTTTAGTTTGTTTGCCAACATGTTTCCTTCATCATTCAGCTTCGATAGGTTCCTGATAGATTGCTTGTGTATGTTTTTCTTTTAATACCCTTGTCTGTCACTATTCATGTTGATTTATTACTTCCATTCCATTCTTACGTCACAATAACGTTTTGTTACGAAAATTGGGTTTTCCTATTTGTGTAACAGTTTCAGAATTTTCTGGATGTGATTTATTCGTCACAGTGTGTACAAGCATAAATGGTTTAAGTAGGTGTGTCGTCGTCGCTGTTAATGTAACGTATTCTCAGCTGCCAATATCAATCATGTATTACTGTCAGTTTCAAACATTCCATATTGATTCGTTTACCGTTAGACATGTGTAATTAACTTGATTGTCTCGCGGGGCAGACAAAGGAGTTCACATGTCATCACCTTTATATCGGAAGCGTGAATTTGCACAAGTGTCACTGTTACGTTAGTTTGCCGTGTTCTCATGCAAGTACATTGCCGGACGGTCGGTAGGGACAGCGGTGGGCGTAGGGTTATCAAATTTTTGTATATCAATAGAATGTTCAGTTAAAGGCATTTTTTACCTGATTAAATCAAGACTTTACAACGCGTCACATGAAAAAATAAAAATGCAAATTATGTGAAACGATATAATTATTACGATCTATAATGAATAATTATGCTTGCAAAACATATCGCAGTGCAGACTAAAACGCGACGAGATTTATGTAATTTAACAAACTAGTTATGAATTACAATGTCATCTATCTTTCCACAACCTTAATCTGAACTAAACCTAACACCAGATGCTTGAAATCAAGTCTGTAGGGACCGTAGGTAACCCTAAGCATGTGTCGTGTCCGCACCGGGTCGGCCGCCGGCATGCGGCACCGGCGCGGCGCTCTGTTTGCACTGTGATGCGCACCACGTGCACGATAACAGGTTATTCAGCCTAAGAATCATTACACATTGACAGGCAAAGCGATTTAATAACAGCGATTTTATTATTCATCAAACTACAACGCTACAAGGTTCTTTTGGCGCGTGGCCAAAATCGGAACTAACGCTGCCATCTTGTTTTATCAATGTAATTTCTGTGACAATTTCACAAATGTTTACCATCAACGCCCCCCTGTCAATGTCACTTAGGCGCCAAAAGATCAGTGTAGCAATTCAGTAGTGATGTTCGTTTTCAAGGAGTTTACGTAAATAGGTCTTAATCTACGGTTGCAACGAAACCGTGGGCGCAGGACAAATTGCACAGATTATCTCAATTGCTGAGATACGCCTAATTGCTTAAATGTCCGGCTAGAAAATATCTTAACTAGAAACATTAAACCTGAATCCGTTTTACTAAATAATTTTAACAAATTAGTAGGGCGCAGTACCAATGGGGAAGAAATCAAAAATATTAATGATGCACGTAGTCTAACACAAGAAATATTAAGATAACACAGAATATAACAACAAGAGCCCCCTACACATTGCAATAAAGATTACAATCAGCCTGTAGAGGGAATGAACCAATACGGTGGTCGGGAGTATTTGCATAGCCAGCAGCCAGATCGCGGACTTGTGAACTACCCGAGGAGATGAATCCGGCGATAGCATTGCACAGTTAGACCGTGCTCTATGTATATGAATGAACATGGACGATGGGAGTACCTGGTAGGGTTTGAATAAACTAGATTGTGCTTGCAACGGTCGAGGATATTTTCGTTTATTTGAAAGCTGATTTTGTTTGACGTCGTTGTAGTTAATATTTTTGCTTGTGTATTCCACGTTATTGGTAAAGCTATCTTGCAGTGCTTTTAGCTCTTGCACAGAACAGTCTAATGTTTTGAATTCGACCAATTGATGGATTGCTGACAACTGTGATGGATATCTTGCTCTCCCCTTGTTCCTCGGATTCAATGACAGATGTTAGATCTGTCACTGCATTGAGTATTGTGTTGAGACCAGCATCATAAAATCGTTCTTTTTTTTACAAAAACAGCTTCAACATAAGCTCTATTCCTAAATGTTTATCTTTTAGGATTTAGGTGGTTGCGTTCATTTACTAACGAATTTGCTGCATGTTAGTGCATACGTATACATATTTTCGTTTTTGGAATTATATACTTTTTATATATTTGTATGTGCTTATGAATATCGTTCATACCACTAAGCTATAGGCCTGTTCGATTCAGTTTGCCCCACCTGTAATTGATGTTAGATAATCTGCCGGCGGGTATGACGTACCTCTTAATACATTAACGTTACATCCTCTAGACATGTTACTTTGGTGTTCGCCGATTTTATCTGTCATTGGTTAAACAAGGTTTTCGTTACGGAGCGTGGCAATACTCTGATTTTAATCTACTCTGATATAGAAACCGAGTCGTAGTAGACAACCGGTATTGAAATAATTGTTGTTTGTAAAAACAAATGATTAAAGTTGGTAGTGTGTAAATGAGTTGGAAAAAAAATTAATAGTCAAATAATTATCTACTACCCAAGATAATCTTTGATCTTTTTTTGTGGTGGTAGAGAAATGCAAACAGTTTTAGGAACTATTAGAATTTCTCTTCCTTAATGTTAATTTCAGATTTCCTAAATTACATTTTCCTTTCCGCTTGATCTTAGTTCTTTTCAAAATCTCAGTGAAAAGCATAATTATATCGCACTTTATCCCCTTACTTTGTTATAACCACCTTGATCATGAACGAACTAGTTCATTTCTACTTACGATAGTGTGAAGGGAATATGAGAATTTTTACAGCTATTATAAAAAATTAATACTTCGTTCATCCGGCTTAAAATGGCATCCAGACCTTAATACAACATCCTGCGTTCTGGAGGATAGCAGTTTTGTTTAATTAAATTCATTACATAATTATACATATTGCTTGGAAACACGCAACATTTTATGATGCAGTTTGCGTAATTAATATGAGTATAATATGTAATTATGAATGTAATTATTGTTTATGAAGATCAGTATAACCTGGCTTTAAAGTTGCAGGTTCATTGAATAAATTTGCATTCAATGACATGAAAAAAAATTGCTCTGATGATTCTGATATGACCCGTATTTGGTATCTACTGTGTACACCATAGTTAAAACTGTTTTGTCCTGTCTTATAGTCAATAGTTTTTCAGCAGATTATTATCAGTTTGAAAATAAGAGTCAGTTTTGTTACGAGTGTGCGTGGATAATAGTTTTCATATCATGTGGCATAGTCCATAATAAACCATGCAGGTCCAGTGTGGGTTGGTGGATGTCACATGTCTTCTATTATTTAGTTCTAGGACATGCCGGTTTCTTCACGATATTTTCCATCACCGTATACCTTGCCTTGACTGAATAAAACATAAAACTTGTTTACCGACACAATTCAAGGTTACAATCACACTGAGTTGAAATGTCCAAACAGTTTACGCGGGTTCGCATCGTTAATAGATTTGGCGGCAGTTTATAGCTTCACCAAGCGACATTACTTTTATATCCGTTTATAAATATTATGGTGTGCCTGAACAAATACTCCGCTCACGCAAACGAGAAGTTAGGACACTTAAAAAAAAAAAAAAATAACCTCCGTATCTCTACGTTGAAGTCGTGGATGGGCTTGCGCGCTCCGAACTCTAGGTCTGTGCCAGTAGAGTTTACTTCTCCGAAACGGGTCTAGGATGAGGAGCCAGACCAAGAGAGATACAGAAACCTGCAGGGCAGCATGTGGTGAGCTGTTGGGCAGTAGCGACCCCACGGAACCTATCTCCCGGGAGAAGTCTTGTTCCTCATCTCTGGCCTGCCTTTATTGATCGGCTGGAGTTACTTATTAGCTATCGCTCGTATCGCCCGTAGTTTCACGCGCATCCTAGGGGAACTACTTCATAAAAGGATCCCAGGTATTTTCCCAGGACATGTTCCATCTGTTTGCCAAATGTCATCCAATTTCCCAAATCCGTTAAAGCATGATGGTGTTACAAACAAACAGATTTTCACATTCATGATATTATTAAGATAAATGATTGCAGAAAGTTCAATGGTTCCCAGTTCCCACGGAAAATTACAATAATACCACAGAATATTATCAGTAAGGATTATTACCTTTTTTTCTACACAGCTAAGTCTAGGTATGTGCGGTGTTCTAGACGATCGGTGCGGGCGCACGCGGTACAGGCAGGAAGAGAACCCGACACCGCTCTGCTAATGGCACGCTATGAACTTGTGACGTCGGCCAGCTCGCTACGTCGCAAAGGATTGAGTTACTGTCCCCCTAGACAATGTTATATTATTAAGACTTCATATTCTGTGTCTGGAATGTGCAGTAAAACGAGCTTCGCTGGGATGTAATAGTTTGATGACTTTATGCGAATATTCTTCGTAGAGAACAGCCTTCCAGATAATCGATCTGCTAGATGTACTACAAGAAACTTGGAACCGTTTTCAGGCTAGGCTAGGCTAATCTGGCTCAGATGTGGAATCGTTCTTGTGGTGTCGGACGTAAAGAATAGCACCATCCTATTTCTTCTCGTGGCTGTCGTAAAAAGCGACTAAGCGACTTACTAAAAGAATGGGCAGCAGTGTTCTCTATGCATCATTTTAACACCATACTGCGATCGCAACCCGCCTGCCAAGCGTAGACATGATGGCAAACCCCCCAAAATGACAAGCACCAAGAAAAATGACCCCTAACCGGTCGAATTGGCGATGCTTGGCGGAGTTCTATGTCCAGCAGTGGACGTCTTTCGGCTGAAATGATGATGATGATGATGGAATGGAATATAAGACTTTCCGTGACAATAACTTAGTATCCAAGACTTTCTACTACCAACTAAATGCTCTCACTTAAAGTGGTAGGTAGAGAAACAATTTTTGTGCTGTTAAAACTTATGGAAAAAAAAAACTGGCCAGCTGCAACTTAGTTGATCCATAGCCTTTTCAAAAAACTAATCCAAGAGCGAATTTCACCAATGGAACTGAATGCGATCAGCACATCTAAACCGCGTTCAAGAGCTGTCATCAATGCTCTGGATCATATTGGCCACTGACAGCTCTTAAACGCAGTTTAGATGTGTTCATCGCGTTCAGTTTTATAGGTGAAATTCACTCAGTTAAAGGTCACTGTTGCATTCATTACAGCATGGTTATGTTACTTGCGCTAACCAAATCGTGTCTCCACACGGGACCTGGCTTGTACCGTCGTGATGCGCTATACCATCCACTCAATATTTTTATGACGTTCATATTAACTCACTGGATATTTATATAGAGTTTTTAATACCACTGAGAATTGCTACAGTCACTTTTACACTAGGCTTTTTCTTATAACCTTCCCATTGCTTTCAATGAAATTATAAAATCCTTAAATCTAATAACATATATACTGAAGGCTTACATGGTTCTCCTGATCTACCATTCAAATCTTCTCAGTAAGAAGAACCAAGCAGCTTGTTAACTCGTTAGAACGTGGTTTTCATGCACTGTAGATACCAGCTGCTCAAAATATTTTGATGGCGGGTCACATGCTATATAATAGCTGTGCGATTATCAAGAGTTGCTAATACCACATTAAGCTGACTATGGAAACTTAATTACTGGGAAACCTAAAGGCACTCAGTAGCTGAGTACCTCCTGTAAAATATTCATATTAGCTTTCTTTGCAAATTCATTTTGAGCTGTGGAGACTGCAGCATGAAAATAATATTGCTCCATTCTGTTCTGATGACATAGTCAATAGACCATAATGAAATGCTCGTTTTCAGGACTTAATTAGCTTTTCACCTCTCTAACAATAATCATTTAAATTGTTAACTAACATTAAGAGTAACTCTAACATAACATCCCAATTAATTCACATAAACTTGTTGAATGTAACAACTCTGTATAGATCCAAACTCAATGGCCGTAACCCTGTCAGTCGATTAACCGGCGACGCACTGTAAAATTAAATTTATTTACGTACAGATACGATAGTTGAGTGATTCCGAGCTCCGACATTAACAGTACTCGGAACATTCCACATCATGGATGCCTTCAATAATTTAATTATTTACACGATAACTTGCCGTTCATTACGTAATATTGATTAAAGAAATATAAAAGTATTAAGAGGGAAATTATCTGGTATTTTTTTACGATCAATCTGGTATTTTAGTAACAGAAAATGTATTGAAACTGTTTTCGTTTTTTCTCAGGGTTATTAAGCAACGAATAGTTTACAACAATGTATTTTTTATCTCGATTATTTAGTATCGCTTAGATTATGTTATAAAAGATGTCCAGTCGTTACGATAAAAGAAAATATCGATAGACATAACACTGTCAGTGTACACGGGATTACTGTCTTTATTAAACGTGTATCCAGCTAAACTTAATGGTGCGAGTGACTTTAATCCGGCGTGTCAACATTTCTGTTACACTGGTTCACAATAACAAACATTTTCTAGAGTGGATGTTACTAGTAACATCGATATGTTTAGTTATTGAGGAAGTAATTTGAACATCACAAAAGACGCTTTTCATTCTGAAAAGTACCTTTTAAATTTTTATTGACATAATAACATTAAAAGGTATTTTAAAGCTTAATTGGATTGTTCAATGAGGCTTACGGATTTTTAAACAGGTATCATAAATACAATGGCCCGTTACAGTAATTTGCTTTAAGGGAGTGAATACAGTATTTTTATTGGCTTTTTAAATTTCCATATTAAATTGAGGTTTTGTTAACCTTATTTTGTTGTCTGTTGGTGCAGTCATGATGTGACCCAATCTCGTCATGTATTAACCTATTATCAGAGGAAGTTAATACAATAATATTTTTTGTTTCTGAATGACATTCATTTGTGACATGCACCGACCCGCATTGGGCCCATGTGGTGGATTATGGCCCAGTCCATCTCTCAGAGAGGGCACTTTTGTCTCAGCAGTGGGAACCTTGTAGGTTGATTATGCTTATGATAAGCTCGAACACTTAAAAAAAAGTAGGTTTATATAATTCTTTTCATGCTTTCATCAAGAAAAAAGATCAGAATTATAAGATACAAAAAAATAAAAAATAATTAAAGAACGTTCAAATAAGAGGTGTGAAAATATAATCCATTTCTAATTCAGTCGTGAGATCCGGAAGTATAATGTAAGCTAGCAATTAGTATAACGGACATTAACATATCTATAAAAATACTTTCACTGTATAGTAGTTATAACAGAATACATTGAAAGCGAATTCTACTGCCTACAAAAATATTGGAAGAAAAAATTGAACACAAATAATCTGAAAGGCGTTTTTCCTTTCGATCCGTCAAAATAAACAACATTATGAAACTGAAATAAATTGCTGGAACGGGCAATTGTATTGCAAGAAAAAGTAGTGTGTAATTTATTATTTACGTATAAGTATTATATCATATACAAAATAATGTAAGTATATATATAGGCACTCGAATACTTTTTCAGTAAAATATGACTACTTAAGAGCCGTAACAACAATATGGCGTGTCCCACAACTTAGACATGTTGTTAATAATTGTAATTTATTTTATGAACCAGAATGTTTCATCTATATTGAACTGGTTCAAACTTGCAGCCGGGCTTGCCAAATACACTAAAGATCTGTGTTCTGTGTTCTAAATGAATGGAACATCTAGTGGTACTCAAATGGCAAAGCTAGGTGTCATTGACCCGCTGAAATCACGGGTGTTCAGCAGTTATATAATTATGTCCAATAGTTGCCGATCGTTGTCGCCTGTTGACCCTCGACTCTATCAAGTAGCTGGTGTCTATCTATTTATCGGCCACTTCAATTATTTCCTTTTGTTTTTGTCCTTGAGCCTGAAGCGGTTGTCGTAAAAATTCATGAACTATTTATTGATTGGCGTCACGTGGTGTTAAATTAAAAATGAAATGTCGGTTGGTTATGGAATTCGGAATTGGGCAATGTATATAAATATCAAATAAATAACAATTAGCATCAATAAGCTGATTAAAAAATCCTACTGAGGAGGCATTGTCTGGTCACGTAGACAAAAAGTATCTGACGTTTGTCTTCAGGGATAAATAGGGATTCAGCATTCTGAAGGAACAACAAGGAAAATAGTTACAAAAATATTCATCTTTTCTATAAACCAGAATAAAATACTTAGTAAGAATTTTCAAAATGAAATATCAATCAATCTACCTAGCCTTTTCCCAACTATGTTGGGGTCGGCTTCCATTTTAACCGGATGCAGCTGAATATCAGTGTTTTACATAGAGCGACTGCCTATCTGACCTCCACAACCTAGTTACTAGGTAACACGATTCTCCTTGGTGAGGCTGGTTGCCAGACTTTTGGGCTTCTAATTACCCGCAATGACTGTCTTCGATCTACAAATGACTGCCGGGACCAACGGCTTAACGTGCTTTCCGAGGCACGGAAGGGTTTTGGAAAGTAAAGATGGTCACCACGGACCAACCTCTGCAAGTGTAGCTTAACCAGATCAATCGACCTGTGCAGCTTTTATTATTTAGCCACAAGCCCCTTTCCCCTCATTCTGAAGGAACAACAAGGAAAATAGTTACACAAATATTCATCTATTCTAAGAACCAGAAAAAAATACCAAGTAAGAATTTTCAACATGAAATTATATGTTTACGTAATATTACTCATAATCGGTGTATCTTCCTGCTTACATTCCTCATAAGCTGCCTTCAAGCTACTTAGATATGGTTCAGCCGGTGTTAGATGGGCATTGGAATATAGAAAAACTTAGTATTTGCTCAACGTCGCTACAGGTTATTTTAAGTTAACAGTGGTGGACGGAATACATTCTCGATTAATGGCGATAGATTGGGTTGGCTGGAGTGCTGCTTTTTGTATGGCTTACTCGTAGTTATCGGGTTAAGGATTGTTTCATAATGTTGGGGAAATAAAATTTATGGAAAGTTAATTTTATGAAGTAAGCTTTTCATTATTAAACTTCTGCAATTTATGTTAAGTTGGGTTGCTTTGAAAGTGCTTGATGATTACCAACCCATAACTACGTACTGTGTAAGTAGTCCTTGTAGTTTACTGACAGTTCTTGTTTATTAACTATTCAATATTGCATGACAGTAGATTGTTTATGTCGTGGCCAGATCTTAGAATTAATCATTTCATGAAATGAAAATCAGGTCACATCATGATGTGGTCTGGCCAGAATCATTGAATACTTAACGTTTGACGATATGAACAGTTCAACGCACTTTATGATGTGGTCAAACATTAGTGAGCATTTTGTTTAAAAGTTAGATTATCCACCGGTAGAGGCGTTGATGTCACTTTGTTTTTGTTGTGCATCATGGCGGCGGCATACAACAAATCAAAGAAAGTAGGGTGACCACGCAAAAAAGCCAATGGACTTTTATTGGATTTCCAAATAATATGATGATAAGGAAAGCGATCAACTTGGAAGTAGCGCTCGCCCGTTGGTGCTGCGCGCCGCGGTATGAAATACAACATATCACTTTAAATTTTTTTTTTTTTTTAATTAAAAATTTACGCCGCTTTTTTGGCACCCCGACTAAATGGGTTAGGTTAGGTTAACAGTGACCAAATGCGAGTGAGCCGAGCGAGCGAAGCAAGCGGTGTGCCATGGCAGCGGCCGGCGACCGCTCCTTGCAAGTTGGTTGCAGTTACTTGGCTATTAAACGTTGAAGTTTAAACGATATGGCCAATTTTAGCTGGTCATTTAATGAAATGGTCAATTCTAAGATCTCGCCAGGACATATACACAAAGCTTATTCAGCCTTGCTTTCAGTTGCTTGATGATAGTTCTGATTTCTGAAATTAAAATTAAAAAAAAAATACGTTTGTTTACGATTACATTTATGAATGGTCCACAAAAAAAAATACACGTTGCCCCCACCAACATCTAAGAAATACTAAATTAGGTACTAAAATTTCCGACACACTTGCGGTTTAAGTTTTACCTCAACACTAGGAAAGTGAGCGGTATGTCACTAGCTTTACCCACTTGTAGCTGATATGCGGTTTCTGGTCTAACATGAGCTTGCAGATCACTTGAGTAGCCACTTCGTACACGTCGATATTGTGAAGTATGAGAAAAACTTGCTTTATTTAGAGTTTAGGTAAAGATATTCATGAATTATTTTTCTTGAATCAATAACTGAAATAGGCAATTACAGCAACGAGAGTTGGTTAAAATCATAACTGATTGCGATAATATTCGACAAAGTCCTGAAAGTAGTACTTTGGTTTCTATTAGTCACCAAAAAAAAATGATTTCACTGCTTCTTCTTTTTTTCATGTGGTTCTAGACTAACCTGGTGAGTCTTTAAACCGCCCATGGGCCTCTGACTTGCCTTCACATGTCGTCGAGAAATATATCTTTCAGGTCAGCGGGTTTCCTTACGCTGTTTTTCGTCACCGTTTTTGAAGTAAGTGATAATAGAAAGCGCATATGAATCAGAAAATTCAAAGGTGCGGGCCTTCGGTTCGAACTCGAGACCTATGACTTGGCAGTCCGACGGTCACACGACTAGGCTATCACTGCTTGAAATACTGGAAACTATAGTAGATACCGGCTTTCGTTACTGACCATACCATAAGATCAATTCTATGTTTAATTTGCAGTAATTCTCTTCTTATATCTACTTTATGATAGGCTCTATCCCATTTACATTCCACCGTCAACATTGTTAACACCAATGATATTTTAAGTAAAAAAACGTAGATAGGTTACCTACCGTACATTCGTTCTTCAAAAACGGCACAATGTCACGCTATTAGATGACACGTGTAAGTAGGACAGCATGTCGTAATTATCGGGAGCGAAAAAGAGACAAGACGAAGAAAATGTGGCTAATTAGCCAAATTTTGACGTGCCTCTTGCGAAGCGTGTATAACCTATCTACCTCTTTTTTTACTTATAATATCATTGGTTAACACCGACAACTTACTTTAACAGCCCTTAAAGTAGGTTATGTTCCAAATGTCAAACTCAAATGAAAGAAAGCAGAAAACTGACACAAAGGCAATAAATATAACAATAAACTTAACATTGAAGTAAGGAGGTCAGTGTATCAAGACCCTGTAAGAGGTCAAAAGTTACCGAAGGTTACTCAAACCTGCTAACAGGTGATAATTGGACCCTAATTTGCATTGCATCCACGTATGCGCATGATTCGAGTTTTATTTGCTTGTACAGTTATAAGTTATCATTCATAATCGAAGATGTCGCGATAGAATTTCATTCATGAATAATAATAATGCATTGTGAATTTATAAGGGACATGGGTTTACTCTTTCTATTGCAGGAAAAGCTTTCTTAACATTAACATTATTATCATTTGTTAATTTTAATGTTTACTTACTAACACATAACATCACGCTATTCCCCGAAGTGTTAGGCAGGTGTACCTATAGTTGGTACCCCCACATTTCGCCGTAATTATCTTTTAGTTCCATGTAAAAGGGGGCAAGCCCGGTGCCTTCAATCGGGTAGAAATCTAGATTCCGGGCTGCTACTGAGAAATTCCACGCCCCGACCCGGGAATTGAACCCAGGACCTCATACTCAGCAGTAGCGCTTGGACAAATGAGGCAGTCATCAGATAATTACATAGTTGATTATAAAAAGGTTTGTTACAAGACAGCACTCGAAATATTTTGACTGTCATGTCTTGAATCAAGCGTACTTGAAATGTAATTAATTACAATACAAATAATCTTAGAAGCGCATGAACTTTGTTTGTAAAGGGTAGCTTTCTCTTGTTTTGTTAAAGATTTTGTGATAATAGCTAAATAATCTGTTGTGAAAACTATCAATATTTGATATGTTGTATTTAGAAATCTAGAAAATAACTAATTTCATTTTGTAACAGTTTTGTAACTATTTAGGGCTAAGACCATTTCAGATTAGAGCTTATCATAGACTTACGAAAATATCTATGTTACAAAGTACTGTTGACATTAACTGAGAGTGTTCCTGGCCGTATTTTGACGACTATTTATACTCTAGTAATGGACAAAGTGAAATGAAAGGACAATAAAAGTTATCAGAGCCGCGTTAACGTTCACATTGTGTGGTAATGAAACGTATAGGTGTTAGTAGACCACCTAGCTAGCGATCGTGAAGCCGATCGCCTCTTGTTAACGAAAGAATCGCTGCGATTCGGACATTTTATGGCGTTTTGAATGATTTTGTTTGGTATCAATGGAATTTGTTAAGGGGAAACGGTCATATTAACACCCACGCACAGTGGAACGAATGTATGGGAGCGGTTGGACGTAGACATGTCCGAAAAAAAAGAGTAAAATTATGCCAAACTAATGATGCCATCTTATTCGATTACTTAATGCCTTCATAACTTGTGGTGATGAATTTCTTCATAACTCCCATATTTCGGGAGTAATTTGAGAAAATGTGAAATTTTACTATGAAAATGAGTGTATCGAGCTCTCTCCCTCCTGATTCCGGGCTTGTTTCAAGTAGCGGTCTCTAATATCATAATGCTAATACTAAGAGCTATATTTAATACTAAGACACATAGTGCGCCAAATGTGCACTTTCTGGGATAAAGAGTGATGTTTATTTTATAACACAATTTTTTAATTTTTTGTTTATTTTGTTGATTAAAACCGTTTTTCTAAAGGTTTACCTTATTACAATAACATTTCTGATCAGCCAATTAGAGAAGATATAAGCTAATTAGGATATATAATTAGGGACTTAAGGTTTACATATAAAACTGATGCACTAATGATTACTGATAAGAACATTGCTATTATTTAATTACTAAATGGCTCTTAATACACTAATTTAGCATGCATCATTTACTAATTATCACAATAACTAATTACCTTGCAATATTTAACAAAGGATACCTGGGATACCTGGATTTTATATAAATAGGTCACTATTAGTAACTTTAAAATCAGTGTTGATTTACACCTCGTTGTATCCAAGCTAATCTCGCAATGTATTTTCCAAATTTTAATACAAATCTTGATATTCACGTTGCTTTATGCGCACGCGCACATAAAGATTTACGCGACTTTAACTATTTGTTCAGTGTTTTAAAAGATAACAGTTGTGTTCAGTTATGTGAAAGTGCTGAAACAAGTTTAAAAGACTGGTGTCGTCGATTTTGCTACCGCATTTATGCAAAATGGACACAGTCTGGAAGAAGCACAGATAAGTTTCGGAAGAAACATGAGATTTGGCTACAGGCTGCAATTCAATGGCCGGAATTACAGAATGAAAATATGGAACCTTCTACAGAAAATATAAGTGACGTCATCGAGCCCATAATTTCTCCTGCTAAATCTGATGCTTCAACTTGTACACATCCTAGTCCTCGTAAATCTTTTGAGGACCTTAGTAACCGGCAAAAAAGAAGACGCACCACTGAAGATAGTCTTTCATGCAGCAGTAGCAGCGCTGAAATTATGTTTTCGGCCGAAAGGGCGCTTCAAAAGGCAGGACAAAGCGATACAGCTTATGTTATGAAATACTTGACGGAGAATCCAGAAGAGGCCTCAAAAATCAAAGCCTTCATTGAAGGTAAATCAATTCAGGTACGGGAAATATCCCCTTTGAAGGCATTGGCTCTTTATGTATCGATGAACTTATCGAAATGGCGCTATAACACTCTTCGGGATTTCAACACTCAAGAAGGAGCTCTTCAATACCCGAGTTACTACATGTTGGTTAAAGAAAAAATTAAGTGCTATCCGGCCAAAGAAGATCTCACAGTTACAGAGAGCTCTGCAAAAATCAAATTACAAGCCTTGATGGATTTAACCTCAAGAAGACTTATTAGGTCGTTAGAAACCCCTGTTGATCCCAATCAACAGCTCGTATTGACCAGCAAATGGGGTTTTGACGGATCATCTAGCCAAAGCATTTATCATCAAAGGACGAGTGAAGATGAGCAAATCGATCTTGCTAGTAATTTTATGATTAGTCTTGTACCACTGCGGCTCGTCTCAAAAGGTGTAACAATTTGGGAAAACGAGCGACCATCTTCCACTTCATTTTGCCGGCCAATATTGTTTAAGTTTATAAAGGAAACCAAAGAAAATGTGCAGAGAGAGATGGCTGAAATCGAAGCAGAGATTGAAGCCTTAACTCCATCCACCATCACTGATGGAATTAGTGTCAAACACCAACTGCTGTTGACAATGATTGATGGTAAAATTCATTCCATTATATCCAATACAGCAGCTTCAGTGTGTGACATATGCAAGGCTTGTCCTAAAGAAATGAATAATTTAGAGTTAATCAAAGATAAACACGCAAACGAGGACATGTATAAATATAGCTTAAGCACCCTTCACGCTTGGATTCGCTCAATGGAATGCTTATTACACATTTCCTACAAATTAGACATAAAATCATGGCAAGTAAGGGGTGATATAGCAAAAAGGCAAGTTGATGACAGGAAGAAAAGAGTTCAAGAGGCTGTAAGAAGAGAAACGGGCTTACTTCTCGATGTTGTGAAACAAGGCAGTGGATCCACCAACAATGGCAACTCGGCAAGGAGATTTTTTGAAAACTACACTAAATCTGCTGAACTGACCGGAATAGATGCTATGCTTTTAAGAAAAATCTGTGTGATCTTGCAGTGTATTTCATCAGGAGAGAAGATCAACGTAACTAAATTCCGAGAGTTCTGCTTTGATACTGCTAAGCTTTACGTGGAGTTATACCCATGGTATTATATGCCTTCTTCACTTCATAAAATTTTAATGCATGGGCCAGACATAGTTCAGAACATGTCAATTGTGCCCATTGGTTTTCTATCCGAAGAGGCATCTGAGGCTAGAAATAAAGATTTTAGAAAATATAGAGAGGGGCATTCTCGAAAGCATAGCAGTATCTCATGCAATGAAGATATTATGCACAATCTTTTACTGTCTTCTGATCCACTTGTTACAAGTATCCGTCCAAAAGGAAATAAGTTTGTAAAAAAATCTTCTTTTAAGGAATTTTATGAGCTTACGGATTCTGAGAAAAGTGATATCGAATTTGTTAACATAAATGATTTAGCGGACATCGATTCTGAATTTGAATTAATTGATGATGATGATGATGACGAAGATAATTAAATGATGTTATTGTTTTAAAATGTGTAACTTAGTAAATTAGAGCTTACGTCTTAATTATTTATTGTACTTTTAATGAAACTAGGTAATTTATTATCAACTTACTTAAAAGTCATACTCTCATCAGTTCTTGTGAATATTTTTGTTAATATATATTTCTGTATATATATAATATATTTATAGACCTCTTAATAAGTCTGTCTGCGGTTTAAAGTAAATACAAATGGGGAAAAAACGTTTTTTTTTTTAAATTTTCATTTCCTTTTATCCCAGAAAGTGCACATTTGGCGCACTATGTGTCTTAGTATTAAATATAGCTCTTAGTAATAGCATTACGATATTAGAGACCGCTACTTGAAACAAGCCCGGAATCAGGAGGGAGAGAGCTCAATACACTCATTTTCATAGTAAAATTTCACATTTTCTCAAATTACTCCCGAAATATGGGAGTTATGAAGAAATTCATCACCACAATTTATGAAGGCATTAAGTAATCGAATAAGATGGCATCATTAGTTTGTCATAATTTTACTCTTATTTTTCGGACATGTCTACGTCCAACCGCTTCCATACATTCGTTCCACTGTGCCACGGTAGAATTTAGATTTGTTCTGAAATTATGTCATAGTATTTGCCTAAAACGTACATAATTATAGTTTTTCTTTAGAAAAATATCACGCAACTGAATCTTGATTGCTTAAACCGTTTTCAATGAAAACTTGCTAGAAATATCAACAATGTCGCCCATCGGCATGTCCATGCAAACGCTACTCAAAACATAAAAAACTGAATAACATGAAAAATGTTGAAGATATTTTTTTTTTCCTTTTAAAGTAATTTTCGAAAAAAAAAAAACATTAATTTTCAGAAAATAGGCGGGCGGGCACATGCCAGTGGGCGACATTGTATTGATTATTTATTTATTTAATTAATTTTCAAAATAGTCGTGACTTGAACTTGGCCTTAAACTCTAGAATGCAATCGATGAAATTAATGAAGGTAGATGCTATATTGTAGAGCCGGCGCGGGCGCATGGGCTAGCTAAACGATGTAGGTAGAACTTAGTTTACGTTATATCATGTTATTTTGATTAGAAATGTATAAAATACCAATCTATAATCATTAAATAATATTAATTAATTACTTAGGTAAATGGTTTATTTTCATTAAGGAAATAATTAAACAGTTTTCAGTTAGGTATCTACACTCCATATTAAAACGTATTTTTATTATCTCCGATGAGTAGAATTTATCTTCATTCTAAAGACTCGGTTACATCATGCGCAAAAAAAGGTACGACTGTAATAGGCCTACACAATACATACGTATTATATAGGTTCAGTTAGTAACCGCAAAAATTTGCCCCGGCCTAGCTATGTACACAAAACAACAATACTCGATTGATACCGACATTAATGCCCGCTTAACAATTGAATGATAAACGACATTATTGCAATGGGAATAACCAAAGATTGATTCTCGATTCGGTTCGCGAACTCGTTTTTTATTGCCAATCAAATTTTTGTCTATTATTCCAGAACAAATATGCGTCACGTACCTCTTTATGGCTCCATTTAAAATAATAAAAGTAAAATTTTATCGTTAAATTAGCATATTATTCGCATTTCGTACGGAGACATTCCGATGTGATCATAAAAATAGGTTCTTCTTGATCAGTGCGTAAATTAATTCCCGCTTGTTAATAAATTGTGTGGTTGGCAAGGGCCAGGAATGATTTCCTTGTATTATAACGAAGTACTCTCCATCCATAGCACTTTGGAAGTTACGGATGCGTTCAATGTCCAGTCTGCTAAAAGCAACTCGCTCGCGCGTACATCGGGCGACGCGTATGCTCGCTGCGGGATACCGCCCTTAAGCACGCGGCGCACTTTGACAACTATTATAATATAATTATAAATTCATTAACCTCCTAAAAATCATAATTAAAATTTGATAACGACGGCGAAATATTTTTACTAAAGTGGACTGTTTTATCTTTATCGTTGATTGTAGGCGTTATATTCGCAATCACTGTTAGAATAGGTAAGTTTACTTATTATTATTTTATTACCTTTTTATTACTGTTTAATATTTAATTTACTTATAAAAGGATTGTCTCCATTTAAATAACGATTGTGCTCATAATTTACCGTGTAATAAAAATAAAATTATGTAGGAATCCCAAATGTTTTAAAGTTACTTTATGTGTGTAACACGAAAATGGTTTTAAAGGTACCTCAAGCTTACATTTTGTAGTGAAACGAGTAAATATGTTTTGTGTGTCAGAATTGGTTGCGTTATGATTATGACCCAATTTACCCGCTTCGTTATTTACCTCAGCAACGCAGCGCCGGCGCAGTGATAAGCTATTGTGAACTTACCTTAATTCAGGCCACGTGTGAGCTTTCGTGAAAACTACACTTTTAGTGCATTGAATGAATACTTCTACAGTCGGTTCAACTGTGTGAGAAAATAATAAGATTCAAACAGTTTTCAGTAGTTTAGAATTCTAAATACAGGGCAATGATCGACAAGGAACTTTCTAAGCATGTAGCAGATAGTGATAATTTTTAACAACTAAGTAAACAATGCGTGTTTCTTACAATTAAGTATGTCTGTGCATTGTAGATATTAGACATATTGTTGCTATAAAGAAAAACAATTGGAGGTCTCATTAAGCATTTTCATGATATTTTTTTCAGAAATAATGTTGGCGAAACGTAGATTTTCCTAATTTTCTTAATCACCTAGAAAATCTCAGTTAGTTCAGTAGGTACACGTGTTATTGATAACAGGTTGTACGGTAACACAGTGACACAGTGCAGTCATGTCGTAATACTTTGGTAACACGCAGTTTCACAATATTTGCCTTCATTATTGACTCTGTTCTCAAGGAGATAACGCTCTCGGGAGAAATGGGTGATGTTCGTACTGGTAATCTAGTCTGTGCACGTGTTTATTAGAAAATGTAATATTTTTTTGTTCCATCTGGTAAGAATTTGCGAATAGTGAACTCACATACTGAAATCATTTTGTCAATTATGATGAGCCCAAATTACCATGTTGTTTCACATTCCGATCTCTTCAAGTCACCTTGGAATTGTTTCAATTCAGGAATGTGAGATGAAGCTAGAAGGCAGGCATATTTAACGTGCCATAAATTTCAGTCTACTGGTTTTTCTGGCGCCTAATATGTCATGAAAGCTTTACGTTCCGCCTCCGCGACTAGGCTTACGTCACTAACCATACAAAAATACAAATCTTGTATGAACAATGTTTTTCTTCTGTCGAATAGGGCAAAAATTTTTTTTAGTCCCTCTTTCAGATAATAAAAAAATATTGGACACGTATTTTTTCTTTTTTGACATAATCAAAAGATGGCGATACATTGAGTTAAAATGTGGCAAGACGCACGCCTCACCAGATTTTATACTGCGTTGTGACGTAGCGAGCTCTCACTCCCCAAATTTAATGCGTGTTTTCTAAGTTATTTTTAATTAATATGAAAAAGCAAAAAATACGTGTCTAATATTTTTTTATTATCTGAAAGACGGACTAAATAGAATTTCTTTTTTTTACATAGGCAACTACCCTATTATACAATGGATATTGAACAGTTATCTGCAGTTCAGTATGTATTATTTAATTCGACGATCTCGTCGATTATTTTGTTTAAAGTGTGAAAATTTTCAGTTTTTAGTAAAACTCGTAAGATCTATAGATCTATTTATTTTTTAGGATTCAATTTTCAATGCAACGCATATTTTGTTATTTTGGTTTCTTCAATGGAAAATACGTTGTTTTTACTTGAATTGCGTAACAAATGCATGCTGTTAGCATTTGGTTTGGAACTTTAAAAGTAAGGATCCTTTTTTCGATTATTGGAAAAACTTACTGTTGGACCTACAACAAAGGAGTCCAAAACTGCACTGGCCTCATTCTCCTAACCCCGTCTACTATCAAGAATGAGTCAGTGTTCCTCTTCACGATGGTTTGTTTACTTCTTATCTTAGTAGGTAGGTACCTGCTTCCGTTTCCTAGCCTTCTCGCCTTTGTATGTGTCCTGCCCTAATTATAGGTTTAGAGGAATATAATGGAAGTGAATTTTTTGTCCAACTTAATGAGGGTCATGGCTTAACTAATAACTAGTCAATTTCATTAAGGTTTATAACTTTAATTTCTGCTATCAATAAATCAGTCCAGTTCTTTTTCTACTTGTGCCTCTGACTGCGGCCTCCATATTATGCAGTCCATACCCAACTGTTCATTTTTTACATATTTAACAAAACACCTTATTTTGTTTCAGAAATCATGCAAGAAAACATGAAACTGGAACTTCCCTTAACATGGTGTCAAGCAATCGTGGAGTGACGTGACACAAACACTTTCGGTGTTAAATGTTTAGATTATTCTCAGAGAACATAAATCTATCGTTTAGAAGATAATCATTAAGTTGTCGTTACTCAATAAAATGAACACAGACAAGTTTGACTTTATAAGTAATAAAAATCTACAGTGAAGTCGTAAAATGGAGAAGAAAAGATATTTTCTCAGTAAAAACTTATTATGGTAAGTATTTATATTCGTCTAGATAATTATGTTTAAGATGTTTATTAGATATAGCGTAATATCTGGAACTTAACACGTGATAAGTAACTAAGTAATACATTAAAAAAAAACAAAAATCATGGCAAGTTTTAATGTGATCCGACATACGGATTCAAAAAATTAATAGATTGCAATAGAGGGTAACTGCTTTGGTCAGCCTCATTGATAAGCCGATTAGATATCTGAACTTTTTTATGGTCATCTTGAGTCATTGTAAGATATTTACGAGAGGGTTATAAAAATGTTTCGTTGACCTGAAATGCTAAAACCATAGAACAAACTCAATACCTAATAAATCTTTTTGAACGGTACGTTTACGAGCGAAGCAAAAGTGTGTGGACCGCTACCACCACTATCTCATTTTCTTTTAGGGATGTACCATTTTTTTTATTAGAATCGATTTTTAGAAGCGCAGCTGTTCAATGCTCAGATCGATAAGCACAAAACATTAATTGATTTGAAAAAAAAATGGATTAATAAACTCGCAATAAATAGTATATATATATATTTTTATTTTTTTATTTTATGATACTATTGTCAATGAAAAATCCTACTTAGCCAATAATTATGTATACTTAAATTTGATTACGGGGACAAATATCTTAAATCTATCTAAACTGCAATAATAATAAATAATGAAACAGAAAAAAAAAATGATATTTTGTATGTTTGTTTGTTACGCTTTCACGCTAAAACGGCTAAACGGATTTGGATAAAATTTGGCACCATAGACCATGACCTGGATTGAGACAGGATACTTTTTTCCCAATATTACCACGGGATCGACAATTATGCGGGTGAAACCGCGGGCCGCAGCTAGTTGCCAATAATTTGTCAAGTGACATTTCAAACCAGAATTATGTATGTACATATTATAATTTTAGGTACTATCAACGCTGGAGGAGCGCTGACAGTACCAGGATAAATAAAACACTTGTTTGTGATGTATCTCGAATATTTATTTAGAAGTTTTCACTTTATTATATTTTTAATTATCATTTATTTATCATGATATGCGCTTGTCAGCTCAGGGGGCCGACTGACAAAACTTTTTTATTATCATTGAAATTAAATATTTGTTTCGTATTTATAATAGACTAGCTGCATCCCGCGGTTTCACCCGCATAAGTCTCGATCCAGTGGGAATATCGGGATAAGAATTATTCTATGTCCTTCCAGGTCTTGGTCTACCCATGTGCTTAATTTTATCCAAATCTATTCAGCTGTTTTAGCGTGAAAGCGTAAAAAAACAAACAAACTCAATTTCGCATTTGTAATATTAGTTCGGATTAACGGAGGTTACATGCAAATACCATGTCCAAAGCCTCTGCAGTACCTACTTGAATCGATTTCCATAAATATCGTATCGAATCGTTCTCCGTCCATCCCTATTAGTTTGACGGATAACAGTAGACGTCCAACTCTCGTTAGTATACATTGAACTTTTCAAGGTACCGATTTCCGAGATATATTAAACTATTTAATAATAATGTTTATGATCTGTGAATATAGCAGTATGCGGATGTTTTTAGAAATAGTGCGTTTACAAGCAGCTGATAATACTTGCGCATTAACTAAATGAGTGAATCAAATTCTTGTCCTTGCCTATATCAAAACGATTAAACTAATATTGACAGCTTAGTTGTAAGTCTATTATTGGTTTTATATCTAGTATCTGGGCGACCGAGCTCTGCTGTGGTGAAAATAGAGAATGCTCATTTAATAGTATAGGAAAGTATATACTAATTCCATGCTGCCATGTCATTATTCTAAGATAGCCATTGTTTTAAACTTTGGGCGATCGAGCTCTGCTCGGGTGAAAAAACAGAGAAAACTAATTTTCTCAGATATGACGTAGCTAAATCGATTTTTCGCCCCGTCAATCCCTAAGCTATTGTAAGTTTTATCAAAATCGTTAGAGCCGTTTTCGAGAACATGATTACAAATATCGTTTAATAGTATAAGATATCTATTTAAACAAAAGACGTAACCGAATAATTTATTTCGTTACACCACATTATGTGATGAGCTAAACATAAATTGTCTAGGCCTAGTGTCATACATACCTAATGAAACTTTATTCCTAGGAATATTAATGGTTACCTACGCCATAATAATAGTCCTTGTGTTTTTGCTACCAAAATTTCCAGAGTTCCTCATATTCCCATGATCGTTACATCACTAGACATAACTGTTGTATACGGTTCAAATGATCATCTGCGTCACGGTAGGCGTGCTGATTACACCAGATTACCTCCCAGCTAGTAACTTATAACGCGACATTGATGAGCTTTACATCGAAGCTTTGAAGCCTATGTGTGAAAAGTAGGAAAGTAGTAACCTACATGACACATCAAATCTTAATCTCGAAGAAATAACGGACAAGGAGAAAAATGTAAGCACAGTTCCACCGTTTATTTTTCCACTTAATTTAACGTTAAAGCCTCCCGATTGAGGACTCTCCTGTCACTCGTTAACCGTGTGAACTGAACACCACAATGTACCAACTAACATCCACAATGACCGCTGTAGAAACATTTGTCCACAATAAATATTTTTCTACGTGTTCAAACGGTAAACTTTTTATGATCACCACTTGAAAGTCCTTTGAGAGTAAAAGTAAATAGAAATTATACGGCCCATTCATTGCGAGGCGCACGCGCTGCGTCAGGAGAAAAAAAAATAAGGTCAAGAGCGAAGTCCCGTGATCTTAAAATTATCCTTTACTTACGGGTCCTACCCTATGCTTTTGGAAACTGGTTCTGAGTGGGCAAGGAGGGCCGGGTAGGGCTATCTCTTAATTCGTCGCCTTAGTGAATAAATTACGGCGTAAGCTAATTTTGTGGCTTCTATTGACAGTGTGTCGACACTGTCCACTGTTTGACTGTTTGAGGCAAACATGTTAACAGAATTCTAAAAAGGTAGCCAACTACTGAATGGTTTATTTAATGACTTGTGTGCTGACAAAGTTTATGTTGACAAGAAGCTTTATCACGACTTTATAAGTCACATAAAAACGACATTGTAGATCGACAAGTTATTTCACTAACGATGGTTTAGCTATAACGGACAATATCCCGGGGAACCACACTGCATAGAACTGTTTACAGCAGTGTTGAATTGTGTCCATTTGTAACCTGCGCAGATACAATTATTCTTAGATAACAGTGTGTTCTTGAACAAACTTTAAACTAAAGCACTTCGTTTTATAGCCTGAGTTATTATAGCCGCGGCAAGGATAGTGACCTGGAGCTATTTTTGTCTTTATTCACTGAGTTGTAGCAATGACATAACAATTAGACATAAATCAATGTGAAGACGCTCCTAAAATTGTCTGTGGCGTGTGCCGCTGTTTATTTCTGTAAAACAATATTACACCATCCTATTGAGTGTTTAATACAATTTCAGAAGATTCTCGTATGTGGACTGAAATCGTTTGTTAACTTACGAATATTATCCAATTTAGATACAGTTAATCTAAGCTTTAGTTCCTCAAAATGCTTGGGAAGCCAAATAAACATGCTTTCGAAGAGATCGTGAAGACGTCCCAAACGACCTCATAATTCCTTGTAGGTTCACTTGTTTATTTTCAAATGTTTTCATTACCTTATAAAGCGCGGCTCGCGTTAGTCTTTGTGCGTGTTTCCGCGCTCAATTGGCCGCGGGCTGCCGGTCGCCGCCAGCGGTTGCAGGCGTAAATCTAATTAATACTATTGACATGTTTATATTTATTCTACTAGAAAGTCATTACTTATTGTTAATTATCATTGTTAATTTTGATTGTATCTTTGTTTGAGTTGAGGCGACTTGCACATTTAATTGGTTGTATTACGCGTGTGCCAAGGAGGCCTGTATATATCAACTAATAACTCGCTACATTTATTTTGAATTATTTAAATTGTTGATTAGCGAATGTCCAGCTTTTTGCTTTGAGGCAGGCCTTAGCAATAAATCAATTAAAATGAGAGCCATAAATTGTAGTAAAATAAAATTGTAATGTTGGTTATTTATGGCCATAAACTTGCAAATAGTTTCGAGCCATTAAAATTTCGTCATACAGAGTCACTTCAAAAACGAAATGATTTCTCATGTGGCAGTGGTAGACGAAGTGATTTTAACATAAAAAAATAACGGCGATCGGCACTTAATAAGCCACTTAAGATGTTCATTAGGGCGTTTTACAGAGTCGTTTCATCGTTTTAATGTGGAGTGCGTTGCGGGTGCATTCGAGCGGTGCGTCTCGCTCCAGCCTCAGACTTCTAATGGAGTTGTCAGATTGCGCAACGCGGTGAGAACTGCGTGGGCGCAGACCGCACAGGGCTGTCCGCGTGCAGTCATCGATGACCTGATGACTTACATTATTGAAGCTTTTGTGCTCATATAGAAATTTTGATGTATCTACGTTAGAATATTTACCATCTTTAATGTTTACTTTAAGCGAAAACAACCAGTAACTAGTTTTATTCAAATTGAAAACAAACAATTTATTTGTTTACCAAAAGTATAACAACAACTGCCTTTGAAATTTAAGGTAATATAAATTTTCACACGAAGTTTAAAACAATTGTCCGTGCCAACCCTACGAACAACAACCCAAATCGGGAAAGCAGTGATAAACAAAGTGTTTCTATGTCACTAACATCACCCACCAATTTACCCGTGTATGATCATGCTTGCTTGTTAAACTTTAGACAATCAGGTACATAAGTGAATGTTGGCTCTTGTTACCCGTTTATCCGTGAGAGCGGTAAATCGTGTGAAGTATGGATAGACTGACAAATTGTTGGAGGAAAGAGACGATTATCATTTTGTTGTTAGATCAGCTATTTTACACTGCTCGTTAAATTGCCGTAGCACCACTAGCCAACAATTTATAAGATTTTGCTTTTAGTTTTTCTGTCCTATTTTGTTTAGCTCGAAGTTTAGATTCATAAATATGTATTGTTTACTTTCCTTTTCAGGGTATTCGTGATAGTTCAGATTGCAATGTTATCTTCAGCTACGAATTTGACGACAGCAGAATCAAAGCAGGTAATTTTTAGATACATTCCTAATGTAAGTTACTTAAGCACTATGTGGAACACCACGTCGTTAATCTACCTGTAGGTATTGATTTTGTGGTGACTCATCATTTGAAGAAGGTTATTAATGCAAAGCCCAAACTCTGGTTACAAAACAAAATTATCATTTAATTAGAAGCCAAAGAAAAAAAACCTGTTGATTTTAAAGATTTAGGTACCTATAAATACGAAACTAAAAATTGGAAAAATTTATAAAGTGATGACATATTTTGCACTTGGTGTGTTGATGATACAACTTATGGTGTATATTTTCAGGAGGCTGAAGTTGAAGTTGAAAATGACGTGGAAGTTGAAGGCGAGGCATACGCCTGGAGTGCATGGGGCAGCTGGAGCGCCTGCTCTAGGAGCTGTGGCGGAGGCGTCTCCGTGCAGGAGAGGCAGTGCTTACCCAGGTAAAGATTTATGTGGAAGATACGTGAAAGTTAAACTATCTGCCTGGGTAAATTCAGGATCCAGGACAGTGTACACACTGTCCATCCTCGATTTGCCCAGGCAAAGCGTGGTGTAAGGGATATTATGGGCAAACTGTTGTAGTAATAGTGGAGTGTCCTTGGAGTTTCTTGCCCGTTCTTCTCCATGGAGATCTACGTTTTGGAATGGGTAACTAGCTTCAACTTTCTAACTAACTGACCGACTCTTTGACAATTCTAAAGTGCCTGTAAATAAAATAGACGGCATGGTTGGCGCAGTGGTTAAGCGATTGACTGCTGCGCTGCGTGTCGCGGGTTCGATCCCCGCACGGAACAAATATTTGTATGACCTACAAGTAGTTGTTCCGGGTCTGGCTGTTTGTGTATGTGAGTTTATTAAGTATTTGTGAAACGCACCCACGATACAGGAGTAATTCCTAGTGTGGGGCGACTTTAAAAAAAAAAAAATGGTTTAATCGAAATAAGTACTTCAAGTTTGAGTTTAACAGTTTGGTTTTTTTTCACTAACCTGCGAAAAATTACAACACTGTGCGAAAAGTTTCAAGAAATTTCAAAGTTGGTTCTAGAATCATGTACTGAATTCATGTAACTATTTACGCTTCGATGTCCTTTACACCCTGTATAGAGTGGGTCCTTTTCGGAAGTTGACCTCATCACGAGTGCCAACTTGACCGCTTAATTATTTCATGACAGACATGGGTAATCATGTCTCGCTACTTGTTAGAATAAATAGTAACGTAGGTAAAAATCAAACGTATAATGTGTGAGTATATAATATTTGCGTTGACGAATCATTGTAGAGAGGGACTGAACCTGAGACATTTTTTTTTTAGAGACATTTAGAAATTAGGCTGTGCTAATTTTATGTTATTGACCATTCCGGCCCTGGTCCAGGCCATGGTACGGAGCAAGAGGGCATGGGACGCCGTCACCTTCTTCGAAGCAGTAATGCTAGCGAAGGAGAAGGCGGAACGCGTTAGATAGAGGCAAATTTCGCGTCCTTACGCCCCTAGCCATTGCAGGAGACGCCCTGGGCTTCGGAAATCCCAGGCCGATTAGCTCACCGTCTGATAAGGACCAGGCCCGGGTCGACGGCGCGTTGTATTCCACGCGCGCCTCAAAGAGATGTCAGCATAACTAACGGGGTCCGCTAGGGCCGATATCAGCCGGGGTCGCGGAAAAGTTCGAAAGGGATACCGTGGCCCCTTGCAACATATATGCAACTGCAGGAACACGGGTGGCTTTTAGTCAGTTAGAGTCGTACACGCCCTCCCGTTCTGCTTAGACCGGGAGAAGTTATTTCATAATTTCCCAACCAAAAACAAAAAGCTATAGACCATCTTCATTATACAGTAAGTTACTTATTTAATGAGCTTACGTACTTACATACAATATTGCTGGTGAAATTTAAAGAAAATTAGGCTGTAGAAGCAAGCATTTTGTTGTATATAGTTACGGCTACTTTAAGAAAGCAAGTGTAAGAAAAACTATTAGCTTCATAAATAATAAATTGCCAGATTTATGTTCAGGTAAACAGTTTTCTGATTTTAGTAATCGCCTGATTTCTCTGTAACGAATCGCTGTAAGATAACAAATTGCCGAACAAGACGGTGCCGACAGCGCTCCAACGCACGTTAATATCTCATCATGTACTGCACATAAAAGCAAAAATTGTAAACACTAACATTTTACACGCCTATTAAAGTAATTCTTTTAAGCCTCTTTTACACCTTCAGACATGTCGGATCGGTTGCAAAACAAAACACGATCTCGTGTAGAGTGAGCAAGCTTCGCTTCTAAACTACTAAAATGTCAGCATCTATATTAATAATTGCTATACTATCAAATAGGCGTATGATTTACTAGTCGACCGGTACAAAAATTTTAATCAACTAGAAAATATTCGACTGTTTAATTAAGATTGTTTCGGGCACGACTTCGGTGGCATTCGGCTGTCGTCGGTGATTAGATCTGGCTCATTTGCGTTTATCAAACCGTTGACATATGCAATTTAGTAATCTGACGGCGTTTGAACCTTAATCAGTTCGGTGCCCGCAATTATTTTATTAGCTTTGATGTTGGTGGTCTTTCTGTGACATGATAATCCAACTTATATTATTTATGTAGCTACATTATGACATTTGTGAATCACTTTGCATATAGAAGAGGATACTGTCTATTTGCAAATTCAAGAAATTGTTCGTATTTCTTGAATTGGCAAATAGAGAAGGGTATTGAAATGAACCTATCTCTATCTAAGAATGCAAGCAAAGATTGTATTGGGCTAGTATAGAACAAAATTATTCTAATATGCTTTGACAGAATTCGGACAGTATTAATTTCGCATTCATTCTTAAGTTACTGTTGTTCTGTTCATAGCACTGTTATTTACAGATCACTGAGTTGTTTAATTGCATTTATATTTCCCTTCTCTTTAATGTCCTCATCCTCACTCAAATTATAAATTAATTTGTCATTCTGTTATTCAAAAGCACGCTCTCAACTACTCTTAAGTTGAGAGCTACATTAAATATTCGCCAAGTGTAAAAGCTTCTAACGTGTGCGCAGGTTAAAGGTTAAACATGCCCTCGCGACCCGACTTGTACGGTTTTTATCGACTAAATTAAGGTAATGGAAACCCCGTAGCGTGGCTTGTAACAAGCTGTTATTGTAGTTGGAGCATTGATTGCTTGCACTTGGCCGCTTGATTGACACGCATCAGCTCTGATACAGCCCGTAATGAGCTCGCGATTACCGTCCATTTTATAAAGAAGACAAACTTCATTTTTGTCTACATATTTGTAGTTGCAGCACTAATGAGGGATTGCTTTTTATCATGTGGTAATTGACGTCAGAACGTCAGTTGAATGTAGTGTTTGGCACGGGGGCCGCTTCCCATGCTTGTGTGCGGGTGACTTGAGCGGTGGTCACGGGTCAGTGTGACGGCCTGACGGGCTAGAATTTGTGTGAGATTTATGTTCAGACGTCCGAGATTTTCACCTAAATGGCCCTTAAATTGAATATCAAAGGCTCTGCTAGCTAAATAACAATTACAAGCTTCTCAAATACCAACATTCCATCCATCAGTCAAATGATAAATATTAATAATCCAAACAGATTATTAGAACCGTTACTGGTAATCAGGTCAGGTTATTTACGTACTAAATGAATGCTCGAACCGAGATAATTGTAACGAGTTGAGGATCCAGGATTAATACGGCCAGATACAAGTCCTGTTAGATGGATAAGTAGGTAATCAAAATACCGTCACTCTTAATTAGTGGGTGCCGCCAGCGGCGCCGAGCTTTAACGGTCTCGAACGAGACGAGATTAAATACATACCTATACATATCTATGCTTCAGTACCTACCTACACGTATAGTGAAACATTATGAAAAGGAAAAATAAAATACAAGTGCTTATTCGAGTAAGTAGAAAAGCTGGGGAAAAGCAATTTGCCGAAAGAAAATGTAATGAATTTGCCTTGTAAAAATTAAGTGATCACTTGGTCCACTAATGATTATTTTCTTTAGTCTGGGCAAAACCCATTTCTATTTATGTAGTCTTCGTTCCAGGATCTAGACCTCAATATAGGTTAATGAGTTACTGAATATTATTTCGGTATTACTCTAATAAATATTCAAGTCGATGGAGCCTTAGATAGCGTTAAAGATTATCTGGATCACGAAACAACCTTATAGCAATTCCAAACTAATGTAAAGGCCTATAATAGTACAATTAATCAAATTAATTTCTCAATATTCCGTAAATACAAAGCAATGAGAATAAGTTATAAATGCCTTCATTATGGACAGCACGGACGCACAGTCAGACGGTCGACAGTATCCTGCTGATAGAGCATGGTGGAACATGCTCGACAAATTAGGATGGACGTCGTTTGTCATGAGACTCTCGCGCACCGTCGCGTACGCATTTCATTTGGACGGCAATAAGACCGCTCATGAAATATTACCCCTATCTATTGCGTTGGGAAATTTTAGTTAGTTTATAAATCAAGACATCTGTTAGTTATTAGAATATTTTTGAGCATGCTCGATTTGATTGCATTGCACTTACTTTTTTATTAAAGTTTAGTAACTAAGGGCATTGAAATTATCATGCAACAGAGTTTCCTGCATTAATTTTATTTTAGTACCTTGTCTACCTACCATATTAGATGGTAAAATGTAATCACTTAATTTGTAACATAAAGATGCAGGATTAGTACGTTAACGGTGTCTTTTCATTTACTTCTTTTACAAAGTAATCTTCAGGTGTCATCTTTTTAATGGCGCCAAGGAAACTAGTGATGTCGTACTTATCTTTTTAAAGACCTCTAGATAAATGTAAGTACGAGCGGAACTAATCTTTCTCTTCGTGAACATGAATATTCAAATTCGTGGTTGCGTTTACATTAAAATTAATGCTCTAGTCCTTTTATAAGGTGAAGAACATTTGTAAAGTCTGACTACTAATATGTGGAACGATTTGGTCGGCGATACATCACAACTTTTTATTTTTACTACCACTAAATTAGATTAACGTGTTTAGAGCTATTTGTTAGCGGCACCGTTGATTTCATTAAAGGAGCTTTTGTGTTGACGCCGACCGAATGTTTTGTTCTATTTGATTTTTAAAATATTAACGTAATTATAACGTTAGATTTATCACTTTTAATTAATATCGACGTATTTGAGTTTGATTTATTATTGCGGTAAAAAAACTAGACCAAAAGAGAAATCGTTCCAGCAATGACAATTTTAGGAAATGAAAGCGTTTACAAAATAAAAATATTTAATTTTTGTGACATATTTAGTGTGTATGTAAGTAATAGGGTAACTCGTCATCTTAAGGAAAGAACAAAATAATTAACAACTTTCAGGAAATCAATGTGTTAAATACTAAAATCACTCATTAGGTTCCCCAATAAGATTATACTTCACCTACAAAGCATGGATGGAGTTCTATCTAAACAACAACTGCTCAATCGTTTTGTTCCATGATTTTGACTTTACATTTCTTTGTTACAGAACCATTCCACCATTGGCCAACAGCAGCATCCCTCCACCGGTGATCACAGTTCGCGTGACGAGACAAACACATGAGCCGGATTGCCAGGGAGTCGACAAGAGATACCACGAGTGCAATGATACAGTAAGATATATTTTAAATCTTGCTTCAGGTGTTGGACATTCCCCTTTAATAATACCGAAGTACCTACCTAGTGCATGAGCATATAAGCAGAAGCATAACTGCCTAAAATTTTCCCACTGCTGGGATGCAGGCCTCCTCTCTGTAAGAGGGAGTGGGCCATAATCCACTATGCGGTCCCAGTGCGGGTTGGTGGATGTCACATGTCTTTGAACTTTTGGTTTTAGGACATGCCGGTTTCCTCACGAAGTTTTCCTTCACCACACAAAGTGCTTGTCTGGGTTCGGCCTCACGACCTAGAACTCGTAAGCCGGGGCTGATACCACTGAGCCACCACCGCATGAGCACATAGAGAGAATTAATCGAACTAAGCAAACCGATGATGCTAAAATGTTAGTAGGTAAAACTTTGAAGAACTACTTGAGAAAAGATCATGACGTGGTAAAAGCATGTCGTCATCATCAATCATCACCATTTCAGTCGAAAGTTGTTCACTGCTGGACATAAGCCTGCCCCAAGCAGCGCCACTTCGACCGGTTCTGTGCATCTTACAACCAGCGGATACCTGCGGCCTTCACCAGGTCATTGGTCCACTTTATGGGGGGCCTTCTAAAGCTACGTCTTCCGGTACACGTCGCCACTCCAGAACCTTTCGGTCCAATTGGCCATCTGTTCTGCGAGCAATGTGCCCTGGCCACTGCCACTTAATTTTGGCAATTCTTCGGGCTATGTCGGTTATCTTGGTTCTCCGATCGATCTCTTCATTTCTGATTCGACCACGTAGGCATAGCCCTCTCCATTGCCCATTGGGTAACTTTTAGCCTTCTAATAAAGCCCACCATGAGCCACTACGTTTCAGTACCATAGGTCATCACTGGCAACACGCATTGGTCAATTAATCGAACTAAGCAAAAAGTGTTAGTAGGTTAAAGCTTTGAAGAACGACGTGATGACAGTATTTCAAAGTGCTCATTTGAGCGTCACTCGGTACTGGTGGTGGCTATTTAAATGTACCCTAGTCCCCATCATGTATATAGTATAATAAAACTATATGTCAAACTTCAAGGCGTATGAAGGTTACTGCATTCCTGATATATCGAACCAGTTGTCAAATATCATATCCAATCATTTAATTAGCAGTTGTCATCAGCCAATCACAGAAGCTGGCACGAGATTTGACAACAGATTTAGGTGCCGGTACCTAATGATCATTATGTGTGTGATCAGAGTTTCAAACACCAATGAAGTATTTTTAAATATGCTAAGCTTGTTTGGGTCGGTGGATCTTGATGATAAACATCTAATATTCTTCTAGATCTGCTATGTAAACACACCTAAAAGCAAAAGCATTTTGGAACAAGGAGGGAAAACTTCACTAAATGAAATTAAACTGAATAAGTAATTGCAATAATTTTCAAGTGTAATCTCTACCCAACGGAACCAGATCCATTGTTTACATAATTTTTAATTGATTCATCACAAATGAACATGTTATTTTCAGAGAAAGCTTTTCTATTCACATTTCTCACGCATTCGTCAATAAAATATGAGTAATGACTCGCAATCATTTGTTCGACTGCTTTGCACTAATAAAGGCTTTTATTACTGAAGCACTTAATACAGGCACATTAGAACTGAATACTGATTTACGAGCAAGTCTATCGTAAACATTTCCTTGATTAGCATTGTTCTATTCAATTGGTTTTGTCACGGACGGCGTAAATGTTGATTTTATAGTGTTTACTCATTTTGATGTCTTGACACTGACCAAGTTGTTTGTCAAAGATCGTGGGTCAAAGGTGGCAGAGAAATATGATGATTTGATGGTTTTGTCGGGAGATGAGTCATTTGGTAAATTGCAGTTGTAAGTTGTGCAGGGTTATTGCAATATTAAATTATTCTTGACATTTTGATGGGAAGTTGCTTTATTTAGATTGACCGTCAAACACAGCAACCAAGTTTGGTTCAGAGAGTCATAATACGCAAGGGAATGATTTCTAAGGGTAGTCACCGTTATCGAAATTGACGAGGAGACGACTGTTCAAACACTCAGGGTAACCTCTGTTGTTGACTTGAATGATGATAAGAGCCTCGTTATCATTTGTCTTTTCTACCCCTTTTATTTTACTTTCTTCTTGTGGCATTAACTTTTCCGGGACCCCGAAATAAGATTCGATGCTGGGGACTCAGTATTGTTGTTTATTTTTACGACAGCTGTATTTCTAGTTAATGGAGTACAAAATAGGGTGCTGTAAACGACAATGATACGTTGGCGAAAAGTTTATTTTAGACTCAACCTAAAGAATACGTTACGTCACTTACAAGACTACGTTACGTCACTCACAAGACTAGGGAGGTTTAAAGGGTGAGAGTAAAATATGACTGGCTATATGGATGGCTTATTTTGGCAATTTTTTTTTTCGTACGCGAAATCTAATAAGAGGGTTGCAAAATAATAACGGATCGATCGATTAGGTTAAGCTACGCTTGCCACGGTCAATCCGTGTATGGCAGATCATCTTAACATACCGAGACCCCTCCGTGCCTCGGAAAGCACGTTAAGCCGTTAGTCCTGACTGTCATTATGGGATCTTTGACAGGCGTTACGGGTCGTCAAAAGCCCGAAAGTCTGACTACCAGTCTTACCAAGGGGTATCGAGATACCCAGTAACTGGGTTGTGGATTTCAGATAGGTAGTCGCTCCATGTAAAATACTGGTATTCAGCTGCATCCGGTTAAAGTGGAAGCGGACCCCAACATGTTTGGGAAAAGACTAGGCAGTTTAACATGAAATCAAATGAAGTATAAGTATCGTGAATTGGAAATCTTAATATGTATTATAAATAATGGGAACGCGAGGTTGTTTGTTTGTTACGCTTTCACGCAAAAGCGGCTTAACGGATTTGTATGAAATTTGGCACATAGGTAGACCATGACTTAGGTCAGGACATTGAATCCTTTAGATCCCGATATTCCCACGGAATCAAGGCATAAGCGGGTGAAACCGCGGGACACAGCTAATAATTCAACAAATATAAGGTTGACTTTTAACTAAATCGGTTGCATTCACGTTGGTTGTCGTTCGTTGTAATGGAACATAATGGCGTATGTTTAATCATTTATACACAGTGGTCCTTAATACTTTAAGATCTTTTAATGTACCTATTTCATATTGTTATAGCCCTGTCCCGGTGGAGGAAAGAGCAGTCGAGCTGTGCAATGTGCGGCTTTTGACAGAAGACCCTTCCGTGGAAGATTCTACACCTGGGTACCTTATATAGATGGTTAGTAGAATACATTCAACATTTCATAAATAAATAATTTCATAAATCATTTATTTATTTGCAAACATGGGTAAGAGATACATAGATATTTTTCCTTATAATTAAGTTCTCCATATTTTACCATTAGGTACATGGGTATGTAAATAGTGTAATAAAATTTAAAACTATCAATAATGTCAACTAAATTCAATAAATCACAATTCTAAAAACAATAATAAATAATTTAAAATAAATCAAACAATAACTAAATTAAATAATAATACATACCTAACAATTAATTTCAGAATAATTTATATTAATTATGTTCAAAATAATAAATAACTAATGATTTTCCTAACATAGTAAATCAGATGTAAAAGGCTTAGCATCTTTAATTTAAAAAAAAAAAAACAAATAGACAATTAGACAAAATATTTTTAGACAAAGTTAATTAAAATTTACTAAAGAAACGTCACAGATGTGAAGCAACCTTTATTATGATAAATACCGGATCAATGGCCGCTAGTAGTGGAATTATTTATCTAGTGTAGGAAACTTGAACTTATTTAATATGTGTCTGGAATCGCCAATCCGCCATGAGCAAGCGTGGCGATTTATAATGCTCCTCCCTTCTCTGTATGAGAAGAGGCCTTTCTGCAGTGGGATATAAACAGGTGGGCAATTAAGGATCTTTAGGGTTCCGTACCTAAAAACAAAAAACGGAAACCTAGCATAAAGGATCACGTGTGTGTGTCTGTCCGTCTGTCACAGCCAATTTGCTCCGAATCTAATGGACCAATTAAGTAAAAATTGGGTACACATGTGTATTTCTGTGACTCAAATACGGGCGTGTAACGTAAATAATGAATTATGAATATGGGAGTCACTTTTGGGGGGTAAAAGTTTTGCAGACTGCATCGTGTGGCGTATCAAAGGAAAAGGCTTGTTGCGAGGATCCCAAATATATTTGTTTATAATTTTAAAATAAATACTTTGAAAGATATTAAAAAAAATACCATTATAGACTCAGTAGTTCCGGAGATACAAAGGGAGAGATACAACTACTGAGCCAGAAATTTTGAAAAAAATACAGACACTGGTTCTTTACTCATAGATTACAGAAAAACCTATAAGAAGTCTTTGGTCTAATAACTTGGTAAACAACAGACACTCTGCGCCCGGCACCGGTGGCGGACGGTCGTGTTGCGCTGCGCTGCTGTGTACAAGAGTTCCCGATATTCCGGCTCAAGCGTTCCTTGGTGGTTCCCGAGTCGTCTCCGTAGTCACCCGACTACCATCACGTCTATTAATTGGGGTCTTTTTCAAGACACAATTAATATCAACTTTCTTTAAGATTGTTGTTCAAAACGTTCGTCGAGGCAATTTTGGCCCCTTCCGGGCAAAACCACAGTTTCGTGGTCCTCGGTGGATACCTTACGGTGCCAACGAAACCGAGGGGGTGTTGACCCAATCACACCCGCCGATCCCCTTCAGGGTTAGGCAGTCAATTGGCCGGGTCCCAGTGTTCGGCCTTGGGGGGTCTCCTAGTCGGCACTGGTTACAGTTTTGCCTCCACAGCGACTCACCTAGCGTGGTCGGGTATATCGATACCCTTCACACTAGACTGGATAGGACCCCGTTGCACAATAAGATAGGCAACGGGCCAAAGCAAGCTTAGGGCTCACCCATAGGCACTCATCCTCCCTGTCTACACCCGACAGGGAGGGATTACACATCCCCGGCATACCCACCGGGGAGTTAGGTGTAGGTTAAAACCGATAGGTAAAATTAGTCCCCTCGCGTAAATTCCCTCCCCGATTCCATCATGAAAGATTATGAAAGGTGCCTTCAGCTCTTCATAAAATTCTTCCAGGGCGTCCTTGAAAAGGAACCCTCGCTAAATAAAAAGTATGGAGCTCGGTTCACCGCACTCCAAACTGACTTGCTAGGTCCTTCTGACAGCAGCATCGCTAACTTTAGCGATGCATTAGAATCCCCCCCGGCCACAGAGCCATCTAGACCCCCTAGTCCGTCAGAGTCCATGGACACTGACGCTCCCATCAGCGCCGCTTCCTCAAAGCGGCCCACTACTCCGTACCCCTATGGTTCGGACGACGACGAAGCGGAGTCCGCTGCTTCTTCTTCTTCCTCATCCTCCTCCCAATCCGACGACGGTTTCACAACCGTCCAAGGAAAGGGCAAGAAGAGGAAGAACAAGAAGCAGAGCTCGTCCCAGGCCAGCAAGGTTGTTGCGCTTGAGGACTTAGACTTTGCTCCCTCGTCGCCCGCACCATTAGTACCGTCCTGTAAAATCTCTCCCGCTACCCCCGCGACTTGCGCTATAGTAGCTTCCCCCACCACCTCCCGTCCGATTACGTCATCCGTAAGCTGCGCTACAGTAGCTTCCCCCTCCACTACCCGCCCGATTGCGTCATCCTCCGCGAAGGATACCCCCGCGCCTAACGCAAAAAAGATCCCTCTCCCGCCACCCTTGTTCATTCAGGACAAGGGAAAGTGGACGGACATCTCGAAATGGTGTGCCGACCACAAAATCAATTTTTCTAGCGCCCGAAATACCCAGCAGGGTATCAAAGTCTCCGTCCCTACGTCGCGCGACTTTAGGGACCTAACCCGTCTTATGAGAATGAGAGGTGTGTCATACCACACCTACTCACTCCCAGAGGAAAAGCAAATCCGCGTCGTGATTACGCGAATCCCACGCGAAATCCTCCCCGCCGAGATCCTCAGCGACCTTCAGTCGCAAAAAGTCCCCGTTGACGAGGTCCATCGTATGCACCGCTCTAGAGGCGGTGAATCTTACGACATGATACTCGTAATCTGCCCGCCCGTCGAGGGCCACCACCCGATATTCCAAATTCGTTCCCTGTGCAATCTCACAGGGTTCGAAATTGAGAAACCCCATAAGAGTGGCATTGTCGGTCAATGCCACCGCTGCCAGCTTTATGGTCACTCGCAAAGGAACTGCCATGCTACACCTAGATGCGTCAAGTGCCTAGGTGAGCACGGCACTTCCGATTGTCCCCGTCCAAAGGATCGTTCCCTTTGTACCGACCTCCCCAGCTGCGTTCTATGCGGCAAACAAGGCCACCCGGCCAACTACCGCGGTTGCCCCAAAGCCCCTAAGGCCTCTTCTCCCAAACTGGCCAAGCGTTTCGACGCCCGCCAGCAAAGGGAAGCTCCCTCCTCTTATAGGATTCCCTCATCCCATTTGCCCCAACGACTAAGCCCTCAGAGGCCTAGTCCGTGGAGTTACCTCCACCACCAGCAGTCTTTCCCTGCCATGGTGCCCTCTCAATTTGTAAATTTCCCTCCCCCTCCCCCCGCTCCCCTCCCCCGCCTTATGGATCCCCGAATTCGCGCCGCCGCGCCAACCGCGCCCCCTGCGCCCTCTGCGACCCCTGCGCCCGCTGCGCCCTTGGCGCCCGCCGCGCCCCCCGCGAAACCCACGCCCGCTCCTAAAGCTACGCGCCCCTCTCAAACCACTCCCGTGGCTAGCCCCAACGCCTCCGTTGACTCGTTCAACGTCATCACCTCAACCTTCTTGGCCTTCGTCTCCCCTCGCGCAAAGACAATGGCCAACGAAATCCTTGCAGCTCATGGTAATCTCCTCCAGATCCAGGCCATCTACAATGCGTATCCCGATATTACGCAAGCCCTAACCTCCCTCGCTACTAAACCCCATTATGGATAATACGGTCTTAGCTAGGTTCAAACCGCGATCCCTAATAATAGGCTACTTCAATGCAAACGGCATTAAAAATCAACGCGAAGAGATAGCGGCTTTCCTCCGCGATCATCAAATAGATGTTCTCTTAGTCCAAGAGACTTTTCTAAAACCTTGCAATCGTAACCCATCAATAGCTAACTACCGGATAGTTCGCAACGATAGGTCACGATGCCATAGAGGAGGTACCCTGATTTACTACAAAAAGCAGCTTCACTGCATCCCAATTGACCCTCCTCCCCTCTCACGATTAGAAGTTTCGGCCTGCCGCCTAGGCATGTCAGGCCACGAGCCGATCACTCTCGTGTCGGTCTATCTCCCCCCCGCTAATACTTCGGAGAATTTCCAACTCCTCTCTGACGACCTCTCGATTCTACTCACTATGAGTAACTCGCTCATTTTAGCGGGCGACTTCAATGCCAAACATCCCTCCTGGAATAGTTCGGTAACCACCACAAGAGGCCGACACTTGTTCGACCTCTCCCACTCCCTGACCTTTGACGTCATCGCCCCGATGACTCCCACTCACTTTCCGGTTAACGTAAATCACGCCCCTGATATCTTAGATGTGGCGCTCCTTAAGAACGTCAACCTAAGACTAGACTCAATAGAAACTGTAAATGAGCTCGACTCTGATCACCGTCCGGTAGTCATGAGATTAGACCCCCGCATAGGTCTCCGCGACCCCAACGCTCCCCCTATCACTAAGAGGATCACGGACTGGAAGAAAGTAAGCACCCAGCTGAAATCCAACACGTCCCCTCAGTTAGAATCTATTCCCGACCAATTCAACTCTATCGCAGACACGACGTCCGCGATCGACTCACTCACTAATCACGTACAAACCGTCCTGAACGAATGTTCAAGGGAGGTTCTAGCGACGGACGACCGTCACTGGAGCTTGCCGGACGATGTGCGTGCATTACTGACTGAGAAGAACGCGGCCGTCCGTGCCTACAGCAGCTTCCCCTGCCCCGCAAACAAAGCCCATATGCGCTATTTACAGAGATCTGTAAAGACACGCATACAGGAGCTGCGTGACGCGGGCTGGGACAAGATGCTCGGCGAACTAGAGCCCAACCATCTGGCATTTTGGGAACTTCAGAGGAAACTCAAATCCCCTCAAACTTCCTCCATGCCCCCCCTGACCCGTCCCGATAAGACCATAGCCTTCGAGGACGTTGAAAAGGCAGAATGCCTGGCCGACACCCTCGAGGCCCAATGCTCACCCAGCTCCCTGCCAGTAGACCAAGCTCACCTCCTAAAGGTCGACGCTGAAGTCGAACGTAGAGCCTCTCTCCCTCCTGTCGACGACCCTGATTGTCCACTGCCTCCCGTCGCTCCAGACGAAGTGCACGACATTATCAAAGGTCTTAAAGCTCGTAAAGCTCCCGGTTCAGATGGACTCACCAATAGGGTGATCCAATTATTCCCTGCCCACCTGATAATGCTTTTGACTACCATCTTCAATGGTGCCTTAAGCAACAACTTCTTTCCCCAGTCGTGGAAAGAAGCCACCGTCATAGGTATCAGAAAGCCCGGTAAACCCAGTACCGACCCCTCTAGCTACCGTCCCATCAGTTTGCTCAAGGTTCTCGGAAAAATCTATGAGAGGCTTATTTACAAGCGTCTCAGAGACTTCGCCGAGACCAAGGGCCTCATCCCCAACGAACAGTTCGGCTTTCGAACTGAGCACTCTAGCGTGCATCAGGCCCACCGCATCATTGAGTTCATAAGCGATGGTTTCCAACGCGGCTCTTTGACGGGTGCAGTTTTCTTCGACATTGCGAAAGCATTCGATAAAGTCTGGCACAACGGCTTATTATACAAGCTGTACCAACTCGGCGTGCCGGATCGTCTCGTACTCATCTTACGGGACTATCTATCGAACCGCGTATTCCGCTATCGCATTGAAGGAGCACTTTCCTCTCCCCGCCCCATTCGTGCAGGAGTCCCTCAGGGCTCCGTGCTAGCTCCCCTCATGTTCACGCTATTCACTAGCGATATTCCAAACCCAGGTAGAAGGACGCATTTCGCTCTGTTCGCAGACGATACGGCCATCTACTTTAGGTCTAGATACCCCGACAATATCGCCCACACTCTCCAAGGCGCAGTCAATCGACTCGCTGCCTGGTTTCGAAAGTGGCGCATAGAAGTCAATCCCGAAAAAAGCCAAGCGGTTCTCTTCTCGAAACCGCGCACAAGGCTTAGAGACCCCCTCCCCCGACCTCTCACTATGTTCGGTAAGCAGATCCCTTGGGAGAAGCGAGCCAAATACCTAGGTGTTTTCCTCGACCACCATCTCACTTTCGCTGAGCACATAAAGAAGGTTCGTTCGCGAGCCGCTTTCGCTCTCGGTAGGCTCCATTCCGTCCTAAACGCACGCAGCAAGATGTCACTTAAGTGCAAATTGCGAATCTACACAGCGTGTATTCGTCCCATCATGACTTATGCGGGTGCCGTCTTTGCTCATGCAAAACCCCATCATATCCATAGGTTGCAAACGCTCCAGAACCGATTCCTCCGTAGGGCCACAGGCTCCCCCTGGTATGTTAGGAACGAGAGTCTCCATCTCGACCTTAAAATTCCCACGATCCACCAATTTCTAAAACGCCTTGCAAAGCGTTACTTCGATTCCGCGGTCAAACATCGCAACCCTCTGGTTGTCGAGGCCGCCAGTTATGTCCCAAGTAGGATTAGCCGTACCCGCCGACCTAGGCACATTCTCACCGACCCTGATGACCCCATAACCCTCCTCCAGGAGAGCAATAGGGCCACTAGTACTATACACAGACACAGACGCCTCCCGTCATTCCGACCTCGCCGTCGAGGTCCTTTGCGATCGCGACCGCGCCCCCGAGTAAATGATACTCCTCCCCGACCCTTGCTCGATAACGAGGTGCCAGCAGTGGTTTCAGCTGTGCACGTAGCTTTAAATTCCCCGATTAATAATAATGATCAAAACTTTGATCCAGCCCGTCCCGTCTTTGATGTCCTCCCTCCGGTGACGCCCTAAGCCGAGGCTCGTACCCCACAGGGGGTGCCCTTAGCGAGCGTTCACCTAGCTTTTTAGCTTAGTTTTGTATGCCCCTGGCTGGAGGCTTTGAGTGTAGCAGCTTAAGGCAACCACAGGATTGACCGGTTAAGTAGTCATGACCTCAGAGGTCAGCTACGAGATGCCCTACAGAAAAAAAAAAAAAAAAAAAAAAAAAAAAAAAAAAAAAAAAATAACTTGGTAAATCTCTCAATATTGTGCGTACAAACGTACATTATTATTACGTACATTTGCAGTTGAAATGTATAGGAGAACATGTTTTTCAACTACAATGTTAAGTTTGTTCTTGAGATAAATTTTATTCATCCCAACTACGGAACCCTTCATTGTGCGTGGTTCGATAAACACTTGGCCGGTTTTTTTTTAGGTATCGTCGTCATCGTTCAATCTTCAAATTTTATGAGGAAATCACATCCGAAATTATAGTCGCTGAGCTGTGATCAAAACATTTTTGGTTTCTGCATTAACTAGATGTTAGACTTTATAGTCAAAACTATTCAGAATAGCAAATGACGTAAATATGAAATTATGCATACACAGACAAACTACGTCGCTGTTCGCACCTTATGAATGTAAACATAATAAATAACCGTTGAAATTTATAGAAGGATTTTTACTTACATAGTTTCTTAATTTTTGGCAAGTAGCTTATTTACCCAAAAAAATAATGTATCCATTTTTTTTTTTAACTCAGCAGCAAGATGTAAGTAGCGAAATAATAATCTTACATAGTCTTTGGTAATAGATCTCTGGGAATGGCTAACGAAAACACAATACTATAATTTACGTAAAATACGCAGATGCTAAAGTTCGGGCTAGGTACATAGAACCTGTTCACACTCCAACCTCCTTATCATCATTAGCATTATTGTATAGCTTTTTCCGTCCTACTGCAGTATATCGCAAGGCCAATTCCCGATTTCAAAAACATTCAAAATCCATTCACAATCTCATCTCAGGGACAATCAATATCATAAACTTGTAAAAAGTGTAGGTAAATTAGAGGTATTTTTGGCAGTTCTCTATTGTGTTCCCTAACTTTTTTATCCATAATCTAAAGTGCCATAATGTTTTTAGTCCTAATCATCATTTGCCCGAACTTAATGTCACATAATATGACATGCCATAAAATTGAAATCCCTAAATACAATATGTCCAAATTTTTTTTTGTCATAAATATTACAATCCATAATATACAAAAGACTTAAAACCGTTTTCAATAAAAGTTATGTCTTAAATTTAAATTATTTAATGTTTATTTATTAGGACAAATTTAGATTAATAATCTCTAAATCATTAAGTAACAAAAAAATAATAATGTAAAGATGCAAAAGCAATATAGTTTTTGTCACGGCTCCGGCGTTGTGTATTATAACTCAATAAAACAGTTGATTGTGAACATGTGGTTTTTTTCTCTGTAAGAAGCATGCAAATAAGCATACATCATGCAAGCGAACATGCAAGCCAGCATGCTAGCGAGCACGCAAGTCTACAATTAAATAAATCTCCAATATGCAATAATTCAGCTGTCAAAAAAAGTTAATACACAAACACTTTTAATAGCGTATCACGGATTGGTTGCATCAGTTCTGAGATTTGCTGTTATTTTTTGGGGGCAATCTACTGAAAGAGATACTGTTTTTAAAGCGCAAAAACAATGTATTCGATCCTCGTGTGGCTTAAAAACTACCGAATCTTGTGCACCCCATTTTAAATGTTTAAAATTACTTACTTACTGTTTTGTTTGTTAAAATGAATTTTCACCTTTTTACAAAAATTTACGACGTAAACAATACTCCAATGCGTTCTCAATATGAAATCAATTGTGCGACATAAAATGCAGAACCACTTTGATGAAAAAGAGCTTTTTTGGAATGGCTACCTGCTATCTTCCTACTACCACTGGTGGCAGTAGGTAGGGAAGAGGACATCCATTTTGTTGCGAATTTATGGCAGAGTGTATCTAATGAGTTTTCCTAGGAACTTTAATTAGCGGTCAGTGAAATCCTGCAGCTTGTTATAATCCTATAGGTCGTTAAGGCTTCCTTTATACAAAAGTTGTGGAAATATATATGAACAAGCCTAGTAGTTTTTGTTAGGTTACTGCTCAGAAATTGTGCACTACGTCTAATAATTGAAATACTATTTCTAAAGGATCTCCAATTTTTTCGAAAATAAATTATAGCCTTTGTTACTTCCTGATAATTTAGTTTTCTATTGTTAATTTTTTTTATTAAAATCGGTCCAGTAGTTCCGGAGCCTATTCGGTACGAACAAACGAATAAATAAAAAATAAGTCCTCTTTTAAATATTAGTATAGATTACTCGTTTAAAAGTATGTCAAAGCGAAATTTCCTCAACCAAAATATTTTGTCGTCTCTTATTATATGTTTTATTTAATCTTCTTTAAAAATAAGTCTCTATCTCCTTCCAATCTATTGACCAATATGTATCTCATCTCGCCATACTTTTCGACCACGCTGCACAAACAAGAAGCAACAATTTGCAAGAACATTACAGTCGTCACAAAAAAGAGAACATACTAATTGTGTGTGGACAGCTAATCTAAGTTATTACATCGCTTCTCTGTGCATTTGATACGCTTGTTCTGTCAATTTGCTCGCCAATAATCTGTCAGAATTGCTATATGTTTTATGTATCGGCGATAGAATTGAATTGTCGACGACTTCTAATAAATTCTAACACTTCTTCTAGTGTATGTCCTGTAAATGACAATAAGCTCGTTTGATCTGAATCATTAGTTGTCTGACACTGTTGTAATTATCGTCTATTATATTGTAAATGATATCTCGTTTGTTTCTAACAAGGTTCTCAATATCTCTGTGTTTTGTGAAACGGGAGAACGGTAATTGTGGGCATATCCTATTGGTGCCAGTGTTATGATCACTGCGCAGTTCTGAAACTTTTGTTCATTAGTGTTGGGTTTGGTTCAAATTTTACTCCTCATCATACTTACCATGGGCTGGGTATTCAGTCTGTACTGATTCCATTACCTACTTGAGATTGTAATAAAAACAGCTGCAACTTCAGAAACTGTTTATTTTCCGTATTTTATTTTTATAGTTCATTACAACCATTTTTCTCCAGTTTCTGGGTAATTATTGAGTCCCACTCTCATTAACATAATTTAGTTAAAAATAGCGACTACTTATATTACTATTATTTATGTCATTGTTTGTCCAGGTAACGCTCCATGTACGCTGAACTGCCGACCTCTGGGACAACACTTCTACGCATCTTTATCGCTGGTCGCTGACGGAACTCCTTGCACCCGACAAGGCTTTCGAGCGATATGTGTGCAGGGGACTTGCAAGGTAAGTTATCCTATTCCAAAGCCCTATAAGAACCAATTATGGTATAAGTATATCTGGCACCAAATCAATGATGTCAATAAGGGGAGATAGTTCTTCTTTCGGCGACTCCAGGATGCAGAGCTCTCTCTGGAACTAGTAATACTGTTTATTTTAGGTAAGCCAAAATTTCAGGCTTCTAACTTGAAAGTTGGAAGCCGGTGTCAGTGGGATGTCGATTCTTAAACTTTTTGGGTTAAATTGGTAAAACCTGGATGAGGCTGGCACAGGAATGTGGAGAATGAAACAGAGAGGCCCATGCCTCAGCGGCCTATGTTGAAATCAGGCTGTCCATGATAATGATGACGAAATGATGCAGTCGAGATTATTGCACTAATTTGAGTAATCTATTGTGTCATAATCAGCCTATAACGTTCCCACTGCTGGGACACAGGCCTCCTCTCGGTGAGAGGGAGTGGGCCGTAATCCACCACGTGGGTCCAGAGCGGATTGGTAGATGTCACATGTCTTCGAATTTTTGGTTCTAAAACACGCCGGTTTCCTCACGATGTTTTCCTTCACCGTTTTGAGAACAGTGGTGATGAAATAATTTATACAAAGTAAAGCGCTTGTCTGTGTTCGAACCTACGACTTTCAAATCGTAAGTCGCGGCCGTTACCAATGGGCCACCATAGCTCTTCCGTGCCAATCTATTAGATATTTTGGGTAATTCGATATTTTGTTTATAAACTTTACGAAACTATGTCGGTTCAATTCATGTCGAAATCTACATTCTAAGACAATCTACTGAACAAGTTTTACTTTTCGTGATTTAAACCTTATCCTTTTATTTTCTAATTATAGGTTCCTTTTAAGACTTATAGTTGTCACATTATGAATGCAAATTGTTGGACCAATTTGATCGTAATGGCAGGCAGACCACGTTTCAGCAAAATGTCTACTTAGGTCGGTGGACACATGAGTGTAAGGCATACAATTATGAGATTTTTTCATAGTTTTGCTTTGGGATAGACTTCTTTCCCTAGAAGTCTTATAAGCAGATTATGGGTGATTTGAACATGATGGCTTACAGCATCCTCCTCACACGCTTATAATGGTATATCACGGTCACAAATACGTTTGTTAGGAATCCGAATATTTCGTTACTAACTACCCAATTATAATTAGCTTTGTAGGAATCTTTATACGGGCTGATATAATGACGAGTCTGCTGGCCATGAAATCCCTAACTGCTTGTTAAAATTCTTTGGTTTAGCTATTCTTTGAAGTTTTATATCGGTCTAGCGGTCACGGGCAAACTATGATTAGTTCCTATATTTAGTATTTGACGTCATACTGAACAGTGTATAGTTTGTTTTGTTCCGCTCAGTTTGTCAATCCTGTTCGGATATGAACATGGCATTGTAAGGTGCATTCAGAGCTGTGACGTAACCTTTAGGTTACATAGAAACTCCAATTTTGTAGACTATGTAGCATTGAAGCAACATTTGTGTTTAACACACATAGGTGGAATTATTCGAGCGCGCAATAAAGCTAGATGAATTGTCTATTGAGTATCGAGCGAGCTGGTGCCGTCTGCTCCAGTGCTCTATAAACTACTCAATCGTTGCAACACTGTGGCACAAGGACGCCGTAATCGTAAATTATTTAGTGTATTGTTTATTACGTGATAATGATTCGTGTGGCGGTTGTTCGTTGTGGCAGTTTACGTATGGTACTTTGCCCTCCTGTTGTTGTCAAGCTGACACATTTATGTCAGTGTCACTAGCCTTCAATCTTACAAGATGCGGATTGACCGCAATGAAATAAATTGCTTGAACTTGAATCATCATTCATCATCGAGAAAGAAAGACGTCCTCAGGCCTCTGAAAACTTATACGGTGGAGGTCTGCCCAGCTTGGGCGGAGCATCGCCGTGTCCTCGTGGAGGCGATCGGCGGCGGTGATCTCTCGCGTCCGGCCCTGGTTCAGGCCATGGTACGGAGCGAGAGGAAATGGGAGGCCGTCACCTCCTTCTGCAAAGCGGTAATGCTCGCGAAGGAGGAGGCGGAACGCGTGAGGGAGAGGCAAATTTCGCGCCCTCACGCCCCTAACCGCCGCAGGAGGAGACGCCCAGGGCGTCGGGAATCGCGAGGCGATTTCTGGCCACCGTAGGCGCGGGCTTGCGGGCGGTGAGCAATGGGTGGCTCACCGTCCGATAAGGACCAGGCCCGAGTGGACGGCGCGTTGTGTTCCACGCGCGCCTCAAAGAGATGTCAGCAGAATTGAAGGGATCCACTAGGGCCGATGCCTGCCGGGGTTGCGAAGAAAACCGAAAGGGAGATCGTGGCCCCCGGCGACAGGGCAATCGAAGGAACACGGGTGGGTTTTAGTCAGTAAGAGTCTGACATGCCCTCCCGCTCCGCCCAGAGCGGGAGAAGTTATTTGATGATATCCGACCCTCAAAAAAAAAAAAAAGGTCTCTGAAAACTTAAACCTGACTTACCAGCATCCGAGTCAAATGAATAGTTTTTATTTAGCGGTGAAACTATCATGTAATTTCCTAAGACATAAAAAAAATCAAGATTACGTACAAAAATAGCCAAGGTAAAGCAGTGGTCACATGCCATTTTAATTTTGAAGGTGTACCACCGCCGAACCCATGTCTTGATTTCTGTCTGAAATATTAACTTGATTCATACTTTTTAGAGTGTGATTTTTCAGTAGTCGGGTTTTAGTATGTGAACCTACTTTTTATTTAAATTATTTTGGGGTTATAATTTCGTTACTTAGTATTTGTAGAGCAGCAACTATATGATAAATATATATATTTGTAATATGCTCTTCAAGCCCTTTTATTTGATACCCAACATGGCACAATATAAGAAAATAGTATTATTCGTTCATGATTTTATGTCCCCTAGAGGGAGCTATATTGCATTTAATGTGACGTCACATAGCCTATAACCAGCGCACATAGGAGTATTTAAACTAAAAAGCTGGCCAATATTATTTTTGGGGCTTTGTGACGTGGAAACTATTAAATAAATAAATTAAGATAGTTTTCAAACGTTTATTATAATAATATTCCTTATATTTAAAAAATATAATTAATAAAAAAAAATTAATCGTCGAAATCAGATTCATCTGTTGCCGTTCTATTCTGTTCTTCGTCACTGCTTTCTATAGATGAATTTTCTGCGTCAGGGAGCAAAAGACTTATAGTTTCCGAACAGAATGGGTTACTTTTCTTTCGTGGTGGTTTTCTAGTGCTACTTAAAAATGGGTCTGACGTTAGCAAAAGTCTATTTAAAATGTCCCTATTACATTTAACTCTATCAAATTTGCGAGAGAAGTTTTGCCTGTAGAGCCTGAAGTGCTTATTTCTAGCTTCGGCAGCTTCTTCAGAGAGCTGCCCAATTGGTAATATTGATTTAGAAATGACTGTTGCACCATGCATTAAAATTTTATGAACGGTAGGCGACATTGGGTGCCATTCATACAACTGCACGTACAAAGTAGCAGTTTCATAAGTGTAGGCTTCAAACTTCTTTGCATCAATCGCGTGACCACTGGAAATTGTTTCTAAGATTACTTTAAATCTGTAGATCAATGTGAAATCTATTCCAGTTATTTGAGAAGCTGTTTCGGGATCCGAAAAAAATCTTCTCGATGTATTTCCATCATTAGTGTTCCCGAACCCTGCTTTCGGCATATCCACTAAAAGGCCCATTTGCTCCCGAAATGCTTTTTGTATCATTTCTTTCCTCTCTTTTACAATTCTTTTATCTTCCGTTGATCTTATTTGCCATTTTTTAACCCCAAGTTTGTAAGACACATGTAATAAGGATTCAAAGAAACGTATTCTTGCGTGGAGAATCGATAGCCCAAATTTTAGACTTTCTGGGTCTACTTCCATTCGTCTAGTTAAATTATTAAAATTTTTGGAAGTTAGCACACAAATATAGCACCTCATAGTGGAAGACGTATTGGTAGCTGCATTGCATACCTTGGCGTCCACCATTGTTGGTAGTAATTTATGTGTTACGTAAATTATTCCACTGGTTGTTGGTATTTCTGTTTTTGTTAATTTTTTTGCTTGATTATTTATATATGCAAATTCTTCATTAGTTACGTCCTTGGTTTCGCTAATAAATCTTATTCTAATAGGTCTGCAGAATCTTGGAGATGAAGGCAGTGGATTTTGCCATATAATTTTTTTTCTTCCATTATCTGTAGTTTCTAATCGCAATGGTACGAGAGAACTCTGAAATATGTTCGAGTCACTGTCCGCAATATTTTCAAATTTCTGCTTATATTGCGATTGTTGAGAACCATCGCAGCCCCATTTTATAATTAATAGAAATTTTTTCTTTTCTTCTTCAGTACAGCTGTATATAACATCTTCCAAATATTTACACAACCGTAAACATGTATGGTTAAGTAAATCTTGTAAGAGAACTTCCGCACAAGTTTCTGTAACCCTCATTGACTGTTCTACTGGATAGCAATCGGTTTTTGCTTTTTTTAACAAAGAGTAGCAAGGGTATATATTTTTATTTGCGCAGTGTAAAATTTCCCACTGTCTTCTACTAAAATCTCCTTCGACGAAAATAGCTAAGGCTTCAGATGGTGAATGCTTTTTTATTTTACTTTTACCTGAAGAAATTACTTTTCGAACCTTTGTAGCTCTTGTTGGAGTCAAAGTGATGAAGTCTTTTATTATTTTAGATGCATCCTTATTTCCTCCGGCACGTTGACTCATTTGGGCCGCATAAGTCAACTCATCTGTCGATACAGAATTTCGTAGACCTTTTGTTTTCCTTCGCTTGGATCTATCACTGGATTCCCCGAATTCCTTTGAAGGACGACCCGGTTTTACTATGGTCCAGAGAGCGAATTTATGAGTACTTTGAAGCCATTGTTCATTTTTCTTTAGAAAGCGGTCATGCTTGTAGTTTGCTGCTACCCATTTTCGTTTAAATTCGCATTTGAAATGACTTAACGTATGTTTTAATGTCTCCAGCTCACTTTCTGTACATTTTGTTATCTGAATAATTTTTTTTTCCAAATATACCATCTTAACATCAATTTTCCTGTCAGGGCATTCTTGCACGATATCATATAATTCCTTATTTGATATGTTCTTGAAATTCCCAATGGAATCTAAATATAAAAAGAGAAATTACTGTAAATAATTCTGTTTTAAATAAATTTTCTATTTTGTTTGAATGAGTGCTAAACAAAATGGCGGAAAATTTTCTTTAACAATGCTCTTTACACTATTTGCGCTGTAGCATGGTGCGGGTGACAGTTGCCCGTATGACGTTGACATTTGTCAGTACCACGTAGGGATGTGAGGTTATGCAATTCATTTTTATCGCTAACGATACTCGCAGCGTGAATCTAGTTCTCTTTAATATTGTTATGAAAATTAGTGTATTATTCAGTTGTGCAGTGTAACTACGTGTGTGCTACGTGTATAAACTTGTCAATATAAATGTTTTATGGCTACATAATTATCTTTGTACTTATATAAAATAATCAAAATCGGGTTTATGTTTTTTTTTTCGTGACAACATTTTTGCTCTATGGTGCATCGGCGCGGCGGCCATGTTGTTTACCCGTGCGATGCTGTGAGTGCGAGTACGAGTGCAAGCGCGTTATATTGTGACTTAATGTGACAGGTATTACGATTTCATTGTTTGTTTTCATTTTTGTTAAATTGTTATTTGTTATAAGTTTGTTGAGTTTGTTGTTATTACCATGCCTAAGCATACAAAAAAAACTGTTTTGGGTAGTCAGGCCAGGGAGCTTGTTGTTCGCCTCCGAGACTACTTTGAAAGAGAACAACAAAATAATGGACCGTTGTTACCATTGAATCATATTGTAGAACGAGTAGCCGAAGCTCTTGATATTGGCCGCAATACTGTTTCGCGTATAACACGTGAGAAAATTGGCCAAGATGGGATGTTTGAAAATAAATTATCGACACCCAACAAAAAGCGGACCAAGGTGAAGCCAATCACAGATTTGGATGATTTTGCTAAGGTTGCTATTAGAAATCATATTTATGATTATTATAGAAGAATGGAGCTACCCACATTGCTCAAGCTTCTAAAATCATTAAAAGAAGCTGACTTGTTCAAAGGAGGTATTACTTCGCTACGGCAAGTTATAAAAGATATTGGCTTTGTTTACAAAAAAGTTAACAAAAGAAAGATTATTATGGATAGGACTGACATTGCCCTAGCAAGATGTAGATTTTTAAGGAAGGCCAAAAACATAAGTGATTGGAGCAAAGTTGTCTTTTTGGATGAAACGTGGCTAAACGCCAACCACACAGTGGGTAAAAGTTGGACCGACGATACGGCACAATCGTGTACCAAAGTGCCGGAAGGCAAAGGCGAACGCCTTATTATTTGTCACGCAGGTACAGCAAGTGGATTCGTCCCTGATTGTTTGCTGGCTTTTAAGTCAAAAAAAACTACGGAGTATCATGAGGAGATGAATTACGAAAAATTTAAAGATTGGTTCATAGGTCTATTAAACAATTTAAAAGAGCCTATGACCATAATAATGGACAACGCACCCTACCATTCGGTGCAAGTTAATAAACCCCCAAACCAATCCAACCGCAAAAGCGAGTTGGTGAAGTGGCTGAGTGAAAACGGAGTTACAGCAGATATAAAAATGTTAAAGACGGAGCTTATTGCCTTAGTCCGACGCCATAAGCCACCAATTCCTACCTATGCTCTGGACGAGATGGCAAAAGAAAAAGGCCACCAGGTCCTTCGACTACCACCCTACCATTGCCAGTATAACGCTATTGAGCTGATTTGGGCCCAAATAAAAGGTATGCTTTTAATTTCAATTCCCATTTTGAAGCTTTATAAAAAAATCAGCTTTCCGATCGTAGCATGTACCTAGTTTAAAAACATTACCAGATACTAGATTAGGCTGATTGATGATTATTTGAATACTTTTTTTTATAAGTTCGTTTATTTTTAGGTTACGCCGCAAGAAATAATACTTCGCCGCCATTTACGGCAAATAAGATGTTGGCCCTATTACAAGAGGCCATCAACAATGTTCAACCTGAAGACTGGTCGAAGGTCGTGAATAAAACAAAAAGGGACATTATGTCTGATTGGGATCGTGACATACATATTGACAACATAATTGAGTCATCGTTAATAATATCCGTCACAGATTCAGATGATGAATTGAGTGACAATTCAGATGTTCCTGACTCTGATATGAGTTTAGACGAATAACATGTATTTTTTTTTAGCAACCTTTTAAGCAACCTTACCCTATAAATGTTCTGTTGTATAATTAGACCTTTTAAAAATAAAAATTGACCTACGCACAATATACGTTTTTTATTATAAAAAATATCGACTATCCATCGTAGCAGTACATCCCATCACTAAATACGTCTATGGCGTTACGTTATACGCATAACACTTTGCTTAATTTTTCATTCAATTTGATTTTATTTCTTGATTAGAACATTCTGGTTGGGTTTAATTTAATTTACTACAGTTATTAATTATTTAATATATTACGAATGTGGTACAACTGAAATATTAAGTCATAAATTGTAAATCGCGGCAACTTTCAAGAGTGAAACGAAATGTTACTGAAACTGTCACCCGCACCATGCTACAGCGCAAATAGTGTAGGAAAGTCTAAGCTTTATTTAAAATAATAGATCAATACTCGGAAATGCCCGGAACACATACAAAAACGCTTTTGTTTTTTTTTTTTTCAATATACCAAGAGATTATTTTGGTATCTTTTGCGAAATTAAAAAAAAAAAATTTGTGAGTCTGTAACCTACATGAAATTGTATTATTTATGTTGTTACATACCTTGAACTTCCATATTCGTAGTGTTTATCCCACAAACTATTAACAAAACGACTAAAACAGCAAATTTTAGGAGCACAAATGAATAAGGTAATCGAGAAAACAATGGACCGCACTTGACGACGACTGAGTTCCGACTACCTGTGTGCCTCGCGGGGAAGGAATAAGGGCACGGGGGATGCGGTACGTTATGAACAGGTTACTTAGCTATCAGAAAGTGATGGTTGCATTGAGTTAAGCCACATTTTGAAAATTCGACTTATGGCCAGCTTTTGTAGGCAAATACTCGTATGTGCAGCGGATGATCAAGACGCTTCCAATAATACCTTATTTGTCAAAGTATGATCGGAAGTTTACAAGTTTTGAGGTAACAGATGCACATACATACATACATACATACCGGTCAAAATCGTTACCCTCCTTTTTGGTTCGCCGTAGTCAGGTAATTAGCAGAGTTTAGGCATAGTAAAAGCTCAATTGCCCTTTACTGGGATTCATGAAAGAGCTTTCAATTACGACACAATAATGATGCGAAGAAAATTGCCTACCATACTTAGAGGTGATAAAATATAAAGTGAGTTTTATAACAAAAAGTTATTAACACCTTTGGCGGCGTGATTAACAACTCTTAACTGAAATAAACTTTTAGGTTAGGTATATGAACTTGAGAACTTTATTCGTGCTTATGTGCAGAATTTGCAATAATTAAATTAACTAAATTGCAATTAATCGGTTTTATGAGTTCAGTTATATTTTATAATATAATAAACTATTGTAATGGTGAAATTCTTGATTGAGATTTGTTGGATTGCGTATCGAATTTATTGTTCTTAATCAATCGAGTTTAATTAGTGGGCGTATTGTTATTTAGCGATACCTTTAATAAGCTACAACGAAAAGCTCGATTCATAGATAGGTGCAATATTATACATTGACGAGCAGTATAAAAAAGCCACTTGCAAAAAATGACAAAAAAATCTTAATATCTTCCAAACCACACACTGCTACATGAAGTAAAAAAATCTTGAAACCCTCAAGATTTTTTTAATTTAGACTTTTTTGGCACTTAAATTTGTAAGTGGCTTTTTTATATTCCTCGTTAGTGTAGTTTAAGTAGTTTAACACTAAAATGCATCCTACAAGTAATGCACTATCTGAATTGTCCGATTTTTCTGAAAGCCTAATAGGTACAGATGGTAGGATGAGTAACATCACATTGATGATATTCTGCCTCTAACGAGAATTTATAATAAAGTGGAAACCAAGGCTGGAAATTAGATACAAATAATAGTCATGTAAATCATAGGACCTTGTTTGTCACATGTCGTGATTTGTGAGCTTTGTGAGGAATACTTTACCATAGTCACAAACTAAAGGGAACAATATTAAGATCCACGGTTTTCCTTTTTTGAGTTAGTTGAAATACTCTTTATTTTTTTTCGGCCCGGAAAAATAGGGTGGGGATATCACTGCGATAGTTAATTAAACTTCGTATAGCCTACTAATGACGTTCCCCGTCTACAAACAAATATTCAATCAAATACATAATTATATATTTTTAAAATTTATAATAATAAAAAAGTACCTAATAATAATAAAAAAATAGAAATAAAAAATAAAATAATAATAAGAAAAGTTAGAGTTAGTAGAGGGGGGGGGGGGGTGTAAAGTACTTTAGTTTTTTTTTTTTTTTGGTGTTTTGTTTTTTTTTTGTATGTTTGATTGTATGCTTTCACGCTAAAACGGCTGAACGGATTTGGATGAAATTTGGCACATAGATCGACCATGATCTAGGTTAGGACATAACATACTTTTTATCCTTAAATTCTTACGGGAGCAAGACTTATGCGGGTGAAACCGCGAGGGGCAGCTAGTCATTAATATTTAAATTATAAACAAAAAAGTGATGTCTATTTTGATTTAGGTATTTGATGGTTTCAAAATAACCCCATGCACTAAGCATTTCTAGAATTTTTATTTATTGTCGACTCCACATGGTATGACATTTTTGTACTTATAATTTTGTATATGCTGGCTTGTATCGGTCAGCTAGTGAAACTGTCGGTCGAGTGACGGAAGCCGGCGGCGCCAGTCGGTATGCGAGAGATCAGTGATTACCGCCACCCACCGCCCCGGGCAGTGAGACAGTTTCCTATTCCGACACGCTTTTATACATAAATATACTAAAATTTACTTAGTAGGAAAATTGCGGTAAGGAAAATAATTACTTAATCACTCAAATGGATAGAGTAACATTAAATGAAACAGGTGGTGTTCCTCTAGTCCCAAACTTGGGACACTTAGTTTGGAGGCGAAGGGACAAAGTGATAAGAGTCTGGGTTAAAAAGGGAAGGTTCTGCAGCCAAAAAACATTTCTGGCTAAACTTAATTAAAATACACACATCAAAAGTGTCTAGGGATCAACATATATTTTTGCAATAACTTTTCTCCTGATTGATATTAATTAAAATTTTCTTTAAGGATTCATCAAATAAAGTGTTATCGTTTGTCACAGTAACGATAAACCAAGTCACCTTTGCATTAATAAAGAAATTTGCCATTTTCCTAATAAAGGGATTTTTGACATTTGAACCACTAACATTAAAGTTCGAAAAAAAGACTGAAATAACAGTTTTCTTTAAAATTTTATTGGGTAACTTAAACAATTAATAATCCGTGTTTCTACCGCGAACACTAACAACACAAGAACATCGGTTTGGCATACTCAAAATGAGTTCATCCAAATCACGCTGTGGAATGGCCGCCCATGTTCGTTGCAACAACAAAAAAAGGTCTTCTTGCGACTGGATACCCTCCATATTCGGCAGAGCTCTTCTCTGTAGCATATCCCATGCATGCTCAATCGGGTTCAAGTCTGGCGACTGAGCAGGCCAGAGCAGGACATTGATGTTAGCTGCGGCGAGAGTCTGTCTTACAACTCTTGCGGTGTGCGGTCGTGCATTATCATGCATTAACTGAAATAAGGGACCGATTTGCACTTGTAGAGGAACGATGACGTCAGATACAATCGTCTCAGCATAAATTTGAGCGTTGAGGTTGCCTCTGATCCAAATCAACTCAGTTCTTCCGCCGATCCAAATACCCGCCCATACCATGATGGTTCCACCACTATAAGGATGGACTTCCTGGCAGGATTTTAATCGCTGTTGGCGTCCAGGGGTTCTCCAGTGTCGTATACGTCTTGTATCCGGTCTCATACCAAAACGAGACTCATCAGAAAAGCACACGAAACGCCATTGTTCTTCTGCCCAATTTCTGTGTTCAAGAGCCCATTGATATCGAATCCTACGATTGTGCATTGCTATAGGTGGTACCCGTAGCGGTCTTCGGGAATGAAGGTTCACTTCATGCAAGCGGTTTCTGACTGTTTGGTCGCTAATTAAGTTCCCTGAAGAGTGATGAAGCCTCACGGCTAACATCATGGCGGTTATTGTTGGAGCTCTTCGAGTTAAGATTTGAATGTATCGGTCTTGTCTCCGTGTGGTGCAGCGATACCGTCCTCCATGGCGCTCAGCCACGGTACCAGTGCTTCGGTAACGTGTCCAAAGTCGACTGATAACACTCTGACTTGTATTCAGAGCTAAAGCCACAGTACGTTGCCGGGAACCAGCTTCTATCATTCCCACGGCTCTGAGCATTTCTTCCCTGCTTAAATGACGTCGCCGCTCCATAATAATGTTGGTTTTAATCAGTAGTAGGGAAACAGTAGCACTAATAATGTCTTCAATGCGTTGTATGTTTTTATAGGGAAAATATTGACAGCTGATTTTCATCTCTTACTCGAATTTGATTAACAGTTCCTGTTTCAAATTATGAAATGCACCAAAAAGGATCCATATAAATTTATATAATCATAAATTTATTACAAAGCCACATCTCAATCTCAAGAAATCCGCATAAAAATGCTTGATCCCTAGACACTTTTGATGTGTGTAACAACGAAAGTTGGAAAAAGAAAAAAAAAAATGGATCATGTTCGAATTCGCATCAATTAATTATTTTGTTCGCTTATTTTGACACTCGAATTTCTATCTGCTGCTTGGATATCCCTTAATTTAAATTATAAATGATGGATTAAGTAGTTACCTGCCTATAAATCCATTATTTATAATCAAAATTAAACTATATTGCTGCTTATAATAAAGTCGCCATCATTTTAAACACAATAGATCAACTAAAGTAATATTAGCGTAACAATAGGCTTCCGGAAGGTTGAGTCTAAAGCTTCTTAAAATTAATAATGTCTGCGATAATGCTTCTATTTATAGTAATGTAGATAAAAGCTTAACAAAGTGTGCAATACATTGCCGCTTTTACTTTGGATATAACGAAGCATTGAGACACCTACACGCAAACAATAAGGTTAACAGGACTTTAAATAGAATAGGTGCAGTGCAAGCACCGGGATTTCCATGCATTCCATCCCCTTTTACGTATCTAGCCTCGGGCTGAGGTCTGAGACGACATGATCGGAATACCCGAGACGTACAGCTACAGGCTAATTAGTCCCACACGGCATTACTTTGACACTTTACGAATGGTGCAGCTCAACATTTGTACACACATTCGCGTTAATTGCCGGTTGGTAACCGTCAATCATTTGAGCATTTAGCCTCAAGATAACACTTGTAATAGATATATAATTGCAGCGCCACTGACAGTTATTCCTAGAAACGTGGTATTTAAGTTATCCAAATGAACAGAACTTGTAATCTCTTATTTATTAGCGGTAATGTAAATATTATGAGCTGTTTATGATATTGTATTATATTTAATACTTTGAAGCGGGCAATTTTGTGTGTAAATGTTTAATTAAAACAAGCCTCACTGGAAGTTTGTTGACTCAATTTAGAATTCTTATCAATCTGGGGATTAGGCACTTTGGTTCATTATCATTAAATCTTAAATATGAACACGATTGAGTGATCAACAATCACTATTCAAGCCAGTCAACCTCGCATAGTGAACTGTTGAAAACTCTAGGGTGAATCTTTCCTATAGGTGCTAACAGGAAAGTTAAAAAGTGTATGCTGAGAATATCAACCAATCAACTCAGCCTACCGTAGTCCACTGCTGGACATAGGTCTCTTCCAAGCTGCACCATAACATCCTGTCCTCCGCCTTCCACATCCAATCTGTCCTAGACAACTTTTTAAGGTTGTCGGTCCATCTAGCTACGGGGCGACCCACACTACGCTTGCCGATACGTGGTCTCCACTCTAGGACGCGTTTGCTCTACTGGCCATCAGTCCTTCGACAAACATGGCCAGCCCACTACTACTTCAGTTTGCTTACTCTGCAGGCTATGTCGGTAACTTCGGGATTGACGACGAGAAGACTTGACGAAGTTTTCCAATCGCTGTCCAACCTATCTGGATCCTTCCGTCGGCGTCTTTCTCGAAGTTGTGACTACCGAGCTGAATGACTTGCTCTAGGTAAACGTACGCCTTCACAACTTAGAGAAACGACCCTTCGATGTGGATTCGACTCGACACGACATGCGAATTGTACATGATTTTCGTCTTGTCCAAATTCACGTGATGCCAACCCGCCGAGAGGCTCTATTTAGGCTGTGCAGCATCTGGTCTAAATTTTGCAGCGTCTCTGCCATTATGACGATGTCATCGGCAAAGCGAAGGTGTGAGATGTACTCACCGTTTACGTTGATGCCCTGTCCAGGCCAGTCCAGCGTCTTAAAGACGTCGTCCAACGCATAGGTGAACAGTTTCGGAGATATCACATCCCCCTGTCCCACCCCGCTGAGCGGGGGTTGGTTTAGAGTAGACCGAATTATAACTCTGTCAATATTTTCATACTGGTTTATAAACTTCAGAAATTAAATAGGGACTATAATGGCGTATTATGAACTACCGTAAATGCAGAAGGCCGTGAGCGGTTACCAATCTGTTCACGACTTTCACGATAAAATCAGAGTTATCGGACTCCATTTGTATATACGCATATAAATAAACTACTATGAAATATGCTATTCCATTCCACTAACCCAGAATCTATGTCAATGACTGAATTAGCCATTTTATGATCCACTATAAATAATAATATAATGTAGTATTCCGTTAGTAGTACGGTTCCCTTTAGGTAACGTCGAGCGGACGACTGATAACAAAATCAGCATAAGCTGCCCTCGTATTCTATTGATACACCACGCTAGGCAAGCTCAAGATCAAAGTGTTACCACATAGATGCGGCCAGCTGTACATATTATAGCCGACTTATCATTTTCATATGCCATATTGCATGGCACTAATATTTAAAGTTTTTAAAAGAAGAGTTGTGTTTTCCTTTGTTGTATATTCGGTAAACAGACATGGCGTTCTGAGATTTCTATTTTGGGAAAATGAATTGAATACAAAGTAAATAAGAGGTAATATCAATACAATAGGTGCTAAGTTGCATGCGTGCATACCTAACTCAAAGGACATGCATACCTAACATAAACTGTGTGATTGATGCAAAAACTCGTGATTTCGTGCCGTGTTTGTTTACCAAATAAGACACGTATGAAAAAATATACTTTATCTAATTTAGACTTACCTATCAAATCAGCCGATAGCAATCTACTGCTGGACGTAGGCAGCCCCCAGGCTACGCCACAACATCATGTCCTCCGCATTCGGCATCCAGTCTGTCATCCATCTGATCGGTCCTGGGGGTGTCCCACACTACACTTACCAATACGCAGTCTCCAGTCAAGGACGCGTCTCACAGTATATTTTTTGGCCAAAATTTCGGACATGTCTTTTTTATGTGATAACTTTGTTTGTAATGTTTTATAAAATTAATGAATAGAACTCACAAGCGCCTATTTCTCATTATGACCAAAAAAAACCACTTAATTATTTTTTATGATAAAATTGTAAATCACCATTAACTTTTGAAATATTTCACGAATTATCTTCTTGTTTTTCCTGATAAACAATAATCTTAAGACACATAATACTGATTGATTTATATATTTGTTAAACGAGTTTTCAGAGATTTATTTACAATTAATGTTTTTTTTATTTTATTTTTATATGGTCGTATTTTTAATTATTTGGATTCTATTTTTCTATAGAATTGTTAGAAAAAAGTGAATGAATCCATGAAAAAAAAATCAGATCCAAATATTGAAGGATATCGAACTTAGAACCTTCTAAAGTTTTCTATGGTAATTATGATTTTAGGGTTGTCAATATTTCTAAATAGAATTTATTGTAAAAAGTTACCATAACTTTTTATTCGTAAATAATATATTAACTGGAGGTTGGGGCGTGTGCATCGGAACACTTTATTTACACAGAAAAATAGTTTTTAAATGAACAGAAAAACAAAAAAAAAATACTTTTTATTTCATTTTTGGATCGAGCTGTGGTTTAGCCCAGTTTTCCTAGACGTGCTTAGATAATAAAAAAAAAACTATGAATTTCATTTGACATGCCAATCCTGCCATACTAATTTGGAATTTTTTGAACATAATCTACATAATTATTATATCTAATATTATAAAGAGGTAAAGTTTGTAGGAAACGATCTCTGTACTGAACCTATATTGAAATTTCTTTCACTAGTAGTAAATTACATTATGCCATTTTACTTAATTGTTTTCTGATGTACATTCTTCAGCTTGATCTGACGAAAGAATTTCTGTTACATTGTCGGTATGTCCTTCAATAATTTCAAAATTTCCGTCATTTTCTATTGCCACAAAATCGTCTTCTGCTGAGATTTCATACGGTTTCAGTAACCTAACTACGCTGGGTGGTAACGGTAAGGATTTTAGTTTTTTCAACCTATTCTGTAGCCTTATGTAGGAAATTTCTGGATCTGACGATTCCAGTGCTCTGTGAAACAAGTCTAACATGGTTTTTTCGCGGTCGGATTTTCGGCTATGGTGTTCTCTGTCGTAACGCCAGAACTTATTCCGCGCTTCACCGGCTTGCTCTGATAATAAGCCCACTGGAAGAGCTGAGTTATTAATAATATCTTGACCGTGAATGAGAATCTTATGTATTGTTACTGTCATTGGGTACCAACCATATTCTGCCACGTATTTAGATGCAACGCTTTTGCAAAAATCTCCAAATTTATTAGCATTTACAGGTAGACCACAAGATAAAGTAATCAGAATCGTGTGAAGATCGTCCAACAACCACAGACCAAGGCCTAATATTTCAGCAAAGACTGCACGATTTTTATCCGATAGAACTGTTCGGGCTGTGTTGCCGTCATTTGTTGTTCCAGCATTGGGTCTCACAACATCACCTAGCACTTTCAAATCTTTTCGCACTCTCTCTTGCACACGTTTTTTTTGTTTCCTCAACAGTTTTTGATTCCATTGAATCTTTGCCTACCCTCCATTTCTTTACAGGAAGCTTGTAGCCCAAATGAAGTAAGAACTCTAACACGCGAATCCATGCATGCAAGGGACTTATTCCGTATTTGAAAACCGATATATCAATTGGCTGAGAATAAATTATGTCTAATTTGTTGAATTGCGTTGAAGTTGCTTTGCAAAATGGACATTTAAGTTGAGAAGAGGTTTCTGTTATTATATTTAGTACTTTGCCATCTATGCATGTCAAATAAAGTTGTGGTTTTGCCCTTATTTTCTTATTGTTAGATGTAGTTGCTTCTAAAGTAGTCAAATCCCTAATTTGGTTTTCTATCAATTTCTGTTCATTTAGTATTAAATCTTTTGTCTCTTTCCGATATTGAATATGAATCGGACGGCAAAATCTGTATGATTGTGGAGTTGGGTTTAACCAAAGTACAAAGTCTTTTTTTGTTTTTATCCGTAATGGGATGAATGTAGTGGCAAATAAAGTGTTTTCAGGCTCTTGATTATCAGAAAAATTCTGTTTATAAAATGATTGACCCGAACTACCATCAAACCCCCAACTCCCCTCAAAAATACAATCTACCGTATCTAGACCTTTTTGTTCACAATATGCTGATATAATTTCGTCGCAGGAGTTTATTAATCTTTGAAGAGTGTGAGAAAGTAAACTAACAAATGGAACAAAGGCTTCTCTTTCTGTTACTTGAATCGCACTATCCGGATAACATTTTTGTTTTGCATCGAATTCAACTTACGTAAATGGTGGTGAGTTTGAGTGACTGCAGCGGCCAAGGGAAGACCTCCAATCCTCCATGAACTTAACTTCGCACCATTTCACAATACTCGCGTTTTAATAAATTGGCGTGCTGGCTGGCGGCGGGTGGCGCGGCTCACGGGAGCCTGGGACGGAACTAGGAAAAACACACCCGTCACGTGCAGACACGTGACGTTGACTAAAAAGGGAAAAAAAATTGCGCGCGCGCCACGCTGCCTAGCGCCCCACCCCCTAATCAAGATCTACGTTTAGCTAGGAGACGATCCAAATTGAAATTACGGAATTCACCGTTTTTTTTTTTTTTTTGGGAAGTTTTCCTACTATTTTTATTTAAAAATAGAATTTTCGAATGTCACCTAACACTCAAAATACAATTAGAATGTGATAAAAATGTCTTCTTGTATAATCTTACTAACATTAAAAAATAACTTCAAATATTTTAAAAGTTCAAGTTTAATAAATTTACGAGGTGATAACCCTAATCAAAAAAGTTTGAATTACAATAATTCCCATATCCTGCTATATTAGGATTCCTTTGTTTGTAAGGTCATAAGTGTAAATAAAAAGAACATTTCAGTCCTAGTTTCAAATCCTAATACGTAATAATATGGCGGTAAAAAAAAGAAATCAAAAATTTACAAAATCAGCTATAACTCTGTTATCTTGAACAAATAAAGCCTAATTTTTTTTACTATCGTAAAGTCTTTAAATCACTGTTCAATACCATAATTAAAGTCTTAAAAAGATATCAAACTTTTGAGCTACAATTGTTTCTATGGTTTTTCTGGAAACCATAGAAATTTTTTTCAAGTACTAATTTTCTGTCTTTCATGACAAATAGGCAATCGGGTGTTCTCGTCTCGCATTTATAATTGCAAGTCCTAAGATATAAGATAATAAAAAAGCCATGTCCGAAATTTTGGGCAAAAAATATACTGTGCGTCTGCTAGACCGGCCATCAGTCCTTCGACAAACATGGCCAGTCTACTGCCACAGACAGGCATACTTATAAAAGTGTCTTAATAAAACCAAGCTAATTATCTCTATTGTTGTTCTAATAGCAATTTCTCATAAATAATACATGGTATAATAATTGAAGGGTTCAATTCGATAACGGTTTAACTGTCATTTTTCCACAAAATGAGTTATAGGTACCGTTAGATTCAGTGCAAAATTATCTACATTATGACATTCACAAAATAGCAAATTTCGGCTTAAATCTCGAGATATTCAGTTTAAAAACGGTTTAACTGCTATAAAAGTTGAGATCGCTAGTGCAAAAAAGATTTATTATTCGACAACTCCATGAAATATACATAATTCTACTTTGTTCTAATACAGAAATGGATTATTGAACTAAAAGCCGTTTTTATGTTCTTAAAGACAATAATTGACCTAAATAAAGTTTTGAATACGGGATTAAGTTAATTTAAATCATTCTTGCATTAACTTTTTATACACAAACCATGCAAATTTCTGGTTATAAGCGATAATAAACCCTTTTTGTACTAAGCAGACCGCTCGCGCCAAAATGCGCGAGATTTTGTGTCTCTTTCCCAGGAGAAAAAGAGACAGGTTACATTATATTTCTTGTAGAGTGAATGCGACAGTCACGCGCTTTATGTTATTTTGTTTAGTAAACGCTTGTCAACAACGTTGGTCGTGCGTAATGATTGAGTTTGAGTGCACTAGCAGGTTTTTTACTGTGAATAATATTGTTTTAATGTAAAAAGTGTTGTGACTTAATTAAGAGATGTCAAGAAACCAATTAAAACGTGGCCGTGAACTAGTTGGATTGTGCAACAATCGAAATAGTGGCTTCACTGGCGAAGAAAGTAAGTACCTAACACTACTCATATTTTTGGCGGGTTAATTTTCTAATTACCTTCCCAAATCAAACCAGAGAATATCATGTTCGGATATTTTCTGGTTCCAACTAAGCAGGAGATAGTTTGGGATTCAGGTTTCAAATAAGTGGGAATTAGTTATGTGGTGTATTTTCTTAAGTTCGAATATTTTTTGTACCTACTTAATTGGTTTTTTTTTTTCAGTGGCTTCATCAACACATAGTCATTTTAACATTGAACCACTACCGTATGAATGGCCGCAGAATGACCCGTCTCTAGAGGTCTCGGAACAGAACAATTTTCCTTCTATTGAAAATACAAGAATTGAGTTTGCAGAAAAAAATATTGAAGTACCATCGCCGGAGTTAATACAACTTAGTGAACTTATTGGCCCATATGAAAAATCAAGTTACACTGTAAATGAGGGAGAAAATTTAGTAGAAGTAATAAACCATTATGGTGATATAATAATTGAACCTGCTGATGGTATGACTTTATTTTAAACTAGCTGTTCCCCGCGGTTTCACCCGCGTTAAGTTAGGTTTTTGGTTGCTCCGTTCCCGTGGGTCATAGCGTGATGTTATGTAGCCTATGTTACTCAGGGTGAATGTAGCTTTCTAATGGTGAAAGAATATTTGAAATCGGCGCAGTGGTTTTTGAGTTTATTCATTTCAAACATAGACACACACAAAAATACAAATCTTTCCTCTTTATAATATTAGTGTAGATTAGTGATTCAAGAAAAACACATATCTGGGCAGATACTTCCTAAAAAAGATATGAGAGGAAAGCACGATAACCTCACTATACGTGCCGTGTCTAGAAGTAACGCTTTCTGAATCAGGCCCTTGATCCAGCCACGCAATGAGAGCCTCCTGAGGTGTTGGTCGAGGCTCTTCGCTATCAGGCCATTAACGGTAACGATTATCGGTACAATGATTGCAGAGTCCACATCCCACATGTCGACAACCTCGTGTGCTAAGTCAAGATACTTGATTTTTTTATCTTTCTCAGCTTTCACGAGATTTTCGTCATGAGGGACAGCGATATCGACAATCATTGCACGGCGCTCTCGTCGATCTATCACCACTATATCAGGCTTATTGGCTACAATAGTCCTGTCAGTGATGATAGATCGATCCCAGTACAATGTGGTGTGACCATTTTCGAGAACTGGGTCGGGCACATACCTGTAGTATGGTACTTCGGACTCTATAATGTTGTACTGCAAGGCAAGTTGCTGGTGGATAATCCTAGCTACTAGATTGTGTCTATGCAAGTACTCGCCGCTAGCAAGACGAGAACAACCGGAAACAATATGTCGGATTGATTCACCGGGTTGGTGGCATGCCCGACAGATGTCAACCGTACCATCCTTGACAATGTATTTCCGATAATTATTCGTCATGATAACTTCATCCATAATCGCACAGACAAAACCTTCGGTTTCCACGAAGAGGTCGCCAAAACGCAGCCAGGATACAGATGTCAAAAAGTCTACATCAGGCCCGTGGAGGGCCCGGAAAAAGCGTCCGTGTAGTTCTTTGCCCTGCCATATTTCCTTACGATCGTTAGTATCAAGTACTGCAGGTTTGCGCCAGTTCTCTTTTGCCAAGGAGAGCGGGGTGAGGCCCTTGTCCACTGCGACCACATCTCGGTGCATACCCACATTGGTTTGAAGGAAATATTCCCTGAGACTGTAAATCTCGCGGTTGTGGAGGGTTTTAGCATTTAGGAAACCTCGACCCCCGCACTTCCGCGGGATGTACAGTCTCATCACTGATGACCGTGGGTGATGCATCCGATTTGCCGTCAGCAATGTGCGGACCTTCCTATCCAGAGCGTCAAGTTCCGTCTGAGTCCATTTGAGTATGCCGAAAGAATACAATAATTATAATAATTACAATAATACAATACAATAATTATAATAATTATTAATTTCATTTTTTTATATACACATAACACACATAACATAACATCACGCCTGTATTCCCCGAAGGGTTAGGCAGAGGTGTATCTATAGTACACCCACATTTCGCCAGTTATGTTTAAGTCCCATGTAATAGGGGGCGAGCCTATTGAGTTTATATAATTACTAAGAAAATAAGCCTGCAATTGTGCAATTCTTTAAATATATTAACAGGTTATTGTCTAGTTACCTAAACAGCAAAGGCCAAATTGGTGATATATTCCGAGTGTAAAAACGGTTTGTTCCGTTATAAACCGTTTTTACACTCAAGAACTGTATCAATGTCGATAAACACTGTTGGTTTAAATGAAAAATGGTGGATATTACGATAATATGTATCTTTTAAAACTACTTTTGTATTGCATTTTATAATAAAAGCATTTTTTTAAACACTTGAAAGTTTACTCCTTTTTTTGGCACTATTTTCATTATCCAAATCAACAAATAGTCACCAATATTTAAGGACCAGTTTCTCAAAATGGCTGATTTCACAGTTAAACCATTCTCGAATTGAACCCTTCAATTAACATAATTGATGTCAAATCATAGATGACCGTGAATATGATCTCTTGAGTTTTATGAGACAACAAACGAGGGTGTAAACTATAGTACAATACATTAGCGGTTTGTGCACATGAATATAAATTTATGTTTATGATGGCGCCAAATTGATCCCTTAACAGTTACACGTAAAATAATTCTTAGGTGACATGAAATTTGATTGAACAATATACGTGGTCAATAAACATGTTCAAACAACGTAATAGGCGGTGTATTTGATGAAGTTTTGCGCACTCGGTTGTGTGACGGACACTTTTGTAAAAAGACAAACGAATAGATATTCGTTTGTCTGAGCGCGAGTATCGAGGATTAGATCATAAAGTTTTTCTAGTTAGCTCAGGAGAGCACGTGGCTAAATAAAAACAGCCGCAAGGGTCGATCAAAGGTTAAGTTACGCTTACCGAGTTAGTCCGTGGGTGGGTGACCGTCTATTATCGAGACCCATTCGTGCCTCGGAAAGAACGTTTAGCCCTTGGGTCCCGGCTGTCATTTGTAGATCTTTGACAGAGGTTACAGGTAGTCAGAAGTCCGAAAGTCTGACAACCAGTCTACCAAGGGGTGTCGTATTACCCAGTAACTGTGTGGAGGTCAGATAGGTAGTCGCTCCAAGTAAAATACTGGTATTCTGCTTCATCCGGTTAGACAGGGTTGGGAAGCTCTAGAAATGACGTTATAATTCCTACTATTAATGATATAACCATCCATGATATCATTTCAAAATAATGTTTATGGAGTGAAATTAAATGGCGATTAGAGGTTTCTTTGACACTTTTTATTTTCTTCTGATGACGTAGGTATGTCTTTTTCTTACGTTTTCCTACTAGCTCATTGTAGGAGAAACTTCTTTATTTATTTTTTTCTTTCATCGTTCCTTTGAATGAGAATATTATTTGCGAGAACCCGAATAGGACGACAGACGTAAAAAGGTAAAAGAAAAAGGTTTTTCACCCATTTTTAACATTGTTTAAAAGATGAAAGTCTCTTTTATTAAATAGATACGTGTTGGGTTCGCATGCCCGATGGTGTTGATCAATTGAATAAATCATTACATTCGGCGCAAGCTTTACGAAATTGAATCTCTGTAGTTATGACGTCGGATGCATTAGTGTAGAGTTTGAGATACAACGGGATACGGGAAATAAAAGTTGTTGATTGATTGGCGACGATAGTTGTAGGTAATCTCATACATACATACATAAATTCATGTTTTCTTCCTTTGGGGATAAATAGACACTACAGAACGCCATCTACATACTCCTTTTGCCTCGTTTACGTTCGACATACAACACCTGGTCATACACGCACGCCAGTTGGGAATACTACGCACCTGACCTTTCTGACGAACATCACCAATAAGGTTACTATATTATATCCTAGAGCGTCCCCTTCCGGCGTTCCCACTCACATCTACATTGTATCTCGTCAAAATTAAATACTAAAACTGAAAATAACGTCTTAACGGTTAATTTACAGTAGTGTTTAATAAGATGTAGTGGGAAAATTAGAGAAAATTATGAGAAAAAGGTGCAGTGTTTAATAAGATGTAGTGGGAAAATTAGAGAAAATTATGAGAAAAATATTATTATGTTAAACTTTTGTGTGTAAATTACAGAAATAGGTAAGTATGCTCAAATTATATTTATTCACTACATTAATCTACGCTTAAAACTATTGCAGCGTTTTGATAATACGCAAACGATCTGCATCACGTGCAGGATACGGTCCACTGCTTGCTTAGTTTTCTTTTTAATTTGACAACAATGTAGTCCATTGTTCGTTTTAATTGATAACTACCAATATAAATAATTCCCAGATGATTGACGAGCTGCTTTGACAATGAATTACATTGTTTATCCACATTTTCTTTGTGATACATAACATAGGTCATAGATGATCTTGGTTGTTTAGTGTTTGTGTAATTTGTGCGTGATTTGTCTCGTGAAACAGATGTTGGAATGTTTGTGTGTGTGTGTCTGTGACGGGACCGTCCACTCAGTCAGTTTGTCGGTTTTCCACACATGAATGCGCGGGCGACGCGTGCTTTACACGCCAGTAGTGCACGACAACGCGGCTTGCGCGCGACTTACAGCAGCGCATACGCATATCTGCCGGGAAAACTCGTGCATGTTACGTTCGATTTTTATAAATTAAAAGTTTTATTAAATAAATAACTGAAGTGTTGTTGTTGGATAGGAATTAAAAGTGTGTTTTTGCATAGGTATTTTTTTGATTATCGTATTGTGCAACAAACTGCATTTTCTTCAATGACATATTGGTAACCGAATTTTGAAACATGTTATCTAAGTTGAAACTTATTGTGATACTTCTAAAACTAGAATCCAAAACATTAATTCAACAATCACTTAAAGTTTATTCAAATGCAATATGTTTATTTGCCGGCGCCGGCGCCACGAAAGCTTTCACAAAATCATTCATCCGTATTAGCGTTCGCTTTGAAGCGAATAATTTAATTTCCGTTAATATCTCTTATCGTCTATAATAATAATTATATTCTCCGTTAAGTGTTGTAACCATCGTGCATCGGTCAATGACAATCCCATGTTAATTTGATGGCTGTCAAAGTTGGTTGTTGACTGGCCTGCAACTGGAAAGTCCCGTACACTGCGGATGCCTTGCCTTCACTAATCTTATCAGTAACTCTCGTGTAACAAACGAATATCAAATAAAAGGACAAGATAAATTAACGTTAAGTATGCAGTAAAATTGTTCTTAAGAAACCGTTAATGGTGGAAGCGACCATGGGTTGTGGCAAATTCTCGTCACCCAACTGAATGTTCTTTGTAACATGAAACTGCACTAAATGCAATGTATCTTTCCATTTGGTTGCTATTTATTTTTACGTCTTCCTGTTTTCACAATTTTTTTAGTTTCGTGTGAAGATTTAGATGCAATTTAACATCGAATAAAATTACCGTTAGGTGGAGTTTTAGGAGAGAGGCAAAACATTATGGATGGCTGCTGCCAACTTGTTCTTACTCATATGATAATATTGTGATTGCATAGCTGAAATAATTTTAAATAAATAATAATATTTAATACTAGCTTTTGCCCACGGCTTCCTCGTGCGGTGGCCGGAAATTATCTCACGGAAAAGTACTATTGGGATAAAAAGTATCCAATGTCCGAACCCAGGTATTTGGTATTTCATCCAAGTCCGTTCAGCCCTTTTAGCGTGAAAGCGTTACAAACAAATAACGCACGCATTTATAATATTAAAGTTAGTATGGAAAAACCTACGTTATAAAGTCTAATTTGTTTACATAATCTATGCCATAAAATGAAAAGGTATTTATTTACTACTTTAGCTTAACAACTGGCCAATTTATGCAAAGCATCGCGTACTTAAGATTAAGTAGAACTCACTCACTTATTCACCAGTTTCCAAAATAATTAACAAGACCGTAAATCCAAAGGAATCCCTTCAATTCCGGCGCAAAATTAACAGTGAGTACTTTAATTAAAGCGGCGACAGTCCGTTGATCTTGCTGTGTGATCGACAACAATTTTTGGCCGCGTCATCCGCGACACTGCTTGTGTTAATTTTTCATTAAGAAATTATTAAAAGACCGCAATAAAAGCTTCATCAGTGATCAACGAATTGGGGTTACTACAAGGTCGATTAACATCTGCTTTAGGGCTGGCAAACGACTGAACGGGATACATATTTGCACTAATTAGTGTCGTGTATTTTCTGAAGTGACGTGTTTGTTAACAGTTATATAATAGTCGCCATAAAAGCTCGTGAAATACCGTTTACTGGAACAGTTGCTAAAGAAAATATGATTAAGTGTCTATTGGCGTAAATCTTGACTAAATTTTTGCGATTTCAGCGAAATGTTGCATGTATAATTTGTCAGAGTTACTGCCAGCCCTAAGTGTTGATGACTTCTACCTCCTCATAGACAGAGGACATCTTTATTTCGGACATATTGCCATTCATCATCATTGTTATTCTCTGAAATTTGTAATGGTGCCGCTATTAACATGTCAATAGTACTTTGCTTTTATGTTCTGTGACCACAGTTTATTGTGGTCATGAACAATATGTAGCTGCCATCATTAAGGAAAGTTTTGCATATTTAGCATAAAAGACACTTTCTTGATCTACAATAATATTTTAAACAGAAAAGATTAGCATTTTTGTATCTTTGTTTGTAATGGATAAACTCAAAAACTACTGGATCGATTTTAAAAATTGTTTTACCAGTAGAATGCTATTTTATCACTGAGCAATATAAGTTATAATTTATTAAGGTATTGCGCGGGCGAAGCCGCTCGCAGAAGCTTGTAATCAAAATTTGATCGATTTAGTAAGTGGTGCAAAAGCTCATCAGTATATCGAAAGAGCTTTGATATTTTCTTTACGATTTTCCAATCAATGATAATAACGAAAACCATTTAATTAGGAAGTTATGTTGCCAACTGATATTAAGACTTTTCTTTCTAATAAAAAATATTTTTACCAAAAATACAACCGACTTCCAAACTACAAAGTGAAAAATAACTTTAATTTCGGAAGTCGGTGTCTTTGGCTCAGTATTTAAGTTTTTTGCCACCGGCTTCCGAAATTAAAGTTATTTTTCAGTTTGTAGTGTGGAAGTCGGTTGTTATTTGTTTTTTCTTTTTTTAGTGGGTTGGTTTGTAATTCAACAGTTCCACTTTAACAAATGGTGCTTTTCGGGAGCAAATGCACGAGTTACTATAAAAAAATACCCAAATCGCTAAAGGTGTGCTTATAATATTTGAAGAGTTTCCTCGCTTTCTCCAAGATCCCATAGTCAGATCGAGACCAAATGACAATGGGACCAACTTGGAAGCAAACAAACAAAAAAGGAATTTTTCAAATCGGTTCAGCCGACATCGAGTAACCGGGGAACATAAATAAAAAATTAAAAAATCCGACAAACTGAGAACCTCCTCCTTTTTTTGAAGTCGGTCAAAAATAATTATATTTTCATAAAAGCTTCATAATACTATAGTGGTACGAATTAGTCATTTTCACAATATTGTCGAATTTTACCAAGTCCCAAGTAGAACAGAGGTATCGTTTATTTCATGTAAATAATCCATGTGATTTCAGGACTGCCGGAAACCATAAATCTAGAATTACTGTAATCCAGGAGTTCCAGCAACTGGTTCAGCTATTGCTGATATTCTACTAATCTAATTCGTAGAAGCGAATCTTGTTCAAAGATCATTATATTATATGATTTAGTAAATCTGTCACGTTGAAATATATATAACAAACTAAAAGCTTTAAGTGTAGCCAATGACAGCATTTACTTTAGTTTCCTGTTCTCTTTGCACGCGTTAAAAGGTAAATGCATGTAGAAATACAGGATGTTTCTTAAAACTATTTTTTTTGTATTTAAATTTCTCGCCGCTCCTGCCGTGTCTTCTCCGGGAAAATTGTTTAAATCGACGAAAAATCATAAATTTACTATATTTCTCTCCATCAGGCATTGGGGGATAATAAATCGGAAACTGAAAAAAAAAACATCAAACATAACAGTGTGATTTCTTTGTTTGAAATATAATGTAGCGACACGAACTCAGATGCGCCCGGTATAATGTCATCTAATGGGGCTTTCCGTCGAATCTGACGATGCATCCATTACTTGTTATGTTTAGTGGCTGCCCGGCTGGACCGTCGCCAATGTTGACAAGGCGTTAATCCCGATTGTTTAAACACTGTTAACGTAAATTACACACATACATGTGTTAGCTAGTAAACTTCAGCGGCTTTCACACCAGTCTCATTGTGGCAGACAAATGTCACAATGTTATTGGAAATTAACTGCTCCATTGTTGGCAATGAAGTGGGAATAAGACGTTGTCGCTCCCAATTTGTTATGTTAAAACTGTTCAACAGCAAATGTTTTAAAGCCAATTAATTTCAAATAAATAGGTGTGGTCTTGTCAAACAGTTTTTAGTTCTGAAATTAAATAACATGCTTTATACATAATTGATAAGTAATAAATCGCTCGTATAATTTAATTTATTAGTTAAAATATACATCGGCATGTATGAAAAAGGTTTATGGTTGTTTGATCGTAAAAATATGATAAATGCACAGTGTTACCTCGACAGATTTAATATCTTTGTCATTCTTCAATGATTTTATATGAAACCTTGTCTACATCTAAGGGCATACATATTAGTTCAATTCGAACGTTTAAATGGTCAGAAAGCAAACAGAAAAAATGCCCATTTATCATAACTATCAGAGGTTCTTAAATTTTATGGTGGCCGCGTCAGCTCGACAAATATCATTATAACAATAATTGAAATATTTAGTGGCGACACGCGACCAAATCGGGGTTAAATAGGGACTCTGTCCCACTAGATTTATAGCCTTAAAACATGTCACAGACAATAAAAAGTTAAACGACTTTAAAATAAAAATATACGCTGTCTATGGCTAGGGTGGCGTCTCCTGATCTATGGTTAATTTGTTTCATTTGAAAATGTAATAGATAGGGAACACCTACACCATTCAATTGGAAATGTCCTGCAGTTCTGACGTCAGAGCCATCTTAACGTTATCTTATTACAAGGATGATTCAGATTAATAAAGAATATTTTCTGCAACGATGAACTCACACGTTGCTCATAGATAAAATTGGCATCATGTGTTCAGCAGCAAAAACCGATTGAATCTTCATTCAAGGTCACTCGAGTGCATTCTTCATGTTGTATTCTGACGTAAGATCACACTTGTTGCAGACAAAACCTGAAAACATGATTGATTCTAGGAAATCTTAATGTTTTATTAGCGAGCCAAGTGCCTTTAGCTCAATCTACAATAATTTGAAACAGCTGTTCTAATGCATTTTTGTTTGCTAATGTCACATGATTGCAACAAAGTGTTGCGTGACCCACATTTTAATTTGGTAGGCGGCACATGTAACCGCTTTAATGACTGCATTGTTTTGAATCTGACTAAGACTTAGAAGTTCGGTTTTAGCCCAAAAATAGTTAATCTAGGCTACCTCTACCATGCGCTATTTATGTGACCACCATCTGTTAGATAAGTTTGTGACACGAGATCATTAAGGTGATATTCACTCATTTTGTTTCATGAAGTGAAAATAGCATCAGGCACTAGATGGCTCAATCTTTTCCCATTACACTTTTAGAATACCACTTTTAATTTTCTCCACTAATTAATCCAGAAACGAGTCTTATCTAACTTACTTCAATGGTTGTCAATGTGATATAAAGCAGACGTTTTTAAGACTGGCTTTCAATACCTTAGAGCTAGGAAGCTGAATGTATTCTCTACTTTGTATTCCTATTCATAAACCTTCCTAGAAATTAACCTAGACGAGAAAGCCCACCCGCAACAAAGTCTGCAGTGTTACATTAGATTTGATAGATGGCATATCTCAACCAGTGACCGTATTGTAGTACATACCTAAAATTTAATATATAATGCACGTTGTTCGCAGTTACCTTCATGAAAGGCGGCGCGAAAGCTTGGCGCCACGCCACCGGCTTCTTTACGATCCCTACGATACAGGTTTAATATGTACCGTGCTCTGAATCCATGGGAAACTTATAAAACTCGGCCACTTGGACTACATAGGACGGGATATGTTCTACAAAACCGGACAAGTGCGTGTCGGATCACGCACAATGAAGGTTTCCGTAGTTAGGATGAATTTATCCGAAGAAAACAATATTGAGAGATTTACCATGTTTTTTTACCATAAACTTGTAATCTATGAGTAAAGAACCATTCTCTGTATTTATTTCAAAATTGTACGTTTAGTCGTTTCGGAGATAAGGGTCCCGAGGTCAATATTCATCCATTTTTTTTTAAATATCTTCAAAAGTATTCAAAAGTATCTTCAATAATATTTGAAAAGTATAAAAAAATATATATTTTAAATTTTCACAACAAGCGCTTTCATTTGATATGTCACACGGTACGGTTTGCAAATTATTTTTCTTTAATTTTCCATTTTGTCCTTTAAAAGTGACTCCCATATTAAAAAATTATTTATTTACGTTATACGTCCGTTTTTGGGTCACAGAAATTCATATGTGTACCAAATTTCAACTAAATTGGTCGAGTAGATTCGGAGCAAATTGGCTGTGACAGACGAACAGACAGACACACGAGTGATCCTATAAGGGTTCCGTTTTCCTTTTGAGGAACGGAACCCTAAAAACATTCATAATATGTAGGCGAAGTACGTTATTTCGCTATATTTATACTTTTGTAAAACGATGCGTGTATCCTTCAACCAGATAAGGTGCAAACGTAATCCACCCATCTCTAGCGCATAGCAATAAGTGCGAACCAAAAGTATTAACACTATTTCTAGATTTTCTAGTTGCCTCTGCCACAGTTGCTTACCTGTAATCGTATTTAGATTGTATCTGCTAATAATCTCCTCTTCTAAATACAATCTATGTTAAAGATCAACTGTCGTGCAATGTTCTTCGGATAAATATAAATGTTAATAAAATTCATGAATGTAAATGTTGCTATGAATATAATGGTATTATTATCTTGAAATACAGGAAAATGCACAATCCGACTTATGCAAATTTAAAATACAGAGTTATGACGAATGCAAATAAGTAATAATGTTGGTGCGAATGCAGGGCGTTGCGCGGTGAGGCAGATTCTACTCAAAGCCATCGTATAAAGATATCAACGTGGATTTGGCAAATACTTGTTTAAAATTCAATTCAATTCACGTAGCGAGATCAAAGCGGCCGTAACTCTTGCCAGCGCGTACAACCAACAATAAAGTATTCATTACCAGGAGCACCGATAATAATTACTTTATTTAAATATCTGCGCGACTTTTGGCTCGTCTCCCCGCGGCTTAACCTTCATGGATATTAATTTAATTTATGACGCGAATTGTTATGTTCCATTTATTTTACGTATGTTTTGGTTTAATAAATATTTTGACGTTCCCGTTTATTTAAATTTAGACCTTTTACACCCCGTCACAAGCCAGATAATCCAGTCTTAAGTAGAAATAAAGTGTAACATTGAGCACTTTGTTTGCAGAGCTTTATTATTAAAATAATTATGCTATTACGTCTGATTCATATGACTTAATGTTTTATGAGTGTATAACAGACCGTTGACATACATCGGTAATTTTACTAGTCGTAAAATTATAAAGCCGGCTAATTTTAATTATCCTATAAGTTAAATGTTACACTCCTAACCAACCATATGTCATCTGAAAATTATGCATCGAATCGTTTGTTACGCAGCAAATTAATGTAGTTTTGAATTTCAACATGTGTCATTGAAAATGATAGACATCCATCAAGTGTGTCAGAAAGATCATCCGCGTGTGAATATCAGCGCTAACTTATCTTGAGCACATTGAAGACAACACAACATGATGACTACTTCCGGCCTAATTTTCGTTCTCCTTGCCCTCGTAAGTATACTGTTTACCTTTATATTTTTTGCCTACAACATCCAGTGACGCAAAATTAATAGATTAGCAGTAAACCTCCTACCTAGAGCCATATATCATGATGGATTACCTTAATTAACGTTAACAAAAAGACTGATATGACAGCCCACTAGTCGCCGCCACAGTGATGTTTAATACATTTGTGAGTAAACTTTATAATTGATACAGTTCAATGAGCAAGTCGAAAAGTCAAGATATAATCAGTGCAGTCCAAGAAAGGAGGTTGTGTGTATTAATTGATTTATAAGAACACATTACGGCCAATTAAAGTTTTCTGACCAATTACATGGACAGTTTATGGTCTCGTCGCTTTTATCATGTAAAGTTGTGAACCGACGTTATTTGACTTGTCGCATTCTGTGGCAGCGCTCATTTGTTTAAAAACTCAAGATCGTTTTACGCCCACACTTCATTAGTTAAACTACTGTGAATCCTCCACCGTTTACATTTTTGCTTCATACGTGTGTAATTAATCCCACTTTCTGGTACTGGGCTGAGTTAAATGTTGTTTTATAACTTTTTAAACTAACAGGCGTAGTTAGGTGCGCAGATGTTGGGTGCGCGGGTCAATTGTTTGTCACAGTTGCTACAACTTGTTCAGTAATCAGCGGCGCATAAAACACAGTTCAAAGCGGACTGTTACCGCTCATTGACAGGTGATTCGTTAACTCGCGCTTAATCCTAATTAATAGACTATTAGTGGACGTTTTCAATTACCACTTCGAATGATTTATAATAACTATACACTAAGTATTTGCTGACTAATGTCCGTGGCATTATTGTGATCACATTCATAAATACGATTAATGTTTTGAAAACCTATTAATTATTTATCAATGTTTCTGGAAATTAAAATAACATGAGTTGTCTAAATATTGTGGTATGCGTCTGGTTTAGTTACAATCTATTTTGTTATTCAAAATTTAATTTTATTACCCTATTAGTAAGCATCGAGCGCTCCAATTTATTTGTTCTTTACGGTTCTCCGCACATTATTAGCAAATTAGCGTCTCTTTGACATAATTTGGTATTTTAAATGTCCACTTAGTTTCGTATAAAGGCATTAGCGGCAAATAAAAGCACAAACGAAGCTTTTAAGGATATGCTTGAGTATGAAATTATGGAAAGCGACGTTTTGTTACCAAGTTATCAGACACAAAGAATATGGAGGGAATAATGTTATTAGTGTTGGACCGTTCATGCAGCATCAACATAAATTAGTTGAGTGCTCAATTACCTTGAATTTGTTCATGTTTGGGTGCAAGCCAACGTATAAGAACGAAACGTGGGCGGATACAGATACCCCTAAAATATTTGTTACTCAATAGAGTTTATTTAGAATCCACTAAGAGACATAAAATATATTGTTTTGTTTGTTTGTTACTTCCTTAACACCTTAATGTACTAAAACGTCATTTATTAGATAATTATAGTGATGTGACTACATACAAATAGGTATAGATTACAAAATTAGCATAATATACTTGTATTGTAAACTATATTTGTAAAAATGACTCATTTTCTCGTATGGGAGGAAACATAATTAAGCTCTATATACGTGTGTGAAGCTACAAATAGAGGACATTGATTCTTACATGATCCTTTTACACGATAAAATGTTAATAAAGACAGTTTATCCGTAAGTGGTTTGGTGCATTTAGGAGTATTTAACGACCTGGCGCTAAACGAGCAGTTTGGCGTGAATACTCAGCAGAGTATGTGGTTCAATACGTAGATAACACTAGTTGAAGTGAGGAATTTATTGCAGTCTGTTGTTTTTATATCTTTTTCGTATTTAAATGGGCATTATTCTAATTAGAGCTATTCTGCAAAAATAAAATGCGAGTGTGAAAGTGCACTTTCTTGGTGAAAAAATGTGCTGAGCATTTCTTGATGGACTAAACTAAGCAAACTTTGTTTTAATACCGCTCTTTTCGTTCCGTAAATTGTAACGTTCTTGCTTCTAAGTAAACGAAACTTCTAAATAAGCATTTTTTAGTCATGTTTCCCTATTTATAATTCTCAAATCAAATCAAAATGATTAACCACACCACTCAGTTTTGACATTTTGGTATTCACGACATTTAAATTGACCAATAGAAACGTGTTTCCCCTTTGATAAGATAGTATTCGTCAGTACAATATTTTCATCCAACCCAGCCCTTCCAATATTGGTTCGTTAGAATTCCTAATAAACATCGTAAATCGTACTTTGTTAGTGTACAGTCAACAAAGCAGATGTGTATCCAGACAGCTAGAAACAACTCCTGTTTCACCCATGCATGTCCTTAATAGTCAACTTGACATCGCTAGTGTAACACCCGGTTTTGAATCAATCAACACAAACACTAAGAGCCACTCGCACACAAATCACTGAATTCGTTTAGCACTTAACATAATTAAAACATCACTCTGTCTTTGTAATTCTCGAAAGATTGCCAGAAATACACGATGTTTCAAAATCATTTAGCGCTAAACATATACAGGGTGGCAGGGTCATCGACGCATAACCTGTTGTCATGGATTCAGTAAATAGTTTTGAACTGATAAAAAATATTCAACGCAGGGGGCGTTGAATATTTTTGCCGGTTATTTAAAAAAAAATCTGCTGTTTCCTACAAAAGTGCAATACCTACGTGGTCATGTATGTTCGAAAAAATCTCCATCTTTTTAGTAAGATAAGTGACAGGCATAATTTTAACACTAGAAATAGGAACAAATTAGATCAACCACGTTTTAGATTGTCTAAAGTACACAATTCTTTTATGGGGTACTGTGTAAAATGTTATAATAAAATACCACTCGATATTCTTCAACTAAATGAGAAGAAATTTAAAACATGCATTAAACGCACACTATGTAGACAAGCATATTATAAGTTAGATGATTATATCGTAGATAAAAATGCTTGGCTTAATGCTGGTCCTGCTCCACAGCCGCTTGGGCTCACTAGTTAAAATTTTAATATTTGGAAGAGTTGCTTCCCCTTTTAAAAAAAAAAAAATATTTTGACATTAGGAACTTAATGTTCATTTTTGTTTTACCAACTTAATTGTTGAATGCTCCAATTAAGTAATGATTTTCTTTCTTTTTGGTGGTTAAATTCTTTTATTTTTTTAGATACATTGCAAACTATAGTTTTGTATAATTTAGAAGCATTTTTATTTTTGTAAATGTGAGACCATGGAGCCGTTTATTAACTTATTAAGATGTATGTTGACTTGAAATAGCATGGCAGTTGAGAATATGTCATGCTCACTTAAATGTCTCGCTGATGGTGGCGAGTGTGTTGGATCATTCGGTTCCCTACAAAATGGTTGAGCTGGATGGTGCTGATCCACGCGTCATGTTCGTGAACGGGCGCCGTCAGTTGAAACTGGTCATCTCTTATCTGCCAGGGCTTATTTTTAATCTTATATTTTCAATTGCTTTTGATTATTTTTTGTACATTGTTCTCACATATAGAAGCAACAAGAATGATGTACCCAGGATTTTGTAATATCTATATTTAAAAGAGTGTCCTTGGAGTTTCTTGCCCGTTCTTCTCCATAGAGATCTACTATTTGGAATGGGCAATTAGCTTCAACTTTCTGACTAACTGACCGACTCTTTGACAATTCAAAAGTGCCTGTAAATGGTTTAATTGAAATAAATGGTTTGAGTTTGAGTTTGGTCAAAATGTATGGATTAGCAATTTTATTTTAAATAACTGACAAAAATAATCACGTCAACAATCATGTACTAAATCCATGGTAACAGGTTGTGCGTAGATGTCCCTCTTGCCTGTATATTATGTGATTTTTGGTGCAAGCTGGAAGCATCTCCAGCTTAAACTCACGCTAACTTCTAGCTTAGCTGGCCATAATAATATAACAACAACTGATGAAATCACATGACATGCGATTTGACAACAGATTTAAATTCAATAGGTTTTCGCCGGAGCTGGAGATGAAAGTTACGCATCGCGAGTATTTTGTTTAAAAAAAAAGGGCAATAACAATGAATTCAAACAGCGTACCGGAGAGTGTATTTCTCGCCTGTATACCAATCTCCTTTGTCGACAGTATGGGAAGAAATTGAGTGTTGTGGACATCGGCGAACAATGCATCGTAGAGCGAACCATTACGATCATGAACCATTGTATTACGATTGTCCTCACTGAGCATCTCGGTCTAAAACTACAAGTAAATTACTTCGTTTCTACTTGTCTTACTATCGAGACTAGATGTTCGTCTTTAAATAGGTGTAGAGTATATTGTGGTTTAATTTTAGATTCATTCTAGTGTCCGTAGAGAGATTTGTGGTCCAAAACAAAATATGAGCACACGTCCTTCGAGCGACAGTTTGCCGCTAAAAGTGCATAAAGTGCCTTTAAAAGCCCCATGGGTAATGTGTGGGCAACATCCAGTGTCTTACTCTTCAATAAATAATTAATTTCACTTAGCGATCGAAAAGGTTCTAATTATATACAGAAGTTTGTTAATCCTATCTTGCTACCCTGAATACGTAATTCTGGCTCATGATGGACATCAATGCCATCGGTACGGTAAGCGTAAGCGTGTGTATGTCTACCGTCACTAAATCTGTCGCCGTACATAGTAAACTAAACGAGTTGGGTAAATCTAACTCATTTTGGAATAGGTCTATGTCATGGAATGAATTTAGTCCTTTATTGGTTTTGCTGTTCAACGTTATATCATCGTCATCAGACTAGTCACTTAATTGTGAGAACGCTCAGACATCTTTCGATAAAACTCGCTACTTACAATAATAGCCTCTTAATGTCATTCGAGTTATATTTCAGATTTTCATAGTTGGTTAAGAATTTTTCTATTTCTTTATAAGTTTGTCGCCATTAACTTTTTCAGTGTAATTGGAATATCTACGTTCTTTTTTGTTAGAAGGCTAGTAAACAGCTGCAGCTACATTACGTTAATCGTTATTGATATTTTACTGATTGTGGTCTATGTTCCCCGTAGGCGGTGGGTCGCGAGGGTGTGCTGTCGTCGGCGGCGGCGCGCGATCTGCGCTGCGGCCGCCGTCTGGTGTCGGGGCTGTTCTCACGACCTCGCCTGCCACTCGGCTACTCGTACGTCACCACTGTTCCTCGGGGAGCCTGTAGGCTCAACGTCTCCGAGATTATGCCTAGCGAGAACTACATAGGTTTGTACACAAATCTTGAATAAGTATACTTAAATGCGGATAACGACAAAACCGTCCAGGTCATGCTGGTCGGACCAAATATGAGTCATCGCTACGAGAAGAAGAAGATCAGAGAACCATAAGCAGATAAGCAGAAAAATTACAAAGAAACGGGGGAGCGAGAGTTATGAACTAAGCAATGATCAAGAAAAAAAAAAAAAAAAACGGACGAGGGATGTAAATACAAAAAGCGAGTCAATGAAGATGTTAAAGATTGGTATGGGTTAAGACGAATAGACGCACGTGGCCAACCTTGCCGAAGGTAAGTTGGCTCCACGACTACGCGAAACAGGTGCGACTGTTAGTGATAATGATCACACTCCGCTTTTATAGGATACATTGTTAGTTTTAAATCACTCGGTCCAGTCGGACCCAAACATTAATCAAAACTTGTTGAAAAAATTCTACAACTGATGAATGGAGGTTACCTATTTCCTAGACATTTTATTTACCATTCCACAATACTTACTGAATAGTCCTTTGATAAAGGCTAATGGGCCGTGAGGTTGGCCACTTATCAATCAGCATTGTAGACTGAGTGGTCTGTAAATCATTTGAGATCATTTGCTATAGGTACCAACGCCCACTTTGTTTTGTGCTAATATGAATACGACTTCGCCAAATCAATTTCGAACTTCGCTGACAGGTAGTTTACAACATGTCGATCCAAGTAATTAATGTATATGTGGTACTGAACGCTTGTTGTTAAACATCTGTGGGAAGATGTAAATAGAGGTGTGGGTTGGAAATCTATTGTCAGTCAAATCAAAGCTAATGCTGCAAACTGCACACATACTTAGTCTTTGACATGTCGGGTGCACTTACAGCTCTGAAGATATCCAACGGCTCGTACATAATGAACGGTGAGTTCGCGGTGTCGGCGGCGGGCACGTACGAGGCGGCGGGCGCGCGCTTCGTGTACTCGCGCCAGGGCTCGCTCGACAACGTCATCGCGCACGGGCCCATACACCACCCCATCGACATCATGGTAAATATATCTACGAAAGTATCTTAATTCCCAAAGCATAAATAATATAACAAATATATTATTCACGAACTACTTAGATCGTACTAATACTAATTTATTGCTACTATAAATTGCTCAATAATCTGTTACACGCAAATCGAAAAGAAATAAATGTATCTTTTATTTTCAGATACTTTATACGCAACCGAATCCAAGTATAAAATATGAGTATTTTACGGAATCAATACCTGGCGAAGTAGAAAGTGAAGCTGTAACGAAAATAGATTTTCTTGAAGTAACGCCCAAGTCGGTTGCGAAACATTCTCGAAGACATCATAGCTACGAAGGTTTCTCGAGGCCAAATGCCGGTGTACCTAGGGAGCCGGAAATGAGCATAAGTGTTGAAGATGATTTAGACACAGATGTTATAGTACTACATAGAAAGTTTATCTGGAAGATACTGTCTTATTCTCAGTGCACTAGGACCTGTGGCGGTGGCATTCAAGTAAGTTCTAATTTATAGTTGGTTTACCGAACTTAACCTCGTGATCTTTAGAAAATATTGGCCTGGCCATAAAATACACTAGACACAGTAACTTTGGCCTACATGCTGCCAATCGGACAATGAGGCGTCTAGTCAGACTGACCGATAAATACCTAATTGAAATCAATCTGTAGCAATGCTTTATGACTAGGACAGTTAGTGGAACGATTTTGCAATTGGTAACGTGATGTTGCTTTTTCCACGAATCTTCGTACTTTCCTCGAGTTCTTTGAAAGAGTTCTGAGTATTTAGAAGTCGTTTATCTAACGCTTTACAAGTTTCTAATGGTTGATATTGATAAGTCAACTTCTCTTAAAAAAAGATTGTCCCTTTAATCACCTTTTACTTCGGCCTATACTGCCAGATTACGGCAGTCTTTGATTTCAACAATATAATTTAATCACATACCCACAGATTTAGGAAATCAGTCAGCATTTGTTTATGACATTTCTACAGGCATCTGAATGTACTGAGACGTTTTGGATTTTGCCATTTTGGACAATTTCCAGCTCGGCAAGTACCGATGTGTGGAAGCGAACCCCAGCAACCGCGAGGTGTCGGCAGCGCACTGCGGCGGCGCCGCGCCCGCGCCGCGCCGCCGCCGGTGCGCCGGCATGCCCTGCCCGCCGCGCTGGCGAGCTGCTGCCTGGTCCATGTGCCCAAGGTGTGGACCTGCTACAAGGACCAGGATTGTTGGATGTGTGCAGGACCATTCCAGGGGGATCACTAAGGTATTGCTTCAAACATAAGCTTTTTCATGAGAAACTTCAGAACATGAGTCTAAAATTTGCACCACTTACAGTAGGATTGCCATGTTAAATATAGAAAAAAGGATTTCACTACATAAAAAATATATGTGGCATTGATTGGTTTAAAAAACTGTTATGACTTTCAATATCGAAGATTTCCAAAGCTACAATACACCATTTAACGCCATTTCATTGTATCACTCCCTTACAACATTTTGAATATTGTATTTACTTTTATCTTTTGACCACCTGATCCCAATAAGATATCAACCATCAATGCTTTCTTTTTAGATCAGTGACCAAAAATGCCCTCTAGCAAAGCCGCCGACATCAGAAAAATGCAATATTCTGGACTGCGATAAACCTAGCGGTGCGGGCGGTGAAGTCAGGCAAATCTCGTCCAAACGTGTGACAAGGCCACGGGAACACACTGATACCTTCAGAGAAGGACCTGTGTATACTGTGGCAGTCAATAACACAGAGCTGGATGTTGGTCCTGAATACACGTTTAGTGCTGCTGCTGGGTGGCTGTATACTGATTGGTCTGAGGTAAGTTAGTATATAGATGGCAAAAAAAATCATAAATCAGCCGAAAGGAAATTGTGTTGTACCATTTTGTCTCATGTAGACAATTTCTTAACCCGTGGCTACTCCTGTGCAGTTGTCATTTTAAATTATATTGCATACGCATGAAAATTTTTTTGTGGTGATATGATGGTAAAAATCTAGAAGTGATTCAGTAGAGTTTAACGGGTCTTTAATAAAAGGTTTTTACTGTCCACATTGTCCAGAGTACTTAAAATTACGAAGCTGGCTGATACAATGGAATAGTAAAAAGATTAAATTCGAAAACTTTTAACAATTTTTATTCAACATTTTAAACATGCTAACTAGTTTCATTGTTAACTTTAAAAGTTAAATAACTTAGTTTGATACATCAGTGTTGTCGCGAAATGTATTCATAAAAGTTTCTTCGTTTTTGGGATGAGTACGTAGAAAAAATTTGATTCATATTGTGGTTGGATTTTTACATTGTCTCTTTCACATAGATTTCTGTAATAAGGTGTGCGGTTCTGACTATAGCATAAACAAAAGAAGGTGGCAAGCAATTTCCTATATTAAAATTTCGAATGGTAACAGCTGTATCGAACTCGCAGTTCGCAATACCGATTCCCCAAAATAAACTTACGTCGATTATCTTGCATGGCGTTCCAAATGGTCAAAGTCATAACCTAAGTGCATCATGGTTTATTTGTTGTCCTATTTTTTGCTCCGTAAGTGCTGTTCTTGCTAAATATAAATAACATGGAGGAAATATTGCAACAATGCATTGAGTAATCGATTGCTCGCATGGTGGTGGCTTATAATTTATTGCCCAGATAAGAGCATGTCAGATTTGCTTATTCAAATGATACTATTGATTTTACTCGTAAATCATTATTATTGGTGAAATATTGGTTGTTAACATTACACTGATAAATGGATTGAAATTGTACCTCTCAATCCCGAAACAAATCGACGCTGGAAATTTCAAATTTCGTAAGGGACAGGGAATACAATGTCCCTTGCGACATTTGAAATTTCCACCATCGATATGGTTCACTAAATTTATTCAAGTGTTCTTGAATCACTAAAGTACAGCTATTTATCGGGTTTATATCTAAAAATTGAATTTAGTTGTGTCTTTATCTTTTGTTTGATTTAGTATAACATTTTTAGATTTAGCTTCAATGAAGAACCCATTATCTTCAAATTTAATGTAAACATTGGATGCTAAAATAGTTTCAATAATGAAGCTTTGAAAGAAAATAAACAATTGTGTGTTGCTCATTCACTAAGCGATTGCTACCAGACTACCGTTGTTTTCTTTAGATCAGTATTTATTTACGATCCTAGCTTTAAAGTGAAACTGACGGACTTAATTGATACTGTAACTGTTCAGCATAATCATAAAACGAGATAGATGTACTTATATGAATAATAGTAGATGACAGCTAACTTATGAATGAACAAAAAGAGCTTAGAAAAACAAATAACCAATCCATTTAGCTCTTGTTTAGAGCCCTAACTAAATGGGTATCAGAAGACGGTAGAAGGAGTGTTGGCAGACCAACAGCTATATGCATAGATGACCCCCACATCGGATCTTGGGTAAGCCCTGGATGAAGCTTGCACAGACCTGGCAAGTATGGCAAAAAAGGGTTAAGGCCTATATTCAGCATTGGGTAGAAAACAAGATGCCCAATGATAATGATGAGATAATGAAATTCTAATACTAGGCCTTTATCAGTGTGTAGGTTGGTGCGTTGGTGGAGGCGTGCAAAGCCGAGGCGTCCGCTGTGCCGATCCATCAGGATGTTCTCCTCAGAAGGCATCCGAGTTCTTCCGGCCTTGTGCCCCGAAGATTAACTGTGAACCACTTGATGGACAGTGGTTTACTGGTAAATATTTTGTTTATATATCTTTTGTATTGACGGAGCTGTAATTGGTCGAAGGTAGCTCCAAAAGTTTAGGTCTCGCTTCAGCAGATTGTGGGTTCTAAACTTCGTAAGCAACTATCTGATTATTGTCAAACTGTTTTTGTTAACGAATTACATAGTTACGTTTCGGCTACCAAGTTATGATAAAGAAAACAGTTGAGAATCCAGATTTTAATTTTCATACTTCGTTAACACAACATGATCTAGAGCAAGGGTCACCTTTAATTTTTCACAACCAGAAGAGGCTTATATACTTGAGAAATTAAATGTAGAAAACCGGCCAAGTGCATGTCGGACCACGCACAATGAAGAGTTCCGTAGTTGGGATGAATTCATCCCAAAAACAAACTCAAAGTAGTTGAAAAACTAATCTCCCATACGGAATGTATGGGAAAACATGTTTTTGCAACTGCAAATATAAGTTGGTCGATTATTACTCGTTAACTTGTAAAGCCTACTTAGCTGTGATAGTTTTTATTTTAATTTCGTTATATAAACTACTGCTGTGATTTTTTTCTCATATCCAAAACCAACCATTTAGCTTGCAGGTGAGAGGGACTCTTGGCTCTAACAAAAGTTATCACTTTAAAGCTTAATATTTTGCAAACGGATCCCTGAATCCAAAAATGATTTTAACACACTCACTATGTTTTTAAAGGACCTTTCCAAAGATACCCCACACTAAGGGATTTAAAAAAATAAAACATCACCACTTTACGTGTAGGGGGTACACTAAAAATTTTTTTCTCGTCATTTTATTTTACCACTTTGTCTGCGTGATTAATATGTATACCCATGCCAAATTACAGCTTTCTAGTACTAGGAGTCTCGGAGCTAGACTGCGGACAGACAGACAGACAGATAGACAGACAAACAGACAGACTTGACAGACTTGACAGACAGACAGACGTATGGCGAAACTAAGGGTTCCTTGTTTACTACGAAACCCTAAAAAAGTCTAAATTGACGATTATTAAGTATTATGACTTTAAGTTGTATGTTTTGCTAAAAGCATCGTATCTGATCGCTTAGTTTGGGTATACTACTAAACTTTGCGACGCAGCTTATTGCAAAGCAGATTACTTGATGCCCATAAGTAGGTAAAGATAAATATTGCAACAACTGAGGTAAATGTCAACTACTGTGATGATTTATAGCTAAATTTGCTAGTATATGAATGAAAAATTCACTTGGATGCAGTCTTTGAATCAAAAAACATATTTTTTACTGTTTTACCTATTATGTTGATAATGTAGATTTTTGACGAAATTAACTACAAATAAACACTATTAATTCGTATTACTGTATTTATGCGGCACACGATGGGATGGAAATAGATCTGTTGTTCTTCAGTTGACAATCCATTTCATATAATTCTCCTAGGTGACTGGTCTCCCTGTTCCTCTTTCTGCCGAGGCAAGCAAGTCCGTGGCGTGCTTTGCATCGGAGGCACTGGAAGACATCTGAAAGACTCGGCGTGTCGCGAACTAAGACCGGCTTCTGAACGAGACTGCTCGGCTGATTGTAAAGCTACCTGGTACTACGGGGAATGGGGACAGGTTAGTTAACGTTCATACTATGTAAAACGAAGATAGGTTGATGTTCTGATGGTATTTACTAAATTTTAGCGTGTTGATAACATATTTATGATAAGTGCCCTTTAAAGACAACAGTCTGACGCATAAAAATAACTAGTTACCGACCAGGAATTACGTAATACACGATCAATCACAATCTGTTTCGATTTAAACCAGATTGCTAATCCATTGCTTTATAAGTTGGAAAAAAAAAATCTGCTCAACAACGTAAATAACGCAATGAATGTTGTTGAACTGTCAAAATGAAACAAATTAGTCATAATCGTTTACGAAAATAAGTTACGTAATTAGGGTACAAGCATCCCAACCAAAACAATTACATTAGGTTTATTGGTGAAGGGAATTTTAAAGACGCTGGCCATGACCAAAATAAAGCGAAGACTTTAAAGTTAAAGCTTTAAGCTATCAATCATGATTGTGGGACGGCAGAGCTATTCAAAAATTCGAAATTCCGAATTTAAACTAGTACTTAGGTACATTATTCTAAAATATAAAACAAGTAGGCCAGTAAAACACCACAATGTTGGCCTTATCGTCCTGAAAGAAAATCAATTTTCCGATTGTTTGAAAACCAAAAAAAAAAAGCTAATCCTCACACAATCAAGAAAATATAAGCTAAATAATGTTTGGATATAAATCAAAACTTACTTCTGCAATCAGATACTAACTATTATTTCCTACGTGATGCTGATAACTCAACACAAATGAAAACTACCATTAGGTAGTTCGATACTGATACTAATAGCAATTATTCCTATTAAACGAACCTTGTAGAGTAGGTACCCTGAACAATATTAAATAAACGTGTAAAAGGACACGCTGTGATTAATTGAAAGATACAAAGGGAGCCTTGTGATTGATATTCTAATTAGCGCCGACCACCTTCCAGTTAACGATATAGCTTTTGACACTTCAACATAAATCTTAATTACTTTATTACTTCGACCTTTTCAATTTGAATATGATCATGTTTTACGTAATTTTCAGGTTTCCGATTAATCGTCAATTATAATTCTGGCTAGAAATGACAGTTTCGAAACGATCTTTATTAATGAACATAAATTGAGTAGTATATAGAAACATTTACATCTCAGATCTACATAGTTGAACTCACTCTAATTCTGTCCAAACCGTTATAATGTTTGTTTTCTGTTGTATGTGTACCTACCTAAGTTTAACCAGTTCTGTGTTCTAAGGTACCTTAGCATAACTTCTTTGGAGCATCCCTGGAATATAAGCCTTGCTTACGTTGTAGATTACTTTTGGTGTTTGGCGTTTTTGCTTAAAACTCTCACTAAAGTTTTTGGCAAGTTTACTTTATCAGGATAGTCATCCAAATAAGTTGTCTGAATGTTTTTATATACTTTTACAAAATTCTATCACCCAGTGCTCCGGCAACTGCTCGAACGGAAGCACAGGCATACAGCATCGTTCCGTGGTATGCTTACGAGGCGATACGGGCAGTGTCATCAGCGAGATTGAGTGCGGCTTGCCTCGGCGCGCGAGTCGTGTGTGCGATCTTACCTGCGCGGGCGCTCCGACTACCGCACGCGCCGAAGTAGCCACGCCTGCACAGCCGCCACAGACTATCGGTGAGTGGTGATCATCATCATCATCATCAGCGCTATACGTGTAATTGCACTGATAAATATTCTGGAACACTAATTGTGGATTATTTTATTAGTGAAATGCGAGTATCACAATGAAAAGTTTAAAGAGCTAGCCATATGAATGAATATAACTCCGTTTAGTTTCAGTATTTTTTTCGCTGCCGGTTATCATCTATACATACAAATTAATAAAATTAAAGTGTCTGTTTCTAATGTCAAAATAAGAGCTTTTTACTAAATGCATATGAAAATAGATACAGAACTTATAAAAAAAAACAACTTTTTTTTATTTGTCTCTGTCTATTTGTTCAGGCTAATCTCCGAAACAGCTAAACCGATTTTGACGGGATTTTCATTAGCAGATAGCTGATGCTATAAGGAGTAACTTAAGCTACATTTATTGTAGAAAAATAATTGGGGTCCACGCGGGTGAAGCCACAGCAGCTAGTTGAAAATAAAGCCGTTTACAATTGTTAATATATTACATTTGAACAGCTTCAGTGACCCATGATAATATGTGTAGCATAAACAATTGATTGTTTTAGAATTCTTGATACTACTACCTACTTATCTTAGAAATTGTTATATTCGTAAGCTTTATAAACTTTTACCCTTGTTTTCTTCCACAGACTCTCAAAAAGTTTCAGGCGTCGAAACTACACACAGGAACATCCTTCCACAGAGACCCATAACAGCTAGGGATCGTGCATCAAGAGGTATGATAGTGAATCAAGTGTTCCTCCATATCTAAGGCCATTTTTGCATGTTCGTGAAAATTAATTTCTGGACAAGTCATTCGATAGGATTAATCATAACTGTTATCATTGTGATGTAACTGTAAAATATTGATTATCCTAATAGATAGCTACTTATCAGAAATCGGGTGTGAATAACGTAAGGCTATAGAGATAAAGGCAAATTCTTTTTTGTTCCTTTAAAGCTCGTGCAGACCAGCGCGACGTCGCGGGCGCTACAAGGGTCGCGCTGCCTGTCGCGCCCGCGATATCGCGCTGATCTGCACGAGTCTTTAATTAGTGATAAAAAGTGCATTGTGTAGGTACTCTAATGTGTCCCAATTGCCATATTTTAGTTTTAATAGAAAGAAAAAATTGGGAGCACTGAGGTCTTCAGATAACTCATCAATTATCTATTCGACAAAACTATATTTCTAAGCGAAATTCTTTCATAAAATCAAGCGCACATTACAACCGTAACGGGCCACAACGCAACGCATTTTCATACAAAAAAGTGCGGTGCGCCCGCCTATAGTGTGCGTTGGTTTATAGAAAGTGTATAAAATTGAAGAAGGAGGATTTTTGCAATGCGTCGTATTGCGGCGCGGTCCGCCCCAATCTGCTATAGCCTTAAAATTGTGTTCAGAAACGCAATGTGCCATGTTATCGCACCAATAGAACTATGGAATAGATGAACTCTAGTTAAGAATAGCTCAAAAACGATGTGCTAAAACTAATAAAGTTGTTTTGTTCTAGGTAACTGCGTGGACAAGCTGAACAACTGTATCCTGGCGGTGCAAGCTCGGTTGTGCCACTACAAGTATTACACGAACAACTGCTGCCACTCTTGCGGCGGGCGGTGAATAATCCGCCTTATTAGTACCCAGCCTTTTATATGGCGTATCGAGGATTTGAAAAGTTCTGATTTGTGGACCTTGGTCGTCTCTGTCACTTTAAAGTAGGTACCTACCTTATAGCGCTACAAGGTCTTTTGGCGCGTGGTGAAAATCGGAACTAACGCCGCCATCTTGTTTTTCAATACATTTCACAAAACAATTGCACAAATGTTTACCAACAGCGCCCCCCTATCAACGTCATTTGAGCGCCAAAAGATCCTTTAAGCAGTATATGTGACAGTCTCTGAAAGTGGATGTGCCATATCAAGGCCTGGGTTTTCTACTGTTTTAGACAGGGCCGAACGCACACTATTGCTAGCATTGATGGAACCCTGCGGGGTATTGCGTAGCACACTTACAGTAGCAATGGCTTTCATTTATGACGGTTGAACAAAACTCATTGCGTTATTGTTGTTGAGTAGACAAATTTTACGAACATAAGAAGCAATGGATTAGCAATATCCTTCACAATAATTCAAGTTGTGATTGAAAGTGTGTTACGCAATAAAGGTCCTTTTCACGATACAGCAATACAACATTAATTTAGGGTAAGCTATTCTTTTCAGCTTCTTAAGTTTTAGTTGTATGTCAACAACTTTATTTTTCAAGATTTTTGATATATTTGTGATTTGGGCCCTAAGAAAGAAGTCCACTAGGTTGTATTAATGATTAGCTAACCCGATAGACGTTGTCTTGTCCAAATTTCAAATCCACATAGAAAATTCATTTCAGTATTCCTGAATTTTCCAATTTTCCCGGCAACTTTCTTTTTTTTTTCCCGTAAAATCCTAAGTCGGACAATTAAAATAAAAATTGCCAATTCGGCCTGAAGTGTTGCGCTTACCAATGAGTAGGATTTCATTTTTATAATATGGTAGGCAGTTCATGTTTTAAGTACGCTGTCTTTAAAAGCCTGATAAAGCCCCTGATTAGTGAATTCACGGGTAGGGTAGTCTAATAATTAATAATTCGTTGGTTGTGGCCTAGCCGTTACAGTAGTGTGCGTTTATCTTAAATTTAGTTTTCTACTGCCGACTTAACTATACCTATATTGTATCTTGTGTGTATTATGAGTCTTCATTAAAGTAAGGAAAAGTTTTTATGATTTTAAATGTTGCTCTCTGGCATCATTCGCGTTTTTCTCAACTAAAATAATACTACTACAGTCCGGCCGTCGAGAGAATTTGTTCTTGACAGCTGTCAGTTTCAAACCAACGATTATGTCATTTGCGAATTTGATCCTTATTCTTCTTCTTTTCGTGTATTTAGTGTAGCCGTCCATGGACCTCTGACTTGGCTTCACATGCCGTCGAGAAATATCTCTCAGGCATGCCGGTTTCCTCACGATATTTTCCTTCACCGTTTTTAAAGCAAGTGATAATTATACAATACGCACATGAATCCGAAAAGTCAGAGGTGCGTGCCTTGGGTTCGGACTCGAGACCTATGACTTGGCAGTCCGACGGTCACACTATTAGGCTATCACTGCCATTACTATTTATCCTTATTACTACTAGAAATTGTCCAACTGACAGGTGTCAGGATTCTCTCGACCGACGGTCGGACTGAACGTCTTTTATAGATGGACTTTTAGGATTTTATTATTATGTATAAGCTTTCCGACGTTCCCTAAAATAATAATTAATTAAATTGCAAGTCGTATTATTATTAACACGTTTATTATATTTTGCTTATTCGGTGTGATATTTAAACTTAAGTTTATTTTTGTATGAATTAATTTATACTATAGTAGAAGTAAAATCATGACTCAACTTAGTACTTAGGATATTACCAACGGTTTTAAGATAATATCAATGTATTGTATTGTAGTGAGTATTGTACTTCAGCTTAAGTTATGTAATTAGTGATAAGTACGTGTAAATAGATAGATTTAAAACAAGTGATGATTAGATAAAATTGAAACAAAAGTTGACTTTTATTTGTGATGTTTTTTTCTCTAATGACATTATTAAAATAAAAACTAATTAAGGCGCATTTTGCGGTCTTTCTGAACAGTGACTTAAACTGAACCGTCACGCTCGGGTCGGTGACACTGAATCGGGTATACTCGGCTCTAGTCGGTCGATGAGGCAAGTTTCCGTCGTAAGTTTTCACTTAAAAAAAAAAACTTGAAAATAAAATGCAATAAAATGAAAATAAAATGCATTGCACATACATTTTAATACACATTGCATCGCCCCCTATTATATGGGATTTAAACATAACTGGCGAAATGTGGGTGTACTATAGGTAGCACCTCTGCCTAACCCTTCGGGGAATACAGGCGTGAAGTTATGTTATGTTATTGCATATACATTACATATACATTGTAAATATCCGAATGCGGGTTGACGACCAAGTAAGTGCCTTTATTAAATTGTGCCCTATGTTTGATTGCATTACTTTCACGTACTGCGTGCTTTTTATGGGTCCGTACCCAAAGGGTGCCAAACGGAACCCCATTACTAAGCCTCAGCAGACGTCCGTCCATCGGTCCGTCTGTCTGTTAGCAGGCTGTATCTCATGAACCGTAATAGGTACTTAAAATTTTCACAGATTGTGTATTTCTTTTGACACTATAACAATAAATAAGAAAAATTAAATAAAGTTCGATTCGCATTTGGCCCATTTTATTACGTAATGCATACAGTACCACAGAAAACTTAAGACAGGGTTGGCGGCATCGCTCATTGGATTTTTCCATGTAAACCAAAATCCCAGTGGATTTTCCCAGTAGACACTAATAGCAATGTATATCAGCGGCCAAATATATTCGATACACCAAAGCCAGCAATCACCTCTCACTGGTACAGAAACCAGAGTTCATGTGCGGTTTGAAAGTTACAAGTAAATTATTAATTAGCTCGACTTTTGAAGTTAAGGTGACAGTGCCAGGGTAGCCCGTAAAATTATTTTTTTCTTACATTTATTCATGCAATTTGCAGTTTCAGGATGTATGTTGATCAAAATATAAAAAAAATAAAAATAAAATAAAATTTATTGTGTCAAATAAAAATTGTTGTGTTCGGAATCTTCTTTCGAACACAACAATTTGTAAGACAATTATTTGACACAAAATATGCGATTAAGCTGACTGGCACATCGAAATGAATGACCGTTACTCTGTATTTACAGAATTATAATCATTAAAATAATCAAATAAAACTCGCCTATCCCCTATTAACCTCTCTTCAATATCACAGATTGTGTGTTTCTTTAAATTAATTTAATTCAAGTTAATGTTAACTCGCAGGATAGCAAGTGGCGAGCTGTTGGACAGTAGCAACCCCACGGACCGTATCTCCCGGGAGACGTCTTGTTCCTCACCTCTAGCTTGCCTTTATTGGCTGGCTGGAGTGAACACTGACGAGGAACAGAGCTCCCACCTCATTCTTGCCTTTATTGGTTTGAGTGGAGACTCGCAAGAGCAAACGTGCTCGGAGGAAGAAAGTATTCCAGTAAGATGCTGGTAGGGATCTTGACCGTACTTCCGGGATTGTCCTGATAGCCGTGGAATACCTTTCCACTCCTCAATCACCTCAGGAAGTGTTGCCCCTTTGTCGCTACGACACTATGTGCTAGCGACCGTTTTCGGGGGCCCATTATTGAGTGTTCAAGTCACCCCCTGCTATTTTATCCATGTATTCCATAACATTGATCAGGCAGGGGACATAGTACTTCCATAGTTCCAGGTAACTAATCCATAGCCACCCAAATCCATAGCCCAATATGTTTTGTTTCCATGTTCTGCAATAGTCCTACATACAGGGATAATCGTCAGTTGGTGCCTCAATACTCAAAAACATCTAACAGGACTCTGCGCGTTGGCTTCGGCTCCTCGTACGCTTTCCAAAGGTCCGGGATCCCAGGGTCGCGAGAAATGTCAAAGCCCAATTAATATAAAGATGCACAACAATGTAATTAGAACAAAAAATAATCAAATAAAACTCGCCTTTGTGCTTTTCTGTGTATTTCTTTAATTTTTTTTTTGTGTATTTCTTTTATTTAATTTAATTCAAGTTAATGTTAAGTATAAAAGATTATTGATATTCGTTCTAATTACATTGTTATCCATCTTTATATTCATTATTATTGTATAGTGAGATCAAAATAAAATGCTGTGCTTACCTTTAATTTAAAGAAAAATGTAAATGTTATATACTTTGAATGTCTGTGTATGTGTTTAGTTGTTTTGCCTAAATAAATAAAGAAATAAATATCCCATTACTGAATTTCCTAGGTTTTGATAATATGGGTGAGCGCGTGCGCAGCCGTTGCCGCGCTGGTGGGCCCCGATAAGGAAACAATGTTGATACGTAATAGTATTCAATTAAGTACTACGATTCGGAATGACCTGACTTAGCCTTTGTTTAGATACTGGTCTGCAATTGACAATGACCGCATTGGCAAGTACATTGTACTCTACATACTTATCAAATAGTTCTCATTAAATCGTTTGAAGTGAATAAGATAAAATGAGATTGATTGCAATCAATTTATTACATGTTTGATGTTATTGCTCTTGTTTTCGGTTGCTTTACGAGCTAATTATTAAGGTTTAAATTAAATATCTTTATCTAATGTGTCACACGTTATCAGAAGATCACTAGAATTAAGTAGCTAAGTGTTCAATATTTAATTGAACAATTTTGCTCCTATTTCGATAGAAGTGATATATCGAAAATTAAAAATATTACAAATAGTGTTGCTTGAAGAAAACAAAGGAAAACTCTTATCTTAAAACCTTTATTTAATTTTATACTCAGTAAAGTGTTTTATTTAAGAGATAATATAAAATACAAGGAATACACATTAAAACTATCAGCTATTAATCTACCTTTACAATGTTTTCCAATAGTCAAGCTACCAACAGTAAGTAGACTGTAATGGAAAATTTTCACAATTAATTACTTCACAAAACACAAAGTTTTATATATTCATAAAATATAGAAGTTTGTCTGAAGCTAAACTTTATGAACAAGCACGGTTTCCGTTAAATTAATACTGTATTTAATGATCTTCTAACGCTAATCTCTGTAATTTCTGACCACATTTCAGAGCAGTAATAAGAGATATTCCTTAATTATAATTAGAACTAAATTATAATTCTACCTCCTACCGTCATATTGCCGATTATCATCGCTAACATCCCTACTAAAGCCAGAACAGTAAATGCTATGGCCATGTTAGCATTTGTATCATACATCAAGCTCCTAAATTCGTCAAATGCAAGACAAATAGCTATGAAGGCAATTATGAGCGTCAAAGTTACAGCACATGAATATACAGCCTTGAGCATACTATTATCGACCATATTTGTGCACATCAAATGCACAAGTCCTCCCACAAGGCTTACAGTAGTCAATACCATAGCAACCAAACCTGAAATGATGGAAAATTTTCATGTTTTAGTACACAGTAGTAGTTTTAGTGTTATCTGATCAGCATCCGAATTGCGTCACACACTTTCAATTACAATCCAAAAGATTTTGAAGGAAATTGTTAATCCATTGCTTCATATTTTTGAAAAATTTGTCTGGTCTACAACGTAAATACCGCAGTGAATGTTGTTGAATTGTCGAAATGTGAAAGGCATTGCCATTGTAAGTGTGTTACGCATTACCCATTACCACTAGATGAACGAGGTTTGGTAAGTAGGAATGGGATAAATTATAAGTAGGTAGTTTTAAAATAACTGAAAGGGGTAAACTCTTACGTACCTAAATTGATTAAGCCGTATATCAAGTATTAACATATTGCAATTAAATTGTCCTTGCACTTCTCTCATTTTTTTGGTGGTTTCATAAAGCCCATTTGGGAAAGTCATTTGGCACTGGTTTGAGTCTGGACCTTACACGATAATCACGTGTAAGGTACAGAGATGTGGTCTTGGAAATTATGATGATGACCAGGAATCGGTCAGCAAACAGTCGGTCGGTCGAATAAATCAGGTATAGGAAAAAAAGGTTTAAATGTTAAATAAAAACTTACCAACGATCTGATGAGCTGACTGCAGATGGTTGTTGTCAACTATGTTAGGAAAGGGGGGTGGTCTGACTGTCACATTGGATAATTCGTTAACTGCAATTATTGCCATAATACCGCCGATGATTGCCAGGATAGAGCCCAGCACTTGTAAGGACCAGTATAGCTTCGTCTTCTGTGGATACTTGAAATTGTTCGCCCATCCCGCCCGGGGGTTCAATGATAATACAGCTTGACTCATCAGGAGCACATACTGTAAATGTAAAGGCACTGTGTTAAGAGAATGCATCAACTTTTATTCAAAATATTATTATCTTAGGCATAGCTCTATCCCGAGGATACCGCACGGTCTCCTGCGAGGCGGCGAGCCTCCTTGCCGGATTACCGCCATGGGATCTGGAGGCAAAGGTTCTCGCGCACATTTGGGAGTGGCGCGAGGAGGCGAGGCGCCGGGCTTAGCTCCGCTGCCGCGAGAAATCGAGGCTCAGCGGACAGAGCTCCGGCGGGATCTCATGGCGTCATGGAGAGTGCGATTGTTGCAACCCAGCGCTGGGCACGCCACAATTGCGGCGATAAGACCCCTCTTTGAGGAGTGGCTAGAGAGGCGCAACGGCGTCCTCACCTTCCGCCTGACGCAGGTCCTCACCGGACACGGCTGTTTCGGGAGGTTCCTGCACAGGATAAGGCGGGAGGAAACGCCCGGGTGTCACCATTGTGTGGATCGCCCGGAGGACACGGTGGAGCATACAATGGAGGTCTGCCCAGCTTGGGCGGAGCATCGCCGTGTCCTCGTGGAGGCGATCGGCGGCGGTGATCTCTCGCGTCCGGCCCTGGTTCAGGCCATGGTACGGAGCGAGAGGAAATGGGAGGCCGTCATCTCCTTCTGCGAAGCGGTAATGCTCGCGAAGGAGGAGGCGGAACGGGTAAGGGAGAGGCAAATTTCGCGCCCTCACGCCCCTAACCGCCGCAGGAGGAGACGCCCAGGGCGTCGGGAATCGCGAGGCGATTGAAGGGGTCCACTAGGGCCGATGCCTGCCGGGGTTGCGAAGAAAACCGAAAGGGAGATCGGGGCCCCCGGCGACAGGGCAACCGAAGGAACACGGGTGGGTTTTAGTCAGTAAGAGTCTGACACGCCCTCCCGCTCCGCCCAGAGCGGGAGAAGTTATTTGATGATTTCTCACACTCAAAAAAAAAAAAAAAAAGGCATAGCTCTATTAAGGTGGAAATCTTCGGGACCGAGATCAAAATTACTCTAATGGTGCTAAATATTCACGTAATTTTAGAGTAGTTGAAAAAAAAAAAAACTGGTATAGTGTTACATTTTGCGTACTCTCAATAACATGCATGTTATTGGCCGTTATTAGATAATTTTATCTTTTTTTTACGCATTCGTCACAATATTATCGTGACAATGGAGAAATCCTTTTGGCGCGGGTTTGTCCGAAAGGGTTACCGTGGCCCCTGGCAACATATAGGCAACTGAAGGAAAACGGGTGGGTTTTAGTCAGAAGGGATCTGATACGCCTTCCCGTTCCACCCAGAAAGGGAGAAGTCATTTGATAATTTCCCACCCAAAAAAAACCCATCTGGCGCCAGTTCTTTCGTAGGTTTTCCTTATAATTATGTAACCAAATCGTCTAGGTTTTGTTGTCTATACTTTATTATTATCGCTATTCATCGTCTAATAAGAGAGAAGCACTTCAAAAACTGCAGATTATAATTACAGACACAACTGGCTGAAATTATTCATAACCTTTTAGAAAAAAAAAAAAAATTGGATTGGGCTCAATTTACATTGCTAGAGAACGGAATCGAAGTGAATTTCTTTGTACAAAGCATGATGAACTTTATGTCAATAGTGTAACGCACAAACTAGACGAGCCAAATAACAGGTCACGCGTGTTCTGGAGAATTCTCGCGCATTGTCGGGAATTCCCTTAATAACAGACGCGTATCTAGTTTGTACGTTAGACAATTGACATAAAGTTCAATTTGCTATGAACAATATCGTTACCAAAACTCGATTCCATTCCGTTCCGCGGCACTGTAAATTGAACCTTGCTCAGCGTCGTCATAGTCAGTCTTATCACTGTAACCGTTTGGGTGTGTCACAGTTAGTTCTTTAGATACCTAGGAGAAAAATACAAAGATACTTAGTTTCTACTCACCCCAATAACTGATAAATAGACATGTGCCGATAACTTTGGAACTTCTATTACCAATAAATCATTGGCAACCAAAACACTTGTGTTTATGAAGATGAACGCACAGATAGCGACTGCTCCGAGCAGTAAATGTGTCACGGTATTGGTCACGTTCATGAACACTACGAATCCGGAAATTGGCTCATCTGGTGATGGACCACCAGGTCTTAAACCCTCTTCTAATCTTGAGTTTGACATCGGGGGAGGCGGTGGTGGTGGCGGCATTGCCATTTTAGCCAATATTCGATTTAAATTAACTTTTTCGAAGTAGCACACCGCTGAATCTCCACGAGCACTAACGCACAGATATACTGCTCCAATCAATAGTTAGTATCTCCGATCTAAGATAATTTTGCAGATACTAATGTTTCCTATTTCGACAACTAGATAAGGGTGACAGTTATGGCGTAATTGTTACTGATAAACGCCTGCGATGGGGATTTCTGTAAACTAGTTATTATATTAGATAAAACCTTCATAATGTTTTCTTGTAACGGTGTATCTGGTCTTTCAAAAATATAAAAATAATGAATAAGGGTTAAGAGAATTCGCCAATCGGGAGAAAGAGGACGGAATAGTCCCCATTGTATTTATATAAGGCTTTTTTACATTGTATTTCGTTTGTATAACAAGCATAGAGAGACGAGGCATTCTATACAAAGTCTGAATTATACACATTAACGGTAACACATATTTCATTTTAATAGAAACAGTATCTGTTTTGACATTAGACACAAAGAGATTTAAAAAACAATTACAGACAAAACAAACGACTTAAAAAAAAAAAAAAAACACTAGAAAGTGAACAATAACTTTAATTTTGGAAGTCGGTGCCTTTAGATATAACCTCCTCCTTTTTTGAACTCGGTGAAAAACTATTTAAATAAGACTCTTAATTTTATTTCCTGTTATTATCCAAAAGTCCAACGTCACTAATATGGTGAATAACCAAGTAAAGAACACGAGGGTAGGTACGAAGACATCTGCATTGCCAGTCCATGTTTTGAATGATCTATACTCGAAGGCTGCACAGAGGCTTCCGGTAGCCAGGAACAAGCTGGCCAAGCCGGTGAGGTAGTGGAAGAACCGGACCCAGAACACGCCGATGCAGGAAGACAGCTTGCTAGGGTACATCGCGAGGATTCCATTCAGCAAACTTGCGAGGCAGAACACGAGACCTGCTAACCCTGTAATGAAATGTTACGTAATGTTATACAACGCGACGTCAATCAACGTTTGAGCGAGCGCACTTTTGTATAACATTACGTAATGTTATACAAAAGGTGCGCTCGATCTGACGTTAGCTGACGTCGCGTTGATGCTGCGCTAGCGTTGAGTAGACAATTAGTGGCGTTAAGATCTTTTCAGCATGGTGTATCTTCAACGAATGCCAAAAGTTGATGCGGAGCTTTGTACTCTACGTAAAAAACATTCAAAGCGAATAATTCACCTAAAGAACTTGGGTATTCGGTAACATAATTCAGTATTATCTTGCAACCTGTTCACGAACATGTCTGTCTTATCGGGTGATATGCGAGTGAAAGCAATTAATAGTTATCTAATATCTTATAATGATGATTATAATCGCTTGTAAATATTGTCCATTTATCCACTTTGAAATTGATATTTTTCTGCTTTTGTTAGATTAATGATCTTTTGAGGCAGTTTAAGAGTAAGTTTCTAATCTCCGTCATAGTCAAATAGTGTCTCTGTTATCAATAAATGGATATGGATAAAATCATAACGTAGGGCCATACGAGCGTATTTGGAACAAAACAACAAGGTATCGATATCAAGGTCATCACTTGGTAACACGTATGTTAGGTATCTAGTACTTACCTAGCTGATTTACCAAAAAATTCTGTTATTTACTACCATGAAACTTTTGTTGCGTTTACACAATGATTGTGTATATATAACCCTATACCACAAAACTTACAATTCTACAAAAATTTTAAATAATAGAAAAAAATCCGTAACACAGAAATTACAAATATATATGAGTTTCAATTTATAATCTACAATTCTTTCGCATTTTTAAAAGCGTAACTCGAAATATGAGGGCTATGTATAAATTGTAGCCTTAGCACTACAATTGACTTGAAAAATTTACAAATTTGTAAATTGTATCTTGTAAATGTAAAGTTTTGTGGTATAGGACCCAGTTGTAACGTTACGCGTAGTCAATTCATTACAGGTCAACCACAACCAAATCCATGGATAACCTCCACAACATAACATAGAGTACCAATATACAAACCGCTAGTCTAAAAATCAGCGACGACCTTTAATCGTGTTGAGAGTATCTGTCAGAGCGCGGAGACGTTGCAGCTGGCCCTGCTAGACGCAACACTGTCAACACTTTGGTTACAAACCAAGCGTCTGTATCACAGCACGGAGACGCGCGGCTGGCCCTGCTAGAGGCGGAACTGTTAACACTTTGGTTACAAACCAAGCGTCTCAATCACAGCACGGAGACGCGCGGCTGGCCCTTCTAGAGGCGGCACTGTTGACACTTTGGTTACAAACCAAATGTCTCAATCAGAGCACGGAGACGTTGCAGCTGCCCCTGCTAGAGGCAACAGTGTCAACACTTTGATTACAAACCAAGCGTCTCAATCACAGCACCGAGACGCGCGGCTGGCCCTGCTAGAGGCGGCACTGTTAACACTTTGGTTACAAACCAAGCGTCTCAATCACAGCACGAAGACGCGCGGCTGGCCCTGCTAGAGGCGGCACTCTTAACACTTTGGTTACAAACCAAGCGTCTTATCGTTTACTACTACTGGCGCTTCGTAGCCTCCAGCATCCCACTCAGTCTCGCTGTCACTTAGTCCGCGAGCAGTATGATGCGAGCGAGATAAAAAGTGAATTTGAGCTAAGGCTCTTAATTAGTACCTACTTCCGCCTCTAGACGCTGCGGGCGCGGCGATTCCGTGCTCTGTGGTATAGATTAACAGGTTTACATAAAGGCTACGTGACGCCAGGTGTGTTGTTTTGCAAGGGTCATCGCTGCGGTCCACAATGATGCCAATTAACCCTCAGTGCGTTCAACCATCGAGTTTAGAAACGCCTAGAAATGTGCTAAAATACGTGAATTTGTAGTCAAAATTTATTTTCTCACAAGTTTGATATACAGGGTCAAATTAAAATAAGTAGCGAAACTCCGTTGACGTGATGGGTATCGAAATCTGTACAGTGGTCTTTTTGATATGTAACATCTGCGCGTACAATCTGTGGGAGTGATTTCGTGAAAAGGGACGGAGGTGTGTAACAGGAAGCCGGGGAAGCGCGCGCTATTTGAATAGACCAATGTGCGCGCGTGGTACTAGAGTTGACCGGCAGATGGCACCAATCCATTTTCCGAGAGGTTGTAAACAAGATGATGATGATGATCAATATTGTTTATATCATATATACGGCAGTGAAGATGTCAGATGTTACAAATCATATGCGACTACTGTCAGGCTCGTTCGTATATTTTTGGGGGTCAACGACCTTTGGCATTGTAGTGTAGTCTGTGGAATTTCCCTTAATAATTTAATTTTGACCCTGTGTATATATATATATATATGTAGGTATAATCTGCATTGCAAGAGATGGTTCCCGACCCGAATGCACTTGGGAAAAGCAAGGAAGATTACCGCTAAAGCAGTATTTCACAACATTGTAAATGATAATTCATATATATAGCGTTTGAAATTATGCCACGTATAGAGGCAATAAGTTAGGCTTGTAAATCGCGGAGTGCATACATAAGCTTTCTATAAATAAGTGCCATAATAGATTTCCTTCAGGTAACTTTTACAACTTGCACAGTTAAATATAGGTTGGGGGTATGGTGGTTATGTGACGGCGATTTTTGAGTTAAAAATAGAACGGTGCCATAATGACTGCATTATCATGGTCAGTTCTACCTTTAGAACCGTCAGATTTCACCAAAATTCGCTTTCTGTATGGGCTTTTTTTTTTTTTTTTGAGTGTGGGAATCATCAAATAACTTCTCCCGCTCTGGGCGGAGCGGGAGAGCGTGTCAGACTCTTACTAACTAAAACCCACCCGTGTTCCTTCGGTTGCCCTGTTGCCGGGGGCCACGATCTCCCTTTCGGTTTTCTTCGCAACCCCGGCAGGCATCGGCCCTAGTGGACCCCTTCAAATCTGCTGACATCTCTTTGAGGCGCGCGTGGAACACAACGCGCCGTCGACCCGGGTTTCTGTATGGCCTACGACGCCTTCATTTATCGGCCAGAACTATTACAACTACTTATCAAATCCGTAAACAATCAGATATCTAAACAGTCTTATCGTTTGGTGTACGATAATGGGCATGGCACGCATCCAAAGCTAAAATTGACAGAATTTCGTCAGTTCAGAAATTATCGCTCCATGTTATGCCTTTAGTAGTAGAATAACAGTTTCTCTTTAATCTGCCCTATACGATTGATTCAATGATCCGAAAGAGAAACGAAAACAAATTCTACATCCCTGATTGGACTGTGACTGTGATTAATTTATATATCCAAGTCGTTTTGTCCATTTCCTTTTCGTGTTCGTTTCGTTAACCGCGCGGACATCAATCGCTATCAGGAATCTTGTTGCCTATCAGTGGCTAGACGCCACGAGACGAATAGGTAGTTCGCAACTTCATCTGGGTTTTTTCATTTCGAAATTTGAAAAATCGGTAGAAGCTATGTTTGCAAGAAGTCCCGCCGGCGCCGGTTGATTTGAATTTGCTCATTTTCATTTTACATTTAGGTACGGTAGTCCGTTCGTCATGTGGTAACAAAACCAGTGTAAACTGGCCTCTTATTCTATTAAAAGTTCGTACTACGTTAGCCAGCTCTCAGCTAACGTGCGGCTCACTGTACCTATAAACTTTTCAGAAAAAGAAAGATGAAATTCTATCATATTTAAGTATTTGTGTATTTAAGTCTATAAAGCCCGTACGGTAAGCTAAAATGTAGGACATGTCCGGACAATTCTAGACGGATGATAACTCTAGCTTTATCAATATCTAGCTCGCTTGGGTTTACCAGTGGAAACTCAACCTTAGTTTCTATTTTTATCACATATAAATTTAAGTGAAATCTATAAGGTATGCTCTATACTTTGAAGTTTTCACTATGTAATTGATTAAATTAAGTTTGTATTATCCTAGCTTGCGTTCTCGCAACGGCTTTGAAACTATGATATTTTTTTATCTGGGTATGAAATTTGCGATAAATAATTAATAGAAATTGTAAGTTGACTTAAAAATTATGGAAGAGTTTTATATTATTTCCTTCGTAAGCAAGGTGGTAAATTATGTTGGCGATATGGTACGTAACAGTGAATCATTATGGGCTAAATCTTATTCTTGGTACTATCTTATACCTACCAAGTTTTCCATGAATCGTGGTCCAGTGTATGTTCTTAGTACGGTAAACGAGCACGGTCCCTACAGTGACCAGGATTGCTGCTGCGACTTCCAGTACCCAGTGGATATGCTTCTTGTACCGACGTACTATGAACATCGACCAGCTGTTGAACGGCGACATAACCAGGGTCCCATGGCACATGCAGAATTGGTACTGGAAATAAAATGTTTTTTTTTTTTTTTTATAAAATTGCCGTCGTCATATTCAGCTTGCTCTGACCTCAAGTACCACTCTCTTAGCTACACACGGGCGAATTTTTCACGCGACTATTTTTTATAGCGCACTGGATTTTCAACTCTCGGTACTGAGCCGAGCATTGAGAATCCAACAGAGAGCATAAAATTTCTGGGATATAAAATCCCCCGTGTACTTATGAGTTGACAAAAATAAACGTAACTAGGTATTTGGAACTCATTTTATAGGGCTGTTAGGGCTGTTAAGCAAAAGTGCCATAAGTCACTAACACTTTTGGGCATCCTGACCGTCAGAATTCGCCAAAGATAAGTTATTGGTGAGCACTCTTACGTTAAAGATGATCGAAATAGGCCATCTCATCTAAATATATTTTTTTCAGGAAGAAAAAATCAAGGAAAGGTCATTAAATAATTATATACATAATTATCTTACCCCAAGAACACATAGAATAATGTGTAAATGAAAGAGACTGACTTCTGAACTGCACGAGTAAAGCAAACAAACAAACACTGTCAAAAATATTAATATATTAATGAACACATTGATTGTCAATCTCACTGTTTTATACCAAACATTATTGTCCAAATGTCTCGACTTTGCATTTTCTGTGGTCTCTCCCATTTTGTCTACCCGTGCGTTACGTTTAAGAAAATAATGTACATTGATAGTTAAATAGTATGGTTGTATTATTATAGTGCTCTTAAAACAATTGCCACTCAATAAGATATGAACAAAGGATAGATAGAGTACTATCACTTTAATCTGAAGTACCATTTGCTACGTGATAATCTTGCAGTCTAAAGGTGTTAACAGATTTGCTCGAATTTTGGCAATAGTTACTATCGCTCGATATGCTGTGTTTTGAAAATCAATAAGATCTACCAGCTTCTAACAGATTTGATTAGAATATTTTTTATTTGCATTAAAACATTGTACTTACAATATTGTATATACAATATCTTAATAAAATGATTATGATCTATATTTTCTCGCCATGGACAGAAAAAAGTTACAATCATGTCAAATCAATAAAAAACGTTTGATCAAAAACTCATGTGATTGTATTTAATATTACAATATGTTAACTATTGCAAATTGTCTCAACATTCTTTTTTTTTTGCGAATCATATTATGTCCGAGGTGATATGTCATGAGGTCCTGGGTTCGATTCCCAGGTCGGGCAAGGTATGATTGAGTTTTTTTATCTGGAATTTCTCAGTAGCAACCCAGAGTCTGGATTTGTGCCCGGTTGATGCCAATGGCCTCGCCCCCATTACATCGGATTTAAACATAACTGGAGAAATATGGGTGTACTATAAGTACACCTCTACCCAACCCTTCAGGGAAACAAGGCGTGGTGTTATGTTAATATGTCTAATGTCTACTTTTATCCAATTTTCAGGGTTTCGAGATTTAAATGCAAGCGATAAGTCTCCAATTAAATATCATTACTTCAGTAATAACATTTATCACTGTCTTTTTATTGAAAAAACCTGTATATTATAAAAAGTGAGCCATTTATGGAATTATAATTTCCCTAATCTCTTTTGCAATATTCAAAAAAAATTACGTGATTGATAAAATATTTTTTATGACATACCGGACTTTGTTCTGTTGATATTCAATCGTTTTGGTTCTCAATATATAATCACATCTGTATTTTGAATTTATGTCGCATGCTATAAAACATGTAGTGCTCTTTCACAGAAACAATAGCATACATTTAAAAGTCCTATTAAGGCTATGAGTTTTAATTTTTTAAAGAGTGGTGTGCAGCTCTGCAAGTTTTGCAGAGGAGCACAACGACACGCTTGCCGTTTTTGTGCAGTTTTTTGATTTTGATTTAAAAGAAATGTCAACTAATAAAAATAAATTACTAATAAAATTACATCTACCTAATCTTGCTTCCCAATTGATTGATTCCATTTTTTTAAAAGTAATAATTGCGTCTCCTCGCGAAGCAATATTTAAATTTTGCGACTAATGAAACGATGAAAAACGACTATTTATATTATTTATATTCTCTCTGAGTTCAGCGCTCGGTGTGGCCACACGCCGTGTTCAGGTTCGCAACAAGTCAATCGTCATCCTGAGGATGCCTCGTTGAGAAGTGAAACACGTGTCGATTTCTTTCAAGGTTTGTTATGGCTCTTTAGAAATACCTAAGCGAAACAGGTTACTAAATATATCCACGTCTATTGTATTTTAAAGAAATTATTCTATAATCTATGCGAATTCACTAATGTAACTTATGCGTTGGTGTGGTGCGGCAAAGTGGGAAAGAATGCTCAAGGTTATTTGATCAGGGAAGCGCTTTAAGCATTTTTTTGCACTACAAAGGCTTCGTGTAATTCCCTAGAATAGAAGCCCATACCGAAGAAATATATCCGTGGTAAGAAGAATGCGCAACTGCTTCACTCGCGGTACGTCTTAAATGTTTTAGAGCAAATACAATTAGTTTAGTTTTTAGTGTTCCATACCCGAAGGGTGCCAAACGGAAATAATATTATTATCGAGACATTTTAAAAGTTGATTTGCTGATTTGCTGAAATGTTTTCATGATCTATTTCTGATTTATTATTATATTCTGTTACTATTCCCGATATGTCGTCAGTACAAAGTAAATGCATTTATGATGCAGAGCCGTAGGTAAATCATTTAGAAAGGACCCTTAGATGGATTGGTCCCTTGGATTTAGGAGGATCCTTGCGGTACTCCTGAGTTTCGTTCGATTTGATAAATAACTTTAACTTAAACTTATTTATAACTAATACGAGGCGGATATTCTAACAGCTTGTGGCGATGGCGAGACAATGTTTATTCAGCGTATACCACTGATTCCCCACAATTACCAGTTTAAGCGCGTGCAGTTCCCTGTGAGCGTATGCTTTGCGATCAACAAGTCACAGCGGCCGATACCAAAGGCTGACGGCTGCGGGTGTCGACCTCAGAACAAGCTGCTTCTCACACGGACAACTCTACGTCGCTTGCTCCCGAGTCAGCATTCCTGACTCTCTGTATATTTTGGCTGCTGAGAATAAAACTACAAGCGTAGTATACAGGGAAGTTTTATAAAAATGTGGCTGTTACTGTAGTATATTGTAGAATCTAACGACTTCCACGCGAACAAAGTCGCAGGCAGAAGCTAGTAAGTAATATAACTAAAATTGCAACTTTTGAATTTAAATATTTGTTAGTAGTCCGTTATCATGTTTCATACTTCTTATCCTAGTTATACAGGAAAACCTATTATTAGCCAGACAATACCGTAATACACATACTCTGTGACATACTGTTATGTATCGCTGTTGGTTGCCTTAATAAAGAAAGTAAAATAGCTTTTGATCCAATCAATAGCGATTCCCCTGATTCCGTAGCTAACTAGTGCATTTTTGTAGGAGTAATTCATGGTTGACATAGTCAAAGGCATGAGCAAAGCCAAAGAAAATGACTGCTCGATCTTATCGATTATTACTGTCGCCTGTTAACGATCAATAATTGATATCAACGTTAAAATCGAGCATCACTTATTGATTTATTGATCGACAAAAAAGATCGAACTGTCGATGATCCGTTGCTCGATATTGTTAAATACCGCGTGTCGATCGTCAAAAATCGAGCAAATTTCTAGGCAAATTAATGAATTTACAAATAGATGTGGGAACATCTGAACAAGTGCACTCCGAAGTCATTTTGGTTGCGAGACTGCGTGAGTGGTGAGGTGTAAAGATTGCGAACAACTAAGGATTTGTAATACAAATCCTGTCCTTGATGATTCTTTATTAGACCCTAAGGATTTTCAAACCTTAAAAGGTTACACAAATGGTCACATAAGGTCACATAAATGTGAGTGGTTAAGGATGTAAATAATAACAACAACCAGTGTTTAAAGCTTATTATTTTTGTACATTGTTATATGCATCATTAGTACAGACAAAATTTATTAAACGGTAGGGAAAAACTCTAGTTACTTTTAGCAAAAACCAATTAATACATACATAATTGTGATGGTACAATGTTTTAACTAATAAAAATCGTATAAATACTTAACAGCCAGTAAGTAAATGCACTATACATATAAAAATAATTATCTATTTACACAACTCGACTCTTTAATAATACAGAACTGACTCTTTGACAATAGAATCGGTGTAATAAGTTATTATGAACACTGATGCCTGAGCCACACATCCGCCAATGTCGTTCGTTACGGTAAGGGATGCGTAACGTAAGTATTACAATGTTACATCCACACCCCTTACTGACAAACTTTATTAACTTAATTAGTAGATGTGTGGAAACAGCATTATAGTTTCTATAAGTACATACCGAAGAAACTATTACAACAATAAGAAATACTATTTTGTTCTTAATCTAGATAGCGTAGCCTAAGTTGCATTACAAATGCAAAATGAACTGTAGTTTCAAATATGCTTTTATGCAATTATTAATCTCCTAAGTAATACACAGTATATGAAATTCAGTAAAATGCGTCTCCATTACTTGGTTACAGGGATAAACAAATCTACGCATACAGGTGCTCAACTCGATAACATGTCGTGCAATATAAGGTAAGAGATAAACAAAAGATTTTTTTTTTTAAATTTTTATAATTTTGATAGTTCTACAGTTCACATAGATCGACTCCAAAACTCGACTAAACAATCTGGAGATCACGAAACTATTCCTAATACTTACAGAAACTCGAACGTTTATAGTTCACTATTGAGCCGTGCGCACACTGTATGATCTTGTTGTCAATGACACCAAACGTTTTAGTGTGAAGCACAATAAAACATTGAGTAATTAACAATTTTATGGAGCATTTGAATGATTCATTTAGGTAAGTCAATCCGATATCTAATCTTAGTCTGTTTCACTTTGGCTTCATTCAGACTTTATACTCTGCATTAGCATTGATACCTTTCCTAACGTATTAATCGAAGCGATGTTACGCGTTCCACTTTCATCGTGAAAGGATTCTTTGTAACCGTGAGTAACGATCGCGTAGATCGGTTACGAGCTTATGCGTGTGAGTTGGTGTGCGCAGGCGGCGCCGCGGGCCTCGGCTTGTTAAACATAACGTTACGTAATCTCACTATGCGTCCATTTTGTATCACAATACGTCATAGCGCCTTAGTGTTTCACTGCTTGTACCTGGGGGAGAGAGAAACTTGTCAATCAAAAATACAGTCGTCCAAAAACTATGAAAATGGTAAAAGGTTTATCCAAAAAGATATTCTTTTTTAAAATCTTGTCTTCCTCTTTTCGTGTATTTGGTGACTAACCTGGTGTCAGAGTTTTAAAACCGCCCATAGGCCTCGGACTTGGCTTCACATGCTGTCGAGAAATATCTTTCAGGCATGCCGGTTTCCTCACGATGTTTTCCTTCACCGTTTTTGAAGCAAATGATAATTATACAATACGCACATGAATCCGAAAAGTCAGAGGTGCATTGGGTTCGAACACGAAACCAATGACTTGGCATCTGACGGCTAGTAATCTTGTACAAAGCAATGCAGAGAAAACATTAATAATAATAATTCTTACTCTAACCATGATGATTTACCGTCCGTGGCAGGATTTGCAGCAGTAGTCGGCGTAGTACGGGTAATGGCACAGTCGCGCTTGCACCGCCAGCGCGCAGTTGTTCAACTTGTCCCCGCATGCTCCTGCGCAAATAACAGTACATTAGCATGAAGTAAGTATTAGTAATGACGTCATTATTTGTAATTAAGGAGAAGTCTCCCTTGACGAGGTTGACGCTAGAGTAAAACCTTGCGCGACTAACAGAAAGACGTGGCTGTCGTAAAGGAACTATAGGTAGAATAGAAGATGAAAAAGAAGAAAGAAAAGAAATATAACGAATGGAGAATTATGAAGATGATAAAGATAAAGGTAAAGTTGAGAAGATTGAGCAGAAAGTCGAACCCTGACCAAACCTTGGGATTCATTTCACCAGGCACAAGAAGAAGGGAAAGAAACATAGTGGAATTTAAACTTTACACCTGGATGAAAAAAATAAATCATTTTTGGAATAAAATAACCCTGAAATAATTACCATCAGCATAAGATCTGTCTCTGACATTTTGTGCGGTATGGCTTTGGTGTCTTGTCACACGTTGTTGTGGGTCTGAAACTGTAAAGAAAAACATCAATCAAAACCGAATTTCACTAAGATCTACATTTTTGTACACTAAAACAATGAATAGCCTAAATCCAAACCTGAAGGAGGTGCATTCACAACAGCAGTCTTCACAGCAGGTCTTGTGGAACATCTTGGGGGCACACAAGACCGTCTTGCAGCAGGACGTACTCCTGCGCAGTCAGTGTCACGTGCCGCGCCCCCCGCGCCCTCTGCCCCGCCGCGCGCGCACCACACTGTTCGGGATTGCACTCCCGCTTCGCATGGACCTTGGCACTGGAGAAAAACACCGAAATTAGGACCTGCAATATTATAGTCCATTTTGGACCTCCTTTTACAGTAAGTAACATCGCTTCCTCGTGCTTCTCGAAACAAGAGCGTTTATTCTGAAAGAGGGCAACCTCGCAAATAGCTGTCGAATATTCAGCCGTTTTGATTAATTTGGTAATTAGGATTGTGGGATCCGATTGGAATAAGCCATATTACTGTATGGAAATATGAAATATCGCTTACTAGTGAACTAAATGATTGATTATGAATTGCAATAATTGTTATCCACGTATTTTACATTGGGCACCCGCTTAAACGGCACCTGAGTGAATGGCATCTGAGGTATTCCACATACGATATTTTTCGATATTCGATATTCGATATTTTTCGCAGGTGCCATTAGTGGAATAATTTGTTATTTAAAATTTTGTTCCACAAATGGCACCTACGGATCAGTACGTACTAGTGTTGGGACATTTTTTCTTTTTTTGGAGGTCAATATCAAACATTCGAATTAAATCAGTATTGAGTGAACAAGATAAAAATATAATTTCATTTAATATCACAATCAGTTTCAGTTTTCATATGTATTGCAAAATCAGCCTTGAGTACCAATAGAATTTAGAAACAAATACTTTTTAGGTTTATTAAGCAATATTTCTCTTCTTAGTAAACTTTGTCATCTTAATGTTTTTTAAATATGACACACAATTAATAATTGGCAATTGGTTATTTCTTAGATACTTTAAAAAAATTAAAATATAAAATACTTTGACACAGATTATGCGTCACGAGTATAATTTTTAAAGGTTTAATATGACACACAATCAATAATTGGCACTTCTGTTGCAAAATCGGCCTTGAGTTTTTTCTTATGTACTGACTATAAACATTTAAAAATATTTTTATATTTTTAAATGTAGATTAAACATAGATTATGTGTCACAAGTATACTTTTGAAAGCTGAATGTAATATTAAAATGAATAAAAACATAAAGAAGTTATATTTTTGTCATGTTATTAAACTCTCTACTGATTTTAATTTTTAATAAAACGTCCTAAAAAAAAGTATCAATACTAGTACGTACTGATCCGTAGGTGCCATTTGTGGAATAAAATGTTAAAGAACAAATTATTCCACAAATGTCACCGGCGAAATATATCGATAGGTATCGTATGTGGAATACCTCAGGTGCCATTCACTCAAGTGCCGTTTAAGCGGGTGCCCAATGTGGGATACGTCTTATTATCGTAACACCGAATATTTATTTTTAGATGTAAAAATGCATATGGAAGCTTTTCTAATGCCTGTTTACACCTAAAAAGGTTACAACATCAAATTCAGTGTTAGATTATTGCAATTTATTATTAATATTTTGGGGTCAGTAGTTAGCGATATTTCATATGTCCATACAGTAATATTGCCAAATTAATCAAAAAAGGTAAATATTTGACAGCTATTTGCGACGCTGCCAACTTTAAGAATGAACGCTCTTAACATCACAGTTCATATTGCACTCTAAAAATTGAGCTTTTAAAACTCAACTCATTATAATTACAATAGTATGGCTAGTTGGTCAGAATAATGACTTAAGCATAGCACAATAGAGCCTAAATTAAACGAGCTATGAATTTGCATTCGCATTTTCTTTCAAGTCTGTATTCTTTCAACAGAACAGGTACAATGTTCTATGTTATGGGGTTTGGTTTCCGCACTTAGTCCGTCAGGTGGACCATTGTACGTGGGCCATGGCGGCCGCTTGGGGGGTTATTCCAACCAGCCCACCTCCCTCCAGAAGTTAATCAAAACTCCTGGTCTGTTCAGAACATCTGTGAAAGATCTGGGTGACCCGAGGGTTTCTGTTCTAATCTGGGTGACGCCTGTGCATTCAAAGAGCACGTGCGCAACGGTTTCCTCAGCCTCCATGCACGCCCTGCACAGAGGACTGTGCGTTATGCCTATCGTGTGGAAGTGTTTGTTTAGCGAGCAGTGTCCTGTGATGGTCCCCGTCACCAGGCGCAGGCCGTTCCTGTCCAGGCGTAAAAGACTACTGGTTAACCTGCTATCCAGGGATGGCATAGCTGAACAGGTACAATTATTTTCTCTCTATTGTGATTTCAATTACATTTTATATAGGCGAACAATGTTTTCGACAGCTCAATTGCTTCTGACGTCTTTAAAGATTAGGCTAGCAACAAAAAAAATAAAAAAATTGTAAGGTTTGGATTAATTATTAGGCTTTTTGTGGGTACTCGTTGTTTTAATTAGCACTATTAGTGAGGGCGGTCCCAGCAACATTGGCATATTTGCAATCATTGTCCTAATCGCTACGGACATTCCACTTCATGAACCTTGATCTTCAATTCATGGAGGAGCTGTAATGAGTCACTAGGGAAACTAATATTACGTCATTTTTCTATTGGAACATTTTATTTTTCCAAATGTCTAAGATCTTTCAAACGTGTGAGCCCCCTGCTATTAAAAGACGCACGTGCTTAATTTCAGATTATGTCATGTATGTAGGCAGACATGTCTATAAAAAAAAACCGGCCTAGTGCGTGTCGGACGACGCACAATGAAGGGTTCCGTAGTTGGGATGAATTTATCCCAAGAACAAACTTAACATTGTAGTTGAAAAACAGGTTCCCTCATAAATCCAACTGCAAATGTAAGTTTGTACGCACAATATTGAGAGATTTACCATGTTATTTTAAGACCATAGACTTTTTATAGATTTTTCTGTAATCTATGGATAAAGAACCATTCTCTGTATTTTTATTTGATTTTAGGCTCAGTAGTTTCGGAGATGGATGGGGGGATGGTCAATTTTGATCTATTTTCTTAAATATCTTTCAGTGTTTATTTTAAAATTATGAAAAAAAAAAAAAATCTCGTAACAAGGCCTTTCATTTGATATGTCACCCGATATAGCTTGCAAAACTTTTTTTTTAAATTTTCTTATTTGCCCCCTAAAAGTGACCTCTATATTCAAAATTCATTTATTTACGTTACATGTCCGAGTTTGGGTCACAAAAATACATATGTGTACCAAATTTCAACTTAATTGGTCCATTCGATTCTGAAAAAATTGGGTGTGACGGACGGATAGACAGACACACGAGTGATCCTATAAGGGTTCGTTTTTTCCTTTTTAGGTACGGAACCCTAAAAACGGTCATCGTACAAACGAGCTCAAATAGCATTACGCACTCACAGGGTTGCAAAATTTTGTTTGAGAGATCAAATCCTTGAATCCCCTTCTTTGCGATCATTAACTATCTTGAACTAGCCTAATATTGTGAATGAAGAACTGGCATACCAAGTAAATTCATCCTAACATTGAAGGTTACAATTTGCAAAACCACTACAAAGCTATACTTAGTGGGGCACTGCGGTTGCAATTATTTCTCTTATTTAAATTGATGGGTAGAGCATCTAACTACTGGGTACTATAATGTTGAGATCTGTACAAACCTAAAGTAAGCTCGTTTCGTCATTTGGAACAAGGAAAATCTACACTCCTTTGTCTGTTGGCCCGTGAGATTGTGTAGATATAAATCGTTTAGTCTAGCATCGCCATATAGGGTTGTTTGTATCCTTGTTTTAGGAGTCATATTTCAACGTTACATGTCTTGATAAGGTGAGTCTCCAAAACAGATTTTACGAGGGTTTATTCTTCCTAATTTTCAGTTATGAAACCATTTGTAACAACTTCCATCTTTATGAATCGACTTGAATGCAGAAAAACGAAAAATGCAATGCAATGGACAAAGATAATTATGTGGGTCATTAGAAAGACCAAAAAAATGGATGAATAACAACCATTTATATGAAACCGGGACACAAGAAAATAAGTTCAATCAAACATGGTATGATAAACAGATTTGATACTATTCTAGCCTTTTTTTCAACGACTTACCTCAGTCCAATCGCTGAGGTACCACGAGGGACTGCAAGCGCCCCCACAAGCGCGTTCGGCATCAGGCTTGGTGCCCCGACACGACCCGTCACGTAACCTCCGGCCGTTTCCGCCGATACAGATCACACCTCGGACTTGCTTACCGCCACAGGTAGCAGAACACGCTGACCATTCACCTAGCAGAGACAAAGTGATTACTAAACCTATCGAACCGAATTAAGGGCTGTTCTAGAATTTATTTTTTCTAAAATGGGTCGGCTTTTTTAAGAACATAGTTGAATAACTAAATAAGGAGCTATGTAGGTCTTTATTCTCCATATTTTTTACTAGTACTTAGTATACTTATACTAGATTTTCTTTTTTTTCTAGTATCGTACCTAATTATACTTTTTGAATAGTTAATAACAAAAGCTTATTAAAGGTTCAGAAACAGTCTTTTGCTTTAAAATTCAATTCATCGTTGAACAAACCAAATCTGATGACCGGTAGGTATTGAAACATCTGCATTCAATTGAATTCGAATGGCCTTACGAAATTAGTCCAACATCGTATAATTTAAGGCTGACGAAGATACTTTACGTCGTAGGTAGTAGATAATATGAGAGGTCACTTACTGGTAAACCATTGCGCATCACACTGCTTCCTGACTGCACAGGTTTGCGTTTGTTCCGGAGCTCGGTGAGAAGTGCACCCGTTAGGATCAACGCAGCGAACTCCACGAGACTGTACCCCTCCGCCTACGCACCAACCTACGCACTAAAATATAGGACCTTTAGTTAAATGAGATCCAGTTGACCAAATACATAGATTATAAACTTAATAACCTTCTTGGATTACGCACCGTTTATAAATGTAGGACAGAAATCCACAAAGTTTTTGCCAGAAAATGGTTATAATTCGGGATCCAGGCCGTGTACTCATAAATAACTCTAGGGTCAGACCCTTATCACATTTAAGTCTAATTAATACCTTTATTGGCGAATATAAGCACACTGACCCGTTGTAGGGGTTAAAGATATTATACGGTATTTTCCAATTATGAATCGGATTCAATATGAAAATGTTAAAGGACTATAAAGTGTATTCTTAAATATACCTGAGACCACTCGGTATACAGCCATCCACCTCCAGCACTGTGGCTGTAGCTTGGTGCATGGGTGGTCCCAATATCGTTATCAGTCAAATTTGTCGCGAGGGATATCACTGGGCCTTCTCTAAAGGTATCGGTCCGGTCCTTTGGTCGTACTTGACGTCTCGCGTCCAGACGTGGTACACTGGTCGTGGCAGCTGTTCCGTCGCAGTTCGGAATATCACACAGTTCACTGCTTTGTGGCATCGGTAGAGGACATTTTTGGTCGCTTATCTGAAGAAATATGGTATCAGTTAGCTTTTAAAGTATTGAAATGTGAAGAGATTGAGAGGCAGTCTAGATTTTTTATGTACCTTTGTGATTCCTCGGGCATGGTCTTGAACACAGCCTACAATTCGCGTCCTGTGCGCAGGCCCACAAACGGGGCAGGGTCCCCAAGCGGCTGCCCTCCAGCGTGGAGGACATGGGTTGCCTCCGCAGCGACGTCTTCGGGCCGGTGGCGGAGCACCATTACAATGGAAAGGAGATACCTCCTTATCTCCCTTCTCTATCACTTCAGCACACTTGAACTTCCCAATCTGAAGCCCTCCTCCACAACTACGCGAGCATTGGGAGAATTCTAGAATCTTCCAGATAAACTTTCTGCTGCCGATGACATTGCTCTCGACTTGGGATTGACTTTCCAAATTGTTGAAATCTGGCAGCTTCGATAATGAAGGCTCTGATTTCGGTTCGAGGTTTCTCAGATGAGTCTCGGTATTGTGATGCCTGTGATGGCGTTGCGCAGAGTGGTGAGGCAAAGGGTTGGCTGTCGGAATATCGTTACTGGTTTCGTCTGGTTCTAAGTCAGTTAAGTATTCGTATTTTATGTTCGGATTTGGTTGCGTGTATAGAATCTGGAAATGGAGGACATTAATTATTCGAATTGTTCTAATTAGTTGGAAATGTTTAAATTGTATATACTTTTTCTTTGAAGTCATACCATGATGTCGATGGGGTGGTGTATAGGCCCGTGTGCGACGACGTTGTCGAGCGAGCCCTGACGCGAGTACAAGAAGCGCGCGCCCGCCGCTTCGTACGTGCCCGCCGCCGACACCGCGAACTCGCCGTTCATTATGTACGAGCCGTTGGATACTTTCAACGCTAAACAAAAACAAACATTTTTACCTATTGAATAAGTGAAATTAAACGAAAGTAATTGAATAAACAACCGTTCAACAATTTGTTGAACCCGGCTAAATTGCTAGCGGCAGCGTCATGCGAATAATTAACCACCAATTGTGCAGACGGCTACCTCTATTTATCTCGCAATTTGCGGCGTAGGCGCCTCTATTGAAGAGTTGCGCCGCGGTGCGCATGTGCAATTCCCATTAATCGATTCGACATCGATCTTTGCACTACCGAACACTTCATCTCTCAATTAAGATGTCCTCTTGTGACCCGCCATTAATAATATACGAGACATTTTCAATAAAAAACCGATACAGACAGTTATGATGACTAACTTTTTAATGAGAACTAAGTACTTGATGTACCAATTTTTTTGGACTTTGAACATACCTAATTTGCAACAACCCCGACCAGATTTAATTTCAGTGTGTATCTTACCTATGTAATTATCACTGGGTGTGACCTCGGAGACGTTGAGCCTGCAGGCGCCGCGCGGCACGGTGGTGACGTAGGAGTAGCCGAGTGGTAGACGTGGCCGCGAGAACAGCCCCGACACCAGGCGCCGGCCACAGCGCAGCTCGCGCGCCGCCGCCGACGACAGCACACCCTCGCGACCCACCGCCTAGACACAACATAGATATAAATCAAATAAATGACAATAACCATCGCCGCAATGCGGATCTATCATCTTCTACTAAATAGGAGGGAGATTTCTACAAATCCCAAAAAAGTAGCTTGAAAATAGACCGTTGGTATCAATAAAGCTATTCCCTTCTCTATTCAAAAGCAAGCTTTACGATATTCATTTGTTCTGAATACCGCACCCGCATCGCGTTTAGGCAAAGTTCAAATCCAAAATTGCAAGGAATACGTAAAGTCGATAAAGTCTAAAGGCCAATGTACAGACATACGGCATTTCTTTTCAGGGATCAGATAGGAAATGCCTTCTAGTTTTCAAATTTATTGACCAAAAAATAACTCAATATCTACTTACAGAAGTGGACATCATTTCAGTTCATACTTAGTTTTGGTTGTCCGGAAACCGGAAAAGTTTTATTTTATTTTGAAACCTGCCTAAAACAGTTGCTACTTTACTCTCCGGTGTACGGTTACTCAATTTAAATTATATATATAAGTACTCAAACGATTCCACAACCAATTTCCCGCCCCTATCATGTCGAATGAAAGTAGTCAACTAGTCACGCTACTAGAAATGATGCATTAGATACAGTTTTATGTAGAGCGCTAAGATGATTTACATCGTGAGTATCAAGTTGTCATCGCATTACACGGGTGTCTGGCCAGCCAGGATTACAACTTCATAACGTACATTGACAACAGAATATTCACCTCTGCATTAAAATCCTTTCCTATATTTCAATGCTAAATCATCATCTTGCTTTAATGGCTGAAGGGATTTAGATAAAATTTGGCACCCAAGTAGATTTTATACAGGGTTGCAGGGACATCGACGCGAAAACTGTTACCATGGATTCAGTACATGATTCTGAACCCTCAGCGTTGAAATTTTTCGTCGGTTATTTTTTTTTTATCAGCTGTTCCATACATTTTGACTGCGTAGGTATTGTACCTTTCTATGAAACTGCTGATTAAAAAAAAATCTGATGAAAATTTAAACGCAGTGGCGTTCATAATCATGTACTGAATCCATGATAACAGTCTTCGCGTCGATGTCACTGACACCCTATATAAGGGTTAAAAGAAATCATTATGAATTGTAAAAGTTAGGATGTTTATTACTCGAACACGCTTAAATGGCTAGGTGCATTTGGATGAAATTTGGCATACAGGTAGACTATAACATGCATAATATAATATCACGCCTGTTATTCCCGAGGGGTGAGACAGAGGTGTAGCTATATTTCCTTCACCTACATTTCGCCAGTTATGGTTAATTTCCATGTAATAGGGGGCGTGCCTATTGCCATCAACCGGGCACAAATCCAGCCACCAGGCTGAGAAATTCCTCATTGAAAAAACCCAATTACACTGCCCGACCTGGGAATCGAACCCAGGACCTCGTGCTCAGCAGTAGCGCTTGTGACAACTAGACCAACGAGGCAGTCAGGTAAACTATTACCTGGAATAAAATTAAGAATAGGTCCTTTTTATCCGCATGAAGAATTTTATCTAAGACCCCGGACACGAAGTCAGCGGGCGTGGGGCGGCAGCGGCAGCGGCAACGTACATCGTACGCCGCTCCCCGCCCCGCTGCCTTCGATGCCAGTTCCATTTAAATTTATGTATTGAACGCGCCGCTCTCACACCACTGCCGCGCCGCTCCGCTGCCCGCCGACTTTATGTCCGCGGCCTAAGATGCAAATAAAACCGCGACCATCAGCCTGCTTTTAATATAATTAACAGAGAGGAGAGAGCGGATGTTCGTAATAACTTAATTAGAGCAAGTCTATTATGATGAAAGCTTTGTTTGTTGAAAGTTTTCATAAAAGCATCTTGCTCCTGTATGATCTTGATTTCGGTTCTTTTGTTTCCCTATAGGGGCCGTAATTAATCTCTTGACTTGAATATAATACTTTGCTTATTGTCGAGCTTTTGACGGCCATTTTCTTTTTGGTCTGACGAATGTGAATTTTATGTGTAAAGAAGAAAATTTACGGTTAGTTTTAAGATATTATACTACTTAAAAAATAAATATAATTTTAACGTTACCTATGTCTTCAAGATATAACGAGAACCTATGATTTGAAAGTAATTTAATTTCAAGGATTCAATAGAGTTGCCTAGTTCAAATGTGATAATATTACATTCAGTTCATATTATGAACTGACAGCATATTAATTTCATCCCTACAAGATATTTGCTTCAATAGTCGCAGACTTGTTGAAAACCTGTAGCTATTATTCCATAGTTACTAAAGTCAAATAGCTTTGTTTACATTAAGTTAAATCTACTTTGTTGGCTTAAGACGATACTTGTTCTCATAAACTAGGATCGAAGTGTAACACCTATCGATATTTTGAACAGCATGCGTCGTTTAGGTAAATACATTTTCAAGTCATGGATTCAATTCATTGAAATGTAAAGCACGAGCTCGTTATTATTTATTTGTGTTTCAAGATATAATGTTATTGTTGTTTCCAATCTTGTTTAATGTTAATTTTATAGCTCGATTAATCGTGTTTTAATAGGCCTCTTGACGGAGTTGAAATATTGGCACATTACAGGTCGGCCAAGTAGTAATAGGTGCATTATTTACAGATAATGAGATGTCTAAAAGTGTTAAGATTTGTTTTCACTATAAAATTAAGTCTAACGATGTAAACATTAGAACATACACAAAATTAAATCCTCATTGTAGATAATTGAAAACTTTTAACAGAATATTGAATGAAGTACTTTTCAGCATTAAACTAAAATGGTATTCTTAAAATACTAGCACTTAAAAGAAACAATAACTGTGTTAAACATGTTGTAAAACAGCTAGGTAAATATTGACAGAGTGAATTAGTTTACGTTGAACTTTGGTTACGTTAGCTATAAATAAATCCAATAAGAGCATCCAGATTGGCTAATTGACAAATTGTACGATACTAGCATATCCAACAAGTGGTCAATGTTATAATGAAGATGGCCGATTAGCATTTCGAGACGTTGAATACAGATACTGACACCGTTAAGGAAATGTTTCAATGTGTTTGCGTAAGCGCTGAAGCTGCTGCCGCAGTTGCAGCCTTTGGCAACTTTTCTAAATTGTTAATCTTGATACGTAGAAATCTACGGTGATGTGTGATTTGTTACATCGTGTTCAACTGAAATATTTTATTCACGAACTAGTAGTTTGTGACACAGTGCCCCTAAAATCGTTTGACTTCTTCGTAGAGAATCCATCTTTAAAACATCTTTACTAAGAAAACGACGAGTAAGTATTCAGAACTGAGCAAGTACATTTCGATCTCATTGTTAATCCTTCGCATAAAACCGGATCACAAGGCCGTGAGGTCAAAAGGAACGAGGGTGGTGTACTAAACCATCTGGCCTACACTGCACTCACGAACATTTCGTAATTATTAATGTGACACTAATGCATTTAGAACATTAGTCGTCTCTAATGTGCACTTTTATGAGGTTACAGTACAAGATAAGGACAGCAAAATCTCACGTTTGGTCCGTAGTCAGACGACCTCAATGTAAGAAGGGTATTTCTTAATTAAGTGACATGATTCATTTTTAAAGGCACTAAATGAACTCGCCCTTTGTGTTACGAACTTCTTGCGCTGGATGGTAGTCAGGCTGTCGACATGATGTATGGTTCCGCACTTAAGTGCTACTGAATCAGTTTTATTGCAGGTAATAATTTACTTAATCTAAAGAGATGAGACTTGCAGGGAGATAAACAACAAAGTAAGAAGTGTTTTTATGCTGACACAAAGGTACATTATTTATTATTAAAGGAACAAAGCTGACAGATGGCCGGGAAGGGGAGTATAAATCAGGGGAGGACCAATCACTGATTTAAAGGTTCCGGTATACCATTTTTGCCGAACAATTAATTCCTAACGTGGCACAAATATTTTTCAAAATCGACAGATCTTTGGATAAAGACAAGTATAATTTACGACTCAGTAGCAGTAAGCAGTCGTCAATATGAGTTACGTGAGGTCAATGCTTTAAACTAAATAACGCGACCAATCTTAAATTAATTGGAACGTTGCAGTAAGCGTCACAATCGTTGCGGCCCTCCATTAAATAAAAACCCACTCATTACTGTTTAGGTCGGCCGTATTCAGCAGGGCAGTTAAACGTATAAAATATGAGCCTTGTCGGTATGTCTTATAAAGTACTACCACTTGAGCCATGAACTGTCCGAACGTAAAAATACATTTCCAATTAAAGGCAGATTCATTTAACTGTTTGACAATGCCACCAAATTTGTACATTGATATCACTAAAATATATTCTAATGTATACCGCACACGTATTGGTTTTTCAATGTCTGAGATAGATACGTACCTACAACATGTAAAAGAAAACCCAGTCCGATCCGTAAGGGTGTTGCTAGGTATCGCACTGTGAGTCTATTTATGTGGTAATTTTCAGGAAAAAGGAAAACAAAATCATCACATTCTTTTTTCAATGGGGAATTTTACCGAGTATACGGGGCGCGGGCGGCCGTCGTTTAGCGGGTGTCTACAAGACATAACTTATGACCCCTGTTGAAAATTTGTAAATGTTTAATAGATTTGGGGTAAATTTGGTACTAAAAATGTGATTTTGAAATAGCAATAACTTTTTTTCAATAATAAGATTTTTTATTACTTTTAGGGAATTTTATTGCAGTACCTATGTGGCCCTTTCGGATCGGAAAGCATTTTTATACATAATGTATACAGTTAATCTGAGAAACATTGTAATTGCAATGTATTAGGTACAATAATGTTCAGTTGTAAATACTTTGCACTAACAACTTCGATGTTTAATGGAATAATCATTAGTAATCTAAATTTATTATGATAAGATAATGACATATAAGTAGAGGTATCCTGCGTGTGGTCCCTGGCTAAGAATAGGCCTCTTTAAGGGCCCTCCTATCTCCTCTCATGAGTGATCTAAGAGGCAACTAAAGAATTATTAGTAGATAGCACAATAAAATAGAAACCAAAGATGGCCCAGACAGTTTCCCATAAACTAGATGAGAAGTAAAAACCCAAGGAGATAATAAATAGCTTAGATCAGCGAGATCAAGTTATGAACCACCAGATCCCTGTTAAAATATGAAGTATAAGAATAAAATAATATAATCATAAAAATAAATAAGTGATTCAATCATTTAGCAACCAGTCGTAGCAATCTATGTCATTGACATCTTCCACAAATCAAAGAAAATGGACGTATGTAGAAGCTGAAAATGAGGACAATACAAATAACAACGACTTTACAGCACTAGGTAATGGATCCAATAAAACAAATAATGACTATATATACCTTGTATTGTAATGGTATACTATAGAATACAAAATTTATTTTTTCACGTATGCTCGAAATTCGAGCATTATTTTGACAACCATCTTAGAGATAAATCGTTTCTGTACTGATCAAATACATGCTACTAGGCGGCCGGCAATTACTATGAAAACTCATATTTGTCGTGTAATTTAAACATGTAACGAACTTTTTACTTCGGCACATGCCAAATAAGGAAGTAACATAAACATAACATCACGCCTTGTTTCCCCGAAGGGTTGGGCAGAGGTGTCCCTGTAGTAAGCACACCCACATTTCGCCAGTTATGTTTAAGTCCCATGTAATAGGGGGCGAGCCTATTGCCATCAACCTGGCATAAATCCAGACTCCGAGCTGCTACTGAGAAATTTCAGATAGAAAAACCCAATAAGGAAGTAACTTATCAAAAATCTCAATTTGGCTTGCAAATAGCTATACAAAGTAAAGAAGAAACAAATGACCATATTGACGCGTGAAAAATTGTCGTTGTACGTCATTGATTCTGGAATTTACATTTAATTTGCTTAGTTTGAATTTCCGCACATTATTTGAGAAAAGCACTACATAAACAAGCCTTGGCCGCGACCAGGCATTGATGGCCTCACGTATGTGTGCCTCGGCCCACATTTTCACCTTTATCCATCAATGCCCCTGTTGCAGGCCGTGACAGTAATGTACTATTAAAACTATGAATTGATCATTAAAACTAGAACATTTGGCCCACTCATACAATGCGTACACAATTGTACAAAGTTTGTATTTTCTCTGTGCAATCAGTTGTCTAGTCTTCGCATATGTTACTTTATTACTTTCAATTGTTTGTCGTTTATGGTACGGCACACACGCGTGCACAAGGCCAAAACGTTTAGGGCATGCAATTCATCGCAAACGTCGAAAAATAGGACACTGAGTTGTTAGACCTGCGCCAAAAAAAGGAAAAAATCTCCAAGGTGAATGAAATAAAAATGTCTACCATTTTATGTTAGACAACTAGTTAGCACCAACTATAATGGCTAGAGTATGAATTGCCGAGGTTACATTTATTATTCTAACTGAGGTCCAGTTAACTTTTCATTATCATATGAGATGAGGTGCGCTCATTGGGAATTATAAATTTATAAATTAGCTTGTCTCTCTGCAGTCTCACAGCATAACGCAGACAGTACCCAGCGTGCCGCCGAGCTTACAATGTTCATTAACGTGTACAACTTAAATGACTCAGACAGGACTTGACTCCTGTTAGGCCTGTTTTAAATTCATCCATCTAAATACAACCGCAGCGACTCTGCTCTATCTCACGTTAGATAAATTTACGCTTGACCGCTCCTGATCTAAATTAGGTCTGAAAGTTTTATTCGTCTTCAGGCATTTAGGACCGCGACATTATTGATAGTATAACGAAGACAATGGAATGCCATCAGTATGACGTGAGCACGAAATTTATGAAACCGGAATATTCAGGTCGAATGAACAACTGAATCAGATAAGTGGGATTCTAAATTAGCCATTCAGTCGTAGTCGGTAACTAAGACAAAGGTGGCTAGGGAGTGCGTCGGAGCGACTATGCAAACACCCATGTGCGCGCGGGCAACTGGGTCGCGCAGTGTTTATCATGCAACATAATAGCTCTTATTCAATATGAACAAACAAGTAACATACACTATAAATACTCCAACAATACCGGAGTCGCATCTAGATGCTAACCTTTAGCATTTGAGGTATTTAGCAACAGCAACCATACATCACAAGTATTTAATATTTGCCGATAGTTATAAAGTTGAGCAAATGAAAAACGCGTGACTATTCAGTTTGGAGGTTTGCATGGCGTTTACGTGATATCCGTTGTCAAATCCAAACAGAGTTACGGCATGAATGGCGCCAACATTCCGCGCCCATACCGTGAGCGTGCGCACCACACACATGGCTGTACCTAAGTACATAGCACTCGCCAAATAATCACTGACCAATGTTCCATAACCAACCAAGAATTTTCGACGATAATGCTGATTTCCTGGTAGTAAAATTGAGCAAACAGTTTCAATGTCAAACTTTACGATGAGTAAATTAAATAACGTTAGAAATATTTTCTGAAGAATTTCAAGATCGTTTTTAATCTTCGAGTAGTATTTTATGAGGCTTTATTGCATTGATATGATGAAGAGAAAACACGTCGTATTTAGCAATGAGGACAGTTGTTTTATATCAACGTTATTTAGGAGGTGGTAAACAATTTAAAACACATTTAGAAAGAAGTTATTGGGTGACCCCAATAATGAGATCAATAATCAATGACAAAAGAATATTACAAATTAGCGTACGTGTGACCTAAATTGTCGAATGTTCAAATGTCGTCTGCACAATTTTTCTAATCAACGCTAGGTGACCACAACCATTTGAGATGGACCGTCTAGACAGTTTTACAATTTACAATAATTTACACGTTGCCAATGATGTGATTTATTTAATTGACAATGAGCGATACGACGACAAGCTAATGCATAACGTGGACAAACATATGGGGATGTTATAAAAGTTTACATAGTTGGTTTCAGTGCCCTCGAGATTTTCCTATAAAATAAATGAACTGCAGAATCAAGTGGAAAATCATTAAAAAAAACAATATTTATATTTTAAATTAAAACCCTTGTATATGTCATCTAGAAAAGTATTTAAAGAAAATATACTCACCAAGGCGATCACCAACATAATCACTGGTATGTTCAACATTTTCATTGTTCGTTTTGAACACTCACAAATAATGTCACTTCTTACACTGGACAAACGTGTAATTTGGTCAGTAAAGAGTCGCTTGTTTGACAACAATACTATCTTTTATTGATAAAAATCCTCTTATGATAAAAGACTGTAGTATCCTAAAAGTTTAAAACATCTGAATGATTACATCTCTGTTTTTGAGTACGATTAAATTGATATAAATTAATATTTTAATGTTATATTATTGATAAGGCAAGCTAATGATTTGTTCATAACAGGTGATAACCTACATTGTAATTAGTATTTATTTAGTAGCAACAATAAACATGTGTACCTATCTGTTTCAAATGCCAAAGTTTTTATTCAGATTGAGCATGTACGCAAACAAGAATTCGTTATGGACATAAGTGTATGTAATTGAGTGTAACTTTGTATTTACATTCATTAGTTACGTATTAATGCTTGCCTAAATCTTAATTTATGGGCCGCATCTAATTATTTACGTACGTTGTTGTTTAGTCTAATGCATTTCCCTATAAGTTTATAGGGAAATGCATCGTTCGTTAGTGAGATAATTAAGGTAATAACACGTTATTATTTTAGACGTGGCAATAACTTATACAAACGGCATTGGCAGATAAAAAGGTTTGTGCCCTAACTAACAATACAAATCATTCACGAGTGCATATTTTTGCATAACTAACTCATTAACTTCATTTAGCGCAGACACAAATACTGACCGTGGTACAAATTCAGCAAGGATATCAGAACGGCAATGAAGATTACCCATGAGTTGTAAAAAATACATTCTTTCGTAAAAAATTTTCTCACATTGTCTGCCTGTTAATAAAACATTGAGCTAGTGCAAACATCTGAAGGCGAGATAACGAGCGACTGAGATACCGACGACGATCGAGACGCACATTTTTCATGTGTTTACGTACATTTTTAGGTTTCATTCATCGCTACAACGTCTTCGAGCAAAAAAGGAAACAGTAATAAGTTGCCCGAACTCATTTATTTATAATATGCAATTCCTTTTCTCATTTCCATATGTATGATGTTTCTATATTCTGTTCATTTTCCTTTCTCGGTACAAAATAGTTACGAGGGATTCATCTTAGTTTGTATGTAGAGTGGAGAACGTGTGTAGATACTCTTGTAGCAAATAGACCATAAGTATTCGATGCATGGAATTATAGTTGGTTTCTGTGTATTACATAATGTATATATCTAATTAATTTAATAGTTTGGACTCGTACACCCGAAATAGACGACAGAGCGCATCAATCAATTCGTGACGTTTTTTATTAGCCACAAATCAAACGGCTGTATTTTTGAAAATGTTATAAATAAAATCGTAAATAATTTACGATTTAAAATGTTTCTGTCGGCCATTTTGCTAAACCTTTCCAAGGGCGTGTTGTAAAAAGCAAACAACTTTTACAACGTCCTAAAATAGATCATCATATTGAAGTTCATCTCGTATTTTGCGTCACAAACATTTTATTTTTAGTTATCATTCACACATGTCGATGAGGAAGGTTGTATATATAGATATCGTAATAGTTCAGTTATCCCATAGGGTTCTGTAACAATAGTTAGATCACGTACGTACATGGGTTAGGTGGAGCAAGATTATAAGATCGTAATTTAAATTAGAATTCAAGTACGTGTACTGTTCGACCATTTCTGCAGCCTTACACACTAAACCTAGACAAAATCGTGTTGCACAGTTGTTAAGAATAAACAAGGCTTAAGCAAACACGATTTTTAGGCACGGAAAATAGGACACGGTTTTAGACCCTGATTGTCTGCACGCAATTTAATTTCGAAACAGGCTTTACTGAAATTACTGATTACAATCCATTTTATCTACACATTTGTCTAGTACAGTACCCTAATTGCACAAACTATCAATCATAATCTGGATGATTTTGAAGTATAGGTATTGCTATCCATTGCTTCATATGTTCGAAAAATTTGTTTAGTTAACAACGTAAATAACGCAATGAATGTTATTGAACTATTAACATGAAAGCCATTGCTACTAGCAACTACCCTGCTGTTCTTCGTGTTCTATCTCATCTTTCCTAATTTGTGATTGTAACAGTTCTCATGTACGTGAATGACGGTCTCATTGAGCTTCGGGCACTATTCCTGGCTTCCCTCCAACACCACTGATTACTCGGTTCTTATAATGTTTTACTACGCTATTACTAATCTCTTTGTATTAGAGTGAATTCTTTCGAAAACCTATAACTCAGATCAGAGTTGGTGCGTTAAAATGTTTGTTACTTTTTTCAGCTCTAATGGCGCCATCGTCGTTAAATTATTTTGATGTGGTTTGTGGAAATATCTCAATTCTCGTTAAATCTTTGTCTAAATAATAGTTGTGTGTTTTATTCACACAATTTTTTAGCTTAACAACTTTTTTGTCAAATGTTTTTATGAATTTATGGTCGCTCCCTAACTTTTAATGAGGAGTATCATTCATTATTCTGATTTCTTTTCGTTTCGTGTTAGTAGCTTTTTCATAGTGTTAATAGTCGAGTTAAGAGTGAAGTAGTATTTATTGCAGTTAAGTGTCGACAGAAGGGAGTTTAACACCATGATTATTTTCATATCTTTTCTTAAGGGTACGTTCTAACAATTTCATAGAAATTCGTGATAAGGATAATTTTTTATAAGTTTTAACAATATTGGGCTATTTTTAAGAAATTACTTTTTTTATGGATAATAATTAATAATGTTGACTTGTGTTACATGGCATGTAGGTAATTATATATGAGTAATACGTTCAATTAAGTAACGTTAAATCTCGCTAACAGGAAAATTATCGTGAGCTCATAACTCAACCACTCAAAATATAATAACAGAAATTATAAAAATTAATAAAACAACTTTGGAAAATATAAACAACTTTGCGTTACACCGCTTATTACCGTCTATATTTCTTGAAAGCGACGATTAATCGTGAATTTGAAGTGCAAAAAAGCTATAAATCGTTTATTACATTACGTTATCATGTTATTAAGTCCATGCGTTTATGACAAAATAGATAACTGTTCGATATTAAAGTGCGTACGCGGTAGTTTGGTGCAACTGTGCCTTAAGTGAGTGAGGCGTGTTAATAGTCTTGTCGATGGCCCGATAGATGGTTGATGATAATAGTCCCCCTTGATAGGTGTGGTCCACACTACAGGCAATTACCGCAAGATTTATTTCTTATAAAATGTATGCGCTTCCCTATTTTTAAACCGTCAATAGGAGTCTTGTACTATTTTTGATTTCTTCACAAATTGTTGAACGTTGTTAAGTGTTAGATTTACTTTTAGATTAGTATGCTGAGTAATTGAGCGTTGTGTTGTAACGCTTGTGATCCCCAGGGGCTGGTGTGAAGTTTTTTGATGTTTTCCCACAGTTCATCAATGACAACAGAGTTTCAAGACGTATTTTATAGAGTGAATTTCACAATTTTTGTTCGTCTTCAAAAAGGAGGAGGTTCTATATTCGACGCGTTTTTTTTTTCAAGTTAGTTCATTTTTCTACCGCACTACTGTTATAATCTTAATAAAAACAAATGAGCTTCTGGAATTTACGAAAAATCTGCCGTTTTTTGAAAACTACTAGCATAACAAGGTTGTCTAATCTAAAAGTTAATTTATGTATCAATAATACTGAGAGGATTAAACGTGTAATCCTTAGAGAATTTCATTTCGAAAACAAAGATTTCTGTGATAAAAAATATTTAAAACGTAACAAATTATACCAGTTTGGCTACATTTTTTATTGTGATCGAATTTAGTATGACAAGATCATAAATTATTATAAATGCGATAATTATGTTAAGAACCTATTCATATTGGACAGTTATTTATGAACTAATATGATTCTTGTCAATTTTCTGCGTAAAATATTTCTATTACGGTTATTAGTATGAAAACTTCGAAAATAAACGTTTGTGCCTGTTAAAAAGACATGATATCGTTGTCTGAACTGACGTTTTAATTAAAGGGGACTATTTCTGTGTCAAATGTTGGCATTGGGCCTGTTTATTGTATAAGATAAAGGAATTTATCAAACACATTATTTAATTAACGCTTCAAACCACAAACGATATTTAAGACGAACTATTTCTATATCAAGCCGTTCCTCTTGTGAGGTCTCGGCCGTAGATTTAATGCTGAACCTATAAATAAATTGGTAATAGTTAGATAGGTACATAAATCCTCTACAGAGTCGATAAAAGTTTTGGGAGCTAATAATAGCTTCACAGGTAAACCTTTAAGATGGAAAGGGGGCGAGACCAGGCCGATATTCAGCCTCAGTTCTGATCGAATGGATAAATTATTATCCTCACTAAGCCGCACACGACGAAATTTGCTTGATTTTTGTAGATTTTTGGAGTCTTAATTATTCTTATGTTGCACAGTATTGGTTTACTTAAAAGGTTAGGCTATTTTGGTCAAAGTAGACTTCTCTATTTTAATAGGTCCTTATTTTTATTATTTTGTTAATCTTTTATATAGATTCTTTTCTTTTAGATTTTGTGAATGTGAGAACGTTGTAGGCTGTGGACTGACTTGTGGACCATTTTCTATTTGACTAGTACCTGGTACTTGTTGATAGGCACTGTTCTCCCATACCTATTAACACTGTAATTTGAAAACATTGTAGAAACCATTTATTTTTAAAAGAGTAACCGTGGAGTTAATTGCCGGCTCTTCTCCTTTGGAAGCGACCAATTGGAACCGTGCACTTAGCTTCTGACGTTTCATAAGTACCCTTGTAGGTTTATGTGAAATATTTAGAATTTTTTTGAAAAACTTTTTTCCTTTTTTGAAAATGCTAGAACGATGCGGGTTGTTCCGACTACTTAGAAATCTCCCGGGACACGATTGATAATATACGATTCTAAGATTTTGATTTAAGAGGTTGATTATGTCTTATAAAAGTGAGACATAAAAAATAACTTGTTCGTTGTCCAAACAAAGTATTACTATACTTTCAGTATCTACTGCGAAGTTTCTAAAGTAAATAAAACTTTGTGGATATAGAGAAGTTAATTCTGAACGAAATCGTTTATTTTTCTTTCTTCGGAATAGCAATCTAGGGTAACATGGAGTTATGCGGTTTTATTTACTTCGACCTTAAACCTAATACCTAGTGACCTATTTGGCTTAGACGAACCAAATCTACGATTGTTCGTCTTAAATAGTAGATACAGGAAGATATCTGAAACCGCCAACACGTCTTGAGTAACCATGGTGATCAATGCTCGTGCCTTCTCTGTATGAGAAGAGGCCTTTGCCCTGCGGTGAGACAATAATAGTCTGGTGTAAGGTATCTTATCTCTTTGTGTATTTCGCGTTTTTCTTGCTCATTCGATATAATTGTAATCCGTATTTTCTTCTACTTATCTTCTTCTTTTCGTGTGGTTAGTGACCTGGTGTCAGAGTTTTAAAGCCGTCTAAAGACCTCTGACTTGGCTTGACATGCCTTCGAGAAATATCTCTCAGCCATACCGGTTTCCTCACGATGTTTTCCTTCACCGTTTTTGAAGCAAGTGATAATTGTACAATACGCACATGAATCCGGAAAGTCACGAGGTGCGTGCTTTTTTTTTGGGTAGGAAATTATCAAATAACTTCTCCCGCTCTGGGCGAAGCGAGAGGGTGTGTCAGACTCTTACTGACTAAAACCCATCCGTTTTCCTTCAGTTGCCTGTATGTTACCAGGGGCCATGGTAACCCTTTCGGACAAACCCGCAGAGGTGCGTGCCTTAGGTTTGAATTCGTGACCTATGACTTGGCAGTCTGATGGTCACACCACTAGGCTATCACTGCTATCTATCCTACTTATGCTTATCATATTAGAAAGAAAGAAAGGGAGAAAGAAAGAAAAGAAAGAAAAACTGGTTTATGGTAAGCACCTGGTTTATGGTGGTATGTGGTGATACAGTAGACTCAATGAGAAATGAATGTTGTGAAATACAATATTATTCAGCGGCGGCCATATTCGATTAAATTGAAATTAAATATAAGCACGTTTTATTAAAATAATTACAGCAAGCCGATGCTACGTTTAAAGTCACTTAAAAGTTGCTTACAAATACGAAATAACGGTAAAGAATAAAATGCACAAATCCAATGACCAAGTTTACTCCGAGAATATTAAATATCCTTATAATATTAAATGTGTTTCGAATAGAAGATTTATATTGGAAATGAATCACGATTGTTTATTCAATTAAATTGATTCCGTTAATATAATTGATTGGACGCTAGTTTTCACAGTGTGTTTATGCAAAGTATAAGTAGGCTCAGTGTATAAGTAGGCAAGCAAGGAAATTGTGTTATTAATATCTCGCACAAAATTGACATAAAGAGATAATACGGTCCCTTAAACCAATTTAGGGCAAGCAAACTGTTATGGTTAGGGCGCTTCGAGGACGCTGTAAGCAAACTTTTACAATATTTATTATATTTTGTAATTGGCCCATTTTTGAGTCGTTTTATCTTGGCTGTCATAGATTAAATAATAAACGACTTGAAGTTGCGACACGGTTGCGGATAGCAATCAGTTATGTTCTACGTGGTCGGGTATTCAAATGAACGTAACGCCGACGCCTGGGCAACTATTAAAAATCCGTCATGTGCTTCTGTGCCCTAATTGATCATTACTCAAAAATAATTGCGAGGAAACTAAAACGCACCGAAAACTCGCGTACCTACCACCAACCTGCGGAAAATTAACGCGCGGATTGTTTCAGAATTTTTCACAGGTAGCACTCGGTGATTAAAAATTCATGCTGTATGAATGTTAATGCTTCTAAAATATCTAAGACCCCACTAATAAGTTCTTGAATATTTTCACAATATCAGTCTTTTTATAATGAATTAAAAGAAAAATTAAATGCTTATATTAACGGATATAAATATTTTATGTACATAAAAGCATTAAATTAACATCGACTCTGAAATTAATCATAACACGGATTAATAGATTATCTCTGATTGAAAACAATTATGCAACACATTGATAAAATTAATTGAAAACTTTTTAATTCATTTATTATATCGGAACAATCCGTTCACTCGACAAGATATTGTAAATCCTTCTTCCGGCAGTTATTATTGATTAAAACAACATGAAATTACCGATTAGTCATAAAATTAATCGTTAAAATGTATATAATCTCAAAATATGTACATTTTTCTATACTACAATGTACCACGTTTATTACAAATGCATCTGCATATACCTTTAATTCTACTGACCCAGTTTCGTAGCTGGGCTGATAAGAAAAAATTAGATAGATATAGGTACTGATAACAACCTTACCTACGATGACATTGTTATAACTTTTTTTTTTATGTGTGTGTCAGCTCCGACACACAACTGAAGTTTACTCATTAGTACGATTGTCTTTGAATATGCAATAGCCAAAGAGGGCAAAAAAAACGTAACTCTTAATTTTTTTTTTTAAACTGCCGAAATAGCTACCTACATAGATTGAAGTGTGAAAAATATGTAAAATGTTTTTCGAAATTTGAATCCGTGTTATTTATGAATAAAACAAGTGTTACTCATAAAATTTCCTTACCATTGCATATATGAGAATCGTTGACGAGTTTTTAAGTTAAGAATTCATTGACGAGTTCTTTGACAGGTTAGGTCTTTTTTTTCATAAATCGATTCTTTAATCCGTGGTAAGTATTAAGATAAATGTTAATTCATTTGATTGTTTATTAATATTTTGACATCCTGAAATAATAGTTCATGTATTGTACGTATGAAACCCTGCGGTCTTTAATATTAAAGTTTGCTAGTTGTCTATGATTTATTGAAGACAAACCGATAATATTAATGTCTAACCTGCCAGTTTCGTGGCAAACGTACGAGACTGTGACAGTTTCGTCGTTTATTTGTAGAATGATAAGTGCATATTTAATTATTCTGTTATCTTGATTTAAACTTAATATAACTGTATGACCTACTTTAGCAAGTGATATTTATTTAGGTTTTGTTAAAATTAGTCTAATAGCGTTTTAATTGATTTAGTAAAAGTACTATATTTGGTTATATTACTAAATGAGAGGAAGCTATGAAAAGCTGCGCGATATTTCTAATAGATTAAGCTTGTTGGCATTTTCCTTCGCTCCCAATTTTTCTTGTCTACACATTCTGTTTTTGCTAAACACGCGTAATTTTCTAGTCGCTGTAGTTAATCCATTAATCATGGCGACAGATCAAAAATATTCAAGATTTGTGAACAACTCGTTAAGCTTGTCAAAACAAAACGAAATGTATTAACACGTGTTAAATCTTTTTCTCTTAAGTGAGGATTAGTTTTGACAAATGAGGAATTGTTGAACTCGGTTAACCTTTCTTATACTTTTCAGAAATATTCTTTTCGTTATTTTATAGAAACCCAAAACTAGCAATTATTTTTAACAGCAGATGAATCATTCAGGAAAACTCATTTTAAAAACAAAACACAAATAAAAATGAACATCCAAAAATCGTACACTTCACATAAAATAAGGTCCGTTGGTTGAATAAGATCGCGTCGTTGCAATACACGAAAGCAGAAAAATTGAAACGCCAATCATGCGTTTTGACAGTTCCGCATTTTCGCGCCAATTTTCCGGTTCGCGCGGGAACGAGGTGGGTGCACGGTCGGTGGCGCGGCCGCGCGCTCGTTGTGGACTGTGGCGGCGTCGCGCTGCGCCCCATCTACTACCTTACGATTTATGAGCGTGACGCAAAAATGGACAAAATTTGTAGCGTCGCTCTCGACACCGCACACCACGTGCCTGGTCATAGGAACTCGGATTAGATGGCCGGGTATAAATTTTGTATTAATAGCTGTTGGTTTTCGAGGTCTATACGGAGATATGTGTTATCAGTATCCATAATTGGGATATAAGCTGAAAAACTATGGATTTTACCTATCAAGCGGTTTGAATTTCGTATAAAAAAAAAAATGTTTAACAGAGTTTAATTCATCTCACCCTTTGGTTAATGGACGCGATGATCATGGGAGTCACTGGTATTCACTTTCGCAGATTTCCACGCGATAAAAATGATGCTCTTGATCAAAGATAAAACTTTACACGTCACAGTGAGAAGCATTTCATTTTGCCTAATCATTGAGAAAATTAAGAAGTTACATCTAGCCAGTTGTAGCAAAATTCTTTAGAAAAAAGAAATAAATCAAGGTGTTACTTAAATCCCATAATATTTCAAAGCGAAACGTTAAACGTCAATTACATTGATATAAGTAGTGCAAACAAATCTACAATGTTATGAAAGTTCGTCATAACAATATGCTCTTAAACTTGGCCCGATTCCGCCGGCCGATAGAAACGTTACGATATTGTGCGATTGATCCATTTGGTGAACAAATTGCTCATCGGTCGACTCATACGCACGCACAGGGAAGCACGTGTTTAAGTTACGAGTTCAGTGGAAATGTATAACTGATTGTTTGTTCAAGGCTGCCCCAGTTTTCTTTATAAAAATATGTTCAACATTATCTTAAAATAATGTTTTTACAGGAGGCATTTCTGTATTTATTACCGACCACCTGTTTCACGCGTCTGTGTCGATTAAAGTAATGTAATGGATGAAAATGGACTTCTTTTTTATGGAAACCAAAGTGTTATAGACATCTATTTGAACTACATCTGGGTAAAATCTATTATCGTAAGTAGTTTAATGTTCAATATCTAAGGTGTAAGTTTTGTGGTTAACACAAAATTGAACATGTTACTTTATCAACCTTAGGCCAAGGTACAGCGGATTTCTAATTACGGCAAATAGAGCCTTGCAAATCCCGATATTGTTCGAAGTTCCGAACTTGGTCTAACTTAATTAAGACACAATGATGTCCAATTTTACCCGTACCACGTTCTAGACAGAGAAAGTCTTGTGGAGTGAATTCCTAACTAAGTACCCGGTATCTATTAAACTAGACATAAATCTTATGCAGTTGCGACAATATCAGATATTTGAATAAATATAGAGTGGTACGTCTTAACTCGGTAGTGGGTAAATGTACGATAAAGCTCGGTAGATAACTCTAGTATTTGACGGACAGGTGTAATTAGCCTCTCTAGTCGCTACCGGCAAATGGAAGCGTGATGATAACGGCAGGAGTCAGAATAAACAACGATGCCCTTCGTGATTACATCTCATGCTTACCTAAGTGGTTAAGTGGGATTGCGAAATGGTGTAATGATACGGATAAATCCGTATTACTCTTACCGGTAATACCATTCGTTGAAAATGTTATGAATGGACACTACTTTATGAATGACGACGGTATTTTCTACATTGATTTTTATTATATTGATAATGGATTTCATTATCATATAACGATAAGATGTTATCAAACTATTAAGCATTTGATTTAAAAACAGAGTACGTTTTGTACCTAATTACTGTCACACCCTTTTTTTTAGCTACGCGAGTATTAAGATACTTATCATCAATTAACGGGAGTGTTATCTGAATTAAATGGTTCCCATCAATCATAACTTGGACATTATCAATCGACACGGAGGGCATACAAAGGCAGCCATGAGGATTTCCACACGTGTAAGTATGAATACGGAAGTGCGAAGAAAAACACCATGTAGGCACCTGGTTTTATTTGGTGGGAAATCGGCATATTCCCTTCCCAAGGATTATAAGAGTTCACGAATGAAGAGATTTAATAAAAATTGTGTATCTTTAGGTATGCCCAAGAAAGTGAAATTTTGCACCCTCACGCCCCTAGACGCCCTGGGCGTCGGGAATCCCAGGCCGATTCGCGGCTACCAAAGGCGCGGGATTGTGGACGGTGAACAACGGGTAGCTCGTTGTTCGATAAGGAACAGGCTCGGGTCGACGGCACGTTGTGTTCCACGCGAGCCTCAAAGAGATATCAGCACAACTGACGGGTTCCGCTAGAGGCGATGCCTACCAGGGCCACTGTAACCCTTTCAGACAGGGTTACCTGGCAACATACAGCCAACTGAAGGAACACGGGTGGGTTTTAGTCAGTAAGAATCTGACACGCCCTACTGCTCTGCCCAGAGCAGGAGAAGTCGACGTCATTTGATAATTTCCCAACCAAAAAAAAAGGTTGTGTGCCAACTTTGGGTTTCGTCTCGATGGGCCTCTTGGATGCAAAGAAGGTCGCAGTGATTTGAATAAAGTCTTAAAACTTAGTAAAAATGATGTACAAAGCGAGTATTTTCGTTCAATTTGACGTTACGTTTACTCTGCGCGTTCGTGCCAGGTTCACTGGTTAGGTCCACTAGGTCACTATACTCTTCGGGTACCAAAGATAAGCTTATATCTAGAATCGAGACTTGCTTAGGGAATAACAACTGATATCAACATTAATCGTTGATTCTAGTTGTAACTAAGTTAATGTAGACGTAATTTATATTGTGGTTTGTAGATAGAAGTAAAGCTTGCTCCGCTATTCACTACTTGCAATTTGTAAGAAGATATCTGATATAATTTATCGAGTATTCTAGATTACAGTAAGGAAAAAACTAGTTTTCATTAAAACGTTTATTTGTTATTCAAATCTCTCGTATCTCTAATCTATCAATCTGTCTAGCGTTTTCCCAACTGTGTTGGGGTCGGCTTCGAGTCTAACCGGATGCAGCTGAATACCAGTATTATACATGGAGCGACTGCCTATCAGATCTCCAAATCAGTAACTGGGTAATACGATACCCCTTGGTAAGACTGGCTGTCAGACTTTCGGGCCTCTGATAATCCGTAACGACTGTCAAAGATTTACGAATGACAGCCTGGACCAACGGCTTAACATGCTTTCCGAGGTACGGAGGAGTCTCGGTATGCAAAGATGGTCACCTATCCACGGACCAACCCCAGCAAAAGTAGTTTAACCTGATGAATTAATTCGTGCAGCTGTTATTACTTAGCCACAAGCTCCTCTATCTCTAATCTAGTAGTATTTAAATCTATGAAAGGAATAATCTCATGTAGAGGTTGTCAACTGATGGCTTTCAAACTCCTGACTCTTTCCAAACACTAGCAAATAAAGTGGTCATCAGTTGTAACGACTATTTGAGGATGCTGTCAGCACCAGCAAACAACTTTCACAAAAAATGCAATAGAAGTGGATATATTTAGTAACCTGTTCCGCTTAGCTATTTCTAAAGATTCTTAAAAAACCCTGAAAGTAATCGACACGTGTTTCACCTCTCAACGAGGTATCCTCAGGATGACGATTGACTTGTCGCGAACTTGAACACGGCGTGTTGCCACACATGTTACTAAATATATCCACTTCTATTACATTTTATAATGGATTTCCGCAAGGTCACGCCTGAATCAATTAACTATCTAAACTTTCACTAAGTTTTTTGCGAGTACTCCAGATGCTATGTTTGTAGAGGAGTCTACAAATATTAGGCAAATTGGTAATAATTATTATTGTAATAACAATATCAAATTACGGCCATAGAAAAAAATACATCTACTTCCAATAATGTTGCTTAGGGGACACTTCAAATTTCAAAGCCTTCCGAAACACGTGGTGCGAATTTTACCAAGCTAGGCAAAACGAATCGCAAGGTAGTGTGAAGACGTGAAAACTATGAGTTGACACTACAATTTGATAACCATTGACAACTACATAATTGAGGTTTTGTTTGTCCTTATAATTCATTATTTTTTATTACCATGTCGTTCAATGTCAAATTGGCAAAATTCAAGGTTGCAGTCTTATTCTGATATGTCAAGTAATTTATTAGATTGTTTTGTTACTCTTAGCACTTAATTTTTTTCTACTCATTATTTACTATTTATTTAAAAGTTTATAATGGATATTAGTCAACAGCCCTACAATCCTCCTTATTACAAAAGAGCCTTATCTCACTTCATTCATTGAGAGAGTGAAATAAGTTTATGAAATACTACCCACGACCCGCGGTTTGACCCGCATAACTCTTGATCTCGTGGTAATATTTGGATAAAAAGTAAGCTCCTAACCCAGGTCACTGTCTACCCATGTACCAAATTTCATCCAAATCCGTTCAGCCGTTTTGCCGTGAAAGCGTAACAAACAAACAAACTCATTTTCGCATTTATAATATTATAGTTACGACTACAATAATGAGATCTAGTCGAATACTACAGACACTATCATAACAACAAAACCCATGTCAACTTGTCCGATACGGTGAAAATTAGCACATTATTATAATAGAATTATTATGCAATCGGTTGGCAAACTGATAATGATGTTAGCCCAGTGCATTCCCCGCAGGTAATTAGCGTCACAAGCTTGTTAAGTTTATCGACGAAAATATGCGATTCACGTGTTTAGTATATGTTTACGAGTGTATAAACAGATATTACGTAGTAAATTCTTTCTTAATTCATGTATTTTAAGGAAAATAATTATGTGTAATTTTCTGACGAAGGAAACGATCGATCGATTTAATTTATCGATTTTAATATAATATTTAGTTTAAAGTTTTTCTGCATGCCATAACAATAATATTATTCAAACACAATGAGGTTTTTTTATGAAAAAATAAATGAAATGATTCGTACAATATTGGGGTATTCTGTAAGAAAAAGTTAATTTTAAGTCAGCTAGAAAAGTCGTGATTTTTAAGTAAAAAAATGCAGCAGTTTTCTTGTCCGCTAACTGCGGGCTCCAATCCGTTTTTCAAGCGTAGTGATTACAGTCATTTACCCTTTGAATGATTATTATTGTAACGATTTTTGCGATATTTATCAGCGAATTTTTTGTATTCACTTCTAATACTTAAAAAAAAAAATTCTTATATTTTTATTATGCCAAAGAAAAAACCTTATTAATTTTAAAGGTTTCCTTTTAAACTTTTATGCCATTTTCATTTTGATGTGTCAGTTCGCTCAAAAAGCGTATCTGCAGCGTGTCATTCCACGCTATTGCTCAAAGTCAACTCGGGGTAAGGGTTGCGCCATACAAGTAATAGGCAATATAGCCTGGCAAATTGCCACGACGATGTACTAGAATTTTTCAACTTTAACTTTACCATTTACCAAACATGGTCAAGTAGGTAGTTGTATTTTGGCACAAGTTGAAAATGCTTTTTAGCGTAAAATGGCGAGCAGTTTTTGGTAGAATTTATTAAATAAAGTATAAATATACTAGCGACCCGCCCCTGCTTTGCAAGGTTTTTAAGATTTGACAAAACATCTAGATTTCTTAATTATCTATAAGTTTAATATTAATGTATACGTATTACTGCCTCGTTGGCCTAGTGGTCGCAAGCGCTACTGCTAAGCATGAGGTCCTGGGTTCGATTCCCAGGTCGGGCAAATTGTTATTGGGTTTTTCTATATGAAATTTCTCAGTAGCAGCCTGGAGTCTGTATTTGTGCCCGGTTGATGGCAATAGGCTCGCCCCCTATTACATGGGACTTAAAACATAACTGGCAAAATGTGGGTGAAACTGCTACAGGGACACCTCTGCCCAACCCTTCGGGGAAACAAGGCGTGATGTTATGTATTATATATAAAAACCTTCCGGAATACATCCTCTAAATTATGATGAAAACCTAATCAAAATCCGTTGCGTATTTTAGAAGAACAACGCGGACTTACAGAAAAACGCGGAAAGCGACTTTGTTTTATAATAATGTTTTTATGTATAGATGTGTGGGTAGAAATTTGGTGGAACTGCCCACTATGTCGCATGATTTAAATTCCTCTTTTCAAGTTATTTTTTTAAAGCATTCGCGGTTTACACACATCGTAAATTATCTCTTGGTGAGTCATCCCTGTTTCTTATTGCTACATCACTTTGGTCTTAAAACATGAAAAGTAGAAAAAAGACAAATCTGATTAATGAGGTAATGATTAATTTTCTTTTGTAAAACATATCGAAATCCAAACAAAAACGTAGTCAAGAAAATAAATTGTAATTTACCATATTCACGAATCGTGGCGGTAGGCGAGCCATATGCGTGAAATAATACTTGTTATTTCATCGAAATGAAGTTTATTGATACGCCGCTCTTTGCGGTGACAACAAAGAAAAAGATTTCCCTTAAAAGGTTCAGCAAACAGTCGGTTGATTCGCCCATAAATCATGTGCTGTGTACCCACGGACGTAATAGGTACATTTTCACAGATACCGCGGATGTAAAGATTAATCTAGAAGTGGAATTTTTCACGCCTGTTTACAATGTGCACACATTGGAACATTAACGCCTTCTTGTAATTTATGATTCATAAGATCAGTGACTCTTAATTCGAGCCATGTTACTGTTGTTTCATATTCCATTGTGGGACTTTTACGACTTCATCAAGAAGCTTTTATTGAAGTTCAACAGACAAAATACAGTACATTTTAAATTAACGATGTTGTAAGTTTCCGGTTACATAAGTTTATAGCATGTCGCACATTTCGTTAATTATTTTTTCGTTGTTCATAATTATTAAGACTGACCTGTTTTGTATAAAATAATTATCCATTAATCGACCATATCATTAAGAGTAATTTTGCATAAAATTACATAATCTTAATTTCGGAGATGTCACCAATGACGATGATTGATAATGCATTATGTAAATTACACGATTCATAAGTACATTAAGAGTAACTTATATATTATTAAGTTACAATTACTATTATTATGTTTGTTCGTTCATAATAATATTATTTGCGTGTATCAGAATGTCAGAGGCGGCTTTTTGTGATCGATGACAAAAATATGTAAAAATATTTGTGGGGCTCAGTAGACAAATATTTATTTGGTCATGTTGAATGGAATATACACTATCTAAACGCTAAGGAATGAGAAAATAAAACAATAATACTGGGTTTTATTCTTCTATGAATGTGTTTCTTGTTTTGACTACAATATTATTCCACAAGACAATCACGCTCATTTAGTACCTAACAGATTTATATTTGTTGTTTGGTTTTGTTGTTGAAGAGCGTAGTTGCTTTCAGTATCTTCCAGTGAGAGCTATCTATGTGTAGTCCCACCGCCGTATACGGCAAGCGAGCACTGAACTCGAGACCTTGGTCAAAAATAGCCTAACGAATTTGACCAAAATTCGTTCGCGGCTTACTCTCTCTTGTACAATGGTGTATTTTTCTCACTACCTAATCTTACTCTGATTGAAAAGCTTTTCACGTACACGAAGCCACGTAGTTGCAAGCTATCAATAATGATTGTAAAGCCTCGTGCGGACGGGCGCGACGCGACTTTAACAAAACAAATTCTAAGAAAACTTTACGGTATAACAATTACCGGTGTCGCGCTAGTCTGCACGAGCCTTAATTGTAAAAAAGTGGTAGCACTACGGGAGTGCCGACAGAAGTGTAAATTTGAACAAGATCGCTTTGGTGGAAGAAAATACTTGTATAGAATATTGTTCTGTAACCTTATATAAATAAAGAACACAAAAGCGTTCACAAATAAAAAAAAAAATCTTCCGAAACCTGTAAGGTAAAAATATTTGCATAGAATATTGATCCGTAAAATAAACTAAATAAAGAGCACACTCGCGTTTAAAAAACCTTTTAAGTAAAAATACTCGCATAGAACATTGATCGGTAACATAATATAAATAAAGCACAATCGCGTCTACAAAACCTTTAAAGTAAAAATACTTGCATAGAACATTGATCCGTAACGTAATATAAATAAAGAGCACAATCGCGTTTACAAAAATGAGGTGTCATCGCGGTGTCGCGAAATCAATGGTTTAGTCCCATCTCAAAAATGCCCAACGTGCCTATAGAAGACTTCAAAAATGTCGTTGGTAGTGGTACGTATTTTCTTTTGTGCTAGTCACTGATAAATTGAGCGCCATTTTTAAGTCAAATGGAACATTTAATATATTCCCATTTTTAAATGTAGGTCTGTATTTATTCACTCCATCGGGGATTCAAACGATCTCATTTACATAAAGTTGCTTTTTGCGATTATCGCATAATAATATTGTTTGCCAACCTAAAAGGTTTATTTTTGCTTTAATGTGAATTCCACTAGAGCAAAAATATTTAAAAAAAAAATAAGTTCCCGCACGCTTCAGTGTCAATTTATCGTTTCAGAAAAAAATATTTATATATTTAAAAGAGTTTCCCTGGAGTTTTCTTTCCCGTTCTTCTCCATAGGAACCTACTACGCTTTGGAATGAGCAACTAGTTTCATTTTTCTGACTGATCGAACCTTTGACAATTCAAAATTGCCTGTTATTGGTTAATTTGAAAAAAATGCTTTGAGTTTGAGTCGGATCCTCATTTGTGAAGAGTTTGTCTAATTGTTAAAGAATTTAGGTCAGTAGCGAATTTAATCTTAAAGTCGGTTAAAATAATATGCATTTGAATAATTGATAAGACTAAATTATCAGATCATTAGGTCAAATTATTCCTAGTTCAAACGTTACGGTCGATCTTCCGATTTTATGAAGGTACCTAGACTGATTAGTTCATGGTACTATAAATACTAAACAAAATGTATCTAGCTAGTACGCCCCATTATCTTCAATTTATATTTTCTTACTCATACTAGAAGCCATCGAAAGTTAATAACTCAATCACCAAAATACGGTTACCTATCTAAAATAATAAACCTATATTTATTAATAAATACAAAGTGATACCATGACTTTCCTCGTTCATAAGCATTAAAAATAGATCATAGTATGAGATCAAATGATTTATTTGAGTAATTATGTGAATAACATCCGATAGGAATGTTAAGTAACCCCGCATGCGTGTGCGCAATGATTCAGACGATTATATTCGGTCAATGCGCTAACACTTGGCGCCAACCTACGGAGCATCATCGGAATTTTCATGTTGTAGTCATTGTGTAAACTTATAGCTCAATAATCCCTCAAATTGAATCAATTAACGTAGTAATTAATTATCGTGTATGAGCTTTTTGGCAGCTCAACAAATGTAATAAAATATTTCAATGCTAATACGTAAACTATTCACATAAACGTTTGTACTTATGCGAGTATTTCAATAGGTATAATGCTAAAGAATCTAATGAATACAACGTAACACTTCCATTAAATAATAATCATCGTTTATGATTGATTAAAAACTTATGTTGAATTAATCGACTCTTGCGCTTTTAAGTTTATTCATAACATCATGTCTGTATTCTCCTAAGGATTAAGTAGAGGTGTTACTTTTTTTATTGGGAGGGAAGTATCAAACAACTTCTCCCGCTCTGGGGGGAGCGGGAGGGCGTGTCAGACTCTTACTGACTAAAACCTACCTGTGTTCCTTCAGTTGCCATGTTGCCAGGAGGCACGGGATCCCTTTTGGACTTTCCCGCGACCCCGGCAGGCATTAGCCCTAGCGGACTCCGTCAGTTCTGCTGACATCTCTCTGAGGCGCGCGTGGAACACAATGCGCCGTCGACCAGGGCCTGGTCTTTAGGGGCGTGAGGGCGTGAAATTTGCCTCTCCCTCACGCGTTCCACCTCCTCCTTCACGAGCATAACTGCTTCGCAGAAGGAGAAGACGGCCTCCCATGCCCTCTTGCTCCGTACCATATTCTGGACTAGGGCCAGACGCGAGAGATCACCGCCGACGATCGCCTCCACGAGGACAAGGCGATGCTCTGTCCAAGCCAGGTAAACCTCCATCGTGTCCTCCGGGCGATCCACACAATGGTATCACCCGGGCTGGGTGGACCTGCGTCAGCCGGAAGGTGAGGACGTTGTGGCGCCTCTCTAGCCACTCCTCAAAGAGGGGACTTATCGCCGCAATTGTGGCGTGCCCAGACCTATAATACCTACATCTACATTTCGCCAGTTATGTTTGAGTCCCATGTAATAGAGGACGAGCCTATTGCCATCAACCGGGCACAAATCCAGCCTCTGGGCTGTTACTGAGAAATTGCAGATGGAGAAACCCAATAAAACGTTTCCCGACCCGGGAATAGAACCTCATGCTCAGCAGTCTGTAGCACTTACGACCACTAGGCCAACGAGGCAGTAAGTTGTTTTTTGAATCCTATACTATTAAACAAGCAATATTTGTACGTATTTATATATTTGTACTCACGTTCTCGAAATCGGCTCTAACGATTTCGATGAAAGTTGCAATATAGAGGTTTACGAGGGCGATAAATCGATCTAGCTAGGTATATCTTTTAGTATGAACTTCCCTGCACTATTAAATGAACATTATTTCCACCAGAGCAGAGCTCGGTCGCCTAGGTATTCTAAATGTAATTAATACCAGGACATTGTATTTAAGGCATTACTTAAAATGACATCTTTTCATGTTGAACCGCCGCATATTAATGTATAATATGAAGCAATTAATACTGAAGGGATCTGCGATTTCTTAGCTTATGATCTAATAATATTACACAACTGACATTCTGGCAATGCTATAAATTATCCATGATCCTACTTCATATTAATCTATAATATTATGAATCTACTTGGACATATTTAACGTCCATTGCTGGACATGTTTCTCTTAATAACCACTCAACTCAAACTCAGCATTTATTTCAATTATAAATTACCAATTACAGGCACTTTTGAAGCTAGTTGCCCATTCCAAAACGTAGATCTCTATGGAGAAGAACGGGCAAGAAACTCCAAGGACACTCTTTTAAATCAAGATTTTACTAAATCCTGGGTACATTATTCTTGTTGCTTATATACGTGAGAACAACACAAGATTTACCGGTACTTCCATACCCACGATATTTCCATAATCACTTTTTGGTAGATTTTTTAATCTTCTAATATTGGTGAGTACAGTTGTTAACCCGCCTTTGCAGCTTTGGTGGACGTCACGTAGACACCCGTGTAGACACCGCGTTGTCAACGCGTAGACGCCGCGTCTACGTTAGACGTGAACTGGGAAGGGTGCCTTGATATTGCTGTTCATACTCTTGAAATAATCGCGTGGTCTCTCAAACCTTCTAGGTTGTGGTATGATAATAATAATAATACCAACCTATTATTATCCCACTGTTGAGCATCTTCTCATACGGAAAAGGCACGAGCCTGTGGTATATACACAACAAGTTTGTGGTATATTGTGGAATGTGATTTCTTCAGTATGAAAATAAACAAAATGAAACTGTAAATTAATAAAGTGATTTACTCAAATATATGATAGTTTCAGTGTCAGCAGAACACGGTAAATATTTTGGCATACCTGTGATATCAATCCGACTAATGAGACACCACTATGTACATTCCGAGGCATTTTGTTATCTAATCAAATTATGCATTTGTCATACATTGCAAATAACTAAATGTAACGAACTAGTTATTGTGCTAACACGAAGAGCGACGGTTTAGAGGTAAAATGAGGCTATTTGTGTACATTAAATGTTAGATGTGCTATCGCTTTATATCAAGAAATCGTTTCAAATCTCACAAGGATTTTAATATAATGTTTTTGTAGATATTGAAGTGATTACGATAGCTATGGTGGTTACTCCCAATAGGTAACTACGTAATTTATTTGTCAGGCGGTTTACTTGTTTTTCTTGAAATAGATTTTTTGGACAGAAAATATGTCTTGTTGTCTAACAAAGATGATCAATGGGCCAAATTTATGACCCGTTTAATGGGAAACGACATCGTGGCAGGCCCAGACGGAGATTGCGGAATGAGGTGGACTCGTTTACTAAAGATTTGTCCTTAGAAGCTCTGGACAGAAAGAGGCGGAAAGAGAGAAGGGGGGCCTTTGCCCAGCAGTTGGATAGTAAAAACTAATAAAAAAAAACGAAGGATAAGGCAGAGATGAATTTACAAAACAATAATAGAGGAAGAACCTATAACTTATCCGGCCACAAATCCAGAATCCGGGCTATTTGGTACAGAAAATTACCCAATGGAAAAATCTACGAGAAATTACCCGACTAGAGAACCACTGAACCATAGAAGCAATAATTTAACCTTAAATAAGAAAATCATTATCACCATTCTCCTTTCAAGAACGGTTACAAATCCAAGATCTGACTGCAACCTCTTATACAGATCTGCGTGGTAGCAATAAAACTATAGTTCAAAGGGCCTGACATTCAACGACATAATTGTACATATTTCAATAAATATCAATTTAAACATTTAAAGATGTTCTACAAATCAATCTATGGTACTCCAGAGAGCCATTAAACTTTTATTACGTAGCTATCCGTATTCCCACACGATGAAAGGGTGTCATGTTTTAGAGGCGAAGTTGGCAGAAGAAAGAATGTTACCGAAGCACGTAGAACATTTATTGTCTTTCAAGACCTCTTCAGTTTTTATGGACACTATTTTGCTGAACAGATAAACTGAATTTTTCGGTTAGTTCTGCACGTGTGGGGTTGTTTTGTTACGGGTTTATTTAGAAGGCATTTGGGGTAACATGTATTCGATTTTTATACCTTTTTCAGGCCGCATAAGAGTATCTAAGTTTTAAATATGGATTCGGTTATTTTTGTCATTATGTTCCAGTTCTAAAAGTTAAGTATTACGGCTGATACAAAAGTTTTACGCGAGCCATCCACCAAGATATAGGTACTTGTGCGTCCACATGTATGAAAAACTGGCAAGCTAAACTAAACTAACTGCAAACTAATTTAGTTTAGCTGGCGGTGGACGGATCGCTTACCTTTGTTATTAGCCTGAAAGGCTCGAAGCGTATTCTTAAAAAAAAATCTTTGTAACCTTTTCTAATTCTTGTAGGTAATGGTACAAGTTAGAGTGAAAACCACAAACACTCAAGCAGGTACAAGTACAGTAGAATAGCAACAGCAATAAACCATTATTTGTACACTCATACGCAGATAACAAGTGCTTACAATCTCAATTGGTGTATTGTTGTATTAAGATTGACAGCTGTCAAATTACAAGATAAGTATCGACTTAAACATTCACTTTGTCTGTGCCACGATCAGAGGCTGTTACGAATTACATTAATCAAAATCAAATCGTGTTTAAACTTGTGCCATTTGTCGGGATCGTGTTATATTATTTTTGTAAATGATCAGTGACAGATTAATTGATTTTCTTTTATTTTGATTTGCACCTTTGTGTTTTTGTGCTTTTAGCGCGATCTGTTGAGAATATAGCGAAGCAGGGTTAAATTTTAGGTTCGATACTCTTGCTCTAAGTAAGACAAGATATTTCTGAGGAGTAATATCTTGTCTTACTTAGAGCAGAAGAAAGAAGAAAATCCAAGAAATGGCTTCGAATCGCCTTCTGTCCTTGCCTTTAATAAAGATAAAAGGAGAGAAAATAATTGTATAAGTAGCTACGCAGTAGTTACTGTGTATTTCATTTATTTGTAAAGTCAGACATTCTTTCTTCTTTGTAGCATTATGCTGAGATAGGGGCCGTTTTGGCCTCGCACAGGTCTTCTTTTTGGTTACATTTTTTTTTTTATTTAAATGTTTTTCTGAATATGTTATTGGTTGTATAATTTTCTTAGTGTTAATGTTGTAGTTCCTCTGCGTGTCCCAAATAAAAATATTTTCTTTCTTTCTTTCTTTCTTTCACACCTGTATGAAATTACGTCAAATTGACATGGTGTGTTATCTTGATAAACAATTCATTTTCCTGAGCGTATTTACGTATATTTAGTTCTTAAGGGCAAACGCGGTAACACGTTTATTCCATACAAACGTATTTCTCTGTTTTCACACTAGAGCAGATATTTTTTTACGATACCACATGTTAGTTTGTTTGTTTGGTTTCTTTGCCAATATTTTTTTCTCGAATTCAATTAAGTACCTGATTGATTGTAAGATTTTATTTAAGATTTATCATCTATGGTGATAAAAAATTACTTACATGGAATTAAGTAGGTACGCCAAAAACAAAAAATAGGGACATGGCAGTGGTAGATATACATTATATCGTAGAAAAATATTTGCTCTAATATCATTAACCAGGGAGAAAACGGAGGAATACGTTTGTATGGAATAAACGCCAATGAGTACGTGAGAGTACAGGAACTTTTAATTACAATTTACTATTAAAAATGACGTATTGATCAGAACAATAAATACTCTCAAAATAAATTGTAATTAAATTTGTGTCAAAATAAATTGTAATTTATTTTGACATCAACCTCGGAACAGCACCCGTTACTGAGCATTGGGTATGTCCTGAGACCATACCCAATACAGTGTCGATCTCCTAAAACCGCTTATTTACAGTCGCTTGCAAATAAATAACGTTTACATTATCGCTGTGTCGAAAAGCGGTAGCACGAATAAACTGTACAAATAATAATAATCCGGTTTTAAATCAGAGTTAAGTAGTATTTACGATGTTCAGAACTTAGGCACCTTCCCTATTCCATCAGTTTACTTTATATACAGCGTGACTTGTAATTAGACGTATTCCTTTTAGGATGTTTCCCTATTCTTACAATTTACTTTGTATATATACTATAAAGCTGAAGAGTTTGTTTGAATTAACGCGCTAATCTCTGCAATTACGAGTCGGGTTTAAATAAATCTTTTTGTATTTGATCGATCCGAATCCGATCCGTATCCGAATTCAAGATCCGAGTTCAATCCGAATTGGTAATGTTCTAAATTTGGACGGACAGAGTTCGGATCTAGTGCGCGCAACCCTTCATAAAAATAGTACTATGGCTACTTCGGACCGACATTTCTCGGATTTGGATCAGACGTAGTGCGTAACCGCTCTAAGGATCCGAGCAAAATGAAAAAAAAAAAAAAAGTCGAATGAACGCTAAGCGAAAACAAAGTAATAGCGCGGGCTGGCGATGGGACGCGACGCGGTTTGTCAGGGCAACAAGAAATTTCTCGCGGACGAAATCGCTGGCAGAAGATATACACGTAAATGCAAAATAACGCACACCACGTATTTCGCAATGTTTGACTCGTTTAAGTACAAACGGCGCTAGAGGCCTGCGATAATCTCTCAAATTAAGTGATCAGTGTTCTGTTGTACTGTAATTTTGTAATCTATAATGTATCTTGCATTGCTTATTCGATATTCCCCATTCATGCGGTGGATTTAGCTGAGGTATAATTTATGCGAAACATAAACCGTTGAGTTGATTCGTATAGAAATGTGAATCAAAGTCGTGCGTAACGTGAGCGATATGACGCATTTTACAGGACACATAAACAGTTTCTGAGGGAATTTTTAAAATACATTCAGGCGGCACGGCTTCAATAAATACCGTTTCGCACTAAACCATGATATTTCCGACTGTTAAAAGTGTTAAAACGGCAATTCAAAATATTTTGCATTCTTTCGAGATTACGATTGTGTTTATACCGCATTTCTGGAGTATTTGTTTTAGTGTGGAATCTCACGGAAATTGTACGCTGACGTCAAAATTACCTACGATGCTCTGCAGGTGTATTCTGAGAAAAAGCATTAGCACCAGCATTTTGATGCCCGTGACTTTGTTAGCGTTAACCCACTTCTGTCTAACACGGTTCCCGCACTTCCCGCTAAGTACATAAGCCTTCCAAAGTTGGAAAATGTATTCGAATGCTTATTTGGTTTTAGTGCCGAAAGCAGAAACAGAAATTTCCTTCATTAGCTCTGTTTACGCAATGCTCTATTTTGATTTACGACAATAGCCGTAATTGGAACTCATTGATGGGAAAACACACACGTTAGACAGTTAAAATGATGAAATGGTCATTGTATTTTATGTTTCCTCTAAAAAAAAAAACATAACAAAATATGAATGTTGGAAAATAAACCACTTTTGTTGAAATATTATGAAATAATAAGCATGGGAAACTGAACATGAAATATTCTCATAATAATGTTTTGTGTAAGTATTTCTCGCAAAACAAGATATACTTAGTTATTTTGTTGATAATAATAAACGTACTTCTCCATAATGATGATACCTGTACAAACCTATTTACAGAAAAATAAAATCATTTAATTTTATTTCAGCATTTCATTAAGCTTACTTGGTATTTGGTAAGAGATCATCTAGATAAAATTGACGTAATTTCTCAGGAGTCCGATTACAGAACACTCAATTTATTGAAAGTCTTATCTGCCATTGGTACTGGACTTAAATCTATACATGACATTAACAGAACATCATGCCTGTAATCCCCGATGGGTTAGGTAGAGGTTTACCTTGAGTTATTTAAACGTACTTCATATATGGCATCCGACATGAGAATCCTATGCAAATATCAAAAATGTTCACGTAATTTGACATTTTATATTTTTATTTCATACATTTTAAAATATAAAATGTCAAATTACTGGTAAATGGCATTGATGACCCATCAAGGGTAATTTGGTTGCAAATGACCTCTCCTACCCTCCCCTTAACGGATTGCTGATGTTTGACCAATAACGCTGTATATATAGTCTGGATTTGTGCCCGATTGATGGCAATAGACTCGCCACATGGGACTTAAACATAACTGGCGAAATGTGTACTATAGGTACACTCTGCATTTACCTTCAGGGATTAGAGGCGTGATGTTATTTTATATCTATATTTGTACGTACTACAAATTAAATTCGATTTTGGTGTCTGTCTGTGAGACCGCCTGGCCTTGTTCTTCTAAATTACGCAACGGAGTTTGATGCGGTTTTTACGATAATTTATAGAATTTAATCCTGAAGGTTTAAAAATACATACACAATCGGCCTATTATATTCACACTGTTAGAACACAGGCCTCCTCTCTCTGAAGGGGAGTTACACATTATAAATAAATATTGATATTTTGTCAGGTAAAAACCGTGCGTTTAGAATTATTATATATACCTTAAAACTTATACATTAACGTTGCTTTCCTAAATTTAAACCAAAAAGTGGAATCTTTCAACAAACTTGGCATATATTATTACCTATCATTCAATTCAGGCTAGGGTTCAGTTTGGTTAACCGTTGACGCAAACATCATGTGGGTTACACACGGACCCCATTTCCTTTAGTTGACTTAGGACGTGTGTGATGACAGGTGACATTCAAAGGGATGATCATGATTTTCTTTCATTTCCTGATAGGAACATTATATTCGAGGTTAGTGGGTTTATATGTGAAATAAGTAGGATTTAGAGTATGTCTATTTTAAGATGTTTTTTCACTGTGTCGAACACGAGAGATCGCGATTTATTTTTTTGTTGTTGTCTAACATGTACTGTCCAAATGTAGGGCAAAGTGGTTCTCTAACAGGCTTTCTTTGTAGGACTACCCCTTACCAGATGTAGGTATCAAGAAGCCAACTGTAGAAGTCATTATATTGTCTAAGGGTAAATTGTGATACCAATGTAGATACGTTGCGGCACAGTACTGATATGGACAGTATGGAAACTGGGCCTATTTGTTGAAATAGTAACCTACCCTCCATTTATTAGAAGATCGCGGTGACTACTCGTCTCGACACGGCACACGTAACTGATAGCACCGCGACAATCGCTTGGGATCTCGTCAATGAGCACGTCTGTGTGAGTGTACCGTTTCGATCGTTTACTACGTAGTTTCTGTACTGTTCATATTTTTATACTGTGGTTGTGGTGAGCAGATTATCACGCCTTACATAGCTTTTTTCTTATTCTCTTTTTTGTTTTTAAAGCTTTACCTAAATGCTTATTTGTTAAATGTGTTTTTCGGTCTCAAACATTTTAAACTATGAATGTTAGTCAACAGTTTCAGAATACAACTAAAACATGTAACAATGTCAGTTTTAACGGTCAGTGCTACTGTCGGCCAATAATGATTGATAGGCGTTTTAGCTTGAGTAATGTTCAGTATTTGACTAAACTGCTGTCCAGCTGCTCGTAAGGCGACAACCTTCAAGTTTCGTGTTGAAATAAGTGTTTTTATTGACGTTTTAAAAGGCACATAAATCCGCTTTCTCGATGTAATATTTCGGAAAAAGTATATTGATTGATTTGGTCTAAAGAGGTCCTCTTTCTTTACTAATATTTCTTTACAGTTTTCGATCTATCTTTTAGAGTACGATACTACTTAAATGTTTTTTCTGAGGGATGGTATTAAAGCGAAATCGATAGTATGAATGCACTTGATAAATCGTCTTTTTCTAAGAATCCGTAAACGTTTATATTGAACTGAAAACTCGCTATTGCGCAACGAAAGATACAGTCTCAATTGCCATTAAGTAGGTTACTATTATTATTTCCATGAAAACCTTTAATAATGCAAGTAACAAAAATAATAAGGTATTTAATAGATTTCTTGCGAAAATCTTCGCAGTAATAACACGTTCACATAAAAGAGACTTGAATGTTATAAAGCAAGGTGTGGTTTATAGAAAATTAGGTGAAATAAAATAAGCTTTTTACACCGATAATTCTATGAAATTATCTTGTTTCAGTAATCATAAATTTTATGGTCAATTCTCGTCATAATATGCGGTCTTGTGCACAGCATTAACTTCATTGTGGCATTTTTACTCTTGATAGAGAACCATTTTATAGATATCGTAAACCATTACGACAAAATTGAGAGTTAAATTGAAATGGAATTCATATTAAATTATATTAAGAACCCATATATTATTAAAAAAAAGGTCATAAAATGATAATATTAAAGAACGTTTTTGTTTACGCATAGTTTGCTGTCAGTATATATTTTGCTAAGAGCTCATTTTATTGCCAATAAATAACTTTACAAAAAGCTCCAACAATAAATGTTGCCTCAACAAATTAAAACATTTGAGAGAAAAACCGCAGACCGTCTCTGTATCAGCAGCTAATTACTTTATCATTTAATTTTCCTAGGTTTTCATGTTTTCAAAATCTCACTCTCTTGCACAGAGTAATTACGTTATAAGGATTATTTTAGTGATACTGCAATTCAAATGTTGGGAAGCTTTTATTATTCCTAGCATGTGTTTATCTAAATAATTGCAGATCATGTCGTTACGCTTACTCTATAGTTTAACATAATGAGATAGCATTCACAAGATTGTTTGAAAGATATACACTATGTTTAGTCTGTGTATTTCTTGGCAACCTGCGGTATTTTACAACTAAGTAAATAATGCGTGTACCTATCTATTGGTACTTATTGCTTTAATAATAATGTTTATCGAACAAAAAATCGAGTTGCTGTAATCACGAGGGGTCGTTGACTCATGCATTTTGTTTTCGTTTCTTTCCGCGTAAAACAACTGAATGTGTACTGTTATTTTAAAATTTGAACGAGTTCAAGATGTGAATCCGCGGTGCTTAAAAACAAGTGGGTTTTTTTTCGAGTTAGGTGCAGTAATTTGAGCGAAATTCGAAATTAACTTTCAGAATATCCTCCTCTCTACGTGATCGTCTCGTAGAAACATAGTAAAAGGTAGATTTTCTTTTGTACAGAGTTATTTCCTCAAGGGCGCTGGAGGAACGCAAGAATGCTCTATTGTTAGAAGTTCGCTTCATCGTGGAATTTTAATTGTTGCCACTAAACTGATTTAGAACAAAACAATCAGTTGGGCGTCCATCAAATGGTCGCTGGACAAGCGTGGCGTTGGATCTCCTTGCGATGTCACTCAGGCTGGAGGGCGTCTATTTTCATTTGTGTTGTGATCACCGATATTTTAGTTTATGCTTTATCAATATTGTTATTTAACTAAATAGAGAGTTAGGTAGTGTGGTGGTAGTTTCCAGAGTGCTATATTTCCAATAATCTTATAAAGGCAGCTGAGACGTACTGTACTTATGCAAAAAGCGAAAGACCGGGTACTTGTTGAAATACAGTGAAATTCTGCAAAAAGACTAAGTTGATTTATTGATTGATTTTCCCAATTCTGTATATATACATACATAAACTCACGCCTTCTTCCCATGGGGGTAGGAAGAAACTACAGAACGCCACCTGCTACGATCCTTACATACTCCTTTTGCCTCGTTTACGTTCATACATCTGGTCATACACTCCCGCCGGTTGCGAGTACTACGTACTTGGCCTTTCTGAAGAACATCACCAATAAGGTCAGTATATGTCCTTCTAGGGCGTCCCCGAACGGCCTTTCCCTTCACATCAGCCAATTCTGTATTTAGCGTTGAAATTGGGTACCTATCTTATTATCCCTATATCCAGTTTCCATGTCTGCAATGTTTTCATCTACCTACCTCATCATCTGCCTAGCCTTTTCCCAACTATTATATGTTGGGGTCGGCTTTTAGTCTAACCGAATGCAACTGAATACCAGTATTTTAGATGGAGCGATTGCCTATCTGACCTCCTCAACCTTAACACGATGATGCCCTTTGGTAAGACTGGTTGTCAGACTTTTAGACTTCTGACTACCCGTAAAGATCTACAAATGACAGCCGGGACCAACGGCTTAACGTGCTCTCCGAGGCATTGAGGGGTTGTGGTATGTAAAGATGGTCACCCATCCACGGACTAACCGCGGCAAGGCTAGCTTAACCTGATCGATTGACAGGTGCGGCTGTTATTACTTAGCCATAAGCCCCTTCATTCATCTACCTACCTATTGAACCTTTATTTAAATCTCCACATAATAGGTACCATCCGCATACTGTACCTAAAACAACTATTATTGACGCAGAACCTCCGTCTACTTGGCTCCTAATGGTCACCTAACGGGCCGAGTTAGGTACTTCCAAACACGTACAAGTTAGTAGATACTAAGTGCATAATGTTGTGTTCAGAATCGCCCCCGGCCAGGTGAAGGTTCGACTCGGTACGAATACTTGTAATTTACCAATTAGTTACTCTGATCGGACAATCACGTTTTAAGCTTACGCCCTCTGACTATTATCATTTGAGACGACTAGTGATTGAACGCGGGACGCGTTGCCTTTAGGTTTTTCAGTGACAAGTTTTCATGTTTCTGATTAAATGCTATCTACATAGTTGCCGACGATCGTTCAAGGTTTCAAACATCAAATAACCAAAATAAAAAAGAAATTAAAAAAAAAAAAAAAACAACTGCCCAGCCAAAAAACGAACTAAAAAGTAATAAAAAACTAGTTGTATTAGTTAATCTCTATATGCAAAGTGAAAGATCACTATTTACTCGCTGACTAAACAGATAAATAAAATTGTTATTCCTGTCGGGGGCCCGTTGTGTCAACGGTGTGGAATACTTTTTATCATCTAAGAGGTCCCCCGACTGCAATGACAATTTTATTTATGTTTTTAGTCCTGCGCAATCTTGTTTAATTTATTTATAGTGTATGTTACTCGGAGTGATGTAAGGATTATAACGATCCTCCATACATCCAAATCTATTCAGGCATAAAAGAGTTATGGTGGAACAAAGAAACTCACATACATACTGACATGAACCCTAAAAACATTACACTCTTTTTTGAGCAGTCGTTTAGTACTTTTACGCTAGTTTTTATATTAATAGATAGAGAAGAAATCAACTATGCAGGTCACTAAAAATATACCTGAACAGAAGTTTCTTTTTTCTGCCTCTTTAGTCCAGTGGTCGCAAGCGCGTTAGTGCTGAGAATGAAGAACAGGGTGTGATATCGGGTTTTTCCATCAGGAATTTCTCAGTAGCAACCTGGAGTCTGGATTTGTGCCCGGTTGGAGCCAATAGGCTCGCCCCCTATTACATGAGACTTAAACATAATTGGCGAATTGTGGGTGCACTATAAGGTACACCTCTGCTTAACCCATCGGGTATTACATCCGTGATGTTAAGTTTCTTTTTACCATAAAAACGTTTTTTTTTTAATAATTAATACTTCTAATAATTAATAATGCCTACAGACAAACCAATCTTTTATTATGATACCTGATAGATTTATATAACTGACAAGCCTTAAAATTGGCGCTAGCTAAATTACTAGACGGAATAACAGTTAAGTGGTACATTAGGGTTACTAGTAATTCTAGTTACTACTACACTTTACGATAAATGTCGATACTTCTAATGGTTTGAAAGGGATGTTTTGCAATGGAGTTGTTTGTTGTGTCATGCATAAATAATAAATTGAATTAGAGCAGGTAGCCACACATCGCGTGTGATAAAACCGGGCACAATTGTTCTGGTTATCCTTTGTGTTCAGTCCTGAAAGTCCCTTTAAGGGACCCACAGGAATCTGAAGAAAGGTCACATACCAAGTGGCTTAATTCATACGAGAACCACAAGCATGTAGGGTAGTCCTATATGATAAAATAAGGCGATGGTATATTTAGATTTATGTTATACTAGTTGCGCCCCGCGGTTTCACTCGCATAAGTCCCGATACTGTGGGAATTTCTGGATAAAAATTATCCTATGTAATGAAAAATCCCAGGTCATGGTCTATCGACATGATTATCCGACAAATTTCATCCAAATCTGTTCAGCCGTTTTAGCGTGAAAGCGTAACAAATAAACAAACTCACTTTCGCATTTATAATATTAATATTATATACTTAGGATAGTTAGGATTTTTTTTAAGTGAAAATTTCTTTTGGCGCGTTGGGCATTTTTGAGATGGGACTAAACCATTGATTTCGCGACACCGTGATGACACCATCTTTTGACCATTAAAAAGACATCAACGCGTTGATTGTCTCGGTGCGTGGAGTAAAATATATCAACGCGTTGATTACCGCGGTGCCGATTTTTTCAAGTTTTCACTTCTGTTGGCACTACCGGAGTGCCACTGTTTTTTTTTTTTAATATTTTATCTTCCTACCTACTTTTACTCGAACCCAAGAAAATGTCTTCATTAACTCTGATATAAAGCATTCTATGATAATGTATAAGCGATAATTATGTTATTATGGTAATCCAAGACATTGATTATTATTTATATGCCAGATTGCATACACACATTACATAACCTTTCAACTATTTATGCGTAAATAAAAATATTTTCACAAAGTTCCATATTTAATTTCGTATTATAATAATAATAGGGATTTACTCATGCAATGCTGAATAAAGGGCTTACCCCACGTCGGCCACAAAGAACGTCCGCAGAAGGAAATTGCTATAATTACCATATTCCGGCTCATCCACCTGTTATAATCCCTTACTCGCCCTTTACAACAAGTATTTTGGGGATTCTATTCTTAGCTGGGTAGAAGCTAAGCTTTCAGTGTTTTGAATTTTTCATAATAATAAAAATAAAGTGTTACAAAAAATAATTACCACCAATCACCACCATTAATTTTTAGTGATTGCGACATAGTATCGAATAGGGAGAAACTAGAATTCATCGATGAAACTGTTTTCTTGGGGATCACGTTCGACTCAGGCTGCAATGGAGTCCTCATTTAACATCTCTTGCAGGAGGGCTAAGTTCAGCAGCATATGCTTTGAGAAAAATCCGTCAATTTACTTATGTAGATACCGCGAGGCTTGTCGATTTCAGTTACTTTCATAGTATCATGTCTTACGATATTTTACTATGGGGTCGGGCTGCAGATATTGAGTCTATTTTTATTCTGCAGAAAAGAGCCAACAGAGCAATAAATGGCCTCTGCAGACGCGATTCTCCAAGGGAACTGTTTAAAGATATTAACATCATGACGGTACCTTGTCAATATATCTATAAAAACATCATTTGCGTAGGTAAGGAAAAATCTGTCTTTTCATTAAAAGAGGTGATATACACAATTATAGGACTAGAAATAGGGTCCAATAAGTTCAACTGGGTTTCATACTGGCTAAAGTAGACTCATCTCTTCAGTTACTAAACTACTGGAACTAATGTTTAGTTATATAAAATGCACACTATGCTGCCAAGCATATTATAAGTTGGGGGATTACATCGCTGACAAAATTGCTTGAATCAGCGCTGGTCCAGCTCCTCAAGCGCGCATAAAAAATATTGTTGGAGCTGCTAAAGATTGTAAAACTATGTTTACCTTGTATAAATTTAATCTCTTAGTATTATATAATTGCATAGCACATATGTGAGCACTATGTATCTACTGTAAAGCTACCATTTACTGGGTAAGTCTTTCATTGCTTGAATCATGCCCTGGCGGCTGAGAGTATGTCATGCTTACTCAAATGTCTCGCTGGTGGTGGCGTGCGTGTTGGATCATTATGTTCCCTTCAAAATGGTTGAGCTGAATGGTGCTGATCCATGCGTCATGTTCGTGAACGGGCGCCGTCAGTAGGGACTGGTCATCTCTTAGCAGCCACGGCTTTTTTAAAATATTTAAATTACGGACGCTTTTAACATGCACGTCTTTCTACATTGTTCTCACATTTATAATTTCAACATGAATGATGTAACCAATATTTCTTACAATATTCTGATTTAAAAGCGTGTCCGTGGAGTTTTTTGCCGTAATTGGTTTATTTGACATAAATGCTTTGAGTTGGAGTTTTTCTAATTATGTTCTTATTATGTTGATAAGCAATTCTATTGCTCTTGTATGAAATACTGAAGTCATAACAAAGATTTCTAAAAGTAGGTACTCATTGTGTAAAAATGGTTTTTCCTATGATTTTCCCTATACTTATTTATTTTTCAAACATCCAGCCATCTTAAAAATTATCAGCTTGAGGTTCATCATCACTTCAGCCGAAACACGTCCACTGCTGGACATAGGCCACCCTCCCCCAAAGCGTCGCCACATCGACCATAGTCTAAGTCCACATAATATGTAGGCACTTCAAAGGAACGCAATGACACAAAGAAGGATGGACGTCGAATGTCTCATCTATCAAACCTTTTATTAATTAATAACCGCGTGACTTAAATAATCTAATTTATTAAACTCTTCGCTCATTCTTTCTAATAGATTCGATATTTGTCCTTGACTTTCATGGTGGTGACGTAACCAGAATGTTATATTTACAAATTAGGTAGTCGCTATGTGGTTACTGTAGGTTTGAAATATTTGAGGGGCAACAGTCATTTGTTTTTAAGTAGGTACATAATTATGGCTACATTAGGAATGTCGTAGTAATTTTGTATGTGACTTCATTAAATGGTTTCTAGTTATATACGAATTTGTGGACAGTGACGGCTTTTTTAAGATAAAATGGTCAGTAGTTTTTTCGTCACACACAAAAAAAAAAATGTAACACCATGAACTAGCCGTTTTATGCGTCTTTTATTTATTTATTTAATTATTTATGTACACACCTTAAAATATATATAGATACAACATCAATATAATTTGAGTACAAAGGTACTGATTATTTCTTTAGAAATTTTTTCCAGCAGACCTGCGAAAGGAGAAATGAGAAAGAAATGTAGACAATAGTGTGTGAGAACACGAAGAGAAAATATGAATATGTGCAGTCTTAAAACTAAAATATTAAATATACCTACACGTATAACGCAAACAATATTGAAATGGGTACATAAATACATTCATAAATTGAGCTTAACTATATAAAGATATCTATATGTATATAAATACTCACAGTTGAGAGGAAAGGAAAAGCTCTTTTACTCGATATTTGAATAGAGAAACAGTTTTTAAATCAAGAATGCTAATTTTAATAATATGTCTTTTGGCGCTAAATCAATTGAAATTCGTTTTGTCTCAATCACTAATTCCTTAGATTTTTACTAATTGGTATGTCAAAGATAATGAATGAAAAATGTGTCCCTAATTGAGTACATTTTCTTTGTTGGATTATGATGACCTAACTTCCGAGAACGGAGCACTGAAGCGTGTTAAGTAGACCGCATATGACACGGGAGGAGATACCATTAATTAATTTATGTTCTAGAGTTTAACAATGTTATCGATCGAGCTGGGAGTATCACGTCATGTCTGTGAGGATATTAATTTAGCGAAGGTCAATCAGCGGGAGTGGGTCAACCTGGGGTGGAAGAAAAATTGAACTGTTGATGTATAAGGTAAATAGGACAAGAGACTTAATAAATTGTACTGTTTTCAAAATTACCTGGATAAAGTTCAGCACCTTAATTATGTCTTTTCATTATTTTCGTTTCGATCTTTTTTTTGTTTTATTATTGTTTGAGCCCAATAGGAGGCCACTGACAAGGCATTATTTAGGTCATCAAAGGTGCAATTGAAGGGCCCCTTAGGCTCAAGCAAGTGGGACATGGTCTGTCTGATCATAAACACTGCACTCGCACTGGGTATTTTTTTGATTTTTTAGTAATCTGTAATAGTCAATTAGTAAAAGGTCAGTAATAGTAATTTATAACGTAACACACTCAAAATAAAAAAAAGTTATGCATCGGTATAGTTCGTTCCAGCAGGTAAATAGTGCCTTGATTTAGATGTCGAAAAGACAGATTTTCCGAACTTATCAATGATTAGGTACAAGTCGTGCCATTAAAGATGAGACGTGACGCACCACGTGGTTTGACTTGCGCAGTAGACGATTTATGGGTCTTTTTAGCGGTATGAGGTCCCCGCTGGGGCGTCATCGGGGCGGGGAGGCGCGGTCAAGTCCCAACTTTAATGGCACGACCTGTACATGACATTGTGCTGTCAAAAATTTACTGCAGAACGTGTAGTAGGAACAAAGATGACCTTTAATATCTACAGTAGGAACACTTATATATATCTAAGGGTGTCTACACACCAAGGCCGGCCAATAACCCAGCTCGGGTTAGCTGGCAGGCTCATTTTAAACAAAAATTGTAAGTCTGACAAAATTCTGAAGCCGGGCTAACCCGCCAGCACGCAGGTTAGCCCTTCTTCACACCAGCAGAAAGAAACCTTTGGTGTGTCGATACCTTTTTCACAAACATCAAAGCTTTCGAAAAGTATTTATACGCGTACATAACAACAAGTACTATAAATATAGTAACTCTGATTCGTACTCTCACGGAAGGAAAACCATAGTTTGATGCGTCACACTATGGTTAACCATAATCAAGTTTTGAACGGATTTTACAGCTAGTGTTTTCGGTTTAGTCATAACCATGACATTGTCCTTAGAACTAAAAATACTTATTAGTCATTATGAAATTATGTAACAGCCTAGTCCTGACACAATACTAGATAAATAAAAAAATCTGTCATGATTTTTTAAAATGAAATCTTTGTATTTAAATGAATATGATACGTACTCATCTCTTTAAAATATTCTTCAGCCACTGAAATCTAAATTTAACTAAGATTAATTTGATCAACGGTTTCTTAAGTTACACAAATATTATTCAGATAGATTGAATTTCATATTATGTCATCTTTGGGCTCAACTTATTATTTTCTAAAGATTTTTAATATTATTACCTTCAAAATCAAACAAAATCTCGTTGGGACGACAGTTAGTTTATACTAATATTTCACAAAAATGTACGTTATATATATTATTAAGTGCATAGGTACATTTTGTTCATGGAAATAGTTAATTTAAATTAAAGGCTTTAGCAAGAACATATTCAAGGCTCACGTACTTTCTCCATCATAAACATGTAAGCTTGTAAACGCAACCCCTTTACATTTGTCATTGTTAATTGGCAATGTAAATAAAGCATTTAATTTAACTCTAATAAATACGACGTTTACGAGTCCACGTGCCTCATTTATAACAGTTCGAACGAGAGTGCCTTGAAGGTGTGTTTAGATCAAATGGATCCACAATAAGAATAAGAACTCGTAGATAAATATTGTCTCACTAATCTTTGATAAAGAAGAGTAGAATGGGTCGTATTCAGTAATGTACGTATTATTATCTATGTTCAAAGTTGGAATGTTCATGTTCCAGCTCTGTTCTAGTTATGCTAGTCTGATCTAAACGGACCTTAGCAAAACCATCGCAGTGATTGCTCGCCTGCACTACTGGCTAGATAAGTGGTCGGTGTTTCTAGCGGCACTTTCAATTATGCATGAGTCCACTTTTATCTGTTCACTTAACGATCTGACAAATTATATGGCAGTAGTTGTTAGCACAATTTCTAACGTTTTCACTGAATCTACGAGTACCATTCAGCCTTTAAATGTTAATGCTTTTTAACTCTAAACCTATTAAAACCATGTAGGCATGTGAAACATATTTTTTATAAGCACTCGTTCGAGTAAACAAATGTTGACTCAGTAATAAACAAACCGTTGAGCAAGAATGAGTAATTAAAAATTGTTTTTACTACGACGAAACCAATTGTGTAAACAAATTAATGTCAGACGTAGTTTTTATTGAAATAGATTGAGTTAGTGCTAATATTGTACAAATTCTAAGAAAACAAACGGAATGAGATGAGTCCTTTGTGTCGTTAACATATAGAGTAGTTGTGACTATTAAACATACACAAAAGGAACGACTAAATGATACTAAAGTAAAAATGGAAGACGTTATTCATCCGAAGGTACTACATTTAAAAAACGCATCGCAAAAGCATTTATACCTTAACGTCTATGTAAAACCTAGCATTAAAAAGGGAATTGCTCACTCAAAACAACTAGTAGTTAGTGTACCGACGGATTGGTAATAACCAACTGATAGAAATCGACTAACAAGTCGTACCTGCAGCAAGCACAGCCGGCTTGTCATTACTGTACAATTAATTTGTCGTTCCATGCAAAGCAAATACTGCTGCGGGCGATCCACCATGAAATGCTTCGATAACATTTTACTATTGCATTTCCATTGCCACTTACATCAGGATTTGATCATAGCTGTCTTTCTATCAACAGCATTGGATATCAAAATCATCAATATTTATATCCTCTGCTGTCGTTTTAGTAGGTGATAGTTTGCTTCTAATTTTGTCATCTACTGTTGATAGTATTGCATTACCCTGTCTTGCGAACTCTTCTGGAGTTTAAACCTGATCCTCTAGTTAAGTTTTCTAGACATTTTTATTTTTGCTTTAATGTCTAACATTATCCTTGTCATTTTTATTACGCCAAGACATGCGATGTTTCTGACAACTTTATCAGTTATGCAACAAAATTATTAGTTTTGACGTGTTTTCATGGATCCCTACTGTTGCCTGTCTCAACGTTTGTTTTCTAGGTTGTACCGTTGAAGTTACTCATACAAAGTAGGTACCGGTGGAAACCAAGCAATCAAACGCTCCGGAACACTCGGGGCGCCATTGAAGTGAGTCAAACTGGTCGATAAGTTTGCACCCATCTGTGGCTCATTACAAACTATGACTTCGGCAAGTACCTATTCTATATTGTTCGCCGTTAAATCTGTCCGACGATGACTAAAGTTATAGTGGGCATGGTAAAGACTACGAGATATGGCGCCCTATGAAACGCAGCTATATGATGAATGATAGAGAACCTAGTACACGAGAAACGTTCCTTAAACGATCCTTAGTGTTGAGAAACATACTTACACCACAGCTCTCAAAGTAGTGTCAAATCAGTTTATGATCGGACATTATATCCAAAACATAGCCTCAAAATTACGGCGTCATAGCTCATGGAAATATCATTAAGTATAAATTTAAGAGAGACACGAACAAAACCTGTAATATGCACATGATTTACAACACCAGTGAAGGAGATACCTTTCGTTTGGGTAAAGTCATGTGTGTTTATGGGAGTAAGAGGGTAGGTAGGGGTCAGCTGAAACTGGTGTTGTGTAGTCAGTGCGCAATCGACAACAATTACTGTCAGAACAATAGCAACCGATCTTTTGTACCGTTAGCAGCCCGCGGCCTCTCGGTCAAGTGTGACCAGATTCTTTGATACCTACACTGTCTATGCACTTGCCTTGCGGACATTACTGGTCGTAATGTCTTTAAGTATTTTGTTGTTCCCCTATCTAAAGCGTTATCAACTTATCATCATAGTTTGCGCTCTATTTCATTTTTGGTAGAAGACTGAATTCGATATAGTAAACATCCATCCATCAATGGATTTCGGCGAGAATTTCTGACAAAGACTGAACACAACAGGAATCGATGACGTTAATGTATCTTTATTTATGTAGACTGATACATCACTTTTCCATACATTCTCAGGTACCTAAATAAAAATAACTGTAAAATTCCAATAGACAGCTTTTTACATTACGATGCCAAAATGATTTATCTGACGTCAGAGGCTAGTACCTAATCCGTAACCTCGGCCCAATCACATCTTAACGCCACATGTATTGAAAGCAGATTTAAACATAATTCACATTAAATGTACATCTATGACAGATGTATTTGATTGCGACAGAAAACGCCGCGTCATTATGTTTATACTGTCTCTACGCATGTGATTTAAAGCTTAATAATTATGTAGCTGGCGCTTTTTATTATCGAAGGTTTTTGAATGAAGAAAGAAGCTTATAAGAGAAATAGTGTGCTGTAAATACACAAAAAAGGGGAACGAGAAGTACACCAAGGTAGACTGATAAATGATTATTATTTCTGTAAGTGGGTTTATACACACATACTTAAATAGGAAATTTATCCTATACTATTAAATGAGCATTATTTGTAAATATATTATTATATATTTGTAATCACGTTCCGGAAAACGGCTCTAACGATTTCAATGAAAGTTGCAATATAGTTTACGGGGGCGAAAAATCGTTCTAGCTAGGTCTCATATATGGAAAAATTCGTTTTCTCCGTATTTTCACCCGAGCAGAGCTCGATCGTCCAAAGTTTAGAATAATGACATGGCAGCATGGAATTAGTAAGTAGGTATCTATTATCATGGCAGCATAGAATTAGTATGAACTTTACTATACTATACTATACTATTATATACTATACTATTAAATGAGCATTCTCTATTTTCACCAGAACAGAGCTCGGTCGCCGATGTATTTAGTTCCCAGATACTTCACCAATTTAACATTATGACGTGTGAAAATCTTTCCGTGTGTTTTCTTCAAAGCACCTTATCAAGACCTTCCTTTTCAGGAGTGCTAACTATCTAACTTCTCTATCTGTATAAGGATCATCTTTGTATTAGCTTTGAGAGTAATTTCAGCCTACAAGTTGTTCCAAGTTAAGTTGCCCCTACATCTCGTTAAAGCAAGCACTAATTAGCCATTGTTTTAACTAAGCCTGAGGGAGTTCAACCTCGTTAATTACTGGTTACTCAAATCTTTGTGTTTGCTGTTTAATTATTGTAGTTTTGGCTTTGTATTCTGAATTAACTTGTACCTTTTGATGAAGTTTGCGTTGTTGTAAACTTGACACGAAACTGATTTACCAATTTAAAACGTTGAGTGAACCCACACAAAGCGTAAGTATCTACTTACTTCGGCGACTCAACAATGTGTACTAATTAGTATAACTAGAATAACCCATTTTTCGTTCTCTGTTTCAGCTTTTTCTTTCAACCGATCATAATATGAGGGGCAAGCGCTACATACGAAAATAAAAAACAATATTAAAGTCTCGCTTTTTATTTCAAGAGGACGTGCTCACTTTTAAGCGTCTATGACATACTAACTGTTATTTCTTGAAAAAAACGCCGAATATTCAATTTTGAAATCTAATTCGTACCTATAGCCGAAGTCAAAGTTAAAACGTTTATTGCGAACTAAGTGTACAGTGTTGGTGTTATTTTATGTTAGTATTTATGACTTAGCAGCCTTTTACAAGCATTGCAATTATCATTCGCCTACCCTTATCACCCTAAATTAGCATGCATTAAACATTATTGTTACTTAATTATTTTATTTCATATTAGTACAATTAAATTGAGAAATTATAGTTATGTCAAAAATACAATGGCAATAAAAATAAATTTAATACAATTATTCAGCAATATTAATGTCATCCCTTTCAGGTAGTGCTAATTATAATTTTATATGAACTTAAATAGGATAGATTAAATCTTATTGTTTGTATAGGATAGATCGCCACTTTTTTAAATGAGAGAAAATCGTTATTTTAAGCTAGACTCTAAATAGTCCACACGTGAAAGAAAAGCTTTTCTACTACCACCTATTTTCATCCTATAGGTACTCGTTTCGGGATTCACTTAAGTCTCGATCTATATACTAACCAATTTTACAACAAAATCCCGTGCACACGTAGACCACATCTGTTACTGCCCCAGTTCTATAGCGGCCGACCGCTGCAAGTAAGAATAATCCTTACGGTCAGGTCAGTTATGGCTTTCAGCGATGGTACCTATAGACCGAGATAAGTAAAACTTGGTTAAAGAGTTAAAGACAGACAGCTTTATCTAAAGTTTAGATGAAGTTGTCAAAGTTATATAAGATCTCTTAGTTTAACATTGCACGAGTTTACTTAGGTACTTTTATTATACAAGAATTTTGCCCGCCCGATGGGATTTTCTATCGTCAAAAAATGACGAGACTTCCCGATCCAGACCCCCGACCCCCAGACCGATTTAATCCCTTTGGTGATAAGTTTATAAAAATCCTTCATTAAGGCTCACCTTCGTTATAAAAGTTGTGCAAAATTTCATGCTTCTACAAAAAAAAAGTGCAATTCGCTGTAAATAAAGTTCATGACTGGGCACAAAATTGGAAAATTAAATTCAATTAATCAAAGTCACTTCATATTGATTTCACTTACAAAAATTGTGATTACCACCCTATCTTCATAAATGGCCAACATGTGCCATACGCGAACAGACAAAAATATTCGCGAAACTGCGCTGGAAAACGCACGTCAAAAAGAAAAGACAAGAACTAGACATGCGTTTCAAAAACATGTATTGGTTGATTGGACGGAATTGTCCTGCCTATCGATACATAACAAAATGTTATTATATAAGCATATTCTCATGCCGATATAGACATATGGGATCCAACTGTGGGGCTGTACTAAACCGACCAACATGAAAATGATACAGACATTCCAAAATAAGGTACTCAGAAGCATTGTTAACGCGCCCTGGTATATAAGAAATGACGACCTCCATCATGACTTAAAAATGGAACCCGTGACCAACATAATTCAAAAATTTGCTGAGGCCCATGAACACCGACTCCACTGACATGTGAACGTCGAGGTAATTCAACTGTTAGTCAACACAAACATAGTGCGAACACTAAAACGAACAAAACCCTTTGAGTTAGTGTAGTGTAAAAAGTGTAGAAATAATAGTGACAATGACAGAAATATAACACATGAAAAAAGTGAAATGGACTTGTGTACAGGGCAAGAAACACTATTCTAAGTTTAAAATATTACGTAAAAAATTAAGTTAGATTAAAATTGCTTCAAGGCTAGCTTGTAATTGATTATTAAGAACCATTTAAAAAAATGCTTCTATACCCGCTGTGCGTTGTCTGTCAGTGAATATTAGATGTTTATTTAGTAGATTTAAAGAGCATCGCTGTTGCATGTGTGTAGTACAAAATAAATGATAGATCAGTGCCTGTGGGTTCGTTACAAGCTGGGTAGGAAGTTGTCCCGCTCGGGACACGAACGCTCGGGACGCGCCCGTAGGACATTCCGACATGCATTGCTGATTGCCGTACATAGGTAGCTATTAGTAAATGCATGTAATTGGTGTTTGTTTATGCAGATACTTAGACCTAGAATGTTGTATCTAAGTGTATGATTTTTCTTAATTTGGAACAATGGTTTTTATGGCGTTTGTACGAGTAGTAATTACTAACAGTATGTTTGCGCTATATTTTACCCTTGACAAAGAATTTTCAAATGTTATAAAATATATAACATTAACATCACGCCTTGTTTCCCCGAAGGGTTGGGCAGACGTGTATCTATAGCATGTGACACTCACATTTCTCTAGTTATTTTTTTATCACTATAAAGTCCGCCGTAAATCTGATGTTCAATACTAAAGCATGCACAAAAAAATTCAATTAGATGCAGACACTATGTTCTTGAATTTCTATTATGTGATTAATTGGGCTTCATTGCCAATTAAAATAGGTATGATTGTTTTTATTGAAGTCTCACGTATTAATTAGTTTTATTAAATAAAAGCTCTAGTTTCCATCTATTCAGCAAAAGATGGCGCTGCTGGTTATAAAATAACATGAACGGCTCACTGTCAATGTCGTTAACCTAGTTCATAGATAAGCTTATACTACTAGCTACTAGATGGCGCTGCATTACCGCACTATTCAGATTCAGAATTATCAAGTCATTAATGTTCTTGATTTCGTTTGGGTAAATATATTATACACTAAACATTTTTTACTTTTAGCTTTAGGTTGCAAAACCATTGCCGGTCTACCTGATAGAAAGTACTTGACTTGAGCATTAAGGGGTTTGCCAGAGCTTATAAGCAAACCTATCAGCAAGACTAATCTTAGACACAGAGTTGAAATGCTTCATGTAACTGTAATTTCACTAGCCCCAAACCTTTGAACGGCAACCACAAAAACTTTTTGGCGCCAGAAAATAGCTATGGTAACCTAATTACCTAGGGTCGTAGCACTATCAAAAGTAGCTTTGCCTAAGCTAAAACTATGCACTTACCTTGCAGTCTCCCTGCACGCAGATAGCTCTGAACCCTGGCTTGGTGCAGGGCGTGCCGTCCACCACCAGTGCCAGAGACGCGTAGAACTGCTGCCCCCGAGGCCGACAGTTCAGGGTGCACGGTGAGTCTCCTAGAAATAGAATGATAAGTTAATTTAAGAAAAATTAGGAGTAAAGACTGTGGTTGTGACAGAAAGTGATTTGTAAGGAAATCCGAAAACATGAGGAAATGGTCTTCTACATGCCAGATCATAAGAAAGCTACTACAGTCCGGCTGTCGAAAGACTGCGTTCTTGAAACCTGTCAGTTTCATACTAACGAATATGTGTTTTGCGAATTTAATCCTTATTACTATTAGAAATTGTCTAACTGACAGGTGTCAGGAACGTATTCTATCGACGCGACTGTAATAGTATTAACATTTAATCCTGATTTACGCGGTGCGATTTAATTGTCTATGGCATACCTACTTTATCTAAGTTGTAAAAGTTGTACCGTCTAAACAGTGTGTAGAAGATGCAAGTCATTGGTTGCTTCAGTATTATTGTATGCCACAGGCAAGAAACTTGCATCATGTAAATGGGGCTTAAGGTTTGGATGCAATTTTCTGGCACACAGGCTGATGAATCAGTAACTGTAACTGTCAAATTAATGGTTTTTCTAATGCTTTCCCAATCAAGAGACAATGTTAGGATTTTTCAAGCATCAAATATTTCACCAGCTCCAAATCGGAACAGAAAGTTGCTCACAAAAGGTGGTACAAATGAGCCGTTCACACAGCTCTATAGAGTCAGTGAAATAATACTACATAGAAAGAAAAGGTCCAAGAGATTCCCTTAGAGAAAAATTCAAAGAAATAAATATTCTGACTGTAGCCTCACAATATATTTTTGAAAACCTATTGTATGTACACAAAAATATATCAAATTTTAAGAAAATGTCCGATATTCATAGTTTAAATACCAGGAATAAACACAATCTTGCTGTGCATCGCACACGTCTCCACAAAGTAGGCAACTCGTTCATGGGTCAATGTATACGCTTTTACAATAAACTTCCCATTGACATTCGAAACTTACCCATTAATAGATTTAAAATCTGTATTAAAACTAAACTTTGTAAAAAAGGGTATTATAAAATTTCAGATTATTTAGAAGATAAAAAAGCATGGGATTGAACTGCTCGCTCTGCTGAGCCTTGTGATAAAACTTAACATTTTAATTATTTTGTAAAATCATGAAAATATACCAGTTTTATATACACATTGACATTGTTGAAAATTATATTCAAAATGACATGATTACTTTGTAAAGTATTATATTATTTTATTTAATTATTGTGAATGTGAGGACTATGTGGATATCATTATTATTTTCATTTTTCAGTTAGTTTTAATTATGGTCTGGCAGTTTGAGTAGTTTATGCGGCCTACCCAAATGTCCTTTCTTTGGTATTGTTCGTCGAGTTGAGCTCCTTAAGTTCTGAGTTGAGCTCCACGATTACTGACAAATGCTTGCACTGACTGGACAGGTTCACTCAAATCTGTGTGGTTCTTTCCTCAAAAGACCATTTCAGACACTAATCTACATGGTCCTCATATGGCCTGACCAAGATTATGTCTGGACTTTAAAAGAGACTGTGACCTCTGAGTTTGTTTCGGCCTTTCTTCTCAGAGTAGTCAGATAGGAAACGCCGAACTCAACTAGCTTATTTTTTTTTTTTTTTTAATATGACGTGTAAAAGTGATTCTGATATCCTATTTACAGAATAAACAATTTCATTTCATTTCATTTCAAAAAGAGAAAAGAAAATACGTTTATTTGCGGTAAACATGATGCAAAGAAAGAACATAAAACAAAAATAACAAGTTGAGGAGAAATTTGCGTCACATCCCCGCTACACGGTCGCTCAGCATAATGCTATGCAACCCTATGCCAGACAGAGCCTCAGCGCTGGTGATATTTTCAAGAAAAGGCATACAATATAAAACTCACCATCAACATAAGGCACCCAGGTGTAGAACCGGCCACGGAAAGGTCTTCTGTCGTACACAGCACACTGCTCTGCACGTGCGTCTCGAAGTGGACCGGGACACGGCTGAGGACAAACAATGAGGTGAAATTAATGTTAAGACGCTAGAAGAAAACATAGTTTACAATGTCCCTGCATTGTATAGGCATAACTCGTTTGATCACAATTTCTTCTGAAGTACCTACATAATAAACCCTTGAAAGCCGCTAATAAAAAAATTGGTTTTCTACTCTGTGACAATTTTCAACGTTCTTGAGTCTTCTGTTTCCAAATCTATCGTTGTTAATTAGCCTTTGGCCTATTTTCCAATGTGCTTCGAGCTTATCTTTGGATGATCCTATAAAATCAACTTCATATACTACATGTCTATCGCCAAGCTTCTTAAGTAGCGATTATTACATTACTGCCTTTACCTCCTACGTTACTTTGTAAATTCAGGTAATTACAAACCTTGGCATACTATATGACTAATAACTACTGATATAAGTTTAACCGGTCATTGACCTCATAGAGAGATTGCCGCCTCAACAATGATTTGTATTTATTTAGCATTGTGTATCGTCATGCCCCTTTCGCCTGTTGCTCAGAAGAGATGTGAACGTATCAACAGTGGCCCGAGGCAAAGAGATCACAGTATAATATCTTTTGAAACTTATCCTGATACCGGAGACAATGGTATCGCGGTAGCTCATCGACGTTTTAATTTAGTATACGATGTATTGATGGGCCGTCAATAATTGCTTAGGCAGAACGTATACAATGAGAGGGAAAAAACTTGTGTGGGTATACATGTGGATTCAAATTAGACCTTTCAACACTATCAATTTAGAAAGAAGGCTGCGACGGTTCCGTGCAGGCATGGAGTTGCTATTTTATTAGTTAGAAACTCTAATCTTTTATCTACAATCTGTCTTAATTGAGTCAAGGTGAAAGCTTATGCATGAAAGCTTGTAATTTTATGTTGATCTTGTTGAAAATTTCATCCGAAACCAAAAATTTACACATAACATAACATCACGCCTGTATTCCCCGAAAGGGTTAGGCAGAGTTGTACTTATAGTACACCCACATGTCGCCAGTTATGTTTAAGTCCCATGTAATAGGGGGCGAGCCTATTGCCGTCAACCAAAAATTTGTTAAAATGGTATTTGGAAAACAAGTTGTGGAATTACTTTGTCGTTCTTCTCTACGCTGAGGGATGGTCTACTAATTTTGATACCTTTCTGTTTAACTGTCAGACTCCTTGCCAGTATATAGAAAGTTCACGGTTTTTCGAATATTACAGATGCAATATGGTGTTTTTATTTACCTCATCCTCCATTCTACAAGGTAATAGTAATCTTCTTCTTTTCGTGTGGTTAGAGACTAACCTGGTGTCAGAGTTTTAATGCCACCCATGGGCCTCTAACTTGACTTCACAAGCCGTCGAAAAATATATCTCTCAGGCATGCCAGTTTCCTCACGATGTTTACCCTTAATTATACTTAGGCTTATGCTCCACCAGCGTTAGGTACATTCTTAGTACTAAAAGATGATAGTTACTTACTGCGGTGTTGCACTCGTGGTACCTCCGCGCGAGTCCGGGACAGTCTGGCCCCGACGACCTCGGTGCGTAGATCACGTTACGTGCTCGTCTCGGATGCTCTACGCTTCGCACCAGTTTCCTTCTTTTTCTGCTGCGCCGCATTCTGGAACGTGAACAATTAATTTGAAATATGGATCCATGTGAGGTAGCTTCCGCAACTCACGACACAGGTACATCTTAAATAAATAATAATATGGCCACATTAAGGATAAGTTGGAAATTACAAAGAATTTTTAAACAGAAGAAAATCGGGGTTGGGAAGGATTGACCTTATCCACTTCCCTTCATAGTTCATTGGTGTCGAAGCAGCAAGGGCCGTTGTATATAAACTTTGCTGTGTACTTGAGCACTTGTAAGCTTATCGTCCTACAAGTGCTCAAGTACACAGTAAAGTTTCAACGAATAGTCTGACTTCCCTGCATAATTAGGGCATTGATGACGATTAATTGTGATGACACATCTGTTAAATATAATAATATTTCGAACTGACAGGACGCCAGGACGCTCATGACACAATTGACCACACTTGTACTTAAACCGGTGGATATGCATGACTACCTATAAAAGCTAACATCTAGTAAGTAATTGTGTTTTTCTTAGAAGCTTACACAAGCTTCAAAGGCAAAATCCGTATGCACGAATCGTATAGCATGTCTGGTATTGAGGTTGTAATGCAAAGTGGAACACAATCCCGTCAAGATCCGCTCCGTTCAGAGCCAAGTTCCAATAATCCTCATGAAATGAAAATCAGTGATGAACGTGAGCAGCTAATTGTGTCAAATGTTTATACATATTGATAGGTACTGGCTAACATTAGTATGTAAAGTGGTATAGAGACAGAACTGGAGATACTCTCAGACATCCTAAATTCCGGGCTTCAGTACGTCATCTTGTTCGCACTTAGCTTAGGTAGTATGTACTTAGAAATCACGTCACTCGGTTTCAGATTGAAAGCTTCCGCATAAAAGAGGATAAAGGGGAAAAGTAAGGCACTGGTTATTGGTCTTTCAAGTTAATGGTCTCGATTATACTTGAGGAGGATAAAGTACAAAGATCTTATGAATGTTTATATGGCTTATATGTATGCAAAGTTACTGAAAAAAAGATGTGGCTGACGGATTTATAGCCCTTCTTTTTTCGTATTGGAAATATGGGGACTTTGATACTTCCGTAGTTATGTGTGGAAGCTCATACCAAATAAAAAAGACGTAGCGCTGTCAACAGTGACGTAAGGCCCGTTTCGTAAACTGTGCACTTATTGAGGTGTAGTTTGATTGTAGTGTCATTGTAAATGGTTGTAAATGTGGGCGTGTGAGCGTGTATGCACAGAGCGGAGGTGCAGTTTTGGCATACTTCACTGGATTATTCGCAGCGCTATATCTTGGTTTTTATTTGGTTTGAGTGAGGAGGTGTCATATATACCATTTTTCCAGTGTTATAGGTACGGACAAAATACTGTGAATTGGCTTGTTTTTTTTGGACAGATTTGTTTATTTTCTTTATAACTGAAAAGTCTTAAAATTAAAATAAATAAGATGTCCAAAAATGTTCCTTCAAAAACTAAACGTTTAATGATAACATTTTAACGCCGTAACACAAAAAATGTATTAGCGATTCCTATTGGTTTTTGTTGAAGTATTATTAACGTATATTAGTACTTGAAAATTTCTTATTTAAGTACCTATTATTTGGTGAATACTAAGTTAAGAAAATAAAACGGCGTGAAGTGTTTACTTTAAACAGATGTTTAGCGATTTTTTTGCAAGATATTTTAAAATATGCATGTCTTTAAATATTGTCTTAGGTGATACTTAAATTTGCTGTCTTTTAAATGGCATGTTATTTGTCAGAATAAACTTGTTTTCTTTCTTTTTGTAAAAATAAGATTGTTTTTAAAAGAAGGAATTTGGTCTTAATTATCTTGACTATAAGCTAGTTCCTGTACTTTTTGGTTTCCTCGGTAAATTAAATTTATTGGTAAATTTAATTTTATTTGAGCATCAAAACTGCCTTTAAAATCTATGGGTTTTTCATATAACCGAATAGTTTACTGAAAATAACTAAAGAGAATTTTATATTTTTTTTGTTAGGGCATCTCGTAGTTGACCTCTGAGATCATGACTACTTAACCGGGCTTTCCTGTGGGTGCCTTAATCTACTACACTTAAAACCTCCAGCCAGGGGTTATTCAACTATGCTAATTAAAACTAGGTGAATGCTCGCTAAGGGCACCCCCTGCACGCGTAGCATGACGCTTTCTATGTCTACGAAGAATAGACATAGCTCTTTCTATACAAATTGACATTTCGTCTCTTCATTTTTGACATCGCACCGTAGAAATCATTCTACAATCTGTCATTTTGTCTTCCGCTTCTAACGATCTTTGTCTAGGTCCTTTTACATGTAGACTATTTCAGAAGAAAGTTTTCTATCCAAACTGTCAAAATCACTAAGTAGTGAAGACAAAATTTGATTTTGTAATCGCCATGCTAAAGACGGTAGAAAACTTTTTACTCGACGGCCACAAAGTATATACGGTTATCTACAAAATCATGAAACACTTGCGTTTTGAATGCAAAACTGTGATAAGTAATAATTATCATAATTAAAATTCACACCAACACCTCGAATTCATGTACAAAAATAGTACTGTATCTTTTTTTTCTTTTGCTTATATCTCGAAAATGGTGTGTCTAATCGCAAAAATAATGAAAATTTCGACCCCCTCAATTAAACCACAAACCCCAAGACTAAACATGTAGGTAATAATTTTTCTTATTTTCCATACAAAAAGTGAAAAATTCCATATAAAATACGTCGAGGGTTCGCGTCTCCGGCTCTAAAAAAAAGTCACGGGGTAGGACAAACGAGTACCACGTGGACTCGCGATTGTCAAATACGATTTAAGTTGTGTCAAAATTATATTTAAATTTAGGGATTTTTTGTTGCAGAATAGTTTTAAGATTTTCATAGCCAAAAATAAAGGGGTTTTAGTGATAGTTTAGATAGTTTAGTTCGGTGTACAAGAGAATCGGCACCATTACCAAGGAAATGGTTATATCCAATATTACTGTAATATGATTTCTTCCAAAATACGATACTTCGACACTCTTAATATCAATAAAAATTTAGAATCAAACTAAGAAAAAAAAAATCCTATGACAAAACAAACAATTCTGAGTCGAATTATGAAAAGAGTGAATTGCGTAAAAAGTGCAGTTGTGTCTTTCTACTTTACTGCCGTCCTGTCTACACGAAACGTCATTTTTGTCTATTCTTCTGTCGACACAACTCGTTTCTACGGTGGTCATGCTACGCGTGCTGGGGGGTACGAACCTTGGCATAGGGCGTCAATCGGAGGGAGAACATCAAGGATGGGACGGGCTGGATCAAAGTTTTAATCATGATTATTAGTCGGGGAATTTAAAGGTACGTGCTCAGCTGCAACAATTGCTGGCACCTCGTTGTCGAGTAAGGGTCGGGGGGGGAGTATCATTTACTCGGGGACGCGGTTGCGATCGCAAAGGACCTCGGTGGCGAGGTCAGAATGATGGGAGGCGTCTGTTTTTGTACACTGTGCTGGTTTCCCTACTGCTCTCCTGGAGGAAGATAATGAGGTCGTCAGGGTCGGTAAGGAACTAAAGAGGTATCGGTTGCTTGATACTATTGATAGTTACTTAGTTGTAAAGTCAATTAAGTATCAATCAACCATTGGCATCCATTGATTCGTCATGGCCAAACCTTTATGCAGAACTAAATAGATTAATTGAAGTCTTTAAGTAAAGATTATAATCAATTAAAACAGATCTATAAATTAATCAAGACAGAAATGGTACGGACATGTTGAAATGTCAATATATTAAATATTTGATGCGCATTGTATGAATATGACTTATTTCATTTTTTTTTTATCGTTTATTAATTAGGGATAAAACAAAATATAAACAGAAACATCACAAAAACACTTTTAAGCAATCTTAATACCTAAGAAAACACAAAAACAACGACGGCGCGGGTCGCGCAGTCCGTCGATGTACTGACTCACTGAATGAAATTAAAACAGGTGATGCATTTTCAAAGAGAATCAAATAATTTGTTGTATTTATTTTTATAATTATTATTTGCTATTTCCGATTGAATTTTTGTTGGTACATCATTCATTAGAGTAGGTATTAAATAAGCGTTCGTTCGTTTCTCGTAATATTTTTGTATCTCGGTACTATCAGTTTGGATTGGGCTGCCTTGGAATTGTTACTGCATGAGGAAGATTTCATAAAATTCGATTATTATTTAACGAGTGAAAACAAGACTAGGTACCTACTTTAAATCTAAAATCTGTTTATTGTATAGATAGTTTGTTAGTTTAGGAAGTTTATCCAATGTATATATTTTTTACATTTGGGGGAGGCCTATGTCCGGCAGTGGATGTCTTTTGGCTGAAAAGATGAAGATGATTATATATTTTTACCGTATTAGTAAACTTATTCGAGATTTTTCAGTACAGAAAAGCTGGAAATAGGTATGGTATTTCCTTTGTGCCCAAACATTATGTGATAAGGAGGAAATCTATATTTGGATGACTGAATAGAATTTCCATTTTACAAAGACCCGTAAAAGGAATGCGCCTTTGAATGAATCATTCCATTCCAAAAATATTTGACCTACCGCCTACATTATTGTTCTTACGTATATAATTTTTGTATGTAGGTACATAATAATAAAGTAGTAGGTAGATATACACAGGCACGCGTATACCCGTAATGAAACCTCATTGTTTCAGCTCATCATTAGTACAGGAATCCGCCGCGACGGGGCGCCACACACGACTTTTGTCTAGTAATTAAAATTATGAAACTGCTTCGCCTTATAATACGCCTACGAGTAATCGGTTCAGATATTGATACTTCATTCTTTTGATGATATGTTTTAATTAGTTGTTCGCGCCGGCAGTCATTTGTTTATTAAAAATCGGGAGTGATATCTAGGAATGTTCATTGTTTATCGTGTTGTATTGTGATCTTTGAAGAATTTCGTCTTTAATTTTGAAGATAGTGTGCTTTTAAAGAATATATAAAGAGTGTCAGGTTTAAATTTGCAGTAATGGCTTAAGTGGGAAATCAATATTTATGAACAATTATGGCGACAAAAACGCGTACATTTCATTACATATTTGTTAATAATATTGTCACACACATTCTTATTTAACAATTCAAATATTTATCTACTGATCTCGGTGACGTACAAGTCAATAAGAAAATTTTGATGTGAATTTGAGTAACCCGTCGTATGCGCTTGCGTCTCTGTTCAAGGCATCATCATCGTAAAGCTTCGGGTATAGTCGGTTCCGCTCGTTAAATAGTTGTAAAAACCAATTGGAAAGTACATGTAGGTTTTTGCTTGTCTATAGTTAACATGGCCATTTAGCTGATTAAATATGTATCTACAAACGCCATGACAGAATTGGTACATGCTTGGGTAATTCGATTCGAATGAGTTTTTAATATTTTAAATAGGAATTAATATTTCTTGAACATTATACAAATGTACCTAAATAAAATTATTATGTGTATGTAGCAGTAAGATGGTTATAGCCGTGATATAAGTAGTTATATCCCTAGAGATATATAGAGATATCCCTAGGGATATAACTATATACCGAAATATAGTTATGTGAAAGTGGTTATTTATTGTTAGAGTGCCCTAATATTGTTACTGCGACCATGTTTGACGTAGTCGGTCACAGTTCTAACCTAACCTATTTGATCGTGCTCGTATCATAGTTATATTCTTAGTAAGACAGTTATGAACCGCTGTCATATAACTATGTTACGGTATATACCTATATCCCTAGGGATATAACTATATCACGGATAACCATTGCACTGCGACATATACGCAAAATGATTACAATCGTGTAACTTCTAAAGTCCATTTTGTCCGTCAATCAAATTGCTTGTAGAAAAACAGTTCAGACTTGTTACCAGTTGTTAGCTTGTCCCATTCGGTTCTATATTGCCTTAATTTGGCATGTTCGATGTGATCAGGGCGACAGGGTCGCTGAATGTTTTGTTAGCCTTTGACTTTGTAGCCAAATCAATGTTTGATCAAACACTTGGACGAGACGTGGTCCAAATGTTATTCTCTGGGGCTTTTGGAAAATGGAACCTTTGTCTCTAAACCATGTTGATGTTGTTGTAAATGTTACAGACGTGAAACACTGGCTTACTTGAATGCAACTTAGATTTACTTTTGAAAACTGTCTCATCTGATGATATGCGAAGATATGCTTGACAATGATGCCTACTTATCTAGAAGTAACCTATGAACTCCTGACTTGAAAACTTTTAGGTTAGAAGTAGATATAAGTACAATTTTAACAGTTAAAATTTAAAAAACCTCTGACACAAACATTTCCTCATCCCTCTTTCCTACTCCATCACCAGACCCTGTTCAACATCTATATATAGCCTATTCCAATGAGCGCAAACACGATACCTGTGCTGTAAGTTGGTAAGGGAGTTGGATATCCTGTAAATTCCAGGTGATGCTGCTGTATCAGTTCAGGGTCATTGAAGAAGCAGAATACCAAATTTAAAACCGATCAGATCTGTGGAAGATACTCACATCCATTCATGAACTAGAAAAGAGCTGATAATCTTTAAACGGCTGAACCGATTTTACTAACCATCGCTAGAAAACCTGTTTCCAAAAAAAAACCGCATTCAAATCGGTTCACCCGTTTAGTAGCTACGGTGCCACAGATAAACAAACAGCGGTCAAATTTATAACACCCCTCTTTTTGTGTCGGGGGTTAAAATCATTTTTTTTTGTATCAGATACATATTTCAAAACAATTATTTACACCTGTTATATTTGCTCTATGGAACACTCCTTGTGTTATTAGGCCCGTACATAACACGGCAGAACAACCTAGTCGAGATAAAAATGTGAAAGTGTCGATAATCCGTCGCTAATGTTGTATGATAGGCGGACGAAATTCACGTGTCCAATCGATGTTCTAATCACATCACATCTCACTTGAATTGATCGTGTGTACAGGGCATTAGGTCGGTTTATTGAAATTAAATATATCCCGATTTAAAATAGGAACGTGTTGAAATTTGTGTCACTTTTGAAAATGGATTTGATGTGTTTTTTATTTATTTAATAAACTATTGGAAATTGAGGCACAGTGATGGAGGAGTACCTAGAGGGTCTTTAAGTTGGATAGGAGATTTTTAGGATATATAACAAAACCTAATTTCTGTACTTAGGTGCGAGTATTAAAACATGTATCTATCTAGGCCGAGAAGCTTGTTAACCACAGAGTATTGTTTTTGCTCTTAATACGCCATCTTAGAAAATGGGAACACAATGTCAAAGCGATACAGTTTCAACCACAGTTTACCTTACAACTAACCTTTTTATTTACCAGTTTATTCCTAAGTTCAAACCCTCCATTAGCGTCAAAACAAATGATTAGACATTTCCCATTCAGGCGATGTATTTCATTATCATTTCGGTCGTATCCCTCGATGGTAAGGATGCGGTACGTTTCGCAAGTGCCTGGCTTGTTCCGATGGGCCATTAGTCATGGCCAGTCATGGGCCATCGTTTGTCTCAGTACCGCTTGATCCTCTATTATCTCTGAGGGTTGATGACTTGGCCGTGATGTTGGAAGACAGGGCTAATCTGAATGTTGAAGATTGATGGATTGAGAGGGTAATGTTAAGGAGGTACGGAGTTACGGAGTGAAAGGAGGTTATAATGCGTGTGTATATTTATAATTGAATTGTGAATTGATTTGTGATTGAAATATATTATCTACTATTGATACCAATCTATTCTATTAATATTATAAAGAGGAATTTGTTGGTTTTTTTTTTGTATGTAGGGGGTAATCTCCGGAACTACCAGTCGGATTTGAAAATTTCTTTTTGCTCTGAATAGCCCAATTCTTGAGGAAGGTAATAACATCACGCTACGGCCATTGGGACATGAGCAAAAAAAAAACAGCAAGAACGCTAAGCGAAAACGAAGTAATAGCGCGGGGGGCGATGGATGCTACGCGGTTTTTTTTTTTGGGGTGGGAATTTATCAAATAACTTCTCCCGCTCTGGGCGGAGCGGGAGGGTGTGTCAGATTCTTACTGACTAAAACCCACCCACCCACACCGTTCTTTCGGTTGCCCTGTTGACGGGGGCTACGATCTCCCTTTCGGTTTATAATAAAGGATTCTCGATTGATCGGTCATAGATAAGAAGAAAAAAAGACAATTCAAAACCATTACTTCTTTCTTTCAGGAACAAAGTACATAGTGGAAAATATGAAAATTATGATATCTATGGCACTAACAAGGAAGCCTGTGTTACCACATCAATACTAATGGTTCTCGATAAGTAATAATAATAATAAAAAAGTAAGTTAGAATTAAATTAAATTATAGCTTTGAAAAAATCGTGTTAAAATTGGAACATGATTGTTTTAACTGAGTGTTCCTCTAATTATTATTTTTTTAGATGGGACTGAAACGTATCATAACATATATTTTGGAAGTACTTAAAAGCTATAGTTATTTTCTGTTTTCTTAGTACCTTAAATCTTCATAAATGGTTAAGAGTTTTGCTCGGGCTCACACGTAACGCTTTATCAAGTAGACCTCGCAAACAAACTCAAACCTCCTCATTAAATTTACCATTCTATCGTAGAATAAAATATGACTCAATCGAATATTCTGAGTATCGTAGTAGGTACCTAACTACTCGGTCGGCGCGGGCGCAGGTTGGAAGGCTCTCCCGCGGTGGCCAGCCCTCGCTCCTTTATCGATCACGCGCCCTATCATTAGATATCATTGTGATCTATGATCAATGCGCCCGCGACGAGATAGGGTTAACGCTGCAATTGTTTGGATTATTTTATTTTGTTTGTGTGACAATGATAAGGAGATTTTTGTTTGTTTTTTGTTGCCACAAATAGACATAAAAATTGCGACATGTTTCTCGTCAAATATGTAAACCTACCTATTTTTCAATTTTTTTTTAAACATTTTTTTAATCACATTTTGTTTTATATTTTGCTTAACTAGGTCCATCATTTATTATTTCATTACTTATTTAAATATCATGTACAGTAGTAGGTAGTACCTACAAGGGTGGACTTAATACACGACGCATAATCAGATTCTTTTGTATTAAAAATAATTAAAACCTCTAAATCAAGAATCAGAACCCTGACCTACTCCAATAATTCTACAGCGTGTTACAAAAACTATTTGTACCCTGCTAGCCATAAGACAAGCCTCCGTATCTTAATAGCGGCTCTATAATGAAACAATTAATACAAAACCTCACGAACAATACTTACAAAAAACTTAACACATTAATCTTCCTCACGTGTTCCCTTGTTTGTTTTATATTGTTCAACACGAATACGGTTTTAAGGCTAATTCCCGTTTCGTTACTTTCCAGATTCACCACCCTTAGAAAATATCTAATCAAAAGTGGCGTTTCGTAAATTTTTGATCTTCATACATTCAGTCTCGTTTCGCCAACTTTTGAGAAATCGTGAATTCATTCTCGTTTGGACAACCTTCTGTTTGGTAAATAAAGTCAGGAGAAAAAAACTCGGGAAAGTAACGAAACGGGAAGTAGCCGTTTTTAAGACCCTTGAGAAATTAGAATAATGACGTATTTATTTGAATTTTATCGTCACTTCCACTTCGAAGTTGTTTTGGTGTTGTTTTTTTTATTAATAGCTTGTTAAAGAGGTATTAAAGGACAGTTTTTGTTTTCTTAACAATTGCCCTTTTTAGGGTTCCGTAGTAAACAAGGAACCCTTATAGTTTCGCCATGACCGTCTGTCTGTCCGCGGTCTAGCACTGAGACTCTTAATACTAGAAAGCTGTAATTTGGCATGGGTATACATATTAATCACGCCGACATAGTGGTAAAATAAAATAGTGGTGATGGTTTTTTTTTCTATCAAATGGTGTGGGGTATCGTTGGAAAGGTCTTTCAAAAACGTGAGTTTGTGAAAACCATTTTTGGATTCAGGGATCCATTTGCGAAATATTAAGCTTTAAAGTGCTAATTTTTGTTAGAGTCAGGTGTTACCCTGACTCTAACAAAAATTAGGCCCTGCTAGCTAAATAGTTGGTTTTGGATATGTGAAAAAATCCTGGCAGTAGGTTATATAACGAAATTAAAAGGAAAACTATCACAGCTAAGTAGGCTCTGCAAGTTTAAGAGTAATAATCGACTAACTTATATTTGCAGTTGCAAAAACATGTTATCCCATACATTTCGTATGGGAGAACATGTTTTTCAACTACAAAGTTAAGTTTGTTTTTGGGATAAATTCATCCCAACTACGGAACCCTTCATTGTGCGTGGTCCGAGACGCACTTGGCCGGTTTTTTAATCGATATCGTGCTTCGCCGGTATGTCTTTGTCCTATTAGCATTATTCTGTATCTTACAATGTTCGCCGAAGATTTCTAAGATTTTATGCAAGGGTATTCTATGCACATAATTATGTAGTTTTCCAAAGAAAAGCCTGAAACTTGTGAAACATTGACATTATTGACATGCTGTGATGCGGGAGACGCCTCCAAGTAAAAGTAGCATTTAAAGACATGTTTTCACTGTTAAGACTTTGACTGTGATGATTTCTCACTATACCATGAAATAATATTTTCTATTATTAAAATCGACCATTCAAGCCTTTACATCAAATTTATTTTTTGTAAGTATATAAAATTATTTACGTAAATTTTATTCTTTGGCATCAAGTTGAGTAAGGTGTCAACCTGGCAGGGTATAAAATCCTTCCATACGTCCTTACCTAGCAGGATCCCTGGGCAGACAGTGTCGCTCCTGTACAGCCACTCCACCTCCACAAGTCTTGGAGCAGGGGCTCCAAGTCCCCCATGAGCTCCACGCGTACATCGTCGCGTTCGTTCGAATCGCTTCTGTCGTTCTTGGCACCTGGAACATTTTGTGTTGAAGTTTTGTTAGTCATCAGCATCATATAAACCGAAATACTAGATACTGTCTAATGCTGGATGAGCTTGTTCCCAGAATAGTCATAAGATGAAGTAAAACTAATGCTGGGAGAAGTCTTAAGCTCCTTTATGTACTAATCAGCCATGACTGTGTTTCTGCAATCGATAGGTATAGTAAGCGTCAAACTTCATGGCGGATCTGAAGTGCGTTACTTGCTGCGCAGTATCTCACCCCTCACCCCCGCTGACAAGCGAATCTGTTACTGCGCAGCGACTCGCCTCATGTTCCGAGCCGTCATAAAGTTTGCATCGTACCAGTACCTCCTTTTTCTTGGATGAAATGACCTTATGACTGGAGATCTAATTCCTGGATGTTATTTCTTACACAAATATATGTCTATTACCTTGTTTTATGTATTTTTGTATTGGTTCTATCGAACTAATAACTCACAAACTCAAAAGATCAATGTTAACAATTTGAACAATTTCTTCGTATTGCGTGATTTGATAGAATTCTTTGATGTTGTTATTGGTTCGTATTTTTAAACACAATTTTCAGACTGTTTTCGTTTGATATCTATTATTATGTCAAGGCCAAAAGCTTAATTTAACAACAAATGCAGACATAACTGAAATAACATCATTGGTGAAGACCTCTCATAAATATTTCTAAATTATGCCAATTGTTCCAGTTTGTTCGTGTACCAAATTTTGAAATCACAATAGCAGTCAAGGAAACATTGATTCAGCTGATACAAATACCCATTTCTATTAAATGAATGGCGGATAGATTGATGGCTCATTGACGTTGTATGAAATGTTCCACTTGGTCGTATCATTGTCGAAATTGTGCCTAAATTGGCCCAGATGTTCAGTCTTTTAGGCTACATTGTTTGAATTGTTATGTGGTGGAGAGTGTTATAACAAATTTAAGCCACGTCTCTGTGCATACAGCTGTATCATATAAAACGACACCCGTATATTTAAATGTATGCCACTACAGTCGATATTATTCCATCATTTATTTACAGAAGCATACAGAAACAAATGATTAAAGTCAAAGTTATCAATGTTGCAATACGCTGGAACAGGCAATTTGTAAAGAAAGCTTTCTCTGAGATCAGTGTAAGTCAACATCAAAGGGTAATAATTGATGACGTCAGTAACTCACCGGTCGTCCAACCTCCGTGCTAGTTGTCTGTGCGTATATGAGTGGGTCTCGCGAACAAGCGAGGAACCTGCAACAATAACAATTCAACTCAATATCTTCAAACATCCTGTGTATAGATTACTCACATGATTTATTACATTTATTCAGCTTGGGAATGCTTTGTACGAATTTACGGAGTGACGAAAATGTTGCTCACGAAAATAATTTAACGGTTGTGATTGTCGACTCATCTCGCGTTGAACAAAGAAAATTTGCTTTCACTTCGAAATGCTTTGACAACAAAGTTTAGGTTTTATTGCTGGCTTTAGTTCTTAGCTTTACAGTGAAGCATCGCTTTTCTGTAATAATACGTTTATTTGTAGTCGGCTTAGATATTAAATGTGGAAAAACAAAGGCTTTGCGTTGGCTAAGTAAAGGTATTTCTTCGTGGGAGTGTGGCAAGACAGGAATTATATCAATTTCGTTCTGCGATGTTCTGGGTTTATTCAAGAGGTACTTCAAATTATAGCGTTGTAGTTTATACGCTTTGATGTTGTGTTGTGTCAAGACCTGTTCAGTGCTGTTTTTGGATTTCGTGCACTAGAAGGGGACGTTCTATGGACTGGTTACCTCCTATTATCGATCGAAAGAATCGAATGCATATTTATCTACCTAAAGTTATTTTTATCGAACAAATTATGGAAGCGGCTGCTTTTTTAATTTTAAATATAAATCATGGAAGTCCAGAAAATCCGGGAATGCACAATTAATCAAATAAATTATATAGAAACAAATCAACCCTCTTATGAAGGTTAGTTTCGCGGTGTTAAACTAAAAAAATAATGTATACTTACTGACTGTAAACATTTTTTTAACGAAACTCAAAGCATCGAGTTGTTTGCCGCTATGCGTTATGCCAGTTTAGTAACCTACTTTACAACATAAGCTAGCATTCCTATAGTCAAAAAGTACTAAAATAATTTATACCTAATTTTGTAATTTCTCTATGTATTTTACTGTGTGTACATAAATAATAAAATAAATAAAATCAATTACAGAATCACGAGATTTTTTGAATCGATACAAAAGTGCTTTCCATATTAGTTAACACCTGAACGTAAGTAAATATACATTCGATTCTATAATCCGAACTCAAAATTTGTCGATCCCGGAAACCCGGGATTTTGTCGATACAAAAGTGCATTCCATAATAGCCAACTAACATAAATATCCTATCACTGTTTATGATGTTCTGCAATCACCAAGTCGCACTAAGCATGCGTGATAAATTGATAATCAAGACTTATTCTACACAATGTTTGAGAAAACGATTGCGGTGCAGTGGCAAACTTAAAAGCCGCCATAGGTAGAACGGAAATTCCTAATACTTAATACCAAGTTGGCAACAGCATCAAGTTACTCTAGTTTATACCAACATGATAGGTGGTCGTTCTCAAGCATTCCGCACGTTTAATTTATATTTTGTACGTTATTTTGCCCGCTGTGTATTCCTTTAGCATTAAAATTGGTTACTGTTCTGAGAACAAATTGGTTTAATTCCTGGTTTAAATGGACCGTTATTGTTTTAACTTGCGTTTATTAAAATGTCTAGATGGTTAGGTAAGATCATATTCGCGCTTAAATGATTATAAACTTAATTCCTCAGACCTTTTTGTAGCCCCTACACCTACCATAGCAGCGCCCCGTGGTTTTACCCGCTTAAGTCACGATCCCGGAGGAATATCGGGATAAAAAATGTGTCAGATTGCAGCCGTTTTCACTTGAAGGCGTAATAAATAAACAAACTCACTTCCGCATTTAAAATATTAAGTATTAAGTTAGGAATATCTATCAAATGAGATGGGTTAAACCATCTCATTTGATAGATATTCCTAACTTAATACGTCAAAAGACGTCTTTTTTTAATTTTTAAAGAAAGGAATTAAGTTTAATTTGATTTCAGCTGCTTGGATTCTGGGACTATTTAATAAAACCGTCAGGCAACATGTGACAAGCGACAATCGGACAATCTGACAATTTCGGTCAAAAAGTTTTTTAAAAGTAAAAACTTCTTTATGCGCAAATCAATGGTTTAGTCCCATCTCAAAAATGCCTAATGCATTTTTGAGATGGGACTAAACCATTGATTTCGCGAAACCGTGATGACACCAGCTTTTTACCATTAAAAAGACATCAACGCGTTGATTACCGCAGTGTGTGGAGTAAAAGACATCAACGGTGCCGATTTATTTTCAAGTTTTCACATCTGTCGGCACTCCTAGAGTGCCACTATTTTTTTTTCATAGTTCTGCTTTATTGAAACGGATAACTGTGGTGAATGTGACAATTAAGTAACTTTTTGACAAATATGTCGCATTGTCAACCCATCTAAGAATCGGACGCTGTTCAAATATCGCAGCGAATCTATACACATATGACTATGAATTATGATAAGCCATCAGCCCTTCAGGCTTCAATATTCGGCACTCCAATACCAAGAACGGCAACATTTCAAACCAAACAATACATACATTACAAATATAATATTAATACAAAGGGCTCTTAATATCCCATGGAAGTGTCAAATGATAATTATAATTTCCATCACAACCGGCGCTAGTACTTTATGTCGCCGATAGAGGGCGCTTCTGAATACTAAGTGAGCGATAAGATCGGTTGCTAATGCTTTGTTAAAATAACCCATTCATAGCTTGGCTTATAGGAAATAGTTTAGCTAATAATATGTACTTAATTTGAATGAGTTTAATTATGAATTAGTTTGAATGCAATTTGCGTTTTCTCTCATTGATTTTTCTAAGTACGAGGCACGGGGTGTAAAGTTCACTCTTTCTCTATAGAAAAGGGAGAATCCCCCGACCAGACGAGTGTCGTGTCTAGTGGGCAGCTGTCCAATGATTGATGTCGGGAAGTTATAAATATGCAGATCTACTGACTGAATAATAAAAAATGTATTATAAAGTTTTTAATTTATAATAGGTATTATCAAAACCTGAAAGCTTTCGTTTGCACCTGTATTTCTGTAAAAAAAATCCTGTAAAAAATTCAAAGAAAAAATGCGTCAATGCCGCTGCATCTACCGATCTTCGTACAGAAGGTCTGAAGTCAAAGCCAGGAGAATTACCTACCTCTACTCGCAAAATAAGCCAGACCCAATATCCCTCAAATATTAACTAAAACATAAACTTCCAAGCATTCGTAAGACCATAACTCCAGTCTATGTCCCATTGTATCATTAAATTTGTCCTTATCTAACTCGCATTTGAATATTTGAAACGTCCCACCAACTTCCGTGTAGTTTGTTTCTCCGGAGATTCGATACAGATTAGATAGGAGCATTTTACCTGCAGTAAAATATACGTAATCCAGGGCATAAAGGGACTGTTGTCTATTAAAATTTATGATCTTTACGTCATTACGACTGTGAGTTTGTACGAACAGCCGTTCAGACAGTAGATTGGTCTTAGGTTGAATTTTGAATCACCGTTGGAAGTTGTAAGTACGAAAAGTACACTTGGATGTTTGCTTATTTTACTCGGGTCCTATAAACAAAAACGAATCATTTTGCTTACCAATGTATCTGTTTGTATTGCCAAACTGGGCATATAAATAGATTCGTTCTTCCATATGGGTGTGTCTACTATGTAAAGAGAAGGTCTTTGCTCATTATTGGTAAAGATACAAGAGTCTTAATTTTAACCAATAACTGTCCGTAAATTATAGGAATCGGCCATAAGTAACATAGATACCAGAACACATTACAAACAATTTAATTTAATTTCGTTTAATTTAATTTAATTTCATGTCATTTCATTTTATTTCATGTCATTTCATTTCATTTCATTTCATTTCATTTCATTTCATTTCATTTCGTTTCATTTCATTTCATTATTAGAAGTTTTATTAGTAGAAGTTTTATCCATACAGTTACATTGATATTCTATCGACAATTATGTAAGTAATGTAAAACAAAATTGATAGGTTTGATAGTGAAGATAATGATCTACCTACGTATATCGATATATAAAGGATATTCATAAAAAAGTTCTCTTCGAAGCTCAGCTACTAAAATTAATTTGTAGGACTTTTTTTAAAAGCCAAATGCATCGCATTTACATGAAATAAATCAGTCTAATTTTGCAGTATAGTCTCACAGAGTAGGAATGGGCGACCCGACTCAATGCATTCGACTGTCAGTGAACGCGCGTTTACTTCGGTAATCCATTACACTGGACGTTTCCCGATCGACTACGTGACCGAACCATTATCACTCCTATTACAATTTATAGGGGAGAATAATGTTTGCTATTTCATATTACTTCTATAAAGTAGATCAATGCGGCAGTCCGGAGTCTGGATTGTCACCCAGTTCGTGACATTAGGCTCTCTTCCCACTTACTGGCGAAAAGTAGGAGTACAATTTTATTTGATCATGCAGACACGTGGAAATACAGGCATCATTTTACGTTATACTTAAATGTTTTACAGACATAAATAAAGCCTAAATCCTTGGACAGTCACAGACAGCCATCACCACTGTCAATAACGGCTCTTCTTGACAGAATAATGTTTACAAATCTTAAGTAAGCACTCGTATGGCGTCATTCAACGGCATTTTTCAGTTCACGTTACCATGTGTAAAAATAGGACACATTAGGTACAAGAGTACAAGTCATCAAGGAGTGTTCGACGGTCATGGATGGGTGGCCGGTTGCGTCAGCGCATCGACACGGCCTAATCTGACGATAAATCACTCGATTTCTGGATCGGAATGAGATCACGGGTCCAAATCGATACTAAATGAGAGACGCGCTTAATTGGAGTAAACCACTCGTTCGTGCACGATTTATTTTGTTGTTTCAAATCAGTATTGTTGTACGTTTAGTGATGTCCCCTTTGTCTGCATTGTGTTGCAGCAAGTGGTTAATTGGCTAGTGCAATTTGTGCAAATAATGACGAATTGGGATTTAGTGTTTTAAATTGTTGCTTTCTCTGCCCTTTTATCGTAAAAGGGTTAGGGCTCGTGCAGACCAGTGCGATATCGCGAGCGCTACAGGCAGCGTCCGCTTCGATTTGTTGCAATTAGATAAGAAATAACAGTTATTCATTTCAAAAGATTACTGCCAATGAAAAAAAAAAGACACATAAGCATCGAATGTGTTATGTAGGTACAATAAAATTACATATAATCCTCCTGCTTTAAGGCTCTTTCAAACAGGCGCGACACGCGACGCGGCACAAAGACACCGCTCGTCGCGCGACGAACGGTGTCTTTGTGTCGCGTAATTGGCTAATTGTTTTCAACAGTGATCCAATTCATAGATCATATTACGAATTAGGACAAATTTATTTAATGAGTTGTTTAATGTTTTCTAATCCTATTCCTCTATAGTTTTTCAAACACCAATGATTTTCTTTATCTATAATTAGGACTGGTTCAAGTTCACCTCATCTGGTTCAAAGGTAAATGCTCGCGCAGCTTTAAATAAAGATAAATACCTACGATCTGCACCACACACGATTAATTAGGGTTACCACTGATACCAGTCAATGCAATTAATTGGGAATCGATACATAATTTATACTTTTTTTTAACAAAGTCTGTCATTTTATGGGTGTCTATTCTGTACTCGGACACAGATGAATACAGATGGGACACTCCGCATTTTAGGTATGAAGCTACAACTCGGTACGTGGGGGGCTCGACTTGTCGAATTCAGTGGGCGTAACGTAGTTCGAAGATATAAGAGTTACGCGATAGAAAGAGAAGCAACTTCTACGTGAATATAACTGTAGGTAATGACCTAGCGCTGCACGACCTGAATTGCACGTCATTGTGTCGCAGCAAGAGTCACTTTTTATTTAAATGATTTTTCGGAGTGTCCTATCTGTACTATTCTGTGACTCGGATGAAAATGTGCGATGTTTCGGAAAGGCTTGCTGAAAATTACCGGTAATTTCGTTTCGTGTCAATGATGATATTCCGATGCAATGTGATGGTGATTCCTCCTAGGATCGGAGAGGTCAAACGGAGCAATCAAATCAGTTCGTGAAAGTTTTACAAGTGGCGAGAGAAATAATCAGGTACTCATTCGTGGTGCGAAGCTTTACTACGATAACTTCAAAGAAAAATCCGCAATTGAAAGCTAAATTCACTGGCTCAGAATACAAACTGGCATGAAAGAAAAAAAATAAAGCGATGGCATCAAGATCGCCTTGGTGGAAGAAAAATACTTGTATAGAACATTTATAAATAAAGAGCACAATCGCGTTTAGAAAAAAAAAAAAAACTTCCGAAACCTTTAAAGTAAAAATACTTGCATAGAACATTGATCCGTAACGTAATAAAAATAAAGAACATAATCGCGTTTACAAAAATGATGTGTCGTCTTCGTGTCGCGAAATCAATGGTTTACTCAAAAATGTTCAACGCGCCTAAAGAAATTTTCACTCCAAAAATTACTTTTCATCTCATCAACCAGCTGGCGCTAGAAGCAACCCTATACTGCCGCGTGTATTTATTTATATGAAGTGTGTTACGGGGCGATAGATGCAGTGGCATTAGTTAGTGCGGTGATAAAATCTTTTCCGGCTCCCTGATACGGTTCCGGGTTATTTTATATGCTTCTGCTCTTAAGTTTAGGGGTTAGGTACCTGTTGCATTCTGTTAATGTGTAAGTATAGTTTAAGGTATAAATTTTATTATTGTTGGAATAAAAATGTATGTTAGACGAGAACAGTGCGTAAATATTTTTCACGTGAATATGATTAGCTTGAACTGCCACAACTTTACTATGGCTGTAAAGTTTACGCTATGGGCTTTATATTAACGTTGGTCTGCTACTTACGTTGAGATGAAGATTAATATTAACGGTGATTGTGATAACACGATAACCTTATTAAATTACACAATTAACATCTCAAATTGTAAAAAAGTGACATTTAACGAAACAAACAGAGTCATTCATTCTCACCACACCGCATTCTCACCAAATTATAATTATAATTTACACAAAAACATTAATTAGATTAACTTATCAACGTTAACGTGACTCAAATTTACGAGTGAAATATGCAAATGTGTCGGCCATTGAAGCCCGCACGGTAGCACTGGCTCAGAATTATTAATATGTTTACAATTCAGATAACAGAGGCCCTTTGTGTAAACGACCATAAAAGTAATTGGTGTAATTCATCTCAATAGCTTATGTTGTAAAATTGGGGTTATAACGTGGGTCCGGAGTACCGAGCACGTGACCATTACACGGTTAAGTCTTGGGGTGCAACCGCACCTGGATTTCTTCGTATTTTTTACGGCCATGATTGATGGGTTAAATGGTAGTTGAATTGATAATTTTGTTAATAACTGTGATTATGTTTATAATTGACATGTTATCTGCGTTTTGGTTATGACAAGCCTGTATTTCATACAAGGGCAGAGGTGTTATGTATACCACCCACGAATTACGAATATTATTTTTTTAGCTCTACCAAAAGAAGGTCTATTGCCATTAATCCTAGTCTTACTGCAGATCAAAATATGATTTTAATTTATAAGGTGTTTTAATAAAAACGCGATAATTTTATCGATTTTATTACATTGATGGGAAATAGTCCATAAATGTTGTGTTAAGATAGTATAGACAGCGTTGAATTTATCCCATCCGTTCTCATCTAAATCATTGATAAGTTATCAGGGATTAGGAATATCATAGACACGTTAACAGACTCGAGAAGATCTATGATACCCTTCATAGTTATACATAATAGGCACAGCCAGTATCAATGCATTATTTTGTTCTGACGGAAATAAAATAGATAGATTGCGTGTACACATTACACGCAATCGGAAAGCACGTTAAGCCATTGGTCCCGGCTGTCATTCATGGATCTTTGACAGTCGTTAGGGGTCTTCAGAAGCCCGAAATACTGACAACCACTCTTACCAAGGGGTATCATATTACCTAGTTACTGGGTTGTGGAGGTCAGATAGGCAGTTGCTTCATGTAAAATATTGGTATTCAGCTGCATCCGGTAAGACTGGAAGCCGACCCTTATATGGTTGGGAAAAGGCTAGGCAGATTGATAGATATAGATACAGACCTACTAGGGCTGATCAAAAAGTAATGATAATTATCATAATCTGTTAATTTTCTTTTGGCTCGGTAGTTCCAGAGATTAATTAGCACGTTTAAACTTACAAAAAAGACTTCAGCTTTATTATAAGCATAGAAAATATGAACCGATTATCACTGTTTGATCAGCCTAGTAATTAGTACAGATAGAACAATAGGTGCTCTGTTGTCAGAAGTTAGATAAAAAAAAAAAAACATAGCTTTGTTACTTTTACAAAACCTAAGACTGCGAAAACTTAGCGCAACTTCAAAAGGTTTCTAAAAGTTAAAAAAGTTTAAGTTGTGATTATGAACGAAAACTAAAAACAGTATTGCATATCACAATAAGCTTTTCGTAAGCATAAAGAAAATTGATTTCCTCACACTGACAAACTCAAACTTTTTTGTAAACTTTGCCCCTCTTCAAAATTCTCCCATGTTACCGTGGGCGCGTTTACACACAAATCTCACATAACATAACATAACACAAACACTAAACTCTTGAATTAACATTTAACATACATCAGTCGGAATGTTTTCTTTTCATTATGACATGACAAGTATGACACAACCTTACGTGACAACATGACATCATGTGAATCTACCCAGGTACCCAACTATTGGCGAATCTCAGGACCACTCCTATGGAATAATAACTGACTGGAAGTCGGTCAGATTGACAATGTCAGCCATTGTCTTTGTACTGACTAATTACTGTAATTGTTATACATGTTATACAATTACTATTAAATTGTTTGCATATTGTAATGTCGGTAGTGGTTAGCATTAAAGCTTGTTGAAACTTTTCACAATTTGCTAAAAACGGAAGAAAAACAAAACACGATCAGTATGTTTTGTTTTATTAGCTTTTCATGGAGTTCCTCGATAAGTTCATGTAGCTTTATAGTACACAGACCGATATGAATGATGATAATTAAGTAAGGGTTCGATTCCCAGGTCGGGCAAAGTGTTATTGTGTTTTTCCATCAATAATTTCTCAGATTGTTTTTGTGATGTTGGAATTAATTACACAAAGTAAAGTGCGGGAGAACTCAGTGCATGGGAATAGCTGCTCACCTTCCCTTTCAAATTGATGTATATCAATTCTGCACATCTAAATATTAAATTACATAATTATTCATAATAATCATATGACATATTATTATGACCAATATTGGTAAGTGTGTAATTTCGTAGCTCTACATGCTACGTGCTACGAAACCTTTCGTAGCATGCAATAATTCTATTGTCTACCTGAAATTATGGGTCATAGATTTCTTTTATTTACTTATTTCATCAATTCATTTGATCCTGTATACTAATTCACTTCTTTCTTGTATGTACCTAATAAGCTCGGAAAATGCTTATATCCCGATCTATTCCAATCTCACGAGACATATGGTTCGAGTCAAAATAACTTCTCATAATCTGCCGAATGCCGTCCACACGATAAATATGGCCCAACCCGGATATATTGACGTCCGCCGCTGTATATATATATAATTATTTATCTTTGTATATATACGAGTAATAAACACGTAATGTGATGTCTGCTTGTTTGTCCATATTGCGAATCTATTTTGATTTGGTTTCCTTTACATTAATGGATTACGTCTTAAAAAGTGTTGTGAGTCTTCATTGGTTTATAGTTGTAGTGTCTGAAGATTTTGTTGGATTTAGGTAAGGACTTATAAAGCCTCGTGCAGAGTGGTAAACTTTACGGTGGAACAATTACCGGTGTTGCGTCGCACCAGGCTTTAGCCCGTCGATTACAAAGGTACCAGCCAAAATAGTTGTTGACAGAATAGTTAGTTGTTTTAAAAACAAAGTGTTGTCTGCAGTACTAAGCTATATCTTTCCCGAAAGTTTAAGGATTGATTTCTATATATTTTCGGGAAAGTATTGCTGCTATTAGGCTGAAACTCGCAAAATAATTGGCATACTCATAGTTACAGTTACCTCTAAGAGAACCCCCGACATAATCGAACAACTTGCTTTATAAAGCATATTAATAATACAGTTGCATTAAATGAAGTGATCCCGATACTAAAACAGTAATTCCATTTACCTAAATTACTGGCGGTAGTGTTATACGACTCCATTTTATTTGGAGAGTGGTTTAATCGTTTGACCCAGTAATTTAAAGAACACTCATTTCTGAGCAATAATAAGGGATAGCGCGGACTACCGATTCTTAGAGCGTGAACAATTTATCCGCACTGTGTAGAATAGACGCGGCGTTTTTGGGAAAACTTGGGTCATCATGATCATCATTGACAGCCTTGTTCAAAATTGGTTTAAAAATTTGGAGATAGGCCACCTTTTTAAGGGATCAATAGACGGCCAGGACTCCGACTAGTCGTAGCTGTCTAGTGGTAGTGCGGCTAGTTGGGCGTTACGACCAAGTGCGCAATTCGTATTGGTTTCTTTAGCGTACCTGGTCGCGGTCATGGTCGTGGCCGTCCAGTACGCGAGATCCCTAAGCCATGCTTCTCTAGTCTGTGCGAGTAGCATCCTAGTTGGCCTTACTCTTGGTCCTTTGTTATTCATCCAACCATCTGGCAGTTGATCTGCTAACACTCTTCTTCCTACCGTCTCTCGCCTAACCATTCAGTTCTGGCTTCAGGTTCTGCTCCACCTTCCATCGTCACGTTTAGCCAAGTCTCCATTTCTCATATTAACCTTGCAGAATTGAAACACCCCAATGACAGCAGCCAACTATTTCTGTTCTGTGCTCATCATTATAGATCTGTTTTGTTTTTATTCGAGTTGGAAAAAGACAAAAATTCAAAACCAAAGACAGTGACTTCCGAAATTAAAGTTATTTTTTGTAAGGTTTTTTTTTTGCAAAGGTTCTTTTTTTCACTTTTTAGCTGTGGGACCTACCCCACACAAATTCGGATACCACTTCCTGCTATGTAAATAACAGTGACAGGAACTTATCCTATCATCCACATACTAAGTGGGAAAAAAATCGTATTATTGAAGCTAACTCGAGTAAAACGAAACTAACGAGTATTTTGAAGTCTAATAATTTTCTTAACCTTGTTTCTCATGCATGCAAGTTAGTGGTATGTTTGCAATTTGAAGGTATCTGTGTTCAAGTGGATGCTGCTGCTCTTTCTCCTCACATAATCCCACCCTCTTATGAAAATGGCCTGTAATTTTAGCGGTGTAATTATTACGGACTAATTACTGAACGTTATTACACTACGTAGGTTTATGTTTAACCCTTTGAAATTAGACAAGGTACATAAAATTACATTTTCATGTTACTAATTAGTAGGTAGGTACTGTTCTTAGGGCTCGTAATTATTAACTGCCCTCATTTTAGAAACTCGTATATTTTATTATTGTTTGTATAATTATCACAATTTCTTAGCAGAATCTATTGCATCGTACAATTCGTACATACCTATTTTGTGAAATACGGTTTCTCTAGAACTTGAAAAAATCATAATGTTTCTTGTACAATATTGTCAAAAGGAAAGCTGGATAAGAATGCACAATGAGTAGGTACTTAGTAGTAGTAATTAGTACTTATTAGTAGTAATTAGTACTTAGTAGTAGTAATTAGTAGTTAGTAGTAGTAATTAGTACTTAGTAGTCGTAATTAGTACTTAGTAGAGTACTAATATACTGGTTTCAGACATCATGTGGCGAATAGTTTATTAATACGGGCATATTTCATAAAAGGTGTGACGGTTTTCAAGCAAAGTGCGTGTGCGCAATCTAAATAACGGTGTGTTCCGGAGTGGGTCCGCAATTAACAAGGTCTGGTTCAGAATAGGACGAGATGTGGTACATAAGCACATGTACTTGTTTATAAGCGAACACTTTATAAAGACTCTATGTACGTACATAATGTTCGTATGCACGCTCACAAGATTCCACAATCATTACCCGTCTGTTACCCTGCAGGTTTATAACTATATAGTTCGTATTACCCACGAATTAGCCCTATACAGTGATTAAATTTGCATAAATACAGTATATAGATTAATAGTATTATCTAAGTGGGGATATTTAATTCTAAAGCAATACGCCGAGGTATTTTAGTATTGACTAAAGCTGCAGAACTTGGTACAATTTTATTACGCTTGATTACAACTAGTTTGACTTCATATTCAATTTAAAATAATTAAAATACCTACTCGGTAATAAACTGGTCGAGTGCGAATATGTAGATTAACAAGCAGAAGGTTTTATATTTTATTAATTGCTGATATCTTTTTATGAATAAATGATATTCGTTTGATGTCATCTAGGAAATTGCGTAGACTCGTTTTCAAGTCAAGTAGTATTATGTTCTTCGTCTAAATCTATAGGATAGAGCATAGACAAGATAAGATCACAATATCTCGAACCCAATTTTTACCTTACTTGCGGAACTCAAAATAGGAAGGGAAACGATAAATTGATAGCCTTCTCAGAATAACACGAGTACAATAAGTTCGCAGTACCTTAGTTAGTTTATCATAACACCATAGGAGGTGCACAGCCGTCGGACTATGCAAAACAGGTTGAGGCGAATGCAATTATTGCAGTCATAGATAGATGCATAGAATTTTAATCATAAATCAATGGGCTTATGTGGCTTTGGGCATTCATGGCGTGTTTGTCTATAGCGCCAGAGACCATAGGGAACAGGTCATAGATGCATGCTGTCATCGGCATATTCTAGCGTTTGTTACACGTTATATTGCTTCCACGTGTTGCGAATTGTGCATGCCGTTTGACCCAGTAATGCTAACACTGCTAACCTTATGGTACATTTCGTGAATGGAAGTTTGTCTGATTAAAACCTACCTCGATATTGTACACGCAAACGGTACTGCACAATCAAATAAATCTGATAGCCGTTGTATATCGTGTCATAGAAGTTTATTAGTACAGATATGTTTGTTCGGCCGAGTGAAATCGGGTCATAGGCTAGTTCTCGGTTAATTAAATGGTGTTTACCTTTACGTTAGTAAAGCGATTTCCTATGGTTTTTTGTTTGAATTTAATAGCGTTCAGCTGATTCAACTTTCTGTTAGGTGGGTTAAATCTTTCTTTGCTTGTGAAAAAAATACTGACACCTTTACAGTTGACTTTTACGGAGGCTAATTGGTAATTCACCCGAATTGAGTCGCCACTTTTAAATAATATTATTTTTTCTTGATTCGCGCGAAATTAATTTATTTATAAGCGACGCGATTTCTGGAGTTGTCAATTCGCCTATAAATAAATTAACTTCGTAACTACGGAAATGAAAATTAATGCAAGAATATTTTATTCAAACAATTTGTCATCATTGCTTTTTTGTCTCGTATTCTTGACGCTTAAACAAGATTTATTGCCTCTTGAACATTTTATGTAGTGTGTTCATCATTTTCGCAAGTAAATAAAAAGCATTTAGGTAGTAACAGTACATGGGATAAAAACTTTACCACTTTAATCTTTGTCAGTAAATATTGGTTCAATAAATCCATACATTAGCTATGTTCAATAAAGTTTGTAGTTCTCTAGAAAGCTGTAGTTTATTGCGACTATTTCTAAGCTTGTATTACAAATTGTGCTCATATATTAGGAAGCTTGTTGCTGCAAATATTTTGATGTTAAGTATTTAAATTGCCTCGCACTTGAAGTGTTTTTCCAATTGTAATTAAAGGCGTCACAATCAGGCTAGAGCTTCACCCATAAATTTGAATACTTAAATGAAATATGAGGCCACGTAATTGTTTTACAACAAGTCTAGCTTGAGGCGGCCATCGGCGCCGGCCAAGGAGACGAAATAGTGATTTGGCAAAATTAATGACTTGCTTCCATTTAGTCAGGAATCTAATATACACAGAGCAATGAAACTGACAGAGGTTATTCGCACAGTTGTTCCAAAAACATAAGTTTCTCGGTTATTTTTAGGCTCATTTAACCTACGTGAACTCGAGATAGACCCAAAATTAATAGATTACGGTCAGTGACACTGACATCATCTTCAATATCTGATAATACTCGAATGCATTAACTTGTTATGTTTATCTACATCGTAACGTCATAAAGTAAACATCTGACAGTTATTGGGTCAATGTGCGAGTAGGTACGCGTCTTGTGAAGTTCCGTTTACTAACAAAATTGGACAAACTCATTGATGACGATAATGATTATTTTATGAGCATGGATTTTATTGCCGCGGCTAATCTATACAAATAAGGAGTTTCGTGATTGTCCGGCAGGCTCGCTTTGCTTTAACAACATGGACATCGAACGATCACTATACTAGCTTCTGCCTGTAACTGCATCCGCGTGAAATTTCTTGTTCCCCAACCCACTCGGTCGCATCGCATCGCATCGCATGCCTGCGCCATTACCGACTTCGTTTTCCCTTAGCGTTCGTTCTGACTTTTTCTTTTTCGGCTCCTAATGGTCTTAGCGTGATGTGAAATAGCCTTAAGCCTTCTCAAATAAATGGGCTATCAAATGAAAAAAATAAAAAAATCTGATATTACCGCGTACAAACAAAAAAAATCGGCTTTATTATTTGTATATAGATTATGTCCACGAACGGTACAGATGTTTCAAATGTAAAGTAAGTTGGCATTTCAGTTTTATAATTAAGTACATAATTATCATTATTTCGTATCCATTCTCACTGTTACAAATGTGGACTTACATCCAAAAATGTAAATATTGCCCAATTCAAAAGACGGTGACACCGTAACCAGGGCGAGCGTTAAAAAACTAAAACAGCCAGATACGGGAGATAAACTAGCTGATAACAACAAAACAAAAGCTGATACAGTTAGAGACTTGTTATCAAGATTTTTACAGGATTTTTTCTTATTGTTACAATTTTAGGAGCGTTTTAGACTTGTTCTTCTACTTTTTATGTATTTTTTTGTGTTTTACATTCAAAAGATTCTCTCATTGGTGTTTAAAATAACTTTGTCCTTTTCTTTCGTAATTTTTTGCAAAATAAATAAACTTTTTCGTTTCTTTTTTTTTTTTGCTGCACCTTCTAAACAATCATTATTCTACATTTGAATATGAAAATAAACACGGCACTGGCAACGTTGTATAATTGAGATGTGTCTCGTTACGGCCACTTTGTATGTTTGCACAGTTATTAAGATCAAATGGCCGGCGCTCGCGCAGCATATGACAAACATTGGCCCAAATGTTTACGTTATCCACGATATAAAATATTCGTTGCAGGAAGATATAAATCGTGATCGGCTTTAACCAAGTTTCGTTCACTTCCTTATATGTGTATGGAAATGATGGAATGTAAAATTTATGGAAGGAATTATTGTTTGTTGTACCACGATTATTATAATAGTACGAATTAATTATCTAGACCGTGTCGTGAAAGCAGTGTCAACTTTAATGTTAGATTGTTATGCCAGTATCTATGGCAATAGAATATTCTTGCCCAATATAGAAGGACATGTTTGGAATTGGCTAAATGTTCTGTTTTCTGAACACCCTGCCTTATATCTGATTTCTTTTTTTTGTCTCTGATGAACTACCTCTTCGGTAGTTCACCTAGTAAGAAAATTCGCCACATACTTACCCATAATTGGTAAATATCCCAATTACACTGTAATTGGGCTGATTCAATAATCAAATTCTTCTTTTTTATGTAAGGCATCTCGTAACTGACCTCTAAGGTCATGAAAAATTAACCAGGCTATCGTGTGGCTGCGTTAAGCTAACTTAAAGCCAGCCAGGGGCGTAAAATAACATAGGCCAGCGCTCGCTAAGTACGTTCATAATGTTCGTATGCACCCCCTGTAGGGTACGAACCTCGGCTTAGGGCGTCGCTGGGGGGAGGACAACAAGATGGGTACAAACTGAATCATAAGTGGGGTAATTGTTATTAACAGAGGAATTTAAAGCTACAGGCTTATCTTCGACGCGGTAATCAAATTCTGTAATCTTTGCAGCTAAGTACCGAATGCTCCGACCCAAATTGTGCTCAGTTTGAGATAACTAATCAGTGATGCTTTCCAAATTCAATCAATATCACAATCAATCATACTCTTAAGTAATAATAATGAAATACAATAGACGTTATATTTAGTAACCTGTTCCGCTTAACTATTCCTAAAGAGCCATAAAAAACCCTGTAAGAAATCGACACGTGTTTCACCTGTCAACGAGGCATGCTCAGGATGACGATTGACCCGAACATATCGATTTGCCACGCCGATCACTGGTCGCAGATTTTATAATTTTATAATGGATTTCCGCAAGGTCACGCCTGAATCAATTTACTGTCATAATCATAACTGAATGGTGAGCTTTGGCCAAGGGATCCACAACCCTAAGTAACATAATAACTCTATTTGGTTTTCCCCATGAGGAAGATTTTTGTACCTCGTTGGTCTAGCGGTCGCAAGCGCTAGTGCTGAGCATGAGGTTCTGGGTCCGATTCCCAGGTGGGGCAATGCATTATGGGGTTTTTTCATCTGGATTTTCTGAGTGACAGCCCAATGTCTGGATTTGTGCCCGGTAAATGGCAATAGACTCGCCCCCTATTATATGGGACTTAAAACATAACTGGCCAAATGTAGGTGTGCTATAGAGTACACCTCTTTTTTTCTTTTCTTTTCGGTTAGAAATTATTAAATATTTTCTCCGTGACGTGTAAGACTCTTACTGACTAAAACCCACCCGTGTTTCTTCAGTTGCCATGTTGCCGGGGGCCAGGATATCCATTTCGGACTTCTTCGCAATCACGGCAGGCATCGGCCCTAGCGGACCCCGTCAGTTGTACTGACATCTCTTTGAGGCGCGCGTGGAACACAACGCGCCGTCGACCCGGGCCTGGTTCTTATCGGACGGCGAGCTACTCATTGCTCACCGTCCGCAAGCCCGCGCCTACGGTGGCCGGAAATCGGCCTGCGATTCCCGATGCCCAGTGCGTCTCCTGCGGCGGTTAGGGGCGTGAGGGCGCGAAATTTGCCTCTCCCTCCTCCTTCGCGAGCATTACTGCTTCGCAGAAGGCATTTCCTCCCGCCTTATCCTGAACAGGAACCTCCAGAAACAACCGTGTCCAGTGAGGACGTACGTTAGGCGGAAGATGAGGACGCCGTGGCGCTTCTTTAGCCACTCCTTAAAGAGAGGACTTACCGCCGCAATTGTGGCGTGCCCATAAAGTACTCTACCTAATCAATCGAGGATTACAGGCATGATGTTAAATGTTATGTTATTTTATGAAGTTTTTAGTAGCATCCTGTTGAGCACAAGGTTCGGAATAGACTCGCTACACTCCCATTTCGCCAACATATGATACTATTTTAGAGGTATGAAGAACAGGGTGTAAAGTTCACTTATCCTCTATAGAAAAGGAAGGATCCCCTGACCAGACGGGTGTCGTGTCTGGCGTGCAACGGACTTTTTTTTTGGGTGGGAAATCATCAAATAACTTCTCCCGCTCTGGGCGGAGCGGGCGGGCGTGTCAGACTCTTACTGACTAAAACCCACCAATGTTCCTTCGGTTGCCCTGTTACCGGGGGCCACGATTCCCCTCTCAGTTTTCTTCGCAACCCCGGCAGGCATCGGCCCTAGCGGACCCCGTCGATTCTGCTAACATCTTTTTGAGGCGCGCGTGGAACACAACGCGCCGTCGAATCGCGGCTGGTCCTTATCGGACGGTGAGCTACCCATTGCTTACCGTCCGCAAGCCCGCGCCTACGGTGGCCGGAAATCACCTCGCGATTCTCGCTCCGTACCATGGCCTGAACCAGGGCCGGACGCGAGAGATCACCGCCGCCGATCGCTTCCACGAGGACACGGTGATGCTCCGCCTAAGCTGGGCAGACCTCCACCGTAGGCGTGCAACTGCCTGACGGTTAAAGTCAGAATCTTGTATATATGTCGATCGCGCGGTAAACTTTAATTGCGCGATGCAGGATTTGTGTGACGTCATGTCTTTGATGTTCGTATGTGGCGGTGTAACCTCTACACACCTAAGGTTTCGGAGAAAACAATGACATCTGTGATGTAACGATATCATATTTTGTAGTAATTAAGCTAATAATGAAACTATAATCATCAATTTTGATTTTGATTTTGATTTTTGATTGACCAAGAGACCTGATTTTGGTCGAGATCCTATCCTAACAAAACTGAAAAATCTTTTCAAATCTTTTGAATACATATTTCGAAAAGCCGAAGTTTGTGGTGTGTTAAAGCGTAGCCCGATTTTCTCACTCAGAATCACTGAGAGTAGACTTGGAACATTTCCGACAACGCCGACGCTGTGTCAAAACACTGTAAATACGGGCCAAGCTTATAGTTTGCATTAGCGAGACCAAGGGCTGTTTGCTGAGAAAACTATTACAGCGGTTCAAGCTATGTTGATGTTTTTGTTCACAGGTTTTACGGTGTATTGAACAATAACCTACTGATGAATGACTATAAGTTAGTTGGGTAAAAGTAAATTCCTACCTAGGCTCTATATTTTTGCTCTTAGTTTAAAAACTTGTGGCGCCACCTACAACGCCACACACGAACTACGTATCATACTGACGTCACGCAAAAATCTCGCATCGCGCAAGCAGAGTTTACCGTGCGACGAGTATATATACAACGTCCCGTGTGATTTACCCTTTTCTTTCCGACCCTGATGATCCCATTACACTCCTCCAGGAGAAGAATAGGGCCACCAGCACAATACACAAACACAGACGCCTCACGTCATTCCGACCTCGCCGCCGAGGTCCTTTGCGATCGCGACTGTGTCCCTGAGTAAATGTTACTCCTCCCCGACCCTTGCTCGAAAATGAGGTGCCAGCAAGTTGTTGCCGCTGAGCACGTAGCTTTAAACTACCCCGCATAATAATCATGATTTAAACCAATTCTGATCCAGCCTGTCCCTTCTTGCTGTCCTCCCCTCAGCGACGCCCTAAGCCGAGGTTCGTACCGGAATCGTAAGTCCGGTTAAGCAGCCAAGACCTTAGTGGTCAAAACTGCGAGTTGCCATGTTAAAAAAAAAAAAAGATTGACCCTTTGAGACAAGAGCGTGCTTACGGAGTAGGTAATTAAATGACACTTTGAGGTACTTTTGATGTTCTATAATTAATTGAGAATTCCTTCTATACTATAAAATAATTCCTTCAGTTTAAATTAAAATGGTCTAATTCTATGCCAAAATTTGCATGTCATTATGTTATGATTAAATATGTTAAGCTACTATCACACTACCGTTGTAAGAACTTTTGTAAACATATTTATCTATACAAAAAATCTTTGACTTTGAATTTGACTTCAAAATATTTTTGAATTATGTCAGAAGTTGACCCAATAACCTTACTTTAACATGTACTCTAAACAATGCCCCAATTGTTCAAGCATCAAAAGGACACATTCAAGAAAGGATCACGTCGTTTTCGCAAAACAAACTGGCATTCAACTTGTACTTTGCGTGCCAAAGCAAACTAACGTTGTTTTGCTTTCGGACTTAAACGACTAGCTAGAAACATACACAACAAATTAATCAATGTATTACACTAGTTTTAAGCTGTAGTACAAGGTGGCACATCAATTTGCTGACGTATTTGCGTCAACACTGACCGCGGAGCAATCAACGCATCTAACTGGTTCTAAGATTAGCTGCTGTTGAAATGTTACAATTTATAAGCCCCGCAGAAACACGTGCTAAATTGCAAACAAGTATTTGACTTGCTTTTAAGTTTAGTATGGGATATTAGTGATTAATTTCCGGACTTTTTATTTTAGAAAGTTTACTGGTCGTGGGTTTAAAGTTGATTCTACTAACGTCGCCAATTCGTGGCTGCCTGCGCAGACGCTGGCGTTTCTTAATTGACTCGTCAAAAAATCACGCAAATCATTGTCAATCAATCATTTAACTTTATCATAGTCCACTATTAGACGGATCAGCAACAGCTGCTGTCTGTGTGCATGACAATAAGCCTGATTTTTAACCGACTTCCAAAAAGCAAAATGGAGGAAGTTTTATGAAAAAAATTTAATAACTTTGCTTGGATTGTTTTTGAGTAAGCTTCAATGATACGCATTTTTCGTACTTGTCTATGTATTATAATAAGTTCCTGTCACTGATATTTACATAGCAGGTAGTGGTATTCAAATTTGTGTGGGGTAGGTACCACAACTAAAACGTGAAAAATAAAAGGTTTTTGAAAAAAAAAAAAAAAAATACAACAGCCGTTTTCCGAAAAAAACACTACAAAAATCAATTTAACTTCGGAAGTCGGTGGCAAAAACCGAAAACCTAAACCAGACACCGACTTCCGAAATTAAAGTATTTTTTCACCTTGCAGTGTTTTTTAAGTAAAATGTTCAAAACATGGTTCGTTAGCATGCTATCCCATTTGTGTTTCCACAGCTATCTAGCAGCGTCAGATCAGATCGATCAACTAACTTCGCTATAAAAGGAATGTATGACATAATATCCCCCGTGTTATGAATGCTAAGTTGACTTAAACTTGTTTCATTTATTTTTCTGCCGACTTTTAGAACATATTAAGAGACTTGTCAGTGATAGATGTGTGGCATCATTTGTTTAATAAAACAGTCTTTGTCCCTTTAAAAGATCATTAATTTAGGCTATCTTAGAGGAATTAAAATTGGACAGCCAAAGGTGGTGTTTGACATCAATTACGGGCGCGATGATTGAGTAGCATTATTAGAATTTTGGAATTAATAATAGAATCCTGTATCATGGAAGTCTTTGAAATGTCAGCCAAATTAATACCACATCATTATATCAATCAATGCCTTTGTAAGTAATTTGTTTACTTTATTCCTCCTTTATTTATTCATATAGATTCAATCGAGGATTTTCACAAGAGAGGTTTATTTATGTAGAGGGTCGACACGGGCTGAAGGCGGAAGGTGAGATTAGGAGTCTCTTTCATTATTTAAAGTAGTTTTCCCAATAGCTTTATTTAAGAATACTTACACACACTTACTTACACAATATGATGATTTTTAAAATGGATTCGTCAATTTATATACTGTTTGTATCACCAGATTTCCCTATAAACTTTTAACGATATTGCTGACATTGCTTCACTGAGTAAAGTGCTTCATGATGGGTCACCATAAAGCCAAATACGGACATACGCAACTCAATCCTTTGATGTTCATTCTCACACGTAGTTTTTAGTATTAAGTATTGTTTTATAGCTACTACAAGTGAATGCTTGGTGGTCTGAATGTTAAGGTCAACCTATTTGAACTTATGTAAAATTGTTGTACTCTTTATATAAGTACCGATTATTTTATTGAGGTTTATGTGTGTTCTGCTATGAAGAGATACTTAAAATAGTATTGAACGACAGTCTTTCGTACTTACTGAAGGTTTAGATTCCCGTGACGCCTGTTTGCTACCATACTGTCATTGTATTTTGACACCTGTTAGGCTTTCACGTAGATACAGGCATATTAGTCTCTTTTTCCTGTTATTTAATTTCAAATGAACAGCCGTAATCCAGTCGGATTCATATTGAAAAAAATATGAACATTTTTTAGGGTTCCGTTCCTCAAAAGGAAAAAACGGAACCCTTTTAAGATCATTTCGTTGTTTCTCTGTCCGTCTGTCAGTCTGTCTATGGTTCCTTAAAGCTGTAAAAAATCAAGCTTCAAAGTCAACGCAATAAAAAATACGGCCATTTATGTGACATATTTTTGTATTCACAAATAAATCAAAACCTTCATTCACGGTGCTTCCCGTTGACCTAGAATCATGAAATTTAGCAGGAAGCAAGGTATCACAGCACAAGTAAAGGAAAAAATATCAAAAAAAGTTCATTTGTGCGATTACAAACTTACATTTGCAGTTGGAGAATAAATTAAATCGATCTAAGTATGGGTGAACATGTTTTTCAAGTACAAAGTTTGGGTTTGGGATAAATTCATCTCAACTACGGAACCCTTCTTTGTGCGTGGTCCAACATGCACTTGGCACTAATAACCACCGGCAGCCCATTATAAATGATAATGACACAAGAATGGCAAATCATACTAAACGGTTTGCCTTCACGTCTTCTTACGAGTTTCACACATCATCAATCATCGAATTTGCTTACCAAATAAACTGTGCAATTAGTCAATTACCACATACACGAAACATTTGAACATTGTGCAATATGAGACTAAATCGTCAGACGAAACGATCAATCATTGCGTTTGTCTACAATTCTACACGTGTAATCTGTCTTTACATCGTGGTTTAGAGCTAAGCTGATTATACACTGAGTATCGCGTGAGCACGTGCCTTTTGTTTCAAATTTTGAGTGGGCTTGTGTTTAGATTTACGATCGATGAATAGGTAAAGTACGTAGTCACGATCTCAGCTTAGCATTTAATTTTCATTCACTCATTCGTTCAATCCACAATTTTGTGTATATGGAGGAAAATAAATGTGGAAATTAAAGTAAGACAATTTAAACAAGGAAGCGGAATAAATGGTAGAATTTTCAGGGGTTTTCACGACGGCTACGAAAAAAAAACTACTCTATCAAAACTCGTTTATGTATTTTATTTATTAATAGCGGTTTCTTGTAACTGTTATTGACAAATTATAGTTATCTTCACAATGCTTAGTCATAGAATAGATAAAGTAAGATGTACGGTTCCTACCTAACGTTAATTTCTCTTGACAAATCACTGTTTATTTGTTCAGGAAAATGAGCACAAAAAAAAACCCCGCAAATGAAATGGGTCGTAAAATTAACGGAATTGTGTCTATGCCAATTGCCACGCTTGCTGATACTCGATAAGAAGCCGATACTTAGGTACTCGAGTGCCATAGTTTGAGTGGCAATTCACTTTTGTATCCAATATGTTTCCGTTACAAGTATGTTTCGACCCGTCGTTAAAAATACAGATCGCTTTTTGAGTACACTCAACTTGTGCGTACTTTATATAAGTATCTGTGATTAGCTAGAAATAAAAATCAAATTCTTACGGGCTCAAAAAGTGAGAAACGGATCGTTCGTCTTACCAATGAAAACTTTTTCAAAATAATACTGGTTTATTTTCAAATGCACCATGCTGTTTTGGTATATAGACCGAGACGTAACGCGTCGGATCAACTCAGAATGGATTAAATGGCGACAGGTCACAGGAACAACTTACGACCCACGGATGCCCCTCAAGTTAAAGGAAAATCTACAAGTCCGTGATAAGGCCTGTCGTACTGTATAGATCGGAATGCTGGGCCGTGAGGAAGGCGAATGGAAAAAGACTGCATGCAGCGGAGATGATAATGTTGAGATGGATGTGTGGAGTAACGAAACTGGATATAGTAAGAAATGAGTATATAAGGGGAATGTTAAAAGTGGCGCCAGTGACAGAAAAGTTGAAAGGAAATCGTTTGGCCTGGTATCGGCATGTGATGAGGAGGAAGGAAGCGCATATGTGACTAAAAGAGTGATGAATATAAATGTTGATGGATGGAGCGGGAGAGGAAGGCCAAAGAAAAGATGGATGCATTGTGTGAGGAATGATATGAAAGAGAAGGGAGTGAATGATAGCTTCACGGATGACAGGAGAGAATGGAAAGAGAAAACTTGGTGCGCCGACTCCACGTAACGTGGGACAAGGGCAGGAAGATGCTGATGCTATTTTGGTATATATGCTAAGGCATTCTATTACTAAACTATGAAAATGTAGGCCTTTTTTTTGGGTGGGAAATTATCAAATAAAATCTCCCGCTCTGGGCGGAGCGTGAAGGCGTGTCAGACTCTTCCTGACTAAAACCCACCCGTGTTCCTTCAGTTGCCATGTTGCCAGGGGCCACGATCTCCCTTTCGAAATTCTTCGCAACCCCGGTAGGCATCGGCCCTAGCGGACCCCGTCAATTCTGCTGACATCTTTTTGAGGTGCGCGTGGAACTCAACGCGCCGTCGACCCGGGCCTGGTCCTTATCGGACTGCAAGCTACCCATTGCTCATCGTCTGCAAGCCCGCGCCTACGGTGGCCGGAAATCGTAGCATTACTGCTTCGCAAAAGGAGGTGGCGGCCTCCCATTTTCTCTCGCTCCGTACCATGGCCTGAACTAGCAATGAAAACGTAGGCCTGGTATTGGCGATAAGTACGACAGCCGCTAGGCAAACGCTAGGAATTTAATGGTTATAGTCAGTAATTTCTAGTCATGTATGAAGACCAGGTACTAGACACTTGTAAGTAAACCTACGATAATTAACACAAAACATTAAACAATTACCTTCTAAAGGCAGTAATGATGATGTATAGTCCGTGTTATTACAAGATTAAAACTGAACAGTAGCCAAACATCGTGATACTCTGAACCAAGTCAATACTAATTGCCGAGCTAAATACTTGTATTCAAACCGGAATGTGACCGAATGTTCATTGTGGGACGGATGATCCCGACACGACTTGCTAATTATAATAAACAATGCTACAAAGACGAAGAATATGTTAGAACTGACCTGTCTTTAAGGTACTTGTTGCCCAACTCTGTAGGCTTGCGAAGGTCAGGTTTTGGCTGGCAGTAAGTATAACACACACATTACAAGTTGAGTTCAAAGGATTATAGAGTGGAAACGAAAAATAGGATGAGCATTAAATTTGACGAAATTACGAACTAAAGCAGTTGACGCAAGATATGCACCGCTAAACATCTCAAATTTAAAATGTCATTGTGAAATCAAATTTAAGGATCGGTTACTATACCAACAATTATTAGGACAGCGCGCTGGTAATTGAGAAAATTTGCCACGAATAAACGAATCTAGTTTTTAAAGCTACATCCTCAGACCAAATAAAAACCAAGCCATAGCACTGCGAATAATACAGTGACGCATGCCAAAACTACACCTCTGCTGCGTGCATAAACGCTCACTTGCACACATTTATACCATTTACATTCAAACTACACCTCACTAAGTGCACACATGTTTACGAAACTGGCCTCACGTCACTGTTAACAGCGCTATGTCTTGGTTTTTTATTTGGTCTAAGGCTACATCAATAACCTTTTATGCAGAACTATAATCCAGCCGATGTTTTCTGTGACTGTACACTAATAAAAGTGATTATGAAATAACCACATCAAATCATCTAGCAGCTTGCTCTGTGATTCCCTTTCGACGTCCGACTTGCGGCTATAATTTGCAACACAAATTACTGGCCCGCAATAATTCAAATAACTCGCATCGTTGGCCAAAAATTACACGGAGCGCAGCTTTAATTATATCTCGGGCCAAAAATCTCAATCAGGATGTGCCATGAATGACACGCGTCCCATATTTGAGCCCGATGATCCGAATCGTCGCGCCCGTCAACCGAGTTGCGACACTGAACAAAGGGACACTGTCTCTTTGTCGTTTCAGGATCTACTGTTTGAGTTCGGACGAAATCGAATTCTTTTCAATTTTAAACGTTCGTATTTTGTAGTCCTTTTTTTTACTGCAAATTTGGATATTTGAATAGTTTAGCCAACAAAAAGGTTGAACCTCCGAAGAAAGGTTTTGGAAATGGTAAATAACGTTGGTACATACTGGAAGAATTGTGTCCATTACCTATGTGTCGTTAGTTATTTGAATCGTAATACACTTTCCTCATCAACACGGTTAAAAATCCTAAGATAACAGAACTTGGGATGGAAAACCGTTTATCAGCTGTTTGTATTCTGGCGTAATGTATAACCGTTAACTTGGAGACTGGAGATGGAAATTAATGGAATATCTTGATGCATGTAGGCGCTTGTAAGCATATTCATGTAGGTATAAATAATTGTGACGAGTAAGGTCCTGGTCCCGAGAGTAACAGTAATGTTAATTATACAAGAGAATATAGGACGTGGAACAAAGACTTGAAGAACCTTTCTTCCTGATAGGAAACAAAGCTTTTCTTGTGCAATGTTTTAATTTAGCAGTTTGGTTGGTTTGATGACCACGGAACGAGAACGCTGTAATATTTAATTGCATCTTAAAATCATAGCTTTCTTGTATGTAATCGTTTTCTAAGAACCGGATGCTAATTATTAGAACCAAATTACTGAAAGCGAATAAGTACGATGAAATATATTTTGAAAATGAATTTAGTGAAAACACTTCAATTAATAATAATTTGCACATCGAATTGTAAGTCAAAGAAGCAACTAGATCAAATAAACCAATTTGTGATTGTGATTGATTTAAGTCAAAATGTAGGTCAGAGTCTCGATTTGTCGGCAAATGGTACAACCTTGGTCCCAAACGGGACCATTAACTTGTTTAATTCGATCTTTAAAGACTATTAAAGTCGCATTTCAAGAGAAAACGGTTAGATTTACAACGTTCATTGTAACAAGATAGATCTGTTGGGAGGAACAGATTCATCGGTAATCATTTCCATTGGAAATACATTGGTCATCGTTAATAGCAATGAGTTTGAAATATTGTCCTATCTAACTAAGTATCATTGTGGAACAAATGTGGTGTGCGTTTTTAAATTATCTACCTGCAAGTGGATAAGAGTTTTTGCGTGAAAAGTGAGAATTACTTAATGGCTTAGCTAAATCTAGAATAGGCACAGTAAGTTACGAGTAGACTTTAAATTCGACGGACTAAGTTACTGTGCCCGTTCTGGTTTCTCCCGTCTACAGTGTCTCTATTTAAGCCTAGCCTTTTCCCAACTATGTTGCAGTCGACTTCCAGTCTAACCGGATGCAACTGAATACCAGTATTTTACTTGGAGCGACTGCCTATCTGACCTTCACAAACCATTATCTGCATGGGTAATACGATACCCCTTGGAAAGACTGGTTGTCAGAATTTCGGGCTTCTGTTGCCCTGTAACGCCTATCAAACATCCACGAACGACAGCCTGGACCAACGGCTTAACATGCTTTCCAACGCACGGAGGAGTCTCGATATGTAAAAATGGTCACCCATCCACGGACCAACCCCAGCAAGCGTAGCTTAACCTGATAGATCGACCTGTGCGGCTGTTATTACTTAGCCACGAGCTCCTCTATAGCGTCAATAGACCCTTAAATGAGGGACACTTCATCATTTGAGAAATCGAATGGAGTGATTTAATAGGAGAAGAAACTATTTTGAAGTTAATTCTACATATGCTGAAAATTTTGGCCAATAACAATATATATGTAAATAAAAGTAAACCCAATACAGCTAGTTTTAGTAAGTGTAAAAACAGACCATACCTTTGTAGATAATTATCAGAACCAGGTGTAACAATATTTATGTAAGAAGTGTATTGTTTTTGAACTAACGGCAGTTTATTACCGACCGCTGCTTCATGGCTATTAGAACTGTCATTCAGGCTAGCCGAAATGACACAGTTGTCAGCTGAAGTGTCAGTTGTCAAAAAATCTAAATTGGGTGTTCTGAATACTAGTTTTTCTTATTTTCTGAATGATTTTTTAATGTTCGTCCTTAAAATATTGTTGAAATTGGGATTGACAGTAAATATAAACATCTGCGAATAAGAGATTGTCTTTATTCTACAAACATCAACATCTTTGATAAACAACTTCTTATTTCTTTCATTATTTTGTTGATTACAATATTACAATAAATAAAATGGGATTTAGTAACTCATAAATCTAATCCAAAAGCCTTTAGCGACGTGTTACATACACGTGATAATATTTTCTAATGCCCCATATTCTAATGTAACGGAATTAACGGTGCCCTAAATATTATTTAAGATACATTGACAACGTGACTAGAAATGCGTACATTTCAAAGTAAGGCGCCTTCGTCCTTCTAGGAAGAGCATTCCATTGTTTAATTAATCCAAGTAACGTCTGTGAAGTGTAAACATGACATCCGACCGTCGAGCTGTGTGGCCGTTCTGTAATTGTAATAATTTTTGTGATTATTATTACCAGAATTATAATTACACGTTGACAAATTGCTGCTAACTCCGCTGTGAATAATGGTTCCTGTTCCATTATCATAGTCCCACGGACTCTAACAATATGAACAGACGTCTTAATATAATTTTACGACAATCTTCCTGTTAGTTACTGTAGATGGTCAGTGGCGCAGTTTTCTGTAGCTTTTGCTTCGTTAAAATAATGACCTTAAATCATTTCCTTCAAGTAATCAATGTCAAGATCAAGATTTAAAAATGTTGGACAGTTGGCACTACTATCATTGATATAAAATGACATGGAATTGTTAATCGTGACTCCGTGATATTTTGACCTTTTCTTTAGTTAGAACAGACCTCGAAGGTTTATTTAGAATTTTCAAACAAATTCCTACTTTTATTGTTTTTCCTGGTAACGCAACTCCAATAACTATTACAACTCGTGTTTCTCCCGTTTTCACAATAAGGACTATTCGTGATAAAAGTCGAATTGGAATAGTTTACACATAAGGTTCTAAGTGCGGGCGCATGCGAGTTGTTTAACAATATCATTATACTTAACGCGATCGTCGTGTAGACGCAACGTTTGTAAGCGAACAATAGCGTAATTTGTGTGAATATCGCCGAAAATTTGTGTGCCGTGTGAAATTAAAAAGGTATAGGAAATGAGATAGGCAGCTATTTGTTTTAGTTATGTAATTATTGCTGTTTACTTATAAAAACACGCTCAATACTTACAGGCAATCATCCTTATTTGCTTGTGCCAATCCTAAGGCCCTATAATAGGCGCCCGAGGCGCGCGTCTTTATACTCGTACGCAGCGTTTTGGGCGCTCAATAAAATGTTATGAATTTATATGTAACGAATTACTAAATGCTGTTCAAGGGCGCGATTCATGTAATTTTTATTTTATTTTTAACTGACTTCCAAAAAGGAGGAGGTTATATGTTCGTAGCGTATGTTTGTTTTTTTTTTATATGTGACCGCCGAGATCTCCGTCATTTGTGGACCAATTTTGAAAGTTCTTTTTTGTTTGAAAGGGTATAATACTCTCAAGGTGGCCATATAAATTGTATTAACTTTGCTTTGATAGTTTTTGAGTTAGCTTCAATAATACGTATTTTTTCCCACTTAGTATGTGGATGGTATGATAAGTTCCTGTAACTGGTAGCAGGTAGTGGTATTCGAATTTGTGTGGGACCTACCCCACACAACAACTAAAAAGTGAAAAATAAAAACTTCTTACAAAAAAAAAAAAACACCCGACTTCCAAAAAAAACACTACGAAGTGAAAAATAACTTTAATTTTGGAATTCGGTGTCTTTGGTTTTGAATTTTCGTTTTTTGACACCGACTTCCGAAATTAAAGTTATTTTACACGGAGTCGGTTGTTCATTTTGTTTTTTTTGTAAATAGTTTTCTTTTTTTTTTTAAACTAGCGCCTTACTCTTCTGTGCCAGCTTCATCCAGGTATTACCTAAGATGGCAACAATATCATCTACCCATCTCGACGCCGGACTTCCAACACTTCTTTTTCTACGCAACACAGGCAAGTGAACACAAATATAGAGCTTAAAACAATGCGCGATGCTTCCTTTACACTGCTATAATTGTAGTTGTTGCAATTTAGACGTAACTCTTTGTCAGATTTGGTTCTGTCAGGAAAATGTAAATAGAGTCTGACCCTATTTCACAAACATATCAGGATACTTCTAAGAGATTTTGTATGCATATTGCAGAAATAAATGTCGTGAGAACGACAGTAAACGGTGTCGGCTACTCGCCTGTCACACTAGTTGTGAGCTACTGGTGGTGAGTGCTTGCATTCAAGTGCCAAGAGTTCAGTGCTGACTGACGCTTGTTTACAAGATATACAGTGTCAAGTGTACACGGTACTTTACTTGTACTATGCAAGTGAGTATGCTTGCTTTGAATCTATTTTCTCAAAAGTAACGTGTTTCTGAGTTCTGACCAAGTTCTAAGGCTTTGCACCTTGGTAAGCTAAGTATCTATAAAATGATCCGTTTTTGAAGCAAGTGATTATTATACAATACGCACATGAATCCGAAAAGTCAGAGACCTTGGGCATTGGGTTTGAACTCGAAACATATAACTTGGCAGTCTGACGGTCACACCACTAGGTTAGATAAGATGGTTCTGTTGGCATGTGGGGGCGCTACCCCCAGTGGAGCCCCATCTTTTCTGCTCTATCTATCAGTAGTCATTCTTCGCACTGACTGAGTTCTGGTCGAAAATGTCCCGCCAGTTTTTTAATCGGCGGATGCTTTTTGGGATAGTAAGCTGCCCCGCAAGCTTATTCCGATGCTTTAGCAGTCGGGATTCAGATAGTTAATTGATTCAGGCGTGGCCTTGCGGAAATCCATTATAAAATGCAATTGAAGTGGATATACATATTTAGTAACTTGTTCCGCTTAACTATTTCTAAAGAGTCTTAAAAAGACCCTGAAAGAAATTTACACGTGTTTCACCTCTCAACGAGGCATCCTCAGGATGACGATTGACTTGTCGCGAACTCGAACACGGCGTGTTGCTACACCAAGCACCGAGCGCAGACTGACTGGTTGTCGCCATGCGTACCTACTTATCTCCTCGGTGACCATCGAAATATTGAAGATTTCATGAATTTCTGTTGTTTTGATAAATCAAGATGTAACTTGGATGTTGGGTGGGTGTCGTTTTACAAATTGGGACGGGCTTTTCAGCCACAGAAATGAGATGCCTACCCACGGTTAGTGCTAACACCCCTTATGTCTATGTGACATACCAAAAACCCGGACATTTCCCTATAATAAAAATAAAACTGAGCCTTTTTATATTTTTACAAGATTAACAATTTTTTCCGTTTACCAGAAAATCATTGAAATCCTACTTACAACCTATAAACACGGCAATAATATAAATGAAGAAGAAGCTTTTTAAATAATGAGCTTCGTAACTTTTCAAAGCCAGTTGCTAGCCATTGATTTTAATAGCAAAATGTTTTACATTTATAAACCCCTTGTATCTTCGTTCATCGGCGATTTTAATACAAATTAGAAGCGGTGTGTATTTACAACGAACTTGTACTTGGTCTTGCCTTTTCAATTTGCTATAATTTCATATAAATGAGCCTTTACAAAGTTAATTGCGAGTTACAACCGCACGGCAGCGCAGGCGCACATAAAATTGTATTTAGCATTAATTTATAAATTGTGTACCTACTATTTAGTGTTATATGTTTTATTGGATTTATTTATATTGTTTGTGTTAAGAGATCGTGACAGAGATACTTTCAAAATCAAATTTTCAAATACTTTCAACATTTATAATGTCTTTCGTAGACAAATAAAAAACATATTTCCTTGAAGAATCTGTATTACCTAACTAAATTTATTGCATTTAATATGGAAAATGATATTAGTATATTATATAAAAATAATAAATTGTTTTATTATAAATATTGGTGATTTTTTAAATGAGGTTAATCCTTTAACGGCATTACTACAACACTCCTTGTGAATAAATAAATAGCAGGAAAAAAAACTACACTACAAAATACTACAATAAAAAATTATTCCAATACTTATAAAAGTGTTAAACAAATGAAATAAAAAAGCTCTGCGAGAAAATATTGAGTCATACACAATAATAGATATGGTGATGAGGAAATATTTTTAAAGTTCTTTTTTTATTGCGTTGACATGTTTTGTGAAAGTCGTTGAACCAGCGCGGGCGCAACTCTATGTCAAGTTGACAAGTCAATGTCCGTGTTGATTAATTCGCTATATTCCAAATTTTGCCGCCAACTATTTTACATTTTATCTTTTAAATTATTTTATTAATATTAAAAAGCGTAATACTAATGTTTTTATCATCTAAATATTTTATGTGTAGCTAATTCTAAAGACCAAGCTAAACAAATAATATGCTAAAATTATTTCGTAGTATAATAGTGTTGGTATAATATTCGCATAAAGTAACACAGTTTTCGCAAAATTTTAATATAATCTGTAAAATAATGACTATAAAAGCTGTCTACGCATAAAATGGTAGTGAAAATCGATTTTGTACGTATTATGCATATAAATTAATAACATTAGCATATGCCTATAGAAAATAATATAATCGAACCAAAAATTATGTCAATGTACCTACTCGTATCTATAGGAATAATACGAAAAGGTTTATGTCAACAGTTTTTATTTGCTATAACTCTTATAACCTATTACCATGCCTAATATTTGATTAAACGAAAGTTCATAGCATTCAGAATTATCCAAATATTGCTCTATAGTAAACAAACACACAAATATTGATTTTATCGATATCTATACATATAATAAAATCGTAGTTATAAAAAATCTTTTATAAAAACAAAACGACAAAACGAAATAACGACGACAAAATAAAAGGACGATATTTTGGAAGTCGATGGCAAAAATCGAAAATTCAAAACCAAAGACATCGACTTCCGAAATAAAAATATTTTTCAATTTGTAGTGGTTTTTTGGGAGACGGTTGTTTTTTTTTTTGTCAAAGCTTTTATTTTTGTAGTGTGATTTTAGTTGCGGTACCTACCCTACACAAAATGGAATTCAACCTGCCAATATGTAAATAACAGTGACAGGAACTTATTATAACATCATCCACATAGCCTAAGTGGGAAAAATACGTGTTATTGAAGCTAACAGCTCAAAAACTACCCAAACAAAATTAATAAAATTTATATCCACCGCCCATGCTTCTTCTACCAAATGATGAAGTATTTTTTTTAAATCGATTCACAATTGACGAAAATAATCGATGTACATACTCAAAAAATAAAACAAATTCGAACATAGAACTTAATCCTTATTGAAATTCGGTTAAAAATAAAGGTGCTACTTCCCTAAGCAACAAGCAAATTGGCTGTAACTAGACAAACCTACCAATTATGTGGTATTAAACCAACATTAAACCAACCTTGGTGTTATTTACCTCTTTTATCTGTTCTGTGTTATTTACTTTATTAAATAATGAAGTCAAATTAAACTCTTAAACTGGCAGGACAGATATAATAAAAATAATAAAGCCATCGGCTATTTATTGTCCATATATTTTACATAAATCTAATTTTCTAATAAGGTTTACTGTCATGTCAACTTTTTAATTATATCACAGGAAATTATATTCAAAACTGATGATTGCTAATTATGCTAAACGTAGGAACCTTTTAATAATTTAAATTTTATATCCACAATTTAATTTTATTAGTAAAATTAAAACATAATTATAAAAGTGCGGGTGCGATATTTTAACACAAATTAATATAAAAAGTTGTCAGCGACAAATCAAAACTTTTCTTCTGTATAGTTTCCTGTAAATTAAAGAAAATATGTGAACCTTTAGTAAGTATAAAGTTAATTGAAAGAAACAGGTTCTTTTAACATTCCCGTGAAGCATTTTGTATTACTATTTTTACGCTGCAACCGGATGATAATAGTACCTATCTACCTTATCTTGAGATGACGACACGATATCTCAAGATCTACGTATAACGTGTCATAACACTATCGCTTGGAAATCTAGTAAGTAGTTAGCAGCTTGACATAATTCATAATATAAAGGCTTCTACAAACAGACGCGACACTCGACGCGACACAAAGGTACGACGCGTTGCGCGACGAGCGGTGTCTTTGTGTCGCGTCGCGTGTTGCGCCTGTTTGTAGGAGCCCTTATGCAATATTATACCACCTCTTGAGAAACATATTTTGACCTCGACTAACGTGGCCACATACTAAACCTAGACGATTCAGTATGAGTATCGATACTAGAGGAAGAAGCAGGAGAAAAAGAAAGACAACGTTATTTTGATTCTTGACAACTCAGAACTAAAATAAACCTCGGATCAAAAATTTACCCCATTTCAGCACAAGCTGCCGTAATGGGCTATTTAGATATACTTAGGACCTATTTACATAAAATGAACTATGCGCAAAACAAACAATTATGTAGGGAAAATAAGACGCATCTAATCAACAACACCAATCTAATTCAACAAGAGCAACACAGCATCTCGTCTCGTTTGATCTCCATCACATTAGTTAAATCTAATTTGCTCGCCGTAGCAACCAACAGCGCGTACGCAATAAAACCAATCGAGAGAACCATATTCGCACGCCTCATCGGGCCCGTCACTAATTTATTTCAAGCACCAACATTTGATACAATATAATACAGATCAGATTCACCCCGTACTTCCTTATTGCCGTGCAAATTTTAGTTATTGAGTTACACTTTGCCTCACAAGACGTATCATGATCATAGCGATGATGGAACATAAGATCATAGCAATGATGGAAGGTGCCATTTTAGTTGAGCGCCCCGGGCGATGAGGCGAGGGACGTACGATGTGGTGACAACGCCTTAATTTACGTTATATTTATGTATGGCGCCACTGATAACGTTTTATCGTCAAAAATCCATTAGCGAAACCTATTTTTGCTAATACATGGTGATAGTGTTTTACTAGATTTTGGCCATCTGTTATTACTTCAATTTTAGCGATAATTTCCATTACCAAAATGTCAAGTCGTTAAATTAACAAATAAATGAGAGAAGCGATTAGATAAAATAATAAAAATGATAATTGAAGGATAGCAGGTTTTTCAGAGTCTTATAATATTAGAAAATACTACATCACAATCTTTTACTAAGCTTAGCATTTATGAAGTTTATACTAAGAAGACTCCCATTACGTAAACAATAACATATAAACTTAAACAAAAACATTACTAAGATCTATTTCCATCGACACTATTTTAAATACTGCTATATTTATCTTATCTTAAAGGCAGACCGTTTAGTTCAATAGTTATCTATGACGAAATAGACCACCTATTGTGGTAGACAAAATATTCGCGGAACACACCTTATATACAGTACCGCCAACTTTTATTGTTACAGCTGAATTTATTTGTACCCGGCGAAACTTTAATGTCATACCAAAGAATTATGCCACGCTTAAGGCCCCGTTCACAGCCTCGAGCGATGCGACTTGCGTCAAGCGACACGCGCCGCGCTACCTTTTTTTTTGGGTGGGAAATTATCATATAACTTCTCACGCTCTGGGTGGAGCGAGAGGGTGTGTCAGACTCTTACTGACTAAAACCCACCCGTGTTCCTTCAGGTGCCCTATTGCCGGGGCCACGAACTCCTTTTTGGTTTCAGCCTCCTCCTTCGCGAGCATTACTGCTTCGCAGAAGGAGGTGACGACCTCCCATTTTCTCTCGCTCCGTACCATGGCCCGAATTAGGGCCGGACGCAAGAGATCACCGCCGCCGATCTACCTGCGGGGCAATTCCCGTATTTATAAGAATATATGCATTCTTACCACAGTCTCAATCTATCAAAAATACTTCTGATTTACCTACATTTTTTTAAAGTTTTTAAATTGATTGTCGCTAAGATGATTGCGATTAGATTTTCCACGTTTTTAATTAAACAAACAATAAACAATATTTATTTGTTCAAGACGGAACGCACGGAAAGACGGTTATTACGGAATTGGTTTCTTACTTCTCAAGTCGCGTCATGGCACGCTGTAAACAACTCCTTTCATTTGTTTTCTCCGCAGTCGCTGTCGCAAGACGCGTGTCGCTTGAGCATGTAGCTCGTGGCCACAGCATAAAGATTCTTCAGACGTGTCTGCGCAAATCGTTGACTGTAGAATTTGCATGTGTATGATAATAATGGAATCATATTTCAGACAATGCTTTTAGTGTTACATAAGAAAAGGTGTGTTTGAATTTGTTTCATTGTCTTGAGAACCTTATGTTAATGTTTCTTCGTTTTGTCGTTACCTAAATATGAAACTAAGAACCGGAAATTCATTAGTTTTTTTTTTTATCATAGTGAGACATCGATTTTGAAACTTCAAATCTAACAGTAAATTCATGTTAACTTAGTTCTAATTTATAAACTAGAGTTTAAATCGATCAAGGATCCAAGGATCTGCCTTTCGAGAGATGCAAATTAACAGAATTTTCTTCTGTAAAACGTTCTATAGAATATGATCAAAACTAAAACTTTTATTAATAAGTAAAGGTAGCATCAAATGTTTAATTTATTGTTATGACAACCCATAGATTTGTGTAGTAGTTATTGCATATTAAATTGAGGTTCGTCTGCAAAAACAACCACACAAATACGAAAATCTTTTTTCTCAAAAATAATCGCACGCGTACACATGCAAACAGCCCCTAACACTGTGGCAGCAGCCTGTTATAAAATAATACAAGCAGAATGTTACCGTAACGAATCGGTTCGAGTAGTCTCATTTCGAGTCTAAAGGTTATCGCATCGTATCGTAACCGCATAATATTAAGACTGTTATGAAGTTATGAGGCACGAGCTGATGGATACTATTGGAAGTATACTTTTATTGATATTTAGAGGTATGAGGAACAGGGTGTAAAGTTCACTCATCCTCTATAGAAAAGGGAGGATTCTCCGACCAGACGGGTGTTGTGTCTGGCGGGCAACTACCCGACGGTTGAAGTCGGAATCAATTCTATAGTTTTTAACATTTTAATCAGAAATTAATTTTTATTAAAAAAAAAAATTGTAGGAAACGCTTTAGATGGTGATAAAAGACCTTATGTCTTTGCGAATACGAGCTTTTTCATATTTTACCTACGAATAAGCAATAAAGTGAAAACCGACAAAATGTTAGTTATTAGATATTGATACTTCACCGTCGATACGTCGATCGCGCAGTAAACTTTAATTGCGTGATGCAGGATTTGTGTGACGTCATGTCTTTGGTGCGTAGTTCGTATGTGGCGCTGTAACCGCGACAATAGACTAGCGACCCGTCCATGCTTCGAAGTCGAGAGATGTTGCCGAAACTTCGAGATTTCTGTGCTTACATCGAATACACATAAACCTTCCGGAGTGAATTCTCTAAATGATGGTGGAAACCGAACCGTGGCGAAGTTGAGAAGAACAATGTGGTCATACGTACTTTAATTTATAATACTTAAGTAAAGCGAAGTAGCTATGTAGTTACACATAGATTTCTTCTTTCATGTGACTTTGACATTTTGGAGGGTAAGAAACTGGGTTCGTGAAAACGCAGTTTGACACGGTCATTCAAAGTAAACTTACCAATTCCAATAACTATCGAAACAATCAGTAAATTTATTTAATTATTTAATTACCTACCTGTTACGCCAATAAAACATTTATATCTGCAATAAATTACCAGAATTTAGTGCCGTACACATCTTATTAATTAGTGATTTATTCACTTTAAATTAGCATGAAACTTGCATAACAAGTTTTATTATTGTACATAACAAAATGCCACTGTGTTATAAATCTTATGATGGTACGAACCGCGACCCATTATCCTAAAAACTGGGTCTGTAATCAATAAACCTGCTATCAAATCTAATGTGAATGGATTAGAAATTAAGAGCTCCCGCAGACATACAACTGTAAGTTGGCCAACTATAGTAACTTACTAAGATACAGATACGGATTTAGTTGGATAAGATGTGCGGGCTAGCTAATGACACTAAACCTATTGGTATACTCTACGATTTAGTCGGCCAACTTATAATTGTAAATCTGCGGTCGCCCCAAAGCTACATATTCACTTGACCAACATTTGAAAATAGCCTTCTACAATGTCAATAGTTTTCAGTTTTCTGGTTTACAATGTTATTCACACACAATGCTGTCGTAATGTGAATTTATTTACACCTCAGCTTATCCCTTGGGGATTACAGGCGTTTATGTCCTCACCATCATTCTCCTGCCCTTATATTTGGGTCTTCCATACTTCTCTATAAGTACTCCTCTCGGTAGTCACCTCCTTCCTAGCCATATCATCTTTCACACAGTCCATCCATCGTTTCTTCGGTCTTCCCCTGTGGTATGCGAGTCATTTTATCTACCCTAGCATCATGGTCTTGCATGTAAACAAGCACTGTTTACATGCATGACCTGATGCGGGCTTTAGTAATTACCTAGATCCTTTATTTCACTACTAGCTTTTACCCGCGACTTTACCCGTGTGCATGTTGGAAAATATCCCACGGGAGCGTACTACCAGGATTAAAAGAGGCTGTGTGTTAATCTAGGTTATTAACTATCTGTGTGCCTCAGCCAAATTAGTTAAGCCGTTTTTGCGCCAGTGCGAAACAAACCCATACAAACAGTCAAATGGACAACAGTTTTTTATAACCATTTGATTATGTATATACAGATTCATTGCAATCCTAATTGATCAGATTATTAACCTAATCAATTGGGACGTCTTTCTTCTATTCAACATACCACCTTTCAAAATAACCTATGCATACTAAGGAATTAACCACCTTATCCATGACCTATTAAATCTTCTGTTACAAAACTAACTACCGCTCATAGAGCAATTCAACTTTGCCTTTGGGACTCCAGTCGGAATGAAAATGTATGCTGAAATTATAATAACAGTAAGTAAATGTCTTAAAACGGCATTTAGTAACATTATGGCATTTTCCAAACTCAGCACGCTATTATTATATTAAAGTGACTTCAATGGCGTCTGTTTTCTAAACATGAAAAGCTATTTTTAAACTAGGGCACATTGACTTGTTTAAATCGTAGTGCATATTCTCGGCAGTCAGAATCTTCGGATATTAATTTTTAGAGTAAATTCACATCTTTTTGTCTTGTTTCGGCTCGAGCCGTAACCTCGAGCCATATTTTTGCCGTTAATCCTGATCCCTTGGCAAAAACTAGTCAACGAAGGCTGGGTCTGATCTTCATTATCATTACATTAATAACTTATACTTACAACCTACATTGTTTATAACAATGTCGCTTTTCGTGTCTGTCTGTGTGACCGCGTAGTTCTTCGAAACTCGGCAACGGATTTTGATGAGATATCCACCATCATTTAGAGAATTTATTCTAAATATACATAAATATTCAACTTACATACAATGTGACCCATGGGCGTCTGACCGCCCATATTTTTTCTGAATATTCCTTTATTTATTTATTTAAACTTTTCACACTCAAAAAGGTACAAAGGCGGACTTAATACCTTAGGTATTCTCTACCAGTAAACCTACCAGTAAACCAAGAGATTAGATGGCAGGTGTTCTATTTGAGAGCAACAAAGAAAAAAATAATAAAAATATATCATAAGAAATAAAATAGTTAGGAACAACAGTACATAAATAGGTTATAACTTATAATACACATACATACATATTTAACATAATATATACCTATATTATATACATACATATATACAAATTCAAGGGAGAGAGGTGTTGACTTTGCTCTATTTATCCTTCTTCCTTTTCTGCCTTCGCCTTCTTCTAGTCCCAGAACAACGAAACGGGTTTAGTCGACGGAAGAATACACAAAATGACAGATAAACAATCACAATCTGTCATTTTGTCTATTCTTCCGTCGACAAAACCCGTTTCTACGGTGGTCATGCTACGCGTGCAGGCTACCTATCTGTCTTATAACGATCGGTTCATTGGTTTTGGCATGAAATGGTAACAGACAGACAGTTAATTTCGCATTTATAATATTAAAAGTAGATATGGACTGTAAGTAAAGTTCAACAGACGTATTTAACAAGTGAAGAAAGACTATAAACTACAATTTTCTTAGGAAACGACCATATGTTCTCACTTTATAGTTTTATAAAGATAGTATTATACTAATTTACTGTATTTTACTACGACATGGTGTCTATAATAACGCCTCGTAAAGAACAATCTTACTGTTTACCATGTAATGAGTTTAATAAGAAATTGCACGGGTCATGCAGAAGAGAAAACGTTGAAAAACCGGTATGATGTGAACTCCAAGTCAAAGTCAAATCATTTATTTCAAATAGGCCCATGTATGGCACTTTTGAACGTTAAAATTTACAAAATAATATAATTGATTCTAGTCGCCCCTTCCAAAAGGTAGTTTTCGTATGGAAAAGAAACTCCACCGTTACTCTTTTAAAATGTTTCACAATAGTTTGTATAAGTACGTACATTAGTTAAATAATTATATATGAAGAGGATGCAGCTAATTTTTTTTAAATTAATAAGTCAGTGTGTGAGGAAGTAATCACAGAATGTAAAATCAATGTCATATAACACAAAATAATAAATTTTACAATTAAATTAGCAACCTGTTTGATTTTGTCTTGATTCTAAATTGTCCTATGGAGCAGGATCAGCATGTTTCCAAGCACTCTTATCTTGGATATAATCCTCTAATTTGTAATATGCTTGTTTACAAAGTGTACTTTTAATATGAGTTTTAAATTTTCTTTCATTTAATTGCAATATGTCACAAGGTATTTTGTTGTAACATTTAACACAGTACCCCATTAAAAATCACATAAAAAACACAAACTAAGGTATAAGTGTACCTACTTCCAAATCTCTACTTTTTTGGAGATTCAGAACGAATGTCAGGTTATAAAAAACAGTGGTGTCGTGGGACACCCGTTTGAAACGAAGATGCTTTCGCTTTTTACCCGACCACGGCGAAGCAAAATGTTATGAGGGTTATGATTTTCACCGGTATGTATCTATGTTCATCTGTTCCCTCATAACTTCTAAACTGCTTATCATAATTTGATATTAACTAATTTGATTTGAAATTAAAAATCCGGAGTCACACGTAATCTGTTCGATTTGGCTAACACGACTCCGGATTTTTAATTTTTCTGTCAGTGATGTCTTGTTTGTACCTTTTTAGTTGGTGGTTTTTTTTTTTGTCGTAGTTGGGGTTTAGTTTTTATTTTTATGCACACTTAGCGAATGAGAGCTAGATCGAAAAACGTAACATTTTGACCCTCACGATTATTTTGTTTCGTAACTGTTATGAAGAAGCTCTCTTATTCGCCAAGTGTGCAGAGTATAACATGTGATGAGGAACTTCGTCCCAAGGGTAAAGATCTTTCAGTTCTTTGCTCTTTTTTTTAAATTGAATATTTGTAACTTTTTGAGCTTCGTTAAAAACCCAAAACTTTTGACTTCAATGCAATTGTCGATCGGCAACATAGAAAGGTACCTCAAGATCCTCTCACATAAAAAGCTTTGTAGTAAGTATTAAACAACCCTGGAGTTTACTTAATTAACGCCATTATCTCCTCCGACAACTTTGGACGAGTTTATAGCAAAGATAACCAGTTTACAACGCACCACTGTTTAATTAATATGTATTGTGTGGGCGAAATATCTTCTAAATTAATATTAATGTAATTTTAATCAGCACATCCAATAAATTACATATTAGCTTTACAATAACGACATTAATAAAGTTTTTATTACGATTTTTTTATTTGATTCCGCCGCCATTTTGAAATGAGCTTTTTTTGATATTCTAGTTTTCACGTTACTCAATATAGAAAACAGTTTACGCTGTCATCTTGAATTTTAATTGGAACTAAAAATACTTTTCTGTAAATAGTTGCTTGCTCTGTTCGTGGACGCCACCGTTCAACTCGTGCACAGCCGACAAGTTAACTTGCTTTATCGTACAGTCATTAATCAAGTCTCACACTTAGCCTTTAATAATTATAATTAATAATGTTATCACCTATTCATTCTGGGCATGTCCAGCCTACCACTTGACAGGACTCGCATACGGTAATAGTTACCGATTTATCATAGATAATGAATAATTTTGTTTTTTAAAGTTATTTAACTATCATTAACGCCTGTTGGTGTATTAATGATGTCAGGAGTGTGAGTCGTGAATGCGGCATGTCTTTAAGAATATTAAAAAGTACTATGTGAGTGAAATAATGAACACCAATGAACACTTAGCTCTGTCTACAATTTGGGTACGTATCAATAAGCGCGGCAACCAGCGCTGATTTGCTGTATTCGTTTTCTCCTCTACTTATCGTTGTTTCCCCTGTATTAGTATTTATTCTTTTTCGAGTTATCTATCAATTATATTGCGCCTGCCATGTTTTGTCTCTGCATCACCCTAAGGTTGCCTGGTTGAAAATGCCTCTGGCATTAAGTCCGCCTTTGTACAGTAATTATTTTTTTTACTTGTGCATAAATTTTAATAAATAATAAGCTATATGATATTAAAAAAATCTTCTTTTTAAAGTGTTCTCTAAAATTTTTATTAAAACAAAGCTGCCCATTTTAAAGGCCTATTAAGCTCTTTGCTTGTAATTTTGAAAGAAGCACTGTCATAAAGACCAGTACCGTAAATGCGTCACTTATTTTCGTAAACGATTATGACTTTGTTTCATTTTGACAGTTCGACAACATTCATTACTTTATTTACGTTGTTGAGCAGATTTTTTTCCAACTTATGAAGCAGAGGATTAGCAATCTGTTCCAAATCGAAACAAATTGTGATTGTTCGTGTATTACGCAATTAAGGTACTGAACGAAATGATTTCAGCCAAAAATAATTAATTTGCTTACGTGAACAAACCCTTATTAACAAGAACTGAAGAACCGATATCAAATTACATTGAAGCATTGTAAACATCGCAGTACATCACTGATATTTCCAATTGTCACTAAGAAGACATACACGTTAAAAGATTTTCCATGACATTCTATATTTAAATCGACGCAACTCAGTACAAGGAGTCGGGTCTTTTCCGAAGTAATAAATCTTTCCAAGTGGCCAGTCTTGTTTAGATTCCTGCTTTCGAATTACACTGATATTCTTGCATATTATAATATTATTACGTAATGAATAATCTCCTTTATGGGCAGAAGTAGGAAACTAGATTAATACCAACCATTTTTGTTTACTTTCAGGGTTATTATGCTAGAAATAAAGTCTGAAAGCAATACAAGCAACAAGTCAATGATAATAAATTGTAGCTATCCTTAATTTTCCTTTTTTTCATGCTTTTTTACCTCGTCTTACGCACTTTAGAACATCGAATTGTTGTTTCAAACAAGAGCATAAATTAAAAAAAAAACCGGCTAAGTGCGTGACTTGCGTTACGTGCGGACTACGCACAATAAGTAGTTGGGATGAATTTATCCCAAATACAAACTTAATATTGTAGTTGCAATACATGTTCTCCCAAACATTCCAACTGCAAATGTAAGTTTGTACGCACAATTTTGAGAGATTCACCATGTTATTTTAAGACCATAGACTTTTTATAGGTTTTTCTGTAATCTATGAGTAAAAAGCGATACTATGTTTTTTTTTTTTAGTTTTAGGTCCAGTAATTTCGGAGACAAGGACCAATGGTCAATTTTCATCGGATTTCTTAAATATCTTTAAAAGTATTTAAGAAATTCGATGATTTTATTTTTATTTTAAAATTATATTTAAGATCTTCGCAACAATTCAAAAATGTATTTATTTACGTTACACGTTCGTGTTTCGGTCATAAAAATACATATGTGTACCAAATTTCAACTTAATCGGTGTATTAGTTCGGAGTAAATTGATTGTGACAGACGGATAGACAAAAATACAGATACACGAGTGATCTTATAAGGGTTCCATTTTTTTCCTTTTGACGGAACCCTAATAAAAGGGCATACACACACCACAACAACGACAACAAACCACACAACAACAAAAAACACATGATTTTTTTTTAAATTCATGTATTTTCAGTTTAGTCTCTAAAAATCTCTCAGAAAAACAGTAGTTCTACTATAAATACAATATTTTTATATTTATCATTGACAGCATGCATAAAAGAGGTAGGCCGTTTCTTTAAGATTTATATTAATGAGTCTACCTAGTGTATAATCATGTTTGTCTACGACTGTACGAATACATAAGGCAACAATCTGGCTACTGGCCAGTGTCTTACGGGATTTAGAATATAACTGTACCAGTGTTACACAATACGCAATTATCATATCATTTTATAGCCCAAGTTCTTGTTACAGTTCTAACTGTGTCTAAATTGATGATAGAATTTCCATTAAAATTTGTATCTGTAAAACTATAGAATTGCCCTTATTTTATTATGCTTTTTATAATACTTGATTCTTATTTATTTAGGATCTCCAACAAAATATATACACAATCCATGAACCATAAACAAAGGGCAACATCATAAATTAACAACTACCATTAAAGTTTAAAGCTGAAACAACTACAAACATTTTCAGAATTTAATTTTATTAATTGGTTTATGCCATATATGACATCAAAAAATATATAGGTATTAAATTGAACTAATTAAAATTAGAATTATACATCACATAACATAACATCACGCCTGTAATCCCCGAAGGGTTAGGCAGAGGTGTACCTATAGTACACCCACATTTCGCCAGTTATGTTTAAGTCCCATGTAATAGGGGGTGAGCCTATTGCCATCAACCGGGCACAAATCCAGACTCCAGGCTGCTAATGAGAAATTCCAAATGGAAAAACCCAATAACAATTAGAATTATAGTTTTAATAAAACATTTGATTTGAATTAAAATAATATTAATCTACTTAAATAAGAAGCAATTTTGCATTTAATTTCGACTTAAAACAAAAAGTTAATACAACTCCTTATTTAGAATAATTATAATGATATATTTTAATTAAACTTTATGGTTTTTTTTTTATTTTCAATAAATTATTTTATAATTAGAATGTTTATGTATATGTTTTTATTTTATTGTAGATTTTAAATATATATTTTATTAATCAAATATTTATTAATAATATAAACTTTTTAAGAGGATAGCCCTATTCCATTTTTAGGCTAATATTGTTCCTGCCGGGGTTGCGAAGAAAACCGAAAGGGAGATCGTGGCCCCCGGCAACAGGGCAACCGAAGGAACACGGGTGGGTTTTAGTCAGTAAGAGTCTGACACGCCCTCCCGCTCCGCCCAGAGCGGGAGAAGTTATTTGATGATTTCCCACCCAAAAAAAAAAAAAAAAAAAAAAAAGGCTAATATTGTTATCATGAATGAATGAATGAAAAATAATTGAATGATTTCTAATTAACAATAAATAGCCACAATTTATATTGTTGTTAATAGACGCTTTGATATAACCAGTCTAAAGTCACAATCGCTGGTTTCAAACAAACTAATTACCATCAATTCTGCTTTCATCAACCTCATATCTATGCAATAAACGCAACAATAACGCCGCACAATGTCCCTGTCAACATTAATATTATATCAATGAATATTTAAGTAAATATCCGGAAACATTACAAGTATCTGACCAAACTAGATGTTACGAATAAGCCATTCATTCAGTGGGCCTAGCACGAAAGCGTAGAGTAAATGTACACGTTAATTGGAATGATTTTAAATTTGATAATACACCTTTCGTATATAATATTTACTTATTTTTATAAGAATTTATTTTTTAATGTACTTATCAGAAAAATTGAAATCTTGATTTTTATCGTTCGAATTTGCGTTACGTTTACGTCGCGCGTTCGTGCTAGGGCCTCTGTTCATATTATCGAGGAGTAATGTCAACAAATATTCATATGTAGGTGGTATTTCATAACTCGGACTCAACACTGCTATTTTATATTAGACCTGCTTTCTCGATTATTGAAATGAGATTGCCTTGTTGGTCTACAGCAGTGTTTCCCAAAATTGACTGGACTGCGATCCATCTAACAAATCTTCCAAATTCGGGACCCAACTCTTGGCTGTCATGTAAAAAAGAGGCATAATATGAATGAATGACTGAGCAAATAAAAAAAAAAAAACATTCAGTCACAATCGGAAATTGTATTACCCAGGAGTGCTATTTCAATGAGAAAGATGTAGGTATTTGTTTCCTATTTTTTGTCATTATACCTTTAGCATCAACTTCAATTTTAGTTACTTTTAATCGCCATGTGTTTGATACGTCCAATTTATTACGGTATTTAGTTTAAATATTAATTATAGCTGAAAATATTTTTTTCAAGGCCCACCCAATATTCGATCGTGACACCAAGTGGTTCGCGACCCATAATGTGGGAATCACTGGTCTACAACACAGACCCTACAAGCACGACTCTGTGGTCGCTCCATGGGTTGGCCAAAAAGGTACTGGGGTTTCAATGAGGGAATTCTTAGTAAGTAAATAAATCTTTTTTTTTTGTGGGGCATCTCGTAGTTGACCTCTGTGATCATGACTACTTAACTGGGCTTTCCTGTGGGTGCCTTGATGGGACGGGCTGGGCCTAGTCTATAGTAATAGGTTTTCCACATGGGACTTTAAAATATAACTAGCAAAATGTGGGTGTCTATTACACCTCTGCATAACTCTTTCGATTATTACAGGCATGTTATTATGTTATACTAAAAGGCGCATGGCCTAAATATGCGCACTTTTATCTCAAATTTGGTTCAAGTTCAAACCATAGGAGCTCTTTGAACGTTGTAAAATTACCAGCATCTGTATTAGAAGTGTTTTCTTTTATGATGTTCGAAGGCTTGGTTATTTATAATTTGGTGTGAGTAGGGCATCAAAGGGACTGAGTTATTTCATTAACTGTGTTTACGTCATAATGATCATCAGCTAAGATTGTCTATCATTTTGAAGGCAGAATTACCTACTGGAGGATTGCGTGTTTGTTTGATTGGTAGTCTTTCCCGTGAACGCAGACTGCGTTCACGGGAAAGATATTTGAATCATTTTCTTCATAACATAAGATTGACACACAAGAAATTGACACATCTCACATATTATCTTATCACCACAACATACAGTGTGAGTCTTCATAATGTGCACATATCGAAATAAGCTTAATTTTATCGACGGAAAAAATATAACTTTTTTTAATTAATTTTTTTATTCTGTTTGGCGTTTTACTGAGAAATTTTATGATTATTGTAAAAAATTATGAAAAAAAAAAACTATTTTTGAGGGTAGTTTTTTTTTTCTACAATTTTATGAGGACGCATAATTATTTACAATCATTTTGGAGTTTGTTAAAAGTTACACCGTTTTATTATTATTATTTTTTGATTCCATAAAAAATGAATATTAATAATATATATAATATATATTTTTAAATATTTTTCCGTCGGTAAAATTAAGCATAGATTCCCTCATTTCGATAAGTGCACATTATAAAGACTCACTGTATAACACTAAGTTGACAAATATTATAAATATTACCACGGACGTAATAATTTTCTCTTCTAGATATACCAATTCCAAAGTATTTTGTTTGACGTTAGTGTCTGTTGTAGAAACATCATATCCGCTACAGTTTCTTAGTAATTCATTCACTTTAATACAACAATAGTGTGCTCAATAAAGTGACTTAATTCAACATTGGTACAGATAGTTACATCAATTGAACATATACCATTAGCCGTACAGGAAATGTAATCAATTACCTACTGTAATACTTCTTTTATAATAGATCCACATTTATCAAGCATTGTAGTATTAGAACTGGGATTTCAATTAAGTGTATTGAGGTGAGTAGGCAAGGCTACATTGACATATGTTTTGACATTTCAATCATTGTTACAAAGGTATGTGACGGATAGCGAATAAATTGATTTGTGTTTGAGGTTATTTCTTTTCGTGGTAAGTGCCTGCAAGCCCAATATATTATGCATTGATTCTTTGAACGTATCTGACAATTGCGTTTCGTTTATAAGGGGGTCTGTTGTGTTCAGCAGTAGTTGAACATACTTACCTACATTGGTAAACTTTATGATATAAGTGCATCTTTAGTTAATAAAGTGATTTTTTTTTATTTGATATGTAAACAACAGTGAAGGACAGGAACTGGAAGTATTATACATCATCAAGATACACAAAGTAGATTAAATACGTATTATCGAACCTAACTCAAAAACTAACAAGCAAAATTAACAAAATTTATATGGGACCACCGCGCAAGCTTCCTCTACCAAATGAAAAATTTACAAAATTTGCTCACTCAGAGCCAGCCACATCTAATAATTATTAATCTTTATTTTTCGTGTGATTAGTGACTGACCTGGGGTCAGAATTTTTATGCCGTCTAGAAATATCTCTCAGGAATGCCGGTTTCCCGACGATGTTTTTCTTCACCGTTTTTGAAGCAAGTGATAATCATACAAATCTAATATTAATAACGATGTAAGATAAAAAATGCGGAAATTTTATGTTGTGTGAAACCTACCACTGCAGTCTTACTTCTGCCTAGAAAGGATTTTATCAGATCCAATAAAAAGAGGTCACAGCCATCTTTATTATTAATTTAGCTGCACCCCGCGGTTTCCCCCGCATAAGTCTCGATCCCGTGAGAATATAGGGATAAAAAGTATCTATGTCCTAATCCAGTGCTAAATATCATTCAAATCCACTCAGCCGTTTTAGCGTGAAAGCGTAACAAACAAACTCACTTTTGTATTTATAATATAAAAAAGAAAAGAAAGAAAGAAAAATTGTTTTTTCTGCACAAACTAAACGCACATGCCAAAAAATATTACATAAATCTTACTTTCACAAATTAGCCAAAAGCCTCGTAGCCAAGATTAATAATATTAGTTAGGATAAAAACCGAACAGTCATCGTTAGCTAACGAAGTCTTCCACATTAACATTCTGGATTAAGCCCACTCAGTCAGGTAGTAGTAATAAATTACACGTACATTTGACACCCTCCAAGCATTTCTCTGGTAAGTTGGGAAAGAGGCGGCTTGCTCCGGTTGCCGGTGACACAGAATTCGCCGGACGGGACCGGATCGCCCACTGTCCGGCGACCGCACCATTCATAAATATCGACCACGCAATTACGCAATTTAGATTAACACTTAGTAATGGTGTACTGAATTAAAACGCGTTTAATAGAGATAAGCGATTGCGCGGGAATGTTTCTGGATGAAGGTTAAGAAACTCCTGCGCAGCACGTCCCTGGACGTTTATTTCAGTGTGAATAAAACCTACAACTGTATGGCAAATTAATACCGAAGATTATTGAAGTTATAAGCAACAATTCGTATAAATTGTAGTCTTAAGCGTTTGAGGTAGGTGTTATTTCTGGTGCTAAACACTGAGAGAGATAACTATGTTATGTTATATGGTGAGATTATTTTATAGTTGGCAATCGGATAGCTTATGCGTTGGTTTAGCTATTGGCTTATGCTCGGTTCCTATAAACGTAAAACAATCGTTTTGCTTACCAATGGTAGCCTTTTTTATTGCGAAACTGAAATAGATTCGTAAGCTAATTTCACCTGTGATAGCTGCTTCCTTGTGGGAGAGTCTACAATGCAAAGCTATTAGGTCTTTGCTTCATTATTAATAAAGATCAGGCTTGGAAAAAATCACGATATTTGCAAAAATCATTGCTTTTTACAAAAAATCCAAGAGATCGATTCTTTGCTTGAGCCTTTAAAATCCACTTAAAATAGTGCGTTAAACGAAACACGCTTTTGTTTTACGACGGCTGGGGTACTTCCCTTGCTTTGTTTTGTTGGACACCTGAGTTCGGTTCGGAAGAACCGCAAGTTTTGATCAATAAAATAGTTAAAAATGCCTGGTGGAAGAGAGAACGATGCCATCTGGCAGTTTTTATATATTTTTTTTTTCATTCTAAAATGAAGAACAGATTAGGAACGGAAAAAGTTGGAAAGTTGGTTTTTTAGTTTAAATATTATAATTCCAACACAAAGCGATTTTTAACATACCTACATTTGTATGTATATATCACTTGATTTAAATCAAAGTGATTTCATCATGCCAACCTTGTTAAAAATACAAGAGTATTAATTTTATTCAATAAAGGTCCGTAAATTATAGAAATTGGCCATTAGTCATGTGCAACAATCGTCTGGATTAACATGCATTGTATTTGACAACATTAGATATAAATTCTAGTAGGTCGTTATTGATCGAGAATTTTACATTTATTTACTCACACCGATCTATCTTACCCCTCTGGAAAATAGCACAGCAACTTAGTTAATAAGTTAGTATATTAGTAAGTTAGTATTGTTACTTCCCACCTATGAGGATTTTATTGAGACCTATATCTCTATTTACCCGACTACGGCGAAGCAAAAAGGAGGGTTATGTTTTTGACCGTTATGTGTGTATGTAGGTATGTATGTATGTTCATCTGTTACCTCATAACTTTAAACTACCGATCCAAATTTAACAAATGAGGTTTCATTGGAAGCGTCTTGATCGTCCGTTGGTTAAAGGCTACGGGACGTTTTTCAGTAGTTGGGTTTTACTTTTGTACTTATTTTTTACTTCTAAAGCAAATATATCGAACAAATAATTCTATTTGAGTAATGCTTTTAAGAGTCCGAGCCTTAAAACTTAGTCGCAGTCGGTTGCATTCATTCTAAGAATGGCTAAGGCCAACCCAGGTATGTATAGTTAGACGTATCTAGTAAATTCGCAAGTTATTTTCGGGTTTGTTTACTAAAAGGGGGAGATACATTTACGTTGAATAGCTGTTAAAAGCAGCCATTTATGTTACACTCTAATTAAATTGTACAATATTCCAAGTGTAATAAATGATTTTAAACAAATTAGTTACCCACGTAAAGGTACGTATTATGAATTTGTTTCAGAGATTTTTTTTACTTAGATGGATTGTTCGTAAACATCTACATTAGAAAAAATGGTTTTTCTCAAACATGCTGGGAAATTCGAACATTATTTTGACAACCTTCTTCGAAATAAATGGAAATTTCTTACTGGTCAAAAACAAATGAGTAGGCGGCCGGTAATGTTACTATGAAAACTCATATCTGTCGCGTTATTTAAAAATGGAACTAACTTTTTACTTCAGCTTATGGCAACCAAGGAGGTAACTTATGAAAGATCTTATTTAAATTTCGAACTGGCTTAGCAAATAGAGCTGTTTAAAGTTAAGAAGATACAAACATGGCGTGTGAAAAATTTTCTTTGTTAGTCATTTATTTTGGAATTTATAATTAATTAACTTAGTTTGAAATTCCGCGCATTGTTTGAGAAAAATACTATAGAAGCCTTGGTCGCAACCAGGCATTGATGGACTTATATATGTGTGGTTCGGCTCCGCCTCGGCCCACATTTTCACGATCGTCCGTCAATGCTCTAATTTCTGACCACGACAGTAATGTACTATTAAACAGAAAAGCTTCCGTAGAAATATATGGTACCCCGATAGTAGAGATAGTGGTTCGGTTAGAAGAGCCACGCACAATGAGAAATAGTTAGAAATTAATTAAAATAACTATTAAGTTTTTCCATGGCGTAGACAGACTTCAGCTTTGCTGTTATTCTAAAGTCCAGTCTGTTTAAGTATTAGAAACTTAGTTATATAGTTATTAATATCTTATTAGATTATCTTAAATTAATCTTCACATCCGGAGGCGTTCGTTTACTCGAGCTCCGATTAGACTCTCATTCAACCGTTTCATTCAAATGGAAAACATTTCTAAATACGAACACAAGCCTAAGGGACGCCATGATATTGTATTTACATAAAATAATTGATATTTTGCCATCTCTATATTATAAACGAGTGTTAAACTAGTTTAACAAGATCATATCTCCAATACATTTGTGTTAGAATTACACTAGAACTTATTACAAACATAAATATTATTTATGACCATGCGATGCCGCATAAATTCGATCATAAGTAGTGGAGTCATAAAATAAATCTTAAAAGACAATAAGCTAAGGCGTTGGTCGATAGCTCCGCGACTATTTACAATAGTCTGTCGATTTTATAACGATTTGTAAATCATAATTAAATCTCCGGGACTTTTATAGCTGTCTGAAGCTGATTGGGCACTCAAAGACGGTACCAGAACATTTTGATAGTCCAACCTATTATGTTAAGATAAGTCAATAAACAGCAATAAAACATTGCTTAACAAGGATTTATTACTGAAGATACGTTTTAAGTAAGTGATATAATCGCACTCAAAGCAGATGTTGTTCAATACTCACATTATCAAAATGTAGAACAGAAGAGGCCCTTGAAGCATCATGGCGGCACTGTATCGATTCACACACGATCACCGTAACGAAATATCACTTATTGAAAGCGAGTGTTTATAGTGAAATGATACTACTGAGTCACGCCACCGATTTAGCATTAGATTGAAAAATTCCACTTGATTTGAAATTTGAAGAACTATACATAGATTGCTTGTGTTGTTGACAAATGTTTCGTTTTCCGTGTTCATGTGACGCCGGCCATCTCGCAGACGGCTCGAGGGCGCGCCGAAGACCTGCGAACAGAGAAAATGGGTAAATTATTCATATCTGACAATGAATGCAAAAATAACGTAAATATTAAGCGTTTGCTGTCACCGACTGCGACTCGGACGGCGCCAGTAGACAGATATAAAACATTATTACTACCAAATATAGAAAACGTTAGCCTGAATGTTTGTGATAAAGTGGACTGGTATATCCGGCTTCTATTGCCCTTAAAACATAAGTTTTTACGCCTACAACAAGTCAAGGTTAGTGTCAAACAACTATTTCTCAAGCTCGTAGTACTCTACATCAAATCTACATAGCCATTCCCGACTTCACTCGTGACTACAGTTACACCAAGGATAAGACATGAAGTATGTGAGCGTGTTATATCGACTGGAGATATAAAAATAGAGAAAATATCGACAACATTCAATGATCGATCGCTTTGACTTAAAACCAATATCTCAAGTCTATAAATCGTGTGTATCTGAAGGGCATGAATTCCCATATAACATGCATAATAGTAAAAAACAGCAGGAAAGACACGCACTAAAACAAGACAAGTGTCACATTTCATTTGGTCTTTTTGTTTGGACAGATGCGACAAAACCCATTTTGTCACTGCGAAGTGTGACCAGTATGACTTGATACTTAATGGCGCTGCTTACAAATGTAAACGTCAATTAGCTGTCAAATTAGGAACATTGTAGTTCCTTATTTTGCTGCATGCCACGGTATACTGGTCATTTTGGAGTGAGTACATGCTAGGCCCGCAGTCGAGACTATAAACGGACATGACATTATATTAACAAATTTTTATGTAGCTATGACTAAATTTAGAGGCTCTAATATCGTTGTTTACCTCATGTAAAGGAAATTAATTAATTTAAGTCACTTGAGTATTGTTTTGTAGGCCGTTTAAAATAGTTTATAGTAGGTAGAACAGGAAAATATTTTAATAGAAGTTCATTGCCTGACGAACATACTAGCGAAGTAGAAACTATTTTTGTACTCAACAAGATACTTAAACTTAAGTAAGCAAAAAAAAAAAAAAACTAATCGTAGTTACAGTTCAAGAATCTCATCGATATTGTGATGTGGGTAATGACAAAAAGTCCACTATAAATAGGTAGGTAGTCATTGAAAATTAAAATACAAGTATCAACGACATACAGTATCAATGATTCACAGTACATTGTTATAGGACGTGATCTTATAACAGATCAAGAAGCTGTTACACCTAACTGAGTATCCTACGAAAAAATATATAGGTAATTAACCATTTTTTTACCTATTTCATCGAATTTTTCATGGTGAGTTTTATTCGAATCGATGTTTTAGGTGCAATGACTGCCATAAGAAAATAAATGAGCATCTGGTTTTTTATGGCACACTAGCTTGTGGCCTACCTGATGGTATAGCTGTACTAAGGTCTTTTGGCGCGTGGTCAAAATTGGAACTAACGCTGCCACCTCGAAAAAATCTTTACAATTTCACAAATGTTTAATAACAGCGCCGCCCTGTCAATGTCATTCAAGCGCCAAAAGATACTTGTAAATAAAGAAAATACGTTTATTGGCGGTAAAAACATGACGCAAAGAAAAAACACAAACACAAAAAAGGAACAAGTTGGGGTGAAATATGCGTCACACCAACGCAAAACGGCCAAAGCTCAGCATAATGCTATAGCATTGTAAGTAAGTGATCACCACCGCCTTTATCTACAATGCTGCTTTACTGTTGCAATGCCAACCCTCTTCCTTCATATTTATTTTATTACTTTTCCACCTTACTTTGACGGTTCGTGTGTAAAAGACCTGTGATATATTTATACAGGGTTATTGGTTAATGTCGGCAATTTTTTGCAGGAGAGGTCATTTGCAACCAAATTACCCCTATGACCCTTATGTTAATGTCAACCATTTTGACAATTTATATTTTGAAATTATTGAAATAAAAATTTGAAATGTCAAATGACTCGAAAATTGTTGACATTGACATAGGGGTCATAAGGGGTCATTCGCAAAGGAGTCAAAGGGGTCATTTGGTTGTAAATGACCTCTTCTATATCTCCTTAATGGATTGCCGACATATAACCAATAACCCTGTATATGTATAAGTAACGAATACTACTAAAATTTTATATTTGGCTATGACTAAATCAGTTGAACCCATTAAGATTGGCCCATATTTACCTTCGTTATATCATAAACCTTTGATTTACATAACACCATATATTATAATGATTCTTTTGTTGGTCGATAGGCGTATATAAACGATTATTATGGGTCATTTAACATAAATGATGGTCTAACAATAAAATATAGAATTATAATCTGACCTAACGCATTTTAGTCGTTTTATTTTCCTTTTTTGGAAGTAGACAATAACTTTCTCATTTACCCTTTTAATTATATTAATATACAAAAAAAATAAAGTTGCAAATTGAACTATGAATATAGCAATCACTAAGTACCTAAGGATTTTACAACAACACCCACGCACATCCTCTCATTGAGAGGAGGCCTGTGTCCCAGCAGTGGGAACATTATAGGCTGACTATGTAATGTGATGTTATGTTAGGATATTTACGAAGGCAGCACTGATAGAAGTTCTGTAAAAGCACGATAACTGAAAAATGTGTATTCAGCCATGAAATTAGTTTCACTTGTACACACGGCTACACATCAAGCTATACATTTCTAGTATAAGCTGACCTCGCATTGTACGAAAATCTTATACAATGCGAGGTCAGCATAAACTGGAAATGTACAGCTCGATATGTAAGTAGTATGTAGGTAGTAGTTATGTGTGGTAAAACAGTGGCTTTCGTGGTACAAGTGAAACTAATTTGTTCATAATGATCATCATAATGATCAGTGGATCCTTATGATGATCCACTGATTTGTTTCTTTGATTGACATCAGAAGGTATGCCTTCTGATGTCAACAATTTGTGGACCTACTGAAACTGTATAAGAAGAACAGAGTGTTTTATGTGACGAAAATTAAGGATAACTCGATCGAATAAACTTACAGGCCTCATCTTAAAAAAAAAAAATTAAAATATCCAAACGCGAACAAATATAGCTCCGCAGATTCACATGATCGGTTTAATATCGCAATGTTCATTTTTGGCCGATACCCGATTCCGTCGGGCTCCTGACAACATCCAGACGATGCGACCTGACAGGTGAGACTCGCCAACTAATAGTAATGTGAAGCATTCTATTCTTGGATGAAATTCTGATGCTCTTAAACGAAAATGTGCTGACAAAATATTGAGTGGAAGGAAACTGGTGTGTGGAAAGTTTAAGGATGGGCTGAAGCTCCTGCGGGCCAGATATGCTATTTTCAATGATTGATCATTATGACAACTATACCTACCCAGGCAACGCCATTTCATCATCTAAATACATAATTCAAAATGTGTCAGTGGTGCAAAGAAATGTCAAAATAATACAATATTACGAATTAGAACAATAATTCCAATGGTCCCGGTTCTGGACCCCCTAAAGGTGGACCGATGACCTGGTGAAGGCCGCAGGAATCCGCTGGATGCGATCCGAAAAGCATAGAATCGGTCTAAGTGGCCTACATCCAGCAGTGGACATCTTTCGGCTGAAATAAAGATAATAATGATGATGATCACGTGTTAAGCCCACAGTTCAAGATTTAATATTATTTATTGCTTCATTTTAATACGTGTCCATTATAAGGATAATATTACATAGGTGTTATAAACTAATGACTGTGTAAACTAAGAATGTATAGAACTTAACAAGCAGGATTAATTTAATGTTTCTTAGCGCTTAATTTATTCGACTTTCATTGGAAGAAACATTTTCACTTTCTAGCTCATCGTCTGGGTGGTCAGCGAACATTGCAATCTTCTAAACATTTTGTTGTTTATAAATGTTTGTCATTTTCAAACATTCTACCACAAATAGCCTGTTGTCAAACTTAATGGCGACCATCGAACATCATTATCTTTTAAAGGTAAGTACACACGGCTACACATAAAGGTATACATTTCCAATTTATGCTGATCTCGCATTGTATAGGATTTCCGAACAATGCGAGGTTAGCTTATACTGGAAATGTTTAGCTTGATGTGAAGCTATGTGTACCAACACAATTTATTGCCCATCTAATGAGTCCTATGCCACGACTGGTTTTGTCTACACCAATTTGACTCCATAAAAGATGTATTCATTCACATCGGTGTTATAAAAATCCTCCTACACGCGAAAACATCATAATATTAACATATAATAAGATAATAAAGTTTGATTTTTGTCGTTCATTCGGACACGCGATGGACGATACGGTGCGGTTTGTAATTTCAGATGAACTACTACGAATTTTATCTTCTTTTATCTACAAATTTAAATACAAAACCTGTATCATTTCTTTAACTAAATACAAATTTGTATCATATTCGTTTTTATTTGTCAAATGTGTGATGTTGACGCGGACGTCTCATTCGAGCAATGATTTCGTTAACGACTTAATTAACACCGTCCAATTTGCATGAGATAATAACAGAATATTAATCTTCTAAGTCAAACAAGAGGCTTTCTTTTCTGATCAAATGGCTGATAACTCAATTTATTTACATACATTTAACTAGATATTGGGTCAAGGAATTTCACTCCCGTAACGTGACCTCTGGCGATAACAAATCAATATATCTGACGTTTCAATTTGTATATTGACACGTTTTTAATCTTCTCTTATTGTTTATGTGTTCGGAAGCCGCGTTGAGTTTGTCTTAATAAATATCTCTCATAGTTCCGAGTTGTAGATAATGCGTGCGCGCGCGGCTTCCACAGTATAATGACTATAAATCTTCACCTGTCTTTCACTGCATCTTTTTCTTTTGACTTTGATGTGTATGTAAACGAGACGGCCTATTACACGTATTAATCTTCTGGAACCGTGATGCTAGTCGGTTTTTGTTTTTATAAATTACGTGCAATTTGATTTTTAAATTCATCGTGATTTTCTATACTCTTCTAGTGAAAATATCAGTTTAATTCACTACGTATTTTACAATTGAAAGAAAGGTCAGTAATTAATCGAGTACTTAGGTACCAGTCTAGTTTTTTTTTTGTTTTTAAAACTGTACACATGTCGCAGTAAGATGCCTGAAGCCGTGTTATAGTTAGATATCTAGGAATAGCTATATAGGTACCCTAATATAGTTTTATGAAAGCGGTTCATAACTGTCTTATTATGAATATAACTGTGATACGAGCACGATCTATTAATATAACTATTAGGGCACTCCGACTAAATATACTAGGTTAGGATAGAACTGTAACCTACTACGTGCGAGCTGAGCGAGCGAAGCGAGCGTTGCCGCGGCAGCGGCCGACGAGTGTTACGTCGAAATTGGTCGCAGTAACAAAATTAGGGTAATCCGATAGTTATGATCCGCTTTCATATAACTATATAACGGTATATAGCTATATCCCTTTTTTTTGGGTGGGAAATTATCAAATAACTTCTCCCGCTCTGGGCGAAGCGGGAGGGCGTGTCAGACTCTTACTGACTAAAACCCACCCCTGTTTCTTCAGTTACCATGTTGCCGGGGGCCACGATCTCCCTGTCGGACTTCTTCGCAAACCCGGCAGGCATCGGTCCTAGCGGACCCCGTCAATTCTGCTGACATCACTTTGAGGCGCGCGTGGAACACAACGCGCCATCGACCCGGGCCTGGTCCTTATCAAACGGCGAGCTACCCATTGCACACCGTCCGCAAGCCCGGCCGATTTCCGGCCTACAGTGGCTGCAAGTTGGCCTGCGATTCCCGACGCCCAGGGCGTCCCCTCCTGTGGCGGTTAGGGGCGTGAGGGTGCGAATTTTGCCTCGCCCTCAAGCGTTTCGCCTCCTCCTTCGCGAGCATTACTGCTTCCCAGAAGGAGAAGATGACCTTTTATTTCCTCTCGCTCCGTACCATGGCCTGAACCAGGGCTGAAATAGCTATATCCCTAGGGATTTGACTATAACACGGCTGCAACCATCTTTCTGTGACACATATATAACAATTTATACCTAATTAATTAATAAAATAGTAGCTACCTAACTATACATTTTTTGTTTTGTTTTCTAATTTCAATTCTAATGTGGTAACTATAATCAGCCAAACCGATAAAATTTCAAAATTATCTTTCTATTGAAATGTTCTATCCCTGACCGGAATAAGAAGAAATGGTGTCAAATCATTATAGTTACAGCAATTGTCTAAGCAATGTAACAACTGCACAAATATACGCCATGAACCAATTTACACGGCAAATATACGACAATTTAGAGACGACAATACGAACCAACAGAAACTATTTATTCTTTAGAAATTATATACTTAATCGTTCATTGACATGTTATTTCTTCAAACTGTTTGGTCGAGTATATCTTCTTTAATTTAAAATCAAATCTATATTTTATTATGTTAAGATTATTGAATTTAAAAATTAATTTCTTTATTTGGTTGGAAAATCGATTATAAATTCAGTCTACATATTTTGTTAAAATATTAGAACAGTGGGTTTCGGAGTTAAATTATTAACACTAAAATGAAAGTTAAGGTGCGTGCTGCAGGTATTATTATTTAGATCGAACCCGTATTTTAGCTAAAATCAAATAAATATTTATTGCTGGCGTTATAATATTTCCGTATCGAGTTTTTGGGAAAGCGTGACTGTTATATTTTTATAAGAATAAAAGAAATAGGTAATCAAATTTTACTATAACTTTTATTAAACCTCAAGATAAGCAGGTCAAATGCTAATGGAATCGCGTGTGTTTACTACTTGTTTTGTTTTAAAATCGAATATGTTATGCACTTTCATAGAATCGATTGAGTTTGTGGGACATGGTGGAATCATCGACATTTGACACGCGATCTTTTCGAATCCAAGAATAGGAGATTTTTAACTGTACCTAGGGGTTTTTTGAAAAATTAATGAGAGAGTAATTACTTCTCTGTGCTAGTTATTGATGAAAACTAAGTACGGCCTAAAGACTCCCGCAGATAGGCGCGACACTGGTAGAACAATTTCCGTGAAGTTTTCATAGAAATTGTTCAAGCAGAGTCGCGTCACGCCGTCGCATCGCGCCTGTCTGCCTTTAATTCAGATCAATCGTTGATCTGAGTTGGGCCTTGTTTAACAAAACTTTGCTGATTTAATTAGGTACCTATGCGTTCTTAGATTTTTACAAGATTATATTATTATAAGAAATTAGAATTAAATTATAGACAAGACATTGAACTTAAAAAAAAAAAAAACTACAATGAAATAGGCGTTAATATTGTGACATTAAATTTTTCACAGGAAAAATGTTAATACAAACATAAAAATTCTTTTACACGATCTGTATCAATTTTATGCTCTTAATTCTAATTTAATGTGGCCGTTTAATCTACTTATATCAATTCTATGTTCCAAATTTAAAAGTTACACGCCATAAATATTAGAATATTTTGCGAATATTTTCATAAACAATATTTATGATTCATTTGGTATCACTGACCGATTATGCAGATTACACAGTGTTAGGTAACTCGTTATCTGTACTGTTGATGTTCCTTTTGACGGTCTTAACTCTAGTAAATATGCGATTGCGTTATTACACGTAATCTTTGCACGAGTCGTCAAGTGAAATAACTTGCTTTTGTAACTGTTCATGTAAAGATAGCACGTGACGTCACTATTTGGCTACGGTCAATATAACCGCTTTAGCTGTCAATTTTTTTTTTCATAAGTCTTTTATAGAACGATCGTCAAACGTTGATGTCCATTCTTTGATAGATTTCATAGAAATCTATGGCAAAATGGAACCGAAATACAGAGTCTAGGTTACATTTTTTATAAATCTCAGTGTTTGTTTCTTTTTTTTGTTTATTATGAAGCTCATTTGCTTTATAAAATCTGATAATACACCTGTCAACTGATCATCAAATAAAAATAGAATTAATTTTGAGTAATCTATTCTAATTTTGAATTTATCCTTGCGTTCCATAATCCGTTTTAATCCAGTCCAATTTAGTTTTGTAGCGAAGGCGTATTTTATTGTTTTCCTCAAACAAAAATAATAAATAACCTAAGAGTCAAAGTAATATGTGTTGACATAAATAGCTTTTGTTTATTTATTTTAACGACAATAGGTACCTATCAAGTAAAATCTTAGTGCAAAGTGCATCTTAGTGCATTCTTTATCAACAGTCATTTAATGCGAATTCAATTACGAGTTCAACTTTAATAATAAAAACAAAATTAAGAACATGAATAGCGATCAGAAAATAAACATCTCATTCATGGTCTGTCGTAAGAACGCACTGAAGAAAATATTCTAATACATTGTGCGATAAGCGAACGTAATTGGGTTATCTATGTAGTACCCATCTCGTAAACAAATAGATTGTTAGAAAAATATACTACATCGGAGAGCAGACACGATTTCGTAACGTATTAGGTGCATAGTACAATGATTAAAGTGAAGAATATTTTAAATTCAAAACGGTTCGAACGTGGAACATCACTGGTTCGATAAAAAAATGTCATTCCATTGTTGAAATTTTATCAGCAGTATAGGTCGTCGGAATTTAAAACGGTTCACATTTTTTTGTCAAAAACGGCAAAAAGTACGTTTTTAAAGGTGACAATATTAAGTAGGTAGTGGCAAAACATGAGATAATCTTATTAAGTGTATAACTGAACTAAAAAATTACATCATGTAATTCTTGTATCATTTTTATATTTTTAGATAAAAAGACCTTGGCAACTTACCGGTTCAAAATAAATGTTTAAATTTATCAACCGTCTAATGGTAAACGTTGACTTGTTCAAAGCAATTATGTTGTTCCAAGCAAAAACGCCCTGTCCTGACGAAAGTGGACTATAAGTGGAATCTTTATTGATTCGACGTTTTACGGGATTTTTTTCTAATTACACTAGTTGTCCACCTTTCAATTACTGTCAGTATCGATACGGTAACTGCTATTTACAATAATAAACCTTTTCTATTGTAAGGTAAAGATCAGAATGCTTTGAGTAAAATTGTAGTTTCTATCCGTCGATTGAAAGTCATCGACCACACAAGAAGTTTAAAAAGTGGTTTTTCATACCTAATACGCGCGTTATGAAATGGGTGTAAGTTTTTGAATGCAATCATAATTTTCGAATTAACACAGCTCACACGCACGGTACAATCCGAAAAAAAAAAATGGCGTGAAAAGATGGCAATGGGTGAGTAATTGGTTATCGATTGATCAGTTGATTATCGACATTGCATTTTAATCGACGATCGATTCTGGTTTCAGATAAATAAACGACAACTGGTATTCTAACGGACCACACTTGTCAAGTTAGTAGCGATAAACAAATAAAAAAGAAAACGATTTGAATTTAGAATTGAGAAATAAATATCAGGAAAAGAAAAAATAATCCAGCCTGTGTCAAAGTGGGGAACCGATACCTTTCCGAATTTTTTTTGGTCGAATTTCATTTTACCGAAAACTATTGACCGACGTATTTTTTGCTACATGTATTATTAAACATATTTTTAGATCGAAGTATCATGTGTATCATGTGTGTGGTATTATTTTACCAACTATATTTTGCCGATTTACAAAATAACTTTTTGCTATTGGCCGAAGCCTCTTTAGACCTTTTTTCTTTTGCCAAATGATTTATTTACCATATTTTCACCATACCGAAACAACACCGGTTACTTGGTAGTATTTTTAATATTAAATTATTGTCATAAAAAGTCAATATGCAACAAAATTTAGTGACAGAAACAAAACTGACTTCACGCACCCTTCCGCTAGAGTGTAATTTATACCCGCGTAGGCGCGGAAGTGCGGGGCGTCCCGCGAGCTGAGGAGCAGGTGGTTTGAAGGCCCGCCGCCGCGGCTGAGGCTAGCCGGCGCCGGCCAACAAGCCGAAGCTGCGGTGGTGAGCGTTAAAACCATCTGCGATGATAAGCTCGCATGGGGCCGCACAAACGTCGCAGCGCCGGAGCCGTGACAGAAACAATGCTTGCTGCATGTTGCATGTCTGCTTGCATGTTGCATGCTTGTTTGCACGCTGCATACTTGCTTGCATGCTGCATGCTTGCTTGCACGCTTGCATGCTGCAGGCCTGCTTGCACGCTTGCATGCTACATGCTTAAAACAAGCATCCTAGTTTGCATGCTTCTTACTGGGACCACTTAAAACCACTTTTGTTCATAATCAACTGTTACTTCGAACAAATGTTATTTCGGCTAAGTGTAACTTCGATAAAAAGTTTTTCGACAAAATGAAACGTCGGAGTAACGAAAAAAATGTAATTGATAATACGTCAACTGATACAGTGGTAGACGTGGCTTCGACGAAGTAAAAAAAAAAAAAAAACGATAATCGTTGAAAAGTTTTAGGGAAAATGAAATTCGGTCAAATATTTTTCGAACTTATGATAGGTAACCGTCAAAGTGTCACTGTCACTAGACGAAATGATATTACAGTAAAAACTTTTTAGAAAAAAAATATATTGACAGATCACAAGAAATGAACCGTTTCCTCTCCAGAGTTCAATGTCGTTAGCACTGTTATACTAATAAACTGTTCGCATTCGTTACGTAATCTGCTCGTGTCCAATTTGACCATATTAATCTTTAACTAGTTCATCTAAAAATAATTCACAACGCAAATAACTCGAGACATTGCGTTAATTAAAATTACATTCTTGTGTAAAATATAGACCTATGCGTTACGTAAAGTCAACGCACTTTTGGTTTCATGAAAAAAAAAAAAACGTTTACTGGTTTTTGCGGGTTATACGTTAATAAACCTACTATGCATTTCACAAAAACAAACAAATTTTGAAAAAAAATAAAAAAAATAATGGCTATAAACTTAAAAAAAAAAGTTTGTACATTTTTAAAAAGCTCTACTTATACCTATTATAATTCGTTTGTTTTTAGACAAATAATATCTTAAATATTTCTCAAAATCAAATCAAATCTTCCAAACAAGGAAACGATATCTAAACGTTGTCATTTAAACGTTAACATTTTGTTACTAATTAACGTATTTGCCTTACAGCAGGACGAGAACCATTAATCACTATCTTTAAAAATAAAAAGTTCACTTTAGGAGAGACAGGTTCAAAGTAGCATGTCTAAAACAGACAGCTTTTAGTGTATTTCGCCTAAGGATATTTGTGATTTATTATAAAACATGTTATTAAGCTCTAATAATCATGTATTAATAAATTAATTAGACAACCGGATATATGAGGAACAGACAAACATAATAGAGATGAGATAATTCATGTTTCTAAATTAGGAAACGATTTTGATTTATGCATCTGCAAATATTTCAACTTAAGATTACGTTAATAATTTTTTTTCAAAGTTCATCGAATAACATGGGAAAACTATAAACCAGTTGATTGTATTTAAAAATACGCGATAAAATTACATCATCAACCTTGAAAACATTAAAACAAAATCAACAATAGCACGCGTGAATGCGCAGACGCAACCTGCCCTTTCATATCACAGTTACCGCAGCTTATCGCTTCACATCGTAACCGAGCGACCTACATGCAAAGCAAGCCCAATAGAAAAATCACACGATCGGGCCCGTTAAACCATCCGACGATAGCGTTATCGGTCGGCCCTAAAACATGTCACAGGACACTGCAGTGCAAACGGCTAATGGAACCAATTACATATATCTATTAGTAAAAGCAGATCCGTGAATATCGGACAAACAAAACCGAGAAGAAAGAATTAAACCACTAAAGGATGCGATGAAATTCGAAAAATTCCATACCTAGATGACGTGCACTATGAATGGATGTTTCTAAAATGAGCCCTTGCTCAGTTGGAATTTACTAAAAATCAACTATTTTTTCATTTGGAGTTTTCTAAAATCATCCCTTTTTCTGTTGGAGTTTTCTAAATCCAACCCTTTTTTAGTTGCTTTTTTTTTAATTGTCGTTTTCTAAAATTAATCCATTTTCCTAAGGATGCAACGAATATTGTACTTTGTACGGAAAAAGAACTCGAAATCAACTCGGACAAACTCGCTACTAAAATTTTGTTAATCAAGAGCATCGTATCGATTTACATCCAGACAAGCTGCAGGGCTGTGCTCGACAGAAATAAATGTGATTGCATACATCGCCAGGAGGCTCGCTCGCTGCACGAACGCTGACGAATCGAAAGCATTTGTTTGGAAAACTCGCCAGCGTGATATTTTAACCACAGCAACGAGAGTTAGAGCCACTTTAGCGAGGGAAATATTTACGGCATCCATCTTGTATGACTTCCCTAAATCGCCACTGATATTAAATAATAATCCGAGCACAAGATACGGGTTTAATGACGTAAAATGTAAACATTGTATTGGATGCTTATCTTATTATCTAAATAATTTACAGCTTCGGTCTAATATTGCGAGATGACTTACAATAGTGCATAAACCTTAGTTTTATTAACTTCATTAGTAACCAAATTGCGTAACACACGTTGAAAAATTCGTCTGCTCAACAACGTAAATAACGTATTAGTATATATGTATTTATGTATCTATTATTTAGCATATGTATATATCTGTGTTTTTGTTCTAGTATAGTGTACACTTATTATTTGCACCAACGACAGCCCCATTTTATGTCCAGGCAAATCACTGTCCATTCCAAGGTTGCCTGGAAGAGATCGCGGAAAGCGATAAGGCCGCCCATTCTATATTTTGTAGTGTTTGATTTATTTTTTGTTATGTATTTTTGTGGTGTACAATAAAATATATATAAATAAAAAATAAATAAATAACGCAGTGAATGCTGTTGAACTGTGAAAGGCATTGCCATTGTACGTGTGTTACGCAATTACCCCACAGGATTAATAAAAACTGTTGTAAGTTTAAGTGTAGTTCTGTTAGTCGAGTTTTATCGAAGTATGTTAATTAAGCAGAAATGCTTACATTTATGATTCATAATGGTAGCAAGCGGTGACGTCATCGAGCGTGGTGTTAATTGTGAGAGCTAAGAAATTATTTAACAACTACGCACATCTACACTTACTGGTTATGGGGAACGGAAGAAAAGGAAATATAAACAAGCTTTTGTTTACGATGATACATGTAATGCAACTGTACTAACATAAAACGTAGTATGAGGAAATAGAACACTACATTATATTTTTTTTATGTAGTAGGTACGTACGTAAGTCATTCAGAATATTTTATTTTTAAACAGTATGTTAATTAACGAAGGGCGTTCCCATTAACCCGCAATAGTATTTTTTTTTTGTTTCCTTTTAAATAAAATATTTAAAAAAATATTAAATTGATACACTCTGTACACACGGCCTGTACTGCATACTTGTCACACTTTTCAATTTAATATTTTTTTGTGAATATTTAATAAATAAATAAATTAAAAAAAGAACATTTTTTTTTCGCATATATGGATATCTACGCTATAACTTTTACGGGTTAAGGTAATGAGAACGTCCTTCGTTAGTTTGATGCACATAAACTTATGTCGTTACCAAATCTTCAACAAACTGATGAAAAAGATTATCTCCTAGATGGAGTCCAAAGTTATTTGAAGAAACTATTCATTTCCTAGAACCGTTAGTTACCCATTTTGCCGATAAGTAAGTATCTACCTACCTAACTAATGTCATAGAGTTATGCTTAAAAAAACAAGCCTTCCAATTTCGTCAACTCATTCAAATCACCGCATGAAATGTCTACGCTTATGTATCAGAAAAAAAGTTAGGAAAAAAACTAAATGGTTACTAAATAGGAAGTACATACCGTGTCTATAATATTTTGAAAGTCGCATTGAATGAAATACCACAACACAATACATACGTCATAGACACATTATTAAGATCTATTAACACAACAAAAAATAATTGTTCGTTGCTTTTTTTCCACCGAAATCGTGAATGGTCATTGTCCTGAGTCCTGACCAGAAATAGTTCAAGTCATCAAAAATGACAATGTCACTGATAACTATATCAATTTAGACTTATAAAGTCATGACATCTCATTTATGATGGCAAAAAAAACGCAAAAAAACAGACCGAACATTCATTAGGAACCAATAGGAACCAATAATAGGCAAATGACCGTAAGAAAAAACCATCGATACCATATAAAAATTATAGCAAGGGAAATTGACGTAAACATTATCGATCACACAGCTGATCGATAAAAAACGATCCGATAAAAATTATCGATTGGAAATATCGATACCTACCACATGTCAATTTGCTGATAAGTCGTTTGAATAAATTTACATTTTAATGAATGAATCCCATTAATTAATTAAATATGATGGATTTTAATCGTCTCTACGTTACAGTTTACAGTTTTGTAGATTATTATTTAATGCTAATTACACGCCACTTCCCGTGATATTTCAATTTGAAGACATCAGTTTTCTATTGTTAGTAATATTCGCCACTAAAAATGTCAGTTGTCAATTAACTTTAATTCATAACTACAAGAAAATGTAAATACATTCTCCGAAGTCGTATTGTGTTCGTTAGAGGGTTAAGGTTATACGTTGAACTCCGCACATGTCTAGCTAGCGATCGGAAACGCATTTCCATTGATAATTTTCAACAGCGTAGTTTTTCGAACAATGTTAATTTATGGAAAAACATACTAACCTTTCAATTACGGGTCACTGGAAAAATCATTCACTGTTTCATTCACAAACTAAAAAAAACCAGACAGACTGTCGTGACAATGTTTCAAAATTCGAACAACAACAACAACAAAAAAAAAAAAACAAAAAGTTTTGTGTTTTTTTGGGACTGTTATGTTTATCACTAGATCGAATGCGTGCAAGTTGCCTTCCGCGTGCTCTTCGCGTCGGGTTGTCGAGCGGCGCGTCCTAACACTAACGCGCCTTGTCGTCGACTATGACCGCTTCTCGTATGAACCGGCATAAATTCTACTAGAATTTTACTTTGGTACGCGACGCACACCTATGTATGTACCTAGTACCTACCGACGAAATTCCTATTGTAAGATATGCATACTTCATCAATTTTCGATGTAAAATGGAAATTAATCCCTTTAACGAATGTCACCTGACTTTAAACATAAATACCGTAAATGAATGTCATTTGTTCATTACTGTTCTATTTTCAAACATGTTCGATTTGTAAAAACATTATAAAGAACAGCAATTTTGTATCGTATAACAAAAGACTTCCGCATCCAACAAGACTTAATCAGTAGAAGATCTAAAATTTCACCTTCAACGGTTATTGTCATTGACAATGACAATGTAATAGACAGAACATCTGAAATTCAATATTACTGAGTTTAACATACTCGTGCCAATATAGAGTCATTTCGCAAGTATCATATGTGTCGCGTCGCATCACGTATTTCGTTTCCCGTCTATCTGTCAGTGTCTCCATTAATTTCCTCTCAAAAGATCTTTTTCGTTTTAATAATGAAGTTATGTGACTGCCTCGTTGGTCCAGTGGTCGCAAACGCTACTGCTGAGTACGAGGTCTTTAGTTCGATTCCCAGGTCGGACAAAGTGTTATTCAGTTTTTACATCAGGAATTTCTCAATAGTAGCCTGGAGTCTGGATTTGTGCCCGGTTGATGGCAATAGGCTCGACCCCTATTACATAGGCCTTAAACATAACTGGCGAAACGTGGGTGTACTATTGGTACACCTTTGTCCAACCCTTCGGGGAAACAGGGCGTTATGTTATATGATGTAGTTATAGTACTTTACAACAAAAAAAAAAAACATCGTGAGGAAACCGGCATGTGCCTGAATGATATTTTGACGGCATGTGAAGCTAAATCAGGGGCCTATGGGTGGCATAAAAACTCTGACAACAGGTTAACCACTAACCACACGAAAAAGAAAGATAGTATTTTATCTATGCTTGTTGAAACTGTATTTTAGATTGCATACCTCAGTATAATTTGAAGTCCTAGCAATGTACTTAGAATTGTGTTTCTTTACTTCCGAGACTTTGAGGAGTAAAAACTTGTTGTCTTTATTTCTCTAGTTATGTCCTGAATTACTAGTCTAGAGAATCTCTAGACTAGTAATTCAGGGCATACTTTCAGAGAGCAACGATGTCATGAAATCTTTAGTAAGTAATAGATATTTTGTATGTAATTATGTAGCTTGAACTTTTAAAAATATATAGCACATGCCTCTTTAATTTTTTCTCAACAAAATAACTTAACATTCTATCACTTTTGTTGAGTAAACTCAACAAAAGTGATAGAATGTTAAGTTATTTTGGTACGTAGAAATCTATACTTTTCTTGTACTTACTATATGTTTTAATTTTGATTCCACAACATTACAAACAAAATGTGCAGTTTTCAGTGTATAATTGAGGATAGCCAAAAGCAATAACAAAATTACATCCTTCAAACAGAAAATCGAAACATCCAAAGAAATAGTCATCGAATCATAAATTAATATAACATGTCTCCTGTCGATGACCAAAGCACAATACTAACGAATACATTTCCTTAACACCTCCGATTCGTAGCAGAAGTGTAAACACACGTGTCAATTAATAGTACACGATTGATACACATGCTATAACTTTCACACATAGACACGTGCTGTAAACATCAAGCTGTCAGGAATGTGTCAGAATAAATAACTTATTGAAGGAGTGCTTTGGATAAAAGACTCCCATTTATTAGTACCTAGATATCTAATTGACGCGAGTACTTTAAAATTATCCAATTGATCTAATTTAACCCATTGAAAAAACTAACAGATATTAATATACTTTCTAAAGAAAGCAGGAAGCTTTGGTTACAAAAAAACATAAATAATACAGGATCTATTAGTGCTGGCTCAGCTCTTTTTTGATTGATCAATAAAGAAACAGCAAGAAAGAAAGAAAAGAAAGAAGATTCGGTAAAAAAGAAAGAAAGAAGGAAAGTTTTCTTAAAATCTGTGATTCTATGCAAAATTTGGTTAATGAGGCAAACAGCAATTTGAAACTTGTCAGAAAGTAAAAAGATCATTTTACCTAACTTCACGAAATATTGACGAAAGAAAATGCTTTAGCGAATAGCATGTGTAATGTTATATGCGTAAGTAAACTTAGCACTTATTGACACATCAAGATGCAATAAAACACAACAGGTAGCGTTCCCATTCAGAGGTATCACTTTAAGAATTTACTACCGACGAGCGGTTTTCATGACCATGCTCCTCTCTTTCATTGAGAGCGGGTCATAAATTTTATTATGTCTGTACTTTAAGTCGAAAACACACAAATTCAAACGACAAAAAAACCAATGGAACTATCAAATAAAATACGCATTATTGACACTTGATGTTTCTAGGTATTATAGCTTATAGCCAATTGAGTACCTAATGATGTATTTTTTAGAAAACACAAAAAATAATATTAAGCTTATTAGCAGTAGACGAGCCAGTCGTTTTTCAGCATTAAATAAGAAAACATTACAAAAGTAAACATTTTATCATTACATAATACGTTAACCACTTAAATAAGATTGAGTCAATCACGAATTTCAGATACTAGCCTATTCTGCTAAAAAAACTTTCCTGAAAAACCTCGCTATTTTTCGATAACACCTATGTATGAGCTACAAGTACCTAAAACCTACTTTTATTTATCTTCAATCAATCAATCAACTCAACCTATCGCAGTCCACTGCTGGGCACGGCCTCATAGAGCTGGGCACGGACATAGGCCTCTCCTAGGTAATAACACCCTGTTCTCCGCCTTCTGTCTTTCCCAGCCACCTTTTTAAGGTCGTCGATCCATCTAGCTGAAGAAGGCCTTCCCACACGACGCTTGCCGATACGCGGTCTCCACTCCAGCACGCTTAGCATGACAAAAATGGAAATGGATTTTGTCGACGGAAGAACAGACAAAATGACAGATTGTGATTGTTTATCTGTCATTTGGTCTATTCTCGTCCGCTCCACCGGCCATCTGTCCTTCGCCAAAATGGTCCTCAAGCTATGTCGGTAACTCTGGTTCTTTTCGGGTTCTTTATTTTTATCATAAGGGTCATAAAACAGATGGAACCGTCTGAAAAAAGTTCCAGTACCATGATTTTTAAAAATTAAAAGCAAATCGCTTTTGTTTCAGTACCGGATATGTACGTAAATTAACTACGGGAAAAGTACCCATTTCATGAAAAATTCGAACAACAATTTCCAAGACTGTATAAATTACATTAGCACATAATAATTCACCTTAAAAATATTTACTTTCATAACTATGAAAAACCGTGTCGGAAAATGTAGACGTTAAAGATATAGGGCGTTGCACTCATTTCCATAGAGCAAAGTCTAGAAGAAAGAGTTTCGACCTCATTCTGTTAATTGTCTTAATATCAGCTGTGTTAATGTATTCTGTTAATATCAGCTGTTAAAAATGCAAAGTTAGCCGCAAATATGTTTATATGACTTCATCATTCATCATACCTGATCTATTAAAAATGGATTCAACTATGTAGTTTACTCTGAGAGAGAAAACAAGCATTAATTAGTTTATAAAGATTTAGAGCACGGTGAACTAATAGATTATTAAGACTAGCACCCCAATATTTATGCTATAATAATTATGCTTCGTAACTTGGCAAGGTTTTGGCGTAGTGGGAGTAAGTTTGCTCATATACATACACTTAGAGCAACAAAAAAATTTACACTTTTACTGCTTGTCATTATTCTATGGTTATTGCCATAATTTATTTTGAACATGTCTGTTTTGACAAAAAAAAAACGAAACCCCATTTTGCGCATCTACGACTTGCCAAGTTGCATGCTGTCAAATGCGTGTCTGTACTAGTACTAAAAAACAAACCTTCGCAAGAACATGACACTAGAGCGGTCAGTGTGTCAACACAGTCGATTCCTTCCTGTTACTTGTTCGGTAAACTAATCCCTTTGTTGTTCGCCCAACATGTTTGGAGTTTGCTTTACTTGGCCACTATAATTGATCGTCACTCGACACGTGAGCGGCGGAGTCACTAGCATTTCAGGGGATAAAAAGGTTTGTGCCACTTTGTACTGTTCTACAATGACCGTTCAAACTATAGAGGTATAATTAACAGGTCGTAAAGTCGTAAAGTTCACTGATACCCCATAGAAACGAAAGGATCCTCCGACCAGACGGGTGTTTTGTCTGCTACTATACCCGACGACAGTTCTTCTTTTTTTTTTTTTGTTGTTGCATCTCGCAGGTCAACCTAGGAGGTTTTTGGCTGCTTAACCGGATTTTCCTGTGGGTGCCTCAATAAATTAAGGCCTCCAGCCAGGGCATAATAACTTATAAACTAAGACACACGTACACGCTTAGCGCAACCCCTGTGGGGTACGAACCTTGGCTTAGGGCGTCGCGGCGCTGGGAGAGAACATCAGAAAGGGACAGGCGTGGTTCAGATTCAAATTATTTGGGGAAGAATTTGAAACTACAGGCTCAGCGGCGTGTACTGATTCGAGCAAGGGTCGGGGTGGAGACTCGACGATTTATGTCGGGACGTTGTATATATGCTAGTATAATATTTATTCTTATATTTCGATGTGTAGTTGTCTTTTATTCTAAGCACTGTTTATTTCATTTTATTTTGATACCTACCTATTTAATAAGCAAATAACTGAACCTGACTTGATTTCCGTACATCATCTTTTTTTCGGGTGACTACTGAAAATCAGCGCTGTGCTATGAGTTCCTATAGCACTGCATCATGCTGAGTGGAAGCCTTCTTGTCACAGTCATGTCGTGCAGCTGCCGACTAATTTATATTTTATGCTCGTGATTTATTATGTACTTTTTGTTGTTTTCGTTTACTCTTGTCTTTTATGTATGCACGTGTCTCTGTGACAAATAAACCTATTTTTCTTTCCTTCTAGTCGCGCGGTAAACTTCGATTGTGAGATGCAGGATTTTGCGTGACGACAGTGTGACGTCGTCGCAAGTGGAATTGAAGATGGCGCTACAAAAATATCCAATTAATTCAGCCCATCTTAGTCCACTGCTGGACACGTAGGTAATATATGTATCTCCCTAGATAGATAGATTTATTTGGTGCACACAAAAGACAGCACAACATCATGGAAATTTAACCCGCTTTTATATCCAGAACTGCAAACATAAAAGATGCCGTACAAAATTTTTACAGCACGCAGTTTTTTCTTCCTTCTGAAAAGTAACTTATATCTTTTCATCTATTATCATTGTTACTATTGATATCAACAGATATAGTTTCAATTCATTAAACTCGCATAGGATTTGATAGCATTACAGATTAGCTATATTGTAACTTGAGAAGTATTATCACATCGGCGATCTATTGGAGGCTGATTGATCGCTCTAAATAATAGCTTGTGCTCTTTGGCCTACTTTGAAAAAATATAATTGTTTATAATATTTATAGGGTTAATCTGAAAGACAATACATTAAGATTTTATCGGCTAAGATACCTAGATAGTTAGCTAGAGTTTTTGCCATAATTGGTGGCCCACATCTATACATTATAAAAATTAAAGTCGCTTCTCGTTTTTGTCTGTATGACCGCGTTGTTCTTCTAAACGACGCAACAGATTTTGATGAGGTTTTCACCATCGTTTAGAGAATTTATTCCGGAAGGTTTATGTGTATAATACTTTAATATTAAACTTCCATATAATAAAAAAAACTCGATGTTTTGTCAAGTCGTTAAAATCGTAAGAGATCAAAGAGATATCAGCAGAATTGACGGGGTCCACTAGGGCCGATGCCTGCCGGGGGTACGAAGAACCGAAAGGGAGATCGTAGCCCCCGGCAACAGGGCAACCGAAGGAATACGGGTATAAATAAAACACAGATAAAATTTATTATTCTAGGAAAAAGTTGCGTTTTACAATGTGTATGATGTAATTTAACTATGTTAAATTATGATGAGCTTGAAATTAAGTTACTCCAGATAGTCTCGCTGACGACTGATGAATTAATACGATTTTCATTTATTTTTTCGGTAGTCTTGTAGTTGTCAAAGTAAAATGGTTGTTACTTACAGGATCAAGAGAGAACAAACAAATTCTAACACGAGTAGGTTGAAACACGAGATATCGCCCAAAGTCGTGTTGTTTCTCACGCCCCACGGCACGTCGGGTAATCGAATACTGAGCGATATCATTTATCACATTCATTACCGAATTCTCCAGCACCTTATTAGTGCTTTTGATCGCTAAATATAACCATTAGTTGCGGTCTGTGGTGACGAGCTTAAAAATTAAGGGGAAGTAGAGGTGCTGAATCAACAGTATTGATGATTTATTCTTTAGTGGTATCGGAATAAAAGTATCGATTATAATTATATTAAGATACTTTCGAGTTACTCGTACCTACTCGAGTTTCGCTTGAAAAGTATCGAGCTGGTAGTTCTTTTTTTATTAGAGTCGATGGCAAATGTAAAAATATTTTATTATTAGATGAGTTGGACGGGCCCAGTACCCCCAATTGTGGGAATAATGGCGTTTTTAGATCCTTAGAGGGGCATTTGTACATGCATCTGTATGGGCACTTTGGATACTTCTACTAGTGGTACTTGTTGATAGGCCTACACTGTCTTCTCATACCTATTAACACTGTAATTTGAAAACATTGTAGAAACCATTTATTTTAAAAGAGTAACCGTGGAGTTTCTTGCCGGTTCTTTTCCATAGGAAGCGACCAATTGGAACCGTGCTAGGTGCACGGTTCCAATTGGTCGCTTCCGCTTTGGTGGCTTCTGACGTTTCATAAATGCCCTTGTAGGTTTATGTGAAATAAAATATTTTGAATTTTTTAAACTTAACTTACGGACATGGTTTGGTCAGAAGCACCGCATTCACACTGGTAGTTAAACCGCATCGTCTCTGACTTTAACATCGATTCATTCTACATTTATCCCTAACTGGAAAACGAAGAGCTATGATTTTCTTTTAGACAAAAGAAAATCATTTAGCTCTTCATTTTCTTGTTCACAGGAAGTGCACTTAGTGTACCCACCTCATGACCCTGCACTGTGATTTTTTTACTGTTTGCTTCATGGACTGTGAAAGTGTTAGACAGTCTTATTCTAAGTGATTACGAATATATATGTATTAATACATTCTTATTTAGGCAACGCAATTAAGGGCACATAGTTAAACTCAAAGATGTCTTTAGTTTTGACAGCTGTTATCTAATCGTGGATGGATATTCAATTATTATTTCACTCCTTTCCATGTAGATGAATTGAAATTGTCAAAGCAGTCTTGGAATTAATTGACTTGCAACACGAGAGCATCACTCTTTGTTCCTATTAAAACGAACATCTTAATTAATTAATGTAGAGATGAAAGTTTTACAATCGATGCAAATTGGCGTTGTTTGTGACTGTTAGTGACAAAGAAAGTTGAGCTACAAGTGAAGTAGGTCGAAAGCTATCAATTACAGGGTTGTGGGTCACTCAACCTTTGTTTTATAGGAATAGCGATGCTTTTCGTGAAATCATGGCCGGAAATAATAAGAAATTACATCGTTAAGGTTAATTAACTATTCATTCGAATGATTAAAAAAATTAATAAGGAGAGACTGATCTTATAAAGGTACCGCTTCAATAAAATAATTTAGTGTTGTAAGTAAAGATATTGACAACTAAATTGAAAAGGTTTTAGACCTTCTTATTGGCCGCATGCGCAATATACTTAACTAGTCATATTAATAGCATTGATATTTTCAAAATACTAAATTGGGTAAGATGTTGAATAAGAATATTGACATGTGTCACTTCGCTGGTAATCTTGTCATTCCTAACTGTGAGAGAAATCATGCTGAGACTTGAAGTGTTCTGACATCGTCCATACGCAGTTATAGCAGACGTGGTGGCTCGTTACTACTCTGTGTAAGTCTTCTGTACTCAAATACTATAAGACCTGTCAGGACAGCTTCTCATGTGCACAGAAAAATCTATACTTAATCCATATTATAAGTAGAAAAGTAACTCAGTCTGTCTGTCTTTTTCACGCCTTAAAAGTTTAAAGAATTTCGATGAAATTTGGCACACAGGTAAACCAGGACCTGGGTAAGGGCATACTTTTTATCTCGGTAGTACAATCATTTTTGACCTCTTCTTGAGTGAAGCCAGTAAAAAGCTAGTAAAAATAAAATCTCATACAAAATACGAGGGATTTCATGAAAGCTTTCTAAGCTCAGTCTTGCAAACAATAAAGCTCCCACCATCTTCTATTTAGGTACTATAAATGAACTGTCAGACCTCCTAGCATACGAGTTCATTAGGTAGGGCGTCTAGAAGTGTCCTGTCACGATGATGTGTCGCGAAAGTCGCACTAACAGCATCTGAGGAGCCGCCGTGATGACGTCACCGAGGCGCCCGCCGCCGCCCGCCGTGTCCGCCCGTGCGAGACAGGATAGGAGAGGTGTGGAGAGGCTCTTCAACAAAAAAAAAAAATATTATTTTTGTATGCACTTCGCAAAAAAAATCACTTAATGAAGAAAAACACATATCGTCTCATTACAAAACGGGTTCTAACTTTAGTCCAAGCCCAAACTGTCAAGCCAGTTATTGTATTTTTAACTTTATTCTGACAAGTGTAAAGTTCTTAATATAAAATTGTCAACTTAGACTCGAATTTAACGTTATGTTTAGTAATTAGAACTTTACCATTTTCAGAATAAAGATCGAAATTCAAAAAGTATCGATGGTTTAAACCCGATTGTAAACATATACCTTCTTTTGTTTGTAATAAGGCCGATAAAGATAGAAGAGCACGAAGGTGTTGCTGCGAACTGCATATTTCGTCAGAACTTCCAGCAGATTTACAACTAGAGAATTGGATCAACTTAATTGTTGTGACCAAAACAACAGGTAATAACAGGTATAGTAGCTCTAGCCTTCCCGTGCTAGTGCGCGACAGTGCAATTATATTGGTATTTTTTTTCTGACATTACCATTTTGTCTGAAATTGCCACGAAACAAAATTGATGAGGCTGTGAATATCATTACTTCACTAATCTAGATACCCATTGTCCAAACCTAGTCTTGCTTAAATTCCATAATTCGATCGCATGAGCCGCTATAAGTTCGGTGGTTTAAATACAGATGGATAACTCTTAAACGTTTACTAGTGCATAAAGTTTCTGTTTACTTATTCACTAATAAAGCCTTAATACACTAATAAAAAGTGCTAATAAAAATAAGGCTTTATTAGTGGATAAGCAAACAGAAACGTTAAAATAATATTGGTTTTAGAAATGAACTTTGGGATTATGTTAAATTTTCTTCTCACCGAAAATGGCAGTGTGATATTTGCTCCAAAATCGATCACAAATACTTGGCATATTACAGCATCAGCTCTTGTAAAAGATATTAGATATAAATCAAAACGTCTGAGGTGTTAAGTTGCAATCGTTAGAAATCAAACAATATCGAATTATTACAAATATTGGTACAACATTAACCATTTTGCAATTATACCTGTTGATAGTTAAGAGGCATTACTTTAAAATGTTGTGAGAAGCTAAACAAATATCTTCATCATAATGCTTTATTTCAAACTAAACGAATTACTCCTGCAAACAACACACGCACGCAATGCAATTTCAACCTTACAAGTCTTGAAAACACTTCAAAGAAATTAAAGACGCTCTTCAATACAACAAATAGCCTTGTTACAATTCTAACACTGACACTGTCATTAATGGCGGCCGTTATTTGGCGGACGTTATGTGGCGGCCGTTATGTGATGGCCGTTTTGTGGCGGCCGTTATTTGGCGGACGTTATGTGACGGCCGTTATGTGGCGGCCGTTATGTGGCGGCTGTTATGTGGCGGCCGTTATTTGACGGCCGTTAAATGGCGGCCATTAAATGGCGGCCGTTATTTGACGTCCGTTATGTGGCGGCCGTTATGTGGCGGCCGTTATATATACTTTTGTTTTTTTTTTTTAGTAAAGGCCGAATTCTCTTCAAATAATTATTTAAAAAAATGATTTCTAAAAGTATAAAAAAAAACGGTGGCACTCCTGGATTGCTGACAGAAGAAGAAACTTGAACAATTTTATTGTGCAGGAAATAATGTATCGCGCGTTGATGTCTTTTTAAAGCTGGTGTCGCGAAATCAATGGTTTAGTCCCATGTCAAAAATGCCCAACGCACTTAAAGAAGTTTTCACTTCAAAAAAACTTAACACAAAAAAATTTCAAAGGAGAAAAACATTTGGTTTCAATATCATTCAAATGATAGTTCGACTCAATTCAGTTTACTTAAGTAAAATGTTATTTACTTCTCAATTCGCTTTATTTAATATTGCAGTCGGAAATATTTAATTAAACATCAAGTTGTTGGTTGAAAGGGATTGGTCCTTCCGATTCCGATTGAATAGAGACTCGATGCTCAACTGTTTCCAGTAGAGTATTTGTTTGCAATGTGGTAACATTGTGATTTTTTTATGGAAATTATTGTTTCCGAACCTAGATATAAGGCTCAAATTCTCTTGCGCTTATCCTATTTAGGATCGGCCCAACATTTCTTTTTATTCAATACTTCTTTATTAGTTGTCCCCTCAGTAGTCACCCCCTTTCTAGCCATATCATCTTTCACACAGTCCATTCATTGTATCTTTGGTCTTCTCCTACTCTTATAGCCATCTAGATTTATACTCAAAACTCTCCTTGCGATATTTTCCTCTTTCCTCCGCATCACATGCCCATACTATGACAGCCGATCTTAAAATTTAAATTATGTTAATCTTGTCTAACTTCTGTATTCAAGAGACGACTTGCAAACCCTTGGAGTATGTAACTTCGTCATCAGGATTCAGTGAAATCTGAAAACTCTCTATCTAGCTTTAGGAAACAGTGAAATTATCATAAAACTTTTGTTACCTATACAAAAATCAAGAAAACAAGCCTCGAGTCAAGACTTACATCAACAACAACTATTCTTTTCTTTTGTAAACTGAACAAGTTTTCTAGATGAAGAGTACATCATCATCTGCCTAGCCTTTTCCCAACTATGTTGGGATCGGCTTCCAGTCTAACCAGTATTTTACACGGAGCGACTGCTTATCTGACTTCCACAACCAAGTTATTGGGTAGCACGATACCCTTTGGTAAGACTGATTGTCAGACTTTCGGGCTTCTGACTACCCGTAACGACGACGACCGGAGGAGACGTAAAGTACACATTAAGTACAATAAAGCAACATCTGCTAACGAACACTTCAAAGGTCCCAGCCAAATTTATGTGTTAATGATTGTTTTAACGTGTTTTCACGATGAGTGATAGTAATCAGATAAAATAAGAAATTATCCGGTTACCAGAATTTAATAAGGATAAGAAAATAAGAAGAAGAAGGTGATAAAAATACAACTAAAATAAGTAAATATTTTACGGCTCTACCATCCACTTCCAAAGAATCATTAGAGACAGAAACCAGTCATTTTATCGATGAAGTTGTTATAAAATCTGATTCAAAAAACGCTTCATGTAGTGGTATGTGCTCTTTATGTAATTTTCTACTGTTTGTAATGTAATAATAAAAAAATAAAACATTTTTTTTTAAATTTCTGTCCGTCTTTTTCTTAATCTTTGAAATGCCTGCACCGATTTTGATGTGGCGGATAGATGTGTGACTGTTTTATTTTATACTAATAATAGCTGCCGGAGGGCATGGGTTCGATTCACAAAAGGTGCTTTGAAAAAAAAAAAAACCTTTGTGTTTATGTATATGTATTCATTTGCAGAAAAAAGTATATTAATAGTTGGCACATAATTTATCAAATTCAAATTTAAAAAACTATACATCACTTTTGCACGTTAGTTGTCTAGTACCATAATATACAAGCCCTGCTTAGTTTGGGACTAGTCGGCGGAGTTTGATTATCAAGAGTTTTATTCATTTATTTATTTATTTTATTTATATTTATTATACATAATTATTCATAGAAAGATAAATCAGTTTATTCAGACAGGTAGATAGGTACTTATATGTCTTTGTTTGTCTGTCTTTAATTTAAGATGATGCCGCCGAAATTACGTCCGTGCCTCTGCCTGATACACCATTGTCACCGCCAAGACAATTATCGTCACTAATACCAACTTTTTCCAAAGATGACCCTGGATTCTGACCAGAAGTTTTAAATGCTACTTTGATCCAGTATTTAATAGAAAATCCGATTAAACAAATTAAACAGTATACTGTTTGCCCCAAAGAATATTTTCCGAGTATTATTATAAAAGGCATTTAGGAAACGGTGGAAAGTATCACAGAGAGTGGCTGCTGTATTCAATGTCCAAAAATGCCGTTTATTGCTTCTGCTGCAAACTATTTGAATTAAAACATAAAAATAAATTCTGCGAGGGAATTAGTGATTAGCTTTGTATTGCAGCAGACATGAGGAAAGTTCTGCTCATTTCAATAATTACAAAAATGGACAGATTTGTGTCATGCTCTTAAAAATAAAAACACTATTGATAGTATTCTACAAAAACTTTTAGAGGTTGAAAAGCAGTGCTGGTACGATGTAATCAAAAGCATGAAACAAAAGAGTGAATATGTGGTCGAAAAATATGGCTTTTCGCGACCAAAGCCAAAAATTATACGACCGTAACAATGGTATAATTTTTTTAACGTATTGAACTGTTAGGAAAATTCGATCTTTCAATGACTGAACATATTATACCACGCGTAACGAATGATTCGGATTTCAAAACTTATTTAAACTTACTTATCTTGGAGATAAGAGCCAAAATGAAATAATTTACATACTCGGTAACCAAATTCAACATTTTATTTTAAATTTATGTCAAATTAATAAAAAAAAAATAATAATCTAATAAGTATATAAAACTGGAGAACATTTATTACGGTCAAAATTTACAAATATAAAAAAAAAACAAGTAGAAACGAAAAGACTCATAGGTTTCGCACACAGACGCTGTGGGGGGTCGGCGCGGCCCTGCCCACTGCACCCAAAACAGGGAATTATAAAGATTAAGAGCTATGCTTTAAGCACGCAGATATTGATTGAACATATTTTCACACAGTTTTAATGATCCTTTAGTTAGATAATTTTTGTGATTACACTAATGATTTTAAAATGATATCGTTTTAGCTTTTTGACTCCAGAAATACAACCAATTTCGTTTTACTTTATGCAAGTTACTAAATCAATACAAGTTTTACTAGTCACGTAAAAATCGATTAAACAAGATGTAAAATAATACCCATGTAAGTTAACTTAGTTATTAAAAGTCAAGGTTTATTATCGAGCCCTAAAATATACTAATTGTCTAGTTTAGGGCTTACTCCCACCACCTCTTATGTAACCTGACAGTTGGAAATATTTCAAGCCACTTTTGCCATCTCGATCTGTGTTCATCCTGTGTAACTGCTCATGTAATAAGGCCCCGCAGACAGTTGCTACGCGACAGCGCGACCGACACTTCACGGAAATTGTTCTAACGGTGTCGCGTCACGCTGTCGGTCGCGTCGCACATGTCTGCGGGAGCCTTTACCTTAATAATACAAACAGTTTATACTTCTATTCAAGTAAAATATTTTATCATTTTATATTTTCAGATAGCGACTCCACATCTTTCGCATCTCGATCCGATCTCCGCGGAGTGAGAAGCGGCGATGACAGCTAATTGTCCTATAACGAGGGTAACCATAAAACCGTTCACGGCACATACATACATTTACATGAACACGGACTGTCCTGTCCCGCTATGATGCATTCCCTCCTTTCCATAAGACGTACATGAGATGAACATCGTGAATAATGATGCAGAAAGATAGGCAAAGAGTCAAATAGATGGATACAAATCTTAACAGAAAAAGTACATAAATGTTAAAATTATTCACGATTTTATCGATGCGTCGGATTTGAATGTTGAGCAGTCAGTTATTTGTTCCTAATAATTAGGTACAATCGCTCTAGAAAGCATGTCCCATTTTTTCGTACTGTTGCTTGATACACCTCTCCTATACCTCGTACACTGACGATGCTCAACGCGCTCGTGGAGGTCAACCCTAGATTGAACTTTTTTGCCGATACGAAGACGATAATGTTTGAATGTTTACGGTTCTGTAAATAAAGAGAGTGATAGAATTAACTTAATTTAGTATTAATGGTTAATTGGCTGTACTAAATATTTATTTAAAAAATTACAAATTCTATAAGATAGTTAATTGATTCAGGCGTGACCTTGCGGAAATCCATTATAAAATACAATAGACGTAGAGATATTTAGTAACCTGTTCCGCTTCCGACAAGTCAATCGTCATCCTGAGAATGCCTCGTTGAGAGGTGAAACACGTGTCGATTTCTTTCAGGGTTTTTATTATGGCTCTTTAGAAATAGCTTAGCGGAACAGGTTAATAAATATATCTACGTATATTGTATTTTAAATTCTATAAGATAATGGATGATAAATATTGATAGACTAAAACTCTACGGGATGCAGGCACTTTGCTTATACGATGTTGCGTGTGTAAAGAGGAATTTTAGCAAATGATAAACTGATTCACATGGTGCGATGCAATTGCCAGTGAAGCAATAATAAAAGTTTCACCGCCTAAGCAGTGCCTAATTTTATTGTAAGTATCTCTAGGAAACTTGCATGGTGTTTTTTTTTTTAGGTACGGCATCTCGTAGTTGACCTCTGAGATCATGACTACTTAACCGGACTTTCCTGTGACTGTCAACTTAAAACCTCCAGCCAGGGGTTATTCAACTATGCTAATTATAACTAGGTGAACGCTCGCTAAGGGCACCCCCTGTGGGGTACGAACCTCGGCTTAGGGCGTCAACCGGAGGGAGGACATCAAGGATGGGACGGGCTGGACTTTCATGGTGTAAATAGGGCTTTACTATGGTGCTTTCCTGTAAGCTCAACCACGCATCTCTTGGTAGGGATTGACAGGGTTCAAGAAGTTTGCCAAGCTATACAATCATGTAATTGAATAAGTGTAGAATAAAAAAAATATTAAGCTAAATTCAAATCGTCACAAGCTTTCATTACTAAATTAAATCTTGTCCAAACAAAATAATTAATGTAAGACGCTCAGAAAAGCTTTGGAAACTCAACGGTAACTGTTTTATGATTTATCACACGAAACGTTAAATAAATATTGGGAGACAGTTCTGTCCTAAAATCTAGCGGACTTAATAAAGTGCCTACAATAATGAAGCAATTAATAAGATAATTACTTTTATATTTATTGATACTTTGGGATATTTTGACTGGTCCAGTATAATAGAGAAATAACTTTATCGATCTACTATTAAACTTAATGGTTCGTGAAGAATGTTTGCCAAATTAACATAAAAAATTTCCAATACGATTCTGCGGCATATTTTGCACTACAAACATAAAAATTAAGCCAATTAGAAATCGTACCAGATAAACCTTTTATTAAGATTAAAGATTTTAAATATTAATTTTCAAAAGATAATGATTATCAAAAGTCAAATGCTAAGTAGTAATTAACAAGGACATAATACTTTTATTTATGAGTTTGTTTTTATTGTATCAATAAGCCAATATTGCTTATCAATAAACTATTACGGTTTAAGACATTAATTTCTCAAAAAGAATACAATTTACTTAATATGAGAATTACAAGGTAATCTTAAAACTGACTATAAGAATTACTTATTAAGAAGGTAGGTATTTGATAATAAATAAATTAACTAGTAAACACAATTTTTGTTTGTTTCGGAAATGCAGAGTAGGTAGTCTAGTTTTCTTTATAGTAAATAATATTAGGTCTTTACCTATGAAATTGCCGTTTTTCATGAAATAAGTTAACGCCCTTGTTTCTCTATATTTTTTATTTTTATTAATCAAAGTAATTACTCGAATTTTTAACGTATCCATGATGACGAAAAACGTACAAATGCGATGAAAACAGAACGCTAACCATTAAACAAATGACTTATTTTGAAAAAAGAATTCCATATTTTAAAAATAAAAATATTTTGAACTTAGCGAGAAAAGAAAAAAATGGACTTGAAATAGCCAGTTCGGTAGAACGGCAATTTCGTAGGTAAAGACCTATTATATTATAATTATTGATGAGGATGTAAATTAGATTGGTGTGGTGGGTTAAATTTAAAACCTAGAGAAATCTTTTAAGATGTGGTGATTTATGGTTCGTTTGTATAAAATAAAGGACTGTGTCTCTTTAATGTCATTAGGTAATTTATTATACAATTATTATCGTTCTGATTAATAAAACTTTTATGTCTGTGGCAATTCAAGTTAGTTAATAATGTTTACCTTTTACTTTATGGAAATTGATTGAGAGGAGCTCGTGGCTAAGTAATAACAGCCGCACGGGTCGATTCATCAAGGATTGGTGACCATCTTTACATACCGAGACTCTTCCGTGCCTTGGAAAGCACATTAAGCCGTAGGTCTCGGCTGTCATTCGTGGATCTGTGACAGTCGTTACGGGTCGTCAGAAGCCCGAAATTCTGACAACCAGTCTTATCAAGGGGTATCGTATTACCCAGTTACTGGGTTGTGGAGCTCAGATAGGCAGTCGCTCCAGGTAAGATATTTACCCACACATACTTATATACCATCTTACAGAAACTCTTTATCAATTAGCCATAATTAAAAGTGTTCCTTGATCAAATAAATTAAAATAATTGAGTTTTCTCAAACATGCATGCAAATTTGAGCATTATTTTGACAACCTTCTTCGAGATAATTTGAAATAACTGTACTGGTCAAAATCAAGCGAATAGGCGGCCGGCAATCAACCAATTCAGCCTATGGCAGTCCACTGCTGGACATGGGCCTCTCCCAAGCTGCGCTAGAACACCCTGTCCTCCGCCTTTCGCATCCAGTCCGCAATATTACTATGAAAATCCATCTGTCGTGTTTAGCGGCTAAATAAATTACTATGAAAACTCATAACTGTCGTGTTATTTAAAAATGGAACTAACTTTTTACTTCGACCCATGGCAACTAAGAAGGTAACTTATAAAAGATTTTATTTAAATTTCGAACTGGCGAAGCAAATAGAACTGTTCAAATTAAAGAAGAAACAAATGAACATATTGGCGCGTAAATTTTTTTTTTCTTTGCTATTGATTCTGGAATTTATGATTAATTTACTTAGTCTGAATTTCCGCGCATTGTTTGAGAAAAGTACTATACAAACCTTGGCCGAAACAGGCATTCATGGACTTACGTATGTGTGCCTCGGCTTCGCCTCGGACCACGTTTTCACAGCTTATTGTCCATTGATTTACAATTTTTTCATAAGCCTTCATATTTTCCTCGGCAAGACAATATGATACCATTTGCTTGGCCTACATTACTACTGCCTTTATCGGAAAAAATAACCCACTAATAAAAGCTAGTTCAACATCAACTAGAAAATCAATACTACTGCATGCAATTGACACAAGCATGCAATGTCACGTACAGTATTTCCGACGTACCTTATAATTACGCTGTTCTAGGAAACCAGTAAATAATATTAGTAAGTATCTATAGCTGTCACGTTTTAGCATGGCAATAGCGGTCATTGCCCTGTCCGTAATATATAATACTCGTATCTCCGTAGCAACCCAAACAATAAACTATATATGGTTTTTCGTTATTGTAAAATGTTAAAGATCTCACGATAGATATTGATTCAGGACGTTAACGGACTTTATATAATTTTTTTAAATAAAAAAATGCTGGAAAATGTAGATGGGTCAATGACTGCTAATGCTGTGCTATAACGTGTCAACTATAACTTGTAATTTCACGTACAGTGTAACCAACGTACCTTATAATGACGCTATTCTAGGAAACTAGTAAATATCATTGGTACCTAGTACCTACTTTCATACTGTCTCTTTTGAAGCTTTTAAAGAACAGGTTACCTGTTTTTGAATGTTTCTGTACTTGTAACTGTTACTGTATTAGTTCTATGGGTGTAGGTTTCGTCAAGGTGATAAAACACCTTGCAAGCCATAGAATATACTGAGATATTTTAATCGTTCCGTAAACCGAAGACAGTCTTTTTACTTCATAAAGCGTCGTGCTAAAAACTTTCCTTCCCAATTTCTTAGATATTGTAAGTATTAGAGGAATTGACAATGAAGCTTTGACCTCCAAAATATGAAAGCTCCCGTTCAGTTACAAATGAAAACTCTAAAGGAAATTATTGGTGATGTTCTTCAGTAAGGTCAGGTGCGTAGCCTAATACTCCCAACCGGCGTGCGTGTATGATCGGCTGGTTTAGTCTGTAAAAATCTCGCCGTAAAACGTTGAAGGGAGCTGTCATTCCACTTGATACAAGGGATTGACATTATTGACAGTTCACTTCAAGCTCATTACACCTTTAAGTTTTCATGGTGAAATTTTTACAGAATAGAACGGTAGATGTATCCTATACTATTAAACGAGCAATATTTGTAGGTATATTTGTAATCACGTTCTCGAAAACGGCTCTAACGATTTCGATGAAAGTTGCAATATAGGGTTTTACGGGGGCGAAATATCGATCTAGTTAGTTCTCATATCTGGGAAAATTCGTTATCTCCGTATTTTCACCCAAGCAGAGCTCGGTCGCCCAAAGTTTAGAACAAGATAATGAATAATGACATGGCAGCATGGAATTAGTATTTACTATACATGGGATTTGTATGAACTATCCCATACTATATACATAATGTAACATATGACGTAGGGTGTAAAGGTTGCATTAAGTTAGTAAGATGAATAGCTAGGTCAAAGACGGCGCCTGTAAATATGTTGCTTGTTACAAGCACTTAATTTGTGCCATCCAAATCATCCTAAGATTTAATAGAGGAGTTCCATCCTAACTTAATAATATTATAAACTAGCTTTTGCCCGCGACTTCGCCCACGTGGATGTCGGAAAATATTTCACGGGAACATACTACCAATACCGGGATTACTTACCTAATAGCCCAGGAAAAGTTTATTGACTCCTACCGCTGCGCCCGCGTTGCTGTCAACCATAATTATTTTGTTACGCGTAATTTTGAATCTGTGATATCTTTAAGACCATTCATTTGAATGAAATTATGTCAAGTCATATTTTAATCTAAATAAAATGTTCAATTTAAGTAACATAGTTTAAATAGCTTCGGAAATAACAATTTTTTTTTTTATCGAATTCTAAAAGCTAACAATGGTTACTGTGGGTCAACCGTAGAAGATAGACATATGCCATCGCGGACTTTTTGTTGTACTTTTTAAGATCAATAATACTGTAGAACACAAATGTTATGTAACTTTTACGATTTCCACGGCGCACGCCAATAAAGTTCCCAGTCGGCATGATTTTTTCCGACATCTTCAACAATAATCGTCATATTTCAGGCAATTTACACAAAACGTTAATGATTATACACTAAAATCTTCCGCATAAATCACTCCGTCCATTGGCGAACCGTTAGAAAATCCGTTCGGTAGTTTTTGTAAATATCGCGTTCAGACAGACAGACCGACAGAAAGACAGACGCGGCGGGGGACTTTGTTTTATAATATGTAAGGATGCGAAAGTGAGTTTGTTTGTTTGTTACGCTTTCACGCTCAAACGACTTAACGGATTTGGATGAAATTTTGCATATGACCTGGGTTATAGGACAAAGGATACTTTTTTTTTATAGTACGTTCTCGTGCGATAATTTCCGACCTCCACGTGGTTGAAGCCGCAGGTAAAACCTAGTTTCTAATAATATACATGTAAAATTACAAATTCCCATGACAAAAGAGCCACTACAGAATTTAATCAATTAAAATGGAGCGCTTACTCATTTTGAAAGGTACCGCTACCTTATCATCAAAACAAAACGATATTTCAATATTCAGTTCAGCTTTTCAAGTTGATGAAATGTGGTCAGAACCAGACGCGATTCCATTACTACAATTAGGAGAACAAACTTACGCCTGTTAACTTTGCCAAAAAAGGTTATATCCTAATCCATGGTCATGATGCTCCAAGGTTCTCTTCAGATCATTAACAAATCACTTCGTTAATTTTCCGTTCAAAAGATTTATCATAAACGATTGTGCCGGCAAATATTTTGCAGAAACTTCAATTAAAGTCGAGGCATATCTAACGGAAACAAGCCATGTGCACGATGGGATATCTCATCGGGAAAAATGACGAACTTCAATCCATATTTTCAAAATTTCTTTCTTAGTGTTCAGTTTTGTTATTTATATAAGGAACTCTTGTGCAACATTTGATGATTCAAGAATTATTGTCCGTTGTCTGTCAGTGAATAGACGAATTTAAGATTTTTATTAAATAGATTAGATCATCATCTTCATTCATTCATCATTTCAACCGAAAGACGTCCACTGCTGGACATGGGCCTCCTCCAAGCACCGCCAATTCGACCGTTTCTGTGCTTCCCGCATTCAGCAGATTCTTGTGGCCTTCACAAGATCATCGGTCCACCTTATGGGAGGCCTTTCAACGCTACGTCTCCCGGTACGCAGTCGCCACTCCAGAAACTTTGAGTCCCATCGGCCATCTGTTCTGCGAGCAATGTGTCCTGCCCATTGCCACTTAAGTTTGGCAATTCTTCGGGCTATGTCGGTTACCCTGCGGATCTCAGCTGCGGATCACGTAGGAAAACTCCAAGCATAGCCTTCTCCATTTCTCTTTGAGTGACGTTGAGTCTCAAAGATTATATTTTGAAAATAAATAATGCAAGGCTTCGCTCGAACGGATTTTAAGGGACAGAGCCATACAGATTTGGGTGTAATGTCTCAAAAATTGGCCTAATCATTGCGCCACTGATTCATATCAGTGGCATAGCTCAATCCTATCTTAAAGTGCTCAACGACTGTTGAGATCTTAAGACCAAAATGCTGCCAAAAAGGGTATAATCAGCATAAGCCAATTTTTTCGAAGGAAAGACGTGAGGCTATACAGGCCTTCAAGTCTACGTGGCCCAGTGACGGTGTCATCGTCGGTGACCAAAAATTACAGACCTTGTCAATTTTCATAGTGATTTCGTTAGTTCCATCAGCTCAGATAACTTTTCGTCACTATAGGCTCAACAACAATGAGTCCCTCCACATTATAATAAAAAGTAATACTTATACGTACTAATGATACTTGATTTTTCAGTAGTCAGGATTTAGTTTTTGAACTTACTTTTTATTTAAATTATTTTGGGGTTATAATTTCGTGATAAACTATTTGCAGAGCAGTTTTAATTTTTTTTTTTTGGGTTTTATAGTATAATAGGTATTAATTTTACAGCCGCGTCGGACGTAGCACAGTCTCAACTTTGCTTGTTTTTAACAATTTAAACATATTTATTTACTTAGACAAAATGATATATACACATGTTTGTAATGTGCTCGTTAAGCCCTTTCAATTGATATTCAATGTGGCACAAAATATTTTTTTTTTTCGTTCATGACCTTATGTGCTCTACATGTGTCCTCCACCAGTAAGAGTCCTGAGAACAAAAAAGCATTTTCTAAATTTCTATTTCATGAAGATACAGCAATCCACATGATTGTAATACCATAAGTAGTAAAAATACCTGTTCTTTTTGTATTTACCTCGAGGGTCACGGCCTACGGGCAAGGGATATGGCTTTCCAACAGTGTGAGTGGCCTCTGTCTGATTCCTACCAGTTTAGTTCTGGTCTGTGTCATTGTCATGGGAGGAGTGGTAATGGATAGGAATTCTTAATAGACAATCTTGACATGTTTTCTGTTATTTGGCTACGAGGCTTTTGGCTAATTTGTAAAAGTACATTATAAATAATATTTTTTGGCATGTGCGTTTAGTTTGTGCAGAATAAACAATTTTTCTTTCTTTCTTTCTTTCTTCTTTCTATGTGACGTCACATAGCCTATAACCAGCAGACAATCAAGACGCTTCCAATGATATCTGATTTGTCAAATTGTGATCGGTAATTTAGAAGTTATGAGGTAACAGATGAACAAACATACATACATACATACCGGTCAAAATCATAACCCTCTTTTTTGCTTCACCCTAGTTGGGTAACAACAAAACGTAGATCATCATCACTCTCTTACCCTTCTCCCAATTTATTTGGGGTCGCGCAACATTTTTTGGTTCCTGAAATACTCCAACTTAGGTTTCAAATTTCCTGCCGGGGTTGCGGGGAAGTCCGAAAGGGAAACCGTGGCCCCTGGCAACATGGCAACTGAAGGAACACGGGTGGGATTTAGTCAGTATTCCCGCTCCGCCCAGAGCGGCAGAAGTTATTTGATAATTTCCCACCAATAAAAAAAGGTTCTCAAATTTTTCTATAACAAGTTTTGGCAATAAAGAATTTATTATTTCTTCTTCCATATCTCTATAAGTCGTCATCTCAGAAGTCGACCCTTTTCTAGCCATATCGTCTTTCACGCAGTCTTTACATCGTGTCTTTGATCTTTTCCTACTCTTATAGCGATATTCATACTCAAACCAACAAAATCTAGATATCTACATAAACTGTCCCGTTGTGTAGATCTAACTAAATCGTATGAAAGCTAAGGGCAGGCTATTGTTCCGCGCGCTTGGGGCGGTCGTGCACATTGTTCATTGTCCATTTGAAGAAACGCTTCGATATGTTTAAAAATAATATTTTACGAGCTCCGTCGATAGTCGGGGTTCGTTGACAAAGAACGCGCATTTATTTAGAGATGTAAGGCGAATTATGGAGATAAAATAAATGCAAATAACAATGGATTATTTAATAGTGCATTCGATACGACAAATTCATTCGATCAACAGCAGGAATATCATTTGACATGCATCTTCTATACGAAGGTACACACCTGAAATTATAATATTTTTACGGGCAAATTTTTTTTTTCATAAGTTTTCCATTTTATACGACATACGTACTCTACTTTTTTTCACAAAGTTCGGTAGATGTGACTTATTTAAGGAACATTTTAATTTTAGGTTCCAAACCCAGCTAAAAAAAATCAAATTAATGTAATCTCATGCAGTATGAAGCTTTCTCGATCCTACATAATACCCACCTTTAGAGGTAGTTATTATATAAGATCGCATTTAGATGCATAAAGGCGATATACCCAAAATACAAAAATCAATGGAAAAAACACAGACCCCCTTTTAATTTCAAATCTAACAATGACACTCTGTAAGATATGAACAGTTTCTCAATTAATTAATTACCGACCTGCGATCTTTCTTTTGATAAACCGACGCCATCGATGAATACATTGATTATAATCGAAAATCAATGCGAATTCTCAGATAGTGATCGATAAGACTCGATCGTTGTGAAACAATATGCCACAGTTTTCAATGCAATCTTATTTTGACTGGAAATCGATTAATTAAGTTCATTTAAGTTCACAATCTGGTATCTTATCGGCGTCTTTGATTGCGCCGCATCATAAACAAGGCAGACAGAAGCAATCACAATCGTTTGATATGGTAAATTAATTGCGATATGCTGGGCAACACTCGACATCCTATAATGGGCGTTGGGTGCATAAAATTGTACTGCGGGAATCGCAAAAACAATGGCGAACTTTTCGTGAAGTTTAGCTTTACGAAAAGTTGAGAGTAATACAAGAATGGTTGCTTACAATGAATAGAGATTTTAAAGGTTTTGTGAAAAGATTGAAAATGTTATAAATTACTATGAATAAATAGTAATCACGAAAATATCAATGCTATCCTTTACATCATCTAGAACTGTTAACGATTTGCCAATAACCTACACTTCATTCCAGAAACGAGAATCAATTTCAGTTTCCAATCATCAACGACATAAAGTTTTCAAGGACTATCAATAAAACTTTAGTATCGGTTCGGTGCAAACAGTTTTCTTGAGCGTCATTTTAATGGCAATGTATTTGCGAAGCTGTGGGCGGTCTGTTTTCTTAAACAATTTATGCGCTCGGCGCCTTTGCGACCGACTATCAGACGACGTGCTAACCAAATCACCGTGAAATACTGTCCGTCTGTAAGATGCCGCTAATCTATAGTCTTTACCAAAACTATCTGTTGAAAATGTAAACAAATAGACCAGAAAATGTACCTGTATCGCTTACAAACTGAGTGCTTTGATTTGATTATTTGAATCTTTTTTTCTCGGGCGAGAAATTATCAATAGTCTAGGCGAGAAATTATCAATAATAAGGGCGTGTCAAACTCTCACTTACTAAAATCCACCCGTGTTCCTTCTTTTGCCATGTTGCCAGGGGCCATGATCTCTCTTTCGGACTTCTTCGCAAACCCGAAATTCTAATTTTAAAGCCACCTTAAGTAAGTCTTTTATTTGAATATTTTATTAAGGTTAATTTAATGTCCTCAAATTTCGTCGATGATTTTTCAATTACGATTTAATTATGTTATTTAAACAATAATAATTGTTGGAGAAAACAGTAAAAACTTAAAACCTTCTAAATACAGATGAATGTGCTACTAATTCCGTTTAGCTTGCGTAAGAATTTAACCTGGAGATGGTTTGTTTACACTTTCATCGGATATTTTTATAACGGACCATAGAGAACTAACAGCCCCTTTTTCATGAAGTTTGCATGGTTGGAAAGTTGCAGTTTGAGAAAGAAAGCTTTACAACTAGCTTCCTTAGTGGTTGGATTCCGTAATGGATCTATTGTAAAAAATAAACAGTTTGACAGCAATGCATTTGGGCGGGAGGGCGTGGCTTACTGACTAAAACTCACCCGTGTTTCTTCAGTTGCCTGTATGTTGCCAGGGGGTATAACCGTGGCCACTGGCAATATAGGCAATATAGGCAACAGAATCAAACAAAAAACTCAAAAAGACTCCAAAAAAAAAAAGGCGTTACGTAATCCTTTTTGGACTTTCCCGCAACCCCGGCAAGCATTGGCCCTTGCGGACCCCATCAATTCTGCTGACATCTCTTTGAGGCGCGCGTGAAACACAACGCGCCGTCGACCCGGGCCTGGTCTTTATCGGACGGCGAGCTACCCATTGCTCACCGTCCGCAAGCCCGCGCCTGCGGTGGCCGGGAATCGGCCTGCGATCTGCGTTTACCGACGCCTAGGGCGTCTTCTGCAGATGGATAAAGGGTATGATTTCACTTTAGTAGTCTGCAGATATTTTTGCTAGGAAGATTAGATAGCGAATTACCTTCTTATTTCCAAGATACTGAATAATATGATCGTCAGAAATCTTCAAAGACTTTTTAATTCAGTAGATCCTGAAAAGCGGGACGACTGTTAGTGCCGATAGTAATGTGCACATAAGTACATCCCAAGGTGTTGCTAGTTAATGATACCTAATAGGTAATGTGCGTTGATAATTTACTGCTAACTACATTTGAGAAATGCTATTTGCGACGATGATCGGAACACTGATTCGCTTAATTGGCAAAATGGCAACACTACGCGGCGCCATTCGGGAATCTTTTGAGCGAACTCCGTTTTATGAATATAAATGAGACTAGATTTTCAGTAATTAAAAATAATTAGACAGATTTTTTTATGGGCACTCCGCTCCTGAACCCGTGATTGTACATGTAGTCATAATTCATTTAGTTGACTAATAAATCAAGTTGTTTCTTATTACACGACCAATTAATAATAACTATTATTATTCAGGTAAGTATCTTCTTGTTATCCATTTAGAGTTTGGTGAACTTCCTATTAATTGTTGGTCTTATTCGGTCTTACTAAATAAAGCTCATCAAAATACATGACAATTCCATTATTTCTGTCGTCATCCATTTAAGATTTTTAGACACAGGTTTTTTTACTAAGAATTGTTCAAATCATTCCACATTTTCCAGATTGTGACTTTAGGCCAATATGGACATAAGCCATAAAATATAAACAAACCGAAGTAGGTAATATTCTGTAGTTAATCACCAGTCAATTAATCTGCTTTTCCCAACTATGTTGGGGCAACTATGTTGGTATTTTACATGAAGCGACTGCCTACTTGACCGATAGCGCCAATGACCAATAATAGTAACACTCTAATTACCCAAATATGTTATTTTATTTATTTATAGTTAATTAAAACCGCACAACACCAATTACATTAATTAACATAGATACAATTACAATCTTGATATTAATTTAATTTAAAACTAACATGGAACAGTGGACTCCATAGCATACTTTCTCTCACAGAACACCAGACATATACGCATAATTTTACTCCATTCATCCGCAAACACATCACATTCAGGGTTGGCAGTCAGAAGGGCCAAAAGGGTGAAGGGTGTTGGTTACCAATCTTCGAATCTAACAAATAAGTTGCAAGTCTACCGTAGGCAATGAATAATCCAATTAATTATATATTAACTCATAATTTTCCTTATTTTCCAATCAATTGGATGTCGCCTCATTCCTATCTAGTTTATTATTAGCATGCGCTCGATTCACCGCGACCACAGCGCCGCGGTTTGACCCCGCAGACATCGGATCAACACTATGTTGTACATTCCGAACGACAGCTGTAGACGACCGGCTTGTAGACAGTGGATACAAGTAATGAGGTGACGAGTTCTTTGTAAAGATGGGGATCGATTTAATCCTTTCCTAGTCCTACGAGCCGCAGATAAGTTCGTGTTGATGGTTTAACTATTGTGTCTGTCTTACGATAACCATGCCCGCCTCTAGATGTTTCACCGCCCGCGTGCAAATCTGACAATACCGCCCCCCTTTTACCCGACTAGGCTTTAGAGAGGAATTTGTAGTTAAGTTTTATGGAAGTCTATAAAAAAAAAACTGGCCATGTGCATGTCAGACCACGCAGAATGAAGTGTTCTATTCATAACAGGGGAATACCCTCTTAGAGATTACCTATCTAAGGGTCGATTTTTCAATAATTAGATAACTTGAACCTGAAGAATAACTGTGACGTTTTGACAGATTGTCCAAACAAAAACTCAAAATGATAAACTTATTCCTTGGATAAAAGATAACTGGCGATTGAAAAATCGACCCTAAGTGGTTCGAACCTGCAAACGTTTGCGTTAATTTTCTGTATAGCACAGTGTTCTATACGGAGATTTCTATGTTTACCGCCAAGTGCTGCCCTTGTGCAGTGCACGCTCTGCACGTCCGTACTTGGCGGGCCTGACTATAACAGTGAAAGTAAGGCTGCTAATAGTTCCCATTTTCTTATTAGGACTTCAGACATTGGATATGGTACAAACACACAATAGAGTACTGTATATTCTGAATGACAGCTACAGACGACTGGCTCGATAGACAGTGGACACAAGTAATAAAGTGACGAGTTCGTTTAAGATGAGGTAGTGATTTGAAGTGGAGAAATGTTTTAGAGTTACTTACCAATTAGTTGCCATTTGCGTAGGTAGGTATAGGCAGGTAAGTAGAAAATATTGAATCAACACAATATTATGTATATTCCGAATGACAACTCCAGACGACCGGTTTATAAATAGTGGCATTCGAACGTAAGGAGATGACGAGTTGTTTTGTTTGTAAAGATGGGGTAGAAAAGTTAAAGTTGCTGTTGTTGCATGTCATTATGGAATGAAAACGTTTTAATAAAAATATATTTTTTATTTCGGACTACACATACAAGTACACACAATCCATATAGTGTTAGTAACAATGACTTAAAAACCATGTTAGTAAACTTTTATAAACTAAAACAATTAAAACTGACCTAAGACACGTTAGCACGTGCCTCCGTACCCAGTGCCTTATAAAGGGACCGTCCAATTTGTCAAATAATGTTTTAGGATACTGTTGGAGCTACCGCGCAACCTACCCATTATTGACGCTGTTCTCTTCTTCATAATACCATGAAAATCGTCAACACGGGCTTCGCGAACATCTGCGAAACGCTGCAGAAGCGCGGAAGCCCCATCAACATCCTAAATCCATTATTATACTGTACGCGCAGGACATTGTAGGCTCCCTGATTATATTTTACCCACAAGCTGCACGTGTAGAAGGTTTGGCAGTATGCCTTGAAAAGCGAGACTTTTATATCCTTACTACAACGCGTAAACCTGCGGGCAACCATATTGCATCGAACCGCCAACGCCTTCCTCTCCCTCTCTATATCAGCATCGTCAGATAAGTCTTCTGTGACTACATGCCCTAGGTGTGACTCTCTGTAGTGGCTTTCCGCTTCAAGTCACCGGAGGAACATTATCCAACGACCTAGACTTCGATTTGAAAATTAGAAGCTCACTTTTCTTGACATTATATGTGAGTCCATGTGACGCAGCATAGGACTCACATACAGCCAACAACTTCCTGAGCGCGCTGATTGATGGACTCAGCAAGACCATGTCGTCTCTTGAGTCTCTTGTCGTAGTTTCAAACAAAATAGACGCGCTTTTTGCACGATGATCCACTTGGACGATTTATGAACACGGTAGGAACACTCAAAATTACCAAGCATTGAACAACAAAATGACAGCTGTAAGCAAACTACTATATAACATACAAATAATAATAATTTAAAGTGTAGTGACACTATATAGAGTCAACAGTCAAAATAGAGCTGTCCTGAGTAGCCAGTGTTGTCAACAAAAGGTTTAAATAAATTAATACTCGCTGGCAGTTTGTTCACAATTCATTGAATTTACACAAAAGACCTCGCATCTGCACTTCCGGGACCACTACCAAATATTTACGTCACAACAAATAAAACCTTATTTAAGTGTCAATTAAGTTGAATATGTAAACAACGGACTACTTTTCAACAGGTCAGAAATCAAAATAACCTATTTAAAAATAAAATACAATCGTCCGTTGAACACCCTGATATATTTCTATTTATCACACCAAAAAGAGGTTATTCAGTTATCATTATCAAACTAATAAAGCAAAAAGATCACACATTGTAGACTGAGATAAAAACTAAAAAGATTTACGATCAGATAAACAGATTTATAATCTGTAGAGATAGTGTTCCAGATGCTAGGAGCCAAGGTCGAAATATTTAGTGATTCTTTCAACAGGGGAGACAGAATTAATTTATTGTGAACCAATTAACTTTTGAGCTGTGGGAACTAATTATCTTAAGGATTATTAATGAAATGAAACTATAGTTATGTTTCCTTTTGGACTCAGCATTGAAGAAAAACAAAAGAAGATTTGTAAAGAATATCTGTAAAATTACTTCTTAAGTTACTTACACTTGCTTGTAAGTGGGCGTAAGTTCAGGCATATGAGTAAAGTATCTTTACTGTGATTTGGGCTTATATTGACGCACAATCATACTCCAAAACGGAAGTTATTATTAAGCGTTATTTATAATACCATTCATTGTTTTAACCAGCCATCCTATTATAAAATGATTGGTATCCATTAACGCTTGATAACTCTCACCTGTCAGCCACTTTGATTTAATAAAACAACATTTATATATCGCTTAGTAAGAGATGATTTTGAATACATATTTTTTTATAAACGGTGGTCTATTTATCGAATGGGATAATAGTTATTAGGATGGCATCAGATATGATAAAAAAATATGATACTCAAAAGTAAAGTGATTATGAATTCGAAAATGTTTTAAACATTAAAATGCTACGTACTGCAACGAAACAAAACTATAAAAAAAAACAATCTTCAATAAACACAAATTTGCATTATCATAAACATGATACATGCTTACTCAAAAAGGTCCCGTTTCCCCTGTACGATCTTAGACCCGATAGTAAACAACATAGACGCGTGGCAGACACACGACAATCATTCGTGGATAAGATCGGCTAAACATACAAATCATGCTCCATACATCGAGTCAGGTGTCGGCAGAGAAATAATAGCTCCAGGGGAATCAAAGGACTATTGGGATTTGTAAATTCCAGTCTAAGTATTGGGTTTGTGTGTGCGTTATTGGATACCGGCTTGTCTGGAGGTTTTACATAGTGTTTACCCACTTGTTGTTGCTGACGTGATATTGTATAGTTTTTAGTACGGAAAAGTCAGTAGAATAGTTACAGTAATTATTGAAAGCTGTCATTAGTCAGTTAAATGTTCTGGTACGATTTGATGGGTGACGAAAAATGGAGTGTCATCATTTAGCTCGTCAAACACTTTGATGAGTTTCCCCTAACTTGAAAAAGAAAGTATTCAACGTCAAATTCTAAATCTAAACACACGTGGGCGACCAGAAACATGTTGAATATAAACCAATATAAACTTGATCGATACCAAATAAAGCAAGCCGATACGCTTATCTGAATACAATCTCCAGATAGGATAATGTCGCCGCAGACAAGCATGTTATAGAACCTTTTGTTCAATCTACAAGGCGGCATAGTTTAGCAGCCTCCCAGCCATGATAGGGGTGAAGACAGTACAATAAGGGCACCATCGACCATACGATCTTTAATCGATATATTCAATAGCGATTACATCGACAAGCTATTGTAGGTAAGGAGTTGTGACAGTCAGCCTTAATAGTTGTTTAGTAGATAAATGGTCGGCTATTTCAATCTTTAGTGATTATGCGTAATGTTCTGAGTTTGAAAATGATCGATGTTGAAGCAGGTGTTGATTACAATGAGATATACAGGATACTTGATACTGGTGTTGTAGATAATACAACTATCTTTTACCTAATATTGTCTCTAATACTGGTTAAAAGCGGGCGACAAGAATAGAATGGTCTATCTATTCTGTGGACAAACAAGTTTGCTTTAAATGAGGACCAGATAGTTTAAGGAGGTAAAATAGGCATCTACCTGTGCACTATATTATCTTTCGGCAATCACACCTTGAAGTGTATGTAATGGTGATATAACTCTAACGACCATTAAATGAGGGGCCACTTTTAACAATCAACGTCTCAAGACGATGCTAGTCCTGAAATGAAACGACCTTCATTTTCCCTGAAATTACCGAACGTAATAACGACCGGGAATGACTATAAACAAAATTTTTATCCCTTACACATAACTAGAAGAATTCTAAAAATCTTTTCACATTAACAAGCTCAATTTAACGAGTGAACCATAATTTAGCGATAAAAGAAATCCAAATAGATCATGTAAATACACTGGCGTATGTGTAGGAGCGTGTTACTATGTACACATTGTAAAACTGAAGTGGACGGCTAAAATTAACGTTTATTGAACTTCTGAACACTAGAACACTGTTTCTAAGCTGATCTGGGAACGGAACAAACAGGTAGATAAAGATAATGTAATGCGAAATCTGTTTAAATGCGAATTAAACTTGAAAATCTAGTATTGTATTGTGGTCGTGGTCACGCAGCCTTGCTAGAGAAAATGAATTAAGTTGTCACATTAAGGAAGTAATATGGAAAGATGGAGAGAAGAAAGTAGACGGCTACCGGGCACCGCTGCACCGGTAGAACCGGTCCAGAAAAGAACCGGAGTTACCGAAATAACTTACAGAATATGCAAGCAGAGTGGCAGTGGGCGAGCCATGTTTGTCGAAGCACCGATGACCGCTGGAGCAGACGAGTCTAGGAGCGGAGATCGCATATCGGCCACCCCCCAGCTGGATGGCCTGACGATCTTAAAAAGGTGACTGTGACAGACTGGATGCGAAAGGCGGAGAATGACGCAGCCTGAGAGAAGCCTATGCTGGCATAGACTGAGTTGATTGACTGAGGCACCAGTAGTGGATTTAAACTAGCTAGATCATTAAAATAAAATAAAACCTGGCTGTGTAATCAAATAAATGTACTGTCAATAATAAAATCACGAATCACTAAGTAAATACAATACTAACATCCCGAATTTATTTATTTATTGAATCATCAAGAAATCCTTGTGTATGATAAAGATCAACAAAGGAACGAGTTACTACTGATACGGTCCGCCGTGAGTATCAAATTGTAACAACGTAATATTTCATGCCGATACCGCTTACCGCCTTTATCTCTTATAACTTAATTTAAGACTTGATCCAACTAACTGAATTAGAAATGTATTATGTTACGAAGTTTAATGTTATGTCATTGTTGGTTGTTCCTGGTTTTAGTACTTCAGTAGCAATGTGTGCTAGAAAATAATTGTTTGCTTGTTGTATTTGATTGTTTGTTGAATGTATATTATTGTTTTAGAATACTTGGAAAGAAGAGATTTTTTTTGATTTCGGTGTATCTCGTTTGTAACAGTTTGTTTATCTCTTGTCGGATCCACCCACACAACTGCTTTTTCAAAGTACACTCATTTTAGCGGGTACGCCTTGATATATATTTTAATAACTTAATAATATTTTCCCGTATATTACAATAATTTTATAGCCAGGTTATTATAATATAGGCCTACGCTCCAACAATTTCTCATCCACGTTAACGCCATAATTTCTCCATTGTTTCATAAACACCGTACAATTTGTAACGGACAATTTAGACTTTTAACGTCGATAGGACAGCTTAATGGTGGGGTGGTGACGCCAAACATTTTCATTAATAAAGGTTGCCCAGAAACTCTTGTTAACAATGATAACTGCATTCTGGAAGAAACGAAGCATAACTCATTCGATTAAACTGTGAGTTTACCGACTGCGGGCCGGGTTAATTGTAACACTTCGAAGATTTTCAACCATTTTACGAAGACCTCCACAAACGTTCACCCTTTTCTATTCGACAAATGTTAGATCAAATTTCACGGTTCTACTTAAACTGGTTATGTTAATCTTCGGCGACGACTAAGCAGATCTTAGTGACGACGAGAAAGTGTTAATCCTATTTTAATATGACTAATTGTGAGCTAGTTGACAGGACTACTAAACAACGGCGGTCTGTGGGTGGAAGTGCAATTAATATTACCTAATGGTAGAACCTCGTGCTTGTAGAGGACATTTTGTGGAGTTATGTGATCGCTAAGCATGCTGTTCTGCGAGTTTGAAGTGTTTATTTACTATTGAGGTTCATTGTAAACTAGAACAGACACTTGTGCGCAACATTTTGTTGTCCGGGACAAGAAACGTCTCAGTCTATGTATGTACTACACGAATATGCATACACCGGTGCGGTTGTCACATTCGATATCCGCGGGGACACATCTTTTGTTTGTATATCAAGCTATAAATTTCCAGTTTACGCTGACCTCGCATCGTACGGAAATCCTATACAATGCGGGATCAGCTTATACTGGAAATGTATAGCTTGATGTGTAGCCGTGTGTACTAAGCTTCTCTAGTTTTCATTGAACCTCAATATTATTTATGTGAATTTACTTACAGGTTTTGTTAACAGGCGATTGATCAAATGAAAATGGTTTTTTATTTAGCTTCAGTGTTCATTGCATTTTTGTATGGACTCTACTTGATACTCTTCACGCTATATTTCTGTCTTCAGTTTTTCTTAGGACGGTGATGTCTTAAGAACCATTTTATTGTCAAAACAGTAGGTTGCTGCTGTCATGTTTCTTTCGGGTGAGATCATGATGTTAAAGTAACATATCATAACATCAAGGTAATCCTCTAAGGATTTGGTAGAGGTATACCTATGGTACCTAACGGTGGTGGTGTTGAAGTATATAGAATAACAATCATGGGTATGATATGGGGCGTGCAATACACGCGTTTACCGTAGAAAATACAACAGATATAATTTGTTTGTTTCTTCATCTCAATATAATTTTATGGCAAACGGATATAGATAAAATAGTACTATTAAACAGTACTAAATACGTTTTACAAATATCATACGTCGGAAGTAAAACTTATTGATAAGGGCTCGCGACCTTAAAGTTGAACTTTTCATCTTATCACTGTAACTTGACTATTAAACTTCAATTACATCACTAATGTAATGTAGTTGTAACTTTAAACAGATTGTTATTGTAGGAAAGTGTGTGGAATGTCCTGATGTTTTGTATTTGATCTAAATAATTATAGAACCCATAACTACAAAAAAGATGATCAAGGAGATTGGAAAGGAGAATAAATGAATCTTTCCGTGCTTGTGGATAAGAGAACAGTCAACAATATCCCATTAATGTATATGTACCTATATTGCATGGAATGCATACATGCGAACATCAGATAAACTGATTATCTACCATATGTGGTGATTAAGGAATCAGTAAAAGCAGTCAAGGCAGAAGTAAAAGCTTAAGCCAGCCAGCAAGGACCAAGGTGATAGCAGTGGTGGGACTGATTGTCTAGTGGACGTTACCATTAGTGTAGGCCAAAACGGCCCCCACAAATTCACCCCAAATTACCTCATCTCTTACCGACCCATTACTATCAAATGAAAGCCAGGCCCTGGCCTGCCTGGCTAAGCTGCACAACCGATGGTCACGAGTTCACGTCTCAGCTCACATTCAACATACAAAGTCGCCCATATTTTTATTCATGAATATTCATGAAAAATATTTTTTTAAAGTAGACCTCCCTTTTATATTGATTTTTAGTTAGTTTTAAATATACTTTTTTATTATAATTTTTCATTAATATTCAGAAAAATGCGGGCGGGCACATGCCCATGGAACTAGTATATTATCTGTGCCATGGGCGACATTGTATATTCCTTGGTTTGTGTCCGGTAAAGTGCTCGCTGAATTGATTGGCTCAACATACCACGGGTGTTGTGACATAAAGTAACCATATTTAACCTAATATAATACTGATATGGTTAGGTACTTTATGGCTATTTAACCTAATATAATACATCATTATTTGTTCCATTCATGAAGACCTCACATGTCACAGGTTTGACATATTCACCAAACAAAAAGGTAAAAAAAAAAAATATAAATAAGCTGTAATTTACCAACGTAATAATTATGAAAACATATTAATAAAAAGTTTAATTGACCGAATAAGTGTGGTGCGCGCCCCTTTCGGAATTACCATTTTAAATGTCATAAATTATAAATTTTGTTACCGCATGTATGGGCTGGGTGCTCGAGTTTATTTATTGGGTGATTTCGTGGTTTGGTATAGTGCGGTTTTTATTTTTTAGTGGCTAGGTAAATGTAATTGAAGACATAGCTGGAGCAGTGTTCCCGTGTGGGAAAAAAAACTAAGATAACAAATATAGTACTTATTACGGGTTACACTTGCATCGCCTACTGACCGCACATCAGAACCTGAGATAACAAGTACAGCTAATTATCAGTGATATGGGAAAGTTTTCTAAGAAAAAAATTACTTGAATAGTAAATAGATACCTACCCTATTAAATTATTGCTTAGGCCGTACAAAAGTGAATAAGTGATGTACCTAGAATTTGTTTAATAGTAACTTTAACAGAGTGAGGAGGTCCACTATCACTTACAGCCAGTTGCAGTAACGAATTTTAACTTTAAAAGCTGTCATTAAACACTAATCTTACATTAACTTGTTGCAGAAAGCAACATTAGACTCGATTTTAATGGTTCTTTGATGAAATTAATGAAATTATTAACTTTAATGATCCAATAAGTAATGGGGCATTAATATTCGTCTTTGTGCAACTGGGTGTTAAGTTTGCGTAACCGATCGATCAATGATTATTTTGACTATCAATAAAGTGAATGTATTCCACGCGTGACTTATGTTAAAGCCGTATCGCTCGTTTAGGTGTCATGTGTTACAATATAATTAGGTAGCTACTTACCTACCTAATTAGAACTAGGCATTGCATGCTACTGCAACGGTGTTTTTTTTTTGTCAAGTCCGATAGACGCGGCGATGTCTATGTCATTGCATCAAATTGCATATAGAAAAAAATAATTTAGTTCCACAATTTTCCGCCGGACTTCAGTGGTGGCGCGGACTCTAAACACAACTTTTACCCCTTTAGCCGTCAAAGGATAGTGTGAAATACCTACTTAAATGGCAGTATTTTTATATTATTACTAGCTTTTGCCCACGGCTTCGTCCGCGTGGATGTCGAAAAATATCCCACGGGAACGTAGTATTACGTACCTAATAGCCGAGAAAATGTAATTGACTAATACTGCTGCGCCCGCGTTGTCGCCAACCATAATTATGTAGTTACGCGTAATTTTGAAACTATTCATAAACTTTTAAACTATCTATTCATTTAAATGATATGATGTTTATTTTATTTATTTATTTATTTGTCACTTCAACGACTTACTCACTTAAACATACACATACAAAAATCACATAGGTACAGTTTTAGGTGTTGTGAACTCGTCACTTATAGAAGTGCACAGCACTAGCAGAGAACTTAATGATTGTAGGACGTTTTAGTTAACGTTACTTGATTTAGTTGCAAAGAATAAAAAATAATTATGTTCACAAATACGATGGAAATTACAGAAATATTTAACTACATAAAAATGTGAAGGCATATTTTAATCTAAATTAAATGCCCAATTTAATAAACATATTTTATTGGATAAGGATTAATATAATACCGGTCAAAAAAGCTTCGGAAATAACAATGAAATTTTCATCAGATTCCGAAAGATAATAATGGTTACTGTGGGTCATCCTTAGAAGATAGACATATTCCATCGCGACTTTTTGTTGAACTTTTAAAGATGCACAATACTGTAGAACATAAATTTTATGTAACTTTTACGATTTCCGCGGCGCACGCCAGTAAAGCTCCCATTCGGCATGATTTTTTTCTGACATCTTAAACAATAATCGCCATATTTCAGTAAATTTACACAAAACCATAATGAATTATAAATTAAAACCTTCGGCATGAATCACTCCGTCCATTATTGAAAACCGTTTGAAAATCAGTTCGGTAGTTTTTGAGTTTATCGCGTTCAGACAGACAGACACGGCAGGAGACTTTGTCTTATAACTTTTTTTTGGATGATAGGATTTGTTTTTAGTCAATTCAACTTTTGGATGGAGAAATGAAATGAAATGAAATTGTTTATTCTGTAAATAGGATATCGGAATCACTTTTACACGTCATATTAAAAAAAAAAAAAATAAGCTAGTTGAGTTCGGCGTTTCCTATCTGATTACTCTGAGAAGAAAGGCCGAAACAAACTCAGAGGTCACAGTCTCTTTTAAAGTCCAGACATAATCTTAGTCAGGCCATATGAGGACCATGTAGATTAGTGTCTGAAATGGTCTTTTGAGGAAAGAACCACACAGATTTGAGTGGACCTGTCCAGTCAGTGCAAGCATTTGTCAGTAATCGTGGAGCTCAACTCAGAACTTAAGGAGCTCAACTTGACGAACAATACCAAAGAAAGGACATTTGGGTAGGCCGCATAAACTACTCAAACTGCCAGACCATACTTAAAAATAACTGAAAAATTAAAATAATAATGATATCCACATAGTCCTCACATTCACAATAATTAATTGAAATAATATAATACTTTACAAAGTAATCATGTCATTTTGAATATAATTTTCAACAATGTCAATGTATACACATTGACATTGTTGAAAATACCAGTTTTATATACATAAAACTGGTATATTTTGATGATTTTACAAAATAATTAAAATGTTAAGTTTTATCACAAGGCTTAACAGATCGAGCAGTTCAATCCCATGCTTTTTTATCTTCTAAATAATCTGAAATTTTATAATACCCTTTTTTACAAAGTTTGGTTTTAATACAGATTTTAAATCTATTAATGGGTAAGTTTCGAATGTCAATGGGAAGTTTGTTGTAAAAGCGTATACATTGACCCATGAACGAGTTGCCTACTTTGTGGAGACGTGTGCGATGTACAGCAAGGTTGTGTTTATTCCTGGTATTTAAACTATGAATATCAGATATTTTCGTAAAATTTGATATTTGATATTTGGAGGTTGAACTTTACCTACTTATTTCAAAAATGTTATGTTCAAATCTTTAATAAGTAGGTAAATAACCAAACCAGACATAATAACCAAGTTAATGTAAATAACTATAATCGAATAAAGTACGAGTCGTTCCTACTCTCGGTTAACAAAATAGCCGACTAATTTATGTCTCAAAAAAATTGGCTTCGAAACACGTAGCGTGGCGTGTAAGTTTGAACTAGCGTCTATCGTGGACCCCTGCGGAGCTCTTGGCATTAACAACTAATAGCTGTATGTTAATCGACAGGCGATCATTGTCGGCAATCACTTCGGAAAATAAAAAACTAGAGCGTCATACGATATCTCGGAAGATAAAATTCGTAATCCGTTCCACGTATTGAATATCGATGGATAGACATAACACGATTGTATCTTTTTTTTTGTTTGTCTGTTTTGTAATCAAAATCATCAATAAAGACTAACCAGCTAAGTAGGTAACTGATGATTGCTAATGCTACAAGTATTCCAAAGACATTTACTTTTATGAATATAAAATTATAATACAAATAAATTAATTCAAGAAAATGCTAATTAAATGAAAAACAATTGATAAAAAAACTTAATCAAGTTGTTCTGTGATTCTTTTAACGACATCTGTCGACGAGTAGAAATATTATTTTGTGAGAACTTTCAATCTTTCGTGAAGCTAGTTAAGCATTTCAACACAAGATGGCAGTAACACTTTTGATTTCCCCTGAATAGTGAAATCAAATCTATTTGTATTAAAATAAGTATATTTTTATGAAGGAATTTGTTTCTTAATGTAGGTATTATTAAATAATTCTGTGTCGACCCTATAATTTCAATCTATTTAAAACTCTCAAGGACTCCACGAGACAGGCACGACATAATATAGAGTTTTCTTTTGTAAAAATATTTTTAGGAGTAATTTAATCGTATTAAGTTCTAAGGAAATGTAAGAATAATTATTTTTATAAACGATTTTCAAATTATGTTACACGGGCCTACTTGATTTTGTATGAAAGGCTAGTAACCCGGATCAGCAATTTGTCATTTGTCAAATTGACATTGACAAGTCCAAAGTCAATTGGGTGATGAGAAACCTATTTACAGTTATAATTTTATATTTTTATCAGTATAATCTTCGTTTATATTTAGTTTTTAAGACAAATAGAACAAGAAAATGGTGTAAAAGGCTCGAATTAATGCCTTATAAGTTCAAAATTATCAATGTCCAGTGTACAGTAATACACATCCTTCATTTTCAAATAGGTCAGGAAAGAGTGCAGATTTTCTGGTAAACAATGAACCTAAGTAGATTGCACATGACAAAGCAACTTCTAAACAACGCAAGACTTATAAATAATGTGCAACGTATACAAAGATTGGCTCCAAGCAGTGGTTACTACTCTACTCTTACAATTGATGCATTTACCAATGAGATGTTTGAAAGACGTAGAACTTCAAAGATTCAGAGAAATGACCTTCCAGAATCGAGTATACAACATTGTAAGTATACAAGTGACACGAATAACGTATCCACAATGAGCAGTATAGACTTGGAAAAAAGATTTTCTGAACTACTCACAAAAAACAAACACAAAAACATTGAAGAACTACTCATACAATGTGAAAACTGTAAGAAATATCTAACTTATGCTACAATAACAAGACTATTTAGACATTACAGCATGAATGGAAGGCCTGAGATGGTTGCTGCCATACAGACTTATTGTTTAAAAGTTGACCCAAACTCATACAAGAGAAACGGAGAGTTCCTACATTACCTTGCGAAAGCCGAATGTATTAAGGGTAATTCTGAAAAAGGACTGTCAATACTTAGGAGTTGCTATAAGAGATATGAGAGTCTAAGGAGTTTTTATAGGATAATATTTAGGGAATTAATTCAAGACTCAGTATTAAATAGATCAGAGGCATCTTTAGTTATTTTTAGAAAGTATGTAATGGAGTTTAGTGAAGAGTGGGCTGACCATTACCCGCTGGTTTGCTTCTGGCATATTTGCTGGGCAAGCAATTGGTTTTCAGACCAGGTACTGGGCAATGAGCTTCTTGAACAGTCTGAAGTTCTTTTGGACATTGTGGGAGAAAAGTAAGTATCACAATTCCATTTTTGAAAATTCAAGATTTTAACAGAATTGAAAATTTATTGATGTTTTCTATAAACGAAATAATAAGTGTTGGTTTGTCCGCAAGTATTTATAAATTTACTGAAAAAAAAAAAAAAAACAAATTGCTGTTTTTTATTTAAAATAATATTTAAAGTGGAATTAATCAACTTTTATTTTTATGTAAACTGTAACCAAATATTAAAATTACTAAAACATACTAAATGCTATTTTCCAGAGCTACCGCATTCAGTATAATGGTCTTAAAAGACTTCAACGAGGATGCAGTGTTCAGACTGCTGCAGACGTTACTCAAGTATGATATGATGCTGGAGTATGTGGCAGTTCTACAAGTATTGTTCAATTATAAATGTAAGTTATGGTTATCATTCTTGCTAATGCCATTTGGCAAACTAAGTGCACACAGGTTGCTCTTGGCAACAAGATTTAAAATAAATAGGTGGATAGTTTATGAGGAAAGGAAAGAAAGAAAGAAAGAAAAATATTTATTTGGACACAGTTTGTGAAACACAAAACACAATTAACAAAGTGAAATTAAAAAATAATGTTTTAAAAACAATAGTGTGTGCCTCACGGTTGCGCCAAAAAGGTTCATTTCAGCATTAATGCCAGACAGATGATGTCTGGCATTACACACCACTTTAACATAACTGGCAAAATGTTAACCCTTCAGGAAATGAAGGTGTGATGTTATGTTGTTATATTGGATTATGATATAAGTGCCTAAGCGCACTACGCCGAAGATACGCAACCGAACTTCGGCGTGAGTCTGCATTGCTATTTCAATTACTAACAACACGTCACGTTTTGGCGTATAACCGAACTTCGGCCAGGCGTAAGTTCGGCGGCAACGTATTCTATATCGACACCAGAAGTATCATTTTGGCGAAAATGAGTTATATATATATGTTATAGTCAAAGTCCGATACACAGTCTCTTCGCGGAAGGACTGGTTTATCCTAGGTTTGGCCAAAGCCATCAGGCAATCCCCGAAATACATTTCAATATCGCCCTTTGCCTGAAGTATTTTTAGTCAAACCCAGGAGCTCCTAACTTTTCAGTCAAACGTCGAAAGTAAATTATTCTGTTTCGGTTTTGGCCTAGTCAATCCTAGAAGCGACTGCAAAACTCGGTCAAACGTTGATCTGAACATGTTTTAACAGGTTCATAATGTCTCTCGCGGTGTTCCGACCGATTGTTTTGTCATTTCATGTTCGTTCATTGAGCGTGCGGGCGTGTAATTGTGTAAAATTGAAGATGAGTGAATCAAACGGTGTTGTTGTTACTAAAAACAAAAAAAAAAAAACAAAAGAAAAATGATTAATTTTCCATTTTAATTACTTAAGAAATTATTAAAACAATAAACATCAAAATTTTAAAAATGTTATTTTTTTATACCTAATCTTACAAACTAACCTCCGTATATTCCAAAGCATTTATTTATTTATTTTATACTTTATTGCACATCGTACAAAAGGCGGGCCTAATGCCACACGGCATTCTCTCAAAGCATCTCAAATATAAAAGTGAAAATCACGTAAGCTGACCAATCAGGTGTCAGAACTGGCAGAGTTAAGCGGTTCTTAAGACTTGAAAGCTGCTTAAATGATAAAATGCTCCCAAATATACGAAGATAAGACACTTCATACCTATATCGGAGTTTGACTCGTCAAACCCCGATTTAATAAAATTGTGTTTTGACGTTTGCCTGACCAAATTAGTCTCTCCCAGGTTTGACGAAAATTGTTTAGTCAAAGGCCGAAAATTTACATTTGTTTGGGCTTTGACTAAGTCATTCCGTCTGACCTGAGGATTGACCAGTCCAACCTAGGAGCGCCGGAGCTTCGGAGTTTGCCTATAACATATATATATAATTGGAGTGAAAATTTCGCGCTCTATCGATTGGTATTGTAGGGGCGCTGACGCAGTCGTTTTATATTCCTCGCATGCGCAGCGCCCGGCGAAGCCAGTTCGCCCGAAACCGCTATCCGCTATACACGCGCCGCAAATACAACCCTGTAATATCAACTCTAGTAAAGACTGATATAGCGTACAACATCTATTATTTCTCTCCGCACACACTACCCTGGAACACACACAAAATTGGTGACCCCGACGTGATCCTAAAGTGTGTGCGTTGATCGAGAACTGGCAACTCATCCTAACATCCACGCGGTATAGTGTGAAAACCCACAGTGCTTATTGAAAAAAAAAGTCACAAAGTCAAGCTTGAAGATGGAAGAAAAAGCGACCGCTGAAGAATACGTTCTTTCACCCGTGTCCGTGACCGACAAGATAGAAAATTTTTGGACCAAGTCACCAGAATTATGGTTCGCCAAAGCGGAAACAATTATAAATGCGCAGAAGATGTCCGACGACTCCAAGTACCGAATATTAGTCTCGAAGCTCAACCAGGAAGTCACAGAACAAGTAGCATCAATTATATTCGAACCGCCCAAAGAAAAAAAATACGAGACCTTGAAGGCAAAGTTACTCTCAGTTTACAGAGAGTCGGATGAATGTCAAATCAAAAAGCTTGTTTGCGGAATGGAGCTGGGAGACCAGCAGCCATCACACCTTCTTCGAAAAATGAGGGAACTAGCCAGGGGAAGGGTGACAGACGAAACACTCCGGGTGATGTGGAAGAACCAACTACCACCGTCTATACGCAGCATTCTGGCAGTATCCGACGAGGCAAACTTAGAAAAATTAGCGTCGATCGCAGACAATGTAGCAGAAAACGCAACTCCGGTCCACAGTGTCGCTAGTGTAAAAGAAGCGTCAAGCCCATCGAAAAAGGATGACGCAGTGATAGCCGAAATAAGACAACTTGGTGACAGATTACGCAGGCTCGAGAGTACACCCCGAGGTCGTTCGCGAAACTTTAGATCTAGAAGAAGCAGATCCAGGTCGGGATCGAACTCCAGGTCTACCAAGGCGATGACAAGTGATGACCCCAACTGGTTGTGCCGGTACCACTTCCGATTCCGTAACAAGGCGACGAGGTGTGAACATCCGTGCAATTGGAAGAAGTCGAAGCCAGCGGAAAACTAGTGTCGGTGCAGTCAGCGACGGGTGGCTGCGACCGCGTGCACGGAAATCACCGTCTAAGCGTCCGGGACAAGAACTCAGGTTTGAACTTTTTAGTAGATAGTGGTGCAAATGTGTCAGTTCTACCTCGCAGAGTGGTTTTCAAGAAAAATAACGCACAAAGTGCCGGGTATAAATTATATGCTGCGAACGGAACCGAAATAACCACGTACGGTACACACATGTTAGAACTAGACCTAAATCTTAGACGAGCGTTCCGTTGGTTATTTACGATAGCGGACGTACAGCAACCAATATTAGGTGCTGACTTCTTAGCTAAATATAATTTACTAATTGACTTGAACGGACGAAGGCTAGTCGACCAGGCAACAAATTTAGGCGCGAGAGGAAACCTCTCTGACTCGACTGAGCCCACGGTTAAAACCATTGTTGATGACTGCCCCTATCATGAGTTATTATGTAAGTTCCCCGAGGTAACTAAACCAGTTTCATATAAAGAGACACCTAGACATAGCGTTCGTCACTTTATAGAAACAACAGGTACCCCGGTGCACGCACGAGCGAGACAGCTACCACCGGACAGGTACGTAAAAGCTAAAAACGAATTTAGGGTCATGCAAGAGCTGGGGATCTGCAGGCCGAGCCACAGCGCTTGGGCAAGTCCTCTGCACGTGGTACCCAAGAAAGACGGCAATATTAGGCCATGCGGAGACTACAGACGTTTAAATGCGATCACCAAACCGGATCGCTACCCTGTACCTCGTCTTCATGATTTTACATATATGTTGGCTAATAAGAAAATATTCTCAAAGTTAGATATTAACCGAGCATATAATTGTATACCTGTCGCGGAAAATGACATTGAAAAAACTGCTGTCATAACACCTTTTGGCTTATTTGAATTTATGCGCATGCCATTCGGATTACGTAATGCGGCACAAACGTTTCAACGTTTCATGCACCACACGGTATTGCAAGGTTTGAATTTCCTATTCAACTATGTAGATGACGTCATCATAGCATCAGATAACGAAGTAGAGCACAAACAACACTTAGAAAAAGTTTTCGAAAGATTCAATGAATACGGCATAACTATAAATTTTTCCAAATGTAGCTTCGGTAAACAGAAATTAGAATTTTTAGGATATGAAGTGTCAACAGAGGGAATTAGACCTCTAGAAGATAAGGTAAAAGCCATTGCAGACTTCCCAAAACCGGAAACAGTTGAGGAACTTAGAAGATTTCTAGGAATGTTGAATTTTTATAGGGCAAGTATACCTCAATCGGCTAATCATCAAACAGAGTTGAATAAATACCTAGGAAATACAAAACGCAAAGATAAAACAAAAATTAACTGGACACCAGCAGCTGAATACGACTTTGAGCAATGTAAGAAAGACCTAAAGAACGCAGTCATGTTATCATATCCAACGTCAAATACTCCGTTAGCGTTAATGACCGATGCGTCAGACACATGTGTGGGCGCAGTATTACAGCAAAAGCTAAACAACAAGTGGAAACCATTAGGGTATTTTTCTAAAAAATTAACACAGGCACAAATGAAATATAGTACATACGACAGGGAATTATTAGGAATATATTCAGCCATAATTCATTTCCGCAACATGGTTGAAGGTCAACAGTTAGTTATTTTTACAGACCATAAGCCTTTATCATTTGCATTTAGTAAAATAGGTACAGATAGAGAAACTTCTCGGAGAGCCAGACAGATCATGTTCATTAGCGAATTCAGCACGGACATAAGACACATTAGTGGGAACGATAATTTAGTTGCGGATACATTATCCAGAGTAGCAACAATATCGTGCCCCACAACGATCGATTTCGCAGAACTTGCAGCCGCACAGGAAACGGACGACGAGCTAGCAAAATTGCAAAGCGAATCGAATAACAATAACAACATAGTGTTGAAACGTATAACTATATACAATACAGAGAAATACATTGTCTGTGAAGTTTCAACCGACTCAGCACGCCCATACTTGACCAGAAAGTTTCGACGTTTAGTTTTCGACTCAATACATAATATGAGCCATCCAAGCATTAGAGCAAGTAGAAAATTAGTTAGTGATAGGTATTTTTGGCCAAATATGAATAAAGACGTTGGAAATTGGGCCAAGACTTGCATTAGATGTCAAAAAGCGAAAGTTCAAAAGCATACCAATGCAGATTTAAGTACCTTTGAAAATTGTAAGCGTTTTGAACATATTCACATAGACATAGTAGGACCGCTACCAACTACACCAGAGGGATTTAAATATTGTTTGACGATAATAGACAGGTTTACGCGTTGGCCAGAAGCATTTCCATTAAAAGAAATAACTGCAGAAATAGTAGCCAAAACTTTATATGAAGGTTGGATTAGTCGATATGGGTGCCCGGTTAAACTCACAAGTGACCAGGGAAGACAGTTCGAAAGCAATTTATTTAGAGAATTAATGTCAATCATGGGAATACAGAAAACCCGTACCACTCCATATCATCCTCAATGCAATGGAGCGATAGAAAGATGGCATAGGTCATTAAAAGCAGCACTAAAGGCACGTTTAGACAATAAAAGCTGGATAGATGAACTAGCAACAGTAATGTTAGGATTGCGCACGACAATTAGGTCCGACACAGGCGTAACCGCAGCACAAATGCTATACGGCAGTAATATTAGGCTACCAGGTGACTTTTATGACCATAGCAATGTACAGTTGCATGATGACAACAATTTCGTTAAAAAAATTAAAGACGTAATAGATGGATTGAAACCGTCCACTAGAGTAAACAAGTCACCTCGCAAGATTTTCATACACAAAGATTTATTAACCAGTGATTATGTATTCATTAGAAATGACGCAGTACGGAAACCATTACAATCGCCATACGATGGACCATATCGCGTCATAAGTAGAAACGAAAAAGTGTATCGCGTACAGTTACCAGACAGACAAGCCAACATATCTATAGATCGCTTAAAACCAGCATATATATTGATAGATGATGAATTGCCATCAGAGGAAGTAAATAAAAACATATTAGAAAAAAATGATAATAAAAAACACAAACAGGTACAAAATAAAATACAGAAAAAAGTAAGGTTTCAAACAAGCAAACCCAGTGACGAAACATATACAACGCGAACTGGACGAATAAGCAAAAGACCCTCTAAATATCGAAATTAGCATTTTTATAAGGTAGGTCAATTAATTGAACATAAGTACTAGGTATCGCAGTTGAAACATAGTAAGAATCAAAACAGTCGCGAAATTACACCACGTACACCGAATTAATTTAAAAAAAATGGGCACCAATCAGACAAAAGAAAAAGTAATTGTTAACGAAAACCTATCAAATGTTGCACAAGTGGACAACAAATTGAATATCATTGGCTGTGTCATGATAGCTACCATAATATTACTCACCATATTGTTAATCTACGCAGGAAAACGAAGGATCATCAAAAGCATTCGAAAGTGGTTGAAAAAGGAAATAGTGGCAAGTTCGTTAGCCACACCGAGCATAAGGGTAGAAACGGTCCAAAAACCGCAAGAATCGCCTAACCCCAAAGTCATTTATTAAGATAACCTGCTCCTCAGTAACCATCGTCCATTCAAGTCAAATTACATAAAGTTTAGGTCCCAAATTCCAAGTGACGTTTAACGGTGCAAGTGCTACTTTGCGAAATGTGTGAATTAATGTTATGTGTGTATTTTTAATTGGCGTCACCATGACGAATGCTGTGGACTCCGCAGGGGTGCTAATTTCTTTTTATGGCAGAGCATGTCGTCACGGTGACTACCCTTAACGTCGTAACTTTATATGTGTATTAATTAAGTACAATGTCAAGACGGCACCTTTAAAAGCAGGTAGCCGCACTAGCTTAAGATCAAGTATTGTTAAATATAAGATTTATTCCTCCAAATGACTTTGTATTTCATTAGCAAATAAAAATGCATTGTAAGAATTTGTAATAATAGCAACCTTTTGAATCAATTGTACGTACAAATAAATTGTACACTGCTTATACCATTGCAATAATAGCGTAAAAATATTTAAACTTAGATATGTAAGTCATAACAATGTATAAGGCGTCAATATCAGGTGACGCGATCACGCCAGACATCCGGTTACAACATTGTTATTCAAACCAAATGCTGATTGTAACTTATAAGTAATACTTTTAGCCATAGATGTAATTAATAATACGTTTTAGAGTAACATATTTTATTGTAAAAAACCAACAGTTTTTTAAAAAAAAAGGGGAGGAATAGTGTAGGGGCGCTGACGCAGTCGTTTTATATTCCTCGCATGCGCAGCGCCCGGCGAAGCCAGTTCGCCCGAAACCGCTATCCGCTATACACGCGCCGCAAATACAACCCTGTAATATCAACTCTAGTAAAGACTGATATAGCGTACAACATCTATTATTTCTCTCCGCACACACTACCCTGGAACACACACAAAAGTATCATTAAAAAAATTCTACCGTTAAAAAAAAAATCCCTTACAGTACAAATTTTTGGACTGCGTAAAACGATTTACGACAAAAAAAAATGATTTAACAGTAATTAACATTTTTTCTTCTCAGAAAAATGAAGTAAGTCATCGTATTAAATAATTTACACCCTTACCTTAAACCTCAAATCAGTTAATTTAAGTAACATGTTCCTTACTTTAATTCATGATTACAGTTTTTTTATGTATTATTCTCTTACATTATTATCTCACAAAACTATCTTTATTATTAATGCTCCTTACTGTAATATGCCAAGTAGAAATCCAATTCGTATTTCCTTTATTTTATTTGTTTTAAAATATTGTTGCTGAAATACCGAGTGATTACATTAATTTGATTCTCATATCGATACCAGAAGTATTACATAACTAATATAAGGGACAAACCACGGTTTTTCCAAGAGAGCAAAAAAACTTCTTTTTTATCTGTCTATAACTTTTTACTGTCTGCTCTAATTTTAATTGTGTCTAGAGCAAAGTTTCTTAGAATTTCCTCTTCTTTCATGCTATAAACAAAAGATTTAGGAATACCAGTGGTTTAAAATATAGCATGTCCCTTACATTAAAAAAATATGTTTAGTTATGCCTTACTATACTAATATTTTATGTGTAAACCATCAAGCATAGTGTAAGCAGCAAGAGGAATAAAAAATACGTAATTCTATAGTAAAGGACTTTTACAGTGTTGCAATTTGATGTAACTATAGACTATCTACTCAAATTAAATGGTATTTTAACACCATGGAAATAAGTTCTTTGCATGATTAATGTTGGTAAAAACCAACATTAATCATTCAAAGCAAATCTATACATTCGTTTCAGATTTTACAATTTAGCTATCACAGATTTAAACGAGATTTAGGGATAAAAAAATTAAACAATTGTTAATATTATATTTTTATTTTCGACTTTTATGTCTGTGGAATTATTATAATTCAACACACTTAACAGTCTATTAAACTGGGTTTAGTTTAAAAGTTCTAAAGAGTACAGTGTTCTAATTAACAGTCTTACAAACCTTGTAGTTATCAATTAAAAAATTGTTAAAAAATAATTCTAGACAATACAACACTAGACGACGACAGCACTCGAGACATTGAATTCACACAACGTTGCGCAAACAAATTTCTGTCGCGTAATTTTCGCGCTTATGGTGCGTCATATCAGCCGAATATGTCGGAACGTAAAATCAGCCGCGGAACTTCGGTCGCGTACCTTTAACATAATGTGCTTAGACACTAAGCATGACTATCCATATTGCTAGCCCATGTATTCCAAAGGAAATTAGCAGTATGCCATAAGTTCAACACACATCCGATAAGTACTAAGTTGCTTTTCACTTGGTCAACTTTATATTTGCTCCTATACTGACGAATATCTTAAAACTACAATTTAAAACAAACATCTGATGGCCATACAAATATTTGTAACAATGAGCTGTTTAGCAGTACCTACTACTAAAAACTCCATTCCTTTGTATCATAATAATGACATCTTTAAAAATGATGTTAATAGGATGATGCCTAGGTAAAAAAAGAAATTCTATTTAGTCCGTCAGTCATAATAATAAAATATTAGAAACGTATTTTTTGCTTTATCATATTAATAAAAAATGACTTAGATAAAAACGCATTAAAGTTGAGGAGTTGGGGTTTGCTACGTGTCAAGTCAGTATAAAATCGAGCAAGGTGTAAACGTCATGGCATATTTTAACTCTTAATCTGATGATTACGTAAAAAAAAAAAAATACATATCCCATATATTTTATTAATTTATCTGACGTACAATTTTTTTTTTGTCTTTATCCCTATTTCCTATGATAAGTCAAGGACCACCCGTCTTCAAGCTATGACAGCACATTTGAAAATGGGTCACTTTCCTACACACAATCGAACCAGTAGGCTTCACTGACATTAGCACTATCAGTCCGTACTAGTTTATATTAGGTCTGTGATCCCGGCGTTCTATAATGATATTAACGTTATTATCTTATTGATATTGTTTGCCAATGTTATGTGCGGTTGTATGTAAGGGGTGCCAAACACATTTTCGGGTCGGCATGATATTATGTCACCCGGCTGTGCCTAATCATGCCGAATCATGTCGACCCGAACATAATTATTTGTAACACATTTTAAAATTAAATTTGTAATACCAAAATGATATTCTGCTTATGTACGAATCCTTCTGCCCTTATTCCAATTTCGTTCTTCTTTCCTAACTACATCTCTTTACCGTCATCTCAATCGTCGCCGTTCACACAATCCACCCATTGCTTCTATGATCTTCCTCTACTCTTTAAACCATCCACATTAATTTTCTACTTCATGACATGTTCCTTATTCCTTCACATCACATAGTCAGGTTATAGGTTCATATAAGATTATTAATTGTACCGCTTTGTATACCTACTGTTGATTGTTTGCGTACTTAATCAACTGCCCTCATGAACTTAGAACAATTACTTGAACTGTTTGTTGACCCTATCATACCTACAATACCTACATGTTAGTTTGCATTTAGTGAAATACAGGACCTTCTCGGTCGTAAATATGACACATCGATCTAGCTTTAGAAAGAAAAAAGACTGTCACATATGAGTGACAGAGATGACGCTGTAGGCATAAAACTGTGGTTTTTTCTAATCGTCCATATTTACGGCCTGTAATTTTGTAGATATGAAGGATTGGTAGTGAAGCCAGCCTGGAATAATTACAGCCTTAAGCTACGGTTTCCTAGAAGAGCGGTGAAAAATGATAGCAGTAGCAAAGATGTATATCGTTAGATTCGCCCTATCGCGTCAAGTCGCATTTCTGTTTCGTTTTTACACCTCTAAAACACCATGACAAAGTAACTTCACTGGATTGTCATGTAAACGCAATTTAATAATGTGTGAGCTCACTCTTTTCAGTATGGACACTTTTTCTTGTGACTAAGTACGGTATAATACCGGGTTCACACGGTTCGATTTTAGTTGATCAACTATTGTTATTCAACAAAAAATACTTTGAATATTTTAAATTCAATTTGATTGAAAGTCTGTTCAGACGGTTCAAATCGCTTTCGAATTAGTTAATCAATTAAAATTGAACCGTATGAATTTGAACCCGGTATTAGAACCGAGCAAGCTTTTCTGTCATAAGGATTAGAGAGAAGGTGCCTCGGTGCTCAGGTCAAGATTTATCCATTTTTCTACATTTTTGTGTTTCTCTATTCAAACCAATTAAATAGATACCTATCAATGTATAATTTAAAAATCCACTAGAAATTCACCGTTATTTTAACCTAGTGATAGCGTTGTACCAATAATAGGCAGTAGATATACCTATAAATAAAATAACCAGTTAACAATACATTGAACTTACGTTATGCAAGTTTTTCACACAGCGTATAAAGCCCCTCCCCCACAGGTGCGTCTTTATCGCGCGATAATAACGCAAGCGTTATTGCGATAATGCGTCCTGATTCCTTGCACACAACTGCGTTTTTATCGTTCGATATTTCTAAGGTCTGCGTGTAACCTACACTACAGACGTGCCCGCACTACACCGTACTAGCGTTATTAAAGCAGGTGTGTAAGATCGCATGCGTCCTATGCGCAGTGTGTACCTTTGTGGCCGTCCTAATACAAAATGTACTGAAAAAAGATATCGAAATAACGCTGGCGTTATTATCGCGCGATAAAAACGCTCGTGTGGGGAGAGGCTTCATGATAAAAATACTGCAACTACCCACCTTTTTTGTTACAGTAAGGAACAGAGATATTCGGGGATGTTCGGAGATTATTAGGAATTGTGAGGCTCTCGGTGTGAACCTACCTTCGGATCAACAAGGGAGGTACATCAAGATGTTAATTGATAACAAAAAACAATGGCCAAGGGCAGAAACCACGAAGACAACTTCTAAAGACTTCAAACTTAAGTTTTAGTATTTTTGTAAAGTTTTTTTTTTTTTTGTAATGTATTTATATTAGATTGTAAATAATAAATAATGATTATGTAGTAAGTAGGTACCTTCATCATTTAGTGTTTTATTTTTTGTGATGTTTGATTTAACCCAAACACAGCCGACTTCAATTTCTTAATTTTCTTGAAGGGCGAGAAAGACCAGAATAAAACAATTTCAGAACTTCATAGTTACTTATTCAAATTAATAGGAAAAGAAAATTGGAGTTTCGTGGAACCGGCAGGTTAAAGATAATGGATGATGGCACTTGACAAACTATAAACAAAAACGACTGACTAATTGACAAAGGTACCCAACACTGATGTTATTTAGATAACGTTCCATTAAGTACCGAATGACGTGACCTAAACTGTGTGACACGAAGCCGTCATCTACCCATTCTGTGAGTACATTAAGTAACTTTGTGCAAAAATAAAATATGTTGAGAAACGACTTTTATTTTTGGTGTGAATTAAAAATAAGAAAATATGCTAATGGGTGCATGCAACGGTACAATACAGCCGATATAACTTGGCAGTTTCGAACTTTCCGCAGAAGGCTGCGCAATAACCTTCGTTAGGAATCAAATGGTGACATGAGGCGAGTGTGAGTAAAAGAACATGCGCGAAAGTTCGCAGAGCCTATGCTCCAGACCTGCCAAGTTATATCGTCCGTATTGTACAGGGGATCGTGCGAGTATTTAAAGTTAAGTTATAACATTTAAAAAATTCTTGGAACCTGCTGAGTACGGAGATATTACCTAAAGGTCAAAGCCTTTAATATCTCTGTAACCAGCAGTTCACCAGTTATGGACAAGTACAACAAAAAAAAGATCATAATAAATGGAAGAACAACCTCGGCTCCGTAAAAAGGATATTCTTACACCTGTAAAGTGGTGTACCTAAAGACCTACCTACTGCACGCCTTTTTTTTTTTTTTTTGAGGGTGGGAAATCATCAAATAACTTCTCCCGCTCTGGGCGGAGCGGGAGGGCGTGTCAGACTCTTACTGACTAAAACCCACCCGTGTTCCTTCGGTTGCCCTGTCGCCGGGGGCCACGATCTCCCTTTCGGTTTTCTTCGCAACCCCGGCAGGCATCGGTCCTAGTGGACCCCTTCAATTATGCTGACATCTCTTTGAGGCGCGCGTGGAACACAACGCGCCGTCGACCCGGGCCTGGTCCTTATCGGACGGTGAGCCACCCATTGCTCACCGCCCGCAAGCCCGCGCCTACGGTGGCCGGAAATCGCCCCGCGATTCCCGACGCCCTGGGCGTCTCCTCCTGCGGCGGTTAGGGGCGTGAGGGCGCGAAATTTGCCTCTCCCTCACACGTTCCGCCTCCTCCTTCGCGAGCATTACCGCTTCGCAGAAGGAGGTGACGGCCTCCCATTTCCTCTCGCTCCGTACCATAGCCTGAACCAGGGCCGGACGCGAGAGATCACCGCCGCCGATCGCCTCCACGAGGACACGGCGATGCTCCACCCAAGCTGGGCAGACCTCCACCGTATGCTCCACCGTGTCCTCCGGGCGATCCACACAATGGTGACACCCGGGCGTTTCCTCCCGCCTTATCCTGTGCAGGAACCTCCCGAAACAGCCGTGTCCGGTGAGGACCTGCGTCAGGCGGAAGGTGAGGACGCCGTGGCGCCTCTCAAGCCACTCCTCAAAGAGGGGTCTTATCGCCGCAATTGTGGCGTGCCCAGCGCTGGGTTGCGACAATCGCACTCTCCATGACGCCATGAGATCCCGCCGGAGCTCTGTCCGCTGAGCCGCGATTTCTCGCGGCAGCGGAGCTAAGCCCCGGCGCCTCGCCTCCTCGCGCCACTCCCAAATGTGCGCGAGGACCTTTGCCTCCAGATCCCATGGCGGTAATCCGGCAAGGAGGCTCGCCGCCTCGCAGGAGACCGTGCGGTATCCTCGGGCCAGCCACCTACTGCACGCCTAGAATGACAACCAAGAAACGGGTTTTGTCGCCCCGCGACGGAAGAATAGAAAAAATGACAGATTCTGTTATTTTGTCTATTCTTCCGTCGACAAAACCCGTTTCTTTTATGGTCATGCTAAGCGTGCTGGTCAGCCATTTTTGTCATTCCTGCACCTCTTTCTCTTGGTAGGTTATTGTTTCTGAAACTTGAATAGTCGGAAGCCCGAATTAATGAATCCTCTAGTTCCGCTATCACAAATTGTGTTGCAAATCACGGGCGTGCGTCATGTGACTTTTCATCATGTACATAAGGTATAAATTGCAATAAATGCAACAACCCGGTATGATCTGTTTGTCCAGGAAGGACCTAATCTTAAAACAAATGAATGCTAATCGTTTGTCAATAAAGCAAATGCTAATCACGTGTCCAACGTTTGATAATACCTACCCCAAATTAATGGTATTTGTTGTTACAATGGCCTAATTATGTCCTTTATTTAAATACTAGTATCTAATCCATATAATTTTAGGTATTAGATGATTGTTTGTTTAAACCAGAATTCCTGTAGTTAAACCTCAGACCAAATTAAACACCAAGACAGCGCTGCGAACAATACAGTGAAGCATGCCAAAACTACACCTCCGCTCTGTACATACACGCCCACACGCACACATTTACAACAATTTACGATCTAACTACACCTCACAAGTTAAGTGCACACATGCTTACGAAACCGGCTTCACGTCACTGTTGACAGCGCTGTGTCTTGGTTTTTTATTAGGTCTGAGAGTTAAGGCTCTTGCAGATTAGCGCGACGCGACGCGCTAATACAATTTCTAAGAAAACTTCACGGCAGAACAATGACCGTGTCGCGTCGCGCGACAACTCGCGCCTATCTGCACGAGCCTTTAAACGAACAAATATTTGACAGCAAAGACATCGAATACAGTCGGATCTTAATAATTATATACTTTTAGGTAGGGAGGTACTCTTATAATAAAGCTGAAAAGTTTGCTTGTATGTTTATTTGTTTGAACGCGCTAATCTTTGAAAATACCGGTTGGATTGATTGAAATTCTTTGTGCATTTGATAGCCCTATCCTTGAAGAAGGTTATAAGCTATTTAACATCACGCTACCTCCCTTAGAAGTCGAGCGAGGCGGGTGACCGCGGCCCAGACGCAGTCGCAGCCCAAGATTTTGGAGGGGGTCACCAGGGGTGCCGAGGAATATTGTTATTGGGTTTTTCCATCAAGAATGATATGTGCATATATCTCCAGCTCCACGTTACTTATGCTATTGCGTACTTATGTAGTTGCGGGCAAATTAGTCGCAGTCGCAGCACTTTTTGATAGATAGTATCTAGGTAGGTATTACAACCCTAGATTATGAGAAGAGCCAGCAAAGCTAGCTTAAAAATTTTAACAACCAGCCTTGTATAGGTTACGTTTTGTTAGATCATTTAAATTTTAAGCACTCTTTTGAACTGAATGCAGAATGCAAGAGCGAGCGAAGCGAGCTTGAAAATTTTGCCCATACTCGGATAGGGTAGATTTTCTTTTGATCATTCCAAAAGAACTAGGAATTAGTTGCTTTGTCGACTTATGAAAAAAAGCTCAAGAATTAAGAGAATGTAGAAGGCAAGAGCGAGCGAAGTGAGCCTGAAAATTTTAGCACTCCATTCTGAAAGCTCCTGTTTTCTTTGGACCATTATACAGAAATATAACTTACTGTTATGAAGAAAAGCTTAAACGCAACAGTTTTACAGTAAGTAGTTTAGGTTTTGGAATCTGGCCTTAACCTTAGATTTTCAAACGTACGAGTGGGGTTCCCAAATTTCCGAGTTTGCGTCGTTTGCTCTTGCATGCCAAGATACTCTATTTTTATGATTGACTTTTAAAAATGAAAACTTCTTCAGGTGCTTTGAGCGATTTTTGGTAGGGAAAAATCATAGGGTTTCGCGTCACGGACATGCTAATGTTAACAGCACAGCACGTATGAGTATCACGTGTTGCGCTTATTGATGCTCGGGAGTGCCGATAAATGTGAAAAACAGACTAATGTTAATAATATTAATAAAAAAAAATCTGAAATTTTCATTTTTGATCCTATTATTGGAAAATAAAAATAAAAAACACTTCATAGTTTTAAATTTTCACTTCTGTCAGCAGTCTCCATGACTTTTTCTTAATGTTTTTGGATAATATGCCCATCGTAACTGTAGGTACTTGAGCCAAGGTAACCTGTGGCTATAGTATAGTTTCAAGTAGTTAGTAATGCAAGTAAATCATTCAGGCTCCCAACAGCGTGAAAGATTTTGGGGGGTCATGACCCCCAGGAGCCCTCCTTGGACCGCGCCTGCCGCGGCCACAGCTAGTAATGATTATAATTAGGTAGGTAGGTACTTACTGCCCTACTAACCACTCGTGTAGGTAACAATTCCATCGAACAGCATTTTTCTTTGTATGGTTTAATTCCGGCGGGATTATGGTCAAGGCATCTCTAGGTACTAGTCAGGGACTAACTACTACTTATACCTATGTACTGAGTTTTGTTGGAGCTTCAGCATTAAATTTATTGAATTGTCCTATTACCTATCTCTGTCGAGTAAAATCCTGTTTGAAAAAGAAAACAGGGCTGCCAATCTACTTATTAAAAATCTTAAACTCACTGACGCACAGCCTAAACCGCTGGGTCCGCTGGGTCTGGGTAAGCATGAAATTTTGCTCAAGATTTCCTTGTAATTAGATAGAACGAAAGTGATTCTAAAAAGGAAGGTTTTTAGAAAATTCATCCCTTCAAGGGGTTATATACGGGATGCATGTTTCTATGGAAGTTTGTCGATGGGAACACATGGGGCACACGACTTGTACCTAATGGGCCTACCACACGCACAAGTTTCACCACAGTTTTGCCTGCGCAGGCCGGTTTGTATGTACACAGAACACCGTGCGTGTTGTTGGTAAAATTCGCCGATTTGTACATGGTGTTCCGTGTACAAACCGGCTTGCGCCGGTCTGTGGTGAAGCTTGTGCGTGTGGTAGGTCCATAATACGGGCCAAATAGTATAATTGGTCAAAATTACCTAAAATGGCAGCACGATCGCGGACAAGAGGACGTTGCTGCCCATCCATAAGCCGTTCCTTAGTTGGCTTTATCAACTCCCAAATGAAGAAAATGTGGTCTCTTTAGTATCCATATTATACATAGTCTTATCTAATTGTTGACTGTTTATAAGAGCTGCTTACCTACTTTATTGTTCGTTGGCTTCCAATTCTTTTACTGCATAGGCACTTGGCAGTTTCTGGTCCCAGCAGTTTATAATTACAAACCCCAAACCCGCATTTTCTCAATTGGCAACACGACACTTTACCTTTTTTTCGGCTTTCGGCTTTACCCACATCTAGTGATTGTCACAGAGGTAGTTAGATACACAGACACCTACATAGTGACAAGGGTCTACGATCAGACAAAACCCAAAGGCAATGAACTGACGACTATCGAGTCTTGGGTTATCTTCAATAAGCCATTATTATGAACAATGATAAATTGTTTCTCGATGTAAGTACCTACTAATTAAATAAATAAATATTGTAGAATTATAGTAGGTTACACATACCTACTGATAGGGCTCGTTTCCGTGTCAACTTTGAACTTTGTTTTATTTAAATACTAGCTGCGCCCCGCGGTTTCACCCGCATAAATCTCGATCCCGTGGGAATATCGAGCAAACAAGCAAACAAACAAACAAACTCACTTTCGCATTTATAATATTAGTTAGGAAGTTAGGATAAGATGTAGGTAGACGTAAGATGTGGATGACAGTTGTTACGGGTAGTCAGACGCCCGAAAGTCTGACCGCCAGTCTTAATCGTGTTATGCAGTAACTGGATTGTGGTGGTCAGATTAGCAGTCGCTGCATTTAAAATACTTACTGGTATTCGGCTGCATCTGGTTAGACTGGAAGCTGACCTAAAAATAGTTGGGAATGTTGCGCATGCGGCTCTTTGACCTATAGAGTTCGGCTGTGTACAAATGTCGATGAGTGCGAGCGTAGATACGCGCGGGGGTCGGGATTTCGTTCATTACACAAGATAACAGGTTTTATTCAATACTAGCTGACCCGTCAGACGTCCTGTCAAAATTTCAATTTCGATTTTTCGACTATTCCTTTGGGTTTTATTTTTTTTTCCTACACCACCCCTTTATTGAGGCGAACAAAAAAAAATATATATATAGTTAAGTATTCAAATTGGTCCAGCCATTTTCGAGTTTTTGCGAGACTAATGCACGGCAATTGATTTTTATACACAGGGTGGCAGAGACATCGACGCAAAAACTGTTACTATGGATTCAGTACATGGTTCTGAAAATAACCAACGAAAAATTTAAACGCAGGGAGCGTTGAAATTTTTCGTCGGTTATTAAAAAAAAATCTGCTGTTCCATAGATTTTGGCCACGTGGGTATTGCAATTTTCTATATTAATGCTGTAAAATGAATTAAGTAGGTAATTAAAAATATATAACACGATTTTTTTGGCTGTCTTTAAGTTGTATTCGTTCGGGAATGTAAAATTAAAATACACGATTCTATACAAATCTTAATTTTATTGAGATTTTCAACATAACTATAATTAACTTTAACGCTTAACAATAATAAATATTTATCAAAAACGAGTGATTTCGTTCTCCTTCGGTTTGACTTCCGACGCAGCTGCAAGCTCACGCTCGTCATTTCGTCGGAGGAAGAAAATTGCTCTGCGAAAGAAAAAAAAAAAAAAAAATGTAGACTTGTTTGTTAATCTATAGCGTGTAAAAGAAAGTTGTTGTCAAATTTAAGCGTGTGGTACAGACCATCAAACTGAACAACTTTCTCGATGGGACCAATATCGTGATCGAATAAAAATAATCAGCCGTCACATACATTTTGGTCAAGTAGGTATTGAAGTTTTGTATGGGACAGTTGATATTCGCGATTACGATGTTGATCCCATGGAGAAAGTTGTTCAGATTGATGGATGTCATGTTAACACACTAACGTTTACAATAGCTTCATCACTGTTACGTGTAAAAAGGTTACTTGACTGAAGCTAATGGAGATATTTTTATTGATGAAAAATAGGTTTATTTGTCACAGAAACACGTGCTTATAAAAAGATAAGCTAGGCAAGTACGGTACCTAAGTAAATTCGAATAAAAAAAAAAACAAAACAAGCTAAAATACACAAGTATGGTTCTTGTTTCATTGCATACGAAAAACAAATGAAAGTGTTTATTTAAAGCAAGCTATTTCAATTGTCCAGTTCAACTATAATTCTTACAAAGCTTTGTTTAATCAATGTATCTACAGTAACTGGGCGACCGAGCTTTGCTCCGGTGAAAATAGAGATAGCTCATGATAATTCTACTAATTCCATACTGCCATGATAGTAGGTACTTACTAATTCCATACTGCCATGATCATTATTCTAATGTCAATAATGTCATGTCATTATTCATTATCTTGTTCTAAACTTTGGGCGACCGAGCTCTGCTCGGGAGAAAATACGGAGAAAACTAATTTTCCCAGATATGAGACCTAACTAGATCGATTTTTTGCCCCCGTAAACCCCGATACTGCAACTTTCATCGAAATCGTTAGAGAACGTGAGTAGGTACAAATATATACCAATAATCCTCGTTTAGGATACCATCGCGGACACTGGCGGTGGAGTGCTTTTAAACCTTATTAATAAGGGCATAATGGTACTAATCTGTGATAAGGGTGAAAAGTGGTCGACCGCCATTGTCCGCGCTTGTACACACGGCTCCACATCAAGCTATACATTTCCAGTTTATGCTGATCTCGCATTGTGTAGGATTTCCATACAATGAGAGGTTAGCTTATACTGGAAGTAATAGCTTGATGTGTAGCCGTGTGTACCTATCTAAGTATTTTCATTATTTTTCTATCGGTGTAGGTAAATATGTTGCCGTCTGTACAGTTACGTGCATAAATCTTAGCTTAGATTCAGAAGCGATTTTCTCTTAAAGTACTGATCGATTTTTTATGGTGTTACACTTATGTTATTCTCGAAACCTTACACATGTATGACATAGGTATTTTCTTAAACCTGCAATTTTTACTTATCATAGGTATGATCACGCCTTGTTACCCCGAAGGATTGGGAGAGGTATACGTAGACACCCACATTTCGCCAGTTTAGTACACACGGCTACACATCAAGCTATACATTTCCAGTTTATACTGAACTCGCATTGTGTAGGATTTCCGTACAATGCGTGGTCAGTTTATACTGGTAATTTATAGCTTGATGTGTAGCCGTCTGTACCTATGTTTAAGTACCATGTAATAGGGGGCGAGCCTATTGCCATCAAACGGGCTCAAATTCAAACTCCGGGCTGCTACTGAGAAATTCCAGATGGAAAAAATAACACTTGTCATTTTTATTTCAAGAGAAAATGGTTTAAAAAAAAAGTTGAGTAACTATAAGATACTTATGTGACTGTTTCATTCCAACATTCCCATCGACAGAAGTGATATGTCAAAAATAACACACGTGACTTCTAGGAACGTAAGCGAAACGAGATTGAAGCGGGATTTGATTCGTTTTCCACTTTCAATCCGTCCATATTTGATGTCATATCGTTTCCTATTTTGCTATCATGTTTACGAGGTCCCTTGGAATATCAAACGATACGATACGATATGATTCGAAATGTACATAGGTAAATGTGGCACACTTTTTTAGTATTTTAGTGCATAGTTTTAACTATACGGATTTCGGAATACAAATTAATCAGGTATCTATTAATTCTAAATTGGGAATCCACACTGCCTGACTGCCTCGTTGGTGTAGTGGTCGCAAGCGTTACTACTGACCATGAGATCCTGGGTTCGATTCCCGGGTTGGACAAAGTGTTATTGGGTTTTTCCATCAGAAATTTTTCAGTAGCTGCCCGGAGTTTGGATTTGTGCCGGTTAGTAGCAATAGGCTCGCCCCTATTACATGGGACTTAAACATAACTGCTGTAATGGGGTTGTACACAGGTAGACCCTGTTTTATATTTCTGTGGGTAGACCTCTGCCTAACCCTTCAGGGATTACAGGCATGATGTTATGATATTATGTTATTGCTAAGAATAATGATTTGAAATTTCAAAGAGCACGTGAATCAACGTAGCTACCCATACATTATGAAATGAAACTAGTGCCTGGTTCAAATAGCCTTGAGTTTTACGGTAGTTTTATCGAACGATTGGTTTTCTGTCGATTCATTGAATGAAAATTGTTACTTCAATGAGTGTAGGATGACCGCCAGTAGCGTTAATTGAATTGCATTAAGGAAAATGGAGTCAGGTACTGCCTACAATCCGCATTACATACATACATAGTTGGTCTTCTGTAGGATTTAATATTTCCTTTTAATGACTGTTTTTTGAGACTGTGTGTTAAAATACGGCATGATTTACAAATGTGGCGTAAAAATTATATTTTATATCGATGACGGTACTTGGGCTTTGGGCACTTTGGCAATAATTTATTTATATTTTAATCATAACCAGTACCCTTATTAGGTAATACACGATCAATCACAATCTGTTTCGATTTGAAACAGATTGCTAATACATTGCTTCATAAATTGGAAGAAAAAATCTGCTCAACAACGTAAATAACGCAATGAATGTTGTTGAACTGTCAAAATCGTTTACGAAAATAAGTTACGCAATTAGGGTACAGGTACCTACATGATCATGATCAACTAATACGTAGATCAAATCGGATGTTTCCAACTGAATACATGCTCTGTGGTAGAGCCTGTTTAAAAGTAACTATTAAAATAATTAATGCCTTAGAATGTGCGAATAAATAATTATTAATGGTTGTTAAACAGTTGTTAATGGCTCCACTTAAATGTTAACTCAACAGGATTTCTTATAAGATTGTGTTTTAGATAACAAATAGGCATTTATAGATTTTTCCCGCGGCTTCACTCGCGTGGAGGTCGGAAATTATCCCACGGGAACGTAGCACCGGTATAAAATGTATCTTAAGTCCTAACCCAGGTCATGGTCTACCAATGAGCCAAATTTCATCCAAATGCATTCAGCCATTTTTGCGTGAAAGCGTAACAAACAAACTCACTTTTGCATTTATAATACAAGTTCGGATTTGAAGTATTTGTATTACTTTTTTACTGTTTGAGCTCGTTGATGCTGGAAAAAAAAATTACTTCGGTTTTCCGTTGACAAATCCGTTTTGGTTAGACCGATAAGTAGAAATCGATATAATTATACTAATATAATAAAGATGAAGAGTTTGTTTGTTTGTTTTTTTTTTATTTGAACGCGCTCTGTAACTGCAGTTGGATTTAAAGTTTTTTTTTTGCATTTGTCAACCCAATTCTTGAGAAAGGTTATAAGTTATTTAACGTTACGCTTCGACCCTTATGACCCAAACGGGGCGAATGAAACCGCGAGGCACAGCCAATAATCTCATAAAAGATCGTTGATTCAATGCCTAATGGTGTATCAGGAAGCTTGTTCAAACATACACACATCAAAAGTGTCTAGGGATCAACATATATTTTTGCAATAACTTTTCTCCTGATTGATATTAATTAAAATTTTCTTTAAGGATTCATCAAATAAAGTGTTTTCGTTTGTCACAGTAACGATAAACCAAGTCACCTTTGCATTAATAAAGAAATTTGCCATTTTCCTAATAAAGGGATTTTTGACATTTGAACCACTAACATTAAAGTTCGAAAAAAAGACTGAAATAACAGTTTTCTTTAAAATTTTATTGGGTAACTTAAACAATTAATAATCCGTGTTTCTACCGCGAACACTAACAACACAAGAACATCGGTTTGGCATACTCAAAATGAGTTCATCCAAATCACGCTGTGGAATGGCCGCCCATGTTCGTTGCAACAACAAAAAAAGGTCTTCTTGCGACTGGATACCCTCCATATTCGGCAGAGCTCTTCTCTGTAGCATATCCCATGCATGCTCAATCGGGTTCAATTCTGGCGACTGAGCAGGCCAGAGCAGGACATTGATGTTAGCTGCGGCGAGAGTCTGTCTTACAACTCTTGCGGTGTGCGGTCGTGCATTATCATGCATTAACTGAAATAAGGGACCGATTTGCACTTGTAGAGGAACGATGACGTCAGATACAATCGTCTAAGCATAAATTTGAGCGTTGAGGTTGCCTCTGATCCAAATCAACTCAGTTCTTCCGCCGATCCAAATACCCGCCCATACCATGATGGTTCCACCACTATAAGGATGGACTTCCTGGCAGGATTTTAATCGCTGTTGGCGTCCAGGGGTTCTCCAGTGTCGTATACGTCTTGTATCCGGTCTCATACCAAAATGAGACTCATCAGAAAAGCACACGAAACGCCATTGTTCTTCTGCCCAATTTCTGTGTTCAAGAGCCCATTGATATCGAATCCTACGATTGTGCATTGCTATAGGTGGTACCCGTAGCGGTCTTCGGGAATGAAGGTTCACTTCATGCAAGCGGTTTCTGACTGTTTGGTCGCTAATTAAGTTCCCTGAAGAGTGATGAAGCCTCACGGCTAACATCATGGCGGTTATTGTTGGAGCTCTTCGAGTTAAGATTTGAATGTATCGGTCTTGTCTCCGTGTGGTGCAGCGATACCGTCCTCCATGGCGCTCAGCCACGGTACCAGTGCTTCGGTAACGTGTCCAAAGTCGACTGATAACACTCTGACTTGTATTCAGAGCTAAAGCCACAGTACGTTGCCGGGAACCAGCTTCTATCATTCCCACGGCTCTGAGCATTTCTTCCCTGCTTAAATGACGTCGCCGCTCCATAATAACGTTGGTTTTAATCAGTAGTAGGGAAACAGTAGCACTAATAATGTCTTCAATGCGTTGTATGTTTTATAGGGAAAATATTGACAGCTGATTTTCATCTTTTACTCGAATTTGATTAACAGTTCCTGTTTCAAATTATGAAATGCACCAAAAAGGATCCATATAAATTTATATAATCATAAATTTATTACAAAGCCACATCTCAATCTCAATAAATCCGCATAAAAATGCTTGATCCCTAGACACTTTTGATGTGTGTATTTAACATTAAGCAAGATGGTTATTTATGTCAACACGTTTTTATGACAGTAAAATACGTTTCCGTAATATATATGTCAATGGTTTCCGCAGACTAAAAATAAAATAGCACTTCAATTTAAATTAATTAATAAAAATAATAAAATGCGTAAGCTTTACGAACGCCATTAAACATTTCTAAATTGAGAATAAAAAGTGTTATTACCGTTCAATTCGTACCATTACTTTTATTTTACGGTACAGCGGCCACCGGGGTTAATAATAAACGTAAATAAATTACCCACGAGATTTTTCCAATTACAGTTTGTACCTAATTCTATTATTATCTATCAAGATCAATAAAGATACAATTCAAGGTTCTCAAAAATTCCACCACAAAAATAATCGATTGAAAATTACTGTGAAATTTCGTAGGGTTTTTTAAGGTCAATTAAAAGGTACAGAAATGGAAAATAGATAGCGGTTCAAGGCTACTACCGGTTGTATAGTGATTAGAAATCGTTCATTGGTCGCAGATGACAAAATTATAGTAAGGGCGAACTCTCGAGCTGACCACAAGGTCGCTTTTTGTTGAGATGTTGAAATTTCGCAGCGGTTGCTTAGACGAGACGTGAAGCTATGCACTTGTTACTCGACAAAAAACGGTGTTTTCGAATGTTAATTCTATGTTCACGCCTTCCTTGAAGGGTCAAGCAGAGATTTAGGCTGACATGTATCATGTATTGCGGCAATGACGGTATTTAATTTTCTGTTATAGGAGATAAAATTATTTGACAACTACTAACAGATTAAAAAATCCGATAAAATTCTGAGCTTTAAATTAGCTGAGAAACGAAGCTAAGAAAAGATGATTCGGAACATGGCTTGCATAAGATTAATAACCAAGCCCCTAGCTCCTGGACTAATTTTGATAAATGAGCTGTCGTATCTCCTTGTCTAAATGGTGCTAAAGATAAAACCTCAAGGAATGGTTATTAACTTCTTCGGCGGGGCACTTGTATGAGGGACATGAAAAACACATTAGGGAGAAAAAGCTTGGATATTGAACTTTTGGTGAGCTTTTTAACGTTTTCAAGCAAACTGGCAAATGGTTCGTGAAAGATTTTCAATTAAATGAAAGTAATACAAGGTGCAATTTAAATAACTGAAAACATCTGACGGGGTCATTGTACTCATCATTACGAAAAAAAAAAAAATCGGACTATCCCTGAATTTGCGAAAAAATCAGCTGTTTCTCTCATTTTATCGAGTTAATTAAGCAAACAAATGTATGGAGCAGCTGAATTTTTTTTTCGCGTTTTCATGTTTTGTCACATGGTAATGACAATGACCCCTTAAAGAGGTTTTCCTTTATTTTAATTACTTACCTTACCTTGCATAGGTACGGTACCGGCTTTGTTAAAAATCGAAGAATCGTCGAAATCGAATTAAGAATCTACTAAAGACAATGTAAAAAAAGACAATATTGAATACAATATCATTTTATCTCGTTTTACATCCATAGTGGGCTTTTTAGCCCAACTGTAGGGATCTTTGCACCTAGCCAAAGGGAAGAACCGAATGCTTGTGGGAGAACCATAATTTATAATATCCTGGTCACTTTAACGTTGCTTCTGATATGAAAAATGCTTAACTTTTACTAGTAAATATTCTTACAATAATAAGGCTATGGCAGGAACGGCGAGCGCGGCGCTGATGAGGTAGAAGGCGCCGGGCATGGTGGACAGTGTGCTGAGGTAGACCTTGCTGTACACCGGCGAGTAGATCACAGGCACCAGGGCCTCTGATATGCTTATTAGAGAGCTTGTTTTGCCTGGAACAGAGAAATATTACGTTATAAGTAGTCTTTTTCGTCGTGTCGATGGTACGACAGTATTTGTTGTTGGCCCAAAACTTTGCACATTCACGGCGTCGTCAATGGCGGCGCAGAAGACACTGACTGCATTTTTTGGGGTACAGAGGCGTAGGGTAGATTGGCACCCTGGGCGGTTTTGTATTGAGCACCCCTACTTAAAATAAAACACCAAATACTAAACATGCTTACGAGATTTTATTTGACTAAAATATTCGATAACATTATCAAAATTGACATCCCTGTCTCTTTCAATTGATAAAATCGAAAGATTGGTTATTCGGGACCTTAAGTAAGATTTTATTAATTTTTACTTTGAGAAGCTTCTTTCACATGAAGCCACCGAAACGCAAATTGTAAAAAAAATCTAAGACAAAGCGCTGCGACATTTTGTGCGCATTCTTTGGCTGTACGAGTGAGTTGTCTTTGTCACCCCTTGCCGTGCATGGCACCCGGGGTGAACCGCCCCCTCCGCCCCCCCTTTACGCCGCCACTGTACAGAGGGCATGATAAGAGGTGGAACATAGTTTGAAACACAGCTCCACATTCTGGTGCCGTACCATCGAGGTAGCCCCACTTTATGAGGTTGTATTCATTATCCCGTTTGGGTTCAGAGGTGGTTCATAGTCGATAAGGAAATACTGTGTTTTCGGAACTACTGGTCGAGAGTTCGCGATTGAAAACTTGAAGGTTCTTACATCTAGTTGTACCTAAGTGGGTTGGAACTTAGTTTCCATGACACTGGTTTTATTACTAGAAGAGATCAAGTTAGTCAATCACGATGTTGTACAATAAAATACGGCAATAAATTAGGTAGGTAATTCGGTCAGAGTTAAATACGTTAATTTAAATGTGTCCACCACCCAACTTAAGAACCATTACTGGATTCAATTTTATTAATCGATAGTAAGATACCTAATTGATACATGTTCTTAGGGAGATAAGTTCTCATACATTCCTATCTAATATATTTATACAGTCAGGTCATAACATTAATTGCTATATTTTCATACCTTCAGCTTTCATCAAGTCGTGCATGAGGACGTGCAGTAGAGGAGTAGAAAATATGGCAATTAGTAAGGTACATTGACATAACAATTTGTTGAACCTAGTCAACAAGTTATTGGTTGCGCTAAACAATCCATACATTATCTCGTTATTACCTAGGTCTCTATCTAATCTAATAATTATTATATGGCAATTACAGTGAACAGGCTGAATAGGCTCGCCCCCTGTTACATGGGACTTAAAAACATAACTGGCGAAATGTGGGTGAACCTGCTACAGGAACACCTCTGCCCAACCCTTCGGGGAAACAAGACGTGATGTTATGTTATGTGTTATAGTGGACATACGTATCCAACTATAATATTATAAATGCGGAAGGCAGTTTGTTTGTTACGCTGTCATGCTATAACGGATCAACGGATTTGGATGAAATTTGGCACATGTGTAGACTATGACCTGGGTTAGGACAAAGCATACTTATTATTCCGGCACTACTTTCCCGTGGGATATTATCCGACATCCACGTGGGCGAAGCCGCGGGCAAAAGCTAGTATGAAAATAATTATTGACATGGTAATATCCCGTTTTATTACCATTATGGATGTAAATGCATAGAAATATGAATTGCATCCGCATTAAATAACAATGAAATATTTACTCAATTTCCGTAGTCCGATTCAACCAGCAAAGAAAACCCTGTATCGAATTTGCATGTGCTACAGTCCGCTTCAGAAGGATGCGTTTATCGGCAAATTAATCAAGCATTGCTACATAACCGTTCGATACGCTTTCGTGCCGAATCGAACATCAATCTGTTATCTTTTAAGTCCTCTAAAGGCTGTTGACAAATCCTAAATCCGATACCGAATAGACGATCGCAAATCAATTATTGAAAATGTGTCATTTTCGATACGACAGCCTGTCGAATAGTTGTGAATAGCATACGCTGGTCCAACTGACGGGGTCCGATAGGGCCGATGTCTGCCGGGGTTGTGGTTTATCCGAAAGGGTTACCGTGGCCCCTGGTAATATAGGCAACTGAAGGAACACGGGTGGGTTTTAGTCATTAAGAGTCTGACACGTCTCCACCAAAAGCGGGAGAAGTTATTTGATAATTTCCCACCCAAAAAAAAGGTGTAGATTTTTTAAGGCCGACTCTATTAGAAAATTTTTCGTAGTACTTTAATATGCCTACGCAAATTATTGACCTAATAATATTCGGAAATAATTCCACAGAGGTTATCAGGAGTCACAGTTCAAAGATTAGATGACCTCATAACTGATATTCGTACTTAATGTCATTAAACGATAATTTATTTATCAAATACGGAACAATTTAGATGTAGGTAATACCGCGTTCGCACGGTTCGATTTTAGTTGAACAATTTTTGTTGTTCACCAAAAAATATTTTTTCGATTTGATTTAAGGTCAGACGGTTCAGATCGCTTTCGACTTAGCAGTTGACTAACTAAAATCGAAACATGTGACGGGTTCACATGTTCACATGTCATAAGTACGTCTTCGTTGATCAACAAACAAAGGTAAGTAGGTACTTAGTGGTTATCTGCTGAACATAGGAACAGACTATAAACTATTTGATGTTCATTGCTGAACATTCCTTGGTTCTGGCTGATTTGTGGTACATTAGCCTTGATTTATTTATTATCTATGAAATCAGGGATCTACGATATGTAAAAAAACCAATCTGTCCAATCCGAAAGGAGTGCATAGGTACTGCAATATCATTACCAAAAAATTATGAAAAATCTTATTATTATTGGAAATTTAAAAGTTATTGCTATTTAAAAATCTTATTTTTTATACCAAAAATACCTCAAATTAAATAAAAATGTGCAAATTCTGATCAGAGGTCATAAGTTATGACTTGTAGATACCCGATAAACGACGGCCGCCCACGCCCCATGTCTTATCCCGGTAAAATTCCCCGTTGAAGAAAAAAAAATGGCGAATTTTATTTTTTCTTGAAAATTTCTACATAAATTGATTCTCAGTAGGTACCTAAAAACACCCTCCCGGATTGGATAGAGTTTTTTTTTTACATTTTGTATAATAATAACCTATAATTTTCAGAATTTTTTGCAACTATAGACTAATTAGGCTAAGCCCTCGTATTCTGAAACGCCTTGGCGACTTAGTTGACTTACGCTCTGTGCTGTTCGGATTCATATGCATATTGTATAATTATCACTTGCTTCAAAAACGGTGAAGAAAAACATCGTAAGGAAACTGACGGAAATAACTAAACGGAAAGAGGAAGAACCCCTTTCAGCCTTTATCTCAGTTTACCTGGGTTCGGCTTAGCATGTGCAGTCTTCTTCCATACATCCATCATTTCAGTATTCAGCCCATTTCCAGTCACTGTCCTTCCATACCTCACAATCCATCCATCACCGGACTGACTTCAGGTTCATGCTTCAATAATTAATTTCGTTATTTTCCATTGTAATTATTCATACACCACCAGAAACTTAATTATATTAAATTAAAATTCATTTATTTTCGGTCAACAGAGTGATCCATATTGTATTAGTAAGTATTACAAAACAACTACTATTTTTGTGTTATTAGTATTGATTTAAAATATTTGAATAATAAAAATTCAATGCAGAAGACGACCAGACAAGAAAACATGTTTCCTACCTGAGCAGTTTTCTTTGGGATACGCGTTAAAATCTCCCAATATAAACACGTTTTCAACATAATATCTCGCTACAATAGCACTTATTTCACTTAAAACATTAGTTAAATTTTTCGGCGAATCTGTAGGCATATAGACGGAGAAAACAATAATAGACCCCCAGAAAACAATAATGGCTCCCCAGTCACCTTAATGGCCACAATCCGTTTACTACTGCAGTCCCAAACAGAAACTGATTCAAACATACTTTTCCTCCAGAGAATAGCCTCTCCTCCATACGGTCTTCCTCTCAACGGTCTGACGGAAGTGTCAACCGCTGACTTACCAGTAAATTCAAAGTCTTGATTTATAGTCCCTAACGTCAATATTTCATGGGGAGGAAGCCATGTCTCTTGGAGGGCTACAAGATGTGACCACGCACAGATTGCTCGAATGTTATCAATAGAGCGTTTTGCTGACTGACAATATTAAAACTAGTAAATTTCGAGTATTCATTCGTGTTCGTGTACCTTATGAAAATATTTAACTAACTTTAACTTTAGACTCAGCGTTGCTTCGATACATGAAATGCAAAAACCGCCTGCACTGTGACAAAATGTAGGAAAATTTTCTCTAAATCTTCCTCTGCATACTTAATGCAAATAATAATAATGAATTGTATTATTCATTATATTCAGCTTTAGCAATGCCGGACTATTGTTTAGCTAGAGGTACTTGTATTAATTAATATGCAAATAATCGTCAATCGAAAGCAATAAAAATATATTAATCTATACTTAATATTATAAAGAGGTAAAATTTGTTTGGTTGTTTGTTTGTAAGTTAGTATGTAGGGGGTAATTTCCGGAACTGCCAGACGGATTTGAAAATTTATTTTTGCTTTGGATAGCCCAATTCTTGAGGACGGTTATAGGCTCGCGAACACTTCGTTCGCGAGCCTATAACGGGCAAAAGCTAGTTTTATTATAAACTAACTGTAATTATGAAGATGGTATTGAATAAACGGCTCAATCGTTACATTTTTACGATCGTAGTATTTTTAATTTAGATTATTTTCATTTTACCTACTATTGAGATTTTGTACATCACGGGATAATTGCGTACACACTAACAATTGCAATGCCTTTCATTTTGTCAATTCGTCAACATTCATTGCGTTATTTTCGTTGCCCAGCAATAATGGATTAGGAATTTCTTTCAAAATCCTTCGGAATGTGAAAGAAAAATTGTTACGCAATAAGGATGATGACAAAAAATACTTTTTTGTCCGTCAGGTAATTTATTAAAAATCAATAGAATTGGACACGTATTTTAATTTTTTTACGGTAACAAAAGATTACGGCGATACATGGACTTAAAATGTGCCATGACGTCACGAGTATGTAGATTTTATACTTACTTGTGACGTAGTGACCCTCTGTCCCCAACTTTAATGCGTTTCATCTAATTCATTTTTTATTAATATTGTAAAGCAAAAAATACATGTCTAATATTTTTTTATTATCTGACCGACGGACTCAATAGAATTTCTTTTTTTTGACTCAGGCATCATCCCTATTGGGGTCTACGTTTCATGCAAAAAAATTGCCTTATTTTTTAATAGGCCCAGACCCAATCTCTTGACATCTCAAGGATTCATAGACATTCCATTGATTGTCATTGGCGCTATCATAATTCACTTTAATTACTCACTTATTGTCAATATTGCACTCCTAATGAACCGTTCAATGATTTATGAAGAATAAAATACCAAAAAAACAATATCGTTTCTAAATGTTGAATGGAGACAATAGAATTTTTTATTAGTTGTCAAGTGTTCCCATTCACTATTAATGACATTAAGGTTAATGAAGCGATTATCTACGATCACAAGATAATATCAAGGAAATTAACGTAATTAGTATATTTATTACAATTTATCCTGATTTGACACCGTAATTTCTGCATCGGTAATCCTTTTCCATTGTATTCAGTAATGAAGAACATAATTTTACGTTATCCTAATTATTGGAATATTTAAATTCGTCCGTTTATTTTTCATAGTAGCGGGATTATTTACTTAATTATTATTATTACCCATGTTTAAAATTGATCTTAATTATGATTTATTCTATTTATTTTCTGCTTTGTTAGGGTAATTTTTATAGAACAACAATTGGCCTTATTTCATACATCAAAGGACGACGTTATGAAAGATGTGAAATCAATTAATTAATAAAATATGATTTTTAAATTCTGTAACTCATCGCAACTGCAATTATGTTGTTGCAACATAATTATGTTTATTAAGATTTTTTTTTAAATTTGAATGCTTTAGTCTAGTAGGAATATGGCAATCAATTGTATACTATGGGGACTATATGTCATCTTAAACCAATCGTTATACCACATGGTAAAACTGAAATAACAAAAAAATACTTTTACGTTTTGAATACTACACATAGATAATTTAGTTTTCCTTTTAAATTAATTAAACAGTAGATGGCTGAATGAGTGTGAAATGGTAAATTTTCCTTTTTGAGAAACAAGACACTAAAGAGGTGGAAGAAAATTATAGCTAAGAAGGTATCTCTTGTCTCTAAGTTATACTTAAACTGCAGAACATGACATGTGACAGTGCTGAACTCTAAATATCTCGATTACCTACTTTCGTCTCTTCATTTTATTTTGTCTGGTATTTTATAATTACCTAGTTTAGTTTTGTCCGTGCTTAACAAAACCCGCGACAATTCCAAGTCCTCAGTAGCGGCGTAAGGGTAGGGCGCGGTTGGGCGACCGCCCAGGGCGCTTGATATGAAGGGGCGCCGCGGGCACACTTTTATATCCCCTCACTCAGTACCGGCGTTAGAGTAGGGCGCGCATGGGCACCCGCCCAAGGCGCCAGACATGAAGGGGCGCCCAACGCGAACCACCGCCACCGGCCTTTTATTTCTCTATCTTGTCTGTATTTAACTCTTTTTTACCCGATTGCACAACAGCAAAGACAGGGTTATGTTTTTCTCTAACTTTTCTGTACCTACTGTAATGGGCCAAAGAAAAGACACAGCGGTGTGCTAAAATTTTTTGAGCTCGCTCTTGCACCCTACGTTTTCTGAAGTCTGAATTCTCAAACTTTTTCTGCATAAAAGAAATCCTAAGTTTTCCGCTCGCTTTAGCATCCTGCATTTTCCTATTCCTCAAACTAAAACAAAAGCTACAATTTTCGCCTCTCTACTTTCCAAGAGTAGTGAGGGGCGCCACAGAAACCTCGCCCGGGGCGCCGGTATTGCTAAAACCGGCACTGCAAGTCCTTATGAAGATAAATAGTTCGAGGTCTACGTTTAATCTCATCAGTTGGTTTCATGACTTAAGTATTTAGGTAAAGTACAAATTAATCGCTCTGACTCTAAAACTTCAGAAAGGTCAGTCAGTTATAAAAAAGTAGTTTTCTTTTTGTTGGATTTTTACCATTTTTTTCAACATATCGCTATTAAAAAACGTTTTTGAACTTCAACCTAAAATGATAGGAAAGAAAACTGTACTTTTAACTGCAGGCATTTATTATTTTAAGCAACTTCAAAACCAATGTCAACATTTTCAAATTATAATAAAATATTACCCAAATAAAAAGTAAACATGCCTTTTCGTGAAAAAGTAATATTAAATCGCAAAAGGAAAATTGAAAATGTTTACGTAGTTAAATTTTCTAGAAAAGTGAGGACTTCATTATATTAAACGATATTAAAAAGAAAAATGTTGTTTCTCATCGTTTCAAAGTTTACTTTTGCCAAACATTTGCAAACTGATTTAATTTAATGAGAATTTCCTCCGGATATGATTTTGTAATGATATGAATTATGATGATAAGAAAAATCCTACATTACACATCTGTTTTCTTTATCTCTAGTTCTCTGCAGTAACGTCTCTATACTACGTAATAATAAAACAAAAACTCTGATTGTAGCGCAGTGTACCAAAATAAACAAGAATCATACTACGGCAGTTTTTATCTCAATAGCTTGACAGGTATCACTCCATTCATTGTATCAAGGAAACTCCATAATTGTAAATATTAGAGCAAAGAGACAATAGCCGCAGTATGTACCTACTAACAAATAATAATCCTCGTTAGAAACAACAGTAGCGGGCGTCACGTTTGTTGTTAGCTTTGATAATGAATTACCAAACTGACAGGAGGCTCGACTTTTTCGACCATTTTTGCGATAAAAAGGAAAGAAATAGGTAGAGAGAAAAAGGTAACTGTCGTTATTATTTTTCGGTACTACGGTGTCAAATAATAATTTACTGCCTCCGTTTCACATGAAGCGGTCTCTGGAAAAAAAATAGTGAAAATTTGTGCCTTCTTATTTTTAATGAATTTAAACAATGACAAGACATTCCTATACATAATTATGAATAATATTTACATAATTAGTAATGCTTAGAAAAATGCTTATTTTTTTTGTGAGCATTAGATTAAACATATTTGCAAAAATTTAAAAGATAACAAAATTACAAAATGTCTTCCAAGTTTTATAAGAGCCAATAAAACAAGTACTTTTAATATAAATGTTAAATGCGCATTATCATTTATAACCAGTGAACATTGTAGGTAAGTATAATAAAACCATGACAGGCACAATATAATAACGTTGACATGACGTTTTAAAAATATGACGGGACTACTACCGTTGTTTTTTAGTCCAATTAGTGCTATAGAATTTACAGGGTGGCAGTGACATTGATGCGAAAACTGTTACCATGGATTCAGTACTCATGTACTGAATCCATGGTAACATGGTTTTTTAGTCGGCTATTTTTTAAATCAGCTGTTTAAATAGAAAAGTGCAAACTTACGCGGTCAAAATGTATGGATCAGCTGATTTTTTTTTTTTTTTAAACCGACGAAAAATTTCAACGCAGAATCATTTCTGCGTTGAAAATTTTCGTCGCTTTTCTATGAAACAGTTGATTTAAAAAAATAGCCGACTAAAAAATTTCAACGCAGGGGTGTTCAGAATCATGTACTGAATCCATGATAAAAGTTTTCGCGTCGATATCCCTGCCACCCTGTATTATACTAGTACAGTCATCATCATCATCTTATTCACTTTCCAAATACGCTTAATATAAGATTGTGTCACGTATTACTTTACGCACAATGATGGCTAACTTTAATTTTGGAAGCCAGCCTTCTTGAGCTTTGCTAAACTAGGTCGAGTTCTGCCCGTCTGAAGCATGCCTGCATGCATGCATGCATGAAAAATACTTACATGCATGCATGTATCTCAGACCAAATAAAAAACCAAGACAGCGCTGTCAACAGTGATGTGAAGCTAGTTTCGTTAACATGTGTGCACTTAGTGAGGTGTAGTTTGATTTTAGTGTCACTGTAAATGTGTGCATGCAAGCGTGTATGCGCAGAGCGGAGGTGTAGTTTTGGCATGCTTCACTGTATTGTTCACAGCGCTCTGTCTTGGTTTTTGATTTGGTCTGAGACTGCAGTGTGTTACGTTAATACGTAACAGAACTCTACCAGCTTAGCACAGCTCAAGAAGGCGATCATGGCTAAAAGTAATCTTTTAGCCATGATCGCCTTCTTGAGCTGTGCTAAGCTGGTAGAGTTCTGTTCATCTGAAGCATGCCTGCATGCAAGCATGTAAGTTTTTTTTTTTGTATCAGCATCCTACATCCTAATTGCGTAACACTTCCAATCACAATCTGAAACATTTTGAAGGAAATTGCTAATCCATTGCTTCATCCTTTTGATAATTTCGTCTGCTCAACAAAATAAATAACGCAATGAATGTAGTTGCACTGTCAAAATGAAAGGCATTGTCATTATGTGTTACGTGGTGACTGCTGAACTACAGAAATCTCGGCTTATTAACGTGGTTTATGAAGATCGACGTGGTATCTTAAGTTATTTGAACATAAATAGCCAACACGAGCTCTACTTTATCTTTAACCCGAGAGCCTAAATATTACTTCAATGTTAAAAATCTTATTTCATAGTTTGAGTGTCTTCACCGGTTTTGGGTTCTAAAGGGGCTATTTCCCCTGGAGTCGATGTAGTAACGATAAAAGTACCTTTTTTTTGAGTGGGAAATTATCAAATAACTTCTCCCGCTCTAGGCGGGGCGTGTCAGACTCTTACCGACTAAAACCCACCCGTGTTCCTTCAGTTGCCATGTTGTCGGGGGCCACGATCTCCCTTACGGACTTCTTCGCAACCCCGGCAGGCATCGGCCCTAGCGGACCCCGTCAAAACGATAAAAGTGCCTACTTATTATTGACGTGTAAAAGTGTTTGGTCAAACCTACTTAAAGAAATAAAATCATTAATCATTTATTGTATCACTAGCAGCGCCCCGCAGTTTTACTCACATAAGTCTCGATCCCGTGGGAATATCGGGATAAAAAGTATCCTAGCCAAATTTCATTCAAATCCGTTTAGTAGTTTTTGCGTCAAAGAGTAACAAACATCCATCCTCATAAACTTTCACAATTCACTTAGATTTAGTTCTAGTTGACCCTAAGTTTTTCTCCTAATTTTAACTATTTCGTTTCAGCAAAATATTATTGTTTTCCTGCATCGACATCGGATTATTAAAACTAACAATCCACCCATACAGTTTTAAACTTTAAATTATATACGACCGAACGACTTTAGTGAACCAAATAACGTTATCGTTTATTGGAAATCTACGTTCATTTCCTTCAATCAAACTTTTCATTTCACTCACTGTGCCATTTAGTTGTTTGAGTTCAATTTTCCTTGATTACTTTTTATTACTTATACCGGAAATCGTTTCATTCTAAATCAAGCAAAATGAGATCTATGTTCGGAATTTTCTCTTTGTGTAGCCAATCATTTGGCTATGGGAAATTGAAGGTCGATTGGGAAATTTAACTTGTAAAAAACTGGAATGATCGGAAAAGAACTAATGTGTTGCAAAAAAAAAGTGCAGCCTAACGATAACATCCATCCATACTTACCTTCCATTTATATCGATAATATAAAGTAACTAAACCTGTTTGCCTGTCTGCCTGTCTGTCTGCCAGTCTATCTGTAAACTCTGCACGCCTAAACTACTGAACCAATCAATTTGAAATTTGACAAATAGGTGGGACCTGGACAAGGACATAGGCTAATATTCATCCTGAATCGTAATCGAAGTCGCCTGTTGTGGTATTTCAAACATAAACGAATTCATAAAAAATGAGATAAAAAAATAGTGGCGACGTATGGCGGCCGAAAAATTAATTTACATTAATTTATATTAAACGTAACTGTCGAAATTGGGGTGTGCTCTGCTTAACCCTTCGTGGATTTACAGGCGTGATGTTTTGTTACATTATATAATGCTAACAGTTGCTATGCAATAGTATAATTATGACTGTCTAGCTGCGCCCCGCGGTTTCACTCGTATAAGTCTCGATCCCGTAAGAATATTGGGATAAAAAGTATCTTATGTCCTTCTCCGGGTCATGGTCTACCCATATGTCAAATTTTATCTAAATCCGTTCAGCCGTTTTAGCGTGATGCCGTGACTAAGGGAAATAGGGATTCATTTTATATATAATATAGATGTTGGATACGTATAGTTTTAACCTACCCTACTTAACTTTAAATGTTATTCTTTTTCATCAATGATTAGTAAGTACGAAGGAATTTCTATGACAATATTATAAAATGCTCATTGTTTCAAGAAAATGTGTGAAAACTGCGCAGAACAAGTTAAGTAATCGGCGACTATGTAATGTAATGAATTGTTATGCATTCGGAAGCGAGAACATGTTAATTGTATGGAGAAAAGAAGGCCAAGTATTTTGTATTGTCCCTAAGGCTGCGAGTTCTCTTCATCGAAGCTAGCTGCAGAAATCAAAATCAATCAAAAGGAATTTATTCAAACAAGGCTGAGAAACAGCACTTTTCGAACGTCAAAATTACATGACACAGTCCCCGCAAACGCCCAGCCTTCACCCCTCACCTAAGGTACCCATAGAGGCAGACATACATCTATGGCACAGCACACCACCCACGTATACTCATTACAAAATGGATGTAAGTAATGAGACTACTCATATTAAGTAGATTTTCAATTATTTCAATAATAATTCGGCCAAGTGCGTGTCGGACAAAACGCCCGCCCTTCAACACGTCAGTTTCACACGTTTAGCTGGGAAGAAGAAGTAGCGCCACAAACTCCCCAGCAGCATAGCTGTCGGTACAGTTAGAAAGACTTGATTCTGTACAACAGATAGGCAAAGTAATTAACATTACAAAACACAAAACATTAAATTACATTATTTGCCATATCTCAGCTAGCATACGCCAATATAATATACTCAAGCAAAAACAAAAAATGTAAACTTAGCAAAATAAAATCCTCCAGACATAAAGGGCGTGCCCGCTTACATACAAGCGAAGAGAAATAATTGTCAAAATTGTATTTGTGTGTCCCATTGCAAGGCAAAAACCTCTTCATAAAGAAAAAGAACGCGATTGAAAAGTTGCCTTCCTGCGCATTTCGGCCAATTTTCTTCATACAGTTTGCGCATAACAAGATACATTTTTTTATTTCGTAACATAAAATAATCAAGATAATGTGATTGCGTACCTATGAGTCACCGTGAAAAGTCAACTGTGAATAACGCATTTATAACACTCTTATTTAAGAGCAAAGGAAGTTAAATGAGCCTCATAATCTTAAAAAAAATATTTGTTCTGAAAAATCTTACAAAATGGAAGGTCGTTTGCGTTTGTTTAACTACTTCAGTTACTGTGATAACACGATAATAAGATTCTCTCACTGATTTTGTCTACATTTGAACCATTTTACGTTAGTAAATGTGGCTACGAAAAACATGATTTAAAGTTGGTGTACTAAAGCACTAACTTGAATTTTCCCTACGAGTAAGCTATACTAGTCGTCAATGTATGGAAAATATGCGGCAGTTAAAGCTGGTATACAACATTATTAGACGGTTTACGACACAAACTGGTTAAACATGTGAATAAATTTACTTTAAGGAAGTACTGCATAAATTAGAAGAAAATAATATAAAAACATTATTTAAAGTACCTTATAGCTGTCGTCATTTTTAATATGAGTTTGAACATGTAATAAATTATTTCAATTCGAATTGAACAACTATTTATAATACTTTACGTAAACCGTTTTATCTGATTCCATTACACTTAGTTGTTCGTTTGTATTTTGACTTTGACTTAGGCTGAGAATCACTTTTCGAACGTCAAAATTACATAAGACAGTCCCCCAAAACGCCCACCCTTCACCCCTCACCTAAGGTACCCATTAGAGGCAGACATACATCTATGGCACAGCACACCACCCACCTAACTCATAGCAAAATGAATGTAAGTAATGAGACTACTCATATTAAGTAGATTTTCAATGATTTCAATGATAATTCGGCCAAGTGCGTGTCGGACTACGCACAATGAAGGTTCCGTAGTTGTAATGAATTTATCCCAAGAAAAAACAAAAACATGTTCTCCCATACATTTCAACTGCAAATGTAGGTAAGTTGGTCGACAATTACTCTTTAACTTGTGAAGTCTATACTTAGCTGTGATAGTTTTCCTTTTAACTTTGTAATTTTACTACTGCTGTGATTTTTTTTCACAAATTCACTTGACTATTAAAAATAGCACTTTAAAGCTTAATATGCACATCTGAAATATTTTTGACCGGCCTATCTAACGACAACCCACACTATGGAATTCACGAGAAAAAAAAGGACATCCCCAATTTACGTGTGGCAGAAGGAACCTAAAAAAATTCTAGTTTAATTTTACCACTTGGTTGACGTGATTAATATGTATACCAAAGCCAAATAACGGTTTTATAGTTCTAGGAGTGTCTGAGCTAAGCCACTGACAAACAGACGGGAGGACATGGCGAAACTATAAGGGTTCCTTGTTGTTTATTGTTTACGGAACCCTATAAACGCTTATTCCTAAGATTATCTACAAAAAATGTTACAATTTACTTTAAGGCGGGGTTACCCGTATAAACGACGTTTTCTATTGTCTTTTATTCGTAGGTAACACGGATTAAAATTTTGAAAAAAACATATTACATATTTCACACTTTGATCTAGATATTTCAGCCATGCGATACACGATTACTTGCACTTTACTGCATCCAATTAAATCGCAAAAACATGTCTAAATTATGTTCAAATTTTTTTTTTATTTGAGTTATATTAGGCTTTGAATAATAAAACTTATACCATAATAAAGGTCGTAAAAAAAGTGATATAAACTGGCCAAAATAATGTGAAATATGAGAATACCAATACCACTAATTCCAAAATCAAGCGTTTTCATCTTTTCATGCGCTCGCCCCGTGCCATTTAGTCCCGAGCGGAACGTGTTGGAGGTCGGACGTATGCCAATTTTTGCAAGACCGCCACCCCCGCTAAGTTTTATTACCGGCTGAGCCAAAAAACATATTGTAAATTATAATAGGTAACTAGGATTAGGATATCTGGATAAGGAATTGGGTTAGGTATTAGGATAGGTAATTATTATAGTTAAAATTTTTAATAGTTGTAAATAGTTAGTTTTTATTAGATACTTTTAGTTATATTTTTTTAAACAAAATGGGCAAAACTAAAAAAAAAATAGTTGTCATCGCTGGGTCTACGAAGGCTGAATAAACAAAAAAGGTAATTGAAAATATTATTATATACTACATTATATAAAGGTATTATATTTTACTTTACTAACGAATAGATTTACAAAACGCAAATATGTGTGTAAATCAGTCGAATTTCAACCCTATGACAATGTGAATAAAGACGCCACGCGCGCAAAAATTATAATGGTATATTTTTCTCGCTGAATAGATTTACCAACCGCATCAAGGTGTGTAAATAGGTGAATTTGAAACCTTTATCGCAGTGCATAAAGCCGCCACGCGCACTAATGTTGTAATGGTTTACTATTTTCAAATGTCAAATAGGTAGTTAGTTCATCCCGCGCTGAGTGCCGGGTGGTTTTTATAATGTTTATTAGCGTAGGTAGGTACTGTACAGTCGACCACACGTCGCGCGTCTGTGGTAAGTGATAAATAACACTATAATCTTGAGCTGGCCCAACGTACGGAGTTTCATTAGAATAAGAGACCAGTTTACACTGGTTTTGTTTCCACTGACATGACGTGCGACCTACTGTACGTGTTTACGCGACTCGCAGGACAAACTGCATAAACGAAGTTGATAGGTAATAAAAAGGTACCGAGCGCCTGCGTAATATTTCAAAAAGGTTACAAAGTCCTAATAAAATCTCAATATGTATAATAAGAGCCTTTGCCTAGTCTTATAATATTTGTTATTTACTGCTGATATGTCCGGTTTCACTTATCGTACATCTAAATAGGTAAATGCCTAAATAAAAGCGCGTATTTCCTACGTGAGAGTTGAAAATTCAACAGTGCAATAATATTTAGGCGTTCATTTAGAAGTAAGCTATGTATCCCACAGCCACCACAACACAACAAATAATAATATTTACACTTTTTTACACTCGTACCATAGTGTAGAAATGTACAGTATGACCATTTCCTACAAAAATATTATTTATTATTTTCGGTAACGTTTAGGCACAAGCTCGTTTATGCGCAGTACACTACTTACTAAAAACACTGTATCAAATTATGACAAATAAATAAATAAAAACTACATATATTTAGCTAGTTTGGCTATACACACGTTATCCAAGGCATAACTTTATTCAGTGTTTATTGGCAAGAGGAAAAGTATTTAGAAATTACATTTATCAGACTGTTTTTAATCGTTTTTGAGTAAATAAATATATTATTATTGTAATATATTTATTACTAGCTGCGCCCCGCGGTTTCACCCGCATAAGTCTCGATCCCGTGGGAATATCGGGATAAAAAGTATCCTATATCCTTCTCCGGGTCAAAATCTATCCATATCCCAAATTTCACCCAAATCTGTTCATCCGCTTTAGCGTGATGCCGTGACCAAGGGAAAGAGGGATTCATTTTTATATATATAGATTATTACTATAGGATCTATGACATTTCTCGGGACCTTAGGGTCCCGGACCTTTGGAAGGCGTACGAGGGGCCGAAGCCAACTCGCAGAGCCCGTTAGACGTTTTGAATGAAATTATTATTTACATTTATTTCTTTTCAATACATGTTATTTACATTTTTAAATATTCTTATAAAAATCATTAAAAAAAAACATTTAAAAATATAAAAAATAGTGGCCCATCGGCATCAGGAACAGGGTCCAAGATGCCGGTGGTCAGGGCTCTAGAGAGAGGAACCTCCTCACTATACGTGCCGTGTCTAGAAGTACTGCTTTCTGAATCAGGCCCTTGATCCAGCCACGCAATCAGAGCCTCCTGAGGTGTTGGTCGAGGCTCTTCGCTATCAGGCCATTAACGGTAACGATTATCGGTACAATGATTGCAGAGTCCACATCCCACATGTCGACAACCTCGTGTGCTAAGTCAAGATACTTGATTTTTTTATCTTTCTCAGCTTTCACGAGATTTTCGTCATGAGGGACAGCGATATCGACAATCATTGCACGGCGCTCTCGTCGATCTATCACCACTATATCAGGCTTATTGGCTACAATAGTCCTGTCAGTGATGATAGATCGATCCCAGTACAATGTGGTGTGACCATTTTCGAGAACTGGGTCGGGCACATACCTGTAGTATGGTACTTCGGACTCTATAAGGTTGTACTGCAAGGCAAGTTGCTGGTGGATAATCCTAGCTACTAGATTGTGTCTATGCAAGTACTCGCCGTTAGCAAGACGAGAACAACCGGAAACAATATGTCGGATTGATTCACCGGGTTGGTGGCATGCCCGACAGATGTCAACCGTACCATCCTTGACAATGTATTTCCGATAATTATTCGTCATGATAACTTCATCCATAATCGCACAGACAAAACCTTCGGTTTCCCCGAAGAGGACGCCAAAACGCAGCCAGGATACAGATGTCAAAAAGTCTACATCAGGCCCGTGGAGGGCCCGGAAAAAGCGTCCGTGTAGTTCTTTGCCCTGCCATATTTCCTTACGATCGTTAGTATCAAGTACTGTAGGTTTGCGCCAGTTCTCTTTTGCCAAGGAGAGCGGGGTGAGGCCCTTGTCCACTGCGACCACATCTCGGTGCATACCCACGTTGGTTTGAAGGAAAAAATTAAATTATTATTATTCCTTTATTCCATTTAAATACTTATTAATTACATTTTTAAATATTAAAACATATAAAATATAAAAACATTTAAAAATATAAAAAATAGAATTCCGCCGGTGTCGGGAGCAGGGTCCAAGCTACCGGTGTTTAGGGCTGCAGAGACAGGAACCTCCTCACAATGCGGGCCGTATCGAGGAGTACTGCTTTCTGAATCAGGCGTTTGATCCAACCGTCTAACGAGAGCCTCGAGAGATGTTGATCGAGGCTTTTGGCCATCAGGCTGGGTACCGGCGGCGGCGAGGCGGAGCTGAGCGAGGAGTCCGGATGTGGTGGGCGTGCTAAACGTGCGGCCGATCTCGTCAACATTTAGTTCCAATTCTTCCAATTCCAGTTTTCCTTGTTTTTATTGGGGGTGACATCTGTCACGTCACCCCCGTTACGGCATTTTTTGATTTTTGTCTATTTCTTTACTCATTTTGATCTTTTTTATGTTTTATTATGATTTGTAGCCTTTTTAGATTGTTTTCGAGTTCTGATTTACCAAAAAAATTGCGTGTAAAATAAATATAACAATGGAAATTTGATGAAACTATTTTTGAGACGTGTTGACGTTTGTGTTGCCAGAGTAGTATTATAATCCTTTATTTCATTTAAATACATATAATTTATATTTTTAAATATTAAAACATATAAAATATAAAAACATTTAAAAATATAAAAAATAGTAGCCCACCGGTATCGGGAACAGGGTCCAAGCTACCGGCGGTCAGGGCTCCAGGGAGAGGAACCTTCTGACAATGCGAGCCGTGTCTAAGAGTACCGCTCTCTGGATCAAGCCCTTGATCCAGCTGCCCAACGAGAGCCTCCTTAGGTGTTGGTCGAGGCTCTTGGCGATTAAGCCATTGGCTGTCACGACTATCGGCACAATGATTGCTGAATCTACATGCCACATGTCGACAACCTCGCGAGCCAAGTCAAGATACTTGATTTGTTTATCTTTCTCAGCTTTCACGAGGTTCTCGTCATGCGGGACCGTTATGTCAATAATCATTGTGCGCCGCTCTCCTCGATCCACCACCACTATATCAGGCTTATTGGCAGCAATAGTTCTGTCAGTGATGATGGATCGATCCCAGTACAATGTGATATTTCCATTTTCGAGAACTGGGTCGGGCACATACCTGTAGTACGGCACTTCCGATTCCACAAGGCTGTATTTCAGAGCAAGTTGCTGGTGGATAATCCTGGCTACAAGGTTGTGTCTATGCAAGTACTCTTCATTAGCTAGACGAGAACACCCGGAGATAATATGTCGGATTGATTCTCCCGGACGGTGGCATGCCCGACAGATGTCAACCGTGCCGTCCTTCACAATGAATCTCCGGTAATTGTTCGTCATCATAACTTCGTCCATAATTGCACAGACAAAACCTTCGGTTTCCCCAAAGAGGTCACCAAAACGCAGCCAGGTTACGGACGCTGGTAAATCTACATCGGGCCCATGCACGGCCCGGAAGTAGCGTCCGTGAAGCTCCTTACTCTGCCATATCTCCATGCGATCTTTAGTGTCAAGCACTACAGGCTTGCGCCAGTTCTCTTTAGCCAAGGAGAGCGGGGTAAGGCCCTTGTCCACCACGACCACATCTCGATGCATCCCCACGTCGACTCCAAGGAAATATTCCCTGAGACTGCATATCTCGCGATTGTGGAGGGTCTTAGCGTTTAAAAAGCCTCGACCTCCACACTTTCGCGGGATATACAGTCTCATTACTGATGACCGTGGGTGATGCATTCGATATGCAGTCAGCAACGTACGGACCCTCCTATCCAAGGCGTCGAGTTCGGTCTGGGTCCATTTGAGTATGCCGAAAGAGTACATCAAAACCGGCATAACCCAACCGTTGAAGGCGCGCACCTTGTTTCCGCCTGATAGAAGACTATTTAATACTTTTTTCAGGCGGCCAAAGAAGCGCTCCTTCAACGATTGCTTCATGTCAGTAACATTGATGCCCAACGCTTCCGACATACCCAAATACTTATAGGTTTCGGATGCGGAGAGGGCTCTAAGGTTTATGGAATCCGAGAGTTGGGTTCCCACGGATTCCATAATCTCTCCTCGCTTTACATGCATGACCGCAGATTTGTCCACACCAAATTCCATCCTGATGGCGTTACTGAAAGTTTCAGTTACTTTCAGTAGCTCCATCAGTTGCAAATTGTTGGGGGCAAAGAGTTTTAGGTCGTCCATGTAGAGGAGGTGAGATATAACCTGACCACCTCTCCTCAACCGATAGCCAAGACCTGAATCCTCCAGCAGTGTGCTTAGAGGATTCAGAGCTAAGCAGAACCAGAGCGGACTCAAACTGTCGCCTTGAAATATGCCTCGCTCGATCCTTATCGGCTCGCTATTCCTCTGGATATTTCGACATCCTGGATAGCGAAGGACCGTCCTCTATTGCCCCATACACGACATCAGGAAAGTGCGCAGAGTTATATCTACTTTATACAACTCCAGCACCCTCATGAGCCATGTATGTGGCACCGAGTCATAGGCCTTCTTATAATCTATCCAGCATGTCGACAGATCCTTTCGGGAACGGCGAACCTGTTGGCTAATGGCCATATCAATGAGGAGTAGCTCCTTAGTACCGCGGGACCCGTTCCTACATCCATTTTGAGAGGCAGACATGATGGAGTTGGTGTCAATATGTTTGTTAATTTTAGCTCTCAAAATGGATGTAAGAACTTTATAGACCGTCGGTAAACACGTGATCGGTCTATAATTTTTGGGTTCCGCGGTGCTACCAGATTTATGGAGCAGGTGGGTAACTCCTGTCGTTAGAAACTGGGGTAGCGAACCAGACTCCAAAGCAGTCTGGTTCTGAGCCGCCAAGCGAGCATGCGATCTTACGAACCATTTGATCCAGAAGTTGTGCAGCCCGTCCGGCCCTGGAGACTTCCAGTTAGGCAACGGACGGACTGCACAACTGACGGACTGTAGTATTATTATTGTTATTATTATTATTATAATATTTATTTTTAATTATTATTCATTAGGTTCAAGTTAATCAATACCTACCTAATCTATCTATAACAAAAATACATCTATCTATAACAAAATTCAAAAATACACAATAGAAAAATAAAATAAAATAAACTTATATTAATCAATTCAAGTTGATCTACTGCATTGCTCTGTTATGTGACCCAACTTACTACCTACGCGAGGTCGTGAACTCATGAGCGGTGCGCTTGGCGCTCGCGTTTCCCGCGCATCGTAATTTGTTACGTATCGCTACTCGTTGCGGGGGCTGGGGTAAGCGTTGTATGCCTACTGCGCTCGGGCTCGGCCCGCCTTAATAAAACGGACAAATTAGATGATTAAGTTCTAGGCGTGAAATCAGTATACGATCGATTCAGCAAAAATAGCAAAAAAAAACCACCATAGAAAAGCGAGGATCCTCTGACCAGATGGGTGTTATACCTGGCGGGCAACTACCCGACGGCTGAAGTTGGAATCTTGTATATATGTTGATCGCGCGGTAAACTCTAATTGCGTGATGCAGGATTTGTGTGACGTCATGTCTTTGATGCTTAGTTTGTATGTGGCGGTGTAACCGCTACAGAGTCAATCCCTGCATCAGGTGGAGAGATAGCTCACTTCAACCTCACTTCACCCAAGTTTTCATGTAATACCCGAGCTTTTGAAGAATACACCTGACGGCTGAGCTTGTCATCGTGCGTGCTCTCGTAATGTAAAATCTAGGACGGGTTTTTGAAAGTTATCAGCTTAGAGACAGTGTTAACCTAACTAATATTACAAATGCGAAAGTAAGTTTGTTTATTTGTTTGTTACGCTTTCACACTAAAATGGCTAAACGGATTTGGATGAAATTTGGCACATGAGTAGACCAGGACCTGGGTTAGGTTAAAGTGTACACTTTATTCCGATATTCACACGGAATCAGACTTATCCGGGTGAAACCATGGGGCGCAGCTAGTTGAATAATAAGGCGATAAAACGAAACCATTACTTATGGATGCGTCATCGTGGGAAATCAAAATGTATACCTAGCGCCAATCATAACTATGATTAATTATTATCAAAACTTAGTTAGCGATAAACAAGTAGATTTAACTGGTTATTGTAATCTTTTTGCTGATACTGAAGCTTGTAATGTAAGTTTTACATGAATAGAACGTTCATACCGCGCGGGCTGGCAACATCGCATTTCTAGAGGATTTTTGTCATTATTTTATAAAATTTAAAACAAATGCTATATTTTTTTTCAGCCAAGACTATGTCGTTGGTATTTATAAGTATGTATTTATAACAGTTATTTTTGAAATTTACTCGTAAAAATTGAGGTATTGACAATTATTTTCTATTTGCAGCATTACGATTGAATATTTTTATTTAGTGTAGAGTAAATGTTAAAAATAATTACAACGATCTAGTACTTGGCTGAAAACAAAATGTACTTTGATTTAAATTTAATCAAATAAACACGAAATCCTTCTAGAAATTCGACGTTGCTAGCCCGCGTGGGATGAACGCTCTTAACAGGTAAATTACTGTTAATTTATTAAGTTCTCGAAATAGTAACAAAGCATACTTACATGAATAATATCAATACATTAAAAATAGCGAAGAAAATAACTAAATACTAATTTAGCGTATGAGAAAACAAAAACATGTTTTAGAAATCATTTTCGGGAATGATTTATTTTCATATATTTTCCTAAATAACTTTAAAATATTTTTTTTTAAATGATAAAATATATACTTGAGACCCTCACAGTAAGCCCTTTCATTTGATATGTCACACGGTACCTACAGTATGCAAAAAGGTTTTTCGAATTTTCTTACGTGTCTCCCAAAAGTGACGCCCATAATCAATATTCATTTATTTACGTAAAACGTCTGTTTTTCAGTCACAGAAATGTATATGTGTACGAAATTTCAACTTAATCGGTCCATTAGTTTCGGAGAAAATTGGCTGTGACAGACGGACAGACAGACATGAGTGATCCTATTAGGGTTCCGTTTGTTCATTCGGATATACGGAACCCTAAAAAAGCAACTAAATATAGAATTGTACTATATAATCTATACAAAAAGAAAACATAAGCTTCAATAAAGACGATCAAAAACAACTTTCATTACGTTATAAATATCTCAATCATTTATATATATCATTTAACAACAGACATTATACAAAATAAAAACATTGATTAACAGTACATACGTACACTATCCTATCACTAATCAGTAAACACTTGTAGCATTAATTGTTTAAAAATAATTAACCATTGACTTCATAGGCGATAATGTTAAACACAATTTGTCACAATTTATTTATCAACAAAGAAGGACTAATATTAGATGTATTTCTAAACTTGCAGTCATTTTTTTCCTGCCTTGGGGTACTCCAAGCACAGTTTGGTTTTCTTCCATACATCTTTATCAAGCATCATCGAAGTATTTACTTTCTTCCTTGCTATATCATCTTACACACAATTAATCTATCTTTTCTTTTGTCTGCCTCTTTTTTATAACTATTTCTTAACTTAGCAACATCTTAAAGTTATTAGCGACCGAGACTGAACACAAAAAAAAATCGATTTCAGTGAAGCGTTCGAGATCAATAGCCTGAAGAATTACTTGATCTAGAGACGGAAGTTTTTGTAATAGTTTATCTGGCAAGAAATGGCTGTCGCCCTGAAGTTTTTAATAAATGGAAAAACGGGATGGGGAACTGACGAAATACTAAGACCATAGGTGATTATGAATAAGCTAATGATAAAAAATTACCATACTATTTATTTTAAACATAAAATAGTCTTTATCCACAATTTCTAATAAAAACCAGTCCATAACTGTAATTAACGAATTAAACGAGATAAATGCCACAATGCCAAAAATGTGAATTTCGTGTTTATGTAGGCACTAAAATAACTCTCCGATGTAATTGTTCTTGAGTAGGTAATGAGTAGATGCAGAAAAATAGTAATTACCCCAGTTGACTTGTTTAATGGAATAATGACTTATTGCTTCTTCATTTGCCTTCCTAGACTGGACAGGTCGTATGAAAATGTATGAATCAAAGAGACCAATGACGCAAATATTCCAATCTTATTGGTCGTTATAAGTTAGAGCCGTTTGGGGTTGATGCACAAGGGCCCTGGTGGGGTCCGAGTACCCACTTAGTTTTTCCAGGCTATTGCCAAGCGGTTGGTGGACTCTTCACGTGACCAGAGGGCTGGCCTATTTTTTGCCCAAAGAATCAGCAGTGCCCTACAACGTGGTAATGTTGCCAGCTTTGTCACTTTTTCTGTTGACAGCGATGTGGACGATTTTTTTGATTTCCCATGAGTCTTTCCCCTTTTTTTTAAATATGATGTTCATATTATTTTAAGACTGTTAGCTTTTAAACAAATAATGAATAACAGTGGGTGAATAACAGTTTCAGTAGAATTATGTATACATAATTCTATTGAAACTGTTATTCACCTTGAAGACTAAATTACAGATTGTCAAAAACAAAAATACATAAATGCATAATTTATTGTATCCGGTTTCCTAATGAAAATAATATAATTCGCAATCTGTCCTTGACCAATGGACGAGACGGATGAACGGACTCGTCAAAAGTGATTGTCAACGTCAAGATCTCGAAAACCGATCATGATAACGATCTATGCTACTTGTAGATCACTGAGCATTGCTACAAGGAGATTGTGCCCGAAGACTTCAAAATTATGGGCTTGATCAATAAACTTAGCCTCAAGTAATAATGACGAATGCCCAGAGCGTAGAAGTATTGCGGTTAAGATGATGATGACGAAAGATGTGATGTGGCTGAAAAGGCGATGACTTCAGAGATAACAGAAAATAGAGATGTATGGAAAGGAGAAAGGTGTGCCGACAGTAAATTAATCGGAATATGTGTAGCAGGGTAATGAAACAATAAAGATTATCAAAAGTTATGTTTAAGCTCTATGTAATAGAGGGTGAGCCCATTGCCATCAACCGCGAACATAATCAGTCTTCGGGCGTTACTGATAAATTCCTGATTCCCGGGGAATCGAAGACAAGACCGCATGCGCATGAGGCACAAGATCGTCAAAATCCTTCTTATCAGAAACCAATTAACTAAAAAAAACAGAAAACACGACAAAGGCAAGTACTTGTTCTAATGAACCTGTACTTGCAAAATGAAATGCGAGAGAATTTCATAACGTCGCATAATTAGGAGCAGACTAATATGTAGTGATGTACACATTAGTGTGCTCCTAATTATATAGACTATCAAGTCCGCAGTACTTTTTGAATCCTCGCATGTGTGACCTTTGCTCTACTTAAAATTAAATCTGTTTACAAATCTAATGAGACTTTATGTTAGTGATAAAAATATTGACAAACGTTACATATTTAACTGCTTTTGGAGCAAACATTTTGGTCGTTAGTATTGTTTTTAGGAAACTTTTTAACGCAGTTCAATCTTGATATTTGACTAATGTAATGCATAAACGCAAATTTAATGTGTTTAGAATAACAATAGGTAATTTCATTTTCATCTCACACCAGGAAAAATAACTCGAATAATAACTCGTCATAGCTACCTTATTGTAATGTCTAAATCATTTATTAATTTTGAAGCATGCTATTTTATCGCGGTTGCATCGTATAGTTGTCCTATGTAAATGTGCAGTATCTAAAGTCTTCATCATCCAAGCATCAAGTATCTTAAATCATACTTTGAATTGCACTTGAATATATCAGTTTTAATCAATTTTTTTGCTTGTAAGTGTCCTTTACAAGCAGCGAACCAGAAACGCAAAATGTATTTAAATACAATGTGGTCGCATTTCTTGCTAATTTTCAAAATGGGTCAGGCTGGTGGTCGATGACGCTACTTACAAATAACGTGTTACAAACTGTAATTACCAATGAGTAGTTAGAATGTGCCATCACTAGTATTAAAAATATGGCCCTAACATCATTTGAGTAGCGTCATCGTGGAGGACGAGTCTGGGTAAAGAAAAATGTCAAGTAAAGAAAATCATAAACTCACCGACTTCATCAGCATTCACCAACTTAGAAGCGATTGATCGTAGAGAAGTAGCACCAGCTGAACTGAACATGTCCAGCACTGGGCCCAAGAAGTAGATAGTCCTGGAAGGAGCAAGCGCGTACACCACGCTCGCAGCTATCCTACTCAGGCAGGCTATCACGCCGATGATGCTGTCCTCAATTTTCCATCTTTTGCTGAACAAATATATTGTTATGAAGGAACCTGTACAAAGAAATTGCGAAATAGAATATACTGCTTTTAATTCGAGAGTGATTTTAACAAATTTGCCATATTATCTGACAATACAATAAAGGAATGAGTCACCCACCATCCAATGCAAGTCAAAACTTAAATATTTTTTACACACGGGTGACCCACGGATACTTAAAATAACTGGATAGGAACTTACATAGTTAAAAATATTGTAAAAAAATCTGTTCATGTTTAACAAAACGGAATCGCTACCTTGATGAGCCTAAACATAAAAAGTTTCCTATGATATTGAGTAAAATATTATCAAATATCACATTTGTGGAAATTACCCTACGTTTTTATAAAACAGCATTGTATTGTCTTTGTATTGTGTTTTACCTACTTGTCCTGCAATTTCTGTCATAACACGTCCGATGACGTAACTGAATAACGCTTTATTTTAAACAATATTTCATTATCAGATACAATATATGGTGATAAAGTTATATTTATCGCAGAACTGGTCCACGACAAAGTGACTTCATCTATGGAAGAATCCTTTTAATAAATGTTTAATATTCTTCTCTTGATAATAGAATCAGATGAAGTGAGTCAAATTTCACGATTCCTTGCGTGTCCTAACTTTTAAAGATTACTGCTGTTGTTATTTTGTAAATCAAAATATTAGCGAATCGACGCAAGATTACTTTACTAATCCAAGATGTATTTAATCTTCTACAAACCGAGGGTATTAATACTTCATTGCTATGCTAAAATGTCGGTTACCCAGCCTCTGTTGTTTGTGATCTATTCCAAGATATTCCATGCCATTTCGCTATCATTTAATTGTAAGCATTTCTAATGTTTGTCTCACTTTGTTTACCGAGTTCTGAGCTGACAGTTTGAAGATAGACGGCGGTTGTTTTGAGGTCGAACCAGTGCTAGACAGAAGAAGACAAATTACTTGTAAAGCTACGTTTACATTGTGTAAATATACTCTATAAGATTTACTAGCTACCAAGATTGATACTCGCGATTTAACGGACAGCTGTCGAAATGCCTAAATACAGAAGCTCTATCAGCTGAAACTGAGATTGGAGTACCTAATACATTCAGAAACATCAGCATTGATAACTAACTCAAAAAGCCAACTACTATCAATGGCTGGCCCGTCAATCATTTGCTCCTAGTTGAATCACACAACTCGTACTAAGTTCACTCGTCCCATGTCAACGAGGCATAGAACTGTCATGTCGGAGCTAGGTACATAAGACAGACTATATAGGCAAGGAGGCTACAACAGAATTAGTTAATTAATATTTAGGATCTTTTTATACTAAGAAGGTTTTTTTCTATATTTTCCATTTCAGAGCAGTTTTCTCCCACATTTTTCAAATTATATTAAGAACTGATGATAATGCTGCGGTGTTATCTATTGGGTATTTTCAAACCGAACTAAATAAACCCGTGAAAACATATAGCTGTAAGATGAGTTAGAAATAGATTGTGACACAGACAGGTCAAGAAGATACGAGGTTAAAGTAATAAACTTGACCTAATTACGGCAGGAGTATCTAATTTTCAAAAACTCGTATGAATTGGCTGGCCTCTACTTTAAAGAATGGAGTGGTTTTTCCATCGGTCTTTTTATGGCGCGCGATTATTCAATATTTCCTCTTATATTTGTTTATCGGATTTTCTTGTATTTTATACGCTAGATGTGAGTGTGAACTGTGAAATTTGATTTACTTGCGGTGATTCGATTCGTTGCGGATTGCGGTGGGAAAACACTGTTTACACTTTTTAATCTACTCGATTAATTTACTATTCTACACGTGAGCTTACCGACTTTTATTATTATTTAAAAATAATATTTTATTTTTAGCAGCATTCGATTTAGATTACACGGAAATAAATACCTAGATAATTTTATAATTTAAGGAAATAACAGCGATACGCATTTATTAAAATAAATAATTATTATGATTGTAAAATGTTATCTTATTTATTAAAATGTTATGTTATATGGTAACGCAAAAGACGTTTAGAATATTACCGAACTACTAATTTGTTTATTTATGTAGGTATCATTAAAGTACCTTTTATTTAAGTGCTAAACATGATTCTCTATTTTAAATTAAATAACCAGTTTTTACTGATAGATTGTTATTCGATATTGTTGCTGGAAAATTCGATACATGTTTTATTTTCGATAAAAAAATAAAAAAAAACTAAGTTCGAGTTTGTACTTTTATAGTTAATGGCATCTCAAACATTTTTAGGCTATCGTTGATGTTGTGTGTTCTGTGACGTTTTTATTTAATTTGTACCTACTCATTCGTTTATTTCAATTGCATAGACCTTTTATTTTATTCTGTTGTAGTATTGTGAAATATTTTAGTTTATGAAATGTGGGTTAAGCCAGAATTGATTAAAAAAAAATAGTTTTTTTTTTTTGTATTTGATGGAAAATGGAATTTCATTAGTGTCAAATCGATCAATACGGGCTTCAATTTAAAAGCCATCGCAAAGTTACCACAATGTCAATATACATGTCATAATAAACCGCAGCAGACAATGTGTTAAAATATATAAAGATTACGTACTGTACGTTTAATTTACGGTACAATGCAAAGGTCTCGTAGGTTAAGGTTATTAGTGTAAATTATATTTTCAATCTGTTTATATTCGTTTTAGTTATTATAATTGAGCGTAATGATAAAAAAACAATTTATCAACATTTTTGTTAACATAAATTAACATCAGGCTAAAAAAAAAACTATTTTTTTTCTCAATACCTATAGTTTTTTAACTTTATCACATTTAGATAGGTTAGTATTTTTTTTTTTTTAGAAATACCTTACGTCTTTTTTTTGTAACTACTGATAATTACATCGTAATTTTCTTATCTATGAAACTACGCAATAACGTTACTTAAAAATATTTCAGAACTAAGTACCTTCTTGAAATCGCACGCTGTCATAATATTTATTTTACACTTTATCTTTTCATTTAATTAATCTTTTTCACCGTGTATTTTTCCTGAAAAAGATTGTTTTATGGTTTTTCTGTTGATTAATTATATTTGGTTGATACATAAAAATCTCTGCGTATTTGTTTTTTTATAAGGCAACGTGGAATTCTTGTTTGATCAGATTGAGTGTGCTGATATTACTCAAGATTGTAATTGAGTTTAATAAAATTCTTTCCACTAACCGATGTAGCAAAAACTTGGCAAAGAGCTACGTTTTAAATTGAAATGGTATTAGTTTTTTTTTAGAGGTACTAAATATTTAAAATCTTTTATACCATTGCAGAATAGCTCAATCACATACTAAATAAAAAAACCTATAAGAAAAACACGTGTATATAACCCATGTGATCTCTCTTCGTACATCAGTCAATAGAAAGATGTATGCACCGTGTGTGCAACAGAATTTATAGCCCTTCCCACATCGACGTGTCGCTCTGCGCAGTAGATTCATGGTCACTCTATGTTTACATGACGTCATCCACCATTTACGTCATATGATAGTTTTTAGCAGTTTTTTTTTTCTTGCAGTTTTTGAATGATGCCAATTTGCCGAAACAAACGACGATTGATGACGTCATTAAAAAAATGAAATTTCTCAATTATTGGTGAAACAAAGTCATCAATATTACGCTGTATTTTGAAATATGTATTTAGCACGGTTATTGATAAGTAGTCGGAAGTTTATTATTTGCTGCGTTTTCGGGATATACAAATGCGTTCGATTTTTTTGTTTTCTCTTACTTTATCAATAGTGGACTAAACACGTGCTATTCTTCTTTAAATATAAATTTGAATTATAGCAAAAGAACTGAATGATACCTAAAATGACTATGACTGCCAAACTTAATGTTTACATTACTTTGTAATACAAACACTGCTATCTAGAATATGGCAAGGATTATCTTATTAAGATTGCAAAGCGACTATTTACTGAAAGAACTGAAAACGTAGAAATCTTCTAGCCGAAACAAAAACAAAATGTGCAGTGAAGCAGGTTTTGATAGCAAAATAATCACGTACAGATTTCCCAGAAAAAGTATGCACTTCGGTAATCATCGTCTATTTTCGGAAATACGAAGATGCGGTGATAAAATCTTGTATGGAGTAGTTACAACCATGGAAGTACTATTTTGTAGTGTACAAAACCAGAGGTATGCAGGCTACTTGCAAATTCAAAAAAGTTTTCATCACTTTTGAGTGACAAATTTACCATCGGAGTAGGTAACCCAACAGAGAGAAAGCTTCATACAAATGCGCAATGATAAAGTGCACTACCAAAAAGCGCAACAGTGTATACTTTTTAAGCTTCGCCTCTTTGGGGTATTACTCTGTGGCGCGACTTGCATGCTAATTCGGAATCACGAAGATTACCGAAGCGCATACCTTTTCTGGTTTACCTGTATCTATCATTAAAATTTTACCACGGTATACTTAGTAATAAAAACAGAGCTTACCAACGCTCCCAACAAGGACGGAGTAAGTGAGGAATAAGCTGTAGTCCACCTCGGTGAACTTGAACTTGTACCGAGTGAACCAGTACGTCATCTGCGCCTCACCTTTATCCCAAACGAAACAGGTATTAGTCAATCAGCCACCGAGCGACGGCAATCTGTAAACATCACCTGTAATAGGCTCTGTTCTAGCCGTATTTGGGAAAATTGGAGGAATATTTAAGGGGTAATTGGATGAACACATTGGGAAAGGAAGTAGATATATTTGTGCACGTTGAGGATACAGTTGAAAAAAATAAAGGAATACATAAAGACGTAGGAGATACACGGAAAATTTTGAGGAATAGGAACGTTGAAAATACGGAAGAAAAATTTTGGAGAACACAATGGGGAAGTTGGAGGAACACGGGTAGATGTTAGAGGAACACTGATGGACACTGAAGAAATATATGATGGACACTGAAGAAATATATGGGAAAATATGAGAATAGCAGCTGCTTCTAATGGCAATTGGTAAACATATGTCTATTGATGATTAGCTAAATGAATTTCTGCTTGTTATTGTTTTATTAGAAAAATAAAACAATAGCAAGGGGGATTAATGGGAGATTGGTTGAGGTATTCCTTAAGAATATTAAAAAGGTAACCAGGAGGATTCATCTAGTGTTGCTGTCACTCAGGGAGTATATTTATAATCTGCGTTTTCAACAATTTCAGCATTATCAAACATGTTTAAACCATAAACCATTAGCAATATTTTTACTATCCAAATCATATACTATTAAATGAGGAATATTTGTATATATATACGTTTGTAATCACGTTCTCGAAAACGGCTCTATCGATTTCGATGCAAGTTAAATATAGGGGTTTACGAGGGCGAAAAATCGATCTAGCAAGGTCTCATATCTGGGAAAATTCGTTTTCTCCGTATTTTACCTAACCAGAGCTCGGTCGTGCAAAGTTTAGAACAAGATGGCTACCTTCAAATAATGATATGGCAACATGGAATCAGTATGTATAATACTATACATGGAATTAGTATGAACTATCTTATACTATTAAACTCTTTTGTATTATTTAATTTATTATTATTACTTCTTGTTTTTAATTTTAATATATTTTCTGAAATTGCGTTTTTAATTTTCTTACTTTTAATGTTGTTGTCCTGTGCGTGTCCCAAATAAAAAAAAAACTTTTTTTCTTTTCTTTCTTTCTTTTCTTTCTTTTTTAAAATAAGCATTCTCTATTTTCACCAAAGCGGAGCTCGCTCGGCCAGGTACTATTATATTATATCACAATGTACTATTAGGTAATATAACGTCATAAATTAAATTGACTGTGTCGATATGTAATAGAATTGTCACGGGCATTTTATTTTTATCGTCTCTTTGTTTGCAAATACCGTATCAATCGAATACGTATTATTTTTATGTCATCAGATAAGTACAACATACATACATCTATAAACTCACGCCTTCGTCCTATGGGGTAAGCAAAAACTACAGAACGCCTGTGACGATCCTTACAATACTCATTGTGCTTCGTTTACGTTCGGATAAGTACAGTCAAGGAATATAAGTTCAACATCTGTTAATTTTTACTTGTTATTTTTCCGATTTCGTTATTGTAAACATTTTGAATGAAAATAACAGTTCCAAAAGGTAACATGCGCCAACTATGTGGGAAAGGAATTTGTTTGAAAATTGTTGTTATTGAGGTAAGCCTCAATCAATCTGCCTAGCCTTTTCCCATCTAGGTTGGGTTTCAGTCTTACCGGATGCAGCTGAATACCCATATTTTACATGGAGCGACTGCCTATCTGAACTCCACAACCCAGTAACTAGGTAATACGATATCCCTTGGTAAGAATGGTTGTCAGACTTTCGGGCTTCTGGCGCCCCGTAACGACTGCCAAAAATTCACGAATGACAGCCGGGGCCTTCCAAGGCGCGGAGGAGTCTCGGTATGTAGAAATGGTCACCCATCCACTAACCAACCTCGGCAAGCGTAGTGTTAGTACTTAGCCATGAGCTCCTCCTTGACCTTACCTAAGACTAAAAATAGACTATATTTCAATATTTTGAGTAGTACTCAAACCTGGTAGAGATGAGCGAAAATAGAAAATACAGCCTGCAGTGGATTAATAAGCTATGGTTGACGATTTGACATCCTTAGGCCTTAGCACCACCCTCTACATCACACCCTAAGGTTGACTGGTAAGAAAATCTCTCTGGCATTAAGTCCGTAACAAATTAATTTCATATCTATTAATTGATGCAAAAAATAATACTTTGTACAGTATTTTCATACTTGAGCATAAAGTTTAAAAAAAAAAAATACTAACCGCACTATGCGCTAAACTTATTTAAAACATCATTCTATCTCTGTCATTTTCAAACGATTGATAGAAACGGAAGGATGTTTAAAATACGTTTAGCGCTAAACACATGCAGTGATTTGTGGTGCAAGCGAGCCTCAATATTTTATTTCTTAAATCTTTTATTGCAAGAAATTTGAAGAAAATAGTTCACTTATCAAAAATTAACTTAAGATGTTAAGTTTATCAGCACAAAAATCAGATTATAGAACCTATAATTAATAAGTCTCACACCAACTTTGCCCTAAGGCTCTTTAAGATGTAGGATTAGCGAAAAAGTTTTGGATTACGCGGTCTGAACTACCAGAGATTATTTCAAAGCCCGGCTTGAGATTTTGCAAAGAGATAAGAGTAGATTTCATCATAAATAGTAGCCCGTTTCGTAAAATTGGTGGGCCTCCTTAAAACCAGATTAAGTAGTCAAGAGGGTAAAAGTGGCCTTTCGCATTCTTTAACACTCTCGAACTCCACCAATTTTCGTTGAACTTACACCATGCCCCAATACATATTGAAATTAAACCCTCCGGGAGGGTTACCAGCATTACGTATACGCTAAAGTTAACCATCGCGGACCGGCAACGGCTTCAGGTTTAAAACTGTTTTATAAAACACTATAAAATGAAGTAGAAATAGTGTTTTCAGGGGATCTTTAAAATATTTTGTGAATATTTTCAAACGTGAAAACAAAATTTAATGCTTGAATTTTAAAACCAACGCATATAATAATAAATCTTATTAAAATATACATCAGACTTTATTTTCACGGTTTATAATGCTGTATTCGCTAAGAAAAAACTACATTTAAAATAAGACCTCCACGAGGGCTCCCGGCATCCCATATGCTATTAGGTGAACCCCCCAGGAGGGCTCCCGGCACTGAACTTGTTAACATAGGTAGGCAGTTTTAACTTCTTAGCTTTTATTAATTACTAAGTACATTTGACAAATATTAAATACAATGTACAACTATTAAAAAGGAAAAAATAAATAAAGGGAAAAGTTCTTTAGGCATAAAAAAATTCGTTCGCATCGCTGTCAATGTGAAAAGTGCCCAAAAGGTTGGCAGCGCAGCCACGTTCGTTGGCAATGCTGATTATTTGACCTAAAAATTGGCCAACCTAAAAATTGGCCAACCAACAATTTTTCCAGAGAGCCGCTCTGGCAGCGTCTTTAGACGGCAGTACCTACTAATAAAATTTGTGACGTCGAAAGTACGTTGAGCGTAGGTAATTGTTCTGTCACGGACCGCCGTTAAAGCCGTCAGTTTCTAAACGTCATTTGTGTCGTATTGCGAGTAAACGGTGTTACGTTTGGTATGTATGGAAAATGTTGACAATGCGGCCGCCGAGACGTCTGCGTACTCTGTTTTTCTACAATATCTGTAGTGTCAGTCTATATTTCTAAAATTTTGCCAAAACTTCAGATTTTATCCATTTAAATTGAGTGTGTTGTGTTCTTATTCTCAGTAGCAGCCCGGATAACTGTCGAAATGTGGGTGTACTATAGCCACGGGTACGCTTCTGCCCAACCCTTCGAGGGAAGAAGGCGTGATGCTATGTTATGTTATATTAAATTGAGTGTTCGCTACTTTAGCAGCTAGGTAGGATGGTTTGGATCAATGACCCCTATAAGGTTGCTCCATGTCAACCACAAAATGTCAACACACGATATTGGCTAGATGAAATGATGACGTAAATCACAAAGCACAATGTTGTACTTGGATTTTTTTCTTCTCCCATGTCAAAAGTAGGTAACTCTAAAATGGCAAAACTGATTGAATTGTTAGATCAGCAACATCATATTCTTTAAATTTAACAAAGAGAATTTTACGCCTAAATTCTACATTAGTGCTAACACCTACTTTTTTTTAATAGGTGTTACCTAACTTAAGTACGAATTTATAAGTAAGATTTTATGTATTTCTGGTAACTATTGTTGTGTGTGTATGTATTATTAAGAAAAAAAAATACGTTTATTTTCGGTAAACATGACGCAAAGAAAGAACAAAACACGAAAATTACAATTTGGGGGAAAATATGCGTCATATCCACGCAAAACGACCATCGTTCAGCATAATGCTGCGACGCTATGCGAGACAAAGCCCCAGCGCTGGTTTTAGCGACAGCCGAAAGTATGCCACAGTATAATTACATGCAATATGCATGACTATTGAGATTACGATAGCCAGTGCATTACCTACAGTATTGTGGAAGACTGAGACGCGAATGAAAAAGATGAGGTGGCATATTAGAGTGTCGAGAGCATCTAAAAAGGAATCTATCGTTTTAGCTACGATGCACAGTCGAACAGTCTATTTAGCACAAGTTGACAAGACGCTATTAAAGGTCAAAGTTGATCAAGATATTTATATTTTTATTACTTTTTTTAAATAAGTAGTAAGTAAACCTTTGATCTTTATGATCTGACTGCCTCCATGGTCTAATGGTCGCAAGCGCTACCACTGAGCATGAGGTCCTAGGTTCGATTCCCAGGTCGAGCAAAGTGTTATTGGGTTTTTCTATCTGAAATTTCTCAGTAGCAGCCCGGAGTCTGGATTTGTGCCCGGTTGATGGCAATAGGCTCGCCCCCTATTACATGGGACTTAAAACATAACTGGTGAAATGTGGGTGAACCTGCTACAAGGACACCCCTGCCCAACCCTTCGGGGAAACAAGGCGTGATGTTATGTTATGTAAACCTTTGATGGGTCAGAATGTCACCAAGGAAGGCCAAGGCAACGCTGACGTGATGACTTAGATGCTTTAACTACCTCTGTGGTCTAGTGGTAAGACCACCTGTCTTAACCCCAGTGTTCCCGGGTTCGATTCTCAGCGGGGGCAAAATTTTATGCTCGGTTTGGTTGGTGGTAGGGCTTGTTCTAAGTCCGCCTGGCTAGCTATCACCATATTATCTAAATCTGTCGCCATAACAACAATGTTAACAGCATCGTTGTGTTTCGGCAGTTAGAGGTAAGATAGCCAGTTCCTCTGTGGTTGAGGATTCCGGGTGAAGCTCGCTTCCATCTTCGGCCTGATCATCACTTACTCTACTACTCACATCAAGTGGTTTAAAAAAAAAGATGTGTTGCGATGCGATGCGATGGCAACACACAAGGAACTGTGGAAAGTATTATCAGTGGGACAACACAGGTAGATAAAAAGTATCTTTTATAGTTAATTTGCTTATACTCAATGTGGTGCATTCAAGGCCGTTGATCGTCAAATCAAAATCAAATCATTTTGTTACTCTATAGAGGTATGAGGAACAGTGTGGAAAGTTCACTCACCTTCTATAGAAAAAGTGAGGAACCTCCGACCAGACGGGTACCGTGTCTGGCGGGCAATTTCCCAACGATTCAAGTCGAGAAGTCATATTTATGCTGATCGCGCGGTAAACACTGCTTGCGGGATGCAGAATTTCGCGTGAAATCAGTGTAATGCGTAGTTCGCATGTGGCGATTAGGTATTTTCGTCTCAAAGAGATTTGGTGTATACAGAGCAATGTCAAGCCATTTTCCAGTTGCCAGCGGAACTGGAAAATGGCCTGACGTAATTGCAAATTCTTTTGGCATTGCCTTTTTTGTTTTTGACATTTGGAGAACCGGAACAACTGATAAATTATTTGGAACATTGTACTGTGCTACTTTCATAGTGAAAATAAGTCATTTTTTTATATCTTTAGGTCAAACTATTATCATTGTTGTAATGACTATGAGATTATGCCAAGTTCGCCGTTTGAATTTACAGTACCAACTACGATAGAAAAATATACATTAGCAAAATATAAGAATGTCGAGATAAGGAGATTTTATTTTAACTTTTTTTTTAATAGGCTGAATATAGTTACTTGGGTGATAAAAATTAAATTATACTATTATTTTATTCATGACATAAAAATACATTTTGCAACTTTTGTTACCTTTTAATAAAGTGCAAAGTGGGTAACCTGTTCAACCATTAGCTTTTAAAGTGGGTATTCAAACATACTGGAGAGTTATTTCTAAGAACTGTTTTTAATAGCAAACGTGTCTTCAGAATGAGCCTTGGCCCGTATGTCCTACAGAACATGTGTTCTTATAAATAGGGAAAAACAACTTTTTGAATAAAATTCAATCGACTGCGAAATATTTAAGTATTCATAATTAAGTATCAGATTGCATTTTATTACCACTCTGGTTTTCCCAACTTTATCATCACACGATTCACACACACTAAATTTATGACATATGCCACAAGTTTGTCGCTCTCTTTTTTTATTTAAAATGGTGTCAATAGAGTTTCTAAACCTTCACTATAGGAACCTACTGCGCTTTGGAATGGGCAACTAGCTTCATCTTTCTAACTGACCGAATCCGTTGACAATTCAAAAGTGCCTTTTTTGGGTGGGAAATTATCAAATAACTTCTCCCGCTCTGGGCGGAGCGGGAGAGCGTGTCTGACTCTTACTGACTAAAACCCACCCGTGTTCCTTCGATTGCCCTGTTCCGAGGGGTCACGATCTCCCTTTCGGAATTCAAAAGTGCCTGTAAATCATGGTTTTATTAAAATAAATGCTTTGAGTTTTTTTCTTTATTTTTCTCTCTTGTGTTCTCATACACTATTGTTTACATTTCTTTCTCATTTCTCCTTTCGTAGGTCTGCTGGAAGAAATTTCTTAAGAAATAAGCAGTAACTTTGTACTCAACATTATAATTATGTCGTATCTATACCGTATTTTACTGTGTGTCACAGTTAATTGCGCGTTATCAAGAAGATAAACGGAAATATTTTAAAATATATGAAAGGAATAATGACATTTATTTGCATAATCTCATACATGACACGTATAGTATTACGTGAGCGACGTGAACTTACTCGAAATCTATGAAATGTTATCGAAGATAGGTCACGTCACGTCAACCGTTTAGCGCGTGCGACTTACAATGCGATTGTTTTTACACACACTTAACAGCACAACATAACATTACGCCTATTCCTCGAAGGGTTAGGCAGGGTTGTACATAAGCCGTAATTATAGTTATAAGGGAGAGATAAATAAATAAAGTACACGCACATTTGGCCACTATGTTGAAGTCCCTTCATTTTTAATTATTTTTACCTATTGTGGTATAGTAATTTTATTCTAGGTGCATCGTCTTCACATATAATTTTAGTTTAGTTTATTTATTTGTGTAAACTTGGTGTACATACATTGCATGCAAGATATTAAATACAGAAATGTTCTATTATGTTCAGCGGCGTATCGTGGCTTACAAATTGCTAAGAAGATGGGTGCACAAACCGCGACTATATTTATCAAAATTACATTATAAAATTACTTATTAAATAAGGATTACTTACTATACGTTAAAAAAATTATTATGTTTATTTAATCATCATTTTATACATTAATTTACATGGTGTAGGTACAATTAATTGTTGGGTGAATCGCTACTCTCCTAGCTAGATCACTGAGTAATCTGTATTTAGGAGAGACTATAATTATTTAACTAATGTACGTATACAAACTATTATAAAATATTTTAAAAGAGTAACGGTGGAGTTTCTTGCCCATTCTTCTCCATACGAAAACTACCTTTTGGAGGGGCGACTAGAGTCAATTCTATTATTTTGTAAATTTTGACGTTCAAAAGTTCCATACATAGGCCTATTTGAAATAAATGATTTGACTTTGACTTCCCAAGTAATAGGGGGCGAGCTTAATTTTGTTCACGACAGATTTTTTTTTTTTGAATAGCCTTGCTACTTGTAGAAGATTACAAAGACACGTTTGAAAATGTAAAAAACCTACTTGGTTCTTCGAGATGAGAAAGATCTACACAAATATTTATACATGAAGAAGTCTTTTTTTAACGAAAAAGATGAGTTAAAATTTGTGTTGAAATATAGAAGTTTCAATGCTCATAACTTTGGAAGTTTGTTTTTTCAAATTTGCTTCCATACGGACCTAGATAATGACAAGACAAATTGATATAATTTTAAATTTTTAACGGACACCGTCAGACAGACGAGTTATCACCAAACAACGTTTGTATGGAAGAATGACCGGGAAGTGTAACCTTAAGCGACGTTTACCCGAAACTTATAAACTAAGCGACTACACAGTAGGGGCATCCCCTGTGGGCTACAGACCTCGGCTTAAGGCATCGCTGGGAGGACAGCAAGGTTAGGCTGGATCGGATCATGATTAAATAAGGACGAATTTAAAGCTAAAAGCTCAGCGGCGCGGACTGGCTCGAGCAAGGCTCGGGGCGGACATGAACAGGGGCGTCGCGGCGATCCTCAGCGTTGGTCCCGGCTGTCATTTGTGTATCTTTAACAGCAATCGTATTACCCAGTAACTGGATCCCCCTTGGTAAGTCTGGTTGTCAGAGTTTCGGGCTTCTGACGACCCGTAACGACTGTTAGAGATACACAAATGACAGCCGGGACCAACGGCGAGGCACGGAGGAGTTTCGGTATGTAAAGATGGTCACCTATCCACGGACCAACCCCGGCAAGCGTAGCTGAACCTGATAGATTAGCCCGTGTGGCTGTTATTACTTAGCCACGAGCTCCTCGGATCGGAACTACTGATACGATTTCGAAAATTCTTTCACTAATGGGAAGCTACAGTATTGTTGAATGTCATGGGATTATATTTTGTGTTAAAACAAGAAATTGTCGCAGGAAGAAGCTAGTGTAGGTATAATAAAGTTAAATTGAAACTCTCTCACTTAGTTCTGCTTGCCGATAAACAAAGCATTAGATTATAGGTACTTAATTCAGCTAGCAACGTAAACTAATCTGCCAGCCAATCGGTACACTTGCCACCGGTAAATCCCCGACACAGCCCCGACACTTTAACTTTTGTAAAGTGTAACGGTCAAGCTCCGCGGTTTGACATTGACGTCATTTCACGTCACTGGTTCGGTGATATCGGGGCTTGACGGTATTTGCGGCACTACCATGACTCCAATTTGGAGTCAATTGGAGTCAAACCGGGCCTTAGCGGTTAATCAAACTATGTTAGTAGTTAAATGCATTAAGTATTAGCATTTATATTGTTTGGTGCGTTTGTACCTGCATTAAATAAACATTTGAAAATGGCAATTTACATTTTATAATAGCCACCATAATTTAATATACAACAACAGTAGAATGCCTACGACAATAAGCCCAATGCGTCACAAATGGTTAGGTATACTCTACCAGTTGAGGTAGGTACTTGGTACATTAGGTCACTCTACCAATGTAAATGCACCATGGCCGACTAAAACTACAAAAACTGACCAAGTGCATGTCGGACCACGCACAATGAAGGATTCCGTAGTTGGGATGAATTTGTTTAAAGAATAAACTTAACTTACTTACCAAACTGTGTATACCAAAAGAAGGCATAGCTAAGAGATGTATAGTTAAGAAAAAAAACCGGCCAAGTACGAATCGGACATCGAAGTTTTCCGTACCACTGTACAATATTTAACACTATTATATACATATTAAAAAAATTACTTCACTTTAAAAAAAAAAAATCTTGTATATTTAAATTCCGCTTAATATTTTTTTCTTGTTTCTTGTTGTTATAGCGGCATTAGAATTACACATTCTGTGAAAATTTCAACTATCTACGTGTTACGGTTCATGAGATACAGCCCGCTGACAGACAGACGGACGGACGGATAGCGGTGGCTTAGTACCTAATAGGGTTCCGTTTGGCGCCCTTCGGGTACGGACCCCTAACTAGTGCCCATTTGCACTAACACTGAGATGATACCTAAATGAGTGGCTAAAATATTATTGCACTGTTGGATTTTACACTCTCGGTACTCGGCTCGGCATACGGAGCGTTGAAAATTCAACAGTGCGCTTTTATTTAGGCATTCATTTAGCTGTCATCAAAACAGGCGTCCTTGCCATGATAAACAAGAAAATTAAGAAGGTGATGTATATCTACCACGAAGTACGACAATTAGATAATTGCTTTTATTACATTGGCGAATATATGGAATATTGTAAAAATCCAAGATGATATGGACTTAATTTTGACATTTTAAAGTAACGACTACCTAATTATAATAATACTAATTCTTAATGAAGCTATTGTAAATCACAAATCTTTAAATTAATATTGTACTTAGTTTAAAATTGACAATTGAATATCTGTACACAATATACTTTGTGGTAGAATGTATAGAACTAACAAAAATATTAACACCATGTGACGTTGCAAATTGACAACCTAAATGACATCTCAAGATTTTCAAAGTAGTTGTATAGATGGCACTATTCCAAATTGGGTTTTCATTATTATTTTGATGTTGATTATGTATTCAAAATTAATTCACAGGCGGATTAAATTTCCCACATTTTATAGTTAGATAATTGACTAATAAATTTAAATATAATATTATTATAGAATTCCAGAAGTGGACTGTCACTTGGGAATTCTGTTTAGTCTGTGGTTAGATCTTTCTCGAAGGTCGATAGGAGGTTCAAGCCTTTTACTCCTGTGTGTCTCTGGAGAACGAGGTTCTGCCCGATTCTGGTGATATCCTGACGCAGTGATGGAGATTTTAACAGGTATACTATTTGAGAGGTACCAGTTCTGTGAAGATCAGACTGTGTCCAACGATACGTTGGATTTTACTTAAGTTATGTTGTGTTTCAGCAGGAAGGAACCTGTGTACTATGTAAAACAACATTCTTACAAATAAATAAATTCTGATTCTGATAACGAAATAAATAGGCTTCTTAAAACATGGGGCTGAAGCCGAACACCGATACGACGACTCAAAAAATGGAAATCATTGCAGATGCAATCTGTAAGTGTATGGCGTTGCCCACAAACGTTATTTTATCAAAATGTAAAAACTGTTCACGATAGCGTAGGATTGTTGAATAGGTATTGTGAGTAATGTGCAGATTACACACATTTCAGATTACACGGCAGGATTGTATACACGATTCTAATACGTTTTCTACGAATTGAAAATAATATTGTTGACGCTATTACCCAACTGCGGCGAAGCCAAAAAAGGAGGGTTATGTGTGTATGTCCGTCTCTATGTTCTCTCGTAACTACTAAAAGGCTGAACCGATTTTGATGAATAATGTGGCCATAGATTCGTCTTTATTGCACGAGTGTCACTGGGTAGGTATATTAAAATAAAATAAAATCAAATTGGCGGATTTTTGGCGGTAAAAATTACATTTTCAACAAAAAAAAAATACCTTATCGATTGGGTATCAAAATGAAGAGTTTTGAAAGATAATTACAAAAATATATACAAATTATATTTTTTAATGTAATTTGGAATGAAATGTTAAAAAAAAAAACGAAAAAAGCTGGAACAAAAAAAAATCTTTTCAGTTGCGTTTTTGCAGTCGGGTTTTTATTTTTTTGATAGAAAATTTAAGAACAAAATAAGGATATTTGCAGATCAGAGATATGAGTAAAAAAAAATGTTTTATTAGTAGGTTAACTGCCTCGTTGGTCTATTGGTCGCATAGCGCTACTGCTGAGTATGAGGTCCTTTTTTTTTTTTTTTGAGGGTGGGAAATCATCAAATAACTTCTCCCGCTCTGGGCGGAGCGGGAGGGCGTGTCAGACTCTTACTGACTAAAACCCACCCGTGTTCCTTCGGTTGCCCTGTCGCCGGGGGCCACGATCTCCCTTTCGGTTTTCTTCGCAACCCCGGCAGGCATCGGTCCTAGTGGACCCCTTCAATTATGCTGACATCTCTTTGAGGCGCGCGTGGAACACAACGCGCCGTCGACCCGGGCCTGGTCCTTATCGGACGGTGAGCCACCCATTGCTCACCGCCCGCAAGCCCGCGCCTACGGTGGCCGGAAATCGCCTCGCGATTCCCGACGCCCTGGGCGTCTCCTCCTGCGGCGGTTAGGGGCGTGAGGGCGCGAGATTTGCCTCTCCCTCACGCGTTCCGCCTCCTCCTTCGCGAGCATTACCGCTTCGCAGAAGGAGGTGACGGCCTCCCATTTCCTCTCGCTCCGTACCATGGCCTGAACCAGGGCCGGACGCGAGAGATCACCGCCGCCGATCGCCTCCACGAGGACACGGCGATGCTCCGCCCAAGCTGGGCAGACCTCCACCGTATGCTCCACCGTGTCCTCCGGGCGATCCACACAATGGTGACACCCGGGCGTTTCCTCCCGCCTTATCCTGTGCAGGAACCTCCCGAAACAGCCGTGTCCGGTGAGGACCTGCGTCAGGCGGAAGGTGAGGACGCCGTGGCGCCTCTCAAGCCACTCCTCAAAGAGGGGTCTTATCGCCGCAATTGTGGCGTGCCCAGCGCTGGGCTGCGACAATCGCACTCTCCATGACGCCATGAGATCCCGCCGGAGCTCTGTCCGCTGAGCCGCGATTTCTCGCGGCAGCGGAGCTAAGCCCCGGCGCCTCGCCTCCTCGCGCCACTCCCAAATGTGCGCGAGGACCTTTGCCTCCAGATCCCATGGCGGTAATCCGGCAAGGAGGCTCGCCGCCTCGCAGGAGACCGTGCGGTATCCTCGGGCCAGCCGGATGGCCATGACCCTCTGGGACGCGTTCAAACGGCGGGCTGGCCGCAGCCTTATTGAACGCGCCCACACCGGCGCCCCGTAAAGGGCCATGGACCGCACGACCCCCGTGTAGAGCCTCCGGCAGGCGTTTGGATCCCCTAGATTGGGCAGGAGCCGCTTCAACGCAGCCCCGGCCCGCTCCAGTCTGGGAGCCAAACGTCGGAAGTGTTCGACGAAGTTCCACCGGCTGTCGAGGACAAGTCCCAGATACTTCATCGTCGACTTGACGCCGATGTGAACCCCTCCCGCTATTACCTGGGAACCCAACGGTGGCGCGTTCCGAGGTCCATGAAAACCCATGGCCTCGGACTTGTGCAGGGACACCTCGAGTCCCAGCTGCCGGATCCTGTCGATGATTGTCGCAACCCCGCGTGTCGCTAGTTCGGCCGCCGCCTGGTACGACCCCCCCTGTGCCAGGACCAACGTGTCGTCAGCGTAGCAGACGACGCTGACGCCGCTAGGGAGGTCGGCGTGCAGCACCCAGTCGTATCCGATGTCCCACAGATGCGGCCCCAGGACCGATCCCTATGGGACACCGCACGACATCTCTCGCCGGTTCCACTCTCCTTGGTGACCGGGGTAGATGACGGCCCTGTCCGTCAAATAGGCCTCGACCACACGACAGAGGTAGGTTGGCATCCGGTGATACCGGAGTGCCTCCCTGATGCAACTCCAGGGCAGGGTGTTGAAGGCATTGGCGATGTCTAGAGACACCGCCAAGACGACCCCACCCCGGGCCACAGTATCCTCCGTCGTGAGGGCCCGCACGCGCATGATGGCGTCCACCGTAGAGCGCCCCCTGCGGAAGCCAAACTGACTCTCCGCCAGATCCGGCCCCACCCGCACCAGCCGCTCGACGAGGCGGTCTGCAATGACTCTTTCAAAGAGCTTGCCCACCTCGTCGAGCAGCATGATGGGCCGATAAGCGGACGGAGAGTCCGCTGGGCGCCCCGGCTTCCTGATGAGGGCCAGTTTCCCCGTCTTCCAACGAAGTGGGAACTGGCCCCTCTCCATGCATGCGCTTAGGAGCCCCCTTAGTCGAGGCCCGAGAGCCCCCAAGGCCAGGACCCAGGCTTTTCCAGGTATGCCGTCGGGTCCTGGGGCGTTATTTTTCGCATTCATCTTGCGTACCGCCACTCTCATTTCCACCTCGGTCACCTCCGGAGCATCGTCGTCGTCGTCGGCGGTGTGGTCCGCATTGGGCACCGCAGTAGGCGGAGCCATGGGCGGGGGAGTATGTTCCCCTCTTGGAGGGAACAGAGCGCTCACCACGTCCCCCACAAGCTGGGGCCGGAGTTTCTGCGTCAACGGGGGAGCCCATGGGCGGAGTTTCTCCCGCACCATCTTATATGGGCGTCCCCACGGGTCTCTGTTCAGAGTCTCCAGCAAGAGTATGATTTCCTGGGTTCGATTCCCGGGTCGGGCAACGTGTTATTGGGTTTTTCCATCTGGAATTTCTCAGTAGCAGCCTGGAGTCTAGATTTGTGCCCGGTTGATGGCAATAGGCTCGCCCCTAATTACATGGGAGTTAAACATAACTGGCGAAATGTGGGTGTACTATAGGTACACCTCTGCCTCACCCTTCGGGGAATACAGGCGTGATGTTATGTTATGTAGTAGGTTAATTAGTACATACCATCACATACACAATTAATATTTATCATGTGTTGTAATTTTGCAAACTCAAACTCAAACTCAAAGCATTTATTTCAAATAAACCAATTACAGGCACTTTTGAATTGTCAAGGGGTCGGTCAGTCAGAAAGATGAAGCTAGTTGCCCATTCCAAAGCGTAGTAGGTACCTATGGAGAAGAACGGGCAAGAAACTCCATGGACACTCTTTTAAATCACAATATGTTTACAAAATATTGGTTACATCATTCATGTTAAAGTTATAAATGTGAGAACGATGCACAACGATAAAAGCGTCCGTATTAAAAAATAAAACAATTCAAAAATCAAATTAAAAAAGCCATGGCAGCTAGAAGATGACCAGTCCCTACTGACAGCGCCCGTTCACGAACATGACGCATGGATTAGCACCATTCAGCTCAACCATTTTGAAGGGAGCTAAATGATCCAACACACACGCCACCGTCAGCGAGACATTAGAGTGAGCATGACATACTGTCAGCCGCAAGGGCACATTCAAGTCAATGAAAGATGTACCTAGTAAATGGTAGCCTTAAAGTAGGTACATAGTACTCACACATGTTATGAAATTATACAATTTGAAAGGGATTTATACAATGCAAAGATGAGTAGTTTCTAAATCTTCAGCAACTCCAACAGTATTTCCAAATGCTAATCAATTAGTTTATGCGCCCTTGTGGAGCAGGACCAGCGTTTAGCCAAGCATTTATATCAGCGATGTAATCCCCCAAATTATAATATGCTTGGCTGCATAGTGTGCGTTTTATATAAGATTTAAATTTCGTTTCATTCAGTTGAAGTATGTGGGGAGGTATTTTATTGTAACATTTTAAGCAGTACCCCATGAAAGATGAGTCCACTTTAGCCAATCTGAAACCTGGTTGAACTAATTGGTCCCTATTTCTAGTGATATAATTGTGTCTTGCACCTCTTTTACTAAAAAGATGTAGATTTTTCCTTACGTACATAATGTTTTCATATATATATTGACAAGGTACCGTCATGATGTTAATATCTTAACAGTTCCCTTAGAGAGTCGCGCCTGCGGAGGCCATATATGGCTCTGATGGCTCTTTTATGCAGAATAAAAATAGACTCGATGTCTGCAGCCCGACCCCATAGTAAAATACCATACGACATAATACTATGAAAGTAACTGAAATAGACTAGCCTCGCGGTATCTACATCAGTAAACTGACGTATTTTTCTCACAGCATATGCTGCTGAACTTAGCCGTCCTGAAAGGGATGTTAAATGAGGACCCCATTGAAGCCTTGAGTCGAGCGTGATCCCCAGGAAAACAGTTTTATCGACAAATTCTAGTCTCTCTTGATTCAATACTATCTCACAATTACTACTTTTGACATTTGGTAAAGAAAATCTTATGCATTTAGTTTTTTTACCATTTAATACTAATTTATTAGCAGTGAACCAATTTTGGACTTGCAACAGGGCGTTATTTACGTCGTCAAGATTTGATGCACGTCTATTAATTTTAAAAATTAAGGAAGTATCATCAGCAAATAACACCATTTGCAAAGTAACTTGAATACAGACTACAGATGTCTATAGGTGTAGTAGCAGTGGGCAGGCCGTGTCTATCAAAGCCATATCTGTCTAATAAACTATATAGCTTATCATAACATAAGTATTATGAAAAAACCTGCCAGGTAAGAACCGGATTCACACACGAAGGGTTCCGAACCAACGTACAATATTTAGCAAAAAAAAAACGATTTTTTGGTTTTGCCTTTAAATTTTAACTGTATTTTACATTATTTTTTGTTATAGCGGCAATAGAAATACACAATCTTTGAAAAAAATTAATTCTCTAACTATTACAGTTCATGAGATATAGCCTGCTGACAGACAGACGGACGACGGACGAGACGGGACGGAGAGCGGAGGCTAAGTAATAGGGTTCTGTTTGGACCCTTCGTGTACGGAACCCTAAAAATCGAAACTGAAAACTAACAAAATTAATATAAATAAGACTAAACTAAATTAATATCTCATCTCTCTTCATTATTATTGCGCCTAACTTCGACAACTTCAAAGTTTGTATTTTATCATTTATCTCTATTAGACTAAGGGGGGTTACGCACTACGTCCGATCCGAATGCGAGAAATGTCGGTCCGAAGTAGCCATAGTACTATTTGTATGAGGGGTTGCGCACTAGATCCGAACTCTGTCCGTGCGAATTCAGAACATTACCAATTCGGATTGAACTCGGATCTCGAATTTGGATTCGGATCGGACGTAGTGCTTAACCGCTCTTAATCGTTAACTTTTCAACATTAATCATTAACATTTCATTAACATTTGCTGGAAAAATACGAAAGTTTAATGACTGAATGGTATTCAAAACTATGCTATACTAGCTTAAGCCCGCCGCTTCGCCCAAGTGGAGGTTTGAAATTATCCCATGGGGACGTACCGTCCCTCATCCCTCATCATCCACATCCCTCATCCCCATGGGGATGAAAAGTATCATAACCCACATAACATCACGCCTGTAAACCCCGCAAGGATAGGCAGAGGTGCTACCCACATTCCGCCAGTTATGTTTAAGTCCCATGTAATAGGGGGCAAGCTTATTCCTATCAACCGGTCACAAATCCAGACTCTGGGCTGGTACTAAGAAATTCTAATAACATTTGCCCGACCCGGGAATCTAAACCTGGGCTTCAGGTGAAAAAGAAATTATATAAACAGTTATGCCCTAAACGAGGTCATGGTCTATCCAGCCGTTAAGAAGTCAAAAGTTAACAGACAGTTACTTTCGAATGTATAATATTAAAATTAATTATGGAAAATAGTAGCAAAACCCTTCTTTCCCAATTTCAATCAACAGTAACAACTCTAAAATCTATTACGCTAACATATTGTCTCGAGACAAACAAGATTATCTACGTCTTCTTAAATTGATATAAATGTAACCGAACAACACTAATGAGTGCGCATCCACCCGAACGAAATATTAAACAGGGTGAATTTAGGGAACAGTTTGACTGAGCCCTAAATTCACCTAAGACATTTTCTTCTAGATAACCTGGTCTAGTGTTCGCAAGCGCTACTGCTGAATTTAAGGTCCTGGGTTCGATTTTTCGGGCAAAACATGGGACTCAAACATAACCAGTGAAATGTGGGTTTAATAGGTACACCTCTGCCCAACCCTTTGGAAAATACTGGCGTGATGTTATGTTATGTGTATGCGCTCAGCAATGGTACTTCCATTGATGAAATTTCTATGCAAGATTTAGTCCTTATTAACAGGTATTGATTCTTTGTACAACGAACTAAATTATCACTAAAATTTGTTATTTTTGATTAGGGAGAATTTTAAAAGCTATTTATTCTGCAAACTAGATTCTCTAAACTTAAAAAACGATTTTGACACAACGCATATCGAGTCTGATAATAGCCAAGTTAACCATAAACCAAGATTGGTCGGAAATTAAAACTTGGAGCGAATGAAAGCGAACGAAACGAACCGAAATGCAAAAAAACCTGAATACCTACAATCAAATATTGAACTTTAATTGTTTATCAATTATTATTTAAATGAAATATATGTTAATAACAAATAATAAATATAATAATAATAATAAAATATTCAATAGTAAAAATGTTGTTTAATATTTTTTATTTAATATAATATATATTTATTATGTTAATATATGTTGTTGTTTGCAATATATGTATAATAATATGTTGTTTAGCTTAGTGACGTAAAACTAAATTGTCGTTTATATTTTAATAAACGATGCAATAACCTGTATTTTTTTAAAATTATCTGTGACCAATATGATACTGTTATGGTTGTACACCGAAAACGATTTAGAACTTCGGCGATATTTTTAACGGTTTTCAAAAAACTTTTAATAAAAAAAAAGGTTTTTTAAAAGCTGAATTAAAGGTTTTTTAATTAATGGTTTTTTAAATAGAATGCTATTTATTTCATCGTAATAAAGCTATTTGGATACTAAAAATGTGATCTCGAGAAAAGGAAATCCGGTTTCTCGTTCAGTAAGTAGAAAATCTCCGGTATTTCCGTCACCATCTTGAATTTATCTAATTGTCTATATGTTGTTGTTGTCATGTCAATTGGTTGCTGGTCTTCAGCATTAGCAAATAACAAAGTAATTATTTAGTAAGGAAGTCTTCAGCATGTCGTCGAATGGGTTGGAACGGTCTCGCAATCTTTCCAATTGAACCGATTCTTGATAGTTTAAAAAAAAAAGGTTATTTCGTTTCACAGAATCTGAAAGTGGCTTTATCCACTTCTTTCCAAATCATAATGTAGAACATTAGATGTTTAGTATAAAAATTAATAATTTTTTTCACGAATGCATTTTGTACTGTATTATAATAACAATTCTGCCGAATGGACAATAGCTGCAATCACTTATGCTTCCTTTTAAGGCGACGATAACCTACTTTTAGTGGTTTTATCTGAAGATCACGTCTTGGAAAACAATATATGTAAAATTTGAGCATTTCTTAATAACTAAATACATGAATATATTACATTATGTTTATATTACATTGTGAAATTCATTTGTAAAGTTATGTCTAATGCAGATAAAAAACTGAGAATCACGCTAAATCTATCAAGCGTATGTTTCTGGAACCTTCACATTTTAAAGATAATTTAATTATTGTTTTTTTTTTTAATATCAGGTATATTTAAAAAAAATATATATATATTTTGTATGTTTCTGGAACCTTCACATTTTAAAGATAATTTAATTATTGATTTTTTTAATATACCTGTTTGATTAAAATACCTTTTGTTTTATGTATAATAAATTAATAATGCGTCTAATTTGGGACAGCGCTCCTTGATGGGCGAGTTCTTATACTGACATACGACGCGTTGCGTGAGCTCAGTACAAAACACGCAAGCTAACCACTCAAGGTCACTGGCGTATATATCTGCGTCTTAATGATTTTTTAAGATGTTCCAAACTCACATGTATCCAAACTTTTAAGAACTAGAAAATTTATGTGCTTTCAAGTAAATTTTAGTTTATGACAACTAATTTTATTCCACACATTTTTAATTACGATAAATAGTCTGATTTAGTTTGGCTTTCAAATTTTTTGGTGAAAAACGTCAAATTCAGAATAGCAACAACCAGTTAGAAAGATGAAGCTAGTTGCCCATTCCAAAGCGCAGTAGGTTCCTATGGCGAAGGGTTAGAAACACTATTGACACCATTTTAAACAAATAAGAGAGCGACAAACTTGTGGCATATGTCATAAATTTAGTGTGTGTGAATCGTGTGATGATAAAGTTGGGAAAACCAGAGTGGTAATAAAATGCAATCTGATAATTAATTATGAATACTTAAATATTGTTTATTCAGCAACTAGTTTCGAGAATTTTGTGACAAGAGAATCGTCACCATTGTTACACTTATTAAATCTGGGCTGATTTTTTTTTAAGTGAAAACTTCTTTAGCTGCGTTGTGCACTTTTTTTGTAATGGGTAAAAAATGTTAAACTCGCGTCAGGACACGTGACCTGATCGAAAATTCGTAAGACGGTTAAAAAGACATCAACGCGTTGATTGCCGCGGTGCCGATTTTTTTTCAAGTTTTCACTTCTGTCGGCACTCCCGGAGTGCCAGTGTTTTTTTTTTAAATAGTGATTTCAGTCCATTGCTGAATCAAAATACCATTTTGATATTTTTTTATTTTGTTGTAATATTTCGCAGCTTAAATTTTAGTGTTGTAATTCCATCTAAAAAAAGCCTGTATACACAAAGGGTAAAGTCTCCTTAGTACTAACCATAGATATAAGAAAGAAGGAGATATGCCCGGTAATGAAATGTATCAAAACCCAATGTCTCTAATTTGTCCCCACCACGTCGCCACAACCGCACATACAGATCAGTAAACCCAATAGATACAAAGTCGCGCTCACACTTGCAATTCATAAATCAGAACGTACTACACAATCAATTATAAACTTTATTCCATCAAACACAGCGTGTATTTATCATGCACCGTACAACTTACTCACACGAAAACATCGTTATGCTGTGCAAAAGCCATTTATTTTACATATAGTGATTGACTAAATCGGAAAGTTATCGATTCACCCATTTATAAAAAAAAAATCCATTTACGAAATGTATATCGTTTTTTTATTAATAATTTTTTCAGGAAATCCCAATATATTTTTTTAAATGGGTTTTAAATGGGGTTTCCATTTAAAACCAAAAATAATAATTTAGTCAATCAAAAAATTTCAACATTATGAGAAAATCTAAATAAGTATAAAACAAGATTTCACATCGGTCTTCCAACCAGGCTATAAACTGTTGACAAATTGAAGAATAAACTTTAATAGTAATATAAATTCATACGACAATCGACATTGTTGTCGATAGCCTACGTTAGTGGATCTGCACAAGCACATCACTAACTTGTCGCAAGATACAGCGGCCGTACTACGCGTTGCAACCGCATAACTAAAGTATCGTTTTGTGATTTTTAACCGGCTTCAAAAAAAAGGAGGAGGTTCTCAGGTCGACGGTTTTTTTTAATGTAGGTATGTTCCCCGATTATTCGAAGATGGCTTTGAAAAAATATTTTTTTGTTTGAAAAGGTATACTTTCAAGTTGGTCCCAATGTCATTTGATCACGATTTGATGATGGGATCTTGGAGATGTCGAGGAAATTCTTTAAATATTAGAGGCACATCTGTAGCGATTTGGATATTTTTGTTGAGCAATTGATATATTAGGCTATTGTGACTTAGATAAATTACGAACTAAACCACTAAAAAGTGAAAAAAAAAACACCCTTTTACAAAAACTACAACCGACTTCCAAACTACAAAGAAAAAAAACAACTTTAATTTCGGAAGTCGGTATCAAAAAACTAAAATATTGATTCAACGACACCGACTCCCGATGTTGTCACGATCGCGGTCAAAAACGCACTAGTTTGCGGAGCCGGTCATTTGTCTGTAACATGAGCAACTTGATCATGACGCGCGGATACAAACACACCCCATGCCACTTAGTTTAAATCATAATTCCTGTTGTATCAAACAAAATATAATATACATAATATTGGGTATGCGGGTGGTTGCGCACGCTCTGTGATTTTCCGTGATTTGCTGGGACAGTTTTTGTATATTATATTTGACTACATGCTTATTTATATTTTTAGTTTTTAAGTATACAAATTATGTATTAGGTATGTTGAAACTGTTGTTCTCCCCGTCACTTGTCCTTTTAAGGGTTCATTAGAAAACCAGCGAAAGACAGTATCTGTCTTGCATTGATACTAAAATGAACCTTTTTGGCGCAGCTGTGAGGCACACACTATTGTTGTTAAAACATTATTTTCACTTTTTCATTTCGTTATTTATGTTTTGTGTTTCACAACCTGTATTCAAATAAATGTTTTTCTTTCTTTCTTTCTTCTTTTACTTCTCTTATTTTTTATATTTCTATGGTCACAACCAAACGGAGCTATTAACTTATCCGAGAGTGTATCTTCACGTAGCTTCACAAAGCTGTGGAATTAGAACGAATCTCGTCTCTAAATAAACGTATCTCGAGATACTACAGTTTACGGGGACAGGCATGCGCTCAAATGTAAGTAAAAGAGGATTAATAAAACGCAAAACCAGACGGGAATCTAAAGAGGACCTGCGGAGTAATTGTATCACACACTAACAATTGCAATGTCATCATTTTGGCGATTCGACAACATTCATTGCGTTATTTGCGCTATTTACGTTGTCAAGCAGACGAATTTTTCAATCATATGAAGCAATGGATATTAAATTTCCTTCAAAATCCTTCGGATTGTGACAGAAAGTGTGTTACGCAATTGAGGTGCGTGCGTTTTTTAAAAGGCTGATAAGTTTAGTGGTTAATTGATTCAGGCGTGACCTTGCGGAAATCCATTATAAAATACAATAGACATGGATATATTTAGTAACCTGTTCCGCTTATCTATTTCTAAAGAGTCATAACAAACCCTGAAATAAATCGACACGTGTTTCACCTCTCAACGAGGCATCATCAGCATGACGATTGACTTGTCGCGAACTCGAACACGGCGTGTTGCCACACCAAGCGCAACGCAAACTGAAGTCAGTCAGCGTTCAGCGCTTGGTGTGTTAGAAATAGCTAAGCGGAACAGGTTACTAAATATATCCACGTCTATTGTATTTTTTAAGTTAAGTGGTTATAAATAGATACATATTTGCATTTTTAAGAAATTAAATTATTTAAATAGTAAGTTACCATTTAATATTGAAATAGATATTGCATTAATTATAATTGAAAGCGTCTGAATGAATAAAAGAGACGTATCTTGGCCCAGATATTGAACTGTTTATAAAAAATAGCACCTGAAGATAAGTAAAACATATCTAATTTTATCTAACTAGCACCTATACGTGACATTTTCTAATTCCACGCTTTCATTGCATGTTGGCAATTCCAGACTATTAAACCAGCGGGGTGTTGGAAATGACAATTGATTGCAACGGGTTTCATTTTGGCAGTTCACCCACGTTCATTTAGTTATTTACGTTGTTGAGAATTTTTCAGACCTATGAAGCAATGGATTAGCAATATCCTCCAAAACTCCCAGATTGTGATTGAAATTGTGTGTTACCCAATTAGGGTGCAAGGCTCTATTTAATATAACTGACAATGTGGCTTATTTATCGAAATTGTCACATTATCACGACACTGCTGTTTATTAAAGCAGAAAAATCAGATTGGCGCATATTACCTATCGCTTATCGGGTTTATTAATAGTGTTGATATACAAACAGATAGAGACCTGCAAAGAAGTCTTCATACAATGTGTCTGGTCACCGGTGTTCGACCCGTCAAGGCGAAGTAATATGATCAATTTTATCGACAATTCCATCATAATAAGGTATTAATGTGCCCCTACAATTTGGTTTTGGTACAGGTGGGTTCATTTATTTTGCAATATCTACCGATGTAGAGGTCTTACAGACATAAAAGTTTCTTTCGACAGCTACAAAAGTAGGCAATAAGTTGACTCTAAAAGGTTTATCAAAAACTCCAGTGTGAAAAAATTTGGTATTTTATTATTTGTTACTAAATGTAAAAAAAAAAAACAGACTGTTAACATAACTTATTTTTTACTTTTTTCAAAATGACCTACGGGATTTTGCAACAAGAAAAAAAAGAGGTTATTATGGTGGATTTATCGATAAAATTGATTATATTGCTTCACCTTAACGGGTCGGACACCGCCATAAACATTTTGACATTTTATACATAACGTCGCTCGGCATCAATACCGCGAATGTGACATAACAGTGATGAAACAGTGATATGTGAAGAAAGTCTGAATTTTGTTTTATTCCATTCTACACGTTCAAATACGTGATCCTGCATTTAAAAACGATTTTCGTAAAAAAAATCACATTCGCGGTATTGGATGCCGAGCAACGATAAGTAATATTTATTTCAACTAAAACATTGTTCCAATTTATGTTTTAGTTGAAATAAATATTTTTGTATTTATAATATTTGGCGCAAGCAAATATTATCTTAAGATCCCTTCAAAACTTCGTCCAATAATAAATTAATCATAACTTAAAGTGATTACAGATGTAAAATAAAAGTTAATAATATTAAATAGAAATCGAAAAAATTAGTAAAGCCATTTAGAACTGTGATAATATATGAAATGTCAAATAGTTAACCTCGCACAAACTTTACCTTTCTGTAATCTTGAACTTTCTTTCTAACTTGTAATCAAAGAATTTTGGTAAGTTAGCTTTAAGTTAACTGACTTGGTTTCCCAAGTCGATTCGAAAAAATCGTGTTTCTGCAGTTACTTATTTATTTTTCTTTAGATCTCGAGATAACTGAGCCTATCGCAGTCCACTGCTGGACATAGATTTCTCCCAGGGTGCGCCACAACACCCTGTCCTCCGCCTCACGCATCCTGTCTGTCCCAGACATCTTTTTAAGCTGGCCTTTTTTTTATAACAACGTGATTCATATCTACATAGAATTTAGAACATAATAATATTGAATTTTCCTTGTTTTAGGTAGGTATGCTGCTTACAGATTAATTTTTATTTTATTTTACTCAAAAAAGCAACCATAACCAAAAAAAAGAATAACAAATATCCAACTTAATTTAGATACTTAATTAATTTTCTTTATCAATTTGAATTATTGTTGGTTGTTTTCATAAATAGTACCTGGTCGACAGAGCTCTACACTAGTGAAAATAGAAATAAACAGACACACAGACACAGAACACGACAGACGAGACAGTGAAAATAGAGAAAACGAATTTTCCCAGTTTTGAGACCCCTATATTGCAACTTTCATCGATATCGTTAGAGCCGATTTCGAGAACGTGAGTACAAATATATAAACAAACAAATATACAAATATTGCTCGTTTAATAGTACAGGATATTTGCCTAAATAGAATGTTGTCACAAATTTCTATCTCTCTGTTTTCTATCTATTTCTTTTTTATCTTTTTTAAATCTAGTTAGTATATTGCATCACATTTTAATTTTAATAAATTATTTTTCCATTAATACAATATTATTTTATTTATTATTTAATATTTGTTTGCTGCAGCGTTCGACGTCATTACAGCAGCGTCGGCTGTCGGTGAAAACCAGCGCTGGGGCTCTGCCTTGTATAAGGTCGCAGCATAATGCTGAGTGATAGCCAATTTGCTTGGATGTGATGCATGCTTCCCCCAACCTTTTCTCATTTTTGTATTTAAAACAATTTTTTGTGTCATGTTTACCGCAATAATCTACAGATGAGACCTTTATTAGTGTAATAATGTTGAAGTTTAATATTTTAACAAAATATGGCACTAAATAAATAAATGAAAATGTGGAAACTTACAAAAATGACTCATTATTCAAGGAGTACCATTTGATCAGCATTTTATGCAGTGCAGTGACAACGAATAAAAAGAATGTTGTAATAAATACCTTCTGCAACAGCTTTTGATTTGGTGGCCAACAATGCTGTTATTGTTAACTCAACATCACACGAATCATAATAATAAATAACTTCACTAGTGTTTGTCTAAAAGACAAACCAGAAACTAGCATAGTTGATGTAATGTATGAGATGCTTACATGTATTATTTTGTAATGATTGCCTTAAATATTAAAATAATAATCATGACTTTTTTTCATTATATAGATACTAGCTGCGCCCCAGGTTTCACGCGCATAAGCCTCGATCCCATGGGAATATTGGGATAAAAAGTATTGCATATCCTAATTCTGGTTATGGTCTACCAATGTGCTAAATTTCATCCAAATCTGTTAAGCCGTTTTAGCGTGAAAGCGTTACAAGCAAACAAACTCATTTTCACATTATTATTAGTTAGGATTATAAGTAACTAGCGGACGTCACGCGGTTTCACCCGCGTAGTTCCCGTTCCCGTGAGAGTACGGGGATATAATTTAGCCTATGTTACTCGCTGATAATGTAGCTATAAATAGAATGTTGTCACAAATTTCTATCTCTCTGTTTTCTATCTATTTCTTTTTTATCTTTTTTAAATCTAGTTAGTATATTGCATCACATTTTAATTTTAATAAATTATTTTTCTATTAATATTATTTTATTTATTATTTAATATTTGTTTGCTGCAGCGTTCGACGTCATTACAGCAGCGTCGGCTGTCGGTGAAAACCAGCGCTGGGGCTCTGCCTTGTATAAGGTCGCAGCATAATGCTGAGTGATAGCCAATTTGCTTGGATGTGATGCATGCTTCCCCCAACCTTTTCTCATTTTTGTATTTAAAACAATTTTTTGTGTCATGTTTACCGCAAATAAACATTTTTTCATTCTTTAAATTATCATTTATACCTACAAATCCTTAAAGTGAAATAGTAATCAGAGAGACAGATGATCCCTAAGTACTTAAATAACAAATAGCTGTTGTTTCAAATAATTATCTATAACTGAATGCATTTGAAGAAATCCCTGCCAGTCTGAACTGAATTAGCCTGAATTTCAAGTACAAAATTAAGCTTGTGGAACTCAGCAAATATCAGCTGTAAAAATAATTAGTAAGGAAGATAAATATACGGATAGGTATGCGCCGGTCATTTTCATGCAAGACGCGGTCGATATAAGCGATAAGAATCGTCGAGAGATGGCAGGAATACAGTGATTTAAAAAAATACATAAAACATAAACTCACGATTTTGTCCCATGGGGTTAGGCAAACAATAATTTTCAAAACTTCCTTGTATATAGCTATCATGTTTAATAAAATAATAAAAAATGTTGATAACTTTACTTATCGGTAGGTATTTATAGGTAACATAAAAAAAACTGGCTACTTGGTCATTTTATCAAACAAATTACACAAATTCAGAAAATTAATATGTAGTTCAAAAGCTTTATATTATTTTATCTGTATCTCCACAAAATCCAAGGTTGTGGGTTCAAATTCTCTAGTATGGCTCTTTACTCATACAGAAAAATCTATAAGAAGTCTATGGTCTTAAAATGACATGGTAAATCTCTCAATATTGTGCGTACAAACTTAGATTTGCAGTTGGATTGTATCGGAGAATATTGATTTCAACTACAATTTTACCGGCCGGTTTTTAAATCTTTGTTTTTCTAATAAAGTTAAGATATAAGAGTATCAAGACTTCGCTTGCATAGTTCTTCATGTTTTTTGCGTTTTGCAGCCAAAACTAATTAAGTTTTTGCACGGCTCTAAAAAGTTAAAAAAAAAACCTATTTCTACTAAAACTCAATATTGCGCTTTCAGTCTCAAACAAGACCCTAAGATTATTTCAGTTTTATTCATAAAAGATCAATATTTGTGAAAATCTGGAAAACTATCTTATTATGCTATATATATCTACTAATTCATTGGTGTTTTTGACAGTGGGATGTGAGTGGGACGTGGATGAATTGTCAAAAGCTATCACGACAGTGTGACAGTTTTTGACAATCATACCCTATTTAACCCCATACAGGGACGTAAGGGGTTAAATAGGGGATGATTTGTATGGAAGTTCGTCATTTTTGTTGATGGAAATCCCATCGTGCAGATGGCTTGTAGACTTAATAAAACTCTTAAATTCACTGACAGACAACGCACAGCTTAAAGCTGGATCTAAGAGCATGAAATTTTGCACAAGTTCCTCACATAGTGAAATTGAGCACTAAGGAAGGATTTTTCGAAAATTCACCCCTTAAAGGGGTCAAATAAAGGATGAAATTTTGTATGTAAGTTCGTATTTTTTGCGTTGGAAATCCCATCGGCTGCACGGCTTTTAAATTAATAATTTTCCCACGCTCCATTTTGCCTAATGTTCTTTTTGTTAGTTTACCAAATTGCCAAAAACGATAAAAAAGAACTTTAAATAGAATTGGTACCATTGTTAGATACCTACTGGTGACAGCATTAGACATGAAAACTGACATTAATGTTAGTTTAACAATGCACGTCATGTGGTTAAAAAAAATACATTACCATAATTTAGTAACTATACAATCTTTCCCTAGTTTTGTAATTTCAGTTATTCAATTGTGTTTTATTACCTATTATTTTATTATCATGCGCGTAAAAATATTGTTTGTAGACTGTGGTTTTAAGCAAATATCAAATTAATATTGCGACACTAAAAAGCCTGACAACTAAAGAACGTTACAGAAATGAGTTTATAAAGTTAAGTTCATAATGGTGCTGATTCTCTTGTCACAAATGTCTCAAAACTAGACTAAAAATCACCAAAATTGAGTTTATTCCTGTCAAATGTCGATTTCCCGTTCTGAAATAGAATAAAGTGACACAACTGAACTATATTTTAGTTTGACAGCACTAAGATGGCACTAAGTTATTAATTTAGTGAAAACACCGATTTTGCTATTCTGAATTTGACGTTTTTCACCTAAAATATTGAATGTCTAACTAAATCTGACTAGATAGTTAATTGATTCAAGCGTGACCTTGCAGAAATCCATTATAAAATGCAATTGAAGTGGATATATTTAGTAACCTGTTCCGCTTAGCTATTTCTAAAGAGTCATAAAAAGACCCTGAAAGAAATCGACACGTGTTTAACCTCTCAACGAGGCATTCTCAGGATGACGATTGACTTGTCGTGAACTCGAACACGTCGTGTTGCCACAACAAGCACCGAGCGCAGAGTAGTACAACTAGTCTGCGCTCGGTGCTTGGGTCTTTTTATGACTCTTTAGAAATAGCTAAGCGGAACAGGTTACTAAATATATCCACTTCAATTGCATTTTTTTTTAATCTGACTATTTTTAATAGCGATTAAAAGGTGTGGTATAAAATTAATTGTCATAAACTAAAAATTCACACCAAAAGTAACCTCGACTTCAGGTGCAGTCCTGTATCTTTTTTCTTTTCTTTTGCTTATATCTCGAAAATGGTGTGTCGTATCGCAAAAATAATGAAAATTTCGACCTCTTTCATGAGACCCATAAACCCCCTTAAATTCATCATGTAGGTAATAATTTTTCATTTTTCCATACAAAAAGTGAAAAATTTCATATAAAACTCGTCGAGGATACTCCCTGCCCGCCTCCGGCTCTAAAATTCACGGGGTAGGGCAAACAATAATCACGTGGAATCGCAATATTGTCAAACTCGATTTTAGTTGCGTCAAAATGATTTTTAATTTAGAGATTTTTTCGCAGAATAGCTTTAAGATTCTCATAGCCAAACGTAAGGAATTTTAGTGATAGTTTAATTAGTTTAGTTCGGTATATAAGAGAATCGACACCAATGTAGAAATGAAGTAGGTACAAAAAATAATATGTTTACAGTAAAATGGGCTAAAATACCGAACATTTTAATTCATCATGTGTGATCTAGATATAAATTATAAAGCGAAGCTTTCATGCCACTACAAGAAGAAATCCTCTGTTCTAGAGACGTCAAATTCTGGTAGTTATAAATATTACTTATAAATTATAAATGCGAAAGTGAGTTTGTTTGTTTGTTTGTATGTTTATAACGCTTTCATGCTAAAACAGCTAAACATATTTGGATGAAATTTGGCACATGGGTAGACCATGACCTGGATTACGACATAGGATACTGAGTTAGTATTGACAGACCGTAATCTCAGGCGTCCGGGAATTTTCAGTACTGTAGTGATTATTTTCAATTATTTTCCTACGTCCTTTCTTACCACAAATGAGAGGATACCTTATACTTTTTATCGTGTTTGATTTTATTTTAGCTACGATTCATGACAATATATGTTAAAGTGCCCCTCAACTACTTTTGATTGAACTCTTTTAATCTACAGATGAGACCTTTATTAGTGTAATAATGTTGAAGTTTAATATTTTAACAAAATATGGCACTAAATAAATAAATGAAAATGTGGAAACTTACAAAAATGACTCATTATTCAAGGAGTACCATTTGATCAGCATTTTATGCAGTGCAGTGACAACGAAGAAAAAGAATGTTGTAATAAATACCTTCTGCAACAGCTTTTGATTTGGTGGCCAACAATGCTGTTATTGTTAACTCAACATCACACGAATCATAATAATAAATAACTTCACTGGTGTTTGTCTAAAAGACAAACCAGAAACTAGCATAGTTGATGTAATGTATGAGATGCTTACATGTATTATTTTGTAATGATTGCCTTAAATATTAAAATAATAATCATGACTTTTTTCATTATATAGATACTAGCTGCGCCCCAGGTTTCACGCGCATAAGCCTCGATCCCATGGGAATATTGGGATAAAAAGTATTGCATATCCTAATTCTGGTTATGGTCTACCAATGTGCTAAATTTCATCCAAATCTGTTAAGCCGTTTTAGCGTGAAAGCGTTACAAGCAAACAAACTCATTTTCACATTATTATTAGTTAGGATTATAAGTAACTAGCGGACGTTACGTGGTTTCACCCGCGTAGTTCCCGTTCCCGTGAGAGTACGGGGATATAATTTAGCCTATGTTACTCGATGATAATGTAGCTATCCATTACTGGAAGATCTTTGAAATCGGTCCAGTATTTTTTAAGTTTATTCGTTACATACAAAAAGAGGAACGATTTGTAATCTTTCCTCTTTATAATATTAGTTAGGATGTTATTAAAACGTTTTACATAATTTAAACACTTATATACCCAAACAAGGATTTTCCTTTGAGTCATTCTTGAGAATAGACCCTACACATAACATGAATGGAAAATAGTCACCTAAGCTAAACAAATAATCAATCAGTATTGACATACAACGTGGCAATGCTTTCAGCCTTTTGGGTACTTTTGCTGTTGACAGCGATGCGGACGAATTTTTTGCTGCCCTATGATTCAACCCCTTCTCTTTTTTATACTTGTACATTTAATATTACTATTTTAGACTGTTAGCATTTAAATTATGTTAATTTTGTCTTGGAAATTAAAAACAAAACAGCTAATTAGATTTCAAATGGATATCAGTTGCAAGATTTTAAATATCAAACGGATATTTTTAGACTGTGGCATCGAGTTTCGTAAGTTTTTAATAATTCCACCCGTCACCTTTCACCTCCAGCGGATTCAATGGTGGAGGGGTGAAAGTCTCAAATAAACGAAGTTGCAAGTTAAATATGGATGAGAGAAAAAAGTCAAACTCAGACAATCTAGTTTTATAGGTAGGTACTTTATTGTCGCCTTCTAAGAAATACCTTCTTACCTATGCATTTTTATGGAATTGTAAGATCGAAACAGCTAGATAGAAACAGGTCTAATAAAATAGATATTTTAAACATAATTTAAAATTAAAAATAAGAATTTTAAATAAACTCGTCTCGTCTTTTACAGGGACAAAACGAATAATGCAAAGCTTGCCATTTAGTATACCAGTTTTACTAAAAATAAATACGAATTCTGTCATCTAGGCATACCTGCTTACATTGATATTATTCTAATGAGCACCAAAATAACATGGTTTATTTTATCAACGTTGATTGTTGATTTAATCAGTATGAGAGTGGTTGTACCTTTTACAACCCCTTCATTCACCCCTATTTTTTTAATATATATCCTATTAGAGAGTAATCATAAAAAAAACGTAAAAAGAAAATTATAAGATAATGAACATATTTAGTTACTTTACAATATGAATAATCTAATTTGTTGATAAAAATATAATTACAAGCCGAAAATGTGAACACTCAAACTTGCTGAATCGAAATAAATAGCCAAAAACTTAATAACCATGAAACTGAATTTAATTGTTCTGTTTTTTTTTTCGCAAAGAAGTTGACCTTCATGTATGTATATCTGTATCTGCACACAACCCGTTATACATATATATATATTTTTACTTTATAGAGTACGACCAAACATCGTTTTAGTTTTCGGTTTCGACAAAAATATCTATGTTCGGCAATTTTCGTTTTCAGACGAAAAAAGTATTGTTTTTCGGCAGTGGCTGAAAAAATGTTGTTCCGTCAAAATTATAATTGTGTCGTATCTTTATGTATTTTACTGTGTGTACATAAATAATAAAACAAATAAATAAATAGCAATAGCGATAGGCTCGCCCCCTATTACATGGGACTTAAACATAACTGGCGAAATGTGGGTGTACTATAAGTACACCTCTGCCTAATCCTTCGGGAATTACAGGCGTTGTGTTATAATTAAATAAACATTAAAAAATTGGTGAAAAAATTTAAAAAATTGTGTTTTTTACACAACATTATTATCGCTTGTTAATAATTATTTATGCCTTTGAGAAAATTATGAAGTAAATTAATGTTCGTATGATTTAAGTCCAAAACGGTTTAGTATAATGATTAAGGGCGTGCGCCCACTGGCGGCACGGCACGGCAAGAGATTTTAACAAAAACCTATCAACAAACATAAAATATATTTTTTTGGTTTTCGGCTAGAAATGCAAATAAAAGCCGAATATCGTTCTTCGACGAAAATACGTATTCGGTCCGACTCTACTATTTATATAAACGTTAGACATAAAATATATCGTAGAAAATTAATTTATTTTTGTTTAAATTTAAATCGTTTTTATTATTCTTGTTTTGATAACAGCTGACTGGAATTGATTTTGTTAATTTTGCCATTGTATAAATTTACATGATAATATAAGGTTACCATTCACGTGATTAGGCAAGGTTTTACTTAATCATTCCTTTATTTCATTTTAAATATTTTATAAAAACAAAAAAAAAACATATATTTAAAAATATATAAAATAGTAACCCATAGGCATCAGTAATCCTGACAGCCTGGAGGCCTTAATTTATTGAGGAAGCCACAGGAAAGTCCGGTTAAGCAGCCGACAACCTCCTAGATGGACCTGCGAGATGCCATTTATAAAAAAGGCATCAGAAATAGTGTCCAACTTCCGGTGGTCAAGGCTCTAGAGAGAGGAACCTCCTCACTATACGTGCTGTGTCCAGGAGTACTACTTTCTGAATCAACCTTGACCCAGCCGCGCAATGAGAGCCTCCTGAGGTGTTTTACCTAATCATTATTATTTTGTAATTTGACTGGGTATCTAGTTATTTCCTGCGATGTCTTTCACAACCCTATTGATTTAAAACCCCCAGGGGTTGAAACACAACCCTCGGGGATTTAGTTTCATCCACGTCAGGGGTTGTGTTTCAAAAAAATCTTGCTTGATGGTCCTTAACCCTTCAGTGATGGTTAAGGGACCTGATGATTTATTTAATAGTATAACTTAAGCCCGTTTATATATTGAAACGATTTAATAATAGCCGAAACCGAACGAAATATTATTTCTTGTCAAATTCTACATATGACAAATTATTATCAAAACCTTCGATAAATCGCGATCGAAGGTCAAAACAATAAAATACCAATAACAGCACGAACCGAATAACAGTTAAAAGAATCCATGCTTTTCTAAAACAAGCTTCGTTTGAAACAATAGATTTAACCGTCACAATTTATGCAATGGTGCGATCTACACATGATTAACGTATAAAACTGAAACCATTGTTCACTACACCACAAAAAAATCGTAAAACTTAAATGACTAACTCTCAAGACTGTACGTATGACTGTACCAGCAGCTGTTCTTGACGGCTATTTCGTTATGGATCGGTATTTGCAATATCAAGAGAAAGAAAATTTACATTCGGCAATAAAATCACAATAAAATCAAGCGTTCCGAGCACATATGGTGAGTTTCATTTTATGTTGCGATAATAATATTTGAACATTCCATTCGAAACACAGACATTGACCTATTCAAGAAAGCTGAAAAATTGCTGAATCGATTTTCTGTCCTCCATGATTGTGAATTGGCCTTGTTGCTACGCGAAATGGGTGAATTTAGTAATCATACAATAGACATGCGCAGCGAACTTAGTCATCATTAAGCTTCTCATACTTAAAATAAATTAGAAAAGAGATAGAGTTAAAAAATTAAAAGTGTTTACCTAATACTGGTCCAACGATGAACATGTATGCTAACATGATCAGCACTATCTGTGCTCTGCGCGAACCTTCTCGCACTCTGAACGCCACATTCACAGTCGCCACTAAGTCCCTCAAGGAAAGCACTGTTAATAAACTTGGCGTCTTATCGCTCTCTACTTCTTTCGTCTTTTTTGTCTTCTCCTTAAGTCTTAGGATGATGTAAACTAACCCGATAAGATAGAACACACACGCTATAGAAGAAACACCGTAGTAACCGAAACGTTGGATCATTATGCCACTAAGCGCCATTCCTATGGGCCTACTAAGAGTCATTATTGCAGTAACAATCCCTAAACGGAAAGTCCTTTCAGATTCACTAGTGATGTCCGTGATGTAACTGTAGACGGCCATGGTCATGGCGACCCGGCCACCAGCTAGGGCCGGCGGTAGGCCCTCCATCAGCGCGGTCTCATTCACCCCAACTTGAAGGAAGAATACCGTACTCAATATAATACCGATGGCTGATATAAACTTTCCTAGAATTGGTAGCACCATAAAGGCTTTTCGGTTTCCCGTTCGATCGCTCCATGCTCCCAAGAAAAGTGTTAGTATTCCTGGCAGACCTGTCTGTAGCGGGAAACTCCAAGCGGTCATCGAAGCGACCATGGTCTGCACATTTTTTTCTTGTTCCGTATAATTGTGAGTGCGTCCCTGCATTATATGCGAGCAGGTTCGCGCGTCGTATTGTAGATTTACTAGACATGATTTCTCTAAGCACAAATTCTGGACTGCTAAACCTGCGAGTACACTCGGCAACAAGTAACAAATAACAAAAGGTTCCACTGTAACTTTCGATCTAAAAGCCCAGGACTCTTTCAGGAATTGTTTCAGTCTTTTGCTCAATTTCGTTTCTGTTTTCTTGAGCTCCGTGCCGTATTGTATGTTGCACTTGCATGGGTCCACACTCACGATCTTTTCTCCGGGCACTTCGACCCGTAACGTCATTTTGACAACAGTTTAGCACTTTATTGTTCATTTGTTTTTTAACATAATCTAAACGAAAACAATTTTGTATAAAATCGTGCGTTAGTAAATGAGTAAAAAAGTATATTTATTATTGGATTTCTTAAAGTGTATTTTTTAGTTTTTGTATCACAGGGAGCACGTTAACGTTTACCGGGGGCGAGTGCTCGGTTGCGCGTGCGACGGTTGATTGCATGTACGCGGCGACTGTTGCGGGCGACTCTAGTTTTGTTACTGCCTATCAGCTGGCCGTTGGTACAGTTTAATTTGTACTTTATTATGTTATCACGTGGCCGCCCTGCGCTCCTACTCGCGTGTTTTCAGACTTCGATTAATAATTGTAATTGATCATATGCAACATTATAAACTAATCGAATCTTTACCGTAACTCCTTTATAAGTTCACAAAATAAGAAATATTCCATAACGGTTCATTAGAGAGGGATGCGGTTATTATAACGTAATTAGAATTTTTCCGAACGAAATATTAAGGGTCATATTAAATTATATCACTTCTTGTCATAAGTAATAGTTAGCTGTTATTATTTGTTTTTTTTATAATTTCAGGCTTACTTAAAGTGAGAGAGAAAAAATATATTTAGTGAGGGTTAATGGGCCATTAACCCTCACTAAATATAATTTATCTACATAATTTCAAATACACACATTAACGGTGTCTAGGGATCAAGCACGTTTTAGAGTATCGCCGCATTGAGGATTAGGATTTTTTTTAGATAAGTTCACTATTTGAATAAAGAATTTTCTTTGAATTATGATTAAAAATAGAAAATCAACGGTCAATCAGTATTTCTATAAAAGTGGGTATTAGCGTTTTCACAAAACCGTTACAATTTTTGCATCGGAACTGAAAAGGAATAAAAATGCATCGATATGGAGCGACGACATCATTTGAAAAGCCTAGAAAAAATAACAGTTTCATCTTATTCAAACTGAAATCTGAACACTGAAATCTGACCTTGCTGTGACCGCATTTGAACTCTTGACATTCTGAAACTGTTCATCTGTAAATAATTCCTATTAACAAACGGCCTTTGGTTTATATTTACATGAAATATGGTAATGTGGTGTCTTTAAAACTAATTTTGTATTTAGCGTGACAAATACAATAATAAGAAAGACAATAAAGACTTCAAGAACAAGAGAACTAAAACTAACACGTTCCATTCTGGGACCTGGGTTACTTGCATGTTTATGTATCTACATAGGTACGGTAATTTAATTACATTATTTATTCAATTAGACAGCAAAACATTTTTAGTTTCACACACAAACACATAATATCACGCCCGTTTTTCCTGAAGGGTTAGGCAGAAGTGCACCTTATAGTACACCCACATTTCGCCAGTTATGTCAAAGTCCCGTGTGTTGTGTGCCAGCGAGCATATTGCCATCAACCAAGCACAAATCCAGACTCTGGGCTGCTTGCTACTGAGAAGCCCCTGACGGGAAATCCCAATAACACATCGTTCGACCTGGCAATCGAACCCAGTACCTCATGCCCAGTAGTAGCGCTTGAGACCAACGAGTAAGTTATTTTTAATTACAACGACTGAAAATCCTTCTATTGTTAATAGATAATTTCTAGCTTTGTATTTGCATTCAAACAATGATAAGATATCTTATTCGTCTGAATATAATCAATGCTGAAGGATTTAGGTACCTACTATCCCTCACTCAGAGGTCGTGCTTGCGTCCAGTAGGCCAATGACACACCGCTGGAGACGCCCTGGGCGTCGGGAGTCGCAGGCCGATTCCCGGCCACTGTAGGCGCGAGCTTGCGGACGGTGAGCAATGGATAGCTCGCCGTCCGATAAGGATCAGGCCCGGGTCAACGGCATGTTGTGTTTCACGTGCGCCTCAAAGAAATGCCAGCAGAACTGATGGGGTCCGATAGGGCTGATGCCTGCCGGTGTTGCGGTTATTGTCCAAAAGGATTACCGTGGCCCCTGGCAATGTAGACAACTGAAGGAATACGGGTGGGTTTTAGTCAGTAAGAGTCTGACACGCTCTCCCGCTCCACCAAGAACGGGAGAAGTTATTTGATAATTACCCACCCAAAAATAAAAAAGGCCAATAATACAGTCATCAATTATTAATATTATTATATCATCTTACACGATATTGTTTAATTTTATTCTTCTTTTTCATGTAGTTAGTGACTAAACTGGTTTCAGTTTTTATGCCGCCCATGGGCCTCTGACTTAACTTCACATGCCATCGAGAAAATATCTCTCAGTCATGCTGATTTCCTCACGATGTTTTCCTTCACCGTTTTTGAAGTGATCATTATACAAAACGCACATGAATCCGAAAAGTCAGAGGTGCGTGCCTTGGGTTCGAACTCGAGACCTATGACTTGGCAGTCTCACTGTCACACCACTAGGCTATCAATGCTATTTAATTTTATATAATATGCCCTAAACTTTGCCTCTTCTATGGCGTTGTCAGTGGTATAGCAGAAAGTATTAGTTATTAGACGTATTTTTAAAACTAAGCTGAAATGAAAATGTACAGTGCAACAGTCTTTCACTTGATATAAAAACAACATGGACGGCTTCTATAAAATAGAGCGTCAGTTTTATCAATAAGGGTTAATTTAATTTAAAATTTTCAGGACCTAGAACTTGTAAAAAACTTATTTCACATGAATAAAATTGATCAACGATTTATCTATTTAAATGACTGTAATTGAACAATTACCAGTCATCGAAGTTCTTAATGGCATAAAGTATAGCACGTAATATATGCGCTCCAATTTTTCCCATAAGTCGGTCAAGAGGACTGACGGTGGCGTAATGTGTGTATTATCAAACAAATTATTAGATGCCTTTGACAATGACCATATTTTATAATTGAACGAAAAATCAGATACAACATTTTTGTCTCAAGGCTTTTGCTGGAAATGGTTTTGCAATTAAATATGCACTACTTAAGATGTTTGTAAAAGGCATAATATTTGGAATAAGGTTGTTAACTAAGCTGACTGTCTTGTTGGTGTTGTGGTCAATTCCCAAGTCTGGATAATGGGTTTTTCCATCAGGAATTTCTCAGTAGCAGCCCAGACTCTGGATTTGTAACCGGTTGATGGCAGGGTCGCCCCCTATTACATGGGACTTAAACATAACTGGCAAAATGTGGGTGTACTATAGTTACACCTCTGCCCAATTCTTCTGGAATTACAGGCGTGATGTTATGTTATGTTTGTAAAATAACTTTACTAAGGTATTGATAAAAATTGGTCTTCTCAAACTTACAATACGAATATTTCTGCGATATATAATTATTGTATTCAAATAAGACTAGTTTTGTCCTCTTATTAACTAGTTGTATCACATTGAAATACTTAATTTACACCTTCAGAAGGTGACGGAGATTTTCTACAAATAAAAACGTCTGATAATAAAAGAAGAAAAAAGATCGGCCAGAAAAATAAAAGGAAACTGCATCATACTGCTTGAAAACTGAGTTTGTTTTGAACTTTTTAGTAGCAGTCGGGGTTTTATTTTAAACCCCTTAGTATGTTATATTTTTTAAATCGTCTCCTCAAGCCCTTTATTTTTAGACATTGACTAACGACTTCTAAGATCCGTCATTTTTTTTTTTTTTTTTTAATAAATCTATAACCTTCGCACGGTTTAGAGAAATTGAAAGACATCTCGTTGATTAAAATCCATCCAGCCGTTGGAGTACTTCGAGGGTATAAAGAATACTACATACATACATACCCAGGTACGTGTGAAAAACATAACCCTGTGGCGCAGTCGGGTAAAAACACCAAGAGATTAGAAAGAAAAAGTTTCAGGGACGAATTAAGTTGTTGAAAAATTAACTTAGTTTGATCCTAAACATTTTTAAGTAAATCATGTTTAAGTTGAAAGTACGTAACCAAATAATTACCTAACTATTTAAGTTTTAAGTTAGACTCTTCGTGAATTTTGATTCAAGTTGTCAGCACTCTAATTGCGAAATACACTTTCAATCACAATCTAAAGGATTTTGAAGGAAATTGCCAATCCATTGCTTCATGTGTTTGCTGAATTCGTTTGCTCAACAACCTTAATAACGCTATGAATGTTTATGAACTGTCAAAATTAAAGGCATTGCCATTGCCATTGTAGAGTGCTACACAATAAGGGTTTTCATGAAAATTCACGCCACCATTTGGCGCCGCTTTGACAAGAGGTCTTCCATTTATACAATGAATATAAAATATATGATTATTTATTTATAGTTAATTAAAACGGCACAGGTCCAATTACATTAATTAACATAGAATTATAAAGATTAAAATAAGATAAGCATTCAAGTAACATACAGTACAAATCAAATGAAATCAATCATCATTTGTTTCATTCATTCGTTCTTCATTAAGTCACGAATAAAGAAAATATAGGTGCTTTGACACTTTTGACAGGTGGCCGGGCCTGACGTTTCAGTGCTGCTACCTAGTGAACGTCATTTCAGAAAACCTTCATTGGGGCAAGTCTTTTTTGTTCTTGTTGCTAGTTCTTGGGTTGTCAATTTGAATTTTGATCGCATAATTTTCCATGAAGTGCCACTGGATATCATTCTGAGATGATTTTTAAGACATTAGGAGAACTTGAATATTGGCGTCCCCTTAACGATACTTACATTATTTCATATTATAGGTAATCTCTAATCAACAATCAGTGTTCCAAGTTTTACGGTTATATAATGACAACCATCAAGTTTATTCAAAATTACTTATGCTTTAAAAAACGAATTGCACATTAATTATATTTGGTTAATTAATGTTACTAATCAGTATTGGTATTCGATAAATACATTTATAGAATTTATTTCAAGGTTGAAATGGCAGTCAGCTTTCGACTGACTTAAATCTTATAGCACCTATGTTTCACGGAGCAGTAAATCAACTCAGCCTATTATAGTCCACTGCTGGCTACCATAGGCCAGGCTGCACCACAACACCCTCCACCTTCCGCATCCAATCTGTCGCAGCCACCTTTTTAAGCTCGTGGGTCCATCTAGCTGGGAGGCGTCCCACACTACGCTTGCCGATACGCGATCTCAATTCCAGGCCTCATTTGCTCCACCGGCCATCGTTCCTTCGACATTCGACAATAAATGGCCACCCCACTATCACTTCAGCTTGCTAACTCTGCAAGCTATGTCGGTAACTCCAGTTCTTTTCCAAATAATTTTATTTCGGATTTTTTTCCTTCAAAGCAATTCTGAGCATTCGATATTGGATAGGAATTACAAGATGAAAGTTTGGGCTTCTTAAGATAATTCACAGATGTTGTGCAAAAATGCATCTAAGTATCTCATCAAATCAAGTAAATGCTCGTAGTTACTGTGCTATGGATAAGGCGAATGCCCGACACTGGTATGCCTGAGGAGTTTGGCAAATAAAACTGGGTTCATTACCAGAAACTGTTAGACCCACCACTGGGTTTGCGTCGAGTACGGCTCATTCCACTTCTCGGATAGGAGGTCTGAGCTGATAATGCAACACCTAATCAGAAGGCAAGACAATTCCCATATTTTTAAGAAAATTCGCATTCGAATCTCAGCCTCAATCTGTCAAAAATACCTCTCTATCTTTTGACAAGTTTTGGCATTATTTGGAGCTGGGATGAGATTCCGAGAAGATTTTGACCATTTTCCAAATACTGGAATTGACCTTCTGTTACCCAACAACCCAACTATATCTTGGGCGTTGTGCTTTTTTTATTTCTCCTTTCTTTTTCTCCCACAAAATAGGTCATTTGGACTTCTGACTATCTGTAAAAACTGTCAAAGATTTGGGAACGACAGCCTGGACCGACAGTGTGTCATAACCCAGACCAAACACCGTGACAATAATATAGGTATAATAAAATTTGAGGCTTATAAGGGAATGTTGTAAACAAAGCAGGTAATGTGAAGGCGTTGTTATTAACTTACGTTTTCCAATTTTTTTAACCAAAGCCACAACACACGCTGCTCGCCATAAATCCATGGTGGTACTGAGATAAAATCGAGGAACCGCCAGACGCGGTTTGGCCTTTTCAGCTATTCCAAAACTGAATGCGTTTAATCGCAATGCGTGCTAAGCCAAAAGGCTAAAAAGCCTTGTGTGTATTTAAAACAAAATTTAAGAACTGGTTTATACGTAGTTAGGTAGGACTGAACAAAAAGTTCGCAATTTTATAATTATTTGTTTGCTTATTTGGGATTTCTTTAAGAAAAACGCAAGTGTAGGTTTTTTTCAAATTAGGTATACCTATGGGTTGTGTCATTTCGATTCTTGATTTTAATAATTTTTCTACCTACCATAGTAATTATATTTATTAATGAATAAGCCTTCTCAAGTTTTTGTTGACAATTCTGAATAATGAATGATTCATCTACTACTACAAACAACCGACTCATTTTGTGTATTAGGGTATAATCGCGGAAGGTTACTCATACCAAACAAAGGTTATTTCCTAACAAACAACAAAATTACGGTCAATCAGTGTTAATTCAGTGATCGATTTGTTAATTATTGTTGTATCTAATTGTTAGGACATTGCACAAAGCATGTAACTTTAAGTTTTTATTTAAGCAGTTTTTATTAATCAAATGAGATTTTAATTTTTTATTTCTACGGTTTGAATATTATTTCATTCTATTACAAAACTGTCAATCAGATAAATTGCGTAATATGAATTGAACGCAGATAATATTTTGAATTGTTAGTTTGTGACAGTTTGTGTGATTCTTAATATTATGATATGATTCTGCCAAAGCGGCCGTTTTAGGCCCCCCGTGGTTACCGACATGTTTAGCTTGCAGAGTAAGCAAACTGAAGTGGCAGTGGGCTGGCCATGTTTGTCGAAGGGCTGATGACCGGTGGAGCAGACGAGGCTTGGAGTGTAGTGTGGGACGCCCCCAGCTAGATGGACTTATGATCTTAAAAAAGTGGCTGGAACTGACTGGGTGCGGAAGGCGATGGACAGGACATTGCGGTGCAGCCTGGGAGAGGCAAGGGGCTGTGATAGGCTGAGTTGATTGTTGATTGAAAGTTGTAAGGAACTCGAAAGGATGACTTTATCGTCGTCGTCGATCATAGATTTTCAAAACGAACTTCCACATGCGCAAACGTAGGCTTCAAATATGCAAAATGTGAGCTAATCCACGAATTTAACTTATTATTTTTCCTTTTAACCCCTTTCTAACTAGCAGTCAAATCTAGTGAATAACATTTGAGTTTTTTTGGTCCGACCGTGTAGTAGTATAACATACTATATAATAATCCAATGATGAAGACGGAAAGTGGATGGAAGTAGTTGGTGCAAAACTTCATCAACGTAGAACCGAAATGCTTACACCAATTTTTCCATTCACGTAAGCCCTAAATGTTGCCAATTGAAAAAATAAACAATAAAGGCCAAACGTATTAAGATCATGGTGAAGTTGTTCTTGAAATGAAATCTCATGATATTACAAACCACATACTTTTAGTACGTGATATCAGAAATAAGTAAATTGGTTTTGCGGAGCTGGTCACGTATTTGTGGGCCCTACAGCTTGGTATAGGATCCTTGAGTGGAGGTCATTGTAGAAAGCGGGCACAACCTTCTGCCCAATACGAGTGGTCCAATGACCTGATGGAAATAGGTAACGATTGTTATATTTCATGAATGGTGAATATAATTTAAAAACGTTTCCTTGAAAACAAAAAGTTCATTCATGGTATCTAACTTAACATGAAAGTGTTTATAATTAATTTCATTTCATTTAATAATTCAAGCAACAAGACTCATAGTGTTAGTCACAGAAACAATTTGTGACATCACTGCTCAAAGTGACAGGCCCAGCCGATACCTTGCAGCAGTGGTTCACAAACGAACAGTCTAACCTGCTTGCTACCATAGACAGGATGCTATTAGTGCTGTCCCGCACCCTACTAACCAGGGATGCGCACCGCTTCCGCATCACAGTATGGAAGCAGTCAACGCGTGCTCAGCAAACATCCCTGATGCGCTGCAGTATCGAGACAGCCCCATCAGCACCGTGAATGCGTTATTGTATTGAACGCGAAGGGCGCCGTATGATTTCTGAGTATAATGAGCCCACAGACTGCAGGAGTAACAAAAACTAAAACCCGACGACTGAAAAATCACGCTCTAAAAAGTATGAAACAAGAAAATATTTCAGACAGAAATCAAGACAGGTACAAAAATGGTAAAGATAAAATTGTGGTCGCATCCCATTATAATTTTGTTGGTATACAGGCATGCGACCACGGCTTTACTTTGACCATTTTTTTCGTGTGTCTATGTCTTCATTTCTGTCTGAAATATTATCTTGTTTCATACTTTTTAGAGCGTGATTTTTCAGTAGTAGTCGGGTTTTAGTTTTTGAATTTACTTTTTCTTTTATTTTTGAATTTCATGATAAAGTATTACCAGTGCAGCTTTAATTTTTTTTGTTTGAGTTTTATTGTATTATAGGTATTAATTTTACAGCCGCGCCGTACGTAGCACAGTCTCACGTTTGCTTGTTTTTAACAATTTAAACATATTTATTTACTTAGACAATATGATATATATACATATTTGTAATGTGCTCGTTAAGCCGTTACATTTGATACCCAACATGACACAATTGTTTTTTTTTTATGAGTTTATGTCCTCTAGAGGGCGCCATATTCCATTATACATAGCCATAACCAGCGGACAATTAAGACACTTCCCATGATACCTCATTCGTGATCGGCAGTTTAGAAGTTATGAGATAACAGATGAACATACATACATACCGGTCTAAATCATAACCCTCCTTTTTGCTTCGCCGTAGTCGGGTAAAAAGAAGTGCAGTAAGCACTAAATATAGTGTGCCTGACCTCCTTAGAGGTACGCCTAAATCTGTGGGCAATCATGTTAGCTCTCACACACAGCGCCCTCCGCTCCCTGTCAAGATCCTCATCATCTTTGAGACATTTATTTATTTATAGCATTCAAAATTGAAAAGTCATTTATTAAAACTAGGCTGTACTTTTTGAACATCAAAATTACTTAAGCCGCCTTTCACCACTTCCTAGTACTTTTGCTGGGAAGAAGAAGTAGCGTAACAAACTCTGCAGCACAGCTGTCTAAGTTATAATATTCAACGAAGACATGGCTTTAGTTGCATGCTGAAAAAGCAGATAAAAATGTTGTACAGCAAGAACTTAATTAGTAGGTACATTAACAAGCTAACGATGTAAAATAGTCTTGAATGTCCAAGTAAACCTTTAAATTAAACAAGAACCCATAAAACAATAAATTATACTTTTATTATTTGAAGTAATAAAGAGTAAAACTATAAATGTATACAAATGTTTACCTGTAATTTATAAGGAGCGACCTCTAAAACCCAGCTAGGTACTGAGTGACTCGATATCCTTCCCCCCCAACCCCCTAACTACCTCGTTGTCTCGTGGTCGCATGCGTGACTGCAGAACTTGGTGTCCTGGGTTCGATTTCCAGGTCGGGTAAAATATTATTGGATTTTGCCATTAGGAATTTCTTAGTAACAGCTCGGAGTTTGGAAGTTTGCGGTGTGATACCCCCGGGCTTCGGAAAGCACGTTAAACCGTTGCTTGGTCTTGCGCCTGATCTCTTTCCGGTCGTATCAGATCGCCGTCCCATCGGACTATGAGAGTGAGGAAAGAGAGAGAGCATCTGTGTCTGCGCATACACGTGCACTGTGCACGTAATATGTCCCGCGCCGAAGGCTAGTTTCCGCTGAGATTGGCCACCATGACCGAAAATACGCATTAGATAGACTGATCTGACTTTCGGGCTTCTGATTATTATAGGTAAGTGTAAAAACTCACACAGATCTACGACAGCACACAGACAGCTTACTGATTGTCAGCAAATAAATAAAAAACAACAAATTTCCTTCAGATAGCGCCAATAGACATCCCACCATTAAGTCCGTCATCAGAGTTATTTCCTTGAGAAGTAAATTTATTCAATGTTATCGAATAACTGTAATAAACCTGCTAGACTGGCAGACAATGGGACATAACATGACTTTTGAACTAGAACTGTCGTAAAACTGTTCAGTAATGTCACTGCAATCAGGAAAATAAAGGTTAAAGAAACGCCTGTTGCATTACTGGCAGCAATTGGTCGCATGACGAATCTGTTTCCGCTTGCAACAGGCGCGGTTCACTTAATCGATTTATTACACTAGTCTCATACATGATGTGTTTTTTTAGTAACAATACAACAACATTGAATCAAATTTTCAAACAATTGATGGTTTCATCAATGGCAGGTATGGTAAACGATAATGAATAATGCATTATAAGGATTTCATCATATTTTTTTTAGGTAATAAGATTATTTGAAAATTATTTCATTTGGAGATATTTATATGTATCATTAGGCCTGAACTAAAGTATTAGAAAGAGGATTTTTGTAAAGAGTAAAGAAAGTTAAGTTATTACTAATTCGAATATTCAATACCTAAAATATTCCTATAGTTTCTTTAAATAATACGGTAACTTCACATAATTATAAGTTAGGCAATTTAGTTTCCATCAAAATTCAAGTGGAATTGATGCTTGTATTCCTATCACATCGCAAAATGATAATGTTGGGTATCTACTAAAAGATTCAACGGTTAACTATGATATAATAAAATACGGAACCCTAAAAGAACTCGACTGTAAAAACACATATTATGTGTGTAATATTAATACTTGTGTTATTGCAGTCGGGTTTTGTTTTAAAAAAAAATGCTTTATTTCAAGCTTTCTTTAGTTTTGCCAATATATGTATTTATAATATATTTAGATATTAATTATCATTATCATATATAAAAATATATGCTCGTGACACCGGCGGACCTCTATTTTTTATAATTTTAAATGTTTTATTTTTATTTTTTTAAGAAATATTTAAAAATATAAATGAATAAGAATTAAAATGAATAAACGAAAAAATAAAATAAAAATATATATAATAATAATTCTTGACCGTACTTCCGGGATTGTCCTGATAGCCGTGGAATACCTCTCCACTCCTCATAAGCACCTCAGGACATGTTGCCCCCTTGTCGTTACGGCACTGTGCTAGCGACCGTTTTCGGGGCCCATTATTGAGTGTGCAAGTCACCCCCTGCCATTTTATCCGTGTACATATAAACATTGATCAGGCAGGGGCCATAATCCTTCCATAGTTCCAGGTAACTAGTCCACTTTAGCCACCCAAACCCATAGTCCAATATCTTTGTTTCCATGTTTTGCAATAGTTCTACACCAACCGGTGGTTTTCCTTGGGTGCACTTGTATAGTGCATACAGGGATTATCGTCGGTTGGTGCCACATTCCATTTAAAATAGTCTAAGGGGCCTCTGCGAGTTGGCTTTGGCCCTTCGTACGCTTTCCAAAGGTCCAGGATCCTAGGGTCCTGAGCAATATCAAAGATCAATATATAATAATATATATATATATAGAGGTCCGCCGATGTCGGGAGCATGGTCCAAGCTATCGGATGTTAGGGCTGCAGAGACAAGAACCTCCTCACAATGCGAGTCGTATAGAAGAGTAAGTACTGCCTTCAGAAACAGGCTAATTTTGTCAAGCTTATTATTATTATTTATATTTATTTATTACCGTAAAACATGGCAACTTGGCCCATAAATTTAAAAAATAAATGCTTAATTAATGACATTTTGGAAAATTTTAATAAATTGATTATTGTTTCAGTGCCACATAATACTATATGCTCATGTCTCGATACACAAAACTAAAAATAGTAAAAAAAAGCATATTTATTAGTAAAAATAACAATTATAGGTGTTGGGCAAAAAATCTTATACATTTGGTAACTTTGCCCACATTACAGATCTCCGTTACTGTGAACTGTATCACTATTCGAAAAGGACTGAATGAAAATACTGAGCAATGCAATAATGTATTAAATTATACGCCAAATATTCACATTCCTTGACCCTTAAAAATGAGTGGGCAAAGTCAAAAAGCCTTCTAGAACATTTTTCGTACAAAATGGCGATTGTTCAAGGGTTGTCACCATTGACAATACTTAATTATTTAATAATTTTTAGTGTGGAATATTATAATATATTATAATGATAAATTAAAAAGGGAAATAATATAACATCATTTTTTACATAATATGCTTTATTTGTAAAGTGTTCAAAAACTAAAAAAAAAAAGTAATAATAAAAAGTATGTACCTATCTCGGTCTTTGTTTTTATATGAAAATAACAAATAACACTAAAATTTGTAATGAGTTTTACAGAAAAATTATATTGCATAGTTAAAATTGCGATGACTCATCGCAATATTAACTATGCAATATATTTTTTAGTAATTTTAAGTACCTATGAATATTAGGTACTTACTTATCTTTTATGTTATTGTTATATAATATAATCAACATTTAGCGTAAATTAATTTGGATACATATCTACACTGACGGACAAATAAACTGCAACAAAGTTGAGGATTAGGTACTAGTATGCAAAGTTTTTAGATTAAACTAAATGAAAATGTCGAGACTACCCATTATTAAAAAAAAAATGTAAATTTATAAACAGAACTGCAGTAAAAGATAAAATTACAGTCGGGAAAATAAAATTTGAATAACTTTCATAGTACTTGTATTAAAAGTTATTGCGTCTTGAACTTGATGCGATTTATTGGTCCGTCAGTGTATTCATAACTATCTGGATAGCAAAAAAAAGACGCATGTACACATTCAACGTCCCATCTTAGTACCTACTTATCATTATTTATTGTTATGCAAAATAATCAGTCTAAGTCATTCGTTTATAGTATTTTTTACATCATTAAAATATTGAGATCAAACATTGTCAGTTGCATAATTGAGATCCAAGTTTAATTAAAACTAAAGAAACGAATTTATATAACAATTCTGACTTAATATTATGTATTAAATAACAAACAATTAAACCTTTTAGCAAAAATACTTTGGTAAGTTAAGGAAGAAAATAAAACAATTCTCACTTAATATTAGGTAGGTTTTGACCATATAGGTACTGTAAAATAATAATTAGTTGTGCAGTTTTGCAGCAAGTTTAATTAAAACCAAACATTTTTTTCAGAAACAGTAGTTGTACTCGAATTTATAAAACAATTCTGACTTAATATTAGGTATTAAATAACAAACAATTATATTAGAAATTATTATACGAATTTTATCGCGGTAGCGGTAAAACAAGTGTACCTAGGTAGTTTGATTTCGATGTAAATACATATAGTTTTTAAGAACCTAAAACCCATCAACAAAAAACTTTAAAAACACAGTCAGAATTTGGAAGATACGAGCCCTTGTATCTTCTAAATCCCGACTGTGTTTTTAAACTTTATATGTTTACCAACGTTATTAACTGTTCATCAAATCCGAACCCTCCTTTTCGACTCGGTTAAAAAATGTACCTCGGGTGACAACCCTAGTGAAAAAGAAACGTTGGGCAATGTTGTCAACGATATTCAAAAAATATGCTTGTGACTTTGCCCACCGTTATATTTTATGTTTATATGACGCATTTAGCGAAGAAAACTAGTCTATATTATTCATTTCCAATGTAATAACGGATGTATAAAAATTACTTACCTGCGATAACTCTAAGTAGCACTTGACAACTGAAGTAACATCTGTGACAGCGCGTCACACAGTGTTGCCAGAAAAATGATGAATTTTTTACCATAGACAAAATGTTCTTACTAACTACAGACAAATTTGGTATGTATTAAGTTTTTAAAAAAATACACAACTGAGCAAAGTCAAATGGCGAGGGCAAAGTTGCCATGTTTTACGGTATAAACCAGGAGTAGAGACGATTTAAAAAAAAAAGGAAACATATAACGTTAAACGTAAACAATCTTTAATTAAATGACAATTTAAATGAAATTACAATTATAACTAATCAACAAAAATTATAAACGCCTAATACGTCCAGCACGCTCAAATGCCACAAGAAAAGTGAGTCTCCGCCGCTCGGAACGCGCCGCAGGCGCCTTCGCCCCTCCAGCCGGTCTCGCCACCGTCAGGCAATCCTACGACATCATGACGTGCCACTAGGCCCCGCCTCCTGACCGTTTATTTCTAACACGGCCTCTCTTGACAGCGCGGCGTCCTCGACCGCTTGGCTTTGGATGGGCAGCTCCTCGTTATTAGAGTCGCCAAGAACCTCGATATCGTTGTCTGCAACACAATTTTTTTTTTACAACTTGCAAAAGTTTCAGAAACCTAAGAATAGAAAGAAATCTTATAACGATTAATAGACCCGCATCATGGCCGTAAGCGTGCACTCTAACAGCCGCGACCGACTCTAAAAACCGCTACATGAATTTAATACAATTTAAAGTCCGTCAGTTCATTTCAATATTAAAATGGTCATGAGATCTCAACATTGTTAAATTTAAGGAAAAATTAAATGGAAATTACAACCCCATGCAACGCCTAAGCCTATAAGAGGCTCTGCCAGTACGCCATAGGTAGCTGCCCATCGGGCAAGCGCGCGTCACTGATGAAGACAGTCCTCCTTCGCGAGAAACATGCCTTACAGCTGCCAACAGCAAGCATGTGTTACTGAGGACGAGCCTCCCCTCGAGACATACTGCACACGTCATAGGTAGCTGCCCCTCGGGCAAGCGCACGTGCCATCTCGAGAACTCACCCTCACCACTCGTGGCGAAGAACGCTGCACACGCATCCGGCGTCCATTCACCGCGCCATGGAACCATGTGCTCCGCTGCAGCCTGAGTCCTTTTGCCGTAGGACCCCGCCAGAAGCTCCAGTTCATAGCGATGGTGGGGAAGCTGCTGCACGATCTTGTATGGACCGCGCATACCCGAATCCAGTTTGCCAGAACTCTGCGAACTCTTGCCAACAAATACGAAGTCACCAAGCGCGTATACACGTGGTTCCTTCCGAGTCTCATTAATGTGTTGATATTGTCGCCTCTGATTCGCCTTAAGTAATTCAGACGCACGTTGTCGCCTTAGAGTGACCATTGCTTCGCGATTGGCATGCGAGTCTTCTAGGGCGACATCTCTGACTAACGCTCGCAAAACCGGGGTGGTAGCTTCGACCCCAATCAAAAGCTGGAGAGGTGACGTCTGTGTCGTGGCCTGCCGGGTCATGTTCAGTGTTATCTGAATCTTCCACAGCGTATCAGACCAACTGCTACCCTTGTTGTTAACCTCGACGCGTAGCATATTTAAAACAGAGCGGCAGTATCGTTCCGCTTGACCATTTTCTTGGTGCATTTTGGGCGTAATTAAATGAGTGGCGCACCCCAACCCAGATACCCAATTTTGAAAATTAGAGCTTTCAAACATCCTACCTCGATCAGTCACGATTAAGGATGGTGTACCAAACAAAGAGATTGCGTTTATAAATACGCGTTTTAAATCTTCTGTGTCCTGCCTGTACAGAGAGTACAGGAGACAAAATTTGGAAAAGGCATCTACAAGTACCAACACATATTTAAACCCCTTTGATTCTGGTAGCGGACCCAAAATGTCCATATGAACAGTAGTAAAAGGGCTATCAGGTTTAGTCCAGGATTCTATGGGCTGATGTGGGGCTCGGGGAACTCGTTTATGTGAGAGACAAACCACACAGTGGGAAATATATTTCTTTACAAATTGCCTAAGGCTGGGGAACCAGAAGTGACGGAGAATCAGGTCAGTAGTTTTGTCCATCCCGATATGTTCGTGATCATCGTGAAAAACACGTAAGAGGCTAAGTCTGTGACCTTTTGGGATAAAACAGAGAAGTCGATGCTCTTGAAGCAGAACAGCACCATAACCGATCGCGCTAGCATCGGTATGCAGCTCAGTAGGCAAGTTTGGGTCAAATATCGCGAGCACAGGTTGTTCGGTCAAACAGCTAATAATGTAATCACGCGCCGCGTTTTGGTCGTCACCCCAGATAAAAGGTTTCCCCTTTTTCATAAGTTTAGTTATGCAAGCCGTTTTAGCTGCGTAATTAGATATATATCGCCTAAAATAACCGGCTAGGCCCAAAAATTGCTGTACTTGCTTTATGTTCGTAGGTTTCGGGGAATTAACCAAACCTTCCTAGGACTCGGCCGTACCTGACCTTGACTTATAAGTCTGCCTAAATATTCTACTTCGATCTCTAGGAAAGTGCACTTTTTTAAATTTATGTAAAAACCGGCGGTTGTGAGAATCACAAGGACCGCAACAAATCAAATCCTTCATCAATGGAATCCGATAGAATCAAAACATCATCGATGTAAATAAGCACCTTCCCAGTATCTATCAAGGGTTTCAGTGTCCTCGATATGATCCTTTGATACACCACAGGAGCATTCGTCAAACCGTAGGTCATTTTTAAATATTCAAAATGACCCTCGGGTGTGACGAACGCTGTCCTGGCAATAGATTCGTCATCCTTCAAAGGCACTTGATGGAAGCCTGTAGCCATATCAAGACTTGTAAAGAATTTACTGTTACCCAATTTATCGATATGATCATCTATTAGGGGTAATGGAAACCTATCTTTCACAGTGACGGCGTTCAATGCGCGGTAATCAACGCACATCCTATCAGATCCGTCTTTTTTTTTTTGACAAGTATGATAGGACTCGCGTACTCCGATTGAGATTCTCGGATGATCCCCTTACTCATTAAATCCTTAATTATGTCGCGAACTCGCATCTTCTCGTCAGCCGAAAGCTTATAAGGTCGATAGTGCACAGGAACATCGCTATTTAGTTTGATTTCCATACTGCCAGTATTGACAGTACTTGTCGCTGTGCCAGTAACAAAAGCATCAGAAAACTCTTCCATCAGCGAAATTAACTTCATGTTATCCTCGCCTATCAAGTGCGTATTTATTTTCTCAATATCTAAAGCACGTAAATGATGTACCTGAGCACTACTGACCCTAGTGAGCCGTTGTTCGTCACCGGTCCTTATGTAAGTGACCCCGTGTCGATTTAAAACATCTGTTCCCAACAGAACAGGGGCACTGATGGTGTCAGAAAGTACCACGAATAGATCTACGTCTAAAGATATCTCAGGGAATTCGATAACTGTAGTCACATAACAAGTAGATTCTATTTCCTGACTGCCTACTCCACGCATTAAACGATACGTAGGAATCCTATTGCAATTGAGGTGTTTAAAAAATAAATCAGAAATTAGGGATATATCAGAACCACTATCAATTAAAACATCTACAGGCATTTCCTTAATGATAGCGGTCATATTATTACTGTTTCGGACAAACTTTGACAAAAATTTACTTTGGATACCTTTTTTCCATCCGCCTCAACACGTTGTTTAGCAAAACACCTATCAGCTGAATGTCCTACCTTGCTGCAAAACGTGCAGGTTAGAGACGGTTTATTCGGGGCGGTAGATATGGTATTAGATTTTATTGGTTCGGTTTTCTTTCGTTTCGGACAATGAGACTTCAAATGACCGATAGCATCGCAGTTAAAGCACTTCATATCCGGCTTCGAGGCGTTACGTTTTCGCGATTCGGAATGACGTTCATTTGACGAGCGAACAAAATTGTGGGTAGATCTAAATTCCGTTTTTGGTTTCACGTATACGGATAAAAATTCCACTAATTCGTTAAGTTGTAACTTAGCATTAGATGCGGCAGCCTTTACCTGCGGGTCTGTTATGCCGCGAATGATAATGGCGGTTTTTAAATCATTTGAAAGGCCCTTTACAATGTTTAAACGCAATAATGACTTGCGCGCATATTCAGCGTATGTAGCAAAACTTTTGGAGTCCTTATTCATCACATCAAACAAAATGTCAGCGGTATTAACGTTCCGTGGGCATAGTGATCGGAATTCCAATTTAAAATTTGACCATGATCGATCGCTAGATACCCAATCGTTCAACCATGTGCGCGCATCGCCCTTTAGGCAAGAACCAATGCGCGACAGGCACTCGCGGTCGTCCCAACGGTTTCAATTCGCGACCTCGATCAACCTCCGCACACCAAACATCAAATTCATGAATATTTGGGTCAAAATTGGAGATATAATAGTGGATTGACTTTGCTTGTAGCAAGGATGATAACGCGCTCAATTTTGTCCGTCGTATTCTTATTAGAGTTAAAATCTGACTCACCGGGCGCGCTGGAATTACCTGTAGCCACAGGCGGTGGGGTTAGGCAGTTACGTGCTGGACGTTGCAATGTCAAAACTGAACCCGAGGTAGTGGACAACCTGTCCTCGATTGCGTGTAACCTACCGAGAATCGTATCCAGTGCCTGACTGCGAGAGCCATCACGGCGGTTATGTGAACGGTCCCGACGCCGCTTACGAGAACTATCACGATCTCTTCGTGACCCACTAGAACGTTTACGTGGACTACTATCTCTTTTCTTTGATCGAGAATGACGTCCAGACATATTCAAATCAAACTACTTGCGATTTATCGAACCAAAACTAGCACTTAAATCACCAACACAAATATACCGTTACAGAATGAATTTAAATTTAGAAGTTACGAAAACTTTTAAAATAGCCGTTAGCGGATAAAATGTCGTGGTCTATCCCACTTCTGATATTATAAACCAGGAGTAGAGACGATTTAAAAAAAAAAAGGAAACATATAACGTTAAACGTAAACAATCTTTAATTAAATGACAATTTAAATGAAATTACAATTATAACTAATCAACAAAAATTATAAACGCCTAATACGTCCAGCACGCTCAAATGCCACAAGAAAAGTGAGTCTCCGCCGCTCGGAACGCGCCGCAGGCGCCATCGCCCCTCCAGCCGGTCTCGCCACCGTCAGGCGATCCTACGACATCATGACGTGCCACTAGGCCCCGCCTCCTGACCGTTTATTTCTAACATATTATTTATTATGTATTTTATGTTAAAGTGCATAAAACTATCAAACCGTACCGCGATTCAATTTGTCCTACTATTTTAAAGCTATCTACTTTTTTTTCGTTTAAAATATTCTGCGACATATAGCAGGTAAAAAAAGTATATAGCAAGTACCTAGGTAAAAAAAGTTATGAATGTGACTAAACTTTGATACATCTTGGTTCAAGGACGTATTGAGTAGGATCTTCTATAACTTGTGAATATAATCAAGAAACTTGTTGCCGTGATTATAACAAACAAGTTTCCGTGATGATTTCGGTGACCTACGGTCGAGCTGCCAGTCGGTTAACGTATTTACAAACAAACGCACTCGTTGGACGAAAACATTTAAAGTATCCAACTTGAGTTATATAAAACTATAAAAATGAACGAAAAAAGTGAAAAGGGCCTAGAACTTACTAATACAAATATAGACAATTTAGAAGCTAATGCAAATAGTGAGAAGAAAAAAGAAAAACAAACAGTGTCTTGTGGTCTATTAATTCGAAAGTTTTTTAACTTCTTCACAGTAGAACCATTTCTGTTGTGCTACGTTCTGCCAATTGCAATTTCAGGACTGGCAGTGCAAAAACTAAATATTGAAAAAGCATGTCGCGTTGATTTGAATTTTTCTGAAGAAATATGTAATAAAGCAGTGAGCGGCGAATTCAGTGACAATGACACAACCACTTTGGCGGCCCAACTAAATGCAACAAAATTAGTGGCAGATATGACAGCTTGGCAAAGTCCCTTGCAGAGTAGTATTCCAGCCATTGTCATACTGAATGTAGGAGCGTGGAGTGACAAAACTGGTAATAGAAAAGCTTTGATGCTGATGCCTGTTATAGGAGAAATTATATCTTCATGTGGTTTACTCCTGACAACGTATTTCTTTCTAGAATGGCCTTTGTGGTCCACTGCGTTAATAGAAGCTCTGCCTTCAGCTTTAACAGGAGGCTATGCAATCGCATTGATGGGCTCATACAGTTTGATAGCAGATCTTACAACTATTGAATCAAGAACATTCAGAATCGGATTAGTTGGAATAATTGTTACATTAGGAGTCCCGTTCGGTACGTCAATAAGTGGAGTTTTAACAGAAGCTGTTGGTTACTATGGAATATTTGGCATCAATTTGGCTTTGTACATTCTTGGATTCATTTACACTTTCTTCAAAATCAAGAATGTTAGGACCGTCAAATTGGAAGGAACTACCGTTCAGCAAGTGTTAGACTTTTTCCATCCCAGAAATGTGTGGGATACAATATCGTTGGTGTTCATGTCTCGAGGGAAGCAGTTGACACAAATAATTTTAGTTATTTGTGCACACATCGTCATCATGGGCCCGGTTTTCGGTAAGGTTTATTTTTAAATGAGTCTTAAAGAAAGATAATTCGTTTATTCTCCACAAAATAAACGCTCATTAGAAAAAAAAAATACGATCTTACGATTCATAATAACATTTCTAAAATATTCCAACAAGTTTTGTCTCTGGCCTAGTTTCGCGGTTTCTCGTTCTGTCCATTATAGATTCAGTATCTAATAGTAAAATTAAAACAATTATCTACTACTTACTGCTAAATTTTCCACTGAAATTAAATGTTTCGTTCTATCTATAGACCTAATCGTTAATAAATAATCGTTCTATCCTAGTGCTTGCCCAAGAGGTTCAAACTGAAGATGATTTTGTTTATTTGTGATTTCAAGATTTAATTTATGCCAGTCAATAACAAGCTTGTTTACATCAAACAATAATTTCATAATGGTTCCAATTACCTTAATACGATGCGGAATATCTTAATTAAATATATCCTTGAATAACACAAAATGATTTTTTTTTTCAGGAGAAGCGTCTGTCCTTTTCCTGTATGCGTTGACCAAGTTTAGTATGAGCGTTGTGGACCTGAGTTTCTTCAGCACATTTTCTATTTTAATGGGCACTGCAGGTATGGTTATGTTCATAATACATTAATATAAATGTAGTATATGGATAGGTAGGTACATGAGCTTGATGAAGTAATGGTTGCTTGTTTATAGATATTTATGGTAATAGAATAATTCAATGAAGTAAGTACTCGGTACTTGTACTTGGCCTTGATGTTTTTGCTAGGAGTACGTAATGAAAGTTTAATATCTATACATATACTAAAAGCGTAGCGGGGTCTAAAGTGTACATTGAATTTTTCTGAAAAAAAAAAGTTAATGCTCGAGGTCTGGGAACGATTCTAAAAAAATCGTACAGTCAGCCAGAAAATAATGCCAATTGATCTTGTTTCTTAAACGGAACAAAAAAACTCTGATGGACCACTGAGGTTTGAGTGCCTACTAGAAAACTCAGAAATCCCAAAAAAAATCCATCCATTTCATAGCAAATGAGACTCCAACTTACTTTTTTATGATGGAATAGTCTGACTGCTACAAAAATCAGAAATCGCAACAACTTTCCCATGCAGGTTCTGAATTATTTGAGGAAATCCCGTGTGTTTACAATTTTATTACTTTCGTGATAGCCGTTCGTTAGGAATAACCTATAAAAATGCATTAATCAGTGTATCAGATCAGTGTTGTGCCATAAGGCAGTTATGCAGGAACACAGGCGTTCACTTATTCACTAAAAACTTAGCAAGCAATAGGAAATTGCTACTGAAGGCTGCGGCTTTCGAGCTCAGGACGAGCTGCTTCTCACACGGACAACTGTAGGTACATCGCTTGCTCCAGTACCACCAGTCCTGACTCTCTCTATATTTTGGTTACTAAGACCAAAACTACATACGTAGCAAATAGAGAAATTTTATGAAAAGGTGGCTGTTATTTTATTATATTGTAGTCAATTAATTTTTAAAAAGTACACAATTAATCTCCATTAAATTATCTATACAATGGTATATAAATTAAGTGGGTTATGTGTACTAGCAGGAGTGTAACAAAAAAACAGTAGCAGAAAGGAGACAAAACAAATTTTTCGATTGCAAAGGACTCTCTAATGCTTTGCATTCTGTGTCGTGCAATAAATAAAGGTCATCTCTACAATACGTACGTCACCAATATCACACAATATACAAATAAAATACGTGTCTGAGTATCATCAGTTTTGTGTTGTGGTTACTTGAAATCTAATTTGTACAAAATAATAAGAAAAAAGTCCAATCATGATTGTTATTTCATTTAAATTGTTTCGAGTGCCCTCGAGCCTTTATTAACTCTTTTGTGTAAAGATTCGGCTGTAATAATATCGATTCTACTAACTCAATATGATGCGCAGCTTCAAAAGTTATTAAACCTAAGAAAATAACGTTATTTTTATCTACACCTACTCATTTTTAGGGTTCCGTACCTCGAAAGGAAAAACGCAGCCCTTATAGGATCACTTCGCTGTCCATCTGTCTATCTGTCAATGCCCTTTTTCTCAGGAACGCGTGAAGGTATCAAGTTGAAATTAATATCAATTACGTAGGTCTAAGGTCCCTTGGAGCTCGAAAAAATCAAGCTTCTAAGCCAACGCATTAAAAATATACGGTCCTTTATGCGACATATTTTGATACTCACAAATAAAACTATAGCGTACCGCCCGTTGGACTAGAATCATGAAATTTTGCTAAGAAGCAAGGTCTCACAGCACCAGTAAAGGAAAAAGTACGAAAATCGTTAATTAGTAGTTTTATCATATCATTTTAAGGGTTCCGTACCGAAAGCGTAAAACGGGACCCTGTTACTAAGACTTCGCTGTCCGTCCGTCTGTCTATCTGTCCATCTGTCACCAGGCTGTATCTCATGAATCGTGATAGTTAGACAGTTGAAATTTTCACGGATGATGTATTTCTGTTGCCGCCAATAAACAGAAAACAGAATAAAATAAATATTTAAAGGGGCTCCCATACAACATACGTGATTTTTTTTGCTCGTTTTTATAGATAATGGTAAAGAACCCTTCGTGCCTGAGTCAGACTCGCACTTGGCCAGTTTTTGTTTTTTCTTGCGATTTAAACACATTTGCAGTTGGAGAATTGACCGTGACGTATATCGATGTATCGCATAAATTCATCCCAACTAGAGAATCCTTCATTGTGCGTGGTCCGACACGCACTTGGCCGGTTTTTTAAATCCCAATTCGATTATCTCCACTTATTTGTTTGTTATTTATTTTTTGGGGGCCTATGTTCAGCAATGGACGTATTATGGCTGAAATTATGATCATGATGAATCGGTTTGCGTTCGTTAATTAATATTTTTAAGAACAGTTAATTCATCCCACCATCGCTAAAATTGATGAATACACAACTTAATGTAGTGTTAGTAAAAGTTTCGTGTTTTTGTTATAGATAACTTTCAATACCAACTGAGGAATTAGAAAGGCCATTGACACTTTTGCCAATTAGAAACGTTGAAACCATATTTGGGATCTGTGGGTGTATGACAGTTAGATAATCCCAACTAATTTAAAAAATGCGAAAGTGACTACTTTTTTTGTTACGCTTTCACGCTAAAACGTTTAAACGGATTAAGATGAAATTTGACACATGTGTATACCATGACCTAGAAAAGGACATATGATACTTTTTATCCCGATACTCCCACAGGATCGAGACTTATGCGGGTGAATCCACGGAGCGCAACTAGTACATAATACTTTTGGCTTCACCAGTAGTTCATTCTATTCATAGCTTATTCTAGTTTTAGACAGCCAATATCTCATACATACATACACTCTTGCTTTCTTGCCATGGGCGTTGGCAGAAACTATGGAACGCCACCTGCTGATTCCTACATACTCCTTTTGCTTCGATTACGTTCATACATCTGGTAATACACGTAGCGAAAATATCGTAGTGGTACAAATACCTCTACGTGGTATGTACGCAGTGAATACTGTCCTTGAAAAAACTATAGGCTCGCCACACACACAGGCATACTTAAATGCTTATCAATATTACAATTTGTATTTCAGGATCAGCGGTAGCCGTAACACTCTTCAGTAAGAAGATGAAGATGCATGACAGTTTCCTGGGCATCATAGCCACAGCTTGCAAGACAGTCTCTGGTTACGTGTATGGGTTGGCCCCAACGAGAGACTGGTTGTATGCAGCCCCAGTCTTTGATTTCTTTGGAAATTCTGGTGCTATAGCCATCAGGTCTCTTGGCACCAAGGTTGTGGAGCCGGAAAAAGTTGGTAAGTTAAATTTGATCATTAGAAAGAAAGAAAGAAAGAAGAATAAGTTTATTTGTCACAAAAATACGTGTATATAAAAAAAAGGTAATTACTCGATTAGAACAATAAAATAAAACACAATAGATTTAAATATAATCACGAGCACAAAACAGAAATAGTCGATAGCTCCACGACATGACTGGAACAAGTAGGTTTCCACTCAGTATGATGCTATGCTATGGGGACCACAGTTTAGCGCTGATTCGATTGTTTTTTTTTTTTTTTAAATGAGAACTTCTTTAGGCGCGTTGGGCATTTTTGAGATAAGACTAAACCATTGATTTCGCGACACCGTGATGACACCACCTTTTGACCATTAAAAAGACATCAACGCAGATGCGCTTGATTACTGCAGTGCTGATTTTTTTTCCAAGTTTTCACTTTCGTCGGCACTCCCGGATTGCCACAGTTTTTTTTCATTTTTTTTTCATTAGAATGAATATGTAAAGAACTACACTTACAGGAAAAGAGAATGAAGCAATGATAACCACTCTGAACTGATATAAATCGAAGTCCATATACTTACTATGCTTTAGAACTGGGTTCGATTTCCGGGTCGGGCAAAACGTTATTAGGTTTTCTATTAGGAATTTCTTAGTAACAGTCCGGACTTTGGAAGTTGGCGGTGTGTCGGTGGTTTCTCCGGTCGTGTCGTATTGCCGTCCCATCGAACTGTGAGAGTGAGGGAAGAGAGAGTGCATCTGTGTCTACGCACAAACTTATGCATTAAATTTTCTGCGTCAGTGACTGGTCTCCGCTGAAATTTGTCGCCATGGTCGAAATTCGGTCTAGCGCAGCAGCCACTCGCTTAACCACTGCGCCAACCGTGTCGTTGTATGTATTTGTAATCATGTTCTCGAAAACGGCTCTAACGATTTCGATGAAAGATGCAATGTAGAGGTTTACGAGGGCGAAAAATCGGTCTAGCTCACAGGTTTAGCTAGGTCTCATATCTGGGAAAATTCGTTTTCTCTATTTTCGACCGACCATAGAGAAAACGAATTCGAACGAACGTTTCAGTCAGTACTTTAATTAAAATGAATAACACTGGGAAAGGGCCGGTCGTTTATCGTTCCTTGAAACATTTTATTTAAGAAATTCCAGTGTTTCCAAAAAAATAAGGTATGTTTGTATACTAACTATGACAAACCTCTGATTCTTTGAATAGATTTATAATAAATAAATAGCAGTGATAGCCCAGTGGTGTGACCGTCGGACTGCCAACTCATAGGTCTCGAGTTCGAACCCAAGGCACGCACCTCAGACTTTTTGGATTCATGTGCGTATTGTATAATTATCACTTGCTTCAAAAACGGTGAAGGAAAACATCGTGAGGAAACCGGCATACCTGACCAATGGGCGGCTTTAAAACTCTGATACCAGGTTAGTCACTATATATTATAACCACACGAAAATAAGAGATGAATAAATTCATACTTAGATCTCAAAAATCAAGTAGAAAAAGAAGTGTTGTCTGGTCTGAAAACGCGCCTCGGGAGTGATACATCTTATTCAAAGAGTTTGAATGCTAATATGAAGTTCAAGTTATTTAAAAAGTTAGATTAATATCTAGAAAAAATCACGATAATTCATACTTAAATTTGAACATAAATTTCTAGTTATTGAACTTATTTTGGACCCCCAGGGATGTCTTAGGGCTCTAAGATAAGAAGGGTATTCGATTAATCTAAATATCAGACGAATTGTGAAGATTTGATATTTTCAACGTGAATCCCTAAAAGACGAATGACTGTCGAAGCCTTCAGCATACGATTACATTTTATTGAAAGCCTTTTTCAAGAGCTCAAGAAAAATTTAAATATCCTTACATATTATAAAACAAAGTCCCCCGCCGCGTCTGTCTGTCTATCCTAACGCGATAAAAACTATTAAACGGATTTTCATATGGATTCCACCAATGAAAGGAGTGATTCATGAGGAAGGTTTACGTGAATAATTCATGAAGGTTTTGTGGAAATTGGCTGAAATACGATGATTGTTGAAGATGTCGGAAAAAATCATGCCAACTGGAAGTTTTACTGGCGTGCGCAGCGTAAACCAATGGAGTTATATGAAAACAATGTATTACGAATTTTTTCCTCTTAAAAAAATCTATTAAACTGCAGCAACGCTATATTATGTCTATCTGATTTTTTTATTTATCTGTGGACCCAATTCTGAAGTCAGTCAAGTCACAGACGAAATCCCGGGAAGAAGCTAGTTATAATATAAAAGGAATAAGTGATAAGTAATTACAATATATTGTTCAAGTAGCTTTTACTCGCGGCTTCACCCGCGTGGATGTCGGAAAATATACCACGGGTACGTACTCCTGGGCAATACCAGGATTACATACCTAATAGTCCAGGAAAAACTCCCTGCTTCTCGAGGTTCCCTTCTCCAATGGTGTTTCATTGGAGAAGAGAACCTCGGGAAGCAGTGAGTCTTATATCATCCTCTCAACTGTTTTATATTGATTACCTATTCGAAAAAAAGGCTCTTTAACTTTACTATATTAATTTAATAACGCGTGTTTGTATTACGGCAGCCATGTTTATTTTGTTATTTGTTAAAGCCCAGGTTTTTCAAACATGTGATACATTAATTAAGCACAGACTTGCTGGTGTGTCTTTTAATTACACTTAATTGAAACCGTCCGTCGGTACTAATTTAATAATCTAAAAACTTTAGAAGGTAGGCACCTACATTGTTTTTGGATTCATTTTGGTTACATTTTAATTATGAAGGTGATTTTTAATGTCGTAGGTGGGCTGTATTTTAGACCGTCAATTCTTATTTAAAACTGGCTGACCAGACAGACGCTGTCTTGCCCAAAATTAAAAAATCACATACACTTTTAGGTTCCCGAATTTTAAATTTTTTCCGGCAACTTTTAATTTATCTCTTTCCGTTAGAACCTGGTTCGTACTATTACGAACATTTTTAAAACAAAAAAATACCAAATCGGTCCAGCCATTCTCTATTGATGCGCTGGTCTAGTGGTCGCAAGCGCTACTGCTGAGCATGAGGTCCTGGATTCGCAGGTCGGGCAAAGTGTTATTGGGTTTTTCTATCTGAAATTTCTCAGTAGCAGCCTGGAGTCTGGATTTGTGCCCGGTTGATGGCAATAGGCTCGCCCCCTATTACATGGGACTTAAAAACATAACTGGCAAAATGTGGGTGAACCTGCTACAGGGCCACCACTGCTCAACCCTTCGGGGAAACAAGGCGTGATGTTATGTTACGTTATATATACCGATTTTAGGCTCATAATTATATTCCAAAAAACATGTTTCTGTTTGAGCCAAAAGAAGGTAGGTACCACTCTTTTTTTTTGACGCAAACCTTTAAAGATACCCACCTACATAGACATAGAAAACATAGATACAGCCATTATGGACGTACTATGTAATGTATCAAGTTAAAAAAAAAATAACCACAACTTAATGATAGAATTTTTTTTATGGAAAAAAAACGGAATGCAAAGCGTGGGCAGTTTAATTTCGAGAAAACCCAGTCAATTGTGAGTAAACTTCACGCCGAATTGGGTTCCTTAAGCTAGCGGTGGCTGATATATAGCGTCCGCTATTTACCGTCGAATGACATGACTGAATCGTTATTTATGAAAGTAAGTTAGTGTGTTTCCTTAGAGAGGTTTTTGATAACGTAAATTAAAAACCCTGGGACATAATTTTCATAACAGTCATCACTACGACCGTTATATGGCGGCCACCGCTATCCGAAACCCAAGCTTGAGCCACATTTTTACTATGTACGGGTTTGAAAAATTAAGAACTCAACACATTATAATTTCTGCAAAACCTGAAACTTATTCAAAATCAAAATCAAAATCCAAATATTTTTATTTCACATAGACCTACATGGGCACTTATGAAACGTCAGAAGCTAGGTGCACGGTTCCAATTGGTCGTTTCCTATGGAGAAGAGCCCGCAAGAAACTCCACGGTTACTCTTTTAAAAATAATTGGCTTTTACAATTTTTTCAAATAACAGTGTGACAGGGTATGGGAGGACAGTGTAGGTATTTCAATAAGTACCAGGTACTTAAGAAAATAGAAATGGTCAACAAATCTACAGTCCACTAAGCCTACAGTGTTCTCACATTAAATTTTTTATTATTAAATTTTTATTATTAAACTAAACTACATTGCGATTGGCTTTGAGCTTCTTCAAAAAAAAAAAAAAAACATGGAACACAATATACTTTTCCAGTAGATGGAAAATACATAACCCACTCTCATCTAAGTTATAATTTTACTTATTGACAAGAATATAAACCAAAATCCGTATAATATTTTAAATTTTAAATAATAAAAATATTATAATTGTAAAGCATCACACGGAAATAAGAATTCCTAAAAACCGAAGAAGCATACGTATTTATATACGCTGATGTCAGCTTCAAGGCGTGTGGCATTATTACTATAATCATCGTCAACCACAATCGCTAACCGGATTCTATATGAAAGATCAAGCAAAACATAAAATAAAAGCAAAAAAAATACCATAATTATGTTTGTGGATCTCTTATAAATAATAGATTTATGAATTTAAATAATAATACGAATTCGAAGTCTGTGTTATTGGTGATGTTCTTCAGAAAGGTCAGGTGCGTAGTACTCGCAACCGGCGGGCGTGTATGACCAGATGTATGAACGTAAACGAGGCAAAAATATTATGTAAGGATTGTAGTTGTAGTAACCCGAGTGCAATTACAGTGTCTGCATTTACTCAGTGGCTCCACTTGAGTCTAGATCGTCTAGACTGACAGTCATAAGGCAGTTGACCCACCGCCGGCGAGGAAGCGACTAACTATCAGCAATTTTCTCGCTCAAGAAACGTACAATAGATATACATTCCATGTAAACAAAAGAGATGCATATATTAATAGTTTATCGTTGACCTTTCACATCGCCGGCGAAGACTCTACTAGTTTGTCGCTGAGTGACAAGAGCTGTCACAGAAAATAGTCGCACAGCGATGCTTGCTTGGCGGTCAAAACTCAAGCCGAGAGACTACACAGCGGTGATTTCGCCCTGAACGAGTGGTGCGAGTAATCGTTCGTCGCACTCGGACACTCGCTGAAAGCCCAGCGACAAAATTATCGGAACTGCACACTCGCTGCTCGCTGCTCGCAAACTAGTTTTCAGTTGCTAGCTCTACTCGCTACTCGTTAAACGCCAGCCGTGGGACAACTTGCCTTATGCCCATAACGACTACAATCTACCCCACCCATTCACTACACTGGGTAGTGTGGTGACTGGGTGGGGTAGATTACGGCTTCTGACTGGGTAGTCAGAAGCCCGAAAGTCTGACAGCCAGTCTTACAAAGGGGTATCGTGTTACCCAGTAACTGGGTTGTGGAAGTCACATTGGCAGTCGCTCCATGTAAAATACTGGTATTCAGCTGCATCTGCATCTTCATATTTGAGAAAAGGCTGAGCAGATGATGAGACTTCGAAAAAATCGTCCAAACTAAGCTAGAAAAAATCCATCTGAAGACACTAACAATTGAAGAAAAATTCAAGCGTTTAAAAGCTAACACCGAGCTAGATGTCTTCCACCCGTCTCTTTAACGTTTGTCCTAAATTCTTGCTTTTACAAAGCGTGGCGCACATTGCATGTCGGCGTGAGTGAGAGACTTTAATTTTAACCTTGCATAGGTTAAATTCTGTCTGCTGAATAAATTGCATTTTCCAGCTGCGTTGGTCCTGTCTAGATTTTACTAGATGCTTAGGTAGCATAAAGACTTTTTAATTTATGCGAGCTACAATTTTTTTCAATTTACCTTGAATCAGATCGTTGTTGTGTCATATAATTTAGTACTAAATATTGGTAGGACAGACATGGCTCCTAAATCCCTACATATTTGGGTAGGTACCTATTGAAGATTTGTAATAGACGTTTGATAATTTTTTTCGTCACTAAGATGTTGTTCCAATGAAGAAATGGTTTTTCAGTTTAATGGTCTGTCTATAGCACACCTTTCTAATACATGCTGTGTATTTTGCAAAGAATTTCAAAGAACCGAAGTTAGGTCCCTACTTAATTTCGGTCCCTAGCAGACATAAACGTGTAATTATAAGATACGAATGATAACATACAGTTTCGTTACCCGAAGATACCCGATTATAGAAAGTTACATTAGCAATGCCTACAACTTCTATTATCGTATACTACTGCCACTAGAATATAAATAATAGTGTATGTGTGAACAGTATTAGATACGTTTACGTTTCCATTATGTGTTCCCCAAGGTTTCATTCTAGGTCCTTATAGGATATTTTTAATGTGAAATTCTGACAATGAAATTTTACACTATTTTCTCCATTAGAGCTCGTGGCTAAGTAATAATAAACGCACGGGTCGATCCATCAGGTTAAGCTATGCTTGCTGGGGTTGGTCCGTGGATGGGTGACCATCTTTACATACCGAGACTCCTCCGTGCCTCGGAAAGCACGAGCTGTTGTTCCCGGCTGTCATTCGTGGATCTTTGACAGTCGTTACAGGTCATCAGAAGCCCGAAAGACTAACAACCAGACTTAGCAACATAGTTGGGAAAAGGCTAGGCAGATCAAGTCACTAAACGTAACTTATAAAATTGATGAAATAACTATCTTTTCAGGTAAAATATGTTCACTTATCGGGTTCGTGGAGACATTGATACCTGTGATCTACATACCGCTATACAGCAAACTGTTCTCGAACACCGTGGAAAGTTTGCCTGGAGCAGTATATCTGTTGGGCGGGACCATGACTATACCGGCCTTCCTTATATTTATGTGAGTATATTAATTTAATTGTAATCGTAGTTATTAATCTTCATTAAAATCGAATAGTGAATGGTTTTAGTCTGGGTTTAAAAGACTACATTAAATCATTTGTAAATTAAATAATGACGACCTACGTAACTTGTAGCAAGAGAAAAGTCGTCATTTAACAATAACCCCGCATATCTACGTCTTTCCACATTATTTAATTTTTGAAATGAATTATATTAATGTGGGATACGTTGGCAAAATAAACGATTATGACATTTGTAAAACTTTATTTTTTTATGACACTTTAAAATTATCAGCGTTGCACCGTAAGTCGCCGTATCGTGAATCTAGTTCCAGCCATTCGTCCCCTCTCTCACTCGCACACATCCTTCCCTTCCTTTCATCCGCCGAGTACCGTTTTAAATAATTTTAGCTGCATTCATATTTTATTGTGATACAACATTTTTATCCCGCATTATTATGGTTCCATACTTGTTTTACTATTGTGTTCAAGTTTCAAAACTCTTTCATTCCAATATAAAATCTACTTTCGTATTCGTAAACTGAATTAACTGTGATCAAAGATGACCAAAAAGTAAAAACTCCAGGATCTTCATAAAATACCCAACTAAATGTGAATGACAGACAGCTTCACTCACACCGAGTAGATACTTCAAAACTCCTAACAAAAACCGATTGATTGCTCTTGGAAAAAAACTCAAAGGCCCAAAAAGGTCGAGGTTGTTTTCAATCACGTAACCAGTATAATACATGATGGAATTCTGCTCACTGTGCTATTTGAACGATAGGCGACGACAATGTTCGGACAAAATAGCTCACGTCAGTCAAAATTGATCACGTTATTCGGTCAAAGGCCGCTCTCATGGACGTTAGTGGAGGATTTCTAATAGCGTGCATGTAAACCGAGTGTGAGTGGTGTAGGGTGGGATAATTTTTTGTGCATTATATATTTTGTTGATGGTAGATTGAAGGCATTACACTGTATTTTGTATATATCGTACAACGCTGTCTGTACGTGAACATAAATAAAGTATGAACTTATTGACATAATTCTGACTTTTCAGCAAGCAATTTTCCATAAATATACTCTGAATTCCATCACATATGTAAATGCTGAGCGATTCAGTTACCTATATCAATTTTTTTTTGGGTGGGAAATTATGAAATAACTTCTCCCGGTTCGGGAGGGCGTGTCAGACTCTTACTGACTAAAACCCACCCGTGTTCCTTCAGTTGCCTATATTGCCAGGGGCCACGGTAACCCTTTCGGACAATAACCGCAACCCCGGCAGGATTCAGTTACCTACATGCTATTCAATTTAATTTTGAAATCTTCTGGAGAATCGTTCTTATATAGTAAAACTATATTTTTTTATATGCTTTTCAGAGCTCTCTACAGGATTCACAAACGACAGGAAAGAGATACAGTGAAGAACCCAGCAGCAAAGGAAGCGCACGCACACGACAATGACGTCACCGCACTATAGTTTCATGCACATCTTTGGTGACAGTAGTATGTTAGCAGAAAAGTTTTGCCATAATAGGTGCCTACAGATTTGTCATACGTTGAGTCGTCTGTACGGCCGATAAAGCAAAGTTGAGTGTCATAACACTTAAGTAACGGTAAGTCCATTCTCACACGGGGTGACGGCAACTTAACCTAAACTGGTTAGCAACGGGCGTCGCCAACTGCGATGTAACTGGTACTCTCACAAGGCGCAACTCAAGTTGTATCATCTTAGTCATTTTATACACGATAACGCGCCAAATTGATGAAAAATTGCGTCGGCAACGACCGAGCGACCTGTACTTGCATCGCCATTTAAAACAATTTTTCGACAAGTTGCGTCGTGTGAGAACCGCCATAAAAATGTATGTGCTAACGCAATTGGTTGCGTCGGCGTTAAAAAGTTTAAACTGGTTTAATTTTGGTCACCTCAGTTGAGAATGGCCTAAAGGAAAACTACCGGCAAAACTATGAAATAGCATACTGTTGTACTTACTTATACATTTTTGAAGGCAATTGAAAACTTCTTTAGACGAACTTTGAACTCTTTTTGAACAGTGAACGAAACTATACCGTCACGTTCGAGTCGGTGATGCTGAATCGGTTATATTCGGCTCCAGTCGTAAGTTTTCACTTCTATCGTGTCATAAGCACACATCCTCTTTTTAGGTTTCCGTATGTCCGAATGAAAAAAACGGAACCCTTATCGAATCACTCGTATGTCAATCCGTCCTTCTGTCACAGCCAATTTGCTTCGAATCTAATGGACCGATTGAGTTGAAATTTGGTTCACATATAAATTTTTATGACCCAAATACGGTTGTGTTACGTAAATAAGTGAATTTTTAATATGGGGGTCACTTTTAGGAGACAAATAACTAAGTCAAAGTCAAATAATTTATTTCAATTAGGCACATAAAAGGCACTTTTGAACGTCAAAATTTACAAAAAATAGAATTGATTCAAGTCGCTTCTTCCAAGAGGTAGTTTTCGTATGGAGAAGAATGGGCAAGAAACTCCGTCATAACTCTTTTAAAATTTTGTAAACATTAAATATATAATGATATGTGAAGACTATGCAATCTGGAATAAGAATACTACCACACAATTGGTAAAAATAATTAAAAATGAAGAAATAAGTAAAAGTAAAAAACTAATAAAAGAGCTTACTGTGAAGTTCTCAAGTATATTTTTTTTATAATTTTGAAATAAATAGTTTTAAAGTTACTTAAGATGAATAAATAGATGAAATAACCCTTATTTCCGAAACTAGTAAACCTAACATTTTGAAAAGATTACGGTAGATAGTTCTATACTTATAGATTACAGGAAAACCTATGAAAAGTCTATAGTCTTATGATAAATCTCCCAATATTGTGCGTACAAAATTTACATTTGCAGTTGGAATTTATCGGAGAACAGGTTTTTCAACTACAATGTTAAGTTTGTTCTTGGGATAAATTCATCCCAACTACGGAACCCTTTACTGTGCGTGGTCCAACACGCACATAGCTGGTTTTTTTTTCATTCGTTAATATTTCCAAGCTTTTTGCAGATCAAAACCTGAAAATTAAATGGTACCCTGAAAAAAACAAATCAATTGAAATACGTAGTGGTTATAATAATATCGAATCTGCAGGCCCCGCAGTTAATTTAATGTTTGTAATAAAAAGTTTTTAAGAATAAGATAATATGTTTAAATATGTGTATGGCGATAACTCATGGTTCGTGATATAAACAGGTTTTTAAAACCTGAGAGATTAATATATAATAAGAATATATTATGAATACACTAGTATGATTATTTTACTCCTATTATGGTACCTAAATGATATTATAAATAGTGCCACGTAATTTATACCTGCAAAACTAATAGGTGTTAGTTTTATTAAAATTCATGATAATTATACTACCAAGTAAACGTGTATTATGTAGCATAGCACGGATATCAACCAAAATAGATTTTTGAAGTGAAAACTTCTTTAGGCGCAATGGGCATTTTTGAGTTGAGACTAAACCATTGATTTCGCGACTGTGACGGAATTTACCGACACCGTGGAGTGGTAATCAACGCGTTGATGTCTTTTAGACATCAACACGTTGATTACCGCGGTGCCGATTTTTTTTTTTCAAGTTTTCACTTCCGTTGGCACTCCCGGAGTGCCACTAATATGAGCCAAAATTTTAATTAAGATGAGCCTGTGTGACCATTCGATTAATAATTAGTCCAATGTCAGCATAGTATTTATAAGCTTATTTATAATTAATTTTAACTAGCTCATACATTGTGCATGTTGTGGTCAATATTTTAGGACATGCAGTTTTATGTTTATATCTAAATTTACCTAGTATGTAAGTTATATTGTAATGCCCAATTTGTGAACAAAAAAATAATAATAATAAAAAAGTCACTATCATTGTGCCGTCAAAACTTGTAAAAATAATTAAAAGCCTAGGTAAACAGATAATTTATTTATTTATTTGCTCTCATGCACATCACACATTTTACAATATTAATTTTACAGTCGGTTCTTGTACATGAACCCTATCAGGGCACTGCAAAGCACAATGTTGGTTTGCTGTTGAGTTTGTGAACATTAAGTTAACATAAACTGAGTCAAAACTTATGAAAATACAATACAATACATTTCAGAAATAAAAAAATAATAAAAAATACATTTTTTAAAGTCGATAATATCGAATCGACACCCATTACGTATCGCCATTTATTTTATGGAGGGGCTCGTGGCTACACGATAACAGCCGCACGGGTCGATCGAAGGTTAAGCTACGCTTGCCGCTATCGGTTCGTGGATGGATGACCATCCGTTACATATCGAGACTGCTTCATGGCTCAGAAAGCACGTTAAGCCGTTGGTGCCGGCTGTCATTCGTAGATCTTTGACAGTCGTTAGGCGTAGTCAGAAGCCCAAAAGTCTGACAACCAGTCTTACCAAGGGGTATTGTGCTACCCAGTAACTGGGTTGTGAAGGACAGATTGACAGCCACTTCATGTAAAATACTGGTATTCAGCTGAATCCGGTTTGACTGGAAGCCAACCAAAACATAGTGGGGAAAAGGCTAGGCAGATTGATATGAATTTCTCGGGAGCTATTCCAATGCACCTTGCATTGAAATGACTACCAAGAAATACGATACCACCACAGTAGATATTTTTGTAACATATTTTTTTTTTTCAGAAAACCACACCGCATATTATTATTTTTCTTTATGATGATATAAATGTCAGTGTATTCGCCCATGTGTCATCACAATCATCTAAGTGTTACGTGACATTGCATCCGTGTAGGTGCAAAAACAAGCAATTCTTGCTTGTTACCAAGGTGACAGATGTTACATATCATGTGCGACTATTAGGGTTCCGTACCTCAAAAGGAAAAAACAGAACCCTTATAGAATCACTCTTGTGTCTGTCTGTATATCCATCTGTCACAGCCAATTTGCCCCGAATCTAATACACCAATTAAGTTGAAACTTGTTACACATATGTATTTCTGTGATCCAAACACGGACGCGTAACGTAAATAAATGAATTTTGAATATGAGGGTCACTTTTGGGGGCAAGATGAAAAAGAAAGTTTTTCAAACTTTATCGTGTGACATATCAAACGAAATAAATATTGTGAGGATATCAAATTTTTTTTTTTTTTGTAATTTAAAAGTAAATACATTTAAAGACATTTAAGGAAATAGATGAAAATTTACCATACCCCCATATCTCCGAAACTACTGCGCCTAAAATTTTGAAAAAAATTCAGAGAACGGTTTGTCACTCATAGATTACAGGAAAACCTAAAAAAAGTCTATGGTCTTAAAATAACATGGTAAATTTCTCAATATTGTACGTAAAACCTTACATTTGCAGTTGGAATGTATGGGAGAACATGTATTTCAACTACAATGCCAACTACAGACGCACTTGGCCATTTTTTTTTATAAATGCAAGGGTTTTTTCTTTTTCGTTTTATTTCCGTGAAGAAAATGAGATGCAATCAAGAAAACAAGGTGGTTGCGACCAGGGACTGGAAATGGTATAATAGAAGATTAAAGATTATGAAATATTTAACGAGTTGTCTATGTATCTTTGCGTCCGTTCGACTTCCTAAACTTATAAGTACATATCTAGAGTTCGGACCTTTTAATATACACGTTATTCTGTTGTCGACCAGGCAAAGTTCACCCATTCACGACAAACAATCATCAAGTGGTAACGGCGGCAACTTACGAGTTGTGGGTCATAAGTTCGAACCAATACAGGCACTTTACTTTATATAAATTATTTAGTTACCACTGCTCTCAAAACGATGAGAAATCCGGCCAGTCCTAGAAACAAAAATTCCAAGATATGTGACATCTACCAACCCGCTCTGGGCCCGCGTGGTGGATTAAACTGGATTACGGCCCACTCCCTCTCAGCGAGAGGAGGCCTGTGTCCCAGCAGTAGGAACATTATAGGCTGATTATGGTATGCTTATGCTAATCTTCAACATTATCCTTTAGCTTCGTCCAAGTTCATACGCGCGCGGCCGCCGCGCCTGTAGCTAGTAAAACGTAGGTACTTTTCTTGCAATCGATCTACAACACTATCAGTGTGTGTCCTTACGTAAACGTACGATTGAGTACAAATTGATTGCGCACACTGAATACACTGAAATACGTTTTCATCTGTCAAATAGGTAGTGGTCCGGTGACGTTGAACGCACGAAAAATCCCAACAAGTTCGGATTGTTTTCGGACGTCGGGCTATACGTACGTATACATTTGACTTACTCACACCCAATCTGCGTACTCCCTTTGTACTTGGAAGGTCGGGATAGTTCGTACGTGTTCGTATGTGTTCGCATGAATAAAATTCGTACGAAAACGCATCTAAAGAGCGCAAGACTTAAGTGTCCACAAACAAGCCAACTCCATTCACCCATTCGGGCATCTCTAAGTTAATGTGAGGGTAATATTCGAGAATGCGATGTCATCGATGTTATTTATATCATCTTCACCACTCCCGAGGTGATAATCTTGAACATTTTGACAGATTATACCAACTACTTTTACAGTGATCTAGTCATATCGAGATTAAGTCCTATAGCGAACTAATCATATCTTTTTTTTTTGGGTAGGAAATTATCAAATAACTTCTCCCGCTCTGGGCGGAGCGGGAGGGCGTGTCAGACTCTTACTGACTAAAACCCACCCGTGTTCCTTCAGTTGCCATGTTGCCGGAGGCCACGATCTCCCTTTCGGACTTCTTCGCAACCCCGACAGGCATCGGCCCTAGCGAACCCCGTCAGTTCTGCTATTTAGTCACCACCCATATTAACTTCATAATTAATTATTCGTGACACAACACACTCTCTACTCCTTCACAATTCCAAGGAATTTCGTTGTCCATTGATTCATTAGTTTGAAAAAGTCATCTGCTCGACAAAGTAAATAACGCAATGAATATTGTTGCATAGTCTAAATGAATGGCTTCGGGATTGTGAGTGTGTTACCTACACAATTGCCCCACTGTTATGTTTTTATTTTAATAATGTCACATTAACTTGTGTTTGTTTTCTTACAATTATTAGTATGTCGATGATGTCGCAAAGGTCGGCTGCAACATTCTTTATTAGGTTGAAATAGTTTTCCAAGTATTTCTTGTACCCTTATTACGTAATACATTGCGTTGGTCTAGTTGAAAGAAGTCGTATGTGTTTACGGGTACTTACATAATTTCACTCCACGCATAACACTTTGTGACAAACACAACACCAATTTATCTCGTCTGCTCGACGGCGACGTCCGTATGTCACTGCAGGGACCCAGCAGAATATCAGCGTCAGATATATTTGTCTGGCACATGCTGGGCTGGACTCCCATTTGGTAGAACCTCGAGACGCACACCGCATCTCATACATTTGATTATTTCGAAGTATGTCATAATGTAACTCTATTTCTATACGTATGTTTTTTTTTAGTGTATTGGCATCTTGTTTTTTTATATATCCATATTATTTGTTATTATTTAATTGTGTTTATGTGTGTCTTTTGTTTATCTATCTATAAATGTTTTATCTATCTATCTACATACATTTGAAGTGAGGGCATTTTTTAGATGGGACTAAACTTCGCGACATCATGACGACACCTCATTTTTGTAAACGCGATTATGCTCTTTATTTAAATTACGTTACGGATCAGAGTACTATGCAAGTATTTTTACTTTAAAGGTTTCGGAAGTTTTTTTTTTTTTTTGTAAACGCGATTATGCTCTTTATTTAGATAAAGTTACGGACCAATGTTCTATACAAGTATTTTTCTTCCACCAAGGTGATATTGTTCCAGTTTTCACTTCTTACGGCACTCCCGGAGTGCCACCACTTTTTTATAAAGCTATAGTATTAGGTATTTTTATTATATTTATTAGAGCGCTGTTTCGAACACATTTCATCATCATCATCATTCTTGTCCTTATCCCAAATAATTTGTGGTCGGTGTAACATGTCCATTTCTTCCATACTTCTCTATCAGTCGTCATCTCGGTAGTCACCCCCTTTCTAGTCATACCATCTTTCACACAGTCCATCCATCGTTTCTTTGGCCTTTCCCTACTCTTATAGCCATTTACATTCATACTCTAAATGCAAACGCATTTATCTACACTAATACACACATCAACACCATCTATGGATATTTTATATAAATCCTTTTACTCAAAAAATACTGACCTTACCTTACTGGTTTTAAAATCTTTTAAAAGAAATCTTATTTTGTAGGCCTTTTTGGATGATTCCAAATTTGAATTTGAAATTCTTCATTCATCATTCATTCTGATTTAAAAATTCTTTCACCAATAAAATGCTATAGAATCACCATGGGCGTACCCATGGGGGCAGCTGCCCTACTGTAGTACGTACCTGTAAGTACCTATTGTTGTCGTTAAAAGTTGTTAGAGTCACATTAAGACTTAAGTACTTTACAATTCCAACATAATTTGCATTAATTTGAGAAAAAACCACGCTGAGCGGCCAGTCATGTTATTGTATCATGCAAAATACGCGAACGCAGCAAGCAAGCTCACAGTTTATTTATTTTACTACAATAGCTTAGGATCTCCTGCAGGTGTTTCCCCTACAAACTACATTTAGAGTAAAACAATATGGGTCCCCCCCCTCTTGGGCCAAAAGCTGGGTACGCCCATGAGTATCACTGAATAACATAGGCTATATAATTTATAAAGATATCACGCGGACTTAGCTGCTGGCGGAAGCTGGAAGTGGAATATAAATGAAATCGATTTCTAAAATTATACTTATATTGCTGGAAAGGAAACGGATACCCTCGTGGAAATTGAATTTCAGAACCTCTCAGCAAATCAGGGAAATGGTGTAGCCAACATTTATTTATATTTAGTACAGCGAAATACCATTCATTCATACTTATAATTAAGAAGCTAATGAACATTTCGAAATTGTGAATTCCAATAACTCCAGTTAGTATTGTGACAGATAAACTACGGAGTGTATCTAGGTATATTTTATTGTTCCATTCTATTGGTAACAATTTTTTTTAAATCGATCCAGTAGTTTTTGAGTATGAACTCAAAAACTACTGGATCAACAACTACTGGACAAACAATCAACAAAAACAAACAAACATACAAAAATCAAATATTTTCTCTTTATTAGTTTGGATAGATTACTTATCAAGTTCAGATCTGATTTATTCAAAAAAGATCAAGATTTTAAAATCTGTCTTCGAAATGCTACAAAATTACAAACTCTATGAGACTAAAGGATGATCGTAACGCAAGAAAAAGGAGGAAAGAAATGGGAAAATAATTTAAAAAAATTTTTTTTTTTAAAGTTTCCATTAAAGAACCATGATAAAATGAACTTAATTTAGTTTATGAAGAGGCAAGCAGAACACTTTATTCTGTTTTTTAATGCAGTTGCAGAAGAAAAGGTGTGTATTTTGGTTGGCTGAAGTTTTGGAGTTTTTAGCTACCTTACACCCAACAGCTCCATGATTCTTTTACTGAGCAATGTTGCTCAAACTCTAATAGCAATATTATACACGTTTACTTGCTATGTTCGGAACGTCAGGCTTTTGGAATGCTACCTCATTTAAACCAATAAATTGAGTTTTGAGTATTTTACCAAAATAAAATAAATTTTATTGGATTTGAATGATTGTGGAGCATTATGAATAATAGTCATTACTGGTCGTCAGAAACCGGAAAGTTTGACTATCAATCTTACGAATGGGCATCGTGTTGCCCAGTTATCTACTGGATTGTGGAGATCAGATAGGCAAAAGAGATAAGGTAAGGTCAGATAGGTTGTTCTATGTAAAATACTCGTATGCCTAACATACTTGCAAAAAGGCTGAGCAGATGCATGCATTCGACGAATGGCTGTCTTTATCCTCACATTTATTTATTTTCATTGAAATAATGGGAACCTAAGTATTTTCGAAATAAGTACCTACGAAGTACACTAACATCATAGATGTCAATGTTTAAATAACTAGGTAAGTATGGTAAACTCATTAATTAGTAAGTAAATTCTAATTTAAAAACAATAGTACCTACATTACTGCCGCGGCCTGCTATAGGGGCAATGAGGGACGAACGTGAAAATGTGGGCCGAGGCGAAACCGAGGCACACATACCTGAGTCCATCAATGTTTGGTTGCAGCCAAGGTTGTAGTTGTGTGTGTGTTGTATGTTACTTTTCTCAAATAATTTGTGGCAATTCAAACTAAGTAAATTAATTATAAATTCCAGAATCAATGACAAACAACGATAATTTTGTTCACGCACGTGTTTAATTTGTTTCTTTTTACCCAACTACGGCGAAACAAAAAGAAGTGTTATGATTTTGACCGGTATGTATGTATGTTTGTATAACTTCTAAACTTCTGATCATAATTTGACAAATGAGGTATCGTTGATCGTCCACTGTTTATAGGCTGTGTGACTAAATTCAATATGGCGCCCTCTAAAGAACATAAAGTGATGAATAAAAACAATTTTTAATTATGCCATGTTGGGTATCAAATGATTAATTTAAATAAAAATTAAAGTTATAAAAACTAAAACCCAACTACGACAAAAAAGTCAACTAAAAAGGTAGGTATAAACAAGACATAACAGACAGATAAACAGACTAATAAAAATCCGGAGTCACACGTGTCTTGTTACCTTTTTAGTTGACTTTTTTGTTGTAGTTGTTTACTTTAAACAACTCACTTGCAAGTCAAATCGAAATTTAAATAAAATATTTGATAAATTACCTCTTTGGTTGCCATGTGTCGAAATGAAAAGTTCGTTCCATTTTTAAATGACACGACAAATATAAATTTTCATAGTAATTTATTCGGCCGCTAAACACGACAGATATGGATTTTCATACAAACATTGCCGGCCGCCTGCTCGCATGTATTTGGCCAGCACCATTTTTGATTTATCTCGAAGACGGTTTTCAAAATAATGCTCGAATTTCCAAGCATGTTTGAGAAAAAGTACATTGTTAACGCATTCAAGGACACCGAACGAGACACAATAGTTGTTTGTGTCCAAGTAGAAAAAACCCAATCTATTTATATTATATGGTAGCTACCTATATCAACTAGTTAGGAACGCGTAAAACCGTACCTAAACCACAGATAATATACTAGCCTAAACTAAGTAGTAATTCTACATCTGTCCTAGTTCAAATGCATTCTTATAATGACTGCCACGACGCTTCACTTAATTACCTTTGTATAAACGAGAGATCTCCCATTGGTATGAAGTTAGTCTTAAGAGCCCATACTACCTCAGCTCAAATTCACTTTTTACCTCGCTCGCACCATACTGCTTGCGGACTGAGTGAAAGCGAGACGAAGTGGGGTGCTAGCGGTTCTGAAGCGCCAATAACTTAGGTAATTGCTTTTTACGGTGAAAATAATTTTAATAAAAAAAAAAACGTAGTCGCTGCTTTATAGTTAGTTCAGTTATTAGGGGCCGTTCAAGTATTACGTAAGCAGATTTATTACAATTATTTACCCCCCCCCCCCTCCCCCTTGTCAGGAAAAGTAAGAAAAGCTCCCATGCTTACGTAAACATTGGTATATGCATTTTTCTTTTAATGTAAGTATTCTGTTTTTTTTTTTAAATACAGTATTTATTATTTGTGGGAATCCCCGAATATGCGTTTCATTTTCAAGCATAGACAATGTGTGGGTTGCCATGTGTGTAAAAAAGTAAATTATTACAGCTGACGCAATCACCATCTAGACCCCCCCACCCCGCATGTCATCAAAAATAAGCAAAGTATAGACCACCCCCCCCCCCCCCCCGCCCCCATATAGTGCTTACGTAATACTTGAACGGTCCCTTATGCAACGTGTGATGATCTAACTTGAAGTATTTTTTTAATACTTGCGGTTTATTGTTCGGGTTGGAGGTAACTTTGGATTTTTTTTCTAACGAGAAAATTTTATGGAATCGTGTTTTCGTCTAGTCTAACATAGTACTTAACATTAATCCTTAACTTTAACATATATTTATTTCAAAATTAATGCTTCAGTATTTTCGATATAACGGAGGATCATGCTAAGCCATTTGAGGTAGTATAGGCCCTTAAGTTACCAACTGCTACTTCAATAGAATAGATAAGGTTCTATATAAACTGCATACATTTCAATGCAATTAAAATGCTGCATCGAGGTTACATATCTACCATCATCACCTGCCTCGCCTTTTCCCAACTCTGTTGGGTATGTTGGGTCCAGTCTTTCTTGATGCAGCTGAATACCAGTATTTTTCATGGAGCGACTGCCTATTTGACTCACAACACCTCATTGCTAGCTAGATGCTCTCCAGCTTACTCTCAAAATAATACACGCAATAAAATCTGCAAACTCCATGAAACCAAAAATAATAAAATAAAAAAAATTGCAAATCTTTTGTTATGATGACTCGGAACGATTAATCTAAATACCCTGACCTGACACTGAATCAAACGACACACAAAGGGAACTAATACGCACACATACACTCACACACACCACGTACCACACTCACATCACATCTACACAAACACACAGATATAGCATACAACACCTGAAATCACCTCTCAAGTCTCCACTCTGTCCGTACCCCGAGCCCCAAAATACAGACTTAACTGTCCATTTTGAGGTTTAAGGCTCTTTCAAACAGGCGCGACACGCGACGCGACACAAAGACACCGCTCGTCGCGCGACGAGCGGTGTCTTTGTGTCGCGTCGCGTATCGCGCCTGTTTGAAACAGCCTTTACTGGGAAATAATATTTGTAACATAGCTTTAAGTAATATTTTAAGCTACTCATGTCTCAACTTGATGTTAACCTGTAAACTTGCATACTATTTATCTGGACAATAAACTATTTTCTATTTGACCGTCACAACCCAGTTACTTGGTAACACGATAAGCCAAGGGGTATAGTAGTCTTCTGAGTTCCCGTAATGGCTGTCAAAGATCTACAAATGACAGCCATGTCCAACGGTTTAACGAGGTATCCGAGGCCACCTGTGTGGTTGCTGTTACTTAGCCACGAGCCCCTTCCATTCAACAGTTTATTTATATGATGGAAACATAAGACAAGCTCATTTACTTATCGCAATTTATTGCAACCGATGTCTTCTCAGTTCACCGGCCACATCGTCCCTTCCATTCATATTTACGTACCTCACAAAATAATTGAAAAGGAGAAAATAATGCGATGGCTAAACGTCTTGGAATGAATACGATGATGATGATTCTTTAGAATTAACAAGGAGGAGCGTAGTATTTTGACCTTTAACCTAACGTTGCATCAGTAGCTAACTGTAAACTACATATGATTTTGTTACGTATGAGCTGAAAAATCTAAAGGCTGGGCAAATGCCCCTTAAATCGTTCATGCACAAACGTCAGTCATGTCAACGTCAAGTCACCGAACTGTCACGTCACTTTCAGAGACGTGTGTGTACAGATAGTCAGTCAGTCAGTTATAGCAACGCCTTCTAATTGATGTTTCGTTCGTACCAATACCAGTTTTGACTTGCCGGTGACGTGACGTCGACTGAGACGCACCGCTAGTGATGTGACTGATGTGTTTAGACAACGTCCTACAAGTTCTACGTAACTATATTTTTTGACGTGACTGATCGGCGACTTGAAGTTGACCATGATGCTTTCGAAATCTATATGGATTCAGGTTTTACGTAAGTACCTACTACGAGTGTGGAAATTGCATATATATCGAGTTTGTCACTTATAATAATTTAAGATTTCATCACACTATGTATATCTGATGTTAATCTGCTACTGGATAAATTTTAACCGGCTTTTTGTAGTTTTTACTTCAACTTTAGGATTTTTTTCGAATTACATGTTGCAGTCACCTGCAAAGCGTAGAAGTTAGGTCAATCCCTAACTATTTTTGCGTTTAGTTTAAAAAAAAAACATGTTTTCGGTCGTTTATTACATTATTTAGATAAACAGGTAAGAAGTTTTCTCATAAATTGAGCTCTAATTTTGAACAGTCACTTAAAATTGGATAAATCCCTTTCACATAACCTCTAAGTCTACATAAACAAATAAACAATAATGATAATAATTATAATTACTTAGATGTAAGTACTTTGTAAACAAATAAACAATTATGATAATAATTATAATTACTTAGATGTAAGTACTTTGTAAACAAATAAACAATTATGATAATAATTATAATTACTTAGATGTAAGCACTTTGTAAACAAATAAACAATTATGATAATAATTATAATTACTTAAATGTAAGCACTTTGTATCTCATTTTTAGGGTTCCGTACCCGTAGGGTTTTAAACGGAACTACTAAGCCTCCGCTGTCCGTTCGTCCTTCTGCCAGTCGGCGAAACATATGTTATGAACTGTAATACAACAGTCGAAAACGACAGTTAAAATTTTTACAGATTGTGTATTTCTCACCCTAAAGTCGTTGCGAGCGGTCATGTTATTGAACATCATGTTAAAACTTGCAGATAATATTATCAACGACCACAGTTCACCCACTGCACCTTGCTCCTTCCACACTACCTTTTCTTCAACTTCATTTGTATTGGATCATACGGATGTCGATGAGGTCAAATCTGTAATTGAGTCCCTTAGACCAACTGCAGCCACTGGGTGGGATGGTATCTCCCCTGCGGTACTTAAAAGATACTGTGATATTCTAGCGCCAGTTTTAAACCATATATTTAACCTGTGTTATTTAGACTGCTGTCTTTCCGTCAGCTTTTAAAAGGGCTATTATACACCCTCTCTTTAAGGGTGGTGATGGAAACTCTTTTAATAACTATCGCCCTATAGCGGTACTACTCGCCCTTTCGAAAGTTCTTAGGCGCCTAATCAACAAGAGATTGGTAGGTTTTTCGAGAAAAATAATTCGTTTTCCTCCCAGCAATTTGAGTTCCGTAACAAAAAGTCAACCTGTAATGCAGTTCATGAAGTAACTAATTTCATAGTAGAGAAAATCAACAGTCACAAAAAGGTGCTTACAGTGTTTCTTGATCTCGCTAAAGCCTTCGACACCGTTACCAGTTCTAACCTTTTACTTAAACTTGAGAAAGCAAGCATCAGAAAACTGTAGCTTGGTCTTTTTGAAAGCTCTCTCTATCTGACGAATAGACTGCAAATTGTGAAAACTGGTAACCATTTCAGTGACGAGCTCCCGATAGGTTACGGTGTGCCACAGGGTAGTATACTCGGTCCTACGCTGTTTCTCATCTTTTTGAATGACCTCTGCAATCTTACCTAGGTATAACTTTAGACAGATACCTGAATTATAAAACTCGTATTAACTTGGTAACAGGCAGGGTCAGAAAACTAATTTATATTTTTAAAACTCTTCGACACATCACTAAGCAGTCTGTTATTCGCAATGTATACTACGCCTTATGTCAATCTATTATTACTTATTGTATTAGCTGCTAGGGCGGCGCCACAAAGACTGCCCTTAAACCTTTGGAAGTGACAGAACTATACTGAAAATTGCAACATTTCGACCTATTCTTTTTTCAACCACAGAACTTTACAAAAATTGTGGTGTCCTCAACGTAAGGCAACATTTCATTCTACAAACCATGTTTCTCCAACACTTAAAAACCGCTCTTACTACTATTACGAAACGACGGAAAGACATGATTTGTACTGTTCCACAAACTCAATTTAAATACACTAAGAGATTTTTCTACTATTTTGGTTCTTGCTTGTATAATAAAATTAACGCGTCCTTATGTATCTATAATTTACCACACAGCAAATGCAAACTCGCCCTCCGTGCATTTTTCCTGAATAAAACCTATGACGAGACTGAAAAGTATTTATTGTCACTTACCTCATTTCCTATCATTCAAATACACACACACACTCATACACACACACACACGCACTCACTCGAATCAACAAATCTACACTCCACATTATACTTTGTTTTATTTAATTTTAATTGTAAGATTTTATCTTTTGTGTTTTGATACTGTAATCTCCAAAAAGCTTAAATACATGATTTTTGGGATACTCAAATCGGGAGCCGAAACTGTCTCTCCTACATACAGATTACTCAGTGATCTAGCTAGGAGAGCAGCGATTCACCCAATAACTAATTGTACCTGCACCATGTAAATTAATGTATACTTTATGAGTCCCTCATGTACTAAAAAACTTTTGTGTTCCTAAATAAATTATTATCAACTTCTATTGCCGCTATAACAACAAAACTAAAAATTAAAGGGTATAAATATTGCCAAAAACCGATCAGTCGCCGGTTTTTAGTGAACTATAAATCTAAGATCTTATGAGAAATAAATTCTTTAAACCTAACTTACACTGCAACTGGGCTGAACTGAACTGGATCTCTTGGCGCTCGAATGACATTACGAGGGACGCGCTGTTGGTAAAGATTTGTGCAATCGTTTTGTAAAATGTCACTTGAAATGTATTTTTTTTTTTAATAAAGCATTGGCGTTAGTTCCAATTATGGTCACGCACCAAAATCAGCTTGTAGTGCGATACACCTACCTATTCCTTTACACTATTGCTGAACATAACCGCCTACGACATTTCTCGCGGCAAAACGCACAAAACAAAAGAACTAAAATGTGCATCAGCCACCAACATAATACCTTATAATGTAAGTAACGATCCAGTCGTCGGCCTTGATCTCATTTATGAAATTATTTGCGCTTATTGCAGTCCCGAGTGACAAATGAAATCAGACGCGACGGATTCGAGTCCTTCACAAGTCTACCATTACAACAATTGGGACAGAATTAAAGATTCACATATATGTAAGTATAATGCATACTTACTTATTAATGTATGTGCTGATAACATAAAAGAGATATCGTCATAAGACCCTGAAGGGGCTGGCAGACCCACATACTTACTGGTTTTTTTTTTCTGCTATGCATTTCCATTTTCCAGGCACAAATTCAGACTAGGCTACTAGGTTGTTATTATTATTTTGTTTATTCATTTTTATACATATTAAATACATTTTTACATATTTTTATAAAAATCATTTAAAAAAAAACAATCTGCCTAGCCTTTTTCCAACTAACTTGGAGTCAGTTTCCAGTCTAACCGGATGCAACTGAATTCCCGTATTTTACATGGCATTTTGTAGCTTGGACCTGCTCCCGATACTGGCGGAAACTATTTTTGAGGAGCTCATGGCTAAGAAATAACAGCCGCACGGATCGATTCACCAGGTTAAAGTACGCTTGCCAAGGTTGGTCCGTGGATGGATGACCATCTTTACATATCGAGACTCCTCCGTGCCTCGGAAAGCATGTTAAACCGTTGGTCCCGGCAGTCATTCGTAGCTCTCTGACAGTCGTTACAGGTCGTCAGAAGCCCGCGAGTCTGACAACCAGTCTTACCAAGGGGTATCCTATTACGCAGTTACTACTGAGTTGTGGAGGTCCGATAGGCAGTCGCTTAATGTAAAACAGTGGTATTCAACTGCATCTGGTTAGACTGGAAGCCGACTCCAACATAGTTGGGAAAAGGCTAGAAAGGTATATGTAATTGTAACCTAAAAGGTTCCCTTCCCTTTGACATTTCCTCCTAGGTACGTATTGGCATTTCTTACCAGCAAGATTCGAGAATTTGCATTCATATCGACATTCCATGCGTGCTCACCGGATTGACAACAAAACTAAAAGTCTTACATTTATTTGAATATGGAATCGAACCTAGGACCTCAGGCTCAGCAGTAGAAAAAATATAATAAAAAAACACCAAAGAGGAACCACTTTAATGTTCGCTCCTCGTACAAGGAAAAGATAGTGAAGATTAAATGTTACAAGATATAACTTTTTGACAAGTCTTGTTTCTGCCAGTTAGGGAGTACCAGTAATAGAACCATCTCCATGTCGCAAATTTTTCAGTATGATTTTTCCATATAATATTTTCAGGATGTACCTAAGTTCTAGATTAGCTGCAGAGGCATCATAATTAAGAATGGGCCTAAAGCAAAATTGCCTATCGTAAAAATGATTTTTCTTGAAATTTACAAGACTTCGGTATAAAATTAAAATAATATGAGTAACTACATGATATTTTCAAACTTTTTGTGAAACAGAAACATAAAATAGTATTTATTCCTTAATAGAACCTTAGATATACATTTTGACCAAGATGTAAGTTTTTTAGAGTTAGGCCTTGTTTAGTTCCGCAGATTTAATGTGGAGCCAAGCCAAGGGGCTTCTACATTAGATCTGATAACTTTATAACAGTGAAAGCATTACGTGAGTCTTGGCAAACTACTTTACATGAAATGTTTTTGGTGGGATATGCTTGCTAATAACTAATAGAATACTTTGATAATTCATTGTATTAATACGAGATAAGGGACATATCTTTCAGTTTTTATTTATTGCGATGAAACTATTTCAGCACTTACTACGTTCTTATTCCGAGGAAAAACTCGTCTTCCATTACATATTGCGGGAACTAGAAGCATATTTTAATTTTACAAAATCGGGGGTGTGCAAGGGTGAGACTTTTCTGTTTTAATACACACCCTTAAACCTGGAAACTACTGAAAACACAAATTTGCTTTTCATGTTATTTACAAAGGAAACTGGGTGTTACTCAGTTTGGTCTATGATACAATAGGTTCAAAATACATGATCAATTTTATCATACTGAAAGCCAAGAAAATCTAACACGACGTTAATACCTTGCAAAAATATTAGAAAAGGAACTGGTAGGTAAGTATCGATTTAATAATCATTTATTATTCAGTTAACATAAAACACTGTTTTTATTATAATATTATAATAAAAACAGTGTAAATGGGACTGACAATTAAGTCAATATTTAAATAAGAATGGGTTTATATTCGCCAACTCGTTTTTGAAATATGCTTCCAATCTAAAGAAGAAAGAAAGAAAATACATTTATTTAGCACAAATTAAAAGGCACACAACACAGCTTAATATACATATTATTATTTTTATATGTCTTTGACCCTGGGGTCCCGGACCTTTGGAAGGCGTACGAGGGGCCGAAGCCAACTCACAGAGGCCCCTTAGACTGTTGAAGTGTTGAGGCACCAACCGACGGTTATCCCTGTTTGCACTATGCAAGGGCACATGGGTAAGCCCCGGTTGGTGTAGAACTATTGCAGGATATGGAAACAAATATATTGGACTATGGGTTTGGGTGGCTAAAGTGGACTGGTTACCTGGAACTATGGAAGGATTATGGCCCCTGCCAGATCAATGTTTATATGTATACGGATAAAATGGCAGGTCACCCGCATTATTGAGTATGCAAGTCACCCGCACACTCAATAATGGGCCCCCGAAAACGGTCACTAGCACAAATTGTGATAGCAACAAGGGGGAAACATGTCCTGAGGTGCTTATGAGGAGTGGAGAGGTATTCCACGGCTATCAGGACAATCCCGGAAGTTTTTTCAAGATCCCTACCAGCATCTTACTGGAATACTTCCTTCCTCTGAGCACGTTTGCTCTTGCGAATTTCCACTCAAGCCAGCCAATAAAGGCAAGAATGGGAGCTCTGTTCCTCGTCAGTGTTCACTATAGCTGGCTAATAAAGGCAAGCCAGAGGTGAAGAACAAGACTTCTCCCTGGAGGAAAGGGTCCGTGGGGTCGCTACTACCCAACTGCTCGCCACATGCTGCCCTGCAGGTTTCTGTATCTCTCTTGATCTTGCTTCTCACCCTAGACCTGTTTCGGCAAAGTAAACTTTAACGGCACAGACCTAGAGTTCGGAGCGCACAAGCCCCAACACGACGTCAACGTAGAGATACGGCGGTGGGGCTATTTTAATTTTCCTTTATTTCATCTTTATACATATAATTTGCATTATTAAATATTTTTATGTAAGCTATCCAGATATAATCTATCCAGCATGTCGGAAGATCCTTTCAGGAACGGCGAACCTGTTGGCTACTGGCCATATCAATGAGGAGTACCTTAATACCGGGACCCGTTCCTACATCCATTTTTAGAGGCAGACATGATGGAGTTGGTGTCTATATGTTTGTTCATTTTAGCTCTCAAAATGGATGTTAGAACTTTATAGATCGTCGGTAAACACATGATAGGCCTTTAATTTTTGGGTACCGCGGTGCTACCAGATTTATGGAACAGGTGGATAACTCCTGTCGTTAGGAACTTGGGTAGCGAACCAAACTTCAAATCAGTCTGGTACTGAGCCGCCAAGCGAGCGTGCGACCTTTTAAACCATTTAATTCAGAAGTTGTGCAGCCCGTCCGGCCCTGGAGACTTCCAGTTGGGCAACGCATGAGCTACATCTTGGGGGCAGATGGTAATGGCGTAAAGAAATGGGGGCTCCATTTCTGGTATTGGATCACAGGCTCACTCGACTTCCCGAGTCCAATCACCTTCAGTGTGACTGACAGGCACCGACCATATACTGCGCCAGAAAGAAAACATGGCATCATCATCCAGCAGACGCGTGTCAGTCACACCTTTATTATTATTAATTTCTTTGAAAGGTGTCCAAAATACAATCTAATTAAATAAATTTAAATATATCAGTCGCCTGATATATTTAAAGTAAAAAATAAAATACACCATTTATTTGGTAGACTTTCACCCAGGAATTTTAGGATTATTTTTAAGAAACTTCTAAATTATGTAAATATGGTAATACAGAAAATGACAGAAATGAGATTTATTAATGGGAGAAACCCCGTTGATAGTCAGTTAACTTAATATTAGAAAAGCGCTGGTCACGCTGACAACTCTGTTAAGACGTTCGTTTAAAAAAAAAATTCTTCATAAGCCGTCCAAATAGTCGACTTAGCACTAAACGACTCACTGAGATGGTTATTGAATCATAAAAAGGTGAACAACCTCAAGTTTACGCCACTACTACGCTAACATAATCTGTGACTAGATAAGTCAATACATTTCTTAACGAGAGTGATACGACCGATTCAACTTATGTTTTTTCTACAGTGATTTCTTTTAACATTAAACGAAAATAATAAATAAGAAGTTAGCCACTAGTGGTGTTTGAGCCATTACGATTATACTAATTGGTATTTAAGCGTCAGAGTCGTGGAGCTATCGGAACAATGTTGGTCGATGCGTAACTCAAGGTACAAGATAAATGAGCTACATATTTATTAAAAGTGGTGTCGTCGACAGTGAGACCTGTGTTATCGTATCGGGCGAGATGCGAGCGACTCGTATGCGGCGACGCACTCTCATATCGCGCTTAATTTTACAACCTGACATTTACTACTCAGGTTTTTGGAAACTACAGACGAATAACCACGGATTAAACGTATAGTCACCTCCGGGTGCCGGTGGCGTACAGTGCAGTGTGTGATATAAGCCGAGAGCCCGAGAACTTTTACTGACTCTCACTTTTCTGGCGCCAAGCGAACATGATTACGAGCACTGAAAACATTAGCAGTGTCAACGAGCTCACTAGATCAAACATACGTCTCACAGGCTCCCAAAAATGTACGACATGGAAGGAGCAATCCAAAAAGATCATAAAATACGTCAAGAGTATTTTCCGCGAGACGACTGTCGAGCCCTGTCTGTTTATTTACATGCTGTGCACCGCTATATCTTCTCTAGCTGTTATGAACATGCACCTGGATAAGGCCTGCAGGGTTAATTTAAATTATGGATCGGACGTTTGTGACCGCATCGCAAGAAGAAATATGACTGGTCTGGATCAGGAGGATAAGGAAATTCAATCGTTGGTCGCAGGAGTAGTCGCATGGAAGTTCCCTCTTCAGACGGCTATACCAGCAGTGATGGTGCTGTTCGTAGGAGCCTGGAGTGATAAGAACAAAAGGAGAAAAATATGCATTTTGTTTCCATTTATTGGAGAGATTTTTTGCAATGTTGGACTGCTATTTGCTACGTACTTTTTTAATGAATTGTCACTGACAGCGACAGTTTTAATCGAAGCGTTGCCTGCGGCCTTCACTGGTGGCTACATCATCATATTTATGGGAATGTACAGTTTTATGGCGGATAGGACTACGATTGAAAATAGGACATTCCGCCTGGGGCTCGTAACAATATGTGTGACGGCGGGGACGCCGACTGGAACTGCTTTGAGTGGTGTATTGTTACGTGCTATGGGATATTATGGGGTGTTTTCTCTACTTTTAACTTTATACACTTTATCCTTTTTATACGGTGTGTTCAGACTTGAAGATGTGCTGCCTCCTGATGAAGTGAAGACTTTTAATGTTCCTGAAAAGGTCAAGGAACGGAATGTGTTGAAGGACGTGTTTGAACTAGTTGGCAACACTGTGATGGTGGCTGTGAGGCCTCGTGCGTTTAGGGGCAGGACTCAAATATTTTGTGTGTTGCTACTGTACCTGCTAATGGTGGGACCACTTTACGGTGAGTAATAATAATCATTGGTCTAAAAACGATGAAATTGTTTTTGCGACATTGTCACTTGTAAATATTTAATTTTAATTTCCTTTATAACGCTGCGGTAAAAATACTAAAGACTGCTTGTCACAATGAGACGTCGAAAGTGGGTCATTAACTCATTACTCCGTCTGGATTTGTTCTTGGCTCTCAGTTAATAAATTTTCGTTAAGAGTCGTGTACACATTGGCCGATGTTGGCCCTTTTGCCATTCGTTTGTTTTTAATGGATTGTACACGTCTTTTATAAACTTGTAAAGGGGAACTTTTGTAATTATTCTTGTATCGACGTAACATTTAAAAATCCTTCTTGGTTTACATTAAAAAAAGGGAATTCTTTTGTGTGTATGAATTAAAACAAAAAAAAAATACTTCAGTTGTTTGACATCACCACGATAAATCTTAGATCGTGTGAAATGGCGAACTAGTAGGTACTAAAGATGGTCACAAACGATGAGTTAGCCACATTTTATTACTTTCAAGACACTAAAATTTATATAATTATACCGCTCTTAGTTGCACGAATTCAATAGGTTGCAACATTAATTTTAACACTTGAACTAGGAACAAAAACAAAACATCCCGGAAGAAACAGCACCTGTAAAAATAATACTAAGTATACCTGGACAATATTAAATGTAGGTACAATTATATCGTCCAGGTATTAAATCGAACATTGTTTATCCGTAAGGTGGGCACGCGGCCCGATTCACTAGCCCACTATCTAGAAGGCAAGCCGGTAAATAACTGGCAAGCCTTGACTCCATTGCTTTCCTGTTCACTTACTTCACATGCTCAAAAAAAAAAGTAAGTGCTACTTATTATAATATTTTTATGTATCTAGGTGCCTATTGAAACTGTGATACTGATAAGACAGTTTTCGCGGTTGTAATGTAGGTAGATACTTGAATTATGCAACTGAAATGAGATTGTTAATTTAATTTTTGGCATTCAAAACAGACACATCATTCTATCTTGAATGCCAAAAATTGAGTCCGTCATCATTAGGTAACCTAACAACACAATTCTGTTTTTCTTTTTTAAAATTTAAAGTGATGCCGGTTTCTGCAAACAAGATTTTAGAAAAATATTTCCATTTGTAATACCTTGTGTTCGTTAATTTGTATCCTTGAGATAATTTAATGCATTTATTTCTATTTTTTTCGTCCATCCTTTTTGTTTCATTATTCGTATCAGCGGCAGCGGCTAGGTACGAAATATATTTTTTTCCTTTTTCCCTCGATTTCTATTACGAAAAACTGAAAAAATAACTCCTTAATAACAAAAACCAGGCCTAAAATCAATGTAGGACCATTTTCGACGACAAAACTGTTAACGCATCAAACTTTTAATACTCATTTAATATGTAGCAATCTGACTAAACGGACGATCTCTCTAGACTTCCGTTTATGCCCACAACAACACTGTGCTGATTAATTGAGTATCGTTAAATATTGGTCAAGTGCAAGTGGACTTCGGGCAACGAGGGCTCCGTACCCATTTATGACGAACAGTATATAGAGCAAAAAAGTGGCTGACCGTATTCCACATTTGTTTTCCAGAAACTGTTAATTTATAGTGAAAACCGTCTTTTATTTTTGCAGCAATATTTGGTAACTTATTTTTATTAATTATCTGAAAGCAAATTTAGAAATATTTTAAATTTATAATCTTACACAGATTAATAAATCGGTGTGAGATTTATGTAATTACATATAATTATTTTAGATTAAAAATATATATTAAGTAGAGGTATCCTAACTATAATATTATAAATGCAAAAGTGAGTTTGTTTGTTACACTTTCACGCTAAAACGGCTAAACAGATTTGGATGAAATTTGGCACATGGGTAGACCACGATTTGGATAAGGATATAGGATACTTTTTATCCCGATATTCATTCCCACGGAATCGAGACTTTATTTATTTATTTCAGTATAAATAATTATTTTATTTTTAACACCAGTGAAACATTCACAAGGAAGTTATACCACAAAAGTTCCCTTTTCAATACATTATTTTTTTATATGGAACCCTAAAAATCACAAAATCACACCCACTTTCACAAGCTCTTTAAGGCATTTCGTGTGTTGTATAACAAAGGCAGGAGAGTGATGAATAAATAAGATTTCTCAAATGTCAAATTATTGAGAAGAAGTTGCATAATTTTTAATTAATTTATTCACCGTGGAAATCAATAAATTATTTAAATATGTTATTTCGAAACCATAGCATTTAATACGTTTCAATGTTACCACAAAAGATGACCATTCAGAGTGTATATAGCCAACGTAAGAAACCCACGAATCCTTAATTGAAAATAATAGTTATCTAATAACACTATCCCAATATAAAAAATAGGTACTAATGTAATGATATATCCAATGTAACTTAAATCCTTCAACCTCACACTAGACGCTCACGAAAAGGTTATTTATAATTCTCCTTGTGTTTTTCCCTTAGATGCACTTCATTCATTAATTTAGTCACACTGCAACCACAAATAAACGTAACTCACAACCTAGTGCGTCACTGAAGAGTACTAAAGACAATGCTCTATTTCCAATCACCGCAAGCCACTAAAACTAAGTGCCTGATACTATTTGCCCTACTTTAGCTGCATCCTTAACAGTAATAGTTACGTGTGAATCACATCACTATCACACAGTAACTTGGCCTTGATGACTACTATTGGAGCTAGGGACGTAACCATGGTTAAAATTTTCGCCACGCACAATCCACGGAGCCTCATCGGTAAAGCAATATACGTACGACCTTGACCGATACGAGGAGACAAGCCCCATCTATAACAAAAGGCATAATTAATGTCATCGGGGTACAAACACGTAAATAAAGGTAAAACAACGTTATCAGGGCTGCTTATAAAGGCACATCTTGATCCTCAACTCATATGGTTTGTCGGCCAATTAATAAAGTTTATGATATGAACTGCCCGGCTTTAGAATGCGATACAACCAAATGAGAAGTTACCAAAAATGAAAGTATACACAAATTCCATTCTGTATTTAGGGTTTCGTACCTCAAAAAGAAAAAACAGAACCCTTAAAGGATCACTTCGTTGTCCGTTCGTCTGTCAGTCTGTCAAGATCCTTTTGCTCAGGAATGCGTAGAGGTATCAAGTTGAAATTAATACCAAATACGTAAGTCTATGGTTCCTTGAAGCTCTAAAAAAATGAAGCTTATAAGTCAACGCAATAAAAAATACGGTCATATATGCGACATATTTTGAAACTCGTAAATAAATAAAAACCTACAGGGTACTTCCCGTTGACCTAGAATCATGAAATTTGGCAGGAATCAAGGTCTCACAGCACATGTAAAGGAAAAAGTCCAAAAACACCCACTTAATTTGTGGTATTAACACACCAAAAATGTTTTTTTTGCTATACATTTGCAGTTAGAGAATTGACCGTGAAGTATATCAATGTATGGGAGAACATGTTTTTCAACAATGTTAAGTTTGTGTTTGGGATAAATTTATCCCAACTACGGAACCCTTCATTTTAAAACTCGTTTATGTTTAACCAAATAAAATTAAAAATCCCCTTGCGGACGGTACCTACACAGCCTTGGGGCAGTGCATTCAATTGTTCTTGTAAACACGTTGGTATCTCAGAGTAATATAGTGCCTAAAGTTTGAGTGAATATTTTAATAAAAACTATGGTAATGTTTTTATTAAAATATTCACTTCATGATAAAGATTCCTGCAATTTCTTAGACTAGAAATTCGTGTTAGTTACGTCACACATTAAAAACCCATACCTTTGCGTACGTAGAGGTACAGATACCAAAAATTTTGGTAACAAAAGTCTCACATACCTATATAGAAAAAACTTCGCAAATACCATATTTATGGGATACAGAACTTTATTGTTCTATTTTTCACTTGTATCTAAAGTAGAATCTCTAGTTGGCAGGGACATTATAGCAGCAGAATCGATTCTATCTGACAAATACAGAAATAAGAAAAAATATCACATTTATTTTTGTACAAGCAACTGTTTTTTCCGCGAATTCTGTGTTTGCTCTACATTTAACTATTTATGTAAGTAAACAGCAGGTACCCTGAATTGTATAGCATTTTTGCTTAAAACCGTCCTATGTCTTATTTACTTATTCAAACGAATAAAACAAAAACGAACGAACATAATATGAATTAAATAATGAATGAACTCAATCATGGCCCTGATGAGCATATAGACACCGCCTTAAGAACCAATTTTCTGAATCACCTCAGCTAGCCTGACAAAATCAAATTTAGAATTAAAATTCTACTTTGACAGTAGCTTCAAAAGTATCGATATAAGTTACGGTCCGTTATAGGGCCTTCAGGTAATCGCTGAAGATGCTATAGCTCGCTTTATTTCAAACACAAACACATCTGAAACAGTTATTTTCAGTTCATTGTAAGATGCAGTGAATAACGAAAAAAAAAGCAGTTCTGCCCGCTAATAAACAATGTCTTTTTAAACATACCTACCGACATCGTCATAATTCTTTGTATTCTATCATAAAAGTAATACTATCTTGTGCCCTTTACGTTGGTGGTAGAGGACAAGGTGTTGTTTTACCTTAATGCGTCACTGTACACCATCCTAATTGCTTCGCGCTAAGTCTAGATAAAAAAAAATACTCTATAAGTCTAAAGGCTCGTGCAGACCAGCGCGGTATCGAGTGCGCTACAAGGGACGCGGTCGCGCTGCCTGTAGCGCCCGCGATATCGCGCTGGTCTACACGAGCCTTAAGTCGTAATACATTAATACATTATGTCGATGAGTACATCTACTTGGGCAAGTTAGTTTCTTTCGAAAACAGGCCAGAAAAGGAAATCTATCGCCGCATCGAAAATACCTGGAAAAGCTAATGGTTCATGAAGTCGCTAATGAAGGGCGATCTACTAATCTCCCTGAAGCGAAACTCATCGATATGTGTAACCTACCCGCCCTAACCTACGGTGCTCAGACCTGGTCGCTCATCGAGTCGCAAAAGTTCCGCCTTGGGGTTTGCCAAAGAGCAATGGAGTGCAGCATTTTGGGCGTAAAACGAACTGACAGAATACGGAACACCTCGCTACGCTCCAAAACGGCGATCCTGGACGTAGGCAAAAAGGCTGCCAAGCTAAAATGGGATTGGGCAGGTCGTCAGTCGCATGCATAGTGACTGCTGGGCAACAGTCTCCACACACCCATGGATGGCGCCGCCGAGGTCGACCCAGGAAGAGGTGGCGAGACGGCCTAGACGCCTATCGCAAGGATTGGATCGAGGTGGCCCTGGAAAAGGATGTTTGGAAGAATTTGGGGGAGGTCTTTGCTCAGCAGTGGGACAGTGCAGGCTAACATAACAAAAAAGTCTTGTTAGAGGTATCTACTGTAAGACACGGCGAAAGCCGTCGTCATATTTTATTTCGTTCACCATATGAAAATATGGTGAACGAAATAAAATATGACGACGTTCACAATACGTAGTAAAAAATATTTACTAGGTACTAGCTAACCTGACGGGCGTTATACTGTCCAAATTTCAATAATTCACACAAAAAGCCCATAATAAAAGACGTACTTACAGCTTTTTCCAAATTTGCAAAATTTTCCGAGAAACTCTTCAATTATTTTTTTTCCATTAAATTCGACTATAACCAAGATGTTAAAATAAAAAATAGCCATGTGGGTCCCGCAATAGTGTTTTTTTTTTTTTTTTTGGGTGGGAAGTTATGAAATAACTTCTCCCGCTCTGGCCGGAGCGGGAGGGCGTGTCAGACTCTTACTGACTAAAACCCACCCGTGTTCCTTCGGTTGCCCTGTTGCCGGGGGGCACGATCTCCCTTTCGGTTTTCTTCGCACCCCCGGCAGGCATCGGCCCTAACGGACCCCGTCAATTCTGCTGACATCTCTTTGAGGCGCGCGTGGAACACAACGCGCCGTCGACCCGGGCCTGGTCCTTATCGGACGGTGAGCTACCCATTGGTCACCGTCCGCAAGCCCGCGCCTACGGTGGCAGGAAATCGGCCTGCAGCAATAGTGATGCGCTTACAAACAAATAGATTTATTTATTTTTTATAATGTAGATTTCGGTTTCAGAGAAACAATGCACTAAGGTTACGTAAAAAGTTAAAAAGATCAACATAATCATTGCCTGACTCAAAGTCGTGTTATTTTTCCCGATCCAGCTATGATTTTGATCATCATTTTATCCTTATCCTGATTTACTTGGGTTCGACGTAGTATTTCTTCTCCATATATCTTTTTCAGAGGCATTATAGTATTCAGCCGTTCTACCTAACAAATGATTAAAAACATAAGTATCTAGTTGGTTTTCAGAGGAAACAAGTCTAGCGTAAGAACCTGATAATTACTACGTGTAACGAGCATTAATAAATCGATTTAATCCACGCTATTATTAGCCATGTTCACCAGGCAATTGTCTGTATTAGCCCACAATGAAATAAGCGATTTCACAGCGTTTGTGGTGAATAAATTATTTGGTAATACAGGCACCATTTGATTGTAAAGGGAATTCAATTCCTTCGTTACTTCAATCGGGTTGAAGCAACTGTAACTAAAATGTTTTATTCTAGTGAAGGCTACAAGTGATAAAGGCAATTTTATCGAAAAGTCGAAATATACACTTTTCTAAACTAATAATAAAAAAAGAAAAGATTTTTTGTATGTTTATTTGTAATGGATAAACTCAAAAACTACTGGACCGATTTTAAAAATTGTTTCACCAGTACAATGCCATATTATCATTGAGTTACATAGGCTATCATTCATAAAGAACATTCATGCGGATGAAGCCGCTGTGGAAGCTAGTATTTAAGGCGACGATAACCGACTTTCAATCATTTTATACTGAAGATGACGTCTAATCAAGTAGTGTTAATGATTTGGAAAAAATATATGTTAAATCAGAGCATTTTCTTAAATAAAGGCATATTTTGGGTTATGTTTATATTACATAGTGAAATTAATTTGAAAAAATTAGGTCTAACGCGGATAAAAAACTGAGAATAGCGCAAAATCGATCAAGTGTATTTTTCTGAAACCTTCACCATTTTAAAGATAATTTAATGATTGATCATTTTGTATACGAGTTTTATTAAAATACCTTTTGTTTTATGTATAATAAATTAATAATTCGTATAATTTGGGACAGCGCTCCTTGATAGGTGAGTCCTATTACTGGCTGGAAGTACGACGCGTTGCGTGAGCACAGTACAGAACACGCAAGCTAAACACTCAAGGTCACTGTCATATATCTGCGTCTTAATATTTATAAAGAGCTTCTAGATAACACAAGCCCTTCTGGATTTGGACTTCCTCTGGTAATTAACTGTCGTCCCAACACATTACTTACAGTGAATTTATGAGGAGCGAAAATAGAGGATATTGCTCTCAAGTGCTAATACGTCCTTATTTACTTTATTACCTATTGTTGATCACGTTCCCCTATTTATCTTTGTTTACTTTATTTATTTACCAGCCATCTTTTCCTAAAGCCAGGAGTTAAACAAAAGAATACAAGATACATTTCTTTTGTCTTTTTCAGGTGACTCTCAAGTGGCGTATCTTTACGTGATTCGCAAATTCGGGTTCACGGAGGTTGAATACAGCGTTTATGGTACCATAAACATCGTCCTGGGTCTCTTTGGTAAGTACAATTAACACTTTCTTGCATTACTTATTACATAAGGTAGTTACAGCGTGAATCAGTATGGTGTGGGTGTGGGTACAGTACAGATTATCAAACTGAACAACATTCTATATAGGACCAACATCATAATCGCGAAATATCAACTATCCCATACAAAACTTCAAAACCTACTCGATCCAAATGGGACAGATGATATTTTTTTGGCGATTACGATATTGGTCCCATGGACACAGTTGTTCAGTTTAAGGGTGTGGTACACTACACCCTTAAATGTAACCACACATTTCGGATACACGCTGTATAAGGTTTGGGTAAGACCGTCAGTCATAAAATGTTATCCTTGATTGGGCACTTTATTTTCTTTTATTCGTAAAGGGATCGATTTTATTGGATTATAAAATGTGTAATTAAATGTAAAGAAGAAAGAAAGAAAGAAAAAATATGTTTATTTGAGCCAAGTTAAGGCACACAATACGTATTTACACTAAAAAAAAAAACAGAGAAAGCTTAAAACAGTATTGTGTGCCTCACGGCTGCAACAAATAGGTCCAGTTCAGCATAAATGCCAGACAACTAGTCCTGAAGCTGGTTTTCAACTAAACCTTATGTTACGAGTACGTCTTACGTATGTAAATAAAAAAATAAATAGATATGTGTATTGATTGATTTGATGTAGAGACAGAAGTTTGGGTCAATATAAAGTTTTGGATTTAACGACCAAGTTTTGATGATTGAATGTATTAGTACTTTAGAGGTATGAAGAACAGGGAGCCACCTGTTCTTCATACTCATTCTCCTTTGAATGGGGAGGATGCTCCGACTATACCTTTGTCGTGTCTGGTGGCGTATTGCCCGACAGTTGTTGTCGGGTTTCTGAATATGTTAATTGAGCAGATAACTTGCGTGATGTAGGATTTGCACGACGTAGGTCGTATGTGGCGTTAAAGATAACACAGTACCTCAAATAAAAACTTTTATAAACATAAAAATGTTATATAAATTTCGCTGAAACGCTGGATGATCAAAGGCTTCGTACTTATTACATTATCCGACGCGTTATAAGGAGTCGATCCAAAAGGAAATCGAGAGATCTCCGTGAGCTTAGGTATTACCGATATTTTTTTGTTCATTTTAAATACGGATAAAAAATAAACTACAAAAAACAGATCTTCACCTCCAGGGGTTATTTAAAATACGTTATTACAAATATCAAGACCTATTTATATCAAAATCATATTATTATATACCTAAAAAAACATGCACATTTATTTTATATTTTGTCAAAATTAATTCAGATAAATTGCTCTTATTTGCATAACATGTATGTTTGTTTTTCAGCCCAATTTGACCTTTCGATGCCTGAGTGAGGTTTAAGTAAATTTTATCTTTTACGATAAATTAAGAAACGCATCTCGTTGCGTGTGAGTTGGTATAACGCCATCTTTATCAACCTAGGTCAAGGATTGCGGATCGTGATAGAGACGTGCATTTATCACGCAATCGATTTTCCGTTTTCTGAAAATGAATTTTATTTCCATCGTCTTAAAGTTCTGTATTCTCTACATGCAATGACGTTCATTAATATTACTAATTATTTTTATCAAAACAGGTTTCAAGTACTGAGCAGGTGATGTTCTACAAATTAAATTAAATCATTATACTTTCAATGTTGAACCTAATTTTCGGTCGTTCACTGGGTGTTTTTATTGTGGCAAGTACCTACTGGAGTTACAGATCCCGTTTGATTCGATTGGATTTAGATCATTGAATTAAATTCAGCAGTAAACGTTCCAACAACTTCTCGAACATATCCTTATCTAGTCTTTAGTAGCTATGTGTACTTAATCTATGAAGTAGTACCTCCTGGCCGACAGAGACACACTATTTACAAACTGAAATATTTTTGAAGAAATTTTCATGGACTGTTAGTAGAAATCTATACATTAGGAAAGCGATTTTAAGAAACTGCAACCCTAAGCAAGAGCAGTGGCAGTAGTAACTGAGTTGAGTACTAGTAATATGTTTTGCTGAACTGGGCCTTTTTAGCGCAGCCGTAAGGCACACTCCCAGGCTTAATGTCTTACATCGCCCTTTACACTTTTTATTTGTTTTTATGTTTTTTATCTGCTGTTTAATTAATTTGTGTGCTTTATGGTCTGTTCTAAATAAACGTATCTTACTTCTTTCTTTCTTTCATGTTACTACGGTAAGAGGTAATATGGTAGGAGTTCAAATGCATCCGGTTCGACTGAAGCCGAACCCAATGGCAAAAGGCTACGCAGATTTATCGCTAGTATTTTATATAAATACGTCGAAAAAATATTTATTTTTAATATCGATAATTGCGTCGTATAAAAAATATAATGGTTTACATAAACGCAGTACTTAATTGCATATTTTTAATGCGGAAAGGTCGACGCAAGATCAATTTATTATCTTCAAATATTTGTTAAGTTATCAGAAAATAAATATTATCGCGGCATAGGCGCGAATTAAAGTTTATATGATAATGACATTAAATAGTGCATGCACTGGTAAGATAATACATACACAAGACATGATTATGACAATTACGCATCAACGTTTTTAAACTACGTATTCAGTTGTCATTCCTAACTTATTAATTTGCTAGGTACTCGTCATTCGACATGCATTTTATTCCCTCACTTGTTATTATATAATTACTAGCTGACCCGGCAAACGTTGTTTTGTCGTATAAATGTTTGGGGTGGACCATCCTTATCACTTAGGGGTTTGAAAAATAGATTATAACCGATTCTCAGACCTACCGAATATTCATATAAAATTTCATAAAAATCGATCAAGCCGTTTCGGAGGAGTATGGCAACTAACATTGTGACACGAGAATTTTATATGTATCGATTTTGGAAGTGAGTCGTTTTGAAAGAAGAGCGATTTTTTTATCAGTGTCTTTTTTAATCTTAATTGGGATTGGGCCAGTCATGTCTGCCGCACGTCAGATGAGCTGTGGGCTCAAAAGCTAGACGACATCGCGACAGACTAAGACGAAGGTGGAAGGACAACTTGTCTCCTACCGAAAAGACTGGCATTGGCAGTGGACAGACGTGTGTGGAAAAGAGAAGGGAGGCCTCTGCCTCAGTGGGACATTATGGGCTGAATAGAAGGAAGATTCTTCAAGTTCATTCGGTTTAAAACACATGTATGAAAAGTTAGGGCACTTGTACTGGTACCTATCAACCGCATGCTTTATTCCTGAGTATTGAACACAACATTGTATGTATAGCCCAGATAATAATATCATGAAGATGTTATACAATAGTTCGGTTTCCAAAGTCCGGAAATTCACGATATAACTCGTGATTTATGTCGTGAATTTCCGTGAACTGTGTGCACTTGCATGTTCCAGTTGCACGAAAGAGTAATTTGAGGCTTCCTTGCTATTGTCGCCTTCTTCTCTCGGCTCCGGCACGAGTAATATGAGATTTACTGATAACGTGATGGAACCATTTTGTCTACCAGTCACGAAAATTGGTAGCGAGGTTGGCAAGTGGGAAACCAGGAAAGAAAAACAAAGACAGAAAAATTGGTTTATTTGTCACAGATAGTACACGTGCACATAAAAAAGTATATGCAGAGTCTACGCCACCACTGAAGTCCAGTTAACGCGGCGCTAGTATCTATGTCGTTGCATAACATTACATTAAAAATAATGTAGTTCCACAATTTCCCACGGGCCTTTTTTTTTGGCGCGTTCTCTAAGTTAATTGAAATAAAAAAAAAAACAAGAGAGATCTTAAATCAAACAACAGAAAGAGTCGGCAGCTGCATGTCGTGACTGTGACAAGAAGCCTTCTACTCAGCATGATGTTGTACTATGGGAGACCCACGGTCATTTTCAGTGGTCTCCCGAAAACGACAACAAATCTTTAAACCTAAAACGACGTTTGCAAACCTGATTTGGTTTGCGAACCTCGTTTTAGGTTTTCATTCACCATTTCACTCAGTTCACAATTTTTCTACAGTTTATAATCGAACGATAGATTATAAAATAACGGTTCTCACAATCTTATGGTGACAGATATAAAACGAAACTTTGTTTTCCTTTAGATACGGTGTGATTTTCTTATAGATTTGTAAAGGTATTGCATAAAAGTCACCTTCTGCATCACCTACCTAGTGCAAATCGTGGCCAAATCACAGTACTGCATAATGCATAAGACTCAGACCAGCACAACTGTTTATTTACTAGTTCTTGTATAAACAGGGTTACAGAACGCTGTTCGAAACAGAGTTCTGTAACCCTGTTAGCATAGGGAATGTTGTTTGATTTAAGAACACTCCAACGTAATTAACGATAGGTGAATGCTTTTTAATCTCAGCGATCATAACACAACCTGTCAAAACTTGGGTCCACACAATCAGCCTATGGGGCCATTCTTATTAATTTATTATGTCAAACGTTAAGGGGAAGGAAGGGGGTCAAGAAAGTCTAACATCGTGTCACAAGTTACGTGACATGTATAAATCTAAAATATTAAAACTGTAAACTTCAATTGTAACGAACAGTTTTTAACTAAAATTCCAAAATATGTGACGTCACACCAGGGGAGGGGGAGTCAAACAGTTATTCGTTTTGTTAATAATTATGACGTTTTGGGTTCAGTATTATTAATATTTCATAACATTTTTGAGACCAGTCAATAAACTCTCAGGTCCCTCGGTCGTTCACCTAAAATCCGGTAAAACGAATGCTAAAAAACTTGCAAAATAAAAAGTTTTATGTAAATATTTTTGTCTTTAAATTTCGTAAATGCAAGACAGGACATAAAATAACGACAAATAAGATCGTAATTTATACGTTTTATAAGAGCTTGATTATGTTTCAATTTTCGCACAGAAGTCCCGTTTAATTTACCCTGTACAAATCGGAACTAAGTACACGAAATAGGTTTAAGATTATAGGGGGGGGGGGGGGGGTGTTGGTTTCATTATAGTATAGAATACTTTTATTTTCGGGCAGAGTCCATAGGGTAAGTAACAATTGTATTTAACATCTACACGCTTAGTAGCATAGCCCCAATAGAAACGGATGCTGTCTACGGAAGAATAGACAAAGGGACAGATAAACAATCACAATCTATCATTTTGTCTATTCTTCCGTCGACAAATCCCGTAGAAAACCCGTTTTTATAGTTGTCATGCTACGCGTGCCAGGCTGGTGCAAATAACATAAATATTCAGCATGGAGCTACATCCATCTACACAACATCGGGAATCCCACCGATCTGCGAACACACCGAGAATACTGCTGGTGCTTATAACCTACTTCAATTATATTTATTGAACCTATGTTGTCCATGTCCCAGCAGTGGGAACATTATAGACTGATTATGCTTGTTAAGTAAGACAATTTGCTAATTCTTCATAACTTTTCTTCTCCAGGAACCGTCTTTTGCATATCAGTTCTCAGCAAAAGATTGAACGTGCAGGACAGCGCTATTGGCGCCCTTGCAGGTGTGAGCAGGATAGCTAGCTGCTTCATGTTTGCGTTTGCACCGACGCGACCATGGTATTACTCGGCTCCGCTGTTGAACATCTTCAGTCATACAGGTCTGACTGCTGTCAGGTCTTTAGCCACCAAGAGTGTTCCTTCTGAAGAAGTTGGTAAGCTGATATTATTTATTTCTTTAGTCAATTTGATTCAGATTTGTTTACTCCAGCAACAAATTTGCGCATTTCTTGACAATTTTGGTTTACACGTCTCGGGGTAACACCGAGCAATTTACAGCAATACCAAAATATCGCCAAGAATTACGCAATCTAACTGCAGTTCTTGGTAGTTTGGCAATTCATTTTAAAATCTACAATCAATTTCCAAGAAATCTACAAGAATTATTAACAGTTCTATGTTAAGCAGCTTACAGTATTACCGCAACCGTCTTTAAAGTAGCTTGCCTAGCAAGAAAATAATTTTCTAGTGACCTTAAAAATGACCCATGACATCGCACTAAAATCAAATTTGCTCCACCAACAAAAGACTAACTTTATTGAAAGAAGTCTAATCGAATTGAATTGGAACTATTTGCAAGTAACTTCACTTCAGAATCTCGTTTGTTAACAGAAAATCCGTGGAGTCATTTTGATTGTTCTATATCTGGAAGCAAACCGTCTAAAAGTATTTACACGAAATAAATGATGGAAGAAATTGCTCAATAAAACGTTACGACTTGATAAGACAAAATTTCCCGAAAAGGGCAAAAACAGCAGTTTGTACAAGGGAGAAATATTCAAAGGATTAGCACCTGTTGCTGCCACGTCGGAGGATTCGTTTTTGCGTAAATTTTCTTCGCGTTAGCACACCCACTAAATTAATCGAGAGAAACGTGGAAATTAGAAATTGTTTGTTGGCTTTGCGAAGTTTGTAAGTACTTCAAATTCATAAACTTTCGATCTTTATTTTAGAAATTTGTCGGGTTAAGAACATGCATCTTGTTTTCTTGGCGAAAATATGCGATAATTTGACTGTTAAGAAAACGAAATTTAGCAGTATAATGTTTTCCTAAAACTGCGCCCGACACAGTCCAATGCATGAAATATACGACACGGCATTTTTTTTTCTTTTTGGCTCATCTGCATCATCAGCCAACAGGCCTTTGGTCCTGGTTCTTCCATTTCCCAATGTCTGGTAGTTTATTGAACAAGATGGCTACGGAAATAAATAAATGTAGCTCAAACTTTCAATACGACTAATTACAATGGTTACATGAACAATGCCCAGAGGCAGTGATGAGTACAAGTCGTACAGATCGTATTTTTGAACCCAGGTTGGCACTTTTTGACACGCCCTCCCGCTGCGACCAGAGCGGGAGAAGTTATCTGAAAACTTCCGAGACAAAAAAAAGTTAGGCACTTTTACTTCGTGTGACTTATTTTATCACCACTGCTCTTAAAATGGTGAAGAAAATATCACGAGGAAACCGGGATGTACTACAGAACCAAAAATTCCAAGACGTGTGACATCTACTTAACCTCGCTATCGCCTCGACATCTACGGACCCACGTTGTGGATTACAGCCCTCACCCTTTCTTTGAGAGGAGGCCCATGTCCCAGCAGTGGGAACAATATACTTAGGCTGAACATGTAATGCCTACTGAAGGTAATCCGTAAAGTACAAAATTCTAACTCTTTCTTTTTTTATTTACAGCAAAGCTGAGTGCCCTGATCGGAGTGACGGAAGCAATAGCGCCGTCAATATACATGCCGGCAACGAGCTACATCTACATGATGACCATCGACCACTTCCCTGGCGCCTTCTACATGTTCGACGCCGCGTTAACTGTCCTTGCTTTAGGATTATTCGGGTGAGATATTTTTTTTACAGAGAAGTTTGTCTCATCTTAATAAAAGAAGGTGCACAAAAAACACAAGGAATGATTTTTGAAAATCCTTCTCGTAAAAAGTTTCCAACTTTCATCCGATAAGTAACGTTATTTTGTTTTTTTCTTTACATAGGGCTATTCTGCCCTGCTAAGCCCAAAGGCGGTATCTCTGAGATCCACCATTTTAGTTTTTTTTTATACCATTCAATAGCTTTAACAATTTCACATCTATTGGTATAAGCGAAATAGCGTTATCTAACTTAAAACATTTAAAAAAAACCACTAAGAAGTTTTTTATATCTCCATATTTCCTTAAATTTCAATTGACAAAAAGTCAATTTTCTCGAAATTTACTCCGGTTGAGATACCGCCTTTGTGCTTAGCAGGGCAGTATTGCAATGTCGAAGACTGGTTCTTTGGTCAAATCGTCGCAAACGAGACTGTTAAGTCGGGACCTGAATTCGAGCCCCGGCTCGGAGAGCGTCAATTATTTTTTTCATTATGTTTAGTAGCAACCCCAAGTCTGGATTTGCACCCGGTTGACGGCAATAGGCTCGCCCTCAACAAGTTACTTGAAACATAAATTACGAAATGTCATGAATGAAATGTGTGAATGTGCTATACCTACTTTATCTACCTCTACTAGGAACACCGGCAAGATGGAAGAGATTGATGATTCACTCAGTCTAATAATTTGTTTGTGTATTTTAATTGATAAATCACGATGGTGAAATATGACATCGATAAGTAAAATTACAAAGTCTTATCATACTTTGAAAGGTGTTTGCATCGAAGTTTTCCTCATAAAGTACAGTAGCACAAAAGAAGTACATAGCAATGAAATCATGGTGAAATAGATTGCATATGTAGGTATATAAACAATTTGATAAAAAATTAAGCAATATTTGTCGCTTCGTAATTATTATCTTTAGAAAACAAAAAATAAGTCCTAGAATAACGTCTATTTAGATATCAAAGTTGAAATACTTACGTGTTTCTTACTTATTTCCATATTTTTGAAACGGCTTCGTCTCAAAACCTAAGCTCGGATAACGGTATATTTTTCGAAACGGTTTCGTCTTAAAAACCTAAGGAATGATTTGTTTCGGTTACGTTTGAACAGAACGCTATTAAAACGTTTTTGAATTAGAACAAAATTTAAACCGTTCTCGGTTAATAAAACGTTTTTAACCGATTATAACGTTTCCGAGCCCTGAATTCAATCTTAGATTTACCTTTAGGTATTTACCTTGACATTGACCTTAAATCGTTCAGGTTATTTTCAGGAGAGATAAAGACGTGACTGAAATGAAATTCAGGAAACAGATTGTACGATTGATTTTTTAAAATCTATGAATAAAAATATACAAATGTTGTAGGAGGCTTAATTGAATAATTTTACCAAATAGAGAAAAACACTTTGTTGCTTTGATAGTAAAGAATGAAGGCGTTCGTGATTGCGCGTGTCTATGTAATGAACTGAAATAGTGATGCTTATCAGTTATGTAACTGCATACGGGTTGAATGATAAGACTGTATTTTTCCCTCTCTCAACATAATAAAAAAACCGGCTAAGAGCGAGTCGGACTCGCACCGAGGGTTCCTACCTACCTATTATACCGCCATAGTAAAATCGGTATAATTTTTATTGGTAAAAAGATATGGGCAAATTCAGATTTTCGCGAAAGCTTGTAAGTACCAAAATTTACCTTAATTTTCATTTTTTTTTTTATTTTTCGGATTTTTCCCTTTATTTATGTTGCCGAATTTCGTGATTCTAGGTCAACGGGAACTAGGTAGGTAGGTAGGTTTCAAGTAACCATGTTTTAACCTTAATTGTTAAACCAGTTTGACGGCATTTAGGATATCCTCGTTACATTTAAAATGTAGCTCGTAGAAAATTAGCGGGCGTAGCTGACTGACGAGGGAGTTCCATTTGTACAATATTGTCAAGCCTCTGATAGACGCCCAGAATAATTCTGTGCGTCTGTCAGAGCTGTGAAAATATTGTATCGTCATTCGTGGATATCCAATACATGAAGTAAAAGGTTTCCAACTAAACGTAAATCAAGATATTGATATCCCGAATTTATTTTCCTACAACTCTTGCTACAAAAGTGCTGTCAGAAATTCAGTTTGTCGACCCTTAATTCTACCTGCTCTGACTCTTACACCTTGTGGGGTTTTTTATCTCCAAAGTTTTTACTTCACTCTCAATGTCCCTTCTCTATTAACCAAAATCTCAAAGAGACATAGATTCACGTATTTGGGCACGTGCATTATTATACACGAATGCCCCCGCATCCGGATCTGTGCAAATAAATGCAAACATACACAAAAAACCGGCCAAGTGCGTGTCGGACCACGCACAATGAAGGGTTCCCTAGTTGGGATGAATGTATCTCAAATACAAACTTAACATTGTAGTTGAATAACATGTTCTCCCATACAATCCAACTGCAAATGTAAGTTTGTCCCCACAATATTGAGAGATTTACCATGTTGTTTTAAGACCATAGACTTCTTATAGGTTTTCCTGTAATCTATGAGTAAAGAACCATACCGTGTATTTTTTTCAAAATTTTAGGCTTTGTCGTTTTGGAGATAAGGGCAATTTTAAAATTACTAAAAAAAAATGTAATCGTCGCAATAAGCCCTTGTATATGATATGTCACACGGTACAATTTGCAAAACTTTTTTTTTTTTTTTCTTATTTGCCCCCAAAAGTGACCCTCATGTTCAAACTTCATTTATCTAGGTTACACGTCCGTGTTTTGGTCACAGAAATACATATGTGTACCAAATTTCAACTTAATAGGTCCATTAGATTCGGAGAAAATTGACTGTGACAGACGGACAGACAGACATACGAGTGATCCTGTAAGGGTTCCATTTTTTCCTTTTCAGGTACGGAACCCTAAAAAACGTATATATTATTGTTTTTCCTTATTATTTACCATGACCTGCTTATGCAAAAGATGTTTCAACACATTTATCATTTAGTTTAGGTATTATTTTTTTGTTTGTTTTCTTTGATTATCCTGAAATTAAAGAAGTCACGTCTCATCCATTGTTAAAATTTAAATAAAAGGTAGATTATATTATTATATATATATTGTATTGCAAATATTTTACAAATCAGCACAGGTTTGCACATAGCCATTAAACTGACAGAATATCCGCGTTATGGAATGCACAAATAAAACAAGATGTCGGCTACAAATGATGAAGATTAACTTTAGTAATGTTTAAATACCTGTTTTTACATTATTTGAGAGGCTAATGATAAGTCTTAGCAAATAGATTATTTTATATTCAAATAATCTCAATGGCAATGTCTATGAGTACGAGCTAACAGTAACAGAACAAATAATTACATTTATAAACGTCTTCTTCCTAATTACACTTGGTACTAAATTAAATGACTAACTAATTAAATTTACAAATAAATACAAAAAAGGACACTTAGGTGTCGAAGTACTTGTCCGCATCGCTGTCATCCAGAAACGTGCTCGCAAGACTGGCAGTATTGCCATGTTGAATGGCAATGCTAATTCTTTGGTCAAATAACGAGCCAGCTCTCTGGTCACGTGAAGTGTAGACCAGGCGGCGAGAAATGTCAGCAGATTTGAAGGGGTCCACTAGGGCCGATGCCTGCCGGGGTTGCGAAGAAAACCGAAAGGGAGATCGTGGCCCCCGGCAACAGGGCAACCGAAGGAACACGGGTGGGTTTTAGTCACTAAGAGTCTGACACGCCCTCCCGCTCCGCCCAGAGCGGGAGAAGTTATTTGATGATTTCCCACCCAAAAAAAAAAGCGGCGAAAAATTTCCTTAAAAAGGAGACGCGTACTCGATCCCCATGACCCGAAACGGGTCAAAACTAGTTACTCTTAAGCCCATAAGGTTACAGTATTTGCACCGCTACTTCTACTTACATTCTAAAATTCATTCGCTGACAGGCAACGCACAGCCTAAACTGTTTGGTCTAGAAGCTTGAAATTTTGCACAACGGCTCATTTTATGTGGGCACTAAGGAACGATTTTTTTTTTAAATTCATCCCCTAAGTTTGCATGGTATTTCGTCATTTTCGTCGATGAGAAATTCCGTCGGGCACACGACTTGCATTATTATAAAGCACAATTTTTCTACGAATGTAATTTTCGATAGATTCAAACAATAAGTACTTACCTAATAAGATATATGCTGATGGCACCGACTTACGAGTAGTGGGCACTTTACTTTGTATAAATAATTTCATCACCACTACTCTCAAAACGGTGAAGGAAAACATCGTGAGGAAACCGGCATGTCCTAGAACCAAAAATTCGAAGACGTGTGACATCTACCAACCCGCACTGGGCCCACGTAGTAAATTATAACCCACCCCTCTCGTAGACAGGAGGCCTGTGTCTCAGCAGTGGGAATATTATAGGCTAATTATACTTATGTTATGCTAATAAAATATAAATTCGGTAACAAGCTCCTAATTCACTTGTTTTATTTTTCTAACAATCTTTTTATTCTTTTTACAGATTCATTTACATACTGGTGAGGCGGAGAATGAGAGCCACCGTCACGGATCCGAGTAAAAAGGAAGAATTCGCCAGATCTAATGAAGTGTCTCGGTTTTAACTATTGTAATGTAGATTATAACTAGCGTAAAACAAAATGATCTGAACGTGAAAGAAATGATTATATTGTTCGAGAACTTGCCATAATTACGACTAGATGGTACATACTTTAAAATATCGTATTCAAGCTGCGCGGTTTCACCTGCAGAAGTCTCGATACCATGGGAATATCGGAATAAAAAGTTTCGTATTTCTTAGCCTAGGTCATGGTCTACCCATGTGCCAAATGTCTTCCAAATCCGTTCAGCCGTTTTAACGTGAAAGCGTAACAAATAAACTCACTTTCATATAGAATATTAGTAGGTTAGTAGGATTTTAACTTAGAATACTAAGGACTAAAGTTTCTTCTTTGCAATCTTGCCAAGGTTGCTTTTACTGTGAAAGGAGGAAAAGACTGAAATTACAGGTCCTTCTTGACTTGACACCTTTTTTTTTTTGGATGGGAAATTATCAAATAACTTCTCCCGCTCTGGGCGGAGCGGGAGGGCGTGTCAGACTCTTAATGACTAAAACCCACCCGTGTTCCTTCGGTTGCCCTGTTGCCGGGGGCCACGATCTCCCTTTCGGTTTTCTTCGCACCCCCGGTAGTTGACTTGACACCTGGAACCTTCTTGTTAGCAGTAAAATGGAAGTAATGAATTAGGAAAATGCATTTCTTAGCGCTGAAAAAGCGAACTATTAGACTTGAAAGAATTTAATTAATTTTATTACTGTTTTTTGAATAGATCTTTTCAATGAAATGGAATATTTCCTAGCAAGCTTTAAAAACATTTTTTAAGATATTGGAAAAATAAATACTCTATAAATAAATAGAGACAAAGATAATAGATAGAGCTTCTTAAGCCAAAGTAAAAGGGGGAAATTAATAAGCCTTAAGTTCACTAAAACTCACAAAAAAACGAGACTTCTTAAATTAGTAGAATAGATACGTCTACCCGTAATTTTAATTAAAAACAAAGTAAAAAAATATGTAATTGATAAAGAACTCAGTGCAATGTGTGATCAAAAAACGTATGTAAATAAACTAAGACTGTGCTATGTTATATATTTGTAAATTGTTATTATTTAACAATATAAAAGGAAATCTCTAAGAAATATACATTTTGTTATCTTGATTATGAGTCTTGTTTATTTAGATGAGAAGTTCAATGGTCTATTATCTGTCCGCAAATACTATGCAGTAATGAAGATTAGTAACAGTCTAGTCGAAATTATTCGCCATTATGTTTGAGTTAGGCTGTGTGTAGACTAATTAAAAAAAAAACAATCAATCTTTATTTCAGACAATGTGAAACATCACAATGTACAGTCTATATTATCACAGAGATTAGAATATATTTTTTAAGAATAATATAATAAAATTATTTAAATAATTTTCGTACAACCTAAAAAAAAGATTAACCTTAGTCTTAAGTGTATACTTAAGACTAAGGTTAATCTTTTTTTTGGGTGGGAAATTATCAAATAACTTCTCCCGCTCTGGCCGGAGCGAGAGGGTGTGTCAGACTCTTACTGACTAAAACCCACCCGTGTTCCTTCAGGTGCCCTGTTGCCGGGGGGCACGATCTCCGTATTTGGCCTCCTCCTTCGCGAGCATTACTGCTTCGCAGAAGGAGGTGACGGCCTCGCATCACGGCATCCCTCTCGCTCCGTACCATGGCCCGAACCAGGGCCGGACGCGAGAGATCACCGCCGCCGATCGCCAGCCAGGTAGACCTCCACGAAGACTAAGGTTACCCTAACAATGAATTCAGTTACATATATTGTGGACGGATAAACTGACTGATCAATCAAATATCAAACAATGAGATCAAGTTGCAAGCGGCACTATTTTTGAAAATAAAACAATAAAATTAAAAAAAAAATACTGCTCGCACATTCACAATGCAACAATACCTACAGTCTTAAAGATGATGCACATTTTGGTGGGCCGCACTGCAACGCATAATTTTACAAACATCACTTTTGTAGATTTTGTTTCACCTATCGTACACTACAGTCAGGCCGCACTGCGCTTTTTGTATTGAAATCCGATGTGCTGCGGCCCGATGCGGCTGTAACGTGCGTTTGCCTTTATAGCCAAGGTTATAAAATATGTGCATAAAAATCTGTTTGGACATAAGAAAAAGCTGTCGCTAGACCAGAGTGCGCTCAATTTATTTATTACTTAAAATAGTCTGTCTTAAATACAGTCCATTCAGGTCTGCGCACAGCCTTAGTGTTGCCAAGGAAACTGTGTGAAAACCCGTGAGCTCGTCGTTTTAGAATATTTATTTAGACGAGATAATTAAGTTGTTATGTTTATCACAGTTAGATAGTCATTGCTATGTAGGTAGATGTGATTATGTTTTTGTGAAAAGCATTTTATATCCATACTATGTTACATAAGCAATACCTACCCCAAAAACATCTTCATTTTCAAGGAAAATACCAATAACAGGGAAAACTATGTACTGACTTGTATTAATTCAGCTCTTCTGAGCCGTAGTTTATGTTTGTATTTATATGGGTTGAACTAAGATCCAATTGCGACCACCTAACTGTGAGAAAAGGCCAGTAACTTAAAAAGAGGCTCAATTATTTAAAAATTGGCCATCAGTTAAATATTTTCTAAGTAACTTTGGTGCGGATGCGCCTTAATAAATTCTTAGCTTTTAATCTCAATGACCTCTGCATGACCTAAGTTTCATTTGGAATTGAAAATTTCACATGTCAATTCTATATTATGGTATTGACAAGTGAAATTCTTGTTGATTTCAAATGTTAGGCTAAACTAAAGTCTTTTATCATGATAATTTAAGTATCAGCAGACAAGGTCATGTGTATGTAGGCTGTAAAGGTGTTTAAATGAAAGTTCAAAATCTACAAGAGATGTTTCAGAATAATATATCTTTTTTATTGTTATAATAAATTTCACTCCATTTCTATTTCAATTTGCAATGCAAAATGTGTCAAAATGCATATTGTGTCTTGAAGTGAAAATAAATAAATTATTATAAAAAAATAGAGGAGCCGGGTAGGAAAACCAGTAGGCCCTTTGTGCCCATAGAAATATTATTGTGCCCATATAAAACCGCTCTTATTAGGAAACTTCCTTTATCTTAAGTGTTACTGTTAATCATAAAAAAACACTGATTTAAGAAAGAATAGCACACGTAATCATTAAAATGTTTGAATTACATTATGACGTCACCATTTTACAGCTGATTTTGAGATTGGGCTCAAATTACTTTCATGATTTTATCTCACTAGACAATTAGATAAGAAAATTCTGTAGCCATTAATTCTGAACTCGTCACTTTAAGAATTGATGATTCACACAGATTTTGATGAATATTTCTATCCGACTACGGCGAAGCAAAAAGGAGGGTTATGATGTTGACCAGTATCTATGTATGTTCATCTGTTCCTTCATAACTTCTAAAATACTCATCATAATTTGACAAATGACGTACCGTTGGAAGCATCTTGATCGTCCGCTGGTGACGCACCCGCCTATGTGACATCACATTGAATATGGATTTGGAAAAAAAATTATGTTAATTTAAAGCATTTTTTTAATAACTTAATATAGGAATATTTTTGATTATGTTTATATTACATAGTGAAATTTATTTGTAAAGTTATGTCTATCGCGGATAAAAACTGAGAATCACGCAAAATCTTTCAAGCGTGTTTTTCTGAAACTTTAACCATTTTAAAGATAATTTAATTATTGATCTTTTAGTATACGTGTTTTATTGAAATACTTTTTTATGCATAATAAATTAATATGCGTCTAATTTGGGTCAGAGCTCCTTGATGGGCGAGTCCTATTACTGGCTGGACTTACGACGCGTTGCGTGAACTCAGTACAGAAAGCTAACCACTGAAGGTCACTGGCATATATCTGCGTCTTAATGTTCAATCGACCCGTGCGGGTATTAGAATTTAGCCACGAACCCCTAGCGATCTCTTAGGTATATGTTCAAAAATCTAAACCCTTCAATCGAAGGAAAACGTTTGTTACGATCAATGCGACCTGGGAATCCTGGGATTATCGGATTATCCAAGCAGAACTCAAGAAAAGAAAGGTGAAAGTCATTTATTTAAACTTATCTTCCCTAAGGTACGTCACGGACACAAAGTCTGAACGAAAAACGACACGTACTTTATCTTGAATTTAATCTTGTTAATGACTAGGGACATTTAGTAGCATATATCGTTCAATTTTATTTACCGAGCCGGTCGTAAAAAGTCTCTAATGTTACAGGAGTAGATTATTGAGGGGGTAGGTTCAGTAAATTTTATCACTGACGTGAGATCTTATTGGTAATACCTACATTACATGAAAGAGGTAAATAGCACATGTTATAATGTAGGCAGTATTCTGGCAACATATTAAGCTCTTATTTTATATTTTATTTAATATTTATTTTTGTATCTATCTATCCGTGACATCACTGCGGGCCCTAACAGAATACCAGCGCTGCGACATTTTTTTTTTAAATGTCGCAGCATATGCTGAGATAGGAGCCTTTTGGCCTCGTGCAGGACTTTCTGTTATTTTTTTTAATTTGTTTTTTAATTTTTTATTAATGTTTTAATGAGTGTGTTTTAGTTTAATTTGTGATGTCCTGTGCGAGTCCCAATAAATACTTTTTCTTTCTTCTTTCTTTCTTTCTCTTAACGAAGAAACTCCGCTTTTATGAATTTACTGACTTGCGACTTGTAGACCTGCAAAGTGTTGCCTAGCGGACAGATTCCGGTAAGTAGTTCTACTTTGTAACATACTGAAAAGAACTCCGCTCAACTTTCGATTTGCCTTTAGAAGTCGATATCAATAAAAATTCTATTGTGTCTCGTTAGTGACAGTTAAACTCTTAATAATTATTATAAAACCCGACTAAACAAGAAAATATTTCACACAGAAATCAAGACATAGGTAAAAAATGGTCAAGGTAAAGCCTGCTATTTTGTAGGTGTACAGGCATGCGACCACTTATTTCATACTTTTTAGAGCGTGATTTTTCAGTAGTCGGGTTTTAGTTTTTGAACTTATTTTTTACTTAAATTATTTTGGGGTTATAATTTCGTGATAAAGTATTTGCAGACCAGCTTACTTTTTTTTTTGTTTGGATTTTATTGTATATTATTGACTGCCTCGTTGGTCTAGTGGTCGCAAGCGCTACTGCTAAGTATGAGGTCCTGGGTTCGATTCCCGGGTCGAGCAAAATGTTATTGGGTTTTTCTATCTGAAATTTCTCAGTAGCAGCTCGGAGTCTGGATTTGTGCCCGGTTGATGGCAATAGGCTCGCCCCCTATTACATGGGACTTAAACATAACTGGCGAAATGTGGGTGTGCCTGTGCTACAGGGACACCTCTGCCCAACCCTTCGGGGAAACAAGGCGTGATGTTATGTTATGTTTATTGTATAATAGGTACATTTTTTATTTTTTTTTATGTAGGGCATCTCGTAGTTGACCTCTGAGATCATGACTACTTAACCGGGCTTTCCTGTGGGGCCTTAAGCTACTACACTTAAAACCTCCAGCCAGGGGTTATTAAACTACATTTGGGAGTGGCGCGAGGAGGCTAAACGCCGGGGCTTAACTCCGCTGCCGCGAGAAATCGCGGCACAGCGGACAGAGCTCCGGCGGGATCTCATGGCGTCATGGAGAGTGCGATTGTCGCAACCCAGCGCTGGGCACGCCACAATTGCGGCGATAAGACCCCTCTTTGAGGAGTGGCTAGAGAGGCGCCACGGCGTCCTCACCTTCCGCCTGACGCAGGTCCTCACCGGACACGGCAGTTTCGGGAGGTTCCTGCACAGGATAAGGCGGGAGGAAACGCCCGGGTGTCACCATTGTGTGGAACGCCCGGAGGACACGGTGGAGCATACGGTGGAGGTCTGCCCAGCTTGGGCGGAGCATCGCCGGGTGCTCGTGGAGGCGATCGGCGGCGGTGATCTCTCGCGTCCGGCCCTGGTCCAGGCCATGGTACGGAGCGAGAGGAAATGGGAGGCCGTCACCTCCTTCTGCGAAGCGGTAATGCTCGCGAAGGAGGAGGCGGAACGCGTGAGGGAGAGGCAAATTTCGCGCCCTCATGCCCCTAACCGCCGCAGGAGGACACGCCCAGGGCGTCGAGAATCGCGAGGCGATTTCCGGCCACCGTAGGCGCGGGCTTGCGGACGGTGAGCAATGGGTGGCTCACCGTCCGATAAGGACCAGGCCCGGGTCGACGGCGCGTTGTGTTCCACGCGCGCCTCAAAGAGATGTCAGCAGATTCGAAGGGGTCCACTAGGGCCGATGCCTGCCGGGGTTGCGAAGAAAACCGAAAGGGATATCGTGGCCCCCGGCAACAGGGCAGCCGAAGGAACACGGGTGGGTTTTAGTCAGTAACAGTCTGAAACGCCCTCCCACTCCGCCCAGAGCGGGAGAAGTTATTTGATGATTTCCCACCCTCAAAAAAAAAAAGGGGGTTATTAAACTATGCTAATTAAAACTAGGTGAACGCTCGCTAAGGGCACCCCCTGTGGGGTACGAACCTTGGCTTAGGGCGTCAACCGGAGGGAGGACATCAAGGATGGGACGGGCTGATATAATAGGTACAGCCGCGCCGTAATACGTAGCACAGTCTCACTGTTGCTTGTTTTTAACAATTTAAACATATTTATTTACTTAGACAATATGATATATATATTTGTAATGCGCTCGTCAAGCCCTTTCATTTAATATCCAACATGGCACAATTTTTTTTAGTACATGACATTATGTCTTCTAGAGGCCACATTGCATGTAAAGTGACGTCACATAGACTGTAACCAGCGGACGATCAAGACGCTTCCTATGATTTTCCTCATTTGTCAAATTAAAATCGATAGCTTAGAAGTTATGAGGCAACAGATGCACATACAAACATACTGGTCAAAATCATAACCCTCCTTTTTGTTATTGTTGGGCTTTTATAAATTCTATGCAAAAGATGGCCAGGCTAGAGTCGGATTCCGTCACTTTTATGAGAACAGTGAATAGATATTTTTCCAAATAACAAATAGCACATACAGCAATTTTGGTCTTCCCCTTCAAGCCCAAAATAAACACCTAAGTGAACAAAACCTTCCTCATCTATAACAGTTCCTACCTAAAACATCTTAACAATAGCAGAATTAGATAAAGCCTTACCCACATCATAAGGGGACAATGGACGAAGTCCAAGCCAAAGTCCTCCAACGCTATAGTTTCTCTATAAATCAAAGAAAATGATAACATCGCGATAGATAGTAATATTCTTGTAGTTTATATTAAAAGCTTTACACAAGAAACTACCCTTGTCCCATTTGAAGAAGATTCAGCCACCTGTCTCACCGCCAGCGATTAACGAGAAGCGAGCAGGGCTAGCAACTAAAAACGAATATGTGGGCAACAAGCAGCGAATGCATACATGTACCAAGCGTGAGTCTCTCAGCGAGCGTTCTACCCGTCAAGCGAGCGTCGCTGAGCCAGTACTCTCTTTGATAGCTCTTGTCGCTGCGACTAACGAGTGCTCGCCGGCGACGGTGTGAACAGTCAGCGATCAACTGTTAATAATAATTAAGAACATATTTGTTATTAAAATTATTATTTATAGTAAAATTTTTGATTAGAAGTCAAATATACTAAATATATAATAATAAATAGAAATGTAAAGAAATAATCATACTACCTACATAATATAAAATAATCATAATATGTATCTCTTTCACTTACATGGGACCTACAATCTTTCCGCTGTCCCCGGCGAATAAAATGGTAATCGTAAAAACCAAAATTTACAGGAAAAATTAAAAAAAGCAGTTTTTTTGTGAAAATATTATTAACTACATAGCGGAATTGTTCAAATATAAAAAAGTGATTTTTTACATTCATTACAATACACCTTAAAATCTTGTAACTTCTAAAATAACCTTAGGAAATGAATGAATAAAATTGACAGAGTGTATTCGGACCTCTTAAGGGCCTATACTACCTCAAATGGACTAGCATGATCCTCCGTTATATCGAAAACACTGCAGCATTAATTTTGAAATAAATATATGTTAAAGTTAAGGATTAATGTTAGACGAAAACACGATTCCATAAATTTTTCTCGATAGAAAAAACAATCCAAAGTTACCTCCAAACCGAACAATAAACCGCTGGTATTCAAAAAATAATTCAAATTAGATCACGAAACTTTGCATAATAACTGAACTAACTATAAAGCAGCGACTATGTTTTTTTTATTTTTTTTTTAAATTAGCATTATTATCGCCGTAAAAAGCAATTACCTAAATTATTGGCGCCTCAGAGCCGCTAGCACCCCACTCCGTCTCGTTCTCACTCAGTCCGCGAGCAGTATGGTGCGAGCGAGGTAAAAGTGAATTTGAGCTGAGGTAGTATGGGCTCTAATATCGAATATGCAAAAACCTTAAAACTATCGTAGTAGCACTTTACCATTTTATTCGCCGGGGACAGCGCTTCCTCGCCGGCGTTGGGACAGGTGCCTGTATGTGTGTGAATGACATTGTACTTAAATATTTCTTGTTGGAAGCGGGATTTCGGGCTCGAATGTTATTTGTGCCTTTTTGCTTTGTGTGTCAATCATTACCTAGTAATCCAAGTTTTTATCGAAGGAAGTCTCTTTGGAATACCTTTTGTTCACGTGGTGTAGGGATGTTTTTTCCTACTCACCAGGTTCCCAGCGATAAATATGCATGAGACTAACAGGGATTGATTCGCATGAGGTTTTGATTAAAAAGTAAAGTCATTTACACGTGACAATCTTCCTGTTTTTTTTTTTTTTTTTTTTTTTTTTCATTTATTTGGTTCACCAACAGTTGAATACACCGATACATAGATATGAGATACATGAAATGACTTTTGTACCAATTTCTTACAGTTAAGCACATCAAGCATTACTTATTTGTTGTTTAGGGGTTTTGTTGTTTATATTACTATTATGTGACTAGCGCGATATCGCGGGCGCGACAGGCAGCTCGACCCTTGTCGCACCCGCGATATCGCGCTGGTCTGTATAAGCCTTCGTAAATATGATTTAATCGGTTAGACCCTAGCGCCATCTAGTTGATTTATTGGTAAAATTTTACCATGATTATTACAAGATGACGCTACTGACCGTGTAACGGTGAATAAGATTTTTAATCGGTACAGTGGAACCAAATGATACTCATTGTCTGAAGAAGGTAGAAAGAAGGCTTAAGAGTCTATAATACTTCACATTGCTTAACATATTCCTCCGTTATGTCAAAAATAAAGCAGCAATTTTAAATTTAAATTGTAAAAATATTCCAAAGTTACCTCCAAATCGAACAATAAACCGCTGGTGTTTTAAAAAATCATTCAAATTAGATTATAAAATTTTGCACAATAACTGAACTAACTATAAAGCTGATACTACGTGTCTTTTTTATTACCATTATTTTCGCAGTTAAAAGAAATTACTTAAACTATTGGCACCTTGGAGCCTTCTCCCCGCCGCTCAGTCTCGCTCTCACTCAGTCCGCGAGTAGTATCGTGCGAGCGAGCCAAGCAGTGAATTTGAGCTAAGGTATTATGGACTCAGTTTAACCTCTACGTTCTTAAACGACCAGGCATGAACGGATTTTCGGGATCTACTTACGTAGTAAGTAGCAGTGGATGTTGAGGTTATCTTCCGCCACCTTGGTATACCCCTTGGATCTCTTTAATATCAACAGTTCTTCTTCACTCAACATTCGTAAAGGAATCCATATTGGTACATTTATCCACGTAGGTGAAGTGCAAATAAATTGTATCCTCACCAATAATTAACCGTTTAATCAATAGTATCCTGAAATTAGTGGCAGAAAGTCCTTACTCTCCTGTTCTGAGGCATTTTGTGGAGAGGATGGTCAACTAGGCAACTGATCTCTTGCTTGATCGTTCTCTACGCAACCTGCCTCGGACACTTAATTCGTTGTGTTGCCGGTGTTGATTGTGTGTTTTGTATTACTAACATTAGTTAAGGCTCGTGCAAACTGGCGCGATTTCGCAGGCGCTACAGGCAGCGCGACCCTTGTAGCGCCCGCGATATCGCGCTGGTTTGCACAAGCCTTTATAAGGTATTTTTTTAAATAACAAGATGGATTATATTGTTTTCCGAAACTGAATAAATAAATAATAAATAATCCGTTTAGGAATGAGTTATTATAAAAGGCCACGTTTCGATGATTCAATAAAATGTTGTCAATAATATCTCTTCACGTCCTGACAAATATTGACACAAACGTTTATAATAACGTCATAAAATGATAAAAGTTATTTATGACATCACTAACCTCCTATTCTCAACGTTTACGGGAAATTGATAAGAACCACCTAATAGGAAAATACAGAAGGGCCAGTCGAGCCTAAAGTTCGTTTCTGACATGGTACGTATTTAATTTCTCAGGCATCTCAGAAGAATAGAGAAGCAATATTCCTTCGTTATTCTTAACATTGATAGAATAATCTAGGTAAAACCTACCTACGTCATATCTGAACAACAAACTAACTCCAAAGTCCTCTCTTTTTGTGTAAGTGTAAATCAAAGAAAATGATAATATCGCGGTATATCTACCGCCATAAGACATCTGTCAACACGCACTGGGCCCGCGTGGTAGATTACGGCCCACTTGCTCTCACTGAGAGGAGGCCTGTATCCCAGCAATGGAAACATTATAGATTAATTATGCTACTCTATTAGTCCTGTAGTTTAGAGATCTGGTCTCCTGGATTCGATTCCCAGGTCGGGCAAAGTGTAAATGAGTTTCACTTTCTTGAATTTCTCAGTAGCAGTCCGGAGTCTGGATTTGTGCCCGGTTGATAGCTCGCCCCCTTTTAATTGTCAAAATTGGGGTGTACTATAAGGTGCACCTCTGCCCAACCGTTCTGAGAAACAAGGCACAATGTTATGTTTTTATGAAGAAACATTCTTCCTGTATTATTCTGAAAAATTAAGGTACTGTTTTTCTTTTAATTTATTTAATTTTCTCTTTTGTCTAGAAAGTGTCCCTTCTAATACTTTATTCGTAGATTTTTATTGAGTGATGTGCAAAGAGGGTAATGTTTACAGGGGCGATATATTTTATGTTTCTATTTTTACTGCGCAATAAATGTAAAAACTTCACGCCTATAAAGTTCGGTAGGCATCAATAAAGTGGGCAGACAGCCCAATCTAATATTTCGTCGTTTTAAATTAAGTTTAGGAACACACTCGTAGGCAGAAAAGTTTTACAATATCGGCGTCTGGTGAAGACTTTCGGATACGAGAGAATCGAGCCAGAACATCGAGATATATGTAATGGAAAATTTCCTATAGAAAATAAACTATTTTGTTTAGTAAAATACGTAGGTATTTTTATTTCATTAATCGAACTACCCTAAGATGGTCGATAGAAAAACGTAATTTTAGTCAATTTAATTTTTTCGTCGATAAGATGTTTTCATTTGATTTTTGCTCGTTTGTATACAAAAAAAAAACTAATTCTAACTACGTAGGTATCTTGAATAGATATCTACGTCATACTTTAGCCCATCTCGTTTGAAATAATAATGATCGCACCGTACTCTATACACAACTCGATCCAACCGCACTCCGGAAACAGGTATCCTCTCGCGAATTAGTGGTGATTGATTGCAAACACTGGCACGTCCCCAGTTTCCTACTAAATATGCCTATAAATTAATCAACTTGAGACCTGAGAAATGTCTAGGTTTGCCATTATAGATTTTATCGGAAAAGTTCTTATGGAAAGACCCCAGTTGATGACATACAAGGGGGTATGTCAGCTTACTAACGATGAACAAAAAGTACTTGAAACTTTTGGTTTGGTCAGTATTCAGTTCATGGTCTTACGGAGACCTATATAATCTAGTTATTTACTGTAATAGTCTTACCCCCGCACTCAGACTCTAATCTAATCAAATCTACCTAGCCTGTATTGTCCCACTGCAGGGCAAAGGCCTCCCTCTCCCTTTTCCACACAATTCTGTCTATTGCTAGTGTCAGCCAGTCCTTTCGGTAGGAGTAGGTACTCAGAGTCCTTACTTAAAATAAATCAATCATTATCTTTACTTATTTATTTTTCTTTCTTTTGTCTCTTTATTTTTTATTATTATTTTACTTTTTAAACATATTAATTACATTTTTAAATATTTATATAAAAAAAAAACATTTAAAAATATAAAAAATAGTATCCCACCAGTGTCGGGACCAGGGTCCAAGCTACCGGTAGTCAGGGCTCCTGAGAGAGGAACCTCCTGACAATACGCGCCGTGTCCAGAAGTACCGCTTTCTGGATCAAGCTGCCTAATGAGAGCCTCTTCAGGTGTTGGTCGAGGCTCTTGGCAATTATGCCATTAGCCGTCACGACTATCGGCACAATGATTGATGTATCCACATCCCACATATCGACAACCTCGCGAGCCAAGTCAAGATACTTAATCTGTTTATCTTTTTCAGCTTTCACGAGGTTTTATTTTACTTATTATTAAGTAGCTCTGTCCGCCTGTCTGTTTTCACGCCGGTTAACGACTGAACGATTTGGATAGGCACACGGATAGACCATGACCTGGATTAGGACAAAGAATAATTTTTATCCCGGTAGTAAGGCCAATGCTATTAGCAGGGCCTAATAGCAGGGACAATGCTAGTTAGGTATTTGTTTATTTTTATTTTTATAGATTATTAAAATTAAGGAACAAAACAAAATGTGTATACAGAAATATCACATAAACCTGAATAGGTTTGTCCGGATGTTGAGACACTTTTATGCAATCTTAATACTAACGAAATACATAATTTATGGTTAAAAGTTAGACAAAAACAATTACAACAATTTATGGTTCTTCCTTTCATTAAGTAAGTACGTACATAAATAAATACTTATCAAGGGTACCTATTCGAAAAAAAAATTGCAGTAATAAATGGTCCGAAAATCCATTCATTTTCCTTTGCGAAGTCATTTCATTTTATTCTATTTCTGTTACAACTCCATTCCAAGTATTGCCTTTGAGAACTGATCTTTCCGATAGATAGAATTTAAAACGAAAATTTGTACATCTAAGACCCTAGGTAGATACATATTATTAGAATTTGTAAAGTTATTTAAAAAAACAGTGTATTTTAGGACTAGAACTACGAAAACTACTGCTGCATCATATATAGCCGGGTAAACTGTAGGTATACATTTTGTGTCACACGGAAACTTTTGAAATAAAAACAGTCATATGCAGGAATCGCATATTATCTGGAATTTTTCATTCATGACGAACTACTTAACCATTGTTCGTTTTTTTTTTAAGTTCTAACGTGACGATATTGACGATAATAATATTATCTTGGACGTCCACGATAATATTATATCACGAGGTGGCCGTGGGTCCACGTCACGGCATCTCGATAACACAGGGTAGTAAAATGTATGGAAATTTATGACGACACTTTTTTTCACGATAGCGTTATAACGTGCACCTATTTCCATACATGTCATGAAAGAAGACGTGAACGACCACGATAATATCGTCACGTTAGAAATTATAAAGAAGCACATCTTATTTCAAAAATGTTTGCTAAACTTTGAAAGAAAAATAATAAAAATCTGAAAATACTGTGTGGTTTGGACGTTTTCACCTTAAAGCCAAAAATTGGTGCCATCAATAATGTAATTTACCTAAAGTTTAAAATCTGGGTAAAATCGTAAAATATTAAAGCCGCCATATTAATTTGAGTGCAGTTCAGGACAAGTGTCAAGTTTTTTATTAATACGCGTCGTTTGGACTGCAGTGGTCAATATTATTGGCAGCACTATTACCTATACCATAATATATCCGCTACCGTATATAATCCGTTATCTCTAGTAAATACAGATTAGTCGGTGATCTAGCTAGGAGAGCAGCTCTTTATTTTGAATTGCAAAGTTAATTTTAATACAACTGGGGTACCCAATTGATGAAGTCAAAGTCAAAGTCAAAGTCAAAGTCAAAACATTTATTTCAAATAGGCCCATGTATGGCACTTTTGAACGTCAACATTTACAGAATAATATAATTGATTCTAGTCGCCCCTTCCAAAAGGTAGTTTTCGTATGGAGAAGAATGGGCAAGAAACTCCACCGTTACTCTTTTAAAATGTTTTACAATAGTTTGTATTAGTACGTACATTAGTTAAATAATTATATGTGAAGACGATGCACCTAGAATAAAATTACTATACCACAATAGGTAAAAAGAATTAAAAATGAAGCAACGACAGATAATTTAATTATATGATAGATACATGGTGCTCACATATTTACAAACATAGTAAAAGTAGACGATTTTCCTAATGTTTTTAAAATTAATAAGTCGGTGTGTGAGGAAGTAATCACAGAATGTAAAAATCACAGAATGTAAAGCCCACCGTACTTTAATCCTTGTCGCTACAAGAAAACGGTTTTAAAAGACTGTCCTTAACTTTTTGAAACATTTTCATCTGCGTTCACAGATTTTGAAAAAAATGTGCAATCTGCAAGAAAATGGCAAACTTTCGTAATTTTTTTTTGTCGCCAGTCGTTCTTATTTCATATTACTTGGGTAAAAAAAATTATAACGGGCCAACTGAGGTTTGAGTACGAGAGAAGTCTGAAATTGCAAAAAACTTCCCATACATTTCGTAGGAGCTGCAGAGGAAATAAAACACAATATATATACCTTTGTATGATGAAATAACTTTTTAATGAGGTACTTATTATTATTTAAATGAACACAATAAACCACTATACTTACAACAGTTGAATTATTCCAATACTTCACTAGGCTGAATAGGGACCGAATGTAGCAAATAGTTACAGATTCATTGAAATGATTATCATCCCGCCATATTTTTATCGAGCTAAGAATGAATTCATGAAATATTAAAACGGGTATTTTAGTCCGTGATTTTAGTCAACTTTCAACAAATCAAATATTTTAGCGGTTCGACGACTGCTTTGCAAACCTAAGTTCGATTCCCAACAATTGACATTTTTTGTTCTTCTTTTTTAAATTTTGAAATACTATCCATAGTATCCATACTTACTTATTACTTAAGTACTTATATTGACTTATCCAAACCAATATCGAAAGTAGCTCTGTCTGTCTATCAGCCAGTCTGTCTGTATGTTACCTTTACACGGCTAAACCACTGAACGGATTTCGATAAAATTTGGCAAGGAGATAGATAACAGACTGTAGTAGTACATAGGGTACTTTTTGTCTCAAAAATAACCCTAAAGGGGGTGGTATAGGGGATGAAAGTTTCTATGGGAAACCCAGCATTTCTTAAGTAAGGGATATGAAATGCTTTTGGTAAGAAATAAAGAATTACGCGTTACAGCGTTTTTTTTTAAATCATACCTCAAAGGGGTAAAATAGGAGATGATTTTAAAATTCACGTGATTGTAATATTATTTATTTTTGTGTCTTCTTTTCAAGAGATTTAAGGGATTGGAAATATAGTCACAGTCCGTATCTTTTAATAATTTTACTCTTCATTAAAATCACTCTGTCTAAAGTTATAACAATTTAAAGTCATAAACTAACCTTTCTAAAAAGTAGGTATTACGTGGTCAATAGCAACACTAGAGTAGGTATTACAAATTAAATGGTTATAATAATGGTAAAATTAACAATTAGTATTTTAAGGCATTTATAATCATATGAAAAAACCGGACAAGTGTAAGTAGGGCTTGCGCCTTGAGGGTTCCGTCTCAAAGCTAAAAACAGACTAAATGTTACTTCAAGACACGGCCTATGAAATTTTGATCCCAGATTGAAGAACTTTGCAGTTCTTGTATATTATAACTAGAAATAATATATATGAACTGCAAAAAAAATTCAGATTTTGCTCTGTATTTGACCTAGCTTCTCGTTAAACTTCATGCAGCTGGGCCAACGGGAAGTACCAAATAGGCTTTGGTTTATTTGCGAGTGGCAAAATATGCGGCATAAACTGCGGCATAAACGGCGGTATTTTTTTTTATTGCGTTGACTGGGAAGTTTGATTTTCATTACAGATCCAAGGAACTGTAGATCTAAGGCTAAGCTCGCACTACGAATTTTAATCGTTGCGGATAACATTCGCCAATCTGTAAACAATACCATTAACTAGAGTCCGCACACTGCTAAAAGAAATCGTTTCTAAGTGCTCGTAGGAATTATTTTCGTTTACGATTTTATTTTGCAATTTAATAATCGCAACGATCCAAATTCGTAGCGCGGGCTTAGCCTAAGTTTTTGATTTTTTTTTTTCAACTTGAAGCCTCTACGCGTTCCTGCGAAAAAAGGTCTGTACAGACAGCGAAGTCATCTTTTAAGGGTTTCCATTTTTCCTTTTGAGGTACAAAATCTTAAAACAGATTTATTATCTGTCTGTTACCTTTTCATGCCATAACGGCTTTATAGATTTAGATGAATGGTATACGGGTAGGCCATGAGCTGGGTTAGGACATATGATAGGTACTTTGAATCCCGGTAGTACGTTCCTGTGGTATATTTTCCGACATTTACGCGTGCGAAGCCGCGGGCAAAAGCTAGTAAAATGTATATGGGACCACCGCGCGAGCTTCTTTTACCAAACAAAAACAGAATCACATTAAATCGACTTAGTAATCACAGAAAAATTGATGTAGGTAAGTATGTAAGTACATAAATAAAAAAAGAAAACACAACTCGCCGAATGCATAACGACTTTTGAAAAAGTTGCTAAAGTACATACCTCGGAAATGAATTAGCAAATAGATCCTCGAAAGATCAAACAAAAACGTTTATAATAACGCCTGAAAAATTGATTGATATGAGTAGGTAGCCTCTTATCCATTTAACAAATTAATTTCCATTACTTTCATTTCAAAGAACCCTTTCCATCTCGTTGATATGAAAAATGATTTTCCTTATAACGTTTATGAAGGCCGAAGCATCAGGGAATCTCTGATATTAAACTTATTACTAGATCACAAGAGAGTTAGGTTTCATATTATAAACTTAATAAAACTAATCCTCATTCCAGGGAAACTCGGGTAAAGAAAAAAATATGCAACTAACAATGTTAACTACTCTTTCTATTATGTACATAAAGTATCCTCTACCTTTAATCAAAATCGTTTCGCTAATTTAGCTGTAAAAACATACAAACAGAAAGGCCCACACAAAGCTCAATTTCAGAATAATTTAATAATTAAGTACATACCTAGTGTACCTAAGTTGCTTCGACAAAATATCGGGTTAGTCGAAATAATTATTCTGGTGAATAGAAATAACGGGAGTTTTCTCAGGTTTGCTTCGAGGTAACTACGTAGGTATAAGTTCTCGGTTTAGCCCGAATTATCTAGCTCAACTGCTCAATCACTGTAACCAGGGGCGTTATAGCTACCGTGAGCCGTATATCAATGATACGGGCCCCGCGGGCTACAGGGGTCTCCGAAAGAATCTTCGTAAAATGTGGCCGCAAATAACGAAAAAAAATGTTTAGTTTAAGGCTTCAAGCTACAGGCGCAGTCCAATTATCAAATTCTTGAATTGATTTAGTATAATCACACAGAAATGTTGACCTATCCGAGTCAGGACGTTCCAATTTTCGAACGCTAATCGCTTGCTTTTGCATTCTCTTGGTAAGATCAAACCAGTGAAGGATGTCTGTATGAGAGGACTTGGACTGAATTGCACTCGGATAGTTACAGATCGATATACATCTAATAATATTACTAATATTAGATAGAAACTGGAGACTAGAACTAGATTTATATATTATACCTATCTATATACATATAAAAGGAGAAACTCACTGACTAGGAGCGTGAAATTTTGTACACAGCTTCCTTTTATAATGTAGGGGAGCACTAAGAAGGGGTTTTTGAAAATTCTACCTTTATGGTGGCGAAAAGGGAGGATTTCGTTTTTATGAAAAATCTTATTCCTTGAGTAATAAACTTGAAACTTGGCACAAAAAGTACTAGGCTTGCATGAATTCAAGATAGTATTTCAATCATTAGAGGTTGTGCACAATTTCTGAGCAGTAACCTAACAAGAAATACTTCACTGGTTTGATCACAATGACAGTTTAACCTTCCAAGTAAAAGAAGCTATTTGTAAAAATTGACAACCTTCTTTTGAGCTTTGCCGCAATCGGTAAAAAGGTACCCCAACCAATTTTTATAGGACTAGCTACGCCTGACACGACTGTTACTGTTTTTCATACATAATGAACTCAGCCAAACTCTCTACCATCTATTTTCATGTCTAAACACCTTCACCATTAATTACAGCAATACATCAAGGCTAGATTTCGGATCATTAAGCTGGATGATGATGCTAATTGTATTTTGACAGTTCACTAGTCCATTTCGACAAGCAATAAGTACCGCAGCGACCCGATTCCGAGCTGACAGGCGCTTAACGACAGTTCATGGAATAATTTACTAGATACTGGATACCGTGTGCCGAGTTTATTGCGTAGATTGATGACGTATTTGATTTGTGATCATCATACAAAAATCTGGTATTTGTTGTCGAATTAATGAAGCGTGGTTACAGAATATTTAGGTCGATTTTTCATGTCAGATTTAAGTCTTACCAAGGAGTATCGTGTTACCCAATAACTGGGATGCAGTCGCTCTATGTAAAATACTTGTATTCAGCTGCATCCCGGTTGAAGGCTGCTGACCACAACATAGTTACAAAGGGGCTCAGCAGATGATGATAATGAATTAGATTAGATTTAAGTCAAAATAAGTATGAAATCTGTCTGTTTTAAATGGAGTTTCATGGGTGAGTATCGTTCTAGAATTTAGTTGTATTGGTATTAATTTCCAGCCGAATTGTTTGTTCAATTATATGCTTTGTGGGTACTTTGCAATATTTATTCAGTTGGTGAAAGTAAACAAGGTTTGCACTGGTTTTATTAACATCATTTTGTCAAAGGAGTTAGAAGATTATGAAGTAAACTAGAATTGTTTTCTTTAATTGTGGAGCGTTTTATAGAGTAGTGCATCATGCTCATGCAAAGGGAGTTTAAAATTGAGCTTTTCTCAAAAAAAAATCGTTTTCAGTTTTATAATTATAATATAACTTTGATAAAGAAAAAAATCAAATTCGGAAACCGACTTTGTTCCACAAATGAGGAGTTTTTAATACTTAATTACTGTATGATCACAATCTCAGCTTACGTGAAATATACCATCGTATTCCCGTAGTCAGCCATTTTTGCAACGATGAGTTATCGAACGGGCTCGAGCAGACTCGTACGGGGGTTGTAAGAGATTTGAAATTATGTTTCCGTTCAATTTCGTCCATTAGCACCCTTTGCTTTCCGTCAGCGTACCTGAATGCCTCTGCGAGGGAGGTCTGGCAAAAATAATGTTATTTCCTCGAGTAGGCATCCGCAGTTTGGAACCCTCTTTTACAGCATGCATATATGTATATATACGTACGTACCTATGCAAACATACCCATATTTTTGTTTTGGGATTTTAGGGTTTCTTAGGCAACACTTAAACCCATAAAGTAGAAACCTAGTTTTTGTGTTATTGTGAGTATTTAGGCGAACACTCCTGTTGTTTATTATCTGGTTAATAATTTGACTACATTTAATTGTGTCACTACATGTGGTTAAGCTGACTTAGCGTGACCGTTGACAGGGGAGAATGGAAAGAGAAAACGTGGTGCAACCACAGGTAACATGGGACAAAGGCAGGAAGATGATAATGATGAATTTGACTATGTTTTCAATTTAATTATTACCCAAATTTTTACGTTTAGAGCTCCTAATGTCTTGCACATTAGGAGCTTTAAACGTAAAAAATTGATATGATAGTTGCAACAAATTAACAGAGATTACACGTTAAAACTGTAGTGGATTGAAAAAAAAACACAATGAAATTCGTGTTAGAATACTGTAAATATAATATAACTATTTTCAAACTAGAGTCTGCCCGCGACTTCGTTTCGCGTGGTAGTCGTCAGTTCAAGCCCCCGTGTCGCATCGCATCGCCCGCCCGCGCTGTTACTTCATTTTCGCGATGCGTTCTTTATGACGTTTTTTTTTCTTTTTGCTCGACTCCTAAGAGTTGTAGCGTAATGTTAAATAGCCTTTCACCTTCCTCAAGAATTGGGCAGCAAGTGTAAAAATATTTTTCAAATCCGACTGGTAGTTCCAGAGATTAGCTCGTTCAAACAAACTCTTCAGCTTTATTATATTATTACTAGCTTCTGCCCGCGACTTCGTTCACGTGGAAGTCGTAATGTACAACAATAACAGCCACATTTTTAATCCCTGTATATTTCATGTTGTTTTTTTCTGAGTAGCCGAAATATGCAGAAAGTCAGCCATGGTGTCGCGGGAGCAAGCGACGCGGTACAGTTAAGCAGCTTATCCTGGGGTCGACACCCGCAATCTTCAGTGTCTGCCCCTGTGACTCGTTAATAATCATTTTATTACACACATCAAAAGTGTCTAGGGATCAAGCATTTTTATGCGGATTTCTTGAGATTGAGATGTGGCTTTGTAATAAATTTATGATTATATAAATTTATATGGATCCTTTTTGGTGCATTTCATAATTTGAAACAGGAATTGTTAATCAAATTCGAGTAAAAGATGAAAATCAGCTGTCAATATTTTCCCTATAAAAACATACAACGCATTGAAGACATTATTAGTGCTACTGTTTCCCTACTACTGATTAAAACCAACGTTATTATGGAGCGGCGACGTCATTTAAGCAGGGAAGAAATGCTCAGAGCCGTGGGAATGATAGAAGCTGGTTCCCGGCAACGTACTGTGGCTTTAGCTCTGAATACAAGTCAGAGTGTTATCAGTCGACTTTGGACACGTTACCGAAGCACTGGTACCGTGGCTGAGCGCCATGGAGGACGGTATCGCTGCACCACACGGAGACAAGACCGATACATTCAAATCTTAACTCGAAGAGCTCCAACAATAACCGCCATGATGTTAGCCGTGAGGCTTCATCACTCTTCAGGGAACTTAATTAGCGACCAAACAGTCAGAAACCGCTTGCATGAAGTGAACCTTCATTCCCGAAGACCGCTACGGGTACCACCTATAGCAATGCACAATCGTAGGATTCGATATCAATGGGCTCTTGAACACAGAAATTGGGCAGAAGAACAATGGCGTTTCGTGTGCTTTTCTGATGAGTCTCGTTTTGGTATGAGACCGGATACAAGACGTATACGACACTGGAGAACCCCTGGACGCCAACAGCGATTAAAATCCTGCCAGGAAGTCCATCCTTATAGTGGTGGAACCATCATGGTATGGGCGGGTATTTGGATCGGCGGAAGAACTGAGTTGATTTGGATCAGAGGCAACCTCAACGCTCAAATTTATGCTGAGACGATTGTATCTGACGTCATCGTTCCTCTACAAGTGCAAATCGGTCCCTTATTTCAGTTAATGCATGATAATGCACGACCGCACACCGCAAGAGTTGTAAGACAGACTCTCGCCGCAGCTAACATCAATGTCCTGCTCTGGCCTGCTCAGTCGCCAGACTTGAACCCGATTGAGCATGCATGGGATATGCTACAGAGAAGAGCTCTGCCGAATATGGAGGGTATCCAGTCGCAAGAAGACCTTTTTTTGTTGCTGCAACGAACATGGGCGGCCATTCCACAGCGTGATTTGGATGAACTCATTTTGAGTATGCCAAACCGATGTTCTTGTGTTGTTAGTGTTCGCGGTAGAAACACGGATTATTAATTGTTTAAGTTACCCAATAAAATTTTAAAGAAAACTGTTATTTCAGTCTTTTTTTCGAACTTTAATGTTAGTGGTTCAAATGTCAAAAATCCCTTTATTAGGAAAATGGCAAATTTCTTTATTAATGCAAAGGTGACTTGGTTTATCGTTACTGTGACAAACGAAAACACTTTATTTGATGAATCCTTAAAGAAAATTTTAATTAATATCAATCAGGAGAAAAGTTATTGCAAAAATATATGTTGATCCCTAGACACTTTTGATGTGTGTATATAGTATAGTTAAATAATATAATATAATAAATTTAGTTTATATGAAACTCACTACTCAGCTCATAACACAAGCAATACATATACATTACATATAGATATATCGATCGGTAACTATCCGAATGCAATACAGTCCAAGTCCTCTCATATAGACATCCTTCACTGGTTTGAAAGAAGAAGTTTGGGCTCACTTCACATAGCAAATACTTAACTCCTGTCGAGAAGAAAACTTTCGAGTAAATGCCATAAACTTCACGTTCAATTTTATACACAACATCACGACTTTGATCCCCGAAGGGTTAGGCAGAGGTGTACCGATAGTACACCCACATTTCAATAGTTTTTTGTCTCATGTCTCATGTCTAGCCTATTGCCAAAAACCGGGCACAAATCCAGACTGCTGCTGATCTGAGGCTGCTACTGAGAAATTCCAGATGGAAAAACCCAGGGACGAGAAACCAGGACCTCATGCGTATCAGTAACGCTTGCGATCACTCGACCAAACAGACATGTTCAATTTTATGGTATGTACATAAGCGTTACATGGCGTATCTTGCCCATGGGTGTATGTAACTCGATATCAAGTTTTATAGAGGGCAGGGAATTATTTGAAACTAGGTTAAAAGCGTTATCAGAAGCTTTCATGTCGTGTAACGATGTTAGGAAGTTCTAGCATGAATGAAGCTTGCCTGGGTCACAGATAAATACAGATGGATCATTCCGCATTTTAGGTATGAAGCTACAAGTACGCGGCGGACTCGAGTTGTTGGGCCAATTCAGTGAGTGTAACGTGTAGTCAGAACATCAAGAGTTACGCGATAGAAAGAGAGGCAACTTCTAGGTGAATATAACTGTAGGTAATTAGCACTGTGCGACCTGAATTGCACTTTATTGTGTCGTAGCAAGAGTCACTTTTTATTTAAATGATTTTGAGGAGTGAACCATCTGTATTAATCTGTGCCTCGGTATAGCTCAGATAGTCAACTAGTAGTAAGTAGTTGGAGTCTTGGGTATGGGTTTAAAGGAAGATTTAATAGGAGTAAAAGTTTATTTATTAGCTAGTAATATTGTTAAAATAATAAAAATAATTTCTTGTTCAAAAACTTATGCCATGGCAATAAAATAAGTCGTTGAACAGCTAGTGGTCGGTGCTCATCATCATCATCATTTCAGCCGAAAGATGTCAACTGCTGGACATAGGCCTCTCCCAAGCACCGCCACTTCTGATTTGACCGATTCTGTGCTTTCCGCATCACAAGATCATCGGTCCATCTTGTGAGAGACCTTTCAACGCTACGTCTTCCGGTACGCGGTCGCCACTCCAGAACCTTTCGGCCCCATCTGCCATCCATTCTGCGAGCAATGTGCCCTGCCCATTGCCACTTAAGTTTGACAATTCTTCGGGCTATGTCGGTTACCTTGGTTCTCCTGCGGATCTCTTCATTTCTGATTCAATCACGTAGGGAAACTCCAAGCATAGTCCTCTCCATTGCCCTTTGGGTGACTTTTAGCCTTCTGATAATACCCATTGTGAGCGACCACGTTTCAGTACCATAAGTCATCACTGGCAACACGCACTGGTCAAAGACTTTCGTCTTGAGACACTGTGGTATGTGGGACGAGAAAATATTGCGTAGCTTCCCGAACGCTGCCCAGTCGAGTCGGATTCGACGATTGACCCCTTTCCCGAAATTTAACCGTGTGTGATGTCAAAATCGGTTCAGCTGTTTCTGAGATTAGCCGGAACAAATAGACAAAAAGACTAACAAAAAATAAAGTTTTTTTTAAATAAGTAAGTACCGTATTTAGTTTCATATGCATTGACTTAGTAAAAAGCTGTTATTTTTTCATTACAAACAGATACTTTAATCTTATTTTTTTGTATGTATGGTTCAAAAATGTAGTAACCATAGCTTCTACTCAATAATCTTATCATATATTACTTATTATTACCATCTTCCCATCCCCGCGTCAATATAAAAAATTCGTCAGAACTACAAAAGTATGAAGTTATATATAAGTAAATGACTGTCGTTAGTAGACATCGAAAACTTGTTAAAGCTTAACTAATAGACTTCCGAGTAAAGTTGATTATTTCCTTCACAAAAGATAATTTCTAACTCCGCAGAAAAATTTAAGACTTAACTTTATTGTCGGGGGCGGTTTTCACTACGTCATTTTAATTTTTTGTAATTCTTGATTAGATAGAAAAGCAAAAAGTGAGGAGACATTATGCATAATAGAGCAGTACGGCTAGAGATGTAAATTATGATCGTAGAATTCAATCAACTGTAGGGAGGTATATACCTAATGATCCGCTAAAAAGGATTTAATAAGAGGAGAGCTTCTGTATGTGAGGGTCCGTATAGCTATTCATAACCATTCGGCAGTCGTGTCGATTTTTTTTTAAATACTATTATTTGCCTTGACTGCAAATAACTGTCGGAAGAAGCAGCGTATATTTGATTTAAACTGACATCATTATCTGGTTTAGGATTTGTTAAAAGCGTTTAGTGAATTCCTTCGATAACACTGATTAACGTTCGATTCGACATGGAAGTGTGACGATTGGTATTGGGCTAAGAGCTCGTTTTTCAAGCAGAGACTGCAATTTAAAAAAATAACGTAGTTCTAGAAAAAGTTGACGCGCTAAGTGAAAAATATTTCCTTAAAAAAAGACACAACTCTCAATAAACAAACGCCACAATTGAAACGAAGAAGCAATAACTTTTCTGCGAGGCAATATCAATTTTCCAGCAGTGTGGCTCGACGTCCGCCTCCGCAGCCTCGCGACAGATGCAATATCCACCACCAACTTAGTTATCGTATCGACTCGCTATATATTCACCGCTTCCTAGCGTGCCCGTTTTGAACATATATTAGCTGAGAATGTGGAGGAATTTTATGACTCAGTTTTAAATTACATGAGACAAGTTTATTTTGCTTTAAATTTGATTTTTTTTGGTAGGTAATTTCGATCGTAAAGAGATTATGTGCTTCCTACTACGGGCGGCAAAACAAGCTAGGTAGTTTGTTTTCTAAAGCGATTAATCCACGAAGCAACAGGACTCCCGGGGGTCTCGCAAAAATATAATGAAAAAGTTGTAGGTTATATTATTATGCACTATGCGCAAACACCACTAAAGGATCTCGCGCACTAGTCGGCCACGACCAGGACCAGTGGTCGCAGTGACCAGGTAAATTAAAGAAACCGATACGAATCGCACACTTGGTCGCAGCGGCCACCTAGCCGCACTGGACGGCCACGACTGGCCGGAGTTGTGGCCGTCTAGTCCGCGATATCCCTAAGTTTACCAAACTTAGTGCTTGTAAAATAAAACGAAACACGTTGCAATAATGTTACACAGACCCATAGACTCTTGCCAGAAATACTTATATAACCATAATTATTATTGTTTTACTCAAAGTATCACCCAAAAGCTGCAAGTTCAATTAATATTTCGGAATTAGTTCCTCAAAGTGATGAATTAATATTAAAAACTTTGCTTTAAACTTTCCATCCAGTTTACTTTGGTGTTGAAACTTAAACTTTATGTAGAGCATTTTAATACCTATAGAAGTTTATTTAGTAAAAAATATTTCGTTAACTGTTATTATTGGCTATAATATTATATAAGCACGAGCGTGAGTTGAGACTAAGCAATAACAGCCGCATGAGTCGATCGATCAGATTAAGCTACGCTTGCTGCGGTTAGTGCGTGGATGTGTGACCATCTTCATAAACCAAGACTCTTCCGTACCTCGAAAAGCACGATAAGCCGTTGGTCCCAGCTGCCATTCGTGGATCTTTGACAGTCGTTTCGGGTCGTCAGAAGCCCAAAAGTCTGACAACCAGACTTACCAAGATTATTATTATTATTAAGTATTAGATACCCAGTAACTATATAAGTTGTGGAGGTCAGATAGGCAGTTGTCCATGTAAAATACGGGTATTTAGCTGCATCCGGTTAGACTGGAAGCCTACTTCAATATAGTTGGGAAAAGGCTAGGCAGATGAAGATTACATAAAAGCATGATTGTTATTATATTTATTAAGGTTTCACGATATATTTTGCTAAAGCTCCTAATATAATATAAATATCAATAAGACCGTGTCTTCAAAGCGAGTATTGAGTATCTATAATCATTATATCAGGCGTTCTTGTAAATAATTGCTCAATTTACGGCTCAATGGGGCTTGAATTGAATTTTCTGATTCGCACCTAGTAGATAGTACTTAAAATATTATTGTGAAATATTACGAATTAATTTTGATAAAATACCTACCTTTATTTACGTAACTTGGTAAGTGTGAAAGCAGGTAGGTTGGGTGGTGGATACCACTACCTACCTGGTTTCAAACTTACCAAATTACTAACTTCAAAATTGATAACTTCCGTTTTTTTTTTAATCTTGATCATTGAGTAATTTCATGTTAAATACGGAACAGAAGAAAAATTTAAAGAAAATTAAATCTTAACTACTTACATGAAAAGCTAAAATGCAATTTATCGAATCATTTTTAACCCCCGACGCAAAAAGAGGGATGTTATAAGTTTGACCGCTATGTGTGTCTGTCTGTGATACCGTAGCTCTTAAGCGGGTGAACCGATTTGAATAAGGTTTTTTTTATTTGAAAGCAAGTTTTCCAGTGATTGTTCTTAGACTCGATGTTTTATCAAAATTGATTCAGCCGTTTGAAGAGTATCAGCTCTTTTCTAGTTGATGACTGGATGTGAGCATCTTCTACAGGTCTGATAGATTTGAAATTTGGTATTCTATTACTTCAATGATATTAAAAGAACATAGTAACCTTGAAATGATGCTGCAGCATCACCTGGAATTTGCAGGATACCCAGCTCCCTTACAAACTTACAGCACAGGTATCGTGTTTGGGCTCATTGGAATGGTCTTAATGAATAGGTTATAGATAGATGGCGAACAGGGTCTGGTGATGAAGTAGGAAAGAGAAATGAGAAAATGTTTGTGTCGGGGTTTTTTTTAAATTTTAACTGTTAAAACTTTACTTGTGTGTCAATTTTGATGATATGTAAAAGTAAATGTTAATAACCTTTTTTCTAACCTTGCCTACTTTTTTGTAGTTATAGGTAATAATTATATGATGTATACTCCTGATAAAAAAAATTAAGCAGACAAACTTGTGGACAAACTTGAGCCCCTTAAGTTCTGAGTTGAGCTCCACGATTACTGACAAATTCTTGCACTGACTGGACAGGTACACTCAAATCTGTGTGGTTCTTTCCTCAAAAGACCATTTCAGACACTAATCTACATGGTCCTCATATGGCCTCACCAAGATTATGTCTGGACTTTAAAAGAGACCGTGACCTCTGAGTTTGTTTCGGCTTTTCTTCTCAGAGTAGTCAGATAGGAAACGCCGAACTCAACTAGCTTTTTTTAATATTTTTTTTAATATGACGTGTAAAAGTGATTCCGATATCCTATTTACAGAATAAACAATTTCATTTCATTTCATTTCGATACCAAAAAACAATAAGAGCCTTACATAAAAATAGGCTCATAATCAATGTCCGTAAACACAACTAGAGGATGAAGATCAATACAATAATATGCAACAAGGTGCAGCGTTGGGATCTCTGCTAATAACCAGTAACTGCAATCACAGATCCAAATGGAGCCGGATGAAGTTAGTAACAATTAATATCGAAAATGTATTATTATTAAATGTAAATGTAATGGATCAATGGTTGTCTGAATAAATAATATTACATTATTATTATTCGTATATAGTATGTTGGGGTAAGTCCGGCCCTGGGATAAGACCGTAAGAATCAAACTGGCTAATTTGGCAATATCTTTTTAATGCTGACAACATTGTGGTCAGTACCGTTTTAATAAAATAGCGCAGTATTTTTTTTACGATCTTATCCTGTCACCGAACTTACTCCAACATACCTAAACTTAGTGTGTAGGTAAATATAAAAGTAGTACCTACATAAAGCTAAATATAACTTTTCCCAGCTCATAAGTATCTTGGGAAGAAAATCTTATAACACAATTTTGTTCTGCTACAAATTGTTTCAATTTACGTAGAAAGATATGAGAAAGAAATTATGTTCGTGTCTATAATAATAGTTTCTTATTTAGTTTTCAAGATATATACTAACAAAGGCTTGAGCAAAGATGACATAACAAAAATGCTAAGTTGGATTTGAAACTTAGATGGTAGATAAACATAAATAATTATTGAAAGAGGTATGATATTACAAAAGTTGTATTTTGCTTACAGATCATTCCATCTTTAGGGTTCCACAGTAAACAAGGAACCCTTATAGTTTCGTCATGTCCGTCTATCTGTCTGTCTGTCCGCGGCTTAGCTCAGAGACGCTTAGTACTAGAAAGCTGTAATTTGGCATGGGTATACATATTAATTACGCCGACAAAGTGGTAAAATAAAATCAAGAAATTTTTTTTTTCAGGTACCTCCCCTAGACGTAAAATGAGGTTTTTTTTTCATCTATCCCATAGTGTTGGATGTCGTTGGAAAGGTCTTTCAAAAAAATGGTGAGTTCATGAAAATCATTTTTGGATTTAGGGATATGTTTTCCAAATATGTATTAAGCTATAAAGTGCAAATTTTGATTGTCAAATGTCGCCCCCCCCCCCCCCTTCAAGCTAAATAGTTGGTTTTGTATATGTGAAAAAATTCACGGCAGTAGTATATATAACGAAACTAAAAGGAAAACTATCACAGCTAAGTAAGCTTTACAAGTTAACGAGTAATAATCGGCCAACTTACATTTGCATTTGCACAACATGTTCTCTAACTACAAAGTAAAGTTTGTTCTTGGGATAAATTCATCCCAAATACGGAACCCTTCATTGTGCGTAGTCCGACACGCACTTGGTCAGTTTTATTTGTTTTTACCATTGTAACTTTTAACATCGCCTGCACGCTTAGCATGTCCATAATAGAAACGGGTTTTGTCGACGGAAGAATAGACAAACTGACAGATAAACAATCACAATCTGTCATTTTGTCTATTCTTCCGTCGACAAAACCCGTAGAAAACTCGTTTCTATGGTTGGCATGCTACTCGTGCTGGGATGACTCCGTAAAGTTTTTATAATTGTGAATTAAATAAATAAATAATAAAACTTTTCGATTTCTTGAAGCAGCAAGTTGAATTCACCTAGTTGGAAATCTGCATATCAGACCGTATCTAATTGTGTTCTACTGAATACGCCATTCATGTCATGCCGGTAACACACTACCTACCGGTTCATTGCTTCAATTTGAGGTACCTATTTACCGTTGAATAAAGGTTGGTACGTTTTCATAAAAAAGCCCGCTGCTGCTTACCGGTAATATCGCTTACAAAACTTAGTATGCGTATGTAACAAGCGTAAGTCTCTCAGAGAGTGATCTCTTTTACCTCCGTGCTTCGGAAAGCACGTTAAGCCGTTGGTCCCGGCTGCCATTCGTGGATCTTTGACAGTCGTTATGGGTCGTCAGAGGCTCGAAAGTCTAACAACCAAACAGTAAGTTTGGTTGTTAGACTTTCGGGCCTCTTGTGTCGAGTGTCGTATTACCCAGTTACTGGGTTGTGGAGGTAAGATAGGCAGTCGCTCCATGTAAAATACTGGTTTTCAGCTGCATCCGGTTAGTATGGAAGCTGAACCAGGCTAGGCAGATTGATTAAAGAAAGAAAGAAAGATCGATCGAGCGGCTGATTGACCGTTGTCTAGCAAAAAAAGATAGAGATTAACATTTATACAGTTTAACAATTTGAGAGAAAAATCCGTTAAAATAACTTTTAGCAAACAATTTGGTAATTGCTACAAAAATCAAGCCTAACAATGTTAAAGTTAGTCAAAAGGAGTTTAAATTTCAATTTTTTCAGAATACTTAATAAGACAGATTTTCATAAAATCAAAGACAAATCTCGAATTAAAACCGGGAATGTCCGGGAGATCGAATCTTCTTCAGTTCAAACATGATCAGAAGGCACGTTTGAATGCAGATTTTCTCGAAACCAGTAGAATTAAGAATTCCGGATAATAAGCACTTAAGTGTTTTACGTCCCCCCTATTTCAAAATACCGTAAGTTTGAAGTAATATTACATATATTTTATCTCTGAAAGCATTTCGAGCGCATTTTATAAGTACTTTTTAAAAGCAAACGGAAAGTTCTTGTAGGTCGCGCTCGCGGCGGTTTTGCCCTCACTACGCTATCCCGGGTTTCTTATTCTTGTTTCACGACATAACCCCGTCATTATCCATTCGACTTATTTCAATAGGTGATATTATTACTATAAATCTGCGAAAACAATCGAATAGTTACAATCGAATAGTTTTCACAGTAATTGATACGGAGCGATACCAATTTTGTGTTTGCGGTATCATTATTCTCGGTTTTCCTGTGTAAAATCTGTACTGGTCTGTGACCTTGTCCTTAATGTGCGAAATGCAGATTTCAGGCTCATTAGGCACCTGTCCCACCGCCGACAGGGCAGCGACGATCATTTCTTGAGCGAGAAAATCGATCTTCTCTCTCTCAAAGAAGAAAGTACTTATGAAATGCGCTCAAGAATGCTTTCAGATATAAAAATATATGAAATGTTACTTAAAACTTACGGCATTTTAATATAGGGTTCGTCCCGTGTAAGGAAAATAGATCACTCGATGAGAGACTCACGCTTGGTACATACACATACTGACGAGAAATCGCTCGTCGCGGTTACACACCAGTTGCTCGCCAACTCGTTTTTAGTTACTACCTCTACTGGCTTGCCGCCGCAGGAGACGCCCTGGGCGTCGGGGATCCCAGGCCGATTCTCGGTCACCGTAGATGCGAGCTTGCGGATGGTAAACCAATGGGTAGCTGGCCGTTCGATAAGGACCAGGCCCGGGTCGGCGGCGCGTTGTGTTCCACGCGCGCCTCAAGGACATGTCAGCACAACTAACAGGGTCAGCTAGAGCCGATGCCCGCGGGGTCGTGGGGAAGTCCGAAAGGGTTACCGTGGCCCCTGGCAACGTACAGGCAACTGAAGGAACACGGGTGGGTTTTAGTCAGTAAGAATCTGACACGCCCTCCCGCTCCGCCCAGGGCGGGAAAAAATATTTGAAAATTTCACGACCACAAAAAAAAACTCTACAGGCTTTTCGTAAAGGTTAATTTACACTAAAGTATTTCCTCGAACATTTCTTACGGCTGGTACAATACAAGCAAAAGCTCAATTAAAAAAAAGCATTTTCATGTAATGTAACGTTCCTGCGAATGCTTGACACGGTGTTCGAAATAATGCTCACGGCGAGTGAACATTTAGCTGTAGCATTCCTTTCTAGTTTGCGTTGACTAGTCGTTGAATAGTCGTATCTTCAGGTCGCATTTGATGCGTTTATCTTGCTCGATGAAATGTTACACATAATTCGCTTGTTGTTTGCAAAATCAAGTTGTAACAAAGCGTCGAGCGTCGTGCTCATTGTTTGGGTTGTGTAAGGGCGACATTAGAGCGGTTCGATGTTTTTTCACAAGTAAATGCTCTAGTCTCAGGTTCCTTAAGATGGCGGCCCAATAATGTTTTCTGAAGTTATAACATTACATTGACATAGACGAGGTTCTCGTTATATATCAATGTAATGTTGCTAAAAGATAAAAAAATATAAGCTAAAAGTTATTTTTTCAATTAATTTTCTATTTGTAAAACGATTGGTAAACTTAATTGTTTCAGAAATACGAACTTCCTGATCAATTTAATAAATTTTTCTCAGTACTTTGGTACTTATGGTTCTTAAAGAAACGAGAGATTAATTATTTTAATTTGTATTATAACTATGTATCTCAGAATACAATATTGTCATTAATAAATAAAATATTTATGAAATAGCAAATAGGTACATCGATTTTGAGGTAACTGCTGCTTAAATTTTTAAGCATTACGTAGTACAAAAGGTAAAAATTTCATATTAAATTTCTCAGGGAAAGATGTTTTGGGCTTAACGTAGTTTTATTATGCAATTCTGTTTTTAACTACTTTGAAAACAACATTTAGAAAAATAAACTAATACTTTTGTAAATTACGTGTACGTATTATTAAATAACATTTTTGTTGCAGAATTATAACAGAGAGGAAGTTGCAGATTGTGAGGGATGGGCTGCGTCCCCCTCGCAATTTGTCTACAACAAGCAATGATTAATGATCGCCATGACAACGCAGGGAAAGCGCGGGCTTTCCGCCATTCACGGCTTATTCGTTTTTTTTTCCTGCTACCAGCTACAGAGAAACAAATACTGAGGGTAAGTTAGAAAAAATAGATAGGATGTCCTGAAAAACAGTTGTTCGAGGGCACAGGGCACGGAATCGCTGCGCCTGGAGACGGCAGTACGGCAGTACTAATAAACTATGCGTTGAACGCACAACCGTCATTTAAAGTCAGTTTCTATTCGTCATTTGTGTCGTAGTGCAAGTAAACAGTGACACGCTTGGTTTGTATATGGAAAGTGTTAACAGCACCGACTCTAGCAGGTCCACCGAGGCATCTCCGTGCTATTTTCGAGGCTTATTGTTGAGGTTACGTCTTCTATTTCATACCTGCTACTATAATATCTGAAGTAAAAAGACCCTTAACGAAAACCACATATTTTACCTATCATTAGGTTCAATTTTCTCTTCTAGCCAAATTTCAATTTTCTGCTTCTTTTCCTGGGAAACCACTAGCTGGTTCTGGGGATATTGAAAGATAAAAGTGATATTTGAAGTGAAAACTTCTTTGGGCATTTTTGAGATGGGACTAAACCATTGATTTTGTGACACCATGACGACACCTCATTTTTGTAAACGCGATTGTGCTCTTTATTTATATTACGTTACGGATCAATATTCTATGCAAGTATTTTTACTTTAAAGGTTTCGAAAGTTTTTTTTTTTTTTGTAAACGCTATTGTGCTCTTTATTTAGATAAGGTTACGGACCAATGTTCTATACAAGCATTTTTCTTTCAACAAGGCAATCTTGTTCAAGTTTTCACTTCTGTCGGAACTATCGGAATGCCACCACTTTTTTTTTTCTACATCGTCCTTTTTGTGTTATTCTTCCAAACAAATATTATCAATCTCTAATTTTCTTAAGTATCAAATTATGGATTTGAAGTTACAAAATGGATAAAATTTCAAAGACACGCAACCTTTGGCGCCCGTTCACGAACATGACTTGTGGATCAACACCATCCAGCTTAACTATTTTGAAGGGAACCGAATGATCCGCTTCGTCGCGTATCGAACACACACGGCACCATCGGCATCGTTTGGTTTCCCAGTAATTATTTTTGCACAATTTACGCGTTATTGTGAACAGTATGCATAGATTTCGGCTTCGTGAAGGGTACTTTTATGTATCCTGTCACTACCATAGCTGTCAGTGCCTCGTTTCAAGCCCAATGTCAGTAACTTCTATTCCGCCAACATAAAAACGTTCATGAATATTTTTCTACAGCCTTTATTTAACACGGAATCAGTTCTGCTAGATATAGTACATAATATGATCTATTATTATAATAAACATGCACTCATCGATAAAATACCAGTATAATAAACATATATCTTCTATAAGTTACAGTAAAACAAAATAAATCAGATCTCATAAAACGTTGCGCTTCACTTTCGTACCACGTTGTGTAATATTTGACATAAACGAGATTTGGCAATCAAATCACAACGTATGTCAAATCTAAATAGACGAAGCCAATCTTATATTTAGACGAAGATAACTATATTTTCGAGTTCCATTCAAAGGACATTTATAAAAAATAGTGTTTTACTGTATATTTTTCTAAAAAACTATAAGCAAATCATAAATCATTTAGTACCTGGGTGACCGAGCTTTGCTCGGTTATTACTAGATATTTATTGTAAAAAAAAATCGTTTTGCACTATTGCTTCATAAGTCTCAATAAAATAAAAACTCGAAAGCATAAATCTTATTCGTGTAATCAGTATAGGTAAATGTTAGACACATTTATAAGAAATCTATATTGTTATCTCAAACATTAACTGCATATTTTTAAACTTATATATAAACTTGAACATATAAATAAAAAAGCTTTACACCGAGCGCGATTTGAACCCGTAACGCTCAATTCTTGCCGTCCGCGTCTTAACCCGCTGGACCAGACGGACAGTGGCCAGTAGGACAAAATTAGCGAACATATTCTGCGTGGAAAGAAAAACGCATGAAAACTCGAAAACACGCGTTTTCCCAAACATAAGACTAATCTAGATCGATTGTTTACCCCCGAAAACCCCCATATACCAAATTTCAGCGAAATCGTTAGAGCCGTTTCCGAAATCACAAAAATAAATTTATATACATATAAATATACAAGAACTGCTCGTTACATGGGTATGTAAACAGTGTAAAGGCCACAAGGCCTTAATAAAATCAAAGCAAAGTAAAGCTGCGCAATATTGTAATGCTGCGGCCGCGTCTGCGTCTATCGTGACGAAGCAATGCGTACCGACGCTTCCTATGTTTTTCTCGCTAAAAAGTTATCACGCTAAAGCGGTGGTCACATTAGCGTTAGCGCGCTAAAACCCTTTTTTGTACCCGGGCGATTAGTGCTACGCAGCCCGAACTATCGCGACGATAGCCAATAATGTTTGGTGAAATCTGCGTGTATCGTATCACTGTGCGAAGCTTCGTTATAATAGACGCAGATGCGGCACCAGCATTACAGCAATATGATTTTGTATTGCTAGTAACATGCATAACAAAAATACTGCATGCAAAGTGCGAACATTTTGTATTCCAACTTTGATGATTTGATTCCAGAGGTCAATAAGCATTGGTGGTATGTAATAAATAACCATCAGATTAGTTGTCAGTTTCTATGTCATCTGGAAACATTAAACAAGTTGCTACAACAACGTTGCACAACCATGAAAACGAGACTTTAGCTATGCAACAGAAAGGTACACCTCTTAAAATTTCATGAACTAAACAACAAACGAAGGTAGCACGAATTTCATTTCACTTGATCTATTTTTCAGCTGGACCCAGGAAACACTTCCTTTTTGCTATTTCCGTGTGTGTTATAGAATATTTTTTAAATCTTTATGTATTTCTATTCACTGTTCGTGAAGAGAAACAGCGTGTAACCTTGGACTTAAATGGTATGATTCGCCGAAATACAGGTGTCTAAGCAATCACTTATACCTTGGATACCTTCTCTGTTTGAGAACATCCTTTTAAAAACAAAAAAAACTATAATAATATTGAGTTGCTACTAAAATACTATCAAGAATGTCGGAAAACACAATAGTTTTAAGTGGTTTTCCTGAATTTCAAGGGGATCGTGAGTAGCGGCGCCAAATCTTTATTTCTCAGATAATCCCTTAGGCGGAACTGTAATAGATGTTCTTGCGGATATGTGCAGCAATGAAGTAGTTCCTTTTTTGACCTAAGAATCAGCACTGCCATACAACGTGGCAATGCTGCCAGCCTTTTGGGCACTTTTACTGTTGTTGACAGCAATGCGGACGAATTTTTTGATACCCTATGATTATTTCCCCCTCCCCCCTCCTTTTATATACTTGCACATATTATTATTATTTTAAGGATGTTAGTTTTTTATTAAATTATTTAAATATGTACGTGTCTATAAATAAATAAATTTAGTATTTCCTAATAAACCGGTGATAGTTTTTTATTGCTATAAGTATTTAAACTTCCATACATGTCTCTTGCTCTTAGAGAGACAAATGCGGATGAATTCCTTTTCAAAATTTCCTTATTTGCTTTTCTAAGTAACTTCGGTACTGCCTCGTTGCTCTAATGCAGAGGTTCCCAGATTTTTTTCTCATAGACCACTTTCAAAATTCAGCTGGTTCCGGTGGAGCCCTGCAGCTACCTTTCTACCATATTCTCAAAACTCGACAAAAAATGTGAAGATTCGATCTAACTATGGAAATTTGCGTTGTCAACGTTGCTCCGTCGAGTCTTCCGTGGACCCCTGGGGATCCACCTGGACCGCTTTGGGAATCACTGGTCTAGTGGTTGCAAGTGCTACTACTGAGCATGAGGTCCTTGGTTCGATTCCCAGGTCAGACAAAGTCTTATTGGGTTTTTCCATCAGGAATTTCTCATTAGCAACCCGGAGTCTAGATTTGTGCCCGGTTGATGGCAAAAGGCTCGCTCCCTATTACATGGGACTTAAACATAACTGGCGAAATGTGGGCGTAGGTACTATAAGTATACCTCTGCTTAACCCTTCGGAGAATGCATGCGTGAAGTTATGTATGTTTTATTAGGTTTTTATTACTATATAGTATACTATGGTATTTCAACTTCCATAATAATTATGTCTCTTGCTCTCAGGCCTCGGACACGAAGTCAGTGGGCGCGGGGCGGCGGCAGCAGCGCGCGGCGCGTTTCAATGCATATATTTATATGGAACTGGCTTCAAATGCAGCGGCGCGGGGAGCGAGAATAGTTCCATATAAAACTATGCATTTAAACCCGCCGCTCTTGCGCCAGTTTTGCGCCGCCGCCTCCACCGCCGCCGCTGGCTCCCGCTGATATCGTGTACGTATCCTTTGAGAGACAAATGCGGATGAATTTCTTTTCTAAACTGCCCTGTTCGTATTTCTCGGTAACTTCGTTTTACTTATAGTAAGTAAAGATCTGACCACAGAAATTGTTGCAGTTCTTTATTATTCTAACATCATCAGAATGAGAGTCAGTCACCGAATCCATGAGGAAATCCAAAGTTGCATCATCTCAAATTTCATACCGCTTTAAAACCTTACAGGTAGATTTTTGGGTTCTACTACATACCAAAAAAAAATTGTCACCTGCATGGAAGTGAGGGGTATATAGGTAATGTCAGTCACTTAAATTAACATGATATGTCACGAAGCTGCCATAAAAACATTCTGCCGTAACCAGAATCTGCCGAAACTAAAATCTGCCGTCGCCAGAATCTGTCCTTAACCGAATAAAGGCAAGTAAGTAGGTACTATTATTTATTCTGCTTTAGCGTATACACTGAAAAATCATGCCTTGACGCATCTAGGCAACGGCTCATGAAACGCTGATATTTTATTTTCACACGAGAACCTTATTTAATGAAATCGAACATTAATAAACATTACTATAACGTACGTTATCAGTCCCTGTCAAATACAATTATACACACTTCGCACGAATTCACACAAAAATACCCAAAACACAGTGTAACAACTTACCGTAGACAGAGTACAACAATAGACAAGTCACTGAATAGTAATAACAAGGACACACTTATTTGATCCAGTAGTAAGAGTAAACGAGACAGAAATATATTTTCTCTATATCCTGTGCGTATGCAAACTTTTTTCTGACCCCAGCTGAGGTCCAACAAAGGGCTGTCACGTTACAATTTCGTGGGAAAGTATTTTCCGACTAGAGTCCGCACCACCACTGAAGTCTGACGGAAAATTTGTGGAACTACATTTGTTTTAATGCAATTTGATGCAGAGACACTAGCGCCACGTCTACTGGACTTGAGTGGTGGCGAGGACTCTACATTGGATTGTACCAGTTTACAGGACTATCTCTTATAAGGTGTACGCCGTCAGCTAATCTCAGTGATTTGTCCCCCATGATAGGACATCATTTTATTTTATTTATTATTGAAAACCTTAATAAATTATACCTACGTTCCAAATTGTAGTACCTATGGTAGATTAGGACATAGCCGACGCCCTAACCTAACCCTCCCGACCGTTCACACGATTGCCCTGCGGAAACACTCCCGTTCACCGACTGAATAAGGTAGTTTAGACTGTGCCCGAAATAACTTAAGATTCCTTCCCTGTTTGTTAAATTGTGTTAGTGTTGGCATTTCATCAGTATCCCTGAAGGTGAATTAGTCAGGAGGAGATAAATCACTCGGCGTCGTGATGAGTGCGCGGTTGAAACCAAGGGTAACATTTATCAAAGGCACCGCCATTGGAGAGTCTTCGTGAATTAAACAAGAACATTCCAGAATTTTTGTTGTGTTTTGGTCATGTTAAGCCTCGTGCAGACTGGCGTGATGCGACGCAGCGACGTGACTCTAACAAAATAATTTTTAAGAAAACTTCATGGTAGAACATATGCAAGTGTCGCGTCGCGATTGTTTGCACGAGGCTTTATCAAGATATATGATGCAATCTATTCATATTAGAAAGCGCTATTTTCTGGACAAATTCATTTTATATTATTTTTAGAATACGTTGCAATTTAAGAGAAAAAAAAATGCAATAGAAGTGGATACATTTAGTAACCTGTTCCGCTTAGCTATTTCTCGAACACGGCGTGTTGCCATACCAAGCACTGAGCGCAGTGCTTGGTGTGGCAACACGCCGTGTTCAAGTTCGCGGCAAGTCAATCGTCATCGTAAGGATGCCTCGTTGAGAGGTAAAACACGTGTCAATTTCTTTCAGGTTTTTTTTTTAACTCTTTAGAAATAGCTAAGCAGAACAGGTTACTAAATATATCCACTTCTATTGCATTTTATAATGGATTTCCGCAAGGTCACGCCTGAATCAATATTGAAGAGAAAATTGGTACATTTTAAAACTAATTTTAGTTACAAAACAGTGTGAATTTCCATGATTGAAAACTTTCAGAAAAAGCCAGTCATTTGAATATCAATGAAAAATATTACATTTACTCGTAAAATACTACGAACAATAAGCAGATAAAGATAACACGAAACTGAGAGAAATATTCGATCCACGTATCCTACTAAATTCCTATTTAGAAAATGAAAAGCGAACATCTAGATTAAATGCAGATCTCAATAATTGAGATCTGCATTTAATCTAGATGTTGAATTTGGCTAATGAATTTATTCACAAATTCATTGCAAGACCGTTCGTTTAAAAATTCTGCATTTACTACATTGCCGCGCACCAGTGCCGTCGCAGCAATGTCGCGGCAGAGCTGCCATGCTCGGAATGTAATCTCTTATAACCCTATAGAAAATATAATGGGTCCAATAATGACGCACAGTACTGCCGCGTGCAGCGTTGTTCGGAATCATACCTTTAGAATATTAACACTTTCGACTGCACCCATTTTTCATAGAGCTCATACGCCATACCGCCATACATATTGCAAGTTGACTCCGGGAGATCGTGGCCCCCGGCAACAGGACAACCGAAAGAACACGGGTGGGATTTAGTCAGTAAGAGTCTGACACGCCCTCCCGCTCCGCCCAGAGCGGGAGAAATTATTTGATAATTTCCCACACAAAAAAAGAGAGTAACCGGCATTACGTTTGCGCTAAAGTTAACCCTTGAGGAGTTTCACCGGCATTAGGTTTGAAATCTTGTTACCTATAATTAGGGTTGCCAACCATACTGTTAAAAACAGTATTATACTGTTTTCCACACAAAATACTGTTACTGTTCAAAAATACTTTTTACTGTTCAACAAAAATAAAGTATACGAATATACTGTTTTCATTGATATATCCAGAGCTATACCTAAATAAAAAGGAAGTCGGTGGCAAAAAGTGAATTAGGTAAACAAAACCAAAGATCATTGACTTTCGAAATAAACTTACCTATTTTGCACTTTGTAGTGTTTTTTTGGAAGACGGTTTTTTTAAGTTTTTTCCGAGCTACAGCTTACTGTTTATTTTTCCACTTTGACCATAATATACTTTATTTCTTGTACAAAAAGTTGGCAACCCTACTTATAATACACAACAGATTTTATTTTCACAGTGTATATTGCCGAATTCGCTAAGAAAAACTTATATTTTAAATGAGCTCTCCACGAGGGCTCCCGGCATCCCATATTCGACTTGGGTGAAGCTTCCAGGAGGGCTCTCGGCACTGAACGTGTTAATAAACGCAAAATACGCGGTTTGATGAGGAGTTGGACACTAGCCAGTCTTAGCAATACCAAGATTGTGGCTGTAAGGCCCACTTCTTAGGCATAAGATATGGGTCTTGAAACACACAATATTAAAGAAGAGATGACCAACGACTGCCTCGTTGGTCAAGTCGGACAAAGTGTTATTGGGTTTTTCCACCTGGAAGTTCTTACTAGCAGCCCGGAGTCTGAATTTGTGCCCAGTTAAAAACATAACAGGCAAAATGTGCATATACTATAGGTAAGTAGACCTCTGCCTCTCTCCTTCGGGGTAACAAAGCGTGACGTTATTTAAAGAAGAGGTTTTATAATGAATCCAACAATAATACTAGCCATTACTGAGCCAGACAGTCCAAAATTTTGTTATGATAATAAAATGTTCGAAATATGGTCCGTCAAAATAATGGGTCCGTGGCTTAGGCCCCCAGTGGTCGACGCACCTGTGGCCGACGCCCCCGATTCGATTAATTTAATTTAAAGTAATTTTTGATCAAATGTACTGTCAGGCACAAAAATTGTTTTACAAAAATATTAAATGTACTTGTATTGATTGTAAGTATATGCATAACATTAAATCGTAATTACATTTATAACATAGAAATGCTTTTATATTAGAGGTATGTTTTGAAAAATTAAAGTCTTAGTTATTTTTCATTATTTATTTATATATCTCGATAAGAAATCTAGTTTTTTTTTTTAAATATAAATCACAGTTTTCATCACCTATAATCAAGAGAATCATTTAACTTAATTATAATAATCAGTCTCAAATGTAATAAAATAAGATAGTAATTTTAAATAATCAGTCTTACAAATTACTGCAGAGCAACTAACATTTTACATAGTGAAATGTTCTTTTATCTTTGTAACAATAATTATTAAACATATTCAACTGTGAAACACATGAGAATAATTTTACCTAATTATATCAGTCAGTTTCAATAGCAATAACACAACAAAATAATCAGGCTTAAAAAAACAAACGTACTCGTAGAGTAACAAATTTTTTACATGTGAAATGTTATGAAATTTTGGTAGCATAGAAATAATCAACTGTAAATTAACATTTCAAAGTTTAAAACTTAAAAATAGTATACAAGCAAAATCATCTCTTTCATTATGTAAGTTAAATTATTACTTTTTAGGACGAATTGCCACATATGGGCGGATTTGTTCTAAAAACATGATTGTGCAAATTTTTTTGTTTTCATACTGTTCAGTTAAATTGGCAATCATTTTTTCATTCTTTCTTGTGTTGTTCTTTCTTCTGCTCACAAGAATGTTTTTGTTTTTCAGTCTGAAAGAAAAAACTAGGTAAATATCTTAATAAATTTCTTTTAAACTAATTTTTTTTTGTAATATTGTAAATTGTTTTATATATAAGTAACATAAATTATATTACCTGGCTTGTGCCGGTCCGTAGGTAGAAATATCAATCCTAAACATTTCTAAAAACGACAATAAAGACGGGTTCGTTCCCAGGTGGTTTTTTAAACGGTGATTCCAGGCCTCTACTAAATTAGTGGTTCTATGTTTTTCCTTTATTAATAGGGTGAAACACTTTTCTCTTTTACTGTACTAAGTGAAACAGCACAAAAAAAAAGAGATATTAAATTAATCGTATCGGGGGCGTCGGCCACAGGTGCGTCGACCACTGGGGGCCTAAGCCACGGACCCAAAATAATCGGTCGTATAGAATGTCATAGCCAGCCTATGATTGTATTCAAATGTGAACCTAGATAATAGGTGCCGATACCAAAAATGAGGTCTTTAGAGGTATGAGGAACAGGATGTAAAGTTCACTCTATCTTCTATAGAAAAGGGAGGATCCTCGTGTCGTGTCTGGCGGGCAACTGCTCCACGATTGATGTCGGATAGTCATATACATATATGTCGGTCGTTCGCGCGGTAAACTATAATTATGCGATGCAGGATTTGTGTGACGTCAGGATTTTGTGTGACGTCAGGTCTTTGATGCACAGTTCGCATGGCGATGTAGATGCCGCCACAGGTCTTTATAAAACCCAGGCACAAAAAAACTTTAAAAAATTCTGAATTCGAAATGGGTAAGGCCCTTTACTCACTGGTCGGTACGTCAGCGGTGCGGGATGAGCACGCTCGATCAACTCGGTAGCGAAAGTTTACCGATCGCCTATATTTCAATGAGCGTTTCCTGATTGGCTCAGTATACGCGGGAGTGGGGCGGGATCGTTTCAGTTTACCGCGTATCGGTAGAAACATCCAGTGCGGTACCCGCTCACGTCACGCGTTTTACAGCATGTTCGGTATACTGGTACCGAAAGCTTACCGAGCGCCTATATTTCAATGAATTAAGAGCGTTTATTATGAAAGTGGGCAACGTCGCAGATAGATGTCAAATATTTGTTTTGATTAATTTGACAAGATTACTGCATGGAAATAAGAAATGTGGCTCACTAGCGACTTAGAATATTAATAATGAATCGCAATTATTACACTGAATTTGATTTTGTAACCGTTTTAGGTGTAAAAATGGTATTTAAAAAGTTTCCAAATACTTTTTTTATATCTAAAACTAAATATTCGGTGTTACGATATTAATTATTGCATTTCATAATCTAAATTTTGTTCGTTCCCTAGTTAGCCACATTTCTTAATTCCATATAGTAATATTGCCAAATTAATCAAAAAAGGTAAATATTTGACAGCTATTTACGACGTTGCCAACTTTTTGAATAAACCCTCTTAAGTGGTACTGCACAAATTATACCGAAAACATAACGTCAGGTCCGTAAATTAAAGCAATGCGGTGTTGTTTCGGTATACAGAGCATACTATACCGCACTGCTGCTTACCGACCAATGAGGAAAACTGAAAACAGTACGGTATCGTTTCGGTATATCGAGCATACTATGTCGAAACGATACCGCACCGACCAATGAAGAAATGGCCAAAGTGGTTTCGTTAGATCCTTAAAGGCGTTGATAAATAGATACTAGATAGATAAATCGTTTATTTAGTGCACAAAAAAGACAACACAACATATAAAAGCACGATTAAGGAAATAGCTGCAAGGTGCCAATATACAACAAACAAAAAAAAAAGGAAGAAAACAAGACATTGTGATGACACTATGTATTGTGACGTTGGGGACAGCAGTACTTAAACTTACTTCACAAACAATTTAAGAAGATAAGTATTAAAGGTATTAATGTCACCTAGGTATATAATTGATCTGAAATATAAAGCTTCTTACCATATTTCAAATGCTACAAAAAAACTTTACAATCTTCTGAGTCAGGAACAGATTTCCAACTACATATTTAGTTCTATTGCAACAGATTCAACATAATCACGTTGCTGCCAGGCGACGTTAAATTGACGCCTAGACAGACACTCTAAGATCCTCCACTATATTATGTGGTCTACATAATAGAACATGACAGAAGGTTCACTTAAAAAAATGCGGAAATAAGAACAGTGGTGGCCTAATGGTAACGTTGTAGGTCGTTGGCTCGAAAGTCGAAACCAACAAGCACCTTAATTACGTAACTTTTAAGCTGAGTTTTGGGCCATACAAAAAAAAAAACTTTTTATTTTTGCCTTCGACACGCTAAGAAAAAGAAGATTGCGTAACACGCAGTCACAAAAGATTTTGAAGGAAATTGCTAATCCATTGCTTCATATGTTTGAAAAAATCATCTGCTCAAAAACGTAAATAATACAACGAATGTTATTGAATTATCAAAATGAAAGGCATTAACAGTGTTAAGTTTGTTACGCAATTACCCCGCTTGTAGGTTTAAAAGTGGTACATCAAAAAAAAAAAAAACCTGTTCGATCCGTAAGGGTGTTGTTAAGTATCTTACTGAGAGTCTATTTATGTCAGAATTTTCAGGAAAACCGAAAAAAAAATCATCTCATATTTTTTCAATGGGGATTTTTACCGAATGAGGCACGGGCGGCCGTCGCTTAGCGTGTACCTAATTTTGATACTAAAATGTGAATTTTAAATAGCAATAAGTTTTTATTTTCATTAATAATTAGATTTTTTATATCTTTTAGGTAATGTTATTGCAATACCTATGACCCCTTTCGGATCGGACACGGTTTTTTTTTTACACATTGTATAATAAGGCATCTCGCAAGTCAACCTAAGAGGTTGTCGGCTGCTTAACCTGGCTATCCCGAGATTGCCTGAATAAATTGTAAGGCCTCCAGCCAGGGCTTAAGCTTATAAACTATTCGAGTACACGCATCCTCTTTGCGGTACGGACGTCGGCCTAAAGCGTCGCTGAGGGAGGGCAGCAAGGGTCAGGCTAGATCGAATCGTGATTATTTAGGATCGAATTTAAAGCTACAGGCTCAGCTGCGCGGGCTGGCTCGAGCTAGAGTCGGGGCGGTAATTAGATTGATCTGTAGATATCAATATTTAAGCGACTTTATGTTGTTTTGACAGTACTGAGCCTTCTGACCTTTCTTATTCACGTCTATTTCGTTGAAGACGATTTAAAATTGAGGTCAATTACGTGCGGAGTCCCCAACCAATAATAGCTTGTAGCGAAACCAATACGGGTTAATGTTTGTACTATGGCGCTCTTGACCCTTATGGGGAGAATCGGCTCCCAAACGAACACTTGTTTGAAGGAGCTGGTCAATTGCTGGTTGTGGCGCAATGGAGAGAAAATTGAAGGAAATTGAATTTGAAGATATCGGAAATTACATACATAAACTCACGCCGTTTTCTCATGGGGGTAGCCAGAAATAATTGGTTCGACAAACAAACATACAGGGTGGCTGGGACGACGTGAAACGATTACCATGGATTCAGTACATGATTCTGAACCCTGCGTTAAAACTTTTCGTCGGTAATAAAAAAAATCTGCTGTTCTATAGGTACATTTTGACCGCGTAGGTATTGCACTTTTCTATGAAACAGCTGTTTTTTTTTTAATAACCGACGAAAAATTTAATAGATATCCGTAGTAGTAGGTAGCTCTGTATAAGTAAATATCTCAAGTTGAAAACTTCGGATAATAAACTGGAAGGCATAGACGAATTTACCATGACAACGACGAGTGTTAACGAGAATCTGAACACATGTTAATACCGTCAGGAAAATTAACTATTAAATAAATTGAAACAGGTTGCCTGGAAGAGATCGCGGAAAGCGATAAGGCCGCCCATTGTATATTTTGTAGTGTTTGATTTATTTTTTGTTACATATTTTTGTGGTATACAATAAAGTATATATAATTATTAAAATAAAAATAAATAAACGCAACGAAACTTTGCCCTGTTATAGCTATTTCATGCAAATGACAACGAATGACAGTTGTAATTTGAATATACGGAAAATTTTAGTAGGTGATGTTGGAAATAATTACAACAATGATGTTGGTATGTGCCTAATACACATCATGGAGTTCGTATATGTGTCCCAGTATAAACTCTGCTGATATAGAATAAGTTTTCTAGACAGATGTCACTTTCATAAACGCGCTTGTACTGCTGATCGTTTTGCCTGTAGTGATGCACAATATATTTTGGAGTCTAATATGTTATTTAATTGAGTAGTCCACGGAATTTCCAACATGGTAGCAGAGCGTGGTTATTCGCTACTCTAATAACCGTTTTCCAAGTGTGTGCGTGTGTTTTCGTAAAATTATTTTCAAAATTTATTCGCTAGGAAACAAAAGATGGCAACGGCCATTCAGAATGTTTCTATTGAAAAATTATCCGGGATCCAAGATTATCCATCCTGGAAATTCATGATGCGGATGGTGCTCATTCATGACGATCTTTGGGATTGTTTGGGCACAACTGAAAATAAAAACGAAGATGCCAAGAAACAGCAGAAAGCGCTCGCAAAAATCGCTTTAAACGTGAAGCCTTGTGTATTTCCACAAATTAGAAATGCCAAGACGGCTCGCGAAGCATGGAGCAACCTTCAGAAGGCATACGAAAACCGAGGCTTGTCACGACGGCTCGGATTGCTTCGCACATTGTTCGCCACCAAATTAAGCGAATGTGCGAGTATGGAGGCATACGTTAATAAGGTTATGGATACATCGCAACAACTGAGCGACATCGGAGCGGCTTTGGAAGATGACTTCGTGGCCGTGATTTTACTCAGCGGTTTGACAAGCGATTACGACCCGTTGATTATGGCTCTAGAAAATTCGAACACGTCACTGTCAAGCGAAAATGTCAAAGCGAAATTGCTTCTGGAAAATGCAAGACGCGATGAGAAAGGCGAAGATGCTACGGCTTTAGCAGCCCGGAAAGCACCCAAACGAATTAAGTGCTTCAGATGCAAAAAGAGTGGGCATATCAAGAAGGATTGTCCTGACAACTCTGACGGCAAGAAGAGTGGCCGGAAAGGCCAGGCGCATCTCACAGCGTTGGCCGCAGGCGTCAAGCGAGACGTTTGGTACGTCGACAGCGGTGCGGCGCAACATTTTTGCAATGATCGCAGGTTTTTATCAGATTTTACAATTGGAAAGCCAAAGAAGGTCTTAATTGCCAATGGTGAAGCATTGCAAACAGCTGGAAAAGAAGCTGTGTTAAAGGACAACAGTGTGAGATCGATAAGTAATGTGTACTTAGTCCCTAAGTTATCTGCTAATTTATTATCTGTTAGTGCGATGGATAAGAAAGGTTACGAAATTGTGTTTCGTTCTGGCGTGTGTACAGTCTATGACAACGGGCAGGTTTTGGCTACAGCTACTCTGAGAGATGGTATTTATGAACTTGATGCCATTGAAACTGTTTCTGTTTCGTGTAGCGAGCTATCCTCGCAGGCCATGTGTTCGTCTTTATCTGTAGGTACAGGTGACAGCAAAGCGGTGCCGGCATGTCAACTGAAGGATGACAGTCGTCCTGTTGCCGTCAGCGTGGAGCAAACGCCGCAGTACCCTGCTGCTGGAAGCCAGTCAACGCAACAAATTTGGCACCGTCGTCTATCACATCTGAACACTCGAAGCATGGAGTTACTGCGAAAAGGTATGGTCAAAGGTATTTCTTATGACAACAAGAACTTTCAGTCGTGTGTTTCTTGCATATTAGGTAAACAGACTAAGTTGCCATTTCCAAAGAAATCTGAGACTAGGGCCAAGGAAATCCTTGGAATAGTTCACAGTGACGTCATGGGACCACTGCCGTGCCCGTCTCTAGGTGGAAAAAAATATTTTCTGTTGTTCATTGACGACCTGTCACGAAAAACATTTGTTTATTTTCTTAGGAGGAAAGATGAGGTTTTCGAGTTGTTTAAAGAATTTAAAGCTCTCGTAGAAAACCAAACCAATAAGAAAATAAAAGTTCTTCGTAGTGACAATGGTGGTGAATATGTCAATTCTAAATTTCAGAAGTTCCTGAAGAAGCATGGGATTCGACATCAGACCACGGTTCCAAGGTCATCGGCTCAGAACGGAGTCGCGGAACGCGCGATCAGAAGCGTTACGGAGAAAGCCAGGTGCATGCTCCAGGAAGCAGGCTTGAAAAAGCAATTCTGGGCAGAAGCGGTCAACACCGCCGTCTACCTGAAGAATCGCTCTCCAACTAAGGCTGTGATGGGGAGTACACCGGAAGAAAAATGGACAGGTAAAAAGGAGAATCTGAGTTACCTACGCATTTTTGGATGTCAAGCTTATGCCCTACAGCACAAACGGGACAAATTGGATCCCAAAAGTAAGAAATATATTTTTGTCGGATACTGTGACGAGTCAAAGGGTTACAGATTGATAGATCCGGCGAGCCCGAAGAATATCATTAAAGCAAGAAATGTCAGTTTTCTAGAACATGCTTTTTGGAATGACACTTCATCAGATATGAATGACAGTTCACGTTACACTCAGATTGGTTTGTTTCCAAACAATGTAACTGTCGCCGATAATATTCCAGTGCAACCCGCCTTGCCCGATTTACCCCAAGAACCCGCAGAAATATCTAACGAAAACTGTCAAGATAACAGGACCATTGTGATAGATGATTCTGAGAGCAGTAGTGAGAGCCCAGATGATCCTGCGGATGAGACGTACCTCCCAGGAGATTCCACACTGGAAGACTACGAGAACTCTACGGACGAAACTAGTGAGTTTGAGTCAGCTAGTGTAGCACGCACTGTATGCAGTGACACGGGGGACCCTCAGACAGTACGCGAGGCACTGAATGGCCCAGAAGCGAGTAAGTGGAAAGCCGCGATGGCGGAAGAGTATAAATCCTTCATCGATAATAAGTGTTGGACTCTGACTAACCGCGATACGAAGCAACGGCCTGTCAAATGCAAGTGGATCTTTAAAAGAAAGCTTGGCCTTGACGGGGAAATATTGAGGTACAAAGCGCGCCTAGTTGCAAAAGGTTATACCCAGAAATACGGTATTGATTACGAAGAAACGTTCTCCCCTGTAGTACGATATTCTACTATACGTACGTTGCTAGCTTTGGCAACAGAACATAACATGAATATCGAGCATCTGGATGTAAAAACGGCGTTTTTAAATGGAGACTTAAAAGAAACCGTTTTTATGGAACAGCCAGAGGGCTACAAGATTAAAGGCCAAGAAGATAAAGTTTACAAGTTGAATAAGGCCATAAACGGACTGAAGCAAGCTTCGAAGTCTTGGTATGAGAAAATAAATAGCGTTTTGACGAGCAAAATGAAATTCAAACGTTTATCTTCCGAACCTTGTGTTTATGTCAAGTCGAGCGGGAAATCTATGATTATAATTGCGCTCTATGTTGATGACATAATGCTATTTTCTTCAGCTGGTTGCCGAGATACGGCAGGAATCAAAGAAGAATTGAAGAAGGCCTTCGAAATCAAAGATTTAGGGCCAGCACATCACATTCTTGGAATGAGGCTTTGCAGACAGAACAAGGAAATAACTCTAGACCAGTCAAGCTATATTAAGAAGGTGCTAGAACGATTTCATATGTCAGATTGCAAACCTGCACAAACACCTATGGAGGCAGGTCTGAAGCTCGTGAAATCTACAAAAAGGGATTGTACGCACGACTACAGAGGCCTGATAGGATGTCTGATGTACATAGCGGTATGTACCCGGCCGGATATTGCGCACGCTGTAAGCTCGCTCAGCCAGTTCAACGACGCGTACGATGAGACTCACTGGAAGGCGGCAAAACGTGTTCTTCGCTATCTGAAAGGTACGCCTGATCATTATTTAACTTTTCAGAAGTCAGGGTTGGATATTATTGCATATGCTGACGCTGATTTTGCGTCAAATGAGGTCGATCGCCGATCTTATACCGGCTATGTGTTCAAAGTGGGAAATTCTATCATCTCTTGGGAGAGTAAAAAACAAAAAACCGTGGCTCTTTCAAGCACAGAGGCCGAATATATGTGTCTGTCAGATGCTTGTAAAGAGGCTCTTTTTCTACGCAAGTTTCTGTTCGAAATTTACGGGGTACAGTATAGGATTACATTGTTTAATGATAATCAGTCTGCACTGAAGTTGTGCACTAATTCTATGTACCACGCCAGAACGAAACACATTGACGTAAGACATCATTTCATCAGGGAAATCGTTGAGGAAGGTACAGTCGTTATAAAATACCAATCTACTGATGAAATGGTGGCCGACGTTTTAACGAAACCGTTGGCAAAGGAAAAACACGATAAGTTTGTATGTCGTTTATTTATATCGTTAAATAAATGACATAATGGTTCTAAGCAGTAAGTAAGGTATAGGTACTTGCAGAAGTATAATTTGTTTTATATCCGTATCACATAGTTTTGAATATTTACTGTTTATATGTGACGGATACTTTGATAAATTTATACTTTTGCTATGTCTTTTGCTGTTGTAATGTTTTATTATTTTTAGACAGCGGATGTATCTATGCTTAGATTATTTATAGTGTTCAACGTGTGTAATGTGATTTACATGAGTTTATATTGGTTCAAGGGCCAGTGTTGGAAATAATTACAACAATGATGTTGGTATGTGCCTAATACACATCATGGAGTTCGTATATGTGTCCCAGTATAAACTCTGCTGATATAGAATAAGTTTTCTAGACAGATGTCACTTTCATAAACGCGCTTGTACTGCTGATCGTTTTGCCTGTAGTGATGCACAATATATTTTGGAGTCTAATATGTTATTTAATTGAGTAGTCCACGGAATTTCCAACAGGTGATTTGCTAAATAATTAATTTCAGGAAATAATAAAGTTTCCGATAAACAAATTAACTTCCGACAATCTGTGGTGGACAATAATACTAATTAAGCTGTGTTAAAATGAATGACCGAAAAATTGATACAGAATTAACCGACAAAAACCTATTTAACAAACAAACATTCGGCTCAGCTTATTTAAATTACAATTCCACGAAAAATAATCTGTACTTTCAAATAATAAACTAAATTTCCAAAAAAATAAACTGCCGAAAAAAATACAAAGTTTCCGAAAAGTCAATATGTTGTGCTATAAAAGTTAGTGACAGAAACGAATCACTGCAAAACCGACTCTACGTAGTCTTGTCTGCCCTACCCCTAGAGTGTAATTTAAGCCCGCATAGGCGCGGAGGGGCGAGGCGGCCCGCGAGTTGAAGAGCAGGTGGATAGCGTTAGAACCATCTGCAATGATAAGCTAGCGTAGGACCATCGCGCGCCGGAGCCCCGCAGCGCCGGAGCTGTTACAGAAACCATGCCTGCTGCAAATTGCATGCTCGCTTGCGTGCTGCATGCATGATGTATGTTTGGTTGCATGTTTGTATGAAAATATATTATGTGACATAAAAAGTTCTGCTATAAAGGGTAGACCCATTCAGTAGAATACGAATACCTTTACTTAGGTATAAATTAATTGATTGAGGTTAATTCTAAATATATAACACTAATACGAGTTACGATAAAAATGACTACCTGTAGTTTTCGGTTAAACGCAATATAAGTTGGTGGACAAATTTTACGTGAGCAAATGCTGTATTGATTTTTTGGAATTTTCAGTACATTCATTTTTTTTTTTATTCGGTCGTTTCTTTATTTATATTCGCATATAAGTTGTCGGAAAATTTGTATTTATAGCAGTAAATTTCATATTTTGGGTTTGCTTTTATTTTAAAAAAGGATCTTTTAGTACTTTCTATGTTTTTACATTTATTATATTCAGGATATTCGATGTGTATTTATTTATTTACTAGCTACGCCCCGCGGTTCACTCGCACAATTCTCAATCCCGTAGGATTATTGAGATAAAAGAATCCTAAAAATCCTATGTCCCTTTCCAGGTCATGGTCTACTCATGTGCCAAATTTCATCCAAATCCGTTCAGCCGTTTTAGCGTGAAAGCATAACAAACAAACTCTCTTTCGTATTTATAATATTATGTTAAGATTTTATTATTTATTATGTATATACATACATACACGCACCTCTAACTTTTCAGATTCATGTGCGTATTGTATACATTATTATTTAATTTTATTTGTTAATTAAACTTGCTTCAAAAACGGTTATAAAAAGAAAACATCATGAGGATACTCGGTATGTCTGAGAGGTATTTTTCGACGGCATTTGAGGCCAAGTCAGAAGCCCATTGACAGCAAAAAATCTCAGAAACCAGGTCAGTCACTAACTACACGAAAAAGAAGAAAAGTAGAGAAGAAAGAAAGGTGTACACAGTAGAATTGATAGAAATACGACATATAACATTTGAGCACAAAAGTTGCAGAATGTTACGTTTAGGTTATTCGTCATTTTTAGGGTTCCGTACCTCAAAAGAAAAACGGAACCCTTATAGGATCAATTCATTGTCCGTCCGTCAGTCTGTCAAGACCCTCTTTCTCAGGAACGCGTGGAGGTATCAAATTGAAATTAGTATCAAATACGTAAGTTTATAGTCTCTTGGAGCTCTAAAAAAGTCAAAGAAATAAAAAATATGGCCATCTATGCGTCATATTTTGATACTCGCAAATAAATCAAAACCTACAGGGTATCCGTTGACCTAGAATCATGAAATTTGGCAGGAAGCGAGGTCTCACAGCACTAGCAAAGAAAAAAGTCCGAAATTTATAATTTGTTTTTTTTGCGATTACAATCTTACATTTGCAGTTAGAGAATTGACCGGGCAATTCATCCCAACTACGGCACCCCTCACTGTGCGTGGTCCGACACGCACTTGGCCGGTTTTTACGGTTCCGTACCTCAAAAGGAAAAAACGGAACCCTTATAGGATCACTCGTGTGTCTGTCTGTCCGTCTGTCACAGCCAATCTACTTCGAATCTGATGGACCGACTAAGTTGAAATTTAGTACACATTTGTTTTCTGTGACCCAAACACGAACGCGTAACTTAAATAAATGAATATTGAATATGGGGTCACTTTGGGGGCAATTAAAAAATAAAAATAAAGTTTTGCAAAGTATACCGTGTCACATAACAAATGAAAGGGCTTGTTTCTTAAAATTTTAAAATAAATGCATTTAAAGATATTTAAGAAAATTGACCATTTCCCCCTTATCTCCGAAACTACTGAACCTAAAATTTTGAAAAAAAATACAGATAATGGTTCTTTTTCCATAGATTACAGAAAAACCTGCAAGAAGTCTATGGTTTAAAATAACATGGTAAATCTCTCTATATTGTGCGTACAAACTTACATTTGCAGTTGGAATGTACGTGAGAACATGTTTTTCAACTACAATATTAAATTTGTATTGGGGATAAATTCATCCCAACCACGGACCCCATTGTGCGTGGTCTGACACGCACTTGGCCGGTTTTTTTATTCAAGCACTCACTTATTAATTTCCTATATGTAGTCATCCATTTATGGCTCATAAGGTAGTCTGAGCACAAACCTTTACCAACCATGTACATATTAATTTATGCCATTACTAATGGATCATAAAATTTAATTATCCAACTCATTCATTTAATTGTCCAACACATTCGTATAAATAATAAAGTCGCCGTCGTACGTCTCACTGAATCATAATGTGAAATATTTCTGACTTTCTGACAGTGATTAATGAATTTTAAAAACGACTATAAATCTCCATTAAACCTCTATGTAAATATTTCAATTTTGTTCGTTATAATTTCATCTTTACTAGAGTAATTTGATTCAATGAGACGCACGTATAAAATTCACAAACTGCCCTCGATTAATTTTGAGAAAGAAGTGACCAAAGATGGATGGATTGTGTGAAAAATTACATGGCTAAGGAGGAAGTGAATTCTGAAACGACGACTAATAGGGTTAGTTGTATGAGAAATAAAAAAAAATAGTTTAATAAAAAACTGTAACTTAAAAATTATCTAAAAAGTACGAAAAAAGCAGAAATCGAGACATAGGTACAAAAATGGTCAAGTTCAAGCCGTCATCGCATGTCTTTATAATTTTATAGGTATTTCTGGCACCCACATGATACACAGGCATGCGACTACAGCTTTACCTTGACCATTTTTATATATATATTAAATTTAGGGAAAATGTTTACTTATAGCCTATGTCACTGGGGCTATTATTACGAATCTATTGATCTCATTTATCAAAATCTGTTCAGTAGTTTAGGCGCTATGATGGAACACACTTAAAAACAAACATACATATATATTAATACACTGCTAAAATTATAACCCTTCCTTTTGCTGACCCCAAATAAATTGATACGATAAGAGCACGAGAATGATATTTATTTTGATATGGCTACGTAAAACTACGTACGTAACGTAAAAAATATTTAAAAAAAGTCTTCCCACTTTTCATGCATGGATGGCTCCTCAAATTTATTTCAGCCTTGATTAAAAATCAAGGTCGGCTTTGCCTTCAGATACCGCATAAGCCTATGTAGATCGCGGACCGTCAACCAAAATGGCGGCAATTGAGATGCGACGAGTTCGTGACATGCAAATATATCGGGAATATTAAGATTACCAGTGGCTATGAACTGTGAAAGTGAGAAAAAAACATACGTATTTTTAAAGGCTATATGTAATTACTTTTTATTTTTGACTGGGAAATTATATTATAATTACTAGCTGACCCGGCCCTGGCTTCGCACGAGTAGCATTAAGGACTTATCTACGGCATACCTAACTACCTACCCTACCTACCTACCCTGTCTGCCACCCTGCCTACCCACCTATCTTCGTCAATTTTCCAATGTTTTTATAGTTACTCTGCTATTCGGGACGGATATAATAAATTAAAAAACATTAAAATCAGTAAAACCGTTCTCGAGTTGTAAGTGTTCGAACAAACCCAACTTTTTTATATATATTATATATAGTACATGACTAAAGCAGTTGTCCCACCACCGGCGATTAACGAGTAGCGAGTAGAACTAACAACTGAAAACGAGTTAGCGAGCAGCGAGTGTGTAGTTCCGATAATTTTGTCGCTGGGCTATCAGCGAATTTCCGAGTGCGACAGGCATTTACTCGCACCAATCGCTCGGAGCGAAATTACCGCTGTTTAGTTTCTCGGCGTGAGTTCTGATCGCCAAGCGAGCATCGCTGAGCAAGTATTGCTGAGCGAGTAATATCTTTGATGGCTCTTGTCGCTCAGCGACAAAATAGTGGAGCGAGTCCTCGCCGGCGGTGTGAACAATCAGCGATCAACTATTAATATATGCATCTCTTTTGTTTACACGGAATGTATAATTATCTATTGTACGCTTCTTGAGCGAGACAATAGCCGATAGTTAGTCGCTTCCTCGCCGCCGCCGCCGCGGCGAGACAACTGCCTAAATAAGGAGGTTTTTTGTTTTACTCTCGGTTTTTTATTAATGTGTAAATAGTATGAAAATTCCATATTCATGTAAGAAGCTCATCCCTATGGGTATTTGTGGGATATCTTCGTATCCTCTTATTTTTTTTTTTTACACTTTTTAAAAACTCGATAGCTTTCGACCACGTCGATATAATCATTTATGTATGTTTTGGATGATATAGGTGTTGGAAATTCCGTGGACTACTCAATTAAATAACATATTAGACTCCAAAATATATTGTGCATCACTACAGGCAAAACGATCAGCAGTACTAGCACGTTTATGAAAGTGACATCTGTCTAGAAAACTTATTCTATATCAGCAGAGTTTATACTGGGACACATATACGAACTCCATGATGTGTATTAGGCACATACCAACATCATTGTTGTAATTATTTCCAACACTGGCCCTTGAACCAATATAAACTCATGTAAATCACATTACACACGTTGAACACTATAAATAATCTAAGCATAGATACATCCGCTGTCTAAAAAATAATAAAACATTACAACAGCAAAAGACATAGCAAAAGTATAAATTTATCAAAGTATCCGTCACATATAAACAGTAAATATTCAAAACTATGTGATACGGATCTAAAACAAATTATACTTCTGCAAGTACCTATACCTTACTTACTGCTTAGAACCATTATGTCATTTATTTAACGATATAAATAAACGACATACAAACTTATCGTGTTTTTCCTTTGCCAACGGTTTCGTTAAAACGTCGGCCACCATTTCATTAGTAGATTGGTATTTTATAACGACTGTACCTTCCTCAACGATTTCCCTGATGAAATGATGTCTTACGTCAATGTGTTTCGTTCTGGCGTGGTACATAGAATTAGTGCACAACTTCAGTGCAGACTGATTATCATTAAACAATGTAATCCTATACTGTACCCCGTAAATTTCGAACAGAAACTTGCGTAGAAAAAGAGCCTCTTTACAAGCATCTGACAGACACATATATTCGGCCTCTGTGCTTGAAAGAGCCACGGTTTTTTGTTTTTTACTCTCCCAAGAGATGGTAGAATTTCCCACTTTGAACACATAGCCGGTATAAGATCGGCGATCGACCTCATTTGACGCAAAATCAGCGTCAGCATATGCAATAATGTCCAACCCTGACTTCTGAAAAGTTAAATAATGATCAGGCGTACCTTTCAGATAGCGAAGAACACGTTTTGCCGCCTTCCAGTGAGTCTCATCGTACGCGTCGTTGAACTGGCTGAGCGAGCTTACAGCGTGCGCAATATCCGGCCGGGTACATACCGCTATGTACATCAGACATCCTATCAGGCCTCTGTAGTCGTGCGTACAATCCTTTTTTGTAGATTTCACGAGCTTCAGACCTGCCTCCATAGGTGTTTGTGCAGGTTTGCAATCTGACATATGAAATCGTTCTAGCACCTTCTTAATATAGCTTGACTGGTCTAGAGTTATTTCCTTGTTCTGTCTGCAAAGCCTCATTCCAAGAATGTGATGTGCTGGCCCTAAATCTTTGATTTCGAAGGCCTTCTTCAATTCTTCTTTGATTCCTGCCGTATCTCGGCAACCAGCTGAAGAAAATAGCATTATGTCATCAACATAGAGCGCAATTATAATCATAGATTTCCCGCTCGACTTGACATAAACACAAGGTTCGGAAGATAAACGTTTGAATTTCATTTTGCTCGTCAAAACGCTATTTATTTTCTCATACCAAGACTTCGAAGCTTGCTTCAGTCCGTTTATGGCCTTATTCAACTTGTAAACTTTATCTTCTTGGCCTTTAATCTTGTAGCCCTCTGGCTGTTCCATAAAAACGGTTTCTTTTAAGTCTCCATTTAAAAACGCCGTTTTTACATCCAGATGCTCGATATTCATGTTATGTTCTGTTGCCAAAGCTAGCAACGTACGTATAGTAGAATATCGTACTACAGGGGAGAACGTTTCTTCGTAATCAATACCGTATTTCTGGGTATAACCTTTTGCAACTAGGCGCGCTTTGTACCTCAATATTTCCCCGTCAAGGCCAAGCTTTCTTTTAAAGATCCACTTGCATTTGACAGGCCGTTGCTTCGTATCGCGGTTAGTCAGAGTCCAACACTTATTATCGATGAAGGATTTATACTCTTCCGCCATCGCGGCTTTCCACTTACTCGCTTCTGGGCCATTCAGTGCCTCGCGTACTGTCTGAGGGTCCCCCGTGTCACTGCATACAGTGCGTGCTACACTAGCTGACTCAAACTCACTAGTTTCGTCCGTAGAGTTCTCGTAGTCTTCCAGTGTGGAATCTCCTGGGAGGTACGTCTCATCCGCAGGATCATCTGGGCTCTCACTACTGCTCTCAGAATCATCTATCACAATGGTCCTGTTATCTTGACAGTTTTCGTTAGATATTTCTGCGGGTTCTTGGGGTAAATCGGGCAAGGCGGGTTGCACTGGAATATTATCGGCGACAGTTACATTGTTTGGAAACAAACCAATCTGAGTGTAACGTGAACTGTCATTCATATCTGATGAAGTGTCATTCCAAAAAGCATGTTCTAGAAAACTGACATTTCTTGCTTTAATGATATTCTTCGGGCTCGCCGGATCTATCAATCTGTAACCCTTTGACTCGTCACAGTATCCGACAAAAATATATTTCTTACTTTTGGGATCCAATTTGTCCCGTTTGTGCTGTAGGGCATAAGCTTGACATCCAAAAATGCGTAGGTAACTCAGATTCTCCTTTTTACCTGTCCATTTTTCTTCCGGTGTACTCCCCATCACAGCCTTAGTTGGAGAGCGATTCTTCAGGTAGACGGCGGTGTTGACCGCTTCTGCCCAGAATTGCTTTTTCAAGCCTGCTTCCTGGAGCATGCACCTGGCTTTCTCCGTAACGCTTCTGATCGCGCGTTCCGCGACTCCGTTCTGAGCCGATGACCTTGGAACCGTGGTCTGATGTCGAATCCCATGCTTCTTCAGGAACTTCTGAAATTTAGAATTGACATATTCACCACCATTGTCACTACGAAGAACTTTTATTTTCTTATTGGTTTGGTTTTCTACGAGAGCTTTAAATTCTTTAAACAACTCGAAAACCTCATCTTTCCTCCTAAGAAAATAAACAAATGTTTTTCGTGACAGGTCGTCAATGAACAACAGAAAATATTTTTTTCCACCTAGAGACGGGCACGGCAGTGGTCCCATGACGTCACTGTGAACTATTCCAAGGATTTCCTTGGCCCTAGTCTCAGATTTCTTTGGAAATGGCAACTTAGTCTGTTTACCTAATATGCAAGAAACACACGACTGAAAGTTCTTGTTGTCATAAGAAATACCTTTGACCATACCTTTTCGCAGTAACTCCATGCTTCGAGTGTTCAGATGTGATAGACGACGGTGCCAAATTTGTTGCGTTGACTGGCTTCCAGCAGCAGGGTACTGCGGCGTTTGCTCCACGCTGACGGCAACAGGACGACTGTCATCCTTCAGTTGACATGCCGGCACCGCTTTGCTGTCACCTGTACCTACAGATAAAGACGAACACATGGCCTGCGAGGATAGCTCGCTACACGAAACAGAAACAGTTTCAATGGCATCAAGTTCATAAATACCATCTCTCAGAGTAGCTGTAGCCAAAACCTGCCCGTTGTCATAGACTGTACACACGCCAGAACGAAACACAATTTCGTAACCTTTCTTATCCATCGCACTAACAGATAATAAATTAGCAGATAACTTAGGGACTAAGTACACATTACTTATCGATCTCACACTGTTGTCCTTTAACACAGCTTCTTTTCCAGCTGTTTGCAATGCTTCACCATTGGCAATTAAGACCTTCTTTGGCTTTCCAGTTGTAAAATCTGATAAAAACCTGCGATCATTGCAAAAATGTTGCGCCGCACCGCTGTCGACGTACCAAACGTCTCGCTTGACGCCTGCGGCCAACGCTGTGAGATGCGCCTGGCCTTTCCGGCCACTCTTCTTGCCGTCAGAGTTGTCAGGACAATCCTTCTTGATATGCCCACTCTTTTTGCATCTGAAGCACTTAATTCGTTTGGGTGCTTTCCGGGCTGCTAAAGCCGTAGCATCTTCGCCTTTCTCATCGCGTCTTGCATTTTCCAGAAGCAATTTCGCTTTGACATTTTCGCTTGACAGTGACGTGTTCGAATTTTCTAGAGCCATAATCAACGGGTCGTAATCGCTTGTCAAACCGCTGAGTAAAATCACGGCCACGAAGTCATCTTCCAAAGCCGCTCCGATGTCGCTCAGTTGTTGCGATGTATCCATAACCTTATTAACGTATGCTTCCATACTCGCACATTCGCTTAATTTGGTGGCGAACAATGTGCGAAGCAATCCGAGCCGTCGTGACAAGCCTCGGTCTTCGTATGCCTTCTGAAGGTTGCTCCATGCTTCGCGAGCCGTCTTGGCATTTCTAATTTGTGGGAATACACAAGGCTTCACGTTTAAAGCGATTTTTGCGAGCGCTTTCTGCTGTTTCTTGGCATCTTCGTTTTTATTTTCAGTTGTGCCCACACAATCCCAAAGATCGTCATGAATGAGCACCATCCGCATCATGAATTTCCAGGATGGATAATCTTGGATCCCGGATAATTTTTCAATAGAAACATTCTGAATGGCCGTTGCCATCTTTTGTTTCCTAGCGAATAAATTTTGAAAATAATTTTACGAAAACACACGCACACACTTGGAAAACGGTTATTAGAGTAGCGAATAACCACGCTCTGCTACCATGTTGGAAATTCCGTGGACTACTCAATTAAATAACATATTAGACTCCAAAATATATTGTGCATCACTACAGGCAAAACGATCAGCAGTACTAGCACGTTTATGAAAGTGACATCTGTCTAGAAAACTTATTCTATATCAGCAGAGTTTATACTGGGACACATATACGAACTCCATGATGTGTAATAGGCACATACCAACATCATTGTTGTAATTATTTCCAACAATAGGTACTTGAGATCTTTAGAATTTGAGATGTTTTTCGATTCATAGTATTGACATACTATGAACATTAGTAATATTTTGGAGCACTGCTATTATCCGCAACAGCCCACGAAAATTTTGCTTAATTCCTCCTGTTACATGGGACAAATATATCTGGCAAATGTAGGTGTGCTATAGTTACACCTCTGTATTACCCTTCGGGAAATACAGGCGTGATGTTATATTATGCTTTAGGTACCATCGGGATACCGCATATCTAACCAATTTGAAAACAAAATCCTGTGCACACGACCCTTTTTTTTCGAAGGTATGCGTTATTATAGCCGCCGAGCGCTGCAAGCAAGAATAGTCCTTACAGTGTACAGATTTGCGTTTCTTCAATAGTACCTAATTCTCAGGCCCACTTGCACCACAAATCACTAAACGTGTTTAGACTTAAACATAATTATTTAAAACATCATTCTGTCTCTGACATCTTCAAACGATTAATGGAAACAAAATGACGTCTTAGATGCGTTTAGCCGTAATATAAGTGATTTGTAGTCCAACCAGTACCCTAATTGTCAATCTGTTTAATTTTGACAGTTCAACAACATTCATTGCGTTATTTACGTTGTTGAGCAGACAATCTTTTCGAACATATGAAGTGAAGCAATGAATTAGCAATATCCTTCAAAATTATTCAGATTTAGGCTTTAATGCATATTTTTTCCAAAAATTAATACGTCCAAAGGTGTTTTCTATGCAAAAAAAAAAAAAAAATCCGGCTGAAGACTGTTTCGTGAACTAGATTTATTTGGGTCAAGTGTGACAAATTAGGGTTGTGCTACTCTTCACTCCGGGAGTTCCACGACACACGACGTTACTATGCCGCAGGGGTAAAGGATATGTAGACTTTGGCTTGAAAGACTAGTGATGTTGGAAAATGAGGGAATATACATTCAATTTTATTATTTTGTACTCGATTCTTTTGCTGCTTGCGAAAAAAAAGTTATGGAGGTATTTTCTTTTTCACCGACTGCAAAAAAGGTATTATTTTTATTTTCATCGATATTTTCTTTTTGTGGACCGATTTTGAAAATTCTTTTTTTCATTTATTGGAGGAAGCTTGCGCGGTGGCCATAATTTTTTTATTATCTTTGCTTGAGTATAGTTTTTGAGTTAGCTTCGATAATACGTATTTAATCCACTTTGTGTATATTGATGATTTTACAATACTTCCTGTGAGTGTTAGCTGCTAAATTAACTTTACTCCATTTCCTTAAGGTAAATATTTTTCCATACCAATCACACATTCTAATATTTCGTTCACAGAGGTTCACTGTTAATGCTGGACAGAGGCCTCTCCATGACTTCCAACTCCTTCGGTCCAGGGCTAATGTGGACCATTAGTGCTTTATTTTATCCAGATAATTCCGCCATCTTCTGCGGGACCTGCAGCGACGTCTTCTGGTTGTGTCAGGACTCCACATAGTGATTATTTTGGTCCAAAGATCACAGATCTTTAAATAATACAGGCTGAAGAGACTTCAACACGCAAACTGTAATCATGAATTCAGCACATGATTTTTAGCGCAGATTTTTTTCGTCGGTGATAAAAAAAAACTGCTGTTTCATAGAAAAGTGCAATACTTACGTGATCATAATGTATGGAACTGTAAATTTTTGTTTCAATAACCGACAAAAAATTTCAACGCAATTATCCAAGCGAATTAGCTATAATTATTTGAGAAATTGATTAGTCTATTCACCAGATTTTCCATTCCTAGTCTTTTAAAAAAAACTTTTATCTACCCTTCAACAGCGACATATCGCCGCGCTGCCGCCGCGTCGTAATTACAGGCAATCACAGTTACTAACTTCACTATCGAAGCATGTCCCTAGAGCACTTAGCTGGTTGCTACGTGATCAACAAGTACCCCGTATAATGCAACTGGAGAAGGGAGGATTTTAAAACGGGGCAGTTTACATTTCTTACGAAATGTACGGGAATTTTTTTTCCGATTTTATTTTTCTAGTACCTACCTTTTGATCCTTAAGTATATGAAACAGTATCGGCTAGCATCAATAAAAGTTTTAAAAAAAATTGCCCATATTCTTACTGTCTATAGTTTTTTTTATTTATTTTATTTTGTTTTCAAAATCTATGAATGCATATCAAAATGTATCAATCAAACAGTTAAGGGCAGTCTCCTCAGACCGTTTTCCTGTAGTTACAACAGCCGTTGAATTATGTATTAAGTTTCTCTAGAGCTTTGCCTTGTAGAAATATATACTTACACACTATTAGACTCTGTTCCTAATTTCACCTAAAAAGTCTCATCACGATTTTAAATGGTTTAAAAAACGACTGATGGAGTTACTTCCGTGTCTATCCGTCTGTCATAATCACTTATACTTAAAACTATTCGACTCGAATCAAATTTAGAACGGATTATTAATTTATTACAGTCGTGAAAAAATGTATAGTTTTGTGGGATATAAAATCTTATGAAGCATGAAATTTTAATTCTATACATGTTGTAACTACGGTCAGGGAAATTAATCCTAATCCCTACGAATAACCTAATCCTAACTAATACATATTGTAAAAGCGAAAGTGAGTTTGTTTGATACGCTTTCACGCTAAAACGGCTGTACGGATTTGGACGATAGACCATGACCTGGAGAAGGACATAGAATACCTATTATCCAGAAATTCCCACGGGATCGAGACTTATGCGGGTGAAACCGCGAGGCGTAGCTAGTAGTTTAATAAATTGGCCACATAACGTCAATTTGCCGCGTTTAGAGACATTTCATACATTAACTATTTGAATATACGGACAATTCAAAATGATAATTTGATATAATTTTATAAACAACTAGCTGAGTCAGCAAACGTTTTTTTGCCATATAAATGTTTGGGGTGCTTATCACAAAATAGATTACGACCGATTCTCAGACCTACCGAATGTACATATAAAATTTCATAAAAATCGATCAAGCAGTTTCGGAGGAGTATGTCAACTAACATTGTGACACGAGAATTTTATATAAATAGATAGATTAACCCTGACTTCACACACTACCTAATTTTATAACAATTTCGAAAGTCACAATTTAGGAATCGATTTCAAAACAAATGAGCGCCGCTTGGAATCGAAACTTGGTTAATTAGTTTCGATAAGTCCCCTATGCATATTTTAAAATAACCCTATTGCTATATGCCTCTACACAACACACTAATTGTTATAAATTTCCCAATAAATAACGCACAGTTTGGTTTCCGAAAGGGCCTGTCTACTGATTTGGCTATCTTTGCCTTGAAGAACACAGTATATAAATACGTACAACGAACCACTAGAGTGTATGCGTGCTTCCTAGATCCAAGCCGCGCGTTTGATAGTATCAATTATGGATTATTATGGGATAAGTTGAGAACTTCTAAAGTGCCATCAAAAATTGTAGACATTTTAGAATACCGGTATGCAAATCAATGCAATCAAGTTAAATGGAATAATGCCCTGTAGGAAACATATAGGTTGACGTGCGGCGTGGGGCAGGGTGGACTCACTTCGACGGTTTTACTTAACATGTCCACTGTCGAGTTGATTGAGGAACTGAGCAGTACCAGAGCTGGTTGTCGTATTGGCGATGTAGGTTTAAACAATATTAGCTTTGCAGATGACATAGTGCTTCTCAGTCCCTCAGCCAACGGTTTAAGGAGACTTGTTGCGATCTGCGAGAAATATGCAGCTGAACTTTATCTCACGTATAATGTTAAGAAATCGCAGGTTATGATATTTAAATACATTAAAGACCCTGATCATACATCATAAATATTGTTACTAAGTTTAAATATCTTGGTCAAATAATTAGGGATGATATAGCAGATGATGCTGATCTGGAACGACAAAGTCGTAGTATCGCATGTCGAAGCAACATGTTGGCTAGACGCTTTTCTCACTGCTCCAACCAAGTTAAAATAACTCTGTTCAAGGCTTACTATCAGTCGTTCTACACCAGTCAACTCTGGTACAGGTACACGAAGATTGCTTATAACACTCTTCGTTTACAATATAATAACGCCTTCAGAGTTATATTAAAGCTGCCCTGGCGGTGTAGTGCGACTGGCATGTTCGTTGAGAACAGATTTACTGATTTTTACGGGCTCTTGAGGAGACTCAAGGCATCTCCCCTGTCTCGATTATGTGCATGTACTAATCAAATAGTATCCGTAATATTTCACTGTGTGTACCTGCTAAGACGATAATAATTATGCTGAAATCTAGTACTTAATTTTAATTCAATTTTTATGTAATTTATTGTAATATAACTTAATGTACTTTAATTTTAATATTGCTATGAGTTAATACCTGAAACAAATGAAATAAAAATAATAATAACCCCATCGTCGTATCTCTACGTTGACGTCGTGGTGGGGCTTGCGCGCTCCGAACTCTAGGTCTGTGCCGGTAGAGTTTACTTTGCCGAAACAGGTCTAGTGTGAGGAGCCAGACCAAGAGAGACACAGAAACCCGCAGGGCAGCATGTGGCGAGCTGTTGGGCAGTAGCGACTCCACGGACCCTATCTCCCGGGAGAAGTCTCGTCCTCACTTCTGGTATGCCTTTATTGGCCAGCTAGAGTGAACACTGACGAGGAACAGAGCTCCCACCACAGCTTGCTTTTATTGGCTGAATTAAGTGGAGATTCGCAAGAGCAAACGTACTCGGAGGAAGGAAGTATTCCAGTAAGATGCTGGTAGGGATCTTGACCGTACTTCCGGGGTTGTCCTGATAGCCGTGGAATACCTTTCCACTCCTAATAAGCACCTTAGGATATGTTGCCCCTTGTCGCTACGATACTATGTGCTAGCGACCGTTCGGGGGCCCATTATTGAGTGTGCCAGTCAACCTCTGCCATTTTATCCATGTACATATAAACATTGATCAGGCAGGGGCCGTAGTCCTTCCATAGGTCCAGGTAACCAGTCCACTTTAGCCACCCAAACTCATAGTCCAATATCTTTGTTTCCATGTTCTGCAATAGTCCTACACCAACTGGGGGTTGTCCTTGGGTGCACTTGTATAGTGCATTCAGGAATAATCGTCGGTTGGTGCCACATTCCATTTAAATAGTCTAAGGGGCCTCTGCAAGTTGGCTTCGGTCCCTCGTTCGCCTTCCAAAGGTCCGGGACCCCAGGGTTCCGAGAAACGTCAAAGACTTAAATAATAATAATAAATAAAAGTTTAAAAAACGCTTTCGACTTGGGAATTTAAATCAGTCATCAAAAAATAGTATAGTTTTTTATTGTGGTAAGTAGTATAAAGCTTCGGCCAAACCTGAGCGACCACAACGCGGGAAGCGGGAAGCGAAGCGGGAGCGTCTAACGCGCGGCGGACACTACTGCTGTTATTATATGGCGCCTTGCACACCTACGCGATCGTAACTCGGGAACACCGCGTCGGCAAAGCGGGAGTGAGCGGGAAGCACGCGTCTTGTGGTCAGACGTGTGTACAGATCGTTACATTATTGCGAACGTCTCATTACGACCTCGCCGCCGAGGTCCTTTGCGACCGCGACCGTGTCCCTGAGTAAATGATACTCCTCCCCGACCCTTGCTCGAAAACGAGGTGCCAGCAAGTTGTTGCCGCTGAGCACGTAGCTTTAAACTACCCCGAATAATAATCATGATCTAAACCAATTTTGATCCAGCCTGTCCCTTCTTGCTGTCCTCCCCTCAGCGACGCCCTAAGCCGAGGTTCGTACCCCACAGGGGGTGCCCTTAGCGAGCGTTCGCCTAGTTTTAATTTAGTTTAGTTTTTTTGCCCCTGGCTGGAGGCTTTGAGTGTAGCAGCTTAAGGCACCCACAGGAAAGTCCGATTAAGCAGCCAAGACCTTAGTGGTCAAAACTGCGAGATGCCCGTTATAAAAAAAAAAAAAAAAAAAAAAAAACGTCTCATTAATTAAACTCCACGATAACAAACGATAATAATATAGAGATGTTTATCGAAAAAGTAAGAGAACATACTCTTCTATACGATCTGAAAAATCTTGGATATAAAAATGTACGTAAAAAGGATAAAATATGGGATTCTATCGGTCCGTTCCGCAAGTGCAAGCAATAAAAGGTCTTCTTCATCAGAGTCAGACTCTGATGTTAAATATGAGACTGACATAACACAACAATGTAGGGGCTACACTAAGCTATAGACGTGCGGCTGTGACTATTTACTAAACAAAATGAAGTTCGCTGTTCGCGCTGTAGTCGCGCAGGCGTGCACGATAAACGCTCAAGCAGACCAGCGCGATATCGCGGGCGCTACCGGCCGCGCAATTCTTGTAGCGCCCGCGATATCGCGCTGGTCTGCACGAGCTTTAATTCCCGCGTTAGTTTCGCGTTTTTAATCTATATAATATCTATATTTATTTATTGTATTTATTGAAATATAGTCTACTGAAATTAACCAAATGGAAGGCACAAAGTTAGCGTCCGTCACAGGCTATTTACAGCCGAACTCATTATTCTATTTTCAGTAAAAGTCAGATCGCTACGGTATGGTATGGTATGGTAGAAATTATAATTCTATCTGTCATTGACTGTGGACCGATAAGATTCCTTATTATCAAAATACCAGCGCTGCGACATTTTTTTTTTTAATTTCGCATCATATGCTGAGATAGGAGCCTTTTGGCCTCGTACTGGACTTTCTGCTATTATTTTAATTTTACTGTGTATATTTTTATTTTTTATTAATGCTTTAATGAGTGTGTTTTAGTTTAATTTGTGATTTCCTGTGCCAGTCTCAATAAATACTTTTTCTTTTCTTTTCTTGACAGATTATTGGGACATAAAACCATAAATAGATAGATTTGTTTATCTCCAGTATGTCAGAATTGGTGATAGATAGTTTATTGGGGTCGGCCGTTAGACTGTTTCAACCTATGTCTGGATTTAATATATCAGAATTTGAAGATTTAAGCATCTTTTTTTATATACATAGCTAGCAAAACTGCACAAACGTGATCGGTATCGATTATACTCTAAACATGATAAAACAAAACTGATTTTTTTTTTGTTTTGGGTTCATCAAAGGCAATAAAGAAACAGTGGCACTACGGGAGTGCCGACAGAAGTGAAAACTTGAACAAGATCGCCTTTGTGGAAGAAAAATACTTGTCCTAATAGAACATTAGTCCGTAACCTTATCTAAATAAAGAGCATAATCGCGTTAACAAAAAAAAAAAAAAACTTCCAAAACCTTTGAAGTTAAATACTTGCACAGAACATTGATCCGTAACGTTATATAAATAAAGAGCGCAATCGCGTTTACAAAACCTTTAAAGTAAAAATCAATCGTTTGATACCATTTCAAAAATGCCCAACGCTCCTAAAAAAGTTTACATTTCAAAAATCTTTTTTTTTTTTTTCTTTACAGTTGTGATAGGTTTCAATATCCAAACACGATATAAGAATGCTCCATTATAATACCATAAATATCTAGTATATCTATAAATTCGTAATAAAATAGTAACGAAGAATGTTTGTCTAGAATCTAGATGAATGTTCCGGATTTGCGCAAAATCGGCTGTACAGATTTGGATGTTTAGCACACAGATAGTTTATAACCTAGATTAACACATAAAGTACTTTTAATCCCGGTAGTACGTTCCCGTGGGATATTTTCGGACATACACGGGCAAAAACTAGTTGAAAATAATAATGGACAGTCTATAAACAGTCTATAACAATGAGATCCCACGTTGTCTATGAATCTTGCTGCCTCTGTTTCGGTGAATCCCCTCAAATATAATATTTTAATTTATTCTCCAAAACATCTGGTCTTTCTTTTTTAATCATTGATAACACAAATACACAATACGATTAACTGTTCTTAAACTCATTAGGTTATCATCACTCATTAGGTTATTCATAAAGCGGTCAAGTTTGTGTCGGACGTCAGCTCCGATGGTTCCGTACAAACGGGTAACACTTACGCTTTTTTTAAAGTCCCTTGCTGTACTATCTATCTTACCCAATATTTTGCTTAGCAACTGATCTTGCTGACAAACTTTTTAAATGGTGTCTTTCTAAAGGATACAAAACAAAGCTTGCTAGAATTTTTACTGAAGGATAGAGTTTGTTGAAAAACCCGACGTTCAATGGTCAAGATAAAACACAACTACTCGTGGGTCGTATGACACTTTTGGATCAAATAACTGTTCAAATTAAAATCTAATTCTCTATTTATATCTATAGTATACAAATACAAGTCGCGGGCCTATCGTGATACTGGTTCCCGGGGAAATCCCTCTCGTAATAAAAAAATCTTGGATATAAAAATAACTAGGAATATATAGGAAGCAACACGAGAAAGATTCCAGTGTAGTCACATATACTTCGTCTCTGGTTCTTCTCCATGAAACGAAGTCTGGATTCTCTGCCCCTCTCCGTAGCTTCAATGTAGATTCTGGATACCCGAAAAAAACAAAAAGTTTTTAATATTTAATTTAAACAGAATCGGTCGAAGTGGCGGTGCTTGGGGACGGCCTATGTCCACCAGTGGACGTCTTTCGGCTGGAATGATAATGATGATGAATTTATTTTAAACTAGCAACCCCCTCCTATTTCGCACGGTTCTTAACGACTTGACAAAACATCGAGATTTTTTAGTTATATGTAACTTTATATCGTATTATGCACATAAACCTTCCGGAATAAATAATCTAAACGATGGTGAAAACCTCATCAAAATCTGTTGCGTGGTTTAGAAGAACAACATGAACATACAGACAAACACGAAAAGCGACTTTTATTTATAATATGTTTAGAAGCAAATTACAATTTAAATATAATGAAACCTATTTGGATGATAGAAATGAAATTTAATGTCAAAAACACTTATTAAAAAATATCGAATTGCTACTATCGCATTTCGCTGCGTCGGCGACTCGTAGCTAGCCGTGCTCATCGATACGCTTTTTTGCAATATAAGTATACGATTTGTAGCACAGTTATTATTTTAACGATTCAATTAAATTACTAATAACAAAGCTAAATAATAATAATGAACAAAACAGAAGTAAAATTGGGTATACAAATAATTGTGAACTTGATTTCTTCGTGTTACAAATCAACATTACTTTAAGTACTGAACCCTAAAATATTATTAATTCATTATATCGAGATATATAAATAACAACAGAACGCCTTTGTCTTCAGTTCACTAGTTAGCATCTTTATTCTTGTGCAGTGACATCAGTTTCCATCCATCCTATCAAGCAGTCAGAAAAGACAGACAAGTCAGACCTTCTGGTTTAATAACTGGAGGGAGGATCCAAGGAAGTTGTTACAGCAGCCAGGCATCGTTCTTCATAACTTGAAAAATACCAGCAGGCGTACCTAAATTTTGCATACTTGAGTGATTATAAGGTAACGATTTTAATATCACATGTTTGAAAGAGCCAAGCAAATTATTAGATTGTCCTGTATGTAATGTGTAGTTTGAAATTGCTTGATCTTGTCCTTTTTTTTTTTTTTTTTTTTTTTTTTTTTTTTTCCGTTATATCAGTAAACACTATTACTATTTCGTTTGAACTAGTACCATGGCCCACCCCCGATTACATGGGACTTAAATATAACTACCAGTTATGTTTAGGTGTTTGTTGAGGTATACCTGTGCCTAATCCTTCGGGGAAACAAGGCGTGATATGTTATGTGTTATAGTATTTTTAACTCACGAAGTTACGCGCGCTTTACTTGTGGTTACCAAGTGTACAAACACGCTGTGAATGTGTGTGTAAGCGCAAGAGCTCTCGCGGTACCGTCCGAGACAATGGCGAAGTCGGAAGTATGTGAGGGTGTGTGCGTGTGTGTTATGTGCAGATGCTATTCGTCTTCACGCACACATTCACAGGATGTTTGTACACATGGTTACCACAAGTAAAGCGCGCGTCGTTTCGTGAGATAAATATACTGTAGATAGTACCATGTAGGATACCCAAGACATTTTCAATTTATTTATTTGTGTAAACATTAAAGACTAAGTAATGTATTTATTTTATTTTTGATTTGTTATTTCACTATACGCTGCACCGGTTGACGTCATCACGTCAGCGCCGACTGTCGCTAAAAATCAGCGTTGAAGCTCTGTCTCGCATGGGGTCGCAGCATTTGAGCTGAGCGATGGCCATTTTGCGTGGATGTGACGCATATTTTCCCCCAATTTGTTATTTACGTGTTTTTTATTATCTTTCTTTGCGTCATGTTTACCGCAAATAAACGTATTTTCTTTCTTTTTCTTTATTCATAAACTAATAAAACCATTCTCTTCCTCTTCAGATAAAGCCCATTCGCCATGCCTGCCATTCATCTACTCAGAATATTCTGTAAGACATACGTTCTACGAGCAATTATAGCATTTGTAATAACTACCTTCATATGTGTATCAGTAGGATATAATTGTAATGTCGGTAAAGATAAACTATTAGATGTAGAACGTTGTCTGTGGACTTTGTTGCACTGTATTGTATTTCAAAATGTTTACCACTTGGTTATTATATAGCAATTTATATATATAATTATAATTTATATATTTTCATTAAAAAATGTGTAAATATTAAAGTTTTTTTTTTTGTGTTTCAATGTTTACTCTATCTAAACTGTAAGCTCTAATCTGCACTGGGAGTCTACTCACTAAGCAGGAAATCTATAGTTTCGGGTGAAGTTACGGGCGCTTCCTACTTCGTACCATGGACAGTACTTGGTCAACCGAGCTAGCTCTGCTTGGGTGAAAATAGATAAACATGTCGTCCAGGTATACAAACGTTGTATCACATGCCCATCGAACATCGTAACTTTCATCACAATCGTTAGAGCGGTTTTCGAGAACGCGATTACAAATATTTTTATAAAAATATTACTTATTTTATAGTATATATGTCACGGCTAAAACCCCAAGTGCGGGTACACCTAGTTTTAGCCGGCTACAACTAGGTGCGGCCGGTAGCAGTTGGTTAAATCTAGTTGTAGCAAATGAAAATGGCTGAAAGGTAGGTTAGGTTAGGTTAGAACTGTGACCACATAACACACCTCACGAGCCGAGCGAGCGAAGCGAGCGGTGCCGCGGCAGCGGCCGGCGATTGCCAGGGTCCATTTAGGCAAGTTTAACTAATTGTTACGGGCCGCACCTAGTTTTAGCCGGCTAAAACTAGGTGTAGCCGCATTTCGGGTATTAGCCGTAACATATATATATATGAATAGTTCGGGGCTTGGTCTAAAAATGATTGACAATATAATTTGATAGGTGTCCCTACTCCCGTTAAGTATATCTAATGCCCGTCCGAAAAATTGAATTTGTCACGTCTTGTTTTGACGGATCAACTACTTTCGGACGGGATACACATAAATATACCCGTACACATAGATAATACATATTATTATACGTTAATTCTAAATAATACATCTATGGACCCGTATCTTCGTTGGATTTAGAGAGTACTCCCGTTTGGCAACGGGTTACTCCCGGTTGGCAACGTTCCCGTTTGGCAACGCTACGTATATACGTACATTGGTTATGTTTGTAGATATTACGTACCTGAGCACACCTTAAAGTACAGTCAGAGTAAAAAGATCTAGTGTACCGAATTTATTTAAGCGATATTTGCTATGTTCAGTTCTAATTTTATATTTTCGACTTGTTTGTATGGTCACAAATAGATGGCACATTTGGAATGAATAAAGAAGTTTCCCTATATTATATTCTAGTAACGTATGTTATTGATTTTGCTTTTCTTAGTTTAAACAATTACTAATCATATTATATTATATTTTTATACAGGGTGGCAGGGCGTCTAAAAAAAAATCTACTGTTCTATACATTTTGACCGCGTAGGTATACAGCAGTTTTTTTTTTAAACCGACGAAATATTTCAACGCAATGGTGTTCAGAATCATGTACTAAATCCATGGTAACAGTTTTCGCGTCGATATCCCTGCCACCCTCTATGATACATAAAAAAATCACTACAAAAAATAAATAATTAAATAGGTATACATACTTTTTTAATTTCAAACAAATATTTACATTCCTTAAAAAAATGTCTTAACGTACTGACTATACCTGTTGCACACGATACATCGCTATAGCACGGTAATATTATTATACAGTAGTGTAACTCGGCCGCATGATAGAAATAAATACCTACAGCCGCGCGGTACGTAAACATGCGTTAGGGATGCCCGTCTCCAGCATTTTAATTACATTTGCCTACTTTCTGTTTCTATTTAGTTTAGTGATTGTAAATATCCTTTTTATATAAATAAATTAAATACTTTGTATATTGAATAAGAAGTGTTCAATAAAAATGCGTGTTGTTTTTTGATTGGTAGATTTAATTTTAAAAAACAGTTTTTGTTTGAAAAACAAATCCGGCTTATAAATTTGCGACCGAAAAATATTTTCGCCTCGACTGAGTCGTACGAAATGCTTTACTGTTAAATTTTAAAGTATAATAAATCCGCATTCCTATATACAGTTTAATTAACAATTGTTTTGGGAAATATAGTATAGTATTATTCATACACACAGATAATAAACAAATATTATTAATAATAAAATACCACGTCTTTACTTTGAATTGTGCAAACTAACAAAACACACATGCACCGAAGTTTTAACACAAGCGTAAGTAGGTAGGTACCGATCGTATCATGATTCATTCAGAACCGCATATAACTACCTATTTCACTCGTCTCAATAACTTTCCGTTACTCTATTCGCTTTATTTATTAATCCAAACACCTTTTTTTTCGTGAGATAAAAGGAAATACTTATCCATAAAGACACACATTATGTACCTACCTACTAGTAAGTACAATTATTTTATAGTCTTAACTTTCAGTTTCCAGGTAATTTAAAAAAACATGTCTGGATGCGTTATTGACGAATTCATACAACCAAAAACAGCACAATATTTCCTACTCGTCATATTAACTGATTTTTAGAGAAAAAATCGCGCGGTAATCGTTAAAAAAACAACACACCGTCCGTTTGACACTGCGGTACAGCCGTGACTGTCTGCGCCCCGAGCGCACCACAAGATCCAGGCGCGTAGGTATAGCTCGCGTTTCGTCCGTTTGTATGAAGTTGGAGTACTGTATTATAATATTACCGTGGCTATAGGTAAATATAAGTAGCGTTGCCAAATAGGAGTAACCCTGTCAAACCCCTGGAATTTGATTGAAACATGAATTTTATAAGAATCCATGTTTTCTATTCTATAATATTCTTCTAGAGTATTCTATTCTATTGTAAGTACCCTGTAATGGTACTTACAATAGAATAGAATACTCTCTTTTTTTTGTCAATGGACTGTGGTTTAGTCAGGACTAAACCACAGTCCATTGACAAAAAAAAAAGAACACACTTACATGATTGTAAGTGTGATTGGGGTGATAGTGATTTTGAAGGAAATTCATAAACCATTGCGTCATATGTTTGAAAAATTCGTCTTCTCGTCAACATTGTTGCATTGTCAAAATGAAAGGCATTGCAGGCATTGTAGGTGTAGCAATTGCACAAAGGGGGCTAATTATGATAGTACTTAGCAGTGGGTTAAACAAACCCGTCAATGATAACGCTGAAGAAATGATACATAGAGAAGGCTCCCTAAATTGTATGTTAATTTGCATTAATATCAGAGAAACAGTCACGCATTAAGGCTCTTTCAAACAGGCGCGACACGCGACGCGACACAAAGACACCGCTCGTCGCGCGACGAGCGGTGTCTTTGTGTCGCGTCGCGTGTCGCGCCTGTTTGAAAGAGCCTTTAGACGCATACAATCATAATGGAACTTTAGTATAAGATTTATTGGATCTTTATATTTCCATGTACAAGAAAATTACGTAATTGTAACATTTTCGCTCGATTCATTTTATATTTTAAATCATATATTTTTTTAAAGTTTATTTTAATAAAATGAAGATTTTTCGGCTTTTATGTCTAAAATAAGTATACACAGTAAGACAGTGTAGTTTATTATCCAGCCAAAAGATATTTTTTTCTCTAGATCAATTATTACTTTAGTTATAAACGAAATAAGAATTGAGACTTACGCCATTTAGTTCCGTGCTCGAACACAATCAAAGAGCGCACACAATATTCAACTTTATTACTAATGTGTTAGCGTTTAGTACATAATGGAGTGGCGGGGTGCATGGGGCGGAGCTTGCGTGGAAATTGTCTCTAGAGTGCGTGAGATGATTAAATTCTAGAGTAAAAACATTTTATACAACCCACACTGTTTGTTAGGTACACGATTTATGTTATACAAAGTGTCTGATTCGGATTTATTCATCTAACACACAATAAAATACTAGATCATGTACAATCATAATAATAGATTTTTACCTACTTCGATCGCGCCTGTCCCTATTCCCTAAGACTGTTGGCTTTTCGCCAATACTTATGTGCCAGTACCCTAAAAATTTTATTTGACCTTTATAGCTTCGAAATGAAACTAAGAAAGTAAAATAAGAATTGTACTTAACCCTGTTCGCTTGACTGTCTGTCTATATCGTCGCCTTGCAATGAAAACCTCGTGATTGCAATATATCTAACAGGGGATGTTACACAACAAATTTTTTATTTGCCATCGATATGCTAAGAAGAAAAAGAGAAAAATAAAAAATGGCCGTCATTGACGTTATCCGAGGTTCATTATCATCAACAGAAGGCGTTAGAACCATCTTTGAGTTTTGCACGTTTGTTCTAAATATGCATTACAAGATTTTCTACACAAGAAATAAATCAAAAGAAAATGAATACTTTACGAGGTTTTCACTGCACGGCGACAATGTGTAACAATTCAATACAATGGTGTTATGTTTTTGACCCAGCTGAGTCAGAACCAAGTAGTTGAGTTATAAGAAGGGTAAGGCTTCTCAGACCAAATAAAAAACCAAGGCAGAGCGCTGCGAACAATAAAGTGAAGCATGCCAAAACACCTCCGCTCTGTGCATACACGCTCACACGCACACATTTACAATTAAACTACAATCAAACTACATCTCACTAACACACGTAACCCGGCTTCAGGTTACTGTTGACAGCGCTATGTTTTGGTTTTTTATTTGGTCTGAGGGCTTACCCTAACAGCAGCCTAACAGGCTAACAGGTTCCTTCTGACGGACTTCATTATCTGCAAGAAATTAATGATCTTTTCTTATTATACATACATACGTAAACTCACGCCTTCTTCCCATGGGGGTAGGCAGAAACTACAGAACGCCACCTGCTACGATCCTTACATACTCCTTTTGCCTCGTTTACGTTCATACATCTGGTCATACACGCCCGCCGGTTGCGAGTACTACGCACCTGGCCTTTCTGAAGAACATCACCAATAAGGTCAGTATATGTCCTTCTAGGGCGTCCCCGACCGGCCTTTACCTTCACATCAGCCTTGTAAATACATTTTGTTAGTCGTCTTTCATTCATCCTCTCAACATGTCCAAACCATCTCAGCATACCCTTTTCAATTTTTGTCACGCGAAAACATCTTCTTCTTATACTATAAATGCGAAAGTAACTCTGTCTGTTTGTTTGTCTGTCTGTTACCTTTTAAGGATTTATATGATTTATCCTGGTAGTGCGTTCCTGAGGGATAATTTCCGACCTCAAAACATGCGGGCAATACATCATTTTCACTCTCGTTTTCGAAATATAAGAAGGTTGCTGAATGGTACTATAATAAAAACAGTTAAGGCTCGTACAGACCAGCGTGATATCGCGGGCGCGATACGGGTCGCGCTGCCTGTCGCGCCCGCGATATCGCGCTGTTCTGTACGAGCCTTTACTTGTTGTAAGTGACTGACTAACATAAGCCGCTGTCTCCTACTCAAAATCTATATAATATATAATATCTATATTTATTTATAATTTATGTACACAGTAAAATACATATAGATAAGAGAGAGAAATCAGCTGTTCCCTCCATTTATATTCGCATAACTCGTCAAAATGTAGGGAACAACTGACTTTTTTTTTCGCGATTTCAGGTTTGGTCCCATGGTAAAAGTTTTAAGCAGAATAGTTTGTTTGAACAAGCTAATCTTCGAAATTACAATTGAAATTGCGATCGGATTAGACACATTATTTTTGTATGTGATAGCCCAATTCTTGAGGAAGGTTATAGGCTATTTAGCATCACGCTATGACCCTTAGGAGCCGAAGAACAATAAAAAGTGTTAGAAAAAACGCTAAGTGAAAACGAAGTATGTAATAGCTCGGGCGGACCATACGATGCGACGCGGCCGAAGTCGCGGGCAGAAGCTAGTGAAAACATTAAATTCTAAAAAAATGTTTAAAATCCACCCGGACTATGAGACATGAAGTTCGTGTCAAACTTTATGGCGGCTCTAAAGTGCGTTACTTGCTGCGCAGTTTCCCACCCCTCAACCTGTCACATGAATTTGTTACTACGCAGTGACTCGCCTCATGTTCTGAGCTGCCATAAAGTTTGAATCGGGCTGTTGCATTTGGGTAAAGGCTCGTATAGAACAGCGCGATATCGCGGGCGTGACAGGCAGCGCGACCCGTGTCGCGCCAGCGATATCGCGCTGGTCTGTACGAGCCTTTATGCTCACAATCATTATTATTTTATTGTAAAAAACTAATAATAATTACAAACGGTTTATTACCTACCTATATGCAAATAGAAGAAGTGAGATTTCAGCCATTACCGGAACTAAGCGGCTGCTAGCGCTGATGGCTTTTTGCGCTCAAATTCAGCGGCCTGTGGTTTTATATGCCGCTGAGTCTCTGGTTTACTGCGACAGTCAAAATGTACTTATTTATTGCACAGCAGGTGTAATGGCTGGACACAGCGGCTTTATGCCCATTGACAAATAATGGATGTCTGGACACAATAATAATATTGTACTTAATCCTATTATCATACTAGCCGTTATTGTCCACTACTGAATATGGACGATAATATAGATTGTCATTAAAGCAAACTGTGTATTGGCACAGTATAATAAAGTATTACATCTCAGCAGTAACCTTGGAATAATTACCTACGCCCCTCGGTAGATAAACCTTCCGAATCTTTGCGTAACTGACGCGCACTCCATACTCAACGTACAGTATTTCTATCTTTTTAATGTCCCTCGGAATACTTCGTGTTTCGTCAGTCGTCGGATTACTATCAGTTGCCCGTTTGCACTTGGTGTAGATCGGATGCTCTCAATCGACTTGGTAGTATAAAGAGTTGTTAATACTCTTTTAACTTAATGTAATTAAAAAATGGGATGGTTTTTAAAAAAGCAAGGAAAGCTGCTAAAGTTGCAGGTACGACAGATATGTAAATGGTTTTACAGCTCTATAAAGCTCACATGGAAATCCAAACATAACAACAATAAAGTACGTACCATTTTTAGATTTAAAGTTTTATAAGTTTTTTTTATTATCTTTTTTTTTTGTTTAATAACCTTAATTTGTCTCATTTTGTAGCTTGCTGTAATGATTACTATATACATAATATTTAACACGTGCTATTATTAAGACAACCATTTATGACGGGATCGGAACTGTTTCTCCTAAACAAAGGTTATTTTGTAACCTATCTAGATCCACTAATTAGATTAAAAAACTTTATGCTTGTGCTTTATATATTACCTTGCCATGTACTTTAGTCCTAGTTAAACAATAAATTTTTACACCTATTATAATTATACTTAGTTCTGAATTCAAATTATTATACATGATTAATTTAATAATTGATGGACATGAGAAAATTAGCATTCGTTTGTATCCGGAAATGCGATGATTCCCGAGGGACATTAAGAAAAGAAAAATAAAAATACTGTACTGATATAGACTGGGATTTCGAAGCGCGATCATTTATACTCTGGTATACGATTTGAAAGAATATTACCATAATAAATTTTAATTATAATTTTTAATTATAGTGTATACAGGGATAATCGTCAGTTGGTGCCTCAATACTTAAAAACATCTAATAGGCCTCTGCGCGTTGGCTTCGGCTCCTCGTACACCTTCACAAAGGTCCGGGACCCCAGGGTCCCGAGAAATGTCAAAGGCCAATGATAGATATACAGCAACTCTGAAAAGTTATTAAAACTAAACATATGTAATGATAGACATAATATTTAAGTCTCGTGCAGACTGGCGCGACGCGACAGCGCGACGCGACTCTATGGCTGTTTCCTCATTGGTCGGTGCGGTATCGTTTCGGTACACCGAAGCAATACCGCACTGCTTTAATTTTTCCTTATTGGTCGGTAAGCAACGGTGCGGTATAGTATGCTTTTCATACCGAAACGATACCGCACTGCTTTCAGTTATGGACCTGACGTTATGATTTCGGTATAATTTATGCAGTACCGCTTAATTAATTGAAATATATAGGCGCTCGGTAAGCTTTCGGTACCGAGTATACGAATGCTGTAAGACGCGTGACGTGAGCGGGTATCTCACTGTTGTTTCTACACTGAATGTTTCTATCGAAACGCAGTAAACCGAAACGATCCCGTCCAGCTCCCGCGTATACCGTGCCAATCAGGAAACGCTCATTGAAATATAGGCGCTCGGTAAGCTTTCGGTACCGAGTATATCGAGCATGCTGATCCCGCACCGCACCGAAAAAATATTTAAAAATAACCCCCTATTTAAATATTAAATAACTAGCACAAATAAACAAACAAACTCATTTTCACATTTATAATAATGGTAAGGACTACCTGCGCCCCGCGGTTTCACCCGCATTAGTCTCGATCCCGTGGAAATATCGGGATAAAAAGTATTCTAATACTTAACCCAGGTCATGGTCTACCCATGTGCCAAATTTCATCCAAATCTGTTCAGCCGTTTTAGCGTGAAAGCGTAACGAATAGACAAACAAACAAACGCACTTTCGCATTTATAATATTTTTAACCGACTACAAAAAAAGAAGGAGGTTTTCAGATCGTCGGTTTTTTTAAAATGTATGTTCCCTGATTACTCGAAGGCGGCTGTACCGATTTAAAAATTGTTTTTTGTTTGAAAGGGTATACGTTACAATCTGATGTTGGGATCTTGGAGAAATCGAGGGAACTCTTCGAATATTATAGGCACACTTATAGTGATTTGGGTATTTTTTATAATAACTCGTGCATTTGCTCTCGAAAAGCACCATTTGGTAAAGTGGAACCGATGATGAAGGACACAGATGACCACCGGAAATACTCAAAAATATGCATTTCACGGGTTGCGATTCCATTACTGGTGGTGAGCAATTGATGCTCATCACGATTAATATGGTCCAGTAGAGCTGATGGTGAAGAACCTGGAGAACTACTCAACAATTTTTGTAAAAGGTGATGAGCAGTTAACATTAGGCCATGGTAGCTTAGATAAATTACAAATCAACCCACTAAAAAGTGAAAAATAATTTTAACTTCGGAAGTCGGTGGCAAAAAACTTAAATACTGATCCAAAAACTATTACGAAATTAAAGTTATTTTTCACTTTGTACTTTGGAAGTCGGTTGTATTTTTGGTATTTTTTTTATAGTTTAATATTATAGTTAGGATATGTATTTAATAAATATAGAGTACGCCACTAATTATTGTTTTAATTACAGCTGATGCTAAAGATACTTCACTACGCTTTTAACGATGACGTCACCGCTAAATTTCGCCTATTATATTACCTATTTTTAACGGTTTTTATTTTTTTTAAATCGCTTCTCATAAAATATCAATGTTACTCAACCGAAACAATTTCGCAGATTCGGAGACCACAGGCCTTTTCCAATAAGATCTAATTTACCGCCTAGCTATGTCCTATCCTTTCTTTTATCTATGGTCTTATCCTACTTTACCAGACTATAGTTGACGCGGTTTAGCATGGCAATAACGGTCATTGGCCTTTCTCTAATATCTCTCCGTAGGAACTCAAACAATATACTATGTATGGTTTTTCGTTCTTAGAACATGTTGAAGATCACAATAGTTATTGACTGATTCATGACGCTAACGGACTTAATTTCAGTTTTTGAAATAAAATTTCTAGAAAATGTAGGTGGGTCAATGACCGCTATTGCCACGTGACAACTATAATTAAACAACTTGAGATGTTCATTACATAATTATAATAGTTACGTAAGTAGTTCTATTAATTCCTCAACTATGCCGTGTTAACTCACCACAACAATTAAACGTGGTTTAATTACAGTTACTACTATGTTGGTTGTCTGAAAAGTCAACAACCCTTTAGATAACAACTAAACTAGTCTTGCGTCTCTAAATTAAGACCGAGATCTATAAACGTTACTTGGCTCACGTTTTGAGGTAGACATGATCACGGCCCTATATTGCACTTAGATATAGTTTTACAGTTGTCACAGGACTAACGCTTAGCCAAAGTACAAGCATAGTAACGTTTATAGATCTCACCTTAAAGTCTCAACACTCTCTAGTAACCTATCTCCGGTTTATATTAAGGCATGTAAAAGAAGCGACTGCTTCGTTGGTCTAGTGGTCGCTACTGCTGAGCATGAGGTCCTGGGTTTGATTCCCAGGTCGGGCAAAGTGTTATTGCGTTTTTCTATCTGAAATTTCTCAGTAGCAGCCTGGAGTCTGGATTTGTGCCCGGTTGATGGCAATAGCCTCGCCCCCTATTACATGGGACTTAAAACATAACTGGCGAAATGTGGGTGAACCTGCTATAGGGACACCTCTGCCCAACCCTTCGGGGAAACAAGGCGTGATGTTATGTGTAAAAGAAGCGACCTGAGTCGTGGCTGGGTATCACATCAGATACTTAGATTCATCAGACGTCTTCTTGAGAAAGGTTTATTAGAATGGGATGCCTTGCGAAGTGTACACCATCAAGGCAAAATATTGAAAACAATACGTTAAAGTTAATTTTGCCAGTACCCAACCTACAGACATCGTGTTAATACCCTTCAGCCCCATAAATGGATTACATAATTCTATAATTATATTTTAATATATTTCACTAATCATTTTTTTTTTTCTTTATCTTTCTATCCGTGACATCACTGTGGGCCCTTTCAGAATACCAGCGATGAGACATTTGTTTTTAAATGTCACTGCATATGCTGAAATAGGAGCCTTTTGGCCTCGTACAGGACTTTCTGCTTTTTTTTTAATGATTGTTTTTTAGTTTGATTTGGCATTTCTTGTACGAGTCTCAATAAATACTTTTTCTTTCTTTCTTTCCATATTTATTTACCTCGTAAATAATATCCCTGTGGTCAAATTTCTGTCCCGATTTTTTTAGTTACAGCAAAAAAAAGCATCGTCCGCCTCGTTGGTCTAATAGTTGCAAGCGCTACTGCTGAGCATGAGGTTCTGGGTTCGATTCCCAGGTTGAGCAAATTGTAATTTGATTTTTTTCATCTGAAATTGCTTAGTAGCAGGTCGGAGTCTGGATTTGTGACAATAGGCTCGCCGCCTATTACATGAGACTTTAAAATAACTAGCGAAATGTGGGTGTATTATAGGTACACCTCTGGCTAACCCTTCGGAGAATTCTAGCTTCGTGTTATAAATCTAAACTACAAACAAATATTTCTCTTCATTTTATATAAAATGAAGAGAAATATTTGTTTGTTTGTTACACTTTCACGCTAAAACGGCTGAACGGATTTGGATGAAATTTGGCACATGGGTAAATCATGACCCGGGTTAGGAAATAGAATACTTTTAATCCCGATATTCTCTCGGGATCGAGATTTATATGGTTGAAACTGCGGGGCGAAGCTAGTGTTAGATATGTTTCTACTAAGCATAGCACTCCCCTCATTATCTACTAAGGGCTAATATCTATTAGCTGTTCACCACAGTCTTAATCAATTATCTAATTAATCGGACAAATCCCTAGTCGAGCACGGCCAACGATCAAAAGGTATTAACTGTATCTTAGTTAGCGTCCACTTCGCATTGTACGATCTACTTAACAGTAGGTATAGAGGAAAATGCCTGAAATAACCTCCGTGCCTTGAATGTGTGTGACAAGCTTTAGTCCACTGATGTGGTCGTAATAGGAAAATATCTTGTACAAAAGAAACTCTATATCTTATTAAAAGAGCAATATGAGATATGTTATATGTATTTGTAATCACATTCTCGAAAACAAGTCTAACGATTTTGATGAAAGTTGCAATATGGGGGTTTACGGGGGTGAAAAATCGACCTAGCTAGGTCTTATATCTGGGAAAATTCGTTTTCTCGATTTGCATCTGAGCACAGCTCGGTCACCAGATAAAATTTAAAAAATACAAAATCCTATTTTTTATTACTAGTCAAAACATAAGTAGGTAAAGTACAGTCATATACAGGGTCGAATTAAAATAACTAGCGAAACTCTGCAGACATGATGGGTATATCTTAACATGATATAGCAAAAAATAAAATAATTTAATGTTGTTTTTTGGGTCGTCCAACACACTGTAGTTAAATAACCAGTTTAAAAAACCTGTTATTTTTTCTGTGTAAACGTCAAAGACGTGATGGGTCTCGATATTATCTAAACACGAAAAAACAAAAAAAAAGAAAGAAGTGATAGACATACTTCAAGTAACAACAATATTCGATGTCGTTGACCCCAAAAAAAAATCATCAAATCTCTTTTATTTTTATTTTTCTTCGGACTATTATGTCCACGTAATAAACTTACGTATACATTTTACGGACACTTCTATTTTCCGAAGGATTGAATAGTTAGTATACTCTTAGGTTCAGGTTGTTTTGCGTCTAACCTCGGTTTCCTTTATAGTAATTGAGTTCCAAGGTGTAGGAAATTGAAATTATGCTGTTAAAGCCATGCTGGGATCTGGTTTTGAATTGTATCGTCATGTTTGCATGAGCGTTTGCAAAGTACCCTTTAATTTGTCTAAACAATAGCTTGTTGCTGAATCGCTTACCTAATGATTTACAAATGTTTACGCAGAATTTTTTAATCTGTTCAATATTTGGAAGACTACATTAATGAACATTCTTTTTTTATTTTAGAAACAAAAGCGTGACCTATAAATTTTTATGACGCATTGGCACTCTTGTTCTGTTCTGACTGGTAAATATTTAGGTTATTACCCAAATTACCCGCGATAAACAAAAAATGTTCCCATTTTTTCAATGGAGAAATATCAATCTGTTATCATCTCTATCATCTTCAAGTACTTATAATCCTAAAGTTAGACATCATAACCTCAATTTCGGGAAATAAAATTAATTTCGCAAAATCACAAATTCGTAGCAGTGCGTAATAAAATGTCATTCACACTTAGAAAAATTTGCTACATTTCATATTTAGATGTTCCATTAGTTGCAGCAAATAGGTATTAAATTATAAATATAGCAAGCAAGCATAATAATCTATAAGTTATTTGTCGAATTGTTTACTAGTTGATGCCACTGTTGTTGTATGTAAACTTTTTCACATACATTCTCCCCCCTCACTACCCCTTGCAAAAATTCGCCCTCTATCAAATTTGCCTAGCCTTTTCCCAACTATGTTGGGGTCGATTTTCAGTCTAACTTGGTGCAGCTGAATAGCAATATTTTACATGGAGCGAAACAACCCAGTCACCGGGTAACACGATACCCCTTGGTAAGACTGGTTGTCAGACTTTTGGGCTTCTAACTACCCTAAAAGTGGATGTTCACCCTTCCACGAACCGACCGCGGCAAGCGTAGCTTAACTTACGATCGACCCGTGCGGCTGTTTTCACTTAGCCACGACCATGTTTAATAAATATTACCCAGTAGTTTAGGTTAACAAATGTTATTAATTAATAATAAAAAATATGTGCCATCGTAAAAAAATCTCAAGAAATTATCCCTTACGATCCTTTCACCTGATAAAAATAAAAAAAATATTTTCGTTACCGACTTTTTCCTAATGATCTGGTGTTGCCATCAACATTGCGGTAGCGCACGTGTTGTCAAAAGCCTCTTGGTATCATCCCAGCGTCTTCGGGTTTGACAAGAGGTCCTTCGGGCCGCCTTGATCTCTCGAGAGTCACTCCCGCACTCCCGGTGTCAATAATAACGTCGTCAGAAGTGCGAGCCCTGCCGGCTCTTGGGAAAATTTGCGAATAAGTGTCCGCTTTGTTATAAGCTTCGGAAAGTGTAAAGTTTGATACTTTACACGTTTTGCCGACCTATTTTATGATTTTGAGGGTATTTCGCTGTCCCATCATTGCTGTCTTTCGGTTTGAAGGGGGATGTAAGCGAAATTACAAGCAAGTGAAATTTTCCAATTACGTCTAAGGCAAAGATTTAAATCGTAAGATTAGCCCACACCGTACGTATGTCAAGAAAAAAGTATCCATACTGAGAAGAGTGACACATTCCGTATAAGGCGTTTCCATTGCGATTGCGATATTGCGTGTGCCAGAGGTTTCAAAACGAAACAGAAACGTGACCATCTATCGACGCGGTAGGGTGAATCTAACGATTTAAATCTTTGGTTTAAGGTCAGCAATGCATCGAAATGCCCTGGGTTTTGTATGAGCGGTCTGTTCAGTGTGCAGACCGTCTACATGCACCGTTCACCTTCCAACAATCGTCATTAAAACCGCATTAAAAAATTACCTACTTTTTCTTGTGAGCGAGTAACCATATGAAAGTAATATTTAGTAAAGATCTCGCTATCGACCTATCAATAGACACTAATATCCGTACAATCGGTACATGAAAATTTACTTTGGTTTCGTCATTTTCAACAAACATAAAACGATAAACAATAAAGTTAAAGTATGTGTAAAACTACATGTAAGTAGATTTAATCTAAAAAAGATAGACACTGCAAATAAGGTTTACAGATTTTCAGATTCAGATTAAGTTTTTAATGCCTAAAAGGAATGCACCCATAAAGATACCTATCATCGGTTTTTGTCATTAGGAAAAACTAAAAAATCTCTAAATTTAAATACGTCTCGTGGTCGAGCTTTACAATAAACTTGCCCCTGACATATACATTATGAAAAAATCACATATCGCGCTGGTTATTTTTAGCGTAAACGTAATGCCGGTAGCCCTCCCAGAGGGTTCACTTCCAATATGTACGGTGGCATGGCGTATGAGTTCTATGAAACGAGAGTGTAGTCGAAAGTGTTAAATGTAGCTACACTTTGATACGAATATGATTGAGAACCTGCTCCTTTCCAAGACCCCGAAAGAAAGAAGTTAGTAACTACGTTTGAATCATACCTACATTACATTTAAAAACAAATTAATGCGATATTGGTACTCCATACTTTTACTATCGATTACTTTAATATTACTCAAATGAAGGCTCTCGCAAATAGGTGCGACGCGACTCTAATTAAACAATTTCTTAGAAAATTTCACGGTAGAATCTCAGACCAAATAAAAAACTAAGACAGAGCGCTGCGAACAATATAGTGAAGCATACCAAAACTACACCTCCGCTCTGTGCATACACGCTGACATGCACACATTTACAATCAAACTACACCTCAATAACACCATCCCTTCAACATGAAGTACTTACTTACCATAGTGAAAAGTGCTCGTTCACGTATTTGATTTATCTACGAAATGGAAGTTCAACTAAATAAAATGGAAGTAATCAAAGAAAAAGTTATGGAAATCTCAAAAAGTATGACATACTTTACCGATCACTTCGAGGGGTATGACGTAATATCTTCCTGTAACACGAATTTAGGAAATGTATATGTACGATATATTGACAAGAAAAATCGCTGGAAAAATTGTGGGGCGCAAATGACACTCGAAAGCCAAGCGCGGTATGTCAATTTCAAGAAGAATAAACAAAAATTGCCTTCTTTAATAGGTACCAGAGGTTCTTATCGCAAATTAAATCTTCATACCACCACACGGTAACAAATAAAAAAGCCGTTTTTTTATTACTGAAAGAATGAAAAATTTTCACATTTAGCCTAGTCATCAATTATAGATGTGGTTGTGTAGAATAAAAATAAAACAAAGGTGAATTTCAAGCCAAAGGACGAACTACCACTGAATTTTCCCTTACGAAGACGAGTCTAAGCGTCGCAGTGCAATTCGAGCGTTGACGGGACGCGGCCGCGCGCACTTCGCTCCCCGCCATACGCACGCTCCTCGCAAACTTGTAAACTTATCGAAAAAATAAAATAATTACAAACATAAAACGATAAATACAAGGTGAACAGTGAGTGCCAGTGATTGTTCTTGAGTAGTTTCCTGACAACCAGTGCCACGAGGATTTAACGTCTTGAGGTAACAATTGTTTATCTAATTCTTATCAGTCTTGTATATCACCATATGAAGCATCCAACTATCGAATCACTCTTGTTATCGAGTGACCCCGGCCGCGAGATGTTTGTTCAATTTGTTAATACCACGATTTATAGCCACATCACTTTAGGACGTGCGAAAATTTTCTTTATATAAGCTCTAATCACTTGTTTAATCTATACTGTTAAGTAGATAATACTATTTTGTTTGCATTGTATTAAAACAATGGGTTATTGCGTTTATAAATGCACACGGTAGTGAGGCGCCAGATAAACAATAAATTTAATTAGATTGCTTTACACACTTATAACATTTAGCATTATCATTTTGATAACAATGTATCGTAACAATTGATGATCGTATGAAGTATGACAGAGCAAATCATCTATGACTGAATTCATCAATGAAAATTTTCTTCATATATGCACATACGCATCAAATGCTACGCATTATTTTGATGACACTTCTAATTACGGAACATACGCGTTTCTATATAAGATAGTAATAATACATCGCAGAAAAGTAAATAGCAGTAACAGCACCAATATTTAATATCTAACCACAAATAAATATGACAAACTTTAGTAAATTGAGTCAAACTTGTCGGGATACTTATTGAAGAGGACTTACTGGATAAAACTACTTAGTCTTAACTTTTAATGAAAAAGTTATGCTGTGAGATAAATGGGTTATTTAATTGAATGATTCTGAACTGCATGGTGGTTTACTTACGGCTATTGGAAAGAAAACATTGCCCAAAAAAAGAAGACTATAACAAAAACATTAAAGCTACCTTGCGAATATAACAAACATTGAATTGACAATGATGACAATATTTTAAGCCTTAATTGGGTAGTGATATAGTGGCCATAGTGGCCAACCTAGGCCATATCTATATCGGCACAGAATAGACCATCTCATCTGAGTGACGTCTATAACCCAAAGCATTTGCCATTTCTGCCAAAAATGGTGATTATAACAATAACCACTGAAGGTCATTCATTGTAGCTTGCCTGAATAATTTGACAGGCCCATATCAAGTTGTCGTCACTTATAGGAAGATGAAGATGTTAAAATTAATGTTGTATTGAAATGAATAGTACTTGGCCTTATAAGGGCAAGCGGGTAAATACGGTTTTATAGTTTATTTTAGAAGATATTAGGTTCAATGACGCATTGATGATCCAAAAGGGACATCCTTATTATGTTTAGTGTCCAATACTTTAATATCAGCACTGCTGGATGCTGCAGCAAGTCTATATGTGGAGGTAATCACTAACCATTGAATGGGATTGTTTTGACATGTTGACACGTTCGCGCGCTTCGCCCTTTTTTGGGTGGGGAATTATCAAATAACTTCTCCCGCTCTGGGTGGAGGTGACTCTTACTGATTAAAACCCGCCCGTGTTCCTTCCTTTGCCTATATTGCCAGGGGCCACGGTAACCCTTTCGGAAAAAGCGCTTTGCCTGCGAATTCGTCCGCGTCGATTTGGCATATTCCCATACAAACTTCACCACTTCATTCTACCCCATTACACAGCTAGATACATCCTTCTTCAAGGTTCAAGCTAACTCTATCTAATGCAATACAATATTAGCATGCATAAATGCAAAACTTCAGCCTGAACTCACAATTTCCACAATTGCACTTTACTATTAACTAGTAATATCAACGTTGTTTACAAACCACTTCACTTATCGAGTAATTTTATTAGGAATCTCTATCATTCTATTAAAACCTGATGTGTTCTACTAAAGATAGTAGCATGAGTAAGCAAGCGGAGACTACACTACACCGTAAAAATGGCTATAAAGCCAGGCTAGAGCTCGTTAACCCAAGTACTTCCCGACGATACAATAAAGTTACTTATTGAAATAACCACACCTTTCTTTAATACTGTCTCACTTTGTGGGGACGCTACTTTATTACCTAGTCAGATGGTCACTGGTGTGACTAATACAAGGGAGTGGATTGAAAATTGATATTAATACTTAATGTTAGCTTTAACGGCAATAGTCTTCAGTTTAGGTGATTGAATAGGTTTGTTTCTTATTGACGTTACTTTATTTAGGTGACACTATGATAACATAACATCATAATTATCACGCCTGGTTTCCTCGAAGGGCTAGGCAGAGCAGGTGTACCTACAGTAACACCCAAATTTCGCCAGTTTTATTCCTTCTTCTTCTTTTCGTGTGGTTGTTCACTAACATGGTGTCAATTTTAAAGCTGCCCATAGGCCTCTGATTTGGCTTCTTATGCCGTCGAGAAATATCTCGCAGCACGCGTAGCATGGCAACCTTAGAAATGGGTTTTTTACGGCTTTTGTCGACGGAAGAATAGACGAAATTACAGATTGTGATTGTTTATCTGTCATTTTGTCTATTCTTCCGTCGACAAAACCCGTTTCTATTGTGGTCATGCTAAGCGTGCTGGTATGCCGGTTTCGTCACAATGTTTTTCTTCACCGTTTGTGAAACAAGACCTATAGGTATCGAGTTCGAACCCAACGCACCTGACTTTTTGGATTCATGTGCGTATTGTATAATTATCACTTGCGATTAGGCTAGGCTATAGCTGCTACAGTTTTTTTTTTTGTTTAGTTTTGTTTTAGTCCTATGTAATAGGGAAAAAGTATACATTTGAAACAATCTCTGTGACTTCGTTTGGCATACAAACTTGAACCTCCTCATTAACTGGAATATCGGTGAATTCTTATTATTAGGGAGCACTTGAAAACCACAATAGACATTCAGTTGCGGTATACGTGTCAAGTTTCACGTTTGCAGGCTTTATAGGAGAAATATTTCGCATAATTATTAAGATTGGTATATTTTGTATGAATGGTTTAGCTGATTGTGAGAAACATGTCGGGAGGAAAAAAAAATCTATGGACGGTTAAAAAAGAACAGCAAAGAAACTATGGATGGAATTTGTAAAAGATGATATATATGGCTGGAACAGAGATAACGGCTGAATGATAGAGATGTATGTAAGAAATAATTATGATGATAGTAAATGGTATCTCGTTTATAATATCGATCTAGGTACGTCAATATCAAACCCATGTGTTTACACACAAACCTTTCGAAATAAACAGACATAACGGCAATATAAGTACATAAATGCATATCAATGCAACAATTTTAATGAGTTGACCACGCAACTCGGGTGAACGGTGAAGAAATAAACAACAGCTGATTATATTATCACTATAATAGATGTGAGAATGGAAACTAGGAAATGAATCATCTATGTAGTGTCGTAGTCAGCGGTAGTGTGTAGGCTGATTTTGTCCTATCAATTGCTTGCAATGCAATATTCATTTAAGCCGTTTAGATTCATCCTTACATGCATCATCTTCATGAGAGAGGGCGGGTGAAATTTGATTTCTTTTCTAGAGTACTACGCACTCTAAATGTGCTCCCTCACCAGGAGCATTGGCCTGTAATGTAACGTTACAAATTCGATTTTGAGCATTACGTTACAATACTGCCTCCATGACTGACGAGCATTCGCCTGTAATGTAACATTTCAGATTAAATGTTACAGATATTGCGCACTCTAATGCTCGATTTATTGGCTTTTGAGAACCAATGAAAGATAGTTATAATTTCTATGAAGATCGCTTAGTCCAGACGGAACACTAGCGTCCATACTATAATAAAGTTATGCACAATGTAAATACGTATGAAAGAGAAACACTCTCAAACTACTTAAGTGGGACCATAGAAATATAAATAACAGAGTGGGACCGATATATTTTGTTGTATTCCAACACGATTCTCCTTCCTCACTAATATAATGCTCGAATTGTATCATTCAGGTTGTGCACTGTATTGTTCAGTTCTCCTCTGTCACTGATGTAATGCTCGAATTTTATCATTTCAGGTTGCGCATTGTAATGCTCGGTTTTCCTCCCTCACTTATGTAACGTGAACGTTACATTACAGGCGAATGCTCCCGGCGAGGAAGTACCTTAAAAAAATAATGTTTTTATTAATAAACAAAGGTTGTGTACAACTTTAAAACTGATTCTGGTTTCGCTTAAGTGATTGAATAAAACCAGAATCATTCTGCCAGTCTTCTGATGTCAGGTTCCCTTTTGCGGACAACCTTTACAGTTTATGTGTTGTATGTACTTAGTTGAGCTACACGATTACTGACACAAGCGTTCACTGACTGGACAGGTCCTGTATGGTTATTTCTTCAAAAGACCCTTTCATACACTAATCTACATGGTCCTCAAATGATCATGATGATTATTAAAATATTACAGGCATTGCGCATTGTAATGCTCGGTTCTCCTCTCTCACTGATGTAGGTAATGCTCGAGTCTGAACGTTACATTACATTACAGATTAAATATAACAGACATTGCGCACTGTAGTGCTCGATTCTCCTCCGTCACTGATGTAATGCTAGGATTGTATCATTACAAGTTGCGCACTGTAATGCTCGGTTCTCCTCCCTCACTGATGTAATGCTCGACTCTGAACATTTTAGGCGAACGCTTCCTGTGAGGGAGCACTTCTAAAGGCAATATATCTCTGTATGTCTGATAGTACGCTTATATACGATAACCACTTAGTTGATTTGTTTGTTTTCTTTTAAATTATTAGAAAATCTATGGCTGGGTTTTAGTCAAAACTTATACGTATCGTTGAGTAGCAAAGGACACATCGAGATGTGAAAATATTTATGTGATGAAGAAGTTTGTTTAATTATTAGTTATTATAATCAGCTGAACTTTTTTACATGAAAGGGATACCCTTTCCTGAATCGAAACTTCGAATAATATTAATATCAGTGCTCTATTGAGTATTTCTATAAGAATACGGGTAGAACTGCTGGCAACAGGTAGTGCATTTTTTTAATTACATATTTTGTATGGTAAGTTTCTTTCAGAAACTTGTTTATAGATATCAATAGTTTTCCAATAACTCGATACTAAGTAGGTTGCCTATATTTTACTGCTCCCTAATACACCTCCTGTTTATACCTGGCAACCCGATAATATGGGCCAGAAAGAGACAAGGTAAAGCAACATAGTGTTACATGTTCTGTTTGCACTTTAATTAGAATCTTATTATTTTGGTAAACAAGTCAAGTATTTTTATTTCTATCTTTAAAAAGTATTAATTACGCAATTTTGTCCTAAAAAAAATATATCTTTTTATCAAAATATTTTTATAGCTTTACGCCTTGTTTTCTAACAAGAAGAATTCGTTCGGGTTTCCTAGTCTAGTGCAGTGTTAAAGACTATTCCATGGCGGAATAGGTTGCTTCCCTATTACTTACTGTTACACCATTGCCTATTGGTCCGACCTTTGAAAAAATATCGTAGGGAATGAGTGTGGTGTGACAAGAAGCGCAAGAAGCTGCTGGGGAGTTTGTTGCGCCACTTCTTCCCAGCTAAAGCACTAAGAAGTGGTGAAGGGTGGGCGTTTTGGGGGACTTTCATGTAATTTCGACGTTCGAAACATGCTGATTCTCAGCCTAGTTTGAATAAATGACTTTTGAATTTAGAAGAACAAGGACCGCTTGCACCACAAATGAAATGCGTTTTTTTGACCTGAAACACAGGTTTGAATAAAGCTAGATCGGGCGGTTCGCTATCTAAGATTATAAATGCGAACCATCTATTACTTGCACCTATGATAAAAATATTTTAGCTATACCTTTTTTGGCACTACACATAATTGTATAGGAAATTTAGTACTGTTTGCTATTATGGTTAAAAATACACTTTTTGAAAAAGTTTTTTTTTAAATAACATGTGTTTATTTATACGCAACCAATGTTTCTCATTCTAAATTAATAAATGTTTTATTAAATAAATTATTATTGATTAAACGGTAAACGAATTTAAAACATAAGTCTCCGCTATTATAAAAAATAGAATAACGATTTTAAATGCGTTTCGTTGTTCAAGTGGGCCTTAGTGTATAGTAGTGTTTTTCAACCTTTTTCATGGCGCGACCCCCATATTGAAAAATATTTCGCGACCCCCTTCCTTCCGCTGTTTCTAACTTGAAATTCAAGTCTGTCACCTTGGGTACCTTTGGTTAAACAGAAAAACAGACCTCAATTAACCACAGAAACTTTGAAGTGTTTGATTCCATTTAAAACCCCCTACTTGTTCAAGTAGATTTTTCATTGATGGCTCAAATAAAAGATAAACAGAGAAATCGCCTAAATTAAGAAAACAATTTTATTTTATGTGTAGAAAAAACGAACCCATCCTGAGAAAAGTTGGTTAACGAGAAACAAGTGCAATGATCACATTAATGTGAATGGGTGCAACTGTTCCTCGTCACATTAATTCAATTGATGTAACTTGTAGGTATCGTAATAAATATAACATTTTGAACTAGTATGGTTTTATATTTATGAGCTTTAAATTTTAAAGTATAGGCGACCCCCTAAAATAGGCAATCCGACTCACACGTTGAAAAACACTGGTATACCTATGCATGGAAATACTTAGAACTTGTTCCAAGAAAGATAAAAATTTACTTTATTAATAAATGTTTTCTATTTAATAAGGCAAGTTGGGCAAAACACAGTAATAAACAAGCACTTATTATCAGTTGTTGAAAAGTGTCACAGTGGCATTAAAACAAGTGCAAAATACTGGTTAATCATGCTCTATGAGTATATTATCTAACGTAATAAAGTATATTAAATTCTTGCTTCGCCCGCGTAATACTTTAAAAAATATATTATCGCATTCTAATGGTGAAATAATTTTTATCACATCTATTATTTACGTGTTTTTTTTTTATCTTTCTTTGCGTCATCTTTACCGCAAATAAACGAACTTTTTTCTTTTATTTTCTATTATTCAAAAAGAGCTAGTTTATTCTTCGTAAACAGGGACTAAAATAGCTTTTTAATCCCCAGGGAGTAAAAGTGATTTGAATGTGGAATGTGGATATTGTTAGTAAAAGTTCCAATCACCAAAGAGATCAATCACGAACATAGTGTGAACAAGTATCTAACAAGCTGACAAGAGAGAGAAAGTGTGAATTTGGCCATACTGAAAATCAGAGATGGCGGTTGCGAAAATTGACAATTTTTTTATCACGGATATTCATGGTTTTCGAGGCTATTAAAGCCGATAGTGAGGTAAAAATGTAAATCCAAGATGGCGGCTACGAAAATTTTCAAATTTTTCGTAGTGGGTGTCGTTTTCATAGTTTTCGAGGGTGCTATACTCGATAGTGAGGTCCAAATGTAAATCTAAGATGGCAGCTGCGAAAATTTTCATATTTTTCATCATGGCTATCATTTTCACAGTTTGCGTGAAAGAGTAACAAACATCCATCCATCCTTACGAACTTTCACATTTATAATATTGTTATAGTACGAAGTAGGATAGTAGGATAGGATTAGTGTAAACAAGCTGGTATCTCACCTGAAGCTTCGAGTTATAAGCGCATTTATGGACGGACAGAGATACCTACACAAAATAAATAATACTAGCAACATTTACAACGTAAACAAGGCGCAACATAGACATATTGTGATCCCAAAGTTTAGTTGTGTCAGCTCCATATTGTTTGGAAGTCCGGATATCTTTTGATCCGAGTTGAATACACTTGTTCCAGCCGACATGCGTCTTACTGTCCGTTGTAAGTTAGTAGAACCGTAGTATTATAATTATCTGTGGTAGAACGAAACGTCATGACTTTTTTGTTGGAACTGTAAATTCTGGTGTATTATGTAGAGTTAAATGTATGAGTTTCTATGTAGGGGGTAACATTGGGAACTACTGATTCGCAGGGTAATTGCGTAACACACAAAAAATTGCAGTGCCTTTCTTTTTGACAATTCGACAACATTCATTGCGTGATTTACGTTGTCAAGCAGACGAATTTTTCAAACATATGAAGCAATGGATTAGGAATATCTTTCAAAATTGTTCAGATTACGATACAAAGTGTGTTAAGTAATTGAGGCGCTGATTCCGAAAGTTCTTACTAATGGGAAGCTACAGTATTGCAGAGTGTCGTATTTTATGTTGGATATTTTTTCAATAAAAAATAAAACCACGAATGATTTATTCTAGCTATTGCATTTCAGAAACTCCATTGTCGATGTCAATAGCTTTAAAATAACTCGATGCTAAGAAGTAGGTAACTTTACCGATACGGCAAAGGTTCGTGCGTCTAATGGAATTAGGAGTTACTTTACGCAAATAGGTACATGACATAAATGTACGTTCTCTTACATTCTCAAGAATTTAGAATATAGGCAAACTTACATTTATTTTGAATTTGTACACTAGACAAGTGACTGGTTCAAAATTCACTAACATAGCACTCATTGGCTAAAAGATGGTGATTTTTACACAAATTTTACTTAACCGAGGACAACAAATTTTTGTAAATATAGTTTTGTGTAGTGGGATTTTGCATTTACTAAATTAAGTAGAAGGCAAGCCAGGTAAAAAATAATAATAATTGCAAATACAGTAAAACTTAACATAAACGTTAGCTTTGTTTTACCCCAAATAAAAAAACTGTTTTATTTTATTTCGGGCGGTGATTTTTCTCTCCGTGCTATTGGAACTATACAAATATATGACAAGTATGACAACACCATAGTTACATTTTCACGCTAGGATCTGAGAATAACCTCTGAAAATCGAAGGCCTTCCCAAATAACGCTGATTTGAACAAAGATTTACTTTTTGATCGTTAGATTTGCCCTTACCGTACTTAGGTCGCGCAAAAAGTGGCCATACTGAAAAAAATGAGTTCATACATCTAGCATGGAACGATAGATACGGCTCTCAGTATGACTGAGGGAGACAATGCTAGTCAAATGTCAACACAAAAGAAACGTGACCATCTTTGAATTTGAACCGATTTATGGAAAAGGAAAAATTGTATCCGATTATTGGGCATAAATCAGAATCAAATACAGTCCCATACGATATATCAGAATTAATTTGAGCTTCTAGATTTATGAGTCCGGACATGAGTAACATACTCGACGATGCCATACATCAAAGTTTGACATTCCGAGCGCTTTTACTGGGGATCTAATTCCGCCATTTTGTGCAACTCACTGACTGGACTGTTAAAATATTTAGCTGTTACAGCCGTACGTATTTCAAGCGTAGTGAATTTATTGTATTTTTTTTACGTGAGCCCTGTCTCCTGTCATCGTATTTAAAATTAAGTACATCGAACCATATGTCTGAGAGAGCAGCTTTCATTTTCTAGAAGTCGGACACTACCAAATTTTCGTAGATTGGTGATCTAATTATGTTCCATGGATGATGAATATAGGTCTCTTAAAATGAATAACCTACAGCCCATTTTATGCCTAAACCAATAAAATCTACTTACACCTTAATAACAAAATAAAATGTTCCACATAACGTCACACTTCACAACATTTAATTAATTAAATTACAGATTATACTAACGCTACACTTTATTCCGTAATACTTAAGTGAAGTGTCTGTTTAGATATCACTAACACGGTATGTCATAAATTCATCCAATCAGTGCAGAGTTTATCACTGCGCCGGCCGAAGATATTCCTCGCTCTTGACATTTGCGATATTTATTTTTATTATTTTGTGGATAGTTTGTTTTGATATATAAATTGTATTTTTAGTGAGATAACGTGTTATATAAAATAAAATTGTTATGTAATAAATGCATGAGCTGATTATTTTTGACACTGGCCCTGGAAACTTTATGTAAACAAGCGGAATGTGCGTTATTCTTTATCGATTAGATTCCCCATTTTAAATGTTTTACATGAATTCATTATTAACATAGTCGTGATTGTGTGACCAACTCCCACTGGGCGTGGTGGATTATGGCCCTCTCCTTACAGAGATGAGGTGTCCCAGCAGTGGGAACATTATAGGCTGAATATAGTCGTGATTATTATTTCTGGTAAAAATTATAAAGGAAATGTATTTGGGATACGAGTGCTTGTGAATATGATTTTTCATGACGCATTTACTTATTGAAACATATATCGGCCAATTCCCCACTGATATATAACCTATCTAATATCTATCTATAATATATAAAAATCAATTGCCGTGCATTAGTCTCGCATAAACTGGAAAATGGCTAGTCCGATTTGGATAATTTATTTGTTTTGTCCGCCTCTATACTGGGGAGGTTTAAGACGCAGATATACGACAGTGACCTCGAGTGGTTAGATTGTGTGTTCTGTACTCACGCAACGCGTCATACGTCCAGCCAGTAATAGAAATCGACCATCAAGGAGCGGTGTCCCAAATTAGACGCATTATCAATTTATTATACATAAAACAAAAAATATTTTAATAAAACGCGTATACTAATAGATCAATAATTAGATTATCTTTAAAATGATGAAGGTTTCACAAAAATATACTGGATAAATTTTGCGTGATTCTCAGTTTTTAATCCGCTTTAGACATAATTTTAAAAATTAATTTCACTATGTAATGAAAACAGAATGCAAAATATGCCTATATAAAAATATTAACAAAATGATCTAATTCAACATATATTTTCTCCAAATCATTTACACTACTCGTTTTGACGTCATTTTCAGTATAAAATCATTTAAAGTCGTTTATCGTCGCCTTAAAAAAAAAGAAAATTAGGAAAAACCCAAAGGAACAGGCATAAATTCGAAATTGAAAATTTGACAGGACAACGTCTGACGGGTCAGTTGGTCTTAGATAAATTAATAGAAAGGTATCTAATATTTGTGTGTGTGAATCGTAGTATTTCTGTGGTGATATTGTTCCTCTTCTTTCTCCTACACCGAGCGTCCCATTTACTTGAGATCGGGTTTCGTTGTCCTTCTTTTGCAATGTAGACGATTTAGTGCTGTCAGCGTACATTGCCTGTTGTGATGTTACAAATAACCGCTTATTTACCATTAGACATTTACAGTTACGTAGACACTACTTATAGAGGTATAGTAATCGACCACGTATTTGTTATCAAAAGTAACCTACTTTATAAAAACTCGAAAGTATAATAGAAGTTTAACGCTAGACATAAAACTGTTACTTGTCGTAAAATAATGTTCATTAATTAACATTTCAACTATATTTATTTTGACATGACCAATAGTTTCAATCGAGTTTGTAATTATTGTGTTATAATAACATGATACAAAATATTAATATTTTACCTTTTTAGGGTTCCGTAGTCAACAAAGAACTTTCAAAGGAAATTATAAGTAAAACTATTAGAGCTAAGTAGGCTCTACAAGTTAAGTAAGAGTAATAATCGACTAACTTACATTTTCAGTTGAAAAAACATTTTCTCAAAGTCAAAGTCAAAGTCAAATCATTTATTTCAAATAGGCCCATGTAATGGCACTTTTGAACGTCAAAATTTACAAAATAATATAATTGATTCTAGTCGCTCCTTCCAAAAGGTAATTTTCGTATAGAGAAATTATGGAGAAAGTATGGAGTTCTCCATGGGAGAACATGTTTTACAACTAAGTTTGTTCTTGGGCTAAATTCATCTCAACTACGGAACCCTTCATTGTGCGTGGTCTGACACGCACTTGACCGGTTTTTTTTTTGTATTAAATAAATAATCCTTTGCCAGTGACAAACATACTAAAGTAGGTAGCAGTTAAGGCTCATGCAGACCAGCGCGATATCGCGGGCACTACAAAGGTCACGCTGCCTATAGCGCCCGCGATATCGCGCCAGTTTGCACAAGCCTTTACATTCGGCGCTCTTTGAGAGGTCAGCCCAGCTAACTCTGGCACACTGACAAATCGTTTCATGACAACATCAGTACCTATATACTCGTATGGCAAACTTAATCTATTTAATGGCGCAGGATAGTCTTCACCAAAAGTGGTCATCGTCTTATTGGTTCAGCACCTTGAATATCATCAGGATTGTGTCGGAATATAGCAGTTAATCGTGGACGTGGTGCAACAGCGGCATCATCTCTCGTCAGAAGACAGGCGCCACGCAACCATCGAGGTGATGGTCTGCTAGAGTGACTGTCACCAGCCAGTGTCACTTTTATGAATCCGACATTTTCGGTGAATTCAGTAACTTCGAAAGAAACTAGACAGCGCCCCTTGGCGCGTCATCAATCAATCTGCCTAGCCTTTTCCCAACTATGTTCGGGTCTAGCCTGATGCAGCTGAATACCAGTATTTTATGTAGAGCGACTGCCTATCTGACCTCTACACCTCAGTAACTGGGTAATACGATACCCCTCGGTAAGACTGGTTGTCAGACTTTCGGGCTTCTGACGACCCGTAACGACTGTCAAAGACCCATGAGGGACAGCTGGGACCAATGGCTTAACGTGCTTTCTGAGGCACGCAGGAATCTTGGTATGTAAAGATGGTTACCCATCCACGGACCAACCCTGGCAAGCGTAGCTTAACCTGATGGATCGACCCGTGCAGCTGTTATTACTTAGCGACGAGCTGCGACATCAATGTAATGATGTTTTATGTTTTTTGATGAGCACAAAAAATTCTACTTATATAAAAATACGTAGTTACCAGTCAACCTAACCAAACTCAACAAAACCATAGAAACGGGTTTTCTACTGGTTTTGTCGACGGAAGAATAGACAAAACGACAGATTGTGATTTTTTATCAGTCATTTTGTCTATTCTTCCGTCGACAAAACCCGTTTTTGCTGTGCTCATGCTAAGCGTGCTGCTAAAGAGAGTTATCTACATAATAGATTTTTATTCATAGAATATCAAGTTCTCACGTAAAACATTTCAACGAGTACTCATTATTGTTTAAACATAAAATGACAAAGGAAACTTTCATACGGGTTTGCTCGATGTAAAATATGGCTGTAAATTAAATTGTAGTTTGTTCAAAAGGAATACGAAACGAACCTTGTGTCACCGTACGAATTTTAATCTAGCATCATTATTAATATATGGGACTTGAAACAGAACTGGCGAAATGTGGGTGTACTTATAGGTACAACTCTGCCTAGCCCTTCGGGAGTTACAGGCTTGATGTTACGTTGTTTATGATTATAATCTTTATCAGAGTCGATCCTTGAATCATTCTCTTACGTATCAAAACATATTTTCAATTAGGTATCAAGAAACCAAACCACAAACAAGAATCGAAAGGTCGAAAACAAGCAAATAAAACTTCGCTTTCGAAATCACCAGACACATTTTGTCTACGTAGGTATTCAATCTACGTATCTATTGATGAAGCTACTTTATTTACAGGGTTAGCGAGGGTTATAAAACGCCTCTGCTTGGCTGGTAGCCAGCCACACCAATTATCAATTGGATTTGCAAATTGCATTACAGACGTAATACATAGTAACCAGTATCTTGCTTGTTTAAATAGACAATTTAATAATAGATACGACCGAAATACCACGTTATTATTTTAGCCCTATACTAACTATTCGCCTAGATGTTATTAAAACAACTTAACAGTTTGATACTATGTTGTTGCTCAATTCACACGGTAAACATCGAGCCGTGATAGATACCTACACTGTCTAAATCAGCTTAGCCTGAGTTTGCACAGAAGCCCTGAAAATCCTTTTCAATAAATCTGGATAATCGAGTTCGTGCCTAAAATGATGTTCGTCTATCATGAAAATGTGAAAAATGACATCTGTAAAAGTGTCAAGAAAATTCATGTTTGTTATTTAGAGGTTCAGCAATGGGTTCAGCGATAAAATTGTGATCGAAAAGTATTTTGATAGAAGGATTAAATAAAAATGTCTAAAAACTATTTTCAGAAGAAAATTAAAAGTGTGAAATCTTATTTTCCTATTATCCGCCACTGTGAAAAGTTTTGAAAATTTTTTGCTCAGAAATGTGACGAAGTCGTTCAAAATATCAAATTGAATGGTTGAAATCATAACATACATTACATTACATTACATTTTACGGAACTAATGTGGATATTTTCTATGTATATATAATAATTATATAAAAGGAGAAATTCACTGACTGACTGACATATCAACACAAAGCTGAAACTACTGGGACTAGGATCGTGAAAGGGAAATGCCCATTTAATAAGAGGTTTTGGCCAAGTGGCGCCAATGCAAGAAACAAGTTATAGGCAATAGGATTGACGTCATAGATAAAGAAACAACCACTATTTTTTACATAGAACTCGGTTAGTCTTTTATAAATTAAAGGGTAAATAAAAAACATATTAATAGTTTTGGTATAAACCATTCTGCAATTATAGTTTTTATTTGTATGTCTCCTGTGCCTGTTTTGCGTTGGTATAGATGATAAAAGTGCTTTCTTAATACAGATTGACCATAGTTTACACAAACATATTTTTGTGTGTGCAAAAGGCTCCTGTGCATTCCTTGCCAATATCCAACATTGGTCACATATCAGACTATTATCTGAAACATAATTGCAAACTGTCATAAAAATAATGTATACCTATTAACATTGTGTAGCTTCAAAAGGTCCTTATGTATAAATACATTGAATGACATCGGTCTCTTAATTTGACTTGTCTGTGTTTTTATCCAATTAACAGCAGATACTTATAATTAATCTCATGTTCACATCTTCATTGGCTGATAAGAATCAACATTCATGTCCAACATTAAGACGGTGGGGAAATATTACAAAACAGCCCACGACCCACGATGGCATTGTTACATCGTTTCCGTGGCACACTTCCGACCGCTTCCCATTAGCTGAGGATCAAATGGACGCTTTAAAAACCTTCAAAATATTTCAACAGGTTTTTAGCCCCTACTTCGCCAGTTTGTATGACTTGACAAAACATCAAATTATCCCTATTATTTTGTAAGCATAATATTAATGTAATATACACAAAAACCTTTTAGAATAAATTCTCTAGATGGTTGTGAAAACTGCATCAAAATCCGTCGCGTACTTTAGAAGAACACCGCGGTCACACAGACCGACACGAAATTCATAATATTTATGGATATAGATAGGACAGAAAGTTGTGTTGTAGCCTGGGAGGTCTTATCCAACAGTGGGCTGTGATTGGCTGATTTGGCTGAGTTAATAGATATAGATATACCTTACTATAGTTACAGGGTTTGCAGCTTAAAGCCCATTGCCGAAAGCGATGACGGTTTGATCTCCAAGCTTAAGCTTGGTAGCTACGCATTATTGAATGTTGTGTGCCTAGTAGGAAGAGATAATTAAGCCCTCGATTCTGGCTATCATGGGATTAACTATATTATACACTGCTACGGTGTGTTCATAATAATTTGATCAGTGACGTGATTGGTAGCACTGAATTTTGCCGTCTTAATTTCAATATTAATACAGTTCAAAATGGCAACTGATAGAACAGTACTACCAATCACGTAACTGCAAAATTCTGTGCTATCCATAGATATATTATATGTTTAAGAGCGTTCATCCTAAAAGTTGGCATCGTCGCAAATAGCTGTCAAATATTTACCTGTTTTGATTAATTTGGCAATATTACTGTATGGGAATATGTAATGTCGCTATCTAGTTATTAATATTAATATAATAATTAATGAATTGCAATTATAACACTGAATTTGATGTTGTAACCGTTTTTGGTATAAAAAATGCATTTGGAAAGTTTCCAAAAACTTTTTTTTACATCTAATACTAAATATTTCAGTGTTACGATATTCATTATTGCATTTCATTATCAATATTTTAGTTCACTAGTTAGCCATATTTCATATTTCCATAAAGTAATATTGCCAAATTAATCAAAACAGCGAAATATTTTACAGCTATTTATTTGCGACGTTACCCACTTTCGGAATAAACGCTTTTAATATCTAATACATCTATGGTGCTACCATTGCGTCACGGATAAAGTTATATTGAACGCAAGGATCTTTTGAAACTCGAATGACGTTGACGTTAAGGGCGCTATTGGTAAACATTTGTGCAGTTGTTTTGTGAAATGTCAATTAAAATGTTTTCAAAAAAGAAGATGGCGTCGTTAGTTCCGATTTTGACCACGCGTCAAAATAACCTTGTGTCCGCGCCACCACTCAATTAAATCAATCAATCGATAGACGTGGCGCTAGTCCCTATGTCATTGCATTTATAAAATGTAGTTCCACATTTTTCCGCCGGACTTCGCGAGTAGTGGCGCGGACTCTAGCGCTATATGGTATTGTTATGGGTCTTATAATATCAGATGGCAGTTTCTTTGTTCAAAATATGAACAGGAAACCTAGGAAACCATTGTTTTTCACAAAAAGGTATACTCGATGTTAATGTCATAATAATAATTTAATCCTAGGCCATTGCTTACAAGACCTTAAAAGCCTCTTTATTCTCTCAACGAGAGGTAAACCTCTCATTACTGTGACGTCATCTCCAAACTAAACCGAATGGATCCTTTGTCTATATTGCCGAAGGATTTACAGGCAGCTTATGACATCACCAACAAAAGTTCCACCTACTTGGCTCATTTAATTAGGCCAAGTGTCCATCTGACGCGCTGTTGGAGTACTATTGCCTAATTGTGGGTCCTTAAATCCCCACATGTCACCCTTAAGCATGGTTCTAATTTCCTGGGAGTATTTACTTCCAGTGGGCTTAGTACGAACGCGCGAAGCAAACTTAACGGAAGTTCGAACGATATTAAAATTGTTGTTACAGTTTTTAATACGTATTTATGTATATCTTTATATTAAAATAAATATTTCCTCAATTCTCGCTATTGCACGTACCACTCACCATCACCCAAAGGTTGACTGGTAGAAAATGCCTTTGGCATTATGTCCGCCTCTGTACATTTGTGTGCTTGCAGGGGTGTTACGGAGCTTCGGTTCCGATTCCGAAAGGTCAGAACTTCCGATTAATTTTACACCTCCTATTCAGATTTCGGTTCTGATAATTTTGAATCGGGGACATACCGAAGTTTGAAACGCAGCGATGCACGTCACTAGAGCCTGTACAAACAAGTTTTAACTCGTCGCCAGGGTTAACTGGTAATGTTTGTTTATTTTATACACGCTCGCACTGGAAGTCTCAGTTTATTGTTTTGTTTATTGTTTTGTATGTAATAGCTAATATTTGACTTTTGACTGCCTCGTTGGTCTAGTGGTCGCAAAGCGCTACTGCTGAGTATGAGGTTCTGGGTTCGATTCCCGGGTCGGGCAAGGTGTTATTGGGTTTTTCCATCAGGAATTTCTCAGTAGCAGCCCGGAGTCTGGATTTGTGCCCGGTTGATGGCAATAAGCTCGCCCCCAATAGGGACATGAACATGAACATGGGACTTAAACATAACTGGCGAAATGTGGGTGTACTATAGGTACACCTCTGCCTAACCCTTCGGGGAATACAGGCGTGATGTTATGATGATGTTATGTAGCTAATATTTGACTGATTAAAGAGACTGAATTATATTTCTATTATTTCATAAAGCCTTTACACACATCTTTCTTCTACTTCCGCCTCCGACTCCAGTTCCAGTTCCGATTCCAATCAATCAAATTTAAAACATCCGCTTCCGGTTCCGATTCCGGTAAAACGAGTTCCGTAACATCCCTGGCTTGAAGTAATAAACTCGTTTAACACTCAATATTTACGTAGTTTTAAGATTTTATTCATATCTATGGGTGATACTTATTATGCTAGTCGATTTTTTTTTTATAAAAATTCTATAGAATAGTTGTATTTTCGATTCAAAAATTGTTTAATTTACGTACTAGGGCTCTGCCCATTTAAAAAAAAGAGGAAGAAGGAAAGAAACAAAATTAATCAGAGACAATGACAACCTATTTCCTGTAACGAGATAGGGTTTGAGTAGAGTAGCGGGTAAAAACGCCTACTCATCTATGGAGCTTGAGGTATACGAAACGGAACTACGTAATATAGCACGTAATTACCTCTCCGCAAGGCAAAAACCAGGAATATTGATCCCAAAGTATCTTCTGTGCTTTTCCTGATTTCAGAATACAAGATTTCCACACGATGATTTCCTTCACATTTTTTATACTCAGTGGCATTATATAATGGGTGACTTTTTAAGACAGGGCAGTAAGGGCAGGTACCATAACCATTGTTGCTACAGGGAAGAGGTCCTAGGGGACTATCTTTAACCTTTTGAGACATTTTGATCTGCATTCACAGATTTTGAAAAAATAAATAGCTAGTCTGTAAGAAAATTGACAATTTTCACAAACTTTGTCTGATGTCAATCGATTCAGTACCCTAACTACGTAATACACGATCAATCACAATTTGTTTCGATTTGAAAAAAAATCTGCTCGACAACGTAAATAACGCAATGAATGTTGTTGAACTATCAAAATTAGTCATAATCATTTACGAAAATAAGTTACGTAATTAGGGTATTGTTTCTTGTATGGATTAAAAAACTGCTATCGGAAAACTGATGTTTGAGTACAAGAAAAATTATAAATCGTAATAAACTTTCCCCATATTTTTTGTAGGAATTGAGACCAGAATAACAAATGACAAAAGATACAGAAAAAGCCAAATGTGAAACTGAACATACCTAGTTTCGGCCAAGCGACCTCATTCTACGAGCGAGCCTCCATGACATTCTACAAATACCTACGTCTATTAGACCTCAATTTTACGACCCATCAAAATATAGTACTAGCATGCAATGCCCTGACGCAAGCACAATATGTCAGACAGTTAGACCATATGATTGATTACACCTAAAACAACTTTCGATTGTTTTTCGATATTAATTCATTCTGTCTATTTTTCGACGCGTATCGATACATCACGGTGAATTGAATTAATCGACTTGCAATCGTAATTCGATGCCATCATCAGAGCTTTTAGGTCAACCAAAATTGGTTATTGATCCTGTATTGCTGGTTCATAAGTGTTGTGATTGTAATAGGTATGATAATAGATATGAAGAATCACGTTCGTGGAAATAGGGAAATAAGAAAGGAAAAGAAAAACTCAGAAAACATTGTACGATGGTTGCTATTCAAACGTCGAGTTACAAGCATATTAAATTTCGAATATCTTTTTATCGACATTATTAATGACATAAAACCTAACAAAAAGTATCTTCCAAATAGATTTTACAACATCCGCCCTTAATGGAAATAAAAAGATAAAGTAGTAATGCTAAACACAATAGAAAATAATAAAACATTACTACCAGACTAAACACAAATACAAAATATAAACCGACGAAAAAATAAATAAATAGAAGATTATTCTACTTGTTTATCACTAAACCCATATTAACAACGCACCTAAGATGAGCTATGCGCCTTAAGGGCTTGGTTAAAACATCGGCTGTCATTTTATCCGTAGGTATAAACTTTATATTTATAACACCCTCAGTAACCTTTTCACGAATAAAATGATATCTCGTATCAATGTGTTTGGTTCTATTGTGGTGGATTGGATTTAGCACAAGTTTCTGTGCACTTTGACTGTCGTTGTATAGCAACACCCTATCAGAAAAACCAGTAATGTCACACACTAACCGTCTGAGAAAAATAGCCTCCTTTGCAGAACTGGTTAAGGACATATACTCAGCTTCTGTAGACGATAAGGCTACCGTCGGCTGCTTCTTACTCTCCCAGCTAATAGGTCCGCCCGCTAGCGTGAAGTAGATACCAGTGTACGACCGACGGTCATGTACACAGTTCGCCCAGTCAGCATCCGTGAATCCACACAAACGTCTACCGACTTTCCTGTAAGTAATACAGTAATCCATAGTACCCTTCAAATACTGTAACACTCTTTTAGCGGCCAACCAATGCCTCTTATCGTAACAGTTATTAAACTGACTTAAATAGCTTGTGGCATAAGCTATATCGGGTCTCGTATTCACAGCTAGGTACATGAAACATCCTAACAAGTTTTGGTAAGGATATTCACCAAGAGATGATGGATTACCTTTCTCCAACTTGTTATTCTCCAAAGGTGTAGACATCTCCTTACAATCTCTCATATTAAACCGCTCCAACACTGCCTGAATAAAGGTCTTCTGACTGACCATGATTTTATCGTCAACACGGTTAATATTTATGCCTAAACAATATGATAATGCACCTAAATCTTTTAGCGAGAAAAATTTTTCTAAGTCATTTTTGACAGCGTCAAACAAACATTTTTCTTTGTAAAAGACAATTAGATCGTCAACATAGACTGCAAGTATTATGATTTCATTACCAAACTTTTTCAAGTAAACACATGATTCCGCAGATGTTCGTGCAAAGCCAATTTTCGATAGAACTTGATGCAATTTGATATTCCAGGCTCGAGCTGCCTGCTTCAAACCATAAATTGATTTTCTGAGCAAACAGACTTTACCTTCTGCCCCGCGCTCAGCAAATCCCTCAGGCTGTTGCATGTACACCTCCTCCTCTAAGTCCCCATTGAGGAATGCGGTATCAACATCCATGTGTTGGATCTTTAAATCCATTTCTGCCGCCAACGCTATAAGCGTACGTAGAGATGAATTTCGAACTACAGGGGCAAAAGTCTCGTTATAGTCAGTCCCCCAAACTTGACTAAAACCTTTCGCAACTAGTCGCGCCTTATGCTTAACTATTGCACCGTTCGCGTCCCTCTTTACCTTGAATACCCATTTACACGGTATAACCTTTTTATTTGGTTTATCCACTAATGTCCAAGTCTGCTTTTTCCATAAGGCATTGTACTCATCCTTCATTGCGGAAATCCAGTTATCTTTATCATCGCTATTAATAGCTTCACGATAACTTTTCGGATCATCACACAACAAATCAACACCGTGAGTGCCATATGAATAATAATCTGGAGGTTTACGTACTCTATTAGGATATCTTCTCTCAGGACATACATCGTTGGGTTCATCTGAAGGAACCAAGGACAGATCACGTTGTTCACCTGAATGTAGAGACTCTGTGTCGCCAACCCCACCAGCTTCATCAGTCGCGTCCACAAAATCGTCAATTTGCTCTACCTCCATGTCCACACTTTCTGAAGTAGGTGAAGAAATAGAAGCAGATGAGATAGAAATCTCCTGTGGCGATGTGGTATCTGAAGAAGTTTGTGAAAAAAGATTAATGACATTAGGGCTCACAACAACTTCAGGCTGAACAGATTTATCCTTCAATCCTGAAAAATTATTTTCAAAGAACGTATTATCCCGTGACTTAATCAACCTCCGAGGGTTTTCCGCGCTACGGAAATAATAACTCCTTGGATCGTCTGAATATCCAACAAAGATATGTTCAGAAGTTTTCATGTCAAGCTTAGTTCTCTGACATGAAGGCACGTGAACTAAAGCTCGGCAACCAAACACCTTTAAATGAGACAGGTCGGGTTTACTACCACACCACATTTCATATGGCGTCTTACCATCAAGTGCACGATGAGGTGACCTATTCTTTAAATAAACACTAGTCTCAACAGCATCCTGCCAAAAAGCTTTCGACAGAGAGCTATGTGCTAGCAAGGAACGGGCCTTCTCCACAATACTACGATTGCAACGTTCACTTACCCCATTTTGTTGAGGGCTGTATGGTACAGAGGTTTCATGTCGAATCCCTTGAGCCTGCAAATAATCTGTCAGCTCCTTGTTGACATACTCAGTACCATTGTCTGACCGAAGGGTTTGAATCTTACTGCCAGTCTGTCTCTCAACAAGTGCTTGGAAAGCACAAAAATACTTCTGAACTTCTGTCTTAGATGACATACAATAAAGGGATATAAAACTTGTATAATCATCTACAAAAATAATAAAGTATTTATTACCTTTAAAAGATTCAGTGGTCAGGGGACCACAAACGTCCGTATGGACCAATTCTAATGGTGACGAAGCCTTCTTATACTTTATCCCTTTGAAAGGCTTCCGGGCCTGCTTACCTTCTACACAAGGTACGCATGGTTCTTTGTCAACCTCAGTATACTCAACACCAACAGCTAGACCTTTTTTGAGTAGATCCATACCAATACGGCAGAGATGTCCTAGACGCTTATGCCAAAGCTGAAACTGGGACAAATTAGTGTGAACATTATAAGCTGAAACACCTTGCGGTTTTACTGTACAATCTAAAGTGTACAATCCACCACAAATAGAACCATGTAAAACAGGATCATTTATAAAAGAAACATCATTAGAATAATAAAAATTACAGCCATTCGTATCAAAAACAATCGAGAAACCTTTCTCTACTGCCTTTTTGACTGAGAGTAAATTACAATCTAGGCCAGGAACATGTACAACATTTTTAATCTTCTTGAAATCGGTTTTTGTGTCAATAGCAACATCTCCTAAACCCACAGCCGGCAAACTTTTACCATTTGCTACAGTTATCTTCCCATCACAGGGTCGGTAACTATTAAACCATTCAGCATGTGGAGTCATGTGAGTAGACGCACCAGAGTCGATAATCCACTTCTCAGACATCTGAATACTTGGTGCAGACAAAGCCAATTCCTTGACACCATCCAAAGCCAATTCCGTGACACATGCATCCATATTCCCTGAACTAGAAACATTCATTCCCTTATCTTTAGAACAATTTTCTATAGAGCAACTCGCCTTTGCCTTTTTCTCCTTCTTTTTGAGAGGACAATTAGGACTCTTGTGCCCTGGCTTCTTACAACGATAGCAAATAACCTGCCTGTTAGCATTCAACGCAGCCACATCATCTTTAGTCTCCTTCGTCATTTCACTCAACAACTTAGTCCTCACCAAATCTGTTGTGACTTCAACGCTCCCATTCTCAAGCGCCATTATCATAGGCTCGTAGCGAGACGTTAGACCTCCCAATATAATAGCTGCTAAAGAACTATCTTCTATAGTTTTGCCAATATCGGCCAGGTCTAGTGCTGTTGTAGTTATTGCATTTATGTAAGCTTCTAAATTAGAAAAGTCAGATAAGGTGTACCTGTACAACTTACGTTCCAACGACAGTTTACGACCCAAACTTCGATCCTCGTAGGATTTCATAAGAGCATCCCACGCTTGCTTTGCGGTCTTAGCTGGTCGAACAACCGAAATAGCAGCGCCATCCACAGTAAGGCATATTTTAGAAAGAGCCTTTTCATCCTTCCGTACATCGTCGGCCGTCTTATTGCCTTCGACAACTACTCCGCTTATGGTTTCCCACAATCCTTCATGGATTAATAGCATTCTCATTTTAAATTTCCACACAGTGTATCCTTCTCTATTACAAAGTATCGGAATACCATTTAGTGACATACCAGAAACTGCAGACGACATATTTTCACCACCAATCTCCTTTTAAATTCGATCGTAGATAAAATATACAAAGCTTCGTGCTGATAACGTGTTGTGATTGTAATAGGTATGATAATAGATATGAAGAATCACGTTCGTGGAAATAGGGAAATAAGAAAGGAAAAGAAAAACTCAGAAAACATTGTACGATGGTTGCTATTCAAACGTCGAGTTACAAGCATATTAAATTTCGAATATCTTTTTATCGACATTATTAATGACATAAAACCTAACAAAAAGTATCTTCCAAATAGATTTTACAACAATAAGTCATTCCAAATGGCTATCGTTTCGTTATTTACACGCTTCGACCGCATATTTTCATCGTATTTTTTTAAGTTGTGTAAAAGGTCAGAAAGTCAGTAGTCTTAAAGGACAGAAAAATAATTCATTTGTGGAAGAAGGTTTGCGGTGTTTATTTACGGTCTGATCCTTTATAATAAGGCCTTATATCTGTGTCAGCTTGCAGGGAAAACAGTCTTTGTATACGGTCATAAAGGAAACAGACGTGGCAAATTGTTCCTGTTAAAATAAAATTGCACAATAATGTTGTTAAAGTGAATCTGAAAAAAACTACCCAACTGCTTTTGATTACACCAGTAAGTAAGTATCTAACTTGGTGCCTGCAAAAGGATCTAAAGTTTCAGAAGTGGTTTCTTTCATTCCGACACCCTTCATACGGATACAGCTTGAATTACGAACAGTATTTTTATCGCCCCGGCTTCGCACGGGTGCAATTTACATGTAAAGAGAGACGGTGCACAAGAGTTGTGAGCAGTAACCTAACAAAAAGTACTAGGCTTACTAATGAAATACTATCTTGAATTCATGCGGATTCAAGATAGTATTTCATTAGTATTATTAAGTACTTCTTTTTCTATGTTGCCTTTGTCCATCTGGAATAATGTATCTTTCAAATGGTGAAAGCATTTTTTAATTAGGAGGTGAGGTTCCAGAGATTATACCCTCCAAATTAACAAAAAATCATAAAATTCGCTCTCTCTTTTTAACATTAATATAGATAGATACAGATTTTTCATACTGCATTATTTTGCAACATCACAGGACATGATCAACCAAGCAAAACAAATATAGCTGATAGAACAAAATAAACAAAAGAACTACAAATAAAACAAAATGAACTCTCATCTCCATATTCTGTTTTCGTCTGCCAAGTCCTAAGTATAACCTTCCTAGTATGATCCAATACCTATCTACTTGGTAAAATTTCTTCTCGTCTCGTGCCAAGTGTTCGGTTCTTCACAATACAATCGGCCGAGACAACCTCGGACCTTGCATAGCTTTCAGGCCACTTGAAAAAGGTACTTTTGTGTTTGAAGAATGTCATACACACATACGTAATCGTCCTGTTTGAATAGGTTGAGGACTTCTGAATTCTTTCGCGTCAAGACGAACTTAAGAGAAGCTCAGGGTGAAAAGTCAGTCGTGAAGGTCAAAGATGGAGTGCTCTAGCTATCTGGCAAGTATTTTATGAAATATGAGACATTCTACTTTATTTTGAAACAAAAGAGGATGTGACTAGACTGTGACGGGTTCGCTACACGCTTCCGAGATTTTTATTTAAAAAACCGGCCAAGTGCGTGTCGGACTACGTACAATGAAGGATTCCGTAGTTGGGATGAATTTATCCCAAATACAAACTTAACATTGTAGTTGAAATACATTTTCTCCCGTATATTCCAACTGCAATATAAGTTTGTTCGCTTAATATTAATAGATTTACCATGTTATTTTAAGACCATACACTTCTTATAGGTTTTCCTGTAATCAATGAGTGAAGAACCATAATCTGTTTTTTTTTTTTCCAATATTTTAGGCTCAGTTGTTTCGGAGATAAAGGGGGAATGGTCAATTTTCATATATTTTCTTAAATATCTTTAAATGTGTTTTTTTTTTAATTATAGCAAAATATATTTAAGATCCTCGCAACAACCCCTTTCATATGATATGTCACTCGATACAGTTTGAATTTTTTTTTTTTTTTTTTTCTTTTTTGCCCCCAAAAGTGACCCCCAATATTCTAAATTCATTTATTTATACGTCCGTATTTGGGTCACAGAAATACACATGTGTACCAAATTTTAACTTAATCGGTTCATTAGATTCGGAGCAAATTGGCTCTCACAAACAGACAGACAGACAGACGGACGCACGTGTGATCCTATAAGGGTTCCGTTTTTCCTTTTGAGGTACGGAACCCTAAAAATAGGATAAATCTAACCACATTCCTCAAACTACTGAAAAGTTGTGTGGAAATCGATTGTCATGTGATACGGAAGAATGAAGGAAATGTCGTGAGGAAAGTTTTGTTTAAGTCATAAGTCATTTATTTCATAACAAAATACATTGTGTTTTATTACAGTGATGATAAACAAAATAATAACAAGTAAAAAAACATTACATTAATATTTAAAATTCATTACGCATTTAAAATGTGTCAATATCACTAAAATATAATTTTATGTCAATAATTCAGATTTGAATTAAATAATCTCAACATTGCATTTAAATTTATGTATTGTTCAGTGTATATTGTATGAGTATGGATGACTGTAACATTGGAGGAAGACCAAAGAAACGATGGATAGACTGTGTGAAAGATGATATGGCTAGAAAGAGTGAGAAATAAGGAAGAAGACATATTATGCCGACGCCAAATAAATTAGAATAAGGGTAAGAGAATGTTGATTAAAATCCAACTACTTTATTTTTAGTACCATAACATAACCATTTACAAAGCCTGAACCAATTCAAATTCATACGAGAAGTGTAACATTTCCCAACGAACATTTATTAAGTTACATAAACTGTTCACGTTAACAATGAGATTGTTAGCAATAAACCCATTTATGTCAGCGATTCATACACCTAGTTAACGGTTCCGGAGACCCTGAAGTTTGAACTAGGATTAACACTGAAACGGCTGAAATATTTGATATTTGTTACCGAACGGAATATTCAATCTAGTTAGCATTATTGTGTGAAACTTTGCTGGTTATGTATCGAGCCTTCCGATTCGGCTTTTCGATTTCCTTTTTTTTTTTGGGTGCTTTTATGTTACTGGTTGGTTGAAAATGCTGGGGAAAACTGACATAAAAAGGGACGAACAAAGCCCATAATCAGCAGATTTGGGGTGAATAAAGAAACTTTTAAATGGATTTTGAACTTGGCTCTACTGTACGTCTGTATGCAATATAAATAAGAAGTAATAAGTACCTATACTCCATAGGTTTAGGTAGTTAAATAAAGGTAAACTAATCGTAAAATAGATTTTTATAGGTGACACTTTCTTGTTTAAAAATACGATAAAACCAATATAAATTTACTTTAGACTTTTACTATAGTTTCCTCTTTTATTAATGTATGTTAAACTTTATCATTTATTCTTAAACTACTCTTCGTAGATGTAACTGTTTGAGCACAAAATTTTAGTTACATTTATAACATTATTATCATATTTTGTGATCTGTCTATTGTAAAGAGCCCAAACTCTAAACGTCAACGAGTTATAACGTTGCTAAATTGAAGAGTACAACTGTGACGTAGTATGACAACTGAAGTGACAGGTATTACGTTTAGTTGGTTATTTAACAGCTGTCTTGTCACGTGGATCTTTTTGTTTACCTTTATTTAACTACCTAACCGTATGGAGTATAGTAACTTACACCGAATTCTGTACATTAGACACCTAATTTGAAGCATCAAATTAGGTGTCTAATGTTTTTTTGTGTTTGAGTTTGATAGTCAGCAGACTATACGTACTATAAATACAATACATTTCTATTTCATGGTTAGGTAGATTAGATACCAACAAGCAAAACTACTTTGGTCACGTCATTGAGTCTCAGGAGATCACGGAGACGATTCTTACAGTAAAATGAACTTATTGTGAAGCTTTCTCAATACTTATCTACTCTACCATCAGTATCTACAATAGGTACCATAGTCTTTTATAAATAGTATCTGACGAAAATGATAACAAATACGTAGATCAGATGTACCTGTGGATGCCAATTTTAATGTCACTTAATTGTGTACTTTAATTTGAGACTTAAACTTAACTGAATACTTAAACCCTAAATTCTAATTTAAAATTTTAACATACAGATATCACAATAATAACACTATTGTTCTCATTCGGCGCGAAGAACAGGTTTCGTAAAAATGTATCCTGGTGAGCTGCACAGCTGACGGATGACAGACAACTCGTGTCAAAAAAGGTGCGCGTTGTCTGTCTTTCAGACGGGTTCTTGAACATTCTAGAAGCTGCACCCTTATTGGACGAGCGGATTGTGGCGGGAGCGGTTTGAAATGAGTTCGCGTCACAAAATCTTTTTTTATTTTTTATTCTAACTTATGTTTTTCATTTCATCGACGAATTTTCAAATGCAATTTTTTTATGTAATTCAAATAATTATAATTGCTGGAAAAAGTGGTAAGATATAAATTTGAAACCTTCTAAATACGTTGCTAATTCCCTTTTGTAAGTGATTGTGTAAGAGTTTAACCTAAACAGGATTTGTTTACACTTTTACTAGATACTTTTGGAACTGACCATACATTTACCCACTCGTCTGCCATGCGTAATGATGATCGTGGCAATATCCGCTTACTGACGGTCTGTGCTTTGATAAATGGGACTTATATACCTAGCAGTCTATGTAGGTTGAAGCGTGCGTATGTGTTTAATACTGCGGTCTATGCGGGAAATGTATATTTAAATGGACATTTACGAACTGATTCAAAAGATCTTTTGTTCACATTTAGCATTTATGGGGCTTTTCATTAACGATGGCAGTGACAGCGCCGTCATTGGCTATTCCCTCTGCTGTCTATAAACGCAAAGCGTTGCTTTAAATGAAAATAAGCAATTTGAAAATTGTTGAAACTATTTTATTTTGTTTTTGAAGTGAAAACTTCTTTAGGCGTGTTGGGCATTTTTGAGATGGGACTAAACCATTGACTTCACGACACCGTGACGACCCCGGCTTTTGACCATTAAAAAGAAATCAACGCGTTGATACGCAGTGCCGATTTTTTTTTCAAGGTTTTTCTTCTGTCGGCACTCCCGGAGTGCCACTGTAGTTATTTTTTTTATTTTTTAGGTATAGATATCTCAGTCTAATAAAAAACCAAGACATGGCGCTGAGAACAATACAGTGAAGCATGCCAAAACTACACCTGGAGGTGTAGTTTTGGCATGCTTCACTGTATTGTCACTGTATTCTGTGCATACACGCACACATTTGCAACCATTAATAATCAAATTACAATCAAACTACACCTCTAAGTGCACACATATTCACGAAACCGGCCTCACGTTACTGTTGACAGCGCTATGTCTTCGTTTTAATTTGGTCTGAGATAGGTACTAGTGTGATTTATAAAATTCTTTGGTAAAATATAGATACGTATAGTCTTTTTTCGTATGACAATTATATCGACTTAGCTTCAAAGTCCAAAATTTTTCGAATGTAATTAGTTTTTCCATACAACTCTCGTTTTGAGTACTATTATTATTATAATAAATAAGCCTTTTGAGTTCCACTCCAGGGTACCCCCTCCCTTCCCTCCTGCCACTTATCCCGATCTATCGCAGTATGTTTTCTGTAAAAAAAAAAAAACTACTACTACTAAAGACAGCATACAAATGTAAACGCTGTATTTTTAAACAAAAGAGACATTATAAGAATGCTCCAAAAAGTTTTAATATTATTCCCAAAATTCGGTTTGCTTCAGAAATATTTTCATCGTGTTCACCGAAATATAAGGTAAAGAGACGAAGAGATATTGCAATGCTGAGCTGAGGTCGTCCACTAGCTAACGAATATTGTTTTAAAATTTTATGAAAATTTTATTTTCTTATTTTCGTGTGGTTAGTGACTAACCAAGGTGTCAGAGTTTTATTAAACCCGCCCATGGGCCTCTACTGCTGCTGACAATATAATATGACGTATTAAAAGCGAATTAAGCAAGGCAAGGCGAGGCGAGGCAAGGCATATTTAAGCGATAACGCCGCCCATTGTATATTTTGTAGTTTTTTATTTATTTTTTGTTATATATTTTTGTGGTGTACAATAAAGTATATATAAATAAATAAAGGCTGATTTATAGTCATTTCACAATTAAGGACATACCTATGCCATTAATACCTCTGATTTTTCATTACCGTAAAAATAACAGTGATCTTGATTTTCATTTAAATAAGGTTGCTTTTGCATTGCTTCCACTTTCAAGACTGTCAAAATCACAGTGATGGTAAAACAACTGTTTATGGACTGTTTTTTTTTTTTTTTTTTTTTTTTTTTTTTTTTTTTTTTTCTGTAGGGCATCTCGTAGCTGACCTCTGAGGTCATGACTACTTAACCGGTCAATCCTGTGGTTGCCTTAAGCTGCTACACTCAAAGCCTCCAGCCAGGGGCATACAAAACTAAGCTAAAAAGCTGGGTGAACGCTCGCTAAGGGCACCCCCTGTGGGGTACGAGCCTCGGCTTAGGGCGTCACCGGAGGGAGGACATCAAAGACGGGACGGGCTGGATCAAAGTTTTGATCATTATTATTAATCGGGGAATTTAAAGCTACGTGCACAGCTGAAACCACTGCTGGCACCTCGTTATCGAGCAAGGGTCGGGGAGGAGTATCATTTACTCGGGGGCGCGGTCGCGATCGCAAAGGACCTCGACGGCGAGGTCGGAATGACGGGAGGCGTCTGTTTCTGTGTATAGTACTAGTGGCCCTATTGCTCTCCTGGAGGAGGGTTATGGGGTCATCAGGGTCGGTGAGAATGTGCCTAGGTCGGCGGGTACGGCTAATCCTACTTGGGACATAGCTGGCGGCCTCGACAACCAGAGGGTTGCGATGTTTGACCGCGGAATCGAAGTAACGCTTTGCAAGGCGTTTTAGGAATTGGTGGATCGTGGGAATTCTAAGGTCGAGATGGAGACTCTCGTTCCTAACATACCAGGGGGAGCCTGTGGCCCTACGGAGGAATCGGTTTTGGAGCGTTTGCAACCTATGGATATGATGGGGTTTTGCATGAGCAAAGACGGCACCCGCATAGGTCATGATGGGACGAATACACGCTGTGTAGATTCGCAATTTGCACTTAAGTGACATCTTGCTGCGTGCGTTTAGGACGGAATGGAGCCTACCGAGAGCGAAAGCGGCTCGCGAACGAACCTTCTTTATGTGCTCAGCGAAAGTGAGATGGTGGTCGAGGAAAACACCTAGGTATTTGGCTCGCTTCTCCCAAGGGATCTGCTTACCGAACATAGTGAGAGGTCGGGGGAGGGGGTCTCTAAGCCTTGTGCGCGGTTTCGAGAAGAGAACCGCTTGGCTTTTTTCGGGATTGACTTCTATGCGCCACTTTCGAAACCAGGCAGCGAGTCGATTGACTGCGCCTTGGAGAGTGTGGGCGATATTGTCGGGGTATCTAGACCTAAAGTAGATGGCCGTATCGTCTGCGAACAGAGCGAAATGCGTCCTTCTACCTGGGTTTGGAATATCGCTAGTGAACAGCGTGAACATGAGGGGAGCTAGCACGGAGCCCTGAGGGACTCCTGCACGAATGGGGCGGGGAGAGGAAAGTGCTCCTTCAATGCGATAGCGGAATACGCGATTCGATAGATAGTCCCGTAAGATGAGTACGAGACGATCCGGCACGCCGAGTTGGTACAGCTTGTATAATAAGCCGTTGTGCCAGACTTTATCGAATGCTTTCGCAATGTCGAAGAAAACTGCACCCGTCAAAGAGCCGCGTTGGAAACCATCGCTTATGAACTCAATGATGCGGTGGGCCTGATGCACGCTAGAGTGCTCAGTTCGAAAGCCGAACTGTTCGTTGGGGATGAGGCCCTTGGTCTCGGCGAAGTCTCTGAGACGCTTGTAAATAAGCCTCTCATAGATTTTTCCGAGAACCTTGAGCAAACTGATGGGACGGTAGCTAGAGGGGTCGGTACTGGGTTTACCGGGCTTTCTGATACCTATGACGGTGGCTTCTTTCCACGACTGGGGAAAGAAGTTGTTGCTTAGGGCACCATTGAAGATGGTAGTCAAAAGCATTATCAGGTGGGCAGGGAATAATTGGATCACCCTATTGGTGAGTCCATCTGAACCGGGAGCTTTACGAGCTTTAAGACCTTTGATAATGTCGTGCACTTCGTCTGGAGCGACGGGAGGCAGTGGACAATCAGGGTCGTCGACAGGAGGGAGGGAGGCTCTACGTTCGACTTCAGCGTCGACCTTTAGGAGGTGAGCTTGGTCTACTGGCAGGGAGCTGGGTGAGCATTGGGCTTCGAGGGTGTCGGCCAGGCATTCTGCCTTTTCAGCGTCCTCGAAGGCTATGGTCTTATCGGGACGGGTCAGGGGGGGCATGGAGGAAGTTTGAGGGGATTTGAGTTTCCTCTGAAGTTCCCAAAATGCCAGATGGTTGGGCTCTAGTTCGCCGAGCATCTTGTCCCAGCCCGCGTCACGCAGCTCCTGTATGCGTGTCTTTACAGATCTCTGTAAATAGCGCATATGGGCTTTGTTTGCGGGGCAGGGGAAGCTGCTGTAGGCACGGACGGCCGCGTTCTTCTCAGTCAGTAATGCACGCACATCGTCCGGCAAGCTCCAGTGACGGTCGTCCGTCGCTGGAACCTCCCTTGAACATTCGTTCAGGACGGTTTGTACGTGATTAGTGAGTGAGTCGATCGCGGACGTCGTGTCTGCGATAGAGTTGAATTGGTCGGGAATAGAGTCTAACTGAGGGGACGTGTTGGATTTCAGCTGGGTGCTTACTTTCTTCCAGTCCGTGATCCTCTTAGTGATAGGGGGAGCGTTGGGGTCGCGGAGACCTATGCGGGGGTCTAATCTCATGACTACCGGACGGTGATCAGAGTTGAGCTCATTTACAGTTTCTATTGAGTCTAGTCTTAGGTTGACGTTCTTAAGGAGCGCCACATCTAAGATATCAGGAGCGTGATTTACGTTAACTGGAAAGTGAGTGGGAGTCATCGGGGCGATGACGTCAAAGGTCAGGGAGTGGGAGAGGTCGAACAAGTGTCGGCCTCTTGTGGTGGTTACCGAACTATTCCAGGAGGGATGTTTGGCATTGAAGTCGCCCGCTAAAATGAGCGAGTTACTCATAGTGAGTAGAATCGAGAGGTCGTCAGAGAGGAGTTGGAAATTCTCCGAAGTATTAGCGGGGGGGAGATAGACCGACACGAGAGTGATCGGCTCGTGGCCTGACATGCCTAGGCGGCAGGCCGAAACTTCTAATCGTGAGAGGGGAGGAGGGTCAATTGGGATGCAGTGAAGCTGCTTTTTGTAGTAAATCAGGGTACCTCCTCTATGGCATCGTGACCTATCGTTGCGAACTATCCGGTAGTTAGCTATTGATGGGTTACGATTGCAAGGTTTTAGAAAAGTCTCTTGGACTAAGAGAACATCTATTTGATGATCGCGGAGGAACGCCGCTATCTCTTCGCGTTGATTTTTAATGCCGTTTGCATTGAAGTAGCCTATTATTAGGGATCGCGGTTTGAGCCTAGCTAAGACCGTATTATCCATAATGGGGTTTAGTAGCGAGGGAGGTTAGGGCTTGCGTAATATCGGGATACGCATTGTAGATGGCCTGGATCTGGAGGAGATTACCATGAGCCGCAAGGATTTCGTTGGCCATTGTCTTTGCGCGAGGGGAGACGAAGGCCAAGAAGGTTGAGGTGATGACGTTGAACGAGTCAACGGAGGCGTTGGGGCTAGCCACGGGAGTGGTTTGAGAGGGGCGCGTAGCTTTAGGAGCGGGCGTGGGTTTCGCGGGGGGCGCGGCGGGCGCCGAGGGCGCAGAGGGCGCAGGGGTCGCAGAGGGCGCAGGGGGCGCGGGTGGCGCGGCGGCGCGAATTCGGGGATCCATAAGGCGGGGGAGGGGAGCGGGGGGAGGGGGAGGGAAATTTACAAATTGAGAGGGCACCATGGCAGGGAAAGACTGCTGGTGGTGGAGGTAACTCCACGGACTAGGCCTCTGAGGGCTTAGTCGTTGGGGCAAATGGGATGAGGGAATCCTATAAGAGGAGGGAGCTTCCCTTTGCTGGCGGGCGTCGAAACGCTTGGCCAGTTTGGGAGAAGAGGCCTTAGGGGCTTTGGGGCAACCACGGTAGTTGGCCGGGTGGCCTTGTTTGCCGCATAGAACGCAGCTGGGGAGGTCGGTACAAAGGGAACGATCCTTTGGACGGGGACAATCGGAAGTGCCGTGCTCACCTAGGCACTTGACGCATCTAGGTGTAGCATGGCAGTTCCTTTGCGAGTGACCATAAAGCTGGCAGCGGTGGCATTGACCGACAATGCCACTCTTATGGGGTTTCTCAATTTCGAACCCTGTGAGATTGCACAGGGAACGAATTTGGAATATCGGGTGGTGGCCCTCGACGGGCGGGCAGATTACGAGTATCATGTCGTAAGATTCACCGCCTCTAGAGCGGTGCATACGATGGACCTCGTCAACGGGGACTTTTTGCGACTGAAGGTCGCTGAGGATCTCGGCGGGGAGGATTTCGCGTGGGATTCGCTTAATCACGACGCGGATTTGCTTTTCCTCTGGGAGTGAGTAGGTGTGGTATGACACACCTCTCATTCTCATAAGACGGGTTAGGTCCCTAAAGTCGCGCGACGTAGGGACGGAGACTTTGATACCCTGCTGGGTATTTCGGGCGCTAGAAAAGTTGATTTTGTGTTCGGCACACCATTTCGAGATGTCCGTCCACTTTCCCTTGTCCTGAATGAACAAGGGTGGCGGGAGAGGGATCTTTTTTGCGTTAGGCGCGGGGGTATCCTTCGCGGAGGATGACGCAATCGGGCGGGTAGTGGAGGGGGAAGCTACTGTAGCGCAGCTTACGGATGACGTAATCGGACGGGAGGTGGTGGGGGAAGCTACTATAGCGCAAGTCGCGGGGGTAGCGGGAGAGATTTTACAGGACGGTACTAATGGTGCGGGCGACGAGGGAGCAAAGTCTAAGTCCTCAAGCGCAACAACCTTGCTGGCCTGGGACGAGCTCTGCTTCTTGTTCTTCCTCTTCTTGCCCTTTCCTTGGACGGTTGTGAAACCGTCGTCGGATTGGGAGGAGGATGAGGAAGAAGAAGAAGCAGCGGACTCCGCTTCGTCGTCGTCCGAACCATAGGGGTACGGGGTAGTGGGCCGCTTTGAGGAAGCGGCGCTGATGGGAGCGTCAGTGTCCATGGACTCTGACGGACTAGGGGGTCTAGATGGCTCTGTGGCCGGGGGGGATTCTAATGCATCGCTAAAGTTAGCGATGCTGCTGTCAGAAGGACCTAGCAAGTCAGTTTGGAGTGCGGTGAACCGAGCTCCATACTTTTTATTTAACGAGGGTTCCTTTTCAAGGACGCCCTGGAAGAATTTTATGAAGAGCTGAAGGCACCTTTCATAATCTTTCATGATGGAATCGGGGAGGGAACTTACGCGAGGGGACTAATTTTACCTATCGGTTTTAACCTACACCTAACTCCCCGGTGGGTATGCCGGGGATGTGTGATCCCTCCCTGTCGGGTGTAGACAGGGAGGATGAGTGCCTATGGGTGAGCCCTAAGCTTGCTTTGGCCCGTTGCCTATCTTATTGTGCAACGGGGTCCTATCCAGTCTAGTGTGAAGGGTATCGATATACCCGACCACGCTAGGTGAGTCGCTGTGGAGGCAAAACTGTCACCAGTGCCGACTAGGAGACCCCCCAAGGCCGAACACTGGGACCCGGCCAATTGACTGCCTAACCCTGAAGGGGATCGGCGGGTGTGATTGGGTCAACACCCCCTCGGTTTCGTTGGCACCGTAAGGTATCCACCGAGGACCACGAAACTGTGGTTTTGCCCGGAAGGGGCCAAAATTGCCTCGACGAACGTTTTGAACGACAATCTTAAAGAAAGTCGATATTAATTGTGTCTTGAAAAAGACCCCAATTAATAGATGTGATGGTAGTCGGGTGACTACGGAGACGACTCGGGAACCACCAAGGAACGGTTTATGGACTGTTCATTTGTATTAGCTATATACAGTGGGTTCATTATAACTTCACCCATGACGTGATTGGTAGCATTGAATTTTGCAGTCATGTGATTGGTAGTACTGTTCTGTCAGTCGCCATTTTGAACTGTATTCGTATTGAAATTAAGACTACAAAATTCATTGCGACCAATCGCGGCAAGACGCGGTACGAGTCAAGTTATAATGAACGCACTGCAGTGAGTCCTTTGACTTCTAGATACGTGATTATACTATATCTTCATTAAGTAAATCAAAGGCGAAATAAATCATATTTTCGAGAGCGCATAAGTGATGCAACTATTAACAGGTGCTGTGACTGACACGAATGGTTTAGCACCACGAAAACTGTACTTTTATTCTTACACAGATTTAATGTTTCAATTATTTCAAGCTTTCTTACAGTTAGATAAGTTATTGACGAAAAAAGGTTTTATTCGTGCACGGAGCCTTATCAAAACCCCCTTTTTTATACCGTGACGGAGCTCAGATAACATAACATCACGCTTTATTTCCCCGAAATGTTAGGCAGAGGTGTACGTATAGTACACCTATATTTCGCCAGTTATATTTAAGTCCCATGTAACAGGGGGCGAGCCTATTGCCATCAACCGGGCACAAATAAAAACCAAGGACCCAAGACCTCATGCTCAGCAGTAGTTCTTGCGACCACTAGCTATACCAACAAGGCAGTCTAAGCCAAACACTGATTAGATTACACATAAAGGAAACATAATAGAAAGAAAAAGAAAATAAAGAAAGAAGAATGAAAGAAAAATAATGTTTTTGCATTTTTCTAAGAAACATAACTTACTCCTTTGGAGAAAATGCGGGCTAGAAATAGCTCAAAAGAATTTTATTTTATGCCAAGAAAATATAGCATAAAGTTAACCGCGTAAACTGTTTTCGGATTTTTTTTTTCCCTTATCTACTTATCTCTTGTCTGTTACAATAAAGTTGCAATTTTATAATTTTCCAAGAACAACATACTAATTAATCTTCTTTTTGTATTGTATTTTTTTTTATTATTAAAATTATTTACGTTTCCCTTATTGAACGACGGGGATGGTATTTTATTTCAATCATAAAACTATTATTAATTATATAATATTAATAGGTTATTTAAATTATATTTAAAAAAAACCTGTTAATATTCTGTGGGTCTATTAATAAAGGTTATGGGTATATATGATTGCTGCATTTCTAACTAACCCTAGTTATTGAAGGGACTTACGTTATCTATGAAGTTTTAATTAAGTACCTCTTCAATAACGAGTCATTTAAAGTTTTTGTTATTATAATTTAGTCTCCTTATTAATCTATAACCCCTCTATCTATCTACATATTATTTAAAAAAAAATCGAAATAAAATAATCTAGAATAGGAAAATTATCAAATAACAAGGATATTGAACTTTCTAATTACATTCCTAATTATGGCAACACTGACACGTTCTCGTAGCTTCCCCAATTATATTCCAATTGTTGAAAGCCGTAAATCGTGCTCATTAGGATGCGTACACATCTGATGATAAGGAGTCAAGTGGTGAAATTTACATTCAGAGGAAATTAAGAGGAGGCTCCCTAAATTGTATATTAATTTGCATTAATATTCTGAAAAAGTCAGGCACACAATCAAAATGGAACTTTAGTATATGATTTATAGGATCTGTTACTTCCGAAATATAAGACAGTTACGTAATTGGTACATTTTCGCTCGATCCAAAATCATGTCTTTTTTAAAGATTATTTGAAACCAAAACAAGATTACTCGGCTTTTATGTGTAAAATAATTATTGACAGTAAGGAAATATAGTTTATTATCCAAATATTAGATATTTTTTCTCTAGATCTATTATTACTTTAGTTATAAACGAAATAAGAATTGAGACTTACGACATTTAGTTCCGTGCTTGAACTTGACCAAAGAGCGCACGCGATATTCAACTTTATTACTGATGTGTTAGCGTTTAGCACATAGTGGAGTGGTGGGGTGCATTGGAACGAAGTTTGCGTGGAAATTGTCTTTGGAGTTCCTGGTCTTAATTGTTAAGAACATGGTCACTATACGTACATTTGCCGCGTTATAGTCATACCAAATAACTGTCAGAGAATGACAACTGTAAGCCAATTTGCTTAACAATAAGCTGACTTCCTGAAAAGAAAAATAGTTTTTGACATTCAGACATTTTGGTAGAAGAATGTTTTATTTAGGTACCGATGTTTTATTTTACCACTATTGCTCAAGATAAGATTAGCTAGACGCCCCCAGGTAGATAGACCGACGACCTTAAGGCTGCCTGTCCATTGGAGCAGAACCAGGCAGCGGAGCGGAGAAATATGCCAATATAAACCCATAGGAGCAGAGCTCTAAAGCGGAGTTTAAATTCTATTGGTTAATATTGACAAATTTCTCCGCTCCGCAGCCTTGCTCCGCTCCAGTGGACAGGCAGCCTTAGAGGGTGGCTGGGACTGACTGGATGCGGGAGGCGGAGGACAGGGCAGAGGCCTATGTCCAGCAGTAGACTGCGATAGGTTGAATTGATTGTTGATTGCTAAAGATACGGTGATGCACGCTTTCCAAAGAATCATCATAATCTGCCTAGCCTTTTCCAACTATGTTCAGATCAGTCGATTTCCAAAGATAAACACAAAAAGGGGCTACCGCAGCACATTGATATCACAAACCCACCTTCAAAATTTGGTTAAACCTATCTCTAATGCTCATTTACATTTCAAAATGGGCGATCTCATAGGTGTACACACAACCTAACATGGCCATTACTGAAACGCCAAATATTTGCGGAACCCCAATAAACCTTGACATAATGTCAACAAGACAATGTGACGTCAACGGAAAGTATTCGCCTTGATTTACATAGTCGGTGTCAAAGGCATAAGGCGAAAAACAACCCCATTATATATTTTTGTAATGTGTACTCGTATGATTTTAAGAAATAGGCTTTCGTAACAGTAATACGTTTGTCAATCCTTGTTTGTGGTTGACAGTCAATTCTGATTATCTGTATGTTACCAGTGTCGGATTTGTCAACCCGCACTGCGCCCGCGTGTTAGATTACAGCCCCACTCCCTCTCAAATAAAGGAGGCCTGTGAACCCACCAATGGGAACATTATAGGCTTATTAGGTTATGCTTATGCTAGTTACAAACGTATACATCATTAAAACAACATTTTCAAACAATGACTGCGTTTATCAAACGTCTATTAGAAGTCGTGCGATCATGAAACACGCCTAAACACGGAACGGTAAAGGGAAACGTATTCCTAATGTGTCCGCCAGTGTAATTGATCAGATGATGATTGAACGTACTAGAAACACAGGAGGAGATATCTTACAGAGACCAAACTGTATACCTAGGTAAGTACCTAGTCATAGTGGCGCACACTGGTGCGGTATTACAGTGTGTGCCACAAAGGTCTCTTTAGTGGTATGAGGTCTGCGCCGGGGCGTCATCAGGGCGGCGGAAAGAGCGCAAGAAGCGCGGTCAAGCCTCATCTTTCGTGGCGCGTATTCTACCTACACTGTAACCTGATAGGCGAATAGTCGACTGTCAGTGCTCCTAGCAACATCATGCAAAAGAAACCGTTTTGTATGAACATTAAGATAAATATGAATAAATAATTAGAACGGCCAAGACTGGGCGTATTTTAAACTGAGCAAATACCTTACTTCCTTACAAAATGTTTGGGCATATTATCGAGAAACATGCAACCAAACTTTACTTAGATCAGTGCTACTAAAGTTGTCTACTTACGCCTCGCTGTACGTCGCCGCCCGTTGTTTATGTCACGCACATCATCCCGCCATGAATTATTTATTGTATGAAGTTCAGTCTCTGTCGAATTACGTACTCCTGTGTTTCACGGAGTCGTGAAAACCAGGAGTAGGTAATTTTACAGAGACTAATATAATAAGCTGGTCAATTGGCAGCAGTCATAAATACGTGAGTACGTATTTATGGCTGCTGCCAATTGACCAGCTTATTGTTATTGTGTTCACATTAGATACTGCCGGAATATCAATTGCTAGTCTCGTTCGGTTTATTGTACCAATACTTTATTAAAGTATTATTACTCCTATAGTGAGCTTGTTTGTTGCGGGCCATCTATGACGGGAGATTTATTCATAAATGAGTAGGTACCAGGGTTACAGATATTCAAAGAGGCACTTGAAATAATTCTATGTCAAGGCCAACTTATGGATGATGACAGATAATTTCCTCAGCTTTATCATTAAAGGCATTAGCTGACCGATATAGGGATCCGTGTGACTAAAAAATAAAATACATAATTATACTTTATTTGCGCTGGAGTTTGAAATCTAGCAGCATGAATCTAAATAATCTACGACCAAAACACGACTTTGGTGGTTCAATTTTGATAATATTAAAGAAAAAATTCAACTTAAATAGCAGTTACAAACAACAGTTACACACCTTTTTCGTTCTATAACAAGCAAAAAAAAAGATTAATGCTATTCAACTACACAAGCCAGGCGAACTCCAACCCCAACAGAAGCAAGATGAAAGAAACTTAAATCAAATTAAGTAAAGTAAAGACAAGTGAACAGTATTTAAACCACGACGTCACTCAAGTTAAGTTAACTTTGTTTACTTAAACGTGAACTGCTGAATGTGTCTGCAGATGTCAGTTTTCTAACGTTTTATTAAAATATTCACTTAAATAGTGAAAGTTTCGATTAAGTTCCCCATGAAAGTAGTGTTTAATACAGTTTTGAAACTGTTGTGTATTTTAATTAAGAGATATTTTACGTGGAAAATTTGTTTTCAAAGAAAGTTTCCTACTGCGAAACCTTTTAAAAATTATTTTTAAGCATAAAATTTACAAACATTCAAAGTTTTCTCTTAGAAACAAGTTGAATTGTGTTTTAGTTGAATAAATAGAATAGGTACATTCATCGTGAGCAAAATGCCTGATAAAATACAATAAAATTAAAATATATTCAAACACCAGCTGATCCAACAGACATTGTCCTGACCAAATTTTATATTCCATAGAAAAAAGAACATTCAGTTTTTCCTAAATTTCTCAATTTCCCGATCAACTTTTCCAATTTTTCCTTCTTTTAAAACCTTATTCGGTCCAGCAGTTCTCAAGTGTTGCCAAAAAAACAGTATTTCATTTTTATTTATGTAGATGTAAGTACGTAGTAAGTCTGGATTTGTGCCCGGTTGATGGTAATTAGCTCGCCCCCTATTACATGGGACTTAAAAACATAACTGGCGAAATGTGGGTGAACCTGCCACAGAGACACCTCTGCCCAACCCTTCGGGGAAACAAGGCGTGATGTTATGTTATGTTATGTAAGTACCATCATTCATTTTTTAACTACAGTATCTTTGTAAGAACTGGATTTTGCTTCGGGCAAAGAATACGCGATTTTCTGTCAAACGAATATCGGCCCTAACAACTCACTTTTTCAAGAACGAAAATCGAACGAACAGCCTGTAGTGATACTTTCTTTTGACATGACAAAAATGTGGCCTTATCCGCATGTGCCTTTTATGTGACCAGGAATTGTTCAGGCTTCCATTTGCGCTATGAATTAAATCACGTAATTGTACTTAAATGGCAATTCTATGAACTTAACACCGAAAGGTTATGTGCCTATGTGTACGGAACCCAGTCCATTTTATTTACTTTTCCAATTTGTACGGAAAAACGGACCTTGTCCTGTCCATTTACGATCAAACAAGAAAACTTTAGATAAATAATGGCTCGTAAATACCTGATAGAACCGACGGAAGGTATTTTATACCCCAGAACCAACATCCTTACAGAAAACGGCCGAGAGAGAAATAAAAACTGATGGAGTGTACCACAATGCCTTTTATATTTCAGATCAACAGATCGAACGCTCTGCACTGCGATCATCAATACTTGTCTTGAACAGGTCTTAGAGAAGATTTATTATTGATAACAGATTTAGTCTGAGCTTTCTTTAAATTATATATGGATCTATAGAATAAATTGTTAGATCTGCGTTCAATTTAGACTGACATTTTAAAGTTGAAAGGCGTTAATTTCATAAACCTTTTGAATTTGACTAATATCAAGTTTTGTACGGTGTTGTTTGATGGCTTTTTTTTAAGAAGTGCTTTTTTTTACCCATTTTGCCTGATTTATTCTATCTAATATGCATTAGATACTTAACATTTAGCTGATAAAAACATGCAATTGCACTTTACTGGTTCAATTTCCAAACCATCGATATCAACCAAAAATCTTTAAAATTGAATTTATTATAACGTTTATTACGTTATAATAAATACGATTTTAAAGATATTTTTTGAAGTATACAACTAACATTAATTTAATCTCAGCACCGAGTTGCGACGTCAACTTTAATGACTTATTGCGACTTTACATAGCTTACATCAACAATTCAGTATGAATGCATTTGCATAGCATTATGTACCGCTGTTTCGCTTTATATTTTACACTCCCACGCTGATCATGAAGGATTTAATTAAATTTTAAGAGGTATTGAAGTAGTTAGGTAATAATAAACTTTATAAACTTATAACAACTTTCACTTATAGTAATCACGAATTCATGATACTTCTTCATAATAACAGAACAGACTTGGAGTAAATATTTGGTTACCTATATAGACCTTAATGGTGATGTTCTTCAGAAGGTCAGGTGCGTAGTACTCGCAACCGGTGTACATGTATATGTATGGATGTATGCGAAGCAAAAGGAGTATGTAAGGATCGTAGCAGTTAGCGTTCTGTACTTTCTACCTACACCTCTGGGAAGACGGCGTGAGTTTATGTATGAATATTTGGTTATCTCAATAATTTCATTTTTCATACGTACCGGTTTTTTAATTGAGATATCAAACTCTACTTTAGATTTACTTAAGGCAATTCCTTCAAAGTAGCCGACGAAATTCGAAATTCTTTACGATTTTTGCAGATTTTTTTTTTTATTTCGCTGGCTAAGAATCACAGAGTATGACAAGTTATCAACTTCAAATTCAGAACTTCAAAGTCAATTAGATTGTTCTGAGTAGGTAAACATGTATGTTAGCAACAGTTAAGCTAGGCGTATTTTAGTATGAGTAGGTACAACAGATATCTATAACCACGATCCAATTACTTGGTAAAACCGACATGCTTATGCTCGATCGGTTGGCAGACTTTCAGGCTTCTGACTCCGTATTATTTAACTAGTAGGTAGGTATTTAGTTAGTAAATAATTACTTATGTATTTGGATTTGATGAATATATTCGTTGAGAAGCAGCTAATAATATTAGCTCTTTCCGTTTCCCTCTCTTTTAATTTCTACAAAAATTACAAACCTCAAGAGAAATGTTTAAAAAATCCTGATTTTCTTAGAAAAAGCCCATGAACATATGTTCCATATTTTAAAGCCAGCATAATTCGAAATTATAAAAATATTTCAACAAGATATCAACCTACACTGGTAGTTTAAACAGTCTATACAACATCGAACAGGTAAATCAAATAAATATTTAAACGACTGAAAACTATCACTACCTTTCAGTTAAAACAAGATCAGCTGAAAAGTGTGGTGAGGCGTTAAATACCACTGGAATTTATTACAATAAAAACGAAGGTCTAGAGACTTCGCCAGCTTATATTTTAGATTTTTACATATTTTCCCAAAATAACAGAGCTTTTCATAAACTATAAAAGAGTTAGAGCTAAAATACCAATGATTTTTAAAAGTATAGTAAGCAAGTATATTTTAAAAATAAAATTATAATCCTTTTGTTTTCGGGTAAACATGATCGTGCCGTGCAATATTTCAATGGTGTATTAATAGAACTTGCTAGTCATCTATTATTTTGAAATAAGAAAAGAGTCAATAATTAATGTTAAATTCAATGAAAAGGTGCTTCTATGCTGATCTCTCATTATTTTATTAATTGACAAGCTTCTACTCGCGACTTCGTCCACGAGCCTTTAACCTTCCTCAAGAATTAGGCCATCCAATGCAGAATTTTTCAAATCCGACTGCTAGTTCCGGAGATTACCCCGTACATACAAACAAAGATAAAATCAAACCGGTTGCTAATTTAATTGTAATTTTTTTATTATATGACATTGATTTTACATTCTGTGATTACTTCCTCACATACTGACTTATTAATTATAAAATTTAAGGAAAATCGTCTACTTTTACAATGTTTGTAAATATGTGAGCACCATGTATTTATCACATAATTAAATTAACTGTCGTTGCTTCATTTTAAATTATTTTTACCTATTTTGGTATACTAATTTTATTCAAGGTGCATCGCCTTCACATATAACTATTTAACTAATGTACGTACTTATACAAACTATTGTAAAACATTTTAAAAGAGTAACGGTGGAGTTTCTTGCCCATTCTTCTCCATACGAAAACTGCCTTTTGGAGGGGGCGACTAGAATCAATTCTATTATTTTGTAAATTTTGACGTTCAAAAGTGCCATACAAGGGCCTATTTGAAATAAATAAACAAATTTCACCTCTTTATAATATTGGTATACAAGCAACGAAAAATATCCCAATATAGCAAATGTAAAAAGTTGAATAAAGTAGAACCTTTAAGTCAGAATTGCGAAACCATCCAATTATCCTTCAAAAAGCTCATTTTAACGTAATTCTCTATGTAAGCGCAACACTAAAAAACTAATCCCAAGACCATATTAAGACTTTTCATGAAAAAAGTTCTAAATTGAGCCATTAAAGCTAGATTCTGATTGCTTGTGGTTATTTTCTTTCTCATACGAAGGATCTAATCGCCATCATTTATATTCACAACGTGGTCTAGGTATACCACATGCTGAGAAAATAACGCGTTGCTTTTCAGAATCTGTAATTGACAGACACAAGTTTGAGAAAAAATACTTTAAAGAAATTTAAAACGTAGAGTTTTAGAGAATTTGTAACGAAATAAAATTTATTTAACAGTTTATTTGAACATGTTAAATATCTTAACAAAAATAAAAAACATTTCATAATGGCCACATAATATGTAACTTAACATGAATAATTTTATGGTACTGCAACTTTCTATCAATGAATATTGGTCTCAGTCTGGTGGGCAGACTAACAAAATCAAAAATCTAGAAATAAAATCTGCAAATTCGATTCCATCTTGCTTATAAAATTCTAATCTAGCTTACGACAGACAATCTAGGGCCACAAAGAAAATATCATCATAAGCTTTCACGGTTCAAAATAAATGTGTGAGAAAATAGATGTGTACCTTTGAACGAGAAGCTTTATGAGCCCTAGAGTAAAAATGAGTTTGAAACTCTCAATCCCTACTAAACCAGCAACATTGATGGCGCCTGTGACAGCTGGAGTTGCTTTTTTATATCAAATAGGTTTAGTATTTTCGAACCCATTGCCTGTAAATAGCGAATAAATAAAAAATATAGTACTTAGGTATGTTTTTTTATGTATATTTTTTGCTACGTTGAACTTTTATTGACAGTTTTCAGCCGTGCCGAATACTTAAATAATATAGGCCTCCCAATACACACTACATTAAGGCCCACCTTGCACATCACTAAATTTAAGTAAAAACTAAAATGTGTACCTACTGCTCAATGTATTTAAAACATTGCTCTGTTTCTGTCAATCGTTTGCAGATGACAGAGACAGAATGAAGTTATAGGTTTAGCGCTAAACGCATTAAGTGATTTATTGTTGTGGTGCAAGCGAGCCTGAATACATAAATTATGAATTTTGTTGTTCCTCTTCGTCTTCTGTGTTTATATGACAATATGCTGTTTACATACCTTGGTCAAAAACATTTTACCAGTCAGGTAGGCGGTAGCAAAGCAGTAGCACAAAACTGATATCAGACGTTTCGCTAGAGTGGATTTCCATTTTTCATTTATTCCACGTTCACACACGACACCGTCATCATTCTGCTCCTTTCATTTAATTTTTCGATCATTTGTTGGTGAAAGATGCCACCCACAGTCCAAACTTGTTGGGACCTCACTAATGAATTAATTTTTCGTCTGATTTCTGCGTAACAGTTTCAACTCTACACCATGTCGTCATACATATTGGAAGTGAACCCTGTGGGAGGGTTACCGGCATTACGATTGCGCTAAAGTTAACCATCACGGACAGTCAAAGGCATTAGGTTTAAAACTGTGTAATAAAACACTGTAAAATAAAATAAAATTGTATTTTCAGGGGGTCTTGTCGATATACGTAGTTTCCAACCTTTATTTTTTTTTTGTAAATATTTGTAACCGTGAACAAAAAAAATAAAAAATAATTTTAAACCAAAGCATATACTAATAAATCTAAAATGTATATCAGATTTAATTTTCACGGTTTATAATGCTGTATTCGCTAAGAAAAACAGGCTTTCGGCCTCCCATATGCGACTAGGTGAACCCTCCAGGAGGGCTCCCGCCAGTGCACATGTTAACTGCCCAAGGTACGCTGAACAATCAACATATTTTAGTATAGCCACTCATAGAGGCTAAAGTACAATGGATAGTTAAAGGAAATAACTAGAATTTTCCTCTGTTGGCATTTGGATTAGTAATCGCAAGTCGTTGTTATGTTCGTAATACTGCTCGAAATCCAGAGCATAGTTTTGGTAACACAGGCTTTGACTTGGTAACAAATGTTCAGTTAGATGTCACCCATTGTTCCCCATTGAGCTCCACAGCTCGGCGAACAACACACAATTGATTAGTCGCATATTTTATTGGTCTCAAACCGATCAAATCATATTTATTTGTCTCAAACGAATCAATCTTTAAAAAAACAATCTTCTAGATTGTTCACAACTTTTCTAGCCATTCTTTCCACCATGACTTATTCATGCCATGGGTGTAAATCTCATTTATATGTTAACTAGCTTCATACTTAAATATTCAAATATGTATAATCACGATCGGAACCAAATTAGATTTTTGCTCTATCATCAAAAATAGGCATATATTTGCATGGTAATGTCACGCAGATTTTTGGTGATTTTTGATGGCTCGTTAATCGGTTCATGAATTAACCTCAGTTCAGCTACCGCTTTTGTCATTCGATTTTTTTGGGAACAAAATAATAGGTGACCGGAGTACGCTATCAAAGTGCTAGTGCTGAAATTGACCTTTTTGGCGCAGCTGTGAGTGAGACATACACTATGTTAAAAAGCTTTTTATTTTGTATTTCGTGTGTCATGAACTGTTGCCAAATAAATTTTTGTTTCTTTCATAAATCGTTTTAGTAGGTAGGTAAACTTTTAGATGTCTGATTAAGTTAATTCTGACTTTATTATAATTTATTTATTTATTCCATGGCACGAACATGTGGTGTGAGTGATATTTTGCACCGGAAACAAAAAATTATCATGAGTCAAAAAATATTTTTACGCGCCACCAAAACCAACTACGCTGTGTACATGGCAAAGTAATTGAATATAAAGAAAATAAACATGATCGATCTTCATCCATCAAAAATAATTATTTCTTCCTCAAAGTATTTTATGTCTTCATACGCACCTGTTGGTTTCTTTTTGTCTTATAACAAAATAACATGACTCCTGTTTCATGGTGGCTTATATGTTTTACTAAGATTAAATTTTCATACTGCTTTTCACAATTTCCTTCTTAAAATGGACCTACATTCATAAGACAGTGCACACACCAGAGTCAAAACGATTTTTTCTATCGAAGACAAAACAGTTTTTCTTGTGTCAGAACAGTTTCTTCAGTACACTTTTGAAATAGTTGACATCTTTGACTATGATACAGTTTTGTTGCTAGATTGCGCGCCGTCATATTTTTTAAAGAGCGAATGATTCAAGACTGCGGACAGCTCAACTATAAAGGCATATAATGTAGGCTTGTACATTATACTTCAAAGTCCATCTTGTATATATTTTAACAAAAACATATTTATATTTTAAGATAGTTGCCGTATCTTGTTAGATTTCAAAGCAAAAAAAAAATATTTTTTTAAGGATGGCCCCATTTTGTCGTGTTCACTAGCTCAAAGAAAATATAATAAGAGGCTGAATCCTTGCGCTCTGTGTCAAATCATGTAGGGAGTTATAATTTACAATACGAAAATGATTGCTGGAACTTTGCGACGCGCGACATACGCTTTCATACGTTACGGTACACATTGCAAGGTTCAGCTGAGAAATTTTGTCAGGTCATCGACATAATTCTTGTTTTTATAGTGCACTGGGCTAGTTACCTAATATGCATAAAAAAAGGTTTTAATTGAATTTTAATTTGAAGCCCTGACTCCTAAGCTAGGTGGTACCTGTGTTACGGGAGTCAGTGTCTTCAGCCGTCATTTGAACATTAACAATTTACGCAATAAAATTAAAACAATGTAAAATGACGGGGATTTAGTGCAGTATTGCAGTATGAAACTAAAATAAAACATTTGATCTTCACAATCAATGATCCATCGAAAATACATAGTATAAATGGCTGCTGGTCTGAACTTAAAGAAAAATATATAGGGTGCTGAAAGTCAAAGTCAAATCATTTATTTCAAATAGGCCCTTGTATGGCACTTTTGAACGTCAAAATTTACAAAATAATAGAATTGATTCAGTATATAATCACTGCTATAGTCATAGGATATAGTCACTGCTGCTCAGCCAATGATTGTTCAGATTGTATACCAGACGATCTATTCTCTAAAATCTCACCCTGAAAACTTCGGTGAAGTGAACATGAAGTGAAGTCAATAGTGTCAATCTAGGTGGAATACCAGCTCATTTCACTCACTTTTCTCTAACATGAGACTAAACTAAAACGTCCCATATGTACCTGCGCTAAACCTTTCTTCCTGCCTGTAATACTTCAAACCGGAACACGGCAGCTATCCCTGACGACAGAAATAGGTATGGTTAAGGTTCACCGCATTTCCTCTGAGTCCGAACCCCTTTGGCATATGCGGTTGAATAGTTCACAAGTGGGAAGGCATAACCTTTAATTACCATGATCATAATTCTGCCGTGCATTGACAATACACTGTATCTACAAAAATAGCTGCAGTTTTCAGAAATCGCAATTTTCTGTTTTTTTGGTAAATCCTTAATATGAATCGGCTTTCTTTGAATTTTAGCTAATATGTTTATAAGTACTTGGTTTATCTAAACAGTTGTAGAGCGAAAATACAAATTTTAAGATTTTTTTTAATTAAAAATGTACTTGTCATGTGAACTTGTGCGAAATCAATTGTTAAAAATATAGACAAAACACGACTTCTAGCGTCCCTCGAACTCGCTTTCAGCAGAATTATGATTGATATCTTGAACAATGTGGGTTGTTTGCCCACACATTATAGTAGTTGTCCGCAACTTCATTAGCCCAAAAATGTTAACCCCTCGTAATCCCTCTTTATATCCACTTACTTAGTTGAAAAGTTTCAAAATCCTCTGTATAGTGCTCCTCTACATCCCTTGAGGATCCCTAAGTGGCTTTTTCTGCGAGTTTTCTGCCAGTCCATAATATAACTGTTTTATAACTATGTGTAAATAACCTAGGCAAAATAATATATATCTAATATAAATCTAAATTAATGCTGTTCTTTGGCGCTTTAAGCACGTCACTGGAGAACACCTGACCGATTTGTTGTTTTTTAATGTTGGTTGTAGACCGAATAAGGTCCGAAAGAAAAAATTGAAAATTTACCCAGAAATTCGTGAAAATCTGAAAGTGCAAGAAGCACTTTCAGATTTTCACGTTTAATGGAATCTTTCTTTGAAATGTTGTTTGGCGAGGACAATGTTTATCAGGTCAGCTGTTCTTAATAAAAATAGTTAAAATATATTAAATAAAAAAAACTCGACTTCAAAAACATTCGACTTCGGCGTCGATGTCAGAACATCGTCCGGTTAATTAAATAAATGAAAAATAACGAGCGTGCCTAAAGCTGCCTGTCCACTGGAGCGGAGCGAGGCAGCAGACCGGAGAAATGCTCCGCTCCAGAGCTCTGAAGCGGAGTTTAGATTCTATTGGTTAATACATTTCCCCGCTCAGCTGCCTCGCTCCGCTCCAGTGGACAAGCAACCTTACAGTAGTCGCATCAGGTGTGTAACATCTGACATCTTAGCTGACAGTACCAACCTCTCGGAAAATGGGTAGGTACCATCTGATGGTCAATTCTAACACCGCGCGCGCTCATTGGTCAAATCAAATAGCGTGCGCTTCCCCGACTTTCTGTTACACACTTCCGTCCCTTTTCACGAATTGATTCCCACAGATTGCAAGAAAGCAAGAGAAAAGATGTTACACATCAAAATTATTTCAATAGTAAAAGTATAATATCCTTTGTTGCGCATGGTAGGTAAGTAGGTGCAGTAGGCGAAAAGGCCATCAAGAACTGATGACAGGCGGATCGATACTCAATGACCACCGACAGCTGGTCTTTACAGATTTCAATATAAATGGGTTTTTCAAATGACATATTGTTACCTCTAATTGTTACCCCTTGCCCATCATTAATAACGGCGCACTTTTAGACTTAAATTGTTATAGAAAGCTTCTGTCAAGCTACAGCTGTCAAAATCGCTTTAAAGTTCGTATAGTTAAATATTCAAGAAGTCGGTTTAAATAATTTTATTCCCATAAAGAACAGCAACAGTTCACTTACCATATATGAGATATACAAATAAATGATACAGTTATAAGGTAGCATAATGACTCCGTGAGTCGATAGAAGGACAACAGAATATTTAAAACTAGGATTCTAGACTAAACTAAACTAGGATTTATTTAATAAATAAATAAATAAAACTAAGATTCTAAATTCAATTTAAAAAAAAATTAATACCAAGTTACTTGTCCGCACCAAACGAACAAAGAAAAAATAAAGAAGAAAATTAAGAATTTCCCAACAAAAAACAAAGAGGACGAGCAATTTATTATTCAAACGCTCCCGAATCTCGGAACATTAAAACAATATTGACATAAAACCTGACTTGACGGACTTATTCTGGTTCCGTACGACATCGACAGGGTGGTAGTCACGTCACCGCTCGACATCGTAATACGAATGACATTAATCTCTCTTATAAGGATTTATGGATTTCACATGTCTATGTTTATTTGCCTAAAATACGTCTAAAAGTAAATGGATTGTGAACAAACGTTATGTCATTGTATTTTGTGGTATTTTTGTCGTATGTCGTATCAAACTATGATTTATTTGTCTATAGTGTATTTTAGGAAATCAAACGCTTTCTTTGCACTTTTGTAAATGTCTTTTAAATATTAAGTTTTCCGAATCCAATATGCTTATCTCAGCGCGAAGTATGTGGCCACGATGAAACGAATTGTACAAAGTAAATAAGCATGCAGATTAATTGCGTTACACGCGTTGAATCACAATCCGAAAGATTTTAAAGGAAATTGCTTATCCATTGCTTTAAGGGGGATGCGCTAAGGTATCCCGCGAAATTCAATTTTTCTTTAGTTTTTTGCATTATGCAGGTAAGTGTCAGGTTTTATGTTGATTAAAATATGATTCGCGATCGTAACAAATATGGCTTTACTCAATTATAATCATTACAATCAGCAATACAACTCCATAAGTTAGCAAAGGTGTCAAATTTCATGAAATCATGACATTTGACACTTATGCTAACTCATATTTAGATCTACATACAACATGATACTTACCTGCAAATTGTAAAAAACGTAAGAAAATTTGATATTTGCGGGCTACCTTAGCGCATCCCCTACCATACATACCTTAGCGTGACGCGATGACGCGACGCACACCGATAGAACAATTTCTGAGAAGTTTTCATAAAAATTATTCCACCAAAGTCGCGTCACGCTATTGCGTCGCGTCTTTCTGTGGGAGCATATAAATGCTCCAATGGAACGAATTTTTCAAACGTATAAACGTTTGAAATATTCGTTTGCTCAGCAACGTAAATAACGTTATAATGTTGTTGAACTGTCGGAATGAAAAGCATTGCCATTGTTTTTGCCATTTATCCCGAATATTGTTAAAATACTAACTGCTCATTGTAGGTATGCCAGGTACCTAATCACCTATGCAAATAATCATGAACGTCCTCTTAATACATCCCTAAATTCTTATTTCATTAAAGGATAAGGTGGTTTATTACTCATCAAATATGCCAAAACAAAGCATTTTCCACAACTTACTCGTCTCTTGACATTTACTGTTTGAACTTATGCTAAAGTCGAACGTGAACGGCGCTTTAAAGAGTCTTTAACTAGTTTTAGGCCTCCTTTTTTTTTCATTCATTTATTCGTTACCCTCCCGGGAAAAGGGTTTGACAGCATTTAAATAATTGAGTTCGAGATATTAATTCAGTAACAAAAAGAAAACAATTTAGAATTCATTAAAAAATATATACATACATAAACTCACACCTTTTTCCTATGGAAGTAGGCAGAAACTACAGAACGTCACCTTCCAACAAGATCCTTACATACTCCTTTTGTTTCGTTTACATTTAAATTATCTTGGAACATACTGACAAAAAACACACAGCCGAAGCCGCTGGGTCTAGAAACATGTTTGCACAAGAGAAAGAGAGCAGTAAGGTCGAATTTTTGAAAATTCATCCAGGGAGTCAATTATTGGAAGAAAATTTGTATGAAAGCTCGTTATTTTAACAACCTCTTTCTCTCATCGTTATAAATAACTTTTACCAGGGGACCAAACATGAAATTACGAAAAAAATCAGCTGTTCCCTACATTTTGACGAGTTATGCGAACATAAATGAAGATCACCTGATTTTTTTTGTTCATGATCAGGTTTTGTCTCATAGTAAAAGTTGTTCATAATGATGAGTACAATGACCCCTTTTTTTTTTTTTTTTTGGGTGGGAAATCATCAAATAACTTCTCCCGCTCTGGGCGGAGCGGGAGGGCGTGTCAGACTCTTACTGACTAAAACCCACCCGTGTTCCTTCGGTTGCCCTGTTGCCGGGGGCCACGATCTCCCTTTCGGTTTTCTTCGCAACCTCGGCAGGCATCGGCCCTAGCGGACCCCGTCAATTATGCTGACATCTCTTTGAGGCGCGCGTGGAACACAACGCGCCGTCGACCCGGGCCTGGTCCTTATCGAACGGTGAGCTACCCATTGCTCACAGTCCGCAAACCCGCGCCTACGGTGGCCGGAAATCGGCTTGCGACTCCCGACGCCCTGGGCGTCGCCTCCTCCGGCGGTTAGGGGCGTGAGGGCGCGAAATTTGCCTCTCCCTCACGCGTTCCGCCTCCTCCTTCGCGAGCATTACCGCTTCGCAGAAGGAGGTGACGGCCTCCCATTTCCTCTCGCTCCGTACCATGGCCTGAACCAAGGCCGGACGCGAGAGATCACCGCCGCCGATCGCCTCCACGAGGACACGGCGATGCTCCGCCCAAGCTGGGCCGACCTCCACCGTATGCTCCACCGTGTCCTCCGGGCGATCCACACAATGATGACACCCAGGCGTTTCCTCCCGCCTTATCCTGTGCAGGAACCTCCCGAAACAGCCGTGTCCGGTGAGGACCTGCGTCAGGTGGAAGGTGAGGACGCCGTAGCGCCTCTCTAGCCACTCTTCAAAGAGGGGTCTTATCGCCGCAATTGTGGCGTGCCCAGCGCTGGGTTGCGACAATCGCACTCTCCATGACGCCATGAGATCCCGCCGGAGCTCTGTCCGCTGTGCCGTGATTTCTCGCGGCGGCGGAGTTAAGCCCCGGCGTTTCGCCTCCTCGCGCAACTCCCACATGTGTACAATGACCCCTTAATAGGTTGTTAGTGTTTTAACAATAACCCTGTGTACAGTAAGCGTTTAAAAGTGGATAGGCACGTTAAGAGTCGTTTTGCTGTGAACACGCGGTATAGTCCGTATATCTGTATGTGTAAATAACACGGCACAAACACCACAGAGAACGCTTTACACACTGTCGTCACGTACTCGCGAAACAAAAATATATCTCCGTCGCTTTTGTTAGACAAGATAACACACACGCATCATGCGCGTGACATTGGCCAGTTTAAGTCATTGCTAAAATTCAAATTAATTTTATGTGTGCAGATAGCAGAAGGCTTTAAAGAGTTGGTCTGAGATTCGAGCTGGCTTAGGTTCTGATCTCGTAAAGAACAGCGTGGTTTTTTTCTTTTCGAAATTTATTATTTTTGTTTTCAAAAATAATATTTTTTTAATATTGCTGCCTTTTTTATTAATTTTGATATTGCAATAAAGGGTTTAGAATAAAAGATATGTGATAACAAAATTAAACAATATTTATTAGATATAAATCTCAAGAAACTTAGAAGCAATTTGTATTATTTTGACATATTTAAATTATGAAATGTTTTAAATTTTAAATGGATTTTTTCGCCATAAATATTAAGCTTTGATCATGGTCGAAGTAATTAAGCAATAAATAAGAATATTAGACTACTCAAAATGTAAAAAAAAACTACTTACAAAATAGGTGATTTTAAGGTTAATTATGGGCAGTTTGTTTACATTAATTATTTTACATTTTATTTGGCTTTAATAAATATTGGTTGGTATTGAGGTTATAGCTTAAGTATTCATTTTCTTTACGAAAAGAAGATTGAAACTAAACCACAGATTTTAATTCTAAAATAATAATATTACTAAAATAATCTTAAACATTTTCGGTCAATTTGCAAGAAATACGACAAAAACCATATTTCAATATGGTTTTTGTCGTATTTCTTACATACTTAAAAAAATCGTTACCACAAATTCATGCAATAACGAATGTGTTGTTTATTAAGTTAGAACGGTAAATATTTTAAGGTTAAAATATAGCAGTGTCCCTCTTGAAGTCTTAATATTATCGTGCGAAACTTAAACGTTCTTGTTTATGCCTTTCTGTCAAAAATGGTTTCCTAGCTGGTCTTCAGTGATGCAAGCCTTCAGAGTGCACGGAGAACGGTTCATAATACCGTGTTTAATAATTCAGCAAAATATCTCGTTGATATGCAACCATTTATTTCATATTTATTCACTATTTGACGTCGCTGCTTCTCGATAACAAGCCTCTTCCTAATATCTCTTAACCTTCACAGTATTTCTCTAGAACAAAGAATAACATCGTATTTATTACACATACTAATTATTTATCATTCACTAATCGAATTAAACCTCATAATAAATTTAAAAACTTTAAAGGCATCTTCTGTCTCAACAATACCTCTGTTCGATCAACAATACCTTTGATTAAGATTTATGTTTAGTCAAACATGAAATATATAAATGATAACACTCACACTTAGTCTGGTTTCATACGATATTTGTGTAAATTACATTCACTTTTACGCAGCGCAATAATATTTGATCTCCGTTCAATATTTATATTTGACTGCATTTTGAAAATAATAACCACAACACCGCTTTTACTTGTCACCAACAATAATCACGAACCAACAAAGTTCTATTAAATGAATACTCGTAACGAACTGCATCTGTCTACCCTACAGAAATCGAAATAATTTACTTAGTTTTCTGAGGTCTACCTGCTAAACTTTAATATTTATGTGAACAAGACGAATGAACCAAAAAAGAAATGATTATTGAACTAGTCTTTATTTAAAAAATAACAAAAACTACGAATAGTAATTATTAAAAAATGACGAGCTAACCGCACGTGAGATTCGAACCCTCTCGGCTCGCCATAATCGCACATACCAAAGCAGGTTATCCACTGAGCTAGCATGCTATATACAGTATTGCTCGAAATTATGAACTAGTATGAGTTGCAGACAAGTAAGTATGTGTGTGTGTAACAACTTATAGAAGAAGGTCGTAAGTCAAACCGCAGCGTCAGTCTATTGGTTTGTGAGTTTGCCTATGGACTTTTGGTCGATACTGTACAAAAATAAGCCTACGTAATAGTTTTACGAATATCACATTGATTAAATTTTCACGGAAAAGCTACTGATTCTTTATGACTTGCGGTTCAGATTTTCAAAATATCATATAAGTACCTACCAACCGTTCTGAAAGTAACAGTGCATACCACAAAAACCACAGCTATAATAAATTTAAAATATCGCTTGTTGGTTTACCAGTGTGTTACTGATAAAGTAGCATATTTTGTTAATCTGTGACAAAATGTAAAACGAAAGCACATGATTAGAAATGCCTTTTACTCACGTAATGAAAGTTTCTACTGGAAGTCAACATCGCTAACGATGCGTTAATAGATTCGGTAAGCGCAGAGACCGAAATTCATGAAAACGAACCCGATGTTAACCTTAAAATGGATATACTTTAAATAATTCTCCACGAAAAACGACGCTACTAAGCTTTTACTTGTTACATTTAATTCACTCTATTTTTTATGTGGACTATTTCACGAACTCATACCTAATTACAATCAATCTGCCTAGCCTTTTCCCAACTATATTGGGGTCGGCTTCCTGTCTAACCGGATTCAACTGAGTACCAGTATTTTACATGGAGCGACCCTCTATCTGACCTCCACAACCAAGTTACTGGGTAACACGATACCTCACGGTATGGGATACTGACTACCTGTGACGACCGTCAGAAATCTACGAATAACAGCTGGAAGCAACGGCTTATCGCGCTTTCCGAGGCACGGAGGGGTCTCGATAAGTAATGGTTGGGCGTAGCATATCCTTTGATTCACCATTGCGGCTGTTATTATTTAGCCCCTCATACCTAGTTACATCATGGGTTATCATCATTCTCGAGGTAAATGTAATAACAGCCGCACGGGTCGATTCATCAGGTTAAGCTACGCTTGCCGAGGTTTGTCCGTGGATGGGGGACCATCACTACATACCGAGACACCTCCGTGCCTCAGAAAGCACGTTAAGCCGTTGGTGTTGGCTGTCATTCGTGGATCTTTCAGTTGAAAGTCGTTACGGGACGTCAGAAGCTATAAAATCTGACAACCAGTCTTACCAAGGGGTATCGTGTTACCCAGTAACTGGGTTGTGGAGGTCAGATAGGCAGTCAGTCCATGTAAAATACAGGTGCATCCAGTTAGACTGGAAGCCGACCCCAACATAGTTGAGAAAAGGCTAGGCAGCTTGATTTTTTACTTCATATATTCAGAATCTAAAAAAACATAAATAAAAAACTTGTGTCTCTCCCTGAGGCGTAAACAAAAAGATCTCTCATGTCACTTAAATTTATTATGGCAGTATGCAAATTTCCCGACGCTAGCTTTCCCCACTTTTCTGAATGCATTGCTGCACAACGCTGCCATTTAATCCAAGTCGACTAAAATATGAGTCTCAGAGAACTGTCTGTTATGTTTTTTACTATTTATACACGAGGGAGAATTTTTACTCTTTTCGACGTTTTCATTTTTATGTGTTGTTGGTGTGCTTTTCATTTATTGTAAGTAAGCAGGATAAAAAGATCAGTTACATTACCTAAACATCTTTGAGTTCGGTAGCAGGCATTGCTTGATTATCAAATCTATACATTTTCGTCTCTCGTACGATTATGGTAAGTTACTCGTACATTAGGACCCGATCGGATCGGTTTCGGATTTCAATGATATGGGAGCTATTGGAAGAATCGGGAACTCAATGAAACACAGACTTAACTGATAGACGTAAATTCGGAGACTGGCGCGCAGTTCGCAACGTACAGACTTAACTCTAATTAATACCCACTATTACAAATATATCACAAACCAGGCTGATCTAATCTGTAAAAATATCACCGTGAGATATCAATAATGTCAATCCCTAGCATCAGGTGGAATAGCAGTTTACTTCAAGCTCACTTCACGTAAGTTTTCACGATGAGTTTTTACTGAAACACACGTTTCCACGATGGTTTTTTGGCTGGTATTAATTGTACAGTCCTTTAACAGTTATTTTTCCTCTGATAGCAGCCCAAGCTGCAACCCACCAGCAACCTTATAACAACGAGAATAAAAATCACAGATTTTAACTCAATCAATCTGCCTAGCCTTTTCTCAACTATGTTGGGGTCGGCTTCCAGTCTAACCGGATGCAGCTGAATACCAGTATTTTACATGGAGCAAATGCCTATCAGACCTCCACAACCCAGTAACTGGTTAATAAGATACCCCTTGGTAAGACTGGTTGTCAGATTTTCGGGCTTCTGTCGACCCGAAACGGCTATCAAAGATCCACGAATGGCAGCCGGGAACAACGGTTTTAACATGCTTCTCGAGGCAGGGAGGAGTCTCGGTATATAAAGATGGTCACCCATCAGGTGCGGCTGTTATTACTTAGCCACGAGCTCCTCCACTTTAATACAAAATCTGTAAAAGATACAGACAAAAAATAAGATTTGAAAACAAAAGACAACCACATCGAAAATCAAATAACGAAGATTCTTCTATCAAGTAATTTCCAAGCAAAATTGACATTACTAAGTATGGGAAAATACTACACTAGATTAACTAACTATACATGACTAGTTTACGTAAGGAATCCATTTCTCTCACTTGTCACTATGTACTCGCGTGGGCCGATAAGCTGTAGATATATCTGCGCTTTGTTTTACTTTCATTAACAGATAACTAGAGAGTTATTTATACAATTGTAATCAGTCAATTATAACTTAGACACTTCTACTATTTAGTAGCTATATTGTAAAGTCATCATCATCACAATTTTTTTCATCATCGTCATCATTTACTTGTGGTCAACGCAACATGTTTTTTCTTCCATACTCCTCAATTAATTAGTCGTCATCGCGGTAGTCGCTCCCTTTCTAGCCTTATCATCTTTCACACAGTCCATCCATCATTTCTTTGGTCTTCTCCTACTCTTACAGGCAAATTAAATTTTAAATTATATGTGCAGTTTAAGCACACTTTCAACCATATTTTGCACGCTCCTCGATTTTTCAATTTTCTAACACCAATTCTTTGTCAGTGAAGCTCGATAGTATTCCACTAGTATCTAATGGCTATGTATGATCAAGAAATGTTTCAAATAATGATTTCAAACATATTTTTTTACGTTATTACGTTGTTTTAAACCTATATCTATAATTAATAGCAACTATGGGTCGAAGATTTCTTTGGGTCATATATTGTAACTGTTTACTAAGATAATAATTACGAAGGAATCACCAGCATAAAAATTGGTTAAATACATGCTTTTAAGCACCACAGCTCTACTATACCGGAATTAGTCTGCTGGATGGACCTTAAATGAACTTAATGAGGCTGAAATTAATAAGCTACAGTAAAAAACGCATAACTGAAAAGAGAAAAACAAGCATTATTATCTACTGAACTTTGTTAGGGTTCCGTACTAAAATGGTAAAAAGGGACCCTTGTGACAGCTGGATATCTCAAGAAGTACTAATGCTATCAACTTGAAACAGTTTTCGTTGACGTTTGCCCAACTATTTTGCAATTATGAAAAGAATGAAAATATTTATATTATTTTTTGCAACGGGGACTGAACGGGGGTCGTAAAAATTCGAAGTAGGGCTACTAGAGCATGTGGGGTATTATATGAAAGAACGCTATTTGCACATTCTCAAACATTTATTTTTATTTTTATTAGGCCGCATACTTTCCTACTTTTGACGAAAAATGTTTAAAAAATACCGTTCTATCTCCGAAGTTTGCATAGAGAAAAATCTGAAATTATTCTATGTGATAGAAGATTACGTAAAGATTACAGGAAAAATAAAACGATGTCTCTAAATAGCAAACCTTTTCAGAAACCATCAACTTAAATTACATTCGTTCCACTATTGATCAAGAGATGGCACTGACCTAAAACTGCAATATTCTACACGTCAGTGTGCAGTGTCAAAATTCTCTGACGAATAAAGACCTCGCCGATGAAAATTTAAAACGGTACGGAACCCTCGGTGCGCGAGTCCCACTCGCTCTTGACCGTTTTTTTTTTTGTAAGGTATTGCAGTCGTTTAAAATAAACTTTAAATAAAACGAAAACAAAAAAAAATAACTATTATTTAATCTGACTGTGACAGACAGTTACCAAAGCAACACGTTTTCATCAATGCGGTCCACAACGTGACGATAAGCGGCGTGATGTCTATAAATAGAGATAAATTATAGACAAAACAATGTTATTATTATACAAAACAATTCAAGATGGGGGTTGCTACAATAGACAAATCGACACGCAATACTCTAATTTCAACCTCGTTTTGTTTCGCTGCTGGGAAAAGGTCTCCCCATAGTTTTCCACTCTTCCCTTTGTGTTGCCTTTTCGAGCCAGTCTGCCAAAAATGCCTATCAAGTCATCACGCCAATGTTTCCTGAACCTCTCTTGACGACAACGCCCGTCTTCTGGCTCCCACTGTGTGACGACTCTGGCCCATCTGTCCCGATGCATCCTACATATGTGGCCCGCCCCATTCCACTTAAGCCTACCAGACTTTTAGCCCACATCCGCAATTCCTGTTTTGGAGCGTACTGTAGTTATACGTATTCGGTCACTGGCTTAATACACAATACGCTAACTACGCTCCATCGCCCTTTGACAAACCTTGAGTTTGGACTTTGAGACTCGTTCAAGGACACGGCTCGAAAACAAGCCACAGTTTTTAATTTGGAATATTTATACTTTTTTTATTATCATTTATAATGGACCCTGTTGAACCTCCTATTGATTCTGACTGTCCTTTTTTACATTACTTACAATAAGACAGGGTGTAGTCTTTGCCTGAAACCACAAGTAGGTGCGGCCAATTTATTAATCCTGTTTAGGCAGACCGTTTACTAAGCCATTGGTCACTTTACCCAAGTAATAATGACACTTTAGCCATGAAGTAAAACAGGACTAAGTAACAAAAACTGGAATACCATTTGTCCCACAAATACAACCCGAAAGTTTCGACAGCCTTCTAGATTTATCAAAGCGACCAATATTTATACGATAATAAATAGGCTTAAAGGCTAACGGAAAGGTACCAGAGGATGAAAGAGACAATAGATTCCTTTCCGAGACCTTTTTATATAGGTACTCGTTTACAAGTCAACACGGCGAGATGATTCGACAAACAGCCGATATCCGATATTCGACCAATAACCGAAATCCGATATCGAGAATTGTAAATAAACATATTTGACTTTTCCTGTTTACGTGCTGTTTAAGTGGGCGTGGTTAATGACTGGGTGATTTATGTAGCACGGGACCTCTCGCACAATAAATTTACAATAGATTTGAATTTTGGACATTCCGTGAATTTGGACTACGAAAATAGGCCAAGGAGATCAAGAATATTTTATCTAATTTAGTTCTTTCTATCTTCTGCCCACGACGTCGTTCGCGTAAATTTTCTTGTTTAAACATAAAATATGTCCTAAGACACTGAGATTTTTGGATCAGTAGTTCCGAAGATACAAACACACCTCTTAAAGCGCTTTACCTCTTAAAAGGAAGGCCACACTGGGAACGAAGCTAAGTTCGTTTAGCTTCACTCATGTAACTACCACGTCAGACTTTCGGGCTTCTGACTACCCGTAACAACTGTCAAAGATCCACCAATGACCGCTAAAGTTACTATTAAGTTTAAGTACCCCATAAAGTGATTCACAGAAAATGAGACACTATTAAATTATCTCCGACTTGTAATAACTTCACATACCCAAGTCAGACCGCAATAGGCCCTCTGAGGACGCAAGATATGCATGTATTATAACTTAAGTAGTTAATGTACTTTGGTAATGGGCTCCTCTCAAGCGGAGTGAAACTCACGTCTAGTAATTGGTCTAATCCAACCTCAAACCTCTGTGATGCGGTATCCGTTGCTAATAAGATAAGAGCAGGCTGCAATATGATGATTAATTAGGATGAACTTATGTGCGCTCGTAAAGCCTGGTTTACACGTGGCTAGTATTAAGTCGAGTGTTGACTCAGGCATTTACGTAGGTACAAGTGGCCAGAATGGGAGCTCGTAGCTATTTAGCTACGAGCTCCCATTCTGGCCCATTCTGGCCAACCTTCGATCACCCTGTGCGGCTATAAGGTGCTCGAAGGTAAGCTACTTGCCGCGGTCGGTTCGTGGATGGGTTACCATCCATTTAATATCGAGACTCCCGGTCCCCGCTGTCATTCGTAGATGTTTGACAGTCGTTACGGATAGTAAGCCCAAAAGTCTGACACAATACACCTTGGTAAGACTGGTTTCTTACCAAGGTGTATCGTGTTACCCAGTAACTGGGTTGTGGAGGTCAGATAAGCATTGTTTTAACAGTCGTTTCATTTAAAATATTGGCCACCTCATTCGGTTATACCGAAAACCGACCGGGCAAAGTTTTGGCAGATTGATTGAAGTGCCCAGAATGGTTTTAAAAGTTTTATATGTAAATATACTTGCAATGTCAGTACATTGCAAGTATATTTACATATAAAACTTTTCTTTAGTGACCATAAAAATGCATTTCACTTTCATGTGTAAAATTGCCTTATTATGAATCAAGTTTTCTTTTGCAGAAAATTAAATTAAGTGTCGCTTTAACAGGAAAATGAGCGAACAGGTGGTTGGACGCAATTTTTAATAAAAGGTGTAAGGGATAGGTGCAGAGAAACTTTTGCTCATTTATTTTACCGTCTTGGTAACGCATCTTTCTTAATTTACTCAGCTAGCGAAACATCAGCAACTAAAAGTAATTTTATGTAGGTATTAACAGTCTGTTTATACTACCTAACCTAGGTATAGAAATAAGACGATAATTTGATGTTAAAGATTTAGGGCCAGTTTATCGCGCGTAAACTGCTGTGATTGGCGGTTGATAAATCATTCAACCAATCAAAGCAATTTACGCGCGCTTGATCATTTGTCACATTAATTTTGCGATAATTTTTCTTCGAGAAACTGGCTGTAAAGCACACACAAGGTATAATACCTTGTGGAGGTCTGCCCCGGCTTGGGCGGAGCATTGCCGTGTCCTCGTGGAGGCGATCGGCGGCGGTGATCTCTAGCGTCCGGCCCTGGTACAGGCCATGGTATGGAGCGAGAGAGCATGGGTGGCCGTCACCTCCTTCTGCGAAGCAGTAATGCTCGCAGAGGAAGAGGCGGAGCGTGTGAGGGAGAGGCAAATTTCGCACCTAGAGACGCCCTGGGCGTCGGGAATCGCAGGCCGATTCCCGGCCACCGTAGGCGCGGGCTTGCGAACGGTGAGCAATGGGTAGCTCACCGTCCAATAAGGACCAAACTCGGGTCGACGACGCATTGTGTTCCACGCGCGCCTCAAGGAGATGTCAGCAGAAGCAACGGAGTCCGCTAAGGCCGAGGTTGCAGGGAAGTCCGAAAGGGATACCGTGGCTCCAGGCAACATGGCAACTGAAAGAACACGGGTGGGTTTTAGTCAGGAAGAGTCTGACACGCCTTCCCGCTCCGCCCAGAGCGAGAGAAATTATTTGATAATATACCACCCAAAAAAAAAAGGTTTAATACCTTCTATTCTATGGGAGCAACCCCGAAAACAAGAAAAGAGGTTCTCTCCAGACAAAGGGCATTACTGAGAGGAAAAATAGGACTCTTCCCATCCTATCCTACCATACTAATAATATTATAAACGCAAAAGTTTAAGAGGATGGATAGATGTTTGTTACTATTTCACACAAAAACTACTGAACGGATTTAAATTAAATTTGGCACACACATAGTTTATAGCCTGAATTAACATAGAAAATACTTTTCATCTCGATATTCCAACGGGATCGAAACTTATGCGGCTAAAACCGCGGGGCGCTGCTAGTGTTTACATAAAAACACACACGTGCGGAGCTTAGGCTCGATAATAAAAACGCATACACGAGCCTAAGCTTGTAAACGATCACTCTATACACTATCACAAAATAAACACGTTAGTATAATTAATACTTCACCTTTGTATAACACTATGTGATATTTCCCTTCAAACAAGAGTCGGCTTACTAAACAGATATACGGCTAATTGGTTTATTAGGAGACTACTTAGTGACTGACGCCGAAAATACATTAATTAATTAAGTAGTTAATCTGCGAAGAAGTATGATCCGCGCCTTAATTGCGTCACGCCCTCTATATGACAATCGTTTTCAGTAAATACCTGCAACAAAATCCATTGCTTCAGAAACAGGTTTGTTTAACACCTAGTTTACCGCAATACTTATATAATTACTAGCAGCACCCCGCGGTTTCACCCGCATAAGTCTTGATCCCGTGGGAATATCGGGATAAAAAGTATTCTTAGTCCAAACGTAAGTCATGGTCTACTCCTGTGCCAAATTTCATCCAAATCCGTTCAGCTGTTTTACAGTCAAAGCGTAACAAACACACAAACTCACTTTTGCATTTAAAATATTAGTTAGGATACCATTACTAGTAGGTTAGTATTGGCACCTAGCTGTGTAACCTCTTTTCATTTAGCTACATTTATTTATATATATATATCTATCAATCTTCTCAGCCTTTTCCCAACTTTGTTGGGGTCGCCTCATAGTGTAACCAGATGCAGCTAAATACCAGTATTTTACATGGAACGACTGCTTATTTGACAACCCAGTTACTGGGTAACACGATACCCCTTGGTAAGACTGGTTGTCAGACTTTTGGGCTTCGGACTACCCGTAACAACTGCTTAGATCTTACGGAGGGGGGGGGGGGGGCACGAGATAATTTATATCTATGGAGGTTGGTTTTTGTTTTTTTTTTATTGGTAGGAACAACCGATTTTTTTATTTTTTGTTTGAAGCGATTCGAAGTAACGACTTCGTAAATTGTAAATGAAGGCTCGTGCAGACCAGCGCGATATCGCTAAACAATGCTAAATTAACTAAACAATGATGATGTTTTATCAAGTCGTAAAAAACGTGTGAATATAATAAAAAATAAAAAAAACTCCAGTGTTCGATACACCTTTAAAACAGATTTCTCCATTTAAAATGGATAGGTGCAGTGAAGTCGAAGATCGGTCGTATCGTTTATCGTTGTCCCATAAATTACCCCAAATCCCTTCACGTAGATACTCAAGAGCCATATCATGGGGGACCCTATGGTTGTATCACTAATTAAGAACCGCCCTCGGGCCAGAAATGAAGCCAACCCAAAAGGCTAGCACAAATTAAACATCCGACAAGTTCCGGCCCCAAATGAGATTTGCGGTCGGGTGGCTAACAGCAACCGATTAGAACGTTTGAACCTGAAGATAAACTAACATTTAGCTGCCTGAAGTTTGATAAGTATCAGATATCTTATTTGGGAAACTGAGCCTTATTTACTTCATTAAGATATAGGATTATTTTTGTTTTGTTCTTTTATCTGTCTCGAATTTGTAGGTTTTCTTAATATCGATTACTGGTTAGTATGTAGCGTGATCTTGTTTCATTAGGTAATAGGTACTTACTTTTAAAAAATACACTAATCTGAATAATTTTCGAGAGCAACCAGATGACGCGTAGGACCGTGGTAGTATAGGTAGAATGACTTTTATAGGTTACCTGCAATAATTTTCAATTTTCCCCTTTGCGCGTGCAATCACAGGTACAACAAAGTGCAGACACAACTCACCTTTTACATACTTTATGAATACAAGTTGAACCCTTCACAATGACGAAACAGTCATAAACTATGTCAACAAACATACAGCTTTACCGTGTTAAACAAAACACTGTACTTACCTTCCCAGGTGAGTTATAAAAGTCGGAAGAGGTAAATGGGTCAGTTACCCTGCACGGTAGGGTTAACAACCTGTCACTGCGTCCCTACTCATACACTAATACTACAAAGCTACGTGACAACACCCTGATTGCTTAGACCCTTACTTAATGTACCCATGAGAGGCTTATGGTACCTGCCCACATGATTAGACGCGACAGGAAGATTAACACGTAATCAGGAGACAGTGTCAATGTCAACACACCAATTAGGGCTATATCTTAGACGCACACGCAGTTCCATTGAATTAGTTGGCTTTAAGTGCGGTCTAACCATCCAGTCGACCACCGCCTTGAGATACACTGTCTGTGTCCGTACATTGAAACCACAGCTTCAATCTTCGAAGCAATCTGGCGTACGAAAGAGATTTTATTTTCTCGTAAACTGGTCACATGTCGTCTAAATTGGAAATACGTGATCGAGTTTCATGGTAATGATCCTCTTTTATGTCGGCTGTAACTTTCGCGTCATATAATTGAGTATATAAGTTATCATTTGCGCGACTTAGGACCGGTGTATGAACCCTTGGGGATTGAGATACGTGTTTCCTTCTTTTGATTGCCGTGCCAAGGTCGGATACTTGTGTGAGAACAAACTTTTGTAGTAATTTCATGCTGTAACTTTGATATTAGCAAAGAGTCCTCCTGAGACTCCGATATATACTTAAAATACGTAGTTACAGAGCTTTTAGAACAAAATATGAGATTGAAAGTGGAACCAGTGAACTACTGAACGTCGTCCGGGTCTTAAGTAGTGAAATAAATTCAATAAGATTATGATACGATTCGACTTGTAACAAATTCGATTTTCAGATAGACAATAAAATTGTATTCCAGCTAAGAACTGCAGTGAATTCTATACAATTCAGATCTCTTATATATTGTTCAGAAGAAGTTTATGACAAACAGCGGTTCCACATCTACCATCGAAATAGTTGTATCCTGATTTTGAATTTCTAATGTATTCGACGAAGCAGAGGGACGACGTTCATAGCTTCCTAGACGTTCACAAGTTTCTTCGAAAATGTAGCTACTATGAAGTTTTTGTCTCTAGATTTGGATTCGTACTATTAAATGTTCCAGCGCGTCATGCTTATGCTAAATCCTCTCTCTTACCACCAGAAACTATATAAGCAGTTTGAAAAGTATACTTAATTGTCGACAACGATCGACGATTATTAATTCTTCTTTTATATTTATTTGAAACGAACTGACCCGACAGACGTTGTCCTGTCCAAACAATCATTCATAAAAAAGGACGTTCAGTTTTTCTCGAATTTTAAGATTGTTCGGGAAGCTTTTCCATTTTTTTATTTCCGTAAAAACCTGATTCGATCTATTTCGAACATTTTACAACAACAAATAACGCTTACCAATGAACAGCATCTCTTATTTGAAGATATAGAAGATAGATATAGGTAGATAACTAGCTGACCCGGTGAACTTCGTTCCGCCTAACAGTCAATGAATGTGCATGTTTAGGATTTCAAAATCAATACAAAATTCCTACCCTACCTAAATACCCTACCTACCCTACCCCACCCTACCTACCTAGCCTACCTACCCTACCTACCCTACCTACCCCACCCTACCTAGCCTACCTACCCTACCTACTTTACCTACCTACCTACCCTACCTACCTACCCTACCTACCTACCCTACCTACCTACCCTACCTACCTACCCTACCTACCTACCCTACCTACCTACCCTACCTACCTACCCTACCTACCTACCCTACCTACCTACCCTACCTACCTACCCTACCTACCTACCCTACCTACCTACCCTACCTACCTACCCTACCTACCTACCCTACCTACCTACCCTACCTACTTTATCTACCTACCCTACCTACCCTACCTACTTTATCTACCTACCCTACCTACCTACCTACCAACCTACATACCTACCAACCTACATACCTACCTATCTACCGAGATATCATAAAAATTCATACAGCCTAGCCTAAATTTAAAAAAAAATGTTTGGTGTGGAACACCCTTATCACTTAAGGCTATGAAAAATAGATTACGACCGATTTTCAGACCTACCGAATATACATATAAAATTTCATAAAAATCGATCAAGCCGTTTCAATGTTAGTTGTCATAAGCCGGAGGATTATGTCAAATAACATTGTGACACAAGAATGATATATTTATATATATATATATATATATATAAAGAAAAATAGATACAAGTGTTAATTTAAAAAAATGCAAAACAAAACCACGAAAGTACGATAACGGAAAGTGACATACAAATTACAATTAAGTACATCGAACACGTATGGAATTTTTGATTAAAACATTTTCCGTCCGATGCACAGCGCTCATTACACAGTATTTTATTTAAAATAAACTCGTTATTTATTCAACGATATTATTCGATACGATATAAAAAGCAGCCTGTAAAAGTTTTTAAAAGCAGAGATCGTTTTAGCGTGCATAATTTCGAGGGTGGATATTTTAAATTCGGAACGGATCGGCTTCTGATTTTCGTTCTCTCTGATAAGATGGAGAAACGTCATGACTCTGCCAAAAAACCTACTGAGCTTGGATTTTTTTAAAGAGTTTTTATTCTATTTCTCTATGACAATTAGTGTAGATTTCGAAAATTCTGTTAATGTCGTATATGAAATGGAAAAGAAAGAAAGAAATGAAATAAAATGTTATTCCTTACACATTAATAAAAATCTTCGATTGACACAATTGAAAAATTTTAAAATATATTTCATGTGTTCATGTTTAGAAGCAGTAGTTATGCCCATACGGTTTCACCCACTGCATTTTATGGTCGTCGGGTGTCTCCCAACATCCATAGATGGCCAGCCCCGATAAAGTGTACTCCTCGTCATAGGGATTGAGGACAAGTTTGCAAGACGTCATTATAGTCAAAACCACAACGAGACGATTGAAAGATAAATGGTCGCCTGTTAGCTTGTGTAAAGCCAATTTTCTAGAATTGTACTTATTAATCATGAATCAAACGGCAAATTAGTATGAAATCTATCAGATTTAGTCAGTGCTCGAATGTCGGTTAATTCGTGCTTAACATTTCAAGTAGAATCTTATGTTATACCATCGTCGAAATTCGTCAATTCTCAAATAGCCCAGTCTTTAGAATCAATCTACCCAGTCTTTTCCCACTATGTTGGGGTAAGCTTCCAGTGTAACCGGATCAGCTGACTAATTGTATTTTACATGGAGCGACTGCCAATCTGATGTCCACAACCCAGTTACCGGGTAAAACGATACCCCTTGGTACCACTGGTTCTCAGACTTTTCGGCTTCTGATAACCCGTAATGACTGTCAAAGATTCAAAAATGACAGCCGGGACCAACGGTTTAACATGCTCTCCGAGGTAACTACGCAGGGGTCTCGGAATGTTAAGATCCACGGACTGACTGCGGCAAGCGTAAGTTAGCCTGATCGATCGACCCGTACGGTTGTTATTACTTAGACACGAGTACCTACCTCAAATACTAGGTACCTCTTAAATTATTGTCATTTTACGACACTGATCAAATTCAAAATTGTAAAGTCATTTATGTATTGTAAATTCATTATCAAACTAAGCTGAAAATCAGCACTTTTCGAACGTCAAAATTACATAAGACAGTCCCTCAAAAAGCCCACCCTTCACCACCTCCTAGTGCTTTAGCTGGGAAGAAGAAGTAGCGCAATAAACTCTCCAGTAGCACAACTGTCTGTTCAGTTAAACAGTTATCTTTTTAAAAAACAACATGTATTAATTTAAAGCTGTCGAAAGTCAACGACGCTCAAAAAAGTTGCACCCGTCAGGCACTAAAACCAAATTTCAATACTATAGTATATATGCAATGACTCCAACATTTTACATCAAATTACCTAGTCAAATTATAAGTATCAAGCAACAGCATGAATGAGTCTGAACGTAAGATTTTTAAATGATTAAATGACAAGGCGTATTATCTGTTAATGAATATCTTAATGACAAATTAAAATAATATTTATATAATTTTATATACATACATACATACATAAACTCACGCCTTCTTCCCATGGGGGTAGGCAGAAACTACAGAACGCCACCTGCTACGAACCTTACATACTTCTTTTGCCTCGTTTACGTTCATACATCTGGTCATACACTCCCGCCGGTTGCGAGTACTACGCACTTGGCCTTTCTGAAGAACATCACCAATAAGGTCAGTATATGTCTTTCTAGGGCGTCCCCGACCGGCCTTTCCCTTCACATCAGCCTTGTAAATACGTTTTGCTAGTCGCCTTTTATAATTTTATATCTGTCTGTATAATTAAAATATTCCTATTTGATTTATTATTTTAACGAAATTATGTCTAAATACTACCTATTTGTTTATGTGCCATCTTAATTTATAGACATTTTATTATTATTATTAACCATTAGTGTTTGGCATGAAATTGTGACATGTAACTTTCTTGAATTTATATTTTAATTTTGTTAATACGACATTTGATTACTTGAACAATTTTGTATGCCTTTTGGCGGGACGTAGTATGGACCAATGTTTCTTTGTAAAACATCTGTATAATTTTTACCCTATTTTCACATAATTAATAAATGAATTGAATAAAAGAAAATAAAAATTGATTCTATACAAGAGTATGCAAAATAATTTACATTACACAACACAAAACATAATTTAAATAGCCAATTGTCACCTAGCACACGCCAATATACCAACCAAAAACATCGAGAACTATACTCAATCAGAAATAAAAATAAAACCAGCCAAGTGCGTGTCGGACTACGCACAATGAATGGTTCCGTAGTTGGGATGAATTTATCCCCAATACAAACTTAACATTGTAGTTGTAATACATGTTCTCTGATACATTCTAACTGCAAATATAAGTTTGTACGCACAATATTGATAGATTCACCATGTTTTTTTAAAACCATCTATGAGTAAAGAACCATTCTATTTTTTTTTATTTTTTTTTTCGAAGATAAGGGCGGACTGGTAAATTTTCATGTATTTTCTTAAATATCTTCAAATGTATTTATTTTAAAATTATAAAAAATATATATTTGAGATCCTCGTAACAAGCCCTTTCATTTGATATGTCACACAATACAGTTTGAAAAACTTTTTTTTTTTCTTATTTGCCCCCCGAAAGTGACACCCATATTCAAAATTAATTTATTTACGTTACACGTCCGTGTTTGGGTCACAAAAATACGTATATGTACAACAGTTCAACTTAATCGGTCCCTTAGATTCGGAGAAAATTGACTATGACAGACGGACGGACAGACGGACAGACCGACGGACAGACCAGTGATCCTATAAGGGTTCCGGGTTTTTCCTTTTGAGGTACGGAACCCTAAAAACTAAACGTAAACAGAACTAAATATCTAAATAAAAGCCTCCAGGCATAACGGGCGTGCCCGCTTAAATATAGCTATATAAATAGTAATAATTGAAAGTTATTAATGATAAACTAGGACCCTCGAGGTAAAATAAATAAACAGTTAATTACTAATAAACAATAACAAAACCACGATCAGCAAAATCGAAATTATTGCTCCCGTAATTTTCTCCAATTCTATCTATGTAAAATAGGCTTATTTAATTTGGCGAGACCACTAAGGAACCGTTTCTCTTCTCCGCCAGCGGCACTACAGTTGTCTCAGTTAAACGCTACACCGGCAACGTTTGATACATTTTATTTCTCACTTCTAGTAACATTTTCCTGTACTTGACATGTTTTCAATCGAGTTTGTGCAGGAAGGAGGTTGTTAGCCCCACTCGTATATTTTATTCGAATGATTACTGAGAAGCGATTGTTCGCTTGTTGCTCTGTGCCGGTGTGAATCATTTGTTGGAAGCAGCATGGTTGGTTGAAGAGGATTTTATTTTTGAATTCTTCTTCTTTTCGTGTGGTTAGTGACTAACCTGGTGAAATATCTCTCAGGCATGCACGTTTACGTTTCCTCACGATGTTCTCCTTCACCGTTTTTGAAGCAAGTGATAATTATACAATACGCACATAAATCCGAAAAGTCAGAGGTGCGTGCCTCGGGTTTGAACTCGAGACTTACGTCTTGGCAGCCCGACGGTCACACCACTAGGCTATCAATGCTATAAATCAAGTGCTAAATTTTTACTTCATATAGGTAACATAAATTACAAGTGATTTTAAAGCCAAAATAACATTAAACAGATACATAATATAAGTACCTAATAAATAAGAATTTAAGAAAAAGACCTAAAAGAGCAACTTTTTAATTTTTTTCTGTAATTAAAAAATATACCTATCATAATAAATCGTAAAAAGCATTAGTTAATAGAAACTTTTTACAGACATTTTTTATAAAAATAAATAAAACAAATTCTAATGTGAAATTCAAACATTTAGATAAAAGCTTATCAATGACAGCAATTTGGCCCTCTCTTAAAAGCTGGTTGTAAAAAACATTTGTACTAAAAACTTCACTCACTTAAAAGCACTCTGCACTTACACACTAATTTGTCACTGTCGTTTGCACAAAAGTAATAAAACCGGCCAAGTGCGAGTCGGACTCCCACACGAAGGGTTCCGTATCACCGTACAATATTTAGTAAATAAATGAAAATACTAAAAACTAAGAATATTATTATTTTCATCTTAAATTTTAATAATCGCAAAGATAAATTTGTAAATTTATAATGATATTAAGAATTAGAAATCAATTTTTTGTAGTTGCAAAATCACCCATATTTCAATAAAATACCTTATGTTATCGGTGTTTTAGTATTTGTTAATTACAAACAGTATACAGTTTGGTAGGGACATCGGCGCGAAAACTATTACCATGGATTCAGTACATGATTCTGAACTCCCCTGCGTTGAAATTGTTCGTCGGTTATTTAAAAAAGAAATATGCTGTTCCATACATTTTGACCGAGCAGGTATATCACTTTTCTATGAAACAGCTGATATTTTTAAATAACCGCCGAAAAATTTCAACGCAGAGGGTTCAGAATCACGTACTGAATTCATGGTAACAGTTTTCGCGTTGATGTCTCTGCCACCCTGTATGATACATGATGTGCAGAATTTTCAATTTCCTAACTTGTTTAGTTGTTGAGATTTATCTCAACAACTTGTCAGTTGATGACAAGTGTTGTGACAAGTTGTCAGCTCATACAAAAATGGTCTAAAACTGACAACTTTTACGGCCCCCTATTTCTTCATTTTTTAAGATAACAAAAAAGAAATTCCTTGCTACTCGATGAGCTGACATAATGATGATTTGACAATGATACCCCACATGCCAGGGTAATATATTTTTTTTCATCATCAAAAGTTTAGAGGACTTAAACATAACTGGCAAAATGTGGGTATACAATAGGTGCACCTCTGCCTACCCTTCCGGGATTACAGGCGTGATGTTATGGTTTGTGTTAATTTTTATTATTTTTTTGTTATAGCGGCAATAGAAATACATAATCTGTGAAATTTTCAACCGTCTACCTATTACGGTTTATAAGATACAGCTCGCTGACAGACAGACAGACAGACGGACAGCAGAGGCTTAGTAATTAAGGTTACTATTGGCACCCTTGGTACGGAACTCTAAAAAAGAAATAAAAGAAAATAATAAACATTTCCGTTCCAAGTATAAAGTTTGCGGTCAAAATTGCATTCGGCAATTTGCACGAAAACAGAGGAAAAGAACGCAGCTAAACGACGAAATTCAAATTGAATTCGAAATAAATGTGTTGCCGCATAGGAAAAATACCTTGGGTATTTTTAAATGCTGTTAAAATGGCAACATCGATGTGTCAAAAAGCAAAAACTTTGGGCTTATTGGCTTATCGACACAGTGTGAAAGCAAAACAACTTGAATTGCCCAGTTGAATGAAGTTAGCTATATTACAATATTATTTTGTTTACGTCTAAGACGAAATGAGTTCGGTCTAATGTTCCGTACTATGAAAACAATAAAGTTTTGTTTACAATGTGCCTAGAGGCGTTGCTTTCTGAGATACTTTGAATAAGTAAAAATGTATATATTTTCTTTTATGATTGTGACTTAGAATTATAAAGAAACTAGAGCGGATTTTAGAGACTCATCTGCCTTTCCCACTATGTTAGGGACGGCTTCCAGTTTAATCGGATGCTGCTAAAACCAGTACTTTGCATAGAGCGACTGCCTACCTGACCTCCACAACACAGTAATAATTACGATACGATACCCCTTGGTAAGACTGGTTGTCAATCTTTTGGGCTTCTGACTACTCGTCACGACTATCAAAGAACTACAGATATGAAGAGGCTTTTGCTAAAATAGTACAAACAACATACCTAGAAACCATTTGCTCTGCGTGTATTTTTACCAAAATGGTGTGAAACATGACCCAAAACGAAACCGTATGTCTGTGGACAGTAAAACTACATGTTATACTACTTACCGTTTCTACTGCAACCAATGCAATGTAAACGTCGTAACCAAATCGTGAGGACTGTGCCGTAAATTGACGATTTAATTACAGTTAAGGTACTCCCTCACCGGCAGCATTCGCCCATAATGTAACGTTCAGAGCCTAGCATTACATCAGAACCAAGCATTACAGTGCGCAAACTGTAATTATACAATTCAAGCTTTACATCAGTGAGGGAGGAGAACCGAGCAATACAGTGCGCCAAGTCTGTAATAATAATTAATCTAAAATGTTAGATTACAGGCGAAAACTCGTCATTCAGGGAAGCAGTATTGTAACGTAATGCTCGAAATCGAATCTGAAATGTTACATTACAAATGTGTGCTCGTCAGTCAGGTCGCTCACAATACTGCTTTATTGTAACGTAATGCTTAAAATAACGTAATGCGTAATGGAACGTTACAGATTCGCTGTAACGTTACATTACAGGCCAATGCTCCCGGTGCACCTTAAGGCAACTGTCGCTGAGGAATTTTGAAAAAGGAATAATAAATGCGACTGTTTTTTGGCTGCTGTTTGATTGGTTAGAATAGAATAATCTATTTGTGAAACATAATTATGTAGTTACATTCAAAGATCATAAAAAATTGGTAGTGCGCTGTTTTACCAACAGGTAATGGCCAATAAGTTTTGATTGTATATTTCGTAAATTTTGGCAAGTTTAAAAAAAAAAATTAGCTTTTGATTTTTAACACCGAACACAGGCACGGAATGTTCTATTAGAAAAATAAAATTCTTGTTGCTCCGCCTCTGAATATCAAGCCAAAAAATGAATAGTAAACAACTAAGTTGGTCATTTTTAAACCACTTTTAATTAATATAATATTCATTTACGCAAACAAAGGATTGTAGTACATTTTAATAAAACAGTTTTAAAAAGTACGTAGGTACTATATTAATCTGCAATCATGTGGGTGAGTACTGCTCTCCTAGCTAGGTTATGAAAACCATTGTTAAAGATAAATAACTACAAAACAAAAAAAATGAATTGTCTATTAGTAATGTCAAAATAACAGCTTTTTACTATAAAGGCTTACAAAAAAAAGAAGAAAAAATATTAAAGAAAAAGTAAAAAAAAATAAAAGGAGATAAAAGTATATACGGTACTTCTGACATTTTATTTTTGTCTGTCTGTTTGTTCCAAATAATATCCGAAATAGCTGGACTAATTTTGACGGGACTTTCACTGGCAGATAGCTAATGTTATAAGGAGTAGTTTAGATTTATTTAAGAAAAAGAAAAAGAATTGCGAGTTTACGCGGGAGAAGTTGCGGTCGGCAGCTTGTGAAAAATATAATTCTAATAACTAGGCGTAAAGATGGTACCTAACATCTTTCTATGAACTTGTTCAGAATCAAAACAATTATAATTCCTGATTCATGAAATATTCTCAAGCTTCAAGCCACAGAATCTCAATTCATAATTTTGTTTTTTTATGCAAATATTCTCCGAACTTTAGCTTTCTTTCAGTTGTTCGCGCAAACATCTCGAAAAATTAACAGTTTAACTCATTTGTTTACTTATGAACTTGTATAACTTTTTGTCTAAAGAATTTTGTAATGTTCCAAGTTATTTTGTTTTATACGAAAACAACGCTTTTAGTTCAATGGAATTAATATAAAGACCAACCCATCATCATCTATTGCATAGCATAAGCCTATAATGTTCCCACTGCTGGGACACAGGCCTCCTCTCTGTGAGAGGGGGCCGTGATCCCCCACGCAGGCCCAGTGCGGGTTATTAGATGTCACATGTCTTCGAATCTTTAATTCTAGGACTTGCTAAAAATTCCTTAAGGAAACCTCCTTACGATGTTTTCCTTCACTTTTTTGAGAACAGTGATGATGAAATGATCATCATTACCATAATGCTAAAGGAGCATCTAAGTCTAACTCGGAAATCTGAGAAAAGATAACACCACGCTCATTATACACACAGCATATAATAAAAAACTGCTGTTTCTACTAAGTAAATAAAAACAACCGTAGTTTGTCACGGTAAACAATCTTTTTTGACTTAGTTGTTTCTTAATGGTTACTGTTGGACAACATTAATGTCCCAATCGACCTTGCGATAAAAAAGTTCTCAAAGTAGGCTCAAAACTTCACCTATTATGTGTTGTTTTTACACATAAATATGTATTTATGTGTTAAAATAACACATAATCACACAAAAACACGGATGTGTTTTGTTTTTTCCGGTTGATATTATTTTGTTTTGTCAATATGTACCTTTTTTTGGGTCGGAAATTTTCAAATAACTTCTCCCGTTCTGGGCAGAGCGGGGGGCGTGTCAGACTCTTACTGACTAAAACCCACCCGTGTTCCTTCGGTTGCCCTGTTGCTGGGGGCCAAGATCTCCCTTTCGGTTTTCTTCGCACCCCCTAAGGTGCATATTGACCTGCCCGTCCCAATATCCACCATGTATATCACAAAAGTGTATTTTTTCTCAAAATATGGGTTCAATTCTCAGGTCAGACAAAGTTATATTGAGTTTTTCCATTAGGAAATACTCAGTAGCAGCCCGGAGTCTGAATTTAAGCCTGGTTGATGGCAATAGGCTCGCCCCATCATACAGGCGAAATCCGGGTGAATAATAAGATACACCTCTGCCAGACCCTTCGGGGATTACAGGCGTGATATTAAGTTATGTAGAGTTATTTTTTGAAATTTGCATTCCTATAGAAGCAACAAAAATAATGTAGTCAGGATTTTGTAATATTTAAAAGAGTGTCCTTGGAGTTTCTTGCCCGTTCTTCTCTATAAAGATCTACGTTTTGGAATGGGCAACTAGCTTCAACTTTCTGACTAACTCACCGACTCTTTGATATTTTTATACTTCTTACTATCTAGTCTACTCTTGTAATACTTCTCTTTTTCTTTCCTGCATAACCTCCGGGAATTACCGGAATTATGTGTGTTATATTTTCAAAGAAAACTCTGTATCGTAAAGTAAGTTTATTACACCAAAACATTATCCTAATAATGTAAAGGAATAAATGTATCTATTTTAGATATTGCTAATAATGAATACCCAGACCATTTCCGGATAGATACTCGTAAATTCCCTGAAAGGTTTGCTGGAAAGGTAAAAGTAGGTAGCAATATTAATATCCAAAACTATGGTAATAAATATTGTATTCTCGTATATGAACAAAGATAATAAGAAAAGGTAGGTAAGCTACTTATTCCCTAATTTATTAAACCCACTTGCTTATGCCCACGATAGTGTAGCCAGTGTTGATGCAGTACTATGTGCAAACCATGGCTATGTCGCATCAATTTTGCGTTATTGCATTATAATATAGGATCATTCTTTAGAACTGAACTGAGGGTTTCGAGCCCAAAAAAAATGTATTCACTCAATATGTGGGCCCACTGAACAGCTGTGTCCCATTATAAAAAAAAAAAAAATTACCACACCCAGCATTACATATTTTTGAAATTTGTATTTTTTTTGTACCAAAATAAGCATGAATTTGTTTTGCATAATGATGTTGTATCCAGAACTTGTTGCAAAGTTCACATGCTTCGTGTACCCAGACGGAATAATAAACTATTTTTTAATAATGTATTTTGCATGGCGACCAAAATTTATAAAAAACTACCAGATTGTATTAAAACTTCAAACTTTAAATGTAAATTATTCAATTACCTCTTAAGTACTCGACTAATGATTTTAGGAATGAAAAGTTGACATAAATATTAGGAAGTAACGATCGTATTATTTTGTTCTTACTATCTCTTTGACTTAATTAATTCTTTTTGACAATTCCATAGCTATATGTGACTAATTTGCAATTTGAATGTTATCCTAATTAATTTAATTCAATGACAATTAATGTGCAATCTAATAAACTAACCAACACCCTGACAATTTATTCGTACGACGGAAACGGCAGAATATTATGAACAATAAAAACCATGTAACATCTCTGTAACAATATTCTCACAAATAAATGGACTATTACTATCACGATTTCGTTCGCGTGGAAGTCGTAAGATACACAATATACTTATTAATAAACTCTTCCACCGAACCGCACTTATCAAAATTTTGTTTCAGTGCGGTGAGTGGAAATGCTCAGGTGAGGTTCGGTCAAGTGCTGTTGAAATCAGTGCTCTGAGCGGAATACCTTTAAGCCGAGAGAGCTTTATATTAATGGGGCTGTTATTTTACAGCCACATTTATATAAAATTCCCTCGGCCCAACGCGTCGCATCGCATCGCCACCTGCGCTATTGCAAATAAAAGAATTTTTCAAATCCGACTGGTAGTTCCAGAGATTAGCGCATTCAAAGAAAAAAAAAACTGAGAATATAGATCATAATACCGTCAGAATAAGAGTTGTTGTTGATATATACACCATTATAGGCACTAATAAAGTCTTCACAGCACAGCTTGACAGCATAGTAAATTTTTAAGTCAAAGCTTTGATCTACAAAAAACTGCACATGTTTAAAAAATTGTGACACTCATCATAAGACGTACACAACAGAAAGTTCAGCTCTCATCTCATTAATCCACACAGTATCATTTTATTAGTAGGAGTACATAGACTATCAAAACAAGTTGCTGCAACTGTTTACAAGTTTACAATATTAGATATGCAGCCGACTGTCGAAGTGATCTAAACATCTCGTCGGATTCCTGGATGAGAGCCAAGCCCACCATTGTAGCGGAGATCCCTCAAAATAGATACATCAACATTAAATAGTTTTATTGTGATCCAATAGCTTTCGTTGAGTCAGGTATTATTGGGTTATTTTAAGAGGATGTGATGATCTCAACTTTGTCTGATCGGAAGAGTATGAATATGATCCAAATAGTGGTCTGATTAAGTAACTCTCTCTTGTCTCTGGAATCCGGAGTCTATATATGTAGACATATAAACTGGGTTTGGAAAAAGTTTACATAAATTCAATTATGTTCCCGCCGAGACTGGACGTTGAACATAAGTCAAAACTGTGTTGTCAAGCCAGTAGTTTTTTCTATAAAGACACCCATACTAATTCAGTAATCTCTGCCATTTAAAAACCTGAAGCTATTTTTAAATGTAGGCTAATTAGTTATATAAATAAAGCATAGTCTTGACATTGCAATATCATAAAGAAAATGCATTATACCATCTGCACAAGTTTTACTTCAAAACTTTACATTGTGTACCACGCTGAATAGAATCCCGTCCGTGGTTTAAATTCTTAACAAAAGATCCAGTGGCGTCGCCTCGTAATAATATATGTATTGAAAACTACGTATTATATAAATTGTCTTTGTTACGACTATGTTCTGGAATAACTTGAGCTGTAGTGAAGCACCCGAGAAATTACGCTAGATAGTAGCCCATTTGTTCACCATGTATATTGGGGTTTAAATATTAAGAAAATGGGTGACAGTTAGTTCGCCTGCTGATATGAAATAATGAAACTTAATTGAAGGTACATCACGAATTTTATTTCCAAATTTTAGCTACTTTTCATGAGGTTTATAGCGTTTAAACAGTCTTATCAAGAGATACGATACCCCTTGGTAGGACTGGTTGTCAGACTTTCGGACTTCTGACGACCCGTAACGACTGTCAAAGATTCACGAATGACAGCCGGGACCAATGGCTTAACGTGCTTTCCGAGGCACGGAAGAGTCTCGGTATGCAAAGATGGTCACGCATCCACGAACCAACCTCGGCAAGCGTAGCTTAACCTGATGGATTGATCCGTGCGGCTGTTATTACTTAGCCACAAGCTCCTCCACCTAGCTTTTTATATAACAGTGGAAAATTGAAACCGTGTGCTAAGGAAAATGTCCTCTTAAATAAATTACATTGCAGGAAAAACTGACTTTGCTCATTTGTTTTATCCTTAAGCAACTCTACCTACATTCTTCATAGCTTATTTTAATTTATGATGTTTCTCTTTCCAGGTTCCCCCGGGATTGCAGTAACTCCTGAAACATGGCAACATAGGTATGTTATGTTTCACATCATTAAGAATGCATTGTTTAGCATATTTTTTACCTATTTTAGCCGTGTGAAGAATGGTTACCGCCACAGTGTATGGATTCGCTGATGCAGCGTTTATTTTGGCAATATTAAACTAGGATTATTGTCTGTATTTTTATAAGGCTTACAAGAATTTTTTGACGAAATCTGCTGGTTCCTAATAGTCATTCTCTATCATTGTCACGAAACCCGTCGTAGTTTAGGTAAATCCGGAGTACCTACACGCTGTTACTCCAAAACATAGATAAACCTCATAAACCTTCTGTCTTGTACAAAACAAGTGAAATCTTAAAATCCAGTAAACTAAACCTCAATCAACCCAGTTCTACATTGGCAAAGTTCCTCGACGCTTAAGCTAGGAACACTAATTTAATAACCCTGAGAACCTACCTAAAGGTCACTCGGTCAGTGTGCCCTCAGACTGCATTGAGTATATTAACGTAAGTACATCCATACTGTAAGTGGTTTACCACCAATATTGAATAACCACTTTAAACTAATAATATTACAATTTCGGAGCGGCCAATGTACCATGACCCCTCATGGCGGCGCTGCTATCAAAGATAAACGTCACCGGAATGTCAAACTAAAACATTAAGATTACGTTCCTTATTCGCCGTGTATCAAGATAAACTGGACGCACTTTTATTGAATTGGACAAATGTATTTTTATTGGTCAATGCAGCCAATTGTTTTCTTGTGGCAGTAATAGAGATTTCTACAATGGTCGTGGATCATGAGAGATTTCTATTGATATATTTTTGCCAAATATTAACGATCCCTTTCTCACAACTTATATCATGGATTACTTCTGATAGCAGACTTTTCCGTACAAACTTCAATACCCCGTTGCACCTATTATTTCTACTTACTACTACTATCCTTTCAATCATTCACTGTTTTAAATGAACCTGTATATTCCAGAGAAAGTCAAACCCATCATGTTTATTTATTACGCAAAAAAGATATCTAAAGACTCTTAATTCCTTGAGAAATATAGCCATCGAGCCACCATTTTACTTTCTGATTCTACCATTAAGGCTCGTGCAGACCAGAGCGATATCGCGAGCGATACAGCAAGCGCGACCCTTGTAGCGCCCGCGATATCGCGCTGGTCTGCACGAGCCTTTATACCTTCCTACTGCCAGGTTCTCGTATACAAATCTCAATATCAATACAGCAACAAATCGATTAGTGCTAGGTATTATGTCTCTAATCCCCACACTATAGGTATTTCAATTCAAGCTACAAATTAATGAGAAGATTACCACTTAAGCCCCGTATGTTAGCAATACATATTTAAGCCTTCCTGGAATCTACGAGGTAATTGCGTAACACGCTTACAATGTTAATGTTTTTCATTGTGACAATTCAACAACTTTCATTGCGTGATTTGCGTTGTTGAGCAGACAAATTCTTCAAACTTTTGAAGCAATGGATTAGGAATTTCCTTCCAAATCGTTCGTATTATGATTGATGAAAGTGTATTACGTAATTGGTAATGGGTTTAATCTGTAGCGTAGTGTTTGTGACCAGCAAGAAACACTACGCTACAGATTAAATTTATAATTTATTGGTATAGATAACAACAGTTCTTGTTAGAAACGAGAGCGTTTGCACTTATCTGATGGGAGATCTTTGATATTAATTGCCCACATTAATAATGTAAGACAACTCTAATGCGTATTTTGCAAGTAATTATTGTGGTAAATAGGCACATAGCTGACTGTCTAAAATAGCAATTAAATCAAAGGTTGCTGGACTAAAGAGAACAACGCAAAAATATTCACATGTAATAATGGCTTCGTCTTAGACAGTACCTACGGCTAAATTGAAAAATGTCTTTCCGGGAAACTTGAATTTCATAATCTTTATAGTATAATTTTCCAAATCATATAAAACCAATCGATATTTTTAACGCAGTAAAAAAAAATCTCTTTATTGTTAACCTTTTTTTAAAGTCAGGCAAGATGATGTGAAGTCTTCATAAATTAATGTATTGATGGTATAAAATGTAAATAGACCATTAATAAGTTCAAAAAAGAAATCCGACAGAAAACTCCAGAGTTCAAAATGTTGCAAGTTGAAGTATTTTCTTATTAAGGGGGATGCGTTAAGGTAGCCCGCGAAATTCAAATTTTCTTAAGTTTTTTGCAATTTGCAGGTCATTTTTAGGTTGCATGTTGATTAAAATATGATTCGTGTTCGTAACAAATATGTATTTATAGAATTACAATCAATAGAATTATAATCAATCAAACTCTCTAAGTTAGCATTGGCCTCAAATGTCATGATTTCATGAAATAGGGTAATTTGAAATAATAATGACCTGAAAATTGCAAAAAACGTAAGAAAATTTGAATTTCGCCGGCTACTCTGGCGCTTTTTTTTATTAGAAAAAATGTCTCATGTTTTTAGGGTTCCGTACCCAAACGGTAAAACAGGACCTTATTACTAAGACTCCGCTGTCCGTTCGTCTGTCTGTCTGTCAGTCTGTCACCAGGCTGTATTTCATGAACCGTGATCTTAGTTAGACAGTTTAAATTTTCACAGATGATGTATTTCTGTTGCCGCTATAACAAAAAATACTAAAAAAACAGAATAAAATAAATATTTAAGGGGGCTCCCATACAACAAACGTGATTTTTTTGCTCGTTTTTATAGAAAATGGTACCCACTTGGCTTGTTTTTATCATTGATCTGCTATGAAAATAATATGAAATGCGTCATAGAAGCCATTGAGGTAAAAGTTATCACAGTATCAAAGTGTGATAATTATGTTCCCAATTCGACAATTTATTAGGACACTCTTGAAACCAATACGAGCAAAAAAATCACGTTTGTTGTATGGGAGCCCCATACAACAAACGTGATTTTTTTGCTCGTTTTTATAGAAAATGGTACCCACTTGGCTTGTTTTTATCATTGATCTGCTATGAAAATAATATGAAATGCGTCATAGAAGCCATTGAGGTAAAAGTTATCACAGTATCAAAGTGTGATAATTATGTTCCCAATTCGACAATTTATTAGGACACTCTTGAAACCAATTTGGTTTAGATAACGTTATCTGGTTAAAGTTTCCAGTGGTGGACTACCTACGTTAAGATAAACTAGATCTATTGAATGATAACGCTACTAAATTGTAACGTTTTCATAAAACAGAAATAAAAATATCTATCACATTCTTCTTCCTAAATGGGTCCCGCAACATTGAAAATCGTTTTTAACCGACTGCTCCAGAAGGAGGGTAATATTTTTCCAATAATAACCCAGATAATACTTGTGATATAAAGAAAAGAAAGAAAGAAAAATAGGTTTATTTGTCACAGAAACACGTGCATACAAAAGACAAGAGTAGGTAAGCAGAAAACAAAATAGTTATATCTTAGTACATATAAAACATGGGTATAAAACAGAAATAGTCGACAGCTGCTGCTGTGATTTATTTATTTATTTATTCTAAGGTAGTTTTATAGCTGATAGTAAATATAACATTATTATTATTCTAAACATTTCGCCAATTACGAAGTACACAGAAAAATATGAAATGAAGAGAGTAACGCAATTATTAATATTTATAGTGTGTGCGGGCGTGTATCTGTGCGGTGTAGGTGTTGTAAATTTAAGTGTTAAGAAAGTTAAATATTAGTGTGTAAATGTTAGTATTTTACCACAAGTGACATTAAACGGAAAAAATAAAGAAACAAGATATTAATTTCCAAGACTCTACACTTCGAATATTAAAATGTTACCCTCAACATTAAATACACTTCCTTACACATTAATTATTCATATACAAAGAGATTACACGTGCTTGTGATTACCGCATTACCACGAAGGCGCAAAACTGAAGCTAACGTAGCGGTTATTAATTAAAAATAATAAAACAGTTCGGAGTACCGGAAAATTTTCAGAGGTTGCTATGGAAATACAGTTTCGCCCACTAGGAAATTGTGAGATTCCAGAGAATTTATTTTAGCACGAGCTAGCTTAGGTTAATATTATGTTTTACGAGCACTGCCCTTTACTGAAAACCTGAGTATATTATAAAAATATGGTAAAACTTACCAGAAGTGTGTTTGTCTTTCCTGAAAACTTGGGAAAAAGTACCTAAAATCCGCCTAAGTCTGCCTTTGTATGGTTTTTTTTTTTTTACCTGAGCATGAAGTTTTAATAAATAAAAATATATTAAAAAAAAAAAAACAAAATACTCAACTGCAAAAATACATAACTGAAAAGAGAAAACAAGCATTATGATATATAAAATTTTGGTATTGCAGGCGGGGCAAACCAATATAAAACAGTCGGGTTTTTTGTTTTTTTAGTTTTCTTTATTTCAAAATTTTTAGCTTTATTTATATCGGTATATATATATGGAATTGATTCATTACTAGCTTTTATTTGATACCAATAATGTTGTTTTTTTTAAACCTACCCCTCCATTTTTTTTGTATTTGCAGCTGCAATATATAAATATTATATAGCCTATGTCACTCCCACAATTAAGACGAATCTAACGACACCTTATATGTTCGAATCCATCAAGCCGTTTAGACTATAGAGCGTGCCAAAGAAATAGACATACATACTCTCGAAAAACATTACCCTCCTTCTGGGGCAGATGGGTAATAAAATACGATATTTATAAGATGAATGAATCATTTAATAATCATGGCAATGGTATTAATACATTAGTGCCGGATACAATTTTTATTTACCCGATACAAATTTTACTGACTGCCTCGTTGGTCTAGTGGTCACAAGCGCTACTGCTGAGTATGAGGTCCTGGGTTCGATTCCCGGGTCGGGCAGTGTTATTGGGTTTTCCATCTGGAATTTCTAAGTAACAGCCCGGAGTCTGGATTTGTGCCCGGTTGATGGCAATAGGCTCGCCCCCTGTTACGTGGGACTTAAAACATATCTGGCGAAATGTGGGTGTACTATAGGTACACCGCTGCCTAACCCTTCGGGGATTACAGGCGTGATGTTATGTTTATTTTTATGTTCAAATTTTACAGAATATTGAACTTGTTCACCATAATCCGTTATACGGTTTTAAAGACAAAAACGTGTACCTAGATACCTATAGAAAACCCACAGCTGGAAACGTGCGTATATTATAATAACATGGTTAAATTTAAAAGTGTATAGAACGGCGTTTCTCTTTGCTGAAAGCTCGGGAAAGGTACTTAAGTCTGTAACTACTTAATGAGATGAACGAAGCCTTTAAAAGTCAACAAGAAAACAAAGTGGACAAGAAAACTGTTTTGGTTGGAAAATCTGGTCTGGAAATAGATTGTGACCTCTAAGTTTATTTCTGTATTTTTTTCAGAAAAGGGATAGGAAAAACCGACTTCATGTAGTTTTGAACCATAATTAATTTTGACGTGTGTTTTTTTGAACCAATTTATAGAAATAAATATAATTTATCATCATTTAACAATGAAGACGATAGTACCTGTACATATATTTATTCATATCGGATGCAAATATTACCAAATACCAAATGTCAACCGAGCTCTATTCGGTGGAAGATAGAAAAACGAATTTTCCCAGAAATTAGACCTAGCTAGATCGACATTTCGCCTCCGTAAACCCCTGTACAGCAACTTTCATCGAAATCGTTCGAGCCGATTTTGAGAACGTGATTACAAATATATATACCAATATTGCTCATTTATAGTAGTACACTGTCGCGATTTCTTGATTTATTTTAATACCGATTTATAATATCCACTGTGGCAACACTGTCAAAGTACAAATAATTAACATTTTAAGAAACTTCTAAATGTATTTTCATTATGGCAACACTTAGAAATGACGGTTATGATAATAACGTTATTTCTGGGTGGGGCAAAAGTAGTTTTAAATTGTAAAATGTAATGCGGTTGTGAAATAGTACAGTGGTGTGGATTAAAAGTGTTAGCAAGAAAAGTGTGTTTTCTTTATAATAGGATATTAATAGGAAACACCCATGCGAAGGCGGCACTGCAAAATTTAATATTGCGGTGCTGCGGTGCATTATTTACCATTTTGATATTACCCATAACCGTTTGATTTCACTTAATTTCTCAGGTTAACTTCTCATCTAACGTAGGTATACACGCTTTTAGATAAATTGAATCATATTAAATTAAATTAAGTCTCCATCAACAGTTCATTATGTTCCTTGATAACCAACTTACCTGAAAAGGGCCAACAATAATAGTAACCTTAAATAATTAATTCATCATTTTGTTGTAGTTATACAGTATCACAGATAAATACAGATAGTTCAAGGTAACAAGAACTTTCTTCTAGTCAGCGGGTTTGAATATTTACAAGGTTTGTTTTATGCTAATGCAAATGATTTGGAAAATTACTTTATCTAGTCTTAAGAGGAGGCTCCCTAAATTGTATGTTAATTTGCATTCATATTCTGAAAAAGTCACACATATAATCAGAATGGAACTTTAGTATATGATTTATTTAACCTCTTTCTTTCCAATTAAAAGACAGTTACATAATTGGAACATTTTCGCTCGATCCATTTTTTATTCGAAAATCATGTCTTTTTTAAAGATTATTTGAAACATAAACAAGATTACTCGACTTTTATGTCTAAAATAATTATTGACAGTAAGTAAATATAGTTTATTATCCGAATATAGGATATTTTTTCTCTAGATCAATTATTACTTTAGATATAGACGAAATAAGAATTGAGACTTACGACATTTAGTTCCGTGCTTGAACACGATCAAAGAGCGCACGCGATATTCAACTTTATTACTGATGTGTTAGCGATTAGCACAAAGTGGAGTGGTGGGGTGCATTGGGGCGGAGTTTGCGTGGAAATTGTGTTTGGAGTGCCTGGTCTTAAGTAAATATTTTTACAATGCATGTGCTAGAAAAGAGGGTTTTCCCACAGTGGCGGAAAGAGTCACTTTTTTTTACTAGTGCTTTTTACTTTTCTGTTTTATTTTTTTATTTTTTAATCCGTCGTCAGCCCGACGCAGAGTTTTTATTATTTGAGAAAAGTTTTACAAATTAGATGATGATGATGATGACGATGGCGTCAGTGCCGATGACAATGGCGATGGTGATGACGATGACGATGGCGATGGCGATGACAATGGTCAAATCGAAATCGATATCAAATTCAAAGTCAAAGTCTACTAAATCTAGATCAAAGTCAAAGCTAAATCCAAAGCCAAACTCAAAGTCAAAGTCAAAGTCATAACGATGGCGATGGAGATGATGATGATGAAGAATATTGTTTGTATTATTTATATACGTCAGCCAAGACGTCAGATGTTACACATCATAAGCGAATACTGTAAGGTTCGCTCGCTTTTTTTATTTCCTCGCACAATGCATAGTAAAACGTATGATACACGTGCGTAAGATGATTTCCGCACTTATATCATAAATAACTATTTTATTAATTTGGCGAGTTCTTTGTTTGTAATCGTTGAATAATAAGTAATTAAGTGGAGCAAAAACTAAAATGATTATTGAATACTGAGGATAGAGTTAGGCAGCTATCAACTCCTTATAGAAATATTAATCTGAAGTAACATAGTACCTGCTTAATACCACAGTGGCCGAAACCGACCGAATCTCGTTTTCAGTTGTCGGCAATTTCCGGCAGAAATATCAATTTACAGACATTTTAATTTTCTTCCGAAAAAAGGTTCTTCGGCAGTGAAACAATTATTTTTTTCAGAGAAAATCCATCGTTACAGTAAACAAAAGTACAATAACTGAGAAAATACAGAAAATTGGTTTTTCTCGCATATCAGATTGTTTGTTAATAATAATTGCCTTTGAGAAAAGAATAAAATAAATTTTCGTGCGATTTAAATTTAAACGGTTTCATTCAATGATTAAAAGGTGACCGTGTATAAAAATTGTATATTGAGACACAATTTTTGAAGTGGAAACTTCTTTAGGCGCGTTGGGCATTTTTAAGATGGGGCTAAACCAATGATTTCGCGACAACGTGAAAACACCTAATTTTTGTAAACGCAATTGTGTTCTTTATTATATTAAGTTACGGATCAATGTTCTACGCAAATATTTTTAGGTTTTGTAAACGCGATTGTGCTCTTTATTTATATTAAGTTACGGATCAATGTTCTATGCAAGTATTTTTACTTTAAAGGTTTCGGAAGTTTTTTTTTTTGTAAACGCGATTGTGCTCTTTATTAAGATAATGTTACGGACCAATGTTCTATTCAAGTATTTCTTTTCCACTAAGGCGATATTTTTCAAGTTTTTACTTCTGTCGGCACTGCCGGAGTGCCACCACTTTTTGTTTTGTTTTTCCGCCGTAAAAAAATAATCCGTTTTCAGTCGGATTCTACACAGAAATAATATTCGTTTTAACCGGATAAGTATTGCATTGATTGAAAATACTTGTCATATGTAGATATATAGCCATTAAATATATAGAGCCGCTTTAAATTACTAATACTAAAAAAACTTCACATAAAACGCGACGAAACGCACTACGTGTAGTTTGCCTTAAAGCTCCTACAAACAGGCGCGTCACGCAACGCGACACAAAGACACCGCTCGTCCCGCGACGCGACATACCTTTGTCTCGCGTCGCGTGTCGCGCCTGTTTGTAGGAGCCTTTAACCTTGGTCAAATTAAATTTTCTTTCTTTCTTATTTCTTTGACAGAAAACAGAACACACTTAAATGAAAAACCAAAGATACACATACTGACACACCTTGAACTTTTTGGCTAAAACACCTTAATTCTCGAAATTACCTAATTCTATCATCCATCGCTTTTTCTGACAATGTCCATTACAAAATTCACAATTTCAAATTATTAACAAAATAACACCGGTCCTGTTAAAGGGTTCCGGAAATCTGTTAGCATTTTTTTGGAAAAATCTCGAATATTCCATAAATTTTACTGTGTCAGTATCAGTCGTGAGGTCTTTGTGCTCAAGCTCGCAGAATTCCGTTGCCGAATGGAAATAAAATGCGAGTTATAATTTCGAATGCTATAATATGTATTTTCGTTCATGATAATATGTTTCGAGTTATTTGTGGCTTCGCATTACGTTCTGAATTTGAATGCCATGCGGTTGGAAAATGTGTTCGAAATTGGAATTATTTTATTCGGATTATTTCTTTTTTATCTTACTATCACCAATAAATGACATCTCTATTGTTTCTACATGTGAATTTGATGACTTCTAATCCGAATTTATAACTGTGCGCCTGTCAACGTCATAATATTACAGTGTATGTGATTTAAATGATAACAATAACAACTTAATGAATAATAAGACAGAACTGTGAAAACGACACGAGTTGCGTAGAACGTATTAAAAAACGTCGGGCACTGAGGAGGGCGGGTGAATTCAATACTACCTACGATTTTGACAGCTCCAAGCGCACAATTATAAAAATCGAATTAATATGTTGATCTGTTATATATGTACCTACATTAAGTATGTAAGGTACCCGCCCGATTGCGTCATCCTCGCAGAATGACGCACCGCGATCCGCTCAAAACTCCGGCCCTAAAAAGGTCGCGCCGCCACCCCCTGTCTTCATCCAAGACAAGGACAAGTGGACGGCAGTATCAAAGTGGTGTGTAGACCTTAAAATAGGCTACACTAGCGCCCGTTCCACCCAACAGGGTATTAAAGTACTCGTCCCTACGTCGAAAGACTACAGGGACTTAACCAGGGTCCTGAGAGAGAGAGGTGTGTCATTCCACACCTACTCCCTCCCAGAAGAAAAACAGATCAGGGTAGTGATCAAAAAGATCCCCAAAGAGATCCCCTCCTCCGACATCCTAGCCGACCTTCAGTCGCAGAACATCCCCGTGGATGAAGTCCACCGTATGCACCGCTCGCGTGGCAGGGAAGCTTACGACATGATCATTGTCGTGTGCTCCCCTACCGAGGGGCATCACCCCATATTTAACGTCAAGACCATCTGTCATTTAGGGGGCTTCACTATCGAGAAGCCCTGGAAAAACAGCGCCATAGGGCAATGCCACCGTTGCCAACTGTATGGCCATAGCCAAAAGCATTGCCATGCGAAACCCAGGTGCGTCAAGTGCCTGGGAGACCATGGCACTGCAGACTGCACCCGTCCCAAAGATCGCAGCTTATGCGTCACCCCGCCAAGCTGCGTGCTGTGCGGCCTCGAAGGCCACACGGCTAATTACCGCGGCTGTCCCAAAGCCCCTAAGGCTAACACAGTAAAGCTGTCTAAGCGTTTAGACGCTAGGCAGCAACGCCAACAGGTTTACCAACCTTTCCCCTCGTCCCAGTTACCTCAGAGGCTTAGTCCACAGAGACCTAGCCCTTGGTCTCAGCTAAACTACAACCACCAGCAGACCTTCCCGGCTCTGGTTACCCCGCGCCCCCCTCCCCCTCATACCCCGCTATACTCCTTAATGGACCCGCGAGTCCGCCCTCCTCCTCCCCCCGGCTTCCCCGCTCCCCACGCGTCTACACAGCGTAGCGCACCCCCCGCACCCCCCGCGCCCCCCGTAAAACCCAATAATAATTTGGCTCCCCCGCGTCACGTTCCCACTCCCGTGGCTAATAAAAAAGATATTTACTCGGACCCCGCTAAAAATGCATTCAGCATTATCAGCTCAACTTTCATGACCTTTTGTACCCCCAGGGCTCAACAAATGGCCTTAGACATTGTTGAAGCCAAGAAATCAGGTTGCTACGAGCAGGTTCAAAATGTGTTCCTGGCTTACGAGGATATTACCTCCGCCCTCACTTCCTTCACTAGACCCTCATAATGTTTAACGCCTCTTATGAAAGGTTTAAACCCCGATCCCTAAAAATAGGAACTTTCAACGCCAATGGCTTATTTAATCAGAAAGATGAAATCGCGGAATTCCTCCGCGATCATCAGTTAGATCTTCTCCTCATACAGGAAACTTTCCTAAAGCCCCATAAACGAAACCCCTCTATTGCTAACTATCGTTTAATTCGAAATGATAGGACGCGCTGTCACGCGGGTGGCACTCTCATTTACTATAAAAAGGATCTGTATTGCATCCCTATGGACCCTCCACCTCTCTCCCGACTAGAAGTATCAGTCTGTCGCCTAGGCATGACTGGTCACTCGCCGATCACTCTAGTGTCGGTCTATATCCCTCCCATCCCAGCTCAGGCCTCAGAAAACTACCAACTTATTTCTGATGACCTACAGCTACTCTTCGGCATGAGCGACTCTGTCATTATGGCAGGGGACTTCAACGCCAAACATCCTTCTTGGAACAGTCAAATCACTACCCCCAGGGGCCGACACTTGTTCGACCTCTCTTCCACTCTTAACTTCGACATCATCGCTCCGATGAATCCCACTTATTATCCCCATATGGTTAATTACACCCCTGACGTCCTTGACATAACGCTCCTTAAGAACGTGAACTTACGACTTGACTCGATAGAAACGGTGCACGAGCTTACCTCTGACCACCGCCCAGTTATTATCCATCTTGTATCCCGCATAGGTCCCTCTGACCCAAACCACCCTCTCCCCACTAGAAAGGTGACGGACTGGAAGAAAGTAAGCGAAAAGCTGAAATCCAACACGTCCCCCTTACTAGACTCTATTCCGGACCAATTTGACTCTGTCGCTAACACGACAGCTGCGATTGACTCACTCACGGAGCACGTGCAATCCGTCCTGTGCGATTGCTCAAGGGAGGTTCCGGCAACAGATCCCTGTTACCTGAAACTCCCGGACGATGCGCGCGCCCTGCTGACTGAGAAGAACGCAGCTGTCCGTGCCTACAGCAGCTTTCCCTGCGCCGCTAACAAAGCCCACATGCGCTACTTACAGAGAACTGTGAGGACACGTATGGCGGAGCTGCGTGAAACGGGCTGGGACAAGATGCTGAGCGACCTTGAGCCTACCCACCTTGCCTTCTGGGAACTCCAGAGAAAACTTAGATCCCCTCACTCAGGCCATATGCCCCCCTTAGTCCGCCCGGACAAAACATTAGCCTTCGATGACATCGACAAAGCCGAGTGCCTAGCCGACAGTCTTGAAGCCCAATGCTCTCCCAGTACCCTACCAGTAGACAAAGCTCACCTCGATGAGGTCGACGCCGAAGTCGAACGTAGAGCCTCAATCCCTCCCATTGAAGACCCTGATTTTCCCCTGCCCCCCATCGAACCAGATGAGGTACATGAGATTATCAAAGGTCTAAAAAATCGTAAAGCCCCCGGCTCAGACGGACTCACCAATAGGGTGGTCCAACTATTCCCAGCTCACTTAATTATGCTTTTGACCACCATCTTCAATGGTGCGTTAAGCAACAACATTTTTCCCCAGACGTGGAAAGAGGCCACTGTCATAGGTATCCCTAAACCCGGAAAACCCAAAAACGAGCCATCCAGTTATAGGCCCATCAGTCTGCTCAAGGTTCTAGGCAAGATCTATGAGAGGCTTATTTATAAGCGTCTCAGAGACTATGCAGAGACCAAGGGCCTCATCCCCAACGAACAGTTCGGCTTTCGAACTCAGCACTCTAGCGTGCATCAGGTCCATCGTATTGTCGAGCTAATCAGCGGTGCTCTCACCCATGGCCGACAAACGAGCGTAGTATTCTTCGACATAGCAAAGGCGTTTGACAAAGTCTGGCACAACGGCTTAATTTATAAGCTCTACAAACTCGGTGTGCCGGATCGTCTCGTGCTCATCTTACGAGACTATTTGTCGAATCGCACCTTTCGCTTCCGCATCGAAGGAGCCCTTTCCTCCCCCCGCCCCATAAGGGCAGGAGTCCCTCAGGGCTCAGTGTTAGCCCCCCTCATTTTCACGCTATTCACCAGCGACATCCCCAAACACAGATCGACGCAGTTGGCTCTGTTCGCAGACGATACAGCGATCATCTGTAAGGGAAATTCAGCTACGATGCTGCTAAACCTTCAAAGGGCTGTCAACAACCTTGGCGCCTGGTTTAGAAAATGGCGAATAGAAGTAAATCCCGACAAAAGTCAAGCGGTTAGCTTTTCTAAACCGAGAACTAGACCCCCCCCGTTCCCCCGACCTATCACCATGTTCGGCAAACCAATCCCTTGGGCTAGGCGCGCCAAATACCTAGGTGTTATCCTAGATCATCATCTCTCCTTTTCTGAGCACATAAAGACGGTTCGTTCGCGAGCCGCTTTCGCTCTAGGTAGACTCCATTTCGTTCTAAATGCACGCAGCAAATTGTCACTTAAGTGCAAACTGCGCATCTATACATCATGTATCCGACCCATTATGACCTATGCGGGTGCAGTATTCGCCCACGCCAAGTCCCATTCCATCCATAGGTTGCAAGCCTTACAGAACCGTTTCCTCCGTAAAGCCACGGGAGCTCCCTGCTATGTCAGAAACGAGATCCTCCATCTCGACTGTAAGATCCCTACGATCCACCAGTTCCTTAAACGCATGTCCAAGCGTTACTTTGACTCCGCTCCTAGACATCGCAACCCCTTGGTTATCGAAGCAGCCAATTATGTCCCTTCCCGTATTAGTCAGATCCGCCGCCCGAGGCATGTCCTTTCCGACCCTGATGATCCCATCACACTCCTTCAAGAGCAGAATAGGGCCACCAGCACAATACACAAGAACAGACGCCTCCCGTCATTCCGACCTCGCCGCCGAGGTCCTTTGCGACCGCGACCGTGTCCCTGAGTAAATACTCCTCCCCGACCCTTGCTCGAAAACGAGGTGCCAGCAAGTTGTTGCCGCTGAGCACGTAGCTTTAAAACCACCCCGCATAATAATCATGATTTAAAACCATTTTTGATCCAGCCTGTCCCTTCTTGCTGTCCTCCCCTCAGCGACGCCCTAAGCCGAGGTTCGTACCCCACAGGGGGTGCCCTTAGCGAGCGTTCGCCTAGTTTTAATTTAGTTTAGTTTTTTGCCCCTGGCTGGAGGCTTTGAGTGTAGCAGCTTAAGGCACCCACAGGAAAGTCCGGTTAAGCAGCCAAGACCTTAGTGGTCATACTGCGAGATGCCCGTTAAAAAAAAAAAAAAAAAAAAAAAAAAAAAAGTATGTAAGGTAGGTAATACCATTCTTTGTATTTCATGGATAAGTAGAGCACCTTGTTAGCGGCTTATAAATAAATAAAAATATTTAAAAAACTCAATTAAACAACCCCCTGTCTTCTTCAAAAGTCAGAAGTTCATTGCACTGGAAGTCACAAAATTTCAAAGAAAGACTTAAGTTATTATGACGCCAACAGATTATAACTCCCTATAGACTCAGAATTATAATAAATCTTGAGATTTTCTCACCGCCTCTCATTGAAATTAATCGATTAATCAGTTTGATTGATAAGACAAATTTGAGTAGAATTTTAATACTATTTGCTGAAGAGTATCGGTCGAGACTCATGAACTGAAGTCAGCAGTTGTAAAACAATTAAATCGTTTAATGTCTCCCAGGATACTTTGTTAAGGTGATGGATAAAGATTTGGTTGTGGAAATAAATTGTAGAGTGCATCATACAGCCGCACGGGCGATCAATCAGGTAAAGCTACGCTTGCCGAGGTTGGTCCGTGGGTGGGTGACCATTTCTACATTCCGAGACTCCTCCATGCCTCGGAAAGCACGATAAGCCGTTGGCCTCAGCTGTAATTCGTGGATCTTTAAATTGACTGTCGTTTCGGGTCGTCAGAAGCTCGCATCGACAACCAATCTTACCAAGGACTATTGTATTACTTGTTACTGGGTTGTGGAGGTCAGATAGGCAGTCGCTCCATGTAAAATACTGACATTCAGCTGCATCCGGTTAGACTGGAAGCCGACCCCGACATAATTAGGAAAAGGCTAGGCAGATTGATTGATAGAGTGCGTCATACCTATGAGTAGGGTACTTGTAATTAAATAAGACAGCAAATAATTTATAATTTAAGCAAATTTACAGTCGTACGTGAAATTCACAGCGTCAACACAGAAATCAAACTAACCAAGCTGATAAATGAGACAGTATAATCACAACCTAGCCGCACACCGCCAATCAGAGCGCTTCAAACTGTACCGAAGTGACATCTAATGAAACTCGCATTCGTTCACACTTCACGTAACCAATGACAGCTCAGTAATACGAACCGACTAACAGTTTTTGTAATTACGACCCTAGCGACATGAAGTGACTTCAAGAATCGAGATATGACAGCAAAAACTGTCTCAGAGCATTTGCAGTTTTGATATTTTTTGCCCGAAAGTTTCATAAAATGTGAAATATCTTTCATTGTAAAAGTGATTAAACTGTAGTTACTTATAGTACACATATGTTCTTAATGTCCCTCGGAAAACCTCGTATTTCGTCAGTCGTCGGATTTCTATCAGTTGCCCTTTGCACTTGGTGCAGGCCGGACGCTCTCAATCGACTTGGAAATATATAGAGTTTAATACTCTTCTAATAATGTAATTTATTTAAAAAATGGTAGGAAAGCTGCTAAAGTCACAGGCATGACAGATAAGAAAATAGATTTACAACTCTATATAGTTCACACGAAAATCAAAACATAACAACAATAAAGTACTTAGTTCTGAATTCAAATTATTATACAAGATAAATCTAATAATTGATGGGCATGGAAATTAGCATTCGTTTGTATTCGGAAATGCGATGATTCCCGAGGGATATTAAGATAATGGAAACACTGTACTTTATTAAGACATACTAGCTGCGCCCCGCGGTTCCACCCATATAAGTCTCGATCCCGTGGGAATATTGGGATGAAAATAATCTTCTTAATCCAGGTTATGGTCTATCCATGTGCCATTCATCCAAATTTGTTTAACTGTATTAGCGTGAAAGCGTAACAAACAAACAAATAAATTCATTTTCGCATTTATAATATTATATAAATTAATAATTAATATAGTTAGGATTTTTTAATCAAGGCCTACCTCGTTTGCCTAGTGGTCGCAAGAGCCACTGCTGCTCCTGGGTACAATTCCCGGGTCGTGCAAAGTGTTATTGGGTTTTTCCATCTGGAATTTCTTAGTAACAGCCCTGAGTCTGGATGCCCGGTTGATGATAATAGGCTTGCCCCCTATTACGACTTAAACATAACTGGCGAAATGTGGGTGTAATATAGATGTACCTCTGCCTAACCCTTCGATAAATACAATCGTCATGTTACGATATGTATTCTAAATCAATAATAAATCGCTAATCAAGTGTTATATTGGCGTGTGCTAGCTGACATATGGCTAATAATTTATAATTTAAATTATGTTTTGTGTTGCGTAATGTAAATTATTTTGCATACTATTGTATAGAATTATTTTTTTCTATCTTGAACAGACAGCTGTGCGGCTGGGGAGTTTGTTGCGCCATTTCTTCTTCCCATCTAAAGGCACCAGGAAGTGGTGAAGGGTGGGCGTTTTGGGGGACTGTCTTATGTAATTTTGACGTTCGAAAAGTGCTGATTCTCAGCCTAGTTTGAATAAATGACTTTTAAATTTTGAATACCGCAATGAACAAGTTTTCACATTCATGGTCTACATCAGGAACCATTAAATTCTCTTCTCCATAATATTTTACGCTACCTAAACTTAATTCCCAAACAACACATTTTAAAATTCAATTAAAGTCAGACTCCACTGCAATAAGCGAATGGTGAATATAATTTACTTCTAATAACAGAGCTGAGTGTAAGTAATGCAGTACGGTTAATTTACCCCGGAGCTGAGAGAAGTCGGTTCGGTGTGGCGGATTACCCCTTAGCTTTCATAATTTAAAATGCATTTTCTTTTGTCAAAGCCTAAACGTAGTGAATATTTAAAAAACTTGTTGTTTGTTTCTGTTTCATTTAAGAATTCCATTAATAGTTTAGCGTACCTATAAGTAAAAAAGTGTTTTAACTATGTTTACATGTGCAAAAAATGGAGCTACGTCTGCCAACAAACTGCCGTGCAATTTGGCAGAGTCAATATATCTTGTAAAAAAATATATTTATTCGAATAAGCACTCTTTAGCTGACTTCAAAAAGGAGGAGGTTCTCAATTCGAGTGTATGTTTTTTTTTTTTTTTTTGTATGTTTGTTACGCGATTACTCCTCCAATTATAAATTGATTTTGATGATTATTTTTGTTTGGTAGGTCATACTTCAGAGGTAGTTCTATAATTTTTTTATTAACTTTGCTTGTGTAGTTTTTAAGTTAGCTTCAATAATACGTATTTTTTTCCATTTAGGATGTGGATGATATGATAAGTTCCTTTCATTGTTATTTAAATAGCAGTTAGTGGTATTCGAATTTTATGTGAGGTTGGTAGCACAACTAAAAAGTGAAAAAAACACTACAAAGCGAAAAATAACTTTGAACTAATTTTGGAAGTCGTTGACAAAAAACGAACTATAAAACCGAAGTCACCGACTTCTGAAATTAAAGTTAATTTTCACTTTGTAGTGTTTTTTCTTAGAAGTCGGTTGTTTTTTTTTTTTTGTAAATTTTTTTTCATTTTTCATTTCATTCATTTTTTCGTTTAAAAATTATTACATTGAGTGTCTGCCAACCTTTGTAGTCGCAGAGATTCTTTCCTTACATATTATATTATCCTTTAAGGAGATATGACGTCTGGGCGGTACTTTTTTTTATCAACATGGAGTTATATCAAAACTTTATCCTTTGTGTAAGAACTTATAAAAATACTCTTAACGAACCCGAGAGTCACTTGTTTTTCCCGGTATTATGATATTTTTTTTGTAATGGATCATACCTTTTGGTTATGGAAATATTGAAGGTCAAAGTGCCACCTTTAAAAAAAAAAGAGGGAGCCTTACAGCAGTCGAATATCATATATAACATCTGACTGTAATAAGCAAAAATAAAGGGGCCTCGTCAAGGTCGTTTCTGACGGCCAACTCTAGCACCGCACGCGCTCATTAGTCAAATTCAAATAGCGCGTGTTTCCCCGGCTACCTGTTACACACGTCCCTTTTCAAGAAATCACTCCCACAGACAGCAGGAAGGAAAGTGAGAGGAAAGATGTTACACAACAAAAATGTTTTTTAACGAAAACAAGCTTTAATTGATAAAACTTAACTTTAATAAATACTCCCACGATCCCTGATGGATGACTGCTTCATGTAGGGTATTTTTACACCCTGTATAAATCTCATAAAATGTATTAATTTTTGTCACAATAAAAGTACAAAAGCGGACTTTTAATGCAAAATTAAAGTCGCTTTTCAACTGTGTCTGTGTGACCGCGTTATTCTTCTTAATTAGGATTTTGTTGCGGTTTTCGTCAACCATCATTTAGAGAATTTATTCCGAAAACTTTGTGTATATACATTCATGTTAAACTTACATTTATTTAAGAAATGTTAAGATATTTTGTCAACTCGTAGAACTTCCCCATTCGAAGCAGAGACGGGTCGCTTCTATATTGCTAAATAATAAAATTTGTCTTAAAACCTAGAGTTTTGGCTGGATTTATCTTGTGACTTCAGACACTATATGCACCCGTAGCATGAAACCATAGAAAAGGGTTTTGTACGGGTTTTGTCGATGAAAGAATAGACAAAATGACAATTGTGATTGTTTATCTGTCATTTTGTCTATTCTTCCGTCGACAAAACCCGTTTCTATTGTGGTCATGCTAAGCGCGCTGTATTTTTTTTTTGTGATTTTAATCATTTTTATTTTAATTAGCTAATTCATAATTCATTGATCTTTTGATCAGTGCTTTTTTTGGTAAGATAGGTTAGATAAGATAAGTTGGGTAACATAGGTTGGCTCATGCATTATTTTCACAATGTCCAATAGATATGGCTAAATAATAACAGCCGCACGGGTCCATCAGGTTAAGCTACGCTTGCCGGGGTCGGTCCGTGGATAGGTGACCATCTTTACATACCGAGACTCGGAAAGCACGTTAATCCGTTGGTCCCGGCTGTCATTTGTGGACCTTTGACAGTCGTTACGGGTCGTCAGAAGCCCGAAAGTCTGAAAACCAGTCTTACTAAGGGGTATTGTATTACCCCATTCACTTGGTTGTGGAGGGCAGATAGGGAGTCATTCTATGTAAAATACTGGTATAAAGCTGCATCCAGTTAGACTGGAAGCCGACCCCGACATCTGCTATGACTCGTTACTATGTACCTGAGTCAATCAATCAATCTGCCTAGCCTTTTCCCAACTATGTTGGGGTCGGCTTCCTGTCTAATCAGATGCAGCTGAATACCAACCAGTATTTTACATGGAGCGACTGAATGTCTGAGCTTCACAACCCAGTTAGAGAATAACAAGATACCCCTTAAGTAAGACTGGTTGTAAGACTTTCGGCTTCTGACGTAGCGAAGCCCGTTATAACTTTTATTACAATATTTGAGCATTCAACCTTTTTCAGAGCCAAGTCAATCGCATGCGCTGTTCAAATACCAATGACTCGTATATCCAATTAATAATATTCAATATGAATATGTAAATAAAGGCGTTTCTGCATGGTTCAAAAGACATGACATATTATGTATCTCCAATTTGTTCATGTATCTTTTGCCTTTATGTTCGTAAAAATGTAAATCACGGTAGGTATTGTACCTACACAATACACCTGCCGCTGTTTTGTCGCAGCCGTGAGGCACAATACTGTTTTAAGCTTTCTCTGTTTTTTGAAGTGAAAACTTCTTTAGCGGCGTTGTGCACTTTTTTTGTAATGGGTAAAAAAATTTAAACTCGCGTCAGGACACATGACCTGATCGAAAATTTGTAAGACGGTTAAAAAGACATCAACGCGTTGATTACCGCGGTGCCGATTTTTTTTCAAGTTTTCACTTCTGTCGGCACTCCCGGAGTGCCACTGTTTTTTTTTTTTTTATTGTTTTTGTCTTTTCTTTCTTTCTTTACCTTCATCATTCTCCTGCCCTAATTCCAATTTATTTGAGGTCCGCGCAAAATGTCTTTTCTTCGATACTTCTTTCTCAACTAGTCGTCATCTTGGTACTCCCCTTTCTAGCCATATCATCTTTCACACAGTCCTTCCATCGGTTCTTTGGCCTTCACCTACTCCACCACATTCATACTCAAAACTTTCCTCACAACATTTTCCTCATTCCTCCGCATCACATACCATGTCAACCGACTTTGACACAACTTTTCAGTCACCGGTGTCATTTTCAAATTTACTTTTAGACCTTTTAAATATAAATGTTGTTATAAAATATTGTACCTTTACTTAACACTTAATATTTTATACTGCTGGAACTCAGCGGTTTGGGGTTCGTCAAAAGTAGCTTTAAATTCATCTATGGATTATGCGTTAAATAAATAATTAAATAAAACTTTATTCAGACTAAGGTCCATATTTTTTAAAACTGGTGCTTAAATAATTAGGTTAGTATTTTTAAATTAGGTATGTAGGTATAAAAAGTATGGCAATTTTTTAAAATTTTAAGATCATGATTATATTCTTCTTAAAAAAAAAAATGATTAAATTTACCTACACCAAAAGTCCCATGATTTTCATAACTTATTTATCCTCGCCTCTATGTCAGCTGGATGCTTAACTTACAAACCCAAAAAATGAATATCCCACAATTATAAACCATTATTCCAGGCAGTAATTAGTTGTCTCCAGTCTTTATTTAGAATAGTCCATGGTCTATAAAAAGTATATCTGTGTATTTCATTAAGCATCTAAAAGTACGCAAATAGAACTATTTCTATTTTCGTACTTTTACTTTAATATAAAACTAAGACCACCCACGGACTCCCGTTAATTTTTAATTTCCTCGAATTTTGCGCGAACTCTAGTATAATAAAGAATAGAAGTTACTTTTTATACCCTGCACAGAAAACCGAAACTCGTTAAATTTTACAGGCAAGTACTTACGTACCTGCTCTTAAAACAATCAATTAATTAATTCTGATAAACCGTATTATAGGGGGTATGGGTGGTATGATAAAAGCGACGTCATTTAGATTTAGCAGCCACTAATTAAAAGAGTTCATTTTGAAATAATAGCAACTATTCAAAGCAAGATATTCAATGCATCAATGGGCACTTAGATTCAATCAGACACAGTAAAATATTTTTAAGATTCGAATCGGAAAATCTATTCAACTCGAAATCCTCCGTGATGACAAGCTCCAACATAATGCTAGCCATATTTGTAACATAGCATAGCATTATGCTAGTTAGATATAACACAGCATAGCATTATGCTAGCTGGATAAAACATAACATAGCATTATGCTAGTTAGATGTAACAGCATAGCATTATGCTAGCTAGATGTAACAGCATAGCATTATGCTACCTAGATATAACATAGCATAGTTTTATGCTAGCTAGATATAAAAGCTAGCTAATTAAACAGATACCCTGATCACAGAATAGTCCCTCGATGCAGCCGCTTCGCAAGCGATTAATCGAGTAAAAGCAATTACCGACGTTCTGACATCGCCTGCCCGCACCAATTACGGACCGTTCTTTATGTAGCGCCTTCCAATAAACATTAAAAAGGAATCCCGCGCTGGTCAATTAGAAAGAAGTTTTTTATTAAATAAACTGGGTGGGTTTTTTTCATGATTTTTCCCTTAGACGTTAACTAAAGTACCTACCTTACTTACCTTGCCTTAGATCAAATCTAAGGTTTTAAACTATATTGAGTTAAAATGAAAAATTGTTTGAGAGTTAAAGCCGAAAAATCTTCTGAAAAATTCAACTAACATACAACCATCAAGTTACGCCTTCTTCCCATGTGGGTAGGCAGAAACTACAGAATCGCCACCTGCTACCATCCTTACATACTCTTTTTACTTCAAATTCAACTAAGTATCTGTAATTTACCTGCCCCTTTACATGGTACGAGTAAAGGCTCCTTCAAACAGGCGCGACACGCGACGCGACACAAAGACACCGCTCGTCGCGCGACGCGGCGTACCTTTGTGTCGCGTCGCTTGTCGCGTCTGTTTGTAAGAGCTTTTATCGTTCAAAAATAATTAAGAGGACACAGTGAAACCTTCCATGTACTGATGATGGTGACACTGGGGAAGTTTTAGTTAGGTAAGAAACCCACACTCCCCAATCTTATCCCCAAGTTCCGGGCGCCTTATCAAAGTTTCCCAATTAAAACAAAAATTTATAAGGTTAACTTGAACTTGGGTTTTATTAATAAGAATCATGACAAAATGAACGCATTTATTTTATTTCAGACGCAAAAAAATAAATTGACTTTCACAGAATCGTTATAATTACAGATTAACGAGCATCATTGCTAAGTACGGATCAAATACGAACAATGTTCAATGTTACATGTTTTATAAGAACTCGAGGAATTAACAAATTAAAAGTTGCTGAGAACAATTGAATAAAAGTACCTATCGAAAATGTAGAATACTAGGAATTCCAATTTGCTTGCGAAGTACTGAAGTACTCTGCCTGCCAATTCCAATTTCAATAAACTTCAATTATTTATTTTTTTAAGTTGTGTGGGATCAATTACTAGCTATTAACAAAAACACTGACACATAAATTTTGCATAATAATAACACAACATATTACATCTTTGGCCATTTTGTAATTTCTTACATCACAATTTAGTACATGTTGGGTGCACGCCAAATAAGACGCGACGAAATGTTGCCAATATATAAAACGTAAAAACTTTTTTGAGGATGATATTTTCGTAACTTAAAATAAAGTATGTCTATTTCTTTTTGTTTTTTACATCTATTTAATATATTGAATCACATTTTAATTTTAAAAAAATATTTTTCTTTAAGTACGCTGTACTATTTGTTTGCTGCACCGGTCGACGTCATTACGTCGGCGCCGGCTGTCGCTGATAACCAGCGCTGGGGCTCTGTCTTGCATAGGGTCCTAGCATAATGCTGAGCGATAGCCAATTCGCGTGGATGTGACGCATGCTTCCCCAACCTTTTCTCATTTATGTATTTAAAACTTTTTTTTTTGCGTCATGTTTACCGCAAATAAACGTTTTTTTTTCTTTCTTTTCCTTTCTTTCTATTATTATAATGGTGCTCAATTGACAGAAATAAGTAGTTTTCGTCGATCGAAATAATTAAATGAATATAAACGGTAGAACAAATTCAACATTTCTGGATTACGCAATTGAAAGTCCTGGCCCCGCTTTCAATAAATTCAAATTCAAAAGTCATTTATTCAAAGTTGGCTGAGAATTAACACTTTTTGAACGTCAAAATTACATAAGACAATCCTCCAAAAACGCCCGCCCTTCACCACTTCCTAGTGCTTTAGTTGGGAAGAAGAAGTGGCGCAACCAACTTGCTCACAAAAATTTTAATCTATGCAAATAGTACTTATGCAAAATAATTAACATTACGCAAAACAAAACATTAAATTAAATTATTTGCTATATGTCAGCTAGCACACGCCAATATACAAATAAAATAGTTCAATAGGGTCTCAATAGGTTCTTATAGCAACCCATTGGACGATCACTATATATCTGAATATCTACTACTAAACAAAAATCCATAATTCATTAATTTACTGACAGACAACAAACAGCTTAAACCGTTGTGTCTAGAATATTTGCACATGAGGAAGAAACGATTTTTAAGAAATCATTCCCTAAAGGAGTATAAATGCGGGATGAGAGTTGTTAAGAAAATTCGTTGGGCACTCCGCTTGTATTTTTATAATACATTAGCTTCTGCCCGCTACTTCGTTCGAGCCAAAAACTAAATTTACTCAAGAATTGGGCTATCCAATGTAAAAATATTTTTTCAAATCCGACTGATAGTTCCGGAGATTACCTCCGATATAGAAACTAAACAAACAAACATACAAACAAACAAATTTTACCTCTTTATAATATGAACTGCCTCGTTAGTCTAGTGGTCGCCAGCGCTACTGCTGAGTATGAGATCCTGGGTTCGATTCCCAGGTCGGGCAAACTGTTATTTGATTTTTCCATCTGGAATTTCTCCGTAGCAGCGCGGAGTCTGGATTTGTGCTCGGTTGATGGCAATAGGCTCGCCCCCTATTACATGGGACTTAAATATAACTGGCAAAATGTGGGTTTACTATAGGTTCACCTCTGCCTAAACCTTCGGGGATTACAGGCGTGATGTTATATAATAATATATAATAATATTATAAACAAAACAATGTGAAATCTTTTCACTGAGTAAATTAATACTGCAGCTATTTAATAGATATTTTTACACTTGGATTGGATATTAGTGCGCCATTTGAGTCATATTGACATAAGAAGTATCGTGTCCAAGATTCTTGTGAGTTCCTACAAGCAAGTAATGGTCTGTATCAATTTATGACAGGACAACAATGTGGCTTGCACAATACTGTACCATAATATTGATCATTCCACAAGCAACATTGTTGATTAACAATTACGTGTTGAATACCATGACAAATAACTAAATTATTGCTCAAACAGATGCATTGCGTCGTCCTCTGACTAGAAACATTAGTAGTAAAACGCCCTTAACATAACATAACAATCACGACTGTATTCCCCGACGGGTTAGGCAGAGGTGTACCCAAGGTACACCCACATTTCACAAGTTATATTTACGTCCCATGTAATAGGGGGCGAGCCTATTTCCATCAACCGGTCGCTAATCTTTCCAGCCTGCTACTAAGAAAACCCCAGAAAAAAAAAACTCATTAAACTTATACCAACCCGGGAATCGTATTCTGTATATAACTGATATTGACAAAGATTTGGCAAAGAATAGATTATTTTCTTTTATATTTTTACCCCCGACGCAAAAAGGGGGCTCCCAGTTGGTAAGGGAGATGGGTAGCCTGCAAAGTCCAGGTGATGCAGCGGTATCAGTTCGAGGTTACTGCTAAATGTATAGCGCAGGTATCGTGTTTGGGCTCATTGGAATGGTCTCAATGAATAGGTTATAGATAGATGGTGAATAGGTGAAGGATTAGGAAAAGGAAATGAAGGAATGCTTGTGTTTTTTTTTTTTTTCATTTCTACTATTAAAATTGTACACAAAAAGTGCATAGGTATCAGGAAAAAGGGTCCTTACCAGAACCGATCGCTACGGAAATCATTGGAGAGTTTATATGCAACGGTATCGTCAGTTCCCAAAGTATCTGATATAAGAGTAAACAAACCCTGTTCCTACATCTATTTTTGTGATAGAAAGTACTTAAGAACTATATTAGTAAAATACAAAAGAGACATACGAAATCTAATTGACACGTGAAGTGTGATCCAGTGCCAATGGAAAATGGACCGTGTAACCTGTCCGCTATCACTTTCAGAATACTGTTGGAGGTTGTTCGGATACGGTACAATAAGAAGTAGCCCCTCTCTTTATTACGATGTCGGGAAAGCCATCAATCCGAGCTTCCATAAACATGCCAGACGCACCACAGTATCTCGACAGTTCCAATTTCGGATGTGAAGTTATCAAATAACATCTCCCCCTCTGCACGGAGCGGTAGGGCGTGTCAGACTCTTACTGACTAAAACCCACCCGTGTTCCTTCGGTGGCCCTGTTGCCGGGGGCCACGATCTCCCATTCGGTTTTCTTCACACCCCCGGACTACCGGACCCGGACTACTCTTCGTTTAAATAACGCTTTCAGGATGCTATTGGACTACCTAAATAGCATCCTGAAAGCGTTATTTAAACAAATATTATAACAAAAATTGCTTCTGCCTGTGACTTCGCCCGTGAGCCTATAACCATCCTCAAGAATTGAGCTATCCAATGCAAAGAGAATATTTCAAATCCGACTGGTAGTTCCGGAGATTACCCCCTACATACAAACTTAGAAACAAACAAACAAATTTGACCCCTTTAAAATCTATTAGTATTGATATAAAATTTGTGGTTTCGTAAGGGGTTCGGAACTACTGGTTCGAGTCCAAAAATTCTTTCACTAATGGGAAGCTACAGTATTGCAGAGTGTCATAGAATATTTTTAATGTTGAAACAAGAACTTTTACATGGATGTAGTCGCGGGCAAAAGCTAGTTAGTAACAATAAATATAGTATCAACAGTGTAATAAAGCGATAAAAAGCCTTTTAGCACATCAACAAGCAGCTACAAAATTAATCTTATACAAAATGAACAAATGTAATAAAACGGGCTTATTAAGAATTATAGCGCCCAAAGGGAAAGCTCTTGATAATTATATAAAGAGGGCTTCTTTGCCAATTAACACCCTCTAGCCGCCCTTTGAGTGGACGCGCCACCTTTTAGTTGAATTACTATCAAGTGCGCACTGATTTATATTTTTTGTACTTAATTAACTATATATTTATTTCGTTATTCATTTCATTGTATGATGTCCTCTTTTTTGTAGTGCAAAATATGTTTACATAATTTATAAGCTAAAAGTCTAGAAGACTGTTAATAATAGCAATTATCTAGATATGTCGCAGTAAGATGGTTGTAGCCGTATATAGTTATATGAAAACGGTTCATAATTGTCGGAGTGCCTTAATTTTGTTACTGCGACAAATTGCGACGTCGCGCTCGCTTAGCTCGCGCGCAGTTGGTCAAAGTTCTAACCTAACCTACTTGGTCGGTGTGTCCTAATAGTTATATTACTATATTGCGCTCGTATCATAGTTATATTCCTAATAAAACAGCTATGGACCGCTTCCATATAACTATATTACGGCATATAGCTATATCCCTAGGGATATAACTGTACCACGGTTTTAATCATCTTACTGCGACAGATAGATACTCAGATTCTAGAACTCCAATACACAAGTAAAACATTGAACTTATCTTTTAGTAATTTTCGCTTTTATTAGAATTGAATAAAACAATGAATTGAGCGTCAAAGTTCCATCGCCGACGGTTTTTCTTGTAAACTGAGTTCGTAAAATAATTATAGTAAATTACACGAAAAGAAAAAATTTAATATATATCTCCAACTCACAAGAATGAGGATGGCAGTATCGTTATTCATAATCAAATAATTAAATACTTTACGGGCGTCGAAAATTACAGCGTCAAAAAATCATGAATTTACGTAAAAAAATTAATAGGAATCTTGAAGGAGTCGTAACATTTAATAACTTTTAGGACTCCTTCAAGTTTTCGAATTGCACAAGCAACGATAGCCTAAACTCTCTGTTTTCTCTAAACAATAGATTTAAAATCGATAAACCTACTAAAATGTAAATAAAGCTAAATCAATATTGAAATACAAACTATCAAATTGAGCACGGACTACAAACGGCTTGCTACAATAGTTTACTTTGAATTTAGTTTACCCAACAAAAGGCACGATAGGTGATCTACATCTAGTTTCCGAGAGACGAAAACTGTCTAGAATATTAAACAACTAGCTACTCGATTTCTCTTTTCTGGAAGAAAATTTATCAATGGGTACATAAATAAAATAATTGAGGCAGCTAAACAAAGGCATCGAGGAAGTTATTATTGTTTGTATATTTTTCTTAGTTTTAATGTTGTATTTCCTGTGCGTGTCCCAAATAAAAATCTTTTCTTTCTTTTCTTTCTTTCTTTAAAGGAGAACTAAATAATTCATTCGGAATTCATAGGTCAAATATTAATATTCCATCAATATTTCTCGAAAAAATTAATAAAATAATCGAGGCAGCTAAACAAAGGAATAACTAAACGATTCATATTCCATAAATATTTCTCGTAAAAATAGATAAAATAATCGGGGCAGCTAAACAAAAGGAGATCGGGGCAGAAAACAATTCAGTAAGAATACATAGGTCAAATATTAATATTCCAGAAACATTTTTCGTAAATGCTAACGGTAAATATGGCAGGCTAAAAATATAAGGCTTGGTTATCCACTCGGAAAAAATGTAACGAAAAATTTCCTGGCAAAGTTTTCACTGAATTAATCATAGCAGATGAAAGGTAGTCGAGGGTGGTTTCCCTTTGTTATTAATACCTTAAATTGAACATGCTTCGGTCAAGAAAACATGGTACCTTTGATCCTTTTATTTCGCAATACAGCAGTGAAAATATAAATGGGGTAGGGAGCTGTTAAATTGAGATATTGCTATCAAAATAATTCGTTTTTCATTTCCGTAAGTAATTAAGAAGTATAAGCATTCCATTATTTTTCAATGAAAGTAAATAAGTATATTTTTATAAAACTTCTTACTGTGGTCACGACTTTACCTACACTTAGTATTGTAAGCATAATAATCAGCCTACAATGTTCCCACTGCTGGGACACAGGCCTCCTCTCTTCGAGAGGGAGTGGGCTATAATCCACCACGCGGGCCCAGTACGGGTTGGTAGATGTCACATGTCTTCAAATTTTCGATTCTAGAACATGCCGGTTTCGTCACGATGTTTTCCTTACCATTTTGAACGCATTGGTGATAAAAATATTGACATAAAGTAAAGCACCTGCCTGGGTTCGAACTTAACGAAAAGTCGGAGCCGTTACCATTGGGCCACCACTGCTCACCACTAAGAATTCTACTAGACCAAAACTTTGGCTAATTATTCAAAAGGTTAAGAGTCATTTAAAAATTAATTTTCAACCAGGTAGGAAGATTATGCAAAATTTAATCAGATTACCATGAACATTGCCTTTTAATATTTTAAAGGTAATCTTAAGGCTATATTCAGAGCCCATTGAATACGTAGAAGGCACTTTACAAATATTCTACTTATTTTCCTTAACAAAGTAGTGGCAAAACATCGTGAGGAAACCTGGACTTCTAGTGAATATAAGTCTAAAATCGCCAACCCGTCTTGAGCAAGTGTGGTGATCAATGCTCGTGCCCTCTCTGTATGAGAAGAGGCCTTTGCCCTGCAGTTGTACAATAAAAGTTTGCAATTATTTTCATAAAGGTAGTGGAAACACTAAGGTACGATAATAAACGCTTTCAAAAAGTTATTTCGGGTCTTTCAATCATAAAGGTTAAGTACTAGGTTTCCAACCTAAAACCTATCTAACCTAACCATTATATTCCTTTTAGTTTTCTATATTATTGATGTGAAACATCTATAGCGGCGGGTCAGACCGACTGTTGGCGTAGCCATGCCAACAGTGCCAATGTCAAACCAACGCCAACGCCAATGTTGGGGTCAGTAAACTATCCTTTTACGCATATTACCTTTACGTAATAATTATTTTGTTTTGTATCAGTAAAACAATCTGCCTAGCCTTTTCCTAACTGTTGGGGTCTGCTTCCAGTCTAACCAGATGCAGGTATTACCTGTATTTTACTTGGAGCGACTGCCTATCTGAACTCCATAACCTAATTACTGGGTTACACGATACCCTTTGGCAAGACTGGTTGTCAGACTTTTATGGTTCTGACTACCCTTTACGACAGTCTGTCTTTCATTTAATTTAAAAAAATACGAATCGATGCGAGGAAATCTGTTGGTAAACAAGATATTATTTATGTAAAAAAATAAAATTAATTGCATTTGATTTAGGTCAATTTCAATGTACTCTGGCTTACCCTTTTTTTTTTGGGTGGGAAATCATCAAATAACTTCTCCCGCTCTGGGCGGAGCGGGAGGGCGTGTCAGACTCTTACTGACTAAAACCCACCCGTGTTCCTTCGGTTGCCCTGTTGCCGGGGGCCACGATCTCCCTTTCGGTTTTCTTCGCAACCCCGGCAGGCATCGGCCCTAGTGGACCCCTTCAAATCTGCTGACATCTCTTTGAGGCGCGCATGGAACGCGCCGTCGACCCGGGCCTGGTCCTTATCGGACGGTGAGCCACCCATTGCTCACCGTCCGCAAGCCCGCGCCTACGGTTGCCGGAAATCGCCTCGCGATTCCCGACGCCCTGGGCGTCTCCTCCTGCGGCGGTTAGGGGCGTGAGGGCGCGAAATTTGCCTCTCCCTCACGCGTTCCGCGTCCTCCTTCGCGAGCATTACAGCTTCGCAGAAGGAGGTGACGGCCTCCCATTTCCTCTCGCTCCGTACCATGGCCTGAACCAGGGCCGGACGCGAGAGATCACCGCCGCCGATCGCCTCCACGAAGACACGGCGATGCTCCGCCCAAGCTGGGCAGACCTCCACCGTATGCTCCACCGTGTCCTCCGGGCGATCCACACAATGGTGACACCCGGGCGTTTCCTCCCGCCTTATCCTGTGCAGGAACCTCCCGAAACAGCCGTGTCCAGTGAGGACCTGCGTCAGGCGGAAGGTGAGGACGCCGTGGCGCCTCTCTAGCCACTCTTCAAAGAGGGGTCTTATTGCCGCAATTGTGGCGTGCCCAGCGCTGGGTTGCGACAATCGCACTCTCCATGACGCCATGAGATCCCGCCGGAGCTCTGTCCGCTGTGCCGAGATTTCTCGCGGTAGCGGAGTTAAGCCCCGGCGTTTCGCCTCCTCGCGCCACTCCCAAATATGCGCGAGGACCTTTGCCTCCAGATCCCATGTCGGTAATCCGGCAAGGAGGCTCGCCGCCTCGCAGGAGACCGTGCGGTATCCTCGGGCCAGCCGGATGGCCATGACCCTCTGGGACGCGTTCAACCGGCGGGCTGGCCGCAACCTTAGTGAACGCGCCCACACCGGTGCCCCGTAAAGGGCCATGGACCGCACGACCCCCGCGTAGAGTCTCCGGCAGGAGGCGTTTGGATCCCCTAGATTGGGCAGGAGCCGCTTCAACGCAGCCCCGGCCCGCTCCAGTCTGGGGGCCAAACGTCGGAAGTGTTCGACGAAGTTCCACCGGCTGTCGAGGACAAGTCCCAGATACTTCATCGTCGACTCGACGCCGATGTGAACCCCTCCCGTCATTACCTGGGAACCCGATGGTGGCGCATTCCGAGGTCCATGAAAACCCATGGCCTCGGACTTGTGCAGGGCCACCTCGAGTCCCAGCTGCCGGATCCTGTCGACGATTGTCGCAACCCCGCGTGTCGCTAATTCGGCCGCCGCCTGGTACGACCCCCCCTGTGCCAGGACCAACGTGTCGTCAGCGTAGCAAATGACGCTGACGCCGCTAGGGAGGTCGGCGCGCAGCACCCAGTCGTATCCGATGTCCCATTGATGCGGCCCCAGGACCGATCCCTGTGGGACACCGCACGACATCTCTCGCCGGTTCCACTCTCCTTGGTGAACTCTGGCGTACCCTGCAAGCAATAAAGCTAAGCTTATTTATAAATTTATATTAAATAGTCTTAAGAAAATTTTGTTAGTAACTTAATTAAGGTAATTATGGGGGTGAAATGACCTGTTAATGGTGTAAATCCGTAATGAATATAGAGAAAAATAAAAAGATATATTATACCGTATCTAACTATCTATTATATTGTACGTAGCTGCTTTGTTTTTCCGCTCCCGTCGTTTTTTAACTTCAATGTTACTTAAGAATTTATAAAAATAATTTTCTTTATAAAATATAGCGTTTTCCTTTCAAACTTTTTAAATAAGCCGCAATACTCCTTTTATTTATAATCAGTTGGGGAAGAGGGTAATTAGCTCTTTGCGGCAAAATGCTTGATAAATGAAGCACCTAAATGTTTTATGAATTAACCTACAATCAACTTCTATCGGCTTCTATAGGAATTTTGAAAGGTTGAGATCTTGGTGTTAAAAGCTTATTTAAGTAATAGAGATATATACTTTCATTGTAATAGTTTGATAATTAGTTTAGAATAAGAAGTTTATCCAGTGATATGTCGCAGCCATCTGGTTAGATTAACCAGCTTATTGGACGCCTAGACCGTTCATTAAACGCCGGGCATCCAATTGGATGCCTAGGCCGATAGTTAATTGAACTAAAATTATTCAACGTTTAACAACTTAGCGTATTGAAAATCAGCCCTTCGAAGATGACTGACTAAGACTCAGCCAAGTGATTCATGAAAAAAAATCTGCGAGCAACTTAGAAAAAGCGCTCACCGGCCGCTGCCTCGGCAGCGGCCGGTGAGCGCGCGTTTGGTCACAGTTGGTGCGGTGGGCGCGGTTGGTCACAGTTCTGAACTAACCTAACCTATTTCACCCAACTTAACTAAATGACTACACGACATTCAGCCATCTGGTTAAACGTTGAGCTCAATGACTTGGCTAGTTGTCCTTCAGCTATTTAATTGGATGTTTAATTTAATTGCGTTTAAAATGAACGGCATAGGCGTCGAGTTAGCTGACTAATTTAACCAGATGGTTGCGTTAAATATATTTTTCCCTGATACTGAAAGTAATAGAGTTGTTGGGTCCCGTTAAAATAATATTGATTGATAGATTGTAACTACCATGAACGTATCATACGAACAACAGATGATCGTTGCAATCTTGAATACCTTCCGTCGGTAATAATCGTTTTACGAAATGATTCTAGAATAGGTTTTAAAATTAATTTTGTCGTAATTAATACTACAATTATTGGCATTAGCATAAGCATAATCAGCCTATAATGTGCCCACTGCTGGGACACAGGCCTTCTGTGAATGTGAGGAATATGTGGGTTTTTTTTTTTTTGTTTCTTTGTCAGTTAGTTTTACTGAGGGTAAGTTTGAGTACTTTAAGCGTCCTACCAAAATTTCCTTTCTTTGGTATTGTTCGTCGAGTAATTAAGCTCCTCAAGTTCGGAGTTGAGCGACACGATTACTGACAAATGCTTGCACTGACTGGACTGGTCCATTCAAATCTGTATGGTTTTTTCCTCTAATAACAACAATTTCATTTCATTTCAATTCTGGGGGTGGGCTGTAATCAACCACGCGGGCCCATTGCGGGTTACCAGATATCATATGTCTTCGAACTTTTGGTTCTAAAACAGCATGTTTACCTTCACTGTTTTGAGAGCAGTAGTGCTGAAATTATTTACTCAAAGAAAAGCCTGGGTTCATTTTCAATCAAAATAGTCTCTAATTCGTCATTGGTCGTCAAACCTTGTTGAAATCATGCAGTTCGAGCGATCTTCTGTGGGGTGTACCACGTTCTCTTGTTTGTAGTCTTGAATTTCTTATTCCACTTCTGCAAAATACATCCATACTATACAGGCTGGCAGAGACATTGACGCAAAAACTGTTACCATGGATTCAGTACATGATTCTGAATCCCCCGCGTTGAAATTTTTCGTCGGTTATTTTTTTTTAAATCAGCTCTTGCATACATTTTAACCGCGTAGTTATTGCAGTTTTCTATGAAACAGCAGATTTTTTTTAAAATAACCGACGAAAAATTTCAACGCAGGGGGGTTCAGAATCATGTACTGAATCCGTGGTAACAGTTTTTGCGTCAATGTCCCTGCCGGCCTGTATACTTATTAAAATTCGAAAGTAGCTTCTATCTGTCTGTTACCATTTCACACCTTAACGGCTGAATGGATTACAAAAAACTTTGGTACACAGGTAGCCCATGACCTGGGTTACGACATAACTTACTTTTTATCTCGGTAGTTCATTCCCGTGGGACAATTTCTGACCTCCACGAGGGCGAAGCCGTGAGCAGATAAAAATAATAATACCAGCCTATTATTGTCACACTGCAGGGCAAAGGCCTCTTCTTATACAGAGAAGGCACGAGTATTGATCACCACGCTTGCTCAAGACGGATTGGCGATTTCAAACTTATGTTAAGGTTCAACTTGTCGACGGCTCGAACTCGTTGATGGCGTGGCTAATACACATGCTATTTAGTACAGTTATGTATTTGTTTACTTTTATTTATTTAGTATTTATTCATCCAGTTTTTTATTTATTTAGTGAAATAGACGATGATTTATAACGAAAATGAGCTCGTATAATTTCATGAACAGTCCTTTGGGCATATAGATATTATGGAAAAACTACTAGATGTCTCAACTGAAAATAAATTATTTGAACTTTTAAATAAATTATCTATCTCTGTTGGGTTTCTATTTTGCCATTTTCTTACTACATAAGTTATTTATTTACACCGAAAGATGAGTTGAAATTAGTGTTGAAATATGGAAGTTTTGACGCTCAAACTTCAAACTAAACTTTTTTTCCAATTCTGCTTCCATACAGGGCTAGATAATGAATGACAAGACAAAGTCATATAATTTTTTATTTTGAACTTACACCGTCAAACAGACGAGTAATCACCATACTACGTTTGTATGGAAGAATGACCGACTAGCGTAACCTTAACCACAAGTCCAGGTTACCTCACGATGTTTTTCCTTCACCGATGTCAGTAATATCCAATATAAACTCAGCAAGTACATTTTGCAAAATACACATTGAACCCACAACCTCATGCATGAGAGGCGAGGCCTTAATCACTGGGGCATCACAACAAAAACTAGTATTAAATAACAATAATACTCTTACCTACAAGAGCTCCAATACAATAAACCTAGAAATTGTCAATCTAAAAACAGCGAATCGACGCATATTTCGATTTCAGACCTCCCACGATTCTGTCAATAACAAACACTGTGAATCCACCTTCTATTCTTGTAAAAGGACTCTTTCATTTAATTGTTTCATGTAATATGATACGAAGGGAACAGAAGAAGCTAATAATGTAATAATGAAAGTAGAAACTTGGTAGCTAGTTATTTGTTTCTCAATTAATTTGTCGCACTTAATTAGAAGAGTTGACTTAATGTCTTGGTGTAATCTTGCTTTTGAAGATATCATCCTCCCTTGCTTCGCACGATTTTTATAACATGACAAAACATCGAGATTTGTACATTTTATGTAAGTTTAATAGGTATAACCTATGCAAATAAAGCTTCCGGAATAAATTCTCTAAATGCTAGTGATAACTGCATCAAAATCCGTTGCGTAGGTTAAAAGAACAAAGAGGTCACACAAACTGATACGAAAAGCGACATTACCTATATTATAATAAAACTAGCTTTTTCCCGCGGCTTAGTTCGTGTGGAAGTCGGAAATTATCCCATGGAAACTCACTACCAGCAGGATAAAAAGTATCATATGTGTTAATCCAGAATATAAACTATCCATCTGCCCCATCTAAATCCTTTTAATGGAATTGAATACCTTCGTGAATTCATGCAAGCCTAGTACTTTTTGTTAGGTTACTGCTCAGAAATTGTGCACAACGTCTAATGATTAAAATACTATCTTGAATTCATGCAAGCCTAGTTACTACTTTTTGTGCCAAATTTCGGGTTTAATACTAAAGGAATAAAAAATTTCGCACATACGAAATCTCTCCCCCTTTTCGCCCCCTTAAAGGCGAAATTTTCAAAAACCCCTTTTTAGTGCTCCCCTACATTATAAAAGGAAGCTGTGAGCAAAATTTCATGTTCCTAATCCCAGTAGTTTCGGCTCTGCGTTGATATATCAGTCAGTCAAAATCATTTAAATAAAAAGCGACTCTTGCTTCGACACAATAAAGTGCAATTCAGATGGCGCAGCGCTAATTACTTATTCAACTAGAAGTTTCCTCTCTTTCTATCGCGTTACTCTTATATACTGATTACGTTACGCCCACTGAATTCGACAAGTCGAGCCCCCCGCGTACCTACTTGTGGTTTCATACCTAAAATGCGGAGTGTCCCATCTGTACTCATCTGTGCCTACACATACACAACACATAGACTTGAGTAGCCAGTGTGCCATTAAAAGTACCAATAACAATTATATAGCCTTATCAGTTATAAAAATAATAGAAAAATAATAGTTGCCTGTTATTGTCCCACCGCAAGACAAAAGTCTCTTCTCATTCTGAAAAAGCACGCATTGATCACCACGCTTGCTCAAAACGGATTGACGGTTTCTATTGGCCCACGTACACTGGATTTTAAATGCTCGGCTTAACACCTAGAGTTGAAAATCCAATGATCGATAAAATCCCGCCGCGATATTTTTACGTCCGTGCGAACTTGGCCTTATACGTGGGGACGTATTACAAAAATAGCCAACCGGTTTTAGCCCAAATTGATTCGTAAATAATACTAATAAATCTAGCGTCCATTTTATTTTGTTAAAAAATCTCTTTCTCCGGCTAATCTTCTAAACCATTTTACACGCCAAAAGAGAATTATATACCCTTATAATGGGTACTTTATTCAACTAGCACGATATTACGAGAACGGTACCCAGTAATTTAATTTTACGTGAGAAATTTCCCGAGAACATTTCTTAGGTCAATAAAAATTTCATTCGCAGTAATTATGACTATAAAAAAGATTATTAATTATATTAGTTTTGTACGTTAATAAAATAAGCAGGAAAAATATTTTGAAAATAATACTTTCACTTTTTACGAAGATGGAGAGACGAACTTACGACTCTACCGAAAGAACTGGCCCGCAATGGCAATAGACGAAAGGCCTTGTTTTCCACATATGTCTGTGTGGAAAAAAGGCCTTTGACCAGCCTGCAGTGGGACATTTTGGGATAAATAGATAGATATACTTTTTAAGTATAGGTATATCAATTTATTTATCTCTTTTTATACACTAACAAGAAAAGAACACATACAAGAAAATAACAAGTAGGGGGAAAATATGGATCACTTCCACGCAAAATGGCCATCGCTCAGCATAATGCTGCGACCCTATACAAGACAGAGCCCCAGCGCTGGTTTTCAGCGACAGCCGGCGTTGACGTGATGATGTCAACCGGTGCAATTTAATATAATTTCGCTTTCATTGGAGATTTTTCTGACTTTTTCCTGTTTGGCTTTGTATTTACCATTTACAAAAAAAATTAGAATACTAGCTGAGACCCGCGATTTCACCCGCATAAGTCTCGATCTTCTAAAAATATCAGGATAAAAAGTACCCTATGCCCTAATCCAGATCATTGTTTACCCATGTGCCAAATTTCATCCAAATCTGTTCAGCTGTTTTAGCATGAAAGTGTAACAAACAAACAAACTCACTTTCGCATTTATAATAATAATATTAGTAACGATAATAATTATGGTAAATCGGTTTACCAGTAAAGATAGCCTTTGGGGCTCGAAAACCGATTAGGGAAACTTGGTGTTTGAGTACAACGCTGCTAATGTGCCTAGGTACATAGGTATAGGTGCTTATCATACGTACCGGAACACTATTGAATCGTCCTCGTTATCGTGTTGCTGTCACCAAATTTTGAATAGAATTTGCACTATTAGGGCGTTTTGTGAACTTAAAAAGTACCTCGTAGGCTCATACCTACCTGCCGAGACAATACAATATAACATAACCTCACACCTTTTTTTTTTTTTTTTTTGAGGGTGGGAAATCATCAAATAACTTCTGCCGCTCTGGGCGGAGCGGGAGGCCGTGTCAGACTCTTACTGACTAAAACCCACCCGTGTTACTTCGGTTGCCCTGTTGCCACGATCTCCCTTTCGGTTTTCTTCGCAACCCCGGCAGGCATCGGCCCTAGTGGACCCCTTCAAATCTGCTGACATCTCTTTGAGGCGCGCGTGGAACACAACGCGCCGTCGACCCGGGCCTGGTCCTTATCGGACGGTGAGCCACCCATTGCTCACCGTCCGCAAGCCCGCGCCTACGGTGGCCGGAAATCGCCTCTCGGTTCCCGACGCCCTGGGCGTCTCCTCCTGCGGCGGTTAGAGGCGTGAGGGCGCGAAATTTGCCTTTCCCTCACGCGTTCCGCCTCCTCCTTCGCGAGCATTACAGCTTCGCAGAAGGAGGTGACGGCCTCCCATTTCCTCTCGCTCCGTACCATGGCCTGAACCAAGGCCGGACGCGAGAGATCACCGCCGCCGATCGCCTCTACGAGGACACGGCGATGCTCCGCCCAAGCTGGGCAGACCTCCACCGTATGCTCCACCGTGTCCTCCGGGCGATCCACACAATGGTGACACCCGGGCGTTTCCTCCCGCCTTATCCTGTGCAGGAACCTCCCGAAACAGCCGTGTCCGGTGAGGACCTGCGTCAGGCGGAAGGTGAGGACGCTGTGGCGCCTCTCTAGCCACTCCTCAGAGAGGGGTCTTATCGCCGCAATTGTGGCGTGCCCAGCATAACATCACACCTAAGGTCTATTTATAACCTTGTTTCCTATATAAGTTATTTCCACTTAAACAAACATCAACAATAAAGTTGATTTTAGACTGACTAGTACTGTAGAAAAAGTCATAAAAAAAAATATGTTGTAGCACAAACTGAACCTTATGTGTAGGCATTACAGTTGGTTTTCCTATAACTCGTGTTTGATTACATGTTTGGCAAATAAATTGCGAACACTATTATGTAATCTCATAATACATACATACATAAACTCACGCCTTCTTCCCATGGGGGTAAGCAAAAACTACAGAACGCCACCTGCTAATACAATCCGTACATAACTCATTTTGCTTCGTTTACGTTCATACATCTGGCCATACCTACATAACACTTTTCTTTATTTTAAGATTAAAACAAATTAATTAAAATCCGTAATTAAAATCAAATGTCTACTGTTTGAATATTAAACAGTACGAGTATTTTACAAAATTCCTAAATTGACTATCTCCGTGGAATCTTAATTAAACCTTCTATTTAACCACTAATTATGATTCAAAGAGTAACAGATATAAGTGGTCCATAAAACCGAATTCAGAATAGCAATGTTTAAACAGGCTGTTCACGGCCTCGAGCGATGCGATTTGCGTCAAGCGACACGAGCGCGCGTTTCACTAGTTTCCGTCCGTCGCGTCGTCTCTCCGTAAGTCGCGTCTCGGTGCTCTAAACAAGTTATTTGATTTGTTTACAATGAATGTGCTCGAAAAGAGTTTTTTTCCAAGCAGCCAAAGTGTGCGGAAAGTGCCACTTTTCTCACTAGTGCTTTTTACTCACCTCGACGCAGAGTTATTATTAATTGAGAAAAAAATACAAATTAACTAAGTACAGATTCTTTAAAAAGGTACACTAAAACTAATAATTCATTAAACGTGTTATTAAGTACTCCAGATATAGATGTAGGTCAATAAATTAAGTTTTCAATTTCCTTTTTTTTTCCTTGTATAATACATAGTACGGTAAAACATTGTACGATACATGTGCGTAAGATGATTTCCGACACGTTTTGACTTAAACACTCGTTGGAAATCACCTACTTTCCGCACTTGTAGCATAAACAACGATTTTTGCGTAGTCGCTGTCGCAAGACACGTGTCGCTTCAGCGTGTAGCTCGTGGCCACGGGGTAAGTAAACAGCTATTTTCTTTAGGATAAGCTCTTAAGTAGCTCCATCCCCTTCGCTTGAACAACGAAGGCCACTCTCCAATGTATTGACGATTCAATTTTAGAAATTCAACATCAGTTTGTCCACTAGTTTCATTTTTACGTTTTTCGTATTGCATTATTGGTTTTTCCTCTGTTTTGATTTGCAATCCGTCGGTTTTTAATATTTAGTAATCTAAATTTTTCGAAATGTTTTTACTATCTACGTATTGTTATATAACACATAACATCACACCTGTAATTCCTGAAGCGTAAGGCAGAGGTGTATCTATAATACACCCACTTCTCGCCAGTTATGTTTAAGCCCCATATATATAATAGGGGGCGAGCCTATTACAATCAACCGGGCCCAAATCCAGACTCCGGGCTGCTACTGAGAAATTCCTGATGGAAAAAGCGAATAACACTGCCCGACCTGGGAATCGAACCCAGGACCTCATGTTCAGCAAGACCATTAGATCAACGAGGCAGTCCTACCAGGCAGACAGACGTATTGTAACTTATCCAAAGTTGCTGACCCACTCCACTTTTGTTCATTTTTAGGGTTTCAAACCTCAAAAGGAAAAAAACGGAATTCTTATAGTATCACTCGTGTGTCTGTCTGTCTGTCCGTCTGTCACAGCCAATTTGCTCCGAATCTAATGGACCGATTAAATTAAAATTTGGTACACATATGTATTTCTGTGACCCAATAACGAACGTGTAACGTAAATAAATGAATTTTGAATATAAGGGTCTTTTTTGGGGGGCTTACAAGAAAATTTAAAAAAAAAGTTTTGCTAACAGTACCGTGTGACATATCAAATGAAAGGGCTTATTAAAATATTTTTTATATAATTTTAAAATAAATATTTTTAAATACATTTAAAAAATTCGATGAAAATTGATTATTTCTCCCTTATCTCCGAAACTACTGGACCTAAAATTTTGAAAAAAATACGTAGTATTTCTAGCTAGCTCTTTACTCATAGATTACAGGAAAACCCAGAAAAAGTCTATGGTCTTATAATGACATGGTAAATCTCTCAATATTGTGCGTAAAAACTTACATTTGCAGTTGGAATGTATGGGAGAACGTTCGTTATGTTTTTAAACTACAATGTTAAGTTTGTTCTTGGGATAAATAAAATCATCTCAACTACGGGAACCCTACATTGTGCGTGGTCCGACACACACTTGGCCGGTTTTTAGCCTTCATAATCCTAGTTGAAATTAGTCGGTTAAAATTTTTTATCAGCGGTATCATGCTAGTCGGTGGGTAAGATTCATGTCTCTATTCCATAAATTTGGTATTCATTTTGAAACAAAAAACGATGTTCTGAGAAATAAAATTACCAAAGCTCCCTTTATTTTAAATTCACAAACAAAATTACTGAACTTTATAATTCAATTGTTCGTCCTGCTTATTGGAGCAGGACAAACAATTGAATTATAAAATTTAACCTTCTTTGATAAAAACTAGGCTTTTATTAGAATCCAATTAAAATGCATAGTCTTTATCAAAGACTATGTTCAAGACTCGTCTGTCAGGGGCAATCAAATTATTGTCAGGTGAAAGGGCTCTATCAAGTCCTTTGTTCACAGCCTTCATAACTACGAGGCGTAATTTTTAATTTCCTTCGCTACGATTGGATTGCTGGGTCTATCTCTCGAGACAGCCAAAGTTAATTTTCTATAGTTCTTGTTCAAGGCAATTCATCAATTTTATTGTTGTCATCCTTAAGAAAATTCCATCTCGGGACTTAAATGTCTGTTTTTGCAAACTTTGTTACAAAACCTTTACTTTGGAAAGACGCGTGAAATAGTTGAAATTAATTTTATTGGAGACGAAGTTAGACTTTTAGGTACAAACCGTTCACTTTAACTTGTCCCTTGCCGTCATGTTGGCACCATTGCTTGTCAAGCTTAGTTTCAATACTAATAGAGTTCAAAATGACGACCGCGTCACGGGTCAAGTAATAATGAACGCACTGTACTTTTGAATTTATTCCTGAAACTCCTTCACCTCTTTAATAAGAATCTGAACACATTCAAAAGAGCTCAGCAAGAAGTTCACACATCTAATAAGTATTAAAGTGGCTCCCTCTCTTCCAAGCGCGCCTTCGATACAAAATAACGACGATGCATTGTGCTTGAGAGAAGCTTCGTGTCCGATGAGCTTCATAAATCAGCCGCTATATTCAGATCTACTAAACCTACAGCAACCGACAACATCAAGGGTCTTGCTAAACTGGACGGATTAATGCTCGTCGTTAACCGTCTGAGTTTTGCACAGTCGAGAGAATCTTTTGATCACTTCGCAGCGCTAATATTTTTTGTTAAGTAGACAGATACTTTATAATACCTAGAATCCTTATGTATTTTACATTTCTACGGTACGTAGCAAACAGATAAACAGGTTTTAAAATATAAGGAAATTCCTTAAGAAAATTTTAAAGGTTCCTGTTGAAGATTAAATTAAATACAAAATCTCGGAGCGGAATCTTCCTGGTGAATAATGAAATCTAGTCTTGTTTGTGAACCGTTTATTGGATGATTGCGATCGGTATTACCTTCCGTGTTCAGTCGGATGGCAGTTTCGACAGTTTATTTGGAATTCACAAACCTTTGACTTGGCATTAATTTAGTTTTATCTGCTATTCAAGCGGACGTCGCATCGTTCCGCCATATTTTCTCAGAAAATACATTTATCTTTAACATGATAAACTATTCAGTTTTTAACGTTTATCCGTCATAATGCTATCGCAATAGCAAGTCTATCCACATTGACTTCACGAATAAAAAGCCAAAATACTTCCCGGTATTCATCAATAACCAACAAATACCATACGCGAATACTGCTAAGTATCTCGGCATGACCCTTTTTTTTTTTGAGGGTGGGAAATCATCAAATAACTTCTCCCGCTCTGGGCGGAGCGGGAGGGCGTGTCAGACTCTTACTGACTAAAACCCACCCGTGTTCCTTCGGTTGCCCTGTCGCCGGGGGCCACGATCTCCCTTTCGGTTTTCTTCGCAACCCCGGCAGGCATCGGCCCTAGTGGACCCCTTCAATTCTGCTGACATCTCTTTGAGGCGCGCGTGGAACACAACGCGCCGTCGACCCGGGCCTGGTCCTTATCAGACAGTGAGCCACCCATTGCTCACCGCCCGCAAGCCCGCGCCTACGGTGGCCGGAAATAGCCTCGCGATTCCCGACGCCCTGGTCGTCTCCTCCTGCGGCGGTTAGGGGCGTGAGGGCGCGAAATTTGCCTCTCCCTCACGCGTTCCGCCTCCTCCTTCGCGAGCATTACCGTTTCGCAGAAGGAGGTGACGGCCTCCCATTTCCTCTCGCTCCGTACCATGGCCTGAACCAGGGCCGGACGCGAGAGATCACCGCCGCCGATCGCCTCCACGAGGACAAGGCGATGCTTCGCCCAAGCTGGGCAGACCTCCACCGTATGCTCCACCGTGTCCTCCGGGCGATCCACACAATGGTGACACCCGGGCGTTTCCTCCCGCCTTATCCTGTGCAGGAACCTCCCGAAACAGCCGTGTCCGGTGAGGACCTGCGTCAGGCGGAAGGTGAGGACGCCGTGGCGCCTCTCAAGCCACTCCTCAAAGAGGGGTCTTATCGCCGCAACTGTGGCGTGCCCAATCTCAGCATGACCCTGGATGCAAAACTGCGCTGGAAAGAGAATGTCAAAAAGAAAAGAGCAGAATTAGATATTCGGTACAAAAAAATGTATTGGCTACTTGGTATCCAGTCGCCATTGTCAATACCTAACAAATTGTTGTTATATAAACGAGTTTTAAAGCCTGTATAGACCTACGGTATTCAGCTGTGGGGCTGCACCAGCCAACGCAATCGTCAAATCACACAACGTTTTCAAAACAAAGTACTAAGGGGTATAGTCAATGCACCCTGGTACATTAGAAATAGTGACCTCCACCGAGACCTCAAGATGGATGTCGTTAACATAGTTATACAAAAATATGCAGAAGCTCATGAACACAGACTTCATCATCACGTGAATGTTGAGGCGATCCAACTCCTTGACAACACTGAATTAGTGCGAAGACTAAAAAGGGTAAAACCTTGAGTTAGTTTAGTGCAGAGTAAGTGAACTTAAACTGTAGTGCAAGTACTGACTTTTACAAAGAACACGTGTATCAAGTGTCTTCCCCTTAACTTATAGTGAATAAGAAAGACGTTATTGGACGACTTCTTAATTTTATAGTTACTTAACAGTTTAAGTTATATTTAAATTACTTATTAGCTAATAGGCTAGATTGTAATGTGAATTAAGTATCATCAATTGATTCTTCAATCAAACTTAATAAAAGAAAAAGAAAAAAGATGCTATCAAAGTATTATATCGATTACTTTCACGTTGTTTTGTCTTTCTCAAATAATTATGCAGCCATTCATTTGCATGCTGACAAACAAATGACGATCATGTAAATAAATGCACTTTCCGGACAACAGATACTTTTTACCTGACTACGGCGAAATAATAATAATAATAATAACCCCACCGCCGTATCTCTACGTTGACGTCGTGGTGGGGCTTGCGCGCTCCGAACTCTAGGTCTGTGTCGGTAGAGTTTACTTTGCCGGACAGGTCTGGGATGAGGAGCCAGACCAAGAGAGATACAAAAAACCCGCAGGGCAGCATGTGGCGAGCTGTTGGGCAGTAGCGACTCCACGGACCCTATCTCCCGGGAGAAGTCTTGTTCCTCATCTCTGGCTTGCCTTTATTGGCCGGCTGGAGTGAACACTGACGAGGAACGGAGCTCTCACCTCAATTCTTGCCTTAATTGGCCGGTTTGAGTGGAGATTCGCAAGAGCAAACGTGCTCGGAGGAAGGAAGTATTCCAGTAAGTGCTCGTAGGGATCTTGACCATCTTCCGGGCTCTGGGATTGTTCTGAAAGCCGTGGAATACCTCTCCACTCCTCAAGCACCTCAGGATATGTTGCCCCCTTGTCGCTACGTCACTATGTGCTAGCGAAAGTTTTCGGGGGCCCATTCTTGAGTGTGCAAGTCACCCCCTGCCTTTTTATCCGTGTACATAACAACATTGATCAGGCAGGGGCCATAGTCCTTCCATAGTTCCAGGTAACCAGTCAACTTAAGCCACCCAAACACATAGCCCAATAGCTTTTGTTTTCATATTTTGCAATAGTCCTACACCAACCGGGAGTTGTCCTTGGTTGCACTTGCATAGTGCGAACAGGGATAATTGTCGGTTGGTGTCTCATTCCATATAAAATTTTCTAAGGGGCCTCTGCGAGTTGGCTTCGGCCCCTCGTACGCCTTCCAAAAGACCGGGAGCCATGCTCCCGAGATTTTTAAAAATATAAAAAATAATAATAATAATAATATTTATTTGTCGTAAAAACTACACAGATACAGGTTGACACTTAGTTACACGTGGTAATAGTCTGATACAAAATATTGAACAATGACCCCCATGCTAGGAAAACCTGTGTTACAGGGGTCATCCATTCGTCCATTATGGATGTTGTAATAGTAACTTACAATTTAGTAGTGTGCACTTATGTAAAACAAATAATTTAAAAAATATATAAATTATATATAAAAATAGGGTTATGATAAAAAAGAGGGTTATGATTTTGACCGGTATGTTTGTATGTATGTATGTTCATCTGTTCCGTCTTAACTTCTGAACTACTTATCATAATTTGACAAATAAGGTATCGTTGGAAGCGTCTTGATTGTCCGCTAGTTATAGGATATGTGACGTCATATTATGAATATGGTGCCCTCTAGACGACATAAAGTCAGGAACTTAAAAAAAACACAACAAAACAATACATTCTAACAGTAGTAAGCGATCATTCAGCAAAGTGGCATATGACCACGGCTATCCTCTGAAAATCACTATAAACATGTATTAAGTACATTAAAATATATTACGTGTAAATTGTTTATTTAATTGACGATAAATATTGAATAGTTTGTACATAACAATTTCAGATGAGAATATTTTCATATTTCTCACTTTTTAGAGCGTGATTTTTCAGTAGTCGGGTTTTAGTTTTTGAACTTACTTTTCTTATGGTATAGGCTGGTTTCAGAGCTGTCCGAGAGACCCGTGCGGGCTGCCCGTACGGGCTCCCGGAACGGAGACATACGTGAGGTTCTAGAACATTATTTTACAGCGACGCGGATTGGTCCGTACGCGACCCGCTCCGGATAGAGCCCGTACAATGCTAGCAACTGTATCGAACTAACTCCCTCGTTTCAGAGCACTACGGGCGCTACACGTACGGGTCTCCCGTGTGCGGGCGACCCGTATGGGTCTCCCAGACAGCTATGAAACCAGCCATAGACTCAATGATGACAAGGCATTAAAAGATACACATACTTAGGTACTTATCCGTCACATTTGTCTCTTACGGTGCCTCTCACATAATATGGATACCCTAAAGCCAGCAGCACCACCTAATTTGATTTAAAATCTCATCTTTGATTCATCAGCAAACTGAATTCAATCGCTTTAAAAGTAAAAATGGGTGTACCACAAGGATCGATATTAGGTCCTTTCCTCTTTTTAGTATATATTAACGATCTACGCCATTTGTTAAAAACCCAACCACAAATGGTGTTATTTGCTAATCATACTTCCTTAATTTGTAAAATTAATAGACGTGGTTTATTTGAAATAAATGCTTTGAGTTTTGAAAAAACTATTATTATTTTTAACTGCAAAAAGTACAAAATATCATTGCATACAAATTACAAATAGGTAATAATTGTCATGAGTGTCTTTTCTACTAGCTAAGTCGCTGAACATAGTAAAAAACAGCATTCTATTTGGGACCTTAGTGATACAAAAAAAAATTACCACGGTATCACTAAGATCAGTATAAATGAAGCCCTAATATTTAAGGCAAAGCATAGTTTACAAGCCGGCATTCAAAGTCAGCCTCAAGATGAAAATCACTTCGTACATGATAAAATCCCTTATTAGGTCTCATCGGAATTTTATTCATCATCCCTTCCCGTCGGGTAGTAATGGTTCCCATGATACATCTGTGCCGGCCCAACCCTGATAAGTGATAACACAATAAGCCTTTTATACGATCAGACATCCGAACGCGAAAAGTTTCTGATTCGAAACAAAAGGCAGGCAGCCTTTTGTTTCGAATCTCACTATTTATTTATAGTTATGATCAAGTTATAATGTAATATTATTATTGTAAGGATTGCATCAACGCGAAGGTCTTGACTGCTCAAGATGCCTACATGCTTACGTTTCAACCCTCGTCAAAATGGTAGTACTCGTTTTATTTCTGGAAGTATTTACTTAAGGAAAACGAGATTTGTGGCATTAATATTTTTTTTAAATATTTGCATTATAAAAATAACAGTAAGCAAACAAGCTGTATGCAACACTGCAATATTAGAGTAAATTGTTAACAATTTTTCACATCATAAGTTCTCTGAATTCTCAAACTTTTCTGCATAAGTCAATAAAGTTTTCCCTTATTCTGTATGAATGGTCAAAAAAAAATCAAAGCTTTCCGAGGCCGGCCGCTAATATTTTCGAGCTCGCTTCGCTCGCTCAATCTCGCATTCTCCAAATTCATAAACTTTACTGCATGAATCAACAAAGTAACTCCTTCTGTAATCTGTTCAAAAGAAAATTTAACATATCCGAAGAGGAATCAAAAAAGGTTGAGCTCGCTTTTGCATCCTGCATTTTCCCCTTTTCTGCATAAGTTGACAAAGTATCTTTAAACTCACTGCACAAGAGCAAAAACTAAAAAATTTGCCCCTCTAATCTCCAAGAGTATTAAGGGGCGCTGCCAATAATATCGCCCAGGGCGGAGTTAGTTCAAAAACTTGGACTGTTTTGTCACTTCGTATAATGTCAATATTTTATCATTTTCATGCTTCGAGCGTCTAAGTAAGAGAAGCTTTACTCACTACTGTTAACGTAACGATATTAATGAATATTTGATATTTTGAGATCTAACTCGCAGCGTTGGAAGGCAACCCACAAGGTGGACCGATAACCTTTTGAAGCCCGCAGGAATCCGCTGGATGCAGGAAGCACGGAACCGGTCTAAGTGACGGTGTTCGGGGGAGGCCTATGTCCAGCAGTGGACGTCTTTCGGCCGAAATGATGATGATGAGGATGAGGTCTAACTCTGCTTTTAATCTAGATATGAATGTAATATATACGTCATCACTCATACATGCGTTATGAATTTAGCTTCAAGGGCAGGATCAAATCGTTACATTTTATGACTGTCAATAAAGAAACCCTTCAAGTCAACATGACCTGCTTTATCAGTTTTTGATGTGTGATAAGATTTTGATTAAATCTGACGACAGACAGCTATTTCCTTTCGAATATGTGCCATTGAAATATTAACAAAAAAGAGGAAATGAATAAATATAAGGTCAGTTTTTTCGATTTCCCATTTTATACATAGTTAGTTTTGAATTATTCACAGTGAATTATTGAATTATTCAGTTCGAAATATCTGCTCTATTCGGAGAAACTAAATACAATAATAACCAGAAAATTAACTTAAATGGCCTTTTGTCCTTATTTCCATAGATCCGGATCAGTTGACCAGGAACATTATTCAGCGAAGAAATAAGACACGGTCCAGATATTTTTGTCCTGAATAAACATCGGGATTGATTTATAACCACCCCAGCTGTTTTATCCAAAAGTCAGATAAAACATAAGCCCACGTTTGCACGGACGTAAAAATATCGCGGAGGGAATTTTTCACACACTACATTTTCAACGCTCTGCTTAGCACCGAGAGTTGAAAATCTAACAATGTGTTTTTTCGACGCGCTGTGATGCACTCTGTTGAATTCTCAACGCTCGGCTTAATACCGAGAGTTGAAAACCCAGAGCGCGATAAAATCCCGCCGCGATATTTTCATGTCCGTACGAACGTGGTGTAACTGGCGAAATTTGGTTGTAGGTATACCTCTACTGAACCCTATCGGGGATTACAGGTGTGATGATTTGTTAATGATGGTTAAACGTACTTAGCTAATTATGCAATTACAGCAGTCCCATCTCAAAAACTCACCCATCTTCACACTTTCCTTCAGGTCAAGGAAGAGGAAACATATTTATTTGACAAATGTATAGAATATTTTCACACTGAAATGCTCACGGCTCTGATAAATTAGTCTTCAGTAGTTGGAGTAATTTACTTCCGACTGTCAATTTGGACGGCTCGTGGTAATGACACTGACAACGAAAAATTAAATGCAGAAATTGTAAAAAATACTGAATATATTTTCTGCTAGCTGACAGGCATCGTCGCGTCTCATCAGGCCTTCATATTCAGGCTCTTATTTTTTAGCGTTGGTGCTGAATAATATTGCATGCTGATATTTTGTGAGAAAGTTGCTATGGTATTTTAAACTTTACGAGAATAATATTTAAGTCTATTTGAAATTGTTAGAACAACACAAATACCTACCAAGATTTTTTATTTTTTTATTTGTCATCTGCCAAGCTGCACTACGACACGGAGGTTTGTATTCCACTGTCTGTCGTAAGCATTTTCCAAGTTGCACTACGACAAGGCTTCCTCTTTAACCTGTCCACCGAAACCTGCTCACAGTCTCCTTTAAGTCATCAATCCGTCTAACCGGGGAGATCTAAACAAAATAATGGAAACCCTCTCTTTTTCCACCTGTGTTTTTGAATGCTGCAATTTTAATGTGCTATAATTTTCTATCCTCTTTTGAATCGTTATTAGAACTTGAGAAAAAATCTCTTGACATAATTTCAACCGTAACCACGGGTGGTAAGTCGAAACGCACCTTTTAATAAAATCATAGGGGGAGTTTTCCGAGAAAGTTGCGGAACACAGTGCTCTTGCAGGCTGCACACAGGTGTTATTAAATCGACTTTGCAGTTTGAAGTGCCTTCTTTTACTTTACAAAGCATAGCTCTTTTAATAAAGTACTAACGCAGTCGTACGCGACTTCTCACGTGTGCCGCTTCAAGAATAAAAAAATTGTTAGAATTTTCGAAGTGAAGATTTAATAAAATTCTTGACTTTCACCACTAAATGATTGTTTGCTTTCAAAACTAGCTTTTGCCCGCGGCTTTGCCCACGTGGACCTCGGAAATTATTCCACGGGAACGTACTAATGAGATAAAAGTTTCCTATATCCTAATCCACCCATGTGCCAAATTTCATTCAAATCCTTTCAGTCGTTTTAATATGAAAGCGTAACAAACAAACTCACTTTCAAATCTATAATAATTTCATTACATAATAATGTCTTACCAAGGTATATTCTTACATAGCTTCATCGCATTTATGTGTAGTACTGCCCAGAAGAGAATCAGTTATAGCGTATAGGTAATAGGGAATAAAATATAAAATATCTCTATATGTATTGGAGACACGCACTTAATGTAAAACGAAGCAAAAAGAATATGTAAGGATAGTAGCAGTGGCGTTCTGTTGAGTCTGCCTACCCCATCGGAAGAAAGCGTGAGTGTATGTGCACCTAACGAGCACCAGACGTCTCTAAGTTTATCTATGTGTACCTAACGAGCACGAAACGTCTCTAAGTTTATGTATGTGTACTTAACGAGCACGAGACGTCTCTTAGTTTTTCTATGTGCACTTAACGAGCACGAGACGTCTCTAAGTTTATGTATGTGTACCTAACGAGCACGAGACGTCTCTAAGTTTTTCTATGTATACCTAACGAGCACAAGACGTCTCTAAGTTTATGTATGTGTACCTAACGAGCACGAGACGTCTCTAAGTTTTTCTATGTGCACCTAACGAGCACGAGACGTCTCTAAGTTTATGTATGTGTACCTAACAAATACAAATACAAATACAAATAGTTTATTTTCTTTAACAAGCTTGTACTACATACTAATAATAGAAGTGCCCCTTTAAGCAAGTAAATGCCTGTATTAGGACACTCCCCTCTTCCGTAACTTAAATTTACATAATGTATACAAGAAATGCCACTGTTTACCATTTATAATTAATTACAATTTTAAGAATTAGATTAGTTTAGATTAAATATAACTTAGTTTGCGTTTTGTGTATGTAATGTGAGGTGAGGTGGGCATAATTATGTGATCTGTGTTATGGTATGTATGTTAGTGTAGGATGTGTGTGTGTGTGACCTTTATGTGTGTTACTGTAAAAGTTGTGCATGAGAGTAAGTGTGTGCATGAATGGGTGAGTTATGATGTGTGCTGCAAGAGGGCCTCAGTGTCCTCATATGATAGTGGTTTTATCCATTGGATTACAAGTTTTTTACATTCTTGAAATTGTTTGGTGTAGACATATATTTCTTTATTTATTTTATTATAGAGTTGAGATGACCGTTTCTCGTATTGCCTGCTACAAAACCTGGTTTTTGTTTGAGGAATCGGTGCTATAACATCTTTCCTCCTTTTTGATAAGATAGCGGTATCATAAGGCAGCTCTTTGTGTTTTTTCAAAATAGTCTGAACTATGTAAAGTTTTCTCACCGAAAGCAAATCACTTATCTGATAAAGACTCTCGGTGGGAAATCTAATCCTTTTAAAGAACATGATTTTTATTAGGGCTCGTTGAGCTCGTTCCACAGTAATAAATTTGGATTTAGCTGCCCCTCCCCAAATCGGGATGCAGTACACCAAAACAGACTGCACTAAAGCAATATAAATATCCTTTAATAGATTTCCAAATGGGTTTCCGGTATCAGTAGCATTTTTTGGAACAACATATCTCAGTGTTTTAAAAATCCAGCTGAGTTTACGAATCCTATTTGAGACCTGCTCAAGGTGAGGATACCAAGATAATCTCTGGTCAATCATGACACCCAAATATTTAGTTTGGGTGACCTTATTGATGGAAGGGCAGTCACAGGTTTCGCTTTGAGTGTCACCACATTTGTGAACTTTAATTGTGAGTTCCCTATCTGGTTGTGTGCGATTACATATACTAAAGCATATATAATTCGTTTTTGAGGTGTTCAACGTCAGTAGATTATTATTTAGCCATGTAGAAATTTGGGCCATACCACATGACGCACTTTGCTGTACGATATCCCAGGAACTCCCCGAGAAAACGACAGCCGTGTCATCTGCATAGGAAAAGACTTTGGCGTTATTAATTTTCATATTACAGAGGTCGTTAATATATATTAAAAAGAGTGTGGGTCCCAAAACACTACCCTGAGGCACGCCGTATAACACTTCTGCATCATCACTGACATATTGCCCCAGCTTAACCCTTTGCATCCTGTTAGAAAGATAATCTTTAAGCAGGTAGAGTGAAGTTCCTCTTACACCAATGTTTTCTAGTTTGTTCACAAGGATTGGCACAGAAACGGTGTCAAATGCCTTTTTAAGATCCAGAAAGATGGTTAAACATTTATTTTTTCTATCGAGTTGATTGGCAACTAGCGAGTTTAAGGCGGTAACTGCGTCTTCGGTGGATATATTCTGCCTAAAACCAAATTGTGTTTTGGATAGTATTTTATATTTATCTAAGAATTTAAGAAGTCTGCTATTTATTAATTTTTCCAAGATTTTCGATATGGCTGGAAGGACAGATATCGGCCTATAGTTGTTGAGATCGTCTCTGTCCCCACCCTTGTGAACCGGGGTAATAATAGATTTTTTAAGGGAAGCTGGGAAAACACCATCTCTAAAACAGAGATTTGCAAGATGTGTTATAATTGGGACAACCTCCTCACGTATATGCTTTAAAAATCTTGTGGGGATATTGTTCCAGCCAGCGGCACTATCCGAATTTAGGTTCATCAGGATTCTGTCTACTTCATTGGGTTCTGTGTCCAAGAGTACAAAGGAATTAGTTTGTGTTGACAGTCGATCAGGTACATAATTAGGGTCATTATTTGCGCTAGGTTGAATTTGTTGGGCCAGCTGTTTGCCAATATTTATGAAATAATCATTAATACAATTAGCCGATTCAATAGGGGTTGATTTAATATTAGTTAGTTCAATGTTTTGGCTTTTAGATTTATTTATGTAGGTTATTGTTTTAATATTTTTCCAAAGCAATTTATTGTTTGATTTTGACTTAGCAAGTAATTCTCGATCATGTTTTCTTTTCATTTTTTTTATGAGTCCGTTGCAGTGATTTCTATACCGATTGTATGTTATTTTATTTACTTCGTTGTGTGGGTCACTTCTAAATGTCTTTTGCAATTTATTCCGATTCCTAATACAACGAAGTATGCCTGGGGTTATCCATGGTTTAATTATACGTTTACTGTTTGGAATTTTAGCTGTGGTAGTGTTAAGATTAATTGTTTCAGTTAGTTTAGTAATGAGTATCTCCGTCAATAAATTGGGGTCGTCACAGAACAATAATTCCGCAATTTTTTTTTCACGTATTTGTTTTAAAGCTTGCTCGAAATTTATACGAGTAGTGGTTTTATTTGCAACTTGTGTGTATTTTTGCTTACGCAGTGACATAAAAGTAGTGTAGTGGTCAGTGACAGTGGTATGAAGGATAGCGATAAATGCGGACGCCTTTTTTTTGTTAATTTTTATCATAAAATGATCCAAGCAATTCCTTTCCCTAGTGGGTAATGTATGTCCAGGGAGTATACCATGTAATGACAACATATTTAAATAGTTCACTCTATTTTTACTGTCCTGTGTCGTCTCTATGTCTTTACTTCTAATATTAATGTTTATATCTCCCGCTATAACTATGTTTTTTTGCGATATTATAGTATCAAGGTGAGTGCAGAGAGAGTCAATGAAATTGTCAGTGTTTGTGTTTGATGGAGAGCGGTAGATACACAAAATATTGTTATTCAGAACATCTACCTGGAGACAGGACGCTTGGGCCAACTTTATTTCCTTTACTTTTGGTTTTAATGTGTCCTTAACATAGGCTACTACTCCGTCATTTTGGTTTAAATGTCGAGTAGAAGCAAAACAATGGTAATTATTTAGTTTAGGAATTGGTTTGTTATCGTTTAGTCGACACTCTGTTAAAATTATGATGTCAGTTTGAAATTTAAAAGTGGATAACAAAAGGGAGAAATCATCGAAGTTACTGTAAACACTTCTAATATTCTGAGAGACAATCGTTAAGTCATTTTTATTTACTGTAATGTATTTAGAGATCTCAGAGCAATCACATTCAATTGTACGTGCTATTTCGATATTGTCAATTTCATTTATGGTTTGTAGATTGTCACCCATTTAACATGGTTCCAATAGAATAGTCGTCACGAGCAAGATTTACAGAAAAAATATAGGCTGAGTGTAGTCGGGCGGGGTTAAAGACAATAGAAGTGGTTTTGTATAAATAGCGCAGCAGTAATAACGTTTCTATGAATGATGATGTGAGGTCGTGTAGTAGATGTATAATATGAATTTGAGTAAATAAGTGGTGTATTTGTAGTTTGTGTGTGTAAAGTTCAGAAAAAGTGTTATATAGTGTATGTGTAACAAAATAACTTGTTATGGTATTTATGAAAACGTGGTTAATTATCAAAATACAAGATGATATATAGCAATAACAAAGAGTAGGTAACAAAAGAATAATATAAGGCAATAACATAATTAGTTTTAGAGTTAGGTATTGGATGGACATAGAGTTGTGATCTAATAGTCACTTTTTTAATATTAGCTGATGTACCTGTTCTTCACTTTTAATAGCTAAAGTTGGCGATAGCTCGTCCTTCTTAAGATAGACTTTGCCATAGGCGGTCCAGCAGAACTTGTAGGCTCCAGTTTTAGTTAAATCGCGAGCGAGGAAGTGTAGGCGGGACCCTTTAGGGGTCAGGTGTTCCGATAAGAATATAGGGGTGTCTTCTTGTGTCTTAAATCCTAGGTGTTTGCAGCATAACTTGGACTTGTGTTTTAAGTTAAAGGCTTTTCCCAGTTTCATGATTTCACCCTTTAATAGTGTAGATCCAGTTTCAACAATAATAGGCGACTTTTGAGTTTCCGGGTTTTTTCCACGTACTCTATATATGTCCTTAATATCATATTTGCTGATCGTGCAATTTATGTTTTGGGAAAGGGACATAACCATTTCAACGAGGTCTTCCTTTGATTCAGTTGGTTTTGTCGGTACGTTATTTATAACGAAATTCGATTTGCGACCACCCATTTGTAGTTCCTCAAGTTTGTTCTCTAGCAAAGTGACGTATTTCTTATCTTCCTTGGCCTGGTTTTCTAGTTTGTCAATTTTTTTTTGGAGCTGCTCGTTCTGTGCAGTTACGAATGAGATTGAGCTTTCAATTTTGAGATTGGATTGCTGAATGTCTTTCAGAGTGAGAGTAATTTGTTGTATCTCGTTTTCACGTTTACCTGAGAAAATTGTCATCATTTCTCTCATCTCTTTTTTAAATTCATCAAGCTGATCACTTATCATGGTATCTTCCCAGCTTCTCTTTACCCGTTGGGCTACATAATTAGGCGGCGTCTTATTCTCATTGTCCAGTAAATTAATTTCCGTATCTGATAGAGATTTATTTACTAAGGAGTTCATGATTACTAAGTCACCAGAAATTAGAAAAGGTGTAAATGGCCGGTACGCAAGTTATAATAATGTACTCAGATATGCGTATATGACGACGACGAAGTTTCGGGTATTATTGGAGCATACGCAGGTGGGTGGGCCACTAATTAGGCCTGTTGTCTAATCACTCAGCAGTGGGATGTGGCCTGTGCGTCACCAAAGCGTGGGGGAGGTGCGCCCGCGCAGTAATTAGTAATGATTGGATCTTACTCTTCAATTGGACGTGGTCTTCGCAGGAGTAGAGGCTCAGGTACCAGGCGCACACGATCTCAGGAGTTAGTATTATTGTCACCGACTCACCGTACCGCGAGCCGTAGTTGCCGTTGTTGTGAACTCCTCGGTAATTATGCACTCCTATTTATTGTGACGAATTAAAACTTTCAAAATGATTTATTTTTATGGGAAAATAATTGCGTATATAACTGGTGGCACGTCTACACCTTACGGCGGTCCGGGGGAAGAGGAACCTAACGAGCACGAGACGTCTCTAAGTTTTTCTATGTATACCTAACGAGCACAAGACGTCTCTAAGTTTATGTATGTGTACCTAACGAGCACGAGACGTCTCTAAGTTTATGTATGTGTACCTAACGAGCACGAGACGTCTCTAAGTTTATGTATGTATACCTAACGAGCACGAGACGTCTCTAAGAAACTCAGACATCTCATTAACGATGATCCACCTAAGTTATTATTCACTTACCCAACTATTAAAAGTTAGTTCACGTACTAGCGAATACGTGAAGCTAGTTCTAAGGTACGTAGTTAAAGGGTATTATGGGTTTAAGTATAATTTACGATCAACCTGACTGAATTACTAAGTTATTCTGAAAATCATACCGTGTACCGATTTTGATAAAAACGTCTTTCTTCTATCTACACTAATAATATAAAGACAAAATATTTATATTTTTGTTTGTAATTAATAAACTCAAAAACTGCTAGACCGATTCAAAAAATTCTTTCACCAGTAGAATACTATATTATCACTGAGTAACATAGGCTATAATTTATAAAGATATCACGCGGGCGAAGCCGCTGGCGGAAGCTAGTTCTAAATATTGGTGCTAGCTAAAAACTATTTATACCTTCTTTGCATGTGCTTTGTATGTTGTTTTTGTGTTTGAAAAACGTGGTAATTATGAAATCTTATTATACTCATTTATTTCACTTTAACAACGGTTATTCGCGAATTACATTAGTAAAAGAAAAATATCTGGATGACAGTTTTTTTTTTTAACGACGTTTTCTAAAAATGAAATCTAGCTAGATCGATTTAGCGACCCCGAAACCCCCTTTTTTTTTGGGTGGGAATCATCAAATAACTTCTCTCTCTTTCTCCCGCTCTGGGCGGAGCGGGAGGGTGTGTCAGACTCTTACTGACTAAAACCTACCCGTGTTCCTTCGGTTGCCCTGTTGCCGGTGGCCACGATCTCCCTTTCGGTTTTCTTCGCAACCCCGGCAGGCATCGGCCCTAGCGGACCCCGTCAATTCTGCTGACATCTCTTTGAGGCGCGCGTGGAACACAACGCGCCGTCGACGCGAGCCTGGTCCTTATCGGACGGTGAGCTACCCATTGCTCACAGTCCGCAAGCCCGCGCCTACGGTGGCCGGAAATCGGCTTGCGACTCCCGACGCCCTGGGCGTCTCCTCCTGTGGCGGTTAGGGGCGTGAGGGCGCGAAATTTGCCTCTCCCTCACGCATTCCGCTTCCTCCTTCGCGAGCATTACAGCTTCGCAGAAGGAGGTGACGGCCTCCCATTTCCTCTCGCTCCGTACCATGGCCTGAACCAGGGCCGGACGCGAGAGATCACCGCCGCCGATCGCCTCCACGAGGACACGGCGATGCTCCGCCCAAGCTGGGCAGACCTCCACCGTATGCTCTACCGTGTCCTCCGGGCGATCCACACAATGATGACACCCGGGCGTTTCCTCCCGCCTTATCCTGTGCAGGAACCTCCACCCCCGGAAACCCCCTGCATACTAAATTTCATGAAAATCGTTGGAGCCGTTTTCGAGATTCAGATGATATATATACATATATACAAGAATTGCTCTTCGTCGCTTGCGCTATTGCTTAGCGTCACACAGAACTTGAGACATGCTGACATGATCGTCTTCCGTTTGTCCGCGAACATACTCAATTACCACAGAAAATAGATGCTAAATGTAGTAAGGGATTTGTGAGCGCTGTGTACAACCATAACCATAATCAGCTTATAATGTTCCGACTACTGGGACACAGACCTCGTCTCGGTGAGAGGGCCATAATCCACTATGCGGGCCACGAACGCTGTAGGCTGTATTAAGTACCTGGTACTTGTTGATAGGCCTACACTGTCCTCTCATACCTATTAACACTGTAATTTGAAAACATTGTAGAAATCATTTATTTAAAAAAAAGTAACCGTGGAGTTACTTGCCGGCTGTTCCCTATAGGAAGCGACCAATTGGAACCGTGCACCTAGCTTCTGACGTTTCATAAGTGCCCTTGTAGGTTTATATGAAATAAAATATTTTGAATTTGAATTTGGCCCAGTGCGGGTTGGTAGATGCTACATGTATGTATAATATTGTTACAAAATAAGACTCTGCTTCCTTTTTTTTTTTTTTTTTAACATGGCATCTCGCAGTTTTGACTACTAAGGTCTTAGCTGCTTAACCGGACTTTCCTGTGGGTGCCTTAAGCTGCTACACTCAAAGCCTCGAGCCAGGGGCAAATAACTAAACTAAATTAAAACTAGGCGAACGCTCGCTAAGGGCACCCCCTGTGGGTACGAGCCTCGGCTTAGGGCGTCGCTGAGGGGAGGACAGCAAGAAGGGACTGGCTGGATCAAAATTTGGTTTAAATCATGATTATTATGCGGGGTAGTTTAAAGCTACGTGCTCAGCGGCAACAACTTGCTGGCACCTCGTTTTCGAGCAAGGGTCGGGGAGGAGTATCATTTACTCAGGGACACGGTCGCGGTCGCAAAGGACCTCGGCGGCGAGGTCGGAATGAACTCTGCTTCCAATCTTTGTCGCTTTTTATATTTGCTGAGATTCACATGACATCCTAATTACGACGTTTTAACGACCCGCCCGAACTTCGCACTAGTGCAATGTACTGAAGTGACATCATATCAAAACATCGACTTGTCTGTGCTATAACTATCTAATTTAATCGAAATACCTACTACACTTAAACCTGCCGGAATAAAGGATCTAAATGACGGTGGAAACCACATCAAAAACTATTGTGCAGTTTAAAAGTTCTAAGCAGTTACACGGACAGAGACGAAAAGCGATTTCTTAACCGATTAAGGAGGAGGTTATAATATGTTCGCTTGGTTTTTTTTTTTTTTAATTATCTATTTGTAACGACTGTCAAAGATCTACGAATGACAGCCGGGACCAACGGCTAAATGTGCTTTCCGAGACACAGAGGAGTCTCGATATGTAATGAATGGTCACCCATCCACGAACCGACCGCGGCACGTGTAGCTTTATCTTCGAATAACACGTGCGGCTGTTATGATTTAGCCACTAGATAAATAGATTTGCATTGGAGCCTTTAATTACGTACAAAGAAATAATTACCTATGTTACTATTAAGGCTCGTGCAAACTGGCACGATATCGCGCTACAGGCAGCGCGACCCTCGTAGCGCCCGCGATATCGCGCCAGTATTATACTAAAGTAATAAAGAGTTCTTCGTGGAAAGCAAGTTATTCGGGCGAATATATGAATATTTAAAACTAAACCTCACACTTCGTTTATTCTTGTGCCAAATTAGCAAAAACATTCATAATTAACTATTTAATTATGAATATATTAAATATTCATTAGGACCGAAGTCTAGTAATTATTACTGAAATTGCGGGAATACGTCTTGCGCACTGAAATCCAGCAGTCGTTGTATGGATCATAGTTGACTGATTAAGTTTTTGAATAGGTTATGAGTTTCATGGTACCTGCGTGGTTGACTGCCTCGATGGTGTAGTAGTCGCAACTGAGCATGAGATTGTAGGTTCGATTACTAGGTCGGGCAAAGTTTTGTGACAGCATCTACATTGCCACATGCAAACTACATATCAACCCAAGTAGCAAAATTTTCCTATAGTCATCGAATTATAAGACTAAACATCTTATAGGAATCTAATAGACGCTTTGACTAAAAACACTGATCTTACAACAGCATTTTATAAGACGATCTGCGCTTTTGATACTATAAATGCTTTTAATAAGTTTGTTTACACTTCATAACGTCTTATTTCATTCTTCTGTAAGACATGCACTTCTATAAAAGTCTTAGATATAACTGCTATAGGTCAAGGATATTATAGGATTGATTTGTCTTAGTCGTGACTTCTAACGGATTGTTAGCACCAAACTAGCATGCCCTCCGATTTTTATAGGTAACATTTTACTTATACGTGTCCTTCATTTGCTTTTACTAGAGTAATCGGCCTAGAACCCTAAAACTTTAATATGGCGAAGTAGGTATGTCCTATAGTAGTCTTAACTTTGACTAAATTGTATTATAAAAGTTTTGATAATGCAATATTAGGGCATGTGATCCAGATCCAATGGCGGCTTAAGTTTTTGTTAAGATTATCGAATAAATAAATAATAAATATGTTTAGTTTTGAAGGGGCATGAAGATATGTTTATTATCATCGAACACTTTATCAATAAAATTAATTTAGCATGTTGAATAAGCATTCTTTACGCAACAATTAAAACACAAAAGATAAATATTATGCTAATAGATATTATATTGTGGATTACTTTCCCTTTGAAAATAACATATTTTTTAAGACACCAGCACATCATCGTTACAAAAAGAATGAAGAACGAATGCTCTAGTAACGGCATCACACGGACAACTGTTGGAATAATCACACCAGTAAAAGCACCTACTAAGATAATTATAAAATCGAACTGCATTTTACCGGACTGTAACAAAACGACTATAAGGCGTAATATTCCTATAAACTGCGCCCAAATACGGTTTTATAAACATTTATATGGTTTCTATAGGACTAAAAAATACATATTCCTAGGATACTTACAGGAACAGATTTTGCTACTTGGGAATGACCTGACGTCAGACAAAAATCCTGTCATCACACAAATCCAATTAGAGTTTACCGTGCGAACACCATATAAATAACTCCTCCGACATCAATCGTTGGGCAGTTGCCCGCCAGACACGATACCCATCTGGTCAGAGGATCCTCCCTTTTCTATCGAGGATGAGTGAACTTTACACCCTGTTCCTCAAATCTCTAAAGTTTTTTTGGGTTTTTCTATTACTTAGGAATTTCTCAGTAACAGCCCGGAGTCTGTATTTGTGCCCGGTTGATGGTAATAGGCGGGCGAGCCTATAACATGGTAATTATACATAACTGGAGAAATGTGGGTGTACTATGTTACACCTCTGCTTAACCCTTCGAGGATAACAGTCGTGATGTTATGTTATGTTGTTGTAAATGAGTTTCATCATTATCAAATTCTGCTCCTTCACCCTGGTCCTGGCAGGTTCATTAGCATAACATACGTTTGTACCTGAAATTAATATTTTTATGTTGCAACCCATAAATCATTTATAATATATAAGAAAGTAACAAGTACAATATTAACAGTAAAATTTTTAAAAACTCTCGACACAAACATTTCCTCATTTCTCTTGCCTACTCCATCAACAGACCCTGTTCACCATCTATCTACATATAACCTTTTCATTGAGACTATTCCATTGAGCCCAAACACGATACCTATTCTGTAAGTTGGTAAGGGAGTTGGGTATCCTGCAAATTCCAAGTGATGCTGCAGCATCAGTTCACTAGGTTACTATGTTCTTATAATATCATTGAAGTAACAGAATATCAAATTTCAAATCGATCAGACTTGTGGAAAATACTCACATCCATTCATCAACTAAAAATCAGCTGATAATCTCCAAACGGCCGAACCAATTTTGATAAAATATGTCTAAGAACCATTGCTAAAAAAGCTGCTTTCGAATAAATAAACCGCATTCAAATCGGTTCACCCGTTTAAGAGCTACGTTGCCACAGACAAACACACACATAGCGGTCAAACTAATAACACCCCTCTTTTTGCGTCGGAGGTTAATAACTAAGCAAAAGGAGTATGTAAGGATCGTAGCAGGTGGTGTTCTGTAGTGTCTGCCTACCCCCATGGGAAGAAGGCGTGAGTTTATGTATGGTATAACAAAGTAAATGCCGAAAATAATTAAAAACGTAGGCAGCGCAGTCAACCATAAATAACTTTCTTCAAAAGAATAACATGGTTGTCTAGAAATACTACCAATATTATGACTGGCTTCAAACCGGTGAAGGAAAACATCGTGAGGAAACTGGCATGCCTGAAAGATATTTCTCAACGGCATGTGAAGCCAGGTCAAAGGCCGTAGGGCGGCTATAAAACTCCAACACCAGGTTAGTTAGACCACACGATAAGAAGACGATCTAGAATTACGATTAGTAATTTTAAAAAATCTGTACCTACGCTTTTTATAACTAACACTATCCGTCTTATTACAAAAGTTTGAGTTAGTACTGGTTTAAACCTGGACTAAATAGTCTAGGATTGTTACGGTATTAAAGTTAGTACCAGGCTTAAAATGTGTTCATATTACAAATCTAAGACCAACCGAAGACCAGTTAGTCCAAAGATGAAATATTATACACAGATAAAAAATAAAAAGGGCAATCATTCATTCTTTTACACTGGCTTCATTCAATATGACATTTCGTTTTTCCTAATGTTGATATTAACTACATACTTTAAATGCATATAACTACATACTTTAAATGCATAATAACTCTTTATTAACAAACAAATCATTAAATTTCTTTGTCCAAGCTCCAACCTCTTGAACGAGCGCAACAAACACACATATCGCGTTTTTTTATCAAGTTATATTTTTATCAACGAACGTGAAACGGAGTACAGCTTCGCGGCGCGTAATTCGAGATACGAATGCGACGGTCCAACCAAATATTTATGTTATTGCATTGCATCCTGTAATAAACAGTTTTTTATTCATTGTTCCTAATATTGTACGTATTGCTGTTGTGGTTCTGTGCAAGAAGTTTTGTGTGGTCAAATTGAGAAAAGGTAATTCAGGAAAAAAAATGGAACAACAGAAGAAAAAAAGGGGTAAAAATTGGAGTCCTGAAGAAAAAGTTAGTAAAACATCGAAATATTGTATAGTGTGCAGTACTTTGTATTATTCCTATTTCGATAAAGATTAACGTGAATCTACTTATTACAATAGGAAATACTACAGCAACTGATTAGTCAGTCAGCTCATATAATAGAGGACAAATCTACTAAAACTGCAGTAAATATTTTGAAAACAAAAGAGTGGAAGAATTTATCAAACAAGTAAGTACTAATCGCTTTTAATAGTGTATAACTACTTACGATATTTTTATGTCATACTAGCATTTTGCATGCGGCTTCGACCGCACCGTAGCTAAAATTATCCCACAGCAAACTGTTACTGGGATAAAAATGTACCTTATTTGGTATTCCAGACTATAATCTATCTCCATCCAGATCCGTTCAGCCGTTTTAGCGTGATTGAGTTACAAACATCCATCTATCCAAATTTCATATTTATAATAGTAGTAAGATTAAAATCAGGATGCTTATTTCTAGATTTAATGAGATAACAGGAAAGAAACGATCAGTTGGGGAACTCAAGTTGGCTTGGAAAAGGATGAAGTTGTCAGCCAAATTAAACATATCTGCTCATAGAAGGGAGCAAGCAAGGGCAAGGTTGTCTGAGATATTTTTTATTTATTTATTTAATACCTACATTTTCCTAGTAAATATTAAAAGGAAAATGTGGGTAAGGATGTCGATACGGATTTTGATATTTTTTCCATCATAAAAGGAGCAAAAATTAATCAGATTTAATAAGGAAATACCGGAAAACACTCTCTAAAAGCTGGTCTTGAATCATGATTTTCTTTACGTAACATTCCGAAACTGAGCTCAAAATTTTCCTAAACCGAAAACCAAAAATTCTCGAGTGCTCTAATAACGTCAGGGTTTCCGGAACCCTTGTATTTTATTTTATAACATTTTTCACCTTTGCTGACCGCTTGACCGCTGCCCGGTATAGCCCATTTTTCATCCCACTGATCCCTTTCATGCTCAAAGACCCGACATTGTAGATTCAAGGTTTGATTCCCTTACGAAAGGGTTATCTTTACGCCTTGGTTATCACAGGGTCCAAAACTGCGGGCTCTAAAATCTACGGGTCGATTGTGCATGAATAGAAATCCTTCTTTTCTAGATTTGTCTTTCTGTAAAACTAACTGAGTAAAAAGAAACGTTGCTTGAGTCATCTATCCTTGGTTCTATCTCAAATATTTTCACTGAAATTCATTTGAAGAGAATGCATTTTAATCGTTACATTGTGTCTAGATAATTCAGTGTCAGCAGAATCTTTTGAATAATATCAAAATGCTTCCAAAGCTTTGTCTGAGAAACTTTCCGCTGCGGTGTTATTTTTAAGAAAACCACGTTCTGTTCAATTTTACTTTGGAGATTAACCTTGCTTGTTAAGAAATTTCGTAATTAACTTTGACAACAATAAGACAATAGCCTGCTGAGCTCGTCGCCATTGACTTAAGACCCACAGCTTGAAAACAACAAATTATTAAGTTTTTGTTCTCGAGCTTTGTAATAATAATCCAGCATGAATCGCTACTTTATCACCTGGAGGTTTCATATTGTTCAAATGTTTTGCTTTCATAATATTGCATTTTATTCCATCTCATTATATTGAACTGGAAATTCTCATATTTCTAATAGTATTAATATTTCTAATTCAATATCTCATTTGCATTTAAAATATTCTCATTTTAAACGAGTGTAGGTAAGTCCTTAGCGTATAAATGATTAAACTCAATTTCTTAACGACATCTAAGGCCCGTTTCTTGAACGAAAATTATCACAAAATAAATGTGACGAAGTTTCAAGCGCGCGTAAACTGCTGCGATTTGTTTTATGATTTCTCAACAGCCAATAGGAGCAATTTACGCGCGCTTGACAATTCTATTCAATTCAATTCTATTCTTTACTCGTAGATTACAGGAAAATCTATAAGAAGTCTATGGTCCTAAAATAACATGGTAAATCTCTCAATATTGTGCGTACAAACTTACATTTGCAGTTGGAATGTATGGGAGAACATGTTTTTCAACTACAATGTTAAGTTTGTTCTTGGGATAAATAAATTCATCTCAACTACGGAACCGTTCATTTGCGTAGTCCTGCCAAGTGCGTGTTGCACTTGGCTGGTTATTTTTTAAAATTAATTGTTAAGAGCCCATACCTCAGCTCAAATTTACTTTTTGCCTCGCTCGCACCATACTGCTCGCGGACTGAGTGAAAGCGAGACAGAGTGGGGTGCTAGCGGCTCCGAGACGCCAATAATTTAGGTAATTGCTTTTTACGGTGAAAATAATGGTAATTAAAAAAAAAACATAATCGCTGCTTTATAGTTAGTTCAGTTATTATGCAAAGTTTAATGATCTAATTTGAAGTATTTTTTTTAAACCAGCGGTTTTTAGTTCGGTTTGGAGGTAACTTTGGAGTTTCTTTCTATAGCGAAAATATTATGGAATCGTGTTTTCGTCTTACATAGTACTTAACATTAATCCTTAACTTTGACATATATTTATTTCAAAATTAATGCTGCAGTATTTTCGATATAACGAAGGATCATGCTAAGCCATTTGAGGTAGTATAGGCCCTTAACTATACAAACACAATTTTTAAGTGCTTATAAAACCTAAGTGACAGATTTATAGTTCCTTAAATAGGTTCTTTCCTATAAGTACGAATACAAAAAAAAATCTATTCAATTATTATTATAAAAAATGTTTAAGTACTTAATTAAACAAATGAATTTTTTCTTAAATGCCAAATGTTTAAAAATTCTGACGAGCGCAAGTTCAAAATCAAGGTCATCGTACTGCTGGAAGGATCAGGACAAATTTTCATACAAACTGCAAACTACTAGCAGGACCCACGGAAGTCGTCCGACAGGACGCAAACACGACCTTCCGGAAGAGCTTCCAGCAGGACAAGTCATCGAGCGATCTATCATTAATAGTTTTCCCTGTAAATGCAAATTGATATGAAGTAGGAACCTACCTACCTATTTGTAACATTAATGGTTTCGTTCAAACGTGCTTATAGTCAATCATCTGTTTGCAAACCGATCAGGCTTCATCAGTAATCGGATATCGCATCATTTGATATTCCTGTACTGACTAGTGACGGAATTTAGTACTCCGGAGTGGAGCTTCAGTTATTTTTATTCTATAAAATGACCTTTGAATAATTCTAAATTTCAGAACATAACAATCATTTTCTGTTGCTCTCGTTTCAATACAGGGGCTGCAGTCTCGACATAGATCGATCGCTTTACGACTGAATTCGGTCGCAAAGTCCCAATGGCTGCCCTGATGGTCAAAATTGCTTGACAAATACGAAAAAGCCGCAAGCCGGGCAGACCTTCACCGTGTCTTCCGGGCGATTCACACAATACCCGTGCGTTTCCTTCCGCCTTATCCGGAACAGGAACCTCTCAAAACAACCGTGTCCGGTGACGACTTGCGTCAGGAGGAAGGTGAGGATACCGTAGCGCCTCCCTAGCCACTCCTCAAAGAGGGGACTTATCGCCGCAATTGTGGCGTGTCCAAAGCCATTATACCTTTCTATCCAATTCCGAATATAATGATCCGGAATAATACACATATTATATTAACTTACTTACACCTTCTTCCTGTAGGTAGGCAGAAACTACAGAACGCCACCTTCTACGATGATCCTTTTTTTTATGTAGGGCATCTCGTAGTTGACCTCTAAGATCATGACTACTTAACCGAGCTTTCCTGTGGGTGCCTTAAGCTACTACACTTAAAACCTCCAGCCAGGGGTTATTCAACTATGCTAATTAAAACTAGGTGAACGCTCGCTAAGGGTACCCCCTGTGGGGTTCGAACCTTGGCTTAGGGCGTTAACCGGATGGAAGACATCAAGGATGGGACGGGCTGGATCAAAGTTTTGATCATGATTATTAGTCGGGGAATTTAAACCTACGTGCTCGCGATGATCCTTACATCCTTTTGCTTCGTTTACCTTCATCCGGAGTAACATAATTAGTTATTATAAATTCACTATTACAATAAAAAAAAATGGAATAAATGTTTTGGGTAGGATATTTCCTTTAACTTAATTTTGCAATCCTGGTAAAAAGTCGAGCGATACATTTAAAACTACCTTCTTAATGAAGGTGCAAAAAGACAAATTCCCCTTATTTTATTAATTAAAACTTTATTCAGGTCAATGTTCCTTCAATCAAAAAAAAAAAAAAATCTTTGACATTTATTAGGTATTTCATTGAAAAGAAAAAATCCTGGCTGCTATCAATCTTGAAAATCCCCCGTCGTACCTTGAATAACAATTTGAAATGTTAAACATTTATGCAAGATGAATTCATCACATAATCCTATACTATTAAATGAGCAATATTTGTGAATATAAGATATTAAGAATATTAATAAGAATATTAAGATATTATGTATTTGTAATCACTTGCTCGAGAACGGCTCTAACAATTTCGATGAAAGATGCAATATGGGGGTTTGGGGGCGAAAAATCGCTCTAGCTAGGTCTCATATCTGAGAAAATTCTTTTTTCCATTCTGTCACCCGAGCAGAGCTCGGTCGCCCAAAGTTTAGAACAAAATGGCTATCTTAAAATAATGACATGGCAGCATGGAATTAGTAAGTACCTACTACTATCATGGCAGCATGGAATTAGTATGTACTTTCCTATACTACATATTAAATGAGCATTCTCTATTTTCACCGGAGTAGAGCTCGGTCGCCCAGATACGAACTATTAAAAGATGTTTAATGGTGATACTATCAGAGGTAATTTTATAGAGATCATTAATAATCATTTAAGTGCTCTAGGTTAAAATAACTGCTACGGTTATTTTACTGTGATACAGCTAGATATGTTTCCGAAAAGCAAACAAAGTGACATTTGTTTCTATTGAACAATTTGTCAAACTATGGATTTATAATTTTTCGAAACTCGATGATCCAGTGATCACGAGCGCTACTGCTGAGCATGAGGTCCTGGGTTCGATTCCCGGGTCAGACAATGAGTAATCTGGTTTTACCATCTGCAATTCCTCAGTAGCAATCCGGATTTTGGATTTATGCCCGGTTGATTGCAATAAGCTCGCTCTATTGCATGGAACTTAAACATATGTAACTGACGAAATGTGGGTGTTTTATACTTACACTTCTGCCTAACCCTTCAGGAAATACAGGCGTAATAAACATAAACATACGTGCTGTAGGTGTTTTTAAAAAGAAATAAAAATTCTCACCGAGATACGAATGACTCCCAAGTGGCGCATTGCACGCTCGTTTGTGACACTCAAATCTGCAGACATTCAAAAATGGATGGTGTTATTCAGAAATGTAACGCGAGATTTTAACATTTTGCTCTCTTGCCAGCCCTGGGGCCCTCCTCGCTACTCGAGGTTAAGAGCTGCCCGTCAAGCGCCTGATTCAGCTGTGTACAGCAAAAACACCGCTTCAAGCAGAACCTTCCCATCAAGTGTTGCTCTTATGAAAGTTTAATAAAGCGATCCCTTTGTTTATACGTACTACGACGACCGCCTCCGAAAGATTACATGCGTTTGTACCTACAAACTTTATCGAGCTCTTTAAGCCGTTATAACCGTTATTGCTTTGGCATAAGGGTGTGAATACTATAAAGAGGTCATTTAAAGCCCGGACCGGTGTGAATATTTTATTCAGCGGTTAACAGCATTTATATGATTTTCTCCTGACCTTAGGGATTAGTGAATTAACTTGAGCCTGTTAATTTACATCTAGGGGGTAACTCGTTTCACATTATTTCGTGGGAAATGTGTGAAAAGCTTAAGCTGACAGGACATTATAAAATTCTATTGTTTTTTGCTTGCATTGACCAAGTTTTATTCTGACTACTTCCACATAGTGTATTTATTTGGCACTAGCTGTTACCCGCGACTTCGTCCGTATGGAATTCTACACATCATTTTATTTATTTATATAGCTTCCAGTGAAAGTACCGTCAAAATCGGTCCGGCAGTTTCGGACATTAGCCGGAACAAACAGACAGACAGTCAAAAATGTAAAAAAATGTGTTTTTGTTGTAAGTACGGTATATACTCTCATATGCATTAAGTAAAAAGCTGTTATTTTGACGTTACAAACAGACACTTCAATTTATATGTATAGATTTCGCAAGATTGAAAAATATACACTTATTCATGTGACTTAGAGGAAAAAATATGAATTGTAAAACTAAATCAAAGGCTTTTCTTCTTAATCGTTAGCCTCGGCAATCCTTTGAAATGTAAATTAATAAAACTTTTCAATTAAATATTATGCAAATGAAGGCGAAGTAATTCTAAAATTTTAAAATACATACTATTAGTATTATTTAAAGTAATTCCAAATACTAGTATTAATAAATATTAAAAATGAAAAATTCATTTAACAGCCTCTCCTGAATAATCAAGCCATTTTGTCATCAATGTACCTACAACATTTGGCTTTCACGCAGATTATATTCTATAACTTTTACATTTCCTTCTCAGACCAAATGAAAAACCAAGACACAATACTTTACTGTATTGTAAAAAACAATACACTGAAACATGCCAAAACTACACCTCTGCTCTGTGCATACACGCTTTCATGCACACATTTACAATCTAACCACACCTCACGAAGTGCATACATGTTTACAAAACCAGCCTCACGTCACTGTTGACAGCGCGTCTTGGTCTTAGAAATCCTTTAGCTAACTCCATCAGCATCTGGCTAGCCTTTTCCCAAATAAGTTTTTGGGTAATAATCTAACCGGTTGCAAATGAATACCAGTATTTTATTATGTGGAGCGACTGCCTATCTGACCTCACTAACCCAGTTATTGAGTAAGACGATAACGTAACAACTGTCAAAGATACACATGACAGCCGGGATACAGAGGAGTCTCGATATGAAATGTATGGTGACCCATCCTCGGTCTCACCTCGGCAAGCGTAGATTAACCTTTGATTGACCCGACTGACTATTATTACTTAACCATGGACTTTCTTCTAGCTAGCTCTATATTTACTTGTATTGGATGATCTTTCTCTCTAACCGGACTCAAACTGAAAACTATCATTGCAAGTCGACAATAAATTTATTATAGTTTGTCTAAAAAATATGTATATAAAGACTTATTCATAACTTGACAAACTTTTTATAACGTCAAACTTAAGGCGACGATAACTGACTTTTAATGATTTCGTACTGGAGATGACGTCTAAACGAGTAGTGTTAATTAATGATTTATATATAGTGTGAATTAATGATTAAAAGTTTTGAAAACGCGATTGTGCTCTTTATTTATATTACGTTACGGATCAATGTTCTATGCAAGTATTTTTACTTTAAAGGTTTCGGATTTTTTTTTTTTTTTTGTAAACGCGATTGTGCTCTTTATTTAGATAAGGTTACGGACCAATGTTCTATACAAGATTTTTTATCTACCAAGTCGATCTTGTTAAAGTTTTCACTTCAGTCGGCACTCCCGGAGTGCCACAGTTTTTTTTTCGGATTTCTACATACATTAACGAAACAAAGTTCCTTATCTGCAGGTATAATTATAATACTTCAGATCTTTGAATAGTCTTGGATACAGAAAATAGTTCCGGACAAAACTTCGCAGTAGTAAACTTGTCAAATCAAAAGTGCATCCGGCGATATTGAAAAAGTGAGAAAAATGTCGTGGTACCGTAACAATACGCGGAACTTGGGTATTGGATAAGTTCTTCGGGAGATATCTGCCTTTTATAATAGTGGATATATATTTTATTGACTGCGTCTTTGGTCTAATGTTCAAAAGCGCTACTGCTGAGCATGAGGTCTTGTGTTCGATTCCCAGGTCGGGCAAAGTGTTATTGGGTTTTTCTATCTGAAATTTCCCAGTAGCAGCCCGGAGTCTGGATTTGTGCCCGGTTGGTGTCAATAGGCTCGCCCCCTATTACATGGGACTTGAACATAACTGACGAAATGTGGGTGTACTATAACTACACTAAGCAAAAGAAAGGAAAGAAAGGAAATACGTTTATTTGCGGTAAACACGACGAAAAATAAGAAGAAAACACGAGAGTTACAATTTGATGGAAAATATGAGCCACTCCACGCAAAACGGCCATCGCTCAGCATAATGCTGCTACCCTCTACGAGACAGACCCCAGCGCTGGTTTTTAACACACTCTGCCTAACTTTTCGGTGATTACAGGCCTGATGTAAATGATGTATACGTATATTTTTAGGTCCGTGGCCGTATTTAAGGAGTAAAAGTGTGAATGATGATGTATTGTCAATTATCAAGACTTGGCTTTAAACTTAGCAAAAAAGATTGAACTATTTTCAAAATCCAGACAATTCTCAAAAAATATTTTTTTTTTAAATCAGATTACATTAAACAAAATATTATAAAACATAAAATATATGTGTGATTTACCGAAATATTTTTTTCGGTATTCTCGCAAAAATTATATTTCATTTATTCGTGATGATCACGGAATTTTCATTTACATGTTCGATAATTATTAAATAGATGAAAAGCTTAGTGATATCAGCACGGCATTATGCATCGATGCGGCTCAAGCCGTGACGTCACCGGCTGTAAAGATATGCATATTAAAGGCGGCGACAGAAGGGTTACTAATTAGGGCAACATGCATGACTGGGCATTGTGCAGGCCAGTCGATTATAGAGTAGGAATTGAATTTTATACCTATATATTTATACCTATATATTAATTCTTATACAGGGTGGCAGGGACATCGATGGGAAAACTGTTACCATGGATTCAGTACATACCAACATAACGCCATTGCGCCATGATAATTATTAGTTTTCAGATATGTCAAAATGTCATACAAATAGTTTTTCTGACAGCTGCGCGCACAGATTACCAGTGGAGCGCGGGTCCATGCCGACTTAGCGGAATTATGCCATTTTAAATATTGTATTTTAAATAGTCATTTGCGTTAGATTATTATTTAATTTTTATATCATATTTATATATCTCATTGTATGCTGCACCGGTCGATAATCTGTTTTAATCTCCTAATATTCAATTATTATTGTCATATACTTTAATTATGATAATAAGAACCGCATCAAAATCCGTTCCGTTTCGTAGTTTTAGAAGAACAACGCAGTCACACGATTTTGCCTTGAAGGTACCTACCTACTTTATTTTTATAAAAAGATGATAGATTTATTATTCGTCGTTATTATGATTCACAGCACAACACAAACACTTATGTCTATCACTACAGTATATTTGATTTTGTGAGCTTTTTTTTTATATTATCCTATCTTTTATTACATTATTTATTCTGATACCTAATTTATTAAAACGGACACACACTTCCCTGTTTATTATTCTAGAGTATGGCACTCGTGGGTTGCAGCTGAAAATCAGCGACAGGTGGTACACTTTGTGTTATCATTATCATCTGACAGTATGCTGAGCTGAGGCCCTTTTGGCATTACAATTATTGTTTTCTGTTTTTAATAGTTATGAGGTGTATTTTCTCTGCTGTAATGCCAATAAATTAATTTTTCTTTCTTTCTTTCTTCACATGATTCTGAACCCCCTGCATTTTTTTTTTTGTGGTATTGTTGTTCTGCGGCTAGTTGGCCGTTGCGACAAAGTGCGCGATTCGTATCGGTTTCTATAGTTTACCTGGTTGCTGCAACCACTGGTCGTGGTGGTGGACATCTAGTGCGCGAGATCCCTTAGTATAGATACCTACTTCAACAGCAATAAAAAGGGGCAAAATTTGTAAAAATAAATATATTTGAGGACAAATTGGGTGACCTTAATTTCAACTTTGAATAGACCAAAGTTGAAATTAAGTTCACAGAATACTTAGAGAAAAGAGCTCACGTAAATGACGTAAAGTAAAAAAGGGTAGTGTAGGTACTTTGTCCTTAATTTAAGAAGGCTGTCACATTTTTTTTTGTGTTATATCTGGTCAAGTCAAGTCATGACAATATTCTCAATCAAAACTTCAACCAATAGAAAAAAAACGCCATCTTTTTACTTCTCTACATCTTTACACTTATTTTCTTCTCACGAAGTGACAGAATTTACTTCTTATTAATACTAACATAATGTGCCTTTGTAATTAATTAAATTAAGTAATATAACATTCTCTTTGTTCTATCTGCAGTTATAATAATAAACTTTAAGTATTAAGTGTATTTTATCTAACTAATAAACTTAGTTTACTATAAGCATAATTAGCCTATAACGTTCCCACTGCTGGGACGAGAGAGGAGTCTCTGTGAGACGGAGTGGGCCATAATCCACCACGCAATCCCAGTGTGGGTTGGCGGATGTCAGAGATCTTCGATGTTTTAGCTCTAGGGCATGCTCTAGAACAAACATCGTAAGGAAACCGCCATACCGGTTTACTTACGATGTTTTCATGTCAGCAGTGATGAAATTATTTACAAAAAGCAAAGTGTTTGCTTGGGTTCAAAGCCACGACTAATAAGTCACGGCCGTTACCTTTGGGCCACCACTGCTCTCAATAAACTTACCAGTGTGTGAGTATTTACTTACTTCCACTATTACCTGCTACTTAATTTGCTAGCGACTGTTCTATGTAACAGAACTCAATTTTGTATGTCACTAAGTTCTTCATAGATATTGTCGAAACAGTTACCATGAAAAATACAATAGACATTGATATATATAGGAACCTGTTCCGCTTAGCTATTTCTAAAGAGCCATAAAACCCTGAAAGGTTTCACTTCTCAACGAGGCAACTTCTGGATGACCACACCGAGCACTGAACGCAGACGCGGTCTGCTCGCTCGAGGTGGCAAAACACCGTGTTCGAGTTCGCTACAAGTCAATCGTCATCCTGAGGATGCCTCGGAGAGAGGTGAAACACGTGTCGATTTCTTTCATGGTTTTTTTATGGCTCTTTAGAAATAGCTAAGCGGAACAGTTTACTAAATATATCCACGTCTATTGATTTGTAATGGATTTCCGCAAGGTCACGCCTGAATCAATAAACTACAGTTACCATGATAAATAATCATCATTATCATCATTCTCCTGCCCTTATTCCTAATTTACTTGGGGTCACCGCAATATGTCTTTCTTCCATATTTCACTTTTGTTGTTGTCATCTCGGTTCCCCCCCTCTCATTAGCCATATCATCTTTCACACAGTCCATCCTCTACTCTCATAGCCATCCTCATTCATACTCAAAACTTTCCTCGGGACATTTTCCTCACCGCTCCGCATTACATGCACATTATTATGAGAATAGAATTTGTTTCACACAGCACAAGAATGCCTCACGTCATGTCATTGTAAAGTTACTCTTAACTCAGAAGTAATAACGTAAGCATTGACGTTAACGATCCACGTCATAAAGTTTACAGACACAATCGTCTCTTTACTAAAACCGGAACGTTTTAAGCATTAGAGACGTTAGATTAATGAAAGTCCCTTTTGAAGAACATAATAACGATATGCGATCCATCTATGGATAGGATAGGATGGTCATTCCATCCTATGGTACAGATAGGTTTACGCTAAAAGCTCCAAAATTAATAATGTACGCACTACGAGGAAAGCTTTGGTGCCAAATTAAGAAATTCTGTATTTTTTTCTCAGAAATTCCATCAAACGTTGCAGACGGATGGATAATGGATATTCTTGGTTAAAAGAGATATTTTTTTGTCAGGAATATCTTTTTACCGAAGCTTGCCTACTATCACAATCTTAAATTACAGTGAGAACAGAAAACGATCGTAAGATTGTTTGGCAAGAACTGCTGATTTATCAGCCCCTATACTCCTAAACCCATTGTTCATTGAACTTTACTAAAACTTTAAATCTCACGACATTCCCTCGTTACATATAAGATCATATATTAATTTTGAATTCACCTCGTCCCTGGCGAGTTGGTTCCTGTAATAAAGAAGATATATTTTATCCGCATCCCTGTGGGGCGACCTAAAAAGTGGCCAGTGTCCCTTATCTGAAGCTTACCGTATTTCCCCAAGCATTTCCGTTGAAAATATAAATAGGAAAAATAATTTTGAACATTCTCCTTTCTTGTATTAACTGATGCTGAACTAACGAGACTTATGTAGTAGTTGTTTTCAATAACCTGGTAGTATACAAGAAATACCTTAATTTGGGGAAGAACTCTCGCTCATTATTTCTGTAAGACTTGCTCACTTTGTTCATGTGTATGTAAAAATGGCTTTTCAAATTGTTTGGCGGAGTAAATAATAATAATAATCTGGTATCCATGTAAGCATCTTTTGAATGTATAGTCTCTTCAAAACCGAATATATTTCCATAGTGAACGAAAGTACTTATTACTCTTAACACAATTTCTTAAAAGCAGTTCTATGATATTCTTTGAATTTGAAGAATATCCGTCGAATGAATTAGCTCCTCCTTTTTTTAAAGTCATATAAAACATAGTTTTTTTTTTGGTAGGGCATCTAATTCCGGCGATATTTTTTAAGTTATAAGTACACAAGGATCGAAGCAGGTGGCGTTCTGTAGTTTCTGCCTACCCCCATGGGAAGAAGGCGTTAGTATAAATATGTATGTTAGTACATCTTATTAGGCAAATATCTTAAAATCGTCTCCAACTTTACCTATTTACTCTTCCTCGTGTAGAAGATTAATCCTGCATCCCATTAAGGTTAATCTATTAACCTACTTATTTTATTGTCTCAATGTTTACAACTGTTTGACACCCTTGTTATATGGGTGACATTAAGTTTTACTGTAGCACACTTGAGCATCGATAATTCGATAAACAGCCAGGCGGATTTCGAATAGGTTTGAACTGAACTTAGGATAATAAAGGGAGAGAACAACATTATTTTATTTTGTTCATCACTCACACATCACAAAATCACTTCGTTGTCCGTCCATCAATCATCAATCCGTCAAGAGCCTTTTTTCTCAGGAACGCGAGCAGGTATCAAGTTGAAATTAATAACAAATACGTAGGCTCTGGTCCCTTAGAGCTCTAGATATCAAGCTTCTGAATCAACGAAATAAAAAATACGCCTATTTAAGCAACATATTTTGATATTTCGTAAATAAATCAAAACCTATACTTCCCGTTGACCTAGAATCATGAAATTTGGTACGAAGCAAGGTCTCACAGCACAAGTAAAGGAAAAAGTTCTAAAGTCGTAAATTTTTCGTTTTATCACATAAAATATTTTTTATTTAGATTATCATTTCAGCCGAAAGACGTCCACTGCTGGACATAGGCCTCCCCCAAACACCGCCACTTCGACCGATTCTGTGCTTTCCGCATCCAGCGGCTTCCTGCGGCCTTCACAAGGTCATCGGTCCATCTTGTTGGAGAATATAATATCGATGTATGGGAGAACAACTACAATGTTTAATTTGTTATTCTTATTGGGGTAAATTCGTCCCAACTACGGAACCTTTCATTGTACGTGGTCCGATACGCACCAGGCTGTTTTTTTTACACTATCCCACCCCACTGCTGACTAAATAGTTTTTTTTTTTTTTTACCCAGACCTCGTGCCTATTATGTTCGCAGAACTAGACAAAATGTAGAGAACAGCTGTTTTTTTTTCATGATTACAATGCTTCGTTGGTCCCATAATAAAAATTGATCATGATAATGAGTACAATGTCTATCTATACCTTGTACCTAAATTATAATTTACACACATAAATGTCTTCAAATTCACATGGTTGGTAGTACATGCCGGTTTACTCACGATGTCTTTCTTCACCGTTTTGAAAGCAGTGGTGATGACATTATTTATACGAAGTTAAGGCCGTTACCACTGAACCACCACTGATCTACGAACAGTACCTTCATCTATTATATTATTAATTTTCGACCGGAACAACGAAGCCATAGCCGGAACAAGGATGATGCCTATCTCTTATTAAAATAATTTTATCATTTCTCTTGTTATGCTTAACACGTCTGTTTTCCGTAACGGAATTAGGTTTTAATTAATACAATGTCTAACAACTGTCATTCGCAAAACTTGAAGTTGGAATTTCATTGTTATTTTAAAAAGTTTATACAATGTTTTTTCAATGGTTCAGGAAACGTTGTAGGTTTTTTTTTTGTACAAGTAAGAAAAATAAGTTTTTGTTGAAAGATAATACAAATTACTTATGCTTGTGTTGCCCTGAGGAGCCATACATAAGTACCTCCACATTTCACCATGAAATATGAGGTTGACTTTTGTTAGCTGTGAATCCTCTCGGAGGCTTTCAGTTTCAGGAAGGACATACCTAGTATCCACAAAAACTTTTGCTTTAAAAATCATTTAACTAACTAAATTCATCATTCCTTATTCTCTAAAATGATTGTTGTTTCAGGTAAGTGCTCTGTCGTGTATCTACTAGCACAGCACATGTGAACCACCGTACCGTAAGTTTTGAACTTATATCATACACTAGCTGCACCCCGCGGTTTCACCCGCATAAGTCTCGATCCCTTAGTAACCTCGGTAAAGAAAGTATGTCCTAACCCAGGTCATGGTCTACCCATGTGCCAAATTTCATCCAAATTCGTTCGGCCGTTTTAGCGTGAACACGTAACAAATAAACAAACATACAAAAAAATCAAATCTTTTCTCTTTATTTATGATCTACTAATATACCACTACTACTAGTTTAGACTTACACAAATTCATTCGATAACGTCTTATACCGTTATAAAGGAGGGGCTCGTAGCAAAATAATGAAAGCCGCACGAGTCCATTGAAGATTATACTACGTTTGCCATGGTCGGTTAGTGGATGGGTGACCATCCATTACGTAGTGAGACCCTTCCGTGCCTCTGAAATCACGTTGAACCGTTGGTCCCGATTGACATTCGTAGATCTTTCAGAGGTTAGACAGTTGTTGCGGGTCTTAGCAAGGGGTATCGTGTTATCCAGAAATTGGAAAGTCAGCACGCGTAGCATGACCACCGTAGAAACGGGTTTTGTCGACGGAAGAATAGACAAAATGACAGATTGTGATTGTTTATCTGTCATTTTATCTATTCTTCCGTCGACAAAACCCATTTCTACGGTGGTCATATTACGAGTGCAGGTAGGTCGTCTGTCCATGTAAAATACTGGTATTCAGCTGTTGAATCCTATCCCATCATAGTTGGGAAAAGGCTAAGCAGATGAATATAAAATTCTAAAGGGCTAAAAATGATATGATATATAAAAAAGGTATCTATCCTTAAAATAATGTAGCTTGTATTTATTCAGAAATTTTATTATTCCAGCCCATCAAAATGTATCCTTTGTTGTCATAAAAATGGTCTACCCTTTAACATTCAGATCCCGTCGTAAACCGTAAACTCTCACAATATTATATTGTACAAAAAACTACCCTCTTTGTTAAGCTGTCTTTACTAAAGCCGGAAAACTCTAAAATGAATTCCTTAAGCTGTAGCACAAAAACAAAATACACATTAAACTTACCGCAGAACGACGTTCCATTTCACATGGACAAAGCAAATACAGAATAAAAGTTTATCTGAAATGTTAAAATTATATTAAAATGTCCCAGCGCTAGAGAATTTATAATGGGAGACAAATTATTAGTATTTCAGGAACCTACTATGTAAAAACGGAATTCTAATAAGGTTTATGTTATCTGCAGAAAGACTTAGGGAAGTATCAGGCAAACGTAATTTAAGTCGCTCAAAATAAGCCCAATGATTTAGGATCAACCTAATTTTGCGAGGATTGACCTCTATATCGAGTGTGTCACAAACCATGATATTGTATGGAATTGTGACAACTTTTTTTTGTGACGCTTATTACACTTGATTACTTTCGTTTAGGCATGAAATGAAGGCATTTTTCCTATCATTACAACGCACATCCATCACTTTTGTTACAAGGCAAAAAAAATCTAAAAACTCAATTAAGCTGAAGAAACACGAAAGAAACAAATACCTATAGGAAGGTTTAAACAAAAAAAAGAGAATATTAAATAGTGCTCCATCTTCCGACTCCCGTTTGTTAATTTCGTGCACATAAACGTACAACGTTAAAGAGACAAAAGATGAGTTTAATTTGTCTAGAAGGCATGTTTTTATCTTTTAGTGGGCTACACAGTCGCCGCGTGCATCGATTAATCTATCTGTTAGGCCAAGCTGTAGCTGCCGTGGTAAAGCCGTGAATAGGTGACCATTCTCCACACACATAATTTGGTTGTGACAAGATGGTTAGACTAAGAACCGATCCCAACATAATAGAAAAACATTAAGAGGAAATGTATCATCATCACTTCGACCGGTTCTGCGCTTCACGCATCAAGTTGATTCATGCGGCCTTCACCACGGTCCACCTTGTGGGAGTCCTCCAGAAACTTTCGGCTCCATTGGCCTTCTGTTCTGCGAGCAATGTGCCCTGCCCACTGCCACTTAAGTTTGGCAATTCTTCGGGCTATGTCTGTTACCTTGGAATGTGTAATAAGAAGATATTAATTAATAGATACCTTAGGGAATAATGCCTCGAATTAAATCTATGAACCTAATATTATAACGTGCTGGTTAGGAAATTCCTGGCTTAGAATTTATGGGGCATATTGTAAAGATGATTTATGAATACGCTATTTATAATGTATGATGAAGGGAAGAGGGTAAAATGTGGGAATATGAACTATTTTTCAATACAGAGGCAGTTTAGAACAAGATTGATTAGTATGGCAGCTATGCGTTTTCCGGATTTTTTTAATGAGAGGTTCACATGTGTCAGTAAAACTAGCCGTTGAAATCACTGCAGTATGAATGTGAAGCACCCTTTTTTTTCTGGTGCGAAATTATCAAATAATTTCTCCTGCTCTGGGCGGAACGAGAGGGCGTGTCACAGTCTTATTGACTAAAACCCACCCGTATACCTTTAGTTGCCTGTATGTTGCCAGGGGCCACGGTATCCCTTTCGGACAAACCCGCAACCCCGGCAGGCATCGGCCCTAGCGGACCCCTTCAGTTGTGCTGACATCTCTTTGAAGCGCGTGTGGAACACAATGCGCCATCGACCCAGGCCTGGTCCTTATCGGACGGCGAGCTATCCATTGCTCACCGTCTGCAAGTCGGGAATCAGCCTGCGATTCCCGACATCTAGAGCGTCTACTGCGGCGGTTAGGCGAGTGAAGGCGCAAAATTTGCCTCTCCCTCACGCGTTCTGCCTCCTCCTTCGCGAGCATTACTGCTTTGCAGAATGAGGTGACAGCCTTCCATGCCCTCTCGCTCCGTACCATGGCCTGGACCAGGGTTGGACGCGACAGATCACCGCCGCCGATCGCCTCCACGAGTACTCGACGATTCTCAGCCCAAGCCGAGCAGACCTCCACCATATGCTCCACCGTATCCACCGGCGTTGTTCCCGCTTAATCCGGAACAGGAACCTCCCGAAACAACCGTGTCCGGTGAGGTCCTACGTCAGGTGAAAGGTGAGGACGCCGTGGCGCCTCTCTAGCTACTCCTCAAAGAGGGGACTTACCGCCGCAATTGTAGCGTGCCCAGCACTGGGTTGCGTCAATCGCACTCTCCACGACGCCATGAGATCCCGCCGGAGCTGTGACCGCTGTGCCGTGATTTCTCGCGGCAGCGGAGTTAAGCCCCGGCGTTTCATCTCCTCGCGCCACTCCCAAATGTGCGCGAGGACTTTTGCCTCCAGATCCCATGTCAGTGTGTGAAGCACCCTAGTGTTTAAAAAAGAATATCAAAAGTTCATAAAAGACGAAATAAAAAGTGAAATTATTTAAAAACAGAAGAGGTTTAGACGTGTAAAGTGTTTAAATCTCTTTTTTTGGCGTCTTTTTACTGGTTACTTCATCTTTATTCAATTCCTATTTGTTTTTAGTTTTATTATTTCTTTTTTAGGTAAAAATCTCAAAACAATCTTTGTAAATTCATTCAGTGAGCACGGGTATTATTCCAATTAGAATCTTTCGAAACTCAAACGTAAATATTTTCAACCGCCCTATAATATCAAACTGAATCATTGTATCTCTAAGTTATTTTTGCAGCCCATGAACGTAATTTGAATTTATAATTACTTATCTGTTATTCGCAATGGAAATGAGCTTTTGTCTATTGTCATAAATGGATTTTCTTATATAATTTAACATAGAATTGACTCGGCCAATGCAGCTTTATTTATATTTCTGGATCCACAATTAGAGCTAAGTTCTACAAGTGAATTTATATATACGAGTATGTTCGTGTGACGTTTCCTTTTGTTTTTGTATTTATTTGTACAGTTAGCTAGTTAGTCATTAATTTACTACCTAGTGTAAATAGTTAGTTGTGTTATGTATTGCATATAAGCATTTTAATGTAATGAAATATAAATTATCTGAATAGTTACACAGGGTGTATCAGAAAGGTGTAGTTAAATTTCAGTATGTGGTACAGACCATCAAACTGAACAACTTTTCTCATGGCATCAACATCATAATCTAGAAAAAATATCAGATGTCCCATGCACAGCTTCAATACTTACTCGACCCAAATGTATGGGACGGTTGATAATTTTTTATCGATTACTATGTTGGTCCCATAAGGAAAGTTGTTCAGTTTGATGGTCTTTATTACACACTTAAATTTGACCAGAACTTTGAAAAACTTGTTTTTGTTTGAAAGGGTATACTTCCAAGTATGTCCCATTGTCATTTGGTCACGATCTGATGATGGGATCTTGGAGAAAACGAGGGAACTCTTCAAATATTATAGGCACACCTTATAGCGATTTGTATATTTTTTATAGTAACTCGTGCATTTGCTCTCTTTATAAACCAACACACTATAAAGTGAAAAAAAAAATACCAAAAATACAACCGACTTTCAAACTACAAAGTGAAAAATAACTTTAATTTCGGAAGTCGTCGGCAAAAAACTTAAATACTGATTGATCCAAAGACCGACTTCCGAAATTAAAGTTATTTTTCACTTTGTAGTTTGAAAGTCGGTTGTATTTTTAATTTTTTTTTTCTTTTATATTGATAAAATATTTAGATAAATATTTCCTAATAATTTATATAAAAGCTGACCACTAAATATATACACAAAATTAACCCTCAAACTTTGTAGTGGTAATTATAGATTTCGCTTGAGTTGATTTAATGAAAATACTTTTTCTCGTATAGTTTTAAAGCAAAGAATAATGAATAAGAATAAGAATAGTTAAACGTTGGCAGCTGGATATGTCTCCAGTCTGAAAAGACCTCGGTTCCTCTTTAGTCGCTTTTTAGAAGCATCTTATTTTACTCTCAGTAAACTTCAATTAACCCTGACAATCATGAACACGTAACGTTAACATTAATTATACCTTCAGTGTTCCTTACTTTCCTTTCAAAGGGGTATAAAACGTCCCAGTTGAACGGTTGTTCAAAGTTAACGATGTATACTACTCCCTATCGCCCGTCCCAGAACATTGTACAAGTTTACAATCTATTATTAACTTGTAACTATACTTGCCTTCTCTTCCGCCTTTCTGAGTTAGCAATTTTAAATTAGTTTTAGAGCAAAGAGCAAATCTCTTTTAAATTATATTTAAGGTTCTCGTAACTGAAGCAAACCCATAGTTTTGCCACATCAGTTTGTCAACCCTACCTTCTTTCTTCTTTCTTTTTCATGGGCCTCTAACTTGGCTTCACATGCCGTCAAGAAATATCTCTCAGGCATAGGCATGCCTCACGATGTTTTCCTTCACCGTTTTTGAAGCAAGTGATAAATTTACAATATGCACATGAATCCAATCCCACATTCACAATTTTAGTTTATCAGACGCTTGCTTTTGACCGCGATTTTGTCTACGATCCAAGATGAAAAGTAGCCTATATCCTTCTCCAGGTCATAGTCTACTCATGTGCCATAATTCATCCAAATCCGTTCAGTCATTTCAGCGTAAAAGTGCAACAAACAAAAAAATCAGCTTCGCATATATATACCTAATCTTAACTAATATTATAAATACAAAAGTGAGTTTGTTTGTTTATTTGTTACGCTTTTATGCTAAAAGTGCTGAACGGATTTGGATGAAATTTGGCACAAGGGTAGACCATGAACCGGTTGTAGGTATTGGTTGTTTTCAGTATAATTTTAGCTAACATTCGACTGTAAGTAAAATAGGTACATCCATGACTTGACGTCACAGTTGACCTCGTGTGACATGGTTTAAATTTAACTCTGGCTAACTCCCACCCAAGTACGAAGAAATTCACTCAACTCAAAATTAGCCTGTTCATATTTCTTGGCATTTTACGCCCTTTATAACATAATTTATCATGTTAAGTAAATATAACAGGGTACATGTAGGGTTATGAAAATGATTAAATGTCATTTTCATATTATGACCTTTCTTCAAATTATTTTAGGTATCTGAAGCCCACATACATTTTTTAACCAAGATCCCAAGGTTCGAGGTAGGTTTACCCACTGGAAGATTTTTCAATTGTTTTTACGACTAAAGTACTTGAAGACTACTACTTCACTCTTTTATTAAAGAAAATACATGGTATTTCTTCAGAGAGTTCGTGCTATTTCATTCAAAAATGATTTTCTTTAGCTCGGTCCACCACGGTTAAGGGAATAGAATTTATTGAAGAAATATTATTATTTAATTTGATTCAATTACTTAGATTTTTAAAGGCCAACTGAGACATTATTTTTCAATTAAAATAGGTATTACAAAATTAGAAGACGTGATTTACACTACCCCAGAATGAAATTATATTTATAAAATAGCTAGTTTCTGCCCGCGGCGACTTCGTTCGCGTGGAAGTCTTTTATTTGTCTTTTTTTGTCATTAATTTTTGTTGCTTATATATTTTAGTAAGTATATATGTGTTCATGTATCTATTATTTAGGATATCTGTGTATCTATTCTAGTATATTGTATACTTATTATTTGCACCAACGACAGCCCCATTTTATGTCACGGCAAATCACTGACAAGGTTGCCTGGAAGAGATCGCGGAAAGTGATAAGGCCGCCCATTTTGCATTTTGTAATGTTTGATTTATTTTTTGTTATGTATTTTTGCGGTGTACAATAAAGAATATATAAATAAATATAAATAACTAAATAAGTCGTACGATTCACAATATAGGTACACACGGCTACATATCAAGCTATACATTTCCAGTATAAGCTGACCTCTCATTGTACAGAAATTCTAAGCAATGTGAGATCAGCTTATACTCGTAAAATATAGATATTGATATCTTGATATGTAGCCGCGTGTACTAAATCATCCACATTTTTATAAAACTCCCTCGGCGGCCCTCGATCCATCGCGTCGGCTCGCGTCGCCCACCCGCGCTATTACTTCGTTTTCGCTTAGCGTTGTTTCTGTTTTTTTTTTGTTTACTCTCGGCTCCTAAGGTTCGCAGCGTGTATAACCTTCCTCGAGAATTGGGCTATCAATTGCCAAAAGAATTTTTCAAATCCGACTAGTTCCTGAGATTAGCGCGTTCAAACAAAAAACAAACTCTTCACCTTTTATATATTAGTTCAGATTTTCTTTATTACATTTTTATGCTCCTCTGTGTGTTGTTGAAAATATCCCTAAAGTTACACATTATTACAAAACACATCACACACATTTACACAGGCATACACATACATACATGCATACATTATTTTCCTCGTTGTACTTTGTGGCAAACTTACTCTCGCTTCTATGTTATTATATTATATGTTACTTACATCAAAAAGAAATATTGTAACGTTGTCAAGGGCACAATTTTAATGGACCAATCCACGTTAGGTACACGAGCCCGAAGATTCTATGGACCGTCATAAATTATTAAGATAAGTATAAGTTTCATACACCTGACGTGAAATGAGCCTATTGATAAACAAGTAAAATCAATTTAAAAAACCCCCGATACAAAAATTGCCTCATTTCTCTTTGGGGCCGTTCAAGTATTACGTAAGCAGATTTATTACAATTATTTACCCTCCCCTCCCCTTGTCAGCAAAAGTAATCAAAGCTCTTACCCCCCCCCCCCCCCTCCCATGCTTACGTAAACATTGGGTTATGCATTTTTCTTTTAAGGTAAGTATTCTGTTTTTTATTGATTCATGAGAAGCAGTTATAATTATATAAATATATTCGTTTCGTTTTCAAGCATAGACAATGTGTGGGTTGCCATATGTGAAAAAAGTAAATAATTACTGCTGACGTAATCATCATCTAGACCCCCCACCCCCCATATCTTCAAAAATAAGCAAAGCATGAACCCCACCGCCCCCCTGTAAGTGCTTACGTAATACTTGAACGGTCCCTTTCCTAGTCCATCACCAGATCCTGTTCACTATAGACAACCTATTCATTGAGACCATTACAATGAGCCCAAACACTAAACCTGTGCTGTAAGTTGGTAAGGGAGCTGGGTATCCTGCAAATTCCAGGTGATGCTGCAACATTAGTTCAAGGTTACTATGTTCTTTTAATATCATTGAAGTAACAGAATACTAAATTTCAAATCGATCAGACCTGTGGAAGATGCTCACATCCAGTCGTCAACTAGAAAATAGCTGATAATCCTCCAAAATCTGAACCGATTTTGATAAAACATGTCTAAGAACCATTGCAAGAAAACCTGCTATCTCAAATAAAAAAACCACATTCTAATCGGTTCACCCGTTTAAGAGCTACGGTGCCATAGACAGATACACACATAGCGGTCAAGCTTATAACATCAATCTCTTTACATCGGGGGGTAAATATAGCGAGTATTCAAACGAAAGAATTAATTGAAAGCCTGAACTGAATATTTTTAGGTTAGATACAATAATAGAAGCAAGCGGTGTAACCTTAAATTGCCATTAAACCATCCCTCGTAATAAAAAAAAGGAAGAACAATTTAATTCCATTCCCTCAGAACCACAGATAAAAAATGTTCCTAAATCAAATTATATGGCTACTCGCAATTACTAAGATATCTTTTATGGTTCCTTCAATTACCTACTTTTTTCTTTATTGGAGAGTATAAAGTTACGTATCTTATACGATCATTTTCTTTTAAAAGTAAAATGAATGGAATTTATAACAGTTTCCTTATTACGTCAGAAAACACTCAGGTTAGTATAAAGTGCTGGATTTACGATGTAAAATAAAAATAGTGATGTTTCTAGTCTAAAAATAAGGTTAAGATGAAATAATAGATGACGCATCTAATACATTTTTTACTACCTCAATAGAAGCCGGTAGGAAATGGTCAGTCTTTCATGTCAACACCGTGTCCGCTTGGTTTAACTTTGTAGATCGATAAAGCTCGTTGTATCTTCAGAGAAAATTCTGTGTGGGGAGTTGGGGATGATAGTGAAAATAAAATTCGCCATTCAATTTCAAATTGTGCATTATTTAAAAATGCAAAACAATAAGGTAAAAACAAAACCGACTTAGCTCATAATCGTCCTGACAAAATTCCCATACACTAGTTTTCCAATTATTCTTAAATCAAAAATGAACTAAAAGGCCAACAAATAAAATATAAAAGCTACCTCAGACAGGCGCATCGCGACTCTATAGTCGAACAATTTCTATGAAAACTTGTTTATTGTTCTACCAGAATCGCATCGCATCGTCACGTCGCGCCTGTCTGCAGGAGCCTGAATGCTCTGAAAATTCCTTACTAAATATTTTGAGGTAATTCTGGTGGCAAGGCGGTCAGCTCGCCAAGCGTGTAGGTACACACGGCTAGGTACATATCAAGCTATACATTTCCAGTATAAGATGATCTCGCATTGTATCGGATTTCCGTACAATGAGAGATCAGCTTATACTGAAAATGTATAGCTTGATATAAATAGCCGTGGGTACCATGCCAGAAGGTAACATGTGACCTGAACAGAATTCAAGTAAACATGGACGGTCAACATTGAATTTTATTCATGAATACTACTACGTACATTGCAAATATAATTTTGAATAGAAGTTTGCTAACTTCATGATTTATTACTGATATATCTTTTAATGATCTAATATTATTTATTGTAACTAAACGTCAAGTCACATTATGATTTGGTTACAATTAATTGTTCAACAAAGCAATAGCAATCATCGAGATTCGACAACAATTTTCCTAAAGAAATGATCAAACTTGCAGAAACACATAACACAGATTTATAACATCACGCCTTGTTTCCCCGAAGGGTTGGGCAGAGGTGTCCCTGTAGCAGGTTCACCCACATTTCGCCAGTTATGTTTTAAGTCCCCTGTAATAGGGGGCGAGCCTATTGCCATCAACCGGGCACAAATCCAGACTCCAGGCTGTTACTGAGAAATTTCAGATAGAAAAACCCAATAACACTTTGCCCGACTTGGGAATCGAACCCAGGACCTCATGCTCAGCAGTAGCGCTTGCGACCACTAGACCAACGAGGCAGGGGCTACGTTAAACAAGCATGACAAATTAAGTTAATCAATGAAAGGCTTTGTTTATCCGTTAGGAAAGTATTGTAGCCATTTCAGATATTCTATAATATCTCTATTGATCTAGTACTTACTGAAACTCGAGAGCATCGTATCCTAGCCTCCCCCAATTATGTTGCGGTTGCCTTTCAGACGAACCAAATGCGTCGGAATATAGCAACTGCTATATCGCTTATACCTATTCTGTAGAACCTTTCAAAACTCAACGAAATACCAACCCTACATAACCATATTGGTGGGTACAAGTTGGTCGTTGCCTACATGTAAATAAACCTACTATGTATAATACACTCTGGGTCATGTCAGACATGTCACTATACATATGTATAGGTACGTCTGACGTGTCAGATCTCAAGACATGTGCGTCTTTGTTCCGGTGGCTTGCGAGTTGCGGACCATCGTGTAAGTACTGTCGTAGTATCACATGTCACAGCTATTGAAAGCACATTGTTTTGTTCATAGTTAAGTATATGTTAATAGTATAGAAAGAGAGATGATGTTCTTACCCGAAACAAATTTAATTTGTTAGAAAAGCGGGTATTCATTTAAGGAAGATCCCGACTGTCAAAATACAACATCCATAAGAACTTTATATATCCATAAGTCGTCATAAACAACTCGTAACGATATCAAATATTTAACCTTTATCTCCACTCCAAGTAAAAGCTGACGTGGTACTTTCATCCGACCATTATACCCGTGTCTATCCATTAGGTAATACCGATGCTCCCAGTCACCCACACAGTGCGTAGGCGATGTGGAAACATCAGCCACAATTCAAAGGGTACCTATATGTATTGCAATCACACAAGTTGATGGCATCGGCCATCTAGCCACGAAATACTGGAAGCCACGGAATAACTGTGTTCAAGAATTCCTTTATTATACAAGTTTGATTGTTTCAAGTTTCAAAACAACATAAATAAATAAAAAGACATTGGCGGAAATCTTTACGAAACTCAAAGAAAATGCTGAAAACTGAAAAGATTTTTTAATCTTCAATTGTTCAAATGTTTGTTCTTGTTTCAATGGAATGTTTCCCATTAAGTACCGAAACTATAACGCACAAAGAAAAAACAAAAAAAAAAACATCACTCAGGGATAGGAAAGGCCAGGAATACCTAGATATCAATTTCATCTGCAAAAAGAGTAGTAGTATATTTCAGTTTTCCTAGAGCTCGTTGAAATTATTTTATTTGCGAACTGTTTCCACAAAACATAGTTTTTTTTTTTTTAAATAAAGTTCACGCATGCCCTCGGTCCGTTTTATGTGATTTGGTTAATTCATCCGTTTTTAACTGCTTCGTTTTTTTCCTACTTAAATAAACTGTGGCTCTGTATTTTGTACGCGTACATTTGAAACCGCTTGTCAGCTTATTAAAAAGATTAAAGAAAATGCTGATTTTTGTTCTAAAAGTACTCTCTCGTAATGCGTACAAACAAAAACACATCTTGTACTGTTATTATGATATTGTACAAACATGATGTTGGATGTTAATGTTGAAAAGGTTTAACATTGTTTTCACAAAATAATTTGGAAAATTACGCAGACAAACAGTGTTTAAAAATAACTGGCATGAAAATGTTCGAGACAATGAAATCGGTTGGAAAATATTTAACTATAATGATGAAGATAACTCCACCACACACTTTCTTAGCACTACAAAATGACAAGAAAACTATGTAACTGAATTAAAAAAATTGCTACCTACATTAATAATTAGACCGGTTCTATCCATTACTAGAACTAACTTATAAAGTTAGGTTGCACGGGCTGCCTGCAGCGCTGCAGCGCGTCTGGGGCTTAGTTCCAACACGGTTAATGCTAACGAGGAATTTCATAGCTATTGTGTGCACCCAGCCGTACTGATAACTGGACTGGCGCAAACCATTCCATATTAAAACGTCGCAAAATTATACAAAAAGTCTACCAAAATTAAAACTTTTGCTATGCTGACCAAAAATGAGTTGGCAGTTAATTGGTTCATTATTTTAAATTGCTTTCAGACTCAGTGCAATTTGTTAATTGGATATTGATGATGAAATTGCGTTATTTATCTTGTGATCATACTGGTTGTTTCGTTTATCAATTGTAATAAAAAATTCATGATACACGAAATTGCTTGTTAAAATTCACTTCAAGATAAGTTCTTACGCTACGATAGTTCGGCCTTTCGTTAGCAAGATCATAAGATATTAAAAATTAAAAGATTAAAAAATAAATCGTTGCTACCTAATATACCTACCTATAGCCCTCAAAATTCTTTCTTCCTTATTTAACTAAGATCATCTACAATATCTACATTATACAGAAATTTATAATAATATAGTTTATATTTTCTGAAGAATCTCATTGCTAAATAAGAGGATCAGCTATATTTCAAATTCACGAATATTTATAGACTTTCTCTTTTGTTGAAGAACTCATATTATAAGAGCAGTTTCATTAATTACCGTCATTTTTTTTGATGGAATTAACGGATTTTATGATTTCCCGCAGGGTTCTTAAGGTGGCTTCCCACGGTGCGCGATATTGCGCACGCACGCGCACCGGCCCACACGGCGCACGACCACGCACCGCGCACCGAGGGCCTTCCCACGGTGCGCGATATTGCGCACGGACGCGCACCAGCCCACACGGCCGACGACCTACACATCAAACACCTAGCTTTTTCCGACGCTGATTGTCGATCTGTGTGGGTCACTTTTAAGTCACTTTTAGCATTGTTCTGTTAGCTTTGGTAAATGCTGACTATAACTTCACATTTGTGGATTGCGGATGTCAAGGTAGAATAAATGATGGCGGTGTTTACAGAAATACAGTGTTGTATAAAAAAATTAAAAAAAAAAACAGAAATTAACTGGATTTTCCAGCATTAACTAATTTGCCCTTCAAGGAGGAACCACTTCCCTACGTGTTTGTGGCAGATAGTGCATTTGCTCTCACTGAAAATACGTTGAAGCCGTCTCCACGCCACGGGAACAAAAGAAAGAATTTTTAAGTATCGTTTGTCTCGTGCTCTGAGAACAGTTGAGAACGTTTTCGGCATTATGTCGGATATTTTTAGGGTACCATTTTTATAAACCATTTTTATTAGAACCAAAGAAGGTATCCAATATTGTTATGAAGTGTTGTTTATTGCACAACTTTTTAAGGTGATCTAAAAATTCACCACGAATATATCCACCTTTATTTTCAGTATCAAAAGAACCAGGGTTCTTTTGATACTGAAAATAAAGGTGGAGTGCATCCAGGTTCTTGGCCAAATGATCCTGAAGGAAATACTTTCTTGATATATATGAGGAATTTACCAAGAAGAGCAACTTTTTTGAATACATAATTTTTTAAATTTTAATATTCTTTTCTGAAATAGATATTGTTTTTATAATTTTTTTTTAGTTTTAATAAGGGCATGCAATTATCCGCCACATTTGACTAACTGGATATTTCGGATACTTCTAGACAACTATCCGGATAGTATGGATATTTTGAGCACCACTGTAAAAAGGTAAATCAAACTTATTTAAGTTTCCAATCGACATTTTCATTACAAAAACTCTCAAAAAATCATGTACCAAAGTACTTCAGTTCGCAGTAGAAGCAAACCACTAAAGAAAAGGCACCAAACCCTTACTGAAAATGATGTTCCAAAGTTTTAAGATTCTGTGTGTGTGCAATATTGCAAAGAAATTCCAAAATCCATTTTCATCAAAAAAGATTATAATAGTGAAACCTTCATTGAGTTTAAATTAAAAGCCAAGAAAGGGAAAGTACAATTATAATACCTAAATCTGTTTATAGTGGCCGATTGCCTATTTCGAAGGTGAAAAAGACAGTTCAACTAAAATTATGTAACGATGTCCTAATACCAAGGAGCTATCACCAGTATTTCGAGAACCTGCCAGTGCCATGAGAAAGAAGGAATACGAACCCAGTTCACAGCCCGACAACTTTTAACTGCACAGGGTTCATAAATCACCGAATCACAGTCAGCGCATTTATAATTAACAATAAAATGAAAGCAATATAGCATTGGATAAATAAATTTCGGTGTTTTCATAGTCTAAAAAATATCGTCCATTCTAAAAAAAATTCTACAATGACATGAGTCGTAAGAAAGAAAAATTAACGTCAACCGAACAATTCAAAACTCCATAAGATTCGAATAAAATTGATTGTCGGTAATCAAATAGGACTGTAAACAATGAAAAGGTTTAAACGAAATAGGATAATTATTTTACAAATATGCAGGCGTGAAAACCTGCAATTCGTAAAATCTGTGATTCGCACATTTACTATTATGATATCTTGTAAACTATTACAGACACGATTGAAACTTTGCCACGGTATGTATTACCACATCGGGAGCGGGTTGTGACAAAAAACAATTTTATGCGAAAATGACACATTCGCAACTTTATCGTGGATGTAACGATTTTATATACATATTATATTACATATAATAATAATATTTAATTATATATAATCTTAACGCCTAATGTCATGTAATGTCAGTATATAATTATATAGTAGGATAACAGGATGTAACCAGTGGAGGAAAAACCTTTTTAGCTTCTATGCTGCTTGGAGGAATGTGATGAGGAGGTTGTTTACTTCACTAAGATGAATCAGTTCCAGTTCCAGTGGACGTTGAAAGGGTTTTTGGCATGCTCCTTTCGATCTCTATGCTTATATGCTTATTTTCTCTGTTATAGTAAATGATTTTTCTGTTTCTGCTGCTGGTAATCACTGAGCTAGTACGTCATCATCATCGCTGTCGAGCTCTGAGCAAAAGCATTTTTGAATTATCTTTATGATGAATCTAGTAATTGTGTCATTAGATGGATTTAAGAAGATATACCATGAATTGTCACGATTGCGAATACCTATTTTATTAAAACACAAAGTTCAATGTTATATTATTACTGACTTTGATGTAATAAAATATAGAAAACGAATAAAATAAACTATTGGTATTATTCTTTTTATAGTAAAACAAATGTTATCCGGATAACATTTTCGACGGATATTCGGATAATTTGGATATCCAGATATCCGGATAGGCTGCCCTAGTTTTGATGTTTTATTTCCTGTGCGTGTCCCAAAAACCAATCTTTTTTCTAGCTTTCTTTCTAATCTTTCTGCTAAGACCATAAGAGATAAATTTGCAGAATATTTTTAACCGATGGCGCTGTAGTATGGCAAAATAATTTCGCTTAGTGAGCAGGATGAAAAATACGGCCATTTATGCGATATATTTTGATACTCGAAAATAAATCAAAATCTATAGGATACTTCCCGTTAACCTAGAATCATGAAATTTGGCAAGAAGCAAGGTGTCTTAGCAAAACTAAAGGAAAATGACCGATTTTTTTTCATTTATAATTTAAAAAAAAATTACAAACTTGTGTACGTTTGCAGTTTGATAATTGACCGTGGCGTATATCGATGTATGGGACAACATGTTTTTCAACTATACGTTTCATTTTGGGATAAATTCATCCCATCTACGGAACCTTTCATAGTGCGTGGTTCGACACGCACTTGGCCGGTTTTGTTTTACGTTTATTCAATTTTTATTATTTGCTGTTATAGTGGGAATAGAAATACACAACCTGTGAGAATTTCATCTGTCTGCCTATTACGGTTCATGAGATACAGCCCGCTGACAGACAGATGGACGGACGGACAGCGGAGGCTTAGTAATAGGGTTCCGTTTGGTAACCTTCGGGTATGAAACCCTAATAACCACGTGATGAGAGAACTGTCAATAGCGTCTGGTTAACTGACTTAACAAAATACCTGTCACTTCAGTTGTCATGCTACGTCACAGTTATACTTTTCAATTTAGCAACGTTATAATTCGTTGAAGTTTAATAAAGAACCAGTATTTTGGGCTCTTTTACAATAGACATATAAACAAATATTATTATTATAAACCTAACAAAAAAAATGCACAAGCAGTCACATCTACGATGAGTAGTTTATGAATGAATGATAAAGTTTAACATACTTTAACAAAAGAGGAAACTATAGTAAAAAACTACTTTACAAAAAAAAAAAACAACCAACGCGAAAAACACTACAAAAATTGAAAAATAACTTTAATTTCGGAAGTTGGTGTCTTTGCATCAGTATTTTAGTTTTTACCACTGTCTTCCGAAATTTAAAGTTATTTATTCACTTTGTAGTTTGGAAGTCGCTTGTTTATTTTTTTTTTGTTTGTAAAAATGTTTTTATTTCTTGCTTTTTAGTGAGTCAGCAATTACCTACTTATTATCGAGAAGTTCCGTTGGCCATCTGTGTCCTCCAACTTCAGTTCCACTTTACCAAATGCTGCTTTCAGAGAGCAAATCCACGAGTTACTTACTATTAAAATACCCAAATCGCTATAGGTGTGCCTATAATATTTGAAGAAATCCTTCGAATTCTCCAAGATCCCATCATCAGATTGTGACCAAATGACAATGGGACCAACTAGAAAGTAAACCTTTAAAAAAAAAAAGATTTTTTCAAATTCGACGAAAAAATCAAGTATGACAAAATTGATACATCACCACTTGTTTGCATTTTTACCAATAATGAAGCAAACGGTTAGTCCCCTATGCTCGTCCTGCTATGCTCGACTCGTAAAATACCTACTAAAAAGTTTCGCTATACACGAAATAATATTCGTGGGCAGTGATGAAGAAAACCTAGTATGTAAATATATTATGTTTTCCTATTCTTAATCATCATTAATTATGTTCGTGAGGAAACCGGCATACCTGAGATATATTTCTCGACGGCATGTGAAGCCAAGTCAGAGGCCCTTGGGCGGCTTTAAAACTCTGACACCAGCAGGGCTAACATGACAAGCGCGAGAACGCTCTTTTTCTCGTTTTATCGTAATTTTTCTACGATTCTGACGTCATTCTAATGCCTAACATGACCGTTAACGACGAGTAAACTCGATAAAGGCACTTTGACACTTCTTTATCACGCGACAAAAGTTTAAATAATGTTGCAAATTATTTAAACAAATTATTTTTATGATAGTAAGTAACATCGGCGTAAAGTTCCGTTTCATTAATTCAATTTTATGCATGGATTAATAATTTTATGCATGGTCTCTCTCTCTTAATTATTCTCTCTTTTAATTATATAATTAAAAGAGAGAATAATTAGAGAGAGAGACGTTTATTCAATAAAGTCAGTTTAGTTTTTTGTGTAACTGACTTTTTGATTAAAATTAAATGATTTCTTTGGCATGCTGAAATAAAAATACAAAGTGGCGGAAATTAAAATTAGTGGCACCTATACTCATTAGATAATCACCACAAATGATAAATGGGCCGACATTCATAATTTGACAAATCGAAGTTTATTATTGTAATAATCACCATTAAGTCATTGCAAAATTTTGTTGATCACCACATTTACCAAAAGGACTGACGTTCAGATAAATTGGCAGCTGGAGTTGATTCCGCTATTATAACCATAAAAATATTAATCACCACCCTTAGGAAATAAACTGGTGATTTTGGTAATTATGTTGCGAAGGTTTGATATTGCCATACAGCCATAATCCCTAGATTTAGTTTATCACCATAATTGGTTAAGTGACTGGTTATTACTGAAAGTAATACTCATCTACGTAATAGTGCTCCTCTCCACCATAGTTTCTCTCGCGGCCGCCGAAAGGAACTTACACCGGTGTACACCCATATTTCATCAGTTTTCAAGGGTAAAAAAAAAGATGCCTACAATAAGTACGACTATGAATCTACCATCTTATTTTCGAGGTTTTTATGTATCATAATTTTGTCTTTTTATCTATCGTCGTCAAAATCGAGGACGACTAAATACGACAAAATAATAGAAAAACAGCTGATTATCTCGTGTTGAATTGTCAAAAATCGAGATAACTAACGTGTCATGTTAGGGTTTGTCGACAAAACATCAAATTTGACAGAACGAGTCGAGTATTTTGTATGGCGTAGCTGTCAGAAAACGATAAAACTGCTGAAATAGACAAAAAATTGTCATGCGAGAGTGGATAAATGTCACGTGTGTCATGTTAGGCCTGCTGGTTAGTCACTGACCACAAGATAAAAAAAAAAAATTATAATAAAACGGGTCAAGCTTTGCGCTTGATGAGATGCATATGTCGAACTGGTTTTTTCAGGGTGACTATAACAATGAGCCCTTCCGCGAATCATTACCAGTACCCTAATTATGTAATACACGATCAATTACAATCTGTTTCGATTTGAAACAGATTGCTAATTAATTGCTTCATAAGTTGAAAAAAAATCTGCTCAACAACGTAAATAATGCCATGAATGCTGTTGAACTGTCAAAATGAAACAAATTAGTCATAATTGATTAAGAAAATAATTTACGTAATTAGGGTTCTCTTTGGTAAAGCAAAGAATAATGAAACCAAAACCTGATTATCGAGAAATAAATGTTAATTTTAAATTAGGGCTAATAATTTAATTCGTATTAAAGTCTGTGATTTAAATAGTAATAGTCATATCTCATTCTGTGATTTAAATAGTAATACTTACATCTCATTATTATCTATTTGTTTTTTTTTTATTAATTGATTATTTGTATTTTATTTGTGTTATTCATAAGAAATATTATGAATACAAGTGATTTGACTTTAAGAACGGACTTTTTATTTACGCTCTTTTATATTTTTTTAGTTTTCTGTCTACAGACTTCGTTAAATCTTGTGGATCCAGTATTAAGTACAGCTCTAATCATAAATATTTCTTAACTTAGAATTGCTCTGAAATTCGTTAGTCTTTGTCTGTCATATTGACTTTTAGACTGTCAGAACGAGACAAAATAAATTTTAACTTATAGACGCTTACGCTTATACGAATATCGTTATAATTTGTTTTACTTGAATTCAAACACGTTTCTTTCCAACTATACCTTCCATTGTTTACATACAATCGAAAAATTGCGTGCATAGCCATACTTTGTAGTAGGTATTGCTTAGGTCGAGCATAAAGGGACTAGAGCATAGGGGAACTAACCGGAAGCAAAGACTTCATAGCTTTACATCTACTATGCAAACTATGGAACTAGCTATCAAGGGTAAAATTAGTAGACATGCGTCAGATATATCGAAACTAAACGTATTTAAAATCCGATTTCAGTCAAAAATTGTATCGTATTGATAATCCGAACTAGAAAAGCCGATTTCACAAAACCACGGCAAGAGTAGATTGCGTAAGCAAGTATATGTTTATGTTTAGATAGTTTTGATCGATGAACTTACAACCGAATTATAATATTACTAGAGACGAACGAAACTGCGAGCCAGAGGCGCCAGAGCCGCTCCAGAAATTAATTTCTAAAAACGAATTTTGAAAACAATTTCATAATCTGATATCAAATATTTAATTAATTTATTTATTTATTATTTATTTTTATTTACGTTTGCGTAAAAATCCAAAAACGGCCATGTCTAAAAATTTGCTTACGAATTTACATACATATTTATATGCCAAGTTGGGCAATAAAAACGTTACCATTGGTAAGCAAAACGATTCGTTTTAGTTTATAGGAACCGGGCATACGCGCGCACCTTTGAAGTTTACCGACTCGCCGTGGATCGGGCGCACCGCCGCGCACGCGTCTGCGCTACCACGCACGGTACCCTTCCCATGGTGCGTGTCCGTGCGGGCTGATCCGCAACGAGTCGGTAACTTCAAAGGGAATGTATCCAAACTCGGACGCACCGCGACGCACCGCGACGCACGCGTCTTCGCTACCACGCACGTAACCCTTCCCACGGTGCGTCGTGCGTGCCGGTGCGCGTGCGTGCGCGATATTGCGCACGCGTCGGAAGCCACCTTTATAACTACGAAAATTATTTAAGTAGGTTGTTCAACGTCAATATTTTTTTAAATTATTATTTATGTTCACACAGTAAAACAGATACAGATAAGACATTTATGTGTTAAGTACAAAGGTACCTATTGCTTAGTTCTGAAGAAATTTCTTCCAGCAAAAGGAGAAATGAGAAAGAAATGTAGACAATAGTGTGTGAGAACAAGAAAGACGACTTCTTTGCAGAAGCCGCCAGAGAAATACCATATTGCCTCTACCACATTTATTATCAAATTGAATTAACATTTATTATTTATTAATCTACGTTTCATTAATAAAACCACGATTTCTGTTACTTCGGCTGCGATAACTTAAAATGAGCTTCATTTTCTTTCCACAAATAATTCTAAAGCAAAAGATCAAACGGTCGAACAAAACTAATTGGCTCGCGTTTGCTCGTGCTGGCTTGCGTGCAACCAAATGGCTTACCGTTACGATTCAAACCTTGAATTTCTGATTGAAGTTAAATATTCAAAGGGAATTTTGTTTCCAAACAACTCGCCCAACGGTATTTGTGTAACTGTCTTTTTTTACGGCCGCCCTACACTGACGTGTTGACTTCACAATTGTTAACTTTCCGAATGATCTCCGAAACCACACTGGATTATGTAAATATTTGCAAACGGCTGGTACGTTAATTAAAAGAACATGTTACGAATATTGTATGTCATGGATCAGAATAAATGAATGTATCATGTATGAATGTATATAAAACATATTATGCGCTCGGAAGACTGGAGCGTCATTAACCACAAATGATATTGGCTTACTGAATATCACGTATCATCTGAAATTGAAAAACGTTTTCATGCATGTCTTAATTCATTATGAATGGAATGAAACAATATTAATGAAATATTCAACTTGATTTCATTATGAAAAAACAATATTTATGCAATATTCAACATGGTTTAATTATGAAAAAAGGCATGAATGCGAATGTTCTTGAAATTCTTTCTTTAAAATTAGAATTCCAGGTGGCTTAAGTCTGCGTCTGAGAGCTCTCAGACACTAATTTTGATGACAAATGAATTTTTCAGCTGTGTCGTTGCAATAAGATTTTTCACTAAACATTCTCTATGGATGTGATTTACTTAATAACCTCTCAAGTTTCCAACTACGACTTTAAACTCGATAAAATATTTTCTCTGGAAACCCCGTAGCTCCGTAGACAATAGCGTAGCAACAGGTACCAGGGCCGCATAATACGTAGGCAGTTATTTGTCCGACAGGAGACAGGTACCACTAATGCAAATGGCCGACATTGTTGTGGCGAATCGTGAATGTTCCGCCCGAATAAACGCCCTTCGGAAACATGCGCCTATTTTTAACTTACAGAGTTATCGTAACTTAGTCAGTTAGAAATATTAACTGTATTGATAGCTGAAAGTTTATGGTACATTTTATTTAAATTGGGTCGTATTTTTGTTCTATTACTGGCACGGTTTTAGTTTTCTTTCTTGAACAAGTATTTTTGTTTGAAGAGAGTTAGAGAATAAATTAGAATTAGGATTTGACCTTTAGGGTTTGCAGCTTTGAAGAAATTGAAAGTAAATTTTATGTTTTAGCGATCAGGTGGTTTTGGTAGAGTTATTTCACTTCATTATAATTTGAACTGGTTTGTAGGTACTATATTACCTGATTATGTTTGACTATGTTATTTTTAATGTGGTTAGGCTTTTTTGAGTTTAAGCGTTTCAGTTTAGTCAGTTATCTTAATCACCTAATAATAATAATCTGACTTTGTTTGCTTCTATGTTTAGTAATTCTTCCAAAGTCAATCTGCCTAGCCTTTTCCCAACTATGTTAGGGTTTGCTTCCAGTCTAACCGACTACAGCTGAATACCGTATTTTACATGGAGCAACTGTCTATCTGAGCACCACAACCCAGTAACTGGGTAATACGGTATCCCTTGGTAAGACTAGTTGTCAGACTTTCGGGTTTTTAACGACCCGTAACAACAGTCAAAGATCCACGAATGACAGCCGGGACTAACAGCTTAACGCGCCTTCCGAGGCACGGAGGAATCTCGGTATGTTAAGATGGTCACCCATTCACAGACCAACCTCGGCAAGCGTACCTTAACCTGATGGATCGAATCGTGCGGCTGTTATTACTTAGCCACGAACTCCTCTAATCTAATTATTCCAAAGTAAGGTAACATAATCTGTTTTAATTAATTACCTTATGTATGTTTTTCTAACTGTACAAATAAACATTTTATTATTATTAAAAAAAATAGCTTATCGCAGTCAACTGCTGGAGATAGGCCTCTCTGAGGCTGCGTGAAACACCTTGTCCTCCCCTTTCCGCATCCAATCTGTCCTAGCCACCTTTTTAAACTGGCCTTTTCTTTATAACATTCTTATTAAATCTACATAGAACTTAGAACATAATAATTTTGGATGTTCTTTGTTTTAGGTAGGTACGGTACTTAACTTACAAATTAATATACATTAAATTTTACTTTTGCATCCATCAATTAAGTACCTTCAAACAAAATTTCTACGTCAAAAAAAGCAAACATAAGCAAGAAAAAGAATACCAAATGTATTTCAGTCGTGAAAATTATGGCAATTTTCTGGTTGCCGTTGGCCCATACATTTCAAAAACACTTTGAACGCAAAACGGGCACAATGGGAGCAAAACAAAAGGACTCTGGCAATATTTTTCCGCGGCTTTATATCAACAAGTTGGTTTGAATGGCTCCGTATTTTTTAACAATGAAAATGTTCGTATTGAGGTTCGCGCACATTTGGTCGGGCTGCGCGCATCGCAACGCATTGTTAAAATCCTCCATCCTGGGAACGCGAGCCTCACACTGGAGTGGAAACAATTCAAATTCAAAATACGAATCTGTTTGAAACAATTACTGCGTTGCGGTGCGGCCCGCCGCCGCCGCCGCCGCGGCTTCTAATGTGCGTTGACGCATTTTTACAATGCAGTGCTCTGCGGCCCGCCGTGGTTAAAATAGGCGCTTACCTTTACTTGTATGGTTCTATACATAAATTATACACGAATCTTTTCGGATGTTCTCTCGCAGTGCGCTTTGGCAAGCTTCATCTAATTAACCGGACAAATTGGAGAGACTGAAACGCTGAAGCTGGACAAAGAGGTTATGTTAAACAGCACTATGTGTTCATAAAATATGCAAGTTTACATTTTCCGTCGAACAAACAAACGATGAGCCACATAAGTTTGCCTAAACTTGAGATCAAAGTATGTGGCATTGAGATGATATTACTGGTTTGTACAAATTTTGGTTATTAGTGCCCTAATTTCGTTTTGTTTCATAGTTATTGTGATTACTAGAACTAGGTTCCGGGGCTTGGCATAAGAAAAGAGAAGCATAGGCTTAGCAGTGGGTGAAGGCAGGGTGTGAGTGATGATGGTATATTGGCGTGTGCTAGCTGACATATGGCCAATAATTTATCATTTAAATTATTTTTTGTGCTGCATAATGTAAATTATTTTGCATACTATTTATTGTATAGAATTTTTTTTTTCTAACCTGTGCTGATGGGGAGTTTGTTACGCCACTTCTTCTTCCCATCTAAAGGCACTAGGAAGTGGTGAAGGGTGGGCGTTTTGGGGGACTGTCTTATGTAATTTTGACGTTCGAAAAGTGCTACATATTCATTCTATTATTTGACATTATATACTTACGAGTTAATTTCAACTCTTTATTAGTGGCTTTTGTGCACATGATAATTATTCAGATTTATTACAATTGTAATAGCAATCATATAATTGCGTTCAATTAAAATAGGTTTTTATTTTTATTAATTTATATATCTTTTGTATAGATTTTTTTTCTATTTTGAGAATGAGAGAACGCTATAGGCTTACTGGACTGTAATTTTGTTGAACATTTTCTATTTTCTTAAGTACCTAGTACTTATTGAAAGTCCTCCCATACCTAGTCACACTGTTATTTGAAAGCATTGTAAAAGCCAATTATTTTTAAAAGAGTAACAGTGGAGTTTCTTGCCGGCTCTTCTCCATAAGAAACGACCAATTGGAACCGTGCACCTAGCTTCTGACGTTTCATAAGAGCCCATGTAGGTTTATGTGAAAAATTTTTTTTGAATTGAGTTGAATTGCTGATTCTCAGCCTATTTTGAATAAATGACTTTTGAATTTTGTTTTTTATTTTATTTTGTTGATGATGATGATAAAGAATCTTTAACAGGACTTTAGTTCTAGTAAACACAATATTAACGCTCCTGTGCCAGCCTCATCCAGGTTCTACCCGTTTCTTCCAATTTCTATCAATTTTCGAACAATTTCGTCCGCCCATCTCGCCGCCGGACGATCGTCACTTCGTCTTCCAGTCCTTGGATGACACTCGGCCAATGCCTTACTCCACCTGTCATCACTGCGCCTTCCCGGGTGTCTTTCCTGTAGACGCGTAGAATCTAATTAATTTATGTAAATTCTGTAACTGATTTTATAATTCAGTGTTGTTGGATCCCCAGGTTAAAACATAGATGTCTAAGCTAACTAAACATGATATAATTTATTATAGAGTTCTCGGCAAGTGCCATCTCGGAAATTTTATTCTGAGTAAATTAATACATACAGTGTGTACCTACTATACTAAATTAAATAATTACTATACCTAGAAAAAACTATTTTCTTAACTTGGAAGTTGGGACACAGCAGTTTTTGAAAAATCGTAGATTATTTCGAATTTACCATCGTTATTAGTCATAAATTGAGAAAAGCCGAGAGCAAAAACTATTAAAAAGAAAAATAAATCCCACAAAGCGAGTGGAAACAGCGGAAAACATTTAATCTTTTAACAACACAAAAGTTTGGATATTTGTCACTCAATTTCGTCGCAACAGCTGTACGGAATCGAATAAAATCCGCACAAAACTAGAATATATCCGCTGGCGAACTACTTAACAATTTAACGAGAACTTTTGAAGCGAGTGGAGCTAGAGCCGCTGGCGCTAGTAGTTACATTGTAGAAGGTCTTTTCTGTGGACGGATTAATTTGAAATTTTCTCGAGTACCATAACAGCAGTTTTACGCAGAAGTTTGTTCAACGGTTAGGCAATGAATGTTTAATAAGTTTTGGTCTAAACCGTATCGCTTTAAACCAGCTCTCGTTTTACTTTACAAAGTGGCAATGCTGCTAGTCTTTAGGGCACTATTCACAAATTGATAAATTATGATTTTTTCCCTTCTTTTTTATATTATACATGTACATAAATTATATATATTTTTAAACTGTTAGGTTATATATTATCTAAATATCTATTTTACGTACTTAAAATGTTTTCTCTGCATAAGATGACACAGATGCACAGATTCTTGTGTAGGCAATGGTTTTTTTTAGCCTCTAATGTATCCTACTGATTGACAAAAGCCTCCCCTTTTTCTTTTAAACGCCTCCGTCTTGTGCGAGCAAGCAGGTCTTGCAAACATGATCAGATCGTCACGTCTTCCTCGAGGCAATCGTTAAATCCAAAAAATCCGTGACGATAAACACGCAATAAGGAAAATCTAAAGATTAATTATCCAACGTCATAAAGATTCGTAAACTTTGACTGTGCTCGTCACGAATTTGGCGAGCCCCATGATGATCTTAGAAAATTCCGTCGAACACAGACACTTATACTTTTTAAATAAAGCAGACTGCCAGCTCGAAATAATTTTACAAAGTCACAGATAATGTACTCAAAGTTTAGCTTTGAAGACAGCAACATCAAATTAGACTGCCGCTTGATATAATAACATTTTTAGCGCTTCCTTCAACAATTTCTAACTTGGTTTTTTAACTGACTTCAAAAAAGGAGGTGGTCAAATCGATACCCTAGTTCACTATACATTTCCAGTATAAGCTGACCTCGCATTGTACAGAAATCCTATACAATGCGAGATCAGTATAAACTGGAAATGTATAGCTTGATGTGTAGCCGTGTGTACTAATGACATTTAAACCAATTTTACAGGAGAGCAATTCTTATGTTCGCATATGAATATCATAGCAGTGGTTAAAAAAACATTAAGTTCTTATATCATAAAATAGCTTTTTGAGATACTTTATTTGTAATAATTATTTGACAATTTTAAAGTCTTCATGCTGAAAATTGATGTCTTGCTCGCCTCCTCAGTTAATACAAGTGTGCACGTTGAAACTATGAAATCAATGCAGTTACGAAAATAAATACAAAAATTTGTCATAATAGTTTTTAATATCATTGTGACACTTTTTTTATAGAAGGAGAAGGCTTTACGTAACTCTGGTAAGATAAAACGACGCAGAATTTCATTTAGTACACATAGGAATAAAAAAGTAAAAAATTAAAAAATGTAATTACTAGGGTATCGATATGTTCGTCAGGTCCGTCTCATTAAAATTTTATTAACTTTGTTTTGTTAGTTTTTGGGTTAGCTTCGATAGTATGTCTTTAATCCACTTTGAGTATCTTGATGATATTATAATACTTCCTATCACTGTTGTTTACATAGCAAGTAGTGGTATATGAATTTGTGTGGGGTGGGTACCATAACTATTAAAGACACCGCCATTTTTTTCTACTATAAACAATAAAGAGACTATAAAGAGAAAAAAGAAGTCGGTATCTTTGGATCCGTACTTTTTTTTTTGCCACCGACTTCCGAAATTAAAGTTATTTTTCACTTAGTATTTTTTTTTTGGAAGTCTACCTATTGTATTTTTTTTTGTAAGAAAGTTTTTTTTTCCTGTAAAGGTAAAAACAGCCGATCTAGTCTGTAAAAATGTCACCGTGAATATTTAAGTGGAGTTCGCTTGAAGTGAGCTGGCAATAATGTCAAGGTGGAATTTTTACACAATTGATTGGCTGAACCGTCTGTGCTAGACGTGAGCGTGAATCGCCTTCGACTCTGCACTAAAATAAATTTAGGGCCAATAAAACGCCCAATGGCTTTGATTTATTTTTATGATGTCTACCACGAGCGTCATCCATGCTCTTAACACGGGGAGTATCCTGATTGTGATCAGCAAGGAGACTGTTAGCTTTCATTTTTTATATACTTCTCTTAGGCTAGGAATACACGTCCGATTTTTTCATCAGATCGTCGGATCCGACAGTCTGATCCGGCTATCAGAACAATGCAAACTATCCGAATATCGGGTGATCACTGAAAATCAGCGCTTTGCTGTGAATTCCCCATAGCACTGCATCATGCTGAGTGGAAGCCTTCTTGTCACAGTCATGTCGTGCAGCTGCCGACTAATTTCTGTTTTATGCTCGTGATTTATTATGTACTTTTTGTTGTTTTCGTTTACTCTTGTCTTTTATGTATGCACGTGTCTCTGTGACAAATAAACCTGTTTTTCTTTCTTTCTATCGGATCGGACGTGTGTTAAATGTTTAAACAAAATAATGACTCCAACGCCTTCCGATAACCGGATCAGACCATCGGATCCGACTTTCTGATGAAAAAATCGGACGTGTATTATTCCCAGCCTTTTTTTTTTTGGGTGGGAAATCATCAAATAACTTCTCCCGCTCTGGACGGAGCGGGAGGGCGTGTCAGACTCTTACTGACTAAAACCCACCCATGTTCCTTCGGTTGCCCTGTTGCCGGGGGCCACGATCTCCCTTTCGGTTTTCTTCGCAACCCCGGCAGATTATTCCCAGCCTAAGGGCCACATGAAGTTTTTATTTTTGACTACCTCGTTGTTATAGTGGTCGCAAGCGTTACTGCTCAGCATGAGGACATGGGTTCGATTCCCAGGTTGGACAAAGTGTTATTGCTTTTTCCATCCGGAATTCCTCAGTAGCAGCCCGGAATCTGGATTCATAAAATTATAAAACTAATATAGGTACCTATACAAAATATTGTAAAACAATTTAAAAGAGTAACGGTGGAGTTTCTTGTACATTCTTCTGCATACGAAAACTATTTCTACTTAAGACTAGTTTTTTTTTTTTTGTAATCTTTGACGTTCAAAAGTGCCTTTTATGGGCTACTATGGGTTACTTTGACTTTGACTTCGTGCCTGGTTTATAGCAATAAAATAGGGTCGCCCCCTATTACATGGGGCTTAAATATAACTGGCAAAATGTGTGTGTACCATAAGCACACCTTTGCATACCCTTTGAGGTTTACAGGCGTGATGTTATGTTATGTTCGACGGCGCGTGTTATGCGTTGCCAACTAAAAAACAGCACAATTTGCGATCCTAACCCATTTTTGGTGCCTTATAGAAGTATCTTAAAAGAAACGCCCTGTGCATGGGCTCTTAGTATTGCATGCTACATCGATTTTAACGACTGACAAACTCAATGGAGTGGATTTTATTAAACTGTTTGTTTTCTAATGTCCATAGTCTTCTAGATGGGGCCTGTTCAACGACACGAGAACGGTCAATAACAACCAGTCCCTAAAATAATATTGTTTTGTAAAGTTGGTACACACATTTCCCAAAGGAACATAAACAATTTCACGTTTTATTAATTGTTAATAAGCCAGACAAAATGTTTTATGCTGTGTAAAGTTTGCACGTGAAATTGCCCGTACAATTCACAATAGGAATGTTGTTATTCATAAACTATTAAAGTAAGTAATTTTAAAATGGTGTGCACGTTTATTTTTACATAAAACTTTAAGCACCTTTTCCATTTACACATAATTTTTATGAGCGTGTTTAGGAATGCTTCTTTATGCCAACACTTGTACGGAGATGTGCTAAAGAAGCTTTTCAATGGACAAATTGTAAATACAAGCATACAGCTTCTTCAACATAACACATGAGCTGTGTTGAGGCGAAAAAAGAAATGCGTTCTGTTCACGTACACGAGTTTCCAACTTGCACCGGTTTTACGTCAAAGAAGCTTTCGGGCAGACATATTATAGGTATGTACGAGCTAAGTATGCTTCTTTCCCGGGTCGACGGCGCGGTGTGTTTCACGCGCGCCTCAAAGAGATGTCAGTAGAATCGACGGGGTCCGCTAGGGCCGATGCCTGCTGGGGTTGTGAAGAAAACCGAGAGGGAGATCGTGGCCCCCGGCAACAGGGCAACCGAAGGAACACGGGTGGGTTTTAGTCAGTAAGAGTCTGACACGCCCTCCCGCTCCGCCCAGAGCGGGAAAATGATTTCCACACAAAAAAAAAAGTATGCGTCTATTAACACAACACAACACATTAAGAAGCATTTGTAAACACGCCACTATAATAAGGGTAAGTGTAACCTTGCCTTTGTCGCTCTAAAAGACGCTGCAAATATAAATGAACACACCTAGTGACATTAAAACAAATGCAATGTTTGAGCACGAGTCACTGCTCGCGATATTTTCTGTGCACACAGCACAGTGAACACAGCATAGTCAATGGTTATTACTCGAACAGTTATTGCTACTTGCTGTGCCATGTTTGCATTGGTATGCAAAGTGGCATGGAAGAAATGAACTTGAAATAAGTTAACTTATAGAGAAGAATACGAGGGGTATTTCTTGAAGGTTATAGGTTTAAAGATATGCATAGTGGGAGCCAAAATCTCTTGAAGCTCTAATTAACCAGTTCTCAGTCAGAGTCCAATTATGGAAATGCAGTTGGCACCGTTAGCAAAAAGAGTTACGTTCTCGGAGGAACTAACCAATTATTTAGCTCTAAAAAGTATGGAACATAATTATTGAGCCAACAATAGTTCACCATGTCCTCCAAATTGTACTAAAAAAAGAAAATATATGAACCGGGTTTTTAAAACAATTTATAAGAGAACCGCCATGCAACAGGTTTCGAACTCTGAAATAAGTTTGGGCCAAACAAAATTATTACTCGTAAACGTCTAAACGCAACTAATTAAAGAATTGTTAACGTTAGTCACTGCGTTAATTATTCGAAACAAAGAAGGGAACTTGGACAATGCAAATTAAATATACATAACTTTAGGCTGGGAACAAAACATGCCGAACAAATAAGATGTTCCTTAGAAATCTGTTCAAGCCATGATTAAAATTAATTGAGCACAATAAACCGATTCTCTCGGAAAAATAATCGGATTTAAGCACTTCAACTGTATATTACGAATAAAATAAATACCGTAATCTGTGCTTAGGTGCCGGGAATACTTAGCACGTTCATGTGTGATAAATTACTTGGGGAATAAAGAAATGTATCTTTTATTTTTCTGTTTATAAATGTGAGAAAGAAAGCTGAAGGAATAGAATGAATGAAATGTAAGTGAACATCTGAATGAATGAAAAAACGAAGGAGTCTGTAAGCCCATAGGGCTGAACGGTGTGAGGACGTAAAAGACGACTAAGTCGATTGTGATTTAAAAAAACAGTTATAATAAACGTAATATTATGAGCCTAAAAAGTGATTTTATTGGTAGGTACTTGAATCCCAAACACTACATAAATATGGATTTACGCTAATTCACTTAGCAGAAGTTTAAGACAGCAAATATGGGAAAAAGTGATATCATAAGTTTTTAATATGATGTTAACCCTAACAGAGATATTGCGCGCATCAGTAACCACTACCAATACCCTTGTTTCATTATTTATTTTATAGCTTGCGATGTCGATATTATACGGAACATCTCTCCAAGAACTTTCATCTGAACAAAGTTTTACTAAAGCATTCAAGACGTTTGTTAATTTAAGTAGAAAACAGTACCCTAATTGCGTAATACAACGCAATCACAATCTGTTTCGATTTAAAATAGATTGCTTATCCATTGCTTCATAAGTTGAAAAAAATATCTGCTCAACAAAGTAAATAACGCAATGAATTTTTTTGAACTGTCAAAATGAAACAAATTAGGCAAAGTTGTTTATGAAAATAAGTTACGCAATTAGGGTACAGTCTACAAAATAATATATGTATACCAAACTTATATGCTCAGAAAGTCTATCATCATACATAATATATTTGCATCATCAAATATTTTACATGAAGACTGGAAAGTTGTCAGCAAAATTTAACTTAGAAGCCATAAAAATAAATTATTATCCAGGTTTAACATACAACGTTTGCTGACAAACCTTAAATATAATTTACAATTTTACACTAAAATATAATATTACATTATGTACAATTATGTAAAGAAAAAAAATAAGGGAAGAGCTCATTGTGTCCAATGTGTCCAATGAGCTCTGCCCTTTATTTTTTCCTTTTTTTCCATTTGGGCATCAATAAATTTGTCCGCATCGCTGTCAGTGGGAACAGTGCCCAAAAGGCTAGCAGCGTTGACATGTTAGATGGCAATGCTCATTTTTTTACTTAAAAATTGGCCAGCCCTCTGTTCACTTGAAGAGTCGTTTGTCTTGTTCGGTTAAACACGAAGTTATGTTTCATTTTGTTGTTCATTTATATAAGGAGCTCGTGGCTAAGTAATAACAACCGCACAGGTCCACCCTACGCTTGCCGGGGTTGGTCCGTGGATGGGTGACCATCTTTACATACCGAGACTCCTCCGTGCATCGGAAAGCACGCTAAGCCGTTGGTCCCGGCTGTCATTCGTGGATTTTGACAGTCGTTTCAGGTCGCCAGAAGCCCGTAAGTTTGACAACAAATCTTACCAAGGGGGATAACACGATAGTGTTACCCAGTAACGGGGTTGTGGCGGTCAGATAGGCAGTCGTTTCATATAAAATTCGCGTATTCAGCTGCATCCGGTTAGACCGAAAGCCGACCCCAACATAGTTGCGAAAACTCGAACCCACTGAAAATCAAATTAAAAAGCTGTGGCCACCAAAATCGTGTACATCATTATTAGTTTGTAACTAAAATATGAGGCCTATCCAATTCCAGTGCAAATTCTGTGCGCAATTAGGTTGAGACCGATTCCACGCAGCTAGCTAATGACTAATCAAGGACCTAATTAGCAGTAGTGGTCAAATAACGTCCCCATACGACGACAAACAACTTAGGATCATCTTACATGTCCGTCCGAAAACATTCACTAATGGGCCTAATAATCAATGTAACAGTCTCTAGTTAATAGGGACCTATACTGACACTGAAATAAACGTAGGTAGGGCCTGTGGAATTTTGGATAAACATAGAAATATAAGCAGTGGTGGCCCAGTGGTGGTCGTGGGTTCGAACCCAGGCAGGCATTTCATTTTGTGTAAATAATTTCACCACCACTGTTCTCAAAACTGTGAAGGAAAACATTTTGAGGAAACTGGCATGACCTAGAACCAAAAATTTGAAGACATGTGACATCTACCAACCCACACTGGGCCCGCTTGGAAGATTACAGCCCAGTCCCTCTCGAAAAGAGGAGGCCTGTGTCCCAGCAGTGGGAACATTATAAGCTGATTGTGATAGAAATACAAAACTTATATCTAAGTGAATAAGTGTACCGTATTGCTCAAATACTAGCTGCTGTATTATTCTGGGGAGTGTTGCACTGATACCATTTTATTCACAGACTCATAAATTTAGCTGTCCGCAAAGCAGACATTAATATAACATTCAACGCTGAATTCAAAGTCCGTATTGTATGAATATCAGAATAATCCATATTGATTTGAATTTCGATCATTCTCTCGTAACAAATTCCTCCCAGACCCATGTTGGAAATGATAACACCTGAAGAATTGGTCACGTATTTATTTACGTGCAGCGAAGGGTGCATCCGTCAAACACGAAATATTTTATATATATTATTAACTTTTGTCCGCGACTTCGTCTGCGTGAAATTTCTAGTTTTAACATAAATATCCCATGGAGCTCGGCCATACTGTAGTTTCCTATTATAGTGAAAGAATTTTCGGAATTGGATTACTACTGAATTATTCGTCCGGATATTACTACCTATATACAAACTCACCCCTCTTTATAATATTAAATATTAGTAGGTACCTATTAGTTTATATTGATTGCCATTCTTGCTTATGAGTATTAATTATTAGCTTTTGCCTGGGCTTCGCGCGCGCGGAAGTTGGAAATTTAATCCCACAGAAACGTTCTACAAGGATAAAAGGTATCCTATGTAGGGTTGCTGGATGTTGCTGTCCGGTTTTAGCTGGATATGTCCCTGCTTTTTTTGTATTTACAATCATATACGGCCAAATGTATATAAACTGACCTGCCGGGCTTTTGTTAGGTTAGGTGTTGGTCTACCCCGTTCCACCGAAAGATGCCAAACAAAAGCGCGTGAGCGACTCACACGGACACGCATAATTCGCGATAGTAGGAAAAAATTTAATTCATAATTAACATACCTAATTAAAAGTACAGTAAGTCTCAAATGAATAACAATGATAAATACAAAAATAGAAGATTTTTTTTTTTCTTTTGGACCGTTGTGTCAGGCTTTCAGAGCAAAATGTCCGGCTAAATATGAATCCGTGTCCGGCTTTCAAATCTTTGGGGCTGGCAACCCTAATCCTATATCCTTATCCTTTCAGCCGTTTTAGTGTGAAAGCGTAACAAACAAGCAAACTCACTTTGGCATTTATAATATTGGTTAGAATTAGGATTATTACCTACTGGAACAAATAAAATTTTCTTTCTTCTAGTAAGTAATTACACACTTTTTATGTAAAAGCCAGTTCGCACTTCATTATTGCAAGTGATTAGCAAAGCACTGATCGTAACCAGTCCTTCATGCGCTTAGCATAATGTTCTTGTTACAGTTTACCTTGTACTAATTAAATTGTAAATTGGCCGTGAGCATTTATTTACTTACATACTTTACGGTAAGTTTATAACCTGGATTACACATAGGATACTTTTTATCCCGATATTCTCACGGGATCGAGACTTATTCGGGTGAAACTGCGGGGTGCTGCTAGTTACCTAATAAAAATAATCGCTGTCAGCTTTATGGGCTGTCTGCCTAATCTTTTCTTTTCTTAGTATGAAATTGCGATTATCTCCTTATATCGAAAGCGCTTTGCTGAGCATGAGGTTCTGGGTTTCATTCCCGGGTTGGGCAAAGTGTTTCTGGGTTTATACATCTGGGATTTCTCAGTAGCAGCCCGGATTTCGGATTTGTGCCCGGTTGTTGGCTATAGGCTCTCCCCCTGTTAGCTGAGACTTAAACACAACTGGTGAAATTAAACAGAGTTGGACCTATAGTACACCCACATAGAACCCTTCGGGGAATACAGGCTTGATGTTAGGTTATGCCATTAACTATCAAACATTCATGAAGGTTAGATGAGAAAGTCATCTTAGTTTAAACCTCTGCAGTACTTAGGTACACGGCAATCGAATGTGACACAATATTCTGAAATCTAAACCAACCATGACATTGCCACGTCTATGCGAAGCTTAACTTTGTTTCAAGACAGGGTGTTGCTCGCTAGTTAGGTAGCCCAAACCAATTTCACTTCATTAATTATGTCGGCTTTCCGGTTTACTCAAAGCTGGGGAGGTATAATTGGATCTTAGAAATCAGGAAATGTGGTTGTAGGAATATAGTGCTATCGATGAGCTCCTGGTAATTTGTAGTTTCCAAGTCATACCTACGTGGCACAAGAATTATTAGTGCACTGGCAAATATCTAGAATACGTCGCACGATGATGACAGATTTCATTGGTTCTCCGTGAATTTAATCTACTATAATATTCCTGACCTCAAGAGAACACTAAGAAAATAATGATATGGTCAGAAATTGATATAAAGATGACTCCATAATATTATGAGACGGTATTTACCATGAACGACTACAGGCCGACTGAAGACTCCTATCCATACTAATATTGACATCTGAGTATGGAAAGTGTAATGTGAAAAAGTGAACATTGTTGTATTAAGTGGTACTAGTAAATAAAAACCGAAAACAAATGAAAGAAAAATGCTTACTCTGTCTGTCTGTTAAGTACCCTTTCACGCATTAACGGATGAATGGATTTCAATGAAATTTGGCACACAGGTAGACCACAACCTAGGTTACGATAAAAAATATATTTTATCCAGATAGTACGTTCCTGTTGGATAATTTCTGACCTCTACGCGGGTGAAACCGTGGGCAAAATCTCGTTGAATTATAAAAGAATTGGCAACTCAGCACACACATAACTCTCTAGATTTTTTAATGAAGTTAGCCGAACACGAAGTTTTTCCTTTTCGGCTATCTACACCGTAACCTGTAAATTACAAGTTCCTTGTACCTAAAAGTTTGAGACAGTTCCTACAAAATTGCCAGAATTGTCGTAGTCATCGGCACAGCGTCGCCAAAAGTTTGATTATGTGAACTAATGAGCCCCGAAGTTACCGCGGCACGTACTTTATAGACTCACGTAGTTACGGTACTTTACCCCTCGCGGAATTTAAATAAAATTGTTCTCGCAGCCGAACATTTGGAAATTTTCCTATAATTTTGTAACCAAGAAAACAAGATAGCGGTCACTCAGGTGGGTTGGAGTCTAATGTGATAGACCCTGTGGTGATGATAATATGTATTTCTGTAAATTAGTTCAAAAAAACACTTTTTATCCACAACGGGGAAGCTCTTGGCCTGCATCTCTTCTGATGGTAAGTAATGATCAGGCCGAAGGTGGAAGCGAGTTTCACCCGGAATTCTCAACCACAGGAACTGGCTATCGTAAGATAGAGGTAACTAACTGCCGAAACACAACAATGCTAACATTGTTGTTATGGCGGCAGACTTAGAACAAACCCTACCACAAACCAAACCGAGCAGAAAATTGTACCGCAACTGGGAATCGAACCCGGGACGAAGTTCTGGATCTAACCACTGAAAAATAAATTCTTTTATAAAACTAGATAAGTTCGGTGTTTCCTATCCGACTACTCTGGAAAGAAAAACCGAAACAAATTCAGAGGTCAGTCTCCTTTAAAGTCCAGACATAATCTTGGTCAGGCCGTATAAGGACCATGCAGTGTCTAAGATGGTATTTCGAGACAAATTCCACACAGCTTTAAGTGAACCTGTCCAGCCAGTGAAGATGCAAATTATCTTCGCTGAGTTTTGCAAACGCATCGTGCCCACATTACCCAACGCATATAAAATTTCTTTGGCCAAAAATAAAATGTAACATAAGAATTAGTAATAATAAAATGCTACCATAACTTCTTTAAGTCTAACTTCCCAATAAAACACTTTTATTGCCTTATTTCCTCCTTATTCCAATCTATTTACGCGAGCCATCTTTCCATGCAGGGCCGCCAACCGTAATCGGATTTGCGCGGAGTCCGTTCAGGTAGTGCCAACATTACCGCTAACTGCTAAGCAACAACGTCTCTTGAAGTTAGAAGCTTCAGTGTACGCGAACGAGCAACAGGTGTCTCACGTCCTTAGTACTAGGAAATATAGATAGAAGTTTATTAGGAAACACTAGGGTTTATGAAAAAAAGGATGTTTCTTGGGAAGATACAATATATTAATTTATTGGGAAATACTAAGTGATAGAAAGGTTTACGTATCTTAAGATTAACCATATGCGAGGGCAATTTTCAATTTTTGTTTCTACACTTCTAGCAAAGCACTCCTATAACCTGCGTAATGTTTCCCTCATTAAAGAAATCGTTCAAAAACATGATTTTAATCATGTGCGGATGACAGGTTAATACTATCAAATATATCCCCAGTTATTTTCAAATGTATTGATGAAAAGATGACCATCACAACGTGGGACGATCGACAGCATTCACCCGTGTATCTTTGAATCCACAAAGACACCCACATTTACAGTAACACACGTTCCTACCTACGTAAAGTCTTACCTTACCGAGTAAACAGAGTAACAAGAAAAACAAACACGGACCGGTCTGTTACCGTTTGATCTGACGTTTTATACTAACGTATCGGTCTAGAAATGCACCAGAAACGGTATAAAAGTTAAGTAAACTCCCTTTGACTAACTCAAACACTTACTGGGCTACTGGAAAACCTAGTATTTTTCTATAGTTCCGTGGAAATATTATGGAACAATAAGCTTCTGTTCTCACGGGCGTCAAAAATATCGCGGCAGGATTTTATCGCGCACTGGATTTTCAACTCTCGGTGTTAAGCCGAGCATTGAGAATTCAACAGAGTGTATTCCAGTGTGTAGTGTGTTGGATTTTCAACTGTCAGCGCCGACCAGAACGTTCCAGTACGCAAAAAAAAATCACCGCGAGAAAAAATCGTCCGTACGAAACCGGGCCATGTATAAAAGGTACTTTATCACTTTACCACAGAACTGCATTTGTTCAAGTTTATTTTCTCCCCCTGTTTTTTAAAGTCTAAGATTTTCTCTACTTTAATTTACCTTCTTCAATTACGGCTTAAAGCGTTTCGCAGCGGCTTCATTAACATTGTTGCTGAGCTATTTACGGCAATTTGTTTGTATGCTAAATAGAAAATAACTGATAGATAATGACTTCGTTGTGTCACTTGATATTTTCACGGAGGACGCCACAATTATTTCTTCACGCCAAAATAATTTAAACAAAATAAACGAGTTTTGCTAAAAACAAGATTCATTATGGCTTTATCTTTGAAACATAAAGACCTGTTGTGATAGATATTTAGGTTTTACTAATGTTCATTATTGTCCAATTACTTTCTGGAGCGACAAGCAATTTACCACAAGAGACAGTCGTTAGGTATTACCGACGAAATATTGCCAAGATCCTTTCTATTTCTGAAATTAGGTGTAATTATTTCATCATTAATATCAAATAATGAATAACACAGAAAAAGTACGTCACCAAAAGTCATCTGTCAGATTCATTTTCAACGTAATGCTACTTCATAAAGCCATTAATTAAATAAATTATGACCCATTTAGTCGTATGACCATTATTTAATGCTTAGTTCTGTATTGGACATCAACGTGCTTTGAAAATCCATGGATTTCGGACTCGTTTCGTCTATCACCTAAAAGCATTCAATATTATATTGTTATACAAGGGTCGTAAAGAATCAATTCCCATACGAGGTATTTAGACCAGGAATTGATTCCTTTCACCCGTGTTAAACACTCTACTTTTCATTTCGAATTTAAGGATATATATATTATTTTTAATTTTCTCAAATAATAATTGATAATAATAACATGAGTTTTCTAGTACCTATTATTCTTTTTAAAATTTTAAATATGGCACACCGCGTCACCGCCGCGAGTCGTCCCACTGGTAGGTACTTTTTTTCTGCAGTGAAAACTTCTTTAGGCGCGATATATTTTTGAGATGGGACTAAACCATTGATTTCGCGACACCGTGATGACACCAGTTTTTGACCATTTAAAAGACATCAACGCGTTGATTACTGTGGTGCGTAGAGTAAAAGACATCAACTCTTTTATTAATCCGATTTGTGCCGATTTGTTTTCAAGTTTTCACTTCTGTCGGTACTCCCGGAGTGCCACTATTTTTTTTTTTTAATTCACACTGGCTGTTTATACACTGACAAGACCGCAGCATATTTTTTTATCGATACTTTCCTATAGGGGGGTATTACACTATCATATCTGTGATCATAGATCTTTGATCAAAGATATAATTAAATTGTAAAATAGACATATTATGAGAAATTAGTAGATATGATATGTAGATATTATATAATATGATAGTGTAATAACCCCCTAAGGGGAAACCTATAACAAATTTTTATTTAACAATTTAATTATATCTTTAATCAAAGATGTATGATCATAGATATTATAGTGTAATACACCCCTTAGTAAAAATTTTCGTAGCCGACTACCTAAGCAAATTTAGTTCTATTTTTAAATTAATTCCCGCCCTAGAAAGGAAAGCAATTACTATAAGTCTTTCCCGCCCAAGGGTGGGAAGCAGCGTCTTTCACCCGCTACTCTGATCAAACAAACACTACTTTCCGAGAATGAGAAATGAAAACTTTATTTTTTATTTTTTACCTGTCTGCGCTTCCACCTTTCGCGAGCCCGCGCGTCCTACTTCGATTTTTGACGGAACCTATCCAGCTATCAAAATTTTATTTAATGTAAATCCTATACTATTAAATGAGCAATTTTTGTATGTACTCGTATATTTTTTTTCTACATATATTTTTGTTTTCAATATATGTTTGTAATACAGATGTATGTGTTTCTAATTCCCGCCAGTGAGTGATCGATAATTTAACCTAAACAAGTTTTGTTTACACTTTCGTCTGATACTTTTGGAACAGACTATAAGAATTTCCATTGTTTGTTCCCAAACGAGTGCAATCAACGCATAATGATCCAGTTAGAATGAATGGAACGAAGACGTTTAATGTAATATCATGTTTTCGTGAAACACCCTATTAGGGAGGTATGAAGACCTCCGCACGTTATTACGTCGTGTTGATAACTGCCTTACTAATAGGAGCATTTGCTTAATTGTAGGTTGTTGTGAATCGGCTCTGCTACATTAGAGAGCAACGTCAAAAGTCAAAGTTATTTATCCTTTACTATTAAACGAGCAATATTTGTATGTACCTATATAATTATATATATTTGTACCAGGGATGTCAAGGAGCTTCGTAACCGTAACCGAAAGTACCGGATATCCGAAATAAAAATCTATCCGTAACCGCAACCGAATCTGATATAAAGGTTTCGGATAATTTCGGATAGGGGCGGAGTCTAATCAGATACGTTATGACAGGTTTTTTTGCCCGGCCGAGTCGACACACTAGCCGCGCGCGTCACTTGCATGTTTTACTTTTACTATTTTGTAAAAATCTAATATCCGTAACCGAAATCGAAATAATTTTGGATCTGTAACCGTATCCGAAACCGGCATAATATTAATTCTATATACGTATCCCTATCCAGATCCGAAATTTCATATCCATAACATCCCTAATTTGTACCTACTCACGTTCTCGAAATCGGTACTAACGATTTCGATGAAAGTTTCAATATGGGGTTTATGGGGCGAAAAATCTATCTAGCTAGGTCTCATATCTGGGAAAATTTGTTTGCACCCGAGCAGAGCTCGATCACCCAAAGTTTAGAACAAGATAGAGTCTGTCTAATGAAAGCTGAGAATGTTTTTTTCACATTTTCATAAACTGACAACACTGCTGCAAATGTCACTTGTTGTCAGTTATTGTTTTTAAAACTTCTTACGAAAACAAATTTGTGTATATTTTGTCGTATTTCAAGTAAAACAATGCCTAAAACTTTAAGAAACAGTGCGAGACAGTTGTTATAGACTATGATAAATAATCACAACTGAGTCAAAAGCGAACGCGAGGATGCATTTACCGAAAAAGTACAATTGTTTACAATAATTTAGAAAATTACTGGGAAGCTGTTGAATTAGTTTTGATACTTAGTAAACAGGATTTATATTTATTAGACCTGGTCCATCAATATAACAGTTTTAAATGTGGAATCATAACTGAATATAGCGATGAGAAATCGCGTGACATCAAAATAAAAATCTGTGTTATTATTTATGTAATCCATTTTTACATCCTAAGTTTTGTAAATACACAGTAATTTATTAAACATAAAATATACATAGAATCAGGATATTTATCAAAGATAAAAAAAATATGACCAACATATTGAACATTATGATTATACCTTATGATCATAAAAGCTTATCTATACAGTTTTTTGCTTTATGCTTTCCTATTAATCCACAAAAAATAAAAATAAATATTCTCCATTTAAGTATTCAAGTATCAAAAACGTTTTTTCATAGTTGATCCGGGGATACCCGACGTATTTAATAATTCGCCACTCTTTTTCACTCTCAGCTTTCAATAAAGAAAAAGAAGAGAAGGAAATAAAATACATTTATTTAGCACAGACTAAAAGCACACGATATAATTAACAGCAGATAAAAAAATAAAATTAAAAATGTGTATAGTGCGATGTAAGAAGTTAGCAGGGGCAATAAACAGACTCTAATGAATAATGACATGACATTATTGACATTAGAATAATGATCATGGTAGCTTGGAATTAGTAAGTACTTACTATCATGGCCGTATGGAATTAGTAGCTACTAACCTATACTATTAAATGAGCATTCTCTATTTTCATCAGAGCATAGCTCGGTCGCCCAGATACCATAATATTAACAAGCCAACTAATTCTGAACAATCAGTTGATAATGATCAACAACTGTTACTTGAATACATCATTGCTCCTTGCCCCGTAATCAATCGATCAAATATTGATTGATAGCTAACCCCTCTTAGTTATAATAATATGCAATCGATATCAATCAGATATCAAGATTGATCTGATCAATCGGTTACTAACCTGTTCTTTAACTATCGTGTATTTTGTATTTAAGTTTGAGTTAACTGTATTGCTTTGTTGTTGAGGAGCTCGTGGCTAAGTAATAACGTAGTTTAGCTACGCTTGCCGGGGTTGGTCCGTGGATGGGTGAACATTTCTACATACTGAGACTCTTCTGTGCCTCAGAAAGCACGTTAAGCCCTTGGTCCCGGCTGTCATTCATGGATCTTTGACTGTTGTTACGGGATGTCACAAGCCCGAAAGTCTGACAACCAGTCTTACCAAGGGGTATCGTATTACCCAGTTATTCGATTGTGGAGGTCAGATAGGCATCCGGTTAGACTGGAAGCCAACCCCAACATAGATGGGAAAAGGCTAGGCAGATTGATTGCTCTGTGATTGATCTCTCCACATATGGAAACCTTCATTCTAAAAATGAATAAAGATAACACAAGAACAAAAATTTACAACATAACTACCTAACATTACACCCGTTTTCCCCAGGTAGGTACACCCCTGCCTAACCCAGGCAGAGGTGTACCTATACCACACCCACATTTCGCCAGTTATGTTTAAGTCCCATGTAATAGGGGGCGAGCCTATTGCCATCAATAAGCAGAAATCCAGATTCCGAGCTGCAACATTTAATTCCTGATGGAAAAAGCTAATAACACTTTGCCTGATCTGGAAATTGAACCCAGGACCTCATGATCAGCAGTATCGCTTGCGACCAGCGAAGCAATCAAGAATTTATTTCAAATTAAGGAACTAAGGAACTCCTCCGCAACGCTGTCTTCCTGGTGACGCATCCAGAAAACTACCAGCATCAATTATCAAGCTTTCCTTCTATTAAGATACAAGATCGTTTCTTAGTACTCTACCTGGCAAATAATTTCCAAAGATCCCATGTTAAAACCCTTTTAAGGCTGGTTTCATAGCTGTCCGGGAGACCCGTACGGGCCGCTCGTACGGGCTTCCGGAATGGAGACACACGTGAGGCGCTAGAACATTGTTTCACAGCGACGCGGATTGGTCCGTATGCGAGCCCGTACAACGCTAGCAACCGTATCGTACTAACAACTCCCTCGTTCCAGAGCACTGCGGGCGGCCCGTGCGGATCTCCCGGACAGCTGTGAAGCCAGCCTAAGAAAATTGAAAACAATGAATGCAAGATAATCCAGCGTAGTTATTAATTAGTTGTCTGTGCTCATAAAGTTATTATCTTATTTGATATTTATGAAGTTGAACCTATTCAAACTTCATTCATTTATCCTGACCAATCTCCTGTTTTCCTAGTAACTTGTAAGCTAGTAAATGTGTCGTTTACTGGTTTACCGACAACCTGGTTACAACCACATTGCGGTCTCATACCACTCACAGTTATAATTTCTAGGACAGCTCTTAGTTATCATGTGATTCTGGTTTAGTATAGGGCCGTCTTGGTAAAGATTATTATTACATCAGCATCATTATCAAAGTGATGGTATTTTGACACTATGACAGAGGTCTCGGTCGCCATATTTGTTGAACGCCAAGTACGGGGTGTACTTGGCGTTCAACAAATATGGCGACCTCAAAATAAATTTTCTTAAAACGTTGTATAAAATCGAGTGCAATTTTGTTTCGGTTTAGAGAAAAAAATTCATACAACTGAACCTTACTTTCAATAGCACAAACTGCGTGATTCTTGGAATCGAGTTATAGCTCAAGAGCGAGTATTTTAGGGCATTCTATAATACAATATCAGTTTCCATATTTTAAAATTTGGTCCAATTTTATAATAGGAATATTTTAGCGTTAAACGAATTTAACACTTTGAGGGACACAAAAGCCGGGTCCGCTGCGCCATGTTTTCGTATTTTATAAACATCAAAAACGAACCGATTTTGTATGTGATTTTTGTTAAACCACGCCCCCAAATCGGTTCGTGTTCGAAGTTTGATGTTTATAAAACACGAAAACATGGCATTGTTTATTTATATACGATGTTTTTTATTTTTAAAACTTCTATTGTGTCTCGTTCAATTTCCTTGAATGCGTTAGAACATTGTTCTGTTTCTGACAATTGTTTGAGGATGACAGGGACAGAATGATGTTTTAAATATATTTAAATATTGATGGATTATAAAATATGGATTTAGTGCGGAACCTTTATCAAAGTCAGTATAAAAAACGTCAGCTTAATGAATAGCATCAACAGACACAATTAAAAGTTCTGCAAAGAGAACCAGTACCCTAATTGCGTAATACAACACAACCACAATCTGTTTTGATTTGAAACAGATTGATAATCTATTGCTTCATAAGTTGGAAAATAAAATCTGCTCAACAACGTAAATAACGCAATGAATGTTGTTGAACTGTCAAAATGAAACAAATTAGGCAAAATTGTTTACGAAAATAAGTTACGCAATTAGGGTACAGATAAGTAGTTATGAGGATTGTTATCCAACAAATCTGTGCTGATGGTCGCTAATGAATAGCTTTAATAGATGGTTTCGATGGTAAAATCGGACTTTTCTGTAAAAAGTTATATGTGGCCATACATAAAAACAAAAATAAATATACACGCTTCGACTTGAGAACCTCCTCCTGTTTTCGTCGGCCAAAAATACCAACCTCCTGGCAGATTACCACACTGGGACGTCTAGCGTGGCAAGAAAAGACAGGCGACGAGATAGCTTCAAGGCATATTCACAATTTAAAAAACAGTGGTACTCCGGGAGTACCGACAGAAGTGAAAACTTGAAAAGAAATCGGCACCGTGGTAATAAACGCGTTGATGTCTTTTTAATACTCAAAATCCGGTGTCATCACGGTGTCGCAAAATCAATGGTTAAGTCCCATCTCAAAAATGCCCAACGCGCCTAAAGAAATTTTCACTTCAAAAAAGATACAAGGAAGGCACGACCACATTCTTATTCCATTTAACCCCATAACTTACGAACTTACTGACGCAATTCTGAGTGTAGTAGAACATATCAAACGCTAACTACAATACAGTGAGCAGCTCGAAGTTTCACGGACAGCGGTTAGGAACTGCCCACATCCACGGAGAAAGTCAATAGGGCCACAGGGAGCAACTGACTTTAATAAACTGCTCTTCGTATATTTACTTGTGTTAGTTTGTTACGCTCATGTTACCGTATGAAATTGTTTGTGAACAATTTCGTGTGACACGGTTTTAGAAATTGGTTTATGGTTGATTAAAATTGGGATAGTGAAAGATAGGAGTGAGTTGGTTAAAAATGAAGAAAAAGAGCTCATTCTGGTAATTAATCATGGATGGGATGGCATAAGTGAGCAAAAGTGGCTTAGTTTTGAACTTGAAACCGCTTCTAAAAGTTGTGGGTATTAATTAGCATAATTAATTTCGTAACTGACTATCAAATTTGTTAATTAAATTTAAAAAATACAATAAATATCGACCTACTCGTAATTAATAGCCTTCGCACCAACTCTTTCACTCAGCAACGGACTCTGACCTATGGAATGTTTATTGTTTAATTGCTTTTACTGAATTATGAAATAAGTTGAACCGTAAAAACAGTTTCAGTTTCAGGATTTGGTCTGACTATAAACTTATAAATAATATTTAATATACAGTATGTTAATTAACGAAAGGCGTTCCCGTTTACCCGCAACAGTATAGCATCCATACATGCTAAAAAAAATATTACCATTCAAAAACAAAATGTTTTTATATTTTTTTTATGATAAAATATTCACAAAAAATATTAAATTGGTACACGCGCATTTGTATTTCAATGTGGAAGTATGGCAATGTCGCAACAAACTTATGAATGACGACTCGCGTGTGCGGCGACCTATTGATGCGCCTAGCCCCGCCCCCGCTCTCCAATATCCACCTTATTTTATTCGGAACTAAAAATAGCGGCGTTGCCGGTTTGGGCAGCGCGAATACGCTAGGTACTTTACCGCGCTACTATTTTGATTTTAAACAGGACGTTTCAAATTTATTTTCATTTTTTTTATTTTTTTATTAGGTTTTTTTATACTTATTTTTCTATGCTGATATTTTTATTTCAATGTATTAATGATATAGATTAACACGTTTAAGGGAACGCCCTCTGTTATTTAACATACTGTATAATATTCAATATCTGAATGAAATGAATTTTTATTTTTGGTAGTTTTCTAAAAATGAAACCGATTATCGCCCCGATAGATCGATTTATTGCCCCCGAAACCCCTGCTTACAAAATTTCATGAAAATCGTTGGAGCCGTTTCCGAGATTCAGATTATATGTATATATACACATATACAAGAATTGCTCGTTTTAAGGATAATAAAAAAATAAGTTAACAATACTGCCTCGTTGGTCTAGTAGTCGCAAAACGCTACTGCTGAGTATGAGGTCCTGGGTTCGATTCCCGGGTCGGGCAAGGTGTTATTGGGTTTTTCCATCTGGAATTTCTCAGTAGCAGCCTGGAGTCTGGATTTGTGCCCGGTTGATTGCCATCAACCGGGCACAAATCCAGACTCCAATAGGACTCAAATAGGCTCGCCCCCTATTACATGGGACTTAAACACAAGTGGCGAAATGTGGGTGTACTATAGGTACACCTCTGCCTAACCCTTCGGGGAATACAGGCATGATGTTATGTTATATGTTAAGTTGGATTATTTTAATAATTATATTTATTTAATATTTTTATAAAAATATTAAAAAATTTAAACAAGTTATTTTATAAGTGGAATAAAGCAAATAATAAGAGATAATTGATAGAATTAAACCTAAAAACTGCTCTCATTTACCCGATTTTTTAGATCTAGCCATACTCCAGCGTATTTGTAAATATAAGCCGCTTATGAGAGCGGAATAATATGGACATGGTCTGAAATAAAGGATTTATTTATTATTATTATAATAATCCCAGTTATTTGTACTATTATGTGCTTTAATTAGCACATATTATATTGAACTAATTATATTTTATATTTGAGTTCAGAATTTCAGGAATTTGGTTGCGTTTCGTTTGATTATGAGATTACACGTGAGTCGCTAATTTTATAAAAAAATATCCTGGGGACAATTGAACCTGTACCTATGTACCTTTGAAAGACGAAAAGGTATTCATAGGTAGGCGTGAAGATCACATTTTGATAAAGGCACTAGCAGAGAGGCGCGGCGCGACAGCTCGATGCGACTTTTGTTGAAAAATTAATATGCAAACTTCATGGCGCGTTGCAGTTGTCTGCAGGAGCCTTAATGCTTAACTGGAACACTAACACATTATAAATATAGACAGTACAGAAACTATGTAGAAAATGTTCGAAACGGCACACTCACACAGACGCGCTCATTAACAAGACCCTAAATCAAAAATCAAATCAAATCATATCAATTTACATAGGTTTTACGATAGATGGATCTTAAGAACTAAATAGTGCGCTATGTCTTGTCAATTTTGACATACAAATATTTTTAGAGGAAACATGCGTAGTCAATTATCAACTATAAAAGAAAAAAAAGAAAAATTAACATAATGAAAAAACGATTGCCACGGTGCTGTCAGTTGCGGGTGCCGTGTCGAGACGAGTGGTCACCACTATTATTTTTTTAACCCATTCGATGCCACCTTTTTTTCAAAGTTGTTTACCAGGTGCCACCAGTTTTTATTATGTTTTATGGTAGGAAATGGATTACTAATGATGTATTTAGATTTTTTTTAAATAAATATTGTTGATAAATACGAAAAAAAACACCAAACGCATATGGTGCGCGGGTGGCACATGGTGAAAAAAGTTTTTCGAGAGATCCGAGAACGCACTTTTGAGAGTATATAGTGGATGGCTTTATGCACGACTGGTAAACATGAACCAATAATTAAATTGTTAGGGTGTAGGGTAGGTGACAGAAATAAAAATACTCATATAAGATCAAAGCAGTCTTTAATTCTCCTTTTTCATAATTATATTATAAGTACGTATTTTCATAATAATTATTATAGTAAAATGAAAAATATTTATTTAGCAAATACAGAAAATATTTATGCCAAGAGCTTCAACATAGTTATGTAAAACAGTATCTAAAAAAAATCTAAAAGATTAAGTAATGTAGGTATTCTAGCAGAATACATTATACAAGATTTTAGTAAATGATTTGTTATAATTAAATAAAGACAAAAACGCATTTACATATATATGTCGCAATATGATAGATAAAGTCGTAATATAGTTATATCGCTAGGGATATAATAGTTATACGAAAGCCATTCATTACTATCTCACTAGGAATATAAGTATAATACGGTTCAAGTTTACTGATATAATTGTATTACTTAAGTTTAGTGAAATAATTGTAGGAGTGTAGTTAGAATTCAAAAAAATACTGAGCAATATGGGATTAAAGAAAATTCACGCAACAAGTACCACGTTTTTCACAAATAGTAACTTTTCCCAATTGTATCGTTAATGCTTATGTACAAAATTCAATTGTTTTTATTACTAATTGTAATTACTTTAATAAGTTTTATTGCAACAAAGTGTTGTAACTGATTGCAGGTTACAATAAGTGATTTAGTAATTAAAACAAAAACCAATATATTGTTTTATTTGATTCCAGTCAGATAAATGTACCTATTACCAGATTGCGAGCATAAGGTAGTAATGAATCGCTTTCGTATAACTATGTTACGATATATAATTATATCCCTAAGCATATAACTATATTACCGGTTTATCTATCATATTGCGAAATATATGTTATGTATTTCTGTAATGCCCATATACCTACTTATATAATATGTGTCATAATTATGTGTGTGTGTAAATATATATTTCGTAGTAAGATGGTTGAAGCCGTGATATAGTTGTATCCCTTATGATATAGCTGATATAGCATACCGTAATACAGTCATATGAACTCGGCTCATACCTGTCTTACTAGGAATATCACTTCGTGCACTATGTATATTTGTGGTATAACCTAAAACAATCAACAATACAAAATCCAGGCTGCTGAGGGCAATTTGGACAGAAGAATGGTGTATCTTTACGTATTTTATTGACTTCCCAGCAATATTTGCATCTTCTGCGCATTGATTTTCCTTTCCGTGGGCAAGGCTGAATTATATGAACAGTACTAAGTATAACCCCTTCTTCTGAGACCTCTCCCGTATTTTGGACCTTAGACTCGGGAAGTAAATTTTCTATAACTGATTGCCTGAATTCGTAGTAACTTAGTTTTTTGCCAGAAAACAAATTAGATAAGGTAAATGAATTGTACATCATTTGTTGGAACAGGTGGATTCCCAATTTTATGTACCACCGGATAGACTTATGTTCGCAGCAATAGTACGCTATCATTTGATCTTGGTGATCAATACCACCCATGTTACGATTATATTCTACAACCATTTTAGGCTTTGAGACCTCTGTATTTCTTCTTGTAGTGGTAGTAATCATTTGCGTATTAAATTGTGATGATATCATAGTGACGTCTCTGTTATCCCGCCATTTCATGACACAAACACCATTTTGGTTGTACTGCGAGACACATTCGCCTTTCTTTAACTTTTTAGTAGTAATGTCCTTTGGGTTTTTTTTTTCGATTTAATCGTAATGTTCCCGTGCAGTAAGTATTTTCAGATAATAATTTTTCTGTCAGATCAACAGAATTATAAAAGTTGTCCATAAAAACAGAGTAGCCTTTATTCAAAAAATCATGTAATAGCTGTAAAACTACTTTTGAGGAATGATTCACGCCACCTACAATTGGGTCTCCTGTGCCGGCATACACTATTTGTTTTAGTATAATTCCGTTTGCATCAGTCAAAATATATAATTTTATACCATATTTATGGCTTTTATTCTTTATGTATTGTCTGAATATTAGTCGACCGCGCCACAATACAAGGGACTCATCAATACATAAATTCTGTACAGGGTTGTATATTTCTGTCATCCTATTATTGAAAAACATAACCAAAGGTGAAATTTTCGCTAATCTGTTATCGTCTGATTCTAAATTTTCAAAGTGCATTGCTCTTAGAATTAGTAAAAAACGATTTCGACTCATGTGCTCACAAAAACAGGTCAGGTTAAATAAGTCTGTGCTTCTTCCAGTAATCTTGTATTCTATTTAATTTTATTGTACCCATATGGAAAAGTAGCCCCAAAAATATTTTGAATTCTGAAACTGTTACATTTTTCCAGTAGTGTATTCGACTTCCGGGTAAACTTTTTGCAAGGATATTGCTTGCATTACGATTGGTTTTATCAATGATGTCCTGAATTACGTAATCTGTCATAATTAAATTAAAAAAGTTGATCGGTTCAATTGCTTCTAGTTGTACATTTAACCCCATTGGGTTTCCTATAAAAGCAATACCTTTTATGTGGGATGTTTGGTCCGACCAATTTAAACACTCACCATCACTAGTTGGAGGTGCGAAGGTTTCAGTTGGTATCATATTATCATCATCTGAATCAGAATCATCAAAATTGTTAAGAAAGTTTTCATCTAGAACCTCATCATCGAAATTGTCATCAGAAGCTTCAAGTATGTCCAGAAGTTGTTTATCTGAAAGTTCTTGTGCCTGAAAGTGGGCCCTTGCACAATTTTCTCGCTCATCATTATCATTTAATATTGCCGAAAGCTCCTCCTCAATAGGCAATTGTACACTATGTATTTGACACAAGTCACGACCAGTTCTAAACTGGTGATTGATAGAAGATGCAGAACCTCCTCTAGTTCTAACTCTTCGTCTTTTCCCTTGGCCAGCTACATCTGTTTCTGTTTCTGAGTTTTGTTTCAATTTTTTTCCGGTCCTGGAACTTTTTCCAACATGTCCACCTCTTGTTCTTACACATCGTTTATTGCTTTCTCCGATAGGCAATGAAATCTCAATATTTTTGAACGATGTCGTGGGTTCATTATATGCGGTGGAAGGTTCATTATATGAGGTGGAAGGTTTATTATATGAGGTCGAAGGTTCAATATATGACGTCGAAGGTTCATTATATGAGGTGGAAGGTTCATTATATGAGGTCGAAGGTTCATTATATAAGTTCGAAGGTTCATTACACGAATTCGAAGGTTCATTACGCAAGGTCGAAGGTTCATTACACGAGTTTGAATAATTTATTTCAGTTGGTGAAGTCTTGTCATCACAGTCTGCTTGGGCAACCATATCGATTACAATGGCCTTCGAAGTTGAATGTAATTCTGACACATTTTCGACAGACCAAGTTTTAACTACACCACTAGAAGATGTGCAAAGTACTGGAGACTGATTGAATAGTTGTTGTTTACTGAAACAACAATATTCTATTGAAAATCTAAACTTAAAAATACTCTCAAAACTAAAGAAAAGAAATGTGTAGGTTACCTACCTTTGAACAGAATGTGGGAATGGCAATATTGGGCATCGTGTTTCAATAGAATTTCGCCGAATATTCTTAGGTTCCACTTCTACTGTCGTATATAAAGAGCTCGCCCTTTTCCGCTTTGAACCTGATGTGCTACTTTTATCTCTGAAACATTTTTATTATCCGATTTGTTGAACTTTAAAAAATAACAACATTCAATGTATTGATTTTAAATAGATATAATCATTCTAACCATTCATATTAATAGATAAAGATCAACTGTCTGTATTATTAACTCACCTATCTTGTGAATAACTTTCTTTTCTAGCTTGTAAATTAGTACCTTCGGCAGAATTAAGTGACAATTCAACCAAACGACGACCTCTATTATTATTTGCCATAATGCTTGAGGAGAAAACAAAAGACCTATAAACGACAAAAATACTAGTTACTTTACACAATTCATCCCATTCAAATTTAAAAATAAAAGCGTTTTTTCACAAACGTTTTTATTTTGTACCATGTAGGGTATGTAATGCGAACACTGCAGTAAAATATCTCAAGTTATAAAATAATATTATAAAGTTACAATAGCAGTAGTACGTAACATTGAGCGACCGATTATTGTGGATGTGTAACACCATCCATGAACAAAGTCATTCATAAATGCCATTGAACGCACCATTAGCGTTGGTATGTTTTGGACTTCAAAATTTATCCAAAATATTATCAGTAGACTTAAAATTACGTTGTTGTAATAAATAAATGACTAAATTTGATTAAAAAATCATATTTACTTACCTTTAAACACCTAAATCACTGTAAAAACTTGATTTATAATACTAGCAAAAATCACAAGCACAAAAACCGGCGTCAATTCAAATGTGACATTTCTTTTACTACTGTAACGGTGTTGCTATATCAGAAATATAATCTAGATTGATGTAAATTAAAAAATGGCAACAATAATGCAACGCACAGTGAATAAATGATACTTTATTAAAACATACACTACACGCATACGGGTGCGTTGCAGGCACACAAGTAAAATAAACTAAAACGCACGCGAGTGCGTTGCTGGCATGGAATGGGTGAAGGGTAGATTATTATTTCAACAAATTGGCATAATTTCCATACTGTCCAAATTATACTGTGATACTAACCCTCTTATCTTCTAGGTATCTATCTACAACTATAACCTTCAGATTAAATGTTTTGAGGTTAAGGTTTGGCGTAACTTTGCGTTTATTAATAAGATGGCTAGATGTTTAAGTCAAATGTTACATGGGCGTGGTAAATTTTACTTATAGGTATACCGAAATTCTGTGTAAAAATAACCATAGTATCCATAAAACGCAGATGTGTATAAATAGACCTTCAATATAAATGTTTGAAATAAATCACCCAAGAGCACAGGTTGGCTTTCAAAATATACTGAATAGAAATTAATTTCTACGAGAGTATTATAAAAAATAAATAAAACTAAATGAAACTTAAAAATGAAACTTAAAAACTTATGAATAAAGCATAAGGTTTTAGCAGTGAAAATTTGTCTGAATGTTATAACAACTTTTACGAGCAAACGCGACCGTCGCGAACAATCGCATATTCGCGCTTTTTGTTAGGACGCGGGGGAACAAATGAGTAATATATGAACGTGATAATCGCATGTTCGCGTGACGATCGCTTTAGTTAGGACATGGCCTTAGTGTGTCAAATATAAAAATTCCGTCGGCGAATATATTAGATAAATTAAAATACTTTAAATCTACCGAAACCGTCGTCAGGTTAGTCAAGGTCGCAAGATTAGTTGGTTTAGGCACTTCTGACGAAACCACTCTGAATTATAAGGTATTTACCCAAACCTCTATTTCATTGTATTATTCATTATGCCTCTTGATAAAGATTAGGTTTTCATATTTGAAAAAAAATACAGTATGTTAACTAACGAAGGGCGTTCCCGAAAACCCGCATTATTATAGCATCCACACATGGAAAAATATAATAAATTGAAAACTTCTTTAGGCGCATTGGGCATTTTTGAGATGGGAAAAAACAATTGAACTCGCGACATCGTTACCGACATTTTTGTAAACGAGATTGTGCTCTTTATTTAAATTACGTTACGGGTCAATATTCTATGCAAGTATTTTACTTTAAAGGTTTTGGAAGTATTTTTTTTAGTTTTCACTTCAGTCGGCACTCCCGGAGTGCCACTGTCTTTTTTTTAACTCTTTTAATTTTTTTAAAACTCCCAATGCTAGTTAACATACTGTATAAATTACCTATGCGGCCTTAATATAAAACCACATTTGTCTCTAAGGCCAGGCCCAGATTTAAACTATACTGGTAGAGTTATTTTTGAAAATCGTCCTTTATTCTATGTTAAACTTCTAAATCATCATCACCATCATCATCACTATTCTCCTCTCCTTATCTCCCAATTTATTTGAGTTAGTCGTCATCTCGGTACTCACCACCTTTCTAACCATATCATCTTTCATACAGTCCATTTATCTGAATCGTTTCTTTGTCTAAATTTAAACTAATATTATAAAGTTTTTTGAAGAGACAACTTCTTTAGGCGCGTTGGGCATTTTTGAGATGGGACTAAACCATTGATTTCGTGACACCGTGATGACACCACCTTTTGACCATTAAAAAGACATCAACGCGTTGATTGCCGCGGTGCGTGGAGTAAAAGACAACAACGCAACGTGTTGATTACTGCGGTGCCTATTTTTTTTTTTTTTTGCTTCTGTCGGCACTCCCGGAGTGCCACTGTTTTTCTTTATGTTTGTTTGTAATGAATAAACTCAAAAACGACTGGATCGATTATCAAAATTATTTCACTAGTAGAATGCTATATTATCACTGAGTAACATAGGCTATAATTTATAAAGATATCACGAGGGCGAAGCCGCTGGCTGGGTTTAGGAACAATTTTTAAACCCTAGTCAATATTCAATTTAAATCTTTACTTCTATCGAAATAAGGTTCAAAATACAAAAACTGGCTGACAGGAACTCGTTTTTTTTTTCAATAAGATGGCTTGAGTCTATGTTCTTTTTTTTAATTTATTGCTTCATAACACAATTGTGTTTTTGTAAGAAATAGGTACCTGATGGAAAAACCCAAAACACTTTGCCTGACCTGGGAATCGAACCCTTATGCTCAGCAACAGTGCCTGCGACCACTAGACCAACGAGGCAAAAAAGATTTATTATATTAATTATATATTTATATAATTTATGTTTATTATTATTATTATTTATTTATATAATTTATTATTTCTTTCTAGCCAGAAGGATTTCATTATAACGTACTTTCGTATTGATAATAGGTACCCATAAATACCTTATTATTTTATACTTAATCATTTCATTTTAAATCCTCTTGAAACACTCCACTATGAAATTATCATATTCTGCGTAAAATGTTAATTTGCAAATTAACATTTCCACATGGAGTATTCAGTATAACACGGCTTTCGACTTATGCTTGTTTAACCCCCAAATTGTAGGTAATTATTTACTTTACTTTGTTCAGGACTTCAGAAACGACACTTCAAGTAGTTCGTGCATGTCCGCTATTATGAAATTTTATAAACTCCATCATCATCTACATAGCCGTTTCTAAACTGTGTTGGGGTCGGCTTCTAGTCTAACCAGTATTTTACACTAGCTTCTGCCCGCGTCTTCGTCCGAGCCTCTAACCTTCCTTAAGAATTGGGCTATCCAAAACAAAACTATTTTTTCAAAATCAACTGGTAGTTCCGGAGATTACCCCTACATACAAACTTACAAATAAACAAACAAATTTTACCTGTTTATAATTTTGATATGGATATAGATGGAGCGACTGCCTATCTGACCTCCACAACCCAGTTACTGGGTACCACGATAGCTTTAAATGCGTAAGTTATTATAATAGTGCCTCGTTGGTCTAAAGGTAGTGCAAGCACTACTGTTGAGCATGAGGTCCTGGGTCTGATTTCCAGATAGGGCAGTATGTTATATTGGGTCTTTCCGTCAGGGATTTCTCAGTAGCAGCACGGAGTCTGAATTTGTGCCCGATTGATGGCAACATCCCCTAATATATAGGATTTAAACATAACTGGCGAAATGTAGGTGTACAATAGGTACACACCTGCCTACCCTTTTGGCGATTACAGTCGTAATGTTATGTTATGTAATTAAAATAACAACTAAGCTGACCTTTAATTGTTTACACGCTTATGTTTAGGGTCTGCCTTAATAACAAAGTCTACTAGTTAGTCCCTTGGGGCGTAAGTTTGAAGCTAATGCGTTTGTAAATAAGCCGGGCTTAGTCTAAATCATAACAAACTTCAGTACGATTTATTTTGAACTTTCATAACAGATAAAAGTATGAATAGGTAAGGCCAGCTAAGGAGCATCAACTTTTTAGTCAGCACCTCAACGGAATAGTTTTTTTTTTTTTTTCTCTCTCTTTTTAATCACTTGCTACCCGCCAATTTTTCGCACAGTTTTTACGAGTAGACAAAGCATCGGTTTAATTATTATTTGTAAGTTTAATACATATTTATATATCAACTTTGACCTTCAGAAAAAATACTCGTAACTAAATAATGGTAAAACCGCATCAAAATCCGTTGCCAAGTTTAGAAGAACAACGCGGTCACATGCAGACGAACACGAAAAGCGAGTTTATTTTATAATATATACATATTTTAAAATAAACCATACATATACATATTTTTAGTCGTGGCCAGATCTTAGAATTGATCATTTCATGAAATGAACATCGACCGCTGGTCACATCATGGCCAGATCATTGAATACTCAACATTTGACGATATGAACAGTTAAACGCACGGCCAAACATAGTGATCATATCGTAAAATAGTTAGATTATCTACCGGTAGAGGCCTTGATATCGCTTTGTTTTTGTTGTACAACATGGCGGCGGCATTCAACAAATCAAACAAAGTAGGGTGACCACGCAAAAAAAGTCGATGGACTTCTTAATATGATATTATGGAAAGCGATCAACTTGGAAGTAGCGCTCGCGGTCGCTGACGCAGCATGAAACGCAACATAGCGTTAAAAAATCGTTTTTAAAAATTAAAAATTTACGCCGCTTATGTGGCACCCCGACCAAATGGGTTAGGTAAGTTTAGAACTGTGACAAATCGCTAGGTACTTCCAGGTTGGTTGCAGTTACTTGACTTTTTTTAACTACACCTTTTAAGCCATGGATACCCTACATTAATGATATGGCCAAACGTCGACTGGCATATCATTAAACGTTGACGTTTAAACGATATGGCCAAGTTTAGCTGGTCATTTCATGAAATGGTCAATTCTAAGATCTGGCCACGACATATAAATATTTTATAATAAACCATATATGTATAAACAAATTTGAAGAAATACCCATTCATTTATAAACCTTAAATTTGAATACTGATTAATGACTTTAACCATAAAATTTTGACGTTTAAACGTCACTTAACTTAAATAAGTTTCTAAAGAAAGAAAGAAAAAGTATTTAGTTGTTGTTGTTGTTGTGTTGTTGTTGTTTTGTTGTTGTTGTTGTGTCGATGTGTTTAGTTGTTTTTTTGTTGTTGTTTTTTTTTGTGTTTTTTTTTTTGTATTTTTTTTTCTAACTAGATGTAGAAGTTTTCTGTTACCAGAAACAAGCCATTTAGGCCACCAGTAACATTTAAAAGTACACCAAACACAAAGTTAATAATCCAGACATTTCATACTTACGTAGACGAGATACCTATGCAGCATATTTCATAAACACATCGGGATCAAAACTACCCTCAAGTTTCAAACTCCGAAAGAAACCCAGTCTAGTCACCACAACTAAGTCTAAAGCAATCCCAGGTCCCAAGCTTTGTTTCTATTTTTATTTGCCAGTCGTATATGGGACGTGTCTGTCCGTATTTTTCCATGCCATTCTACCCACGACGATGCTAACGGCCTCAGGATGATAGGATTACGGCTAAACTCGATGCAATCTCTGTGCCGGCCGCATTACTGCAACTAAATGGAGTTTGTGCTATTTGTAGAGTGCCATTTATACAAAATGTTGTTTTTGTTGATGTTACACTGTTTGGGAGTGCTTTATTTACTTAGTACAAAGCTGATTCTCAGGCCTTAGCACGAAAGCGCGACGTAAACCTAACGTAAATTCGAACGATTGCAAAATTATATTTTCTTCATATTTACTTACTCAGTTTGAAGATGTTATTTATATCTATCTATACATACTAGTATTGTTATTGTGTTTGTCGATTTTTTTTAACCAAAATTCAATAGAAAAGTTGTATTTTCGAATCAAAAACCGTTTTATTTACGTAGCGCGTTCGAGCGACGGCCTCTAGTGGTGTCTGACTTACTTATTTATTACAAAGGTAGAATTTAGTTTATTAAACTTTAAATTATTATTTTCTTTCTTTCTTTCTTTCACTATCTTATTTCTTATAATGTCTACAAAAGCCCGCTAAACTTCTTCTTTGCATTACTGTTTATATACTTTATCCTCAGCACATCTGACGGTACCCACGTTAACTTTTTTACAACAAAGAAATAGAACGTGCTTGGAATATTCTGAAAAGCAAATCTTAGCTACTTTGATTATATTTAAACCAAACATGTTTTCCCATGAACTTTCATACAAATACGAGTTTACTAAATTTATTTTTAGACTGCAATGAAGATAATGATTCAAAGATATATTTGCCATATACGAGACCGTTCAGGGTTATTGCAATTTAGTATGCACAGACACGAAAGTCGATGAATATTTTGTATTGTGAAAACATCAAACATTTTATTTCACTTCCTTTTTTGGAAGGAAAGAAATTCTTAAATGTTTAGATAATTTCTAAATTTAAAATCCCACTAGTAAAAGTTTTACCATTTTTATCTAGCAAGTTTTCATTATTAGAACAATTTCGTTTGAACCTTGCAATTACAATTATTTCAAGACGTGACGTAAACCTGACGTAAATACGAACGACATATCCTTGCATTATGGTTAAAATTTTTGCGACAAGCACAATTAATTTAATCATACATACATAATAATATGAATTATATCATAAAACGTAATAAAAATTATGTGCGAAACGAGTTTTTTTATTGTTGGAATTTACGCAACGCGAACGTTAACTTCTCGCGTTCGTGCAGGGTCCGAAGTTTATATTCTATGGTGATCGAAGGTTGTCATCATTGATTATCTAAGGTCGCCAACTAACTTTTGTTTTTGTTTGCGTACACATGCCAGTATATTCTGTAAAGATGACACCGTTGAAACTTAGGAGAAATGAGCTGTACACCCCTAGATTCCCTATCGTCAGGTAGAATGATAGTTCACTTCAAGCTTTCTACACCTAAGTCTTCACGTTGAGGTTTTTACAGAATAGAACGACAGTAGGTGTTAAGACCTCTGTTCTCAACACCGCCGCGCGCCGGCGGCAGTGAACAAGGGATGCTGGGACAGCGGCGAGTCAGCTGGCCTCACAGTCAAGCGCGAGCCCCCGCGCCTGAGCAGTCAGCTATTGCTTGCCTTCACGCACGGCTGCGCTTACGCGTCTTTTATTAACGTCCTAATTCCTAATCTCATGTTTGCTTTCTGACACCCTTTGGAATTTTCATTATTTACATAAACCTACATATACTGCAGTCCACTCATGATTCTCTGATTTCATTTAACTCCACCACGACCTATCGTCGCTACGCTATCAGTAGGCTATTCTGTAAAAATCTCACCGTGAAAATTAGGTGATCTGAGTTTGAAGTGAACTGATATCTTACCTGGCCCTAGGGAATCTATGAGATTCAAAATCTTACTCCACCTGATGAATTAACACTATTGACAGCTCACTTCAAGCTTATTTCACCAAAGTTTTCACGGTGAGATTTTTACAAAATCTATCGGATATAAAAGACGCAGCTAAAATGTTCTAAGAAAAAGGATTCAAAGTAAAATAGAAAGGAAACAGATTTACCTGAACAAGCTTTGTATTTACATAACAAAACGGTATAAAGGGTCCGGCCATTTTTGTAGCCCTTATTTGAAAAGCTAAGAAGATCAGATCTTAACTTAAGGACATCGGTGTTGCTCGGTAATTGGGGTTGGGAGGTTAATCTGTGCAAAATACGGACGACTAGGTTTTTTAGTATAAGAGCTGATACCCGAGGTATTATGGAGGAACCTAATTCCAAAGATTTAAATAGCTAGATTTGCCCTCACCGTATCTACTTAGTCACACGAAAAAGTGTCGTTAATGAGAAAAGTGAGCTCACACATTATTATATAGCGTTACCATGACAGTGAAGTCAAGTCACTGCGTCTTTGTGTGTCAGAGGGGTCGATACGAAACAGAAACGCGATTATCTTTTGACGAGGTCCGGCGAATCTAACGATTTTAATCTTTGCCAAATTCAAGAAACGGTTGGGAAGAAGTAGTTCAAAATATAGAACAGTACACATTACACCACCATAGACCTTATTGAAGACAATACACTTTTTCTGTATCTTTTTCTTAGATTTTTGGAGTATTTAATTCTGTCAGTGAAAGGTTGACCTTTTTACTTTACCTTCATAGAGTTTTACCTTGAACTTCTTTTTTTTTTCGAACACATTTACCTCATAAGTTATAACCTTAGGATATAGAGTAATAAAAGTAATTAAATGTTCGTATGCTAATAAAACCGTCTTAATTTGGGCTATTCTAGTTATTTGTATAGATAGGTTTAATGTTGCGAAGCGTTGTTATTGAAAAAACAAACCTTCCTTACTTTTTCGAAATGCCTATCTATGTTTACGGAACATGGCGATCTTGCAGCACACATCATAATTCTTTCATCTACACGAACACCCTCACTTTGCTCATGCTCACACACACATACACATAACACGAGCTCTCTGACGGTACTGCTCTTGTAGTGTGTGAATTGCTATCGTAATTCTGCAATTTGCTTAGATACATAAATCGTCTTATATTTTTTAATTATGTAAAATTAAGTATTATTTTAGTAATATTCTGTAACATTGTAATTTTTTTTTTAATGCCTAATACATTTCAAAATGGTTCGTCAAGTAATTTTAAGCTTTGAAAAAGGTTGTCCTAATGCAGTTTTTATGCATTACATTACTCGCCACCTATTACATGATTCTGACAAATGACAACCACCTTTGGAAAATCGTTTGGCATGACACCCCACCTATATAATCACTTCGAGGAATAATATTTCAGTTTTCAATTAAATACTGTTGAATAGATTCGTAGAATGGGAAAATCTTTGGGCCTTCTGGGACTAAACATTTCCTCTAGAAACCTGGTAGGTACATAATACTAACAATTTCTAGAGAAATTGGTCTAGAATTAACTAGTATTTTAGTTAAATTTCGTACTGGGATAGGGAAACCCATTTATTCATAGTGGTTTAAATGATTATTATCTCAGATCTTGGGTCTCGAGTCGTAGATTGAATTGTTATTCGTAAGACCACAACGATCCATATACATATAGTCAAATAACAACAATAGGGTTGTAAATTCGCAACGTACGAGAAGATATTTGGCACATGGGTAGACCATGACCTGGGTGAGGACATGGGATACTTTTTATCCCGATTTTCTCACGAGATTGAGACTTATGCTGGTGAAACCGCGGGGCGCAGCTAGTTATAAAATAATGCGGTCGGGTCAGGTAACACTTAGGTATTTATTGACGAGATACTGACTACATTATTGGTTATAACTTCTACGAGATCAAAACCTATTGAAAGTTAAATCACACAACAGCCTTTCTACAGGATTCAATATGTCTGTGGATCTAATAGTAAGATCCAATTACCTACAAGTGGAGAACATGTTACTAATCCTTCATATAAATGGATCTTTGATCTTTAACGAATTGATTGCTCATTGACTGAGCGGTCTTCTCATGTTATTTCTTAAAAATAAAAGCGGGAAAAGATGAGAATTTCAAATGAAATCTCGGAAAACACAATATCTTTTTTCTGAAAGGATTTATTATGTATCTAAAAGGCTATCATGTAATCCAGATTTAACAAAAAAATCCTACACACTACACAGTACTCAGAGCTCGTATGAGCCCTGGTACCGGAATATAACAATAAAATGTAATTTATTCTCTCTTCACAATTGCTTACCGTTTTTCTTTTTTGTGTGGGAACTTATCAAATAACTTCTCCCACTCTGGGCGGAGCGGGGGGGGCGTGTCAGACTCTTATTGACTAAAACCCACCTGTGTTCCTTCGGCTTCGCAACCCCGGCAGGCATCGGCCCTAGCGGACCCCGTCAATTGTGCTGACATCTCTTTGAGACGCGTCGTCGATCCGGGCCTGGTCCTTATCGGACGGCGAGATACCCATTGCTTACCGTCCGCAAGCCCGCGCCTATGGTTCGCAGAAGAAGGTGACGGCCTCCCATTTCCTCTCGCTCCGTACCATGGCCTGAACCAGTACCGGACGCCAGAGATCACCGCCGCCGATCGCCTCCACGAGGACACGGCGATGCTCCGCCCAAACCAGGCAGACTTCCACCGTATGCTCCACCGTGTCCTCCCGGCGAACTACACAATGGTGACACCCGGGCGTTTCCTCCCACCTTATCCTGAACAGGAACCTCCCGAAACAGCCGTGACCGGTGAGGACCTGCGTCAGGTGGAAGGTGAGGACGCCGTGGTGCCTCTCTAGTCACTCCGCAAAGAGGGGTCTTATCGCCGCAATTGTGGCGTACCCAACAATTGCTTACCTTAAAATAGATTCGGCATTGTCGCTAAATATGAAGCAATACTTAATTTTAGCTATTTAATTCAAGAAGACGCGTTCACTTTTATGTGCCTACCTCACCGGGACCATTGGCCTGTAATGTAACGTTACAGATCGATTTTGAGCATTAAGTTACAGTACTGCCTCCCTGACTGACGAGCATTCGCCTGTAATATAACATTTCAGATTAAATATTACAGATATTGCGCACTGTAATGCTCGGTTCTCCTCCGTCACTGATGTAATTCTCGAATTGTATCATTCAGATTGCGCACTACATTGCTCTATTCTCGTCCCTCACTGATGTAATGCTCGAATTATATCATTATAGGTTGCACATTGTAATGCTCGGCTCTCGTCTCTCACTTATGTAATGCTCGACTCTGAACGTTACATTACAGGCGAATGCTCCTGGTGAAGGAGAACATCGGCATCGCTGCATGTATATAAGCGCATACTGACGACAACGATGCTGCGGTATCCTTAGCAACGCTGCGACGTCCTTAGGCACGACGAAGCGTACCGACGTAGCATCGCTCTCGCCCGTCCTTTTCCAACAGTCCTAACTCATTATCAAAACAGTCTGCCAAAGCATCTCGTGGAATGCCGAAACATTTCGAAGGATGCCGAGGCATTCCGAGGGATGGCCGACATGGCATGCCTAAGTATACCGCAGCTTTGTTTTTGTACCTACGATGATTATCATTGAAATTTCAATCTTATTGTCATACTATTTAAGTTATACCTATTTTTATTTGTCGTGTTTGTACAAACCTACTTACAGAAATAAAATCATTTATCTCATATCATTATCATAAGTAGGTACCTACACAGTCTATCCAAAAACCTTTACAACAATCTGTTTTTAGTTTAGTCCCAATAAAGCTTAGCGCTCACTTATACATATTAGGAGGTATAATAGGCATTACATTAGCTCAATTTAATACCAATTACACACATGGTGGCGTAATGCTTTACGCTTGATTTAGCCTTGTATCCATATTAAAGCGGCTGAAACTATTGCTTGATTAAATTGCGCTAAGCGATTTTACTGCTTTTTTATGAGGCACTTGTTCTTACCTAACTTGACACTTCACAAACTAGGTAATTTATTAGTCAGTCTTTCAATGGAGGAAGTTCTGATAGTAAAAATAATTCTTTTTTTTTGTTGCTAATTTTGTGATTATTCAATTAAAGGCTCTTTCAAACAGGCGCGACACGCGACGCGACACAAAGACACCGCTCGTCGCTGTTTGAAAGAGCCTTAATCCTACCTCCACTACGTGTTTTATAAATATTTATTAATTGTTTATGAAAGCTGTTCATAAAAATCAAGCTTCTAAGTCAACGCAATAAAATAATACTGCCATTTATGCGACACATTTTGATACTCGCAAATAAATCAAAACCTATTAGGGTAATTCCCGTTAGCCGAGAGGCAAGAAGCAAGGTCCCACAGCACAAGTAAAGGAAAAGTTCGAAAATAGTTTTATGTACAGTTTTTTTTTTTTTTTGCTATTTCTTAGACTTACATTTCGTCGCTCGGCATCCAATACCGCGAATTTGACATTTTTGTCAAAAATCATTTTTAAATGCAGGATCACGTATTTGCACGTGTAGAATGAAATAAAACAAAAATCTGATTTTCGTCAAAAATGTCTCATTCGCGGTATTGGATGCCGAGCGACGATTTGCAGTTTGAGAATTGCCCGTGACGTATATCGATGTGCGAGACAACATATTTTCAACTACAAAGTTAAGTTTGACCTTGGGAAAAATTCATCCCAACGCGGTACCCTTTATTGTGCGTGGTCCGTCACGTACTTGCCTGTTTATTTTTTCTTTTGTAGGCAGTAGTTTTTTTTTTCTTAAACCTTACATTCAACACAAACATACTAGCGACACTATTTATTTGTTGTTGTTTTCTGAATCCGAAGTCCTTGTAATTTTATTAGCCTTCAGAAAGGCAACCTTCCAATAAATCTTTACTGGCATTTAATATTATACAGTGATTGCGTCGGATACACCTTAATATCCACGGGTATCCCTTCGAAACCAATTTGAATACCTTAAAGCCAAAATGTTGGCCAAGCCTCAGCCAACGCGAGCGTAGACAAATTGATACAAGGCGAGTACTACGGTCTACATGTTGTTCAAGTTCGAAGGAGACCAATGCCAACTGCCAATGTTCACGAGTTTTTGTGGAGCTGTCCACATGTTGGCCGTAATTGCCGAGTGCAGGCGAGCGCCTTTTATTTGATTTGTGCAGATAAACCGACACTGTTCCGAAGTGAGACGAGTCATAGCGAGCGATCCCTAGTAGTAGCAAGGCACGCTAAACGAACCGTATACACGTTGGCGTTCGCCTGCATTCGGCCAGCTAGGCGAGCATCGACGAGCAATGACGAGGCTAGACAAATGGGCTATCTATACGTTGGTACTTGCCTTCGCTCGGTGAGCTATGAAAAACACGTATTGCCGGCTTTTCACCGTATACTACGTGCTGTTATTGTGCTGTAATGGTACTGTTGATATTACCACCATGTTCGTAATTCAGCCACTAACTACGGTTAGTAGGGGGGATCCTGGCTAAATAAAATACATGGTGTTACCCAGTAACTGGGCTGTGGAGGTCAGATAGGCAGTCGCTCCATGTAAAATACTCGTATTCAGCTGCATCCGGTTTAAGTGGAAGCCGCCCCCGACATAGGTAGGAAAAGGCTAGGCAGAATTCCAATTTTGCGTGATATTATTGAAATAATACCGTTAACCGTAAGTGGCCTCCATTACTATTGTATAATAAATTTTGTACAATTGAACTTTTTGAGAGATGTGCAAAGGATGCATTGATATAAAAAAAAAATAACTTGGAAAAAGATATGAATCGAAGCACAAATATTAAATCCAATATAAGTAATCCGTCGCTGCAAAATAAAAAACCGGCCAAGTGCGAGTCGGACTCGCACACGAAGGGTTCCGTACCACAGTACAATATTTAGCAAAAAACGCCGAAAAAATACTTACAGACGAAAGTTGCATCAGTATTCAAGAATTAATAATCTTGTGAGTTTACTTCAACTACAATACGCACTAGCTAGTTTATTCGCATAATAAATACCTAGGTAAATCTATTATTAATTCCATAGCGGCAAGTTTCGAGCATTTTCATATCTAAGTTTCAGAAACTCACTGAAATACACGACTTTAGAATTTACTAAGTTCCTTTGAACCTCCTACCTAAAGGTTCTTAAAAATTATGACGGGTAATTAATTCATAACTATTGTTATCTTTAATACTATGAAGTTTAATTTTATCCCTTCATAGCTTTTCTTCTTAGTAACTTCAAATAAACAACTAACTTTTAATGTTTTGTTTCAGGTAAGTGCAAAATTCTGATGTTAACGACTCTGCTACAGGTAACAAATAAGTACGAATTATCTCAGAAATTACAATCATGAATAAAAAGTACGGATACTTGCACTAATAACCCCCAACGCAAAAAGAGGGGTGTTACTACAAGTTTGACCGCTATGTGTGTGTGTCAGTGGCACCATAACTCTTAAACGGATGAAACGATTTGATTAAGATTTTTAAAATTTAAAAGCAGATTTTCTAGCGATGGTTCTTAGACATGTTTTATCAAAATCGGTTCAGCCGTTTAAAGATTATCAGCTCTTTTCTAGTTGATGAATGGATGTGAGCGTCTTCCACCGATCTGATCGATTTGAAATTTGGTATGCTCTTACTTAAATGATATTAGAAGAACATAGTAACCTTGAACTGATGCTGCATCATCACCTGGAGTTTGCAGGATACCCAACTCCCTTTCCAACTTAAAGCAAAGGTATCGTGTTTGGGCTCATTGGAATGGTCTCAATGAATAGGTTATAGATAGGTGCTGAACAGGGTCTGGACAACGAGTAGGAAAGAGAAATGAGGAAATGTTTGTATCGGGGTTTTTTTTTATTTAAATATAATTTCACTTGTACCCGAAGAGTTAAGCAGAAGCATACCATAGTACACTCTCATTTCGCCATTTTTATTGATTTGTTCCTATTTTTTATCTTGAATTAACAACTGACAGCATCATATAATAATCCCGACTTAATTCAAGATAAATTAATGCGTAAGTCCTTAAAGTCTGGAATAGTTATCTCAACTACAAATAATTTGTTTATTTATCTGTGGGATTCTGTGGTGAAATGAAATAATTGCTAGGTCGAAAACTCCGGGAGTGCCGACAGCAGTGAAAACTTGAAGATCGCCTGGGCGGAAGAAAAATACTTGTATAGAACATTGGTCCGTAACCTTATCTAAATAAAGAGTATAATCGCGTTTACAAAAAAAAAATACTTCCGAAACCTTTAAAGTAAAAATACTTGCATAGAACATTGATCCGTAACATAATATAAATAAAGAGCACAATCGCGTTTACAAAAATGAGGTGTCGTCATGGTGTCGCGTAATCAACGGTTTAATCCCATCTCGAAAATGCCCAACGCGCCTAAAAAAGTTTTCACTTCAACAAAATAACACGTCGTATATCGTTCCTTGCACACGTCGCCATATTCTTTTTTTTTGTTTCTCTCCCTTTCACTCCTATACACCTTTCACTCACACCTCTGCATACGTTTCCTTACTCAAAATTCATTCCACATATCTTTGACTGCGAAATTTCGAGATTTCTTGTGTTATATGTGAAATCTAATATTAGTGCTTTATACACATAAACCTTCCGGAATTAATCTCTAAATGATGCTAAAAACCGCATCAAGATCCGTTAAGTAGTTTAGAAGAAAGGCGCGGTCACACAGACAGACACGAAAAAGCAGCTTTAATATAATATGTATAGAAATTACAAAGTGCTGAATTCCAAGAATAACATTATGATGGTAATATCTTCAATTTGGTGGTTTGTTAGGAGAATACGTAATTGCATCTGTTACGTACATTCATTAGGTATTAATAACATCAAAGTCTCAAGACACCTGTAATATCAAAGTCTAAAATTAACACGGTCTTAGTATATCAACCTATGGATAAGCTTTTCAGAGGAAGTACAAATAGTAGGACTTACGCCTATATCCAGCCCATCCGGTTTTCCACGAATAGCAATATTAGCAATTATGTACCTGATTAATATTTCCCAGATTCACGTGCTTATGTATTTCACACAGGGATTAAAATCATAATTACTATAAGGTTTCAATACACATTACGGCTCCCACAGACAGGCGCGACGCGACCGACGACGCGAAACTACTCTGGTGGGATGAATTCTAAAAAAACTTCACAGAATTTTTTTTCCGCTATCGCGTCGCGCCGTCGCGCCGCGCCTGTCTGTGGCAGCCTTTAAGTGCAAATAAAACACTTATTATTCAGTACAAAGGGCGGATTATACCCTCCCGATTTACAAACTTTATTTATTTTAAATATCTCAACTTCTAACAAGTTTTACAGCTAAACACCCTTATTTTAATAGTTTTACATAGTGCATTATATATCACGAGACTCGTACAATTATGGCCTTTCTAATGAGGTTTCTTTCATGCTTCTAACTGTTCCCGCTGAAAACTTATTTCAGTTGCAACGGTATTAATGTAACTAATTAAATATTAAATTATTTGCAAGTGACTTTACTGGTAAAGTACTGAACCGATCTTCGCCATTCCAAAAGAAACCCCAAGCTAGCCCTAGAGAAATCTAGTATTTTCGTTTTAGAACCTAGATTTTTCAGCCCGCTATGAGCCTCTGAATACAGATTGGGTAGCCTTTAATTTACGAAATCCGCTTCGCGGCATTTAGACTCGATTAGGTAGGTATCCTGAAGGGCTATATTTCAGGAAGTTAGGTCCAGGGTTAGATCTTGATCTAAGTGACCTGGGTACAATTAATGATTTTACGTTTTGACTGTCTAACTTACCTAATCGAGGCGCACAATGGTCGAGTTTACGACTTTTATCAAAATTGCCATTTTGATTTCATTTTATCTGCTTGATAACACTATCAATACTTACATTTTACATATTTCAGTTAGTATAGTAACTGCACACAATGTGTATTGTTTTGTTTCACATTATTGCGACGTGAATTTTTTCCTATTTATAAGTGTGCAAAAAAGTGTGCAAAATTTTATGCAAATTATAGGCACCTACATAAATAGGAACATATTTCAATAAAACTCATTTTTGATGACGCATCAGTGCGCATATCATCCATTCTACATAATACATGCTATTATTACACATTTTGGCGAAGAAATGATATTTCCTATATACATAAGCTAAGTTAAAATTACTGTTTTTATACACTTGTACAATTGTTGGTGACGCATCGTCGCGAACAAAAAATGAAAACCGAACTACGACACTAAGGCATCTAAAAAGGTATAAACAAGTCAAAGTCAAATCATTTATTTCAAATAGGCCCTTGTATGGCACTTTTGAATTTACAAAATAATATAATTTTGATTTTAGTCGCCACTTCCAAAAGGTAGTTTTCGTATGGAGAAGAATGAGCAAGAAACTCGACCGTTACTCTTTTAAAATGTTTTACAATAGTTTGTATAAGTACGTACATTAGCTAAATAATGATATGTGAAGACGATGCACCTAGAATAAAATTACTTTACTACAATAGGTAAAAATAATTAAAAATGAAGCAACGACAGATAATTTAATTATGTGATAGATACATGGTGCTCACATATTTACAAACATTGTAAAAGTAGATGATTTTCCAAATTTTTTAAAAATTAATAAGTCAGTGTGTGAGGAAGTAATTACAGAATGTAAAATCAATGTCATATAACACGAAATTACAATTAAATTAGCAACCTGTTTGATTTTTTCTTGATTCTAAATTGTCCTTTGGAGCAGGACCAGCATGTTCACAAGACATCACAGACAGATAAACTGAAAATCCGGAGTCACACGTAATCTGTTCGATTTCCCTCTAACACGTGTGACTCCGGATTTTTTATTTATCTGTTTGTGATCTCTTGTTTATTACCAACCCTCATTGTAATTTCTTTGTTGTTTTATTCTCTAAATTATGTACGACGTCTCCGTGCTCTGTGCTCGGCTATTTATCACGTCAACTAAAAGTGATAGATAACTACCGAGGTACTAAATTTTCTTTCAACGTACGAAATGGGGATCATGAGATTATCATAACATTTAGTAGTGCGTTAAGTAGTATGTTTATTTAAAAAAAAAATGAAATTAAAGGACTCTGTAAGCACCTAGTGACAAATAATTTATCAAAGTAAAATATTGCCAAACCCAATGACCTAATAATCATTTCGCACAATTTTTGCACCATCAAACCTAGGTATATATCGGTACGTGTCGATTGCATCTTATTTTATTTATATCGGAATCATTCTTTCAAATCAACAATTTTTTTTTCCTTTTTTTCTTTTCACTAGTTATGTACTAGTGTTTCCAGTGTTTCCAGTTTATGCTGATCTCACATTGTATAGGATTTTCGTACAATGCGAGGTCAGCTTATAATGGAAATGTATAGCTTGATGTGTAGCCGTGTTTACGTAACCTTATCTTTGACAATTCTTTAATTCTGAATAAACTTGTATGCTCACAATAATCGCTCGACATTACCTAATGTTATCTACGCGAAAACAGTGCCACCCAAGATACAGGATTTTCCTAGTTTGGGGTCAGTGTACATATAATTATTGGACTTTCGACCTTTTATATTATTATACTTAAGGTTGCTTACCTTTCAGTATGCCTACACTATTGTCAAAGATTATGTTTTTTTGTGAATAAAATTTATTAATTTATTATTTATAACTAAGAAAGTCTTCCTACAGCGAATGAAACAACGGCGGACTGAAACAAGTGACGCTTGTCGCTTGACCTTATCAAAAGACAATGATCATTTTGAAACTTTTGAAACATTCTCCCTGAGACCAAACACTGAAAATGTAAAACAACGTGCCCTGTAAATCCTTCATGAGTTTTAAGTTACCACTTAAGTGGGTCTCTAAAACGAATGATGCGAAGAACGAACTCAAAAGCAAAGTTGTAAAACTTTTCCCCTAAAAAAAAATAATTCAGTATCTAATGACAACTAAACTAATATCTTTTTGAAGCCAAATTAAAGAAAAAAAAAACAGTGGCCTTCCGGGAGTGCCGACAGAAGTGAAAACTTAAACAAACTTTTTCTCTAACATGCATGGAAATATTGTCATTATTTTCGAAAAAAGAACACGCGAAGTATCGAATTTACGGTCAAAGAAAATTAAATCCTTGCAGGAGCGTTTTTTTAAATTTGGAACATTACAACGCTCCAGCAATGTTGTATGAAACGGCGTGCTGGAGTTATTAAATACTGTTTGATTGGATCTCTTTTATCATTCTTGGCATACCAAAGTAAGTCTCTTTGCTTAGTACAAATTGCGTTCACGTGGCTGTATAACCATAAATGCGTTTGTCTTTTGGCACAGATGATAAATAGAAAATTGGCGGCAAAGCTGAAAATTCGTCTTGATTTGTTATTTACATACATAAAAAATTTAATTAAATGTATAATATAAAAAAATATGTTTTATTTCCCTGCATTCTTTTGAGAAAAGCTCTATATATGCCTCGGCGGAAATGGCAATTGCCTGTCTCGTATTAGTGAAGTCCTCGCCTACGGCTCGGCCTTCAAACTCATACTCGACCTGCAATTGCCTATTTCACGGCCTTTGCAATAATGTACTATTAATGAGGTGTCAATAACGGTAACGGTATCAGTGTCGGGAGTTCAATTGTTTTTTCCCATCTCAAAAATGCCCAACGCGCGTAAAGAAGTTTTCTCTTAGAAAACTGAAAATCGTTTCGGTAACGTGGAAAAAGCGTCGTGGTCTTCTTGTTATTTTATAAAAGTTACTTACTTACTAAAGGAATACATAAGATATCTTAGGACACAGATATATGACAGTGATCTTGAGTGAAGAGCTTGCGTGTTCTGTATTGAGCTCACGCAACGCGTCGTACGTCCAGCCAGTAGTAGGACTCGCCCATCAAGGAACGCTGTCCCAAATTATACGCATTATTCATTTATTATACATAAAACAAAAGGTATTTTAATAAAACACGTATACTAAAAGATTAGTAATTAAATTATCTTTAAAATGGTGAAGGTTTTAAAATATACCTACGCTTGATAGACTTATAAATATATTGCGTGATTCTCAGTTTTTTACCCGCGTTAGAGATAACTTTACAAATTAATTTCACTACGTAATATAAACATAATCCAAAATATGCCTATATTAAAATATTAAAAAATGCTCTAATTTAACATTTATTTTTTCCAAATCATTAATTAACACTACTCGTTGAGACGTCATCTTCAGTATAAAATCATTAAAAGTCGGTTATCGTAGACTTAATCTGTAACTTGTTAATTTAAGTTGTCAAGAAATAACATTTCTTCTATAATATAACTTATTATATATTAGCTCTTTAATTTAGCGTTGTGTTATTTTCAGTATTACCGAATGTCTCTTAGTTCAGAGTGCCCTTTGACAAAAGCCTTCTCTAACAACTTCCAGTGATTCCTATCTCTCGCAACTTTTCTCCAATTTGGACCCGCTGTGATCTTTAATTTATCTTCCCATCTTTTGTATTGTCTTCTCCTGTTCCTTTTGCCATCTCTAGGGTACCGTACCGTTTTTATTCACCTTTAAATTAAAAGCAGTAAGGTCGTAATTTCTTAACTAATAGCAATAGGTACTTAACTTTTTAATAGGGATGATGACAGGGTATAAAAAAGAAATTCTATTTCGTCCGTCAGTCAGATAATAAAAATATTAGGCATATATTTTTTACTTTATCTACACCCATGCTATAAAACCTCTATCCTCTATAAAAGTTTCTGAAACAGTTAGTTTATTGCCGACATTAAAACAGCCAGTGTCATAGTACCTAACCATAATATCATCCAAATGAGTGTAATAATGTTCTACTAAATTTCATTAAGCAACTCGAATTTCAAAAAAAGAACATCGCGATGTACTGCTGCAGGCGACACTCATACGTACGTGCACTTGTACTGAATTTCGTGGGATTTTTTTATTCTTGATCTTAAATTACAAACACACAATGGTTTCAGATCCTTTTATAGAGGATTCATATCATGGGTGTACATAAAGTCTTGCATGAAACCGTTTATAATTAGGTATTAAAACACTCATGTGATACTATCATAAACCCACATTCGTGTTTTAATACCCCTTGTTATACAACAGTTGCATAAATAATTATTATCAAACTAATAAAATGACATAGTTAAAAAGCATTAAAGTTAAGAAATGGGGGTCGCTACGTTACAAGTATAAAATCCACATACAAGTGACGTCATGACACACTTTAACTCAATGTATCGCCGTAATCTTTTGATTATGTAAAAAAAGAAAAAATACGTATCCAATATTTTTTAATAATCTACAAGACGGACAAAAAAACATTTTTTAGTCATCATCCCTATTGCCAGTGACGACTTAACTATTTTTCACAACACTAGCTAATGTGCGTGTTTGTTAATTTGTAAAATGACCATGGTTGACAAACTATGTATAAATACAATGAAAGAAAACCTTATTTCTGATAACCGATTTTTCGCTGTCTCTGATAAAAATATAGGTAAAATGAAAATGAAATATAACTTCAGTCGTTTGGACCTCGGCCAAGAATATACCACCACTATCAGTAGCTGTCGTAAAAGACGACTTATGGATTTTACTGAATAAATTCAAACCAACAGAAAATTTAATAATAATAACACTATACAATAATAATAATCTGATTTGTACCTATTACTGAATATTCTGTCCTAATTTCGCAAAGTCAAGTATAAGAACGCTTGATTACGATAAACTTAAATCCCTTGTCCGTAAAGGTTCATTTGAAAACCCGTCAAACAGCATAAAAGAAAGAAAGAAAGAAAAAGTATTTATTGAGATTCGCACAGGAAATCACAAATTAAACTAAAACACACTGATTAAAAATGATAAAAAAACATTAATAAAAAATTTAAAAACAAATTTAAAAAACAATAAAAACAACTCTGAATTACAGAAAGTCCTGTACGAGGCCAAAAGGCTCCTATCACAGCATATACTGCGACATTAAAAAAAATGTCGCAGGCCGCAGCGCTGGTATTCTGATAGGGCCCGCGGTATCTGTCTGGTATTAATGCTGAAATGGACCTTATTGGCGCAGCCGTGAGGCACACACTGTTGTTGTTGTTAAAACATTATTTTCACTTTATTTTTTTGCATTTCGGGAGCTGTTGCCCAATAAATGTTATACTTTCTTTCTATATCTGTTTCCTTTACCGTACCGATGTCTTTAACAAGGCTGGTACAACGTGCATTGGTTATACGTACGCTCAATTGCACATACGGGTAAAAGAACGCCCTTTTTTATACTCAAACTCAAACTCAAAGCATTTGTTTCGATTACACCATTTACAGGCACTTTTGAACTGTCAAGGAGTCGGTCAGTCAGAAATAAGAAGCTAGTTGCCCATTCCAAAGCGTAGTAGGTACTTATGGAGAAGAACGGGCAAGAAACTCCACGGACACTCTTCCACTCTCACTCTTTCTGTTCGCGGTACCATTTGCTAACCGTGACTTGACCCAACGTCAAAAGGCGTCAACCTAAGATGTGGTTGTGTTACCCTAATCACGTTTATTTGTATCTTGTAAGGGTCTACAATGTCCTGGCAAATTTCATTTATGTGCTCTTAGTAATTAATGAGCAATGGCTACTACCACTCGCACCACCTACCTACGAACCTTCGTACTACCTACGAACAGTAACTTATTTTCGTAAACAATTATGCCTAATTTGTTTCATTTTAACAGTTTAACAACATTGCTCCAGTTATCGATTAGTCCACAAGTAAATTGAATTCGTGCGAATCGGCTCACGAAAAACTAATATTTATTCAAATGGTCGATTCGCCCGGATTCGGGTGAGTTAATTCGGGCGAGTCACCAATAAGCCTATTAATCGAACCACTAAACAAAAATGAGTTTGCAGGTATAAAATGGTCCGTAAAGGTTCATTTGAAATTCAGCGTCAGACAGCATCTGTCTGGCATTATTGCTAAAATGAATCTGAACTATAATTTGCGTATTCAAAATATTATTTTGTGTTTATTATATTTTTTATATAGTCTGTTTAGCAGTTTTGCCAGTGCCTTTATTTACACCTGCGTGAGCATCGGTAGTTCGGCGCGAGGAAAAAACAAGACCAGCGCGCCATTTTCCGTAAATATTTGTTTACGTTTTCGTTGTGTAGTTAATTATTATCAAAAATACGAAATCTAAAATATTGTCACCAACCTACGTTGAACTTTTTTTTAATGAAGCTCCGGATATTCAGTACCTGGCAACAAAGGTCTGTTAAACTTCATAAATCTAAATGTATCATCTCAATAATTCCGTTATTGTAGCATAAGTTCTTACAACAAGTCTGCTGTTACCTCGCAGCACTATTATAACATTTTATATTATGACATACGCTTGTCAGCTAAACCGACCTCTTCTATCTAAACTAATATTACAAAGAGAAAAGATTTAATTTTTTGTATGTTTGTTTGCAATGGATTAACTTAAAAATACTTAACCGATTTAAAAAATCTTTCACTCATAGAAAGCTACATTATCAGCGAGTAACATGGGCTGTATTTTATCGACTCCCACGCGAACGAAGTCGCGGGCCGAAGCTAATTCTCAATAAATAGCAATTTTTGTCTCGTATTTATACCATCAACCATCAACGTTTTCAAACAATATTCGGTGTGCTAGTAAGTGCAGTGACAAAAACAATTCGCGGGTGGCGCGAAATACAGTGTTGCATCGCGCTCTTTCACTCTTGCGCGAACTAACTATCTCGGTCTCTGTCGCCCTTTCGTGGTTATCACAAAATTTTAGAAATTAAGATGGATTGTGAGGTTTGTAACAGAGAAGTGAATGTAGGCGAGACTATTGAATGTAATGGATGCAAGAAAGGATACCATTATAGATGTGTGAATATAACCCCGGCGGCGGCGGTACAATTAAAGCGTACTTTTAAGTGTGCCTCCTGTTCTAATGTAACTCAGCGTATACGAGTAACAGATGACACACCGGTACGTGGTGGTCAGGCCGCTGGGCTAGTAGATGAAGCAAATCAGTCGTTTGAAGAAAATGTTGCTCAGGAGAAAGCACCGATGTTGACATCGGACGAGATTGTACATCAAATTAATAGCGTAATCCTGGCAAAAATTAGTGTTTTTGAAACAAATATTATACAGGAGATTAAAGCCAGTGTGGCTGTCCTGGCGCTAGAAAATACTAAACTAAGACAGGAATTAAAGGAAGCGAATATGAGATGTAGTTCCTATGAGCGGCAAATTAAAAGCTTAAAAACTGAGGGACTACTGTCTAGACAAAAACAAGAAGACCATGATATCGATACCAATTACCAGAAGCAACGACCAGTACGGGTACCAATACCTACAATACCGAAGGGTACTACTGCCCTGGCTGCATCGTCTCAAACAAATGTCGTGGAGCACGGAGTGCAAGCAACTACGCCTCCGACGCTGCCACCGCCCCAGAGGCCCGTGGCGACTAGTTACGCAGCGGTGGCCAGAGAAGCAGCGGATATGAAAGTTGACGCTACTAATAATAATGATTGGATAGAGGTTAAAAAAAATAACAGACGAAGCAACGCAATAAGAAAAGGTGGTAATCATTCAATTAGCTCTTTAAAAGCAGTTGAACGCAGGAAATTTTTACATGTTTGGAGGCTGGATAAAAGCACTACAGAGGATGATCTAAAGGAGCATATCAAACAGACACTCGGAGCTGACTCAGAAATCGAAATCGAAAAATTAACACAGTACCTACTGTTGCGAATTAAATATTTTTCTTTCTTTTCTTCTTTCCTTAATCTGTTTCACAGTATAACTACGGTACAGCAGACAGACAAAGCCACACCCCATTTTCTCTATCATACCACGTAATATTGGTCAGTAACTTACGAGTATCTAAATAACGCGTTGTAACATAATATCTCCATTTGCAACATTTTCACAAACGCAAGCCAGTCGTAAAGATCTTTGGGAATGGAGTCTGGCTCGGGTCCAGCCATGTTAAGCTCTAGTTTTAGTAATAGCTTTGCTGACGTCCCAGGTTATACAATATTAATTTTGTTCTGAGATAGTGATGTTCTTCAGAAAGGTCAGGTGCGTAATGCTCGTAACTGGCGTGCGTGTTGATTTATGAATTTATATGAAGTGAAAGGAGTTTGTAAGAATCGTGGTGGCGTTCTGTAGTTTCTGCCTACCATTTGAAGAAGCCGTAAGTAAGTATGTATGTATAGAATCTTTGTGTTAGGTTTTTAGTTTGGTCAGATGTGGTAAAGTTAATTGGTAAGGAACTGTGTTATGCTCGTGAAGATCGAGTTTGAACCTTCCATTCTTCTTCTTTTCGTGTGGTTAGTAACTAACCTGGTGTCAGAGTTTTAAAGCCACCCATGGGCCTCTGACTTGGCTTCATATGCCATTGGGAAATGTCTCTCAGGCATGCCGGTTTCCTCACGATGTTTTCCTTCACCGTTTTTTAAGCAAGTGATAATTATACAATACGCACATGAATCCGAAAAGTCAGAGGTGCGGCCTTGGGTTCGAACTGGAGACCTATGACTTGGCAGTCCGACGGTCACACCACAGCAATTAACTTTCCATTAATGTACATATAACTCAATGTTACTAGTACTGAGCATGAGGTCTTGGGTTCGATTCCCGGGTCGGGCAGTGTTAGTTTGTTTTTCCATCTGAAATTTCTCAGTAGCAGCCCGGAGTCTGGATTTGTGCCCGGTTGATGGCAATAGGCTCGCCCCTTATTACATGGGACTTAAACATAACTGGCGAAATGTGGGTGTACTTTATACACCTCTACCAAACCCTTCGGGCAAAACAGGCGTGATGGTATATGTACTCTTACTCAATATAAATTCCCCATCCAACTATTGACCGTGGCACCATCACTTTACTCCGCAGATCGATCGCTGCGACCATTAAACCGCAGGTCTCATTAAAACACAAACACACACACAGCTATCCATTAGATACATACAAATGTATCTAATGTATAGGACAGTCCTGTAAACACAGGTTGTTTCGCTTGTAAACCCAATTATACTGTAACCAGGCTTCTAATACAACATAACGTAACGTAATTAACATATATTAACAGGGAAAGCAAGAAGGAAGGTTTCTTATGTATTTATTTTTTAAATATTTAATACTGCCTCGTTGGTCTAGTGGTCGCAAGCGCTATGAGGTCCTGGGTTCGATTCCCGGGTCGGGCAAAGTGTTATTGGGTTTTTCCATCTGGAATTTCTCAGTTGCAGCCCGGAGTGTGGATTTGTGCCCAGTTGATGGCAATAGGCTCGCCCCCTATTACATGGGACTTAAACATAACTGGCGAAATGTGGGTGTACTATAGGTACACCTCTGCCCTACCCTTCGGGGATTACAGGCGTGAAATTATGTAATGTGTTATTTAATACTTATTAAATTTAAGAGGATTGCCACACCCTTTACTATAGTAAAACCGAAAAAAAGTTTTCAGTAAGGTTACGCTAATTGCGATTCTCCGAAACGTTTTTCTCTCCGTAATATTCCTTTTTTTTTTAAATTCATTCCAATATTTCTCGGCTTCCTTTTTCTCTTTAATTAAACATCCAAATTACCTTTAAATTACATGTTCATTTCGTAATGAAGAATACTGTGGTTATATTCGTTTTGTAGAAATAAGACACCTTTTTAAAATAATTAATACAAGGCGCCAGTCCAAAAATTCCGCCCCAAAATGAAATTTGCCCGTCAAGGTGAATGACCTCATCTATTGCCTTAAGTGGGCTTTCCTACGTCTTCTGCGAATGCTTTTAATCCCGTCCTCTGAAGACCTGGAAATCTGAAATTCATTGTCTTCGAGAACACGTAAACATTTCTAAAAGAAATAAATAAATTACCTACCAACAATATAAAGCAAAGGAACCTAAGTACGTCCTAATTCCTAGTCTTACGCTCAACTGTGCGACACTGAACACATACAAGGTAATGTATCGTACAGTGCCTCCTTACGGCCGTAAATTACATCTTACTAACGCGCCATGTGAAATGTGCCCGACATAAATGTTTCTAAAGCGCTCCCAACAAGAACGTATGTAATAATTCAACTATTTTTCTCGTAAATCTAATAATTCCATCGCAATTTATGCTTTCAATTTCTGCGAAAGGAGAATGAAATAAAATCTAAATCTGTTTGTTTTTCTCGAAAAGATGGGATAATTTTTAGCAACTGTGTCAAGATAAAAATACGTGTTTTTTTTACTTTGGCTTTGCTGCATTCAATGGGTAAAGGTGTATCAAGGGTATATTAATAAGCCGAGCAATTGTCGCGGCAATATTTTACATTTTAGTACTGCTATTCAGTTTTCTTAATTAGTACTCATCTGTATAGAAAATACGAGTACGTTCAATTTTCAAAGGTTTTCCTTCGATACATAAGCGCCGGCCAGCTCTAACGATACGTATATACTGCAGTGTATCGCGAGCAGAGTGGACTGTTTGTGGATGAATCGCTGTTGGAAGCTTTCCACATCTGTGTTGGGCGTGTAGCAGGGATTCCTTAAGGGTGTAGGTTAAATTTACTAACATAATTGGTAAGAAATATTGTTACTATTATATTGAGTCTTACATTAATATAAATAAAATAAAGGAACTCTTGTGCAAACATGCTTCTAGACGCAGCGGTTAAGGTTGTGCGTTGTCTGTCAGTGAACAAATTTTTATTAAATAGACGAAAAATTCATTTTCTTCTACTTAATAAAAATTTGTTCACAAAACCTAAACAAAATGTCCCTTTGTTCTTTCAAAAAAATCTAATCTCTAAAACTAAACAGAACAGTTCGGGCAACAACGAAATAAAATTTTTCAATTGTAATTTATCTTTTCCGATATTAAGGTTGACCTGTAATTAAAAATACCGAAGTTAGCAGTGTTTAATTTCGAAGTAACATGACGTGGGGCGAACTTAGATGAGACCGAAGTTAGAAAACTTATCAATAGGGTATACAGGGTGGCAGGGACATCGATGCGAAAACTGTTACCATGGATTTAGTACTTAATTCTGAACCCCCCTGCGTTGAAATTTTTCGTCCGTTATTTAAAAAAAAATGCTGTGTCATTGAAAAGTACAATACCTACGCGGTCAAAATATATAGAACAACGGTTTTTTTTTTTAGTTTTCGACGAAAAATTTCAATTCGGGGGAGTTCATAATCATGTACTGAATCCATGGTAACGGTTTTCGCATCGATGTCCCTGCATGGGATGCTAATTCATGACTAACAGGTTGGGTACACACAAAAAATAACCGAGCTGAAGTGGGAATGGGCAGGCCAAGTGGCCATATTAGCCGCAGAACTGAGACCGTTGGGGTAGATGTGTTCTTGAGTGGGCAAACGTAATAGGCCTGCCACACACTTGTCGAGTATAGGAAGTAGCGAGGAAAGGGGGACGTGACCGTAGTGTGGTCATGCCCACGGCTCCCTGTTTTGTCGGTTTTTAGGCGGGAGTCCTACTGCGAAACGTCGTTATTGCGCGAATAGAGCAGTGCGTGGGTAGAGAATCCTACATAGCGGCAGCGCGAGGCGCAGAGCGATGAGCAGCGCGAGGAGCATTGTGTGAGCAGGGGCATAAGGTAGGGTACCCTGAGGCGTTGAGCGACGATCTTTACAGGGTGACTGTTAACAGCTGGATAAGAGTTTCCAAGAATTGAGATGAATGGCGTGCGATTGGAGCAGCATATCTAGCTGTGGACTGCTTTAGGCTGACGACGATGATGATGAGATTGGGTACCAAAATAATAAACTTAGGACTCATCTGGAGAAATACGAGTACAATCGTAATTTTTGTTTCTAACAAGCATTGGTGAATTGGGTGCCGCTGAAATGATATTTCTCAACATTGTTTGTTAAGGTGACAACGCATTGGCAAACTCCTTGGTGATGCCAGGTGCCTATGTCATATTCGATGAAGTAAGAGGGAAACGCACAAAAATAAATATAAAAAAATCTAAGCGGTACAACAAGTACAGTGACTAATAAAATATCACTAAAATTAATTTAACAGCTTTTACGATCTCAGATAACGTCTTTAAATTAAAAGCGTCTATAACAATCAATGGACTACCGACGCCGGAGATTGTTCATAATGACCGTCGCAGCGTTACGGCGAAAGTAGTAAATAAAGTTTTAAGAGCTCTTCATTGAGCGTAACTTCAAGTTTGCACCGAGAAGAATAATATCGAAGTTTAACACTTAGTTATAATAACTGAACTTTTTGAGTTTATTGTAGTTAAGAATGTGCTGCTGTGATTTTAGAACCGTGATCTGCTTGACAATTATTTGTCTCTCAATTCCTATATTTAGGTACAAAATCATCCTACTGACATATAATATTAACGTCGTTTCGATAACATTTTTTGTGATTACAGCAGTATCCCTATCCATTAAAAGTGCTAACATGTAGTTGGAGTGATTACTGGAACTCCCTGTCGATGAGGGGCGATGAGCTTTTGTCGTTGGTTCAATATTATGCTGCATCAAACAAAAAAAGGTAACTTTAATCAGACTTCATTCTGTTTACTCTTGATGAAAGGCTTTTCTATTTTTAAATCCATTTGTAAAGAACATTAAAAAATAAATCTTTGTTAACAAAGAACCATATTATAAGGTACTTTCTGGATAGACTTACTTCAAGTAATCCAGATTACCTACTCCCTCCCTCGCAGAAAAGCCTTCAGATTATGAGAAAAGCCGCCCATCTGTTTCTTTTAAACGTAATTTATATCAATCCTAAAATATCCACGACATGACCAACATAAATAGGCCTCTTAGTAACCACTACCATTAAAAATACTGACTGAACACCATGTCATGGGTCATTAACAAATAAGCCAGATAAGTTGACATGAACTTGCCAGAAGGGGGGAAAAGGCCATTAAAATTTAAAAAAAAAATCAATGATCAGTTTTTTAAAAAGTCGAGTCCGTACAAACATCTCTTATAAAACATCAGCGACCTGCCCCTTTTTCACACCCCTTTTAAACTCCGAATTCTGTTACCGACACGTTGCAACCAAGTTCTAAACAATAACCTAACAAAAAGTACTGGGCTTGCATGAATTCAAGGTTTATTTTCATTAGTAATTGCATTAATTCAATTTCATTAGTAATATTAAGTTCTTCTTTTTATAATACTCATCTAGAATAATGTACCTTTCAAAAATGGTGAAATAATTTTTCCAAATAGGACCTGTGGTTCCAGAGATTACCCTCCAAAATATACACAAACACAATTTTTTTTCTATTTATAATGTTAGTATAGATAACTATTATCATAAGAAGAAAACTATAAAACTACCTGTTCCTAGATATTAAAAAAGATCCCCAGAGCAATAGATTACTAGGAGAGCATGAAAGCGTCGGGAGACGCGGCCGCTGCTAGCAGATTGAAAAAGTAGTGCAATATAACGAGCTATACTTGGCTTATAGCTCGTCCGTCGTACCTGAATAGATGGACAGATTGCCTGTCACGTAAAGCATCTGCCAGTCAATGGAGCTAGCTTCACAGATAAGTCACAGACTGAAGGTATTTGAATGTAAATCGGATATCAAGTACATGGTTGGTATTCTTGAGTTAAAATGTAGTGATGATCTCTATCTGTCTATGTTATACGATTCGGTTTCCAAACTTAGTCTGTCAGCTGGACCATTGTGCGTGGGCCATGGCGGCCCTTTGGTGGTTATTCCAACCAGCCCACCTCCCTCCAGAAGTTAATTAAATCTCCTGGTCTGTTCAGAACATCAGTGAAAGATGTGGGTGACCCGAGGGTTTCTGTTCTAATCTGGCTGACGCCTGTGCATTCAAAGAGCACGTGCACGACGGTTACCACAGCCTCCATGCACGCCCTGCACAGAGGACTGTCCGTTATGCCTATTGTGTGGAAGTGTCTGTTTAGCGAGCCGTGTCCCGTTCTGATCTCCGCCCAGGAGGCTTAATAAACGCCTGGTTAGCCTGCCATTCAAGGATGGCATAGCTTCCTTGGACTGCCTGTAGCCCGGTGTGATGTAGTGACAATTTTGAGTGTCATTGGGTGTAAATGATAAGTGATTAATAATTTGGAATACCGACTAATATGTTTTTTTTATCACAAATCATCGTAAAACTTATCCTTCCACAGACTTAGGTACCTATACAGCATGTATCAGTAAGTTGTGGTATTTAGGGGTGTGGTACTAACCCGATCCCAGAATCCAGATCTTATGGCGAAAGCGTCAGGGTATCCCGCGAAATTCAATTTTCTTACGTTTTATGCGATTACAGGTTGTATATTGATCTAAATATGATACGCGGCCGTATGAAATATTTATTTATAGAATTATAATCATAAAAATCATCAATACACTTGTATTGATGATTATCTAATCCTATTGAATGACTATGTCATGAAATCATGACATTTAAGGATTAATCTCTAACATAAGGAGTTGTATTGCTGATTCTTATGATTATAGTTCTGTAAAGCTATATTTGTTACGGCTGCGAATCATATTTTATTCAAGATACAACATGACACTGACCTGCAAATAAAGTAAGAAAATTTTAATTTCGCGATCTACCTTAACGCATCCCCCTTACTAGCAAAAAAAATATCAGCCGTCCCATACATTTGTGTACGTACCATAAATATGACTTCACCTTTCGGATATATGCTGTATAGATAGATCCAAATACGATTGGTGATCTCAGCTATCAACTAAAAGGAGAATTATTTGATCCCTACCTTTTACAACCCTCATAAGTAGATAAGTGGCAAAAGGGTGCAGGTGGTTTAAAGATTTATTGCTGGGATCGGAAATACATTAATATTCGAAACTCTTCTTATGTTACATTTGTAACCACACTTAAACCTTCGGAGCGACCTTCGGAAAAGCGTAAAAGTTCATTAGGTACAAACGAGTTTAATCAATCTCGTTCAATTTGGTCTCTCGTCAAACATATTAATTGAATTTGTTAACGAATGAGCGTCAACAGCTGCCGTCTTCGAGTTTTAGAACGTAGGCACATTATATACTTTAACTTCATAGGTACATCCTATACTATTCAATGAGTAATATTTGTATATTATATATTTATTCATAATCACGTTCTGGAAAACGGCTCTAACGATTTCGATGAAAGTTGCAAAATAAGGGTTTACGGGGGTGATAAATCGATCTAGTTAGGTCTCATATCTGGAAAAATACGTTTTCTCCGTATTTTCACCCGAGCAGAGCTCGTAAGCTCAAAGTTTAAAAAAGATGGCTACCTTAGAACAATGACATGGCAGAGCATGGAATTAGTATGTACCATATATTAAATGAATCAACTTTCCTATAATACTAATAAATGAGCATTCTCTATTTTGATCAGAGCAGAGCTCGGACGCCCACGTACACACAGCGTCAGTATGTGCTAGACCTCCAAAGCCCCATTTACACGATGCACTTTTCTTGCCTGTTACCATAAAATGAAAGCAACAAATGACTTGCATCGCCTAAACACTGTTTAGTTGGGGCAACTTTTATAGTTGTACTTATAGCATGTCGCGGACAATTGAAACACACCATGTATCAGGATTTACGTTATGTCTAGCCTAGAGAATCAGAAGAAGATTGAATTAATATTAAAACACGAATTAATATTAAAAGCATGACGTAATAAGCACATGTGAATGAAAGTTTCACCAAAGTGCGTACCTATTCCAAAGAGGTTAAACTTTCAACGAGGCTGTAAAGTCTGGTTCAGCCCGTTCAAATATTTGAAGGGTAGAAATGTTTCAAAAGTCTGCCCCACTATGTTATTCTGACAGAAATTCAACAGTTTCTTTTTGTGTAACTACTCAGTATGTTTTCGCTCAAAAAGCACATTAAATAAATACTATACTATAAATATTAATAAATATAAATATTATTACTACTATAAATATTAATAAAACAGAATAGGTACTTTACTTACCCAGATTTTTTATATTTTGGCAGACTCATAAAGACAGTAATCTGACCAAGATTATGTCTGGACTTTAACATAGACTTTGACCCCTGTGTTTATTTCGCCATTTCTTCTTAGAGGTAGTCTTATAGAAAACGTCGCCTCCAAATAGCTTATTTTAAATTAAAATAAACCAGCCAAGTGCGTGTCGGACCATGCACAATAAAGAATTCCGTAGTTGGGTTGGATTTATCCCAACAAAAACTTAACATTGTAGTTGAAAAATAAATGTTCTCCCATGCATCGATATACGTCACGGTCAATTCTCCAATTTGCAAATGTAAATTTATAATCGCATAACAAGTTTTTTGGAGATAAATTTACAAATTAACGATTTTCTAACATTTTTCTTTACATGTGCTGTGAGACCTTGCTTCCTACCAAATTTCATTATTCTAGGTCAACGGAAAGTACCCTGTAGGTTTTGATTTATTTGCAAGTATCAAAATATGACGCATATTAATGGCCATATTTTTTGTTGCGTTGATTTAGAAACCTAGTTTTCTCCAAGGGTAACTTACGGGGGATTTACGTATTTGGTATTAATTTCAACTAAATACCTCCACGCGTTCCTGAGAAAAAGGACTGACGGACGGACAACAAAGTGATCCCATAAGGGTTCCGTTTTTCCTTTTGAGGTAAGGTACCCTAAAAATTATATAATAAAAGTGATTCCGACATCCTATTTACAGAATAAACAATTTCATTTCATTTCAGTAAATAGGTATAAAAATGCAAATTAAACTACTACTCTACCTGTATCTATCTTTTCTCAAAATAAACTTTTTAATGCTTTTGAAAGAGATGATATAAAATACTTAACTTTAATTCACCCAACCTTTACCTCTTCTAGAGTTTTAATCAAGCCTGAAATACCCAGCACTCGTAGTTACTAATAAACTTCCATTTTCTTGCCAACAAAAGACGTCTTCGTTAATTCAATATGCAAACATAATTAAAACAAGAATTAATAACGTAAGGTAGTATGATGCTAAGTGAGACGAAACTCAATCAATTTCATTAATACCGCGCAAACTTTATCAATCTATTGATCGACGTAATTAAATTCACTGCGCTGTGATGTGACGTGCCCTAATAAAGGACACGAAGGATGTATATCATAGGGGTGGTAAATCTGTATAGCTATATTTTGTATTCCCCGAAGAGTTAGGCAGAAGTGTACCATAGCGGTTACTCATATCTAACCACTTTGAAAACAAAATCCCGTGTACACGACCCAATTTTTTCGTAGGTAAGCGTTACATAGCGGCCGAGCGCTGCAAGCAAGAAAAGTCCTTACAGTGTACAGATATGCGTTTCTTGGATAGTACACCCAAATTTCGCCAGTTATGTTTAAGTCACATGTAACAGGGGGTGAATCTATTGCCATCAACCCAATAACACTTTGCCCGATCCGGGAATTGAACCTAGGACTGCTCAGCAGTAGCGCTTGCAACCTCTAGACCAACGAGACAGATGTTATAAATAGGAGTCAAGCTTCAGCGAATTAATATTTATCTTTAAGAAGTCGTATTTAGCAACACTTTAGAAGGAAAATACAAAGACACACTCAATTTGCGACCAACAGCCACTGAAAAATCTTTATCCTCCATCGTCATTTGTTCTCTTAGCTACTATCGACACAATATCAAAAGGAAAGAGAAAAGAGAGTTTCTTAATTACATTTAAAAAAAATATCAAATGAAAAGTGCTAACCAAAGACAAACTTAATTAACTTGAAAACAAATTACTTTCTTTCATTTTGCCATTGCGCCCATCACTAAAATAAATTGACTGCGTGCTAGCCCGTCAAGGGAACTAGACACTAGAATTGACACCCTACAGCCTGCGTGTGCCAGGGTTGGCTTGTTAGAACTTAAGAGGTAAGGCACCTCGCAAGCTTAGTCATATATCCTTCACTGCTACACACGACGTAGGTACAACGAGTATATTGCATAATTTAAACTTTCAAGGAGCCGACTGAAAAGAAGACCATTACCACAATCTTAGGATTCCGGTTTTTGTGTCAGACTTACGATCGTCCTTTGTTAAAAACTTTTAAAAGCGGTGTCAGAAGAGTGATTTATTTGAAGAGTACTTAGACGAAAGGCTTATGCGTCAGACTGGGAGATTTCTTTGGTATCGTTTAGCATCTTTTTTACTTTTTATTATCGGTAAGTACTTACTACTGATTAATTAAAAGTTTATGCTAGACTAACGTCACTTAAGGTTCAAGGTTCTATAATAAATTTCCCCAAATGCTTATCAGACACGTTCGCCTATTATCAAGTCTTGTCGATATTAATAATGGAACAGTCTGGACGCCTCATGACCGGCATGACTCTGCGGGCACCCGGCCACCCACATGCCTGCTTATTGTGCGTCTCTATAAAATATACAAGCCAAGAACAACTAAAATCATCGTTTACATTATTTTACGAGCATTCAAAGAGAAAGTATAAACATTTTCAGGACATGTAACATTCATATAAGAGACCTTAAAATAATGAACCTTCAGAAAGAAAAATAGTTTATTTTACACAAATAAGACGCACATTACCTACAGTACCAGGGCGACCGAGCTCTGCTCGGATGAAAATAGATAAACATTCGTCCAGGTATTCCAACGTTGTATCACATTCCCGCGGATGTGAAAATAGAGAAAACGAATTTTCCCAGCTAGATCGATTTTTCGCCCCCGTAAACCCCTATATCGATTCTCTAACGATTTCGAGAACGTGAGTAGAAATCTAACAAACAAATAAATATAAAACGGTTAATAGTATAGGATGTGTGTGTGGGATGTGTGTCAAATGGAAATAAATAAAAATATTTAAAATGAAAAAAAAAAGTTGTCTATGTCAGGTTGCAACGTCGCTGTCGTTGTTTCAGGAACTAAAAACATTTTCCAATATTTATTTAGGATAGGTACTCTATATCCGGAAAAAGCAAAGGGTTTCCACAGAACTTACCTCCTAATAAAAAAAAATAATAGGATACAGTACTGTTTTTGCACCTGAAGTCAAGGTGTTGGTGTGAATTTTAGTTCATAATTTATTCCACACCTTTTTAAAAATGGTCAGATTCAGTTGGACAATTACAATTTAGGTGAAAAACGAGCCACCATTACCACTAAATTAATATCTCAGTGCCATCTTAGTGCTGTCATACTAAAACATAGTTAAGTTGTGTCTTAGTCTATTTCAGAATGGGAAATCGTCGTTTGACAGGAATAAACAAAATTTTAGTGATTTTTAGTCTAGTTTGGAGGCATTTTGTTACAAGGGAATCGGCACCAATGACAAAATTGATTAAATAATGACAGTTGCCTCTTATCAAAACAGATAATTTAATGTAAAATAATTACAGAGTACAAGTAATGATTGGATTCTCGTCAGCATGTATTCATTGCGTCTATACTTAATTAATGGTATGTTGAATACAAACTGATTGTATTTAACTGTAAGCAATTAGAGATCCTCTTGTTTCGCTTTTTATTTTTCATTCATTTCATTTCAAATTTTTCAGTTTCAATTTGAAAATGGACGGTTGTATTTACAAGAATATTTCAGGAGCAAACACACGCTTTATTAGGAATAGCTGTTGTTTTTTTTTTTTGCAATCTTATTTGATTCCTTCTAAAATAAAATACTAATAAATAAATAAGTTTATTGATTCTGGAAACCAAGGTAGACAATTTCTCAATAAATTAAATTAATACAATTATTACCTTACCGGAACTGCGTTAAAATTGCCTTTGTTAACGTGAAGCATTCTCATTTCCTGACATAAAAGAGCCTGCTGACAAAATGAACAAACAAAAAATACACGTAGGTACGTGTATATCTAGAGTATCAGTAAGGTGTGGTCAAAATTAAAAAATATCACCCATCCCATATAAATGGTCCGAGTAGGTATGGAAATTTTCGTAGGCGCGGGCTTGCGGGCGGTGAGCAATGGGTGGCTCACCGTCCGATAAGGACCAGGCCCGGGTCGACGGCGCGTTGTGTTCCACGCGCGCCTCAAAGAGATGTCAGCAGAATTGAAGGGGTCCACTAGGGCCGATGCCTGCCGGGGTTGCGAAGAAAACCGAAAGGGAGATCGTGGCCCCCGGCGACAGGGCAACCGAAGGAACACGGGTGGGTTTTAGTCAGTAAGAGTCTGACACGCCCTCCCGCTCCGCCCAGAGCGGGAGAAGTTATTTGATGATTTCCCACCCTCAAAAAAAAAAAAAAAAAAAAAAAGGTATGGAAATTTTTATACGAGACAGGACAGCTGATGAGATGATGATGCTGGGATGTTGGTCCCATTTAGAAAGTTGTTCAGTTTGATGGTCTGTACCACATCCTTTGACTATACATTTCTGATACACCCTGTATGGCTGCTAGATTTTTATAACTAATTGGAAAAATCGCGCCTCTTTTTTTGCTTTAGAGGAACTTGACATTAGCAAAGGCAAGAAGTGCAGTTCCTGTCTTTGGGCTCGGTGATTTTGTCTTGACAGATATTAAAACCGAAGGTGTATTCTAGGGTCACTTGATACACTTGACAAGTACCTTACAAGTGAAGGTGGTGGAACAGAAATCTTTTTACAAGTTTTCTTAGTACAAAACAAAATATAAACTTTTTTTAACACAATTTTATTGAACTCAAAAGTACCTCTTACAATTAAAGATGAACCGCAAGCAAGAAAATATTACAGTTTTATAAAGTAGGTACTTTTTAGCTAAAAATAAACCTTGTTTTTTAAAAGATTTTATTTATTCTTTTATTATTTATGTACACACAGTAAAATGCATAGAGAAATGACATAATTATAATTTAGAGTACAAAGGTATTGCTTATTTCTTAAGAAATTTCTTCCAGCAGCCCTGCGAAAAGAGAAATGAAAAAGAAATGTAGACAATAGTGTAAGAGATCAAGAAGACAAAATAAGAATATGCGAAGTCTTAAACTAAAATATACCTACACATATAAACGTAATAAATTAACATATACTTAAATAAATACATATAGCTTAAATATATAATATAAATACTCACAGTTGAGAGGAAAGGTCTTTTACTCGATATTTGAATTGAGAAAACAGTTTTTAAATCACGAATGCGAAGCTTACTTATATTATTGTCTTATTCATTTATTATCGAAGAGCAACATAGGCCATCCTAGTTTTCCGTAAATCTAGTCTAACACTAAGCTCGGGCTACACCTACGAATAATAAAAGTCTAATATACGTAGGTCTACACAATAAGTTACATAATCTGTCAGGCACACGTATGTACTATTTGTGTCCACAAAGGACAAAAAGAGGCGAACGAACATGACAAATGTTTTGTTAAAGTTTTTTGTAGAAACCCGTTATGAAGGTAAATAAATATGACGACTGATCTGTCTAATGTTTTTGGGAGTGCCTCCGCTGTCGACGCCGGCTCTCAAATTGGCTGCCGGCACCGGTTGCTGAATTGCCTACCGGCGCTGAGTTTGAAAAAAAAAGAAGCGGAAAACGGGGTTAGCAATTTGGCATATTGGAGTAGGCGGGGTAGGCATAAATAAAAAGACATGTAATAAAGCATTACTTTTTTCAATATTATATTTCTTTAGTCAATGATTTCCATATTCCAGTAATCAAATACTAAGTATGTACCAGGAACCGAACTAGTTAGATTAGATTAAATATTCTTACTCGCATAAAAGGATTAAGTAAAGCTAGAACTGTGCCCCATACGCACGAGCCGAGCGAGCGAAGCGAGCGGGACCGTGCCAGCAGCCGGCGAGTGCTAAAAAGGACTAGAATATATAGAAAAAAAATACTTTAGTTAGGGTTAATTAGTTTGAGTTCTGAATACTGGAAGGGTTTCCGTAAAAGCCGCGCCGCCGGTGTCTATTATTGAAGCCTGCGGCGCCGGCCACAGAGTATGTAATATGCTTGCAGCCGACGTTTTTAATCTCGGCTGCCAGCAGTAATGTCATGCCGGTTCCCAAATGCTTTATTTTTGGTAGCCGGCGCCGGCAGCGGCGGCACTCCCAATGTTTTTTATATTACAAGTTCTGATGTTTATTTGTTAAAACCCAATTTTTATAACTGTGCGCCTGTCAACGTCGCAATATTACAGTGTATGTGGTTTAAACAATAACAAATTAACGAATAATAAAACAGAACTGTGGAGACGACACGAGTTGCGTAGATCGTACTAAGAAGCGTCGGGGCACTGAGGAGGGAACCGGGCGGATGAATTAAATACTAACAACCTACGATTTTGACAGCTCGAAGCGCACAGTTATAAAAATCGAGTTGTACCTAACGTTCATTTCGATCTGCTGGTTGTATCTCAATTCAAAAACTCACATTAAAATAAATATAACATAAGCTCACGCATTCTTCCCTTGGGGCTAGGCTGACACTACAGAACGATCTTCTTCTTTTTTCTTCTTCAGCTACGATCATTACATACTCTTTTTGATTCGTTAACGTTCATACATTTGGTCATACACGCACGCAAATTGTGAGAACTACGCCCCTGACCTTTCTAAAGAACATCTCCAATAAGGTCACACCTTCAAGGGCAATATAAGTTTACATTTTAGCAGTTACCTACAAAGTTAAACAAAACTACTCTATAAAATCTTCATCAAATCATCAAAATTCACGCCAAAACTTGCAATAATAATATAGATCACAAATTTTAATAATTCACTCATACGCCTCAGGTTAGAACATTACCAAGCGATAATACAGACCACGTATATTGCTCATTGTGCATTTAAACGATTCCGGATTCGATGAATAACCGGTATTTGCTGCATCGTTCTAAAGCGTGTAATTACCTCACACAATGTGGTTACAACTGTCAAAATCTGTGTGGTTCTTTCCTCAAAAGACCTTTTCAGACACTAAACTACATGGTCCTCATATAGACCGACCAAGATTATGTCTGGACTTTAAAAGAGACTGTGACGTCTAAGTTTGTTTCGGCCTTTCTTCTCAGAGTAGTCAGATAGAAAACGCCGAACTCAACTAGCTTATTTTTAATGTTTTTTTAATATGACGTGTAAAAGTGATTCCGATATCCTATTTACAGAATAAACAATTTCATTTCATTTCATTTCAATTACATTTCATTTCATTTCAATTTCATTTAATTTCATTTCAATTTAATTTAATTTCAATTTTATTTCATTTCAATTTCATTTCATTTCATTTCAATTTCATTTCATTTCAATTTCATTTCATTTCAATTTCATTTCATTTCAATTTCAATTTCATTTCATTTCAATTTCATTTCATTTCAATTTCATTTCATTTCAATTTCATTTCATTTAATGAAATGAAATGAAATTGAAACGAAATGAAATTGAATGAAATCAAATACTGCTAAACAGTTGTTAAACACGTTTAAAGGGAGCTTTGAAAATTATGTTCCATTGTGTCTCGTGTAGGTATTATTGTTTTATTTTACTTCCTAACAACCCAACACAAGACTGTTAACGTGAGAAGAAATATACATATCTAGTCCATGTTTTTAATCGCATTCTACTTACTATACTTAGGTGTGTTAATGCAGGTCACAGTCTACTTGTGTGCCTAATTTTATTAAAATTCTAACTTTGTTTATAATATTTTTAGTATTTTATAGGCTACCTACGTGTAATGTGACACAAGTCACGACACTTGGTTGAAAATCGATTGATGAAAGATCGAATTGATGATACTGAAAGTCTCATTCGCCTACGACGTAGACGTCGCGTAGCTGATTGCTACGAAACTGTCGTAGCGTAGGTCGTACGTTACTTCGCGTAGGCTTTGTAACAGCGAATATGTATGGTGCTATTCTGGGAGCGCGGTCAACTAAGTCATACCACGAAGACTAGCTTTTTTTTAGGTAGGGTATCTCGTAGTTAACCTCTGAGATCATGACTACTTAACCGGGCTTTCCTGTGGGTGTCTTAAGCTACTACACTTAAAACCTCCAGCCAGGGGTTATTCAACTATGCTAATTAAAACTAGGTGAACGCTCGCTAAAGGCATCCCCTGTGGGGTACGAACCTGGCTTAGAGCGTCAACCGGAGGGAGGACATCAAGGATAGGACGGGCTGGATCAAAGTTTTGATCTTGATTATTAGTCGGGGAATTTAAATCTACGTGCTCAGCTGCAACAACTGCTGGCACCTCGTTGTGGAGCAAGGGTCGGAGGGAAGTATTATTTACTCGGGGACGCGGTCGCGATCGCAAAGGACTTCGGCGGCGAGGTCGGAATAACGGAAGGCGTCTGTTTTTGTACACTGTGCTGGTTTTCCTACTGCTCTCCTGGAGGAGGGTAATGGGTTCGTCAGGGTTGGTAAGGGCGAAGACTAGCAGTGTGTGTTGAGTATATAGACATCGTATACGGGGACAAATCCATTTACCAAAACCGATGTTTTAATCAACCTAAGAGATGCATCCTTTGCTACGACTAAAAGACATTGGTATTATTGGATCAGGTAACGTTTTTCTTTGATATCATTTAAAATCCTCGTTTCTTTCTTCATTTTTGTATTACCAGCGACCCTCCCCTGTATCGCACGGTTTTTACGACTTGACAAAGCAATGAAATTTCTTTATTATTTGTAAGTTACATATGAGGTGTAACGGCTGCGACTTACGAGTAGGTTCGAAGCCAGACAGGCGTTTTACTTTCTATAAATTATTCCATCACCACTGCTCTCAAAACGGTGAAGAAAAAAAGCATGGTAAAACCGCCATGTCCTAGAACCAAAAATTCGAAGACATGTAAAATCTACCAACCCGCACTGGGCCCGTGAGGTGGATTACGGCCCACTCCCTCTCACAGAGAGGAGGCCTGTGTCCCAGCAGTGAGAACATTATAAGCTGATTATGCTATACACATGAGTTAATTCTCTAAATGATGGTGACAACTACACCAAAATCCGTTTCGTAGTTAAGGGAAACAATGAGAGACACGAAATCAAATGTATACATGAAAAAAATTTAACCAAAGAAAGAAGAAAGAAAGAAAGAAAATAAATTTATTTGACCCAGGTTAAGGCACACAAATAAAAAACAAAAAATATAGAAAGCTTAAAACAGTATTGTGTGCCTCACGGCTGCGACAAATAGGTCCAGTTCAGCATAAATGCCAGACAACTAGTGCCTGACGCTGGTTTTCAACTGAACCTTATGTTACGAGTACGTCTTACGGATGTAAATCAGTTTTATAATGTGTGTAAAGATTTAAATAAAATAAAAATATTAATAGATGAGAGTAGCAATTAATAATAAAATCAACATGGTACAATTAAGTTTAAAAAATGATTAAAGATTTATACAAAGGTGTTTTACAAAATAAATAAAATGGTATGGTTGCACAATAAACAAAGGACTGTCCGTCAATAAATAATATAATATATAACTTTATCATAATACAATTTATATTAATGAAACATTAAGGTTGGTCATGTCTAGCTTCCGTTGCGCATCTATGAGATACTGCCGTAGGCGTCTTCTAAAAGTGTCGATCGTTTCTATTGCTCGAAGAGGTGGTGGCAGATTATTCCACACTTTAGAAGCCGCATAACGGAAACTACCTCTAAAAGCTGCTGTATTTAACAACACCGAACAGAAGGCAAGCCAAGTGTAATTTGCGCCTGGACTTCATTTTTAGAGAAAAATGCTTGTTTAGGAAAGGTGTTACATGGCTTCTGCGAGGGATGTTGTAACAAAACCGAGCACAAGCGTTTTGTACCCTTTGGATGAGGCGATCTGTACGAGCTAATAGGCGCGGGCCGTACACTGTGTCAGCGTAGTTCATCTTAGATAGAACCAGGGTTTCCATAAGCTGTTCCCGTAGTGATTCAGACAAGTAAGGTCTGATCTTGTACAGAACTTTCAGGCGATAAAAACAGTTTCTTACTGAATCGGCTACGTGTTTTTCAAAACGAAGATCTTTATCCAAAATAAGGCCAAGATTCCGGGCCTCATAGACTCTGTTAATTTGTTCGCCCATTAACTCGAGGTGAAACGTTGCGGGTAATTTTGCTAATTGCTGTCTTGTGCCAAATACCATGTATTTGGTTTTGGTTGGGTTTAGCGACCGGCAATTCTCTTCAGACCAGGCGGCGATTCTACGAAGGTCATCTTTTAGATCTTTAATGGCACTATCATACTCATCTGGTCTAAAGGAAATGTAAAGTTGGACGTCATCGGCATATATGTGGTACTTGCACCTCTGGAGGCATTTAATTATATCTGCACAGTATAAAATAAACGCAACCAGTGCACAAACTTAAACACGTGACTTTACTCATTATTATTAACAACTTTTTGACACATATACATTTTGACGAGTTATGCGAACATAAAGGCGTAGGGATCAGCAGATTTTTTTTGGTCAATTTCAGGTTTGGTCTCATAATAAATATTGTTCATAATGATGAGTAAAGTAACGTGTTTAAGTTTGCCCACTAGTTAATAAAAACTTACCCTGTACAGCAGAAGTACTGAAATACACTTTATCTCAATACCGTAATAAATCAAGACAAACTTATCTGAGACATTTGATAATATCGACCGTTATGTCACCGCTTCATAAAATATATAGTTTTAACGATTTCATAAATACTGGAGTTACTTCGCCGCCGTCACTGCACAGAGAAGATAACGGCAACGTCACGTTTAATGTCAATAACCTCACTTCAGTGCATTTCATGACATTCATTCAGCACTAAAGGATTTTTAGTATTTCAGGTAAAATATAATACTCTGTTGTAGTAAAAAGTTCGTATATAGATTCGTCAAATGATTTTACTCTTGTGACCCCTTTGTTTTATTAAAGTCACAACTTTTTGCTTCGAAAACCAAAACATTGGAACAGTTGTTATTTTCAATAACTACAATAATAACTGACTTGGTTTCCGTTCGTCATTGTCGAGTAACCACTGAAAATTAGCGCTGTGTTGTGGGTCCCAAATAGCTGCTGACTATGTCTGTTCTGTGCTCGTGATTATCTAGATAATTTGTTTTTTTTTTTAATAATTATTCGAGCTAAATGATCTTTTTAATTAATTAATTATATTATGTTATTAATTATGTTATTTAATATTATATAAGGCACCTCCAGAACTGTGAACGGTGTTCCAGTGCCTCACAACCAGGCAATCAACCCTTCCCAAAATAGTATTCAAAAGGCTGATGGTGCTGCGCATGCGGCGCATCAGGGAGGCCACTCTTTTTCTTACTATTGCCCTAAAGCAGTTCGCGCTGGCCTTAGCATACATACCTGATTGTAATATGTCAATAATTCTCCACTGATTACAGGAAAACCTATAAGAAGGTTGAACCTATGGTCTTAAAATAACATGACAAATCTATCAATATTGTGCGTACAAACTTATATTTGCTGTTGGAACGTAGTCCGACACGCACTTGGCCGGTTTTTTTTTTTTTCATCTCACCGCGCCTGTGCGACTCAAGCGTCATATACATGATGCCTAAAAAGTTTAGTTCAGTTCCATTCCATTCCCAAAGACTTTATTAGACATTATTGCATTATGGACATTATCACCACTGACACTGAAAATTCTGTAAATAACGTCGCGTTCGTCTTAATAATCGTCAGAAGCATTTACAATTTGATTATGTCATTAAAACTTCAATCGTAACTCAGATAATAATTAATGTTTTAAATAATAATTAATGTCACCTTTTATTCCAGTCATTATCGACCAAACCGTTCTCTTTGTGTAACTAAACAGTTTTTTAATGTAAAAATAAACCGTTCAATTTCTCATTATATTTCAGATGAAAACTTTTCTTGTTACCGTTTTATCTGGTGCTCTATTGGCCGCGGGGAAAGAAAACATCTGAATTGTTTGAAAAACACTCCGGAGACCTTAATTAAGATATAAAATATTCCAGAATAAAGCCTAAAACCTAAGTTCATAAATTATTGAATAAAGTAGGCAGCTGTACCTAAACAGCCAAGAGAAAAAACGAAAGGTTAGGAATCTAGGGACAAATCCGGAAGACCTTCTCCAGGTTTCTTTAAAAAAATATGAGCGGTAAGGAAATACCGTAATAAATATTCGCAAATCTTACCCGAAACAGGGATTGTCTTAAACCAACGGTAGTACGTGCAACAACCCACAAATTTCGACGAACTCTGAACCCTATTCTGTATTCAGACATATTTCGGGACTCCTCTGCACAGATGGGCCCAATACTTGTATAATATTCGAACCCTTCCAAGGTTTACAAACAGTTATCAAATAAATCAATTCCAGTTCATCTCCAATTTGACTATGAATAGGGATTGAGTAACTTGTTGAAAGACAATTTCAGATTCTGTGCAATGGCTCGTACCTCGGTTATAATTTTAATGGTTTCCTGATTGCAATTCAATCTGAAATTGAAATCATTTGTGATTAGACTTAGAAGCTTAGTCAGCATGAAAATGGTGGGCATAATACTTTAAATTAACCAAAGACAACCCTATTTTATGTCCAAGAAATTATTGTCTATTAAAAGGTTGCCGGAAAGAGATCGCAGAAGCGATAAGACCGCCCATTGTATATTTTGTAGTGGGTAACTTTTTCTTTTTGTAATTTATAATCTGCCAGCTCATTGCGTAACTTGCTTTCGTAAACTATTATTACTATTTGTTTAATTTTGACAGTTCAACACCATTTTTTTTTATTGCGTTATTTACGTTGTTGAGCAAATTTTTTTTTTCCAATTTATGAAACAATGGATTAGCCATCTGTTTCAAATCGAAACAAATTGTGATTGATCGTGTATTACTCAATTAGAGTACTGGTGTATAATAAAGTATTTATAATAAATTGTAACGTTGCGACACTTTATGGTATAATCATTTTTGGGGCTGTCTAATGTATTTTTAACGTCCATAAAGAGCTGTTTTTTAGCCTACTTTCAATCGTTGATTTTCATTTGACATTAGTTAGTTCTTTTTCAATATTTTACAAATAATCGGCACTAAAAATTGAAAGAGATTTGTTAGACAAAACAGCAAAAAAAACAGTGGCACTCCGGGAGTGCCAACAGGAGTGAAAATTTGAAAAAAAAATTCGGCATTACGGTAATCGACTCGTTAATGTTTTTATAATGTTCAAAAGCTGGTGTTGTCACAGAGTCGCGAAATCAATAGTTTAGTCCTATCTTAAAAAGGCCGCACGTGCCTAAAGAAGTTTTCACTTCTCTTTGCCAATGCTAATGAGTGCTCTAAAAACGGCATAGGTACAGTACATTATTTGTTATTATATATTTTTTGGTTTTTATAACATTAACAGCAAATTACTACAATAATAAGTATTTGTCACAATAATAGGTGAAAATATCAAGAGATAAGAAAGAGAGTATTAGTGAACATGACAAATATAGTACCTAATCTCAGTCGTTATCAGCCACTTGAGTTTGACTCAGTTGATATTGATCTTAACAAATGATACAGATGTCTACGCACTTGAGGGCTTAAAGTGAGATTACAAAGAATTAATTCAGTAGCACCGTCTTCTTTTATATCAATAGATCTAATACATATTATAAAAACCTAACTGCAACAAAAAAGTCAACTAAAAAGGTTTATATAAGACATCACAGACAGGCAAATTAAAAATCCGGAGTCACACGTGTTTAGGCATAAATCGAACAGATTACGTGTGACTCCGGATTTTTAATTTGTCTGTCTCTGATGTCTTGTTATTTGTAAGTTGTGCAAACTATTTTAGTTGAGTTTTTAGTCGTAGTTTGGGTTTTAGTTTTTATGACTTCTATTTATATTAAAATTATTTTGGAGTATAGTAAGGGTCAAATTCATAACCCTCCTTTTCGCCTCGCTGTATTCGGGTAAAAAATAAGTTTCTTTTCGTGTCTGTCTGTGTAACCGTTCTTCTAAACTCCACAATGGATTTTGATACGATTTTCAAAATTCATTTAAAAAAATATCGCCACATCCATTGCACCATGCGAAGCAGGGGCAAGTCGGTAGTAAACATAATTATAACAAGTTCGAGTCGGACTCGTACACGAAGGGTTCCGTACCACAATAGCAAAAAACGTCAAATAAAATACGTTTCTTGTATTTTATTATACCACCTTTTATTTTTAACTTTATTTTATTTTATTTTTATTATTTGTTGATACACCGGGAATAGAAATACACAAGCCGTGAAAATTTCAACTACATATTACGGTTCGTGAGAAACAGTCCGCTGACTGACAGACGGACAGCGGAGACTTGGTAATACGGTTCTGTTTAATACCATTCGGGTACGGAACCCTAAAAACAAAATATAAATATGAGAATTATTACAAGGCGTGATTTCCTTAGACACAGCTGAAAACCGTGTCTCAAAGAAAATTCAGTGAAATTATAAAAGTCTACTCTTTCTTTGATAACTAACAAAAACTTGCTATATTTTCTGTTTTTATTATTTCATCAGCAAGAGAAGAATTTTGTGTGCCTTTTTAGTCTGCAAAATAACAAAAATGTACTCGTATTCTAAATAAAAACATGAGTAAAAATCCATTTAACGTGCACTGTTAAATTCGCACTCAAGTGCAGTGTGTGGTAGGACTTCTAGCACGTATATACCTTTAAGCGCTAAAACAGTAAATACTCATTACCAGCTCAGTGTAAACATTCTCAAGAAATACGTACCATCTCTGCAGTAAATCCCGTAACCACATAAAGGAATAAATTAAAATCTGCCGTTGCTAGCTTGATAGATTTCATAGACAAATTACAAAACCACTCTATTCTCAATGGCTGTTGTAACTTAGAATAGCTTAGTTTTTTACCTGAAGTGTTGCTTGATTCTGACTGGCTCTGGTCCAGGCCATAGTACGGAGCGAGAGGGCATGGCAGGCCGTCACCTCATTTTGCGAAGCAGTAATGCTCGCGAAGGAGGAGGCAGAACGCGTGAGGGAGAGGCAAATTTCGCGCACTTACTCCCCTAACCGCTGCAGGAGACGCCCTGGGCGTCGGGAATCGCAGGCCGATTCCCGGCCACCGTAGGCGCGGACTTGCGGACGGTGCACAATAGGTAGCTCCCCGTCCGACAAGGACCGGGTCGAGGGCACGTTATGTTCCATGCGCGCCTCAAAGAGATGTCAGCAGAACTGACGGGGTCCGCTAGGGCCGATGCCTGCCGAGGTCGCGGGAATGTCCGAAAGGGATACTGGGGCCCCTGGCAACAGTTAATAATATAACTGACTGTGAGACGTATTTGTCAAAAATCGTGCTGTTGCATAAAGCGGAAAATGGTTGTTAAAATATCTAATTGTCAGATTGTCGCCGGTCACCCGTCGCCTGTTGATTTAAATAGCCCCTGGGTGTCGCATAGAGGACTCGAAATGGACTATGACTATAAATATAAAAAATTGTCCAAGTGCGACTCGCACTTGCACATGTAGAGTTCTGTACCACCGTACAATATGTAAGTAACACTACGATATTTATTTTAGTAAAAAACAAAAATAGTCTTTTTGTATGGTGACCCCTTAATTTTTATATATTTCAATAAACAATCTGTGAAAATGTCTACTGTCTACCTATTATGTTTCATGAGATACCGCCCGCTGACAGACACACGGACGGACGGACAGCAAGGTTTAGTAACAAGGTTTCGTTTGGCACCCTTCGTGAATACGGAACCCTAAAAAATATAAAATTAAAATCATAACATTTGCAGACGTCGACAACATTTTGTGAGCTATTTCGAAAACATTATCCATTTTGTGATCCAGTCGTCTAAGCCAAAAGTTTATAACTTCTATACTGCTAAATGCAGCTAAATAGCTTTAATTCTAACTTAATGTGCTATCTGGGTGCCACTTAATGTCTAAACGAGACAGTTATTATAAGTTAACTTTAATAACGTTATAAATTGAAACGGGTTTCCACAAACACCATTATGAGGAGTGGTTGGCTGGCCCTCGGATCATTTATAATAACTGTGTTGAAATCCCTGATGCACCCAGTTTTGTCTCGTTGTTTTTTTGATATATTTAATCCTTATCGTTTGTCGGTAAGCATTATGGATTGTAGTAGATGAGTTCGGGGTGAAGAAGCAAGAAGAAAGAAAGCTTTTTGTTTCATTTTTCTTTCATTCATTTCCCATTGCTTTACAGTCTGACTATTTTCTTAATTTCCCTCGGGAATTATCGCATTTCCGAATACAAACGAATGCTAGTTTCCATGTCCGTCAATTCGACTATTATTCTATTGATTTTTTCGATTGAGAGCGTCCGGTCTGCACCAAGTGCAAAGGGCAACTGATAGAAATACGAAGTTTGCCGAGGAATATTAAGAAAATAGTTATTCTGTACTTACTTATTAGTTTTTTGTTTGTTTTCTTATTTTTGAGTTGCTAGATTTGAAAATTATTCATTATTTTACACTAGCTTCCGCCAGCGGGTTCGGTCGCATCTTATCTTTATAAATTAATTGTAGCCTATGTTACTCAGTGATAATATAAAATTCTACTGTTGAAAGATATTTTTAAATCGATTCATAGGTATTGAGTTTATTCATTACAATAAAAAATACAAACACACATAAATACAAATCTTTTCTCTTTTTATTATTATTTTACATAAAATAATGTGTTTCGCGTAATAATGGTATTATTGATATTTTTAATTAAGAAATTCTATAAAAGTTACAGTGAGATTAAATCGTGGTCCTATTTGCATGAGGCGCCCAGTTAAGTAATTATGCAAATCCGTCGCAAATGTAAAAGCTGTGGATCCGTAACCATTGAAAAATAAAAGTCTACCGATACTTTCCGTTCGTATGCGATTCAATAGGTACTTAGGATGTATTCATGTGAAACGCTGGTAACCTGCGCCGATATGCCAGCGCTTCTCGGCGTCGATAAGTGCTGGTTGTCAACGCTGGTCAGCGCTGATAGCTTTATTAATTATTTTTGCCAAATCAGCGCGAACTGGCGCCGACTGAACCGGTAGGAACTTGTCAGCGCTTATCCGCTTAACCGCCTACTCCAGCGTTGACAAGCGGTGGTTGTCGCCGCCGAGAAGCGCTAGCATATCGGCGCCGGTTACCAGCGTTTCACATGAATACACCCTAAGTACCTATTGAATCGCATACGAACGGAAAGTGTCGGTAAAGGAATAAATTTTTCAATAGTAACAAATATTCAGCTTTTTTCATTTGCTCGCGCTGGTTACCAGTTCAACATGAATACACCCTTGCACCATGAATATTCACGGGCGAAACGTTAGCCACAGCGCGACTGAAACCGCTCGGAATCGCCCGATTGTCAAAACGAAACAAACGTCACGAAACGGAACGATTACGCTTGAATACGCGCCAAACGACTTTCCATTTTATATATCTATTGTTCCCACCGACACTTTTACATTTTGCGCTCGTTTTCAGTGCTATTGTAATGGTGGAAGTGATGCGTGTTTTTGCTTCTGTGTACTTTTGTTTGACCATTTTCATAAACAGAGTGTAGTAAATACTCAAAGTATGCATTAAATACTTGTTTGTATTTATTATTCTTAATAATCTAATTTCGTATTGACATTGTGTTTTTTTTTTTTTGATTGTCACTAAAATAAAAAACATGACGTTTACTACTTTGGCTCTTATTTAACTTAATTATTCAATATACAACATTCGTTATCAGCACGAAGTAAAAAAGTAGAAAAATGTCGTGTGGACCTGCTGGTATATCGATAAAACCGTTGTGCGAAAGAGCCGGCTATGGCATCTGGAAATTCAAAATGCGTATGTATTTGATGCATGAGGATTTATGGGAAACCATAGAAGGTTACTCAGGTGAGAAGCCCTCTGATGCAAATAAAAGGGATCAGAAAGCTTTAACCAAGATTTGTTTGACAATCGACGGAGGCGCAATCGCACATGTTCGGAGCGCTGAGACTGCCAGGCAAGCATGGGATGCTCTTAAAGATGCTTTTGAAGATAAGGGAATGGGCAGAAAATTGGCCCTGGAGCGAAGGCTGTATAGATATAACTTGTCAGACTTCGATAATGATGTTGAGCGTTATATTGGCGCAATCGTAGCTACTTCGCAAGATTTAGCAGACATCGGGAAGAAGATTGATGATGAAAGTTTGGCAGCGATTATGCTCGGAGGTTTAGGACCTCGCTACGATCCCTTAGTTATGGCTCTGGAAAACTCCAACTTAAAAATCACAAGTGAATTGGTGAAAAGTAAGCTATTGAATGAGTTCTCGAAAACCGTAGACGTTCAAGCTCCGGAGAACAAACCGACGACTTCCGCTCTGAAATCTTCTCAAGGTAAAATTTCTTCCAATAATAGTAAGAAGAAAAGAATTATCAAATGCTATGGATGCGGTGAACCAGGTCATAAAAGGCCCGATTGTCCTATAAGGAAGGACGAGAAGGACAAGCACGTAAAAAATGTTACTCTGAAGACAGCACTCAATGGTGTAGAAGGAGAGAGTACCACTTTTTTCATTGATACTGGAGCGACCAACCACATGTGCCATAATATTGATTACCTAGAGAACGTAAGGTTGAATAATGAAGCAGGTAGTAATGATACTGTAACGGTTGCAAATGGAGAGAAGATAAGTTGCAGAGGTATAGGTAATATTTCTTTTTCTACTAAAGATTGTGAAGGAACAATGACTGGTGTTGTTGCCGTGCCTGACCTGAATTGTAATTTACTCTCTGTTAGGAAAGCTTGTGAAAACGGTTTACATGTAGTTTTTGATAAAAATGGTTGTATTTTTTATGAAAATTTTTCTTGTACTGGAAAGGCTCTTTTACGTGGTTCTGTAAGTAGTGGGCTGTACACTTTAAATTGTACTGTAAATGTTCCTAAGAGAATTGCCTCTAATGCGCTCCTTGATACGTCAGATTGCAGACTTTGGCATAGGCGTTTAGGACACCTTTGCCGAATAGGTCTGGATAAACTTAGAAAAGGTGAGGCTATAGGTGTGTCTTATGATAAGGTGGACAATGAACCATGTATACATTGCTTGGAAGGCAAGCAGTCAAGAAAACCATTCAAAGCAATTCCATTTAAAAGAGGAACAGCTTTGTTGGAACTAATTCATGCGGACCTGTGTGGTCCGATGTCACACGATTCTTTTCAGGGAAACAAATATCTTTTGGTTTTTATTGATGATTTTTCGAGAGCGATTTTTCCTTTCTTTATCTCGTCGAAAACTCAAGTAAAAGATAAATTCTGTGAATTTCAGAATGCAGTTGAAAGGCAGAAGGAAGCAAAAATTAAAATTTTCAGAACAGATAACGGGACTGAGTTTGTGAACCAAGGTATGAGAGACTATTTGACTTCAAAAGGAATTAAGCATGAAACGACAGCTCCTTATAGCCCTCAATCTAATGGCGTAGCTGAACGTGTAAATCGCACACTGGTTGAAAAGGCGCGCTGTATGCTTACTGAAGGTAAACTTTCCAAAGTATATTGGCAAGATGCAGTTCAAACTGCTAGGTAAACTTTCCAAAGTATATTGGCAAGATGCAGTTCAAACTGCTGCTTATTTGAAAAACAGGCCTCCTCATCGTGCACTCGAAAATAAAACTCCTTTTGAAATGTGGTATGGGAATAAACCAAACCTCTCACATTTAAGAGTTTTTGGCTGTCGAGCGATGGTTCATGTCCCCAATTGTCAAAGAAAGAAGCTTGATGTCAAATCTACGGAGTACATTTTTGTAGGATATGCTGATGATATCCACAGTTACTTCTTTCGTAGTTCTGAATGCCCACGTCGCTTAGTTAAAGCGAGGGACGCAGTATTTTTTGAAAATTCTTTTACAAGTTTAAAAGAAAATTCAGATTCTTCTAGAAGCCAAGAAGAAACAGTAGTTCCACTACGATTGAGCACTGATCCTTGCAATGCTGTTGAACAGATAGTTAATTTGGATGTTCCTACAGCAAGCACTTCCATGGATGTTCCGGACGTTTCCCCTGATCGTTTTCATGATGCTTCAGATGTAGAAGTAGAACAAAGCAACAGTGTTCTCGGTGAGTCAGTGGAAGAACGTCGCTATCCAATGAGAGAACGGAAGAAACCAGATTTCTTGTTATACAAGACCTGTACGGAAGAGGTAATAAATGAAGATCCATCTAGCTACTCAGAAGCCATGCACGCAGAAGATAAAGATAGTTGGATTGCTGCGATGCAAGACGAGTATGATTCCTTAATAGAAAGAAAAACTTGGATTTTAGTCAATAGACCTGAAAATAAGAAAGTTATTCCTTGTAAATGGGTCTACAAATTGAAACGAGATGCTTTAGGAAATTCTGTAAAGTATAAAGCAAGACTTGTAGCTAAAGGTTACAGTCAGGAGGCAGGAGTGGATTATTATGAAACATTCTCTCCTGTGGTGAGGAATTCATCCTTACGTATGCTGTTAGCTTTTGCCGTTGAGAACGAATATAAGCTAAAGCATTTGGACGTGGACACAGCATTTCTTAATGGCAATCTAGAGGAAGAAGTGTTCATGCTACAGCCTCCTGGATTTACACAAGAAGATGGAAAAGTTTGTCTTCTGAAGAAATCCATCTATGGGTTGAAGCAAGCTTCGCGAGCTTGGAATAAAAAGCTCGACGAAACTCTTAAAAGTTTGGGTTTCAGTAGGACCTCCTCAGAGTCATGTGTATATACGAAACTTTTTGGTTCGTCTGAACTAGTTATACTAGCTGTCTATGTCTATGACATTGTCTTGTTGCACAAAGATGACTTGACGTATGACAAAGTCAAACATGACTTGAGACAATTTTTCGGTATAAAAGATCTGGGAAATCTAAATTATTTCCTATATCTAAATGTAAAATACGATAATGGGATAATTGAAATAAACCAAAAAACTTTTATACTCGATTTATTAAAACGTTTTAAAATGCAACAGTGTAAAACGTTTGATACACCTTTAGCGAGCAGTAAGTTGGAACCTGGAATTGGTGAGAAACCTGATTATCCTTATCAGAACTTGATTGGCTGCTTGATGTACCTCGCTGTTAATACTAGGCCAGATATAGCGTTTGCTACCAGTTATTTGAGTCAGTTTAATACGACTTATGACAAAACGCACTGGACAGCAGCGAAGCGTGTACTTCAGTATCTTAAGGGTACTATAGATTATTCCATTGTCTACAGGAAGACTGGTGAATATATCTCTGCATACGCTGATGCCGATTGGGCTAACTGCACAATTGACCGCCGTTCGTATACAGGCTATTTTGTGAAATTGGCTGGAGGACCAATTTCTTGGGAGTCAAAGAAACAGCCAACGGTTGCATTATCTTCAACCGAGGCTGAGTATATGTCACTGAGTGCCGTAACCAGAGAAGTTGTCTTTTTGCGCAGACTCTTGCAAGAAATTAGTGGCAAGGTAGGACAAGTTATTATTTATAACGACTGTCAAGGGGCGCAAAAGCTGGCGTCAAACCCTATTCACCATAATAGGACTAAGCACATAGATACAAAACATCATTATATTAGAGAGATTGTATCTAAGAATATTGTGGACTTACGGTACATTCAGACGCATTATATGAGCGCTGACATTTTGACAAAAGCCCTAGGACGTGTATCACATTTAAGATGTGTTAAGGGTATGGGATTTAGTTAATTATAGGCTTCTTTAAATCTTAATGTCTCGCTTATAGATCTTAGATTATTTCGATTAAGTGGGGGTATGTAGTAAATACTCAAAGTATGCATTAAATACTTGTTTGTATTTATTATTCTTAATAATCTAATTTCGTATTGACATTGTGTTTTTTTTCTGATTGTCACTAAAATAAAAAACATGACGTTTACTACTTTGGCTCTTATTTAACTTAATTATTCAATATACAACACAGAGCGATAATGCTAATGACGGATATAATAGCCATATTAGAAGCAGACCCTCTGAGACCATACAAAGCGGTTATAAAACAATTTTTTTTTTTTTGCTTGGGAAATTATCAAATAACTTCTCCCGCTCTGAGTGGAGCGGGAGGGCGTGTCAGACTCCTACTGACTAAAACCCACCCGTGTTCCTTCCGTTGCCTGTACGTTTCCCCAGGCGCCACGGTCTAAAAAACGAGTCAATTCTACTTCCGCTAATTATAAAATTCATTTTTTAGATTCAAGTAAACCGAAACTCTAGATTAAAATTCTTTATAAACCTATTTGAATAATCCGAACCCTAGATTTATCTTCCACGCCTTTATTTATCTCTAGAAAATCTCGTTGATGCATGAACAAATTGCTAATTTATCATCTCGAAACCCCAGTTTTGTAGGTTCTTAAGTATACATTAAGTAGAATGATTAAGAGCCCTGGCACTAGGCCGAGATAATACTAAAGAATAGGAAATTAGCGCCATCAATAAATAATAATAATAAAGAAACCATCCTGCTTTCTTGATTAGCATTATAATTCTGAGCATAAACATAGATTATGGTAGAAACAAAGAATATTGTGCCCCGCCAATGTAACAATTGGCGGGGAACTCAGGAAATACAATAAAATGTATTTACATCGAATCATCGAGACTTTGAGGACAGTGGAATTCGGTTCCAAAGGCAATTTAGTTTATCGCCAGTAATATATAGGTTTTATTACTCCCAAGATTGTCTGCGATGTACAGTCGAGTACAAGCGCAACCACTTGAGACAAAGTCGATCAAAGTCTACTTAACTGTACGTAGAGACGTGTGATAAATCAAATCATATCAACATCAAACAAGATACTGGCGCGGTACAGTCGTGACCTACAAGTATTTGTTTTTTCGCCAAGGAGTGTCAAATAAAAATAAAACCAATAAAAATGGGAATATTTCCATTGTTTGCCGACTTGCGAACGGCAATTTCCTTATAAATTGACGGAAACAAGACGAAATTCACGTCTCCTCTGTGAATTAGTTATTGTTGGCTTTATATCGGCTATTCCCTTTGTTGCGAATCGTGCCAACAAATTGTCTCTCGAGAAATGAAATCTTTTTAATATTTGATCATTTTGCGTACTTCGCCGACGTTCTAAGAACATTCTATTATCTCATTTATATTATATTTTTAGTATATGGATATGTGATGGGATATGGAACTATTTTTTTCTTTTTATTTCATGATTATTTGATTTGATCTGTACGATTGGCAATCATGAGCCGTTCTATAATGAATGTGAAATTAAATCGAGCGCTAAAATAGCTCCTAAAAATTGCTTTTACAAAAGCTGTATATATATATACATGAACATAATAACTCTTTTATTCCTCTCTTACTACTTTGTTTAGTTGTTCTTCGTTTTTACGATTAGTGGCTATATGAAATTGCACCAAATTATTGTGTTTTACGATGGTTTTTTCATGTCTTGCCTACTTTTATGTCACGAAAAAACAACAAAATGTTCACCTTCTTGATTATATTACACAGCTATGATTCAGACCACTTAGATCAAATCAAAATCAAATCAAATCATTTATTTGCTTGCATATGGGTAGGTACATGAGGTGATACATACAACAGAAGATCTTTAAACCATATCCTACCTTAATAGTTATGCAAATAGACGTATTTTTCAAAACAATGTAGGTAGTAATACATTGATTATTTTCGTGATACTTGGCTCAAAATCACCAAGGTGGAAAATTCTGAATTCTGTTTTATGATTCATAGAGTAGAAGCTAAATATATTGATAATTACTCTAAATCATAACTAAACTTGTGTTTAAACTATATTTACCTTGGCAGAGCATAGAATTAAATACTTTTCTTGAAATTTCAATTTTTAAATGTGCTATCACTAAAATTAATCATTCGGGGAACGTTATTCGGAGGTTTATAATTAAATAAAAAAATTAATTATATATTTCATTTTTACCCTTTGCTATAGCGGAGATATGTCGCCAATAGTACGAAATTAAAAAACTTTGACAAAATTTGGAATTAAAACGTTTTTAAGGACAATGTCGCTGTAAATTAAGCTATATGACTATTTCATGTTCTTAAATTAACTAAATAAGTGAATATCGCTCACTTGCATATAAATAAATCTACGGTAGCTATAGGGATTCTGCCTGTTTCCAATATTATCAGGCTTTATTCCTAAATACCTTATGTTATAATGGCATTTCTTTGATTTTAGTGGTGTTCCCCGAAATGATGAGGGCGTTCATCAAATGATGCGTGTGTTCTCCAAATGACGATATGCAGACAATTAGGGTTAAATTCACAGTTAAATTGAATTTTAAGCCAAATTTTAGGAAGTAATTGTTATTTATTTATTTGCTATAAGGTTTATCTTAACAAAAACTTAATCTTAACTAAATTAAATCACTTTTTTAGTCTTATAATTGATGACACACAGCCAAGTAAAACTCTTAACAATCATATTAAACTTTGGATATTGCTGGAGATGATCAAACCATCTAAACAAATAAATATAGTTCTTTACTAAAATCTTATTTAAACTTTTAAATAAAAACAATCTTCCTTAATCATTATTAATTAAGGTAGAAATACCTTCTTATAAAAAAAAGAAACAATATACTTAAAAAACGAAATAATTAGAATTTTTCGAAAACATCGATATCAGTGTCAAAGTAATAATACTCTCGATTGTTTTCTTTTTTCAGTAATGGCATTGAAATAATAGAAATTATTTGCTCAAATTCAACGTGAGATACATCTTGTGGCTCAAATTTTTTTTTTGGCATTATTACGTACCGAACTCAAGAAAGTTACTAAAATTTCTCCGTCATCGTAATCGACACCTGTCTGACAGGTGGCAACATATCTGTAGATGACTTTTTTTGTGTAGGTACTTTAATTAATAAAAATGTTCCAGGGGATATTAAATTAGGATGTATGTTGTCCTTGTCTTGACCCTTATGAAGCAATTTGTATTGCCTCATCATAGTCCCGCTAACACATTTTTGAAAAACTTCCTTCTCCTTGGAATTTTTTCTCAAAGTATTGGCTTTATCTTGTAATTGGGCAGTCAATACTTCGTTAAATAAAAGATTCTTGCGCACTTCAGGAGGTACGTCAACGTTTTCTAAAAATGCGTTAACTTTGCTGTTGGGAGTTGTAGGGTTCTGAGACTTCACTTCTTTTCTTTTTACTTGTCTTCTTAATTTTTTCTTTAAAGTGTCATATTTACGTTTAATTTTAGCAATGGTTTTCTCTTGTTGTTTTATTTTACGATATGCTTTGGCTCTATCCTTCCGCACAATTTGTCTTCCTACTGTTTTTCTCACTGAAGCTGATGCAGCTAAATCATCGAAATGTGGCGGTGTATTGTGTAATATGCCAGATAATGCCTTCTTGTTTTCTCTGTATTTTTTTGAAGCTTCTTTCCACATTTTTCTTTGCTTTCGCTTTTCTCGTTCAGTCATCTCAGCTATGTTCTTCACTTTCTTTTCTTTTTTTTATGATAGTATTCTTTGCCCTTAGCCCTTTTAATCTCCTTCTCTTCCTCTGTCATGTTTTATTTAAAAAAAATCTTTTTCTGTCATTAGCTTTTTCTCTTTGGCGCAAGTAAGCTGTACTGTTTTTCTTTATTTGCTTTTTCTAACGGTTGTTATTTTTTCAGCTTTGTGAGACTCCATATTAAATGTCAAGTGTGTCGGTTGTTATGTTTTACACAAAATTGACAGTTAGTAACAGAAAGTACCACTTAGTAACTAAATAGTCATTTGGGGAACAACAACATCAATTAGAGAACGGTTCATCAAATCGGAGAACGTTCCCCAAATGACCGTTCACCAAATGATATTTTCAAATAACCGCGCATTTTTTAAACGGCAGCCATATTTGACAGCAATTCTCGCTTCCTTATTGTAAAATATTTGAGGTTAACATTTGATAAACAACACTATAAAAGCTATTATTGCAATATTTTGATTGAAAAACGCGTTCCCCATTTGACGACCTATTGATGTACGCTTTGTAAATAATGAATTAAGAGACTTACCACTTATTTTAATTTCTTTTGGCGAACTACTTTCTTCACAGCCACTTTGTTTACAACTCTCTCTACAGCTGTTCCATATAGACTAAAGAGGGATGCGTTCGAATTTTTTTTTTCGCGCAATCAATTCTGCGTTCACTAAAATGATGCTTACATTGTCGGACATTATTTTTTGACTTACATTTTTTAAATTCGTTTTTCTTCTTTATTAATGCTTGCAATAATTTAATATTAGATACAATTGAAGGTTAATGGGTATTAATAACCGTTAAAAATGTTTTATTTTATGACTATTTCTGGTGTTAGCTTTTAAGAATTGCTACTTAGGACGCGTTCTCCAAATGATTTCTTGTACTTATTTGTCCATATAAAATGTAATAGATAAGACTTTTTAATTATTTTGTGTGATGTGTAGTTAAAGTTAACACAGTTAAGTGTTTACTAATGATAAAATGTTTAAAAAAAAACAGAATTTAAGCATTTATTTGCTGCCGAAGTGGATTTACCACCTTGGTGATTTTGAGCCACTTACAGTTAATAGACCAAATAGCTTTAAGGCTCTTTCAAACAAGCGCGACACGCGACGCGACACAAAGACACCGCTCGTCGCGCGACGAGCGGTGTCTTTGAGTCGCGTCGCGTGTCGCGCCTGTTTGAAAGACCCTTTATTCGTTTTAAACTGCGAGTTTCTGAAGGAAAAAAACTAATTTCACTCACGAAAATTTTTATTTCCCTATAGGCCTTTAGAAAATTATTGGAAAAGGTCGGTACTAAGTTAAACGGATTTTTTCGTAGTCCCGAGGGCATCATTCTGCTGGTTAAAACGAAAAGTTGATTTTAAGTGGTATCCGATGGCGTGCGTATATTATTTAAAAAACCGGTCAAGAGCGAGTTGGACTCGCGCACCGAGGGTTCCGTACCATTTTAAATTTTCATCGGCGGGGCCTTTATTTGTCAGAGAACTTTAACACTGCACATTGCTGTGTAGAATATTGCAGTTTTAAGTCAGCGCCATCACTTAACCAATAGTGGAACTAATGTAATTTAAGTTGATGATTTCTGAAAAAGTATACTATTTAGAGACATCGTTTTATTTTTCCTGTAATCTTTACATAAACTTCTATCACATTGAATAATTTCAGATTTATCTCTATGCAAACTTCTGAGATCGGGACGGTATTTTTTTTTAAATTTTTCGTCAAATGTTGAAAACTATGAGGCCAAAAAAAAAATTTTGGTAATGTGCAAATAGTGCTGTTTCATATGATAGCCCACAAGCCCTAGTAGCTCCACTTCGAATTATTATGATCTCCGCTCAGCCCCAATTGCAAAAAAAAAAATCTTTCTTAATTGCAAAATAGTTGGGCAAACGTCATCTAAAATATTCCAAATTTCAAGTTGATAGCATTAGTAGTTCTTGAGATATCCAGCTGTGACAGACAGACAGACAGACTGAGTCGCACCATAAGGGTTCCTTTTTACCATTTTGGTATGGACCCCTAAACAGTCCGTTGGGGATTGTTATTTACTTATTTGTTCATGAAAATTAAAATTTTCTCGTTTAAATAACTATTATGAAAAGAGTTGCAGAGAATTTATTAACGAATGGATATTTTTTCAGATTTTGCCATTACTTGGTTTAACAGTTTCCAATTAGTAAAAGATCATAAAATTGAAACTGCATCCTTGATTTAATTAAAACACAACGCCTGTGAAAAACCAGAAACCATTTCGGCTGTAAAAATGTTCCAATTTCAATGTTGCTTTTATAAAAAAAAAAAAAAGTTAATTCCTCAATTTCTTCCATTTATTTTATACGTAAATGGTAATAAGAAATATACTTCTCTACAGAGTATTTAATTTGAGTAGGTAAATATTCCCGGCTCTCAATTTAAAGCAGACCTACCAATCCATGATGGTTTACTTTTATAATTATACAAACAGCAATCTGGTGCTACCAAAGACTTTTGTAATTGGCAATGCCTGAATATTAATTCATGTTGAACTATGTGCCATTTTCTTGTTGTAATAAGTACCTACTATGTAGTACATACGGATTTGAAATAAGGCCAAAAACTTTATAAAATCACAGAACAGAAAAATTCTACGCTTTGTCTACATGATTTGCTTACTAAACCAAACCTTTTTTCTGAGTGCAGTATTCTTAAATAAATTGGCTAACTGATAATCGACGGATTCGGGACGACATATTTTGCAAAATTGCAAACATCTACTCGGCAGACTAATCAATAAATTGCTCAAAAATCTTAAATGCTCGACAAATTCGACAAAATCTTATATACGTACTTGACAAATTCGACAAAATCTTAAATAGGTACTTGACAAATTCGACAAACTCATAAATTCCCAAGCAATGCAATACACAACAGATAATGCAAGTTTTCCTTAATCCGAACACCATGGAAACCCCGCGAGGTGCAATATGTTTATTCATATATCATACTAAAACAAACAAACTTATACACACTCATTTAACTCTTTATAGACTCAGTGATTTATGTTCAGTTTCGCGATACGTTGTTATCATAAGTAAATAAAAACGTATAAATCAATCAGCTGGTATCACTTGCCAGAATTAAAAGTTAATCATGGATGTGTCATTGAACTCCAAAAAGTAAGCCCTACTCATAACCTACATAATGTCATCTGTAGTTAATTCTTACAAACATATGCAGAACTCGTGGCGTACCTAATAACAGCCGCACGGGTCGATCGAAGGTTAAGCTTCACTTACCGCGGTCGGTTTGCAGATGGGTGACCATCCAATACATGTCGAGAGCCCCCAGTGTCACGGAAAACACGTTAAGTGGTTAGTCCCGGCTGTGGCTGTCATTCGTAGATCTTTGACAGTTGTTACGGGTAGTCAGAAGCCCAAAAGTCTGACAACCAGTGTTACCATGGCCAAGGGATATATTGTTAACCAGTAAATCAGTAGCTGGGTTGTCGAGGTCAGATAAGCAATGGCTCTATGAAAAATACTGGTATTCAGCTGCATAGGGTTAGACTGGAAGCGGACCCCAACATAGTTGGGTAAAGGCTAGGCAGAGAGAGATGTAAAAGCGATTATTATAATATTTATACTTTGAAATATATTATTTACACTATATTTTAATACTTTAACTATAAGGACATTCGTAAAGAGGACATAATAAACTCAAAAAAAAAACTTATATACAGACAGCAACAAGTCGATTAACTCTTCAGTTTTTTAAATAATTTTTGAGCTAAATGCTCAATTATAATTGGATCACAAGTAAAATTACATAACATAACATCACGCCTGTAATCCCCGAAGGATTAGGCAGAGGTGTACCTATAGTACACCCACATTTCGCCAGTTATGTTTAAGTCCCATGTAATAGGGGGCGAGCCTATTGCCATCAACCGGGCACATATCCAGACTCCGGGCTGCTACTGAGAAATTCCAGATGGAAAAACCCAATTACACTTTAATTAACAAGTAAAATTAATAAAAGAATATTAGCTTTTACCCATTAAATAAAATGCTGAAACAAAATGAATGGAATAATTTTGTGTCAATTGAGATGATGTGTAAAAGTAGCAGTGTGTTTCTCGCTCGTTGATCTAGTCGTCGCAAGCACTACTGCTGAGCTTGAGGTCCTGAGTTCGATTCGTGGGTCAGGCAAAGTGTTATTGGGTTTTCGACAATAGGCTGCCCCCCATTACTTGAGATTTAAAAATAACTGGTGAAATGGTGAAATGTGGGTGTACTATAGATAGGTGCACCTCACATTTGCAGTTTGATAATGTGCACCTGTGTGTTTTATAGTATAAATCTATAAAGGTAAGTCTGTACGTGGATCTACAAAGGAAAATAGTTAAACCCACAATTTATTAGTTCAAAGAACTATTTTCGAATTATACATTATTTATTCCCTCAATTTATTCATCCAAAGAACTTACATAATTCACATTTATTTGTTTGTCCATCTAAATTATGTTTAACTACTACTGAACACCAGCACGCGTAGCATGACCACCGTAGAAACGGGTTTTGTCGACGGAAAAATAGACAAAATGACAGATAAACAACCACAATCTGTCATTTTATCTATTCTTTCGTCGACAAAACCCGTTTCTATGGTGGTCATGCTACGCGTGCTAGATATTTTTCACGTAGTTAGCTAATAAAAACATGTCTCTTTTTAGTCAAAAAACAAACTCAAATGAAATCAAAGCAAGAAAATTCGATAAAAAATTTGAATTGTCTTCCAAAGTGCTTATAAATCAAATTATAATTAGCAATAAGGTACAGTCACGATCATAAATAACTTACAGTTACGCAACTTAAATCAATGACCTATTTCATAATAGTGTGGTTTCTAGGATATTACTAGGTAACACCATAAAATATCGATCAATACTTTAGAAGAAAATCAATTTAGGCCGTCACCTCCTTCTGCAAAACGGTAATGCTCGCGAAGGAGGAGGCGGAACGCGTGAGGGAGAGGCAAATTTCGCGCCCTCACGCCCCTAACCACTGCATGAGGAAACCCGGCGTCAGGAGTCGCAGGCCGATTCCCGGCCACCGTAGGCGCGGGCTTGCGGACAGTAAGCAATGGGTAGCTCGCCGTCCGATAAGGACCAGGCCCGAGGCCAGACCAGGAGACCAGACTAGGAGAGGCGAGGCCAGGTCCGGGTCGAGGGCGCGTTGTGTTCCACGCGCGCCTCAAAGAGATGTCAGCAGAATTGAAACCGAAAGGGAGATCGCGGCCCCCGGCAACATGGCAACCGAAGGAACACTGGTGGGTTTTAGTCAGTAAGAGCCTGATACGCCCTCCCGCTCCGCCCAGAGCGGAAGAAGTTATTTGATAATTTGCCACACAAAAAAAAGAAGAAAATCAATTTTGAATGTCGCGTAACTGTAAGGTATTTATGATCGTGACTGTAGTTATCGCTTCCCTCCGTCTGGTATTCCTCTTCCTCCCCAACATTGGCAGCACTAGCCAAATTACACGCGAAGTGCTTTTAACCTTGTTTAACTTTTACCGTCCATTAACTGTGGACTGTAGAGGAATAAAAGCTTAATATGATTATTCATGAAATATAGAATTTTAGAATATAAAGTGGAAATTCTATGGCAGTGATGCACTAACTTCGTTTGGTCAGCGAGCAAAAATAGACGTTATTTACGCACAAATGTTACGTTCAACATAAATCCTATACTATTAAATGAGCAATATTTGTATTTATTTATATATATATATATATATCACGTTCTCGAAAACGGCTCTAACGATTTCGATGAAAGTTGCAACATAGGGGTTTATGGGGGCGAAAATCGATCTAGCTAGGTTCATATCTGGGGAAATTCGTTTTCTCTATTTTCACAGCCTAGGGAATGTGATATAACGTTGGTGTACCTGGACGATATGTTTATCTTTTTTCACGCGAGCAGAGCTCGGTCGACCAGAAGGCCAATACACTTAAAAAACGTTCACATTCAAGTCGCAATCTGTCAAACTTGTCAAAAATGTTGGTAAATAGATTGTATTTTTGACAGACTGCGAATAAGATGCGAATGCGAACGTTCTTAAAAATAAGAGGAATTGCCTCAGGTACTATGATACTATCAAGCTATCTATTGACATTTACGAGTACGACGTGTAAAGCAGACAAGAATAATGGTAATGAATATGAATAATGAATAAAGGCTCGTACAGACCAGCGCGATATCGCGAGCGCTACAAGGGTCGGGCTGCCCGTAGCGCACGAGCCTTAAGGCTCTTTCAAACAGGCGCGACACGCGACGCGACACAAAGACACCGCTCGTCGCGCGACGCGACGTACCTTTGTGTCGCGTCGCGTGTCGCGCCTGTTTGTAGGAGCCTTTAATGGTTTAAAATGAAAATCTCAAATCATTTCCTTTTTTCTGAATTTTAGTTTTAGAGGTTTCGATTCCCCGGTCGGACAATGTTTTCTCAGTAGCAGCCCAGAGTCTACATTTATGCCCGGTTGATGAAATAGGCTCGCCCCCTATTACATGTGTCTTAAACATAACTGAATTATTTGGGTGTAGTGCGTCTATTGGTACCTAGCCTAGCCCTTCGGGGACAAACAGGCGTGATAATTATATGTGTTATGTAATTTTAATTTTCGCTTTATTATTACTTGTTATTTGAACCAAATAATATGTAGAAATAGGCCGAAAATTTGAAGCAATGTGACATCTACCAACCCATTTTTTTTTGCTTTTTTTTATAACTTCTCCCGCTCTGCGCGGAGCGGGAGAGCGTGTCAGACTCTTACTGACTAAAACACACCCGTGTTCCTTCAGTTGCCTTGATGCCGGGGGCCACGATCTATCTACCAACCCCTACTGGGCCCGCGTGGTAGGATCAACCCACTCCCTCTCATAAAGTATCCTAGTAGTGGGAACATTATAAGCTGATTACGCTTATGCTCATATGTAGAATAGAATAAAATGCTCTTTATTATGTACGAATAGTGTACTGTAAGCTGTACTTTTTGTACACCATATGAATTACAGATATAAAAGCAGAAATAATAAATAATTTCAAACACATAAATAAGATTCAAATACTAGATCCGATTAGGTATAGGTATACATATACCAGTCTTTACCAAACATGCTAGTGTCGGCTAGATATAAGTAACGAGTGCCGTCAGACGGCCACCGCAAGTACCGCGCACCTATATAAATATAGTAAGTAAGTATAGTCTGGCATCCTATAGGCATTACATGCTAGTATTTTGGGTTTCTGTCCGAAACGTGAAGGATAAGTTATTGTAGTGATGCAACGAATACTACTTTTACGAATTCGAATACCGATTGTATTATTCGCCGAATACGAATACGAATATCTGATTCTACTATAGCTGTTCGCAATTATTAGTCACAGAAGGTGAAAGGGCATTAAACACACTAAGCATAATATTTACACGTAATTGAATAATATTGAATTTGATTAACTATAGATATTTTTTTTATTTAAAATTTAGATTCCTTTTCTCCGTCTGAATATTTCTTGCTGTTGAAAATAATCTATCTGAGGCCACTGTGGAAGGTTTTACCGAGAAATATTTTGACAATATTTCACAACGCATTATCTACATGGGATTTCTAGGAAGTCACTAATTACGAACGTCATGAAAGTATTCAGCGCATACAAATATTCGGTAATTTGATGGTATTTGGCGAATACGAATATATGTATTCGTAATCGTTGCATCACTAATTTATTGTTGAGATTATTTCAAGCTTTAGATGCTCAGATTCGTTTTGGCAAAAGCAGTGTAATTCTATCGGTCCCATGTGAGAACTTTTGATCAAATTCACGAGTGCTATTGACAATAGCCGAGCTGTTCTTTTCTCACAGTGAAAACTTAGCTGAAGCAACCCAGGCGCACTCCGTATTTTAGGTATGAAGCTACAAGTACGCAGCGGGCTCGACTTGTCGGGCTAACTCAGTGGGCGTAACGTAGTTAGAAAATATAAGAGTTACACGATAAAAAGAGAGGCATCTTCTAGGTGAATATAAATAACTGTAAGTAATTAGCGCTGTGCGACCTGAAAATTTTTCATCGGTCATTAAAAAAAATCTACTATTCCATACATTTTGACAGCGAAAGTATTGCACTTTTCCATGAAACAGCAGATTTTTTTAAATACCCAACGAGAAAATTCAAAATGCAGGGGAATTCAGAATCATGTACTTAATCCATGATAACAGTTTTCGCGTCGATGTCCCTGACACCCTGTATTGTGTCGTAGCAAGAGTCGCTATTTATCTGAATGATTTTGCGGAGTGAATCTTCTGTATTTGTACTATTATGTAATCTGTGGCTGAAGTGAGGTGTAGCTATTGACAATCCCTCGCGTCAAGTGGAATGACATGTGATGCGAGGGATTGAAGTTGTTGTTGTTGAGGTTGAAAAGTTAGTTGGGGTTTGTTTCGCTCAATTACTCACTCACTCATCTAAAGCCATCATAGGTATACCTAATAAAGCCTCCTACGATCCTACAATAAACTACATACTCGAATTACTGAACACAGCCTCAATCAAGATCCAATAATATAATATAATTATCTGCTGCCTGTTCACGCTGATGTCATCTGTCGGTTAATGAGCAGCACACTTATTTGCATTTGGTTAAAGCGGATTAACTAACCGATACACGTCGACATTTGCGTAGCGCTAATCACATAACAGGTATTATACATTAATTATAAATATCATGTGAACTTTTAGTGTTGTTCTCAACGATATCATAAGTAAAAAACGACTTCCAAAATACTAATTGAAAAATAACACTAATTTGAAAGTCGATCTTTGGTTTTGAATTTTCGTTTTTTTTTTTATTTATGCCTCCGACTTTCGTAATTAATGTTATTTTTCACTTTGTATTGTTTTTTTTTTTTTTGAAGTCGGTTGTTTTTATTTTTCACTTTTTAGTTGTGGTACCTACCCCACACAAATTCGAATACCACTACCTGCTATGTACATAACAGTGACAGGAACTTATTATAACATCATCCATATAATATTATAGACTAAGTGGGAAAAATATGTATTATTGATGCTAACTCAAAAACTACCCAACCTAAATTAATAAAATTTATATAGAACCACCTCTAAAGTATGACCTACCAAACAAAAAAGAATCATCAAAATCAATTCATAATTGGCGTAGTAATGACGTAGCAAAAAAAATTGTATTTTTGTTACGTCATTACTACGCCAAAAATTGATACAGTCGAATTGAGAACCTCCTCCCTTTTGAAGTCAGTTAAAAACTGGTAGATTGATTATGTTATATATCACTTTTTTACTTATAATATTAGGTTGTTCGAGAGATTTTATTTAAAAAGAACACTTTTACAACTCACTGCCCGCACTTTTCTTTTAACGAAATGATGAAATAAATGGAAAAGTGTTAAGGACTTGGACAGCCTCATTCAATTTAGACTCCTAGAGTGGATAATCAATGTCGTTATTTTTGGTAAATCTGTCAGTAGGTACTATAAAGTTCGCAGTACGAGTGGTTTTTACTTAGTTATATCTTGGCATGTTCAACACCAAGCAGCTGGTATTAGACAGAAATAGGTGGGAAAAGTATCGCTTAAACATTACTTAGGCACCTGTCCCACCGCGATCAACGAGAAGCGAGTAGTGGTAGCAACTAAAAAAACGATTGGCGAGCAACGAGCAGTGAAACCGCGACAGCAACGAACGATTACTCGCTGGTATGCGTATGTTACCAAGCGTGAGTCTCTTGGCGAGTGTTCAGGCTCTAGTGTGAGTTTCTTTTAACTATCTCGACTTTACGCATCGACCGCGTGCGGCGCTCCGATTGGCTCTTCACTGGCCTTCGCTGGTGAAGGGCCAATCGGAGCGCCGAACGCGGTCGTTGCATAAGGTCGAGATGGTTATAAAAAAACTCACACTAGGGCCTGCCCACCAAGGGAGCGACTCTGAGCGAGTTATCTCTTTGATAGCTCTTGTCACTACCGACGGTGTGAACAGTCATCGATCAACTGTTAATATATGTATCTCTTTTACTTACACTGGACCTACAATCTTTTGTACGTTTCTTGAGCGATAAAATCGTTGAAAGCTATTCGCTTCCTCGTCAGCGTTGGGACAGGTGCCTTAAGTGTCTGCTGCACGGCTTCCAACCGCGTCGCCGACAGAGGTGACCTTGGTTGGCGACAGACCCGTGTCTGTCGCCAACTATAACCGTTTATAAACCACCAAAGTCACCTCTGTCGGGACGCGGTTGGCGACCGTGTAGCAGGCACTTTGACATGGCAAATGAACTAAAAGAACAGTGACCTAATCCTGTTCGAACAAATTTCTAAGACCATCACTATCTATTTGCGGAGCAGTTAGTACTAGTCTTTGTTAACGTGAGTAAACGTTTTAGCGTGTAGGATGAGATTTAATAAGTACTACATTTAATAAGTATTTACATGCTTATTTTGATTAATTGACCGTATCATGTGTGGATTCCACATTCCTACATATTAATGATAATTTATTTTTATTACGCATTACATTTATATTCTTTGTTTTCAAATACGAACCTTCGTTAGGCAAAACAACCGTATAGACCCCTAGTTAACCTAAATAGAAGCAGAACTATTGCCAAGAAAACCTAATTACTTTTTCGGCCGTCCGACCTGACGATCGAACCCATGACCTAAATACCGCGGGGGCATTCGCTACCGCTAACCAATAATGCTTCCGTTGGTTCAATTATTTAATTAAATATCTCTATCGCAGATAAGGCACTGAATTACTGCAATCAAAACACTACTATTCCTATTTAATATTTATGAATGTTATGTTAAGTGAAACGGTGATAGTACCACGTATTTGTTATCTGTAGCACGCTCCTTGAATACTGAGACCACATTACGACTGTATCAAATAATAACTCATATAAAGTGTTTACACAACTTATCTACCCGATAACATGACCAAAGGTGTCTCTTTGCAGGTTGCACGGACAACAAGGCTTAAATGGGACGAAGGAAATTAAATTAAAAACTAAAGTTCCTTGCACGATACGCAAATACTCGCACAGTCTGCCGATGTTTGCTCTCAGAACGTTATCACTTGATAAGTTAGAACACAAGCCGAGAACAAACAACGTTATCATGGTATCGTTCTTAACGGGGACTGGGAGGCGCTGCACAGACTCCGCTCGGCTCCGGCGCGCCGAACGAGACACCTGAGGCTCGAGCTACTGTAGTGCTCCACACCACTCGCCAACGGATGGCGCGATGGAAGTTAAACACAGATAAACCAGTGCCAGTGACTATTGATGTGACTAAGTGTTAATATTAGTGTAAATACCCAACCAAAGAACAAACCAAAGCTAATTAGCTCAAATTCCTAGTCGAGAGAGATTTTACGTCGTCAAGCTGGAGGACCTAACGACGTTTGATGAGATAGTAGAGAATGTCAGTGAGGAGTGCGCGGCGAAGAATGAGCATCTGGTGCAGCAGGGGCTCTGCCCCGCGTACTACGACGGGCTGCTGTGCTGGGACCCCACGCCCTGGAACACGCTGGCGGTGCAGCGCTGCTTCAGCGAGTTCCACGGCGTGCAGTACGACGACACACGTAAGTTAATCTCTAATCCTGTATTACGCCGCTCTTAATGAATGTAAACAATGCGATCACGTGGTGTTGGCGGATCTCTTGAAGGATTTCGTACGAAATCTCTCGGTTTTTAAAAGTATTTCGGCGTGTAAATTCCAGCTATGCCTGAAATATGATTAAAAGGAAAATTACGTGATATTTCCATAGTTGTTTCAGTTTGTTGTTGTGTTCTCTTGATATTTCGACATTTTATTCATATCCTCAGTCTTTTGTTTTTGCACAGTCGATGTTTTTTACGCAATTATTTTAGAAACTGTACATTAAAATCCTCAAAAAAAGGTTATGTTTTCAGTTATCCTTTCAATTTTTATTCCATTATTTGCAATTTTTCACCATTTCTGGTTAGTAGGTACAGATATTTAAACAGACTGATGTTTTTGCTAATATGGTTTAGTGTTGCTTATGTGTTAATGAATATAAATGCAAGTCTACACGCAAGTTTGATCTTATTTCCGAAAAAGATTTCATTTGTAGCACACTACGTAGTTGTAAACTATAAACCAAGACCCACGGCAGCGGGTCATTCAAAATTAGAAGAAAACCAAATAAAAATATTGTCTGACGCACCGCGGCTAACTCAACCCCAAAAAAGGTATGTTTACAGATACTAACTAATGTATTATTTCCCAATATTATTTTATCGTAAAAGAGTAATTAGGTGCCATTAACGTCGCAGCACTCACGTGACTTAGCATGTCACTCAAAAGAAAGCGTGCCGGATACATCACCCAACTATAAATATTAAATATCTAACTAAACCTGATATAATGAAAACTATAGTCTGACATTAAAAAGAACAGCTCTATTTCCCAACATTCTCCATTAACAGCAATGTACAAAACGTTTTCAAAGAGCTTTGTTCGTCGTACTCAGTCTTACTAAAATATCTTGAAAAGAAAAGCGATACAAATAACAACTGTTCCAGCATCGTTATGTTTGTTGTGAAAACAGATAGAACTGTTGTAGCGACTGAAGTGTTAAATGCAACGATAATAACTACCGCGTCTGAGTGAAGCTCTATACGGTTTATCTTTATACTCGAACGGACTGAGAATTTCTTTGAGCCTTATAGTAGAAATGGCATTTATGTGATTTGTTTTACTTTTTTAAATCCATGTTTACCTATAACTGCCTGAACTAAGAAACTGAACGCGATCAGCACATATTAAACTGCATTCAAAAGCTGTCAGTGTCAATATTCCACAACAATTATGACATTGACAGCTCTTGAACGCGGTTTAGATATGCTGATCGATTTCAGTTTCATTGTTTATTATTCTAGGACTTTCTTTTATTTTTTTCAACACAAAAACAGGAGTGTAATAAGTTTGAAGCCTTTGCTCATTTCAAGAGATAATCCCCTGATGAAACAAATACATGGTTTAATAACTTAAACCTGTCTAGACATTATTTCATTAAATAACTAATAGGTGAGGCGTCTAATGATCTATAGATATATAATATCAAAAGATCTATACAAAATATAACCGAAAAACGAGTATTAGTCAAACAATTCCTTCTGAATATAAGTTGTTTACAATTCAATCGGTTTTATTTCCATAAACCACTAAAGCATACATTGAGTGCACCCATAAGTTTACCTTCAAACTACAACCCTGTCAAATTATTATCCATGTTAATATTAGGTGGTTATATCACACAAAAATCTTTAAATAGAGCAGTTCCAATATCATTTTGTAAAATAAAAACATAGTGGAAAGTGTGTTATGTTATTTGATAGGAATGCAAGGTCAAGTGGTACAAAGGCTCCCCGCAGAAAGGAGCGACAAGACGGTGCGACGCGATTCTGGTAGAACAATTTCCATGAAGTTTCACAGAAATTGTTCTACTAGAGTTGCATCGCGCTGTCGCGTCGCATTTGTTTGCGGGAACTTTTAATTAGAGATACCTTCGGAAATCTATCAGGTACTTTGGGTTATTCAATTTCAATACAAATTAAACTTAGCCTAATACTTAACCGACCCATATCAAGACCCCTCCATACCTTGGAAACCACATTAAGCCAGCGTTAGTCCCGGCTGTCATTCGTGGATCTTTGACAGCCTTTACGGGTCGTCAGAAGCCCAAAAGTCTGTCAACCAGTCTTACCAAGGGATATCGTGTTACCCAGTAACTGGGTTGTGGAAGTCAGATAGGCAGTTGCTCAATGTAAAATACTGGTATATAGCTGCATCCGGTTAGACTGGAAGCTAACCCCAACAGAAAAGAACTTAAAAGGCTAGGCAGGTAGGTATTGATTGATTACAGATAATTTAATTTCGTTTCACAATCTTTTGTAGATTTCATTTATGACTGCCACAAAAGCACTTGTAAAAATCGCTTAGTCAGACTCCTTAGCACTTCTAGTGGATTCAAGTGACATAGATTACATGCACTATTTAGCTAGGCTACTATGCCTCTGAACATAAGTAATGTTTCCAGATTCAAAAGTATTTTAGAAATAATTCTAACTCAGTCCTAGTTGATCTTTGAAAGCTACCAATACTTAAGAATCAACCAATCTAAATAAATAAATAGAAATATAGTAAATTATACAACAAGTAGAAAAAAATGAATTTAATTCGAGGGACTCAGTTGGATCTTGAGAGCAGCGAAGGATTCTAGATTAATATCCTGAGCGGAGCGAGGAATACAAAAAAGATGTTATTTTTTTTCACGAGTTGAGTATTCTACTTTTTACCATCGACTGCGAGAAAATCAATTTGCCAGCAACAAATGATTGTATTGTAACGAAATGATTCCGGAGTCAGTGTTTCATTTTCGTCACTGGAAGAACTCATTTTATTATAATTATGTTAATAGATTTTTCAATGACATCAAACAACCACGATAACAGATAGAAAATAAGCTAAATAAAATTGGCGGGTTTTTCAAATTTATTTAATTGTATAGCTCTATGGAATAGCTCCATTTAGCCAGCCAGTAGGTACTTTCAATACGGTTTATTTAATTTTTGAACATAATTCGTTTAACTTATTGGTGCTTCCAAATTCAAAATGTTGCTATTCACTCACAGCCGGTTGCAGAAACAAACTTTAACTTTTAAAGCTGTCATTAAATATTAATCTTTTATTAACTTATTGCAGGAAACAACATTACCTCGATTTTAATGGTTCTTTGATGAAATTAATGAAATTGCGTTGCGAAAATGCGTAAATAATCCTTTACGTAATGGGGTTTAATTTTTGGCTGTGTGCAACTGGGTGTTAGTGACTAAAAGAGACTTTTATTCACTGTTATCGAATGCCCTTTTTCGAGTGGCAATGGTGAAAAATAAATAAATACTTAAGTTTTCGCAGGCAAAAAACGTAAAAATCTCATAGTGAAAAGTTAAGTGAAAAGTTTTCACTATTCGATTTTTACAGAATGGTCTGGATGATTCCTATCAAAATAAACATAGTTACTGCGGTGTCCACCATACCCATCCTCTTGATATTATCCAAAGACAAAATATGAAAACACTTTAAAAGTACTCAGTCTACAACAGAATGAAAAGATAAAAAGCATCTGTTATATTAAAAAAGTGTAACCTCGCAGAAAATCCCTCCGTCGCGTTTTCTGAATAACATTATACAAACAAGTCGTGAGAAAATCTGCTTTGTAATCGCGTAAATATTTTGCGCGCGAATGCATCAAGGCTAGATCTTTTCCTTAGATGCATAATATTACGTAAGATTTAACCTATATTATCAGTTGTACCAAAATAAATAATGAGGTAGTTAATCATTTCAATTAGTGAAAGTATAGCTTATTGTAAGCACTTCAAAGCCCGCAAAGAAGACATAGTACTGTCATGATTTATTATTTAATCTTGTGGAATTAAAGTCATTTTCAATTAATACCTATAACAATTTTATTATTATTATAAAGCAAATGTTGTATTTTTCTTAATATCCAAAGTCAGTGAGAGATTTTGACACAGAGATATACTATTTGCATATAACTGAGCTGACATCGCTTCGTACGGTACCATTGCATTCTTCATGGAAATATTTTTACTTACTGTGGTTTCTCATTCGTCAGAAATTAGTTTCGCTTTTCTTTTCCAAATCTTTCGTAAAATGAAATCATAAACGTGAACAAGGAGGATCTACTTTAAATGTTGGTGATCGAGTTTGTGATATGTCATTAACCTTGCAAAGAATGGGGTTAAAAACTGCCACTTGCTCACTTCAGGTGGCGCTGATCTTCAGCGTCTTATAATTTGACAGCTAGCCATACATTTTTTGTAAACAAGCGACTTCATTTACGCATAATTAATTATTGAGCCCAGTTGTGCAGCTATTTACTGCAAAAATATGGGGCCCCATGTATTTGCCAAAGATGTTATAAGAAGAAAACTGTGGGAGAAAGCTTTCCAAAAAAAATTGAAATACGATATTTCGTCGAGACAATGTGCTATCTTTTAAGCCTTTTATGGAAGAAAGTGGTTTATTAGTGATGCTCCCAAGAGAACTAAGTCTGTTTTCATTACATACAGGCACTTGTGATGTCACATTGTGGAAATTATAGTAAAGTATGTGTGTGTTTATATTATCATATTAGATCAGTGCTAGAAGTGCTATCTCTGAGGTTTTTTTAGTGAGGAAGACCAAACCCGAGTTGGTTTTCAACTCTGATCAGGTTAGTTCTATCGTACGCCTCCAGTCTTTATAAAATACGAAATTAAAGTCAACAAACACAAAATAACCTATAAATTGTAAAACGTTCATAATTTATTGACTTTTCCAATAAAGCTGCTTTTTGACCAGTCGCTTCCCCTGTCCTTACCTCGTCTATTAGTTTTCGTATAATTTGTGATCGATACAAAAGTAAACAAACACAACAATGGCGTTTTATAAAGGCGTACAACTGTGCTGCCATCTGCTATGAGCTTTAAGTTTTTAACCTCATTCTAATCACAGAAATGAGGTCTTAAATGTTTGTTTGAGACCTCATTTCTATGACTAGAATTTCAATTATTTTTGCTGGTATTATCTTCCAGCTATTATTAGTGACCTTTTTCGACACTCACAAGAAATCGGAGAATAGGTATTCGCTAAAGCTAGGGTCAGGGACTGTTATAGATGAACAAGGATATTTTGGTGCGTGGCTAAATTCGGAACTAGCGGCGCCATCTTGTTTTTTCAATATATTTCACAAAACAAATACATAAATGTTTATCGACAGCGCCCCCTGTCAACGTCATTCGAGCACCTTGCAGTGTAGTTCACTATGAAGTTATCCAACTGACGATTATTGTTCTAGCGGAGGAGATCGTACAACAAAGTTAACCGACGTACGCACGGACGGAAAATTGCGGCGGGATAAAATCGCGTGCCGCGCTTGTAATGGAACAAATAGAAAGCAGAACGCACGGCCGCGATTTTTCCCGCCGCGATTTTTTATCGCGCGGTGTTCGATTTTCAACGCTGGTGTAATAAAATATTGGAATAATCAATCATTTCTGGGCATAGATAGGTATTTGAGTGGAGTTTATCATAAAGAAAATTTAAACGGATATAATTTGAGAAAATACAATAAAAGAAACATGCTATTTATTGATAGTTATTATAATTTTTCCATAATATAATATTTTTCCTTAAATAATTATACAGCGTCAAAAATAGGTCTTTAAATATAGTTCATTATTCAAGGGATGCATCCAAAATTTTCTTTGTGCTCTTCTAGCCTCACAAGGTAGCGTTAATAATTTTGCGGAACCCGTCGTACGTCCGCACTGCACGAAGAGTCAGTTCCAAGTGATTTTTTACTAAGTTGAAGGCAGGAAAAAATCACACTAGGCGTTTTTATTCCGCCGCGATTTTATAACGTCCGTGCGCACATGGGCTTAAATTAACTATCCTATCTATTTTAAGCTCTTTTATTTACAAACAGTGCGAAATTCTAAAATAACTTTTTTGTGATACAGAGAACGCATCTCGATTTTGTATGGACGGCGGCGTATGGCGGAACTACTCAAACTACGCGAACTGCACAGAGCGCATCGCCAACGTGTCACCGACTGACGTCACGAGCCTCATCTACCTCGCCGGCTACTCGCTCAGCCTCGCCGTGCTGTCGCTCGCCGTATTCGTGTTCCTTTACTTCAAGTAAGTGTACTAGTAAATCAATGCGTTGTCGATCTTCCGAGTGAGTAGGTACTTGTGCAAAATATAACTGGAAATTCAAATCGTAAATAATCATACGGGCATCCTCCCGACATCTTCGAATCAACTTACAAAAAGACACTAAACTTGGAAATATCTGGAGTAAGCTAGCAGATTTATTGACCTAGGTTAAATTAGGACTAAGTACTTTTTCTCAGCGACCAGCGCCAATAAATACAACTTTTAATGTCGAAAATAACAAACAAAAACTGTTCCGTCATATTAAATATCTTTTTATAAAGGATATTCTAATCTCGATCGTGAAAAACTAGCAGAGAATTATTGTATTTTCGTAGACTAGTTGTTTCTGAGATACAAATTACGACATTTATGTCTGAGAAACCGCGCCAGACAGTTCATTTGACGTGACGCAATAAATATGAGAGTCACTAGGGCGAGACACAATAGTTTCAATGGATTTTCTTAACAAAAACAAACACAAATGTATCAAATATTTCATGAGATTCGTGTTACTTTAACTTACCTAATAGAAATATAATAGGACGAATACTAGTTTGTGGTGTTAGTATTTTTTATTCATCTTATAATTTTTTAAGTCAGTACCTACCCTAGTAAATATCGCAAATGGATATTCATGTACGGGAGTTGCATTGTACGTCAACTGTCAGTCATCAGTGTGTACACAGCCTATGTAAATTCTATAATAACAAGCTAATTATGAAACTATTAGTATTTATTAACTTTACATAATGATAAAATACTTACACACTATAATATTATTTCTTCAATATACAGAGTGTGTCGTATATGCGTGGTCACATTAACCATCAAACTGAACAACTTTCTCCATTCGACCAACATCGAAATCACGAAAAAATAATCATCTGTCCCATACATTTAGGTCGAGTACGTATTAAAGTTTTGTATGGGACATCTGATATTTTTTTCGGGATTTCGAGGTTGTTCAGTTTGATGGTATGTGCCACACCTTTTCAATACATCCAGTATTGAAAAGGTGTGGTACTTCAAACAGAAAAGCAAAACCAACAGTTACAGTTGAAGTGGGTAGGTACGGGAGATAAATAAAATCCGGTATGTTCACTAGATTCGTGTAATGGTCCAAGTCACACACGACACACATATAAAAGTACGGAGAATGGAAGGTGAAAGTTTGCACAAGAGAAGCACAGCAAGTATCACGGAAGCACAAGGTAGAAGGCAGATAGGCAGAGTACATAGGATCGTGGATAGCGAGCGCGCGAGATGCATACAGTAGCGAAAGCGGTAACGTGCGGTTAGCCCAGTGGCATCTAACGGACTGGCGAGCCGGCGAAGCGCGACGAAGCGAGAGGGGTCTCGCTCGCTCGCTGCGCGGCCGCCGCAGCCGGTCGGTGACTCACGCGCTTGCTATTCACCTATTATCCACTAACAATAAAATCTGTACGTCCGTTGTATTTCTTACATTTTGTTATTATTATTTAACAGTTTATGTGTATACAGTTTTGTCAGTATTTCTTTCTACTTAAGACTATCGACGCTACACCACCCCCCTCTTGAGACCGTCAAGGGCGATAGTAGTCGGGAAAACGCACCCTACGGCCTGATCGTGTCCTTTTGATATTGTCGTCTTCGGTCGTCGGCGTTAGATTGATGACTGGTGTATCATGTTGAGTCTGTTTTTGTCTGTGTTCGTTATAGATAGTTGTGTTGTTGTGTGTTATCGTGGTGTGTGAGTCTTGAAGTATGTAGGCTGGTTTCACTCGGTCCACCGATACTGAGACTGTTTTTCCCTTAAGGAGGAGTTTGAATACTTTGTCACCTCTCTCTAATATTTTATGTGGCCCTGTGTATGCTGGTTGGAATGACCCGGATGACGCGTTGTCTCTTAAGAAGACGTGCGTTGCGGTGGCCAGGTCCTTAAATACGAATATGGCCCGACTATTAGAATGTCGTGATGCTGGGGACGGTTGGATATTCCTGGCAAACATGCGTAGTCTTGATACGTAGTCGGTCATATCCGTGTTGCCCATAGCTTCTGGTTCAAAGAAGTCTCCAGGCAGACGCAATGTTTCACCGTATACCAGTTCAGCCGGTGTTGCCTGTACATCTTCTTTGTACGCGCTTCGGATACCTAAAAGAACCAATGGTAGTGATTCTACCCAGTTTTGGTTCCCGTGGCAGGTAATGGCTGTTTTTAGCTGTCTGTGTAACCGCTCAACCATGCCATTACAGGCAGGGTGGTAAGCAGTTGTCTTTCTGTGTTCAAATCCTGCTATTTCCGACAGGTGCTTGAACAGGTTTGATTCGAATTGCCTGCCACGATCCGTTACAATTTTTGTAGGACAGCCGAAGCGTGCGATCCAACCGTACAAAAGGGCGTTAGCCACGGTTTCAGCTGTGATATCTTTAATTGGTATTGCCTCAGGCCATCGCGTGAAGCGATCTACAGCGGTGAGGCAATACCGGAAACCATGAGAGATTGGCAATGGCCCGATCATATCTATGTGGATGTGCATAAAACGTGATCGAGGCAGTTTGAAGTTGCCAAGGGTTGCAGAGACATGGCGAGTTATCTTCGCACGTTGGCATGCCAAGCAGTTTCGCGTCCATTCTTTGCAGTCTTTCTTCACTTCGGGCCACACGTAACGCTCTGCTACCAGTTTGGCACTAGCGTTGGCTCCTGGGTGGCTCAAGGAATGTAGATTGTCGAAGACTTGGCGGCGATGTTCTTTCGTGACATATGGCCTTGGTGTCTTGCTACTCTCATCGCAGTACAGTTCAGACAGCGTTCCCGGCAGTGTAATTTTCCTCAGTTGTAGTGACGTTTCCCCGTCGAGCAGCTGTTTGAGCTCTAAATCGGAACTCTGGGACTTGGCTAGTACGTTCAAGTCGATAGGCTGAGAGATTGCCTCCACTCGTGACAGGGTATCGGCGACAACGTTATCCTTGCCCGAAATGTGCCTGATGTCTGTGGTAAACTGCGAGATTAAATCGAGGTGTCTGAACTGTCGTGGTGAGCAATTCTCCTTTCGTGTATGAAACGCGTAACAGATGGGTTTGTGGTCTGTGTATATAACAAAATCTCTGGCCTCGACCATATGTCGAAAGTACTTAATCGCTTCATATATTGCGAGCAGTTCACGGTCGTAAGGAGAGTACTTTTGCTGAGTTGTGCTTAACTTTCGAGAAAAGAAAGCTAAGGGTTGCCATTCCTCCTCCTTTAACTGCTGAAGGACTGCACCCATGGCGGTATCGGAGGCGTCTGTCACTAAGGCTAGTTTGGCTCCGCAGTCAGGATGCGCTAACATTGCTGCACCGCAGAGACCTGTTTTGCAAGCCGCTTTGCCGCTTAGCCGCGTTTTGTTGTGAAACTGACAGGATGCGAGCCTTTAACCGAGCCTTCTAAAAGTTTGTTCAGCGGTGCCTGGTGTCGAGCCGCCTCTGGAATGAACCGCCTGTAAAAGTTGACCATCCCTAGAAACCTTCTTAGTTCTCGCACTGTTTTCGGAGTTGGGAAGCTGTTGATGGCTTCAACCTTTTCTGGTAAAGGTTTAGTGCCACCTGTTGTAATTTGGTAGCCTAAAAATGTTACCTGTGAGACTCCAAATACGCATTTTGATGTGTTTATTACCATCCCATACTCTTGTAATCTGGAGAACAGCTGACGCAGGTGATCCTCGTGTTCTTTCTGGTCTTTTGAGTAGACCAAAAAGTCATCTAAATACCCAAAACAGAAATCCAGGCCTCGTAGCATTTCGTCGACAAAACGTTGGAAAGTTTGCCCTGCATTGCGCAGTCCAAACGTCATATATGGAAACTCATATAGCCCGAATGGTGTGGTGATGGCTGTCTTCGGAATATCCTCGGGATTGACGCGAATCTGGTTATATGCTTTCACCAGGTCTATAGTCGAGAATACTTGACATCCAGAGAGATTGTGAGCGAAGTCATGGATGTGGCGAATTGGGTACCTATCGGGTATTGTTCGTGCATTCAGCATTCTAAAATCACCACATGGACGCCATCCATTATCTTTTTTAGGTACCAGGTGCAAGGGTGAAGCCCAAGGTGAGTCGGAGGGTCTGGCTGTGCCAATCGAAAGCATAGATTCAAACTCCTCCTTAGCAATCCTAAGTTTGTCTGGTGCCAACCGACGCGGTGTGCTCGATACGGGTGGTCCGGGTGTTGTACGTATATAGTGTAAGGTGTTATGTGTAGGTGTACGTTGTATACCCGACGGCCGGGTTATGTCAGGAAACTCCCGGAGTATGTCGTGATATGTAGTGTCACCAATTCTTACCTTAACCGAAGAAACAATATCCGAAGGACGAGCAGGCAAAGCAGGGGTCGCAAGCGTAGTGTTAGCGTCGATTAGCCGCTGCATTCTAACATCTACAATTAAGTTGTAGTGTGATAAAAAATCTACACCTATTATTGGCTTTGTCACGTCCGCCACTATAAATCGCCAGGCAAAGTCACGGCGCAAACCGATATTTAATTTTAAATACGCGTAACCGTAGGTGTTTATCGCACTACCGTTAGCCGCACATAGTTCGTAGCTAGTTTTATTACGGCGCTCTTTCACTGCCGACCGTGGAAATACACAGACGTCACTACCGGTGTCGACGAGGAACTGCATCTTGGTGTTGTGGTCCGTGACAAATAAGCGACCAGTGCTACGACAGTCGCCGGTCGCCATTACCGACTGCCTGTTGCTTTTCCCGACTGGTCACAGGGCTTGATGCACTTTGTCGCTTTATCCCCGAATTTGTAGTGGTACCAGCAGTTCGGGAACTTTCTATAATTCGAGTTTGACCTTCTTGAAGGTGAGCGTCCCCGACTGTCACCTCTGCTCGACCTTTGCCGTGTCCGGGATAATCTGTCGACGTGCGACGTTAGGGCTTGCACTTGTCGCGTCAATTCCGCTATTTGGCCACTCATCTGGTCCATGCTACTCCCTGGTGTCGCCATCTGTCCTGCTGTCGCTGCTACTTGCGGAGTTGCTGGCACCACATCTTGTATGCGGTCAGCTAGCTCGGCCACTTCCTCGAGGCTCGCCTTAGCTTGCGAAGCAATAATCGTCTGCGTACTACTCGGCAGACGGCTGGTCCAGATAGTTCGCAAAAACTCCTCTGGCACGCTTGGTCCCGCTAGGTGGCGCAGGTGTCGCAAAAACTGCGAGGGCTTGCGGTCGCCAAGCTCCTCGTGAGTCAGGAGCTGCTGCACTTTCTTCTCTCTCGATGCAGACAGCCTCTTCACTAACTCACTTTTAAGCCGCTCGTACTTGTCCGGCGCTGCAGGTGCCGTGATAATATCTTCTACCTCGGATGCATAAACGGGGTCCAGGCTTCCAATAGCGTGGTGGAATTTCGTGGTGTCAGCCGTGATGTTCGCGAGCACGAACTGGCTCTCCAGCTGCGCAAACCACAACGCCGGTTTTTCCGGATAAAATGGGGGTACCCGCACACCGACGCGATATACATCGTAGCGCGGAGCGTCCATGGATTGCTCTTTCGCATCGCTTCCTTGTGGCGAACTCATAGTGTTCATCCGGGGTCACCAATGAAGTGGGTAGGTACGGGAGATAAATAAAATCCGGTATGTTCACTAGATTCGTGTAATGGTCCAAGTCACACACGACACACATATAAAAGTACGGAGAATGGAAGGTGAAAGTTTGCACAAGAGAAGCACAGCAAGTATCACGGAAGCACAAGGTAGAAGGCAGATAGGCAGAGTACATAGGATCGTGGATAGCGAGCGCGCGAGATGCATACAGTAGCGAAAGCGGTAACGTGCGGTTAGCCCAGTGGCATCTAACGGACTGGCGAGCCGGCGAAGCGCGACGAAGCGAGAGGGGTCTCGCTCGCTCGCTGCGCGGCCGCCGCAGCCGGTCGGTGACTCACGCGCTTGCTATTCACCTATTATCCACTAACAATAAAATCTGTACGTCCGTTGTATTTCTTACATTTTGTTATTATTATTTAACAGTTTATGTGTATACAGTTTTGTCAGTATTTCTTTCTACTTAAGACTATCGACGCTACACAGTATTTGAAAAGTACACATAAATATGTACATAGTTTTAGTATGATTTGCAGATTATCTACACTGCAGATAGAAAGACATGGTAAGTAGGCTACTGAACTAAGATCGAACCGTGAGATATTACATTATTACATCGGTACATTTGCAGATCAATCATACTTGTCAAATGATAAATGATATTTATTTCTGTAAGTAGGTTTATGCAAACACTTTTACATGTCAATATAGTATTTTAAAAATTAGATGAGGTCTGTGTTTCCTATCCGCTTACTTTGAGAACAAAACACGGAAACAAACTCTAAGGTCGTAATCTCTTTTAAGTCCCGAAATTATCTTGGTCAAGGTCATGTGAGGACCATGCAATTTTTCTTTCTTTTTTTCTTTTCTTTCTTTCAGATTAGTATCTGAAATGGTCTTCAGAGGAAAGAACCACACAGATTTGAGTGGACCTGTGGAAATGTTTACTCAGTGCAATAATCGTATCGAATTAACAATCAAACAAAAAGTTGATTCAATTGTACTACCGCGTTACAACACACATACACAGCAAAAACACACAAAAAAAATACAACAAAATACATTACAGCCGGTCTAATCTACAAAAATCTCATCGTGGACACTTAGGTGAAGTGAGCTTGAGATGAGCTGTAATTCCACCTGATGCTAGGGATTTAGCGTAGCCAGACGTCCCGTATTTCAGGCGTAATTATGAACGTCCCGCCGGTACAGACTCTGTTCCGTATTTAAGCCTTATTTGATTTATTATTAAGAAATCTATCGCACTACGGTTGATTGACATAGAGAAGTGGAAGAAAATCATGGAAGGGTTTTCCAATAATGAAATCCCTAATATTTTTCTAATTATATCGTTTATCTTCAGTAGGTATCCCTTTTTTTTGGTGGGAAATTATCAAATAACTTCTCCCGCTCTGGGTGAAGCGAGCTGAGCGAGAGAGTGTGTCAAACTCTTACTGACTAAAACCCACCCGTGTTCCTTCAGGTGCCCTGTTGCCGGGGGCCACGAGCTCCCTTTCGGTTTTCTTCGCAACACAAAAGCTGTAGGTATCCCTAGTTCCAACTGTTTTGTGGAAAGAATTTTTTCGCAGATAGTCTTGAAATGGACTAATGTCCTCAACAGATGTACCCCCGATTCGATAAAGAGTGTTAGTGACCGTTTTTCAACTATGACTATAACAATAACTACATTTGATTTTACAATTATGTTAAGTCAAACAAAGATATATTGAAACTTACACGATCTTCTTTAAACTATATGTAGTAATAAATAAATAATAACAACGTAAAATACATGTTTTTATTTGTCCCGGGAAAAATTTGAATCCCACTTTTTTTTAATAAAATGCGAGTATTTGTTCCTTAAATAATAAAATAAAATCTGGCAACCCTACTAGGGATTGACACTATTGACAGGTCACTTCAAGCTCACCTAAGTTTTCACGGTGAGATTATTGTAGATTAGACCAACTAGAATGTATTCTTAGGGTTTCGTAGGTACCTTAAAATCAAATTGAAGGCTCGTACAGACCAGCGCGATATCGCAGGCGCGACACAGGTCGCGTTGCCGGTCGCGCCCGCGATATCGCGCTGGTCTGCACGATCCTTAAATTTGAACCTTCGATGGGTCTCTTTGTTGTTCATCTATTTGTAGTTTTTTTATTCGATCTTCTGTCCAATACCTTTAAAACATGTTTACAATCATCAAATTATATATACTGCAGTCTTTTGTTTTGAACTCTCATTTTAAATTATTTTATTTAGCGCATTTATCGGCCAGTATTTCAATAGGATTTTTATAAATAAATATTAAATGCTGCCGGTTGGTAAGCGCATCACATGAGAACGGCTGGACTAATATCACATGCAATTTTTTTTTTTTTTTTTAAGTTCACTAGTATTCCGAATTAAGTTTTACGGAAAGAAAAAACGGTAAAGTTGCCCGCAAAATTAGTTAATTCAGGAAAAACTGAAAGTGTTTTTTTTCTATAGACTGAATTTTTTACAGGACAGCGTCTTTTGGGTCAGCTGGTTTACAATATAAACACAAAAAGGTTGAACAGTTCGACTTTGTATATGTATAGCCTCAAAACGTAAAGGTGCATTTACATCTGTTCAACAACTGGCGATTTTGTGGAAAGCAACATGTTATTAGCAACACTGTTGTCGTTTGTTGAATGATTCTCGCAACAGAGCGTTGATCACGGAAAACTGAATAACTTTTTCATTAATCCACTGAATTTCCATTTCTGAACTCAAAACGACCAAATATGAATTGTAGATACAATATTGTTGAATAAACGCATCAGCTGTGCAAAGCCGTATTTTGTGGAACGGTCGACGCTCTGTTGCAAGACTCATTCAACAAATGGCAACAGTGTTGCTTTCCACAAAATCGCCAATTGTTAAACAGATGTTAATACACCTTACAACTCTTTGGAGCTTGATATGAAGATTAATCTGTAAATCTATATTTACTTAACTAAACTATTACAACGCTAAACAGTAAATCTCAATTAAAACACTAAAACTAAAACGCTCCGTCATGAATCCTACAACGGATACCCAAAACAAGCTACATTCGATTATCGTTAGACACAAAGCTGACTCTACAAAATGTCTGGACATTAATAGAAATGACCGGTGGCTGCTCATGAATAATTTCTCTGGTTTATGACGGTCCAGTATATTTGTCATGTGTCCTGTATGTATAATTAAAAAAAATATATTAAAGAAATATATAAATAATAATAATATATAATAATAATATTATAAATAAATATATATATATACAGGACCGACAAAGCAGCCTCGTTGGTCTAGTGGTCGCAAGCGTTACTGCTGCGCATGAGGTCCTGAGGCCAGACAACGTATTATTTGGTTTTTCTATCTAGAAATTTCTCAGTAGCAGCCCGGAGTCTGGATTTGTGCCCGGTTGATGGCAATAGACTCGCCCCTATTACATGGGACTTAAATATAGCTGGCGAAATGTGGGTGTACTATACGTACACCTCTGCCTAATCCTTTTGGGGAAACAAGTGTGATGTTATGTTAGCTGATATTCTAACGTATTTCGACTGGCATGACTCACATTTCTTTTATAGGACCTAGTATAGGTTTTAATCTGGGTAGTTTTCTCATTCAACCTCTACGAATATTTGATAAGTCAATTCGATTCGATTCGATTTTAGAGATAAACACTACTTTGTATTAAAAATAGAAAATAGTGGAGAGGTTCAGCTCGGATAGCTGACAGCCCGCTGTCATGAAAAAAATTAGTAGTTTTACTAGGAATAATAATCCAAAGTACCTATATAATAAAATACTCCTTTTATTGATCCACACCCTATTGCGTAACACAATATTGCTAATCGATTGCTTCATATGTTCGAAAAATGGATCTGCGCAACAAAGTAAATAACGCAATGGATGTTGTTGAACTGTCAAAATGAAACAGATTGTGATTGATCGTGTGTTTTACAATTAGGTTGCCGGTACCGCAAGAGCGCTGAGATGATCTCAGCGCTCTTGCGCAAATGTATGTATAGATACTACAATATCTCAGTGAGATCTTGTAGTACCTATACATACATTTGTGATCACAAAACGTATATCTTATCCTATACTAATAAACGAGCAATATTTGTATGTATATATATTTGTTTGTATATATATTTCTACTCGCGTTCTCGAAATCAGCTCTAACGATTTCGATGAAAATTGCAATATATGGTTGTACGGGGGCGAAAAATCGATCTAGCTAGGTCTCATATCTGGGAAAATTAGTTTTCTCTATATACTCAGCTTAGGGAATGTGATACAACGTCGGTATACCTGGACGATATGTTTATCTATTTTAACCCGAGCAGAGCTCGGTCGACCAGGTACTAAAACTATAATAGGCGTACATATTTCGTATCTAGGTATACCGTTCGTCCATTTGCCACAGTCTATTTTGTTTAATTAAGATTACAATTGACATTTAGGCGTAGACTGCATAAGGTAAAGTAAGAACTGTCATAAGTCGCTTTAATTCAAGGCATATCAAACTATACATACCTATAAATTGACGCCTGATTTCCTAACTCTCAGACAAACCAGACGAAAGTCAAATAAAGTACAGTTTACATCTTCGTAGGCTCACATACGACGCTCACTAAACGTATACGTTTATCCGAATTTATTTACATTGAAAACCAACTCTAATGCCACGTATGTTTATCTTCTAAGTAGTGTGGCCAAAAGATATCTTTACGAAGATCCTGGGCCTACTTGGGACCAAAGTGTACAGAAAGGCTAATCCCGGATTTCAAGGCCTATCGCAGCATTATGCTGAGATAGGAGCCTTTTGGCCTCGTACAGGACTTTCTGTTTTTATATTAATTTTATTTTAATAATGTTTCTGAGTGTGTTTCATTAACTTGTGATCTTGCTGTGCGAGTCCCAATAAATATTTTTTTTCTGTATTTCTTTCATCTCCCTTTCAAATCCTTAAGATAAAATTGACGTCATTTGATGTTGCTTCTTTAAATTAAGGTATGGAATCGATTCCGATAAGAAACCCGTGTTTGCATTAGATACGGTAACGGGCATCAGTTTTGTTTTTACTTTGGTTTTATCTTTTACCCTGGGATAAGGTAAAAGATACGAAATCTTTTTCTTTTACCATTCTGCATGCTCAAGAATTGAATTTGAAAAAACATTACTTAGAGCTTAATCTTATTGTATAAGTACTGCAGCAAACTAGTCACTTAAAGGTGTGGGCACAGAACTTACATAGTGTGCCTATTTATAATTAAAGTGATAAAAATAATAATACAATCTAATAAGTTAATAATAAAAAATAAAAACTGTATTTTTATATGATTTATATAAAAAATATTTTTAATATATGTATAAGAATGAAGAAGAATAAAAAACTAGATAAAATCAAATAAATCAACAATAATACAATCAAAGGAATCAAATGAAATAACTTGACCTAACCTACCTACCTGACTTGATTTCCGTACGTCTTTTCTTCTTTTTTTTCCGGGTGACCACTGAAAATCAGCGCTGTACTGTGGTTTCCCCATAGCACTGCATCATGCTGAGTGGAAGCCTTCTTGTCACAATCATGTCGTGCAGCTGCCGACTAATTTCTGTTTTACGCTCGTGAATTATTATATACTTTTTGTTGTTTTCATTTACTCTTGTCTTTTATGTATGCACGTGTCTCTGTGACAAATAAACCTATTTTTCTTTCTTTCTTCTTTCATAAAATAATAATATTAAAATTTGTAACAATCAAATGCAGAACAAGAAATGAATGATAGATTTCAAACAAGAGTCAATTGTCAGCAATGAAATTAATAACCCAAGTTGTGGTAAAAGATGACATGATGATTTTAACAACATAAGCAGTTATACACATCGTATAAGCTACCTATACACGCGGCTATACGAATATTGTCTTCCCAAAAGCCTCAAAAAAACTTCGACCCTTTGAAGCTTAATATCCAATAAATGTCTAGAGAATTACATCACTGTCATGTCGTAAGGTTGTCAGCCTACCCTCGTAAGGGTTGGCTTATATCGCAACGTGTAACTTCTTTTTGGTTGGATAGACATTTATTTTGCCCGTCCTATAGGTTGTAAGCCCGTCACAGATGTAGCAAGTAAATATATATTCATACGCTGTGCTGTAACATATTATATCAAGCTGTACACAGAGACCATGATATATTTAATTTTATATTTTGCCTTCATTTCATTGATGGTCGGCTTAGCTATACTTAACATAAAATTTGCGTGCAAAATTAATATTGTTGCGTAAATGAAATGATTTGTAATAAAGGAAAAAAGTAATAATAGCTGCTTAGTTTGTGTGTCAAGTAAGTAATCTTTGTAATTTCTTATTGAGAAATAATTTTCTTTAGTCATAAATTACGATATAAGTTGGTGACGTCATAGAAATTTATAATTATTATAGCTGCGTGTGGGGTGCCTCAAAGAAAGTATTGAAAATATATCGTAATATGCAGGAAGCTATGATTTATATAAATATAGGCAATAGTACTAATGTAAAAAAAGATGATATCACTGACAGTGTCACTGAAATCTTGAAGATTAATTGTCAGAAAATAATATTGTGTGCTTTTCCATACTTTGAGCACTTGTCAAGTAGACAAAATCATAATATACATATGTTAAATAACCACATGCATTTATTAGTTAATCACTATAGTGATAAACTTATATTTTTTGACACCAACACTTTTGTTGAGAAATTAAAATCGACTAGGGATACTCCGTATCTGCCTATTAGTTTTAGACGTCAAATAGCATCGCTATTAGCTTTTAATATAAACTCAGACATAAGTAGTATGTCGAAGTATTTAGTAAATAGCACCACAAAAATTAGTAATAATACTAATATTAAGGTGGTTAGTAATATTTTAAACTAGTCAGTAAGACAACAGAAGGTACCAGTAACAATTTTTTTGATCTCATCATCAACAAGGTATCTTCTAGCAATCAATTAGTTAATTGTAAAAAAGGGGCTAAGCAGAATTCCTTGAAATTATTTCATCAACATATTCAAGGTTTTTCTTCCAAACAATTAGAAATTGAATTGTTTTTAGAAAAAACAATGTTTGATATTATTTGTATAACTGAACACTGGTTGAAAGATTATGAAATGTTAATTAATTTTGAGAATTATAGTGTGGGCAGTTGTTTTAACCGAAAATCCATGCTACGTGGAGGTTCATTAATCATAATTAAAAACTGTATAAAATCTAATAATCGTAATGACATAGTTGAACTATCGGTGGATCATAGCATTGAACTGTCCTGTGTTGAGCTAGATAAGCATTTTATAGTGTGCGTATACAGACCTCCAAATTATCAAAACTACTCTATATTTGAATCAGTAATGGAAGATGTTTTGGCAAAACTTACAACTGGTAATAAATCAGTAATTATTTGTGGTGACTTTAATATTAATATTTTGGAAAATAATTCAAATAGCAGTAGATTCTCCTCTTCAAATCATTCAATCTGTCAAATGTGTTTTTAGAACCAACGCGAATAACTTCGACTACTGCTACATGTATTGATAATGTCTTTTGTTGCTGCGACTATTTAGATAAAGCCATTGTTAATTATCTCCCTTCTGATCACAGCGGTCAAACCGTTATTTTTGAATCAAACACACCAATACTAAAAGTGCAGATACAAACCAATAACAACAACAACAGGTAATTTAAATAAGTTTAATAGCACTTTAATCAGCAAGTTAAGTGATCAGGGTCTAAATATGTCCAATGGCAATATTTTGTATGAACAATTCTTTTCATTAGTGCAATCAGAGTTTAATAAGTCTTTTAAGAAAAAAACTAAAACTATTTGCCCTAAGTTTTTATTCAGTGACTGGGCAACTAAAGGTATCAGGAAAAGTAGGGAAACATTATTTGAACTGTATGGCCTTAAGCCGTATATTAAGACGGAAACTTTTAGTAAGTATGTTGCTACTTACTCTAAAACGTTTAAAAATATCTGCAAAGCAGCTAAAGCTTCTTTCATTAGCAACAAGATTAAATCAGCAGATAATAAAATAAAGACAGTTTGGAAAATTATTAACAATGAAACAAACAAGAACAAAAGACATAATACAGATTACACACTAGACACTTCCCGCGGTCTCATTAGCGATAACATCGATGTTGCTCAGGAATTTGCAACTTTCTTTACCAATATTCCAATTAAAACTACTGAGACTTTAAATTCCTCCCCTTCACTTGCTATTGATTTATTAAAAGCAAATGTTTCAGCCTGTCCTGTGGAATTTAAATTTAAACATATAAACCCTGTGGTCGTCGTAAAGGCTTTTAAGCAACTAAAGATTAAAATGACCGAAGATCTGTGGGGCATGTCTACTAAAGTTTGTCAATCAATTATTGAGACAATTGCACCCTATTTAGGTTTAATATTTAATTTATGTGTAGATCAAGGGATATTCCCGGATTTAATGAAATACAGTAAAGTTATTCCACTTTTCAAATCCGGGGACAGCAAAAACACAAATAATTATAGACCCGTATCGGTTTTGCCGGTCTTCAGCAAGGTCTTTGAAAAAGTAATGTTAAATCAAATGCTCAATCATTTTAATCGTAATAACATCCTACACGATCAACAGTATGGTTTCACCAAAGGACGTTGCACAACCGACGCCGGTGTCACTTTATTAAAACACATATTTAATGCATGGGAAGAGGCACGAGATGCAATAGGCATCTTTTGCGACCTATCCAAGGCATTTGATTGCGTAGATCATGAAACGCTGCTCTTGAAACTTGAACATTACGGACTAGATAAACTTGCGCTGAGCTTAGTAAAATCATATTTGAATGATAGACTGCAGCAAGTTCAAATAAACGGTGTAAATTCATTGGGTTTAAAAGTCAAAATGGGTGTTCCACAGGGCTCGATATTGGGTCCATTCCTATTTTTAGTATACATAAATGATTTACCTAATTTACTGAAAACCCGACCACAAATGGTGTTATTTGCTGATGACACATCACTCATTTTTAAAGTAAACAGACATGCACAGGAGCTTAACGACGTAAATAACGCTATGCTTAAGGTCCATAATTGGTTTACTGTAAATAATTTGGTATTAAATGAAGAAAACTAAATGCATAAGATTCGCGTTACCGAATGTTAGAAGTAGTGAATGTCACGTTGTATTGAATAAGGAGACACTAGAATTCGTCGAAAAGACTGTTTTCCTGGGGATAACGCTTGACTCTAAACTACAGTGGGGTCCTCACTTAACATCACTTGCAGGGCGGCTAAGTTCAGCCGCTTACGCTGTTTGGAAAATCCGCCAACTAACAGACGTAGATTCCGCGAGACTGGTCTATTTTAGTTACTTTCATAGCATCATGTCTTACGGTATTTTGCTGTGGGGACGGGCTGCAGATATTGATTCTATCTTTATTCTGCAAAAGAGGGCCGTCAGAGCCATCTACAACCTCCGCAGACGCGAGTCTCTAAGGGAACTGTTTAAGAAAATTAACATCATGACGGTACCTTGTCAGTATATATATGAGAACATTATGTATGTTCGAAAAAATCTCCATCTTTTTAGTAAGATAAGTGACAGGCATAATTTTAACACTAGAAATAGGAACAAATTAGATCAACCACGTTTTAGATTGTCTAAAGTACACACTTCTTTTATGGGGTACTGTGTAAAATGTTATAATAAAATACCACTCGATATTCTTCAACTAAATGAGAAGAAATTTAAAACATGCATTAAACGCACACTATGTAGACAAGCATATTAAAAGTTAGATGATTATATTGTAGATAAAAATGCTTGGCTTAATGCTGGTCCTGCTCCACAGCCGCTTGGGCTTACTAGTTAAAATTTTAATATTTGGAAGAGTTGCTTCCCCTTTTAAAAAAAAAATATATTTTGACATTAGGAACATAATGTTCATTTTTGTTTTACCAAGTTAATTGTTGAATGCTCCAATTAAGTAATGATTTTCTTTCTTTTTGGTGGTTAAATTATTTTATTTTTTTAGATACATTGCAAACTATAGTTTTGTATAATTTAGAAGCATTTTTGTTTTTGTAAATGTGAGACCATGGAGCCGTTTATTAACTTATTAAGATGTATGTTGACTTGAAATAGCATGGCAGTTGAGAATATGTCATGCTCACTTAAATGTCTCGCTGATGGTGGCGAGTGTGTTGGATCATTCGGTTCCCTACAAAATGGTTGAGCTGGATGGTGCTGATCCACGCGTCATGTTCGTGAACGGGTGCCGTCAGTTGAAACTGGTCATCTCTTATCTGCCAGGGCTTATTTTTAATCTTATATTTTAAATTGCTTTTGATTATTTTTTTGTACATTGTTCTCACATATAGAAGCAACAAGAATGATGTACCCAGGATTTTGTAATATCTATATTTAAAAGAGTGTCCTTGGAGTTTCTTGCCCGCTCTTCTCCATAGAGATCTACGTTTTGGAATGGGCAATTAGCTTCAACTTTCTGACTAACTGACCGACTCTTTGACAATTCAAAAGTGCCTGTAAATGGTTTAATTGAAATAAATGCTTTGAGTTTGAGTTTGAGTTTATATATTATAATTACGACTGTGATTGTTACGGTTCGAATCCTCGAACGACGAAATCCGACGGAACGAGAGAAATTGACGGGAAGCGCAACCATTGCTAAAAACCAATTTGTTTGTTTATTTTATTTTGTTAAGCAAACACTACAAAGTAAAAAATAACTTTAATTTCGGAAGTCGGTGGCAAAAAACTAAAATTCAAAAGTAAAGACACCGACTTCCGAAATTAAAGTTATTTTTCACCTTGAGTGTTTTTTTTAAATTCTGTTTTCTTTTTTTTTTAAGTTGTATGTCTAAAGGTTGAATGAAAATTGGTAAATCGAATCTATCGCAAATTTTTCCCATTTTAGTTGTGGTACGTAGCCCACACAAATTCGAATAAGTACCACTACCTGCTATGTAAATAACAGTGACAGAAACTTATCCTATCATCCACATACTAAGTGGGAAAAAATACGTATTATTGAAGCGAACTCAAAAAATATCCAAGCACAGTTATTTTTTTTTCCTTTTTACAAAAAAAAAATATCAAACTCGGTCCATGCGCTACGAACATAATAAGCTCCATCTTTCCGGAAGTCGGTTAAAAATAAAATAAAAATCGGTTCAAATAGATTTTTGGTCTTTGTAACAAAACGTGGCAAATAAATTGAACTGTAAAGAAAAAATGCTGGAGACTTATCAAAATACACTTAAAAACAATCGTTACAAGCTTCCAGCATTGGCTTCGCCGACGTGATATCCTTTTAAATTATAGCACATGTTACTCGGTGATAATATAGCATTGTACTGGTGAAAGAATTATAAAAATCGGTCCAGTAGATTTTGAGATTATTCATTACAAAAAAAAAAAATACAAATCTTTACTATATTAGAGTAGATAAAATCCTACTATCGTCCCTAATCATCATCATAATCATTATCATCATAAATGCCAAAAGTTTGTGAGAATGTATGAATGTTTATTACTCTTTCACGCAAAAACCACTGAACGGATTTAGATGAAATTTAGCACACACATAATTTATAACCTGGATTAAGACATAGAATACTTTTTATCCCAATATTCCCACAGGATCGAGACTTATGCGGGTGACAACGCGGTGCACTGCTAGTTGTACATATTACTTTCACAATAACTTAATTGCAACACAAAGACGTTCTTTTAGCTACTCAAGTCTATAAATCAATGAGGCAAAATTCTCCTCAAGATATGTCCAATAGTACTTAATCATCTTTTTAGCAATAACTATATACCTGAATGTAAATGTCGTTTAAGTCTGCCCTTTCAGAACATTACCTTAGTAAATGAGTTCTCCACCTATTTATTGAGACAGCACCTTTGAATAAGGTTAATACAATAATTTGTAACTATAATGCGTATGTCCCTCTATTTGTACCTTACAATGCCCTTCTCATTATTCTGGGCGTTGAATGAAATGCTAGTCATTAGCGAGGGTCAACGGAGGTATGGGGCATTTGAAGGGAAATCAAAGGTCCCAGTCTGAAACCTTTGAATATGTTTTATTTTAATTATCACTTATCGTCTCACATACCTATTTGAAAAATAGTGCATATAAACAGGGGTTTAAAACGTATCATTAGGATTTATTCTACAGAATAATCATCATCATTTCAACTGAAACCTCCACTGCTGGACATAGGCCTCCCCCAAGCATCGTCACTTCGACCGGTTCTGTGCTTCTCATATCCAATGTACAATTATAATTGAATAATAATCCTATTTATTATATTGTGGCAGCATCTACATTACCAGGTGTGAACTACCCATCAAAGACGTCACACAAAATCTTGACGTCACACAAAAATCCTGCATCGTGCAAACAAAGTTTACGGAGCGATTAAAATATATATAGCTTTCCGACATCAATCGTTGGGCATCTAGTCGGAGGGTCCTCCCTTTTCTATATAGGACTAGCTGCGCCCCGCGGTTTCACCCGCATAAGTCTCGATCCCGTAAAAATATAGGGATAAAAAGTATCCTATGTCCTTCTCCGGGTCAAGGTCAATCCATATCCCAAATTTCATCCAAATCCGTTCAGCCGTTTTAGCGTGATGTCGTGACCGAGGGAAATAGGGATTCATTTTTATATATATAGATTAGTGAACTTTACACCTTGTTCCTTTTACCTCTAAACTATCCACCATTTCGAATCACAAACTCAACACATTCACTCATTATGAAAACAATTGAACGTCACATCTCAAACAGCTGGTGTTGTCACATTTATGTAATTTGTTTGAACAAACTGTGGTTCGTAATGATATCAATTTTACGCCTAACCAACAACGAATTGCGTACCTACTAGCTCTTACAATTTCACAAATTGAATTTCAAATGAACCGTCAGTGAATTTCGTTTTATTCTTTTTTCTCAAATAATCTTTTTACGGTTATCTTTTTTAAAGAAATTTCTTTTTTTTTTTCTACTTCATTGCGAAAATTGATTCTTTTGTGCAGTTGAAGAGGTGGAAAAATGTATCTAAACAATGGCGATATCGTAAAATAGAATTGAATATAATATCATTATATTGCATAAAACATGTACGGTGGGCTGCTTCAATTGGGTACCCCAGTTGTATTAAAATTTGAATACAACTGGGGTACCCAATCGATGCAGCCCACTGTACATGTGGTAAGATCTTAAATATAAATAGTTCTAAATATTTTGCTATAGCCAAAATTTTAATTAAGTTATCCTTCTACATCTATTCACATAAAAGCGAAATACTCGCTCAGAATGTCGATGATAAACAATCGGTATTTAGTAATTCGTCATAGCAAACTTTCGAAGTTCCGTACATTGTGATTATGAACATTCTCAATTAAGTAATTCGTCATAGTAAACTTTCAAAGTTCCGTACATCGCGATTATGAACATTCTCAATAAAGTAATTCGTCATAGGAATCTTTCGAAGTTCCGTACATTGTGATTATGAACATTCTCAATTAAGTAATTCGTCATAGCAAACTTTCGAAGTTCCGTACATTGTGATTATGAACATTCTCAATTAAGTAATTCGTCATAGTAAACTTTCAAAGTTCCGTACATCGCGATTATGAACATTCTCAATAACGTAATTCGTCATAGGAAACTTTCGAAGTTCCGTACATTGTGATTATGAACATTCTCAATTAAGTAATTCGTCATAGCGTACATTCTGACTCATGTCAATCGTAATTTTAAACTTTATGAATACAGTAAATCGGTATTTTAAACTTCGAAGTTCAGTAGTACAGTTGAGAAATCCACCATGCAGACCCAGTGCGGGTTAGTAGATGTTACATGTCTTAAAATTTTTGGTTCTAGGAAATGCCGGTTTCCTCACGATGTTTTCCTTCACCGTTTTGAGAGCAGTGGTGAAATAATTTACACAACGTAAAGCACCTGTCTGGATTAGAATCGAACCTACGACCTTGAAAGTCAAGGAAGTTGCCACTGGGCCACCTCTCCAATTTTACCTACCTATTTTAATGGGATGTAAAAAATACGACAGAGTAACTGAAAATTTTTTGGCGTTAATTTTTCCCCAACTGAATTTTATGTTATCTAGTGAATTTAATTACCCTGTTATCTTGCTACACGATCCTTTACTTCTAATAATATCTATTATTATATTTACGAGAAGCTTTAAAGCCTTACAACGTTAAATCTGTGGATATGATTAATCGAGCGAATAATTTAAGCACGACAGGTGAAGCAAATTGGTAGACTACACATTTTACTCTTCGGAAACCTTTTCAAAATTAACATACATAATGAAACATCACGCCTATAAACCGTGAAGGGTTAGGCCGCGTACACTTTGGATGCGTTTTCGTACGAATTTCACTCGTGCGTACACGTACGACCATGGTCCTACGAATTGAATGCGCACACTGGACACGTTTTTCTCCGTCAAACAGAACAAATCCCAACAAGTTCGGATTGTTTTAGAACGTCGAAACTATACGTACGACTAGTCGCACCCAGTCTGCGCGCTCCCTTTATACTTGGAAGGTCGGGATCGTACGTGCGTGTTCGTATTTGTACGCACGAGTGAAATTCGTACGAAAACGCATCCAAAGTGCGTGCGGCCTTAGGCAGATGTGTACCTATAGTACACCCACATTTCGCCAGTTATATTTAAGACCCATGTTATAGGGGGTGAGCCTATTGCCATCAACTGGGCACAAATCCTGACTCCGGGATGGTACTGAGAAAGTCCCGATGAAAAAACCCAACAACACGTTGCTCAAACTAGAAATTGATCCCAGGACCTCATGCTCAGCAGTACCGCTTGAGACCAGAAGACCGATGAGATAGTTAAAATTACCGCGTAGATATAGAAGTTTATACATACTGTCTTACTAAAATATTTACAATACGTTATGTGAGTAAAGAGTCGTATTATGCGATAACAACGACCAACTATGTCTGCTCATTACAAGTACAATTGGATACACAAATAAGGACACTGTTACGAATATAAAAAACTGCTTCATTTTCCTTAACAATAAGATAAAGTTCTCGAGGAATTCTATTGTGGTTGTTCTTTATATTTATTACGCTGTCTTTTATCTGGGAAAAATGAAAAAGTTTTTGTATTCAATTATTTTCACAAAAATATAATATTTTTATGATTTTTGTTTTATTATGCTAGAATCGCTTATATAGTTAATACAGGGTTGTAAAATAACAATAATTTAGTTAAAAAGGAAATTGAGTACAGTAACCGGGTTTTTTCTGGGTTACTAGTCGCCTTTTCGCGCCCAGACTACAAATTATGGCCTAAATAACTTGCCTTAAAAGTTAATTTAAGTTGCCTTAAAAAACCAAAACCAAATGCATTTCCCTAATCTGAAAAACCTTTCAATTTATTTTACACACTGCGCAAATCGAGCCTGAGGCATAGTCATTCCAAAATAATTTCCTACTTATTTCAAAAGCAAGGAAAACGACTAAATCACATTTTGGTCGTGTCTGAGACGGTTTAAGCTGAAATATATTATCCTAAAATTCTCTTTATTGTATTTATAAATCATTTTCACATTCCGTTTATTTTCCAAATCTGTATGGAACAGTCACTGCAGCACCCAGTGTCAATTTAATGGCCATCTAAAATTTATACTTCCATTTGTGAAGAATAGGTACCGTGCCAAGATATTATTGCCGCTATAATATCGTACGTTATACTAAAGTTTACGATCTATCCGTCAGTGTATCAAAACATCAATAAACAAGATATATTGACAATATTTTGGGATTTAAAATATCTTCAAACAAAGACAAGTTTTTTAATAAGTGTAATTTTTCACTTTATTGATACATAATGTAAATAATTAGCATCTGTTTATTATGGGGATATTCTAAGATATATTTGAAGAGATGATGGTATATAGATATAGATATGATAGGTATGATAGATATGATAGGGATATAGATAGTATATTATTGGGTTGGTTGGGTGCCAGTCCCAATATATACATTTTATTTCTTTCTTTCTTTTCTTTGTATGTTCAATAAAAACAATGCAGGATGCTTAGTGTGCAACTAAGCTTAATCCCCACTAGTCATTACACTAAACAGACCATTGTGTATGAGTGCCACAGCCCACAGTCGAAGCGGTGACATTACCCTTGACATAATGGCGATAATATAGTGAATGGTGAATATCACTTTTGGCAAGCGAACGAGATATTATGGCCGTTAACTAACATCATACATTTGAACGATGCGATCAAAGCATAATAACATCTGATATCGTACGGGAAATGGTTGTTATGGACGGACGAAACTGCTTCCATTAGTGCTTAGTGCCAAAATAGTTTGAGAATCAGTGTGTTCCTTTTTGTTGTTAAAGTTAACAGTTATCGATTTGCTATATCAATTCTTTCACTTACTATTAATACGTACACACTTGTAATACTATTCGTCAGTAAACTAATATATTAATACGTTTTTATCTTTTATTTGTAAAAAAATATATCGGTAATGTCAGTCTGAGCTTATTCGTTTATTTCTCATAATTATTCCTGTCAATGTCAGTTGATAGATAAAATAATGCTCACTCATTTCACCGCTTGCGAAGAAACTGTGCATAAAATTATTCTTCTAGAATAATGTAAGTTACGAACTAAGTAGTTGGTCTACAAATTGTCACAACTTGTAACTTATAATTCATTATAACTTTAAGGCAAGCACAGTCGTTAATTTTTGTCTTTACTGCGTAGCCACCAAATATGCTCAAATATTGTGGTTTTACAGAGGTTTAAGAGCTCGCTGTTAGAGCACTCTTGCAGTAAAAGAGCTTAAATTCATTGCAAAAATGCATGACATTGCATTAATGCTATGTGATCTTATTTTGTCATTTTGACGGTAGTTATCTTTCATCATTGATCATCCAAATGCATTTAGAGTTTACGCGCAAAGAGGTCTTCCCAAAATATCCAATCCCACTAATGTTAAAAAATCCTAAAAAACGAGCGGAAGTCGCTTAAGATGTGTAACATCTGACATTTTGGTTGACAGTATCAACCTCTCGGAAAATTGTTGGTACGGTATCTGACGGCCAACTCTAGCACCGCGCGCGCTCATAGGTCAAATCAAATAGCGCGTGCTTTCCCGGCTTCTTGTCACACTTCCGTCCCCTTTCACGAAATCACTCCCACGGATAGCAGAAAACCGAGAACAAAGATGTTACACAACATAAAATTTGATAGAAAATTTGTAGCATCACTATAGAAATGCAGAGTTAACTTTTCAACAGGAAAATTCACTTTTGCTAAAGCTCTTTTACATAATGTACAGACACAGAACGTGGCAAACACGTGTCGGCACGGCACAGACGCTGAATCTAAAGTTGCATATTTGTTATCTAGCACGCGTCTGTCGTGTCGACAGTCGTGTCGGTTTACATACGACAGATGTAAAAAGATCACAGATAAAACAGTTTGTGTTAGTCACGTCCGCCAACATAAGTAAAGGCTTTAGTAATTATAGCACCTCTTGCAAAGGACTAATTAGGGCCTTTTGGCACAAATGAGGGTTAAATATACAGAAGTTCTCTAACACGTTAAACAGAGCAACAATTTGTACCGGAGTCCCAGGGGACTACTTAGAACCAATTTGGTGAAGCAAAAATTGTGTACGCCTAATGTCAGCGCTGAAGTGTCATTATGATGACGTCAGATGTGACACTCATTCTCTATTCATTCATAGTTTTAGGGCTGGCGCTAGCTAACACGAAGTCGCTAACCCCTGTATAATGAAACGACAGTAAACTTTAAGACGTTCTTAAAAAAAAATCTGTGGCTACAATAAATGTAAAAAACATGAAACATGGTTATGGGACTTAAAATTGAGTTACAAACAGTTTTTAATAAATAATTCCGCTATATTTTCTGTAACAGACTTGTGTTGTTTTGTTGCAAATAAATATATCTATTCTATTCTCAAATGAATAATCTCGATTCAACAAATATGTACCTATGAAATCTGACAGATTTGTACATTTTGATACAAGTAACCAAAGTTTTTCATTACACTCGAGGCGGGCACTCGGCGATTTTTGAAGGACTGCACTGACTCTAAGCCGCCAAACAACCTTATACTAAAAAAATATAAAAACTAAGTTAACAAAAATAAATAATTTGATGAAATATAATGTTTGTCATATTTTATTTATTTACTCAGTTATATATTTTAAGCATAAAAAGACACGTAGGCCCATTGCTTAGATTAAAAAAAAAACGCACATTTCTGACTGTATATGTAACTTTCTGTGGCGCACTTTCCCGCACTTGTGCGAGAATGCAAAGTAAACGGCAAACTTCTAAAATACATTGCATTGTGAATCTAAAAGCGGTGTAGTAAGAGCCACTTTTCGAGCAAGTAGATTGAAAAATGTCAAATGCTAAAATTTTGCTCTTAGTAATAGTATTTAGCGAGTGCTCGTGCAAGCAAGCTTAGTCTTGTATAATGTATGTCTTGTTTATTAAACCTTCTTAATTCAGTCACATTATGCGGGTCTTAACTCAACTTTAAGTCATCGTATAAAGGGAACAAAGCCGTCCTTCAGCAATTATAATTACGTGAGATATTACTTCAAAAGACGTATGTATCTTAACATCTTGCCTTGCCTGTACTAATATTATTTTTTCATTTTCAGGGACCTGCGATGTCTAAGGAACACGATACATACCAACCTCATGTCTACGTATATACTGTCTGCTTGCAGTTGGGTATTAAACCTAGCTTTACAAGTAAGTACTGGTTTATTATCTAATAGACATTATCTGTAGATAGTGGATGTAAACATTGGCTTAACGAAGGAATGAGAATTAGGTTGAACTTTGATTTATACGACGTCATGTCGTAGGGAAATTAAAGATGAAGTCTCATCTCCCGTAGAAAATTACCCGACGTCTGACAGCAAAGAAAAGTATCAAAAAAATATCTAAAAATGAATTAAATAAATAATGATAATGAATTAATACATACTTTCGATTTTAATCCTTATTGGCTAACATACGAAAAAATGCGCTGAATATTCGTTCAGAGGTAAATAAAATCGACTAGAAATGCAATAATAACATACTTTCGGTTTTTAATCCTTACTTTCCATTATCCGAAAAAAATGCTCTGAATATGAATTACCCCTGAATTAATATTTAGAGCAATTTTTTCATATGTTAGCCAGTAAGGATTAAAATCGAAAGTATTTAATTTTTTTTACTCCTTTTTAGCAACTTTTTGACATACTTCTCTTTGCTGGCAGACGTGGGGCAGTTTTGAGCCTTCTGCAGTGTAGCGGTGGTGTTCCGGTTTTAATAGATTTATTTAAAATTACTTAATCATTATCGTCATTAGCAACCTTAATCCACCCAGTGCTGAGGAAAGGCCTCCTCCCTTTTGTAAACTTGCTTACTATTAAATAATTTTAGAACTTTTGAATACAAACTAAATATAAGATACCTACGCTGCGCTGTTACTTAGATAGATGTTGATAAACTAAATAAAAATATTATATTTCTGTAATTGATTTAGCTTAGGCACACAATAGGTATACCTTTCATTTTCATCACAAATTTTTCAGTCAACATGCATTAGCAATATTGACACAAAGTAATTTATCAAAAATGCTAAAACGACAAGATGTCAAACGCAAGTTTTCATATTTAAATATTTTAGAAATTCAGAAGTTAATGGACTAGAATTAAGAATACAAAGTGTTTTTTTTTTTTTTGTGAATCCAAAAATATTTTAACAAAATACTTACGAACATTTTTTTAACACAGATTTTTTCAACATTGTACTCATTTCAATAATCGTTTATTTACGTTTTTCTAAGGCTACGATTGATTTATGTGTATGTTATATTAATCAATTATAAGCACCTACCTGTAGAACAGCGGAAATTTCTGTTTTCATACAAAACGATCTGCTTATTCTTAATCGGCACAATAATATAAAATATCACCAAGCACATTTTAGGATAATTTCCGTACATTTTAGGATTGTTGCTCAATATAAATAATATATTTGGAATGAAAGACTGGTGACCGACTGTGATACGATATATTACGTGGTAATATCAAACGCTCCAGAAATTGGTTTTTCTATAGTAAATGTTACCCCATATCTATTAGGTAACATTTTCCGTGCAACGAGTCACTCTCGTTTTGGTTTTGTTTTGTTCACGTAACAGTAATTTTGAATCCTTCATTACGTCTTGACGGTAGCACTTTAGTTTGCATTTAACTCATTCTTAATTTAAGTGGCGGGAAACTTCACTACAGAAGAAGATGATTTATTTATAAACGTTGCCTAAAGATAAGTCATGATTAGCGACTGTTTAACCACATATTTTTAACGTTTAAACGTCGTTTAAGCAAAGTTTATGAATAAAGGGGATAATTTCCAATACTGGACTATTAGTAAACGTTGCATTAAATCGTAATTTTCCTCAACAACTTGCCATAATACTTTTTAAAAGATATAATCGGGTTATAAAAATGTTCGCTATGCACTATGAAACTGAAAATGATAACCACTAACAATAAACATTTTTTAGCTATGGTTATTAAACTCCCTCAGTTCGTAGTTTTATGCAAAAGATGATTATAACTCAAATTTCAACTGGGAATATTTTACCTCTCTGCAAGCTGTTTATTCGAATTTAAGCAGTTGTCAAAGCGAAAACAGAGGTCATTAACTTCCATGAATGAGTTGTAAGTAGTACTTAATACCTTAAAGGTATTTTAATTGAAATCACTTCAATCTACTCTTGAAGGACACAAACCCACAACGCGTTTATTTTCACTAATTACCTCCCATAAAAATTAAATACATATGCGGTGGGGGTACCCCCGTCAGGAACGAAGTTCCTTCTCACGTATGATTTAAGAGAAAAACAATATTTTCGCAACTGCGATCTTGCATTTTGACCTCACTATCGACCATATAGCACCCTCGAAAACCATGAAAACGACACTCATGATAAAAAATTTGAACATTTTGGCAGGCTCAATCTTAGATTTACATTTTAACATCACTATTGGCTTTAACACCCTCGAAAACCATAACAACGATATCCATGATGAAATTTTTTAAATTTATCACAACCGCCATCTTGGATTTTCATTTTGACCAAATTCTGAGGGGGCTATAACGTTGTTTCGGTACGTAACAATTTCTACCAGTTTATTCCTACCGTAAGCCGCATTAAAGAACTTCGTTCCAAAAATTCTGGCAAATTCAATATAATAATAAAATATTATATATAAATTATAATTAATTAATATTAATTCATTAATTAATTAAATATTATTATATAAAAAAAATATTTAAAAAAAAAAATATTTTTAAATATTATTATTATTTAATTGGTCTTTGACATTTCTCGGGACCCTGGGGTCCCGAACCTTTGGAAGGCGTACGAGGAGCCGAAGCCAACGCGCAGAGGCCTGTTAGATGTTTTTAAGTGTTGAGGCACCAACCGACGATTATCCCTGTATGCACTATACAAGTGCACCCAAGGACAACCCCCGGTTGGTGTAGGACTATTGCAGAACATGGAAACAAAACATAATGGGCTATGGATTTGGGTGGCTATGGATTACTTATCTGGAACTATGGAAGTACTATGTCCCCTGCTTGATCAATGTTATGTAATACACGGATAAAATGGCAGGGGTTGACTTGCACACTCAATAATGGGCCCCCGAAAACGGTCGCTAGCACATAGTGACGTAGCGACAAGGGGGCAACACTTCCTGAGGTGCTTGAGGAGTGGAGAGGTATTCCACGGCTATCAGGACAATCCCGGAAGTACGGTCAAGATCCCTACCAGCATCTTACTGGAATACTTCCTTCCTCCGAGCACGTTTGGTCTTGCGAGTCTCCACTCAAGCCGGCTAATAAAGGCAAGAATGAGGTGGGAGCTCTGATCCTCGTCAGTGTTCACTCCAGCCAGCCAATAAAGGCAAGCCAGAAGTGAGGAACAAGACTTCTCCCGGGACATAGGGTTCGTGGGGTCGCTACTGCCCAACAGCTCGCCACATACTGCCCTGCGGGTTTTTGTATCTCTCTTGGTCTGGCTCCTTATCCCAGACCTGTGCCGGCAAAGTAAACTGTACCGGCACAGACCTAGAGTTCGGAGCGCGCAAGCCCCACCACGACGTCAACGTAGAGATACGGCATATTATTATTATATTTTTTATTATTTTATTTTTTATTAATTTATTCATTATTATTTTAATTATTATTATATTATATATATTTTATATTTATTATTATTATTTTAATATAGGTCCGCCAGCTGCATTTTCTAGTGTGCACCTCAGCTGTGGTTTAAAGTAGCCCCTCTCGACTGCTTTCTATTCACAAACCGTTCCACCGCATGCGGGTTCAGGATTAGAAAGCTGGGTCCCTCGACTGCCGATCTATCAAGTCAACATACGGAGATAGGATATTATATAAAGTTGCTTGAAGCTCCTCTCAATCAAATGCGGTTTCCGCTCCACCGAATTTACATCAACTCTCAACAGTGAAAGGAACTTCAAAGCTATGACTGACAATTCCGCGAATTTATCTCATCTTGTTGAAAACTTTCCTGTTTCTCAACATACACACAGGCTGTATTTCAACGGTAAAGCTTTCACACATTTTCTTAACAAATATTATTGGTGTACTTTCCAAGTTTCGCAATTTAAAGTTAATTATTCTGCCAACAACTGCGTAAATATGTAAATTTATTCATTTAAGAATAGTGGTAAAACATACTTCTTGGCACGAGTACGTACCTAATGTGTATGCATCAACAATTTATAAAAGAACTTTAAGCCAGAGTTGGTTCAAGGAAGTTGGTTAACATAGCCAACATTGTATAGAATATTCTAGTAGGTAGTAGGTGCGAAGGAAGTATTTGAAAATGAATTGCTATCCCTTTGGCGGCTAATGAACCAGCCGTGAACAAAAAATACGTGGCGCGGATAAAAGAGATTCAGAAGTCAGAGCTTTGATTTTGGAGCTACAAATTTAAACGTTGCCATCGTTAATTTAGAATTTACTGCCATGAATTTCATTCACGTCTCAAGCAAGTCTTTGAACTTACTTTTATTATCTAAAGTTCAATCGTGATCTATAAAATGCACGCGAGTTATTTCGTTCAGTTTATCTAGATCTAAAATTGTAAAGAAAATATGCGATGAAAATGTTTTTAAAATAACAAAGAAATCACGCCAGATTTTTATTTACGATAAATAATATCTGATCGAAATATTTGTAGATTTAAAACGTACCTAATAGCAAATTCCACATTCCTTTGTACCTGTCAGTAAACATGCCATAGAAACTGGAATGAATAAAAACCGGTCAAGTGTGTGTTGGACCACGCACAATGCAGGGTTCCGTAGTTGGGATGAATTCATCCCAAGAACAAACTTAACATTATAGTTTTTTTTTTTGTAACTGCAAATATAAGTTGGTCGATTATTACTCATTAACTTGTAGAGCCTACTTAGCTGTGATAGTTTTCCTTTTAATTTCGTTATATAACCCTTGAATTTTTTCACATATCCAAAACCAGCCATTTATCTAGTAGGGACCTTGACTCTAACAAAAATTAGCACTTTAAAGCTTAATATTTCGCAAACGGATCCCTGAATCCAAAGCTGGTTTTTATACACTCACAATGTTTTTGAAATACCTTTTCAACGATACCCCACACTATGGGATCGGAAAGAAAAAAAATCATTCCCACTTTAGGTGTACCCTAATTATTATTTTTTTTATCTTCATTTTATTTTATCACGTTGTCGATGTCATTATATGTATACTCATGCCAAATTACAGCTTTCTAGTACTAAGAGTCTCGGAGCTAAACCGCGGACAGACAGACAAACAGACATGGCGAAGGGTTCCTTGCTGACTACGGAACCCTAAAAATCTGGGTTCTTTATTCATTTCATGTCAAAACAAACCGACTCTAATGTGGTACCTTCCAAGGCTATGCATTATCCATTAAATATGTTTTCTAGAACTAAATCTATCAATCACACAGATCTTTTTCTGGAATACTTTATTACCCGAACGATCCAATTTCATTGGGCCGCTTCGCAAATATCTTCATGTGTTTGACGTCACGAGAGAAATCGTAATAAATGATGTAACATTAGGATACGAGGATTTCCTAAGTAAGGTTACTTATATTTCCTACTGACATTCGTCCCCCAAATAAAGTTATTGAAAGTTTTCTCCAATATGTAGTGTAGTAGTGTAGTGCGTACTTATTAAAGAAAGAAAAAGGTCAGAATGTCAAGTCGTTTCTTGTCTTCCGAAAATGGAGATGATTCGGTCTATGTACAGATATTTTGTCCGTGAATGGCGACGACTCGTCCTGTCTTTGGATCCTTTTGCCCTAATCCACTTCAGGCATAAAAACATAACCAACAAATTAATGAAACTCCCTAATTAAATCCTAAATCAAGTAAATGCTCATGAAACAAAATTTTGCCATATATAAGGCATCATGCGTGGACAAGGGTCGTGACAATGCTATTAATTATCTAGAAGAGTGCCCTCCGCGTTGACATTGGCTTTTCATCTCCCAAAGCCTAATTGAATCCATAACAGCCTACAGCCTACACACCGGAGATAAAAAAATGTGTAAGCCTCTGTTTCCTGAAGGCCTTTGTGTAGAATGGAGCTTTCGAAATATTTCAATAGGTATCCATTGATGGATATAATCATCTAACAAAATGGACCTCTTATTTAAGGTTAGAGGTAATAAATTAGTAGATAGGCGTTCAAGTTTGAAAAAATATTTTTTTTAGTCCCAATCTTGAGCACAAGAATAAAGTGGAGACCCTTTTTTCAATGTTTTTGCCACTTCTCGCCAACTCTTAGGAAAACGCCTAAGTCATCCCTCCAAATCTTCCGCGGTTCGACAAATATTTGCAAAGAAAAAATATTGACGGCATCTGAAATGTCAAAGAGGTCGAAGTCTGCGACTGAAGATACTCTACATGTGGATAAGCAAATGAAAATACAGCAGGGACATATCAGTCAGATGAACCGGTTGTTCCACTAGAAATATATGAAAAAAAAATCTTTAAATTCTTCAGGGCACCATCTATGTACAGGAAAAAATTTTAACCAGTGCGGAAACATAAACACGTGACCTTACTCATCATTATGAACAACATTTATTATGGCTGCAAATCGGAAATCGCGAAAAAAAATCAGCTATTATCACGTGTTTAAGTTTGCGCACTGGTTAAAATTTTTCCCTGTATATTCCCGACTTCGTCCGCGTGAAATTCGGCCCCCGACCCACCACGTCGCATCCCACCGCCGGCGCTATTATTACTTCGTTTTTGTTTACCCTTAGCGTTCTTTCTGGTGTTCGGCTCCTTAGGGTCGTAGCGTGATGTTAAATATATATATATTACCTTCCTCAAGTGGGCTATCAAATGCAAAAAATAATTCTTCAAATCCGACTGGTAGTTCCAGAGATTGGCGAATTCAAACAAACACTTCAGCTTTATTATTAGAATTTGTAGAGATTAAAGCCGCTTTTCGTGTCTCCTTTTGTGACTGCGTTGTTCTTCTAAACTCCGCAACGGATCTTGAAGTGGTTTTCACCATCATTCAGAGAATTTATTCCGGAAGGTTTATGTGGATAATAAATTAGTGTTTAATTACATATTATTATAATAAAGAAATCTCGATATTTTGGCAAGTCATAAAACAGTGCGAAGCAGGGGCGAGTCACTAGTCCTACTTCCTACTATATTATATTATATATTGCATTTAATATATTATATTTATATTTTTATATAATATTATAAATGCAAAATTTGTGAAGATGGATGGATGTTGTTATTCTTTCACGCAAAAACTACTAAACGGATTTGATTACGTTTAGTAGTTCAAACTAGAATATTTTTCATCCCGATATTCTCACGAGATCGAGATTTATGCGGGTGAAACCGCGGAGCTCTGCTTGTTATTTATAAATGCAGTTACAACTACAGTTAGATAGCTCCCAGATATCGCACACAAACGTGTTTGTATATCCCGGAAAACCACTACAGGCAGCTTTTATCTCGGAAAATCGAGTCCCCTAGGAAAATCCACTACTTTTTGCTACCGGGGGAAACTGCAGTTAACTGCCGGTAATTAATAGGACTCTTAAAACGAATAATAGCCAGTTTAAATTTCACATAAATGTGCTTAAACACTGGCGAAAACAAGTATTTTGAAACACAAACCTTATAGATGTACTATAAGGTTCATGTTTCAAAATACCTGTTATCGATAGTTTTAAGTGATGTTACCTAGAGCTTATTGACTTTTATTATATTCTACAAAACGGTGTTGTTCGTGTACATCAGTGATTCCCAAAGTGGTCCAGGGGTCCACGGAAGACTCGACGGGGCAACGTTGACAACGCAATTTCCATAGTTAGTTGTTGTTGATCATGAAACCTTTCGATATATACAAACAGAATTTTATATGAGCTTCATAAAACTAAATGTACCCACGGAAATTATCCTGTCCCAAATCGTAAAAGGTAATGTAAATATTTAAATGTATCGACATTTTACGAGACAAGGGTGAACATGAACACGGCTGCCATGCTTGTAAATGCCTTTTAAAATATTATTATCATGTTACTTAAAAATATTATTGAATTGAGTATTTAGAATTATACGACCTAATTTGGGAGATATATACTCGACAATACGTGAAAATTTCTATTGTTTAAGGCACTTCCCAGCAAATAACCTAGATATCGTTCCCTCTTTGCCACACCACACCACGCGCATGAGTTACAGTAGTAAATACGCACAGATTTTAGAATAATTTCTTTATAAAATCGAATTTTAGTCTTTCGGACGAATCCAATCGTGCAGTGTTCATTATTACATTGTCTTTCCATTAATGTCAGCTGCAAAATCATCATTCAAAATCATCTCATTTCTGTGGTTTTGTTGTGAGGAGATTAAAATTAAACATATACATTCTTAAAAAAAAAATTGAATCATCCATTATGAAATCAAGATTAGGTAGTTTTTTTATTAGTTAATATTATTTATTTTAAATAGCTCCAAAAAACTGCACAAAAATCGGCTAGCGGGTCGTTTTGCTCGGGGACGCGCCTTAAGGTAGACCAAGTGGCTGGCTTGTTTCATCGCGGGTAGTGCCTAGATGACGCTGGTATAGGAGCATGGGAATTGGGAATTGGCACAAGCAAAGAGAGACCTATGCCCAGCAGTGGGTGAAGTCAGACTGTGGATCATGATGACGAAGATGAGTCAGAACCGTCTCAAACTCGAAATCAAACTCAAAGTATTTATTTCAATTAAACCATTTAGAGGCACTTTTGAACTCTCAAAAAGTCTGTCAGTTAATCATAAAGTTGAAACTAGTTGCCCATTCCAAAACGTAATTATCTATGAAGAAGAACGGACAAGAAACTCCAAGGACACACTTTAAAATATTGATATTACATAATTCTGGGTACATTATTCTTGTTGCTTCTATATGTGAGAACAATGAAAAAGTAATCAAAGCAATTGAAAATATAAGGTTAAAAATAAGCCCTGGCAGATAAGAGATGACAATTCTCAACTAACGGCGCCCGTTCACGAACATGACGCGTGGATCAGCACCATCCAGCTCGACCGTTTTGTAGGGAACCGAATCCTAACTCGATGCTTTGTTTCAGAATTGGTCTGACGAGGCTCAACAAGATCAAACGTCGTGTATGATTCTGGTCATATGTATGCACTACTTTTACCTCACTAATTTCTTCTGGATGCTTGTAGAAGGTAAGAAGAAAAGCTTTTTTTAGTCACAAATCATTTTCCGATCGCCAAGTACTTAACCATGGTCTAATAATTCTGTATAATTCTCTCTTATTGGCATAAAAAAATCTGTGCAAAGTGAAGCCCTGACTCCTGAGTCTAGCGCTAGGTAAAACACCTGTGTTACAGGGACCAGTGTCTTCCCACAATCAGAAGATTCTAGATGTTAAGCAACATTTACTTTATGAAAAACCAAAAATAATAATAAAAATAGTAGTCACATTCATTATTAAAATAATTATAAAATTTACTATAAATTTATATTTTTTTAAAATTGTTATTAAATACATGATAAAAAGAGAAATAAAAATTATAATAACAATTGTTTTACAGTATTGTCGATCTACATTTGTAATAATGTTCTGGTTTAATCGAAAGGTCAAACGATTGATCCAATTATGACTTTGAATGCAACTCTAATTAATATTTTACGCCGATCAGATTCAAAGAATAATAACTACATACAAAGAATTTGGATGCAATAATAATTACATTAAAAGGGACTTAGAATAATGATAAATAATCATTAAAAACATAACACTTCTGCAAATAAAGGCAGCATCTAAATCGGAATACAATGACAATACTTACATGAGTACATAAACAACTAGCACGTAGCTCATCAGTGTTCATTTACTAATGAGTAAATCCTTGCAGGCCTGTACCTGTACATGCTGGTGGTGGAAACATTCACCGCTGAGAATATTAAGCTGAAGGTGTACACCACCATTGGATGGGGTGAGTTGTATTAAATTTTTGTCATGTCTACGTCGCTGCCATTTGGTTAAATTAACCTGCTAATTGGACACCTAGGCCGTTCATTATGCGCCGGCGTCCAATTGCATGCCTAGGCCGATAGTTAATTGAACTGAGTCATTCAACGTTTAACAACTTGGCGTATTGAAAGTCAGCCCGTTTGAAGATGAGTGACCAAGACTCAGCCAAGTGATTCAAATAATGAAAAAAATTATACGAGCAACTTGGAAATAGCGCTCGCCAGCTGCAGCTGCGTCACCGCTCGCACAGCTCGCGCGCGATTGGTCACCATTCTAACCTAACCTAACCTTTCTCACCCAGTTTAACGAAATGACTACACGACATTCAGCCATCTGGTTAAACGTTGCGCTCAATGACTTGGCTAGTTGTCCTTCAGCTATTTAATTGGATGCATTTAATGAACGGCCTATGCGTCCAATTAGCTGGCTAATTTAACCAAATACCTGTGATATACTTACATCATGTATCAGAAATGTGTGGTCATATTTAAGGGTGTGGTACAGATAATGAAACAACTTTCTGCATTGGACCAACATAGTAATCGCGAAAAAATTATAAGCTATCCCATACATATGGGCCGATGGCCACACGTTTATGATACATTCTCTATTTATAAAAATGTATAGGGTTAAAGCGGTTACGCACTACGTCAGATTCAAATCCGAGAAATATCGGTCCGAAGTAGCCATAGTACTATTTGTATGAGTGGTTGCGCACTAGGTCCAAACTCTGTCCGTCCAAATTTAGAACATTACCAATTCGGATTGAACTCGGACCATGAATTCGGATTCGAATCAGACGTAGTGTGTAACCGCTCTTAACACCATAGATTTATTATTAAAACTAGGTTAGCACGATCTAAATGGGGTTAGACAATAACAACTTGCAGCTTTTTATAATATTGCAGTCCTCATATACCGTAAGTTCCCGTTCGTACAACAGTACCTACGTAAAAGTACGACTTTTAAACTGAGTATTTTTTTTTTACACAGTTGTATCATTATAAGTTTTAGTTTCCACAACTTCTCCCTAAAACAACTCCAATACGGAATGTTAAATTCACTGAAGTTTATTTATCAAAACCACATACTTTAATGCTTATAATTAGTACCTATCTACATTACAAGTAAACGGTAACAGTTATCTTTTCATTACACTTGGATATTTTTTTTAAATAAACTTTCAACTTCTAGGGGGTACCAAGTAATGAAAGATCATTCAAATTTATGATCATTGACGGCTTGATCATCAGGCTAATAAAGCTTTGGCCAAACCTGAGCGACTACAAAGCATGACGCGGGTGCGAAGCGGTAGCATTAACATCGCGAAACTAATGAGGGAATTATCGTGCACACCTGCGCGATTGCAGCGCAAACTTCATTTTGTTTAGTGAATAGTCACAGCCGCATGTCTATAGCTTAGTGTAGCACCTAAATTGTTGTGTTATTTCAGTCTTATATTTAACATCAGAGTCTGACTCTGATGAAGAAGACTTTTTATTGCTTGCACTTGCGGAATGGCCGATTGAGTCCCATATTTTATCCTTTTTACGTATATTTTTATATCCAAGATTTTTCAGATACTATAGAAGAGTATGTTCTCTTACTTTTTCATAAAACATTTCTATAGTATTAGCGACGTCCATAATAATGTAACGATCTGTACACACGTCTGACCATAAGACGCGTGCGTAGGTGTGCAAGGCACAATATAATAATAACACGAGCAGCGTCCGCCGCGCGCTAGACGCTCCCGTTTCGCTTCCCGCCTCCCGCGTTGTGGTCGCTCAGGTTTAGCCGAAGCTTTATGAAAGTTACAATTTCGGAAAGTATCTACTGTTTAGTTAAATATTACAAAAATACAAACTCGTTATCTTATATTTCTATTTGTAGTTTTTGTCGTCGTAAAATAAGATATTATAAAATTCGCCCCTAAAAGATTCGATTATAAAAGAAAGCAACGATATTAAATAGTAAAGAAAACATTTACGTAGCACATCCACTTAATGAAAAAACGTACAGCCTTAACCTCTGGGTCAAGAAACATGAAATTTTGCACAAGAGTTTTCTTTAATACAGGCAGATTTTTTAAAAATTCATCCCCTAATGGGGTGAATTTAAAATATTGTGGGTTAACATTCAATGTTTGTTGACAAATCTTAAATATTATATACAATCTAACACTAAAATATATATATTATGTGCAAGTACGTAAAGGAAAAAAAATATATAAAAGGATGAGCTCATTGGGCATTCAAAAATATGTCCGCATCGCTGTCAGTAGGAAAAGTGCCCAAAAGGCTGGCAGCGTTACCACGTTGGATGGCAATGCTGATTCTTTGACCTAAAAATTGGCCAGCCCTCTAGTTACCTGAAGATTCAACCAACCGCTTGGCGATGTCCCGAAAAACTCGATGAGCACGCCCGAGTGCTCATGGGATTAAATAAGAGATAAAAGTTAATATGGAAGTTCGTATTTTTTCCGATGAGAAATCCCATCAGGCATATGGCTCGATCAAAAGAAATACTTACATTAATATTTATTCTTGTTCGCAGGTGCGCCCGCGGTATTCCTAATAGTATGGGTGATATCGCGCTGTTTCGTCAACGTCGTGCCTTCCAACGGGACGGACGGGGTGAGCAGCACTGTAATTATACAAATTTATATTAATTCATTTAATAATACACGTGGCAAAGTTTTAGTATAGCCTAATTTATTATAGGTACCATTAGGATACTGGATAAATTTTATTGAGTTTCTTTTGAGTCTCAGAAATTAATAAACTTTACTTGTGAACATATGTATAACAAGGTGAATAAAAGAGTGTTATATCCCTCTTATTTTAACAAAAATAAAAATACACCCTAGTGTCCCTTTTGTATAATTTTATTGCATAATTAAAAATTATTGCGTTGTAAACATCTGAATCGACAAATGCAAAGCAATGACTACATAGTATTTTCCCCTTCCAATTACTTATGACCGTCGCGTTATATCCATAATGATGCTAGCAACCAATATTGAAAAACCTTCATTTCAACACTATCCAAGTTCAATTACAACATCAGACCCGCGAGGAAACTAAAAAGGCCAACCAAGATTGGTTGATTTGATAGCTAGCTATTCAACTTTTAGCACAGTAATGTTGGAAATGTAATATGCAATGATATGCAAAATACAAAGTTTTGCTCCACTTTGCATATGATGGTCTTTTGAGAAAAGAACCGCACAGATTTGAGTGGACATGTCCAGTCAGTGCACGCATTGGTCAGTAATCGTGTAGCTCAACGAAGACCTTTAGGAGCTCAACGACTCGACGACTACTTTACGTATTACTATCCAATAAATAAAAAAACCCAGTCCGATCCGTGATGGTGTTGTTAGGTATCGTACTGAGAGCCTATTTATGTGGTAATTTTCAGGAAAAAAAAAATCTTCTCATTGGAAATTTTACCGGGTTATATTGATTTTACATGGGGCATTTAGCGGGTGTTTACAATTCATAACTTATCACCTGTGTAGAAAATTTGCTATGAATTTGGGGTAATTTTGGTACTAAAAATGTGACTTTTAAATAGCAATAACTTTTTTTTATTTTCAACTATTATATTTTTTATTACTTTTAGGATATATTATTGCAGTACCTATGAGCCCCTTTCGGATCGGACAGGGTTTTTTTTGCATATTGAATACTATGCTGTCCATTACAAAGAAATGTTATGATGATGTAGCCAGCACCTATCTATGTAGAAGATGCAAATAATGATGATGATCGCTTTTTGCTTGCAGCTGGCCGTTGCGGGGGAAACCAAGATGTGCATTTGGATGCACGAGCACCAAGTTGACTGGATACATAAAGCTCCAGCGCTTGCAGGGCTCGCCCTAAATCTATTCTTCCTTATTAGGATTATGTGGGTAAGTAACTTACAATATCATAAATATTAAAAACTTTAGTGTCTTATAACTAAGTAATAACAGCTGCACGTGTCGTTCGATCAGGTTAAGCTACGTTAGCCGCGTTTGGTCTGTAAATGGGTGATGATCTTTACAAACCATGTCCCACCCCTCCGTACCTCGGATCCCGGCTGTCATTCGTGGATCTTTGACAGTCGTTACGGGTCGCCAGAAGCCCGCAAGTCTGACAACCGGTCTTACCAAGGGGTATCGTATTACCCAGTAACTGGACTGTGGAAGTCAGATAGGCAGTTGCTCCATGTAAAATACTGGTATTCAGCTGCATCCAGTTAGACTAGAAGCCGACCCCAACATAGTTGTGAAAAGACTAGGCTTATAATGTGTGTCTTATAAGTATAGCAGTATAAGGATCTTTTGGCGCGTGGCTATAATTGGAACTAACGCCGCCATCTTGTTTTCCAATACACTTCACTAAACAATTGTACAAATGTTTACCAACAGCGCCAACCTGTCAACGTCATTCGAACGCCAAACGATCCTTGTATCTGATAACTATTGTTTAAGACTAGCATGATCCCGGGAAATTTCGCAGATATATATTTTTCATATTCTATACGACACCTCTTTCGATCATGAGGTATCCGAATATCAAAAAATATATGACCTAGGTCTTATGAGGGAGGCGTGAAAATTGATACGCTGTTAATGTGTAATAGATTTTTTAAGTTAACTATGCCAAAATTATAGAGACAGTGTTCGAATTAGATACTTTTTTTCTTATCAAAAAACAACTCAAGTTTTACCCCTTTCAAAAAAGTCCGCCATATCTTTTTTCGGTCGGGTTAAATTAATTTGAAGAAATAACCCGGCACAAGTTAAACCTCCCTCGGGAAATAAGAATGACGTATTAAGCACCAATCGGGACGTAATTGAAATAAATTGACAACATCACTTTTCTTTCCTTCTTTCCTTCCTGCCTCGAAATTGATACCATTTTCGAAAAAACGAAAACCGTTTTTGTTGAAACATAAAACTGTCTCAAGCAGGCAGGCCTTGCCGGTTACCGTATTTAGAACGAGAATGCGGTTGACCACGTACCTGCCTTCGGTCTTCCGCTCTAGTCGTCAATGCACTTACTTGGTTTGCCACCTCAGAGATTAGGGTCGCCATTTCTTTTATGAGTGTAGATGTACCTTGATCCACCACGCTGGCTACCTGCAGGGGTGCCCGTATTCCAACTCGTAGGGTTCCAGGTGCAGGTTGAAATGAAACTTTATTTCTGGAAGAGTACAACTGTTAGACCATATCTCAGAACTAGAGGTCCCGGGTTCGATTCCCAGTTGGGGAATTTTTTTCTGCTCGGATTGGGCGTTAATAATTTACGTAAAATTGGCTATTTGCAATTTTTTCAACTAGGTAACTCTATCTAATTTTACCAGGTATTAATCACAAAACTCCGGTCAGCGAACACGTTGGAAACGGAGCAGTATCGGAAAGCAACCAAAGCGCTTCTAGTCCTGATCCCACTGCTGGGCATCACAAACCTGCTGGTGCTTTGTGGGCCCAGCGATGACTCCTGGTTCGCGCATGCCTTCGACTACACAAGGGCGCTAATGTTGTCGACACAGGTAAGCGAACAAAATATTAAGACGAAGGTGGTAAATGAAAATCTACGTACAAAAACAGACAACAGTCTGTCATATAAGGCTGCGTCCTTACCGAAAGCAACCGTCGCGCGAATACGCGATCGTCTCGCTCATTTAAATATAATATTTTTGACCTAATTGCGCGAGCAATCAAGTCACGTATGTAAGACATTATTCAGGTAACCAATCGTGTAATCGCGTATTTGTGCGACAGTCGCTTTTAGTTAGGACGCCGGGTAACAACAACAATAAGAACAACTTGTTAACTTTTAATTAGAAATCTAAATTCTGGATGAATTTAGATTTCTAATTTTTAACTTTAAAGCTTGTGTTTTGGCACTCAAACAACTATAAAAACCATTCAGTTAAACACTACCTAAACTTAAATACGATAGTATTTAAATCAAATAAATAAAATAAGTGACAAGTGAACTAATCGGAAAAACTGCTCCTTACATTCTGAAGCTTGATTTCAACTATTAATTTATAACTACTGACGATCACAAAATCTATTTTTAGTCCAAAACTTACAGCTTATCCAATTATAAAACACATTCTTAATACACATGACACGGTCAGCCGTCAAATAAATCTAGTCTGGCAGCTCCCGCAAAACCGTTGGCGTTCTAAATCCTCTTTAGAAACCGCAACATCACTTCAAGCTGCTTATATTCTAAGTTCCATGTTTATGTTTGTTTTAGAATTGTTTCCCTTTGACTTCGAAACATGGAGCCTCCCCACGAATAATCAAACGTAAGCCTGAAGTTGTGGCAAGTTCAGTGGCGTAATGAAGTTTCGAACTAATGGGCATGTCTGTATGTTCGCCCCTTCGCGCCGTCATGCTTACCTTTCGAACTGGGATGGATTAATGCTGAAGTAAACTTTAACCGCGGTATCATCTACTGTATACGTTGTGTGGATGTTTGCACGTAGTTGATTGTAAGGTCCAAATTACTCAAGCATTACTTAAAACTCGTTTAAAGCCTTTTGATTGGTTGAAACTAGTTTTAAGTAATGCTTGAGTCTTGAGTGTGGTTCTATAATACGGGCCTTAGTAGCTTCTAAAATAATGTAAATAAGAATGGCAGGATTTCTTAACATTTTGTAGGCGCATTTAGACTTCGCGTACAAATATACAAATACTCTCAAAACATGTCCTTTAAATTAACAAAACAAACTCGTGCTGTAAGCGCATTTTTTTTTCATATTTGTTTTCTCCCCATCCCCAGCATTTCTTATTGTAACATATTTTAAAAATATATTAATTAATATATATGGAATCAATATAAAAACTATGTACATTTTCAATCATAGATTAACTATAATTGATCCACTTTTACAAAATATTAAAATGTACAGTTCATTACTGATGAAAATAATTCGATTCCAACTTCAAAGTATTTCAATTACGGTAATAATTGCAAATTTCTTATAAAAAATATGGAAAGAACGGCGAAACGGCCGCGAATTTCATAGTTCATTAGTGGTTCGGTTGATTCTTTTTTAGAAAGTATTGGAATATTTGAAAGAGAAAAATATTTTTTTCCAGGGTTTCACAGTGGCTTTGTTCTACTGCTTCATGAACACTGAAGTGCGGCACGCGATCAGATACCACGTGGAAAGGTGGAAGACGGGAAGGACCATCGGAGGGGGCAGGCGGCGGGGGGCCTCCTACTCCAAAGACTGGTCCCCACGATCACGGACAGAGAGCATACGGTAAGAACTTACAACAAAATGATATCCAATGCATGTGATAGATAGTAATAAACACACACTGAGGTTTTAGTGCACGCAATAAATTAAACCAAAACAAAAATACTAATCTAAAATCTGGGATAAATTAAACTTTCATCAAACATAGACACAAAGGGTTTTATTGGCCACATTCCATTAATTTCATCACGAAACTTCATGGGACACCAACTTTTAAATCAAATTAGCGTAACTTTTCTAAAACGGCCCTTCGCATTTTACACTTGATTCACGGATCGGTTGATATGCAAGTGAAGCGTATTGATTAAAGTTAATTGGAATTATTAAGGAGTAGGTACCTATACCGGTCAATTATATTATCATGGTTCCGAAAACATAAAACAATGTTCTGAACACAAATAAACAAAACCTCAGTTATGTCTCAAAACCAATAAGTAGGTACATCCTTTTTAGTTGTCTTTTTTTTATTCAATTGCCGTTTCTCTGTACAATGTAACACAATGTGTGGTATATCCATTTTAGTTTCCAAATAACAAATAAATCGACAGGGTAACACTTTGAATGTCACCCCGAACAACCAGACTGAAAGATGTCATACCTATATCACCTGTTGCGAATATCGTACTTTTACCAGCACCAACTTTGTATAATGTATTACATATTGCGTTCGGAACTGCCAATATCACTTTTATTGTATGATAGAGACTGTCTAAAGAAAGCGGAGAGTAATTTTTTCACGTTTTCATAAATTGACAACACTATTGCAATATCACTTGTTGTTTTTAATGCCTCTTACGAAAACAAATTTGTGTATATTTTGTCGTATTTCAAGTAAAACAATGCCTAAAACATTAAGAAGTAGTGCGAGACAGTTGTTATACACTATGATAAATAATTACAACTGAGTGAAAAGCGAACGCGAGGATGCATTTAACGAAAAAGTACAATTGTTTACAATCATTTCGAAAATTACTAGTAAGCTATTGAATTAGTTTTGATTCTAAGTAAGCAGGATTAAAATTATATTTATTTATATTTATTAGACCTGGTCCATCAATATAACAGTTTAAATATGGAATCATAAAATTAAATAAAGTGATGAGCAATCGCATGACATCAATATAAAAAATTCAAGTATCAAATACGTTTTTTCATAGTTGATCCGGGGATAAACGACGTAATTTTTTTAAAATTTGCCGCTATTTTTCATTCCCAGCTTTCAATAGATATACTCTAGTAACCGAACCACGACAAAACGAATTAAAATTATTACATTTACAAGTTAAAAGTGGCTAAACAAACCTACGGTAATATAGTAGAAGGGTCTATTAAGAGTTTCGCCAAATTCTCAATGTTTTCCGAGTACCACAAATAATCTGTAGAAGGGTTCGTAATAATTACCGTACCCTTGCAAGAAAACGAAGTATCATTGTAGTCTGCTAATGAAGCTCTGACTTGCAGAATACGTTGTAGCTTCATTTCTAAACCAAACGAAAGTCACGATTCAATAGACTACAAGTGGCACTTTAAAGAATTTATAAAGGAATAAATTGCAAAAGAATTTCTAGTGCCGTTCTCGTAGCATCGCTCCGATAAAAAAACAATATAAAATAGGTAACCGCTGTGAGACCAATTCTATGACCTTTTTACAATGTCGGTTTGATAGTAAACATAATATTGTTATTAAAGATAAAAAATATTCCACACAACGTTAAAGAAGTTACTGCTCAAAATGAAATAATCAATGTTATTATCTGTGGTCCCAGCTTTTGCGGTTATTTCCTTGAATTACAATTTGCTGGTAGAGCTGCAATATATGAATATTTGAAAATAGAATATCCGAGTAGGCTTATCCAATGGTGGTTTGGACCAATGGTTCTATAAAATTGACAAAGTTGTGTTTACGCAGCGCCTTACTGCACGCTTAACCCCGCATAAAATTATAATTATGCATCCAATAACAGTTTTCCAAATCCATATTTGATCAGATATTTTTATTTCCCAATAGACTCACAGTGTGAAGAGGCCCACGGATTCCAATCTGGATAGACATTCAACGAATTTACTTACTGGAATGGACTTTATGCATTTAAGAAGATGTTCTAAGATATAATGTGGATTTGGATGAAATTTTTATTCTTTTATTTTTGTAACGTATATTTTATTAATTTTACAATAAATCAATGTTTAATCAGCTTTATTTATTCTTCTTATTAATTTGAATACCTACCCCTTCATATTCTATTTTACTTCTCATTTTGTGGACAAGATTATTTAATTTTGGCCCATCATTATTCACCACCTGCATCATTAATTTTAAAATAATTTTGCATTGCATAATTTCTAACCTGGATGCTATTATAAATGCTTGCCTAGATGTTGTAAGCGCCACCTTTGGGAATTTTCCTCGCAAGCATGTTGAAAAACGTCGTTTGATACGTGTGAGCATTTTGTCATTTCACTCTTGGCTCCATTACGCCCTCGCCCCACCTTGAGTGCAATGACAAACTTTGCCCACTTGTATCGAAATGTACTATTTCACTATCCTCTAAACTAATTTTAGAGGTGATAATATATTTTATTTCCCAAGATACCTTTCGAGTTTACATTCATATCGTTTCTAAAGGGGTAGACTTCAAAAGGACTTAGCTAAAAGGGTCAATTTCCATACCTGCCTATTGACAACAAAGTGCGAACGAACGGAAGGAAAGTGGAATAAATCTTGGTATACCTTTGCCAAATAACTTCGAGTAGGTACCTACTATCGATAAATCCATTCGAGAACTTAATAAGAGCATTTATTATCGGTTCTTTCACTTCGTTCGTACGAAAACTGAAACCAGCAGACAAAATAAAGTACAACAAAAATTTATATGTTCGCCAGTTTCCAGACAATCGCTTTTGGTAAATAATGGCTTGACTCTAAGAAAACAATACACAACAAAGTTGAATTTCAATGTGGCGTTTGCTAACAAACAGAGTTAAACTTGTGCAATATTGTCCAAATATTGCAATTCCAACCTCGCTTTGAAGTTTCAAAACAGCTGAAAGTTGTATGACAAAGCAAACAATTATAACCTCAACCATCTAAATACAAGTAAAACCGACAGTAAAGCAGGAGTAAAACACATTTATCATGCATTTATTGAAGGCAAATAAAAAATTCCAAGAAATGTGTCACTTACTTCTGTATATTGTAACTTGAGTCGTTGTGTGACTACCGTTCGGTTCATTTACATTAATATTACGAAGAAAATTTTAAGGAAATGCTCTTCACCCAAGCTTTTCATATACGAGTATATTTAGGGAAATGAGTAATGTTATAAGGGCAGCTTTATCTTTGTCGCTGGTTTGAGAAATAAGGTGATCTTATACAATGCATGAAAAGCTTTGTTCATTTCTGAAGCCCTGTCTTTAACTTGATATTGGAAGGGGTAGTTTTTAGAGCATTGACACAAAGGAGATGGTTATTAGGTATATACTTCTAGTTTAAGGGGAATCCGCAGTTGTAGCCCGCGAAATTCAAATATTCTTTTTCAATTTGCAGGTCAGTGTCAAGTTGTATCGTGATCAAACTATGATTTGCGACTATAACAGATATTTATTTATAGAGTTGTAATCATTGGAATCGTTAATACATCTATTAGTTAGATTTGTTCCATAAGAACAAATTTCTAATGGAAGAGTTTCTATGGAAAAGGTCTTACGGAAAAAATCGAACTTAAAGAGATGTAATAATATTTCTCATGATTATAATTCTGTTAATAAATATCTGTTATAGTCGCAAAACATGTTTTGATCAACATATAACCTGACACTGACCTGCAAATTGAAAAAAAAAACATAAGGAAGTTTGAATTTCGCGGGCTACAACTGCGAATCCACCTTAACTCTGAGGTAATGTCCAAAAAACTCTTGCACAACGAAAACGATTATGCCAAGCCCAAGCACATAATAAAAAGGAGATTTTTTGTTTGCTTGCCTTAGCTGTTTCCTCCTTGTTTTCTTGCTCAAAAGAATACCTGTAGATTTCATTTTCTCTTTCTTATTATTATTAAAAACTTCGTTCTTTCTTTACTTTTTTGTCTTATAAAACCCATGGAATGTTCTAGGTGAAACTATTGTAAGAGTTACTTAAATATTAGCGTATATGCACAGAGAGTATTTGAATACGGATGTTAACAAGAAGCCTGTGGGGCAGGTTGTACAGCCACCCATCTAAACGAGAGTCGGCAGCTTCGGAGACTACTACTACTACACTGCTGGTGCCAAGAACGTCACTGTTGCCTCCTCTTGATGGCAGGCACCTTCATGCTGTAAGTATTTCCTACTTAGCAATATTATATCGTGTTAAAATCTTCTAACCTATACCAAAAACAAATGGATTCCGTCAATATATGTATATTCTGCATCTTAATTGCATACCTCACGATCAATCATAATTTGAATAATTTCGAAGAAAATTGTTAATCCATTGCTTCATATGTTCGAAAAATTTGTCTGCTCCACAACGTCAATAACGCAATGAATGTTGTTGAACTGTCAAAATGAAGCGGATTGTGATTGATCGTGTGTTACGCAATTAGAGTGCAGGTTTACAATGACAACAAAAAATAATACTACTTGCTGCCTGCGACTTCAAGTGCATTCTGTTGGCAACGTTAAATATTTCACGGTGTTGATTAATTTTAATCTATCAATACTACTGATCGGAATTGTGGCATATCGCTCTGTAGAGCCCAAAAAAATATTATAAATTGCAATTCATATTTTATTTGTTGGTGTACACCCATAGGTATCCGTGTATACTACTATTTGAAAAGGGTAATAGCTATCCAATTATTTAGTCACTCATCCGTGACTCATTACGCCAATCACAAATAAGGATGGACAGCCTGGCTGGAAGCTGGAAGCTGTCCGCTAGTTGAATTTTGAGGTAGATACTGCTCGTGCTCATACAGAATTTCGATCTCTCGAAAACTGGCTAGTCCAAGATTTTACACTCCTGTAAATACGAAAATAGCAAATAGCATGTAACTGCGCAGGATTACATCACGAGCGGCAGCGCGAGCGGTGACCAGTCTCCAGTGTGAGGCGGGGGGCGGGGGAGGCTGCCGCGCCTGCGCACCCTTCCCGAGGAGGACGCGGCCCCCGCCGCCGGCCCGTCCGCCCTCGCCGCCCTCGCCTCTCCCGCCTCTTCGTCGCCGCACTACCCCACCGACAATCAACAGTGGCTCGTCACTGCGTCTACCACCATCTCAATTTTACCAAACTCTAACTACCACAACGGGTACCAGAAAACAGACCCCCTCAGTCCTAACGACAAGTCATCAGCTAATGGACCCTTCTCACTCAACAACAGACTAGATACAGTATCCAATGCCACTACTCCCAACTCTTCGAACTCAAGCCCGAACACAAAATATTTTGAATATTAAACTGTACGCATTTAACGTTCCTGTAACTATTGTAAAATAATTATTATATAGCGAATATTTATTATGTGATGCATGAACGGACTCAGTCATAAATCATAACGTATGAAATACATTTATTAGCATAATAATTATTACTTAAATAAATAAAAAATAGAATATTAATTCACAGATAATTCCTCAAGTTAATATTATATCTATTTTAAAATTAATATAATTATTAAAATGTAATATAGAAAGCTGAGATTTCTTTAGTAATATAGAAATTTAAAATTTTATATAATTTATTTGTAACAAGTCAGAAATAATAACTTTTTGTACGTATCTCACGTAATGTAAGCCAGTCTCTAAAGTGTTGCCAAAGCTATAACGGCTTACATAGAATTATAGATAATATAAAATAATTATTATATTATTTAAGTATCTAGTTGTAAGGAAGAAATTGGGAAACAATGCGCTATTTGTATCATAAATTTTATAGCATATCGTAAATTTTACATACAAAGACGTTATTTTCTGTGTAATTACTATAGATAATGTGTCATCTATGTGAAACTTATGAGTGTAACATTACTACCAATTTATTATTACATTAGATGTATTAATATTCAGAACTAAAGAAAGCTAGCTTAGTATTGTGTACTAGATATCTGTATGAGTATTCGATGAACAACTTAATAAATATATGATATCCTTTACGGTGTACATGTAAATTCAAAGGTAATTTAATGTTTGTACATTTATCTGTAATAAAATTTGTGATCGTCAGTGTCTGTTTTTAATTTTCACCACTCAATATTAATCCACTTACCAGCAAATACACGAGAAAAAAATATTTAAAAAAAAATATGATGCAGCTTTGGATTTTATCTATTTTTTTTTAAGGTATTTTTCGCTATTTCAAAGTTTCGCAACTAACAATCAACTTGGGAAATCCCCATGCATTGGCTAGGTACAGCATAACTATTTTCTTAATGTCCCTCGGCAAACTTCGTGTTTCGTCAGTCGTCGGATTTCTATTAGTTGCCCTTTGCACTTGGTGCTTGGTGCAAACCGGACGCTTTCAATCGACTTGGAAGTTTAAAAAGTTGTTAATACTCTTTTAACTAAATGTAATTTATTAAAAAATGGGAGGAAAGTTGCTAAAGTCGCAAGCACGAAAACAGTTTTACAGCTCTATATAGTTCATCCGGAAATCAAAACAAAACAACAATAATGTACCTACTTAGGTCTGAATTCAAATTATTATACACAATAAATCTATAATTAATGGACATGGAAATTAGCATTCGTTTGTATTCGGAAATCCGATGATACCCGAGGCGCATTAAGAAAATACACCTTTGATAGTAATGCATAATACCAGCCTATTATTGTCCCACTGGCAAAGGCCTGTTCTCATACAAAGAAGGCACGAGCATTGATTACCACACATGCTCAAGACGGGTTGGCAATTTCGGACTTATATTAACTATAAGTTCCTCACGATAAAAAACTGAAATCTGTTGGAGTTTCTCCACCTATACCATACATAATATATGTACATACAAATAAACAAAATTTAAGCGTCTAATTGTAATTTCAAATTAACAGCTTTTTACGAAAGGCATATATGAAACTTTATAAGGTACTTATAACAATTTTTTGTCTGTCTGACTCTCTGTTCTGGCTAATCCCCGAAACGGCTAGAACGAATTTGAGAGCAGATCGCTGATGTTATAAGGAGTAACGTAGGCTACTTTTATTTTAGAAAAATAATTTGGGTCCACGCGAGCGAAGCCGCGGACAGCAGCTAGATAGAAATAAAGAAACCAAGTTTTATTTCTGTGGTCGCGTAGTAACATTAAAGGATCAGACCGAGCACCTGCACGAGTGTATTGGGAGATGCTCCCACACTTTTATAGCCTTCAGGAATACAAGCTTAGAAAAGGTTTGTCTACTATTTTTATACACATCACGCTTCTAGTCACCGAAAGATTAGGCAGAAGTGTATCTACCTACAGCACACCCACATTTCGTCAGTTATGTTTAAGTCCCATGTAATAGGTGGCGAGCCTCTTGCCATTAACCGGGCATACCTTCAGACTCCGGGCTGCTACTGAGAAATTCCTGATGGTAAATCCCAATAACACTGGCCAACCTGGGAATCAAAACCAGGTCCTGGTTTTGCGGCCAATACACCAACGAGGCAGTCAACTGTACTACTGTGTCTACTGCGTATTATTTATGTATTTATTGTCAATGGTTTATCTGAGATCACTGGTCGAAGATATTGTACCGGCAATAATGCTCGTCGTGGGAATGGAATAATAATAATGACGACTCCCCAATATGATATAAATTTAATTTAGTAGAATTTAATGTAAGTAGATAAAATAATAATATGACATTCTTCTAGTCAAAATCATAACTTCAATCAAAAAACTATAGAGGCGCCTGTTGTGTGCGCGCCTCGGTAGCGCAGACTTCTCGAATATTCCAGGGCTTATGTCATCCGTCGTCTGCCTAGGTGTGCATGCACATGCGCACATATGCAAAGGGTTAACAGATATTATACTTAGTTTGTGCTTCAGTACAATTGAGATTTAATTATTAACAACACACAAACTAGATGCTGATGAAAAAGCACAGTCGTCGGTTAGGAACTACCCACCACAGAACACCGCTAGAATAAAAAAAATCATAATCAAATGTTAATTGGTTATGGTATCTACTCACACCAAATGGTTTAATGACCGCAGCATCCGAACGTTATCCAACTTGCCTAGACAATCATGCGCAGGTATTTTCTCCCCGGGTCTCAAAACAGACCAGGACAACCATAATATGTAACAATAAGGACTGGTTAAATTTTAGCGACACGAGGAGTAAAAAATACAACAACTATATAACATCACCATCATTTAAATAAATATTTATTCCTCAATTAACTGCCTCGTTGGTCTAGTGGTCGCAAGCGCTACTGCTGAGCATGAGGTCCTGGGTTCGATTCCCAGGTCGGGCAAAGTGTTATTGGGTTTTTCTATCTAAAATTTCTCAGTAGCAGCTTGGAGTCTGAATTTGTGCCCGGTTGATGGCAATAGGCTTGCCCCCTATTACATGGGACTTAAAAAAACATAACTGGCGAAATGTGGGTGAACCTGCTACAGGGACACCTCTGCCCAAACCCTTCAGGGAAACAAAGCGTGATGTATGTTTATTCCTCAATTCTCGCTATTGTACGTACAACTGTTTGTCTATGCATCACCCAAAGGTTGACAGGTATTAAATGCCTATGGCATTAAGTCCGCCTCTGTACATTTGTATGCTTGAAGTATTAAATAAATAAATAATTATAATAACGTCACGCCTATCTTCCCGGAAGGGTTAGGTTAAGTGTGTACAGTCACGAGCAAAAATATGCATACATTTAGCAAAAATTCAAAATTATTTTCTTGTGGAATAACGATTGCAACTTGACATAAGCCCTATGTAGTGTGGGACTGTGGGTTCCAAAATACTATACTACAATATATACATTTTATTTTACATCGGTCAGATTCGACAATAACATATAATTTAGTTGAGTATATATTGTGAGAGACTGGTGCCTAAGTTAGGCTCGTGGCCTGTGTTTCAGGACACCAGGATCCCACCCCTTTTAAATTTTCATTTTACAAATTATGTACTATGCGTGCTGACAGAATGTAGTAAGGTATGACAATTTATAGTTTTTATTTTAATTAATATCTAGATTAAGTATGCGAGACAATTGTTAGTAGATGTGTATAGTATGTGTGATTGAGTGGTGTGTGGGTGTGTTAGGAGTGTATGATTCTGTGTTTAGGTCTTTGTAAAGATATTTTCAGTATCATTATAATTTAATTTTAGTAGCCAGTCAGTTAGCCCCTTTTTGCATTTATGCTTTGTGACTACTACTTATTAGTTTTATTATATAAGTAGCCACCTAGGTAGCAAAAGAAACGCTTTGCAAAAATAGTTTTGTGACGTAGATGATGGCGCTCCACTGGGTCATATCGTCTTTTCCCCCTGGACAGCGTTGGATTGTAAACCAAGAGTGTATGTTGTTTCAACAGAATGTGCAATATAAATACAATAGTTGGCGCACTGTCAGAACTTCATTTTCTTTGTATAGCTGTTCAATGGGGTAGCGATACGGGCGAAAAGACGACACTTTTAGTATAGCTCTTTGGGTTCTTTCGATTTCTATTAGGGTAGTTTTTGGAGCTCCACCCCAAGAGGTGATGCAATAGCATATTATAGACTGAGCGAGGGTGTAGTACACTAATTTCAAAATATTCTTATCGACTACATGTGTCAGCGTTTTGAACACATATATTAGTTTCCGTAGGCTGCTTCTAAGGGTGGTAATGTGGTCTTGAAATCTTAGGTTTTATTATATATTATTTTTATACTCCTAACAACATACAATTACAGTCAATATAGTAGGAGAAAATAACTAAAACAAGTTGATAATTGTATACATATTAGTGCTCGTGTCTGTACCTATAAGTACACCCACATTTCGACAGTTATGTAATAGGTGGCGAGCCTATTGCCATCAACCGGGCACAAATCCAGACTCCGAGGGTAGGCTGCTACTAAGTCATAAAAACTGATAAAATATAGGGACTTGTTATCCCGGTCCACGGTCCGGTCAACTGGAACATAACGTAACATAAATGTTCGAGTTGACCGGGCCGTAGAACGTCTAACGCATCCAGTGTGACAAGTTCCTATAATTTTCAACAACATTAAAAATTTTGAAGGTTGAAACAAATCCTTGATCTACCACACAACATTTTTCATGCTTTCGTCAAACGCTCTCATTTGATCACACGTAGGGGATATGGTTCACATTCGATGATGCATACTCCACAAGGAAATATTGTGATGAGATTATTAAGGCCCATTTTTTTTTAAATTAGGTGCGGGAAGTTGAAGCCTTCTAAACACAGATGTATGTGTTTCTAATTTCCGTCAGTGAGTGATCGCGCAAGAATTTAACCTGAACAAGGTTTGTTTACACTTTCGTCTGATACTTTTGGAACAGACTATAAGAATTTCCATTGTTTGTTCCCAAACGAGTGCAATCAACGCATAATGATCCAGTTAGAATGAATGGAACGAAGACGTTTAATGTAATATTATGTTTTCGTGAAACACCCTATTAGGGAGGTCTGAATACCTCCGCACGTTATTACGTCGTGTTGATAACTGCCTTACTAATAGGAGCATTCTGCTTAATTGTAGGTTGTTGTGAATCGGCTCTGCTACATTAGAGAGCAACGTTAAGTCAAAGTCATTTATCCTAAACTATTAAACAAACAATATTTGTTTATATAATTATATATTTGTTTCTTTATACATTTGTACTCACGTTCTCGAATTCGGCTCTAACGATTTCGATGAAAGTTACAATATAGGGGCTTACGGCGAAAAACCGATCTAGCTAGGTCTCATATGTGGGAAAATTCGTTTTCTCCGTATTTTCATCCGAGCAGAGCTCAGTCGCCCAAAGTTTAGAACAAGATAATGAATAATGACAAGACATTGACATTAGAATAATGATCATGGCCGTATGGAATTAGTAGGTACTATTCTATACTATTAAATGAGCATTCTCTATTTTCACCAGAGCAGAGCTCGATCGCCCAGGTACTTTGCTTTAAATGCGGTATTACAAATCTGCCTAACCTTTTCCCAATGTTGGGGTTGGCCTCCAGTTTAACCGGGTGCAGCTGAATACCAGTACTTTTTATGGAGCGACTACCTATCTGACCTGTACAACTCAGTTACTGGTTAATACAAAACCCCTTGGTAAGAGTTGTTAGACTTTCTGACTTCTGACTACCCGTAACAACTTTCAAAGATCTGCAAATGACAGCCGGGACCAACGGCTGAACTTGCTTTCCGAGGTACGGAGGGTTCACGATATGTGATGGAACCCATCTACGACCTTGGCAAGCGTAGCTTAACCTGATGGATCAACCCGTGCGGCTGTTATCATTTAGCCACAAGCCGCTGTGCGGTAATACAAAGAGCGATAAAAAATATTCTTGTGGCGATGATACATTTCGCCATATAAATCGCGGGAGTTTGCTTGAGAAGCATAGTATCGGTCGATGTGATGACACCTTCCATCAACAGTTGATCGAAGGGTGACACTTGAGGATGTCCTAGGTCCAGTCTCTCCGACGTCTTTCGGCTAAAATGATGATGATGATGGTCATTTCTTTTTGGCATAAGTTTTTATAACCGTTAACTTGTGTTATTTGTACTTATTTTTTAATACAAACGCATTTTCTTTTTTTCTTTCTTGTGGTCAGAATACTTATTAGTCAATAGCAAGGTAGCGGAGCTGACTGCTCACTGCAGGGACCGAAACGGTATGATCAATACGGGTATTTTTTCGGTTACAACATTTATATTTTTACAGGTATTTTTAAAGGTTAAGGAAAGAAAGAAAAAGAAAGAAAGAAAGAAAATACATTTATTTAGCACAGGCAAAAAGGCACACAATACAACATAATTATAACAGAAGTAAAAATAAAAAACGAAGGCGACGATAACCGACTTTTAATGATTTTATACTGAAGATCACGTCTAAACGAGTAGTGTAAATGATTTGGAAATAATATATGTTGAATTAGAGCATTTCCTTAATAACTTGATCTGTGAATACGTATTTTGGAATATGTTTATATTACATAGTGAAATTAATTTGTAAAATTATGTCTAAAACGGATAAAATACTGAGAATCACGCCAAAACTATCGAGCGTATTTTTCTGAAACCTTCGCCATTTTAAAGATAAATTAATTATTAATCTTTTAGTATTCGTGTTTTATTAAAATACCTTTTACCGAATTAAAAATTACCTCTATCTTACACGTGCCGTCGGCATTAATCAAAGAGCACGCATCGCCTATATATGTGTAACCAGTATTAAAACGGTAACCTAAATAAAAGTAACATGTTTCTTCTTCTTGGTTACCCAGATAGCGGTAACCTAGTCGTAGAAGCATCCAAAATTCTTCGATACTTGTACAGTAATTTATAAAGGTTTTCGGTCCCTGTTGCACAGGGAACGCCGGACGAATTTAATCTTATTATTGTTGTTTGTTGCGTGTGTTGGTTTTTATCCTCTTGACGTAATCCGAATGGGGTTGTTTTGTTCTTTGCTTGTTCTCAATTAAGTATTTATTGGATTTTATATAACTAATGCTAAAATATACAACTAAAGATATATAATATTGTCAATCTGCAAATTTTACGAAATTACACTACCTACCTACCTTGTCACCTTACCAAACTCCGGGCTGTGACTGAGAAAATCCAGATGGAAAAACCCATTATCACTTTGCCCAACCCGGGAATGAAATCCAGCACCCTAATTGCGAAACACAAAATCAATCACAATCTGTTTCATTTTAACAGATCAGCAACATTCATTGCGCTATTTACATTGCTGAGCAAACAATTTTTTCGAACTTATAAAGCAAGGATTAGCAATTTCCTTCGAAATGATTTATATTATGTGTGTTACGAAATCAGGGTGCTCGACCTAATGCTCAGCAGTAGCGCTTCAGACCGCTAGACCTACGAGGCAGTTTGACTAAATAAATTGGTTATTATATCCATGACAAATGACTATCACCCTTGAGTTTCATTCAATGTAGGTAAAACAAATTACTTAGGCATTTTCTTGCTTAAGAAATGTACAATAAATATACATTCCGTGTAAACAAAAGAGATGCATATATTAATAGTTGATCGCTGACTGTTCACATCGCCGGTGAGGACTCGCTCCACTAGTTTTTCGCTGAGCAACAAGAGCTATCAAAGATAATATTCGCTCAGCGATACTTGCTCATGCTCGCTTGGTGGTCAGAACTCACGCCGAGTGACCAAACAGCGGTAATTTCGCCCCAAGCGAGTAGTGCGAGTAATCGCCCGCACTCGGACACTCGCTGATAGCCCCGCGATAAAACTATAAGAACTTCACACTCGCTGCTCGTCAACTCGTTTTCAGTTGCTAGCCCTACTCGCTACTCGTTAATCGCCGGCGGTGGGACAACTTCCTAACACCAGCGGTGGTCGCGTCATCATGTATAAAGTAACTGTTAATTCACTAATTATTAAGCGTACCGGTAGCTTTAAACAATGAAAGTATCAATGGCTCGAGTAATGCTGAACTGAAATATTACGTGCTAAGAACTGGATACATTGTTCGATACTCAAATCAAATCAATCTGCTTAAAGCTTGAATAACCCCTGGCTGGAGGTTTTAATTGTAGTAGCTTTAGGCACCCATAGGAAAGCCCGGTTAAGTAGTCATGATCTCAAAGGTCAACTACGAGATGCCCTACCTAAAAAAAAATCTGCTTAACCGATTCGTGGCCAATGACTCAACAGTTGAGTCATTAAAAAACCTTTAGGAAGGCCGATGGCTCAATTGGTGAGTCAAACTAAAATTGTATAAAAACGGATATTAAAAAAAAAATATCACTTAAACTACCATTTTTCAGATCTCATTAAACATTTCCGTGAATATCAGACCTGGCCCTTCATTTTACAGAGTATTTTTAATAGTCAGGTGTCATAAACCTTTTGTTAGCCGATAGCCGAGGTGGCCGATTCATGGCCAATGACTCAATAGTTGAGTCAAACGTGTGCCGACACGTTATGGGCCGAAATGTTATGTGTCCTTCTTAGAGAATAGTCTTCTTAGACAATCCTTAGAGAATAATGCATTAAAATATTTTTTTGCTGCACAGCAAACATGTTCTGTTTTTTTTTTTTCTATAGAGACCTCATTATTCATTTTATTTTCATTCATATGAAAACTATTTTTTTTCTTTTAATATCTTCGTCTTCATCTGAGTCCAAAATTTCTTCAATGCTACTGTTGTTAGAAACTACATTGCAACTATTACGAGATTCAGTGAATGGACGCTTCTTTGGTATACTTTTTTGTAAAATCGATTGACTACAGCTTGGAAAACCTTGATTTTCCTTATCTTCATTTTGTTGATCATGGAAATCAGTAAACATTGCCTGGCTACATTCAGTAAAATCGTCGTAGTCCTGATTATCTACAAATAATATTACAATAATAAATAATGATTGAATACAATATGTAGGTAAGGTTACTAAAATGTTTACTACCTCTGCAATATTTCATTAAAATCAAAAAATACTACCTTGAAACGCCATATTTACTTTTAATATCCACAAATTCGAATAGGAGAACACAGTAACACGTTTCTGGTTGTCAGACTGGCTCGAATGATGGCGAAAAGCATTAAATCATTACAAGGAGCCAATGACTCATCAGTTGAGTCATCCTTCAGGGAGGCCGATGACTCAAATGGTGAGCCACCGATCAATGAATGGGGCCTGGCAGAAATGTTCACGAAAATGAAGGTGGTAATGAATCGGTTAAAGCCTTTACCCAAATGTGTTGGAGTCGGTGTTTCGATACTCAAATGTGACACTCGACGACCGGCGGCAAGTTTTACGGTAGCTAGATGATGGAAATCATGTGTTTAAGGTGCAGTCCAGCCATTGAGAAAATTGCGTTCTTGTCCCTTGTCAGTTTCATACTAACAGACTCTGGGCTGCTACTGAGAAATTCCAACTGGAAAAACCACCACTACCATTATTACTGTAAAATCTACTTAAACTATTTTTAGGCAACCATTTCTAAAATAGAATACCCTGAGATTGCAAAAAATAATTCGTTATAGTAGACATAGAGATAACATAGCGAAGTGACGCGACAGCTGTCTAGCGAAAAGCAATTTGCGGCACAGCAGGGATTACTACGGATTTATGTAGATTTATTAGACTTACGCAGCAAATACGGAGAGTACCCGGAGTACCCGGTCAAGGAGACCGCAGGTATATATTTCTTGAAGCTAGATCCTCTTACAGGAGTACCAGACTAAAACAAATCACTTTTGAAACATACTACTTAGTTACTTGGGTTTTTTCTTTTTTTGTAATTTTTAATCTCTGAAAGTCCGGAAATCACCGGGAAAAAAATCAGAAGTTTAGGAAAAAAATGGTAGGTAGTTCACCAGCTATTACATGTTCCGAATATTATAACGCGAGAGTAACGCAAACCGTGATCGATACCAAAAATTACCGCAAGGTAATCTTACTACCAAATAAACTGCTATCAACACTCTTATCTGTCAAGCATGGTGATTATTGCAATACTCTAGGCTTGTCGAAAAACATTGATATTTCGATGTATCGACATCAAATAATGAGTATCGGAAACATCCAAAACGACATTTCAAAAAATGGTTCACATCAGAAAAAATACAGTGAACTTGACTTGACTTCAAGCTTGTCTTTAACAGTTGAGTCGACTTGTTCAATTGAGAACTTGTTCATTTTTAGAAGTCGGTAAAACGCTACTTTTCTTACAAATTTTTTCCACTATATCGAATTCTGGAACATAACGAAAGCAAAATCAACACATTTAAAAAATATCAATAATAATATTTATATCAACACTTTTTGCCACTTCCGACCTCCCTACAATACTCTCTTGACTGTCGCTTCCAACCATTTTATTCGGAGTTTTGTTCACTCCGTGGCCGTTTTGCTCACTAACTAGTCCACTTAACTATCACTCCATAGTTACGGGTATCACTCAAGATGCGGAATCAACTAGCTTAAAGTTCGGTAATGAGTTTAAAGCACTTGATCCACTCAAATACGGAAGTCTCGACCTTCACAAGTTAATATCACCGTGTTTAATTGATATTGAAAGCGTACTGAGTAGTAAATGTTACTTCGTAAGCTGAATTATCTGATATGAGTTTTGTTTTGTTTTATTAAATAGAGTTAGATATAGATAGTATAGTGTATCTATAATAATAGTTATGTTAATACGAGAGAATGTATGAACACCTGTCAGTTGGATAATTTCTTGTCAAATAAAATTCGAAAAACAGATATTTGATTGTTTCCCTCCGCACGTTTTCTCATAACACAACCGAATGGCAGAATTGTCGACATCGGCACCATTGCCATAGGGAAAAATAGAATAGAATAGAACAAATATTTGATAGTATGAAACTGACAGGTGTCAAGAACGCATTCTCTCGACGGCCAAACTGTAATGCCAACTGTGTCATCCTCATCACGAATAGCGGGAAAAGGTGAAAAGTGAGGCAATGCCTGTACGAGGACTACGAGGAGGCTTGATATTGAGCGATATAATAATCATATCAAAATATATCGTACTGATATAATCAGCTTGAATTTAAGAGGAGGCTCTCTAAATTGTATGTAAATTTGTGTATTAACACAAATTCAGAATTTTTCAGAATATTAATTCTGAAAAATTCACGCATACAATCAAAATGGAACTTTAGTATAATGATTTATTGGATCTTTTTCTTTCCATGTACAAGATAGTTACGTAATTGTAACATTTTCTCTCGATTCATTTTTTATTCGAAAGTCATGTCCTTTTTTAAAGATTGTTTAAATAAAATCAAGATTACTGAGCTTTTATGTCTAAATTAAGTATTCACAGTAAGAAAATATAGTTTATTATAACAGCCACAAGTTTTTTTTTCTCTAGATCAATTATTGCTTTAGTTATTAAACGAAATAAGAATTGACACTTAAGCCATGTAGTTCTGTGCACGAACACGATCAAAGAGCGCACGCGATATTCAACTTTATTACTGATTTATTAGCGTTTAGCACATATCGGAGTGGCGTGGTGCATGGGGGCGGAGCTTGCGTAAAATTGTCTTTAGAGTGCCTGGTCTATGTTCAAACAAACAATCATTGCTTCAGTAGGTATCTATTTAAGCCGATATCAGGAACAGCGCAGCAGTTGAGACTATTCTTTACAAAATAATCATCTAAATTGTTACAAAAAGCTGAAAAGCCATGTATCGAATATTTTAATGAGTTATGGATATTTTGCTCAAAAAATTAAGATTGAAAAAATTGAAGTGTTAATCGACATTTGTTGCTGACAGTACCTACTGCGCTGCAAAACTGCTGTTTCTAGATGAGACCCGTCTTTAACCAATACTATCAATCTACCTAGCGTTTTCCCATAACGTGCTTGCCGAGGTACGGAAGGTCTCGATATGTTATGAATGGTCACCCGTCAACGGATCGACCGAAGCTATGCTGCAGCGCAACTTAAACTTCGATAGAGTCATGCGGCTGTTTTCTATTTAGCCACGAGCCCTTGTTCTTTTACAAATACTGTAATGGTTTTGTTCTCCAAAAATTGTAATGAAATTCGCTCTTTGTCGAGGTATGTATTCGGTATGATTTTATGAACAACAAGAAATATGTTCGCTTTAGTTTCATGTTGGTTAAATTAGTGAGTTGGAAGCAAACTTTGCAGAATAACAATACTCTTAAAATATCATACCAACAACCCGCCTAACGGCCGGTACACAACATGCCCTTCGGCTAACTGGCCTGAACAAATAATGAACATTAAAGGCTCACGCACATTTGGACGGGCCGCGCCGTATCGCAACGCATCGCAAAAATCCTCCTACATCACTTTAATATTTTTTTTATAAACCATCGCACACTACAGCCAGGCCACACCGGCCCGAATAAATGCAACACAGACGACTATGGGTATAGTCTGTACTGCATTATCTTACGAGTGGCTTAAAGCAACAATTTTTGTTAAAACAATGTCTTTCGGAGCCAATCACATTGCAGACAGTTTTCAAATGTCTGTGGTGTAATCATGTTTGTAATAGGTATTTTATTTAAACGGACGCGACTGCGTTACAGAACAGCTACTATCTGTGTTGTATCCGCCTTTGTATTTACGCCACCGGGCTGCAGCGGAACGCGCTGGCGGATCGCGCGGCAGACGTATTCTTGCAGCCGCTGTTATGCGATGCGATGCGGTGTTCCTGTAGTGTGCGATGGTTAATACAAAATGTACGAAAGTGATGAAGGAGGATTATTGCAATGCGTTGCGTTGCGATGCGGCCCGCCCAAATTTGCGCAACCACATTGCACTGGACTGGACATAGTCAAAATTCTAATTCGTAATTTGAATCTATCTGAAAGAATCAGTGCGTTGCGGTGCAGCCCGCCGCGACTCCTAATGTCCTTAGGCGCATTTCTGCAATGCGGCGCACTGCGGCCCGTCGCACGGTGGACTGGAAATCGGCTTTCATAGACTTAGGGATTTCAATTTGCAAGTGCTTGATTATTACAAAAATGACACCCGAGTTAATTCTGCCCAAAAACGAAGGAAATATTTTTTTTTTACGAAAAATTTGTATGAAGCTAGTATGAAAAATCGAATTATCTCCTAAACGGCATGTTTAACCGTAATATCCTTGGAGGTGGTCATAGTACTAATTATTTATGATTTTTTGGTTGCCGATTTGACGAAAAATTTAATGCAGTTTTTTTTTAAAAAAATCGTCAAAATATTTTTATTTATTTTTACATGTAAAACGATCCCTTTTAGTGTCCAAGTTAAAAAGTTTGATATGTTATTAACCCAAATATTAAGAACAAAAATTGCTGTTTTTGACACATTTTTATTAATTTAAATAAAAAAAGATTATCAAACTCTTATTTAATTAACATATAAAGTTATATTATATACAAAATAATTTAATTTAAGGAATTCATACTAAGCATTTGTAAAATAAATAAAAAAAGACAAAATATCATTAAATATTACAAAAAAAAACCCATACACACTCAAATACAAATTTACAAATATGTACATACATATTTTTTTTACAAATTTTCCTTATCGCTCTCGCTGTCAGACTCCAATTCTGAGTCAGCATCCAGATTGGATATATCCAAAAACTCGAACTCAGTTTCCTGAAATTGAATTAAGTCGAGAGTTTCAGCAAAAAAGCTCTGCTTTTTCTTGGCATCTAACTTAGGCCTTTGTGCACTTAGCAAAGGATCCGAAGAAACAACAAGTCATGGCTTGATTGGAATCCTGCCTGCTTCTTTTCCGCGAATGATGTTCTCGAAACCTCCTAAAATCTTTGTTTCGAGACTCTGAGGCTTCTTCCGAGAGAGTCCCAATCGGCACAATATTATTTTTCTCGATTATGTCAGCCCCATGGATTAATAATTTATGAACGGTTGACGACATGTAGTGCCAGTCGTATAATAATACGTACTTTTCTGCTGTTTTGCGGGCATAATCTCTAAATATTATTATATCGATCTGCTCTCCAGATGTAATTGCTTGTAAAATTACAGCAAATCTTTTGATGAGGTCTTCATCCAAACCGGTTATAGCTGCGGTTTTATTAGGAAACTCAAAGAATTTTCTTGCAGTATTCCCGTCATTGGTGGTTCCCGAGCCTTGTTTTACTATATCAATCAACAGTTTGAGCTCATCTTTGAATTTATTTTGAATTATTTTCTTCCTTATCTGTAGCATTTCTTTGTGCTTATCACTTCTCGCTGCCCACCGTTTGAAGTCGAGCCTGTATGCAATGTGTAACAGACATTCCATACAATTTATACGGGCGTGTAGGGATGACAAGCCAAATTCATACAGGTCAGAACACACAATTTTTGATGTTACAGCATCTAAGCGGTTCATTTCTGTAGGCTTTGCTAAGCACAGGTAGCACGATGCATTTGATCTAGCTTCAGAAAGGTAAGTGCAAACTTTAGCGTCGATCATCGTCATCATTAGTTCATGAGTCACCCTATTATTATTATTGCACTCTGTGGGGATAAGGGCCTCAATTTCTTCATCCATTTGTTTTTTCAACTCAAGGACAACTGCTTCACTCTCTTTTACAAAAGTAAACTGAACTGGACGAAAATACAAAACTGAGCATGGTTTTGGGTTCGTCCATAAGATGTTGTCTCCATCTGTCAGTTTTAGTGGCACCAAGGAGGTCATGAAAATGCTCGAGTCATCTTCCTCACCCTCCATTTTCTGCTTGTATCGGCTTTGGTTAGAAGCACCATCAAATCCCCACTTGGATATCAGCTTCAACTGCTTGTTATGCTCTTCCTTAGAAAGGCTTTGAAGGATTCTTTTAACTGTGATATCAAGTAAAGCTTGAAGTGTAATCCTAGCCGATGAATCAGTAACTGTCACTGATTGCTTCGGAGGGTAGCAATCAAGCTTAGTTTGTTGCACTTTATAGTAAGATGGATAAATATCCTTAGCACCTTCCCGAATGTCAGCCTCTCGCAACGTAATATATTGCCACTTTGAGAGTTTTAGCGAAAGAAGCAATCCAAGCGCCTTTTCTGGCGTAAATATGATTGTTTTCGCTGGTTTCTTAAGCGTTTCATTTTGGTATCTCATCAACACTTGGTTCTTGATTAACTAAAGTTTGCATAAAACTCGGCCAATCAATATTTGCTCCCAACCAATTCTCTTACTTTCTCCTGAAATTATCAAGGAATCGGTTCGATTTCTGCCACCTTTGTAAAGCGGCTCGCGTAAATCTCCGACAAAATTCTTTGAGAACAACACGATCTTCGTCAGACAGGCAATCGCCTATGCGGGATACAACTCCACTGAACAATACTTCATGATCAAATGAAGTACTCTCACTTCGTAGAAGAATAAACAAGTCTAAATTGGTGATTAAACTTTCCATTCTAAGATTTTACAGTCGCAGATTTAGTGTTAGCAGTTACACAGTTGTGAACAAACTAAATTATAAAACAAAACTTTAGCCCTTTTATTGCAAAACGCCAATAATTAGGTAACTACCCTCATTAGTTATCTCCTCATTAGCTAATGAAAATTTATAATTGTCACTAACTATTCCTAGAACTCATAGCACTGCTAATTAACAAATTAGCTTACTTATCAGGAAAAGTTGAATGTAATCCATAGTTGGCATTGTCGTGAGATATTGAAAATCATTAAATCACCTATAAAGACTCATTAGAAGACCTAATCAGTGTAGTTACTTAATCACTTCTTTTCGGACTCATTAGATGAGAAAACAATTGTTAATTTGGTTGTATGAAAAGTTTTAAAACTCATGATGTGTTGATAAATATCTAGCTCAAACATAGTTGTCTACGTGTGGGTGTACTATAAACCTCTGCCAACTTCTTCGGAAATATAGGAGTGATGCTATTTTATGTTACGTGTAGTTAAAAGTCCGTGTTCTTCAACATAAACACTAAAAGGAATCGTTTCATATGTAAAAACAAATAAAAATATTTTGACGATTTTTAAAAAAAAACGGCCTGAAATTTTTTCTCAAATCGGCAACCAAAAAATCATAAATAATTAGCACTATGACCACCTCCAAGGATATTATACGGTTAAACATGCCGTTTAGGAGATAATTCGATTTTTCATACTAGCTTCATACAAATTTTTCGTAAAAAAAATATATTTCCTTCGTTTTTGGGCAGTATTAACTCGGGTGTCATTTTTGTACATAGTAATGACTAATAGAAGCGATATCCAGCATAAAAACAAGCACTTGCAAATTGAAATCCCTAAGTCTATGAAAGCCGATTTTCAGCCCACAGTGCGTCGTGACTATAATGTGCACTTAACTTAAGAAAAATGTTTTAAAGGATAACATGGTGATTCTAAACATTGTTAATAATAATGAAGCACAGCCTATGATTGTCAAAGGACCACTTGCACCTTGAAGTAACCAAAAAAAGTAACATACTCTAAACAGAGTTTAGACGAAATTATTTATTTTGTTTTTTTGGTTTTATCGTCATGAAATATCGGTACCCTTCAAGTATGAGGAGTTTCGCTTGCAAAATGAATTTGGCCCTGTATAAATTAATGTTCTAAATTCTAATACGCCAGTAACTAAAAACGTCAAAATAACATACCTGTACCGACCATAGTGCTAAAGGTCATTCATAAAAGAAGGTCAAAGGTCATTCACAAACGAATTCTGATGACACACATTTAATTTAACACGAGCTACGGAAATTGAAATAGCACTCCTGCGATCTTTGAATGACTCTTTATAAAAAAATAGAGGAGATGGGACTCCCATTCACGTCAAAATGACTGAAGTATGTACATGACAACAATCATGACCGTGACACAACATCGGGAAATGTTATTTGTCAGATTTTCTAAGAAACTGTTAGATTGATTTTAAAGAAAGATAATAGGTTTATTGGCAGTAAAACATGGCTCAAAGAAAAGCACAAACACAAAAACACAAGTTGGGGAAAACACGCGTAACATATTCAGCCAAAAGGCCGAAAAAAACAGTATTTAAAAAAAGTCTTGTAATTAAGAAAGAATAAGCATTACGGCTGGGTTTGGGTTTTATGAGAAATTTACTTAACCAAGTTACTTTTTCCTGTAATTTTGTTAATTAAACGCCCCTCTCTTTTTCTTCTGCTTGTAAACTGCAGAGAAACCTTAATTTTCTTTCGAAATTGCAACATTTTCGGTGCGGCTCTTTAGTATGGCTCGTATTTTTTTCTTTAGGCTTTATATTTCGTGACCCTTAATATTAATGAAAACCAAAAATATAGCTTTTACAAAAATCATCATATATATCTACTTAATCCTTTATAAAAACTAACAACCACATAAATAGTAGCTCTAAGTTAAAGTTTTATATAATGTCCTTTTCATCTTTACATTACTCAAAAAGATTAATAGAATATTACTTGAATTAAAGGTAAGTAATGGATCCATTAGGAGTGGCCGAAACAATACCACGAAGTACCTAATCTCAGCTACACGATAGCAATAACCCAAAAATATAAAGTTGATTTAATTATTCAAAACTGTTTTTTTTTATTGTTTATTAATTAAGGAACAAAAAATAAAAACAGAAACATCACAAAAACCTCAACAGGTTTGTCCGGACGTTGAAACACTTTTAAGCAATCTTAATACTAACGAAATATATAATTTACGGTTAAAACATAGTTTATAAAAAACATTGTGAGGCAGTTTGTAATAATATCTAAAAAAGTATAAAAACGACGCCGGCGCGGGTCAGGCACTCCGTCGATGCTAAATACTAATTGAATGAAATAATGCTTAGGTTTTTAGAATGTAAATTTCATACAATTAATAATATTAATAACCACTCGTTGACGTAGTGGTGGGGCTTGCGCGCTCCGAACTCTAAGTCTGTGCCGGTAGAGTTTACTTTGCCGGAGCGGGTCTGGGATGAGGAGCCAGACCAAAAGAGATACAAAAACCCGCAAAGGCGAGCTGGGCAGTAGCGACCCCATGGACCCCATCTCCCGGAAGAAGTCTTGTTCCTCACCTCTGGCTTGCGTTTATTGGCCGGCTGGAGTGAATACTGACGAGGAACGGAGCTCCCACCTTATTCATGCCTTAATTGGCCGGCTTGCAAGAGCAAACGTGCTCGTAGGAAGGATGAATTCCAGTAAGTGCTCGTAGGGATCTTGACCATCTTCCGGGCTCTGGGATTGTTCTGAAAGCCGTGGAAAACCTCCTCAAGCACGTCAAGACATGTTGCCCCCTTGTCGCCATGTCACTATGTGCTAGCGACAGTTTCCGGGGGCCCATTATTGAGTGTGCCATTTTATCCGTGTACATATAAATCATTAATCAGGCAGGGGCCACAGTCCTTTCATAGTTCCAGGTCATCAGTCTACTTAAGCCACCCAAACCCATACTCTAATAGCTTTGTTTCAATATCCTGTAAAAGTCCTGCACCAACCGGGGGTTGTCCTTGGGTGCACTTGCATATTGCGAACAGGGTTAATCGTCGGTTGGTGCCTCGTTTCATTAAACACGTCTAACGGGCCTCTGCGAGTTGGCTTTGGCCCCTCATACCCCTTCCAAAGGTCCGAGACCCAAGGGTCCCGAGAAATATCAAATATGTAAAAAATAATAATAAAAACATTTAGTACTTCAGAAAAGTGTCGTGACGGTCAAAATGTTACAATTTTTTTCGACTTTTTGACCTCTCGATTGTTCCTTTCTTAATACGGGCGAATTCATCACAAGCTCTAATATAATTATTTTGTTTATTTCTTTACACATCTGATGAATGATTGTTTATTAAGATTACCTTCGATTAGGGGTTTTCAATAAAGGGTCGTAATCTCTTAGATTTATGCGCCAAACACGTGTGACTCTGGATTTTAAATTTTATTTTATTTTATTTTATTCACTAGGAACAACAAACAGCTACATTATGCAATATTACACATAGAAAAATATAAATAACTAAAGTAATAATGTAGCCCACAGCGCTGTTCACAGATTACCATTAATAAATAAAACTTTAAAGCCACTAGGAGGTGAACTGTTCATGCATGACAGTTACACTAATATTATAAAAACAGAACAAACAAGTATAATAAATACGCAACAACAAACAATTAGTCTGAGAGTTCAAGTGTCTCATACAAAAGGCTACGAAACCTATTCAAAGAGCATGTAAATATGTCGATGTCTTCGAATGCTTCATTATAGGTTGCTGCCATTCGCCGAACTGGTGAACGTAGACCAGTGTTAGATCGGCAAGTACCTACTGCAAAGAGTTTGCCTGCATGCACCCGCCGTCTCTGGACAGTTCTGGGGACTGCATAGCTTAATACATTATTTAAATCTATTCAGTCAAAATTGCCATTAACAATGTTATACAATGTCATTGCTTCTAATTGTTTACGTATTTGTATGTCTATATCTTGTTTATACCTTTTAGTTGACTTTTTTGCCGTAGTTGGGTTTTAGTATTTATTATAGTTTAAGTACGTCTCTCTCGTTATCAGCAGCCATCCTATTTTAACTGTGGGCGTACTATGGGTAGTGTTGGTTAATGCGCAATAGAAAAACCGTTTGCAGTTCAGATCAAATTATAATTTATAATTTGTGATCAAATTAGTAACACTAGAACAATTCACACAATTATACGGAACGCATGACAGTTTCTAAACGTATTCCCTGCTTGACCATCACCGAAAATAGTCTACATAACTCTGGTCAAACGATATGTTGTAGACTCTGTAGAGCGCCGGTAGACGGCGCTGGCGCTGGCGACCCCATAAGTCAAATCAGTGACATATTTCCGACATATATTTGGAATTTACTCAACTAGCTTTTATTTGATACCAATGTTGTTGTAATTGATTTAAAAACAAAAACCTTCCCCTCTCTTTTTTGTATTTGCAGATGCAATATATAAATATTATATTCTCTTATGTCACTCCCACAATCAAGACGAACGTAACGACACCTCAGATGTTGAAATCCATTTAGCTGTTTAGGCTACAGAACGTGCCAAAGAAATAGACATACATAACACATCTCGAAAAATATTACCTTCCTTCTGGGGGAGTCGGGTAAAAAGAAATATATTTTTCTGACAGGAGAATGGGAGTTTGCTGTCACGGCATACGAGTCGGTTTTACTCCCAAGGCGCTGTAGATGTTTCAAATCAATAAATAAAAATAATATTTTAACATCTATAGAAAAACATGGACCGGACGGACGTTGTCTTAAGTATGATTTTATGCAGCGAGTTATGAAATCTTGAGTGCAACACACAATCACATAACTTCTAAAGAGCAAATTCTGCACGATCTTTTATGTAATTATTATAACACCTTTGTTTACGATGTTTTACGAAAATAAATATATTCTATTTTATTCTGTCTCACTTGAATAGTGTCTCGCTTACAGCAATTTAAAATGCGTTCCAATTTGCCGATAATTGTTCACCCGTCGCTTTATATTTATTTTTTATCATTACACAAATTGATTCTGAAACATTAACTTGGTGTGAAATAAATAAATAAATTGACCAAAAAATTGTAATATACTTAAGCACCTCCAGACTCAACATAGATAAATGAAGTGTCAAGTGGCTACTTCAATCAGTCACAGTGTTGAATAATGTATCACTGCTCGCCCTCGACAGGACACGGGTTGAAGGCTCGGCCGGTATTAATCACCTCTCATGTGACAATTAACGGACCACTCCTTATTTAGACGGAGTGGGGGGACGGGTTTGGGCGTGACAGATTCATTAACAAAGCCCTACGTAACTAAAGATCAAGTTAACACAATAGTTTCAATGGAGTGTACGTAATTTTTGAGAATTTTAGATTTATATAACATAACATCGCGCCTGTATTCCGCTAAAGGTTGGGCAGAGATGCACCCATAGCACACCCACATTTTGCGAGTTATGTTTAAGTCCCATGTAATAGGGGGCGAGCCTATTGCCATCACCAGGCACAAATCCATACTCCGTGCTGCTACTAACACTTTGCCCGACCTGGGAACAGAACCCAGGACCTCATGCTCAGCAGTGGCGCTTGGGGCCACTAGAATAACGAGGCAGTCCTAAGATTTATAACAACATATTTTTTTATTGGCAACATAATTTAAACTGAACCAGACCACACTAGGCAGATGCTACGACTACCAATCTTGCTGTCTGACTCCACAATGGTCTATTCTCATACAATTCGTATTGTCTATATGTAAATCAGTTATTGTTTATATCCTACTTAAATACAGAAAATCATCCTATTCTGCTGTGCTTCCCTTACACTTATATTACACGAGATAAATAAGTTAAAGTCCTAGGAAAAATAAAAATAAGGACTATGTTGTACGTTTAAATTAGATTTAAGAATAAGCTTTCGAGAAAAATAATTCAAAACGAAGCCTTAGAAAATAGAAATATAAATCACAAAACAAATGATACAATATAAACCGAAATGGCTCCTATTATTTTCAACTACAAATCGAAAACATAAAAGTTTTAAAAAAAACAGGATCGTCATTTAAAGTAAGATTAAAAGATTAACTTTATTGCCGCCTAAAGTAATTTAATCTATGTTTACTTTGCCTTAATCCCATGGTTTTATGGTGTTTCAAGTACGTATACAGTCATAGATAGACTCTTGAATACGAGTAACAATGTAAATGGATTTATTTGAATTGGGTTCCACGTGTAAAAATGTTTCTCAAAAAGATTTATTAACATATAAATTGGTTGCTCTATATTGACCTAGTAAATGAAGAATGGGAAAAAATACAATATTGCTCATATTGTATTTATTCCCATTCTTCATTTACTAGGTTTACATTTATTTTAAGTACCTAGTGAAATAAATCTACCTAATCTAACCTAGTGAAAAACAAAAGAACACGTACCTACTAGATTTTAAAAAGGGGCTGTTTTAATTCGATACGGTTGAAGAACTTGGGATCATGCATAAGAATTAACCCATCAGACCCAAAACTTTTTCTTTCAGTAGTTTAATAAGAAGTGCTACGGAAAGAAAAAGAAAACTTTTTTTCGTAGCTGTGTCGTAGCTCGTAGCCACCGCGTAGACAACGTGAAATAAAATGTGTAATTTCGTACTACTTAGCTTGATTGATTATAACTTAAATCAATATTATAAAGAATAAAAATAAAAAAGCCTTATATTTCTCTAAGTTTTTTACGGTATTGATTACTAATTATTAAATTTTGAAATTGTTCTTATTTGAGAACCCCTGAGATGAAGGCCTCCTCCAGAGATTGCCAGCTTTCGCTGGAAAAAAAGCTAGTTTTGCGAAAGATCGCTACGTCCATCCAGCGTGATCCAGCCACAGACACGATCTCGCCCTCCCAGCGAGTGTGTGGTCTTCCTCGTTTACATTAGCCGGTCCCTTCCAAGAAGTCATCGTTTTGGCTCGTCTATTTTCATGCAGTCTTACAACATGACCTGCCCATTTCCACTTAACTTAGAGTGCATGTGTAAGGGCATCGATTAATTTTCATGTGTATCGAATTTTTGAGTGACGCACTCTATGATGTTTTTTTTTTTTTATGTTAAGCATACTGCGCTCCATTCCCCTTTGGCATGTTGGTAGTAATTTTATTCTTGATGGAGTTGTTGAATTTCCAAATTTGACATGCATATGGGGGAGGTTTAAGTCCATTACTTTACCATTATAACTTATCGTAGGTTAAATATAATAATAAAAACTCGCGCCGTCCTTTTACTTTATAATTACTTAAAAGTACTTAAAAATAAGTCACAAGTCATGACGAAAAAATACAAAAGTTGAGACAAGAACCAATTAAAATTAATGCTTGCAACATTGATCTTTATTATCTTTGACATTGATATACATCAATGTTTCATTATGAGATTTTACGAGTTGAGTAGAAAGTTTTTTTAATAACTAATCTAGGTACTTAAAATGAAGAGCACTAAGTGCGAACTTTTCGAGTTATGTTCCTACACAAGGACAGATATGCTGTAAAACGGACATTAATATCGTTAATCACCTTTGTTTGCCAGAAAACTGAAGAGCTTTTTATATCTTATGTGATGTTAAATGTGCTCTTTGCTCAGTCATTTGTTTTCGACACTGATGGGATTTTTGCTAAAAAAACTCTAACATTGAACATTAACGTCGAACTCAAATTACTCATTCTGGACATTCTCACTATCGTAATTACTAAGCTTATCAACATATTGTGCACGTGTTTAGTAGACGAGTGGGGATGTGTCTACAACGGGTGTAAAATATAGGTATAGTGATTCTCGATGGAGAGATGTGCAAACATATCGATGATTCTCGATTGTCTTCACACATAATAGAAAAATTCGTATCCGATTATCGGATTCGAAAATGGCCAAAAGTATTTAAGTTAGCTAATATTATTTGCTATTCTGTCCACTAGAAAAAATAAACACTCCATAATAGAATTGAACTAGTCACACCACGACGAAAAATTACATAAAATATCGAACATTTGAGACACTATCGTACGTCGTCGGGCGAACTCGGCCGATCGAACAAATGTAAAAGAAAGTGAGGGCGTACCTTCATCTTGTTATCGGACGTCATCAGACGATGTGGATTAAAGTAGTGGACGCACTGTCACGTTGTTTGCATGAGGCCGGGCTTTAGAGTTCGATGCAGTCAGATTCTGCGTTTCGTACGATACTGTAATACCGTTCGAAGGCTTTTGTCAGATACGCTGTTCAATATTCAATACCTATTATATAATAATGTAAAATAAATCGTTGACATTTTCCCTGTACAATGAATGGTTTAAATTTTTCATGTTTATCAAACTTTCTAGTACAGATGTTCTATGTCACGAAGTCCGTTTGGCTATGAATGTTGTCAAGCGTGCACATGCACATTGTTTTTGTGTGCGTAACCTCGAGAGCGCTCAGTGTCGATCGGGGCACGGTCCGGATCAGTAGTGGTTTTTAGTTCGCGCCAAATTGTTTCACGGAGTAAGGTCAGCATGGCAACAAAACGAAGAAGAGTTGTCCACAATGAGGTAATATTTATTAATACGTTTTCAATTAAAATGTTATACAAAGATACTTAATAAAGCAATAGAAGTATTTATAAAATGAATGTTTTTTTGTGTTATAAAATGTTTATATTACTTAATTATTTTGATTACATTTTGTTTTAGGGTCGAAACATGATAGCTAGTGTTTATCATTTTCTGCGAGAAGAATATGAATTTACAAAATCATTAATGGAACTCAACTGTGATTTGTCTCATTTACGAGACATTACACGCCGTACAGCTGAAGCTACGGGTGTGAGCCAAAAAACAGTTCAAAGAATATTAAAAGAAGAAAAAGAATTGCCATCCACTTCATCAAAATTCACTTCACCTATGAAGAAAAGGAGAAAGCGAGATAATAAAGTGGATATAGATAATTTTACAGCCGATGTGGTTCGCAGTACTGTAAGATTTCCATATTGTCCATAAAGAAATTCCAACATTAGCTAAGTTAAGAACAGCATTGAATGAAAAAATCGGATTCGAAGGTTGTTTATAAACTGTTCGCAAGTTACTGTTGAAATTAGGTTACAAGTGGCGCAAAACAGAGAACAACCGTAAAGTCTTGACGGAGCGTCATGATATACAAATGTGGCGTTTAAAATATTAAAAAAAATAACAGAGTACCGCTCTCAAAGTCGGCCCATTGTCTACACCGATGAGAGCTACGTCCTTTCGACACACGTGCGAAACAACACCTGGGCAAAAAAAAAGGAAAGAACTCCGTTTTTTAAAAAAATTAGCACAGGCACTCGCTTTATTTTAGTGCACGCGGGAACCAAGGATGGTTTTATTGAAAATGCTTCCTTGGTTTATAAGGCCAACTCAACAGCTGGTGATTATCATTCAAATATGAGCTATGATAACTATGTAAAATGGCTAAATTAAAAGTTGCTACCCAATTTACTTCCGCGCTCTGTCATTGTCTTATACAATGCATCTTATCACAACACACGGGCTGAACGACTACCGACGCAATCTACAAAGAAAGCCGATATGCAGCAATGGCTCAGGGATAAGGGTATAGCATTTGATGAATCTCTTCTTAAATTGGAATTGTACGATACAATAAAGAAGTACAAAGCCCAACACGTAATCTACAAGATTGACGATTTTATAAAAAGCAAGGGTTTTGATGTCTTACGCCTTCTCCCTTATCACCCAGAAATAAATGCGATTGAAAGTATTTGGGGGATCGTTAAAAATTATGTCGCATCTAAAAATATCGAGCAAAACATGACGAATACGGAAAGACTGATCAATGAAAGTTTGGGCCAAGTTAGCAGTGAAACGTGGCAAAAAACTTGTGCTCATGTTGAAAAAATTGAAAAAGACTACTTGAAATATTTTGATCTCGATTTTGAATTTATAATCAATGTACAAGATGATTCTGACGACAGCAAAACGGAATCGGTAATCGAAAATTTATCTGATAGCGATTGAAAATACCGAATAGTCCAGTCCTGACACTTGTTTCGTTTCCATTCTGTAACACCAATGCTTAATTAAATGCCTACATATTCTTAATATTTTTGTATTTATTGCAACCTAATCTAATTTATTTACAAAATGTATATACTTTTAAAACCAAAATTTTATTTAGATTATTAAATCTCGACTTGAATATATATCAGATTTTTTTGCTAACGTTACCTACTTTTACACACACAAGCGCGCTTGTCGGGATACGTCACTACTACAATCAAAGCCGAACGGACTTCGTGAAATAGAATATCTGTAACTAACCTACGACTGAATGTAAAAATCGTCTTAGTTTGAAATATCACTAACAGTTTTCTTTCATTACCATTTCATTAAAAAGAGTTTAAAACCCTGCATTTTCTACTGCTTCAATACAAAGCTATGAAAACTGTACAATAAAACACAATACCTTCTTTCAAGTAGTTTAAAACCTTAATAGCAATACCGAACTCCTTTAAAAACTTAAATACAATGAGTACAATCAAAGGCATTTACAGCTAAAGGTCGTCGTTGAGCGGAATCGAAAACTGAAAAGGTTTCAAAAGGACGGAAAGCGCGGGCGGCTATGCAAAGCGCAGGAAATGGCTGGCTCGAGTCGAAGCCACCACAAAAATAAGATCCTCAAATAAGTCCTTTTCTCTTCAGAGAATATGCAAGCTGTGACGTGATATTCTTAGCTTATAATTGAGTGTTTTTCTTGCTGGAGATTCAAAGATTTTACTCTTTTATTTATGCCGCAACGGAAAATAGATTACTTTTTCTTTTTCACATGTACACACAGCAAATCTATTCGATTTTCATCCCACACACACGGGTTATTGTCACTGTGTGCGTAAATTAATGAGTCGGTCAATCGGACGCTAAACTTTTTGTGTGCGTATGATAAAAAGAAAACGTTAAAAAAATGAGCGTACCTCAAGGTTCAATGCTCGGCTCTTTATTATTTCTACTTACATACATACATAAACTCACGCCTTCTTCCCATGGGGGTAGGCAGAAACTACAGAACGCCACCTGCTACGATCCTTACATACTCCTTTTGCCTCGTTTACGTTCATACATCTGGTCATACACTCCCGCCGATTGCGAGTACTACGCACTTGGCCTTTCTGAAGAACATCACCAATAAGGTCAGTATATGTCCTTTATTATTTCTAGTCTATATAAATAATAGCTAACTTATAGGACATATAATAATACTATTTCTTTTTTATTTTTAAAATAGATAGGAAAGATACAGATGTCTTACATGTCAACGATAGTCTTGCTGTTCTTTCAAAATGGTTCGCAGCTAATAATCTTTTACTTAATCCGAACAAAACTAAATGTGTTAGGTTCTCATTACCAAATGTACCTCAAGTAGATATAAATCCAAAACTTGATGGCAAAAAAACTAGATCTAATAACGGAAACTATATTCTTAGGAATTACTTTAGATTAAGTTCAGCTGCATATGCAGTAAGAAAAATAAGGCAGTTGACTGATATAGCCACAGCTAGGTTAGTATACTTTGCTTATTTCCACAGTATTAGGTATGCCTTATGGCGTTCTGCTGTGAGGATCGGCAGCTGACTTAGATTCAATTTCCATTTTACAAAAGAGGGCAATCCGCGCTATATATTAAATGGGTCCTCGTCAGTCCCTTAGAAACAAATTTAAAGGAATTGATATACTGACTCTGCCTTCTCTTTACATCTTAGAAAGTATTTTGTATGTTCGCAAATACTTAGGACTTTACAAAATAATAAGGAATTTCCATAATATAATAAATACACGTAGTAGACATGAAATTGTGATACCCTTTAGATTAAGTAAAACAAACAAGTCATTTCTTATAAACAGTATCCGCTTTTATAATAAGTTGCCAAAGTCAGTTACAGAACTTAACGATAGGAAGTTCAAAACCCACATCAAACGTGTCCTTATCAAGAAAGCATATTACAAAATTAAAGACTACGTTGAAGACAAGCAACACATAACATAACACCACGCCTGTAATCCCCGAAGAGTTAGGCAGAGGTGTACCTATAGTACACCCACATATCGCCATTTATGTTTAAGTCCCATGTAATAGGGAGCGAGCCTATTGCCATCAACCGGGCACAAATCCAAACTCCGGGCTGCTACTGAGAAGTTCCAGATGGAAAAACCCAACAACACTTTGCCCGACCCGGGAATCGAACCAAGGACCAGCAGTAGCGCTTGCGACCACAAGACCAACGAAGCAGTTTGGCAATAATTCCTTCTGCACATGTGGCTTCCCTGGTACCATTACCAATTAGTACCAATACCATTAACGGCATAATTATGTAAGAGTCTATTAACTGCTCCCAAATTAACATGTTTATTTTAATTTTATTTTTTTACATTCGTCCTTGACATATTCATCCTATTATTTGACATTAAATACCTCCGATTTAATTTCAACTCTTTATTAGTGGCTTTTGTGGACATGATGATTATTCCGATTTGATTTTTTTTTTTTAATAGCAATCATGTAATTGCGTTTAATTAAAATAAGTTTTTATTTTTGTTAATTTATTTATCTTTTGTATAGATTATTTTCTATTTTATAAATGTGAGAACGCTGTAGGCTTAGTGGACTGTAGATCTGTTGACCATTTTCTATTTTGTTAAATCTTTTGAATCAAACAGGTAGCAAGCTTGAGCCAATCAGAGACTCGGTCTCTGATCTGCTAAACTGCAGTACCGAACCGTCGCAGTCTGTGGACAAAGTCAACAATTACTTTGCGAATGTTGGTGGACTCTAGGAGGCTAAAATTGAACACTCTGCCCTCTATAAATATCTCTCGAATAGTCGTCCCAACCTTGATATCTCCATACCGTCCGCACCTCAATCAATGGCCCTTCACAGTGTAGATAGTGGAAAATATTATTCTTAGCCTTAAACACAATTGTGCTGTTGGATTTGACGGTATATCCCCCTCAATCGTGAAGGCGACTTGTCACATTCTTATTCCAATCCTTGTTTTCATCTTTAATCTGTGCTTTTCAACAGGAACTTTTCCTGATGTTTTTAAAACTGCAGTTCTCCATCTGCACCCTATCTATAAGTCGGAAGACAAGATCGCTAACTACAGACCCATTTCAGTGTTTAGTACCCTCTCAAAGATATTCGAAAAAGTTATAAACCATACTCACCAAATACCTAATTAAATTTAACCTTCTTTCTAATAATCAGTAAGGGTTTAAGACTGTAAGATCCACCGAAGATGCTGTACTGGAACTTAAAGATACGATTGTTAGCCATTGTGAAAATAAATATAAAACTCTTGTTATCTTTTTAGACTTATCCAAAGCCTTTGACACTGTCTCAATTCCCATACTTCTGTCGTAGCTAGAACATCTTGGTGTTCGCGGGACGGCCCAAGATCTCCTTAGGAGTTACCTTACAGGCCGTAAACAAATAACAAAACTTAAAAACTACCTCAGCAACCAGGAGACAATTACTTTGGGTGTCCCCCAGGGCAGTGTCCTGGGACCCCTACTTTTTCTTATTTACGTGAATGAGCTGTATCAGTTATCCTTACCCATTTGCAAAATTATAGCTTATGCTGATTACACAGCTCTAATTGTTCATGGCTGGGGTTGGACTGAAACTCGCCTCAAGTCGGAGTTTGCCTTGAGCACCGTCATGAGGTGGCTGAGCACAAAGCTTCTCACTCTAAATGTCAATAAGACCAAATTTATGACATTCTCTACTATGAAGTCAAGCCAGCCCCTTACACCGATTGAAATTCATGCGCACACTTGTCCAAACTTACACGCAAACTGTGGCTGTCAACAATTAGAAAATATTCCTATTTTATAATGTCTTGGAGTCACTCTTAATAGCAACCTGAAATGGGAGCAACGTATTGCTTCAACTGTAACTCGTGTGAGAAAACTCATACATGTTTATAAAAACCTCAGACGCGCGGCCGATTTTAGCTGTTTGTTAACCGTCTACTTTGCGCTCGCTTAGTCTGTTCTGGGAAATTGCCTACGGTCTGGGGTAGTGCCGGTAAAACGGTGATGCTTCGGTTCGAACGAGCGCAGAGAGAACTGTCCTGAAGGTACTGGCAAGGAAACCGATCCGATATTCGATATCCTCTCTATATCTCTGCCAGGTCCTTACCGTCAGACAGCCATTTATCCTCCAAACTATTCTTTGCAGACACAGCCAACTTACCTTTGATCCTAAATGCAATTCTACACGCCGCTCGAATAGGGTTTGTAACACTGAGTCTCGTAGAACCGTAGCTGCAAGTCGTCATTACAAACACAAGTTCAAGAATCTACAACAAATTAAACAAAAGCTTACACATCTATCCATTAACCAAGAGCAAATGCAAAATAAAACTCCTGGTTAAAATCACAAAATGATGAAACAGAGAAACTCATAAAAGTGTAAAATACTCATCACTCCCTCACACACCCTAACAAAACCACACACAACACACATACCACCAACACCCCTGCACACCTCAATAATATCCATCCATACACCCATTCACCCTAGACTCACTTCATCAACCCAAATCATATGTCCTGTACTGTTTATTTTTATCTTATTTTTTATCACTAAGTCTAAATTAACTTAATTACCTACTAAGCACGGAATTTTGCATGGAACACCATTCCATTCTGTATCTGGAGAGGGGCGTTGTTAGCTGCGCTACAGTTTATACTTTTGCAGCTATCATCGTTTTACTTGTTGTACTTAGTCTTGTGTTATTGTTCCGAAATAAACTTTATCATTATTTTATTCACATATATTAAAAAATGTTAGTAGTATACCCCCTCCTCTCGCTTCTTCAAAAAATTGCAAACGTAAATATTCAATCAATAATTTTTATTTCATGCATTTTTATTGAACGGATATAGGGCTACTTATCTGTCATTAACAAACACGGCTACCCCAATCCGACATTAAGTTTGTTTTTTTTTTCAGGTTATAGATCATCACACGATCAGTCACTCTCAGAGACAATCACCTTCTTACATAATGAAATAACGGAGTGATGGAGAGCTTTATGATAATAATTATACCAGCCTATTATGTTCCCACCGCAGGGCAAAGGCCTCTTCTCATACGAGCACTGGTCACCACGCTTGCTCATTACGGGTTGGCAATAGCTCTATATTCCAACAAAATTATTTTTTGAATACACAGAAAAAGTAACTTCGCTTGAGATAATTGTAAGCAAATGGAGCTTCATACGAGATACTGCGTTTAAATAATAGAACTAAAATTTGACGACTAATTAATCGCATTATGCAGTGTCACGTAACAAGTAGATGTGAGACGCACTTTCGCTCGTTAAAATAAATTAAATAAATTACAATGGTCGTAATTTCGCATAACTGGAATAAGAAAACGGTAGGTAAAATCGAAAAATAAAAACAGCAATAAGCTCCCGTGTTCCATAAAACGAATGAAAGAATATGGGATACATTTTTTATCTCGCAATCATCACATATCACAAGTTAATACACACACCAACGAATCGAGATACATTAATAAAACCTTTCCTACCCTCACCATATAATATAATTTTATTCGTAGCCCGTTTTCGGTAATGGAAGAAATATATCGGCATGTCCAGTCTAGCATGTTCTATCCATTAATCAAAAGTGCGTGAACGGTTCATCGTTCAGACCTTTGACGACGATCGGAATGTCCATTACACACCTGCATCACGGCTTTCAGCCATATTTGGAACGTTTTACATATTTCTGTATCCCTAGTGGAACGTGAGAAGCTATAAACGACTAGACTGAAGCATACCTGAAATCACTTGAACAATTTGAAACGTACGAAAAATGCACAAGTTCAAATTCAAATTCAAAATATTTTATTTCACATAAACCTACAAGGGCACTTATGAAACGTCAGAAGCTAGGTGCACGGTTCCAATTGGTCGCTTCCTATAGAGAAGAGCCGGCAAGAAACTCACATGGACAATCAACTGCACATGGAAACTTCGATATGTGCAGTAACAATTATTTTGGTTAGGTACTTCTATTACCTATTGTATGATATAGATATAACAATAAAATCGAAGAAATAACTATGCAGGATTATGATGTAATCACGGATATATACGGATGTAACCAATACTTTGTAACAATATCAAGATATAAAAGAGTGTCCATGGAGTTTCTTGCCCATTCTTCTCCACAGGAACCTACTACGCTTTAGAATGGGCAACTAATTACCAGTCAGAAAGATTGATACTTCTTGACAACTACTACTTGACAATTCAAAATTGCCTGTAATTGGTTACATTGAAATAAATTTTGCATCAAACAATGAATCCATTTTCGAAACAACAACGCCGACTATTTAGATAGCAGCAGGCAGCTGTCAATATAACTATTCCTCTTTGTGAGTGAGTTACCAACATTTCAGGAAATACCCACTCGTGAATAACTTAATAATTTGCCTCACACAATGAAGCCGTCAGAATATTTTTATTCTTAGACAGCGCCTGCAAATAATTTCCTAGGCCACATCTCAGGTCAAGCAATAATTATGCTCGGTTTCACCAAAACTAGTTGACACCTAAATGATTGGCAAAATAAAAGCGCACTGTTGAATTTTCAATGCTCGACTTGGCGCTGAGAGCTGAAAATCCGACAGTGCAATAATTATAAATAATATTAACTGTGATATAGAATCTCAATAACAAGACTAAGTGCTTCTTCAACTCCACAAACGGAATTGTTCCACAAAGGGATTGTGTATGTAAGCGTCTGTATCGGATGTGCAACTCGACGGAGCACTTTTGTCATACAGCTGCATAACTCGACGATTTATTACTTTAGTCTTTCAAAGGAACGGTTTCGAGCTACAAATACCGATCCACTTTGTCTTTAAATTGTAACATAAAGTTTTCCGCTGAAGTTTCTTTATGTATTGTGAACACGTTAAATTTCAATACTTGCTGATTTTAATACTTACTTACTCTTGTCTTTTTGTAGGCACGGGTTTCTGTGACAAATAAACCTATTTTTCTTTCTTACAATGCTTTTCAATGATGCAAACGTAATGCGGTCTTTAGACGGACTTAATTATTCCGTTTTTTAATTAAATTCTTACTCGTATATATCTCGTACAGCTTAATTAATGTTGCTCGGTTCGTGTTTCATTCCGTTGATATTTGCCATGTTTATTTTTATTTACTTTCATTAAGACGCACCGATGAACACTCGACTTTATTATAAAAACATTGGCTGAACAACAAAAGCTATTAATATTCAGAAACAATTGGAAAATGTTTATTTTATTTTTGAAATGCAAATAAGTTGATTGTGAACATTATATAGCGGTTTATCCAGTGGCGTGCCTAGGGTTTCAAAATAACGCAAGCCCAATAAAATTTTAACCGATTTCAAAAAAAGAAAGTTCATTTTCGACTGAGTATGTAGGTACCTACGTATGTATCATCGCAATTTTCTCATAAACTACTGGTTAGGTACAATAAATTAAAAGTGAATTCATCCATCCATCTTCTTCTTTCCTCTTCTTTCTTCAATTTTACTCTTGCTTGTCGTGCGGTGAATGAGGTAACCAAAGCACACTGAAGGCATGCTAGTGCTAGATTGAATATAATGAACATATCAGCAATTGCATACCTCCGGTGGCTTTGAAAAAAGCCGTTTGGTTTGCTTCATTGCTTGAGGGAACAAAGTTATGGTAAGTAAGTAGTTGCTTCCTTCGTAACAGGACCCAGGTTACAGACAAAAAAAAAAAAACAAAACAAAAAGTTACAAAACGAAAGTTAAAAAATAGCTAGATAGAATGTAATAAGGAATTTAAATAAATTATTTATATTCTAATTGGAATCGTCTATCTTTCTTAAGAAATGATTTAATTACATCAGAGTAAAATGTTGGTGATCGTTTTAATTCTACCAACAACTGTTTTTCAATAGCTATCATTGATAATTCGGAAAGACGCTCTTGACCTTGTGTATTTCTCAGATAGGTATGGATACGTTTAAGAGACGAAAAAGCACGTTCCGCGGAAGAACTTGTAGCCGGAATAGTTACAACAAGATACGCTAACTTTAACAGCTCGGGAAAGGCATCTTCGAGGTTATTCTCATGAATGAAATCAATTAATTCGAAAACATTACGATCTTTCAGATCAGGACTAGAATACAAGCAAATCAATTGGCTTTTTAATGTTTGTTTGTCGAAATAGTTTGCATAAATGTCAAATAATGAATCTAATTCCTCTGTAGGAAAATGTGAGTAATAATTGTCAAATTTTTTGTTGTTGAGCAGTTGGAAAATCTTTAATTTATAAATTTCAGAATATCGGTCAGTAATTTCGGTATTAATGTTATCAATTACTTCTACAAAAAGTCGTCTGTATTCCGTTTTTGCACAGCGTACGTTGCGTCTCAAACGAGGAGCCGAGTTATTTTGCAACGTGTTCTCACGTGTTGACTGCCTCGTTGGTCTAGTGGTCGCAAGCGCTACTGCTGAGCATGAGGTTCTGGGTTCGATTCCCAGGTCGGGCAAAGTGTTATTGGGTTTTTCTATTTGAAATTTCTCAGTAGCAGCCCGGAGTCTGGATTTGTCCGGTTGATGGCAATAGGCTCGCCCCCTATTACATGGGACTTAAAACATAACTGGCGAAATGTGGGTGAACCTGCTACAGTGACACCTCTGCCTAACCCTTCGGGGAAACAAGGCGTGATGTTATGTTATGATGTTATGTGTTCTCATAAATTTGATCAATTTCGGATTGAAATTCAGCACATAACCATGCCTGAAATTCCTTTATTTTATTAATACAATAACCGACATCAACTTGTGATTTTTGTAGAATATTGTACAAGCAGTCAGTTTTTTCAAATATCCGATGAAAGATAAAAAGAAAAAAATTGAAATTAAAAGATCGCAAAGTGTTTTCAAAATTCTCCGCAGCTATAATCGTATCCCCGTCCCAGTTCTGTGGATTGTCGCACAGATCAGAAAACAACTCAATAAGTTTACTTTTTTGTTCAAAAACCGTGTTTACAACTCGCGACATGTATGTCCAACGAGTTGCGGGAGCATTAGGCAATTTTCTGCTGCAATGAGTATCGTAAAAAGCAGCTCGTTTTGTACTATTACTAAAAAAATTACACAAAGCCTGAAGGGCTGAAAAAAATAAACTAACCTCCTGGATTCTATTGCACGATTTAGACAACACTAAGGCCAAAATATGCGCATTACACCAAATGTAAATTGCTTGTGGACAAACATCTTTAACTTTTTGTTGCACTCCATTTCTTACTCCGGACATTACACTAGCACCGTCATAGCTTTGCGCTACTAATTTTGCGATGCAATCATGTCTATTCAATAATTCTAAAATAATATTAGAGAGTGAGTCTGCTGTGCAACTTTCCGACACATTAAGAAAGCCCAAAAAACGGTCATGAATTTCATTTTTATAATAATATCTGAGAATCAAGCACAGTTGTTCTCTATGACTAACATCGGGGGTTTCGTCAATAATAATTGAAACAAATTTTGTTTGTCTAACTTCGTAATCGATGCAAGTTTGCATCACATCGGCTACGGAATGAATAATATCGTTTTGAATTTTGTTAGATAAATAACTCGGCCCCGGTTTGTCACTTTCCTGATGCTGCATATGTTTTTCTAAAACGACATCGTATTTTGAAATTAACGAGACCAGTTCTAAAAAATTGCCTTTATTTAATGAAGTTTTGGACTCATCATGTCCTCTTAAAGGAAGTTCCTGTTGTGCTAAATGACAAACAATATCGACTAATCTTTGAAAAACACTACGGTTGTTTTCAACGCGCGTGTTATATTTTGAAATTTCCTCAGATAACTGGCGTGATATAGATGTCTCAATTCGTTGTTTACCAAAATTACCGAAAGAAACCATTGCACACAGGTGTTTATGGGAATTTGCGTGCCTTTTGATGGCGCCAGATATGTTATTTAAATCATTATACCCAGATGTATTCCAAACGGAATCTTCATTCGAAAAAAATATGCAGCACCAGCAATACAACTTATTAGTATGCGAACAGCCAACAATCCAACTAGTTTTATACACTGATCTATTAAATTTTCGTTTATGCGATTTACTAGTCTGAGAAATACACAGATTAGGTGTCGGTTTTAATGAAGAAATTAACTGTTTTTTCTGAGCAAAGTTTAAAGATTTTACCTTATCTTCGCCAATCAAAACTTGAACGCATTTTAAATCCTCACAAGGTACAATTACCTCCATTGTTGTAGGTAAGTCACCAAAACAATTGTATCACTGAGGAAATCTAAGAAAACACACAAAAAACTTTAGCAAGAAAACCTTTTTCCACTCAAGCAAATGAAACTGAAGTTAGTTGCACTCTCGGATGTCGGGAACTACCTACTCAGTGTTGTCATTAGGCAAAAAAAGTCGCCAGGTATATGAAAAATCTAGCTAGATGTCGCAATTTATTTATTTTTAAGATATTGCTTGAATATTTAATTTCGTTATTTTAAAAAGTCGCTAGTTTTTAATGTTGCTAAATGTTAAAAAAGTTTCCAAACTCGTTAAAAATCTCCAAGACGGCACAACGTGGCTAAAACGGCAACACTGCAGAGTTGGCAAGCTGACAAGGTCACGCATACGCGTGCAACTTCATACCGAAAAAGCCCGGCATAAATCTGCCATAGTGATCGATTTGTTCTATGCACAAGGTCTAACTCGTTATACGGCACATCGCTATAAGTGCGAAAGTGACAGATATAGTATTTGAAAGCCCCGTATAAGCCGGTGCGTGTAAGCGAGATAGCTATATGTAGATGCTACAAATGCGAAACTCTGCGCGCGAACAATCGCGATGTGTAGTAGTGTAGCATAGGTAGATACTTTGTGTTATTTTGATAAGAATTAAGCGCGCGAACATTTAAATAGTTCGGGTTTGATATTGATTCTCTATCGAGCATTTTAGTAAGGCATTTGGGCTTATATGAAGGTACCGCCACTGGGTTTATCGAGTTTATATTAAAGTTTATCATTTATATGCTTTGTGATCTGTTAATTATATTGAATAAAGTTCTTACCAGCAACTTGTATAGCCAATTGAAAATAATTGAGTAAACATTTTCAATTGAATTCCACTTACCTACGTTAAACCTAAGACCAACTAAAAAACCAAGACATAGCGCTGTTAAAAGTGACGTGAAGCCGGTTTCGTAAACATATGTGCACTTAGTGAGGTGTAGTTTGATTGTAATTCTATTGTAAATGGTTGTAAATGTGTGCGTGTGATCGTGTATACACAGAGCGGAGGTATAGTTTCGGCATTGTTCACTTTATTGTTTGCAGCACTCTGTCTTGGTTTTGTATTTGGTCTGAGCGTTAAACATTATTTTGACAAACATGCCTAGTGAATTTATCAACCATAAGTCAACCTAGACCTTGATAGTTAGAAGATCAAAAACGTTTTGACTAGATGTAACTTGCCATCCTGCAAACTGTAGTCAATCAGAGAAGTGAGTCTCGTTTAACAGCCGGATATGAGACGTCGTTTGTAAATACCTTACTAAAGAAACATATTAGTCTTATATCGATGCTTTTAAACACATCTGATCTATCTATTCTCGTTATATATTTGCCCCAGCGTTGTTATTGATACGGCAATTGCCGTATTATACGGCATTCTACGATATTTTTTTCGGCCTCTTATTGCCGTATCACAAAATACGGCAATTGAGTATAGATTAAACGAAACGTTTTTTCCCTAGCATAGTGAATGAAACAAAAATGAAACTCAATCTGTCTACCAAAGAGGTTCTTCGCAACATTATTAGAGAAAAAAATTCGTCAATGTTGCCACTAACCCAGAAACTTCCAAGAATTGTTCAAAACTGAAAATGACCTTAAAAAAATCAATGACAACTGATTCATCAAGGCAAAAATCAAGGATACTGTACCAAGTTGTTGGATTTGACGGTATATCCCCTCGAGTCTCGTAGAACCGTAGCTGCAAGTCGTCATTACAAACACAAGTTCAAGAATCTACAACAAATTAAACAAAAGCTTACACATCTATCCATTAACCAAGAGCAAATGCAAAATAAAACTCCTGGTTAAAATCACAAAATGATGAAACAGAGAAACTCATAAAAGTGTAAAATACTCATCACTCCCTCACACACCCTAACAAAACCACACACAACACACATACCACCAACACCCCTGCACACCTCAATAATATCCATCCATACACCCATTCACCCTAGACTCACTTCATCAACCCAAATCATATGTCCTGTACTGTTTATTTTTATCTTATTTTTTATCACTAAGTCTAAATTAACTTAATTACCTACTAAGCACGGAATTTTGCATGGAACACCATTCCATTCTGTATCTGGAGAGGGGCGTTGTTAGCTGCGCTACAGTTTATACTTTTGCAGCTATCATCGTTTTACTTGTTGTACTTAGTCTTGTGTTATTGTTCCGAAATAAACTTTATCATTATTTTATTCACATATATTAAAAAATGTTAGTAGTATACCCCCTCCTCTCGCTTCTTCAAAAAATTGCAAACGTAAATATTCAATCAATAATTTTTATTTCATGCATTTTTATTGAACGGATATAGGGCTACTTATCTGTCATTAACAAACACGGCTACCCCAATCCGACATTAAGTTTGTTTTTTTTTTTCAGGTTATAGATCATCACACGATCAGTCACTCTCAGAGACAATCACCTTCTTACATAATGAAATAACGGAGTGATGGAGAGCTTTATGATAATAATTATACCAGCCTATTATGTTCCCACCGCAGGGCAAAGGCCTCTTCTCATACGAGCACTGGTCACCACGCTTGCTCATTACGGGTTGGCAATAGCTCTATATTCCAACAAAATTATTTTTTGAATACACAGAAAAAGTAACTTCGCTTGAGATAATTGTAAGCAAATGGAGCTTCATACGAGATACTGCGTTTAAATACTAGAACTAAAATTTGACGACTAATTAATCGCATTATGCAGTGTCACGTAACAAGTAGATGTGAGACGCACTTTCGCTCGTTAAAATAAATTAAATAAATTACAATGGTCGTAATTTCGCATAACTGGAATAAGAAAACGGTAGGTAAAATCGAAAAATAAAAACAGCAATAAGCTCCCGTGTTCCATAAAACGAATGAAAGAATATGGGATACATTTTTTATCTCGCAATCATCACATATCACAAGTTAATACACACACCAACGAATCGAGATACATTAATAAAACCTTTTCTACCCTCACCATATAATATAATTTTATTCGTAGCCCGTTTTCGGTAATGGAAGAAATATATCGGCATGTCCAGTCTAGCATGTTCTATCCATTAATCAAAAGTGCGTGAACGGTTCATCGTTCAGACCTTTGACGACGATCGGAATGTCCATTACACACCTGCATCACGGCTTTCAGCCATATTTGGAACGTTTTACATATTTCTGTATCCCTAGTGGAACGTGAGAAGCTATAAACGACTAGACTGAAGCATACCTGAAATCACTTGAACAATTTGAAACGTACGAAAAATGCACAAGTTCAAATTCAAATTCAAAATATTTTATTTCACATAAACCTACAAGGGCACTTATGAAACGTCAGAAGCTAGGTGCACGGTTCCAATTGGTCGCTTCCTATAGAGAAGAGCCGGCAAGAAACTCACATGGACAATCAACTGCACATGGAAACTTCGATATGTGCAGTAACAATTATTTTGGTTAGGTACTTCTATTACCTATTGTATGATATAGATATAACAATAAAATCGAAGAAATAACTATGCAGGATTATGATGTAATCACGGATATATACGGATGTAACCAATACTTTGTAACAATATCAAGATATAAAAGAGTGTCCATGGAGTTTCTTGCCCATTCTTCTCCACAGGAACCTACTACGCTTTAGAATGGGCAACTAATTACCAGTCAGAAAGATTGATACTTCTTGACAACTACTACTTGACAATTCAAAATTGCCTGTAATTGGTTACATTGAAATAAATTTTGCATCAAACAATGAATCCATTTTCGAAACAACAACGCCGACTATTTAGATAGCAGCAGGCAGCTGTCAATATAACTATTCCTCTTTGTGAGTGAGTTACCAACATTTCAGGAAATACCCACTCGTGAATAACTTAATAATTTGCCTCACACAATGAAGCCGTCAGAATATTTTTATTCTTAGACAGCGCCTGCAAATAATTTCCTAGGCCACATCTCAGGTCAAGCAATAATTATGCTCGTTTTCACCAAAACTAGTTGACACCTAAATGATTGGCAAAATAAAAGCGCACTGTTGAATTTTCAATGCTCGACTTGGCGCTGAGAGCTGAAAATCCGACAGTGCAATAATTATAAATAATATTAACTGTGATATAGAATCTCAATAACAAGACTAAGTGCTTCTTCAACTCCACAAACGGAATTGTTCCACAAAGGGATTGTGTATGTAAGCGTCTGTATCGGATGTGCAACTCGACGGAGCACTTTTGTCATACAGCTGCATAACTCGACGATTTATTACTTTAGTCTTTCAAAGGAACGGTTTCGAGCTACAAGTACCGATCCACTTTGTCTTTAAATTGTAACATAAAGTTTTCCGCTGAAGTTTCTTTATGTATTGTGAACACGTTAAATTTCAATACTTGCTGATTTTAATACTTACTTACTCTTGTCTTTTTGTAGGCACGGGTTTCTGTGACAAATAAACCTATTTTTCTTTCTTACAATGCTTTTCAATGATGCAAACGTAAAGGCTCTTTCAAACAGGCGCGACACGCGACGCAACACAAAGACACCGCTCGTCGCGCGACGAGCGGTGTCTTTGTGTTGCGTCGCGTGTCGCGCCTGTTTGAAAGAGCCTTAATGCGGTCTTTAGACGGACTTAATTATTCCGTTTTTTAATTAAATTCTTACTCGTATATATCTCGTACAGCTTAATTAATGTTGCTCGGTTCGTGTTTCATTCCGTTGATATTTGCTATGTTTATTTTTATTTACTTTCATTAAGGCGCACCGATGAACACTCGACTTTATTATAAAAACATTGGCTGAACAACAAAAGCTATTAATATTCAGAAACAATTGGAAAATGTTTATTTTATTTTTGAAATGCAAATAAGTTGATTGTGAACATTGTATAGCGGTTTATCGAGTTTATATTAAAGTTTATCATTTATATGCTTTGTGATCTGTTAATTATTGAATAAAGTTCTTACCAGCAACTTGTATAGCCAATTGAAAATAATTGAGTAAATATTTTCAATTGAATTCCACTTACCTACGTCAAACCTAAGACCAAGTAAAAAAACAAGACATATCGTCAACAGTGACGTGAAGCCGGTTTCGTAAACATATGTGCACTTGGTGAGGTGTAGTTTGATTGTAATTCTATTGTAAATGGTTATAAATGTGTGCGTGTGAGCGTCTATACACAGAGCGGAGGTGTAGTTTCGGCATTGTTCACTTTATTGTTTGCAGCACTCCGTCTTGCTTTTTTATTTGGTTTGAGTGTTAAACATTATTTTGACAAACATACCTAGTGAATTTATCAACCATAAGTCAACCTAGACCTTGATAGTTAGAAGATCAAAAACGCTTTTGACTAGATGTAACCATGACTTGCCATCCTGCAGACTGTAGTCAATCAGAGAAGTAAGTCTCGTTTAACAGCCGGATATGAGACGTCGTTTGTAAATACCTTACTAAAGAAACATATTAGTCTTATATCGATGCTTTTAAACACATCTGATCTATCTCTTCTCGTTATATATTTGCCCCAGCGTTGTTATTGATACGGCAATTAGCGTATTATACGGCATTCTACGATATTTTTTTCGGAAAATAAACAGCAGGGCATACGGCAGGCCTCTTATTGCCGTATCATAAAATACGGCAATTGAGTATAGATTAAACGAAACGTTTTTTCCCTAGCATAGTGAATGAAACAAAAATGAAATTTAATCTGTCTACCAAAGAGGTTGTGCGCCAGATTATTATGAGAGAAAAAAATTCATCAATGTTGCCCCTAACCGAGAAACTACCAAGAATTGTCAAAACTGAAAATGACCTTAAATAAATCGATCACAACTGATTCAAAATCAAGGATACTGTACCAAGTTTAAGGTGTCGCGCGACATGTGCGGGAAACAAGGATAAGTACACATTAGATAAACATGAATCTAAAGTAATAGAAACGATAAAAAATCCTTATGGAAAAGAAAATGAGGAATATAAATTTTTAAAATAAATACGGCAATTTAGTTTATTTCCCCTTAAAATACCGCAAACCAGACTGACATACAGCAACTCAGATTTTTACGATAATAACACTGATTTGCCCAGATAATGTATTATACGATGTGTTCAAACATACAGTATGTGTAGGCAAAGTGTATTATGTATTATTATTATCATACACACCGTGTGGTGTGTATGATAATAATAATAAAATTTTGTGAAAGGATCGCGGGTAAGGTAGGTACCTACTCCTCTATAATAGCGAATAAAGAAATATCCTCAAAGTACCTAATACAACATTTGAATTGAAACAAAAAAATCTCATTACATAGCTATAAAGGCAAATCAGAACACTCATATTTCCGAGATTGCCGTATATCTCAAAATTACAAGATCCTGTGAGCATGACAAACGTCTTGTCATAAATTGAGCTAAAATTAAAGCGGGTAAGAAATTACCATCGTCGCGATATCTCGGTCGCCGGCGAAATTGCTGTCAACTTGAAGACGCATTGTGAAGAAGAATAAGCATTAATTCTATTTTCTTGGTGCAAATAACGTCAACGGATGAGGTTTAATCATAGGTGTAGGTAATACATACAGTCCCTTCACATTTAATGTACCTCTGATTTTGCATTTTTGTATCATAATGTGGGATTCATTATACCTGCCCTCGAAACATCCTAAGCCGACGTTCGCACGGACATAATAAAATCGCGGCGCGATTTTATCGCGCACTTGATTTTCAACTCTCGGTGCAAAACACACTGTTGGATTTTCAATTCTCGGCACTAAGTAGAGCGTTGAAAATCAAATGCACGAAAAAAAATCGCCGAGATTTTATTACGTCCATGCGAACGTGGGCTAACAGTCAATAAATGGCAGTTGAACTGATACGCAACTAAAAGCTGAAACACCTAATACTTCCTTTCTGAATATCGATGCCTACTGTTCATAACTATTTTACTAGTTCTACACTGTACTATTTTACTAGTACTACACTGTATGTACTATTCTACTAGTAGTCACTATACTATTTTACTAGTACTACACTGTACTATTCTTCTAGTACTATACTATACTATACTATTTTACTAGTACCAGAAACACCGAAAAGTAAGCGAAAATAGTCCCAAATAGTCTAGTCTATTACTATATTTTACTGGTCTTTGCATCGAACCACGGAGGCTGTACTAAAAACGGATCATCTTTATAACTAGAGTACAAGTCCACCTAGCTATTATTCTACCAAAACAGACAATTCCCTGCACCACACGAATATGCAGGGAATATTGGAAATGTTTCGTACCCATCCATACCATAGCCTATGCGCTACAAAGCTTTTAAGCTTTTGAAAGCTTTCAAGCTTCAACTTGACAAAGGAAAACAATCGTATTCGATACTCAATTTGTGTAGTCAGGTACCTATCCTATTTCTATATTTAATACCTAAATTTAAAAAAATAAAGAACCTTCTCTACAGTATTTTTATTCGGCAAAAGGCAAGCGAAACAGAAACTACATTAGCATGATACCAGCATACATTTACATTGTTTACCTTTCTCGAACTTGCGTGAATCCAACCAAACTTAATTGAAAACCGCGTATATTTTGTAAACAACCTGCGCCACGTCGCCGAAAGTCTCCCTGTTCATAACGAAAACATCAGCCGCAGTTAAACACAGAGGGCGCTGCGATAGGCAGAGCATCAGGAGAACGACCTTCGCTTGTTTTGCCTCCATTAGCTCCCAACCACAGCCGTAAACAGATGCGGACATTTGCAGCCCCGCGGATATGAGCATCTCCCCTCCGAAGCAGTACAAAAACAATGGCATGATACCCGTGACTCCTGTCAGTATGGTGTTCCTCACATCCCACACGTTCATTGTCTGCAGAGTTGTCACCAGAACTATCGTCATACAGAGGAAGTGTGCCCCGAATATCACTTTAAACAACTCTCGTATCTTACCGTGGTAATGCATTAGAAACTGGTGGTGCTTTAAGCAAAATATTAGTAATTCATCGATGGATTCGTTTTCTGTATGTTCAGAATTGTTCTGCGATTGATTGTTCCTGGTCAAGATTGTATGTACCTCGTCGAGAGCTTCTGTGATAGCGCGGAAGTGCCCCAGTTCATGGCAGATGAGGTTGACGAAGAGTACAATGTAGCCGGTCTGATTAATGGCGGAGAACGCGGTCGCGACACACGTCAGGACAAATGTTATTTCGAAAAATGGAGTTTCGTATTTCGGACTTAAACCTGCAAAGGACGGGAATGTTGTTACTTTGATTTATTGTGACACTGCTACGATTTATCTTGTATCAAAAACATACTTGAAAAATTCAAATCTTTGTATAATTTTTAAACAAACTAGGTTTGATTTATACCTTCTTTAAAGGTCATTACGAACGAATAAAAGTCTTTTGGAACATTTTATGTGTGCGTGTCTAAAAAGGGCCTTTGTATTATAGACTTCTAAAACCCATTTCCTTACCATACGTTTCACCAGGCGTAGTAGGCAAATACCTATCATTCCCAAATACAGTGAAGAGGAAAGGCATCAGCAAGTAGGTAACATGCGTGACAGCTTGGTTCGCGACCACCAGCCAGGAGAAGTAGCGCGCTCGCTGTAAGGTACTCAGCATCTTCTTCTTTGATGCTGTTCCATCTGGTATTGAATCCAATCCGTAGCGGCTCAGCTCAAACACTGTCCTTAAACGAGCCCTTTGAAAGTAAAAGAAATAATTTAATCAGCAAAAAAAAAAACTGGACAAACATATATAATTTCTATAGGTACCTCGCAGTCCACATGAAAAAGAATTTAGTCAGAGGCACGGAAGATGCGCTGATACAGTTTATAGCTTTGAAGGTCTCGATCTTATCAGGAAAGACCTGGACCAGGTAGATGAACTGACTCAACTGTCCCACGTATATAAACGATCCAGCGTATAACAATGTAGCGATCACCGAAAATACTGTTATACCTAAAATACAAGATTGAAATTAAATAGTTTTGAAAACCGAAGTACCTATGTATAATTTCTCTCCCGGAAATATTGTGCTGTGTATCACTCACCTTCCACATAAAAAAATATTAATAAGTAAAAAGGTCGCACTACAAAATATTTTGTTCTTACTGTCTGTTTTCCACAAATGCAATTTAGTCACAAAAGAAATAAAAAGAAAGCAAAAATTAATGGCATCTTCTAAATATTTTCAACAAAAAAGAGGTCGCACTTCGCTCCAGAAAAAATCGAATTCAAGCAAAAAAATATGGTAAGGTAAAAACTTTTAAAAAGCATTTTAATTAAATGGAAAAAAGCTGCAGCATATTAATTTTACAATTTACTTTGTTCAACAGATCATTTCAGATAGGTAATCGACTCCATAGAAGATTACTATGCAAAAAAATTACATCAGACAAATTTAAAATCAAAACCTTACTACGTTTATTATCGCCAAAAACATTACGAATCCCAACTAATTTTTGGATAGAGCTGATCATCGCTTTCGCAGCCTCAATGGGATCCTCCACGTAGGAAATGCTTTCCATATATCTTCGTATTTTATCTTTTAGAACGTTCATTGTTACAATAGTCGAAACCGTACTGTGAATAAAACTAAACTGTATTGTGTTTATATCTCCAATTAACACCCAATTACGAGAAAACTATTTAATTCAATTTTAGTAAATACAATTTTTAAAATTACTCTCGGTATTATTTTAATATCGATAGTTACATTCTGTTAAACGGTATTTAGATGATTGTTAAAATTTAAAATAAAATGTCAAATATTAACAATCATTTAAATACCGTTTAACAGAATGTAATTAAAATACACGAACGAGTAGATACAAAATATAAGGGTCACAGAATTGAAATTGAAATGAAATGCCAAATTTTAAGAGTCACAGAATTGAAATTGAAATTAAATGTCAAATTATAAGGGTCACAGAATTAAAATTAAATTAAAAACATTTCTTTCTTTGTATGAGTTGTATTGTAACTGCGCTTAGATAGCGACCTCAGCATATTATTTATTCCTTCCCTTTTACAATGTTTTTCACTGCTTGCGATATCGTTGGGGGTCGGGCTACCTCTTTCCCTCAAATATGGCGAGGAAAGGTAATGGCCATCGATCACTATTTTAGTAGTAGTGACGGGGACTGTCACCAACGAAAAAGCCGCCGTTTATGTCACTAATTTCGTAATGTAATTTTGGCTTTATGCATAGTTTTGTTATTGTTATTATCTAGTAATTAACTGTTTATTGATTTTACTACGATGATCCTAGCATATCATTTTTTACTTCGAGTTACAGCTATTCGTATGAACATCATCCAGCATTGCACATGTATGCGGGCACATCCTTTATGCCTGGAGGCTTTCATTTAAGTATTTAGTTCTGCTTACGTTTTTATTTCTGCTTGAGTATAGTTTCCAATGTTTTTGTTGGTATGTTATATTGGCATGTGCTAGCTGACATATGGCGATCAATTTGGTTAAATGTTTATTAATTTTAATTACTTTGCATACTATTGCTTAGAATCAAGTTGTTTTAATTTAACAGACAGCTGGGCAGCTGGGGAGTTTGCTGCGCCTAAAGCATTAGGAAGTGGTGAAGGGTGGGCGTTTTGGGGACTTTAAATTTTGATTTTGACACGAAGAAGAAGAACTATAATTGTGAGTATAATGCACTTAATTGCACATATACTTACAAAGTAAACGTGTTAAGGGTCTTTGTGTCGCGTCGCGTGTCGCGCCTGTTTGAAAGAGCCTTTAGTCTATAATTTGTTTAAAAAACTTGTGAAATATCTGGAAATGACCTTCCAACATCGATGATGATAAAATAATTGATAACACCCGTGTTCGTAGTAAGCGACCATTCGTGTTGACAATTAAAAACCTCATAGCCTCTCTTCTCATCCATCACCAGCACAGAACCAAAAAACTCCGTAAATACTCCTTTACCATGGAACACAATTTTTCCCGAAGCATGGCTCTATTTGGCATTCATTTCCTAAATGGGTGTACGACATGTGATTGATTCTGCAGTACATTTGTTAACTCTGCCGGCGGCGCGGTGGTGGGTGCGGTGTCTAAATTAATCACTCAATTTAGCGAAGTGCTTGCTCCACATTCATTGGGGTCAGGTAGAGGTATAGTTCGGTAATAGCAGGGTTTGTTGAGACAACAGGCTGGTTTTGTTAATCCCGATAGTTGTATACAGTCTGATCTGGATGTGTATATATACTTACCACTACACCATGAAAACTAGACAACTAGGTCTGTCGTGGAAAAAAATATGTCCATAGCTGATGTTGTTTGTACCTCTTAGCACAAAGTCAAATAATTTATTTCCATTAGGCACATAAACGGCACTTTTGAACGTCAAAATTTACAAAAAAAATAAATTGATTCTACTCGCCCCTTCCAAAAGGTAGTTTTCGTATGGAGAAGAATGGGCAAGAAACTCCACCGTTACTCTTTTCAAATGTTGTACAATATTTTGTATAATTTAATTATATAATTATATGTGAAGACGATGCACCTGTAATTACTATACCACAATAAGTAAAAATAATTAAAAATGAAGGAATGATAGAAAAAATAACTATGTAATAGGTACAGTAAGCGTTCAAAAGTGCATAAGCACGTTAAGAATCATATTGCTGTGAACACGCGGTATAGTCCGTTGATCTGTATGTGTAAACAACACGGCACACACACCACAGAGAACGCAGTATTGCGCTTTACACACTGTCGTATCGTCGCGTACTTGCGCCTCACTACCGAAACAAATATATATTTCCGTCGCTTTTGTTAGACAACACGCATCATGCGCTTGACCTTGGCCAGTTTATGGCAATGCTAAAATTCAAACCAAACTTACGTGTGCAGATAGCAGAACGCGTTAAGCATTGGTCTGAGATGCAAACTGGCAGGTTCCAACCTCGTCAAGCACAGTGCAGTTTTTGCAATTTTTGTTAGCAATAATATTATATTTTAACTATTGCTGCCTTTTTTATTAATGCTGTTATTGCAATAAAGGGTTTATAATTAAAAATGCGTAATATGTGATAGCAAAATTAAAAAATTGTATTCGTTATATTTATTTTACTTATAGATAATATATTGCTACAATTATTTGTCATTACGTCAGCTCAATAAGATGTGAAATAGATGTCAAAAAACTTAGAAGTAATTTATATTATTTTGACATATTTGTATTATGAAATGTTTTAAATTTTAAATTGATTTTTTCACCATAAATATTAGCTAGCTTATTATTAGTTAGCTTTGATCATGGTCGAAGTAATTAAGCAATAAATAAGAATATAAGACTAATCAAAATATAAAAATAAAACTACTTACAAAATAGGTGATTTTAACGTAAAGTATGGGCAGTTTGTTTACATTATTTATTTTACATTTTATTTGGCTTTAGTAAATATTGGTTGGTATTGAGGTTATAGCTTAAGTATTCATTTTCTTTAAGAAAAGAAGATTGAAACTTAACCTCAAATTGTAATCCTAAAATAATAATATTACTAAAATAATCTTAAACATTTTCGGTCTATCTGCGAGAAATACGACAAACAACATATTGTAACTTGCTTAAAAAATCGTTACCACAAATTCATGCAATAACGAATCTGTTGTTTATTAAGTTGGTACGGTAAATATTTTAAGGTTAAAATATAGCAGTGTCCCACTTGAAGTCTTAATATTATCGTGCGAAACTTAAACGTTCTTGTTTATGCCTTTCTGTCGAAAACGGCTTCCTAGCTGGTCTTCAGTGATACAAGTCTTCAGAGTGCACAGCGAACGGTTCATAATGACGTGTTTAATAATTCAGCAAAATATCTCGTTGGTATGAAACCATTTGTTTCATATTCCTCCATCATTTGACGTCGCTACTGCTCGATAATAAGCCTCTTCCTCATTCCTCTTAACCCTCACAGTATTTCTCTAGAACAAAGAATAACATTGTATTTATTACACATAATAATTATTTATCATTCACTAATCGAATTAAACCTCATAATGAATTTAAAATTTTAAAGGCATCTTCTGTCTCAACAATACCTCTGTTCTATCAACAATACCTTTGATTAAGATTTATGTTTAGTAAAATATGAAATATTTAAATGATAACACTCACACTTAGTCCGGTCTCATTAGATATTTGTGTAAATTACATTCACTTTTACGCAGCGCAATAATATTTGATCTCCCTTCAATATTTATATTTGACTGCATTTTGAAAACAATAACCACAACACCGCTAATACTTAAATACTCGTCACCAACAATAACCACGAACCAACAAAGTTTTGAGATTGGCTGGGAACAGACCGTAGCAATCGCGAATACGCGTAACGAACTGCGTCTGTCTACCCCACAGAAATCGAAATGATTTACTTAGTTTTCTGTGGTCTACCTGCTAAACCTTAATATTTATGTGAACAAGACGACCGAAACAAAAAACGAATGATTATTGAACTAGTCATTATTAAAAAATAACAAAAACTATGAATAATAATTATTAAAAAATAACAAAAACTATGAATGTAATTATTAAAAATTACAAAGCAAACCACAGATGAGATTTGAACCCTCGTTCGGCTCGCCATAATCGCACACACCAAAGCACGTTATCCACTGAGCTAGCACGCCGTATGCTATATTGATTGAAATTATGAACTACTATGAGTTGCAGACAAAGTGAGTGTGTGTGTATCAATAGTATTGTAACATCTTATAGAAGAAGGTCGTAAGTCAAACCGAAGCGTCAGTCTATTGCTTTGTGCGATTGCCTATGGACTTTTGGTCGGTACTGTACATGTTGTTCACATATTTAATACCTATACGATATTCCTAAAAAAATTACAAGTAATACTAATAAGTCAGTGTGTGAGTTCAAGTAATCACAGAATGTAAATTCAATGTTATAATAATCTCTATGGAGCTAGACCAGCATATTTCCAAGCATTCTTATCCTGGATATAATCCTTTAATCTGTAATATGCTTGTTTACAAAGAGTACTTTTAATATGAGTTTTAAATTTTCTTTCAGTTAATTGTAATACATCACAAGGTATTTTGTTGTAACATTTAACACAGTAGAGATAAACTACGATAACATGGCGCACCCCTCCAAAATTCTACACGGTTGAAAGTATTTGTGAAATGTATTTGCAAAGCGCCACCAAGACTCACAACGCATTGTGTGCGTACTGAGACGACCATCAAACAAAAATAAATCCGAGGATTTATTTATTCGTGAGTCTAGTCACTAGACCCATTGAAACAGTAAAGTAGAGGGGCGCGCCATGTTATCGTAGTTTATCTCTACCCCAAAGTACTTTTCTCAAACATACATGGAAATATTATCATTATTTTCGAAAAAAGAACACGCGAAGTATTGAATTTACGGTCAAAGAAAATCAAATCCATTGCAGGAGCGTTTTTTGAATTTGGAACATTACAACGCTCCAGCAATGTTGTATGAAACGGCGTGCTGGGGTTATTATATATACTCTTTGATTGGATCTCTTTTATCATTCTTGGCATACCAAAGTAAGTCTCTTTGCTTAGTAAAAAATTGCGTTCACGTGGCTGTTTAGCCATAAATACGTTTGCCTAAAAATACCTATTCGAACAATATTTATTTTCTCACACACAGCGGTGAACACCACGCGATCCGCGTGAACGCATATTCGATCGAATGACTTGGGTGAGAGTGAGTGTGATAGTGAAACCACCACCACATTTTCTTATCCAACTAATTTACAAATTGTTTTTTTTTTAATAATTAGTTATGGGTTTCTGCAATGGTAGGAACCTTTCCATACCTATCCATACTAGTATTATAAATACGAAAGTAACTCTGTCTGTTACCTTTTCACCGCCCTTACGGCCGCCGCACGGTGGATCGAAAATCGGCTGTAGAAGACATAGGATCTCGATGTCTTAAATGTTATTTTTTTTGCTGGAAATGACTTCTGCCGATCATTACTGTTCTATAAAATGTCATATGAAGTAATTGTGTGCACAAATGGAAGAGTTATAATTTTTATAAGAAGAAAATGTATGGAGCTGACATGAAAAATGAGGATATCTCTGGAATCGCAAGGTTGGCCGTTATATCCTTGCACACTGTTATAGTACTATTTATTTGTGAATTTTTGACATACTTAATATCGCGGCATCACTTGCGATTTTTTTTTTTAAATCGTCAAAATTAAAAAAAAAGAAAAGTATATGATACATTTTAATGCTTAAATATGGCTATACCAAGTGTAATTTACAATATTTTTTATGCTTAGACCAAAACATTCTAAGAAATCACAAAGTCGTATTACCTACTTTGTGATTTTCATTTGAAATGACATGGTAATTATTAATTACGTAATACGTAATCTTGTCTAATGCCTCAAGTCCACATTAGCTAATGATTAATAAAACTTAATACCTATATACCTGTTAAAAGGATACGTACCATAATGAGGGTAATTAGATAAACGTGATCATTAGTCAATAATAATAAATGGTAAACTATTGTATGATTAAAAATAAAAGCAAATTATTAAAAAAAATATTAACTTAACCTAACCTAACATAAACAATAAAAGTTAACTTATTTTATACTTCGTCACCATCAGAATCCACTTCAGAATCAGGCTCTACAATAGATATAACTTCTAAGAACTCTGTCGGAGCTTCCTGATCCTGAAGTTTCAGTAGTTCTACTGTTTCCTTAAAGTATGTCTGCCTCTTGTGGGCATCTAATTTTGGTCTTGTGGAAGAAATTAGAGGATCAGAAGAGACGATAAGCATATTGAGGATATCCTCGTTTGATGCTTGTCTACTCTTTTTCCTCGAATGGTGTTCTCTGAACCTCCTAAAGTCTTTGTTTCGGGCCTCTGAAGCTTCTTCCGAAAGACTTCCAATTGGTACAATAGCATTTTCTGCAATTATGTCCCCTCCGTGAATCAACAATTTGCGGACGGTTGATGACATGTAGTACCAATCATACAGTTCCACGTATTTTTCAGCGGTTGTTCTAGCGTATTCTTTAAATTTCGGCACGTCTACAATCTCTCCAGATGTGATAGCTTGCAGAATCACAGCAAATCTGCGTATTAGGTCTTCATCTAATCCAGTGATCACTGCAGTTTTATCAGGAAATTCAAAAAACCGCCTTGCTGTGTTCCCGTCGTTAGTTGTGCCTGATCCTTGCTTAACGATGTCAATCAAAAGGCTGAGATCATCTTTGAATCGATCTTGAATGAGTTTTTTTCGTGAATGCTATAACTCTTGATGACCTTCTCCTCTTGCAGACCACTTTTTGAAGTCGAGACGATTCGCTATGTTGTGTAGAAGACATTCCATCACATTAATGCGGGCATGAAGTGATGATAATCCGAACTCATACACACCAGAAGAAATGGTTTTTGACGCAATGACATCTAACTTATTCATTTCTGTAGGCTTAGCCAAACACAGGTAGCAGGCCGCATTTGACTTAGCTTCGGAGAGATATGTACAAATTTTGCCGTAAATCATCGTCATCATTAATTTGTGACTAATTTCATGTCCTTGACATTTTGGGGGAACGAGAGCTTCAATTTCGTTTAGAGTTGCCGCGAATACTCGCTATTATTCGGTATTCGGCATTACTCGTCATTTTTTGTGATATTCGTCGAATACCGAATAATAGCTAATATTATTCGGCATTCGGCGAATAGTCGTCGAAAATAAACTTTTAACGAACAAAAGAACTAATGAGTAAAAAATAATCATTTTTTAAATTATTTTACTTAATAAAACAATACACAATATCAATTATTATCTGTAATATGTGCCTGTGCCTATCATATTCATGAAATTAAATTAGGCTTTTTAATTAATATTTAAAATCCAACAGAGGCAGATTGTGGTGCAAAAAAACAATTTTTTCTGCACGTTCTGGAGCAAGTCGGTTTCGTTTTTCTTCGTAAATTAAACCTGCCTCGGAAAATAGTCTTTCTGAATAAACAGAGCTTGCTGGTGTGATTAAGTATCGTTTAGCAAGCTTACTTAAAATAGGAAATCTATTCTTATTGGTACTCAAAGCCCACCATTCATATGGGTTTATTTTTCTGTCAGCCTTTGCTAATGCGATGTAGTTGGCGATTTCTTCAGCAGTGGCATTCTTGGGTTGCTCTTCAGTAGGTTGCTCTATACGTGATTCTTCAAAACATGCCCAAAATAGTTTATGAGTTTCCGAATCATGCTCATTTACATTGTCTAAACGAGACCTTTTGGATGCCGTTTCTGGATCCGAATCATCATTTTCGTCATCTAAAGAAAGCCTAAGACCTTCTCTGAGCGCAGCTCTACGGATCCGTTCAACTTGGGTAGCGTCAAAGTAAAAGTTCTTGTAGCGGGGGTCTAAAAATGTCGACAAGTAATATGTCTTCGTAAAGCATAGATCATCCAAGTTAAAACGGGCTTCCATATTTTCTATCAACGCCTTTCTAAAATCATCAACGTGTGCAGTTTGTTGAATCAGCGCATCTTTCATTAGGTATCTAATTAATGAAACAGTGCTAGGTATCACATCTGATATGGGTGCATATGTGGAACTCGTGATTTTTGTTATCTCTTCGAAAGGTTTTAAGAGCTTTAACAGATGTTCTATAACCTCCCACTGATCACTGGTCAAATTTTCAAAATTCACGCTCCTTGATTCTGAAATATACACCGAAATTGCTCTTTTTTGTTCAGATAGACGCTCCAGTAAGTAATATGTTGAGTTCCAGCGAGTTTGAATATCTTGAATCAGTTTATGGTTAGGAAGTCCGAGCTCAGATTGAATACTTTCAAGTTTTGTATATCCTGAATGATTAAAATGTGTCACTATGCGGCGGGCACTAGTAAGAATTTCTTTTATTGGAGAACTGTTATCTAATGCATTATTTATCACCAGCTGGAGAGTATGTATGAAGCAACGCTGTGAAGGAAGTAGACTTTCCTTAACTCCTTTAACCATATTCGCCCCATTATCGTGAACAATCGCTTGAATTTTAGTGATGGGTATGTCCCATTTCGTTACACACTGTAACAGTTCTCTTTTGATATTTTCTGATGTGTGTGATTCAGGAAAATGCGCCATGTTTAGAACGGCATGATTCAGTTTAAAGTTTTCTGATATCCAGTGTCCGGTGAAACTCAGAAATGCAGCATTATTTACAGAAGAAGTCCAAAGATCGCTAGTGAATGCTATAGCTTCAGCCTTTTCTAACTCGTTTTTTAGTTTACTAACCACTCTCTCATACATGTCTGGAATTATTTTCTCGGTAAAATATGTCCTGCCAGGAATGGTGTATTGCGGCAAAGCATTATTAAGAAGACGTTTAAAGCCTACATGATGATCGACGATGGAAAGTGGCTCGTTGTCAACAGCGATCATTTCACCAATCAAGTAGTGATATCTTTTTGCTCGGCTATCGTTGATGTCCCAAAGCTTTTTTTTTTCAAGTAGTTGTTGCAGTGACTGTTACACCAAAGGCTGACTGGGCAACTGGGTGGATGAGGAGGTACTTGAAGATGCTCCTGCGGGAGCATTATGTTGAGCATGACTACTTGAGCTTCCATACATTTTACAATACTCATCTGCGAACAAAGAAAAGAACCTTTAATCAGGAACTTAGGTAGCGGCAATTATTTAAATAATGTGCTACAAAACTCACAATAGTACAATTATATACTTCATAAATGAAAATAACTTTTGAAACAAATATTATATTAAATAACGTTCTTATTTTATTATTACTTAGTAACGGTAAAATAAATAATATAGGTAAAAAAAACTAACCTGGGTGTTTGAATTTCAAATGATTCTGCAAAGCCGTTGTTCCTGCTTTTTTTGCTGCTCTACTTATTTTTACACCACACAAAACACATTTTGCACTGTTCTCTTCCTCTTCAAAATGTAGCCAAACATGAGATTTTTTTCCTGGGTTTGGCATGATTGTTCTTTTTTATTAAGTAACACTTTAACTAATTAAGTATTCATCAAGTCTTTAATTCAATAGCAATTTTTAAATAAGTATAGAAATAAAAAATAAAAAAACGTCAACCGATGTCGAAAATCAATTAACAAATGCGTGCCGCCTATCCTAAACACAAGCGTATTGATTGAGCGGGAAATCCCCTACAATAATAATCGCTGGGTTATACAAAACGGGGTATTCCCCGTAACGTAAACTAAACTTAGAACGTAAAGAAAGACTTGTACAAGAAAAGGGTTGCCAGCATTTAAAAATGGAAAATTAAATTTACTACATATATGTAGGTATGTATAACATGAAACAGATTTCTTTAACTTTATTGTTTTTTCTCACAACCTTAGAAGAAATTAGAAATATTTTTAATGTGTTTAATGTTTTTTTTTATGTCGAATAGTAATGTCGAGTTATTCGACTATTCGCCAAAGTGAATGGCGATTAATCGGTATTCGATTATTCGCTATAAACACTATTCGCGGCAACTCTAATTTCGTTATCCATTGCAGTTTTTTCATTTATGATAACGTCTTTGGTTTCTTTCACAAAACTAAACTGGACTGGACGGCAATACATAGGTGAGCAGGGTTTTGGATTCACCCATACGGTATCACCGTCAGCTGTCAACTTTAATGGAACCAAAGAGGTCATAAATATGCTGGAATCATCTTGACCACTCTCTATGTTTTGCTTATATCTACTTTGGTTAGATGCACCGTCAAATCCCCACTTTGATATTAATATCAATTGTTTATCTTGTATCGCATCAGGACTACGAATAGTTTCAAAAATTCTGTTCACTGTTAAATCTAGTAACGCTTGTAGTGCAATCTTAGCAGATGAATCCGTTACAGTCACAAATGTCTTCGGAGGGTAGCACTGCAGCTTAGCTTTTTGCACTTTATAGTAAGACGGATATATCTCCTTTGAACCTTCTCGAATAGTCGTTTCCCTTAATGTGATATATTGCCATTTCGATAGTTTTAATGAAAGTAGCAAACCCAGTGCTTTTTCTGGTGAAAATATTGCTGAAGGAGCTGGTTTGTTCAACATTTCCTTGATTTTTGCTGCTGCTTCTGGATTTTGGAGCATATGTTCAATAACAAATGCAATATCCTCACGACCATCTCTTTTCAAAAGTGCTGCAGCTGAATAAGCTACTTCATTAGGGTCATCGCCCATATATTCATCAGATCGTCTCTTCTTCTGCTTGTTACTTAGATCTTCAAACGGCTTTCGAGATCTTTTTGTCATCGTTGAAGTTGATTTCATTGTTGAAGTTGATGGTACAGGTTCAGGTACAGGTTCAGTAGAAATATTTTCACTTGTTGATTCTTGAATGAGCAAATTGGCTTGCACGCAGTTTGGCCAGTCAATATTTGCCTCAAGCCAATTACTGTAATCACGTCTAAAAACTTCACTTTTCCTGTGGGATCGTAACCATCTCTTTTGAACTGCCCGTGTAAATCTTCGACAAAATTCTTTCACGGTAACACTGTCTTCATCTGAAAGGCTAGAGCCCAGTCGAATAACAAGTGTGTTGAACAATATTTCGTGATCGAAAGACGAAGCATCCTGATTGCTCAGAATAACAAACAAATCCAAATTTGTAATAATGCTTTCCATTATTCACGATCACTGAGTAAAAAGACACGGTAGGATAGATGTTAGTATTAGAAATGTTCTAAATGAACTGAAGTTGTGAATCCAATGTTTGACTATTTATTGTTATTGAGTAATGATGGTATCACATTTATCTAATTACTTTCATTAAGTGAATCCTGCACTAATTGCTAAATTAGCGAGTACCCCAAATTATTTTGGTACGTATCCTTTTAACAGGTATATAGGTATTAAGTTTTATTAATCATTAGCTAATGTGGACTTGAGGCATTAGACAAGATTACGTATTACGTAATTAATAATTACCATGTCATTTCAAATGAAAATCACAAAGTAGGTAATACGACTTTGTGATTTCTTAGAATGTTTTGGTCTAAGCATAAAAAATATTGTAAATTACACTTGGTATAGCCATATTTAAGCATTAAAATGTATCATATACTTTTCTTTTTTTTTTTAATTTTGACGATTTAAAAAAAAAAATCGCAAGTGATGCCGCGATATCAAGTATGTCAAAAATTCACAAATAAATAGTATTATAACAGTGTGCAAGGATATAACGGCCAACCTTGCGATTCCAGAGATATCCTCCTTTTTCATGTCAGCTCCATACATTTTTTTCTTATAAAAATTATAACTCTTCCATTTGTGCACACAATTACTTCATATGACATTTTATAGAACAGTAATGATCGGCAGAAGTCATTTCCAGCAAAAAAAATAACATTTAAGACATCGAGATCCTATGTCTTCTACAGCCGATTTTCGATCCACCGTGCGCCGCGTCGATCTTATGGTGATTATTATAGTTGGTTTAGGTACCTACCTATTAGGTTTATCATCAATCCAAAGTCGAAAATTGAAAATCATAATTATGTTTACCAATGGGAATTCGTTGTAAGAATAGTAAAAATTCTAAATAATACATCTATGCTAATAAAATATAACTTTTTGAGTCTTGAGGTATAAGTAGGTACAGTCGACAAAATAAAGCATGCTCAGTTAAGAAAATATTTCTGCGGCAGCGCAGCTAGTGATAACCCACACCCCATCCTGGTTTCGCCTAATTAGAGACAAAGAAATAATATGCATGTTTGTGTAACTCTCACACACTTCTAGACATCATTATATTAATACGAATACGATTAAAATACGCTTCGTGCATCATATTGGTCAAAACGCATGCATCGGGCGATCGAGCCGTAAGCCGTGCTATGCAATTATCGCCTTAAAGGTGACCTTGCGGAAGATTGGTCGATTGTACATAAAACAAAGCCGCTTATCGTATCTGTCTGTATGACCACTAATGAAATCTCGACGTTTTAAACTTTTGACATGTCTACATTGCACCTGTGCGAAGCTGGGGCGGGCCACTAGTAATTTATAATTTCGGTGTTGTGTTACCTCATTTATTCTCCATAGTTAATAAATAGGTCTTTAAAAACATACCTAGTTCATTAGTTCTAAGTAAGTACCGGTAAAAGGAAATCCGTCTTCATTTATCACTTCCACAAAAAGAATAAAACGAATTTTGTATATAGAAGTTCTGCTCCACGGCGTGTCTAGTTTCTATAGAAAAGGCTTTAATTTCCGTTCGGGAACGAGCGGTAGGTAATGGAATGAATCGGGAGAGGTAATTACTCCTGCAACCGTTACCATACGTATTGTGGCCTGAAGTGAAATAGTTACTATCTACGTCTGCCGTATTAATGTGGCGGGCATTCCTGTTGTAGTATTGTGAACTCTTGTGGGTTAAGTCGTTACATTCTTAATCTTTCGGTTCAACCAGAGGCACTGATTCGGGCACCTAACTTTATCTATGGTTCGTTCTATAACATTATTTAGGCATTCCCGTAAATTGGGAACTCTGCGAAAAATAGACACAATTTCGATTCAAAATTAAAATAGCGGAGACATTAATCTCGCCACAAATAAAACGAGCACGCTCGTAACGGCTTCGTCAAGCTTACACGTTGATCCCTTGACAAACAAACTTAATGTTTTTTACCTACACGGCGTCCATTTTAGGGTCGAATTGCGAGCTTTACTACGCGATCATAAAACTATAAAGTAAGTATGTATTATGCAAACAGGACATCGGAAGAATTCGACGTAGATATAATTATGATTCTTTTACCATCTTGTCGCAGGTCCAGAATATTTGGCACGTTTTTGGCACTTGATAGTGGGTTTTCTTTCTTGGTCAAATGAAGCATCGCCCCTAACTTCAGAGTCGTCGATAGTCGATAGGTTGTCTTTAGGCAAGTGCATGTGGAGAAAGAGGCCGCACTGCCCAATAATGGGGTGCGTGCACGTGCAGAACGAGTCTTTTTAGCAGTTTTAAACTAGGTAGGTACCCTATAGTTCATTATAAGGCAAATCGGAGGTCTTAAAATTCAGTGCGGCCGACTCCTTGGGTCTCAGGGGCTCTAAAAGTCGACGCCCCGGATAAGATTTATATAGAATAAGCCGAGCTTTAGGTGAACTTGGTAGGACCGAATTCGATCAAGACCTTTCCATTCATATTTTGATTGCGTAGTAATAGTATGACTGATTTCAATCAAGGAGCTCAACTGATTGATTAGGAGAGCCGACAGAATATTGGTTGGCATTTGATCGCATTGTCCAGACCGCTGATTGATCTATTGTTAGCATTGGCTGTATTCAACTATCCGTATTACCTACATCTGTATCTGTTGGGTATGATTTAGTTTAATCCAGCCCGCAGCGTCGAGTAGGTCGGATGATAGGAATTGTACCTAGGGTATTATGCTCATGAATAGGATTGAATTCCAGAATAATAATTATAGATCCCTATCCAACAATAACTTTTAATAAACAATAAAATTTTGGTGAAAGTGGTATCAATCTATATGCTTGTCACTTCTGTATATAACCATTGAAGATTCCCAAACATTCATTTAAAGCAAATAACGAATCTTTATCTTGCAATATACCTACAGTTCACTGAAAAGGAATTAATCAGCTTGATTAGGTAAGTACCTACTTATAAAGGTACAGGTCCTGATTCGATACCTACATCCTTATTTTTTATGTAAGTTTTTGCTGTGCTAATGTGCTGGCTACGCAATAAGCCAAAATTTACAACCCCTCTCTTGCCAGATTTTTATAATATTGATCCCGTGTATAAGAAAATATTAAAAACTATGTACTATCAACCCACTATCCAACTTTGGCCAACATTTTTAATCCCTTCTTTGTACTGCCACATACCGAAACACACTGCACATATCGAAATATTAGTAAATACACAACTCATCAACACGGTTTAGATGGTCGTTGTATTCAGACTAGGTAATATAACTTGTCTTATCTCGGATTTATCAAAAGACATTGATGGAGGATACCTATCAGGTTAATGCGATTTACCTATGTAGGTACACTGACATTTCCAGTGCTCTTGATAAGGTCGTCAAATATTATTACTCACAGGAGCTGGAACGTTATGGTACCTACCACAGAACTGAGGTAGGTCCCCCTTTTTTATAGTACCTGGGCGACCGAACTCTAATCTGGTGAGAATAGAGAATGCTCATTTAATAGTATCGGATCTTTCATACTAATTCCATGTAAGTTTCGGCGATTGAGCTCTGCTCGGGTGAAAATACGGAGAAAACGAATTTTTTCAGATAATTGAGGCCTAGCTAGATCGATTTCTCGCCCCTGTAAACCCCTATATTGTAACTTTAATCGAAATCGTTAGAGCCGTTTTCGAGTACGTGATTACTTGCTCATTTATTATTAAACAAATATTGCTCATTTAATAGTACGTATAGGATTTGACATTGAGCTTGTTTCCGGAAACGTATAATGGCTATCATAATGGCTAATTGGCTGGGATTTTCTTTTTATGCTAATGATATTGAAATGTGGGTGTACAATAGGTGCACCTCTGCCCAACCCTTCGGATAAACAAGGCGTGATATTATTTTATATCAAAATAGAAACCGAAAATCTTACTTTTATGTTATCGTGGTCTAGTGGATGTAAACATGTAAACAAACACGAGTTTTAGGAAAAACAACTAACTGTAAAGCCTAGACATAAGGTTTAGTTTGCGCTACCCACTTTTTTTTTTTTACTTTTTCAACAGTACTAGTCAGTGTAAAATCAACTTTATTTATACTTGTATAAATTTAATGTTTGTTTAAATGGAAAGACTTCAAGTATGCAAATTATTTAGGAGCTAGGGAAAAATCTTAGAAACAAAAACTAATTTTATCAACTTTTCATCATTTATTGCATTTACCATTGACTCAACATACAGTCAGGTTAACAAAATATAAATAAAAACTTATACTTTGTATCAAATCAATACATTTTATTTTTATTTAATTTCGGAGTCTTATTTTCTATTATTAGTTCATGATAAGATCTTATCATGAACTCTGCATTTCCAGTGAGCGCTTCTAATTAACTATCCTGTCAATTAGAAATAGCTCGAGATTTTTATAAAGTTATCATTTTTAAGAGCATTATTAACAAAAAACGAAACTAAAAGTTTATATTAGGACTCCTGCAGCCTAATTATGTTATACTCAATGCCTTTTATTTTGAAAATTCAACAATAGCAGTGGATTATGGCTCCCCCATTCCCCTTCAAAATAAAAGGTATTGTGATAGTGAGAAGCCATTGGGGAGCTGACTCTTTCATAATTTTATTGTATTTCATTCACACAATCGCAAAACAACTATGTACAAACCAATAATCTATTAACAAGCTACTTTATTTTTTTTGTGTCAAATGCCTTGGTACTAATTAGGTAAGTAAGTACTTCGGGACCTAGTACTAAATACTATACAATTCTTTTCTTCTGACGTGGTCCCAACTGCGGTCTCTTGAACTGGAAAGGACCCCGTGATTGCTGTGATTGGTCCATAGGTTTTTGTTTCTGTATCTCAGAATTGAGTAGTTGGTCCAGGGACTAAAAACGAAAGGAAAATAATATATTTTGTTACAATAAATATTAGCTATTAAATAATCAAGTGTAACTAGTATTTAGCTCCTTATTAGAAAATGCAAAAACTACATTTCTGATTGATGCTTACATTATTAATATCAATAAGCCCTCTATCTTTTAAAGCTTTCTCGATGTCCTCAAATGTTTTTTGCACATCTTTGTTTTTACTTTTTTCTACAGCTTGTCGTACTCTTATGACCTGAAAAAAGAAAAAGATATCTCATTTCAGGATTCAACTTTAGATTTATATAAAACTAAGTAAAAAGTAACATACGGTTTCTTCAAAGAATGTGTGTTTATCCTTTTGCATAGGGCTTTCAATGTCCAAGACTGACCTCAATATGGGCAATGTATCTTCCACTCTGCCCATATCTGCTAATGCCATAGCCTGTTGGAAATAAAAACATCCTAAAATATCTATAGAGGAATGTTAGTAAATAAATGACTAATGCATGATGCACATAAATTCATGTGAGCACCTACCTTTATATTCCTAATAGTAACATAATGCTGTTTTTGAGACGATATTGATTCCATGGCTATGTGTGGAGCTCCTTGTTTCAAAGCCAAGGCTATAAATATTTAAAAAAAATTATAATACCTTATATTAACATGTTACATAATTTAATATTTGGTATGTCTAAAATGTACAAACCAGCAAAGAATGTACACGCTCTTCTGACTGGCACACTCCCGGCGCTGGCCATATCAGACCATAGTTTTGATGCATACTCTAAACTCTTTGGTGTGTTCTGTAATTGAAAATGTCATGCTTTTATTTATGGTTACATTCAGCAGTTGTAACTTGCTCTTTTTTTCATCTTAACTAATTGCATACACACATAATTATTACATTCAGCAGTTGTAACTACATTTATGTAATTTGTGTTAGGTATCTATACTAATATAATAATGATAAATAGTTTTTTTTGCTTGTTTGTTTGAATGAGCTAAACTTCATAAATACCAGTCAGATTGGAAAAAATATTTTTGTACTTAATACCCCGCTACGACCCTAAGAGCCTGTGCACACGATGCGTTGCGGCGGCGACGCGGCGCCAAGCGGAGTCGCTGCGGCGTCCTACATATAAATATCCATGATATGCCACACGGCGCGTTCCGGCGTCGCACCGCACACCACCGTACACTGGACTTGCAGCCTTCGAGACCAGGCGGGGAGCAGTGTTACGCGTTGCGACACCAGAGCGACATCGGCACCGCTGAGTTGTTTGTGCGTTGTCAAAAACAGATTTTTGACAGATGACAATTTACGCGTTTTGCGACGCAACGCCGCTGCGGTGTAACAACGTTACGGCGCCTCAGCACCCTTGTGACTGCTAATGCGGCGAAATTTTTGCGTTGCAGCGCCACAATGCATCGTGTGCACGGGCTGTTAGGTGCGGAGCTAAATGAAAAATCAGAAAGAACGCTAAGCGAAAAAAGTAACGGGGCACAGCTATCGGATATATTTTATGTTAAAACGAAGTCGCGCGCAGTAGCTAGTCTCTATAATATTACAGAGACTAGCTCCTGTGCGCGACTTCGACTTCTACTCAAGTCTTTACATTACAGACAAGAATTATCACTATGGTCTGTTCCGAAAGTATCTGATAAAATGTAAACAAATGGATCAGAAAACATACCTGTAGATGCCAATTTCTAATACCACTTACAAATTGAGTGCTTTGATTTGAATATTTGAATACTTACAAGTCAAAATTCTAATTTTAAATCATTAAGACATTTTTTATTACCCAACTACGGCAAAGCCAAAAGGAAGGGTTATGATTTTAGCAGTCTATGTATGTATTTATGTATTCATGTATGTATGTTTGTTTGCTTTTACGTGTATTCCACCGTAGCACCTAAACTACTGAACCGATTTTGATAAATGAGGTATCAATAGATTCGTAATAATGTTAAGGTTCGTAAGGTTGCCTGGAAGAGATCGCGGAAAGCGATAAGGCCGCCCATTGTATATTTTGTAGTGTTTGATTTATTTTTTGTTATGTATTTTTGTGGTGTACAATAAAGTATATATAAATAAATAAATAAATAAATGGTTTGGATGACATGGTTGTACGTTGTTTTATAGCTTTCATTTTCATATAATTTTGTTCCACTTTTTTTTTTCATATTATTATTTCATAGAATATTCAATACGCAGAACACTTACTTTCAATTAATTTAAATAATCAATTTTTGTTACAAATAAAATTTTATGTTTCGATATTTCTATCATAGAATAACAAATCAACTATTCTTTATCCTCATATTGTTTAGTTAATATAAAACGTATTACCAAGAAAAACATTTTATCAAGTGACAGTCTGTTTCTAAACGTTTCAATTCATACCCTTGACAAATATGTTGAAGACAAGGAAATTTGGCAATAATTCCTTCTGCACATGTGGCTTCCCTGGTATATCATTAACGGCATAATTATGTAAGAGTCTATTAACTGCTCCCAAATTACAATATTTATTATTATCTTATTTTTTTACATTCATCCTTGACATATTCATCGTATTATTTGACATTATATAGCTACGAGTTAATTTCAACTCTTTATTAGTGGCTTTTGTGCACATGATAATTATTCAGATTTATTACAGTTGTAATAGCAATAATGTAATTGCGTTTAATTAAAAGAGGTTTTTATTTTTATTAATTTATATATTTTTTGTATAGATTCTTTTCTATTTTGTGAATGTGAGAACACTGTAGGCTTAGTGGACTGTAGATTTGTTGACCATTTCTATTTTCTTAAGTACCTGGTACTTATTGAAATACCTACACTGTCCTCCCATACCTTGTCACACTGTTATTTGAAAAAATTGTAAAAGCCAATTATTTTTAAAAGAGTAACCGTGGAGTTTCTTGCCGGCTCTTCTCCATAGGAAACGACCAATTGGAACCGTGCACCTAGCTTCTGACGTTTCATAAGTGCCCATGTAGGTCTATGTGAAATAAAAATATTTTGATTTTGATTTTGAAATATTTAATAGTCTATAGTATATATCGGGCGAGCGGGCCGGCCAAACAAGTTCGCCTCTCAAAGAGATGAGGCGCACAGGCGGCCATTAAAAAAGTATGTCTCGACGCAAAACGCGAGCTGTTCGTTGGTCCAACACATGACGCAAACTGACTATGCGGGTAACAAAACTTCATGATTTCGAATGAGATCCCACCCTTTTCCGACCCCTCGATGCTTGGCACGAAATACAGATAAGAGTTTTCGCGAAATACAGATAGAGTTGTTGCATATAGAATCGCACTTACAAAAAACACAGTTTTTTTTTATGTTTATTAGATACTCACTTATAAAATGATGATGTGGATATATTTAGTAACCTGTTCCGCTTAACTATTTCTAAAGAGTCTTAAAAAGACCCTGAAAGAAATCGACATGTGTTTCACCTCAACGAGGCATCCTCAAGATGACGATTGACTTGTCACGAACTCGAACACGGCATGTTGCCACACCAAGCACCGTGCTCAGACTGAGCTTTATCGCCCGTCGATGTATTATAACAGGTTACTAAATATATCCACATCATCATTTTATTATGGATTTCCGCAACGTCACGCCTGAATCAATTAACTAGATACTCACTTGTTTATAGCATGCTGCCAGTACCATTACCACAGAATATTTTGGGAACTTGCTCATATTAATTTGTTTCTGTTGTACCCTGTCAAATATTTTGTACATCTCATCATACATCTCGTGACTATACAATAGGTCAAGCAGAATGTGGTATGATACATGCTGGTCAAAGAAACCATCGTTCTTGGGGTCATAGAAGCACTGGAATGAATTTTTACTTAGGTTAAAACAAATGTTTTTCTTTTTGCAATGATTTTGTGAATTGTAACTTGAGTTTTAAGAAATAACTGTTTTTAAAAATTGAAATGATTTGTTCCAAAAATCAATTTATTTTACCTCTAGTGCTTCTTTTGGTGCATCCAAGAAATGGAACATTCTCATTACAACTGGTCCAAAAACATAGGACCCAAATCTTAGCTCTGCGTTCTGAGAATTGAACCTGGAATATAATTTGAGAGCAGTTAGTTTTCGATTTTGAGAGACAATGAACAATGAGACTTAATAAAAGTTTTGTTGTTATTACGCATGTAGGCATACAGTGTCCTGGAATATGTTGTTATGGTTTTCAAGATATTATTGAATATTCTCTTTATTGGTATTTGAAAACTGTTTAATCTTATTCTGGGATCCAGAAAATATCAATGGATACAAAATATGTAGGTAGTTGTTTGTTTATTCAAATTAAAATAATGGATGACATAAAACACAATAAGTAAAAGTATTTTAGTGACAGAAAAACAATTTCTGATCATACATTTTTTTTTCCCTTATACATTCAAAAATTCAAATAACTAAAATCTGTTGTGCACCCCATAATAATAGTTGTTTCTTACTTTTGGACCATACTCAAAATGAGTTTCAAGTCAGTAGGCTCTGCTAAGTGCACCATATTTTTCAAGTCTTCAGTAAATATCATATTTTCTTGGGATACCGCGAATTCATTCATCTTGTTTCTGAACTTGTCGGAATAACTGGTGAATTGCTCCTTGGCTCTTTTTCTCGTTAGTAAGAAGCCATCGATTCCTAACGCGGCAGGCGAATAGAGGTTATTGACTGGAAATATAAAAGATAAAAGCTTCAGTAACATCACAATTAATGTTTATTTATTTAATTTCTTGGGCCCTTTGAATACACATGCCGGAAAATTATATATGTTGTCTCAGAAAAATAAAGATCAGGAAAAAATAAAATAAAATTACAAACCTTGAGTCACGTAAACGCCTCTATAAGGTGCTACTAAACGCAAATTTGAGTAGAAACTAGTTCTAGCAAGGGAATTCGCTATTAAAGACATTTTATTAGAAAAATCCGATGAAATAGGTAAACCAAATTTTAAGTGTAATTTGAATTTTCTTAGGTTATGTTATAGACAAATAAGAGAGTGGGGGACTGTCATTGAGGAAGAAAAAATACTTTTATATGTCTATGGGGCCTGTGGATACTTTTGTTTATGGTTATTTTGACAGTTGGCACTGACAGCAAATGAGGGTCCGCCATTGAGATAGTAAAAACACGGAGGCGCCGCGATATTCTATACATAAGTTTGCTTATACAAATATGGGTGAAAAACGAACTAGAATGTGAAATATCGTGTTATTTCACTCTTTCTAATGTGGTAATCGTATTTGATAAAAGAGACAACAATATTTCAGTTGTTCCTCATAATGGCAACATTTTGTTGAGACGTAGTAACAGTTGTAGGTAAGTGCCATATCCGCCATAATATGCGACAAGTTCATGGTAGTTCTGCTGTCAAGTGGTTGTTTACTTTTTGTTTTATTGAGATTTGTGAGAAAATTACGTGGAGTTTTCCTTTAAAACTACATATATACGTTGGAAAACACCAATTCAACATGCCTGTGTGTTGTATTGTGAAGTGTGGTGCAAGATAGAAGGAAAATCAACCTCAATTATCTTTGCACAGGTTAGTAGCCGGTTTTCATGCAATAGTACATAAAGTGATAAACTTTCGATGAAAAAATTGCTTGGTGATCATTAAATACGGCTTAAATTTTAATATATGGGTTTATTTCCGTCCAACAGACCTTTTTATTATTTCATTATTTCATTCGTTTGTTTACAATGATATGTCATGGTGGAATAGTGTTGTACCGTTTCCGTAATAGTTTCTGATACTAGTTCCTTCGCTGCGCTGAAATGATATTGCTAGGTCCGGCCCGTGGTTTACAGCAAACTGTACTCTTTGGTTCATAGCACCGAGAGACCGTTCCGCAGAGTTTTATGTAGTGTATACGATTTTTTTGTTGAAGTTTTTAAGATGAACAATACTGTAGAACATACATTTTATGATTTCCGCGGCGCACGCTAATAAAGATCCCAGTCCGCATGATTTTATCCGACATCTTCAACAATAATCGTCAAATTTCAGCCAATTTACACAAAACTTTAATGAATTATACACTAAAACCTTCCGCATGAATCACTCCGTCCATTAGTGAAAATTGATTGAAAATCCGTTTAGTAGTTTTTGAATTTTTCGCGTTCAGACAGACAGAAAAACAGACAGACGCGGCGGTGTACTTTGTTTTATAATATGTAAGGATATGTATTATTCCGAATGTTCATTTATGATAAAATTGTTAAAAATTTAATTCACTAATGCCCGTTTTCACCGACAGCTAAGTGACACTTAAATGAATACCTAAATAAAACTGTACTGTTTTTCAACTCTCAGCGCTGAGTCTACCGTTGAAAATCCAACAGTGAACTTTTATTAGGGATTCATTTAAGTGTCACTTAGTGAAGGTGAAAACAGGCATAAGACTTGCATGCTCACTCGATACTAAATATTTGGCTTCGTTTAAACGTTCACTTGCCAAACATTAGGTTTGCGTTACAAATATTTGTGAAAACTTTATTTGATAAGTAATAATTCAATAAATGAAATTATAATTATGCTGAAAATTGTTTGAGAAGTGATAAATTGTCAACACTCGTTTTTTTTTGTTACAACGGACTATTAGCTAATATTTTTTTAAATATGATTCAACCGTGATATCTAGTAAGATTCGTTATACTATTACGTACTAGTATCGATACTCGAAATAGTAACACCATGTTCCCTGAATGACACAACCCTAGCATTGGCAGCCATTTTATGCGACATTTTGAGTTGTAGGTATGCACCTTTTTTTTTTGTAGGTATTTCCAGTCCATACTTATTAAATGTCTATGGGGTCCGCCTACTAAAATAAATACGCGCTAAGGTACCCCGCGAAATTCAAATGTCACGATTTCATGAAATAGTCATTCAATGGGATTAATTTTATTTACACACATGTATTTAAATGATTTAAAAACTAACAGACTTAAAATAATAATAATAATATGTACAAGTATATAAAAAGTTGTAAACATAGGTCCTCAAAAAATTCGTCCGCATCGCTGTCAATAGGAAAAGTGCCCAAAAGGCTTGCTAGCCTTTTGGGCACTGTTGCCACAGCAATGCTGATTCTTTGGCCAAAGAATAGGCCAGCTCTCTGGTCACGTGAAGAGTCGACCTGCCGCTTGGCAATGTCTTGAAAAACTAGGTAGGCACTCGGACCCCATGGCCCTAGTGTTTCAACCCCAAATGGCTCAAACATTTAAGTAAAATTGGAGTAAAAGAAGTCGCTTGTCTACAAAAAATTTATGGCTAGCTGTCAAATTACTATAAGACGCTAGAGATCAACGCCATCTGAAGTGAATAAGTGGCAGTTTTTATCCCCATTAATACATTATACTCAATACTCAATATCTTTATTGCTTTACCACTTAGAGCATTTAGGTTAAATGGTCTAAACTTTACCATCATGTGTACTTAGATGGTAATTAAATAATTCAGATCATTATGGACCCTATAGGGCACAGCAAAAAGGGTAGGAGAGAGGAAGCACTGTTTTAGGAGATCATTATGTTGTTTTATTGAGCCCAGTTGCGCAGCTATTTACTGCAAAAATACGGGTATCCATGTATTTGCCAAAGATTTAAAAGAAAAAAAAGGTGGGAGAAAACTCTCTGAAAAAAAATTGGAACCTGATATTTCGTCGAGACTTAATATGTGGTATCTTTATTATGTATATACTAACAATAGCTTTATAAGTTTTTTTGTGTTACTAACTACTACTGACTTACTAACTACGTCTGAAATAAATGTTTTGAATTTGAATTTGAATTATACCTGAAGACTGAATAGCAGAAAATCTTGTACAGGTGGTGCTCCCAAGAGAACTAAGTCTGTTTTCATTACATACAGGCATTTGTGGTGTGATATTACGTAAATTATAGTAAAGTATGTGTGTGTTTCTCTCGGAAAAGAGGAAGACCTGTAACTAGATGGGCGGACGACATCACACGAGTCGCAGGCAAAAACTGGCTGACAGAAGCTGATGACCAAGACCACTGGTGTTCTCTGGAGAAGCCCTTTACCCTCACTACTTGAGGGGTTCATGCATGCTATTCTTACATGCATTTTATTTTAATTAATAATTTATAAATACCCTAAACCCTTCCCTTAACATAATTTAAATTTATACTTTTTAACTATTATTTATTTGTCTTTGACACGTCTCTTGACCCTGGGGTCCCGGACCTTTGGAAGGCGTACGAGGGGCCGAAGCCAACTCGCAGAGGCCCGATAGACGTTTTGAATGAAATGAGGCACCAACCGACGATTACCCCTGTTCGCGCTATGCAAGTGCACCCAAGGACAACCCCCGGTTGGTGCAAGACTATTGTAGGATATGGAAACAAAGATATTGGATTATGGGTTTGGGTGGCTTAGTGAACTGATTACCTAGAGCTGTGGAAAGACTATGGCCCCTGCCTGACCAATATTTTATATAAAATACACAGGTAAAATGGCAGGCCCCCGAAAACGGTCGCTAGCACAATAACTATTACTATATAGCTATAATTATTATATTTTAATTTTAATTACCATAGGAAACTATAAACAAATGGAAATATGAATACACTAATAAACTATTGTGGAATATAGTAAAAAAAAACTTCATTGTATTACATACATAATACTTGTAAAAAAACAATAATTGAAAAACAAAATGTTAAAAATGTTTCTTCTTTCTAATGCATGAAATATTTTTTTTTTTTTTTTTAATATTTGTGTTTAAATTCTCATATTATATCAGTACCAGAAGTGCTAACTCTGAAGTTTTCAGTCGAAAGATCATCCTGGACTTGATTTTCAACTCTGATCAGGTTATTTCCGTGGTATGCCTCCAGTATTCAACAAAAAAAGAACTTAGAAGTCTCATACATATTTATCTAGTTTTCGTATAATTAGTGATCGACACAACAGTAAACATATATACAACAATGGGAGTTTGAAGATGGACTACTGTACTGCCATCTATGATGAGCTTTCAGTTTTTAACCTCATTCCGTCTGTATCCTGATTTACTCCCTTCGAAATTCGGAATCGATATTTCGAAACGGACTTCCGTATGTATGTGGGCGGCCTAAAGGGTGGACATGGAATGGAACTAGAACTCACAGCAGTAAATGTAGCCCAAACCCTAAACACGATAGTGTGAACTAAACCTATTCTTTGGGATTTTTTAATGTTATCAGATACCAAGTAGCTGCTCAAGTTGGTTTATGAGAATAATTTAACATTGTTAGTTTGAAAATGCTTGGCATCTATTATCATTAAAAAATCCCAAAGAACAAATTCATACTAAGGTCCAAACCTTGTTTGTATAGAAACTGTCGAAGAGACCAACGAGAATGTAGGTGAAAGCAAATTATAGCATAGAGTAAAAAAAAATGTGACGTAACAATACAAATGGAGGTGTTTACGTGAAAATGCAAATTTTTGATTTTACCATATAATTTCTTTCAATTTGTTTGATTGTTAGCGTAACTTCAATTAAAATTGACATCATCATAGTGAAAGACTTTCAAGTTATAGAATTTCTAAAAGAAGATTTGTGTGAAATAATTTGGGAGATGATATTATTTTAGTGTGACACGAAATGTAACGATGAATTTATTGATTTTTGATGAATCATCTTTGAGAATTAGACAGTTTTTGTACGACTATAGAAGTTGTGAAATTTAACAATAAATTGTGTAACGCAAGAAACCACATTGCATTTACTACCGAAAGGTTTCCCGTGTTACACAACTTTCCATCTTGCCTTACAAGTTACAGTATTCATAGCATGAATTTCAGTTTTTATACCATGTAAAATTTAATTTAATAGCTTGTTAAATTTATGGACAGAATGTAACGTTTAAGTAATTAAAAATACGTTTGAAATTCTCAAATTCTGTATTAATTTTATGTTAGCATAAATTGACCTGATGTTGAACTTGCAAATTATTATTTCATGCTATGAATACTGTTATATTCAATAAACGAATTATTCTTAATATCTACATGTTTGCTAAAACAAACATGTTTATATTAAGAATCAAAAGTAACCACAGGCTTGTATTGTGTATTTCAAAAACTTGTAAAAATTGTTTTGGTGTAATAATTGTGTATTTCACTAATTAGCACAATTTTTTCTAGCTAGCACATAGACATTATGATTTGAAGTCCATAACAAGTAAATAGTCATGGACGGAAGTGTTAAGTGACACATTGATCACAGGACTTGTGACTGGACAATATAATATGATGGACAATATAAAATGAGATGAGAGGTCAACAATCAACATGAAAAGTATTGACGACTGAGTAATGTTGGACCTGATGATAGTGGCAGGGTGGAAATGTAATCAAAGATATAGTTAACAATACTTATGTCTAGATGCGCAAGCAGTCAACTTCATGAGGGTTGTGAAATGTCCTTCTTACACTCTTTGTCATAACAATACTCAGGGTCTTTGAACAACTTTCATGAAAGTGACACAAGGCTCATGCTTTTAATACACACATGTATTTTTTATATATCCAATCTACTTCAAACCCTTTTTATTGAATGTTGGCTTCAGTAGTTCTAGTAAAATTTGTTGAGATTAATAATGATATTGTATCTTTACAGATAAGTGGTGCTGTTGTTACAGAATTTATAAAGTGCTCATTAAATCATTAGGAATTGAAATGGCTGACAGTTACAGCAGACATTCTCAAAGCAAATCAACAAGATATCAACAAAAAGACAAAGATATTGTGATGAAATCAAAATCTAGGAGATCTAAATATTCTGATCATAAATATCACCATGTGGAGTCAAAAACACCTCCATTACCCACCAGAAATACCTCCACATTGGAAGAATTGTTACAAAAAAGGGAATCTCTTAAACTGGAACTAAAAAACATTGTAAAACATTCTGACACTTCAGCAACTAAAGAAAGTAAAAAACGTAGGCATTCCAAAGAAGACTATGCTTATGAAATAATTAGTAATAAACAAAGCTACAAGGAGAATGAGACTAAACCCAAAATAAATTCTATAGGAAAATCTATTCATGAATCTTCACCAGAACTAGACCATACACAAGCAGATTCAGAAGATGAGGAAAGTATTATTGAGCTAAGAAGGCAACAACGTAAACAACTGATAGAAAAGTTCAAGGTTTCCCATGATAAAAGCAGTGGAAGCAATGAATCAAACAATAAGAATACTTGTTCTGAATCTAAAAGCAACAAAAATGTTAAAGATAACCAGGTTGACCAAAATATTTCAAAACAAATGACAGACATGTTTTCAGAAAAAGATGAGTTTGATTCTAACAAAAGTACATCAAATAATGTAACTCATAACAACAACGAAGCTAATTTAAATTTAACTGACAATTGGGATGATCCAGATGGATACTACAATATATGTATTGGAGAAGTTATCAACAATAGATACACCATTAAAAGTATTTTAGGACAAGGAGTGTTTGCTAATGTTGTTCGAGCTCAAGATAACATTGAGGGAAATGATTATGTGGCCATTAAAATAATTAGAAACAATGAATTAATGTATAAAACAAGTCTAAAGGAGATAGCCATTTTAAAAGAAATAAGGCAAGCTGACCCCGACAACAAATATCATTGTGTTCAGTTCTTTGGCCAATTTATGCACAAAGGACACCTTTGTCTTTTACTAGAATCTCTGCACATGGATTTAAGAGGGGTCATTAAAAAGTATGGCAAAAATCATGGTATCAACATAAAAGCCTTAATGAGTTACAGCCGACAGTTACTTCTGGCATTAAGGCTTCTCAAGAAACTTGGAATTATTCATGCTGATATAAAACCTGATAATATTTTGGTGAATGAAAAGAAAAATGTCTTAAAGTTGTGTGATTTTGGTTCAGCATCAAAAAGTGATGACAATGAGCCTACCCCTTATCTAGTTTCAAGGTTTTACAGAGCACCCGAAATCATTCTTGGCGTGCCATACAAACATGGCGTCGATGTATGGTCAGCAGCATGTACCATTTTTGAAATGGCTACTGGGAAAATTATGTTTACGGGAAGTTCCAATAATAAAATGTTAAAATGTTTTATGGATTTAAAAGGAAAATTCTCTAGCAAACTCGTAAGACGCGGTAAATTCAAAGATCAGCATTTTAATTACATTAATAACTTCCTTCTTCATAAAAAAGATGAATTTACTGGCAGAGAAAAAGTTGTTGAAATAAGCAACATTAATATTAGTCGAGATTTACTTTATGAACTCAAAAAATCTTATAAGAATGTATTTGTGAATGAAGAAAGAAAAATAGCACAACTCAAAGACTTGCTTGATAAGATGACAATGCTAGATTCTAGTCAAAGAGTGTCGGTGACTGATTGCCTAAAGCATTCTTTCATTTTAGAGGAATTAGAGAAAGATGCAAGTAAAAAATAATAAAGCTTTTTATTTTGTTACAATAAGATAAAGTTTAATAAAAACAATTTTTCAATAAAAGTATTTACTTTATTAACTTCTAAGAGACAAAAACAACAAAAATATATGCCATCAACCAAAATATCACTTAAGATTTTCATATAAATATGGACTATCACAATTTAAAAGGAAAAATTGACTTTGTCATCAATGGCAATAAAACTGCTGTAGTGAATTGACATGACCACTTCAGACCTCCGTTTATTCCGAGAGTATTTTATAATCACAAAACCAAAATGAGTACATGGATCAGATAATTTTAGTTTGATTTCAAATAAATAGGCTTACTATTTACAGCATTTTATTGAAGTGATTCTGTATGAAAATGATCAGTATTTACTTTCCAGTTATAATATTGCATAGTGTTTTTAAATATAATAAAATTTATTTAGAGGTGGGAAACGTAAATAATGTCGGTAACGAAATTGGAGTTGGCAAATAGTACTTACATATTTATGTAGTCAAAATTTTATGTTAGATGATTGTTACAAAACATAAAATTATAAATATCAATTAGATCACCACTTAAGACATACTTATAAATTACAATAGAGCCTTCTTTAAAACTATAAAAAAAACATTGCTTACTTTGCAAACATTGCTTGCTTTTCCATTTTTCGCAATTGTGTTACTCCATTTAAAAAAATATAATAACAAAAGTAAGTAGATAATATTATAATGCATCACAGTACAATAACCTATAAACAAACCAATTAGTATGTGTTACTAGCAAAGTCTGCAGTGTGAGCAAAGGTGACCATGAGTCTGACCGCCTAGACTTGACCCTTCGTGAAAAGTACGGCATTCGCAAGAAGCATGCAGTCTGTATTTTGAGTTATTTTTACTTTTGGCAATATTAAGGCGAAAGCGCCAGGGTAGCCCGCGAAATTCAATTTTTTTTAGGTTTTTTGCAATTTGCTGGTCAGTATTAAGTTGTACGTTGATTAATATACGATTCGCGGACGTAACAAATATGTATTTACAGAATTATAATCATTAAAGTCATCAACACAACTCTCTAAGACCACGTAAGTCCAAAGAATAACTGTTTCATGAAATCATCATTCTTTGGACTTACGTGGTCTTGGAGAGTTGTGTTGATGACTTTAATGATTATAATTCTGTAAATACATATTTGTTACGGCCGCGAATCATATTTTGATCGTACATCGATCAAAATATGATTCGCTTATACTGACCAGCAAATTGCAAAAACGTAAGAAAATTTGAATTTCGCGGGCTACCTTAGCACTTCCCCTTAATGTGACAAATTGTCAAGCGCGCGTTAACTGTTGCGATTGGTTGAATGATTTATCAACAGCCAATCGCAGCAGTTAACGTGCGCTTAACAACTTGTTACATTGATTTTGAGAAAAATTACGGTCCAGAAACTGGCCCTTAAAATATGGCCTGACCAAGATTATGTCTGGACTTTAAAAGAGACTGTGTCCTCTGAGTTTTTTTCGGCCTTTCTTCTCAGAGTAGTCAGATAGGAAACGCCGAACTCAACTAGCTTATTTTTTTTATATATTTTTTTAATATGACGTGTAAAAGTGATTCCGATAGCCTATTTACAGAATAAACAATTTCATTTCATTCCTTAAATTGATACACAGGGTCTAAAAAAGACCCATCTGTGGTGATGGGTCTTTTTACACCCTGTGTATAGCCAAAATTTGCGCGATGCCAATTCGGTATTAAACACAATGACATGACGAATGTGTGACTCGGCTTTGCTAAGTCTTAAAACACCCGTTATTATATTATTTTGAATTGAAAGGGTAACTAATTCATTTAAAATTTATCCCAAAAAATCCTACAACTTACAGACTTTGCCCGTACCATAACAATCACACTTAGAACAACTTATATCTTACAGTAAAGCATCTGTAGCACATTTTACAGAATAAAAGAGATATAATTATCAAGTTCCCTAATACTTGTAGTATGAATACTGTAGCAATGAGTAATGGCCTAATTAAGTGCAGTTATCATTACAGTTCATTTAAAACTAAGTACAGCCAAACACTGAAATTAATAAATGAACACTAGATTCCAATAATGATTGCTTTATACTGATAAGTTATTTATTTATTTCATTTCAGATATGTTCAGTTTAATGAGATATACTTACTATAATAATAAACGATATGGTCAAAAAAAGTAAAATTGGTTTTACCTATACATACTCAACTTAAACCAATCAGTCGATTAAATACTTCTCATGTATGTTCTCATGTGTGCATTTTGATATAGTCATAACCATTATGTACAATTACAAGTGCTACAGAATAATTTACAATTAATAATATTGGAGGATTTGTGAATAAATCTTTGCCAAGCTGCCGCATACAACTTTTAAAATTCTGTTCTTGCAATATCGAAAAACTGAACAAGGCAACTAAATATAAAATCACAAGACAAGTCACTACTGTCACAGTAACTTTTATAATAAATCTACAATTTAACCACTATCATATAATCTACTGTCAAAATCTTATGGATGGAGCCATTACACAATGAATTAGGTAGTATAGTTAGCAGAAATGGGATGAAATGCAGTCTCAATTAATTCGATTTGATCACTGGCTTTAGTTATCACAAAATTAATGGTACGCAGACGACATAAATGTGTTGGTAAATATAAAAGAGTTCCCTATGAGATTCTTTAAAGTAGAAAATAATAACGACTAACTATGTATTAAACCTCTCTTTAGTTTTCTATCGTAACGCGACTCTAATCATATAGTTAATGTTTTTTCTTTGGATGTGTGGAATTGGATAACACAATGACGAGCTTTTTATAGTGTCGTAATTGTTGTTATGTTGAGGGCATGTTTTGACTCTGAAAGCCCGAGTTTGGAGCGCCGATCTCTATAGACTGACCGGACGCTATCGAGTCGGGGCTCTGCAGCGATGCGCTGTACACTGGATTCATGGGAGTAGTCCCACCGGCCTCGAACAATGTGCTGTCGTATACACTGTTGCTCTGCTGGAAAATACAAACATTTGAGGTACAACTAGAAATTGGTTCAAAAGTAGGTTCAAATTTATCACAATCAGTAAGTCGGTCCCTATCGCCGGTAGGCTCATCCTGTGTGATATAGCATAATATATAGCCAAGGAATTCTTGTGATTATGATTACACTTGGATGTAACAAATTGATTTTGTAAAAAGATTAATAAAGAGTGAAAAATACTTTTTTTAAAGAGATGACAGCTTCACTCGCAATGATGTGTATGAGCGAGACGCAAATATGAGGAATAACTTTTGGATATTAATATTACCTGATAAATGTAATCAGAATCTGTTTTCAGTGAGCTGAAGCTCTGCTGGTGCGGCAAAGAAACCTGATCTTCGTCCATCGGCTCGTCCATTTGAGCCTTGTACGAGAACATGATGCTTGGTTGAGATACACTGAAACCACAAAATTGATAAATGTTTAGTTTTGTAATTCTGGTATCTACGTTCAACCGCACGTCAGTAGTAACACTTGAACTACAATCAACCTTACTGCTACGAAATAAAGGCGCTGTCAAAGACATATTGTTACATACCAATTACCATGGACGTGTGGTTGACTGTACTCACAATAAGTTACAAGTTTCATGATTTTAAAGTTGATGGAGTAAACAAGCTGCTTCTATAAATGGAAAATGACGTTAACTAAGTATTAAATGCGTCATCTCATAGGTACCTGTAGCGTTTTATGTGAGCCAAATTGATAGTAGGCTCCATTTGCAAAACAAGACTATTGATCTATTGAGTCTCATGTAATTTATATTTTGATTGAAGTTATTGATTTTGGCATGTATTTTTTTTCCACACCCTATATATTCCTCCTTCATTTCAAACACACTCGCATTTACACACAAATCTCTAAAAAAAAAAAAAAATTTCGTGCGGGAATCGAACCTGCGATCTGAAGCGAATCACTGAAATCTGTCCAATAAATTGCTGCCGACATCATTTATATCATTGAAAATATCAATCTTTCTACGAGACTGGGCGTATCATGCGCCCCGAAGGAGCTGGCTAATTGCGAGACAGGATTGTACCAGGTACAATCTTGAATAGTAATAACAATATTGCGTTTTTATACTCCTGTTCTATGACAAAATAGGATAGATAGTACTCACCTGAAAAATTCGCTCAGGAATGTGTGATAGACGAGGGGAGTGTAAAGTGAGAAGTAGAGCCAAGTGGTGACATCAACGACACACAGGCCGGACTGCATGTTGCCCCAGGCCAGGAGCCCGGCGCCGACGGCCTGCGTCGTGTCCAACAGTGCCAGTAGCAACACGTATAGGTAAAATGATAGTTTAGCTACAACAAAGCAGGTTTGAAGTGTTAATTTTTTGGTGGTCCTAGCCCTGGCTAGTGATACAGTTTAAGGCCGCTTCCCACGGCGTGTGATATCACAAGTCACGCCGCACCGAGCCAATTTGTACGTGCGAGCACGAGGTACAGGGGGTCTACTCCCTAAGCGTAATCCGAAGTTACGGGCGATTCGTGCTCCCTCTCACTTACGGTGTGTCCATAAGTGAAACGGAGTACGAAGAGCCCGTAATTTCGGCCGAAACTATGGATGTCGCTTAAGGAGTAGACCCCCTGTGCCCACTGACGACACCGGCCACCGCGCCTCGACTCCTCGAGTTACACTCTTCCCACGACGCTTAGGCGCGACTTGAGATATTATATGCTGTGGGAAGCCAGCTTTAGAATAAAACATAACTAGAAATACGAGGAAAATGTATACTTAATTTTATTTATGCAGCACATTTAATCGACGTTCGCACGGACGTAATAAAATTGCGGCGGGATTTTTTCGTACATTGGATTTTCAACGCTCTGATTAGCACCGAGAGTTGAAATCCAACAGTATGTTTTTTCGACGCGCTGGGATAAACTGTTGAATTCTCAACACTCGGCTTAACACCGAGAGTTGCTAATCCATTACGGGATATTATTCCGCCGCGATTTTATTACATCCGTGCGAACTTCGGCTTACTGAATTGAAGTGCATTTATTTCAACTGGTTTTTACCAGATTACACAAGTATATTGAATTGGTAAAAGGTTGGTAAAAGCCCAAAAGTCTGATAACCAGTCTTACAAAGGGGTAAGTACTGTATTACCCAGTACCCAAAGAACATTCTCTGGCTAGCTTTTCCATAAATTAATACAATATCTCTTACGCTCTTTTTCCCTTACTCTGCAAGACACGTTATAAGCGTTCGAAGCCATACATAAATCACACACGGAGTTTAACTGTGCATAAATTTAATAATGGCAGGTTTAAATACTATCTGAATGTGCTTACAACCAATTTTCATAGTAACAATATGTTTTACTAGTCCCCGACAGTTCCAGAAAAGTCTGAATTAAATGTGTAACATAATATCAAAATCATTGAGGGATCAACTTGCTTGGTCAGACAACCAGTAACAAAGACTGAATTGATTAGTGTTAGTAATTTTCTTCCAGTATTTTTATTTCTTATAAGTTGACCCGACAGACATTGCATTGTCTTGTCGAAATTGCATATAATTCATACAAGTTTCGTAGAAAAGGCACTTTAAATTTTAATATTTTCCAGGCAACTTAACCAATTATTCTTTCCCTAAAAACCTAATTCAGACCATTACGATAATTTAAAAACAAAAATAGCCAAATTGGGCCAACCATTCTAAAGCGATGCATTTCTGAGTACAACTCATTAACAACAACAAAATAATGTTGTGTATATTTTGAATTGGTTACTAAGACATTACAGATACATGTCCAATAATAAACAATACTATCTGGTCTCAGTATTCTCAATATTAACTATAAATTACTGTGTCATAATTTATTGTCTATTAACTAATAAACAATGATAACAGAAAGAGGATTTAATTCTCATTATTACCATGCTATCAAAATGCTATAAGTGTAATTACAAGCAATTTGATACAGGAATAAAACAATTAAGTACATCTTATGTAGTAATTACGATTGATAAGATTCTTATTCTCTAATGTTTGTAATGAGTTATTCCTACAATATCTTTATATTAATATAAAAAAAATTCATTGTTATTAGTCTAAATGATTGTTTGTTTTATTTAATGATTATTCATTCATTAAATAAGTAATTAATTTGACTGTGATGAAATGATGATACCAAGAGAAAACTTTTTTTAATAATTCACAATACTTACTTGGTAAAGCAAGATATTCCCGCAATGGAATCCAGGGCAATAGTAATATTAAGAAGTAAATGAGAGCGAAGACTAAAGAAGATGTAAACCAAAACAGCATCCCTCCATGTCCAAAAAGATCATAATCTCTGGTGTCAACATGAAACATGTCATCTGGCATGACTATCTCAAGGGTGCCTTGCGTGACGGTGAAAGCAAGGGATAAGAGTGACGTTGCCAATAACACATATCGAATACTGCTGCGACTGTCCAAATGCCCTGGAATATAAATACAACAATATAAAACATTTAATTAAGTCATTTTATGTTGGGTTATTTGAATACTCACTATTAAAAACTTGCCAGCATTAACAATGTATTTGAAGTTTCACAACAAGGACCTTTGAATCTTAATAAACAGCTAAAGTTTGTCTGCATGACAATGGACTAATGGTGATGGAAATAAGAACAAAATTCTTCAAACCCTCCCCAGTATTTACGTTCTAGAAATATGTAAATTTATCCGTAAGCATCAAGAGTTCTACACAAAACACGAAGATACCCAATAGGCTAAATATACCAACATCCAAGCTAAAAATGTATTCTACAAGTCCTTACGTAATGTCTATAAAAATATATAACCAACTACCTGAAATAATAAAGCAAGAAGAAAAGTTAAACATATTTATAAAAAAAAAACCTTAAAAATCACTCATAAACAAATGCTATTACTCCTTAGATGAAGATTTAAATGATAAACATAAATAATAGTAGTAGTAGAATTAATAATATAAAGATCATAATCACGCAATCTATAGATAAAGTATGTTTAAAATATATTAATGATATGATAATCATTAATAAATAATATAATATCATTATAATAATCAATCAATAATTCTAACAAAAATAATTAAATAAAATAGCAATAATAATAAATTAAATAATATGTTTTAATATTTAAAAATATAAATTATATGTATTTAAATGAAATAAAGGACATAATAATTAAATAATATACCAAAATAATTATTCAAAGGGAAACCATTTATTTATAGGAATAAACACAATTATTATACATATATACAGGTATATAAAGATAATCTAAAATATTTAAGTACTTTGCAGATAAAACATAAATAATAGTTAAGCGAAATGTTAGTATCTTATTTGCGATCTCCTGACTTTGATTATATGTAAGTTAAAACTTGTTCCCACACTAACAATTTAATGATCTTCTAAAACAAGACTTCAACCCTTTTTGATGTGCCCTACAGGGTCCATAATGATCTAAATTACATAGTTACCACCTAAGTACACATTATGGTAAAGCAATAAAGATATTGAGTCATATAAGCAAAAAATATGAAGGTCAAACTTACCAAAAGCCAAACCAAAAATGACAACACTCATTTCTGTGGCCAGCAGGAAAAATCTGACCATGACCCATAACACCTTATCCACCAGTCCACCAAGTGGCATTGCCGCATTCACTGTCATGGACACAGCACATCGCACGAGGCTTATAATCACATTGCCCCATACCAATGTGTAGAACGTCAAGAATATAGGGCTGCTAGTAGCGCGTAATTTCAACTGAGCTTTATTAAATCTTACCACTAAGAAAAGCACAAACAATGCGTTTGGTATCAAAATAATTAAATCCCAAATACGGACCCTGCGAAAGAACAACAAAGTGAGCACAAAAACATACGTAAAAAATACCAAGGACGTAGAACATTTACGTACCTGGAATTATTTATCTCGTAGTATAAAACATATTTACAAAAGGTGTCCTCCGTAACAGGAGGTAAATCTGTACCGTTCATCTTCATAATTATCTACTGTTTTGCCATTTAGTTTGTTACGAAAGCGTCTTGAGACCGTGGCAGCATTGCTCCAATACTCAAGTTATTGGAATAGGCCACCGTTACGTCAACTTAGTCCTATCATTATAAACATACACTCTTTGATTCTGCACTAGTAGTTCTCTAGCTTTCTAATTCAATTTGCAATGACGACACTAATAAAATGATTACACCACGAGATAAGTATTGTGTAAAATAATTTATTCCTTATTTCATTCATTCGCTTCGCTTCTTCGCTTTAATAACTTGACATTGACAATTGACTTTTCTGTTCTGACTTTTTCATTAAATTGACACTATTGACAGAACCGTCATTCTGAGTCTAGAGCTGTGCTCTTAGAGAACACAGAATACTGTCGGAGTATAACCTCAATTTTATTGTATAATTATGCCACCTTTTGACTACTGACGTTAGCAATATTCTTTTATTACTGTGTGTCACTTGAATAAAAAAATATTTATGTTGAATATAATAAAAGCCAATAAAGTAAACCTAGTTATTTAATATCAATTACTCCATTACTTGCTCCAACAAAGGTTATGGGCCACTAATAAAAGGAGTAAGTATTACACATATAAAAATATGATAAATACAAATAATTTTCTTTTGCTAATATTAAAGGGCGAAAATTACCCAAATTGGAAATTTAGAGTAAAATAACTATTAGCAGAAAAACAGGTATTAACAATTTTAGATTATGATGATACAGATATTTCCAAAGATGAAAAATTAAAAGTATCTAATGCTCCTTTTTATTTTTGTTAATGTTTGTTCCTTTTTTCTTATGTCTATCCTTTTTTATTATGTTTTGTATTTCCTGTGCGTGTCCCAAATAAAATATTTTTCTTTCTTTCTTTCTTTCAAAAGCAAAATCAATAATTATTCAATGTATAACAGACAAACATTTATAGATAATTCAAAAATGCACAATTGCAAAATAAATGTTCAAAAAATTAGACAGCGTATTTCAACGCAAAAGTGTTTTTACAAAGATTACACTGAAGAAGAAATGACTAAGTCTTAAATTAACGAACGATACGTTAGATGAACACTTTAAAAAAAATTATAATATTATATTCGAAATAGAAAACATAGATAAGAAGTTAGATGATTCGAACAAAATCTGTCATTTATGTAGTCCTTAAATGAAGATTACGAACACGTAATTACAGCAATTGAACTCAGCACAGATATAACATTAGAGTTCGTAAAATCACGATTACTTGATGAAGAATAAAAAATAAGCGTCCTACATATGAGTCTCACTCACAACAAATATTTAAAGCGTCAGGCTCAGGAATAAACTATAATAATAACAACACAAGATCCAGACGTCCTTTTAAAGGAAGAGGAAATATAACTTGAAAAAGAGGATATTACAGAAGAGGAATGAAAGAAAATTGTAATGGTTTTATAGCTCTGACTGCATCAGCTATTAATGAAAACAAATTCGTACTAGATAGCGGCGCTAATAACCATATAGTTACCGAAAAAGTAGAAAAATATATGACAAAAAATATAAAAAATAGATGAACCGATAACTGTTACTATAGCAGATGGTAAAGGATTAACAGCAAATAAAAAAGGAACAATAACAGGATATTGTAATAACATAAAAATAGACTCTGAAGCACTCATTGTGGAAAATATAACACATAACTTATTATCAGTAGATGAAATAACAAATAATGGCTACACAGTACTATTAAAAAATAATGCAGTAAGCATATCAAGAGAAAAAACATTTTTTTACAATTTTTTTTTTAAATACCAAATTTTTACACATTAGAAATTAACTTCATATCACAAAAAGATGAATCTGCAAATGTTACAAAAAAATAAAGAAGATGACTTATGGCACAGACATCTAGGTCATTTAAATCGAAAAGGTCTAAAAATACTTGGATTACCATTTTCAGAAAAAATATGTGAGAGTTGTATAGAAGGGAAAGTACACAAAGACCATTTCTATCCAATACAAGAGAAAGCAAAGAGATAGGAGATCTTCTACACTCAGATTGGTGTGGACCTATCCATCCAATGTCTATAAATGGCGAATACTATTTTAAAGTATTGGTAGATGATTATTCACATTTTTTAATAATATATCTATTGAAAATAAATATCAATGAAGCGGAACATAATATTTTGAAACATATACAGCTTATTAAATCTCAATTTGGATTAAAAATACAGAGATTAAAACTAGATAATGGTGGAGAATTTACATGAAAAAGATTTAAAGAATCATGTATTCAAAAAGGCATTACATTAGAATATACAAGCCCGTACACGCCACAACAAAATAGCACATTGGAAAGGATGAAGAGAACATAGACAAAGTTAGAGTCTAGTTTGCAGAAACGAAGTTACCTAAGGAATTATGGAGTGAATTCATTTGCGCATCAGTATATGAGCTCAACCGTAGTCCTACAAAAGCATTAAACGGTCAAACACCAGCTTCAATATGGTACGGTTATAATGACTTATCAAAACTAAAAGTTTATGGTTCTAAAGCATGGATTGTAACAATACCAAAACCAAGCAAGCTGCAAGCTACAACCAAGAGCCTAACGAATGATAATGGACGGCTACACTGGTTTAGGATATAAATTATGGGATCATGAAAGTAATAAAATTGAAACTTCAACAGATGTCATACTTGATGAATCAAAGACTATTTACCAACCCGAAAAACAGGGGGAGGTAGTAAACTGTCCCTATGAAAATTTAGCAATATTCAATGACGAAAACGAAGACAAATATAAAAACATATCGAAAAATATACAAGAAAGTAGACAAATAAGAAATAGTTTAAATGAACAAGATAATTCTGATGATCTGAATGAATCTAACTACATCACAGATGATGATGATGATGATGATACTGTACAAGATGGAGATGATAATAAAATAACTACAAGATCAGGCAGAACTGTAAATCAACCTAAACACATGAATGATTATCAACTTTACACTGCATCTTGTTTGATTACAACCGAAAATAAAGACCCAACTTCGTACAAAGAAGCTGCGAAAGATAAAGAATGGTTAGAAGATATAAGAAAAGAAATTAATTAATTTAAAAAATGGACACTTGGACAGAACCAATAGATTTACTCAGAGGAAAGAAAGCGTTAGACACAAAATGGATATTTAAGACAAAAGAAAACGGTTTAAAGAAAGCTCGACTAGTTGCTAGAGGATTTCAAGTACAAAAAGAAGACTATTTTAACACAAACTAAGCTAATTTTAACACAACTAATTCACATGTAGCTAGAATGAGCACAGTAAGAACTTATTTAACACAAGTGGTACAAAAAGATTACAAAATTTATCAAATGGACGTACTGACAGCATATGTAAATGGTTATTTAAAAGATGAAGTTTATATTAAAGTACCACAAGGAGTTAATGCAAATAGAAAGAAAGTATTGAAGTTAAATAAGTCCTAGATGCTGGAATGAAAGGTTAACATATTTTTTGGTAAAGTGTGGACTACAAAGATCAAAAAAATATTTTTGCCTATTCTTTAATAAAAATGTTTGGATATTGATTTTTGTTGATGACATTTTGGTCATGGGAAAGAAAGAAGAAACTAACAGAATAATGAAGTTATTACAGAAAGAATTTGATACCAAAAACTTAGGAGAGATAAAGAAATTTCTCGGAATGGAGATAGAAAGAAAAGAAGGAATGTTAAGAATAACACAGTCAAAACAAATAGAAAAAATGGTAACAACATTGAATATAACTGAATGCAAGGAAAAAGATACACCGATGGAGAAGGGATTAAACACTGTCATAACAGAAAAAAAAACTTTATTGTAATGTTTGTGCTAATTGCCATTTTTGTAATTTAATTAAGGTTTAAATACAGTTTTAAATATATTTTTTCGGAATTTGTGATTTAAATTTAGGTATCAGACCATCCTCTATGTTTTATAAAACAACAAACATGTTCTTCGTGTTTAATTTTGACAATAAACATACAACTATAATTTCTTCCCAAGGGTGTCGTAAAAGGCAACTAAGGGACTTACTAGAGAATGGGCAGCAACGTTCTCTATATAACACCATACTGCGATCGCCAACCCGCCTGCAAAGCATACCCCCCAAAAAATGACAAGCACCAAAAATAAATGGCCCCTAGTGCCCAGCGGCCCACCTTTTTTTTTTTTTTTTTGTGGGTGGGAAATCATCAAATAACTTCTCCCGCTCTGGGCGGAGCGGGAGAGCGTGTCAGACTCTTACTGACTAAAACCCACCCGTGTTCCTTCCGTTGCCCTGTTGCCGGGGGCCACGATCTCCCTCTCGGTTTTCTTCGCAACCCCGGCAGGCATTGGCCCTAGCGGACCCCGTCGATTCTGCTGACATCTCTTTGAGGCGCGCGTGGAACACAACGCGCCGTCGACCCGGGCCTGGTCCTTATCGGACGGTGAGCTACCCATTGCTCACCGCCCGCAAACCCGCGCTTACGGTGGCCGGAAATCGCCTCGCGATTCCCGACGCCCTGGGCGTCTCCTCTTGCGGCGGTTAGGGGCGTGAGGGCGCGAAATTTGCCTCTCCCTCACGCGCTCCGCCTCCTCCTTCGCGAGCATTACCGCTTCGCAGAAGGAGGTGACGGCCTCCCATTTCCTCTCGCTCCGTACCATGGCCTGAACCAGGGCCGGACGCGAGAGATCACCGCCGTCGATCGCCTCCACTAGGACACGGCGATGCTCCGCCCAAGCTGGGCAGACCTCCACCGTATGCTCCACCGTGTCCTCCGGGCGATCCACACAATGATGACACCCGGGCGTGTCCTCCCGCCTTATCCTGTGCAGGAACCTCCCGAAACAGCCGTGTCCGGTGAGGACCTGCGTCAGACGGAAGGTGAGGACGCCGTGGCGCCTCTCCAGCCACTCCTCAAAGAGGGGTCTTATCGCCGCAATTGTGGCGTGCCCAGCGCTGGGTTGCGACAATCGCACTCTCCATGACGCCATGAGATCCCGCCGGAGCTCTGTCCGCTGTGCCGCGATTTCTCGCGGCAGCGGAGTTAAGCCCCGGCGTTTCGCCTCCTCGCGCCACTCCCAGATGTGCGCGAGGACCTTTGCCTCCAGATCCCATGGCGGTAATCCGGCAAGGAGGCTCGCCGCCTCGCAGGAGACCGTGCGGTATCCTCGGGCCAGCCGGATGGCCATGACCCTCTGGGACGCGTTCAACCGGCGGGCTGGCCGCAGCCTTAGTGAACGCGCCCACACCGGTGCCCCGTAAAGGGCCATGGACCGCACGACCCCCTCGTAGAGCCTCCGGCAGGAGGCGTTTGGATCCCCTAGATTGGGCAGGAGCCGCTTCAACGCAGCCCCGGCCCGCTCCAGTCTGGGAGCCAAACGTCGGAAATGTTCGACGAAATTCCACCGGCTGTCGAGGACGAGTCCCAGATACTTCATCGTAGACTCGACGCTGATGTGAACCCCTCCCGCCATTACCTGTAGCGGGCAAGGTCACGGTGAGGCAAAGGGGTGCAAAGAATCCCCGGAAGAGATCCGGCTACCATATTCACCGGAAACTGGACCTGGCAACGTGGCAACATACAACATGCGTACACTCCGAACCGACGAGACGATGATCATCGAAGTCAATGAAGAATTGAGCAGGTTACGATGGGGTATAGTACAGTTAACTGAAGTCCGGACAGAGTGGGAGGACTCGATAATCCTCATATCCGGGAACTCGCTCTATTTCCGGGAGGGCGACCAGCAATCCCAAGGTGGTGTTGGGTTTATCGTCGATAAGTCCCTTGTGAGGATCGAGAGTGTGTCGACCAGGGTGGCGTACCTTATACTCAGAATCTCCACAAGGTGGACCGATGACCTTGTGAAGACCGCAGGAATCCGTTGTATGCGGGATGCACATTTCATCGCACCGTGGTGGTGCTTGGGGGAGGCCTATGTCCAGCAGTGAATGTCTTTCGGCTGAAATGATGATGACTAGATATGTGACTTACAGCCTTATGATCATAAAAGCTTATCTACACAATTTTTTGCTTTATGCTTTCCCATTACTCGGTAAAAACAAAAATAAATATTCTGCATAAAAATATTCAAGAATCAAATACGTTTTACCATAGTTGATCCGGGGATACCCTACGTATATTTTTTTTTTTAATTTGCCGCTCTTTTTCACTCGGCTTTCAGTAGACGACTCTATCCAATTTAATGCAGAGATAGGTTGTAACAGGTTAAACACGATATCTGTTACTGTTACAAAAGAATAACAGATCCAAATACCTGTTATTAAATAACAGCCTGTTACTTTAGTACGGACGATAAATACGTATTTAAATTTCAGTTGAATATCTTCATTATTTCTAATCGTTTTAAGTTTTTTCATAATGGTAACTGGTCAGTAACAGGTAACACGACCTAAATTAGAAGTCACTTTTTGTGTAAATATCATTTTTTGTAAGACCACCAACTGTATTTTTAGGGATAATAAATACTAAGTACTTCTCTTTTTGTAAGAGTAAGAAGTAAACATATTTCGAAGTAAATAATAGGTGTTTCTCTTTTTAGCAAGGGTCATTCTTGGTGAGGAAGAGAGAGAAATTCATAACCTTGCAATTTTACTCCTTTGTGTGAGTGTGTATGTAAGTAACAGCCGTAGACTCTTCAAGTAACAGTCTGTGTGGGGATTGTTCTATTGAATTAACAGTAACAGCCGCGGTAAAAGTCTTTGAGGGTCTGTTATTATGAAGTTCATATGGAACAAATCTAACTTAGAGAGATGTAAATGATTCTAATTATTATAATTCTGTAAATACTTAACACTTATAGTCACAAATTGCAAAAAACTTAAATTTGAATTTCACGGACTACAGCTGTGTATCCACCCTAAGTAAAACAGGATTATGTTTCTGTCGGATTATATTTATACAATAATTTTGTCGTCAATACGATTTTAAACTTTTTATTTGAAGTTGGCAGCACTGTTGTCAGCCCGCCTATGGATACAAGTAGTGCCAATAGTATCGATATATATCGTATCGATATTTTTTTTAAACTTAATTGATTTCAATACATTGAAAATAAAAACGATATATCGGTGATATTTTCTAAAAAAAAATGTTGTTTTATAGTTTGTTCCACAATTATAGATTACACGAAACGTTTTCTTTATTTATTGTTAAAAAAGTTCCATACAACACTAGACATAATTCACAGTTTGTATTCTAATACGTTACCGAATGCCAGTTGCGTTGAGTTTAGCATAAGAGGTCATTGAGATAGAAAAAACATGGAGGCGCCGCGATATTCTATACATAAATTTGCTTATACAAATATGGGTGAAATACGAACTAGAATGTGAAATATCGTGTTATTTCACTCTTTCTAATGTGGTAATCGTATTTGATAAAAGAGACAACAATATTTCAGTTGTTCCTCATAATGGCAACATTTTGTTGAGACGTAGTAACAGTTGTAGGTAAGTGCCATATCCGCCATAATATGCGACAAGTTCATGGTAGTTCTGCTGTCAAGTGGTTGTTTAATTTTTGTTTTATTGAGATTTGTGAGAAAATTACGAGGAGTTTTCCTTTAAAACTACATATATACGTTGGAAAACACCAATTCAACATGCCTGTGTGTTGTATTGTGAAGTGTGGTGCAAGAAAGAAGGAAAATCAACCTCAATTGTCTTTGCACACGTTAGTAGCCGGTTTTCATGCAATAGTACATAAAGTGATAAAGTTTCGATGAAAAAATTGCTAGGCGATCATTAAATACGGCTTAAATTTTAATATATGGGTTTATTTCCGTCCAAAAGACCTTTTTATTATTTAATAATTTCATTCGTTTGTTTACAATGATATGTCATGGTGGAATAGTGTTGTACCGTTGCCGTAATAGTTTCTGATACTAGTTCCTTCGCTGCGCTGAAATGATATTGCTAGGTCCGGCCCATGGTTTACAGCAAACTGTACTCTTTGGTTCATAGCACCGAGAGACCGTTCCACAGAGTTTTATGATGTGTATACGATTTTTTTGTTGAACTTTTTAAGATGAACAATACTGTAGAACATAAATTTTATTTAACTTTTATCATTTTCCGCGGCGCACGCTAATAAAGTTCCCAGTCCGCATGATTTTTTCCGACATCTTCAACAATAATCGTCAAATTTCAGCCAATTTACACAAAACCTTAATGAATTATACACTAAAACCTTCCGAATGAATCACTCTGTCCATTAGTGAAAATTGATTGAAAATCCGTTTAGTAGTTTTTGAGTTTTTCGCGTTCAGACAGACAGAAAAACAGACAGACGCGGCGGTGGACTTTGTTCTATAATATGTAAGGATTATGATAAAATTGTTAAAAATTTAATTCACTTATGCCCGTTTTTACCGACAGCTAAGTGACACTTAAATGAATACCTAAATAAAACTGCACTGTTGGATTTTCAACTCTCAGCGCTGAGTCTACCGTGTTGAAAATCCAACAGTGAACTTTTATTAGGGATTCATTTAAGTGTCACTTAGTGAAGGTGAAAACAGGCATAAGACTTGCATGCTCGCTCTATACTAAATATTTGGCTTTGTTTAAACGTTCACTTGCCAAACATAAGGTTTGTGTTACAAATATTTGTGAAAACTTTATTTGCTAAGTATTCTACTATATAAAAATAAGTCGGGTTTTTCTTCCTGACGCTATAACTCCAGAACGCACGAACCGATTTCCACGGTTTTGCATTCGTTGGAAAGGTCTCGGGCTCCGTGAGGTTTTAGGTAGGGTAGGGTAGGTAGGGTAGGTAGGGTAAGTAGGGTAGGTAGGGTAGGTAGGTAGGGTAGGTAGGGTAGGTAGGTAGGTAGGATAGGTAGGGTAGGTAGGGTAGGTAGTTAGGTGCGCCGTAAATAAGTTCTTAATGCTACCCGTGCGAAGCCGGGCCGAGCAGCTAGTAATTCTATAAATGAAATTATAATTATGCGGAAAATTGTTTGGGAAGTGATAAATTGTCAATACTCGTTTTTTTCTGTTACAACGGACTATTAGCTAATATTTTTTTAATACGATTCAACCGTGATATGTAGTAAGATTCGTAATACTATTACGTACTATTATCGATACTCGAAATAGTAACACTATGTTTCCCTGATTGACACAACCCTAGCATTGGCAGCCATTTTAAGAGACATTTCGAGTTGTAGGTATGCACCTTTTTTTTGTAGGTATTTCCAGTCCATACTTATTATATGTCTATGTAAGAGGTCCTCTTGCAACTTTTTTCCGAGCAAGTCACTGACAATAAAAATAAAAAGTCTACCTATTACGGCTCTGAATCCCAGCGGATTTAGTTAGTGGCGTCAACGGTCTTGCTATTGGAAATATATCGTATTTGATATATTTTCGATACTTGATATTTTAAATCGATATGTTGACATAATAAATATTGAACAACAAATATCGATATATCGATATTTTTTCCGCAAGCATAAGCCGCTGTCTGATATTGCTGTCACTTATGTCACCATCATCACTTTTTAGTGTCAAACAAATGAAAATGATGAAAAATGTTTCTCTTTCTGTAATAAAAATTTAACACTTAATCTTCCAGTTTCTTAGGTAAATTAAAATCGAAGAATTATAATTTATACAATAAAATAATAATAAGTCTGTTGGATTTTGTACTGACTGCATCGTTTCTGTTAAAACTTGTAAGTGTTTATGTAATACGCCTTGTGATTTAAAACTGAAAATTTAAGAAGAAAATGTCGAATACATACAGATTTATGTGGAGCCAAATTTCTCGAGTATCCAGAAGTTTTAGAACCATGCAAAATATGTCAGATCATGTTTCTAACATTCGTAAGACGACAAAACCATATATACTGGGATTTACAATATTTACTTGGCTCGGGTTCGATAAAAAATTGAGTGCAGAAGATGAACTTATTCATACCATAAAGCATTGCGTATTATTTATCCAAAATAATGAATTTGAAAAGGCGGAACAGTTACTTCATGTAGCATTGAGACAAGCTCAGCAAATTCATCATCAAATTGGTACTACTTACATTTATGACGTCATGGCAAATTTAGCACTTCAGAGGGAACAGTTGGACAAAGCAAAGCAGTTATTTGTTGCAGTAACACAAAGGATTATGGCAGATGGTGTTGTAGAAGATGATCCTAAAGTGGTACATCTCAGTGTTAAATTAGCTCGAGTCTGTCAGCTGCAGAAGGACTATACTACTGCACAGATAGGATTTGACTGGTGTTTAGAGAAATTACAGAAATTATTAGAAAGAGATCCATCAGATAATACAAAACAACTCCTAGCCTTGGCTGAAGACTGGTATGGAAGGCTGCTTCTAGATGTTGATAGATGTGAAGAGGGCCTAAACCTCTTGAAGAGTTCCTTAGACAGGATGAAAGAAGTGCCAGACATAGAAAAAGAACATTTAGTAGTTCAATTGAATGATATAGGCACTGTGTGTGATCGCCTTGGTCAGACAGAGGAGAGTATACACTATTTCAATGAAGCTATTGGACTAGCTAATTCTCTGGAGATGGAAGACTTGGGAACCATGTATGTGAATCTGGGGAGGGCCTACCTGAAAACAAAACTATTTGATGCAGCAAGAAAGTCTTGTGGTCACGCTTGGAAACTAGGAGTAATGTCAAAAAATCAGGAAGTGAAACAAGAAGCTGAATTATGTATCAAGCAAATAAACAGCCTTATATAGACAATCTTTTATTTAAGAAAAATAGTGTTGGCATGTTTTACTTATGATATTAATGTATATTGAAGAAAGTGAACTAAAGTAATAAATCTCTACATGTCCACACCCTGTGGCAATAATTTGTGGCACAAAATTAATACAGTATTTTTTTTTACTTGAGGTCATACATTGCCAACTTGAAATTGTTACAAAGTATATAATGTAAACCTTATACTATTCTATTTATACAGCACTTTCTTTTGTGACACTGAAAGGTTCTGATACAACTTCTGTTTTGGTGTCTGCAACAAGCACATCTTTAACAGGACGGTCATTGGCTGTAGTAACAGTTTTTTCAATCTTACGAACAACATCCTGTAAACAAACATCATTGTCATTAATAAAACAAACAGGCTTAGGAAAGAACTTTCCCGAGAATTGCATTTCAAAGAATGAGAAACATAGCTGTGTTACCATTCTTTGTTTGGTTCTGATTCAAAAATCAATGCTGACAGCATAATACCAAGAATGTTAAATAAAAATGAACAGGTTAAAATAAATTATAATACAAACATACAATCTTGCTCATTTTTCATAAATAATATAACAAGATCAAGTTTGTAATTTTTAATGTTTAAATAATTATTATTTCTCAGTTTATCTGCAAAACTCAACATCATTATAAAAATTGTAGTCATGTTGTCTACTAACTGACGAAAATTTTAATTAAGTAAATTTTGTATATTATTATGTTTGCATTAATTATAACTCAATGGATATTATAATTGTCTGTACCACCTGTGTTTACACAACTGCACAAAAATAAGGTAGTAATTAGTATCTCATAATAAGGAATAATAGGTATTTATTGTTGTGAGTTTATGTAAGTATGTATGAATTTATTGTTCCTGATAATGAAATGTGGTTTATTAATTCATTGGTGTACATTCTTACCATGCCTTCCAAGATTTTTCCAAAGACTACGTGTCTGCCGTCGAGCCAGGGTGTCTTGGTGGTGGTGATGAAGAACTGGGAGCCATTGGTGTCTTTGCCAGCGTTGGCCATGGACAGCCAGCCAGCGCCATAGTGGCGCAGCTTGAAGTTCTCGTCTTCGAAGCGTTCGCCGTAAATGCTGCGTCCTGTGGTTAAAATTACGTTCAATTAGTTATTCAATAACAAAATTGTTATTAAGCAAGGGATAAAATAAATTTTTGTACTTATATGTTATTAAGCATGACATTTATCTTTTTAAACAAGATAAATTCAGGAACAGATAAAGATAAGGTTACATGGTACAAGTACTCTCTTATCAGATACAAATAACTTGTGAATGACATTTATATGATTTCCTATGTACATATTATATGTAAAGCATGTAACTTTCTTGAGTGTATAAATTTGTTACCATAAACTGTAACTGCCAATTAGAAAGGTGAACAGAAAACTAATTGGAAGTTTATCAATTCAATTTTTATGGACATTGGCTACATAACACATGACTTGTACAATGGCCAATGCCTTGTTTTTTAATGCCTATTGTTTTTTTTTTTTTTTTTTCAGAATGTTCTGTAACAGAATTCTTCATTTCAAACAACGCAATGTAAACTGTGCAATAGCCATTATTTAAAGGGTATTACTCTACTGTGTTACTTACCACCAGTGCCATCGCCCTTAGTAAAGTCTCCTCCTTGGATCATGAAGTTCTCAATAACTCTGTGGAACTTGCTGCCCTTGTAGCCTTCACCGACATTTTTCTGTGCCAACTGGAAGAAGTTTTCGGCAGTCTTGGGGACAGTCTTTCCAAATAATCCAATGACAATGGTGCCAATATCTTCTTCACCCAGCTTCATCACAAAGCTGACCTAAAGGATAAAATATTAAAACGGTATTTAAGATAATTATATCGAAAAAATGCTCTCATGTTTTGAGCATCTTTAGTGATACCTAACTAGTCTAACAAAGTATTAAAAAAGATACATGATGAGTAACGAGAGTAACAATTATACAGGACAAGTTTTTACCCGACTACGCCATATGCAAAGGCGGGAGTCACACGTAATCTGTACGATTTAACATTTTTATTAGTAAAAATACCAGCTGCTGCTCGCGGCTTCACCCGCGTGGACCCTATAATTTTTTAAAATAATAGTAGCCTAAGGAAACATCAGCTAACGGCCAGTGCAAGTCCTGTCATAATCGATCCAGCCATTTCGGAGATTAACCGGAACAAACAGACAGACAAAAAAAAGTGGTGGCACTCCGGGAGTGCCGACAGAAGTGAAAACTTGAACAAGATCGCCTTGGTGGAAGAAAAGTTCTTGTATAGAACATTGGTCCGTAACCTTATCTAAATAAAGAGCACAATCGCGTTTACAAAAATGAAGTGTCGACATGGTGTCGCGAAATCAATGGTTTAGTCCCATCTCAAAAATGCCCAACGCGCCTAAAGAAGTTTTCACTTCAATTAATTCTATTTGCCAGTGAAAGTCCTGTCAAAATCGATCCAGGCGTTTCGGAGATTAGACGGAACAAACAATCAGACATTTTTTTTAAATTTATATGTATTTAATGTACTTTCATAAGCATTTAAGTAGTAAAAAGCTGTTATTTTGACATTACAAAAAGACACTTCAATTTGATGTATTTGTAAGTATGTAGCTTTAGACTAGCGACCCGTCCCTACTGCGCACGAGTTTTACGACTTGACAAAACATCGAGATTTATTTTTATATGTAGGTAAGTATGTTTAGAATTAATGTAATATACACATAAATCGTCCAGCATAAATTCTCTAAATGATGGTGAAAACCGCATCAATATCTGTTGCGTAGATTAGAAGAACAACGCGGTCGAATAGACGGACACGAAAAACAACTTTATTATGATAGCATGTAGGTATATGATGCGAGAAGCACAGAACAGTAGGTACCCTAATTGCGTAATATCTGTTTCGATTTGAAACAGATTGCTAATACATTGCTTCATAAGTTGGAATAAAAAATCTGCTCAATAACGTAAATAACGCAATGAATGTTGTTGAACTGTCAAAATGAAACAAATTAGGCATAATTGTTTACGAAAATAAGTTACGCAATTAGGGTACAGGTCGAAGCGGCGATGCTTGGGGGGAGACCTGTCTAGCAGTAGTAGCAGTGGACGTCTTTCGGCTGAAATGATGATGATGATGATGATGATGATATAGATGACTCCGATTATACGAAAAGCGATGTTATTTTGTTGGCGACGATGGCCTGTGACGTTTTTGTCATAGTTGGGTATGAAAGCTCGTGTAGACCAGCGCGATATCGCGGGCGCTACAAGGGTCGCGCTGCCTGTAGCGCCCGCGATATCGCCGATTAGTTTTTGCTCGCAGCTTCGCCCGCGTGGAGATCGAAAATTAACGCACGGGATAATAAGTCCCAGGTCATGATCTGCCTGTGTGCCATATTTCATCAAAATCTGTTCAGCCGTTAAGGCACAAAAGGTAACTAACAGACAGACACGAGTTACTGTTAAAGTCTATGAATAAGGAAATCCTGAGTACCTACACAATACATGTGGCACATTTTTAAGAGACAAAGGAATATGAGCTGGGACAAGTTGCCAACGCTCAATGTTATTTTTATCTGCCACATCCTTTTGTAGATAGCCTTGAAGGTCAGAGTTGAGTTTTCCTGTTATCTCAAATGATTTAATTATAGTAGGTAATATTATAAACCAGTTGCTCCCCCGTTTCACCCGCATAAGTCTGAATCCCGTAAGAATATTGGGATAAAAAGTTCTATGTCCTAATCAAAGTCATGATGTACCCATTTGCCAAATTTCATCCAAATCCATTCAGCAATTTTAGCATGAAAGTGTAACAAACTAACTCATTTTTGCATATATAATATTATTAGTATTAGTACAAAACATTGAACATCATCATATCAATATAATGTCCCAATTGCATTGTCCAATCAGAGCTCTACACATCATAAACAATGCCACATGGCAATATCATCCATTTGAAACAAATAAAAATATCTACATGGGTTCTTTCTTCGGTTGATTAATTTCATTAAAAATTATCAGAAAAGTTTGAGTCAGTATTGTATTAGTTTTGTGAAGATTAGTCACAGAGACTGTTGCTCACTTGAATAAATTGCATAATTATTCTGAGCAAGATACAAGAACTATAAAAAAATTTGAATACCCACGTGCATTGAATAGCGAAAAGCTAATTTAACTTCGGCCAACAAAAAGTTGTAGCGTCATCACACTCATCACAAAAGGTCACCGACCGATCATCGACAATCACAATCACGAAGTTTACGAAAACTGCACACCGACAAAATGTTACACGGGTGCTTCAATTGAATGACAATAGCTAGACAAGTAGACAACAATACTCACCTTGTGGGTTACTTTGGGTCCTGTGGGTCCTTTGGGAGCATCTTCTGATTGGACTGCGGCGATTACGAGAAGAAGACCAAGAGCTGCTGCAAAAGCACTCATGGTTAAAATAAGTTTTATCTTTTTTTTAATTATTTTTACGAATTGAACCTAACTGGTAGGAGGACGAGTTATTTTTATTTAAATATATTTGGACGGACCCAAATTCCGTGCTTCTTCGCCGGCGAATGAACAGGCAACAAAAACGAAACGATTTGATTATAGCATGTCGTCGTCACTCGCTGCCGTTAAATGTCACAAATCACTATGTCACAGACTGTACAATAGCACTCAGTGTTGCCACCTTATTTTTTTAAGAGGAGCTACTTACGAAGTTGAAAAAGGGCTACAAAGGCTTTTTTAGTGAATAACTATTGATTTTCTTTAGCCCTTTAGAGAAAATAAATAATATTCACAAAAAAAACTTTAATTGAAAATTGTCTTAGTTAAATACTCGTACCATATATTAATGCATTACATGATTAAAAATCAAAATTATCCTCAGAGGAATCTATTTCTTCAGGACTTGTAGCTGCAGCTATAGAATTTGAGAGTTGCGGTTAATCGCGGATGTTAGAAAATTTGAAGGAGTATTTAGAGTATTGCTTCCACTCTTTTTTATTACCTCATGAGGTAATTGGTGACAGCAGGTTTGATTTAAACGTTTTAATCCCCATCTAATCGACGTCATTGTTTTTAGTTGTATTTTCTGCTTTTATCAAGTTCATGCAACTGAAGACACGTTCCACATCAGCATTTTAATGTGGTAAAGGTAAAATAATCCTGATACGGATTATTTCCTGCTTGGTCTCTGTATTACTAATATTATAAATCCGAAAGTAACTCTGTCTATTTGTCTGTCTGTCTGTATGTTATCTTTTCACGGCTAAACCACTGAACGGATTTCGATAAAATTTAGCAAGGAGATAGATGGCAGCCTGTAGAAGAACATAGAGTACTCTTTATCTCAAAAATAATCCTAAAAGGGGTGATATAGGGGATGAAAGTTTGTATGGGAAACCCAGAATTTCTTAAGTTAAGGATATGAAATGCTTTTGGTAATAAGTCAAGAACTACGTGTTCCAGCGTTTTTGTAAAATCATCTCCCAAAGGGATAAATTAGGGGATGATTTTAAATGATTTCAACATTTCACATTTTTTTGGGTCTTCTTTTCAAGATTTTTAAGGGTTTGGAAATATAGTCCTAAGTATCTTCGTATCTTGAATCACGCTTAGTCTTCATTACATTAAAAGTATTTTAAGGCATTTATAATCATATGAAAAAACCAAAGAAAACTTTTCAGTTCATATATATTATAACTAGAAATTACCAATTTTCGGATTTTGCTTTGTAGGTACTAGACCATGTTTCTCGCCCAACTTCATGCTGTTGGGCCAACGGGAAGTACCAAATAGCCGTTGGTTTATTTGCGAGTGTCAAAATATGCGGCATAAATGGCCTTATTTTTTTATTGCGTTGACTTGGAAGTTTGATTTTTGTTACAGATCCAAGGGACCGCAGATCTAAGGCTAAGCTCGCACTACGAATTTTAATCGTTGCGGATAATATTCGCCAATTTGTGAACAATACCACTAACTAGAGTCCGCACACTGCTAAAAGAAATCGTTTATGAGTGCGCGTAGGAATTATTTTCGTTTACGATTTTATTTTGCAGTATAATAATTGTAACAATCAAAATTCGTAGTGCGCGTTTAGCGTAAGTTTTTGATATCTATTTAAACTTGACGTCTCCACGCGTTCCTGAGAAAAAGGGTCTTAACAGACAGCGAAGTAATCCTTTAAGGGTTTCCATTTTTCATTTTGAGGTACGGAATCCTAAAACAGATTTATTATCTGTCTGTTACCTTTTCATGCAGTAATGGCTGAACAAATTTAGATGAATGGCATACGGATAGGCCGCATGACCTGGCTTAGGATATACACTCGAGAGCAATGAATCCGGGTCACTTAAAGAATCCTAAAAATCTCGGAAACTAAAAATGCTAGGTTAATGCAATAAATTGTATTTAATAGACAATGTAATACTCCTTAAATGAAGGTATTAAAACTTCTTAGTTATTGTAAAGTTATATCATAAAAAAATCAAATTTGAAAAAGGGCCACTTTCGAAGATGGAACTACGAAATTACAGCATTTGGTTTACCTGCAAACGGCCCTAAACTGGAGCGTGGGCATCGTATTTCAAGACTAAGATATGCCCAGAGCCACGTAAATTGGAGTATTGAAGATTGGTCAAAAGTTATGTTCTCCGACGAATCAAAATTTATGCTCTACAAGCACGATGGAAGACACAGAGTGTATCGAAGACCAGGGGAAAGATTCAAGCAAGCATGCATTGAAGAAAAAGTAGCCTACGGTGATGGGTCTGTACTTGTGTGGGCCGGAATTTCTTCTGAAAGTCGCACAGAGCTGGTGATCATAGAAAACGGCTCTTTAACTAGCGTAAGATATGTGGAAGAAATCCTCAATGATCACGTTGGTCCATTTATGGTCAATTTAGGTGAGGATGCTATATTTATGCATGACAATGCCCGACCTCATACAGGTAGGATTGTGAATGACTACCTTCAAGAGATGAACATTACTAGTATGGAGTGGCCAGCGCGCAGCCCGGATATCAACCCGATCGAGCATGCTTGGGACGAGCTAGGCAGATGCGTAAAACAACGAAACCCTCCCCCAATCACCCTTCGTGAGCTCAAAATTGCTCTCACAGAGGAATGGGAGAATATTCCCCAAAATCGTATAAGGAACTTGGTGTACAGCATGCCAAACCGCGTAAACGCAGTAATGGAAGCACGAGGAGGCAATACGAAGTATTAAAATTCAAGAAAATCGTAATAAAGTTCAAAAATTTCATGTTTCCTATTTTTGTTTTAAGGAGAGATCAGCAGTTTTTTTCTTTATGTAATTTTGTGTTAATAAAATGTATGGTGACTCATATTTTTTTTACTTTCATTTAAGGAGTATTACATTGTCTATTAAATACAATTTATTGCATTAACCTATCATTTTTAGTTTCCGAGATTTTTAACATTCTTTAAGTGACCCGGATTCATTGCTCTCGAGTGTATGATAAGTACTAAGTATTTTCCGACATTTACGCGTGCGAAGCCGCAGGCAAAAGCTAGTTATCATATAAATATGAATAGATCTCTCATCCTAGATTTGTTATAGTGTAATACCCACCTACGAGTCACAGAGCATGTAATGTATGTAGTGGTGAAGGCTACAAGTGCTTTTTTGTTTGTGTTATGAATTTTCTCGATTTTAGTTAATTTTACAAATGTGAACTTCAATCATCAAAAAATAATTTGATAGACAAGGGTGGGTTAGGGTTATCCTTTAACGTGTAACGTTAAGGGATAACCCTAACCCACCCTATGATGTCCACGTTTCTTTGAAGGATAGCCAGACCCCAGGTACTGTAGGTACTGCACCCGGTTAAATATGGAATGTTCTTAACAAAAAAAAACGTATGCGATCGGGGGACCCCCGTCAGAAACGAAGTTCGTTCTCACGTATGATTTAAAACAACATTTTTACAGCAGTCATCTTGGACTTTCATTTTGACCTCACTATTGGCTTTTGCACCCTTGAAAACCATGAAAACTATCGTTTTCTCTTAGATTTTCATTTTGACTAAATTCACATTTTCTCTCTCTCTCCTGCATGCAGTGTACTCGGGCATGTGTACTTCAATTTTATCACACGACACTGTAATCACTTTACTCTTTCCTTTTGTTTTTTTTTTTCTGCCGACGTTCTCTCTCTCTCTCTCTCGCTTTCTTTCTCTTTGAATTAGAAGAAGACAGTCACAAGTATTAACACTAAGCTTTATAGCGTGACGATTTTTGAAAGTTTATAAGCCGCGTTAAAGAACTTCGTTCCAATAATTACAGCAACATTCTCCTAGGTAGTGTAAAACGCCTCGGAAGGAACTGGGTGTCAGTCGAATTTAAGTTGCACCAGAATGCGAATAGCTTCTTGATAAGTAAAATATTAGTACCAAACGACTTTGTGGCAACGATTCCTCAATATATAAAACGTTTGTGTTTCGTTAGGGATGTACTAACTGAATGGTCAGAAGATGAGGTAATTGAGAATATCAAGGTTCCTGTTGGATGCCGTCCTGTTACAAAGGCAAGGAGAATGAACCGAAAGGTGACTATTACAGATTGGGTCGGGAATAACTTTATTAGGTACTACAACGACTGAAAAAAAAACCGGCCAGGTGCGTATCGGACCACGCACAACGAAGGGTTCCGTAGTTGGGATAAATTTATCCCAAAAACAAACTTAATTTTGTAGTTGCAAAACATGTTCTCAGCTAAAGCTGCTAAAGCCTACTTAGCTGTAATAGTTTTCCTTTTAATTTCGTTAATATACTACTGCTGTGAATTTTTTCACACACCCAAAAGTAACCATTTAGCTAGCAGGGGGGGGGGGGACACTCGACTCTAAAAAAATTAGCACTTAAAAAAGCTTAATATTTTGAAGACGAATCCCTGAATCCAAAAATGGTTTTAAGAAACTCACAATATTTTTTTGAAGGACCTTTCCAATGACACCCCAGATTATGGGATAGATGAGGAAAAAAAGTCATTTCCACTTTACGGGTAGAGGAGGTGGTACCTTAATTTTTTTTTTTCAAAATTTTATTTTACCTGTTTTTCGGCATGATTAATATGTATACCCATACCAAATTATAGCTTTCTAGTACTAAGAATCTCTGAATTAAGCCGCCGGACAGACAAACAGACAGACAGACGGACATGACGAAATTATAAGGGTTCCTTGTTTACAAAGGAACCCTAAAAAGGATCACAGAAATATGTCGACTTTCATATATACATATATCTTTACCTAGGATATTGCCGTTTTTCATGAAATAAGTTAACGCCCTTGTTTCTCTATATTTTTTATTTTTATTAATCTCAGTAATTACCCATGCAATCAATGCATTTTTGCCAACGTAGTGGTAGCTTATTGATGCCCTTTTTGCAAAAGTCTGCTGGACGGGAGGCAACAAATTCTTCAAAGGCATTTTGAACTGCCTATCGGTTATTAAATTTTTTCCCCGCCAAGAAGTTATCCAAATTCTGGAAAAGTAGAAGTCTGTAGGGGCAAGGTCTGGTGAGTACGGTAGATGACGGAGAACTTCCAACCCCAGCTCTTGTAACTTGGAGACCGTCTGCTGTGCAGTATGAGGTCGCGCGTTGTCGTGCAGGAGCAGCGGAGCCGAACGATTGACCAAAGCTGGTTGGAGATGTGCTAGCTCCTCCATCATTATGTTCAGTTTTTCACAGAACACATCTGCAGTAATGCTCATCCCGTTTAGTGAGAAGCTGTGATGAATGACAGCGGCGCTAGACAACCAAACAGTTACTATCACTTTTTTAGGGTTCAGTTTTCGTTTAGGGCTTTGTTTAGGTGCTGAAGCAGGATATAACCAACTTGCTGAGCTGAACTTGCGATATTCGAACAGAATCCATTTTTCGTCGCAAGTAACAATGCGATTCAATATGCCTTCGTTTGTGTGCCTGTTGAGCAGTGCAAGGCTCAATTCGACGCGTGCTTCGCGCTAGCAATCATTCAATTCGTGGGGCACCCATTTGCCAAGCTTTTTTACCTTGCCAATTCGACGCAAATGGACCAATATTGTTTTGATGCTAACATCGAAAGCTGCTGCTAATTCAGCTGTAGATTGAGAATCATCAGCTTCCACAATCGCCTTTAATTCGCCATTGCCGACTAAAGTTTTCGGCCGACCACGGGGTTCATTTCTTAAGTCGAAATTTCCAGAACGGAAGCGGGCAAACCAATAACGGGTGGTGCGATCGTTAGTTGTGTTCGCTCCGTATACGTCGTTGATGTTGCGTGCCGCTTCTGCCGCTTTGCTGCTACGACGGTACTCATACTCCATAATCACTCGAATTTTTAACGTTTCCATGATGACGAAAAACGTACAAATGCGATGAAAACAGAACGCTAACCATTAAACAAATGACTAATTTTCAAAAAAGAATTCCATAATTTAAAAATAAAAATAATTTGAATTTAGAATTCTTAGCGAAAAAAGAAAAAGATTGGACTTGAAATAGCCAGTACGGCAGAGCGGCAATTTCATAGGTAAAGACCTATTATTTTTTTCCTTATTGACAGATTTGTCATTCAAAACAAGATTTCTTTTTAAAAGGAATCAGCGCAAGAAAACTAAAATACTGTTCGGGAATAATAAAATAAAATAAAATGTTTAAATTTATAAATACTTGGTGGGCAGTTTCACCAGCTGACCTGAACGAGTGACGTGTATTTTAGTGGGCAGCTGCTGTGCAGGTGCAGTACGTGGTTGGCACATCCCTATGACGAACCTCGTAAAGGGAAGAGGCGCTGCAGAAGTCTGATTAATTCACCTCTTGCGGTTCTAACCCGCACTACACGCCTATGACCATCCACCCCTTGCAACATCTCAATAACAATACCTAATAGCGATTTAATCCTCTTTACATCATCAGACCCTATCAAAACTATGTCCCCGATTTCAACTGGATTAATATTATTAGCCGTTACTTTCTGAGTAAGAAAAGCTAGGTATTCGCTATGAAAACGCCTCTTCAGATCGCCACATACATTTTTAATATAACGCCAACGTTCAGTCTGGAATGTGTCCAAATAAAGCTGTTACGATGCCTTAGCTGGAGCTATTAGCCGCTTTACTAGCTGCTAGAGTAGCCGCTGATGTAAGACGGGACCTAAACTTAAACTGTCCGGTATTCTACTGGACCGATTCGCCTACAGTGCTAGCATGGCTCAACAGAAAGGTGAACTTGAATGTATTTGTCACGGTAGCCAGATATAACAGATTGGGTTGCGAATAACTTTATTAGGTACAACGATTGAGAAAAAAGTAGCACAGAAATATGTAGACTTTCATATACCTATTTTTCTATAGTGACAGTTTGGTCGTTCAAAAAACGATTTCTTTTTAAAAGGAATCAAAGACAATTTCACAACAGTGACCTCTCTGCGTGTTACAGAGTGGAAATCCCCTCAAACTGTAGTTCTCACTTTCGACAGGCAAATCTTACCCAAGCGGGTTTATTGTTTTTATTTTGCCCTTTCGGTCGAGACATATATGTATTTATGTACCCGACTATTCAATGTTTTAACTGTTGTCGTTTCGGTTAGACACGTATAGTATGGCGCTCGCAACCCCGCTGTTTCGAATGTGGTCAAGACCACCCAGGTGATGGATGCCAAAATTCTGCTGAGCGTGCCATTTGCGTTTCTTGTTCTGGCAATCAATATGCCAATGATAAGGCTTGTCTTGAATCGGGTCGGCAGAAGGGCATAAAGCTCCAACGGTCGAGGAATCTGTTTCATATTCGGAAGCAAGTCAAGTCTTTCATTCTTTGTTCATCAATAACAAAGTATCATTCTCCCAGATCCCTTTACCCTTTGTTGGCGACAGCATAAATGTTGTTGCTGTTAAAGTTGAGGGTATAAATGTTCTTTATTTTTATGTTGCACACCTACGTTTATATCTTATTTTAAATTTAAATGAACTAAGTAATGTAAACGGTCCATTACATGTCATGGGACATTTTAACTGTCATCACTACCAGTGGGTATCCGATTTTTGTGATAGTACTGGTGTAAGTAAGCCTAGTAGATATTTTGGATGATCTTGACCTATGTATTATTAATGATGGCAGTGCCATACGTAGGTCTGGATTAGGGAGAAGTAATAGTGTCGATCTAAAATTTTGCTTATCCTCCATCCTCATAGCCAGCCTTTTTATTTGGAATCGTTTGAATATTACTTAAGGGAGTGATCACTATCGCATTACAGTCGAAATTCCCTTTAAATGTCTTCCTAATAAAATCTCTCCTCTCTTACTAAAGAACCAGCTTAACTCTGTGGATTGGGATCTTTACTCAAAAATTTTAGACCTACGTATCTCCTTCCTCCCATAGTCCCATCCATCAATTCTGACAATGTTCAACAATGTTTTGCGTCTTTTTTCAACACCATATCCACTACAGCAGATGATTGCTTCCCTCCTAAAAAAATACCTACAGGAAAAATCCCTTCTCCGCCTTGGTGTGATAGAGAATGCACCACGATGATCAGGGCCAGGAATGAGGCGGAAGAGACTTTTCACCTTGAAATGAACCTGGATAACCTTCTCGCCTTCAATAAAATATTGATAGTTAGTCGTTTTGTAGTGCCCTGAGTCCATCCACCCCAACGTCGGTGGTGTGACAGAGTGAAAAATTTTAGAAACAGTTTAAAAACCGTCTCCCATAAACATCTTATCTGAAGATTTGGGGTACCAATTCGTACCCAAGCTCCGTAACTTCAAATGATCCTCTTGATAAGCCATTTTCCCTTGACGAACTTTAAACGGTTGTTAATTATGTTACGGATTCTGCACCTGGCGTGGATAAATTCCCTTACTCTTTCATTGCAAAAGCGGGTGTAAAATACCATCAATATTACCTGGACTTTGTCAATTTTTGTTTTGTCTCTGGGTATATTCCTCCAGCCTGGAAGGTTCAAGTGGTTATTCCTCTATAAAAACCCGGCAAGGATCCTAGTGATTATTGCTCTTATCGACCAATTACCTTATTGTCTATTATTATTAAACTTCTTGAACACCTTATTAAAAACCGTATAGAATAGTTAATTGAAAATAGAAGACTGCTGCCAACGACTCAATTCGGCTTTAGGAAAAGTCTAGGTACAACTGATAGTGTGGGTATCCTCACATCATAGATCCGGCTGGCCCTTAGTAGAGATGAGTCTGTGGGAGCCGTTTTACTACATATATCAGCTGCTAATGATTCTGTCCTTCTCTCCGTTCTTAGGCAAAAGCTGCATGAGTTGAAAATAACAGTTAGGTTTCTGCAGATCATCGCACCATTCTTTCAAGCCAGCCGCACTCAGCTGAAGACAGCTGAGGATTCCAGGAGAAAACTCTGAGCAGATGGTGACCTGGCGAGGCTTACCTCAGTGATCCGTAATTAGTCCCATACTGTAATATAATATATACACTTCAGGGCTCCCTTCATGCTTAAATTATAATTGTAAAATCCTTCAATATGCTGACGATATTGCATTGTTGGTCTCTGGCAGTTCCATAGAGGATGCTGCTCTGTCTTTAAATGTCTCTATCTTCATTAAACTAATGGCTACCCAATGACGGGTTGTCTTTGAGCGCTCCTAAGAGTTCAGCAGTTATTTTTACTCGCAGAAGTCTTATCCCCCAGGGACATATTAACATAAATGGTCAAGCTATCCCAATCAAGGAAAAGGCCAGGTTTCTGGGACTTACCCTGGACTCTAAAATGTCGGGTGTGGATCACATCAACAATGTTGTTAAAAAATGTGAGCACTCAGTATCAAAGGCTTTAGCTGGAGTCTGGTGGGGAGCTCACCCATACACTCTAAAATTAAATACCGTGCGGACAAAGGCACGAAGGCGGGGCCAAGTAAGTACCTACAAGTGTGAGCAGTAATATTGAGAGTTGTGGGTGGCAGCAGATTTTTCTTTGGTGCAACGGCAATATATTTGGTTTTTGATACATTTAGTGTTTTTTGATACATTGTCTTTAAGCCATTGTCATACCTCATAGAGACCATGTTGAGCACTTTGGAAAACATCTTCCCAACTTTTTCCACAAAAGATAGCAATTTTCCTTGTTTAAGTTGCGAGTTGACACAAGTCATTAATATACACAAGGAAAAGGCTAGGACCCAGGACACTGCCCTGCGGCACGCCATAGTGCACAGAAAGTTCGTCACTAGTACAGTTGTCAATTTTCACTCGTTGCTTCCTATTACTTAAGTAGTCTTTGTGCAGTTGGAATGGAAGACCTCTGACACCAATTTTATCGAGTTTCTGTTATAACAATGGAATAGGGACCGTGTCAAAGGCCTTGGCTAAGTCGAGGAACACCGTAACACAGTTCCTGCCACTGTCAATATTAGTGAAAATATGGTTAGTAAGTTCATGAACAGCGTCATCAGTTGAACCTCCCGAACGAAAGCCAAATTGCATAGGTGAAAGGAGGAGGTAACAAATAAATGAAAAAAGGCTTTTTTATTAAAGGCTTTATTATTATTATTATGTACAGGTGAGTTATACGATGAAGTGAGTGAAGACGGAGAGTTCATGATTGAGTAGGTAAATCATAATCCGGCTCTCCACCGCGGAACACCTCTGAAACGATATGCAACGTTAGCTTCTTAAATATAGATACAAGGTACATACTACAATAGAGTCCGAGATCTACAATATCTTACAGTTTCTTGATGTTTTCAAGATTATTGATATTTGTTTCAATCTTACTGTCTTTACTGTTTATCTTAAAACACCACTGTTTTGTGGGCTTTTGAAAATGCATCAATCCATGGTTGCCAGAGCCTTCACGGTCTTTTAGTGCCAGATTTTCTACATTACTTAAATTACTGTAGAGATCATCACTCGTATATGTTCCTCGTTGAACATTTTCACCGTAACATTTTCTTATAAATCTGAAACGAAGCTTTTAGTTAGTTATTTTACAGTTGACAGTAGCAACCCAACAGCAACCTTACAAGGAATAAAATATCACAGTAACAGTTATGCAAAAAGTTTGTTATTAGATTATAAAGAGGTAAAAATAATAACTGTGAAAGGACTGTAGTACCTAGACTTGAATGTTAAAACAGTAAAAATATATCTTTGTAAACTTACCGAACATCATCTTGATTTGGGGATTGGGGAATAAAATCTTTTATTTCATCCAATTCTTCTGAAATCAGATAAGTATATTACAATACATAAAATAAATGTAGTGAAGAATGATAGCTAAATCAATAAAAAGGTTGCAGCTGCAAACTATAATAGTACCTAACGTAAATTAGTGTTGTACTTGTAAGGATGACTAATCAACATTAAGCTATGCTGCGTTGTGCTTGGCTCAGCTAAGCTAACTTCCCGTGTTATGGTCTTTGAGCTACGCGAAGTGTGATTTACGACTGGGTCAGTCAATCAAATCATTATTAGCTCACGTGCAGTCAACGGAAGACAGAGCAGGGTGAGTACGCGTTGAAGTGCGAGTCAGTATGATGCATCGCGTGATCTGTACTTTGGTTTAAATAAAGCGTAGATAGGGGAGGTGGGCAGCCCCGGATCTACGATTTTTCCGAACCGGGGCAAAAACTTGATAGTGGCGCCCCCTCCCTTCAGTGTTTGAGAAAAACTGTTAAAACTGACAAATGAGTAGCATTTTTTGTGACCATTTGTGATATATGTACATAAAATAATAATCCTTTAATCTCTTAAGATGCTTTCGTAAATCACTTAGTATGTGTTCAAAAACTAACTGGGCGTATGGAAATAAAAAAGTTTTTTTTTTTTCAAACTTTATATTATAAGATTCGATTACTTGATAAAAACCTATGAGATTGTAAGAAAAGGGGCTTCACGTGTGCGATATTTCGAATTCTTGTCTCAAGGATTTGGCGCCCCCGTGAAACTGCCGGCCCGCTGGCTGTCGCTGGTGCCCCGGTTTGCCCCCCCTTAGATCCGGGGCTGGAGGTGGGCCTAAAACAGGTACCCCGCCTAAAGCGGGTAGGCTTTTATTTCGCTGTAATGTGGATTGATCCCGATAATTACCCATACTCATGTTGCCCAAACGCCCGTACCCGTTTTAGGGGCCCCATGGAGGGAAAACTGGTAGTTTGAAGGGTTTTTTTTTGTTTTTGTTCGAATTATAAAGAAAATGGTTATGTTTGTTCTTAATTTAGATTCTTAATCAATTAAATATTTGAAAAGTAAAAATAGAATTTTAATTTTCTTTTCTAGGACTTTTTTATTGGTCATCTCCCTTAGCGTAGGTACCCGTTTTAGGCCCACCTCCCCTAGATAGATCGTTTATTTTGTGCATACAAAAGACATAGCAAAACATACAAAAGCACGATAAAAAAATAATTAATTCCATGAATATTATGAAATAGCTACTAGGTGCCAATATACAAACAAAAAAAAAACAAGACATTGTGATGAATCGTAAGATCGTAACAACACGAAGTGCAGGAAGCTTATATCCTCGTAGTCGTTATAATCTGTATGCAGACTGATAAGCTAAAAAGAGCACAGCACAGCGCAGCATAGCTAAATTTTGATTAGTCACCCTAATATTCTTACCCGCGCTACTCATGTCCATATCATAATTATAAACAGTTTTCTTTCCCTTAGTCTTTTCGTTTTTTATGCTACTATCCTTCTTTAATTCCGGCTCTGCCTGTATGAAAAAGAAAGAATATACCTAATAGGAAAATTTTACCCGAGATTAAAATCTTACTGGATTAGCAAAAATATCAGTAGTAAATCATTACTTATTGAAAAATAATACACAACCCAACAACAACAAAAATAATACAAACCCTAGCTGATTTCATAATTTTTCTATTATATCGCCATTTATCTATTGCTTTCTGTTGCCTCTCCTTTAGGTAGATGTACTTCGAATACCATTTGACGTGCGATATAATTTCTTGTTCACGGATATCTGGGGATTTTTACATTTTATAAACCAATACAATCAAAATAAACTCAAACTGAACTTAAAGAACTTAAAAGAATAGGATTTAAACATATTCGTGCCTTGATGGGGCCACTTTCGTGAAATGATTATGACTGATAATTTCCTAATATAAAAGATTCGAGTTAGAATTTCAGAAATGAAGGCCTCATCATCTAAAGAAATTATAGCTTGCATCACCTTGTAATTTCGGAAGAAGTTCATACAGAAATAAATGAAATGCTGGAGAAGTTTCCACGTGACTATCCATTCCATCGAAATAGGTATCAATTTGAGATCCAAAATGTTTTTGCCAGTGGTTTACAAATATATTATGGTGATATTCATTCCATCCTCCATATCGGTTTGCACTGTTCGTCATGAATTCTTGAAACTGTTGAACTTCCTAAAAATCAATAGGTAGGTACTTGGTTCAAATAAAATTAATAAAGAAGAGGAAAAGAACAGTATTTTATTAGAATAATACTTACTAAACTCTTGAATGGAGATGTCATCATCGTTTTCACGGGACTTGGCACAATCTCGTTGTATTTTGCTGTTTGAATTCTCAGCTGTCTTTTCAACTTACTATTTAAAATTGGATTTTCATTCATCTAAAACGATATTCAGTCATATGAACGACTAGCTGCGCCCCGCGGTTTCATCCGCATAATTCTCGATCCCGTTTGAATATCGGGATAAAAAGTATCCTACGCCCTAACCCAGACCCTAATCCCGTAACTTATTTTCGTAAACGATTATGACAAATTCGTTTCATTTTGACAGTTCAACATCATTCATTGCGTTATTTACGTTGTTGAGCAGATTTTTTTTCCATTTTATGAAGCAATGGATTAGCGATCTGTTTCAAATCAAACAAATTGTGATTGATCGTGTATTAGGCAATTAGGGTACTGGTCATTAAATACGTCCAGCCGTTTTAGCATGAAAGCGTAACAAACAAACAAAGAAAGAAAAAAGAAAAAAGATTTGACTGTTTGTAAGTTTGTAAACTTACAAACAGTCAAATCTTTTTTCTTTATTATATTAATTTATCTAAAGAAAATAAGTAATTTATTATTAATCAAGAAGTATTAATGTCAAGAATTAGGACAATGGTTTTGGTAAGTTACTCACAGTTTGATGCAATTGTTGCTCAGTGGATTTAAGACCAGTTAATTCTGTTTGTAAATATAACTTAAATGTTTTAATACGGTTTTCCAACTCAAGCGTATTTTTTTTTACATCATCTAAGTCTGAAATAGAAATATAGGAAAGGAAAAAATTTAACAATTTAAGTTCATGCGCATCAGTAAGTACCTACCTATCTATATATCAGTACCAGTACATACTTATTATATATCAGTACATACTTATTATACGAGGATGTTCTGTCAGAAGCACTGTACCTCTGTTGTAGGTAAATAAAATTTTCCCTCATCTTTTTTTCTCTCTTGTATTAAGCCTCCTTATCATAAACAACGAATAGAATAGAATAGAATTTTATTTTGCAAATATGGGTAATACATAATAGTTCTTAAGATTACATTTAGCTCAGCCACATTTTACCAATCGGCATGCAAACATTTGAAATTATTTATATCACTATTATTACACATATAGATCAATTTATACATTACCATTATAAAATTCTTAAATCATCAACTTAATTAAAAATATATGTTTGTATTAAAGAAAATCATAAATTAGTATCATAAGATTAAATATCATGTCATTACTATTACAAATATAATACCATTGTCATTACATCATTTAACATGTCATTACTATGACCAATATCATTATTATTACAATTCCAAAATCAAAATGTCAGAAATCAAAATGTCAAAGATCAAAATGTCAAAAATCAAAATGTCATAAATATTTTTTTTTTTTTAAATCAAGATGTCACGAATTAACAGATATTTTTCTCCGATAGGAACTCAGTTACACTGTAGTACGTTTTGTCTACCAAAAATTTCCGCAATCTACTCTTAAATTGTGCTGTATTTAAAGCTTTCCAACTACTCGGTAATTTATTGTAGATAATGGGGGCCATGCAAGAAACGCTCTTACGCATCAAAGTGGTTCGACATGATACTTGACATAATTTGCTGTTGTTGTAAGGTATTTAGTAATATGACACATCACTAGTTGTAAGGAACATCTATATATACAGTCTATGGAACAGGGACATGATCAAAAAAAACACTCTGCGCCCGGCACCGGTGGCGGACGGTCGTGTTGCGCTGCGCTGCTGTGTACAAGAGTTCCCGATTTTCCGGCTCAAGCGTTCCTTGGTGGTTCCCGAGTCGTCTCCGTAGTCACCCGACTACCATCACGTCTATTAATTGGGGTCTTTTTCAAGACACAATTAATATCGACTTTCTTTAAGATTGTCGTTCAAAACGTTCGTCGAGGCAATTTTGGCCCCTTCCGGGCAAAACCACAGTTTCGTGGTCCTCGGTGGATACCTTACGGTGCCAACGAAACCGAGGGGGTGTTGACCCAATCACACCCGCCGATCCCCTTCAGGGTTAGGCAGTCAATTGGCCGGGTCCCAGTGTTCGGCCTTGGGGGGTCTCCTAGTCGGCACTGGTGACAGTTTTGCCTCCACAGCGACTCACCTAGCGTGGTCGGGTATATCGATACCCTTCACACTAGACTGGATAGGACCCCGTTGCACAATAAGATAGGCAACGGGCAAAAGCAAGCTTAGGGCTCACCCATAGGCACACATCCTCCCTGTCTACACCCGACAGGGAGGGATTACACATCCCCGGCATACCCACCGGGGAGTTAGGATAGTAGGAAGTTAGTTAGGGAAAAATTCACGCGTAAAGTCTCTCTTCCCCCGTCATTATGAAGGACCCGGTAAAGTGCCTAGCGCTCTTTATCAAGTTCTTCCAGGGTGTACTCGAAGAAGAGCCCGCCCTGAAGACAAAGTATGGAGCTCGGTTCGCCAGGCTCCAAGCTGAGTCAGAGTCCCAGTCATGTCCCTCTGACAATAGCATCGCTAGCTTTAGCGATGCTCTAGAATCCCCCCCGGCTACTGAGCCATCTAGACCCCTTAGTCCGTCAGAGTCCATGGACACTGACGCCCCCATCAGCGCCGCTTCCTCAAAGCGGCCCACCACCCCGTACCCTTATGGTTCGGACGACGACGAAGCAGAGTCCGCCGCTTCTTCTTCTTCCTCATCCTCCTCCCAATCCGACGATGGTTTTACAACCGTCCAAGGAAAGGGCAAGAAGAGGAAGAACAAGAAGCAAAGCTCGTCCCAGGCCAGCAAGGTCGTTGCCCTTGAGGACTTAGACTTTGCTCCCTCGTCGCCCGCACCACTGGTACCGTCCTCAAAAATCTCTCCCGCTACCCCCGCGACTTGCGCTATAGTAGCTTCCCCCTCCACCCCTCGTCCGATTACGTCATCCGCTAGCTGCGCTACAGTAGCTTCCCCCTCCACCGTTCGTCCGATTGCGTCATCCTCCGCGAAGGATACCCCCGCGCCTAACGCTAACGCTAAAAAGATCCCTCTCCCGCCTCCCTTGTTCATCCAGGACAAGGGAAAGTGGACCGACATATCCAAATGGTGTGTCGACCACAAAATAAATTTCTCCAGCGCCCGAAATACCCAGCAGGGTATTAAAGTCAATGTCCCCACGTCGCGCGACTATAGGGACCTAACCCGTCTTCTGAGAATGAGAGGTGTGTCATACCACACCTACTCACTCCCAGAGGAAAAACAGATCCGCGTAGTGATCAAGCGTATCCCTCGCGAAATCCCCCCATCCGACATTCTAGAGGACCTTCAGTCACAGAAAGTCCCCGTAGATGAGGTCCATCGCATGCACCGCTCTAGAGGCGGAGAGTCATACGACATGGTCCTCGTCATCTGCCCGCCCGTAGAGGGCCATCACCCGATCTTTCAAATTCGTTCCCTGTGCAAGCTCACAGGGTTCGAAATTGAAAAACCCCACAAGAGTGGCATTGTCGGCCAATGCCACCGCTGCCAGTTATATGGTCACTCGCAGAGGAACTGCCATGCTACACCTAGATGCGTCAAGTGCCTAGGTGAGCACGGCACTTCCGACTGCCCCCGTCCAAAGGATCGTTCCCTTTGTACCGACCTTCCCAGCTGCGTCCTATGCGGCAAACAAGGCCACCCGGCCAACTACCGCGGTTGCCCCAAAGCCCCTAAGGCCTCTTCTCCCAAACTGGCCAAGCGTTTCAACGCCCGCCAGCAAAGGGAAGCTCCCTCCTCTTATAGGATTCCCTCATCCCATTTGCCCCAACGACTAAGCCCTCAGAGGCCTAGTCCGTGGAGTTATCTCCATCACCAGCAGTCTTTCCCTGCCATGGTGCCCTCTCAATTCAGTAACTTCCCTCCCCCTCCCCCCGCTCCCCCCCCCCCGCCTTATGGATCCCCGTATTCGCGCCGCCGCGCCACCCGCGCCCCCTGCGCCCTCTGCGCCCCCTGCGCCCTCTGCGCCTCCGGCGCCCGCCGCGCCCCCCGCGAAACCCACGTCCGCTCTTAAAGCTACGCGTCCTTCTCAATCCACTCCCGTGGCTACCCCCAACGTCTCCGTTGACTCGTTCAACGTAATTACGTCAACCTTCTTGGCCTTCGTCTCCCCTCGCGCAAAGACAATGGCCAACGAAATCCTTGCGGCCCATGGCAATCTCCTCCAGATCCAGGCCATCTACAACGCGTATCCGGACATTACGCAAGCCCTAACCTCCCTCGCTACTAAACCCCATTATGGATAACACGGTCTTAGCTAGGTTCAAACCGCGATCCCTAATAATAGGTTATTTCAATGCAAACGGCATTAAAAATCAACGCGAAGAGATTGCGGCTTTCCTCCGCGATCATCAAATAGACGTCCTCTTAGTCCAAGAGACTTTCCTAAAACCTTGCAACCGTAACCCATCAATAGCTAACTACCGGATAGTTCGCAACGATAGGTCACGTTGCCATAGAGGAGGTACCCTGATTTACTACAAAAAGCAGCTTCACTGCATCCCAATTGACCCTCCTCCCCTCTCACGATTAGAAGTTTCGGCCTGCCGCCTCGGCATGTCAGGCCACCAGCCGATCACTCTCGTGTCGGTCTATCTCCCCCCGCTAATACTTCGGAGAATTTCCAACTCCTCTCTGACGACCTCTCGATTCTACTCACTATGAGTAACTCGCTCATTTTAGCGGGCGATTTCAATGCCAAACATCCCTCCTGGAATAGTTCGGTAACTACTACAAGAGGCCGACACTTGTTCGACCTCTCCCACTCTCTGACCTTTGACGTCATCGCTCCAATGACTCCCACCCACTTTCCGGTTAACGTAAATCATGCCCCTGATATCTTAGATGTGGCGCTCCTTAAGAACGTCAACCTAAGACTAGACTCCATAGAAGCTATTAACGAGCTCGACTCTGATCACCGTCCGGTAGTCATGAGATTAGACCCCCGCATAGGTCTCCGCGACCCAAACTCTCCCCCTATCACTAAGAGGATCACGGACTGGAAGAAAGTAAGCACTCAGCTGAAATCCAACACGTCCCCTCAGTTAGACTCTATTCCCGACGTGTTCAACTCTATCGCAGACACGACGTCCGCGATCGACTCACTCACTAATCACGTACAAACCGTCCTGAACGAATGTTCAAGGGAGGTTACAGTGACGGACGACCGTCACTGGAGCTTGCCGGACGATGTGCGTGCATTACTGACTGAGAAGAACGCGGCCGTCCGTGCCTACAGTAGCTTCCCCTGCCCCGCAAACAAAGCCCATATGCGCTATTTACAGAGATCTGTAAAGACACGCATACAGGAGCTGCGTGACGCGGGCTGGGACAAGATGCTCGGCGAACTAGAGCCCAACCATCTGGCATTTTGGGAACTTCAGAGGAAACTCAAATCCCCTCAAACTTCCTCCATGCCCCCCCTGACCCGTCCCGATAAGACCATAGCCTTCGAGGACGTTGAAAAGGCAGAATGCCTGGCCGACACCCTCGAGGCCCAATGCTCACCCAGCTCCCTGCCAGTAGACCAAGCTCACCTCCTAAAGGTCGACGCTGAAGTCGAACGTAGAGCCTCTCTCCCTCCTGTCGACGACCCTGATTGTCCACTGCCTCCCGTCGCTCCAGACGAAGTGCACGACATTATCAAAGGTCTTAAAGCTCGTAAAGCTCCCGGTTCAGATGGACTCACCAATAGGGTGATCCAATTATTCCCTGCCCACCTGATAATGCTTTTGACTACCATCTTCAATGGTGCCTTAAGCAACAACTTCTTTCCCCAGTCGTGGAAAGAAGCCACCGTCATAGGTATCAGAAAGCCCGGTAAACCCAGTACCGACCCCTCTAGCTACCGTCCCATCAGTTTGCTCAAGGTTCTCGGAAAAATCTATGAGAGGCTTATTTACAAGCGTCTCAGAGACTTCGCCGAGACCAAGGGCCTCATCCCCAACGAACAGTTCGGCTTTCGAACTGAGCACTCTAGCGTGCATCAGGCCCACCGCATCATTGAGTTCATAAGCGATGGTTTCCAACGCGGCTCTTTGACGGGTGCAGTTTTCTTCGACATTGCGAAAGCATTCGATAAAGTCTGGCACAACGGCTTATTATACAAGCTGTACCAACTCGGCGTGCCGGATCGTCTCGTACTCATCTTACGGGACGATCTATCGAATCGCGTATTCCGCTATCGCATTAAAGGAGCACTTTCCTCTCCCCGCCCCATTCGTGCAGGAGTCCCTCAGGGCTCCGTGCTAGCTCCCCTCATGTTCACGCTATTCACTAGCGATATTCCAAACCCAGGTAGAAGGACGCATTTCGCTCTGTTCGCAGACGATACGGCCATCTACTTTAGGTCTAGATACCCCGACAATATCGCCCACACTCTCCAAGGCGCAGTCAATCGACTCGCTGCCTGGTTTCGAAAGTGGCGCATAGAAGTCAATCCCGAAAAAAGCCAAGCGGTTCTCTTCTCGAAACCGCGCACAAGGCTTAGAGACCCCCTCCCCCGACCTCTCACTATGTTCGGTAAGCAGATCCCTTGGGAGAAGCGAGCCAAATACCTAGGTGTTTTCCTCGACCACCATCTCACTTTCGCTGAGCACATAAAGAAGGTTCGTTCGCGAGCCGCTTTCGCTCTCGGTAGGCTCCATTCCGTCCTAAACGCACGCAGCAAGATGTCACTTAAGTGCAAATTGCGAATCTACACAGCGTGTATTCGTCCCATCATGACCTATGCGGGTGCCGTCTTTGCTCATGCAAAACCCCATCATATCCATAGGTTGCAAACGCTCCAAAACCGATTCCTCCGTAGGGCCACAGGCTCCCCCTGGTATGTTAGGAACGAGAGTCTCCATCTCGACCTTAGAATTCCCACGATCCACCAATTCCTAAAACGCCTTGCAAAGCGTTACTTCGATTCCGCGGTCAAACATCGCAACCCTCTGGTTGTCGAGGCCGCCAGCTATGTCCCAAGTAGGATTAGCCGTACCCGCCGACCTAGGCACATTCTCACCGACCCTGATGACCCCATAACCCTCCTTCAGGAGAGCAATAGGGCTACTAGTACTCTACACAGATACAGACGCCTCCCGTCATTCCGACCTCGCCGTCGAGGTCCTTTGCGATCGCGTCCGCGCCCCCGAGTAAATGATACTCCTCCCCGACCCTTGCTCGATAACGAGGTGCCAGCAGTGGTTTCAGCTGTGCACGTAGCTTTAAATTCCCCGATTAATAATAATGATCAAAACTTTGATCCAGCCCGTCCCATCTTTGATGTCCTCCCTCCGGTGACGCCCTAAGCCGAGGCTCGTACCCCACAGGGGGTGCCCTTAGCGAGCGTTCACCTAGCTTTTTAGCTTAGTTTTGTATGCCCCTGGCTGGAGGCTTTGAGTGTAGCAGCTTAAGGCAACCACAGGATTGACCGGTTAAGTAGTCATGACCTCAGAGGTCAGCTACGAGATGCCCTACAGAAAAAAAAAAAAAAAAAAAAAAAAAGGGACATGATCACTCTGCGCCTGGCATCGGACGCGGACGGACGTGCTGCGCTGCTGATTGTGGTTCCCGATAGTGACTCAAGCGATCCTGTTGCTGAGTCATCGTTTCGTCGCGTACTGCGACGCTCTTCATAGTCGATTATTATTAATCGACTATCGTCGACCAATTAATCGGAGTCTTTTTCAAGATACGATTAATTATCTGTTTCTTTATCGGAGTATCGTCAACTGGACTCTTCAAGTCATTTTGCCCCTTCAGGAAAAACCACAGTTTCGTGGTCCTCGGTGGAAACCATACGGTGCCAACGAAACCGAGGGGGTGTTGACCCAATCACACCCGCCGAGCCCCTTCAGGGTTAGGCAGTCAATTGGCCGGGGTCCCAGTGTTCGGCCTTGGGGGGTCTCCTAGTCGGCATTGGTGACAGTTTTCCTTTCACAGCTACACACCTAGTGTCGGTCGGGTGTGTCTACACCCGGCGCACTAGACTGGTCAGGACCCCGTTGCACATTAAGATAGGCAACGGGCAAAAGCAAGCTTAGGGCTCACCATTAGGCACACAACCTCCCTGTCTATACCCGACAGGGAGGGGTTTACACATCCCCGGTAGTCCGCCCGGGGAATTAGGTTTATTAGGATTATAATTAGGGAAAAATTAGGTCCCAATTCATTTAAGTAGTCAATATGGAGGCCTTTACAGAGTGACATTCATTCAGTCACTCCGTAACGACCTCATATCCCTCAGGAGTGAAAACTCCAAACTATTAGATCTCCTTAATAGAGTATTGAGAAAGGAGCCCACCCTTATTAACGAGTTCGGTATCGAACTCGAAGGTCTCGCTGCTTCACAGCAGGCCGAAATTAGGTCCTCTTCCATCGCTGACTTCAGCGATGTTATAGATGCCCAATTCAGTCCCTGTCCTTCTGACAGCATGGACATTGCAGAAGACGCAACCGCGGCTACAATCCGCGCTCCGACCCCACATCCCTTCTATACCCCCGACATAGAGGCTCAAGCCTCTGCTCATTCCTCCTCCTCTTCCCACTCGGATGACGAAGGTTTCACCCAAGTCACCGGGAAAGGGAACAAGAGGAAGAAAAAGAAGCAGAGCTCGTCCCAAGCGAGTAAAGTAGTCGTCATTGACGACTCACTCATAGTCGCCCCTCAGGCAGCCCCCACCGTTACTCCCGCCGCTACTTGCGCCCCCGTAGCTTCCCCCTCCACCGCCCCTCGCCCGATTGCGTCATCATCGCAAAATGACGCACCGCGTTCCGCGCTAACCTCCGGCCCTAAAAAGGTCGCGCCGCCACCCCCTGTCTTCATCCAAGACAAGGATAAGTGGACGGCTGTATCAAAGTGGTGTGTAGACCTCAAGATAGGCTACACTAGCGCCCGCTCTACCCAACAGGGTATTAAAGTTCTAGTCCCTACGTCGAAAGACTACAGGGACTTAACCAGGGTCCTGAGAGAGAGAGGTGTGTCATTCCACACCTACTCCCTCCCAGAAGAAAAACAGATCAGGGTAGTGATCAAAAAGATCCCCAAAGAGATCCCCTCCTCCGACATCTTAGCCGACCTTCAGTCGCAGAACATCCCCGTGGATGAAGTCCACGATGAGACCATGGCACTGCAGACTGCACCCGTCCCAAAGATCGCAGCTTATGCGTCACCCCGCCAAGCTGCGTGCTGTGCGGCCTCGAAGGCCACACGGCTAATTACCGCGGCTGTCCCAAAGCCCCTAAGGCTAACACAGTAAAGCTGTCTAAGCGTTTAGACGCTAGGCAGCAACGCCAACAGGTTTACCAACCTTTCCCCTCGTCCCAGTTACCTCAGAGGCTTAGTCCACAGAGACCTAGCCCTTGGTCTCAGTTAAATTACAACCACCAGCAGACCTTCCCGGCTCTGGTTACCCCGCGCCCCCCTCCTCCTCATACCCCGCTATACTCCTTAATGGACCCGCGAGTCCGCCCTCCTCCTCCCCCCGGCTTCCCCGCTCCCCACGCGCCTACACAGCGTAGCGCACCCCCCGCACCCCCCGCGCCCCCCGCAAAACCCAATACTAACTTGGCTCCCCCGCGTCACGTTCCCACTCCCGTGGCTAATAAAAAAGACATATACTCGGACCCCGCTAAAAATGCATTCAGCATTATTAGCTCAACTTTCATGACCTTTTGTACCCCCAGGGCTCAACAAATGGCCTTAGACATTGTTGAAGCCAAGAAATCAGGTTGCTACGAGCACGTGTTCCTGGCCTACGAGGATATTACCTCCGCCCTCACTTCCTTCACTAGACCCTCATAATGTATAACGCCTCTTATGAAAGGTTTAAACCCCGATCCCTAAAGATAGGTACCTTCAATGCCAATGGCTTATTCAATCAGAAAGATGAAATCGCGGAATTCCTCCGCGATCATCAGTTAGATCTTCTCCTCATACAGGAAACCTTCCTTAAACCCCACAAACGAAACCCCTCAATAGCTAACTATCGTTTAATTCGAAATGATAGGACGCGCTGTCACGCGGGTGGCACGCTCATCTATTATAAAAAGGATCTGTATTGCATCCCTATGGACCCTCCACCTCTCTCCCGATTAGAAGTATCAGTCTGTCGTCTAGGCATGACTGGTCACTCACCGATCACTCTAGTGTTGGTCTATATCCCTCCCATCCCAGCTCAGGCATCAGAAAACTACCAACTCATTTCTGATGACCTACAGCTACTCTTCGGCATGAGCGACTCTGTCATTATGGCAGGGGACTTCAACGCCAAACATCCTTCTTGGAACAGTAATATCACTAACCCCAGGGGTCGACACTTGTTCGACCTCTCTTCCATTCTTAACTTCGACATCATCGCTCCGATGAATCCCACTTACTATCCCCATATGTTAAATTACACCCCTGACGTCCTTGACATAACGCTCCTTAAGAACGTTAACTTACGACTTGACTCAATTGAAACGGTGCACGAGCTTACCTCTGACCACCGCCCAGTAATCTTCCATCTTGTATCCCGCATAGGTCCCTCTGACCCTAACCACCCTCTCCCCACTAGAAAGGTGACGGACTGGAAGAAAGTAAGCGAAAAGCTGAAATCCAACACGTCCCCCTTACTAGACTCTATTCCGGACCAATTTGACTCTGTCGCTAACACGACAGCTGCGATCGACTCACTCACGGAGCACGTGCAAACCGTCCTGAGCGATTGCTCAAGGGAGGTTCCGGCAACAGATCCCTGTTACCTGAAACTCCCGGACGATGCGCGCGCCCTGCTGACTGAGAAGAACGCAGCTGTCCGTGCCTACAGTAGCTTTCCCTGCGCCGCTAACAAAGCCCACATGCGCTACTTACAGAGAACTGTGAGGACACGTATGGCGGAGCTGCGTGAAACGGGCTGGGACAAGATGCTGAGCGACCTTGAGCCTACCCACCTTGCCTTCTGGGAACTCCAGAGAAAACTTAGATCCCCTCACTCAGGCCATATGCCCCCCTTAGTCCGCCCGGACAAAACATTAGCCTTCGATGACATCGACAAAGCCGAGTGCCTAGCCGACAGTCTTGAAGCCCAATGCTCTCCCAGTACCCTACCAGTAGACAAAGCTCACCTCGATGAGGTCGACGCCGAAGTCGAACGTAGAGCCTCTATCCCTCCCATTGAAGACCCTGATTTTCCCCTGCCCCCCATCGAACCAGATGAGGTACATGAGATTATCAAAGGTCTGAAAAATCGTAAAGCCCCCGGCTCAGACGGACTCACCAATAGGGTGGTCCAACTATTCCCAGCTCACTTAATTATGCTTTTGACCACCATCTTCAATGGTGCGTTAAGCAACAACATTTTTCCCCAGACGTGGAAAGAGGCCACTGTCATAGGTATCCCTAAACCCGGAAAACCCAAAAACGAGCCATCCAGTTATAGGCCCATCAGTCTGCTCAAGGTTCTAGGCAAGATCTATGAGAGGCTTATTTATAAGCGTCTCAGAGACTATGCAGAGACCAAGGGCCTCATCCCCAACGAACAGTTCGGCTTTCGAACTCAGCACTCTAGCGTGCATCAGGTCCATCGTATTGTCGAGCTAATCAGCGCTGCTCTCACCCATGGCCGACAAACGAGCGTAGTATTCTTCGACATAGCAAAGGCGTTTGACAAAGTCTGGCACAACGGCTTAATTTATAAGCTCTACAAACTCGGTGTGCCGGATCGTCTCGTGCTCATCTTACGAGACTATTTGTCGAATCGCACCTTTCGCTTCCGCATCGAAGGAGCCCTTTCCTCCCCCCGCCCCATAAGGGCAGGAGTCCCTCAGGGCTCAGTATTAGCCCCCCTCATTTTCACGCTATTCACCAGCGACATCCCCAAACACAGATCGACGCAGTTGGCTCTGTTCGCAGACGATACAGCGATCATCTGTAAGGGAAATTCAGCTACGATGCTGCTAAACCTCCAAAGGGCTGTCAACAACCTTGGCGCCTGGTTTAGAAAATGGCGAATAGAAGTAAATCCCGACAAAAGTCAAGCGGTTAGCTTTTCTAAACCGAGAACTAGACCCCCCCCTTTCCCCCGACCTATCACCATGTTCGGCAAACCTATCCCTTGGGCTAGGCGCGCCAAATACCTAGGTGTTATCCTAGATCATCATCTCTCTTTTTCTGAGCACATAAAGACGGTTCGTTCGCGAGCCGCTTTCGCTCTAGGTAGACTCCATTTCGTTCTAAATGCACGCAGCAAATTGTCACTTAAGTGCAAACTGCGCATCTATACATCATGTATCCGACCCATTATGACCTATGCGGGTGCAGTATTCGCCCACGCCAAGTCCCATTCCATCCATAGGTTGCAAGCTTTGCAGAACCGTTTCCTCCGTAAAGCCACGGGAGCTCCCTTCTATGTCAGAAACGAGATCCTCCATCTCGACTGTAAAATCCCTACGATTCACCAGTTCCTAAAACGCATGTCCAAGCGTTACTTTGACTCCGCTCCTAGACATCGTAACCCCTTGGTTGTCGAAGCAGCCAATTATGTCCCTTCTAGAATTAGTCAGATCCGCCGTCCGCGGCATGTACTTTCCGACCCTGATGATCCCATCACACTCCTCCAAGAGCAGAATAGGGCCACCAGTACAATATACAAAAACAGACGCCTCCCGTCATTCCGACCTCGCCGCCGAGGTCCTTTGCGATCGCGACCGTGTCCCTGATTAATTGATACTCCTCCCCGACCCTTGCTCGAAAACGAGGTGCCAGCAAGTTGTTGCCGCTGAGCACGTAGCTTTAAAACTACCCCGCTTAATAATCATGATATAAACCAATTTTGATCCAGCCTGTCCCTTCTTGCTGTCCTCCCCTCAGCGACGCCCTAAGCCGAGGTTCGTACCCCACAGGGGGTGCCCTTAGCGAGCGTTCGCCTAGTTTTAATTTAGTTAGTATTTTGCCCCTGGCTGGAGGCTTTGAGTGTAGCAGCTTAAGGCACCCACAGGAAAGTCCGGTTAAGCAGCCAAGACCTTAGTGGTCAAAACTGCGAGATGCCCGTTAAAAAAAAAAAAAAAAAAAAAAAAAAAACAGGGACATGATATATAAAAAATGTTGAAGTGTCGATCCTCTGTAAATGATCCTATCATAAGAACAAATTAATAAAGAGTATTAAGAAAGTACTCGACTATTATTACATGGCGCAGCCGGTAGGATATAAATAAATAAGGAAGAGGAAAAGCTTAAATAACGAAAACATGGATTACCTTCGTCAGCCTCCGCCATTACTGTTAGCGTCAGGAAATATAAAAGAAAATTTCAGAAAATTTATACAGAAATTCATGTTCTACTACAAAGCAGCAGGTAAGAACAATGAAAATATGACGGAAGAAGAAAAAGTCGCATTATTATTACATGTTATGGGTGACGAGGCCATCGAGGTTTACAACACATTTGATGTTGAAAAAACTGCAACCATGCAGGACATCATTGACCGATTTGAAAATTATTGTACCCCGTTGAAGAACGAAACTATGTCGCGACATATATTTTTCCAAAGGGAACAAAAAGAATCCGAAACCTTTGGGGAATTTCTCACTGCCCTAAAAACATTGGCAAGTGACTGTGAGTTTGGCACCCTTAGAGATAGTTTAATAAGGGATCAAATAATAAGGGGCATTCAAAATATGAAGCTAAAGGAAAGGTTACTCAAGGAGTCGGATTTAGATATGAAACATTGTGTGGATTTATGCAAAGCGGCAGAAACTGCTTCAAACAACTTCAAGAGCTTGACCGAAAGCAGTAATGTAAACAGAGTGCAACAGCAGCAAACACAACAAAAGTACAATAAGCAAGAAAAAAATAAACAAGAAGATAAAACATATAAGAAAAAAACCTGTACTAGGTGTGGATATGAACATGGCTTTAAATGCCCAGCATATGGACAAAGGTGTGCAAAATGCAAGAAAATGGGTCACTATGCAAAGATGTGTATGTCAGTGAAAATGATATGTAAACAAGAGGACAATGAAGAAAATGAAAGTTATGTGTTGGGATCAATAAATGTAAACGAAATAAAGGACAGGTCTCAATATGAATGTTTGGAAATAAATAACAGGTTAGTAGACTTTAGAATTGACACAGGGAGTGATTGTGATGTTTTACCCTTTAAAATTGTAGAAACACTTAAATTAACACATAAGATTGATAGATCCAACTGTAATTTGTATAACTATGTTGGATCACCATTGAAATGCATAGGAAAAATTAAAATATTCTGTAAACTGGTTAACGGGAAAAGTATACCTTTGGTATTTCAAGTTATAGATTATAAAGGAGTATGTCCAGTCTTAGGAGATAAAACAGTGAAAAATCTAGGTCTAATAGAAAGAAAATATTTGAATAAAATAGATAAAAAGGAAAAATATGAAGAAATTATTGAGAAGTATAGGGACAGTATATTTAATGAAAATAAATTAGGATTGTTAAAAAATTTTGAATATGACATTAAATTATGTGAAGATAGACAAGGCAAAATAGCACAGCCACGTAGTGTACCATTAAAATTGCATGATCCACTGAAGTTAGAGTTAGAAAGCATGGAAAAAAATAATATTATAGAAAAAATTACTGAACCGACTGATTTTGTTAGCAATATTGTGATAGTAAGAAAACCCAATGGTAAAATAAGAGTATGCTTAGACCCAAGTAATTTAAACAAATATATAAAAAGAGAACATTTTAAACTTCCCACTTTTGAGGAAGTAGCTTCAAAAATGGCAGGTGCGAAAGTTTTCTCAAAATTAGATGCATCTACTGCATTTTTTCATATTAAATTGTCTGCAAATAGTTTGAAGCTGTGCACTTTTACTACACCATTTGGTAGGTATTGTTTTAAGAGATTACCATATGGTCTATCATCTGCACCTGAAGTATTCCACAGACAATATAGTGAAATATTTCAGAACATAATGGGATGTGAAGTCTTTGTCGATGATGTAATAATCCATGCTAAAAATCAGTTGGATCATGACAAAATATTAGAAAAAGTTTTAAAAGTAGCTGAAGAAAATGGCATACAATTTAATTTAGATAAATGCCAATTTGGGATTCCAGAAATTATCTATTTAGGACATGTACTGAGCGGTGAAGGTATAAAACCAGATCAGAGAAAGGTAGAGTCAATTTTAAACTTAGAAAAACCAAAAAATATTAAAGATTTACAAAGGTTATTGGGAATGGTAACATATGTGTCAAAATTTATACCTTCAATGTCGCAAGTCTGTAACCCGTTAAGAGAGTTAGTCAAGAAAGGGAGAGAATGGAAATGGAATACAGAACAAGATGACGCATTTAATGAGTTAAAAAACATTTTAATGTCCCAACCAGTTTTGCAATTTTATGACCCCAATAAACCCTGTAAAATATCAGTTGATGCTTCTAAAGATGCTCTGGGGGCAGTTTTATTACAAAATGACTTGCCAGTGGCATATGCATCTAAAGCTTTGACAAACACTCAAAAAGCATATGCACAAATAGAAAAAGAAATGTTAGCCATTGCATTTGGATGCATACGATTCCACCAGTACATTTATGGAATGACTGTGGAAGTAGAGAGTGATCACAAACCTCTCGAGGTGATATTCAAAAAACCCCTGTGCGAAATACCTTTAAGATTACAAAGAATGCGGTTGCAAATACAAAAATATGACATAAATGTTAGATATAGGCCTGGTAAAACATTGTTATTGGCAGATTCACTTTCTAGAGATGTTAAAAATAATATAGATGATATAAGCATTATAGAAGAATTAAATGAATCTCAAGTGTGTTTAGTAAAATGTAATTTATCAATTTCAGACCATAAGTATGGAATATTTAAGGAAGAAACAAATAAAGATGAAGAACTGAAAATGTTAAAACAGTATATTCAGGATGGATGGCCACAAAATGTACATAATATACCCCATACTTTAAGGTCATACTATACATGTAGAGGAGAACTGTATATTTATGATGGCCTGGTATTTAAAAACAACTGTATAATAGTACCAAAAACTCTAAGACAAGATATGTTATCTAAAGTTCATTATAATCACATAGGAGTCGAAAAATGCAAAAATAGGGCTAGGCAATGTATTTACTGGCCTAATATGTCAAAAGATATTGAAAATAAGGTGTTGTCATGTAGCATCTGTGATAGATTTAAGAATAAAAACTGTAAGGAACCAATGACAATTAGAGAAATGCCTGATAAACCTTGGTCTATGTTAGCTACTGATGTTTTCCATTATAAAGATAAAAATTATCTAATTGTTGTGGACTATTTCAGTAAATATTTTGAGATTAAACAATTAATCAACCTAACACCAGAATGTACCATTGAAGCGCTAAAATCTGTGTTTAGTAGACATGGAATACCTGATAAACTATATTCTGATAATGGGACAAATTACTCTAGCTATAAATTCAAAAAATTCTGTAGTAGCTGGAATTTCATACATGTGACAAGCAGCCCATTACATGCACAATCTAATGGTCTTGCTGAGAGATATATTCAGACTGTTAAAAATATATTTAATAAAGCTGATTTTGAAGGGAAAGATAAGTATTTGGCATTATTAGAATATAGGGCAACACCAATTTCTAATTTAAATTTTAAGACTCCCTCTGAATTATTGATGGGAAGAAAAATTCAAGGTTTACTACCAAATATGGTTACTGTTAATGGTTGTGAAAATAAAAACATACAAAGTAAGTTATATGAAAATTCCAATAATCAAAAACAATACTATGATAGAAATGTTAAAAAACTAAAAGATTTAGAAATGGGTCAAAAGGTAATAGTGACAACTGGTAATAAGAAACCATTAGTCTATGCAGAGGTACTGACTCAATGTGAGAGACCTAACTCTTATAAATTGTTAACTGAAAATGGAACTATTATTGATAGGAATAGAAAACATCTGATTGAGAGTAAAAATGATAAGAAAATGATTGTTGAACAAGAAGAGGAAGTAGAGATAGGTAATGAAAATCAGGAAATGTATCATGGTGAAGATAACTTAGATTTTACTATTAATGATAATAATGATAAGTGTGTTGATGGAAATGATTCAACAACAGTTGTTGAGCAGGAAACTGTAGCAAGGAGCCGATCAGGTAGGGAATTAAAAAGACCAAATTATTTAAAAGATTATGTTTAAATTTATTAAGTTTCTAAGAAAGGGAGATGTAAGGTATTTAGTAATATGACACATCACTAGTTGTAAGGAACATCTATATATACAGTCTATGGAACAGGGACATGATATATAAAAAATGTTGAAGTGTCGATCCTCTGTAAATGATCCTATCATAAGAACAAATTAATAAAGAGTATTAAGAAAGTACTCGACTATTATTACAGTTGTCACGCCTATTCCTTGGGAATACGAAGAACGTTAAACATCATAATTATAATGACAACGCTATTGAATAACAAACATAAAATAATATTAGGAAACTCTATGTTCATTTTCGATATCAAACAGCAAGTATAAGTTTCGATCCCGTGGGAATATCGGGATACCGGTCGACCCATGTGCCCAATTTCATCCAAATCTGTTCAGCCGTTTTAGAGTGAAAGCGTAACAAACAAACTCACTTTCGCATTTATAATATTAATATTATTTATTAGAAAATACTCATACGTACCAAGTGTTTTCAGCAATTCTTTGGATGACGTACTAGTCTTTATATCTTTAAATAATAATTTTATTTCTCTATATGAATTTTTAGTCTTTCCTAAAAAAGCTTTGAACTTTGAAATTGTTAAGTAACTTGTTGCATCAAAACCACTATCTGTTTGTTGCGTTTCTGGTACACATTTTTTTATACTCTGAAGGAGAAGACTTTCTTCAATTTGCAATCGTTTCATTTTAGCAGACAGACTGGAGGTTTCTGTAATATCAGACGAACTACCGGACTTTATAGACGTTAAATCCATTTTTTATATTTTCATAAAAACTTTGTTTTAGTTTAGAATCTATCTGATTTCTAATATTATTCTTAATATTGATCAAACTTTCAATCATTTGAATTTACCCCCGCTTGACAACGCATAAGACCATAGATTATTCACATACACAAGGGAAGGGACAACCACTACCACGAAAGCATCGTTGCCAGACTAGAAAAGCAAAATATAAATCTATAAAACAAAAAGTTATTTTATTCTGTTTATTTTTCAAAAGAAATAGCAAAATAAGAACTAGAATCGCCAGAAATTTCGTATGTGCCGTTTTAAAAATATATAATTTACTGCAAAAACGACGTGGTATGCTAGATATATTTTGATCAATGAAACAATAACAAATATTCTAGATTCTGAAAAAAAAATTGTAGCGTGTAGTATACGCACCCCAAAGAATGGGGATTAACTGCCACTTGCTTACAGATGGCGCTGATCTCCAGCGTCTGATAATTTGACAGCTAGCCATACGTTTTTTGTAAACAAGCGACTTATTTTACGCATAATTAATTATTGAGCCCAGTTGCGCAGCTGTTTACTGCAAAAATACGGGGACCCATGTATTTGCAAAGATGTTATAAGAAAAAACTGTGGGAGATAGCTCTCCGAAAAAAATTGGAATACGATATTTTGTTGAGACGATGTGCTATCCTCCAAGCCTTTTATGGGAGAAAGTGGTTTATAGATGATGCTCTCAAGAGAAATAAGTCTGTTTTCAATTTCATTACATACAGACACTTGTGATGTGATATTGTGTAAATTATAGTAAAGAAGGTGTGTGTTATGATAATATGAACACACACATTCTTTACTATAATTTAGATCAGTGCTAGAAGTGCTATCTCTGAGGTTTTTCAGTCAGGAAGATCATGCCCGACTTGGTTTTCAACTCTGATCAGGTTATTTCTATCGCACGCTGTTGTAGTTGGGAGCGGCAAGCAGGGAATATGAGTAAATACCAAATACTCTTGTAGTAATATATTATAAACTCCTCGGTCAACATTGAACGTCTTAAATAAAGAAGAAACTGAATTGTCAGTGATACACAATAAAGACAAAACCAAAGGAAATCTTGGTTTTATTCCACAATAAAATTACATAGCGTATTAGAAGCTTTCAAATCGTTTGACACTACGGTTTGAAATCACTATGACAATATAGTCTATGATGGAGAATCGAAATGATCTCCTTACTACGTAAGAAGGTTTCATATCATTCACCCATGCTCTATGAAGAAACGTAGTCATGAAGATAAGCCGGAGGTCTTCTTTCTCGAGTAGAACGACGAGGAACTTCAATGTCTTCAACTTCAGCGTCAACAAACTCGTCATCACTTGTAGGTGCAGTAGATGGTCCACGTGGTGGTTCATCGTCGGAGTTTTCTTCGTCATCTACAGTATATGGAAGAGGCGCCAGGGATCTATTCGAAACAGTTGTCTCACGGCCATTAGGTAGGCGTACATATGAGTATTCCGGGTTGCTTTGTAGTAGTTCCACTTCTTCTACCGCAGGTTCATATTTAGAGTTTCGTACGTTTCTCTTCATAAAGACTGGCCCTGGAGAGTGGAGCCATGTCGGTAGCGATTGTCCATTCCCCGAGCGACGAGGATGATTGAACATGCGCTCGTGAGGAGTTGCGTTTGTTCCCGTGCAAAGCAAGGATCTAATAGAATGTAGGGCTGGAGACAAGCCCTTCTCCCAGTCACTAATGTCAGCGTTGTTGGAGCGAAGATACAGCTGGATCGTACGCCACAAGGTGCCGTTTAAGCGTTCAACCAAGCCATTCCCCTGTGGGTTATATGGAGTTGTACGACTGCACGCAGTACCAAGTGACGTCAGGAACTTTCTGAGCTCATCCGATAAGAACGACGTCCCTCTATCGGAATGTATGTATGCTGGCGTGCCAAATGTGGAGAACAGATCAATTAAGCATTTTATAACCGTTGCTGACGTTATGTCTTTACAGGCATATGCAAAAGGGAACCGACTAAACTCATCAATTATAGTTAGAATGTACTTATTCGAAGTTTTTGAAGGAAGTGGGCCTTTAAAATCTAAGTTTAATCTCTCGAATGACGATGTAGCTTTTATGAGACGCCCTTCATTTCTTATGTAACGGGGTTTGATTTCGGCGCATACTGGACAGGCAGCGGTCATTCTTTTGATATCTTCGATTGAATAGGGTAGATTTTTGGACCGTACCCAATGAGTCATGCGTGAAATACCAGGGTGGCAAAGAGAGTTATGTAGAGAAATGAGTTTGCTTGGAGAGTTGCTGTCGATGTGCATGCAAACTCTTGATAAAGCATCAGCGGCAAAGTTCTGACTGCCTGGCCGATAGATTATGTCGTATTTGAAACAGGAGAGCTCCAGGCGCCATCTCTCGATTTTCTCGTTTTTTATCTTATTAGAGTGCGTCTGGTTAAACATAAATGCTACAGATCGTTGGTCTGTGATTAGTAAGAAATGACGTCCAATCAGAAAGTGCCTCCATTTTCGAAGTGCTTCAACAATGGCGCAGGCCTCCTTTTCTATTGATGGCTGTCGCCTTTCTGCATCATTTAGCGACCGTGAAAAAAATGCTACAGGTCTTCCTTTTTGTGACAGTGTCGCAGCAATTGCAAACTCCGATGCATCGGTTTCCACCGAGAATATTTCCTTCTCGTCAATTCCAGCCAAGGCCGATTTAGCAATGTCCTTCTTAAGGTCGTTAAAAGAATTAATAGCGTCTTGAGATAAGGGAAATGTTGCTTCGACCAGTGGTCTTAATTTGGATGAGAAGTTTTCTACCCATTTCGAATAATGAGCGAATAGGCCAAGGGCTCTTTTCAAAGTTGCCGAGTCAGTTGGAACAGGAAGATTCATCAGGGGTTCAAGACGGTTCTCGTCTGGTTTGATAATGTTTTTGTGTATGTTATAACCAAGGAGGTTAATTGACTCCGCTTCGAACGTGCATTTGTTAGTATTAAGCGTAAGTCTGTACTTTCTAGCAGCTTCCGTAAACTTGCGAAGGTTTTCTTCATGGTCCTTTTTATTGACACCGCATACAGTGACATCATCCAGGTAAGCGAATGTGCCTTTGAAGTTCTCCGAATCGATGATATATTGTAAAGTCCTCTGAAAAGCTGCCACGCCGTTCGTTACTCCAAAAGGAATCCGTGTGAACTGATATAGGTTCCCGCATGCTTCAAAAGCTGTATATTTTCGTTCTCTGGCCAGAATGGGCACCTGGTGATATGCACTTTTGAGGTCTATTTGGCTAAATAAATTGTACTGTGATACTCGCGTTATAATAGAATCGATACTTGGAAGGGGGTATGCGTCAAGTTCCGTAAATCTGTTTATAGTCTGTGAATAGTCGATCACAAGACGTTTTCGATGGTGCCCTCCTCCAGCGACAAGAACCTGAGCCCTCCAGGGTGACACACTGGGCTCAATAACTTTATCCTTGATCAAATTGTTTATTTCATTCGATATGAAATCTTGATCTTCTTGTGAGTGGCGTCTTGAGCGGATTGCGATTGGTTTGATATTTGGAGAAAGATTCGTAAATACTGATACAGGCGGAACGGAAGCCTCTAATACGTTGCAGACTTTTAGCGGTTGTTTATCACCTCCAAACTGAAGTTCAAGAGAAGAGTGCTTTTGGAGTAGGTCATGTCCAATAATAACGTCGGCGCAAAGATTATTGATGATCAATAAAGGCTGATTTCGGTGTATATGGCCACCTATTTGAAGTGTCGCGTAACATAATCCATCGACGTAGGAAACGTTATTGAGAGATGCGAGTGTTATAGCCTGTCTACAAGGCTTAAGTTTGAGCTTCAAAATTTGAGCAAGATTCTTGTCAATGAAGCTGATAGAACTGCCAGTATCGACGAGTGCATCAGCGCGGTAGTTGTTGAGAGTAATGGGAGTTGTAGCTTTGCTGAGACTAGAAGGAGCAGCGGCAGAAAATGCTGATAGTTGGGAGCCGGCAGATTGTACTTGCGTATCATCATCTGTGACAGCTGCATTTGTTGAGTTATTATTAGAATCGCGATTAGAGCTTCTGCAGACCTTGGCAAAATGGCCACGCTTCGAACAGAGTTGGCATTCCGCGTTGCGGGCGGGGCATTTTAATCTTTGATGAATATTACCCCCACAAAAGAAACAACGACGGCGGAGAGTTGTTGCTAGGTTCGGCTGCGTTCGTGTTTCTGCCTCAGTGGCAGCATTGACAGGGTTAGGATTGAAGGAAAGAGATTGTACTAGTAGTTGAGAGGTGTTCTCTGCAGTGTCTAAGGTAATTGCAAGGTTCAAAGTCTCTTCTAGTGTCAGAGATTTTTCTAGAAGCCGTTCCTTTATTTTGCTTGATAAGATCCCGCTGATAAAAGTCTCACGTATGGCTTGGTCCTGGTGTTCTTCTGCTGTCACTGCTTCAAAATTACAGTCATGAGCAAGGATGTTAAGCGCTCGTGAGTATTCTGCGATGTTTTCTCCAGGCTGTTGTTTCCTAGTCGTAAGTCGATGCCTTGCTAAGGTTATGTTCTGTTTCTTTTCATAGGCATCATTAAGTTTGCTTATTGCGTCGCTGTACTTATTGCAGGAGCGGATGTTGTTGAAGATTGTTGGCGAAATGTGGTTGACAAGTACCTTCAGTTTGAGCGATTCATCGGGCGATTTATCGGGCGATCCTAGTTGTGCGATAAAGTTCTCAAAGGTGTATTTCCAGTGGGCCCACTTTAGATCGGCACCGGGTGCAGCAGGCTCCACGTCAAAATGATCGGGTCGAAGATATTGAGTTACTTTCTCTTGAGACATCGTGCTATAAGAATCTGATATTATTTTGCGATAACAATTATTGTGGAATAAATTGATGCACAATAAAGACAAAACCAAAGGAAATCTTGGTTTTATTCCACAATAAAATTACATAGCGTATTAGAAGCTTTCAAATCGTTTGACACTACGGTTTGAAATCACTATGACAATATAGTCTATGATGGAGAATCGAAATGATCTCCTTACTACGTAAGAAGGTTTCATATCAGTCAGGATTAATGTGCCATTATAACATTATGTTGAATTTTGTTAAATAAAACCTAAAATACGGGTATATTCTTTACTACAATTTATTTAACAAAATGGAAAAATATCTACGACCAGAACGTTTCGCCGGAGACCCGTCCTCAAGCCAAGATCTGTCCCCTCAGTGGACACATTGGAAAAGCACATTCGAAAATTTTCTGACATCTATAACTACGAACGAGAAAACTGTTGCAAAAGAAACTAAATTCCAATTACTAACGAATCATCTGTCCCCTACGACTTTTATGCGCATACAGGATTGCACTGATTACGATATTGCTCTAAAGAGACTTGATGCATTATTTCTGAAGCCACCTAACGAAATATATTCCAGATTAGCAAAACGAGCGCAACAACCAGGTGAGTCCATCGACCAGTATCTACAAGCCTTGAAACTGCTTTCAAAAGAATGCAATTTTAAACAAGTGACCGCTGAACAAAATGAGAGTGATTTTATTAGAGATGCTTTCATATCAGGTCTTTCGTCGTCCATAGTTCGTCAAAGACTGTTGGAAAATAGCACTCTCACATTAGACGATGCATTCAAGCAGGCCCGTGCTCTAGAGATGGCGCGAATATACAGTGATGATTACCAGCAACCTAATACTAGTACCTTTGTTAATGCGGTACCCATTAACAATCAGAGAACACACATCCAAGAACTATGCTATTTCTGTGGAAACAAGAGACACGCACGGCAAAACTGTCCGGCTGCTAGTACAACCTGCCTTAAATGTGGAAAAAGGGGGCATTTTGCAAAAGTATGCAAAAGTGCAGTGACTGCCCCCCCACAACGGAGTGCTTTTACAAATGCTATAGAGGAACCGAATAAACTTATGGAAAATGCAGAATCGCAGAAATTGTTATCATGTATCGTGGCCGCTACAACTGATCTCGATAAAGCTATGATACCGATAAAAATAAACGGATTATTTGCAGCCAGAGCATTGATTGATACAGGGAGTACTGCTTGTTTTATAGACAGTCGACTAGTTTGTCAATATAATATACAAAAGAGCTCATGCTACCAAAATGTCAGCATGGCAGCTTCAAATCTAAAAACAAAGGTAGACGCAATGTGCTCTGTCAATATCGATATGCAAGGTCATAGTTTTCAAGTGGACCTATTAATAATGGAGAACTTATGTACGGATATCATAATTGGTCATGATATTCTTAAGAGATATAATACATTAGAAATGCATTTCGGCGGATCTGGAGCTCCATTGAAATTATGTGCACTAACTCAAGCCAATATCGATCCAATCTGCTTATTCCCGAATCTCTTACCAGACTGCAAACCAATAGCTGTTAAGTCACGAAGATACTCAGATGGTGATATGCAGTTTATTTGTACTGAAATAAGAAAATTACTAGCTGAAGGAATTATAGAACCTAGTTCGTCACCATGGAGAGCACAAGTGCTTGTAACTACAAATGAAAGTCATAAAAAAAGGATGTGTATAGACTACTCTCAGACAATAAATAGATACACGCAACTAGACGCTTATCCTTTACCAAGTATTGAAGAAATAGTTTCTAAGGTAGCCAAACATAGAATCTACAGCAAAATTGACTTAAAAAGTGCGTACCATCAGATTCCGATTCTCGAAACAGAAAAACCTTATACAGCATTTCAAGCAGAAGGTAATTTATACCAATTTCGTAGAATACCTTTCGGGGTTACCAACGGAGTAGCGGTTTTTCAAAGAACTGTCAATAATATAATTGCAAAAGAGGAACTTAAAGGAGTATACGCATATTTGGATGACATACCATTCTGTGGAACAACTCAAGCTGACCACGATCAAAAACTGCAGCGATTTCTTGATATTGCCAAACGGTATAACCTTACACTGAATCTTGACAAGAGCGAATTTTCATTGAAAGAGATAAGTATTCTAGGATATACTATAAACAATGGAGTTATTAAACCCGACCCGGATCGTCTACGTCCACTATTAGAGCTGCCTCTGCCTTCAGACTCGGCATCGCTCCGGCGAGCATTGGGATTATTTGCTCACTATTCTAAATATGTGCCAAGATTCTCTCATAAAATTCAGTCCCTCGTTTCGCAAGGTACATTCCCTCTCGATTCTGAGGCAGTAAATGCTTTTAATGCTCTAAAGCAAGAGATAGCCAGATCAGCAGTAAACGCGTTTGATGATAACATACAATTTATTGTTGAAACAGACGCTTTAGACTATGCTATCGCGGGAACTCTGTCACAAGAAGGCAGACCAGTTGCGTTTTTTTCGAGAAGCCTTCACAGTAGTGAGCGGAATCACCCAGCCATCGAGAAGGAGGCCGCGGCTATAGTCGAATGTCTTCGGAAATGGAGACAATTCCTCATCGGACGAGAGTTTAAACTGATAACTGACCAAAAATCGGTCGCATTTATGTTCAATCAGCAGCATTCGTCTAGAATTAAAAATGACAAAATACAACGTTGGCGATTAGAACTTTCAGAATACAATTTTGATATAGTTTATCGCCCTGGAAAGGAAAATATAGCGGCTGATGCTTTATCAAGAGCCAATGCACCATTAGTAGCCTCTGTTTACAGTTCAGAAAATGCACTCAAAGAACTGCATAAAACCTTGTGTCATCCTGGAGTAACAAGAATGCTTCATTGGGTTCGAAGCAAAAATTTAGCTTACTCCACTGAAAAGATAAAACGTATTACTGCGAATTGTTCTATATGTGCTGAAGTAAAGCCTCGATATCAACGAAACATGGGAAAACTAATAACAGCGATGGCCCCATTCGAAAGAATATCGATAGATTTTAAAGGTCCACTTCCCTCAGATGGCACTGGGAACAATCGATATATCCTTACGATTGTGGACGAATGTTCTCGATTCCCATTTGCATATCCCTGCCCAGACTTGAGTACTAACACGGTTATTAATAAACTGACTGATTTATTTTCTATATTTGGAATGCCAACTTACGTACACTCAGATCGTGGTACATCTTTTCTTTCAAAAGAGATGAAAGACTTTCTTCACCAGAAGGGCATTGCTACGAGCTACACTACACCTTACAATCCTCAGGGTAATGGACAAACGGAGAGATACAACGGAATTATTTGGCGAACAGTACAGTTGGCTCTGAAAAGCCGAGATCTGCCTATAACTAAATGGGAGTCAGTTTTAACTCAGGCTCTGCATTCTGTAAGGTCACTTCTTTGCACGGCTACAAACAGCACGCCCCATGAGCGGATGTTCTCTCACGCCAGGAGATCCTCAAGTGGTCAGTCGATGCCTACATGGCTAAACGTCCCAGGAAAAGTATTAATGCGAAACCATAATCGAACCAGCAAATATGATCCACTGGTTGAAGAAGTAGAGACTCTGGAAAGTAACCCTCAACATTCTCGTGTGCGTTTGAGCAGTGGTAGAGAAGTTGTCGTATCTAATCGACACCTAGCTCCTGCTGGAGTATCTTTAGAAACGGATGAAGCTGATTCCAATGATGACGACGAATTCATCGATGCAGTCGATGGCGATGATCATAACACAGATGGCCAGCGAGATTCCCAGAACGAATTGGTCCAGCCACAGAACATCACGCCAGAGACTCTGCGTCGTTCTGAAAGAGTACGACGTCCGCCTGCTCATCTAGCTGACTACGTGGCACAATAAATAAGCCTAGGAGAATGTAGTAATATATTATAAACTCCTCGGTCAACGTTGAACATCTTAAATAAAGAAGAAACTGAATTGTCAGGATTAATGTGCCATTATAACATTATGTTGAATTTTGTTAAATAAAACCTAAAATACGGTTATATTCTTTAGTACAACTCTTATTTGCTTTTAATTAATTTCTGAATTAGGAATCAACACACCATGGCAACCATAGGGTGCACACACACTTACATTAGGGATGTGCTACATAATCGATTTGGTTCGATTCAACACTCCTTCTCACACCTAATGTATACCCATACTGGTTCTTAAACGTGCAAGTCTTGGACCTGTTAATCCTTTCGTCAATAGATCCGCCTCCATATCTTCTGTAGGTTGATATTGGACTTCCACGACTCCTTCTTTGATGCAGTCTCTGATATAATGCATTTTAAGGTCTATATGCTTCGACTTCGAAGATACTATTGGATTTTGACACAGCTTTATTGCTGCTTGATTATAGTATCTTTTCTTGTTTTATATTTATTTCATTGAACAATGCTCGTAGATACGCTGCTTCTTTAACAGCTTCTGTAAGAGCGACATATTCGGCTTCTGCTGTGGATAGCGCAATGCTTCTTTGTTTTCTACATCCCCAACTGATAGGAGCTCCAGCAAATTTAAAACAATATCCGGAAAAGGACTTTCTGTCTATCTTACATGAACCCCAATCAGCATCAGTCATGCCTTTTATATTATTATTTTATTATTATTATATTATTTCCGGTCTTCTTGAAATTTAAGCCGATATCTATTGTACCTTTGAGATACCTTAGAACACGTTTTGCACTTTTGAAATGTGATTCATCAAAGAGTCATTAAATTGCGATAAGTAGCTTACAGCAAATGCAATATCTGGCCTTGTAGCTACAGCTAAAAACATTAATGTGTCAATCAAATTTTTGTAAGGCAGGTCTATTATTTCCTTCTTGTTTGACTCTAGTGCAATGCCTGGTTATATTGGTGTAGTAGTAGACTTTTTCTCCTTCTATGCTTTTTAGATCTGTTAAAACCTCTTTTGCTTTATTGTAGACGGTTAGATCATCAGACTCAAAATCAGCAACTAGTATCTCTCTTACATATCTCTCTATGCAATTAGGCAATTTCATATAAATTTTTTCTTCAATATTTCCATTTAAGTATGCTGTGACTACATCCATTTGGTCCAAATGCAGGCCTTCTTCAACAGCAATACTAAATATACTTCTTATAGAACTTAGTTTTGCAACAGGTGCGTAAGTTTCGTTATAATCGACGCCCGGACGCTGCGTGAAACCTTTAGCCACTAGTCGTGCTTTGTTTGTTATTTTGTTTTCTGGGCTCACTTTTCTTTTTAAGATCATCTTGTAGTCTTAAGATTTTCATACCTTTCTCTTTCTTTACGATTTTCCAAGTACCATTTTTAATGTGTGATCTAATTTCAGATCGGATAGCATCACTCCAGTCTTCAGTTTGATCATTATCTTCAAACGAGTAAGCTATTTCTGATGACAACTGACATTCTTCTGAAACTCCTATATCATAATCCTTCATCCAAGTAGGCTGTTTTATATCTCTTTTCGGCCTTTCTCTAGTCATTGTTTCAGGTGCGTCAACATAAGCTTCTTGTTCTTCATCTGACGATGCTTCATTAATATCGATGTCTGGTATGATATTTGGTGTAGACTCTGTACTTGTGTTTTCTTTAGATGTCTCCGATTTATCTGAGACTTTTTCTTTATTGTTGTTTATTTCTATGTTTACTTCAGTGCTCAGATTTTTCTTTTGTTTTATTTGTTTAGTTTGTTTTTCTTTCTCAGGTATTTGTCCCGATTCTTCAACAAAATTGTCGTAGTTTTCTTCTGTTTCATAAAACATTTTGTTTATGATTTTAACATCCCTGCTGATTATTACAGAATTCTTTTCAGGAACGTAAATTCGGAATCCTTTTGCGTTTTTAGCATAACCCATAAATACACCGGGTGTAGCTTTAGCCAATAGTTTTCCCTTTCTTCTTTTCTGAAGTACAAAAGCTTTGCTTCCGAAAATATGAAAGTGATTTCCTGATGGAGTTCGTCCAATCCATTTCTTGAATGGTGTTTCTCCTTTCAGTGCTTCTATTTATTAAATAGTTCGGTTTAAAGACATTTATTTTCTCAAAGAACAAATTACAGTTCACTTATAGAGAAACTTAACTAAAATACCAGTAGGTTGATTTACACTACGACGTTCAAACCATCCAAGTAACTGAATATCAAACTTTTATTTATAAAATATAAAATAGTTGTGTTGTTTTACAACTAGATAAAAACATCGAGATTTCTTAGTTATACCTACGAGTACGTAACTTTATTATTAACATATTATACACATAAACCTTCCGGAATAAATTCGCCAAACGATGGTAAGAAACCTCATCAAAATCTATTGTGTGGTTTAGAAGACCAACGTGGACATAAATAAGGTAAGGTAAACACGGAAACCAACTTTAATAATATATGTAGATAGATATGTGTAGATAGCAAGTATGTATTTCAGTCTAAATAAAATACAAAGCAGTTCAAGCTAAGCTATAAATGTGTCCAATAAATAATTTCTTAGGCCTGCTTTGAATGTTGGTATGCTTGTACACTCTCTGATTTTTTAGGTATTGTATTGTATAGCCGGACCCCCTCATACTGTATAGTTTTCCTGCCGTACAAGGCAGGCGGCAGTATATACCGCTTCTGCCCACAATTGCTTTGGTGTTTTTGCTTCTATCATTAAGCATCTGGCTTTATCCATCAAGGACCTGTTTTTGCGCTCGCTGATTCCGTTTTGTTGCGGAGTATAAGGTGTAGGTACTTAACCTTCTTTGAATTCCATGCAGTTTCAAATAATCGTCAAATATTTTATTTACGTATTCCCTTCCGTTATCTGATTGCAAATTCTTTATCTTTAAGTCAGTAAAATTTTCCACCTTACTTTTAAATTCCTTAAATTTTTCAAATACTTCGCTTTTCTGTGCGATAAAATATATGCAACAGTACCTGGTATAATCATCAATGAACGTTACATAATACTTAGATCCAGCTATAGACTCATATTCCAATGGACCGCACACATCACTATGGATTATTTGCAATGGTTCAGTAGTGTATATTTCCTCATGACGCGGGAATGGCAATCTTGACAGTTTTCCTTTTATACAAGTTTCACAATTATCAAGTTTTCCTTCACCTACATCAAGTCCATACATTAATTCTTCTTTTGCCATCCTAACCAAATCTCTTTCATTGATATGGCCTAGTTTTCGATGCCACTGCATGATTTTGCTATCATTTCCAGTTGTGCGTGTATATTTTGCGGTCTCATTTGATTCATCAAATTCGAGGTAGTATAAATCGTTATTCTTCTTTGCTGTCAGTATTATTGTTCCATCATTTTCCATTATATATGCCTTTTCTTTTTCAAAAATGACTATTTCCTTTTTCAGTTATTTTACTTACTGACAATAGGTTGGTTGTCAAATCAGGAATAAACAATGTGTCATTCAAATTAAATTTTTCTTTTTCTTTGAACACTCACTTTTCCTTTTCCTTCAATCGTTGCGTAATATTTATTTGAGGCCAGCTTCAAATTTCCTGACGCTGACTCCATGCTGTTAAATAAGAGGCTTTTACCACAAAAGTGCGATGTACAACCGCTATCAAGACACCACGTGTTTTTATTAGTAAACTCTTTTCCTGAACATTGAAATTTTTCTCAGGTGTTTTCTCATATTTTTTCTTGGGAGAATTATTCTTTTGACTCCAGCACGCCTGAGTGGTATGGCCATGGTATGGCCTTTCTTTTTACACTTTTGGCAATATTTTCCTTTCTTCGTGAAAAAGGCTTCTTCATTTTCTTTACTACAATCAATATTTTTTCGTGCCTCGCTCTCTTCAACGATTTTTATTTTCAGTTCTTCGGGAGACGGTAAGGTGTCACGAGTTTCCACTGCTATACGGAAATTCTCGTAAGCAGCTGGAAGGCTGTAAAGCATCATTATGCTTAGTAGATCGGGATGCAAGCTAACGCCCATATCCGTTAGCTTGTCCACGATGTCAATAAAATTATTTAAATGTTCACGGACATCATCTTTATCAGCCTTTCTTAATATCAGCTGTTTTAGCAAAGTTGCTTTCCGAGCAGGACCTTTGCTTTGGTAAATTCCTTTTAGCTTAAGCCATAGCTCGTTGGATGTCTTGCATCCCCGCACTTGTTTAAGTTCTGACGGTGAGATGATCAGTAATAATTCTGATCGAGCAAGCAAATCATTTTCATTGAACTTACTTTTTGCTGTTTCCTCTTTTGGCTCGGTGATTGATCCACTGGCGTATCCCCACAGTCCATTTTTAATTAGAACTGCTTCAGCCTGCACGCTCCACGTATCATAATTTTCTTTGGAGAGAGCTTCAATACGGTATGAGGCAGTGGCGCTCATTTTTCCTTGTAACCACGCTCTGCTACCATTTGTTGGAGTTGGGAGCGGCAAGCAGGGAATATGAGAAAATACCAAATACTCTTCAGCTTAATATTTTATATTAGAATATTAAATCAACATTTGCTTTTAATTAATTTCTGAATTAGGAATCAACACACCATGGCAACCATAGGGTGCTCACACACACTTACATTAGGGATGTGCTACATAATCGATTTGGTTCGATTCAACACACGCCTCCAGTATTTAACAAAAAACGAACTTGAAAATGAACAAACACAAAATAACCTATAAATTATAAAACATTCATAATTTATTGACTTTTCCACTAAAGCTGTTTTTTTACTAGTGGTAGACGCTTCCCCTGTCCTTAGCTTGTCTTTTAATAGTGCTCATAAGTCTCATACTTACATATTTATCTAGTTTTCGTATAATTTGTGATCGACATAAAAGTAAACATAAACACAACAATGGCTGTTTAAAAACATACAACTGTGCTGTCACCTGTTATGAGCTTTCAGTTTTAACCTCATTCATATATTACATGTGAATTCTTTGGGGTCCGTAAATATAAAAATGTTGTTATTACGAAGAATTATATAATATTCTACGAAAAAATCATATAATTATGTATTGTATACATCAAACATCGTGATCAAACTCAAAAAATATTTCAACTACTGTCTTTACTATACACCACGAACAATTACGACTAACATAACATTTTTATCTGGTAAATTCAAAATTCAAAATATTTTATTTCACATAAACCTACAAGGCCACTTAGGGCACTTATGAAACGTCAGAAGCTAGGTGCACGGTTCCAATTGGCCGCTTCCTATGGAGAAGAGCTGGCAAGAAACTCCACAGTTACTCTTTTAAAAATAAATGGTTTCTCCAATGTTTTCAAATTAGTGTTAATAGGTATGAGAGGACAGTGTAGGCCTATCAACAAGCCACCAGTACCAAGTACCAGGTACTTAGTAAAATAGAAAATGGTCCACAAGTCTACAGCTTACAACGTTCTCACATTCACAAAGTCTAAAAGAAAAGAATTTATATAAAAGATAAACAAAATAATAAATATAAGGACCTATTTAAACCAAGTGACATGATTGCCACTACAGCTGTAACAAATCTGATTTGATAAAAATATAGAAAATTGTAGGTATATAATGTCAAATAATGAAAAGATTATGTCAAGGAAGTATGTAAAAAAAGTAATATAAAATAATCATCGTAATAAAATTTGGGAGCAGATAGGGGAAAGCAGGTAGGATTCGTACAATTTTTATTCTTAGCCGTTTATACGAAATGCTATTAACTATTTTAAAATAATTTTAATGTCATTATGTACCCTATTTATCTAGCTTTAAAAATAGTGTAGTGTTGCCTTGATATTATTCACCATTGCGAAGCTACGGTTACTTATCTAAAACATGGAAAACGTACGAAACTACCCCACACGTGTGGTACATTCGTACACAGCGTAGGGCGCATTCGTACATACTGGGGAACCTCCGTACAGTCAATTAAAATGTCATTTTACAAATGTAATATAAATTTTTATTGAGATCAAAGTAAGCACTTAAGCAGTAATCAGTCTCATGTAATACTAATTAACAATTATTGTCTTTTTCAAAACTTATAAACTTTTAAACCATACAAATATAAACACAATAAAAATAATAATAAAGGAATTCAAAAATCAACAAAATTCCTCCGTCCTCTAGGCTGATAAGACTTACCATTTATAAATGGTAAGAGCTCTTACCATTGAACACCTACTAGCCAATATTATACATACTGAGATCCTTTTTAAAACTAAATATTTGGGCTGTTCTAGCAGTAGAAGCAGATTTTGATGGTGATAATATACATACCACATCTGCTAAATAAACAGTCCCTTCATCCTTGGTAACGGGAAAGACAAATTTCCAAGTTTGAGGTTTCTTCCTTAAAAATGATACTTTATACTCGATAGGACTATATTTATGAAGCACTTGCCCAACATAATATAAAATGGTTTTCTTTTTTTCAAACTTAACCAGTACGAAGCTCTGTTCTTTGATGTTCTCTGTCAGAACTGGTGTTTCATTTTCAATATCTGATTCTTCTTCAGAAGTCTCTTCGATGGGAGAACAAGAACTTTTCCTCAAACTCATATCAGCCTCATCCTCACAATCAGTCTCGTCGTTATAGTCAGTTTCACCTTCATAATCAGTTTCATTCTCATCAGTTTTCTTTTGTCTCTTTGGTTTATCTTTCCATAAAGTTTTCTTCAGTCTTGTTGTTTTTGTTATTAAATTTTCATCTGAAAGTAACTTTAGTGCTCGTTTCATTTTTCTAGCTCTTTCTTTCTTTTCTTGCTCTTGCTTCTTAAACTTTTTTCTATTCTCAATTTCTTGCAGTCTGGCTTTTTCAGGAGTGTCTGTATAAATTCTCGATTTTCCTGGCAGTTTTTTTGATTTTTTTATTAAATTTCTGTCCACCCTGGGATAAGGCCGGATTATTTCAGGAGTTATGATTGGCACAGTCGCTGAATATGACGTACTAGGTGATAGCATGGAAGGTGATGTAGGCGTAGAGCTTCGCGGAAAATCTTGTTGAGTAAGTTCTATTCCTGCAAGATGGGTTTCTGAAACACCGGCGTCTTCATCTGCTGTAGAATTAGACGGTCCACTTTGTGGGTACTCTAAAAACTGTGGCGCTAAAGAAGCATGCTCTAACATCGGTGGCACAATTTGAGGAATAATTTGTTCCCTGTCAACGTCTGGGGTTGGTGTAGAATCAGAATGGTAAACACTCACGGGTGCAAAATCGTCGTCACTGAAAGCTAGTTTGTTAAATGGCCAAATTCCTGTCTTCTCAAAAGCACTTGTTATATTTTTACCATTGAATGACTCAAAATATGCTACTTTAGCCAGTTTCGGTATGTTGTATATGTTGATAGTTTGGCCTGGATTATTAACATGCCAATCATTAAACGCAACCTTCAATTTGGCTTTAAAAGGTCCAAATACGCCAACGTCTAAGGGTTGGAGCCGATGTGTTGTGTGAGGTGGGAACGACAGATAAACAATGCCATTATTGCGCGCATAGTCCACGCTTTCTATTGTAACGTGGCTTTCATGGTTATCGACCAGGAGCAAAATAGGGTTATCTTTAGAACACAACGATTTCTTTTGTATATGTTTCAACACCTCCAAAAATATACCTGAATTTATCCAACCACTTTTTGTGGCAGTACCGAGGCTGCCTTCGGGAGCGCCAGCCATAAAGTGGTCCTTAAAATGGACCCTAGGAAAGATAAATAGTGGCGGAATTGTGTTACCACTAGCTGAAACTATTCCTCCAAAAGTAACTAATTCGCCCCTCTCTGCAGAAACAAGTTGATCTATTTGTTTTTGCTTTTTCTCAGCCAAAATTTTAGGAGTGCTCATCACTGTGGATATCCCTGACTCATCAAAATTGTAAATTCGATCAGAAGTAAAATTATATTTTGTCAATACCTTTTCAAGGTTTTCGAAGAACTCACTTACGACAGTTTTATTGAATGCAAAAGATCTCGCTGCACTGGTATTTTCAGGTTTCCTAAGACTTAAATTTGAGTTACGCCTGCGGAAACTGTCTAACCATTCCTTTCCTGCCATATTATTATGGTCCCAACTAGAAGGGTAACGTAGTTTATTCACTTTTGCAAACTCGTAAGCAAGTTTTCTTACTTGTAGAATAGTCAATCCATAGTGCATTTTCGAGCATTGCGTTATATACTTGTTCAGTAGAATTTCTTCCTCAATAGTAAACACTTGATTTGACGTAAATTTTGAACTAAAAACACGCATCTGTGTATTATTCTCTCTATTGACAGTTTCTTGCTTATGAAATTTTGCCAGACGACTTTCTAAAGTTGATGGCTTGACACCATATTTTTGTGCAGATTTCCTTATTGATAAAGTTTTATCCAAAACTTCTTTCATCGCAGACTTCATTGCATCTTCATCTACTTCTCCTGTCCTTGTCCCCTTTTTTATGTATATTCGCGGCATGGTTCTGTAAAAACAATTACTTAAGTGATTAATATTTTTGCTGGCACAAAGTTAAGAATGGGAGCATTCGTACAGTACGAATCTACCCCATTCATAGCTGCACGAAGGTACCCCAACCAGAAAATCCACAATAAAATTAAAAATAAAAATAACTGTAATAGTTAGCCTAAAATTACTATTGACGTAATAAACTACGTAATCACTACATAAAATAAATAAAATTACTTTAACATTTCGACCAAAACTTATAACAACTAAACTTGTTCAAAAGTGAATATGAAAAATACTTACCGAGAGCGAAAACACGTATCGACTCGTCACGTTGAAGCCGGCGGCCGCACTGACCCGCCACCTCGCGGTTCACACGTGTGGGTGAGTTAGCGTCACGCACAGAAAAATCAACGCAGCAACGTATTGGATAGTGTAGATATGACTACTGTACGAACGCTCCCACTGTACGAAGCCTACCTGCTTTCCCCTAATGGACATTTACATTGTTATGCCGTTAATGAGGTAATGGTGTGAGGTGAGAATGTACAGAAAAGGATAGAATGAGTTTGATTCTAAAAGCAAGAGTGAGAGAAACTACCTGCTCTAGCTAGCAAAAAAGGTCTGATTGATTTCGAAAACCTGTGAACAATTTAAGTCCAGATGTCCTTCAGTGAATATGGTGCCGAATTAAGTCTAGACACGTAATGGCGAAAATTTATTACTGCTACATATTATACAATGGCCAATGTATCAAGGAGTAGCTGCATACAGTCGACGAACGTTGGGCAGTTGTGCCCGTTGTGCACTAGCATTATACACCGTGACATTTTAGTCGTCTTACAAAAGCAACCCACTTCATGCATCAAATGACTACTAAAGATTAATAAAAAAGAGGTATATTGTGACAATTTTTTAATTGCACCTACAGGTATTTTATGTCAAGTTCATTGAGTGTCTTTGTCGCTCTTTGTTTTTACGACGACTAAAATGTCACGGTGTATAGGTATATATACAGAATGACTTATAATTTGACGTATTCCTTCCAGGACGTGTTAGTCTGTAGGCGAAAATTCATGGGAATCGACAAGGAGGATGATTTTTTGAAAACGTAATGGGTTTAGGTCGGGGCCGCACTGGTATGGTGACGGCGATGCGGCGGCGACGATATGAACAAATAAATCACGCTTGTCGTTTCTACAGTGCGCCCACCGACATATGTTTATATGAGTTTGTTTTCAAAATCGTCGTCGGTTCGCTGTCGCCCTTAGAGTATATATTACTGGAGAAGCCTTACGAACACTTCCCCCTCTGTAAAAGTACAAGAGCAAATGCTCTAACACGGTCATAAAAACTACTTTCAAATCGATTCGAACAAACATCAGTGCTCCGGTAAAATGCCTAGTTGTGCTATTAAAATATGTAAAAAGCGTTCAAAAACGTCAAACTTAAATCATAATACATTTTGGCTTTTCATTCAATTCAACCATGATTCAACATAAAACAAGGCATGAATCGAGTATTTTTCTTGCATTGCTTTTGTGACGTCACCATGTGTTGCTACACCTCGTTTTTATTTTCATAATGTTCAAAATATTCTTTTGCATTATAAGAATGTACGTCAAATCAGCTAAATTGACATGCACTTGCCATACGATTATGTCTTCTAGCAAAAATGATAAGGACACTACTGTAGAGTGGGGGTCATGTATGAAATCAAAATTAAATGTCGATAATTTCTTAGAGCGAATTAGTATTTTTTGTTGTTTAAGAAAATTGTTTTTGAAAGAAGTTCTTTAACGCGGCTTGCGGTAGGAGTAAACTGGCAGAAAAGTCACTTGAAAAAGCGTTTATACTTCCAACTGCCTTCTTCTAATTCGATCGAGAGAGAGAGAGAGAGAGAAAGTCAAAATCAGAATTCAAGATGGCAGCTTCATAGTTTTCAAGGGTGCTAAAGCCAAAATCCAAGATGGCGGATGCGATTTTTTTTTAAATTTTAGTCTTGGATGTGGTTTTCATAATTTTCGAAGGTGCTAAAATCGATAGTGAGGTCAAAATATAAATCCAAGGTGGCGGATTTTTTTTTTTATTATAACGGGCATCTCGCAGTTTTGACCACTAAGGTCTTGGCTGCTTAACCGGACTTTCCTGTGGGTGCCTTAAGCTGCTACACTCAAAGCCTCCAGCCAGGGGCAAAAAAACTAAACTAAATTAAAACTAGGCGAACGCTCGCTAAGGGCACCCCCTGTGGGGTACGAACCTCGGCTTAGGGCGTCGCTGAGGGGAGGACAGCAAGAAGGGACAGGCTGGATCAAAATTGGCTTATATCATGATTATTATGCGGGGTAGTTTAAAGCTACGTGCTCAGCGGCAACAACTTGCTGGCACCTCGTTTTCGAGCAAGGGTCGGGGAGGAGTATCAATTAATCAGGGACACGGTCGCGATCGCAAAGGACCTCGGCGGCGAGGTCGGAATGACGGGAGGCGTCTGTTTTTGTATATTGTACTGGTGGCCCTATTCTGCTCTTGGAGGAGTGTGATGGGATCATCAGGGTCGGAAAGTACATGCCGCGGACGGCGGATCTGACTAATTCTAGAAGGGACATAATTGGCTGCTTCGACAACCAAGGGGTTACGATGTCTAGGAGCGGAGTCAAAGTAACGCTTGGACATGCGTTTTAGGAACTGGTGAATCGTAGGGATTCTACAGTCGAGATGGAGGATCTCGTTTCTGACATAGAAGGGAGCTCCCGTGGCTTTACGGAGGAAACGGTTCTGCAAAGCTTGCAACCTATGGATGGAATGGGACTTGGCGTGGGCGAATACTGCACCCGCATAGGTCATAATGGGTCGGATACATGATGTATAGATGCGCAGTTTGCACTTAAGTGACAATTTGCTGCGTGCATTTAGAACGAAATGGAGTCTACCTAGAGCGAAAGCGGCTCGCGAACGAACCGTCTTTATGTGCTCAGAAAAGGAGAGATGATGATCTAGGATAACACCTAGGTATTTGGCGCGCCTAGCCCAAGGGATTGGTTTGCCGAACATGGTGATAGGTCGGGGGAAAGGGGGGGGTCTAGTGCTCGGTTTAGAAAAGCTAACCGCTTGACTTTTGTCGGGATTTACTTCTATTCGCCATTTTCTAAACCAGGCGCCAAGGTTGTTGACAGCCCTTTGGAGGTTTAGCAGCATCGTAGCTGAATTTCCCTTACAGATGATTGCTGTATCGTCTGCGAACAGAGCCAACTGCGTCGATCTGTGTTTGGGGATGTCGCTGGTGAATAGCGTGAAAATGAGGGGGGCTAATACTGAGCCCTGAGGGACTCCTGCCCTTATGGGGCGGGGGGAGGAAAGGGCTCCTTCGATGCGGAAGCGAAAGGTGCGATTCGACAAATAGTCTCGTAAGATGAGCACGAGACGATCCGGCACACCGAGTTTGTAGAGCTTATAAATTAAGCCGTTGTGCCAGACTTTGTCAAACGCCTTTGCTATGTCGAAGAATACTACGCTCGTTTGTCGGCCATGGGTGAGAGCACCGCTGATTAGCTCGACAATACGATGGACCTGATGCACGCTAGAGTGCTGAGTTCGAAAGCCGAACTGTTCGTTGGGGATGAGGCCCTTGGTCACTGCATAGTCTCTGAGACGCTTATAAATAAGCCTCTCATAGATCTTGCCTAGAACCTTGAGCAGACTGATGGGCCTATAACTGGATGGCTCGTTTTTGGGTTTTCCGGGTTTAGGGATACCTATGACAGTGGCCTCTTTCCACGTCTGGGGAAAAATGTTGTTGCTTAACGCACCATTGAAGATGGTGGTCAAAAGCATAATTAAGTGAGCTGGGAATAGTTGGACCACCCTATTGGTGAGTCCGTCTGAGCCGGGGGCTTTACGATTTTTCAGACCTTTGATAATCTCATGTACCTCATCTGGTTCGATGGGGGGCAGGGGAAAATCAGGGTCTTCAATGGGAGGGATAGAGGCTCTACGTTCGACTTCGGCGTCGACCTCATCGAGGTGAGCTTTGTCTACTGGTAGGGTACTGGGAGAGCATTGGGCTTCAAGACTGTCAGCTAGGCACTCGGCTTTGTCGATGTCATCGAAGGCTAATGTTTTGTCCGGGCGGACTAAGGGGGGCATATGGCCTGAGTGAGGGGATCTAAGTTTTCTCTGGAGTTCCCAGAAGGCAAGGTGGGTAGGCTCAAGGTCGCTCAGCATCTTGTCCCAGCCCGTTTCACGCAGCTCCGCCATACGTGTCCTCACAGTTCTCTGTAAGTAGCGCATGTGGGCTTTGTTAGCGGTGCAGGGAAAGCTGCTGTAGGCACGGACAGCTGCGTTCTTCTCAGTCAGCAGGGCGCGCGCATCGTCCGGGAGTTTCAGGTAACAGGGATCTGTTGCCGGAACCTCCCTTGAGCAATCGCTCAGGACGGTTTGCACGTGCTCCGTGAGTGAGTCGATCGCAGCTGTCGTGTTAGCGACAGAGTCAAACTGGTCCGGAATAGAGTCTAGTAAGGGGGACGTGTTGGATTTCAGCTTTTCGCTTACTTTCTTCCAGTCCGTCACCTTTCTAGTGGGGAGAGGGTGGTTAGGGTCAGAGGGACCTATTCGGGATACAAGATGGAAGATTACTGGGCGGTGGTCAGAGGTAAGCTCGTGCACCGTTTCTATTGAGTCAAGTCGTAAGTTAACGTTCTTAAGGAGCGTTATGTCAAGGACGTCAGGGGTGTAATTTAACATATGGGGATAGTAAGTAGGATTCATCGGAGCGATGATGTCGAAGTTGAGAATGGAAGAAAGGTCGAACAAATGTCGGCCCCTGGGGTTTGTGGTATTACTGTTCCAAGAAGGATGTTTGGCGTTGAAGTCCCCTGCCATAATGACAGAGTCGCTCATGCCGAAGAGTAGCTGTAGGTCATCAGAAATAAGTTGGTAGTTTTCTGAGGCCTGAGCTGGGATGGGAGGGATATAGACCGACACTAGGGTGATCGGCGAGTGACCAGTCATGCCTAGGCGACAGACTGATACTTCTAGTCGGGAGAGAGGTGGAGGGTCCATAGGGATGCAATACAGATCCTTTTTATAGTAAATGAGAGTGCCACCCGCGTGACAGCGCGTCCTATCATTTCGAATTAAACGATAGTTAGCAATGGAGGGGTTTCGTTTATGGGGCTTTAGGAAGGTTTCCTGTATGAGGAGAAGATCTAACTGATGATCGCGGAGGAATTCTGCGATTTCATCTTTCTGATTAAATAAGCCATTGGCATTGAAAGTTCCTATTTTTAGGGATCGGGGTTTAAACCTTTCATAAGAGGTGTTATACATTATGAGGGTCTAGTGAAGGATGTGAGGGCGGAGGTGATATCCTCGTAAGCCAGGAATACATTCTGGATTTGCTCGAAGCATCCTGATTTCCTGGCTTCTACAATGTCTAGGGCCATTTGTTGAGCCCTGGGGGTACAGAAGGTCATGAAGGTGGAACTAATTATGCTGAATGCATTTTTAGCGGGGTCCGAGTAAATGTTATTTTTGTTAGCCACGGGAGTGGGAACGGGACGCGGGGTAACCGGGTTTACGTTGGGTTTAGCGGGGGTCGCGGGGGGAGCGCTACGCTGTGTAGGCGCTTGGGGAGCGGGGAAGCCGGGGGGAGGAGGAGGGCGGACTCGCGGGTCCATTAGGGAGTATAGCGGGGTGTGAGGGGGAGGGGGGCGCGGGGTAACCAGAGCCGGGAAGGTCTGCTGGTGGTTGTAGTTAAGTTGAGACCACGGGCTAGGTCTCTGAGGGCTAAGCCTCTGGGGCATCTGGGCTGAGGGGAAAGGTTGATGTACCTGTTGACGTTGCTGCCTAGCGTCTAGACGCTTAGACAGCTTTGCTGTATTAGCCTTAGGGGCTTTAGGACATCCGCGGTAATTTGCCGTGTGGCCTTCGAGGCCGCACAGCACGCAACTTGGCGGGGTGGCGCACAAGTTGCGATCCTTAGGACGGGTGCAGTCTGCCGTGCCATGGTCTCCCAGGCACTTTACGCACCTGGGTTTCGCATGGCAGTGCTTCTGACTGTGGCCATATAATTGGCAACGGTGGCATTGCCCTATGGCGCTATTTTTCCAGGGCTTCTCAATGGTGAAGCCCACTAATTGACATATAGTAGTAACTGGATCAACTTGGATGTAGGTTTCAAAGTCAAACTCAAAGCATTTATTTCAATTACGGACACTTTTGAACTACCAAGGAGTCGATCAGTAAGACCAATGAAATTAATTACCCATTCCAGAGCGTAGTAGGTTTCTATGGAGAAGAACAGACAAGAAACTCCATGGACACTCTTTTAAATCAAAATATTAGTTACATCATTCATGTTGAAATTATACATGTGATAACGATGTAAAAAAAGGTGTTAAAAGCGTTCATAATAAACAATCTAAAAATTTATGTAAGCCGTGGCAGCTAAGAGATGATCAGTCTGTACTGACGATGCCCGTTGGTCACAGTACTAACCTGACCTAACTCATTCGGTTGGAGTGCCCGAGCCTAGTTACTGCAACCAACTTACTGAGAAAAAGCTTATAAAAAGCCAGAAAGTTAAAAGAGGACCTCTTTTTTTGAAGTTAGTTAAAAAATGCGAACATCATTAGAAGATCAAAAAGTTTTTAGATCGACCCATAACTTCTGTACCTATCAGCAGATTTTTCCCCAGCTAGCTTGGTGGATGTGTAAACATCCACCAAGCTTAAAATTGTATGTATTATGTGTTAATACACTCTGGTGTATGTTAAGTTAGGTGTGTGTCTTAAGATACATTGCGCTTCACACAGTAACATATACATTTGTTACTAATTTACGATTTGACGTGGTTATCCAACCGTCAATCCAATCATTGCGATAAAGGTACCTATAGTAAAATTATAGCATAACTAAGTGTTTTATAGCTCATATGGAAGTAAGTTATATTTTTTTTTTTGCAAAGTTTTTGGCGCGGCCCTTGTCCATCACAGTCTATTGACCCCAGTTTTGTCTGCTCGCTTGGTTATAAAGACTCACGGTCGCTACAGCGAATTCATAGCTTCCTGTTGATCCTTTGTGACCAGTAGGAGTTAGTACGTTGAGCGTTGATACCAACTCTGGGCCATACCTTAACCTGCATTGAAGTTGCACGGTCGAATTTTGCTATGGATTTACGACTGACCATTTTCCTGTGTCTTGTAAGTACTGTATATTTTTATTTCTTTGGAAGAGAATATCTTTACTTTGCATAAAATGACTTATATTCCTCTTATGTTGCTAAAAAAACTAAAATCCTTAAATTCAAATGAAAAAAAAAAACTTATTGATTAGTAAATCACTTGATCAAAAATACTTTAAAATCAAATAACATAATAATATTACTAGTGAGATCATGTATATTAAGTGTTAATTTAAATACCTGACCAATTTAGGCATAGCAAGTTAATTATTTTAAACTTGGCTAAGAACTCACTTTTTAACAGAATAGTACTTTTGTTGAATGTTCTGTAGGTGTGAAAATGCGTGTGTTTCATTATTTTTCCAGTTCATCATTGCTGTCGCGTCAGCCCTTCCTTCGGAACACAAAGATGTGTTCCGGAGTAAGCGCGATGTGATGGATACCATGAAGCAGGCTTCGGATGATGCGGTGAAGACAATGAGCGATGCCGCGGACGCAGTCGTGCATGTATTCAAGCCGACGGAGAAGACCGTGGTTGATAAAATAGCAGACGGGGTCAAGAATCTTTAACGGATAAACCAGTTTCTTGCAATATCGACTAGTGCTTACGTAAGACCGAGTATTGACGTGGTACCTTAGCGGTGCAAGTTGGTCCTTATTATTATTATACTTACTCTATTTTACTATTCTGTATTTATTTAATTTATTACTTTAGATTTTGATATTGTTCCCATACCTACAAAAATGAGCCATGGTAATTAACTAGCTGTAGGTACATTCTCTAATCTAACAAGGAGATTTCGACAGAATCGGTTAGTCGAGGCAAGATTGCACCTAAAACCGACAGACGATGAGAACGTCCGATTTCCTGTAATAAAAGGTGCATTAAATAACCGATTTACATTCAAACCATACTTCCACTTATTTTACATACAATTAATTATTTGTTAGAAATTGTTAGAGATTATGATTTGTACATGAAAACAAAGTTACTGAACTTGTACACAAGTTTCGGTTTTTTACAATTTTACGTTTTGGCGGACAGTTAAATATAGTCTGATAATGGAGCAAGAAAGTGTCGCGGATCCACACATCCATTTGTTCAAAGCTGGAAACTTATGGTTTTCACAAATATTCTTATATATCTTCAATAGTTAAAGGTAAAACTATATGGGTAATGGCATAATTATGTGTTGATCGGGGGGGATTTTAAATGTTTTTTTTTGTTGTTATTTTACAACTATGAAATACTAAGTTATTTCTGTGATTGTAATCGAAATATCCAATTTCTCGAAAACTATTGACTTTAATAGAATATTCACTTTGAAACATCATAAAAATCTTTTTAATAATGGGATCCAAGAACACACTACACGCTTGCCCCGTGTCTTAACCGAAAGCGACCGTCGCTTTCGGTTAAGACACACAATACACATAACATACACAAAAGATCTTGACGATCGCGTACGCTCGATTAGGACGCGGCCTTATTGTGTATTAAATATTTTTTTATCCCTTTGGGTATGTATGGCAAGTGCCACCTCTAATTATTTATTGTTTTCATAATTTTACTGCACCATTTTTTAACGTTGCAGAGTAGGTACCTACCTACACTTTTTTCAAATTTTCATCGACATAGTGCAAATAGTCTCCCGAGTAAAATGGCTGTCTGTGACTTCCGCTTTTGCCATTTAGCTATATCACGAAACCCTAAAAACGACAAACTAGATACAAAAAATGGTTTTCACTGAATTTATTATTATTTTTATATCCCGTCTTCTAATTAATGTTTGATATATGTTTATATTGATAGAAAAACAACCAATAAATAATTTACTTAGTCATAAGTTTGTTTGTTTTTAATCACTGGTACGATTTAAATACAATACGGCCGATGAATCATAACCGGTAAGAACTTTGCACAGAAAACGGCGCAATTTATTTATTTAAACTTTTCACACTCAAGAAGGTACAACGGCGAACTTAATGCCTTAGGCATTCTCTACCAGTTAACCAAGGGTGGTGAAGAGATTAGATTGCAGGTGCTCTGTTTGAGAGGAACAAAGAAAAAAATATTCAACGTAAATAATTAGAAATAAAATAGGTTATATCTTATAATACACATGCATACATATTTAATATAATAAATAAATAAAATATATATATACAAATTCAAGGAATAGAGGTGTTGAGGTGACTTAGAACATAAATATTGAACATAGATATCGCAATTACATTTTTTAGGAACCAAATGGTGACATGTATCCTAGTACCCATTTCTGAATCCAGCTGCTCAACGAGAGACTCCATAGGTGTTGGTCGAGGCTCTTAGCAATTAAGCCATTGGCTGATACGACTATCAGCCCAATAACCGCTGAGTCCACATCCCACATGTCGACAATCTCGCGAGCTAAGTCAAGGTACTTGATTAGTTTATCTTTCTCGGCTTTCACGAGGTTCCCGTCATGTGGGACCGTTATGTCAATAATCATAGCGCGCCGCTCTAACCGAACCTCCACCACTATATCAGACTTATTGGCAACAATAGTCCTGTTAGTTTAAGCAATGGCACGTAAAGTTTAATCGGAGAGGCAACCGGATGGCGAGTGGTAATCTGGGTTTTGAAGTGATACCGTACCCTCCCGTACCGTCAGAATGGACCCCAAATATACGGGGGCGGAGATATGGGGGAAGGGTGGTCAATTTTTATTTTTTAATCATCCGTTGAAGACCCCGGTCAAGCTGCACGCCTGTTGGATCTAACCTCCAATCTCCCAGAACTCGGGACGCGGGACTAACTTCTATTGCGCCAGACCACGGAACGATACCAAGGCGTCACGTTTACACGTTCATATTAATTCAGGCCAGTAAAACAGCCAGACAGGTTCCTTCCGGCTGAAACACAACATAACTTATGTAAAACCCATCGGGTCGCTGGACACAGTCTGATCATCCTCTTAAATAGTATACCTACCTATTAAATCTCCATCATCGCGTCAGCATATCACCAGAATCGAGAAGAACCACTTCCTTCACACACGCAACATCAAAAGGCCTGGACCTCTGTATCGACCTTCGAGAAAGATCCTACCACAGACTAAACAGAATTCCCAAGTGACAGTCCACTTCTGGAAATCATCATCATCATTTTAAATTCTCATTTATAAGTCAAATATTTAATTATAAAATGCAGGAATTTTAATCCGCCTGTTAATTAATTTTGAATAAGTACATAAACAGCATCAAAATAATAATGAAAACCCAATTTGGAACAGCGCCATCCATACATTTTTTTTTGTAAATCTTGAGATGTCGCTTAGGTTGTCATTTTGCAACGTCACAACACGCGGAGACAATGTGTCTGATTGATTCTCCCAGACGGTGGCATGTCCGCCAGATGTCAACCCTGCCGTCCTACACAATTAATATGCCAACTCCAGCTAAGGCCTGGAACTTACACACTAAGTGACTATACACGCTAAGGGCATGCATCCCTTGTGGTGTACGGACTTCAGCTTAGGCTTAGGGCGTCGTTGGGGGAGAGGGAGAAGCTGGACCGGATTAACATTATTTGGGGACGAATTTAAAACTACAGGCTCAGCGGCGCGGGCTGGCTCGAGCAAAGATCGGGGTGTTTCTCAATTGTTATTGGTTTAACTTATATATTATTCCCTGCACCCTCTCCACGACCTTTGTAATTTGATAAGGCTGTCGAATAAATGCAACTTTGTCGAACTTATGCATATTTTGCTTTGTAAATACACAATTGTGCCCCTAAAAATAAGTACTACTTACTTCCCCGTAATTTTGTATAATGGACGGATGAATGACCCCTGTAACACAGGTTCCACCTAGCATGGGGGTCATTGTTCAAATTTCTGTGCACTTGTAAGTCCTAAGCTGTAAATACTGCACATAACTACTCTGTAATTTACTTTTGGAAATAAATTATTTATTATTATTATAGGGTCTTTGACATTTCTCGGGACCCTGGGGTCCCAGACCTTTGGAAGGCGTACGAGGGGCCGAAGCCGACTCGCAGAGGCCTGTTAGACATTTTAAATTAAATGAAACACCAACCGACGGTTATCCCTATATGTACTATGCAAGTGCACCCAAGGACAACCCCTGGTTGGTGTAGGACTATTGCAGGATATGGAAACAAAGATATTGGACTATAGGTTTGGGTGGTTAAAGTGGACTGGTTAAATGAAACTATGGTAGGACTATAGCCCCTGCCTGATCAATGTTTTATATTTACACGGATAAAATGGCAGGGGGTGACTGGCACACTCAATTGTGGGCCCCCGGAAACGGTCGTTAGCACATAGTGACGTAGCGACTAGGGGACAACATGTCTTGAGGTGCTTGAGAAGTGGAGAGGTATTCCACGGCTTTTAGAACAATCCCAGAGCCCGGAAGATGGTCAAGATCACTACGAGCACGTACTGGAATACTTCCTTCTTCCGAGCACATTTGCTCTTGCGAATCTCCACTCAAGCCAGCCAACTGAGGCAAGAATGAGGTGGATGAGGTGGGAGCTCCGTTCCTCGTCAGTATTCACTCCAGTCGGCCAATAAAGGCAAGCCAGAGATGAGGAACAAGACTTCTCCCGGGAGATAGGGTCCGTGGGGTCGCTACTGCCTAACAGCTCGCCATATGCTGCCTTGCGGGTTTTTGTATCTCTCTTGGTCTGGCTCCTCAACGCAGACTCGTTCCGGCAAAGTAAACTCTACCGGCACAGACCTAGAGTTCGGAGCGTGCAAGCCCCACCACGACGACAACGTAGAGATACGGCGGTGGGGTTATTATAATATTAATATTATTTTTATATAGTAGAAATCCTCAACAAGCGCCATCTACACAGCTCATCCATCACTTTGCTTTAATGAAATTCACCGTGGCTACTACACCGAGCAATGCACGGATCATCGTTAGAGTCAAGAGGCAATGTCAGGCGTAATCATTATGACAATAAATATGATTCGCTCCATCTTCGATTTTCTACGCAGCCTACATAATATTTTGGAAGGATTTTTATTGTAACAGAGTGAAACATAACAGTTTTATTCGTATTAGGGGTTTGTGTGTGTATTTATATATAGCCAATATATTTTCAGAAAGAACTCCTTAGGGCCTTTCATTGTATACTAAACACAAGTTATATAGAGAAGCTGATTGACTGACTCGGTCTAGGAAGGTGAAATTATGCACAAGGATTCCTTTTATAATTTAGGCAAGCACTAAGAAGGGACTTTATTAAAATTTGGTTTTTGTAACTTCAGAGTTTCAGCTCGGTGATGATGAGTCAGTCGGTCACCAGCTCACCGCTTACCTCTATATATATTAAGTATTGACACACATATTTATACAACGTGTTACAAAAACCTTGTTCGATCCGAAAAGGGCACTTATATAGTGATTTAACATTACCAAAAATAATAAAAAAAACTTATTATTCTTGAATATAAAAGTTATTGTTGGGACATATACTGACCTTATTGGTGATGTTCTTCAGAAAGGCCAAGTGCGTAGTACTCGCAACCGGCGGGAGTGTATGACCAGATGTATGAACGTAAACGAGGCAAAAGGAGTATGTAAGGATCGTAGCAGGTGGCGTTCTGTAGTTTCTGCCTACTCCCATGGGAAGAAGGCGTGAGTTTATGTATGTATGTATGTAAAAGTTATTGGTATTAAAAATTCACTTTTTTAGTACCAAAATTATCCCAATTCCATTAAAAATTCGTAAATTTTTAACAGGCGTCATAAGTTATGACTTCTAGACACCCGCTAAATGACGGCCGCCCGCACCCCATGTATTAACTCGGTAAAACCCCAAAAACAAATAATTGCGAGTATTTTTTTCTCTTTTTAGAAAATGACCACATAAATAGATTCTCAATATGATTCTTAACAACACCCTCACGGATCGGACAGGGTTTTTGTTACACGCTGGATAAAGGTTTTCCAACCGAATACAGACGATACTCTGCAGACTCAGACAGAATCAGTCAAGAAGGAGCGATTTAAAAGAGACAATGAAAGTTGGTGACCTTGTTCCTAAGAAGCCTTTTTTTTTTTTTTTTTTTTGAGGGTTGGAAATCATCAAATAACTTCTCCCGCTCTGGGCGGAGCGGGAGGGCGTGTCAGACTCTTACTGACTAAAACCCACCCGTGTTCCTTCGGTTGCCCTGTTGCCGGGGCCACGATCTCTTGCCGGGGGTCACGATCAAGAAGCCTAATGTATGTAAACGCATGTATCTTAAGACTAAATATCAGTTTATACTTTGCTATTGCAGAACAATTTTTTTTTTTTTTTGAACGGGCATCTCGCAGTTTTGACCACTAAGGTCTTGGCTGCTTAACCGTACTTTCCTGTGGGTGCCTTAAGCTGCTACACTCAAAGCCTCCAGCCAGGGGCAAAATACTAAACTAAATTAAAACTAGGCGAGCGCTCGCTAAGGGCACCCCCTGTGGGGTACGAACCTCGGCTTAGGGCGTCGCTGAGGGGAGGACAGCAAGAAGGGACAGGCTGGATCAAAATTGGTTTATATCATGATTATTAAGCGGGGTAGTTTAAAGCTACGTGCTCAGCGGCAACAACTTGCTGGCACCTCGTTTTCGAGCAAGGGTCGGGGAGGAGTATTATTTAATCAGGGACACGGTCGCCATCGCAAAGGACCTCGGCGGCGAGGTCGGAATGGCGGGAGGCGTCTGTATTTGTTTATTGTACTGGTGGCCCTATTCTGCTCTTGGAGGAGTGTGATGGGATCATCAGGGTCGGAAAGTACATGCCGCGGACGGCGGATCTGACTAATTCTAGAAGGGACATAATTGGCTGCTTCGACAACCAAGGGGTTACGATGTCTAGGAGCGGAGTCAAAGTAACGCTTGGACATGCGTTTTAGGAACTGGTGAATCGTAGGGATTCTACAGTCGAGATGGAGGATCTCGTTTCTGACATAGAAGGGAGCTCCCGTGGCTTTACGGAGGAAACGGTTCTGCAAAGCTTGCAACCTATGGATGGAATGGGACTTGGCGTGGGCGAATACTGCACCCGCATAGGTCATAATGGGTCGGATACATGATGTATAGATGCGCAGTTTGCACTTAAGTGACAATTTGCTGCGTGCATTTAGAACGAAATGGAGTCTACCTAGAGCGAAAGCGGCTCGCGAACGAACCGTCTTTATGTGCTCAGAAAAGGAGAGATGATGATCTAGGATAACACCTAGGTATTTGGCGCGCCTAGCCCAAGGGATTGGTTTGCCGAACATGGTGATAGGTCGGGGGAAAGGGGGGGGTCTAGTTCTCGGTTTAGAAAAGCTAACCGCTTGACTTTTGTCGGGATTTACTTCTATTCGCCATTTTCTAAACCAGGCGCCAAGGTTGTTGACAGCCCTTTGGAGGTTTAGCAGCATCGTAGCTGAATTTCCCTTACAGATGATCGCTGTATCGTCTGCGAACAGAGCCAACTGCGTCGATCTGTGTTTGGGGATGTCGCTGGTGAATAGCGTGAAAACGAGGGGGGCTAATACTGAGCCCTGAGGGACTCCTGCCCTTATGGGGCGGGGGGAGGAAAGGGCTCCTTCGATGCGGAAGCGAAAGGTGCGATTCGACAAATAGTCTCGTAAGATGAGCACGAGACGATCCGGCACACCGAGTTTGTAGAGCTTATAAATTAAGCCGTTGTGCCAGACTTTGTCAAACGCCTTTGCTATGTCGAAGAATACTACGCTCGTTTGTCGGCCATGGGTGAGAGCACCGCTGATTAGCTCGACAATACGATGGACCTGATGCACGCTAGAGTGCTGAGTTCGAAAGCCGAACTGTTCGTTGGGGATGAGGCCCTTGGTCTCTGCATAGTCTCTGAGACGCTTATAAATAAGCCTCTCATAGATCTTGCCTAGAACCTTGAGCAGACTGATGGGCCTATAACTGGATGGCTCGTTTTTGGGTTTTCCGGGTTTAGGGATACCTATGACAGTGGCTTCTTTCCACGTCTGGGGAAAAATGTTGTTGCTTAACGCACCATTGAAGATGGTGGTCAAAAGCATAATTAAGTGAGCTGGGAATAGTTGGACCACCCTATTGGTGAGTCCGTCTGAGCCGGGGGCTTTACGATTTTTCAGACCTTTGATAATCTCATGTACCTCATCTGGTTCGATGGGGGGCAGGGGAAAATCAGGGTCTTCAATGGGAGGGATAGAGGCTCTACGTTCGACTTCGGCGTCGACCTCATCGAGGTGAGCTTTGTCTACTGGTAGGGTACTGGGAGAGCATTGGGCTTCAAGACTGTCAGCTAGGCACTCGGCTTTGTCGATGTCATCGAAGGCTAATGTTTTGTCCGGGCGGACTAAGGGGGGCATATGGCCTGAGTGAGGGGATCTAAGTTTTCTCTGGAGTTCCCAGAAGGCAAGGTGGGTAGGCTCAAGGTCGCTCAGCATCTTGTCCCAGCCCGTTTCACGCAGCTCCGCCATACGTGTCCTCACAGTTCTCTGTAAGTAGCGCATGTGGGCTTTGTTAGCGGTGCAGGGAAAGCTGCTGTAGGCACGGACAGCTGCGTTCTTCTCAGTCAGCAGGGCGCGCGCATCGTCCGGGAGTTTCAGGTAACAGGGATCTGTTGCCGGAACCTCCCTTGAGCAATCGCTCAGGACGGTTTGCACGTGCTCCGTGAGTGAGTCGATCGCAGCTGTCGTGTTAGCGACAGAGTCAAACTGGTCCGGAATAGAGTCTAGTAAGGGGGACGTGTTGGATTTCAGCTTTTCGCTTACTTTCTTCCAGTCCGTCACCTTTCTAGTGGGGAGAGGGTGGTTAGGGTCAGAGGGACCTATTCGGGATACAAGATGGAAGATTACTGGGCGGTGGTCAGAGGTAAGCTCGTGCACCGTTTCTATTGAGTCAAGTCGTAAGTTAACGTTCTTAAGGAGCGTTATGTCAAGGACGTCAGGGGTGTAATTTAACATATGGGGATAGTAAGTAGGATTCATCGGAGCGATGATGTCGAAGTTGAGAATGGAAGAAAGGTCGAACAAATGTCGGCCCCTGGGGTTTGTGGTATTACTGTTCCAAGAAGGATGTTTGGCGTTGAAGTCCCCTGCCATAATGACAGAGTCGCTCATGCCGAAGAGTAGCTGTAGGTCATCAGAAATAAGTTGGTAGTTTTCTGAGGCCTGAGCTGGGATGGGAGGGATATAGACCGACACTAGGGTGATCGGCGAGTGACCAGTCATGCCTAGGCGACAGACTGATACTTCTAGTCGGGAGAGAGGTGGAGGGTCCATAGGGATGCAATACAGATCCTTTTTATAGTAAATGAGAGTGCCACCCGCGTGACAGCGCGTCCTATCATTTCGAATTAAACGATAGTTAGCAATGGAGGGGTTTCGTTTATGGGGCTTTAGGAAGGTTTCCTGTATGAGGAGAAGATCTAACTGATGATCGCGGAGGAATTCTGCGATTTCATCTTTCTGATTAAATAAGCCATTGGCATTGAAAGTTCCTATTTTTAGGGATCGGGGTTTAAACCTTTCATAAGAGGTGTTATACATTATGAGGGTCTAGTGAAGGATGTGAGGGCGGAGGTGATATCCTCGTAAGCCAGGAATACATTCTGGATTTGCTCGAAGCATCCTGATTTCCTGGCTTCTACAATGTCTAGGGCCATTTGTTGAGCCCTGGGGGTACAGAAGGTCATGAAGGTGGAACTAATTATGCTGAATGCATTTTTAGCGGGGTCCGAGTAAATGTTATTTTTGTTAGCCACGGGAGTGGGAACGGGACGCGGGGTAACCGGGTTTACGTTGGGTTTAGCGGGGGGCGGGGGGGGGCGCGCTACGCTGTGTAGGCGCTTGGGGAGCGGGGAAGCCGGGGGGAGGAGGAGGGCGGACTCGCGGGTCCATTAGGGAGTATAGCGGGGTGTGAGGGGGAGGGGGGCGCGGGGTAACCAGAGCCGGGAAGGTCTGCTGGTGGTTGTAGTTAAGTTGAGACCACGGGCTAGGTCTCTGAGGGCTAAGCCTCTGGGGCATCTGGGCTGAGGGGAAAGGTTGATGTACCTGTTGACGTTGCTGCCTAGCGTCTAGACGCTTAGACAGCTTTGCTGTATTAGCCTTAGGGGCTTTAGGACATCCGCGGTAATTTGCCGTGTGGCCTTCGAGGCCGCACAGCACGCAACTTGGCGGGGTGGCGCACAAGTTGCGATCCTTAGGACGGGTGCAGTCTGCCGTGCCATGGTCTCCCAGGCACTTTACGCACCTGGGTTTCGCATGGCAGTGCTTCTGACTGTGGCCATATAATTGGCAACGGTGGCATTGCCCTATGGCGCTATTTTTCCAGGGCTTCTCAATGGTGAAGCCCACTAATTGACATATAGTAGTAACTGGATCAACTTGGATGTAGGTTTCAAAGTCAAACTCAAAGCATTTATTTCAATTACGGACACTTTTGAACTACCAAGGAGTCGATCAGTAAGACCAATGAAATTAATTACCCATTCCAGAGCGTAGTAGGTTTCTATGGAGAAGAACAGACAAGAAACTCCATGGACACTCTTTTAAATCAAAATATTAGTTACATCATTCATGTTGAAATTATACATGTGATAACGATGTAAAAAAAGGTGTTAAAAGCGTTCATAATAAACAATCTAAAAATTTATGTAAGCCGTGGCAGCTAAGAGATGATCAGTCTGTACTGACGATGCCCGTTGGTCACAGTACTAACCTGACCTAACTCATTCGGTTGGAGTGCCCGAGCCTAGTTACTGCAACCAACTTACTGAGAAAAAGCTTATAAAAAGCCAGAAAGTTAAAAGAGGACCTCTTTTTTTGAAGTTAGTTAAAAAATGCGAACATCATTAGAAGATCAAAAAGTTTTTAGATCGACCCATAACTTCTGTACCTATCAGCAGATTTTTCCCCAGCTAGCTTGGTGGATGTGTAAACATCCACCAAGCTTAAAATTGTATGTATTATGTGTTAATACACTCTGGTGTATGTTAAGTTAGGTGTGTGTCTTAAGATACATTGCGCTTCACACAGTAACATATACATTTGTTACTAATTTACGATTTGACGTGGTTATCCAACCGTCAATCCAATCATTGCGATAAAGGTACCTATAGTAAAATTATAGCATAACTAAGTGTTTTATAGCTCATATGGAAGTAAGTTATATTTTTTTTTTTTGCAAAGTTTTTGGCGCGGCCCTTGTCCATCACAGTCTATTGACCCCAGTTTTGTCTGCTCGCTTGGTTATAAAGACTCACGGTCGCTACAGCGAATTCATAGCTTCCTGTTGATCCTTTGTGACCAGTAGGAGTTAGTACGTTGAGCGTTGATACCAACTCTGGGCCATACCTTAACCTGCATTGAAGTTGCACGGTCGAATTTTGCTATGGATTTACGACTGACCATTTTCCTGTGTCTTGTAAGTACTGTATATTTTTATTTCTTTGGAAGAGAATATCTTTACTTTGCATAAAATGACTTATATTCCTCTTATGTTGCTAAAAAAACTAAAATCCTTAAATTCAAATGAAAAAAAAAAACTTATTGATTAGTAAATCACTTGATCAAAAATACTTTAAAATCAAATAACATAATAATATTACTAGTGAGATCATGTATATTAAGTGTTAATTTAAATACCTGACCAATTTAGGCATAGCAAGTTAATTATTTTAAACTTGGCTAAGAACTCACTTTTTAACAGAATAGTACTTTTGTTGAATGTTCTGTAGGTGTGAAAATGCGTGTGTTTCATTATTTTTCCAGTTCATCATTGCTGTCGCGTCAGCCCTTCCTTCGGAACACAAAGATGTGTTCCGGAGTAAGCGCGATGTGATGGATACCATGAAGCAGGCTTCGGATGATGCGGTGAAGACAATGAGCGATGCCGCGGACGCAGTCGTGCATGTATTCAAGCCGACGGAGAAGACCGTGGTTGATAAAATAGCAGACGGGGTCAAGAATCTTTAACGGATAAACCAGTTTCTTGCAATATCGACTAGTGCTTACGTAAGACCGAGTATTGACGTGGTACCTTAGCGGTGCAAGTTGGTCCTTATTATTATTATACTTACTCTATTTTACTATTCTGTATTTATTTAATTTATTACTTTAGATTTTGATATTGTTCCCATACCTACAAAAATGAGCCATGGTAATTAACTAGCTGTAGGTACATTCTCTAATCTAACAAGGAGATTTCGACAGAATCGGTTAGTCGAGGCAAGATTGCACCTAAAACCGACAGACGATGAGAACGTCCGATTTCCTGTAATAAAAGGTGCATTAAATAACCGATTTACATTCAAACCATACTTCCACTTATTTTACATACAATTAATTATTTGTTAGAAATTGTTAGAGATTATGATTTGTACATGAAAACAAAGTTACTGAACTTGTACACAAGTTTCGGTTTTTTACAATTTTACGTTTTGGCGGACAGTTAAATATAGTCTGATAATGGAGCAAGAAAGTGTCGCGGATCCACACATCCATTTGTTCAAAGCTGGAAACTTATGGTTTTCACAAATATTCTTATATATCTTCAATAGTTAAAGGTAAAACTATATGGGTAATGGCATAATTATGTGTTGATCGGGGGGGATTTTAAATGTTTTTTTTTGTTGTTATTTTACAACTATGAAATACTAAGTTATTTCTGTGATTGTAATCGAAATATCCAATTTCTCGAAAACTATTGACTTTAATAGAATATTCACTTTGAAACATCATAAAAATCTTTTTAATAATGGGATCCAAGAACACACTACACGCTTGCCCCGTGTCTTAACCGAAAGCGACCGTCGCTTTCGGTTAAGACACACAATACACATAACATACACAAAAGATCTTGACGATCGCGTACGCTCGATTAGGACGCGGCCTTATTGTGTATTAAATATTTTTTTATCCCTTTGGGTATGTATGGCAAGTGCCACCTCTAATTATTTATTGTTTTCATAATTTTACTGCACCATTTTTTAACGTTGCAGAGTAGGTACCTACCTACACTTTTTTCAAATTTTCATCGACATAGTGCAAATAGTCTCCCGAGTAAAATGGCTGTCTGTGACTTCCGCTTTTGCCATTTAGCTATATCACGAAACCCTAAAAACGACAAACTAGATACAAAAAATGGTTTTCACTGAATTTATTATTATTTTTATATCCCGTCTTCTAATTAATGTTTGATATATGTTTATATTGATAGAAAAACAACCAATAAATAATTTACTTAGTCATAAGTTTGTTTGTTTTTAATCACTGGTACGATTTAAATACAATACGGCCGATGAATCATAACCGGTAAGAACTTTGCACAGAAAACGGCGCAATTTATTTATTTAAACTTTTCACACTCAAGAAGGTACAACGGCGAACTTAATGCCTTAGGCATTCTCTACCAGTTAACCAAGGGTGGTGAAGAGATTAGATTGCAGGTGCTCTGTTTGAGAGGAACAAAGAAAAAAATATTCAACGTAAATAATTAGAAATAAAATAGGTTATATCTTATAATACACATGCATACATATTTAATATAATAAATAAATAAAATATATATATACAAATTCAAGGAATAGAGGTGTTGAGGTGACTTAGAACATAAATATTGAACATAGATATCGCAATTACATTTTTTAGGAACCAAATGGTGACATGTATCCTAGTACCCATTTCTGAATCCAGCTGCTCAACGAGAGACTCCATAGGTGTTGGTCGAGGCTCTTAGCAATTAAGCCATTGGCTGATACGACTATCAGCCCAATAACCGCTGAGTCCACATCCCACATGTCGACAATCTCGCGAGCTAAGTCAAGGTACTTGATTAGTTTATCTTTCTCGGCTTTCACGAGGTTCCCGTCATGTGGGACCGTTATGTCAATAATCATAGCGCGCCGCTCTAACCGAACCTCCACCACTATATCAGACTTATTGGCAACAATAGTCCTGTTAGTTTAAGCAATGGCACGTAAAGTTTAATCGGAGAGGCAACCGGATGGCGAGTGGTAATCTGGGTTTTGAAGTGATACCGTACCCTCCCGTACCGTCAGAATGGACCCCAAATATACGGGGGCGGAGATATGGGGGAAGGGTGGTCAATTTTTATTTTTTAATCATCCGTTGAAGACCCCGGTCAAGCTGCACGCCTGTTGGATCTAACCTCCAATCTCCCAGAACTCGGGACGCGGGACTAACTTCTATTGCGCCAGACCACGGAACGATACCAAGGCGTCACGTTTACACGTTCATATTAATTCAGGCCAGTAAAACAGCCAGACAGGTTCCTTCCGGCTGAAACACAACATAACTTATGTAAAACCCATCGGGTCGCTGGACACAGTCTGATCATCCTCTTAAATAGTATACCTACCTATTAAATCTCCATCATCGCGTCAGCATATCACCAGAATCGAGAAGAACCACTTCCTTCACACACGCAACATCAAAAGGCCTGGACCTCTGTATCGACCTTCGAGAAAGATCCTACCACAGACTAAACAGAATTCCCAAGTGACAGTCCACTTCTGGAAATCATCATCATCATTTTAAATTCTCATTTATAAGTCAAATATTTAATTATAAAATGCAGGAATTTTAATCCGCCTGTTAATTAATTTTGAATAAGTACATAAACAGCATCAAAATAATAATGAAAACCCAATTTGGAACAGCGCCATCCATACATTTTTTTTTGTAAATCTTGAGATGTCGCTTAGGTTGTCATTTTGCAACGTCACAACACGCGGAGACAATGTGTCTGATTGATTCTCCCAGACGGTGGCATGTCCGCCAGATGTCAACCCTGCCGTCCTACACAATTAATATGCCAACTCCAGCTAAGGCCTGGAACTTACACACTAAGTGACTATACACGCTAAGGGCATGCATCCCTTGTGGTGTACGGACTTCAGCTTAGGCTTAGGGCGTCGTTGGGGGAGAGGGAGAAGCTGGACCGGATTAACATTATTTGGGGACGAATTTAAAACTACAGGCTCAGCGGCGCGGGCTGGCTCGAGCAAAGATCGGGGTGTTTCTCAATTGTTATTGGTTTAACTTATATATTATTCCCCTGCACCCTCTCCACGACCTTTGTAATTTGATAAGGCTGTCGAATAAATGCAACTTTGTCGAACTTATGCATATTTTGCTTTGTAAATACACAATTGTGCCCCTAAAAATAAGTACTACTTACTTCCCCGTAATTTTGTATAATGGACGGATGAATGACCCCTGTAACACAGGTTCCACCTAGCATGGGGGTCATTGTTCAAATTTCTGTGCACTTGTAAGTCCTAAGCTGTAAATACTGCACATAACTACTCTGTAATTTACTTTTGGAAATAAATTATTTATTATTATTATAGGGTCTTTGACATTTCTCGGGACCCTGGGGGTCCCAGACCTTTGGAAGGCGTACGAGGGGCCGAAGCCGACTCGCAGAGGCCTGTTAGACATTTTAAATTAAATGAAACACCAACCGACGGTTATCCCTATATGTACTATGCAAGTGCACCCAAGGACAACCCCTGGTTGGTGTAGGACTATTGCAGGATATGGAAACAAAGATATTGGACTATAGGTTTGGGTGGTTAAAGTGGACTGGTTAAATGAAACTATGGTAGGACTATAGCCCCTGCCTGATCAATGTTTTATATTTACACGGATAAAATGGCAGGGGGTGACTGGCACACTCAATTGTGGGCCCCCGGAAACGGTCGTTAGCACATAGTGACGTAGCGACTAGGGGACAACATGTCTTGAGGTGCTTGAGAAGTGGAGAGGTATTCCACGGCTTTTAGAACAATCCCAGAGCCCGGAAGATGGTCAAGATCACTACGAGCACGTACTGGAATACTTCCTTCTTCCGAGCACATTTGCTCTTGCGAATCTCCACTCAAGCCAGCCAACTGAGGCAAGAATGAGGTGGATGAGGTGGGAGCTCCGTTCCTCGTCAGTATTCACTCCAGTCGGCCAATAAAGGCAAGCCAGAGATGAGGAACAAGACTTCTCCCGGGAGATAGGGTCCGTGGGGTCGCTACTGCCTAACAGCTCGCCATATGCTGCCTTGCGGGTTTTTGTATCTCTCTTGGTCTGGCTCCTCAACGCAGACTCGTTCCGGCAAAGTAAACTCTACCGGCACAGACCTAGAGTTCGGAGCGTGCAAGCCCCACCACGACGACAACGTAGAGATACGGCGGTGGGGTTATTATAATATTAATATTATTTTTATATAGTAGAAATCCTCAACAAGCGCCATCTACACAGCTCATCCATCACTTTGCTTTAATGAAATTCACCGTGGCTACTACACCGAGCAATGCACGGATCATCGTTAGAGTCAAGAGGCAATGTCAGGCGTAATCATTATGACAATAAATATGATTCGCTCCATCTTCGATTTTCTACGCAGCCTACATAATATTTTGGAAGGATTTTTATTGTAACAGAGTGAAACATAACAGTTTTATTCGTATTAGGGGTTTGTGTGTGTATTTATATATAGCCAATATATTTTCAGAAAGAACTCCTTAGGGCCTTTCATTGTATACTAAACACAAGTTATATAGAGAAGCTGATTGACTGACTCGGTCTAGGAAGGTGAAATTATGCACAAGGATTCCTTTTATAATTTAGGCAAGCACTAAGAAGGGACTTTATTAAAATTTGGTTTTTGTAACTTCAGAGTTTCAGCTCGGTGATGATGAGTCAGTCGGTCACCAGCTCACCGCTTACCTCTATATATATTAAGTATTGACACACATATTTATACAACGTGTTACAAAAACCTTGTTCGATCCGAAAAGGGCACTTATATAGTGATTTAACATTACCAAAAATAATAAAAAAAACTTATTATTCTTGAATATAAAAGTTATTGTTGGGACATATACTGACCTTATTGGTGATGTTCTTCAGAAAGGCCAAGTGCGTAGTACTCGCAACCGGCGGGAGTGTATGACCAGATGTATGAACGTAAACGAGGCAAAAGGAGTATGTAAGGATCGTAGCAGGTGGCGTTCTGTAGTTTCTGCCTACTCCCATGGGAAGAAGGCGTGAGTTTATGTATGTATGTATGTAAAAGTTATTGGTATTAAAAATTCACTTTTTTAGTACCAAAATTATCCCAATTCCATTAAAAATTCGTAAATTTTTAACAGGCGTCATAAGTTATGACTTCTAGACACCCGCTAAATGACGGCCGCCCGCACCCCATGTATTAACTCGGTAAAACCCCAAAAACAAATAATTGCGAGTATTTTTTTCTCTTTTTAGAAAATGACCACATAAATAGATTCTCAATATGATTCTTAACAACACCCTCACGGATCGGACAGGGTTTTTGTTACACGCTGGATAAAGGTTTTCCAACCGAATACAGACGATACTCTGCAGACTCAGACAGAATCAGTCAAGAAGGAGCGATTTAAAAGAGACAATGAAAGTTGGTGACCTTGTTCCTAAGAAGCCTTTTTTTTTTTTTTTTTTTTGAGGGTTGGAAATCATCAAATAACTTCTCCCGCTCTGGGCGGAGCGGGAGGGCGTGTCAGACTCTTACTGACTAAAACCCACCCGTGTTCCTTCGGTTGCCCTGTTGCCGGGGCCACGATCTCTTGCCGGGGGTCACGATCAAGAAGCCTAATGTATGTAAACGCATGTATCTTAAGACTAAATATCAGTTTATACTTTGCTATTGCAGAACAATTTTTTTTTTTTTTTGAACGGGCATCTCGCAGTTTTGACCACTAAGGTCTTGGCTGCTTAACCGTACTTTCCTGTGGGTGCCTTAAGCTGCTACACTCAAAGCCTCCAGCCAGGGGCAAAATACTAAACTAAATTAAAACTAGGCGAGCGCTCGCTAAGGGCACCCCCTGTGGGGTACGAACCTCGGCTTAGGGCGTCGCTGAGGGGAGGACAGCAAGAAGGGACAGGCTGGATCAAAATTGGTTTATATCATGATTATTAAGCGGGGTAGTTTAAAGCTACGTGCTCAGCGGCAACAACTTGCTGGCACCTCGTTTTCGAGCAAGGGTCGGGGAGGAGTATTATTTAATCAGGGACACGGTCGCCATCGCAAAGGACCTCGGCGGCGAGGTCGGAATGGCGGGAGGCGTCTGTATTTGTTTATTGTACTGGTGGCCCTATTCTGCTCTTGGAGGAGTGTGATGGGATCATCAGGGTCGGAAAGTACATGCCGCGGACGGCGGATCTGACTAATTCTAGAAGGGACATAATTGGCTGCTTCGACAACCAAGGGGTTACGATGTCTAGGAGCGGAGTCAAAGTAACGCTTGGACATGCGTTTTAGGAACTGGTGAATCGTAGGGATTCTACAGTCGAGATGGAGGATCTCGTTTCTGACATAGAAGGGAGCTCCCGTGGCTTTACGGAGGAAACGGTTCTGCAAAGCTTGCAACCTATGGATGGAATGGGACTTGGCGTGGGCGAATACTGCACCCGCATAGGTCATAATGGGTCGGATACATGATGTATAGATGCGCAGTTTGCACTTAAGTGACAATTTGCTGCGTGCATTTAGAACGAAATGGAGTCTACCTAGAGCGAAAGCGGCTCGCGAACGAACCGTCTTTATGTGCTCAGAAAAGGAGAGATGATGATCTAGGATAACACCTAGGTATTTGGCGCGCCTAGCCCAAGGGATTGGTTTGCCGAACATGGTGATAGGTCGGGGGAAAGGGGGGGGTCTAGTTCTCGGTTTAGAAAAGCTAACCGCTTGACTTTTGTCGGGATTTACTTCTATTCGCCATTTTCTAAACCAGGCGCCAAGGTTGTTGACAGCCCTTTGGAGGTTTAGCAGCATCGTAGCTGAATTTCCCTTACAGATGATCGCTGTATCGTCTGCGAACAGAGCCAACTGCGTCGATCTGTGTTTGGGGATGTCGCTGGTGAATAGCGTGAAAACGAGGGGGGCTAATACTGAGCCCTGAGGGACTCCTGCCCTTATGGGGCGGGGGGAGGAAAGGGCTCCTTCGATGCGGAAGCGAAAGGTGCGATTCGACAAATAGTCTCGTAAGATGAGCACGAGACGATCCGGCACACCGAGTTTGTAGAGCTTATAAATTAAGCCGTTGTGCCAGACTTTGTCAAACGCCTTTGCTATGTCGAAGAATACTACGCTCGTTTGTCGGCCATGGGTGAGAGCACCGCTGATTAGCTCGACAATACGATGGACCTGATGCACGCTAGAGTGCTGAGTTCGAAAGCCGAACTGTTCGTTGGGGATGAGGCCCTTGGTCTCTGCATAGTCTCTGAGACGCTTATAAATAAGCCTCTCATAGATCTTGCCTAGAACCTTGAGCAGACTGATGGGCCTATAACTGGATGGCTCGTTTTTGGGTTTTCCGGGTTTAGGGATACCTATGACAGTGGCTTCTTTCCACGTCTGGGGAAAAATGTTGTTGCTTAACGCACCATTGAAGATGGTGGTCAAAAGCATAATTAAGTGAGCTGGGAATAGTTGGACCACCCTATTGGTGAGTCCGTCTGAGCCGGGGGCTTTACGATTTTTCAGACCTTTGATAATCTCATGTACCTCATCTGGTTCGATGGGGGGCAGGGGAAAATCAGGGTCTTCAATGGGAGGGATAGAGGCTCTACGTTCGACTTCGGCGTCGACCTCATCGAGGTGAGCTTTGTCTACTGGTAGGGTACTGGGAGAGCATTGGGCTTCAAGACTGTCAGCTAGGCACTCGGCTTTGTCGATGTCATCGAAGGCTAATGTTTTGTCCGGGCGGACTAAGGGGGGCATATGGCCTGAGTGAGGGGATCTAAGTTTTCTCTGGAGTTCCCAGAAGGCAAGGTGGGTAGGCTCAAGGTCGCTCAGCATCTTGTCCCAGCCCGTTTCACGCAGCTCCGCCATACGTGTCCTCACAGTTCTCTGTAAGTAGCGCATGTGGGCTTTGTTAGCGGTGCAGGGAAAGCTGCTGTAGGCACGGACAGCTGCGTTCTTCTCAGTCAGCAGGGCGCGCGCATCATCCGGGAGTTTCAGGTAACAGGGATCTGTTGCCGGAACCTCCCTTGAGCAATCGCTCAGGACGGTTTGCACGTGCTCCGTGAGTGAGTCGATCGCAGCTGTCGTGTTAGCGACAGAGTCAAACTGGTCCGGAATAGAGTCTAGTAAGGGGGACGTGTTGGATTTCAGCTTTTCGCTTACTTTCTTCCAGTCCGTCACCTTTCTAGTGGGGAGAGGGTGGTTAGGGTCAGAGGGACCTATTCGGGATACAAGATGGAAGATTACTGGGCGGTGGTCAGAGGTAAGCTCGTGCACCGTTTCTATTGAGTCAAGTCGTAAGTTAACGTTCTTAAGGAGCGTTATGTCAAGGACGTCAGGGGTGTAATTTAACATATGGGGATAGTAAGTAGGATTCATCGGAGCGATGATGTCGAAGTTGAGAATGGAAGAAAGGTCGAACAAATGTCGGCCCCTGGGGTTTGTGGTATTACTGTTCCAAGAAGGATGTTTGGCGTTGAAGTCCCCTGCCATAATGACAGAGTCGCTCATGCCGAAGAGTAGCTGTAGGTCATCAGAAATAAGTTGGTAGTTTTCTGAGGCCTGAGCTGGGATGGGAGGGATATAGACCGACACTAGGGTGATCGGCGAGTGACCAGTCATGCCTAGGCGACAGACTGATACTTCTAGTCGGGAGAGAGGTGGAGGGTCCATAGGGATGCAATACAGATCCTTTTTATAGTAAATGAGAGTGCCACCCGCGTGACAGCGCGTCCTATCATTTCGAATTAAACGATAGTTAGCAATGGAGGGGTTTCGTTTATGGGGCTTTAGGAAGGTTTCCTGTATGAGGAGAAGATCTAACTGATGATCGCGGAGGAATTCTGCGATTTCATCTTTCTGATTAAATAAGCCATTGGCATTGAAAGTTCCTATTTTTAGGGATCGGGGTTTAAACCTTTCATAAGAGGTGTTATACATTATGAGGGTCTAGTGAAGGATGTGAGGGCGGAGGTGATATCCTCGTAAGCCAGGAATACATTCTGGATTTGCTCGAAGCATCCTGATTTCCTGGCTTCTACAATGTCTAGGGCCATTTGTTGAGCCCTGGGGGTACAGAAGGTCATGAAGGTGGAACTAATTATGCTGAATGCATTTTTAGCGGGGTCCGAGTAAATGTTATTTTTGTTAGCCACGGGAGTGGGAACGGGACGCGGGGTAACCGGGTTTACGTTGGGTTTAGCGGGGGTCGCGGGGGGAGCGCTACGCTGTGTAGGCGCTTGGGGAGCGGGGAAGCCGGGGGGAGGAGGAGGGCGGACTCGCGGGTCCATTAGGGAGTATAGCGGGGTGTGAGGGGGAGGGGGGCGCGGGGGTAACCAGAGCCGGGAAGGTCTGCTGGTGGTTGTAGTTAAGTTGAGACCACGGGCTAGGTCTCTGAGGGCTAAGCCTCTGGGGCATCTGGGCTGAGGGGAAAGGTTGATGTACCTGTTGACGTTGCTGCCTAGCGTCTAGACGCTTAGACAGCTTTGCTGTATTAGCCTTAGGGGCTTTAGGACATCCGCGGTAATTTGCCGTGTGGCCTTCGAGGCCGCACAGCACGCAACTTGGCGGGGTGGCGCACAAGTTGCGATCCTTAGGACGGGTGCAGTCTGCCGTGCCATGGTCTCCCAGGCACTTTACGCACCTGGGTTTCGCATGGCAGTGCTTCTGACTGTGGCCATATAATTGGCAACGGTGGCATTGCCCTATGGCGCTATTTTTCCAGGGCTTCTCAATGGTGAAGCCCACTAATTGACATATAGTTTTGACGTTAAAAATGGGGTGATGCCCCTCGGTGGGGGAGCACACGACAATAACCATGTCGTACGCTTCCCTGCCGCGCGAACGGTGCATTCGGTGCACTTCATCCACGGGGATGTTCTGCGACTGAAGGTCGGCAAGAATGTCCGCGGAGGGAATTTCCTTAGGGATCTTTTTGATAACGACCCTAATCTGTTTTTCTTCTGGGAGGGAGTAGGTGTGGAATGACACACCTCTCTCTCTCAGGACCCTGGTTAAGTCCCTGTAGTCTTTCGACGTAGGGACGAGAACTTTAATACCCTGTTGGGTAGAGCGGGCGCTAGTGTAGCCTATCTTGAGGTCTACACACCACTTTGATACAGCCGTCCACTTATCCTTGTCTTGGATGAAGACAGGGGGTGGCGGCGCGACCTTTTTAGGGCCGGAGGTTGGCGCGGAACGCGGTGCGTCATTTTGCGATGATGACGCAATCGGGCGAGGGGCGGTGGAGGGGGAAGCTACGGGGGCGCAAGTAGCGGCGGGAGTAACGGGGGGGGCTGCCTGAGGGGCGACTGTGAGTGAGTCGTCAATGACGACTACTTTACTCGCTTGGGACGAGCTCTGCTTCTTTTTCTTCCTCTTGTTCCCTTTCCCGGTGACTTGGGTGAAGCCTTCGTCATCCGAGTGGGAAGAGGAGGAGGAATGAGCAGAGGCTTGAGCCTCTAAGTCAGGGGTATAAAAAGGATGGGGGGTCGGAGCGCGGATTGAAGGCGCGGTTGCGTCTTCTGCAATGTCCATGCTGTCAGAAGGACAGGGACTGAATTGTGCATCTATTACATCGCTGAAGTCAGCGATGGAAGAGGACCTAATTTCGGCCTGCTGTGAAGCAGCGAGACCTTCGAGTTCGATGCCGAACTCGTTAATAAGGGTGGGCTCCTTTTTTAATACTCTATTAAGGAGATCTAATAATTTGGAGTTTTCACTCCTGAGGGATATGAGGTCGTTACGGAGTGACTGAATGTCACTCTGTACGGCCTCCATAATGACTACTTAAATTGAATTGGGACCTAATTTTCCCTAATTATAATCCTAATAAACCTAATTCCCCGGGCGGACTACCGGGGATGTGTAAACCCTCCCTGTCGGGTATAGACAGGGAGGTTGTGTGCCTAATGGTGAGCCCTAAGCTTGCTTTTGCCCGTTGCCTATCTTATTGTGCAACGGGGTCCTGACCAGTCTAGTGCGCCGGGTGTAGACACACCCGACCGACACTAGGTGTGTAGCTGTGAAAGGAAAACTGTCACCAATGCCGACTAGGAGACCCCCCAAGGCCGAACACTGGGACCCGGCCAATTGACTGCCTAACCCTGAAGGGGCTCGGCGGGTGTGATTGGGTCAACACCCCCTCGGTTTCGTTGGCACCGTATGGTTTCCACCGAGGACCACGAAACTGTGGTTTTTCCCTGAAGGGGCAAAAGACTTGAAGAGTCAGTTGACGATACTCCGTAAAGAAACAGATAATTAATCGTATCTTGAAAAAGACTCCGATTAATTGGTCGACGATAGTCTATTAATAATAATCGACTATGAAGAGCGTCGCAGTACGCGACGAAACGATGACTCAGGAACAGGATCGCTTGAGTCACTATCGGGAACCACAATCAGCAGCGCAGCACGTCCGTCCGCGTCCGATGCCAGGCGCAGAGTGTGAGGTGGCGGATGAGAAAATTTTGTTTTTATTTAAAATCATACGTGAAAAGGAGCTTTATTCCTGACGGGAGTCCACCGAACGCACTCGTTTTTTTTTAATGTTCTGTTTTATATTTTCATTCTAACGTTTTTATAATTTGAAAATCATTATTGTTAGTCACAAAGCCAATTACACAAGTATTGCATAAAATACAAAAAAGGGACCCTCAAAAATGTATTCGCCATATATACTCCAAATTGATTCATTTTAAAAATCAGTAGGTGTTATGAACCTACTGCTGTTTAAAATGTATTCATTTTTGGTACTATAACATTATTTTTTTAAAACTTTTATTGAATAGTTGTTAATATTAAAATTTCACTTTTCTATGCATCAGCTGTTTTATTTTTGGGTTCAAGCAAAATTCCAAATGATTATCGATATTGATAAAAAAAGAAAATCGATAGTACGGACTTCTCTTTCCGGGCTGAAAAAGAACAATAGTTAATGTTCTTTTTCGTAGAAGCTACCGCGTCCCCCGCCAAAAGTGACAGACTTTTTTGTTCGGAATATTTCGCTTATGGCTTCTCCAGTGCTATATATTCTAAGCTGTCGCCGTACCAGTGCGACTCCGGCTTTAACAAAGTCTGTTTTTTAATCTCGGAGACTAAATAAATTGACATTTCCAGTGTAGGTAACACTGGAAATGTCAATTTATTTAGTCTATTTTGGAAGTTTTTGAATAGTGATGAACACAATCGGAATATTTCCGTAACATACGGTTTTTCGTAGTAGTAGTAGATCTTCAAGAAAAAGTTCTACTAAATACCGGACTACATTGGCAGGTGCTGGATAAAGACAGTTTAGATTATTAAGATTATACCGCAGTATCCGTTTGCTCCACATGAGTATATGTTTTGAGTGTAGAAGCTCTCCAATGTGTTGACGAAAGCTGCTTTTCCCCACCTGACCAGTTTTGTATTAGGGAGTCCCAGCCGAAATTAGCCAGGGTTCTAGTTGTACATTGAGTACTTAAGCTAGGGGACGACCAGTCCAGCACAAAAAAAAAAAACTTAACGTAACAAATAAACTTAACAAAATAAAGCAAATAACACTTGAAATCGCAGACGACATCAACGTTAGTTTGATTGAGAGTGACCGTATAATTAGCAGTGGTGACATTGTCCAATGAGGTTGGTCTTACGGAGCTTTTCAATAGACATACCCGAAAGAGAACTAACTGACTTCACTTTGCAGATCGGGTCATGGGTCGCAAACGACAAGGACCATGTTGTAGACTAGTCCCTGTTTCGCCCTATGCCTTTGGATGGCCGAAACGGGAATACCTTACGGCTACAAGGTCATTAAGTATATCCTCTGTAGGGATATCCTTTAGACTGCGCCTGATGACGACGTGGGTTAGAGTTTCCTTCGGGAGGGAGTAGGTAGTGATGATCCCTGAAATCATATATTTTATACCTATAGTTATATCACTATATAAAGTATAGAAAAATACGTATATTATTGTTTGGATGATGTGATAAGACAGCGGTGTGATTTAAAAGAAGATGTAGTGACAAAAATTGAAAAGGGTATGCTGAGATGGTTTGGGCAGGTTGAGAGAATGAATGAAAGGCGACTAACAAAACTTATTTACAAGGCTGGTGTGAAGGGAAAGGCCGGTCGGGGACGCCCTAGAAGGACATATACTGACCTTATTGGTGATGTTCTTCAGAAAGGCCAGGTGCGTAGTACTCGCAACCGGCGGACCAGTATGGCCAGATGTATGAATGTAAACGAGGCAAAAGGAGTATGTAAGGATCGTAGCAGGTGGCGTTCTGTAGTTTCTGCCTACCCCCATGGGAAAAAGGCGTGTTTATGTATGTATGTATGTATTGTTTGGATATTTTTATGTCACGCTATGTCATATATTAGTCATTAATACAAATTCTTATGTTAGATATTTGACAAAATAAAACTATACGATTAAAAAACCGGAATCATCGGAACAACACTGCGATAAGAAGCTGGCCACATTATTTTGAAGTTTGACATTTGCAGTTGTCAATTTAGTCTCTGAGAATAAAAAACGGACTATACTGTGTTTTTTGTCTATGAAATTTTAGCCATGTCTTTTTTTGTGTTGTTTTCTATGCAGGTACTTTGCATGCTGAAAGGTAAATTATGGTGATACCAAGGTTATTACATTATTGTTTATTGAATGTAAAACACCTATTTAATGTTTATCCATATTTGTAAATAAATGATTTTGAATTTTAAATTTATTCGATTACCAGAATCGACTACATTTTTTGGATGCTTTTGTAATAATTACGCACATCACTTGATTGACTAAAAAATAAAATTTGACATTTCATTTCATCATTCTGAAATTCTATTCTGACTGAAGGCGAATTCTGGTTGGAAAGAGAATTTGTGGAATGGAAAGTGGAATTTCAAGGGAATATTCTTGAAATATATAACAATGTTCAGTCGTTCGAGGTTGTTTTTCACCAGAGCTCTTCCATTACGGGTTAGTATTGTTCGATAAATATTTATTTACATAATAATTCCCAAATAAGTATTGACGTACCTAACCTTACAAATGTTTAATTGTTTTCAGAATGTTTTTAACGTGGAATATCAAAACAATGCCCGATTTTTGTACAGCATAACAGCCACAAGAAGTCGATCTACTACTCCGCTCAATACTATTGTTATGTTCGTCCCCCAACAAGAGGTATTTAATCATAATTTTATTGGTAATAATAGGTAACAGTTCGTTGTAAAGCTGATCATTTCAAATATTATCATCTGAATTTTTCAGAATAATGCGCTATCTAACATGTACATTTATAAAACTTGTGTAAGAAGAATAACAACATCATTGTTATTTCAGAAAGAAAATCTTATGATAACTTCAGTATTTATTTGGCAATTTTGACTATTTTCAGGCATGGATTGTGGAGCGTATGGGAAAATTTCACAGGATTTTAGACCCTGGGCTGAATCTGCTGTGGCCCATAGTGGATAAGATAAAGTATGTGCAGAGCTTGAAGGAGATAGCTATAGATGTTCCCAAACAGAGTGCCATCACATCTGACAATGTTACGCTAAGCATTGATGGAGTGCTTTATCTTCGAATTATTGATCCTTATTTGGGTAAGATTATTAATTTAAATATTAATCCATATGGTCCATCTAGATCTCATATTAGTAACTGTAAAATACTTGCAAAAGTATTTTACATTCACAAGAATGAGATCTGTAATTGTATCTACAATCAGGCACTAAAATTATGTTTTATTACAAATATTTATATTTAAATCTTGATTTAAGGGACATTTTAATTTATTTATTTTAATGACCTATTGCCCTGCACAAGGTTATTAATTTGTCACAGGCTAGATTAGAATTGATATCCTTTTAAAACTTGGTATTATATTTTACTAACTGTGCCCTGCGGTTTCACCTGCATAAGTTTTGATCTCGTGGGAATATTGGGATCAAAAGTACCCTAGGTCCTAATCCAGGACATGGTGTACCTATGTATCAAATTTAATCCAAATCTGTTTAGCTGTTTTTACGCGAAAGTGAAACAAACTCGCATTTATAATATTAGTTAGGATTCCAAATGAGTACATTGCTTTTTCATGCTTAACATTATATTTTCCTTATTGAATAAGTGCATAACTTCTGAAGTAGTTAAACCAGAATTAACACAAGATTTTTTATTTTTTTATTATGGGCCATTGTTGTAACAAATAAGAACTTGCAAACTTTTCTAGTTCAAGTTTTATTTTAATTTCAGCATCATATGGTGTTGAAGATCCGGAGTTTGCTATCACGCAGCTTGCTCAAACAACTATGCGTTCAGAACTTGGTCAAATTTCACTTGACAAAGTTTTCAGGGAGAGAGAATCTCTGAATACAGGCATTGTGGAATCCATCAACAAGGCTAGTGAAGCTTGGGGCATCACATGTCTTCGATATGAAATTCGTAAGTATGTTTTAATATTTATGATTTACTGTAACTAACAGATGGTCAAAGCCAATAGCACTGACTAAAAGGAGATCATTCACCATCCATAAATTTTTGGGCTAAATGTGAAAGTCCAAACAAAACTAAAGTTATATTCCGAAATATACATTTTTCTCTTCTTTTACTATATGTCATATTCTGTCAAGTTACATGAGTTCGAAAAATCAATATTTCATACTTATTTGATATGGGCTCAAGAGCAATATAATGAATTTGTTTTTTTTTTAATTCAGGCAAATTATTGCTATCATACATGCTTTGTTTGCTAGCACATTAGAATAGCCAAATTATTGGAATAATACCTATTGCTATTATTGAATTCGTTGTTCTTTCTGTACCGGTTTGAAACTGAAACATATGACAACACCTTAAAGCTGTTTCTTTTCATCTTGGGTGTTAAAAGACCCATCACATATAAGTTATCTACGCATTCTGTACGTCAAACGAAGTAAATTAAGCTAAAAATATTGCTAGGAATCGACTTTTATTGTTGGTAAAAAAAATCGCTGTTTACGGCTGGAGCAATGTAACGCACGTAAGCCATTGTGCTTATGGATACACGCAACGGTACAGGAGGTGTGGGAGTATTTATTTAAGTTATAACATTTAAAATTTGTTTTCGTGAAAAAAAGGAAGTAAAAGTTGAAACTCTGACCTTCAATATTTCCGTAACCAGAACCAAAAAGGTGGAAGGTCCTAATGTTTGTTACGCAATTCCAATTATGGTAAACAATTCGGAGTGCTAAATGTTAAATAAAATGTGTTATACAATTAGCCTGCAGCAATTTGCAAATCTGCACATACTGGACCATAGTCTTGTACAACAATATCTCAACGGGGAGTCTATGTGACTCTCGGCTTCGTTAAGCTTCTTTTTACATCCGTTATTTATGTACTCAATAACCAGCGTTGCCAGACGTCCCGATTTTGTCGGGAAGTCCCGATTTTTAATCAAAATTAAATGTTCCGCGCGGGACAGGCTCAGTCCCGCTTTTTTTCCCTTATTTTTGCTTTTTTATTTTTTTTTATTCAAAAGACTAAGAAGACTCTACCTAACGATAGGGTTTTGATTTAAAATATCATATCATTTAAAATTTTATTAAAATACATTTTCTATGGCTATTTTTGCTATCTATTGTCACGTAAACGTAACTTAAAACTCAATTAAAAATAAAAATATTTAAAAACTTCTGATTATATACGTTTTTTAGTATGTCCCGCTTTTGACGAAAGAATCTCGTTTTTTTCACGAATAAGTTTGCGAACTTAAAAACCCCGTACAAGTCCGCACGTTTATCGCCCACTTTAGTTTCACATTAAAAAATATAACTGTAATGTTTACTGGCCATACAAAGCTATTACTTTATTAGATTACTATAATTCTTTAAACTAAAACATACTGAAAATTGTATTTTTCATACTCGTATAAATACTTATAATAAATATACGCGCACAGGTACTGGCCCAACAGATATGGTCCCAGAGTAAAAAGTGAAGAGAATAACATTTTACCAGCCCGTCCCATCCTCGATGTCCTCCCTCCGGTTGACGCCCTAAGCCGAGGTTCGTACCCCACAGGGGGTGCCCTTAGCGAGCGTTCACCTAGTTTTAATTAGCATAGTTGAATAACCCCTGGCTGGATGTTTTGAGTGTAGTAGCTTAAGGCAAATACAGGAAAGCCCGGTTAAGTAGTCATGATCTCAGAGGTTAAGGTGACACTAGTCGCGGGCTCGAACTCACTAGTGGGCATGGCCAAAAAGCACGCTGTGTCACCTGGCATCGTGTCCGACAGAGATAGTATCAGTGATGAGCAGTTAGACACTGGTCTACGTGCACAACGTCTAGTTTGCACGCACACAAACACCGTTCCGAACTATTTTAGTAAAACGAGTGCGTAAAAAATTACGAAAAGTCCTTTTGAAAATAGGGTTTTATGAAAAAACCACTGCATAAATCAAATACAAATAAAGTTTATTGAACTCTTCGACAATTGAGCTTTGTCGGTGCCGACTTTGTTTTGGAGATTTTACACTTCTTTTATTGCTTATTTACCCCCAAAGTTGCGTTAAAATTAGCAAGAAAAAGGAATCTTTGTGGGCTCCTAACTTTTTAATGGCTCATTATTTTACTCTTCTGTTTCCGCACAGACAAAATTAATAATGAAACAAAACGATATCATGGATTTAACTTTGGATGTACCATGTCAAACAGTGGAGTAAAACCCCCCTGAAATTTGTATGGAAAAAATATCAACTAGTTCCACCTTAACTACGAGATACCAAAAAAAAAAAAACAATTTTCCAACGGAATATAACTTTTTTTTTGTTTGGCCGGCTTTCATAATTTAGCCCAAAATTAATGACCTCCTTTAAATTTTATTCTTCATGAGCTTCGGACCTGTTTGCGAGGCTCTTAATCATGAGATTAATGTGAACTTGAGCGTCTCAAGTCAAGATCGGCGAAGAAACTGCCATATATCATGTCGTCCGTGTGTTTTCACAAGCCATGTCGATCTACTTTTGACCATCCACAACATCAAAATCGAATAGACCTACAAAGTCGCAATTTTGCGTGCCTGTTATGCTGGGGCCACACCAACGGGACACGCCGTTGATTATCGCGATGATGGACGTTAACCCGTAGGAATAAAGTCCATCATCGCGATAATCAATGGTGTATCCCGTTGGTGTGGTTCCAGCATTAAGGTTCCCCCAATACTAAAAAAAAACAGAAATGCAACTTTTACAGTTCTGACGTCCAAAAATCACTATTCTTATCACTGAAACCGATTCATCAGAAACCTAACCCACTTCTAGGTGACTTATTGTACACTAAGGAAAAATACTGAAAACTGAAAATTATTGGTTTATTTAATTTATTTATTTGTCTCAGATACAGTGATCCATATTTATATTAGTAAACCTACTTAAAAATTACGTTTGTAGGTTTATGAACCAACATGAAGGGGGTTATGCATTCGTCTGTATAGTATGTTCCCTTATAACTCCGACATAATGGATGATTATTTTTTGATTGATAGAGTATTCGTCAAAGTTAATCCTGTTTAAATTTGGTGACGGTCTGATGACGACCTTCTAGCCTCCTGCGATTGCTGCAATTCCTTGACTCAATATTGTTTCTGCCACTCAAAATGTAAAAATAAAGAGTTTATAAAACAATAAAAAAACACGGTTAGCATGGTTGTCATGAAGACTTTTATGGCGGAGATTCTCAGGCACTTTTTTATGAACCACTTTTAACTTCACAAAAATTAATGATATCCTCACCAAATCATAAAATGTAAAAAACACGAATGGTTCCGCACCACCGTATAATATTTAACACTATGTTTTTTATTTTAGTAAGAAAAAAACACGTTTCTTGCATGGGGCCTCCTATATTGTTAAATTTAATTTATTTTTATTATTTGTTTACTTACCAACTTGCTTCAATCACTATCACTCACATTCACCTACAAATCCTACAATACAAGTTTGTGCAAATATGTATATATCTAATTTCTTTTATCGGCGTCCTGCTAATGAAGGCTAAAGGGTCTTACAAACAGGCGCGACACGCGACGCAACACAAAGACACCGCTCGTCGCGCGACGAGCGGTGTCTTTGTGTCGCGTCGCGTGTCGCGCCTGTTTGAAAGAGCCTTTATTTGTTTCATTTTACAGTTCAACAACATTCATTGCGTTATTTATGTGGTTGAGCAGATTTTTTTTCCAAGTTATGAAGCAATGGATTAGCAGTCTGTTTCAAAACAATTCAGATTGCGATTGATCGTGTATTACGCAATTAGGGTGCTGGTCCCTTTTTAGAATTCTATACCCGAACGATGGCAAACGGAACCCTATACTAAGCCTCCGCTGTCCGTCCGTCAAGTTAATAATTAAATGGCGCCCCAATACAAGAAACTTTTTTTTTTGGCGTTTTTTTGCTCGATCTTAATACGGTACAAAACCTTTCGTGTGAGAGTCCGACTCGCACTCGGCCGGCTTTATTACATATGTTTTTGGTGGGGATTGGTGTTTTACAGACAGTTGCGTCTTTTCCAGTGTAAGCAAGGAGCTGAGCTTTTCCACAATTCTTGAATATGATTGTAGCATAAACAACAAGCATTTGTTCCTCCCTCCCCATACTATTAAAAAAGCTAGGTACTATTAAATTAATATTTACAGGGGATATTAAACTACCGACGCGAGTGCACGAGGCTATGCAGATGCAAGTGGAAGCAGAACGGCGGAAAAGAGCAGCCATCTTGGAGTCCGAGGGAGTGCGAGCCGCCGATATTAACGTCGCCGAGGGCAAGCGTCAAGCTAGAATATTGGCGTCAGGTAACTAAGAATAAGAAGAAAATAAAGGAGACGGAAACGATTACATACAATCTTGGGCCTGAATGTAACGAGATGAAAATGGTGTGAATGAATAGGTTTAAATTTATCAGTCCCTCGCGATCCATAGTTTCAACAATATCCAATCCAAATTAAGGCTGCAGTAAAATGCAAAATAACGATTCCAAGTCAAACGTGTGACCTATCTTCGGTGTCCAGTGTGACAGCAAGGGTCGTATTAGTAGGCAGGGTCAGAAAAAGCCAAAGCAGTGGATATTATATTATATTGGTTTTTCAATAATTAATTAATATTCGATTTATTAAATTGACTGTAATTAAATGCACTATATTGTATATAAATTATAGTGCATTCAATTACTTTGAGTTAATTAATTAATTACTAGTGCGAAGGTTTTCTTTTTGCAATTGTGTAATCGATTACTCAATTAATCAATAATCTCACGAAACCAACTTTCTCATATTTGTCAGCTTCCAGATTAAGAAGTGAGCTGATTTTTTATATTCTAAGATAAAAAATATGACTAATTTTTTTAGATTATATCTCAACTTATTACATTTGGGTCCATCGTTTTCCATCTCCTTTATTTGACCTAATGCCATGTCTCATGTCTAGTCATGTTTTTTGTGTATAAACACATGGCTTTTATGCCTTAGCGCACAATATAAATAAAATAACTTTAACATTATAACAGTACCTATTGTGTGCGTCACGCCTGCGCCAAATAGGCTCATTTCAGCATAAATGCCAGACAACTAGTGAATGAGGTTGGTTTTCAACTGGACCTTATGTTACGAGCAGGGACCGAAAACCTTTATAAATTACGGTTAGGTTTACCGCTTTCTGTGTAACCATGAGAAGAAACAAGTTACCTCTATTATGTTACCGTTTTAATACCGGTTACCTAAAAATTACCTTGATTACAAGAAAGAAACAGAATATCGCAACGCCGACAATTTGTTAGCATTAGAAAATAGGGCCGTGATTGGTGCGACGTTTACCGGCGCCGCGGTGCGCGGGTAAACTACGCTCTTTGACACACACAGGCGATGCGTATCCTTTAACTAATGCCGACGGCACGTGTAAGATAGTAGTAATTTTATTTCGGTAACCGGTATTAATACATATAGTATTCAATTTAATACAATACAAAAAAATATCTGAAAACATAATATATGTTGTAACCGAAAAAATACCCGTATTGATGATACCGGTTCCGGTCCCTGGTTACGAGGCCGTCTTGCACATTCTACTATACATAATCAAATCAAGCAGTGTGCTTCTTAGCTTTTCCCAGTTGCCAAAATTGATTATTTGCATTTAATTTCTAAGCAACAAAATTGGCACCATTCTTGGTTGGTAGTGTCCAGGAGTTTTTGGATTACTTACTTTCCTAAAAAATATCTCGAAATTATTGTTGTTAAACTTTCAGAGGCTGAGAAACAAGAGCAGATAAACAAGGCGTCTGGTGAAGCGCAGGCGATGCTCGCTGTAGCGGAGGCGCGCGCAAAGGGGCTCAAGGTCGTTGGCAGTGCGCTCGCTCTACAGGTCAGTTGGATATATCCTTATTACAATTTATCCAAGTATTTCTTGTAGTCCTCGACTACATACATGGGAGAATTGCATGACCACATTAGCTGCAGTGACCTGTATAAAGAAAAAAATGAGCGAGCCTTACAGTAGTCGCAATGATGTGTAACATCTGACATTCTCACCTTGGTAATAAGCAACATTAAAGGTAGGACTGATTCCGTGAAAAGGGACGGAAGCATGTCATAAGAAGCCGGGGAAACGAGCGTTATTTGATTTGACCAATGAGTGCGCGCGATGCTCGAGTTGGCCGTCAGAAACGACCTTAACGAGGCCCCGCAACTTTAACTTAAGGCGAAAGCGCCGACCCTGCCCGCGAAATTCAAATTTTCTTACGTTTTTTGTATTTTTTAGGTCAGTCTCAGATCTCATGTTAAAAAAGATTGATTGATTTGCGGTCGTAAAAATAATAAATATATATTTAGAGAATGTTAATAATTAAAATCGTAAATACAATTCTCAGTGATGGTGTATAATGTCATAAATTCACGAAATTGACATTCTTAGCAGCAAATAATTTGATATGTTATTTAGGTAACCGTGAGATGTGGAAGAAATAGAGGGAGGCCATCTTTTATGACCGCCAATCAATCAATCATTAACATGAGATCTGAGACTGACCTACAAAATGAAAAAAACATAAAAAAAATTAAATTTCGCGGGCATGGTCGAAGGTTCCACCTTAAGATCGTTTATTCTGAAAGTGGGCAACGTTGCAAATACATGTCAATTATTTCGCTGTTTTGATTAATTTTGCAATATTACTGTATGGAAATATGAAATGTGGCTAACTAGCAATACTGAATTTGATGTTGTAACCGTTTTAGGTGTAACTTGTATTCAAGCTGTGTGTACTTGAGGGAGGAAGTAATAAATAAAACCTCTGTTTACAGGATAGCAGGCATGCTGCGTCACTGACGCTGGCTGAGCAGTACGTATCGGCGTTCAACAAGTTGGCGAGGACGAACAACACTCTCATCTTGCCGGCGAACGCAGGAGATGTGTCCAACTTAGTTGCCCAGGTACTTTGTGCATTAAAACAAATACTTTATTAACTATTTGTCTGAAAAATTCTGCGGGGTAATGCGTAACACATTTAGAATGGTAAGAGATGGAGAAACAAGCACTTTTGGCCGTTCAACAACATTAACCGGTTGAATGCCGTAATTACAGAAACAATTAAAAAGCCATTGTGTCTCGCGTGGATCCACGTTCCGGCCATACGAAGGGTTAATTGCGTTCGGATTGTGATTGAAAGTGCGTTACGCAATTAGATTACAGATCAGATTGACATAATGCTTAATATCGCTTACCCACCACGGCAAAAATGAAGGCGCGTTTATTTGACCACGGTGTTATAGAAAAGTGCGCTCTGTTTACTTAGGAACAAAGTATTAAACGGAATGTTCGGGCTTCGACGAAAACTTTCGCGCGTTCGGTTGGTCCAGGGAAATTCAATACTATTGCTGTTATTAGCTTATTATATTACCTCTTTATTGTATGTATGTGTGTGCTATATTAACACGACTTCTCTTTCCAGGCTATGTCAATATATTCTACAGTGACGGCACACAACACACAGACCAAAAATTTGCCATATATCGACGATTATGAGGAGCCTATAGTCAAAGTTAACTCATTAACAGAAAAAGGTTCCACCTTGGCGGGCCCAGCCATAGCCAACATTGATGACTCCTTAGCAGAATACTTCTCAGACGATGAAGAAAGAGAAAAGGCATTGAGGTCTCACAAAGAGAAGAAAGACTACCACACGCAACAATTAAATAAGCTAGAAAAAATTGAAAAGGACACATAGAATTGTTAATTTAGAACCTGTTTTAAAATAGTTAAGATTGTCTCTGCATTTCAAATGTAGTTATGAAACTTTGTTGTGTAACTTGGTGCATTAGGGACTAGTTCTGAATGAAAATTAGACAATGCATTTATTTTCATATATTGTACAATACTGCAATACAGCCAGTTCCAAGTGTATTCAATCTTAATGTACAGAGATGAAATATTTTTAAAGTAAATCATATATGTCATTAGTTGTCATCTTAAGTTATTTATTGTGAAATAACTCTGGAGAAAATAAAACTTTAAAATATCATATAAAAATATTTATTTCCATAACTACAACAATTGAATAGTCCTACAATATTTTTTGCACAAAACCTTTTATAATTCAATTAAAGGTTTTTTTTTCGCTGAGTAGATGCAATATATGCTGGTATAAAGAAGGTATTTCCTATTATTTTGTGGTACAACATTAATATAAAATTTTAATTAAATACTGTATTGTTTATTAGTACTATCTAAACTTTTTATTAGTGAAAATGCTAACAGATACTATGGAACAATAGAAAACTGAAAATGTTCCGTAACTCATTCAATAAAAAAATTAAGTTTTTCAAATCATTTCCTATGTCCTTATAGGACTTTGTTATATCTTACAACAAAAGTTCTAACAACTAAGTAATATGCTGCACAAGTAGTTATGTTTTTACTTTGCTATATGCGAAATATTGAATTTAAGTTTATAATTTTGCGCGTACATTCTCGTGATAATAAACTCTACTACCATACAAAAGTTTAAACATATACGTGCTATGCCTTACCTTTAATAAATAAAATACAATTTGGGTATTGCGGGGCGCGCTGAAGGTCCGACTATTCGTGTGTGACTGACCATTTCGAGGAAATTCCATGCCACAGTATAAAATATTTGCAGTTGATCAACTGAATTGGTTTTTCATACGTTTCATTTTTTTCCTTAGGTTTACAATTTATGGCACCTACGGTATAGTGAACTAAAATTATTACTTAAAATGTCCTGTGTGCCTAATGGGCGTTTTCACATTATCAGATAAAGACACCAACCAGATATCGATATGTCGACAAATACACCGACATCGATTCAATACCTGTATAACTATTACGGCCCTATGATATTGGTGAATATCGAATGACCATCGCGTGCAGCATATTACTTAGTTGTTAGAACTTTTGTTGTAAGGTATAACTAAGCTCTATAAGGATATAGGAAATTATTTGAAAAACTTTTTTTATTTTTTATTGGAAGAGCTACGGGACATTTACAGTTTTTTCCATTGTTCCACAGTACCTATTTGTTAGCATTTTCACTAATAAAACGTTTACACAGTACTAATGAAGAAACGGTTAAGTATTAAAATTTTATATTATTGTTATGACACGAAATACTAGGAAATACCTATTTTATAGCTATTGTAACTCTAAACTTAGCATTTTTGTACATAGTAATGAATTCAGTAAAGCTATCCACTCAGTGAAAATAAAAAAACTTAAGAATTATCGAAGGTTACCTATCCTTCTTAGGGTGATTATCTTTCTGGGTACTGGACTACAATAGCCAAAATCAAAATAAATAAAAGTAAGTCTCATAAGCTTCTATAGGGTTCAATTCTAAATTGCTACCTAATGTAACAACATATCAGGTATATCAAGTTACTTCTTGGAATGGTGTCTGAACTTTCCATATCTGGCTATTCAATCCATGAATATAAATTCTTATCTAATATTATAATTTTGATGGCTGTGCTATGTAGCCTGTTAAACCTTTTGTTTTTATTTTTTGTGTAAATTCAGGTAAAAGTTTCCCGTTGGTAAAATGTTAATTCCTTCAGTTCAAAATAGATAAAAAATATCTTATATTACATTCATCTTCACCCTTTTCTTTTATGATACCATACAATGGAATAAACAATCTACAACCAATTTTTGGCAATCCTTAACACTTAACAATTTTTCATATAAAAGGAAACAATAGACGTATCCCATCATATATGTTATAAAAAAAATCATTAAAATTTCTCTGTTCATGGTGAATCAGTTGTTTATAAATGCATGAGTACCTGTCGTAACTAAATTTAGATTACTGTTATTTATTTACATATTGGATTATAATATTATCAATATATGAAATATCAAGTGGATTTAGAGAAACAAACCAGTAAAACCTGTATTACTGTGATAGAGATGTAAGATGTTTTTTAAGATATTTTCACAATTTTTTCTCTCTGGTTGAAGTAGCTGACAGTGCCTTCCTCCGGCTGGTTAATATTTGTAGATGCCGGCATTTTGTGCAGACTAAGATACGACGCTGAGAGATCTGTACCATCGAATTGTCGCAAATGAATCTAAAACAAGCACAAAAATACCGTTAACATTCAGAGCCAAAACTTTTCTTTTTATGTTCCATTCACATGTACCACCTAAATGAATTAATTGACAAAAAAAATTGATTTGTTTATTGTATAAGTTACTTCAATCATTCAAATTATAACATTATAGGATAAAAATAACAAAATTATATACTAACTTAACTAAAAATATTCACAAACTAAAATATAGCATCGAAAAATTCATCTGCATCGCTGTCGACTGGTCATGTACCCAAGAGACCGGCCGCAGTGCCATGTTGTATGGCAATGCTTATCCTCTGGTCAAGGTAAAAACCAGCCCTTGGGTAATGGGAAGAGTCAAATAGCCATTTTGAGACTTCAAAAATTTGAAAGTATTTGGAATTAAAAATACAAAAGTGTTATTTACTTTAATATCTACAAGTTGTACAAACATTGGAAAATAAATAGTTGGTAAATTAAATAACATTGTAAAAGAAACCAACATCACAAATATACTCACTAATAAATGCAGGTTGACTTCATCACTTCTGCTCAAATAAGGGAAGTTACCGCCGCTTTTCAAATGTGCTAGTTTTGCTTGAGGATATGACTTATACAAGTCCTCGCGAACTCGAGAACTTAAGGCACATTCGTCCCATACATCCATTACTGTGATGGGCAAGTTAACCAGTGCTTGTGGTTTTATGTAACAAGGTGTGCAGTTCAAAGTCAGTCTTGATGCTAACTCTGACTGGTTTAGAGATTCCAGCTAAAATAATAAGTTATTAAAGATAGAATTAGGACAAGTAACTTTCAAACAACTATTTCGGTTCCAAGCCAGTAAAGCCTCGTATCCAGTAGGGGACAAATGTCCCGCGACGCGTTTCGCTGGAGAAGTCGACAACGCCAGTTGTCGACCAATGTTGCCAGAGTGCCAGACATCTTGTCTCACAACCTTTTTCACCATAATCAATGTCGCCAGAAATGCTGTGCGACTCGGGTCGTCGCCCATTGAAGTTCGACTTCGCCCATCGAAGTTCGACTTAACCCGACATCTCTACAACGAGGTGTTGCAAAACATTTTTCTCCTAATGAGTAAGAGGCTTAACTCTAACTGGGTTTTTTTTGAAGATAAGAATCAAAGATAAAATCAAGTAACGTTCAAATAACAATTTAGATAGCAATCTATGATTCTAGTTGTTGCTAACTTAATGTAAGAACAGGAATTATGTTAAGAGGACAACACTATCATGTTACAAGATTTATGACATATTTGTTGTATATAGTTACATTATTGCTCAGTAAAGCATGAAGAATTATTATTACTAAAGGCACTTTCAAACAGGCGCGACACAAAGACACCGCTCGTCGCGCGACGAGCGGTGTCTTTGTGTCGCGTCGCGTGTCGCGCCTGTTTGAAAGAGCCTTAAAGCTGCAAACATATAATTTTTTGTCATGTAATCCTATCTTACTTACTCTTTCAACCATGAAGTCAATAGATTCAGCCATCCTTCTGTCAACTTTATCGGTTGTGAAATTGCCCATGAGCATTCTTTTCAGCACTAACGAAGGCAGAAGCCAGAAGAGAGCTGAGGAGTCATGGTATTCAAACACTGATGTGTCCGTGAATGTGTTGCAAAGAACGAGAGATGCAACACGTGGACAGTTACTTGTTAATTCTGCAAACTTTTGTGCTATAAATCCACCTAAAAATTTATTGGGCATTAAAATCAGAATTTGATAGTAGGTTGACTATGAAATAAGTTTTTTTTATTGTCTATTGTTTAATGACCAACCGGACTGATAACTTATCTACTGTTTGTCATTTTGCTTCACTGTATACACAACAAACTTGTAATTATTGTAATGTCTCTATCATTTGTATTGATTGGCAGTTGCTTCACTCATTATGGAAATTACTGTAATGTAATGAGACATACTGCTGCTTATTGTGTACTTTCTATTGATTAACTTGGTACTTACTTATGATTAAAAAACAGAATGAAATTTCCTATCTGTAGAATAATATGGAAAAAACTAACCTAAGGAAGCTCCAAAAACATGAACTTTGTCAAGTTCTAGGTAGTCAATGAGTCTTTTGAAGCCATCGCACCATTCCTTCATGTTCCAGTATGGTGGTGGTTCAGCTGCAATGACTCTGACCCCCCTTGTGGCAAGTCCCAAGACTTGCTGGAAAAACACGTCAGCGGTGCCGGACACTGGCGGCAGACATATCAAGGGACAGCTTACAGATTTTGGCCCACTGTCGAAAATTCTCCAAGCCTGAGAAAGTTGTAAACAAACATATTTCAGTTAAATAATACTTAATTTAAAAAATAAAAATTTTACCTAAAGAAATGTAAGATGATAAGAAGCCACAGTATTTAAAAAGTGGGTCAGGCAACTTACCCTCATTAAACAAATTTGATAGATAGCGTTTTTTGAAAGTTTGTTTACCTTGGATCCGTCTGAGTCGACCACTATTTTCCTCAGGGGAATGCTGCTTCTAAAACTAAGATACTCATTAGACTGCGACAATTCACTGATGCAACTCATTGTTATTTTCTATTGCTTTACATAAAAATAAAGGTCAAATCTTATAATAGAACATTAAAACTTATTCAAGTGTTGGAAAACTATTTTAGAGTGTTAAAACGCTGAAACTTCGTAAATAAATGACGTAAATGACGTTTCACAGTTTGATTTTTGACGTTTTGCAGTCAGTGTTTCCACTTACGTTTTTGGTTTTTCCCCATTTTCTAATGAATTATCCCTAAAATTCCATTTTTTTTTTTAATTCCTTGCTTTCTTTGGGAGGATGATGATAATAAATAATTCCACATATTTTAATAGCATTAAATACCTACAAAACATTCATTATTAATCGAGAGAGACGAAACAAATCAACTCTAAGATTTATAGAGTTGGTTTGTTTCGTTTCTTTTAGTTCTGATGTCGTCTTTAGCCACGGTAATAGTACAATCAACATGGTAAACTAAAATTAGACGGATTACATTCAAGATTTTGAGAAAATCCCCTTTAATAAATCGGTGGTGCCATAGAGTTAGGTAATACATTAGGTCCTGCCTACTATAAACAAGAGGTTTACTCTTACCGACCCCATTACCCTCCTCCAAGAGAGCAGTAGGGAAACCAGCACAGTGAACAAAAACAGACGCCTCCCGTCATTCCGACCTCGCCACCAAGGTCCTTTGTGATCGCGACCGCGGCCCCGAGTAAATGATATTCCCCCCCGACACTTGCTCGATAACGAGGTGCCAGCAGTTGTTGCAGCTGAGCACGTAGCTTTAAATTCCCCGACTAATAATCATGATCAAAACTTTGATCCAGCCTGTCCCATTCTTGATGTCCTCCCTCCGGTTGACGCCCTAAGCCAAGGTTCGTACCCCAGAGGGGGTGCCTAGGTGCCCAGAGGGGGTGGCGAGCGTTCACCTAATTTTAATTAGCATACTTGAATAACCCCTTTTTTTTTTCCCCTGGCTGGAGGTTTTAAGTGTAGTAGCTTAAGGCACCCACAGGAAAGCCCGATTAAGTAGTCATGATCTCAGAGATCAACTACGAGATGCACTGAAAACTGCTTAAAAAAAAAAACAAGAGGTTTACCAACTCAAGGTCTATTTTCCCCAAAATCCTTAAGGTGGAACCTTCGACCATGCCCGCGAAATTCAAATTTTCTTATGTTTTTTTCATTTTGTAGGTCAGTCTCAGATCTCATGTTAATGATTGATTGATTGGCGGTCATAAAAGATGGCCTCCCTCCATTTCTTCCACATCTCACGGTTACCTAAATAACATATCAAATTATTTGCTGCTAAGAATGTCAATTTCGTGAATTTATGACATTATACACCATCACTGAGAATTGTATTTACGATTTTAATTATTAACATTCTGTAAATATATATTTATTATTTTTACGACCGCAAATCAATCAATCATTAACATGAGATCTGAGACTGACCTAAAAAATACAAAAAACGTAAGAAAATTTGAATTTCGCGGGCAGGGTCGGCGCTTTCGCCCTAAATCCATGTCAACATAAAAAAATCCCTAAACCATGCATAATATTGGTCATTTTTTCTTAAAAAAGAGAAATCTCTAAAAGTGGAAACACTGTTCCCAGTGTAATCATTCCATTCTAAGTACAAACAGTTCGATTTTTTTAAATCAATTAATAAATAGTCGATTTATATTGTACAATAGTCGATTGGTAGTAGGGCTGGGCTCCTCTTCCTCTGGGTAAAAAATAATACAATTCAAAAGTCGAACTGGAGCGGTTACTCGGCCCGTTTCATTGTGGAACAATTTACTACTTATCTCCCTATTTCTTTGATTATATCAGTTGATTGATACCACCCCGAGCTACAGGTGTTCACTACTGAGTATGGGTCATAGATCTATAGTAATAGATTGGGAATTATTTTGGGTCAATCATGACTTCATGTGTGAGATGTGCTCGTCACTGGACGATAATTCAAAGGGATTTGAGAGAGTCATCTATTTATTCAAGACATGAATAATAGATGAAATATAAAATAACAAGCAGGTCTCATGATTAGTCCAAGCAATCCAACTCACCCAAGGAAGGCTCAACTCCTCACGGCTATGCTTGTTGTGCAATAGTACCAAGTACCAACAACCTACCCAGGGTCAGCTACAGTTTCCTAGAAGAGCAGTGGCCGCAGTGACGGCTGTCATGAAAATGATGGCAGCTGTTTAAATCTTTGGGCAGCGGGGTTTGAGCGGGGAAAACGGCATCTCGTATCTAGAACTCATACTTACAATACGGCCGATATAACTTGACGGGTCTGAACATAGGCTCTGCGAACTTTCGCGGATGTTCTCACTCACACTCCTCATATCACCATTATTTGCTCGGGAAGTTATATCGGCTATATTCTACATTCATAAATAAGTTTCAATGACGTCATTTTCTGGTAAATCGTCTTCTAGGAAACAGTAACTTTAGGACCATTATGGTAATAATGTTAATTGGCCATGTTTCCACCATACAAATATTATTTCATTTCCACTGATTACCTATCGAGCTTTCCAACACGATGTCTTTGGTGTTGAAGACGTCTTTGAACGTGATGAGTGATTCCTTACCTCCTGATGAAGTTATACTGTGAGATAACGGTGATGTCGCAGTAGTGGTCTTGCAACAAAAGAAAAACCCAATCCAACTGCGTAGACCACGGGGGCACGGGTCGGTTAGTTTTGTTTATCTTTCAGTCTGCCAGATTTGAATAGTCATCGTGACGGCGTTTTATCATCTCATCACTTCTTCTACATACCGCCAATCATACACATAGGTACCTATTTATGTAATGATTTTATCAACTTACGGTTTAATTTTAATTGATAAACTGTCGTTTGATGTTTATTTCGATTTCTAAGCTAAGTGGAAGAGCGGCGTCTCCTAGGTGTCGTCCGGTATTAAGTGTAGAGTGAAAGTCACAAATGAATAACAGTAATAAATATAAAACTCGTTTTTTTCTTTTCTTTTAAAACCAGCGTGTCAGGCAGGGCAACAATTGCAGCGATAAGTCCCCTTTTGAGTGGCTAGGGAGGCGCCATTGCGTCCTGACCTTCCGCCTGACGCAGGTCCTCACCGGACACGGTTGTTTTGGGAGGTACCTGTTCCGGATAAGGCGGGAGGAATCGCCCAGGTGTCATTGTGTGGATCGCCCGGAGGACACGGTGGAGCATACGATGGAGGTCTGCCCGGCTTGGGTGGGGCACCGTCGTGTCCTCGTGGAGGCGATCGGCGGTGGTGATCTCTCGCGTCTGGCTCTGGTCCAGGCCATGGTGCGGAACGGCATGGGAAGCCCTCCTTCTGTGAAGTAGTAATGCTCGCGAAGAAGGCGGAACGCGTGGGGAAGAGGCAAATTTTGCGCTCCTAGCCGCCGCAGTAGACGTCCGGGGCCCAGGCAAGTGAAGGAACACGGGTGGGTTTTAGTCAGTAAGAGTCTGACACACCCTTCCGCTTCGCCCAGAGCGGGAGAAGTTATTTGATAATATCCCACCTAAAAAAAAAGGCGCTCAGGGCAAAATCTCCGGCTAAATAATATGAATCCGTGTCCGGGTTTTCTATTTTTGGGCCTGGCAAACCTACTCCTTTCATAAGCAATTCTTGCTAAGGTTCTATCCAATGATATTCTTATTTATAATAAATAAATATCCAATGATATTTTAATATACTATCATTGGTGATATCCACATCATGTATGTAAATGCAATTTGTAATTGAAATAAATATTTTTTTAATTTCTATTTCTACTTAGCAGAGTTAAGATTTAATCAGCATTTAATTTAGCTTTGATCTTTTCATTTAAGTTTGAAAAGCAAGAAGTCCGGGTTTTTTCAGTTCTGAATAGGGAGTATAATGAAAAAATGGTTTTTCTCATCCAAACACATTTTCTTTATTATTTAATACGTAATTAACATTCTCATCGTAAATTTTCCTACGATAATTTTCCAAACCGCTTACTCTATCTTACATCTAACTAATGAATAACTTTTGGACGATTTTAGCAGGATTTTGAAAGTATTATGTTTTGACTGTGACAAAAGATTAGGTAGATCTATAACGCATTAAGACTGCCCACACACGGTCCACTCGTGACCGCGATTAGTGGTCAGCGCGGCAGCTATGTAGTGGCCCCGACTAGCTAAACGCCTGAAGGCGTGTTCTCGTAATTAAATTCGTTTAAAATCTCTTGTCACTGACAATAAATGTGAAAAATCGTGTCTAAACCAGAGGTATTTTTGACAGTTTGAAATTAGAATGCGAACGTTCTTAAAAATACGCCCTCTGACAAGTTGCTGGCACTGATCACTTGTGGTTCTTGTGAGTGGTCCGTGTGCAGAAACACAAAATATTACGAAATAGCGTCGCGATCGGAGATAACATATTACATAATAGCTTTAATATGAATTTTGAAGCCAAAGTCGCAGGTAGTCTAACTCTTAAAATTAAAAATCATACAAGTAGTACATTACAAATCTATATAAATTTAACTTAGTGCACACTAACCATTAAAATTCATTTTTTCTTAATATACATTACAAATAATTTCGTTCATGAATCACTAAATATTCTTATTAATGTACTGTATAAATCTTTAGTATTAATATTATTTGATTTGAGCATACTCCAGAATCATTGAAAATTCTGAGCTATAGCATCTCTGTACACACTAAATTTTTAAGGATCTAAAGAGCGAATGAAGCATGGAAACTATAAAGGTTAGTACACACTAGAGCATTTACAAGTTATGCATTGATTGATCTGTATAAAAGTATTGCTATACAAGCAAAAGCTCAATAAAAAAAGCGTTTAATTTTAATGTCACAAGCCTGCCAAAGCTCCACGCAATGCGCATTTTAGGAGGATTTGCTTGTAACATTCCCTTCCATCATAACAAGCCATTCTTCGTGGTACGTTTTGCTCGCACTCTTGGCTTGCTCAATGAAGGGTTACACAATTAAGTTGGGTATTTAAAGAATCACGTTTTAACAACATATCGAGTGTTGTCCTCAACGTTCAGATCATCAAGGGAATGCTCTAATGTGTATGTTCATCGTTATTAACAAAAAGAACACAACAATTTTAATAGCTATATTGACTTTCCAGTTCTTTATAACTCGATATAATACGACACAAGTTGTAACCACTATGAGATAAATAATAATATGACTGTGTTTCAGAAATTAAAATGCCAGAAATTATTGTTATTACCTTTTAATGATTCTAATAATCAATAATTAATAAAACTAACATAAAGACAAACAAATATTCAGGCAATAGTAATGTTTTACAATCACAGAAGTATTGTTACACATAATATAAACAGAACTAATAATATAATTGTCTATTTCAGAAATATTCTAACATTTACACAATGGCCACATAAGCCATAAGATATAATATTATAATAGAAACAAGAATGACTCATTCACTGTTCTGTTATTATAATAAAATTAATATTTACTATCCAGTTCAGGCAAGCGGTACGGACAACTGAAAATAATAAATGTAAATAACTATTCAAATGCATTAATTAAATAGTCAAATTAAATTATGCAATTGTTTACAATTTATAATTAATATACGATTTTCAAAAATAGTTTAGTATTCTACTGTTTACATACACGATATTTTATAATATTCATTATTCAAGTTATAATAGATCCAGAGGAATCTTTACATATTTTCCGTTAAACAGATTATTTTATTATTTATAATTATAATGTCTGTCCTCTAATATTTTTTTCTGAGTTTAAATCTCAATTTCTTAGTAAATGATTCCTCTGCATTGGGGTTATCTTGCAATAGGTTAAGGAAAATAATAACGATAATCCGAATTTCCTCCTAAATTCAGTGGCTTTGTAATGTCGCCAAATCAGCCAAGATGCTAGGCTAATAAAGATGGCGTCTTTAATAGATAGGTATTGCCCGTGTCAAAATCTCGGGAGATCTTAAGAGGAAACCAAGTTCTGTAGGACATTCGTCTACAATTTGGGATTTCTCCAATGCACTATTTTTTTTAAAACACTTTCTCTTTTAATCATTCATCCTCCGACCTCATCTAGTTTTAAAAATATTATAAATACTTTAATAATATTTGACGTGTAAAAGTTATTGTTAAAACCAATTTACAGAAATAAAAGCCATTTATCATTGAATTGTTGGTAATCATGAAAAACAATCCATTGATTTTAAATCGAATATGATATAAACAATTCAAATAAAAACGTATAATTGAAAAACGTTGTTTTTGAGACTATTATTCGAATTACTGCTGTTACACACTACAAGGGTTTTAAAAGTGATAATATTTGCATGGTAAAATATCGTTACTTTTAAAATTAATTTAAAATATTAGAAATTAGCGCTTTTTTAGCAAAACAAATATAAAACAAAGTTGGGAGAGATGAACAGTAAATGACCCTAAAATTGCCAGCATTTACTTCAAGTCGTTGATAAATTAATTGGACTTAATTTTAATGTGTATTTTAACACTGCAAAAGCATGTAATATCGGTTGTATAACCCGATTGTATAACCACGGAAGTGGGCTGTAGCCTGTAGCACGCATGGGCAGTCAGTCGTTAAATGAAGTAACAACTCACGACTATGCAGCATGTAGCCTTGGCAATACGTAAGTGCAAGGAAACTGAAATTCGCCAATTTAGCATATTATTATAGAAAAAAGTATGCATATCAGGAAAAAAGAAACGACGCAATTCAATACTGATTGGTTTTCAGTCAATTTTATAAAGGGAACTAACTTTTTTTTTTATTGCGGAGGAAGCGGTGATGGTTGAAATGAAGCTCCGAAACTGTATCAAGAAAGTAGGAATAGCGCAGGTTCTACATAGTTCTGAGTAATTACAGGGTGTTGCAGGCCTGTAGTGGTTCGTATCCGTGTGTTGGGGGTGTTACCGGGCTGGTCTGTCCGTGGCGCGGGGGGTGTTACCGGGCTGGCGGGGTGCGGGGCGGGGCGCGGGGCGCGGCCTCACGACTCGCCGTTGCCGCTGTCGTCGCCGTCCCCTTCGCCGCCGTCCACTTCCTCGTCAGAGTCAGTGTCGAGGTCGTCATAATCGTCGTCGTAGAAGTCTGTCATATCCAACTGAAAAAACATTTCAATGTCGTTTTGAAGTTGAACCGCTATAGAACTTGTTAGTGACGTTTCAATGCATTTGAGAATTGTTTCCTTACGAGCTACTCGTTATTCTTGATAACATTTAAAAGTGAACATTCTATTGTATAATAATAATTGCCCAAGTGATGTTTAGAATTCAAAGGTGAATCACTATGCAAATCTTGTGAACATCATCCAAATTATTGCATCATAATGCTATCAAATAATTTTGATGACTTCCAGTAAATCAAGAGGTTCATTTTAATTTATACATAATTATAGTTTAATATAGAACGGCTGATAAAGTTATCCGCAGTCATGGAATACTTCTCTTAACTATCTGCACTAATCAGTTAATAGATCGTTTGCTTGTTAACGTTTACAATAAAGAATTTGAATAGAATGTGAACAAACCTGTGGCTCTTGCGTCGTTGACTTAACTTGTGTTTTAATGCAATAATCTTCTAACGTAAGAGGTACTACTATGCCTTCCTTCTCCGCGTCCGTGCGCGCCACTTGGGCTTGCTTTCTGTAAAACAAATCACAAGTAAACTAAGAACATGTTTCTCTAATAACACGAGATAACGTTGCAAGTTGCAATGAACGATAATAGCTGCTGAAGTACTCGTGACCACACTTTACATTATCTGTAATTATTTGTAACAAAGGCGTCATTTCATAGTTTTTATACAGCTTAACAAGTATGCATGCACTAGTCATCAACACTGCCAGTTATGTCTTTTCCTTCTCATATACAGCAAAACTCTGCGATCACCAATTCAATTCATGGAACACATTTAATTAGTCAATATGGCGATATATTGAAATAATAAGGTCATATCCATGGTCCATGTTTACTACTACCTCCAACTGATATAATTATGAGTATTTTCCCAACTAAGTTAATCCGCTCAAGCCAAAATATGTCAATTTTTTGTAATTATACACGTCACCTTCACCACCTCAAAATTTGGGCCGACTTCGTTACAGATTCAGCAAAACGAGGACGCGACCGAATAAACTCATTGTGTTATATTACTTTCACCGAACGACGGATCTGTTTTGTCACATGATAACAATCGAATTGGATGAGTGAGGCTTGGAATTTTCGGCAGTTTGGACGGCGATCAGAGCTGGACAGAACCAACTAGCAATGGTCTAATTTAACCTTGGATCGAAACAACCGGAAGCAAGCGGAGGGAGGCCTTTGCCGCTGGGCACCACTGCTGAGTGGTAAGACGCAGGCTGAATGAGGCCAGTAGCCAGGATATGAAAACAACCAGCTTTAGAGCGTGGATACGGAAGAATGAAGCACCCAGCCACGAGCTCTGAATGGACACAAGTAGCATTCAACTTTTATATAATATCATAACTGTTACTGAGTCGTTTAAGTAACAGAAAATATGATCAGTGTCATGTAGAATCTACTTACAATTACTAACAATTGTTCGTATCTTTTACGCAACTTACTGGCAACACAGTTTAGGCTACGAAATATCGGTGTAGTCATAGTCTGATTTAAATCCTTTCATCACTTGCATAATATCTAATAGTACCTAGTATTTATTAATGAGGGCAGAAGCAGAAATAAACCCAACCTCAAATAATGCCTGCAGAGACAGAGCCTGATGTCATGTCTTAAATAAGCCAAGAAACATGATGTTATTTATCATTTATCATCATTTTTTGCTAGTGTTTAAAACTAGGAAGGTTTTGATTTCAAGAGGTGGCTTTAAAAGAGCCCATCAGTGAATGAAAGTTGGTAGAAGAAGCTGCGATTAGCTTAAAATGGGAATCCCTAAAAGAGACCCAGCAGTGGCCGAAGAAGCATAAGGTAACATCAAATATATTAAAATTCAGCTTGTCTTATTGTTTAAGGTCAGCGACTCACCTGATAATATTCTCGTATTCCTTATCTTTGCCTTTGGAGTCGCGCCAGCGGCGGTACATGACGCTGGCGTCGACGTTCGCCGGGCTGAACGTGTTGGGCTCATTGAGCAGCGAGATCACCGACAGCAGGACTGTGCGTACAGACTGCGTCGGGTTCCAGCGCTCGCACGGCAGCTCGCCCGATTGCGGGTCGTCCACCGGCGGGTGCAGGATCGATATGCAGAGGTCACCGTTCTGGAACATTTTGAAAGGAAATGCTTAGTTGTTGTGTGTGGAACGTATCTTTTCGATTTCAAATTTAAGCCTTCTTCCTCTCTCCTACTTTGCTGTGCCCGATAGGATCCACAATTATCTTGTTTTTGTAAACCACCGAAGTTTACATTGTCGAATGCAATAAATATATTGAGTATCAAGTAAGATGGGGACAGATCACAGGTCGTTTTCTACAATCTTCAATTTATCGTCAGGCTAGAGCCAAAACACACACATGATACGTTGCGACCGAGCGACGCGACGTTGTTGCAGACATGATAATATTTTTTTTAAATCCATATTTTTATTGCACTAGCTATTGCTATTTATTGGCGAGTTGTCAAAAAACGAAAGACAAAATTTATAATATTTACCTAACCTCTTCAGTAGACCAGGTCAAGTTAATAAGTACAGTAAAGTTGTTAGCTGTATGTATTAGCTGCTTTCCCTAACTCTCTCTTATTAATTCAGTTATGCAATTTTTTTTTATGTGATGACAGAAGATTGTTTACAAAATAAAACTATAGTGTCGTAATTTGATTGCCCTGTGTGTTCAGAGGATCTTTAGAAGATCGCTTTGGGACTATTCCTATAAAATATTATTCAATCATCGTTAAACCTCTGGTTGTCATTTCTGGCGCCGTTTGAATTTGTATTCATCATTTGTCCTAGGATTTCCACTACTCTTGCGATCAGAATGTGAGTAGAGATGTCTTTGCCAAATAATTGTACCAAACATAATTTGATACGTAAGTACGGAGCTACGAGCGCCAGATCATAGACGTTTAGTCTATGCTATCTGTCCATCAGCGAATTGAAGTTTACACAATAAGCTGCGAAGGCCGGAGTTATTAAATCTTGATACGATTTAATGCTTCACGGTTAGGAAGACAGATTTCGTTTTCGTTGCGTTAGAGCGCGCGTAATACAAGTGTTACATAAAGTCTATTGTTGCCTCGCCTCCCCCGACTCGTGGATAACCAGCAAGCTTCGTAACACAATTCTTACGTGTTCAGTTCACGCGTCAGGAGAAACTGGGATATTGAACGTACTGGGGTTTCTACAAAAAAATAGTGCATGTCAAGATCGATTTTTAAATTCTAGTAAGCGTAATCGACAAGTCGGGGTCTAAAGAGTCTAAACGTATTCTTCACTAATTTGGCACGCAAATTTGGAAATTGCAGATTTAGGAGATATTTTGACTTTTGGATTGCAGTAAGGGGGCGATCTAGTGAGAGATTAAATAACCACTATCTGGGTCTTAAATCTAGGATACCAAACAGACAAGAGAGAATTTAAGAATATTAATTGTTCCATTTTCGGTAAGATGATTAGCGTTGTACTTAGGATAATGTAATAGATCTTGCCTTGAAATTTTGCAATTCATAATTAGATACGTGATATTTATGTTCTCTGCAAAATTATTAAGTAAGTAATTAATTTCCGCCTACATCCTCATATCGTTTCGTTATATGGTATGTAAACATACCCTTCAAAATGGAGGTTATCGTGAACCATACATAAATAATGTATTTACCTACTTCCATATAATCTGAATGAAATAATTTATTCGCGATGAATAAATTAATGATAAGCGAATCTAAACAATAGAATAAAAATCTTTCTATCTTAATTTTGTTTTTTGAGTTTGTATTGCGGAACACAGAACCATCCATAGATATCCGGGAACCATTACTATTCACAATTCTAATATTTTAATACAGTTTCACTTTCAGCCAATGTTTCATCCATGATGACTTTAGCTTTTAACTTTCTATTGAATTGTATCTCCGATTAAAAATAAATCATGGACAAAGACAATGATATGGGTATAAAATAATTAATCATGAAAATTGAAGCAGCTGTCGTCGCAGAATTGTTGAACAAACAGAAGCTACGTATTTTGTATGTATAAGCTAGATCATTTATCTAGATACAAGAGATAAACATGGTATTGGCATCAACCGCTTGTACCTGGAAGTTACTTAGTAAGCCGACGTTCGCACGGACGTAATAAAATCGCTGCGGGATTTAATCGCGCACTGGATTTTCAACTCTCCGCGCTAAGCAGATAGTTAAAAATCTAGTGCACGAAAAAAAAATTGCCGCGATTTTATAACGCCAGTGCGAACGTGGGCTTACTGGTGTGTATCATTATATCGTTAATCACACTAGTTTCCTGTTCTTATGAATTCATATTAAATTTATATCACAATCTACTGTAGGTTGTAAGGAAAGAAAATAAGGAAGAAAAATGCTATGTCGCACCAGCTGATGGTCTATTATTATTATTTGTGTAGTTTAGTGTTTTTGTAGGAAGCAAGTCCGTTTTTGTTATGTAAAATACAACTTTTCCTTTAATGCAGTAGTCACTTGTCACAGCTTGGCTTTGCTTGATTTTTGCTATCGCAATGATGTTACATAGGTTGACGTTCTCCTCTCACCGGGCGACTACGTCCGCGAAGATTTCAGATTTTGCCATTGAAGCTTTCATCCCCTATTTTAGGTACCCCTTCTGGGGTAGAATTTAAAAAAATCCCAAGAGTTCCAACACCAACTTACATAAATACCGATTCTTATACAAATTTTCATGCCATATTTTACCCCTTTCAGGGTTCTTTTAGAATTTTAGCAATTTCTGAATAACAAGTTTCATCGTTTTTAACCAAAAGCAGAATTACTCATTTTCATTTTTTTTCCTGAAAAGTGATTCAAAATCTTATCTCCAATTTCCTGTTACAGTCCAAATTTCTTGTTTCAGTGTTTTAGGCTCTACTTTGTTGAATCAGAATATTTTACTCTCTCTATCAAGCAATCTCAAGAGCCAAGAACGTTTGACTGCATTGACTGATGCGGAAATAGCGACTGGTTTTGTGTTGCCAGCCAGCATTTTTATTGCAAGATTTGGCAGTAATTTTATTTATTTGTTCTTGGCCTACATTCGAACTTATTCCAACGCACTATGTTATTGCAATACAATAAACGATACGATGAGTAAAATAAAAAATAACATGAAATAAACTATTGGTATGAATGTTAAGGTCAACATTACCCTTCACCTGTTAATAACCGCTATAATAATACACATCAATTCGCATCGTTCTCATCGACAAGGTCTTTAAGTTATACTCATATGTATTACACACGATATCTAGCTTCATGTCTTTCTAAGGAGATAGCGGAAGGAGGTAAACGAGAGGGAACGGCAAGAGGCTTACCTCCGCAATTTGCCCTTGACGATCTCGGTAAAGGAGTATATCGACGACCCACCCCATTTACATTGTAATCTGCTCAACGATTCGTGAAGGTTGTTTTATGCGATTTATCGAATAAAATTGTATGTTGTCAGAACAACTAAATTGAAAGATCACCCAACTCTATAATCATTGTAACAGATAATATTTAAGTAGTGATTCGAATTGTTCAATTCTAACCAGTGGCCTACTCTAGTATTCGCATGACCCAGATACATTTAGTCTATAGCGATAACTACTTCACAGTATAATAATTAACGACAGACTATCTTTTCAAGTCATATCTGTAAAACATTTTTAAATCGCAATTTACGTACAATGATTCTAGTGAAGTTGTTGATTAGTTTTAAAAGTTGTCAAGGGTCAATAAGAGCGCGCTGGAGGTGAGTGATGAGCCGAATCATACTGTGAAACATCAATTCAAGTTACATGACAATGCAATATGTTCAGCCTTGTCATTTAACCTCAATAGTGACCGTGTAGGTATTCGGTTATATTAAAATATGAGGCATTGAAGAAAACTTCAAAGGAAATCGATTCCAATTATCGTGCAAGTTACGTTATGTGATTAGGGTCGGGCTGGAGGGTTCTAGTTCTAAGGTATTGATGTGTCGATATTGTGACGAATGTTACGTCAAGTGATTTGGTTTCATTGTTTTATCGATTTTATAGCTCTACAATGTTTGAGAAACCTCAAAAGTGATAACATAAATAGTTGTTACTAAGCAAAGCACACAGCAGCGCAGTAAAGTGTTTCTTTCTAACGGTGGTCTCTGACGCACTCTGAACGGTCTGCGGTGCCTGAGCTTTTGCGCGCAAGGATTTGAATGCTAACAGCGTAGTAGGGTAGACTGGGTACGGTTGTGACAATTTTCATTTGACGGCCAATAATTTTGTAAGTGCGGTATTTAGATGTATAAAAGATGTTTTTTACTTTGAAGAGTACATTTGACTACGTATAAATATTAAAATAGTATTACTAAGTATTGTAGTTAACTCGTAGGAGCAAGTTAGAAAAAAAAGAGAAAGTGTCACAACCGACCACATGCCAAGGGCGGTTGTGACAGAGGTTGGGGTCGGTAGTGACATGTTCAAAAATACACCAAAATGGTCATCAATCACTTTTATTTCACATAATATACGACAAAAAAAACAAAAATACGTTTCCTACGTTTTAACTTAAAATAACATTTAATGTTTATAAGTAATATAGCATCATCTATAGCTATTATAGCAAATTTTTATTTAACAGTCTGGTTGCTTATAACATGTACTTTAATCAGTCTTAATTTACAATCAGTTCAAAAAGGTTAATAAAGAATTCTAATTAAACAATACAATATAATTAATTACTAATAAATGCTCTATCACAATCAACTTCTTTAAAAAATTAGAACATATCTAAGTGTAACAACATACAACATCAGCATGGGAAAAAAATAAAAGAATTGTTCATTTTAAATCTGAAAAATAACATATTAAAAATCTAGTCAGAGTCATCACAATTATGACAAATATAATGGCGACTACCATCTGTGCACTCTAAGTGGGACCAGAATCCACATTTTCCCTGGCATTGTATCCATTTTTCGCCAGGCCTACTATCGGAATATGCGCCCACACACACCAGACAAAAATACTCTTCTTCATCTGATGACGGTGGTGATGTCTTCCGTTTGGTTACCTTGTTTTTTCCTTTTCCTTTATTTTTCCCTTTTGGTTCATTAAGATTTTTCTTCATCTGTTTAGCCTTCAATCTTTTTTGTTTTTCTTCATATTCTTGTCTAATTGCCTCTTTTTCAGGCGTGTCTGTATAAATGGTTGATTTTTTGGTCATTCTAGAAGCTCTTGATTTTCTTGGGGGAGCTTTTGGAAAGGGCCGAACAGTATCAGGGGAAAAAACAAATGGTGTGGCTGAGGAAGATGCAGTTAGCTGATCATTGATATGGTGAATTGAAGATTCGCCCAATAAGGAAGGTGAAAGGGGTGGTGTTTTGTCATTAGGTCCAAGATCGTCCTCTACTAAGGAAAAACCTAATATTGGGGATATCATTGGTGTTTGACTGTTAGGAGCAGCATTGTTTTCTTCAGTGTCAGAATTTGTTCTGATCGTTACAAAAGATGATTCCATATTATTAGTGGCTGCAGTCACAGGGGTCACAGGAGTCACAGGGGTTTGTCTATCTATTGCACAAGAGGATGTTGTAGGATTGTTCTGTTCAGTGTCTGGATTTGGTCGGTCCGTTACAAAAGATGGAGCAAAATCAATTTCATCGAATAGATTACGATTGTATGGGTAAATACCAGTTTTGGAAAAACCGGCCTGAATATTCCCTTGTGTTAAAGCTAGAGGCATTGCAGTTTTTACAATACCTAGTATGTCGTAGATTGTCATTGTTTTTCCAGGGTGACTTCGCATCCAGCCGTCACAAGCAGTGTTTATAGCTTTTTTCAAGGGTCCGAAGACAGATCTATCCAGGGGCTGCAGTTTGTGCGAGCAGTGTGGAGGAAATGAAAGCAAAGTGATTCCATTTTCTTTACAAAAGTCCAATGTATTAATATGGGTATGCGAGGAATGATTATCTAAGACTAGTAACACTCTATGCGATGAAGAAGCATTTGAAAATTTCTTAAAATGTTCGAGAAACACTAGGAATGATGCATCTTGCATCCAGCCTGAAGGATTTGCAGTTCCAATCGATCCTACAGGCCCGTCTCTAACAAAATGATCATGATAACGAACGCGAGGAAATATAAATAAAGGAGGAATAGAATTGCCTAAAGCATTTACTGCAAATGTAACTGTGACCAATGTGCCTCGTTCAGCTGAAGTAAGAGCTCCCACTTGCTTCATGCCACGTCTTGCTACTACTTTATCGGGTTTTTGCACAGTAGTGACGCCTGTTTCGTCAACATTGTAAATATCCTGTGGCTCATAGGTGTGTCTGTCCAAAACAATTTGCAAATTGTCGTAAAAAGCATCCACGTTTGTTTTATTAAAGCTCGTTGCTCTTGAAAGGCTTGTTGCTTGAGCTACACGAACAGATAGTGAAGGATTTCTATTCATGAATGAACGAAACCATTCCTCACCAGCCATCTCATTCTCAAGCCAAGTAGTAGGTCGCTTGAGATTATATTTAGTTGTAAGCTCAAAAGCTAACTTCCGTACCTCTTTCGGAGACAGGCCAAAATATATTTCTGCACAACGTGTTACATATCTTGACAGCTGCTGTTCTTGCTCCTCAGTGAAAACTTTATTATGAGCAACATACCCCATGCTGATGCTGTCTTTATTGAACTCCGCGCCAGCGTCATCGCGTTTTTTAATGTATCGCATCAAAGACATGCGATTCACTTCGTGCATGTCTGCAGCTCTCCGTAATGATATTCCTCGTTTCACTTCTATATAAGCTTCTTCATAATTTCCTATATCACATCGACCTCTCTCCGTCTTCCTCAATCGTTTCCTTGGCATCTAAAAACAAAAACTAAACATTTTAATTTTGTCACAACCGTACCCAAAAAAATTGTCACAACCGTAACCAAAGCAATACTTCGCAAAAAAACATTCACTATGGTAATATAAAATAACGTACGTACAAAGTAAGCACTGCTTTTTAACCACTAATGTTTAAGTTAAAACAAAATAAAACACTCATTACGGTATCTGTACACATATAACAACAATCATAAAAAGAAATCGAATAAAAATACTTACTTTTGCCTGTTAAAAGTAAAGAGCCCCTCTCCCAACGTCAACGTCGCGCGTCGGCTAACGCAACACTGTCAAACACGTTCAGACTTGCATGCCGCTCCCCTCTCCCCTTACACCAGTCCCCGAATTCCTTATAGTTTCGCTAATTTTACGATTGTCACAACCGTACCCTGGCACAACCGTACCCAGTCTACCCTATTTTATTTATGAGTTGGTATCGAATGATCCGGAATCAAGCAATATGAAATTCATGTTCTTCATAACATTATCAGTAAACAAGACATTATGTTTAAGTAGATGGAAATGTAAAATGTAGAGAACCAAGTAGTTGAATGAAGTAGTAGTTGTTACTTTTGTAAGTTGGTGTAACAAAAGAAGATCTAAATGACTTTTTAGAACAAGTAGGTACATTTTTTTATAACAGAAGTCATGATGATAGAGCATAAAGGCGCGGACATTACGGTGATGGCGTGGAGCGTCGCCCTCGGCTAAAAATATGCTACCGGTTCACTGCGCGCTTCCTCACAAAGAAAATGCGTGTGCTCTGCTGACCTCCAAATCGGGAAATACTTGAAAAATATGCACAATATTTATTTACCACATCACTCGCAGACATGCAGATAGAGTAGTAGTCTACGATATTATTTTAGTCTGAACCATGTCAAGGTACATGGTCAAGAATAAGTTAACAGAGTGGAACACCAATCATGAGTTCGCATGTCAAAGGAATATTGAGAATTGAATGATAATTTTGAGGTTAAAATCTTTATAAATTTTTGGCTTGTGAAGCTCTTCCGAATGTCAATGTTTAGATTTAATCAAATCAGATTTTTCCGCAAAGAATATTTTACTGGGTATTTTGCTATATTTTCCCTGATATTGAGTCAGTTTGGTGGAAGAATGAAAGCTTTTAAGATTGTTTTAATAAGCAGATTTTTAAATTCACGACAGGAAACCTTACAAGTATAAGTAATGTACAAAATAATTATAATGTTATTATCGGTGAATAGGTACTGCTGCGTCAGTTACTCAACAGTCAACGTCTAAAATATCTGTTGGGAGTTGGGACGAACGCGTCTCAGGGGGCGTTATTTAAAGAACCGCGTGTGACTGTGAATGTAGCACAAGTTCAAAGTGGCCACCGCGACGCAGGTCGACGGGATCGGGAATAAGGTTAATTACCCCAAGGCCGGGGAGTGCCTACATCGGCCGGGATGATTCTCATGGGAAAGACTTTTCTACAGGGAAATAAAAACAAATTAAAATATCGTTGACATTGTGCCAAATAGACTTGTTTATAAAATCTTTTTTATAGCATTAGTTTATCACGCTCAGCGATGCCATTGAACAACAGTTAGTAAACGTCGTCATCAGAGGCTGATATGACGCCATTTCTACTTGTTTGAAGAGATGCTACACGGATAATGCGGAAACACAGCGCATTGTTATAAATGTTTTTATTGAGGTAAATCTACTATTAAAACATCCTGTTAACAACACCGTTTTGAGCCCAAGTATTTGACTTCCTAAAAGGAAAAACGACTGTGCAATGAGTGTCATGACAAATATTAGTAGAAGATACGACACGATACGTATCAGGACGACATGCGACGAGCACTTCTATCTAACTAAATGAACATTTCGATTGTAACCTTTAAAAGGAAATTACCAATAGGGTAGAAGTAGAATGCTTGTTTGTCTATAAAATTGATCGTGAACACGGGATGTTGGTACACATGATTTTCGTGAGCAAGCATAAAATATGTACAACATCAACGAAGCTGCTGGCAAAAGCTAGTTGACTACAAAGTGATTCACAGGCGTTTAAATTAAATATGTTGGTTGGTTACCATCGCCAGTGGCTTCACTTCATGCAAAAGGTCGTTCAACTTGTACTACATCCTGTTTGATGTAGATCTTTTCGTAGGCTTGTTTTACACAATATTGTGAAAAACATATAATATTGCAAGAGCCTTACCAAACATTTTAAAATAAACCATGCCTTTAAAAAAAACTTATTTCAGCCTACGTCAGAACTATAAATACTCCCCTCAATTTAGGGTAGCTCATTCAAGACATGTCTGTCGTGTTTGTTTAGCTTATGAGAACGAATCGTAGAAGTAGAGTATGTAACTGGTTTACTTAAACTTTACTGACATTAACAATGAACGATTCTGTGCTACATTAAATTATTACACTACATACATTTAAATATAAATCAAGTATTACAGAGAATCATATGCGTACCACACTTGATCAAATTTAGTATCGTTTGTTAGAATCTTAAAAAAAAGGTAGGCTGGGCGTTGGATGCGTCACAGCGTCACAGTATGATTCAGCCAATCGGACTGATGACCCCGCTGCTTCACTATTATACCAGCTACATTATTTTGTACCGACGACTCACAGTTGACTCTTCTAAAAGCTAACGGTAACGCGCAAGCGACGTGAAAACTGTACAACCGGCTGTGAGTTTGACGGAATGAAATGCACATACAATAACTAAGTAAAAAAAACTTGTTTCTTAAAATTTAGAAATAAGATTTCAGTAAACAATCGTATCTACAAGCGGGTGGCATAGCATGCAAGTTTGATGGATATATTCTGGACTTGCTGACAGAAGCAAGAAGTCTGTGTTACACCGGTTACACGAACACGAAAGCCACAGGATCGTGTCGAAAACAGATTGCATGCTGTGTCCCAGTTACAAATATTGATTTACCGCAACATAAATAGTATTGTCAACGTACGAGTCAGTCTACGAAACTGATCATTCAAATGATGATTCATAAAGAAATGACAGGACATGAGCGAGCGGGGAGTGAGAAGGTGTGGTGAACCCAAGAGGCGTGAGCATGAGAACATACAACCTAACCAAAGACTTACGAGAAATTACGAAAACCAAGTAAAGTAATAAAGTAAAAGACAACTATTAAGCTAGTGGTTGGACCCCAAGTGCAGGTTGGGAAAACAATAGCAAGAAGACGTAGTATCAAATTACTTAAATACTAAAATCTAATTCATACAAAGTAGGTCAAAGTGTGATACAGTGTGCAACGTTTCGCAGTCCCGGGGTCAAAGACGCCAAGAGTATGTCGCAAGTCGCAACTAGATGGCTATGAGAGCTAAGATAGTTGTTGAATTGTCTACATGGCCTGTACAATATAGATGCGGTCACACCATCGCTGAATAATATTAATTCTTCTCCAATGTGTAAATATTTTCGACCAGGCTGATTACTTTTTCAATTTATTATGAATATGCTAACAAAATGATTCATGATATTGTCGACCATGGTATGGCTTAATTAGGGCATTCATTCCGCGGAAACTGGCAATTCCGGATTCTCAGAAAGAGGTCGCTGGAAGCCTGCCCCCCACAGCGAGTCCTTTTCATTGAAGGTTTTTCATTGTAAACTTTTAGCTGTAGTGCCAACTAGGTGCTAGGGCGGTTTTTAGGTAAGTACTCCTTACAGTTATTTGTATAACTGGTTTTGTAAGCAAAGTTTTGTTCGAAAGAGAAGTGGGTTTTGGAGACCCGAATATTGGTGTCAATAACATCTTATTTGCAGCTGATGCTACAATTTGTATTCAAATGAATTTTCAATTAATTGAATCCAGATCTTTTGGGCTACTAAACCAAGGATACCAAATCAAATGCATCTCTTAACCTTAACAAACACACTCTTCCTATATGTCTGGATAGATAAATGAGAAAATAGTTACAATATTGGCCCTGTTGTCTCCGGTTACGATTGAGTGGATCTAGCAAGTTTTATAGCTAGAGCCAGCTACAAATTATTATTTAGAGGGATGTTTAACGCCAGTATTCATAGAACATCTTCCCAAAATTCTACGAAAACATATTTTTGCGTTCAACCAAGTCCTGTTTATACGCTCTACATAGAAACAACAGGATTCCAAGAAATCCAAGTAACGAATATTGGATCAAGAGTAAAGTCTTCCCGGATCACTACAAAATACTTAGGTACTAAGACTATGACAGTAATCAATCATTGTATCATTGGCTACAATTGCATCTCTGAGCTCACTGCATAGACTCCTGTGATGTGTAGTAAGGAAACTTCACAAATGAAATAAACTATTTTTCATTTAAATTTCCTGGAAAAGTATACGATTGGCTAAGCATAATATAATTGGGCATTTTGTACGTGATTTATAAAGATATCATAGAGAGAAGAGCTCTAATAATGATATGTTATTCAACATGTTCTTGGAATAAAACATCTAAGGTAAGATATTTATAAGTTTTCATCATTTTGTTGTTGCAAGAAATCTACCGAAATCTTGCTCGTTACTTGATCATTCTACTCATTGATCTTTTTCCAGTATATTACAAGGGTCAATCCCTATCACAATTGATTCATAACTCCATGTGTATGAAGCGCATTTGGATAATCCTCTTGACTCGGATTTGGGTTGCAAACTGCATGGGATATATGGAACTACTTTATCACCAACACCATTGTCATGATCAAGTGGATTAATCTTATCTAAATGTGTAGCAAATCTATATGAAGTGGTTTTAAATTAATTGGCATAGAATACATGTTTCAACGGTACAATCTTTTATCGGTTTACGTAACAAATATAATTATATCGACTAAATTAATGAACTGGACGACAGATACCAACTTCGGTTTGATATTTCGTAATAATTGGTATCTAATAAATTTTTAATATTGCACGATTTTGCTTGTTGATGATAAAGTTGTGGGTGTAGTAAATCACTACATCTCATATTCCCATCTCCAATCGACCAGTACCCTAATTGCGTAATACACGATCAGTCACAGTTTGTTTCGATTTGAAACAGATTGCTAATCCATTGCTTCATAAGTTGGTAAAAAAATCTGCTCAACAACTTAAATAACGCAATGAACTGTCAAAATGAAACAAATTAGTCAGAATCGTTTACGAAAATAAGTTACGCAATTAGGGTACTGATTGGAGATGGTAATATTAGAGACAATTTTATATAGTTCCAAAAGCTTTTTAGTCATTGGAAATAGGTAGGTAGATATCGTTTTTCTTTAGTCTTGCTTCAACAATTGCCATTGTTCAATGTTTTTCCGTTACTATCGGAGTTCATTAAAAACTATTGTGAATTTGTGACTGTCGCCATCCAGACTATAGGGACTTTACACGTACCTAAGTATTTTAGTAAGTGAAGCTTAAACTAACATCTCATCAAGATTATTGGTACCAACTACCAAAGTTGCTGACACTTAGCTGGTATGATTTTCAATGAAGACAGGTGCCATGTGCGTCGGTCATTCATTTATCAAGCATGTCAAGTGACGTCATTTGTTATGTTCTCTTTTGTATGTTCTGTTTTTGAAAGGAACATTTAAAATTGAACGTAATTTCATTATTATCAGGCATTTTTGTATTGTAGCATTATTTGTTTCCTGTTAGCAGTTACTGAGTGTTAGACTGGAAGACGAGGTGTCGGGCGTCCTGAGGGGCGGACGGCGGACAACATTGTAGCCATCGCGGGCAAAATCTGGATGAGACTGGCGCACGAACGTGGGGATTGACACAAGAAAAGAGAGGCCTATGCCCAGCAATGGGTAAAGTCGGGCTGTGGATCATGATGAGTTATAGATACCCACAAACAATAAAATGCTCAAAAACATTGTCTGTTTTCGATCAAATTGGATCTTAAATTTCAAATTCGTACCCTTTATTGTCTTAAAAGTTGGGAAACTGAGTTATCCAGCTATGGACAATGGACATTAGTCAAATGATATCGATTGCGCATGACGTCCAGTCTAGGGCGCGTTTGTTTTTCATTATAAAACGTATTCTGCTGCAGACATTCGATTCGAATGGGATAAATATATTCGAAACAATGTAATCTCAGTTTCTATTGCTGTATCTAAATAAATTATGCCGTTTATAAAACAATGCATTTGTAACAACTACCTAACATCCGAATGTAGTTTACATTTACAATATAAGGATAATATTTTGTTGAAGATTTACAGAAATCGAATAGTGGTGAGGTCTCGTCCAACTGTAGCTTTATCAAAAGCTTGAGCTTCAGTTGCTGGCTCAATAGCCAAAAACTTAAGTAGATTACTATACAAGTATTGGTACCTATTATTATTACCTTCGTTTCTAAAACTTAAGGGGAGCGCTAAGGTAGCCCTCGACATTCAAATTTCCTATTTTTTTTTTGTTATTTTGCAATTTGCGGTTAGGGAATGTTCGATAATTCGAAATTCAAGTATTCAAATAATGATTTTTATTGGCCTTTATCCTGATTTAAATATTATTTGGTTTTTAATTCGGAACCATTCGAATGAAGAAAATAGAAGAGAGGTTTTTGTAAAAGGGAGACATAAGTATATGTCAAGTGCGAGACAGAATGTGTTTAAGAGTTCAGCGTCCTGATCAGCGGGTTATTCGTAACAACAACTAGACTACATATCGTTGTATTTGTCGAACTTGTCGTTGGAAAAGAAATATTTATAAATTATTTAAAAAAAAATGTATTAAATTTCCATGAACCTCAAATTTAATATGACCACAGATTTCTGATAAGTACACTTCGCTGTTTTGATTAATTTGGCGATATTACTGTACGTAAATAAGAAATTTGGCTAACTAGTTCCCTATGCAATTTGCTGAATTTGATGTTGTAACAATTTACGTATAAAAAAGGCATTTGGAAACTTTTCAAATACTTTTTTTACATCTAAAACTAAATATTCGGTATTACGATATTAATTATTGCATTTCATAATCAATATTTTAGTTCCCTAGTTAGCCACATTTCTTGATTCCATACAGTAATATTGCAAAATTAATCAAAACAGGTAAATATTTGACAGCTATTTACGACGTTGCCAACATTTAGGATAAAGCCTCTTAATAATGACATTGCAAAACCCAGAACATGGCATAATTTACTTTATAGGCAAATCTGCAAATATTCGAGCACACACTAAGGATAATATTGGGTAGGCAGGTAGTTTAAATATTTATTAATACTAATAGTTAAAGTACTTTTTAACTTACCTCATACACATTTGGATGCCATACTTTTGTTAAAAATCTAATGGAAGGTGGTGAGTATGGATAGTCTGGTGGGAATTTCATATGTGCCTGAAACAAAAAATAAATAAATTAGTGACCCTATTATTTTAAAATTTCTGGATGGATGGTGGACTTTGTTCTATGGCGGCGGTATCATCCTATTCTTCTTTTTCTTAACAATAAGATTTTCCTACTGAGCTGGAAATAACTGCCATTCAAAAGTTAGGAGACCCATTGTCAGTAGTAGAAGCAAGGGCTAATGGAAGATAAGTATATACACAACTGTCAACTTAAACAATTTATGTGTGATGCATGTGAAATTTTGAATTTGTATGAACATGAAATGCTAGAGTAAATATGTTCTCCTGCTATCTCAAAGGACCTAAAAATTATTATTCAGTAGCAATTGTAACATGACATTTTTGTGACCCGTATGATGGCATCAATCAATCCATCTGCCTAGCCTTTTCCTTACTATGTTGGGTTTGACTTACAGTCTAACTGGATGCAACTGGATACCAGTATTTTACATGGAGCAACTGCCTATCGCACTTTTACACTTTTTATTTGTTTTCTTTCTTTTTTTTAAATTCCTTTTTACTTGTAGTATAATATATTGTGTTGTGTGTCTTTTAGTCTGTGCTAAATAAATTTATTTTCTTTCTATCTGATCTATCTGATCTCCACAAACTCAAAACTCAAAGCATTTATTTTAATTAAACCATTTACAGGTACTTTTGAATTGTCAAAGAGTCGATCAGTTGGTCAGAAAGTTGAAGCTAGTTGCCCATTCCAAAACGTAAATCTCTATGGAGAAGAATGGGCAAGAAACTCCAAGGACACTCTTTAAAATATAGATAGTACAAAATCCTGGGTACATTATTCTTGTTTCTTCTATATGTGAGAACACTATAAAAAAATAATCAAAAGCAATTGTAAATATATGATTAAAAATAAAAACTTTTTCAAAAAAAAAAAAAACACTACAAAGTGAAAAATACTTTAATTTCGGAAGTCAGTGTCTTTGGTTTTGAATTTTCGTTTTTTACCACCGACTTCCGAAATTAAAGTTATTTTTCAATTTGTAGTGTTTTTTGGAAGTTGTTTTTTTTTTTGGAATATGTTTTTAATTTTCACTTTTTAGTTGTGGTACCTACCCCACACAAATTCGAATACCACTACCAGCTATGTAAATAACAGTCACAGGAACTTACTTATCATATCATCCACACACTAAGTGGGAAAAAATACGTATTATTGAAGCTAACTCAAAAATTATCCAAGTAAAGTCAATAAAATTTATATGGGACCACCTTGAGAGCATACCCTTTCAAACAAAAAATAATTTTCAAAATCGGGCTCCATGGTACTCACATTTACAAAAATGGAAAAAATGCTTCTAAATTATACAAAACTATAGTTTGCAATTTATTTAAGAGATTAATAGAAAATAAAGAAAATCATAAATAACTATTTGGAGTATTCAACCATTTACTTGGTAAAATAAAAAATAAACATTAAGTTCGTAATATCAAAAACAAAATTTAAAAAAACCGGCCAAGTGCGTGTTGGGCTACGCACAATGAAGGGTTCCGTAGTTGGGATGAATTTATCCCAAATACAAACTTAAAATTGTAGTTGAAATACATGTTCTCTCATACATTCCAACTGCAAATGTAAGTTTGTACGCACAATATTGAGAGATTTACCATGTCATTTTAAGACCATAGACTTCTTATAGGTTTTCCTGTAATCTATGAGTAAAGAACCATACTACCTAAGCAATTTAAAAAAAAAAAAAATTAGATCCAGTAGTTTCGGAGATAAGGGGAGAATGGTCAATTTTCATCGAATTTTTTCAATCTCTTTAAAAGTATTTGTTTAAAAATTATATTAAAAATATGTTTATGATCCTGGCAACAAGCCCTTTCATTTGATATGTCACACGGTACTTTTAGCAAAACTTTTTTTTTAATTTTCTTATTTGTCCCCGAAAGTGGCTCCTATATTCAAAATTAACTTATTAACGTTACACGTTCGTGTTTGGGTCACAGAAATACATATGTGTAACAAATTTCAACTTAATCGGTCCATTAGATTCGGAGCAAATTAGCTGTGACAGACGGACAGACAGACACTAGTGATCTTATAAGGGTTCCGTTTTTTCCTTTTGAGGTACGCAATCCTAAAAAGGGGAAGTAACTCTTCCAAATATTAAAATTTTAACTAGTGAGCCCATGCCCGAGCCCACAACCCAGTAACTGGGTAATACGATACCCCTCGGTAAGACTAGTTGTCAGACGTTCGGGCATCTGACGACCCCTTACGACTATTAAAGATCTACGAATGACAGCCGGGACCAACGGCTTAATGTGCTTTCCGAGGCACGGAGGAGTCTCGGTATGTAAAGATAGTCACCCAATCTACGGACCAACCCCGGCAAGGGTAGCTTAACCTGATGGATCGACCCGTGCAGCTATTATTACTTAGCCACGAGCTCCTCTGCCACCAGCATTATGGCATACAAAATAAAAATGAGTGATATTGTGATGTGCAAGCGTGTTATTCATTACTTTCACTTACTTGCCTGGGTTTTTGGGTTATAATGGCGTGAGTCAGTCAAAAAAAATAATATGCATTCACTTTAATATTGTTCCTAATATTGGAAACCTTCAATTAGGGCGAAAAATATAAAACTATAAATAAATTAAGTCAAGTGGTAAAAAGAAGTATAGGATAGATTATGGAGTTAACTAAAAACAGGTTTTTTTTAAAAGTTTGATTTGGCAGGATTAAGTTACAAACATACTTGAAAAAAAAAAGACATGCTCTATGTTACCTTGCTATTAGCCATGGTGTTGCTAGTAAAGGATCACATCCTGCAAAGTATTCTCTAATCAAAGGAAATATCTACCTTTGTGCAATATTCCTTTATTTTTCATGCAAAGTTAAAATGATGCAAGGTAGTATTTTGAAATTTCTACAAAATAAGCTCATGGTTCTTTCAACCACTACGTTATATTTGTCATAGTTCCCATTTTCACTCTGAATACTTAATAAAAAAATTGCCCTTTATGTAATTTGCCTGCCTTGGTGGTTGCAAACATATAATAATAATGGGAATTGGTGAATGTATATTTAATTTACATAAAAAAATATTAAAAACTGGCTGGTTCATAATAAGATGATAATTACATTAGTACTGGTTTCAAGTTAGGCTTACAACAATTAGGGCATGAGGTAAACACACAATCTTGTTAAGAAATCTTATTTGTTTTATATTTCAATAAATAAGGATTGAGCTATTTTATGATCTTGTGTTAACATCTAAGATAATTTCTTCAGTTATTACTTTATGTAGTTTAACTCATTTACTAACAGATAAATAGATAATACAAAACATTTCAGTGCAAGAATCTGCAATTGAATATTGTAACATAATATTCAAATAAAATGCAATGTAATGCAATTATTTGAATATTGTGATACAATATTCAAATAATTATGTAACTATCTTATAATTGGAAAGACATAGATCCCATAAATCATATACTAAAGTTCCATTTTGATTGTATGCTTGACTTTTTCAAAATATTAATGCAAATTAACATACAATTTAGAGAGCCTCCTCTTAAGAGCCTAAACAATTTGATTGTTACCAAAAAAATTGATCTAACTTATTCGTATTGTATTTTTTTTTAAACTATTGGTGAATAAGGTGAAAAATCTTTTATTGCTTGTATGCCACAATCATAGACATACATAACTGGTTTTACCTACTAAGAGTACACGTCTGCCTAACCCTTCGGGGAAATAAGGCGTGATATTACTTTATGTTGTGTTATAAATTTGAATGTAATAATGTTTGTCTATTACATTTCATTCCAAAATGACTGAATGGATATTGATGAAATTTTGGACATGTGTAGACCATGACCTGGTTTAAACCATTTTTTTTTATCATTCGGTCTCAGACCAAATAAAAAACCAAGACATAGCGCTGGGAACAATACAGTGAAGAATGCTAAAACTAAACCTCCGCTCTGGGCATATGCACTCAAACGCACACACTTACAATCAAATTACACCTCACTAAGTGCACACATGTTTATGAAACCGGCCTCACATCACTGTTGACATGGCTATCTCTTGGTTTTTTATTTGTTCTGAGTTTGTGGTATGTTCTGTGGGATAATTGCTCCACATGGGCGAAATCAAGAAAATATTTAGTGTCTTCTTGTAGATCAGCATTTTAGTATAGAATATGAATGAATATGAAAATAACCAATCACTTCATTCATTAATATACTATTATAATCTGACAAATGCTTACATTGGTGTATATTATGCTCTAAGGAGTGATAACCACATTTGATTATGTTGGTGTTATCAAGGAGTTGTTAACAATTGTTAATTGCTACTATTGACATTTAAGTAGTACAAACAGATTTTGAAACTGTTGATAAAAAATGCTAACATATTTGATTGCACCATCCAAAGAAACAAAGATCTGACTAATTTAACATTTAAGTCAAGAAAAACAAGTTTTAAATTAATTTTTGAATAAAAAATCTACCTCTGCAGACACCCAGTCATAGGATTGTCAAGATATTAATTAATTACTGTTGTTATTATGAAAGGTAGGTATTTAAAGTTTTAGTTATTTGAGGGTTCAACAGTTTAAAGGAAATTAATGCATGAAAGTGTTACACTTGTTTTGTTTGTGGAAAGCATTAATTGGCTAATTGAACTACTGTAATGATTACAATTACAGAGAAAAGCACATGAAAATTAGTTAACCACTTAATTTTTTTAGTGAAAATAACAAAATTAAATAAAGTATCTTGTTTTAACCATAAATTACAATTCCCAGCCCAATCAGGGAAGAGAGATTGACAGTTCAAGATAATTCTAACTCTGAACAACATGCCTATAATTGCACATTTGTTAGTTAAGTAATATAATGATTAAAACAAAGCAAAATAATGTAACCAATAAGTATTTGGGCGAATAATAGAATGGAATTTTTCCATGAAACTCTCAGACTAAGTTGTGAAATGGCGAAACCACAAATACCCCCAAGAATACAATTTAATCTGTCTAATGTGTTCATGTGAATGATTGTAAAAGAATTTGAGCTGTTAAACTGCAAAGACATGTTTTTTTTTTTGTTAATACGTGTTGCTGATTGTTGCTGTCAGGTCATTGCTAATGCAGATAATTAATCTAATGTGCTTACCTTGAAATATCCACCTTGATATAACGTGTCTGGAGGACCGAAAATTGCAACTTCCCACTCAAATAAATTGTCTTCTCCTAAAAGTTTCACTCGGAACCCTTCCACGGGTTCCTCTTGCAGACTCTTATACTCTAAGGCCAAAGCCCTCAGTGCAGAACTCGTCGGAACCGAGTTAGACATTGTCAAGAACTAATTTTCCTAAAATCACTATCTAAAAGAGATTCTAATAACATAACACTGCGGAACTCTCCTTGCGGTCCACGTATTCACGAAGCATTTCAACTTGAGTCACAATAACAACGAACGAGGAATTTTGGTAAACATAGCGCCAGCATAGCATACGGATTTATGATTCACACACTTCAAACGCCAATACTGTAATTACTTCCACAGTAATATACGTTGAAAAGTGGACCAAACAATAGTCCAAACTATACGGTGATTATTACAACAATGAGAAAGCACCGTCCAAACAATCGCTATCCCAAGGAAAACGGCTGCGTGGTACAGCTGCTGCCTGAGTTGCCCGAGCGAATATTGTAGAACAGCTGTTATTTTATTTCCGTGCTTGATTGCGCAGTGGTGTGACGCACGCGGCCATTTATCGACGTTGCGACTAGTGTTGCCCCCTACCGGACTTGCTTCACTTAACCCTACACCGCTTGAAAGCAATCTTCATTATGATTGGTCAGTGTTTAGTAAGATGGCAGCACAGCAATAGTTTGCGATGCTAACGCCATCTACGTTATTTTTTATACTAAGCTTGGTTTTATCGCTGTTGATTCCAGATGGCAGTAGGTACACTATTCACACAAGCTTTAAATTTTTACAAGATACTCAATTCTTTACTGAATTCCAAATGTATTACATAGATGGTGTAACAAAGTAAGAGATCAATATGGAATAATACCTACACGCCAATACCAGCCAAAAATAAAAAGTAGGGGCGCTAAGATGGCACTTCCTACGTTTTCTCGAAGCGTTTCGTGTTATTTTAAAACCCTCATAGGCATAGCTTCCACCTGGATAATGCCAGAGATATCAAATTCTCTGGATATAATGTCGTTAGCAGAATTATAAGTTTCATTTGTCTAGCTTTAACTTTGGATTTTAATACGTCAATTTCGTCACTGATTAAGAAATCTGTAACTTTCACCCTCCAACCCCTATAATGGGGAGTGCAGGGCTATACCGTACCTATATAAAATAAAACCTCTAGGGCTTCCTTACTAGGAGTTAGAGAGCTAAAAGCTATTGAGGCTAGGATTTGCACACAAACACAAAAAATCCAACCCCCATAAAGGGAGGAGCAAGTCTGTATTTCTTTCGGATAATAAGTACCTATACCTACTTCCATTTGTTATGATAGCTAGATTATTACCTTTTACATAAATAACGACGAAGAAACTCTTTCTGGCTGCTGGCTTGCCAGAAATACCTGTTTTACCCAGTCGGGTATGCTAGAAGTAAAGGTTGTGATTTTAACATTTATGTGTGATATCAAAACAATATCACCGCTAAAATAAAAAGAAATAGAGCGCCCTACAAAAAGAGCTGAAATCCCTCCAAAAAAAAAAAGTAAAAGTAGCTGACCAAGACTTACTTAAGTAATGCTTTCACTGTTAAAAAGTTATCAGATCTGTCTAATGTAGAGCCAAGCTGTATAGGGCCTAAAACTTTTCAAACCTTGTATTTTGGTCAAAATGTATGGTTGGGCCGTTCCATTGATGAACTATTGCATGACACAACATTAAAGACCAGTGCAGAAACAGACCACTATATAAAACTGGACCAGTGACTTAATTTCTTACCATAAGCCTATATTATGGGTGTCTGTGCGACGCTGACGGCCGGGAAACGAGCAAGCCAAGCCATAGGTACCTACATTTTGACCAAGATGTAAGGTTTGTAGATTTAGGCCTTGTCGAGTTAGGGGCTTGGCTCTACAGTAGATAAATCTGATAACTTTTAACCCGCGAAATTCAAATTTTCTTAAGTGTTTTGCAATTTGCATGGCAGTATCAGGTTGTATGTTTATCTAAATACTTATGATTCGCGGCTGTATCAAATATTTATTTAGAGAATTATAATTATAAAAATCATCAAAACAATTCTCTAGGTTCATATTACCTACCACAATGAATGACAACTTCTTTGAGGCCAATTTTATTTATTAACCAGTGCCTGTGATTTATGATGTTGAGATAAAAAAAAATGTGATTATGACTATGAATCCTGTAATAGGCATGAGATACACGAAGCTTCCTTTCAACGGGTTCTCAATTATCGCTTTCGCGTAAGCGTTAGCGGGATCGAGAATCCAGGGTGGTAGCTACAAACGTAGGCGAAAATATCATAAATAGTTACAAAAAAAGAATCAGTCGCAAAGTTAAACTAACTGTTATTAATCAGAAAACATGAAAGTAACGGTGTGCAGCAGAGATTAAGTAAGCACTTATTTGTGAGCCAGTTGCATTCGCCATTCAGACAAGACAATTGGTCCGTGGGCGCGTGATTCAAAGACAAGCACCCACCCACTGCCATGTATAGGCAAAGGCAACGGGGCCTTGCGCAACCCACGTCTGCCACGGGTATAATGTCTAACTCACAGATATATATGTAGTCTAACTGATCGGGTTTGGGCATCGATAATTCGGTAATGGTTGTTTTGGCAAAATACTTACCTATTTCTTTGAAAATTCAAAATGAAGTAGGTAGGTACCTAAATCTTGGTAATCATTGCTCCTGTGCTGATGTATTAATGATGAGGAAAATCAAGTTATTTTAATTTTATTTAGGTATTTCCAGTGAAATTCTAAAATCAAAAGTTATTTATTGAAATCAGGCTGAGAATCAATACATCAGCACTTTTTGAAGGTCAAAAAGTAAATAGGTACTTATATAGTTTACCTATACTCAAAGTTGTAACATAATAATAAATGTTCAAGGCATACAAGAGCAGTGGTGGCCCAGTGGTAACAGCCGCGACTTACGGTCTTAGGTTCGAACCTAAACAGACGCTTTAATTTTTGTAAATTATTTCATCACCACTGCTGTCAAAACGGTGAAGGAAAACATCGTGAGGACACCGGCTCGTCCTAGTACCATAACTTCGAAGACATGTGACATCTGCCAACCGCCCGCGTAGTGAATTACGGCCCACTCCCTCTCGCCGAGAGGAGGCCTGGGTCCACCCAGTGGGAACATTATAGGCTGATTATGCTACATGTATAAAAAATGGGGGAACAGCTCATATCATTGTAAGTAGGTATAGTCCATTTGAAAAACTTTAAGCTTAAGTACGTAATTGAAACGACTTTGTCAGGTTTTGCTATCCAATCTCTTACGATTAGTTAGGTAACCGTTACAAAGTTCCATCGTGTGAAGACCGATTCTGGTTGCAGGCCATCTACTATAATTAGAAAATAACCCTATAAATGAAACCAGTAGTGAAACCTTATACTCATATACCGTATTGTAAACGAAGCCAATAGATTTACAAAGTATCAACTTGATCAAGAGGAAGTTGCATAGCAGCTTGCAAGAAAAGGCTTAATTAAAAAGAAATTAAAATAAATAAAACGTGAAAAAGGCTTGTCATACATAATGTAGAGCTATGTCATGTACCTACCCAGTAAGTATTAGATTTCAGTTCCAGTAATAAGTGTAATAATAACATTAATAACTTAAATATAAAGTGATTCGTATTCCTACATTGTAATAACAATTTGGAACACCGTAGCACCTGGGTAGCAAGTGGTTGAGTCGTACAGAAGGAAGCCTGGAACTGCTTTCCTTTTGAATATTTTCTTATCATAGTAGGGTATCACAGAGGGTGTAGTTATGATACCTACCTCCCTCTTCCTGAAAAATTGGTGTTCTGAATTGCCATAATTTTAATTATTCGAAGGCAGGTACTTATATATACAATTGTTCTTGTTCCTTTTATAACTTTAGAGTAACACAAGTGTATGTTTATTTGATTGCTATCGTACCTCCTTACCTATGACCTAGCGTTAATCAGCTTCATTACTAATTACAATACAACCGTACAGAATACAGATATAGGTATTAATTTGCGTAAGAATGATTCACATGATTCACATCAGCTCGACCCCTTTTACATTTTTCCTCAGAATAACTCTGACTGGACATTCTAGGTCTTACGAGAAGTTTGTAGGTATTAAGTATGTTTCAATCAAACGAAAATAAAACTTCGCTCATACTAACAATTAAAAAATAAATGGTCACGTTAACGTGACCATTTATTTTTTTACTCGAACCGGGAAAACGGTTTATTTTATCTTAAAAGTAGAGCCGATCACTAAAGGAAACTCAATTTTGAGAATGCCATCAGCCATCACCAACACATTTTTATTTATTTAGCAAAAATATTGATTAAAAGTACAGTAAAGTTAAGGAAGATTCTGGTTTAAATACAGCTGGTGAGGATTTTTAGTAAAAACTAAATTCTTGGCACGTTTATTTTTTATATTCACCCTAGTTATGAACATCGCCATAAGGACCGGAACCTGTAACTGGGTTTTTTCAGACGTCCACAATTTATTCAATAAAGAAAAGACTCTGAAAACGGGTCAATTTTGCGTCTCCAGGATTTTTTCGACACCGGGACGAAGAACCGAAGAAAGGGACGGGCCCGTTCAAAACGGGTCACGTTACTCTTACCACCTATAAATACGGGTAAACAAATCCGACAAGTGTTAACTTACGTTAACTTTGAGTTTATGTTAGAAATCATGTGTTCAGTGCTTCAGTATGCACAGAAATATATATTATTATAGGTAGATACCTACTGTCTATACATATGTTATGTACCTACTCGATGTTGGGAAAAAATCCAGGTCATTCGAATGCAGTAGGCACCGATCGAAGCGCACTGCATCGATGGCGGGCCGGCTCAGCTGAATCTGGAAGTTGCACTGCACCAAAATATTATGCAAATATCTGTGTCACATATCCAACTCGTGCCTACCCTGAGATCAGTTCACTTGAATCGTTTTATTTAGTTGAATAGCGTGGGCTGTGCTTATTTATGTGATTAAGAAGAAGTAGGTAGGTAGGTACCTACTAGAGTTACTGTGGAGTTTCTTGCCGGCTCTTCTCCATAGGAACCGTGCACCTAGCTTCTGACGTTTCATAAGTGCCCATGTAGGTTTATCTGAAATACTAATCTTTTTAATTTGAAAAGAGGTTCTTATCTCTCTTCTTATCCCTTACATTTTGAGATGGCTTGTGCCTTTAAAATTTGAGATATCTTTTCATTAATATCTTTTCAACACACTTGCTTGCAAGCCTTTATGGGGGCGTCGGTGCAGGAAAAAAAATGGCGTGCCATTTTTAACAAACATTTTTTTTGTTACATTTTATATTTTCTTTCCTTCAAATGAATTGAAAAACTTTAAGCGACGTGAGCATTAATTGTCGTTTTTGCTGCAATCCCACCTCGACTGCAAGACAAACTTTGTGCCAGCAGTGTGTATTAATAGTCAACACAACAGTAATGAAGAAAAGAACATTTCTCAAGATACTGCTCCATCGATAAATTTGGAGATAATGATCATTCTAGATTTTAAAGTTCGAAAAATCTAAACCAGAATCTTGAAAATCACAGAAGATGGACGAACCCAATTTATTTTGGGTAGATACTCACTGCTGATAATTACAATGAAAAATGGGTGCGTAAGAAGTAATAAATGTAATAATACTTCGTAAAATATTACTAAGTAAGTACATCAAACAAAATATGACCCTGTGTTCCTAATTACCGTGATTTTCATGAATAACACAAATGTATATGTAAAACTAGGTCATTTTTACCTGAGTTACCCACTTCGCGCTCGCTTTTCATAGGATTACCGTCGATACACGTCTGAAGCCATGTAAAGTCTAGTATATTCAGAGATTCCACAATCATGAGTGTCTCTGAAGCTACGGAACTACGTACCTGTACGTAATGTTCTGTGAAAAAGGCGTTTTAATGACATTGTGTTGACGACTGAAAAACCCTTGTTAATATAAAGTTGTGTTAATGTTCGATGTGACTTTTTTGCGGTCGATAGCTACGTACTTAACTATTTAAAGCAACAGATATCTACAAATCTATTTTATTTATTTATGGACTTTATGTGACACAGTTTTATAAAACAGTGAGATCTTAGTGATTTACATAATATATAATTGTTGCGTTAAGTACACAAACCAGTGTTGGTGACTAAGGTTCGTGATTAAGTAAGCAGTGAGTTTAGCAGCTTTTACACCATTTTTGGTATGAGTCCAACAGTGAGATGTAAGCGCTTACGTGTCGCAAAGGTCTGGTGGGCGCGATGTGCGGCGTCAAGGTGTGAGGGGCGCCGGCGCAGACACACAATCCGCGAGTCAGTTGCGAGGAGCGCGCGCGCACTCAGCGACACACGATACGAACGACTCTCGCGACCAATATTTACTTTTTATATGGCAATTGTTTGACAATATTTATATTATGTGATTAGTTTTTATTTAAAAATATTTAAACGTGGTAATTTAAGAATCTCCTATATCAAATAGATATAAAGTTTTTATGATAAAGTAATTTATTTTGTGGGACCAAAATGACGATAAAAAATAAAAAGACTAAGCAATCAAAAGCGTCCGCAGTGACATCTTCTGGAAGTGCATCGACTAGTGTTCAGAAGACAAGCTCATCCACGTCGGTGCAGAGCAGTAGTAACACACTGCAGAAGGTCAGCTCGTCTGGTAAGAAGGTCCGCTATATCGAGGTAAAGGTCGAGGAAGATGACCCGCTTATGATAACCGACATTTCCGACCATTCTTCGATAGCCGGTTCCACCATATCGGAGCATTACAACAGCCACCCGCACTACATAATCACGGAGGCTCCTTCTATCAGCGACTTGTCTCAAACACGAGCACTGGAACATAACGTAAGTGACATGGCACAGTCTACTTCAGGCGATTATGTCTCTAGTTCGATGCTACAGGAGTCTTCCTCCACCCATCAACAGAACTCTAAAACCGAAACATTCCAGACTTCATCGACATCTGTTCAGCAAGCCGGTTCTAGTCACACCCAATCCTTTGACAGAACTGCAGATTCTTCTGCTCCCAATCAAACTCACAATACAGGTTTCATTGATAACTCTTCGGCTAATGTCTCGAACTCAAACACATATTTGAAACGATCTCAAAATGCAAATGCTGCCAATTCTTTTCTTCAATCGGAGCGACAAAGTTTAGTGAATCAATCGTCGACATCTACATCCAAGGATCAACAAGACTTAAAACAAAGCGACAGAGTAACTTATCGCAACTCTCCTGAACCATCGCAGAGGACCCAGACTGTACGATCTGATTCTAAGAATTTTTACGGAGGTGAAAGCAGCTTGGATAAACGAGGTAACACTAAAGAATATAGTAGCACTTCCCAAACAAATGAGTCTAAAAGTAGCAATGTCACAAAGTCTTCATCATCCTCGTATGTTGTTGAAATTGTTGACGGTAAAGAGCGTATCATAGATAGTTCGAACAGGGAGTGGGGCGATGCCCAAGAGCATGCGTCAAAGGAAGCATATGCAAGCGTAAGTGGAACTGGTATGAAGCCGCAATCTGCTCACAATATCCAAAACTATGATATGGAATCAAATTACGACACAGGCAAAGATGGAAAGAAACCTACGAGTAAAATGATTGTTAAAGAAGACTCTAAATTCATCAAGGATGGAAATCAAATGACTTCACATTCCAGTATTACTACAGAGAAAGACAACGTTGCTAAACATCAACAGTACATAACAAACCGCGATCATTTAACAGCTGATCAACAGTACATAACAAACCGTGATCAAATGACAACTGATCAACAGTACATTATGAATCGTGATAATATGACCTCTAATCAACAGCAAAATACTACTCGTCAACATTTGACACCTGATCAACAGCAAAACGCAACTCATCAACATTTGACATCTGATCAACAGCAAAACACAACTCGTCAACATTTGACATCTGATCAACAGCAAAACACAACTCGTCAACATTTGACATCTGATCAACAGCAAAATACAACTCGTCAAAATTTGACATCTGATCAACAGCAAAACACAACTCGTCAACATTTGAGATCTGATCAACAGCACACAAGTCGTGATCACACTACAACGGATCAACAGTACACAACTCGTGAACATATAATATCTGACCAACAAACATCATCAGTAAAAGATGACCAATATCAGTCGAAAAATGTTTCTAACAATACCAATAAAAACCGTAAAGATATTGTTGAAAATATCACAACCAATCAAGAAAGAGATAATAACCGACGACGCAATATGAATCAAACCGATTCATCCAACTTTTATGGTTACGATACCACCATTCAAAACGAACTGAGAAAAGTAGGCAATATATTGCAAGTGCCCAATACAGAAAATATTAACTTTTCTACAAAAATAATGAAAAGTAACACAAGTAGCGCTCAGCAAGCGTCAACTTCTTCTTACGTAGTTGAAATTGTTGATGGTAAAGAACGAATCGTAGATACTTCTCACAGAGAATGGGGAGATAATAAGGAACATTCTACTTATGAGAAAAGTCACAATGTCAGTGGTACAGGTATGAAACCTGAACACGAATATTCGCGTCATGTACTGGATAAGGAATCTCATTATGACACCGGTAAAGATGGAGTACCAAAAAGTTCTCTTGAAGTATCGGAGGAATCAGCATTGTACAAGAATGGGAAAGAAATTGCATCTACTAGCAACCGATACGGAGGTGATTTTACGAAGAAGAAAGCAATTACCGAATACGTCACTGATACAGACGATGTGCATAATAAACGCATTCATGATACGACTGATCAAAATGTTCATACTACAACCCATAAGACAACGTCTTCTGATACTCAGTCTCATATAAAAGATATAAGGGATGTGAAAGAAACAACAGATTTCGTGACCACGGAAAAAGAAAACTTAACTAAAGAGTCAACATCCTCCACCACTTCTCAAACTAAAGATAATTTAACCACATATGAAAGGAGCACCGGGACATGGAATGGAAAGTTTGTATATGAAAAAGATGATGACAGACCTAAAAGACCTAAGGAGATGTCACCGTTCGGCAGACCTGAACAGCCAAGACACCACTTAAAGCGACAAGATACAGAAGAAAACATAATACTGTCATCAAGAGACATTAAAGATTTTACATCCATTAGTGACTTGCGGAAGATAATTGAGACTTCAAAGTTTAACAAAGATGTACGAGTAAGCGACAAAAACATTGTGATCAACAGGAACATTGATGACCGTATCCTGAAGGAGATAATCGAAACTGTTAAGAAGTATCCATTTAAGAGGATTGAAAAAGTTACATTCGGAACTAAAATTAATGAAGATGTGAAAGATCTTTATGAAGGGCTTGATACAGAAGAAACTACTGTATTGACTACCACTACAGGTGAAACTTCTAGGAAGGCTTTTGAAGTGGAAAAGAATAGAAGTCAAATTGAAGTCACTCGTTACATCACTAAGAATGGAATTACGAGAAAAATAACAACGTATGAAGATGCTAAAGAAGATGATAAGATCAGAACGGACGTCTACGTCGATAAGAGCGCGTTAGACTTCAAAAACTTGGTAAGAAACAATTTTTATTAATTTTAAATTATGTAGGTAGTTTTTCCGTTACTATTTTGTGAGCAGCTTCTTTAAAAATTCGACCAGTTACGTTACATTTTTATACAAAAATTGCGCCACAATAATGCACGAACTGATAGTCTAATATTACTGTTTTATCAGCACAGAGAAAGCTTCGATAATCTAGAAGTGCTGGAGATAAAACTTTACATCCATTTCAGCGCGATGTCCAAACGACCGAAGACGTTATTCGAGAATACGACGTGGTGGACCGTGCTATCACGGACACCACGAGGAAGGATACCACCGTCAGCACCGTCTACGATGAGAAGATCATCGACGATAGGAGAACAATGCGAGACGACAGGACCACGGTCGAGGAGACCGTCATCATTGATGAGACCCGGCCAAGAGGCGGCCCCAAGAAACCGGAGAAGCCTGTCCATAAGGAACAGTGTATCTGCGAAATCTGCACTTGTGGGTGAGTTATTTGCTCTTACTACTATTTTCTAATTTCACCTTTTGAAATGATACCATCAGAAATTACGTGCATCATAAACAACTGGGCAAAATGTTGACTGTCGCTAAACTACCAGGGCATCCTTTAGTAAACACAGACCTACGGTGATGCTAGGTATAGCCAAGGTAATTCTTATTCTGACTGCAGTTAGATTAATGAATGCCCACAGCTATTACCGTTCTATGCGATAATGTTAGAATCGAATCGTGGTTTCGTATGGTGGTTGATAGTTTCCGTACGTGATAGTACGAAAATGTTATATGACCTTTGCAGTTTGTAGTGTTACGAATATGTTAAACACCGAACATAAAATTTATTAGATATGGCACAAACTAACAAGCCTTTATATATTTTTTTTGAGTTAACTAAACAGTTACAGCCGCAAGATCAATCGTCATCGTCATCATATTATTTTCGACTTGAAAATGAATCTTTAATCAAAACCCTGATATAGTAGTAGGGTTTTAAAGAAAGATTAATTAGATCTAAACGATTTGTATAAACAAGTGATCTTATATATTGAGTTGTCGTAAATACGTGTAAGTACTTATCGGCAACAATATTATCGTGTTTGAGTTCTTGGAACTGTATTAATTCGGCACCGTAACGATAATCCTCCGTCACGATGTTATTGCATACACGCAAGATAATGTCGTCAGGTGCGCTGATATTGAGATAAATTTTGTAGGGCTTTACGTTGATAATGTCTATCTGATAATGTAGGTCATATTTTATGTTATAAAGAAAGACGCAACGAGCATTGTTTTAATGTGAGATATAATAACACAACGCCTGGTTTAGAAAACACTTTCATGCATCATCTGTTCAAAGAAATTTGAGAGATTTTGGCGTAAAAGAAACATTAGTAGCAAGATTACTATAATCATCAGATGATATTATTTTGGCATCTCTACATTTGAGAAAACTTTGTATAGATTCCCAAGTTACTTTAATTCAATGTCGAATCATGTTACAGTTCACAGATTACTTGGAATGTTAGAAAAATAAAATAGACAACGTGACGTTACATTACATAGTTTGTTACTAGACATGACGTAACGATGTATTTTGGTAATAATTTCTTTGTAATATTGTGGTTGACGCCGCTGTGTTTATCACCTTTGTATGTGTGAGTAAGCACCACGATGACCGTGAAAAATCATCTGTGTAGCACCTTTGTTTTTTGTTACATTGAAATTCAATGAATATAGACGTAGTGTGTGTGTGTTACAATGATTCAATTTTATTAACGGCATGTTTTCCATCTGATATTTTACGAAACCAGTTTTGAAATATAAGTACACAGTCATTGCATTTATATATCTGACCGGAACAGTGACAAAACCTCACATTTTATCATTATTAAGTAGGTAGGTAAATTATGTATCGTCATTGGTGTGACTACCTATATTCTATAATAATGTAGATTACTATAACAATCTACAAAATAGGAGACGTCTTCGTGGAATCTCGTTATGGTCTCCAATTGTGCGGCACGATGATCTGTGACATGACGATCTGCCTAATGAGACACCTCATTAGGCAGATCGTCATCGATTAGGCACTTACGCAATCCCTTCGTACAGCTAAGTACCTCTAACCGAATGTCTCGGGCGAGTCATCGTCACAGTAATGCCTTGTTCGTGTAACACATTGCCAGCTTGATTCATGTTGAACACGGTTGAGTTATTGATCGTTACCATGAAGACATACTTCATGTTAAATGTAGAGCTATTGAGAAATTACCAGTCTAATGTTTCAATTGTTTTTTCATGATCTACGGTAGTTTGCTCAGTTTTAGTTTTAGTGTGATCGTTTAGAAGGCTAGTGGGTAAAACTCAGGTTCTATCAGGAGCATTATTCTGAATTCAATCCAAGATAAACACCTAGAAGTGGAAATGTAAGCCTTTGCATGATAGTTTAGCAAAGCAAGCAATTAATTAATTTAGAAATTAAAATACCGTTTATTGCCTTTAATTTATGCATCTAGGTTCCTAATTATTTATTTCGCGTGGGTAGGTATATAGTCAATGAATAGTAAATACGCATTAAGTCATAGTATAGTCTAGTCCGTTGTCGTGCCTGACATGTGTTTGACCCCAGCTGTTCCAGATTTTTATAGCTTGCCGAATCTAGTCTGCCTGCAAATGACAGGACATACAATACACACATGTTCTACAGTGATTGTCTCTATAAAATGCTTTGATTTTCATCGTACTCGCATCTGGCAGAGTGCCTAGTCGAAGTAAATATTTTTGTTATCGCGTGTGTATCCCCAATGTCATGGCTATGTGGCCATGTGATGAATTTTATTGAAACAAATCATTTCTCAACTTACCGAGAAGTAATATTTGTTAGAACATGAGTCATGGCTCGACTCTAGCGGTTTAGCAACAGCCTTTTATTGCTTGCCTCACTCATACAAGTGTGGGCTGTATTTCGAATAATGCAATTAGTATCGTCCTCGATCTACTCGTTTATTCATTTTATACTTACATATTTTGTGATCATATCCTCGGTATCCTGACTGATTCCTCCTGTCATTAGGAAGTCATTCACATTCTTATGCTGTTGCGGTCATCACTAATTCAGTGCCTCATTTAGAGACAATTCCTCCATGTCATTACCCTGTGTAGAGATTATATTTTTATTATTAACCAACTTGTTTTGTTTATAAAGTTTGCATATTATTTTAGGAGTATGTAAGGATAGTAGGAAGTGGCGTTCTTTAATTTCTGCTTACCCCCATGGGTTAAAGGCGTGAATTTATGTTTAAATGTATTATTTTTATTTTCACTTAGATATATATTTTGTAGATAGTTGTGTCAGCTGTTATAACGTGCGATGATAATAATTACTGCTAATTACTTTTAATTGAATGCTCCAAATAGCTCTTTCGCTCTGAAAATTCGTGTCAATCGCAATGTACGTGTCACTACGGAACAATATCTATAAACCAAATAAGATTAGATATTTACTAACTGTTGTGAATAAAAAATAGATAACGTATCATGTCGTTATCTACCGCTTCTTATTTAACAGTCGTTCGATTAATACAATTACATAATATAGCATTGAGAACGATAAAAGTTTGTTTAATGTAGATATATTTAATAAATATTTGTAATCTTTCATAAATAAACGACAAATAAATCCGAATTATATTTAGTATTTAGAAATCCTAGATATTGTTTTAAACGATATTGACTACCATTGCACGTTCTAAGAAAAAACTAATAAGTAACAAATGAAATGATTAACTCATGACGTCAGCCGAAAAATAGATGATAGTTCCGGTAGACAAAAAGTCGACAGTAGCAATGATACACGTAGGTGGCACGTAGAAACAAAGATGACACAGGTAGACAAACATAAGCCTGTTCATATAAGTGGTTTTATGAATGTCTGTGGAGCAAGTGCGTTCGTAGGTCGCGAGTCTACTCGAGCGCATCGTACTTCCTCGGTTACGATAAAAGGTGTTAGAGTTAACATTCTCACATCTGATTAAACAATGATAAATATATCATAGGTATGAACGACATCGACATTTTGTGTAGGTTGAACTGTTTAGAGAATTTACGTAGGTAGGTTTTTCGCTTTTTTGGTTAACTGTTGCATCATTGAAAATGGTTCTGTTTTTCAAAGTGGCCATTATTTTGAGCATAACAACATAGCAGGACATAGGCTAGTCATACACTGCAAGAAAGGTGGTGTTCGTAGGGCTTATTCAAGGTACGTTACATGGGTATCCCATGATTCACAGTCGAAAATTGAGGTTAACTTCAAGAAAATTTCGTAATAAACCAACGCCTTAAGATTAATTTTAGTAGTTTAGTACCTAGTCTGAAACGTTGGCGGATCAGTACCGACTACCGACCTATTAAAGGATTACAGCAATAAACTGTTCGTTTTGAAATAGTTGGACAAAATGTGTCTCGTTGGCTGCCCACTATGGCATTACATCACGACATAGCGTGTGTTTTGTTCGCAGTGAACGAGCACGAAGGACAGTTTTAAAATTAAAGCCACACATAAAGCACCTGACATTAATGTATTTCACAGTGTCATAGGAATCTCGTCCCAAAGCGCTTTCAATTAAGATACATTTTCTATTTAAAGGAACATTTAAACTTTACTAAATAATTCTAACTAGCTGTTACAAAATATTTTCCTATTCAGGTTGAGGAACATAGTTGTGGTACCGTACCGCGCCAGGCACCTCTATCTAGCCTCATTTATCTACGTTCTACGTATCTTCATTATAAGACAGATGATTCGGCTAATTAATTTCTATTAATTTCAATCAGACGTATAAATTAACGTTGATTGAGTCTGGTAGTCGTAAAATGAATTGGCGTCTTTTACTTCCATGATCAATGATGTGCTCGATGATATTCCTCTTAAAGATTTATTTAAATTTTAAGAAATCTTCGCCAGCCAATAATGTATTCAACCAGAACGTTGTCCTCACTAGCTTCTGCTCTACTAATTTAGATTTCAGATAAGTTGATAAGCAAGTCGCCTCACACAATGAAAACACGGAAGCTTTCTCTTCTCATTATTAATTTATATCGACATCTTGGAATCTCAAAACATTTTCTCATCCGTAGTTGGGTCCGCATCTGCTTTGTAGTCATTATTATGATTAAGCTGGTCTGGATTCTGGATTCTGGAACACGCATTTTGACGACTAATAAATTACAATTTTCATGATTAATCTGTAAACCTACATGAGGCAAATAATCAGCAATTTTTTGTGTTCATAAATCCAGTTTTTATTGACAAGTCTCTAACGGGAGGCCTGAATGAAATCAGAACAAGTTTTGCGATAACACTCTTGAGAAAGCGGTTAGTTTCTCCTTTCTTAGTATAAACTGTTGACATTTTACGATTGTCAACTAGCCAGTCCGGTAAATATTGGATAACCTTGAAATAGCATTTATTAGATTTTATGGCCGTTCTAAAAAAATACAAAAGAAATATATTTCCCAAGTAGTTTCTAAGATACGGTTTAAAAAAAATAGTGTCATTTCTAGTCTCATTATTTACTGCTTCCTTGTCGGTATAGTCAACGTACAATATTACAACAACAAATTTAATAATCGATGGAATTCATTCATTTGTCGTCGTCTGGTTATTTGTTTATGTGAGTTTAAATGTTTAAACGCACCCACAATACAGGAGAAATTCCTAGTGTGGGGCAACTTTTTTTTTTTTTTTTAAAGTGGGGTAGTGGTGAAGAAGAATGTAAAATAAGATAAAAAAGTTAGTTAAAAAACTTAGGTACTACTTGGGATACATTTTTTACCAGACATCCTGTACTGCAAAATAGGTACTAGATATTTCCATTTCATTGCTATAGGTAATTCTGTACTTTAGAGGCTTTTAATATTTTAAGAACTCAAAACAGTTTGCATTGGGCATTCTTTGATCATAAATTTCGCTTAAAAGTCAGTACCTACCTACATAGTTGCAGTTTGATTGCAAAAATGTTGTTGCTTGAAACGATATGATTATGATAAACTGCTAATCTTTTAATTTTCCAAATAAAATTATGCAGTCAGATAAGATTGTTACAGAATGCTTGTCAATTTTTATCATTATTGCAACTGTTATTTAATCTGCGATATTAAGATAATCATGTTATATATGTAATACATGTGTTTAAATTTTTACTACTTAGTTCTTGAAGTTGTAAGTAAAATTATTTTGCAACCTTCCTTTTCGACTGTAGTCGAGTACAGAACGTTGCGTTACTTTGCCAGTTTCGGATTTATTCTTTATCATACAATCCCCTCGGCTTAGCAATGAAATTATTTGGATATAAATGGATAGTGACGGTAAAGTGCGACTTAAAAACGCATTAGCGGTTACCCGTGCTATAGTTTTCATGTTACCTTGACGTGACAAGGTAAATAATATCCACAAAACTAGTTTTATGGATTTAGCCACGATTTGGCCGACTGGGTTCAGTATTTTTTCTTAATTATTTACTTTAACCATACCTGAAAACAGTTATCATTGATTCTTTGTTGAAAAGGTCTAAGGTTTTTTCTAAAGAGAAAAAACCTTTGACCTTAAACTTTTTCTCTTTTTTCGTGTCAATTGTAGCAAAAGCAAGGTTAACATTAACAATCTATGCATGTGACTGATGAAGTGATGAGAGTAGTAAGTAGGTAAATCTGTTAAAAGTGAATAGTTTATTAATTGCTGACGTTATAGTACGAGGAAAAAAATCACAATAACGAATATTTGAATGATTAAGCACTAAAGTATCTCTATTATTAGTTGCGCCAGGCGTGGCCTTCTGCTGACCTTTGTATCTCAGATACAAGTGCATTATTCACTTGCACCAATCCGTATTGCTGTTATTTTAATAAAGTATCTTTCATTCATTATTTTGTATGACATTTTTATTTTCTGTACCCATAGGTATCTTGACACTTCAAGCATTTCGGTTATTGTTAAAAACAGTACCTACAATATAAATAGTCTTAAGAATTACCTACTAATGTAGAAGACTAATGATAACTGATGATTTACTTATTTCCCTAAATAGTGATTTGGGGAAAAAAGTAAATCCACATTGAAAATAATGTTTTTTTTGCTGATTTCTACCACTCTAGCCTCGAGCCTCTTTATATTTAGGTTAGTCTAGCCGAAAGTTAAATGTGCCTGAAAATGTAGGTAGTAGGTTCAGCTACTATACTGGACTAGATTATACCAATGAATATTTTAATCATATCAGTCATAAATGTTTCAATTAGACGTGAATTTAGTCTGTGACATACATATAACACATAATCAATATGTCTACTCCATGTACATAGTATAAAACAAAGTCGCTTTTCGTGTATTACTGCTTAGTTCCTGTAAAGTACACAGTTGCTTTTGATGTGGTTTTCACCATTTCCGAAAGGTTTATTTATAACTTAGATATAGCACATAAATCTCGATGTTTTGACATGACGCCACATCTGCATCAGTAGGTACATTGCGTGGGTCACTAGTATGTACAATATAAGATATAGGTATATTCGTTCATAAAACAAAGAGTCGATCATTCGTCCCGGATTGGCTTACGTCACTCTACCTGTCCTTGTCGGAGTGCACGACTGATGTCAGCTCTAGCTGAGATAAGCCCTGACAATACAACGTGTTTTCGCATTATATGTTAATATAATTTATCTAAATATAACAGATAGTGTTATAATTGGGTCTTCTAGACTAAACATACGTGCATGTTCTATTTTTTTTTTAATTATTCTGTTCATAGGCGTTAGTTTACTACAATTTTTCGGTTCAGCAAAAATGGCATATTTGTTCAATATTGAAACTTAGAGCATGTTACAGGAAAAGTGAAGGGGATCATTGTTCAATTTATTTTATTTATTTATTTATTAAAACTTTATGCACAAGTAAAAATACCGTAAAAAGGCGGAGTTAATTTCTTTATACTCAAATTATAATTATGTCGTATCTCTATGCATTTCATTTAGTATGTCATCATAAACATTAAATAAAATAAAAGAGGCGGTTCCAAGAAAATATTTATGGATTGTGTGAAAGATGAAAGGATTGGGAAGGAAGTGAACACTGAGAAGGCGGCTGATAGAGAAGTAGCTAGTATGAGATGAGAATTTAAATTTGTATTAGGGCAGGAGAATGATGATGATTCAAAAGTTATAAGTGCATTAGCAGTTTGTTAGCTAAAGATGTCGTGCTAGTCTTCAGTTAATTGCATTGAAATACTCAGCAGTCATTTCCTAGAACCAGCTCAGCATACCAATTCTAGCGTCTGCTATTTTTAGTAGTGTTTACAATGAGAGAAAAATGTCGTCACTCGCTGTTAGTCGTGTATAGTTGACTATGTGTCTATTTAAATAAATACATTAATTTCAATGATGGATGAGTGATTCTTCGAAATGATTGTAACAGTTTATATACATTTCGCAACTTTTAGCCTTATTTAGAATAGATCATTCACTTAGTCATGACTTTATCATAACCTTGATACAACACACGGTCCGTATGTTATTGATTTTAGCTAGCTAACTTCTCAATAATGAAAAAAGCGTTGGCGGTAAGACACACATTAATGGTAGCGTGTTAAATAGGTCGATCAATTCCGTGTTATATTGCCGTATACATGGGTAGGTTAGGTGGTATCATAGTCGTGTAGCTGTGATTTAAGAGGAGGCTCCCTAAATTGTATGTTTGCATTAATATTCTGAAACAGTCACGCATACAATCAAAATTGAACTTTAGTATATGATTTATTGGATCTTTTTCTTTCCATATACAAGATAGTTACATAATTGGAACATTTACGCTCGATTAATTTTTTGTTCGAAAATCATGTCTTTTTTAAAGATTATTTGAAACAAAAACAAGATTACTCTGCTTTTATGTTTAAAAAATGTATTGTCAATAAGAAAATATAGTTTATTATCCAGATATAAGAATTTTTTTCTCTAGATCAATTATTACTTATAAACGAAATAAGAATTGAGACTTACGACATTCAGTTCCGTGCTCGAACACGACCAAAGAGCCCACGCGATATTCAACTTTATTACTGATGTGTTAGCGTTTAGCACATAGTGGAGTGGTGGGGTGCATGGGGGCGGAGTTTACGTGGAAATTGTCTTTGGAGTGCCTGGTGCTAACTTATTTCCATTCTGTGAATTATCATGACTAATTATCTAATTTGAATATCTGCGTGAATAGCTGAATAATATTTCACACATCTATGTCTACTCAGTAGAAGTTTAATTTAGCTTTAACTGAACCATATGACAGTGCTTTCGATAATAGCCGAGTAAACCAGCTGCTGATGATGCTGCAGATGTAGAGAAAGAGGAGAGTCATATTTTGATAGACGTGAACCTAAAAACGATACTATGTTTCATAGAAAGGTTTCGGGAATTACCAATAGGGTAAGGTAAAGATAAGAATGGAAATGTATAAAGAAATGAAGATGGATAATAATTCTTAGCTTTTCATTTAATCGATCAACATAAAAATCCACTTAAGGAAACACAAAATGGCCTTCTCCAGGGACTTTCATTACAGATCATATCAATTATGTGACTTCTAATGAGAACTGCCGATGTTTATCAGAGTCAGCAAGTTCTAGCTTCAATTAAATCAATTAATTGCCGTTCATAAATACGGATTTAATTAGTAGTGTCAGCGATTTACTGCTCGGCTGGCTGACAGTCATGGTTGGTCTGTGAAAGCGGACGATGAAGCCGATGTAACAGAGTTCGTTTGTAGATTGTAGATTCGGCGAGCGCTGACGCAGGATACTCGACTGTGTGTGAGTTCGTGTGAAACGTGAGGCTTACGTGCGCGACCACCGTGACTGAGAGAGTTTTATTATGGCTTGCAACACGCTGTTATTGGCTACTGTGGACCAGAAAGGGCTTTATGTGGTGCTACTGGTTCATCGTACTCGACTTGTTCATTTGCCGCTTTGTTTGTAATAAGCCATGGCCAAAGCAAATCTACATGCATTAGGTGGTCTAGTCTATGTAAGCTTAAAAGTCTACCACTCTAGGGGATTTGCGCCTGATTATGTCAAGGTTTAATAAAACAAATAACAATACGAGGTTGAATCATTTATGATGAATGTTTTTTTTAGGTAGTACCTAGCTGGAATTTCAGTTACCTTTTTCCTCAACATATTTAAATAACTATTTCGTTTTGCTCAGCGATTATGTATACATGCATATAATTTTGCATATATATATAAGGATATGGGAAAACCAAACGATTAGACGTACGTCCTGTGATCTCTGTTTCCGCTGACTTTGTAGGATGCTGTTCGTTAGGTACATTGTGATTTTATGCGGTGTCCTCTTGTTCGTCACGTTATTGATCACGTTGTCCAATCGTCTGATGTCATTTGTGGTTGCGCTCACGATGGTATAAATATTAGGTCGCGTGCTTCTACTCATTTGTACGGGAATTGTAATTACATTGGAGCTTACTGTTGTTTCTGAAGAATAATATATATAATATATATCATTAATATTGCTAACGGGTAAATAAAGTCGTATAATTAAAATAGGCAGTGCAGATGTCTTTTTTGCTTTACTGTAATAATTGATTAGGTAGTGTTTGTTTCGTTTATAATGGTTCTTCCATTTAAATTAATAAATTAGGCGACATACGTAGTGCAGTACTCTGTCATCACGCAAAAGAAAATAGAGAAATAAAATATGTAAAGCAGTACTAATTCACATTGTATGAACGATTAATAGCACCATAACGAATATTAATAACACAATAATAATTAGCGGTGCAAAGCTTATTACATGTATCATCGAACGTGACTCGATTGGCGCCCGCGCGATAAGTGGACTCGTCCTCAGCATTCTGGACACGTCTAGACCACAAGATGGGTTGACAAGCAGGATAGCCATATCAGGTATCTACATTCTTCAACTGTTGAAAAATGGCAAAAGAAACTTCGGCTCAAAGATAATTACGTGGTCCTATTTAGCTAAGTTTACAGAATGTCTGGGATGAAGCAATTTGGTTTTTGTTTTTTGTGAGGTCGAAGCAATGTAAAAAGTTTTTTAGAACCTGTTTCTTTTGTAGCCGTAATACTGTATAGCAACGGAATATAAATGAGACGAATGGGTTCTTTTACCTAACAAAATTGGTGTTATCATATCATTAACGCTCAAGGCGATCTACATAGGTAGGTACATACATAAAAGTAATATGTAACGTTCGTAGGAATGCGTAATCTTTAAAATATATTTTATGTAAACATGGTTAACACTTGATTTTAATTTTATTTCACAACATTGTATTCGTATTATTTGCATAAATTAATGATTTTGTTTTGAATTTAGATGTGAATTTATACCTGTGCGATTGATTTATATAAATGTCGAAAGACATTACCATCACGAATGCACAAACTCGTTCCTAGCTGACTGTAAGTGAGCTATAGTATTGTATGCAAATCCCAGGTGGGAGCACATACCGCGGGCAGGCAAGCCACACATGAGTGACATCCATAAAATCTGGGGTGCTGTTCTATAAGGCTGCGTGCCGTAGAATATTGCAAAACAACATAACACAACTATTCGTTTTAAAGCTAATTGCAGTCGTGACTATGTACCTATTTGTAGTTATATTCTTGTAACCAGGGATTTTATCATGATATAATTTTTCCATATTTTTCATTTTTGCAATGATGTCATGTTCCGATATGCTAAGAATTCACGGCTTAAGATAAATCCAGTAATGATGTACTTTGCACCACAGACAATTGTATCGCCTTCACAAAACGGCGATAAACCTCAATTTGAAATTGCATGATGATGTCCACCTGTCGTCTGGTGAGATGGTGATTGAGACGAGACGATATAGTCGCATCAAGCTAACGAGAATAACAAGTAAAGTGCTCCGACGTACATTAGGCGCCCACTCGTCAGTAGATCCTCAATTGAAAAATATTCTTCGTCGCTAAATTGACCTTAGAACGTCCTACATCTTGTCTCGGTATAGGAAGAGCCGTCTTCTAATACGATATCAATGTTTGCGCTTGTAGTCACTATAGTCTGCAACCAAATTTGGCAAGCTGTTCTAATGATTTAGTGCCTACATCCTGCAACTCGAACCAAGCTTTTTTCTGAATTATTTGTGGTCGCTTTATGTTTTGTAAGTAATCCTAATAAATCGAAAGGAATTAGTTCAGCTTCTTGTTGCTGTAGAGTGGTGTCGTTTGTTTGTGTTAGGATGGGCTGCTTTCTTCTCGTGATTTACAGCATTCTCATGTATTTTATTACAGCGTGAGAGTGATGTAAAAAGCCGGGTATTGTATACAAAATCGGCACGCCAATTAGAAAGATACGTGACGTGTAAAGTGGTGCAGGCTGTGACCTCAGGCGGCGGTATTCGCGGCGATGATCTCACCGACTCGGGCCCACGTCCTCGGCTCGCTCAAACTCGTTTGTTGTTTACTCGTGTCGATGTAAGAACTTAACGTTTTCGAACACAGGACGTTCAGTATCAAGTCAGACGTGGTTTACGTCATGCAAACACTATATTTTGACTTTTATTGCCACAAAATGCCTTACATCCTTATTTAACTTCCCAATCTTGTCGTCCGGCGAGCGCGGCTCTATGGCTAGCCGGAATTCTATTTTCTGCTACAGTATTTCTCTATTCGGTTGAATCTTTTTTGCCCTTACTTTAAAGATTTGAATATTAACTTGGCTATTCCGACACGAAGCTGTTTTTATGATTAAATTGTTGAGCGCTATTATGTTAAGATGAAGTGTATATTTTTTGTGGTGCTCAGGAAGTTGGCGAGGTAGCCAACCAATGGCGGATTTCAAGTGTAAAATCATTAACCACGGGAAACTAGTCAGTTTTCAAGACCATTAATAAGCTATTGTAACTATATGTAACCACAAGCGCTATTTAGATTTGTCGAGGCCAAAACTCGGTTTGATGTTGTGTGAATGTGATTGATTACAAAAAGAGATCATGATTGGAGCACAGTCGGTGTTGCGTAATTTTGAGAATTACATTGCATGCTAGCCTGTTTTGTGTACAGACAGGTAGGCCATATGGCCGGCGACCTTGCCTAGCGCTGGCAGCGGTGACTGGCGAGCTGTTCTTGCACCTACACACATAATTTCCGATTCTTCACACCCGTTTTTGGAAAATATCACTTCATACGTATTTTAAAACCATATTTGCGTAGGTATATAATGTAGCAGAAAGATTTGCTCTCTTATCTATGCAAGTATTTAAAATATCAACGACCTTTTGTATTCTAAAAAGTCATAATATAAACAGCGCTATCGTAAATTAGTTGTCATCTCTTTTTTCTTTACAGTTTACAAACATAGTAACACTCAGAGTTCCAGACAATTGTTATAAGTATAGGTTGCTCTTGCTACTTTGTTATTTGGAAAATGGCGGTAAAAGAATTTACCACTAGGTTCTACAGAATTTATTCTCATATAACATCAGATTATTCAGGTACCTACTTAATTTCAATTCTGGTTTTTAATGGTAGTTCGGGGATTTATATCTCTTCAGTTTAAGACTGGCGACCATTTATAGCTGCGTTGTAAATTACTTACAAGTTTGGTATCAAGCCGCTTTTGGGTAGCTTCTAAAGGCAACTTTCCAACTCCTGCGCATTTGGGTCGAGTTTTTTTGTCAACCACCATAACCGTAAGTTAAGAACTACTTGATTTTCTACCAAAACCGTATATACAATAGCTACTGTTGATGGTGGGTACGTATTTGTGTTATGTCTTATTTTTATAAGAACATACGTCATGTGAAAATCATATACTTACAGCATGATCAAACTTGCAAAGATATTCGGAATCGCTACAGACCAGTTTGCATATTTATACTAATTTATTCGGACATCAAAAGAGTTAGCGCCCATAAACGTACTCATCTCTTTTCCAGCTTCACAAGTTTCATTTCAACTGTAGTCAACCTTTTTTTATTCTCCCATCACCTTCCTTAATTCTTTATTAGATCCTTGTCCATTTTGTGTCAAGTTTGTTGCACTGGACATTGAACTTTTCCCTATAAACCCACCACTACATCCGATCCTGGGGGAGATAGTGACATAATTTTACTTGGCAGGTGGCGCTACTAATTGCAGTTTGATGTAATAATAAAACATTTGAGCGTTTCTGACCATAGTAGATAATAATCTTTAAGTTGCCCCATATTCTACAATATTCAGGGGGAAATATTGTGTAATATTTTAAAAGCCAAATTCGACAAAGCAAAACTTTCAAATCTTGCTACAGTAACATTGCACAATAATCTGTTCTTTAATTCCTTCCAAATGTTGCAACAGCTAATTGTAGTGTTGGAGTATTTCAAAACAATCTCGTAAGTCAGGAGAGCTCAAAGCTTAGGGCGAGCTTCCGTTACACCAAGTGGTATTGAGTACATTTGAAATGGCGTTGAGTAACCGTCCCGATATAGCAAGACGCCATCAACCCCGTCATCTGATGCTCTCACTGTGACTCAGGATTTAAACATGTGCATTTGCAGCTTGAATAGCAAATTAACGATGTGGTGACGAGTGGCTATTTAATTGTATGCTACTTGCATTCGCGAGATTTGTCTGACCCTACTGAACCTAGCAACAGCCAGGATATCTTTCCAATCCTGTGTATTCTTACTTGAGGTACCTATTCCTACCTCAAATCTATACCTACCAAAAATTCTGTTGTTTTGCAGGTTTATCTTCAGAGTTATATTGTCTCACGTTCCATTAGTGATTCTTCGCATCTAATAGATTTAAGATTACTTAGGTTACTAACCTTCGTGACTTTGGATTCCAACTAAATTCTTTAACCATCAGGCTTAAACGTGCGTTGATTTTTAACCAGTTTTTTTTTGCTATGCGCGAAATGCTAACATAACAACTAAGTCCTTTCGTTGTTTGAATACAATATTATGATATTATACTGTTGCTTAAATATTCAATAGAGAGGTACAAGCTATACGTGCTTTGCCTGAGAGCTTTCACTTTAGCTCCGTGTTACGTAATATCAAATGCCAGCAGGCTTTGGGGACTGCTGGCAGATCCAGTACCCTAATTGCGTAATGCACACACTAATCACAACTTTTTTTCGATTTGAAACGGATTGCTTATCCAGTGCTTCATAAGTTGGAAAAAAAAAATCTGAATTAATGTTGTTGAACTGTCAAAATGAAACAAATTTGTCATAATCGTTTACGAAAATAAGTTACGTAATTAGCGTACGGTTTTTTAGGTCATAGGTATTATGTGATGCGGAGGAATGAGGAAAATGTCGTGAGGAAAGTTTTGAGTATGAATGTGGATAGCTATAAGAGTAGGGGAAGACCAAAGAAACGATGGATGAACGTGTGAGAGATGATATGGCTAGAAAGGGGATGACTACCCATATGACGACTAATTGGGAAGTATAGAAGAAAGGAATGAGAATGATGAGGTTATCTCTTTCAAAAGTAAAGAAGGTGCCGTTGTTTCTGGCCTCAGAATAATGTTTGATTAGTACCTATCTCATTGCTTATACGGTCTAATGGCTAATAGCATCATTAGTAGGTGGTTATTTGCATTGAAGTTGGTACATAAAGAGTTGAAATATTCGCAGAACATATTTAACCATTTATAGCTTCGACAACATGTTTACTGAAGGAGTGGTGAAGTCATAAATATTTTTATGCACTTGTGTCAGGGCCTGTTTCTTCGTATCCCTCATTGCCACTGATTCACGAAATCTCATTCATTGCGGTTCGCGTAGGCATTTCGCATGACCTTAATATAAACAGAATAACAAGTTATTTTTAATCATAATTTATCATCCTTTAAGAATTACCTCAACCTTAAAATCAATTTGATAAACAAAGTGGATGCTCTTTTATGATTGAAACAATTACTTACATTGAAGAAGTTGAATATGACGTGATCAAATATCCACTTGCTGATAACTTCAATTAGATATTTAATACTTATCTATGAAGGGTATGAATAAAAGAACAGCCTTCTCTAGTTAGTTACTTAGTTCTGAATAGGAAACTACACACATCAAAAGTGTCTAGGGATCAAGCATTTTTATGCGGATTTCTTGAGATTGAGATGTGGCTTTGTAATAAAGAATCATGACCATCAACGGTACTGGTTTTTCTCATGCATCAAGATAAAAATTATATAACAATTATTTTCTTTATTTTTGAAGTCATTCTGCAATTAGAATGCTAATTTTGTATAGGGGTTTATTTTGTAAACTTAATAAGTTATGAAATTGTTTTGATAAAATGAATTACCTACTGCCGGCTATTCTTACGTTAAAGTGTTGCCATAATCAAAATAAGTAAATATATTGACAACTCTAATCGTTTTTTTTTTTGTATACGATTACAAATTAATATATGTAAATGTAAAGTCATTGGAAAGGTAAATAGCGGGTTTTTTATAAATAATAAAGCGAGATGATACTACTGTGGTGTGAAATAATTAGTATTTCACACACATAGTAGTCGTATTATTTTGCTTTCAAAACTTTTTAAAGCAATTTCACTTTGTTGGCTAACGATACATATGAATGATTGCATAGATTTTTTTTAAATTATCTTGCTTCGGTTTGATATAAATCGAACCTTTTTAATAAATTAATGATTATAGAACTAAATCAGTCATTTGAAATAATTATGTGTCGAGTGTATTTATTCGAGTAATCGATTTTTATTTAAAATCTAAAGTGGCAACATTGGTGTTGGTGTCTCAAATTGAATTGTCATTGTCAAAAAGTCCAATGTCAATTGCGCATGCATTGCATGTTAAGTTTGTTCATTGAGATTTAAATATTTCAGTTTTTTTCAGTTTTTACAACAATTATATTTTTTTTTTTTTGTATGAAATGTTGGCTGCTGTGCTCACATAATGACAGTGGTGTGGTTTTTGAGTTGGGCTCGATACAATGATATCACTGCTCCAGCATCTTATTTAGATGATTTTTTTAATGAAAATGATGAATGAAGTCATTCGCTGTTCCTATATTTATGTATAGGTACCTACCTACTTACTGTAAGGGTTAGATATACTATGATTGATTATATACCTACCTACATGTTTAAAGTGCTACCAGTGTCACTGGATCAAATTAAAAATCTCTTTGAATTCTATTGTTTTTTTTTACAGCTCTCCTTTTTTTTGTATTTGTAACTGTTTTAACAGGAAATATAAAGGCAAGGTACTGATTTATTTAAGTCTCTATCCCATCAGATATGCTAATTAATCTGCTCTCCAAACTACGACCTATAAACTTACCTCTATACACGACGGATATTTCTATTTTGAGGTTAAGTTACGTTTTCTAAAAAAACTTGGAAATGCGGGTTTTGATTCCAAAATGGCAATTGTAGATGGTTATTTGGTAAATTTATAAACCATCTAAAACAACTTTGGAATTGACGCAACTCTGTACCGTGTTCCATATTGTCGTGGTCATTCTCCTTTATGATTATATAAATTTATATGCATCCTTTTTGGTGCATTTCATAATTTGAAACAGGAACTGTTAATCAAATTCGAGTAAAAGATGAAAATCAGCTGTCAATATTTTCCCTATAAAAACATACAACGCATTGAAGACATTATTAGTGCTACTGTTTCCCTACTACTGATTAAAACCAACGTTATTATGGAGCGGCGACGTCATTTAAGCAGGGAAGAAATGCTCAGAGCCGTGGGAATGATAGAAGCTGGTTCCCGGCAACGTACTGTGGCTTTAGCTCTGAATACAAGTCAGAGTGTTATCAGTCGACTTTGGACACGTTACCGAAGCACTGGTACCGTGGCTGAGCGCCATGGAGGACGGTATCGCTGCACCACACGGAGACAAGACCGATACATTCAAATCTTAACTCGAAGAGCTCCAACAATAACCGCCATGATGTTAGCCGTGAGGCTTCATCACTCTTCAGGGAACTTAATTAGCGACCAAACAGTCAGAAACCGCTTGCATGAAGTGAACCTTCATTCCCGAAGACCGCTACGGGTACCACCTATAGCAATGCACAATCGTAGGATTCGATATCAATGGGCTCTTGAACACAGAAATTGGGCAGAAGAACAATGGCGTTTCGTGTGCTTTTCTGATGAGTCTCGTTTTGGTATGAGACCGGATACAAGACGTATACGACACTGGAGAACCCCTGGACGCCAACAGCGATTAAAATCCTGCCAGGAAGTCCATCCTTATAGTGGTGGAGCCATCATGGTATGGGCGGGTATTTGGATCGGCGGAAGAACTGAGTTGATTTGGATCAGAGGCAACCTCAACGCTCAAATTTATGCTGAGACGATTGTATCTGACGTCATCGTTCCTCTACAAGTGCAAATCGGTCCCTTATTTCAGTTAATGCATGATAATGCACGACCGCACACCGCAAGAGTTGTAAGACAGACTCTCGCCGCAGCTAACATCAATGTCCTGCTCTGGCCTGCTCAGTCGCCAGACTTGAACCCGATTGAGCATGCATGGGATATGCTACAGAGAAGAGCTCTGCCGAATATGGAGGGTATCCAGTCGCAAGAAGACCTTTTTTTGTTGTTGCAACGAACATGGGCGGCCATTCCACAGCGTGATTTGGATGAACTCATTTTGAGTATGCCAAACCGATGTTCTTGTGTTGTTAGTGTTCGCGGTAGAAACACGGATTATTAATTGTTTAAGTTACCCAATAAAATTTTAAAGAAAACTGTTATTTCAGTCTTTTTTTCGAACTTTAATGTTAGTGGTTCAAATGTCAAAAATCCCTTTATTAGGAAAATGGCAAATTTCTTTATTAATGCAAAGGTGACTTGGTTTATCGTTACTGTGACAAACGAAAACACTTTATTTGATGAATCCTTAAAGAAAATTTTAATTAATATCAATCAGGAGAAAAGTTATTGCAAAAATATATGTTGATCCCTAGACACTTTTGATGTGTGTATTTCACCAACTTTTAAATATTTTACAAATTAAGAGTTGAATTGAATAATAAGATAGGTAATTGATGACAAGGAAAATCTCTACGGATTACTAGGGATTCTCTGTCATCAATTTCTATTACTTTCAAGGCGTGGAGATATTAGATGCATAACTTGCTTAATCTTACATTGTTTAACAAACGCAATGAAACTAAATTAATACCAGCCTATTCCCATGGCAGGGTGAAGGCCCTCTTCTCGTAAAGAGAAGGTACGATCATTGATCGCCACGCTTGCTCAATTAGTTGCACTAGGTATAGGCTGCAAGTACACTATTTAATTACTGTACGCGATAATCCATTGAGGGAAAGTGTGAAAACTAAGCTGATAAGGGCTGTCGAGTCGATACGCTCAGCTGGCGGTCGCAAATTATCAATGTATCAAACAAAAAGCCAATTGTTATCTATCTAATAACTAATACTGTACGCATAGTAAGCGATATTTAGTATTCAATAGTCGCTCTCTATATGTAGTTTCGTGATACGAACATATAATGTGATCTTTGAAGTCTTGGAATTTAAGTCATTTGCAACCATGGTTTTGAGGTAAAGCTTGATTGATTTGAGTAGCGTATTAGTAGAAAATTGAATGAAAATCTTTCGGATAAATAATGATATTAAGTGCTATTTTCGACTGACTTCCAGTATTTAATAAACAAATGGCTGTAAAAAGACGAAAATGGTGTCTATTTACTAATTTTGTCAAGGTCCCGATTGTTTCATATATTTATTACCGAGATACGGTCGCACCATATTTTGCAAAGACAATCCCTTTGCCGGCAATTTTCGCCCACACCTAGAAGCAAATAAAACTAAATTCAGTTTGCGATATCGTTAGATAAGACAAAACAAAATAATCTTGTTGTTTCTACTAGATAAGAATAAATCAGACGATAGCGTTTAAATAGTACACAATTTTGTTTCTAGCACTGCATGGATACAGAAATCGTATGGGTAGGTTAAAAAAATGTATGATACATCAGTAAATAACTATAGATTAAGAAAGAGCATGACACCTATTTCCACGAACAATATTACCTACGGGTTTAAAATTACACGTTACGAGAATGAAGTAAACATAACTATAAATGTGATTGATATTTGTGTCATGGAACTAAGTGTGGGATCACATGGAACTGACCTTTGCGGGACAGCATATTGATTGGAATAGACGCGTCAGGGATTTGGACATGTTTGCTCCTCATCGCTAGGCGACTATAAACTAGAGCAAACCTATTAAATTGTTAAGAGTTGTCCTTCATACGAACCCTTAATTTTTATGGGATGATATTTAATTTAAATATTCGAAAACTTGATCTACGTAAAGGTTTAAACTTTTGTTGTTAACACGTGTTGTTTCTGCTTATGGCCAGTGCCGCATTTGCAGTCTTAGCCGCCCTAGGCCCCAGGCTATATAGTAAGTATCAGCCGCCCTTTCTCAGCACCCATCATATAGACTTACTTAATTAATTTACTTTATTGCCAATTTTTATTGAAATCGGTTCAGAAATTTAGTTAACTATCTAACTAGAAATTTAGGTAAGCTGCTGGTTTAAAATATTTTCCGAGATTTCAGGGTTAAATGGTTTTAAGTTATTATTGTTATACGATGCGGTGCAGTGCGACCCCAAAAGGTGCGAGAACGTTTAGAATATATATACTTAGGTACTTTAAGTTATTTCTTGTTATGATCAGTGATTTTTTTGTCACAATCAGCCGCCCCTAATATCTGGCCGCCCTAGGCCCGGGCCTACTGGGCCTTAGGACAAATCCGCCACTGCTTATGGCCAAGCGCCAAGCGTCGTGGAAAGAGGCTATGATTCTGTAAATGGGTTTTGTTCGAAAGTATTTGAGACGGTCCTTTAATAACAGTTGGTACGAGCATCGTTATCCGCGCCAAATGTAGAAATAATGAAAAGAAAAATATAGGTGGCCTGCTATACATATTGGTTTAGTTACCAGTGACGTGCGACGGTGCGACCGGTAGAAGTCAGTAGATTTCAGTTGAGACAGTAGCTACTCGCTAAGTACGTGAGATAATGAAATATATAATTATAATATATAATTATAATTCTTCATCGTGCGTGACCACGTACAGACCTGCTGTCAGTTCTCCTTACAATTTTAAATGGTTAAAGTGGTTTATAATAACTTATCTACCTAAAATAATTCACAAACATTAAGTGCAATATATAAGTGACAATCTGTGAAAATATTATAGTGATACAAGTAGTGGAACTATCTCAAAACAACATTTTAACAAAATAACGAACTCGTATTCAGTTTAAAAAGTGAACGTAAAAGTGAACTTCGGACTGAGGTATAACGGTACCAACCCAACCCACAACTACATCGGTAATCCGTTCCAAGCAAGCTGTTAATTTCGTACTTCTAAGCAGCGTACGTCTGGTCGTGTGGCCGCAGCGTGTACCTACCTCGTGAAGTTCCCCGGGTTCGAATCTCACTAAGTGATACTATTTTTGTATTTTCAAAAGTCCTGTTTGTGCCATACGAGAAGCCCCGAGTTCAAAACGAAAGCATTTTTCATCAATATTCTCTGTTATATATTTTTCTTACAATAAATCGCTACCAAGTTACAATGCCGTTAAAACGAACGCCGCCTATCTCGCCTGGTGTATCTGGTTTCAAGCCAACAACGACAGTCACCGTTTATTCACCATCAATCGGAGCCAAACATTAGCTTATCTACCGAACCAAATTATGAGTCAACAACGATGAACGTCACATATCGCAACAAAAGCAACAAAACAACACGAGATAATTTTGATCAGGGTGAGGATTCGAAATCTATACTGCGCTCTGAAATCATAGACATTATAAGAACGGAAACACGCGCCGCAATCAAGGAAATTCTGAATGACGAATTTTCGTCCATGAGAGAGGAAATCCTCAGTTTTGAAAAATCAATCCAATTTATGAACGCCGATTTCGAAAACATGACGGCCCAATTTAAAACTTGCAATGAAGAGGTAAAATGTCTGCGCAGTGAAAATAGCTGTTTGATTAAAAGGGTGACAGAAATGGAAGTACGAGTTGCGCAATTAGAGCAAGATGCTAGGCAAGACAATATAGAAATACACTGTTTACCCGAACATAAGCAAGAGAACCTGGTCAAAACTTTAGTACAACTGAGCAACGTTGTGTCTTATCCTCTAGCAGAAAGTGAGATATTGTCTTGCGCTAGAGTACAAAAGCTGAACGCATCGTCGAATCAACCTAGAGCAGTTATCTGCAAGCTACCAAGCAAAATTAAGCGTGATAATCTTCTTGGGGCAATTTCCCTGTACAACAGATCGAACCCCAACAATAAATTAAACACCAAGTTACTAGGTTACGGAGACAAGCAATCCCCAGTTTATGTAAGCGAACACCTCACTATAGCCAACAAATCATTGCATGCAGCTACTAGGATCGCAGCCAAGGAGAAGAAATACAAGTTTGTCTGGGTTAGAAATGGAAAAATTCTTATCAGGAAAGAAGAAGGTTCATTAACACGTGTTATAACAAGTTTGGACAGTCTTAAAAAATTAGATTAATCACGTTCATTATAATCACAATCTGTCATTGTCAAATAATTCAACCTTAAAATTCGATCAATTAATTTTCTATTACCAAAATTCCAGAAGTATCCGCGGAAAATTAGATACAGTTTTTTTAAATGTGTTGACTATGAACTTTCATGTGATTGTGCTCACTGAGACCTGGCTGAATGAAAATGTGTTAGATTCAGAAATTCTTGATAGCCGTTACCAGATTTTTAGAAGAGATAGACAGTCGGGAACTTTTTCTGGGGGAAAAGAGGGAGGTGGTGTGCTTATCGCAATTCATAAATCTATAAATGCTTATAGAAATTCATCATTCGAGTCTAGTTGTGAGGACTTATGGGTGACACTAGACTTGTCAACTATTCATGCTCATAAAACATCTAAAAAAATTCACTTGTGCGCCACTTATTTGGCTCCTCCTGTAAACATCAGTCTTATAACGTACTTTACGAATAGAGTTAGTAGTGTAATTAACGATGAACCTGTAATTATAATAGGAGACTTCAACTTAAGTAACGTAGAATGGACAAAAACATCACTACATCAACATGCGGCACCAAATATCGGCACCAATAATACAGGTAAAGTTTTTATAGAATTCTTATCCTCTAACGACCTATACCAGTATAACTCAATCCAAAATAAACAGAATAGGATTCTAGATTTAGTTATATCCAACTTAACTTATCCAATTGAGGTAACTCGGTCTTGTGATTCCATATCAAGAGTCGATGATTTTCACCCACCTTTACAGATCACCATTCATCTCAACCTTCCTAAACCACTTACGAATAAAATGGCCAAGGTTTATAAATTCCATAAAGCCGACTATTGTGAAATTAGAAATCGTCTTGAGAAAACAGATTGGGACACTGTTTTAAAATCGGATACCGTTGATCTATCAGTTGCTGCTTTTTATTCTGTATTACGGGAGATTATCGCTGAATTGGTCCCACGGCAGAATGCTGGTAAAAAGTCATACCCAGTCTGGTATAATAACAGTTTAATAAAAATGTTAAAAGAAAAAGAAAAATGTCGGCAGGGGATGAAAAAATATAAAAATAAACGTGATGAATTTGAATATGTATTACTTAAGGACCGATCTAACCGAAAAATAAAAGAATTGTATCAGAAGTATTTGCAAAATGTACAAAATAACGTGATTAAGAATCCTAAATACTTCTGGTCATACATAAAAAATAAACGCGATAAAAAAAGCGTTATACCAAGGTACATGAGGCTCAACGATAGCACTGCGACCGACGGCATAAGCATAGCTAATTTATTTGCGGAGAACTTTGCGTCGGTATATAACCCTATTTCTGGCAGTGGTTCAGACCCTGCTCATATTTATAAATCCAGCAACAATAACAGCTTACATCAAGTAACACTGTCTGAACTTAGCATACAGAGAAAACTAAAGAACTTAGATGTTGCTAAAGGGCCCGGCTCTGACGGTATACCCCCACTGTTTATTAGAGAGTGTGCTAATGTTTTATCTAAGCCATTGTGTATAATTTACAACCGATCGTTATCTGATGGAATTTTTCCGGAAATATGGAAGGAAGCCATAATAATACCAATTCCAAAATCGGGGGATAACACTGATGTCTCTAATTACAGGCCTATTAGTATATTACCCACTTTGGCGAAGGTTCTCGAATCACTTTTGTGTCCCATCATGAATTGGCATATCAAAGGCTCTATTACGGAACATCAACATGGCTTCTTTAGAAACAGATCAACTACTACAAACTTGGCCAACTTTGTCGAGCAGACTCTAGCTTGCATGAGTAATGGTAACGAAGTTGACGCCATCTATAGCGATTTCAGCAAAGCCTTTGACAAAGTTGACCATAGCATCTTGCTACAAAAGCTAGAAATCACATTCGGTGTTCATGGGTCACTTCTGAAATGGTTCCAATCTTACTTAATTGACCGAACAGCAAGAGTAGTGGTAAATGGACACTCGTCCAACAACTTCACGCCCACATCTGGTGTACCACAAGGGACACACTTGGGCCCAGTATTGTTCACAATGTTTGTTGATGACATTAAATATTCCATACAAAACTGTAATTTTGAAATGTATGCCGACGACTTAAAATTTTATAGGGTTGTAATGACAAAGAACGATGAAGACCTTTTGCAAAAGGATATTGATAGGCTCTGTGTATGGTGTGAGAAGAACAGCATGCAAGTTAATGTTGGCAAATGTTACCATATGAAATTTTCTCGTAAAAAACATAAATTTAATTCTACGTACATAATGAGGAACCAAATATTAAGTAAAGTGTCTGAAGTTAAAGATCTGGGCATCATTATCGACCCTGAAATGAAATTTCAAACACACACCGAAACCGTAATAAATAAAAGTAATAGAATGTTAGCATTTTTAAATCGTAGCACAAGACAATTCAGTAATTTGACAGCACTGAAAGTTCTGTTTTCTGCATTAGTTCGTAGTCATACAGAATACTGCTCTATCGTCTGGTACCCAATACATAGTATCCATATTCAACGCATCGAAAGGGTTCAAATAAAATTTATAAAAAGACTCTCTTATAAAGCGGGTATAAGGAATACAGTTAAAACCTATGAAGATAGACTGAATCACTTTAAAATGAAATCTTTGCACTGGCGCCGAGATTTTGCAGGTCAAATTTTCTTATTTAAGATATTAAATCAAAGCGTGGATTGCTCACAGCTTCTATCTTCAATTAATATTAATACGCCCCGGTCGTCGGCTAGACTTCATAATTATAAGCCTTTTGCTCCTGGTAGCCGCAAAACCAAGTACGGGAGAAATGCCCCCCTTTCCTATATTCTCAGAAAGTGTAACGACATTTTTCACGATTGTGACCTCGACATATTTTCCGGCAGCATCACAAAGTTTAAAAGAGCTTTGCTCAATAATATGTAATTCTTGCTCAATAATGTTTCTCTTTTTTTTTCTTTATTTTACTTTATTTTATTTTGTTTTGTGTCTGTTTATTTTATTTAGTGTGTGTGCTTTGTTTATAAGAATTTTCGTTACTTATGTTTTTGGTTTGTTAGTTAATTCAATTCAATTCAATTCAATTCAATTTAATTCAATTCATTTTAATTCAATTCAATTGATCTCAATTCAAGTTAATCTTAAGTACTTATATAAGATTAATGATATTATGGCTCTAATTGCATTGTTATCCATCTTTATCCATCTTTATATCGATTACTATTGTATAGTGAGATCTAATTAAAATGCTGTGCTTACCTATAATTTAGATGCATGCAATTCTATTTTATTAGTTAATGATGTGTACTTTGAATGTCCTTGTGTGTATTTAGTTGGTTTGCCTAAAATAAATAAATAAATAAATAAATAAATATAGTTTGTATTTTATTTACTTCCACGATGGTACCTCTTCACAGTGATAGTATCCTGACAACTTTCCACCCTCCATTCCAGCGCACTGTGCGACCCATAATACAAACCATTAACAAAAAAAAAAAAAACCGAATTCAGTTTTGTTTGTATATATATATATTGCCAATAAAAATAGTGTTTTTTTTTTTTTTTTAATAAACAAAGGGTCGTATAGTACATATGACTTATCTTACCTCTGAGGAGGTTACACAGTTCTCCTTGCAAGTAGAAAGAGGGTCGCTGTTCGAGTCGTTGCATTGACTGTGACTCATAGCTATATCTGGATTGCCTTTTGCGAATTGCAGCCGCCTATACTCCTCGCATGCACTCTGTAAGCCTGTTTCAAATTAATTTATCATTACTTTTGATTTATACTCCTTAAAGGAGCGGTTTCAATACGAAGATCGCTTGAATTGACTTTAAGTCGTCGTTGACGTCAACGTTTAATTTAGAGATTCCGATGAAAGAACAGTGAAAAGAATGAGTGTGATTGGAATGTTGATCCCGGAAATTTAAAATATAATTATGTACTTATTAGAACAGAAACTCTCGGGTCACCCAGATCTTTCACTGATGTTCTGAATAGACCAGGAGTTTTAATAAATTTCTGGAGGGAGGTGGGCTGGTTCGAATAACCACCAAACGGCCGCCATGGCCCACGCACAATGGTCCACCTTACAGACTAAGTGCGGAAACCAAAACCCCATAACATAGAACATAGGTAATTTTTGACTGGGTTTTATACGGATTTAGAAAACGTTCCTAGAGTGGAAACCATAAACTCTAATAAGCTAAGCATTTTAGGATTTGTACCTAGAGGAGAGCAGCAGTAAAGCTGCTGACCATGACTGAAATAAAAGCCTGGAAAAAGAAATCATAAAAATATTACGTGACTTGACTGTGGTATCACATAGATTAAATGATATCCTGTAGTTATATTTAAATATCAAAAAAGTACCTGTACCTATAACTTATCATAAATTAAAGTAGGTTTTCGTGTCTTTCTGTGACCGCGTTGTTCTTCTAAAGTACTCAAGAGATTTAGATGCTTCGTTTACGATGCATCTGATTTTTTTCGTTATTTAGAGAATGTATTCCGGAAGGTTTAACTTTATAATAAATAATCACGATGTTTTGTCAAGACATAAAAACCATGAGAAGCAGGGCCTGGTTGCTAGTCTTTTTATAACTGAAATCGGCTGTCTTGCCTGTGCCCGAGGTTCATGAAAGGTTCAGTCGCCGTTGCTGTGGAAACAGTAACGCGGTCACTCGGCCGTTTCGATTGTAATCACACGTTTTTAATGAAAGATATCACGACAGTGATGAACGTTGTAGGTACTCATAAATTATCCTTTGAAAAGATTGCTAATTAACTGTCTTTTAAAAACAATTCAGCGACTAGGTATATAAGTTTGTTCTAAACACATTAAGTCAGTCATCTTTTTGTCTAAAAAATCAATGTCATAAAATAATAATCTATAATCGGTATGGAGGTAAGTAGGTAAGCCGTTCTTTATAGTGTCTCTTTCTAATTTTAAAGTACAGACATCGACTAATTGTTAGGTATTATATGTACTTACTTGTTGATATGAGAAGCCGATTCAGTTCCATGAGCCGGTGCGGCAGTGCGCGTTGCGAGCTCGAAGCGGCTGGTTTCATTCCCTACACAAAAAGTTCCTTGTCCTACTTTTACAATTCATGTTAAATAATTACCCAAGTTGATGAAATAAAAGTTAAGAAAGTCCGCATGACCTGATTAAAAGTGTCTTTTGGCAGCAATAAACGTTTTGATTGACCAGCGAAAGGTTTTCACAGAAGCTCAATTAATTCTAATTAACGTAGACTTGAGCGTTTGTTTTTCAATTTATGTTAAGGCGTATTCTCTGTGCCAAGCATTCTAAGTCGTTAGATAGATAGTTAACTGTTTTGGTGCGTTTTTATTTAATCCTAGCCCGTTCTAAAGTAATTACCTAATATAAGCCTAGGATATGTATCGTAGAAAGTTTTTATGGATAATAGCGACACGGTATCAGTTACAAAGAGAACAGCTGTGAAGTGCATAAAGCACCATTGTCTTGTGTCTCTGTAACGGGAGGCAGGGGAGGTGAGCGCGATGGACGCGTGTGATGGCCAATTCACTGACGCTGCCACCTCTGCCGCTACCCAGAAGATTCCCACTGTCTCTTCATCCTTATCGTGTCAAAAGGTGTGATTTTAACTAGTTACCTATTAATTTAAGAAACTATAACAATGTTATTTATTTTGAATAAGGGATGGATGCCCAGATATTAGCGAAGTTAGTTATTATTTGTCATTTTTTTGATCACGTGCCCTAAAAATTATTTTTTTTGTGTGCTTATAATTGACATTCTGTTTGGATGATTGCAGGCGTCATCGCTGCCCACACAACGATGTCCAGGAGCCATTGTTCGATGTGGAGCACACGACGAGCGTGGTGTCCGCGTACCAGCGCGACTACGACGAGAAACACGTGAGCCGCACTACCGCTGTTCATCACGAGGATCACCTTCGTCTTGAAGGCGACTTCCAAGAGCCAGAGCGTCCTCAGTGGCAACCTGCCGAGCGACCCAAACAAAGAAAGCCCGAAGATAATCTTAAACCCGAGGGTGATTTTGAGAGAAGGCAGCCTGAAGAATGGCGTCCTGGTGAAAGGGCTCCCGTAAGAAAACCTCAAGATAATTTAAGACCTGAAGGCGATTTCGACAGGCATAAACCTGAGGAATGGCGTCCCGGCGATCGTGCACCCGTCCGTAGGCCCCAAGATAATTTAAGACCAGAAGGAGAATTCAGTACTCCCGAAAAAGAGCCATGGAGACCTGCTGAGAGGGCAAAACCTAAAAAACCAGAGGATAACTTAAAACCTGAAGGTGACTTCGAGAGACGCAAACCCGACGACTGGCGACCTGGTGAAAGGGCTCCAGTAAAACGTCCGGAGGATAATCTGAGACCTGAGGGTGATTTTACAACACCGGAAAAAGAGCGTTGGCAACCTGCGGAACGTCCCAAACAAAAAAAACCAGAAGATAATCTAAAACCAGAAGGCGATTTTGAACAGCCAAAACAAGATGAGTGGCGTCCAGCAGAGCGCGTCACTCAGAAGAGACCTAAAGATAACCTTAGAACTGAAGGTGACTTTGAGCAACCCAAGAAAGACGAATGGCGTCCGGCTGAAAGACAAACAGCAACAAAACCGAAAGACAACTTAAGACCAGAAGGTGATTTCGAACAACCAAAACACGATGAATGGCGTCCCGCAGAACGTGTCACTCAGAAGAAACCCCAAGATAACCTTAAACCAGAAGGTGAATTTGAGCAACCAAAACACGATAAGTGGCGTCCAGCAGAGCGCGTCACACAGAAAAAACCCCAGGATAATCTAAAACCAGAAGGGGAATTCGAGCAACCGAAACATGATGAGTGGCGCCCTGCAGAAAAACAATCACCTACAAAACCAAAAGATAACTTAAAACCAGAAGGTGACTTTGAACAACCAAAACACGATGAATGGCGTCCCGCAGAGCGTGTCACCCAAAAGAGGCCAAAAGACAATCTTAAGCCGGAAGGTGATTTCCAACAGCCAAAGCAAGATGAATGGCGCCCGGCAGAGCGAGTTACCCAGAAGCGGCCCCAAGACAATCTTAAACCGGAAGGTGACTTTCAACAGCCAAAACAAGATGATTGGCGCCCAGCAGAGCGAGTCACCCAGAAACGACCCCAAGATAACCTTAAACCAGAAGGTGAATTTACTACACCAAAAAAGGATGAATGGAAACCCGCAGAAAGACCCCAACAGAAGAAACCTACTGACAATTTGAAGCCAGAAGGTGACTTCGCTAAGCGACAGCCTGATGAGTTTGTTCCCGCAGAAAAGGCTGTTGTGAAAAAGCCTGAGGATAACTTGCGGCCTGAAGGTGATTTTACAAGACGTACTATAACCGATGATTACAAAGTCGTTATAGGTGAGAGAGCTGAAATCATTCGCCGAACAGATAATATTATCACAGAAGGGGAGTTCACAGGTAATTATCGTTTTGATTTTAGCTGCTGTATCTATTTTTATACTTTTCTATTACAATATTTCTGTAATTTAAATACATAATTACATAAAGACCAACGATCACGATTTGGCTAACCCACAAATATCTGTGAGCCTTAATATAATTGCAGTAGCTCCTCTCGTCGTCGCATTCTATAGTTCTCTTACCTTTGGTTACACCCTGTAAGTCAACTCCAATGTAGAATCTAGGATGATAACTTTGTCATTCATAATACTGTTGCGTCAATTCCAAACTAAACAATTGATATTTTACTTTTTAGATACTACAACTTCACGCACGGAGTATACTGTGAAACCAGTGGAAAGACCAAAACCAGTTCGTCGTAATACTTGGACTAAGCTGGAAGGAGATATGACTACAGAAACGACATCTCAGTCAGAATTTATTGATTACACTGACACTGTAGAGAGGACAACAATGGTGGCGAAGAGAACTGATAATTTAATACGAGAAGGTGAAATTGAATTCATAACATCCAATCAGAAAGACTATCCAGAAAAAGTATCGCCAGTTGAACGACCCAAGAGACGGCGCACGTGGACAAAGGAAGACTTTGAAAAGTTTTATTCTACAGAAGAACTTGAAAAAATTACTACTTCGCAGGAGGAGTACAAAACATACGAAGAAATTGATGTTAGACAACAGAGAATCATAAGAAAGGATAATCTACATATGGAGGGTATATTTGATAGTCATACAGTGTCTCATGACGCATACGGACCAAAACATTCTGAAAGACCTAAACAAAAGAAACCGGTTGACAACCTGAAACCTGAAGGAGACTTCGAGCAGCCAAAACATGATCAATGGCGACCCGCAGAGCGCGTCACCCAAAAGAGGCCACAAGACAATCTTAAACCTGAAGGTGATTTCCAACAGCCAAAGCACGATGAATGGCGCCCGGCAGAGCGAGTCACCCAGAAGCGGCCTAAAGATAACCTCAAACCTGAGGGAGAATTTGAGCAACCGAAACACGATGAATGGCGCCCTGCTGAAAGACAAACACCAACTAAACCGAAAGACAACTTGAAACCAGAAGGTGACTTTCAACAGCCTAAGCACGATGAATGGCGTCCTGCAGAACGCGTCACTCAAACGAGGCCTAAAGACAATCTCAGACCAGAGGGTGAATTTGAACAGCCAAAACATGACGAATGGCGTCCCGCAGAACGCGTCACACAGAAGAAACCCAAGGATAATCTTAAACCAGAAGGTGAATTTGAGCAACCGAAGCACGACAAATGGCATCCGGCTGAAAGACAGACCCCGACAAAACCAAAAGACAATCTTAAACCGGAAGGCGATTTTGAACAGCCCAAACATGATGAATGGCGTCCCGCAGAGCGTGTAACTCAAAAGAAACCAAAAGATAACTTGAAACCAGAAGGTGATTTTGAACAGCCAAAACACGATGAATGGCGTCCTGCAGAGCGTGTCACTCAGACTAGACCCAAAGATAATCTTAAACCTGAAGGAGAATTTGAGCAACCGAAACACGACAAATGGCGTCCGGCTGAAAGACAAACACCGACCAAACCAAAAGATAATCTCAAACCAGAAGGTGACTTTGAACAGCCAAAACATGAGGAATGGCGTCCAGCTGAGCGTGTTACTCAGAAGAAACCGAAAGATAATCTTAAACCAGAAGGAGAATTTGAACAGCCAAAACATGACGAATGGCGCCCTGCAGAACGCGTCACACAGAAGAAACCCAAGGATAATCTTAAACCAGAAGGTGAATTTGAGCAACCGAAGCATGACGAATGGCGTCCGGCTGAAAGACAGACCCCGACAAAACCAAAAGACAATCTTAAACCCGAAGGCGATTTTGAACAGCCCAAACATGATGAATGGCGTCCGGCCGAGCGTGTAACTCAAAAGAAACCTAAAGATAACCTTAAACCAGAAGGAGAATTTGAACAGCCAAAACATGACGAATGGCGCCCTGCAGAACGCGTCACACAGAAGAAACCCAAGGATAATCTTAAACCAGAAGGTGAATTTGAGCAACCGAAGCATGACGAATGGCGTCCGGCTGAAAGACAGACCCCGACAAAACCAAAAGACAATCTTAAACCGGAAGGCGATTTTGAACAGCCCAAACATGATGAATGGCGTCCCGCAGAGCGTGTAACTCAAAAGAAACCAAAAGATAACTTGAAACCAGAAGGTGATTTTGAACAGCCAAAACACGATGAATGGCGTCCCGCAGAGCGCGTTACTCAGACGAGACCTAAAGATAATCTCAAGCCTGAAGGCGAGTTTGAGCAACCGAAGCACGACAAATGGCGTCCAGCTGAAAGACAGACACCGACCAAACCAAAAGACAATCTTAAACCCGAAGGCGATTTTGAACAGCCCAAACATGATGAATGGCGTCCGGCCGAGCGTGTTACTCAAAAGAAACCTAAAGATAACCTTAAACCTGAGGGAGAATTTGAACAGCCGAAGCACGACGAATGGCGTCCGGCAGAACGCGTCACCCAGAAGAAACCAAAAGATAACCTTAAACCAGAAGGCGAATTTCAGCAGCCGAAGCACGACGAATGGCGTCCGGCTGAAAGACAAACGCCGACCAAACCGAAAGATAATCTTAAACCCGAAGGCGATTTTGAACAGCCCAAACATGATGACTGGCGTCCGGCTGAGCGTGTAACTCAAAAGAAACCAAAGGATAACTTGAAGCCAGAAGGTGATTTTGAACAGCCAAAACACGACGAATGGCGTCCCGCAGAACGCGTTACTCAGACGAGACCAAAAGATAATCTCAAGCCTGAAGGCGACTTTGAGCAACCGAAGCACGACAAATGGCGTCCAGCTGAAAGACAGGCACCGACCAAACCAAAAGACAATCTTAAACCCGAAGGCGATTTTGAACAGCCCAAACATGATGAATGGCGCCCGGCCGAGCGTGTTACTCAAAAGAAACCTAAAGATAACCTTAAACCTGAAGGAGAATTTGAACAGCCGAAGCACGACGAATGGCGTCCTGCAGAACGCGTCACCCAAAAGAAACCAAAAGATAACCTTAAACCGGAAGGCGAATTTCAGCAACCGAAGCACGACGAATGGCGTCCGGCTGAAAGACAAACACCAACAAAACCAAAAGACAACCTTAAACCGGAAGGCGATTTTGAGCAGCCCAAACATGATGAATGGCGTCCAGCTGAGCGTGTTACTCAAAAGAAACCAAAGGATAATTTGAAACCAGAAGGTGATTTTGAACAGCCAAAACACGATGAATGGCGTCCCGCAGAGCGCGTTACTCAAACGAGACCTAAAGATAATCTTAAACCTGAAGGAGAATTTGAGCAACCAAAGCACGACAAATGGCGTCCGGCTGAAAGACAAACGCCGACCAAACCAAAAGATAACCTTAAACCAGAAGGTGACTTTGAACAGCCAAAACACGATGAATGGCGTCCAGCCGAACGTGTTACTCAAAAGAAACCTAAAGATAATCTTAAACCAGAGGGAGAATTTGAACAACCGAAGCACGACGAATGGCGTCCTGCTGAAAGACAAATGCCTACAAAGCCTAAAGATAACTTAAAACCAGAAGGTGACTTCGAGCAGCCAAAACATGATAAGTGGCGACCAGCAGAGCGAGTCACCCAAAAGAAACCCAAGGATAACCTAAAACCTGAAGGTGAATTTGAACAGCCTAAGCATGAAGAATGGCGTCCAGCTGAAAGACCAGTTCAAAAGAAACCTCAAGATAACCTTAAGCCCGAAGGGGACTTCGAACAACCTAAACATGATAAATGGCGCCCAGCTGAGAGACAAACACCTACAAAACCAAAGGATAACTTGCGGCCTGAGGGTGAATTTGAGACTCCCAAACATGATGAATGGCGCCCCGCTGAACGGGTTACGCAAAAGAAACCTAAAGATAACCTTAAGCCCGAAGGCGAATTTGAACAGCCAAAACACGACGAATGGCGTCCTGCTGAACGAGTTACTCAAAAGAAACCTAAGGACAATCTTAAACCAGAGGGAGAATTTGAACAACCGAAGCATGACGAATGGCGTCCTGCTGAAAGACAAACGCCTACAAAGCCTAAAGATAACTTAAAACCAGAAGGCGACTTTGAACAGCCAAAACACGATGAATGGCGTCCAGCCGAACGTGTTACTCAAAAGAAACCTAAAGATAATCTTAAACCAGAGGGAGAATTTGAACAACCGAAGCACGACGAATGGCGTCCTGCTGAAAGACAAATGCCTACAAAGCCTAAAGATAACTTAAAACCAGAAGGTGACTTCGAGCAGCCAAAACATGATAAGTGGCGTCCAGCAGAGCGGGTTACCCAAAAGAAACCTAAGGATAACCTTAAACCTGAAGGTGAATTTGAACAGCCTAAGCATGAAGAATGGCGCCCGGCTGAAAGACCGGTTCAAAAGAAACCTCAAGATAACCTTAAGCCCGAAGGGGACTTCGAACAACCTAAACATGATAAATGGCGCCCAGCTGAGAGACAAACACCTACAAAACCAAAAGATAACTTGCGGCCTGAGGGTGAATTTGAGACCCCCAAACATGATGAATGGCGCCCCGCTGAACGAGTCACACAAAAGAAACCTAAAGATAATCTTAAGCCGGAAGGGGAATTTGAAAAACCGAAGCAGGATAAATGGCAACCAGCTGAAAGACAAACACCCAAAAAGCCACAAGATAATCTTAAACCAGAGGGTCAGTTTGAACGCCCTGAAAAACCAAAACATGTTGCCGGCGAAAGACCTGTTCAGAAGAAGCCAGAGGATAACTTGAAGCCAGAAGGAGATATGGAAGTTGTTAGGCGAACTGATTACACTGCAACTCGAGGAGATCGCGTTGATGTCGTTAAGCATGAAGATAATCTTAGAATGGAAGGAACTATAGATATTCATCGTTCAAGAGACGATTATAAGCGTACTGAGAAAACGGAAAAAGTTGTCATTCAGAGGCATGAAGATAACTTAAGAAGTGAAGGTGAGTTTATAGATCTTACAGTTCGAAACGACTACAGTGCTACTAAAGGTGAAAGGGCACCTGTTGTGAGACCACAGGATAATTTGAAACCTGATGGCAAATTTTATAGGCCTGAGGTTGTTCCTTCTCAACCAGCCGAGAAACGCAAACCATTTAAACAAGTTGATAATATTACTATTGAAAGAGACATTGATCTACGACAGAGACAAAAGATTGAACGACTCGATATCATCAGAAGGGAAGATAATCTAAAAATTGAAGGTGAATTTATAGACATGAAACAAAAAACAGATTATTCGATTGTCACTGGTGAACGGGCTGCTATTGTAAAACATGAAGATAATCTGAAAATGGAGGGTACAATGGAAAATATCCGATCATCTGACACGTATCGTGTTGTTAAAGGTCAAAGAGTCAAATTAACCCGCAGAGAAGATAATCTAAAAATTGAGGGAGTATTCGAAGACCATACTCGTAGAGATGATTATAAGGTAACTAAAGGTGAAAGATCGGCTATAGTGTATCACCGGGATAATTTGAAACCGGAAGGAGACTTTGAAAAAAGGCCAAGGGAAGAGCATGAACCTGGTGAAAAACGAACACCACTTAAACAACCAGATAATTTGAGACCTGAAGGTGATTTTGACAGACCTTCTAGACCAAAGTGGGAAACTTCAGAACGGCCGCACTTAATTAAAAACCAGGATAACCTACGGCCTGAAGGTGATTTTCCAAGCCATCCTAAAACTCAGTGGCAGCGAGGAGAAACACCAGAACAAGTTCGTCCTAAGGATAATTTGAAACCTGAAGGCGATTTTGATAGACCCTCGAGGTCGAAGTGGGAAACATCGGAAAGACCCGATCAAGTAAGACCTAAGGACAACTTACGTCCTGAAGGAGAGTTTACAGACAGGCCTAAGACTCAATGGCAACCTGGAGACACACCAAGTCAAGTTCGTCCTAAGGATAATTTGAAACCTGAAGGCAATTTTGATAGACCCACGAGGTCGAAGTGGGAACCATCGGAAAGACCCGATCAAGTAAGACCTAAGGACAACTTACGTCCTGAAGGAGAGTTTACAGACAGGCCTAAGACTCAATGGCAACCTGGAGAAACACCAAGTCAAGTTCACCCTAAGGATAATTTAAGACCTGAAGGTGATATGGACTCACGCTCTCCGAAAAAATGGGCTCCAGGCGAAACACCTGCACAAGTTCGGCCAAAAGATAACTTGAAACCAGAGGGTGATTTCGATAGACCTTCAAAAACGACGTGGACATCCGCAGATAGGCGTGAACAGGTAAGACCGAAGGACAACTTACGTCTCGAAGGCGACTTCACAGATAAACCCAAGACTCATTGGCAACCTGGAGACACACCTAGTCAAGTACGTCCGAAGGACAACCTCAAACCTGAAGGTGATATGGAATCACGTACCCCAACAAGATGGGCTCCAGGTGAAACACCAGCACAAGTTCGACCTAGAGATAACTTGAAACCAGAGGGTGATTTTGATCGACCTTCAAGACCAAAGTGGGCTTCTGCCGACAGACCCGAGCAAGTAAGGCCGAAGGACAACCTACGATCTGAAGGTGAATTTACTGACAGGCCTAAAACTCAGTGGCAACCGGGTGAAACACCAAATCAAGTTCGGCCTAGAGATAATTTACATCCGGAGGGTGATATGGTATCACGTATGCCATCTAAATGGGCTCCAGGAGAAACACCATCTCAAGTTCGTCCGAAAGATAATTTAAAAACGGAAGGCGATATTAACTACCCGTCAAGACCAAAATGGGAAACTGGAGATAGACGAAGCCCAGTTAAACCAAAGGATAATTTGCATCCTGAAGGTAATATGGATTCACGTACTCCCACAAAATGGGCACCAGGGGAAACGCCTGCGCAGGTTCGTCCAAAAGATAACTTAAAACCTGAAGGTGATTTTGAACGACCAGGGCCTCAAACATGGAGTCCCGCTGAAAAATCAGGCCCCATCAGACCAAAAGATAACCTATATACTAACGGGGATATAACAAAACATGATACTAGCAAAACAGAAACAAGTGAGACATCAAGAAGGACCGTAGAATCGAAGTCTGTTACTGGACATGATAATCGTGACATTAAATCTCAAACAATTACACATCACGACGCCCAAGTTCATCGCGATAATCAGTCCCATACATCTCATACGGAGACACACGTGAAGCAATCCCACACCACTACAGACCATACAACTTCAAAACATATCCAATCTGGTACACATGGCAAACATATTACTTCACAGGATGTTATTGATCATAGTGGGTCACAAAAACATATTGAAAGAGTTGCTCCACAAGACAGTGTCACTGACAGAAAAAAGGCGGTGGGTGTTACAGATCGTTCTGTGTCTCGAAGTAGCACAGACAAGACAATAGTTAACAAAAGTGACACCAAAAATATGAAGACCATCACTACCACCACTACAAAAACTATTAAACAAATATCCGAAAAGAAGCTTCGAGGAGGTAAGTGGGTGACTGTAACACGAAACGTTGAAGTGGATGTAAGCGATGATACGGGAAAATTCACTCCTCAGCAGTCTACTCCCAAGAGAGAGTTAGACGATCGTACAAACCGCACGCGACAAATCGGGGGAGACACAACACAAAGAACATTGTCATCCGATCATGTAACATCTTCAACGAATCAATCTAATCACACTACACAGGGATCAAAAGGAATCACTTTTGTTGATCAACAACATTCTCGATCAAACCAACAATATATTGACGATACTCAAAGAATACATTCGTCTCAACAATCCATTACGTCTTCATCCTCGAATCAAAATTTAACTTCCAATCAGCACCATACACAAAGAATTACAGGTGGTTCAAACATATCCCGGGATCACGTTGGTCAAAATGTTACAAAATCTACCCAACAATCAACTACTGACGGTCATATAATCAGGGGTGGTGATTCTACCCAAAGAATTGTATCGTCCGATTACTCTGGTAGACAATCAAATCAAGGCCAAGTAACAGAAAGCAACATTCAAAGAAATGTTAGCTCATCAACCCAAGTACATCAGGGAAGCCACTCGGAGCAACATATATCAAGATCAACTCAACACTCGACGAACAGAAATCAGTTAAGTGACAGTGTAACAAAGACCAGCATCGAATTCCAAAGAGCGATGCATGGCGGTGGGGGTAATGATCCACCGGCCTCCGCTATCGATAGCTCCTCACGTAGTGGTCATCATAAACGCACATCAGATTTGGTTTCTGATTCCTCGTCATCGAATTCAATTTTACACCGTAAAGGTGTTCATTCGAACACAGAAGCTCAACATTCGATTAGCTCTACAGCGGCTGCCCAGAGAAAGAGCATCGGTAATCTCTCTGAACGAGGTGAATACATTAGTAATTCTACGCACAGCACGGACAGAAAAAGCATAAGTTCTATGCATAGATCTACAAGAGACAACATGGGTGTTATTTCTCAGCATGAAACTTCGGATTCTCGCCGTAATCAAACAAGAAGAGATGGGCAGTCTACGCTAGCGGGTGAACGTCAGCCAGCACGAATTGTTAGAGATAATCTTAGAGTCGGTGGTGACTTTTATGGGCAATCAGAGGCTCGTTATGGAAGTTTTTCGCGCTCAGAACATGCACAGAAATCTGACCGTTCCGAACGAGTAGAGCGTGTAGAGCGGGTCACACGGCACGGAAATGCTTCGCAATTTGTCCTGGGTGACGGCAACACTAGCTACAAGCGTGAATTTACTTCTCATGTCCATGGAACTTGTCCAGCTACATTGATCGATTCTGGACGCACTCCTTTCAAACACACGCGCGATTCTCGTGAACATAAGTTTTACGCGACAAAAATAACACAGCAACAATAAAGATTTTTGCTGTTTCTTGAGCCGAGAAAAGGCTAAAAATATTTCATTCCTTATAACCTATATGGAGCTTATAATGTAATCCTGTTAATGTTATTTACCTTTTATAAACGCATGCTAACTACTAGTCTTAATATACGATTAACATGCCTTACCTATATGTATAATATGCATAATATAATTCTTAATTTGTTAATTTAACAAGTTTATATTTTATTTTGTCAAACATTGCCATGCAATAAACTTTTATATAATTAAAGAGTTGTTTTTTATTTACCATCCCTACTTAATTCTAGATGATATTTGAACACACACAATGCTAATGTGGACCACTGGTAATTTGTTTTGTCCAACTCGTCCCGTCATATTCTACGGCTTCTATTTCGTTTTCCCAGCAGTGGGATGATACAGGCTAACAGTAACATGAATTTGTTGTCACACGGTAGAGACACTTCAAGTTAATCTGCTCATATTATTTTATATTATGATCCCTGGGGGTTATTACACAACCTGGGAATTAGATGACTCTGGACCGGACTGAATGAATTCCTCTGGATTGTTTTTGTTACCCACATGAAATATTAATGTATACATACTACTTTACCATTTTTTTACCGATTACCGCTTCATTGGAAATGTTTTTGAAGTGAAAACTTCTTTAGGCGCGTTGGGCATTTTTGGGAAGGGACTAAACCATTGATTTCGCAACAGTGTGACGACACCACATTATTGTAAACGCGATTGTGCTCTTTATTTAGGTAAGATTACGGACCAATGTTCTATACAAGTATTTTTCTTCCACCAACGCGATCTTGTTCAAGTTTTCACTGCCGGTACTCCCAGAGTGGCAGTTTTTTTTTTTAAATAGTAATATCTACGTGTAGTATCATAGTAAAATCATGAGGTAAACGGCATTATTGCACAAGTAGATACGTTAATTGACTTAAGAGAGATTTTATGCCGTCTGTATCATTAAAACCGTAATAGTCAGGCAGTTGAAATATTCACAAAATATGTGTATCTACGGTCGCCCTCTATCATGGCAAATAATAATAAATAAAATAAAAAACTGGCCAAGTGCGTGTCGGACCACGCACAATGAAGGGTTCCGTAGATGGGATGAATTTATCCTAAGAACAAACTTAACATTTATTTTTAAAATATGTTCTCCCATACGGAATGTATGGGAGAACATCTTTTTTTCAACTGCAAATGTAAGTTGGTCGATTATTCCTCGTTAGTTGTACGAGCCTACTTAGCTGTGACAGTTTTCCTTTTTATTTCGTTATACAGGATGTTTGGCAGAACGTTGAACATACAAAAATGGTGTATAGGTGGGGTCATCTGCTACTTACTCAGCCCTAATTTATTTGGCACACAAGATAGATGAGAAAAAAAAATCTTCCAGTTTACGTGTAGGGGAGGTACACCAAAACGGTTTTAGTTTTTCGCGACCTGAGCCGCTAAAACAGACAGACGGACATGGCGAGATTAGGTATAAGGGTTCCTCCTTGTTGACTACGGAACCCCAAATAGAGAGGGTATCATAAAAGAACCTTGAAAAATGATTAAGCATTTTAAACTTTATGCTCAGACATAAGACTTGTAGGAATGCGCTAAACCTACTTTTATACGTCTATGATTACGAAATATTGTAGCAGTGTTTGTCTCCTACAGGACTACAGTCGGATCTTAAGGGTCAAAATCATAAACATGGGATCACGTTTTGGTTATTTATTTATAAATGTTTACATAACAATACCTACAAATTGTACATGGTTATTTAAAATTAGTTATATAATTTACGAAGTTTTCATATAAGCTAATTCTCTAAAATTAAGGAATAACTATTATTTGAGTGTATACGGATAGACTGCCTTACATCTATATGTTAAATACCATTGTACACTGAAGACATCCCGGACGTCAGCTTGTATGAGATTAGGATGGCTCTGGTGCAGTTCAAAAACAATAAGGTGATGACGGAATGAAGGCCGAAATGCTAAAAGCCAGCAGTAAACCCGTTCTTAAGGCCCTCCAGAAGCTGTTTGACTCCGTCATACTCGATGGCAAAACGCCACTTGCATGGAACAAAGGTGTGGTGATACTTTTCTTTAAGAAGGGCGACAACAACATCAATGGCGAGTACATCACTTAACTTCGGTTTGCCGACGATATAGTAGTCATGGCTGAGACTATGGAGGACTTCAGTACAATGCTCGATGACATCAGTAGAAGATAACAGACATAGCCCGAAGAACTTACAAACTTACGTGGCAGTGGGCAGGGCACATTACTCGCAGAACAGATGGCCGATGGGGCCGAAAGGATCTGGAGTGGCGACTGCGTATCGGAAGATGTAGCATTGGAAGGCCTCCCACAAGGTGGAGCAATGACCTTGCGTAAAGGCCGCAAGAATCGGCAGGATGCGAGAAGAACAGAACCGATCGAAGTGGCGATTCTTGGGGGAGGCCTATGTCCAGCAGTGGACGTCTTTCGGCTGAATTGAATGTACATGTAAAATACTACAATTTTGCAAAGATTAACAAAAACTAATTTTAAATTACCTCATATTTGAATACTTATAAATAAAATCTAATCAAAATAATGTAAATTTAGTAGAAACTAGTGTATTTTTATGCAAACATTGTTTAAAATACTTAAAAATTATTTAATCATTATCATAGTATACCTTTTCTTACCATGAGAAAAAGTTGATCATTGATCATTAAGCGATTGTTTCACTCGTCGTATTCTTTTGTATCTGTTTAGATCTCCGTCATAGTTTCGAGGGAGTGGTCCAAACGCATCATTCTCTTGGTAATGCGGGGCATTGAAGAAATTTTCACTAGCAGATTTCTTTTCATTTTCAAGCAATAAGGTAGACCGCTCTGGTTCGTCTTTCACGGTGTCCCTGGAGTTGTCTTCAGCAGTACGTCTGTTCCTCGCGTCACTGCCGTACATAAGATTATCATCGACGCCTTCCACACCAGATAGAACGCCATCAGTATCTGATCCGAGACTCATTGAGTCTTCACCTTCCAGGTTTTCATTTGGTGCTGCTTTTGACTTATCAACATTTGAGTTCTTAGCTTGTACTGATTGATCAACGTTGGCAGTTTCTTCTAAGCCTTTGTTACTATTTGCGAAGTTAGAAGTACGATCATAAAAGCCTTCATCATCGAACTCATTACCCTCATCGTTATCTTCATCCTCGTTTTCTGCTTTGTACGGGAAGTATCCAACTTTGGCATCAGGGAAAAGACCAGCTGATCTTTTTTTAATTACTTGGTCAGAATTTTTTCGCTTTACTCTAACTAATGGACCCGAGTAAGGCACCGAATCTTCATAGGCATTTGAATTTGGAAAAGATTCTTCTAATGATTTCATAGAATCGGATAATTCAGATTGCTTTTCCAAATCTGTCTCTCGCTTGTACTCTTTCCCATCTTCATGAAATTGTTGATCATCGTTCAATAATTTTGATGAACTTTCGTCCTGAGAATAGAAATATCCTTGGTCATTTGCATAATCCTGTCCATTTTGAAGATTCAAATCGTTGTCTATAGTTTTAGAATCATCAACGGACACACCGTCCAAATCGTCTAAATTTGTTTCTCTCTTTATTTCAGATTTTGATGAAACTTGTGGATTTGCAACAACTTTGCCTTGATCTTTGGGATCCAAATTTGATTCGAACGTGTTCAAACTATCCGCAGTTTTCTCAATACTTTCATCGTTGTGGTTTGTCAGTTCCATTTTATTTACAGAGCCCATACTTGTTTCCGCACTTTTTTGACTGGATAGTTCATTACCCTCAGTTGCCGGTTCTGGTTGCTTACTGATATCTGTACTCTCTGTGTTAGGTGAAGGTGAAGCTTCAGTATTTAATACAACAACCGGACTGCCACCATGAACTTTACTCAGATCAGATTGACAGTTTTCAATAAAATTATTTTCTTCAACAGCGCCCGCTTTCTTAGTTATTTCTCGTTTATTAATAAACCCATTGTCACTACTCGCATCAACGTCGTCGATAATTTTTTTTAAAAGCTCTCTTCTGTCATCGGTGAGTGAATTTAACAGCTGATTTAATTCAGTTTCAGAAAGTTTTTTAATGTGCCTTTTGATTGCAGATTCTTCATCTTCACTGTCTGTTTTGTCGTTGCTTTCTTTAGTGCCTTGGCCATTAGACACAGTTGGAGTTACAGCTAAGCTAGCTTCTTTTACATCACGTCTATCTCTCAAGTTGAAATGTGCACCACCATCATGACTTTTCTCCTCATTTACGTCTCTATTCTCAGCTTGCATTGTGTTGTAATATTGCTTAAAATATCGAGATTGTTCATTGGTATCAGAAGCTTCGTTATTATTATTTTCATTTTTATTTACTTTGCTTTCTTGGTCCCCATTTTTTTCAAACAACACATCGCCTTCTTCGTTTGACTGGCCTTCAAATTCAACAGTTCTTTTATTGATTTGATTTTCACCTTGGCCCTGGATCATACGATTTTCACCTTGGCCCTGGATCATACGATTTTCACCTTGGCCCTGGATCATACGATTGGATTTGTAAACATCACGATTGCTCAAGTGTTCTGTTGCTTCTTGTTGATCGTCGTTGGATTCAGTATATTTTTTTGACTGGCGAAGTCTTGAAGAAGAAAAAGGTTGAACTTGTTCTAGCACGGGATTATGTTCTCGTGTATCCCGGTACTTACTGCTTTTAAAATCTGAAAGCTGTCAAAATGAATTAGTCAATTTGAACATCGTGAACTTTCACCAAGAAAGGTTTCGTTAAGATAATTATCGAAATGATATATACATTTTCTGTTTTAGTTCGAGTGAGGCGGTCATCGGCCGAGTTGCGCTGCAAATATCTGCTTTCAGTTAGGTCCAGCATGCGCCTATTTTGCGGTACGTCTTCTTCTTGAACAGCAGGATCCTGAAATTAATTTAAATAAAATACTAGAGAATTGCGAAAATAAAAACATAACACGCCTGTATTCCTAGTAGGGTTCGGTAGAAGGAAGTGTCTAGTACAGCCACATTACGTCAGGTTTAGTTAATTCCCATGTACGTACGACCGAACATCATAACTAATATATAATATTATAAATGCGAAAGTGTGTTTGTTTGTTTGTTACGTTTTCACGCTAAAACGACTGAACAGATTTGGATTATATTTGTCACATGGGTAGACTGTTAGGACATAGGATACTTTTTACCCCGATATTCCGACGGGATCTAGACTTATGCGGGTGAGACCGCGGGGCGCAGCTTGTATTGCCATAAACCTTATAGAAGCGTAAATAAAGAGTAAGTAAAATTAATATTGAGTGTGTGAGAGAAGTGATATAAAATTTCATATTTATTAATCAACCACGCTATGATAGTAACATAGAATCTACGAATGACCCGCTCCTGCGGCACGTTCTTGGCCGCGGCAGGTACAAGATTGTTTTGTCTTTATCAGACTTACACTCCACAGAGGCGGAACGCAGTAAAAATTACCGGTTCCTTATGATTTATGAATGTTGAGCGCAGAAGAGCCGAATAAAAGGATTGGGTGTCAAGCTTAACTATGAGGTCATCGAACTTACTTGCTCAGCCAGGCGCGTGTCGTCATCGTCAGTCAAGAACTCTTCTGCCACGGGTTCATTCTCTTCATCTTCTGCCTCCTCAAGATCACTGTAAGGACAAAATGGTCATTGTCAAAATATTGTTTACTGTCTGCTGACGCTAACATGATTTATTTGATTTGCTGAGCCATGATTTTACCATTCTTGGGGTGGCCAAAAGCGGTAAAATCGTCGCCCGACTGACTACAATCATGTGATATCAATGCTATTAAAATGTTAGTTGCGATGAGAGTAATATATTATACTTACTCGATAGAGTTAAAGCTGTCGACATTATTATAAATGAACGAAACCAGCCGATTCATGGCCTCGTTATGAGCAACGTTTCGGGCCGCTAAGAACCTACTGAGAACAGGTTTTTAATCCTCAGGCATGATCTAAATCACTTGAGACTACCTACAATTTTATTTGAACTTTTTTCGATGTTATACCTACATAAAACTAATTCATTGGTTTTGGATAGCGGAATGAGCTCACGTATGTTTATAAATTCATTGTCGTTACGAAAGTTTTAGCCTAAGGTCTACATATAAAGAGGAATGTAAGAATGTTACCTATCATTATTATACTCTGCTGCCTGTTGCGGTCTGCTGATGATCTGCACTAGTAAACTCCCAAATATGATCAATACAAACCAAGAACGCATTCTTGCAAAATCACACAAAATTCACTTAGAAAATGTGATACAAGACCGCAAAATTTGAATACTGAATTTAATGATTGACGTTTGATTTTTTCCAGCCTGTAATAGAATTAAACCGAGGTGAATGAGGTTGAATTAATGTGGAGTGTGTCTATGCGATAATGATGCGTACATTTTCCAAAGTAGAATTACCTATCGTATGGTCCCCAGATCGGACCTATAAACCCTTATAACTTTTGAAACAGTGACAGACTAACTTAGAATAATTAGCGACAATTTTTTTGTTATCAAAATTAAAATCCCTGATGGTGGCCATGCCAGTGTGTCACACGAGAGACGAATCTCTTTAGTGTGTAGAGATCAAGAACTACGTGGCTTTTATTAATAGACTACGCAATAAGCTTGTTCATGGCGATGAACAAGCTTATTAACGCGCGCGCTTTTCTTAGCTAACGGTGGTTAGCGCTGGAAACTGGATGCTGGACTAGATCGAAGTGTTTATATTGGTCCAATGTCACTTGATTCCAGCGCTAGATTGAAATACTGGATCAATGTAAATCAGCCTTTACTACTCCTTCATGAAACTAAAATGTCAGTTGTGTAAAACTGTCAGTCAGTTGGTCACCAGGTCTGTATCAGGGAGGCAATTAATTAAGTCTTGAAAAACAAGTGAAAATTATTATTGCAAGTCAAATAAATAAATACGGTGAGGTAGCCACGAAAAATAAACAAATCCTTACAACAACTTTATTTTTTAAATGAGACCGTTTCATCTCTATCACACTTATGTACATTTGGTTTAAATAAAACAAACCTTTGAAACATTTTACCGCAAAATCTTCATTAAGTTTGTGCATATTTGAGAAAAAACATATGTCCTATAGTTAAATGTCGTATGAATTCATAGATTTACGAATTGTAGAAATACTCGATCACACAGATTGGTGTCTCGTTGCTTTCAAGGGCATCGAAAGCTTTCTCATAACTGCACATACATTATCCTATTACTATTTATAACTTAACTCCAAAATGCAAAAGGTAAAAAAATCCAACAGGTTTTATAACTATGAGTACTTTTCAAATGCGACGTGTGAGCAGACGCGACAGGCCCCGCCCTCCGCGTGCTGTACACGTCACATCATCACGCACAGTCGCAACAGAACATTCACAATTTTGACTTTGTACTTTTCGAATTGATAATAAAACAATATGAACATAATAGTATTCAAATAACAGTGTCATGACGTGGTCGAAACATTCCAACACATACAACATATTGCACCTGACTCAGACTCAAAATCAAACCCGACCGAAATTCGTTAATCTTCTGCAATTGGCAGACACTAGCTTACATAACATGTACATAATGATCTAAATTTAGAAAACACTATTTAAACTTTAATAAGAAAAAAGAAACTTACTTTAACGTCAGATTAGGCTTCACAATGAATTATGTTGTGCTTTTTTACTTTATCACAATTATCGTACATTAACTATTTATACAGTACAAGTATATCATCTGTCATACAGTACATACCCCTATGGCGGAATTTTAAATAAAACTTTAAAACCATAACAACACGAACATTCGTAATTCTGCGTACACTGTACACAACACAAAGAAATACAATACATATGTTGCAATAGATATGACTTTTGTAAACGAGCAGATATCAAATAGCCGCGGGAACCCCACACGTCCCCACTTCGGTTCTTTCTACATTACAATAAATCATTGTATTCAAATTGCCTCATAATTGTAATGGAATGAAATCTGTACATTTATAATCAGTTGAATTGTATGAAATCTGTTAAAACTTCCTGAACATAATTTGATGACTAGACTCTTAAAACATAATATAATGAGCATTTACAAAACAGAAAAACACAAATGTCTACTTGTATGTCAGTGCACTCGTAGTATTAACCGCACGGTCGTATTAAAAATAATTTCTATGTCATACATTTATTACAAAAACTATAGAATTATAAATTCACATAACATTACAAGAGAGAAAACATACACATGGTTAATGTTACGAGTGCAATGTATATTTAACAACTAAATATATCAAAACTTAATAACTATTTAAAGTTTAACTTCAGATAGTTACTGTTCTAGAAACAGAGAACAAGGATATGATCTAGCATCGAGTATCTGTCGGAAACAATCTAAGTATCGCCACAGATAAAAACAGATGGTTAACTCTGCAAAAATGTTTAAATAAAAAGCAACTCTTGTTACGACATAATAAAGTGCAATTTAGGTCGCGCGCACAACGCTAATTACCTACAGTTATATTCACCTAGAAGTTGCCTGTCTTTCTATCGCGTAACTTTTAGATCTTCTGACTACGTTACACTCACTAAATTGGCCCAACAAGTCGAGTCCGCCGCGTACTTGTAGCTTAATACCTAAAATAAAAAGTGAACCATCTGTATTAATCTGTGGTATAGCAAACGAAATGTAACAAGCAGTCACAGGAAGTCGCTGGCTAGTTCAACTGCGGGCTATTTACATTACCTCGGTTTAAATGTTGTCTTTATGACCGCCAGCGATATGTCATAGTGGAAACAAGTTTATACGTAAAGACTAGCTTCATCCCCAATTCCGACAGCACCCTTAGCATGACGGAATAGAAACGGGTTTTGTCGACGGAAGAATAGACAAAATGACAGATTGAGATTGTTTATCTGTCATTTTGTCTATTCTTTCGTCGACAAAACCCGTTTCTACGGTGGTCATGCTACGCGTGCTGGAAGAATAAAATTGTTTCTTCACAGCGGTTTATTGTCTAGAATGTCTATCCTTCTCTTTCTAAATGAATCATCTAGAAAGTGACGTAGATAAAAAGAGAAAATACCGTTGTAAAGTAGCAATGTTTCCTCTTCACGTAGGTGTTGAGTGCCGCTACCCTTTACCTATACACATTTAGATCAAAGTTTACTTAAAAAAATAAAAAATCGAACTACATAATCGATGTATACAAATTCGAGCCGCGCAACCATACATACGCACATACATAGATATGTTTGCGACAAAAGCTTATTAAAAACCTCATAAACAGCATCCCTCTTATTTACAATGGCCAAGTGTTACACTAAACAACTATATCCAGAAAGGAATTGGGACAATGTACACATGCTACATAACGTAGAAAAGGTCGTGCATACCCAGTGTATACACCTGTTTGTGGAACGAGAAATGTCAACCATCCGCTCATCTGCAGGGTAAGTTTAAAATTCAGTCAATGCTTGAGCAATCGCTGAATGACAATATTATGTCTAAGAGAATTATACGGTGCTTTGAAGTACAAGTTTAAAAACCAGTAAGTTAACAATTCGTTAACGACGCAACCAAGGACTCGTAGTTATACTAGCATGCAACATTAGCGATTTAAATGCAATTTCATCGAAGTGAACACTTTTAGTTTTTTATGTACAAAGAAATCACTGCCAAGAATTTGACATGAACAGTTATAATAAAAAACTCGATTAGATACGAATCAATCTTCTAATGATATTCGAGTTATAGAGAATATTTACAATACTAATTAGAATAATCACGTCGGGCCGCACAGGAATCGTCAAGTCGAACGCGATCGTCACTAACTACTTACCTACCCCTTCGAAATTGAAACATGAGTAAAACGCTTAACCACAATGAACACTTGGATCCTTGGCGGAATGTGCACAAGCTTGCGTGTAGCCGGGTGTACTACAAGCGGTCGAGCCGGAACTCGTGCTCCACGGCCGAGTCGGGCACCAGCGACGTGGGGTCCTCCAGCAGGTTCAGGTCGTCCAGGTCCAGCCCCGCGCGCAGCTGCGCCTCCTCGCCGCCGAACATGCCCGCGTCCAGCTCGCCCGAGTAATCTGACAACAATGTTCACGCGTTATTCTTCTGTTTGTGGCGTAGACATGGTATAGCAATTATAGAGGAGAAACTAAATAATATTAATAAGACGGCGAGTGCCAAAAACGACTAGAAAATATAGAAAAACAATACTATAGTCAAGGTTAGTTAGTTGGAGTTCTGAACGCCGTGCCGCCAGTGTCCACTATGGGAGCATGTAATGTGCCGACAGCCGATATTTTTAATCTCGGCTGCCCGCAGTAATGTCATGCCGGTTCTCAATGGCGTTATTTTTTGGAACGGACGCCGGCAGCGGAGGCACTCCCTTAAATTAAGTTAAATTTGTTCAAATTATGTTTGAGGTAAAATGGTTCATTTTTACCATAATTATGTTAATTTCAAAAAATGTTGCGTTCGTTACACCGCTATTTATTTTTGTCTATACTATCCTCACGCCTCACGGTAGTTTATAACACCATTAGCAAATTTCTTGAGATTTTTATTCGAAAAATAAAATAGTCCACCAAAAGGTTTAAAACAGTTTTACCATTTGGGAATAATCTCAAAAATAGCTCATTGCTTGTTAGTTACATGTCTATAGTAATTACACACCAAATTTGATTCGATGCAATCAGTTTCAGGTTTACTGCACTAAAGTAGAAATTTTAAGACTAAAAAAAAAAAACAACTTCTAAACTACTGATTTTCGCGGAACATAATTTGCGTTTAGATGAATCACTGGGATGTCATAGACACAAAAAAAAATTTGAACCGCTATAAATGGGCCACGCTGTACATATTATGCGGCAAAGCGCGCGAGCCCTGCGGTCGACACGCCACCACACGGATTGATGGTGTACTAATTATAACTACATTAATTATTACCGTTTTCCTATTGGTTAGATCATTTAAGACGAAAGCGTCAGGGTAGCCCGCGAGATTCAAATTTAAAATAAAATACAAATTGCAAAAACGTAAGGAAAATTGAATTTCGCAGAGGTAGCGCATCTTAAGTATTATTTGTAATATCCACTTACTATTTAGAATTTTAGCAGTAATGTCTGAACAAGTTTCATCATGATTATGAGATACACTGAACTATCATCTAAAGTTACACTTGAATAACTCACCAAGCGCTACAGTGCCATAAAAATAAGTGTTTTTTTTCTCATTTGAGTTGGTTCGGAAAGCGAAATTTTTTTTTTTTTAATGCTTTCTTTTTACCGAGAGTAAAATTTTCAGGGCTCGCATAAAGGATGTAAAAAAGCCATTACAAAGCCGTCATCTACGCATTCTGTCTTAGAATATATAATATAACACTGGAGAAGCCATAAGCGCGATATTCCGAACTAAAAGTCTGTGACTTTTGGCGGGGGACGCGGTAGCTTCTACGAAAAAGAACAATAGCTATTGTTTTTTTCGAGCCTGGAAAGAGAAGTCCGTACCATTTTTTTATCGATATCGTTTATCATTCGGAATTTAATTCATTATAAAATTCAGCAGGTACATAGCACCTACTGATTTTTAAAATGAATCAATATGGAGTATATAAGGCGAATACAAAATTTTAGAGGGTTCCTTTTTTTGTAATGTACGCAGCCGCCATATTGGATTTACCTTTTGTCCTCACTATCGATTTTAGCACCCTCAAAAATTAGGAAATCGACAGACATGATGAAAAAAAAAATATAATTTTCGCAGCCGCCATATTGAATTTTCATATTGACCTCATGATCGACTTTAGTACCCTTGACAACTATCTCTCTCGAATTAGAAGAAGATAGTCGTAAGTATGAACGCTTTTTCGCGTGACGATTTCTGCCAGTTTACTCCTACCGCAAGCCGCGTTAAAGAACTTCGTTCGTTAAGAAATTATCGATATGTCAATTTTGTTTTCATACATGAACCCAACCCTACGTAGTCTCGTTAACATTTTTGCTAGAAGAGATAATCGCATGTCAAGTGCATGTCAATTTTGCTGATTTGGCGTACATTTTCGTAATGTTAAAAAATATATTTTGATCTTATGAACATAAAAACGAGGTGTAGTTAGACAAGACGTCACAAAAGCAATGCGAGAAAAATACTCGATTCATGATTTTTTTATGTTGAATCATGGTTGAATTGAATGAAAAGTATTTAAAGTTAAGTAATATATATTTAAAACTTGTTTTCGTAAAAGAAACGTCAAAAAAGTTGGAATTTTGACTTCCAAGGATCACCAGATATACCTGGACCATAGACCAGTAAAAAAAAAAAACCGGCCACGTGCGTGTCGGCCCATGCACAATAAAGGGTTCCGTAGTTGGGATGAAATTATCCCAAGAACAAACTTAACATCGTAGTTGAAAATATTATAAATAAATAAGAAATATTATTCTCCCATACATTCCAACTGTAAATGTAAGTTGGTCGATTGATAACTGTGATATTTTTCCTTTTGACTTCGTTTTACAGGTTGGATTTATGAGATGGGGAAGTAAGGACAGGTACCTTTACCGTTGTAGCTACAAGAAAACGGTCTTAGGAGACTGACCTTAACTTTTTGATCTGTAATTAAATATTTTGAAAAAAAATAATATACTGCAATTAGCATCATACAAAAATGTGTTAGCAAGAAAACAGGTAGTAGTTTTCAAAAAAACTTTTATTGATGCCAATCGATTCTGTTTCTTGATTTTTCTCAATTACTGGGTTGTGGAATCGATCCCGTTTTTATAGGGATCAGAAAGGGCCACCTAAGGTTTGGATACTAGAAAAATCAGAAGTCGCAAAAAAACTTCGAAAAAAGACTCCAACTTACTATTTTACGATGACAGACTGGCCGAAAATAAACTAAAACAGATTGAACTTCAAATTTCGAACGAATACGCGTCATAATTTTATTTACTTTGAAAACCAAATTTAGAAAGTTTATCGGCGTGATTAATATGTATACCCAACAGCCTCTGTAAAGTTATTTTTTCTAAGCCGCGGACAGACAGACAGACGGACATGGTGAACTATTAGGGTTCGTTGTTGACTACGGAACTCTAAAAAAGATCATAATAACGGGAAGAACAAATGACTTTCGGCTTCGTTAAGGTTATTTTTACACCCGTTATTTCCCTGATAATTGAGTACAGCAGCTGTGTTCTGGCGGGCCGGTAGCGATACGGTGCGCGTACCTGTGAGCACGATGTCGGGTATGCTGGCGGGCGTGGCGGGCGTGGGCGGCGCGGACGGCGACGCGAGCGGCTGCAGCGCCGCGAACCCGCCGCCGCCCGCGACGGGGTCGCGCGCGTTCCGTCGCCCGCAGTTCATGCCACTCACTCCGCTCCCGCTCCCGCAACTCGTCTGCGTCGACTGCACAAAATAAAAGCATACTCCTATCATTACAGAAGACCTTTCCCAATTCCCGTAATTTAAAACGTTCAAAATCTAGTTGCAATCTCATCTCAGCGACAATCAATATCAAAAACTTGTCAGAAATTTAGGAAAATTAAATAGGTCATTTTGACAGATTGAGACTGAGATCAGACTGCGAACATTCTTAAAATAACGGAAATTGCCCCGCAGATTTGTTTGGTTCTGTAATGTAACAAAAAATGAAGGGACGTGTCAAAAATTCAATAAAAGTGAAAATAGGCAACTCACCTGGGGATATGATAATGACGAATTATTCGTCGTCTGCGGTGAGTGCGGTGACCCGTGGTTGAGATACGTTGTGTTGTAACTCGACACCGGGTTGTCCAGCTGTCGACACAAGTAAACACATCACTATTCTATCCCAAAGACAACGCAACGACTGGCAAGCGAGAGAAAACAACGAGAAAACGCAGCAAATTCTGAAAATAAAAACACATGACGTCACTAACACTACCGCAATATCAGAGTCATGGTAACGTTAGGTACAATGTCTAATGAGGTTGTAAAAACGGAAGCGATACAGCCACTGAACAACGTTTGAAAATAAAACACTGACTGTATTACAAATAAGGACTGTCAAAATAATAACTAGTTAAAATTATGTACTTACTAATGCAATCACAAGCATAATGGTTATGATTTGTGAATTTAAGCATAATAAAAGTTTCTTAGCCAACTTATTTGGTTGTTTTAAAACTAATTTTCATAGGCACAGCATTATGCTTATGAATGAATTTGGCCCGACTAAAGAGTGCGATAATCATGCTCATGACAATACGAAATTATTTGTAACTTCTGAATCAATAATAATATTGTTACATTAGTGTACGCAACCAAATTCAACTAAGACTATCAAAAGAAAATTCCAGTAATAGACTAGGTTCGTTTCTTACAATGTTCTACTGTTTACTTGCAAAATATTAAGTTGCCGAGCATGCCTAAGTTGATACATCGTTACTCTTTGGAAAAAAAATGCAAATTAAAGGTATATGTCTTAATAGTACTATTTTGTTAGGCCTTTGGGTTGTTTCAAGATAATTTTGACAATTTAAATAATAAATGAGAGAATAGTACTATTTAAGACTTCACTACAGGAAATGAACACTTCTTCATGATTCATAATATTATTACAAAAATATAATAAGTTTAACTAGTCTAAGTGAACTTAAAAGTCACAGCAATAAGAGATGCAAAATATACTTAATTGTTCATTTCCCCTAGAAAGGACGTCGCGATAATAAAATGAAACGTGAAAAGAGCTCCAGCGTTTATTGTAAAGGCTAACTTGTAAAGGTACGTGCGCTAATAATAATAATAATCTGTGGAAATTAGTGTTACGACACGTAATAATAACTCAATATTGAATCTGTGAGAGGTGGACGATTTCACCGCTTTTCACATAATTCGGAATGTATTTACAAGGCTCAAACAAAGGCGTTATTAATACTGCGGACAAGGAGACGCTTCGATCGCTTTATTTGGTTCTTTTCTTTAAAAGTTTGTTTTAACGGGAAACTTACACGAGACACTACAATTATAAAAAAAATATTACACTTGTATGTAATCTGCGGTGCAATCGCGCACCCATCACATGGTAACGTCACTATAAATGCGTGAGGGGGGAGTGTCGTACATTTTCCGCCACTTGGACGTGCGCGGTCCAGCCTGACTCCACGAGGCTCTGCACCAGCTGCGCCCAATCCTTGGCCAACATCCACCAATATTACACATATTACACACTAGCACACTTATGTTTAGTTAAAGTCTGTCAAATATACATAAACAAGAAACCTAGAGTACATTTTCAATTCAATTTCCGATAATACATATTCATTCTGAAATAAATTAAATGTATACGTGAGTAAGGTTTATATTTGTTTAAGTTTCTATATTCATGTTTGATTAAATTGTATCGTACCTAAAGGCGATAGAACTTATGGACCAGTTAATTTTGATAGTTGAGTTGAGCAAAAAACGTACATTTGCATCGTGTCGTAAATAAAACCAGTCTTAATGATGCGTCATGGAATGCATTACATAAGGAAATATTTTTAAGTATATTAACCTATTATCATATACCTCTATAGCAAATATTTGCAAACATATCATAAACTATATCTCAATTTTAGGTTCCTCACTTGGAATGTAGATAAACCAGTTTTAATATTTACTTCTATTTGATAAACAAACGGAAATACTTTGCTAACATCTGGACTAAATAACTTCAATATAAATGCAGATGGAAGTCTCACAACGTGGCAGCTGCATCTATAGTTTTGTATGCCTACAAGATAATGATATATTTATATTAACATTTGACAGACAGTAACTTTACCGTTGCTATTGTTATCTCAGCGACAGGTCAAGTACATGGGACTAGTTTCTCTGCGCAGTAAATATTTATGCATTTACTTATATAAAACCAGTCTCACATACCTGTATATATATTTCAGTATATAAATATTGTATTGTTTATATTCTCTATGTGCTATGGCTTTAACTTGATGTCTGATGATGTGCAGCTTTGTCATAATGTGCGTTTTAAATACTTTATTCCTTTTCAATATGTGCCAAAATTAGTATCTAGTCTCAATTCACCTTTTTGTAATATCTTTAACTACTTTTAAGTACATTTTTGATGATAAGACATATATATCAGTGTGTTTAAACATAACATTTCAATTGATTATTCTTTTATTACTTACAATTCCTTGCTGTTCCATTGAAGCATAAGTATAAATAAATTAATATTATTGTTATTTTTAAAGTTACGTTGTTTACGTAACAATGTCGAGTTACGACCAGTTTTACTATCGAGTAATGTTATTTAGAATTTTCTGTATTCATCTCATTTAAATATGCACCTGAAAAAATTTGCGAATGACGCAAGTCTACTGCCTGCATAATGTTTCAGTAAATAAACTGTTTTAAAACGAGGTTTTTTTTTAGTTACAAACAAATAACTTAGTTACAAAGGTGTCATCTGATATAATAAAGAATTGACTTATTTAACTTCATCCGGTTAGACGGTTCATGACATCGCCTGCATCCAGCAGCAGATTGATTTTGACTAATTTAACTTCACGGCTTGTCTTTTCAATATTGAGTGTTTTATAAAAATTGTTTTATAACAATTTTTGGCATGCAACTATGTATTTACTTGCTTTTTTACAAACAGTTTTAATGTGATGAAATAAAACAAAAAAATAAAAATTCAAATAAAATTGTTGTGTTTATGATTATTTTAATTTCATAATAACTTTGAAATTTCATTATTTATTGACTGTAATTTTGGTGAAACTAAATTTTGTTATGTTTTTATTTTACTAATATTTTATTAATTCATTACATTTAGGCTAGGAGCGAATAAGCGAATCCTTTGTTTTCATTCACAGCTACATTTCCTTTGTACTTATAAAACAGCAGCTACGGTCAAGGTCGACAGATTATCGTAACGTATGGCATGTCACGCATATAATTTATAATGGAATTAATAGTAGCCAGCGCTAAATAATTGATTCATTCCTAGCTTAACTGTTCAAGTATGTCCTTGAGCATTAATATTCAATACGTCATGTATGGACGGAAACTAGTTTGATTTACGTTCAACATTTGTGTAAGAATAAACATATATTTTTGTTTGTGTGCTTAACTTACCATTGTGATTTGCTCGAAGGGTTGTAAAAGCGCTTGATGTAGGTTGTTGTAGTCTGTTTGTGGTGATTCCACTGGACTGCCCGGACTGTGCACCATCTGAAATTTTTGCACATCAATAACTATAACAAAGGACCAAAAATCGGCAAATTGAAAAATCATAACAGCAAACTTAAGATTTGGCAGGATATTTAATTTACCGATTTTCTGGCGATAAATCAGTAACGTGGGCGTAAAGAATTTAAACTAGTTTTAATACCGTAGGTTCATTCACCCTAGAATTTAAAACTGAGAATGACAAGTTTCTTTTATCAAGATTTAAGAAGAGTTTTTAAATTTCAATTTAAAGTTATTCATGAGACTACTAAATATAAATAAGCAGTTATTTCATACCGTAGGTGAAGGTATGTTAATGTTCGACGTTGAGGAATATTGCGAGGGCGGACTACAGTGCGTTTGGTAGCCGGAGGGTATCCACCCGTGATCCAGAGGCGACATGTTCTGCAACCAGTCGAAAAAAGAACGTTACACGTGACATCATTCCACAATCCAGGTTAACATTTACGCGCGACAAAGTTTTATCGTCGCATTATCTCGCACCGAAACGAGACGGCGCGAGACATTACGGGGACAAAATCTAATCGTACGCTCATTTTAACCCATCGTGGCGAGTCTTGAAAACAGTGTGACCAGTGTTAAAGTTAAAGCAACTTTAAAATGCTCCATTAAATTGTATACAGGGTGGATTTTGAGATGAGGCAGTAAGGGCAGGTACCTTAACTGTTGTAGCTACAGGAAAACATTCTTAGGACACTGTCCTTAACTTTTGGAGTGATTGGTAACTGCATTCAGAGATTTTGGAAAAATTTACCAGTCAGCTAGAAAAACGTCGATTCTCGCATTTTATTTTAATACAATTCAAAGGGCCAATCGTTGTAGTAGCGTATAAAGATTAAAAGACACTCCTGGACCAACTGAAGTTAGAGTAGTAGGAAAGCCAGAAATCGCAAAAAAACTATTCCATGCATTTCGTAAGGAATGAACGTGAATAAATTAAATAATATTCAAAAGGCAGCTTGAATTGACAGTTTTATACTTAACTTTCATTATAGACATACTGTCTGTTATAATTACGCCATATACGCAATCTAACAATCCTTCTTTGAGGTAAATATAAAATAAAAATCCGGAATTTCACATTTATTAATTCCGTCAATAAGATAATTTTCTTCTCATATGTAATAGCATACGTTGTAAAAGATCGTGGAGAAGATGATATTGATCAGCTTTTTGTGATGTGTAGCTTTTCTAGTATTCTCAACTCAGTTGCTCTGCAAGAGTCTTTTAATTATAATACGAAACTGCATCGATTGGCATCATAAAAATATAACGTGAGAATTGACTTTCTTTTAACTGACTAGACCTTTTTTTTTAAGTCTGTGAATGTAGTTAGCAATCACTCCAAAAGTTAAGGACAATCTCTTAAGAACATTTTCTTGTAGCTACAACGGTTAAGGTACTAACCCTTACTGCTTCATCTCATAAATTCACCCTATATCTGTACTGGCAGATTGGTATCAACTTTAAATATTTTCTCTTCAATTTCTAGTTTCGAAATAATGTAAAACTAAAACAAACTAATGCTGCTATTTATTTACATACTTTATGTTTTATAAATTAGAGTATACATTCCGTTAAACTTTCGTCACAACAAAATTCTAGAATAACTTTATCTCGCTTCGATTTCTGAATGGCTGCGATTTCTTAATAACAAGAACCTGTATTATAAATTGTTAATGAGTCAAGAAATTTAATCGATCAGGTTCAATGACCTTGTCCTATTTTTTTTATGAATATTTTTATTGATACCATCCACTGCCATTACGATGTTTGCAATAAAGTTAATAATAAAACAGCATCACTCTGCTTTTAGCCAGAAGCCAATTTGTACATGCAGTTATATCTGAATTAATTGTAGAAGCCATAGACATAGAGAATGGGCAAGCGTCCCGTATTCAATTGTGCAGTGAATACAGACCGAAAAGTACGAGAGAGACAAAGCGAATATGCGACCAGTAGTTGTCTCTTTATAGAATTCTGATTCGTCTAATGTTTTGACTTTAATGGTGTACAATACTGGGTGGATTTTTGAGACGGGGCAGTAAGGGCAGGTACCTTAACCGTTGTAGCTACAGGAAATCGGTCTTAGGAGACTGTCCTTAACTTTATGAGACATTTTGATAAAATTGTACAGTCAGCAAGAAAATGGACAGTTTTCACAAAAACTTTTGTTGATGCCAATGGATCCTGTTTCTTATAAGGATCAAAAAACGCTATCGGACTAACTGAGGTTTGATTACTAGAAAAAAACGGAAAAACTTTTCCATACATTTCGTAGGAACTGAGACGTACTTTTTTACGATGGATAAACTGGCTGAAAATCAACAAAAACGATTACTCGCTGTTACTGTCCCATCTCAAAAATCCACCCTGTATATACTTTTTGCTAATGAATAATAATTTACTACTTGTAAAATATCAGTATAAATCTTTGAAATTTAACCGATAATAATTAGTTAAATAAAGCTATCAAGATTTAGTTCGCCTTAAAAAACAAAATAAATTTTCTATTATAAAAACAATTGGAATAAAAAAAAGGTTTCATTATTTTAAATTTAACTTGTCTCAATTTCTCTGAAGAAAAAGATTATTTGTAGTAAAGTTTAGACTGATTTAATAAATTCTTTTGTCTAAAATATTTTTAATTTAGCTATTTTTTTTTTAAATAGGTTTGATTATATAAATTATGAATGAGTCCTTATCTTCAAAAGAAATAAAGACTTCCTGATCCTGAACTGATGGGGATTTGTGAACTTTTTTCCACAAATCCCCATTATGAGCTCTATGAGACGTCAATGAGGAATCCCAATTGATGGGGAATGTCAATGGAGATTAGTGGAATAACCCCACACAGTCGCTGTGTCTTTCTAGAGAGTGGTCACTTGTGAAGCTAACGCTCGGTCCATTCTCTATGGCTATGGTAGAAGCTAATATAAAATTAATTATGAAATGAACAGTTTTGTATATTTGTCAAAATGATCTTCCAGCAGCATGTGGTTGATTCTTTAAATGAGATATATTTTATACAAAATAAAAAACCAAGTGGTATCCTATCCTCGGAAATTCAAAGAAAGAACCACATTTTTCTTTGACACAAACCAGATAACAATTTTATAAAACTATTAAAATAAATGCTGTAAAATATATACAAGTAATCATGCCAATTTTGATAGTATGTTTAAATTTTTGTAATTGCAAGCTTACGTAAAACAACAGCTTGTGTCTTATAATATGATTTTTACGGTGATAAATAAATCAAATTTTAGTTATGCAGTATGTCATAATTCAAATGTTATTTAGGTAGTTAGTCATAACTGTTAAAATGTTCTAGAGATTTAAGGATTATGTCATGCACTTAAATAAATAATTAGTTGAAGCAAATAATATAAGTTGGGATTGTCACTCATTTGTCGTGTTTTGCTAAAAATTAATGTCAATGGAACTTCAGCTGCTGTTACACGTGGTAGCCTCGACTTATTACCTCTGTATTTGACCTCATGCTAGCTGAAGTACCAATGACATGAGTGACGACTTTTATTTGTATAAAATATTTATTTATGTTTAACTATTCCACTAATCACTTTTTAAAACGCGAATCGCACGGGTGACTTTATTTTACTCAATACATAAACAAGTTTTAAGAATCATTTAAATAAATAACATGATAAAATTGCTGAATCGTCCTATAAATAAAGATACCAATAAAAAATATGTACCTATAGATGCATCGGAAATATATATTTCGATGAGAGGATACGAATTGGTGTCATTTAGTGCGGAGGTGCCGAAATAAGCAATATATATTGCTTCGAAAATGTAGTTAGTGTATAAGCATGGTTAGCTGAAAAACAGTAACGTCGATTCATGCACGAAGCACCAATGTGATGAATGAAAAAGACGAAATATAGAATGAATGTCAAAGACATGGATATAAAATAGGATATTAGCGAGCCCCAGCTCTGTTATACAGCTTGCATCAGAAATGCATGGTCATATTTCTGGGTGATATTCTATGACTGATAGAGTCGCGCCCACATCAAAATATACTATACTGTTTTTTGTTGTTTTGCTGCAAAAGTCATATCGATAATTTTAAGATCAAAACAAAAGTGTATCATCACTTACTCAATTGCCAAAAGAGCAAAAACCTTTTCTACCTACCTTCTCGAGAACAGTGAGAGATCATAATCAGCTTATACTGTTCCCACTGCTGGGACACAGGCCTCCTCTCGGTGAGAGGGAGTGGGCCGTAAACCACCACGCGGGCCCAGTGCGGGTTGGTAGATGTCACATGTGTTCGAATTTTTTGGTTCTAGGACATGCCGGTTTCCTCACGATGTTTTCCTTCACCGTTTTGAGAGCAGTGGTGATGAAATTAAATACACAAAGTGAAGCGCCTGCCTGGATTCGAACCCACGACTTACAACTCATAAGTCGGGGCCGTTACCACTGGGCCACCACAACTCAGTGAGAGATAATCTATTGATATTCTAATTTTCTGTAGATATTCTTTGGCATTTATTTATTATTGAGAGATTTTTTTTTTGTTTTTAATACGGAACTATTTGAATATAGAAAGCAGAAATGAGGTCTGTAGAATCGGGACATAAGTGGGCGTTCACGAAGAAAAGATCTCACTCACTTGGCCAAAGTAAGCGAGACAGAATAAGTGTACAGTTCAACGTCCTGATCAGCTGATTGGTTTAAGGGTTGTTCGGAACATCACTTAGTCTAGATATCGCTGTTTTTGTCGATAGAAAAGAAAAAATCATATTTCCGTAAAAAGAATAAACCTTGACTAAAGTCCTCACGTATTGAATATTTATTTAATTCTCATCACCTACAAATATGACCACACATTTCTGATATACGCTGTAGATAATCAAAAATATTGGCACCAACAACAGACAGCGTTTCAAAGCATTCAAGCGACCGCCTGTAAAGAATGAGCGGGAGTAAAATTTAAGAGGAGGTTAAAAAAGAAAACGAACCTTATTATGATGAAGATAATTATTTGTGTTTGGTACAGATAAGTGATTCTGAAATAAACAAAAAATGATTTGTGTAGAAAGCAAATAAACACAAACATAACAAAAACAACAAAAATGTTAAAGTTCGTATCTGAAGTGAGTGCTCAATGGTGAGGCACATGTATACGTTCTCCAAGCCAGTGTTAGAGCTACTGTACACTGTACGTCTACCTATTAGTTGATTACAAATGATGATTCACTATAAGTTCATTACTTATCAAGTAGCCATCTACATTATGCATCGCTACTTCCATTCGGGTAAGGGAACTGCACGCCATTTTCGACATACAATACTGGTAGGTTAGACCGACGAATAAATTCTTGCATATTAATGTCCGATCAATCGATACTGCAATCGTTTTTTTAATAGAGTAATGTAAATTGATTATTGTGATTTTCGCGATGTAGACGTAAATTGTGAGTCATACGGTCAGACGTAACAATATAAGAGAAGTCAATACGATTCAAAATATAAGTTTATTTTGCGAATTAACCTAACGCGGTTTATAGTTATTACTAAATAAAATTATTTTTATTTGAACATGCAAATCTGCATCTGAAATTATACTGCCACTATTTAATCTATAAATGCTAATAACACTATAATGGAATGGCAACTAGTTTCTAATGCAAAAATAAGCGTCCTTACGACCAGAAAACGTGGTCGATACAGTTTTAAAGAAAACCCGATCGGATATTCGTAGACAGTCGGAATGCTTCGACAGGCGTATGCTGGGGTGACCGACCTGTGCGTCGTAGAGCGGCGCGTGGTCCCGCTGGAGCGGCGGCGGCACCGTGGCGCCCACGGGCGAGCCGGACGCCGGCGACAGGCCGCCCGTGGCCGGCGACACGCTGCCGCCGCCCGGCGACGCCGCGCCCGCCGACACCGGCGACTGCAAGCAGCCACATGCTCAGCGCGCCCGTGTACTCGGTACTCTTACAATACTAATACTCCTCCACACCGAATGTCTCAACGGAGACTAGCCGTCGACGCGGGAGATATTGCAGTGCACAAGTGTGTGCGCAGAGACGGTTGCACTCTCTCTTTCTTCTTTCTCATACCGTATCATCGAAAACCCTACCATACACGAACCCCATGACTGTTGCCCTACCCCCTTTATGCACCACAGCCGCCAAAAGAAACTATAACCAAATATATCGGACTGACACAACATGCCCCATAAATGTCACTTCCATACATTTAATCAATAATTTTCATTTCTTGGCAATTGGAGATTATTTATTTATGAGACCGACAGTAATGAGACCTTTAGCTTAATCGCACGTGTTGCGCAAGCGCACATTAGTGTCACTTTTACTTTAACCCATTACTAGTATCACGCGAGTGTGCAGTGCGGAACACGTGAGTTCAGCCGAGGGTCTTATCAGTGCGCTCGACGGACCGCGACGGATCGGCAATCATTTAGATTTTATTAGAACACAAATAGACGGTACAACCCTAGCGGACGTCACACAGCGAGATGTGGTGAATGAGCGGCGGTGGGCTCGTGTTAGTTGCGGGCGAGGGGTATGGACACGTACGTATCGCGGCTGGTAGTCGTCGTGGTGCGCCGAGTGCGGCGGGTGCTGCGCGTGCGGCGCGTGCTGCGCGTGCGGCGCGTAGTGCGGCGGCGGGAAGTGCACGGACGTGAGGTCGGGCAGCGAGCCGCCCGGCACGGCCAGCTCGCAGCCCAGCGCGCTGCCCAGCCCGCCGCCGCCCTCCCCGCCCGCGTACACGCTGTCGAAACAGTCATACGTGCTAAACAGAAAACGTATTACTGCTTTATAACAATCTCAAACTCAAAAAAACATTTCAAATTTAGTAACAGGCACTTTTGAATTGTCAAGGAGTCGGTCTGTTAATCAGAAAATTAGAGCTAGTTGCCCATTCCAAAACGTAGATCTCTATGGAGAAGAACAAGGACACTCTTTTAAATCAAGATAGATAAGTTAAGCCCTAACAGTTAAAAGATGACCAATCTCAACTGATAGTGTTTGTTCCCTAACATAAACATAACGAATCATAAATTTGGGTATACCAAGTTAAACTAACTGTCAATTTAAAGGACGACGGTAAAACAATATGGGTCACCAATAAAAATAATCGGTGCCTACAGCAAATAAAAGTCGAGTCTCTTATCTTAGAATGGGTAAGTTAACACGTATGAGAGTATATTATAACATTCTATGTGTTCCAGCAATTAGATAAAAATTAATACGTCGTCACCAATCATTATATTAATGCAAAAACCTTGTGTTGAATATTCATATTTATTGTTATTGGCTCAGTATTAATTTTAGGCACTAAACGAAGTTGTGCACATATCCCCATTTGAGATGAATCACATTTATAAAAGGTGTATTATGCATACTTAATACATCGTAACTTGTATGGAAAAGCCATTCAAGTTGCAAGTTTAAGGAGGATAAATTGCACGTTTTTTCCATCTGTCTTGAATAACATAATATGTTGTTGATACATACTTATTATTGTTAGGTATCCTGGGTATTTCACATGACGATCTCGGTCGATTTGCGGGGTTCATTGGCGCTAACACATCTAAGTGGATGTCACCTGAAATAAATACAAAAAATAGTCAGTTATTGTTTCGAATTTATTGATTGAAGGTACCTGATGGAAAATATTGGTTTGGGCAGCATAGAGGTAGTGTTTGAGTAGTCAATCACAGGTAGATATAGTACATTTAATGTGCAATTTGCATTGTACAGATTTGAATTGGTGTGTGTGTGCGATGGATTTGTGTGTATTTGTTTGTTTGATTTGATTTTTATGATTGAAGTGTCAATCTGCTATAACAGGGAACAGGGGGTTACAGCGAAGCATGACTAAAATTAAGCCCTCAAATGTTGTTTTTAACCGACTTCCAAAAAGGAGGTTCTATTTTCTTCCAGTTTTTCGAACGAAAATGATCGCAAAATTAGTGTCTATTAGTATTATAACTTCTGGGGTCGTGGCTCACCTCTCCGGTGGTGGTTCTGGTGCGGGTGTAGATGCGGGTGTGCGTGCGAGTGCATGCTGCGGTGCGGCGACAGCGGCTGCGTCACCGCCTGCTGTTCCACACCACACGACTGATGCAGCGCCGAGTCTGAGTTCGTACGCCGCCAGTTACTGTCCGGCGGCGGACTGCAAACAAAACACACTTAGCCCAGATACGCAAGGGCAATTTTTAATCGCACACTGGATTTTCAGCTCTCAATGTTGATCCGAGAATTGAGAATCTAACAGAATAGGTACATACCAGCGCGTCAAAAAAAAAACACTATTGGATTTTCAACTGTCGGCGTTAAGCAGTGCATTGAAAATACAGTGTGCGATATAAAAATTGTCGCGTTAAAAAGTCGCCCGTGGGTACGAAGGCTTATTTTTATATTCTCTCCATGTAAAACAGTTCCGTGATTGACTGATAGAAAACGCAGTTAAAATTTGACGATAGTAACAGAAAGATGATAATTATTCTTTAGATGTAGAAATTAAGTTCTACCAAGCTAAATAAAATATTCAAGTTGCGTCGACAAGTAACAGATGGGGCTCGAAATCACGCTCTCTCGCGAGCTAATTACGGTCTTACCATTTTAACTATTGTCGCTTAAAATTTGCCGCCTATTTCCAAAAACGAAATACGTTTTCCAGATATTATGTCAGTTAAAGAAATTAGGACGGGGCTGCACCGGTACGGCGGCAGCAACGCAACGGCGATTTCGTGAAAACAAACTTAAACATTGTCGGTGGGCGCACTGCAGAAACGACAAGCGAAATTTATTTGTTCATAGAGACGCCGCCGCGTCGCTGTCGCCGTACCAGTGCCGGCCTTACTGTTGCATGAATAACATTTTCCTGCCGCGCAGCCGCACTTTAAGATTTTCCCAACGGCAATGTTAGTGTGGATTATCCTTAAGAACAACTGTAGGCCAGTGCAGTAAAGTATTCAATTCGTAGACTTAGGCACACGATTAATCATAGTTAAGTATTTTAGTTACGTAACATTTACTAGTAAAATTCCCAATTATTCTGATATTCCCAGGACAACATTCCTATCACTAACCATAACTAATCTGATCAACATAACATTTTTCACGTATTATTAGTATGTATTTGCAAACCTGCGTAACAAGTTTCCTTACACAGTTGTATATTACGCATTTTAATTGAGTTGTAATTTCCTGATGTGACGTAATATTTAAAACATGGCAGAATTAAATTCTCAAGAGATGAGCAGGAAAACAGCTTAGTTATTAAGGCACGGGCGTACCCAGCATTTTTTGGGGTGGGGCAGAAAAAAATAAAATCTTTAATAAGTAGTAGGAATTTCTCGCGATAAAACTCTATAACTACGCATGCACGCTCTATTCATCGATACTGCATTGTTTCGCGCGGTAATTTTGTTTTTTTTTTTTTCAAATTAATAATTAATTTTGTTACTTATCAAATCTAAATTTTTAGCTTCGAGTCCGAAACCAGGGTGGGGCAGATGCCCCACTTTGCCCCACCTTGGGTACGCCCATGTACCCAAGGTTGGTCTTCTTGGTTAGTAAACAATTGATTACTCGTTTCACGGCATTTTTTATTCATGATTTCGATAATTTATAATTCATTATGTTAGTACTCAATATAGGAGGTCTAAAACGGCCACATTAGCAATTCCTCTAAAAGCAATTAATTTTCTGAATTCCCAGCAATTCCTCTATGGTGACACATATGCTAGCTGAATCATATTCAATTCAATTCATAACAGAATCATATTTGGTATAAATATTGCCGCATGAAAAAAATTAAGACCGTAATTTTACCGGATAATTTTTCGTTACAGTTTTTATTAATCAAATGATATTTTTATATTGTATTTCTACAGTTTAAATTTTATTTCATTATAATACAAAACTGTCAAACAGATGAATTGCGTAATATGAATTGAACGCAGATAATGTTATGAATTGTCCGTTTGTGACAGTTTGTGTGATTCATAATATTATCATATTATGATTCTGCCAAAGCGGCCGTTTTAGGCCCCCTGGTCCTTTAAAAATGTGAATTCAGTCGTGAAACACGCAGACAACAAACTCTTCTTAACATCGAGATCATGATAAGCTTAGTCGACTGAATAAATTAAATTCATACAAGTTCTATAATTTATACGCCGATCTGAAGCGCTTCGTAGAAAGACGAAACCTGAATCGTTTCATTCCTAGATTTGGAGGTAACACTGTTGTACTATAAAATATGCACTGCGCTAAGTGATCTAAAAACGATTAACGTCCAAGATTTTTACCCAGGCCATCCCTATTAGGGATGATACCTGGGTAAAAAACAGAAAACGATTTAGTCCGTCAGACGGATAATAAAAAAAATATTAGACACGTATTTTTTGCTTTATCATATTAATAAAAAATGATTTATATAAAACGCATATAAAGTTGGGGAGTGGGGGCTAGGCTACGCTAGGTACGTCACAATTCAATATAAAATCTACCAATCTAGGGATCAGACGTCATGCCACATGTTAACTCAATGTATTGCCGTAATCTTTTCATTACGTAAAAAAGGAAAAATATGTGTCGAATATGTTTTAATAACATGACGAAAAAAAAAAATTGAGCATCATCCCTAAGTATTCCTTTTTTTACCAAGTTATGTCCTCATGGTATAGTACCTACCTGTAGTATATTGTTTCCTGTACCTGTTTGTTGACACATTGCGTTGTTAAAACAATTATTATTAAATATGAATGAGGTTTCTTAGTACGACATACACTGAAACTTGAATTAACATGACATGTAAATGACTCATAAAAATATTTTACCTCATGAACTTAGTAATTAATAATTATCAACACGTTCCTATAGTGTTAGAATTAAAATAAATTGTTAGTCCGTAGTTTTCTTGCGACTTGGTGTTTTAGATAATAATTCAACACGAGTGCCATGATTAGAAAAGTTACTTATCGAGTATAGTTAGCGACTGAATTAATTATCGTAACCTCGACGGCTTTAAAGTGCAGCTACGTTGATTGAATTATTTGTAAAGTGATATTTTTTATTGTTCTGCCATTCTCTACCTCACAACAAAAGAACATACCGCACAATCCTAGAAACAACAAATTAAAGCAAGTTCGATACGTGTCGAATTTTGTTTTTTTTTTTTTACCACAAAAAATGTCTGAGTGCGACTCGATTTATGCGTACCATTTTTAGTTCTCCTTAAAAACTACGTGTTCTAACAGTCTCAGGAACAATGGGGAACAGAAAATTTCTGGAACATCGTCTTACGGCAATATTTGCGGGAAAAGTCCCTGCTTAGTGCACTGGCTGAAAGTTTCATGCTTCATTAGAATTTTCTTGACATTATGGATTATAACAAGGTCACCTCAAGTAGACAGTGCTGCCATAGGGGCTGGTATCGTGCCTGCGATCGGCGGGGCGACGCATTGGGCCGCCTGACGAGGAGGCGCGGCCACGCTGCCCCGCCGCTCCCGGGGAGCGCGACGGCGACGCGCCGCCGCTCCGGCCCCCGGCCATAGCATACTGGTTCGCTAGCGGTAATTCTTCGGGCTAGGACAAACAAACAACAACACCTTAACAACAAATACACATTTTTCATTTAAGAATGTAAGACTTTACGAAGGAGACTAAAACGACAGTATTATTTCTGAAAGGACTGGCATTTCCCGCCTTGCTAAGGCCGTCTAAACACCGGTTCTGCTAGGCTTCAATTCATTTTCGAAACGCCGCGACTCATTATACCGGTTCGGCTAGTTTGGTGGGAAATACCAAAACAAATAATGCCATCTTTTTTCATATTTTTTCCTGTACACATCACTAACTTAAAACTAACTGTATTTAGATAAATGAAGTGTCTAAACAAATTTTACCTACTATATGCAGCTATACTGTCACAGTATGCAAAAATATGTAAACAAATACTACAATCAAGGAATCTTTGGTATCATTCATTAAAAAACTTATTTTTAATGTGTATAAACTCTACATATTTTTGCACATCGCACTGAAGGGTCAAACAACAACACTAAAATATTATTAATCTATTCTTTCATCCTTACAGGGTGATATAGCATGTCAATTAAGTACATTTATAACACTACTAAGTGCAGGGAATATTTCATGTATAAAAATCCACTAAGAAAGTTCTAAAATTAATTGCAATATTTACAAGGATGCAACATGCCATGTCCCTGGAGATTTATAGTTTCTGTTACAATTCAACAAGTAAAATGATAAAGAAACAAAAGTTTTCTATAAAACCATATTTTTAAGGCACAAAATGCAGGCAAGCAAATAAAAAAATAATTTGCTTTTTATAATAGTAAAAACAGGAATAGCACACTGTAATAAACTATAAGACATTCATAGTTAAACCTGTTTATAATGCGGAATGAACAGATGACGGAGCTATTTGGTGAACAAGAAAAATTATTAGAACACATGTTATAATGTAAATATGAGTTCGACATAGTTTTCTGTTAACAATAATTATTACATGCTAAGTTTATTATTACAGGCATTTGATTCTATTTCGCAATATTCAAGAAAAATTTTACAACGTGTCCAAGCAATAACCACCCTTATAGTCAATGAAATTGTTACTTTATTTTAATTACTTTCATCAGCACTTAATATTTTTCAATATGGCATAAAAAACAAAAACAGCATCGGAAATAAAAGAGAATACACAATGAACATAACATGTAGAAAGAATATAAAATCATTTCAGCCAGCTACAACTGCACCACTACCGAACAAAAACAGGTATAGCAGTTTCTACCATAAATCACGTCCATCAAGATCTTGCAGGTAATTACCTGAGTAAGTTTAAAAAATTGTAGAAAGTAATTTATCGGTTAGGAAATGTAAATAGAATGGTAATGGAATTCCCCAAGGTTTTTACAACCTGCAAGATCATAAACTGGTAGATTTACGCTATTAGGGATTTTAATGATCAGATTCCAAAACAAAGGAACCTTAATTGTTTCCAGTTCATTGGCGGTAGCTTGTGGTGCAGCCACATTTGGCAGGGAGCCACTGCGGAACGTGCCCAAGCCTTGCTGTACGGGCCGGAGTGTTGACTCAACATTATCACTAGGCTCGGGAGGCGGTTTGTCTCTGGCTACTTTACTTGAATTAACCTGTAATCATGATGCCTGAACATCTCTTGACTGTACTCTCACTATTGACATTATTATTCTTGATAAAAAAGATGAAAAAATGCATTTCTTCAAATTGAATTGGAATTATAACTTAATATGAACCTTGTTATTATCACAATCATTGTTAGTATGTCTAGATTCGCAGTATGTCTGAATACTAATAAATTAACTGACAAGTAACTATTGTTATCAGTTATGATTGAGGAATAAGACTTTATATTTCCATCGTTTCATTAGGAGATGTAACACTCATAATATTCTAACTAGCTATTGTGTAGGATACCAAATAGACTTACAATTCATTTCGACAATGACAATAATGTAACTATACACACAGAACTGAATGGTATTTTGCTATTGAGTTAAATGAAAAAATATGTTCATTTTGTTATTTGGGCGCAATAAGTATAATGTAATGGATTATTGTTTACGTCGGCGGGCACATTTGACGGCCAGGAAGCGACTGCCTGAGTAAATAGGCGACATACCCTTTGGGTTGCGTCGGAAACTTCGCGCATAATCTGTTCAAAAGCAGCTGTTTCCTCGGCCTGTTTTTGATGATGGAGGGCAATTTTTTCACTAAATTTTCTTGGATTCGCCATGATGGCCAGTAAACATTTATTTTTCTCGTTTTTACATCACAATTTTTAGCGTTCAAAGATCCAAAACGCGCTTGACTGTCAGCCACAGATTTGTGTTGCCATTTTGAAAAAACATAGTCATGTACACAGTACAATGATGTGCGTGTGTTTTCTTTAGACGATTTATGTCATAACGAATTAAATAAAACATTATTATGGGACCTTAGACGATTAATCTGGTATCTGACCAATCGGGTCAATCTTTTTCTGACTGAGCTCAATCAAATTGGATAGATGTGGTATGGATATTTTGCATCAATCAATCGATCGTTCGATTGATCTGACATCAATCGAACCAACTGCAACTTGCTCACTTCAGATGTCGCTAATATTACGTGTCTAAGAACTTGACAGTTAACTGTCGCTAGAGTACGCGCCACCACTGAAGTCTGGTGGAAAAGTTGTGGAATATATTTTTTTAAATACATTTGATGCAATGACATAGACACTAGCGCTGTGTCCAGCAGACTTGAGTGGTGGCTAGGGTTGCTAAATTACGCAATTTTACTGAAAATGCTGGTAAAATACGGGTATTTTACAGTCATTCCAGTCATATTAATTACGGTAAAATTACCGGCGTCTTATGAAGTTTTAAATGTTAATTTGTGCTGTCCTTTGCTCTGCTTCTGCACATGGATGAAATTATTAATATATGATATGGTGTGATTCATATCTTGAATTCTTGACTTGAGAATTAAGTTTTAGGGATTTTTAGTACGCATGAATCGCACGAGCCCAGTTTTCTGTTTTTAGGGTTCCGTACCTCAAAAGCAAAAAACGGAACCCTTATAGGATTTCTTATGTGTCTGTCTGACCGTCTGTCACAGCCAATTTCCTCCGAATCTAATGGATAGATTAAGTTGAAATTTGGTAAAAATATGTATTTCTGTGACTCAAACACGGATGTGTAACATGAATAAATGAATTTTGAATATGGGGTCACTTTTGGGGGCAAACAAGAAAATTAAAAATAAAACGTTTTTCAAACTGTATTGTGTGATCTATCAAATGAAAGGGTTTATTGCTAAGATTTCAAATATATATTTTTTTTACAATTTTAAAATGAACACATTTAAAGATATTTAAGAAAATATATGAAATTGGCCATTCCCTCCCTTTATTTCCGAAACTCAAATTTTATGCTTAGCCTAAAATTTTGAATAAATACAAAGAATGGTTCTTTACCCATAGATTACAGAAAAACCTATAAGAAGTCTATAATCTTAAAATAACATGGGAAATGTTTGAAACTTACATTTGCAGTTGGAATGTATGAGAGAACATGTTTTTCGACTACAATGTTAAGTTTGTATTTAGGCTAAATTCATCTCAACTTCGGAACCCTGCATTGTGCGTAGTCCGACACGCACTTGGCCGGTTTTTTTTAAAGTTCCAATGCTGCTTATATCTTTGGTAAAATTCATTCAAATCCATCTATCCGTTAATAGTGAATTCGTGTGGATGTGACATACACATGGTACACACAAACATACTCACTTCCGTATTTGTAGTGTTTTAGTGGGTATGACTGTATGAGTACGTTTAATACGTTTTTACCGAAAATTATAATATATAACACCGAAAGCGGCGATATTTTTTCGCGCACTTTATTTTGAACGCTCTGTTAAGCGCCGAGAGTTGAAAATTCAATAGCATTATATAAGGATCGTAGCTGCTGGCGTTCTATAGTTTCTGCGTATGCCCATGGGAACAAGGCGCGATTTTATGTATGTGTGTACTACACAGTCCAGTTTGTGTCGTGTGACAGGTCCACTCAATCCGTATGGTTCTTTTCTCAAAAGATTATTTCAGACACCAATCTTCACGTGATTATGACCAAGTTTATGTCTGAACTTATTATGTTTACCTAAGACAAACTTGTAGGTAGGCCCTACTTTGAGAAAGAGGTCAATCGTCGAATCCAACTCGGTGGCGGCAGTGTTCGGGAAGCTTCTCGTCTCATATACCACAGTGTCTAAAGACTAGTCAAGACGAAAGTTTTTGACCAGTGCGTGTTGCCAGTGATGACCTATGGCACTGAAATGTGGTCGCTCGCTGGGTTACTGACCCTGACGACCCCATTACCATCCTCCAAGAGAGCAGTAGGGAATCAGCACAGTCTACAAAAACAGACGCCTCCTGTCATTCCGACCTCGCCACCCCGAGGCCCTTTGCGATCGCGACCGCGTCCACGAGTAAATGATACTCCCTCCGACCCTTGCTCGATAAAGAGGTGCCAGCAGTTGTTGCAGCTGAGTACGTAGCTTTAAATTCCCCGACTAATAATCATGACCAAAACTTTGGTCTAGCCCGTCCCTTCCTTGATGTCCTCCCTCCGGTTGACGCCTTAAGCCAAGGTTCGTACCCCACAGGGGGTGCCCTTAGCGAGCGTTCACCTAGTTTTAATTAGCATAGTTAAATAACCCCTGGCTGGAGGTTTTAAGTGTAGTAGTTTAAGGTAGCCACAGGAAAACCCGGTTAAGTAGGCATAATCTCAGAAGTCAATTACGAGACGCTCTACAAAAAAAAAAAACACAATAGGCCTCATTAAAAGGCTGAAAGTCACCCAAAGGGCAATGTAGAGGGCTTGGATTTCCCATACGTAATCGAATCAGAAATGAAGAGATCCGTAGGAGAACTAAAATAACCGACATAGCCCGAAGAATTGCCAAATGGCTAGGGACATTGCGCACATAACAGATGGCAGATGGGGTTGAAAGGTTCTAGAGTGGTGATCACGTACCGGAAGAAGTAGCGTTGGAAGGCCCCCCAGATGGTTAATTCATGACCTGGTGAAGGCCGCAGGAATTCGTTGGATGCGAGAAGCACAAAACCGGTCGAAGTGGCGGTGTATGGGGGAAACCGTGGTATGGTATGTCCAGCAGTGGACGTCTTTCGGCTGAAAAGATGAAAAGAGACTGACTACTGTACTCTACTCCAACCTCATCTAGTTTTTAAAAATATAATTGATGTGTAAAAGTGTTTTTATATAAACCTACTTAAAGAAATAAAATCATTTATCATCAGTAAAGTATATACTAATTCCATGCGTCAAACCAAGCAAGATTTGCCACTTTTGATTTGACATTACACCTGCTGTAAGTTGACAATTTGACATTGACATTCGAGTGTTGACCGACTTTGTAAAGTCAATTTGTATTGTACCACCACTAAAATATCAAAGAGAAGAAATGAGTGTGGACGAATACAATAAGCGAACGTTATTATTCATTTAAACATTCCTGAGTACATTAGTTGTGTGGTAGATTGAGTGTTGAAAAAAACCATGGAACAAAAATATATTTTAACTCTAGACATAGGCACTAGCACTATTCGCTCTTTTATTTATAATTCCAAAGCCGAAGCTGTTGGAAAAGCGGTTGACCAGGTATTAAAATTTGAAGAAAATGTTCTAAATATTATTACTTATTATAACATTTTAGTACCAATTGATACGTAATTAGTTTGTGTGTTTGTTGAAATATTTTTTGCGCCAGGGACACAAACGAAAAACTGAAAAAAAAATATTAGGTAGATCTTAATTTAAAACATATTATTTCATCATTTAGGTGATACTACATTATCCGCATCCTGGTTTTGTTGAAATTGATCCAGATGAACTATGGACCTCTGTAGTCAGTGTGGTACAGAAGGCATTGAGAGGTGAGTTTCAACTTAATTAAGCAAATATTTTTAGAAAATGCTTGTATATTTTTGTAATCAAAATATATCTATAATTTTGTGAACAAAAACAAAAAGTGAAACATCTGTTATTTGTGGCAAAACATTATACATACTTACACACTTGTGCTGATTAGACTGGTGTCTTAAAATTGTGATAAGATAATTTATCAATTAGTTAATTGTAATAAGAACAATAAAAGTGGGAAAACTTGTTGAATACGATCTGTTGTGTACTATTTATAAAATAATAAAGTACATGTCACTAGTCTATTATTCTTCAATATATTCTTTATTTTAAAAGGAATTAATAAAATAATGTATACACCAGGAAAAGCAGATCCTGATCAGTCTTCAAAATGTCATGATTTCAGTCTTGAGAATTTAGTTTGCCTATCAAGTTCATCTCAACATGGAGAGGACTCCATTCAGAGACAAAGCAAAAGTAATGGTGCTGTAAGACAACATAGCAAACCAAATTACTTGGACACAAATTAGGTAGGCAATAACTTTGTCCCTGCCAAATCTGTCCAATCCAGTTAGTCCAAAACAATCACACAGAACTGTGGTAAAAGTACTTTTCTTGTAGCCATCTTGTTACTACAAATTCATTCTAATATGAAACTTATTAGATTTTTTTCCAGTCAGAAGATTATTTTATTACCAGGACAAAATAATGGATCATTAAATAAATCTACACACAGAATAGCACAAATGAATATTATATTTTTGGCAAATAGATTATTTTTATTAAGTTTACTTATTAATATATAACTACAAGATTCCTTATAAGGCATACTGGCCTTTCCAACTTTACCCTGTTATTTCAAAAGTTAATTCATCAATCAATTAATCTTAAACTTTGTTCTTAGACGCCAATCTTATAGCTGGACAGATGACAGCTATGGGCATATCCACACAACGAGGCACATTCATCAATTGGTCCCGCAAGACTGGCAAACCATTCCACAAGTTTATTACTTGGAAGGATCTGAGGGCTGATAAACTAGTCAAACAATGGAATGCTTCATACACATGGAAGGTACATTTTAGGCAAATATCAACCAGACTTGATCATTTCATTACTGTAGTTTTAAACTTAACACTTTGAAGGACACTAACTGCCATAGGCATCATAACAATAAAACTTCTGTTGAGTTTTGTTCAGTGTCCTTGAAAGCGTTAATGACTTATTCAAGATTTTTTTTCTCAGTTATTCAAAACAAGTGCCTACATTCTGTATCTTATTCTAAGGAGCAAAAGATTTAAAGCAGGAAGTGTATTTAAATTTATGAACACTCAGGTGAGTTATAATAATTAATTAATTTTAATATTAATCTTATGCATGTTTACTTCCTTATTCCATTATAATAGCAATCTCTTTCATAGGGAATATTTTGGAATTGGAATGATTTCCTAAAACACTTAATTGTAATAGGTTCAATCAGTAGCAGTTTTTTTTTGGTATATACATATGTATATAAAGCAAGTATTCATTGGTAAAATCCTTTAAAAACTTCATCAATAAGGCAAAACCTCCAGGAAGGCCCAATAAATTCAAATATCAGGTTACATAGGATGTTTGGCGCATGAACCGACATAATTTTTTAAGGGGTGAACCTCCCCAGGTTTCACCCAAAAACCCCATGTCCTAAGTGTCATGGTAATTGATATATGTTTTTTTCTTTAAATTAACCGAAATCTCGCCTTTAAATCGTCATTACTTTTTTGTTTATGGTTGCAGTAGCACAAAATAACTTTAATTGTACATATTCTGCAATGTATTCTTATTTTTAATAAATTATTATTTTATGCAATTGATCTATAAAAAATAACTTATGTGCTTCCAAAGTCGTAAAACTGTATAAATGTACAAAAAATGGCTGCTTCTGAATTTCATAAAAAAAAGAAACAAATGCCATTTTGAAGTTAGCATTATTTAAAAAGTTATCTATTTTATACCCATTTCAATGGAGCACAACACACCACTACATTTCATCGAAATGGTTCACTATGTGATACTAGTTTGCCAGGGCGGCCGAACACGCACCTCAAAAACTGGACCAGTTTAAACAATGCAGTCAACAAGGTTGCGTTGTGGCACAAAATTGGGTCCGCCATGCGCCAAACACCCTGTATGTTGATCAAAATATATGATTCACGATCATAACAAATATCATAATTATAATCATTAAAACCATCAATCCAGAATATGAAAATTATTAAAAATAGAATATGTAAGCCGCCCGAAAAATGCTATGCGCCTATAACTATAATATTATTAAAGTGCAACCAGACCCTTGCAATAGATTTGTGTATTGGACAGAGCCAGCCTGCGAAACTGAAGACTGATGATGGTAGAATCGTATCCGCCAAACCTGAAGTGTTGAGAGAGATCGAGAGTTTCTATGGACAGTTATACACGTCAACCAGTAACCCCGTTAATCTGGCAAACGACCCGATTAATTAGGATGGCTCTGAAGCAGCTTAAAAACAACTGGGCGCAACTAGGCGCGGGTGATGACGGAATTACGGCCAAACTCCTGAAGGCCGATGGAAAACCCGTTCTTAAGGCCTTCCAGAAGCTTTGGCCGTATCGCGCGCAGGTTTGACGACTTCTAGCCTCCCGAACAAGCTGGATTCCGTCAAGGCTTTAGCACCGTAGACCACATACATACGCTGCGGCAGGTTATACAGAAGACCAAAGAGCCTGCGTCTCTGCTTAATGTTTGTGGACTACGAGAAAGCCGTCGATTCGATCGAGACATGGGCTATACTGCAGTCTCTTCAACGTTGCCAGATCGACTATCGGTACATCGAGGTGCTAAAGTGCCCGTACGAAAACGCCACTATGTCAGTCCGACTCCAGGACCAGACCTCGAAAACTATCCTTCTGCTGCTAGGTGTGAGACAGGGAGACGTTATCTTTCCGAAACTGTTCTCCGCTGCACTGGAGGATGTCTTCAAGGTTCTACATTGGAAAGGGCTAGGCATCGACATAAATGGCGTATATATCACTAACCTTCGGTTTGCCGACGACATAGTTATCATGGCTGAGACCATGGAGGACCTCAGTACAATATTCGATGACCTCAGTAGAGCCTCCGAAAGAGTGAGTCTTAAAATGAACATGGACAAGACAAAGGTCATGTCAAATGCCTATATAACACCCACTCTCATGAAGATCGGAGACGCTACGCTCAAAGTTGTGGACGAATATGTTTACCTAGGACAAACTGTCCAGCTAGGTAGGTCCAATTTCGAGAAAGAGGTCAATTGTCGAATCCCACTCGGCTGGGCAGCGTTCGGGAAGCTACGTAATATCTTCTCATCTCACATACCATACTGTCTCAAGAGGAGAGTTCTTTGACCAGTGCGTGTTGGATGGATGCGGGAAGCACAGAATCGGTTGAAGTGGCGGTGCTTGGGGGAGGCCTATGTCCGGCAGTGGACGTCTTTCGGTTGAAATGATGATAAACCAGACCCTGGTTGGAAATATTTAAAATCGTTTATAAATCGAAGAACCTTTGTGTTGGAAGATAACACTTATGCAAATTGATTATTAATTGTTTTGACGCTTATACTAAAGGTTACCAGACATTGAACTCTACAAAAAGGATAAGTGATGTTAGAAGAACGTACTTACTCATTACTTATGCAAAAACATGAATGTGCACGTATGCATTTCTCTTATATTTTGTTTAAATTTAAATACATATTATAAATTAAAGTCGGTTTCCGTGTCTGTCTGTGTGTCCGCGTTGTTCTTCTAAATTACGCAACAGATTTTGATGTGGTTTTCACCATCATTTAGACAATTGATTTGAGAAGGTTCATGTATATACATCTATATTAAACTTATAAAAAATCACGATGTTTTTTCAAGTAGATATTGGGTATATTCTTTGTCTGAGATCCTAAATAAATAAGTTATACTTCGAAGCAGGGGTAGTATTAAATAAAACACATCTACGTACATGCTTACATTGTGTACCGTACCTAACAGCCTTAGCGCAAAGTGCAAGAAGGGTGACATGATGTTAATGGATTCCAATTGTCATAAATCCTTTGTCAAGTTCAATTGCATGCAGTCCGCTTTGTGTGCTGCAGTATGTAAATAAATCCTCTTATTTACGGTAAACAATAAAAACTGTGTGCAGTGGATACTATGGGCAATATGATTTCAGCAACTCAAAACATGTCTCTTTAAAGGGATGCACACACTTGTTTCGCTGTTCATGATTTGGCATAGCCGGGCGGCAAAATCGAAAAAATAAATATTTTGTTGCCCGGCTGTTACAATGTTGCGCAACCTTTGTTTGTCAATTTACATTGACTACGAAGCTCAAAACGTTAACAATCGAAATGTTTTATGGATTCTACGTTAAACGTTATTTAGTCATTAGATAAACAGAACATTAGGCCCTTAGGTAGGCTCTCGTCCTGTAACGTCAAAAATAAACTCTTGAAGACAACACAAAATGTCTTGTCTTATTCTACGCCATTAATTATCACCGTTGTCCTAGCTGTATCAGTACAGTTCTAAAATTAAACACATTCTTGCCGGAAGCGTGCCGCTACATTGTTCATATTGCTTTCTTTTATTAATTACACTGTAACTAGATATTTATAGACAATACTAAATCTATAATCTAAACGTACTATAAAACAACGTCGCTTTTTGTGTTTTTTGGTAATCGATCGTTATCTTCTTAACGAATTTTTGATGGATTTGATACAAACTGCATTAAAATCCATTGTGTAGTTTAGACACGATCATTTTGGGTATTTATTCCGGAAGGTTTATACGTATATATATAAGAAAGTAATTAAAAATTAAATGTATTCATTGAAGTAATTAATTCATATTAAACTTATTATAAAAAATCTCGATGGATGCCTTTTTTTTTTTTTTTTTTTTTCATCAAATAACTTCTCCCGCTCTGGGCGGAGCGGGAGGGCGTGTCAGACTCTTACTGACTAAAACCCACCCGTGTTCCTTCGGTTGCCCTGTTGCCGGGGGCCACGATCTCCCTTTCGTCTTTCTTCGCAACCCCGGCAGGCTCGATGGATGCCTGAGGATGACCGGCGGCGCCGAGGCCGGCTCAAGAATTAAGAGGTGGCGAGACGATCTAGACGCGTACCGCAAGGGTTGGATGGAGGTCGCCCTGGAAAAGGATGCGTGGAAGGATTTGGGGGAAGCCTTTGCTCAGCAGTGGGACAGTGTAGGCTAACATTAAAAAAACCGTGGCACGCCGGGAGTGCCGACAGAAGTGAAAACTTGAAAAACAATCAACACCGCGGTAACGCGTTGATGTCTTTTACTCCACGTACCGCGGCAATCAACGCGTTCATGTCTTTTTAATGTTCAAAAGCTGGTGTCGTTAGTGTCGCGAAATCAATGATTTTGTCCCATCTCGAAAATGCCCAACGCGCCTAAAGAAGTTTTCACTTTAAAAAATTGTCAAGTCGTAAAAACCGTGCGAAGATGGGGTGGGTCGCGAGTAAATAATAACTTAAAAAAATGTGAAGATTAAATCAAAATAATTAGTACTTTTTTTTTTGCGTATGGTCATCCTCATGGATGACCTCCGCTCTAGGGAGGGCCGAAGGCCCTTCCGCCCTTCCTAGGGCGGTGAGTCTGAGTTGTTTCACTCTTACTGACTAACCACACGGTAGTTGAAGAACTCAACTACCTTCGCCCGGGGTCCTGGTAGACTTGCGCAGTTCGTCACGCTTCGGGACAGGTATTGGCCCGCAGCATTCGTCTCCTTTATTATAACATAGTATATCATTTGAGATGGTTTTCTAAAAACACGCAAACACCCTATTGTACAAAATATCTAAGATAAATCGAATTATTATCCAAATTAGGTATATTATTAGTTTTGCAGTAGGTAGGCATATAAATATAATGAATACTATAGTACGCTATGACTTTGCCTGCCTACAAGTTAGTCATAAGTCCATAATTCGATCAACATATCGTATGTATAATTTAATCAAGCAATTTCGTGGTTTAATATTAGGAAATAAATCGTAGGTATTGGAGCTGTGACCTTTTCACTACGAGACTGCGACGGTCACTCCCGGAAGCCGGCGCTCTAAATGCCGATGGCGCTAAAGACGCTATAGGATGGTCTCATCAATTCTATGTATATTCAGATTTGGAATACAAATTTGAATAATATATTTTTTTTCCACTAAATTTTGCCTATTTTTTTTTTTGCAGGAAGTGTAGCGTCGGCTGAACTTCCTATATATGTTGATATCCTCGTTTGACGCAGTAGATTTTTATTTTTTTCTAAGTATAGGTTTACTAGCAAATGTTTGCCAAAAGGGCTAGGCTAGGTAACTAAGTATGCTATGCCGCAAACGTTAGAAATCATGCGTTAAAAACTCGAAATAAATACGGAATATGTGGCAAAACAAACGTTTGACCCAATGCGGGAATAGAACATGCGTCCTATCCTATGTTGCAATATTGCCATTCAGGCGTAAGTATAGTTATTTTTAACAAGGAGTGTTGTTTTCAGACATGCTTGAGATTATACTGGGCGTCCCAAAACGTGCCTGCATTTAATACTGCCATAAAAGATGACGATGCACTCTTTGGAACCTTGGACACGTGGCTATTATATAAATTGACAGGTAATGATATCCTCCTACATAGATTTTGTAAACAGAAATAGAAAAACACTTTTTACTGCGGTCGGCGATAATGTCCGTGATTGCCGGCTAATTTGCTTCCCAATTTGTTGTGACTGTCGTAAAACTGTCCGAGTGTAAAGAATGGTAGCTTCGAACATTAATATTAGTAACATCATGCTGCTATCACTATTCATCTCGGTGATAATCATAGCAAAGTCCCTCGAGACGACTTGCGACAATGTTGCGAACTTACTTTCGAAAACGTTTCGAAATTACTTTCCACTGTTGCATAGCACTGCACTCGTCGCGATCTACTTTGCAAATGGACTTGTACATGCAATTCATGTGTTGATTACAATGCCGCATAGCGTGAAACTATCGATTATCTGCACAGGTGGTAAGGTTCACATGACGGACGTGTCATCAGCATCGGCCACTGGTTTCTATGACCCGTTCACCATGAGGTGGGCAGGATGGGCCATGACTATGTTGAAGATACCTCAGGCAGCGTTGCCCGAAGTTGTCGATACGGCGGGAGACCACTTCACCTGCACGGTGCCTTCGATATGGGGACATCCGATACGTATCGTTAGTTGTGTGAGTATGTTTTTTTGTATTTTTTTTGTTAAAAAGACAATGTAATTTCAAGGTACCTAAACAGGTTACGTAATAATACTTGATTTAGTATTAGTAAGGTATTTCATATTAGCGTTCGTTAGTTGCGTGTAGATTTGTTTATAACGATGGATAAATAATAACAAAGTGCAGTCAGTTTTACTTATCTGCATTCTGAATGTATTTATGTGGAATATTCATTGAAACATGGTCAATGGCCGCCACGATCGCGGCATCCGTTAAAGTTAATTTTATTTTAATATATGCTTGAATTGTAATTAAACAATCGTTATGCCTACCTACGTATAATCAAATTGTAGCAAAGTCAAAACTGTAAACAGAACATTTTTGAAAAAAAAAGTAATTGCTACGTGGTCTGTGAAAGATTCTAATGGCAAAAGTATAGTTTTTAGAATTTTTGTTTGTTTATGTTTGTCTAAAAGTACCTAATTACCTACTATGTTCCAGCATCACGCAAATAGGTAATTGTCTATAAGTTTCGTCAGTCTGTAGGCCACAAATTATCACGCTATTTGCTATGGGGGATGAGCAATATTGCATTATGTTCAGATTCTTCTATAGTTTACCGCAAATTGTAAAGACTGCTAGACTAGCCAAAAAGGGATTCCCAAACGGTGGGGCGCACCCCCTTCGGGGGGCGTAAAGTGACCAATGGAGGGGCGCGGCGGCTCTAATAATAAAGTATTGGTTTTTTACATTTTACGTTCTTGGTACTAGAAAAGGATAGGTCTAGTTTATGAAAAAAAAAAAAATCGGTACCGCGGATATTAACGCGTTGATGTATTTTATTCCACACACCGCGGTAATTAACGCGTTGATGTCTTTTTAATTGTCAAAAGCTGGTGTCGTTACAGTGTCGCGAAATCAATGGTTTAGTCCCATCTCAAAAATGCCCAACGCACCTAAAGAAGTTTTCACTTCAAAAAACCCAAACGTTCATAATAATTACTTAGGTGCTGTAAAATGAGGGCCATCTTTTTAGCATAAGTCGAAAAATACGTTTTTCAATTTCTTTATCAATGGACTAAAGAAAACCGAACCTACCCGAGGCGGCATACTGCAATTTTCGAGTTCGCTTCGTTTTTTCTTCTATTCTATATTCTCTTGATTCTTTAGCTTTTCTGCGTAAGTCGACAAAGTAACTCCTACTTCTGTTTGAATGATCAAAATAAATCTTTAGGTTAGATTTTCTAGGGAGTGCAAACATTTTCGACGTCACTTCCGCTCGCTTTACATTCTAATGCTTTTCTGCTTATGTCGACAAAGTAATTCAGGTACGTAGAGATTTTAAAAGAAAATTAGGGGGGCGCGCATGTTAAAAGGTTGAAAACCCCTGGGTTAGAATATTGCAGATACTTACAGATTTAACCTTTTAAATGATTATCATCACGCTATACCATTACGGACCTAAGCATCATGACACTGGTACTGGGCGGGTTTTTGAGATGGGGCGTTAAGGGCAGATATCTTAAACGTTGTCGCTATAAGAAAACAGTCTTTAAGAGACTGTCCTCAACTTTTTGAAACATTTTGATCTACATTCATAGATTTTGAAATACATTTAGGTAGTAAATTTAGCAAGAAAATGGCCAATTTTCACAAACTCCAATCGATCTGACATCGATCGACAGCTTTACAAACCTAAGTTCGATTCCCAACAATTGATATTTGTTGTGATTCTTTTTTACATTGGTGTACTATTGAAGTTTAGGCCTCTTCTGTCATCTATGGTCAAATTAAAAATACATGTCTAATCTATGGTTAGGTGACTGTTAATGAAAAATCCTGTCTGTTCACAATGTACTGTTATATTATTGTAGTAATAGCTGTATTTTAATAAATTGTGGGGTCTTACGACTTCGGGGTCCGCTAGGGCCGATGCCTGCCGGGGTTGCGAAGAAAAAACCAAGGGTCTTACGACTTCCACGCGAACGACTATCTATCTATCTATCTATCTATCTATCTATCTATCTATCTATCTATCTATCTATCTATCTATCTATCTATCTGTATGTTTGTTTGTCTCTCTGTCCGTCTGTTTGTTCCGAATCTAATGGACCGATTAAGTTGAAATTTGGCACATATGTATTTTTGTGACCCAAACACGGACATGTAACCTATAAGAAGTATATGGTCTTAACATAACATAGTAAATCTCTTAATATTGTGCGTACAAACTTATATTTACAGTTGGAATGTATGGGACAACATGTTTTCAACTACAATCTTAAGTTTGTATTTGGGATAAATTCATCCCAACTACGGAACCCTTCATTGTGCGTAGTCCAACACGCACTTTTCCAGTTTGTTTTCCATACAAACGTGGTGGGGTAATGAATCTACTGTTTGATATCATGGTGAATAACGTTATTATAGTTAACACTTAGTAATAATTCATATTTCCATTGAGCCCCAAACCAGATAGTTACCTAGTCTATATCTTGGCTAACAATATTAAGGGGTGCCTCGGAAATTTAATTACGCTACTCATGAAGCCTATTCTTAACTAACATGTACGTTAAACCCCCAGATGGCGGACCAAACAGCCTCAATGTGGGGGTCATGTTGCTTCGACATTGGCGACGTGAAACTGACGATGGGTACAGGAACATTCTTTAACATAAACACGGGTAGGGAGCCCCATGCCAGTGTCTCGGGCCTCTACCCCATAGTCGGCTGGAGGCTCGGAGAAGAACTGGTGTTCTCAGCCGAAGGCGCGAATAACGACACCGCTTCGATTATCAAGTGGGCGCAGAATTTAGGTGATTATTTTTACTTTCTTCCATTAGATTTTTATGTTTTTTTTGAGTGTACCTAACGGTTATTAAATGAGTTCGTTAACATACGTGGGTGGTACAATACATAGCTTTGGCTTTGGATAACGATGAGTTATGCGTTAAATACTGATACCTAAAAAATTGTTGATTGTTGTTGATTCTGTTGCCCACCCGAGCAAAATAAGCTACAATTTTTTAGTTGTTTTTTTCTTCGACCGCTATCTATGTGAAGCATGAAAAATGCATTGTGTTTTGTAATGAAGTAGGTACTATTAATGAACATGCTTCATGCATATTTATGCATTGCGTGCGTAAAAAAGTCAGTTTCATAAATTATGAGAATTAATTATCAAATGACATGCTCTGACCAAGATTATTTCCGGGTTTTTTAAAAACACATTGACACTAATGAATTTTATATATACAATGACATAATATCTACTTTTAAAGTATTATATTATTTTAATTATTGTGAATGTGAAGACTATTCATTCCTTTCCTCATGGTCTAGCAGTTTGAGTAATTTATGTGGCCTATCCAAATGTCCTTTCTTTGGTATTGTTCGTCGAATCGTTGAGCTCCTTAAATTCTGAGTTGAGCTGCACGATAACTGACAAATGCTCGCTAACTGGACAGGCCCTCCGTCTGTGTGGTGCTTTCCTCAAAAGACCACTTCAGATACCAATCTACATGGTCTCTCATGGATCTGACCAAGATTAGGTCTGGACTTTAAAAGAGACTGTGAGCCTTTCTTCTCAGAGTAGTCAGATAGGAAACGCCGACCTCATCTAGTTTTTAAAATAAAATTGACGTGTTTGTACAAACCTACTTACACAAATAAAATCATTTATCAATATTTCTTACATTCGATTATTTCGATATTTAAAGTGAATCTAAATATAAATGATGTAAATATTCTTTGTTTTCATCTTAGCTATAATTTGAGCGTTATCGAATAATTGTCATCAATAAAAATAATATATGAGCCATCATGCGCTACCGATACAAACCTTCACCTGTTTCTAGGGCTGTTCGACAACCCTGAGGACACGGCCGACATCGCGGCCTCAGTGCCAGACACCGACGGAGTTTACTTCATACCGGCGTTCAGCGGGCTAGGGGTAAATATGTATATATTAATACCAGCTTATTACTGTCCCACAGCAGGGCAAGAGCCACTTCTCATACAGAGAAGGCACGAGCATTTATCACCACGCTTGGTCAAGGCGGAGTGGTGATTACAAACTTACCGAGTATATTAATTATACCTTCACCGATGTCCAAGATATACTTAGAAAGTACATATAAATTTAAAAAAGTCACATTGGTACTTGCCCGGATTCGAACCCACAACCTCGTTCATGACGGGTGAGCCCTTAGGCTAGCGTATGCTGAGACGCAGATGACGCCAGGTCCACGCAGCGCAGGGCAGAGCAGATTTTGTAATGCATGAATGTACTGAGAGCTGCGTATGCTGCGGCGCGAGCAAGTGCGACGCAGACGTGTCTGTCCTGCTCTGCGTCTCGTTGTAGTGCCGGCACAGATTTGTGCGCGACGCGTTTAGGCTAAGCGTATGCTGAGACGCAAGTGACGCAGCACAGCCCAGTACAGATTTTGAAGGGTAAGGTCACTTATTTAACCTTTCTCACAATTAGGTAACAAAATTGACCAAACTGGGTATATTTCGCACGAACCCTCAAGGCGTGTACGCACGAAAGTACAAAAACATGGTAAACACGAACATCGAACACTTTTTATATATTTTGACTAACCGTTCATTAGTAGCTCCACTTTTATTTTTTTATATATTTTATTTTGTAACTTAGCCATTTGTGTTAAATACAATAAGCCATTCAATTGAGGTGTCACGTTCTGTGTTTCATTAGCAGAAGGAATTCTTGGGAGTCCCATTCATATGGTGTAGCTCCACTATATGTAAAATTATTTTTAATTCCATTACTTATCTAGTAGTACATATATTTAATTGAACGAGTTTAAAAAAAAATATAATTGGTATCATAGTGAAAGATTGATAATATTGGTATTTAATCAATGACCCAAAATTCTAATAGCTTAGGTAGGTAGGTTATTTCGTTTGTAGTACGTATTTTTTTTAATGATATTGTTTTGATGTTTTATCAATTATAATAATAGACTTAATCAATGATTCAAAGTCTATTTATATTCTAAATCTGACAGATAATTGTAGATTAATATTTTGTTGATTTTTTTTTTGACATAAGTTTGTTGGGTTATTAAAATGTATAATATGATATTTAAGTCTATAATTTAAAGCCGTCATACTTACGGAAATAATGATTTTTAGGGTTCCGTACCTCAATAGGAAAAAACGGAACCCTTATAGGATCACTCGTGTCTGTCTGTCTGTCTGTCTGTCTGTCCGTGTGGCTGTCTGTCTGTCTCTCTGTCTGTCACAGCCAATTTGCTGCGAATCTAATGGACCGCTTAAGTTGTAATTTGGTAAACATATGTATTTCTGTGACCCAAACACGAACATGTAACGTAAATAAATGAATTTTGAATATAGGGGTCACTTTTGTGGGGCAAACAAGAAAATTAAAAAAAAGCATTTGCTAACAGTACCGTGTGACATATCAAATGAAAGGGCTTCTTGCGAGGATTTAAATATATTTTTTATATAATTTTAAAATAAATACTTTTAAAGATATTTAAGAAATATAATTCGACGAAAATTGACCATTCCCCCCTTATCTTCGAAACTAATGGACTTTAGGTCCATTAGTTTCGAAGATAAGGGGGGAATGGTTGAAAAAAATACATAGTGTGGATCTTTACTCATAAATTACAGAAAAACCTAAAGGAAGTCTATGGTCTTAACATAACATAGTAAATCTCTTAATATTGTGCGTAAAAACTTAATTTGCAGTTGGAATGTATTGGAGAACATGTATTTCAACTACAATGTAAAGTTTGTATTTGGGATAATATCATCCCAACTACGGAACTCTTCATTGTGCGTAGTCCGACACGCACTTGGCCGGTTTTTAGTTAACAACAGTAAAACAAGTTTCTTAGTTTATGTAGGTAAACATGTTTGCCATCGATTTCAAGTTTATACTTCCTGTATATGGTGTTATTATTAATCATTTGTAAGAGACCTTGTACCGAATTTTAAGGTGACCCAAGATCAATGTACTTATATGTGCATATGTCAATTGGGTTTTTTTGCAACAAACGATTAATTTTTAATTTTATTTACGGATTATATATTTTTTTCGGTCAGTGCAGTACAGTGTTTAAGGACACTTCAACACGCCGATGTTAAGTTGTTTTTAATTTTTATTAAGAAGGTTGTTACTAACTGACTATTACTTCAAAAGTGCACCTAGAATTAAATAGAAAATAGTGCAGATTCTCTTTTACACCGAACTAAATTATTATTAAAAACGTTCAAAATCTAGTCACAATCTGACTAGATTTTGAACGTTTTTAAATTCTGGAATTGGCCTTCAGGTAATACCTATAGTTTAACTGTTTCTCACGGACTCATGAAATATTGTGTGAATTTATCTTAAGAATAAGCTATTCTTAAGACAAATTCACACAACATTTTAATGAAAAGTTAACTTGCTAGTTATCTGATTCTAAAATTGTAGAACAAGACATGTAACGTCCGTTTTTTTTTTTGCTGCTACTTGATTAAACCAATTTTTTGACATTGTAATTTATAGTTTAAAGTTATAGTAATAAACGTTAGTATTGCGACTAACTTAGCACCAATAAAAACGAATTGCTCGCAGTTCTGACGTCGATGTAACTATCATTAAGTAGTTCATTGAAATAATTCTTATGATTTTCCTGCAATTACGGGTTGTTAAATATAATTATCATGTAAATTGCTATGGATATGGTAGATGAGTTCCTTGGACCTAGTAATTAATTAAGATAAGAGGTACTTAGGGCCACTCTGAGCTATTAATAGATAAGCACTTTCTAAATGCTCTACTATATTATTTTTATTTTGTATCGTTGAAATGATAGAGTTTAAGCATACTTATTTAATAATTTAAGAAACAACTGGACTCCATATCATACATTTTATACAAAGCAAAAACCCAATCTTAACATGATGTAAAATTCGTGTAAACAAACACGTTGTCACACGTTATCTTGTACGTGTTGTGCACGTTATCACTTGGTAAAATAATGTTGAACAGAATTTATGTTCATTGTTGTACCATTTATTATGAAATAAATGTAAAGTAAATAATTAAAACAACATTATATTGTTTACAGCCTCCATACAACGACGGTTCAGCGGCATCAGGGTTTGTGGGCATGAAGCCGTCGACGACTAAGGCGCATCTAGTGCGGGCCGTGTTGGAATCTCTCGCGTTCAGAACGGCGCAACTTTACAGATGTGTTCTCCAAGAGACTACCTACGCGTTTCATAGTATCAGGTATTTAGAAAATTCACATCTCTCATTTGAAATGAAATTATCCGGGAAACAACCGAAGTTACCGACATAGCTTGCAGAGTAAGCTAGCTGAAGTGGCAGTAGGCTGGCCATGACGTGCGAAGGACCGATGGTCGGTGGAGCAGACGAGTCCTGAAGTGGAGACCGTGTATCGGCAAGCGTAGTGTGAGTCGCCCTCCAGCTAGATGAACCGACGATCTTAAGAATGTGGCTGGGACAGACTGGATGCTGAAGGCGGGGGAGAGGGTGTTGTGGCGTAGCCTAAGAGAAGACCATGTCCAGCAGTAGACTGCGATAGGCTGAGTTGATTGATTGACATTTTGTCCGCTTTTCTTCTGCGTAACTGGCTGGTCCCTTGTTGTTACCTGTGGTCAGCGTAATGTGTTTTTTCAGTACTAAACCATTTATTACATTCCAAATTGTGTACTTAGGTGAGAACTTAAGATTTTATGAGGGCATTATGGATCTCTTGTATTTTGCCCCATCTGCCATCACCTCTTCATTCACTCGGGGTTTCAATTCATATCATTCGTATTACAATCAGTCAATCTTTGCTGTGGTCTAGAAGGAAAAGATTCCTTCTCCATCCATCAACATTTTTTAATTATCTTAGTATCATGCGTTTCATCCCTATGTCATCGTGAGGAAACCGGCATGCCGGAGAGATATTTCTGAAGCCAAGTCAGAGGCCCATGGGCGGCTTTAAATCTCTGACACCAGGTTAGTTACTAACCACACGAAAAGAAGAAGAAGATCCCTTTGCCCACTGTCCATCGTTGGATGTTGTAAAAAGAATTATATTCATTGAAGGTCTAATGGACAAAACATATTAAGCCTCTACCTACATACTCGGCAAATTTAAACTCAGCTCGCAAATCCGCTGTGAGTTGTAACCAGGATTTTTGAAAAAGTCGACATCCTATGCTATCAAAAATGTAATATTCCGAGGAAAATTTTAATATAAGTCAATTAGCATTTTTCGGCGCGATTGAGTAACATTTTTAACTCATTAGTTGTAATGTTTCCTTTTCAGATTAGATGGTGGTGTATCGAACAACAACTTCATCGCTCAGTTGGTGGCAGATCTCACAGGGTTGTGCGTTGAGCGACCTGTCCATGTGGAGATGTCGTCACAAGGATGTGCGCATATAGTTGGATATAAAATAGGTAAGATACTTTATTTTGTGTTTTATTTTCCGCTTCTGTGGGACATCGGATACTACTGGGTGCTGCGCGCCGACCTCCCTAGTGGCGTTAGATTCGTTTACTACGCTGACGACACGTTGGTCCTGGCGCAGGAGAGGTCGCACTAGCGACACGCGGGGTTGTGACATTCATCGACAGGATCTATATCTGAAGGATAAATCAATTTTGTCGGAGCGTCAATATGGAATTAGAGCTAAAGTTTCAACTGCCGATGCCGTACATCATCTGACTGACTATCTAGCCCAAGAACTTGACAAGGGTAACCACGCATTAGGAGTTTTCCTGGATCTCGCTAAAGCTTTTGACACAGTCTCCATTTCTATTACATTACGCAAGCTTGAGATAGTGGGCATAAGAGGCATTCAACTGAAACTCCTCAAAAGTTACTTAAAAGATAGAAGCCGGTGCATTAAGATTGGCAATGTTCTCAGTGCAGACGAAAAATACATGTCCTTTGGTGTTCCCCAAGAAAGTATTTTAGGGCCTACTTTGTTTTTGATATACATAAATACCTGTTGTTATCTAAACCTAGAGCACGGCACTATAATATCCTACGCTCTCCTTTACACTGCCCTCCTTTTTTCTGCTGAATCGAAACATGAAGTCTACAAGTTTGCGCAACACGGTTTTAATATTGTAAATAAGTGGCTTCAACATAACTCACTAACCCTAAATGCAGCTAAGACAAATTATATCAAGTTTTTAATGTGAAAATTAACATCTGTTTTACCCTCAACGATGTATGCTTACTGTTGTATGGTCCCTGCATATTGCCTGTTTACGTGTCCTAATATCACTAATAAAATAAAATATCTAGGAATTGTAATAGATGAAACCCTATCTTTTAAACAACACATAGAAGCTTTAAATAATAAAATGCGTAAGCTAATAGTCGTTTTCAAAAAAAACTATGTTATATCGCAGACCCAAAATTAATTAGGCGAATTTTGACTTACTGCATTACCTCTTGGGGTAAAGCAGGTAAAAGTTTGCTACTACTTATTGAAAGAGCTCAAAGAGCAATTTTTAAGGTGTCTACTTGCCGTCCTTTCCTTTTTCCCACTAAACTACTCTATAAATCCTGTGAAGTACTAACAGCTCGATAGTTATTCATAATGAGCATCGTATTAAAACAACTCGCAGCCCTCCCATATAGCACTGAATTTACTAAAAAAAAAAGACGGAAAGACATAGTTTGCCCTACAAAACTACAAAACATGCGTTCGCAGCCAAATTTTTTGTCTTTCTAGGACCATAACTTTATAACAGATTAAATGCGAGAGCTAAAATGTATTCTCTAAATTATAATAATTGTAAAAGAACTCTCAAGGAAGCTCTTCAAAGTATGTCCTATGAAGATACAGAGAAACTATTAGGTGTACTTAAATAAAAAAAAAAATACTAATTAAGTTTAGCTAAGTAAGGATAGGTACTAAGATTTTAGCAATAAGGATTTATTGTACTATTTACACCTTTTACATACCTATTAGATGACTAGATTCTTTAAATTAATGTGATTATTTAGAAATATCGATGAAACTCGCTTGAAACACAGGATTACCTAGTTCAGGCACATAGCTTAATTTAATTTTTCGTAGATTTAAGCAAATTTTGTATTTAGTATTTTACCTTTTTACCTGAATAAAGTTTTATTATTATATATATTATTAGGATCCGGCAGTTGGGTCTTGAAGTGGCCCTGCACAAGGCTGAGGCCATGTGTTTTCATGGTCCTCGGAATGCGCCACCGTCGGGTGCCAGGTAATGGCGGAAGGGGTTCTCATCGGCGTCGAGTCGACGATGAAGTACTTGGGACTCGTCCTCGACAGGCGGTGGAACTTCGTGGAGCACTTCAGCCGTTTGGCTCCCAGACTGGAGCGGGTCGGGGATGCCTTGACGCGGCTCCTGCCCAATCTAGGGGGTCCAAACGCTTCCTGCCTGAGGCTCTACGCTGGGGTCGTGCGGTCCATGGCCCTTTACGGGGAACCGCTGTGGGCGCGTTTTTTGAGGCGGCGGCCAGCCCGCCGCGCCTGTTGAATGCGTCCCAAAGGTTCATAGCCATTCGGCTAGCCCGAGGATAACGCACGGTCTCCTGCGAGGCGGCGAGCCTCCTTGCCGGATAACCGCCATGGCATCTGGAGGCAAAAGTCCTCGCGCACATTTGGGAGTGGCGCGAGGAGGCGCTTTACTCCGCTGCCGCGAGAAATCACGGCACAGCGGACAGAGCTCCGGCCGGATCTCATGGCGTCATAGAAAGTGCGATTGTCGGAACGCATACGGTGGTCTGCCCAGCTTGGGCGGGGCGCCGCTGTGTCTTGTGGAGACGCAGTGGCGTGCCTAGGGTTTCAAAATAACGCAAGCCCAATAAAATTTTAACCGATTTCAAAAAAAGAAAGTTCAGTTTTCGACTGAGTATGTAGGTACCTACGTATGTATCATCGCAATTTTCTCATAAACTACTGATTAGGTACAATAAATTAAAAGTGAATTCATCCATCCATCTTCTTCTTTCCTCCTCTTCTGCTAAATGACAAACAATATCGACTAATCTTTGAAAAACACTACGGTTGTTTTCAACGCGCGTGTTATATTTTGAAATTTCCTCAGATAACTGGCGTGATATAGATGTCTCAATTCGTTATTTACCAAAATTACCGAAAGAAACCATTGCACACAGGTGTTTATGGGAATTTGTGTGCCTTTTAATGGCGCCAGATATGTTATTTAAATCATTATAAGCAGATGTATTCCAAACGGAATCTTCATTCGAAAAAAATATGCAGCCCCAGCAATACAACTTATTAGTATGCGAGCAGCCAACAATCCAACTAGTTTTATACACTGATCTATTAAATTTTCGTTTATGCGATTTACTAGTCTGAGAAATACACAGATTAGGCGTCGGTTTTAATGAAGAAATTAACTGTGTTTTCTGAGCAAATTTAAAGATTTTACCTTATCTTCGCCAATCAAAACTTGAACGCATTTTAAATCCTCACAAGGTACAATTACCTCCATTGTTGTAGGTAAGTCACCAAAACAATTGTATCACTGAGGAAATCTAAGAAAACACACAAAAAACTTTAAGAAGATAACCTTTTTCCACTCAAGCAAATGAAACTGAAGTTAGTTGCATTCTCGGATGTCGGGAACTATTCAGTGTTGTCATTTAGGCAAAAAAAGTCGCCAGGTATATGAAAAATCTAGCTAGATGTCGCAAATATTTTATTTTTAAGATATTGCTTGAATATTTATTTCGTTATTTTAAAAAATCGCTAGTTTTTATTGTTGCTAAATGTTAAAAAAGTTTCCAAACTCGTTAAAAATCTCCAAGATCTCACAACGTGGCTAAAACGGCAACACTGCAGAGTTGGCAAGCTGACAAGGTCACGCATACGCGTGCAACTTCATACCGAAAAAGCCCGGCTTAAATCTGCCATAGTGATCGATTTGTTCTATGCACAAGGTCTAACTCGTTATACGGCACATCGCTATAAGTGCGAATGTGACAGATATAGTATTTGAAAGCCCGGTATAAGCCGGTGCGTGTAAGCGAGATAGCTATATGTAGATGCTACAAATGCGAAACTCTGCGCGCGAACAATCGCGATGTGTAGTAGTGTAGCATAGGTAGATACTTTGTATTACACACATCAAAAGTGTCTAGGGATCAAGCATTTTTATGCGGATTTCTTGAGATTGAGATGTGGCTTTGTAATAAATTTATGATTATATAAATTTATATGGATCCTTTTTGGTGCATTTCATAATTTGAAACAGGAACTGTTAATCAAATTCGAGTAAAAGATGAAAATCAGCTGTCAATATTTTCCCTATAAAAACATACAACGCATTGAAGACATTATTAGTGCTACTGTTTCCCTACTACTGATTAAAACCAACGTTATTATGGAGCGGCGACGTCATTTAAGCAGGGAAGAAATGCTCAGAGCCGTGGGAATGATAGAAGCTGGTTCCCGGCAACGTACTGTGGCTTTAGCTCTGAATACAAGTCAGAGTGTTATCAGTCGACTTTGGACACGTTACCGAAGCACTGGTACCGTGGCTGAGCGCCATGGAGGACGGTATCGCTGCACCACACGGAGACAAGACCGATACATTCAAATCTTAACTCGAAGAGCTCCAACAATAACCGCCATGATGTTAGCCGTGAGGCTTCATCACTCTTCAGGGAACTTAATTAGCGACCAAACAGTCAGAAACCGCTTGCATGAAGTGAACCTTCATTCCCGAAGACCGCTACGGGTACCACCTATAGCAATGCACAATCGTAGGATTCGATATCAATGGGCTCTTGAACACAGAAATTGGGCAGAAGAACAATGGCGTTTCGTGTGCTTTTCTGATGAGTCTCGTTTTGGTATGAGACGGGATACAAGACGTATACGACACTGGAGAACCCCTGGACGCCAACAGTGATTAAAATCCTGCCAGGAAGTCCATCCTTATAGTGGTGGAACCATCATGGTATGGGCGGGTATTTGGATCGGCGGAAGAACTGAGTTGATTTGGATCAGAGGCAACCTCAACGCTCAAATTTATGCTGAGACGATTGTATCTGACGTCATCGTTCCTCTACAAGTGCAAATCGGTCCCTTATTTCAGTTAATGCATGATAATGCACGACCGCACACCGCAAGAGTTGTAAGACAGACTCTCGCCGCAGCTAACATCAATGTCCTGCTCTGGCCTGCTCAGTCGCCAGACTTGAACCCGATTGAGCATGCATGGGATATGCTACAGAGAAGAGCTCTGCCGAATATGGAGGGTATCCAGTCGCAAGAAGACCTTTTTTTGTTGTTGCAACGAACATGGGCGGCCATTCCACAGCGTGATTTGGATGAACTCATTTTGAGTATGCCAAACCGATGTTCTTGTGTTGTTAGTGTTCGCGGTAGAAACACGGATTATTAATTGTTTAAGTTACCCAATAAAATTTTAAAGAAAACTGTTATTTCAGTCTTTTTTTCGAACTTTAATGTTAGTGGTTCAAATGTCAAAAATCCCTTTATTAGGAAAATGGCAAATTTCTTTATTAATGCAAAGGTGACTTGGTTTATCGTTACTGTGACAAACGAAAACACTTTATTTGATGAATCCTTAAAGAAAATTTTAATTAATATCAATCAGGAGAAAAGTTATTGCAAAAATATATGTTGATCCCTAGACACTTTTGATGTGTGTATTTTGATAAGAATTAAGCGCGCGAGCTTTTAAATAGTTCGGGTTTGATATTGATTCTCTATCGAGCATTTTAGTAAGGCATGCCGGGCTTTTGGGCTTATATGAAGGTACCGCCACTGTGGAGACGATCGGCGGCGGTAATCTCTCGCTTCCGGTCCTGGTCCAGGCCATGGTACGGAGTGAGAGGGCATGGGAGGCCGTCACTTCCTTCTGCGAAGCAGTTATGCTCGCGAAGGAGGAGGCGGAACGCATTAGGGAGAGGCAAATTTCGCGCCCTCACGCCCCTAACCGCCGCAGGAGACGCCCTGGGCGTTAGGAGTCGCAGGCCGACTCCCGGCTACCGGAGGGCTGGGCTTGCGGACGGTGAGCAATGGGTAGCTCGCCATCCGATAAGGATCGGGCCCAGATCGACGGCGCGTTGTGTTCCACGCGCGCCTTAAAGCGATGTCAGCAGAACCGACGGGATCCGATTGGGCTGATGCCTGCCGGGGTTGCGGTTTTTGTCCGAAAGGGTTACCGTGGCTCCTGGCAATATAGGCAACTGAAGGAACACGGGTGGGTTTTAGTCAGTAAGAGTCTGATACGCCCTCCAGAGCGGGAGAAATTATATGATAATTTTCCACTAAAAAAAAAGGTGTTCAGCTGGAAGTTCTAATGGTCGCCGCTAGATGGCGTACGTGACTACTTTACTATGCCGGTTTTACTCTCCTAATAATAAATTCCATAAACTCCGAGATACCACAAAAGTGCAGTAGTCTTTGGAGAGTGCAGTTGGTGTTGGGAAAGAAAAAATTGAATAGTTTTTTTTACTTAATGATTTATTTACCAGACGTTTCTACCTCTCCAAGTATTAATAAAATAAATGTTTCCCTTTCAGGTATATGGAAATCAAAAGAAGAACTAAAGAAACTCAGACAAATCGACTGCATATTCAGTCCTCGACCTCAAATAAAGAAAGCATACGAAGTAATATTCGCACGATGGCAGGACGCCGTCAAACGAATGTGCGGCTGGTACAACAGAGAGACGTCACCACTGGCTGCGATACCAGACTCGAGCAGTAGCACAGTCACGCCACAGAGCAGCTTCAAAATCGCCGGTGATCGTAAGCAGAATGGCAGCATATCCAAATAGCGGTGGCTTTTTTGTTTGCTCGCGATGTTCGCCGCGTGCTTGCCTCTCTGCAGGTGATACAGGTGTTGGAAGGACTTCTTCAAGGTTCAGTAGTTGTACTCGTAGGTTCCAGGTGCCGTGATAAAGGTTTGAAATGACTGGCTCACCTACCTAACTTCGTTTAAATACCTTGGGAAGCTCATATTTTAATGTATTAGTAAAAATGCCCGTTTGACAAACGGCACGTCCGCATAGACTTGATAAATGTAAAACCACATTGCAAATGAACTTTAATTATAATGAACCAATGATATTATGAGAGCGCCTACTACTCAATAGTTACGAGAAGTATCATTTAGTGCCTGTTATGACTAGATTAAAGGAGATACTGTTAAGCTATATCAAAGATTTATTATGTGTTAAGATAATTAAATATTAATTAATAAATGTATATAATACGCTAAATGATACGCTTAGTCTTGTGTGGGAGCTAAGTCTAGCGTAGAAACCTGTGCAATATTTCTGCTCAAAGGTTGGTGACTGCTGTCAGATGAATGCATGTACTAAATGGTTGAAAGATGCATGGTATATGGTTGATTTACATTTTATTGTCATTATAATGATCCATTATAGAGGACATGACAGAATGAGGAAAATAGAATTGATCTTAAGAAACAGGGCAAATGCCTTACGGCGGCTAAATAAGCATTCTTTGTGATAATTGGATATTGCAAAGCATTGCTAAAATAATATCAACAGTAATATAAGACAATTCGCTGTGAACCCTAGTATAGAATCCACGATCGCGTGTCATGTGACTCTTATGCCATTGTAATAAGGCCAAGAGAAAAACGCTGAAAGGAATGATTACATATTTTCTTTTTAATGTCAATCTATGTTTAATATTGATTATAATTAAGATAATATTTCGTTATTATTATGGTGTTGTATGGTTTATGTGATGAAGTAGTTAAAGGCTCAATGTAAGACTTGCCGTGTTAAGTTATACCGGTTTAATATTTGTGATATCCATAACTATGTAATAGTAAATTGTAAAAAATAAAACACCTGTATATTAATACAGGCTGATTATGACTGAAGAACGCATCCGTTGCAGATTCCTTCTTAAAACTTAAAACGACGACTAAAGTCAAAATGTGCTCTTTTTCTTTAAGTTTTATAAAGAAAATGGTGCAAACATGCTCTTTTTGTTCTGTTCTGGTATTGCTCTATTTATTCTATACTTCCTTTTTAAAACAACGTATATTAGGAAGCAGATTGTTGAATTCGGCATATCTTGCTATCATGAAATGAGATTAACATACAAGAGATTACATTTTTTTAAATTCTAGATACTCAGTTTTGAAAAGGTTTTCGTTATTGTAAGTTTTTGGTGTAGTTTGACCGAAATCGCTGTGCCGCGCCTTAGGTATGAGCGCGGCGAGACGGGGGACAGTACAGGCCGCTCATTCGTCAATGCTCACGGTGCCCGGCGTCCCGCCCGCCGCTCATTCCTTATCGCTGCTCCCCGCCTCGCTGCCTATTCTTAAGGCGTGGAACAGCGGTCCCGGTCAAACTAAAGTTCATACTAGCAAATTATACGAAACTTGGCATCAGTATGTCGACTACTGCCTTACAGAGAAAAATATCTTCAAATCTGTATTGCCATGCATAATATCCTAGTTCTGTTACTTCATAATAATTAGGCTAATGTTTGTTCTAATATAAAGGAGAATGGTTATGTGCAATTCATTTTGTCGAGTGTTTGATAACTCCTTCACCTATTATAGCAATATTATTTTAATATTATTTCACCGTGAGAAAGAGATGGAGTAATATTAAATCCCACTGCTATAAGAGGTGGTGGTTGTTCCACTGCTCATTTGATAGGTCTCATATTTATGTAGGGGTCGTCCCCAGGCGACAATCAAGTTAATATATAAAGACAATATTAAATATTTGTTTGTAAGTAGATAGATAATAATTATAACGTTACACCCTGATTCAAACTTAATGGCGGCTCGGAACATGAGGCGAGTCGCTGCGCAGTAACGAATTCATGGGTCAGCGGGGGGAGAGGTGGGGTACTGCGCAGCGAGTAGCGCACTTGAGAGCCGCCATTAAGTTTGAATCGAACTGTACCTCTGTTGTTGTCGTAGTTGCAAATAATTGTTCCTACGTGTTACTTTATTAGAATTGAGGTTTTTTGTATGAAATCATCATTTTTATATCTTTTTTACCCTCCATGACATTTTATTGAAGTTACGGCTTCTAATGTTTTAAAAGTGTTTGAAATCAGATTTTAATCGTGGGTTAAGTAGATTAAGCGAATCTAGTTAAAATAATTTTGTATGATCTTTAATAATTATCTAGTGAGCGAATTGCATTCGTGAAAAACAACGTGAAAGTACATCATCAGTTTTAAATATCCTTTAATAAGAGATGCCTCCTAAATGCTTATGCCGACATCGAAACCCTACAATGTGGGCGATAAAATGGTAGATTAAACTGTAATAATGTTTTATTTGACATGACATTGTAAAAGGATACTTCAAAGTAAATTCCATAAAATGCTGAATTTATACTTGCATTTTATTATAATTATCCCTACCACCGACCATGATGATCTCCTGCCTACTATTTGCTACACCTAAGTAATGGGGATAAAGTAGGCTGGTGGAGAAAATGAAACAAACTTGACTGCACAACATACGTTTATCTCAACTAATAATAATTTAAACATAACATCATGCCTGTAATCCCCGAAGGGTTAGGCAGAGGTGTACCTATAGTACACCCACATTTCGCCAGTTATGTTTAAGTCCCATGTAATAGGGGGCGAGCCTATTGCTATCAACCGGGCACAAATCTAGACTCCGGGCTACTACTGAGAAATTCCAGATGGAAAAACCCATTAACACTTTGCCCGACCCGGGAATCGAACCCAGGACCTCATACTCAGCGATAGTGCTTTGCGATCATTAGACCAACGAGGCAGCCAATAATAGTTTATTTATTATTATTTCTTACTTAATAAGGGCACCAAGTCCCAGTATACTAATCACTAATAAATACAATTAATTAAATTCATTACATCAATAAAACAAAACAAAAATATGATATAATATTATAAAGAGAAAAGTCGTTTGTTGGTAATTAATAAATTAAAAAACAATGGCCCGATTTAAAAAAATCTTTCACCAGTAGAATGCTATGTTATCACTGAGTAACATGGGCTACCTATAATTTATAAAGATATCACCCGTAGAGTATATATGTTCTGTGAACATATATACTCTACGGGCGAAGCCGCTGGCGGGAGCTATAATATTTCAACTAGACTAGTTGAAATATTAGTATAAAAAATCTGTTATTTTTCTGCATAAGCTTTGTTGACGTGATGGATATCGAAATCTAAACACGACAAAATAAAACAGATTTTTCAACTCATATTTCAAGTAATAACACAACCAGCGGTCAATGACCCAATTTTTTTTGTCATATTTAGGTAATATACCCATCACATTGCGGAGTTTTGCTAGCTAATTTAATGTGACCCTGTAGATAGGCTACTAAAACTACCATAATTATTAAGGTCATAATAACATTGATTAATCAATCAAAACAGAGAAAGGAGAAGAAAACAATGCTAAGCCGGGTCTCCTGCGCATTACACAAAAACATCGAAACAAAGAGGCGTGGCAATACACATTTGTGTATGCAAACACGATGTTTTTGTTTTTCGGGCTGCATGGGCAACATTCCCCAAATGTTTTTGTGTAAGGTTTTTAGGGTTCCGTACCACAAAAAGAAAAAAACGGAACCCTTATAGGATTATTCGTGTGTCTGTCTGTTTGTCCGCCTGTCACAGCAAATTTGTCACACATATGTATTTCTGTGACCCAAACACGAACGTGTAATGTAAATAAATAAATTTTGAATATGGGCGGTAATTTTGGAAGGGAAAAAAAGAAAATTATAAAAAAAACAGTTATGCAAACTGTACCATATCACATGAAAGGGCTTATTACGAGGATCCAAAATATATTTTTTTTCAATTTTTAAAAAAAATTTTTTAAAGATATTTAAGAAATTTGACGAAAATTGCATTTTTTTCAAAATTTTAAGTCAAGTAGTTTTGGAGAGCTTTATCTCCGAAACTACTGGATTTAAAATTTTGAAAAAATACATAATAAGGCTCTTTATTCATTGATTATAGGAAAACCTATACGAACTCTATGGTCTTAAAATAACATTGTAAATCTATCAATATTGTGCGTACAAACTTACATTTGGAGTTGGAATGTATGGGAGAACATGTTTTTCAACTGCAATGTTAAGTTTGTTTTTGGGATAAATAAAATCATTTCAACTACGGAACCCTTCATTGTGCGTAGTCCGACACGCACTTGGCCGGTTTTTTTTGTGCAATGTTTCTAAAAAACACGCGCAGGAGACCCGGCTTTAGCTAGACATTCAAGTGTTCATGTACTTAATGGCTATCATTGCACATCTAGTAGCTATGAAGTTACATATACCACAGATAATATACTAGTAACCAACCTACGCATCACACTGCGAGTGCAAGTAAAGGTATCATCTTCAACCTAGAGTCCGCGCTACCACTGAAGTCCAGCGGAAAAGTGGTCGAACTACATTTTTTTAAATGCAATTTGTTGTAATGTCATAGACACGAGCGCCGCGTCTATCGGACTTGAGTAGTGGCACGGGCTCGATAGCACACCTCTACTGTCCAAGCGCACGTCATTTAACTCGATCCTCGATACCCTGATCGAGTTGCTACCAGCCACCTTGTGAAGATCGTCGCTCAACTTGAGGCCGAGGCTTGTGGCTGAGGCCTTTACCATACCTATAATGTACCTACACAATGCGGCTGAAAAATATGTTATCAATGCAGCTGCGTCGTGCGTAGTATTGCTATAAATAAACATTAGGTATCTTTATATATCAAGTTGATTTATTTGCGTTTTCGTTTCAAAAATCTTGAAACGAAAACGAAGATCGTTGAAAATCTAGGACGTACCTAGTAAGTCTAGTAGTCTGTAGTACTCATCGTAGTTCGGCGAACATAATGACTAGTGAGTTTTTTTCTTTTGATTAAGATCTTCGCTTATACAGTTTAAAATTGTGACGTCTGCCTTTCCACATTTCAGCTGTGAACACCATCACAGACAGAATTGTACCAAAAAATAGTATCGCAAAAGCTACACGTTGGTCTCTTAACCTTATTTTAAAGAAAGCCCGAGGTTCGATATCGCGGTGGGTCTTCGAATTAGGGATATCTAGCATTTGCCGAGTCCACTTGTAGTACATAGTAGGTAGACCAGCTTCATTTACTCGTTCTGTAAAAACTTGGAGCTCCTCGTAGAATGGGAAACCTGATGAAACAAAGAATAGAATTAACACAATTGATGCTGAGTCAAATGCTTAAAGTCATCGACTATTAGCGTGGGACTTCCCCACACCCATCCAAATGAATAAATATTTAATTTGATTGAATTTTACCTGATCGGGCAGTGTAGGACAAGAAATAAGTGGAGAAACATTCGTCCAATATATCGATGAGAGGCGTCCCGTGACTGTCTAAGAACTGTTGGGTAATTTCCATTTCGGCATCCCATTTCCTGTGCACGGTTGTTGCCTTTGGGTGTTGCAGGATTACTCCTGAGGCATTAGATTAAATAATATGATTTATTAACATTACTTAGGTATTCATTATGCGCATGGAATATTTGTGTGAGACACAGATGAATCTTTTTTCTACCTACAATCCTTTGTTTACTGTTTTACGAAACCTACCACTTCTCGTGCTTCGGCAATACCTACCACATGCTCTAATAACGGTCACAAATACTGTTTCAATTTCTGTCTCTGGCGACACGATGATAATTTTATTACTATTTTGGTGGATCATCGTGCTATCGTTAGTTAGGTACCTACCTAAAACATTAACTTACCAAGATGATCGCCAGGTATCAAACGAGCGCGATCAAAGAAATCTGCTTGTAGCTTGTCTTCTGGTTCCTGTAGCTGTCTCATGAATTCTCTAACTGTAGGGGAAGTGTACAAAGTAGCCCCAGAAGAATAAAGTTGCTCTAGAGTCTTCATTTGGCGATAACGTTCCTCAGTTGTGTACACTCTGCTAAGGTGTCCCTGAAATATAAGATAGCCAATGTGATGTTGAAGTTCCTGTGTAATGGATTCACCAAAATGCTTGTTTCTTGGATCCATTCGTTCAATTAAACCGTCACTATACAACGCACACTCCGAACATTTCCCTTCATACTTCTCTGCAGTCGAACTTTTCGTTTCCAAATCCGAAGATTTAGGATAGTCTTCGTTCACATCCAGACGGATTTTTTTCTTATAAGAAAGGATTGATTGAGAATGAATGGATTGTTTATTTAGATGTAGGTTAAGATTTATGATATAGTATGTAATTTTATAGGATGTAGATTAAGGATTTAACATGTAAGGCCACTCTATCGCATTGGATCGCAGATCTGTAATGGTAGTTTTAGGTAAGATTTTCATAAATAAATAAATAATCCTCCGAATCCAGCCAGCTTGCAAAACTGAAGATCGATGATTGCAGAATCGTATCCGCCAAACCTTAAATGTTGAGAGAGATCGAGAGTTTCTATGGACAGTTATACACGCCAACCAGTAACCCCGTCACGAATCTAGCAAACGACCCAAGAGTTAGATTGACATTATACCGAAGACATCCCGGACGTCAGTTTGTACGAGATTAAGATGGCTCTGAAGCAGCTTATAAACAACAAGGCGACGACGCAATTACAGCCGAACTCCTGAAGGCCGGTGGAAAACCCGTTCTTAAGGCCGTCCAGAAGCTTTTCGATTCCGTTATACTCGAGGGTCAAATGCCACAAGTATGGAACAGAGGTGTGGCGGTACTCTTCTTTAAAAAGGGCGACAACGCCCTGCTTAAGAATTAGAGGCCCATCACACATCTGAGCCATGTCTACAAGCTGTTTTCAAGAATTAACACGAACCGTATCGCGCGCAGGTTTGACGACTTCTAGCCTCCCGAACAAGCCGGATTCCGTAAAGGCTTTAGCACCGTAGACCACATACATACGCTGCTACATACGCTGCGGCAGGTTATACAGAAGACCAAAGAGCCTGCGCCTCTGCTTAGCGTTTGTGGACTACGAGAAAGCCTTCGATTCGATCGAGACATGGGCTGTACTGCAGTCTCTTCAACGTTGCCAGATCGACTATTGGTACAATAAGGTGCTAAAGTGTCTGATCTCTAAATCTGTCTCATGTCTAAAAGCTGTTTCATCATCATCAAGAGTCATCACGAACCGTCTCGCGTGCAGGTTTGACTATTTCCAGCCTCCCGAACAAGCCGGATTCTGTAAAGGCTCCGTAGACCACATACTTACGCTGCGGCAGGTTATACAGAAGACCGAAGAATATAACCTGCTGTTTATCGTTTGTGGACTACGAGGATGCCTTCGACTCGATCGAGACATGGACTGCAGTATCTTCAAAAAGCGAGAATGAAAAACTATTATATATAAAAAAAAACAACCGTATTCCAAAAAAAAACACTATAAAGTGAAAAATAAAAATAAGTCGGTGTCTTTGGTTTTAGTTATTTGCCACCGACTCTCGAAATTTATTTCTCGCTAAAAGTTTTTTATTATTTTGTTTATCTTTTATCCAGGGCGTCCCACGGATATGCCACATGGAGGGAAAGTACCTTGAATATTGTAGATGAAACATTTTAATGAAAGAAGACATTACCTATTTGAATTAAAAAAACAATTTAACCTGCATTCATAGATATTTAATAATTACATGGTTGAACCGGGAATCGTACCCATTACACGAGAAAAATAATCACCCTGTAGCTTTATCATACTGATCGAAAGGCTTCATCATAAGTTTGCCGACCACTGTCCTATCCTATACTATTAAATGAGCAATATTTGTAAACGTAAACGAGGCAAAAGGAGTATGTAAGGATCGTAGCAGGTGGCGTTCTGTAGTTTCTGCCTACCCCCATGGGAAGAAGGCGTGAGTTTATGTATGTATGTATGTATGTATTTGTATATACACCGTGAAATTTGAATCATAGTTTTGCTAGAAAAAACGTACAGACCATGGTCTACTACCATTCTACAGCATCCAATAAAAAATAAAAACCTAATTTGGTTTTTGAAAAAACACAAGCAGACAAAGTTAAAAAAGTCAAGATTATCATTACTTCCCTACAACACAGACAATGTGGCGCTCGCGTATCAAAGTAGTTGCGGGCGGCGCGTGGCTCACGCACGGGACACAGCATTGTCTACAGGGAAAAGTACCTCCATAAACGAAATTTAGTAAGTACTTATTTTTGTACGTCTTACTAGAGAATACCAAAGTTAAAAGTTAACTTCGGGAGGTATTTTATCACTAATAATAGTGGCTACTTTAAAACTTGGCTTGGTATGGCTTTGGCATGGTAAACATTGGTAGGTATTTTCTACCTATACACGATTGCACGACACGACGCGGACGCACCGTACCAACGCGACGGCGCGGAAAAATGGTTGCCCTCTAATTTTATCATTTCGTTTTTTGTGCAAAGTGCGAACTTAGGTACGGTAGGTACTATCAGACATGGTTTTAATTCTTTTCTGTAGGTACGGGTACCTACCTATTGTATCTGACGTGAGATTTTTAGTTATTATTTATTTATTGGGATATTACAGGAACAAGACAAAAACAAAACTGGGTTAGCTCCGTCTGTGTGCACCAAGACAACATTGGCTCCAATTTTCCCTTCATTCTTATTGGTCTTAGGACCGTCAGAAATCCTAGCTGAGGTTAATTTAGTTTTGATAAGTAAATTAGGTACCTACCTACTTAGTCACTTTCTCATATCACAGTTCAGAATGTAGGTACAAAATTGCACGCAAAACGCACCATACCCAACACCACTCCACATTAAAATAATTAGAACTCATTTTCACAAAAAAAAAAGGATACGGTACGCGATACGTCCCTGTGACGTAAGTACATCGGATGCATATGCGTGGCCCGCTCGAACGATTTCGGTAGACTGGCTACCGCCTGGGCGGCGCGGGCGGCCCGCGGCAGGCTACAAAAGAAATGGGTGGGACGATACTTCACGCGATTGCATTCGGTCCGCATTGGCTGGACAGCCTTGTAGTCCAAGTGGAATCATCATAATTCTTTTGAATGCTACATCACTACCGCGATGAGTACTTTGATATTACGGTTAATGTTTGAACACGTTTGAGTAACATAAGGCTTATTTGAGAACGCCTAGTTTAGTTTGTTTTAATACCATATTTGATGGTTTAGAATGGTAGTAGATCATGGTTTGAACAACGTTTATTCTAGCAAAACTGCGATTCAAATTTCGCGGTATATATATTCTTATACTATTAAATGAGTAATATTTGTAAATATACATTTGTAATAGCGGTCTCGAAAACGGCTGTAACGGTTTCAATGAAAGTTGCAATATAAGAATTTTTGGGGGCGAAAATCGATCTATCGATCGGTCTCATATCTGGGAAAATTAGTTTTCTTCGTATTTTCCCCCGAGCAGAGCTCCATCGTCCGCACCTTAGAATAATGACATGGCATTAGTAAGTACCTACTATCATGGCAGCTTGGAATTAGTATGTTGTACTATTAAATGAGCATTTTCTATTTTCACCAAAGCAGAGCTCGGTCACCTAGGTTCTTATAATAATAATATTGAACCAAAACTAACCTGATATACAGCCAGAAAAAATATGGAACCCAATAAGCATGCACTCCTTAGCATTAGTAATGTTCTTGTTTTTATCGGTGAATATCCAAGCATCGTCGCCAACACAGAGTAGTGCAGGTACCACCAGAAAGTCATTGTCTCTGGTCGCGTGATTGTTTTGTTGATCATCGCCGTGGTCCACATGATGCCACCTATTGCCACTAATACCACACCTATCAGGGCCCATAACGTCGGAGAGAACAAATTAAACACACTGTGCCACCGTGGTACAATATGAGGCTTTCTTACTAAAGCACACAAAGTATCAGTTTTAATATAATTCAGGTAATAAATATGTTCATCCGAATAAAGAGTCATAAATCGCGAATTGAAGGATACATCCAACTCGTTGCGAATGATACAACCCAAAGCACCGTTAGCATTCCCAGGTTGCGCATAACCGTAATTGTCACAAACTTTATTTTCAGAAAAAGTTAAATTAAATTTTATATGCGAGAGGATGTCGTGCATTACCATTCCGTCTAAACCACAATACCCATTAGATAACTTCAAATTAAAATTCACATAGTAATGTAAATTCTTACAGTCTGTGATAGATGTTGGGTATCTGAAGAATATGTTCGCCTGCATAGGGTAATCATCAGCTAGCTTTTCTCCACTTTTCTTTATGGCTACAAATAAGTCTTTGGAATTAGTAGCATTAATTAATTTAATAGATCTGTTGTATAAAATTCCGGTAGATGGTCTTTTACCGTTATAAATAACCATCTTTTGTTTACATGCATAAGGGAATACAACACCAACACGCATGATTTGAAATCTGTGCCACAAACTATTCATGATTTTTTCCAACATTACAAATTCCTTTGGATTCATTGTGTCATTCTTACATTTGAATTGTCTGTCACCGGTGATGATAATATAGAGTAAAGACCAATTGGATTTAATAAAAAACTGCCATAAAGCAGAGTCAACCATCTTCGGTGTAAAATATCTTGTCATTATCATAACGTTAGGATTATCACTTGTTTTAATAAAATCCCTTGTAACATTCAATCTAATGTCTAAATCTGACCCATACACATTTAGTAACAGGACTGATTGATCATAAAGACTGGTCTGCAGGATGCATGTCTTTAATTCTGGGTGAGCGTGAACATCCATGTCGAAAAGTACTGTCTGTGAAAAAATTTCAACTGGTAACAGTAGCGGACAATTTGTTACAACAGGTGTGAGCTTGTACTTCGACTCAGAGCTTGAAACTGTGAGAAACTTCGTTATCATTACAAATGCAAGGAACTTCATTTTTGATGTTTCAAAATCAAACTATAACTGATGTCCATTGTTCGTCAAATAATTCACAGTACATCAATACCTCCTCAATATGGTTAACGCTAACGAGTACTAAGAAGTTCTCCTGTATAGACGTGATTTGATCATTATGAATAAATACAACAATCAATCACCCTAAAGAGTTTGCTGTGTCAATCTGTCATCGTGGAAGACGTAACGGTACAAATATGAACATGAACATTTCTAAATTGATGAAGATGTTCATCATTGGAAAAAGATAACATTTTATTTGTCAGCAAATATCATTAACTAACACATTTTCGTAATGGTTGTTTGTAATGTAAGCAGCTAAAGACTGATGTAATAATTTTGTGATCTTATTTATGAGAGGTCCGAAGTGTTTTTTTATTAGGTAGCACCTTTTGTTTCTACATGGCTGGAGTAGTGTAAACGACTGAAATACATAACACTACATTTAAAAATATTTAAAAGCAACCTTTTTTCAATGCTCTCCATTGAAATATAAAGTTTAATGTCTTTCAACGTTTAATACTGGCAACCCGACCCTGCACGATTATTTATTACGACAGAACGAAGCATCGAGTTTTCTATGTTAGTTAAATATTAATGTATTATAAATATAAATGATGGCGAAAGCCGCATTAAAATTCGTTGCGTACTTTAGAAAAACAATGCGGTCACACAGAGAAACACGAAACACGATTTTAATTTATTAATCATGTATAGATATAATATAAGGTCATCTACATAAAGCAAACACCTAGCGTATTTGAGAATCTTTTTAAGGTTTAGGTTTTTTACAGTAAATGTTACTATGCAGCCACTTTCCAACGATATCAAAACCAAAATGAGCAGCACTGCAGCCGATATCTGCAGCTGATAGTCGTTTTGCAGGCGATATCTGGATATCGGCTACAAAACATAGAACATTATGATTATTTTACCATAAGAGAGATTAAGATTTGTGAGTTTGCATATAAGCCGGGAGATAGGGTAGGCCCAAGATGCTGCCATGTGGAACTCCATGAATCTACAAGTCTACTAAGCATAGATATTGCCAAACATGGAAAGCTAGACCAAAGGAGACGCGGGTAGCAGGTAGATGTAGTGAAATAATACAGACTCGACTGCAAAGCACTCATTTATTTATGATTTATTTATTTTAAGGAATACAACACAGACATCGTTCAGTTGGAGACGGCCCTACAATCAGCAAAACCAAACTGTAATAGGAGTTTGACACTGAGCGACAACAAATAACGACACTGTATCAGCGGGCAGTACAGCGACCTCATACCATTTATTGGTTACAATGTAAAAACATTTATAAGTTATAGCCGCATCGGGATCATGCATTACATCATGCATGCACGCACATATGTCTGTGCCTATGCACATAAATGTACTTATAGTAATAAGACGTTCGTTATCCGCCAATTTCGTATCGTTAGCGTGTCGTTGTCATTGTAGTCTTATGTAAAAGCGTGCAACAGTATTACATACTACATAGGTACCTACATGATAACTACTAAAGCAATAGTTCACCTAAACCTTGAATTGATATGAATCAAACAATCGATCTTTTCTGACACATTGTTATTTAGAAATAATACAACATACAAAATGCATGGTCAGGGTTTGCCCTTGACCTTGACACCTATGTGTGTATAGAGCCTTATGATCCATCTGCGCCATGCAGCTATCTAATTACGTAACACATTTTCGTAAACGATTAAGACTAATGTTTCATTTTGACAGTTCAACAATATTCATTGCGTTATTTACGTTGTTGAGCAGATTTTTTTTCCAACTTATGAAGCAATGGATTAGTAATCTGTTTCAAAACGATTCAGATTGTGATCGATCGTGTAATACGCAATTAGGGTTCGGTCAAGTACAAATGCATACGTAATAATGCGTACGGCTGCATATAAATTAAAGTACAGTTTATTTTTCAACAGCATCAAGGAGACGCCCTTTGGGTCTATTCCAGTCCAATTATTTTTTTCCGAAATGTCTGGCATATTATATTGAAATCAAGGACGTAGTACACACAGTGCGCATGAAAACACCGTAGATCAACCAGACCATAAAGAAAAGGTGCGTGAGTATCAGGATATTCCATTTAAACTTGATTAAAGTCTTCGCTTACACATATTTACGTCTGCCTATCCACATTTCAGCTACGAACACGATGGCAGACACAATTGTGCCAGCAAATAGTATCCCAAATGCTACGCATTGGTCTCTTAATTTTATTTTAGAGAAAACCCGCGGTTCGTTGTTGTTTCGAATCGAATTAGGTATTTCAAGCATTTGTTGAGTCCATTTGTAGTAAATATTTGGTAAACCAGCTTCATTTAGACGTTCTGTAAAAACTTGGAGTTCTTCGAAGAAGGGGAATCCTAAGGAAAGAATAATACTTAGTTTAGTACATTTGCTGCTGGGTCACATGGCTCAAGATAAAGTCATCGTCGATTACGGTGGGGTGTTTGCTACTTTTCACAAATGCGAATACATATGTACACATTGCAAGCTGGATGGTTGATATTTATGATAGACTGCAACCGGTTTACAACTATGACGCAAGCAAGCGTGACGCGTTTTTATAATTGGCTTCGTTTCGCCAAATCATATCGTGGGAAACTCAACAGCTAACACAAAACTTTAGAATAACCCAAATCACTTAATGAATATCAACGCTACCTGATCGAGTAATGCAGGACAAGTAATAAGTGTAGAAACATTCGTCCAGTATATCTATGAGAGGAATTCCGTGATTGTCTGAGTATTGCTCGAGAATTTCCATCACGGCATCTGACTTCCTATCCACAGTGGCAGCAAATTTGTGTTGCAATACTACTCCTGAAATAAATATTATATGGATTTTATTATTGTGCAGTATTGTCATAGCTTAGAACTAGTCATGGGGAAATTCCAAGAACTCCAACAAACCTTAAATTTAGCTTTTATTGACTACGCGAAGGCCTTTGACTCCATATTCCATGATAGCTTATGGCAAGCACTAAACACTCAAGGTATTCCAAGAAACTATATCAACATTTTAAAAGAAATTTATAGCAAAAGCTTATGCCGTGTAAAGCTCAAAAATTAAAATATGTAGAGGCGTAAAACAGGGAGACCTGCAATCACCTACGATCTTCATATCTGTTCTACAACATATAATGAAAAACTTATATTGGAACCAAAAAGGAATCAATATTCATGGAAAATACCTCAGCAATCTTAGATTCGTTGACGACATAGTCACTCTCCAGATCATCTAGTCAATTGGAAGAAATGATAACAGAATTATGCGTAACCAGCAACACCATAGGATTACAACTAAACACATCCAAAACAAAAGTAATGATGAAAATCCTATATTAGTAAGATAGTTAATACTGCGTTCAATGCTTGGTGTGGCAACACGCCGTGTTCGAGTTTGCGACCAGTCAATCGTCATCCTGAGGATGCCTCGTTGAGAGGTGAAACAGGTGTCGATTTCTTTCAGGGTCTTTTTAAGACTCTTTAGAAATAGCTAAGCGGAACAGGTTACTAAATATATCCACATCATCAGTCTATATTAGTAAATCAAACACGAAGATTAGAGTATGTGGAAAACGATTATATTTAGGAAAACACATTTCATTCAGCAATTCGAGATATAAAGATGAAATTGAGAGGATAATCAACATGACATGGAATAAGTTCTAGACTTTAAAAGAAATACAAAAGTCAAAATTGCCCTTGAAATTGAAAAAGAAAGTCATGGACTCATTCGTGTCTGCTACCCTACCTATCTTACCGGTCTCAAACCTGGATATACAACAATTAAAGCGATGGAAAGAACTTTTTTGAATATACGGCTGAAAGATAAACAAAAAGCAGAAGACATACGCAAGAAAACTTATGTAATAGATGCTCTTCAATATACGAGACGCCTGAAGTGGAAGTGGGCTGGACACGTAGCAAGAATGATAGATGGAAGACGGACACAGTTGGTAACTTAATGGCCAGGCCTTAGCGGCAAGAGAGTCAGAGGACGATCCAGAGAATGTTGAGCAGATGAAATAAAACAAATTGCCGGAAAGGACTGGACAAAGAAAGTGAAGGAGAGAAACAGTTGGAAAAAGTTGGAGGAGGCCTATACCCAAACGGGGCTTTAAGTAAATAAAATTGAGTGTAGGTATACACTCAGTTTTATTTATTTACCTATAAAAATTTAAAAACAAATTAATGTAAAAATTAACGTTAAGGAAAATTGGGGCTCGTGGCTAACTAATAACAGCCGCATGGGTCGATCGATCAGGTTAAGCTACGCTTGCCGTGATCAGTCCCTGGATGGGAGAGCGTCTGAACTTGGTCCCGGCTGTCATTCTTGGATCTTTGACAGTCGTTACGGGTCATCAGAAGCCCGAAAGTCTGACGACCAGTCTTACCAAGGGGTATCGTTATACCCAGTAACTGGGTTGTGGAGGTCAGATAGTCAGTCGCTCCATGTAAAATACTGGTATTCAGCTGCATCCAGTTAGACTGAAAGCCGATACCAACATAGTTGTTAAAAGGCTAGGCAATTGATTGAAAGTTAAGGAAAATAAAGGTTATTTATTATTATGTCGTTTATTTATTTTCTTTCATATATAATTACATTTTTAAATATTTCTTACACTAAAAAGATATAAAAAAAAGACATTTGATACAAAAAATAGAAGTCCGCCGGAGTCGGGAGCAGAGCCCAAGCTACCGGTGGTTAGGGCTGCAGAGACAGTAACCTCCTCACAATGCGAGCCGTATCGAGGAGCAATGCCTTCTGAATCAGGCCCTTGACCCAAACGCCTAACGAGAGCTTCGAGAGATGTTGGTCGAAGCTTTCGGCCATTAGGTCATTAGCCGCTACGACAATCGGCACAATGATAGCCGAGCTCACATTCCACATGTCAACAACCTCGTGTGCTAAGTCGAGATATTTTATTTGTTTCTCTTTCTCAGCTTTCATGAGGTTCTCGTCTCTCGATCTATCACTACTATATCAGGCTTATTTGGTACAATAGTCCTGTCAATAATGATAGACCGATCCCAGTACAACGTGACATAGTTATTTTCGAGAACTGGGTCGGGCATATATTTGTAATACGGTACCTTAGAGTCCTCAAGTTTATATTTCAAAGCGAGTTGTTGGTGAATAATCCTAGTCACTACACACCTGTGCAAGTACTCGCAGTTAGCTAGACGCGCTAATATGTCTGATGGACTCACCCGGACGATGGCATGCCCGACACACGTCAACCGTACCATTCTTCATAATATGTCTCCGGTAGTTATTCGTCAAGATAACTTCGTCCATAATTGCACAGACGAAACTTTCAGTTTCCCCGAAAAGGTCACTGAAACGTTCATGAAGAACCCGATAGAAGCCAAGCGCCCATGAAGCGCACTGCTTTGCCATATCTCCTTGCGGTCATCTGTAGTAAGTACTACAGGTTTGCGCTAGTTCTCTTTACTTATAGAGAGCGGGGTGAGCCCGTTGTTCACCGCGCCCACATCACGGTGCATACCCACATTGGCTTTTAAAAAATATTCTCTGAGGCTCCAAACCTCGCGGTTGTGGAGGGTCTTTGCATTTAAAAGCCTTGGCCGCCGCACTTCCGCGGGATGTACAGTCTCATCACCGATGAATGTGGGTGATGCATCCAGTTTGCGGTTAGGAGTGTATGGACCTCATGGCCAGGGCGTCGAGTTTGGTCTGAGTCCATTTGAGTATGCCGAAAGAGTACATTAAAACCGGCAAAACCCAACCGTTGAAGGCGCGCACCTTGTTTTGGCCTAAAAGAAGACTAATTAATACCTTCTTCAGGCAACCAAAGAAGCGCTCCTTCAACGATTGCTTCATGTCAGCAACGTTGATGCCTAACGCTTCCGACACACCCAAATTTATAGCTTTCGGCTGAGGAGAGGGATCTAAGGTGTATGGAGTCCGAGAGTTCCCTCGGATTACATAATCTACCGTCGCTTTACATGCATGACTGCACATTTGCCCACACCAAATTCCATCCTGATGGCGCCACTGAATGTTTCAGTTACTTTCAGTAGCTCCATCAGTCGCAATTTGTAGGGCGCAAAGAGTTTCAAGTCATTCATGTAGAAAAAGTGAGATATGACCTGACCACCTCTCCTCAACCGATAGTCCAGGCCTGAATCCTCCAGCAGTGTGCTTAGACGATTCAGGGCTAAGCAGAACCAAATTCAAACTGTCACCCTGAAATATTCCCCGTTTCCCCGGTTCCAATTCATACAGGCTCATCATTCCCCTGGATCTGTCAACATCCTGGGTAGCGAAGGACCGTCCTCCATTGCCCCATATACGACATCAGGAAGGTGCGCAGAGTTGCATCTATCTTGTACAACTCTAGCACCCTCCTGAGCCATGTATGTGGCACCGACTCGTAGGCCTTCTTATGGTCTACGACAGATCCTTGTGGGATCGACGAACCTGTTGGTTTATGGCCATATCGGTGAGGAGTAAGCTCCTTAGTACCGCGGGACCCATTCCTACATGCATTTTCATTGGCTGACATAATTGAATTACTGTCAATGTGTGTGTGTTAATTTTCGCTCTCTAAATGGATATAAGAAGTTTATAGACCGTCGACAAACATGTGATCGGTCTATAATTCTTGGGTTCCGCAGTTTGTTCATAGAAATTCACTAACAGAAAATAACTTTATTTCTCCGGACTTACTTAAAATACTACACATATATTACAATATTACACCAACTTTTAGGTTGCAGTTAAAACCAGAAATTTATCCTTTCTTTAACTATTTGGTCAATTATACTTCGCAGATCGTTCTCAAGATTAGAAAAATAACACATTAGCTTATTGCGTGACTTCATTTGCTTGAAATTCTAAAATATATCTCCGGACCCACCGCATCGCGTCGCATCGCCCAGCCATGCTATTACTTCGTTTTCGCTTAGCTCAACTGACTTTTTATTTTTGCTCGGCTCCTAAGGGTCGTAGCGTGATATTAAATAGCCTTACTCAAGAATTGGGCTATCAAATGCAAAAATATTTTAGTTGACCATGACAAACCTTAGAAAAAACGTGTATGTTAAAGGTCATGTGCGTGTTGCACTACGCACAATGAAGGGTTCCGTAGTTGGGATGAATTTATCCCAAATACGAACTTAAGCCCGCCATAGACGTAGCAATAATATATATTTATATATTAATATAAAGCATAGCTGCCTAGCTATGCTTTATATTAATATATATTATAGCTCCGTACCTATAATATATATTTCTATTACGTCACCAAAATATGTGAGTGAGCCGCATTCGCCACTTGTTATTCTTTGTCTGTGGAAGGAGCATGTGCTTTATTCTCGATGAACGCTGACCTTAAACCTCTAAAATATTGTGCGATTTAAAAAAATGCTAAATCATGATATAACCGCCACGAGCTTTCTTTTGCTTTTTAAACGATTAAATCCAGATGGTTCTTATATTTGTGCCTGACAAGGCACACGCGTATCAAATTCACCATCGGAATCATCTTCCGAAGAACTATCAATTAAACTTAATAGTACTGCACTTGTCGATCCATATTACAGTGCCTATTTCAAAATTAGAACATGCTTTATCATAAATATGCTTCTAAAACGTGCACTTGCGACGACGACCGCAGACCAAATGAGGGCAAAAATATATATTTTAATATGGCTACCGTGTGTCGTGGCTTGCTATAATATACATATATATAGCACAGTTTATTAATATAAATATATTATAGCTACGTCTGTGACGGGCTTTAACATTGTAGTTGAAAAAAAATCTTTCCCATACATTCTAACAGCAAATGTAAGTTTGTACGCACAAAATTGATAGATTTAACAAGTTATTTTAAGATCATAGACTTCTTATAGGTTTTCCTGTGATCTATGGGTAAAGAACCATTCTGTATTTTTCTTCAAAATTTAAGTTTCAGTAGTTTCGGATTTATCAAGTTATTTTAAGACTTCTAGACTTTTTATAAGTTTTCCTGTAATGTGTAAGTATAGAAATATTTTCTGTATTTTTTAAAAAATTTAGGTTCAGCAGTTTCGGAGATAAGGTGGGGGAATGGTAAATTTTCATAAATTTTCTTATATATCTTTAAAAGCATTTATTTTAAAATTATATAAAAAATATATTAGAAATCCTCACAAAAAGCCCTTTCATTATTTTCCCCTTTGATATGTCACACAGTACAGTTCGCAAAACTTTCTTTTTTGCTCCCGAAAAATTACCCTCATATTAAAAATTTATTTATTTTCGTTATAAGTACGTCCGTGTTTGGGTCACAGATTATTTATATGTGTACCAAATTTTAACTTAATCGGTCCATTAGATTCGGAGCAAATTGGCTGTGACAGACGGACAGACAGACTGATACACGAGTGATCCTATAAGGGTTCCGTTTTTTGTTTTTGAAGTACGGAACCCTAATTATAACAATATTATTACCTATAAAAAATACATATGTTCAGTTGTTTCTCAATGTCACAGAATAATTTTGAAGTAGCATCGTGTCTCAGATGCGTCACGTCGATTTAAGATATTGTCGAAATACAGCATGCCGGTGTAGAGTACGTCGAAATTGACTCATGTCAGAGTAGCATTATTGTCGAAGAAGTATGTCGTCGATGTCGCATCATTTCCTAGTTTCCGAGTACAGTAGTGTCGGACTTAAGTTATTTCGAACTAAAGTATTGTCGAAATGAAGACTTGTCGGAGTTCCGTAACGTCTAAATGAAAAAAAAACAGTTTATTTTTATTTTTATTAACGTCTATTTCTCTGGTTCATTTTTATTTTTTATTTTGATTTGAAAGATTTTATGCTTGTTTTCGGTTTCTGATATCACAAAAAACTGCGCCTAAAATAAATAAAACTATGAAAATTGAGAAAAATATTTTTGTGACGTGTTGACGTTTGTGTTACCAACTCTTTTTTTTACGCGTTTGACATTTCTCGGGACCCTAGGTTCCCGGACCTTTAGAAGGCGTACGAGGGGCCCAAGCCAACTTGCGGACGCCCGTTAGACGTGTTAAAAGAAATGAGGCACCAACCGACGATTATCCCTGTATGTACTATGCAAGTGCACCCAAGGACGACCCCCGGTTGGTGTAGGACTATTGCAGGATATGGAAACAAAGGTTTTGGACTATGGGTTTGGGTGACTTAAGTTGACTGGTGACCTGGAACTATGGAAGGACTATGGCCCCTGCCTGATGAATTTTATATGTACACGGATAAAATGGCAGGGGGTGACTTGACACCGAAAACTGTCGCTAGCACATAGTGAAGTAGCGATAAGGGCGCAACATGTCCTGAGGTGCTTCGGGAGTGGAGAGGTATTCCACGGTTTTTGGAACAATTTCAGAGCCCGGAAGATGGTCAAGATCCCTACGAGCGTTTACTGGAATACTTTCTTCCTCGGAGTTCGTTTGCTTTTGCGAATCTCCACTCAAGCCTGCCAATTAAGGCAAGAATGAGGTGGGAGGTCCGTTGCTCATCAGTGTTCACTTCAGCCGGCCAGTAAAGGCCAGCCAGAGGTGAGGAACAAGACTTCTCCCGGGAGATAGGGTCCGTGGGGTTGCTACTGCCAACAGCTCGCCACATGCTGCCCTGCGCATGTTTGTATGTCCCTTGGTCTCTCCTCATCCCAGACCTGTTCCGGGAAAGTAAACTCTACCGACGCAGACCTAGAGTTCGTAGCACGCAAGCCTCACCACGACGTCAACGTAGAGATACGGCGGTCGGGTTATTATTATTATGACTATATTTAGTATTCCCCAAATAAGCTTCTACACAAAAACCTCTACTACTGCTGCCTAGTTAACCAACTTACCAAGACGATCGCGATCGCCAGCTATCACATGAGTCCGATCAAAGAATTCCTCTTGTAACTTGTCTTCTGGGTTTTGAATTTGTCTCAAGATATCTCTCATTGAAGGAGACGTGTATAAAGTAGCTCCAGAATAATACAGGTCTTTTAAAGTTTTTATTTGCGGAAATCGTTCTACTGTTGTATACACTCCGCTTATGTGACCCTGAAATTTTAATAATAATACAGATATAATTATTTACTAGATATTTAAGACAAGTACCTAAATACCAAAATAAACGACTTACTTGATATATAGCCAAAAAAAATATGGAACCCAATAAGCATGCGCTCCTTATCATTAGCAAAGTTCTTGTTTTCAACGGTGAATATCCAACCATAGTCGACATCACAGAGTTGTGAAGGAACCACCACAATCTCATTGTCCCTGGACCCGTCATCTGTTTGTTAATCATCGCCGTGGCCCACATGATGCCACCGATTGCTACTAATACCGCACCTATGAGGGCCCATATCGGCGGAGAGAACAAATTAAACACACCTTGCCAAAGTGGTTTAACGTCAGGCTTCCTTACTAAAGCACACAATGTATCAGTTTTGACATAATTCATGTAATGAATTTGTTCATCGGAATACAAAGTCATAAATCGTGAATTGAAGGATATATCCAACTCCTTACGAATGATACAGCCCAATGCGCCGCTTACATTTCCGGGAACTCCAAAACCGTAATAGTTACATTTTTCATCCCGAGCAAAAGTTAGATTAAATTTTAAATGCGAGAGGATATCATGCATTACCATTCCGTCTAAACCACAATACCCATCCGTTAAGTTCAAGTTAAAATTCACGTAATAGTGTAAATTCTCACAATCTTTGATAGCTGTTGGATATCTGTAGAACATGCTCCCTTCTATTGGATAGCCGCTAGTAAGCTTTTCCCCACTTTTCTTTATGGCTACAAATAAGTCTTTGGAATTAGTAGCATTAATTAATTTAATAGATCTGTTGTATAAAATCCGAGTAGATGGTCTTTTACCGTTATAAATAACCATCTTTTGTTTACATGCATAAGGGAATACAACACCAACACGCATGATTTGAAATCTGTGCCACAATGTATTCATGATATTATCCAACAACAAAAAATCATTTGGATTCATCGTGTCATTCATACATTTGAATTTCCTTTCACCGGTAATGATTATATATAGTAGAGACCAATTAGATCTAATTAATAAATGCCATTGTGGAGAGTCAAACATCTTCGGTGTTAAATATTTAGTCATTATAATGACATTAGGATTATTACTTGTCCTAAGAAAATATCTTGTGATATTCTTTCTAATGACAGCATCTGTATTTAGTAACACAACTGATTGTTTAGAAATACTATTTTGCAGTATACATGTTTTTAATTCTTGATGAGCGTGTACATCCATATCTAAGAACAATGTCTGTGAATTATTTTCTACTGGTAACTGTAGCGGACAATTTGTTACAACGTATGCCAGCTTGTACTTCGGGTCAGAGCTTGAAACGAATGGAAGAAACGATGATGTTGTGATGAGAAGTGCAAGGAACTTCATTTTTGATGTTATCCAGATTGCGTCCAGACTTTGTCAAATTGTTCACTTCACGTCGATGCCTTTTTGATTTAACTTCACTATCAATCGCTAGGGAGATCTCTCTTTAATATAGACGTGTGTTTGATTATTATCAATACAGCTATCGAAATTAATCACTCTAAAATGTTTGCTACTTCAATCTGTTAACGGGTGACAGTACATTAGGAAGTTGAATATTTCATTATTAATGAAGTTGTATACAGTGAAATATGTCAGCAAATAGTGTGCTTACATTTTCGTAATTGTTCCACGAAAAATAAAACGCATTATTCGAAATAATCGAGTTCCTGAGTTGTACTTACGTAGTTGTCGTGTACTTGTGCGGTTTTTTTTTAAACGACGTCGTTGATATTAGATATGAGAAAGACTTGATGCAGTCTTTGTCATCCCTAAAATCAACGACGTCGTTGCACAGAAGTTTCCTTTCCTCTAATATTTTCTCTAATGAACTGATATTTTAATTATGTAATCACCGTGCAGCAACCACAAACAAAGAGTTTTCGATTTACAGGACTCGTATTTGTTGACTTTGCGGAAGCTTATGATACCATTAGCATAAAAAGTCTGCTCACCTAAGTTAAAAGTTTAACATAAGGATTATGGCTTCTCCGTTTTTTTTAATATTCACTTAATTCTAAGTATAACTTCGAAGTAAAAAAGAGTTGAAGGTGTTGCAAAAGAATGGTCTTCCTCAAGGGAGGGTGTTGAGACCAACGTTAATAGGTTCATGTTGCGTACCGCCAATGATATTTGTTTTTTCATCTATAAAAAAATAAAAGTTATAAGAATTAAAACCCAACTACGACAAAGAAGCCACCTAAAAATCATAACCCTCCTTTTTGCTTCGCCGTCGTCGGGTAAAAACGGTATAATCAAGATATCACAGACAGATAATTAAAAATCTGGAGTCACACGTCGTGTTAGGCCATAAATTGAACAGATTACGTGTGAATTTTTAATTTGTCTGTCTGTGATGTCTTGTTTATACCTTTATAGTTGGCGTTTTTGTCGTAGTTGGGTTTTTGTTTTTATATCTTTTATTTTTATTATTTTGGGGTTATTTTATATATATTTTTGAAAGGTGCTAATTAAGCCCTCTCATTTGACACCCAACATAGCATCATTAATTTTTTTATTTTATCTCTTTATGTCCTCTAGAAGGCGCCATATTCACACATAGCCTATAACCAGCGGACGATCAAGACGCTTCCTCATTTGTCTATATATGTATGATAAGTTTAGAAGTCATGAGGGAACAGATGAACATACATACATACACACCGGTCTAAACCATAATCCTCGTTTTTGCTTCGCCGTAGTCGGGTAAAAATGAACTCTTAAAAGAATACTTAGATTTCATAAGTACACTCCCTAAAATGCTGGATTTTTCACTAGCTTAAATGTATGCTCTTTAGGTTCGTAGGAACGTAGGTAAATAAAAGTAAGGCGTAGGTTTACTGCCAACACATGGTAGTGGGGGGAAAGTAGGCTGAATAAAACAGGCTTGTCTACACAGCACGCATTTATTTTTGATACGTTAATTTAGCGGTTAGACGGTAAGCCAACCACAACCCGCAGATTTGGAAAAGATTTGGGCAATTACATAGTCCTAAAAGATTACACACATTTGAATTGATGAATTAATCAAACATGAGTCGGTTTCTTCAGACCTTCATACACAATTATTGTTAAACAGTGCTCATAATTTATACGTGTCACACTATCATTATATAATAACACGTCTGTTCAGCCCCTCATGTGCATCTGTGTGGGGGTGTTTCTATGTGTGGCGGTGTGTGGATGTTTGCTCGCCCCTATTACATGGGACTTAAACTTGGGTGTTCTATAGGTACACCTCTGCCTTCGGAGAATACAGGTGTGATTTTATGTGTTATATTACGTCTGTTCAGCTATATCTAATAGTTCACAGTTACTGTTTAGCAGCTTTTCTTTAAATTGCCCATACAGCACTTGACATGCAAAATATCTGGATGTCTGAGCTTAGATCGGTTTTTCTTTTTGAACGACGTTTCTAAAAACGAAACCTAGCTAGATCGATTTATCGCCCCCGAAACCCCCTGCATACTAAATTTCATGAAAATCGTTGGAGCCGTTTCCGAGATTCAGATTATATGCATACATATATACAAGAATTGCTCGTTTAAAGGTATAAGATAAAAATACAAATGAATGATACTATTATTTTTTTATCCTCTCCGGTTTTGAGTCTATTATACGTTGTAGTTCGTTATTTTGTGGCATATATTAAGAAAATCGAGGACGTGTATGCAGTGTGAATGGAAATTGCCAATCCAAGTCATATGATCTGAAAAGTAGTGCAGTAGTAGCAATATAATCAATTTAAGCTTGAAGATTTTCGCTTGTATAGTTTCAAGTGTTGACGTCTGCCTATCCACATTTCAGCTGCAAACACTACGACAGACAGAAAAGTGCCAATAAATAATATCCCAAAAGCTACACATTGGTTTTTTAACTTAATTTTAGAGAAAGGACGCGTTTCGGTGTCGACATCGGGCATCGAATTTGGGATTTCAAGCATTTGTTGAGTCCACTTATAGTACATAGCTGGTAAACCGGCTTCATTTAGACGTTCTGTAAACTTTAGGAGATCCTCGAAAAACGGGAAACCTAAGGGAAACAAGAATAGAATTAATTAAAACATGACTCATGAAAAAGTCTTCATCGATAAAAATGGATCGTTCAGTTCCTTCCATAATTACGAGTATCCAGGGGAGTATTTTGTATAGGAATTACTATGGAGTTTATACCAACAACAGTTGATTCAAGTTTAACTGTGCAATATGAAGGATGCGGATGCTTAAAGCTCTCCACACACATTGAAGATAATATACATTATTGCGCTTAAAACCTTAAAAAATCCTTTAAGATAAATTTTGTACGGTGAGCGATGTGTCGAAGATTAATATTTTATATTATCTTCAAAGTGTGTGACGACCTTTAGGCTTTTTATAATATTTTTTTTAGTTGCAAGACGGGTAGACTCGTTTTTTTTTTATCATTTGGTTTTCAGAGATATTCACGAGCAGGTGTGACAAATAGACCCTTAAAAATCTTGTATATGAATCCTACCGGCAAAGATTAGATTTAATATTTTACCTGATCGAACAATGTAGGTCAAGTAGTAAGTGTAGAAACATTCGTCCACTATGTCGATGAGAGGATTTCCGTGATCGTCAGTATACTGCTCGAGAATCGACATCTCAGCATCTGATTTCCTGTCCACAGTTGCTGCGAATGTGTGTCGCATAATTACTCCTGGGGGGCAATAGATAATTTCCTTCAACATGAATTTATTAATATGCAGGTCTTCAATATAGACTTCTTTTAATGTATTATCTTCCTTCTAAATGCCCTCAGCGAAAAAAAATTGATCGACATTGTCCACATACGGCATTTAACATACTATAGGTCCGTTAATAAATGATTGTACTTATGGACATTCGCTAAGTTTATAAAAAATAAGGTCGATGTTTGTTCAGTTTGTCTCTATACGAAACTCATGACAATACAATAACGTTGTTTTGATTATTTAGCTAGTAGATTGTGTAGATAGAAGATTCGTGATAAGGATTTATACCCTTATCACGACCCTCCTTCCTACTTTCCATTCTTCCTTCTACATAACAATTTTGCATGAACATCGATTTAAATCTTTGATTTACATAGTTTAACACCTTACCAAAACGATCTCCAGGTATCAGATAAGTTCGATCAAAGTATTCCTCTTGTAACTTGTCTTCTGGGTTCTGTATGCGTCTCATGAGATCTCTGGTGTTATCAGTAGCGTATAAAGGAGCTCCAGAACTATACAGGTCCTTTAGAGTTTTTATGGTTTGAAAGCGTTCTACTGTTGTGTACACTCTGCTTATGTGACCCTGAAATAATATACAGAAAAAGTGTATAATAACTAATTGGATCTTATTTACAGCCTAGTCAATGAATTATAAGTTAATGCACTTGCTTGCACTTATGAACTACGTATTCTCAAAATTATGAATAATAAATATCTTTTGAAGGTTTTCAATAAGAAAAAGGACCTCCTTTTTCTTATTGAAAACCTTCAAAATACATACCTCTACGGTATTACAGGTCTTACGGAATGATTAATTGTACATACGTACATTTTAAGAAAAGTTTGTGTCCTTCTCATTTATGTAAAAAAAAAACATGTTTATATTTAATTTTTATGATATGTTTTACACTTAAAACATATCCAGATCCACTGATCTGGTTAGCAAAATTATGTAGAATCCTATATAATTTTTATTTGAAGTATATTTCGGTTTCCGGAATTTTCAGTTTTTTTTTTTAATTGGCCTCCTTTCACTTCCATACAAAATTCGTGTGTCCCTCTACAACATGTCGCACATTGAAGTCAAAAATATGTACATAATTGATAAATAACCACTTAAATTTTGAAATGGTTAACTTTTCCTATAAAAGTATTTTTTTTAAATACTGATAATGTTTTTAAAGTATAAAAACCAATTTTGAAAATGTGTCTCACTTTTCTTTCTCGTATGTTACTATTTATCTGTGAAACTAACGAGAAGCCAAGCGTTTTAAAACCAATTTTGGGTCATGGGAATACCACACTACAGGTTGGCCAACCACCGGAAAAAAGGCGCCATTTATTTTTGAATACAAGTGAACATCAAATCGATCGGAAAATTTGTCTTGGGAAATTTTCATACTTTTAAGAGCTGATAATTAAGGTAAGATCGCAAGTTTACTATATTATTTTAAATAGTACGTGTTGCTAGACTATTTGATTACCAAATAACGCTGTACGGTGACTTTTAACTTCAAAACTCACAGCAATACATTTTTTTTTGGCTATGTTCACAGTGTTTTTGATTGACGGATGATACCGTGTGTTATTGATCTGTTGTTAAGAAATTAATCACTAAGTTTCTATAGTATATGAGTGTATACTATAGAAATTTAGTGATTAATTTCTTAGTATCAAAATTGATTGATACATATTTTTTTATGATACCTGGGATACTTTTTTTTATTTCCATATTTTTATAAAATTTTTAATACTTTTAAATGTTAATGTTATATATTTATTTTTTAAAGTAGGTAGGTAAGTAGTTACCAATAAGATTTATTTAAATTTTTCCTATAATTAAAAAACTTCCTCATGACAAACATTTTTATTAAGTCTTAAAAAATTGTATGTTAATATAAATAACACCTACCATTATAGCACTTTATTTTCACAATTTGACTACATTATGTATGTTTTCGAATTGTCGAAATAACCATTACAAAATAATTAGGAATCTCTTACATGAACCTTAGGCTTTACAAATTCACGGGTGTTAACTTCATTCACGTATGATACCGTGTGTTACCAATTCACGACTGTTATTGTAAATTTTTTAGCGGTCATACTCAAATAGCAAAAAAGGAACTAGTTCAAGAAAATAGTAGGTATCTCTACACATAAATATTAATTTTCCTTGTATTCGTCGTTTTTGTTTAGCAGTTTTAGAAGGTAACATCTTGCTGTGAAGGAAAATGTAAAAAAAATGTTCCATCTATTCATACCCTTACAGTACATATTTGGGAATGTACAGTGTGTTTCTAACATTAGTTGATCGCCTGAGAATGTGTGTGTGAAAAAATCTGTGTATTCTATTTAATTCAAATCTTGCGTAAATTTTAGGACACTCTTTATAATCACTTAGTTGCGACAACTGCTTCGGTAACAATAGGTATAAAACAAAAAGACTTGTCCAAAGTCACTTTTCGTGATTTAGGTAGAATGTATACAAATGTTTGTGTGTTGTTACTGCTAATAAATGCGTAGAAAGTTATCTTTATCCTCGTTGACCCGTGGTAAATAAATTAGTAATTAATTTATCCTTTCCTTGGTTATTTTTAGTAGCCCTGTTGCTTGTTGTTGCGATTCAAAATTAACGCCAACTAGATAATCATAAATCACTTAGCAACTATTATTGAAATGCACGAAGGAGTATTCCAAATTCGTGATAAGGTTTAAATTCGCTATTACTCAAGGGTAATAGCGAAACTGTTAATGAATACTAATGTTTGAAACAGAATGTACCATATTAATGGACTTACCTGATATACAGCCAGAAAAAAAACTGAACCCAATAAACATGCACTCCTTAACATTAGCAATGTTCTTCTTTTCATCGGTGAATATCCAAGCATAGTCGCCAACACAGAGTAGTACAGGTACCACCAACAGGGCATTGTTTCTGGGCTTGTCATTGTTTTGTTGATCATCGCCGTGGTCCACATTATGCCACCGATTGCTACTAATACTGCACCTATCAGGGCCCATAGCGGCAGAGAGAACAAATTATACACACCTTGCCATATAGGTATAACATCAGGCTTTTTTATTAAAGCACATAATGTGTCGGTTGTAACATAATGCAGATAATAAACTTGTTCATTCGAATACAGAGTCAAAAATCTTGAATTGAAAGATATATCCATCTCGTTGCGACTGACGTACCCCAAAGTGCCGCTTATATTCCCGGGAACCCCAAGACCGAAATCGTTACAGTTTTCGCATTCACAAAAAGATGTATTGAATTTAAAATGTGAGAGGATGTCATGCATTACCATTCCGTCTAAACCACAAAACCCATGCGTTAAATTCAAATTAAAATGCACATAAAAATGTAAATTCTCACAATCGTTGATAGATGTAGGATATCTATAGAATAAACCAGCCAGCATGGGATAGTCATGAGCTAGCTTTTCACCACTTTTCTTTACGGCTACAAATATGTCATCGTAATTAGTAGCATTAATTAATTTAATAGATCTATCATATAAATTCTGAGAGGAAGACCTTTTGCCGTTATAAATAACCATCTTTTGTTTACATGCAAAAGGAAATACTACCCCAACACGCATGATTTGAGATCTGTGCCATAAAGTATTCATGATATTTTCCAAGAATGAAAAAGCTTTTGGATTCATTGTGTCATTCTCACACTTGAATTTGTCACCGGTGACGATTATATACAGTAGAGACCAATTGGATCTAATAAAAAAGAGAGAGTCAACCACCTTTTGTGTTAAACATTTTGTCATTATAATGACGTTAGGATTATTACTGGTCATAATAAAATCTCTTGTGACATTCACTCTAACGTCTACATCTTTATTAAGTAACAGAACTGATTGTTTTGAAAAACTGTTTTGCAGGATACATGTTTTTAATTCTGGCTGAGCGTGAACATCCATATCGAAAAATACTGTCTGTGAATAATTTTCAACTGGTAACAGCAGCGGACAATTTGTTACAACAGGTGCAAGCTTGTACTTCGTCTCAGAGCTTGAAATTGCGAGAAACGTTGTTATGATAAAAAATCCAAGGAACTTCATTTTGATGTTACAAAATCGATAAGTGCTCGTCAAATTGTTCACGTCACTTCAATACCTTCTTAATTTAGTTCTCACTAACGAGCGCCAGGAAGCTCTCCATTTGGTATAGGCGTTCTTATCAATATCAATACAGTTATCGATGTTAATCACTCTAAAACGTTTGCTACCTACTTCAATCTGTTATCGTGTGACAGCACAATTAATTGAGTCGAAGATTTCAATATTTATCAAGATGTATATGAAAAAAGATAACAATTTATTTGTCAGCAAATAGTATAAAGTAACGTCTTTTTGTAATAGTAGGTATAACGAAAAATAAAAATTGTGGTGACTGAAGGGAATTTATGGGATTGAAAGCCGATTTTTTTTTTGATAATTTTTGTTTGCTGTTTTTTTTAACTTGTTCCATGGAATCACTCCATACTAACGTCCCACCAATATTTTTTTTTCCTACTGACTGTTGCACAGCTATCAGAGTTTAATGTTTTCATTAAACTCTTTGGAACGTCTGCAAAGGAAACAAGGCGTGTTGTGCCTTCATGACTTGACACAAATATACACACGCATGAGAATGTATTACATATTATTGACTTTATAGACGAGTCCTGAGTGTAGCGAGGGATTTAAGTTCACCCAAGACTAAGACAGCTTTATCACCGAGGAAAATACTCTACTTTTCGTACCATTTGCGAAAAAATTAACACAATAATAATATGAGATGAGCATTTATTAAAAATAATGACAATTAAAAGTAAAAGTTAACATTCGAAACATTGGTCCAATTATTGATAGAGAGAGTTACATTTTTGTTTGGTACATTTATTGTTGATGAGTTGATTTGAGTATTTCTCTGTTCTTGCGTCTGAGGAACTTGCGTTTCATTGTAGATAGTATACGTCGGAGATAGTGGTGGTAGTGCATCGTGAGTTACGGACGAAGATAAGAAGTTGATGGTTGTGGCTCTGATGGATTAAGTTTTATATTTTTGTTAATTTGACTGCTTAATATGGTTTTATTCGTCATTGAGCTTTCGATATAACCCTCAGCTACTCCATCAGAGGTCCAACCACCGTGTCTTTTTATTGACGTAATATCCGCCCCTGAATCCGCCAAGAAAGTCGCCGAAGTTCTTCTAAAGCAGTGACCGGTGTAGAGTTCAACATCTTTAAGTTTTAAATATTTAGCAATTTCCTTTGGCATATTGCTAATTTTATTTTTGCCGATGGCTTGTCGAGTACATTTCCCATTCCGATAGTTTATAAAAAATCTATTGTTTTCCATGTTGGTGGGACGTGATGCTTGGTATTTATGAATGATTTTAATATATTGTCCTTGTACAATGAATGAATGATGATTAATCAGCAGCAACTCATTGGAATGATTTTCAACGTCCTCCACCTTTAAGTTTACAAGTTCACATCCGCGGCAAGCACCATTGAGTCCAAAAATTAAGGCCACCTATAGCAAAGATAAAAACAGGTAAATATATAGAATAATTACCATTACTAAGATACGAAATATTCATAGTTAAATCATGTATACTTACTTTTGTGGCCAGAAAAAATTCGTCAGGAGCTTCATAAAGAAATTTTTCCACATTTTGAGTCGTAAAAATTTTAGACTTCTTTGCGCAATGCCCTTCTGATTTTCTTTTTAAAAAAGCCAGTAATTTCGTGAATCTATTTATTTCAATGCTGTGTTTGATGCTTATTGTAGCTTTCAGTTTTGAGTATATGCACCAAAGTGTATTCGGATTCTTTGTCTTGGATAAATAATCAAAATAGACAAGAAGTACTGATTCTGAAATTGATAGGCCTTTCGCACTTCTCCACGTTGAAAATTCTTCATAAGTTTTTGATGAATTTTCCTTGGATTTTGTTGGAAGCAAATTATTTATAATTGCGGCAGCATTTGCACTGATGGAATCCGACAATTCACTGTCACTGTCGCTTTGATTTAACATCGTAACGTATTGTTAGAACATTAACTTATTTATAAAAATAAATTAAAATAAACTTAAAGTTTATGTATTTGAAGAAAACAAAAACGCGGCAAATTCCTAGACTAAAATTTTTTGTCGGAAAAGCAAAGGCATCAAGCTCATGCGGCCTCGTCGGTTTTCGTAATTTTATTTAATAATCATAACTGCATAATAAATGCGTATTCCTTTTTCAAAAAGATGTATAATGCTTTATATACAAACTCAATGGTGTAAACATAGATGTAATTCAGTATAAATTTCGGTAAGTATTCCAAATTTGAAATTCAGAACAATTTTCTTTCCCTGTTTTTAACAGATTAAAAATGACTATTGATATGTTCGCTTTTTGTGGCATAGAATGTCACTTTTTTGAGCATGTGGTATGAAAAAGGTGTTTATTATATTTTTAATAGCGCGTAGGTACTAGTTTATTGAGATTTTTTGCGCAATTTGCTCAATGCCTAAAATCGTAGAAAGACAAATGCTATAGAGACAGCAATAATGGCGTTGACTTAAGCAAATCATTTACCTTACGTAATTTTGTCCATGGTATAAAAGCTCTTAAAAATAGGAAAGCTTTTGAAATTAATGATCTAAATAACGGTAAAGATTAAACAGCGAAAAGCAGCGAATACAGCGGTATTCTCTGCTTTGGTCAAAATGAAAGTACAAGATGGGCTGCAAAAATTTTCAATTTTTTCTTCATGGGTACCATTTCAATCGTTTTCGAAGGTGTTAAAGATGATAGTGAGGTCAAAATGTAAATCCACGATGGCGGCTGCGAAAATTTTGTTTTTTAAATCATACGTGAAAAGGAACTTCGTTCCTGACGGAGGTCAGATCACAGACCTTTTTCTCATAGAGGGTGATAAAAAGTAGAGTGTTCACCTCGGGAACAACACTATTTTAAAAATAGTTGTTGGCTCCCTTGGCAAACAATCTACTATTTTTGTTGTTATAAGTGCCGTTTATACTTTTATATGCATTTAGTAAGAAGGTATTATTTTAACATTACAAACAGATACTTTCATTTTATTTATTTATTTGTATCATTGATATATATATCAATGATTTGTATGGATAAATATAGATATGGACATTTTGTGTGTGTTCCAGGGTAGTGTGTGCGGAGAGAAATAATAGATGTTGTACGCTATATCAGTCTTTACTAGAGTTGATATTACAGGGTTGTATTTGCGGCGCGTGTATAGCGGATAGCGGTTTCGGGCGAACTGGCTTCGCCGGGCGCTGCGCATGCGAGGAATATAAAACGACTGCGTCAGCGCCCCTACACTATTCCTCCCCTTTTTTTTAAAAAAACTGTTGGTTTTTTACAATAAAATATGTTACTCTAAAACGTATTATTAATTACATCTATGGCTAAAAGTATTACTTATAAGTTACAATCAGCATTTGGTTTGAATAACAATGTTGTAACCGGATGTCTGGCGTGATCGCGTCACCTGATATTGACGCCTTATACATTGTTATGACTTACAATCTAAGTTTAAATATTTTTACGCTATTATTGCAATGGTATAAGCAGTGTACAATTTATTTGTACGTACAATTGATTCAAAAGGTTGCTATTATTACAAATTCTTACAATGCATTTTTATTTGCTAATGAAATACAAAGTCATTTGGAGGAATAAATCTTATATTTAACAATACTTGATCTTAAGCTAGTGCGGCTACCTGCTTTTAAAGGTGCCGTCTTGACATTGTACTTAATTAATACACATATAAAGTTACGACGTTAAGGGTAGTCACCGTGACGACATGCTCTGCCATAAAAAGAAATTAGCACCCCTGCGGAGTCCACAGCATTCGTCATGGTGACGCCAATTAAAAATACACACATAACATTAATTCACACATTTCGCAAAGTAGCACTTGCACCGTTAAACGTCACTTGGAATTTGGGACCTAAACTTTATGTAATTTGACTTGAATGGACGATGGTTACTGAGGAGCAGGTTATCTTAATAAATGACTTTGGGGTTAGGCGATTCTTGCGGTTTTTGGACCGTTTCTACCCTTATGCTCGGTGTGGCTAACGAACTTGCCACTATTTCCTTTTTCAACCACTTTCGAATGCTTTTGATGATCCTTCGTTTTCCTGCGTAGATTAACAATATGGTGAGTAATATTATGGTAGCTATCATGACACAGCCAATGATATTCAATTTGTTGTCCACTTGTGCAACATTTGATAGGTTTTCGTTAACAATTACTTTTTCTTTTGTCTGATTGGTGCCCATTTTTTTAAATTAATTCGGTGTACGTGGTGTAATTTCGCGACTGTTTTGATTCTTACTATGTTTCAACTGCGATACCTAGTACTTATGTTCAATTAATTGACCTACCTTATAAAAATGCTAATTTCGATATTTAGAGGGTCTTTTGCTTATTCGTCCAGTTCGCGTTGTATATGTTTCGTCACTGGGTTTGCTTGTTTGAAACCTTACTTTTTTCTGTATTTTATTTTGTACCTGTTTGTGTTTTTTATTATCATTTTTTTCTAATATGTTTTTATTTACTTCCTCTGATGGCAATTCATCATCTATCAATATATATGCTGGTTTTAAGCGATCTATAGATATGTTGGCTTGTCTGTCTGGTAACTGTACGCGATACACTTTTTCGTTTCTACTTATGACGCGATATGGTCCATCGTATGGCGATTGTAATGGTTTACGTACTGCGTCATTTCTAATGAATACATAATCACTGGTTAATAAATCTTTGTGTATGAAAATCTTGCGAGGTGACTTGTTTACTCTAGTGGACGGTTTCAATCCATCTATTACGTCTTTAATTTTTTTAACGAAATTGTTGTCATCATGCAACTGTACATTGCTATGGTCATAAAAGTCACCTGGTAGCCTAATATTACTGCCGTATAGCATTTGTGCTGCGGTTACGCCTGTGTCGGACCTAATTGTCGTGCGCAATCCTAACATTACTGTTGCTAGTTCATCTATCCAGCTTTTATTGTCTAAACGTGCCTTTAGTGCTGCTTTTAGTTCAGTCGCAAATCGTTAGTAACACTGATCTTGAGGTGGCCTAGCTACTACACACTTGTATACTGAACTATATTGTGCTTTATTGGTTTTGTTACCACTGACGTACGGCCTGGATTTTATTTAGAACTAGCTGCGCCCCGCGGTTTCACCCGCACAGGTCTCAATCCCGTAGGAATATCGGGATAAAAAGTAATCCTATGTCCTAACCCACGTCATGGTCTACCCATGTGCCAAATTTCTCAAAATATGTTCAGCTGTTTTAATAGTACTTCCAATTGTTTCAATGGGTGGCGTTCGCGGGTTTACGGTTAATCCAAATCGCTTGTACAAGGTATACAGAGGAAGTAGGCTGATGAGGTGAAATTAAACATACTTGAATACAAAGCACACCTTTACTTATTACACACAAATAAAACAACGTTATGCAACGCATTATTTACAGTGTTCTTACAAATGGACGTAGGTACACGCAGTGCAAATGAAAAATCACTGACGTTCAGCAAATCTATAGTTAAAAGGTACAGCAGCAAAAAATAATTTAATTTAAACTTTACGATCTTCAGTTATACTGTTTCAAATGTTGACGTCTGCCTATCCACATTTCAGCTGTAAAAACGATCATAGACACAATTGTTCCAGCCAGTAGTATGCCAAAAGCAACACTTTGGTCGCTTAACCTTATTTTAGAGAAAGCCCGCGGTTCGCTAAAATTTTCGGGTATCTTATTTGGGATTTCAAGCATTTGTTGAGTCCATTTGTAGTATATATTCGGTAAGCCAGCTTCATTTAGACGTTCTGTAATAATTCGGAGATCCTCGAAGAAAGGGAAACCTAAGGATGCAAAGAATAGAATTTATGAAAACATGGTTCATGACGAAGATAGTGTAGTCGTTTCTGCATTTAAGTGTAGGTATCCAGGGCGAGAATATAAACAGGGATTATTATGGCAGCTTTCCCAATCTCTCCGTGCGTGTGTTATTTATTTAATCCCCTAGATTACTTTTTAACATCAAATATTTCACACCAAAATTAATTGAGATATGATTTTTTTAATGTTACCTGATCGAACAATGTAGGACAAGTAAAAAGTGTAGAAACATTCGCCCACTATATCGATGAGAGGAGCTCCGTGATCGTCTGAGTACTGCTCAAGAATAGAGATCACGGCATCCGATTTCCTGTCGATGGTTGTTACGCGTGGGTGTGCTAGAACTTCTCCTGGGGGGCATCAGATTGAATTATATTTTCCAGTATCGTGTAGATAAAAGATAATAACGAGCTTTGGTAGAGAAAGATAAAACAAAATTATTAGCAATAGCATCCCAAGCGTTCTGGCGGACCAAATTAACAGTCCAATCATGGAAAATTGGATATGAGTTCATGTCGTCAAATTATGTTAATAACATTACTTTCTTGTTACTACTACTACTACATCATTATCATCATTAACAGCCTTGTTACAATCACGGCTGAATATAGACCACCTCGCTTTTGTTCCATGCTTCCCTGGTCTGTCCCACCAGCAATCATCATGTCTAGCTTGGGCGACGGGCGCCACGCTCTCGCTCATTCTCGCTATTAAAAGTCGGACTTATCGAACGAAATTATGAACTAAGAAGCGAGGGATCTGGGAACTAGTTTGTGTAATTCGTTCGCGAAATACACAAGGCTACTACATAATATTTTTTTAATTAGTTTGCAAACCTACCAACACGATCACCAATTGTCATAATAGCTCGATCAAAGAATTTCTCTTGTAACTTGTCTTCTGGGTTCTGTAACTGTCTCATGAAATTTCTCATTGATGGAGAAGTATATAAAGTAGCTTCAGAACAATAAAGGTCCGTTAGAGTTTTTATGGTTTGAAAGCGTTCCACTGTTGTGTACACTCTGCTTATGTGACCCTATAATAATATACAAAAAAAGAAATGAGACAGTGAAGTATTGATATTTTGTTGGATTTTTTATTTGTGAAAAATGGCACGCCGTTTTTTTTTTTCGTGCTTCGCTCCTACTGATTTTGAAGGAAAGGCATTGACTCGAAGTTGCCAAATAGCTCATAATATAAAACTGAACGTTACACGAGCAAGTAGGTAGAAAAATTAATCTTACCTGATAAAGAGCCAGAAAAAAAATGGAACCCAATAAGCATGAAGTCCTTATCATTAGAAACGTGCTTGTTTTCATCGGTGAATATCCAAGTATAGTCGCCAACAGAGAGGTGTGAAGATACCACCAGAATGTCATTGTCCCTGAACCTACCATAGTTTTGTTGATTATCGCTGTGGCCCACATGATGCCACCGATTACTACTAGTACCGCACCTATCAGGGCCCATAGCGGCGGAGAGAACAAATTAACTACACCGTGCCAAAGCGGTTTGACATCAGGCCTCTTTACTAAAGCACACAATGTGTCAGTTGTAACGTAATGCAGGTAATGAACTGGTTCATCCGAATACAGAGTCATAAATCTTGAATTGAAGGATATATCCAACTCATTGCGGATGATACAGCCTAACGCACCGCTTAAATTTTTGCGAGCCCCATAACCGTAATTGTTACACTTTTCATCTTGCCAGAAGGATACATTGAATTTCAAATGTGAGAGGATGTCATGCATTATCATTCCGTCTAAACCGCAAAACCCCAGCGTCCAGTTTAAACTAAAATGCATATAGTAATGTAAATTTTCACAATCTTTGATAGATGTAGGATATCTATAGAATGTTCCCGCCACCATAGGATAGTCCTGAGATAGCTTTTCTCCACTTTTCTTTATGGCTACAAATAAGTCATCGTTATTAGTAGCATTAATTAATTTAATAGATCTATTATATAAAATCTGAAATGATGGCTTCTTGCCGTTATAAATAACCATCTTCTGTTTACATGCATAAGGGAATACAACACCAACACGCATGATTTGAAATTTGTGCCACAAAGTATTCATTATATTTTCCAACACTGCAAATTCATTTGGATTCATCGTGTCATTCTTACATTTGAATTTTCTGTCACCAGTAACGATAATGTATAATAGAGACCAATTGGATCTTAAACAAAACCGCCATTGAGGATAGAGAACCATCTTTGATGTTAAATATTTTGTCATTATAATGACGTTAGGATTGTTACTGGTCATAATAATTTTTTTTGTGTCATTCATTCTAATGTTCACATCAGTATTTAGTAACAGAACTGATTGTTTAGAAAAACTGTTTTGCAGGATACATGTTTTTAATTCTGGGTGAGCATGTACATCCATATCAAAAAATACTGTTGTTGAATAACTTTCAACCGGTAACAATAACGGACAATTTGTTATAACTGGTGCGAGCTTGTACTTGGATTCAGAGCTTGTAACTGCGAGAAACTTTGTTATGATTAGGAATGCAAGGAACTTCATTTTTGATGTTTCAAAATCAAAATACTTGCGATCATTGCTAGTCAAATTTTCACTTCACATCTATGCCTTGGAAGATCTTCGTTTAATGTAGGTAGGCGTTTACTTGAATATTATCAATATGGCTATCGACTTCAATCACCCTAAAACGTTTGCTATATCAATATTTTAACATGTCAGTACAAATTAATAGGAACTTCGTTGATTTCTTTTTTGATGAAAAAAAAAATGTATTAAGTACGCTACCAAAAGTTTTTTGAAACTGGTCTTTGATAACTGAAAATTTTTAAACTTTGTTAATATTGTAATTTTGTGTTCCAATTTATGAGTGTTTCCATTCGCACATACTTATTTGTATTACCTGATCTCCTAATTTCACAATTTTTAGGGTTCCGTACCTCAAAAGGTCAACCCTTATAAGATCACTCTCTTGTTCGTCTGTCCGTGTGTCACCACCGATTTTCTCAGGAACTCAGGTCCACCCGACCTAGCAAGTTGAAATTTATACCAGATACTGAGGTGTATAGTCCTTATTAGGTGTATAAAAATCAAGGTCCTGAGTCAACACGATAAAAAGATATGGGCAAATTTAGATTTTCGGGAAAACTTGTAAGTACCAAAATATACCTTAATTTTTTAGGTCAACCGGAAGTACTCTATAGGTTTTGGGTCGAAAACTTATATGGTAGTCCCCGTTGACCGTTGGAATCACGAAATTTGGCAAAAAGCAAGGTCTTACAGCACAAATAAAGGGAAAATTCCGAAAAATAAAAGAAGTTGAAAATTAAGGTACATTTTAGTACTTACAAGTCTTTGCGAAAATCTAAATTTGCCCATATCTCTTTACCAAAAAAATGTTATCATGGCGGAGTAACGGGTAGGTACGGAACCCTCGGTGCGGAGGTCCGACTTGCTCTTGTTGCGCAATAGAAGTGGACAAACATTTGCCTTTTATATTATAACTCGAGATTTGCACTCAATATAGGTTTAAACATTAACAAGTTGCTGTATCAATAGAGTATCATGGTATATAAAAGAATTTTACTGTATTTTTAAGGCATTGTCACGAACAAATTGGGAATGGCACAACTCTTCGTATTGTTCTTAATATCGATTATATTGACGATTTCTAGTGGACGAAGTTTGAATGGACTGCATTTGCACCCAGAAATACTAAAGACTGGAATAGAAATACATATGGGTAACGACTACATGGATTATAGTCCCTACCATTCGTTTTTGTTACAAGAAGAGGCTGATGTTCTTGTGATACCAGCCAACAGTGTGTTGGAAATTATGGAGGACCCTATAATCTAACCATAAGAAATAAAACGAAAAGTAAGACGGATTGCGGAAGATGGAAGAAAAATAAAACGAATCTTAAAATGAATTATGAATTTAATCAACTAGGTATTTGTTTTAACTTCTAAGTTTTACTGTAATAGCTGTTGTAAGGATTATAAAATGTTAAGAAATATTGTTTTAAGATAGTAAATACTTTTGTTATAGCATGTTGTTTCATTGTTGTCCTGAGCACTCTCTGACAAAAGTAGGATGGGACGCACTCAGTCTAGGTAGAGCAATGATCTTCTTAAGGTGGTTAGTAGTAGCTGGATGAGAGTAGCCAAGAATCGTGTTAATTGGCGTATGTTTAGAGAAACCTATGTCCAACGGTGGGCTTCTGTAGCACTCTGTATGAACTGTTATTGTATGAGTTACATCATTTATTTTTATAATTTTTTTACTTTTTGCCGTGTCCTGCAGGGTCCGCAATTGCACTTTAACACCCTTCTTATCAATATTATGGAACGCAAATAAAGATATGAATATAAATTAAATTCTTTAAATCAAGGTTGTAGTTTTATCAAATTTATTTATAGCAGTATTTATGAAGAGAGCTATTATATTACTATTATATATATATTTTTTTTACTACTATTATATTTACGATGTTGTGAATAGTGGCTGATCTTATTAAGACCAAAGCAACTGTAGGTTTTAACCCTGATATGTACCTCTCCCTTTGATAATTTTTTATACTTCCGTTTAGAGATTATTAGCTTGACACTGATAGACACAGTAAGAAACATTAGCGATCAATGTTAGTATAACAAGAAACCTCTATCCGATGGATACAATGTTCTTTTAATTTCACTGTTTTTAGTCTAGCTAGACAATGTTATAATTACAATAAAATAATAACACATCTTCATGTGTTTCTGGATTGTAATAATAACAGTCCATCAGTATCAATGTAATACGCATTTTCATATGGTAATACATTTATATTGTGGTAATACACAAAGGGTCCCCGAGACAGGTTCGACCTACTGTGGAATTCATAGCAAAATGCTTCCGTAGTGTCTGATTTATATAAATGTAATCCTGGCTATTTATGTAGAATAAGGAAATGTTTAGCACTGTTTTTGGAAAATGACAGTGAAAAGGAAAAACTAAATGCAAATACAAAAAAAACATTTATTTAAAAAAACAAAATAATCATCACATAAAACAAATAGAAATCATTACACATTTCAATTGAAATGTTATAAAGAGTGGGCAATATACAATTTTTATATTATAACCAAGTATTATTTTGATTTTGTCAAAATAAAAAAAAATCTTTAACTGAAGATTAACCTACCCAAGTGGGGAGGAACTTTATCCTGCGACCACCAACCCCGAGGTCCGCGTTATCGAAGGCGAATCCATCGTAGTTGGCCAGCAGATCGTTGCTTGGGTTGTCTCCTCGGAGGGCCGACCTCTTTGCTATCTTGTGGGCAGGCTCTTTGGTTTCAGGTTCTGTAGTAGTAGTTGAGTTCACGAGTGCCACCAGAACTGGTACATCCTCGACCACTTCTATTACTTCGAAAACAGGAACATCTTCTTCAACAGCCACTGTCATTGTTTCATCAGGCTGCTCTGAGGTTGCAGGAGCTGCGTAGGCGCAACTCAGGAGCGCAAGCGAGAGAAGGACGATCAATTTTGAAGCCATGGATGGTATTGGATGCCTCGAGGTAACTTCTCCGCGATGAAAAGGGAAATATTCCCAGGAACTTGTATACGTTAGTAGTCTTCCGATGCTGAATTGTGTTTATGATGGTGGAGCATGCATGATGTTTATATACCAATAATAAAATTGTGCTAACTAAAATTATCCAGAAATGGGCATCATTGACGCGCATTGTACCCGCGTCGCTAATGGGAGAAGTAAATATTCTCAATAACATAATGACCATGAATGCCTACTGTTGTAGATTATATTAAAAAACGATGACAAATACTTTGTTTACTTTAGTGATTTTAGTAAAAAAGCGTACTTTGTAACGTGACGGACGCATCCTTCCGTTTATTGATGAGTAAGGTTGAATGACGGTTGTTAAATCTTATTGCATAGTACCTAATCTTATCTTTAATTCGATTAAAATGGACTGAATCATCTTGAGACTTTAATTCTTCCAGGCTTCCATAAACATGATTCTGTATTTTTCCATGTTTGAAGAATGAACCATCATGTTACTTCAATTACCTGTTTTGTATGCTATTTAATAAACGTTTATTTATTCAAATAAATGTATTGTACCTTTACAGAATATTTCGTAAACAATACAGTATTCCGTCTATTCTTCTAGGAATCGTACAATATATCCTATACTATTAAACGAGCAATATTTATATATATATATTTGTAATCACGTTCTCGAAATCGGCTCTAACGATTTCGATGAAAGTTGCAATATGGGGATTTACGGGGGCGACAAAACGATGTAGCTAGGTCGGGATTTTTAGTACGCATGAGTCACACAAGCCCCGTTTTCTGTTTTTTTTTTTTAAAGTTCCAATACTGCTTATATTTCTGGCAAATTTCATTCAAATCCATTTACCCGTTAAAAGTGAAGTAGTGACATACACATGATACACACAAACATACTCACTTCCGTATATTTTGTAGTGTTTTAGTGGGTGTGACTGTATGAGTACGTCTAATACGTTTCTTACCGTAAATTACCATATTTTACCGTAAATTACGTAATTTTTTTTTTTTACCGTATTGAACTAGGATATATTAACCGTGTACATTCCTCTAGCTAAACGGGAACAAAGTCGAAATAGTAGATAATGTCAAATTCCTAGGTGTGGACATTGACGCGTTATTAAACTGGAAGGTTGAAACATTGTCTATAAATAAGTCTGTTAGCTCTGCATGCTATGCAATTAGATGCCTGAGGGATGAACTCACTTTGGTCCAACTTAGAATGGTATACTTTGCTTTGGTTGAGTCTAGGCTCAGAAATAGTATTGAGTTTTGGGGTAACAACTACAATTACAATATCCAATCGGCATTTGTAATTTAAAAAACCAGCCAAATGCGTGTCGGACTACGCACAATGAAGGGTTCCGTAGTCAGGATGAATTTATCCTAAATACAAACTTAACCTTGTAGTTGAAATACATGTTCTGCCATACATTTCAACTGCAAATATAAGTTTGTACGCACAATATTGATTGATTTACCATGTTGTTTTAAGACCATAGATTTGTTATAGGTTTTCTTGTAATCTATGAGTGAAGAACCATTTTCTGTATTTTTTTCAAAATTTTTGGCTCAGTATTTTCGGAGATAAGTGGGGGATTGGTAAATTTTCATCAATTTTCTTAAATATCTTTTAATTCATTAATTTAAAAATGATATTTAAAAAAAAAATTGAGATTCTCGTATCATTTGATATGACACACAATACAGTTTAATTTTTTTTTTAATTTTCTTATTTGCCCCCCAAAAGTGACCCCTATATTCTAAATTTATTTATTTACGTTACACGTCCATGTTTGGGTCACAGAAATACATATGTGTACCAAATTTTAACTTAATCAATCCATTAGATTCGGAGCAAATTGGCTGTGACTGACGGACAGACAGACAGACAGACACCCAAGTGATGCTATAAGGGTTCCGTTTTTTCCTTTTGAGGTACGGAACCCTAAAAGTTCAAGTGCTTGTTTGACCACGTACAATGAAGGGTTCCATGTTTGGGATGATTTTATCCCAAGAACAAACTTAACATTGTAGTTAAAAAACATGTTATAATCGAAAATCACATTCCTTATGGGATACGGAATGTACGTTTTTCGATTATTATTTGTTGACCTGTAAAGCCTACTTAGCTGTGATAGTTTTCCTTTTGTGTCCGTATGGATTGAGGAGCCTTGTCTCATATTTAAACGCGGGTACTACCAATATTTAGTAGTCAATTAGCCGATTTGATAGGCCCGATCCTGGAATTTGTGGTAAAATCCTTAAAAAGTTTCAGGACGTTTAGTTTAGTTTTCGAGTTCTAAGATGGCTCCTCAATTCAGATGTCTGAATTGAGGAGCCATATAGCTGACGATTTTTTTGAAAATTTAGTAGGATTTTAGTGGTAGTACTTATGCGTAATTTATACAAAAAAAAAAAGAGTTTTGTACGGCTGAATTTGAGATAGTTTTTATTTTTCATAAAAATCCATAAATTTCACCGCGCTGTTTCTCAAAAAGTAATCAACCACCTACAACATGTTTTTAGTGTAATTTAGTAGTAAATGTGTTCTAATTTGTAGTATAAAAATAAAATGGAATATCTATATAATTTCGCTAATACAAACACATTTTATGTGGCGCCTCAGTCCTGATGGTCTATAGAAAATATATGTACGTAGCTAATAAAGTAGTTGATCAAAAAAATCATGTTACATTGTTTTACGGCAAAAACCGTATAAAATCGTTAGTTTAGATGATTCTGAACCCGAATCGGTGGGAAGTACCGATCAGAAACGTCCCAGTTTTACGGAATTACGTTTCTGCTATGTCAAAAAAATTAGGTGAAAAGTTTCATTACAATATGTCTGATATTAAAAATTACTTAGGTTTCGTAATTTTATTAGGAAATAGTTTGTTTTCAGACATTTTGCGTGTCACATGTGGACTGAGCGCATTTGAAAAAATGTCAAAAAGCTGGTTCAATTTTTTTTGTAACTCTGATACCCAAGTTACAGGCAAACACCTAAGTAGTATGGGGCCCGGCTAAACTCTTTTATATTTGTATATTTTGTAAACTGTCTGCTGTACATGTGGGGATAGTATTCTTTTAGAATTTCAGGATTTACAAGGGCATGTATTTCTACTGTTATATTGTAGCTACAGGAAAACGTTCTTAGGAGACTATTTAACTGACTTAACTTTATGAGTGCCTAATAGCTAATTGCGTTCAAAGATTTTATAAAAATGGTACAGTCAGCTAGAAAAATGGCAACTATTGCGTTTTATTTTTATGGTGCCTATCGATATCTACTGTTTCGTACAAGGATTAACAGACTCTGTTAGACCGACTGAGGTTAGAGTACAAGAGAGAGAGAGCGAGAGAGTGTCTAATAAAAAGAAAAACGTGACCGATATGTACACATCTAGCAAGAAATTAATTTCTTGTAGTTTGTATAGACACTTTTCATAGTTTAAAGATACTGATCGTTATGGTCACCTAGACGTAATCTAAAATCCCTTGACTCTTCAATGTCTAAAAAAATTGATTTTTATTTTGGTGGTCACATAAGGTGACATTCTTTTTTATATGTAACAGTTATAAAAGATGTTAAGATGATTGATCACTACGATTTTTTTATTTCGAAAAGTTTTTTGCCATTTGTGAAATTTCTAGCCCTCTAAACTTGGTTCATTGAGTTCTTTGATCATACGACAAATAGGATCGACCGGATTTAAAAAAAGTTTTTGTGTAAATTGCCTATTTTCTTGCTGTCTATATCTTTTTAAATCTGTAAATGCAGGTCAAAATGTTTAATCGTAGGTTAATTTCCGGCCACCGTAGGCGCGGGCTTGTTGGCGGTGAGTTGCTCGCCGTTCGATAAGGACCAAGCCTTGGTCGACGGCGCGTTGTGTTCCACGCGCGCCTCAAAGAGATGTCGTCAGAATTGACGGGGTCCGCTAGGGCCGATGCCTGCCGGGGTTGCGAAGAAATCCGAAAGGGAGATCGTGGCCCCCGGCAACAGGGCAACTGAAGGAACACGGGTGGGTTTTAGTCAGTAAGAGTCTGACACGCCCTCACGCTCCGCCCAGAGCGGGAGAAGTTATTAGATAATGTCTCACCCAAAAAAAAAGGTCAAAATGTTTACAAAGTTTAAGACATGGTTTCTTATGAATAATTTCCTGTAGCTGCAACGGTTAATGTACATGCCCTTACGACCCGTACGAATATCTACCCTGTATGTAATAAAAGTGTATTTTTTTCAAAATTGTCGGGTCAGATTCTGATGCCTCTTAGGACAAGGGTAAAGATGATCTCCTTAATGATGAAGATGGTATCCTTACACGAATATCACAACCATATCGCTATTGGTTCATATACCACTTTTGCCCGGACCGGGCGTCCTCTCTAAATGTGGGTGTAATATAGGTATTACACCCACATTTAGAGAGTTTTCTACAACAGGTTTATATGTATAAAATAGCTGTATAGTCAACAAATTCAAACGTTAAGCACTTTAATGTTAATTTTCAACATCATCATATCAAAATTTCTTATTTTGTATGAAAATTAAAGTTTGAAAACGTGATATAATATGCGTCCGCTTTTGGGGAAGGTAATTTGAAACTTGCTAATATTTGCGCGCTTTGAAGTTTCACAATTGCTTAGATTTATTTTATTATACGAACACGTGTACTAGATCTAAGCCGTTGTGAATTGGGTACACATGATCCGATCCAACCTGTCCCTTGCTGCCCTCCATCAGCGACGCCCTTAGCCGAGGTCCCTACCCCACAGGGGGTGACCTTACTCTGTAGTCGCTTTGTTTATAAGTTTTATGCCTTGGGCCTTAATTAATTAAGGCAGCCACAGGGTAGCCCGATTAAGTAGTAGACAACCTCTTAGGTTGACCTGCGAAATGCTATTCTTAATCAAAAAAGATTGGGTACTCTTTTAATCTGGTTACAAAAGTGTTCGTATTGACAACATGTTGGACAACTGCTAATTTAATAACTTCCGGCTTTCCATGATTTCAATCTTTGTTATCTACAATGTTATTTGCCAATACAATGAAAAATTATGTCGTTTAGCCGAACAGTCAAGCTTGATTGTCATTGGGCAATTTTAGACATTGATCAAAATTGTGTAACAAAAGCTATGTTTGTATCTTGTCTTGAAAACCAATTTGAATGTAGGTATGTGTTAAGTTGTTTTGTTGCTCCTTATTGTTATCAGTTATCAGTAGTATTTGGCGTCTCGTTAGCATGTTGCCCATAGCCAAGGCTCATAATGAAAGGATCACTAACGTGTGTTTTGAGATTTGCTGTTGTATGATCGTGCGTCAGTACTGTTCTAAAAATAATAACGCGTATTATCTAAGTTTGCGATTTCAATAAAACATAATAATTTCTGTCAGCAACATATTCACATATAAGGTGCTTAGAGATCAGCAAAGGCACAGTTCAGTTATCAGTTAAAGTAAGAGCAAGATAGGATCTTTCGGGAATGCATTCAACACTATTTATCGTCGCGTCGTTGGCGCTGCTGGCGCTCTGCGTGTGCGCACCCGCCGAGCAGGATGTGATCCAGCACATCCCGCAAAAAGCCGAGCAAACACCATCAGTTACAGGAAGAGACGCTGCGGTATCTGGTGCTTCGGAAAAGGCTGCTGGTGCGTCTGAGCACGAAGCGCGTGCTCGCCGTGACGTGGCTGGACAGGAGAGCGACCTGCTCCCTGCTATTAACGATGTGGATGTTTCACCCTTCGGAGAAACTTCGCAACTAGTGGGCCGCGGCCGCATCCGGGTGCTGCCTGCCTACCTCGGCTAAACCACCAACAACAACATCGACACACGCTACCACCACATCGGATATAATGTTATTGTATAAGTTATTTAAGGTTGTATCAATGTATTATTTAAAACATTAAACAAGCTTTTTGGTTACAAATGTACATTATATATGTTTTGTACATTTTAATTTAGTATTTAACAATAAAGGATAGTTAAGAATGAATGGCTGCATTTTATTTAAACCTGGTTCTCGCTAATATAGTGAGTAAGTACTGACATTACTTCACAGAAATATGGTAAAAGATGAAGGATTTGCAAAGTTAATTAATAAAATTAGCATGAAGCCAATAATTAGTAGCCATGACTATAAAATGCATAACTTCCTCTGAAACTAATTTAATCTTCTTTGTTTTCACAATGTTAATCATTGTAGTTACGTTAGCCGTGGGCGTCGCTAACTTGGTGTCATCTTTAAGTATTGTACAAAAAGATAATAAACTGGGCATTACTAATATGACAATGTTAGAAGACAAAGTTAAAACTCCGGATAATATACTAGAAGAAACAGAAACCAAAAGGAATGTAATTGACGTAAATGACGGAAACAAGGAATTGGTTGAAGCAGCGGAAAGCAGTAACTTAGTGTATCGACCCCTCTTCGTATACAGAAGGATCCAACACAGTAAAAGAAGAATCACCATGTACAATTCCTTTGCAGGATAAGAGAATATTTCTAAGGTAATCATTTAGTTACTCCATGCCGTTATATGATTTAGCAAAGTAATAAAACTCTCCCCAATTTAAAATTAATGAAACTAACAAGCCAATAAAACAATAACGATACAGTCGTAAACTGCTGGGAGAGTTAAAATGCGGTTTAGTTTAATCTTAGCAGTTGGAGTATCAAGGACAATGATTTTATTTCGAATATTAGCTGTGGTTGTGTTACTTATTGTAAGTGAATTCACTTTTCCCCTTTATATTTTACGCTTGTAACTAAATAAATTAAACATTTTAGATTCCTGACTCGTACGAGGGAATATCGCCAGTACACGATTTTAAGGAAAAAATGTTAAGAACTACAAATAATAATATTAACGAAAGATTTTTACTGACATCTCCACATAATGTTTTGAAACATTTGGACAAGTCGATTTCAAAAGCAACTAAAAATGTTACTCAGAACCCGGAAATGGACGATACTCTTTACCAGATTTCAAAGGATATTGTTTCGGCTATTTTATCAAAGTTAGAAATACAAGATAAAATAACTAGAATTACTGCGGAGGCTCTGGAAGCTCCGGGCAAAAACAGAGGTATTACGGCTATAGAGACAAGGCGCATTTTGGATTATATTTCTAGAACATTGTCTGGTCACATACTCAGTATTACTAGAGCTTCAACAGAGCCAGAACTTCATCGATTGGTATATGGATTAGCTCAAATTGCAGCCGAAGTATCCATCGTATCAGCATTAAAAGATACCACATATGCCACAGCATTGTCTAAGAAGCAATCTGTTGATTTATCTCTTAGAAGGAAAAGATCTATTGCACCTGGAAAGGAAAACGTACTAGTGACCCCGTCTCCTGTTACTACAGCGACGGTTTATAGCGTTATTCTGAACAAAACTGTACATACTGTTCTTAGTCCTAAAAATAAAACATCAGCAAAAGATTTTCCTTCACCGTTCTCAGTGATATCTAGAACTGAAAAGAAAGTTCTCCATGTCCTAAATAGTAAGCAAAACGTTTCACCTGAAGTAAAAGGGTTTTTGAATCAAACAGCCTTAGATATCGAAAATTTAGGACGAGAAAATAATAACACAGATCTAATTCTCATGGAAAAGACACTAAATGGAACTCATTATATGAAAGAAACACAAACCCTGGATACTCAAGAGTTGAGTGCACCAGGACTTATTGATGACTGGGCATCAACCAAAGAAAATGTTTATAAGCCTATCAATCCTGATATAGTTGCTGATATGGAGATAGATCAGCCCGAATTTGAAGACGAAGCTGGTAATGAAAAGAAATCAAAACAAAAATTGGAAAGAATGGAAGTGAAAGCCAAAAAAGCTATTTTATACGCTGGTGATGTGGCGTATTTGACAGCTGCAAGCGTTGTTGCTCTCAGACGAACTTTAACTGCATCTATCGAAGTTCAAATGTCTGTAAGGTATGCGAAAAATGGTATGTCAAATCACCAGGAATTAATGATGAACTTGGCAAAGACTGCTGCTCAACAAGCGGGAAAACAAGCAAAGAGTGCGGCATCAAAATCTTTAGCTTGCGAGCGAGTCATTAAATTGGCTTTGAAGTATACAGCGCAGTCAAATGGAGCTCATTTAAACCATGTCGCGAATAGAATTGTGATGGATACTTTGCCATTGGCGACGCTAGCAAAATCTATGGCATTTGTTGCTTCAGATATAGCTATCAATTCTTTGTATCAGGCCACTGATGTGAAACCTCCAACATAATAATTAGAAGACAAAGTCATTTCAAGAAAAAGTTTAGTGAATATATTTATCCAACCTCCACAAAACAAATTTTCTATTTGAAAATTCATGTTAAAATTAATCTCGTAAAGGTTTAAAAAAAATTAAATAAGGTAACATGTCAGAATTATCTGATTTATTTTATTAAATTACCGCTAATCCCATATTTTACATAAAAAATATTGTTACTTTAAGGTTTAGATTTGATGAGTATTGTTTGCTGCATTAATGAAGTCAGCTAATAATGAGTTTTCCAGTAGGTGTAGTGATAAGGAACACTGTAACAAAATATTTGAAAGTTATTACAAAATCAAAATAGGGTTTTTTGAATGCTGGTGAATGGAGGCTTTGATTTAACTAACTATCGTGGCCATTGAGACCTCGATTCGATTCGAAAAAGTTGTGCTGCCTTATATGCTACGCTGGTTAACCTCACAGGCAGAAAGGCGTCAGATGATAATGCTTTGTTATAACTTTCAATTACTTGAATTGCATATGAGCATTTTTAGAAATGTATCATCGTTCATTCTTCTACATCAACATCATCATCATCAGCCTATGGCAGTCCAAATAAGGTTTTCCGATCGTATAGGTACGCCATGTCACTCGATTGTTGGCTACTCTCATCTTGCTACGAAGATAGTCGCTCATCCTTGTTCGAGCCTCCTCCAACTTCGTCGACCTGAACTTAAGCATTATAAAGCTGATTCAGCAACGCCATAATTTGGCACTTAGAAGTTGAGTTTTCAGACCTGCGTTCTACAGTAACTTCTAAATAAAGGTATTTAACGAAAATTAGTTCTTACCTCTCCGGGTAGAAGATTACTGGTTTATCGTAATGATACCAACTATGCCACCAGGTACTGGCATCCGTTTTCAAATCTGAGTCATCAGGATTCTGTGGTTTCGGTAAGTCTTCGGCTTTTACAGGCTTTGGTTCCAAGGGCACCAGTTCGGAAGTCGGTGCGACTTCGACAACGTTTGGATCTTCCACTGGTAGAGACAAGCATACTCCCAACAGAGTGATGATTGCAGCGATTTTCACGATCTGTGAATATTATAGGATAATTGCTTGGTAGGATTATAAGTTTTCAGACGCTCTTTTTTTTTGGGTGGGATATTATCAAATAACTTCTCCCGCTCTGGGCGGAGCGGGAAGGCGTGTCAGACTCTTACTGACTAAAACCCACCCGTGTTCCTTCAGTTGTCCTGTTGCCGGGGGCCACGATCTCCCTTTCGGTTTTCTTCGCAACCCCGGCAGAAGTTTTCAGACGCTAACGTGTATGCTAACAATGGGCCTTATTAGAATGCTGAAAGTCACCCAAAGAGCAATGGAGAGGGCTATGCTTGGAGTTTCCCCTCGTGATCGAATGAAATGAAGAGATCCGCAGGAGAACCAAGGTACCCGACATAGCCCGAGGAATTGCCAAACTTAAGTGGCAGTGGGCAGGGCACATTGCTTGCAGAACAGATGGCCGATGGGGCCGAAAGGTTCTGGAGTAGTGACCGCGTACCGGAAGACGTAGCTTTGGAAGGCTTCCCACAAGGTGGACCGATGACCTTGTGAAAGCCGCAGGAATGCTGAATGCGGGAAGCACAGAATCGGTCGAAGTGGCGGTGCTTGGGGGAAGCCTATGTCCAGCAGTGGACATATTTCGGCTGAAATGATGAATGATGATGATGAAGTTTTCAGAATAACTATAGCACTTATTAATTACTGGCATATATTTCTTGATGGAATAGAGGGAGGTGTAGGTCCTGTTAAATTTTGGTAACATTTCACCGATACTGGTATAGCTGGGCGGCTACTGAGAATAACGTGAATGAAAACAACTGTTTAAAAAAATAAATAAGGAGACCAACTTAGTTTTGCGCAATTTTAGATACATTTTAATCAATTAGATTCTTCAGATCTCTACTATACAAACCAGGTATGCAGTTCACCCATGAAGTAAATCGCGATACGATAATACATTCTAATTGCGTTTGCTCTTAGAATACTGACACTTTGGTGTCAACTCACACCCGTATCGGGCGAGAAATACTGGTGTAGAGAACATTTATCGAGTTGAATACTATGCCAATGACTGATACTTTTTCAAGAAATAATCGATCACACCGTCAATTTGCCTATGGTCACATGTTTTTCGGGCCCCGTAAATGGCAAGTGGTATGACAATTTGATGCTAATAGAACATAAGATCCTGTTTAATTTGCTTATTTTTGGGATACCTACGTTACATGATTTTATATTAGTATCTTTACTCCCTTTTATGGCAAAACGAGCGAGGTGATAATTTGAGGTGTGTTAGCGAATCGACCGCATGAGATACATACCATATGAGAAATAGTCTATAAACTATAGTCATAAAATATATCTATCAAATAATGCCTATTTTTTCTATCAACTGTATCAATTAATCTGCCTAGTCTCTCCCAACCATGTTGGGATCAGCTAGTCTAACCAGATTCAGCTGAAATACCTGTATTTCACATGGAGTGACTGACTATCTGTCCTCCACCCAGTTACTAGTAACAGGGTAGATATGCCTTGGTAAGACTGGTTGTCAGACTTTTGGGCTTCTAACTACCCGTAACGACGGTCAAAGATCTACGTAAGACAGCCGGGACCAACTGCTTAAGACTTCAATCAACTGTATATGTACATGAATATTTATGCAGGGTGTATCTGTGCTCACCTACGAATATTATTATTCGTAGGTGCTCACCCATAAAATAGATTATAGATTGTAGAACAACTATTGCATAGTAATGGAAATTTAATAGGTCAAACGAAATACATACAAAACATAACTTACCATTTTGAATATTTTCCGAAAGTAAACTTGGAGTTCGGTTAGACGAATTTAAGATTATGATGATCCTTGTGATGGATCACTTTATATATCCTTAATTTTTTGTGAGAGACAAGGACAAAATACCTTGTACCTATCGTTTTATTTTAACAGTCACCTTTGCATGTCATCAGCGCGATGGTATAGCAATTAATCGGAGCAATAAAATAAGGCTCATTGACGCTATTGCGGTTAACAAATTACTAAGGATTTACATTAAAAGGCTTTAAATAAAATTGCATTTTTGTTAGTGCTGGATTTTGTTAATTCAACAATGGATGAGCTTGCCTGAGCATTCAGATAATTTATCCACTAAAGAGGTGACAGTAGCCATTTAACTTTTGAGGAGCAGATTCATATTGTAGTAGGTATCTAATTTTACCACTGTTTTACAATCATCTGTTTTTGACCAAAAACTTTTGTCTTCGTTACGGCTTCCATCACGTATCCCTATATCGCCTCGGTATCGTCTCCAACTGAGATCTCTCTTAAACATAAATAAACCGAAGTAGTTACGTCTTCACTGCTTTTACAAGTAAAGGGGTTAAATCACAAGATCTCGGTGGCCAATCGTGATCATCTCTTCGAGAGATAACACGTTCCGGAAACTTTTCCCGTAAAAGATCAATGGTTTCGTTGCTTGTGTGGCACGTTTACTTTCAACAAGACGGCGCTACGTGCTTCATGTTATCTCTCGAAGAGGTGATCACGATTGGCCACCGAGATCTTGTGATTTAACACCTTGCGACTTCATCCTTTGGGGCCACGTGAAAGAGTAGGTCTACGCCAACAGCCCAGCGTCGATTCAAGACCTCAAAGATGGAATTCGTAAGGCTATTGAGGACATAGGAAGGCCACTTTGCAATTTGGTTGTGGAAAATTTCATGAAAAGGATATGGTCCTGTAAGCGTGGTCGTGGTTGTCATTTGCCTGATGTTATTTTCCACTATTAACGTCATACCTTCCTCTTTATAATGAAATAAACATCCGATCATTTATATTAAAAAATGGCATTTTTCTTTGAATATCAAAATAACACCTCTTATTGGAAAACCCTGTAGATATATATCACAATACGTGGAGTACTAACAGTGCATACCATCCCAAAATAATATATATTTACATGCAGGCGGAGTCACGGGCTCCGCCAGCTTTGCATAAAAAATAAAAATATACAGCATTGGGAATGGAGACTGATACTTATGTCAACAATTTTAAATAAGAACGTATCGGAATAGCAAATTAATAAAATAGAGAAAAACAAACACAAATTAAAATTAATCTTAATGTATTTTTAACTGCGATTAATCGACATAAGTAGGATGCTAATCTGTACACATTATAATAAAATAGTTGTGACGTCAAAACTGCATATTGAATCAATTTAGCAATTTTTTAAAATCAATTTTTGATATAAAAAAAATGGTCTGGGAACGATTTGCTGATTATCTGTTGGTCTGTTTGTCTGAATGTATGTTCCAGCATCCCGCAAATACTATATATATATTGCTGAGCGATGGCCGTTTTGCGTGGATGTGCGCGTATTTTCCCCCAACTTGTTCTTTTTTGTTTTATGTTCTTTCTTTGCGTCATATTTACCGCAAATAAACGTATTTTCTTTCTTACTTATTTGATTTCTATATTCCCTTCTTTCTATAAGTCTAGTCAGTCTGTAGGCTACAAATTATTACGCTGTATGCTATGGGGTTTGAGCAATATTGCATTATGGTTGTATTCCTCTATACATTACCGAAAATTTTAAAAAGACGAGCCAAACGGTTTAAACATTGCAGATAGTTACAGATTTTACCTTTTAAAAACGGTTATTGCGACAAAGCCAATAGCTTAGCTTTACAAACATGTGGTTGAAAGTTCCACTACCAACAATTTATATTTTTTGAGTTAATTTTTTTATACTTTTATTAATGTTAGTTCGTAGAACTACACAGAAAAACATCAAGTTTAGGCGTCTTTTGTCATCTGTGGTTACAATGGCAATAAATGTCTGTTGTTGGGTGATTGTTGATAGGAAATCCTGTGTGTTTACATTTTATTGTTATATGTATTATTTTTGTGATAGGGATAATCTGTAAGAATGCATCAGTCAGTGTATCAGTGTTAGGTAGCAGGTATATGCAAGAACGCCGGCGTTCATTAGTTCACTAAAAACGAAAAACTTCGCAAGCAATGGGAAATTGCTACTGAAGGCTGCGGGTGTCGACCTCAGGACGAGCTGCTTCTCACACGGACAGCTGTACTTCGCTGGCTCCCGCGTCACCAGTCCTAACTCTCAGTTACCTATCTGTGCTCTCAGTTATTTAGGCTGTTGGGATTAAAACTACAACCGTAGTAAATAGGGAAGTTTTATAAAATATGTGGCTGTTATATTAGTATAATGTGGTGTCTTACGATTTCTACGCGAACAAAGTCGCAAGCAGAAGCTATAATTAATAAAGGATCGATATTGCACCAAACATCTTTTATTGTATTTAGGTAAACCTTTAAGACAACATCAGGTCATTTGAAAAACATCTGGCACGTAAACGACAAGATTTACTGTATGATGATTGGAATATTTGTTATAAAATTTTGCTAGTCTGTCACGTACGCACTTGATCGCTAGCGAAAATCGAATTGGTTTTTATTATCTCGCAGTAGGTGCGAGGTTGTGGGTTCAAATCCGGGCAAGTACCAATGTGACTTTTTCAATCACTCTGAGTTTATCTTGGACATTACTAACATCGGTGAAGGAAAAACATCGTGAGGAAACCTGGAGTTATAGTTAATATAAGTCTGAAATTGCCAATCCGTCTTGAGCAAGCGTGGTGATCAATGCTCGTGCCTTCTCTGTATGAGAAGAGGCTTTTGCCCTGTAGTGGGACAATAATAGGCTGCTATTATTATTGTAATTTTTGATATTTTAACAAATCTCGGGACCATGGATCCCGGTCCTTTGGAATGCGTACGAGGGGCCGAAGCCAACTCGCAGAGGGGGTTAGACAAATTTATATGGAATGAGGCACCAACCGACGATTATGCCTGTTCGCACTATGCAGGTGCACCCAAGGACAACCCCCGGTTGGTGTAGGATTATTGCAGGATATGGAAACAATGCTTGGCCTATGGGTTTGGGTGACTTAAGATGACTGGTGACTTGGAACTATGGAAGGACTATGTCTCCTGCCTAATCAATGTTATTATGTACACGGATAAAATGGCAGGGGGTGACTTGCACACTCAATAATGGGTCCCTGAAAATTGTCGCTAGCACATAGTGACGTAGCGACAAGGGGACAACATGTCTTGAGGTGCTTGAGGAGTGGAGAGGTATTCCACGGCTTTCAGAACAATCCCAGAACCCGAAAGATGGTCAAGATCCCTACGACCACTTACTGAAATACTTCCAGCACGGCCGCCGGCTAATTAAGGCAAGAATGAGGCGGGAGCTCCGCCCCTCGTCAGTGTTCACTCCAGCCGGCCAATAAAGGTAAGCCAGAGGTGCGGAACAAGACTTCTCCCGGGAGATGGGGTCCGTGGGGTCGCTACTGCCCAACAGCTCGCCAAATGCTGTCCTGCGGGTTTTTGTATCTCTCTTGGTCTGGCTTCTCATCCCAGACTAGTTCCGGCAAAGTAATAGAGTTCGGAGAGCGCAAGGCCCAACACGACGTCAGCGTAGAGATACGGCGGTGGGGTTATTATTATTATTATTTTGGTGCGGAAAGAGTATTCTCTTGGGTATAAAGGAGTCTTCGTCTTGGACAATCATGAATCCCTAGCTGCACTCAGGATTTTACTCTTAACTCTATCGCTTCGCTCAGGAGCGAACAGTGCTTAGCTTTCTCGCTGTGCTCGGGAGCCCTAGAATCGTTCGTTACGTTTGAGATTCAATATTGCGCCCGTGACAAAAGACACTGCTTTATCACCTCTACTATTATGAAATAATGAGGATAAAGATTTTGCGTATAATACTGAATATTATTCAGTGGTTGTCTATTATCTCTGCTCATTACTCTGACTTCCGTGCTAACTGAAAAAGATACCTACTAAAAAGAAAAACTCGATGTTACAATATTTAATGAACGATAATAATGAAAGTACAACATTATCTTCTGCGAACTTGACTAGAATTGAATAATCCGAGAACTCCCATAAACCTCATATAACATGGTTGTAGGCTACTCTATGGTCCACGGCATCAAAAAGTACCTAAATTATATTGTAGGATTATTGATAAACCAAAATCTTTGTTTACCCATAAACTCACGTTTTTTCCCATGGGGGTAGGCAGAAACTACAGAACGCCACCTGCTAACATCCTTTAAGGTTACGGTTCCCGGTCATTCTTCCTTACAAACGTGGGTGGATTACTCGTCTGTTTGACGGTGTACGTTCAAAATTTAAAATTGTATCAATTTATGTCGTCATTATTTAGACCTGTATGGAAGCAAAATCGAAAAAAAAATTGTTTTGGAAGTTATGAGCATCGAAACTTATATATTTCAACACAAATTTTAACTCATATTTGGGCGTAAATAAATAACTTATGGAGAATGAAAATGGAAAAATAAAAACTGTACAGGCATAAATAATTTATTCAAAAGTTCAAATAACTTTATTTTGAGTAGATACATCCAGCAGTTTTTCCATAATATCTGAACGCCCAAAGGTCTGTTCATGAAATTTTACGCGCTAGTTTTCGTTATAAATCATCGTGCATTTTACTAAATAAATAAATAAAAACTAGATAAATAAATAAACCGAAATAAATAAACGAAATAAATAAAACTAGATCAATAAAACTGAATAAATAAATTCCTTTACTAAATAGCATGCATATTAGCCACGGCACCAACGAGTTCGGCCCGGCTGCCAGCCGGTTCTTAATACTCATTTCGCATCGTTAACCTTTGTTTATTATATAATAAAAAACAGCGCATGTTCCTTGTTCTTGCTACGCCGTCGCATGTCATATACTTCGCGCCTCTTGCAGTACCTACACGCTATTTAATCATGCATTAAGTCCTATTTCTATTTATTAGGTTCCCTTAACTTGACACCATATCTTCCTCATATTGTCACCACTATGGACAAGTAAGCTAGAGCATTGATTTTTCAGCTAAAGTTGCTACGTATTAATCAAAATCTCTCTCCGATCCAAGCTAAAATCAGTTTTTTGGTCACCACTTTTCATGATAACATCGGTGTAGAACGTAAAATGTAGGGAGTGACTATCGAGATGATGACTACCCAAGTAGCAAAATATTCCTATAGTCTGCTGACTTATAAGACTAAATGTCTTATAGGAATCTAATAGACGCTTTAACTAAGATCACTGAACTTACAACAGCATTTTATAAGACGAGCTGCGCTTTTGAAACTATAAATGCGTTTAATAAGATTGTTTATTCTTGTTAACGCCATATTTCATTCTTATTTAAGTCATGCACTTCCATAAAAGTCTTAGGATATAGCTGCTATAGTTCAAGGATATTATAGGATTGATTTGTCTTAGTCGTGACTTCTACCGGATTGTTAGCACCAAACTAGCATGCCCTCCAATTTTATAGGTAAGGTTCTACTTATACGTATCCTACATTTGCTTTTACTAGAGTAATCGGCCTAGAACCCTAAAACTTAAATTTGGCGAAGTAGGTATGTACTGTTTAGTAGTTATAAAAGTTTTGATAATGCAATGCCCTAAGGCATGTGATCCAAAACCAATGTTTTTATTAAGAATATCGAATAAACAAATAATAAATATGTTTAGTTTTGAAGGGGCATGAATATATGCTTATTATCATCGAACACTTTACCAATAAAATTAATTTCGCATGTTGAGAAGGCATTCTTTACACAATAGTTAAAACACAAACGTATGTTATGTTAATAGATATTATATTGTGGATTATTTTCCCTTTGAAAATAATATATACCTAAGACAGCAGCACGTCACCGTTACAAAAATAATGAAGAACGAATGATCTAGTAATGGCATCATGCTGACAACTTTTGGATCAATTACACCAGTATAAACACCTAATAAGAAAATTATAAAAACGAACTGCATTTTACCGGACTGTAACAAAACGACTATAGGGCGTAATATTCCTATAAACTGCGCCCATATACGGTTTTATAAACGTTTATATGATTTCTATAGGACTAAAAAAGACTAAAAAATACAAGCTCTTAGGATACTTACAGGAACAGATTTATAGAGTAGTATGGAAGAAAAAGACATCCCATCAAAAACATAACATGTAAAAAAATGCAAGTCTCGCAACGCAGTTCTTCTGCCGCAAAAAGATGTGAGATCTAATGTAAAACCCAGTCTGTTAATTAATTCAGTACCTATCTATTTGTCATCTTTATTTCTTTAATAAATATAATGACTTGGCCATCGCACGGCAACATAATCACATAAGAATATCTGCTATTTTAAATAGTCCTAATTAAATAAAGCGTAGTGCTAATATATGCTAGATTTTGTTTTATGTAGAATATATAGATTCTATTATTATTAATTCTTCTTGAATGTAATTTAAGAATATACCTGGGTATACTAAGCCCTCTTGGTCCTGTATAAATTTAGGCTTCCAGCTTTATCCACAACGTAGTTATAGGGGTTGAAAATGTCCTAAACGGCTTCGAGAAAAGATGGTACGGTTGTGCCTTTGTATTTGTTTTGCTCGACTTGGCGATCGAATTCCAAATTCAAAATATTTTATTTCACATAAACCTACATGGGCACTTATGCAACGTCAGAAGCTAGGTGCACGGTTCCAATTGGTCGTTTCCTATGGAGAAGAGCCGGCAAGAAATTCCACGGTTATTTTTTTTTTAATAATTGGCTTTTACAATATTTTCAAATAACAGTGTTAATATATATGGGAGGTCAGCTATGGCTTTCAACAAGTACCAGCTACTTAACAAACTAGAAAATGGCCAACAAATCTACAGTCCACTAAGCCTACAGCGTTCTCACATTCACAAAATAGAAAATAATCTAAGTATATAAAAGATAAATAAGTTAATAAAAGTAAAAACCAATTTTAAACGAAATGACATGATAACTACTACAACTGTAACAAATCTAAATAATTATCTAGTTCACAAAAGCTACTAATAAAGAGTTGAAATTAAATTGTTGAAGGTATATATTTGGGATAGGGCCATAGGAACAGGAGAATGATAATGATCAGTTTATACGAACAAGAAAGAAAAGTGTTTATGCAGTATCAGGCGTTGTGCTACGCTTATTATTGAACGAGCGAGCGAAGCGTCTCTGGATCAAGTCTGGCAGCTTTCGTGTGTCAGTTTGTACGGACTCCTCTACAAGTCGTATTTTACAACCAATCTGGACGAAATTTGGTGTACAGGTTTGACGATGTTTTTGTAATTTTTTGTCGATGGGGATTTTTGATTGGACCCCTCCCTCCAATCAAAAATCCCCGTCGTCTTCCTCCAAAATGGAGCAAAAAGGGGGACTGGATATCTCCGCCTTATAAGATCCGATTTCGATGATTCTTTTTTTATTTGAAAGGTAGTAGTAACTCTATGTTGGTTTAAAAAAAATTGGTGAAGGTTTGATGAGGATCTTCGGCATGATGAGCAGAATAGCTTCGCAAAATGTAGTAAATTGCTCACTATTTATTTTAAAAAATCTAGCTGGCCTACAAAATTTTACTCATAATTTTTCTGGTTTTTAGAGTTCTGTATCAAGGAACGATATAGTTTCGCCATTTCCGTCTGACTGCCTGTCTATCCGCGGCTTAGCTCAGAGAATCTTAGTATTAGAAAGCTGTAATTTAGCATACATTAAACACGCCGGCCGACAAAGTGGTAAAATAAAATCGTGATAAATATTTGTTTTTAGGGTACCTCCCCCTCCTACACGTAAAGTGGGGATGATTTCCTATGTTATGGGGTGTCGTGTGGGTGTGTGAAAACTATGTTTTGACTCAGGAATCCGTTTGCGAAATATTATGCTTTAAAAGTGCTAATTTTTGGTAGAGTCAAGTGTTGTCCCCCCTTAATCGGCCAACTTACATTTGCAGATGGAATGTATGGGAGAATAATTATGTTTTTCAACTACAATATTAAAGTTTGTTCATGGGATAAATTGATCCTAACTACGGAACCCTTAATTGTGCGTGGCCCACGCCTTTGGCCGGTTTTTTAATTTGAATTTGACGTATTGAACGATGTCATGTTTTTTGATAGGAAAAAAATAGATTATGGCCGTTAAATCATAGAATTGGTAGCATAAAATATTTTCGAACGCTAAAACTACAAGCTATCGTTCATGGTTTCTTCTTGCAGGTCTAGTCCCTAAACACGAAATCCGAAAATTCAGCCGAAGTTACGTGCGGATTAGTTCGGAGCCCGATCTAAGAATGAAAGACAACACGATTCGACAGTCTGTTGTCCGAATATTTTTGCCCGTTCAAAAAGGTAATTATTCGGGTATACTCGCTGGTTGAGGGCGACGCAGCTCCACTCCTGCAAGCGAGGATTTTTGTGCTGCAGTGCTCACCATCCTCCTGCATGTTTCCCGGTTAGACCCACAGACATTATGAGAAAAGGAGCCATGGTCTTATCAGTGCCGAAGGAAGACCGTTGCAGTAGAGCAAGATCATTATTTTTTAAATTTCGACGTTCTCCAGGTTCCCGTGCTGCAAAAGACCTCAGCCCAGAATTTTGGCCGGCTGGAGTTGTGTTTAGATATTACAGAGAAGCATGACCAAAACTAAACTCCCATGTGTGGTGTGATATGTTTTTGTTGTTTATACTTGGGGTGTATACTTAATTTATTTATGAGTCTGTAAGGTATTTATGTAAAGGTTCTTTTATCACTAGAAATAAATGATATGCCTACTCACCTATGTTATTGTACCACCAACAAGATGGTGTTTCAAAAGCATTTAAAAAAAGAAAGATTTCAAACGTTTTTATTTTTTTCCATGTAAATCTTATAAATATATTTAAAAAAAATACTATACGTAAACAAAACATTATACATTATATTCACAAGTTTACACGAATAGTCTGCTTCATGTCATCGCGTGCTGTCAGCGAGCTTAGGAATCGCCTTTTCACCTCTCGCCCAGTCTTCATGAATTTCGACAGATGTTTGTACACATTCTTTACGAAAACCACACTTACTCTTTTTTTTCTCGATCTTGATAACCCTTGATGTTATTTTGGTAATAATCAGTTCACTTATAATAGCATTTTTATTTGATTCTAAAATAAAAATTGTAGATAGCCAAAGTAAACAAACAATAAAATTATGACTTTCATTTGATGTGACAAATAATCGTTTACATTGACAATTCAGCATCGGCCATGCTTTCCGTTGTAGCAAATATGTACTAAGGAGAACATTGAATGTTAATAATAATAAAATATAAATGGAGTTACGATCAATAATGATGATAATATTGTTATCTATATGTTTATGAAATACATATAAAATGTTGCTCAAAACCTTTAATATGCTTAACAGTCATACACTTTTCATCTTTGGTTGCGTTTAAAAAATAGCATCGTTATGGGCAACATTTTTGTTCTACGACTCGTGATGTGTACGAACGACTTCAAGTAGTGGGAATACAAGAATCTGGATAATGCCACCGTTCGAAAAGCGACTTATAGAGACGAGTGGCATTGACAAATACGACAAGTAAACGCGAGAATTGGCCTCGTGGGACCACCTTCTCATCACAAAACTAGACGTCACCTAAAACGTTTTATAACAATTTAAGGTCACCAGATGGTGCTACTGTACAACTCTAGATCGCGTTGTCGTTGTCGCTCACCAAATGGTTAAGTCCCGTCGAAGATTTTAAGTGACTGAGTCTTATTGTAGTTCAGTAGCTTCAAAAGTAAAGCATCGTGTTTAACAGATTGGTAGTCGGTTATTTTTGCGTTAGTTTATTTTTGTTTTATTTTCGTCTTGCCACCACAATCTTTTTAGTAACCTACAGGGCAGTTGGGTTTTTTTTAATTCGGATAGGTATATTAATTAAAGGATTTTAAACTGACGTGGTTATTTTCACTACTAAAGTTCTTACCTTGTTTTTTGTTTAAAATGGGATATTTTGTTAAAAAAACAAAAACTATGGTAAATATCCCGTTTTAAATAACTTTAGTGATACCTATATTAAATGTTGTAAAAAAGTTTGTGCTCGCGAGGTCTACTGTTCGCACAACTATTAGTTTTATTAATATGTTCAGTTCCGGGAGCCCTCGTGGAGGGTTCACCTAGTCGCGTCTGGGATCTGGAAGGCCTCACGGAGGGCTCATTTTAAATGTAGGTTTTTCTTAACGAATACAGCATTATAAACCGTGAAAATAAAATCTGATGTATATTTTAACAAGGTTTATTAGTATACGCGTTGGTTTTAAAATCAAAGCATTTTTTTTTGTTCGCTTATAGCGTTGAATATCGATTTACCTACATGCTTCATTTCACACCTACTATCACTTTATGACTGTTTAATAAGCTAGAGCAGCTATTTTACAAAAACAGTTGCTTTGCTACGATGCTACGCTGAATTGCTACGAGGTATCCCGGAATTACCAATTTTCGGCTACCACTTTTATATTTTTGGACCTATTTAATGGTTGCGAAAGAGTAAGAATTATATTGAATGACTTTGTCACGGATTTGGTTTAGCGCAGCGCCTCGGATTAGATTTTTTTTTTTGTATCCTTGACATGGCTAGCACTAGTATTTAATGTATATTTCTAGCTCAACATTGTGATAATTGTCCACAGACACTCTGCGCCTGGCATCGGACGCGGACGGACGTGCTGCGCTGCTGATCGTGGTTCCTGATAGTGACTCAAGCGATCCTGTTGCTGAGTCATCGTTTCGTCGCGTACTGCGACGCTCTTCATAGTCGATTATTATTAATCGACTATCGTCGACCAATTAATCGGAGTCTTTTTCAAGATACGATTAATTATCTGTTTCTTTATCGGAGTATCGTCAACTGACTCTTCAAGTCATTTTGCCCCTTCAGGGAAAAACCACAGTTTCGTGGTCCTCGGTGGAAACCATACGGTGCCAACGAAACCGAGGGGGTGTTGACCCAATCACACCCGCCGAGCCCCTTCAGGGTTAGGCAGTCAATTGGCCGGGTCCCAGTGTTCGGCCTTGGGGGGTCTCCTAGTCGGCATTGGTGACAGTTTTCCTTTCACAGCTACACACCTAGTGTCGGTCGGGTGTGTCTACACCCGGCGCACTAGACTGGTCAGGACCCCGTTGCACATTAAGATAGGCAACGGGCAAAAGCAAGCTTAGGGCTCACCATTAGGCACACAACCTCCCTGTCTATACCCGACAGGGAGGGTTTACACATCCCCGGTAGTCCGCCCGGGGAATTAGGTTTATTAGCATTATAGGTTTATTAGGATTATAATTAGGGAAAAATTAGGTCCCAATTCATTTAAGTAGTCAATATGGAGGCCTTACAGAGTGACATTCAGTCACTCCGTAACGACCTCATATCCCTCAGGAGTGAAAACTCCAAACTATTAGATCTCCTTAATAGAGTATTGAGAAAGGAGCCCACCCTTATTAACGAGTTCGGTATCGAACTCGAAGGTCTCGCTGCTTCACAGCAGGCCGAAATTAGGTCCTCTTCCATCGCTGACTTCAGCGATGTTATAGATGCCCAATTCAGTCCCTGTCCTTCTGACAGCATGGACATTGCAGAAGACGCAACCGCGGCTACAATCCGCGCTCCGACCCCACATCCCTTCTATACCCCCGACATAGAGGCTCAAGCCTCTGCTCATTCCTCCTCCTCTTCCCACTCGGATGACGAAGGTTTCACCCAAGTCACCGGGAAAGGGAACAAGAGGAAGAAAAAGAAGCAGAGCTCGTCCCAAGCGAGCAAAGTAGTCGTCATTGACGACTCACTCATAGTCGCCCCTCAGGCAGCCCCCACCGTTACTCCCGCCGCTACTTGCGCCCCCGTAGCTTCCCCCTCCACCGCCCCTCGCCCGATTGCGTCATCATCGCAAAATGACGCACCGCGTTCCGCGCCAACCTCCGGCCCTAAAAAGGTCGCGCCGCCACCCCCTGTCTTCATCCAAGACAAGGATAAGTGGACGGCTGTATCAAAGTGGTGTGTAGACCTCAAGATAGGCTACACTAGCGCCCGCTCTACCCAACAGGGTATTAAAGTTCTAGTCCCTACGTCGAAAGACTACAGGGACTTAACCAGGGTCCTGAGAGAGAGAGGTGTGTCATTCCACACCTACTCCCTCCCAGAAGAAAAACAGATCAGGGTAGTGATCAAAAAGATCCCCAAAGAGATCCCCTCCTCCGACATCTTAGCCGACCTTCAGTCGCAGAACATCCCCGTGGATGAAGACCACCGTATGCACCGCTCGCGTGGCAGGGAAGCTTACGACATGATCATTGTCGTGTGCTCCCCTACCGAGGGGCATCACCCCATATTTAACGTCAAGACCATCTGTCATTTAGGGGGCTTCACTATCGAGAAGCCCTGGAAAAACAGCGCCATAGGGCAATGCCACCGTTGCCAACTGTATGGCCATAGCCAAAAGCATTGCCATGCGAAACCCAGGTGCGTCAAGTGCCTGGGAGACCATGGCACTGCAGACTGCACCCGTCCCAAAGATCGCAGCTTATGCGTCACCCCGCCAAGCTGCGTGCTGTGCGGCCTCGAAGGCCACACGGCTAATTACCGCGGCTGTCCCAAAGCCCCTAAGGCTAACACAGTAAAGCTGTCTAAGCGTTTAGACGCTAGGCAGCAACGCCAACAGGTTTACCAACCTTTCCCCTCGTCCCAGTTACCTCAGAGGCTTAGTCCACAGAGACCTAGCCCTTGGTCTCAGTTAAATTACAACCACCAGCAGACCTTCCCGGCTCTGGTTACCCCGCGCCCCCCTCCTCCTCATACCCCGCTATACTCCTTAATGGACCCGCGAGTCCGCCCTCCTCCTCCCCCCGGCTTCCCCGCTCCCCACGCGCCTACACAGCGTAGCGCACCCCCCGCACCCCCCGCGCCCCCCGCAAAACCCAATACTAACTTGGCTCCCCCGCGTCACGTTCCCACTCCCGTGGCTAATAAAAAAGACATATACTCGGACCCCGCTAAAAATGCATTCAGCATTATTAGCTCAACTTTCATGACCTTTTGTACCCCCAGGGCTCAACAAATGGCCTTAGACATTGTTGAAGCCAAGAAATCAGGTTGCTACGAGCAAATTCAAAACGTGTTCCTGGCTTACGAGGATATTACCTCCGCCCTCACTTCCTTCACTAGACCCTCATAATGTATAACGCCTCTCTTATTCAATCAGAAAGATGAAATCGCGGAATTCCTCCGCGATCATCAGTTAGATCTTCTCCTCATACAGGAAACCTTCCTTAAACCCCACAAACGAAACCCCTCAATAGCTAACTATCGTTTAATTCGAAATGATAGGACGCGCTGTCACGCGGGTGGCACTCTCATCTATTATAAAAAGGATCTGTATTGCATCCCTATGGACCCTCCACCTCTCTCCCGATTAGAAGTATCAGTCTGTCGTCTAGGCATGACTGGTCACTCACCGATCACTCTAGTGTCGGTCTATATCCCTCCCATCCCAGCTCAGGCCTCAGAAAACTACCAACTCATTTCTGATGACCTACAGCTACTCTTCGGCATGAGCGACTCTGTCATTATGGCAGGGGACTTCAACGCCAAACATCCTTCTTGGAACAGTAATATCACTAACCCCAGGGGTCGACACTTGTTCGACCTCTCTTCCATTCTTAACTTCGACATCATCGCTCCGATGAATCCCACTTACTATCCCCATATGTTAAATTACACCCCTGACGTCCTTGACATAACGCTCCTTAAGAACGTTAACTTACGACTTGACTCAATTGAAACGGTGCACGAGCTTACCTCTGACCACCGCCCAGTAATCTTCCATCTTGTATCCCGCATAGGTCCCTCTGACCCTAACCACCCTCTCCCCACTAGAAAGGTGACGGACTGGAAGAAAGTAAGCGAAAAGCTGAAATCCAACACGTCCCCCTTACTAGACTCTATTCCGGACCAATTTGACTCTGTCGCTAACACGACAGCTGCGATCGACTCACTCACGGAGCACGTGCAAACCGTCCTGAGCGATTGCTCAAGGGAGGTTCCGGCAACAGATCCCTGTTACCTGAAACTCCCGGACGATGCGCGCGCCCTGCTGACTGAGAAGAACGCAGCTGTCCGTGCCTACAGTAGCTTTCCCTGCGCCGCTAACAAAGCCCACATGCGCTACTTACAGAGAACTGTGAGGACACGTATGGCGGAGCTGCGTGAAACGGGCTGGGACAAGATGCTGAGCGACCTTGAGCCTACCCACCTTGCCTTCTGGGAACTCCAGAGAAAACTTAGATCCCCTCACTCAGGCCATATGCCCCCCTTAGTCCGCCCGGACAAAACATTAGCCTTCGATGACATCGACAAAGCCGAGTGCCTAGCCGACAGTCTTGAAGCCCAATGCTCTCCCAGTACCCTACCAGTAGACAAAGCTCACCTCGATGAGGTCGACGCCGAAGTCGAGCGTAGAGCCTCTATCCCTCCCATTGAAGACCCTGATTTTCCCCTGCCCCCCATCGAACCAGATGAGGTACATGAGATTATCAAAGGTCTGAAAAATCGCAAAGCCCCCGGTTCAGACGGACTCACCAATAGGGTGGTCCAACTATTCCCAGCCCATTTAATTATGCTTTTGACCACCATCTTCAATGGTGCGTTAAGCAATAACATTTTTCCCCAGACGTGGAAAGAGGCCACTGTCATAGGTATCCCTAAACCCGGAAAACCCAAAAACGAGCCATCCAGTTATAGGCCCATCAGTCTGCTCAAGGTTCTAGGCAAGATCTATGAGAGGCTTATTTATAAGCGTCTCAGAGACTATGCAGAGACCAAGGGCCTCATCCCCAATGAACAGTTCGGCTTTCGAACTCAGCACTCTAGCGTGCATCAGGTCCATCGTATTGTCGAGCTAATCAGCGGTGCTCTCACCCATGGCCGACAAACGAGCGTAGTATTCTTCGACATAGCAAAGGCGTTTGACAAAGTCTGGCACAACGGCTTAATTTATAAGCTCTACAAACTCGGTGTGCCGGATCGTCTCGTGCTCATCTTACGAGACTATTTGTCGAATCGCACCTTTCGCTTCCGCATCGAAGGAGCCCTCTCCTCCCCCCGCCCCATAAGGGCAGGAGTCCCTCAGGGCTCAGTATTAGCCCCCCTCATTTTCACGCTATTCACCAGCGACATCCCCAAACACAGATCGACGCAGTTGGCTCTGTTCGCAGACGATACAGCGATCATCTGTAAGGGAAACTCAGCTACGATGCTGCTAAACCTCCAAAGGGCTGTCAACAACCTTGGCGCCTGGTTTAGAAAATGGCGAATAGAAGTAAATCCTGACAAAAGTCAAGCGGTTAGCTTTTCTAAACCAAGAACTAGACCCCCCCCTTTCCCCCGACCTATCACCATGTTCGGCAAACCAATCCCTTGGGCTAGGCGCGCCAAATACCTAGGTGTTATCCTAGATCATCATCTCTCTTTTTCTGAGCACATAAAGACGGTTCGTTCGCGAGCCGCTTTCGCTCTAGGTAGACTCCATTTCGTTCTAAATGCACGCAGCAAATTGTCACTTAAGTGCAAACTGCGCATCTATACATCATGTATCCGACCCATTATGACCTATGCGGGTGCAGTATTCGCCCACGCCAAGTCCCATTCCATCCATAGGTTGCAAGCTTTGCAGAACCGTTTCCTCCGTAAAGCCACGGGAGCCCTTCTATGTCAGAAACGAGATCCTCCATCTCGACTGTAAAATCCCTACGATTCACCAGTTCCTAAAACGCATGTCCAAGCGTTACTTTGACTCCGCTCCTAGACATCGTAACCCCTTGGTTGTCGAAGCAGCCAATTATGTCCCTTCTAGAATTAGTCAGATCCGCCGTCCGCGGCATGTACTTTCCGACCCTGATGATCCCATCACACTCCTCCAAGAGCAGAATAGGGCCACCAGTACAATATACAAAAACAGACGCCTCCCGTCATTCCGACCTCGCCGCCGAGGTCCTTTGCGATCGCGACCGTGTCCCTGATTAATTGATACTCCTCCCCGACCCTTGCTCGAAAACGAGGTGCCAGCAAGTTGTTGCCGCTGAGCACGTAGCTTTAAAACTACCCCGCTTAATAATCATGATATAAACCAATTTTGATCCAGCCTGTCCCTTCTTGCTGTCCTCCCCTCAGCGACGCCCTAAGCCGAGGTTCGTACCCCACAGGGGGTGCCCTTAGCGAGCGTTCGCCTAGTTTTAATTTAGTTTAGTACTTTGCCCCTGGCTGGAGGCTTTGAGTGTAGCAGCTTAAGGCACCCACAGGAAAGTCCGGTTAAGCAGCCAAGACCTTAGTGGTCAAAACTGCGAGATGCCCGTTAATAAAAAAAAAAAAAAAAAAAAAAAAGTGATAATTGTGTACCTACATTTTTCGCATTAACTCTAGAGCTTGAGGCGCCATCTTTGTCATTGCAGTTAAACGAGTGACACAAAAACTACACTTAGCGAGCGTCAGCATTCACACAGCGCGGCAGCGTCAAGAAATTGACACACTACAAAATCTTTAATCGATTTGCCTTAAGATGGCGCTATTCTCCCATCGGTCACGAGAATAGCTTGGAAACTATATAACGTTGCTATAATTTAATACTAGATGTCGCTAGCGTCTGATCGATTTGCTTGTATTTGATTTCTGTTTCTATGAGCGGTCACTAACTAACAATACAGTTCTAGTTAACGTTTAGCATTATTATAATTCAAGTAGTCTGTTTAGCCTGATTTAGTTGTAAAAATTCAAATTAGTTATACATTTTAAGCAGTTGTTTTTAGTAGGTCGGTACTAAAAACAACTACTTAAAATGTATGATAAATACGTAGGAAATTAATTATATGACGTCTAAAGTAGCATAAAGAACGTGTTACCTATGTGTTTGCAAATAATAAATGTATGATGTACCAACTGTGTACATAGTTAATTTGCGTATCAGCCAAAATTACTAGATGCCATTCACATTTCCCGTTTACCGAACAAGTAGTAATTAACAACGACTGTAATGAATGTGTCTATATGAACAGTCAAGGTGTGATTTTGTGCCAATGTTGGTCCATATACAAACCTGTAATATTGGCACGTTGAATTTTCACAGTAGGTACTAACACAAATGAGAATGTAATGGTGTCGACCATATCATCATAAAATAAATTATATGACTACATGTATCTACTGCAGTGTTATCGATTTCACTTTTTATCGAGATAGCTTCGCGTTCGTCATAAAATAATCTAATATTCTATCTAATCGTACCTATACCAAGTGAATATAGTAAGTACTTATTTTAAGGCGTCATTCCTCAACTCGAGTACTTACCTTATTTTTGGAACTAGGGCATAAGTCTTCAAATCTGTGGATAAAAAAATAGTATATATTGTTAGTTTTTACCATTTTGTGCCTGCAATAATATTTGTTCTGGTTAAACCTTCTACCACTTCATTCAGAGAACCTAGCACGAACCCGCGACGTAAACATAACGTATAGCTTAGTCGTTTACAGTCCGGCCGTCGAGCGAATGCGTTCTTGACACCTGTCAATTTCCTGTCAATTTCATACTAACGTACCTATGTGTATGTGTTTTGCGAATTTCTATTCTATTTTTAATAAATGGCAAGCAAAGCCGATTTTGACTATTTTGCAAATGTCTAAAGTGAGCTGGAAACAAAAGAGTGCATGAAAAAAATAAATATTGAAAGTAAAAAAAAGTTCTTCGATTGATACAGTTGAATACAATTTAGATCTTGTTGGGTTAGGACGTTATAATTAAATAAATATTATAATTGTTATAACATAAAATATACGTACCACACCCACACAGACAGAATAATTCATAACTTTATGTTATTGTGGCGAATGAATGTCATCAGCGCCACAAGCAGATCTGGAGAGGAAAATGTTAGTTAGGAGGGGAAATTAGTCGGAAGAGGAATCTTAAATTTAGGGAGACGTTTGTATAAATCTAAAGGTGGAACGTTGTTCAAGCATTCGAAGAAGCTGTGAGTTTTGCAAATTTGATTCTTAGTACTACTAGAAATTGTTCAACTGACAGGTGTCAGGCAGGAACGCATTCTCTCGACGGACGGACTGTAATATCCTTTCTCATCATCTATTCACTTAAACCGCAGTTTAATAGACTCGGTTGACTGGACTACCAACACAAATATCTACGTTTTCAAACAAAAACATTTTATTTAGCCACATGTTCGACAAAATCTAAATATCTAAGTACCCACATTTTTACAATTAAATTTAAAAACAATTAAAGTAGGTATAGGCGTGATGTTATAGGTATATGTTAATTTAGATAGTTTTAAAGCTATTTTCTTGTAGGTCGTAAACAGCTTAGTGGTTTAGAATAAATAAATAAAATATCTCCTCGTACTGGCCTCCTAAAGCAGGTCGTAGTACAATCGAGGCGGGCTGGTCAAAGTCCAAGTTTGCCCAACCGATACGACAATGTTGTATCAATGTACTCGAGCAGCTACGTCACACAGCCGTGACTTCTCCCGCACAATAGTATTTACTACGTGCTTATCGGCTTAATGTGCAGACAATTAAAGAGGTGTGTTGCAACGCCTCAAATTGATAATATTGTCGCGATGCGTGGCCTTTGTTTAAGCGATTATTCGACTCGCTCGGATAATTTATGCCATTTTTGGTCGCAACTGTGTGGTTTTACCGTGTGTCGTTCACAAAGGATTTTGCTTAGCTGCAGTCATTCAGTACAACTATAAATTTTAAAGTCGTTTCGTACTTAGGTTGGCTTGAGCAAGCAATGGGTGTGTCAGTCCCGCCGTCTACGCAACTACAGGTGGCATTTTGCCGGCGTCCTTGTACGCATTCTGTACTTCATCTGCCTTTGGTGGGGAGTCTGGGGAGGTCGTGAAACTTCTACTGTCGACGCCGGTCAATGCCCTTCTTAAAAACTACAACGTCCGTTTGTCAATGTCTACTGAAAATGAGTTTTCGTAACCGATTATGTATAATTATGATAAGGTGTGAGTTCTGTCTGGAGTATCAAGTTCATTGTAGTAGATACCGGTGATTAAGTTTCCCAGGATTATTAACTTACGGGAAAAAAGAAGACGCGTCACTCCCAATGGGCAGTTAAAAATCAAGGGCAAACAACTGCACATGAAATAAAAAATAATTGAATTGAAGTAAGATGTGTCTTGTACTTTTGTCTAAATAGTAGTCATTTTTATATTCCCAAATCGCTATAAATGATGAGCAGTTACAGTAGGTATATTTATAACCTTTAAAGATAATTTATACACTACGGATATGAACAGACATAAAACAGGTCAACAGACAAAATGGAGTCAATACTGTATGCGGAAATACATTAACTATTAGTACCTGGTCGACCGAGCTCTGCTCGGGTGAAAATAGAAATAAACATATCGTATAGGTACACCAACGGCAACGTTGTATCACCTTCCTGAGGCTATGAAAATAGAGAAAACGAATTTTCCCAGATATGAGACCTAGCTAGATCGATTTTTCTTTATATTGCAACTTTCATCGAAGTCGTTAGAGCCGATTTCGAGAACGTGAGTACAAATATATGTACAAACAAATTATACAAATATTGCTCGTTTAATAGTATAGGATATGAACATCTGATAAACTCACGCCGTTTTTATTCGCATATTTGTCATACGTGGGTAACTAACAGATTTATATCAGGACATCCTTATCAAGAAAAATGCAAGCGACTCTACCTACGGCGCAAAGCCCGGTTTTCCGTGATTTGTCACATGTTCGGTAAACTAGACGTTTTGTCAGTCAAACTTGTTTGCACTACGATTTATGTCGCAAACAAGTAATGGTAAATACATTCTGTTTAAATCAACAAAACTAAGAAATTAACGATGGGTTTCAAGGACTCATTAAGTAGGAGCAACATAGTATTTACATAGCATCGTAGTACTTAGGACTTTGTAGAATGAGGGAGCTCTTAGTGCATACAGCATGTGTCAGGAATGTGTTGTCATATTTTAGAGTGTGTGGTAGCTGTGTTACAGTCCATAAATCTGTACCCTAATTGCGAAATACAACATATTCACAATCGGTTTCGATTTGAAACAGATTGCTTCATAAGTTGGAAAAAAAAATCTACTCAACAACGCAAATAACGCAATGAATGTTGTTGAACTGTCAAAATGAAACAAATTAGGCGTAATTGTTTAAGAAAATAAGTTACGCACATTACGTTACTGAACAATTCAGTCGAGTAGGTAAGTATTGAAGTTTTGTATTGCATAGCTGATTATCATTATAAATTTTCGCGATTACGATATTAGTCCCATGGTGAAAGTTGTTCAGTACTCTAATTGCGTAACTTATTTTCGTAAACAATTATGATTAATTTGTTTCATTTTGACAGTTCAACAACATTCATTGCGTTATTTACGTTGTTGAGCAGATTTTTTTTTCCAACTAATTATTAACAACTTTTATTACTATTAACAACGGATTAGCAATCTGTTTCAAATCGAAATAGCTTATGATTGATCGAGTATTACACAATTAGGGTACAGTTTGATGGTTCGAACTGTACCGTGTTTGTTGCTATATGAATACCACGTGGAGCGACTAAGGATAGGACGTCTTCGGGGAGATCACGTGTATAAATTATAAGTCCACTAGTAGATAAGTAATAGTATACTTTTATTGGGATACGTTATAATAGGCCAGTCTGTCGGCCATTGCGACAAGGAAGTGACACCAGTGTTGCCACCTCAGCCCTTTTCGGGCTAGATCTAGCTCTTTTTACCCTGGTTGAACCCGTTTTTCATCCCTTTTGCCCGAAAAGGGCAATCTAGTCCTAAATGATAAATTAAAAAGAAAAATTCACAACTGTCTTAAAATACTGATACCCAGCAGGAAATAATCCATATCAGGATCATTTCAGCTGATTACTAAAAGGAATGATGTCGACTAGATAGGTATTAAAACGTTTGAAACAAACCTGATGCTCTCACCAATTACCTCATAAGGTAATAAAAAAGAGTATAAACAATACTAAATACTCCTTCAAATTAAGCACTAACATCCGCGATCCACCGCAACCCTCAACATCCACAGCAGCAGCTACAAGTACTAAAGAAACAGATTCCTCTGAGGATGATTTTGATTTTTAATCATGTAGTCCATTAAAGGTACGAATACTTACCTAAATTCATTATCAATACAAGTTTTTTTTAAAGAATATTATTGATTTTCTTTAGCCCTTTTTTATTTCCCGATTCTAGCCCGTTCCCATCCTGATTCTAGCGATTCTAGCCCGTTTCAGCTTCGTAAGTAGCCCGTTTAAAAAAAATAAGGTGGCAACACTGAGTGACACCAGTGTTTGCCACACTATAATAATGAACCACCTAACATGTACCATATCCTTAAATATGATTATAAATTTCTAATACACGCTGTATATGCCTACCAAGGCGCATAGGAATTGCAGCTAGTTACTGTTGCAGTCCTCAGAACATTCTAGAGACAAAAGTAGGGTCAATGCCCCCCTACTACATTGCATACATTCTGATATTTTCTATCACTTTACACGTTTGGTTTCCAATTCGTTAGGTAATCCATTGGATGAGTATTGAAACGGCTGCAATTAAATCTCGAATAATAATTTATCTATTTCGACCAAGGTTAAAAGTGCTATCCGCTATAAATGTTCGTGTATTGAATGGATGAATTAAAAATTACATGTTAAATTAGGTACCTATTACTTGTATCTGCTAATTTTAAACTGTTTTGCCCATCATTAATTAATTATTTACTAGTGACCTTGCTTGTAGTAAAGGAATGTTCATTCTCTTGGATTTATGTTTTTGTTTCCAAATAGTTTATAATGTCGTGGCGATATTACCGTCAACGTCCACGTTTACGTCCATAAATGTATAGAATTACGTCCACGTAAATAATTTATCGTGGACTGGAATATATTTCCGTAGATTTTACTTCGCTGTGTCATCGTGATGCCGTGGAAGTGGATTACCACGATTACACACACACACACACACACACACACACAAAAAAACACACACACATTGGAAATCGCATTTTTTTTTCACATTAGAAATTATAAAAGCGCACATTGGAAAAATGTATTGTAAAAAACAATGTATTAATGTATTTTTCTATGTAGGTAGGTAGGAAGCAAAGACTTATTGTATCATGCATGTATAAAGTCAGGTACTTTACCTACTCCATTAAATTCAACGTAATAATTACATGAAATGACGTCTTTTATACCTATTTCAAATTATGTTTACTTTGTTGAACAACTGTGTCGTTCAGACGCAAATAATATTGAGGTCATTTTCTATTTTCCGCCAACGTGAATGGTGACATAGAGTAGGTACCTACGATAGAGCTCAACTCTGAAACTCTTCAAGGTTTTGTAAATATGTAATTCGCTCATTGTAGATAGTCAATAGGTACTTTGCCATTAATTGAAATTACTTCCAATAAAATATGCATATAATAAAAATAGTGACACAAACAGTTTTCCTATTACAACATGGTTACGTAAGTTTTAAATAAATGAAAACTATGTTCACAAAACAATGGAAAACAATTGATTTATTACGTACGACATTTCTTGTTTATCGATTACTTTGCATACGCCGAAGATATTAATTACTTTTGTTGTTGAAATTAATTACGTTTTAGGGTTCCGTACCCGAAGGTTGCCAAACGAAACTCTATTACTAAGCCTCCGCTGTCCGTCCGTCTGTCTGTCAGCGGACTGTATCTATCTAAAAGAAACGAGAAAAATAAGTTTGTTTGTCACAGAAACACGTGCATAAAAAAAAGATAATTACTCGAGTAGAACAACAAAATAAAACACAATAGATTTAAATATAAACACGAGGACAAACCCGAAATAGAACATAACCACAACATGAACCGCAATAGGTAGACAGTTGAAAATTTCACAGCTCAAGTATTTATATTGCCGCTATAACAAAAAAAAAAAAAAAAAATTGAGTTAATATTTAAGGGGGATCCTCATACAGCAAACGTGGTTTTTTCGGCGTCTTGCTCGATCTTAATACGGTACGGAACCCTTCGTATGAGAGTCCGACTCGCACTTGGCCAGGTTTTTACTCTTCATTGGCTTATTGGTAGTGTCAAACAGTTGACAACAACAAATGTTGCAGACCTGACTCTACCTACCTGAGTTAACCTGCATGAGTAAGGTGTTTCTGTAGCCGTTTGTAAGTGTCCATCTAGTATTATATTATCTGTGGTGTCCATGTTCATACTTATACTGGTATTTTATACATGAGCATATATCTATAAGTTTCTATATGGAAATATGTAACACCTACATAATCTGAGTCCATTTTCATATCACAAAGAAAATCCTTGAAATCATCATCGTCATCTTCGATCAACAATAAAACAAACGAACCAACTGATCGAAGAACGTTATCATTGGTAGCCGTGCTTCACCCATTGTTGAATAAAGTCCTCTTCCCTTTTGTGCCATGCTTCTCTGGTCTGTGCGAGTCTCATCCAGGTCTTCTCCGCGATCTTCTGTACGTCGTCCGCCCACCTGGCTATTGGTTTGCCACGCCTTTTTATACCCTTGAAACGAAAAGTATTTACTATATAGATATTTATTTCTGTTTGATGGCACCAGGTTTAGCCTAAATAAAAGCTGCTAAACTAGTCATGCGATTTACCCTTCTAAAGATAGCTAGCGTTTACTATAGCACCCGTATGTGGCTACGAAAGTTTAAAAGCAGTTACACTCGAAGTCCACGCGAACGTAGACACAAGATGGGACTTACAGTTGAAAAATATTCTCGAACATTCTGCCTGTATTATGGATATTTACAGTTCATCGAAGTTGAATATTGAAGTCGAAACGATATTCATGCTGTTACAAAATGTTGTTTGTAGTTTGACGTATGGCACGGTGCCAATGCCGAAGTAGTAGTGTTATTGACACAGGTTCTACTTCATTTGATGGTACAAAGGTCAGGGATTTTTTTCTAGACAGACTCTATCTAGAGTGAAGTGGTTAGTTATAAATGAAATAGGTCAATCACCTAGCCGTAATTCCCTAAGAATGTTGTCTAACTGGATGCAGCTGAATACCTAGGTACTAGTACTTTACTTGGAACAATTACCCAGTTACTGGGTAACATGATTCACCATTTGAAAGACTGGTTGTCAGACTATTGAGCTTCTGACTGGTATCCATAATGACTATCAAAGATTTACGTATGACAGTCGGGACCAACGGATTTACGTGATTTTCGAGGCATGGATAAGAATGGAATTGGTAATAAGTTAATAACTAATTGTTAAATGCAGTTCACAGAAATTGTCAGTGGAAGGTTCGATAAGATCAAGTCGATTGCATAAACATAAAAACCAATTGAGATAACAAAACACAGGTACGCAGTAGACTCTTCAATTCATTGACAAAAGCGTGCGAACAATTTGTAAAATGTTCATCACCTATATACATAATGGTTGGATTGTTGTTGTGTACGCAGCCGACAGCCGCAAGCCGGTCCGAATGCGACGCAAACCGAAATTGGACTTTGCCCGACCTTGTTTGAACTCGTGAGAGCTGTGAGCTTGTGCGCCGTATTTTTTTTAATGCAAGCCGCATTTTTGCAGCGCGTTTTGATATATTTTTATAGTAAATTCGAAATTCTGGGTTTGATAAGCTGTACTAAGCTGCTTGAGGTCTAATAAGAGGGCGAGAAACATGATAAGAGAAGGCCCTAATAACACCCACCTAATTACCGACTAAAACTCTTGAGGATTTTCTTTATAAGATGTTTAGTCATAAAGAGATTTCCTGCTTCCTCATGATGTCATGAAATTGTTTAAAAAATAATGCTGCAAATTCGCATAGAATAATTAAAAATATAAATATACCTACTGCAAGTAGCTCTACTCTTTCGAAACGTTGCGAATATAGTCTTTAGAGTTGGTTGTGCGTCACATAAGGTACAAAAATACATTTAATTAGGTAGGTGTACCTACTCGTTGTGTACTGTTTGATATATTGGAACATAATATATATGCTCATGCAATGCAATTCTAAAATCAGTACAAAACGCCATATAAACATTTGTGATTTAATCATTGTGGGCTGTGGTCAGTGAACGCATGTGGCCCGATTGTTTCCGGACTTGAAGTACGGCCATTTTGTTCATCAAATAGTCATTACTCATTAGTTATACCTACCTACTGTCCAAAAAAAAAAGATTTTGCTACTGAAAATATGTAGATACCTAGGCTAAAAATAAGAATAAAATAAGTTCTAGAAAACATTTTTATATGCTGGTTTTGAATGTCCGTCCATGGACCAGGTACTTGCAATTATAGTCTGCGCACGAGTTGACAAGTTTTACTCGTTTCCTCGCTAATTATCCGCACAACCTATTCTTGTCCTTTAAAGGTACTGAGATAAAATGATTGCGAATAATTGTTTCTGTTCTTTCAATGCACAGATTATTAAAAATGAATAATTTTAGAAAAGTTGTCTTTCAAATTGGTGTTGTAAATTATTGAAAATAATCAAAACTACTTTCAAACCGCTCTTCGTCTGAAAAAAAAATACCAGCTTTCTAATCGGTAGTTTGCACATTTTTTCCAATGCACCTAACCAAGAAACTATGTGCAAAATATAGCATCATAAATATAGAACCTCATCTGATATGAATGATACGATATTTTTTTTGTAAAAGGGTTTTTCCGCGGTCCAATTAATGATGCTTGTTTACCAAGCAACCGTATTATTTATACGCAGTATATTTTGATTCGTCATAAAAGGTTGGGAGAATGTTCTGGAACACCAAGAAACAAAACAAAATCAATGAAAACAAGTGAAGGGTGGATGACGTTCACTTATCTACCTATATTAATTATGCGCGGGTGCAAGTGTATGCACATGCACACATATCTTGAAATTACATTTGTGAAACGCGGGTCAACGACTGCTATTGACGTAGCTCTCATGACGCAGCAGGTTAAAAAAAACTGTTTAAATATAGATGTTACAAAATGAAGCTTTATTTGGAGGTTCGTTATTGTAATTTGCTTCTATTAGTACTTATGCCATATTTATGCTGGAAAATTTGGTAAGCACTTTTTATGCGATCTCTTCCGAATCGAATTATGTAGCTACCTACCGTAAAGTAATTCGGTAAAAAATATTCCATTTAAGTAATTTAATGCGTATTCTGTGATTATGGAAAACGATTACCTACTCTGTAACAATATTTAATACTGATTGATGGCGTAGCATAAATAAATAACTTTATTTCAGACTAGCCATTACAGAATCATCCATATTTGTGTTAGTAAGTACTTAGGAACTATGTTAGTGAACCACAAAAACCGGCCAAGTGCGAGTCGGACTCGCGTACGAATGGTTCCGTACCATTATCTATAAAAACGGCAAAAAAATCACGTTTGTTGTATGAGACCCCTTAAATATTTATTTTATTCTGTTTTTTTTTGCATTTGTTGTTATAGCGGCAACAGAAATACATCAGCTGTGAAAATTTCAACTGTCTAACTATCAGGGTTTATGAGATACAGCCTGGTAATAGACGGCACATACAGACAGAGGGACGGACAGTGGAGTCTTCGTCATAGGGGGAACCTTACTAAGACTCCGCTGTCCGTCTGTTTTACCCTTTGGGTACGGAACCCTAAAAATTAAACAAACGACATCAAATTAGCTCATGGAGTGCGATCCAGTGTCTACTAAGAAAAGGACCGTCTCGTCTAACTGGTCCGTCTAATTATGATAAGATTGTATGGGCCACTTAGAAGTGTTAGAAAGTTTTGCTCCAAAAAACCTGAATTAAACTTTGACCGACTTGGTGTTTGGTACTTAATGATCATCGATTAATTAAGAGGCGGCTCCCTAAATTGTGTGTTAATTTGCATTAAGTAATATTCTGAAAAAGTCACACATACAATCAAAATGAAACTTTAGTACATGATTTACTGGATATTTTTCTTTCCAAATATAAGACAGTAACGTACTTGGAGCATTTTCGCTCGATCCATTTTTTATTCGAAAATCACGTCCTTTTTAAAAATTATTTGAAATAAAAAGTAGATTACTCGGCTTTTATATCTAAAATAATTATTGACAGTAAGGAAATATAGTTTATTATTTAAATATAAGATATTTTTATTCTAGATCAATTATTGCTTTAGTTATAAACGAAATAAGAATTGAGACTTACGACATTTAGTTCCGTGCTTGAACACGACCAAAGAGCGCACACGATATTCAACTTTATTACTGATGTGTTAGCGTTTAGTACATAGTGGAGTGGTGGGGTGCATGGGGGCGGAGTTTGCGTTAAATTGTCTTTGGAGTGTCTAGTTTTAAGAAGCAAGCATGGAGCCATATTTGGTTAACATCATTCTCCTGCCCAATTAATTTGTGGTCGGCGTAACATGCTTTTTTCTTCTTTAATTCTTTGGCTTCTTCTTCTTCTTCTTCTTCTTTGGCCTTCTCCTACTCTTATCACCATCCACATTCAAACTCAAAACTTTCCTCACGACGATGGTGTATTTTTTTACCCAATATGGCGGAGGGATTTTGACCGGTATGTATGTCGGTATGTTTGTTATCCTGTTCCCTCATAAGTTTCAAACCACTCATCATAATTTGACAAATGAGGTATCGTTGGAAGCGTCTTGATCGTCCGCTGGTTATAGTTTATGTGACGTCACATTAAATTGAACATAGCGCCCTCTAGAGGATATAAAGTCATGAACTAACAAAAGACATAGACAAATTAAAATTCCGGAGTCATACGTAATCTGTTCGATTTATGTTAATACGACGTGTGACTCCGGATTTTTAATTTGTCTACCTGTGAAGTCTTGTTTATACCTCTTTAGTTGGTTTTTGTTGTAGTTGGGTTTTAGTTATAATCAAATTTATTTTTAATTTACGCATTGACCGTGGGAAGCCGATTTATCATAGGGTTATAGGTAATACTAGTAAGATAAGGAGTCTAGACGTAGGAAATATCTAGAATACAATACAAGGATACTGGACTGATAAGTGATAATAGAATTATTGCGAAATATGCAATCAAAAGCGGTCGAAGTCGAAGGATTCAATAATAACAGGAACACAACAATCTTTAAAACTTACCTACCTTCGTACGCAGTTAACTAAATTATCAATGGCACTCTGTTGTTATTTTGTGAGTGCAATAATATGTCGATTATGTCGAATACGGACTGTACGAACTTCGAAGTTTGAAATATCGATGTACTGTATTCATACAATTTTAAATTAAGATTTACGTGGGTTAGAATGTACGCTATGACGAATTACTTTATTAAGAATGTCCATAATCGCGATGTACGGAACTTCGAAAGTTTTATATGACGAATTATTTAATTGAGAATTTTCATAATCGCGATGTACGGTATTTCGAAATCTTGCTATGAAGTCCAAATCCTTTCAATAGGTTTTGCGTGAAAGAGTAACAAACATCCATCCATTCATCCATCCTCACAAACTTTCGCAGATGTTAAGACATACACATTTTGCGGTTACAGCTTTATTTGTAGACGTCATCAGTCCATTGCAAAGCACATAACCTTGTCTCTATAGTGACATAACAGTCCTTAAGTGGACTTTCTAGCTTTCTCTACGCTTTTACCTTTATACCCTTTGTGACGAAGCTTTCGTGGTGTTCTAAGTAACTAATATTTGTAAACTATCTTTGTGTGTAGGTATTTGGAAACAAGTCAAGGAACAAGGGGTTTCTTCCAAGACTCGGATACCGGTTAAATTTTCAAACCGTTATTATGTACTTGATGCTTCGCTCGCAGAAACCGGAATTTTTTAAGCGGTTTTGGAGGAGACTTTACATAAAGGTTTTCTCGGATTAAACGGTTAAGAGCAATATTAACTGGTTCTTTGTTTAGTTTTTATTCAGCGCGGCACCCTCACAAGTAGTCACAAGTTGCAACGCATTTAACGACATGCCACTCGTCGTATAAATTGGTTAATTTAGGTTAAAATAAAGTTCTTAAAACGTTCACGTTCTTCAGAAAAGTTCGGAGTAAAACCCAAATAAACCGGTTTTCACCGGTATTTATTAGACCGGTTCCGAGCCTTGGTTTCTTCACATGAAATATCTAATAAAAGAGAAAAGATTAGATTTTTTGTATGTTTGTTTGTTATGAATAAACTCAAAAACTACTGAACGGATTTAAAAATTCTTTCACCAGTAGAATGCAATATGTTGAGTAAATAATTATAATAATTGCTGTGCCTATAATTTATAAGGATATCACGCGGCCGAAGTCGCTGGCGGAAGCTAGTAAGACATAATAAAATATGAACGAAGAATTTTTGTCCGTTAGTCTGTTCGTCTTGATGTATGTTTCGGTTTTTTGCAAAAATGGCTGTATGGATTTGGATGAAATTTGGCACACAGATAGTTTATACCCTGGATGAAAACATAGGTTACTTTTAATTCCTGTAGTACTTTCCCGTGGGATATTTTCGAACACCTACGCGAGCGATGCCGCGGGCAATAGCTAGTTATAGTTATAATAGCGCCACGCCCCCGACAAAACAACTAGATTTCTTTAATTATGCATAAGTTTAAAATGTATTTAAAATAAAACATAAAAAACTTTCCACAACAATCCTCTAAATGATAGGGAAAACCGCATCAAAATACGTTGCGCAGTTTAGAAAAACAACGCGTCACACTGATAGATATACATTTAAGGCAGGTTAATTTAAGTATAGGCATGTATCATCGTTTTTGGTATAGGTATCTATTTCCGCTAAAAACAATAATAAATCTGAGCCCGAGAAGCCGTGATATTGAACATATCTATACATAAATGGTAGACATTAATGAATCATAAGTCACATGCCATAATATTATTCTACCTGTGTTATGCCAAACGCTCTACGTAGGGAGGTGTGGCACAGCTGTTACGCAATAGATATCTATAAATTTTATAGGCGATATTAAACATCAGAAGCCATCTTGCTTAGTCAGACTCTAGATAATTATGCTTTATTGTGATTGACACAAACAAACGGATCGGTAAATTGTATTCGTAACGAATATTATTTGCATTGCATGTTGCCTGCATATTTAGGGTACTTATATCAATGGGATTAGCAAAAATGATGATCTTCTATACAAACTTTCATCCCCAATTTAGGACCGCAGCGACGTGTGGTCTAGTGGTTAGACCACCTGTCTCAGACCAGAGGTCCCGGGTTCAATTTCCAGTGACACTAAATTATTAATTTTAAAAATTAGGAAAATCGTCTACTTTTACAATGTTTGTAAATATGTGAGCACCATGTATCTATCACATAATTACATTATCTGTCGTTGCTTCATTTTAAATTCTTTTTATCTATTGTGGTATAGTAATTTTATTCTAGGTGCATCGTCTTCACATATAATTATTTAACTAATGTACGTACTTATACAAACTATTTTAAAAGAGTAACGGTGGAGTTTCTTGCCCACTCTTCTCAATACGAAAACTACCTTTTGGAAGGGGCGACTAGAATCAATTATATTATTTTGTATGGCACTTTTATTACCTTACCTATTTGAAATAAATGATTTGACTTTGACTTTGATTTTGAGTGGGGGCAAAAATTTCTGCTCGGTTTGGTTGGTGGTTGAGCTTGTTTTAAGTGCGCCTGGCTAGCTACAACCATCTAGGCTAGGCTTCCCAGAGGAGGTTAAAAAAAAGGAGATGAATTTTCTAAAATCCTTCCATAGTGCTCACCTTCGTTATTATGTACTAGCTTCTGCCCGTGACTTCGTTCGCAAGCCTATAACCTTCCTCAAGAATGCAAGGGCCATCCACTGCAAAAAGATTTTTTCATATCCGACTGGTAGTTCCAGAGATTACCCCCTACATATAAAATTACAAACAAAAATTTACCTCTTTAAAATATATATATATATTTTTTTTTTTCGTTGAAGTTTTTATTCATAGAGCTCCGATCAAACATATCAATAACAAATAAGGAACTAACTAATAATATTTAAATAATAACTTATTGGTAAAATACAATAGACGTTGTATCCTAACCTAACTAAAACTATTAGACTAAAACTAAACTAAAATTAAATTAAAAACATTTAATAAAGGCTATTCTATGAATTAAAACACATGGTCCTTTTTATTGGAATGTCAATAAATTAAAATATTAATATAATATAATTAATAATTATAATATATTATATAATATACATAATTATTATTATGTATAAGGATCTCTTGTGTAAAATGTCATGCTTCTAGCGGTTTACGTTGTGAAACATTATTTTCACTTTTTATTTTGTTATTTGTATTTTGTGTTTCAAAAACTGTGTAAACGTTATTCTTTCTTTCTTTTCTTTCTGTGAGTTGTGTGTGTTGAATTTAAGATTTTTGTTAAGTAGATTTTTCTATGTAATCGTTTTTTTTTATGATACAAACAAAAACATTTAATAAAGGCTATTCTATGAATTAAAACACATGGACCTTTTTATTGGAATGTCAATCGGCCTAGGTCAAAAATATTGCAAATCTGTAACTTGTTTTGAGCATAACGAAACTAGTATATTATGTACGTAAGCATTTCTGTGGACTCTGTGGTTGGTTTAGGGGTCCCTGAAACTATCATTTGCAATTGTCAATTTTTACGTGATTGATACACATTGCGCCTACCAAATACAATTGAAGCGATTGACAATATTACTACAATTTGCAATTGATCGTTTCGGGGATCCTTTAAAAGTAGGTAATTAAATTGTTTGCGTGACACAATATTAAGCATATTTATTTAAGTTTTATGTATTTATTTAAGAGTGTATTAATTTGTTACGTTTAAATGTGTAGGTTTATTTTAGTTTAAGACTTCGCATATCTATATTTTCTCTTCTTGTTCTCACACACTGTTGTCTACATTTCTTTCTCATTTCTCCTTTCGCAGGTGTGCTGGAAGAAATTTCTTAAGAAATAAGCAGTACCTTTGTACTCAAATTATAATTATGTCATTTCTTTATATATTTTACTGTGTGTACATAAATAATAAAATAATATACATATAAATAAATGAACAGGTGTTGGCCGGCCTCACACATAAATAATTATAATATAGTAAAAGATTATTTCCCTACGATATACCTACCTACATAGGTAAATCACTAGAGTTCTAGATTATTCTAAATCTAGTATAGAAAACGCTGGCAGCTATATTGCATGCGAAGTTCCTAGGTACTAATTAATAGCTTTGCAAACTATTTATGTCGGGAAATTGATCGTTAAGCAAATTTACTACAAACTTAAACTGTTCGCAAATTAAAACTAAACTGTCATTCTTAGACCGTTGCGTTGTATGAAATGGCTATAATACGGCAAATTTATGTAGGATCACTCCCGTCTGGCAACGCTCCCGTTTGGCATCGCTACATATAATTACCTATAGCGATGTATCGCGTGCACCAGGTACAGTAAACATTTTAATAAAGTAATTTATAAAAATATTGGCATTTAGATAGATGACTTGTTTAGTTATATTCTAGTCATTATTAGTCATTATTATGGTAGTTTTAAATTTATAAAATAAAACGAATCTCGGATTAATCGGATTAATTAGCATTCGCATTCATTGTTAGCATACTCATTTAGCATTTAGCAAATGAAATTTAGTTGCGAAATTCTGTGAAGTGCGAAGTAAATTTATCGCTTCGTACTTTATATACTTTAGTAAATTTAATTATGTGATCAATCTTAATCACATTAAGTATGCAAATGTACTAGCACAAATAAACGTTATCGGCGAGTAAACTAAACGCACGCTAGGCGACGCCAGGCGAACGCGCTTTTTAATTCGCATATTAACCCTTAATCTGGCAAGAGAAAAATCTCTTGAAATTTTATTTTTTTTTATATATTTTTCTCATCGTTAGATGTTCCTAAAACGGGGAAAAATAATTTAAAAAATCTAGTATATCTCGATTTTGAGAAAATGCATGTCCAGTATACAGAACATTGCCAGGTTCTCCATAGAGTAACTGTAAATATCGATGTCTAGTATATTGGACATGGCCGAATTAAGGAATCGTTCGAGAATTTTTATAAAAACTTTATTTATGCAATTATGAAATAAACAAAATTAAATGCACGTGTATAATGAAAATATGTATTGTTGTACAATTTTAAAATTACATTATTGTTACTTATTTGGCTTCTATAAAATTGTATAAAACGTAAAAAGTCTAAATCTTCTTTATTATTATAACATGACAACCCGTCTTGAGATCAATATTATTCAAAAATCAATAGTTATAATATCTAATCAGTCAAACTTTTCTAAAACAATTAATAGTTTCACTTACTTGCTATGGTAATCATAAAAACAATTTCTCTTACGTACTAAACACAACCTTTGATTGCACTTAGCGCAATATACATCAGTCTTATTTTTGGTGCAGTATTTATAGCGACCATAGGATTCTCCAAAGCGCGGCCAATGTCCTACGCCGTCAAAACGGACGCTATCATCAGTTCTACTGTTCATATATTTTCTTATAGGTATTCTAGATCTCCCTTTATTTTGCAGCTCTCTGGCTACTTGACAGCGAAACAACTTTAACGGCATATACCTTACTGCCAGCCGATTACAATTTTTTCGGTATAATAACCAAGCGTTATTTATACAAATGTCGATCATTTGAGCAAAAATGGCAGTGTACCAGCGTCGACTTTTGTAAGTAGTCCGGTATAGTGCTATGAGCATGTCGGCAAGGTCGACGCCCCCCATGTGGTTATTGTAATGTTTTATAAGCTCAGGACAGTCCACGTCAACGCGAGCCTTCACTTCCTTACTATAGCGTTTTATCTTTCCCACTGGGTAGGCATCGGCATAGGTACTGATTAAAGTGACTACCTTATTGTCGAACCATTTGATCACTGCGAGCTTATTACTATTGTCAAATAGTTGGCAATAAGATCCTCTACCTTTTTTCTTCAAGGTTTTGTCGTCCACGAGTAGTTTCTCACATCCCTTTAGCCTGTTTTGGCGTATGGTCCCAAGACTAAAAATGCCGTAATTTTCTCTGAGATGTGTCGCCAAATCTAATGTAGAAAAATAATTATCAAAATATACGACACATGCGCGCGTCTGTATGGTTTTGCAAAGGGCGACTACTACTTTGGCTCCTAAGGTTAAGGTCTCTTCGTCTTGAGAAAACTGAATATTTTTAAATGTATCTTACCCCCATATAGCAGGAAGTCGTAAACAATACCCGACATACCTGCCCGGACAAAATTTTTAAAACCCCACTTATTGGGTTTCATGGGGTTATATTGTCTTCTATTTCCCGCCTTTGTCCCTTTATACGGTATTGTCATTTCTTCAATGCTATACCTCATCTCCTCTTCAGTAGCTAGGCAGTTCATCCTCACCTTCTCTACAAACGGCCTCACCTTGAAGTATCGATCCAAATCGGGACAGGAATTGTCTACGAAATGGATATTCCTGCGTATGCACTCAAACTTTTTCAGAGGCATAATGTCTGCTATTGCTGGGTATCGCAGTTCTTTGGCCCAATAATCCACGTAAGATGGCAAATTAACAACACCCATAAGTAGAAGTATGGACAGGAAATCATTAAATTCGTCTTCGGTAACATTTATTGACCGTCCAGTTCTTTGCACTGCATAGAGGTTTGTGTTATGGACTATATCTTGGATTATATCCACAGAAAAATATTTATGAAAATAAACTATAGGTGAGTCGTCGTTAGGCACGTCAAAAACGAATTCACAATCCATTATTTCAGCCTTGTGCAGGAACTTGCCTTTTTTACAATTGTAATTGGTTGTCTTACGCTTTTTTGATTTGACGTGTCTAATGCGAGTGTTGGTATGGACGGGTTTTTTTCGTTTTGACCTGGTATTGACAATATTAAGAGCCAGTGACATGTCCACAACAGACTGGATTGATGATAAGGTCGGAATAACATCATAGTTTACCTGGCTGGTTGATGGCAACACTTCCTTCATAATTGGTCTGAGAGGCACTGGTAGTTCTTCTTCGACTTCTGGCTCGCTGTTGGGTATTTCGTCGTTAGAAGAATCGTCACTGCCATTGTTGCTGTCCAAAATATTCAGGTTTTCCAATGACGATGGTATGGATGGTGCATCTGATGAGACATCATCAATTTCCTGGCCATGGTGCAAATCTGGTTCTTCATATGAACTGGTCTGGCCTTCTACGTCCGATAGAGCGTTAATTGGTGGCACTAAAGCTAATAATTTTGAGGCACGTGATGTTTTTTTGAAGACCTGTAAATAATAATATTGTTAGGTATCATAAATAACATTTATCATACATCATATAGATATTAGTTCATAATATTATACTAATTGTTAGTTTTCTGTCTCATTGGCAATGTCCAGTATACTGCACATCACAAAACCACACTAAACCCTCGAGAATCCGGCAATGGGAAGTATACTGGACACACAAGTTTCGCAGAGAATAACGAAAAATCTATAAGTAATATTATGATTTTAGTATACACGTACCTATAAAAATACGTTACGGAATATACAGAAAAGAAATAATTATTTATTTTAGAACAAAAAAAAAAAAAAAATCGAGACTTACCGAGAGCGGTCGTGACGCGTTCATCCTCCCTGACGTTGCGGCGTCGACTGACCGGCCGAGCGCACGCGCTCATTGACAGTTGTTTTTTATGTTATAATGTAGGACATAACCAAGTTATTCCATATATAAAAAAACAAATATTGTTAAAAAAAAAAATGCTGCAGATTTTTTCAAAGTCGATGTCCAGTATACTTCCCAGTGTCGAATTAAGGGTTAACAAAATTCACATAGGTACTTCATTATTATTAATTATCGTCATATTAGCAAATAGCATAGCGATAGCGCGCTAAGACTCAAGAATACACATCCTAATGAAATTTATGCGAAATCGCATTAATTGACATTACTAATATAATTGCGAAAGTTTGTGAGAATGGGTGGAAGTTTTCAAATCCGTTTAGTAGTTTTTACGTGAAGAAGTAACCCTTCACGTAAAAACTAAACGGATTTGAATTAAATTTGGGACACAGATAGTTTATCTAATTGCGTTTCAATTTTTTTTTCATTTAAATGATTAAGGCTAATCTGTTTCATTTTGACAGTTTAACAACATTCATTGCGTTATTTACGTTGTTGAGCAAATTTTTTTTTTCGGACTTATGAAGCAATTAGACTAAAACTAAACTAAAATTAAACTAAAATATGGCGTCGAAAAATTCCTCCGCGTCGCTGTCGACTGGTAATGTACCCAAGAGACTGGCCGCATTGCCACGTTGTATGGCAATGCTTAGCCGCTGGCCAAGGTAAAAACCAGCCCTTGGGTCACGAGAAGTGTCAACCAGTCGTTTGGAGATTTCATTGAACAGACCGTGAGCACTCGGACCCCACGGCCCTAGGGTTTCAACCCCAAACGGCTCGAAAATATAGTGACCTATAAGGTTATTATACTTTCGCCGCTTGAGGTTTTCGGCAGCCGCAGCGGCAGCGCCAGCACAGCACGCCGAGCCAGGAAGATGGGATGGCGCTAGAGTATCGACACACGTTGCGTCCCACACTAAAGGCCTACCCACCTTCCATGGAAATAAAGACATGCCGTCCGGTCTCTTGCCATCGTCGCGTGCCAAACCGTTGGGTTCTAATACAGCTGGAACGCCGACGGTGACAAGAGCTCGTCGGATGATGTCATTAATGTTTGCATGCCGTGCTAAGCGACCCGCACTTCGGCTGCAGGACAGGCCGTGGTGTCCGAGGCTGTTGACAACTTCACCACAGTGACAGCGATGAGGAGAACAACAAGGAGCTCCTAGACGCAGGGAAGCAGCAATGCGGAAGGTAGTGTCGTCGAACAAAGTGCCTAAGTTCGACGACGGTAGTGCATGAAGCCACAGGCCCGACTCCCACTTAGCAATTGATTAGCAATCTGTTTCAGATTGTGATTGATTGCAATTAGGGTACTGGATTAACACATAATACTTTTTATCCCGGTAGTACGTTGCATGCATACAAGACAATGTTCTGTTCACGACACGTTATGCACAATTTCTGAGCAGCAGCCTACCCTAAAAGTACTAGGCTTGCATGAATTCAAGATAATATTTCAATCATTAGTATTATTGCACTAATGGAATTTGGATGTTTGGCACACATTCTAACAAAAAGTAAGTACTAGGCTGGCATGAATTTACGTATTACGTTTACGTTTTCTTATGGGTTCATTAGAAAACCAGCGTCAGACAGCATCTGTCTGGCATTAATGCTGAAATGAACCTTTTTGGCGCAGCCGTGCGGCACACACTGTTGTTTTTAAATACTATTATTTATTTTATCTTTGTTATTTGTGTTTCACGAACTGTGTTCAAATAAATGTTTTTCTTTCTTTCTTTCTTTCTTTATAATTTCCGCCATCCACGCGGGCGAAACCGCTTGCAAAAGCTAATCTATACATTAATAAATCAGTAGAATCCGGTGTCTGTCTGTTTCTTTGTTTGTTCGCGCACAACTCCGGAACTACTGAACGGATTTTCGTGCAGTTTTCACAGGTAGACAGAGATTAATTTGGAATAGAATATAGTCTTTGTTTAATTAAATCGGATGTTGCAAAAGTTATCGTCATACAAGACGCTATTCTGTTCACGACACGTTGTGCACAATTTCTAAGAGTAACCTAACAAAAAGTGCTAGGCTTGCATGAATCCAATATAGTAATTACAATTATCTATTATTGTCCCGCTTAAAGGATTTAGATGAAATTTGGCACACAAATAGTTTATAATTAATAAAGTAACCTAACAAAAAGTACTAGGCTTGCATGAACTCACGTCACGTATAACTTCCGGGATCCATGCGGGCGAAGCCGCTGGCAAACATGTATTGAATAAATTCGGCACACTAGAACTTTTAACTCTGACTGTACTTTAACGTGTGCTCATGTACGTAATATCTACAAATACGTATAACCAATGCCAATGTATAGTAGCGTTGCCAAACGGGAACGTTGCCAGACGGGAGCGACCTTTAATGTAGGATCTCTCTGGCGGTACCTACATATATAACTAGCTTTATAATTAATTGTTGGATTATTCTAGACACACTTAGCCCATGTTCGCACGGACGTAAAAATATCGCGGCGGGATCTTATCGCGCACTGAATTTTAAACTCTCGAGCATTGAGAATCCAACAAAGTGCATCTCAGCGCGTCGAAAATACCCACTGTTAGAATTTCAACTCTCTGTGCTAAGCAGAGCGTTGAAAAACCAGTGCGTAAAAAAAATTCGTCGTGGGAAAAATCGCTCGTGGGCTTACAGTAGCAACGGTTTTCATTTTGACAGTTCAACAACATTAATTGCGTGTGCGAGTGCATTCAACTTATGAAGCAATGGATTAGCAATTTCCTTCAAAATCATACAGGTTGTGATTCAAACTTTATTACGCAATTAGGGTGCTGAATTGTTTCACAATTATCGCTTGACCCATATCCGGGAACTTAGTTATCTTATATAATATCTACCATTTTTGCTAATGATTATTTCGGTATAATTTCTCAACGGCCTTGTGATAAGGATTTTCATTATCACGAATAAATATTATCGAGTCATTTCTCTATCGGAGTATTTAGCTTTATCGATTATTTTCAATCAGTTCCGATATCGTGGAAAAGGTCTAGAAGCGTTTGGTAATGTGATATCTGACTGTGAGGGTCGGTACACCCTGTCTGCGACTATATATCTATCTTTATTAAATTGATGTGGTAGGAAAAAAAAATCGAGTAATAAAATGAAAGGAGAATAAAATGGAGTATTAATGAAATGGAATACTTAATAGTGGGTAGGTATTGGAAAATATCGAAAGATAAAAAAAAGGATTTTCCATCTGCCCATAGGTTTGTAGAGTAGTTACTGGAATCTGCAACACACGTTCAATCAATCACAATTTGTTTCATTTTGACAGTTCAACAACATTCATTGCGTTATTTACGTCGTTGAGCAGATAAATTTTTTGAACATATGATGCAATGGACTAACAATATTCTTAAAAATGATTCAGACTATGATTGATCGAATGTCGAGAATCGAGACGGTTGCAGGTAGTACTTTAAAATAAATAGGTTTCAGAACATCTAGTACCTACGTAGGTACACACAGCTCCATTAAGTGGTTACCCCGCAAAAGACGTGCTGTGCGTTCAAATCCGTGATAGGCCCAAGTTAGTTTTAGTATTTTGCAAAAATATTTTATTATAATTAATGTATTGTTTTAGTGAATAGGGTACAAACAACCAGCCTACTACCCAACACACTGAACGTTTCTTGTACGTGGAGGACTTAGCTCTGGCGACTCAATCGGCGACTTTCAGTGACATAGAAAATAAGTTCTCATTGGCAATCGAAGTACTAGGAAAATATTACGACAGCAATCTCCGGCCGAACCCGCCCAAGACAGAATTATGCGTATTCCATCTCTGCAACAAAAATGAAAACCGGGCCCTTAACATCACGGAGCGAGGAACTTAGGTTGAACATTGTTCAAACCCAAAAATACTTAGGAGTAACGTTAGATAGGGCACTGACGTATAAGACAAACTGTTACAAAACGAAGCAGAAGATCGGGACCCGAAATACTCTGCTACGTCGCCTAATTTCTACTAACTGGGAAGCAGTACCCGATGTCTTTCGCACAACTGGCATGTCTTTATGCTTCTCTGCTGGCGAATCAGGCTTAAAAGTCGTTAGAGCTTTTTACGCTCTCCGCAGGCCATCCAGAACAAACCACCTACCGAGGGAAGTAAATTATGGGAAGAGAAGCATCCACCACCTCCGATTTCGTTAAACCCCAGGAGCATTTGTCTGCCGGGCGTGATCTGTAGTGGCCTATATGGAAAAAATATTTAAAAATATCTAAATTTTGTTTTTTATTTTATTTTGTTTGGGGTCTTATTGAGAATTGTTATGATTATTGTAAAAATTGGTGAAAAAAAATTAACAGATTTTTGCTAAAGAATTTTTTTTTTTTTTTCAATTAAGGATAGTTTTTTTTTCAGAATTTTCATTTTATGAGGACGCTTAATTAATTCCAATTATTATAGAGTTTTTTTCACCACGATAGATCATTTAGTTTAAAAGTTACACCGTAGTGTCACATTTTTTTTTAATCCATAAAAAAAATATATTTTGATATTTATTTTATCGTTAAAATTAAGCATAGATTTCCCTCATTTCGATATTTTCACATTATTGAGACTCACACTGCCAACTCACACAACTCATTTTGCCAACTGACACAAACGGGTCCCTAGACATCTTATTAACGCAAACGATAAAATAGGTAGCGCTAGAAATAAACAATAGTTTTAAGTGAACGTATACATCAAACGTTGTAGTTATAACTTGAGGGTATGGATTAATTTTATAAATTCATACAAGTCAAGTTTAGTTAAGTTACAAATTATAACATCTATTAGACAGAGACCTAAAGATAATAGATAACAATTTCATTGCAATTGAGGAGCTCAGAAACAAAAGCCGATAAATCCACTTTTCATATTTTTATGGGAAATACAAAATAATGATTTACGTAGGAATGATTATATTGTTTGTTAAACTAATATAACGTCAATTTGGCTTTAAGTAAGGCCTTTCAAATAGGTGAGATTAAAAATATCTAGCGTGGATAGTTTTTCCGCAATTTTAGTTTCAAATATGGAATTATCGGGTTTTGGTCCGACCGTAATGGGGATTTAAACGGCTTTATTATTGTTATCGGCTTTTGTTCAGGTATTTTCGTAATAATCGACTTTTTCCGAGTATACATTTTTGTACTATGGATAGGTAAACTTTGTCAAATATTGTATTTATTTTATCTAATCATTATAATGGGGTTTTAGTATCGAAAATTACAAATTTTTATACTAAAACATTGCTTGCTTCTTCATTACAGTCGCAAAAAAAATCTTCATCATCAGATTCACGCTCATGATGGACTAAATCTTTATACCAGTTAAATTCCTCATTAATACTTCAGTCCTCCCAGAATTGTTTTTTCATTATGTTATTAACGTCTTTGAATTGTGAATTTTAGCTGCACTCAGAACTATAAAGTTATTTTAGTTCTAGTGTTTTCATTCGAACAAAATGTAAAAGATAAAATACATTTGTCAGTAAATGGTCTGAACAGGAAAACATTTTTAAGAATTTGTATAGGATTTATCGGTAATATTCCCCAAAATTAAAAAAAAAAAAAACTTAAAAATACGTGTATTTGTCGGGTTTAGGTCCGGTTGCCCATCTTTAGAGCCTTATTTAGTACGTTTTAACGAGATCTACTGCGACCTGTGTAATGTATGTTATGTACGAGGACTATGACTAACAGTTTTTTTTTTAATCGGGCATAATGTGGATTTTCCGGAGCTCCTCAATTCATATAGCTCGCTAGCTAGTTCGTCAATCTATCGGTATGAGTTTGACGACGTTCGATGACGCGTTGGTTCGAATCCAAGTTGAAACAATGAACTCTTTTTGATGTATTTTTTAGATTATTCGTAACGAATTCAATGTTGTAGCAGTGTAATATTTTAAAACTTGAGGGGTTATCACATACTGACGCTGTGTGTACCTACATACCTATTGCGTATGTGCTTAGAATCTGTTTCGAGTAGGTACCTATGCAGTTAGCTTTGATTGTTTACCATCCTTTACCAAGATTGTAATCATCAAGTTATTTTTCCACTTATACCTGTGCTTAAAACTTTCCGGGACACTGAACGAGACACAATAAAAAGATATTTAATTGTTATGACGTCACTTTATGGGCGTTTAGTGTCCTTAAAAGTATTAACATTGGTAGTTGGTATATATTGTATTTAAACGGAAATTTAAATGCAGAGTAAACAAGGAACGTGCACATAAATCTCGAATATGTCTTTTGTTTTAAGTTTAAGTAAATAAGATTCAAATAAAATAATTTATAGCCTGTTATATAAGGGAAATTATTTGTTAAGCAAATGGACTACGTACGTCAATTTGCCGTGATACAGCAATTTCATAAACTGTCAAAGAATGACAATTATGATTTAAATATGCGGACTATTTAAGTTGGTAGTCAATTGACTTACAATTAACTTTCCTGACTGTAGATACATGTTGGTTCAGAACGTGTAAATGAATACAATAAATTACAATAATTGTGTGCTGTAAAGGTCGCTGACTTTAGCATCTAGTTTTTCCACGTAAAAGTGTTCTAATTAAGTACCTTCCTACCTACTCAACAAAAGTCATTTGTAACCTTGTGAAATCTTAAGGTGCTCCCTCACCGCGAGCAGTCGCCTGTAATGTAACAGTTCAGATTCGAGCATTATGAATTGAGGGAGGAGAACCGAGTATTACAGTTCGCAACCTGTAATGATACAATACGGGCATAACATCAGTGAGGGAGGTGAACCGAGCATTACAGTTCGCAGTAATGCTCGAAATCGAATCTGAAATGTTACATTACAAGCGAATGCTCTTCAGACAGAGAGGCAGTATTGTAACGTAATGCTCAAAATCGAATCTGTAATGTAATATTACAAGTGAATGCTCCCGGTAACGGAGCACCTTCACGTGTTCTAATATACGTAATAAGTAGTACTTACCATAAAATAAGCAATTTATATAAATAAATAAAAGAAAAGAGCCTCTATTCTGTACCTCCCATAGTTATCTACATATTTGTATTTAGACTATTGAAAACTAGCTGCAGCCCGTGGCTTCGCCCACGTGGACTCTAATACTATTTAAAAAATAAAAGTCACCTTTGTTACTCCTTGTAACATCAGCTATCTGCCAGTGAAAGTCCCGTCAAAATCGGTTCAATTATATCGGAGATTAACCGGAACAAAAAGACAGGCGCACAATTTTTGAAGTGAAATTTCTTTAGGCGCGTTGGGCATTTTTGAGATGGGACTAAACCATTGATTTCGCGACACTGTGCCGACACCAGCTTTTGACGATTAAATCAACCAATGCGTTGATTACCGCGGTGCGTGAAGTCAAAAACATCAACGCGTTTTTTCAAATTTTATAAATAAAACCGTATACGTTTTCATATACATCATGTAAAAAGTTCTTATTTTGACATTACAAATAGAAAATTCAATTTTATTTATATGTATGTAATAAAAATACCAAATAATCTCTAGTTTCGGGAAGAAATATAGTCTGTTTCAAAAGTATCTGATGAAAGTGTAAACAAACCCTGTTCAGCTATTTAATTGCGTAACACATTTTCGTAAATGATTATGACTAATTTGTTCCATTTTGACAGTTTAACAACATTCATTGCGTTATTTACGTTATTGAGCAGAAAATTCTTTCGAACTAATATATAAAAATAAATCTTTCCCATAAACCTACATGGGCGCTTATGAAACGTCAGAAGCTAGGTGCACGGTTCCAATTGGCCGTTTCCTATGGAGAAGAGCCGGCAAGAAACTCCACGGTTACTCTTTAAAAATAATTGGCTTTTACAATATTTTCAAATAACAGTGTTAAGAAAATACAGTGTAGGTCTTCCCACGAGTATCAGGTACTTAACAAAATAGAATTGGTCAACAAATCTATAGTCTACACGCACAGTATACACAGCACACAGTGCAGTACAGCTTTCTCACATTCCAAAATTAGAAAAGAATCTATATAAAAGATAAATAAATTAATAAAAATAAAAACCCGTTTTAAACGAAATGACATGATGGCTATTACAACTGTCATAAATCTGAATAATTATCATGTCCACAAAAGCCACTATTAAAGAGTTGAAGTTAAATTGTAGGTATATTATGTCAAATATATATGATAAGGAAAAATGTAAAAAATAAAATAAAGATGGTAATTTGGGAGCAGTTACTAGACTTTTACATAATTATGCCATTAATGAGGTACCAGGGAAGCCACATGTGCAGAACGAATTATTGCCAAACTTCCTTGTCTTCAACGTAGGTAGTCTTTAATTTTATAATATGCTTTCTTGATAAGGACACGTTTGATGTGGGTTTTGAACTTCTCATAGCTAAGTTCTGTAACCGACTTTGGCAACTTGTTATAAAAGCGGATATTGTTTATAAGAAATTACTTGTTTTTTTTTTACGAATCTACGTCAGCTGCCGATCTCCACAGAATGCCATAGGCCATAATACTGTGGAAATAAGCAAAGTATTCTAACTTAGCTGTGGCTATATCAGTCAACTGCCTTATTTTTCTTATTGCATATGCAGCTGAACTTCATCTATCTGAAAGAGTTCTAATGTGGGCGCCCCGTTACAATTTTGAATCTAAAGTAATTCCTATAAATATAGTTTCCGTTATTGCATCTAGTTTTTTGACATCAAGTTTTAGATTTAGACCCACTTGAGGTACATTTGTTAATGCGAACCTAATACATTTAGTTTTGTTCGCATTAAGTTAAAAAAGATTATGGCTGCGAACCATTTTGAAAGAACAGCCAAACTATGGTTGACATGTAAGACATCTGTAACTTTTCTATCTATTTTTAAATAAGAGAAGTGTCGTCAGCAAATTGAATTACATCCGATAAGTTAGCTATCATGTAAGGAAGGTCATTTATATAAACTAGAAATAAGAAAAGGCCGAGAATTTAACCTTGAGGCACGCCCATTTTAACTAGAGACCCCGAGGACGTCGCCCCATTAAGGTTTACTTTTTGTTGCCTGTTTGATATATAGGAAAGATGAAGATCCGCAGCTTGTCCACGAATTCCGTAGTGGTGTAATTGACAGATCAGTGTATTGTGGTCAACGCAGTCAAATGCTTTTGAGAGGTCACAGAAAATGCCAATTGCATCCTGCGACTTATTCCAGGATTCCAAAATGTGACTGATGAGTTTTACTCCTGCGTCAGTTGTCGACCTACCTTTCGTGAAACCAAACTGGTCACTATGTAAAATCCCATTTGAATTAACATGTGACAATATCTGACCTAGCATGATTTTTTCATATATTTTACTCATAGCTCAAATATAGGTCTATAATTAGAGGGATCACTTTTACTACCCGATTTGAAAATTGGTACTACTTTACTATGTTTCATTAAATCAGGAAACGTACCGCTACCTAATCATTGATTAAATTATATGCCTGTTAGGACAGGGGCATTATGTCAATGATATCTCAAGAACTTTAATGGAAATCCCCATAAGTCTTCAGTATTTTTATGTTAAGACTTTTTAATGCTCGTTTACTTGTGACAATAGAAATGGGCTTGTCTATTTAAGTTAACCTTTGGGTGGAATAAAGGAAAAAGGAGAGACAATACTGATGTATGCTTTATTTTTACATTATGTAAAATCAGCCATTATTCTCAATTAATTCCAGTAATAAAAATGAAAAATCCGAATATATAGTGAATGTGATGTTTGACCTTTAAGTAATTATTGCACGTATATTGTGTACTTTTGAATGAAATGAAATGTGTAAACAATTGTAGGCTAGCCTATTAATAAATAAACACTGCAGCTAGTCTGTGGTGTACCTACCATTTACGTATACAATAAATACACACATACCTACAGCTTAGACATCAAGATTAACCGGGCCGATTATTCAGGTAATAAAACGACCCATCTATTATTGAACCAGTAAAGATTATGGAGTCGGTAGGTTGTTTACATACGTTAAACAAATCCGCTACATATGGACCTGAACGATTGACGTCAGAGAGGCTCCAATTGGCTATTATTAGTAGTATTTTTCCGCATTAAAAGTCTTAATTTTTTTAACAAAATTATATTATCTACTTATGTTTCTGCTGGCTCATGTAATGGTTGCGGTTTTCAGAAATACCTTGATTTAGGGGGGTATTAGACTATCATAACTAAGGTATGATGATGTGTTTGTTTGATATCTGCCGGCATATAGTGGTTCCATATATGGAAAATACGTGGTGACTTACGGACGAAGGTAATGATTTCAAAATTTTGTGAAACATAGAATTATGATTGACAAACTAATTATTTTGATAATTAAAACATGTGATTACTGTAGCAGACTATAATATAGTATTAATATATACGATTATTTTAACCTCTTATCATTTATTCCTGATCCTTATAATGTTAAGAATTTAAAAAACTGATTTAAGACTTTTCCTGGTGATGGCAATTTTAAGCAAGATTGACTTTTAATCGACTTTATCGAAATAATTAGAAATGAAATCGTGGCCCTCCGGGACGTGTACCCGCGGGATCGGGGCCCTCAGCCACGGACCTGGCGTAAAGGACAATGCTATTTTTAGATTGATCGCGTTTTAAATGTAGGTACTAACTTAAGTAGGTACTTAAATAGTCTACCTATAGGTCGACACAGAACAATTCACGTGTATCGTAATTGTTAGATGAATAATTGGACACACATGAGTCTACTGATATTACCTACTTACATATTAATTACTCCGTGTGAAATTTGTTTTAACATAAAATGTATTATTATCGTACGGCTGTGCCCCGTTACTTCGTTTTTGCTTATCGTTCTTTTTGACTTTTCTTCTTTTTGCTCGGCTCAAGGTCGTAGCGTGATGTTAAATAGCCTTCCTCAAAACATTGGCTATCAAATGCAAAAATATTTTTCATTTTTCATACTCGGAAAGTAGTGTTTGTTTGATCCGAGTAGCGGGTGGAAGACCCTGCTCCCCACCCTAGGGCGGGAATAAATTTAAAAAATAGAACTAAAATTGGTTAGGCAATCGGATATCTACGAAAAATTTTACTAAGGAGGGTATTACACTATCATGTCTATGATCATAGATCTATTATCAAAGATATAATGAAATTGTACAATAGACATTTATTGTGGGTATATCTCTATCTCTATCCCTTAGGAGAATATTACACTATCATATTAAGTCATATACCTATCTACGAAGCTCACAAATTACCCATAATATATCTATTTTACAATTTAATTATATCTTGATCAAAAATATGATAGTGTAATACCCCCTTATAAAAAACAGTCGCTTAAAAAAAATGCTGCAGTCTAGGTAGTGTATAAACAGCCAGTGTGAATTAAAAAAAAATACCTATAAGCCGGACGACCCGCGGTGGTGACGCAGTGTGTTCCATATTTAAAATTTTAAAAAGACTAATATGTAATAGAATACTCGTGTTATTATTATCTATAAATATTTTAGAAAAACTAAAAAAAAATACTGTTCTTAAATTCGAAATGAAAAATAGAGTGTTTAACACGGGTGAAAGTCATCAATTCCTACTCGGACTATAGCCTAAGTCTAAATACTTCGTAAGAGAATTCCTTTCGATCCTTGTATAACAATCAACTATTTTCAAATCCGACTGCTAGGTAGTTCTAGCGATTAGCACGTTCAAACAAACTCTTCAACTTCCATAAATTAGTAAATAGATTACCAGGAGCCATTGCAGGCTTATGTACTTACTTACCTGTTTTATATCAAAGTGGAAATACACTCGAGAGCAATGAATCCGGGTCACTTAAAGTATCCTAAAAATCTCGGAAACTAAAAATGCTAGGTTAATGCAATAAATTGTATTTAATAGACAATGTAATACTCCTTAAATGAAGGTATTAAAACTTCTTAGTTATTGTAAAGTTATATCATAAAAAAATCAAATTTGAAAAAGGGCCACTTTCGAAGATGGAACTACGAAATTACAGCATTTGGTTTTGCTTTTGTTTGTAATCTGTCATTTATGTGGGTACATAAACCATGTTGATAGTGCTCTATATTCATTATTCAAGCTGAAATTATGTCGCTTACGCCTGAAGAATGCACCAGAATACTTACAATGCTGGAAACCGGCCGGAGTCAGCGCGATACAGCCAGGACTGTCGGTGTGTCGCTGTCAACAGTACAAAGAGTTCTCCGACGTTACGAAGAAACTGGTTCTAACCTACGCAGACCAGGAACGGGCAGAACCAGGTGTACCACAGCACGAGAAGACCGATACTTGGTGAACACCATGCTTCGAAATCGCTTTCTCACAGGAACTGAACTCACAAATCAGTTTCGACGCCTCGGAGGATGTAACCCAAGTGCATGGACAGTAAGACGTTGGCTTGCTGAATCTAACTTAAAACCCCTTAGACCTGCAAACGGCCCTAAACTGGAGCGTGGGCATCGTATTTCAAGACTAAGATATGCCCAGAGCCACGTAAATTGGAGTATTGAAGATTGGTCAAAAGTTATGTTCTCCGACGAATCAAAATTTATGCTCTACAAGCACGATGGAAGACACAGAGTGTATCGAAGACCAGAGGAAAGATTCAAGCAAGCATGCACCGAAGAAACGGTGGTGGGTCTGTACTTGTGTGGGCCGGAATTTCTTCTGAAAGTCGCACAGAGCTGGTGATCATAGAAAACGGCTCTTTAACTAGCGTAAGATATGTGGAAGAAATCCTCAATGATCACGTTGGTCCATTTATGGTCAATTTAGGTGAGGATGCTATATTTATGCATGACAATGCCCGACCTCATACAGGTAGGATTGTGAATGACTACCTTCAAGAGATGAACATTACTAGTATGGAGTGGCCAGCGCGCAGCCCGGATATCAACCCGATCGAGCATGCTTGGGACGAGCTAGGCAGATGCGTAAAACAACGAAACCCTCCCCCAATCACGCTTCGTGAGCTCAAAATTGCTCTCACAGAGGAATGGGAGAATATTCCCCAAAATCGTATAAGGAACTTGGTGTACAGCATGCCAAACCGCGTAAACGCAGTAATGGAAGCACGAGGAGGCAATACGAAGTATTAAAATTCAAGAAAATCGTAATAAAGTTCAAAAATTTCATGTTTCCTATTTTTGTTTTAAGGAGAGATCAGCAGTTTTTTTCTTTATGTAATTTTGTGTTAATAAAATGTATGGTGACTCATATTTTTTTTACTTTCATTTAAGGAGTATTACATTGTCTATTAAATACAATTTATTGCATTAACCTATCATTTTTAGTTTCCGAGATTTTTAACATTCTTTAAGTGACCCGGATTCATTGCTCTCGAGTGTATTATATATGCCCAGTTATTATATCTACTTACTTAAGTAAGTAAATATCTAGTGTAAATGAACTTTAGTACTTACGAATTATCTTGATTATCGAAACTGTCAGATCATCATTATAAGCTAATTTTTTTTTCCGAAATTAAAATTAATCATATTGTCTGGTTGTATACAGGGTAATTCGTAAAACACTAACAACCTCTTAAAAGGTCACTGTACTCATCATTATGAACAATTTTAACTATGGGCAGAAACCCAAAAAAAAAAACCTGCTGTTCCCTACATTTTGACAGCTGATTTTTTTGCAATGACCCCTTAAGAGGTTGTTAGTGTTTTACCAATGACTCTGTATATAGAGTATGTATATAATAAAATTAGACAGGTCAATGGGGTTAGAGCAACACGACAAACCTAGGTTACAGTTTACACCATCATATAAAACATAATTATACCTATTCCACATGTTGCGTCTAATGTTTTCCGTACACCACACAAGTTGTAAAAACTATTATTCAAAATTTGTAGAAAGTTTGTTAAAAATATGGACAAAATAGTAAAACAATAATGTCTGAAACATCTTATCATGCATCATCGTGTAAATTAACAATACCTATCTAAGATTAATAAGAGGAAATGAAGATGTAAATCCACAAAACCCAAGTCACAATCTACTCACAATAATCTAGTAGGCACTCTAGATCTTGAACGGATTAAACAAGTTCTTTTATTGATCGCTCAGGACATTTAGAATCTATTCAGGGTCAAATTGAATTAGCTAGCGAAACTCTGCAGACGAAATAGGGATGATGCCTGGAAAAAAACAAGAAATTCTGTTTAGTCCATCAGTCACATATTAAAAAAATATTAGACACGTATTTTTTGCTTTATCATATTAATAAAAAATGACTCGAATGATAAAGTTGAGGAGTGGGGGTCTCTACGTCACAACTCACAAGTAAATATATATAAATAAATATCGGCTTCCGAAGTAGATTCAATTTTCATTTTACAAAAGAGGGCAATCCGCGCGATCTATAAAATGGGTCCTCGCGAGTCCCTTAGGGACAAATTTAAAGAAATTGATATACTGACTCTGCCTTCTCTTTATATCTTAGAAAGTATTTTGTATGTTTGCAAAAACTTAGGACTTTTCAAAATAAGAAACGATCTACATAATATAAATACACGTACTTAGTAGATATGAAATTGTGATACCCAAATTTAGATTAACTAAAACAAGCAAGTCTTATAAACAGTATCCGCTTTTATAACAAGTTGCCAAAGTCGGTTACAGAACTTAGCGATGGGAAGTTCAAAACCCACATCAAACGTGTCCTTATCAAGAAAGCATATTATAAAATTAAAGACTACGTTGAAGACAAGGAAGTTTGGCAATAATTCGTTCTGCACATGTGGCTTCCCTGGTACCTCATTAGTGGCATAATTTTGTAAAAATCTAGTAACTGCTCCCAAATTGCCATCTTTATTTTTTTTTACATTTTTCCTTATCATCCAATTATTTGACATAATATACCTGCAATTTAATTTCATCTCTTTAATAGTGGCTTTTGTGCACATGAGCAATCATGTCATTTCGTTTAAAACAGGTTTTTATTTTTATTAATTTATTTATCTTTTATTCTATGTAAAAGATTTTTTTTTCTATTTTGGGAATGTGAGAACGCTGTACTGCACTTTGTGTTGTGTTTACTGTGTGTGTAGACTGTAGATTTGTTGACCATTTTCTATTTTGTTAAGTACCTGATACTCGTTGGAAGGCCTACACTGTATTTTCAAATAACAGTGTTAAATAGGTACGGGAGGTACTTATTTAACACTGTTATTTGAGAATATTGTAAAAGCCAATCATTTTAAAAGAGTAACTGTGGAGTTTCTTACCGGCTCTTCTCCATAGGAAACGGCCAATTAGAACCGTGCACTTAGCTTCTGACGTTTCATAAGTGCCCATGTAGGTTTATGTGAAATAAAAAGATTTTGATTTATTTTTAAATTTTATAAAATATACATACTCGTGACAACATGCCACATTTTAACTCGATGTATCGCCGTAATCTTTTGATTACGTAAAAAAAGAAAACATACGTGTCCAATTAAACAATAAAACCTCCTAATTCTCATAATGTTTATCTTTACCCCTTAGGTAACATATCTTTATAGATAATTGATAGGCTGATGCAGATGATTCTTTATCTAAATCTTGAAATATTTATTTTTGTGGAATTTTATAATCTACATATTTATGTAGGTAGGTATACTATATAAATTAGATCGTTGTAAAATAATCCAGAACAGCGGGGCATCTATTTGCATAACACACTTACAGTAGCAATGGCTTTCATTTCGACAGTTGAACAACATTAATTGCGTTATTTACGTTGTTGAGCAGACAAATTTTTCGAACATATGAAGCAATATCCTTCAAAACCATTTAGATTGTGATTGAACGTGTGTTACCAATAAGGGTGCAGTTTTGAGAGCGGTAGAGATCTTTACACATGGAGCGAGAGGGCATGGGAAGCCACCTCCTTATGCGAAGCAGTAATGCTCGCGAAGGAGGAGGCGGAACGCGTGAGGGAGAGGCAAATTTCGCACCCTTACGCCCCTAGTCACCGCAGGAGATGCCCTGGGCATCGGCAATCCCAGGCCGATTCCCGGCCACCGTAAGCGCGGGCTTGCAGACGGTGAGCAATGGGTAGCTCGCCGTCCGATGAGGAACAGGCCAGGGTCGACGGCGCGTTGTGTTCCACGCGCACCTCGAAGAAATGACAGCACAACTGACGGGGTCCGCTAGGGCCGATGCCTGCCAGGGTTGCGGGTAAGTCCGAAAGTGATACCGTGGCCCCTGATAGCACACAGGCAATTGACGGAACGGTGGGTTTTAGTCACTAAGAGTCTGACACGCCCTCCCGCTCCGCCTTGAGAGGGAAAAATTATTTGATAATTTTTCACCCAAAAACGAATGACATCTTTAGACCTACTTATCGATTGGTACAGATTACAAGTAAGAATAGGTATGTACATTTTCCAATCGTGATATTTTACTAATGCGTATGAGATAAAAATAAAACCTCAGTGAGATGTATTGAAAAATATTACTCGTTACTGACCTATTCAGAAGCTAAAAGAAATTATTTTAAAATAAACGTGCCTGGAAAATTAACACTTTGATGACACATATACTTTACGTAAATATGAGATAGGTACCTACCTGTATAGGTAACAATTTAATATGTAGGTAGATACATACATATGTAATTTCCGCATATCATTACAAAAAGGAATGAATGTTACCTATTCATTTCAAACAATGGAAATAGGTTGTGAACTCTTGAAATTACACAATTTGAATTGAAATGTAAAGGAACGAAGGCGGTTGATAAACCCCAAAAAAACTCATCAAATTAATTAATTTATTATTATATCATTGTAAGGGAAGCACAGCAAAGTAGAATTATTTTTATTTTTAAGTAGGTTTTAAGCTGTAATTTATCGACCTATAGACACCATTATAACTAAAGTATGTAATAAATAGTAAACTGTGTCTATCTGTTACAAAATTAATTTATATTCTATGTACCTGAGAAAAGGGGGCATAATTTCTTAGTTTGTTGCAAAATAACAATTTAGTTGTTATCATAACACTAATTAGGTCATTTCCCATTCATATAGTTATTTTACATAAGGGAAATGACAGTTCATGTCGAGAAACCAGTAAAATCCTTTGTTATCAAATGTAAACAGTGTTATGTACATTTGCAACTGCGTCATACCTCGTCTCTCTCACCCCTTTCACTACCCCCGGCAGGCTAACCGCGTAGTACCCCTCAGACACCCGAGCCCCTTTACCGACTAGGTGACCTAAAGTATAGGCTAGTCATTTTAACAGTGACCAGGGGCCACCCGCTGCCTGCCCTATAGTGCAAAACTATTTGATAGATGCAAAATAATTTACCTACATATTTATTTCCGACCCTAATGATCCCATTACACTCCTCCAGGAGAAGAATAGGGCCACCAGTACAATATACAAAAACAGACGCCTCCCGTCATTCCGACCTCGCCACCGAGGTCCTTTGCGATCGCGACCGTGTCCCTGAGTAAATGATACTCCTCCCCGACCCTTGCTCGAAAACAAGGTGCCAGCAAGTTGTTGCCGCTGAGCACGTAGCTTTAAACTACCCCGCATAATAATCATGATTTTAACCAATTTTGATCCAGCCTGTCCCTTCTTGCTGTCCTCCCCTCAGCGACGCCCTAAGCCGAGGTTCGTACCCCACAGGGGGTGCCCGTAGCGAGCGTTTGCCTAGTTTTAATTTAGTATAGTTTACTTGCTCCTGGCTGGAGGCTCTAAGTATAGTAGCTTAAGGCACCCACAGGAAAGTCCGGTTAAGCAGCCAAGACCTTAGTGGTCAAAACTGCGAGTTGCCATGTTTAAAAAAAAAATTATATATACAAAACCGATTCCTCCGTAGGGCCACCGGCTCCCCCTGGTATGTTGGGAACGAGAATCTCCATCTCGACCTAAAAATTTCCACTATCCCCCAATTCTTAAAATGCCTTGCAAAGCGTTTCTTTGATTCCGCGGTCAAACATCGCAACACTCTGGTTGTCGAGGCCGCCAGTTATGTCCCAAGTAGGCTTAGCCGTACTCGCCGTCCTAGGCACATTCTCACAGACCCAGATGACCCCATAACCCTCCTCCAGGAGAACAATAGGGCCACAAGTAACAGACGCCTCCCGTCATTCCGACCTCGCCGCCGAGGTCCTTTGCGATCGCGTCTGCGACCCCGAGTAAATGATACTCCTCCCCGACCCTTGCTCGAGAACGAAGTGCCAGCAGATGTTACAGCTGTGCACGTAGCTTTAAATTCCCCGATTAATAATCATGATCAAAACTTTGATCCAGCCCGTCCCACCTTTGATGTCCTCCCTCCGTTGATGCCCTAAGCCGAGGCTCGTACCCCACAGGGGGTGCCCTTAGCGAGCGTTCACCTAGCTTTTTAGCTTAGTTTGTATGCCCCTGGCTGGAGGCTTTGATTGTAGCAGCTTAAGGCAACCACAAGATTGCCCGGTTAAATAGACATGATCTCAGAGGTCAGCTATGAGATGCCCTACAAACCTAAGTTTTATAAAATAAAAAAAAAATACATATCGTAGTCGCCTAGAAATTTCTCATTTGAGCCAAATCCCTTCGCGTTCGTACATCTGTCGCTCAAATTGTCTCGCTGCGCTCTAAATACTAGTGGGGTGATTATCCTATACTATTAAATAAGCAATAAGTATTTGTATATATGTCATGGCCAGATTTTTGAATTGATGATTTTCATTTCATGAAATGGTTGTGCTTCATGAAATGACCAGCTAATATTGACCATATCGTTTAAACGTCAATGTTTAATGATATATCGACGTTTGGCCATATCATTAAGTAAGGTATCCATGCAAATATTATTGGCATTCATTAACTTTTAGTAATCTGGGTCAATAACATTTGAATAGTTAAATACTAACCTGTGAACTACGTTCCAAACTCAATGATTTTAGTCACGTAGTTTGGTATAATAACGATACTTCACTGCACTTTTATCTTTCATTTGCATATTTTCCAATCGAATTATCGTCCGCCGCCATGATGCACAACAAAAACAAAGTGACATCAACGCCTCTGGATAATCTAACTACTTTACGATATGATCACTAATTTTTGGCTACATCATGAAGTAGTCGTGTATTTAGCTGTGTATATCGTCAAACGTTGAGTATTCAACGATCCGGCCAGACCACATCATGATGTGGCCAGCGATCGATGTTCTATTTCAAGAAATGGTCGATCATTTCATGAAATGATCAATTCTAAGATCTGGCCACGACATGTATATATATATTATATATATTTGTAATCACGTTCTCGAAAAGGGCTCCAACGATTTCGATAAAAGTTGCAATATAGGGGTACGAAAAATCGATCTAGCTAGGTCTCATATCTAGGAAAATTCGTTTTCTATATTTTCACAGCCTCGGGTATGTGGCACAACGTTGGTATACCTGGATGATATGTTTATCTTTTTTTACCCGAGCAGAGCTAGAGTCGACCAGGTACCGATGATTAAGTGTATTTCACCTGACTGGGAATATGGTACCTACGTAGAGAAGGTAATGATATATTATTTCCTAAATTTACTGATGTGTAAATTCAGGAAACAAAAGTGTAGGTAGGATATCCATAGTTTGGTTACAGATTCTATTCTAGAGACCAGCACCTTAATTGCGCAACACACGATCAATCACAATAATTTTGAAGGATATTGCTAATCCATTACTTCATTTATGTTCGAAAAATTTGTCTGCTCAACAACGTAAATAACGCAATTAATGTTGTTGAACTGAAAAAATTAAACAGATTGTGATTGAGCGTGTGTAACGCAATTAATATTTAGCATATTTTGAAGTAGTTGAAAAAAGGCTAAGATTACGAGGATCAATATCCTCAGTTAAGTACAGATAGTTCGTACGTAAATATCTTTTCCTGAAATAGGAAAAGATATTTACGTACGAACTGTTCTTCCCTTGGAGACAAAAATATCTACCGATCAGCTTGATTGTTTAACGAATCAATTTGGGTCAGTAAGTCTATTGTTATATATTTTACTGCAGTGCTCGGCAATTGTGGTACAATGTAATTCCAAATTATTTATATCCCGAGCTTGCGTGCCGACTGAAAAAGATTAGGTTTCCCGCGTGGCCATGTGATATGTATCGTTGTATAGACATTAGCAGTTGCGGATCCAGGATTGTCGTTTGGGAGGGGCTTGACCCCGCAGAGGGGAGGTTTTACAAAGTATTGTATAATAAACCGGTCAAGTGCGTGTATGGACCACGCACAATGATGAGTTCCGTTCCGTAGTTACGATGAATTTATACAAGAACACACTCAATATGTTGAGAAACATAAGAGATTTACCATGTTATTATAAGCCCATAGACTTCTTATATATTTTCCTTTAATCAATGAGTAAAGAGCCATTCTCTTTACTTTTCAAAACTTTTGGCTCAGTAGTTTCGGAGATAAGGGGGGAATGGCCAATTTTCATAAATTTTCTTAAATATCTTTTATTTGTATTTATTTTAAAATAAATTTTATGTGAGATCCTCACAACAAGCCCTTTCATTTGATATGTCAATAAGTCTCACGAAAATTGACCCCCAAATACAAAATTCATTTATTTATGTTACATATCTGTGTTTGGGTCACAGAAATTCATGTGTACCAAGTTTCAATTAAATTGGTCCAGTAGATTCGGAGCAAATTGGCTGTGACAGACGGACAGCCAGACAGACAGACAGACACACGAGTGATTCAATAATGGTTCCGTTCTTAGGTTTCCGTATCCGAAGGGTGCCAAACGGAACCCTATTACTAAGCCTCCGCTGTCCGTCTGTCTGTCTATCAGCGGGTTGTATCTCATGAACAGTAATAGGTAGACATTTAAATTTTCACAGATTGTGTATTTCTATTGTCGCTATAACAGCAAATAATAAAAATTTAATAAAGTAAAAAATTAAAGGGCTCCCCAAACACCCCCTAAAATAAAAATCAAACCACAAAAAATTCATACCCTGGCATGCGGGGTATCATTGTCCAGAACTCATCGAGTAGAGTACAAATATAATTTTAGGTTTTTTATCTTAAAAAATGAAGAAATAGGGGGCCGTAAAAGTTCTCAGGCTTAGACCATTTTTGTACGAGCTCTATCACAACAACTAAACAAGTTAGGAATTTAAAACTTCTGTATATCATGTACCATACACTGTATTTAATCAACAAATTTTAAAAATTCCGATTCATAAGGTTTTTATTTAAATACGGGCGATTTTCTGCAACCGCAAAAATAAGTTTTTTATTCATAGTATCATTATGAAATACAAATTAACTTTGCGATTTTTTTAAATTAAGGTGAATAATAATAACATTCTTCGTTTACTATTTTCATTTATTTGCTAAATATTTTACGGTGGTACGGAACCCATGGCAGCCAAATCGGGCAGCGTGAGGGGCAGACTGAGTGGTGCACGCATTCAAAATTCATCACGTAAACAAAACTTATTTTAAGTAAAAATACTAATTACGTTAAGGATAATTAATTGATGACAGTACGGTAGTTGTCTAGGTAAAAAAAAGAAATTCTATTTAGTCCGTCTTTCAGATAATAAAAAAAAATATTAGACGCGTATTTTTTGCTTTATCATATTAACCAAAAATAACTAAGAAAACACACATTAAGTTGGGGAGTGGGGGGTCGCTACGTCACAACTCAGTATAAAATCAAGGCGTGACGTCATACCACATTTTAAATCAATGTATCGCCGTAATCTTTTGTTTACGAATTTATTAATCAAACGGTTTTCCTAGGAATTACGCTAGACGAGAAATTACAATGGAGACCTCATTTAACATCTCTTGCGCGGCGGCTAAGCTCGGCCGCTTATGCAGTTAGAAAGATAAGATAGTTAATGTAGAAACCGCGCGTTTGGTCTATTTTAGCTACTTCTACAGCATTATGTCGTATGGCATTTTGCTGTGGGGTCGGGCTGCTGACATTGAATACATCTTTATTTTGCAAAAGAGAGCTGTCAGAGCCATTTATAATCTACGTCGCCGCGAATCTCTCAGGAAACTATTTAAAAGGATTAATATTATGACGATACCTTACCAATTCACTTATGAAAATATTATGTACGTAAGGAAAAATTAATAAAATAAGTGATAGACATCATTTTAATACTAGAAATAAAAATAAACTAGATCAACCATTTTTCAGATTTTCTAAAGTAAGTACATGCATCTTTTATGGGGTACTGTGTTAAATTTTACAACAAAATACCTTGTGACTTATTGAAATTAAATGAAATAAAATTTAAACCTCATATTAAAAGCACACTTTGTAAACAAGCATATTACAAATTAGAGGATTATATCCAAGATAAGAGTGATTGGAAACATGCTGGTCATGCTCCATAGGACAATTTAGAATCAAGACAAAATCAAACAGGTTGCTAATTTAATTGTAAAATTTATAATTTTGTGTTATATGACATTGATTTTACATTCTGAGATTACTTCGTCACACACTGACTTATTACTTTTGAAAAATTAGGAAAATCGTTTACTTTTACAATGTTTGTAAATATGTGAGCACCATGTGTCTATCACATAATTAAATTATCTGTCGTTGCTTCATTTTAATTCTTTTTACCTATTGTGGTATAGTAATTTTATTCTGGGTGCATCGTCTTCACATATAATTATTTAACTAATGTACGTACTTATACAAACTATTGTAAAACATTTTAAAAGAGTAACGGTGGAGTTTCTTGCCCATTCTTCTCCATACGAAAACTACCTTTCGGAAGGGGCGACTAGAATCAATTATATTATTTTGTAATTTTTGACGTTTTAGGTAGGTATCACTAGGTACTGAAAAGTGATTTTTAAAAAAAAAAAAACAAACCATTAAAGAAAAAAAAAAGAAGCGAAAATTCAAAACCAAATACACCGACTTCTGAAATTACTTAAAAGTTATTTTTCACATAGTAGGTTTTTTTCATTGATTAGTGTTTTTTTTTGGAAGTCAGTTATTTTTTTTTTTTAGCATAAACAAAACAGGTAGGCAAGTAACATGACATTCAGATCTTATTCTAAAAACATTAAAAACATTATGATTGGGTGTTTTGTGCAGAGTATGGCGCCTATGTAAAACATTTGCTTTTTTTTTTTTGCCTGGATTGTGTCCCACTGCTGAGCATGTGTCTTACCTTTCCTTCCTGATCCTTACCTCTCTATTTTGCGATCTCTGGGTTCTCTGGCCATGTTGGCCCCGCAAACATGATCAGATAGACGCCACCTTCGCCTCAGTCTACCTCGACGGTGCGATGTCCCAAGCGTCTAGTGATTGACGATCCTTGCCCACTTCAACCTGGCTGTATTTTTTCCAAAATCCGGTTCTTGTGTTTTGGATTCGTATTAAGTAATTTATTGTTATGAATCAGACGTATCATACCTATTACTTACGTTAAATAAATATTGTAGTTAGGTACCTACTGTACAGTGCAATAATTAAAACGCATTCTGTAACACGAAATGATAAAATATTGTAACAAATATCATAGATATATATTTTTTTTTTACTTTGACAGAGTTATAATAGGTAGGTACTTAATCTAAAATGTAAAATTATAAGAATAATAGTCACGTAAGTAGGAACGTACCTAATACTTGTCATGACGAGCAAGTCAAAGGTCGTATTGTAAGGTGTAGGTGTAGCCGTGTAGGCACATAGGTACCTATAAAATATATTTAGGTGTAACTTGACCTACGACTACGTCCGTAACTTTACTCCATTTCTTTCTAGCATTAGACAAACAACGGCTAAATAACGGCAGTTATAATATTGTATTGTATCATGTTGTTGAAATTACTGCATTTTAGAGCTGCTATTTTTTATGTAGATGGTACTTAAATAGATTGCATTGCTTTGTATTTATTATGAAATAACGTAGTTTATTATACGTTTATATTGAAATAACGAAAGGGTAATAACCATTATTTGTCTAATAATAAATGGAGTAAAGGTACTTAATACTTTATTGGATGTATTGTAGGAGTAGCTACACATAAAAAAAGATAATAAACATAGCTATCAATCATGGCAAAAAAGTAGGTAAAGTATCAGAAACGCTAATATCTAGATATCTATCGTTTTCCGAATCTAAATACCTGCCATGCTTTGATAAGAGAGAATTCCAACTCGCATATGTATACCTAGGTGCTAGGTAGGTACCTAGCACCTAGGTATACATATGCGAGTTGGAATTCTCTAGTAGTAGTAGGTAGGTACCTACTATCCTAATAGCTCTTATCAGCAAGTAGTAGTATCTATCGGGAACAACTCGTGGCTGTAATACGGGCAAATAAAGTTGGTAGCACAACTCACAACTATCGATGAGTCGTCACGTTATAATTCAATCGTGTTATAACGCCACCGTCAAGGCTGAGTATAGCACTGCTTTGTTTTGACTCGCGGTCATATCTCGCAACGAAGCGCTATCGATCGTACGCTCACCGTGTTTTCCCGCGAAAATCATTTTTACCTTTTACAAAAAAAGATCAATAAAAATGTACTCCATCGCTGAAGTTACTTTGGCTTTCGTTGTCCTCTATCTCTTTTCTTTCCTGTTCGAAGTGGTGACAGGATTAGTTGTTTAAACAGAAAATGAATTTGTAATTTACTTTCCAAAATGTGATATTTTTTAATTTTAAGTTAGGTGATTCAGTTAGTGTATAAGCTATTTAGTCAAAACATCAATGCAATTTAGGTGTAATAAGTTAGGTATTATTTATTTATGTACGTTAATAATAAACATCCAATATTTTGAAGAATCAAACAAACTCTACAGGACCAATTAAATAACAGCACTTAGGTAAGTGTTTTTTGCTTTCTTCACATAAATCCTACTATTTATTATTTTCACAGTTACTAATTAAATATTTTGTCTAACTACTAAAAATTTTAAATTAAACATTCTCTATTTCTGAGGCAGTCGGGTAAAACCAAATCGATAGCTTTGTCCTACAATGTACAGCGCCATCTGTAAAAATTGCATTTACACTATTTGCAGACTTGAACATGACCTTGAGTGTTAATTATAATTTAGAAAGTTCTGCCAAATATTTTATTGAACAATAAATTTTGGTAAATAGTGATAAAAACAACCAAAATCATTTGTAAAATAAAATAGGCGACGGCAGTATATTTTTAAGATTGTCAGTATTATTTTAATCTGTTTCGGTTACTGTCAGTAGTGTCAGTCAACAAGTCAGACTTTAAAATTCAATCAAAGTCAGTGTCAAAATAAATAATTTAGTGAGGAAGTGAATGTGATCGTGATGGTAAATAAATATATTTCACAATGAAATTTACTAAAATATGTCGTGGAATAAGTTACTTACATAATAAGACTGTAGCTGCACGTGGTCTTTCTACTGCGTCTGATAAAAAGTGGCAAAGTGTAGTGGGTTTAGAAGTGCACGCACAGTTGAACACAGAATCGAAACTATTTTCTGGTGCTCAGAACATTTTTGGCGGTGTAGTGAATAATTGTGTATCGTTATTTGATGCTGCTACACCTGGTACATTACCCGTGCTCAACAGAAAATGCGTGGAGTTAGGTATAATGACCGCTTTAGCCCTTTCTTGCAAAGTCAATGAAGTATCGACTTTTGATAGAAAGCACTACTTTTACGCTGACTTACCGACTGGATATCAAATAACGCAGCAAAGAAATCCACTAGCTAGCGATGGCGTTATTAACTTTCAGGTATTTAACATATAAAGCTAGATAACCTCAAAATATGAACAGAACAGAAAACTATTTGATTTTTAACTATTTCACTGTCATTTATTGTAGTTTTCTCTTAATTCCAGGTATTCACTCCAGGAGTACACAAGAAACCTTATAGGAAAAGTTCAAAGATTAAACAAATCCAGCTAGAGCAAGACAGTGGCAAGTCATTGCACGATGCGGAACTTAAGCGGAGTCTTATTGACCTCAACCGAGCTGGAGCCCCACTCATCGAACTGGTGTTTGAGCCTGATTTAGAGGTAAATACTGTTCCTTATCTGTTTTGATACAGCAGTGTTATCATTGTCTTATCAGCCTGTTAATGCTCTCGGGTACTGAGCATGGGCCTTAGCTTTGAATGAATGACTAGGTAGCTACTTATTTAGTTACACAGATCTATATGTGACATGATAGCAACACTCAACGCTCTGCTTAGCGCCGAGAGTTGAAAATTCAAGTATGTTTTTTTTCCAGCACGTTGATTTCTTTCCGCTTGGCTTAACACCGATAGTTGAAAATCCAGTGCGCGATAAAATCCTGCCATGATTTTATTATGTCCATATAAACGTGGGCTTAGTGTCTTCCCTCAATATTGCCAATACTATTATTATTCAAGATTAACAAATAATTTATTAATTTTAAACATGATGTAGTAGCTGACTGACCTTCAATCTTTTGATACATAACACATTGGGTAAGCACAGTTCATTAATTTGCAAATGAACAATCAAGTGAATCTAAAGAATACATTACTTTGTTTTGTAACACATTTGAAACATTGTCCTGGTTACATTTTAACTACTTCTATTATACTTAAAGAATGGAAATAAACTCATTGCTAAATGGAAATACTTCATTGATATTTTCTTTTGTGAATGTTTCAAATTAAGTAATAGTGTGTACAAAAGTTCAAGTCATTAACACGAAGCTTCATAATATAAATTATTGTTAAAGAAAATAACCTGTTTTCTGTCTAAAAACAATATTTTAATATTATGTATTTATGTTAGAATATTAATTGTGCTTAAATAGGTAATTTAAATTGAATTAAAATAAATTATATTAGACATCTGGGTTGTAGCAAGTTAGACATTTAAAACCAAATACATTGTTTGAAGAACAAAAAACTTTGAACAGGAAATAAGTTGTTTTGAAAATGCCTGTATTTTATAATCTTGTGATTATCTCGCCTATTGCTTGTAATTTTTAATATTTTATTTATTTATTAAATTCCAGGATGGCGAAGAAGCGGCGGCACTTGTGAAGGAACTGGTGCTGATCGTGCAGAGACTGGGTGCGTGCACGGGGCGCATGGAAGAGGGCGCGCTTCGAGTTGACGCCAACGTGTCTCTGAGGCGGCCTGGGGACCCGCTATCTACTCGCACAGAGGTAAATTTTTGGGTCAAACTCAAACCATCATCTTCCTGCCCTTGTCCCATGTTACTGGGGTCCGCACAACACGTTTTCTTCTATTCTCCCTTGTCAACCGTCACGCTATCATTCACTCCCATTTCTTTCATATTTGCGTCAAACTCAACCAATCTTTTTAAACATCAAGGTTTCCCAAAGGCAACTCTCTCAAATACTTTTACGTGGTCATCTCTTTTAGTACACACGGTAAAAAAATCGACTAAGCGCTTACGTATCAATCAAATGGAAGCAATACTCACAGAGCCAAGTTAGTTTACTAACAGTTTTAATCAATAATAAATAAATATCCCATTTATATTAACTACCAAAATTACATGCAACCAAGTTGAAAAATTTTCGCAACTCAGTATTATTAATTTACTGTTAGAAGTCACCTCAAGACTCTCCAGAGGTTTCTATTTTATGCTGCTTGCACCGAACTTGTTTCTTTTGTTTTATAAAATACTAACAGCGCCCCGCGGTTTCGCCCGCATAAGTTTCGACCCCTTGGGAATATTGGATAAAAAGTATCTTATGACTTAATCCAGGTTATGAACTATTTGTGTGCCATATTTCATCCAAATCCATTCAGTAGTTTCTGCGTGAAAGAGTAACAAACATCTATCCATCCATCCATCCTCACAAACTTTCGCCTTTATAATATGATTAAGTACTAGGATTAGTTTAGTATATTAGTATTAGGAACAGTTTAGTTTCTTGCCAGCTCTTCTCCATAGTAAACGACCAATTGGCACCGTGCACCTAGCTTCTGACGTTTCATAATTGTCCATGTAGGTTTATGTGAAATAAAATATTTTGAATTTTGAGAAGTATAGGATGTCTCGCCCCCTTGTCTTGTTTGCCTTGTCTACTTTTCTTTCTCTTGGTAACCATTCTGTGACTTTCTTTGTAACTAACAGTTTTAACCAATATAAAATATTAAACCGCTATCTGGCAACCATGGTGTCTGGTTGTTGACCACACACAACGAACTGTGAGATGACTATTAGCACAGCACGGCAAGTGGTCTTTGTGGAGTCTGCCCGCGCTGAGAAACATCGAAAATGGCAATGATCAACAATGTTAAATAATCACATTAGCACTTGTTATTGCGCATTATAACGTGATATCATTTAGTAAATAAATTTGTCGTTTTCCTGGAAGAGGTAATCGTGTATCTATACTTGTCTCTTTTCCAAACGTCGCGTTTTGTGAATTATTCTAATTTGAACCAAAGATTTAAATGGGTAGATGTGCCCGCACCGTACTTAGGTCATTTTTTGACACGGCTTGGGGAACTACGATTTAAATCTTTGATTTGAACCTTCTGTAAGTGCCATAAAAACCAATTGAGACAAAAATCATAAATATATGGAAAAACCATTTACGTTGCTAACACGTCGGGACTAAAGATTAATGTTATAACGACACAAGCCATCAAGCATGCTTCAATAAAATTGAATAGATATCTCTCAGTATGCTCTAGCTTGATGATTCTATTTTTTGCAAGTGCTCGGTACATTGACGTCGGTAATGACGTTAAGAACAATCATGATTATTTCTGTTCTTACATAAAATGTGTGTTAAAACAAATGAACCATGTAATCACTTAATAATACTTTTAATATAAAACCAGAAACAGGTTTTTTCTAAATTACAGTAATTTTGTCGCCGATACATAAATTTGAATTTAATGGAAATTCCATACGCAAGGATTATTTTAAATAGTTCTTAATGGGTTTTAAATTCCGCATATAATTAAGATAAAAGGTAAACCCAAATAGGTATGTTATTTAGTTAATAGTGTGGTTATGATAGTTGAATGTGTGCGATTAACTGTTAGATTTACAACTAACACATCATCGTTAGTTAATGAGAGCGATGCGCGATATAAATAAATGCAAATGTCGATTTAAATATTTCATCAATAATGCAGTGATTTTGAAATATCACCCCATTTTCCTTTCCGTATGCTTTGCTTATAATTATAGTGAGTCTGATTCAGTTGCACAAAAGAGTGAGTCTGCCAGCGACAACCGAGAACTGCACTGCTGTCACCGACCACCTTCATTTTCACGAAGAATTGCTTTTCCTTCAGATTAAGAACATTGGGTCAGTGCGCGGCGTAGCAGGAGCGATCCGGCACGAGATCGACCGACAGCAGACGATCCTAAACAGCGGAGGACGCATCATTAACGAGACCCGCGCCTGGGACGCGACCGCTAGAGTCACCATACCTATGAGGGACAAGGAGGTCGTACAGGATTATAGGTAAGACATTGTGACGGAATATTTCTAGTTAAGTCTCTCTGTGTATCATTGTGATATTCTACAGTTTGATTAGGTTGGTAGGTGACGTAAATGCTTAAAACAATATTGAAATCCGAAACGTTAAGTGGTTTAACGCAAAGTAATTTCCATAATTTAATTAGTACTTATGTGTAAATTAAAAAGCCGGAACTAAATCGTTTTTTTAGGTTAATGAACGTAAACGATACTAATGGTAATTTTCTTTGTCCAGGTACATGCCCGAACCGAATTTGCCTCCGCTACGCGTGAACTTACATACCAACACAGATCACAAGAACGTTTTAAGCGTACCTCTTATACAGGACAAAATACCAGAGCTTCCAGAGCAATCGAGGAAAAGACTAATTGAACAGTTCCAACTACGTGCAGAAACAGCGATTCAATTGGTCAATGAGCCAACCCTATTGGAATATTTCGAACATTTAACATCAGACAAAACCAGAAACCCAACTAAAGTCGCCAATTTTCTAATAAATGATCTATTAACTGTACTTAATAAGAGAAAGTTAGACGCAGATGACTGTCCCATTACTGTTAAGCAACTAAAAGAACTGACTGATATGCTTTTGAGTAAAGTCATTAATTTAGAAATTTGTAGAAATGTACTTGATGAACTGATTGAGTTATCCGATAGTGATGTATCACCATTAAGAGTGGTAGAAGAAAAAGGTTTGAAATTGATAAAAAATGAAGCAGAACTAACAAAATTATGTATTGGCGTCTTAGAGAATAATCCTAAGTTGGTGAATCAGTATAGAAATGGTAAAAGCAAAGTATTTAAAGCACTTTTAGGAATATTGTCTAAGAACAACAATAAAATTGATATGTCTGTAGCATCTAAGATTATGGAAGGGTTATTGAAAAAGTGATAATAAACTAAAAATCTATATTAATCTTTTATTTCTAATATTGTATGAAATGCCATTAAACTAACCTTGGAATTTGTGTTGGAATCTCTAGCAATAATACTTAACACTACTGCATGCTGGTGATGACTTATTTTGAATATATCGTCCGAGACCATTTTGCGATTGCTGGAAATCGTAAAATGGTCTCGGACGATCTGCGTAAAGCGTTCGATTGCATTCACCGTCTCCTAAGTGCTCGTAAAGTTTGCAATTGGCTTGGATCCTATTGCTAGCATTCTATAATTATATAATATAGATGTTAATTATACAAGTTCCTTTTGATGTCCCATGATTCTTAAGGGGTGAGTAAAAATAATATAAAAACACGTAGAACAAGTGCTCCAAACATACATAGTTTCGAAGATAACATCCATCATAATTAACATAAGTTTAATTGAAAGTACGAGTAAATCATTTTTATCCAAACCAATCATTCATTTTAAAGCTAAGAAAATGCGACGTTGTCATATTTCACGTAAGGACGTTTTACATAAATAATCGTGACTGTCGAATTATTTTGTATGAAAAATGAAAACGAAACGATAATTATGCCGTTGATTCTTTGACATGGTCTCATTAATACCATAGAGTCATGGGTCAAGAGGAACGCGTTGTATAGATATGAGGTCTTTTCAGTAGTTTTGGGCTGCTTCAAGGCTCAAGTTTCGGACCGTGCTGGAACACGTTTTTGAACTACACTAGACACTGGGCGACTGGCGTATCACTTGTTGATAGCATTTAAAGTGGATTATGATTAGCGAGCCTTTTGCTTATTGTGACTTTTATAAGCTCACACTCACACTAAGAGTATAAGCTAGGTAATGGGCAAAAAAATATGTAGCAATCGTTTCTCGTTCCAAGCTATATTTGCTAACGATCCAATGCAGGCGGCAAGGCTACCGCTACGGTACAAGCATAGGTTGCAGACCTTCCAAGACCCGCTGACTTCCAAGAGAGCAACGAAACAGAAAATTAAAGAAAGAAAATACCTAGGTACATTTAAGTCAGACTAAAATAAAAAAATATATAATCATTTGTGTCCCATTACTCCTCATTAGTTGTGGCTGGATAAGTTTTATTACGTGCTACATTCTACATTGTCAGTTTATTCTGTGGTGGCAGGACATTAGCATCCCGTAGACATAGACGTTTTGTATAGGTGACTCTTGCGGTATGAGCCCGGACAAGGATAAATCGCGGTCTAACGGTCTGATTGGTAGGTATGGTCCAAGGCGCGGACTGTTCAGTGGGCAGTTGAATTTGTTATCCGAAAGTCACAGTTGTTATCCCATTACCTAGAACGAGAAACAAGCATGAATACATGAATCTCGATTGGAACCTGACTAGCACCCTGAATATTCAAACTGTAAGGCATTCTTAATAATGTGTGATGGAGACGAGCCGAATCTTAAAACGCAACTCCATTTGAAGTCTCATCTTAAAATTGAGTTGCGTTTTAAAATGCGGCTATTAATCTTTCTACTAGAAAATCTAGTTTTGCCTACTTGTTTTTCTGCTTGAGCATTATTCTGAATTACGGGTCTTGTTCTCGCTTTGTTTGCTACATGCTTTGTACCGTGCCGCTTTAAATTTTTCGTTGCGCCACTTTCTCGAATCGACACTGTCGCCTGTGTCTAGTATGCTACAGTTAGGTAGGTACATTTTGCAGTTGCCAAGCCGCCTTACCTACTGAGTCATCTACTTTCAGGTGCTAGTCGTTCGGTTCGACTTTTATTACCGTACTGGGTAAGCTTTCGGAACCGAGTCCTTTCATATACCACTTATAAGCATTCTAGAAGTCTGCAAATGCCTAGTAGTTTGTAGTTTTGAAAAATTCGCCGCCCCTTATTAAGGAATTAATAAAACTTTCTTATAATTCTTGTCAAGCAACTCTTGAACGGACTTACATTAACAAGACAATGTAAGTACCTAATTATAGATCACTGGTTTTACTATAAAGAACCCATGAAGCGAGTTCGAAAAAGTTAGCACCTCGGAGGTGGTTAGGTTTTTTTTATGATCACATACAGAAATTGAAATCTCATTTTTGTGAAAGATACAAAAAATAAAATTTAATTTTGTCGACTTCTGAAGAAAAGTTTAAATAATTAGAGAACGTAGGCTATAAGAGCGAGCGAAGCGAGTACGAAATTTTTTGCAACCCGCCTCGGATAGGTTGGATTTTCTTTTGACCGATCGTAGTAGGTATGAATGGTCCTATTGGCCTTGGCTAAATATTTTTTAAGAGAGCTGCATTTTTGGAGTGACATTTTGTCACCCTCAAATAGTGCCGCCCGTAGCGGGTCGCCCCCAACACTCGTTGCTATCCCACTGTCCGAAGCTCAGGACCTTCTGCTTAAGACCATGGTTGATTTGTTTACACGTTGTGGTCATTGCTGTAGGTACCTGTTAGATAATTGATACGTGAAATATTTCACTGTGTGACTTTGAAACGACAACATCCACAATTTATTTACATACCTACAACACTTGGTATGCTGCTCAGCTGAAGGTTGTTTGTTGACGCGCGCCCCGAATACGACACAAAGCAGTCAACACAGGGATGCGAAATTCAGATTGTAAATATTCCGTTTTTTTTGTAATTTGGGACTACACTTGATTTAATCTCTGATTCTAGGAACACAAATTGTAAAGGACACTGTTAGGTAAAAGGTACCATTCCGTAGGCGACCCCAGGTGGCAACTGCAGGCGACGTGTCTCCGCGAGACGACTGGTGTATATGAATTTCTATTAAATACCTTCCGTAGCTAGCGACACGTTGCCGTCGCCTTCATAGAAATACACAAGAATATATTATAGAAACCAGTCGTCTCGCGGCGACACATCTGCGTCGCCTGCAGTTGCCGCCTGCGGTCAGCTACAGGATTGTACCTTTTAGGTACATATATTTTATGTATTTTTACGCGAGTCGATTATATCTAAAGTTCGTGTAGGTACTGAGCTGTCATCTCAATGGACAATCAAACCCTGTTATCAATACTACTGTTTAGAAGCTCATCATGCATGGTTTATTTTGAAGGGTATGTTCCTAGGTACCGGTACCCATAGCTCTCGGCCCTAAACTTGATCATCTTATAAACGGCGTAGAACATACTACGATGGCGTACAAAATCTAAAGAGTCTCTTGGCGAATAATTGAAGAACTGTCTGACTGATTGCTAACAAATTAGTAACCGAGGTCGGCTTCATAGGCCAGGAACAGTCACGCATCATTCAAAACAAAAATAAAATAAAAATGTAGGTAAGTGCGTATGTCTGACAACCCTAATTATATTGTTGAAAACATAAATCTATCCAATAATTAGGCAGAAAGCACGCAGAGTTGCGAAACATCGGCTCCGCCTCCATTGTCTCCATCCAGTCATTGGGTCGACCAACCGTCTCATTGAGTTCAGAGCAATCAACGACTTCGATCAATCACAATGTGGACGCAAACCATTACTTTTTCTGCTATTGTGACAATTGTTCTGGGAAACCCAAAACTGCCTGGTATAAAACGAGAAATGAGTGAAGGAGTTCAGAGCAAGGGGTATAAGATCGTTTACGGCGACGAAGATTTAACTATTATCAATCAAGTGGTCTCTGATGTTGAGAAAGATAACGTGTTGAAGAAAAAAGTTAACTTAAACGAAGCCATAAAGCCACTGCCACCCACAGATGTGAAGTGCTTGATGTCTGTCGATAGATATTGTTCCAAAGAGATGGGAGCTATGAAAAGTGAGTAAAATGCACATGATTTATATTTATTAGAGCCGTGCTGTGAATCCGTGATTAATTTACAATACGAAGTCGTTTACAGTAGGTATACTGTTGTTTATATAAGTACCTTTATCGCTGATAATGCCAATCTTTTCAAGTGGGAAGCAAACTAATATCTGTTCTTTGATTGGGATAGACTATAACAATTTGTTCTAATTTGACCCACAGGCGTTTTAATCCAAGCAATTAAAGAGGACTGCGTGAAATGTTCAATGAAGCAGAAAGACGAGGCTGGTAAAGTGATCGCATCAATGATGGCGCATGACCCAGTCGCGTGGAAGCTCTTCCTCACCAGGTACGACGGCCTCGATAGGGTTCAGAGGATACTTGGATAGACGACCAATAGATCATTTTCGTTGTTATTTGAACTCGGTTAGTAACCTAGTCAATGTGCAAGTCGTAGTAAGTTAACTCATGTACCTAGTTAACAAAAATGTTGTTCTTGTAATTGTTTGTTATGTGTATAATATTAAGGTATTTGACTGTGACTCTTTTCTAAAATGATTAAATACTAGCTGACCCGACAGACTTTGTCCTGTCTCTATGTTTACATCGCCCATTCTGTCAATCGCGCCAACTGTCAAACGACTGACAGTAATGTCAAAAGCGCTAAGGTTACATTTGAAAAGTTAATTATGGTCGTTAAGATTTCTTATATTTTCTAATTTTCCGCGCAACTATCTTAATTTTTTCTTTCATAAGAACCTTCTCCTGAAAATAACAAATACAAAAAATAAAGAATTAGCGAAATCGGTCCAGCCGTTCACGCGTGATGCCGAGACCAAGGGAAATAGGGATTATTTTTTTATATATAGATGATTAACGTCTTGACCTATTCTCGTTAAATTTTTGTCAATGGCTCTTCTTATTACAAGCAAGAAATTACTACAACTTTCACGATGATTTCATGACCTATGGGTTTTTATATTACAAATGATAGAATCTGATATTGTTATAGATCTGCACTTCAAATAAAGCCAAGAGAAAAGCCTAAAAAACGAGAAGAGGTTAAATTGAGAGATATAGGTGAGCCAGAAGAAGTAATACGATCATCGAAAAATAGATTCTTAATGCCCGGTGCCCGAGTTATAGTTAAAAGATGTATTTCTGAAAAGATACCATAGTCTAATGATATTGTACGTATCTCATACTCTATTGATTTGTGTAGGCAATAGGATTTTGCTATGTGAATAAACAATTGAAAGAAAACCGATTTTTATTGTGATCACGTATTGACTAACGGCTGCTGAGATCCATCAATCTTCGAGACTGGCACGGTTATACGGTGTCCCACGGATATGCCACATGGAGGGAAAGTACCTTGAATATTGTAGATGGAACATTTTAATGAAAGAAGACATTATTTGAATAAAAAAAAAAACAATTTAAACTGCATATTTAAATAATTACATGGTTGAATCGGGAATCGAACCCGTTACACGAGAAAAATAATGATTCTGTAGCTTTATCATACCGATCGAAAGGCTTCATCATAAGGATTATTTTTTTGCTAAATAACATAGTGTCACAAATAAAAGGAAGACCATGAATTTTAACATTCCCTGCATGTGGCTGATCCGTGGGACACCCTGTATAGCTATAACACCTCCCCATGTGCCGGAGCATGACAGATGTTGAACCGATGACCTTTGTTCTTAAACAAAAATCTATGTCAGTTGTTTAGGATACCCCTAAAGCAGGGTTTCTTAAAGTGGGGTCCACGGACCCCTGGGGGTTCCGCAGTAAATCACTTAACTCTTAACCTTTTAACTAGGAAATAGTGTAATAATCTCATCTAGGTTAACCCAAGAACTCATCGCGACGACAACGTATCGTCACATAACATGAGTATCGTCACAGAAAAAGACAACTTCTAGCGCAGGGTTTCTTCATTTCTTCGGTTATGATGTCGATAAAATCAAAAAGTCGTAATCGTTTGAACGTCACAGATGATATGCGGCTTGTTTTGTCGAAGACAACCCCACAATTTAACGTTCTAATCGAGGCCAAACAGCAACATCCTTCTCATTAGCTTATATAGCTTGCCTGCCTAGCCTCATTAAGTAGGTAATAGTTTTGAAAATATCAACCAATAAAATTTATTGGTTTTCAATATAAACATGGCATGTTTTCTTTACTTAAAATATTCTTTGACAAGGGTCCGTGGAATTGTTTAAATTGTGAAAGTCGTCCGTGACTGTAAACAGTCTAAGATATCCTGTCCTAAAGTCTGACAAATATTGTCGCTTTAGAATATCGATATTGCCCAGAAGAATATCGATATTGCCCAGAAGAATATCGATATTGCTCAGAAGAATATCGATATTGCCCAGAAGAATATCGATATTGCCCAGAAGAATATATATATTGAAGAGGATGTCAATAGGTATTGGCATCCTTCTCCAAGTGGGTTATGAAATTCGACCGGACAGTTGAACTCATCATACAAAGTTTACGGAACGCCAACCTAGTTGAGAAAAGGTTGCAGGATGATGTAATATGGGAAAGACTACAGAAAAACAAAGGTTGCTCTAAGTTTTTAGTATTAACGGCTTCCTTAAAAATATTGTATGTATTTCATCTAATCCATAGTGATACTGGTAATTGGTATGTTGTTATATCTCTCGTATATAGGTACGTTAACCCATTCTTTGAAGCATTCTTTGTATCTTCATTCATCAGACTTTGTTACGTTAGTTTCTTTATTGTCTTCAGTTGGCTTACTTGATAGATATTTCATTTTATAGCTTCCATCGGAATTGTACCTGAAAAATGTACTTGTTTAGTCACCATTATAACTAAGGGGTACCTAAAATCTACACAATAAAGCCAGGATGCGCCGGACGCAGGAGGAGACGCCCCTTACCGTAGGCGTGGGCTTGTGGACGGGGAGTAATGGGTAGCTCGCCGTCCGATAAAGACCAGGCCCGGGTCGACGGCGCGTTATGTTCCACGCGCGCCTCAAAGAGATGTCAGCAGAATTGACGGGGTCCGTTAGGGCCGATGCCTACCGGGGGTGCGAAGAAAACCGAAAGGGAGATCGTGGCTCTCGGCAACAGGGCAACCGAAGGAACACGGGTGGGTTTTAGTCAGTAAGAGTCTTGACACGCCCTCCCGCTCCGCCCAGAGCGGGAGAAGTTATTTGATAATTCCCACCAAAAAAAAAAGGATGCGCCGGACGTTCAAAAATGTCCAAATGATTACTTACCACCTTACAAACCAACTTATTATAGTTTTATCACGATGGTGAAGGACCTAATTTTACCGTTGGATAATCCTCATGGGTACCCTCCGTCTGGGGCAAAACGGAGGGTTATGTCGGACTCCTACCGACTAAACCCCATTGTTCCTTCTACTACTATGAGTCAGGGCCCGGGAAATACTTGTGCATTCGCCGCACCCCCGGCTGGTATCAGCCGGCCATGCCTGGCTGGCCTGGCATCATCAAGTGTGACCGATTCCACGACCGCACGTCCTACCGTATGGTGATGGAAGTACTATATAATTGTGTAAATACCCAAAGTATCCATAATTTGCAAATGTCTTACTTTTCCTCTAGTTTGACCCAGTCATCAGGTCTGTGATCAATGAGATAGTGCATCACTCGGTCAGAACCATCGCGTTGTCGGTCAGTACACTTTCTACACTCATTCTCTATGGCATCGGGAATATTCTCTGTAATAGTATGTACAATGAAAAGAAAAAAAAATACAATAGACGTTGATATATTTATTAGTAACCTGTTCCACTTAAGTATTCCTAAAGAGCCATAAAAATCCTGTAAGAAATCGACATGTATTTCACGTCTCAACGAGGCATCCTCAGGATGACGATTGACTTGTCGCGAACCCAAACACGGCGTGTTGCCACACCGAGCGCTGGTCGCAGAGACCAGCGCTCGATGTGGCAAGGTGGCGGTGTGTAGATATTATACTTACACATATAAACCTTCCGGAATAAATTCTCTAAGTGATGAAAACCGCATTTAACTCCGTTGCGTAATTTAGAAGAATAATGCGGTCACACAGATAGATATAGACTGAAAAGGCGCTTGAATTCTAAGCGCCTTGTCAATTAATGAATACTCAAAGCCGTAGAGCTATGTATTGTATTTGCTGATTGTTGTACCGGTACTGATTGAATCATATACTCCGGATAGACAACATATTTCTTTTCACTTTCAGCTCCCCGTTACCTGTAAGTGTTGAAGTCACTTACTTTTCAACTCCTTGCCATCCGCCGTGCAGGGTCCAAGGTCCATCAGACATTTGACATAACCGGTTAGCAGACGTTCATTGTTCAGGATCTCGTCTAGATCAATGCCATCGTACTTGGTTGTGTACGTCGACGTCTCAGTCGCTTTACTCTGAATTGTCAAGTATATTATCAGGATCATAGCGAATGTTGAATACATCATCATTCCTGAAATAATAAAAATCTTTATTTTTTGTGTCTTGTTTTATTTCATTATCTTCGTTTTCTATATTTTAACACATAACATCACGTTCACCACGCTTGTAATTCCCGAAGGGTTCGGCAGAGGTGCACCTACACAGTACTCCCACAATTCATCAGTTATGTTTAAGTCCCATGTAATACAGGGCTAGCCTATATTGCCATCAACCGGGCACAAATGCAGACTCAGAAAAATTAGAAATTTCCCAATAGCACTTAGCGACTTCGGAAAGAACCTGGGATATTTTAAGTACGAAGATATGTATTACGTTTAAGACCATATTGTATGACATAAACTAACTACAAAGTTAGAAAATGACTACTTTATGGCATTTAACCATACCTATTATTAGGTGTAATTTAGGGCAATTGGGAATCTTCAAAGATAAATTCTTAAATGCCTACTTTAAAGTCTTTGCAATACAGCTTTGCTCGTCGTTGTTTATTTTTGGCTTGAGCGACTGAAGTTATAAAGGTATTATGTCTCTCATATTTCCAATAGGCGCGTTAGCTGTCTCATAGACAGAATCGTAAGCTTTATGCCACCATCACTGGTACCTACCACCAATTATTACTGGTAAAACACTATGTGGTATGTAGGTATAAGATTCTAAAATACAGGGTGTCAAGGACATCGACGCACAACCTATTACCATGGATTCAGTACATGATTCTGGAACCGCTGCGTTGAAATTTTCGTCGGTTATTTAAAAAAAAAATGCTCTTACAAACATTTTGATCGCGTAGGTATGAATAATATAATTTTTATTTCTGACAACGTTTAGTTTTACAGTCCATATTAGTACAATTATTTAGGAATAATAAAGCACTACTTAATACTATATAGTTTGCAATTACATTACATTACAGACTAAGTTTATATAACAAATGAGATCAATTTTTTTCGTGAACGGATACGTTAACACTAAATAAATAATTAAACTAAACAATGAAATCAAGGCTTAAGGCACTATTAACTTATTGTATTGCTCTTTTGTAGGAAACAGCTGTTTCTTTTTTAAATAACCGACAAAAAATTCAATGCAGGTGGTCCAGAATCATGTACTGAATCCATGGTAACAGGTTGCGCGTCAATGTCCCTGACACCCAGTATATCAATAGTTGATATACTGGGTGTCAGGGACATTGACAAAGTAGTTCAAATTTTTACTTACCAACAATAGATGAAGAAGAGGCACCTTCGTTCGCTGGACCGTCAATGCTTTGTGATAATAGGAAGTCATTCTTTTATAGTCTATAGAAAATAACTTAACGAGGGTAAATCAGGCGTTGTTATCTCAAATCATTGGCATACTTCGCTTAATAATCTAAACAACATGTTGTTAGTTATTGATGCTGGTTACCTTCTAGTTTCAGGAATTGGTTTTATGGTTCAGTGCCCACGCTAATGGCCGCTCGCGCTGGACAGTTGACGAGGTCTGCAGCTTCAAAGAACAATTGTGTATTACAATAGTGTTTTAATTACCTACGAGTATTCTTGTCTTGCATTATAAATTTTATTTTTGAAAAAATATGAGTCTTTGGTTTAGTTGGAAAACCTTATTTATTATTATTAGCCTATATTTTCCTATCCTATTATCAAATATTATATTTTTATTCACTGACAGAAGGGGACTTAAAATTTTTGATCTCATAATATTGGATTTCAATTCATTGCCGTACAGATATTACTAAGTTTTAATCAAGGTTTTGATATTCTGTCAAAACCTTACTTAAACTTAGCAACAGGTAAGTACCTCACAAGAGACCACTCTGGCTATTCGAGAATAGTCGTATCGTGAGATTGAATTTTAAATCGAGAAATCGGCCATGTGCGAGTCGTACTTGCACACAAAGGGTTCCGTACCGTATTAAGATCAAGTAAAATGCCGAAAAAAAAAAGCCAAAGCCGTTCTCATCGGCGTCGAGTCGACGATGAAGTATTTGGGACTAGTTTCTCGATAGCCGGTGGAACTTCGTGGAGCATTTCCGACGTTTGAGCGGACAGGGGCTGCCTTGAAGCGGCTTCTGCCCAATCTTGGGGGTCCAAACGCTTCCTGCCGGAGGCTCTACGCGGGGGTCGTGCGGTCCATGGCTGTTTACGAGGCACCAGTGTGGGCGTGTTCATTGAGGCTGCGACCAGCCCGGTTGAACGCGCCCAAGAGGGTCATGGCCATCCAGCTGGCCCGAGGATACCGCACGGTCTTCTGGGTGGCGGCGAGCCTCCTTGCTGGATTACCGCCATGGGATCTGGAGGCAAAAGTCCTCGCGCACATCTCGGAGTGGCACGAGGAGGTGAAACGCCAGGGCTTAACTCCGCTGCCGTGAGAAATCACGACACAGCGGACAGAGCTCTGACAGGATCTCAAATCATCATTGAGAGGGCGATTGTCGCAACCCAGTGCTGGGCACGCCACAATTGCGGCGATAAGTCCCTCTTTGAGGATTGGCTAGAGTGGCACCACAGCGTTCTCACCTTCCGCTTGACGGAGGTCCTCACCGGACATGGTTGCTTCGGGAGCTTCATGTTCCGGATAAGGCGGGGGAAACGCCCGGGTGTCACTGTTGTGTGGATCGCCCGGAGGACACGGTGGAGCATCGCCGTGTCCTCGTGGAGGTGATCGGTGGCGGTGATCTTTCGCGTCCGGCCCTAGTTCAGGCCATGGTATGGAAGGCATGGGAGGCCGTCACTTCCTTCTGCGAAGCAGCAATGCTCGCGAAGGAGGAAGCGGAACGCGTGAGGGAGAGGCAAATTTCGCGTGTCCTTAACCGCAGCAGGAGACGCCCTGGGCGTCGGGAGTCGCAGGCCGAATTCCAGCCACCGTAGGTGCGGGCTTGCGGACGGCGAGCAATGGGTACCTCGCCGTCCGATAAAGGTCAAGCCCGGGTCGATGGCGCGTTGTGTTCCGCGCGCGCCTCAAAGAGATGTCAGCACAATTGTAGGGGTCCGATAGGACTAATGCCTGCCGGGGTTGCGGTCTTATCCGAAATGGTTACCGTGGCCCCTGGCAACATACAAGCAACTGAAGGAACACGAGTGGCTTTTAGTCAGTAAAAGTCTGACACGCCCTCTCGTTTCGCCCAGAGCGGGAGAAGTTATTTAATATTATCCCACCCAAAAAAAAGGGACGAACTGATAGCTGAGGGTTAGTAGGCAACCTTTGGGTACGGAACCCAAAAAAGCAAGTGTGATGATCTGTAGGTACTCCTTATGACTGTGCTCTGCTCAGATCTGTCTTGTGGAGTGGAACAGGCTGGTATTATTACAAATTATTTCTACATAATTACCTATACAAAAACTATAGAACAAGTTCGGAAAACTGACCAGTTTTTTGTGTATTTTTTATACAGTTTGTCAACTTAATCCATTAGTGGATCAAACCAGTTGCGGTTTTATATAAGCTTTTATAATAACAGCATCAAGTCTACTTATTTTTAATATATCGGCAGACATTTCGCCTGCAGTTATGTTTAACTCTCATATAATAGGGGGCTAGCCTATTGCCATAACACAAGCACAAATTCAGACCCCGGTGTGCTTCTGAGAATAAGTGAAAGAAAACAAAACAATAGTTTCAATTTCAAAGTATAGTTTCCAATAGTACATTACTTCAGAGGGAAGAAAGTGACAGTTCCATACCGAGATTATGGCATTTGCGCCACGAGCTTGCGAGGGGCGCAAACCATTTGAGGTATGGAACTGTACTTTATCCTGAGGGATGTATAGTGCTTTTTATTACACCTACGAGGAAAATTATGGACATAAATGCATAGAAATGTTTATATTTAGTTAAAAGTACAATTATTAAAAGTGCAGCTATTATAAGATGTTACATTTTGTCCGGGTATCTTGATACTTTGAGACATGTTTACATCTTGAGTTAGTTGAAGGCTTGAAGAAGTCACTTCTTCCGTGATTCCGCGCGTTTTATATACAAAAATAATTTCGTTTTTAATTTTCTGTATGCACCAAGGAGGTTGGTAACTGGTAAAAAAAAAAAACTGTATGTGGCCAGTAACAATTTACTTGAAATTTAATTAGTAGACAGTTAAAGTCTCTTGGCAGTATGACTGCTGACAAATTAAAAAAAAAGAAAAACCGGGTATGTAATGGAATTTCATACATACTTCCCACCCTTGGGTCGGAAGGATTTTCATACAAACTTCCATACCTTGGGATGAAAGGATTTGAAGGGCGGGATAAAGGCGTTTCTTCCCTCTAATTGGTATAATTAGTATGTATTTTCAGAGCAGGTGTGATAAAAAAAGTTTTTACGGTTTCAAGTTTTTTTTTCTTTCCCTCTTTTGAGACTTCAGATAACCCTACTATGTAACGCATCGTCACCTGCTTAATTTTTCCTCGAGTTCGATGATCTTTTCGTCGGTCCGGAGTGTACGCGTGTTGTATGTTGCCAGGTCCAGTTTCCGGTGATTATGGTAGTCGGATCTCTTCCGGGGATTCTTCGCACCTTTTGCCTCACCGTGGTCTTGACCGCTACCATAGCCAAGGGCATGTGGGCCGCCGGGCACTAGGGGCCATTTATTTTTGGTGCTTGTTATATTTTGTCGGGGGGGGCCATATGTCATAATCGCCACGCTTGGCAGGCGGGTTGGTGATCGCAGTATGGTGTTAAAAATGCATAGAGAACGCTGCTGCCCATTCTCTAGTAAGTCCCTTAGTAGCCTTTTACAACACCCATGGGAAGAAATAGGGTAGTGCTATTCTTTAAGTCCGGCATCACACGGACGAAAAACGGGTCTATTCTATCCAAAAAAATAGCTACTACAGAAAAGTGACGGGTCATTAAGTGCGGTAGTTCTATTGTCCAACCCAGCAAGTTATTCGGAACACCATAGATTGTTTTCGAACCACGCAAACTCTAGTGAATAATACGCATCCACAAAGACGACAAACAATGCGCACAGAAGAATTAAGTTATTGTTACTGTGGTGCGTAGTGTTCAGGAGAACCATAATGAGTCGATTCGCCATCGTGCACAGCAATTGGAGCAGCACAGGAACTATAATTGTTGACTTCTTCGTTCCTCAGTTGAATGGCATTGATATGACAGAGTTTTGGTTTCAACAAGATGCCGCAACAAGCCACACGGCGGACAACACCGTCAATTTATTGCGGGACACATTTGGCGAGCGCATAGTGTCGCGAAATGGACCTCCACGATCGTGTGATCTCACACCGTTAGATTAGTTTCTTTGGGGATAAGTGAAGTCACTGGTCTATACCGATAAACCACAGACGTTGGAACAATATACGGCCCCAGTTGCTCGATAAAGTTATCGAAAATTGGATTTCACGATTGCACTTAATTCGAGCTAGCCCGCTAATGGCTTAATATTATCCATTAACTAAAGCTAATAGCATAGATATTAATATTATTTTCACTCGTTTTATTTCATTTTGAATTTGTATACCTCAAAAAAAAACACCCTTTAACTTTATTAAGGTACTTACAGGTAATTACTACCTGCGCATAGAGAATCTTTGTGTCTATACTAACATCGATAGGCACTTTACTTTTAAAACCTCGAAAAATTTGAGTATTCTCTGTGATGGATAAAACAGAAAAGTAATAATAACTACATTTATATCTGTAATCCACATGGTTTATATAATACAGAGTATTCTATTCTATTGGCATTATATACACAGAATTATCATTTTTTTTTTTTTTTTATCAAATTATATTTGTTACAGCTGTAGTGGCAATCATGTCATTCGGTAAAAATAGGTCCTTATTTTTTTTATATTTTATATAGATTATTTTCTTTTCGATTTTGTGAATGTGAGAACGTTGTAGGCTGTAGACTGACTTGTGGACCATTTTCTATTTTACTTAGTACCTGGTACTTGTTGATAGGCCTACACTGTCCTCTCATACCTACATATTAATACTGTAATTTGAAAACATTGTAGAAACCATTTATTTTTAAAAGAGTAACCGTGGAGTTTCTTGCCGGCTCTTCTCCATAGGAAGCGACCAATTGGAACCGTGCACCTAGCTTCTGACGTTTCATAAGTGCCCTTATAGGTTTATGTGAAATAAAATATTTTGAATTTTGAATTAATTTTTTAATGTTTTATTTTAAGTATATTAAAAAAATAATATTCAAGCCTTGAAAAGTGTAGAAAAAAAGGAGCAAGAAGTACCTATAACCTTGGCAATATTTGTTAGGTATCTACCTAAACGTCATTAAAAATATTGAAGTACCTAATTGTGGTGATGTATTTATTGAAATTGGAATAATCGTTACATTATCCGTTTAGAATAATGACGCGATAATCATAGAAAAAAAAAAAAAAAAAAAAAAAAAAAAAAAAAAAAAAAGTGAAAAATAACTTTAATTTCTGAAAGTCGGTGGCAAACATCGAAAAGACGACCCCAAAGATGCAAACTTTCGAAATTAAAGTTATACTTTAGCATATGTACTACATTTTACTGTTTGTTATTTTTCTTGGAATTCCTCGTTGGTCTAGTGGTCGCAAGCGCTACAGGCTATGAGGTCCTGGGTTTGATTTCTAGGTCAAGAAAATTGTCATTGGGAAAGACCCAATGACACTTTTCAATCAGGAATCTCTCAGTAGCAGCCCGGAAAATTATTTTGTGCTCGGTTGATGGCACTAGCTTCGTCCTCTGTTACATGGGAATTAGAATTACTGCCGAAATGTACCCTATACTACATACATATAGGTACAGCTTTGCTTCTTCTATATCGTGATAAAACTATAATAGGTGGTAAGTAACCATTTGGACATTTATGAACGTCCGGCGCAACCTTTTTTTTTGGGTGGGAAATTATCAAATAACTTCTCTCGCTCTGGGCGGAGCGGGAGGGCGTGTCAGACTCTTACTGACTAAAACCCACCCGTGTTCCTTCGGTTGCCCTGTTGCCGGGGGCCACGATCTCCCTTTCGGTTTTCTTCGCACCCCCGGCAGGAGGTACAGCCTTGCTGAAAGGTTAGCCCTTCGGGGATTACAGGCCTTGTTATAAAAATATTAAAATGAAAACCTTTATTCGTTTGTATTTCTTGTTTTTCTTTCAATCTGTAAATGCCGAAAACAATTGAAGTATTGTACATCCTTTCCTATACTATTAAACGAGCAATATTTGATATACTATTAAACGATAATTAAAAAAAAAAAAAAATTGTACCTACTCATGTTCTCGAAATCGGCTCTAACGATTTCGATAAAAGTTACAATATAGGGGTTTACGGGGGCGAAAAATCGATCTAGCTAGGTCTCATGTCTGGGAAAATTTGTGTTCTCCGTATTTTCACCCAAGCAGAGCTCGACTGCCGAAAGTTTAGAACAAGATAATGAATTATTGACATTGAAGATGGTGACATTATTGACATTTTTTTGGAATAATGATTATGCCAGCATGGAATTAGTAAGAACCTACTATAATGGCAGTGTGGAATTAGTACTAACTATGCTATACTATTAAATAAACATTCTCTATTTTCAACAGAGCAGAGCTCGGTCGCACAGGTACTTTAAACTAAAATATTCCTAATGATCAGAGTAATAAAGAGTCCATAATTGTGCATAAAAACAGTACTTCCTTAACCTCGGTTTAGCTAGAATAATGCAAATCAAGTGATAAACTGCGGTTTTCCTGATCTTGATAGTTATAGTACAAGGGCACTCTGTATCGCAGAGGTAACTTAGACATGCGACACAATACGTTACATAGTTATGACGTGCATCATTATAATCCGTAGGATTAGAAATGTTTATTATCTGTATTGTCGTGAAAGACGCTTAACAATTTGTCACATTTATTTTCCGAAAAATATTCGTTCGAGAAACTGGCCCTATAAACGTTTGATAGCAAATTGTTATAGAATTTTCGTCCCTAATAGGATGACAGTGGCATAGAATCAGATTCCGTTATAATATTTTTTTAATATAAAATCTTAGTTCGTTTTGTTTTTATTATAATCGTATATTCCATCTTACATTCATTGGCTTCCACTATTCACCATTATCATCTGCCTTTTCCCAACTATGTTGGAGTACCATTAATACTTAAGTTTAATACAGTTTTTCTTATCTATACTTATTACTAAATATAATAAAAATATAATATACTTAATTGATTCAGTCGTGACCTTGCGGAAATCCATTATAAAATACAATAGAAGTGGATATATTTAGTATTCTGTTCCGCTTAGCTATTTCTAAAGGGTCTTAAAAATAAACCCTGAAAGAAATGGACACGTGTTTCACCTCTCAACAAGGCATCTTCAGGATGACGATTGACTTGTCGCGAACTCGAACACGGCGTGTTGCCACACGTGTCGATTTCGTTCAGGTTTATTTTTAAGACCTTTTAGTAAGGCTAAGCGGAACAGGTTACTAAATATATCCACTTCTATTCTATTTTTTAAATAATATAATATTAATAATATTATAAAGAGGTAACATTTGTTTCTTTGTTTGTAAATTTGTATGTAAGAGGTAATCTCCGGAACTACCAGTCGGATTTGAAAAAAAAATTGTATTGGATAGCTCAATTCTTGAGGAGGGTTACAGACTCGCAGACGAAGTCGCGGGCAGAAGCTAGTTTTTAATAATCATAGGAATCACACAAGCTGTTAACTTTTCTCCATCGTCTGTCAATATCTTGACACAGCATCAGCATCATTTTCAATAATCTTAATTTAGTTATAATGCTTATTGTTACAACAACAAAGAAAAGAAAAATTCAAAAATCTTTTGAACGGGTTTAGACGGTACCTCACAATATGCTCCATATCCCCTCTGGTTGACCGGTCGGTTTTGAAGGCCAGTTTTCTCAAGGTAAATCTTATATCTTTGTAAATACTCATTTGGACTGGTTGTTAACTTGTTTGGGCAGTCCAGGTGGTTATTTCCCTTGTTTAGCGTATCAATTCGTACCCCTAAGTCCATTTTACACGTTGCAAGTTTCTGGAGCGAGTTCAAGAGCAATAGTCGCATGCCGTAAAGCACGTACAATTATTGCCATTCAAGAATTGCGTGCAAGAGTTTACACGCGTGCGATTTCTATAAAATATCATACAATAATTGAATGCAAATTTTGCCATTCAATATTGCATGCGACTACTGCTTACACCAAGGCAATTATTGTAAGGCAATTATTGTAAGGCAATTATTGTAAGGCAATTATTGTAAGGCAATTATTGTAAGGCAATTATTGTAAGGCAATTATTGCAAGGCAATTATTGTAAGGCAATTATTGCAAGGCAATTATTGCATGCAAGTTTTACCTCGTCTAAACAAAGAGTTGCACGTCCTTGTACAATTTATTCAAGTATTGAATGCGATTTTATTGTACGTGCGATTTTATTAGACGTGCTGTATATGCCCACACAAGTTTTTAATGGCAACAAACTTAATTACCCGTATTGTGCATAGATTGTACGTGTTGTTTAGACGGTGCCACTCAATTGTTACTTCAATTTTATAGTATGTCTCACCGTGTAAATGGGGCTTAAGCGTTCACTTATTCATAATTATGGTCGTTTTTCGCTTCGGTAGCTACCTGCTTTAGACGCCCCTGCCTTTAAGACGATCAACATTTTATGACGTAGAACGTAACAATTCATTACGTACCATAAATCCAAAGGGTCATGTAGGGTAAAATTGTAGGTCTTTTATACGGATTCAAGGTTTCTAATAACAGACTTGAAGCCTATTGTGAATGTGCAACTGTTGGCAATGAGAATTGCAGTCTATGTTGAATATGTGGAGAGTTAAGTGCAGGTGATTCGGTGAAATAGGTGAGAGTGAATTAATTAAGAATAAAAATGTTGGGTGGTTAATTTGAGGTGGTAGTGGTAAATTTTGGTCAAAGTTTGATGTGATATTTAAGCAGACCGTTACATATTTCATTTTATTTCTTTAGTCTGAAAATATTGTTCAACAGCATATTCTGAGTGGAAATCAGTTGTCATGTGGTGCATTTTATGCGGAGGAATGAGGAAAATGTCGTGAAGAAAGTTGAGTATGAATGTGAATGGCTATGAGATGGCGGAAGATCAAAGACACGATAGATGGACTGTGTGAAAGACTAATAATTATAGAGTATTGTAGTCTAATTCCTGATGATCTACAAAAGCGATAGAGTTCACTAAAATTCTCAATTTATATTGTATCTCTGTCTTTGAATTGAATTAAATGAATTCCTGCCACTTCAGTAAGTCTTTTCGGTGAGGGCTCCGCGATGTACTGGATCTGCTGGCTCCTGCCAATGTCGTTGCTGTTAAAAGAAAACTGAGCCTAACCCAGGCGGGGTGTTGAAATTGTTGAGCTCGCTTCGCTCGGTCTTGCAATTTTCAGTCTCTCACACTTTTCTCACACTCCAGTCTCTCATACTTTTCTCTCACAATTCTCAAACTTTTCTGCATTAAGTTGACAAGTTGACAAAGTAAATAACTGTGACCGCAATAGATGAAAGATATTCCTGTTTTTAGTCATGTATGAAAAGTGGCGGAAAATGAGAAACGGGGCTTCAGTGAAAATGATCATAATAGAGCTCCTAATCAATTTGAACTCTTTAATTATTTTTTTTAACTTTTCGCAGAAGTTTAAAGTTAAAAAAAAACTGTTTTCGGAACCCAAATAAGCATTACTCTGTTCTCTTGTTTACCCTCTCTGGAATCAGAAATACTTTATTTCTTCTAAAACAAGTTGGCAGCCCTAAAATGTTATGGCTAAAATATTAAAAACATTTTGCAAAAACAAAAAAAAAAAAAAAACTGACTTCCAAAAAATCGGTTTTTTTTATTTGTAAAAAGTTTTTATTTTCCCTTTTTAGTTGCGGTACCTACTTCACATAAATTCCTTTAACACCACTACCTGCTATGTAAATAGCAGTGACAGGAAGTTATTATAACGTCATCCACATAGATAAGTGGGTAACATATTTATTATTGAAGCTCAAAAACTACCCAAGTAAAGTTAATATTATATGGGACCACAGCGAAAGCCTCTTCTTCAAAATTGATTCACAGTTTACGAAATATCGAAGGACATACAAACAAAAAAACATACAAACGAACAAAGAACCTCCTCCTTTTTGGAAGTTGGTTAAAACGGGGTGGCGACCCCAAATCCCAATTTGGGATAAGGAAAAGAGAATGATGATGAGCATGATCTGAGTACGCCGATAGCACCAATGGCCTCAATTATGTAGATATATGATTGCAGAACAATACTGCCTATGAGTAAATCTACTATCGCCCCCTTTTTTCCTCAAATCTTATTTATTCTAATTTAAGTGCAACGGAAACATTTTAATGTTTCGCAAAGCATTATAATATAGTGGTGGAAAAAACTGCTATTATGAGTCACTCATTTGTATTCTTAAGACGAAACGAGAAACAAACGTTATTCACAACATTTATAGGTAAATAATTTAATGACCATTAGTATGCTCTAGATCGCGTGGGGATTTACGAAATTAAATTTAAAAAAACCTTCCGGAATTAAGTATATTTATAGCATTATTTTGTAGGATAAATAACACCTCTGACGCTAGTAAAAACCCAGTTTGTCTTTACCCCACCAGCATAAGCTTAGAGCCTGGTTCGGACTATGTTAGTAATTTTGTCAAGTGGCGAGTAATTTAGTAACTAAACGTTTAGGAACTCACCAAAATTTGTTTGTACCACAGTCGAGCACAGTACAGTAATTTGCAGCCTGTTCTGCAAAGCAATAAAGTCAATAAACTGATCAAGCTATAATATTTATTGTAATGGCTATTTTAGAAGAAGTGGATGAAAGATATTGTGTGACAAGAAAAAAAAATAAACGTATGGGTACGAAAATGGATGAATAGAAGAGCTATTTGCGAGTTTAACCCTGTGTTTTAGTGATTAAAACTATTAACACATTGTCGTTTATTAAGCTTTAGACAACATCTCCTTAATTATCTAACGATGGAATGTCTTAAGCGATCTTCACTTGAGTCAATATGACGTTATTATAACTATTGTGATTTTTTCGGTTCAAAAATAATTGCTTATTACATATTATTATGAGGTTTATCATTCGACATATTATTATAATCCTTCATTTGATTGTTTTTATAATGTGGGGACTTAACATTCCATAAGCAAGCATTCCAACGACATTTTTGCGGCAGCTAATAAACTCGACTCACAGAGTACTTTTTAATATAGGTACTCGACTAATTTCTTAGATTTATTCAACCGATCATCCAGTGAGCGCATGATGGGGGCGCTAATCGCCCCAAAAAACTTTTATACAAAAAAAAAAAAAAAAAAACAACCGACTTCCAAAAAAACACTACAAAGTGAAAAATAACTTAAATTTCGAAGTCGATGTCTTTGGTTTTAGTTATTTGCCACCGACTTCCGAAATTTAAGTTGTTTTTCACTTTGCAGTGTTTTTTTGGAAGTCGGTTGTTTTTTTTGTATAAAAGTTTTTATTTCTCGCTTTTTAGTGGGTAGTTTGTAATTTACCTTAGTTATAACAGCCTAATCTCAACTGCTCATCACCTTTTTACAAAATATTGCTTTTCCCGATACAGGGACGTTAATCTTTGAGGAGTTCTCCTGGTACTTACCATCAGCTCCACTTCTCCATATGCATTGTGACGAACATAAATTGCATTGCAGCCATATTAAAGTAATCGAATCGCAACCCGTGAAATACTTATTATTGAGTAATTCCGGTGGCCATTTGTGGTCTTCATCATCAGTTCCACTTCACCAAATGGTGCTTTCCAAGAAAAATTGCATGAGTTACTATAAAAAAAGAATCATCGAAATCGGTTGGCGCGATATTGAGTTATTCGTCCATTTGTCGCGCACATACTTAATGAAAATTTAAGACTTATATGGTTTTCTCATGGATGCCATTATCAGAACTAGACCAAATTAAAATGGGACCACACGGGAAGTACCAGCTTTCAAATAAAAAAAGAATCATCAAAATTGGTTCACCCAGTCGAAAGTTCTGAGGTAACAAACATAAAAAAATACAGTCGAATTGAGAACCTCCTCCTTTTTTTGAAGTCGGTTAAAAATTGAACAAAATGGGTTGACTCGACTAAATCACTTACTAAACTAAGCGACTAAAAAATGTTTGTTGTTCAGTCATATTTTAGTTAATAAATTACTCGCCACTTGAATAAATTACCAACATAGTCCGACCCAGGCTTAAAAGGGTTGCAGCTGACGTGCTAAAGCAAATGAAATTACATCTAGGATAAAATAAGAAAAAAAGTAAGAATTAAATATAATAATAAAATATATATATATATAATATATATATATTGTTTATTTCTTAATATAATTTATTTTGTATTTCTTATTTTACTATATTGTGCTGCACTTGTTGACGTCATCACGTCAACGCCCGCTGTCGCTGAAAACAGCGGTGGTGAATGTTGAGCGATGGCCGTTTTGCGTGGATGTGACGCATGTTTTCCCACAAATTGTTAATTTAGTGTTTCTGTTATTTTACCATGATTACAGCAAATAAACGTATTTTCTTTCGTACTTTTCTTTTCTTTGTAAATTAAGGTCAAATGCTCCTAATTTTAATGATATTCTTTTTTGTTATACCTTGCTGGAATGGAAAAGGGAAACAGGAGATCGACACGAGATCGTTAAAATAAACTACCTACTTTACTCACTAACATTGATTATGCTGAAACACGTTTCTTGACACTTGATTGTTAATTCAATAGTCGTCGATAATACTCGGTAGTTATATTAGCGCTCGTGTTTTAACACCTTAACACATGACGTCAAGTTAGTAAGGAGAATCGTTTGTTGTTTACCCTGATATCGGTGACCTAGAGGTGGGACTCGAAATGCAGCGACTTTGTATCGATTATGCAACAGATATAGTCGATAATAGAGCCGCCAGTTATCCTAGACCCAATAATATATTTATTGGGTTAAAAGAATTAACATATCAAACTAGTTTCGGAAATTTTCTAGTTTTCGTTAGGTTAACTTTGAAATGTCGTGGGTTTGAAATTAAGATTGGTGTTTTTGTTAATATTTAAAATGCAGTACCAAGAAGAACTTAACTAAAACTTCGTTATGTTGAAAAATGACATCAGTTAAAAATCTTTTTTCCACTAAATTATTTGCTGGGGATGCGTAGGATTGAAAGACCTTAGTAATGAAAAAGTTCGGTCGGGCATAGACAGTCAGCGCCGCCATACTTATAAAATAATAATAATTTAGGGTCAACGACCCGTTAACTTGGCATAACGTATCTTTTCTACGCTACAAAATGTAATGAGTAATCTTGGACGTCGTACGGGTTTTATTTTTAAATTAAGAATGGATTGCCAAACAGGTCCAACGTTTTACTCTGTGGAACGAAATATCGCCGCTTATAGACGAGGACCGCCGTCATGTGATGAGGAAGGAGGAAACGTATGTGATTAAAAGTGATGAATATAAAAGTCGATGGATGGAGTGGGAGAGGAAGGCCAAAGAAAAGATTGATAGACTGTCTGAGGAATTATTTGAAAGAGAAGGGAGTGAATAATAGCGTGACGGTTGATAGGGGAGAGTGGAAAGAGAAATCGTGTGTTGTGGTGCGCCAACCCCACGTAACATGGGACAAGGGTAGGGAGATGATGATAGACATCAGCCGATCTATTCGGCACAAATCTCACCGTGAAATCTTAGAGCGTTTATGCTGAAAGTGGGCAACGTCGCAAATAAATATGAAATATTTCGCTGCAAAACAGCGAATGTTTTAGGAAAATTAATTTGGTAAAATAACTGTATGGAAATATGAAATATGGTTAACTAGTAAATTAAAATATTGATTACTAGCTTCTGCTCGTCCGCCGTCGTCGCGCGTTATTATTAAATTATATTATTAGTATAGAAGTATAGATGAAATGCAATCATTAATATAGTACCACGGAATATTTAGTTTTACTTGTAAAAAAGTACTAGGAAACTTTTCAAATACCTACCCTTTTTACACCTAAAACGGTTACAACATCAAATTCAGTGTATTACAATTAATTATTTTGACGACATGGTTGCCGCAATGGTTATGCGATTGACTGCTGCGCTGCATGTCGCGGGTTCAATTCCCGCACAGAACAAATATTTGTATGACCTACAAGTAGTTGTTTCGGGTCTGGCTGTTTGTGTATGTGAGTTTAAATGTTTGTAAACGCACCCACAATACAGGAGAAATTCCTAGTGTGGGGCAACGTTAAAAAAAAAATGTTCTCTAGTTAGCGATATTTTATATTCTCTTACAGTAATATTGCCAAATAAATCGAAGCAGATAAGTTTTGACAGCTATTTGCGACGTTCCCAACTTTTAGAAGGGACGCTTCATAAGTTATAATAAGTAAGCTATCAATTGTGTCCATCCCTAGCGATACACCTAAGCTTTTACGGTGATTTTTTTACAGAAAAGATCGACTGATAGGCCAAGGGGCTAGAATAAGGTTGGCAAACTGCAAGATAATGTAGTGTTTTTTTTTATGGCATGTTACTGTTTTCTCTAAGTGGTTGTCGGCTGCTGCAGCTTAACCAGACTGTTGAGGTGTTAATACAAGAGTCGGGTTAAATATTACATGTATTCATCAAAACAAAGTTATTTGCTAAGTGTCGTCTACGACAGGGAAGAGCGCTGATACAGATATTTTATATCTACTAACAGACACAGGTGTTCAAATTTGTTCATAGACACAATTGTTATAAAGTGTTATTTACTTAATTTAATCAATCCTCACTTATCATTGATAACCTAGTAGTGACCGTCGGACTGCCAAGTCATAGGTCTCGAGTTCGAACCCAAGGCTTTTCGGATTCATGTGCGTATTGTATAATTATCACTTGCTTAAAAAACAGTGAAGGAAAACATCGTGAGGAAACCGGTATGCCTGAGAGATAATTCTTGATGGCATGTGAAGCCAAGGCCCATGGGTGGCTTAAAAACTCTGACACCAGTACCCTACAAAGATTATGACTAATTTGTTTCATTTTGACAGTTCAACAACATTCAGTGCGTTATTTACGTTGCTGAGCCGATTTTTTTCATTCATTCATCATTTCATTTCCAACAAATTGTGATTGATCGTGCATTACGCAATTAGGGTACAGGTTAGTCACTAATCTAACCACACGAAAAGAAGAAGAAGGACAATCCTCATTACCATAGTTGTTGACAAACACAGACTCTTAGACCATTTAGAGGTTAAATGGTTTAAGCCCAAAATTTAAGGTCATGGTTCCGTATGAGAAGGGGCCTTTGCCCTGCAGTGGGACGGTTCTCTTCACGGTTTTCTTTGTGTGCTAAGTATGACTCTTAAAATAGACGAACTCAGGATCAATACACGCATGGTTTAGCAAACGAGTATTTGTTCACACTTACTAATCCATTAGAAACTGGTTCTACTCGTTTCTAAGCGCACCGACTAAGAGCAAATATATCTAAATACGATGTTATCTGGCTGTACAATATTCCATAGATTATATCGAAAATTCACGAATTCACGATGTACCTATTGAACAGATGTTTGTCAACAATATAATTTTATTATTAAAAATCTCAGGACCATGGATCCTGGTCCTTTGGAAGGCATACGAGGGGCCGAAGCAGAGGCCTCTTAGACATTTTTAATTGTTGAGGCACTATAATTAGTACTCCATAAAACTTTATTTTACTCTTCCCTTCTTGCTTAAATATCAGGCTACTGTGTCGGATGTGGGATAAGGGTCATAATAACAATATGGTGTTTTACTCTGATACCAGCTTGGATGTAGTGTAATGAAAATAAGAAGATCAAAAGAAGCTTGATTTGACTAAAAGTAAGCGAGAGACATTTATGTTTATAAATGTTGATAGGATAGAAGACTGTAGGTACACACGGCTACACATCAAGCTATACATTTCCAGTATAAGCTGATCTCATATTGTATATGATTTCCGTACAATGCGAGTTCAGCTTATACTGGAAATGTATAGCTTGATGTGTAGCCGTGTGTACTAGTTCTGAGGTGTAATTATGATATATATTTTAGACATTGATTGTTTACAATGAGTTGTTTAAAAAATAATAATGTAAGAACAAAGAATACACGCACGCTTTTATTGTTTATCGTCGGTGTGAGGAAACCATATTCCTCGAATTATGGGCAGAGTTAAATGACGAAAACTAGTTTTGCTGTTCAACCAAAACGCTTATGTTTAGTATAAAAGTGGTGGAAGACTGATTGGAGAATTAATAAACCCTGTGCAGAGCTCTTGGACAGTACTCCTCAGGAATTTATAAAAATTTAAGGTAGGTCAGTCGTTTTGCTAAAACGTATCATGTATATCACTGTATTATAGTACTCTCTGGTATTGATGATAATACAGTGATAATTGAGTTACGTTTCCCAGTATTTTTTTTTTGTTTTAATTTATTTTTGGGAAATTTTGTTTGTACCTAGGTATTTTATTTCGTTAAAATGTATTCAACAGCTAAAAAAATAAAAGAATAATAGCTTCAAAAATAAATAAGACAAAAATAAAAACAGCTTCGGATACATATAGAAATTATTGAAATAAATTGATTTATCTGAAATTTCTTGGTTTTTGGTTGTCCATAAAAAATATTGTATTTTGGAAAACATTCTGTGAGCTTACCATTTATGCGCGGATCATTGTATATGCGGTCAAGGTATACATTAATAATGAATTAATGAAGTTCATCCGATGTTAATTAAAAAGATTCTTCCTCATCGATTTCCTTATAAGATGATAATATTTATGTTTTACACGTAAGTCCATTTTATATTAAGAACCAAAGTAATAAATTCGTATAGTTAATTCTCGTATAAGTTTTTAGTCGAAAGAAAAGGGCAAATTCTTTTTTTTAATGTAATTTCATTCAGATGTATTTTCGTCATTAATATTGTCCGCATTGTTCAATAAAAGATATTTCTAAAAATTACCTAGGTAGTTGATTTTTTCACTGGAATATTGTTTGTGACAGCAGTGAATACCGCCATTACGACGGTTGCCTTGATAATTTTAATCACTAGCCTAGCCTAGAGCATAGTGATACAGGCATTTTTTTTAAATTCGATATTAACTATTCCTTTTTTATGTCCAGAATGAACAGCTTCCTAGTTTTGTGCTTATTCGGGCTTGTGGCGATGGCCGTGGCCAGGCCAGATGGCACGTATACCAGCAAATACGACAACGTGAACCTGCCCGAGATCCTCGCCAACCGGCGCCTGCTAACTCCGTACGTCAAGTGCATGCTCGACCAGGGCAAGTGCACACCCGAAGGCAAAGAGCTTAAATGTAAGTACAATGAGAATCTGCAGATGATGACCATAGGTACAGCATACCTATTGTCAAGCATCCTCTTATTTCCATGAGTCAGCAATGCGGGATTAATTCGCTCATATTCTGCCCTTATATTTTAACACGAGTCCACCCTTTTTTCATAGAGCTCATATTATGCCGCTATAAAAATATAGTGGATCCTCCATGGGGTCACCGGCATTACGTTTGCGCTAAAGTGAACCTTCTAGGAGGGCTACCGGCATTGAATGTGTTTAAAGACGCGTTTGTTCAATACACTGAATCGTGAACCTAAAATCAGTGTAATAAGAGCCACCTTTCGAGCACGTTTATTGAAAATTGAATTAAAGGGGCTTATAAAATAGGTATAGCGTTGGTGAAAAGAAAGCTCTTAAACACGCCAGTGTATTTTAAGAATTAATTTCCTGTTCTACAAATCTTTTTACAAAGGAACACAGCAGTATTATTATAAATTAGAATAATTTATCAGAATTTAACGCGTTACCAACTTGCCGTGCTGTAATTTTTGGTAGCTATAATAATATTAGCATACAGGGATAATCGTCGATTGGTACCTATCTCATTTCATTTAATATTGTCTAAGGGGCCTCTGCGAGTTGGCTTCGGCCCCTCTTACGCCTTCCAAAGGACCGGGACCCCATGGTCTCGAAATATTTAAACAAATAAATATATTAATAATATTAATAATTATACCTAACATAATTTGTCGATGGCAGAACTTGCTCAGTGACTGGCACATCTTAAAGAAAAAAATAAAATTGCAACCGTAGTCGATGGACTTTCAATAGAAAGAAAGAAAGAAAGAAAGAAAAACATTTATTTGGACACAGTTCGTGAAACACAAAATACAAATAACAAAACAAGACAACATTAAACAACAACAACACATAAAAACAACAAACAATACAACAACAATACATAACATCACGCCTGTATCCCCAGAAGGGTTAGGCAGAGGTGTACCTATAGTAGACCCACATTTCCCCAGTTATGTTTAAGTCCCATGTAATAGGGGGCGAGAATATTGCCATCGACCGGGCATAAATCCAGACACCGTGCTGCTATTGAGAAATTCCTTTCAATATTTCAAATATTAATTTTAACTATTTTCCAGCTCACATCAGGGAAGCGTTAGAAGAAGACTGTGCCAAGTGCACCAAGACCCAGCGTGACGGCACTCGCCAGGTCATGGGTCATCTTATCAACCACGAAGTGGAATACTGGAACCAACTGAAGGCCAAGTACGACCCCCAGTCCAAGTACTCCAAGAAGCACGAACAGGAACTTAGAACACTTAAACATTAAGTAATTTATAGTGAAGAATTGAGTGAGCTTACTTAGTAACTTTTTTTTGATTAAGTTTTGAACACCCCTAATATCAAGGCTTGTGAATTACATTGAATAATTTAGTGTAGTGCATTTTAAAAATAAATTATTGGTTTTTAATCGAGAGTTTGTATTTTTGTTTCTAAGCTCATATTCCTGTCCATCTACAGATGCTGATTTTTTATGAACCTGTTTTGGACATATACATTCCAAAATAGCGCGTATGTTAAACGGAAATGTTGGATATTGAATCTCTAAGACTGGAGTTTCTCGTCCATTTTCCAGTAATTGCAGACAGTTTTCAGTTAAAACACTGGAGTATTTTTCGAAGTGCACTAACTTTAAAACGCACCAAATGAAGCGCACCAAAAGTATTCCTCGAAACGCACCATTGAGGTGCGCTAACAAAATCAAATTAAAAATATTATAATTTTATTCCTCGAAATGCACCAACGATGAAACATAGAGAAGAACATGAAGGATTCGTAATAAATTATATCGATAGACGTTTTAAAATTCAACTGTCCTAATTGTTTATTTATTAAAACTACCAGGAAAGCTGAAATGAACTGAAACTAGATGCTTAAACGACTTACTACTTAGCTCAATAATGGTAAAAATACATGTTTTGAAATTGAGTCATTTGTTGTTTTGAAAAGTAGGGTGACATAAATGAACAAAAAATAGGCGCCTAAACGATCTCACTAAGTTGTGCATCAACGAATAAACACAAAGAGGAATATAAAGTATTTGTTATTATTCAAAATATCGATCGAAGACTTAAAACTGTCCTAAATCTTACCTATATCTATCAGGAACACAGAAATCATAATCACAATAAGAACAATCAAAAAACCATCTGTGATTTTTTAATTATATTTAGTTTAGTAAGGTCCTTTAGTATTTACTAGACACTACTACGATTTTTAATTGTTCTTATTGTGATTATGATTTTTGTTTTTTCTGATAGTTAAAGATAGAGGACATGACAGTTATAGGTAAGATATAGGACAGTTTTAAGGTCTTCTATCGATATAGTGAATATTATCGAATACTTTAAATTCCTCTTTGTGTTTAATAGTTGTTGCACAACTTAGTGAGATTGTTTAGGCGCCTATTTTCTGTGCATTTCTGTCATTCTAGTACTTTTCAAAACAAGAAATGATTCAATTTCATAACTTGTATTTTTACCAATAATGAGCTAAGTAGTAAGTCGATTAAGCATCTAGTTCCGGTTCATTTCAGCTTTCCTGGTAGTTTTAATAAATAACCAATTTGGACAGTTGAATTTTAAATCGTCTATTGATATCATTTATTACGAATCCTTCATGCTCTTCTCTATGTTTCATCGTTGGTGCGCTTCGAGGAATAAAATTATAATATTTATAATTTGATTTTGATAGCGCACCTGAATTGTGTGTTTCGAGGAATACTTTTGATGCGTTTCAAAGTTGGTGTGCTTCGGGGAATACCTCAGAACACTATATTTAGCTGTAACATAATACCACGCCTGTATTCCCTGAAGGGCTAGACAGAGTGTGCCTATAATGAACATGATGACGGGTATGGTGTGTATATATTTTGCTGTTACATAATTGCTTTCAAAACAGATTTAATTACAGGTATTTGCACAAAGTTCATGATCTTACAACTTTTGTCTACTAAATGGAATATAGGTATATACAATCACGTCATTCCTGCAATAAAAATATTATACTGTTTTTCTCTCTAATAACATGTTAATTACTTGTAATGATCATGTAAATGTAAATATGTGTAATGATTTAGCATACTAATAACATCATTGTCAGTAAATAAACTTTGACACTAACGTCATTGTCAATGTCAGGATGTAAGCATGTGTCTCAAGTAAATAATAATATTTCAACATTGAACTCTACTTCCATGGAATCGTAAAAAGTTTACTCAACGTCATTCTTTTAGAATTCTTACCTAGATTAGTACAATATTGATTCAGAATCACGGATAAGACTGGTATATTTTGCGGTTTAGATATTTGCCTCATTGCAACGTTTTTTTTTTAATGAGTCGTATATCCTTGTGCTAAATTCAGTGAAAAGTATCTTTGATTACTATATCAAATTTCAGTTTAAATATGAGTGGCCCACTGTGCGTTACAAAGTGCTAAGCAAACGTATAGCCGACGCGTAGCAGACTTTTATCTGACCCGTGGCAGATGAGTCGCAGCCGTGTAGCCGATGCGTAGCAGACTCTTATTTGACGCGTAGCAGATTAGTCGCAGCTGTGTAGCAGACGCGTAGCAGACTAGCCGCACCTGTGTAGCAGATGTGTAGCAAACTAGTATCAGCCGTGTACAGATGCGTAGCCGTCTCTTATTTGACACGCAGCAGACTATTCGCAGCCGTGTAGCAGTCTCTTATTTGACGCATAGTAGATGAGTCGCAACCGTGTAGCCGATGCGTAGCAGACTCTTATTTGAAGGGTAGCAGATTAGTCGCAGCCGTGTAGTAGACACGTAGCAGACTAGCCGCAGCTGTGTAGCAGACTAGTATCAGCCGTGTACCAGATGCGTAGCAGTCTCTTATTTGACACGCAGCAGACTAGTCGCAGCCGTGTAGCACACTCTTATTTGACGCGTAGCTGACTAGTCGCAACCGTGTAGCAGACTATTAGCTGACGCGTAGAAAATTAGTCGCAGCCGTGTAGCGGATGCGTAGCAGACTCTTAGGGCTCGTTCACACGTACCACAACCACAGCACATCGCAGCGACAAAATGTGGGCAGGCAGTGGTTACTTCCTGCAGTTGCATGTGGTTACGTTATGGCTAGTGTTTGCTGACAGACAAATCGTTGTGTTTGCGATGTCGCTGGCCCCTAGTATGCGGTCTTGCCGGTTGTTGCGTTGTTGCTGCGTCGTGGCCTTGTTGTGGTCGGTATCGCCCACACGTTTGATTATGATGGTCAAATATGGTCCGTGTGAATAAACTATTCATTTGCATATAAATTAGCGACCATCTACGTGTTGTGTTGTGGTGAGGTTATGGTGATGAGGCTGTGGTGTTGTTGTAGTACGTGTGATCGAGCCTTTAGCTGACGCATATCAGACGCATAGGAGAAACGTAGCTGACGTGCTGATGATCACCTTCAAACTGACAGATTAAAGACTTCAAGTTCTGGATTTCATAAATAAATATTCTTTTGAAAACAATGGTTATAGACATTTCGTATCTAATTAAACTACAAAATATTGTGAACAAACAAGTGCCAAGATGAATGAGTCGACTTTAATAGCGATAATAATTCATGCAATACTGTTTTAATTACGATTTATATAACTTATTTATGTTGATACCCGTGTAATACCCGCATAAAATCATTGTGGTTTTACTGAGTATTTTTAAGTAGTTTGTGCTGTCGTGTAAGTTCCAGTACTTACTAATTAAGTTATTATGTACAGGGTGTGCAGTAAATACATGCAGCGCATGTGGTGATACAAGACCCAATAGAGCACAATACACATGGTTGTGGAGACGCCAATACGAAAATAAATGAAATCACTAGCACTACTAGCGCATAGCCCAGGAATATTGGGAAATTATCTTTATTGTGCATGCTGTGGTCTCCTATAAATGAAGGAGTACACCTACTCAATACCCGATCTTGCCCATAATTATGTGTCATGTATTGTGTACGTCTTTTGTTGGAGATTCTAAATAAATATATAAATAAAAAATCCTAAAATCGTTTTTTTTTAACCATTTCTCTAAATAAGTACAGTATTTCTATTTTCTTAATGTCCCTCGGGTATCATCGGATTTCCGAATACAAAAGAATGCTAATTTCCATGTCCATCAATTATAAGATTTATCGTATATAATCATTCAATTTCAGAACTACGTACTATATTGTTGGTTTGATTTGATTTCCGTGTGAACTATATAGAGCTGTAAAACTATTTTCCTACCTGTCGTGCCTGCGATTTAGCGGCTTTCCTCTCATTTTTTGAATAAATTACATTAAGTTAAAAGAGTATTAACAACTCTAAACCAAGTGCAAAGGGTAACTGATAGAAATCCAACAACTGACAAAACACGAAGTTTGCCGAGGGTCATCAAGAAAATAGCAATGCAGTACCATAGTCATGATGGACCGACTTTGGGTTTTGCTGAACAGGCAACTAGCTTTAATAACTAAACTATTGGATATATTTGGTTAAATTTTTGTATGCAGACTGGGAACGTCATTTGGTATAGGAACGAAGTTTAATTTATCGTCGTACTGTCGTCTCTACAGTGTATATACCTATTCCGCGAAAAGTTTATGCGAAAAGTTTTTATTGGCGCCTCTCTAGCCACTCCTCAAAGAGGGGTCTTATCGCCGCAATTGTGGCGTGCCCAGCGCTGGGTTGCGACAATCGCACTCTCCATGGCGCCATGAGATCCCGCCGGAGCTTTGTCCGCTGTGCCGTGATTTCTCGCGGCAGCGGAGTTAAGCCCCGGCGTTTCGCCCCCTCGCGCCACTCCCAGATGTGCGCGAGGACCTTTGCCTCCAGATCCCATGGCGGTAATTCGGCAAGGAGGCTCGCCGCCTCACAGGAGACCGTGCTGTATCCTCGGGCCAGTCGGATGGCCATGACCCTTTGGGACGCGTTCAACCGGCGGGCTGGCCACAGCCTTAGTCAACGCGCCCACACCAGTGCCCCGTAAAGGGCAGGAGTCCTGCCCTAGATTGGGCAGGAGCCGCTTCAACGCAGCCCCGGCCCGCTCCAGTCTGGGAGCCAAACGTCGGAAGTGTTCGACGAAATTCCACCGGCTGTCGAGAAGGAGTCCCAGATACTTCATCGTCAACTCGACGCCGATGTGATCCCTCTCGCCATTACCTGGGAACCCGACGGTGGCGCATTCCGAGGACCATGAAAACCCATGGCCTCGGATTTGTGCAGGGCCACCTCGATTCCCAACTGCCGGATCCTGTCGACGATTGTCAAAACCCCGCGTGTCTCAAGTCGGCCGCCGCCTGGTACGACCTCCCCTGCGCCAGGACCAACGTGTCATCAGCGTAACAAACGATGGTGACGCCGCTAGGGAGGTTGGCGCGCAGCACCCAGTCGTATCCGATGTCCCATAGATGCGGCCTCAGGACCGAAATCCTAATCCTAACTTCTTAACTAATATTATATAAACGCGAAAGTGAGTTTGTTTGTTATGCTTTCACGCTAAAACGGCCGAACTGATTTGGATGAAATTTGGTACAAAGATAGACCATGACCTGGAGGTTATGGTGTACCTTTGTGCCAAAAAGTATCCGATGTTCCATTACGACATCGGATACTTTTTATCCCGATATTTACACGGGATCGAGACTCATGCGGGTGAAACCGCGGGCGCAGCAAGTATAAAATATAAACAAGAGCGACACGGACTCGCGCACCGAGGGTTCCGTACCTACCCATTATACCGCCATAATAAAATTGGTATCATTTTTATTGGTAAAAGATATGGGCAAATTTACATTTTCGCGAAAACTTGTAAGTACCAAAATTTACCATAATTTTCAACTTTTTTATGTTTCGGAATTTTGCCTTTGATAGTGCTGTAAGACCTTGCTTTTAACCAAAATTGACAATTCTAGGTCAAACGGAAGTACCCTATAGGTTTCGGTTCGAAAACCTAAAAAAGAAAATTAAGGTAAATTTTCGTACAAGTTTTCGCGAAAATATAAATTTGCTCATATCTTTTTATTGTGTTGACTCAGGACCTTGATTTTTATAAACCTAATAGGGACTATAGACCTCAGTATCTGGTATAAATATCAACTTGTGATTTTCTCAGGAACGGGTTTCCTGAGAAAATCGGTGGTGACACACGGGCAGACGGACAAGAGAGTGATCTTATAAGGGTCCCCTATTTTACCTTTTGAGGTACGGAACCCTAAAAAGGAGCAAAAGGAATTATCCGCATTATTCGTTTTATCTGGATAGTAAAACTAACGGTAGCCGGATAATGAATTCGACGGATATCCGGAAAATTTTGATATTCGGATAGTTACCTAGCATAATTACACAGACTGAAACTTTGGCTTACTATGAGAAAAGCTAACGCTCAGCTTGTCATCCGTATTGAGATACGAATGACAAGCTGAGCGTTATCTCAAATAAATATTTATTGCTTAAATCAAGTACAATGAATAATAATATTTTTTGAACAAGGCCATTTAGTCATGTGAACTCTTGAAGGAGTCAAAGTCTGTAGAAGCAAAAAATCCGACTATAAATAATTAATTATTATAACTGCTGTTTATCGCTAGTACAGGAACATATTCAATTTAGAAAATGATAGCTTATAATAGTGTACCTACGACTTGGCCAGGGAAATTAACTGCTAAGCAAATTGCCCCCTACGTCAATTTGCAAATAAAATAAAATAAATAATTGAAGGGTGTCTGTCCCCATACAAAAAACCTGGTTTTTTAGGCGTTTTTTGCTCGATCTTAATACAGTACGGAACTCTTTGTGTGCGAGTCCGACTTGCGCTTGGCCGGTTTAAATAAATTAACGAGTATTATGAATCACTTTGGGCATCAAATTAATATCATTTTTTAAATTTAAAACTTGCGTCAGTTCAAGTTTCATGTAAGTAAAAAATTTTTTTTTGTAATTACCGGCGCGAAACTATACCTACAATGTTTGTTATTATAATTAATAATCAAGATCATATAAAAACCTCAAGGCGACGCGACTCTGGTGGAATAATTTTTATGAATACTTCGTAAAAAAAAATCTACCGGAGTTGCGTCGCGTCTGTCTGCGGGAGCATTAATGAGCGACATACCTTGCCCGGTTCAGGTTTCCATTGACGTCATACGAATAGTCGACATAATCTTAAAAATAGTCTTGCCAGAGCATGTTCTGTGGCAGAGGTAAGTAGCCCTGGGAGCGCTGATGCATCTAAGATGGGAGCAATGACGTCAGTAAACAGGCCACACATACAACCAGTCTTAATGTTAGTTCTGTAATAGAATTGAAAATCCGGACATCTACTAAACTTGTCAAGCAAAAGGGTGTGTTTGTGAAACATCTAGAGTATTTTTTTTTAAGTGAAAACTTCTTTAGGCGCGTGGGCACTTTTGAGATGGGACTAAGCAATTGATTTCGCGATACTGTTACGACACCAGCTTTTGACCATTAAAAAGGCATCAAAGTACGATACATTATTTCCTACACAATAAAATTGTTTAAGTTCTCACTCCTGTCGGCACTCTCGGAGGGCCACTGTTTGTTTTTTTCATAAATCTCTATCATAATTCATTTAAATTCAAATTAGGCTGAGAATCAGCACTTTTTGAACGTCAAAAATACATAAGACAGTCCTCCAAAACGCCTGCCCTTCACCACTTCCTAGTGCTATAGCTTGAAGAAGTGGGTATCCTTCATAAAAATTAGGAAAGAAAAGGTTTTTTAATGCAGATTCAGACCCCATACTTTGTAGATCTTTGACAGTTGTTAAGGGTCGTCAGGAGCCCGAACGTCTGACAACCAGTCTTACTAAGGGGTATCGTGTTACCCAGTAACTGGGTTGTGGAGGACAGATAGGCAGTCGTTCTATGTAAAATACTGGTATTCAGCTGCATCCGGTTAGACTGGAAGCCGACCCCAACATAGTTGGGAAAAGGCTAGGTAGATGATTATCACACCATTTAACAAGAACTTTCAAACATTAAATATCACAAAAAAAAAAAGAAAACATTACAAAATTAATATTGAGGTAACCGTCAACCTATTGGAAAATAGCTACAATATCCAGTTAGCCAGGCCTATCTTTTATGCTTTATTGTATAATTAAATTTAATTTTGAACTTAGGCGTGTAAAAGATGGGTTTTAGTCAGTAAGAGTCTGACACACCCTCTCGCTCCGTCCAGAGCGGGAGAAGTTATTTGATAACTTCCCACCAAAAAAAAAAGGCGTGTAAAAGATGTGTTTTACATGACGACTTTATAAAACGATGAATTCTTTGTGTAGCCATTACATGACGAAAGGTTTGAAACATGCGAAAATAGCTGCGCCCTGCGGTTTCACCCGCATTTCGATCCCGTGGGAATATTGGGATAAAAAGTATCCTACATCCTAACCTAGTTCATGGTCTACCCATGTGCCACATTTCATCCAAATCCGTTCAGCCGTTTAAGCGTGAAGGCGTAACAAACAAACAAACAAACTCACTTTCGCAGTTATAACATTAGTTAGGATTAGGATAAACAAAGCAGCTAAAGAGTTAAATTAGAAACTTTCCTACAGACTGCAGATCCCAAATATAACATCAACGAATAAAAAATCAAAACTTAACTTGATCAATTTCCTAGTCAGTCAGTCACCTCAGGTGAAAAAACTATTATAAATAATATAGTTATTCATACGCACACTAAGTACGTACAAGCTTTTTGCCTCACAACATTAATGGTATATAAGTACAGGTAAAACCGCTGGCAGTTGTAGATCGCTCAGCATCTAATCAGTGAGTAAACCCATCTCTAACAAACAGGTATGTTTTTTTAAAATTATTATTGCGGAATAAAAATTAAAATGTTAAATAATAATTATTTAATTTTTTAATAAGCAAATGGGAATATTAAAATGATTTTTCTGTAGCATAGGGTTAGTTTGCGTTATCTGTTTGGTTAAAGTATTGCTTAATAGTTATTTATGCAACTGTTGTATAATAAGGGATATTACAATACGAATGTGGGTTTATGTGGGATGATAATAGTATCACATGAGTGTTAATATAAAACTCGTTTGGATCATATTATGATTACTAAGGTTGTTTTAATGTGGGCATTTCAAAAACTTTTATAGAGGATTTATAGCATCGGTGTAGATAAACTATTTTATATAATCTCATATCGTAATATTCGAATTAAACACTTAAAAACGAGTTTATATTGACATACTTCATAAACACAATACCAAAATTTAAAAATAGTATCACATTATATCTTTTATCACATTTATCACTTTTTCTTTAACAATAAAGTTGTAGCGACCCTAGCGACGCGATCGCTGAATTGCAGTTTTGATATTCCGCCCGGCCGGAACCCACCGGGCTGGCCAGTCGCTTACATACCATCGCCCTGCCACGTCCTAATTTATCGTGTAGGTTATAATCACATACACGCACAACAAGTGGTGACCCCGAACGTTTACATATAATAGTTTTTTTTCTGAAACAATTTTTTTGCCAATATGATGCAGGGCAAATCCATTACAAAAAAAAATCCATTCTAATTTTTACTTGTCCGTGGCAGCGCCCGCTTTAGCGCATGCGCGGTGATGTGCTGAGTTTTGGCGCCATTCATACGTTATGTTGCACTGAATTTCATGGGATTTTTTTTCTCACTCTTAACTTTGATCTTTTATTTAGTAAGTTCAATCCCAATGTTTAAGAGTACATAAAATAGTGTATGAAACTGCACATAACAAGTGTGTTTTTAATACCCCTCATTATGTAACAGTTTCATAAACTTCTGTACATAGTTTTGGTAAACCTTCCTGGGTGATTAAATAGTAAACACTGAAAGTATTTAAATATGTATGAATAAAAGAGGATTTAAAGTCATTGTGTTAACTATATGAATATTTTGGTTTCCAGCATCAAAATGAAGTCCTGCATCGTTCTGTGCGTCCTGTCCGTGGCCGTGATGGCTCTCGCGCGTCCCGAGGAGGCTCATTACACCGACCGTTACGACAACGTAGACTTGGACGAGATCATCAGCAACCGTCGCCTGATGGTGCCCTATATCAAGTGCATGCTCGACCAGGGCAAGTGCGCGCCCGATGCTAAGGAGCTCAAGGGTAAGTGTTGCAGGTTCAAGAGCTTTTACGAATGTATGGTTGAATTTTCTGATCCCACAATAGCAGATGAAGCGCGGCAAGGCAGTTGGCTTATTTACAAGCTCATCATGTAAACAAATTAAAGGCTAGATGTAATGAGTTTAATTGTATAGACCTACAACGTAATTCAATAAATCAATCTGTCACGAGCAGTTGTTCCTGTAATAATTATAGTGAACGAATTTGCATAAGCAGTGCATAACGATGTTTTGTTATCACTATTTACCTTCCTATAATAATTACGATGTGGAAGGAAGTAACTTTGCATTAGCTTTTTGAAATCAACACAACGTCTTACCATTTCTTTCTTATCACAGAGCACATCACGGAAGCCCTCGTCAACGGATGCGGCAAATGCACTAAAGCCCAGATGAACGGAACCCGGCGCGTCATCGGCCACCTGATCAACAACGAGGCAGATTACTGGAATGAGCTGACTGACAAATACGACCCTGAGAGGAAGTTCACCGTCAAGTACGAGAAGGAACTCAAAGAGATCAAGGCATAAGTGATTGACTAGTTGTTTGGTACTGAATTGGAATTGAAAATTGTGAGAATGTGATTTTAGTTTACAAATAAAAAAGGTTTTAATTAGGTTTTACTTAATTTGAAACAATATTTATTATTAACCTAAAAGTTTTTCGTTTTACTTCTTGTCACTATTTTAAGAAATGTGAATGTATTAAGCAAAGCAAAAAATCAGGTTTCAGAAGAATTGCCGTTGATTATTATTTATGTATCGATCCTTCGTTCGAGCTATCTATAAATTGGAACTGCAAACGAGCATAACAACACGAAAATATGCCTCGAGTAATTATTATTCTATAAATATCCCAACTAGCATATAAAAACCAGCAGTGCGCGTTTTTTAATGGACGAGATGCCTTCCTCGGCTCAGATCCCCATTGACGTCATAAGCTAATCATTAGGATATAATATCAAACCTGGTCTCGTCAAAGTTAAGTAAGATGGGAGCAATGACGTCAGTAAACAGGCTGCATATACAACCAGTCTTAAAGCAGTTCTAAAATAGAAGGGGAAATCCAGTCATCAATTGAGTTTGCATCAAGTAGATGATGGTCTTATATTAATTATATTTTAGGTTCCTTTAGGTTATTGAACGGCCGTGAAACGGAATGTGACGTCAAACCTGGATTATTCTTGGGGTAAAATTAGAATGACCTATTTTAAGATATGGCTCATAATATGCCCTTCTCATGACGTTAATACACTATACCAATTTGAAATACAGGAAAGTCTTACTGTTACTGGGGAATTAAACTGGGGATCAACAAGCGCATAACAAAAGCATAAAAATATTTCCAACGGAAAGCCCTGACTTCATCAGTTGAGTGAAGGTCGGAATTACGTGGCCCTAGAACAGTAACAACAACACACCGAAATAGGCCTGTAGAGATTTGATGTGTATTTTCTTATAGCCCCCTATGCTCCCTACTCTCTCCCGCTCTGGGCGGAGCGGGAGGGCGTGTCAGACTCTTACTGACTAAAACCCACCCGTGTTCCTTCGGTTGCCCTGTTGCCGGGGGCCACGATCTCCCTTTCTCTTTTCTTCGCACCCCCGGCAGGCATCGGCCCTAGCGGACTCCGTCAAATGCTCTAGTCCCGCTATGCTCGACTCGTAAAATACCTACTAAAAAGTTTCGCTATGCACGAAATCACATTCGCAGTGATGAAGAAAACTGTTACAGTTTAATATTTTTTTAACCATTTAAAAAGTAAATGAAGAAAACCTAGTATGTAAATATGTTATCCTATTCTTAATCATCATTATATATATTAAAATAGGTCAAACTTTGCGCTTTTCATGAGAATCATGTGTCGAACTGGTTTTTTCAGGGTAACCATAACAATGAGCCCTCTTATAGAGAAAGAAATGTTAATTTTAAATTAGTACAAATAATTGGGTTCGTGTGATTTGACTTTGAGAACGGACTTTTTATTTATGCTTTTATATTTTAATAGTTTTCTGCCCGCGACTTCATCTATATGTTTATTCAGGATTTGAACTATCTGTGTAATTTCATCCCGATCCGTCCAGCTGTTGCAGCATGAGTGCGTAACAAACATTCAAACATTGTAACTTTCGCATTTATATGTTATATCAGTAAGATAGGATTTATAACGAAGTCTACAGACTTCATTAAATTTTGTAGGTCCAGCATTGAGTTACAGCTCTATTCATAAACATTTCGGCTGTCCAGGACATTCGTTTGTCCTTAGCTGTCATTTTGACTTTTTTGATTGTCAGAACGAGACAAAACAAATTTTAACTTACTGACTTACAGACTTACGCATATACGAATAGTGCTATAATTTTTTTTAACTTGAATTCAAACACTTTTCTTTCCAACTGTGCCTTCCATTGTTTACGTAGAATCGAAGAATTTCGTGCATAGCGAAACTTTTCAGTAGATATTTTTCGAGTCGAGCATAGAGGAACTAGACCATAGGGGGAGTAACTGTGTATTTTAACTTTTCATTATCTAATGTTGTTTTTTGGTTAGTCAACGAATCACTGGTAAGCAGTAGTTTTGTTTTATGAAGTTTCATATCTGATTTTCTATGTTTCTGCCACGCAATCAGCGTGGCAGAAACTTTAACCTTTTTTTTTTTTGAGGGTGGGAAATCATCAAATAACTTCTCCCGCTCTGGGCGGAGCGGGAGGGCGTGTCAGACTCTTACTGACTAAAACCCACCCGTGTTCCTTCGGTTGCCCTGTTGCCGGGGGCCAAGATCTCCCTTTCTCTTTTCTTCGCACTCCCGGCAGGCATCGGCCCTAGCGGACTCCGTCAAATGCTCTAGTCCCGTTATGCTCGACTCATAAAATACCTACCTATTGTAGTGTTGTAGTAGTGCTAGCAAATAAATACTTTATTTCTTTCGATTCAATGACAATATAAACACACACCCTTACTGTAACATGCTTACATACTACACCACACCATGTAAAAAACTGGTATTGAGCTGCATCCGGTTAGACTGGAAGCCGACCCCAACTTAGTTGGGAAAATGCTAGGCAGATGATAATAATCAGACCATTGACAAGAATGTTTGAACATCAAGCATCACCAAAAAAAAAATTGCCATACAAAAATATCGAAGTTTAAATTGACCTTAAAAAATAGCCTCAATATGCAGTTAGCCAGGCCTATCTTTTAAGCTTTAGTGTGTAATTTAATTAATTTTGAACCCTAGGCGTGTAAGAGATGTGTTTTATATATATCAAGAGTTCATAAAACGGTCAAAACTCAATGATTTGTGTAGCTATTACACGACGAACACGTTGAAATATAAAAAAAAAAAACAAAGCCGCCAAGTAATTAAATTAAAAATATTCCTACAGACTGCAGATTCCAGCCATACAAACCTGTAATATTAACGTACGAAACTTGATCAATTTCCTAGTCAGTCAGTCACCTCAGGTGAGAACACTATTATTACAAGTTACTTACTTGCTTCTGCCCGCGACTTCGTCTGCGTGAAATAATGGCTCCCCACCCTCCGCGTCACATCCCATCGCCCGCCCGCGCTTTTACTTCGTTTTCGCTTAGCGTTTTTTCTGACGTTTTTTCTTTTTGTTCGGCTCCTAAGGGACGTAGCGTGATGTTAATGGAAAAATAATGTTTAAAATCTGACTGGTAGTTCCTGAGATTAGCCCCTACATACAAACTTACAAACTTTTATCTCTCTATAATATTAGTTTAGATTAGATTAGGTAAGTATAGATATAGTTAGTCACACGCACACTAAGTAGGTACAAGCTTTTTGGTATATAAGTTCAGGTAAAGTCGCTGGCAGTTGTAGATCGCACGGCATCTGATCAGTGAGGAAACCCATCTCAAACAATCAGGTATTATAATTTTTGCGGAATAAAAATTAAAATGTTAGATAATATTGAATTTTTTAATAGGCAAACAGGAATATTAAAATGATTTTTCTATAGCATAGGGTTGGTTTGTGTTATCTGTGGGGTTAAAGTATTGCTTAACAGTTATATAAATATTAGTTTTGGTAAACCTTCCTGGGTGATTAAGTAGTGGCAGTGAAAATAGTTAAATAATTATAATAAAAGAGGATTAAAAGTCATTGTGTTAACTATATGAATATTTTGGTTTCCAGCATCAAAATGAAGTCCTGCATCGTTCTGTGCGTCCTGTCCGTGGCCGTGATGGCTCTCGCGGGTTCCGAGGAGGATCATTATACCGACCGTTACGACAACGTAGACTTGGACGAGATCTTCGGCAACCGCCGCCTGATGGTGCCCTATATCAAGTGCATGCTCGACCAGGGCATATGCGCGCCCGATGCTAAGGAGCTTAAGGGTAAGTGGTGAATATTCAAGAGTTTTTACGAATGTATGGTTGGATTTTCTAATCGGTGGAGCCCACAATAACAGATAAAGCGTGGCAAGCTCATCATGTAAATCATGCTAACAAGGTAATGAGTTTAATTGTATGAACCTACAACTTTATTCAATAAATCAATCTGTCACGAGCCCTGCATCTTTTGTTCCTGTAATAATTATAGAGAACGAATTTGCATAACCAGTGCATAACAATATTTTGTAATCACTATTTACCTTCCTATACGTCTACCTTCCTTTACGTCTTATATAAATAACGTCTTACCATTTCTTTCTTATCACAGAGCACATCACGGAAGCCCTCGTCAACGAATGCCGCAAATGCACTGAAGCCCAGAGGAATGGAACCCGGCGCGTCATCGGCCACCTGATCAACAACGAGGCAGATTACTGGAACGAACTAACTGCCAAGTACGACCCTGAGAGGAAATTCACTGCCAAGTACGAGAAGGAACTCAAAGAGATCAAGGCATAAGTAAATAAACAATTGTTAGGTACTGAATTGTAATTGAAAATTGTGAGAGTGAGATTTTAGTTTACAAATAAAAAAGGTTAAAAAAAAAACTTTTTTTTTTCAATTGTTTTACTTAATTTGAAACAATATTAATTACTGACCTAAAGGTTTGCCGTTTTACTTCTTGTTCTTCTTTTTTTAAGAAATGTAATTGTACTAAGCGAAGCAAATAATCAGAAAAATTGCCGTTGATCATTATTTATGTACCGATTCTTTTGTTCAAGCTATTATTAATTAAGAACTACCAACGAGCATAACAACACGAAAATATGCCTCGAGTAACTATTATTCTATAAATATCCCAACTAGCGATAATATAAAAAACAGCAGCGCGTGTTTTTTAATAGACGAGATGACTTCTTCGGCTCAGGGGTCACTCTTGATTCCAATTCCGATCTATCGACATTGGAATTGTGACGTTTCGTACTCTTGAGTTCGACACTAGCGCCAAATTGTTATCAAATTGGGTGTCCATTTTAGGAACTAATTGGCATCGGGATCGGCCTTGGTTTGGCTACTCTTGACTTTATTTGAGAGCTGTGTATTGCGCCAGTATTGCGTTGGGATTATTTGTTGATTGGAATTTTTTCAATAGCAAAAGTGTAACTTTTTTGAAATTGTTTTGTGTTTTAAATCGTTTTTGGTATGGTAATAAGTATGTAATATGGCACGATTTGCAGTTATATACAGTATTTTACATAATTCCCATAAAAACAATTGAAACAAAGACGAGATGAGCGTCGGACGATGCGATATACGGACAAAGCGTTTTCTAAGAATGAAGACGAATTTAAAGCAAATTATAGAGTGAGCAAGGATTTGTTTGATGGAATTTATAGTAGGACGATTTGTCATTGTAACTGAAAATGGAAACTTTTATTGTGTACAACGTGTACAACATAACGGTACAATATAATGATATAAAAAATAGACCAAGAAAATAACTAAGTACATATATATAGAAAACAAATATATTTCACTAATTAATTAATTGTATATTTAAGTATGATTGTATATATTATTTACTTACCACTTGTATAAAACTTTAATATTAGTTAAGTAACTTATCGAAAAATCAATTCTTACTGAAAAGGAAACACGCGAACAATTTTCATAAAGTTAATGTTCAAAACAAACTTGCATTTCGAATTCACTTCTAATTTCTAAAACTACTTGACTTGACTTTATTCTTGAAATTGCAGAATTTTTACGACGTGTTTTTTTTTGTAGTATTGTAGTTATAGGCAATGATTCTGCCGCATACAGCCAAAGTCATGTTTAATTTTATGGTTTTAATCATGTTCTTACGCCTAAATGAATTTAATACGTTAAAATTAATCAATTAAACAACTATTTATATCATATTTATTTATTAACCTTGTTATTTAAAGGATAAATCATTTTAAAGCCCTATTACCGGTTTATCGTAATGAGTTGTACAACACTTTTGCAGGGCAAAACATAGCTAACTTCACGTGTAACAGAATGATCGCGGGGCAATCCCAATATCTATCCAATGTTGACAGTATTGGTTTCAAGAGTACCGAATCAGGTGACTGCAAAATTAACATTGGAATTGTATTGGCTTTAGGTTGGAATCGGAATTAGTTTGAAGAGTAAGCCCCCAGATCCCTATTGACGTCGTACGCTAATTATTAGCGTATAATAGCAAACCTGGTCGCGTCAAAGTTAAGTAATATGGGAGCAATGACGTCAGTAAACAGGCTACAAATGCAACCAGTCTTAATGCAAGTCCTTAAATAGAAGGGGAAATCCAGCCATCAACTAAGTTTGCATCAAGTAGAGAATGATCATATATTAATTATATTTTAGGTTCCTTTAGGTAATTGAACGGCCGTGAAACGGAATATGACGTCAAACCTGGATTATTCTTGGAGAAAAATAAGAATGATCTATTTTAAGATATGGCTCATAATATGCCCTCATCATGACATGACGTTAGTACCCTATACCAATTTGAAATTTCGCGGTCTTGATGTTACACAATCACGTGCTGCATTGTGGCTACTAATTATTATTGACTAGAACGTTCGAACATCAAAAATCACCAAAATAAAATTGCCATTACAAAAATATCAAGGTTTAAATTGACCTTGAAAAATAGCTTCTTTGTCCAGTTATCCAGGCTCATCTTTTAATTTTGAAGGCGTGTAAGAGATGTGTTTTATATATATCACGACTTCACAAAATGGTTAAAACTGTATGATTATTCTTGGAAAAAAATAAGAATGACCTATTTTAAGGTATGGCTCATAAGTACCCTATACCAATTTGAAATTCAGCGGTCTGATTTTACACAAGCACGTGCAAAAATAATATATATATATATATATATTAGAAATATTTTTATAAATATTTCCAACGGAAAGCCCTGTTTTTTTTGGGTGGGAAATTATCAAATAACTTCTCCCGCTCTGGGCGGAGCGGGAGGGCGTGTCAGACTCTTACTGATTAAAACCCACCCGTGTTCCTTCGATTGCCCTGTTGCCGGGGGCCACGATCTCCCTTTCTCTTTTCTTCGCACCCCCGGCAGGCATCGGCCCTAGCGGACTCGGTCAAATGCTCTAGTCCCGCTGACATTTCTTTGAGGCGCGCGTGGAACACGACGCGCCGTCGACCCGGGTCTGGTTCCATCGGACGGTGAGTTACCCATTGCTCACCGTCCGCAAGCCCGCACCTACGGTGGCCGGAAATTGGCCTGCGATTCCCTACGCCCAAACTGGGGATCAACAAGTGCATGATAAACAAAAGAATAAAAATATTTCCAACGAAAAGCCCTCAGTTCATCAGTTGAGTGAAGGTCGGTATTACTTGGACCTAGAACAGTAACAACAACACACCAAGATAGGCCTGTAGAGCTTTGATGTGTATTTTAACTGTTAAGAATCGATTGTTGTTTTTTGGTTAGTGAACGAATGATTATCGTCAACTTAATTAAAATATAACAAGTTCTTAGTAATCATATCTACGAGTCTATATTATGTGTGGTCTCATCGAGTCTTTTGAATAATAATAATTGGCGACAAGAAAACGAATAATTCACTGGGAATCATAGTGAAATTCAGGGCATCAAAATGTAAAAACAATGAAGTGATTTGTGCATATGACAATACATATGTAGGTACCTACGTATTATAATATGAAGTTTTACGATAACATTAGAAAAACTAGACAATTCACAAGAATTACTTCCTACATCTCAAAAACTTTTCTACGTCAAGCTGAAAATTCGCAGACCATACAACTAAGGTTAGGTTTTTCGTTATATGTTCGTGAGGAAGCGCGAGTGCTGAGTTTTTCTTGTGCTGACTTGCTGACTTTTTGCTGACTTTTTGATGTGCTGACTTTTTCTTGACCTGGGATCGAACCCGTGCTGGGTTCGATCCCCAGGTCAAGAAAAGTACTATTGGATATTTCCATTCAAATGTTTTAGTAGGTAACTGCTCAGAATCTTGTTTTGTTGGCAATAGATTACACCCCCCTTTACATGGGACCAAAATGGGACTGGCGAAATTGGAAATCCGTTCTCCAGTTTGATCTACCTGTTTTTAATGCTACTTTGTTCCTCCGTATTTAACTGATCTAAACTTAATAATGGAAAGAGTGCCTTAACGCGTTCGCATTTTCATTTCGTTTATCCAATAAGCAGTTCTATAGACACTTGCCATGTGTATGACACTTGCCATGTGTATATTTGGTTCAATATCTAGTACATTTTTTTTTTCAATGGTATTTAAAAGTCACACTGATATTTTCTCGTTTATAAGTGTTACCAAAATACTCACCAAAAATACGCCTTCTTATAATTCTGATGCATAAACTATGCACTCTTATGTTATTTTTTTAAATTTATTATTGTGTTATTTTAGTATTTATACATATAATAAATCGATTCCGACCTAACTGGTATACAAATTGTATTATCATTCTCTGATATTATAGGTAAGTCTATTTGTACATTATTATTCCACATTTGTAAAGAATTTTCCACTGAAGTTTAAGACTGCCTTGTATATGATTAAAAGTCTTGGCCTTATATGCCACTAGCTATACATGGCAAGCCATCGGCTTTGTTTATCTAAACTCACACAGAGTTTAGATAAACAAAGCCGATGGCCTGGACTTTGCTTACGATTCCATTGACAACAAGATTCCTGTTTTGGATTGGAATGTTCAGTTCGAGGATATGTTTATATTTTAAAGCTGATATAGAAGCCCCGATGAAAATTAGCAACGTATGAGATACACTAAAACGTTTCAAGTTTCATTTAATTTGGCTTAAACCCGATGACAATTAGCCACGTATGAGATACACTAAAACGTTTCAAGTTTCATTTAATTTGACTTTAACTATGACATGACATAATTATACTTATAGTCACGATTGTTTTTCGACTATATCTAGTTCTTCTGGAGCGTGACTTTCCTCAGAGTCTGCCAAAACATGCATCTGCTGTTCTTGCCCTTGGTGATTCCTAGTTTGGTTATAAAATGTCCTACTTCTGTTTCCTCGCGACCACTCGCGGTCTTGGGGTTGATAGTGATCATTCGAGTGCTGACGGCTTCTTATAATTTCTTCAATACAATGTCACGTTCACGTCTACTTTGCCCTACTTTTACTAAATATGTTCTTATCTTGTAAAGCTCTTTATTTAATTTAAATAATTGTTCTTATATTACCATCCAGTATTACGTATGATAGGATTAATATTTGCACGCACTCACGAATACACTCACGCACTTTTGAATAGCCGTTTACGTCGTCGTTGATATGGTTGTAGTTACCAATTCGTCACTTTACTTGATTATTGATTATCATTGGTTGAATCACTAGCTCGACAGTTGCAGTCCACATGCAACTCCTGGATCACGATAATTTCTGGAGCGATTAGACGAAAGCCTTAGAACATGACTGGTAGCTGCTCTCTAATGCAAGTTCGATGAAATCTTTTGTACACCCGGTACAAAATATAGTAGTCCTAATAAAAAATATCGTGCATGTGATCATTAGCACAATGCTTATTGCAGATGAATGAAATTTGAATTCCTCCACAGTGGCTTAATTTTGGCTTCCGACGGCACTATTCTGGTTTACAAAAACTTCTTCGTTCTGTACCTTTGATTGGCACATGATGATATTTTTTGCAAATAGTGATCAAATTGTGAGATGACACACAGAGCACAGTCCAGAATAAACGCGAACATAATTTGATTCTCCGCTCGAATGGCAGAGTCGCTATATAAGGACGGGATTTGAAGACAATGAAACTTCTCGAATGCTGGTTAGACACTGCGTTTATTTGGTCCATTCAATGACAATATAAATACACACACCCTTACTGTAACATGTTTGCATATTACACCACACCATGTTAAATACTGGTATTCAGCTGCATCCGGTTAGAATGGAAGCCGACCTCAACGAAGTTGGGAAAATGCTAGGCAGATGATTATAATTAGACCATTGACAAGAACATACAAACATAAAAAACCACAAAAAAAAAAGAAATGCCATTACAAAAATATCGAGGTTTAAATTGACCTTGAAAAATTGCTTCATTGTCCAGTTAGCCAGGCCTATCTTTTAATTTTGAAGGCGTGTAAGAGATGTGTTTTATATATATCATGACTTCACAAAACGGATAAAATTAAGGATTTGTGTAGCCATTACGTGACGAAAGCTTTGAAATATATTAAATAAACAAAGCCCCCAAATAGTTAAATTGAAAACATTCCTACAGATTTCAGATTCCAACTATACAAACCCGTAAAATTAACGAACGAAAATTCAAAACTCAATTTGATCAATTTCCTAGTCAGTCAGTCACCTCAGGTGAAAACACTTCCTGCAGCGGTTAGAGGCGTGAGGGTGCGAAATTAGCTTCTCCCTCACGCGTTCCGTCTCCTCCTTCGCGAGCATTACTGCTTCGCAGAAGGAGGTAACGGCCTCCCATGCCCTGACGCTCCGTACCATGGCCTGGATCAGGGCCGGACGCGAGAGATTACTGCCACCGATCGCCTCCACAAGGACACGGCGATGTTCCACCCAAACCGGGCGATCCATGAGATTATCCCCTACATACAAATTTACAAAACAAAGAAACAAATTTTACCACTTTATAATATTCGTAAAGATTAGATTAGGTAAGTATAGATATAGTTAGCCACACGCACACTAAGTAGGTACAAGCTTTATGGTATATAAGTTCAGGTAAAGCCGCTGGCAGTTGTAGATCGCACAGCATCTGATCAGTGAGGAAACTCATCTCAAACAAACAGGTATTATATTTTTTATAATTATTGCGGGATAAAAATTTAAATGTTAAATAATATATAATTTTTTAATATGCAAACAGGAATATTAAAATGATTTTTCTGTAGTTTGCTACAGAAAAATCATTTTGCTTGGTTGCTTGGCTTGGTTTGGTTTATCTGTGGGGTTAAAGTATAGTAGTGGTATAGACTATTTTATTTATTTTAGTTTTGGTATATCTTCCTGGGTGATTAAATAGTGGCAGTGAAAGTAGTTAAATAATTATTATAAAAAAAAAAATACTTAAAATTCAACCGACTTCCAAACTACTAAGTGTAAAATAACTTTAATTTCGGAAGTCGGTGGCTTTGGATCAATCAGTATTTAAGTTTTTGCCACCGACTTCCGAAATTAAAGTTATTTTTCACTTCGTACTTTGGAAGTTGGTTGTATTTTTGGTATTTTTTTTGCCTTTCTAGTGTATTGGTTTGTAATTCATCAGTTCCACTTTACCAAATGGTGCTTTTCGAGAGCAAATGCACGAGTTACTATAAAAAACACCCAAATCGCTATAGGTGTGCCTATAATATTTGAAGAGTTCCCTCGATTTCTCCAAGATCCCATCATCAGATCGTGACTAAATGACAAAAGGACCAATTAGGACGACTGAACCGATTTGAAAAATTATTTTATAATTTGAAAGGGCTTCAAACAAAAAAATCGGGTATCAAGGAGTAATCGGGGAACAAACATTAAAAAAAATATATATATTCCGACGAACCGGGAACCTCTTTTTTTAAGTCGGTTAAAAAAGGATTTAAAGTCATTGTGTGAACTATATGAATATTTTGGTTTCCAGCATCAAAATGAAGTCCTGCATCGTTCTGTGCGTCCTGTCCGTGGCCGTGATGGCTCTCGCGCGTCCCGAGGAGGCTCATTACACCGACCGTTACGACAACGTAGACCTGGACGAGATCCTCGACAACCGCCGCCTAATGGTGCCCTATATCAAGTGCATGCTTGACCAGGGCAAGTGCGCGCCCGATGCTAAGGAGCTCAAGGGTAAGTGGTGAATATTCAAGAGTTTTTCCGAATGTATGTTTGAATTTTCTAACGGGTAGGTCCCACAATAATAAAGCGGGGTAAGCTCATCATATAAACAGATGTAATGAGTTTAATTGTATGAACCTACAACGTAATTCAATAAATCAATCTGTCACGAGCAGTTGTTCCTGTAATAATTATAGTGAACGAATTTGCATAAGCAGTGCATAACGATGTTTTGTAATCACTATTTACCTTCCTATAATAATATCAACACAACGTCTTACCATTTCTTTCTTATCACAGAGCACATCACGGAAGCCCTCGTCAACGGATGCGGCAAATGCACTGAAGCCCAGAGGAACGGATCCCGGCGCGTCATCGGCCACCTGATCAACCACGAGGCAGATTACTGGAACGAACTGACTGTCAAGTACGACCCTGAGAGGAAGTTCACCGCCAAGTACGAGAAAGAACTCAAAGAAATCAAGGCATAAGTGATTGACCAGTTGTTTGGTACTGAATTGGAATTGAAAATTGTGAGAATGTGATTTTAGTTTACAAATAAAAAAGGTTATAAAACAACTTTTTTTTTTCAATTATGATTTACTTAATTTGTAACAATAGTCATTACTCACCTAAAGGTTTGCCATTTTACTTCTTGTTCGCTATTTTATTTAAAAATTGTAAGAATGTGATTTTAGTTTACAAATAAAAAAGGTTATAAAAAAACTTTTTATTTTCAATTATGATTTACTTAATTTGTAACAATATTCATTACTCACGTAAAGGTTTGCCATTTTACTTCTTGTTCGCTATTTTATTTCAGAAATGTGATTGTACTAAGCGAAGCACATAATCAGCTTTCAGAAAAATTGCCGTTGATCATTATTTATTTACCGATCCTTTTGTTCAAGCTATGAATAATTAAGAACAACAAACGAGCATAATAACATGAAAATATGCGACGAGTAATTATTATTCTATAAATATCCCAACTAGTGTTAATATAAAAAAACAGCAGTGCGTGTTTTTTAATGGACGAGATGACTTCCTCGGCTCAGATCCCCATTGACGTCGTACGCTAATTAGTAGCGTATAATAGCAAACCTGGTCGCGTCAAAGTTGAGTAAGATGGGAGCAATGACGTCTGTAAGCAGGCGACATATACAACCAGTCTTAATGCAAGTCCTAAAATGGTAGGGGAAATCCAGCCAACAAATAAATTTGCATCAAGTTGGTGATGAACTTACAACAACGTAACATAAGTAATTATATTTTAGCTTCCTGTAGGTTATTGAAAGGCCGTGAAACGGAATATGACGTCAAAATTATTTATATAATTATATATACTATATATATATTATATATAAAATTATTTATACTATATATATATTATATTATGCATTATTCTTGAAAAAAAAAAATAAGAATGTTATATTTTAAGATATGGCTCATAAGTACCCTATATCAATTTGAAATTCAGCGGTCTGATGTTACACAATCACGTGCTGCATTGTGTCTACAATTAGAAGAGGCTGCGGCAGCAGTAAGGCCCAAACTGGGGATTTGTGCATGATTCATAACAAAATATTATTCTTTTATTATGAATCAAATAAAAATAAATATTTAAATATCCAATATAATACATATAATACTGCTTCGTTGGTCTAGTGGTCGCAAGCGCTACTGCTGAGTATGAGGTCCTGGGTTCGATTCCCGGGTCGGGCAAAGGGTTTTCCATCTGGAATTTCTCAGTAACAGCCCGGAGTCTGGATTTGTGCCCGGTTGATGGCAATAGGCTCGCCCCCTATTACATGGGACTTAAACATAACTGGCGAAATGTGGGTGTACTATAGATACACCTCTGCCTAACCCTCCGGGGATTACAGGCGTGATGTTATGTTATGTTATATAATATATTGGAAATATTCTTATAAATATTTCCAACGGAAAGCCCTGAGTTCATCAGTTGAGTGCAGAATTACTTGGACATAGAAAAGTAACAACAACACAGCGAGATAGGCCTGTAGAGCTTTGATGTGTATTTTAACTTTTAAGAACAGAATGTTGTTTCAATCACCGAGACCATCAGTCAACGAGTAACGAATGATTATCGGCAACTTAATTACAAACATAACTAGTTCTTAGTAATCATATCTACGAGTCTATATTATGTGTAGTCTCAACCAGTCTTTTAAATAATAATAATTGGCGACAAGAAAACAAGTAATTTACTGGGAATCATAGAAATAATCAGGGAATTAAAATGTAAAAACAATGAAGTGATTTGGGCATATGACAATACATACGAGTATGTAGGTACCTACGTATATGAAGTTTTACGATAACATTAGAAAAACTAGACAATTCACAAGAATTACTTCCTACATCTCAAAAACTTTCCTACTTCAAGCTGAAAATTCGCAGACCATACAACTAAGGTTAGGCTTTTAGTTATTTGTTCGTGAGGAAGCGCAAGTGCTGATCATGGGTTCGATCCCCAGGTCAAGAAAAGTACTATTGGATATTTTCATTCGAATGTTTTGGTAGGTACCTCCTCGGAATGTTGTTTTGTGTCCGGTCTTTGGCTACAGATTAGACCCCGTTTACATGGGACCAAAATGGGACTGGCGAAATTGGAAATCCGTAGTCCAATTTGATTTACCTGTTTTTAATGCTACTTTGTTCCTCCGTATTTAACTGATCTAAACATAATAATGGAAAGAGTGCCTTAACGTGTTCGTATTTTCATTTGGTTTATCAAATAAGCAGTTCTATAGTCACTTGCCATGTGTATATTTGGTTTAATATCTAGTACATATAAATCTTTTCTTTTTCAATAGTATTCAAAACTCACTCTGATATTATCTCGTTCATAAGTGTTACCAAAATACTCGCCAAAAATATGCCTTCTTGTAATTCTGATGCATAAACTATGCACTCTTGTGTTATTTTAGTATTTATACATATAATGATCGATTCCGACCTAGCTGGTATACTAATTGTATTATCATTCTCTGATGTTATAGGTAAGTCTATTTGTACATTATTATTCCACATGTGTTAAGAATTTTCACTGAAGTTTAAGACTGCCTTGTATATGTTTAAAAGTCTTGGCCTTATATGCCACTAACTATACATGACAATGATTTTAATATGAAGAACTTATGATTTAGAATTTTATCTCCAGTATGTGTGAGTTTGTTCTAGCGCATTGTGACATTCTAGTATTAGCTTCGAGGTAATATATTTTTTCCGTAAAGATTGCAGAACAGAGGCGCTGTCGGAGAGTATACGTATGTGGGTGTCCGTAACTCTCCTGGCTTCTAGGGCGTGGACCGCTTGTATGATGCCCACACACTCCGCCTGATAGATGGTGTTGAACATGCCCAATGGTCTGGATATATTTATGTTGAGATCGTATGAGAAAACTTCGACTCCGGTACCAGAGTCGGTCTTCGATCCATAGGAGTATACTCTGACCTGAGTAATCACCCTGTTCTTCTGTGAGTATTATGCTGTAGTGCCTTTGAAAGTGATGTGTTTTCGGGGCTTTGTCGCAGGGTGCTGCCATCATTGGCCATCGGTTGATCGCATCTTCCTTTATGCGTGTATGCATAACTCTGGAGTCTTTGCTTAGGGTTCCTGATAAATGGAGCCTAAAGGCAGCCAGGGCCGCCTCCTCCCGCATAATAAGGTGCAGGGGTGGCAGACCAAGCATTGCCTGTAGGGCAGCAGTAGGTGTAGTTCTTATACTGCTAGTGATCGCAACACAGGCAAACCGCTGCAGTTTTTCGAGATCTCTTTGGGCTGTGCTCAGGTCTGTCCTGGGCCACCAGACCAGTGAGCCGTATGTGATAATTGGTCAGATGACTGTGGTGTATATCCAGTGGGTGACCTTGGGACACATCCTGCCAAGCAGTCGCTTGCACTGCCACAGGGATATGCTGGCTTTTGTAGTGATGTAATTGGTATGTTTCGCCCATTTCAACTGTTTATCCAAAAAGATGCCCAGGTATTTGGTTTCAGTTGACAGGCTTAGAGTTGTTCCTAAGAATCGTGGTAGTTGTAGTGTCGTCAGTTTTCTCTTTTTTGTGAAGAGAATCAGTTCGGTTTTTGTAGGGTTTACTGAGAGTTGGTGCTTGTTGCACCATTCCTCTACTATTTTCAGGGCTTGTCGCATAAGGTTGCATAGAGTGTTTTCATGGGTCCCGCTTATTATTATGGTTAAGTCATCGGCGTAGCCTACGGTGAAGTAACCTTTGTCGTCGAGTGTTTTGATGAGGCTGTCTACTACCAGGTTCCATAGAAGCGGCGAGAGGACGCCCCCTTGCGGGCAGCCCTTTGCAACGGTGGCCCTCGTAGTGTCATTTACTGTGACTTGTACAGCTCTCAATTTGAGCATGTTGGTGATCCAGCCACTCAGGCTCGAGTCTTATGCTGTGTCTGTCGAGGGCCGTGTTTATACTGTTGAACATGGTCTTGTCTAAGGCGCCCTCGATGTCGATGAAGGCGGTGCTGAGCATTTGTGGTCCACTGCGCATTCAATTTTAGAGACCACGCTATGCAGCACGGATTCTGTTGATTTGCCTGTGGAGTACGCATGCTGTTGTTTGTGCAGTGGTTTTACCCGGAGAGGGCCATCTCGGATATATCTATCATAGAGTCTCTCGAGGGTTTTCAGTAAAAATGATGTGAGACTTATAGGTCTATAAGCCTTTGGTTGTGTGTAATCAGTGTTGCCAGGTTTGGGTATGAGAATTACTTTCACCTCGCGCCATGCGAGAGGTATGTGTCTAAGTGCTATGCAGGCTCGATAGATCTCCACCAGCCTTTGTGTCAGATAATATACCCCCCACTGTAGCAGGGCTGGGAAGATGCCATCCAGCCCTGCTTACTTGTATGGCTGGAAGCTGTTGATAGCCCACTTTATCCGCTCTTTTGTTACTATTTTGCGGGGTCTTGACCAGTCTTGCTCCGTTGGGGTCCATTCTGGTTCAGCCTCCCATGTCCTGTCCTCCAGGATTTTACAGTCTGGGAAGTGATTCTCGAGAAAGACCTTACTGGTTTCATAGTCAGTTAGTGTGTATGAATTGTCGGGTTTTTTCAGCGTGCCGAGAGTTCGGTCCTGATCTGTTGATAGGATCTTCCTTATCCTTGCCGCCTCATTATTTGTTTCAATGGATTCACAGAATTTCCGCCAAACTGACCTCCTAGCGGTTCTGATCTGTTTTTTGTACGTGTATTGGGTCTCTTTGTATATCTCCCAGTCGTCCGGGAGTCTCGTGTTTTTTGCTCTGTTAAATTGCTTACGTAGCGCATCTCTGAGTTTGCTAAGTTCAGCGTTCCACCAAGGGTTCCTCTCGTTCTTGCTTTGTGGCGCTCTTAGTTTACAGCATGCGTGGTATGCTTCGGTTAGGTATTCTGATAGTTTTGTTACGGTGTATTCCAATTGTGCTTGGTCTCTTAGGGTTACTTGTGTTAGATATCTAGCTAATAGGGAAGCCAGGAGGCGTTTATACTCGGGAACATTGGTACGCCTCGGGTTTCGCCTCGGAGCGGGTTTCCTAGTGTTTGTAGTTAGTGTAAAGCGGATCCTTCTGTGGTCTGAGCAAAAAGGCTCGTCCGATACGTGCCAGTTTGTGATAAGTTTGTCGCGTTTTCTGTGGCAAGTGTTAGGTCTATAATCGTTTGTCCACGGACTGTGACCCAAGTGGGTACTAAGCCGCGGTTAACAATGTTAAGGTTAGTAGAGAATAAATAGGTGGATAGTACCTGTCCTCTGGAATTTGGTGCGGCGCTGCCCTGGAGCGGGTGGTGGGCGTTCAAGTCGGTGCCAATGATCAGGTCCAAATTGGCGCGTTCGCAGTGCTGTACCAGGTCGGCCATCTCTTTTGGCGGGCAGTCTGTGTCCTCGCCTGGCATGCATACCGACGCCAACACAGCATCTGGAACGCTACCTTCGTTTTGGAGCCCGACAGCTGTCAGGTCTCTGGAACAGAATTGAGTGAGTGTCGTAAAGAGAATTTCTTTGGGTATGTACACGCAGGTTCTCGGCTTGTCTGCGCTGTGTGTGTTGAGAATTAGCTTACCTCCGATGTTACCGAGGCAGCATATTCTATTGTTCCTGATCCACGGCTCTTGGATCAGTGCTATGCTTCGGGGCTTAACCTCCAGCGCCCTGCGTAAGCTAGCCGTGGCAGTCTGGCTGTGCTGGAGGTTGGTCTGGATGATGTTGAGGGGCGATGAAAACGGTGGAGAGGGGTTAGTTGGAGATGGATCCATCGGACAGCCTCTCCACTACCTCCTCTCTATACCTGTCGTCGTGTCGTTCGCCTGGCGACGAAGCGAGTAGACGGTCGCTCCAGCCAGGTGATTCGGGTGCTATGGTGTCGATGTCGTCAGCCATAGCCGCTCGAGCCATGACCTCCTCCAGTTAGTCGATCTCCGTATCATGAGTCTTTGTCAGCGTCGGTAGTGTCGTCTTCGTATCTGTGCTGCATGATGACAGTTTATAATATTAGGTATCACGCAGAGCACAGTCTAGACTAAACGCAAACATAATTTGATTCTACGCTCGAATGACAGGGTCGCCATATAAGGACGGGATTTAAAGACAATGAAACATCTCGAATGCTGGTTAGACACTGCGTTTATTTGGTTCATTCAATGACAATATAAACACACACACCCTTACTGTAACATGCTTACATATTACATCACACCATGTTAAATACTGGTATTGAGCTGCATCCAGTTAGACTGGAAGCCGACCTCAACATAGTTGAGAAAATGCTAGGCAGATGATAATAATCAGACCATTGACAAGAACGTTTGAACATCAAACATCACCAAAAAAAATTGCCATTACAAAAATATCGAGGTTTAAATTGACCTTAAAAATAGCCTCAATATGCAGTTAGCCAGGCCTATCTTTTAAGCTTTAGTGTATAATTTAATTAATTTTGAACTTTTTGTTAGAGATGTGTTTTATATATATATCACGACTTCATAAAACGGTCAAAACTGAATGATTTGTGTAGCTTATTACACGACGAACACGTTGAAATATAAAAAAAAACAAAGCCGCCAAGTAATTAAATTAAAAATATTCCTACAGACTGCAGATTCCAGCTATAAAAACCTGTAACATTAACGTACGAAACTTGATCAATTTCCTAGTCAGTCAGTCACCTCAGGTGAGAACACTATTATTACAAGTTACTTACTTGCTTCTGCCCGCGACTTCGTCTGCGTGAAATAATGGCTCCCCACCCTCCGCGTCACATCCCATCGCCCGCCCGCGCTATTACTTCGTTTTCGCTTAGCGTTTTTTCCGATGTTTTTTCTTTTTGTTCGGCTCCTAAGGGACGTAGCGTGATGTTAATGGAAAAATAATGTTTTAAATCTGACTGGTAGTTCCTGAGATTAGCCCCTACATACAAACTTACAAACTTTTATCTCTCTATAATATTAGTTTAGATTAGATTAGGTAAGTATAGATATAGTTAGTCACACGCACACTAAGTAGGTACAAGCTTTTTGGTATATAAGTTCAGGTAAAGTCGCTGGCAGTTGTAGATCGCACGGCATCTGATCAGTGAGGAAACCCATCTCAAACAATCAGGTATTATAATTTTTGCGGAATAAAAATTAAAATGTTAGATAATATTGAATTTTTTAATAGGCAAACAGGAATATAAAAATGATATTTCTATAGCATAGGGTTGGTTTGTGTTATCTGTGGGGTTAAAGTATTGCTTAACAGTTATATAAATATTAGTTTTGGTAAACCTTCCTGGGTGATTAAGTAGTGGCAGTGAAAATAGTTAAATAATTATAATAAAAGAGGATTAAAAGTCATTGTGTTAACTATATGAATATTTTGGTTTCCAGCATCAAAATGAAGTCCTGCATCGTTCTGTGCGTCCTGTCCGTGGCCGTGATGGCTCTCGCGGGTTCCGAGGAGGATCATTATACCGACCGTTACGACAACGTAGACTTGGACGAGATCTTCGGCAACCGCCGCCTGATGGTGCCCTATATCAAGTGCATGCTCGACCAGGGCATATGCGCGCCCGATGCTAAGGAGCTTAAGGGTAAGTGGTGAATATTCAAGAGTTTTTACGAATGTATGGTTGGATTTTCTAATCGGTGGATCCCACAATAACAGATAAAGCGTGGCAAGCTCATCATGTAAATCATGCTAACAAGGTAATGAGTTTAATTGTATGAACCTACAACTTTATTCAATAAATCAATCTGTCACGAGCCCTGCATCTTTTGTTCCTGTAATAATTATAGAGAACGAATTTGCATAAGCAGTGCATAACAATATTTTGTAATCACTATTTACCTTCCTATACGTCTACCTTCCTTTACGTCTTATATAAATAACGTCTTACCATTTCTTTCTTATCACAGAGCACATCACGGAAGCCCTCGTCAACGAATGCCGCAAATGCACTGAAGCCCAGAGGAATGGAACCCGGCGCGTCATCGGCCACCTGATCAACAACGAGGCAGATTACTGGAACGAACTAACTGCCAAGTACGACCCTGAGAGGAAATTCACTGCCAAGTACGAGAAGGAACTCAAAGAGATCAAGGCATAAGTGAATAAACAATTGTTAGGTACTGAATTGTAATTGAAAATTGTGAGAGTGAGATTTTAGTTTACAAATAAAAAAGGTTAAAAAAAAAACTTTTTTTTTTCAATTGTTTTACTTAATTTGAAACAATATTAATTACTGACCTAAAGGTTTGCCGTTTTACTTCTTGTTCTTCTTTTTTTAAGAAATGTAATTGTACTAAGCGAAGCAAATAATCAGAAAAATTGCCGTTGATCATTATTTATGTACCGATTCTTTTGTTCAAGCTATTATTAATTAAGAACTACCAACGAGCATAACAACACGAAAATATGCCTCGAGTAACTATTATTCTATAAATATCCCAACTAGCGATAATATAAAAAACAGCAGCGCGTGTTTTTTAATAGACGAGATGACTTCTTCGGCTCAGGGGTCACTCTTGATTCCAATTCCGATCTATCGACATTGGAATTGTGACGTTTCGTACTCTTGAGTTCGACACTAGCGCCAAATTGTTATCAAATTGGGTGTCCATTTTAGGAACTAATTGGCATCGGGATCGGCCTTGGTTTGGCTACTCTTGACTTTATTTGAGAGCTGTGTATTGCGCCAGTATTGCGTTGGGATTATTTGTTGATTGGAATTTTTTCAATAGCAAAAGTGTAACTTTTTTGAAATTGTTTTGTGTTTTAAATCGTTTTTGGTATGGTAATAAGTATGTAATATGGCACGATTTGCAGTTATATACAGTATTTTACATAATTCCCATAAAAACAATTGAAACAAAGACGAGATGAGCGTCGGACGATGCGATATACGGACAAAGCGTTTTCTAAGAATGAAGACGAATTTAAAGCAAATTATAGAGTGAGCAAGGATTTGTTTGATGGAATTTATAGTAGGACGATTTGTCATTGTAACTGAAAATGGAAACTTTTATTGTGTACAACGTGTACAACATAACGGTACAATATAATGATACTTATAAAAAATAGACCAAGAAAATAACTAAGTACATATATATAGAAAACAAATATATTTCACTAATTAATTAATTGTATATTTAAGTATGATTGTATATATTATTTACTTACCACTTGTATAAAACTTTAATATTAGTTAAGTAACTTATCGAAAAATCAATTCTTACTGAAAAGGAAACACGCGAACAATTTTCATAAAGTTAATGTTCAAAACAAACTTGCATTTCGAATTCACTTCTAATTTCTAAAACTACTTGACTTGACTTTATTCTTGAAATTGCAGAATTTTTACGACGTGTTTTTTTTGTAGTATTGTAGTTATAGGCAATGATTCTGCCGCATACAGCCAAAGTCATGTTTAATTTTATGATTTTAATCATGTTCTTACGCCTAAATGAATTTAATACGTTAAAATTAATCAATTAAACAACTATTTATATCATATTTATTTATTAACCTTGTTATTTAAAGGATAAATCATTTTAAAGCCCTATTACCGGTTTATCGTAATGAGTTGTACAACACTTTTGCAGGGCAAAACATAGCTAACTTCACGTGTAACAGAATGATCGCGGGGCAATCCCAATATCTATCCAATGTTGACAGTATTGGTTTCAAGAGTACCGAATCAGGTGACTGCAAAATTAAAATTGGAATTGTATTGGCTTTAGGTTGGAATCGGAATTAGTTTGAAGAGATCCCTATTGACGTCGTACGCTAATTATTAGCGTATAATAGCAAACCTGGTCGCGTCAAAGTTAAGTAAGATGGGAGCAATGACGTCAGTAAACAGGCTACAAATGCTGCCAGTCTTAATGCAAGTCCTTAAATAGAAGGGGAAATCCAGCCATCAACTGAGTTTGCATCAAGTAGATGATGATCTTATATTAATTATATTTTAGGTTCCTTTAGGTAATTGAACGGCCGTGAAACGGAATATGACGTCAAACCTGGATTATTCTTGGAGAAAAATAAGAATGATCTATTTTAAGATATGGCTCATAATATGCCCTCATCATGACATGACGTTAGTACCCTATACCAATTTGAAATTTCGCGGTCTCGATGTTACACAATCACGTGCTGCATTGTGGCTACTAATTATTATTGACAAGAACGTTCGAACATCAAAAATCACCAAAATAAAATTGCCATTACAAAAATATCGAGGTTTAAATTGACCTTGAAAAATAGCTTCTTTGTCCAGTTAGCCAGGCTCATCTTTTAATTTTGAAGGCGTGTAAGAGATGTGTTTTATATATATCACGACTTCACAAAATGGTTAAAACTGTATGATTATTCTTGGAAAAAATAAGAATGACCTATTTTAAGGTATGGCTCATAAGTACCCTATACCAATTTGAAATTCAGCGGTCTGATTTTACACAAGCACGTGCTGCATTGTGTCTACAATTAGAAGAGGCTGCGGCAGCAGTAAGGCCCAAACTGGGGATTTGTGCATGATTCATAACAAAATATTATTCTTTTATTATGAATCAAATAAAAATAAATATTTAAATATCCAATATATAAATATATATATATATATATATAATATAATACTGCCTCGTTGGTCTAGTGGTCGCAAGCGCTACTGCTGAGTATGAGGTCCTGGGTTCGATTCCCGGGTCGGGCAAAGTGTTATTGGGTTTTCCATCTGGAATTTCTCAGTAACAGCCCGGAGTCTGGATTTGTGCCCGGTTGATGGCAATAGGCTCGCCCCCTATTACATGGGACTTAAACATAACTGGCTTAAATATAATATTCTTATAAATATTTCCAACGGAAAGCCCTGAGTTCATCAGTTGAGTGCAGAATTACTTGGACATAGAAAAGTAACAACAACACAGCGAGATAGGCCTGTAGAGCTTTGATGTGTATTTTAACTTTTAAGAACAGAATGTTGTTTTAATCACCGAGACCATCAGTCAACGAGTAACGAATGATTATCGGCAACTTAATTACAAACAAAACTAGTTCTTAGTAATCATATCTACGAGTCTATATTATGTGTAGTCTCAACCAGTCTTTTAAATAATAATAATTGGCGACAAGAAAACAAGTAATTTACTGGGAATCATAGTGATATTCAGGGAATTAAAATGTAAAAACAATGAAGTGATTTGGGCATATGACAATACATATGTAGGTACCTACGTATATGAAGTTTTACGATAACATTAGAAAAACTAGACAATTCACAAGAATTACTTCCTACATCTCAAAAACTTTCCTACTTCAAGCTGAAAATTCGCAGACCATACAACTAAGGTTAGGCTTTTAGTTATTTGTTCGTGAGCAAGCGCAAGTGCTGATCATGGGTTCGATCCCAGGTCAAGAAAAGTACTATTGGGTATTTCCATTCGAATGTAGGTAACTGCTCGGAATCTTGTTTTGTGTCCGGTCTTTGACAATAGGTTAGACCCCCTTTTACATGGGACCAAAATGGGACTGGCGAAATTTGAACTATCTGTTTTTATGTTGATTTGTTCTGCCATATTTAACTGATCTAAACTTAATAATGGAAAGAGTGCCTCAACGCGTTCGTATTTTCATTTGGTTTATCAAATAAACAGTTCTATAGTCACTTGCCATATGTATATTTGGTTTAATATCTAGTTCATATAAATCTTTTTTTTTTCAATAGTATTCAAAACTCACTCTGATAGTTTCTCGTTCATAAGTGTTACCAAAATACTCGCCAAAAATATGCCTTCTTGTAATTCTGATGCATAAACTATGCACTCTTGTGTTATTTTAGTATTTATACATATAATGATCGATTCCGACCTAGCTGGTATACTAATTGTATTATCATTCTCTGATGTTATAGGTAAGTCTATTTGTACATTATTATTCCACATGTGTAAAGAATTTTCACTGAAGTTTAAGACTGCCTTGTATATGTTTAAAAGTCTTGGCCTTATATGCCACTAGCTATACATGGCAATGATTTTAATATGAAGAACTTATGATTTAGAATTTTATCTCCAGTATGTGTGAGTTTGTTCTAGCGCATTGTGACATTCTAGTATTAGCTTCGAGGTCATATATTTTTTCCGTAAGGATTGCAGAACAGAGGCGCTGTCGGAGAGTATACGTATGTGGGTGTCCGTAACTCTCCTGGCTTCTAGGGCGTGGGCCGCTTGTATGATGCCCACACACTCCGCCTGATAGACGGTGTTGAACATGCCCAATGGTCTGGATATATTTATGTTGAGATCGTATGAGAAAACTTCGACTCCGGTACCAGAGTCGGTCTTCGATCCATCGGAGTATACTCTGACCTGAGTAATCACCCTGTTCTTCTGTGAGTATTATGCTGTAGTGCCTTTGAAAGTGATGTGTTTTCGGGGCTTTGTCGCAGGGTGCTGCCATCATTGGCCATCGGTTGATCGCATCTTCCTTTATGCGTGTATGCCTAACTCTGGAGTCTTTGCTTAGGGTTCCTGATAAATGGAGCCTAAAGGCAGCCAGGGCCGCCTCCTCCCGCACAATAAGGTGCAGGGGTGGCAGACCAAGCATTGCCTGTAGGGCAGCAGTGGGTGTAGTTCTTATACTGCTAGTGATCGCAACACAGGCAAACCGCCGCAGTTTTTCGAGATCTCTTTGGGCTGTGCTCAGGTCTGTCCTGGGCCACCAGACCAGTGAGCCGTATGTGATAATTGGTCAGATGACTGTGGTGTATATCCAGTGGGTGACCTTGGGACACATCCTGCCAAGCAGTCGCTTGCACTGCCACAGGGATATGCTGGCTTTTGTAGTGATGTAATTGGTATGTTTCGCCCAGTTCAACTGTTTATCCAAAAAGATGCCCAGGTATTTGGTTTCAGTTGACAGGCTTAGAGTTGTTCCTAAGAATCGTGGTAGTTGTAGTGTCGTCAGTTTTCTCTTTTTTGTGAAGAGAATCAGTTTGGTTTTTGTAGGGTTTACTGAGAGTTGGTGCTTGTTGCACCATTCCTCTACTATTTTCAGGGCTTGTCGCATAAGGTTGCATAGAGTGTTTTCATGGGTCCCGCTTATTATTATGGTTAAGTCATCGGCGTAGCCTACGGTGAAGTAACCTTTGTCGTCGAGTGTTTTGATGAGGCTGTCTACTACCAGGTTCCATAGAAGCGGCGAGAGGACGCCCCCTTGCGGGCAGCCCTTTGCAACGGTGGCCCTCGTAGTGTCATTTAATGTGACTTGTACAGCTCTCAATTTGAGCATGTTGGTGATCCAGCCACTCAGGGTCGAGTCTTATGCTGTGTCTGTCGAGGGCCGTGTTTATACTGTTGAACATGGTCTTGTCAAAGGCGCCCTCAATGTCGATGAAGGCGGGCCAGTGCTAAGCATTTGTGGTCCACTGCGCATTCAATTTTAGAGACCACGCTATGCAGCACGGATTCTGTTGATTTGCCTGTGGAGTACGCATGCTGTTGTTTGTGCAGTGGTTTTACCCGGAGAGGGCCATCTCGGATATATCTATCATAGAGTCTCTCGAGGGTTTTCAGTAAAAATGATGTGAGACTTATAGGTCTATAAGCCTTTGGTTGTGTGTAATCAGTGTTGCCAGGTTTGGGTATGAGAATTACTTTCACCTCGCGCCATGCGAGAGGTATGTGTCTAAGTGCTATGCAGGCTCGATAGATCTCCACCAGCCTTTGTATCAGATAATATACTCCCCACAGTAGCAGGGCTGGGAAGATGCCATCCAGCCCTGCTGACTTGTATGGCTGGAAGCTGTTGATAGCCCACTTTATCCGCTCTTCTGTTACTATTTTGCGGGCTCTTGACCAGTCTTGCTCCGTTGGGGTCCATTCTGGTTCAGCCTCCCATGTCCTGTCCTCCAGGATTTTATAGTCTGGGAAGTGATTCTCGAGAAAGACCTTACTGGTTTCATAGTCAGTTAGTGTGTATGAATTGTCGGGTTTTTTCAGCGCGCCGAGAGTTCGGTCCTGATCTGTTGATAGGATCTTCCTTATCCTTGCCGCCTCATTATTTGTTTCAATGGATTCACAGAATTTCCGCCAAACTGACCTCCTAGCGGTTCTGATCTGTTTTTTGTACGTGTATTGGGTCTCTTTGTATATCTCCCAGTCGTCCGGGAGTCTCGTGTTTTTTGCTCTGTTAAATTGCTTACATAGCGCATCTCTGAGTTTGCTAAGTTCAGCGTTCCACCAAGGGCTCCTCTCGTTCTTGCTTTGTGGCGCTCTTAGTTTACAGCATGCGTGGTATGCTTCGGTTAGGTATTCTGATAGTTTTGTTACGGTGTATTCCAAATGTGCTTGGTCTCTTAGGGTTACTTGTGTTAGATGTCTAGCTAATAGGGAAGCCAGGGGGCGTTTATACTCGGGAACATTGGTACGCCTCGGGTTTCGCCTCGGAGCGGGTTTCCTAGTGTTTGTAGTTAGTGTAAAGCGGATCCTTCTGTGGTCTGAGCAAAAAGGCTCGTCCGATACGTGCCAGTTTGTGATAAGGTTTGTCGTGTTTTCTGTGGCAAGTGTTAGGTCTATAATCGTTTGTCCACGGACTGTGACCCAAGTGGGTTCTAAGCCGCGGTTAACAATGTTAAGGTTAGTAGAGAATAAATAGGTGGATAGTACCTGTCCTCTGGAATTTGGTGCGGCGCTGCCCTGGAGCGGGTGGTGGGCGTTCGAGTCGGTGCCAATGATCAGGTCCAAATTGGCGCGTTCGCAGTGCTGTACCAGGTCGGCCATCTCTTTTGGCGGGCAGTCTGTGTCCTCGCCTGGCATGTATACCGACGCCAACACAGCATCTGGAACGCTACCTTCGTTTTGGAGCCTGACAGCTGTCAGGTCTCTGGAACAGAATTGAGTGAGTGTCGTAAAGAGAATTTCTTTGGGTATGTACACGCAGGTTCTCGGCTTGTCTGCGCTGTGTGTGTTGAGAATTAGCTTACCTCCGATGTTACCGAGGCAGCATATTCTATTGTTCCTGATCCACGGCTCTTGGATCAGTGCTATGCTTCGGGGCTTAACCTCCAGCGCCCTGCGTAAGCTAGCCGTGGCAGTCTGGCTGTGCTGGAGGTTGGTCTGGATGATGTTGAGGGGCGATGACAACGGTGGAGAGGGGTTAGTTGGAGATGGATCCATCGGACAGCCTCTCCACTACCTCCTCTCTATACTTGTCGTCGTGTCGTTCGCCTGGCGACGAAGCGAGTAGACGGTCGCTCCAGCCAGGTGATTCGGGTGCTATGGTGTCGATGTCGTCAGCCATAGCCGCTCGAGCCATGACCTCCTGCAGTTGGTCAATCTCCGTATCATGAGTCTTTGTCAGCGTCGGTAGTGTCGTCTTCGTATCTGTGCTGCATGATGACACTTTATAATATTAGGTATCACGCAGAGCACAGTCTAGACTAAACGCAAACACAATTTGATTCTACGCTCGAATGACAGGGTCGCCATATAAGGACGGGATTTAAAGACAATGAAACATCTCGAATGCTGGTTAGACACTGCGTTTATTTGGTTCATTCAATGACAATATAAACACACACACCCTTACTGTAACATGCTTACATATTACATCACACCATGTTAAATACTGGTATTGAGCTGCATCCAGTTAGACTGGAAGCCGACCTCAAAATAGTTGAGAAAATGCTAGGCAGATGATAATAATCAGACCATTGACAAGAACGTTTGAACATCAAACATCACCAAAAAAAAATGCCATTACAAAAATATCGAGGTTTAATTTGATCTTAAAAATAGCCTCAATATGCAGTAGCCAGGCCTATCTTTTAAGCTTTAGTGTATAATTTAATTAATTTTGAACTGAAATATAAAAAAAAACAAAGCTGCCAAGTAATTAAATTAAAAATATTCCTACAGACTGCAGATTCCAGCTATACAAACCTGTAACACTAACGTACGAAACTTGATCAATTTCCTAGTCAGTCATTCACCTCAGGTGAGAACACTATTATTACAAGTTACTTACTTGCTTCTGCCCGCGACTTCGTCTGCGTGAAATAATGGCTCCCCACCCTCCGCGTCACATCCCATCGCCCGCCCGCGCTTTTACTTCGTTTTCGCTTAGCGTTTTTTCCGACGTTTTTTCTTTTTGTTCGGCTCCTAAGGGACGTAGCGTGATGTTAATGGAAAAATAATGTTTAAAATCTGACTGGTAGTTCCTGAGATTAGCCCCTACATACAAACTTACAAACTTTTATCTCTCTATAATATTAGTTTAGATTAGATTAGGTAAGTATAGATATAGTTAGTCACACGCACACTAAGTAGGTACAAGCTTTTTGGTATATAAGTTCAGGTAAAGTCGCTGGCAGTTGTAGATCGCACAGCATCTGATCAGTGAGGAAACCCATCTCAAACAAACAGGTATTATAATTTTTGCGGAATAAAAATTTAAATGTTAGATAATATTGAATTTTTTAATAGGCAAACAGGAATATAAAAATGATTTTTCTATAGCATAGGGTTGGTTTGTGTTATCTGTGGGGTTAAAGTATTGCTTAACAGTTATATAAATATTAGTTTTGGTAAACCTTCCTGGGTGATTAAATAGTGGCAGTGAAAATAGTTAAATAATTATAATAAAAGAGGATTAAAAGTCATTGTGTTAACTATATGAATATTTTGGTTTCCAGCATCAAAATGAAGTCCTGCATCGTTCTGTGCGTCCTGTCCGTGGCCGTGATGGCTCTCGCGGGTTCCGAGGAGGATCATTATACCGACCGTTACGACAACGTAGACTTGGACGAGATCTTCGGCAACCGCCGCCTGATGGTGCCCTATATCAAGTGCATGCTCGACCAGGGCATATGCGCGCCCGATGCTAAGGAGCTTAAGGGTAAGTGGTGAATATTCAAGAGTTTTTACGAATGTATGGTTGGATTTTCTAATCGGTGGAGCCCACAATAACAGATAAAGCGTGGCAAGCTCATCATGTAAATCATGCTAACAAGGTAATGAGTTTAATTGTATGAACCTACAACTTTATTCAATAAATCAATCTGTCACGAGCACTGCATCTTTTGTTCCTGTAATAATTATAGTGAACGAATTTGCATAAGCAGTGTATAACAATATGTTGTAATCACTATTTACCTTCCTATACGTCTACCTTCCTTTAGGTCTTATATAAATAACGTCTTACCATTTCTTTCTTATCACAGAGCACATCACGGAAGCCCTCGTCAACGAATGCCGCAAATGCACTGAAGCTCAGAGGAATGGAACCCGGCGCGTCATCGGCCACCTGATCAACAACGAGGCAGATTACTGGAACGAACTGACTGCCAAGTACGATCCTGAGAGAAAATTCACCGCCAAGTACGAGAAGGAACTCAAAGAGATCAAGGCATAAGTGAATAAACAATTGTTAGGTACTGAATTGTAATTTAAAATTGTGAGAATGTGATTTTAGTTTACAAATAAAAAGGTTAAAAAAATTTTTTTTTTTCAAATATGTTTTACTTAATTTGAAACAATATTAATTACATAGCTAAAGGTTTGCCATTTTACTTCTTTTTCGCTATTTTATTTAAGAAATGTGATTGTATTAAGCAAAGCACATAATCAAGTTTCAGAAAAATTGCCGTTGATTTATGTACCGATCCTTTTGTTTAAGCTACCCATTATTACTACAAACGAGCGTAATAATAACACGAAAATATGCGTCGAGTAATTATAATTCTATAAATATCTCAACTAGCGTTAATATAAAAAACGGCAGTGCGTGTTTTTTAATGGACGAGATGACTTCTCGGCTTAGATTCCTATTGACGTTGTACGCTATATTAGTGTATAATAGCAAACCTGGTCGCGTCATAGTTAAGTAAGATGGGAGCAATGACGTCAGTAAACAGGCTACATATACAACCAGTCTTAATGCAAGTCCTAAAATAGAAGGGGAAATCCAACCATCAATTGAATTTGCTTCAAGTAGATGATGATCTTATCATATTTTAGGTACCTTTAGGTTATTCAACGGCCGTGAAACGGAATATGACGTCAAACCTGGATTATTCTTGGAAAAAAATAAGAATGACCTATTTTAAGATATGGGTCATAATATGCCCTCATCATGACATGACGTTAGTACCCTACACCTATTTGAAATTCAGCGTCTTGATGTTACACAATCACGTGCTGCATTGTGTTTACAATTAGAAAAGGCTGCGACAGCAGTAAGGCCCAACCTGGGGATCAACAAGTGCATGATTCATAACAAAAAAATAAAAAATATTTCCAACGGAAAGCCCTGAGTTCATCAGTTGAGTGAAGGTCAGAATTACTTGGACCTAGAACAGTAACAACAACACACCGAGATAGGCCTGTAGAGCTTTGGTGTGTATTTTTACTTTTAAGAATCGATTGTAGTTTTTGGTTAGTCCAACGAATGATTATCGGCAAATTAATTAATATCTACGAGTCTATATTATGTGTGGTCTCATCGAGTCTTTTAAATAATAATAATTGGTGACAAGAAAACGACTAATTCACTGGGAATCATAGCGAAATTCAGCGAATTAAAACGCAAAAACAATGAAGTGATTTGTGCATATGACAATACATATGTAGGTACCTACGTATTGTAATATGAAGTATTATGATAACATTAGAAAAATTAGACAATTCACAAGAATAACTTTCTACATCTCAAAAACTTTCCTACGTCAAAGCTGAAAATTCGCGGACCATACAACTAAGGTTAGGTTTTTCGTTATTTGTTCGTGAGGAAGCGCGAGTGTTGAGCATGGGTTCGATCCCCAGGTCAAGAAAAGCACTATTGGGTATTTCCATTCGAATGGCTTGATAGGTAACTGCTCGGAATCTTGTTTTGTGTCCGGTCTTTGACAATAAGTTAGACCCCCTTTTACATGGGACCAAAATGGGACTGGCGAAATTGGAAATCCGTACTCCAATTTGATCTACCTGTTTTTAATGCGACTTTGTTTCTCCGTATTTAAATGATCTAAACATAATAATGGAAAGAGTGCCTTAACGTGTTCTCATTTTCATTTGGTTTATCAAATAAGCAGTTCTATAGTCACTTGCCATGTGTATATTTGGTTTAATATCTAGTTCATATAAATCTTTTTTTTTTTCAATAGTATCCAAAACTCACACTGATATTTTCTCGTTCATAAGTGTTACCAAAATACTCGCCAAAAATATGCCTTCTTGTAATTCTGATGCATAAACTATACACTCTTGTGTTATTTTAGTATTTATACATACAATAAATCGATTTCGACATAGTTGGTATAGTACTTGTATTATCATTATCTGATGTTATAGGTAAGTCTATTTGTACATTATTATTCCACATTTGTAAAGAATTTTCACTGAAGTTTAAGACTGCCTTGTATATGTTTAAAAGTCTTGGCCTTATATGCGCCTAGCTATACATGGCAATGATTTTAATACGTAGAACTTATGATTTAGAATTTTATCTCCAGTGTGTGTGAGTTTAGATAAACAAAGCCGATGGCCTGGACTTTGCCAACGATACCATCGACAACAAGATTTCTGTTTTGGATTGGAATGTTCAGTTCGAGGATATGTTTATATTTTAGAGCCGATATAGAAGCCCCGGTGATAATTAGCCACGTATGAGATACATTAAAACGTTTCAAGTTTAATTTAATTTAGCTTTAACTATTACATGACATAATTATACTTATATTCACAATTTTTTTTGAGTATATCTAGTTCTTCTGGCGCGTGACTTTCCTGAGAGTCTGCCAAAACATGCATCTGCTGTTCTTGCCCTTGGTGATTCCTAGTTTGGTTATAAAATGTCCTACGTCTGTTTCCTCGTGACCATCTGGTGGGCAATCCACGGCCTCAGTTCTGGTCTTGGGGTTGATAGTGATCATTCGAGTGCTGACGGCTTCTTATAATTTCTTCAATACAATGTCAAATGTACTTTGCCCTACTTTTACTAAATATGTTCTTATCTTGTAAAGCTCTTTATTTAATTTAAATAATTGTTCTTACATTACCATCCAGTATTAAATATGATAGGATTAATATTTGCACGCACTCACGAATACACTCACGCACTTTTGAACAGCCGTATACGTCGTCGTTGATATGGTTGTAGTTATCAATTCGTCACTTCACTTGATTATTGATTATCATTGGTTGAATCACTAGCTCGATAGTTGCAGTCCAAATGCAACTCCTGGATCACGATAATTTCTGGAGCGATTAGACGAAAGCCTTAGAACATGACTCGTAGCTGCTTTCTTATGCAAGTTCGATGATATCTTTTGTACACCCGGTACAAAATATAGATGGTCCCAATAAAAAATATCGTGCATGTGATCATTAGCACAATGCTTATTGCAGATGAATGAAATTTGAATTCCTCCACAGCGACTGAATTTTGGCTTCCGACGACACTATTCTGGTTTACAAAAACTTCTTCGTTCTGTACCTTTGATTGGCACATGATGATATTTTTTGCAAATAGTGATCAAATTGTGAGATGACACACAGAGCACAGTCCAGAATAAACGCGAACATAATTTGATTCTCCGCTCGAATGGCAGGGTCGCCATATAAGGACGGGATTTAAAGACAGTGAAACTTCTCGAATGCTGGTTAGACATTGCGTTTATTTGGTTCATTCAATGACAATATAAACACACACACCCTTACCGTAACATGCTTACATACTATATCACACCATGTTAAATACTGGTATTCAGCTGCATCCGGTTAGAATGGAAGCCGACCTCAACGAAGTTGGGAAAATGCCAGGCAGATGATTATAATTAGACCATTGACAAGAACATACAAACATCAAAAATCACAAAAAAAAAAAATTGCCATTACAAAAATATCGAGGTACCCGTAACATTAACGTACGAAAATTCAAAACTCAACTTGATCAATTTCCTAGTCAGTCACTCACCTCAGGTGAAAACACTTCCTGCAGCGGTTAGGGGCGTGAGGGCGCGAAATTTGTCTCTCCCTCGCGCCTCCTTCGCGAGCATTACTGCTTCGCAGAAGGAGGTGACGGCCTCCCACGCCCTCTCGCTCCGTACCATGGCCTGGACCAGGGCCGGACGCGACAGATTACCGCCACCGATCGCCTCCACGAGGACACGGCGATGTTCCACCCAAGCCGCGCGATCCATGAGATTACCCCCTACATACAAATTTACAAAACAAAGAAACAAATTTTACCACTTTATAATATTCGTATAGATTAAATTAGGTAAGTATAGATATAGTTAGTCATACGCACACTAAGTAGGTACAAGCTTTATGGTATATAAGCTCAGGTAAAGCTGCTGGCAGTTGTAGATCGCACAGCATCTGATCAGTGAGGAAACCCATCTTAAACAAACAGGTATTATAATTTTTCATAATTATTGCGAAATAAAAATTAAAATGTTAATAAATAATATTTAATTTTTTTATAGGCAAACAGGAATATTAAAATGATTTTTCTGTAGCATAGGGTTGGTTTGTGTTATCTGTGTGGTTAATTATAGTAGTGGTATAGACTATTTTATTTATATTACTTTTGGTAAACCTTCCTGGGTGATTAAATAGTGGCAGTGAAAGTAGTAAAATGATTATAATTAAAAAAAGACCAAAAATACAACCGACTTCCAAACAACAAAGAGAAAAATAACTTTAATTTCAGAAATCGGCTTTGGATCAATCAGTATTTATGTTTTTTGCCACCGACTTTCGAAATTAAAGTTATTTTTCACTTCGTAGTTTGGAAGTGGGTTGTATATTTGTTTTTTTTTTTCCTTTTTAGTGTGTTGTAATTCATCAGGTCCACTTTACCAAATGGTGCTTTTCGAGAGCAAATGCACAAGTTACTATTAAAAATACCCAAATCGCTATAGGTGTGCCTATAATATTTGAAGAGTTCCCTCGATTTCTCCATGATCTTATCATCAAATCGTAACCAAATGACATGGGACCAATTTGGAAGTATACACTTTCAAACAAAAAAAAATTCAAATCGGTTCAGCCGTCTTCGAGTAATCGGGGAACAAACATAAAAAATAATAATATATAGATTCCGACGAACTGAGAACCTCCTCTTTTTTTTGAAGTCGGTTAAAAAGAGGATTTAAAGTCATTATGATAACTATATGAATATTTTGGTTTCCAGCATCAAAATGAAGTCCTGCATCGTTCTATGCGTCCTGTCCGTGGCCGTGATGGCTCTCGCGCGTCCCGAGGAGGCTCATTACACCGACCGTTACGACAACGTAGACCTGGACGAGATCATCGGCAACCGCCGTCTGATGGTGCCCTATATCAAGTGCATGCTTGACCAGGGCAAGTGCGCGCCCGATGCTAAGGAGCTCAAGGGTAAGTGGTGAATATTCATGAGTTTTTCCGAATGTATGTTTGAATTTTCTAACGGGTAGGTCCCACAATAATAAAGCGGGGTAAGCTCATCATATAAACAGATGTAATGAGTTTAATTGTATGAACCTACAACGTAATTCAATAAATCAATCTGTCACGAGCAGTTGTTCCTGTAATAATTATAGTTCACTATAATTATTACAGGAACAACTTGCAACAACAAACAAACAAACTTGAACGAATTTGCATAAGCAGTGCATAACGATGTTTTGTAATCACTATTTACCTTCCAATAACAATTACGATGTGGAAGGAAGTAAATTTGCATTAGCTTTTTCAAATCAACACAACGTCTTACCATTTCTTTCTTATGACAGAGCACATCACGGAAGCCCTCGTCAACGGATGCGGCAAATGCACTGAAGCCCAGAGGAACGGATCCCGGCGCGTCATCGGCCACCTGATCAATCACGAGGCAGATTACTGGAACGAACTGACTGTCAAGTACGACCCTGAGAGGAAATTCACTGCCAAGTACGAGAAAGAACTCAAAGAGATCAAGGCATAAGTGATTGACCAATTGTTTGGTACTGAATTGGAATTGAAAATTGTAAGAATGTGATTTTAGTTTACAAATAAAAAAGGTTATAAAAAAACTTTTATTTTCAATTATGATTTACTTAATTTGAAACAATATTCATTACTCACCTAAAGGTTTGCCGTTTTACTTCTTGTTCGCTATTGTATTTAAGAAATGTGATTGTTCTAAGCAAAGCTTTCAGAAAAATTGCCGTTGATCATTATTAATGTACCGATCCTTTGGTTCAAGCTATCAATAATTAAGAACAACAAACGAGCACATGAACTTTAAAATATGCGTCGAGTAATTATAATTCTATAAATATCCCAACTAGCGTTAATATAAAAAAAAAACAGCGGTGCGTGTTTTTTAATGGACGAGATGACTTCCTCGGCTTAGATCCCCATTGACGTCGTACGCTAATTATTACCCTATAATAGCAAACCTGGTCGCGTCAAAGTTAAGTAAGATGGGAGCAATGACGTCAGTAAACAGGCATATATGCAACCAGTCTTAAAGCAAGTCCTTAAATAGAAGGGGAAATCTAGCCAGCAATTGTGTTTGCATCAAGTAGATGTTGATCTTATATTAATTATATTTTAGGTTCCTTTAGGTTATTGAACGGCCCTGAAACGGAATATGACGTCAAACCTGGATTATTCTTGGAAAAAAATAAGAATGACCTATTTTAAGATATGGCTCATAATATGCCCTCATCATGACATGACGTTAGTACCCTATACCAATTTGAAATTCCGCGGTCTTGATGTTACACAATCACGTGCTTCATTGTGGCTTCTAATTATAATAAGACTATAGACAAGAACGTTCGAACATCAAAAATCACCAATATAAAATTGCCATTACAAAAATATCGAGGTTTAAATTGACCTTGAAAAATAGCTTCATTGTCCAGTTAGCCAGGCCTATCTTTTAATTTTGAAGGCGTCTAAGAGATGTGTTTTATATATATCACGAAGTCACAAAACGGTTAAAACTGAATGATTATTGCAGCCATTACATGACGAAAGCTTTGAAATATATAAAATAAACAAAGCCCCCAAATAGTTAAAATTAAAAACATTCCTACAGACTGCAGATTCCAACTATAAAACCTGTAACATTAACATACGATAATTCAAAACTGAACTTGATCAATTTCCTAGTCAGTCAGTCACCTCAGGTGAAAACACTATTATAAGTAATTTGCTTCTGACCGCGACTTCTTCCGCGTGTAATTACGGGGCGCCCTACCCACCGCGTCGCATCCCATCGCCCGCCCGCACTATTACTTCGTTTTAGAATTGCGTTCTTTTATTATTGTTATATTTTTCTTTTTGCTTGGCTCCTTAGAGACGTAGCGTGATGTTATATACCTTTCTCAAAAATAGAGCTATCCAATGCAAAAAGAATGTTTGAAATCCGACTGGTAGTTCCTGAGATTACCCCCCTTTTTAAGTGAAAACTTCTTTAGGCGCGTTGGGCAGTTTTTGAGATGGGAAAAACAATTGAATTCGCGACACTGTTACCGTTACCGACACCTCATCAGAAGTATTTCCTGTACAGTTAAATTCTTCATTTTTTTTTTTTTTTTGATAGGAAATTATCAATAACTTCTTCCGCTCTGGGCGGAGCGGGAGGGCGTGTCAGACCCTTACTGACTAAAATGTTCTTTCAGTAGCTTGTATGTTGCCAGAGGCACGGTAACCCTTTCGGAGAAACTCGCAACCCCGGCAGGCATCGGCCCTAGCGGACCTCTTCAGTTGCGCTGACATCTCTTTGAGGCACGCATGGAACACAACGCGCCGTCGAGCCGGGACTGGTCCTTATCGGACGGCGAGCTACCCATTGCTCACCGTCCGCAAGCCCGCACCTACAGTGGCCGGGAATCGGCCTGCGACTCCCGACGCCTAGGGCGTCTCTTGCGGCGGTTAGGGGCGTGAAGGCGCAAAATTTGCCTCTACCTCACGCGTTCCTCCTCCTTCGCGAGCATTATTGCTTCGCAGCAGGAATAGACGGCCTCCCATGCCCTCTCGCTCCTTACCATGGCCTGGACTAGGGCCGGATGCGAGAGATCACCGCCACCGATCGCCTCCTCGAGGACACGGCGATGCTCCACCCAAGCCGGGCAGACCACCCTATGCTCCACCGTGTCCTCCGGGCGATCCATGAGATTACCCCTTATATACAAACTTACAAACAAACAAACAAATTTTCCTTCTTTATAATATTAGTTTAGATTAAATTAGGTAAGTATAGATATAGTTAGTCACACGCACACTAAGTAGGTACAAGCTTTTTGGTATATAAGTTCAGGTAAAGTCGCTGGCAGTTGTAAATCACACAGCATCTGATCAGTGAGTTAACCCATCTTAAACAAACAGGTATTATAATTTTTTATAATTATTACAAATATTAATAGTTTATTTTCTTTAACAAGCTTGTACTACATACTAATAATAGAAGTGCCCCTTTAAGCAAGTAAATGCCTGTATTAGGGCACTCCCCTCTGCCGTAACTTAAATTTACATAATGTACACAAGAAATGGCACTGTCTATTACTGTTGTAATTATTGCGTAATAAAATTTTTAATGTTAAATAATATTTATTTTTTTAATAAGCAAATAGGTATATTAAAATAAATGATTTTTCTGTAGCGTAGGCTGAGTTTGTGTTATCTGTGGGGTTAAAGTTTTGTATAGACTATTTTATATTAGTTTTTGGTAAAACTTCCTGGGTGATTAAATAGTGGCAGTGAAAATAGTTAAATAATTATTATTAAAAGAGGATTCAAAGTCATTGTGTTAACTATATGAATATTTTGGTTTCTAGTATCAAAATGAAGTCCTGCATCGTTCTGTGCGTCCTGTCCGTGGCCGTGATGGCTCTCGCGCGTCCCGAGGAGGATCATTACACCGACCGTTACGACAACGTAGACCTGGACGAGATCCTCGGCAACCGCCGCCTGATGGTGCCCTATATCAAGTGCATACTCGACCAGGGCAAGTGCGCGCCCGATGCTAAGGAGCTCAAGGGTAAGTGGTGAAGATTCAAGAGCTTTTACGAATGTATGGTTGGATTTTATTTATTTTTATTTATTTATTTTATTTAAGTTTTCATGCACAACATAACAGAATGTATTTCCAAGGCGTTGTACAGAACAATATACAAACTAAAAATTACACACATACCTACGTAAGTAGGTTATGTAAAATTACAAAAAAAAACAAAATAAAACATGAAACACGAGAAATAACTTAATTAACAAACAATATAGACACTCGTATTATATAAACAAACAAACTGCAATCAAGAGGAAGAAAAAATTACATAAAAAAAAAAAAAAAAAAAAATTATCTTTCATCCATCCTCTCACAAAAACTTAAACATTCACGACACACATCGATCCATCTCCCAGCAAACAAGTCACATTCCGGTGTTGATGTCAGAAGAGCATTGAGCATAGTAAGGGCCCGAACGAGGGGCGAGTTAGCTCGCGACACCGTGCGTGCTGATGGTACGGCTAGTAGCCGGTGACTTCGCGGCCTGAGTTGATGTTTGGGCAGAACAGGAACAAAAAGCCTTACTAACTGCTCCACTAGTTCCTGACAATCGGACTCACCCCGCATAATACGGCAGGCAGTGATAAGCAGGAAGCACTTACGCCTTACCTCGAGAGAATTAAAATTTAGTACGCCGAGTAAAAATTTTGTAGGATAAAGGAAGGGGTAGTATCCGAAGAGCTTTTTATATAAAAATCTAAGGAAGGCCTTCTGGACCTTTTCAAGAAGTAAAGCGTAAGTGCATTCATATGGGTTCCAAATCACTGCAGCTGATTCGAGCTTACTCCTGACTAGGGCCATGTAAACTAGTTTAATGGCCAGTGGATTGTTAAACTCACGCATATTTCGAATAACAAATCCTAGTCTCCGGTATGATTCAGCAGCGAGCGTCCTCATGTGATCGTGAAAAGTAAGTCTCGGGTCGAATAGTACTCCGAGATCTTTCACAGAAAGAACACGGGCAATCGGTTCCTCGCCCAGGAAGTATTGTACATGCCTAGGATTATGTGCACGACTAAAAGACATAACGCTGCATTTGTTATTATTGAAAAGCAACTTGTTGTCAATGCTCCACTGAAAGACTGAGTTTATGTCCTTCTGTAAAGTTTCTGAATCAGAATCCTTTTCCACGCCATATATTAATTTAAGGTCATCTGCGTAAAGCAAACACTTAGCATGTTTAAGAACCTTTTCGAGGTCATTAACCATGATCCCAAATAGTAATGGTCCCAAAATCGTGCCCTGACTTACTCCAGACCGGGTGTGGTAAGGCGTGGACACAAAGCAACCATAACGAACATATTGCTGACGATCCCGTAAGTAACTTGCAAAAATTTTTAGTAATTTCGGGGTAAAGCCTATGTCATTAAGTTTAGCGAGCAATACGTCGTTATCAACGCGATCAAACGCTTTTTTAAAGTCGAAGTAAAGAACATCAACCTGTATGCCTTTGTCCAAGTGCTCCGAAATAAGATCCACCAGCGTTAGAAGGTTTGTATTAACAGAACGGTTAGATCGAAAGCCATGTTGAGAATCGCAGAGAAATGGTTGTATCTGGAAACTAATAAGCCTGTGTAGTATCGACTCAAACAGTTTAGGAAGTGTAGACAGTATAGCTATTGGACGATAGTTTTCTACGTCAGACGTAACATTAGATTTAGGAATAGGTTGGACTCTCGATACCTTCCAACGCTGCGGGTAATCTCCGGTGGCTAGCGCCAGGTTAAAAATGTGGAAAACCGGTGATTTTATATAATCTTTACATCCTTTAATGATATAAAGATTATATAAAATCACCGGTTTTCCACATTTTTAACCTGGCGCTAGCCACCGGAGATGATTTTATGATCAGTAGGTTCCACAATAACAGATACAGCGTGGCAACCCTTGTTGGCTGTTGGCCGTGTTGGCTTATTTACAAGCTCATCGTGTAAACAAATGTCAGATGTAATGAATTTAATTACATTAACCTACAAAGTAATTCAATAAATCAATCTGTCACGAGCATTATGTCTTTTGTTACTGTAATAATTATAGTGAACGAATTTGCATAAGCAGTGCATAACGATATTTTGCAACCACAATGTTGATACTAGACTGATTAACCTTCCTATAACAATTGCAACGTGGAATTAACCGTTTCGAAGAAAGTTAATTTGCATAAGCTTTTTAAATTTTTCAAATCAACATAACGTCTTATCACAGAACACATCACGGAAGCCCTCGTCAACGATTGCGGCAAATGCACTGAAGTCCAGAGAAAGGGAACCTGGCGCGTCATCGGTCACCTGATCAACCACGAGGCAGATTACTGGAACGAACTGACTGCCAAGTACGACCCTGAGAGGAAGTTCACCGCTAAGTACGAGAAGCAACTCAAAGAGATCAAGGAATAAGTGATTGACCAATTGTTTGGTACTGAATTGGAATTGAAAATTGTGAGAATGTGATTTTAGTTTACAAATAAAAAAAAAATCATTTAAGTTTTACTTCATTTGAAATAACATTAATTTCTTACCTAAAGGTTTGCCGTTTTACTTCTTGTTCGCTATTTTAAGAAATGTGATTGTATTATGCAAAGCACATGGTTTCAGAAAAATAGCCGTTGATCATTATTTATGTACAGATCCTTTTGTTCAAGCTATCCATAATTAAGAATTACAAACGAGCATAATAACACGAAAAATATGCCTTGAGTTATTATTATTCTATAAATGTTCCAATTAGCATTAATATAAAAAACAGCAGCGCGTGTTTTTTAATGGACGAGATGACTTCTTCGGCTCAGATCCCTATTGACGTCGTACGCTAATTATTAGTGTATAATTGCAAACCTGGTCGCGTCAAAGTTAAGTAAGATGGGAGCAATGACGTCAGTAAACAGGCTAAATATACAACCAGTCTTAAAGCAAGTCCTAAAATAGAAGGGGAAATCCAGCCATCAGTTGAGTTTGCATCAAGTAGACGATGGTCTTACATTAATTATATTTTAGCTTCCTTTAGGTTATTGAACAGCCATGAAAGGGAATGTGACGTCAAACCTGGATTATTCTTGGAAATAAATAAGAATGCCTGTTTTAAGATATGGCTCATAATATGGCCTTTTTTTGACGTAAGTACCCTATACCAATTTGAAATTTATGAAACTCTTACTGTTACACAATCACGTGCTGCATTGTGGTTACAATAATAGGCAACGACAGAATTAAGGGCCAAACTGGGGATCAACAAGTGCATGATTCATAACGAAAGAACAAAAATTAAAAAAACATAAATATTGCCAACGGAAAATCCTGAGTTCATCAGTTGAATGGTTCCCTTTACGTCGAGCCAAGAACCTTGTCTCGCTTCTATTACACCTACGACGAGTCTACGATTTCTGTTCCGTTTCTATTCCCTTAACGTTGAGTTCCTTTATCCCGCTTCTATTACCTTCACGTCGAGTTTAATAATATTTTGAAGTACAGTCAGGTTCACATGTTTTATGTGTATTGTAACAAAAATATTTGTTTTGTTAAATTTGTTTTGTTGTTAGAGCGAACGTCACAGGACAACGAATCTAGTAGAGGGATGGCATAGCAGGCTAAATGGGCTTAGTAAAAGACCTTCGCTATTTACTCTCATCAGCACACTAAGAGATGAGGCTAAAGAAGCTAGATTTAAGATAGAGCAGGCAAACGTCAATAACAACAGTAATCAGAAGCAAAGAAATAAAAAATGCTTTGCTATTAGTAAAATAGTAAGTAACAAAATTGATTTTATCATTCGTCTTAAACGACTGTGTCATCTGTAAGATTTAAATTGACTATTATCAAATTATTTAAAATACTTATTACCTAGGTTGATATGACGATAGTAATAATGTAAATTAATAACGCTAATTTTGATTAAGAAATGAGGCCACTTAAGAAGAATTATTTACAGTAAAACTATTATGCTGATTTACATGTTTACCCGAACAAGATACCTTAGAATAATGACATTGCTGCATGGAATTAATATGTACTATTACTATACTATTAAATGAGCATTCTCTATTTTCACATGTTTTATGTGTATTGCAACAAAAATATTTGTTTTGTTAAATTTGTTTTGTTGTTAGAGCGAACGTCACAGGACAACGAATCTAGTAGAGGGATGGCATAGCAGGCTAAATGGGCTTAGTAAAAGACCTTCGCTATTTACTCTCATCAGCACACTAAGAGATGAGGCTAAAGAAGCTAGATTTAAGATAGAGCAGGCAAACGTCAATAACAACAGTAATCAGAAGCAAAGAAATAAAAAATGCTTTGCTATTAGTAAAATAGTAAGTAACAAAATTGATTTTATCATTCGTCTTAAACGACTGTGTCATCTGTAAGATTTAAATTGACTATTATCAAATTATTTAAAATACTTATTACCTAGGTTGATATGACGATAGTAATAATGTAAATTAATAACGCTAATTTTGATTAAGAAATGAGGCCACTTAAGAAGAATTATTTACAGTAAAACTATTATGCTGATTTACATGTTTACCCGAACAAAATACCTTAGAATAATGACATTGCTGCATGGAATTAATATGTACTATTACTATACTATTAAATGAGCATTCTCTATTTTCACAAGAGCAGAGTTCGGTCGCCCAGGTATTATACTGTTAAAAGAGAATAAATTGTTACCTATTTGAATAACTTAAATAGTGTATTAGAAAAAAAATAATAAAATAATATTTTAATGATACTGACTTTTAATTTATTTCCTGACTGTACCTATGAACCAAACTCGACGTAACGGTAATAGAAAGTGTAAAAAATTGCAATATTTTGCAAGAACTCTCAGACTCTCAGACTCGATGTAAAGGGGCTCGACATAAAGGGAACCATTCCATCAGTTAAGTGAAGGTCAGAATTAAGTACTTGGACCTAGAAAAGTAACAACAACACACCGAGATAGGCCTGTAGAGCTTTGATGTGTATTTTAAGTGTTAAGAATCGAATGTTGTTTTTTGGTTAGTCAACGAATGATTATCGGCCACTTAATTAAAACAATAATAAGTTCTTAGTAATCATATCTCAGAAAGACTCGATGAGACTACAAATAATATAGACTCGTCTATATTATTTGTAGTCTCATCGAGTCTTTTAAATAATAATAATTGGCGACAAGAAAAGGAATAATTCACTGGGAATCATAGTGAAATTTAGCAAAATGAAACGTAAAAACAATGAAGTAATTTATGTTTTTTTTAAGACAATAGTTACATATTATAATAATTTTAAATATTATTATAACAGTTAGAAAAGCTAAAAAATTCGCAAGAATTACTTCCTTCATTTCAAAAACTTTCCTACATCAAGCTGTAAATTCGCAGAATATACAAGTAAAGGTTAGACTTTTAGTTATACGTTCTGTGATCAGAAGCGCGAGTTCTGAGCATGGGTTCAATCATGGATTCGATCCGATTCTGACTAATTACAACTTTTAAAGATGCAATTATTTGTTTTATGTAACCTATCAAGAAAAGTGCCTACCAATGGACTTTCGATCCTCGGCCATCAGACTTGCTGGTAGTGTCCAACTGAATTTTTTTTTCGTTTTAGATTTTCAGCAAAATCGGCAGAAATATCCATTTTCGGTCATTTTTGTTTGAGGCTGAAAAAAATAAGTGTGCCAACACTTATTTTTTTAATAAATACTCTCAATTTATTCAGAGAAAATCGATAGTTACAATAACTGAAAGCAAAATAAATGTAAAAATCCAGAAAAATACTTTTCGCATATAGCATTAGATTTTTTGATTGATCATTTATTCTAACGGTTAAAAGTAATTATTAAAAGATTAACACTGCATTGATTTTACTTTTCCCAAAGAAAAACCGATCGACAAAGTTTTTCTTTTTTTGTTTTCGGCCGAAAATCCAAAAGTCTATTTTCGTTCGATCTTTAATTGCTGGTAAAAAACGGTAGGCAAAAACAGTTGACGTCAATTTCTAAGAACCGAGGACTTAAAAAATGAATCCCATCAAAAACATGAAATGTAAAAAAATGCAAGTCTCGCAACGCAGTTCTTTTACCGCAAAATTATGTGAGATCCGATATGTGGGTTATTGGTCTAGTGGTTGCAAAGCGCTATCGCTGAGTATGAGGTCCTGGGTTCGATTCCCGGGTCGGGCAAAGGGTTATTGGGTTTTTCCATCTGGAATTTCGTAGTAGCAGCCCGGAGTCTGGAGTTGTGCTCGGTTGATGGCAATAGGCTCGCCCTATTACGTGGGACTTAATCATAACTGGCGAAATGTGGGTGTACTATAGGTACACCTCTGCCTAACCCTTCGGGGAATACAGGCGTGATGTTATGTTATGTGAGGTCTAATGTAAAACCAGGTCTGTTAATTTATTCAGTACCTATCTATTTGTCTTTTCTTTAATAAATACCTAGAATGAATTGGCCATTGCACGGTAACATAATCACATAAGAATAATCTACTATTTTAAATCATCCATTAAATAAAGCGTAGTGCTAATATATGGTAGATTTCGTTGTATGAAGAATGTAGATTCTATTGCCGTGTGCGATTGCTAGTGGAGATGAAAACTATACTGCGCAGATATTATGTAGGTATTCCTGTTTATTATGTGGGTAGATATCCTTCATTAAAATTAGAAAGAAATACTACATTATTGCAATACTCGACCTGCAATTGCCTATTTCACGGCAATAGACAATTGCAGGTCGAGTATGAGTTTGAAGGCCGAGCCGTAGGCGAGGACTTCACTAATACGAGACAAGCAATTGCCATTTCCACCGAGGCATATATAGTGCTTTTCTCAAAAGAATGCAGGGAAATAAAACATACTTTTTATATTATACATTTAATTTAATTAATATTAAAAGTTACATTAGTCATATTGGGGCAATTACTAAAAGAAAATGTTATTGATTTCCCCGGTACATTTATGTTTGTTTATTATGTACGTAAATAACAAATCAAGACGAATTTTCAGCTTTTCAGCAGCCACCAATTTTATATTTATCGTCTGTGCCGAAAGGCAAACGTATTTATGGCTATACAGCCACGTGAACGCAATTTGTACTAATCAAAAAGACTTACTTTGGTATGCCAAGAATGATAAAAGAGATCCAATCAAAGAGTATTTAATAATCCCAGCACGCCGTTTCATACAACATTGCTGGACCGTTGTAATGTTCCAAATTCAAAAAACGCTCCTGCAATGGATTTGATTTTCTTTGACCGTAAATTCGATACGTCGCGTGACTCGCGTGTTCTTTTTTCGAAAATAATGACAATATTTCTATGCATGTTTGAGAAAAGGACTTTTAATGCAGATTCCCGTACACACATAGATTCCCGTACATACACACGCCATCAAACATTTTCTTAAGAAGAAGGACCTTAGAAAACAAATTGTAGTATTTCTATTGTTTAGTATGTATTTTCCATCAAAACAAAGACATCTTTTTTTAACACGATTAACTCCCGGAAACAAAATATCACTAAGTAATTTGCTATTCCAAAAATATTGAGGTTTCTAAAAGTTTTCAAAAAACTGGGCTTAGAATAAAAAATAGACTTTGGAAATTAGCGACGATATCCATTTAGCCAGGGCTATGTTTTAAGCTTTAGGTACCGATTACGACTTCACTGTTTATAATTTTAATTTAATATGCGATATACGAAACACACAAAGCCGCCAAAGAGCCAGATTAAAAACTTTCCTACAGACGTCAACGTGTAAAAAGTCAAGACTTAATTTGATAAATTTCCGAGGCAGTCAGTCACCTCAGGTTAAAACACCCGTAATATAGTTACTCATTTGCACACTATGTATGTAAAAGCTGCCTCACAACATTAATGGTATATAAGTACAGGTAGAGCCGCTGGCAGCTGTAGATTGTACTGCATCTGATCAGTGAGTGTATCCTCTCTCAAACTAACAGGTATTATAATTTTTTATAATAAAAATATTTAATAACTATTATTATTGTGGAATAAAAAGTTAGATAGCAAATACTATTAATTTTTTTATCAAGCAAAGATGAATATTAAAATTAATATATTAAATAAATAATTAGGTATCACTTTTTGTTCATGATATTGTGGCAGATCAGGGTTGGTGTGTGTAAACTTTGGGGTTAACTTTGGGGTTAGTATTGTTTACATTACTTTATATTCGTTTTGGTAAATCTTCCTGGTTAAAAATAGTAACAGTGAAAATGGTTAAATATTAATTCATTAAGAAGGATTTAAAGCCATTGTATTAACTATGTAAATATTTTCGTTTCCAGCATCAAAATGAAATCCTGCATCGTTCTGTGCGTCCTGTCCGTGGCCGTGATGGCTCTCGCGCGTCCCGAGGAGGCTCATTATACTGACCGTTACGACAACGTAGACCTGGACGAGATTCTCGGCAACCGCCGCCTGATGGTGCCCTATATCAAGTGCATGCTCGACCAGGGCAAGTGCGCGCCCGACGCTAAGGAGCTCAAGGGTAAGTGGTGAAGATCGAAGAGCTTTTAAGATTGTATGGTTGGATTTCCCACCGAGTTTTTCCCACAATGACATGTTAAGAAATGTTGGCTTATTTAAATCAAAGACAAGATGTAATTACTGCAATTATATACAACATGCAAAAAAAAACCCTGTCTTATCCATGAGGGTGTTGTTACGTATCGTATTAAGAGTCTATTTATGTGGATACGTTAAGGAAAAAAAAAACTTGCAACATTTTTTTTTTACAAGGGGTGCATTTGACCGTCGTTTAGAGAGTGTCTACACGTCATAACTTATGACCGCTGTTGAAAATTTTGGTATAAAAATGTGAATTTTAAATAGCAATAACTTTAATAAAACTCATAACGATATTTTGTACTGACACTTGTCTCTTGACTCCATTACCCACCTATAATAATTATGATGTAAAAACCGTTTCCAAGAGAAGTTATTTTGCATTAGCTTTTTTAAGATTATCAAACCAACCTAACATTTCGTGATTTCTTTCTTATCACAGAACACATCACGGAAGCCCTCGTCAACGCATGCGGCAAATGCACTGAAGCCCAGAGAAACGGAACCCGGCGCGTCATCGGCCACTTGATCAACCACGAGGCAGATTACTGGAACGAACTGACTGCCAAGTACGACCCTGAGAGGAAGTTCACCGCCAAGTACGAAAAGGAACTCAAAGAGATCAAGGAATAAGTGATTGACCATGCAATTGTTTGGTACTGAATTAGAATTGAAAATTGTGAGAATGTGTTTTTAGTTTACAAATAAAAAAGGTTTCAATTAGGTGTTACTTAATTTGAAATAATATTTATTAAAGGTTTGCCGTTTTACTTCTTGTTCGCTATTTTAAAAAATGTGATTGTATTAAGCAAAAGCACATGATTATGTGCGTAGCGATAGGAACCGATCCTTTTATTTAAGCTATCCATGATTTGGAATTGCTAACGAGCATAACAACAAGAAAATATGCCTCTAATAATTAACATCCAAATTAAAATTTAAATTAAAACCGCCAGTGCATGTTTTTAATGGACGAGATGCGTTCCTCGGCTCAGATCCCTATTTACGTCAAACGCTTAAAGCAAAGCTGGACTCGTCAAAGTTAAGTAAGATGGGAGCAATGCCGTCAGTAAACAGGCTACACATACAACCAGTCTTAATACAAGTCCTGAAATAGAAATATGAGGGTCTTGTATTAAATATATTTTCATAATTCCGGTTCAAAGCCGTTCAATTATCGTTCAATATCGGCTGTGAACCGAAATTAATAAGTTTTAAGTAACAAAATCTTCGAGTCTAAATTTGGTCTTATCGAGTCTTTTAAATTATAGTAATTGACGACAAGAAAAAAGGAAATACCAGGAAACAAGTGATTTGTGCATTTTTAACTGAGTACGTACGTAGTATTTTAATTTGAAAAGCTAGAAAATACGCAAGAGTCACTTTCTACATATCACAAACTTTTCTATATTAAGCTGATTTTTTTTTCAGAGTAAATAGATACCCGTTTTCAGATTATTTACTTCAAATGAAAATTACTTACGAAATGTAAGTAATTGTATAATTATAAGTGTTTCAATTCTTCTTCAATGTTCTTTATTTCACTGTATAATGAAGGCTCTTTATATAAGCAACTAGCTGCCCGGCCCGGCTTCGCACGGGTAGCATTAAGAACTTATTTACGGCGCACCTAACTACCTACCCTACTTACCCTACCTACCCTACCTATCCTACCTACCTACCTACCTACCCTACCTACCCTACCTACCCTACCTACCCTACCTACCCTACCTACCCTACCTAAAACCTCACGGAGCCCGAGACCTTTCCAACGAATGCAAAACCGTGGAAATCGGTTCGTGCGTTCTGGAGTTATAGCGTCAGGAAGGAAAACCCGACTTATTTTTATATAGTAGATAATCATTTTCCTTCATAACCGCAAAAGCTTCATACTACAAAAGAAACAGAATAATTCCAATATCTACAAATCTTTCTAACAAAAGCATTAAAATTCTAACCAACTAAAAAGAAAAACCAGTGGCAATCCGGGAGTGCCGATAAAAGTGAAAACATGAAAAAAAAAATCCGTACCGCGGTATTCAACGCGTTGATGTCTTTTACTCCACGCACCGCGGCAATCAACGCGTTGATGTCTTTTTAATGGTCAAAAGCTGGTGTCGTTACAGTGTCGCGAAATCAATGGTTTAGTCCCATCTCAAAAATTCCCAACGCGCTTAAAGAAGTTTTCACTTCAATATAAATAAACTTGACTGCCTTCATAACAACTGCTGTCGATTCGTTTTCAATCTCCGTAAGTATGATCAAAATGACCCTGTATCCGCGCATCGATCGCTTTTAAAATGGTGATCCACTCGTCAGCGTTAAAGGCCCTGCACTCTTACTTCCTTATTTTCTCTTCTAGACAAACTCAGACCTGTGTCAAAGATTGAGTGAGTTCAAGTCCTATTCTTGGCCCATTCATTTCACCAACAATCGTCTTCTATGATGTCCTCACCCCTCTAGGTTCATTCAGCCTTCTTTGTTTATTTAGGCAGTTCTTGGATTCGGTTCTGTTTTAAAGTGAAGGTATGTGAACATATTCGAGAGAAGTTGGCAGAATTATCCTAGCGTTGATTTTGTGGACTAATTTTTAAGGCATTAACGACCGTTTTCACTGACAACCAAGTGACACCTAAATGCATCTCTAAATAAAAGGGCACTGTCTGATTTTCAACTCTCAGCGCTGAGCCTAGCGGTGAAAATCCAACAGTGCACTTTTATTTACGGATTCATTTAAGTGTCACAAAGTGCTAGTGAAAACGCATAAATCCTCCTTTGTATTTTTACCCGACTTACTAACTTATTAACTAGTATGTGATTGGTTCCATTTTGTACGGACCGCCAATTCAACCGCGTCTGTGGTCTAGTGCTTAGACTACATGTCTCAGACCCAGAGGTCCCGGGTTCGATTCCTAGTGGGGGCAAAATTTTCTGCTTGGTTTGGTTGGTGGTAGGGCTTGTTCTAAGACCGCCTGGTAAGCTACAACCATCTTATCTAAGTCTGCAGCCATAACAACAATGTTACCAGCATTGTTGTGTTTCGGCAGTTAGATTACGTTACTCTGTGATTGAGGATTCCGGGTGAAGCTCGCTTTCACCTTCGGCCTGATCATTACCATCAGAATCACTTACCATCAGGTGAAATACAGGCCAGCTTCCCCGTTGTGGTAAAAATAAAAAAAATATATACAAGTGTTCTTACTACTTATTGCTAATTTGAGTTTGTAACTGGTAACTTTTGAGTAGTGTTGTGGACAACGTGCCTCGTTTACGGAGACTCGGAGCGTCGCACGTTGCGTTGGACGATTTTAACCCCCGACGCAAAAAGAGTGTTATAAGTTTGACCGCCAAGTGTGTGTGTCTGTCTGTGGCACCATAGCTCTTAAACGGGTGAACCGATTTGACTGCGGTTTTTTTATTTGAAAGCAGGTTTTTTAGCAATGGTTGTTAGATATGTTTTATTAAAATCCCTTCAGCCGTTTGCAGATTATTAGCTTTTTTCTAGTTGATAAATGGATGTGGGCGTCTTCCACATGAAATTTGGAATTCTGTTACTTCGATTATATTGGAAGAACTTAGTAACTTTGAACTGAAGCTGCAGTATCACCTGGAATATGCAGGATACCCAACTCTCTTACCAACTTACAGCATAGGTATCGTATTTGGGCTTATTGGAATGGTCTCAATGATTAGGCTCTAGATAGATAAAATATAATTTAATTTGTTTCAGTTTAAAGACAGGCGGTGAGTGCAGCGGCCCACATCATCACACGCGCTAACATAAACATATTATGGCAATGTACGAGGTTGTTAATAAGGATGCGGCCCGGGCCCCGCCGCGAGTGTCGCTACATTTTACTATGAACGGAGAATTGCAGGAATAGCTGGCCGCAACGCTGCGATGCACCGCCGAGATAAACGTTGCGTTAGTCATACGCACTTTAAGTACGTACAGGCTTTTTGTGTCACAATACAAAATAATAATGGTTCTCGTATATAAGTACAGGTAAAGTCACTGGCAGTTGTAGATCGCACAGTATCTCATCAGTGAATAAACCTCTCTCTAACTGGTAATATATTATGTTTAAAATTTAAATTCGTTTCCATAAAGAGAAGTGTTAATTTCATTTAATATAATTTTCTTTTATTTTTGCATAGATCTGGTTTTTGTAAATTTTTGAGGTGGAAGAACCCATTGTTCAAATAGATTGATAATCCATATTATTCAATGGTCCGTATATGTTATTAACTAGATTGTGGTTTTCAGCACCAAAATGAAGTCGTGCATTGTTCTGTGCGTCCTTTCCGTGGTCGTGATGGCTCTCGCGCGTCCCGAGGAGGCTCATTACACCGACAAATACGACAACGTAGACCTGGACGAGATCCTCGGCAACCGCCGCCTGATGGTGCCCTACATCAAGTGCATGCTCGACAAGGGCAAGTGTGCGCCCGACGCTAAGGAGCTAAAGGGTAAGCGTCACAATAAATAAAGTACAACACGTCATCATCCACTTTGAAGCTCTTTTTAACCGACTTTATAAAGGAGGAGGTTATCAATTCGACTGTTTTAAACAATTAAATATATGTCAGCGATATCTTTGCCAATTTTTTAAGGATTTTTTAGTTGTTGTGTACAGTAGTACTGTAGTAGCATAGGTAAATACGATAATCAAGTAAAAAAAAATGTAACAATACTGTTTTAATTTGACATGAGTATTGAAATACTTTTGCAAATAGAATTTGCATATGCAATTCATTACGATACTTGTAATTGCTTAGAAAGAAAAGAAAAAAAAAACATATAAAACGAACCAATAATTATAATCTCAAAGAATGTCCATGTCTTTCTGACTGACCGCCTCCTTTCACAACCTTTTTTAGTTCATCACTAATCTACGCTGAACACTTGAAGCAAATCTCTAATCACTTGTTTTGTGTTACAGAACACGTCAGGGAAGCCCTCGAGAACGAATGCGGCAAATGCACTGAAACCCAGAAGAAGGGAACCCGGCGCGTCATCGGCCACCTGATCAACCACGAGGCAGATTACTGGAACGAACTGACTGCCAAGTACGACCCTGAGAGGAAATTCACCGCCAAGTACGAGAAGGAACTCAAAGAGATCAAGGAATAAGTCGTTAGGCAAATTGTTTGGAATAAAATTGTAATGTGATTTTAGTTTGTAAATAAAAAGTTTTTAAATACTTCCTGGTTTACAATTAACTACGAGTAACAATCAATTAAAATATTGAAAGCAAAACAAGCATGATTAACATTATATGAGTTGATTAAATCTTTGAGGAAAATGATTGATTACAACATTGGTAGTAATAAAATGGTATCTGCTCTTGATGTCTTCATCGCTTATCAAAAATATATTTTCTCATTTCTTCTAAATCTTCAAATACATAATTATAGTCTCCATGAAATACTCCATCAAAAAAAAATGTCAGTTACATGGACGTCAAAAAAAAAACAAAAAAACAATGATAGCTTGGCTAAAAAACCGTAGAACAAAAAAAGCCAAATGAGGTTCTGGCAAACATTATTATGTGCTTAGGCATGTTTCTGAGGAGCATTGTCAGCAAGGTTACATAATATTTGAAGCAGCTTATTATATCTACATTTTTCTTCAATTGAGCCTCATCAATGGATGACTTAACAGTTAACACGACATACTGCAGCCGGCTATTTCGTTGATCATGATTATGTATATATATTTTTAACTGTGTTGGTTTATTCTGAGTTATTATTAATATATATTTTAATTTATGAAATATATATGTTATAGACCAAGTGATTATTAGGACATTATAAGAAATGCCCGGGCAGTTTGAAATATGCCCAATATGAGAGGGCAGTGTGATAACAACTATTGAAATAATCAAATCGACCGGGCATTTTTTATAATGCTAGTCACGGATCAGCACAATTAAAACCAGGCTTTATTACTATTAATTTTATTTCAAACCTAGAATCAACATTTAAAATCAAATAAAATCTTTCCATTCATAGACACTCTGATGATCTATGATGATTTTACCATAATTAAATGTTAAACTGTTGTTAAAACTTTAGTTACAATTAAAAAAATTAAACTTTTAAAAAAATCTATAGATAACAAAAAACAAAAGCTATAATCACAAAAAAATATAAAACCTCTTTCCTTTTTATAAATCTATGACTTACAGAAGTATAATATTTAAACTTAAAAAGAACTGTACCATAAACAATATTAAATAATCAGACTCATAATTTAGAAGTAAACAATTGAGGATGTTCACAAAATAAACGTCATAATTATTTGTTACAACAATTTCTGCTTTGATTGCACTTTGAGTGGCATAGTTTCTTGTCTTTGCGACAGCTGCATTTGTCGGACTTACAGCCACCTTCGCAAGTACAACGACTGTCTTTGCAACGACTGCTTTGTACATAATATTTTATAGAATACTCAAACAATTACATATTATTACTACTGTTATTATTGTTAATATCATTATTACTTAAGTACGCCTCCTCGCACCCCGTGCAAAATACCTGTGTATTATTAGATTGCCCAAAGACTACACGGCAATATTTATAATGACGAGGCAATGTGATAAATAAGGAAGTTCAAATTATAATTAATAATTTCGCCCCAAGTTGCTTGTCATTATTCATAATGCGCGGACATTATGAAAAATGCCCACTATTTATTACTTGGTCCATAAAATATATAAATAAAATACTGAATTAATTAATTAGTTATTAATTACTTACCATTTTTTTAAAATATTGTATCTCTTTATTCATCGCACACATTAATGCAAATGTTTCGGTTACAAATAAACCTATTTTTCTTATTTCTAACACAAATGTGAGTGTGAATTTCAAACTGTTTTCTAATACTAATACTTACGTCATAAGAAAGGCACATGGACCCATATCTTAAAATAGGTCATTCTTATTTTTTCCAAGGATGATTCAGTTTTGACGTCAGACGTTCCGGTTCACAGCCGTTCAATAACCTAAAGTAACCTAAAATACAATTATATGTACATAAATAACACATTATACCTATTTAAAGAATACAAATAACAATTTTATATCTTAACTTAACTAAAACTATTCATCATCATCAGCCTACAGCAGTCCACTGCTGGACATAGGCCTCTCCAATTGCACGCCATTCAGCTCGATTCTCGGCAACTCCATCCAGCTGCTACTTATCACCCTGCGAAGATCGTCGCTCCACCCAGCCTGAGGGCGATCTACCTTACGTTTGCCGATACGGGGGTTCCTCTCAAGAACATGTCTAACGGTCATCGGTTCTACGGCTAATATGGCCGGCCCATTGCCACTTTAGCTTGCTTATTCTGTGAATAGCTCGACAACTTTGATTCTCTGTCGGATTACCTCATTCCGAATTCTATTCCTCAGAGAAATTCCAAGCATAGCTCGTTCCATAGCTCGCTGAGCGACATTGAATTTATGAACCAGCCGTACCGTGAGTGTCCACTACCTTTCGGCTCCGTAAGTCATAACAGGCAGGACGCACTGATTGAAGACTTTAGTCTTTAGGCTCTGCGGAATACGCGATGAGAAGACTCGACGAAGCTTCCCAATCGCTGCCCAGTCCAACTGAATTCTTCTGTTAGCCTCCTTCTCAAAGTTGTTCTTACCAAACTGCAGTTTGCCCGACGCAAACGTATTCTCGAACAACCTCGAGAGCACCGCCATTGACAGCAATCGGTCCTGGAGTATCGTGTTCGTTGAACATAATTTGGAATTTCTCCAAGCTCATCCGGAGACCAATGCGTACAGAAGCATCAACTAGGTCGTCCAGCATCTGCAGTCATGCAGTGACTCAGCTTGTATCACTATGTCATCTGTAAATCTCAAGTGTGAGATGTACTCGCCGTTGATGTTATGATGTTAAAGCCGCGTCCTTCCCAGTTTAGCGTCATAAAGCATAGCGTCAAGTGCTCGTCGGATGATGTCGTTAATGTTCGCGTACCGTGCTAAGCGACCTGCACTTCAGCTGCAAGACTTGCTATGATGAGGAGAACAACTTCGAGCTCCTAGTCGTAGGGAAGCAATGAGACGGAACGTGTCCTAGTGTCGTCGAACAAACTAAAGCCAAAGATCCGACTCCCACTTAACCACAGCCAGCAGGCGCGCACGTAAATGGTACTGCACTGCAAAGAGGCTCATCCCACCCTCTCTGGGAAGATGGATTATCGGGTGTATCTGAGTTCGGGCAAGCGAGTCTCCAGGCATTCATAGCCTCAGGGAAGAACGGCACATCAAAATTAATCAGTGTGGAGGCTAGGATTTTCCGTATTCATTTCTCAGTGCCGTGAACCGAGGATATGATTAAACAAGTTCAACGCAGGGGGTTCAAAATCATGCACTGAATAAATGGCAACTGTATACGTAGATTTTATTAATAAGAACTTATTATTGCATATATCAATTTAGTTGTTGACTCACCAAAGATCAACGTTAGATTCTGAAAGTTACAATACGTATCAAAGTTCTACAAGCCTCGGTGAGTTGTTATTACTTTATAGGTCAATTAATTTCGGCTCAAGGTTAAGTTTGAAGCGGAAAACTTAATCTGACCTTCACTCAACTGATGAACTCAGGGCTTTCCGGTGCGTCTAAGGTGGAACTGGTTTCCATTACTTACGTCATGAGAAGGGCACATGACCTATATCTTAAAATAGGACATTTATATTTTTTCCAAGTATGGTTCAGTTTTGTCGTCGGAGATTCTGGTTCTTAACCGTTCAATAACCTAAAGTACCCTAAAATATAATTAAGTAGCTTTTGCCCGTGGCTTTACCTACGCGGATGTCAAAAAATATGTCAAGGGAACGTACTACCGGGATTATAAGGAAGGGAAGCTGAATGATCGTATATCTAATAGCGGAGGAAAAGGTGATTGACCCTGTCCTAGCGCCGCCTGCCGCCGCGCCGCCCGACAACCATAATCATATTGTAACGCGCAATTTTGAATCTTTGATATCTTTTAAAGTATTCATTTATATCAGTGATTCCCAAAGTGGGAGACTCGACGGGGGTTTACGTTGGCAACGAAAATTTCCATAGTTAGATCTAATGTTTACATTTTTTGTTGAGTTTTGGGAATATGGTAGAAATGTAACTGCAGGGGGTCCACCGGAACCAGCTAAAGGAGAATGACCACGACAATATGGAACACGGTACAGAGTTGCGTCAATTCCAAAGTTGTTTTAGATGGTTTATAAATTAACCAAATAACCATCTACAATTGCCATTTTGGAATCAAAACCCGCATTTCCAAGTTTTTTTTAGAAAACGTAATTTAACCTCAAAATAGAAATATCCGTCGTGTGTAGAGGTAAGTTTATAGGTCGTAGTTTGGAGAGCAGATTAATTAGCATATCTGATGGGATAGAGACTTAAATAAATCAGTACCTTGCCTTTATATTTCCTGTTAAAACAGTTACAAATACAAAAAAAAGGAGAGCTGTAAAAAAAACAATAGAATTCAAAGAGATTTTTAATTTGATCCAGTGACACTGGTAGCACTTTAAACATGTAGGTAGGTATATAATCAATCATAGTATATCTAACCCTTACAGTGAGTAGGTAGGTACCCATACATATAGGAACAGCGAATGACTTCATTCATCATTTTCATTTAAAAAAATCATCTAAATCAGATGCTGGAGCAGTGATATCATTGTATCGAGCCCAACTCAAAACCCACACCACTGTCATTATGTGAGCACAGCAGCCAACATTTCATACAAAAAAAATATATTTATATAATTGTTGTATACACAACAAAAAAAACTGTAATATTTAAATCGCAATGAACAAACTTAGCATGCAATGCATGCGCAATTGACATTGGACTTTTTGACAATGACAATTCAATTTGAGACACCAACACCAATGTTGCCACTTTAGATTTTAAATAAAAATCGATTACTCGAATAAATACACTCGACACATAATTATTTCAAATGACTGATTTAGTTCTATAACCATTAATTTATTAAAAAGGTTCGATTTATATCAAACCGAAGCAAGATAATTAAAAAAAAATCTATGCATTCATTCATATGTATCGTTAGCCAACAAAGTGAAATTGCTTTAAAAAGTTTTGAAAGCAAAATAATACGACTACTGTGTGTGTGAAATACTAATTATTTCACACCACAGTAGTATCATCTCGCTTTATTATTTATAAAAAAACCCGCGATTTACCTTTCCAATGACTTTACATTTATATTAATTTGTAATCGTATACAAAAAAATCGATTAGAGTTGTCAATATATTTACTTATTTTGATTATGGCAACACTTTAACGTAAGAATAGCCGGCAGTAGGTAATTCATTTTATCAAAACAATTTCATAACTTATTAAGTTTACTAAATAAACCCCTATACAAAATTGGCATTCTAATTGCAGAATGACTTCAAAAATAAAGAAAATAATTGTAATATAATTTTTATCTTGATGCATGAGAAAAACCAGTACCGTTGATGGTCATGATTCTTTTGAAAGTGGACCCCCTCCACCGGAACCAGCTAAATTTTGAAAGTGGTCTATGAGCAAAAAAGTCTGGAAACTTCTGATTTAAATGATATGATGTTAAGGCATATAAAATGCCCAATTTTAATAACGTTTTTATCTATTCTCATTTCGTAAAATTCGAATGATTAACTTCGAAACGAGTCTATAAAATATAATCATACTTATAATACTTTTTCTGTAACAAAATAATGCTAAAACAATTTTTTATTATACCACTAGATCAACGAGTCAGTTGTTTGTTTAGTAAAATTACACTACACTGAATCAGGGCTCTGAATTAAGGGAGCACTAATGGAGTAAGGCGGACTGGGTCCACTCTCACGCCCTAGGCCGTCCTAATTAGAGACCCTTACTGCCTTACTCTTTTTAAACCTCTCTTATTAAGGCTTTAGGGACCCTGAATCAGTGTAGTGTAATACCCGCTTTATTAATGAAAACAGCGAAATATTTGACACCTACTTCAATGTATGTTTCAATGTAAACTAAGGCAATACGTCGTTTTTATCAAAAGAGGTCTAAAAGAAGTAAGTAAATAAAAGTCAATAATATTCTGAATAATCACAAGTCTAGTCTCTGATCACATTAGGGAATGAACAATAATGTAAACGAGCGACGCCGACGTTCCACCAAATACGTGAGGCGCGAGCACAAATAAATCAACTCATTGCACTGCACATTGCTCACTGGACATTTTGCTACAGTGTCGTAGACACCATTATTGGTACCCTTGCAGTATAATGTAAAACTCAGAAGGGAAAAGGTCGAGAATCAAACATGGAATAGATTATAATCAGTATATTTACAAAAAAATAACAGAAACATCACTTACACTACTGCACACTCGACGATCGTCAACCAACTCACCACTTGACACTTTTTGACGTTGACATTCGGAACGAATGAATGAGTGTTGGGATCGATATGCTAATCGATACCAACTTGTTAGTCGATTAATATGATTTAAAGTAATAAAATTATATCTCAAAGTATACTACGTGTTACAATCGGCCATCCTTCACATAACGTGTCCTCACGTTAAATTGACATAATATATTATACTTAAAAAAATATTTAATACATGAACTCTGTAACAGAAACTTAAGATCTAGTTATTCAACTAACCGCTATTGTGATGCTGTGCAACAACTCATGGGCGGCACAATGCTTGCCTCTCATGCCCGCTACACAACACACTCTAATGCTTCTATAGTGGTGCGGAGTGAGAGTTACTTCCTTCACAGTCATCCCGCTGCCACTGCGATGCCACGCAACAACTCCTGGGCGGCAAGTTCATATGCCTCTCATGCCCGCTACGTGACATCCGAGGTACTTATCTATAGTGGTGCGGGGCGAGAGCTACTTCCTTCACCTTCACCACGCAACCACTGCGATGCCACGCAACAACTCCTGGGCGGCAAGTTCATATGCCTCTCATGCCCGCTACGTGACATCCGAGGTACTTATCTATAATGGTGCAGGGCGAGAGCTACTTCCTTCACCTTCACCACGCAACCAATGCGATGCCACGCAACAACTCCTGGGCGGCAAGTTCATATGCCTCTCATGCCCGCTACGTGACATCCGAGGTACTTATCTATAATGGTGCGGGGCGAGAGCTACTTCCTTCACCTTCACCACGCAACCATTGCGATGCCACGCAACAACTCCTGGGCGGCAAGTTCATATGCCTCTCATGCCCGCTACGTGACATCCTCACTTGTCACTTGGTAAGTTCTCTTAATGTATTTCTCACTCGTTCATTATAATTTGATATTTAATAACATAAATACTCGTAATCATTTTGCACTTTCAATTGTTTTACTAATTTGTATCTAAGTTATTACATGTTATGTTTTCACTGCTATAACTTTTGATTACATGGTAAATATTGTTTTTACATTATCTACTAATCACGCACATAATGTATATACCTTAATAAATGACATTACATTATTGATTATTATTTTGCTGTTGTTTTATTTATTCAGTCAGTACTTTCACTATCACTGCAATCGCTACTTTCGTGTGAATCACAAGCAGTTTCACCAAAGCTCAACCATGGAAATATTTTGTCAACTGACATGACATTTTCATAACGTTGACCCTTTCTGGTCAACGGGGTATCCTCTACTAAATAGCGATCGTTTGGTAAAACCCTTTTAATCCTGTAAGGCCCTTGGCATTTTGCCTCTAGCTTTTTGGACTGACCGGGGCCAGTCACAACTGCTCTTACTATACGCACTAGATCGCCTTCCTTATATTTCCTACTATCCTTCCTACGTTTATCAAATCTACTCTTATTGATTTGTTGATTCTTCCTTATACGTTCACCTGCCTCAGAACGAATATCATCTAATGCCTCGCTACTCGTACCTTCACCTATATCGTCGACTATATCATTAAGCAAACCTTGTGCTGGGTTACTGACTTTCCTACCTAAAAGTAGCTCGGTCGGAGTTTTCTTAGTGACCTCATGTACAGTGGTATTGATACCAAGTTGTACATCGGGCAACAGTTCGTCCCAAGTATTATTGCCTTTTCCATGAGCCATGGATCCTAAAGAGGCCAAAATCGTGCGGTTGTACCGCTCGACTTGGCCATTTGCCCGGGGAGTGGCCACAGAGTTCAGGATATGCTTAGTTCCGATTGAATTAACAAATGACTTGAATTTTTTGCTTGTAAAACTAGTGCCTCTATCCGTAATAATACGTGTGGGACTGCCAAAGTAACTAAAGAGATTTTTAAACGCTTTAATGGTCTCTTTAGTCTTTGTGCTCTTGACAGGGGTCAAGCTCACGTACTTGGTATATGCATCAACGATAACTAATATATAAACATTACGTCGTTTGCTTCGTGGAAAGGGACCAAGATGATCCGCGTGTAGTGTGTGAAATGGGATCTCGATTTTGGGTATTGGGTGGAGAAACCCTTCTTTCGCTCCTGACGGGAGCTTGTGATGGGCACACTCAAGACACGCGCTGACATATTTTTTTATGAATTTGCGCATTTTGGGAAACCAAAAGAGTGACCTCACTCTTTGCAAGGTTTTATCAAATCCAAAGTGTCCAATGCTGTCATGATTTGCCTTGAGCACTTGCCATCTAACTCCACGAGGTACCAACCATCTTAATGTACCATCACTGAGGATACGGAATACCCGACAATTTTTGATCTTGTATTCCTTGTGAACACCCGCAATCTTCGGGGTTTCAGGATCCTCTAGGATGTCCTTAATTCGTCTTACTTCCTCATCAGACGACTGTACTGTAGCGATCCAATCTTCAGATCCCACAGACAGAATGTCAAGTGTATGAACGGCTTCAGCACGTTCACCTTCTATAGGACCTCTGCTGAGGGCGTCTACATGGGACATTCTTTCGCCTGGTCGATACTCAATATTGCAGTCAAACTCCAAGAACTGTATCCACCACCTGGATATCCGAGGAACTAAGTCTCTCTTTGTGAATGTAGAACGCAGAGCGTTGCAGTCCGTGACTATAGTAAACTTAATTCCGATGAGATAAATACGGAACTTATTAAGTGTACTAACGACAGCCAATGTCTCCAGTTCGAATGAATGGAGTTTCATTTCGTCTATGGTGGTCTGCCGACTGAAGTACGCTATTGGGCGCCAAGGGTCATCTCCAGTTCTTTGGAGTAATATCCCAGCTACGCCAAATTTGCTGGCGTCAGTGTGTACCTGCGTTTGTGCGCTATGGTTATAAAGAGCTAGCACTGGTCTATTAATTAAACATCTTTTAAGGGTTTCAAAAGCATCAGACTCCGCCTTTTCCCATTTCCACTGTACATCCTTCCTCAAGAGATTTGTCAAAGGTCTCGCTATCATCGCAAATCCCTTGACAAACCTCCTAAAGAAACTGGCTAGTCCAATAAACCGCCTAACTTCGTGCTGATTTCGTGGTTCAGGAAATTTAGCAACAGCCTCAACCTTTTGAATCCCTGGCCTAACACCGTTTCTATCTATTTGAAAGCCGAGGAACTCTATCTGTTCCTGGAAAAAACTACACTTTTCTAATTTTAGAGTAAGTCCGGCTTGTTTAAGGAGGTCAAAAACTTCTTCAAGTCGTAATAAGCCCTCTTCAAAATTTTTGGAGGGGATTAGGATGTCATCCATATATATAATGACGTAACTAATCTTGGATTGACTTAAGATTCTATGGATTGTGCGTTGAAAAACTGCAGGGGCATTCGCCAACCCAAAAGGCATACGAGTATATTCGTACTGCCCATCAGGTGTAACGAATGCCGTTTTCTCACGAGACTGTTCCGCTATAGGTATTTGATGATACCCTGAGGCCAAATCTAAAGACGTGAACAATGATTGTCCTGATAATTGGTCTAGTAAATCCTCTATCCGAGGTAGCGGATAGTGGTCTCGTTTGGTGCGACTATTCAGGGCCCTATAGTCGACACAAAGACGTTTTTCCCCAGACTTCTTCTGTACCAGCACAATTGGGCTGGCATACGGAGAGCTTGATTCACGAATGATGCCGTGAGTCAACATCTCACTCACCATATCTCGAACTAATTTTCGCTCAGAGTATGGTAAGCGATAGGGTCTGTACACAACAGGGGTCACGTCTTTAAGACATATTTCCATCTCTGTGACCGTTGTAAATCCCAAATCGTGCATACCATTGGAAAAGCAAGCCTTATACTTAGTTACTAAATCGGTACATTGTTTTAATTGTGTGTCAGTCAATTGCTGGCCATGTTTGATGGTCACGTTTTCAAGAGAACTACTTTCGTCCTTGGAAACTCTATGAACAAACATATCAGATCCTAGATAGCGTGCTCTAGTGATGAGTGTATCTTTTGTGATCACTACAGGTTTACCACCTACATTCTGTAGTAGCAATGAGCAAGTGCCGTTAACTATGTGGTACTCCCCTGGCAAAAGATAATATTCGTTGCCAATACTGCCCCTAACTGTGCCATCTACGTAAATGTTTCCACTCAGATTATCAAGAGATTTGACGGGGATACACTTCATTTGGCCAATATCTATTTCTGTTTCTTCTTTGGATAACAGAAATAGTTTAATTGGTGTTACTGTTACACGTTCGAATTTTAGATCCGTATTTGTCTTAATGATTTGTAAATTTGGCCGTTCAGTGAAACTATGTCCGAGTAGAATGCTATAGCTAATCAATGTGTCATCTACTATAAATACCTCAATTTCCTTTTCTATAATACCTTGAACTTCAATATCTACTTTAGTGCGGCCTCTAGGTAAATATGGGATATTTCCTAGTCCCCTTAAAAATGGACCGTCAACATATTCCCATTGCAAACCTATTTTTTTAGCGTCACTTTCACGCATAACTGTCGCTTCACTACCTAAATCTACCAAACAATCTATAGGGTTCCCGTTGACCTTTATGATAAACTTATACTTGTTACTAGAATCGTTTTGAAGTGAAACCTTCAGGACACTTTTGTCTTTCTCACTTAACTGCTGTTCTTTAATTTTATTCGTACAATTAGAAGACGTGTGGCCCATAAGGTTGCACTTCGTACACTTTATAATTGGTTTAGGGCACTTAAAACTCGGGTGTCCTACCTCCCGACAGTTAAAACAAGTCATAGTCTTTGCCTTTTGACTGTTTCTGTTCGGTGCACTGTCACTAAAGGAATTGTTGGTGTTACTCGATAAGCGAGTGTCACGACTATTTCGTCCTTTTGAATCAGACTGTTCTCGTGAAAAGGACTTAATAGTTTTGAAAAATTGATGTATTTCTTCAGGTTTTTCAAATTTAGCCGCCTGGGCCCCTACTCGAACGCCCCTATCCTCGATCCCATGAACCAAACAGTCCACTGCTTGTTTATCGAAAATCTTACAACGGTTGAAGTGGTTTATTTTTGCAAAATAATAAATTTCTAAGGACTCCCCGGGTCGTGTTCTTCTATTGAGCATTTCCATGAGCAAGTCTGCGTAATTCTCGGTTGCTGGGAAGGATTCTTTGAGCATGACTCTCCATTCGCTCCACGTATGCTTAATAGAAGGCAACCCCTGATACCATGTGCGGGCATGACCAGTGAGTTTAGGCAGGGCATAGTGAATTGTCTGTTTTTCATTCCAGCCGTAGATCTCGGCACATTCCTCAATCTTGTCGAGCCATGCGTTAATGGTTTGTTCCTTGGATAGTGGATCATATTCTGGCACGACATTATTGAGGCTGGAAAGGAACTCACGATCCCCTGACCTACCTTTCAACACATTTAGGAATTCTTCAAAGAATTCTTTAGGTTCTAATCTAGGTTTCTTATGGCTAGGTTCTTCGTCCATATTTGGATGAGAGGAATCCAAACGAACATGCAATTCTGACGTACCTCGCTTGCCCGTTGAAGGACTCCGACGTAAATCACCCGACGCTTGTCGGCGGTGAACCTGGTCTTCTAATAACTTCAGCCGCTTCCTGGTTTCTGACAGTTCTCGTTCCGGGTCACGCAATCTGCGATCTGGCGTGCGATGACTTCTACGGTGAGGCCTATTACGACTTCGGCTGCGCGTCTCTCGGCAACGAGAATGACGGTGGGTATTCCGACTGCAACAACGGCTGCGGCTGCGGCTACGCCTGCTACCATGCCTGGTACGGCTGCGCGATACTCGACTACTTCGCATCTCGTGGTCCGAGTGACGGGACGGTGTAGTCAGCCTCTTTGGTTTATTCGAATTCGCTCCACATTTGTCGCTCATTGTCTGAAACTTACAGGTTTTGATTTTAGGTTGTGACCAATGAATAACTAAATTTACCCGGATTGCTAAAATCTTTCAATTAGGTAGGTGCTAAACAGATAATTCATATAACAAGTTAAAGTACTAAGTAATCTGTTCAATTAATTTCACTATTTTGCATGAATACTAATGTTTGACAAAATAAGGTGGTGGGTCTAAATAAAATTGAATAAAATCCGTTTTCATCCACAAAATCCATAGCCATAATTCTAAATTGACGGTTTTAGGGTATTCAGGGCCATGTGCTTTGTTAAAATAAGTTCATATTTTGATAAAATAAACTTGCAATACCTGTTTATATTACTTCCAAAATGGCAGATTTCTAGGTTTTTTTTTTTTTTTTTTACTAATGTTAAATCCAATTACATCCAAAAAATCCTTTGCTATAATTTGATATTAACGGTTTTCGAGAACCGTGGCCTAGTATTTTGTTGATTCGAGTCCATAATTTGACGAAATAATAAGCTGGCAACCGGTTTTTGTAGTGACGGTTTTTCAAACAACCAAAATTAAATTAAATCTATTCGCATCTATCTGATCCTTACTCGAAAGTTAATAATCTACATTCAATTAAAGATGCTGTTTAGTGTTACGCTAAATTTTGGCAATATTTAACGAATCGTTATGATCAAAATGGCCGCGCCGTTATGTTTTCACTATTATGGCGCGTAGGTTATTTATGCAAAAACTATTCGTTTTCACACCGATCCCACTTCTGAGATGTAAAACTCAGAAGGGAAAAGGTCGAGAATCAAACATGGAATAGATTATAATCAGTATATTTACAAAAAAATAACAGAAACATCACTTACACTACTGCACACTCGACGATCGTCAACCAACTCACCACTTGACACTTTTTGACGTTGACATTCGGAACGAATGAATGAGTGTTGGGATCGATATGCTAATCGATACCAACTTGTTAGTCGATTAATATGATTTAAAGTAATAAAATTATATCTCAAAGTATACTACGTGTTACAATAATGAGTTGGTTCATACACAATATCACAGTCTCAATAAATCAACGCTGGCTGGTCGATCGATTTCCCCGATCTTCATTTGTTTTCCGTTTTGACGGCCTGTACCCGGGGCACAATAAAAATATGAACCCGGGGTTACTTCAAGTTGTTAAAACTGTCAAATTCGTTCTAAAATCGACTCTACAGTCAGTTCACTATAACTTGTCCCTTGCCATCATGTTGGCACCATTGCTTGTCAAGCTTTATAGTTTCAATACTAATAGAGTTCAAAATGGCGACTGGATAGAACAGTGTTACCAATCGCGTCACGGAACAAGTTATAATTTATATAAGGATTGCCAACGAGATACATTACAATTATCTTTTTTACTAACGTGGTTCAATTTACATTATATTGTAACTCAATTACCGGTAACCACAGTTTAGACATTAGTTTTCGAGTACACATGCTCTGAATACGTAATTAAATTAAAGTATACATTAAAGTAAAGTATACATTAATTTACATGGTGTAGGTACAATTAATTGTTGGGTGAATCGCTGCTCTCCTAGCTAGATCACTGAGTAATCTGTATTTCGGAGAGACAGTTTCGAGTCCCAAATTGAGTATCACAAAAAATCATGTTTTTATGCTTTTTGGAGATTACAGTATCAAAACACAAAAAATAAAATCTTATAATTAAAATTAAATAAAACAAAGTAGAATGAGGAGTGTAGATGTGCTGCGTCGAGTGAGTGCGTGTATGTGTGTAAAATTAATTAAGAAATTAAGTAAATTAATTAAGGAATTGAGTAATTAAGAATACATTAATAATGAACGCACTATAAGTTTAGCGCCGCAAACTCAAGACTAGCCGTTCAATGAATAACAAGGCTCATTGTATTACGATGAATTGTATTTATTCATTTAAAACAAGATGACCCGGTAAACGTCGTAGCACATGAGACAAAAATTGTTTTTTTTTATTTCTCGGCTGTCCTTTGGGTTTTGCCTAATTTTATTTATTCCTAAAGCACAACAATATTGTGGCGAACAAAAAAAAAAAAAACCAAATCGGCCGAGCCATTTTCGAGTTTTTGCGAGACTAATGCACGTCAAAGTAAAGTCAAATCATTTATATCAAATAGTCCCATGTATGGCACTTTTGAACGTCAAAATTTACAAAATAATATAATTCATGCACGGCAATTGATTTTTATATACAGGGTGTTAGGTAGACATTAGACAGTCGAGCACGCCACAATTGCGGCGATGAGTCCCCTCTTTGAGGAGTGACTAGAGAGGCGCCACTGCATCCTCACCTTCCGCCTGACGCAGGTCCTCACTGGACACAGAACGAACAGTTGTTTCGGGAGGTTCCAGTTTCAGATAAGGCGGGAGGAAACGCCCGGGTGTCACCATTGTTTGGATCGCCTGGAAGACACGGTGGAGCATACAGTGAAGATCTGCCGTGCCCTCATGGAGGTGATCGGCGGCGGTGATCTCTCGCGTCTGGCCCTGGTCCAGGCCATGGTACAGAGCGAGAGGGCATGGGAGGCCGTCACCTCCTTCTGCGAAGCAGTAATGCTCGCGAAGGAGGAGGCGGAACGCGTGAGGGAGAGGCAAAAATCGCGCCCTCACGCCTCTATCCACCGCAGCAGACGCCCTAGGCGTCGGAAGTCGCAGGCCGATTCCCGGTCACTATAGGCGCGGGCTTGCGGACGGTGAGCAATGGGTAGCTCGCCTCCGATAAGGACCAGGCCCGCATCGACGGCGCGTTTTGTTCCACGCGCGCCTCAAAGAGATGTCAGTACAACTGAAGGGGTCCGCTATGGCCGATGCCTGCCGGGATTGCGGGTTTATTCGAAAGGATTACCGTGGCCTCTGGAAACATAAAGGCAAGTGAAGGAACACGGGTGGGTTAAAGTCAGTAAGAGTCTGACACGCCCTCCCGCTCCGCCCAGAGCGGGAGAAGTTATTTGATGATTACCCACCATCAAAAAAAAAAAAAAAAAAAAAAAAAGATGTCTAACAATATTTCAATTTTATTCGTATGACCGTACTGGATTTAGAAGTTTTATTAATAAAAGTTGTTCACGTTATAAAAAAAACCACAAAATACAGAATATATTAGGTACATGATTTATAGTCAAATTCCTTACTTGTTTAGTCGTTACGATGGAGCTTATACAAAAATGGTCTAAAACTGACAACTTTTACGGCCCCCTATTTCTTCATTTTTAAAGATAAAAAATATAAATTATATTTATACTCAAATCGATGGGAATACAAACCAGTTTGTGCAATTATATAAACAAACATTAAAATGGCCTATGTTATTCTTAGATAAGCTTATTTTAGTTATTTTATGTCATTATTGTTAATTTAAATTCGCTAGGCTCAAAATTTAGTACCCAGTACTAAATTTTGAGCCTAGCGAATTTAAATTAAAAAATAATGTCGACCCAAAAACGTGAGAAAAGTGATATTTCTCGATAAAACCTTTCACAGTGGCCTCAGAAATGCTATTTTCAACAGCAGGAAATATACAGACAGAAAAAAAAGAATCGCTCGCAAAACATAATACTTGCAACTATTATTTTTTATAAATAAAAAATTACCTGTTAAAAAATTATTACATGTAAATGTTATTTATATTGCTGAGCGCGTTTAATTTACTTCCACCTACTTGCACTAATAATTGCGTGCAGCCATAGTAGAATGAAGTATTCGTATTCTTATTCGGCGAATAGTACAATCGGTAATTCGTATTCGTATTCATAGAAGTAGTATTTGTTGCATCACTAGTTCTTATGTAAAGCAACCTTCGTTAATTATATAAAACTAAAATATTGATTAAAATGAACAAAGTTATAAACAAAACACCTTTGAGTTAAGTATAAAAAAGAACAAAAAACTGACGTACACAAATATCAATAATGACATAAAATAACTAAAATAAGCTTATCTAAGAATAACATAGGCCATTTTAATGTTTGTTTATATAATTGCACAAACTGGTTTGTATTCCCATCGATTTGAGTATAAATATAATTTATATTTTTTATCTTTAAAAATGAAGAAATAGGGGGCCGTAAAAGTTGTCAGTTTTAGACCATTTTTGTATAAGCTCCATCGTAACGACTAAACAAGTAAGGAATTTGACTATAAATCATGTACCTAATATATTCTGTATTTTGTGGTTTTTTTTATAACGTGAACAACTTTTATTAATAAAACTTCTAAATCCAGTACGGTCATACGAATAAAATTGAAATATTGTTAGACATCTTTTTTTTTTTTTTTTTTTTTTTTTTTGATGGTGGGTAATCATCAAATAACTTCTCCCGCTCTGGGCGGAGCGGGAGGGCGTGTCAGACTCTTACTGACTAAAACCCACCCGTGTTCCTTCGGTTGCCCTGTTGCCGGGGGCCACGATCTCCCTTTCGGTTTTCTTCGCAACCCCGGCAGGCATCGGCCCTAGTGGACCCCTTCAAATCTGCTGACATCTCTTTGAGGCGCGCGTGGAACACAACGCGCCGTCGACCCGGGCCTGGTCCTTATCGGACGGTGAGCCACCCATTGCTCACCGCCCGCAAGCCCGCGCCTACGGAGGCCGGAAATCGCCCCGCGAATCCCGACGCCCTGGGCGTCTCCTCCTGCGGCGGTTCGGGGCGTGAAGGCGCGAAATTTTCCTTTCTCTCACGCGTTCCGCCTCCTCCTTCGCGAGCATGACAGCTTCGCAGAAGGAGGTGACGGCCTCCCATTTCCTCTCGCTCCGTACCATGGCCTGAACCAGGGCCGGACGCGAGAGATCACCGCCGCCGATCGCCTCCACGAGGACACGGCGATGCTCCGCCCAAGCTGGGCAGACCTCCACCGTATGCTCCACCGTGTCCTCCGGGCGATCCACACAATGGCGACACCCGGGCGTTTCCTCCCGCCTTATCCTGTGCATTGTTGTTGTTGCCAGTTGTATTTCGCGTAATAAATTATGGAAAGCATCAGCTTCACGTCTTCTTGAAATCCATTCTCGAACTCAAATTATTTTATTTTTCTTTTTTAACAACAAAATTGTTATTCAAATTCAAATCATTTAATTCCAGTAATATAGACTCATATTATTAGAAGAGGCATACACAAATAAAATTAAAATATAATTGAAATAAAATATAATAAATTATATATATAAATAACATATTGCAGCTGCTGTACGTCATGCGCGTCTTGACAGCATGATTTCACGGTATAGACTAAATTGCAATAGTTCTCGCGACATTCCTAAGCTCTCGTGTGTAAATAATATCTCTGCGATGAGTTGCGAAAATATGATCTGCGAGCTTTTTGCAAGACATTAAAGGCACTTTCAAACAGGCGCGTCACGCGACGCGACACAAAGACACCGCTCTTCGCGCGACGAGCGGTGTCTTTGTGTCGCGTCGCGTGTCGCGCCTGTTTGAAAGAGCCTTTATTGAAAAAATAAGTTACAGGAATTAGTATGATGAGTAAAATATATTCATGCAAGCAAGTAACTCATGCAAGACTTCCTCGAGTTTACTTTCAGGTGGAAACGCGGCCTACCAGACAGTGTTGTCTCTGCGCAATCCGATGGGTAAAAACCAGTTGATCTTATTTTTATGTGTTACTGGGAATACCAAGTATTTGGAATAACACCAAGTTTTTGGAACTCGTTCGTTGTTTATTTTTTCTATTGTTACCTTTTTTGTTAAAGTTTTTCAACAAGAAAATATGTTTTTGAATGAAACTGATTGCTATTAATGATCTCAACAACTCGTGACGTACAGAGATTTTTAGATATTAGTTTGATTGAGTTCTATGACTTAGATTAGGAAGCGTTCTAGTTTTAAATGATTGTTTTCAAAGTATGTTCTAAAAAGTTCAATTCAATATCAAGGTTTGATATAATTGAACGTTGAACTTGTTATAACATACCATGAAAACAATCCACTTGTGCCACTGAGATGCAATTTATCACGTTGCCATTGATGATCACATTTTGAAATCCGATTTGCAGATACTAAAGAAAAGAAAAAGAAAAACAATTCGGTGGCAAAAAATGAAAATTCTAAACCAAAGACTTCCGAAATTTGTACTAAGCAAAGAGACTTACTTTGGTATGCCAAGAATGATAAAAGAGATTCAATCAAAGAGTATTATTTTAATAACCCCAGCACGCCGTTTTATACAACATTGCTGGAGTGTTGTAATGTTCCAAATTCAAAATATGCTCCTGCAATGGATTTGATTTTCTTTTACCGTAAATTCGATACTTCGCGTGTTCTTTTTTCGAAAATAAATATTTCCATGCACATTTGAGAAAAAAACTTTTATTTGTTTGAGTTTGACTGCAAGTTATTATAACATCTATGGACTAAGTGGTCAAAATACGTATTATTGAAGCTAACTCAAAAAGTACCCAAGCAAAGTTAGTAAAGTAATTGGACCACCTTGACAGAAATGAATTCCCTTTCAAACAAAAAATAATTTTGTAAATCCGTCTTTATATGACGAAGTTATGCCAGAAAATACATTGTTTTCTAAACATTCTCCTTCTTTTTAAGAAGTCGGTTAAAAAGCAAAGCATTCATGAGAATGTTAGTGAAGAGATTTTCTAACAATCCGGACAGGGTTAAAAAGAAATAAACAATGTTTCTAATTATTTTTTCCCCACACATTCATTTTCACAACGAACTTGTTATTTATCTTTTTTTTTATCCAGGATCGTAATCGATGTCCGATGTAAATTACAAGTATCAAATATTAAATTACAAGTATAATTGTAAGTAAAAACCTTTTGAACCGATTTTTTTTTAATAAAAATCTTTTTCCCAAAAAAAAACAATCGATTTCCATAAAAGCACTATAAAGTGAAAAATAACGAAAATCAAAACCAAAGACACCGACTTCCAAAATTAATTAAAATTAAATTATATATTTTTTTATATAAGCTTTAAATGAACTAAAAGTACTAAATTGTTAAATAAAAGTTTGTAATCGAATCTAAAAAAAAATGGTGTTTTTTTATGTAGCACTTAAAAATCTGTTCAGCTGAGCGCAGAACATAAAATGGTAGCTTCATAGCCAAGGTATACTTTAATCAATCAATCTGTATAGACTTTTCCCACCAATTTTTTTTTCTGTTATGACTAAACAGACAAGAAGAAAGGAACAGTAAAATACATACAAAGGTGATGCTTATTTCTAATGACTCTTTTTTACGATGTTGGGGTCGGCTTCCTGTCTAACCGGATGCAGCTGAATACTAGTATTTTACATAGAGGAACTGCTTATCTGACCAGCCTATAAAGCAAGACAAAATTAAAATGTATCGCAATTTCTGTCCCGTTCTTTAGATATACGAACTGCATAAGTAACTTTGTAATCGCATATATAAGATTATAAAGTTACTTATGCAGTTCGTACTTTTATTTTCATTTAAATTATTTTGGGGTATAGTATAAATATTTTTGAAATGTGAAAATTAAGCCCTTTCATTTGATATGGGCATGGCATCTTCTTTTTCATTCATTGCGTTATGTCATCTAGAGGGCGCCATATTCAATTTAATGTGACGTCACATTAAATTGAATATGGCTCTTATCTCTTACCCCACTCGTGAGTCTGTCTGTCTCTCCATCTTTCTGTCCGTCTATCACGGCTGATTTGCTCCAAATCTACTGGACTCATTAAATTGAAATTGGGTAAATACTGAATTTCTCTAACCCAAACACGAACGTGTTACGTAAATAAATGAATTTTGATTATGAGGTTCACTTTTGGTGGAAAAAGGAGATGGGAAACGGTGGGCCCAAATGTAATAAGTTGAGATATGATCTAAAAACAATTATCATATTTTTCTATTCTCAATCTGTAAACGGAGAAATATGATAAAGATGGTTTTCGTGAGATTATCGATTAATTGAGTAATCGATTACACAATTACAAAAAGAAAACCTTTGTTCTAGGTAATTAACTCAAAGTAATTAAATGCACTGTATATACTTATAAACAATATAGTGCATTTCATTCATATTAATAAATAAAATATCTGAAACATTAATTACTGGAAAACCAAAATAATAATTATCGATTTCAAATCGATTAAAATGAGTCTTTTAAATCTATGTCACTGGCAGTCCATATTCTGCACTGGCATGAGCTGACTGACATTGACAATAGACAGTAGTGGTGGGTCATTGTCAAATTTTTGACGGACGAAACTGTTTTCCCGACGACGAATACGTTTACAGAAATCAGTTAAAGGACTTATTCAACATGGAATAGAATTGCGTTTTCGTCGAGTGCAGTTTACAACGATTTGCAATGTATGAAATGGTTTTATCGTATCACAAACGACGGCATTGACAACTGGTGGTACATTATTGACTGTATTTCATTGAAAAAGAGTTCACTTTTCATTGTGAGGACTGTTTTGTATACGAACGCGGAATTTTAAGGACGACGACGCCACGAGTGTGATAGATAGTTGAATCATTGTGTTCTCGACTATATTTTCTTAGGTGTACATTGGTAAATGCAACATGGTAAATCACTTAATATTGTGCGTACAAACTTACATTTGTGGTTGAAATGTTTGTTCTTGAGAAATTCATCTCAACTACGGAACCCTTAATTGTGCGTGGTCCAACACGCACTTGGTCCGTTTTTATTAACTACGACCTATAGTTTACAACTTACCTATAGGGGCTAAAAAAAGAATTTACCTTGTATGACACAGATAAAGATACATCGCCAAAAATCCCAAGAAACGAGTTGTAATTAAGTTCTTGACGTACTCAAGACCTTATAATGATAAATAAAACAAATAATAACAAACCCGTCTGTATCAGGAGTTGGGTCTGATGTCCTAAGTATTAATAGTATATAAAATACAATGATCGACTAATATTTCAAACGTTTAGTGATCGTCAGCAGGTGATCTTGTTAATTCCACACATTATTTTTAAAAGTAAGTTGAATTTGTATTGGTTTTAAATAAATAAATAAACATAAGATTAAGATTGCAAGCTTTTAGATTCGATTTTATTTTCTAGTCGTGCAATTGTTGTGTAATTGTTATTATTACGGATAACTTGAGAAGTCTGGTCACTATGAATAATGCCTGGTCTGTATACATAATGCCCGTATCAAGTGGAAAATGTAAGTAAAACTGCAAGACTAATCACTTTTCCCGGTCAATATGAATAATGACCACCTATCTTGAGCAAAGTAATAAAAGAGATGATCTGTAGTGTTTTTTTAATTATCTGAAAATAAACTAATTCTTATAAATGGAACGTACAAAAATAAAACATAATATATTATGACAATATTACTTGAACAACAGGTTTAAAAATTAGTAATTGTTAGTAATTAGTAATTCTTTCAGACTAGGAAAAATCAACTGATTCAAGAAAGAATGTTTGATTTCTTGCATTTACAACGTTTTGAATTGCAGTCACTAGTACAATAACAATATCGGAAGCCTTGTCCGTTAAAATGAGAATTTTTTCGAGCACATTTTGAATATCGTCGATTGAAATGGACTTTTTTTTTTAAACATAGTAAATTTTTCCATCTTAAATCTTGATTTAATATGGACCACAGGCCATTGGGCATTATTAATATGGCCCGACCAAAGGTATTATCAAATTTACCCACGCTCTTGGTCATTATTCATAATGATCGGTTTATACTAATACTTATCGGTGAATCAAGTTGCTCGTAACATAATCCAGAGGTTAATGTCTTCTAAAACTTATATTTAGCTCTAGACTATTGCTATAAAAAGTTAAGAGCCCGAGGCACTATGGTCGCAGACTACTTCAGTTGTGGTAATGTTAGGTATAAGATGAAGATTTTTAAGTATATTAAAGTTGCTTGTTGTGTCAATCTATGTGATTGCTTAGATCTTTTAAACTGCACAATGGATTATGATGCGGTTTTCACCAGTATGTAGAGTATTTATTCTGGACGGTTTATCTGTGTCTAAAGAAAGAAATAAATGAAAGAAAGAAAGAAAAATAAATATCTACAGAAGTTCACTTTTTATCTATCTATCTATATCTCTCTCTCTCTATTATTTTAACTATTGATATCTCGAAGGACTTGTCATCATTGCACCCGTCCAAAGCAGGGGTGAAGAATAAAATAACGATGTTAAAAACACATAATAAAATAAAATAATAATAAATAATAATAATGTTTATTCACGTAAAAATGTACATTCGTTATCAAGTAGAGTGCTTAATCTAAACTTATAGTACACAAAAGTATTAGCATTTGGGGCCGAACTAGGCATAGCCTGTATTTCAGCCCTCAAATAATAATAGTCCTTTAGACGATTCGCAAAGCTATAAATGAGTTTGAGAGATACTCTTTTCTTGCCTCCTTCTTTTCATGTGGTTAGAGTAATATCAGAGTTTTAAACTCGCCGATTTGGCTCCACATGCCGTCGAGAAATATATAGAAAGAAAAGAAATAAAAAACGTTTATTTGCGGTAAATATGACGCAAAAAATAGTTTAAAATACAAAAATGAGAAAGGTATAATGAATATATAAATAAGGAAGCATGCGTCACATCCATGTAAATTGGCTATCGCTCAGCATTATGCTACGACCCTATGCAAGACAGAGCCCCAGCGCTGGTTTTCAGCGACAGCCGGCGACGACGTAATGACGTCGACCGGTGCAGCAAACAAATATTAAGACGCTGTACCAGTACAGCGTACTTAAAGAAAAAATATAAAATATATAAATATAATAATTTTTTAAAATTAAAATCTGATTTAATATATTAAATAGATATTTAAAAAAAAAATATAAAAAGGAAATAGACATACTTTATTCCATATTACGAGAAAATCATCCCCAAAAAACGTTTTTAGTTTAATATAGCAACATTTCGACGCGTCTTATTTGACGTTCACCTATATCTTTCTGGCATGCCGGTTTCCTCACAATGTTTTTCTTCAATAATTATAAAAAAAACGCACATGAATCCGAAAAGTCAGAGGGGCGTGCCTTTTCTTCGAACTCGAGACCGGTAGTTCGGCGGTCACACCACTAGGCTGTCACTGCTAATCTTACAGTAGGTACCTACCTACCTAGCAACTATAAAAATAACCTTCTTACTACAGGCGATTCAACATGAAAGCCGTTATCTGCCTGTGTGCCCTCGTGGTAGCCGCCATCGCTCGACCTGAAGACACGTACACAAGCAAATATGATAATTTGAATGTACGGGAGATCATAAGTAACCGGAGGTTGCTGCATCCTTACATCAAGTGCACACTGGATCAGGGCAAGTGCACAGCTGAGGCAAAGGAACTCAAATGTAAGTAATTTTGCTGTCTCTTAAGCTCTTTCTTCTCTAATCAACTTAAAATTGACTCAGTGTGCGTGTATTTAGTAGAAGACTGATTTCCGTTTTCACTAACACCAGGCGACAATAACTTAAATGTTAAGCCTAAATATTTTTGTATCAAAAACCGTGCGCTTTTGTTGAGCCACTTGCTTTTATCCGCGACATTGTTCGCGTGGAATTCGTGAGACACCACAATATCAGCTTAGATATCAGCCACATTTTTACCCGTATACTACGTTTATAGTTTTGGGCACAGAACAGCTAAAATATACAGAGAGTCAGGACTGGTAACGCGGGAGCAAGCGACGTACAGTTGTCCGTGTGAGAAGTAGCTCGGGGCCTGCGATCTCCCTTTCAGTTGTCTTCGCAATCCCGGCAGGCATCGGCCCTAGTGGACCCCGTCAATTCTGCTGACGCCTCTTAGAAGCGCTACCCATTGCTCACCGTCTGCAAACCCGCGATTACGGTGGCCGGAAATCGGCTTGCGACTCCCGACGCCCAGGGCGTCTCCTCCTGCGGTGGTTAGGGGCGCTCCTATTTCCTCTCGCTCCAAACCATGGCCTGAACCAGGGCCGGACGCGAGAGATCACCGCTGCCGATTGCCTCCACGAGGACACGGCGATGCTCCGCCCAAGCCGAGCAGACCTCCACCGTATGCTCCACTGTGTCCTCCGGGCGATCCACACAATGCTGACACCCGGACGTTTCCTCCCGCCTTATCCTGAATAGGAACCTCCCGAAACAACCGTGTCCGGTGAGGACCTGCGTCAGGCGGAAGCAGAGGCCTCCATGGCGAATCTCTAACCACATCTCAAAGAGGGGTCTAGTCGCCGCAATTTTTTTTTTCAACAATGTTCAATGTACAGTTTTGACTCCGCTAAGATTTTATTGTATGAATAGATATAAATATAGAATAGATAAAGATTTGATCTAATTATGATAATCTTATCAGTAATTTTTTACTTTTAAAAGACCATGTTATTCTACAAGGTAAAGAGAACGAACTTTGACAACAAAAGACATGATCTGTTACGCTTGAAATGTCTTTGTTATAACTTGCATTTCGTTTTGCAGCTCACATCAAAGAGGCATTGGAAACCCATTGCGCTAAGTGCACGCCGAAGCAGCAAGAATCTTCCCAACTCGTCATCGGACATCTGATCAACCACGAACCTGAATTCTGGACACAACTCTCCCAGAAATACGATCCCGATAGAAAATTCGTCGCCAAATACGAAGCGGAACTCAAAACCAGCGCTTAAATTAAAACAAAAGGCTGTGTTGAAGCAGTGATGTCTCACTGTGATTGTATGGGTTATGCCAATAAACTATGAAATGAGATTTTGTTGTTTTTTTGTTCCTTACTACCTGTGCAGATAGGTATTTTTATAATTTGAAGTACAAGTATCACCTTCACAAGTTAGCCTTCAGCTTAGTAGACTTCCTTGCGGTAATATTTTGATAATATTATTATGAATTGTTTATATAAACATATTATAATGTTTATTATGAAACTTTTATGGACTGCATTCGAGGTCAGATCAAGGCAATGTAGTTTACTATGTCTAGGACTTTTAATGCTTCCACTAGAATCTTGAAATATGTTACGAAAATAATTTGAACAAGGGACGAATTTTAAAATCTATAGGTACATACAATAAATAAAAATAAATAAAATTGAAATGTCTGTTTGTAGTAATGTCAAAATAACAGCTTTTTACTAAATGCATTATGAATGTACGTATATAGGGCACTTTTTTTGTCTGTTTGTTTCGGCTAATCTACGAAACAGCTGGACCGATTTTGACTGGCACTGGCAGATAGCTGATTTTATAAGGAGTAACTTGGGCTACTTTTACTTTAGAAAAAAAAATAGGGTCCACGCGGGCGAAGCCGCGGGCAGCAGCTAGTTATTATTTTAAATGCTTAAATGCTATTTGCTTAAATGTTTAACCAGCTCGAAGAGAAACTCATGAATGAACTATTAATGAATAGTAATAAGTAATAAATAATAGCTGGAGTTATCTCTTGGAATAACATGCTATAAAGAAGTAGATACACAGACTTTAATTTTGGTTCTATGCTAGATTCAACCTTGAGTTCTCTAGCAGTAGTAGTTTTTATTGGCGAGACCGTTAAAAAGATAAGAGTTTAAAAAATGCACAAAACTATTTTACCAGAAATCAATCTTAAGCCCCATTTACACGGTGCAAGTTGCTTGCCTGTGGCATACCATACAATTTAAGCAACAATTGACTGGCCATCTAAACAACACGTACCACTGTTGCACAATACGGGCATGTTAGTTGCCGTTCAAAACTGGTATAGGTGTAAACAGCATGAACAATAAAATCGCACGTACAATAAAAACGCATTCAATTCTGGCATGAAAATTTTCTATCATTTAAACTCAGTTGACAATTATCGTATGCAATTTTATGGAAATCGCATGCGTGTAAACACTTGCAAGCAATTGGCAATAATTGCACATACGTTTATGGGATGCGATTATTGCTTTTGAACGTTCCAGAAACTTGCACCGTGTAAATGGAGCGTTCAAAAACATCATGGTATTCTTTGTTCAAGCAAAGCAATCACTTGAACAACTTCTTATGTTCTTTTTTTCCTTTTACATCCACTCTGGACAGGTTTATAAATAAACTGACAAACAGTTGGAAGCCTTCAACTTCATACGGCGGATTTAACTTGGCAGTTCCGAACTTCGCGCAGAAGGCTGCCTAGTAACATTTTTTTAGGAACCAAATGGTGACATGAGGCGAGTGTGAGTGAGAGAACATGCGCGAAAGTGTGTCAAGTGTGTCATTCGTAGTGTCAATGTTCAGACCTGCCAAGTAACATCGGCCGTATTGTACCTATTTAATTATTACGTACTAACTTTTTCGCGCGGCTTCGCTCGCGTGGATATGCAAAATTACCCCCGGGAACGTATCTACTACTGGGATTAAAGTACCCAATGTCCTAACCCAGGTCATAGTCTATCCGGGTATCAAATATCATCTAAAGAAGGCGTATAAAGGTGTTACTTTTACATTTACAATAATGAATATATAAGTGGTAAGTAAATATAAAGATGCTTACAAAAAAGCGTACCTACACTTACACTTATAGTCCTAAAAAATCCCAATTTTTTTTGTACTCTTTCTGTGGGACCCTGGGGCTGGCGAACTTTAATACAGGTAACCACGTAAACTATCTGGGAAGCCAGATTCAATTGTGTAATTTCTGACTATTTATGGTTTTACGATTGATCCCTAATTTGTAAAATAAAATTATGTTTATTGTAACAGCTGTACCAGACTTTTGAAATAAATAAATAATTATTACTTACATAAAATATTATGTCACACTGTTTGAGCGCATTTACATACATGGAAATTAGCTAGATTATGAATCTGAACTACCTATACGGTGTTTGACTTTGCTAAACTCTAAATTTCAAAACTATTGTGAGAACAAATGATTCTAGGTAAATAGGTTGGTATCTACTAGCATGAAATCCAGCTTTTTTGTAGTTTTGTTCGTCAAGTAACAGCAGGACACTCAGCAGAACAGAACCAGACGTATAATTCAGTAAAGAAGGTTAATGTTAAAGGGCACAAACTAAGGTTATGCAACGGGTTTTACCAATGAAATATCTTCATATAAATAAGTAGAAATATTTGCACAGAATTGTAACATCTGAGATCCAAAGGTAAACATAACAAAGAAGTTTTTTTTTTCATTTTAGTGCTCAAAGTAAAAATAATAATAATACATGACTTTTTAAAAATAATACATGACCGTTGTTTTGTAACTTTGATAGTTACAAAACAACGGTCATGTATTATTTTTAAAAAGTTTGTTATTAATATCTATGCTCTGTAAAAGGCAGTTAGTGAGCTTGGTGTTTTTTTTATTCTCTAGTTTTAGAAAAAGCTTTTGACATGGATAGCCTATGGAATATACCTTGGGGGACGCCGAAAAGTTTGAATTAATTGTAAACGCAGTGAACCCAATCGTTTATTTTCCTCATAATTCTCCAAATGAGCTTTGAATAATTTATAATTTTTTAATTAATTAAAAAAAAAAGATATACTAGGGAACTAAACACATTTCTATTAAGATTTTTTTTTTCATTCAATTAAGAAGTGGTTTCGTGATTAGCGTCTTCAGTATCACAAGGTGAATCAATAAAACTGATTGTCAACTTGGCGACCTGTGCAACCCGTATGCCTTTTTTTTTTTTTGGGTGGGAAATCATCAAATAACTTCTCCCGCTCTGGGCGGAGCGGGAGGGCGTGTCAGACTCTTACTGACTAACCTAAGCCATTTCACCCAGTTCACATATATTTTTTATTTTTATTAAACTATACCGTTGGTATAAGTTGGAACTAGGACGCGCTTCCACGTTACAAAGTATACACGAGCAGTACGCAAAATTCGTAAACATTGTAATCACAGATTTAATAGCATTACAATGTATTCGCGAGCAGTTTCCTATGGCTGCGTTCTGGCCTTGTATAAATTGGAAACACATCACGCACGGGCCAAGTGCGGGGTTGTGGATGTAAAATGTCTTCGAAGTTTTGGTTCTAGGACATGCCAGTTTCCTCACGATGTATTCTTTCACCGTTTTGAGAGCAGTGGCGATGAAATTAAATACACAAAGTAAAGTGTCTGCCTGGGTTACCACGGGGCCAGCACTGCTCCACTGGTTTATGTAAAAAAATAAGTTAATAAAAAATTACATTTATTAAAGAAATCTCGATGTTTTGTCAAGTCGCAAAAATCGTGCGAAGCAGGGGCGGTTGCTTAAATTATAATTCAAGGTCATTAAATAAACTTGTTTGGTACAGACTGATCGAGTTTGTCTACGAGTCTAGTGTCTTGGAAACAGCAAATGACTTCGGGACGGCATCGCCCGCGTGGGTGTCGGTAAATATCCCACGGGAACGTACTACCGGGATAAGTAGTAAATCTTATGTGTTAATCCCGGTCGTAAACTTATGAAACTATTTAGTTGGATAAGGATTAATATCATGATACGATTGTCATCCACCTTTCGATTAACCATAATAGTCCCCATTGCTCGCAGACACGTATTTTTTAAGGCAAAAAGGGGCTGAGGATTCACTATGGCAAGATCCACAAATCACATAGTGTACCTTTGTGCCTCCCAGCCACATCCCCGACATCAACACCTCCAGATCAAAGCTTGTGGAAAATGTTATCAAAATTCAAAAATTCTACCCCAGTTTGAAAGAGAGTTCCCCGGGGCGCGAGACGGTCCGTTGCACTGAGTTTGACGCGATGTCTCCATCTTGCGACCCAGGAGAACTCACGAAGTGCCTGAGAGCAATTAGTCACCTTCCCATATAGGATTCTGCATGTCCAAAAAAAATCGGTGACAAACAAACCTTAACGAACCAAATAAAAGATAATTGCAACAATTCGGCTCTTAGTTTAGATCCAAAATTACCTGTTTCCAATAACTCTATACGAAGAGGCCTATGTTCACATTTGGGCGTTTGGGCGCTCCTTGCAGGGCTCCGCATCGCTGTCAGTGCGGTGAAGCAGTCGACAGCCTCGGACACCATTGCCTTTTCTGTAGCAAGAGCGCTGGTTGGTTGGCACGGCACGCAAGCATTAATGACATTATCCGTCGGGCTCTTGTCACCACCGGGGTGTCAGCTGTTTTAGAACCCAATGACTTGGCACGCGACGGTGGGAAGAGGCCAGACGGAATGACCATAATGCCTTGGAAGTTGGGTAGGCCTTTGGTGTGGGACGCAACCTGTGTTTACACCCTTGCACCAACCCATCTTCCTAGCACGGCTGTGCTGTGGCAGCTGCTGCAGGTGCAGAAAAACCTTAAATGGCACAAATATAACGACCTTACTGGTAGCTATATTTTTGAGCCGTTTGGGGTTGAAACACTAGGGCCGTGAGGTCCCAGTGCTCATCGAGTATTCCAGGACATCGCCAAGCAGTTTGTCGACTCTTCATGTGATCAGAGAAGAATTAACATTGCCATACAACGCTGCCAGCTTTTTGGGCACTTTTCCCAGTGACAGCGATGCGTATGAATTTTTTTGATTGCTGTTGTTCCTATTTTTTTTCTCTCTGTATACTTGTACTTAATTTATATATTTTAGTGTTAGATGTATACTGTAAAGTAAATGATTTGTCGTTAATATTTAAAAAAAAACTGTAATATTTACACATATAACCTCGCGGACTTTTTTGTAGGTAACGATGAGTACTATAAACATCTATATACATTAGTGCAGTATAGTATATTATTTTATATGTATCATCAATTCACCATCAGTTTTCGCTGATAATTACTTTTATAGACAAATTTTTAATACCTTGGGTTACATTATTGTAATTTTCGTAGAGATCTCTATTTTTTTTTTACCAGTTGGTAAAACTCGTAGCAAGGCGACACTCTGTGAATGTTTCCTCAGTGCGTGTCAGTTGTTTACAATAGAACTTGCTAGAGCCCTTTGTGCATTAGAATAGGTATTGCCCAATAGTAAGGCTGGTAATGTCAAGGTGGTCGCTAGATGTATAAAAACAAACTACAGACGCTTTTAGTGTAGCATGTAGCAACAGATTTGCCAAAATTATGCATTTAGGGAGAGATGGAAGGCAGATTGATTTTTACAATCTGCGGAGCAGGATTAATGACGGAAAATGAGTGTAAAAATAAATATTCAGGAGAGAACTACCTACATTTATGAAGTTTTCATCATCATCATCAGCTTACAGCAGTTAAAAATCCGAATATCGAGCTGAAAGCCATTCAACTCGATTTTCGGCAACTCTCGTCCAGCTGCTACCAACCACCCTGCGGAAATCGTCACTCCACCTAGCCTGAGACCGGCCTACCTTACGTTTGCTGATCGTAGTCTGCACTCAAGAAGACGAATACCTCACAGCCTACCCCGACGACGGTCATGGGTTCCACGGCTAATATGGCCGGCCCATTGCCACTTCAGCTTGTTTATATTCTGTGAAGTATGTCGACTTGAGTTCTCTGCCGGATCATATAATGATTTCAACATACTTAGTTTGGCCTAATTAACATCTTTGTTTCTCTAAGTTGTTGTTGTAGGAGGCAATTGCTTGAGAAAATAGGTTGTTAGAAATCGAAATCGGTTCATAGGTATTTTATGTGGAGACGGATATTTTTTTTTAATTACGGGAACGACTAAACTGCATGTAGTTTTAAAACGTTGTAGGCAGCTAAGATTTTTTGTGTTGTTGATGGTTCACTGCGATGCGAGTTAACTTGCATAAAAATAGTTATCGTTGTCGAATCAATTTGACAAAGTTCGTTATTTTTTTCTCGGGGTGCAAAAAAGGTATGCGAGTGTCATATGTTTGACGCACACCCCGAGTGTGCGTCAAAGACCGACTCGAAAAAACTCCTCTGGCGCAGGATGTTATTATATTTATTTACCGATTATTATCTTATTTAGGTATTTCCGGATATAAACTTTATTCATAGAGTTTTGAGGTAATTAACGTCTCGATGACTTTGTTGTGGGACTTTGAAGTATGTAAACGAATATGATTGTGCATGTATAATGTAAACAAATTACTTTAAAAAAACCCACCATTTTTGTATTATGTTGAATAACAAGATAAATATAGACGCTATTTATGATCACAGTAAATACAGCACCAAGAAAATAAAGTACGAAAATATATGCTTTTATATAAATGTTTGGGGCTTCTGTCTATGTCTCAATATCTTCAAGGCCATTTTTAGTTGACAACATTTTACAATATTTAATGATTTTCGTTGTTATGTGGAAGCGGCTATGGTTGCATCACAGTAATGACAGTTTTGTGAATGTCAGGTTTAGCTGCTGAGCTACAGACAGTGTTATAGGTCTGCAAATAGAACACTAAAAACTAGTGGTTGATAATAGTGTATTTATGATTAACACACATTTCTATTCTAGAAGAAACTAAAAATACATTAGTCCGTTCAAATAATTTATTTCTCTACTCAGTAAAATCAACTGCTTTTTAGACTACAAACAACATAGTTTCCGCTTCCTTGGTTTCAATCTAGTCTTTACCCTCAAGGAAAGCTCCATATATTTCTGCGTACTCAGTGTCAGGGTCATATTTAGCGATGAGCTGGTTCCAGTAGTCCTGTTCCTTGGTTCTGATATGCTTGACCACCTTCCTGGCTCCGGTCTTTTGTTTCTGCGTACACTTCTTGCACCCAGTCTGCACAGCGTCCTGGATGTTTGCTGGAATAAGATTACAGGCATGTAGTCTACGATTATGTTTGATTTTGAGAAATTACCATCATCAGTGTTTGTAAATGGTGATGCCATAAACAAACATTGCTACAACGACCTGCTCTGTGCTTCTTTTGCGAATGACGATGACGATTAAGTTTTTAACCGACTTAAAAAAGGAGGAGGTTCTAAATTCGAATGTATTTATTTTTATTTTTGTATGTTTGTTTCGCGATTACTCCGCTAATTATGAACTGATTTTGATGATTCTTTTTTATTTGGTAAGTCATACTTCAGAGGTGGTTCCATATAAATTGTATTAACTTTGCTGTTTTTTTTTGAAAGTCGTTTTTTTTTTTTAAAGTTTCAATTTTTCACCCATTTTGGTATAAAGTATACACGGTGGCAGGGACATCGACACGCAACCTGTTACCATGGATGCAGTACATGTTTCTGACAAAAATTTCAACAAAGGGGGCGTTGAAATTTTTCACCGGTTATTTAAAAAAATAGGCAGTCATGGGCTGCCGAGAGAAGTGAAAACTTAAAACTGATATTAGCGCCATCTATATTATATAGTCCAGCAATATGCGAATTCATAAGTTTATCCCCTACCAAAAATCGCTCAACGCACCTTAAGAAGTTTTCTTTTAGCTGTTTCATATATTTATCGTGACCGCGTAGACCGCGTAGCATAAGCATAATCAACCTATAATGTTCCCACTGCTGGGACACAGGCCTTCTCTCTTCGAGAAAGAGTGGGCTGTAATCTACCACGCAGGTCCGATGCGGGTTGGTAGATGTCACATGTCTTCGAATTTTTGATTCTAGGACATGCCGGTTTCCACACGACGTTTTCCTTCACCGTTTTGAGAGCAGTGGAGTTGAAATAATTACACAAAGTAAAGCGCCTGCCTGGGTTCGAACTCACGACCTACAACTTGTTAGTCGCTACTGTTGACCGCGTAGGTGTTGCATTTTAGTAGGAAACAGCACATTTTTTATTTAATAACCGACAGACAATTTCAACGCAAGGTGGTCCATAATTGTGCACTGAATTCATGGTAACAGGTTGTGCGTCGATGTCCCTGTGACCCTGTATAGTAGTATACAGTACGTCGACGAACGTGTAGAAACAGAAATGTAAAAGATAAAATACTACATACGTGGTAGTATTTTACCTTTGACATTTCTGTCATCAAAGTTAGTAGGTAGCCCTGTGAATACTGGGTGGCCCTCTACAAGGCAGACCGGACAGTGATCGTCCTTTGGCCGATACTACAACATAAACATAGTATTTGGTTGTACATTGTGGTATTTAAGGAGCAGTTCTATCTGTGTTACCGACACCACGTAAATGTATGCTTGTAAAAACAAAAGATTCAATTAAATCTAATTCCATATGCACAATTATAACACCAACGTCATCTCGCAGCCTACGTCAATCGCCCTGTTTATTGCTGGTAATCTCTTGATTATGATCGTGGAGCAACTTCCCAGAAGTGAATAAATACACAATAACATTGCATGGTCATAATGGTAATATTGTGGGTAGTTTTCCGCACCTTCCAAGCTGTCAATATCGAAGATTTAATTGTGGTCACGGAAGGTTTCTCATTTTTTGCTACTCGAACGTGGAAAACGTGGAACAGAATTATCATCTGGCGCTACGTAATCTGTTTTCTTCCAGTTATTGTTTTTGATCAAAGATAACTAAGCTTTTTTTAAATTAGTCGAGTTACTATAATGAAGATTTGACACGCTTAAAACTGAATATCCTGCAATTTATCTATTGCTTAAACCTATTTAACATCAGTGTGACATAACGCATTTCATACCACCACGCTTGTATTCGAACAAAGGTTAGGCAGAGGTGCACCTATACAGGGTGGCAGGGACATCGATGCGAAAACTGTTACCATGGATTCAGTACATGATTTTGAACTTTTTCATCGGTTATTAAAAATAAATCAGCTGTTCCATACATTTTGACAGCTTAGGTATTACACTTTTATATGAAACAGCAGATTTTTTTTTACTGATCATCCCAGTGGGGTTCAGAATCATATACTGAATCCATGGTAAAAGTTTTCGCGTCGATGTCCCTGCCACCCTATATTGTACACCCACATTTCACCAGATAACTTCATCAGTCTATCAGTAACTAAGAGATTAGTGCGCTCACGTTTCCGTTTTTGATTTAGCATAGTAATTAATATAAGGGCACAACTCGAAATATTGAGGTTTTGAGTTTTTGAGTTAGATGAGCTCAATATCAACTATTCTACCACTTGGCTTTCACAGAAAGAGAAAAAAGACAATATTAACGCGAATACTGTAATTGTGTCTCTTTCACACCACCCTCTCCGTGGTAGATCAGTTGATATTGAGCCCATCTAACACAGAAACTCAAAAGCTCAATATTTAGTTGTGCCCTTATATTAGTAAGGGTGCGATATAACATTTTGATTGCAGCAAAGTCATTCTATGTAAACCCATTCAGTGCAAGAGCAGAAATCAAGGAACTTCACCGTATCAAAAGACTCGGTTGAAAAAGAAAATTCCATACCTTTAAGTTCCTTGCCTTCAGGAGTACATCTTCCCTGTTCGAGGGTACACTTGATGTACGGAACCAGCAGCTTCCTGTTCTCAATGATCTCGTCAATGTTAATATTGTCGTACCTATCTGTGTAAGTCCCAGCGGCTGCGAAAGCCGCCAGAGTTACCACGATCGATAACACGAGAAAATTCATCCTGAAAGATGTAGAAATATTCTATGAAACTCAGAAAATTCACGAAAGTATTCACTACTGTCTACGTTTCTTGGACGCACGTTAAATAATTATTGAAATTCCCAATATTTTCGAAGTTTTATAAGTATTTTCTATATTACATTAGCGATTCACGATAGTCACCTTTTGCCCTTGTAATAAATTACACAATTTTTCAAGCAGTTTTTACATAGTTTACTCATTTACGATTTCCCTTTTACTTAATGGTATATTTATGTATATGACTAATAAAACAGCTAATGAATATTTCTTAAACGTCAAGTGAGAAACGGATCCCGAAAATTGTGTAAACACAGGTACTGATTTTACATTATCTAATTCTGACGAAAGTTGATAAATAATTACATTAAGTACATAAGGATCAAAAAAAGTAGTACCTAATCCATAGGATAATTTAGAAAATCTTATCTGAGATTAGTAAGAAATACCTGTAATTTTTTTCCGATCTTCGCAGAATATTGTCTATTGTAGAGTATTGTGAGACACTGATGATGAGATGAAAATCGATTTCATTTATAGAACTGCAAGATAGCAATGATTACACGCGGAAACTAGCTGCCCATTGTCGTGATAATTATGTAAAACACTTAACCTGCAACCCTGCTGTAATTAGTGCCTATTATTGCCTACTTCAGCTTCAAGATAGACATGACGGATATCAAGTGTAGGTACCTACTGATAATGACTTAAGTCGTGATGGCTGCATTTCAGTCAATTATGTTACATCGGTAGGTTCCGTGATAGTCAGTACAATAATTTCTACTCATAATTCACACCACAATAAGTATTCCGATAATTCAAACTCAAACTCAAAGCATTTCTTTCAATTAAGACGCGACTAAATGCCAGTGACCTTGAGTTAGCTTGCGTGTTCTGTGCTGAGCTCACACAACGCGTCGTACGTCTAGCCAGTAATAGGACTCGCCCATCAAGGAGCGCTGTCCCAAATTAGACGCATTATTAATTTACTATACATAAAACAAAAGGTATTTTAATAAAACACGTATATTAAAAGATAAATAATTAAATTATCTTTAAAATAGTGAAGGTTTCAGAAAAATACGCTTGATAGTTTTTGTGTGATTCTCAGTTTTTTATCCGCACAAATTAATTACACTATGTAATGTAATCATAATCGAAAATATTCACAGATTAAGTTATTAAGAAAATACTATAATTTAACATATTGCGAATTGCCGAAGTTATTTCATTTGGATCATCCTGTGTGATCTTTTAATCGTATGAATCAATCTTTCACAGGATCTCATTTTTACGGATTAATTTTGAAACTGACGCTTTTAGAAATAGTTGAAATGAAACATATATTTGTTCCAAATCATTAACACTGCTCGTTTAGACGTGATCTTCAGTATAAAATCATTAGAAGTCGTTTATTATATACTTTAAATCATTTACAGGCACTTTTGAATTGTCAAGGTAGTCCGAAACGTGAAGCTATTTGCTCATTCCAAAGCGTAGTAGGTTCCTTTGGAGAAAAAGGGCAGGATGTTTTCATAGACGCTCTATTAAATAAAAATATTGTTACAAAATATTGGTTACATCATCCATGTTGAATTTATATTATAGTTACAAATTACGTACAGTGAGAACGATGTAGAAATACGTCTACGTTAAAAGCGTCCAGAGCAAAAAGTAAACAAGAAAAAACAATAAAAAAATAAAATAAATAATTCAAACAGGTCAACTGTTAGTTTGGGCTGGTCATATCTTGATGACCGGCCCAAACTGACGGTGTTCACGAATATAACGCAAAGATCAGAACCATTAAATTTAGTTCAACCATTTTGAAGGTAAATAACAGCAGAAAATAGCTTTTAGTTTTCCAAGCATCACACCATTATGGTTGACGACCAAAACACCGTAAAGGGAATCGAACAGAATCAGCCTGGTATACGAGACTATAAAAGTACGTGTTGTTTACACTCATTTAAATTTTGGTAATGATGATGATAGCTTTCAAGTGTGATTTTTAGGGTTTTGTACCTCAAAAGGAAAAAACGGAACTCTTATAGGTTCACTTCGTTTTCCGTTCGTCTGTCTGTTAGTTTGTCAAGACCCTTTTTCTCAGGAACGCGTAGAGGTATCAAGTAGAAATTAATATCAAATACGTAGTTCTACAGTCCCTTGCAGCTCAAAAAAATCAAGCTTCTAAGTTAATGCAATAAAGAAAAACGGCTATTTATGCGACATATTTTGATACTCACAAATAAATTAAAACTTATAGGGTACGTCTCGTTAACCTAGAATCATGAAAGTTGGCAAGAAGCAAGGTCTCGCGCACAAGTAGAGAAAAAAGTCCGAAAATTGAGAATTTGTAGTTTTATCACATTAAAAAAAAATTGCGTTAACAAACTTACATTTGCAGTTGAAGAATTAACCGTGACGTATATCGATATATGGGAGAACATGTTCTTCAAATACAATATTAAGTTTGTTTTGAGATAAGTTTATCCCAACTACGGAACTATTCATTGTGCGTCGTCCGACACACACTTAACCGGATTTTTTCCTTTGCGACTTTTGTGTTTAGTTTTTTCCTACCTAATTATTCATTTACAAATTACCAATGTCACTAAGTTACCCAGTGTATTCTACCTACTGACAAAATAAAATACGAAAGATTGTTTTTTAAACAATACTTTGATATTAAATATTATGATATAAATATTATATAAATAATATTAATATTATATAAATATTATGATCGTTTCTGTGAATCCTAAACTTCCGCGGAAAATACCAGAACAAAGTAAACAATAATTTAATGATTCCATTTTTATTTATTATTTTGTGTGGGAAATTATCAAATAACTTCTCCCGCTCTGGGCGGAGCGAGAGGGTATGTCAGACTCTTACTGACTAAAACCCACCCGTGTTCCTTCAGGTGCCCTATTGCCGGAGGCCACGATCTCCTTTTCGGTTTTCTTCGCAACCCCGGCAGGCATCGGCCCTAGCGGACCCCGTCAAATGATTCCATGGTGTTGTGTACCGTGAAATCTTACAATTAAACTTCATAGTTACCAGGAAACATTACTGATCGTGATTTAAGTAATGGTCATACATCTCAGATAATCGTACTCATAGGACGCTATAAAAGTTAGTGCTCTACGATTTTATACATGCAATGATGACTTTGAAGTGAAGATAGTTTCTAATAAGTTATGTTAAGTATGATTCGTCCATATTTATTACTGTCGTCAGAGCTCAATTATGGAGGAATTTATTCACGGGGTTTTTAGGATTCCGTGCCTCAAAAGGAAAAAACGGAATCCTTATAGGATCACTCGTGTCTGTCTGTCCGTCTGTCACGGCCAATTTTCTCCGAATCTAATGGACCGATTGAGTTGAAATTCGGTACACATATCAATTTCTGTCACCCAAACACGGACGTGTAACGAAAATAAAAGAATTTTGAATATAGGGGTAACTTTACGGGGACTAATTGAAAAATAAAAATAAAAGAGTTTTGAAAAATGTACCGTGTGACATATCAAATGAAAGGGCTTATTTTGAGGATTTCATTTAAAAAAATCATATAATCACTTCTAATGACATTTAAGAAAATAGACGAAAATTGACCATTCCCCCCCTTATCTCCGAAACAAATGACCCTATTTTTTTTTAATACTGAAAGCACTTCTTTACTTACACGTAGATTACAGGAAAACCTATAAACTTATAACTGCAACTAACCATACACAATAGAATTTTAATTCTTATGGCCTTCTAAAGGCTAATCGACAGATGATCGGATAAGAACTTAAGAGTATATATATTAGGATGCCTTCCAGGGGTGCGAAGAAAACCGAAGCGGAGATCGTGGGCCTCCGGCAACAGGGCAACCGAAGGAACACGGGTGGGTTTTAGTCAGTAAGAGTCTGACACGCCCACCCGCTCCGCCCAGACCGGGAGAAATTATTTGATGATTTCCCACCCAAAAAAACAAAAAAAAAAGGATAAGAAGTCTATGGTCTTAGCAGACTTTCGCACGGAGGTAATAGAATCGCGGTGGGAATTTTGCGTACATTAGATTTTCAACGCTCGTCTTAACACCGAGAGTTGAAAATCCAGTGCGCGATGAAATATTTACCATGTTATAAAATAACATGTTAAATTTCCCAATATTGTGGGTACAAAGTAACATTTACAGTTAAAATGTATGGGAGAACATGTTTTTCAACTACAATTTTACGTAAACATGTGTGCACTTAGTGAGGCGTAGTTTGATTGTAGATGATTGTAAATGTGTGCGTGTGAGCGTGTATGCACAGAGCGGAGGTGTAGTTTTATTCTTTGCAGCGCTATGTCTTGGTTTTTTATTTGGTCAGAGACTACAAGTTCTTTATAAATATGAAAAGTGAACTAAGAAATGCAATGTTTCTGTGAACTGTGTATTGCGGTTGTTTTGATTATTATGGTTTAATAGGATCCATTTTTGATTCGAAATCATAACTTATTTTTTATACTAGAATCTACTTAAATTAATTCGTAGCTGAGGTCTAGGTTAAGTCCAGAGATTGGTTAAACCAGTGGTTCTAAAGCTTATCGGCTATTAAAATAGGAATTATTTTTTATAACTGTTATTTAAATATTAGGGAGGTTATTTAGATTAGTTTAAAAAAATAACGGGTAGGCATTAAATTTTTCAGCGGTCGCTGAATTAGTGTGACAGTAAAACATGAAAATTGGTCGGTTATTTCATTCTTCTACTGAATGTCACTACTAAAAATACTTACTGAAGTACCAATGTATAAATAAATGGCCTGTAAAACATGTTGGAAAGGGCAGTCAGTTCATATACTGCTCAGTTTTTATTGCCGATGTTGTTAATATACATTAATTTTGTCATTTTCAATTGACCAAAACTACAATAAAAAAAGACTGCCGCTTTAAATCAGTGCTTTAGAATAGTGCCTGTTGATTTGCAAGACAACGGCTACAATACAAAGTCTATAATTAATACGACAGGCGCTAACTTCACTTGGAAATCAATATTAAATTTTACTTTGCCTACACTAGATCTACGATTACAATTACTGCATCTTACAGGGTAAAAATAACGAGTACAATGTCCTGCATAAGCACCAGTTACCCATACATATGAAAAAAAAAATGGTTTATTATTTAAACAAGTAAACCTTAACAGCTAGTGATTGGAGGCTCCTTTTAAGCAAATAAGCCTGTGTTAGGAGACTTCGCTCTTCAATAACTTGAATAAGTATCATTTACTTGTCTTATACAAATGTAGGTACTTACTATGAAATTATACAATTTTAAAAAGAGATAATTAAAGCTAAACATGCAGCACGCACGCAAGCGTGTGACTGAAAGTGAGAGTAAGGGAGTGTGAATGTGTATGAATGTGAACACGAGTGAGTCAGAGTGTATGCTTGAAGTTAAGAATAGTACAGGAATTGATGAAGTGTAGGGTTATATGTTATTCCAGCAGCGTTTCCGTGTCATCATAGGTACGTGGTTTTATTCAATTAGTAACGATTTTTTAAAATTAATTTTGTTTTTGTGTTCTTCATTTTATTTTTTGTAATATATTTTATAAGATCTTGAAAAATAAAAGGAATACGCATGTCATTATGTACATGATACATGTATCAAAATAAAATAGTTATTTTATGCGCCTGCAAAAATTATGTTTGTAATAAGCAAGAGCGCGTTGATGTCGTTTATTCTACGAAAAATGTATGAACATATTTTATAATATTTCATATTCTCAAAAGTTTAAATCAAAGTCGTTTGTCTGCAAATTCTCTTAGATCTTCTAAGCTAAATTAGCTTAGAGATTTTGCTTTCACCGTCATCTAGATAATTTATTAAGGGTATTGTTTTAATTAAGTGTCTGGAGTCCACGTAGTTCCATGTCTGCCTTTTGAATAGCTATAACATTGGTAAGTGCATCAAATTCAGTTCAAAACTTTCGGGGCATTCCAGAAATCATGGCACTGAGTCCCGTACATCGCCTTTGTTGTTATCATTAGGTCAGATTCTCATCTGCTTATACAATGTATCTTTTTGTGTAAATGTTAACTACTATTATGTGTGTCACATATTAGTTAAACTTTATACAAAAAGGTGGCCTTGTAACTCCTCCGATACGGTTAAAGGCTTCCGCAGATAGGTGTGGCGCGATGGCGCGATGCGCCTCTGGTGGAAGAATTTCTATGAATTCTCAACGGAAATTACTCCACCGGAGTCGCGACGAGCTATCGCGTCACCTGTCTGCGAGAGCATTAAATAATAAGAAAAATAATAATTTTGGCGTAAAAGTCCTTTCCTGATATCGTCTGTTTTTTAATTAATCTCGTAGACTAATTGACATTTCAAGTGATTTTTGTTTGTTTTTTCAATTTGGAGTTTGACATTTACGTCTGTCATATTAGTCTACGAGATTAAAACACAGACTTTAGGATGTTTAATTTTTACGTAAGATGGCAGTAAGTTGCTGTTATCAAGACGTTTAGTAGCGTTGTTAACAGATTACAGCGATGATTTTTAGTTTACGAGGTTTTTAATATTTTTTTGGCAAATTCACACTTGACATTGATCTTTTTTTTTCTCTTTTTGTTGCATTTTCTTTAAACATTTTTATTACATCATAAATATTTAAAATATGATCGATAAAATATATTGTCTGTACGGATATTTGGGTCGTTTTCAAAATGTATGTACATTTTGTTGTAATTATGTGGCCACCAACTTGTTGGTAAAATAAAATAAAATATATTTCGAAATGTAAACATATAAATCAACATTCAGGCTAATTAGTAATAAAATTGCAAGTTTAGATTTTCTTATTATGGCAATTGGTTCTATTGCTTTAAAAAACTAATTTTAATTTCTCTTATAATTTGTTTACTATAAAAAATTGCTATTTTCACAGTCGCGTTTATTTAAAAAATGCAGCAAATAATAAATAAAGCACTATGTAACCTGATTCAACAATGTTTTGTCAGGTGAAGGAGTAAGTTATTAGAAATATACTATACAACAATGTAATTTTAATAAACCATTTACCTAGTTATTTGCTCATAAACACGTGTCTCATATACCATTCCATTGTGTGATTCCTTTTTGTCACGTTGATATTTTATAATAATAGAAGTAAATTCCAAATTTAGTATGGGAAATCTATGCGTCAAAATAGTTACAACGGGAGAGTGCTAGTTTCTTTCGGCTACACCATTTTGTTTGGTAATTATGGGTTTCAACTCATGCGCATCGTAAAAAGGACTTTAAGAAATTGTGTTAAAAGTGCCAAATTACGTGAATTCGGTAGGTACTATACTTTACAGTGCAGCATGTCAGTGTAGTTAATGCTATAATAAAGTCATATGCATGTTTCATGAGTACCTAACCCGAGGGTAGAATTACAAACATACATTTTTTTAAGGCATTTTTTTAAGGCTAGGGAACGGTAATTTTGTTCAATTGTGTGAGCATTGTGTTACTATTTTTGTGTCACGTGACAATTAGACCTTGTCACAGAATATTAAATTAAAGGTGAATAGTAATTCCATTAGGAAAGATGCCGTTAACGCCCACTGAACGACAAAGACGTTACCGAGAGCCTTTAAAATCAAATCATCCACAAAAATGGAAGGAAGTACAAGAAAAAAATTTGACTATATTCGTCGACTTCGTTGTGACTCTGCCCTTATTCTTCAATTGTGTTACTTTTGTGTTACGATAATACAAAAAATGTACATACATTTTGAAAAAGACCCATTTAGACAAGATGACTAAAACTTACATCAAAGGAAAACAATTTTGCTCGATAAAATGCGTTCCAGATTTTAGTCTCAGTCAGTAAAAAAAGAAAAAAGGAAGGGTGGCCATGACTACAAATTAGCAACACAATAGCAAGGTTATAAAACACAAAAGTGTGAAAACTTTGGTTTATTAAAATATTAATATCAAAGATGACAATAAAATTTTACAAAAACAATATTACATAAGAAAAACTTAAATAAACAACAGTATAATTAACAAAGATACATTATAATTTTTCAAGCATAGTAAAAAAGCAAATTAATGTAAATGTACATAAAATAATGAGTAACAGTAAAAAAATACTGAGTAGGGGAATTGAGTGGTTAGAGCTGATTCAAACAGACTTAGTTAAATATTCGTAGAACCCCTCAGCAAGGTTTATCTGTACCTGCTCTTAAAAGGTTTTACAAAAGAGGTTTTATTCAGGAATCTCGATGCCGGCGGCCCTCGCGCGGTCTTCGTACTTCTTCCTCCACTCGCCCTTGGGATCAAACTTGGCGGTCAGCTCGCGCCACATTTCCAGCTCGTGCTTGATTAGGTGCTCGATGACCTTATATGCTCCCTTCTCTTGTGCTTCCGTGCATTTCTTGCAGCCATTCTCAATGGCGTCCTGAAGATGTTCTGTAAAGATAAATGTATTTTTTTTAAATTTGTGTTTACCTCAGAATTAGTGAAATGGATAGGCCGAATTCAAAGTTCCAAGATACTTGAAAGTTCCACGCTGTTAGAATCAAGTAATATAGAGTTTCAGGATAGAGAACTTTATGTTATGTTCGTATCACTAATGTCGGTAGAATTTGTTTCCTATATACAAACAATGCTACAGATAAATAAACGCTCGATACATAATATGGTAATCTTTTCTCCAATGTAGACTCAACGGAAGTGGATCGTTCAATGGTAGTTGACGTGACTCGCCTTCGAAATTATAACATTATCTACAGTTCCTTAGAAGATAATTATCCTCTTCAATTTGATTTCCTCCTGTCATCTTCATTTTATATCTTAACTCCTTAACTGAAGTACCTAAAAACGTAACAAACTATTCATAAAATTTCAGCCCAACTAAATACGCTCATAAAAATTGCACTCTTGCGTTGTCATCTTTTAGTGCAAGTGTCAATGGTAGTGCAATGATTTATACTCTATTGAGATAATTATGTCTCCGATGTAAGAAGTTAATTGCTTTTACTTCTGAGAACACGTCTGTTATTATGTGCTTACGTTTTATGTAATGTGCCACTGTAATCTGCAGTTAGTTACCTACTATCCTCATCATTTTAGCCGAAATGCATCTACTGTTGGACATACATTTTGCAGGTACGACATGATAATAAGTATTTCAACCAACTTGTTTTATTAATCTATCAGCTAATTCATCGATGAATGGAAGTCGTCGATGAAAATCCTACTACGAATACTTCGATCCAAGATTTGATAGTACGAGGATCAAATCTAATAGGATTTCCGATAAATTGTTAAATTTAACGTTTGTTATTCTCGTATATTTTTTATTTAATGCTGAAACAATGCCTGTCTAGTATTTGTCGTAACCATGGCCTACATATTAACAGAGGTTTTAGTATTGTCCTTATTAATTATGACCTTAATACGCGATCTTGTTCTCGTAATTTTTTGAAAGTGTGTCATATGTTATGATGTGCGAAACATTCTCTAACACTATACTTACTACTAATTAGCTTTTAGATGCATCGAATTGATAGTAACTTTGCACTACAATTCTATTATTTTGAGACTTTGTGGTTAAGTGGACAAGAAATCAAAATATATTACATAAATACGTGGACTGTAAGATTCACAGCTCATCCATAATAAAAGGTACTGATCTGTATTTTTTTTTACTGCAGGAGATACACATCTTCTCGCACAGGGAAGGGGCAGTATTGATCACCACTCTAGTACGCGTAGCATGACCACAGAAACGGGTTTAGTCGACGGAAGAATAGACAAAATGATAGATAGCAGAAAGATTTCTACCGTTTTAAGCATGGCGATGTTAAAACTGAAGAGAAGAAATGTTTCTATTCTTCAGTCGACAAAAGTCTACAATGTCTAGTATGACGACAATTTTTTTTCCACTTTGAGTTACGTTCAAAAGGTTTGAGAACTTGGCGTTTGACACATTTTCTATTACTAAACGTAAAGATTATCGAAGAATTCTTAGCTTATGTACATCACTAGTTACCTCCCTGTTGCTATGGAAAGAATAAATGTGTCTTTGTCTTCATAGAAAAGCGATTCTAGGGGTCTGCTCGTGCTCGGGTAGAAGAGATGTCGAGTTGGATAGAAAGAAATTTGTCAACTCTTGGTAGAATAGAGATAGAATTGATCATGTTACGCGTGTAGTTCTTTGCTTAGACATAGACACAATAGACATTGATCCAAGGTTAATACAAATATTATGAATCACTTTATCACATTTCAGATCTCGTGCAAGGGCACTGGAAGCTTAGGGACCTACTTCTCAAGGGAGAAGTAGGTCCCTAAGCTTCCAGTTATCATTACTATTAGTTTCACAAGATCTGTTTACCTTTGAGTTCCTTGGCTTCAGGACTGCACTTTCCCCTTTCCATAACACAGTTGAAGTTAGCGATGAGGAGTCGTTTGTTGTCGAGGATCTCATCCACGTTGATGTTGTCGTATTTGTCGGTGTACTTCTCATCGGCCATGACGGCGGCCACCATCACACACAACAGCAGGGCGAACTTCATGATCACTGGAACATTTAGGAAAATATGAGTTGAGACAGGAAAATGGAAGAGATATGCGGAGTTTAGAGGATAAATATGTGATGGAATAAAAAAGAGTGATGGTTTTAATGTTAGAAACTGTAATATCAGCGATAAAAAAAACAATTCACGTGTTATCATGATTAAGATATTATGTGGATAAGTAAAAGTCATGCAAGCTAACATTAACCCATTCACAATATAAAAGGATTTGAAATGAAAGAAGGTGCTCGACACACTCGAACAAGTTAGCTAATGGTGACCTTATTAATTCCAGCTTGCAAAGGTACACTAAAATTCCAAGGTTGCCTGGAAGAGATCGCGGAAAGCGATAAGGCCGACCATTGTACATTTTGTAGTGTATGATTTGTTTTTTGTTATATATTTTTGTAGTTTACGCTAAAAGTATATATAAATATAAATAAATAAACAAAATTCCACTACAAAATAAACAATAAATTCAACACTATGAAGCAGAAAAAGCAGAAAAAGACACCACACAATTTTAACAAGATGTGCAACACCCTTTTCTACTACTTCATGATTTAGATGTATATGATCCCTATTATGTTTGTATGGTATGCAAAACTACTTATTTTATGAAGATATGTATATGTACTCAAATATATAATTAGTATGACCTACCGTTTGTTCCTCAAGTGAGTATGTAAGTAATCGCAAGTAGTCGAATGACTTATGATGTCCGTCGTAATGATATGCCTCTATATATACTGTCGACGTTGTGCTAAAACATCTAATTTGCCCCTGGTTGGTTCATTATATTATCTGCCTTCGATGCATAACCCGCGTACTTGTGATACAGGACGTTCTATTTTCATATCACGTCATTGGAACGAATTTTACCTGCCTACAAATCTTTGCGTAGATTATTGGAGTTCGAAATTTTGCCTGTTGAAGCTTTCATTTTTCGATGGTCCTTCGTATAGATTCTAAGAATATTCTTTTGTAATAAGCGTGCTATTTTATGATATAAGGACGAATAAATAAAGTCCCATACTTATGGTTCATAACATGGTGCATTGTACAGTCGGCTAATCTCACTTTTATTCAGTATAAGTGGTAATACGTACATTTTACATTAGTAACAAAAAGTTTCAAGAATATTTGAAGGATGCATGATGTGTGACGCATATAGTCTGTCTTAGTTTTAAATATTACTTAATTAAGTTTTTTGAATAAAAAGCAGAATAATTATGAAAGCGGCTGTAATTGTTAATTAAATTAGGAAATTGTTTCTGTTGTTTTTGAAATGAAAACTTTCTTAGGCACGTTTGGTATTTTTGAGATGGAACTAAACGATTGATTTCGCGACACCATGACGACACCATATTTCTGTAAACGCGATTGTGCTCTTTATTTATATTGCGTTACGGATCAATGTTCTGTGGAAGGTTTTTTTACTTGATAGGTTTTGTAAACGCGATTATGCTCTTTATTTATATTACTTTACGCATCAATGTTCATGAAAGTATTTTTGCTTTAAAGGATTTTTTTTTTGTAAACGCGATTGTGCTCTTTATTTAGATAAGGTTACGGACCAATGTTCTATACAAGTATTTTTCTTACACTAAGGCGATCTTGTTCAAGTTTTCACTTCTGTCGACACTCCCGGAGTGCCAACACTTTTTTTGCCATTTGATTTGATTTAAATTCAAAATGCAATTATTCCAGCAGCGCTTCCGTGTCATCATAGGTAAGTGGTTTTATTCAATTAGTAACGATTTTTTAAAATTCATTTTGTTTTTTGTAATATATTTTACTAGCTTTTGCCCGCGGCTTCGCTCGCGTAGAATTTGGTCTGCCACATTAAGTTACGTGACATTTTTTTTTAAATACTTTTATTTTTTTAATGTAACTTCACATCGTACATCCCAGATTTCTTACTTCAAAATTATTTTCCATACAATCTTTGAACTCCTATATCTAATATTTAGAGAGAATCTCTTGAGGGTGGAATTATCTGAATTCCTTTCTAAGTGCTCATAATTTTAAGCTATAATAGAACTCTGCAAATTTCAAAATGCTAAGTCCAGTGGTTTCTTCATCAATTATTACCTGTATGGTGTGTTTATAAAAAGTAGCCCTATTTCCTTCCCCGGGCTTGAGATTATCCTATCCAGCACAAACGGATTACTAAACACTGACTAATAAACAGGTCGCACCAATGTTACTTGCATTTAATCACTACATAGTATAAAACAAAGTAGCTTTCTTTGTCCCTATGTCCCTATGTATGCTTAAATTTTTAAAACTACGCAACGGATTTTGATGCGGTTTTTCAAATAGATTTTAATAAGTAAAGAATTATGTGGTATATAACTGGATAATGTTACGAAAATTAAAAGTAGGTAAGTACCTAATCTATTTTTATTTGCTACTTATAAAACTACTAGCTTTTGCCCGCGGCTTCGCTCGAGTAGAATTTGGTCTGCCACATTAAGTTACGTGACATTTTTTTTAAAATACTTATATTTTTTTAATGTAACTTCACATCGTACATCCCAGATTTCTTACTTCAAAATTAGTTTCCATACAATCTTTGAACTCCTATATCTAATATTTAGAGGCAATCTCTTGAGGGTGGAATTATCTGAATTCCTTTCTAAGTGCTCATTATTTTAAGCTATAATAGAACTCTGCAAATTTCAAAATGCTGAGTCCAGTGGTTTCTTCATCAATCTTTACCTGTATGGTATGTTTATAAAAAGTAGCCCTATTTCCTTCCCCGGGCTTGAGATTATCCTATCCAGCACAAACGGATTACTAAACACTGACTAATAAACACGTCGGACCAATGTTACTTGCATTTAATCACTAGATAGTATAAAACAAAGTAGCTTTCTTTGTCCCTATGTATACTATGTATGCTTAAATTTTTAAAACTACGCAACGGATTTTGATGCGGTTTTTTTAATAGATTTTGTAATAAGTAAAGAATTATGTGGTATATAACTGGATAATGTTACGAAAATTAAAAGTAGGTAAGTACCTAATCTATTTTTATTTGCTACTTATAAAACTATATATCTAAATAACGAAATTTACGATCCTATATTTAAACAAACAATAAAGAACAATTCTTATACGACTGAATTAAAAATAAAAAGTAATTAATCGCTATCTAGGATAAATGAGGAAGAATAAATGACATGACAATAAAAATGCATACAGAACACAACCATCAATGACGTCTGCCCTCACGCGTTTACCCGCGTTCGGGTCGCGCACTCGGCGATGCCTCGCCATTGCTTGGATTGCATAGGTAGGCGCTCCGTTCAAGTCAATCGTATTATCGTGATAACTTTTAAACTATTCGGCCAAATTACTTAGTGTGAAAGACAAAGTTTATCTAGATTAAATGCTAGAAATGTATTCATTTTGATAAGAGTTTGATAATTATATACTAATATGTGCTTTGTAAAATAGTACCAAATTTAATTAAATTTATGGTTCACAATTTTGCTCGTACTGGCTTGCACATAAAAGGTAGATATATGCTGTAGCGGACTTTTGTTTAGATCTACTTAAGACAAACAATCCTGCGGAGTGCGGTACATCATCTTTATGTAACTCCATTGGTTTAGGCAGCGCACGCCAAGATAGCTCTCAGATGGAAGATTTTTTTCCGACTTAATTGACACGTATCGTTATATTATGACCAAAATTACATAAAATAATTATAAATTGTAGCCTATGTGTTATTCTGATGAATAACCTATATTACTGTAAAGTTTCATCCAAATCCGTCCAGTAGTTTTTTCGTGAAAGGGTAACAAACATACACATACACATACATCCATCCTCACAAACTTTCGCATTTATAATATAAGTAGGATAAGATCTTGAAAACTAAAAGGAATACGCATCTACATGATACATGTATCAAAACAAAATAGTTATTTTATGCGCCTGCAAAAAATATGTTTGCAATAAGCAAGAGCGCGTTGATGACGTTTATTCTACGAAAAATGTATAAACATATTTTATAACATTTCATATCCTCTAAAGTTTAAATCAAAGTCGTTTGTCTGCAAATTCTCTTAGATCTTCTTAGCTAATTTACGGATTTTGCTTTCACCGTCATCTAGATAATTTACTAAGGGTATTGTTTTAATTGTCTGGCGTCCACGTAGTTCCATGTCCGCCTTTTGAATAGCTATAAAATTGGTAAGTGCATCAAATTCAGTTCAAAACTTTCGGGGCATTCCAGAAATCATGGCACTGAGTCCCGTAAATTGCCTTTGTTGTTATCATTAGGTCAGATTCTCATCTGCTTATACAATGTATCTTTTTGTGTAAATGTTAACTATTATGTGTGTCACATATTAGTTAAACTTTATATAAAAAGGTGGTCTTGTAACTCCTCCGGTACCGTTAAAGGCTTCTGTAGATAGGTGTGACGCGATGGCGCTACGCGACGACGATGCCCGGCGCAATGCGCCTCTGGTGGAAGAATTTCTATGAATTCTCCACGGAAATTGCTTTACCGGTGTCGCGACGAGCCCTCGCGTCGCGCCTGTCTGCGAGAGCATTAAGTCATAAGAAAAATAATAATTTTGGCGTTTAAGTCCTTTCCTGATCTAGTCTGTTTTTATATTAATCCTGTAGACTAATTGACATTTCAAGTGATTGTTGTTTTAATTTGGAGTTTGACATTTGCGCCTGTCAAATTAGTCTACGAGATTAAAAAACAGACTTTAAGATGTTCAATTTTTACGTAAGCTGGCAGTAAGTTGCTGTTATTAAGACGTTTAGTAGAAGTAAAAAAATATTTTAAACCGTGTAGCTTGTAAACTTACAAGCTACACGGTTTTAAATATTATTTTTTTTTGCAAATTGACACTTGACATTGTTTTTTTTCCTCTTTCAGTTGATTTTCTTTAAACATTTTTTTAAAATCATAAATATTCAAAATATGATCGATAAAATATGTTATCTATTAATATATATATTATCCAAAGGAGAAGGGAACTACTCCATACATTCCTGGGCCCAGGTGTTAACTTAATCAAACTTGTCTTATTTGTAAGAGAATATAATAACAAGGCCTCACTGAAAATTTGGTGAAATTTGGCTATCCAGGAATCAAGTTATATGAAATATAGTAAAAGTGAGGTTATATTATAACATTGCAGTTTTTTTATGTTTTTTTACGAAATACTTTTGAATGGCTTTGGTTGTGTTATGGTTTTATGCATGGAGCGTGTGTAAAGAGTCAAAGATCTGACACGTTTGGCTCTCTCGCGCCCCGGACAGTCGCTACAGTCGAAGACAAGTTTCTTCATCCAATATCCTGCACTTAGAAGCAGTAGACACCTACGTTTTAAAAACTAAAACAGGGACAGGAGGATATAAAATAAACCACTAATATATGACTAAAATATGTATTATTCATCTTCAATAATTAGGAGAATATCGTCTAAGAATTGTGCAGGGGGTACGATATTTCCAATTATCCAATTATCTCCCAAGAACTACATCTTGAGCCAAGTCCCAACATGCTTGGCATACATACTTCTCACTGGTTACCTGAAATAAGTTAACTATTTAAATCTTGTTCAATCGTAAACACGTTTTGTAACATGTCACTAATACAAGTGCATGTTCGAACAAATCTCTATGTCCCAGCTTTTTTTTAGCTTGGTAAAATCATCAAATGAGTCCTCCTACCCACGGCAGTGTGAGAGGATCTTTCAGACTTGTACTGACTAAAATCCACGGTGTCCTTCAATAGCCCTTTGCGTTCCGGGGTCACGGTAGCTCGTTAGTCCCGCGACCCCGGCAGGCTTTGACCCTCTAAGGGGGCCCCGTCAGCTTGCTGATAGCTCGTTGAGGCGCTTGGAACACAACGCGCCGGCGACCAGGGCATGGTCCGTGATCGGACAGCGATTCGCCCATTATCATTTGAATAGGTAAAAAAATATAAAATAGGTAAAAACTTACAGACTGAGATGCACGCCACCGACAAATAACTGCTAAAATCGCCTCATCTTCCAAGACTCTTCTGCCAATAGAGTTACTGCGACCAGTCGCAATCAAACAATTTACACAGCGAACCATGTCGTCAATATCCGATCGATAGGCGTAAACAGTTGTCCAAAATATAGAGCCAGGTAATTCAAAAATGCAAGATCCGTCAATAGTCCAATAAAAGCCGAGGTCGTGGGGTTAAACAATAAAACAAGGAAAATACGTGCGCACTCAGAACGAAAAACAACGAACGAGTGTCATCTGTCAATCGGTGACAGACTGATGTCAGGTAGGAATGTTGCCAGAAGAGAAATTAAAGGAAATCGATTCGCTATGAATCGATTCCACAAAAAAATACTCGTTACTCGATTTTCATACAAATTCTGAGATTTTACCGATTTATTCGTAATCGATTACTAACATTTCTGCATTATTTAATCAATCATTTAGTTTCATAATTTAATTTAAGTTTTCTCGCTTCCTAGATAGAAACCAGGTACCATAATTTGTGATTTTCCTTAGAAAAATTTGACGGTTTTTTTAATACACATTTCAACTAGTTAACTGCTGGGCCCAGAAGTCCCCTTCTCCTTTAGTATGGGAAATCTACGCGTCAAAATAGTTACAACGGGAGGGTGCTAGTTTCTTTCGGCTACACCATTTTGTTTGGTATCTATGGGTTTCGATTCATGCGCATCGTAAAAAGGACTTAAAGAAGTTGTATTAAAAGTGCCAAATTACGTGAATTCGGTAAGTGTTATACTTTACAGTGCAGCATGTCAATGCTATAAAAAAGTCATATGCATGTTTCACGAGTAATTTGAGGGTGGAATTACAAACATATATTTTTTTTAAGGCTAAGGAACGTTAATTTTGTTCAATTGTGTGACCATTGTGTTACTATTTTTGTGTCACGCGAAACTTAGGAATTATCACAGTATATTCATTTAAATGTAAATAGTAATTCCATCTGAAAAGATGCCGTTAACGCCCACTGAACGAAAAAGACGTTACCGAGAGCCTTTAAAATCAAAACATCCACAAAAATGGAAGGAAGTACAAGAAAAAAATTGACTAGATTCATCGACTTAGTTGTAACTCTGCCCTTATTCTTCAATTGTGTAACTTTTGTGTTACGATAATACAAAAAATGTACATACATTTTGAAAAAGACCCATTTAGACAAGATGACTAAAACTTACATCAAAGGAAAACAATTTTGCTCGATAAAATTCGTTCCAGATTTCAGTCTCAGTCAGGAAAAAAGTAAAAAGGAAGGGTGGCCATGACTACAAACTAGCAACAGTATCCCATTACGTGAACTATGCAAAAACAAGGTATAAAACACAAAAGTGTGAAAACTTTGGTTTATTAAAATATTAATATCAAAGATGACAATAAAATTTTACAAAAACAATATTACATAAGAAAAACTTAAATAAACAACAGTATAATTAACAAAGATACATTATAATTTTTCAAGCATAGTAAAAAAGCAAATTAATGTAAATGTACATAAAATAATGAGTAACAGTAAAAAAATACTGAGTAGGGGAATTGAGTGGTTAGAGCTGATTCAAACAGACTTAGTTAAATATTCGTAGAACCCCTCAGCAAGGTTTATCTGTACCTGCTCTTAAAAGGTTTTACAAAAGAGGTTTTATTCAGGAATCTCGATGCCGGCGGCCCTCGCGCGGTCTTCGTACTTCTTCCTCCACTCGCCCTTGGGATCAAACTTGGCGGTCAGCTCGCGCCACATTTCCAGCTCGTGCTTGATTAGGTGCTCGATGACCTTATATGCTCCCTTCTCTTGTGCTTCCGTGCATTTCTTGCAGCCATTCTCAATGGCGTCCTGAAGATGTTCTGTAAAGATAAATGTATTTTTTTTAAATTTGTGTTTACCTCAGAATTAGTGAAATGGATAGGCCGAATTCAAAGTTCCAAGATACTTGAAAGTTCCACGCTGTTAGAATCAAGTAATATAGAGTTTCAGGATAGAGAACTTTATGTTATGTTCGTATCACTAATGTCGGTAGAATTTGTTTCCTATATACAAACAATGCTACAGATAAATAAACGCTCGATACATAATATGGTAATCTTTTCTCCAATGTAGACTCAACGGAAGTGGATCGTTCAATGGTAGTTGACGTGACTCGCCTTCGAAATTATAACATTATCTACAGTTCCTTAGAAGATAATTATCCTCTTCAATTTGATTTCCTCCTGTCATCTTTATTTTATTTCTTAACTCTTTAACTGAAGTCCCTAAAAACGTAACAAACTTTTCGTAAAATTTCAGCCCAACTAAATGCGCTCATAAAAATTGCACTCTTGCGTTGTCATCTTTTAGTGCAAGTGTCAATGGTAGTGCAATGATTTATACTCTATTGAGATAATTATGTCTCCGATGTAAGAAGTTAATTGCTTTTACTTCTGAGAACACGTCTGTTATTATGTGCTTACGTTTTATGTAATGTGCCACTGTAATCTGCAGTTAGTTACCTACTATCCTCATCATTTTAGCCGAAATGCATCTACTGTTGGACATACATTTTACAGTTACGACATGATAATAAGTATTTCAACCAACTTGTTTTATTAATTTATCAGCTAATTCATCGACTAATGGAAGTCGTCGATGAAAATCCTACTGCGAATACTTCGATCCAAGATTTGACAGTACGAAGATCAAATCTATTATAATAGGATTTCCGATAGATTGTTAAATTTAACGTTTGTTATTCCCGTATATTTTTTATTTAATGCTGAAACAATGCCTGTCTAGTATTTGTCGTAACCATGGCCTACATATTTCTGTATAACAGAGGTTTTAGTATTGTCCTTATTAATTATGACCTTAATACGCGATCTTGTTCTCGTAATTTTTTGAAAGTGTGTCATGTGTTATGATGTGCGAAACATTCTCTAACACTATACTTACTACTAATTAGCTTTTAGATGCATCGAATTGATAGTAACTTTGCACTACAATTCTATTATTTTGAGACTTTGTGGTTAAGTGGACAAGAAATCAAAATATATTACATAAATACGTGGACTGTAAGATTCACAGCTCATCCATAATAAAAGGTACTGATCTGTATTTTTTTTTACTGCAGGAGATACACATCTTCTCGTACAGGGAAGGGGCAGTATTGATCACCACTCTAGTACGCGTAGCATGACCACTGAAACGGGTTTAGTCGACGGAAGAATAGACAAAATGATAGATAGCAGAAAGATTTCTACCGTTTTAAGCATGGCGATGTTAAAACTGAAGAGAAGAAATGTTTCTATTCTTCAGTCGACAAAAGTCTACAATGTCTAGCATGACGACAATTTTTTTCCACTTTGAGTTACGTTCAAAAGGTTTGAGAACTTGGCGTTTGACACATTTTCTATTACTAAACGTAAAGATTATCGTAGAATTCTTAGCTTATGTACATCACTAGTTACCTCCCTGTTGCTATGGAAAGAATAAATGTGTCTTTGTCTTCATAGAAAAGCGATTCTAGGGGTCTGCCCGTGCTCGGGCAGAAGAGATGTCGAGATGGATAGAAAGAACTTTGTTTACTCTTGGTAGAATAGAGATAGAATTGGTCATGTTACGCGTGTAGTTCTTTGCTTAGACATGGACACAATAGACATTGATCCAAGGTTAATACAAATATTATGAATCACTTTATCACATTTCAGATCTCGTGCCCTAATCATCGTGCTTGAGAAGTAGGTCCCTAAGCTTCCATTTATCATTACTGTTAGTTTCACAAGATCTGTTTGTTTACCTTTGAGTTCCTTGGCTTCAGGACTGCACTTTCCCCTTTCCATAACACAGTTGAAGTTAGCGATGAGGAGTCGTTTGTTGTCGAGGATCTCATCCACGTTGATGTTGTCGTATTTGTCGGTGTACTTCTCATCGGCCATGACGGCGGCCACCATCACACACAACAGCAGGGCGAACTTCATGATCACTGGAACATTTAGGAAAATATGAGTTGAGACAGGAAAATGGAAGAGATATGCGGAGTTTAGAGGATAAATATGTGATGGAATGAAAAAGAGTGATGGTTTTAATGTTTTAACTGTAATATCAGCGATAAAAAAAACAATTCACGTGTTATCATGATTAAGATATTATGTAGATAAGTAAAAGTCATGCAAGCTAACTTTAACCCATTCACAATATAAAAGGATTTGTAATGAAAGAAGGTGCTTGACACACTCGCATTGGTTAGCTAATGGTGACCTTATTAATTCGTGTATCAGCTCGCAAAGATACACTAAAATTCCAAGGTTGCATGGAAGAGATCGCGGAAAGCGATAAGGCCGCTCATTGTATATTTTGTAGTGTTTGATTTGTTTTTTGTTATATATTTTTGTGGTTTACAATAAATATAAATAAATAAATAAAATTCCACTACAAAATAAACAATACATTCAACACTATGAAGCAGGAAAAGCAGGAAAGCAGAAAAAGATACCACACAATTTTAACAAGATGTGCAACACCCTTTTCTACTACTTCATGATTTAGATGTATATGATCCATATTATGTTTGTATGGTATGCAAAACTACTTATTTTATAAAGATATGTATATGTACTCAAATATATAATTAGTATGACCTACCGTTTGTTCCTCAAGTGAGTATGTAAGTAATCGCAAGTAGTCGAATGACTTATGATGTCCGTCGTAATGATATGCCTCTATATATACTGTCGACGTTGTGCTAAAACATCTAATTTGCCCCTGGTTGGTTCATTATATTATCTGCCTTCGATGCATAACCCGCGTACTTGTGATACAGGACGTTCTATTTTCATATCACGTCATTGGAACGAATTTAACCTGCCTACAAAACTTTGCGTACATTATTGGAGTTCGAAATTTTGACTGTTGAAGCTTTCATTTTTCGATGGTCCTTCGTATAAATTCTAAGAATATTATTTTCTAATAAGCGTGCTATTTTATGATATAAGGACGAATAAATAAAGTCCCATAACTTATGGCTCATAACATGGTGCATTATACAGTCGGCTAATCTCACTTTTATTCAGTATAAGTGGTAGGTAATACGTACATTTTACATTAGTAACAAAAAGTTTTAAGAATTTTTGAAGGATGCATACTGTGTGACGCACATAGTTAGTCTTAGTTTTAAATATTACTTAATTAAGTTTTTTCAATAAAAAACAGAATAATTATGAAAACGTCTGTAATTGTTAATTAAATTAGGAAATTGTTTCTGTTGTTATTGAAGTGAAAACTTCTATAGGCACGTTGGGTATTTTTGAAATGGGACTAAACCATTGATTTCGCGACACCATGACGACACCATATTTTTGTAAACTCGATTGTGCTCTTTAATTATATTAGGTTCCAAATCAATGTTCTATGCAAGTATTTTTACTTTAAAGGTTTTGTGAACGCGATTGTGCTCTTTATTTATATTTCGTTACGGATGAATGTTCTGTGGAAGGTTTTTTTTGCTTTATAGGTTTTGTAAACGCGATTATGCTCTTTATTTATATTACTTTACGGATCAATGTTCATGAAAGTATTTTTGCTTTAAAGGAAGTTTTTTTTTTGTAAACTCGATTGTGCTCTTTATTTAGATAAGGTTATGGACCAATGTTCTATACAAGTATTTTTCTTCCACCAAGGCGATCTTGTTCAAGTTTTCACTTCTGTCGGCATTCCCAGAGTGCCAACATTTTTTTTTTGCCATTGTTTAGCCGCATATAAACAATAGAAACAAAAATAGTAGATTTAAATTCAAAATGCAATAAATTTAATAAATTTGGGCTACGGGTTAATTAACCCTGACAGTTCTTTATTATTATTACTTTCTTGAAACAATAAATAAATAATGTGTTTGATTGATAGTTCAATCACTCTGCGGATATGAGTTCAGGACAATTCATCAATCGGCAATTAGAAAATAATTATAGCTACTATTATTACTTAGATATTTCTCGACGGCATGTGAAGCCAGGTGACACCAGTTTAGTCACTAACCACACGAATAGAAGAAGAGAATATTACTTAGATATATATGATGGTAAGATGCATAATTTTGTAATGCATAAGTTGATAGTAAGAGTTGCAATACAAACGACAAATTGAAAGTTAGATCTCATTCACAAAAAGTCTAATGATCGATGTGCATAATATAACGAGACGTTATTGAATGAGAGCATTCTGGTTTCATACTTTTGAATAGTTTGTCGACTGAACTAATGCACCAAATGCTTTTTGCATCCAATGGATCTTGTTTGCTTAATATAATGTAACATTAAGATGTGTTATTTGTTAATCTCTGAACCAGCAAAGCATTAATAAACATATTTAATAATTCTGTGCATTTTATGAAAAAGGTTTATAAAAGATTCAGGACAGGATTATTATGATACGGACATTAATGGGCATAGACTTTAGTAGATTTTTGAAGTTAAAAAAAAAATAGATGTTATTATTGTGTTTTCGAATCAACACATAATGGTGTGAATAATAGAAAGGTTGTGCAATCTTTGCATATGCCTTCATAACTTGTTCATTTTATTTAAATTATTGGATATATTATAGTAATTTTGGTTCAATTGTGGGTTCAATACACAAACTTTCAAGATGAGCTCTTTGAAAATTATAAGGCTTTATGCAGTTTTATTTGAACGCATCCTGAATCCACAATCTGAATGATTTTGCAAGGATATTGCGAGTCTATTGCTTCATATGTTCGAAAAATTGTCTGCTCAACAACGTAAATAACGCAATGAATGTTGTTGAACTGTCAAAATGAAAGCCTGGTACTGTAATAGTGTTACGCAATTAGCTGGCTGGAATCATAACAACCGATACTCATATTAAACCAGTAGGTACACTTCAAAAAAGGAAGAAAGTTGATGTGAGGACCTAAGGAGGACAATCATTTAATTATTCGTGCTAAGGCAATGCTTGCAGAATTACAATTTTGCATTAAATCCTTTGTATTTTATGCATGCATTTGTTCTCATTGTGTATCTGTTATGAGCTAATTACTAATAAGAAATTGACGCAATTAATGAAATCTTATTATGTGTCACGTTGAGAATTATCTCTCTCTATTATTTTTAAATTTCGCAACATCATGCTAAGAGCATTTTCGCGTCGTATAGGGCTTTATGTTTTTTTTTTTTGTTATATACTTTTGTTTTTTATGTTACTATTATTCTGTTTAGTTTGTGATCTTCCTGTGCGAGTCCCAATAAAACCCTGAACCATTTCTTTCTTTCTTTTCAACATTGAAGTCGAAATAGTTATTTAATTTTGAGAGCATACTGTATATGAAAATTATGTTAAGGGGAAACGCTCGCGGGTCTTCCGTTTCCACTACCCGTTATGTACCTACCCTTGAAACTACGTGCATTGTTTATTATAGTTTTATATTCATAATAGAATTCACCCTCACTCAAGCGGAGTACTGGTGGACCTCGACACCGGGCTGCAGGCAGTCCAAAGTAGCTATGCCATCCCTGGATAGCAGGTTAACCAGGAGTCTTTTACGCCTGGACAGGAACGGTCTGCGCCTGGTGACGGGGACCATCACAGGACACTGCTCGCTAAACAAACACTTCCACACAATAGGCATAACGGACAGTCCTCTGTGCAGGGCGTGCATGGAGGCTGAGGAAACCGTTGCGCACGTGCTCTTTGAATGCACAGGCGTCACCCAGATTAGAACAGAAACCCTCGGGTCACCCAGATCTTTCACAGATGTTCTGAACAGACCAGGAGTTTTGATCAACTTCTGGAGGGAGGTGGGCTGGTTGGAATAACCCCCCAAGCGGCCGCCATGGCCCACGTAAAATGGTCCACCTGACGGACTAAGTGCGGAAACCAAACCCCATAACATAGAACATAGAACATATAGTTTTATATTTCTCATCACTATCTGCTCATAAAAATCCTTAACGAATAATGTACACACGTGCCTATCAATAGGAATAATAAAAAAATGTTGTCGTTTTTGGCGGATTAAAAAAAAGCTATTGTAATGGTCATGAAAAAAAAAAAAAATTATACCGGGAACTAAAGCTCGTCTTTTAGAATGAATCCAATATGTCTTTCCATTGAAATCTCTCAGCTTTGAACCATCACCTAATAACCTTTTTGCAAATGCAATAATCAAGTCCATTCAGGGGCAATTCCCTTCTTTTAAGATTGTTCGCATTCTGATCACAGAGTCAATCTGTCAAAAAATCCTCTAATTTACGTACATTTTTGACAAGTTTTTGACATTGATTGTCGATAAGATGAGATCGCGGCTTAAATTTGAACGTGTTTTAAGTCCGAGAATTGGCCTTCAGATCTGTCACATTATGTTTCGCTATATTTTCCCCCCTATTTTAGTTCCTAGTTTATAATTAGTCCTAAAATGAATAATAATGAAAGGTACTTACTTATATTCGTTTACAGGAAACTTGTGCTTTAGTAATGTTTCAAATAAATGACTATAAAATCCTTAGTTATTGCTATGATTAATAATTGTGTAATTGTGTGTTTGTTTTTTTTTTTTTTACATAACTACAAGCGCAATTGAGCATGAGGTCCTGGGTTCGATTCTCAGATCTGTCAAAGTGTTATTGAGTTTTTTCATCTGGAATTTCTGAGTAGCAGCTCGGAGTCTGGATTTGTGCCCTGTTGATGGCAATAGGCTTGCCCCCTGTTACATGGGATATAAACATAGCTGGCGAAATGAGGGTGTACTATAGGTACACCTCTGCCTAACCCTTCGGGGAATACTGGCGTGATATTGAAATAATCTCACGAATAAATTATAATACTTACCTTTGGTGCGGTTTATTTCCTATTTCTTGGAATTAATTATAGAATCTATAATAAGTACCTAGAAACTATAAGTTATACGCTGTGTTAAACAAGATCAGTTCTTGTATTAATGCCACAGTATGTAAATATTATGTTACTAGGAACAAATATTGCCATAACAATTATGTTTTGGCGCACGTCATAAAAGCAATTTTGTTTTGTGTTCTTATTAATTAATTTGGCTCTATACATAGTTTGGATTCATTTAAAAACGACCTAACATACAGGACGGTGATTTAGAAATGCATCTGTCAAGGGGGTGATTCTACCCGCTTTAATAAACAACGACGATGAAACTCATATCCAATTCGTGAATAAAAATCAAATTCCTATACAACAGTAGACAGACTATTTCGATCCATGCATGATTTTTTTACCTATATTTTATATGTATGTGTTTCATAGCGAAAGTTATTTAGTATGACAGGTAGAATCACCCCCTTGTCGGATGCAGGTCATTCAATCGCCACCCTGTATATTTTAAACATTTCTGACATTAGGAAGCAGTTTTTTACGCTATTGTTCATTAAATGACTACCTACATCTTGCAACAGTCACACGTAAGATTTTAAGCGTCATCTAGCAGCATAACAGGAAAAACCTATCATTAGATTTGATGAAGGTAACGTTTTTATTGAACATAAACAATAATATGAATCAACCAGTGCAAGATTATTGCTATAATTTCCAGTCGATCCTTGGTTTAAATTAATATTTATTGTGATTCTTGCAATTTCTAACTGGTAGGGAAGTATTTGCTATTAATTCTAAAGTATAAGCCACAATTTTACATTGTGTTGCAATCATGAAAGGAGTCTAAAAATGTCAAAAGAAGTGGCCTTCTGGGAGTGCCCAGAAGGCTACTTCTTTTTTAATTTTTCCTATTCTTCTTCTCTTTTTTATGACCTCTTCTCCAAAAGAAACTACCAATTAGAACCATGCACCTAGCTTCTGTAGTTTCATAAGTGCCCATGTAGGTTTATGTGAAATTAAATTTTGATTTTCACTACCTAAAAACACCATATGAATGATTGCGATTACTTCAGCAAGCGTGAGTCTTATGGCAAACCATTCTCTATATTTATCCATAGTATTTTCATTGTAGATCAGTCTGTTTACTTACATCTTTACTGCGTTTCAGTCGTCCTTGGCATAACGCTGTTGACTGTCAAATATACAGACATCTGATCCTTAATAAAAAATAGGCACAAAAAGTTTACACTTTTATTTTTTGTATCATTTGCGTGTGCACCATGCCTCAGCAAACTAAGTGCATCATTGAAGAGACTACCTACTTAGTACTCAAATACAACATTCGCCTTAACTATGTTCCACTTCAGCTATATAATCTGCCCGACAGTTGAATGCAACGAGCATGGACCGATGGCGACCTTCGTGCAACACGTTGAGCAAGCCCGAATATTTACCACCTCGGCTCTCGTTAGGTGAATAATTACTATCTACGAAGGTACCTTACCTATATTGATGACAGTAAATAAAAGATTTAAGCTCAGTATTTTTTGCAAAAGTCTTCAGTTTCAAGACTCTTATCCGAAAGTCTAGCTTTTTAAATTATGTGGTTGTTTTTTATAAATGCAAGACAAGCCCACTGTGCTCTCAGTTCCATCCCTTATGGTCAGTCATAAGGGATGGAATATTATTGAGTTTTTTGTTTTTAAGTTGCTTTGCTATATATTGTTTATTTTTAAGTACCATCTCATTAAAATTGCTTTGACAAAAATACTGCCATTCTGAACCATGTCAATTAAGAAATTATTTCTTCTTTTCTTTTTCTTTGGGTTATTTTTCTTTTCTTTCTTATTTCTTATCAGATTCAAAAGAATCTGATTTGAAATTAACAGTGTGCAATATTTCAGAGTTTTAGAGGCCAAAGTCTATCAAATCCATGTATGTAATTTGATTGCGTTCCAACTTACTTAACCACATGCACTACGGATGAGTTCCTAATTAGTAATTCTTTTATTCTTCAAATTAAATTACAAAAATAACTTCTTCATTATTTAGCTTGAACTACGTCAATACACAAAAACATTATGCATGAGCACGAGTAAATTGACGAGAACTTTTTGTGTTGGGTTATCATGAATTTAAACTTTTCCATTCACATGTGAACTAAGAATACTGCACCAAATGCAGGAAAATATGGCATTAAAGCAGCTCGCAAAACTACCAACCAGTTGTTCTTGTTACGAAATGCAAGTGTCAACTAGAATATTTATTTTGGAGGCCATTTCAAATTCCGGTTATTCTTTGAGGAAAATATAAGTTAAAACAATTGCACAAATAAATATGGATAGTGGTGGATAAATAAAAGATAGTGGCTGTTATAATCATCATTGTATTATAATATATTAAACATCTTATATTTTTACTAATATGCTATATAAGCTGAAAAGTTTGTTTGTTGTTAGGGTTCCGTAAAAAAACAGAACCCTTATAGGATCACTTCGTTGTTCATCTATCCGTCTGTCAGTCTCTCAAGACCCTTTTTTCTTAGGAACGCATGGAGGTATCAAGTTGAAATTCATATCAAATACGTAAGTCTAGTCCTTTGGAGCTCTAAAAAAATCTAGGGTCTAACAGCACATGTAAAGGAAAAATCCAAAAATCGTTAATTTGTAGTTAAAAATACTATTACAACTTACATTTGCAGTTAGAGAATTGACCGTGACGTTAATCGATGTATAGGAGAACATGTTTTTCCACTCCAATTTCAAATTTATCCCGCAACTACGGAACCCTTCATTGTGCGTGGTCCGACACGCACTTGGCCGGTCTTTTTGGTTTGAAAGCGCTAATCTCTGGAACTGCTAGTCTGATTTGAAAAAATATTTTTACATTTGACAGCCCAATTCTTGAGAAAGGTTTTTATCGCCGCCCCATCACGCAAGGACCCAGTAAATAAAAAGTCTGATTAAATGCTAAGTGAAAACAAAGTATATAATAGCGCGGGCGAACAAAAAATTTAATCCGGACGAAGTCTTGGGCAGAAGTTAGTCGAAAAATTGAATTAGCATTAACATTAGTGCCTATTCTAAAAATAAATTAAATTCTCATGTGCAGCATCGCGTAACGTATATTAGTTAGGACTTAACAATTTGCCTAAACTATTGTTATTTAATTATTCTTTTATAATTTCAAGGTTTTATTATTTTTGTCTGCAGTTTTAAATTTGTAATAGGTTGAAAGTTTCAGTGTTCGCACGGTTCCTATACGTGAATGAAAAAGCCTATATTTTTAAGAATATCATACTAGCTTAATTTAGTTATGACTGTTAAAATATGGTTAAAAACTGGTCCGTGCGATGGCTGTTGTAATGTTACTAACTGTTATTAAGCTGATGATGATCAATAATTAAAATTAAGCGATATTAATGTGTGCAATTTTTTGTGTGACTTGTACCCATTAAATATGAGTTAAGGAAAATAAATGTGTCTATCATTGGTATAAGAGTGGATTTCGTGGAAAATTACCGGCTTTCCAATTTTCTCCTTCCATAGCTTTCTCCCATAGTTTTCTTCCATTAAAATATTTGTTAAATAAATGGATCCAAGTATTTATGCCATTAACAGCTGCGCAAAATTAAATCATTATTCATAAAAGGAGTGGCTAGTTTTCGAAAAATTTGTGTGAAGTGACAGGTCAATTCATGGACTAGTGATAGGAGTGACATCTGCGGTGAGCAAGTGGCAATTTTTATCCCCATTCGTTTGGGTTCAAGCTTAAGTAGTACAAGCCGTGCGCCCGATGGGTTTCCCCATCGGGAAAAATGATAAACTTCCATAAAAAAAACATTCTCTATTAAATTTATTCTCTATTTATTTTCAATAATAATAAGATTTTTATTACTTTTATGTAATGTTATTGCAGTACTTATATGCCACTTTCAGATCGGACAGGGTTTTTTTTACATATTGTACCACATACCGCATTGTATATTGTAAGGACTTTTCTTGCTTGCAGCTCTCGGCCGCTATAGTATCGCTTACCTACGAAAAAAAGGGTCGTGTGCACGGAATTTTGTTTTCAAAATGGTTAGATATGCGTTACCGCGATGGTACCTAAGGAACTCTTGTGCAAAATTTTAAGCTTCTAACCAGCGGTTTAGGCTGTGCGAGTGCGCATTGTCTGTCAGTGAACGAATTTAAGATGTAATCTTGGGAGCATTCACAAGATTGTTCCTTCGCCTTGGGATCAAGAACATGATAATTTTATAGTAACACAACAAAATAATTCCATTATGATCTCGATCCCAAAGCTTAGAGATACAGGTGGTGATGATTTTGAAACCCCAGCGATGAAATTTTTTCGTCGATTATTACAAAAACAATCTGCTGTTTTATAGAAAAGTGCAATACCTACGCGGTAAATATATATCGAACAGCTAATTTTTTTTTTAAATATCCGACAAAAATTTCAACGCAAGGGTGTTCAGAATCATGTACTGAATCCATGGTAACAGTTTTTGCGGCGATGTCTTTGCCAGCCTGTATAAATGAATAAAAGTAAAAAAAAAAACCAAGTGTTTAAGAAGCAACTCCTTCAAAAACGATTAATTAAGTACTTATTGTTTTTTTGTTGTAGACTTAAAACAATGTTAACGCCATATAATTAAATAAATGTAGGTAGAATAGTAATTAACAATGTAATTGATGAAATCATGATTTTAACGAATCATGTCTTTCAATTAAAAACTCAACAAGACAATATTAGGCAACAACATACAATTACAGTTCAAAATATAACAACAAAGGAACTAAGTAATTTAGTTTTTACACACAATATGATTTTGAGTTGATAAATATGATTTTTTCCGTAACCATGAACTGGAAACTTCACGTAACTAATATTGTCGATTACATGAATTGTACCTATGTTTACAATCATCTCTTACTTATCTAGGGACTGTTTATGCTATTATAAGTATGTATTAAAATATATATATATATTTTTTTCTTTATTTACGAAAGAAAGAATTTCTTCATTCGGCAAACATCTAAGCTTTAAGTTATACACATGGTCTATGTAATTGATATGATAACACTTTGATCTAATTTGTTGAGAATTGTAGATTCACCTTTAAAATATTGTTTCTGTTCAGTTTACAAAATATAATAGCATAAACAGTCATAAGTAATATAGCTCCGCGAGAAGATGTCTCCGGGGCTGTATTATGTAATACGTACTCACGTGTAGTATTTATCTTTATCAAATTAAAAACGTTTGTTAGCTGAAGCATATACCTACAGCAGATCAATATTTCCTTGACACTGTGTTATTTAAACGTATAGTTCTGGAACTAGCGCAAGATTATTAATCACTTATTACGGCTAACCAGAGCGTTCTATAGATTGCTCAGTAAAGTTTGGTTCACCAACTCCAATTTTGCGACCCCGACTCGCTCTTGGCCGGTTGTTACCCTTTGTATATGGAATCCTAAAAAAACAGAACTAAGAAAATACAATTAATTGTTAAAAATATTACAAAACGAATTAAGTAAGTTACTACTTTTATAAATGATGAACTGTAATATTTGCTTCATTTATCTCATTTATGATCTCATTTTGAATGTAACCTTGTACCTAGTTTCTAAATTATCTGTAAGTTAACCACCATATTATTGTATGCTAACAGGCAGAATGTACTGGGAATATTTCTGAAACTAACACCATTATTGTAACACCTGCATTCTATATAAATAACGAAATTATTATTATTATTATTACACTTAAAGTCGAAAAATCTCGAATGCAGAAGTTTTATAAATGAAGTTGGTAACAGGCACTTATCAAAATTACATCTAAATCAAATTATGTGACGTGTAAAATCGTAGGTACTCTGACAAATATGAATTTTGTACGGTTTTACCGCGGCGACGTAATTACGGAAATTACCGTCGTACCTGGGATGTCCTAGTGGCTTTGACCTGCGTCAAACTATGAGCTGAAAATTAGCTTGACATGTACACAAGCCGGTTATTAACTTGCACATGAATACGTCATGCATGTACGAAGTTACATTGACAACATGGTATGTTGATATGACTGCCTCGTTGGTCTAGTGGTCGCAAAGCGCTATTGCTGAGTATGAGGTCCTGGGTTTGATTCCCGGGTCGGGCAAGGTGTTATTGGGATTTTCCATCTGGAATTTCTCAGTAGCAGCTCGGAGTCTGGATTTGTGCCCGGTTGATGGCAATAGGCTCGCCCCCCATTACATGGGACTTAAACATAACTGGCGAAATGTGGGTGTACTATAGGTACACCTCTGCCTTACCCTTCGGGGAATACAGGCGTGATGTTATGTTATGTTATGTTGATATGAATAAAATAAACCTAGATGTGGAGATTTTTCGAGAAACAAAGAACTTTAGAGGAGCGTCCTTTATATTACCGATCGAACAAATAAAAAGCTTATTTATTAGGTACATATTTTTTTTTTTTATAATTCAATTCACATATTTTACATCATGACGTCAACTCTTCAAGCTGATTATCTGTTCTTTTCGCTTTTAATTCCTAAAATTATGAAATACTGTTTAACTTATCTTATACATGCCATCAACTTATAAAATATTCGCGGAGGTCAATTATCAAAGCCAACCGGAAAAAACCTCCACAGACCCTCAGTAATAATCCTCTATTGTTAATTAATTCGATATTCTAGTTAATTTTTAGGGTTCCGTATCTCAAAACGAAAAAAAAAACGGAACCCTTATAGGACCACTTGTGTGTCTGTGTATCTGTCCGTCTGTCACAGCCAATTTGCTCCGAATCTAATGGACCGATTAAGTTGAAATTTGGTACATATATGTATTTATGTGACCCAAACACGAACGTGTAACGTAAATAAATGATTTTTTTTATCACATCTATTCAAAAAGTGCTAGTTTATTCTTCGTAAACAGGGACTAAAAAAGCTTTTTAATCCCTAGGGATTAAAAGTGATTTGAATTTGGAATGTGTATATTGTTAGTAAAAAGTTCCAATCACTAAAGAGATCAAACACGAACATTGTATGAACAAGTAATAGGCTGGCAAGAGAGAGAGAAAGTGTGAATTTGGTCAAATTGAAAATCCAAGATGGCGGTTGCGAACATTTTCAAATTTTTCGTCATGGGTATGAGATGCGACTTGTTGCGATCTGCGAGAAATATGCAGCTGAACATTATCTCACCTATAATGTTAAGAAATCGGAGGTTTTGATATTTAAATACAGTAAAGGCCCTGACCGATCAATTTGTGTGGATCTTAAATATTGTTACTAAGTTTAAATATCTTGGTCAATTAGGGATGATTAAGCAGATGATGCTGATCTGGAACGACAGAGGCGTAGTATCACATGTGGAAGCAACATGTTGGCTAGTCGCTTTTCTCACTGCTCCAACCAAGTTAAAATAACTCTGTTAAAGGCTTACTGCAGTCGTTCTACACCAGTCAACGCTGGTACAGGTACACGAAGATTGCTTATAACACTCTTCGTGTACAATGTAATAACGCCTTCAGAATTATATTAAACCTGCCCTGGCGGTGTAGTGCGACTGGCATGTTCGTTGAGAACAGAGTTACTGATTTTTACGGGCTCTTGAGGAGACTCAAGGCATCTTTCCTGTATCGATTATGTGCATGTACTAATCAAATAGTGTCTATAATATTTCACTGTGTGTACCTGGTAAGACGATAATAATTATGCTGAAATCTAGTACTTAATTTTAATTTTAATTCAATTTTATGTAATTTATTGTAATATAACTTAATGTAATTTAATTTTAATATTGCTATGGGTTAATACCTGAAATAAATGAAATAATAATAATGGCAATTTTATTATGAAAAATGTTAAGAGCGGCCTAGGATGAACAACATACCAATGATTTGGCTATGAACAATAAAAAAAAACCGTAAAAAATCACGTCTGTTGTATGGGAGCCCCCTTAAATATTTATTTTATTCCATTTTTTAGTATTTGTTATTAGAGCGGCAATAGAAATACATCATGTGTGAAAATTTCAACTATCTAACTATCACGGTTTATGAGATACAGCCTGGTAAAAGACGGACAGACAGACAGACGGACGGACAGCGGACTCTTAGTAATAGTGTCCCGTTTTACTCTTTGGGTACGAAACCCTAAAAACGATATGATGACGAGCAACACAACAAAGGAGATAACCCACAACCGTACGGTGTGGCGCAGAAGTACTAGGAAGGCTGACCCCAAATAAATTGTGATAGTAGCGAGGAGAGAGAAGAAGAAGAATTTAAAGAGCTAGCCTAGGTCAGTTCCGATGCCTTACTATCATTTTTTGACGAAATCTCGCACTCCCAGTGACCGAAAATAATTATATGGATATTAAAAATATTAAAACAAGCAACATGTATTTTATTAGGCAGTTAAATATAGCTATGACTATTGCATATTTATGGAATATCCTTCTTTTCAAGTTTTTGACTAATTAGGTTAATTACAATTTTATTTTATTATGCGTATTTTTTGTTTCCTTTTTATTTTTTGTGAGTTATGCGTAATACCTCATCAAGTAGAATTAATGATGATAGTTTACAACTTTAGGTACATAATAACAAGAACAAAAACATAGTAAACATAGCTATTGAATTTAATTTGATTATTTTTTCCGCCAGCGGCTTCGCCCGCATGATATCTTTATAAATTACTAGATTTTACCCGCGGCTTCTCCCGCGTGGATGTCGGAAAATATTCCACAGGAACATGCTACCGAAATTCAGAGTATCCTATATCCTAAGCTAGCTTATGGCCTATCCGTATGCCTTTCATCTAAATACGTTCAGCCGTTACGGCATGAAAAGGGAACAGGCAGATAATAAATCTAAATGAAAAATTTAAACCGTTAAAGCATGACTTCGTTGTTTGTCAAGACCCTTTTTCTTACAAACGCGTGGAGGCATCAAGTTGAAATAGATATAAAAAACTTAGATATACGGTCCCTTGGAGCTGTAAAGAAAATCAAACTCAAAGAAAATTAAAGAAAGTCGACGCAATAAAAAAATACGGCAATTTAATTATACCGCATATTTATGTTGACACTCGCAAATGAAACAAAGCCTATATGGTACTTCCCGTTGGCCTAGCCGCATGACGTTTAGCGAGAAAACTTAATCCCCTATATATCACCGCCTTTCGGATTATTTTTGAGTCAAAAAGTAGCCTATGTCCTACCCTAGGATGCCATTTATCTCCTTGCCAAATTTGATCGAAATCTGTTCAGTGATTTAGGCGTGAAAAGTTAACATACAGACAGACATTCTTGAACTCAAACCTCAGTCGGCCTAATATATAGTTTTTTGACCCTAGTAATAAGAAATAGGATCAATTGGTATCAAAAAAGTTTTTGTGAAAATTTGACATTTTCTTGCTGACTGTACATTTTTTTCAAAACTGTGAATGCAGAACAACATGTTTCAAAAAGTTAAGGACAGTCTCTTACGACTGTTTTCTTGTAGAGACAACGGTTAAGGTACCTGCCCTTATTGCCCCATCTCAAAATCAACCCTGTATATGTTATGATTACTTATGATTGACTGCTTAGCTAAAACTATAGCATGAAGATAAACTTTTAAAAGGTTAAATCCGTAACTATTTGCAATATTCTAACCTTTTTGCTAATCTTTTTACAATTTGCGGTAAACTATAGAACAATACGAACTTATTGTAATATTAATAATAGTAATATTGCTCATCCCCCATAACAAATAGCGTAATAGTAATTTTTGATAAGTCTATTGCGACGTTTCCATTATTTGACTTATTGATTATTTATACCAATTTTCAAGTTAACCAAGCCACATAGTTAAATCCTCCCCTGTAAAAGTGAATACCCCTTTTCACAGCGTTAGGGGTAAATTTAAAAAATCCCCTATTTACGTTTTTATTTATTTTCAGTCTTAAATATAAATACTGAGTTTGAAGTTAATCAGACCGCGCGTTAAAATTATTCTATGCAAACTTTTACACCCCCCAATCCTCCTTTAGGAAGGCGGTAGTTTAGAAAAATTAAAAATGGCAAACTTTACAATTTACATAGATAATTATTCATGCCAAGTTTCAAGTTTATTAACTCAAGGAATAAGATTTTTCATACAAATAAAATCGCCCCTTTTCACTACCTTATAGGTCGAATTTCCAGAAACCCTTTCTTAACGGACGTCTTTTAACTATAAACTACCTTTCTGCCAAATTTCACCTTTATACGTCAAGCGGTTTTTGATATTTCGTGATGAATGAGTGAGTGAGTGACCTTTCGCTTTGATATATTTAGATAGATTAGATAGCCTATGTTACTCAGTGATATTACAGCATTCAACTGGTGAAAGAACTTTTTAAGTCGGTCTAGTAGTTATGAGTTTATTCTACAAACAAACAAACAAACAAAAAATCGAATCTTTTCTCTTTTTAATATTAGTTTAGATAATAAAACATTTTGTTGCTTTTTATGCATCAAGTCACTATTTTTATTCTAAGAATTCTCATTGTTGCTAACATGGATATTAAAATCTACCTATATAATCACTATGCTAAGCATTTCTGCTAACCTTAACGCCTTCTAGATGCCAGATTTCATCATAAAAACTTGTATTATCAATTGCTAAATTTTTCCACACTTCCATTGTAGGTACAACTACAGTGGAAATGTACATGTGTGTGTGGAAGTGTATTGCACGCATAGTATGACGAGCACAGATACGGATTTTCTACGGGTTTTGTCGACGAAAGAATAGACAAAATGACAGATTGTGATTGTTTATCTATCATTTTGTCTATTCTTCCGTCGACAAAACCCGTTTCAATTGCGGTCATGCTAAGCGTGCTGTGGGTATATCTGCAGTGGAAGTGTGCTCATTAGGTAATTAATACGCAAACCAGCGGAATTATGTCATTGTTTGTTTATCGCTTGCAAAATATATACAGATGAACTGATTACGTTATTTTCTTTGTTTTACGGAAGCCTTTTGACGTGAGTGTCATACATACCAAACTTACGTTTGAGAAATAAATCAATACTAGTGTGCAAGCAGAATTCATTAGTATTTTTAGTAAAATAAAGCCGATTGAAGCTGTTATTAGTTGAAGAGAACTGTCATCACGAAATTACAATTAAGTTAGTTAGTTATGTAGGCATAGGAGCTCTTAACTGCACTGTACACAGCACAACATGACATGGTTTTACCAAAAGTTCTGCAGTGTATTTAAGACAGATTGCTAATACTGCTCAGCAACAGTTGAGAACCATAAAAATATAGGTATAGCTTGTCCACTCTGAAATGACGCGCCCCACTACCGCATTATCTATCCATAGAAATAGTAATTAGCCCTCGTTCGCACGGCCGTGAAAATATCGCGGCGAAATTTTATCACGCATTGAATTTTACCTACCCATAGAAATAGGAAATAGCCCACGTTCGCACGGCCGTAAAAATATCGCGGCGGGATTTTATCGCGCACTTAATTTTCAACTCTTGGTGTTGAGCCGAGCATTGAGAATTTTAGCGCGCAGCACGTCGAAAAAACATAATTTTGCATTTTCAATTGTCGGCGCTCTCGGCACATAGCGTTGAAATTCAGGTGCGGGTTAAAAAAATGCCGCGGGAAAAATACGGTCGGCTTACCGTGTGCGCAAAAGTGGGGTGCGTCATTTTAGAGTGGATATGCTATAGTCTCAGCTTTGCCATACTGTGTAACGACGTTTAAGTTTATTTTTGTTTTGCTTATTTTTAATAATGATTAGTGAACTAAAATACCGACAATTTGTCATCATCTTACTTAATTACATTTGTACAGTTTGTCTTGCAAACAATAGCAAAGTTACGGGCATAGAACACGCGACTGATAAAGACTCTTTCCTCTTGTTTTTTCTGTTCGATTAATTTCGTCAGACCACACTGTAATAACTTATTACACTGAAGTCGGAACTAAGAACTTACGTGAAATATTTTTCATTGATCCTCTAAAAATGTATTGTTCTTCTAATGATGATTGCCTTTTGATCGATGATCCTCTAGAAACTTTTTGGTTTTTTAACGATGGTCACTATTTTATTAAACGAGTCTCTTTTTAACTTCCTGGCCTTTTTTCTTTGGTCGCATTTACTAGGATAGAACAATAACAAAAGGCGATCTATTAGCGTAACGATTTAATATTTTTCGGCGATCAAAATGGAAATTTTTAGAGAAGAAGAGGCTTATTTATTTTATTAGCGTGTCCATTTATATTTTAAGAAAATCAAAATGGCAGTTATTTGTTGCACGACTAAATATATGCCATTACTTATTCTAGTCTAGAGACTTTATTTGTTTAACTGAACAGTCACAGACGGTACGGATTTTGGTCAGATTATACGCATCTGATGACACTGACTAAGTATGGTAGCCCCATACATGGTCTTTGCCCTTATCAGATGCATTATTAGATCACGACACACTGACGCAAAAAATGTATGCAATGATATTTATCCGTGCTACATGTATAAAAAGTTGCAGTTGTATCTGAATAGGTACCCTTGCCAGGCACCAATGTAGAACAGGGTATAAAAATTTTCTTTGTAGGTACAAATAGCTCGCAATTATAATAAGAACCATCCTTACTCTAGAATAACTATTTTAATTCCGAATATAATTATTTAACCTCAAAATAGATACTACTCCCCAAATGAATCTAAACTCGTTACCCCAATATCATAATCTAAAACTGTTGAATAAAACTACATATTTACAATATTTCAGGGATAAGGAAAATAATATGGAACACCGAGATATTTTATCATTCATTTATACAACATCAAATTCAATATTCTACACCATACCATCACATATCCTTTACCCCACATAATATCACTATTTAATCAGTATTCTAATATTTACCATAAAACTAATAGGTTACCGTAATTTACAGTAAATCTCCAACTATGTCAATTTATCTTTTTACCGACACAGCTACTAAGCACGTCTTACCGCCATGAGCACCCGACCCAGCAGCCCGTTCCCGCGCCACTTTTGACACATCGAATCTTTCGGTGTTGCCAGTATAATAAATTGAAACCTAACACAATAAATGTATACAGAACTGTCGTGTCAATAATTTTCCTTTAGCCAAGTAAGAGGAACATAAAGTTATCGTCAGTGGTGACTCACAATTCTTTATTCCGTTAAGTGTGAACCAGCTCTAATGTAGCAGCTTGCACACCAATCATGGCGATTGTGCAACCGTCATCTGCCATTGTTAACTGCCTCTAGGAGCACTTAGCATTCAATTCCTGGTTTGCATAACCTTAGCTTATGTGAATATGAATGTTTTGCTTATGTGATAGAATTCACGTCGGTCACTAAAGTTTCTCTTTTAATAATAATCAAAGTTAATTTATTGGCAAAATTAATAATTTGATGAAATATATATATTTGTTTATCATGTATGTATATATTCACAACAATTTGAACATAAAGAAACATAGAAGCTCTTTATTTTTTTATATGCACATTTCTGGCTAGTATAAATAGTGGCGTACTTTCTCGCACTAGTGCGGAAATGCAAGCAAAAAAGCAAGTGTGTTGAATACACTGCATTGTAAACCTAAGCTGTGCAATAATAGCCACTTTTCGAGCGAAAGGAAATTCATACAACAGCTGTTGATAAAATTCATCATTTACGAACACAGTTGCACGTAGGTACATATCTAAGCGAGTCGTTAGCCTTTCCTCAACAAAACCTTTGTTAACCATTAGCAGATTTAATTGATTTGAATCTAATCAAAGTTATCTTCTAGTCATTAGTTAATAACTTTAATTGTAATTAACAAATTTGAACGATTACTTTAAAAGGTACACCGACACGCCAACGACTTTGTCTCACAAGAATTTCTTTATCATCTTAAAAAATAATGAGTCACTGATTATTAATTACTTTATAATACCAGTCTATTATTATATTTATTTTTTATAATAATAAAAGGCCTCTGCCTCTTCTCATTCAGAGAAGACGCGTTGGCGATTTCGGATTTATTATACTATATAAAGCTCGATTACCACTGACTGACATAATTGTTCTCCCAGATGGTGAAGGGGGAGGTGGGTATATTTTTACAGATTCATATAGAAGTAACTCTCACGAGTATGGGAAAAATCCCAAACCTCCCCTTTTCCACCCCACTCTCCCCCCTCGCTATCGTATCTCGGAAACTAAGAGTCCCGTGTTTTGTTGTTTTACGGATTCGTATAGAGGAGGCTCGGAAAAGTAAAATCCATTTTTCAAAGTTGCCCCCCTTCTCCCCCCCTCTAGGTAGATCTCGGAAGTTAAGAGACTTGGAACATTTTTTTTTTCAGATTCATATCGAGGGGCCCAGAGTTGGTCAAAATCATTTTTCAAAACTCCCCCCTCTCCCCCCCTTCACCCCTCCTGGGTTTTGTTTTTTTACGGATTCGTATAGAGGAGGCTCGGAAAAGTAAAAACCATTTTTCAAAATTCCCCCCATTCTCTCCCCCTTCTCCCCCCTTTAGGCGGATCTCGGAAGTTAAGACTTGGAACATTTTCTTTTTCAGATTCATGTCCGTGGGCCCAGAGTAGGTCAAAATTAGTTTTTTCAAAACTCCCCCTCTCCCCCCTTCACCCCTCCTGGGTTTTGTTTTTTTACGGATTCGTATAGAGGAGGTTCGGAAAAGTAAAAACCATTTTTCAAAATTCCCCCCATTCTCTCCCCCTTCTCCCCCCTTTAGGCGGATCTCGGAAGTTAAGACTCGGAACATTTTCTTTTTCAGATTCATGTCCGTGGGCCCAGAGTAGGTCAAAATTAGTTTTTTCAAAACTCCCCCCTCTCCCTCCTTCACCCCTCCCCCATCGTATCTCGGAAACTAGGTAGCGGTAAAGCGAAGCGTAGCGTAGCGTAGGGATAAGGTCACGATAGCTTTCCGGTGGTAGGTAGGTCCTGAGTGGAGCGAACCTGCGAGACCGAGTGGAGCGAAGGGGGGAGTAATACTAACATGGCGGACAGCGTTTTTGTTTGGGGTGCGTTTAAGTCAATTGTTCAGTTTAAAATTGACTGCCTAAACGTCAAATACCCCGTTTAAGCACACCGCGAGGTGAAAAATTAATCTGACTAAAATTGAATCTGCTCCGTTTACGGTCGTCCGCTGGTATAAGTTTTCGCTTGGGGTACGTTTAAGCCGGGGAAATTTTCGCCGGTTAAAAATTAAACTATGGATAATTAACGAACTTTTAAAATAAAGTTTTCCTGTTTTCTAGGTCTCAAAAAAATATGGTAATATTTTTTTTGAGATAATCGAGAAATTATTAATCATTTACAGTGTGTGATTAATTGATTATGGAACCAAGGTACTTACTAACATATAAGATTGAACAATCTCACAGTTGCCTATCACATGAACAAGTTGGTTTAGTCAGGCTCGGTCCACGATAACAGACATAGAGACAGAGATAATGATCGTTAAATTAATTGGTTGCAACTAAAAAGCCGCTCACATATTTTAAAATCTAGCTTAAAAGTAAAGTATTAAACATGTCATGAAGGCAAAATGAAGGTCGTATACATGTACCTATGTATCTTTATTTGCATAAAATGTGAAGAAATAGGACATTACAGTTATTTCAGTGCAGAACACACAAGTAATCAATATTAAATATCACAGTACCTACATCATAGCTATACTATCTATGTAAACATTTTAAACAAGACAATAAATAATACACACATCATTTAATTATAATACAAAAAAATACTAAAGTACAAACATCTGTATCAATAAATACAATAATATACACAAATACTTTCTTCAAACAAGGGAAAATTATCGATTATTGAAATACTAACATGAAAATCAACGTTAAAATTAAATTTCACACTGCATTTTTAATATAGGAAGAATGAGATGAATAATGGTAACTATGTTAGTGTGTTACTAACATAGTTTTTTGTAAGTATATTGTTAATAACACTATCGAGTCTTGTTGCTTGAATTAAATGATTTAATAATAAATTTAATTTGTTTGAATTTGCCATTGGTACAAAAAAAATATAGGATTGGTTAACTACTTTCTTCGATATAACATTATAAATTAATGGAATAACTTTAAAATAAACGGGTAATTCTCCTTCAAACATGTTTCAGTTATTCAAACCTTGGTTGATGAGCTTTGTATACTTATTGAATATTTTGGAATTATTTTGCACACAAGCATTTCTTTTGTGTCACTTAAACTTGTAATAAGTCTGCTGTGTATCCCTTACAACTACTGTACGGTAATATTAAATATTGGAACACTGCGATTACATACATTTATATTGAAAGAATCTTATCAATATTACATACACTACACTATTTCACTCAGTTTGATTTTCTGCTTGTCCTTTGTCATTCTTTTACTGGTAGTCCCCAGCTCCGTGGAGGTCGGAGGTTCTTTTTAGTGTGAACAGCTCGCTACACACTACTTCCCAAAGCTTTGGTATGGTACGACACAAGGAATCCGCATGATTAAAATGAAAAATCCCTTGAATCTGCTTATTTCTGTATCCTGACGGAATACCAATGTTTCATGCAGCTCCTACAGCCATCCCTTCAAACACATTTTTGTCGAATTCCAGTATCATTTCGTAGATACTCAGACGTCTGTAAATCCGCCCCAAAGACGACCCACTGACCGTGAATGTAGAAATATATTCAGTGGGGTAGCAGCTTCAGCCACAAAGCAGAGGTACTGTACTCTTAGCTATCAATAAAAAATGCTTGAGAAAATACCATTGTCCATTGCACAGAGTACATTTTTATACAGGTCCATTGTTAATAGAACAGAAACAAAATAAACAAAACGTCAAAACCAATGACTTGACAAGTTTGACACTAAACCAATGTTGCAAGGAGGCAAATTTTAATTTCCTTAAATATTTAATATTTTTTTTTTTTTTTACACGTTTGTCGCCTTACTTAAGTACGAGTTTTCATGTAAAATAGAATCATTGGTACCGATATGTCAAGTTATTGTACATCTTGGCTCGCTAACTTGGATGTAGAGACTTGCGTTTCTCGCGAGCGTCGTTATTGCAACAGAATTTTTTCGTTATTAGGTATTATTACGATCGCAAGTTTGCGACAGCGTCAATACCTACTAATGTCGAGACTGCTGAAATAGTATTCAAGTATAAATATATGATCTCATAGCTCCTTCATCAAATAATTCTATGCTATCACAAATTAATGTTTGATTAATTTAAGTAGGTAAGTACATATCAATTAATAAGTTATAGGTACTTAAAAAGCAGTTTCATCATCAGCCAGCTAATATACTTAGGGATATTTTTTTGTTGTTTTGTTTTTAAATAATTTAGAAAATTGACATAATTAGGTACTGATCATTATAAATAATGCTTATAAGAGACACCATATTATTAGCCATGCAGACTTTTGAGCTCATTTTGCAGTCAGTTCAATGTCATCCTGTGCTACAATGTGAAATAGATATTTTTCGAATATTTAATGCATACATAATGTTTTTGGTTTTTTGCTTTGTTCTGCTCCTAAATGTACTGCACAAAAAATTAGTGGGAAATACATATTTTTTTATATATTATAAATTTTGTTTTGTGCCAGAAACCCTCGCGTTCTAAAATTCTACCAGTTTCTTCACAACCTGATCAATTGTTTAAGACAGTTTAGAGGTAAAACATACAAACATTATTAATTGTTAGCGTGCCGTACCTGAAGGGTAAAAACTACAGAATCTTGTTATGTACTAAGACTGCTGTTCGTCCGTCTGTCCATCTGTCTGTTAGCGGGCTGCAGCTCATGATCAAGAATGTGGATTTCGGTTGCCGCTATACATAATAAAAATAAGTTAAAAATTGGAAGCAGGTTCCCCAGTAAATAAAAATAAATATGTTGTTCTTTGCTTACTGTCGTCTCTGTCAGCGAGCTGTCTGTAACCCATTAATCCAATCAATGGGGACAAAAAAGACGCTTTGCCTTACAAAGGGTGGTGTAGATGATTTTTGTCATTACAAAATATTCTCCCTCTTGTAACATTATATCTACCTTGCACTTGACCTTGTATTTTTGTTAATGTTTTAGGAACTACACACCAAGGGAGTAGCAATTATAAGGGTAATGACGCTCAATGCGTGGCAATGTCCGCTTGCGCGTCAGTATTGTCAGTTTGCAGACATCGGAATCTGACTTGTCATGATATCGATGTCATTCTCCAAAGTGGAGACACTTTATATATGTCGCTTAAACCAATTCTATCGAAGGGTGTCATATTTTTGAACCCCGAGGAATTGCCTACGGAGATTGTCGTCGGAAACAATAGAGCTCAAATTGAAAATATGACCGCCAATTGGATTACAAATGGAGTATTTCCTCAAATTTCAGAAAATGAATACGGTATTTTAACTCTTGCAAACATAATTGAATCCAATGTTTTCGACGCAAACCACAATGATGAGACGGATAGCGTGGTATTTACGGGCAAGACTATACAGTTTCTTCTTGGAGATTCGATAGTGCATTCTATTTATTTAACAGTCACGCAGTAGATGAATATAACAAATTAAATTCTACATGCGGAGTAGCACGTTTGTTTAAATGTTATTCGATTCGCGAATTAGCCAAATTGCTGTTATTGCGAAATATAGGTGTAGGTCAGTATTCAATACACAGACTACGCGTTCCTAATTATCAAACAATTGAAAATTTAGTTGTAGGATCTGCATTGCCATTACCAGCGTCTGTCGAGTCTATAATAGACTTCGAATGCCCGGCATCAACAGATCATAGTCAATTATCGGAATCACAATCTATATTGCTTGGTTTTCAAAAAACCCCTGAACCGGTAGTAGTTGACACCCATGTGGCGTCAACAAAGAGAGGTCGACCCAAAAAACAAAAACGTGGCAGGAAATGTAGTACAGTAAACGCCCATTTGGATGCGGTTAAAAAATATAATTAAAAAAACCGCAAATTCATCGCGATGCCGTTAAAAAATATACAACTGAAAATCCACAAATAAATCGCGATGCTGTAAAAAAATATACCAAGGAAAATCCAGAAATTAATCGCGATGCTGTATACCGTTATACCAAGCAGAACCCTGAAATAAATCAAATAGCCACTGACAAATATAATAAAAACAGCCGTCGTATTGACATACCACTACGTCAATCTAAAAACCTAATAGCACAGAAGAGGGACGCTGAGTTAGACGTAATAAAATTATTTTCTTTAAAAAAAACGTCCTTGCTTTCTTCAGACACTTTTAGGTGTCCATCTTGTAATGCGCGTCTGTTTGAAGAAGAAAAATCTCGAAAACAATGGTGTTGTGGGTCGGGCGCGTACAACATACAAAATTTAATTCCGTTAACCGAGGAGTTTTACTCTCACCCGTCTTTTCTGAGTAGACCGCGAGCTTACAATCATTTATTTGCCTTCAGTGCCTTGGGCGTTTCTCACGGGTACCAACAACCAACAGGAATATCTTTTCTTAAAATTCAAGGTCGAGTCTATCATAGAGTTTTTGATTTAGCTTACACTGGTAGCGTAAATAATTTAGGACTATACATTAACGATACAAGCGAACGCGAGCAAATAGCTGCAAATATGAAACTTGATAGGCAGGTAATTAGTTGCATAACTAACTTTTTACATAACGTCAATCCGTTTATCGAATGTTTTAAACGATTAAGTAGGGAACCATCCGATCAGGCCTTTATTAAATTTCAGCAAACGTCTCGCTCAATCCACGGTAACATTTTAGGAGATTTACCTGTTGGTAAAGAAGTCGCGGCCATTATTAGTACAGAACGCGAAAATTTTATACCTCATTGCATAGCAGTTTGGAAAATCGGTGATAGGAAACCGCACACTGTAGATATAATGCATCCGTTATATGAAAGTTTTCAGTATCCACTATTTTATCCTGAGGGTAATGCGGGTTGGTACCCGAACAAAGTAGATAATAACGGAAATAAATTAACTCAAGCGAAATATGTTCGCTGCTTGTTATTGTCGGAGCCACGATTTTCCGATATAGGCAGGCTATCGGAAAAATGGTTAGTTGACATGCATTGCCGAATCATAGAAGAACGCCTACGTTTTATATCAAATCTACAAAAACATAACTCGCGTAGTGCACTGAGGTCCGCTCCACTTCAAGAAGTTGAAATGAGCATTGAAGTCGCGCGTCAAATTCGTCAAGATGAAACCATTCAGGGAGAGGGATTCGTACCAGGTTGCGTTTATTTGCCCAGCACTTTTACGGGGGGGCCGCGATACATGAAAGGAAAATATAGTGATGCTATTGCAATAGTAAGCAGAATGGGGAACCCATCATTTTTCTTGACGTTTACTTGTAATCCCAAGTGGCCAGAAATTCAACAATCCACTCAAAGCAGCTATGTAAATCCTTCTGTATGTGCTAGAGTTTTTAATTTAAAGCTAGCAGAATTATTAAGAGATATCCGAGGTGGTAATTGGTTTGGCAAATGTATTTATATGATGCACGTAATAGAGTTTCAAAAGCGAGGTTTACCACACGAAACTTTAAATTTTGTATGGCCAAACGTCACTTTTGAGTAACTGTTAAATTAAAGTGCTACTTAAATTTTGAGTGACGTTTCAGCATTCGGGGGATAGTCACTTACAAGGAATATTATTTTATAGTTTATTCGTACTGACTTTTATGTAAATCAACTGTAGGAATAAAAAAAAACATTCAGTTGATTTACTTAAAAGTCCATACATAAATCCGTACAAAATATTTAAGAGATTTTATTACAAAATCCTATAAGTGCTAAGGATTACTGTCCAATTCTCAAAATTTTACAAGGGTAAGAAATACTCCTCAAAAACACAACCCCGCGAGCTGCTTGCAGCTCGCGCAACGCCCAAATACTAGTATTAACTATAAATCGAGGTTTCCGAACGGTGTTTTCGTTCACCAATGGAGCAGGGGGCTTAGACAAAGTAACAATTTAAAAACGATAACGAAGTTAGACAAGACTAAAATGTATGGGATTGACATATGCCGCGTTAAGTCACGTGGTCAATCGACATCGTTATCGCAAGTTGGTAGACAATGTTCTATTTCGTAACGAAACCATAGAGTAACAAATTGTTAGCATGTTTAATACATACAAATGCGTAGCCAAGCAGCCCTTTCCGTGTTCGCCTTCGCCTCGATCGTGATCGCCAAAAAAGATAACGAAACGAATGTCTAAACGTTGTAGTTATTGAAACAATACGGCCGGATTTCATTCAGCAGCAGATTTTTGACACGAGTGATTACATACTCTTAGATATTTATTCTGTACTAGAGGTATTATTGCGAATAAATCATGCATTCTTTACGTTTATTGTGGGCTGCACACAATGAGAACACCTGGGAGAGGCGCCAAAAGCGATTAAGACAGCGACGGCAATTGGAAACAATTGAGGATATTCAAGCAGCGTTGACAATTTTTCCATTATATTCAAGCAGCGTTGACAATTGTTCGGGACTTGCTCGCACTCTTGATTCCATGTTTTTTACCACTAAAAATTAAAATGAGATTACTCTATCATCGTTTGTCATCAGTCACATAAAAAAATGAATCTATTTTGAATATCATTAAATTTTGGAGACTATCTAAAAGTAATGACACTCTATTCACTTACCACTGTCAAAATATTGTTTTTATTATAATTTGAAAACGATTAAACGCAACACTCACTTATTCTTAACGTAAAACTTTAAAAACAACAAAAAATTTCGCGGCTTTAACCGATTTGACACTTCTTGACAGACACTGGCAGCTAAATTTTCGATACCATAACCAATATTTTTGTTTCTTAACGAATAAACAATTCGACACAACGATCGCGACAATAGTGTTACATTGGCTAGGAAATGTTTATCGTTATCTCAGAGACGATGACGAATTTAGGTATCGTTTCGCTACGAAGCGATGTTACTTTGTCTAAGGACCCAGATTCTTTTGTACCCCGAATTAAACTACCTAAACTATCACGCTCTAAAAAGTATGAAACAAGACAATATTTCGTACAGAAATCAAGACATACGACCACGGCGTTACTTTGACCATTTTTGTTGTTTTATACTTTTTAGAGCGTGATTTTTCAGTAGATGGGTTTTAGTTTTTGAACTTACTTTTATTTAAATTATTTTGGGGTCTTAATTTCGTGATAAAATATTTACAGAGCAGCTTAATTTTTTTTTGTGGGTTTTATTGTATAAAAAAGGTGTTTTTACATCTACGCCGTACGTAGCACAATCTCACTTTTGCGTGTTTTTAAGAATTTTAACATATTTATTTGCTTAGACAATATGATATATATACATATTTGTAATGTGCTCATCAAGCCCTTTCATTTGATATACAACAAGGCACAATTTAAAAAAATGTTTTTATGACCAAAAAAACATTTTTGACTTGACATTTAATGTGACGTCACATAGTCTATAACCAGCTAACAATCAAGATGCTTCCAATGATACCTCATTTGTCAAATTATGATCGGGATTTAGAAGTTATGAGGTAACAGATGAACATACATAGGTACATACATACCGGTCAAAATCATAACTCTCCTTTTTGCTTCGCCGTAGTCGAGTAAAAAAATATCGTATTCTGGGAAGCCACACGTGCCAATAGTTTTTGTCTTCAATGTGGTCTTTAATTTCGTAATATGCTTTTTTGTGACGTTTGACGTAGATTTTGCACTTTTCAACGCGTGTTCTGTACCCGACCTTGGCAACTGTATAACCGTCATCAGTCATCTCCTTCCCCGCAAGAAAATGAGTCCGCAAACGATTTTGCTGAAGTATCTAACTACATAATCAGTCGGTAGTGTTCCCACTGCTGGGACACAGGCCTATTTTTGAGAGGGACTGGGCTGTAATCTACCACGCGGATCCAGTGCGGGTTTGTAGATGCCACGAATTTTGTGTCACATGTCTTCGAATTTTTGGTTGCCATACCGGTTTTCTCACGATGTTTTCCTTCACCGTATTGAGAGCAGTCGTGATGAAAAACTTTACACAAAGTAAAGCGTCTGTCAGGCTTTGAACCTATGATCCACATCTAACTTAACCTAAGTATCTAATTGTTCATTAATAATTACTGATAAGTGAGGTTAAGTCAAGTCCTATAAAACGTGTGTAACAAATGTTTCACCTTCATATCATTACGGATGAATCATTTGACGACACTAGGTAATTTCTATTTTTACACGATTGCCCAAAAAGGAGTGTAATATTTTCAAAGTTCGCGTATTTATGTGAGTTTCTTTGTGGCACCATAACTTTTAAATGCCTGGACAGATTTCGATGTTTGGGGTATCGTTAGAATTCATACATCATTCCGAGTGGCATATTTAAAATAATAAAATAATAAAATGGCGGCAGTATGGCTCCATATTCAAATGTGTAAATAAAATATATTTTTTCATTTATTACAATATGGGTATCCAATTGAAGGCCTTGATGAGTACATTCCAAAACTATATAATTTGCTATCTATTTTATATAGGTAGGGTGTACATGCAAAACAAACATTTCATCCCCACGCCATCCATCCCTCGCTTCGCCTCGCCGTGTCAGTATAAAACCACCTTTAGTGCTTAAATATTAAAGCCACCTAGCTAGTTTTATTTTAAAACCGGACAGGTTTTAAAATAAAAACTAGTTGACTAAACAGATAAATAAAATTATCATTGCAGTCGGGGGACCGTTGTGTCGTTGTGTGGAACACTTTTTAATCTAAGAGATCCCCCAACTGCAATGATAATTTTATATATCGTTTTAGTCAGCGTGTAAACGACTGACCTTTCGCTTTGTATATACAGATTAACTAATAGAACTTGTTTATTACTTTTTAGTTCGTTTTTTGGCAGGGCCTTGTTTTTTATTATTTTTATTCTTAGCGAATTGCGTTTATACCATTTGCAGGGCGTTTCTGATTTACCGTCCGATAAGGATCAGGCCCGGGTCGACGGCGCGTTGTGTTCCACGCGCGCCTCAAAGAGTTATCAGCAGAATTGAAGGGGTCCACTAGGGCCGATGCCTGCCGGGGTTGCTAAGAAAACCGAAAGGGAGATCGTGGCCCCCGGCGACAGGGCAACCGAAGGAACACGGGTGGGTTTTAGTCAGTAAGAGTCTGACACGCCCTCCCGCTCCGCCCAGAGCGGGAGAAGTTATTTGATGATTTCCCAACCAAAAAAAAGGGCGTTTCTGAGGCCGTGTTCACGGCGTCCTGAGTCGAGAAACTCTTCAAACGGACTTAGATTATCGGTGTTACTCATCTGTCTCACATGGAAATACAGCAGATGAATAAATTGGGATACGGGTAGGAGAATGATTTATTATTGATTAATAATCTGTTTTATATGCAGTTGTTACAGGTCGTCAGAAGCTCGAAAGTCTGACAACCAATCTTACCCAAGGGGTACCGTGTTACCCAGTAACTGGATGGTGGAGGTTAGATAGGTAGTCGCTCCATGTAAAATACTGGTATTCAGCTGCATCCGGTAAGACTGGAAGCCGACCCCAACATAGTTGGGAAAAGGCTGGGTAGATGATAAATCTGTTTTATATGCTTTCGATTGATTTGGTTTGGAAATTATAATTTATAGGAGTAATAAAGTGTACTTACTGTCAACAAGTAATTTCCAAATCAAATCGGAAATTACTTGCTGGTGGTACACTTTATTACTTTTATAAATAAAGACCCGTGTCGCGTACGCACCTACGTAATTAACGTTTGGCAAGTTTTAACAATGTTTAAAGACTGTTAATTGTTTACATTATTTGCAAATATTTGTTCCCAGTATACAGTAGGCATGTACCTATGTACTGGGAAAAATATTTTTGTTCAGTTATGGCCGAGTGCGCAAATCTCAGTGTATAACCTGAATACCTGGGTATAAGCAGGAAAGATGGAATTCCATTTAGTAATGCTGATAAGGATTTTTTTATTAGTGATGAAAACTGAAGAGGTGGAGTCCTATTTTCAAAGTAAAAACAGCCAAGTAAAATTAATACAGGTGTGATCTTTTTTCAAATATACACGGAATATTATAATGATTTGCAGCATCTGTTCTATCATCGATCTAACTTGCTGTGTGATAATTATGAAGCCGCAGGAGTCTGCTTGATGGGAGAAGCGCAGAATCGGTCGAAATGGCGATGCTTGGCGGAGGCCTATGTCAGTGCAGTGAACGCCTTTCGGCTGAAATTATGAAGATGTTTTCAACTGCTATCTTTCATCTGATATTTGCTTTTCATCTGCCACCTGATTTCTTGTTTTCAACGTAAGAGCAGATTTAACAATCAAAGATATCCTTCATTGTAAAATATTTGCTAACTTTTCTTTATTCCAATCTAAGTTTTATTCATAAAAGTCAAATTTACATAATTAAGATGTTAACGAGATAAAAGAACAACTACAGCTACAAGTTGCCGCCCTTGTATCAAATATTATCCTGTCTTGATTAAATGGCCGTCATATAATCTTACGATAGCTAAAAATATGGTATATAAATTTATGTTATTTCGTTTTTATTTTAAGTTGTAAACTAGTTCCTTTTTTTCCAGTTTTATTTATTTTATTTTATGTAGGATGGTTGCATTTGTGGTACGTTGCTGTTTTTGTATAGTGATTTGCCTCTGGGGTAATAAAAATAAAAGGTCAATTAATTAATGTCATGAATAAAATATATATTTACGTCAATAGATAATTGAATCTTAAAGTTCACCGGTCACAGTTAGAGCGAAAATTCATTCTCTAGGCGTCTTTGATTTCTTCGGACTCCAGTCACTCGAGCTATTATGGTACATCAAATGATTCTTTCAGATATCATACTGTATTTTGAAGGCCTGCCCAGAATATTTTGACCATGGCTCTGTTTTTTGCAGATCCTGAAACTATAATATCTATTATTATTTACCAGAAATCATAAAAATATTCAAGTATTTCTCTAAATATTTTTTCCCATGATTCGATTCCTTTAATGCTTGTGACACTATCACTCTGGCATTTATAATTCACTTTAAATACTTAAAATCTATGTTTAGAACAGATTTAGAATATATAAAAACCTGGTGAGATCTTAATGCGGTACTTGGCGTGCACGAAAACGTTTAATAACATGTCAGATATATGGACTGTTCTGTGCCGGCGGCGCAGCCCAAGCGAAGGGTGCGTTCTGTTCAGAACCAATAAAAAAAGTGAGATTAGGCCGGCTCAGGAAGAGTTGGCGAGACGACCTAGACACGTACAGCAAGGGTTGGATCGAGGTGGCCCAGTAAAAAGATCCTTGGAAGGATTTGGGGGAGGCCTTTGCTCAGCAATCGGCCGGCGTAGGCTAAGTAAAAAAAAAAAAACAAAATACGTGGATCCACTTCAGATGTCGTTACTATCCAGTGCCTAGGAATTTGACAGCTAGCTGTCACTATCCATATATTTTTAACCCCACAGGCGGAACAAAAAAAAAAAAGACATGGTCGAAATGTTATAGTTTATTCGCCAGGTACTATGTTAAATATTACGCCATATGGAACTTCGTTCAAAAAATGAAAGAGGACATTTTGGAACAACACACGAAACATAAAGGCTCTTTCAAACCGGCGCGACACGCGATGCGACACAAAGACACCGCTCGTCGCGCGACGAGCGGCGTCTTTGTGTCGCGTCGCGTGTCGCGCCTGTTTGAAAGACCCTTAATTCTATTAAAGCAGGTATTACTAATATTATTAAAATAATCTTACATCCTGGTTTTTATATTTTCCATAGTATTATTACGTACATCATGATTCATCATATTATTAGATTTTCCTATAGGTACACGTGTTGTTTTTGTGCATTTAAAAGAGAACGTTTTGAAACAACACACAAAACATAATTCTATTTATATGCAAGTAGTACCAGTGTTATTAAAATCATCTAACGACCTGGTTTTTATATTTTTGGTAGTATTATTAGGTACATGATTCATCATAGGTTTTCCATACACATGTTGTTTTTATGCATTGTAATGTAACATTGAGCCTTGAATACAGGGAGTGTGAATAATGGAATTATTCCACTTTGCCCCACCAATCTGTCCGACCAGTGGCAGAAAGTGGAATGTTCACATTTGTCGTCCACTGTGCCCCACTAATTGATTGTGGTGGGGCAAATTACACTCGCACAAACTCTGAGTTCACTTTTTCCCACTAGGGCTGGTACTGTTGAATTTAATAAAATGTTATGGCGAAAAGGAAACAGTTCTATAAAAAAAAAAAATATTCGTGCGAGATTAGGATGTCTCTAAACCAGCTTAGAAGCAACAAGGTGCTTATTTATTTTTATGTCAACGTCAAGCATTAGTTTACACCGAATAAACTTTAAAGAGAATAAAGGACTGTGGGAAAAATACACCCAGCTCCGCCACAGTTGAAACCACTGTAGTTTTGAAGTCACTACTATTAGGGTTATTGTTATACAATGTTACAAATGTTGTGAATACCATTGTATAACAATAATCCTGGACCGGACAGATTTTGATGCACCTTGGCCTGAGTAAAGGGAGAAGTAATGTCTTCAAAACTACAGTGCACATTGGTTTAAACCGTAGCGCAAGTGGGTGTGCCGTGCCGCCCATACATTTTTGCCCACTATCCTTTAAATTCTAATACCATCCTACTACCTAATTACTATGATATCATAATTTGCAAATAAACTAGTAACTATTACACCCTGCCGTAGCATATTATGTATGTGGTCTACCGTACCTTTTCGGAATCCATTTTGTTCAGGAGGCTGGAAGTCGTCAAACCTGCGCGCGAGACGGTTCGTTATTACTTTTAAGAACAGCTTGTGTAGAGATGGCTTAGCCATTAATTGCCAAACTTAAGTGGCATAGGACATTGCTCGCAGAACGGCGGCCGATATGGTCGAAACTCAAACTCAAAGCATTTATTTCAAATAAACCAATTACAGGCACTTTTGAATCATCAAGGGATCGGTCATTCAGAAAGATGAAGCTATAGTTGCCCATTCCAAAGGGAGTATGCATCTATGAAGAAGAAAGGCTAGAAACTCTACGGAAACTCTTTTAAATCAAATATGGTTGCAAAATATTAGTTACATCATTCATGTTGAAATTATACTTGTGAGAACGGTGCAGAACGTTAAAAGCATCCATAATAAAAAGATTTAAAAAAAAAACAATTCAAGTATTAAATTAAATTAAAATAAGCCGTGGCAGCTAAGAGATGACCAGTCGCTAGTGACGCCGCCCGTTCACGAACCTAACGCATGGATTAGCACCATTTAGCTCAGCTATTTTGAAGGGAGCTAAATAATCCAACATGCGCGCCAGCATTAGCAAGATATTAGAGTGAGCATGACATACTCTCAGCCGCCAGGGCACATTCAAGTCAATGAAAGACGTACCCAGTAAATGGCAGCTTTATAGTAGATACATAGTACTCACACGTGCTATGCAATGAGATTGAATTTATACAATGCAAAGATAGTCTTTAAAATGTTCAGCAGCTCCAACAGTATTTTAAAATACTTATCAATTAGTTTATGCGTCCTTGTGGAGCAAGACCAGCACTGAGCTAAGCATTTTATCAGCAATGTAATCCCTCAACTTATATTATATGTTTAGCTGCATAGTGCGCGTTTTATATCATTTCATTCAGTTTAAGTATGTGGGAAGGTATTTTATTGTAACATTTATAACGGCACTGTTTTAAATGTTATGACAGATGAGTCCACTTTCGCCAACTAATTGATCCCTATTTCTAGTGATATACCTAATTGAGTCTTTCACTAAAAATATGTAAATTTTTCCTTACGTACATGATGTTTTCATAGATATATTGAAAAGGTACCGTCATGATGTTATTATCTTTAAACAGTTCCCTTAGATAGTCGGAACTGTGGAGGCTATATATGGCTCTAATGGCTCTTTTGTGCAGAATAAAAAATACACTCGATGTCTGCAGCCCGTACCTATAGTAAAATACCGTACGACATATTATCATAAAATTAACTAAAATAGGCTAGCCTCGCGGTATCAATTCGCGGTATCATATTAGGATATTGTCGGATTTTTCTCGCAGCATATGCTACTGAACTTAGCGGTCTTGCTAGGGATTGTAAATGAAGACCCCATTGAAGCCTTAAGTCAAGCGTGGTCCCCAGGAAAATAGTTTTAGAATAGTAATTATTTGGTAAGATGATATTAGAATTTTATTCTCTTTAATAGTTATAATTCGTTGTAAGCCTATGTTTACAACGAATTATAACTATTACGATACGTCGACACAGAAAAAAATGAGGCTATAAATCCATCATCATTCGGCGCCTTACTGTTTCAGATTTTTCCTAATCTCGTACGAATAGTTTCTATTCTTTTTTTCTTTTAAGTATAACTTTTTGATCTTCGCCATAATATTTTATTAAATCCATCAGTACCAGCCCTAGTGAAAAAAAGTGAACACAGAGTTTATGCGAGTGTAGTTTGCCCCACGAAAATCAATCAGTGGGGCACAGTGGACGACAAAATTGTAAACATTCCACTTTGTCCCACTGGTCTCACTTACCCCACTTTGCCGCTATTAATCCACTATGCCAATCCTGATTTGAATTAGTTAGTAGAAGTTTAAGGGATTTTTTTGTCTATTGTGAGTTTACAAAATATGTGGCGTGAAGTATGTTTTTTATAAAAAAAAAAACTTACCTTCCTTTATCGATCATGCGTATTGTACTCGAAAATAATCTGATTTGACATCCATACTTAATTATTAACACATACCAAGTTTTAGGAATGCCTAAAGCCTTCAGGAACTTTGCTTGTTTAAACAACTGACCCAGGAGGATGCAGTTGATCAATTTACAATATTTTGTGTTGTGGTATTGTAGATGTCGTAATTTCTTTACCCATTTTTACAACAATCAACTCACCCTATCACAGTTTCTTGCTGGATATAGGCCTTTCCAAGGCTGCGCCACAACACCCTCTCCTCTGCGTTCCGCATTCAGTCTATCCCAGCTACCTTTTAAAGGTCATTGGTCCATCTAGCCCCTTAAAACGAAACTCCACTAAGGTTGGAACTATTTAACGCTCACATTGATATAGGAACAGTAGTGGTCCAGTGGTAATGGCCCCGATTTGAGTCGTGTCGTTGGTCGTGTGTTCGAAACCACCTACACGCTTTACTTTGCGTAAATAATTTCATCACCACTACTCTCAAAATGGTAAAGGAATACATCGTGAGGAAACCGGCATGTCTTAGAACCAAAAATTCGAAGTCATGTGACATCTAACAACCAGCACTGGGCTCGCGTGGTATATTACAGCTCACTCCCTCTCGCAGAGAGGAGGCCTGTGTCCCAGTGGAAACATTATTGGCTGATTATGTTAGTGTTGAAATTAAAATGGACCGTGACGTTTTATCATGCAACTTGCACGGTGCAAGTGACACAAGCCTTAGGGTTTTTTAAAACAACTACTAGGTCACATACCTGCCTTGTTATTTAGCTGATATACTCCCGTTATGGTTTCTGGAGACACCATTATAATGAAAGGTTCTCATTCTTAAGAAAGGTCAGTACTCGCAATCAGCGTGCGTGTGCGCAGTATGAACGTTAACGAAGCAAAAGGAGTATGTAAGGATGGTAGCAGGCGGCGTAATCTAGTTTCTGCCTCCCCACGGGAAGAAGGGTGAGTTTGAGAACATCAAACACCAATAAGGCAATCAATAAGTCATCTTAAGCATTGCCCAATGCGTTTAATACTTCTAATTAAAAGTACCTCGTAATACAACACCATTGTTTATGATATCCCGGTGGCTATTATGTGCATAATGTCGCAACAATGCCTGATTAATTCAAGAGGTGAATGCAGTATAAATTGTGTTATGGGTGAGATGCAGGCGTCACTGCCCAGCCAAGGGTCGAACGGAGCTCACGGAAGATCGGTGAGTCTAACTACGCTTCAGTTATCTTTCTCTTAGTATTTTCGTTTACTATTTTTGGGAGTGCAGTGTTGTTTGTTTAGGTAGGAATTATGTAATAGAATGATTGATTGATATGATTGAAGATTGTTAAATAAGGTTATTGATATTCGGATTATTGTTTACCTTCATGTTGTTGTTACTTCAGTGTTCAACAGAACACTTCCAATCATTCACTTTCAATCTTTGTCGGTATTTCTTGAATTTATTTCCATGATACAGTTTACTGAATCATTGGGTTGTTTGAGATAGCGGTGCCAATTCTTTTGGGCACAAGCTCAACTTAATTTGAAGCTAATTCCATCTTTTTCTCTGTAATAAACCACGAAAGAATATCAGATAAATATATTAGAGGTATCAACTTTTAGACACTTGCAGTAGGTTGTACATGAATAGTTAACAAATCAAAACGCATAGGCTAAGGTTTACTGCACCTCGAATCACTAAATACGTTTAGTGTTCAACGAATTTAAAACAACGTTCTATTTCTGTCAATTGTTTAAAGTTGACAGAGACATACTGATGTTTTTTAAAATGATTAGCTACAATTGTATTATTCCTTTTTGGTGCCAGTGTGCCTTAAAATATGGCAAAGTTCAAGGCATAAACTAATCACCTCTAACGTCTCTAATTTAATCAGTAACCGTCCTTTTCTCGAACTGTTTGTCAGTAAGAGATGTCAATTATTTCAGTTTCGTTTGTGAAGAAGGGAATCGGCGCCAAAGTTGACATTTTCTAGTTGCGCATCTGTTAACCCGTAAGGTTTTGTTGTTTTTGTTTTATGCTCGCGTATCTGAACTAGCTTTTCAGCATCATCATTTCAGCCACGATGCGTTCATTGCAGGAGATAGACAGGTTCTTCAAGAATTGTAATTCTTTTGTATAGCATAACATCAGGCCTGTAATCACCAAAGGGTTAGGCAGAGGTGTACCTATAGTACACCCAAATTTCGCCAGTTATGTTTAACTCCCATGTAATAGTGGGCGAGAATATTGCCAGCAACCGGGGATAAATCCAGACTCCGGACTGCTACTGAATAATTCCTCATAAAAAAACCCATGAACACTTTTCACTTCAAGGTCGTCTTTAACCTATCAATACGTTATAATCTACGAATGATCAATGTTTTAATGGTCGGTGGTTTCATTAAATGGCGGATGTCACTTGTTTGCGCCTTATTGGACATCCTTGCAAAGTAATGGATCGTAAAGATTACAGTTACTTATTACACTTTATTATTACAATAATTTTATTACCCTAAGTGTCACATAAGTCAGCGGTTCATAATAATAAGTAGCGTTTATAATAAGTTAGGTATATCGCTCAAGCGTAGCGACATTGTATATACCTAAGTAATATTAACTTTTTCCGCTCAACAAGTTTATGATCATTTCTATGTTAAAAAATGTTTGAATATAATTAGAACTTATCATATTATCTTTGGGTTTCTTGACTATTGTCTACCTAAATAGTAGGTATCATCAGAGTTGGTATCAACACACAGCATTCAAAAAACGAAGGTGTCAACATCTTCCCTTACGACTGATTAATGTAGAATGTAAATATCCCCAATAAACTTGACCACCTTGTTAATAATTGCATTGGATTCATTTTCGATCATGTATCCGTGCATCTATCGCTTTGAAAATGGTGACCCATTCCCCATCGCTGGGCGTTCAGGGCTTTGACGAGCTAGCCTGTTTTATCTTCTCCACACCCACTGCTCATTTTCATCTTACTTCACATATTTAATTGTAAGGCTATTGTTGGTGGAACGACCACCAGCAATCGTCCTTCTCACCACTCTGATTTTATTCACTCTTCCTTCTTTGTATAGGCGGTCTTCATTTGTAAAACGCTCCCTCTAAACATCAACACGGCAACTAGTCGGTTCTCTTTTACAAGTGGGGCAAACACTTGCGCAAAAAGTAGTTAGAATCATGGGATGATTCTAATCTCCATTGATTTGTTGGATTCGTTTTTCTCTCTCTACGTAACTTTATTTCTTATGACAGAGTATAATTATTTTGTTTTATGTATGTAGGTTTCTAAGCAAAAGGAGTATTTAAGGATCGTACAGGTGACGTTCTGTAGTCTCTGCCTACTCCAACGGGCCTGAGTTTATGTATGCATCTAGGTATCTATGTATTTATATTTGTTTTTTTTTTTTCGTTTTGTCCTGCATCGCCTCATGGTAGACTAGCAGAAAATGCCTAGGGCATTTAGTCCAGCTTTCTGCAGTTATTTTTTAAAAGTGTTATGCACTTTAATGAATAAAATATTATGTGTGACTTATTGAATTATCGTTAATAGAAACAATTAAATATGTAGGTAGTAACTTGCCGTCGATCAAAATAATTGGCGAATCATTCGTTTTCCTGCTAAACTCCTTAGCATCTTGTTGTATGCTCATTGAAACTAAGAACTATATTCTTTGCTCATTGTTAACTTCTTTGCTAATAGACTTTGCTTTTCAAAGGATGCTCATGCGATTGTCATCATCACATGATCTAGTAGAAACAACTTCTCCTACTAGTCTATGGAGTTTGGTATATTGAGTTTAGTATCCTTGGAGTTTCTTGCTCGTTCTTCTCCATACAGGTCTACGTTTTGGAATGAGCTGACTGACTCTTTGACAATTCAAAAGTGCCTGTAAATGGTTTAATTGGAATAAATACTTTGAGTTGAGTTCATGGTAACAACGTTGGTACAATACGGTCGATATAACTTGGCAGGTCTGAACATAGGGTCTTTTTTTTTGGGTGGGAAATAATCAAATAACTTCTCCCGCTCTGGGCGGAGCGGGAGGGCGTATCAGACTCTTACTGACTAAAACCCACCCGTGTTCCTTCGGTTGACCTGTTGCCGGGGGCCACGATCTCCCTTTCGGTTTTCTTCGCACCCCTGGCAGGCTGAACATAGGGTCTTCGAACTTTCGCGTATGTGCTCTCACTCACACTCGCCCCTTGGTTCCTAAAAAATGTTATTGCGCAGTCTTCCCGCTCCGCCCAGAGCGGGAGAAGTTATTTGATGATTTCCCACCCTCAAAAAAAAAAAAAGGGTGACAACCAAAAAAAAAAACGGTAGGTCCCATTTGTTCTATGGAACATGACGTAATAGAACAAATTGAGAAAATATTGTCCCTATTTGTACTATAGAACTACATACTAGCTTTTGCTCCTGTTTTTATTTGTCTGTGAATGCACAGAACTAAATGGGAATCGCTTTTCCCAAATTCTTCCATGATGAGATATATAAGACGTGAATGAAATTAATCACTGACGTTAATACCAGGTACAGTTCACTATAAAAAAATTGAAACTACTCGCCACATAATATTTTTATTTTGAAAAATAAAAGCAAAACAGCAGTTTAACAATACGTGTTTCTGTAACTACAAACTAAAAACAATTCTTCTTACATATCAACTTCCAGAAGTTTATATACTTAGTTTGTTCTATGGAACAATTTGAGACAAAAAGTACAAACTGTTCTATAGTACAAATAGGGACAATATTTTCTCAATTTGTTCTATTACGTCATGTTCCATAGAACAAATGGGACCTACCGAAAAAAAACAAAACTTCAGCTTTCTTGCTTCAGCAAACTTTTTTAGTAGAGTCCGCACCACCACTGAAGTCCATTTGACGCGACGCTAGTGTCTATGTCATTGATTTCAAAAATGTAGTTCCACAATTTTCTTCGGCGTTTTCGTGGCGCACACTCTAGTAGGTAGTAGTCAAAAATACTTAAATCGAAATCTGAATAAAAAACCCATACGTACAGACGAAGGATCGCAACAATCGTTCCATTATCAGCGCCACAATGAGACAATAGGTAATCATAGTAATTAATAACAACACAGCCTGTCCGTGAACCTCGCCAAACAATTACTGTCGCTCCCAACCATTGTCAGAAGGTTTCATAATAAGTAGCGGAAAAATTTATTATTGATTCTAAATACACTGTACGCATGAATTGATGTATCAATTACTTGTACTAGGTAATTGCGTCAGCTGTATTAATTGCAGTTAGATCCGATGCTGTAGACTCAGTTTAATTTGCTGTGGTAACAGCCAGTTTTGTGTTTTCTGGATACTATATATAGTTGCGTCAATGCTGTGCGTAAAAACATCACAGGTAATAAATTGGGTGTAGGTAACAACTAAGTAAAGATAGATACGTATTATCGACCATGCAACTATTTTTTTTTAAATTTAACATTATTTAACTACCCAAAAAGGAGTGTAATGTTTTCAGGGTTCGTGTATGTATGTATGTATGTGAGTTTCTTTGTTCCACCTTAACTTTTAAATGCTTGAACAGATTTGGATGTATGGGACATCGTTAGAATCCTTACATCAGCCCGAGTGTCATAGGCTATAATTTTCAAAATGGTGGCAGTATGGCTCCATATTCAAATGTGTAAATAAAATATTTTCTTCATATATTACAATATGGGTATCCAATTGAAGGCCTTGATTAACACAATCCAATACTATATAATTTATTGGCATACATTTTACATAGGTAGGGTGCATTCAAAACAAACATTTCATCCCCACGCCATCCACGCCTCGCCTCGCCTCGCTGAGAGAGTATAAAACTACTTTAGTGCAGCCACCTAGCATGACATGTTTTAAAATAAAAATAAAAGTTGTCACTAAAATGTATAAGTAAAATAAAATAAATAATAAAATAATAAAAAGTAATAAACAGGTTGTATTAGTTAATCTGTATATACAAAGCGAAAGGTCACTCATTTACACACTGATTAAACAGATATATAAAATTGTCCTTGCAGTCGGGGACCTCTTCGATGGTTTAAGTCCATGTTCAACCACCACAATATTTACCACCGACCATGTTGACCCCCAAAAGTTGTGTCTTTTTTTATTGTCTTTAATCCATGTTCAACCCTCAATGGACAGTAAAACACAAAAGTTTTTCTCATCTACCCTAAAGGAGACTATTCAGCGATTTATTTTTTGCTTTATAAAGAGTTTACTAATCGAATTGTCCTTTCCAGAACAAACACAAACAAAATGAAACTAATAATCGCAGTTGCTTTATTATGCATTCTGGCGGTCTCCTGGGGACAGCCCGCCTCTACCTACACAGACAAGTGGGACAACATCAATATTGACGAGATCTTGGAGTCGCAGCGCCTTTTGAAAGCATACGTGGAATGCCTGCTCGACCGAGGACGATGCACTCCTGATGGAACGGCTCTCAAAGAAACACTTCCTGACGCCTTAGAAAACGAGTGCAGCAAATGTACGGAGAAGCAAAAGTCTGGGTCGGACAAAGTGATCAGGCATCTGGTGAACAAGCGTCCAGACTTGTGGAAGGAGCTGTCGACCAAGTACGATCCCGACAATATCTACCAAGCCAAGTACAAGACTCAGATTGAATCCGTGAAGCAGTAAGGCACCGAGAAGTGCTGATGAGGATGTCGCTTAGTTGGTGAAGAACGGGTGGTGGCAATATAAATTATGATCTACCTATCTGAAACGCAGTTACCAAAGCTTTAATTGGAGTTTATTGTAATAAATATTATGTTTTTATTATATAATTTGTATTTATTTTTCCTTTAATGTTAAGTAAGAATTCAGTAATACTGATTACTTATATGTATCAACAAGATAAACCACTGGGTTTATCTTGTTGATACATATAAGTAAATTAATGTTTAAGTTATTTTGTTTGCAATCTTACTTTTTCTTACTTATAATTTCATTTTACCCATAAAATATCGGAAGTGTGACTGTAGTAAATTAAACAATATTAAAAAAGGTAAGAAACGCCTGCATAAATCACAATAACTAAAAGTCACGTTTAGTCTTCTTCTGCTAGAAATTTGTCGAAGGATTCTTTGAATTTCTTGTCCTTGTCATATTTTTCGCTGAGCTGCTCCCACGTCTCTGGATGCCTGGCTATCACTGCCTTGATCACCGTTTTTATTAACTGCTTTTGTTTAGGACTGCATTTGCCGCATGTGGTTTCTAGAGCTTCTGGAATTACTTCTGCAAAGAAAACCAAGGTAAAAATAGCTTTTTCAAATTCCTTAAAAAAGCCTCAACAATTTCTCTAAAAATAATCGTATTTTATTCACATGCGTAGAATTAAAAATTCAAAAGTCAATTATTCAAACTAGGCTGAGAATCAGCACTTTTCGAACGTCAAAATGACATAAGACGTGTTACATATATGCTTTCACTACGTGAGGAGCTCATGGCTAGTAACAACAGCACGGGTCGATCCATCAGGTTAAGCTACGCTTGCCAGGGTTGGTCCGTGGATGGGTGACCATTGTTACATACCAAGACTCCTCCGTGCCTCGGAAAGCACATTAAGCCGTTGGTCCCGGCTGTAATTCGTGACTCTTTGACAGTCGTTACGGGTCGTTGAAGCCCGAAAATTAGACAACCAGTCTTACCAAGGGATTTCATATTACCCAGTTACTGGGTTGTGGAGGTCAGATAGGCAGTCACTCCATGTAAAATACTAATATTCAGCTGCATCCGGTTATACTGGAAGTCGACCCCAACATAGTTGGGAAAAGGCTAGACAGATTAATTGCTTGCAGTTTCAGGATAAATTAAAGCAATGTTTTTAAGACTACCTACTCCTTGCAGACCTATCTCAAATAGTTTACAATGCTGGCTGACAATCATAAGGCAATATTAGTTACTATTAGTAAAAAGTTTGCTTTGAAGCGCAGGCCGTTTTGGGTCTTCTAAAATTCAATATCCAGGAATAACATTTTTGTTTTTTTTATTGTCTACTTCCTTAGAAAGAAAAAAACAATTTTAAGCTTACTTTTAAAATCCTTAGCATCAGGCGTGCAGGGTCCCTGGTCGAGGAAACACTTGGAGTAGCTGAGGAGTATCCTATCATTCTCCAGAAGGGGCTGCACGTCGAAGCTGTCATACTTGGAGTCGTAGAAGTCTGCTGCCACTACAGCCATTAAAGTAGCTAGGAGTACACAGTCAGCCTTCATGGTGAACTGAACAGTAAAAAAAAAAAAAACTTTGAACAGGGAATAAATGGTAAGTAGTTAATAAAAGACGTCAGAGAGCCGCTTGCCGCTCTCAGACCATGTAAGAAAGGTTAACAATCCATTTCCGAGGAGGATGACCATTCATTTAATCAATCAATCTTGTACTCTAAGAGAAGCATTCATCACAGTTGTCACACTAAATAACTGAGAGTATATAACACTGGAGAAGCCTTACGAACACTTCCCCCTCTGTAAAAGTACAAGAACAAATGTTCTAGCACGGTCATAAAAACTACTTTAAAATCGATTCTAAGGCACATCGTTAATCGTTTTTGAGACACGCGGTTCTCATTCAGTGCTCCGTGAAAATGCCTGGTAGTGTTTTCATTGAAATTCAAAATCATTAAACATTTAGACTTTTCAATCGATTCAACCATGATTCAACATAAAACAAGTCATGAATCGAGTAATTTTAGTATTTTTCTCGTATATCGAATCAGCAAAATTGACATGCGATTATGTCTGCTAGCAAAAATGATAGCGAGACTACCGTAGGGTTGGGGTCATGTATGAAACCAAAACTGACATGTCGATAATTTCGTAAGACGAATTAGTTTTTTTTTTTTTTGTTTAAAATAAAATAGTTTTTGGATCGAAGTTCCTTAACGCAGCTTGTAGTATATCGAAATATAATCGAAAAAAAAAAACAATAGATATTGATCTTTTTCGTAGAAGATACCGCGTCCCTCGCCAAAAGTGACAAGACTTTTTTGTTCGGAATATTGCGTTTATGGCTTCTCCAGTGAAGAAAAAAAAAGAGAAATCCCTCTAAGGAGAAATATAACAACGAAGGAGTTTTTGGCATTGTGTGGTTCTGCTACTTATGTATACGTACACAGAGCATCAGTATGTGCTAGCCCCTCAAATTTTAAAATGTTACACTGCTACAACATTGAATTCGTTACGAATAATCATCGCAAGAATACTACTTCAAAAAGAGATAATTGTTTCGACTCGGATTCGAACCATCGCATCACTGAACATCATCATAGACAACCGGCAGTTTAACGACCTAGCCAACGAGCCTATATAAATTGAGATGAAATTGTTATCTACTATCGTCCGAGTCACTTTATGTTTCAGTCTCTGTCTAATCGGTAGATGTTATAATTTGAGGATATCCATTAACGCAATCGAGCAATGTTTAAACTTAAACAGACTGATAGTTGTGAACCGTACTTTAAAAATTATAAAATATTAACATTACCTTGTCTGTACATATTAGAAGTAGCTGTGTTTGTAAAGACAAATCCGAGTCGTTTTAGACGTTTATCGGATGTAGTACCCCGCAATAGACGCGATAATAGTGTGCTATGTCTGGAGTCAGCCAAGACAGCACTTATGCGCAAAAGTGTCTACTGCATGGCTCCGGTCATTTATAATAAATTGCCAAAGACATGGAAAGAGCTTCCGCTTTCATTATTTATAAAGAAACTCCGAAGCTTTTTAGTGGCGAAAGTATATTATAATATTAAGGAGTTTCTAAGTGAGAAATATTTTTTAAGCTAGTGTTTACGTATATATTGTTTTTTGTACTTAGTTTATTGTGTAATTTTAAAATTGTATTGAATGATTTAGTTATAAGTTGAATGTTTTAAATCTTTTGCATACCTACGTGGTAAAATATGGCTGAGCTTTTATTTTTTTGTCATCATTTGCTGTTACCCATATTTGCAAAATAAAATTATCTTATCTTATCTTAACGTTTTCTTTATATAATTAATCCATATCCTCAAGTTGTAACTACAACGTTTGAGGTATACTTTCACTTAAAACTATTGTATATTTCTATCGCTTCCTATTTTATCGTTGCGTTAATAGGTGTCAATGTATATAGACCCGTTTGCAAAATATGTATATTATGATAACTGTAAATTATCAAATCAAGTAAATTATAAATCTTTGTAGTAAAATAAGATCAAAGTTTTGTTAAATAATGTCATGATTATTAAAGTATTTTATTTTTCTGGATTTTTAAATTATTTATTAATATGATTAAAACAAAATAAAAAAATACTACAAAAAATATAATTAATGGACAAAAAGCACATTTTGTGCCTAGGATTTCAACCTCCTATCTTATGCACGGTGTTACAGTACAATATCTTTGTGCTGTATCTGCAATCTACATCGCAATCTTATGTTCTTTATCGCACGTTCAATATAGTCTATTAAATGTTTCTACTATCTGTTATTAACACGTAGTCGTTAGTATATAAGATGCACCTTTGGATAATTATAACCAGACTATACTACATCTTTGGTCTCATTTATACCTAACCATATACTGCCAAGAAGTTTGGCAAATTGGTGACCCCGACGAACGAATACGCAGCAAGAAACATGGCGCAACCACCGTGCAAGGCGAACATAAATCAGCAAGGAACACTTGAAGTAGCTGCTGGCACCTCGGTTTTATCCCGCATTCCGGAATTTTGGAAAGACCAACCCAGATTATGGTTCACGCAACTAGAAGCCATATTAGCACCACAGAAGCAAGGAGACGAATACAAATACTGTACGGTAATAGCAAAGTTATCCAAGGAAGAAATACTACAGGTTAGTGACCTAATCACTTCGCCACCGACTACAGATAAATACAAAAACATCAAGGAACGTTTAATTGATTGTTACGAAGAAACAGAACAGCGGCAGTTTCAAAAATTAATATCAGAGACAGAACTCGGTGATCAAAAACCTTCGCAGTTATTACGTCAAATGCGAGTCCTCGGGAGAGGAAAAATCAGTGACGAAACAATTAAACTACTATGGTTCAGGCTTTTACCAACATCAGTTACTACGGTTCTAGCAGTTACGGAAGACATGGAAATTGACAAACTGAGCCTAATTGCAGACAAAATAATAATGAATTCAAAAGTAACCGAAATATCAGCTGTTAGCAACGACACTTCAAACGACAACAATACAGCATGCATTTTAACCCAGCTAGCAAAATTACAGATAGATATTGACGCAATTCAGCAAGGTCGATATGGCTATCGACCCAACACGCACAATCATTTCAAGGAACGTCAACAATTCCCGATTATGAGGCCGAGAACAAACTATAGAGGGGCAAATCGATTTTGTTACTACCACGGAAGATTCGGAAAATATGCAAGGAACTGCATTAAGCCATGCGGTTGGAAGCCAATGACTTACGTACGGAACCAGGGAAACGAATAAGAGCACAGACAACGGCGAAACTCTGTGCAATCCACCCATCCAATCGCCTCACCATTACCGACCGAAAAAGTGGTATGAAGTTTTTGATTGACACGGGCGCAAATATCTCAGTCATTAGCAAGCAACAGAGATATTCAATTTTTCAAAATGAACAATATACACTATACGCTGCAAATGGGACTAAAATTAGGACTTACGGCGAGAAGACGCTTACCTTGAATTTAGGACTACAACGATGTTATAAATGGAATTTTATAATCGCCGATGTTACACAACCAATAATTGGAGCAGATTTTCTAGAGCACTATAAACTATTAGTCGACATAGCTGGTCGCAAACTTATCGACAAAGTTACAGAGCTGACAACGCATGTAACTTCAGAAAAAGCGGCACAACAAGCAATTCGTACTATCGCAGTGGGAACGAATCCACGTATTACGCAACTTTTAAACAAGTACGAAGACATCACGAAAGAGTCCTCTCTACGCAATGCGCCCAAACATAAGATTGAACACCACATTATCACTATAGGACCACCCGTCGCAGCTCGGGCAAGACCATTACCTCCAGAAAAATACGACATAGCCAAAAAGGAATTTCAAAGTATGATAGAACTCGGAATTTGCCGACCGTCAGATAGCCCATGGGCAAGCCCATTGCATATGGTAAAAAAGAAAAATGGCGAATGGAGACCGTGCGGAGACTATCGAATGCTCAATAGCACGACAGTTCCGGACAAATACCCACTACCAAGATTAACTGACTTTACATACATATTAGAAAATAAGAAGATACTAAGCAAGATAGATATACGCAAAGCATACCACTGTATTCCTGTTAAGGATATAGAGAAAACAGCCATCATCACACCTTTCGGACTTTTTGAGTACTTAAGAATTCCTTTCGGATTACGCAATGCGGCACAAACATTTCAACGATTCATGGATTCCTTATTTAGAGATTTAAATTTCGTATTTATATATGTAGACGACTGTCTCATCGCATCGGACAGCGAAGATTTGCATTATCAGCATTTAGAAACGGTTTTCAAACGTTTACACGAGAATGGAATAACCATTAATCTCGAAAAATGCGAATTTCACAGAAGGGAAATAGATTTCTTAGGTTATCATATAACGAGCCAAGGAATACAACCTACCGAGGAAAATTACAAGGCAATCATGGAATTTCCCAAACCGAAAACGATTCAAGAATTAAGAAGATTTTTGGGCATGGTCAATTTCTACAGAAGTAATATTCCACGCGCAGCGGAAAATCAAAGAGTTTTAAACGAATTTCTACATGGTTCAAAAAAGAACGATAATTCACCTGTTCCTTGGACAACGGAAGCAGACCAAGCTTACAAAAAATGCAAGGAAAGCTTGAAAAACGCGGTATTAACAGCGCATCCTTCCCGCAACGCATCACTAGCGCTCATGACCGACGCTAGTGCTACTTGCGTTGGTGGAGTTTTACAACAAAAATCCGGACGCAATTGGGAACCATTAGGTTTTTTTTCACAAAAATTGAGCGAAACTCAACAAAAATATTCTACGTTTGACAGAGAGCTGTTGGGAATTTACATGGCCGTCAAACATTTTCACAGATTAATCGAGGGAAGAGAATTTACAATATTTACGGATCACCGACCTTTGACATACGCATTCTCCCAAAAACCATCATCAAACGATACACCGCGACGGGTCCGGCAGTTAGATTTCATTTCACAGTACAGTACCAACATCCAACACATAAGCGGACGTGACAATATTACCGCCGATGCCTTATCTCGAATAGAGGAAATATACGTGCCATCACCTATCGATTACGCTGAATTGGAAAAATGTCAATCAACAGATAATGAACTTAGTAAATTACGTGACAATAAAAGATTAAAATTCAAAAACATTACGCTTCCGGGTTCCACAATAAACATCACCTGCGACACGTCTACTGGAAAAAGCCGCCCCTACTTACCAAAGCATTTTCGCAAACAAATTTTCGATACCATTCATGGTATGAGCCATCCAGGAAAAAGAACTACGAGAAAAATGATAACCCAAAGGTATTTATGGCCGTATATGAACAAAGATATCAATAATTGGTGTAGATCATGTTTAGCCTGCCAGAAATCAAAAATACAACGACATACGATATCACCTCCTGGTGCTTTTATGACAGCGCAACGTTTTGAGCATTTACATATTGACATCGTCGGGCCACTTCCGATTTCACAAGGGAAGAGATATTTAATCACAATCATAGATCGTTGTACGTCATGGCCCGAAATATTTCCGGTAGAAGATATAACTGCAGAAACAGTAGCCAAGACGCTTTTCGAAGGATGGATTACTCGTTTTGGTTGTCCATTGCGCATTACTACGGATCAAGGCCGACAGTTTGAATCAAGAATATTTGAGTCACTCTCTCGATTTTTGGGAATACATAAAATTAGGACAACACCTTATCTTCCGCAATCCAATGGAATGATAGAGAGATTTCATAGAACTTTAAAGGTAGCGTTAATGACAAGAGAATCCAACGAAAATTGGTTAAAAGAAATCCCAACAGTTTTACTCGGGTTGCGGAGTAGCTTGCGAGAAGACACAGGTTATAGTTCAGCAGAGATGACATATGGAACGCCAATACGACTCCCTGGAGGGTTTTTTGAGTCATCAGCAGCACAGTTATCAACGTACGAAGAATTTGTAAAACAAATTCAAAAGGGCATCACACAAATGACGTCAATTCCGAAAAGAAAAAACCATAACCAAGCTATATTTGTGCATCCCGAACTCAAAGAATGCTCACACGTATTTGTTCGGTGTGATAGAATGAAGAAAGCCCTGACGCCGCCGTATGAAGGACCCTACCCAGTAATTAGTAGAACAGATAAAACATTTTGCATTAGAATTAGGGATAAGGAGACAGTGATATCAATTGATAGATTGAAACCAGCTTTCATGATCAATGACGAATCAAACTACGTGCCAGATTCAAAGGATTGCGACAGACATTCACACACGTACGCTACACGATCGGGACGTAAGGTAAAGCCAGTGGTACGTCTATAAAAATCGCTGATAGAAGCAAGTTATTCGTATATATATTAGCATAGATCTTAACATATACCATTAATTCACAACTACTCGTAACAACAAGACATCTAAAATGGGAAATCAAAGTTCTAAGGACCAGATAACATACAATACGGACAGTTGCCTCAATCAAAACGAAGCGGACAAACTCCGTAACCTGATCCAGGAGGACTTACGGTGGACAAGAAATGTTGCGATGGGACAGATTATTTTAACAATCGGTGCGATCCTAATTTATGGCATAATGAAAACACTGGACAGAAGAATGAAGAGTTTAACGGAAAAAAATAATAAACACTCGTGCAACAGCTAAGTCAAAATTACAGTGTCAGCAAATCGCACCACAACAGGCGTCATCAAATTCCACCGCGTACAATAGCATTATTATTTATATACATCAGCAAATAACTAGTAAGGTCTAGATCAAATTTATATTGTAAACACTATTACCATAATATTTACTTTTTTTTTTTCTTTTAAAGGGGGGTGTACTGTTACAGTACAATATCTTTGTGCTGTATCTGCAATCTACATCGCAATCTTATGTTCTTTATCGCACGTTCAATATCTATTAAATGTTTCTACTATCTGTTATTAACACGTAGTCGTTAGTATATAAGATGCACCTTTGGATAATTATAACCAGACTATACTACATCTTTGGTCTCATTTATACCTAACCATATACTGCCAAGAAGTTTGGCAAACACGGCAAGCGGTCTCGAAACCTCCTGTAAATGTTAACTCTATTCACTAAAACAATACATTAATTATAATAAAAATGTTTTCGCAAAATACTAAAACCAACTTGGGCCTATAATGGATTTGAACGCACGTGTTATTTGCAGGGGTAAACTACTTAATGGAGCTGTGTGTACTTTGAACTATAGGTGCAGTCAACACATTAGTGGTCACACTTAAACTATGACAATGGCCCTTACGGCTATGACATAAAGACGCTATCAATGTCTAATTCTTACCACTGATTTGCGGTTACGGTAACCGCAAATCAGTGAATTTAGACCAAGCTATATAGAAGCCGCCAAACAACCTAATATTAAAACCAAAAACAACTTATTTTTATACAGGGTGTTTGGTGCATCGTGTGCCAAATTGAAATGGTCGACTGGGGGGTCACCTGCTATCCTTTCAGACCGCTAAACACTTCTCATGCCCAGTCGATTTTTTTTCATCGACTTTTTATTGTTTTATTAAAAAAATACCCAAATTTTACATTCAAGTACAAATTAAAAAAAAATGGTACGTCGTAGACTCTGAATTTTAATTTTATTTAGCTGTGTATTGTATTACAGAACTTTTTAATTCAAAATTAGTGACATTAGCCATGTGGTTTTTTTTTTATTTACTCGCAAAGTTTCGGACTTCAATTAAAGCTGTCCATGTTACAGCTATTTACATGGCTATAAAAAAAAATACAAAAGCGACCGGGATCTTCCAACTCCCTCAGAAATTCTCTAGTCTATTCTCTTGCTAGTGATGTGCCACATGCCATAAAATTATCTCACTCTTATAAGGTAAAATCTGTCTCGTATGTCTCTTTGGGGGGGGGGGGGGGGGGGTTACGAGAAATAAAAAATAATTGCATTTTTAACATTTATTTAATAATTTTTACATATTCTGCCCAAACTGTTGGCCGCTCAAAGGAGGTTTAGTGTAAACGTTTGGGCAGGAGTGACTGGGAATCAGGTAGTTGGACCGCAATACCTGCCCGATAACCTCAATGGCGATAACTATTTGGAGTTCCTTCAAAACGACCTGCCCGAATTAGTGTCCGAGGTGCCCGTATTTAATGAAAATGTGCCCAAAGTATTCCAGCATGACGGCTGTCCCGCGCATTGGCGTTTGACTGTGAGGGAATATCTCGACGATGTGTGACGATGTGTTCCCCAATGCGTGGATTGGTCGCGATGGCCCTATTGCATGGCCGGCACGTTCCCCAGACCTAACTCCGCTAGACTTTTATGTCTGGGGACGTGCCAAAGAGCTGGTATACGCCACGGAGGTTCCGACTAGGGAGGTACTACTTCAACGCATTGAAACGGCGTTCAATAAAATAAAGGAGGAAATACGACTTCGTACAACAACTGTGGAAATACGAAATAGATGTCGGGCCTGCATCCGCAATAGCGGCCAACAGTTTGGGCAGAATATGTAAAAATTATTAAATAAATGTTAAAAATGCAATTATTTTTTATTTCTAGTAACCCCCCCAAAGAGAGATACGAGACAGATTTTACCTTATAAGAGTGAGATAACAGATTTAATGAGTTTTTGAGGTATCATTTAAGCAAAAATATTTTTTTAAATCATAATTTGAAGTTTAGTATTTTGTGACTCGATTCACAATTCTAGCGAATTCACAAAGTTGTAAAAAGATTTTTATGGCATGTGGCACATCACTAGCAAGAGAATAGACTAGAGAATTTCTGAGGGAGTTGGAAGATCGCGGTCGCTTTTGTATTTTTTTTTATAGCCATGTAAATAGCTGTAACATGGACAGCTTTAATTGAAGTCCGAAACTTTGCGAGTAAATAAAAAAAAACTACATGGCTAATGTCACTAATTTTGAATTAAAAAGTTCTGTAATACAATACACAGCTAAATAAAATTAAAATTCAGAGTCTACGACTTACACTTTTTTTTAAATTTGTACTTGAATGTAAATTTTTTTTTTTTTTTTAATAAAACAATAAAAAGTCGATGAAAAAAAGTCCTCAGGGCATGAGAAGTGTTTAGGGGTTTGAAAGGATAGCAGGTGACCCCCCCAGTCGACCATTTCAATTTGGCACACGATGCACCAAACACCCTGTATAAAGAACACTAATCATTGTTAATTTGTTGAGAAAAATAAATAATCTGATAAAATATATATTTTATTTATCAAACAATTTTATTTATTTACGCAGTTTATACATACATATTCCTATTTTCACAAAAATTTTAAGCATAAAAAGGCATTAAAGTTCTTAGTAGAGATTTTTTAAAATCCTAAATACATCTCTTAGTACTTTATAATTACCCGTGGCGTACTTTCCCGTACTAGCGTAGCAATGCAAATGAAAGAGCACCCTTGTTCAAGTCACGGTGAACCTAAAAGCGGTGCAATAATCGTAAATTTCCGAACTAGTGTTGAAAAATAGTTAAGAAATACATTCTGAAGAAACGTTAATACATACAGGGTGTAAGGGACAGCCCTCCGCAAACTAACAGGATACATTCAGCTCCTTATTCTGAATCATATTCCACCGAAAAATTTTTTTGCGTTTTTTCATTTAATATTTCTCTCTTTCAATGTAAAATTACATTCTCTGTACGCAGTACTCCATTAATGTAAATAGAACAGGTAAAACAGAAAAAAACAGCAATGGATGTTGAACAAACGACGCGTGAAATCAGCTGTTCAATTTCTCGCTGCGCTGCCGTTCGCTACCTACCTACGTGCGTTTTGCCACGGTAGCGATACATTGCGTATAAGGTAATAAAACAAATCAGGTTAATTGGATTCCCATAACATTCCTGAAATAATTTCATGTACCGGTCATCTTAGTATGATATACTGACTTCACCCTATTAGTCTGCGGAGGGCTGTCCCTTACACCCTGTATATTATATTATGATTCATGTTTTGTACAAGACTTATTCTTGACAACTCTTTTACCTACAAGGCTTGTCGAAAACAAGTATCACAACTTGTATTGTGTGTATAAATAAACACGGAGTTAATTGTACCTAACCAATTTCCATTAGTAATACTACACACTTAGGCGACATTACCGCGGACATTTTCTACGTTAAGTGCAACCAATTAATGTATTATTAACACAACTAGCAACTCACACACACGACAGTAATGTGAGTACTTAAAAGGCACCTAGCCTGTCCCACCGCCCGCCGGCACCGCCGCCGCCGACGTGCAAGCAATTAGCTATCAACAATTTTCTCTCTACGAGTCTTTTGGCTACTTTGTGTGTGCGTAGGTATTTTATTTCATTTTTTTTTTGTAATGTGTGTTTTGTTTGTGCAGAAAAAAAAAAACTTTCTTTTTCTTAAGAAATATACAAAAGATTGTAGGTCCCGCGTAAGTAGGTAATTCAACTGGGGTACCCAATTGATGCAGTCCACCGTACATTGGACGGAGTATGTCCAATATTTGCAAGTCTCTAGGCAAAATCTGCACCGGTTTAGTTTCTGTGACTCAGGGGGGCCAGTTATAAAGAAACACATTTCCGATACATACATACATTCTGACGGTGGGACAAGTGCCTAAGAGTAAATATTTTACGACTCTCTGTTATCTCCATTAATGAATTATTTATAATTATATGACATTTAATAAAAACTAGCTGTTCTGTAAGTTCCTCCTGGATGCATGATGATACCAACTATATGGGACTCTAGGGACATCGACGCACAAACTGCACGAATTCAGCCTATGATTCTAGATTCCCAACGTTGAAATTTTCCGTTGGTTATTTTAAAAAATCGTATGTACATTACACCCTGTCTGGTCGATTTCTGCCACATCGAATGCACACATAATACTTAACATTCCGCCTTTATTGCCCTAAGGGTTAGAGAGAGGTGCACCTATAGTAAACCCACATTTCGCCAGTTATGTTTAAGCCTCATGTAATAGGGGGCGCCACAGCAAATGCATTCTATGACATCCAGTCATCGTGGTTGGGAGCTTCTATTAGGTAATGTTATTGCATGTGCTCTCATGTTATCAACTACTAGAAATCTATAATGCTCTTGTCCAGTTATACGAAAAAATATTATCCAATTCAGTTCTGAAGTTTAGTTGCGTATTCACAATAATTTTTTTAGATTAATAATCATAATAATTTAAAAACCCGTGTGATGGGGTTTCCCTTCGGCAAAAATAACGAACTTCTATACAAAATTTCTTCCCCTATTTAACCCCTTTAGGGATTGAATTAAAAAAAATCCTTCTTAAATGCTAACCTTTAACGGAAACTCTTGTACCTACAACATTTCTCTACCGGTTAGGGCTGTGTGTTGACTATCACTGAGTGGAATTTATCTGTTTATCATAACAAATTATTACATAATCAAAATTATTTTATAACTACGAAAACCAACTAAGACATTGACTTATGACGGCTTTTCCTCATTTCAAAATTAAATGAGAAATAATGTAGCTTTCCATAAAGTTTTAATAACGTTTATATAATAAATAACTTGTATTACTGCTCTCTCTGCGCTAATTCACTTTCAAAATAATTATGGGAAATTGCGAGATATCCTGTAGTGATCATAGCAACGGAGAAACGCATATTTAAAGCAAACTTGGCGATGTTTTAATCAAATAGATGAAATCAATATATTATTACAGACCGCTCTGATTCGGCCCTGGTAACAGGAATTAAGGCACTTAAACTAGGGTGGAGGTCGGAAATTATACTACGGGAACGTACTTCCGGGATAAAAAGTGTCTCATGTCCTAACCCAGGTAGCGTCTACCTGTAAGCCAGAGTTTATCGAAATTGGTTCTGCCGTTAAGGCGTGAAAAGGTAACAGACAGATAGATAGAGTAGATAGTACTTTCGCATTTAAAATATTAATTATGGAAATATGGATATGGATATCGAGAATAATAAATACTTAAATTTTAAATACCTGCTAACTATGTCAAGCCAGGTCAAGATGGAACACAACTGCAAAGGAAGTGACTACGTAGTAGTATATAAAGCCTTGTTTGTCATTGTCCATAAGTGCGCACAGAGCAAACACAAGTGATTATTACAATCTTCAGACGTGAGTATGGTAGTAATAGGTGCATTATTGGATACAGCGTCAGTGAGGCGCATATGCCTACTGCCGGATGACCCTTGATTTCAATGACGATAAAAAATGTACCTGATTTCTCTCAACATTTCCTGTACATTCTATGTATTTTAGTAAGCCCATGCAAATCATTTTGTTTCCAGTGTAATGAACCTATGAGTTACTCGTTTGATTAGAGGAAATATTGAAATTGATTCTTCAAAAAAAATTATACTGTCTATACCATTTATTTCGTCTAAGAACTCTATGTTAAGGTTTTAAAAACTTAGATCTATTAGGACAGGGTATTATCTATGCTATACGGTGACGTGAAAATGTAAAAAAATGACACAAGTCAACACTTTTAATAATTTTTGGCAAGATTTTTGTGGATATTTGTATTAATTGTTATATTTGAATAAATGTATTGACTAATATGCCTTTAGAGTGTAATAGAGCAACTTCGGGGGGAAAGGGGAACCGTGGGATGTTTATAGAAAGAGATCCAAAGATTGTTGCTGCTGGTATACCAAGTGCTCAGGCCACAGACACTGTGGGCGCTGCATTGCAACATTACCTGCTCAAAGATGAAGCAGATGCTTTATTGAGTGATGCCATTTTCCCAACGCGTAAACCGCGCCCGCCTCCACGGCTCCGGCATCCACTACCGCTAGATATGCGGAATGCAGGCCCCAACGGGCATGTCTCCAAACTAATCAATCCACCAGATAAAACTAAATTCGAAGGTCTTGTTACGGATTTTAAGGAAACGGTGTACGGATCTTATTGGACGAAGAATCTTGGACAAGTAAAGGATCCTGTGCCAATGTTACCAGCAGGTTTTGATAAAGGAACCACGTTTGGTAAACCGACGTTCTATCATGGCCGACTCTATGATATAGCAATGCCTAAAGTACCATTACCTGATAAAACACCGGAGTCAAAACGCGCTGGCGTTCAGGTAAATCGCAATTATTGTGCACCTCCTTATCGATCAGATGTAACTTACGGCCATCGCACGACCGCGGACCCCCGAGGCACTCGCGGTCGATGTGCTGTCACTGATGATAGGATTATACTTGGAAAAGCAGAAATGGGGATAGTGGGTTCAATAAACTCCAACTTTGTAGATACCCACCAGCCCAGGATCGGGGAGGTGTTAGCTCCGAATGATAATATTAGCAAAGTGCCCAAAGATTATGCTTTCGGGATACTGAAACCTCCGGATAATATGAAGGAATGCATGTCATTCTGCGAAATCAATAAAGGAGTGGAGTTTTTCAGAACATGCTTGAAACACCTGAACACTGTAAGGAAGGGTTTGTCTAAACGTGTTCTACCACATTTTTTCAATACTTTTTACTCATACCTTAAGTATTTTGATAAAGAAGGGTCAGGTTGGCTCTCAAAAGATATAGTTTATGATATTTGTGGAACAAAGCTGATACGATTCGATCCAGCATTGATAGAACCTCTTTTATCAATGTGGGGGGCATTTAACGGAACTAAAATTGAATATAAAATCTTTGTACGTGTTATTAATTACAGAGTGCCCTCTCCTGAAATTCCCAAAATACCCGATCTACCACAGGACTGCCTTGATTTTCGTACTACTTATTCAGAAATGGTAAAACCAGGACAAGTTCGGGATACTCGTCGTATGGCTGGTTTACCCTCGGGAAGATATTTTGATCTAGATTTTCCAATATCTCCTGAAAGAATGTGTAAAGCAGATAGAATTTGCCTCCCACATGAATCCGATGCTAAGTCTTGTTTAAGTCCAAGCGTTTTGACACTTCTCTTTGTTTCACACCGCGATATGTACCAGAAACGGGAACCAAACGTTATAAGAAAAGTTTTCGAGGCAGCCGGAGAAAAGTTTACAGATGAAACATTTAATGCTATTTGGGATGAAGCTAAACAACTACATTCCCAAGGGTGGGTCTGTTATGAAACATTTCGTCGGACGCTGAATAAACGTACTTCTGAATCCGAAGGGAAAGTAAAAACCGAAGAATAATTGTTTATAAGTGTTTCTTTATTTTGTTATCACGTGTGATAATTAAAAACTGTTTGATATTTTCATTGGAAATTGATAAAGATCTGTAATGTCAAATAATAAGTATCTGTTTTATTCTTTGAGGAAATCCTTCCATGCCTGTTGGTATTTGCCTTCAGGGTCGTATTTAGCCACTAGTTGCTTCCAGATGTCAGGATGATTTTTCTTCACTTCTTGAGCCAGAGTCTTGCCCATTTCTTTTTGTTTGTCCGTACATTTCGCACATCGAGTTTCCAGGGCTTCCGGCAATTTTTCTGTAAAAAGCAAATCAAAATTGGAGTAAAGCCGATTTTGCTTATCAAAAAATGGAAAAAAAGCGCGTACTAACAATGTTAATAGGGGGGAAGGGGTGGAGAGAGGCGGCTGATCACAATAGTCACTGACAACATCAGTCATATTGAAGCCCGGGATGACTTCGACACAAAAGTCAGAATGCGGCCTGCATATCTTGCAACGAAGACCCCAATTGGAGCTGTTATTACAGGCTCAAAGTTCAAGTCAATTGATGGGTTTTTCAAGTTCGTATTAAAATAACACTATACAAAGTATTGTATTAAACAACAATCATGAAATATGTTGGACAAGGCGCCAAAAGTAATGGCAATAGAAATGTTTATTGAGTGAGATACGAAGATAGCGGTTGCGCCACGGACTCACCGGAACTCTTATACATTCTTATTACAAGAAAAAGTACATGTGCTCATCCGTGATATAATAATACCTGTCCCGAAAGAAAATTTGCCTGCAAAACCTCCAAAACGGCAAGATAAACTCTTTTGCAAAAAAAACGGGCACTTTAGATTTTTTTCTCTACTTCAATGAAGAAGAACAAGAAATAGGTTTTATTTATTTGACGATGTATTGGCATGTTATTTGAAGCATCCTGGCATGATTCTTTACGTTCCAAATTTAAAATTTGATATCAATAAAAGAAAAATAATGATTATTGTGGATTATTCTAAAATTGCTTTACTAATGGCGCGAATTGCTAAAACGATTTTTAACTGATTACGATATTTTAAAACTTTTTGGATATTTTCTGCAAATTAAACAATTTAATCTTTCTTTTTACATTAAATACCACTTTTTGATATGAGTGATAAAGCGATAAGGGCCGGTAAAATTATAGCCCTACTTGAAGAAGGTTGTTCGCAAACTTACGTGTCTCAGCGGCTAAATGTGAGTCGTTCAACTGTCCAGAGGACTTGGCAACGGTATCAAGAGACCGGTTCGGTCAAAAGAAGACCCGGTTCGGGAAGAAAACGATGCACAGAACCAAGAGATGACCGCTTTTTGGTGAGTCAGGCGTTGCGGAATCGTAAGGCGTCAAGTAGAAGTCCTGAAGAAGAGCCTTGAAGAAGTAAGAGGAATAGAAGTTAGCTTGTGGACGGTCAGGAGGAGGCTTTTGGCTGCCAATATCAGGAGTTACCCAGCCCAGCTCGGGGCCCTAAATTACTCCATGAGCACCGTGTTGCTCGACTTCAGTTTGCTCGGAACTGTGCTTCATGGACTCTGGAGGACTGGAATAAAGTATTGTTTTCTGATGAAGCTAGAATCTCTTTGTGTGGAGAGGACCGACGCCGGCGAGTGCTGCGAAGACCACGGGAACGCTATGCGGAAGTGTGTTTCGAAGAAATCACTCCTTATGGCGGAGGCTCCGTTATGTTTTGGGCAGCAATTAATTCGACGGAGCGTACAGAGTTAGTTTTCATAGAAAATGGAACATTAAATGCACACCGGTACATAATGGAAGTCCTAATTCCATATGCATAACCCTCATTGACTGCACTTGGGGAAGATTCCATTTTTATGGACGACAATGCTCGCCCGCACCGTTCTGGCGACGTGGAAGCGTACATGCAAGAAGTTGGGATCCGTCGTTTAGATTGGCCAGCTCGAAGTCCTGACCTCAATCCAATTGAGCATGTCTGGGATGTTCTAAAGAGATGGGTAAGATCAGTGCAACCTGCTCCACAAAACATCAGGGAGCTAAAAAGAGTCATTGCAGAAGAGTGGGAACGTATTGCTCAAAACGTTATTAAAAACAACGTGTAAAGCATGCCCAGAAGGATTCAAGCTGTGATTTTGGCAAGAGGAGATCACACTCGTTATTAGGTTTTTACATTTGTAACTTTATTTAATTAAAAAAAGTAAAGAAAAATCTTGTCTTTATTGCCGACCACTTCTTATTGTTTGGGCATGTATATCGGTTTTAAAGAATCCATCGTTTTTTTTTTCTTTTAATTGCCCCAATTCACTTCACGCGCATTATTTTACACGATTATAAGTATACATAGACTACGTCAAAGAAATAAATTTCATTTAATTAACTCAAATCGACCTTAGAACGTAAATTTCCTTAGGTGCCCGTTTTTTTTTGCAAAAGAGTGTATTTTAAACACTGCTGAAAAGTGTACTGAAGCTGCTAGTCTTATTATTCCGCCTTCAATCACGAAACAATGTCTCATACAAGAATTCAAAAATACAATCTGTAGCTCCTATTGGAATAAACAAGTAGGAAGGTTACGTGATCAAGTGCCTATATTACCTGAAGACTGTAAAATTCTGTCCAAAACTATGGGAACAAAGCTGTGATAACTGATAGTTTATAATTATGATGTACGTACGTAATAATGCCAAAAGATCCCACTGTGGCTGACGAGTATCAATCAAACCGCGTCGGTTGTCAAATTGATCGCAATTATTACAGACCACCCTTTGACCCTAATCAAATTTTTGGCAATAAAAGTTATGTTGATACACGGGGCAAATATCCAAAATTTTTTGACTGACGACATAATCATGTTGCAGTGTTAAAAGCTAATTTTATAAAATGCAATAATAAAGAACTTGCAACTATGGTGGGGTAGGCTTCCAGTTTAACAGGATGCAGCTGAATACCAGTATTTTATATTGAGCGACTGCCTATCTGACCTCAACAACCGAGTGACTGGGTAACACTATACCCCTTGGTAAGACTGGTTTTCAGACTTTCGGGCTTCTGAAAACCCGTAACAACTGTGAAAGATCTACAAATTACCACTGGGACAACCGGGACTAACGGCTTAACGTGCTTGCATATAATATTAATTCCTTTCGATAATTCGAAAAATTTTGTTTGTATTTCCTGTGCGTGTCCCAAATATTTTTTTTCTTTTTTTCTTTCTTGCCGAGGCACGGAGGGGTCTCGGTATGTAATGGAGCTTCACCCTTCCACGGACTGACCTCGGTAAGCGTTGCTTAACCTAGAAGATTACCCATGCGGCTGTTATTATTTAGCCACAAGTCCCTCAAAATCACCAAACGGTAATAATAATTGCGTACTGGAAGGTTTTGCGTTTAAGGTTGGAACCTCCTGACAATCTTCCCGAATACCTTACAACAGTTCTTTTCATAATATCTTAGTTACTTGAATACATTGCGAAAATGTCTATCTAAACGTTTTCAACCAATTTCATGACTTTTACTTATGTTTGAATTAAATCAGGATGGCTCCCGAAAGAAGTCATTTATGACTTACTGGCGACTCGCTCCTGCTTCGCACGGTTTTTACGACTTTACAAAAAATGAGATTTTTTAGGTAAACGTAACTTTAATAATAACGTATAATACACATAAACCTTCCGGAATAAATTCTCTAAGCAATGGTGAAAACCTCATCAAAATCTGTTGCGTGGTTTAGAAGAACAACGCGGACATACAGACATTCGCGAAAAGCGACTTTGTTTTATAATATGTATATATATATGTACATGTAGATGTGCGACTATAGATTTAATCCATCCTTAATTGAACCTGTTTTGGAAACATGACATAAAATCACGCCTTGTTTCCCCGAAGGGTTAGGCAGATGTGTATCCATAGTACACCCACATTTCGCCAGTTATGTTTTAGTCCCATGTACTAGAGGGCGAGTCTATCGCCACCATCGGGCACAAATACCAGACTCCGAGCTGCTACTGAGAAATTCCAGATGGAAAGACCCAATAACACTTTGCCCGATCTGGGAATCGAATCCTCATGCTCAGCTGTAGCGCTTGCGACCACTGAACTAACGAGGCAGTCAAACATGGCATGCGTTTAACAGTAATCAAATAGAATTTAAAAATTGTACTCAAGTAATTTGTATAATTATTATTATCACTTGCTTCAAAAATTGTGAAGGAAAACATCGTGAGGAAACTTGAGAGATATTTCTCGACGGCATGTGAAGCCAACTCAGAGGCCCATGGGCGGCTTTAAAACTCTGATACCAGGTTAGTTACTAACCCCACGAAAAGAAGATGACTCAAGTAATTATAGATAAATCATCACTTACTTGGCCGAAAATACAAAATGTATCGGACGAATGCATTGACCATCCTACTAGGTAAATATAGAGAGATGGTGAAACCCGGTCGAAAATAGGATTTAAAAGGCTCAAGGCAGGTCTGCTATAGGGAAGGAAGATATTTTGACAGAGACTATCTTGTGGTACCTACTCTACTGGTTATTGTAAAGGAAACACGATATCTATTAATACTGACGTATTATCTTGTTTAAGTCCAAGTAATTTTAAACATCTTGGTGTTAGTCATTGAGATAAGTATGCCAAGCGATCCCCAGAAGTAATCAGAAGAGTATTTCAGTCGGCGAGCCCAAAACCGACGAAAACTACAATAAAATATGGGATGAGGTACCAAAAAAAATATCATTCTCAAGGATGTTGGGGTTTTTTATGCAATATTTAGAAAACTTTTGTATATGTATCACGATTAATGATTAAACAATTTATTGGATCAAAAACAATTATAAGTTATCACTTAGTTTGTAGAGTATAATCTAAGTAAAATAATGTTTATGTACTTAGTTTTAGAATAATAAATGAATGTCAATTATGTTATACTCAGAACTTTACCTTTAAGTTGTTTCACTTCTGGAGTGCAGGGTCCGTTGTTCAGCAAGCACTTGGAATATGAGGTCAGTAGTCTATCATTGGTCAGGACTTCTGAGACGTCGAAATCATCGCTGGCAGATTCGTATTTCTCTTGTGCGAGCACTCCGAGAGCGAAGCAAAGGGTGAGCAGAACTACTTTCATGATTACTAGCTTTACAAGACAGACAGGTGAATCTCGAGCACAGTCTAACAGCTGAGTGGTTTACTCGTCGATATGTCCTATATTTATACCAACTAATTAAGAATGTTTTTTTCTTAGAACAGACCACAGTATGACAATTATGTCGCTACTGATTATACATGGCATATTACCACGATAATTATCAGTTCAATGAAGATTGTTTTCCCGCATATTTTAATGGTTAAACGAGCGAGCATTTAATAGAAACCTTATATTAAGCTCATGGCTCAAGCATCCCTACGAGGGTCAGGATCGCAGGTGTAGGGCAATAGTAAACAAGTGAAACTATGAAAAGTTTTGTTAAATATTTATTAGCTTACTCTAATCCTTATAGTAATAGAAATTGGAATCAATTTTAATAAAAAGTAAATGCATTCTCCGTGTTTTAGCGATGTTCGCATTAAATAATTCCATTGATATGATTGAATCCGTGAATCCAATAGAGAAAGTCACAATTTGCGAGGTTCATTATGTTATGTAGCTACTGCTTTAAAATGTTCAAATATTAATAATCTTAGACCTGCTTGCACTAAATCGTTTAGTGCTAAACGTTTGAAGATGACAGAGACAGAACGATGATTTAAATTCATTTAGCGTTAATTGTGTTTTGTGGTGCAAGCGCACCTTAAGTATCTTACTTGGTTATCGATCATTTTAATAAATATTATATTTAATAACATAACGGTATCACCAAACTGGTCTGTCCTGACCTGATAGATAGTGATTATTAGTCACTGATGAAAAACGTTCATTAACATTTAACTGCTCAGGAATTAAGCAACGTTACTGTTATAGATTTTGTTCACTGTGGATCCGGAAATATTATAGTTCGTTTACTAATTGCCAGTGGCTAAGAAGGTGTAAAGGACATCTCTGTTGGAGCGGTCAGGGCTGTACTTGTCGAGTAGTTCCAGGAAGCGAGGTTCGCTCTTAGATCTGATGCCAAGGAGCAGCTGGCGGACGATCGTCTTCTGTTTAGAATTGCAGCGACCACACGCGGTGGCCAACGTCTCTGGCAGTACACCTGGAACAATAGTGATTGGAAGACTTTAATTTATGTTCTTGATATGGAGATTCTCGATATCAAACCATGGGCTAGAGTCAGGGAAATGTAAGCATTAGTTTGAGTTGTAAATGATTCTCTCTCTCTCACTTTCTTTACCTAGCCTTTAATCCCATTTTATTTGGGGTCGGCTCTCCTCGTCATTCTTCGCCAGATGTTTCGGTTCTGGGTTGTCGGTTCATTCACTTGGGCATTCGCTTGGTCGTTGTTGACTACAGACGAGTGAAGAGTAAGGGGAGAAGTGAAAAGGGGTCTACCTAGCTTCTTTTCGCTTAGATCAGAGTCTTTGTTGACACAGTAGAATTGTATGTAACAGAAATGGAGCAATTTCAATTCAACATGCGTTACATATTCATTATTATTTAACTTCGGCCTAGGAAAGGCCCCCATGAATGGTAGATTTATACCAACCGAAACCCAACGCTCAAGTTGTTATAGAATCTACTCGTAATTTACCTATTTAATAGATTTTAAATGTTTAGAACCAAAGATATTTTTTAAATTCAATTATTGAGAAAAATACAGTAAATGAGATGTAAACAAATGCTTTGATGTAGTTAATGAAGCGGCTCTGTAATGTTTTATTTAATAATGGCGTTAGTTACCCACTTCCGCGAGTAGAATATATTCTGGGCTTGAAGTTTTCCTACATACTATTAAAAGCAACGTCATCATTATTCATTTTACACCGTTGGAGTGAAGTTCTAGTAGTTCAGCGTTATCTAGTCAGAACCGTAACACGCAGGCGCTCGCATCGGGTAGTCCAGTGTATTTGTGTATATTTTATTTTACCCCTTCCTCAAGGCTTTGATTACCTTACCACAAATTGAGTTTCATAATTAAATAGTAAACACATCTACGAAATACTAATTCCGTAAAGAGTATCTCTCCATAGCAACCTTCTTCGTGTAAAAACTACGATTTCAAACAATATGACAAACTGAGAAGATTCTGGACTAATCTTCCAGCTGTTAACTCCATTCCGTTCAGTTGCTGTTAATAGCATGATTGGACAGTAAACAGAACTGAGGAAAACATTTCAAGAATGATGAATCTCTCCGGAACTACAATTAAATTATTTGAACAGCCCGCCATAATCCACGGATAGGCAGTCATTCAAATAATGAACCTGAGCTATAATGAACGGTATGAGCTTCACGATAAAAGATAAATAAAAAACTTACGTTTGAAGTTCTTTCCATCCCTCGTGCAGGGTCCCTTATCCATTACGCACTTGTAGTACGCCAGTAGAATCCTGTCGTTTTGAACAATGGCATCTGCGTTGAAGTTCTCGTAGCGATTGGGGCCTTGAGAGTAGCATGACACCACCACCGTCAGCACGCTGAGACATAGTAGCCAGTTCCTCATGGTTATAGGGTATCTGGTAGAAGAAAAGTTTAGATTAAACAAGTACAGTTGAAAAAGTTCATAAGTGTCTAGCCTATAGTAGTAAGACGTTATAGTTGCCTCCATGAACGGCGATATAAATCTAATTGGATTCAATTTGGGTAGCGAGCAAGACAGGATGCTGAATGCAAAATAATTTAAAAATAGCTTGCGGTGAATAAACGAGTAATTTAGAAAGAAAGGAAAAACAAAGAAAAACTGTTAATTCTGTACAAATGCAGCTCACGAACGAACGTGTGAAACACCGTTTAGAATTAAGATCAAAGAAAGTTAAAAGAAACAATGGTATCGCAACAAAGTCAAGGTCAGCAGACGGACGGTAAATTCCACTTTCTCGTGTATACCGGTAAAAATAGAGGGATCCAGAAAAGTTAGTTTGCATGTAAGATAAATTCCTACTACAGAAAAAATACAGACATCTAAAAATTATGTGGGAAATTATTGGACGTACAAAAGTTATTGTTGATGTTCTTACTTATAATTGCGGTTTGTTTACAAATGCATTAAAATAAATAAATTATAAATATCAGCTACCTACGTCAGTTGTGGTTACGGTCTTAAACACAAAGATCAATCTAATAAAGGGGAATTACGTCGATATTTTTATCACGATCAGATTTTAAACAAAAACTAACGCATTAATAATCTTGATAGACAACAAAAAACAACAAGTAATGAACCGGAATGGTAAATATGGAAAAAACGCAGTTGAACTAACACGTTTCTAATACAAAATGCGAACGTCCACTCACTTTCACAACACTTTCTAAGAAGCTTTTAATAGAAAAATACTCACCGAAGAAAGTTGAGTAAGTGATGCTCTCGCGGCGTCTACTGTCGCAATGGTGGCTTGTGTGCTTGTGGGCCCTTGGCTTGGTCCCGAGCCCCCACGACGGGGCTCGAACATTTCTCAAACCTGTCGGCCCGGGGTCGATGTAACGGGCCGCATACTAAACGCGACGAAGAAAGCAGTGCGCCCGCGCCACCGATAATGATCATGGTGGCTTTGATCTTGTTGTGTATGTAATGATGGGTAAACATACTGTGCGATGAAATGTGACATACGTTGAAACGATATATACAATGCAAATGAAATGTATATAACACAATAATAGGTAAATCATAAGAAATGTCATAGAAAAAATGTGATCACTTAATTATCCCAATGACGCCATCTACCGTAATATAGCAAAATTTCATAATAGCCAAGTTTGACTGACACGTTTTACCGAAACCAATCTTCAATTACAAACCAAAGACGGACCAACCGTCAGATAGTTTCACACAGCTAATGACTGAACCCAATAACCTATTTTCAGTAAAGACAGATCGCTATTGAAGGTAGACAGTATTTCTATCTGTCATTGAATGCCGTCCCACAATTCCGTAAGATTCCTATTCTCTGACAGTTTATTGGGACGTTAAAACCATAGATAGATAGATTTTCCAGTATACCAAAACTGGTGATAGATAGATTGGGTTTCGGCCGAAAGTAAATTACCTATTTCGAATCATATAGTTTTTTTTTTCTAGCCTACGCTGTCCCATTCCTGGGCAAAGGCCTCTCTCCACTTCCTCCATCTTTCGTGAGCTCGCGCGTCCACCTTTCAGTTTTGGCGGAATCTTCTCCCGCCATCTCCTACGTGGTCTGCTGCAACTCCGCTTTAGTGTCTTAGGGCACCAGTACTGTATTATTTGGGCCCACAGTTTGTCCTTAAGTTGGGCATAGGCCCTTAGAGCTACGTCAGCTATATTTATTTTGGAGCGCAGTATTGTGTTTCGAAGACGACCAGTTAAATTTAAATTATTTTAAACCTTTCGGAACATATTCTGTAAGGGTCAATTTCACCAATGAAACGGAACGCGATCAGTACATCTAAACCGCGTTCATGAGGTGTCAGTATCGACATTATTGAAGACACTTGAATATTCATCGCGTTCAGTTTCATTGGTGAAATTCGCACTAAATGATGGTGAAAACCGCATAATAAACCGTTGCGCAGTTTAAACATAGACACGAAAAGAGTATTCCATTTATAATTTTCGTAAAAGATTGGTTCGCAATGCGGCTGATATTGCATTTCTGATGCGTTTATATCTCGATGGTGTTCGCATTGACTATACCAAAACCGCCAAGGTTCTGGTTGTAATAGACTCCAATCTTTCGTGTCGTACTCAGATCAATGAGCTCTGTCCAAAGGTACATTTCTCCTTTTATTCGCCGGAATGCCTTCAAAGTCTCTTGCCCTTGAAGATTCTTTGGCATTCATTGGATTCCTTGAAATTTCTTTGGCACAAACACTTATTCAGCCGATTATAGACTATGCTGACGCCTGTTACCTGGATGCTACTGAGGAGCTATTAAACAAGCTTGAGCGCTTGTAAAACTTGTGCATTCATTTTGTTTTTGGTCTTCGAAAGTATGACCATGTTTCTCACCTTCGCAAGGAACTCAAGTGGCTCCCAATCCACCTTCGCAGGAACACTCGGGTTTTATGTCTCCTCTTCAACATCTTACACAACCCGTCTTATTCTTCCTACCTGCGTGAGCGTTTTTCTTACGCTCGCCCTAGCGACGCACCGTGTAGATCACACCTTAGATCCCTCCCTCATAAAACAAGCTACTATTCTTATTCCTTCTTTGTCTATGCAGTAAGATTGTGGAACTCACTTTCGCCTAGTATTCGTGATTTAAAAACTGTTTCTCAATTCAAATATCGAGTAAAAGAGCATTACCTTTCCTCTCAACTGTGAGTATTTATATACCTATAGTATGTATGTTTATATATTTATTAAGCTTTATGTATTTATTTAAGTACAAGTTAATTTATTACTGCCTCGTTGGTCTAGTGGTCGCAAGCGCTACTGCTGAACATGAGGTCCTGGGTTCGATTCCCAGGTCGGGCAAAGTGTTATTGGGTTTTTCTATTTGAAATTTCTCAGTAGCAGCCTGGAGTCTGGATCTGTGCCCGGTTGATGGCAATAGGCTCGCCCCCTATTACATGGGACTTAAAAAACATAACTGGCGAAATGTGGGTGAACCTGCTACAGGGACACCTCTGCCCAACCCTTCGGGGAAACAAGGCGTGATGTTATGTTATGTTATGTTAATTTATTACGTAAACGTGTAGGTATATTTTAATATTTTAGGTTAAGACTTTGCATATTCATTCTTATTGTTCTCACACACTATTATTTACATTTCTTTCCCATTTCTCCTTTCGCAGGTTTGCTGGAAGAAAATAGAAATAAGTAGTACCTTTGTACTCAAAATTATAATTATGTTGTACCTCTGTATATTTTACTGTGTGTACATAAATAATAAAATAAATAAATATATTTAAAGTCTTTTATTGAATGTTATACGCTTTTGCTACCGTTTTAATGCTTATTTGACAAGTGACACTTTTTTAGTAAGTAACAAACGTTTCCTATAACATCTCGTGAAAATCAGCCCCAAACTCTTTGATAACTATAGCAGGTTTTTCGTATCCGGCCGAGACCGAAACCGAGAATTAAATAAATTTCGGCCGAGACCAAGAACCGAGACCGAGAATGTATAAAACCGTGAAAAACATATGAAAACGCGCGCATAGAAAAACATAATTCATATGTATGTAAAGAGTGTAATATTAAATTTTAATATTAAAAATTAAACAGAATGTTGTAGTGCAAACAAAGCAATTTTTCAGTGTTTTCACCCTTCAAAGAGTGTCGCCTCTCATCTTCTAACTGACCAGCTCTGCTAAAGAGCTGTTCACTTGCTACACTAGTAGGCGTCACTGATAAAAACATTTTGCTGCAAGCCTAAGTACTTTATAAGGTGACGAATTCCAGTACTCAAAAATATTTGCATTTCTTTGCAGTATTGACTTTCTAAGAAGAGCAAGGGTTATTTCGATCACGAACTGTTTTCGTCACTGGTTATTGGCTCATCTTCAAATTCTATGGAATCAGCTGCCCATAAATTTTGTAGACGATCCCTAGAGGAACGACCTCTACCAATACGTTTAATGAATGAAACGTATTTTATATAAAATTTAATAAGTTAAATAACATATCGCGAGTAGGTTGGCTAAAAAATTTCTGGCCAGACTATGATTAATTTAAAATTAAAAATGTCTTTTTTCCACAATTGTACCCATACGTTTAACGAATATACTAATCGAAAGTTTGAAGCCGATAGAATATAAAAACGTTGGGTTGTCTATTTTGAAGAGAAAACTTCTTTAGGCGCGTTGGGCATTTTTGAGATAGGAAAAAACAATTGAACTTGCGATACTGTTACCGTTACTGTTACCGACACCTCATTAAAAGTATTTCCTGCATAATAAAATTGTTCAAGTTTTCACTCCTGTTGGCACTCCCGGAGTGCCACTGTTTTTTCCTGACATAACTATGGGTTGGCAGGTATAAACAGGTAAGTCGATACTAGTAATTTACACTCATCAGTAAGTCTTATATCAAAATAATATATATTATATAATTGCCCTATTTCATGGCAAACACGATGATATAGGGTTGTCTGCGAAAAATCTGGTTTGAATGACGGCCAGCTTTGAAAAGTGAAATTTAAAAATATTTGTTGTATAACTCCTTTACTGTAAATATTCTTCTAAATAAAAATATGATAGCGATGTATACTTAACTTCTTTTTTTTGTGTTCTATCAAGAAAGCAAATAAAAATAAATAAAGCAAACAACACTTTTTTTTAAATAAAACCATAAAACATACTAAAGTTTTGTGCTAAAATTATTTTTTTTTTAAATTTTACTTAAAAAAATAAATAAAAAGCGATGTATATAGATCTGGGAATCTTCGTTTTCTCCGTTTTTTCACCCGAGCAGAGCTCGGTCGCCCAAAGTTTAGAACAAGATGACCTTAGAATTATGACATGGCAGCATGGAATTAGTATGAACTATCCTGTACTATTAAATGAGCATTCTCTATTTTCACCAAAGAAGAGCTCAGTCGCCCAGGTACTTTAATTAATTAGTGATCTATAAATATATATATATATATTTTTTTTTTTTTTTTTTAGTATACTGTTTGGCGGATTCGAGTCAGGTACGAAAAAAAACATCTTCGAACTAATAGATTAAAACTTATGTTCGACCTCAACTGGGATCTATCACAAATATTTGTTATAAAATATTATGATAAGATTTTTATTTTTCCTTTACAAGTTTGTTGAAAATCGTCTTTTGATACGCGTGAGCATTTTTTTCATTGCCCCTTGGCCTAATTTAGCCCAACCTAAAATGCAATCTCGCCTTGAGTGCAATGACTAAAGTTGCCACACTTACATCAGAATGGCTGACCGCTTATCTGACTCCGTACGCGGTGCAGGAGTGGTGACAGTTGTCACAAGTTGACGAATCACTGAGCTCTCGCATAACGACACCACACCCCTCTCGCACCGCACATCTACCTCAGGAACGGACTCAGTTAAGCGGTCAGCCTATACATCTTACGAGTATTAGCTGCGCCGTAGAACTTAGTCTCAACGTAATGTAAAACCGTTATCCTTTTCCAAACCCGTTATTTTATCTGAGTGGTAAAAATTAAGAAAAAGTAAAGTCCTTCCTGAGTATACAGAGATAAAAGCATTGATTTCGTGAGAACTGGTTTGGGATGCAATGTCAATAACGTTACGTTTGGGGTTAACGTAACGGTTTTGTGATATAATATAATCGTAAACATCGCAGCATTCCTGCATTACATACCCACCGTTATGTTATGAAGGTTAGAGTATTCTTTATTCTTTATCCATGATAAAGGCAGGAAAGATTAAGAAAGGGGTGATAGAAAAATATATAGTGTTATAAAATTTTGTTCCCGTATATCAGATTGTACCTACGAGCATGGGGTCTCAACTCGAACAAATTATAATTAGTGTTGAAAAAATAATCATAGATGGCAGCATAGGGAACAATTATACATTAACAATCACTAAAAACGAATAAACGGCAGAATTTGGCTGAAGTAAGATTAGTAAAAATCAAAACTTCCTTGTTTAATGCTGATTTATCCATTTAAACTCGTAAATCACGTATTTCCAACAAAAACGATAAGTGAAACCTTTTACTTGAATTCGAACCCATAGAATGATAAAGTTCTGAGTTGATGAGCTCTTTGCAATAGATGGCGTTTTACTCAATTTGTCATGACATACTTACCTTTCTAAAAATTCTATAAAAAAACTGGCCAAGTGCGAGTCGGACTCGCGCACTAAGGGTTCCGTACCATTATTATCTATAAAAACGAGCAAAAAAAAATCACTTTGTTGTATGGGAGCTCCCATAAATATTTATTTTATTCTGTTTTTTAGTATTTGTTGTTATAGCGGCAACAGAAATACATCATCTGTGAAAATTTAAACTGTCTAACTATCACGGTTCATGAGATAGAGTCTGGTGACAGACGGACAGACAGACGGACAGTGGAATCTTAGTAATACGGTCCCGGTTTACCCTTTGGGTACGGAACCCTAAAAAGGATTTGTACGAAACGTTTTAAAAGTACATAGGTAGCTAATGGTGACGATTTTTATTAAGAGTCAAGTGTCCTCCCCCACCCTGCCAGCTAAATGGTTGGTTTATGTGAAAAAAGATCACAGGAGGAGTATTTATAACGAAATTAAAAGGAAAACTATCACAGCTAAGTAGGATCTATAAGTTAACGAGTAATAAATCAACCAACTTAAAGCGGTTGCAAAAACATGTTCTTCCGTATGTTCTCCCGTATACATTCCGTATGGGAGAACATGTTTTTCAACTACAAAGTTAAGTTTGTTCTTGGGATAAATTCATCCTAACTACGGAACCCTTCATTATGCGTGGTCCAACACGTACTTGGCCGGTTTTATTTGATATTTTTAAAAACATTAAGCCGTCCTTCGCACGGATGTAATTAAATGGCGTCGGGATTTTATCGCGCACTGGATTTTCAACTCTCGGTGTTAAGCCGAGCGTTGAGAATCCAACGCGCTGGGACGTACTCTCGTCCCAGCGCGTTGAAAAAACACCCTTGAATTTGAAAATCAAGTGCACGAAAAAGTCGTCGCAATTGTATTACATCCGTGCGAACTTGGGCTTACTGTCAAAATTATTTCGGATGAAGAACGCGTGATTTCAGTTTTAGGGTTTTAGCAATAGTAGATTTGGTAACGAGGAGATGAAAATCTAGATTTAAGCATTGAAATACAAAAAAATACATAAAGAGGCATTCGCTGCCGCGTGAAAATTGCTAGCTCACTCACAAAAATGAAACTATTCCGTCAACTCGAGATATTTTTGTTGTATTGTTAATATACTTGTCCTTGAACGTACCGTGCGATGTGCGATGTAAAGAATCTATCTTAATGCCATAAGTATCTAAGTCGACTTCTAGATGGCGTTATAAAACTACAGTCTCTGGCAATTTGTGAGTCGCTGATGCTGCCATCTGTTGAAACAATGGAGGAAGGAAAATAGCCAGCTCAATAGCCAGACTTAGGGAGGTATCATTTCTTTGTATGGGATTGGGTATCTGTACTAGTATATTATCTGTGCTACGAGTAAGGGCGTTTGTCCACCGCACCGTGAACAGGACTTCAACGAGAACGTCATGACGATGCGTGACGCCGAAGTAGCGACAATATATTTACTATGGCTGCGTATTCTCGTTTCTATTTTAGGTCCCGTTCAAGGTGCGGTGGACAAACGGTCTAATAAAGCGTCTACTTTGTAACTCATTCTGCTGCTTGTACATTTGAATGTATCTGAGTAAGTAGGTCTATAGGTTTGTTTGCCGGCCAAAAACGGTAAATTCGCTACTAGCTCACAAGTGTTTTAGTAAGTAAGTATTGCCAATAGCGTGGCATTTATAACAGTATGTATCTGTAATGTAAACGTACACATACTACTGATAACCGCAGGTTCATTTGTCACTAAAACTTACAATTATGTGTTGGAAAGAAACTGTGAAATATTTACAAAATCTATCTAAACTAATATTCTAACTAATGAAGAGAAAAGATTTGATTTTTTTGTATGTTTTTTTGTTACGCTTTCACGCAAAAATGGCTAAACGGATTTGGGTAAAATGTGGCACATGGGTAGACTGTAACCTGGGTTATGACATAAGATACTTTTATCCCGATATTCCTATTGGATCGAGACGTATGCGGGTGAAACCACGAGGCGCAGCTAGTACTATATAATATTATTTAGGAAGAGAAAACAAGAAATTTATTTTAAATAATAATAAAATATTATTTTTAATTTCGGAGATAGGGTGAATCAAATTAGTAGTAATTAGCAATATTGTCCGAAACTTAATGGGGTAAATATCGAAGTGTGAATCTGTGAATCGAATCATCATCATCATTTCAGCCGAAAGACGTCCACTGCCGGACATAGGCTAAGCACCGACACGTCAACCGGTTCTGTGCTTCTCGCATCCAGCGGATTTCCGTGGCCTTCACCAGGTCATGGGTTCACCTTTGTAATGTTGCATGTTTTTACTTACGGTTTGGTTGTTAAAATGTTGGTCTTTTATCATACGTTCTCTCTAGATAAATGCATGACCATTGCCGGTGTGTTAAATATTCCTGAGGCTCTGTATTTCATTGATTAATATTTTCTGTAGTTTTTCTTGTTGTGACACTTACCTATGTCAAATGTTAAACTGTCAGTTTCTTTTTATTTTTCTGTTTGGCTTAGTCTATGATGTTACTTTTTGGTTTATATAGTTTCAATTATTTTTATTGATATCGCTAAAACATTGTATTAATTATAATTTATTTTTATATTATGATTGTACAAAATAACTACAAATTAACTATTGTTCTAAATTTCATTTATGAAATTTACGCACTCCAAGGAGGTCCGATTATATTTGAAGAAACCACTGTTTGAAAATGGAAAAGAATATTGATTTTGGAAACGAGCTGAAGGGTATAAAAGCAGAGGCCGTCAGAAGCAACGGGCGATTCTATCTCGGATTCTATCTCGGATTCTATCTCGGATTCTATCTCGGATTCTATCTCGGATTCTATCTCGGATTCTATCTCTCATTCTATCTCCGATTCTATCTCCGACTTTACTATAATAAAAGGGTCTGACTCTCTTACAGTCCATCTTGGCCTGCCCTGGCCAATCCGGGGCTCATCCACTCCCTGCCGGAGCCAACTCTTCCTTCCCTCGGAGTCATCGACCCGCCGAGGCCACCACCAGCCGTCAATCACTCCCTGCCGGAGCCTCCATCTCCTGAGGACCACCTCCCGCTGCAGGCCTCCTCTGAGGCCTAACCTCCTAAGCGTGTAGTGCCGATCAGTAGTGTTAAACTGTGTTTTTGTACTCCCTTGTATTTTTAATTATATTAATATTCAATTATATTATTATTTTCCCTTACATTTTTCCCTCCTGGGAAAATGTACCGTTACACCTTGTGGGGGAGCCCTTCCAGCGCTACGTCTTCCGGTACGTGGTCGGCACTCCAGAACCCTTCGGCCCCATCGGCCATCTGTTCTGCGAGCAATGTGCCCTGCCCACTGCCACTTAAGTTCGGCAATACTTCGGGCTATGTCGGTTACCTTGGTCACAGATAATATACTCCTTGGTTATATTACTGTGAATCGAATGAATTCTATTATTTTGTAAATTTTGACGTTCAAACGTGCTATACATGGACCTATTTGAAATAAATGATTTGACTTTGAATGTATGGAAAGATTTACCTACCTACTGTGTTTAATTGGTTCATTGGTTTATCAGGTTGTAAGACACAAACAAACAGATACCTACTGTTTAATATTCATAGTACTCACCTACTTAGAATTATTGCTCACGCTAGTGATTTATACACTGAATCACGATAAGTTTTTTCTTTATTAATTACTGATAGGTACCCGTTTATGATTGAAGTTTCGATAACGTGAAAGGTATCATGATGACAGTTGAAAGTATTAATGGTTAATAAGTCGTGTCATGGGGTCTCAACTCGAACAAATTATAATTAGTGTTGAAAAAATAATCATAGATGGCAGCATAGGGAACAATTATAAATTAACAATCACTAAAAACGAATAAACGGCAGAATTTGGCTGAAGTAAGATTAGTAAAAATCAAAACTTCCTTGTTTAAAGCTGATTTATCCATTTAAACTCGTAAATCACGTATTTCCAACAAAAACGATAAGTGAAACCTTTTACTTGAATTCGAACCCATAGAATGATAAAGTTCTGAGTTGATGAGCTCTTTGCAATAGATGGCGTTTTACTCAATTTGTCATGACATACTTACCTTTCTAAAAATTCTATAAAAAAACTGGCCAAGTGCGAGTCGGACTCGCGCACTAAGGGTTCCGTACCATTATTATCTATAAAAACGAGCAAAAAAAAATCACTTTGTTGTATGGGAGCTCCCATAAATATTTATTTTATTCTGTTTTTTAGTATTTGTTGTTATAGCGGCAACAGAAATACATCATCTGTGAAAATTTAAACTGTCTAACTATCACGGTTCATGAGATAGAGTCTGGTGACAGACGGACAGACAGACGGACAGTGGAATCTTAGTAATACGGTCCCGGTTTACCCTTTGGGTACGGAACCCTAAAAAGGATTTGTACGAAACGTTTTAAAAGTACATAGGTAGCTAATGGTGACGATTTTTATTAGAGTCAAGTGTCCTCCCCCACCCTGCCAGCTAAATGGTTGGTTTATGTGAAAAAAGATCACAGGAGGAGTATTTATAACGAAATTAAAAGGAAAACTATCACAGCTAAGTAGGATCTATAAGTTAACGAGTAATAAATCAACCAACTTAAAGCGGTTGCAAAAACATGTTCTTCCGTATGTTCTCCCGTATACATTCCGTATGGGAGAACATGTTTTTCAACTACAAAGTTAAGTTTGTTCTTGGGATAAATTCATCCTAACTACGGAACCCTTCATTATGCGTGGTCCAACACGTACTTGGCCGGTTTTATTTGATATTTTTAAAAACATTAAGCCGTCCTTCGCACGGATGTAATTAAATGGCGTCGGGATTTTATCGCGCACTGGATTTTCAACTCTCGGTGTTAAGCCGAGCGTTGAGAATCCAACGCGCTGGGACGTACTCTCGTCCCAGCGCGTTGAAAAAACACCCTTGAATTTGAAAATCAAGTGCACGAAAAAGTCGTCGCAATTGTATTACATCCGTGCGAACTTGGGCTTACTGTCAAAATTATTTCGGATGAAGAACGCGTGATTTCAGTTTTAGGGTTTTAGCAATAGTAGATTTGGTAACGAGGAGATGAAAATCTAGATTTAAGCATTGAAATACAAAAAAATACATAAAGAGGCATTCGCTGCCGCGTGAAAATTGCTAGCTCACTCACAAAAATGAAACTATTCCGTCAACTCGAGATATTTTTGTTGTATTGTTAATATACTTGTCCTTGAACGTACCGTGCGATGTGCGATGTAAAGAATCTATCTTAATGCCATAAGTATCTAAGTCGACTTCTAGATGGCGTTATAAAACTACAGTCTCTGGCAATTTGTGAGTCGTTGATGCTGCCATCTGTTGAAACAATGGAGGAAGGAAAATAGCCAGCTCAATAGCCAGACTTAGGGAGGTATCATTTCTTTGTATGGGATTGGGTATCTGTACTAGTATATTATCTGTGGTCGTGTATAAGTTACCTACTATACTGTTAAGTAGATCAAGTAATCTTATTTTTAAGAATAATATTTCTCCGCTTGAACCTTCTCTAAGTGACCAATATGTTCATATTTTGTTAAGATGTCCCAATTTCAGCATACAATTGTACCCATATAAGTTTAAAGGATATAGAACGCGTGTTTACAAATTCTTCTTCATCCCAACACTTGTATTGGGCTGTGCTAAAGAAGCTTTTGAGCGTACAAATTGTAAATACGAGGTACGTATGCTTCTTTAACACATCACATGTGCTGTGTTGAGGCGAAGAAGGAAATGCGTTCCGGGTGTACGTAGATGAGGTTAAAAATTAATGCTTTTTCATGCCAGCACTTGAACGGGGGTTCTGCTAAAGAAACTTTTGGGGAGATCAATTGTATATAAGAGCGATGTAGAAGCGCTTCTATAACACAACACATGAGTTGTACGTTATTGGTTTCCAAATCTTTTTTTGAGTGGTCTTTAATAACTGATAGGAAGGTGACACTATCTACCTTATTTACATTACATGTGTATATTAATTGTATGTAGGTATATTGCTAAAAACAAAATAAACATTTTGATGTAGTTTAAACATTAACTAATTTATAAGTAGTAAAATATTGATGTTACGAACTCTTTGATATCTAACTCTTTAGTGTTGTCCTTGCGACAAAAAGCTGGCCACTAGGGCTGGCCAAATGATCCGAAATCATTGAGATAGTAAAAACACGGAGGCGCCGCGATATTCTATATATAAGTTTGCTTATACAAATATGGGTGAAAAACGAACTAGAATGTGAAATATCGTGTTATTTCACTCTTTCTAATGTGGTAATCGTATTTGATAAAAGAGACAACAATATTTCAGTTGTTCCTGATAATGGCAACATTTTGTTGAGACGTAGTAACAGTTGTAGGTAAGTGCCATATTCGCCATATTATGCGACAAGTTCATGGTAGTTCTGCTGTCAAGTGGTTGTTTACTTTTTGTTTTATTGAGATTTGTGAGAAAATTACGTGGAGTTTTCCTTTAAAACTACATATATACGTTGGAAAACACCAATTCAAGATGCCTGTGTGTTGTATTGTGAAGTGTGGTGCAAGAAAGAAGGAAAATCAACCTCAATTATCTTTGCACAGGTTAGTAGCCGGTTTTCATGCAATACTACATAAAGTGATAAACTTTCGATGAAAAAATTGCTAGGCGATCATTAAATACGGCTTAAATTTTAATATATGAGTTTATTTCCGTCCAACAGACCTTTTTATTATTTCATAATTTCATTCGTTTGTTTACAATGATATGTCATGGTGGAATAGTGTTGTACCGTTGCCGTAATAGTTTCTGATACTAGTTCCTTCGCTGCGCTGAAATGATATTGCTAAGTCCGGCCCGTGGTTTACAGCAAACTGTACTCTTTGGTTCATAGCACCGAGAGACCGTTCCGCAGAGTTTTATGTAGTGTATACGATTTATTTGTTGAAGTTTTTAAGATGAATAATACTGTAGAACATACATTTTATGTAACTTTTATGTTTCCGCGGCGCACGCTAATAAAGTTCCCAGTCCGCATGATTTTATCCGACATCTTCAACAATAATAGTCAAATTTCAGCCAATTTACACAAAACCTTAATGAATTATACACTAAAACCTTCCGCATGAATCACTCCGTCCATTAGTGAAAATTGATTGAAAATCCGTTTAGTAGTTTTTGAGTTTTTCGCGTTCAGACAGATAGAAAAACAGACAGACGCGACGGTGGACTTTGTTTTATAATATGTAAGGATGCGTATTATTCCGAATGTTCATTTATGATAAAATTGTTAAAAATTTAATTCACTAATGCCCGTTTTCACCGACAGCTAAGTGACACTTAAATGAATACCTAAATAAAACTGCATTGTTGGATTTTCAACTCTCAGCGCTGAGTCTACCGTTGAAAATCCAACAGTGAACTTTTATTAGGGATTCATTTAAGTGTCACTTAGTGAAGGTGAAAACAGTCATAAGACTTGCATGCTCACTCGATACTAAATATTTGGCTTTGTTTAAAAGTTCACTTGCCAAACATTAGGTTTGCGTTACAAATATTTGTGAAAACTTTATTTGCTAAGTAATAATTCTATAAATGAAATTATAATTATGCGGAAAATTGTTTGGGAAGTGATAAATTGTCAATACTCGTTTTTTTCTGTTACAACGGACTATTAGCTAATATTTCTTTTAATATGATTCAACCGTGATATCTAGTAAGATTCGTAATACTATTACGTACTAGTATCGATACTCGAAATAGTAACACTATGTTCCCTGAATGACACAACCCTAGCATTGGCAGCCATTTTATGAGACATTTTGAGTTGTAGGTATGCACCTTTTTTTTGTAGGTATTTCCAGTCCATACTTATTATTATGTCTATGTCCGAAATCCATTGCACGACGATAAGCAAACTTCAAAACGACAATTTGTTCGAATTCCTTTGTCCATGGAGTGTATTATCTATGGTCCAGGGTTTAACGTTCATATCGTATCGGCGCCAGACGCGCTTCTGATGTCTTTTTGGGTTCACTGCACTTGATAGGTTCCATCGTACTAGGTAGGTATATGTGCAATCGATGTTGGATTCTCATAGGGTTCTCCCGTCAATATATGAACATAGATGAATATATAGATCAGTGGGCGTGGTGCTTTTTACCGGTGAGTGCGATTTTTTTTTAATGACTGTCGTCGCATTATGGTATGCAGAAAAAACGGCGCGAGAATTTCATGACGTCGACCGAATCAGTGATCTCAACAAAATGATTTGGGGTAGGATTAGTTTACACAGAAAACTAAGCATAAAAATAAATGAGGGTGCCTTAACTGCTTAGCTTTAAATTGACGAAGACAAAGATATTTATTCTTAGGAAACGGTACAAGGTTGGTATTATCGGTAGGTAAGGTATGTTCAGGAAGCATTTTGCCGCTAATACTGCCGTGCTAATTGGAAACGCACTAAGGAAGGATTTTTGTAAAATTAAGTTACTTATAGATTCGGAATCCTTGTAAAGAGCGAAGCTTTAAGCGTCATTTACTCGAAATTACGAATAACCTTTTTACTGCAATTCTAATGAGCGCGGCAGAATAGCGAATCTCGTTTTCACAGCTCTTTCGTCCTGATGCAAGACACACCGCTCAAGCGACCCAGTCTGTACAGGAAAAAAATTACATTCAAGTGTTGCTGTAGCGGGCCGCAAAAAGCTGGACTTAAATCTAAGAAAATGAAGTTGTTTATTATGTAAATAGGATATTGGAATCACTTCTACACGTCATATTAAAAAAAGATAAAAATAAGCTAGATGAGTTCGGCGTTTCCTATCTAATTACTCTGAGAAGAAAGGCCGAAACAAATTCAGAGGTCGCAGTCTCTTTTAAAATCCAGACATAATCTTGGTCAGGCCATATAAGGACCATGTAGATTAGTGTCTGAGATGGTCTTTTGAGGAAAGAACTACACAGATTTGAGTGGACCTGTCCAGTCAGTGCAAACATTTGTCAGTAATCGTGGAGCTCAACTCAGAACTTTAGGAGCTTGATTCGACGAACAATACCAAAGAAAGGACATTTAGGTAGGCCGCATAAACTACTAAAGCTATCAGACCATCATTAAATCCAACAGAGAAATAATAATATCCACATAGTCCTCACATTCACAATAATTAAAATAATAATTAAATACATATGAGGATCAATTGATTCGAATGGTTAGAGAGAGAGCAAAAGGTCTACAACTAGCAGCGACTTATTGACGCGATTTGAAATGTACCAGGGAAGTGATTCTAGCTGAAAAAGTCTGGAATTTGATCGAGAGCATGCATTCGAGTACCCTAATTGCGTAACTTATTTTCGTAAACGATTATGACTAATCTGTTTCATTTTGACAGTTTAATAACATTCATTGCGTTATTTACGTTGTTGAACAGATTTTTTTTTCCAACTTATGAAGCAATGGCAGTAATCGCAGCAATCTGTTTCAAATCGAAGCAAAATTGTGAAAAACAAGTAAAAAGTTAATAATTTTTTAGTTTTCGGTGACATTCCGTTGATTAAGTTTTTAACCTAAATTGTAAATTTTGTAGAAAAGGTAAATAAACATGTTTATTGACTATCAATTCAAACAGTTACTGGCCACTGGCCTAAACGGGAAACAGCAACACAGTTTTATTTTTATGTAAATTAAAAAATGTATTAATTTTATTATATTCACAAGCCATGGCATGGTCATCAGTAAAAATTACAAAATTTTATCCCTTATGTTACTACTCCTTTGGGGGATTAATATTCAAAAATCCTACCATAGCGCTCAGTTATGTTTATGGAACTCTTGTGCAAAATTGTATGCTTCTATAGCCTAGACCTAGCGGTTTAGGCTTTGCATTGTCTGTTAGTGAATAAATTAATTTAAGATTTTATTATTTTATTTTAAACTTCATTGTAAGGAATGATGGACTTTTGATGATGAATATGTACCTATTTTTTTATAATTTGATTGTGTCATACGTCATTACGATTTGTCAAGCATCAAGGAAGTCAAGTAAGTCAAGCATGTCAAAGAAGTCAAGGATGTAGGTACAAATGTAATAATGTATTATTTTATGAAATTAAATACAAACCTTTTGCATACTAGGAATTCGAATCAACTCTGTATATTTTTTGATAAACTAACTACTTTCAACTCAGCAAATTATGTCTACGTTTGGCCAAAGCACCCTAGCATAATGAGCCCTAATTTTCCCAATGCTGGAGCTAATTCATAGAGATATGCATTCTAGAAATCAACATTGTTAAAAATCAAACTTTAACTTTGAAACTGCTTTAGGTTGAGTAAAATCAGACCAAGCATTTCTCAAATCACGAGGTTGCTTGATTGAGAACGCTTTTCCTTCTTCTCCTCGAAACAGCTCATGTATTGTTTTAAAGAAGCATAATTAGTTATATCGTATTTACAATTTTTCTGCCCAAAAGATTTTTTAGCACAATCCTGTACAAATGCTGAGATGAAGAAGCATTTATAAATAAGCATACCATAACATAGGATAAAGCAATGCTTCCATTTAAGAGAAATATTTCCGATATTGTTAACATTAAAGCGCTGACTTATACCCAGGTATACAAATGATGCAAAAATTTAAAAAAAAACAGGCAAGTGGGAGTTATCGAATAGCTAATTTAATACCAGCTAATTTAATTTAGTACTGTTTACAACAGTAAGCAGCCGCAGTAGCAGGCTGGGCAGCTTTGTTCACTTGCCAACCAGTGATTACGCAGGCTATCATTTAGCCTAAAATAAACTAAATCGTACACAATACAAACATAATTTTTATTGACACGGAATATTACAATACATTTAAGGCTCTTTGCCAGTCGCGCCTGTTTGAAACACCCTTTATTTTCAATTTAAATGTCACTGATATTTTAAATAAAGTGATTATTTATAGCTTTATTTATTGCTTTTTTGCGGCAATCTTCTTCATAAGTTCGTTGTACAATGGCTTTTGTTTGTCCTGTATCTGCTTTAAAACGAACTCGTATTTTGTCTTCTGTGTAGGAGAGCACTCTGCACATTGATTTATTATTAGCTTCATTGATAGTTCTGAAATGATTGAAAACAAATAGGTGTAAGTAATATTTGCATTAAATTATGTTCAAACTAAATTGGTCTATTATGGGTCTTTGAAACCGATAAGGCTAAGTTCATATGATCGCGTGGTACTGCGCCGAACTACTAACTGCACAGTACAAGATCAAACTAAATAGTGTTTATTGTCTACATTAACGCGCTCTACCGCGCGACACATCATATGACGTCATATGATCTTAGCCTAAAGCTACCTGTCAATTGTCAACAGTAACAGGTCCTGCAATTGATAGTAGGGAATATTAATATTATTGACTCACCTGCCACCTGTTTGTAGTCACCGCATTCCCCTTTCTCCAGCATACAGTTCAAAAGTGTCTTTGTCTGTTCATCATTGGCTAACAAAGAATCGTAGTCGAAAGCTTGAAGCATGTCCAACTCTGCCGGGGATAATGCAGCTGCAGCCGCGAAGGCTACTATCGCTGATAACACCAAAAGTACTTTCATCTTCAGACTTTATAGGATCTGGAAATAAATGATCGAATTAAGGTGGATCCGCTTTGTAGCCTGCGAAATTCACTTTTCTTACTTTTTTTTTAAAGTCTGTGTTAGGTTGTATCTTGATCAAAATATGATTCGCAACTATAACAGATATTTATTTATTCAATTATAATCATTAAAAAAAAAAACAAATAAAAACAAAAACAAAAAAAAACAAATGTAACTAAGAGAGATATAGTTAGTTACATTTGTTATTTTATTTTATTTATTTAACAGTTTTTGTATATACAAATAGACAAGGAGAAAGGAACAGAAAAATACGTTCAAAGGTGATGCTTATTTCTAAAGAAATCTCTTCCAGCATACCTGCGATAGGAAAGTAGTTAAAGAGATGTAGACAACGTGTGTAAAAGTAGAAGAGAAAACAGAATACATAAAATAAAAAAACTTAACTATTCACTAATTTAAATTTACACATACAATATGAGAATATACTTAATACATATCACTAAAAAAGATATAAATACTTAATTATAATGTAGAATAAAATAATAAATACATAATAAGCAACTATGACGAAGTAAAAAGATCTTGTTCTTTCACTCTTCTTTTAAAAACTGCAACAGTTTGCTAGTACCTAATGTCAGGCGGAAGTGAATTCCATAACCGAACCGCGTGCGCACTGAAGGAGTAGGAGTAGAAGTCGGTTGAGTGGGGAGGGGATTTAAGGAGATTTCTAAGATGCGACCTGCAAAGTGCATCAGAAGGACGGGCGTAGGAAAAACGCTCCCGCAGATAGGATGGCGTTTTAGGGTTATTCATGTTGTTTTGGAGCAAATCTATCTTAGAGAGATGTATTAATGATTCTTATGATTATAATTCTGTAAATATATATCTGTTATAGTCGCAAATTATATTTTGATCACGATACAACTTGACACTGACCTGCAAATTGCAAAAAAATTAAGAAAACTGGAATTTCGCGAGTTAAAACTGCGGATCCACGTTAAAGGTCAAAAAATTGAAGACGAGATACACTGTTGTTTGTAAGTAAAATTGGAGTACGCGAATTCCGATCGCGTGGTAACTTATAACAAAAAATTGCAATATTTTATTATTTTGTCTTTAATTACGCTGCGTCTTTATGCTCAAACTTGTGGGTGCAAATCCGGGCAAGCCGCAATGTGACCTTTTTAATTTTTATGTCAGTAGTTACCTACTTTCTGAATTTATCGTCGGTGAAGGAAAACATCGTGAGGAAACCTGACTTATAAATAATATAAGTCTGAAATTGCCATTCACCTTGAGCAAGCGTGGTGAGCAATGCTCATGCCTTCAATGGATTTAGTCAATGCTATCCATTTTTTGAACGGTTTACAAGTAACTTTGAGATAATTTTTTATAGAGACAATTTTATGGAATCGTGTTTTCGATGACGTTAGTTGTACCTACTAAGAAGTAGTCCTGAACTTAAGTTCAACTATTTATTTATTACATGTATCAAACTTTTTTTTCGTAGGACAGATGGTGTTGCCGTCTATAGATTTTTAAATTCTATCGGTTTTTTAACTATGCAAACTTAGCGCGGCCAGACTCTATGGTGGTTCACTTTATAACACTTGTTTCTTTGAATATCTATGTCTGAACTAGATTTATAAAATATCTGTATTTCGTACATTCTGCGCTCTTTCACTATTGTACGCGACCTCAGTACTCCTCAACTTTACCATTTATTTATTACAAAGTAAATGCTGCAGTACTATTGATACAATAGCCAATGCATGCTACAAAAATGGCCTAAAGTTACTAGTTATATATGTGTCTGAACTAGATTTATAGATTTATAAAATATCTCTTTCTCTATTTTGGACATCAGCCCTCTTCTCCTGTTGTAGGCGACACTTAGCAAGCTAAGGAGTGCTCCTCAACTTTACCATTTATTTATTACAAAGTAAATTCTGCAGCACTATGGATACAACCGCCAATCATGATACACATGCCTAAAGTTTTACTACCTTAATTTTTTTCTGAATTTTATCGTGTAGGTAGTTAAAAGTAAGAGATGGAGGTTTTAGCCATTTGGCCACGAAAAATAAATTCCACAAATGGTTCTTGAAGAATTCAGGAGTTTTTTATTTACACGAGTATATTAGATACAACAACATAGTTTTTTTTTTATAATACCTATGTTGTAGGGATAATTGGAAAAAAAAAACAATAAAATTATAAAACTTTTCATTGTACACACGGCTACACAACAAGCTATATAAATCCAGTATAAGCTGACCTCGCATTGTACGGAAATCCTATACAATGCAAGATCAGCATAAACTGGAAATGTATAGCTTGACGTGTAGCCGTGTGTACCAACACACTAGGATAATCTTGAAACTGCAAATCAGCCAGATCGAATGAACTGACTTTTGAAAGGCAACTGAATCAGACTGGACGAAGAAAACACAAAACTAAAGTCAGTGACACAATTTGGGAGACGCCAATTCCATCAGTGAATTGCGATCGACTTACTTAAACGGAAAACTACAATGAACTAACACTGATACTGCTATTAAAAAATATAATAAATAAAGTGTATATTAAGTTAGAAAAACAATGATCACGTATTAGCTTAGCTTTACCTTTGAAACTATGATGAATACTGATGAAGAACACAACAGTTCCTTGATTATGTTCATCATTTTATAGTTGCGCATAAGATTGAAATATACCTATTATAGGCTTTCATAAGATGAGGAAAATTCCGAGATAGGTACTTTAGTGACACGATATCAATTAAATTCATTAGGAAAAATTATAAGGTCACTAGCTTTGCCCATGGATTCACCTGCGTGAAGTTCGGAAATTATCCCTCGGGAACGTCAACATAAATACTACCGGAATAAAAAAAGCATTATAAATCCTAAACCAGGTCAAGGTCTATCCGTGTGCAAAATTTCATCCAAATCGGTTCAGCCTTTGAGGTCTAAAAAATTAATAGACAGACAGATAGAGTTACTTTAGCATTTTAAATTATTACTATGGATTTTTTGTACCCATCTACTTATTATTAGTATGTATTAGTTCCCAGTTGTATACAACTCGGTGATGAAACTCTTATCTACTTCAAAGACAATATACAAACCCTCCTTTTTGCTTCACCGTAGTCGGGTAAAAACAAGACAGAACTCACCATCAGACACAATCCTGCTGCCAAATTGCTTTGCTGTATTGGTATTTGATAGATCGGGTATATGAGGCACATGTTGCATATCTATTATATTTTCTATAAAACTATAAAATTTCAGATTATTTAGAAGATAAAAAAGCTTGTGATAAAACCATAAAACTTGACATTTTAATTATTATGTAAACTCATCAAATATACCAGTTTCATATACACATTGACATTGTTGAAAATAATATTCAAAGTGACATGATTACTTTGTAAAGTCATATTATTTTAATTAATGATTGTGAATGTGACGACTATGTGGATATCATTATTATTTTTATTTCTCAGCTAGTTTTAATGATGGTCTGGCAGTTTGAGTAGTTTATGCGGCCTACCCAAACGTCCTTTCTTTGGTATTGTTCGTTGAGTTGAGCTCCTTAAGTTCTGAGTTGAGCTCCACGATTACTGACAAATGCTTGCACTAACTGGACAGGTCCACTCAAATCTGTGTGGTTCTTTCCTCAAAAGACCATCTCAGATACTAATCTACATGGTCTTCATATGGCCTGACCAAGATTATGTCTGGACTAGACCTCTGAGTTTGTTTCGGCAAAAAGTACCAAAGACCATTTAAAAGCTTGTTTTTAAAAAGGTTTTTACTTACATTTTATTTTATACTTTTTAGCATTACAATTTGTTTAAATATCTGTTCTATCACCGTCACTTGAAACGTACTTGTAAAGACAAATCCAACGAACTCAAACGCATTTACACAAGTCAAGGTGTGAAGCCAACCAAGTTGCACTAGCCAAGTCATGCTTTACTTCAGAACGGGCTATTATAATTGAATGCGTATACAAAATTTCGTGCCTGTGCTATTGACCACTGAAGAAATCTCTCGTGTGGAGCCAATCCTGGGTTAGCAGCAGGTAATGGCCTATGAATACGTTTATAAAATTTACTGTCTGTGCTGTTGACCGTTGAGGAGTTCCCTCGTCTGAAGCTAGTCCTGGCTGCAGTAGCCAGATCATGCTAGAACTAAGAACGAACTATCATAATTAAATGCGTATATTAAATTTCGTGTCTGTACTCTTGACCACTGAGCAGTTACCTCGTCTGGAGCCAATCTTGGGTGCACCAGCCAGGTCATGGTGGGCTTTAGAACAAACAGACTATCATAATTAAATGCGTATATTAAATTTTGTCTCTATGCTGTTGACCATTAAGGAGTACCCTCGTCTACACCTAATCCTAGGTGTAGCACCTAAATCATGGTGAACTTTAGCACGGGCTATCATAATTGAATGCGTATATAAAATTTAGTGTCTGTGCTATTGACCGCTGAGAAGTTCCCTCTTCTAGAACCAATCCTGGGTGCAGCAGCCATTTTTTTTTGTATGTACTATTGAGGAGTTCCCTCTTCTGGAGCCAACCCCGGGTGCAGCATCCAGGTCATGGTAGACTTTAGAACGGACTGTATTAACTTAATGCGTATATTAAATTTTGTGTCCCTGCTGTTAACCGCGGAGAAGTTCCCTCTTCTGGAATCAATCCTGGGTGCAGCAGCCAGATCATGGTGGAGTTTAAAACGGATTATCAAAATTAAATTCGTATATTAAATTTATTGTATGTACTGTTGACTATTGAGGAGTTCCCTCTTCTGGAGCCAACCCTGGGTGCAGCAGCCAGATCATGGTGAACTTTAGAACGGACTATTGCAATTGAATGCGTATATAAAATTGAATGTCTCAGTTGTTGATCGCTGAGGAGTTTCTTCGTGTGGAGCCTATCTTGCTGTAGCCAGGTTATGGTAGACTTTAGAATGGACTATCATAATTAAATGCGTACATTAAATTCCGTGTCTGTACCGTTGACTGCTGTGGAGTTCTTTCGTCTGGAGTCTATTCTGGGGGTAGAATCCAGGTCATACATCATTAAGAAATGCATTGTCTTCAAAACTGAACCAACAAGTAAAATTTCAATTCCGTAGGGTAAGAGGAAGTCGCTGGTCCTGGCGCAGGGGAGGTCATACCAGACGGCGGCCGACTTAGCGACACGCGGGGTTGCGACAATCGTCGACAGGATCCGGCAGTTGGGACTCGAGGTGGCCTTGCACAAGTCCGAGGTCATGGGTTTTCATGGACCTCGGAATGCGCCACCGTCGGGTTCCCAGGTGGTGGCGGGAGGGGTTCACATCGGCGTCGAGTCGACGATAAAGTATCTAGGACTCGTCCTCGACAGCCGGTGGAATTTCGTCGAACACTTCCGACGTTTGGCTCCCAGACTGGAGCGGGCCGGGGCTGCGTTGAAGCGGCTCCTGCCCAATCTAGGGGAGCCAAACGCCTCCTGCCGGAGGCTCTACGCGGGGGTCGTGCGGTCCATGGCCCTTTACGGAGCGCCGGTGTGGGCGCGTTCACTAAGGCTGCGGCCAGCCCGCCGGTTGAACGCGTCCCAGAGGGTCATGGCCATCCGGCTGGCCCGAGGATACCGCACGGTCTCCTGCGAGGCGGCGTGCCTCCTTGCCGGATTACCGCCATGGGATCTGTAGGCAAAGGTCCTCGCGCACCTGTGGGAGTTGCGCGAGGAGGCGAAACGCCGGGGCTTAACTCCGCTGCCGCGAGAAATCACGGCACAGCAGACAGAGCTCCGGCGGGATCTCATGGCGTTATGGAGAATGCGATTGTCGCAACCCAGCGCTGGGCACGCCACAATTGCGGCGATAAGACCCCTCTTTGAGGAGTGGCTAGAGAGGCGCTACGGCGTCCTCACCTTCCGCCTGACGCAGGTCCTCACCGGACACGGCTGTTTCGGGAGGTTCCTGCACAGGATAAGGCGGGAGGAAACGCCCGGGTGTCATCATTGTGTGGATCGCCCGGAGGACACGGTAGAGCATACAGTGGAGGTCTGCCCAGCTTGGGCGGAGCATCGCCGTGTCCTCGTGGAGGCGATCGGCGGCGGTGATCTCTCGCGTCCGGCCCTGGTTAAGGCCATGGTACGGAGCGAGAGGAAATGGGAGGCCGTCACCTCCTTCTGCGAAGCGGTAATGCTCGCGAAGGAGGAGGCGGAACGCGTGAGGGAGAGGCAAATTTCGCGCCCTCACGCCCCTAACCGCCGCAGGAGGAGACACCCAGGGCGTCGGCTCACTAACTAACTAACACACTAACAAAGCGAGTTAATATAAAGCTTATAAAAAAGCGTTGATTGAGAAGACCGTTAGTTTCTTTATTTGAATAAATGACGGCCTATTTAATGAAAGGGAGGAAATTAAAAGAATTGCTATGCTTTCCGTGTGACAGAACCAGACGTGGTAAATGTGGCCTCATTCACTATGCCCGTCAACAGCTCCAATATAGCAAGCTAAAAATGTACCATCTGCGAAAAATTGCTCTGTTGTAACCGAACCCGTTTCGGTTAATCTGCATTTTGGATAAAGATATTGTAATGTGGCCACTACTGTAATTTGGTCATCAAAAATCATAATTAATTATGTAAATTGTACACATGTGCACAAAAATAAATTGGTCACATGTGTAAGTAAATTTTATTAGCCACAGCTTTTTTATGTTCAGAATCTTTGAAATGTACAGTCAACAAGAAAAGGTAGCCCTGCATTAAATAAATACACATCTTTTTTATATTATTTTATTAATTCTACAAGAAGTCGAACTTTTATAGTAGAGTTTTAAATTTCGAGTTCTTGTATGGACGGCCGTTTTCTGTCGTGTCTCAACTACCCTTTATACCTACTTTATTTTTTGACTAGTCGATTCCACGGGGACACGGCAGTGCCCCGCCCAAGCCGGGCAGACCTCCACCGTATGCCTAACCGTGTCCTCTGGGCGGTCCACACAATGGTAACACCCAGGCGTTTCTTCCCGCCTTATCCGGAACAGGAACCTCCCGAAGCAACCGTGTCGTGTCCGTTGAGAACCTGCGGCGGAATGTGAGGACGCCGTGGCGCCTCTCTAGCCACGCCTCAAAGAGGAGACTTATCGCCGCAATTGTGGCGTGCCTATTTTGACTTAGAAGTTTTATTTTCGTTACAGTTCCAAGAGACCGTAGATCTAAGTTTTTGACATCTATTTCAACTTGATGCCTCTACGTGTTCCTGAGAAAAACGGTCTTTACAGACAACAAAGTTATCCTTTAAGGGGAATCTATGTTTCATTTTGAGGTACGGAACCCTAAAACAGATTTATTATCAGCCTGTTACCCTTTCATGCGTTAACGGTTGAACATATTTAGATGCAAGGCATATGGATAGGCCATGACCTGGGTTAGGACATAGAATACTCTCAATCCAGGTAGCACGTTCATGTGGGATATTTACCGACATCCACGCGAGCGAAGCCGCGGGAAAAATCCAGTCAACATTTTTTTTGGATGAAGCTAAGTACTTTAAATTGAGCAAATTGTGTACGTTGAGCCAAAGCATCACCCCAACAGAATGAGCTATTCATAATCAAATAATATAACGTTCCCAATGTTATCTACGAAATTTGCTATTCTAGAAATCAAACCTATTAAAATAACATTCAAACTACTTTAGGTTGGGTAAAACCAAACCAACATCTTATCCCAAATCATGAGTTCGCTTGATTCGGTTTTTTGAGAACGTATTTCCTTCCACGTTAAAGAAGCATACGTAACTCGTATTTACAATTTGTTTGCCCAAAAGATTCTTTAGCACAACCCCGTTCAAGTGCTGGGATGAAGAAGCATTAATAAACAAGCATATTACTGAATATATCAGCAGATTCTATTGAAGAGAAATATTTTAGTTCGGAAACGTTGTTAAAATGAATGCGCCGTTTTATACTCAATAGCAAGGTCACTATACAAATGATGCAGCAAGTTAAATAACAGACGAGTTACTAAACAACTAATTTAAGGCGGCGATAACCGACTTTTAATGATTTTATACTGAAGATGACGTCTAAACGAGTAGTGTAAATGATTAGGAAATAATAATATAAACATAATCCAAAATATGCCTATATTAAAATATTAAAAAAATGCTCTAATTTAATATATATTTTTTCCAAATCATTTACACTACTCATTTAGATGTCATCTTCAGTATAAAATTATAAAAAGTCGGTTATCGTCGCCTTAAATTAAATTTATCAAGCGTATTTTTCTGAAACTTTCACCATTTTAAATATAATTTAATAATTGATCTTTTAGTATACGTGTTATATTAAAATACTTTTTATTTTTGTAATGCGTCTAATTTGAACAAGCACTCCTTGATGGGCGAGTCCTACTACTGGCTGACGTACGACGCGTTGCGTGAGCTCAGTACAGAACACACAAGCTAATCACTCAAGGTCACTGTCATATATCTGCGTCTTAAGCAGCCGCAGTAGCAGGCTGGGCAGCTTTGTCCACTTGCCAACCAGTGGGATTATGCAGTCTAAAATAAACTGAACTGTACACAATGCAAATATAATTTTTATTCACGCGGAATTTAAGAAAAGGTACATTTATTTTCAATTTATATGTCAATGACATTTTAAAATAGAGTGATTATATATAGCTTTATTCATTTTCGGTGGCAACCTTCTTCATAAGTTCGTTGTAAAAGGGCTCATATCTGTCGTGTATTTTTTTCAAAACTGAGTCGTATTTTTTCTTCTGTGCAGGAGAGCACTCTGCACATTGATTTATCATTAACTTCATTGATAGTTCTGAAACGATTAAAAACAAATAGGCATTAGCATTAGATTCTGTTCGAACTAAATTGGTCACCGTCAACAGTAACTGGTCCTGCAGTTGATAGAGTCTGTCTAATGAAAGCTGAGAGTGTTGTTTCACGTTTTCATAAATTGGCAACACTGCTGCAAATGTCACTTGTTGTCAGTTTTAAAACCTCTTACGAAAATTAGTTTTTGTATATTTTGTCGTATTTCAAGTAAAACTTTTAGAAGCAGTGCAAGAAAGTTGTTCTACACTATGATAAATAATAACAACCGAGTGAAAAGCGAACGCGAGGATGCATTTAACGAAAAAGTACAATTGCTTACATTATTTTCGAAAATTACTTGTAAGCTATTGAATTAGTTTTGATACTAAGTAAACAGAATTTATATTTATTAGACCTGGTTCATTAATATAACAGTTTTAAATGTAGAATCATAATTGAAGGTCAGTGGGTCGTCTTAGAGGAATATAGCGATGAGAAATCCCGTGAAATCAATATGAAAATCTGTTTTATTATTTATGTAATCCAGTTTAACATCCTAGGTTTTCTGCTGTGGAAACCTTCATAGAAGAAAACTTATTATTAATACATAGAATCAGAATAAGTAATCAAAAATTAAAAAAAAATATTTAACATAAATTGTTTGTAATATTAATTTCTATGGGACTTACAACCTTATGATCACTAAGCTTATCCACACAAATTTTTGCTTTCTGCTTTCCTATTAATCTGTAAAAACATAAATAAATATTCTGCATAAAAATATTCAAGTATCAAATCCGTTTTTTCATACTTGATTCGGGGGATACCAAAGTTTTTTGTTTTTATTTGCCGCTCTTTTACATTCAGCTTTCAATAGCAGACTCTAGTAGTTAATATTAATATTATTGACTCACCTGCCACCTGTTTGAAGGTACCACATTCCCCTTTCTCCAGCATACAGTTTAAAACTATCTTTGACAGTTCATCATTCTCTGACAAATAATCGTAGTCGAAAGCTTCAAGCATTTCCAGCTCTGCCGTTGATAATGCATCTGCAGCTGCGAAGGCTACTAGCGCTGATAACACTAAAAGTACTTTCATCTTCAGATTTTATAGGATCTGGAAATAGATTATCGAATTAAGGGTTAAAATCTTATAAATAGGTAAGTACTTAATTGAACACGAGATGACCTGTTGTTAATGAGTAAACTAGCAGTACGCGAGCTCTGATCGCGAGGTCATGATAAAAAAAACCTATAAATAAATAATCGTCGTTGATCTATGAAGTTACGGGTCCAAATCCGGGCAAGCAACTTTGTGATCTCTTTCAATTCATACGTAAATAGATGCCTACTTTTTTAGTTTAAAACAAACAAATACAGTCCTCCAGACCGAATCTCGGCCATGGCGACCAATCTCAGCAGAGCCCAGCCTTCGGCGCGGGAGATATTATAGGGCACAAGACGTGTGTGCACACACACAGGTGCACTCTCTCTTTCCTCACTCTCATAGTCTGATAGGATGGCAATCAGACACAACCGGAGAGAGATTAGGCGCAGGGCAGGGCCGAGGCATGGGGGTATCACACCGCCAACTTCCAAACCCCAGGCGGTGTTATTGGGTTTTTCTAAAATCGGTGAAAGAAAACATCGTGTGGAAATCTAATTTATCTTAACTAATATTATAAATGCGAAAGTGAGTTTGTTTGTTTAATTGTTTGTTTGTTATGCTTTCACGCTCAAACCGCTGAACGGATTTGAATGCAATTTGGCACATGGGTAGACCATGACCTTGGTACACAGGGTACTATTTTACGGTTTACAGGTAGGTTTGGGAAAATTTTCTTTAGAGAAAATTTTAAGGAATCGTGCTTTTGGCGAAGTTAGTACCTACTAAATCATCATCATTTTCCTGCCCTTATCCCAATATATTTGTGGTCTGTCCCCTTTCTCCATACTTCTCTATTAGTCGTCATCTCGGTAGTCACCCCCTTTCTAGCCATGCCATCATTCACACAGTCCATCCATCTTTTGTTTAGTCTTCCTCTACTCTTATAGTCATCGACATTTATACTGAAAACATTCCTCACGACATTTTCCTCATTCCTCTGCATCAAGTCTAAGTACAATTTATTTTTTCTAAAATATACAACAATTTCATTAGTATGGTCACAGATAATATAATGCTACGTGTATGGTGCTATAATTTATGACACTTTATGAACAAATTTTAAACATCTGTGTCTGAACTAGATATAAAATATGTGTATTTCGAAAATCATCACTCTTCTCCTGTTGTAGGTGACATTTAGCAAGCTAAGAAGTAATCCTCAACTTTACCATTTATTTATTGCAAAGTAAATGCTGAAGTACTATTGATACAACAGCCAATGCATGCTACAAAAATGACCTAGAGGAATTTTCCATCGCGTCGGTAGGTAGTTAAAAGTAAGAGGTTTTGGCCATTTGGCTACGGAAAATAAATTCCACAAGTGGTTCTTGACGAATTTGGGAGTTTTTTTAGTTATATAAGTATTATGACACAAAAACACAGTTTTTATAGTACATATGTTATAAGGATAATGTGCACTAGCATTGGAAAAACAATAATTATCAAACTTAATTAGTTCTACCTACACACTAGGATTAATTATCTTGAAAATCAATTTCTGCGAATCGGCTAGATCTACTGAACTGACCTTTGGAAGGCAACTAATCCAGACGACGTAGAAAACACAAAACTAGAGTTAGTGACACAATTTGGAAGACGCTAATTATATCAGTTGACTGCAATCAACTTACTTGAACGGAAAACTGCAATGAACTAACACAGACACGGTCTTAAACATTATAATAAATAAAGTGCATTTAAAGTTAGAAAAAAGTGTTTACGTATTAACTTTACCTTTGGAACAATGATGAATACTAATGAAGAACACAACAGTTCCTTGATTATGTTCATCATTTTATAGTTGCGCGTGAGACTGACATATAAAAATAAAACCGGCCAAGTACGAGTCGGACTTGCACATGAAGGGTCCAATATTAGCAAATAAATGAAAAAACTAAATGAAGAATATTGTTATTTTCATCTTTTTTTTTAATTCGCTATGATAAATTTGTATTTGATAATGATACTATGAATTACAAAGTTAATTTTTGCAGTTGCTGAAAATCACCTATATTTCAATAAATTACCTTAAGGATCGGCGTTTTAAGTATTTGTTGATTATGTGAGTTTATAATGTGCACATAACGAAATTACTGAATCTTATGCTTAATTTTAGCAACGGAAAAAATGTGTAAAAAATCTAAATATTATTTTATTTTTTATGGAATTTAAAAAAAAAATTACAAAACGGTGTAACTTTTAAACCAAAATACTTAAAAAAAAATGCAGCCGATTTCCAAACTACAAAGAGAAAAATAACTTTAATTTCGGAAGTCGGTGACAAAAAACTGAAATAGTGATCCAAAGACCACCGACTTCTGAAATTAAAATTATTTTTCTCTTTGTAGTTTGGAAGACGGTTGCATTTTTTGTAAAAGTTTTTTTGTTTTTCTTTTTATAGTGGGTTGGTTTGTATTTTATTTAAGTAACAATAGCCTAATGTCAACTGCTCATCATCTTTTACAAAATATTGCTTTTCTCGATGCAGAGACTTTAATTGTTGAGGAGTTCTCCAGGCACTTCACCATCAGCTCCACTGCACCATATGAATTTTGACGAGCATCAATTGCTTACCCACCATAAAGTAATCGAATCGCAACCCGTGAAACACATATTATTATTGAGTAGTTCCGGTGGCCATCTGTGTCCTTCGTCATCAGTTCCACTTTACCAGATGGTGCTTTCCGAAACCAATGTATGAGTTGCTATAAAAAATACCCAAATCGCTATATTTGAAGAGTTCCTTCGATTTCTCCAAGATCCAAGATCATTATATCGTGACCAAAGGACAATGGGACCAATTTGAAAGTATACCCTTTCAAACAAAAATATTTTTTCTAATCGGTGTAGCCATCTTCCAGTAATCGGGGAACATACATTAAAAAAAAGAACTATTCTGACGAACTGAGACTCTCCTCCTTTTTTTTGAAGTCGGTTAGTGATCTATCGCGATGAAACAAACTCAATAATGATTGGAAGTAATAAGGCGCCCTTATAAAATGAAAATTTTGGAAAAAAATCTACCCTCTATTGTATGGAGACCTCACTTTAATTTTTAACTTTATTTAATTTTTATTGTTTGTTGTTATAGCGGCAATAGAAATACATAATCTGCGAAATTTTCAATTTTTCGTTTGTCACCCTTCGGGTACGGAACCCTAAAACGGAAAATTCTGAGATACGGTAGTGAAACGATATCAAATAAGAGGACTACTAAATACATGATTTAAAAACTAACAAACTTAAAATAATAATAATAATATGTACAAGGATATAAAAAGGACTACTAGGAAAACAATTATGAGGTCATTAGTTTTAGCCCGCGGCTTTACCCGCTTCTTATTCTGCGGGTATCGGGCGTGCTGAATGAAGCCACATGTACTACATCGTGTTACACGTAGTTCTTTTAATTTCCTCCCTATCATTAGACGAGCTAGAACTGCCATTAATTCAAATAAAAAACGAACAATCTTCTCAATCAACGCTTTTTTCTCATCGTTGAATCTGATGATATGATATTACTACAATTTGAATATTATTTCTAAACTAATAGTATATACTGGTAAAAAAAATTGTTTGTTTTTGTCTGTAAAAGGTAATCTCTAGAAGTACTATATGATTACAAAAATTCTTTCACAGGTGAAAAGCTGCGCTATTGCGGAGTGCGATTTCTCGGACAGAATATTTATAGTCTCCAAATTAGTAGGCTGACCGTCTGCAAACAATTTCTCTGAAATAACTAAACCCGTATCACCTTGGTGAATATCTCTTTTCTATCTACATATTGGGTAGGGATATTGTAATTTGGTCACAACAGTAATTTGGTCATTAAAAATCATATGTTAATTGGTCACATGTGCGTTTATTCTGTGTAAGTAAATATTGGTCACAGCTTTTATATGTTAAAAAATATTATAAATGCACAGTACAAAAAAAAGGTAGCCCTGGATTAAATAAATACATATTTTTAATAGTGTCCGACCGAAACGGGTTTTTCAGCCGAAACCGAAACCGAAACCGAAATTTCGGCCTAGCTCTTAGTTTCGGTCGAAACCGAAACCGAAACCGAAACTTAGTTAAACATAAACTCTTTTGCAAAAAAAACGGGCACTTTAGATTTTTTTCTCTACTTCAATGAAGAAGAACAAGAAATAGGTTTTATTAATTTGACGATGTATTGGCATGTTATTAGAAGCATCCTGGCATGATTCTTTACGTTCCAAATTTAAAATTTGAAATTAATAAAAGAAAAATAATGATTATTGTGGATTATTCTAAAATTGCTTTACTAATGGCGCGAATTGCTGAAACGATTTTTAACTGATTGCGATATTTTAAAACTTTTTGGATATTTTCTGCAAATTAAACAATTTAATCTTTCTTTTTACATTAAATACCACTTTTTGATATGAGTGATAAAGCGATAAGGGCCGGTAAAATTATAGCCCTACTTGAAGAAGGTTGTTCGCAAACTTACGTGTCTCAGCGGCTAAATGTGAGTCGTTCAACTGTCCAGAGGACTTGGCAACGGTATCAAGAGACCGGTTCGGTCAAAAGAAGACCCGGTTCGGGAAGAAAACGATGCACAGAACCAAGAGATGACCGCTTTTTGGTGAGTCAGGCGTTGCGGAATCGTAAGGTGTCAAGTGTGGACCTGAAGAAGAGCCTTGAAGAAGTAAGAGGAGTAGAAGTTAGCTTGTGGACGGTTAGGAGGAGGCTTTTGGCTGCCAATATCAGGAGTTACCGCCCAGCTCGGGGCCCTAAATTACTCCATGAGCACCGTGTTGCTCGATTTCAGTTTGCTCGGAACTGTGCTTCGTGGAATCTGGAGGACTGGAATAAAGTATTGTTTTCTGATGAAGCTAGAATCTCTTTGTGTGGAGAGGACCGACGCCGGCGAGTGCTGCGAAGACCACGGGAACGCTATGCGGAAGTGTGTTTCGAAGAAATCACTCCTTATGGCGGAGGCTCCGTTATGTTTTGGGCAGCAATTAATTCGACGGAGCGTACGGAGTTAGTTTTCATGGAAAATGGAACATTAAATGCACACCGGTACATAATGGAAGTCCTAATTCCATATGCACAACCCACATTGACTGCACTTGGGGAAGATTCCATTTTTATGGACGACAATGTTCGCCCGCACCGTTCTGGCGACGTGGAAGCGTACATGCAAGAAGTTGGGATCCGTCGTTTAGATTGGCCAGCTCGAAGTCCTGACCTCAATCCAATTGAGCATGTCTGGGATGTTCTAAAGAGATGGGTAAGATAAGTGCAACCTGCTCCACAAAACATCAGGGAGATAAAAAGAGTCATTGCAGAAGAGTGGGAACGTATTCCTCAAAACATTATTAAAAACATCGTGGAAAGCATGCCCAGAAGGATTCAAGCTGTGATTTTGGCAAGAGGAGGTCACACTCGTTATTAGGTTTTTACATTTGTAACTTTATTTAATTAAAAAAAGTAAAAAAAAAAATCTTGTCTTTATTACCGACCACTTCTTATTGTTTGGGCATGTACATCGGTTTTAAAGAATCCATCGTTTTTTTCTTTTAATTGCCCCAATTCACTTCACGCGCATTAATTTACACGATTATAAGTATACATAAACTACGTCAAAGAAATAAATTTCATTTAATTAACTCAAATCAACCTTAGAACGTAAATTTCCTTAGGTACCCGTTTTTTTTTTTCAAAAGAGTGTATTTATAATTTCTATCGTATACAGAAATCTGGTGTGCTTTTTACACATTTATTTGAATATACAATGTATATTATACATACAGACAGTTTAATAGTGTTGAATAAAATAAAAAGGCCATCATTAAAGTACGTAACAAATATATGTTTTATTTTTTATGTCATGAATATATAAACTGACTAGGTAATTTGCACGAGCTATACCTACGCGTTCTCTCATAGTTAAAATTAAGTAAATAAAGGTCACACACCGTAAAATCATAGCATCTACTTAATCGTTTGGTTGGTAAAAAATGTTACAATAAGGATACAGAATGTAATCCAACAACCATTACCTATATACACGCAAATACAAGTAAAATGTGAATCGAATATAACCTCTTTTATTTGTCGCTTAAAAATAAAACTCAACAAAATGGTGGTATAGTCGGTTCACGCATGACTGCTGAGTTTGGGGGTCCTGATTTCAATACACTGGCCGGGCAAAGTGGTATGAGGTTTATCCACTAGGAAGTTTAATGCCTAATAATTGCCATTGAAATAAAATAAATAATAATTAATAACAGAAGTACAAGCAAAAACAAAAGAAATACTTACCTAATCATTTATGTGCAAAACACAACCTCAACTCCATGCGATTAATGATGGAAGGCGGCGAAGTGAGCCGATTCAGCAACCGTTCTACGCGACGAGCGAGCACGAGCTAGCCGCGAAGTTCGCCGAACGATTCACGATAATTCATGAACACTCGAGTTTCGGCGCGGCCGAAAGTTTTGACCTTTTCCTGGCCGAAACCGAAACTAAGGCCGAAACTAGATTCCTTGGCCGAAACTGGCCGAAACCGAAACCGAACTTTCGGTCGGTCATTAATTTTTAATAAGTATTATTTTATTTTATGCAAGGAATCGAACTATTGTAGAAGAATTTTAAAAATTTCAAGTTCTTGCATGGACGGTCGTTTTCTATAGTGTCTATGTCATATCTACCCTTTAGTCAATGTACCTAGTTTATTTTTTGGAGTAGTCCATTCGCATAAAAATATTATCTTTAGAAATACGTATGTAGATAAGATACTGTCTTGTATTTTATGGAACAAAAACGTGAAAAATTAAGTATAAAAAAATATAAAAAACTTACTAAGTGGGTTGTTATCATAGTATAATCCAAGCAGTTGTTTTCCCTAGTGGGAGATGTGTGTGCAGTGCCGTGTCGCAGTCCAAGTGATGCAGTCTAATTCACATAACTATTTATGTTAATGACTCCCACCACAATGTTATGTTTATATGTTGTCTACATATAAACATAAAGCTGAAGCTAATATGTTATTTAGGCTATTTAAAAGTAATCTGTTTGCCTAAGGGATGGCGATCTACAATGTTACAGTGACTGCATTGGAATCAAGTGTACAAACAAGACAGTTAGCTTCCATGAATTGTGGCTCCATGACATTACATATGTTGCAAATCTGAGAGTAAGTAGATCACTAAGCCATCGTTCTGGTTAATAGTGTTACTTGTAGAATAAGCCGAATATCCTTGAAGTTGCGGAACAGACAAAGTTTTACTTAAACTAACACTCTGAGAAAATTATTACGACACACCTAGTGTGTAATGTGAAAAATAAAATAAAGGTTTTGCTAAAGTTTTTGTTAGTGGTACCGATATTAAAATGCAGCATTTTATTTATTTCTTTATGTTTACCTAATAGTTGAAGATAGTTAATTGATTCAGGCGTGACACCTTGCGGAAATCCATTATAAAATACAATAGACGTGGATATATTTAGTAACCTGTTCCGCTTAGCTATTTCTAAAGAGCCATAAATAACCCTGAAAGAAATCCTCATTTCTTTCAAGGTTTTGTATGACTCTTTTTTCTAATTATTTAAAGTATCTGCAATTATATCATTCATTAAGTGAGCCATACTAATCCAGTTGATTCATAATTTCATGCAGTGGCTAAGTACACTGCACGGGTCGATCGATCAGGTTAACCTACGCTTGCTGCGGTTGGTCCATGGAAGGGTGACCATCTTTACATACCGAGACCTCCATTCCTCGGAAAGGACTTAGGCCGTTGTGTCCCGGCTGTCATTCAATGATGTAACAGTAGTTCCGGGTCGTCAGAAGCCCGAAAATCTGACAACCGGTCTTACCAAGCGGTATCGTATTACCCAGTAACTGGATTGTGCAGGTCAGATAGGCAGCCGCTCCATGTAAAATACTGGTATTCAGCTGCATCCGGTTAGACTGGAAGCCGCCCTCAATATAATTGGGAAATGGGTTGGCAGGCAATGATTATTAATTTTTATTATTAAAATAGCTGACTCAACAAACGTTTTCCTGTTCAAACAATAGTTTATACATAAATCCCATACAAAAAAGGACTTTCAGTTTTTCTCCATAATTAAGTTCCCAAAATTATTAAGTGAGAAACGATGGACTTTCTGATGATATATATATACACACATCAAAAGTGTCTAGGGATCAAGCATTTTTATGCGGATTTCTTGAGATTGAGATGTGGCTTTGTAATAAATTTATGATTATATAAATTTATATGGATCCTTTTTGGTGCATTTCATAATTTGAAACAGGAACTGTTAATCAAATTCGAGTAAAAGATGAAAATCAGCTGTCAATATTTTCCCTATAAAAACATACAACGCATTGAAGACATTATTAGTGCTACTGTTTCCCTACTACTGATTAAAACCAACGTTATTATGGAGCGGCGACGTCAATTAAGCAGGGAAGAAATGCTCAGAGCCGTGGGAATGATAGAAGCTGGTTCCCGGCAACGTACTGTGGCTTTAGCTCTGAATACAAGTCAGAGTGTTATCAGTCGACTTTGGACACGTTACCGAAGCACTGGTACCGTGGCTGAGCGCCATGGAGGACGGTATCGCTGCACCACACGGAGACAAGACCGATACATTCAAATCTTAACTCGAAGAGCTCCAACAATAACCGCCATGATGTTAGCCGTGAGGCTTCATCACTCTTCAGGGAACTTAATTAGCGACCAAACAGTCAGAAACCGCTTGCATGAAGTGAACCTTCATTCCCGAAGACCGCTACGGGTACCACCTATAGCAATGCACAATCGTAGGATTCGATATCAATGGGCTCTTGAACACAGAAATTGGGCAGAAGAACAATGGCGTTTCGTGTGCTTTTCTGATGAGTCTCGTTTTGGTATGAGACCGGATACAAGACGTATACGACACTGGAGAACCCCTGGACGCCAACAGCGATTAAAATCCTGCCAGGAAGTCCATCCTTATAGTGGTGGAACCATCATGGTATGGGCGGGTATTTGGATCGGCGGAAGAACTGAGTTGATTTGGATCAGAGGCAACCTCAACGCTCAAATTTATGCTGAGACGATTGTATCTGACGTCATCGTTCCTCTACAAGTGCAAATCGGTCCCTCATTTCAGTTAATGCATGATAATGCACGACCGCACACCGCAAGAGTTGTAAGACAGACTCTCGCCGCAGCTAACATCAATGTCCTGCTCTGGCCTGCTCAGTCGCCAGACTTGAACCCGATTGAGCATGCATGGGATATGCTACAGAGAAGAGCTCTGCCGAATATGGAGGGTATCCAGTCGCAAGAAGACCTTTTTTTGTTGTTGCAACGAACATGGGCGGCCATTCCACAGCGTGATTTGGATGAACTCATTTTGAGTATGCCAAACCGATGTTCTTGTGTTGTTAGTGTTCGCGGTAGAAACACGGATTATTAATTGTTTAAGTTACCCAATAAAATTTTAAAGAAAACTGTTATTTCAGTCTTTTTTTCGAACTTTAATGTTAGTGGTTCAAATGTCAAAAATCCCTTTATTAGGAAAATGGCAAATTTCTTTATTAATGCAAAGGTGACTTGGTTTATCGTTACTGTGACAAACGAAAACACTTTATTTGATGAATCCTTAAAGAAAATTTTAATTAATATCAATCAGGAGAAAAGTTATTGCAAAAATATATGTTGATCCCTAGACACTTTTGATGTGTGTATTTTTAAACTTGGCACTAGTAATTATTTATCAAGGATGTTAATATAAATATTAATGTAATGTTTTAGTAAATTAAATACAAACCTTTTGCCTATTAGAAATCCGAATCCTAATGCCTACTAGGCTGATCAAAAAGTAATGATGATCGGTTATTTTTCTTTTTTCTCGGCGCCTTTGGGTATGGGTGGCGCCTAGCGTAATGTTAAATAATTTGTAGCCTTCCTCAAGAATTGGGATATCAAATACAAACAGATTTTTCAAATCCTACTGGTAGTTCCAGAGAGTAGCATGTTCAAATATACAAAAAACTCTTCAGCTTTAATATTAGTATAGAAAATATGAACCAAATTATCATTACTTTTTGATCAGCCCTAGTATAATATAATATTACTTATATAGCGAAACTGAGTTTTTTTGTTTGATACGCCTAAACGCTAAAACGGCTTAACAGATTTGGATGAAATTTGGCTCATGGGTAGACCGTGACATGGGTTAGGACTACAAAGATAATTTCCGACCTCTACGCGGTGGAAGCTGCGAGAAACAGCTAGTCAACTATATTTTTTGGTAAAACTACATAATTTCAAGCCAAAGCATCACCCTTACAGAATGAGCAATTCCCTTTGCCCATAGCATAATCACATATGTTATAAAAAAGGTTGAACATACGAAAATTGCGAATCCATGGAGGTCTGCTACGTGTAGGCCCAATAAGTTACGTGTTTAGGACTCGGACTTAATTTTTTTTTTTTAATTTTATTCGTTGCTTAAAATTCAAACGTCAATAATGTCATTTAAAAATAACAAAACTGGCAACATTTTTTATTTATATTTTCATCTAGTGTAACTGTAGAATCGAACTGTAGATTTGAAATCGTATTTGACGCAGATGAAACAAATAAAAAAAAATACTTGCCGAAAGACTGATGTGTGAAGAGTGATAGAGAGCTAGTTCTAAATCTAGGAAAACATATTTGGTTCATGCCCGTTCTAACGATATGGAATATGCACAATTTATTTTAAAACAACTAGATTAATTCGCCAGTTTTAACGGCCAGCAGGGCTAACATGACAAGCGCGAGAACGCTCTTTTTCTCGTTTTATCGTAATTTGTCTACGATTCTGACGTCATTCTAATGCCTAACATGACCGTAAACGACGAGTAAACTCGATAATGGCACTTAGACACTTCTTTATCGCGCGACAAGAGACCAATGCAAATGATTAAAACAAATTAATTTTATGATAGTAACATCGGCTTTAAGTTCCGTTTCATTCATTCAATTTTATGCATGGATTAATACGTACTTTATTGAATGAACGTCTCTTAATTATTCTCTCTTTTAATTATTTATGTTTAGTTTTTGTGTAACCGACTTTATGATTAAAATTAAATGATTTCTTTGGCATGCTGAAATTAAAATACAAAATGACGGAAATTAAAATTAGTGGCATCTTTACTCATTAGATAATCACCACAAATGACAAATGGGCTGACAATCATAATTTGACAAATCGATGTTTATTATTGTAACAATCACCATAAAGTCATTTCAAATTTTGTTAATCACCACATTCACCAAAAAGACTGACCAAAGACCCGCGCCCAGTGCTTGGTGTTTGCGCTCAGTGCTTGGTGTGGCAACACGCCGTGTTTGAGTTCGCGACAAGTTAATCGTCATCCTGAGGATGCCTCGTTGAGAGGTGAAACACATGTCGATTTCTTTCAGGGTCTTTTTAAGACTCTTTAGAAATAGCTAAGCGGAACAGATTACTAAATATATCCACATCAATTGCATTTTAGAATTATTTCAGTTCGAAGACGTTGTTAAAATTAATGCGCCTTCTTATACTCAATAGCAAGGTCACTTTACAAATGATGCAGTAAGTTACATAACAGGCGAGGGAGAGTTACCGAACAGCTAATTTAATACTAAATACTTACAACAGCAAGCAGCCGCAGTAGCAGGCTGGGCAGCTTTGTCCCCTTGCCAACCAGTAAGATTATGCAGGCTGACATTTAGTTTAAAATAAACTGAATAGTATTGTACACAATACAAATTTTATTTTTATTGACACAGTATTTAACAATAGGTGCATTTATTTTCAATTTATATGTCAATGATATTTTAAAATATACCTATAGCTTTATTTCTTTTTGGCGGCAACCTTCTTCATTAGTTCGTTGTAAAAGGTCTCGTGTTTGTCGTGAATCTTTTTCAGAACATAGTCGAATCTTGTCTTCTGTGTAGGAGAGCACTCTGCACATTGATTTATTATTAACTTCATTGATAGTTCTGAAACAATTAAAAACAAATAGGTATTTGCATTAGGTTCTGTTCAAACTAGATTGGTGTGATAGGTAAGAATCGCGGAAACCGATAAATCAAACTGTCAACAGTAACTGGTTCTGCAGTTGAGAGTAGGTAATATTAATATTATTGACTCACCTGCCACCTGTTGGTAGGCACCGCATTCCCCTTTCTCCAGCATACAGTTTAAAACTATCTTTGACTGTTCATCATTGTCTAACAAAGTATCGTAGTCGAAAGCGTCAAGCATATCCAGCTCTGTCGGTGATAATGCAGTTGCAGCCGCGAAGGCTACCAACGCTGATAACACCACAAGTACTTTCATCTTCAGATTTTATAGGATCTGGAAATAAATTAACGAATTAATGGTTCAAATCTTAGAGGTACCCAATTAAATACGAGATGCGCTGTTTTTTATATGTAAACTAGCAGTACGCAAGCTCTTATCGCGTGGTCTAATTGGCATAAAAATGTAAATATTTTATTATTTGTCTTAATTTAAATGTCCAAATCCGTAACGATGTGATCTCTTTCAATTTATACGTAAATAGATGCCCACTTTTTAAGTTTAATAACAAAAAAAAGTGCGGGAGTTATTATATAATTTATGATATGTAAATTCCAAGATGTCCAGAAACAGCACGATGTCGTCCTTAACCAAAAACGAAAATGTTTACAAGTCGTCGAAAAGTTGACGTGTAAGTAGATTTAATGATTTTGATATTTTGCCTTTTGATTTTTACCAAATAGGTTACATGTTTGACTACGATACGAACCTATGCTCTACCTCCTTACGATGACAAAAATGTATCAAATCCACACGGCATCGTGTTAAAGTGACAAATTTTTACTAGGATAAAAATTTGTCACTTTTACCAGAATTTAAGACACGTTTTATCAGAATTTAAGACACTTTTGAATGTAAATAAATTCAAACGAATGTTTTAGATCTCATAAGTTCACCGAAAATAATAACACTTGAGTTTTTTTTTTTTCATAATAGTTCTAATTTCTAAACCTATCAAAAACAAAAAGACAAGCAAAGTATTAAATTCTTTTTTCGTAGGACAGATGGTGTTGCCGTCTATGGATTTTCAAATTCCACCGTTTTATTAATTATTTAGACTAAGCGTGGCCAAACTCTATGGTAGTACACTTTATGACACTTGTTTCTTTGAACATCTGTTTCTGAACTAGATTTATAAAATATCTGTATTTCGGACATTCAGCGCTCTTCCACTGTTGTAGGCGACCTCAGTAATTCTCAACTTTACCATTTATTTATTACAAAGTAAATGCTGCAGTACTATTGATACAACAGCCAATGCATGCTACAAAAATGCTAAAGTTTACCGTGTTTCTAGTTAAAAAGTAAGAGAGGGGGAGGTTTTTGCCATTTTGGAAAATAAATTCAACAAGTAGTTCTTGAGTAATTTAGGAGTTTTTTAGTTATACGAGTATTAGACACAACAATCGTTTTTTTACAATACCTATGTTATAATGATAATAAGCCCTAGCTTTGGAAAGACAATAATTATAAAACTTAATTAGTCATACCTACACACTAGAATAATCTTGAAAAGCGATTCCTGCGAATTAGTTAGATCTACTGAACTGACCTTTGGAAGACAACTGATTTAGACTAGCCCCAGAAAACACAAAATTGGAGTTAGTGACACAATTTAGAAGACGAAAATTCCATCAGTGACTTGCGATCGACTTACTTGAACGGAAAACTACAGTGAACTAAAACTGACACTGATGATAAATAAAGTGCTAATATGCACTTTATTTAATATAACGTTTATCATCAGTTACAAAAAAAAATTGCGTAATAACTTTACCTTCGAATCAGTGACGAATACTAATGAAGAACACAACAGTTCCTTAGTTATGTTCATGATTTTATAGTTGCGCGTGAGATTGACACAAAAAAGTATTACGTAAGATGAGCAAAATTCAGAGATACGATAATGAAACGATATCAAATATGAAGACTAAAACAATTATGAGGTCACTAGCTTTTGCTCGCGGCTTCACTAGCTGCTTATATTACCCTTTCTCTGGGTGTCGGGCGTGGAAACTCCTGAATGAGGCCACAATCACTACGTACACGCAGTTTTTTAATTTTATTTTTTTATTTTGGGCCATCTCGTAGTTGACCTCTGAGATCATGACTACTTAACCGGGCTTTCCTGTGGGTCCCTTAAGCTACTACACTTAAAACCTCCAGCCAGGGGTTATTGAACTATGCTAATTAAAACTAGGTGAACGCTCGCTAAGGGCACCCCCTGTGCGGTACGAAGCTTGGCTTAGGGCGTCAACCGGAGAGAGTGGAACCGGCGAGAGATGTCGTGCGGTGTCCCACAGGGATCGGTCCTGGGGCCGCATCTGTGGGACATCGGGTACGACTGGGTGCTGCGCGCCGACCTCCCCAGCGGCGTCAGCGTCGTTTGTTACGCTGACGACACGCTGGTCCTGGCGCAGGGGAGGTCGTACCAGGCGGCGGCCGACTTAGCGACACGCGGGGTTGCGACAATCGTCGACAGAATCCGGCAGCTGGGACTCGAGGTGGCCGTAAGTCCGAGGCCATGGGTTTTCATGGTCCTCGGAATGCGCCACCGTCGGGTTCCCAGGTAATGGCGTGGGGAGTCACATCGGTGTCGAGTCGACGATGAAGTATCTGGGACGGGGCTGCATTGAAGCGGCTCCTGCCCAATCTAGGGGATCCAAACGCCTCCTGCCGGAGGCTCTACGCGGGGGTCGTGCGGTCCATGGCCCTTTACGGGGCACCGGTGTGGGCGCGTTCACTAAGGCTGCGGCCAGCCCGCCGGTTGAACGCGTCCCAGAGGGTCATGGCCATCCGGCTGGCCCGAGGATACCGCACGGTCTCCTGCGAGGCGGCGAGCCTCCTTGCCGGATTACCGCCATGGGATCTGGAGGCAAAGGTCCTCGCGCACTTCTGGGAGTGGCGCGAGGAGGCGAAACGCCGGGGCTTAACTCCACTGCCGCGAGAAATCGCGGCACAGCGGACAGAGCTCCGGCGGGATCTCATGCTGTCATGGAGAGTGCAACCCAGCGCTGGGCACGCCACAATTGCGGCGATAAGACCCCTCTTTGAGGAGTGGCTGGAGAGGCGCCACGGCGTCCTCACCTTCCGCCTGACGCAGGTCCTCACCGGACACGGCTGTTTTGGGAGGTTCCTGCACAGGATAAGGCGGGAGGATACGCCCGGGTGTCAACATTGTGTGGATCGCCCGGAGGACACGGTGGAGCATACGGTGGAGGTCTGCCCAGCTTGGGCGGAGCATCGCCGTGTCCTCGTGGAGGCGATCGGCGGCGGTGATCTCTCGCGTCCGGCCCTGATACAGGCCATGGTAGGGAGCGAGAGGAAATGGGAGGCCGTCACCTCCTTCCGTGAAGCGGTAATGCTCGCGAAGGAGGAGGCGGAACGTGTGAGGGAGAGGCAAACTTCGCGCCCTCACGCCCCTAACCGCCGCAGGAGGAGACGCCCAGGGCGTCGGGAATCGCGAGGCGATTTCCGGCCACCGTAGGCGCGGGCTTGCGGACGGTGAGCAATGGGTGGCTCACCGTCCAATAAGGACCAAGCCCGGGTCGACGGCGCGTTGTGTTCCACGCGCGCCTCAAAGAGATGTCAGCAGAATTGAAGGGGTCCACTAAGGCCGATGCCTGCCGGGGTTGCAAAGAAAACCGAAAGGGAGATCGTGGCCCCCGGCAACAGGGCAATCGAAGGAACACGGGTGGGTTTTAGTCAGTAAGAGTCTGATACGCCCTCCCGCTCCGCCCAGAGCGGGAGAAGTTATTTGATGATTTCCCACCCAAAAAAAAAAAAAGGGCGTCAACCGGAGGGAGGACATCAAGGATGGGACGGGCTGTGGTTTCACAGGTAGAAAGCTACGCTACTGCAGAGTGCCATTTTTTGGGCAGAATATAGTCTCCAATATGTTTTTAAGTTAATTGCTCTGAAGTAACCGAATCCTTTTCTAATCTCTTTTCTATCTGCATTTTGGGCAGGGATATTGTAATTTCGTCACAACTGTAAATTGTCATCACAAAGTCATATGTTAATTGGTCACATGTGCATTAATTCTGTGTAAGTAATTATTGGTCACAGCTGTTCTATGTTCAAATTCTGAAATGTACAGTTAACAAAAGGTAGTCCTGCATAAAATAAATACATATTTTTAAATTTAATATTTTCTTTTGAATACAAGGAATCGAACTTTTGTGGAAGAATTTTAATAGTTTAAGTTCTTGCATGGATGATCTTTTTCTGTCGTGTTTCACCTGTCCTTTAGTGAAATACTTATAATACGGAGAGTAAGTAAAGTAAGAAAAAGAAAGTAAGATAAACATTTATTTGGACACAGTTCGTGAAACACAAAACGCAAATAACAAAGATAAAATAAAAATAATAATGTTTAAGTAAACAAAGTATACGTCCGTGTAAAGTGTACGTGTGTAATGTGTAAGTAGATCACAAAGCCATCATCCTGGTTAATAGTGTTACTTGTAGAATAAGCTGAATATCCTTGAAGTTGCGGAACAGACAAAGTTTTACTGAACAATCACCGTGAGAAAATGATAACGAAATAGTATCTATAAGTCTGCAAGGTGGCAAATAAAAAATAGGGCAATTATAAAGTTTTTGTTAATGCTATGTACAATTATTTAAATGCAGCATTTTATTTATTTCTTTGTGTTTACCTTATAGTTGAGAGCATTAGTCTGGCGGGAGTTATAGCATTCATTTGACCCATACGAATCCAGTTGATTCATAATTTCATGAATATCATTAATTTTTAGGGTTCTGTACCCAAAGGGTAAAACGGGACTCTATTACTAAGACTCTACTGCCCGTCCGTCTATCACCAGGCTTGTATCTCATAAACCGTGATAGACAGTTGCAATTTTCACAGATGATGTATCTCTGTTGCCGCTATAACAACAAATACTAAAAAATATGATAAAATAAATATTTAAGGGGGCTCCCTTACAACAAATATGATTTTTTTGCCGTTTTTATAGATCGGAACGATCGGATGGATCGTACGGAATCCTTCGTGCGCGAGTCCGACTTGCACTTGGCTTTGGTTTTTTTAAATCTATACATCTATTACTTATCTATATATAGATATAGATATAATAGAATATTGAAGTCATAAAGTCAAAACTGTACATTGCCTATTTTTGAAAAAAAAAAAAGTAATTGCCACGAAGTGTGGGTTGAGTCGAAAATATAGTTTTTAGAATTGTTGTCCGTTTGTCTGTTTGTCTGAATGTCTATATTCCGGAGTGGCGCAAGAACTGCTGAACGGATTCGGGTATTACAAGTATCAAAAGTAGTTTTAATACCGGCAGTTGATACCTACGTTTCCATGGGATATATTCCGACATACACGTGGCCGAAGTGGGCAAATGCTAGTTATTAAATAGAAAAATATAATTAACATTTGAAATTTTACTTTATGTCAGAACCCTGATATTTGTTTGACATTTGAGAAAAAGAATATCATCTCTCCCGCTTAAAGAGATAATACCATATTGTTTAGAAGAGAAATTGTCACAGGGTACAGGTAAATGAGCTTTTTTTGTTATGAAATGAAATGAAATGAAATTGTTTATTCAATTATATTATTTTGTAAATTGTGACGTTCAAAAGTGCCATACATGGGCCTATTTGAAATAAATGATTTGACTTTGATTCTGTAAATAGGTTATCAGAATCACTTTTACACGTCGTATTAAAAAAAAAAAACATTTAAAAGAAGCTAGTTGACTTCGGCGTTTCATATCTGACTAAGAAAGGCCGGAACAAACTTAGAGGTCACAGTCTCTTTTAAAGTCCAGACATAATCTTGGTCAGGCCATATGAGGACCATGTAGATTAGTGTCTGAAATGGTCTTTTGAAGAAAAAACCACACAGATTTGAGTGGACCTGTCCAGTCAGTGCAAGCATTTTGTCAGTAATCGTGGAGCTCAACTCAGAACTTAAGGAGCTCAACTCGACGAACAATACCAAAGAAAGGACATTTGGGTAGGCCGCATAAACTACTCAAACTGCCAGACCATCATTAAAACTAGCTGAGAAATAAAAATAATAATCCACATAGTCCTCACATTCACAATAATTAATTAAAATAATTGTTGTTGAAGTTTGTTGGTGAAATGATCTGTGTTCTGTGTGTTTGTTGCCTTATAAGAGAGCTACTCCAAATTATTATGCTACGATATAAAAAATCAATAAGACCAGTACTAAAAAACGGAACATTAGTACAGAAGTAAGATTCATGGAATATATCAAGAAAACATATGTTTCAGACTAATTATACGATTAGGCTTTTCTCCTCCTTTTTTTCGAAGAAAGTTTTCCCCATCAGCTAACCAGCAATATTGAAACTCCTTAGATTTGGCAAATTTTCGAGCATTAAAGAGTTACTTTGACCTCGCTGGTAGACGATCAGAAATATAGATTTACATAGGATTGGCACGCGCTCACTTATCAAGCCAATATGCCCACAAAAAAAAAAAAAGATGATGTGGATATATTTAGTAACCTGTTCCGCTTAGCTACTTCTAAAGAGTCTTAAAAAGACCCTGAAAGAAATCGACACGTGTTTCACCTCTCAACGAGGCATCCTCAGGATGACGATTGACTTGTCGCGAACTCGAACACGGCGTAATATGCCCACTATTTAGTTAATCTGTGGCATGCTTCCTTATTAAAGTCATGAGCGGCATGAGGGATGTTATTTATTATATATTTTTAGTATAGGTAACTGAGTGGAATACCGCAACTATTTGTTTAGAGTATTATAAATTAGAATATTTTAACTTCAGCAGCAGATTCCATTTAAGAGAAATATTTCCGTTCGAAGACGTTGTTAAAATTAAAGCGCCTTCTTATACCCAATAGCAAGGTCACTATATAAATGATGCAGAAAGTTAAATAACAGGCGAGTGGGAGTTACCGAACAACTAATTTAATACCAACAGTAAATAGATGAAGTAGCAGGCTGGGCAGCTTTATCCACTTGTCAACTAGTGGGATCATGCAGTTTAAAATAAACTGAATCGTACACAATACCAACATAACTTTTATTGCCAATGATATTTTAAATAAAATAGAGTGATTACGAATACATATAATAGTTTTATTCCTTTTTGTATGCAACCTTCTTCATAAGTTCGTTGTAAAAGGGCATATATTTGTCGTGCAAATGCTTCATGACAGAATCGTATTCTGCCTTCTGTGTAGGAGAGCACTCTGCACATTGATTTATCAATATCCTTATTCATAATTCTGAAATGATTAAAAACAAATATAGGTATTAGCATTCAAATCTGTTCAAACTAAATTGGTCTAATAAGGGTCGTGGAAACCAATAAAGCTGCCTGTTCTTGTTCTGTGTATTGTTTTTATCAACAGTAACTGCAGGTTCTGCAGTTAATTGCAATTATATTATTGACTCACCTGCCACCTGTTTGTAGGGAGATTTAAAACTGTCTTTGACTCTTCATCATTGTCTAACAAAGCATCGTAGTCGAAAGCTTTTATCATTTCCAGCTCTGTCGGTGATAATGCAGATGCAGCCGTGAAGCATACCAGCACTGATTATATTACAAGTATTTTCATCTTCAGATATTATAGGATCACCTTACCTATAGGTAAGTATCTAATTGAACACGAGATGCGCTGTTGTTTATAAGTATTCGTAGCTTCATTCTCGTGGTGTACCTAATACTTATAATCAAAGAATATAAATATTTTTTCACGTCACCTGCTAGATAATATCAAATTACCTATATGTCATGTAAACCTAACATAACGAAAGTCATTAAAACCCTGGCGTATAGCCGGGTACTTACTATTCTGTATTTCATTACATCCCGCTGGCCATGTGATTTGAATTTGGAACCTCTACTGAAAACTTCTTATGAAAACTTTTGATTGCTTTTTATTATCTAGCAGAAAATATAAAAAGTAGAATATTCTCCTCGGAAATAACAATGTCTAATGCGAGCTTGAATCCTTCACTGCTCTCAAGACAGTAGTCTTCACTCCCTTGCTTCGCTCAAGAGTTAACTCTGAGATCTGCTGCATTCGGGACCACTAGAATGTTTCGTTATTCCTCACTGACTCTTTGAGGTGCGCGTGTAGAATACAACGCGCCGTCAACCCGGACTGTCCTTACCGGACAGCGAGCTACTCATTGCTCACCGTCCGCAAGCCCGCGCCTACGGTGGCCGGAAACCGGCCTGCGTTGGTCGACCGCTCGGACTATTGGGCGTGTTATGAAAAAGGTGACTGCCCAGTTCCTTTAAAAATATTACAAAAAGTGATACGTCAGTGCACGACTGATTTCAAATATTTCTTCAGTACTCAACGGTCCATGACGGTCAATGAGTCCATAACGCATTGTATAGTTTTTTTACGTGGTTGTACTAAAGTGTAAGAGCGTTTTCACACTGCAGTTGATCCGGATTCGCATTCAAAGCGAGAGGACAGAATTTCGCATCTAGAACGCAACCCCCATACCTACACATAATACTGTATCGATCAATATATAATATTATGGCTACTTCAGACCGATGTTTCTCGGATTCTAATCGGATGCAGTGCGCAAACACTTTAACCGTGAATAGATTGGTCTCAATTTAACCTGTATGTGAAGTTCATAGTCGACCTTGCTCCAAATCTAATCAACCTGACACAAATCTTGCCCGATTGATTTTTCCACCAAGTTTACATTGACCTTATATTAGCTTCGATGCATCAACCTCGATTACCGTCCATATAGCCACGGTAATGATTTTCTGATCGCCTGAACGATTTTCTATAAATAGTCAGTATAAATATATGATATTCTATTGCCTACGGCTTCGCCCTCGTGGGCCCTAGTTCTTTTTCTAAAATAAAAGCCTAAGTTACTCCATATAACGTCAGCTATCTGCCAGTGAAAGTCTCGTCAAAATCGGTCCAGCCATTTCGGAGATTAGCCGGAACAAACAGACAGAAAGACAGATAAAAAAAATTAAAAATAACTTTTTCAGTAAATAGCTGTTATCTTGACATTACAAACACACACATCAATTTTATTTGTTTGTATGTATGTATATGTATACATCAACCATTGATAATAACACCCTGATATCTATTTAATGTCCTGTACATATATTAAGTATCATGATGATGTCAATTGTCAACGAGGTCAATGTCAGTACCTATCGTGATATCGGGTAATTAGATCTGCGAAATTACATCAAAATTATGTTAGAGTAGACAATTCCATTTTTAATATTTTTGGAAATTAAAATAATTGTTTGTATCCGTACTGTATGGTATAAAATGTAGCGCATGGTTCTACAGGCATCGAGTTCATTGGAGAACATCGAGACAATACAGAAGAATCTTGGTAAGGAAAAAAGTTTTGGTTACCTACTAATATAATATTTTGGACCATCATTATCTGTAAGCTCTTGCTACAACTGGACATGGGCCCTTCCCCCATTTGGTAACAAAATAAAGTAGAAAGTATATGTTTTTGAAGTGAAAACTTCTTTAGGCGCGTTGGGCATTTTTGAGATGGGAGTAAACCTTTTTTGAGATTTCGCGACACCATGAAGACACCTCATTAGTAAACGCGATTGTGCTCTTTATTTATATTACGTTACGGATCAATGCTCTATGCAAGTATTTTTACTTTAAAGGTTTTTTCAACGCGATTGTGCTCTTCATTTACATTACTTTACGGATCAATGTTCTAGGCAAGTATTTTTAAAGGCTTCAGAAGTTTTTTTTTTTTGTAAACGCCATTGTGCTCTTTATTTAGATAAGGTTAGGGACCAAAGTTCTATACAAGTATTTTTCTTCCACTATAGCGATCTTGTTCAAGTTTTCACTTCTGTAGGTACTCCCGGAGTGCCACCAAATTTTTGTTTATTCGCTTTACTTAACTCATCAAATTCATTCATCTAGAGCCCAACTTCGCCCTCTGCTCTGAATAGCCTTATCTATGCTTGTGCCAATCCACTGTCATTCTCTTTATCCAATACTATGTCACAATCACTACTTTTGATATTCGGTAAAGCAAATCTTATACACTTTTCCCATTTAATATTAAATATTAGCAGTAAACAAAGTCATTTACGTCATCAAGATTTTTGGCAAATCTATTGATTATCTTAGAAAATAAGGAATTATCGTGTGCAAATAACACCATTGGTGGTTATTTTTATTTTTTAACTGGTGTAGCTCATTAATATAGGTATGCAAAAAGAGGAAAAAATCCAATATTAAACCTTGTTGAACCCCTATCTTTAGGGTTCCGTAGTAAAACCAGGAACCTCTATATTTTCGCCAAGTTTGCCTGTCTGGCCGTCTGTCTGTCTGTCCGTCTGTCTGTTTGCCCGTCTGTCTGTCCGTCTGTCTGTCTGACCGTCTATCTGTAACTTAGAAACTCTTGGAAACTAAAACGCTGTTATTTGGCATTGGTTTTACATAATAATCACGCCCTCGAACTTGTGAAATAAATTCATACATATAAAATGTAAAAAAAATAAAATCATGAAAAAAATAAGTTCAAAAACTAAAACCCGACTACTGAAACATCACGCTCTAATAAAAATTAAACAAGAAAATATTTCAGACAGAAATCAAGACATAGGTACAAAAATGGTCAAGGTAAAGCCGAGGTCGCATGCCTGTACACATACAAAGTTATAAACACATGCGACCACCTTTACTTTCACGCTTGACCATTTTTGTACCTAAATCTTGATTTCTGTCTGAAATATTGTCTTGTTTCATACTTTTTAGAGCGTGATTATTTTTATTTAAATAATTTTGTGATTTTAATTTCGTGATAAAGTATTTGCAGAATAGCTTAATTTATTTTTGTTCGGGTTTTATTGTACAAGAGGTATTCATTTTATAGCCGCGCTGTACGCAGCATAGTCTCACTTTTGCTTGTTTTTAACAATTTTAACATATTCATTTACTTAGACAATATGATATATATACATATTTGGAATGTGCTTGTCAAGCCCTTTCATTTGATACTCAACATGGCAATTTTTTTTCTCTTTGTTCATGACTTTATGTCCTCTAGAGGGCGCCATATTGCATTTCATGTGACGCCACATAGCCTATAACTAGCGGTCAAGACGCTTCCATTGATACCACATTTGTCAAATTATGATCTGGAGTTAAAAAGTTATGAGGTAACAGATGAACATACATACGTACCGGTCAAAATCATAACCCTCCTTTTTGCTTCGCCGAAATCGGGTAAAAAGTATCTTTACTGCCTTCAAGTCAAACCAAAAACATAGCTCTCACAAGCCTGTGATCACTTCTTGCATTGAAACATGAGAGAACCGAAACATTTGTGACAACATATTATCTACTATCTGACCCGACGAACGTTGCTCTGTCCAAATTTCAAATAATACATTCAAAATTCTCATACAAAATGCTCTTTCGGATTTCTCGAATTTTCCAATTTTTCCGGGAATTTTAATTTTTTTTTTTTTTCCATAAGAACCTAATTCGGACTATTACGAAAGCTTTGAAGCATTTAATTTTTATTACGAGTATTATATAGATTTGACTCAGGACTCTTAGTGTTACCATATGGACATAATTATCGTAGTGATAGTCAATTTTCTAGGCGCTCTTTCATGGAAAAAGGTCTTTATTGCATATACTTAGTTTATTTTGGAAGAGGGTACCTTTTGGAAGTAGCTACTAGAACCAATTCTATTTTTTTGTAAATTTTGACGTTCAAAAGTGCCTTTGATGTGTGACATAAATTATTTGACTTTGACTTAGGACAAACAATACAATGGATGTTATATAATAATATGATTCTGAACAATTGTGTAGATTTCAGTTCTTGTTTTTCACAAAAAAGGGTACAATAGTGTAAGATTTATATCGTTATCTGGAATATATAAAGGTTACAGAAACCTCGTCTGAGTATTTACGATTCAGTGAATTAACTGAACAACAATAGCTTACCTAAACTAAATAATGTGGGATTATAGCCTTGCAAGGCAAAAATAAAAATAGAGTCCGCGTATCACTCTGTCAGGTTTCCCACACACGTCAGTTTACTTATGATTAGTCAGTTTCGCGATTATGTGCTCAAATACACGAGCGGCACGTTGTCGATGGCATCCCTATGGCTGCCTATGGCTCCCTATGGCTAAAGTTGCATCTGCCGTTGATGCGTGCCCTTCGGGCAACACTGGGAACTGTCGAGTTCAGCAATAATAATTATGATGACAGAAGTTTAGTAGGTAGGTACATTTTTCGATTCGAATCGATTGAACTTCGATCGAATCGAATAAACTGTCAAACACTGGACACTGTTGAGTAGATGTAACTGTCTAAACCGTAAAACTGACCCATCAACGAAACCGGCAAATAAAAATGAAACTGACGAGTGAGGGAAGTAATTAAAAAGCTCAAAACAAAATCACTTTACGAACAGGCTGATGCAGTTGGTAGCAGTTAATTTTAGTTCACTCTCAGATTTGATGACAGAATTTAATTTTTTTTCCAATCTTTTATTGTGATTTTCAAAATGGGCTTTAGCTTAAAGAGATTGAATACTTTTGACTTAGGACTTTACATGAGCACGTATCTAAAAAAATATGGTTCTTTTCAAAACTATATATCTAGTGTTAGTGCAACATCAATACAAATACAACGAAACCTCATTTGCTAAAATCCTTTTGCTCGTTTAGCCTCTAAGAGGGAACTCAGAGACAGGCAAACATACATTCTCTTTTTTGAGAAAACGTCATTGTGGTAATAAAATAATGGCATTTATTTGTAAATAAACAATTAATAAAGTTCTAAACCGGTAATAGAAAAGCAGCTCGAATGGATTTGAAATGAATTATGATATATTTTTAAAGAGAACTCTTTTTGTGAACCTCAAATAATTCCTATTTTGGGGTCGTAAAAATACCAAACAGCCAAGTAACTGAAATCAACTTGTAGCGCTCGCCGCCCGCTTGCGCGGTTCCGCTCGATGCGCTCGCTCGGCTCGCGCGCTCTTGGTCACAATTCTAATCTCAGCTAACCCATTTGGTCGAGGTGCCTTTGTTTAGTTTTCGGCCAGCTGGAAAAGTTAAAAGAGGCTCATTTATTTTTAAAAAGTGTGCATCGCTAGATGACCATAAAATTTTAAGAGGTATATTACTTTTAAAAGGCGTACATCATGAGAAGGTCTCTATAAGTTTTTAGAGGATCAGTTAAATATTTCCCATATAATAATAATTTATAATCTCACTATTTTAGAGTCAATTAAACATGACCGCTGCCTTATTGATAGCTGTGTTTGCCCTGGTTGCGCCCAATGCACTGGCCTACGATGAAAAGTACGACAAGATTGACGTAGATAAGATCCTGGCCGATGATGCGCTGTTCTCCGCGTACATCAACTGCATGCTGGACAAAGGAGACTGTTCTGTGGAACATTCTGCTGACTTTAGAAGTAAGTACACACATGGCAAAATAGTACTGATGCATATAAAAATTCGTTGAAAAACAAAGCCAACACGAAGACACATCATATCCTAATTAATATTATAAATGCGAAAGTGAGTTTGTTTGTTTGTTGCGCTTTTACATTAAAATAGCTGAACGGATTTGGATGAAATTTGGCCTATGGTGCATGGGTAGTAGAACATGACCTGGATAAGGACATAGGATACTTTTTATCCCAATATTTCCATGGGATTGCGTTTAATTAAAATAGGTTTTTATTAATTTATTAATCTTTTGTGTAGATTCTTTTCTATTTTGTGAATGTCAGAACGCTGTAGACTTAGTGGACCGTAGATTAGTTGACCGTTTTCTATTTGGTTAAGTACCTGGTACTTGTTGAATGACCCACGCTGTCCTCCCATACCTATCAACAGTTATTTGAAAATATTATTTTTAAAAGAGTAACCGTAGAGTTTCTTGCCGGCTCTTTTTCATAGAAAACGATCAATTGGAACCGTGCACCTAGCTTTTAACGTTTCATAAATGCCCAGGTTTATGTGGAACAAAATATTATGAATTTGGATCAAGACTTATGCGGGGCGCAGCTAGTTTTTTATAAAGTTGAAATTATGGCTAACTAGTATTTAAAGCAGGCCATAGCATATAAATTAATATACTCTATATACACATTAAATTTTTCATCAATTTCTGAATAGATTGTATTAGGAAACTTAATTACTGACTTTAAAACCGTACAGTGTTGGTCTTAAAGTCAGTAATTAAGTTTTAATACCTACTATTATTACTAGTATTGCAAATAAATGATTATGATTATATAATTATTATATTCGATTTTGTGGCCCGAAATATGCCGAGCCGAAGATATGCATAGCACCCCTAAAAAATATGCAAGTACTTCCATGGTCATCATGGGTGACATCTCTTTAATAGACTTCAACAGTGCATGTTCATATTACCGAAGATAGCCGATGACTGCCGGTGCACATACTTGTCCTGGGAGATCTGTACCTACGTGCTCAATAATCTTTAAATATTGATTTTCAGAGCTACTCCCAGAAGTCATAGAAACATCATGCGCAAAATGTAATGCCATTCAGAGGCAGAACGTCAGAAAGACTGTAAAGGCCCTCAGTGCGAAGAAACCCGACGACTTCGTCGCATTCCGGGCCAAGTTCGACCCTAAAGGAGAATATGAAAAGGACTTCTCCGCTTTCATCCTTGGAACAGATTAAATAGAATGTCAGATGAACCAAATTAATATTGCCCTCAGAGAATCTTGGCTCATTTTGTCAATGGAACTGATTTAAACTATGTGGAGCATTACAATAGTTAATATAATAAGTTGCAAGTTTTAAACGTTTCTTTTTACCTTCTCTGTTTAATTCATAATCATCTTTCTGAATTTCCAACATCAGATCAAATGCCGTCTTACGACGTATTAAAACTATCACCGTTCTAGTGCGATAGAGGGAACTATAGATATGGCGCGAATAACACAATTACTTTTTGCAAGGCATCAATAATGGCTGTAACTATTCATAAGACGGCATCGTCTACAAAAAAATCTGTCAGTAGTTTTCCCAAATTCGATGGCTTGTTGACATCTATTGAATCAGTACAAAACCTGTTACACCGTTTTGACACATGATCTCTAAATCAAGGCTATCATAATCAGATGTAAAAATAAACCAATTATGTTTCCATTGGCTTATTGGCAAATAACATTGTCACGCAAGACTTCTGGCTCTGCTGACCTGTTACGTTAATATGTTGGTAAAAAACTGACGCAGATAGTAACACTTGCTTCAGTAGGTACGGGTTATGTATCAGTTCCATTATTTTCCTTATGACGTCAGTAAAAGTAATAATATCACGATATCAAACTAGATTATGGTTTATTAGGACAATACTATAAATTAAAATACTGCATTGTTCAAGTAGGTATCTAGCTTAGGTACCGTAATTGTGCTCATTGATACAGTTGGAGATAACAGACTGATTATCCCATTTGCTTAAGAACAGTATTATTTATAAACCAGTGTTCCACTTTTTATACCAAATATAATGAACCAAGGGAAAGCCAATGATACTCTATCGTAACCCAGCAGTTTCGAAAACAGCTCACAGGCAAAAAAGTAAAGGGTCCCATAGAGCCAGTGACGTGAAACTCATGCTATGATGCGGAACGATTGCGCTGTACCGAAGATTATGTGACAGGCTTACACAATCTATGAAGTTACATCAGAGTGCAGCGGCGTGGGCATTGCGCTGGCGCAACGGCGAGTCACGCCGCCGCATCGCCTTACCGACGGCCCTGCCTGACACGATAACCCACATGCAACTAGCACATTACTCAGTTTTTAATAGCAATTTCATAATTGATAAATATGGCATTTAGTACAATTTTGGTAACCTGTTCAAGTGTTCATGTATGACTACGATCTGATAACCTTAATATAAGGTGTAACTCATATTTTAACAGTACCTGGTCCACCAAGCCCTGAGTGATAATAAAGAAAACTAATTTTCCCAGATTAAAGACCTAGCTAGATCGATTTTTCGTCCCCGTAAACCTCTATATTGCAACTTTTCTCGAAATCGTTAGAGTCGTTTTCGAGAATGTGATTACAAATACAATATACAAATATTGTTAATTTAATAGTATAGGGTAGGATTTATTTATTATCCTACGTCCTAATCTAGGTTATGGTCTATCCACGTGCTAAGTTTCATCTAAATCTGTTCAGCAAAGCTTGAAAGGTAACAGACAGACAGACAGAGTTAGTTTCACATTTATAATATTAAAATAGCATAAATTTAATTTTACGAATAAATGCAAAAACATATTACCATCAAATATTTAATTACAAAATATCAGTCAACATCGTGATATAAATAACACAACAATTTGTCATCCGATTACAATCTTAAAGCCTATGTATAAATAAAATCACAAGGGTAACAATCCCGGGAAGTAGAAAAATGTGAGGAGTGCGGGTCGAATCCTGCGGGAGATGAGATTGTTTCAAAGTATTGCAGCATCTTAGAGAGCTGTTTAAAGTCCAACTATAATTCGGGCAAATAATTTGTATATTCTAGGATCTTATTCTAAATTAACTCATGTTGGAACATGGTCAAGTTTATTAGCTGCTTCCATGAATGAACTTGTCGAAGTTGGCACGGTTCTTGCCGCTGGGGTCGTTCTTCTTCACCAGGTCGTCCCACTCCTTGGGGTGCTTCTGCTGGATCGCCTTAATCACCTTCCTGATGTTAACCTTTTGCTTGTCAGTGCACTTGGCGCATGTCGTCTCTATCGCTTCGGGGAGGGTCTCTGGAAAATTTAATTTCATTATTAGCAAAGGTTTAAAACAGAGTTTTCGAACTGGGGAGAATTTTTCATAATTAATTGCGAAAGGCATAATAGGCCTGTGTCCAATTTCTTTTTGTCCGGAAGGTAGATTAATAAAAAATATTGGGTACGTATTTTTTTCTTTTTTGACATAATCAAAAGATTACGGCGATACATTGAGTTAAAATGTGGCATGACGTCACGCCTTGCCAGATTTTATACCGAATTGTGACATAGCGAGCCCCCACTCCCCAACTTTAATGCATGTTTTCTAAGTTATTTTTGATTAATATGATAAAGCAAAAAATACGTGTCTAATATTTTAGACGGACTAAATAGAATTTCTTTTTTTTTACCTGGGCAACTACCGTATTATAATGCACTATTAAGCTTATCTTCCAAAAATTCGAAGACATATGACATCTACCAACCCGCACTTGGGCCGCGTGGTGGATTACGACCCACTCCCTCTCGCAGAAAGGAGGCCTGTGTCCCAGCAGTGGGAACGTTATACGCTGATTATGATTTAGCTTATCTTGTTAATAGTGCAGCTTAATATTGAATTTGTGTCCAACAAAAAACCTACCAAGAGTGTGAAAATGCAACTTTATAAAAGGAAAAAACCACCAAGGATATGAAAAAATCTGCATATACAAACATGTTTGTTCTTTGACACTACGTCAGGATATTTTCCTTCTTGTAAACCTTGACCTCGACCTGGTTTGTGCAAACAGTTTGAGTGGTCAGTATTGGGTTTATCCGGAGTTACGTAAATATGTATTAAATGCTACGCCACGTCTATGTCAACACCTCCGCTTGTTAACCCAAAAATATGTCGATAGTCTAGTATTGCTTAACATTGAATTATTATGTTCTAGTGGTCTGTTTATAATAACTACTGTTCGTGTTTTGGGTTTAAGGCTATGTCGTAGTATGTTTGTCTTTGCAAAATAGACACATGAATGGATTAATTATTATCGTCTATCTATTGGCAATATTTCCCTGTACGATAAAATACATGATTTAAAGCAAAAATGATAAGTTCACTTACTTTTGAAATCTGATCCTTCTGGTGTACACCGTCCTTTATCCAAGAAGCAGTTGATGTATGCTTTGAGGAGTCTGTCGTTGGAGATCAGGGTCTCCACGTCAAAGTTATCATATTTAGCGTTGTATTTGTCAGCAGCGAATGCAACCACGACAAGACACGCCAATACAATCAGGACCCTCATTGTGATAGTTGAATTCTGCAATTAATAACCGAATTTAATTCCTCTATTCAATTAATCAACTTCGTACGCTCACAATGGAACAAAGAATGTGACTTGTCCCGAATGGTACCTAAGCGATGAAATCTATTTAGCGAGCCGTTTTCATGGACATTGGACAAACACAGGACGTGTTTAGAATACGAATGAGTAACATGTCACACGAATTAGATGCATAAATCCAAAACATTAAAGATTTTGATTGATAATCTTTGTTGAATACTACATCAATGTATTGAATAAGTTAAACACAAGAGGACGAGGAGAAATTGTATGTATAGTACTCTCGTAAAGTCAAAAGGTCACACAGCTTATACACAGTTTCGATATCACAAGTCACAAAATAATTCATCACTGACTGCAGTCTGCAGTTCATTCACCCACCTTTTACTCTCTATAATCAACCTAAAGAACTAGCGTTGGCAGAAAGCGACAGTGGTTTATATTGACGACGGTATACCCACTACCTTCATTGGCACATGGGTCAACGCTTACGTAGTCATAACAGTCAAAATTGAACCTTTATCTAAAACGCATAGGCGTTTAATTTAATTGGCTGCACAGTTTTGGTAAAACCCTCCCTGTATTGTTAGTGAAATGTTAATGGGTTTGCAACTTGTGGATATAAACAAAACATATCATAGATTGCTGCGCTACCGGGAAAATTAAGCAACCTCAAAGTTTTGTCGCTTATACAAGGAAAACGATGTGATATTTATTTTATTGTGTTTGCAGACTTGTACAGTTTGTAAAGTGCTTTGTTGTTTTTAGATTTATTTGTAGTTATGGTAGCATTATCGATGAATTTCATAGACGAAGGAAAGCAAAACGTTCACTGTACCGAACAATTACTCTGAGGCCAAAACTTAACTAAAACAATGGTTGCTTGGCTGGACTTATGAGGAAACAGGAAGTTTACTTTGCAGCACATATTAATACACACTCTCTGAAGGAATACATACCCTCACTTAAACTCACACCACACACTCACCTTAACTGTTTTTGTATGTATAATTTATGTTATTTTTCTTTTTCTACTTAAATTATTGTAAATTTTATATGAACTCTGAATAATAATATTGCGCTAGCAGAACGTATTAAATTGTTAACTTTGTGTAGTGTTTGGGTCACCAAGATACAGGGCCTAGTTTGGGACCCGCTGTCTAATATTCTGTCTTCGGTTAGTGAGAATTTCATACCATGCTAGATTGTATATTTAGGAACTTTGTGTAAGCTAAATAAATGAATTTGATTTGATTTTTTGATATTCGGATATGAGAATAAAAGATGTTTGCGATGATCAAGTTTAATACCTTATGTATATATATAGTCTAGTAGGTACTCAAACCGTGCACCTAGCTTCTAACATTTCATATGTGCTCGAGTAGGTTTGTGACATAAAATATTGTGATATGAATACAATGTAAAGATATCAAGCAGAGCTAAGACCTCATCTGGCTCATGTTTCATTTCTTGGTATTGCTGTGTTTTAAGTTGCTCCCTCCCTCCATGTGATATTTCAGATTCAATTTTGAGCATTACGATCATTACTGCCACCCTGACTGAGGAGCATTCGCTTGTAATGTAGGTAACATTTCAGATTCGATTTCGAGCATTATTCCGAACTGTAATGCTCGGTTGGCCTCCCTTAGTGATGTAACACATATTCATAATACAATACAAGCGAATGCTCACAGTGAGGGAGCACCTTAATAAAATATCTGTGTAGTATGGAAATTTTTGCAATGTTGTTATCCTTAACAATGTTTGAATAGATCCTTCTTAAAACGAAATAAAAATAACTGAATCACTGATTCAACAATCGAAGAGGTTCTTGATGAGTCAATGATACACGAACACAAAGAAATCGTTTGTGCTCATCATAATTCTAAGTACATTTACATAATAATGTTATAAGTCATGGCCATCAATCAATAGATGTAAATATAAACAATGGGTTCTCGAAAGTTCCTCATTTTAATGATTCATTGGATTGCTCATTTGCTATAATTGAATCTGCGAAATAAGCTCTATTTGCTAATGCACCTTTTTAAGTAATCTAACACTTAGTAGGTATAGAAATCATTAAAAATATGATCGAGTTTTAGCAATAATTAGTGATTACGGAATTAACTCAGGAATATTACCTACACACACTTATAAATCTTGGTCCGTTGGACCACATGACTCTAAATAGTAGGTCATACCAGAATATAAATTTATACATAGTTTGTCCATTACAACACCATAAAACCAAATTGAGCCTGTTAAGGTTTTAGCCACTAACTAAGTCAAAGATAAATTGAGGATACGGGTAGTACCAATGAGTTTCCATTTTAACCCACAGGTACTATAATTACAGCGTGTCAGGGACATCGACGCGAAAACCATAGATTTGGTACATGATTCTGAACCCCTTGCGTTGATAATATTATAAAGAGGTAACATTTGTGGGTTTTTATATAGGGGGCAATCTTCGAAACTACTGATCCGATTCCGAATTTTTTTGAAGTGAAAACTTCCTTAACTAGACTAAAGCATTGATTTCGCGACGCTGTGATGACACCTCATTTTTGTAAACGCGATTGTGCTCTTTATTAATATTTTGTTACGGATCAATGTTCTATGCACGTATTTTTACTTTAAAGGTTTTGTAAACGCGATTATGCTCTTTATTTATATAAGGTTACGGACCAATGTTCTATACAAGTATTTTTCTTCCACTAAGGCGATCTTGCTCAAGTTTTCAGTTCTGTCAGCACTCCGAGAGTGCCACCACTTCTTTTTTACTAAGGGGAAGCTGCATTATTCCCGAGTGTCATTAGATATAACATTTTATTTTAAAACAAGAAATTTCTGTCCACGAGAAATTTCTTCTTTCTCTTCTTATTTCTTTTATTTATTTTTTTCTTTCTTTTCTGCTGAGCAGCCCGGAATTTGGATTTGTGCACGGTTGATAGCAATAGGCTCGCCCCCTATAACATGGTAGTAAACATAACTGGCGAAATGTGGGTGTACTATAGGTAGACCTCTGTCCAACCCTTCGGGATATACAGGCGTGATGTTATGTTAGTATATCTCTGGGTATTTTAATTCTTCGATCTATAATCCTGATAATATGAATATTTTTTGAGTAGGACAGACAATTAATTGTTTATTTATAATATTCGAGGTACGTCGTGATGGCTCAGTGGTTGAGGCATCGCCTCTCATGCACGAGGTCGTGGGTTCAAATGCTGGCAAGTACAAATGTGCCTAATTCAATTCATATGTTTTTTCTGAGTTAATCTTGGACATTACTGACACCGTTGAAGGAAACGAAAGAAGGTGGTCCCAGGTGCACCACCTTCTTTCGTTTCCTTCAACGGTGTCAGTAATGTCCAAGATTAACTCAGAAAAAACATATGAATTGAATGAAAAAACATATGAAGGTAGGGATTAACTACCTAATAGTTAAAGGGCCAATTCCACTGATAGAAATAAAAAAATGAGCAATTTACTGCATTTTCTGCTATTCTGCTCAAACATAAGAGCAGAATAGCTCCTGAATCACCCCTGAATTGGCCCCTAAATCACGCTGAAGACCTTCGTCAGATCTTCACCAAATTTTTATAAAACAAATTTAAATTTACTGCCTTTCAAATAAAAAAATAAAAAAAATCGAAATCGGATCTCATAGGGCGGAGAAAACCAGTAGCCCCCTTTTTGCCCCTTTTCGGAGGAGGTATCTCACCAATCAAAAATCCCCTTCGAGAAAAACGTCTATAAAGTCGAAAATATTTTGCTTTCATTGCCATATTATTACGGAAATATACAGCTCAGTAACTGTCAAGGTGCGAGTACTTGTTGCCAGAAATTAAGACGTCACTCCTCAAAATTTCCTTGAAGAGTAGGAGAATGGTCAATTATTTCGCAGGTCTTGATAAAGTCTCCCATGCAATAGTTTTGGTACGAAGGTAATTAGTACTTAAAGTAGCACGCACATTCACGATCAAAGAATGATCAATTTTACGTTAAACGAACCCGTAAACTTATGGCCTATGACGCGACATCGAAAGCCACTCACTGTTTTATTCCAAGTACTTAAGCGATCGAGCTCTGCTCTGGTGAAAATAGATAATGCTCATTTAATAGTATAGGACAGTACAGTCAGCCCCAAAAAGATGTCTACACGGACAAGGAACCATTTTTTTATCAACAACCTTTGTTCCACAAGATTGTATTCAGCGTACAAAATAAAGTATACAATTTATTTTACCAAACCCATCTATACACCCTATGACCAAAACAATGTTCACAGTGATAGTTCCAGCACAAGGTTAACAAGACTGACAACGTCATACGACTTAAATCGAATGACACATTTTTAGCTTCGTTTAAAAGACGAACAAGAATTTTATTTTCGTCCTTTTCATTTCATGCATAACGTCACTGACGTGTCCTTTGTTTTTGATTTAAAATAAAAATTGGTAAATCATGAATGTTCGTTACGAATGTTGCTTAGGCTTTTTAAGTTGGTTACTCACGGGGTATTCGCGTGTAATAAACATTACATGATTTGATTTTGAGCATTTCGTTACAATACTGCGCCAGTTCAACGCATTGACTAAGGAGCATTGCTCGAACTGAGCATTGATCGTGTAACATCGACTTAGTTGAAATGCTCGGTTTTCCGCACACACTGCTGCAATGTTACAAATTCTTAACATTGCAGCCGTGAGTAATGATTTAATTACATCATTGACGCGAACATACAGTAATGTTTGCCTGGACGCATTCGCTGATGAAATACTCAAATCTGAACATTTTATCCCAAAACATCTGTTTTGGGACAAAATGTTGACATTGTTTTGGTAAAATAAATTGTATACTATGTTTTGTACTTGTACGATGGATACAATGTTATGAAATAATGATTGTAGACAACAAAATGGTTCCTTGTCAGCTTATACATCTTTTTGAGGCTGACTGTACATACAAATTTTTTGGAGCCATGATAGTAGGTACTTACTAATTCCATGCTGCTATGTCATTATTCTAAGGTAGCCATCTTGTTCAAACCTTTGGGCGACCGAGCCCTGCTCGGGTGAAAATACGGAGAAAACGATTTGTCTCAGATATGAGATAAATTAATAAAATAAGTCATACACATAATTTTAATACTAGAAATAAAGATTAACTAAATCAACCATTTTTCAGATTATCTAAAGTACAAACATCTTTTATGGGGTACTGTGTTAAATGATACAATAAAATACCTTGTGACATATTGCAATTAAATGAAAAAAAAATTAAAACTCATATTAAAAGTACACTTTGTAAACAAGCATATTACAAATTAGAGGATTATATCCAAGATAAGAGTGCTTGGAAACATGCTGGTCCTGCTCCTTAGGACAATTTAGAATCAAGACAAAATCAAACAGGTTGCTAATTTAATTGTACAATTTATAATTTTGTGTTATATGACATTGATTTTACAATCTGTGATTACTTCCTCACACACTGACTTATTCATTTAAAAAAAAAAATTGGAAAATCGTCTACTTTTACAATGTTTGTAAATATGTGAGCACCATGTATCTATCACATAATTAAATTATCTGTCGTTGCTTCATTTTTAATTCTTTTTACCTATTGTGGTATAGTAATTTTATTCTAGGTGCATCGTCTTCACATATACCTAATTATTTAACTAATGTACGTACTTATACAAACTATTGTAAAACATTTTAAAATAGTAGCGGTGGAGTTTCTTGCCCATTCTTCTCCATACGAAAACTACCTTTTGGAAGGGGCGACTAGAATCAATTATATTATTTTGTAAATGTTGACGTTCAAAAGTGCCATACATGGGCCTATTTGAAATAAATGATTTGACTTTGACTTTGACTTTGAGACTTAGCTAGATAGATTTTTCGCTCCCGTAAACCCCTATATTGCAACTTTCATCGAAATCGTTAGAGCCGTTTTCGAGAACGTGATTACAAAAAAAATATTGTGTATATATACAAACAAATATTGCTCGTTTAATAGTCTACGATATTATCACGCAACATAATAAGTCATTGCAATTAAAATTAAAAAAAAAAAAAAATAATCATTTATTCAGACTATTTTTGTCCATATTTTGTTAGTACCTATTACATTATCTTAAAATTGTGTTGTGATGTCAATTAATACATTTAGGTAACGTAATAATAATACTCCAAATAAATAATTGAATGTAAATTAATATAATTGAAATAAATAATTGAAAATGAATTAAAATTAAAATAAATAGTTGTAAATAAATTAAAATTTAATTACGCTAAAATTAAATAATTCAAAATAAAATACAAAATTTCATCAGGCAACATTCAGGCTGATGAGCCTTCCCACAGCTGGCAATACTGGTCTGTCTGCAATTATCCTTAGGATTCCGTTGCCACTCCCTAGAATTCGACGAATTAGTGAGGCTGACTTTTTGCGCATTACAGCGTAAAAGATATATTCATAGCGTAAAAGTCATCCGACCTCACGTTGGCAAACATGCCCGAGGCACTGCAAAATCGAGGTAGTCGCACCAGAAAAAAGGCGTTGTTATAATGGACCCTGAGAGCATTGTAGGGACGCAGCGCAGCGTAGGGCGCAGGTGTAAAGACTTTGGCAGTAGACTCCGAACAAAGTTACCTTTACTTGTGCTGTACACTTCGCAAACCTATGTACCAACATGTTAGCTCGCACCGACAATGCTCTCTCAATGTCTGCCTCATCATAGTTATCATGCAGGGTTTCGGTCACAACATGCCCTATATACCTAAACTGAGAGATCCGACTCAAAGATACCCCGTTGAGATACACTGTCGGTATACATAAAAACGTAAACATAACATCACGCCTATAATCTCCGAAGGGTTAGGCAGACGTGTACCTATAGTACACCCACATTTCGCCAGTTATGTTTAAGTCCCATGTAATAGGGGGCGAGCCTATTGCCATCAACCGGGCATAAAGCCTCCTTTTTACCTCTGATGAGCATATACTCACTCTTTCTATCGTTGTTCTTTAGGCCGTGACTTTCAGCGTAGGCCTCACAGATATTTAATAGTTTCCTTAACTCTCCTACTGATGGACTTAGCAACTCCATGTCGTCCGCGTAACTGATGTTAATGACGCCAACGTTGTCTATGTGACATCCGACATGGCTGTTGTTGATTTCACCTATAAGCTGATTGACATACAGGTTAAATAGTCTTGAAGAGGTCAGTCCCCCTTGCCTCACTCCACACTCAAATGAATATTCTTCAGAATATGCGTTTCCCCACTTGACATGGTTTTTCTGGTGGTTATACCAGAAACTTATTATATTATCTTCTTCTTCGTAGAACTCTCCGTTTATATATTGATAAATCTTTTCCTTTACTAATAGTGTTTATGTCCAAAATATGACAATAGCTTATAAATGACTAACGACCCGAAACCGAACGAAGCACGATTTTACGGCTTTTGCGACTCGAGAAAACATCGAGATTTCTTTATTAGATAAAAGTGTGTAAGTTCAATATTACTGTATTATACACACAAACCTTCCGGAATAAATTCTCCAAATGATGCTGAAACCGCAAATCCGTTTCGTAGTTCAAAATAACATGGTCATACAGACAGACACAAAAAGCGACGTTAATTTATGATAATGTAAAGAAATAGATTCGTGGAGGTCGTTTCCAAAAGCCATTCAAGCAGAACTTCTGCAATACTTACATAAGTGCTTCACCAAACGCCAAGTGGACACTGAATTAATTCAAGCATTCGCGATAGCCTTCTCAAAGGCTTCATAGTACTTGTTCTTGGGGTCGAGCTTTTTCATCAGTTCCTCGTACGTCTCCGGGAAGAATCTCTTGAACGAGTTAAACGCCTTCCGGGCCAGTCTGCGCTGCGACGGCGTACACTTTTTACACGCTGTTGATACTGCCTCGGGCAGGATTTCTGAAATATTTTGTAGTAACTACATTAATTTTTAATACACAGTAAGACACTGGTTTAGAAAGATGGTATAAACAAAATATAGGGTCCGTCTCTCGCCTCAAGGAGATGTCAGCAGAATTGACGGGGTCCGTAAGGGCTGATGCCTGCTGGGGTTGCGAAGAAAACTGAAAGGGAGATCGTGGCCCTCGGCAACAGGGCACCCGAAGGAACATGGGTGGGTTTTAGTCAGTAAGAGTATGACACGCCCTCTCGCTCCGCCCAGGGCGGGAGAAGTTATTTGATAATTTCCCACCCAAAAAAAGGGTCCGTCTCTCGAACTGATGTGTACAAACTAAGTTGTTTGCATTTTTTGTGAAAATTACTTTGTCTTAGGGATTCTAGCTAAGTTAAATGGAAATTAAGACAAAACAAAAATATAGTGATAAAAAAATAAATAAAATGAACTAAATTAAATAATTAATTCATAGCTTAACAAAACAGTTATTTTAGTAATTGCTTTATATTGGTTAATTTTAATATTCCCTAATTCTTGCAATGTAAGTTTTCATTTAAGATTTTAAACATTTCTTAATCCTAAGTATTTGTGTAACTTAGTTTAGTTTTCATTTCCATTTAACTTAGTTAGAATCCCTAAGATAACGTAATTATGCACTAAAAATGTATATAACTTATTTTGTATACTTAGCCATAAATACATATTATGTACCTACATAAATATCGTGTGTCTTTTGAGTACACTGAATATTTTTTTATCTATCTATCTAAATATAGAAAACGATGTAAATAGTGTAGAAATATTGGCAGACAAAAACGAAAAATGCAAAAATATCTCAACCAACCAGTTAAAATGTAAGGCTAAATTGAGCCACAAAACTAGAGGTTTTCTAAAAGGTTAAGTTTCTTAGCAAGTAAGAAATCATAATTTTAAGGGACTTTGTCGGTGTCATCTACAAATTGTGAACTGAAGAATAAATCGAACAATCAATCAAGAAAAGGTGTGCTTCTTTGAGAATCGCCTACATAAGTGTTGACAATTTAAACATCAATTGCTGATGAACTCTTGTGGTAAACCCACTTCTTGTAAAAGCAAGCTAGGCAAACACCGACTCCTGCGATTGGTTTTCCCATATTCAAGTAAAAAGTTAACCGAACTTATAACAAGGTACATGCCTTTTTTTGTCTGGGTGGGAAATTATCAAATAACTTCTCCCGACTAAAACCCACACGTGTTTCTTCAGTTGCGTATATTGCCAGGGGCCACGGTAACCATTTCGGACAATAACCGCAGCCCCGGCAGGAATATGTACAAACCTACACTGTAATCTGTGGTTCAAGTAGCTTCCGTTGCGTCAACCTAGGTCTATAGTAAAATCTAGAATCTTATAAAGTTACGTAATATAGTTATTGCATGCAGCCCCATTACTAATGATGCAAGAAGTGATGGGAACTGTGAGAGCTTGGTACTCACATAAATGGCAGGGAGGTATCTAACGACGAACGAAAAACTGAAGCTTTTGCTGCAGATTTCGTACTTTTTTAAAATTTGAATGTATAGCAAAAATGTCATGGCACATCTGATAGAGAGATAGATTGTGCTAAAGATGATAGGGCTAAATTAGGTGTGAATACTGAAATGCCAGACAATTATAGAGATATAGGTATTTTAAAGGAGGCGACATGTTTGCTACGCAGACCCCAGATATTATGTCATGAAAAAGATTGGAGGCTGATGTGATATACAAAATTAAAATGTAGGTTTTTTTTATTTATTCAGAAGGAACAACAAACAGCTACAATATACGGTATCGAAAAAGAAATACACAAAAAAAATTAACAATATTTATAGCCCACAACGCTGTTCACAGATTTACTGTGGAATATAATATATAATATACATAATAAACAGTAATACATACATAATATACATAATACTAAACTTACTTAACTATCATGTTTATCTTTATCTTTAACTATATTTTTTACACATAAATCAAGAGAGCTAAGGAGGTCTCTTGATTTATATGTAAAAAAATATCTTGAATGGCATGTTTCTAATATTTCCTTAAATATTAGACCTTTGATATCTTCTTTTAGAAACATGGATGAAGATACTGCTATATGACCCCAGAAAGTTAAAGAGTCGAATATGCCATCATATGCTATCATTATGCTATCACAGGCTAGTGATTTGACGGATAAAAAAAACGATAATTATTTTAAACATTTTTTTTAAATATTTCAATGAAAATAGGGCTTGTAGTAGTATATGAAGCGCAAGGGATATAAGAAACAATACAATGTTCATTATTATGGACACAGTAATTATATTGATATTATGAGTTAAAAATCTTAAATTAATTATTTCGCTAACCAACAGCGCACAATTTTTTTAAGAAAGAAAGTTATGGTATAAGGAAGAATTTAAAAAAAAAATCTCCCCCGACAGGCGTTACATAGGGGATATTAGATTGACGGAAGTTCGCCATTTTTCCTGTTGGGAAATTCCGCCGGGCACATGACTTGAGAATTAAAAACCAACTTTTTCAAATTACATATAAACATCGAATAAAGAACCAAATGAACTGGATATTTTCATGTATTAAAAGTATACGTATTTATAAGTTTTACTATTAATTGCATAATGTAACGACCCAGTATTTAATCGCCGAGTTTCAATGAAACATTATAAAAGTATGACATTACAACATTTCCAATTACGCAACTTGCAAAATGAGATATGATGTATATATGTGTACTTACGTCTAAACACTCTTCCTATAGGCGTGCACGGTCCTTTCCAAAGGAAACAGTCCAAATATTTCCTTAGCAACCTACGATTCTGTATTAAAGTATCAATTTCGTAATAATCATATCTTTGATCATAAAACTTCTCTTGAGCAAGCACCGTCACAACAAATAAATATGTAAAAATTAACGACACTCTTAAACTGCATTTGAATATATCAATCATCACTGCAGCAGCCTTACAGTGGAGCTATGAATAGGTTACGAAATTGATGTAATGTCTACAGCAAATGACGTGCACATCTCAAATGCTTCTATTTAAAAGCCTCTCTTAAACTGACCTTCATCAAACATACCTATTATTTATAAGGACGAGAACCACAAAAAATTAAGTGCTTTATTTAATATTCGGAACAATATCCGTAATTATGGACGTACAGTGCCTAATTATTTGATACTATGCGTTTGAATGTAATAGAAGAGGTACGGACAGATGAAGTGATGCTTCCGATATGATTCGCCTTTATATAAAACTTATCAGTGAAGACACTCTGTGTACAGAACACAATTAATGTTTTTGTTTGATCTTACAGAATTACTTTAAAAGCTAATTTCAAGATTTGCAATATTCACTGTTAATGATGCACAGTATTTCCCATAAGCGTTTTGTGTATCTGTATAAAGATTTATTTAAATAAATATTGTTTGATGTTAACTTGCACATTGAGCAACACATGCATGCATGCTTGGGCAATGCTCTACTGGGTGTGGAATGATCTAAGCCAACGATTGACGTATAAATTTGTGTTTTTTATTCTAGTTTTTACATTCCAGTTTGTAACAAAAACATTTTTTCCTGTTAGGTAATTTATTTGTATCCGTTGAAGTCGTTAATTGTCGATAGTTATTTCGGAATTCTTACAACGCAATTATAGCTCGTCACATACAAAAAAATCGAAATCTAAATTTACGCAAACGGTATTATTACAATAACTTCTCGTTTCTAAAATTCTAAATCAGAGTGCATTTAAAACTTGGGAATGGGTCCATTTTTAGATTTAAGTAACTGTTTTACATGACGGGATCAATATGAACATCACTTTTAATGTGGAGTGTATAGATACACCTCTGCCTGATCCTTCGAGAAATACAGGTGGGTTACGTTGTGTTACTTTTAATAATCCTCAACAGAAATATCTATAACAGACCCACGTTCAAGAACCCACGTATCATCACGTATCAAGAGGTGAAAGTTATCCAACTTATCCATTTTTCAAGTAAGGGCTTACTTGAAAAATGGATAAGTTGGATAACTTTCACCTCTTGATAACTTTCTCATCTGCATCTTCTGCTTCTTACCTACTGCTTACTTGGTGTCTGACGCTTTCTACAGTTCTCCCCTATTGACCGTCACGTCATTATCATTCAATCCCCTTTCATTCATAGTACCTGGTCGACCGAACTCCGCTCGGGTGAAAATAGAAATAAACATATCATCCAGGTATCGTTGTATCACATTCCCGAAGCTATGAAAATAGAGAAAACGAATTTTCCCAGATATGAGACCTAGCTAGATCCATTTTTCGCCCCCGTAAACCCCTATAATGCAACTTATATACAAATATTGCTCGTTTAATAGTATAGGATTATCCCTCACACAATCCTTCCATTTCTTTTTGGTCTCTCTTCATCCATCAAATCATCACCAATTCTCAATATGGTGTCAGAACTACTGAATACCAATGTTCAATTTCGGTGACGATATGTCGGCAGGTGTATCTTCAATCGCTCTCTAATTAATTATATTGAGGTCATTGGACGTGTCATAAAAACAACTAAGTAGCTTTAGGGAAGTGTATTCGAGAAGCTCATCGCCAAAGAAACCGGAACGCATATTATTTGAAGCTGTTAATTTTTTTGCCAACGTTCTTCAACCTCACAAAATATAAGTTAAATGCAAATTCATCGTTCTTGTAATATTAAAACTGTGAGTCGAGAAAAAACTGACAATCATAATGATAAATTACATCCTCACTCACATTAAGTAATGCACATTTATGAAAAAAACACATTTATTTCAAGGAGTTACATGTTATTCGGGCTTGTAGCCATTTGAAACACTTCTATTTTTTGATCGAGCAAATTACATGTACCGTATTCAGAACTATTTATTTCACTAAATCATGGATCTATGACATATATTTTTTTCTGGGCAAAAATACAATTTGGAAATTCAAAATTGATTTTAAAACAGGCAAGGATAACACCCCGTTAAGTTTAATCTTTTAAGGTCTAGTTCTTAATAGCTAGCGACGGCGGTTTCCAAAGCAGTAAAGAATTTGTTTTCGGGATCAAACTTCTTCTTGAAGGCTTCGTAGTCTGAAGGCAGCTTCTCCTTAAGTCCCACCAGGAATTTGTGGAAGATGTGTTTCTGAGCGTCCGTGCATTTTATGCAGCCCGTGTTAATCGCCTCGGGGATGTCCTCTAAAGAGAAAGAAATAATTGATTATAAATAATTGCAGTAATAATGTTAATGTAATATTATATTAAATAATATTATATAATAAATATTGTATTAAATGCCACGACTGTTGAACCCTGTTGTTACATTGTTACATATTATTACCAAGTTGTTATTTTCTCACCAAAGGACAAAGGCCTCTCTTCTCTTGTGAGTAATGATTGCCAAGCTCGTAGTTACACGATTTAAAATTGATAAGTTCTGGTTTCCTTACTATTTTTTTCTGTACTTAATTCAGATGAGGCTAAATATATCAGTTATTAAGCATACGGACAATAGAAAATTAGCGAAAGTAAGAATTATATTAAGTGTGTTGAGAATACGATGAAATATTATTAAAATTAAATAATCTATTTAAAAAAATTAAATGATGAAAGAGAGAAAGAATGTAAATATTTTTTTAACCCACATTAAGGCACACAACCGATGATGATGATGATGATTTTGATGTTCGTTGGTAAGCACATAACTCCAGAACGGCTGGATCGATTTGGGTTTTTATTTTTCTTGTACATAGTCCGAATCAAGTTCATATGGACAGAAAAATTTGAAAAGTTGCAAATTCCGGGAAAACTAAAACTGCATTTTCTGTGGGAATTTTTTTGTGACTTATTTTTTGGACAAGATAACATCTGTCTGGTCAACTAGTGATGAATAAAAGGGGCGTTGGTATTTTATAAATAACTGGGAACTCGGAAACCCTGTTTCGCACGGTTATTATGATTTGGCAATACATGAAGCCTCCTTTATTATGTGTAAGTTTAATATTAATGTACTATACACATAAACCTTCCGGAATAAAATCTCTAAATGATGTTGAAAACTGCATCAAAATCTGTTGCGTAGTTTCGAAGAACAACGCGGACAAACAGACACAGAAAAGGACTTTAATTTGTAATGTATACATATAATCCATATATAAAAAAATTCTTTATTTAACAATGAATCCCTATTTCCTTTGGTCACGGGAAATCACGCTAAAACGGCTGAACAGATTTGGATGAAATTTGGCATATGGGTAGATCATGACCCGGAAAAGGACAAAGGATATTTTTATTCCGATATTCCCACGGGATTGAGACTTATGCGGGTGAAACCGCGGAGCGCAGCTACTTATAGATAAAGAAATACACATGATCATTTCCCTTCCCAATATTTTCGTCTTATCAGCAATGCGGTCGTTATGCAAGGAAGCAAGACTACGAAGTTAATTGAATCATTGATTAGGTTATCAGTAAGTACTTTGTTATGCTCCGAGTGTTCAAATACCGCAAAATAAAATGCATGTATTACGATAAACCTTATTGTTTTAGAGCACGAAGCATAAGATATCCCAACTAGCAAAAAAGTCCTATAAAGAAATTTATAGGACTGCCAAGACTAATAAAACTCTTATACTAGCACTGATAAAGACTTCCATTCTTTTAACACCATTCCACAAGCTTTAATATAGTCAAGATCACTTGTTCTTATAACCTAGGCTTTTATTACAATACTGGATTAAGTTATAAGTCTTGTAATACTCAAGATCACTTGATCTTATGACTAAGGTTTATAGTTCACTACAAGATTAGGTTATAAGACAGTTGCAGGAAATAAGTGCATGTAGCAAGACTAATAGTCTTTGCAAAATTTCTGCTAACATTTTGTGAGAGTATAAGTTTTAATGACACACTTAGGGGAGACCTTAATAAGATCGTAAAAATATAGTCTTGATCAGAATTATTATAAGACTAAAAGCATTAAATTAGAGCGCTATGAGATCAATATAAGTTTACATTAACATGGAAATGAATAGTTCTTATTAAAATTGAAATAAGCCCTATAATTTTTATTAAATGACTGTAATAAATCTATTAAAACAATTGTGTAACGATCAATTTCTAGAGGCGCTTTAAAATATATATATAAACGTAGCACATTTTAACATTGAATATTATTTCCCAATGATTTCACACACTTATTCACATTGTCACATACTATGCTACCATAAATAGTAATAAGTAACACTTATGACAAAAAAAAATATCATTTCAACGATCAATCACGTAGCAGTTTTGGAAAATATACTTATAACCAACAAAGGAGTACATTACTAGCACATTACAAACAAAAATTGTTTGGTAAGGAGCTTGTATCAGACGCTTTTAGAAGTTATCATACTTATAAAGGTTGTGTGTCTATAATTGTAGGACTCATTATACATCTATTTTTTTTTTAAACTACACCCGTACTTTAAAACCGCCCAATGCATAATTTATTAAAGAGATGTTTCTGTGTTTACTGAGCCGATTTACGTGTTTTATTTTATTTTATTATTATTAGAGGAAGATCGTACTTTTTGAATTAGCTTAATTAATATTTAAGAAAAAGTAGTAACACCTCTGCCCAACCCTTCGGGGAAACAAGGCGTGATGTTATGTAGTAATAAATTATAAATACAATTACCAGAAGACATACTTAAATAATATAAACGTTCTTCAAATAAGCGCTCTTCCTCCTCTCTCCAAAAATTAAAATTATTGAAATAATTATGGACCGTGTCGGGCACAGCACTATGCTGCGTCCGACACGGTCCATGATTGTTTCAATAATTTTAAGCCTACCAACTGTTTTATCAACATTATGGAATGCAATAAACAATTGAAAATTGAGAATAGAGAATATGTATTAAATGAACTTGGCGTATGTTGATAATGTTACATCTTCCTTTCACTGTTACGTACATTGTCAGACTTTTAGGCTTCTGACTACCAGTAAGCACTGTCAAAAATCTACGAATATCACAACTTAAAGTGAAAAATAAAATACTTTACGAAAATACAAAACCAAAAACACCGACTTTCGAAATTAATGTTATTTTGCACTTGGGGGTTTTTTTTTGAGTCAGTTTTTTTTTTCGTAAAGAATTTTACTTTATAATATGACCATATTTGTGGTTTCCCGAACCACAAAACTAGCTGTGCCCGTGGGTACACTCATGTGTCAACACACACACCTCTATCTAAATCAAAATTTACTAATGGGTACATAAATTGAATAAAGTTATTGTTTATTTAGTATATGCGCATTAAGGGACAAACAAACAGACATTGGACAAACATTTCATTTCATTATACGATATATAAGTAAGATTTGGGCCCAAGTTATGACGTATTACATATTGGCAAAACACATGAGATAACAACCAGTTCTTACACCGGTGACTCTGTCGTAATACTTGTAATAGGTAACTAAAATAATTATCAGCTAAAATTAGCTACATCCTATGGTTAATGATAACATCTTTATGCAGCACTCTTTGTCTTAGGAGTATATTATCTGTGTCTTAGGGCAGGTTACTAATAATTAACAAGATTGCTTAGATTCTTTGCACATACAAGCTTGCTTTTTGCCCGATTGCGCAATAGGCTCGAATCGCCCCCTATTACATGGGACGTAACTGGCGAAATATGGGTGTACTATATAAGGGGCATCTCTGCCAAACCCTTCGGGGAATACAGGCGTAATGTTATATTACAACCTATTAAACGAGCAATATTTATTTTTATATAGATTTCTACTCACGTTCTCGAAATCGGCTCTAACGATTTCGATGAAGGTTGCAATATAAATAAATAATTTATTTGCATAAAACATATAGGGGTTTCCGGGGCCGAAAAATCGATCTAGCTAGATCTCATATCTGGGAACATTTGTTTTCTCTATTTTCACAGCCTCGGGAATATGATACAATGTTGGGATACCTGGATGATATGCTTATCAATTTTCACCCGACCAGAGCTCGTTCGACCAGGTACTACAAGCTATATAATTATGGAAGCACATTTTGCCTTAGAACGTAGGACATCTAGTCATGCAGCTATCCATAACGCTGGTCGTGGTACGCTAGATTCAACTCAATGCTTACTTTGCGTTACTTTTCAATGTGTTACTCTAAGTAACCCATTCATTAATTAGTGGTGTGATCATCAGACTGCCAAGTCATAGGTCTCGAGTTCAAACCCAAGGCACGCACTTCTGACTTTTCGAATTCATGTGTGCATTGTATAATTATCACTTGCTTCAGAGACGGTGAAAGAATGAATATCGTGAGGAAACCGGTATGCCTGAGAGATATTTCACGACGGCATGTGAAGCCAAGTTAGAGGCCCATAGGCGACTTTAAAACTCTGACATCAGATTCGTCACTAACCAAACGAAAAGATGAAGAAGAGTAACACGTACACTTCAAATTTGAATGATGTAAATCCATTAGTTGATTTAAATTATTAATAATTCTAGAAATTAGAATGATTGCCGAGAGTTTTATTCAACTCACGGCAATCGTTATAAATAATTTATACCTAACCTTACCAAGGTAAGAGTTACATTGCAATGACTTAAGAATGGTTTTTGTTAAAGTCGATCGTGAATGTCCTACTTCAGGACCAACAAAATGCTCACAAGCAAAAAAAAACAGGCTTCGATTGCAAATATGATACGCGATTGCGAAAAAACAATATGACATTAAAGTGGCACATGCACTCAATACATACTTTTGAAATCGGCAGCGACGGCGGGACAAGTCACCGTGTCCATGAAACAGCCCACGAAGCCCTTGAGAGAGTCATTATTGGCCACCACGGCATCGATGTCCAGGTTATCATTCTCAGTGCTGTACTTGTCCTCAGCCTGGACAGCGGCGAAAGCCAACAGGAGGATCACGTAGATACACTTCATATTGGCAGCTTTGTCTTTCTGTAAATATTAATTAAAGATTTTAGCAATACAAGAAAATAAGATGGAAACTTACGTATCGTGGGTTAGGTGACAGTTGAAGTGAACAATTATGACTAAATTGTGAGTATGTTGGTAAAACCACTGGTAAAACACGTCCAGTCTAGTTTTAAATTTTTATTTAAAATAATTGAAGCCTTTTTTGTGCGCACCGACAATAAATCCACCTTGATTATGTTGATTTAATTAAGTAATCATTTTGGTGTGGCTAGCACAACAGTAATTAAATATAAAAAAAAAAAACATGGAAACTTTTTGATCACGCATATTTAAAGCACAATAACAATAAACCACTAATAAACTTTGAGATCCGTTCCGCTTGTAATTTTATTAAGAAGTACCTAGTATATATACCACATGCCACATTTAAATTTACTGAGAGGAAACACAAAAATTTAAAAATTAAAGAAGTATTTAATTATTATATTATATCAGCCTATTATTATATTATATCAGCTTATTAATGTCCCACTGCAGGGCAAAGGCCTCTTCTCATACAGAGAAGGCACGAGCATTGATCACCACGCTTGCTCAAGACGGGTTGGCAATTTCAGACTTATATTAACTATAAGTCCAAATTTTCTAACGATGTTTTTCTTTCACCGATGTCAATAAAGTCCAAGATCAGAAGTACAGTAAACATAAACAAATGAAAACAGTACACGTAAATATAATTGCAGCGACTTACCCTATTTAAGATTAAAGAGCAGAGAACGAGTAAAATGTTCATTGAAATGGATCGGCCTTTTATACGTTCCTTTAATGCCCACATATACTTACAGATGTACTTACATGATCATTGGATCAATAAAAAAATACTCTGTATTGTTCTCGGAGCAATATGTAAATATAATCCAAAAAAACAGTGCATGAGGAGGAGTGATGAGAATATTATATGACTGACTAAGTATGTTTTTAAGATTTTGCTATTGTTATACTTGATTTTTGAGATTGGATAAAATCATAATATCTTGCTATTTGAACGCGTAATCTTTTTCTCTTTGTTTCTATCAAGGTGACCGGACTCATATTTTTTTCTTGAACAACTTAGAATGATGTTTCCTAAACGGACCGGTCTCAACACAAAATATTATGAGGTAGCCGGGGCCAATCGCCTCGAGGGAAGCCAGTATTTGGGGCTAGCTGGTCTAAATTGGCGACCATTCAGATGCCGATAACCCGTAAGGGCGGTAAATTGGTAATGAGAAGTGTATTGTATCAGCAAGCACGGATCAAGTAGGTAATATGAAGTGTATTATTGATGTGTAACATCTTTCCTCTCCTGCAATCTGTGGGAGTGATTTCGTGAAAAGGACGGAAGTGTGTACAGGATAGGAAACCGGGGAAGCGCGCGCTGTTTGATTTGACCAATGAGCGCGCGCAGTGCTAGCGTTGGCCATCAGAAACGACCTTGACGAATCCCCCCTTTATTGTTGCTTATTACCTTAATGTTGCTTATTACCAAGGTACGATGTCAAATGTTACACATCTTATGCAACTACTGTAGATAAGCCTCGCTCGTTTTTTGTGTCAGCAAACGGATCAAGTATTGGTAGCATCGATGCCAATCGCAATATTGATTCATTTCACCAAAATTATTTTCATACCTTCCCAGTCCACTTTGATGTAAAATTATACAATTACTTACTACTTATTATCTTTCTCATAATGCCGACTGGTCAAAGAACTTTGCTACCGAACTTATCGTGTTTGCAGTGTCATAAGTACACTAGGTAATCAAAACAACACGAACAAACAGACAGATGTAATGACTTTGAAGTAATAGAATATTTAAAAAAAAAACAATAGTCTGCGTTTATATGCAAACTTCTAAGGTGACCCATCCCAATACCAGTCATTTAAATGCTACGTGGTTTGTGTAACAAGTAATAGTACATTTTGATGCAAGTGTGCAAAGTTTGTTATTTCACTCGAGGCGGGATTGCAGCCCGAGCAAAAAGTCAGGGCGAAATGCAGCCGAGGATGCAATGACAAAAGGCCGGGCGTATTCAAAGACGATTTTCAACACACTTGCAAAGAGAAAATAAATGAAATTTCATAGATACGATAGTTTATAACAAATATTTATTATTTATAGAACACTAATAAACGTTAATTTATTAGCAAAAATAAATGTGGTGAAATATAATGTTTATTTATCATATGGTATTTTTTTACACAGTTTATAATAATGTACATTCACGAATTTAAATATCTCACATCTATGACAAGTAGGTAGATTTATTATTATTGTTATCTGTGGCGTACTTTTCCGCACAAGTCTGGGAATGTGAGTTAAAAGCACGCGTGTTCAATACACTGCATTTTGAATCTAAAACCGGTATAATAAAGGTCACTTTTCGAGCAATTGTGTTGAAAATATATCTTTTCTTGTATACAGGATCGTATTTAATTAGCTAGTTAAACTCCGCAGATGTGATTTCGATATCTAAACATGATAAAACAAAAAATAAATTAATCGGATGTTTTTTTTTGGGTCTTCAATCGCATTATAGTATGTATTATATGTAATAACTTTATTTCAGACTATCCATTACAGAATCATCCATATTTGTGTTAGTAAGTACTTAGGAACTATGTTAGTAAACTACAAAAATAAAACAAACGACATCAACACATGGAGTGCGATCCAGTGTCTAAGAAAAGGACCGTGTAACCGGTCCGCTATTACTTTCAAGATGCTGTTGGAGCTTGCTCGGATACGGTGCAATATGGAGGCCGCTCTCTTTCCCATGATGGCATGAAAGCCATCAATCTGAGCTTCCATAAACATGCCGGACGCACTACAGCATCTCGGAAACCCCAACAACATCCTAAAAGCGTTATCATATTGTACACGATGGGCATTGAGTGCCCGCTGAGTACAGCTGACCCACAGTGTGCACGAATAAAACGATTGGCAGTATGCCCTGAACACTGTGCACTTTACTTCATTCGGGCACCGTTTAATTCTGCTAGCCAGCATGTTACCGCGGACAGCCAACGCCCGTCGTTCTCTCTCAACGTCCAAGTCATCAACGAGGTCCTCCGTGAACCAGTGACCCAAGTACTCTAACTGCGTCGCTCTGTTATGCGGTACACTATTTAGTGTAACCGATGGGACGGTGTCGACTTTAAATTTCCGCGGTAGGAATACCAACAACTCGCTTTAATTAGCATTGTAACTGAGCCCATGAGCCACAGCGTACTCCTCACATCTCCTAACAAGTTTCCTTATACCGTTAATTGAAGGACTCAGCAACAGCATATCATCCGCATAGCTCATGTTGAAGTTGTTGTAGTTGTTATTGTTTTTGAGTTGTTGTTGTTGTTGTTCAGTCACTTCAACGAATACTGGGCCTTTTTGCGTGACTTGCGTGCATTTTCACTTGTACTGGTGACTTTACACGACAAAACAAAAGACAACAGATTTTCTCAACTCATACTTCAAGTAACAATACCACAAGTTGTCGTTGACCCCAAAAAAATACTACAAAGCTTTTTTATTTTTATTTTATCGTGTCTAGATATCGAAACCCACCACGTCTGCAGAGTTTTGCTAGCTAATTTAATTTGACCCTGTATACTGTTCTGTATCCTATCAGTATTCAATGCATGTTTCATGGAATAATACAATTACATCACCCGAAGAGCTACCTACCTAACTTTATCATTAACGTTAGCAGGATAGGTACTTCTTTTGTTATTATTTTTATTGTAAGCACATAATATTATAATATTAAATACATGATAATAATATATGATGTACCTATTTAGAAAGATTATTTTGAAAACTATAATAAGAAGACTTCCGACGTAACCAGTTATTTTTAGGGTACCTTGAAAGGAAAAACCTTCCCATACCCGGAATCCTTAAAGGATTACTCGTGTGATGTCTGTCTGGCTGACTGTCCGTCTGTCACAGCCAATTAGTTCCGAATTTAGTTGTAATTTGGTACACATATGAATTTTTGTGACTCGAACATGGACGTGTAACGTAAATAAATTATTTTTGAATAACAATTTGGGGTCACTTTTTGGGGTTGAACTGGTTTTTTTTTAAGTTTTGCAAACTGTGCCGAGTAACATATCAAATGAAACGTCTCGTTGTGAAGATCTCAAATGTATTTTTTTTATAATTTTAAAATAAATAATTATAAAAATATTTAAGAAAATAGATAAAAACTATACTTTATTTCCCCCTTATATCCCCTTACCCCTTATAATCAAAGCTGCTGAGCCTAAAATTAAAAAAAAAGTACTGAGAATGGTTCTTTTATTATTTATTATGGTTCTTTTATTATGGTTCATATGTATTATGGTTCTTTTAATTCATTACAACTACGGAACCCTTCCTTATGCGTGGTCGAACACCCAATTTGATGTTTTTTTTTTGGAACCTTTTGATTGAGCATGCACCATATCAAACATTGCTCAAAGGGGTTTCAGTAAATTTGGCATCGTTTCGAAGTTCTGCTGCCAATAATGATATTTGTATATTATAAAAGAACTGCATAAAACCATCAAAAGTTATTAAGGACAAACTTCTCTAAACTATCCAAACGGAGATATTCAGTTTATGGATCATTAAAAATCGATAAAGATAATATATTGCACAATTTCAGGTTTTTGACATGTTATTTATAATTCATAATGAAATAAGCCAAAAAGTAATGCCTCATAACAGTATAAAAACCAAACGGCGCGGACCGCGTGCCGCATCCTCCTTAGGGCTTCTACAAACAGGCGCGACACGCGACGCGACACAAAGGCACGTCGCATAGCGCGACGAGCGGTGTCTTTGTGTCGCGTCGCGTGTCGCGCCTGTTTGAAAGAGCCTTTATACAGGACACCTTTCTGAAGCATCGAGCCCCGAACATTGCTAAATGTAAAATAGTTCTCAACGACAGGTCTCGCTGTCACAAGGGCGGAGCCCTCATATACTACAGAATGTCACTGTACTGCATCCCTATAGACCACAGGTTCTCAACTTGGTTGATAACGCCCCCTGCTGGGCGTTGTCTTTCAGGGGGCAGGTAGAAGACCCAGAGAAAATTAGAGGGCGTAGAGATGGCACAGAAGGGGCGTGAGCAGGTAAAAAAAAAGTTTTAAAAGACCAAAAAAAAAACCCGCTATTCACATAGTAAACTTTAATATTGGTTAATTTGTTATTGTTGGTATTGTTATTATTTTTATCACGTGCGAAAATTCACATATTTCGGTACTTCGGGAAGTGGATGAAAATTGAACTTAGAAAGATTCCATCAGATCTACATTAAATTGAATGAATAAATGTATTTTTATTTTATTTGAATCAAGAATTTTCTAAACTTCCAATTCACGTGAAATGTCACATACATAAGGTGAAGTTTATGAAAGCCTGAACATAAAAAATAAAATAGCAAAAAAATATTTTTATAACAAGTTTCTGTAAAATTACGCGATTTTTTAAATCCTGCAAGAATTGACAGTATTATCAGTGGTTTTTATTACTTTTAAATCGCATAGGTACTTAATTTTAAGTATGCAATTTAAATTGTTCTCATTGAAACATTGTTCTTTAAATCCAGAAATAGGATAGGGTCATTTCCTGTCTTACGACTTTTTAATATAACACGTTTCAATATAATCGTAGCAAAAGCTGTTTCAGATTCGCAACAGACCGAAAGTAAAAAAAAAATCGGGAACCCCAGAAGAAAAAAATATTCTCAAGGCAAAATAAGGTTGAGAACCTCTCCACTCTCACCTGGAGATCTCTCTCTGTCGGCTTGGCATGACTGGTCATCAGCCGATCATCATCATCTCCATCTATATCCCACCCACTTATGGCCCAGAGGATCTCATCCCTCTCACCAAGGAGCATGAAAATAAGGCTATTTTCAATACAGAAAAAACATTACACTCCTTCTTGGGCAGTTGTGTAAAAACAATTGCAATGTGGTTGCACTGGTGCCGATTCTCTTGTACAGTACACCGAACTAAACTAACACTAAAATTCCTTACTTTTGGCTTTGAGAATCTTAAAGCTATTCTGCAAAATAAATTCTCTAATTTAAAAAATAATTTTGACACAACTTAATCGAATTTGACAATCGCGACTTCACATGTGGTACCTGGTTGCCCTACCTCGTGAATTTTTTTTAGAGCCGAACGCGCGCAGTGGGGGCAGCCACGACGTGTTTTAAAAAGAATTTTTCACTTTTTGTATGGAAAATAAGAAGAATTATTACCTACATGTTGAGGTTTAGGGGTTTATGGGGTTTATAAAGGGGATCGAAATTGTCATTATTTTTTCGATAGGACACCATTTTCGAGATATACCTAAGCAATAGCAAAAAAAAAAAATACAGTACTGTTTTTGCACCTGAAATTGAGGTGTTGGTATGAATTTAAAGTTCATGACAATCAATTTTATTTCACACGTTTTAATCGCGAGTAGAAATAGTCAGATTTAGCTGGAAAATCAAAATTTTTGGTGAAAATCGTCAAATTCAGAATAGAAAAATTGCCATTTTCACTAAATTAATATCTCAGTGCCATCTTAGTGCTGTCAAACTAAAACATAGTTAAGTTGTGTCACTTTAGTCTCGAAACCGAACGAAATCGTCGTTTGACAGAAATAAACTAAATTTTGTTGATTTTTAGTCTAGTTTAGAGGCATTTGTGATTAGAAAATCGGCACCATTGACGACATTTTCATTGCACACATATGTATTACTAGAACAGCACTATAAAGTTACATTAAAAATATTGGAGGCTGCTGAAAAATAAAAAATGATGTCACTGTCCACAAAGTTACTCAAACCCCCATGTGATCAAGTGCTGTGACCGCTCACGGTACATCGCCGGATGCATGGCTTACATTTTTGTAGTTTACGTAATCTCACCGTATGATTTTACACTTCAATGGGATCTTAGATTTATATGGCCTCGGTCAATAACCTAATTTTCGAGACCTTTGACTTTGTATTAGAAATCAAGTTATTATTAAAGATGCAAAATAATATACGGTAAGATAATGGTAAAGGTAAGAAAATACCGCATGCTAACCTATAGCATGCGGTATTTACAGTATAAAATTAAGCTAGCCGCTTTTCGCTGTTAGCACCCTTTTTACATGTACATGACTCCTGTGTTTACTTTTTTAGTAGGAAAAGGTTTGAATAAGATTATCACTCCACACGCTGGGTGCCTGAGGATGGATGGCGGCGCCGAGGCCGGCCCAGGAAGAGGTGGCAAGACGACCTATACCTGTACCGCAAGGGTTGAATCGAAGGATTTGGAGGCCTTTGCTAAGCAGAGAAAGACCAATCCTGATAGTCCATCTGGATTGGTCTTTTTAGCCGAGCGATTGACACTATCGAAGTTCACTTCAAGCTCACTTCACTTAAGTTTTCACGAAGAGATTTTACGGAATTGGCTGCCTAGAGAAAACTATATATTACCTACATTGAATAAAATTAACGTACCTTTATTAAATTATTATTCTGGCTGATTTTATTTTGATAAGGAAAAACAAGAACCGATTCTGTAGCGACTGGTTGCACACTGAATGGTCCAGTCTAAGATCTCGGATTAATATTAATTTATGATTGAAAGTCGTAGAACATTAAGACTTCCTGTACATGATGCTGTAGCCGCACCGGCGCGCGACGCAGCGCAGGACCGCAAGATGAAAAAAATTCATAAAATCTTAGAATGAGTGTAAACTTTACGCGGCGCTGCCGGTGCGGTGCGGTGCTTGGGCGATATTCATTCGTATACGCAAACATGCGGGCGGCGCCGGTGCGGCTCCGGCGTCGTATACAGGAAGCCTTGGTTATCAACACCAAGGTTGATTGGATAACATACTTAGAAATGTTATGAAGCTACAATCCGGTTATTATTGAGTAGGTAGTAACTTTTGCCCGCGGCTTCGCCCGCATGGATGTCGGAAATTATCCCACGGGAACGTACTGCCTGGATACGTAAAGTATCTTATATCCCAACCCAGGTCATGGTCTATCCGTATGCCTTCCATTCAAATTCGTTCAGCCGTTATGGCGTGAAACGGTAATAGACAGAGTTACTTTCCCAATTATAATATCAGTAGGTCTAACCCTTCGGGGAAACAAGTTGTGATGTTATGTTATGTTATATTGGTATAAATAGTATGGAAGTATGTAAATTCGTGCTGTAACCTATTGAAATGTAAATGTTTTGTAAACAACATTTTTGATTTTGCCATCGTTATCGCGCCTACCGGTCTACTCCTTGATATGCAATAGCCTCTGTAGCCACGTGAAGCATGAAGCTCCAGGGGCTGGTGCAAATCTTGGGGTTCATTCGATTTATCGAGTTTGGTTAAACCACGCTAGCTAGGGTCGGTGTATTTCATTCATCCATAAAAAGAGATAGTAGGTTCACAAAAATTTCAATAATAAATGTAAATTTAAAAACATCCCCTATTTTACCCCCTTAGGGGATGAGTTTAAAAACAATGCTGAAACACGTAATTTTTAAAGACATAAATTTGAATTTTCATATCAATAACTTGAAATGCTGGGTTTCCCGAAAATCTTTCATCCCTTAACGATTATTTTTCAAATATAAAGAAGCCTTTGTCCTTCCCCAGGATACCATCTATCTCCTTGCCAAATTTTATCGAAATCAGTTCATTTGTTTAGGCGTGAAAGTTAACATACAGACAGACAAAGTTACTTTCGAATTTATAATATTATAATATAACATAACATAACATACCGCCTTTAATTCGCCGACGGGTTGAGCGGAGGTGTGCCTATAGTTACACCCAAATTCCGCCAGTTATGTTTAAGTCCCATGGAACTTAAATATAATTGACCAGCAAGCGGGCACAAATCCAGACTCCGGGCTGCTACTGAGAAATTCTTGATGAAAAAACCCAATAACACTTCACCCGACCTTTTTTTTTTTTTTTTTTGTGTGGGAAATTATCAAATAATTTCTCCCGCTCTGGGCGGAGCGGGAGGGCGTGTCAGACTCTTACTGACTCAACCCACCCGTGTTCCTTCGGTTGCCTTGTTGCCGGGGGCCACGATCTCCCTTTCGGTTTTCTTCGCACCCCCGGCAGGAATCGGCCCTAACGGACCCCGTCAATTCTGCTGACATCTGTTTGAGGCGCGCGTGGAACACAACGCGCCGTCGACCCGGGCTTGGTCCTTATCGGACGGCGAGCTACCCATTGCTCACCATCCGCAAGCCCGCGCCTACGGTGGCCGGAAATCAGCCTGCGATTTCCGACGCTCAGGGCGTCTCCTCCTGCGGCGATTAGGGGCATGAGGGCGCAAAGTTTGCCTCTCCTTCACGCGTTCCGCGTCCTCCTTCGTGAGCATTAGCGCTTCGCAGAAGGAGGCGACGGCCTCCCATTTCCTCTCGCTCCGTACCATGGCCTGAACCAGGGCCAGACGCGAGAGATCACCGCCGCCGATCGCCTCCACGAGGACACGGCGATGCTCCGCCCAAGCCGGGCAGACCTTCACCGTATGCTCTATCGTGTCCTCCGGGCGATCCACACAACGGTGACACCCGGGCGTTTCCTTCCGCCTTATCCTGAACAGGAACCTCCCGAAACCACTTTGCCCGACCTGGGAATCGAATCCAGGACGTCATGCTCAACAGTAGCGCTTGCGACCACTAGACCAACGAGGCAGTATAATATATATATTTTATTATTATAACGAATATATGGATAATACGGAATTTATGAATATATTGATATATATGGATATAATGAATATGGATCCAAGACATATCCTTGGATCCATATCCATTATTAACTAAATGTCATTGCATAAACATTTTGTTTAGCAATTTATTTATGGGTATTTGGTGGAAAACTCATAAACAATTCTGCATAAGCAATAAATCAGTAGGTAGGTACCGGAGTACCTATAAACATTACATTTAACTAATGATACCTGAAAAGCATTAATAAGATAAGATTATTATTTCAATTTTTAATAAAAAATTAAGAAACACCAAAGGAGGAGACACTGTAGTGTAGGTAGGTCTAAACATAATAAATCAAAGGCGCGACCATCATTAAAACATTCATTTGACACCTGTCTAAAACCACAATAAAAACGCTTGTGTAAAAGCACTTATTTTGTTATTTTTGATTGCTCCTATACTTAATATCTTTTATCATTTTGATTTATTTCAAAAGTTTTGTACAAAATTAAATAATTCATTAATATTTGTAAAATCAGCGATAGCTGCTGCTTACTAACTAATTACTATAATTCGTATTCATTATAATCTTGATAATCCATTTAAGGGATATTATAATCATTACTTACAACATTTATAACGCATAGCATAGTGCGTTAGTATCGATTCCTAAGATCAGCGCCATCTACTGGCTTGTTTGTGAATATGAACTCAGCTAGTGTTGCTGAAAGCTAAATAAAAACAAATGTTGATGTTTTAGTTAAAACTACAGTTAAAATTAAAAGGAAATATCTATTTAATGACTTTGGCGTTTTAGTGACAGGATTGAAAAGAGTATCCAATTAGTTTCTTGCCCGTTCTTTTCCATAGGAAACTACTTACTCGGTGATTAATTAAAGCCAGGCATTCTCACACCTTTCAAGGCTGTGGGAGGCCTCAGGATCTACATCCAACTTGTGGTCAGACTCAAACTCGATCTCGAACTTAAAACATTTATTTCAAATAAACCAAATATACCTAGGCATTTTTGAATTGTTAAAGGGTCAGAAACGGGTCAGCCAGAAAGATGCAGCTAGTTGCCCATTCTAAAGCATAGTAGCTATGGAGAAGAACGGGCAAGAAAATCCGCCAGAACTAAGAGTCCTGCTAGTAGTGTATTTATCCAATAATACATCCATTTCTGTTGATGTCGTTGATCAACTCAACCGAGGCCTGCTCTTGCTCAGATTGAGATTTCGGCACCGGGTGGTCAACGTTTGAAGAATCGTCGTCGTCATCGTCGAAAACCGAAGACAAAAGAAAAAAAAAAGTGCGAAGTGTGTGTGTGTGTGAGAAAGTGTATTAGCGATCAACCATCGCATACTACTGGCGGGCCGCATCACAACGCATATCAGCGGCCGCAAAAATACAGCTGGCGACCGATCCGGCAGTGCATTGCAGACCGGTACTTTCCACCTGTAGTTTGCAATGGTCTAAATAAAATGTACGAAAGTGATCTAGGATGATTTTTGCAATAACTGCGTTGCAGTCAGGGCTTGAAATACCGGTATTTTTGGGAACCAGTACCATTGGCCTAGGTATGAAACTAGTACCAGAGTAGTTCTTGAACTATTGGTACTGGTACCAGACGTAGTACCTGGAATATTGTCATCAGTACTGTACGTAATGTACCGGTACCAAACAAATATTTAGAGTGAGAAAGCAGATATAAGTAGTAAGTAAAAATAACAGTTAATAGGTCAGATCCAGCCTGTCCCTTGCTGTCCTCCCCAAGCGATGCCCTAGACCGAGGTCCGTACCCCACGTGTAGTCGCCTTGTTTTTAAGTTTTATGCCCTGGCTGGAGGCCTTAATTTATTTCGGCCAAATTTAACAGGAAAGTCTGGTTAAGCAGCCAGCCAGCCAACTAGTACCCGTCTGGAACCGAAATGGCAAAACCGCTAAGTACTGATACAGAACCTGTACTATACAAAACCTGTTCTTTTGGTACCTGTTCCAAGCTGGTTGCAGCACGACCCAACGCAAATCCTAATGTGCTTTGGCGCAATTTTGCTATTGCGACGCGCTGCGGCCTGTCGCGGTTATAATCTGGTAGCTTTACAGAATTCATGTTAGTTTCTGGCCCCCTAGATCTATATACTTACCACATGAGTTCAATAGAATTCTTGAGTTTGTGTTTGACTTAATATGCATTTATATTTCAGATAGCCGCGATATAAAACATGTACAAACTATGTAGGTACTAGGTAAGGGGCCGTGTACGATTTTGATCAATTTTGTTCATTAGTTGTGAGAAAGGGAAACAGAATTTAAACAAAATTATTTGTGATTTGAAAAGTCGAATTCTTTGTCTTGTACATTATACTGGAAAGGAATTTTTCAAATAAATTAAGGATTCGTGGAAAGTCACAGTCACAGTCAAAAAATTTAAAACAAGTTTTTCAAAAATTGACGCGAGTCTGACGTTTGATCGTGTCGTTAGAAGAAACTATTTTGAAAATTAAAAAAATTTCATCAACATCATTGTATGGTTTACTTGTACATAGGGGAAACACTTTTTTAACTTCCATACAAAATATAGCAGAAAAAAAAATGTTGAAATAACCATTTTTTGTTTTAATCTTGTCAGTAATGTATTTTTTCCTATTATTTAGCAAACGATTTCAAGAAATTTAAAAATCACACATTAGTCTTCAGCTATCCTTGAAATAAAATCAAAATTTTATTTTATGATTATATTATATCTTCATTAAGTACATCAAAGGAGAAATAAACCATATTTTCGAGAGCACGAAAGTGATGCAACTATTAACAGGTGCTGTGAATGACACGAATGGTTTAGCACCATGAAAACTGTATTTTAATTCTTACACAGACTTAATGTTTCAATTATTTCAAGCTTTCTTACAATTAGATAAGGTATTGACGAAAAAGGGTTTTTTTCGTGCACGGAGCCTTAACAATAAATGTGATGTTTCAGCATAAACCGTCCTTCTAACAAATCTAAATAATGTTTATTCAGATGATGACAAGCCAAGTTTAGCTAGAATATAAATATAAAATAATATCAACTTCAATGTTTTATGGTCCAGTACAAAAGTTTTTAATTTTTACATACATACGTTAAAACAAATTGCAGAATACACTAAACGCTACAGCTGCAATATAAAATATCTAGATTTTAAAGTATACTTATTTCTAAACACGTCATTGCTGATCTTGGTGGAAGCTTTGGAACTCTTTGGTGTGTTTAGTCCGAGGAGTTGATAAACTTTGTTAAGATCTCGTTGTACTCTCCATTGGGGTCCTCTTTCTTAAGCAGTTTCTGCCATATGTCGGGGGTCTTCGTCTGGAAGCCCTTGATTACGATGCGGATCAGATTGCGCTGCTTAGGCGAGCATTTACCACAACCGGTTTTAAGAGCATTGGGGACGATTTCTGTAAATAAAATATTGTATAATGTTACTTTATATTTATAACACATAGATTTGTAAATAGCAGACGGGATTTGTGTCCTTTGATGGCATTCGGATCTCCCCTTAATAACATAAACGGATAGTAAGTACTATCGCAAGCAGCTACTGACAATTCGTATTAGTCTTATTTCTTCTGTAAGCTGCGATGAATTGTCAGAACAATTTCAAATTTCAACCTTTCATTCTTGCCATAAATAGTTATGGCAAGAATTAAAGGTTGAATTTGAAATTGTTTGTCTAATCCATCACTAGTCCCTAAAAGTTAATTCGAAAATGAGCACCTCTTTGGTATTAATGCTGAAATTGACCTTTTTGGCGCAGCCGTGAGGCTGACTGTTAAATAATTTCACTGTTTTAGGGTTATGTACCTCAAAAGGAAAAAACGGAACCCTTATAGGATAACTCGTGTGTCTGTCTGTCCGTCTGTCACAGCCAATTTGCTCCGAATCTAATGGACCGATTAAAGTTGAAATATGGTACACATATGAATTTCTGTAACCCAAACACGGACGTGTAACGTAAATACTAAATTTTGAATATGGGATCACTTTTAGGGGACAAACAAGTAATTTTTTTTTTTTTTAAGTTTTGCAAAATACCCCGTGTGCCATATCAAATGAAAAGGCTTATTGCGAAGATCTTAAATATTTTTTTTTTTATAATTTTTAAATACATTTAAAGATTTTAAAAAAAATGGATGGAAATTGACCATTCCCCCCGCTTATCTCCGAAACTAAAATTTGGAAAAAAAAAATGTAGAGTATGCTTATTAATGTTCTATGCTTATAGATTACAGAAAAGCTTATAAATCTATGGGCTTGAAATAACATGGTAAATCACTCAATATTGTGCGTACAAACTTACAGTTATTGTTGGATTATATGGAGGAACATGTTTTTCAACTACAATGTTAAGTTTATTCTTGGGATGCACTTCTCTGACACGCACTTGGCCGGTTTTTTAATTTGTATTTTGTATTTCACGAACTGTGTCCATATACCTAAATGTTATTCGATCTTCCTTTCCAAGTTATAAAACATCAAATAGTCTACTCACTCTTAAAGTCTGAACCCTCTGCAGTGCAAGGCCCTTTGCTGAGGAAGCAGTTTCCGTAAGACTTCAGCAGACGACCGTTACTAACCAAGGTCTGGACATCAAAGTCGTCATAACGGGTGTTGTACGTCGACTCGGGTCTTGCGCACACCGCTGCGATCAACAAGCACAAGACTAGAATGGTCTTCATGGTTCTCTGAAAATAATGGGAAGTTTATTAATAATTTACATGATGGGTCCTCATATTATATGGGTCTTAAACAAAACTGGCGAAATGTAGGTGTACTATTAGGTATCTAAAACTGTGCCTAATCCTTTGGGGATTATAGACATGATGTTTATTTATATTTCTTCGTAAAGCAGCACATTAAGCGTGCTAATGGAAAATGATCTCATCTTTGACTCTTTCACAGCGCCAAACTCAAATAAGTTTTACAATGTCTTGTCCGACGGAAACCACTTTCCCTTAGGACGGGCCAGATATTTCCGCATTTTAATAAAAATTTCACTGTCGATGGCGATTGCGTAGCAATGGTTTAACGAAAATATTCAAGGAAGTGAAGTTCCTACTTTTTCCTTTTTTTGTTCCTAATCATTTCATAAAAACTGGCCAAGTGCTAGTCGGACTCCTACACGAAGGGTTCCATACCGTATTAAGATCGAGCAAAAAACGCTGGAATAAATACGTTTCTTAAATCGGACCTTTAATTATTTACTTTATTGAATTTTTAGGGTTCCATACCCGAAGGGTGCCAAATGGAACCCTATTATATTAGTATTTCTATTGCCGCTATAAAACGGCAATAGAAATACACAATTTGTGAAAATTTCAACTGTCTTCCTATTACGGTTCATGAGATACAGCCCGCTGACAGACATACGGACGGACGGACACCGGAGGCTTTAATAGGGTTCCCTTCGGGTACGGAACCGTAAAAATTCTAGACTAGAAGATGATGTACGTGATATTTAAGTACCTATTCTTGCACTTCGATAACATGACAACATGAAACTCTTACAAATTAAATAAAACAACTTAAATTAGATAACTATTCCTTGGTCCTGAGTAGTCCTGACAAAACTGCTATTTGAAACAATGAGTCTCTTTATATAATAAGATTTTAACAAAGGAAATCCTAACAAACTGAATGTAAACAACCAGTCAGCATTAATTATTTAATAATAATTAATGCTGACTGGTTGTTTATTGGATTGGACTCAGTGACAATGATAATTCATTGTCGCTGAGTCCAATCCTAAATCAGAGTGCATTATAGAACTTGAGAATGGGTCCATTTTTAGATTTAAGGAACTATTCTTCACGACGGGATCAATATGAAAATCACTTTTAATGTGGGGTGTATAGATTACACCTCTGCCTAAGCCTTCAGGAAATACAGGCATGATGTTACGTAATGTTACTTTTAATAATCCCAGCAAAAACTATAACAGACCCACGTTCAAAAACCCACGTATCATCACAGCCCTTACTTGAATAATGGATACATTGAATAACTTTTACAATCTGCATCTTCTACCTTACTTCCTCCGATGTTACTTGGTCTCTGACGCTTTCGATTTATTAATTCTCCCTTATTGACCGTCACGTCGTTATCATTCACTCCCCTTTCATTCAATATTATCTCTCACACAATCCATCCATGTTTTTGGCCTCTTCATTCATTATCTATCCCTATATAGCAATGACAGCCTAGTAGTGTGACCGACGGACTGCCAAGTCTTAGGTCTCGAATTCGAACCCAAGGCACGCACCTCTGACTTTTCGGACTCATGTGCATATGGTATAATTATCACTTGCTTCAAAAACGGTGAAGGAAAACATGCGGAAACCGGCATGCCTGAGAAACATATTTAAACGACGGCATGTGAAGCCAAGTCAGAGGCCCACACCAGGTTAGTCTCTAAGCACACGAAAAGAAGAAGAAGATCTATACCTAATCATCACCAATTTTCGCTTTGGTGTCAGAACTACTGAATATCAATGCTCAAATTCAGCCTCTGAATTTCGGTGACGTTATGTCGGCAGGTCTATCTTCACTCGCTCTTTAATTAATAATATTGAGGTCATTGGACGTATTATAAGAAAAATAATAAGATAATAGCAATGTATATTTAAGAAGCATACATCGCCAAAAATCAGTGTAAAAATGTTCATTATTTGCCAACGTTCATCCACAACGTGAAATATAAACAAACAAAGTTTAATGCAAATTCATCATTCTTGTAATATGTATTAGAACTGTGAGTCAACAAAAAACTAACAATCGTAATGGTAAATTACATCCTCACTCACAATTAAGTCATCATCATCATCGTCAGCCTATAATGTTCCCACTGCTGGGACATAGGCCTCCTCTCTTCGAGAGGGAGTGGGCAGTAATCCACCACGCGGGCCCAGTGCGGGTTGGTAGATGTCACATGTCTTCGAATTTTTGGTTCTAGGACATGCCGGTTTCCTCACGATGTTTTCCTTCACCGTTTTGAGAGCAGTAGTGATGAAATTATTTAGACAAAGTAAAGCGCCTGCCTGGGTTTGAACCCACAACGTACAACTTGTAAGTCGGGGCCGTTGCTCACACAATTAAGTAATGCACATATATGAAAATGGCACATAAGTTTCAAGGTTTTACATGTCCATTCGGGCTTGTAGATATTTGAAACACTTCTTTTTTTTGATCGAATAAATTACGATTTTATCGTGTTCTGAACCATTTATTTCACTAAATCATGGATACGTATCTATGACATATTTTTTTTTTCTGGGCCTAGTTCCAATTTGGCAACACAAAATTGGATTTTAAAACAGGCAAGGATAAAATCTCGTTAAGTTTCATCTTTTAAGGTCCTTAATAGTTTGCGACGGCAGTTTCCAAAGCAGTGAAGTATTTGTTTTCAGGATCGAACTTCTTCTTGAAGGCTTCGTAGTCTGAAGGCAGCTTCTCCTTAAGAGCCACCAGGAATTTGTGGAAAATGTGCTTCTGAGCGTCTGTGCATTTTATGCAGCCCGTGTTGATCGCGTCGGGGATCGCCTCTGAAGAGAAAGAAATAATTGATCATAAATAATTACAATAATAATGTTAATGTAGGATTATTGTATTAAAGGCCGTGACTGTTAAACCCTGTTGTTACATGTTATGACACATACAAGCTAAATAATTAAGGAATAACATTTTGACTTAGAACGTATCCTGCTGTAGATGCAGTCATGCAGCTATCCATAATGGGCCTGCCAAACGCTCAAGCTTCACCACAGTTTTGCCTGCGCAGGCCGGTTTATACACAGAACACCTTGCGTGTGGTTGGTAAAACTCGCCAATTTGTACACGGTGTTCCGTGTACAAACCGGTCTGCAAAACTGTGGTGAAGCTCGAGCGTGTGGTAGGCCATAACATTGGACATGGTATGCTAGATTCAAGTCAACGCTTACGCGATACTCTAAGTAGCACATTCACGAACAAATTTGAATGACGTAAAACCATTAGTTGATTTAAATGATTAAATAACAAGTTTCTGCCCGCGACTTCATTAACATGGAAGTCATAAGAAATACAATGCGCCGACGTTTTTTTTTTTTGCTCGACTCCTAAAGGTTGTAGCGTAACGATAAATAGCCTATGGACCTTCCTCACGAATCTTTCCGTCTATTGGTGAAAACCGTATGAAAATCCGTTTGGTAGTTTAGGCAGCGCATGCAAATAATTCTGTTTCAAGAGGTATTTCCTTCCGACTTCATCATCATCATCATCATCAGCCTATAGCAGTCCACTGCTGGACATAGGCCTCTCCAATTACACGCCATTCAGCTCGATTCTCGGCAATTCTCATCCAGCTGCTACCAGCCACCTTGCGAAGATCGTCACTCCACTTAGCCTGAGGGCGTCCTACCTTAAGTTTGCCGATTCACGGTCTTCACTCAAGAACACGTGTAACCCAACGATCATCGGTTCTACGGCTGATATGGCCGGCCCACTGCCATTTCAGCTTGCTTATTCTATGAGCTATGTCGATAACTTTGGTTCTCTGCCGAATCATCTCTTTACGGATTCGATCCCTCAGAGAGACTCCAAGTATAGCCCGCTTCATGGTTCGCTGAGCAACCTTGAATTTATTGACCAGGCGTACCGTGAGTGTCTACGTTTCGGCTCCGTAGGTCATAACAGGCAGGACTCACTGATTGAAGACCTTCGTCTTTAGGCTCTGTGGAATATGCGACGAGAAGACTCGACGAAGTTTCCCAAATGCTGCCCAGCCCAGCTGAATTCTTCTGTTAGCCTCCCTCTCAAAGTTGTTCTTGTATTGTGAGATGTACTCGCCGTTGATGTAATTGCCACACCCTTCCCAGTTCAGCATCTTAAATACATCCTCCAATGCGTTAGAGAACGATTTCGGGAAAATTACGTCCCCTTGTCTCACCTCTCGACGCAGGGGGATGTGTTCAGTTCGCCAATCCTGAATTTGGATGGTCATTGTCGCGTTTTCATAAAGTCATCTCAGCACTTGGATGTAACGCCAATCGACTTGGCATCGCTGCAGAGACTCCGAAACAGACCAGGTCTCGATAGAGTCAAAAGCCTTCTCATAGTCCACAAATGCGAGACACAGTGGCCGAATACTCATCGGACTTCTGTATAATTTGCCGCACTGTGTGAATGTGGTCTATGGTGCTGTATCCTCCTCGAAACTCAGCCTGCTCCGGTGGTTGAAACTCGTCGAGTCTTCTCGCTAGACGATTCGTAACGACTTTTGAAAACAACTTATAAACGTGGCTAAGGAGCAAAATGGGTCTGTAGTTCTTTAAAAGGGTCTTATCACCTTTTTTAAAGAAGAGATCACACTTTCTCGCCACGCCTCTGGAGTTCTTCCAGAGAACAGAACAGAAAGATTGAGTTGATTCCTTCCGACTTGCTAGACAAAAAAATTGATGGGTCAGCTAATATGCATAATATAAATATAATTTATAGCCTTTAGCACTCAAAAATAATGTAGCTTTCTGCCAGTGAAAACATTTTTAGAATTGAATCATTGGTTCCGGAGATTACCCCCACATACAAACAAACAAACAAATTTTACTTCTTTATAATATTATTACTAGCTTTAGCCGGCGACTACGTCTGTGAGCCTTCCTCAAGAATGCTATCCAATTCAAAAAGAATTTATCCAATCCGACTGGTAGTTCCGGAGATTACTTATCCCCCTACATACAAACTTACAAAACAATAAATTTTACCTCTTTATAATATTAGTAAAATTATTATTATATGTATATTATAAAATATAATCATTAATATTTTAACAAATCTCGGGACCAAGGATCCCGGTCCTTTGGAAGGCATACGAGGGGCCAACCCAACTCGCAGAGGCCCCTTAGACATTTTTAAGTATTGAGGCACCAACCGACGATTATCCCTGTATGCACTATACAAGTGCACCCAAGGACAACCCCCGGTTGGTGTAGGACTATTGCAGAACATGGAAACAAAACATATTGGGCTATGGATTTGGGAGGCTATAATGGATTGGTTGTATGGAACTATGGAAAGACTATGGCCCTGACCAATATTTTATATAAAATATACAGGAAAATGGCAGGGGGTGACTTGCACACTCAATATTGGGCCCCCGAAAACAGTCCAGCACAAAGTGTCGTAGCGTAAAGGGGGCAACATGTCCTGAGGTGTTTATGAGGAGTGGAGAGGTATTCCACTGCTATCAGGACAATCCCGAAAGTACGGTCAAGATCCCTTCTAGCATTTTACTGGTATACTTCCTTCCTCCGAGCATGTTTGCTCTTGCGAATTTCCACTCAAGCCGGTCAATTAAGGCAAGAATGAGATGGGAGCTCTGTACCTCGTCAGTGTTCACTCCAGCCGGCCAATAAAGGCAAGCCAGACGTGAGGAACAAGACTTCTCCCAGGAGATAGGGTCCGTGGGGTCACTACTACCCAACAACTCGCCACATGCTGCCCTGCGGGTTTTTGTATCTCTTTTGGTCTGGCTCCTCATCCCAGACCGGTTCCGGTAAATCAAACTATACCGGCACAGGCCTAGAGTTCGGAGCGCGCAAGCCCCACCACGACGTCAACGTAGTGATACGGTGGTGGGGAATAATTAATATTATTAATTTGAAATTTATTTTATGTTCTCAGCTAGCCGGCAAGAGCTGATAACACGGGCCTAAGCCAATTGATTTATCAGTTGGATTAAGTACGGCCACGTGCAGAAGATTGCACAGAAGATGGTAGCGTATTTGTGTTTAGATGTGGGATTTCTGATTCATATTGAAGAAATTTTCTCACTAGTCTGCATGTGTATCACTGCCTTCTGCAGCAGATGGTAGGTATTTGGTTCCTCCAAAAATACCTACCATCTGCTGCAGAAGGCAGCGAAATAAGGGAATTAAGCGAATTAAGGGTTTGTAGAAGTTGTCTCGGTACACTCCTGTCGTAGACAATACTATTGGTAGTTAATTGATTCAGGCGTGACCTTGCGGATATCCATTATAAAATACAATAGAAGTGGATATATTTAGTAACCTGTTCCGCTTAGCAATTTCTAACAGAATTTCTCTCTTAAAAAAAACCCTGAAAGAAAGCGACACGTGTTTCACCTCTCAATGAGGCATTCTCAGGATGACGATTGACTTGTCGAGAACTCGAACACGACGTGTTGCCACACCAAGCGCTGAGCGCAGACATCTCAGATGTTTTTTTTTTTAAGACTCTTTAGAAATAGCTAAGCGGAACAGATTACTAAATATATCCACTTCTATTGTATTTTTTAATACTATTTGGTACTATTGTAACTTTTTGCAGATGCCAAAGTTGACCTACTTCATCTTTTAATTCAGTGTATTTGCTTAGTTTATATGCTATTGTTGTCTGCAAGTTATGTGTATTTGGTATAGCAATATCTATTAAATATACAGTTTTGTTTAACTTGTTTATAAGTGTAATATCTGGTCTATTGAAATGGATTGTTCGATCGGTAAGAATGGCGCGTCAAAATAAAGTTTTGTTGAAGGGTTCTCTAATACAGTTTCTGGATTGTATTTGTAGTATGGTGTAACGGAATCTATAAGTTTGTACTGGTGTGCTGATTTTTGGTGTATGATGTTAGCTACTTGATCGTGTCTGTGTTTGTAATCTGTTTGGGCTATTGACTTGCACACGCCTGTGATATGCTGAATTGTTTCTGGAGAACTATTGCATTTCCTATATGTGTCGTTTTTTTAAATTCTTTATGATAAACTTTCTGTAATTTTTGGTTTCAATTACCCGATCCTTAATATTATTATATTAATATTGTTAATATCATTATTACTAATTACTTAAAATTATATAGTATAGATTTTAGAAATTATAATGATTGCCGAGAGTTTTATCCAACTCCTTCCGCAATCCTTATAATTTATACCTTACTTTACCGAAATAAAACTCTTATTTCGGTGACATTGCAATGGTAATGTTTTTAAATCGATCGTAAATGTCCTACGTATAAGACCAACAAAAATCCCACAGACATAATAAATAAACCATACTTCGATTGCGAATATGAAACACGATTGCGAAAACTTAATATGATATAAGTACATAGCTTAGTGCACATGTACTCGATACATACTTAAGAAATGTACTCATGTATTCGATACATACTTAAGAAATCGGCAGCGACGGCATGACAAGTCACTTTGTCCAAGAAACAGCCCAAGAAACCCTTGAGAGAGTCATCATCGGCCACCACGGCATCGATGTCCAGGTTATCATTCTTAGTGCTGTACTTATCCTCAGCCTGGACAGCGACGAAAGCCAACAGGATGATCACGTAGATACACTTCATAATGACAGCTTTGTCTTTCTGTAAATATAATTTAAGGATTTTAGCAATACGAGAAAATAAGATGGAAACTTACGTATCGTGGGCAAGGTGAGAGTTGAAGTGAACAATTATGACAAAATTGCGAGTATGTTGGAAACTATGGTAAACCACGTTCAGTAAATTTTTAAATTTAATAAAATAATTTGCATAATATTATAAAATATACCTACTTACTTGAAACATTATTTTGAAGGATGTAATAAGAGCACTATATGAATGAACAAAAATAGAGGTAACCAGTTCTTTGTAACGTTTTTGATTGAGCATGCAGCATACCAAACATTGCTCGAAGTAATTAAAATTAAATTACTTATGTGTGATCAAGTACTGTGACCGCACACGGTTCGTCGCCGGTTGCATGGTGTATGTTTTTTGAGTTTACGTGATTAATAGGATTCATAGAGCAGTAGTGGCCGCAGTGGCGGCGCACACTGGTCCCGAATGATAAAAAAGTGGACATTAAGAAATTTTTGACAGAAGGTCAACGGATTCGGCTGATTTTTTTTTTGTAGACAGCTGATGCAATTACAAATCACTTTTATAGATTGAGTTTTTGCCAAATAAGCCGTATTTTCAGAGAAAAAAAATATTGAAATATTTTTTGTATGAAAGAAATCCTAATTTTGTCTTTATCTTCCAAGATTCAAACGTATTCAAAATAAAACTTAGCGCAGCTTGTAGAGGTGCTAATTGCTCACCACTTTGTCATAGACACTCTTCTGCGATTTTGTGCTCCTTTTGAGTTACAGGCACTTTAAATATTTTTTGTATGAAAAAATCCTAATTTTCTCTTTATCTTCCAAGATTCAAACTTCCAAGATTCAAACGTATTCAAAATAAAACTTAGCGCAGCTTGTAGAGTAACTCTTACAAATATATGAAATTATCAGTATCAAATAAACAAACAAGGAAATCTCAAAACGTGTTCAGACATGTTTATGTACAGGTAAGTTATTGTGTGACTCGTATGTAAATTTTTTTTTGTATAGAGTCATTGCTTAATTACCCTATAAGTGACGATTTCGGCTCTATTTGGTCATCTAGTCGAACGCGTCGAAAACGCTGAATGATGAATAGGTATATAAATTGCAATTAAAAATTCCCTTTGTAGTTTTGCGGTATTTATGTAGGAGCACATCTTAGTATGTTTTATTTTCTCGTGACTCATCCAAATTGCAAGAATATTTGGCTCATTATCTAACTACCCCATTAAGTAATGAGGTAGTTAGGTAATGAGCCATTATCTAACTACCCCATTAAGTAACGGGATAGTTGGGTAATGAGTCATATATCAATAGTATAAGGGCAAGCGGAACCCGTTTTTGTTCATTACGCGTCTTGTGCTCGTAAAAACAACACAATTTTTTATCAACTATCACCACATTGTAACTTTTATTTATTTGCCTGTAACATTTTTGTATCAAAATGACTACATTTGTGACTAATTTAGACATTTTTTCTTTTTTGAGTAATAGTGGGTGCCTTAAAAATAGTGATTTACTGTGTCAAACCATTATAAATCGTATTTCAAGTGAAATTCCAAACGAAGAGCTCAGTATTATCAAAAAGTTTTGCCAAAATTATACGTCAAACCTAGCTAGAAGATGGGACAATTCAGGTAGAAACGAAAGATTTGGTGTTAAAAACAAGGAGTGGTTGGAGTCTAAAATTTTGTGGCCAACTTTAACTTCTGTGAATTTTCCTATGTTGTTTGATCCAGAATATACCATAGAGGACATTTCAGTAGACGTAGAAGAGCATAATTTATCGTACGAAGAGGAAGCAGGTGCATCTACATCAGAAGCTACCACAAATACTCCCAGAACTAGAAATAAACGACCATTTGAAGATTTAACAAATAAGCAGAAGAAAAGACGTTCTTTGTCTCTTTTGGAGCATTCCGAAGAAGAGCTGTTCTATGCTCTTATTGCTAAACTTAATGAAAACGGGCGCACTGTTTGTTCTAAAGTTATTAAGTGCCTCTCAAATAAGCCAGAAAAGGTGCAAGAAGTAAGTGACTTTTTATATAAAGCTTCTGATAAATCGATTTCCGAGGAAGACACCTTAGCTCTTGCCACAGCATTGAGTTTATCAAAATGGCAATATCTAACTTTGAGGTCCATTTTAAGTACAAATGGCACAGCGGCTTTTCCATCTTACCAGAAGTTACTGTTGAAGAAGAAAGAATGCTATCCAGCAAAAGAAGATATTGTGATATCGGAGTCAGGAGCTAAAATTAAGTTACAGGCAGTTCTAGATTTAACTGCCGAGAAGATTTTGAAAGTGACTGGTTCAAATATTAATGGTGGTGTTTTGAAGCTAGTTAGTAAATGGGGCTGTGACGGAGCTTCTTCACAAAGTTGTTACAAACAAAAACCAACTGGTGACATATTTTCAGAATCTTCTGTATTTATGGTTAGTTTTGTGCCACTTCGCCTTATGAGTGACAACGATGTGATAGTATGGGAAAATCCGCGCCCTTCTTCAACAAACTATTGCAGACCAATTATGTTCGAATTCAAACAAGAAACAAAAGAATATATTCAGCAAGTAGAAGCAACATTACAAGAAGAAATTCAGAACCTTCTACCAACAAAGTTATTTGATGGCGAATTTGAAGTATTTCATGAATTGCATATGACGATGATCGACGGCAAAGTATGCACGGCACTTTCACAGACACAGTCTGCAGCCAATTGCAACATTTGCTTAACAAATCCGAAAGATATGAACAACTTGAACCTCGTTTTTAACAAACCAGAAAACCATGATATGTACAAATATGGTTTATCTTCACTTCACATGTGGTTGCGATGCATGGAATGTATTTTGCACATATCTTACAACTTAGATTTCAAAAAATGGGCGGCTCGGGGTGAGGACAAACTGCTCCGAAAATCAAGAAAAGAGTTAACGCAGCATGAGTTTTTTGTTGTAACTGGCTTAATGATTGATATCGTCAAACAAGGCTTTGGGACAACAAACGATGGCAATACAGCTCGACGGTTTTTCAATGATTACGAAAGGTCAGCTGAGATAACAGGAGTTAATGCTAATTTGATTAAGAGATTTGCTGTAATTTTGCAGGCAATATCTTCTGGGAGAAATGTAGATATTGAAAAATTTAGAATTTATTGCAGAGAAACAGCAGAACTTTATGTCAGCGAGTACTCGTGGTATTACATGCCTTCGAGTGTACATAAACTTTTAGTGCATGGTGCAGATATTTGCCAGCATTTTTCTTTTATTCCAATTGGTATGATGTCCGAAGAAGCCTCAGAAGCAAGAAACAAAGATTTTCGTTCAATCAGAGAAAAGCATACTAGAAAGATAGGCAGAATGCAAACAAATGAAGATATTTTACACCAGTTACTTATCAGCTCCGATCCGTACATTACGAACATAAGACCGAAGTTCACCAAAATTCAAAAGCAGCAGAGGTTTGAAGAAGCCGAAAATCTTCTAAAGGATGACGTTTCACCCAATGAACTCGATTTAGAAGATGCTGATGAGGAAGAAGTATACGTCGACATTGAGAATAATCCCCCACAAGATCCGCTAGCATAATTCACATTGTAACATACGCACGTTCATGTTAGTTTATTTAAGTTTGTAAGTTTGTAATCTAGTTTATTTAAGTTATTAAGTTTATAGGTACTGAGAAAAAATGCGCTTAAAATTAATTTATGTTCTATTTTATTTAAATTTGTAAAATAATAGTTTACTTTAGTTATTAAGTTTACAGGTACTGAAAAAAAATGCGCTTTGTTTTATTTTTTGTGTTTGTTTTATTTATTTATTTATTTATTCATATTATGTTGACGACAGCCCTAGCAAAGTATTACATTTGTAAACAAAGACTACCCACTGTTGGGGTAGTCAAATAAAAAGTTGTATTTTACATTTCATATGACTTATTAGGAAAAAATATTTAAAGTGCATGTAACTCAAAAGGAGCACAAAATCGCAGTTGAGTGTCTATGACAAAGTAGTGAGAAATTAGCCCCTCTACAAGCTGCGCTAAGTTTTATTTTGAATACGTTTGAATCTTGGAAGATAAAGAGAAAATTAGGATTTTTTCATACAAAAAATATTTAAAGTGCCTGTAACTCAAAAGGAGCACAAAATCGCAGAAGAGTGTCTATGACAAAGTAGTGAGCAATTAGCATCTCTACAAGCTGCTTTAAGTTTTATTTTGAATACGTTTGAATCTTGGAAGATAAAGACAAAATTAGGATTTCTTTCATACAAAAAATATTTGAATATTTTTTTTCTCTGAAAATACGGCTTTTTTGGCAAAAACTCAATGTACAAAAGTGATTTGTAATTGCATCAGCTGTCTACAAAAAAAAAAAATAAGCTGAATCGGTTGACCTTTTGTCAAAAATTTCTTAATGTCCCCTTTTTTATCATTTGGGACCAGTGTGCGGCGTAAAGACCAAACGTGGACGTCGATCGGCGACATCAGCTTTGCGAGGCCTCTTTCATTTCTCAGTCAAAAGAAAAACGTTAAATTGTGATGGCAAGGTGCATTTAAATGCACATTACACCTAGATTTTGAAACAATTCTTCTATTTTAATTGAAAGAGCAGTTTTTTTTTGTATAATTCATAACAAAAATCCGCTAAGCAGCTTAGCACATCTTTGGTGGAAAGGCTACCTTAAGATTGTTAAAAACATCTGGAGTCTACCTATGCTTATAACTTATGGGAGAATTCCACATACTAGTACGGCGATCAGAACCGTGTAAAGGAAAATAAAACAAATCTCTCACAAATAACGTAGGTACCCCTTTTTTATTCAATCTTTAAGCATTTATCTCAAAACTTAAACAAATATAAGCCATGGTAGTGAAGAGACGGCCAGTCCCAACAAGATGATCAGCACCGCTTAGCTTCACCATTTTGAAAGGAAATGAATGATCCAACACGTCATGTTGTTTTGTTCTCCATCAAGATGCTTTACAGTTGTACGGATAATTCTCTGGCTGCACGACTCTAAAAACGTTGCACGCGTAAAACACATTTGATGCACCGAAACACTGATGTACGATTTCAATTCTCTGAGCACCGCAATGTCGTAAACAATTACATTTCACCGATAAACTGACACGCATCGTAAGTCCAGTAGGAAAACTAAAATCGTCAATGGATATTGCTTTCAAGAATATGTATATCGAGCTTAAAGTGCAAAAAGGTACGGCTAAGTGAACAATGAACAATAAATAAATAAAAAAGCAAACAACAAGACACGCAAAGAGCACAAATAGTGTATTATCTATGGTTTGAACATAACAGAAGTTTTCTAGGGCGACGAGTGACAAGCATACACTATAAATACGGGTGACAAGTGATTGAATAAGCGAGTGACAACTAAAATCAGTGTTTACAGATAGTTCTATTTATTACCCACAAACTTTTCAAGGAATATGCTTTTGAAAATGTAATTTAAATTACAAAAGGCATTCGAGTACCTACTTATTATCTTAAATATAATTTAATATTAATTAACTCTTTTTTTAAACACAAGTAATGTCTATTATTAAGATCGTATAAACAGAAAGTGGGCAACGTCGCAAATAGCTGTCAAATATTTCGCTGTTTTGATTAATTTGGTGATATTACTGTATGGAAATAAGAAATATGTCTAACTAGTGAACAAAATTATTGATTATGAAATGCAATATCGTAACACTGAATATTTAGTTTTAGATGTAAAAAAAGTATTTGGAAACTTTCCAAATACATTTTTTACAACAAAACGGTTACAACATCAAATTCAGTGTTATATTGCAGTTCATTATTAATATTCTAGTTCACTAGTTAGCCATATTTCTTATTTCCATACAGTATAGTTACAGTACAGTATAGTTAGCCATATTTGTTATTTCCATATATTGCCGAATTAGTCAAAGTAGGTAAATATTTGACTGCTATTTGCGACGTTGCCAAATTTTTTGATGAACGCTCTTAAACTTCTCTGGAAAATGGTGGACTCTGGTTATCCTACCTCAAAAATAAGGTCAAGGTCAATTTCAAACATTTGTACGCCCTCTGGCTTAACGTAGCGAACTATATCATATATTTATACCATTATTTTTGTACCTATGTCAAATAAATGACTTATGAGTTGCAGGTCGTGAGTTCGAACTCAGGCAGGCGCTTTACTTTGTGTAAATATTTTTTAGTGCTCTTAAAACGGTTAAGGAAATCATCGTGAGGAAACCAGTCCTAGAACTAAGAATTCGATGACATGTGACATCTACCAACCCGCGCTGGGCCCGCTTGGTAGATTACAGCCCACTCCCTCTCGAAGAGAGGAGGCCGGTGTGCCCAGTGATGTCTGTGCAGCAGTGGGAACATTATAGGCTGATTACGCTATGATTATACACCGTATGATTTTACACTTCAATGGGATCTTAAAGTGAACTTAGATAAAACCTCCTTCGTTCAGTTCTACAATAGGAAAGCAAATTCTGATCTAATAATAACTTATTCCGATCAGAGAATTAATGAAGCACACGAAGCCGTTTTTCTTGGTATAACAGTGGGCAGTGGCTGCACATGAAAACCTCACTGCTTAAAGGTTACAAAAAAGATTAATCGTTTCGCTTTTGCCTTGTGGAGACTTGGTAAAATAGCTAACCTCAAAACAGCACTCTTAGCGTATCATGGTTACGTAGCTTCTAACATTAGATACGGCATTGTGCTATGGGGGAATGCTGTTCTTATAAATAGGGTATTTATAGCCCAAAAAAACAATGTATCCGTGCTCTTTGTGATGTGCCACCATTGACTTCATTTAAGCCTCTTTTTAAAGATTTAAAAATATTAACTGTTCCTGGTATGTACATATTTGAATGCTGTAAATTTGTTAAAATGCACTCCGTATTATTTCAACGTCTTGGAGACACTGTTACGTTTAATACAAGATATCCTGATAGGCTAATTATTCCTCCAATGAAAAGCCACTTATATCACAGAAGTTGCTTTCCAATGGTTATAAGGATATATAATAAATTACCAAAATCATATAGGGAACTGCCAATCAATCGTTTTAAAACAGCGTTATTCAAATGGCTCATAGAATTTTTTTTCTATTCTGTGAATGAGTACCTAAATTTTAAAGATTTACACTGACATTTTACTATTATAATTTGACAAATGATTGACATTTTTATTCTTATTAAAATAACTATGATGTATGTTCCAATTTTATTAGCTTCTTATTTAATCTATGTAATTTTGCATTCTAGTTTTAGCGAATTGTTTTAGAACTTGTTAAAAAACCCGACCATCTAGCATCTGTATGTACTACAATTCTTGCAAATAAAATTTCATTTCATTTCATAAATTTATATGGCCTCGGTCAATAATCAAATTTTGGAGGACTTTGACTTTGTATTAGAAATCATGTTTTTATATAAAGACGCAAAAAACATACGGTAAGGTTAGGTTAACATACGATAAACGCAGTATCAAAATTAAGCTAGACGCTTTTCGCTGTTGGCACCCTTTTTATTGTATATGTAGTACATAAGTCCTGTGTCTACTTTTCTATTGCAACATTTAAAAAAAAAGGTTTGAATAAGACTATCAGGGTTGGTCTTTTTAGCCGAGACAAGCCGATCTAATCTGTAAAAATCCCATTGTGAAAACTGAGCTGAAGTCAGCTACGCTCCCTAGCATCAAGTGGAATGACAATTCACTTTAAGCTCACTTCACTTAAGTTTTCTCGGTGAGATTTATACAGAATTATAGATCAGCAGCAGAAAATCTGAACCTAGAAAAAAGCTATATATATATATATATATATATATATATAACTATAAACGTACTTACCTTTATTTGAATATCCAGTATTTATTTTATCTTAACTGATTTTATTTTGATAAGGTAAGACAAGAACCGATTCTGTAGCGACTGTTTGCACACTGGATCGTGTGGTCTATATAAATAAGATCTCGGAATATTTTTTTTTTAAATTGAATGTCGTAGAACATTTTAATTATCAAGACCAAGGTCGACTAGCATAACAATATATTTGGTAAATGTTATGAAGCTTCGATCTGGTTATTATTGAGTAATAGCTTTTGCCTGTGGCTTCGCCCGCGTGGATGTCGGAAATTATCCCACGGGAACGTACTGCCAGGATACGTAAAGTATCTTATGTAATAATCCAGGTCATGGTCTAATCGTATGCCTTTCATCCAAATCTGTTCAGCCGTTAAGGCGTGAAAAGGTAATAGACAGAGTTACTTTCCCATTTATAATATTAATATGAAATAGTATGGATGAAAATATGGATGGAAGTATGGATGGAAGAATGGATGGAAGTATGGATATCGATAGTAAGTCAATTCGTGTATGTATTGAAATAATTAGTTAACAACATTTATGATTTTGCCATATTTTGTTAGAACATGAAGATTACATACATAACATAACATCACTTTATTAAGAAATAAAGAATTCAAATTTATGTTTTTGGTAAGAACCAAACACACAAATTTGATTTACCATATCCCTAACCAAAGGAATGCTGTTAATGCTTTTAAGAAGGTTTCGCAAATATTTCATCCCCTGTACCACCCCATTAACGATAATTTTTCAAACAAAAAGTACCCTGTGTCCTTCCCCAAAATATCATCTATATACTTGCCAAATTTTATCAAAATCCATTAAACAGACAGACAGACAGAATTACTTTCAAATTTATATTATTAAAACTAATTAAAAAAATAAAACTATTAAAACTATGGCTATTAGTATGGATAGTTCCTCACGTAGAAATTAAATGTCAAGATCAACTAAATATCATCTCATACCTATCGTTGTTTCGTTTTTTTAATTTATTTGTAAATCATGTTCCGTAATTAACGCACACCACCAAACACCCCATGTTATGATCATAAAACATACCTACACAAAATTTTTACTATTTTGTATTAAACATTGTTAATTTATTAAATTAGTTATACCACAGATAATATAATACTACAGTTACACTAAGTGTAGGAGAAAATTGTAGTTACACTACACATCTACGAACACACACAGTTACACACGTCTATCGGTCAATAGTAAGTTCTTCGTCTACTTTGGTTTGTTTTGACTGTACAGCGGAAATTTGACTATAATTTACGTAGTTTTAATTATTTTTGTGATAAAAAATTAAATAATAAAAATGACAGAAATCGATTGAGTAAACGATTCTGTACAAACTACTTTCATAATGGCACTTTTGAACGGCAAAATTATGTTTTAGTTAAAACTATAGTTAAAATTTAAAGGGAACATTTATTTTATGAAGATTTTCGTAATGGGCATTGTTCATAACATATTATTTTGATTTAAAAGAGTGTCTAATTAGTTTCTTGCCCGTTCTTCTCTATAGGAACTTATTACGCTTTCAAATGGAGAACCATTAGCTTCACTTTCTGACTGAATCCAATTTCAAAATTAATACAACAGTGTGAGTATCTCATACTCGGTGATCTGTAATTATTGATCACCGAGTATGAGATGGCTGGCTGGCCTGGCTTTAATTATAATTAAAGCCAGGCCAGCCAGCCAGTCACCTCAAGGTTGTGGGAGGCCTCAGGATCTACATCCAATTTGTGGTCAGAACTAAAGTCCTGTTTCTGGTGTATTTTATCCAATGATGAATCCTTTTCTGTTGATGTCATTGATGAACTCAAGCGAGGCCTGCTCTTACACAGATTCGGCTTCAACTCTGGCGGCATCGTTTGCGTCTTCGGTCTTCAGTTTTCATTCGTAAAAAGAAATTGCGAAATGTGTGAGTGTGCGAAAAAGTGTTTAAGTACATCGTTAGCGATCAACCATAGCATACTATAGGCGGGCCGCATCGCAACGCATAACAGCGGCCGCGAAAATACAGCTGGCGACCGATCCGTCAGTGCGTTGCAGACCAGTGCTGCCCACCTGTGGTTTGCAATGGCCCAAAGAAAATATATGAAAGTCATCTAGGATAATTTTTGCAATAACTGCGTTGCAGACAGGACTTTAAATACCAGTATTTTTGGGGACCGGTACGATTGCCTTTGGTGTGATACCGGTACCAGAGTAGTACCTGTACTATTGGTACCGGTACCAGATGTAGTACCTGTACTATTGGTGCCAGTACCAGACGTAGTACCTGTACTATTGGTATTTCTAATCAGTATTGGTACCGTATACGAATATTTCCGTAACTTAGAGTGAGAAAACAGATATAAGTAGTAAGTAAAAAGGATAGTTAATAGCCATTAGAAAAATAACTTCAAGCTTACCAACCGTACGAGGTTCCTCGTACAAATAAAAAAATAGTGGTACGAGCCGGGTAGCTACCAGAATTTGTTATCGATACTAGTTACGTAGAGTACCTGTACCTACCTGTCTGGAACCGGTAGGTACAGAAATGGCGAAACCGCTAAATACCGATACAGAACCTGTACCTTTGGTACCGGTTCGCCTTGGTTACAACGCGGTCTGACGCGACTCCTAATGTGCTTTGGCGCAGTTTTGCTATGCGGTGCGCTGCGACCCGCCGCAGTTGTTATCTGCACGTAGCTTTACAGGGTTCATGTTACGTTCTTGACCCCTAGAATTTAACATCTACTTAGCACCATGAGTTCATTTTTATTTTATTTTTGTTTAATTTTAAAATTAATAATTAAAAATAAAAAAATAACTGGCGAAATGTGGGTGAACCTGCTACAGGGCGCCTCTGCCCAATCCTTCGGGGAAACAAGGCGTAATGTTATGTTTATGTTATGTACATTTAAATTAACTTCTCCCGTTCTGGGCGGAGCGGGAGAGCGTGTCTGACTCGTAGCCGACGTTCGCACGGACGTAATAAAATCGCGGCGATTTTTTTTCGTGCACTAGATTTTCAACGTTCTCTTTAGGGCCGAGAGTTGAAAATCCAACAGTGTGTTTATTCAACGCATTGGGTTTTCAACGCTCGGCTTAACATCGAGAGTTGAAAATCTAATGCGCGATAAAATGCCGCCGCGATTTTATTACGTCCTTGCGACCGTTGGCGTTCCCTCATTTGCCTGTATTTTGCCAGGGGCCCTTTCGGACTTTCCCTTGTTAATAAAATACTTGAGTTTGTTTTGAGATAATAATTATTTTGCAGATAGCCGCGACATAAGACATATACAAACTACGTAGGTATTAATTAACAATAAAATGTGATGTTTCAATATAAACCATACTCCTAACACATTTAAGTATTGTTTGTTCACACGATGACAAGCCAAGGTTAGCTAGAATATATACGAAAAGATCAACTTCGGTACTTTATGGTCCAGTACAAAAGTTGTCAATTTTTACATAGATACGTTAAAACAAATCGCAGAATACACTGAATGCTACAGCTGCACGAATATTATACAATATTTAGATTTTAATTTATACTTATTTCTAAACACGTCATTTTATTCTCATTTTGATCGAAGCTTCTGGTCTTGGAACTTTTTGGTATTTAGTCCGAGGAGTTAATGATTTTTGAGAAAACCTCTTTGTACTCTCCATTGGGGTCCTCTTTCTTGACCAGCTGCTGCCATATATCGGGGGTCTTCGTCTGGAAGCCCTTGACTACGACGCGGATAAGATGGCGTTGCTTAGGCGAGCATTTACCACAACCGGTTTTAAGAGCTTCGGGGATGGTTTCTGTAAATAAAATATTGTAAAATGTTACTTTAATGCATGAATTTATAAGTAGCAGCAAGGATTTGTGTCCGGTTTGATGGTATTAGGCTTGCCCCCTAATAACATAAATGGCGGCAGTAAGTACTGCCGCAGGCATCTAAGGCAACTTAGACACCCCTGCCCCCCCTGTGGCGAATATAGACGTAATGTAGTACCCCACTGTAATCCTTACATATTAGAAAACAAAGTCCCCCGCCGCGTCGGTCTGTCTGTCTGTCTGTCTGAACGCGATAAACTCAAAAACTACTGAACGAATTTTCAAACAGTTTTCACCAATGGAGTAATTCATGCGGAAGGTTTTAGTGTATAATTAATTAAAGTTTTGTGTAAATTGGCTGACATTTGACGATTATTGTAGAAGATGTCGGAAAAAATCATGCCGACTGGGAACTTTACTGGCGTGCGTCGCGGAAATGGTAAAAGTTACATAAAATGTATGTTCTACAGTATTGTTGATCGTAAAAAGTTCAACAAAAAGTTTGCAATCTCCTAAGGATGACCCACAATAACCATTTGTATCTTTCAGAATATGATAAAAATTATTTAAAAGCTATTTTGACCGGTATTATATTAATCCTTATCCAATAAACTATGTTAGTTAAATTGAGCATTTAATTTAAATTAAAATACGCCTTGACATCATTTCATTTAAATGAATAGTTTAAAAGATATCACAGATTCAAAATTACGCGTGACAAAATAATTATGGTTGACTGTAACGCGGGCGCAGCGGTAGGATTCAATGACCTTTTCCTCGGCTTTTAGGTACCTATGTAATCCCGGTATCGGTAGTGCGTTCCTGTGGGATATTTTCCGACATCCACGCGGGCGAAGCCGCGGGCAAAAGCTAGTACAGTATAAATTAGTAACAATAATCCTATATAACTGTAATAAAGTATATGTATATCGTAGTGAAGCCGGCCTTGAGCGGTTGCTAATAAATTGTGCACAAATAAATGAATAAATAAATTTTATGCTAAATGGTGTGGTATGTGTGATATAGTCACTTAGATTTCTAGAGAGAAGTCTAGATGACTATAATAAATAGTGTCTCTATTTTTTATTTCGGTCCATCGCTGTCAATCCTAAATATTTTCACCTGGACAAGCCATCGCAGAAGAAATAAGACCATGGTTATGGCAAGCATGAAATGTTGAAGTTAAAACTATTTGTCTAATCCATCACTTGTCCCAAGTTCATTAGAAAACCAGCATCTGTCTGGCATTAAAGCTGAATTTAAACCTTTTTAGTGCAAGCTCACTGTTAAAACATTTTACTTTTATATTTGTATTTTGTGTTTCACGAAGTATTTCTAAATAAGTACCTAAATGTTATTCGTTCTTCCTTTTTAAGTAACAAAACATAAAACTGTCTACTCACTCTTAAAGTCTGAACCCTCAGGCGTGCAAGGTCCTGTGCTGAGGAAGCAATGTCCGTAAGACTTCAGCAGACGAGCGTTACCCACCAAGGACTCGACATCAAAGTCGTCATAACGGGTGCCGTACGTCGACTCGGGTCTTGCGCACACCGCTGCGATCAACAAGCACAGAACTAGAATAGTCTTCATGGTTCTCTGAAAATAATAAGAAGTTTATTAATAATTTACATGGGTCCTCATATTACATGAGTTTTATACATAACTGGCAAAATATGGGGGTACTATAGGTAGCTAAAACTGTACCTAACCCTTCGGGGATTATAGATATGATGTTATAGACTTATTTTATTTACACATACGTATTTACATGATTTTTAAAACTAATACTTAATAATAATAATATACAATACAGTCTTGTGGAATCGGAAGTACCGTACTATAGATATGTGCCCGACCCAGTCCTCGAAAATGGCAATATCACGTTTTATTGGGATCGATCTATCATCACCGACAGGACTATTGTTGATAATAAGCCAGATTTAGTAGTGATAGATCGATTAGAGCGTCGCACAATGATTATTGATATAGCAGTCCCGCATGCCGAGAACCTCGAGAAAGCTGAAAAAGATAAACAGATTAAGTATCTTGACCTGGCCCGCGAGGTTGTCGACATGTGGGATGTGGATACAGCAATCATTGTGCCGAGAGTCGTGACGGCCAATGGCATAATAGCCAAGAGCCTCGACCAACACCTGAGGAGGCTCTCGTTAGGCAGCTGGATCAAGGGCTTGATCCAGAAAGCGGTACTCCTGGACACGGCGCGTATTGTTAGGAGGTTCCTCTCTCAGGAGCCCTGACCACCGGTAGCTTGGACCCTGTTCCCGACACCGGTGGTCTACTATTTTTTATATTTTTTAATGTTTATTTTTTATTTTGATATAAATATTTAAAAATGTAAATAATATGTTTTAAAATTAAATAAAAGATAATAATAATATGTACAAGTATATAAAAAGGGGGGGGGGGGGGAAATAATCATAAGGCATCAAAAAATTCGTCCGCATCGCTATCAATAGGAAAAGTGCCCAAAAGGCTGGCAGCGGTAATGCTAAATAATCTGCGAAATTACCATACAAAACTAGGTGGGCACTCGGACCCTATGGCCCTAGTTTTTCAACCCCAAACGGCTCAAACATATAAGTCCCAATAAGATTGGAGTATTTGCGCCGTTTGAGGTTTTCCGCAACTGCAGCAGCAGCCCCAGCACAGCCCGCAAGGGTGTCGACAAACGTTGCATCCCACACCAAAGGCCTACCTACCTTGATGTTATATACATTTTTTAATATTTTTAGGAAATCAGCACAATATGAGTGCTGATGAAAAATGATTTCATTTTCGTCTCTATCGCATCGACAAACCCTTATTAGTTTTGCAATGGAAATCGTCACTTTCCTTTAGAACGGGCCAGATATTTCCGTATTTTAATAAAAATAAGACTGGTGATAGCGTAGGGAAATGAAGTTCCTACTTATATAACTTCCAAATAATTTTTGTTATTAAAAACTTTTGTGTGCGAGTCCAATTCGCATATGGCCGCATATGCGAATTGGACTCGCACACAAAAGTTTCCATACCACGTACAATATTTAGCAAAAAATACCGAAAAAATCACGTTTCTTGTATGGTGACTCCCTTTAATTATTAACTTTATTATTATTTGTTGTTATAAAGGCAATAGAAATACATGATCTATAAAAATTTCAACTATCTACCTATTACCACGGTTCATGAGATACAGCCCGCTGACGGACAGACGGACGGACAGCGTAGGCTTAATAATAGGGTTCCGTTTGGCACCCTATGGGTACGAAACCCTAAAAAGTCTCGAAGATAATGTATGTGATATTTAAGTCTTCTTGCACTTCGATAACATGACAACATGAAAAATTTACAAAAGAAACAAAACTACTTACATTAGATTAGTGTTCCTTGGTCCTGAGTAGTCCTGACAAAACTGTGCTATTTGTTACAATGAGTCTCTTTATATAACAAGATTTTAACTAAGGAAATCCTAACAAACTGAATGTAAACAAACTAGTCAGCATTGGTTATTATATAATTGTTGCTGACATTGTAAAATGTAAACGCAGTGACAACAATTACGTGTAAAGTTCCATTTTAGAACATTTTGTCAATATGCATTATTCTCACAAACGTGATAATTAAGTAGTCTAAGGTAGGTGTCCCATCGCCAACGAGGAAGCGATAAGTTTTCAACGAATTTTCTTGCTGAAGAAACGTACAAAAGATTGTGTGTGTCCCGTAAATAAATGTACAAAAAATTGTAGGTCCCGTGTAGGTTAAAGAGAAACTTATACCTATGATTTGTTGACTGCTGACTGTTCATATCACCGACGAATACTCGCTTATTGCAGTGACAAGAGCAATCAAAGAGAGTGCTCGCTTAGCGACGCTCGCTTGGCAGGCTGAACTCTCGCTCGTACACGACACGCCTGGTACACGCCTGGCACACGGCTACATATCAAGCTATATATTTCCTGTATTTTATTTCTGTACAATGAGAGGTCAGTTTAGCTGACCTCTCATTGTACAGAAATAAAATAGAATAAGAATAATTGATTTTAAAAAAATATACATCAATTCAGTTATTAATGTGATACATTCAAATTAAAAAAAAAACAGAATTCAAAAGTCATTTATTCAAACTAGGCTGAAAATCAGCAATTTTCGAACGTCAAAATTACATAAGACAGTCCCCCAAAACGCCCACCCTTCACCACTTCCTAGTGCCTTTAGCTGGGAAGAAGAAGTGGCGCGGCGCAACAAACTCCCCAACAGCACAGCTGTCTGTTCAAGTTAGAAAAAAAAAATGATTACATACAATAGTATGCAAAAAAAATTACATTATGCAGCACAAAAAATAATTTAAATGATAAATTATTGGCCATAATGTCAGCTAGCACACGCCAATATACCAACCAAAAACATCGAGAATTTTACTCAAAATAAAAAAAAAATAAAAAAAAATAAACGTAAACAGAACTAAGCCTCCAGGCAAAAATTGCGTGCCCGCTTACATAAAGCTATACAATGTGTCCCAGGGATAAGTGACCGCCCGGCGTTTTTTGAATATTTGTACAAAATTATTAATAATTACATTTATATTTGTGAATTAGCGGCTTTAGTTTTTTTTAGATTTATTTTGAAAAAACTGAAAAGAAGAGTTTTTTTTTCTTCGAATTTTAATTTTGTTTTTTATTTAATAAATGTTTTACTACATTTTAGTTATGTTTAATGATTTTAATTGATAAACTATGATGTCGGCTAGTCAGTAAAAAAAAAAATGGAAAAAGATGAACAAACTTAGGAAATATCGTAAAAAAACTGCAGCACGTCACACGCGTCTTTACAAAAAAAAGAAAAAAAATCATAAAAAAACTAAAGCCGCTAAGTCACAAATATAAATGTAATTATTAATAATTTTGTACAAATATTCAAAAAACGCCGGGCGGTCACTTATCCCTGGGACACATTGTATAAAGCTGTAAATGGAAGTTATAAATGATAAACTAGGAACATCGAAGTAAAATAAATAAACAGTTAATTACTAGTAACAATAACAAAACACTGATCAGCAAGACGACCAGTCACCACAAGCAGCACCCGTTCACGAGCACAAGGCAAAGGATCTGTTCATACAACAGATTTTGAACATCTGTGTCTGAACTAGATATAAAATATCAGTGTTTCAGACATCAGCGCTCTCCCCTGTTGTAAGCGACACTTAGCAAATAACTTTGTTTGACCTCTTTACACATCTTATATAAAACACAACATTTTGATTAAAAAGTAAGACAAGAAAATAAAAACAAGTGACAAGAAGAAGAGGAATAATCTTAAAATAATAAGTTGTGTAGTAATGGCCTCCGGTAAGTAGAGTGTAAATGAGTGGATGTGTGTAGGAGGGCGAGTATTATTAAAAGCTACTTTATTGTAGACAACAGCTTTTCGGTCTCATTATAGTTTAGCTTGCAAATGTAGTCTACTACCGTAGATTTACATTTGTTTCTATTTAAGGGGTGTATGTCTACAAGCATATTTATTTTTTCATACAGAAATGAGCCTACAAAAAAATATACAATAAATCCCATGCAATGCGAGATCAGCGCATACCAGAGAGTAACCGCTCGTCGCCGTCGCGTACTCGCTACTCGCCAGCTCGCTTTTAGTAGCTAGCTCTACTCGCTTCTCGCTAATCGCCGGCGGTGGGAAAGGTGCCTAACTATTGGCATATCCTTGTTGGAAGTATCAATACATTCGGCTTCAATCAATAAGATGTCACTTACATCACATGGGTTACTGCTGTTGATATTAAAATACCACATATTACCATCATCCTGCCCTTATCTCAATTGTTTTGAATTATGTATCAAACCAACTGACTAAATAAAACCTGCATAATTAAGGCATAAAGTTCATTATAATCAGCTGTACTCAGCGGGCACTCAATGCCCTTCGTGTACAATACAGGGTGTTTGGTGCATCGTGTGCCAAATTGAAATGGTCGACTGGGGAGGTCACCTGCTATTCTTTCAGACCCCTAAACACTTCTCATGCCCTGTGGATTTTTTTTCATCGACTTTTTATTGTTTTATTAAAAAAATACCCAAATTTTACAGTCAAGTACAAATTAAAAAAAAAGTGTAAGTCGTAGCCTCTGAATTTTTATTTTATTTAGCTGTGTATTGTATTACAGTATTTTTAAATTCAAAACTAGTGACATTAACCATGTAGTTTTTTTTTATTTACTCGCAAAGTTTCGGACTTCAATTAAAGCTGTCCATGTTACTGCTATTTACATGGCTATAAAAAAAAAATACAAAAGCGACCGGGATCTTCCAACTCCCTCAGAAATTCTCTAGTCTATTCTCTTGCTAGTGATGTGCCACATGCCATAAAAATCTTTTTACAACTTTGTGAATTGGCTAGAATTGTGAATCGAGTCACAAAATACTAAATTCCTAATTATGATTTAAAAAAATATTTTTGCTTAAATGATACCTCAAAAACTCATTAAATCTGTTATCTCACTCTTATAAGGTAAAATCTGTCTTGTATCTCTCTCTAGGGGGTTACTAGAAATAAAAAATAATTGCATTTTTTTTTTAATTGAGTTAGGTCTGGGGAACGTGCCGGCCATGCAATAGGGCCATCGCGACCAATCCACGCATTGGGGAACACATCGTCGAGATATTCCCTCACAGTCAAACGCCAATGCGCGGGACAGCCGTCATGCTGGAATACTTTGGGCACATTTTCATTAAATACGGGCACCTCGGACACTAATTCGGGCAGGTCGTTTTGAAGGAACTCCAAATAGTTATCGCCATTGAGGTTATCGGGCAGGTAATGCGGTCCAACTACCTGATTCCCAGTCACTCCTGCCCAAACGTTTACACTAAACCTCCTTTGAAAAGATTTCTGTCTTTTTGCGCGGGTGCATTGGCGTTTGACTGTGAGGGAATATCTCAACGATGTGTTCCCCAATGCGTGGATTGGTCGCGCGCGATGGCCCTATTGCATGGCCGGCACGTTCCCCAGACCTAACTCCGCTAGACTTTTATGTCTGGGGACGTGCCAAAGAGCTGGTATACGCCACGGAGGTTCCAACTAGGGAGGTACTACTTCAACGCATTGAAACGGCGTTCAATAAAATAAAGGAGGAAATACGACTTCGTACAACAACTGTGGAAATACGAAATAGATGTCGGGCCTGCATTCGCAATAGCGGCCAACAGTTTGGGCAGAATATGTAAAAATTATTAAATAAATGTCCCCTAAAAATTATTAAATAAATGTCTATATTAAATAAATCCCCCCCCCCCCACAGAGAGATACGAGACAGATTTTACCTTATAAGAGTGAGATAACAGATTTAATGAGTTTTTGAGTTATCATTTAAGCAAAAATATTTTTTTAAATCATAATTTGGAATTTAGTATTTTGTTACTCGATTCACAATTCTAGCGAATTCATAAAGTTGTAAAAAGATTTTTATGGCATGTGGCACATCACTAGCAAGAGAATAGACTAGAGAATTTTTGAGGGAGTTGGAAGATCCCGGTCGCTTTTGTATTTTTTTTTATAGCCATGTAAATAGCTGTAACATGGACAGCTTTAATTGAAGTCCGAAACTTTGCGAGTAAATAAAAAAAAAAACTACATGGTTAATGTCACTAGTTTTGAATTTAAAAGAACTGTAATACAATACACAGCTAAATAAAATAAAAATTCAGAGTCTACGACTTACACTTTTTTTTAAATTTGTACTTGACTGTAAAATTTGGGTATTTTTTTAATAAAACAATAAAAAGTCGATGAAAAAAAATCCACAGGGCATGAGAAGTGTTTAGGGGTCTGAAAGGATAGCAGGTGACCCCCCCAGTCGACCATTTCAATTTGGCACCCGATGCACCAAACACCCTGTATAATAACGCTTTTAGTATGTTGTTGGGGCTGCCGAGATACAGTAGTGCGTCCGGCATGTTTATGGAGGCTCAGATTGATGCCTTTCATGCTATCATGAGAAAGAGAGTAGCCTTAATATTGCACCGTCAGCTGGTTGGATCTGTATCCAATCAGTTAAAAGTACTGTAAATTACTAATAGTACTTATACCTAGCCCACTTCCACTGGTTTAAGGGCAGTTATCATGGCGCTTATAATTATGTGGCGATTTATATACAATATCAGGACATGTAACACTAGCGCACAGAATATCTTTTGAATATCCTTATAAAAATTGTCCAAATCTATTTTCAATGTTGTCGGGTTTCTTCGTTAGATTGCCTATTTAAGTTATTATTTCTCAGGTCGTACACAATCACACGAAAATCAACGGCTCTGAAGATCACGTTATTTTTGTCCCTTTTTGGAAATCTGAAAGTGGATTCCTGACCACGGTATTTGAAACTTTCCAACCAATTTTCGATGTTCTCTCATCATGCCGCACCTACTCAGCTAGTAACTTTCGCTAACTCACGAAATTAGCCAAAAAATCCAGACAACAGAGTTTAAATTCTGAATCTGCTTTTTAAAATCGAGGATTAATTCTGAATTAGAATGGCCCAGAACCGACACATTTGGCGCCAAGCCATGACAATGTGTCAATCAACAGTGTTTCGTAGATTTCTTATCAAAACAGCCACCTTTCTAAGAGAGCAATGTTGATATTAAATCACATGCGGTTCATCATTATTACCGTAACCGTTCCTATAGTTTTTAGCACAAAATAAGTACTTACCTAACGAGGTGGCTAGTACCTGTTTGGGATCTAGAAATTTTGATAATATAACAGATTGACCTACCATAGAGATAACAAAAGCAAACAAAATTCTGGTTTTTCCTCCTCCTCCGCGGGGCCTCAAAAGTCAAAACCATTCACGAGTTGTATGGTCAAAATTATTCGAGGTAGGTATGTACCATCGGGGTAACGCATATCTAAGCATTTTGAAAACAAAATCCCGTCCACAAGGCCGTTTTTTTCGTAGGTAAGCGATACAATAGCGGCCTAGCCCTTTAAGCAAGAATAGTCCTTACAGTATACAGTTATGTGTTTCTTCGATAGTACTTACTAAATGAGACGTTGATTCACAGTTATCTTGAAAATAGCTGCTGCAAACACAATTTGACAAAGAGCGGAAAACTGACCCATCAAAAACGTAATGCGAGTTCGGTGCTTCCGATCTAACCATGTCCCACTTGCTGAAGTGTCTTAAGTGGCTAAGTGGCCGGAACTATTATGCCCCAAAGATTGCCACTGATGCCACCAACTGGGCTCAAACAATATATAGTTAAATTGAACTACCGTCCACCAGACAAATAAAAAGAAGAGTTATCCTACAAAGAAGGTATTGACTTTAATTGAGTATGTACGTATTTTGGTGTCTACAGGTTGAGTTAACCTTCAACTTTAAACCTTGAACCTTTCGGAATCTAAATTTGTGCCCTATTGAAGGTAATAGGCTCGTCCCATAAGGCATAGGATTTAAACATAACTGGAGCGATGTAGGCGTACACGTAACCCGACCTTTTAGAGAATACTGGCGTGATTTATTGATGATGTAATTATGTTACATTTTCTACAACTTCATTTAATTACAAACAATGGTCATTATGCTTGGGACAGACTGGGAGACGCCTATGTCTAGCAGTGGACTACTACAGGCTGAGTTGAATGATCATTAATAACGCCAGTTAAAGCAGACAAAAGCGGCCGTATGTTGGCCACCTCTCCTCGGCCGCTTTTTCTACAATCATCATGATAATGATGAACATATAAGTGGTCAGCTGGCCCGAACTTGACCCACATTAGCCAATCGAAGAGGTCGGTCGGATCTTTCACAATAAACTGCTTATCATACAAAAATAAACCATGAAAGAAATAGATATATGTATATGTATTTCCTGGTGACACAATTACATACCAACACTACTACAAGTACATGGATGAATAGGTAATAGGTATTATTATAATGAACACTTAACAGTAACCCCGCGTCCTAACTATGCATAAGTCACTTTTCGTTCAGAAAACTGGAAGGCGCCATCTGTTGGCGCGACCACGCGTTCTGGTTCGCCGAATAAAAAGTGACAAAATATGGTTAAGACGCGGCGATCACTTTTGGTAAGGACGATCTAACAATATTAGGTTTCTCCTACTTTAAATAATGAACAGGTACGTAATTTATTGTATAATTAAGACACAAGAGTTGTTTAGAATTTGGTTTATTATACATTATTGGTATTTTACAGAATACCTAGTTTTCTTATTGTTAAAGTACTTAAAATTGTATTAACATTTTTAGTAGAAAATTATAGGTAGGTACTATTTATCATTTGTTGTTTGGTCCACGGGGTTGAACTGTAAATAAAGAAAATATATTAAGTTTTTTATCATTAAATTGCATTGTTTAAGAAAGGTAATACAATTATTGATTGAATAGTCATTAGAAATAAATTGGATGATAATCTCGGTTGCATATATAGTTTTCACTTTCAAATAATACTCAGCTTAGAATCATGATTATTTGAAATTATAGTTATGAAAATCCCTCAGGCACACGGCTTGTCTACCTCAAAAATGAAAAATTCGCTCACTGACAGACAACGAAGGCCACGTACTAACCAAAAGTGAACGTAACGCGAGTACGCAATCGTCTCCCTCTTTATTAATATGACATTAGTCGTACGATCAATTATGTTACGTTTGTACGTCAAAATTTTAACAAACGATCGCGTCGGTCGCGTATTCGCCCGACGATCGCTTTCCGCGGCCTAACCAAAAAGATCATTCGCGCGAATATGCGATCATCGCGTCCATAAATTATGAAACTCACTTGTTCGGAATACCGGGCTCTCTATCAACGCACCCACACGTTAGAGTGCGACGAGCAAAATGAATGCGACGGTCGCGTATTCGCGCGACGATCGACGATCAACGATCGTTTTGGTTAGGACGCGGTCTTTCTCCTAAGAATACGTACCATCGGGGTAACGCATATATCTAAGCATTTTGAAAACAAAATCCTGTGCACACGACATTTCTTTTTCGTAGGTAAGCGATACTATAGCGGCCGAGCGCTGCAAGCAAGAATAGTCCTATAGTGTACAGATATGTATATGTTTTTTCGATAGTACATAAACCATTGAAATACTATATGTTACTAATTATGTCTACTGTAAAGAAACGTGTGTCTGAGTGAGCACTTTTTTCTAATTATACAATTAAGTATTAGGTATAAGTAAGTATAAGTATCTGGTCTTATTAATGAAAATTTTAAGAATTAGGTACTTACTGTTATTAGTAGGGTCGACAAAATTCACTGAAAAATAAAAATATTTAATTAGTTTTCCCGGCTTAAAAAATCAACGGCTGCAAATAAAAAAGTAAAGTATAAACAGTAGGTAATTTCAAATACGTGCTTTCAAAGATTAGTTACATGAAATAGAGAATTATATAGAGTGGCAGAGACATGGACGCGAAAACTTCTACCATGGATTCAGTACATGATTCTGAAACCCTCTGCGACGAAATTTTTCATCGGTTATTTTTTTTTTTAATCACCTGTTTCATAGAAAGGTGAAATACCTACGCGGTTCATAAACATGTACTTACTAAATCCATGGTAACAGTTTTCGCATCGATGTCTTTGCCCACTCTATATAGACATCAAATTAAAATAAGTTAAATTACCTTGCTGGTCACCATCAACGACGTTTACTGCAAAAAATAAATATGTCATAATTAAGTTTGTACACACGGCTACACATCTAGCTATACATTTCCAGTTTAAGCTGACCTCGCATTGTTCGGAAATCCTTTAGAATACGAGATCACTATAAACTGGAGATGTATAGCTTGATGTGTAGCCGTGTGTACATAATTTGTGCCACATTTTAACCTGACAGATATTCCCGTAGAAATGAAATCAATAATATTTATTTGCCAGAATATGGAACAATAGATATTATAGTAATTTTGGTTTCAGCATAATTCTACTATGAAATGGCATGCAAATATATTTCATGTCAGTGACAAAGTCATTATGATTATTGTTACATGATGAAGATATTATTCTCGTTATGAACTAGATATTATTACCGATTCGTGATTATTTGCACTGAACATTTTTAAGTTCCTTCATTATAAATTATAATTAAGTATCTTCCTTGTTTACATGTTATTTCCATACGATCTGTTTTTATTATAATTACCTTGGCGATCAGCATCAACGACATCCACTGCAAGCAAATTAAAAACAAAATTATTTTATAAACTGTTTCTGGAAATAAGCTACTATTCTAGAATAAGTAAACTGCTAACAATACAAGGATTTTTTTGTGCTTGAATGACATTGACAAGGGGACCTGGTTGATAAAAAGCAAGATGGCGGCGTTAGTTTGTATTTTGGCGCCAAAAGGTACTTGTACAAAATATTTACATACACATGGCTCTACACTTACACCTACCTAAAGCACATACACATAGGTACATGGTTTATTTCTGGCATCTTACATTTTTAATCATTAAATATGCATTATTTTAAACTAAGCTCATTTATTTTCAAAGTGAATGAAATTTTTATAGATACTGTTTACATTTAGTGCATTTTGTTTTTTAACCATTTTATTTAATTTATGTTTAAATTGATTGGTTTCTTACAGAAAATTATCTTGTATAGGTATAGCCTAAAGAGCTTTGAATAAAAAACTCAATCTGCCTAGCTTTTTCCCAACTATATTGGGGTCGGCTTCCAGTCTTACGAATGCAGCTAGCTAACCAGTATTTTACATAGAGCGACAGCCTATCTGATGACCACGACCCAGTAACGGCCGAAATAAATAACCTATTTTCAGTAAAAGACAGATCGCTTTTGATGGTAGACAGTATAATTCTATCTGTCATTGAATGTCGTCCCACAATTACTGGGACGTTGAAACTATAGATAGATAGGTTTTTCTATCTCCAGTATGCAAAAACTGGTAATAGGTTACTGGGTTTTCGGCAGTTAGTGGGTAGCACGGTATCCCTTGGCAAGTCTAGACTAAAAAGTCTAACGATCTTAAATCACAGATTGTTATAATTACCTTGACGGTCAGCATCAACGACGTCAACTCCTAGAAAATAGAAAAAGAAATTACTTCAGTTTGTCGAAACAATGGAAGCCTTTAAACTTGGTTCCAGTCTTGTCCCTCATATTCCAACATGTGCAACATCAAAGAACGAAATATCAATCTGCCTATCTACCTAGCCTTTTAGCTTAACCTAACTATGTTGGGGTCGGCTTCCAGTCTAACCGGATGCAGCTGAATACCAGTATTTTACATGGAATGACTGCCTATCTGACCTATAACCCAGACAAAGACTGAACGAAATATGCAAGTAGGTAAAGATTTCCACTTCACTTATAACCCAATTAAAAAAAAAGGAGGATGTTCTTATGAGCGTTCATCCAAAAAGTTGGCAACGTCGCAAATAGCTTTCCAATATTAACCTGTTTTGATTAGTTTGGCAATATTACTGTATGGAAATAAGAAATATGGCTAACTGGTGAACTAGAATTTTATTAATGAATTGCAATTATAACACTGAATTTGATGTTGTAACTGTTTTAGGTATGAAAAAGGCATTTGAAAAGTTTCCAAATACTTTTTTTTTTTCATCTAAAACTAAATATTCGGTGTTACGATATTAATGATTGAATTTCATAATCAATATTAATAGTTAACTAGTTAGCCATATTTCTTATTTCCATCCAGTAATATTGCAAAATTAATCAAAACAGCAAAATATTTAATAGCTATTTGCGACGTTGCCCACTTTCTGTATAAACGCTCTTAATTCGTCGTAATATTTTTTTAACCGTAAATATAATTAATTTATGCTAATAGTAATAAAGAGGTAAAATTAGTGAGTTTGTATGTAGGGGATAATCGTCGGAATTACTGATCTGATTCCAAAAAATCTTTAACTAACAGAAAGCTACAGTATTGCAAGAGTGTCAAAGAGTATACCTATTTTATATTAAAAATAAGAAATTTAATGTGGACGAAGTCACGGGCAGAAGCTAGTTATAAAATAAAATACAAAGCAGACCAAATAAAAACTCGTCTGACAGAGTAAAGTTATTCTTAAATCTGTTTTGTAGGTATCTTTATCTGCCTATTCCTGTTTCTTGTCACGTAGTACCTATCTAATGTTTATCGTTCTCAGTTATTTCTTTGGAACACTTAATGTTGAGTTTAATGGGAGTTTTATGTGCTTTATATTTTTTCACCATAGCAAGGTAAGTTGGTAGATACTTCCTGGATAATTTACAAAATAGGCTCGAATATTTATTTCTAGATATTTTTTAGCTCAGATTACAAAACAGCGTCAGATGAAGAAAGACAATACGATTACTAAGGTACCTACATCATATGATATTTTAAATGGGCAATAAAAATGTCTTGCTTCAAAAAATTACTATCAAGTTTTTGATACTAATAGATTATGAAGATAAGCTCACCTTGAGGTCTCGCGATAGTCATGGCGACTAAAGCTACCAGAACCAGAACAATCTGAAATGCAATAATAATACATGATACAAGTGAGCTAAGTATTTCTTTACAATAGAGGTTGGATTGCAATGCTAGTCGAAGGCAAAGGCGTGTAGGAATAGTTAGATACCAATGCATCTAGAGTACAAGGTATAAACGCAGTAGCGCTTTTATATATTTATATTACATTTTAATCTCGAATTATCGAAATAAAACAATTATTTTAACACTGAGGGACACTAAACAGCCGCGTTATAACAATAAAAACTTCTATTGTTTCTCGTTCAGTGTAAAGCGTTAATTGCAGACAAATAAATACATTACAGACAAATCAAGGTAATATACATTGTACCTACTTAAAAAAGAACTATCTAGCATTAGTACCACATTTGAGTTATAATAATTGTACAAGTAGGTACTCTAGGTACTTTCTAGAAAACTAAAGACTCTTTATTTAAAGAAAGGCCAACTAGAATTTATCGGCAAATTACGACTAGATACTAAGTTTCATCGGCACAGTTTCCATGAAAAAAAAAAAAAAAAAACTTTTCTAAACGTCATAACTTGATAAGAACCAAAAAAAAAACTCACAAAAAATCTGGTTACATCGAAAAATACTTATAATAAAACTGAGAAAAAAAGTAATAAAGAATTAAGCTTCTAATTTCTTCAACACATTTTTTCTCACAATAAAGGCTCTTTCAAACAGGCGCGACACGCGACGCGACACAAAGACAACGCTCCACGCGCGACGAGCGGTGTCTTTGTGTCGCGTTGCGTGTCGCGCCTGTTTGTAAGAGCCTTAACACAATGATGTAATAATAATAAAAAATACGCACCGTGAACTTGCTCATGATTAATATTTTTCTCTTTACTCTTGACTCAGAAAGACAAAACTGCCTTCCAAATTATGTTTAAGATCTTTTTATACGCGGACATAACAAATATTGATGTTTTTATAGAGCACAAGGTGATAACCCCTGACCAGTCGGTCTTGGAACCCGAAATAATCTAAAAATGAACAAAGAGAGATGAACTCCAAAAAAATCGATTATTTTCCTTGTCTATATTAAACACATGAAATTCCGAAAAGTACTGATAAAAACAAGTTTATTAAGTTACCTTGGAGAATTGGCGATTGCTAAATGTTTTTGAGTATTGTTGGAATGTTTGTCCATAAACTCACTGGTATAAGTAATGTGGAGACAGTACCAAGGTACCAACTACATAGATTGTAGTGACAAAAAATTTAAAGAGTACGCTTAGATGGTTTGGTCATGTTGAGATGATGAATGAAAAGCGACTAACAGAAAGTATTTATAAGGCAGGGCAAGGCAGTGGAAAAGACGGGAGGAGACGCCCTACACACAAGAACATTATCTATAGTGACTGTATTGGTGATGTTCTTCAGAAAGATCTGGTGCTTAGTACTCACAACCAGTATGCGGGTATGACTATTACCCTAACTGCGTAACTTATTTTCGTAAACGATTATAAAAAATACAAAAATATTTATTTCAAATAAAACATTGTTTCATACATAAATTGAGACAGCCCCAGTAAGTTACAACAGTACTTATGTCGGAGCTGTCTCACTCTTCCCTTTAGTGGTAGTTTTACAATGGTAAGGTTAAATAGAGTTTATAGAAAAATAAAAATTAAATCAAATTAAACATTATTTTAGCAGCTCTCGGTGTATAGGTGTGTGTGTATATGAGTGTGTGAGGGTGTGTGTGTGGAAGTGTGTGTGCGTGGGTGTACCGTATTTTTAGCTTATTCTTGTCAGAATGTTTTCTGTTTCTTCATATGTTCGGGATCTCAACCATTCTGTTATTGTTTTTTTATAGTCATATGACAACAGGGGAAACATATCTAATTTACGATTCAGTTTATTATAGATATAAGTCGATTGTTTAACATATTGACGTCTAGCAAAGATAGTTTGAATCCCCGGGGAGTAGGCCACTATATCCCTGCGTCTTCTGCTCTGAGTTGCTGAGTCACTTAAGGTTAAGGATACGTTTAGAACATAAAGTTTTTTTAATTGAGAGTAAGTTGCTAAATTTATAGTGGTCTATTATAGGGAACCTATGTAAATGGTTTAAAATACATAACCTTGATAAGTGATCGCTAACTCTTTCCAGATAGAGGAATTTAATTTTAGTAGCTCCACCCCAAATCGGATTCAGTAAGTTATTATAGATTGCGCCAGAGCTATCTTGTTTATAAGTTGTACGGACATAACATGTCGTAAAGTTTTAAAGACCCAAATGAGCTTCCGGATTCTTTTCATAACAAGCTCAATGTGAGCGTGCCATGCCAGTGTTTGATCAACAATTATGCCCAAATATTTTGTGGAGATGACTTGTTGAATGATTTGACAGCCACAATTACTGTTATAGAGGGCATTATTTTGGCACACATGAATCGTTTTACCACAATCAGATTCAGGCTATGACCTTTGGTTTAGAGGAAAACAAATAAAATTAGTCTTGATGAGATTAAGGGTTATAAGGTTCGTATTAAGCCAGCCAGCTTTCTCAATCAGACCCTCTTCAGCAACAGTTTTTACATGTTTCCATAAAGTTCCTGAGAAAACAACTGCAGTGTCGTCTGCGTATGACAAGATTTGCCCTCCATTGATTTGCATATTGCATAGGCTAATATAGATTAAAAAGAGTGGTGGACCCAAAACGCTCCCCCTATATATATACAATACACAATTTATTGATTTTAACCATTTCCTGTCTATGTTAAGGATAACTTTCGTAAGGGGAGAGAGCCGTACCTCTTACACCCATGCTTTCTAATCTGTGCAGAAGGATTAGGACGGAAACGGTATCAAAAGCTTTCTTGAGATCTAAGAACACTGTCAAGCATTTATAACCCCTATCCACTTTATCATCAATTTCATTTCGTGCATTTGATAGAATTTTGTATTTCTGTAGTAGTTCATTAGTCTCTTGTTTATATATTTTTCTAAATTTTTTGAAATTCTTGGCAATACAGATCTACGAGTATATGGTGCCATAATTTTTCACATCGTCTCCGTCCGCGCCAATCTTTCGGGAACATTCCTGTTTTAAGACATAAATTAGTTCAGCTGGCTTATCAGGGGAATCCACAAAATCCCTAGAAATTTTAAAATATTTTGTCGGTATACCATTCCAGCCTGGTGCACTTTCAGAGTCAAGACTCATTAGAATACCGCCACTTCCTGTGGATTTGTATCCAGTAAAACAAACAAGTAATCCCTAGAGCTACTACAGGAGCTGGTCACAACCGGCATCCCAGTCTGAGTTACGATACTCTCCACTGACGATTTGCCTATGGTGGTAAAAACAAGTTAACCGATTTAGTGAGCTTAGAGGGTGTGCAGTAATATTGAGAAGTTGGGTATTTGAAGACTTGGGTGCTTAAAACTGTATGATTTCATATATTGTAGACGAAAGATGTCTCGAACTTTTGGTTGAGTCTTCTATATGTTTTCGATAATGTTGCCTCTTTATATTTTTAACAGATTGGAACAAAAGTTACGGAAGCCTTTATAAGTTATTATTTAAATTATGTTGAAAGAATCTAATCTTCTTTGACATTGCATTTTGTTTATGAAAAATTTGTTTCATTTTGACAGTTCAACAACATTCATTGCGTTATTTACGTTGTTTATCAGATTTTTTTTCCGACTTATGAAGCAATGGATTAGCAATCTGTTTCAAATCGAAACAAATTGTGATTGATCGTGTATTACGCAATTAGGGTACTGATGTATAAACGTAAACGAAGCAAAAGGAGTATGTAAGGATCGTAGCAGGTGGCGTTCTTTAGTTTTGCCCCATGGGGAGAAGGTGTGAGTATACCTACATTTATTATAAGTATGTAATTATACATTATACTTTTACAAAACCTATAATTTAGCTTCTTGAATAGGTGTCTCGTAGTTTTGCCATATTTTTCATACACAATTACATAATTAGCGACATCCGTCTTTAATCACTGACAGATTGTAAAATTAACTTTTAAAATTAAGGAAAACATTGAAACTTTATCTTTGGTCTCGTGTGTTTACCGAGAACTGATTACTTATACAAGTAGGCACGAACATACAATCACTGGCGGTCAATCTGGGGTCAAATATATCACCGCCCCTCTTTGTGATCGCATTAAATAAAATACATAATAGGTATGATTGACGAAGTTGATGAGGATCAAATTATCATTATTTTCCCAGATACGGCAGCCTTAACAGCCGCAAAGTGGTGTTAGGTCTTCTTATTTTATGTATATGAATAAGATTATACTATTAATTTCAACTGGTGACAAAAAAAACATCCATGTACGAGTTCAACTCGCGCGCTGATGGTTACGTATTCTTACGCTAGGGAGAGCTACCCAATTGGACATTGCAGCGCCGTGACCTCGTCACGCCGATCGGTGCTGCGAGTGACCTCTCGCTTCCAGTCATGGTTCAATCCATGGTCGGAAGCGCGCCTAAATTACAAGACACTGCAGCGCTATTTTTACGTTAACTAATGAAAAATACAGGCGTATGATCTAATGGTGGGTAATCACCGATGCCTATCTGCAATACCTATCAGAGACATCACAGGTGCTTCCATGCCAGAGACAAACCTGAAATGACTACATGTGCCTTAGCCTTCAAACCAGAACACAGTATAGCTGCTATTGTTGACAAGTTTAACATTTAATATTGGAGATGGTGTGACAACTGTAGTGTGTAAAAAAATCATAAACTCAATTCTCTGAACTGAACAATCCGATTTCTTAATTCTCAAATCAAAAAAAATATTCAAGCGGTTTTTGTCATCACTTATTCAAAATTCGGCACAGGTATAACTAAATGGTTTGCAGCCAAAATAGCGAATTACAAGTTCTAATATGATTACTGGTTGTTTGACGCTAAAGTTTGCAAACAGCTGCATCAACCTTCGAGACTGATCTAGAGGCCTACCACCACCTCCTCTTAAAGACATATTATTTTAACCTCACTATGTTTTCGTTCTATGGACAAGCTTACTACAGTCAAAGTCAAATAATTTATTTCAAATAGGCCCATGTATGGCACTTTTGAACGTCAACATTTACAAAATAATATTACTGATTCTAGTCGCCCCTTCCAAAAGGTAGTTTTCGTATGTAGAAGAATGGCCAAGAAACTCCACCGTTACTATTTTAAAATGTTTTACAATAGTTTGTATAAGTACGTACATTAGTTAAATAATTATATGTGAAGACGATACACCTAGAATAAAATTACTATACCACAATAGGTAAAAAGAATTAAAAATGAAGCAACAACAGATAATTTAATTATGTGATAGATACATGGTGTTCACATATTTACAAACATTGTAAAAGTAGACGATTTTCCATTTGTTTTTAAATTAATAAGTCAATGTGTGAGGAAGTAATCACATAATGTAAAATCAATGTCATATAACACAAAATTATAAATTTTACAATTAAATTAGCAACCTGTTTGACTTTGTCTGATTCCAAATTGTCCTATGGAGCAGGACTAGTATGTTTCCAAGTACTCTTATCTTGAATATAATCCTCTAATTTGTAATATGCTTGTCACAAAGTGTACTTTTTATATGAGTTTTAAATTTTCTTTCATTTAATTGCAATAATTATGTCACAACGTATTTTGTTGTAACATTTAACACAGTACCCCATAAAAGACGTATGTTCCTTAGATAATCTGAAAAACCGTTGATCTAGTTTATCTTTATTTCTAGTATTAAAATGATGTCTATCACTTATTTCATTTAAAATATGTGAATTTTTCCTTACGTACATAATATTTTCATAAATGATGACGGTACCTTGCTAATTACAAGGTACTGTCATAATATTAATCCTTTTAAATAGTTTCCTGAGAGATTCGCGGCGACGTAGATTTTAAATGGCTCTAACAGCTCTCTTTTGTAAAATAATGGATTCAATGTCAGCAGCCCGACCCCACCGTAAAATGCCATACGACATAATGCTGTAGAAGTAGCTAATATAGACCAAACGCGCGGTTTCTACATCTGTTAACTGTTTTATCTTTCTAACAGCATAAGCGGCCGAGCTTAGCCGCCCCGCAAAACATGTTATATGAGGTCCCCATTGTAATTTCTCGTCTAGTGTGATTCCTAGGAAAACCGTTTGCTTAACAAATTCCAGTTTTTTCCCATTCAATATGATGTCACATTTGCTACTTCTAACATTAGGTAATTTAAATCTATTGCATTTGGTTTTTGTTTTATTGAGTACCAAATTATTTCCCGTAAACCAATCTTGGACTTGGACTTGTAGAATAGAGTTATTCACGTCTTCAAGATTTTGTGACCGTCGGTTTATTTTAAAGATTAATGATGTCTCATCTGCAAATAACACCATCTTTGGTTGATTTTGAAGTAATTGGGGTAAATCATTAATGTAAACTAAAAAGAGGAATGGACCCAATATCGAACCTTGAGGAACGCCCATTGCTATTTCAGACCCTAATGAGTTTACGCCGTTTACCTGAACTTTAACCTTTCTATCTTTCAGGTACGATCTAAGTAAATCAAGAGCTGTATTACTAATCCCATAGTGTTCTAGTTTCAGCAGAAGTGTCTCATGGTCTACACAATAGAACGCCTTCGAGAGGTCACAAAAGATTCCAATGGCATCTTGTGCTTCTTCCCAGGCATTAAAAATGTTCTTTAATAGGGTGACACCGGCGTCAGTGGTACAACGCACTTTGGTGAAACCGTACTGTTGATGAAAGATGGAATTTTTATTAAAGTGACATAGAATTTGATTGAGCATCAACTTTTCAAATACTTTACTGAGAACTAGCAGAATTGACAAAGGCCTATAATAGTTGGGTTCTATACTATCACCGGATTTGAACAATTGAACTACTTTACTGTGTTTCATGAGATCCGGAAAGACTCCTTGATCTATACTGGTGTTAAATATGTAAGCTAAATAGGGTGAAATGGTTTCGATTATAGATCTATAGACTTTTACAGACATTCCCCAGAGATCTTCTGTTGATTTAATTTTAAGATCTTTAAGAGCTTTTATAACAGCCTGGGGGTTTGTATGCTGAAACTTAATCTCCAAAGGGCAAGCCTTCACATTCTATCTAAGTAAGGCAGCAGAAAGCACGGGTGAGTAATTTAATGCTTTAGTAGTTTTAAGGGAAATATTAGCAAAAAAGTTTTCAAATTCTTGAGCTATTTCTATATCTGAGTTAATGGGGCCATATGCAGTCTCTAAATTAAATTCAGTATTTCGCTGTTTTTTTGTACCTGTTTCATTATTTATTATTTGCCAGGTATTTTTTATTTTATCATCAGTTGATTTTCATTATTGCTAATATTATTATTATTCATTTATTATTTCGAGTTACAATGACTCATACACAATATACAAAATTAATTAATCATACATACCTTAATCAAACAATACATTAACATTACAATAAAAACCAAAATAAAAACCACCTTACATACAACACTTACATTAACACAACATTAATGGTCGACGACTGTAAGTGACGTTCAAGTCACTGCAGTGTCGTATGTACGGACAGTCGAGCCTGTCAGCTATCATCATCAGCACGCTGTTGGGGCTGCCGCGCACGCTGCGCACCAGAGACGCGCTCCGCTTACGCATAGTTGCATAGAAGCAGTCGATGCTAGATTCGGCAAACATGCCCGAGGCACTACAGTGCCGCGGCAGCCCCATCAGCGCTCTGAACGCGTTGTTATATTGGACGCGGAGGGCTTCGTATGCCTTTTGGGTGTGATTCACCCACAGGCTGCACGTGTACAATGAGGTACAATAAGCTCTAAAAAGTGTTTGTGAGTGTTGTTTGTGAGTGTTTGTTTGTTAATATAAAGAGATTTGGCTATTTTGCACACACTTTTAAAAGTTTTTGAATATTTTGCGACATACTTATGAAAGCTTGTATTATTCATATGTTGCTTTAGGCCACAAAGTTCAAATAGTTTTCCCCTTCTTTTACGAATACCTGGAGTCGCCCAAGTCCTGCTGTAGTGTTGTTTTCTTAGCAGTTTGGATGACGTCATCACTTATTTGTTCAATTCGTACCACGACGTGCCGTTTGAGAACGCAATATTGTTTTCCGGTACCTAATGTATGACAATCTTATTTAGTTACCCGGCCGCGACCACAAGACGACGGATTCGATTTTATTGTTTGGTAAATTATATTTAAACAATTCATTGCCTTGACATTTATGGTCAGTAAAGCGTATTTATGTATTTACGTATGTGGATGTACTAAACACCTCCTCCGAACTCTTCGGAAGGTACAAGCGTGATAGTTTGATGTCCTAAACTTGTCGACTCAATTGTATATTGATGTTAATTTTGGCGCATGCTTAAAATCGAAACTAACGTTGCTATCTTGTTTTTTCAATACAATTTCTGTGACACAGTGTTCATAATTATGTTCGATTCGATTCGGGCAAGGTGTTTTGGGTTCTCCATCTGGAATTTTCCAGTAGCAGCCCGGAGTCTGGATTTCTGCCCGGTTGATGGCAAGACGCTCGCCCCATTACATGTGAAAACATAGCTGGTCACAACAAATTATAATGTTTACCAACAACCTGCGCCAAAATATCCTTGTACTTATCACTGTTACGTGTCCGATATAGGGCAGTTTTAGAAACTCGAATTTTGGGTAGGTAACCTATATATCTCTTTTTATTACTTACCCCGCGTCCTATTTAAAAGCGAACGTCGCGCGAATACACCGAACTTTTTGTTCGGTGAACTTAAACGAGTGGTCGCGCCGACAGAGGGTGCTTTCCGGTTTTTCGAACAAAAAATAACATATGCACGTGACCGATCGCGTATTCGTGCGACGATCACTTTTAAATAGGACGCGGCCTTACTTGTTGTGATCGGGTCTTCTCTCATGTGGCTGGTTTGTTCTTTTAGCATTAGATCTGTCAGTTGAAACGTGAAGTCATTGTAATATTATGACATCACAATCTGCCTGCGTACCTGGTTGGTTTATTGACCGCAAATGAGCCTGCTGAAGTTTGTATAAATGGGTTTTTTCCATTAGGAGTTATCTATAGAAGCCCGGACTCTAGATTGATGGCAATAGCATGGCTCACGTCTTACCTGGGACTAAAAAGGTTCTGATTCAGTCGAAATGTAGCCGTGCTGAGATGGATGAGTTGCAGCCCGGACACTAAAAATGCTCTTTACCTTGCGAAGTATTAAGGTAAATATTTACACAATACAGTTTACTGCCATAATAATTTAGTATCATGGCTATCTTAAACATAAATCAATTTCTTAAGATTTAATTAACATGGGCAAAAAACAGTTTTCCTAAAGGTCTGCTACTGATACGATTAGCTATAATTGTACCATAGATACAATACGGCCGATGAATCACGGCCCGTCTGAACCAGGGACTGAATTACCGGAAAATTAAGGTATCTTTATATTTCAGTCTGACGTCATACCCTTAAATAAGGGTTACCGAAATGTTTTGATACCATCCTTTTTTCAGTAGCGAAATTTTGAGGTTGGAATTGCATACCGGTATATTTCGGTAGCAGTATTATAACCTTTATAAATAGGGGTTGTCTTTGAAGCACCGACACTGATATTGGTTGTAACTCAGTATTGGTTTTTATTTCCGATTGAAAGGACACGACTGTGTTAGCAACCGCGCCGCGCCATCTTGCATGTTTTTCGGTAACGAAATCATGTAAAGGTTAAATAACGGTTAAATAGCCCAACCTTTATTTATAAAGGTATCAGTATAGTTCAACCTTTATTTTAATCGGGTACCGGTATATTTTTGAGAAATCTTAACCTTTAAGCGTAACTGCTTTCAGTCCCTGGTCTGAACATAGGCTCTTCCAACTTTCACGCATGTTCTCTCACTCACACTCGCCTCATTTTCTTCACACACTAAGAATCTGCGTTCTTCTAACAATCTTCTCGGAAGGAAGAATGAACAAAGTCAGAAGTATGAGTCGGACAAAGGAGTCCTTCTCATACTTCTGACTTAGTTCATTCTTTCTTTCATATTAAGTCCATTGTTCTATGGAATGCGCTTTTTCTTGATATCAAGACGGCCATCAGTCGGTATGCATTTAAGTGGAAATCGCAGAGTTTTTTTTTCTTTCTAAATAAATAGAGTAGAGTCATCTCAACACCTCTCTTCCTTTAATTTGTATACATGTATTTATATATATATATATATATATATATATATAATATAGATATATATTATATTAAATATGTATGTATGTGTATTATAAGTTATAACCTATTTGTGTACTGTTGTTCTTACATTTTATTTCCAATGATATAAAATGCAATTGATGTGGATATATTTAGTAACCTGTTCCGCTTATCTATTTCTAAACTGTCTAAGTTGCGCGCAGACTGTCTCAGTCTGCGCTCAGTGCTTGGTGTGGCAGGCTCAGGCGCAAAACGTCTCTTTCGCAAAATGTCCCCTGGTCGTAAAACGTCTCTTTCGCAGAATGTCTCTTTCGTAAAATGTCTCTTTCGCAGAATGTCTCTTTCGCAAAATGTCGCGCCAGGGACTTAAGAATAAAATTTTGATTTTCAAAACAAAAAATCATTTATTAAAATAATAGTGCAATTATGATGTAAAAATTTTGGTAACACGCCGTGTTCGAGTTCGCGACAAGTCAATCATCATCCTGAGGATGCCTCGTTGAGAGGTGAAACACGATTTCTTTCAGGTTCTTTTTAAGACCCTTTAGAAATAGCTAAGCGGAACAGGTTACTAAATATATCCACATCAATTGCATTTTATAATGGATTTCCGCAAGGTCACGCCTGAATCAATTAACTTTCTAATGATATATTTTGAATATTTTTTTCTTTGTTTCTCTCAAACAGAGCACCTGCCATCTAATCGCTTTACCACCCTTACTTGACTAGTAAAGAATGCCTAAGGCATTAAGTCCGCCTTTGTACCTTTTTGAGTGTGAAAAGTTTAAATAAATAAATAAATTGCGCCGTCTTCTGCGCAAAGTTCGGACCGGGTATCATTCATCGGCCGTATTGTATTTAAATCGTGCCAGTGATTAAAAACAAACAAACTTATGACTAAGTAAATTATTTATTGGTTGTTAGAAGATGGAATACAAAAATAATAATAATATTAGTAAAAAACATTTTTTGTATCTAGTTAGTCCTTTTTAGGGTTCCTCGGTATAGCCAAATGGCAAAAGCGGAAGTCACACACAGCCATTTTACTCGGGAGACTATTTGCACTATGTCGATGAAAATGTGAAAAAAGTGTAGGTGTAGTAAAATTATGAAAACAATAAATAATTAGAGGTGGCACTTGCCATACATACCCGAGGGGTATTTTTTTAAATTTAATACACATACGGCCGCGTCCTTATCGAGCGTACGCGATCGTCACGCTCTTTTGTGTAAGTATGAAATGAATATAACGTAGGTACTCGCGCGTTAAAATCGAGTCGCGCTTATACGTCATAATTCATATAGACGATCGCGTGGATCGTGTACTCGCGCGACGATCGCTTTCGGTTAAGAGAAGGGGCAAGCGTGTAATGTATTCTTGGATCCTATTATTAAAAAGATTATTGTGATGTTTCAAAGTGACTTTTCTATTAAAGTCAATAGTTTTCGAGAAATTGGATATTTTCGGTAACAATCACAGAAATAACTTAGTATTTCACAGTTGTAAAATAACAGCGAAAAATTTATTTAAAATTTAAAAACCCCCGATCATCACATAATTATGCCATTACCCATGTAGTTTTTACCTTTCACTATTGAATATAAGAATATTTGTGAAAACCATAAGTTTCCAGTTTTGAACGAGTGGTTGTGTGAGTCTGCGATTCAAAAACCTAACATCTTTTGACCGACCACCTTCCTGCTACATCATCAGATCCTTTTCACCATCTGTTTACCAACAAACAACTACCAACCAACCAAAAATTACCAACCAACGAACCAACTCATCCAGCTCCACCATCAGATTATGTTCACCATCTCTAAGTCAATTAATACGCAACGAGAGTTCGAGACCAATTGAATGAGTCCAAACACGATATGCTTGCTTCAAATGATTGAAGAGTTGGTTATTCCGCAGGGATTTCTTTCTGCAGAATCAGGTCAAGATTACCACACCATTGTCTACCAATTACTCATATAGACCAATCCAGCGTCTAGCATAAGTAACGCCGAGATCCGGAGTACACTCTCCTGCTCAATCATCAGACTATATTTAATTGTCCGCCAAAACGTAAAATGTACACGAGTTCAGTAACTTTGTTTTCATGTTCAAATCATCGTATCTAACAATTTCTAACAAATAATTAATTGTATGTAAAATAAGTGGAATTATGGTTTGAATGTAAATCGATTATTTGATGCACCTTTTATTATAGGAAATCGGACGTTCTCACCGTCTGTCGGTTTCAGGTGCAATTTTGCCTCGACTAACCGATTCTATCGAAATCTCCAATTGGGTGGAATATAGAAATAAGGCCTTTTGAAAAATCACTTTTCAATTTCAAAAAAGTTTTCTTACGAATTCATCAAGACTTGTAATGTTAGATTAGAGAATGTACCTACAGCTAGTTAATTACCTTGACTAACTTTTGTTGGTATGGGAACAATATTAAAATCTAAAGTAATCAATTAAATAAATATAGAATAGTCGTAAAATAGATTAAGTATAATATTAATAAGGACCAACTTGTACCGCTAAGGTACCACGTCAATACTCGGTCTTACGTAAGCACTAGTCGATATTGCAAGAAACTGGTTTATCCGTTAAATATTCTTGATCCCGTCTGCTATTTTATCAACTATGGTCTTCTCCGTCGGCTTGAATACATGCACGACTGCGTCCCCAGCATCGCCCATCGTTTTCACGACATCACTCCAAGCCTGCTTTATGGTATCCGCAACATCGCGCTTACTCCGGAACCCATCTTTGTGTTCCGAAGGAAGGGCTGACGCGACAGCCATGATGAACTGGAAAGGATAATTAAACACACGCATTTTCACACCAAAACCATTCAACAAAAGTACTATTCTGTTAAAAAAGTGAGTTCTTAGCCAAGTTTATAATAATTTACTTGCAATACTTAAACTGGTCAGGTATTTAAATTAACACTTAACATACATGATCTCACTAGTAATATTATTATGTTATTTGATTTTAAAGTATTTTTGATCAAGTAATTTACTAGTAAATAAGATTTTTCATTTTTTTTTTTTCATTAATATTTAAGGATTTTAGTAAGCAACATAAGAGGAATATAAATCATTTTATGCAAAGTAAAGATATTCTATTCCAAAGAAATAAAAATATACTGTACTTACAAGACACAGGAAAATCGTCAGTCGTAAATCCATAGCAAAGATTGACCGTGCAACTTCAATACAGGTTAAGGTTTGGCCCAGAGTTGGTATCAATGGCTATTTAGATAATGGTTTTGTAGGCCGTCTATTGTTATCACAATGGGCGTGCTGACTGTGCTGAGCGCTCAACGTACTAACTCCAAAGGATCAACAGGAAGCTATGAATTCGCTGTGGCGACCGTGAGTCTGTATAATCGAGCGAGCTGACAAAACTGGGGACAATAGACTGTGATGGACAAGGGCCGCGCCAAAAACTTTGAACTTATTTAAGTAAAAAAATATTATTAAATTTCTATTCTACGTTTAGTCACTTTTACTATACGTTTCACAGTACAAAAATGAACTGCGAAAACTAATATCCTAATAAAACAGTTAGTTATGCTATAATTTTATTACAGGCACCTTTATCGCAATGATTGGATTAATGGTTGGATAACCACGTCAAATGTCATGTATATGTTACTGTGTGAAGCGCAGTGTTAATTAAGACACTCTGGTGCACATCCACCAAGCTAACTGGGGAAAAATCTGCTGATAGGTACAGAAGTTATGGGTCGATGTAAAAACTTTTGATCTTCTAATGATTTTCGCCTCTTTTAACTCACTTAAAAAAAGAGGTCCTCTTTTAACTTGCTGGCTTTTTATAAGCCTTTTCTCAGTAAGTAGATCACAGTAACTAGGCTCGGGCACTTCAACCGAATGAGCTAGGTCAGGTTAGTACTGTGGCCAACGGGCATCGTCGGTTCAGACTGGTCATCTCTCAGCTGCCACGGCTTATTTAAATTTTTTGATTGTTTATTTTGGACGCTTTTAACACGTTTTTCTACATCGTTATAACATGTATAATTTCAACATTCATCTTAACTAATATTTTGATTTAAAAGAGTGTCCATAGAGGTTCTCGTCTGTTCTTCTCCATACGAACCTACTACGCTTTGGAATGGGTAATTAGTTTCATTTTTCTTACTGATCGACTCCTTGACAATTCAAAAGTGTCAAAAAATATGATCAAGTATAAATATTAACGTATCGATTAGTATCTTAGAAAATCAAAATGGGAATTATTTGGGGACTGATTTAATATATTTTTTTTAGTTTATCGAACATAATCAGTATATATGACATTCTCTTTAAAAAAAAAAAACATGTGTATTAACTTTCACGTACTTTGTAAATCTCTGAATCTACAATTCACAAAATTGCCTTAGTGTATGTTAACATTCACTGGTGTGTGTCCAATTCAAGAAAATTAGTTAAACAATTACTGAGTTACACCATCGACATTGGTGATTTTCAACATACACCGATGCATCTTAACATTCACTTATTTCGAACATTCACTGTAACAGTGAGCCGAATTTTATATTTAAAACATAATTAATCATGGTGATAATAGAATGAAAATCGAATTGAAGTAAAAGTATTGATGTCTAATGTTTAAGACACACAACATATTAAAAAAAAAAAACACGACATGTTTTGTTTTTGGCTCTTATCAATTAAATCATTATGTATCATTTTTGTCTGTTTGTCTGAATGTATGTTCGTTCGAGCATCACGCAAATACTACCGGATAGATTCTGTTCAAATTATGCATAGATATTTCCTATAAGTCTGGTCAGTCTGTAGGCTACAAATTATCACGCTATTTGCTACGGGGTATAAGCAGTTATTGCATTATTTTTGTATTTTTATAAAGGGTCTTTCAAATAGATGGTCGATGTTGACAGTTTGTGGCGGCCATGTTGTTTTGGCGGCATCTGTCAAATGCGTTGTTATTTCTTCAGTAACTGATGCCAAATCACCATGGCAAGTTACACGATTGAGCAGCACGTCCAAATGATAAAACTTTATTACCAAAATGAGTGTTCGTTAGTGCAAACGTTGCGCGCATAACGTCCATTTTAAGGCAGACACGGTGGCCCTTCAAAGTCGACTCTCCAACGTTTGGTGACCAAATTCGAGACGACTGGTTTGGTAAACAACCAACCAACACCCTTACGTCAAAGGAACGCCATATTGGCCGAGAACATCGCTGCTGTCCGTGAACTCGGCCTTTCACAGACTTCAACTTGGCGAATTTTGCGTCGGGACTTGGGCTTACACCCTTACAAGATCCAACTGACCTAGGAGCTCAAGTGAATGGCAATAGACAAGGCCGTTTGTTCGCTGATTGAGCTACAGAACGTTTGGAAGAGGATCCCGATTTTGGCCGAAAAATCACCTTTACCGACGAGGCGCATTTTTGGATGATTGGTTTTGTTAATAAGCAAAACTGCCGTATATGGGACGACCACAACCCACATGAGGTTCACCAGGTGGTAATGCATCCACATAAAGTTACTGCTTGGTGAGGATTTTGATCCGGTGGTGTCATTGGTCCGTACTTTTTCGAAAACGATGATGGCGAGGCCATTACCGTCAACGGCGAGCGCTACAGATCAATGATTAACACTTTCTTTTGGCCTGAATTGAACGATATGGACGTGGACTAAATGTGGTTCCAACAAGACGGCGCTACGTGCCAGACAGCGAGCGACACAATGGACATACTTCATGAACGGTTCGAGGGTAGGGTTATCTCTTGCAGAGGTGACGTGAATTGGCCACCAAGATCGTGCGATTTGATCCCGCTAGACTTTTTCTTGTGGAGTGTTCTCAAGTCGCCAATAATCCGCAATCAACCGATGCCCTGAAAATCAACATAACGCAGGCCATCGCTCAGATTCAGCCGGATTTATGCAGTAGAGTAATTGAAAATTAAACCTCTCGGATCTGAGCCACCGTTCGAAGCCGCGGCGGACATTTAAACGATGTCATATTTCATAAATAATGGCATATGGCTTTCAAATAAAAAAAATAATTTCTTTAATATCTAACATACGGCTATTGTTTTATTTAATTTCAACATCGACCCGATCTTGTTGAAAATCCCTTTATAAATTACCGCAAATTGTACAAAGACGAGACAAAATGGAGTTAAGCAGTCAATCATGACATATATGTAAGAACGGCTATTATAGTTAACTTTAAACACAGCAAATAGCTTAGCGGTTCGACGAATGCAACCTGTAGGTGTAAGGTCGATTGCCAACTAATTGATAAAATACATGTTTTGTGATTCTTTTTGTTAGTATTTCGTTTTGTTATACTAATGATAGTTCGTGGAACATATACAGAAAAACATCAAGTTTAGGCCTCTTCTGACATATGGTTACCTATAATCTATATATATAAAAATGAATCCCTATTTCCCTTGGTCACGACATCACGCTAAAACGGCTGAACGGATTTGGATGAAATTTGGGATATGGATAGACCTTGACCCGGAGAAGGACATAGGATACTTTTTATCCCGATATTTTTACGGGATCGAGACTTATGCGTGTGAAACCGCGGGGCGCAGCTAGTACAAAATAAACATCCATGGTTAGGTGACTGTCAATTAGAAATCCCGTGTGTTTAGAATCCACTGTTATATTATTTTAGTGATACCCGTTCGTCAGGAATAATCTGTAAGAATCCATCAGTAACTGACTGATGGATATCAGTGTTGTGTCATTAGGAAGTAAATGCAGGAAAGTAAGCGTTCATTAATTCACTAAAAACTTAAAACTTCGCAAGCAATAGAAAATTCCTATTGAAGGCTGCGATTGTCGACCTCAGGACGAGCTGCTTCTCACATGAACTGTACGTCACTTGCTCCTGCGTCACCAGTCCTGACTCTTTATATATTTTGAGAGACCTGCTGAGACTTATTTTAGTACCTATATTGTGATGTCTTACGACTTCCACGCGAACGAACTCGCAAGCAGAAGCTAGTATTAACATTAGTCTAAATTTCCTTTAGGTATTTTCCATCACAGATGTCAGTAATGTAGAAGAGAAACTCAGAAAGTACATATGACTTAATAATAATCTTTAATTTAAAAAAATAGACAGACATGCGGACTGTCGACAAAAGTGTTTTTTTTTTTTATGTACCGTTGCCATTGTGGTTCTTTTTTTAAATGAATTGTAGTAGGTTTCAAATACTAAAATTTCATTCGTAAATTAAAATGAATAACAATTTTAAATTTATAGTTTCGTTTCCACTTCTATCGGCACTCCGAGCAACAACAAGCGCAACACGTCATATTCATAGCTACATTTGGTACTGATAACATTAGCATGTCGGTGACGCAAACCCATTAAGATTTTCTTCAACAAGAATGCGGTTGGGTGACCCCCGTCAGGAAAGAACTTTCTTCTCATGTATGATTTAAAACAAAAACAAAATTTTCGCAGCCGCCATCTTGGATTTACATTTTGACGTCACTATCGGCTTTAACACCCCCAAAAACCATGAAATCAACACACATAACGAAACATCAGAAAATTTTCGCAGCCACCATCTTGGATTTATATTTTAACTTTAATGTCGGCTTAAGCACCCTCGAAAACCATGAAAATCGTTTTCACTGTAATACGATACCCATGATGAAAAATGTGAATTTTTTTGCAGCCCTCATCTTGGATTTTCGTTTCAATCGAATTCATAGTTTCTCTCTCTATCAAAAGAGAGAGAAAGTATGAATTAAAAGAAGACAGTCACAAATATGAATGTTTCGCGTGACGATTTCTGGCAGTTTACTCCTACCGCAAGCCGCGTAAAAGAACTTCGTTCGAAAAAAACTTCACTTTAATATTGCTATTACAGCATGTCACTGACGCGAAACCATAAATTTTTCCATTACCGAAAATTGCTTACCTTAAAAACATATTATAAGTACTAAACAGATAATTATTTAGAAGTTTTGACCACCCTGCAGGTCGCAATCTAAATTGAGTAATAGGCATACGCCGGAGTCACACGCAGATCCTGCTGAATCACATGACAATAACTCACTCAATTGTTCTATTAGTCACAACGGTAGTGTAACTACTTTACTACTGATTGTTTTATTTACAACCCAAAATACCGTGGGAAATGAATAAATTACTCGTTGGTAATCATCCAAATTATGCTAAGTCATTAAATTACCTTCATAAGCAATAACCATCATATTCCTTGATTAGATCGACGACAATACGTTCGTCACCATATGAGCTATTTTTGTCTGCTCATTGCACGGAATAGAGAATAGCTTTACCGATTCAGCATTAGAATAATATTAAGTCTGCCTCGTTGGTCTAGTGGTCGCAAAGCGCTACTGCTGAGTATGAGGTCCTGGGTTCGATTCCCGGGTCGGGCAAGGTGATATTTGGTTTTTCCATCTGGAATTTCTCAGTAGCAGTCCGGAGTCTGGATTTGGGCCCGGTTTATGGCAAAAGGCTCGCTTCCTATTACATGGGACTTAGACATAACTGGCGAAATGTTAGTGTACTAAAGGTACACCTCTGCCTAACCCTTCGGGGAATACAGGCGTGATGCTATGTTGTTAAGTCGTAATATCAATACCGCAGTATGACATTCAACTATCTTCTTTAACTTTTCCGTGACCAAAACAAAACAAAAAAGAGTCACGCATAATCATCGTTTAAATCGGGAGTTTATGGTCTTGAGTTCAAACAGAAATCCTATAGAAAAAAGGACATTCAGTTTTTCCCGAAATTGCTTATATGCCGCAATAATAAAAAAACTTAAATATTCACAAACGCAGAAAATCTGTTGGGGATTGTTGCCACATCTCTCTAGGGATCCCCTAGGTTGTAAATGACTCGAACAGCCCTTTTCTGTAAAACAGAGATAGTATTAATGTCCGCACAGGATCCTCAGAGAAGAATCCCTTAAGACATAAGACGATGAAAATAACTAAAATCAACAATTCTACATCAGTTATCTGTCGAATTTTATTAACAGCATAGGCGGCCGAACTTAGCCTTCCTGGCAATTTTTCTATATGTGGGCCCCATTGTAATTACAAGAAAGCTGTCGAGTCAACAGGGTCCAATTTATTCCATCCTACTATCCTACTAATATTTTACATACGAAAGTTTGTGAGGATGGATATGTTTGTTACTTTTTCACCCAAAACTACTGAACGGATTTTTGGCACACAGATAGTTTATAACCTGGATTAAAACATATGCTTAGGATGATTTTTATCCCAATATTCCCAAGGGATCGAGACTTATGCGGTTGAAACCGCGGGGCGCTGCTAGTAATTATAAATGCGAAAGTGAGTAAGGATGGATGTATGGAGGGATGCATGTTTGTTACTCTTTCACTCAAAAACTGCTTAACGGATTTGGATGAAATTTGACACTCAGATAGTTTGCAACCTGGATTAACACGTAAAATACTTTTAATTCGGATATTCCTACGGGACCGAGACTTATGCGGGTGAAACCGTGGGGCGCTGCAGTTACACATAAAAATTGAATATTGGTCAGCGGCCTGACTTAAGGCGTTGAAAATGTCTTGTTTTCGTTCAGGAGATTTTTTTTTACATTAAACCAATGCACAACTTAAGAGAGTGCATCGATAACTTCTTCGAAGTAGATTTTTTTTAAATTAAAACGTCAGTTATGACGTTTTAATAAAAAATGAGAGAAGTGACATCTGCGCATAATACGATCTTGACATTATCCCTTAATATTATGTGGTTATACTGTTTAGTTCGATAAAAGTGTAGCGTGATGATAATCATTTAAAAGGTTGAATCTGTAACAGCATTAAATCCCATCTTAAGTAACGCTGCAGCTTTGGCATTCATAGGCGTCTTACTAGTAAAGGGGTTGATTGTATAAAATAAGATTTTTTTTGTTCTGTAATAGCAAAGTAGAAACTGATATTTAGTCTTAAGATACATGCGTTTAAATACATTAGGCTTCTTGGGAACAAGATCATCAACTTTCACTGTCTCTTTTAAATCGCTCCTTGACTGATTCTGTTGGGGATTTGAGTAAAATTGCCTGAAACAGAAAGTCATACAACATTTAAGTTCGTATTGCTGTAAATTCCTTTAGATTCGTACGACATTTTAAATAACAACAACGATTGTGGATTAATGCAGAGTATGGTATGTATTCGGTTGGAAAGCCTTTATCCAGCGTGTAACAAAAACCCTGTCCGATCCATGAGGGTGTTGTTAAGAATCATATTGAGAGTCTATTTATGTGGTAATTTTCTAAAAAAAAATAAAAAAAAGCCTCGCTATTTTTTTTTTTTCAATCAGCAGTTTTACCGGGTTAATACATGGGGTGCGAGCGGCCGTCGTTTAGCGGGTGCCTAGAAGTCATAACTTATGACGCCTGTTGAAAATTTACCAATTTTTAATGGAATTGGGATAATTTTGGTACTAAAAAAGTGAATTTTTAATACCAATAACTTTTTGTATTCAAAAATAATAAGTTTTTTTATTATTTTTGGTAATTCGGATCGAACAAGCTTTTTCTAACACGCTGTGTAAATATCTGTTTTATATAAAGAGGTAAGCGGTGAGCTGGTGACCGACTGACTCATCATCGCTGAGCCAAAACTCTGAAGTAACAAAAACCAAATTTTAATTAAGTCCCTTCTTAGTGATTGCCTAGATTATAAAAGGAACCCTTGTGCATAATTTCAACTTCCTAGACCGAGTCAGTCAATCAGCTTCTCTATATAACTTGTGTTTAGTATACAATGAAAGGCCCTGAGGAGTTCTTTCTGAAAAAATAATGGCTATCTATAAATACACACACAAACCCCTAATACGAATAAAACTATTATGTTTCACTCTGTAACAATAAAAATCCTTCCAAAATATTATGTAGGCTGCTTAAAAAATCGAAGATGGATCGAATTATATTTATTGTCATAATGATTACGCCTGACATTGCCTCTTGACTCTAACGATGATCCGTGCATTGCTCGGTGTAGTTGCCACGGTGAGATTTCATTAAAGCAAAGTGATGGATGTGTTGTGTAGATGGCGCTTGTTGAGGATTTCTAGTAAATATAAAAATATACATTGGTTTCATAAAGTTGCATTTAGTCGACAGCCTTATCAAATTACAAAGCTCATGGAGAGGGTGCAGGGAATAATATATAAATTAAACCAATAACAATTGAGAAACACCCCGATCTTTGCTCGAGCCAGCCCGCGCCGCTGAGCCTGTAGTTTTAAATTCGTCCCCAAATAATGATAATCCGGTCCAGCTTGTCCCCCTCCCCCAACGACGCCTTAAGCCTAAGCTGAAGTCCGTACTCCACAGGAGATGCACGCCCTTAGCGTGAATAGTCACTAAATGTGTAAGTTTTTATGCCCTAGCTGGAGTTGGCCAATTAATTGTGAAGGACGGCAGGGTTGACATCTGTCGGACATGCCACCGTCTGGAAGAATCAATCCGACACATCGTCTCCGCGTGTTGTGACGTTGCAAAATGACCACCTAAGCGACATCCGAAGATATACAAAAGAAATGTATAGATGGCGCTATTCCAAATTGTGTTTTAATTATTATTTTGATGTTAATTATGTACTTATTCAAAATTAATTAATAGGCGGATTAAAATTCCCACATTTTATAGTTAGATATTTGACTAATAATAGAGAATTTAAAATTATCATAGAATTCCAGAAGTGGACTGTCACTTGGGAATTCTGTTTAGTCTGTGGTAGGATCTTTCTCGAAGGTCGATAGGGAGGTCCAGGCCGTTTGATGTTGCGTGTGTGAAGGAAGTGGTTCTTCCCGATTCTGGTGATATCCTGACGCGATGATGGAGATTACACACATACTATTTGAGAGGATGATCAGACTGTGTCCAGCGACCCGATGGGTTTTACATAAGTTATGTTGTGTTTCAGCAGGAAGGAACCTGTTTGGCTGTTTTACTGGCCTGAACTAATACGAACATGTAAAGACGTAACGCCTTGGTATCGTCCCGTGGTCTGGCGCAAAAGAAGCTAGTTCCGAGTCCCAAGTTCTGGGAGATTGGAGGTTAGATCCAACAGGCGTGCGGGCAATGTGCTGCTTGACCGGGGTATTCTGCGGACTGTTAAAAAAAAGCCCTCCCTCCCCGCCATATCTCCAACCCCGTCTATTTGGGGTCCATTCTTACGGTACTGGGGGGTTCGGTATCAGTTTAAAACCAAGATTACCACCACTCACCACCCGGTTGCCTCTCCGATTAAATTTTAGCTGCGATTGCTTATACTAGCAGGAATATTATTGCCAATAAGTCTGATATAGTGGTGGTGGTTCGGTTAGAGCGGCGCGCTATGATTATTGACATAACGGTTCCACGTGACGGGAACCTCGTGAAAGCCGAAAAAGATTAAATAATCAAGTATCTTGACTTAGCTTGCGAGATTGTCGACACGTGGGATGTGGACTCAGCGGTTATTGGGCTGATAGTCGTATCAGCCAATGGCTTATTTGCTAAGAGCCTCTCGATGACCAGCTGGACTCAAAAACAGGTACTAGGGACACATGTCAACATTGGGTTCCTAAAAAATGTGATTGCGATATCTATGTTCAATATTTATGTTCTTCACACACACTAAGAATCTGCGTTCTTCTTACAATCTTTTCGGAAGGAAGAATGAACAAAGTCAGAAGTATGAGAATGACAAAGAAGTCCTTCTCATACTTCTGACTTTGTTCATTCTTCCTTTCATATTCAGTCCATTCTTCTATGGAATGCACTTTCTCTTGATATCAGGACGGCTATCAGTCGGTATGCATTCAAGCGGAAATTGCTGTTTTTTTTTTTTTTTCAAAATAAATAGCGTAGAGTCATCTCAACACCTCTATTCCTTGAATTTGTATATATGTATATATATAATATAGGTATATATTATATTAAAATATGTATGTATTTGTGTTATAAGTTATAACCTATTTACGTACTGTTGTTCCTACATTTTATTTCTAATGATATATTTTGAATAATTTTTTCTTTGTTCCTCTCAAACAGAACACCTGCAATATAATCTCTTCACCACCCTTGGATGATTGGTAGAGAATTCCTAAGGCATTATTTCCGCCTTTGTTTTTTGTGGTATAGCCAAATGACTTAAGGCTTGTGCAGACCAGCGCGATTTCGCGGGCGTTACAGGCAGCGTGACCCTTGTAGCGCCCGCGATATCGCGCTGGTCTGCACAAGCCTAAAAGCGGAAGTCACACGGAGCCATTTTACTCGGAAGACTATTTGCACTATATCGATGAAAAATTGAAAAAAGTGTAGGTAGGTACCTACTCTGCACCGTTAAACAATGGTGCAGTAAAATTATAAAAACAATAAATGATTAGAGGTGGCACTTGCCATACATACCCGAGAGATAAAAAAAATATTTAATACACATAAGGCCGCGTCCTAATCGAGCGTACGCGATCGTCACGTTCTTTTGTGTATGTAATGTGTATGGTGTGTCTTAACCAAAAGCGACGGTCGCTTTCGGTTAAGACACGGGGCAAGCGTGTAATGTATTCTTGGATCACATTATTACAAAGATTATTATGATGTTTCAAAGTGACTTGTCTATTAAAGTCAATCGTTTTCGAGAAATAGGATAATATCGGTTACAATCACAGAAATAACTTAGTATTTCATAGTTGTAAAATAACAGCAAAACATTAATTTAAAATTTAAAAACCCCCCGATCAACACATTATTATGCCATTACCTATGTAGTTTTTACCTTTAACTATTGAATATAAGAATATTTGTTAAAACCATAAGTTTCCAGTTTTGAACGAGTGGTTGTGTGAGTCTGCGATTCAAAACCTAACATCTTTTGACCAAACACCTTCCTGCTACATCATCAGATCCTTTTCACCATCTGTTTACCAACAAACAACTACCAACCAACCAACAACTACCAACCAACGAACCAACTCATCCAGCTCCATCATCAGATCATGTTCACCATCTCTAAGTCAATTACTACGCAACGAGAGTTCGAGACCAATTGAATGAGTCCAAACACGATATGCTTGCTTCAAATGATTGAGAAGTTGGTTATTCAGCAGGGATTTCTGACCGCAGAATCAGGTCAAGTTACCACACCATTGTCTACCAATTACTCATCTAGACCAATCCAGCGTCTAGCATAAGTAACGCCGAGATCCGAAGAATACTCTCCTGCTCCATCATCAGACTATATTTAATTGTCCGCCAAAATGTAAAATGTACACGAGTTCAGTAACTTTGTTTTCATGTACAAATCATAATATCTAACAATTTCTAATAAATAATTAATTGTATGTAAAATAAGTGGAATTATGGTTTTGAATATAAATCGATTATTTGATGCACCTTTTATTAAAGGAAATCGGACGTTCTCATCGTCTGTCGGTTTCAGGTGCAATTTTGCCTCGACTAACCGATTCTGTCGAAATCTCCAATTGGGTGGAAAATAGAAATAAGGCCTTTTGAAAAATCACTCTTCAATTTCAAAAAAGTTTTCTTACGAATTCATCAAGACTTGTAATGTTAGATTAGAAAATGTACTTACAGCTAGTTAATTACCTTGAGTAACTTTTGTAGGTATGGGGACAATATCAAAATCTAAAGTAATCAATGAAATAAATACAGAATAGTCGCAAAATAGAGTAAGTATAATATTAATAAGGACCAACTTGCACCGCTAAGGTACCACGTCAATACTCGGTCTTACGTAAGCACTAGTCGATATTGCAAGAAACTGGTTTATCCGTTAAAGATTCTTGACCCCGTCTGCTACTTTATCAACCATGGTCTTCTCCGTCGGCTTGAATACAGGCACGACTGCGTCCGCGGCATCGCCCATCGTCTTCGCGACATCACCCGAAGCCTGCTTTATGGTATCCGTCACATCGCGCTTATTCCGGAACCCATCTTTGTGTTCCGAAGGAAGGGCTGACGCGACAGCCATGATGAACTGGAAAGATAATTAAGCACACGCATTTTCACGAGTACTTCCACTTTGCCCCACCAAGCCACCCCACTGGTGGGGCAAAAAGGAATGTCTAAAATTTTGCAGTGGAATATGCTCCACTGGTTCGACTTGGTGGGGCAGATTCCACTAGTTTTAAATCTTGTGGATTCTGCCCCACTTGGGTTGGCATCTTAGAATTTGTGTAGAGACTCGTATGTGATATTTATTTGGAAAAGAAGGAAATGTATATCTAAGTAAAAATGTAACTAAGACTGGTAACGTTAGACTTAGTACATACCTAGGTAGTGTTTTTAAATAAAAGTACAAAAATAATTGCTTGATAATTTTTATTTAGGAAAGTACTATTTGTTTCTGGAAGGAATTGGGTGGTAAATCACAGATTAATAATAACACGATTTGTAACAAATAAATTAAAATCGTAGTAAAAACACTGAAGTAAATCTTTAAAATCACAGATTTCCAATAATTTGTTCTTACTGGTTCATTAATGTTTTTCATACTAAGTTCAAAATCATAAATTGAGTATGGTTTGTCCCCATAAATAGAAAACGAAATGATATTAATTATTCTAACTACTAACATCACAAAGAAACAACTTTACTTCATGCAAACAAACAGCCCCTAAAATACTTTACTGGCTGTAAGGAATAAAAGCAACTATAATCAAGATTAGTCATCATTTGGCATGACAAAATACAATCTTTTGATTACCTAATAAATAAGAAACAACTTTGAACAAACAACCGGAATGAAATCAACTAAAATCACAGATTTATCAACTAGAACGATTTAATAATGACTCAGTTCTTAATAAATCTATCGCATTTTGTACAAGAAATGCCCAACTAATATATTTTATGGCCGTTTATGAGCTCCGTTTGGGCATCTTGTATATCCTGATCCCTTTGTACGTATTTATTACGACGTGATTTGGACGGTTGTTCCGGCTTAGAATTAAGTACCTATAGAAAATTTTATATCTTCATATAAGACATTATTATTATTATAGCCTTTATTTATTCCTTAATTAAAATAAATATAACAACCAAACAATAAATATTTCAATTAACATGCAGCAAAAACAATAAAAATAATTCCAAATGTTAATAATTATGAGATGCCTATACTAATTCATTAATAACGTAAAATAATTGAAGTTAATCATCATTTATATAATATAATCAAATTATTTATCAATTAGTAACGTAAAATATTAAAATATATTTAAGTACTTTCATGAATAACTCAATTTATTCATTTAAGACATTCAGGAATCCTAATAAACTGGGCTGTTTTTTGCCAATCTTTTTATAAAGTTTATTATGCCAACATTCGAGATCTTTGGTTGACTATAGTTGATTTTATACCTTACGGCCAATGAAGTATTTTGTGGCTCGTTGTTTGTATGTAAATAAATTGTTTCTTTGTGATTGAAAAAACGAAACGAAATCATTTTCTATTTATGAGTCAAATCAAATTTAATTTGTGATTTTGAACTTAGTATGAAAAACATTAATGAACCCGTAAGAACAAATGATTGTAAATCTGTGATTTTAAAGATTCATTTTAGTGTTTTTACTAAGATTTTATTTTTTTTGTTACAAACCGTGTTATTATCGTGTTAACAACCCGATTCCTTCCAGAAACAAATAGTACTTTCCTAAATTAAAATTATCAAGCAATTCATTTTGTACTTTTATTTAAAAACAAAACTACTACTACTACTTGGGTATGTATTAAGTCTAAAGTTACCAGTCCGAGTTACATTTTTAGTTACATATTATATTTCTTTCTTTTGCAAACAAATATCAAATACGAGCACCTACACAAATTCTAAGGTGCCAACCCTAGTGGGGCAGCATCCACAAGATTTAAAACTAGTGGAATCTGCTCCACCAAGTCGAACCAGTGGGCCAGATTCCACTGCAAAATTTAAGACATTCCATTTTGCCCCACCAATGGGGCGGCTTGGTGGGACAAAGTGGAAGTAGGTACTCATTTTCACACCTACAGAACCATTCAACAAAAGTACTATTCTGTTAAAAAAGTGAGTTCTTAGCCAAGTTTAAAATAATTATCTCGCTATACCTAAACTGGCCAAGGTATTTAAATTAACACTTAATATACATGATCTCACTGGTAATATTATTATATTATTTGATTTTAAAGTATTTTTGATCAAGTGATTTACTAGTAAATAAGTTTTTTTTTATTTATTTTTTTATTAAAATTTAAAGATTTTAGTAAGCAACATAAGAGGAATATAAGTCATTTTACGCAAAATAAAGATATTTTATTCCAAAGAAATAAAAATATGCTGTACTTACAAGACACAGGAAAATCGTCAGTCGTAAATCCATAGCAAAGTTCGACCGTGCAACTTCAATGCAGGTTAAGGTATGGCCCAGAGTTGGTATCAACGCTCAACGTATTAACTCCTACTGGTCACAAAGGATCAACAGGAAGCTATGAATTCGCTGTGGTGACCGTGAGTCTTTATAACCAAGCGAGCAGACAAAACTGGGGACAATAGACTGTGATGGACAAGGGCCGCGCCAAAAACTTTGAATAAAAAAAAATATAACTAACTTCCATATGAGCTATAAAACACTAAGTTATGCTATAATTTAATATAGGTACCTTTATCGCAATGATTGGATTAACGGTTGGATAACCACGTCAAATCGTAAATTAGTAACAAATTTTATGGATATGTTAGTGTGTGAAGCGCAGTGTATGTTAAGATACTTTGGTGTATGTTAACATCCACCAAGCTATCTGAGGAAAATTCTGCTGATAGGTACAGATGTTATGGGTCGATCTAAAAACTTTTTGATCTTCTAATGATGTTCGCCTCTTTAACTAATTAAAAAAAGAGGACCTCTTTAAGGTCCTCTTTTTTTAATTAGTTACAATTTCAGGCTTTTTATGAAGTTGGTTGCAGTAACTAGGCTCGGGCACTCCAACCGAATGAGTTAGGTCAGGTTAGTACTGTGACCAACGGGCATCGTCATTACAGACTGATCATCTCTTAGCTGCCACGGCTTACTAAAAACTTTTAGATTGTTTATTTTGGACGCTTTTAACACGCTTTTGACATGAATGATGTAACTAATATTTTGATTTAAAAGAGTGTCCATGGAGTTTCTTGTCTGTTCTTCTCCATAGAAACCTACTACGCTTTCTTACTGATAGTTTCTCTCTCTATCAAGAGAGAGAGAAAGTATGAATTAAAAGAAAACAGTCACAAATATGAACGTTTCGCGTGACGATTTCAGCCAGTTAACTCCTACCGAGAGCCGCGTAAAAGAACTTCGTTCGAAAAAAACTTCACGCTAGTACTGCTATTACAGCATGTCGGCGCGGGCATGTCGGTGACGCGAAACCAAAAGTTTATCCATTGCCTAAAATTGCTCAACGCGCCTAAAGAAGTTTTCGTTAAAAAAAATATTATAAGTACTCAACAGATAATAATTTAGAAGTTTTGACCACCCTGCAGGTCGCAACCTAAATTGAGTAATAGACGTACGCCGGAGGTCACACGCAGATCCTGCTGAATCACATGACAATAACTCACTCAATTGTTATATTAGTCGCAACGGTAGTGTAACTACTTTACTACTGATTGTTTTATTTACAACCCAACTATATCGTGGGAAATGAATAAATTACGCGTTGGGAATCATCCAAATTATGCCAAGTCATTAAATTACCTTCATAAGCAATAACCATCATATTCCTCGATTAGTTCGTCGACAATACGTTCGTCACCATATGAGCTATTTTTGTCTGCTCATTGCACGGTATAGGGAATAGCTTTACCGATTCAGCATTAGAATAATATTAAGACATTCAACTATCTTCTTTAAATTTTCCGTGACCAAAAAAAACAAAAATGAGTCGTCCATATTCATCGTTTGAATCGGGAGTTTTTATGCTCATACAGAAATCCTATGGAAATAAGGACGTTCAGTTTTTCCCGAATTGCTAATTTACCGCAATGAAAAAAAAAAAAAAAGTAGTAAATCTGTTGGGAATTGTTGCCACATCTCTCTAGGGATCCCTAAACAATTCTAGCTGTATCTACATCAGTTATCTGTCGAATTTTATTAACAGCATAGGCGGCAAAACTTAGCCTTTCTGGCAATTTTTCTGTGTGGGCCCCATTGTTATTTACCGTCAATAGTTATAACAAGAAAGCGGTCGAGTCAACAGGGTCCAACTTTATTCCATCCTATTATCCTACTAATATTTTACACACGAACGTTTGTGAGGATGGATATGTTTGTTACTCTTTCATGCAAAAATACTGAACGGATTTTTGGCACACAGATAGTTTATAACCTGGATTAAAACCTAGAGGATACTTTTTATCCCGCATGGGATCGAGACTTATGCGGGTGAAACCGCGGAGCGCTGCTAGTAATATTATAAATGCGAAAGTTTGTGAGGATGGATGTATGGATAGATGTATGTTTGTTAATCTTACACGCAAAAACTACTAAACGGATTTGGATGAAATTTGGCACTCAGATATTTTGTAACCTGAATTAATACGTAAAATACTTTTCATCCCGATATTCCTAAGGGACCAAGACTTATGCGGGTGAAACCGCGGGGCGCTGCTAGTTACACATAAAAATTGAACATTGGTTTGCGGCCTTTTTTTTGGGTGGGAAATTATCAAACAACTTCTCCCGCTCTGGGCGGAGCGGGAGGGCGTGTCAGACTCTTACTGACTAAAACCCACCCGTGTTCCTTCGGTTGCCCTGTTGCCGGGGGCCACGATCTCCCTTTCGGTTAGGGGCGTGAGGGCGCGAAATTTGCCTCTTCCGCACGCGTTCCGCCTCCTCCTTCGCGAGCATTACCGCTTCGCAGAAGGAGGTGACGGCCTCCCATTTCCTCTCGCTCCGTACCATGGCCTGAACCAGGGCCGGACGCGAGAGATCACCGCCGCTGATCGCCTCCACGAGGACTCGGCGATGCTCCGCCCAAGCTCGGCAGACCTCCACCGTATGCTCCACCGTGTCCTCCGGGCGATCCACACAATGGTGACACCCGGGCGTTTCCTCCCGCCTTATCCTGTGCAGGAACCTCCCAAAACAGCCGTGTCCGGTGAGGACCTGCGTCAGGCGGAAGGTGAGGACGCCGTGGCGCCTCTCTAGCCCCTCCACAAAGAGGGGTCTTATCGCCGCAATTGTGGCGTGCCCAGCGCTGGGTTGCGACAATCGTACTCTCCATGACGCCATGAGATCCCGCCGGAGCTCTGTCCGCCGTACCGTGATTTCTCGCGGCAGCGGAGTTAAGCTCCGGCGTTTCGCCTCCTCGCGCCACTCCCAAATGTGCGCGAGGACCTTTGCCTCCAGATCCCATGGCGGTTATCCGGCAAGGAGGCTCGCCGCCTCGCAGGAGACCGTGTGGTATTCTCGGGCCAGCCGGATGGCCATGACCCTCTGGGACGCGTTCAACTGGCGGGCTGGCCGCAGCCTTAGTGAACGCGCCCACACCGGTGTCCCGTAAAGGGCCATGGACCGCATGACCCCCGCGTAGCGCCTCCGGTAGGAGGCGTTTGGATCCCCTAGATTGGTCAGGAGCCGCTTCAACGCAGCCCCGGCCCGCTCCAGTCTGGGAGCCAAACGTCGGAAGTGTTCGACGAAGTTCCACCGGCTGTCGAGGACAAGTCCCAGATACTTCATCTACGACTCGACGCCGATGTGAACCCCTCCCGCCATTACCTGGAAACCCGAGGGTGGCGCATTCCGAGGTCATGAAAATCCATGGCCTCGGACTTGTGCAGGGCCACCTCGAGTCCCAGCTGCCGGATCCTGTCGACGATTGTCGCAACCCCGCGTGTCGCTAATTCGGCCACCGCCTGGTACGACCCCCCCTGTGCCAGGACCAACGTGTCGTCAGCGTAGCAAATGACGCTGACGCCGCTAGGGAGGTCGGCACGCAGCACCCAGTCGTATCCAATGTCCCACAGATGCGGCCCCAGGACCGATCCCTGTGGGACACCGCACGACATCTCTCACCGGTTCCACTCTCCTTGGTGACCGGGGTAGATGACGGCCCTGTCCGTCAAATAGGCCTCGACCACACGACAGAGGTAGGTCGGCATCCGGTAATACCAGAGTGCCTCCCTGATGCAACTCCAGGGCAGGGTGTTGAAGGCATTGGCGATGTCTAGAGACATCCCCCGTCGTGAGGGCCCGCACGCGCATGATGGCGTCCACGGCGTAGGGGGCGCTCTACGGCGCCCCCTGCGGGAACCAAACTGGCCCTCCGCCAGATCCGGCCCCACCCGCACCAGCCGCTCGACGAGGTGGTCTGCAATGACTCTTTCAAAGAGCTTGCCCACCTCATCGAGCAGCACGATGGGCCGATAAGCGGACGGAGAGTCCGCTGGGCGCCCCGGCTTCCTGATGAGGACCAGTTTCCCCGTCTTCCAACGAAGTGGGAACTGGCCCCTCTCCATGCATGCGCTTAGGAGCCCCCTTAGTCGAGGCCCGAGAGCCCCCAATGCCAGGACCCAGGCTAATCCAGGTATGCCGTCGGGTCCTGGGGCGATATTTTTCGCATTTATCTTGCGTACCGCCACTCTCATTTCTACCTCGGTCACCTCCGGAGCATCGTCATCGTCGTCGGCGGTGTGGTCCACATCGGGCACCGCAGTAGGCGGAGGCATGGGCGGGGGAGTATGTTCCCCTCTTGAAGGGAACAGAGCGCTCACCACGTCCCCCACAAGCTGGGGCCGGAGACTCTGCGTCAGCTGGGGAGCCCATGGGCGGAGTTTCTCCCGCACCATCTTATATGGTCGTCCCCACGGGTCCTTGTTTAGAGTCTCCAGCAACTCCTCGCGGGCCACTGCCCTGGCCCGCAGGATCTCCGCTTGGAGGGCGGTCTTCGCCGCTCTGTACCCCTCATACAGCTCCGCCTGAATGGCTTCCGTATCCGGAGGACGGATACGGAGCCTGCGGTGCCTGGCGTACCGGCGTCATTGCGGCCTGACTTAAGGCATTGAAAATGTCTTGTTTTCGTTCCGGAGATTTTTTGTACATTAAGCCAATGCACAACTTTAGAGAGTGCACCGATAACTTGTTCACAGTTGACTAACTGACGTTTTAATAAAAAAATAGCGAATTGTCATCTGCGAATAATATGATCTTGTCATTATCCCTTAATATTATGTGGTTATACTATTTAGCTCCATAAAGTTGTAGCGTGATGATAGTCGTTTAAAAGGTATAATCAAGAAGGGTAGATATTAATAGAATTTGAATAAACGAGTTAATAATTATTAAATGTTTATTTCGACCAACAAAGGATCATAGTAGTCCATAATACAAAGAAAATAAAATTAAAAAGCATACAGTACCTACAGGGCCGGGGTACAATGCCGTTGGGTAATAACTCTCACAAGGACATGTATAATTCTTTATCACATGTACAATTTCAACATGAATGATGTAATTAATATTTTGATTTAAAAGAGAGTCCATGGAGTTTCTTGTCTGTTCTTATCAATAACTTTTTATATTCAATAATAATGTTTTTTATTTTTTTGGTAATGTTAAAGCACTATATAAGAGCCCTTTTCGGATCGGACAAGGCTTTTGTAACACGCTGTATAAATATCTGTTTCATATAAAGAGGTAAGAGGTGAGCTGGTGACCGACTGACTCATCATCGCTGAGCCGAAACTCTGAAGTTACAAAAACCAAAGTTTAATTAAGTCAATTCCTAGATTATAAAAGGAACCCTTGTGCATAATTTCACCTTCCTAGACCGAGTCAGTCAATCAGCTTCTCCATATAACTTGTATTTAGTATACAACGAAAGGCCCTGAGAAGTTCTTTCTGAAAACATCTATAAATACACACACAAACCCCTAATACGAATAAAACTATTATGTTTCACTCTGTAACAATAAAAATCCTTCCAAAATATTATGTAGGCTGCTTAAAAAATCGAAGATGGATCGAATTATATTTATTGTCATAATAATTACGCCTGACATTGCCTCTTGACTCTAACGATTATCCGTGTATTGCTCGGTGTAGTTGCCACGGTGAGATTTCATTAAAGCAAAGTGATGGATGAGTTGTGTAGATGGCGCTTGTTGAGGATTTCTAGTAAATATAAAAATATACATCGGTTTGATAAAGTTGCATTTAGTCGACAGCCTTATCAAATTACAAAGCGCGTGGAGAGGGTGCAGGGAATAATATATAAATTAAACCAATAACAATTGAGAAATACCCCGATTTTTGCTCGAGCCAGCCCGCGCCGCTGAGCCTGTAGTTTTAAATTCGTCCCCAAATAATGATAATCCGGTCCAGCTTGTCCCTCTCCCCCAACGACGCCCTAAGCCTAAGCTGAAGTCCATACTCCACAGGGGATGCATGCCCTCAACGTGTATAATCACTAAGTGTGTAAGTTTTATGCCCTAGCTGCAGTTGGCAGATTAATTGTGAAGGACGGCGGGGTTGACATCTGTCGGACATGCCACCGTCCGGGAGAATTAATTCAACACATTGTCTCCGCGTGTTGTGACGTTGTAAAATGACAAGCTAAGCTACATCTCAAGATTTACAAAAAAAAATGTATGTGTCCAGCAACCCGATGGGTTTTACATAAGTTATGTTGTGTTTCAGCAGCAAGGAACCTACTTTGCTGTTTTACTGGCCTGAACTAATAGGAAAGAGTAAAATTACCCCCCTCCCCCATATCTCCGCCTCCGTCTATTTGGGGTCCATTCTGACGGTACGGGAGGATCGGTATCACTTCAAAACCCAGATTACCACTCGCTATCCGGTTGCCTCTCCGATAAAATTTTACGTGCCATTGCTTAAACTAACAGGACTATTGTTGCCAATAAGTCTGATATAGTGGTGGTGGTTCGGTTAGAGCGGCGCGCTATGATTATTGACATAACGGTCCCGCATGACGGGAACCTTGTGAAAGCTGAGAAAAATAAATTTATCAAGTATTTTGACTTAGCTCGCGAGATTGTCGACATGTGGGTTATGGACTAAGCGGTTATTGGGCTGATAGTCGTATCAGCCAATGGCTTAATTGCTAAGAGCCTCGACCATCACCTAAGCAGTCTCTCCTCGAGCAGCTGGATTCAGAAAGAGGTACTAGAACACATGTCACCATTGGGTTCCTAAAAATGTGATTGCGATATCTATGTTCAATATCTATGTTCTTCACACACTAAGAATCTGCGTTCTTCTAACAATCTTCTCAGAAAGAAGAATGAACAAAGTCAGAAGTATGAAAATGACAAAGTAGTCCTTTTCATACTTCTGACTTTGTTCATTCTTCCTTTCATATTCAGTCCATTCTTCTATGGCATGCCTTTTCTCTTGATATCAGGACGGCCATCAGTCGGTATGCATTTAAGCGAAAATTGCAGTTTTTTTTTTTTCAAAATAGATTAGAGTCATCTCAACACCTCTATTTCTTGAATTTGTATACATGTATATATATAATATAAATATATAATATAGGAATATATTATATTAAATATGTATGTATGTGTATTATAAGTTATAACCTATTTATGTACTGTTGTTCCTACATTTTATTTCTAATATTTTGAATATTTTTTTCTTTGTTCCTCTCAAACAGAGCACCTGCAACCTAATCTCTTCACCACCCTTGGTTGACTGGTAGAGAATGCCTAAGACATTAAGTCCGCTTTTGTACCTTTTTGAGTGTGAAAACTTCAAATAAATAAATTGTGCCGTCTTCTGCGCCAAGTTCGGACCGGTTATGATTCATCGGCCGTGTTGTATTTAAATCGTACCAGTGATTAAAAAAACAAACAAACTTTTGTCTAAGTAAATTATTTATTGGTTGTTTTTCTATCAATATAACCATATATCAAACATTAGTTAGAAGATGGAATACAAAAATAATAATAAATTCAGTAAAAAACATTTTTTGTATCTAGTTAGTCCTTTTTAGGGTTCCGTGGTATAGTCAAATGGCAAAAGCGGAAGTCACACACAGCCATTTTATTCGGGAGACTATTTGCACTATGTCGATGAAAATTTGAAAAAAGTGTAGGTCTACTCTGCACCGTTAAACAATGGTGCAGTAAAATTATGAAAACAATAAATAATTAGAGGTGGCACTTGCCATACATACCCGAGAGATAAAAAAATATTTAATACACATAAGGCCGCGTCCTAATCGACCGTACGCGATTGTTACGTTCTTTTGTGTATGTAATGTGTATTGTGTGTCTTAACTGAAAGCGACGGTCGCTTTCGGTTAAGACATGGGCAAACATGTAGTGAATTCTTGGATGCCATTATTAAAAAGATTATTATGATGTTTCAAAGTGAATTTTATATTAAAGTCAATAGTTTTCGAGAAATTGGATATTTTCGGTTACAATTACAGAAATAACTTCGTATTTCATAGTTGTAAAATAACAGCAAAAAATGTATATAAAATTTAAAAACCCCCCGATCAACACATAATTTTGCCATTACCTATGAAGTTTTTACCTTTAACTATTGAATATAAGAATACTTGTGAAAACCATGAGATTCCAGCTTTGAACAAGTGGATGTGTGGGTCTGCGATTCAAAAACCTAACATCTTTTGACCGACCACCTTCCTGCTACATCATCAAATCCTTTTCACCATCTGTGTACCAACAAACAACCACCAACCAACCAACAACTACCAACCAACGAACCAACTCATCCAGCTCCATCATCAGATTTTGTTAACCATCTCTAAGTCAATTACTATGCTACGAGAGTTCGAGACCAATTGAATGAGGCCAAACACGATATGCTTGCTTCAAATGATTGAGTAGTTGGTTATTCCGCAGGGATTTCTGACTGCAGAATCAGGTCAAGTTACCACACCATTGTCTACCAATTACTCATCTAGACCAATCCAGCATCTAGGATAAGTAACGCCGAGATCCGAAGAACACTCTCCTGCTCCATCATCAGACTATATTAAACTGTCCACCAAAGCGTAAAATGTACACGAGTTCAGTAACTTTGTTTTCATGTACAAATCATAATATCTAACAAATAATTAATTGTGTGTAAAATAAGTGGAATTATGGTTTGAATGTAAATCTATTATTTGATGCACCTTTTATTAAAGGAAATCGGACATTCTCATCGTTTGATGATTTCAGGTGCAATTTTGCCTCGACTAACCGATTCTGTCGAAATCTCCAATTGGGTGGAAAATAGAAATAAGGCCTTTTGAAAAATCACTCTTCAATTTAAAACAAGTTTTCTTACAAATTCGTCGAGACTTCTAATGTTAGATTAGAGAATGTACTTACATCTAGTTAACCTTGAGTAACTTTTGTAGGTATGGGAACAATATCAAAATCTAAAGCAATAAATTAAATAAATACAGAATAGTCGCAAAATAGAGTAAGTATAATATTAATAAGGACCAACTTGCACCGCTAAGGTACCACGTGAATACTCGGTCTTACGTAAGCACAAGTCGATATTGCAAGAAATTGGTTTTAAAGATTCTTCACGCCGTCTGCTATTTTATCAACCATGGTCTTCTCCGTCGGCTTGAATACATTCACGACTGCGTCCGCGGCATCGCCCATTGTCTTTGCCGCATCATCTGAAGCCTGCTTCATGGTATCCGCCACATCGCGCTTACTCCGGAACCCATCTTTGTGTTCCGAAGGAAGGGCTGACGCGACAGCCATGATGAACTGGAAAGATAATTAAACACACGCATTTTCACGAGTACTTCCACTTTGCCCCACCAAGTCACCCCACTGTTGGGGCAAAATGGAATGTCTAAAATTTTGCAGTGGAATCTGCCCCACAGGTTAGACTTGGTGGGGCAGATTCCACTAGTTTTAAATCTTGTGGATTCTGCCCCACTAGGGTTGGCATCTAAGAATTTGTATACGTGCTCGGCTTTGATATTTGTTTGGAAAAGAAAGATATGTATATCTAAGTAAAAATGTAACTAAGACCAATGATCGCGAATGTTGGCATAATAAACTTTATAAAAAAATTGGCAAAAAACAGCCCATACAACTATAGTTAACCAATGCTCTCGAAATTCGAGAGCATTGGTTGACTATAGCTGATTTTATTCCTTACAGCCAATGAAGTATTTTGTGGCTGTTTGTTTATATGTAGATAAATTGTTTCTTTGTGATTGAAAAAACGAAACGAAATAATTTTCTATTATGATTTTGAACTTCAAACTCAATTTGTGATTTTGAACTTAGTATGAAAAACATTAATGAACCCATAAGAACAAATGATTGTAAATCTGTGATTTTAAAGATTCACTTTAGTGTTTTTACTAAGATTTTATTTTTTTAGTTACAAATCGTGTTATTATTAATCTGTGATTAACAACCCGATTTCTTCCAGAAACAAATAGTACTTTCCTAAATAAAAATTATCAAGCAATTATGTTTGTACTTTTATTTAAAAACACTACTTAGGTATGTATAAAGTCTAACGATACCATTCCGAGTTACATCTTTACTTAGATTTTATATTTCTTCCTTTTCCAATAAAACATCAAATACGAGCAACTACACAAATTCGAAGGTGCCAACCCTAGTGTGACAGAATCCACAAGATTTAAAAATAGTGGAATTTGCCCCACCAAGTCGAACCAGTGGGGCAGATTCCACTGCAAAATTTTAGACATTCCATTTGCCCCACCAGTGGGGCGGCTTGGTGGGGTTAAGTTTAAATACTCATTTTCACACCTACAGAACCATTCAACAAAAGTATTATTCTGTTAAAAAAGTGAGTTCTCAGCCAAGTTTAAAATAATTAACTTTCAATACCTAAACTAGCCAAGGTATTTAAATTAACACTTAATATACATGATCTCACTTGTAATATTATTATGTTATTTGATTTTAAAGTATTTTTGATCAAGTGATTTACTAGTAAATAAGTTTTTTTTTTTTTGTTATTAAAATTTAAGGATTTTGGTAAGCAACATAAGAGGAATATAAGTCATTTTATGCAAAATAAAGATATTTTATTCCAAAGAAATAAAAATATACTGTACTTACAAGACACAGGAAAATCGTCAGTCGTAAATCCATAGCAAAGTTCGACCGTGCAACTTCAATGCAGGTTAAGGTATGGCCCGGAGTTGGTATCAACGCTCAACGTACTAACTCCTACTGGTCACAAAGGATCAACAGGAAGCTATGAATTCGCTGTAGCGACCGTGAGTCTTTATAATCAAGCGAGTTGACAAAACTGGGGACAATAGACTGTGATGGACAAGGGCCGCGCCAAAAACTTTGAACTTAAGTAAAAAATATTATTTTTATATTCTATTTTTAGACACTTCCGATTGTAAGATGCAGGTACTATACGTTTCACAGTACAAAAATGAACTGCGAAAATTAATATCCTAATAAAATAATAACTAACTTCCATTTGAGCTATAAAACAGTTAGTTATGCTATAATTTTACTATAGGTACCTTTATCACAATGCTTGGATTAACGGTTGGATAACCACGTCAAATCGTAAATTAGTAACAAATGCTATGTATATGTTACTGTGTGAAGAGTGTATTAACACATAATACATAACATTTGTTTCTGATTTGCGAATTGACGTGATTATCTGACCGTTAAACAAACAAATTTAATGAAAAATCTGCAGATAGGTACAGAAGTTATGGGTCGTTAGAGAACTTTTTGATCTTCTAATGATGTTCGCCTCTTTTAACTAATTTAAAAAAGGTCATCTTTTAAGTTTCTGGATTTTTATAAGCTTTTTCTCAGCAAGTAGATCGCAGTAACTAGGCTCGGGAACTATAACCGACTGAGTTAGGTTAGGTTAGTACTGTGACCAACGGGCATCGTCATTACAGACTGATCATCTATTAGCTGCCACGGCTTACTTAAACTTTTATTAGATTGTTTATTTTGGACGCTTTTAACACGTTGTTCTTCATCGTTATCAAATGTATAATTTCAACATGAATGATTTAACTAATATTTTATTTAAAAGAGTGTCCATGGAGTTTCTTGTCTGTTCTTCTCCATAGAAACCTACTACGCTTTGGAATGGGTAACTAGTTTCATATTTCTTACTGATAGTTTCTCTCTCTATCAAGAGAGAGAGAAAGTATGAATTAAAAGAAGACAGTCACAAATATGAACGTTTCACGTGACGATTTCAGCCAGTTTACTCCTACCGCAAGCCGCGTAAAAGAACTTCGTTCGAAAAAAGCTTCACTTAAGTACTGCTATTACAGCATGTCAGCGCGGGCATGTCGGTGACGCGAAACTATAAGTTTTTCCATTACCTAAAATTGCTCAACGCGCCTAAAGAAGTTTTCGTTACAAAAAATGTTATAAATACTCAGCAGATTTATAACATTTAGAAGTTTTGACCACCCTGCAGGTCGCAACCTAAATAGAGTAATAGACGTATGCCGGAGGTCACACGCAGATCCTGCTGAATCACATGACAATAACTCACTCAATTGTTATATTAGTCACAACGGTAGTGTAACTACTTTACTACTAATTGTTTTATTTACAACCCAACTATACCTTGGGAAATGAATAAATTACGCGTTGGTAATCATCCAAATTATGCTTAGTCATTAAATTACCTTCATAAGGAAGAACCATCATATTCCTTGATTAGTTCGACGACAATACGTTCGTCACCATATGAGCTATTTTTGTCTGCTCATCTCACGGTATAGGGAATAGCTTTACCGATTCAGCATTAGAATAATATTAAGACATTCAACTATCTTCTTTAAATTTTCCGTGACCAAAACAAAACAAAAAAGTGTCGTGCATATTCATCGTTTGAATCGGGAGTTTTTATGGTCATACTGAAATCCTATGGAAATAAGGACGTTCAGTTTTACCCGAATTGCTAATTTACCGCAATAAAAAAAAAAAAAAAAAATACCAAAAGTAGAAATCTGTTGGGAATTGTTGCCACATCTCTCTGGGGATCCCTAAACAATTCAAGCTGTATCTACATCAGTTATCTGTCGAATTTTATTAACAGCATAGGTGGCCGAACTTAGCCTTTCTGGCAAATCTTCTGGGCCCCATTATAATTTACCGTCAATAGTTATATCAAGAAAGCGGTCGAGTCAACAGGGTCCAATTTATTCCATCCTACTATCCTACTAATATTTTACACACGAAAGTTTGTGAGGATGGATATGTTTGTTACTCTTTCATGCAAAATTACTGAACGGATTTTTGGCTCACAGATAGTTTATAACCATAGTTTAAAACATATAGGATACTTTTTATCCCGCATGGGATCGAGACTTATGCGGGTGAAACCGCGGAGCGCTGCTAGTTATATTATCAATGGGAAAGTTTGTGACGATGGATGTATGTTTGTTACTCTTTCACGCAAAAACTACTAAACGGATTTGGATGAAATTTGGCACTTAGATAGTTTGTAACCTGAATTAATACGTAAAATACTTTTCATCCCGATATTCCTAAGGGACCGAGACTGATGCGGGTGAAACCGCGGGGCGCTGCTAGTTACACATAAAAATTGAACATTGGTTTGCGGCCTGAGTTAAGGCATTGAAAATGTCTTGTTTTCGTTCAGGAGATTTTTTGTACATTAAACCAATGCACAACTCTATAGAGTGCACCGATAACTTGTTCAAAGTTGACTAACTGACGTTTTAATAAAAAAAATAGCGAAGTGTCATCTGCGAATAATATGATCTTGTCATTATCCCTTAATATTATGTGGTTATACTGTTTAGCTCCATACAGGTGTAACGTGATGATAGTCGTTTAAAAGGTATAATCAAGAAGGGTAGATAAAAATAGAATTTGAATAAACGAGTTAATAATTATTAAATGTTTATTTCGACCAACAAAGGATCATAGTAGTCCATAATACAAAGAAAATAAAATTAAAAATCATACAGTACCTACAGGGCCGGGGTACAATGCCGTTGGGTAATAACTTTCACAAGGACATGTATAATTCTTTATCACATGTACAATTTCAACATGAATGATGTAATTAATATTTTGATTTAAAAGAGAGTCCATGGAGTTTCTTGTCTGTTCTTATCAATAACTTTTTATATTCAATAATAATGTTTTTTATTTTTTTGGTAATGTTAAAGCACTATATAAGAGCCCTTTTCGGATCGGACAAGGCTTTTGTAACACGCTGTATAAATATCTGTTTCATATAAAGAGGTAAGAGGTGAGCTGGTGACCGACTGACTCATCATCGCTGAGCCGAAACTCTGAAGTTACAAAAACCAAAGTTTAATTAAGTCATTTCCTAGATTATAAAAGGAACCCTTGTGCATAATTTCACCTTCCTAGACCGAGTCAGTCAATCAGCTTCTCCATATAACTTGTATTTAGTATACAACGAAAGGCCCTGAGAAGTTCTTTCTGAAAACATCTATAAATACACACACAAACCCCTAATACGAATAAAACTATTATGTTTCACTCTGTAACAATAAAAATCCTTCCAAAATATTATGTAGGCTGCTTAAAAAATCGAAGATGGATCGAATTATATTTATTGTCATAATAATTACGCCTGACATTGCCTCTTGACTCTAACGATTATCCGTGTATTGCTCGGTTTAGTTGCCACGGTGAGATTTCATTAAAGCAAAGTGATGGATGAGTTGTGTAGATGGCACTTGTTGAGGATTTCTAGTAAATATACAAATAGACATTGGTTTGATAAAGTTGCATTTAGTCGACAGCCTTATCAAATTACAAAGCTCATGGAGAGGGTGCAGGGAATAATATATAAATTAAACCAATAACAATTGAGAAATACCCCGATCTTTGCTCGAGCCAGCCCGCGCCGCTGAGCCTGTAGTTTTAAATTCGTCCCCAAATAATGTTAATCCGGTCCAGTTTGTCCCCCTCCCCCAACGACGCCTTAAGCCTAAGCTGAAGTCCGTACTCCACAGGGGATGTATGCCCTCAGCGTGTATAATCACTAAATGTGTAAGTTTTATGCCCTAGCTGCAGTTGGCAGATTAATTGTGAAGGACGGCGGGGTTGACATCTGTCGGACATGCCACCGTCCGGGAGAATTAATTCAACACATTGTCTCCGCGTGTTGTGACGTTGTAAAATGACAAGCTAAGCGACATCTCAAGATTTACAAAAAAAAATGTATGTGTCCAGCAACCCGATGGGTTTTACATAAGTTATGTTGTGTTTCAGCAGCAAGGAACCTACTTTGCTGTTTTACTGGCCTGAACTAATACGAAAGTGTAAAATTACCCCCCCTCCCCCATATCTCCGCCTCCGTCTATTTGGGGTCCATTCTGACGGTACGGGAGGATCGGTATCACTTCAAAACCCAGATTACCACTCGCCATCCGGTTGCCTCTCCGATTAAATTTTACGTGCCGTTGCTTAAACTAACAGGACTATTGTTGCCAATAAGTCTGATATAGTGGTGGTGGTTCGGTTAGAGCGGCGCGCTATGATTATTGACATAACGGTCCCGCATGACGGGAACCTTGTGAAAGCTGAGAAAAATAAACTTATCAAGTATTTTGACTTAGCTCGCGAGATTGTCGACATGTGGGATATGGACTAAGCGGTTATTGGGCTGATAGTCGTATCAGCCAATGGCTTAATTGCTAAGAGCCTCGACCATCACCTAAGCAGTCTCTCGTCGAGCAGCTGGATTCAGAAAGAGGTACTAGGACACATGTCACCATTGGGTTCCTAAAAATGTGATTGCGATATCTATGTTCAATATCTATATTCTTCACACACTAAGAATCTGCGTTCTTCTAACAATCTTCTCAGAAAGAAGAATGAACAAAGTCAGAAGTATGAAAATGACAAAGTAGTCCTTTTCATACTTCTGACTTTGTTCATTCTTCCTTTCATATTCAGTCCATTCTTCTATGGCATGCACTTTCTCTTGATATCAGGACGGCCATCAGTCGGTATGCATTTAAGCGAAAATTGCAGTTTTTTTTTTTTTTTCAAAATAGAGTAGAGTCATCTCAACACCTCTATTTCTTGAATTTGTATACATGTCTATATATAATATAAATATATAATATAGGAATATATTATATTAAATATGTATGTATGTGTATTATAAGTTATAACCTATTTATGTACTGTTGTTCCTACATTTTATTTCTAATATTTTGAATATTTTTTTCTTTGTTCCTCTCAAACAGAGCACCTGCAACCTAATCTCTTCACCACCCTTGGTTGACTGGTAGAGAATTCCTAAGACATTAAGTCCGCCTTTGTACCTTTTTGAGTGTGAAAACTTCAAATAAATAAATTGTGCCGTCTTCTGCGCCAAGTTCGGACCGGTTATGATTCATCGGCCGTGTTGTATTTAAATCGTACCAGTGATTAAAAAAAACAAACAAACTTTTGACTAAGTAAATTATTTATTGGTTGTTTTTCTATCAATATAACCATATATCAAACATTAATTAGAAGATGGAATACAAAAATAATAATAAATTCAGTAAAAAACATTTTTTGTATCTAGTTAGTCCTTTTTAGGGTTCCGTGGTATAGTCAAATGGCAAAAGCGGAAGTCACACCCAGCCATTTTACTCGGGAGACTATTTAATTTGCACTATGTCGATGAAAATTTGAAAAAAGTGTAGGTCTACTCTGCACCTTTAAACATTGGTGCAGTAAAATTATGAAAACAATAAATAATTAGAGGTGGCACTTGCCATACATACCCGAGAGATAAAAAAATATTTAATACACATAAGGCCGCGTCCTAATCGAGCGTACGCGATTGTTACGTTCTTTTGTGTATGTTATGTGTATTGTGTGTCTTAACTGAAAGCGCTGGTCGCTTTCGGTTAAGACATGGGCAAGCATGTAGTGAATTCTTGGATGCCATTATTAAAAAGATTATTATGATGTTTCAAAGTGAATTTTCTATTAAAGTCAAAAGTTTTCGAGAAATTGGATATTTCGGTTACAATCACAGAAATAACTTAGTATTTCATAGTTGTAAAATAACAGCAAAAAATGTATTTAAAATTTAAAAACCCCCCGATCAATACATAATTTTGCCATTACCCATGAAGTTTTTACCTTTAACTATTGAATATAAGAATACTTGTGAAAACGATGAGTTTCCAGCTTTGAACAAGTGGATGTGTGGGTCTGCGATTCAAAAACCTAACATCTTTTGACCGACCACCTTCCTGCTACATCATCAGATCCTTTTCACCATCTGTGTACCAACAAACAACCACCAACCAACCAACAACTACCAACCAACGAACCAACTCATCCAGATCCATCATCAGATTATGTTAACCATCTCTTAGTCAATTACCAACGAGAGTTCGAGACCAATTGAATGAGTCCAAACACAATATGCTTGCTTCAAATGATTGAGTAGTTGGTTATTCTGCAGGGATTTCTGACCGCAGAATCAGGACAAGTTACCACATCATTGTCTACCAATTACTCATCTAGACCAATCCAGCGTCTAGGATAAGTAACGCCGAGATCCGAAGAACACTCTCCTGCTCCATCATCCGACTATATTTAATTGTCCGCCAAAACGTAAAATGTACACGAGTTCAGTAACTTTGTTTTCATGTAGAAATCATAATATCTAACAAATAATTAATTGTGTGTAAAATAAGTGGAATTATGGTTTGAATGTAAATCTATTATTTGATGCACCTTTTATTAAAGGAAATCGGACATTCTAATCGTTTGACGATTTCAGGTGCAATTTTGAGTCGACTAACCGATTCTGTCGAAATCTCCAATTGGGTGGAAAATAGAAATAAGGCCTTTTGAAAAATCACTCTCCAATTTCAAACAAGTTTTCTTATAAATTCGTCAAGACTTCTAATGTTAGATTAGAGAATGTACCTACAGCTAGTTAATTACCTTGACTAACTTTTGTAGGTATCGGAACAATATCAAAATCTAAAGTAATAAATAAAATAAATACAGAATAGTCGTAAAAGAGAGAAAGTATAATATTAATAAGGACCAACTTGCACCGCTAAGGTACCACGTCAATGCTCCGTCTTACGTAAGCACAAGTCGATATTGCAAGAAATTGGTTTATCCTTTAAAGATTCTTCACGCCGTCTGCTATTTTATCAACCATGGTCTTCTCCGTCGGCTTGAATACATTCACGACTGCGTCCGCGGCATCGCCCATTGTCTTCGCCGCATCATCCGAAGCCTGCTTCATGGTATCCGCCACATCGCGCTTACTCCGGAACCCATCTTTGTGTTCCGAAGGAAGGGCTGACGCGACAGCCATGATGAACTGGAAAGATAATTAAACACGCATTTTCACGAGTGCTTCCACTTTGCCCCACCAAGTCACCCCACTGTTGGAGCAAAATGGAATGTCTAAAATTTTGCAGTGGAATCTGCCCCACAGGTTAGACTTGGTGGGGCAGATTCCACTAGTTTTAAATCTTGTGGATTCTGCCCCACTAGGGTTGGCATCTAAGAATTTGTGTACGTGCTCGGCTTTGATATTTTTTTGGAAAAGAAAGATATGTATATCTAAGTAAAAATGTAACTAAGACCAATGATCTCGAATGTTGGCATAATAAACTTTATAAAAAAAATTGGCAAAAAACAGCCCATACAACTATAGTTAACCAATGCTCTCGAAATTCGAGAGCATTGGTTGACTATAGCTGATTTTATTGCTTACAGCCAATGAATTATTTTGTGGCTGTTTGTTTATATGTAGATAAATTGTTTCTTTGTGATTGAAAAAACGAAACGAAATCATTTTCTATTTATGAGTCAAATCAAACTCAATTTGTGATTTTGAACTTATTATGAAAAACATTAATGAACCCGTAAGAACAAATGATTGTAAATCTGTGATTTTAAAGATTCACTTTAGTGTTTTTACTAAGATTTTATTTTTTTTGTTACAAATCGTGTTATTATTAATCTGTGATTAACAACCCGATTTCTTCCAGAAACAAATAGTACTTTCCTAAATAAAAATTATCAAGCAATTATGTTTGTACTTTTATTTAAAAACACTACTTAGGTATGTATAAAGTCTAACGATACCATTCCAAGTTACATCTTTACTTAGATTTTATATTTCTTCCTTATCCAATAAAACATCAAATACGAGCAACTACACAAATTCGAAGGTGCCAACCCTAGTGTGACAGAATCCACAAGATTTAAAAATAGTGGAATTTGCCCCACCAAGTCGAACCAGTGGGGCAGATTCCACTGCAAAATTTTAGACATTCCATTTGCCCCACCAGTGGGGCGGCTTGGTGGGGTTAAGTTTAAATACTCATTTTCACACCTACAGAACCATTCAACAAAAGTATTATTCTGTTAAAAAAGTGAGTTCTCAGCCAAGTTTAAAATAATTAACTTTCAATACCTAAACTGGCCCAGGTATTTAAATTAACACTTAATATACATGATCTCACTAGTAATATTATTATTTTATTTGATTTTAAAGTATTTTTGATCAAGTGATTTACTAGTAAATAAGTTTTTTTTTTTTTGTTATTAAAATTTAAAGATTTTGGTAAGCAACATAAGAGGAATATAAGTCATTTTATGCAAAATAAAGATATTTTATTCCAAAGAAATAAAAATATACTGTACTTACAAGACACAGGAAAATCGTCAGTCGTAAATCCATAGCAAAGTTCGACCGTGCAACTTCAATACAGGTTAAGGTATGGCCCAGAGTTGGTATCAACGCTCAACGTACTAACTCCTACTGGTCACAAAGGATCAACAGGAAGCTATGAATTCGCTGTAGCGACCGTGAGTCTTTATAATCAAGCGAGTTGACAAAACTGGGGACAATAGACTGTGATGGACAAGGGCCGCGCCAAAAACTTTGAACTTAAGTAAAAAATATTATTTTTATATTCTATGTTTAGACACTTCCGATTGTAAGATGCAGGTACTATACGTTTCACAGTACAAAAATGAACTGCGAAAATTAATATCCTAATAAAATAATAACTAACTTCCATTTGAGCTATAAAACAGTTAGTTATGCTATAATTTTACTATAGGTACCTTTATCACAATGCTTGGATTAACGGTTGGATAACCACGTCAAATCGTAAATTAGTAACAAATGTTATGTATATGTTACTGTGTGAAGAGTGTATTAACACATAATACATAACATTTGTTTCTAATTTACGATTTGACGTGGTTATCTGACCGTTAAACAAACAAATTTAATGAAAAATCTGCAGATAGGTACAGAAGTTATGGGTCTTTAGAGAACTTTTTGATCTTCTAATGATGTTCGCCTCTTTTAACTAATTTAAAAAAGGTCCTCTTTTAAGTTTCTGGGTTTTTATAAGCTTTTTCTCAGCAAGTAGATTGCAGTAACTAGGCTCGGGAACTATAACCGACTGAGTTAGGTTAGGTTAGTACTGTGACCAACGGGCATCGTCAGTACAGACTGATCATCTCTTAGCTGCCACGGCTTACTAAAATTTTTAGATTGTTTATTTTGGACGCTTTTAACACGTTCTTTTACATCGTTATCACATGTATAATTTCAACATGAATGATTTAACAAATATTTTAATTAAAAGAGTGTCCATGGAGTTTCTTGTCTGTTCTTCTCCATAGAAACCTACTACGCTTTGGAATGGTTAACTAGTTTCCTGTTTCTTACTGATAGTTTCTCTCTCTATCAAGAGAGAGAGAAAGTATGAATTAAAAGAAGACAGTCACAAAAATGAACGTTTCGCGTGACGATTTCAGCCAGTTAACTCCTACCGCAAGCCGCATATAAGAACTTCGTTCGAAAAAAGCTTCACTTAAGTACTGCTATTACAGCATGTCAGCGCGGGTATGTCGGTGACGCGAAACTATAAGTTTTTCCATTACCTAAAATTGCTCAACGCGCCTAAAGAAGTTTTCGTTAAAAAAAAATATTATAAGTACTCAACAGATAATAATTTAGAAGATTTGACCACCCTGCAGGTCGCAACCTAAATTGAGTAATAGACGTACGCCGGAGGTCACACGCAGATCCTGCTGAATTACATGACAATAACTCACTCAATTGTTCTATTAGTCACAACGGTAGTATAACTACTTTACTACTGATTGTTTTATTTACAATCCAATTATACCGTGAGAAATGAATAAATTACGCGTTGGTAATCATCCAAATTATGCTTAGTCATTAAATTACCTTCATAAGCAAGAACCATCATATTCCTTGATTATTTCGACGACAATACGTTCGTCACCATATGAGCTATTTTTGTCTGCTCATTGCACTGTAGGTATAGGGAATACCGATTCATTGGATGGATGGATGGATTCCGGCTTTACAGATTCAGCATTAGAATAATATTAAGACATTCAACTATCTTCTTTGAATTTTCCGTGACCAAAACAAAACAAAAAAGAGTCGTCCATATTCATCGTTTGAATCGGGAGTTTTTATGGTCATACAAAAATCCTATGGAAATAAGGACGTTCAGTTTTACCCGAATTGCTAATTTACAGCAATAAAAAAAAATAAAAAAAAAATACCAAAAGTAAAAAAAATTGTTGGGAATTGTTGCCATATCTCTCTGGGGATCCCTAAACAATTCTAGCTGTATCTACATCAGTTATCTGTCGAATTTTATTAACAGCATAGGTGGCCGAACTTACCCTTTCTGACAAATTTTCTGTGTGGGCCCCATTATAATTTACCGTCAATAGTTATAACAAGAAAGCGGTCGAGTCAACAGGGTCCAATTTATTCCATCCTACTATCCTACTAATATTTTACGGGTCTACCCTTTATAACAGAACTTTTTATGTCATAATATTATTTTGCATAACAGCGCATAGCATAAACTTCATTTCGCAGAAAATCGTTTGGCATACACTCATTTATAATACATTAAAAACGCATAATTTTGTAAGTCAGAATCATCTTTAGCCATAAATTTCATATCCATAATAATTAAAAGTGGAACCATCATATTACAGAAAGTTCACTGTCAGGATATTGTCTTTTGGCATAAATTTCATATCCATAATAATTAAAAAATAGAACCATCATATTGCAGAAGCAAGCAAGCATGCAGCATGCAAGCAAGCAAGCATGCAACATGCAGCAGGCATGGTTTCTGTCACGGCTCCGGCGCTCCGGGGCTCCGGCGGTCCCACGCAAGCTTCTCGTCGCAGATGTTTGTAACGCTCACCACAGCGGCTTCGCCTTGCTGGCCGGCTTTGCCGGCCAGCCTCAGCCGCGGCGGCGAGCGTTAAAACCACCTGCTCCTCAGCTCGCGGGCCGCCTCGTCCCTCCGCGCCTACGTGGGCTTAAATTACACTCTAGCGGTAGGGCAGACAAGACTACGTGCAGTCGGTTTTGCAGCGATTCGGTTCTGTCACTTCACTAACTTTTGTAGTACAACATATTGACTTTTTAAGACAATATTTTAATGTTAATTTAAGGTTAATAAACGTTATGTGAAACGAAATTATGCGAAATTAAGCTTTGCCAAAAGTAATTATACCAAATTAAATTCTGCCATCTTAAAAGTATGCCTTTGTAAATTCGAACATATAAACATTCGGCCAAACAATAATTATATTAAATTATTTTTATGCCATATATATATTCGTTTAAAGAAGATTATGCCAAGTGTGTTATGCCAAATAAATTTCGGAGCATCAAAATTCTGCCAGATAGGGAACCCATATTTTACACACGAAAGTTTGTGAGGATGGATATGTTTGTTACTCTTTCACGCAAAATTACTGAACGGATTTTTGGCACACAGATAGTTTATAACCATAGTTTAAAACATATAGGATACTTTTTATCCCGCATGGGATTGAGACTTATGCGGGTGAAACCGCGGAGCGCTGCTAGTTATATTATCAATGCGAAAGTTTGTGACGATGGATGTATGGATGGATGTATGTTTGTTACTCTTTCACGCAAAAACTACTAAACGGATTTGGATGAAATTTGACACTCAGATAGTTTGTAACCTGAATAAATACGTAAAATACTTTGCATCCCGATATTCCTAAGGGACCGAGACTGATGCGGGTGAAACCGCGGGGCGCTGCTAGTTACACATAAAAATTGAACATTGGTTTGCGGCCTGACTTAAGGCATTGAAAATGTGATTGAATGATTTACTTACTTTACTTACTTTACTTACTTACTTGTTTTCGTTCAGGAGATTTTTTGTACATTAAACCAATGCACAACTCTATAGAGTGCACCGATAACTTGTTCAAAGTTGACTAACTGACGTTTTAATAAAAAAATAGCGAAGTGTCATCTGCGAATAATATGATCTTGTCATTATCCCTTAATATTATGTGGTTATACTGTTTAGCTCCATACAGGTGTAGCGTGATGATAGTCATTTAAAAGGTATAATCAAGAAGGGTAGATATTAATAGAATTTGAATAAACGAGTTAATAATTATTATAATAAATGTTTATTTCGACCAACAAAGGATCACAGTAGTCCATAATACAAAGAAAATAAAATTAAAAAGCATACAGTACCTACAGGGCCGGGGTACAATGCCGTTGGGTAATAACTCTCACAAGGACATGTATAATTCTTTATCACATGTACAATTTCAACATGAATGATGTAATTAATACTGTGATTTAAAAGAGCGTCCATGGAGTTTCTTGTCTGTTCTTATCAATAACTTTTTATATTCAATAATAATGTTTTTTATTTTTTTGGTAATGTTAAAGCACTATATAAGAGCCCTTTTCGGATCGGACAAGGCTTTTGTAACACGCTGTATAAATATCTGTTTCATATAAAGAGGTAAGAGGTGAGCTGGTGACCGACTGACTCATCATCGCCGAGCCGAAACTCTGAAGTTACAAAAACCAAAGTTTAATTAAGTCAATTCCTAGATTATAAAAGGAACCCTTGTGCATAATTTCACCTTCCTAGACCGAGTCAGTCAATCAGCTTCTCCATATAACTTGTATTTAGTATACAACGAAAGGCCCTGAGAAGTTCTTTCTGAAAACATATTGGCTATCTATAAATACACACACAAACCCCTAATACGAATAAAACTATTATGTTTCACTCTGTAACAATAAAAATCCTTCCAAAATACTATGTAGGCTGCTTAAAAAATCGAAGATGGATCGAATTATATTTATTGTCATAATAATTACGCCTGACATTGCCTCTTGACTCTAACGATTATCCGTGCATTGCTCGGTGTAGTAGCCACGGTGAGATTTCATTAAAGCAAAGTGATGGATGAGTTGTGTAGATGGCGCTTGTTGAGGATTTCTAGTAAATATAAAAATATACATTGGTTTCATAAAGTTGCATTTAGTCGACAGCCTTATCAAATTACAAAGCTCATGGAGAGGGTGCAGGGAATAATATATAAGTTAAACCAATAACAATTGAGAAACACCCCGATCTTTGCTCGAGCCAGCCCGCGCCGCTGAGCCTGTAGGTTTAAATTCGTCCCCAAATAATGTTAATCCGGTCCAGCTTGTCCCCTTCCCCCAACGACGCCCTAAGCCTAAGCTGAAGGCCGTACTCCACATGGGATGCACGCCCTCAGCGTGTATAATCACTAAGTGTGTAAGTTTTTATGCCCTAGCTGGAGTTGGCAGATTCAGATAATTGTGAAGGACGGCGGGGTTGACATCTGTTGGACATGCCACCGTCCGGGAGAATTAATCCAACACATTGTCTCCGCGTGTTGTGTAGTTGCAAAATGACAACCTAAACGACATCTCAAGATTTACAAAAAAAAAAGTATAGGTGGCGCTGTTTCAAATTGGGTTTTCATTATTATTTTGATGTTAATTATGTACTTATTCGAAATTAATTAATAGGCGGATTAAAATTCCCACATTTTATAGTTAGATATTTGACTAATAAATGAGAATTTAAAATTATCATCGAATTCTAGAAGTGGGCTGTCACTTGGGAATTGTTTAGTCTGTGGTAGGATTTTTCTCGAAGGTCTATAGAGAGGTCCAGGCCTCTTGATCTTGCGTGTGTGAAGGAAGTGGTTCTTCCCGATTTTGGTGATATCCTGACTTGATGATGGAGATTTAACAGATATACTATTTGAGAGGATGATCAGACTGTGTCCAGCGACCCGTCGGGTTTTACATAAGTTATGTTGTGTTTCAGCAGGAAGGAACCTGTTTGGCTGTTTTAGTGGCCTGAACTAATACGAACGTGTAAAGAAGTGACGCCCTGGTGTCGTCCCGTAATCTGGCGTAAAAGAAGTTAGTCCAGAGTCCCGAGCTCTGGGAGATAGGAGGTTAGATCCAACAGGCGTGCGGGCAATGTGCTGCTTGACCGGGGTCTTCTAAGGACTGTTAAAAAAAAATGTCCACCTTCCCCCCTATATCTCCGCACATTTTGGGGTCCATTCTGACGGTACGGGAAGGTTCGGTATCGCTTCAAAACCCAGATTACCACTCGCCATCCGGTTGCCTCTCCGATTAAACTTTACGAGCCATTGCTTAAACTAACAGGACTATTGTTGCCAATAAGTCTGATAAAGTGGAGGTGGTTCGGTTAGAGCGGCGCGCTATGATTATTGACATAACGGTCCCGCATGACGAGAACCTCGTGAAAGCCGAGAAAGATGAACTAATCAAATATCTTGACTTAGCTCGCGAGATTGTCGACATGTGGGATGTGGACTCAGCGGTTATTGGGCTGATAGTCGTATCAGCCAATGGCTTATTTGCTAAGAGCTTCGACCAACATCTAAGGAGTCTCTCGTTGAGCAGCTGGATTCAGAAAGAGGTACTCTGACACATGTCACGATTGGGTTCCTAAAAAATGTGATTGCGATATCTTCACACACTAAGAATCTGCGTTCTTCTAACAATATTGTCGGAAGAAAGAATGAACAAAGTCAGATGTATGAGAATGAGAAAGTAGTCCTTCTCATACTTCTGACTTTGTTCATTCTTCCTTTCATTTTGAGTCCATTCTTCTAAGGAATGCGCTTTCTCTTGATATCAGGATTTCGTCGGTATGCATTTAAGCGGAAATCGCAGTTTTTTTTTTTTTTTCAATATAAATGGAGTAGAGTCATCTCTACACCTCTCTTCGTTGAATTTGTATATATGTAAGCATATAATATTGGTATATATTAAATGAAATATGAATGTATGTGTATTATAAGCTATATCCTATTTATGTATTGTTTTTCCTACATTTTATTTCTAATGATATATTTTGAATATTATTACTTTGTTCCTCTTAAACAGAGCACCAGCAATCTAATCTCTTCACCACCCTTGGTTGACTGTTAGAGAATGCCTAAGGCATTATTGTTTTTTGTGGTATAACCAAATGGCAAAAGCGGAAGTCACACACAGCCATTTTACTTGGGAGACTATTTGCACTATGTCGATGAAAATTTGAAAAAAGTGTAGGTAGGTACCTACTCTGCATCGTTAAACAATGGTGTAGTGAAATTATAAAAACAATAAGTAATTAGAGGTTGCACTTACCATACATACCCAAGGGATAAAAAAAATATTTAATACACATAAGGCCGCGTCCTAATCGAGCGTACGCAATCGTCACGTTCTTTTTTGTATGTAATGTGTATTGTGTGTCTTAACTGAAAGCGACGGTCGCTTTCGGTTAAGACACGGGGCAAGCGTGTAGTGAATTCTTGGATATATCATTATTAAAAAGATTATTATGATGTTTCAAAGTGAATTTTCTATTAAAGTCAATAGTTTTCGAGAAATTGGATATTTTCGGTTATAATCACAGAAATAACTTAGTATTACATAGTTGTAACATAATAGCAAAAAAATAATTTTAAATTTAAAAACCCCCGATCAACACATAATTATGCCATTCCTCATGTAGTTTTTACCTTTAACTATTGAATATAAGAATATTTGTGAAAACCATAAGTTTCCAGTTTTGAACGAGTGGTTGTGTGAGTCTGCGATTCAAAAACCTAACATCTTTTGACCGACCACCTTCCTGCTACATCATCAGATCCTTTTCACCATTTGTTTACCAACAAACAACTACCAACCAACCAACAAACCAACTCATCCAGCTCCATCATCAGATTATGTTCACCATCTCTAAGTCAATTACTACGCAACGAGAGTTCGAGACCAATTGAATGAGTCCAAACACGATATGCTTGCTTCAAATGATTGAGTAATTGGTTATTCCGCAGGAATTTCTGACCGCAGAATCAGGTCAAGTTACCACACCATTGTCTACCAATTACTCATATAGACCAATCCAGCGTCTAGAATAAGTAACGCCGCGATCCGAAGAACACTCTCCTGCTCCATCATCAGACTATATTTAACTGTCCGCCAAAACTTAAAATGTACACGAGTACAGTAACTTTATTTTCATGTACAAATCACAATATCTAATAATTTCTGTATGTAAAATAAGTGGAATTATGGTTTGAATGTAAATCGATTATTTGATGCACCTTTTATTATAGGAAATCGGACATTCTCATCGTCTGTCGGTTTCAGGTGCAATTTTGCCTCGACTAACCGATTCTGTCGAAATCTCCGATTGGGTGGAAAATAGAAATAAGGCCTTTTGAAAAATCACTCTTCAAATTCAAAAAAGTTTTCTCACGAATTCATCAAGACTTGTAATGTTAGATTAGAGAATGTACTTACATCTAGTTAACCTTGAGTAACTTTTGTAGGTATGGGAACAATATAAAAATCTAAAGTAATAAATAAAATAAATACAGAATAGTCGTAAAAGAGAGTAAGTATAATATTAATAAGGACCAACTTGCACCGCTAAGGTACCACGTCAATGCTCCGTCTTACAAAAGCACTAGTCGATATTGCAAGAAATTGGTTTATTCGTTAAAGATTCTTCACCCCGTCTGCTATTTTATCAACCATGGTCTTCTCCGTCGGCTTGAATACATTCACGACTGCGTCCGCAGCATCGCCCATCGTCTTCGCTGCATCATCCGAAGCCTGCTTCATGGTATCCGCCACATCGCGCTTACTCCGGAACCCATCTTTGTGTTCCGAAGGAAGGGCTGACGCGACAGCCATGATGAACTGGAAAGATAATTAAACACACGCATTTTCACGAGTACTTCCACTTTGCCCCACCAAGCCACCCCACTGGTGGGGCAAAATGGAATGTCTAAAATGTTGTACTGGATTGTGCCAAACTGGTTCTACTTGGTGGGGCAGATTCCACTAGTTTTAAATCTTGTGGATTCTGCCCCACTAGGGTAGGCATCTTAGAATTTGTGTAGGTGCTCGTATGTGATATTTGTTTGGAAAGAAAGATATGTATATCTAAGTAAAAATGTAACTTAGACTGGTAACGTTAGACTTAGTACACAACAAGGTAGTGTTTTTAAATAAAAGTACAAAAATAATTGCTTGATAATTTTTATTTAAGAAAGTACTATTTGTTTCTGGAAGGAATTGGGTGGTGAATTACAGATTAATAATAACACGATTTGTAACAAATAAAATAAAATCGTAGTAAAAACACTGAAGTAAATCTTTAAAATCACAGATTTCCAATAATTTGTTCTTATTGGTTCATTAATGTTTTTCATACAAAGTTCAAAATCATAAATTGAGTATGATTTGTCCCCATAAATAGAAAACGAAATGATATTAATTATTCTAACTACTAACATCACAAAGAAACAACTTTACTTCATACAGACAAACAGTCACTAAACTACTTTACTGGCTATAAGGAATAAAATCAACTATAATCAAGATTAGTCATCATTCGACCATTTATGAGCTCCGTTTGGGCATCTTATTATATCCTGATCCCTTTGTATGTATTTATTACGACGTGATTTGGAAGGTTGGTTCTGCATAGAATTAACTATAGAAAATTTTATTTCTTCATATAAGACATTATTATTATTATAGCCTGTATTTATTCCTTAATTAAAATTAACATAACAACCATACAATAAATATTTCAATTAACATGAAGCAAAACCAATCAAAATAATTCAAAATGTTAATAATTATGAGATATCAGTAATATATTCGATTCACTAATTCATCAATAACATAAAATAATTGAAGTTAATCATCATTTATATAATATAATCAAACTCAAACTCAAACTCAAAGCATTTATTTCAATTAAACCATTTACAGTCACTTTTGAATTGTCAAAGAGTCGGTCAGTTAGTCAGAAAGTTGAAGCTAATTGCCCATTCCAAAACGTAGATCTCTATGGAGAAGAACGGGCAAGAAACTCCAAGGACACTGTTTTAAATATAGATATTACAAAATCCTGGGTACATCATTCTTGTTGCTTCTATATGTGAGAACAATGTATTTATCAATTTATTTATCAATTAGTAACGTAAAATATTAAAATATTTTTAAGTACTTTCATTAATAACTCAATTTATTCATTTAAGACATTCAGGAATCCTAATAAACTGGGCTGTTTTTGCCAATCTTTTTATAAAGTTTATTATGCCAACATTCGAGATCATTGGTTGACTATAGTTGATTTTATACCTTACGGCCAATGAAGTATTTTGTGGCTAGTTGTTTGTATGTAAATAAATTGTTTCTTTGTGATTGAAAAACGAAATGAAATCATTTTCTATTTATGGGGACAAATTATGATTTGACCCCATAAATAGAAAATGATTTCGTCTCACAAATTGATTATGCTCAATTTGTGATTTTGAACTTAGTATCAAAAACATGAATGAACCCGTAAGAACAAATGATTGTAAATCTGTGATTTTAAAGATTCACTTTAGTGTTTTTACTAAGACTTTATTTTATTTGTTACAAATCGTGTTATTATTAATCTATGATTTACAACCCGATTCCTTCTAGAATCAAATAGAACTTTCCTAAATAAAAATTATCAAGCAATTATTTTTGTACTTTTATGTAAAAACACTACTTAGGTCTGTATTAAGTCTATCGTTACCAGTCCGAGTTACATTTTTAGTTAGATAGGTATTATATTTCTTTCTTTTCCAAACAAATATCAAATACGAGCACCTACACAAATTCTAAGGTGCCAACCCTAGTGGGGCAGCATCCACAAGATTTAATACTTGTGGAATCTGCTCCACCAAGTCAAACCAGTGGGCCAGATTCCACTGCAAAATGTAAGACATTCCATTTTGCCCCACCAATGGAGCGGCTTGGTGGGGCAAAGTGGAAGAACTCATTTTCACACCTACAGAACCATTCAACAAAAGTACTATTCTGTTAAAAAAATGAGTTCTTAGCCAAATTTAAAATAATTAACTCGCTATACCCAAACTGGCCAAGGTATTTAAATTAACATTTAATTTACATGATCTCACTAGTAATATTATTATATTATTTGATTTTAAAGTATTTTTGATCAAGTGAATTACTATTAATTTTTTTTTTTTTTTTCATTTAAGTTTAAAGATTTTAATAAGCAACATAAGAGGAATATAAGTCAGTTTACGCAAAATAAAGATATTTTATTCCAAAGAAATAAAAATATGCTGTACTTACAAGACACAGGAAAATGGTCAGTCGTAAATCCATAGCAAAGTTCGACCGTGCAACTTCAATACAGGTTAAGGTATGGCCCAGAGTTGGTATCAACGCTCAACGTATTAACTCCTACTGGTCACAAAGGATCAACAGGAAGCTATGAATTCGCTGTGGCGACCGTGAGTCTTTATAACCAAGCGAGCAGACAAAACTGGGGACAATAGACTGTGATGGACAAGGGCCACGCCAAAACTTTGAATAAAAAAAAATATAACTAACTTTCATATGAGTTATAAAACGTTAGTTATGCTATAATTTACTATAGGTACCTTTATCGCAATGATTGGATTAACGGTCAGATAACCACGTCAAATCGTAAATTAGAAACAAATGTTATGTATATGTTACTGTGTGAAGCTCAGTGTATGTTAAGACACTTTGTTGTATGTTAACATCCACCAAGCTATCTGGGGAAAAATCTACTGAGAGGTAGGTACAGAAGTTATGGGTCGATCTAAAAACTTTTTGATCTTCTAATGATTTCGTCTTTTAACTAATAAAAAAAAAGAGGTCCTCTTTTAACTTTCTGGCTTTTTATAAGCTTTTTCTCAGTAAGTTAGTTGCAGTAACTAGGCTCGGCCACTCCAACCGAATGAATTAGGTCAGGTTAGTACTGTGATTAACGGGCTTCGTCAGTACAGACTGGTCATCTCTTAGCTGCCACGGCTTACTTAAATTTATAGATTGTTTATTTTGGACGCTTTTAACACGTTTTTTTACATCGTTATCACATGTATAATTTAAACATGAATGATGTAACTAATATTTTGATTTAAAAGAGTGTCCATGGAGTTTCTTGTCTGTTCTTCTCCATAGAAACCTACTACGCTTTGGAACGGGTAACTAGTTTCATTTTTCTTACTGATAGTTTCTCTCTACATCAAGAGAGAGAGAAATAATGAATTAAAAGAAGACAGTCACAAATATGAACGGTTCGCGTGACGATTTCAGCCAGTTAACTCCTACCGCAAGCCGCGTAAAAGAACTTCGTTCGAAAAAAAACTTCACTTAAGCACTGCTATTACAGCATGTCAGCGCGGGCATGTTGGTGACGGGAAAACATAAATTTTTCCATTACCTAAAATTGCTCAACGCGCCTTAAGAAGTTTTCGCTTAAAAAAAAAATAAGTAAGTACTCAACAGATAATAATTTAGAAGTTTTGACCACCCTGCAGGTCGCAACCTAAATTGAGTAATAGGCATACGCCGGAGTCACACGCAGATCCTGCTGAATCACATCGCAATAACTCACTCAATTGTTCTATTAGTCACAACGGTAGTGTAACTACTTTACTACTGATTGTTTTATTTACAACCCAACTATACCGTGGGAAATGAATAAATGGCACGTTGGTAATCATCCTAATAATGCTAAGTCATTAAATTACCTTCATAAGCAATAACCATCATATTCCTTGATTAGTTCGACGACAATACGTTCGTCACCATATGAGCTATTTCGGTGTGCTCATTGCACGGCATAGGGAATAGCTTTACCGATTCAGCATTAGAACAATATTAAGACATTCATCTATCTTCTTTAAATTTTCCGTGACCAAAACAAAACAAAAAAGAGCCGTCCATATTCATCGTTGGAACCGGGAGTTTTTATTGTCATACAGAAATCCTATGGAAAAAAAGGATGTTAAGTTTTTCCCGAAATTGCTAATTTACCGCAATAAAAAAAAAACTTAAAAATTCACAAAAGTAGAAAATCTGTTGGGGATTGTTGCCATATCTCTCTGGGGATCCCTAAAAAATTCTAGCTGTATCTACATCAGTTATCTGTCGAATTTTATTAATAGCATAGGCGACCGAACTAAGCCTTCCTGACATTTTTTCTATGTGTGGGCCTCATTGTAATTTACCGTCAATAGTTATTACAAGAAAGCTGTCGAGTCGACAGGGTCCAATTTATTCCATCCTACTATCCTACTAATATTTTACACACGAAAGTTTGTGAGGATGGATATGTTTGTTACTCTTTCACGCAAAATTACTGAACGGATTTTTGGCACACAGACAGTTTATAACCATAGTTTAAAACCTAGACGATACTTTTTATCCCGCATGGGATCGAGACTTATGCGGGTGAAACCGCGGGGCGCTGCTAGTAACATTATAAATGCGAAAGTTTGTGACGATGGATGTATGGATGGATGTATGTTTGTTACTCTTTCACGCAAAAACTGCTACACGGATTTGGATGAAATTTGGCACTCAGATAGTTTGTAACCTGAATTAATACGTAAAATACTTTTCATCTCGATATTCCTATGGGACCGAGACTTATGCGGGTGAAACCGCGGGGCGCTACTAGTTACACATAAAAATTGAACATTGGTTTGCGGCCTGACTTAAGGCATTGAAAATGTCTTGTTTTCGTTCAGGAGATTTTTTGTACATTAAACCAATGCACAACTTTAGAGAGTGCATCGATTACTTGTTCAAAGTTGACTAACTGAAGTTTTAATAAAAAAATGAGAGAAGTGTCATCTTTTCATTATCTCTTAATATTATGTGGTTATAACTACATAATATGAATACTGTTTAGCTCTATAAAGGTGTAGCGTGATGATAATCATTTAAAAGGTTGAATCTGTAATATTAATAGAATTTGAATAAACGAGTTACTAATTATTATAATGAACGTTTATTTTGACCAACAAAGGATCGTAGTAGTCCATAAGACAAAACAAAGAAAATAAAATTAAAAAACATACAGTACCTACAGGGCGGGGGTACAAGAGGAGTTGCTGGAGACTCTTAACAGGGACAGGAGTTGCTGGAGACTCTTTACAGGGACCCGTGGGGACGCCCATATAAGATGGTGCGGGAAAAACTCCGCCCATGGGCTCCCCCGCTGACGCAGAGTCTCCGGCCCCAGCTTGTGGGGGACGTGGTGAGCGCTCTGTTCCCTTCAAGAGGGGAACATGCTCCCCCGCCCATGGCTCCGCCTACTGCGGTGCCCGATGCGGACCACACCGCCGACGACGACGACAATGCTCCGGAGGTGACCGAGGTAGAAATGAGAGTGGCGGTACGCAAGATGAATGCGAAAAATACCGCCCCAGGACCCGACGGCATACCAGGAAAAGCCTGGGTCCTGGCCTTGGGACTCTCGGGCCTCGACTAAGGGGGCTCCTAAGCGCATGCATGGAGAGGGGTCAGTTCCCACTTCGTCGGAAGACGGGGAAACTGGTCCTCATCAGGAAGCCGGGGCGCCAAGCGGACTCTCCGTCCGCTTATCGGCCCATCTTGCTGCTCGACGAGGTGGGCAAGCTCTTTGAAAGAGTCATTGCAGACCGCCTCGTCGAGCGGCTGGTGCGGGTTGGGCCGGACCTGGCGGAGAGCCAGTTTGGCTTCCGCAGGGGGGCGCTCTACGGTGGACGCCATCATGCGCGTGCGGGCCCTCACGACGGGTGATGCTGTGGCCCGGGGTGGGGTCGTCTTGGCGGTGTCTCTAGACATCGCCAATGCCTTCAACACCCTGCCCTGGAGTTGCATCAGGGAGGCACTCCGGTATCACCGGATGCCGACCTACCTCTGTCGTGTGGTCGAGGCATATTTGACGGACAGGGCCGTCATTTACCCCGGTCACCAAGGAGAGTGGAACCGGCGAGAGATGTCGTGCGGTGTCCCACAAGGATCGGTCCTGGGGCCGCATCTGTGGGACATCGGATACGACTGGGTGCTGCGCGCCGACCTCCCTAGCGGCGTCAGCTTCGTTTGTTACGCTGACGACACGCTGGTCCTGGCGCAGGGGAGGTCGTACCAGGCGGCGGCCGACTTAGCGACACGCGGGGTTGCGACAATCGTCGACAGGATCCGGCAGTTGGGACTCGAGGTGGCCCTGCACAAGTCCGAGGCCATGGGTTTTCATGGACCTCGGAATGCGCCACCGTCGGGTTCCCAGGTAATGGCGGGAGGGGTTCACATCGGCGTCGAGTCGACGATGAAATATCTGGGACTTGTCCTCGACAGCCGGTGGAATTTCGTCGAACACTTCCGACGTTTGGCTCCCAGACTGGAGCGGGCCGGGGCTGCGTTGAAGCGGCTCCTACCCAATCTAGGGGATCCAAACGCCTCTTGCCGGAGGCTCTACGCGGGGGTCGTGCGGTCCATGGCCCTTTACGGGGCGCCGGTGTGGGCGCGTTCAATAAGGCTACGGCCAGCCCGCCGGTTGAACGCGTCCCAGAGGGTCATGGCCATCCGGTGGCCCGAGGATACCGCACGGTCTCCTGCGAGGCGGCGAGCCTCCTTGCCATATTACCGCCATGGGATCTGGAGGCAAAGGTCCTCACGCACATTTGGGAGTGGCGCGAGGAGGCGAAACGCCGGGGCTTAACTCCGCTGCCGCGAGAAATCGCGGCACAGCGGACGGAGCTCCGGCGGGATCTCATGGCGTCATGGAGAGTGCGATTGTCGCAACCCAGCGCTGGGCACGCCACAATTGCGGCGATAAGACCCCTCTTTGAGGAGTGGCTAGAGAGGCGCCACGGCGTCCTCACCTTCAACAACATTCGTTGCGTTATTTACGTAGTTCAGCAGACAAATTTTTCGAAAGCTATAGATTAGTAATCTCTTTCAAAATTATTGAAATTATGATTGATCATGTGTTACGCAATTAGGGTACAGGTGTAGGACCAACGGCAATTTTTGCAAATTTTTACTTACATAAGATCAAAAGTAAAAAGTTCCAAGGTATGAATAGTATGAATTTAAATACCACCACAGCTCCTGCACCTGGAGAGGCGCCTCGGCGTCCTCACTTTCCGCCTGACGCAGGTCCTCACCGGACACGGCTGTTTCGGGAGCTTCCTGCACAGGATAAGGCGGGAGGAAACGCCCAGGTGTCACCATTGTGAGGATCGCCTGGAGGACACGGTATAGCATACGGTGGAGGTCTGCCCAGCTTGGGTGGAGCATCGCCGTGTCCTCGTGGAGGCGATCGGCGGCGGTGATCTCTCGCGTCCGGCCCTGGTTCAGGCCATGGTACGGAGCGAGAGGAAATGGGAGGCCGTCACCTCCTTCTGCGAAGCTGTAATGCTCGCGAAGGAGGAGGCGGAACGCGTGAGGGAAATTGCGCGCCCTCACGCACCTAACCGCCGCAGGAGGAGACGCCCAGGGCGTCGGAAATCGCCTCGCGATTCCCGACCACCGTAGGCGCGGGCTTGCGGGCGGTGAGCAGTGGGTGGCTCACCGTCCGATAAGGACCAGGCCCGGGTCGACGGTGCGTTGTGTTCCACGCGCGCCTCAAAGAGATGTCAGCAGATTTGAAGGGGTCCACTAGGGCCGATGCCTGCCGGGGTTGCGAAGAAAACCGAAAGGGAGATCGTGGCCCCCGGCAACAGGGCAACCGAAGGAACACGGGTGGGTTTTAGTCAGTAAGAGTCTGACACGCTCTCCCGCTTCGCCCAGAGCGGGAGAAGTTATGTGATGATTTCCCACCCTCAAAAAAAAAAAAGGGGGTACAATGTCCTTGGGTATTAAACTCTCACAAGGGCAAAGATTTTACAACATGGACAGCATTAATTCCCATCTTAAGTAACACTGCAGCTTTGGCGTTCATAGGCGTCTTACTAGTAAAGGGGTTGATTGTATAAAATAAGATTTTTTTTGTTCTGTAATAGCAAAGTAGAAACTGATATTTAGTCTTAAGATACATGCGTTTACATATATTAGGCTTCTTGGGAACAATATCACCAACTTTCATTGTCTCTTTTAAATCGCTCCTTCTTGACTGATTCTGTCTGAGTCTGCAGAGTGTAGTCTGTATTCGGTTGGAAAACCTTTATCCAGCGTTTAACAAAAACCCTGTCCGATCCGTGAGGGTGTTGTTAAGAATCATATTGAGAATCTATTTATGTGGTAATTTTCTAAAAAGTGAAAAAAATACTCACAATTTTGTTTCTTGGGAGTTTTACCGAGTTAATACATGGGGTGCGGGCGGCCATCATTTAGCAGGTGTCTAGAAGTCATAACTTATGACGCCTGTTAAAAATTTACCAATTTTTAATGGAATTGGGATAATTTTGGTACTAAAAAAGTGAATTTTTAATACCAATAACTATTTATATTCAAGAATAATAAGTTGTTTTATTCCTTTTTGATAATGTTAAAGCACTATACAAGTGCCCTTTTCGGATCGAACAAGGTTTTTGTAACACGCTGTGTAAATATCTGTTTCATATAAAGAGGTAAGCGGTGAGCTGGTGACCGACTGACTCATCATCGCTGAGCCGAAACTCTGAAGTTACAAAAACCAAATTTTAATTACCTAAGTCAATTCCTAGATTATAAAAGGAACCCTTGTGCATAATTTCACCTTCCTAGACCGAGTCAGTCAATCAGCTTCTCTATATCATTTGTGTTTAGTATACAATGAAAGGCCCTGAGAAGTTTCTGAATATATATTGGCTATCTATAAATACACACACAAACCCCTCATACGAATAACACTATTATGTTTCACTCTGTAACAATAAAAATCCTTGACTCTAACGATGATCCGTGCATTGCTCGGTGTAGTAGCCACGGTGAGATTTCATTAAGGCAAAGTGATGGATGAGTTGTGTAGATGGCGCTAGTTGAGGATTTCTACTAAATATAAAAATATACATTTGTTTGATAAAGTTGCATTTATTCGACAGCGTTATCAAATTACAAAGCTCATGGAGAGGGTGCAGGGAATCATATATAAATTAAAACAATAACAATTGAGAAATACCCCGATCTTTGCTCGTGCCAGCCCGCGCCGCTGAGCCTGTAGTTTTAAATTCGTCCCCAAATAATATTAATCCGATCCAGCTTGACCCGTTCCCCCAACGACGCCCTAAGCCTAAGCTGAAGTCCGTACTCCACAGGAGATGCACGCCCTTAGCGTGAATAGTCACTTAGTGTGTAAGTTTTTATGCCCTAGCTGGAGTTGGCAGATTAATTGTGAAGTACGGCAGGGTTGACATCTGTTGGACATGCCACCGTCCGGGAAAATCAATCCAACACATTGTCTCTGCGTGTTGTGACGTTGCAAAATGACAACCTAAGCGACATCTCAAGATTTACAAAAAAAAATTATAGATGGCGCTGTCCCAAATTGGGTTTTCATTATTATTTTGATGTTAATTATGTTCTTATTCAAAATTAATTAACAGGTGGATTAAAATTTCCAAATTTTATAGTTAGATATTTGAATTATAAATGAGAATTTAAAATTATCATAGAAATTCAGAAATGAGCTGTCACTTGGGAATTGTTTAGTCTGTGGTAGGATCTTTCTTGAAGGTCTATAGAGAGGTCCAGGCCTTTTGATCTTGCGTGTGCGAAGGAAGTGGTTCTTCCCGATTCTGGTGATATCCTAACTCGATAATGAAGATTTAATAGGTATACTATTTGAGAGGATGACCAGACTGTGTCCAGCGACCCGATGGGTTTTATACATAAGTATGTTGTGCTTCAGCAGCAAGGAACCTGTCTGGCTGTTTTACTGGCCTGAATTAATACGAACGTGTAAACGAGACGCCCTGGTGTCGTCCCGTGGTCTGGCGCAATAGAAGTTAGTCCCGCGTCCCGAGTTCTAGGAGATTGGGGGTTAGATCTATCCAACAGACGTGCGGGCAATGTGCTGCTTGACCTAGGTCTTCTACGGACTGTTAAGAAAAAATATTGTCCACTTTCCCCCCATCTCTCCGCCCATTTGGGGTCCATTCTGTCGATTCTGTTTTGAAGCGATACCGAACCCTCCCGGGGTTCGGTATCGCTTCAAAACCCAGATTACCACTCGATTTATTATATTATATAACCCACTTTATTATTATATTAAATATGTATGTATGTGTATTATTAGATATAACCTATTTTATTTCTAATTATATACCTTGCATAATTTTTTCTTTGTTCCTCTCAAACAGAGCACCTGCAATCTAATCTCTTCACCACCCTTGGTTAACTGGTAGAGAATGCCTAAGGCATTAAATTCGCCGTTGTACCTTCTTGAGTGTGAAAAGTTTAAATAAATAAATTGCGCCGTCTTCTGTGCAAAGTTCTGACCGGTTATGATTCATCGGCCGTATTGTATTTAAATCGTACCAGTGACTAAAAACAAACAAACTCATGAAAAAGTAAATTATTTATTGGTTGTTTTTCTATCAATATAAACATAATATCAAACATTAATTAGAAGATGGGATATAAAAATAATAATAAATTCAGTGAAAACCATTTTTTGTATCTAGTTAGTCCTTTTTAGGGTTTCGTGATATAGCTAAATGGCAAAAGCGGAAGTCACACACAGCCATTTTACTCGGGAGACTATTTGCACTATGTCGATGGAAATTTGAAAAAATTGTAGGTAGGTAGCAGTAAAATTATGAAAACAATAAATAATTAGAGGTGGCACTTGCCATACATACCCGAGGGATAAAAAAATATTTAATACACATAAGGCCGCGTCCTAATCGAGCGTACGCGATCGTCAAGATCTTTTGTGTATGTTATGTGTATTGTGTGTCTTAACCGAAAGCGACGGTCGCTTTCGGTTAAGACACGGGGCAAGCGTGTAGTGTATTCTTGGATCCCATTATTAAGAAGATTTTTATGATGTTTCAAAGTGAATTTTCTATTAAAGTCAATAGTTTTCGAGAAATTGGATATTTTGGTTACAATCACAGAAATAACTTAGTATTTCATAGTTGTAAAATAACAACAAAAAAATCATTCCCCCGATCAACACATAATTATGCCATTACCCACGTAGTTTTACCTTTTACTATTGAAGATATATAAGAATATTTGTGAAAACCATAAGTTTCCAGCTTTGAACAAATGGATGTGTGGGTCCGCGACACTTTCTTGCTCCATTATCAGACTATATTTAACTGTCCGCCAAAACGTAAAATTTACACAAGTTCAGTAACTTTGTTTTCATGTACAAATCATAATCTCTAACAATTTCTAACAAATAATTAATTGTATGTAAAATAAGTGGAAGAATAGTTTGAATGTAAATCGGTTATTTAATGCACCTTTTATTACAGGAAATCGGACGTTCTCATCGTCTGTCGGTTTTAGGTGCAATCTTGCCTCGACTAACCGATTCTGTCGAAATCTCCTTGTTAGATTAGAGAATGTACCTACAGCTAGTTAATTACCATGACTCATTTTTGTAGGTATGGGAACAATATCAAAATCTAAAGTAATAAATTAAATAAATACAGAAGAGTAAGTATAATAAAAATAAGGACCAACTTGCACCGCTAAGGTACCACGTCAATACTCGGTCTTACGTAAGCACAAGTCGATATTGCAAGAAACTGGTTTATCCGTTAAAGATTCTTGACCCCGTCTGCTATTTTATCAACCACGGTCTTCTCCGTCGGCTTGAATACATGCACGACTGCGTCCGCGGCATCGCTCATTGTCTTCACCGCATCATCCGAAGCCTGCTTCATGGTATCCATCACATCGCGCTTACTCCGGAACACATCTTTGTGTTCCGAAGGAAGGGCTGACGCGACAGCAATGATGAACTGGAAAAATAATGAAAGACACGCATTTTCACACCTACAGAACATTCAATAAAAGTACTATTCTGTTAAAAAAGTGAGTTCTTAGCCAAGTTTAATTAACTTGCTATACCTAAGTCAGGTATTTAATTAACACTTAATATACATGATCTCACTAGTAATATTATTATTTTATTTGATTTTAAAGTATTTTTGATCAAGTGATTTACTAGTAAATAAGTTTTTTTTTTTTTTTTTTTGTTATTAAAAGTTAAGGATTTTGGTAAACAACATAAGAGGAATATAAGTCATTTTATGCAAAATAAAGATATTTTATTCCAAAGAAATAAAAATATACTGTACTTACAAGACACAGGAAAATCGTCAGTCGTAAATCCATAGCAAAGTTCGACCGTGCAACTTCAATACAGGTTAAGGTATGGCCCAGAGTTGGTATCAACGCTTAACGTACTAACTCCTACTGGTCACAAAGGATCAACAGGAAGCTATGAATTCGCTGTGGCGACCGTGAGTCTTTATAACCAAGCGAGCAGACAAAACTGGGGTCAATAGACTGTGATGGACAAGGGCCGCGCCAAAAACTTTGCAAAAAAAAAATATAACTAACTTCCATATGAGCTATAAAACACTTAGTTATGCTATAATTTTACTATAGGTACCTTATCGCAATGATTGGATTGACGGTTGGATAACCACGTCAAATCGTAAATTAGTAACAAATGTATATGTTACTGTGTGAAGCTCAATGTATCTTAAGACACACACCTAACTTAACATACACCAGAGTGTATTAACACATAATACATAACATTTTAGAAAAATCTGCTGATAGGTACAGAAGTTATGGGTCGATCTAAAAACTTTTTGATCTTCTAATGATGTTCGCATTTTTTAACTAACTTCAAAAAAAGAGGTCCTCTTTTAACTTTCTGGCTTTTTATAAGCTTATTCTCAGTAAGTTGGTTGCAGTAACTAGGCTCGGGCACTCCAACCGAATGAGTTAGGTCAGGTTAGTACTGTGACCAACGGGCATCGTCATTACAGACTGATCATCTCTTAGCTGCCACGGCTTACTTAAATTTTTAGATTGTTTATTTTGGACGCTTTTAACACGTTTTTTTACATCGTTATCACATGTATAATTTCAACATGAATGATGTAACTAATATTTTGATTTAAAAGAGTGTCCATGGAGTTTCTTGTCTGTTTTTCTCCATAGAAACCTACTACGCTCTGGAATGGGTAATTAATTTCATTGGTCTTACTGATCGACTCATTGATAGTTCAAAAGTGTCCGTAATTGAAATAAATGCTTTGAGTTTGACTTTGAAACCTACATCCAAGTTGATCCAGTTACTAAGCTAGAACACATCACAAAAATATGATCTAGTATAAATATTGACGTATCGTTTAGTATCTTAGAAAATCAAAATGGGAATTATTTGGGGACTGATTTAATTTAAAAAAATCAGTGTATTGAACATAATTAGTAATACTATCAGAATATATGACATTCTCGTTTAAAAAAATAAAAAACGAGTGTGGTAACTTTCACGTAGTTTGTAAATCGCTGAATCTACAATTCACAAAATTGCCTTAGTGTATGTTAACATTCACTGATGCGTGTCCGATTCAAGAAAATTAATTAAACAATTACTGACTTACACTATCGACATGGATGATTTTCGACATACACCGATGCATCTTAACATTCACTTATTTCGAACATTCATCATTTTATATCTAAAACTTAATGAATCATGGTGATAATAGATGGATACAAGAGAAAGCTAAAATATAATGAAAATCGAATTGAAGTAAAATTATTGATGTCTAATGTTTAAGACACACAACATATTAAAAAAACACGACATATTTTAGCAGTATTGCATTATATTTGTATTCTTATATAAATTACCGCAAATTTTACATAGACGAGACAAAATGGAGCTAAGCAGACAATCATGACATATGTAGGAACGGCTATTATAGTTAACTATTAACAAAGCGAATAGCTTAGCGGTTCGACGACTGCAAACCTGTAGTTGTAAGGTCGATTGCCAACCAATTGATACAAGACATGTTTTGTGATTCTTTTTGTTAGTATTTATTTCGTTTTGTTATACAAATGATAGTTCGTGGAACGTATACAGAAAAACATCAAGTTTAGGCCTCTTCTGACATCTATGGTTACCTATAATACAAAATAAACATCCATAGTTAGGTGACTGTCATTTAGAAATCCTGTGTGTTTAGAATCTACTGTTATATTATTTTTGCAGCCGCTATCTTGGATTTACATTTTAACGTCACTATCGGCTTTAACACCCCCGAAAACCATGAATACAACACCCATAACGAAACATTAGAAAATTTTCGCAGCCGCTATCTTGGATTTATATTTTGATTTCAATATCGGCTTTAGCACCCTCGAAAACCGTGAAAACGATACCCATGATGAAAAATATGACTTTTTTGCAGCCGTCATCTTGGATTTTCGTTTCAATCGAATTTATAGTGTCTCTCTCTATCAAGAGAGAGAGAAAGTATGAATTAAAAGAAGACAGTCACAAATATGAACGTTTCACGTGACAATTTCTGCCAGTTTACTCCTACCGCAAGCCGCGTAAAAGAACTCCGTTCGAAAAAAAACTTCACTTAAGTACTGCTATTACAGCATGTCAGCGCGGGCATGTCGGTGACGCGAAACCATAAGTTTTTCCATTACCTAAAATTGCTCAACACGCTTAAAGAAGGTTTCGCTTAAAAAAATATTCTAAATATTCAACAGATAATAATTTAGAAGTTTTGACCACCCTGCAGGTCGCAACCTAAATTGAGTAATAGGCGTACGACGGAGGTCACACGCAGATTCTGCATAATCACATCACAATAACTCACTCAATTATTATATTAGTCAGAACGGTAGTGTAACGACTTTACTACTGATTGTTTTATTTACAACCCAACTATACCGTGGGAAATGAATAAATTACTTGTTGGTAATCATCCAAATTATGCAAAATCATTAAATTACTTTCATAAGCAGTAACCATCATATTCCTTGATTAGTTCGACGACAATACGTTCGTCACTATTGAGCTATTCTTGTCTGCTCATTGCACGGTATAGGGAATAGCTTTACCGATTCAGCATTAGAATAATATTAAGTCGTAATATCAATAACGCAGTATGACATTCAACTATCTTCTTTAACTTTTTCCTTCACCAAAAAAAAACAAAAAAAAGTCACGCATATTCATAGTTTGAATCGGGAGTTTATGGTCTTGAGTTCATACAGAAATCCTATAGAAAAAAGGACGTTCAATTTTTCCCGAAATTGCTAATTTACCGCAGTAAAAAAAAACTTAAAAATTCACAAAGGCAGAAAATCTGTTGGGGATTGTTGCCACATCTCTCTAGGGATCCCTTAGGTTGTAAATGGCTCGAACAGCCCTTTCTGTAAAACAAAGATAGTATTAATGTCCGCACAGGATCCCCAGACAAGAATCTCTTAAGACATAAGACTATGAAAATAACGAAAATAATATCAGTTATCTGTCGAATTTTATTAATAGCATAGGCGGCCGAACTTAGCCTTCCTGGCATTGTTTCTATGTGTGGGCCTCATTGTAATTTACCGTCAATAGTTATTACAAGAAAGCTGTCGAGTCAACAGGGTGCAACTTTATTCCATCCTACTATCCTACTAATATTTTACACACGAAAGTTTGTGAGGATGGATATGTTTGTTACTCTTTCACGCAAAATAACTGAACGGGTTTTTAGCACACAGTTTATAACCTGGATTAAAACATAGGATACTTTTTATCCCCCATGGGATCGAGACTTATGCGGGTGAAACCGCGGGGCGCTGCTAGTTACACATAAAAGTTGAACATTGGTTAGCGGCCTGACTTAAGGCGTTGAAAATGTCTTGTTTTCGTTCAGGAGATTTTTTACATTAAACCAATGCACAACTTTAGAGAGTGCATCGATAACTTGTTCAAAGTTGACTAACTGACGTTTTAATTTAAAAAAAATGAGCGAAGTGTCATCTGCGAATAACATGATCTTGTCATTATCCCTTAATATTATGTGGTTATACTGTTTAGCTCCATAAAGGTGTAACGTGATGATAATCATTTAAAAGGTAGAATCTGTAATATTAATAGAATTTGAATAAACGAGTTAATAATTATTATAATAAACGTTTATTTCAACCAACAAAGGATCGAAGTAGTCCATAAGACAAAACAAATAAAATAAAATTAATAACATACAGTACCTACAGGGCGGGGGTACAATGTCCTTGGTAATTAACTGTCACAAGGACAAAGATTACACAACATGGACAGCATTAAATCCCATCTTAAGTAACGCTGCAGCTTTGGCATCCATAGGCGTCTTACTAGTAAAGGGGTTGATTGTATAAAATAAGAAATTTTTTGTTCTGTAATAGCAAAGTAGAAACTGGTATTTAGTCTTAAGATACATGCGTTTAAATACATTAGGCTTCTCGGGAATAAGATCATCAAGTTTCATTGTCTCTTTTAAATCACTCCTTCTTGACTGATTCTGTTGGGGATTTGAGTAAAGAAAAATTGCCTGAAACAGAAAGTCATACAACATTTAAGTTCGTATTGACGTGATTTCCTTTAGATACATACGACATTTTAAATTACAACAATGATTGTGGATTAATGCAAAGTATGGTCTGTATTCGGTTGGAAAGCCTTTATACAGCGTATAACAAAAACCCTGTCCGATCCGTGAGGGTGTTGTTAAGAATCATATTGAGAATCTATTTATGTGGTAATTTTCTAAAAAGAGAAAAAAATACTCGCAATTATTTGTTTTTGGGGTTTTACCGAGTTAATACATGGGGTGCGGGCGGCCGTCATTTAGCGGGTGTCTAGAAGTCATAACTTATGCCTCCCTTACGCCTGTTGAAAATTTACCTTTTATAATGGAATTGGGATAATTTTGGTACTAAAAACGTGAATTTTAAATACTAATAACTTTTTATATTCAATAATAATCAGTTTTTTGATTCCTTTTTGATAATGTTAAAGCACTATATAATTAATCATTAAACGATCTTAACTGTACGTGGAGTTCTATCATATTTATACGAGCGCCGAGTCCGAAGAGATTAGTAATTTACACATGTGGGTTACGCATTGGTGTCACCACTCATGTAAGTGCATGAGTGGTGACACCTATGCGTAATCCACAGCATTGAGAAGAAAAAAAAATCAATTTTATTTTATCTATGGCAATTATTTTGACATACCCCACAAAACTGTATTTTTTTTTGCATGTCGGTACTTCATCCAGTTTCGCTCTCAGACGATGTTGCCAATCATTTAGTTTAGAGTAAAAGATCCTGTGGTTCATTGATGTATCTCCGAGGCACTATAGATAATTTGGGGTGTGTATGTACAGCAGTGGGTGGGTGGGATTACTTATCTCTTCGGACTCGACGCTCGTATAATTATGATAGAACTTCACGTACAGGTAAGTTCGTTTAATCATTAATTTTACTTCGCGCCTCGTCCTCGAGATTAGTAATTTACACATGTAGATTTTGAGAGTAAGTATTCTGGAATATCATCATTGAAATGAAAGAATGTTTGTAAATATCAAAATAATGTTATAGTTGTTATTTTGTTAATATTAAACAAAAGGAACTACTTTATATTTCTAGGATTAACAGTAATTAGGCGGTTTCTTTGAGGAGTTAGTTACTCAAAGGGTAAAATTCATCACAAACAAATGAATATTGTAATTAACTAACTAAGGAATAATTATTCTTATGATAGCTATCATATTTATCTGTAGACAATTATGTATTTATTACAATAAATTAGTGAGTGCGCGCGCGATTATGCTGCATGTCTCGTGCTGCGTGCACTAAACACGCTCGACCCCACCACTCACTGAGTGTTCGCTTTATCCAGCGGCTATGCGTTTGCGTTCCTACTGGTTTATGTTAAATTTTTAATTCCAACGTATAAATCATCACTTGTTCTTAATAATAAGGTGCGTTCTATGTAACACAGTAATGTAGTGGCTGGGCCATATGGCTGTTTTTTCAATAAAGAAGGGTTAATTTGATACGCTGAGAAATGTTATGCTACTAGTATTATATCATCTGTGACGTCGGTAACTTTTATCTTCGAGAGAGTCTGAACTCTTTGTGCAGTTGACAAAGCCAGTAAGGTAATGGCTTTATTTGTAAACTTATTTGGGTCTTGGCGGCTTTAGTCTAACATTTGAGGAGGAATCTTTTTATTCTATCGTCACTAGTTAGTACCGGGCTCCACACCAGGGCAAGAGCAGATCTGCATGAATTGAGTGTACCATATTGGCAACCGTCATTAAAAAGTCGGGTTAAAAACGAAATTACTGTGGGTACAAAGGCGTCGTAAACATTTAACAAATTTATTTTACAGAAGTCCCACCATTTCTTCTTGGAAATGCGTCCCGGATAATATGCCTGCCACCAGGGTAATCGACTCGTGTATCCAACGGGAACTGGAATGAGACAGTAAGGCATGGCTTTTAGGTGGAAATGTAACAGTTTCCGAATAAGGAGGGATTTAAACACGGGGTGTACCATGGCTGTGGTGGCCATAAAGGTACGCCCATGATACCTCGTGCCTTGTCTGTTATTATTTTTCTCAGAGTCTTAAGTATGACTGCAAATGGCGGGAATGCATAGAAATCATAATTTGCCCATGAAACCGTAAACGAGTCTATCGCAACTGCGTCTGGGTCTCGGTGCCAAGATATGTATGTGGCACATTTGTTATTTATGAAACTAGCAAACAAATCAATTTTTGGATGACCGAATGCGCGAGTGAGGCTGTCAAAGGCCCAATCGGACAGCTCCCATTCTATATCCGGATGAGTTCTTCATGACTCGTATTCTGCAATAACATTATCATTCGATTTTATGTAAGAGGCAAAGACGAAAAGCTTTTTGCTTTCGCACCAGTTCCAAATATCACGAGTTATTTTTGTAAGATTGTATACCCCCTATTTTATTTATATATGCTAATGCTGTTGAATTGTCAACGCGTAGTATTATTTGGCAATTAAAAAGGATTTTTGAAAAAACTTTTAAGGCAATAAATGTCGCAAGCAATTCTAAATAATTTTATGTGTCGTTCTCGTTCGGTATTCGACCATTGCCCGCTCGTAGACCTTCCATCACAAGCGGTCCGCCACCCCGTCGTTGAGGCGTCGACAGAATGTTCTATTTTATTTAGCCACCAGTAGAAGTCAAGTTGTAGTGATTCTGGTTAATTCATAGATTTGTTATAATCATCATGACCTTTCAAGTTGCATTATTTACATCTTTCCATTTCTTTAGTGTGCAGCCATCCGTATTCGATCGCTGGACAAGAAGAAACTAATAAGCCTAATAACCGAGCACAAGTCCTAATTTTACAACGCATTAATTTTGAAAACATTACAAGTTTTTATTCGTTTTTATCTGTCGGTAAACTAATCTGAAACTCGTGTGAATCTATAATCATACCTAAGAATCTGCATTTGGTTGATGGAAAAAGTGGCTTTCAGTCTTTTAGTTAGATTTATGTTAGTTAGGCATTCCAGATGGGAATATCCAAACAATAGCCAATCGTCTAAATATACAGTGGACAGAAGGTCCCATAAATTACTGCTAATTTAGCTATAGGTTTATGTATTTTTGTGACGACGTATGGGGCTGTACATAACCCAAATGGCAAAACATTAAATTCGAACAATTCCCTCAAAACAGAATCTTAGATATTTTCAAGATCCTTTATGCATTTTAATTAAAAAATATGCGTCTTTTAGGTCGATTGACGCCATTTGACAATTAAATTTTACCATTTTTAATGCCGTTCTTAAATCTTCCAATTTGAAATGATCTGTTTTAACTAATTTATTAAGGTTCTTTAAGTTTAAAAAAGCACATCTTGCCATTTGGTTTGGGTACCAAGCAAATATTTGAGACAAATTGATTTTCACATGGAGAACATTCCGATATTGCACCTATTTTGAGTAGGTTATTAATCGCTTCTAAATAATGCGGTTTTTCATTAGCCGAGTAAGCAGGTCTAGCAGGGAGTCTTTGTTGAACAATGGCTGATGTAAATGGTATTTTATAACCTCTTATCCAGTATAGTATAGTCTGATCGTTCGTAATTGCAGCCCATCGTTGATAGAATTTAGATAGCGGCCTGCGTACTTAACTGCATCTAGAAGCGGCAACGATGGATACGTCGACGGATGGCCCCGTGACGACGTCTTCGATAAGTGCGCGAGTAGTGGCATGTACTGCGTCTGCAGCGGGGATAAAGGCGCCTACAAACAGGCGCGACACGCGACGCGACACAAAGGTACGTCGTGTCGCGCAACGAGCGGTGTCTTTGTGGCGCGTCGCGTGTCGCGCCTGTTTGAAAGAGCCTTAATGCGCGCGCGATTCGGCAGGCTCGCGGCTCCTCGGCGCTGGCGCGTCCTCGATGCTGGTCCTTTATAATTGGTAATCACAGTCTTGATTCGGCTTTTAGTTCGATCCCCGATTTATTTACATTCCATCATCCCCGATTTATTAGTTCGATCCCCGATTTATTTTGCCTTTGCTGATTTTAATGTCTCTGCTAAATTTTCACCGAACAGACACGTGTCTATCTTGGTATTTTTAAGGTGTTCCTTTGTGACATGACATTTTTGAGGGCAAATAGAATGAAATTTCTACGTGTGATGGAATCTGCATGTTGTAAATCGCATAAAACTGATTACATCCATAAATTTTTGCAGCACGTCATTGGTTATTCTTTTTGAGTTTAATTGAGAATTTATGACGTCAGCCAAACAAGCAATAGCACAAGACATTTGTTTCTGTTAGTTTTCTATGCCTTTATCGCGTTTAATTGCGATATCAGTAATTGCCGCCTTACTTTCCAGATTTACTTTAGGGGGGCATCTAGTTCAATACAATTTTTAAGTAATAGATATTTTGAAATCATTTTTTTTTACGATTTTCCTTATTCAATCCGTTTTTAACAATGTGTAATAAACGATTTGCAAGTTCGTTGCGTATTTCAGGCCCGTATTTGGCAGTGTTAGTAGGATCATCGCCTAAAATTTCTAGAATTTCCGTATCCAGATCAGGAATATTAACATCATGCGCCATAGGCTCTTCGAGGGGAAGTACTAGGGCCTGGCTGAGATTCACAGGTTTGATTCGAGTCCTGAATTGTTTCATCTTCAGGTGGCCATTCTAATAAGCAATCGTCTGGTCGCAGTGCGGGGGTATCTGAAAATTATCATAGATATGATAATTTAAAACGTAAGTTAAATAACTTATTAAACATGAAAATTAGACTTAAATAAGTCCATTACTAATTTTTATTAATATAGTAATATTTTATCTGTATACAAAGAATAGTACAGCTTAGTACATAATTATTGTTTGTAGATTAGTCATAGCCATAATGATTTTGAGATTAGGTTACAATCCCCATTGGAAGGAACGCCAACCGTATTTTAAATGCGTTGAAACAGCCCCAGTGACTTTTCAGGTTGCATTTAAATAACTCAAATACGTAGATACGTAAACAGAGCACTAAGAAAATAGTTATCACTTTAGAGATGAGTAAGCAGGTAAATATCCTCATCGTGTAAACCAACGGTTTCCTCCAAGTTTGATACACTTTCCGAAGCACTAATTTGTCTATCACGAATTTTTGTAATTGTTAATGATCACGAGACCTAGAATTCTTACGTTTCGGCATTTTTATAAAAAAAAACTGTGTGAAGACGCGAAATAGATTTTGAGTGGTTGAGCACTAGAGTGCTCAACGCACTAGAATGCGAATGATTGGCGACATTGTCTGAGAGCGGAACTGGACGAAGTACCGACATGCAAAAAAAAACCGTTTTATGGAGTATGTCAAATTAATTGCCATAGATAAAATAAAATTGTTTTTTTTTTTTTCTTCTCATCTAAATGCATGAGTGGCGACAACTATGCACTACATGTGTAAATAACTAATCTCAAGGGCGAGGCGCGAAGTATAAGAGCCTTTTTCGGATCGAGCAAGGTTTTTGTAACACGCTGTGTAAATTTCTGTTTCAATACTAATATATAAAGAGGTAAGCGGTGAGCTGGTGACCGACTGACTCATCATCGCTGAGCCGAAACTCTGAAGTTACAAAAACCAAATTTTAATAAGGCCCCTTCTTAGTGCTTGCCTAAATTATAAAAGGAACCCTTGTGCATAATTTCACGTTCCTAGACCGAGTCAGTCAATCAGCCTCTCTATATAACTTGTGTTTAGTATACAACGAAAGGCCCTTTTTTTGGGTGAGAAATTATCAAATAACTTTCCCGCTCTGGGTGGAGCGGGAGGGTGTGTCAGACTCTTGCCCCTAATACGAATAAAACTATTAAGTTTCACTCTATAACAATATAAATCCTTCCAAAATATTCTGAAGGCTGCTTAAAAAACCGAAAATGGATCGAATTATATTTATTGTCATAATTATTACTACGCCTGACATTGCTTCTTGACTCTAACGATGATCCGTGCATTGCTCCGTGTAATAGCAGTGGTGAGATTTCACTAAGGCAAAGTCATGAATGAATTGTGTAGATGGCACTTGTTGAAGATTTCTAGTAAATATAAAAATATACATTGGTTTGATAAAGTTGCATTTAGTCGACAGCCTTATCAAATTACAAAGCTCATGGAGAGGGTGCAGGGAATAATATATAAGTTAAACCAATAACGATTGAGAAATACCCCGATCTTTGCTCGAGCCAGCCCGCGCCGCTGAGCCTGTAGTTTTAAATTCGTCCCCAAATAATGTTTATCCGATCCAGCTTGTCCCCCTCCCCCAACGACGCCCTAAGCCTAAGCTAAAGTCCATACCCCACAGGGGATGCATGCCCTTAGCGTGTATAGTCACTTAGTGTGTAAATTTTTATGGCCTAGCTGGAGTTGGCAGATTAATTGTGAAGGACGGCAGGGTTGACATCTGTCGGACATGCCACCGTCTGGAAGAATCAATCCGACACATTGTCTCCGCGTGTTGTGACGTTGCAAAATGACAACCTAAGCAACATCTCAAGATTTACAACAACAAAAATGTATAGATGGCGCTGTTCCAAATTGGGTTTTCACTATTATTTTGACGTTAATTATGTACTTATTCAAAATTAATTAACAGGCGGATTAAAATTCCCACATTTAATAGTTAGATATTTGACTAATAAATGAGAATATAAAATTATCATAAAATTCCAGAAGTGGACTGACACTTGGGAAATTTGTTTAGTCTGTGGTAGGTCTCTGCCTATCTTTCTCGAAGGTCGATAGAGAGGTCCAGGCCTCTTGATCTTGCGTGTGTGAAGGAAGCGGTTCTTCCCGATTCTGGTGATATCCTGACGCGATGATGGAGATTTAACAGATATACTATTTGAGAGGATGATCAGACTGTGTCCAGCGACCCGATGCGTATTATCCAGGGTTTTACCTGGTATTCCATGCCAAGAGACTTGATTCTGGCGACTGAGAGAGATAGACCAGCTGAATTTTCAACTGAGATTACAGCTGTGGTCAGCTGAGATATCATCTGAGACTGAGTGATTAAGGATGAGAGAGATAGACTATGAGAGAGTGATACCATTGTGAACATAGTTTTCTGAACATTTAGAATTAGGTAATAAGACCGGTTGTAACAGATTTGATGTGTTAAGTTGTGTCTCTGGGTGCTTTTCTGCTTTTCCCAAACGTTATATCACAAAAAAAAATTAACGTAACCCTGGGTTCCCCGGTACCGTACGAATGGACCCCAAATGGACAGGGGCGGACATTTGAGGGGGGGCAAACATATTTTTTTTGATAAAATTCACCCTCATTTTCGGTGATAAATTATCGGTAAAAAGTATCAAGAATTATATACAGCGTAAGACATTATTTCAAGTGGCAATTTTTGACTATTACAATAATAGGATATAAAATTCAAAAACAATCGCATTTCACGTGCCATTGCTTAAATTAACAGGACTATTGTTGCCAATAAGTCTGATATAGTGGAGGTGGTTCGGTTAGAGCGGCGCGTTATGATTATTGACATAACAATCCCGCATGACGGGAACCTCGTGAAAGCCGAGAAAGATGAACTAATCAAGTATCTTGACTTAGCTTGCGAGATTGTCGACATGTGGGATGTGGACTAAATGTTTATTGGGCTGATAGTCGTATCAGCCAATAGCTTAATTGCTAAGAGCCTCGACCAACACCTAAAGAGTCTCTCGTTGAGCAGCTGGATTCAGAAAGGTACTTCTGGACCCGGCTCGAATTTTCAGGAGGTTCTTCTCTCTGGAGCCTTGCCCGGCCCTGGGCGGTAGTAAGCAAATAATGAAATAATGTACTTAGTAGTACCCGATATTACTCCGTACGGTTTTGCCTCAAATGCACTTTAAAGAGACAGACAAAATAAGCTAAAAACATGGGGCATTAAAAAAATAATGAAATCTTAACGTTGTTCATCCCTTTAATGTATGCTATCGCATGCATCTTTGCTAGAAAACAGTTTTCACTTACCTTGATATACGAGTACAATGAAACACTTCTTCAATTCTAGGAATATATCATCAAGACACCATAAAAACGTTTTCCTATTTATTTTCGTCAAGCATGCACCAAAGCCTTTGAGAGTTTGTTGACAAACTATACCATTCTGGGCAAGCAGCAGCGGGCAAACGCGCGCGTAAGTTTGAAACATGTGAATCTAGCCATGACCGGTTTTCGTCTTATCTCCCCTACAAGTAATGAATATATTTGAATATTATTCAAAGCTATTTGCACAAAATAGGGTAAAACTTGGTAAAACAGACAGGATTATGAGATCGATCGTCGAGTCGAAAATGCCCGGAGAAGCTACTGGTCTATGTGCAAGCGCTAATGAACCTTCATATTTTAATCAAGTGTGAGCTCGTCGACGTGTGTATCTTGCCCGTCTTAACCTCTTTTAATTATTAACAGATATTACTATGTACCTACTTACTGATTGAACTAAGGCATAAACCCACAAGCACAGGGAATCCTACAATTTATCAAATTTTGATGAGTCAATTAAACAAAGCTCTGTTTTAGAGTGAAAAATAAATTCCATAACATTAAATGACTTCAATATAGATCTATTTCATGAATCGAGAAAGACAGGTAAACGCGTAGATTCGAAATGTGACTTGTAATTTTGTATCGTTACTTTAGAAATAACTAATTATCAACAATAAAACGTCAACTCAAACCACAGACGTAGTAATATTAGGGACGTCCTAAGTAACTAAAAAACCAAAAAGTTATAGTGACGCGTGCAGTCGGTTAATCCGAACGTAGAGTCCGCGCCACCACTGAAGTCCTTTTGACGCGGCGCTAGTGTTGAAGTCATTGCATCAAATTGCATTTTTTTTTTCATTGTGGAAATAAATTTTTATTATTCGACATGCTTACGGTGACTTGCACATTTGAAATTCAGTTTACTTGACTCTAAATCTCTCTCTGCTTACACGGTTTAGTATTTTATTTATTTTTTATGTGTAATAAATAAAAAGGCCGGAAAATCATTCACGTTCTTAGACTGGCCCTGGCAGTCTAGTCGTGCTAAGAACCTCGATGATTTCCCGACCAGATTATCTTTTTTGTGTTTTTAAAGTGTCTCGGCAAGAAAACGTTTCTTGATGATACTTCTATATTTAAGATCGGCTTCCACTAACACTAACTTTCTGATATTCTTGAGACATATTAGGGGACCCTTTTTCATCAATAATTCCAAACCATAACGAATAGATAACCGGGGTATCTGTTTTAAAGTTTTAAGTTGCTTTTTCTTCGGCACGACATATCCTACATAATTTATTGCGATGTCATCGGTTTTCGAAATTATTAGTTTTTTATTAAGTATTTTGGTTTTACTTCGACATGAACATAAATGAATTGTCTCAGCTACACATACAACACATGGACTTAACCGACATTTAAAGTGAGAGCGAATTTTCTCAAGCTAGGTGGAAACTTAATTCTCGAGTATTTATCCAACTTCTTGTACCGAACCATTCGTTGAAATAAATCCACAGCTTCTGCTTTAAGAGAAAGCTCTGCGAATTGGTCCGCTGTTAAATTTAGTCTGTTTTTCAATTAAATAATGGTTTCTTTCAGATTTCTGCATTTATGGTTAAGTCTTTTACATTTTTTTCTTTAAGTTTTTGTTGTCTTGCATCAGTTTTCGTTTTTTTATTGTTTCTTTATTCAACTTCAGCTTCAAGCATGCTTTCCTTGGAATTTCAAATACTGATTCTAAGTCAGATAATATTCGTATATCGACGTCGTTTAAGGAATTTGGTGTCGTTCATCCCGAAACAGAATATGTTGTCCTGGCGACCTGATATTAAAAAACGTATAATTATTGCGTGTATTGTATACCTACTTTTTGTATTTAGTCTATTAGAACGAGTCCCTTTATTTTACAGCCAATAATTCGTGTACATTTTCCGGATTATCATTTAAAAAATACCTTGAACCTACTGTCATAGAACTCACGACACAAAGCCATGTACACAGTTTATTGGCTGTACATTATTAGCCGTATTTGTGCCATCCCTTAGAACATTTTGTGTACAACAAGGATAGCTGTCTAGAAAAACAACCATCGGTCTGCCGATGAAGCCGACCTATCTAAGTTTTACTGTGTGAAATTGTACGGAAATAAGTAAATATATTTATGTAATTGTTAACTATGCATTTTAATACTTGATACCTACTCGAAAATATGGTACTGCGTTTTTTAATATCTTCCTATATCCTTTGTGGATTGTATACATATCTTCTGACCTGAAGTGTACGAAACATAATCGACTACTACTGTGTGGTAGCCAATCTGGTTCATGCCTCTGTTTTCTGACAACTTGGAGCCATTTATGTCTCCACACTTCATCTTGAGGAAACCTAATAATAAAATTTACTCATTATTTATTTCTTAACATAACCAGTAACTGTGATAAAATTGCACAAGATCACGGTATGACCGTGATGTTGTGCAATTTTGTGTGTACCCTGGTATGGATAAATTTAAATATGAAAAAATTAATCCTTATCAGGAACATCTTACAAAGTATCTATTTTGTTGACGTTACAAATGTAAACAAAGGGCAATTACCTCTAATTAGATAGGTAAAAATCAAATTAGATAATATTCAATTAAATTCGAGGCGATGACATTTTTTGCTGACGCTACCATTACGCCACAAGTTGCGCTGCCGCTTGCGCAGACAAGGACAGAGATAGGAGCCGACGCTGTTGTGCAAGCGAAATCGCATTAGTAGCCGAATGTTGGCCGAATGTTTACGATTAGGAACGACTTATGACAGAGCAAACATTAAATATTATTATATTTTCAATAAATTAACATTTTTGGCTGTGCTTACGAATGAAAACTAATCCCGTGGGACTTGTTTTTGGTTTTTGCACTATTTTTGCACATTTTATAAATATAGGAAGTCATTGTTGCTGCTTATTTAGACCATTACTGTAATAAATTTTACTTAACGTGCTATACAAACGCCAGTTCGATTGCGACTAAGGTCGGTCGATTGTGTATGCATCAATGGTTAAGGCCAAGATTATTGTAATATTTAATATTCCAATAAACGGTATTTCAACACTTTGAGAAAAACTGTTGTAGTTGACCTGTAAATAGAAAAAAAATCCAATGATGAAAAAAGAAAAAGAATTCTGAGTTAAATTATGTAAAAGAGTGAATTTCCTAAAAAGTGCAGTTGAGTCTTTCTACTTTGCTGCCGTCGCACTGTCTACACGGAACGTCATTTTTGTCTATTCTTTCGTCGACAAACCCCGTTTCTACGGTGATCATGCTACACGTGCAGGACAGGAGTCGGAGAGAATCTGGTGAATTTGGGGGTCAATTTGTCAACATTTCTTGGAATTTATTGTTTCGGAAATATTCTTCTCAAAGTTTTGATAATGTTTCTTGCAGCATGGTTTTTGGCTCCATCATACTAGAACCATGTGTTGTGTAGGTCTAACTGACTGATTTGATAAAAAAAAAAAAACTTAACGCTATTGCGATTGCCAGTCGCTGTAACAGTAACACCTGTCCTGTAGCCTCTACGAGAAAGAATGGTGCAATTACTCCACCTAACCAGTCAGACAACTGTCTAATCTGTTTAAATAATTACTTTATGAAAGTCAACATTTTGTCATTAGCTTAGTACCATTAGTAGATAACAGATGGCGTTGTGCCGTTTCGTCACTTTTATTGATCACGGTGTCGAGATTCTCTTGTAATGACGCCGCGGTACTTATGTAATAAATTGTCTTAATGCGGACACACTTGTTTTATTTGAAAGCGAGATATTTTTGGGACCTTAAACAAAATGGTCCTTCGAGCCGTACCAAGGACTGTTGTGCATGGTCTTTTGTTGTGGACGTAGTCAGGTTGAATAATCAACCTGCTGCGGGTGTAACGTCAGCGCGGCCAGTATTGTGCAGTATCGGCGGATCGTACAAGGTTGGTGCCTAAGCGTATATTGTACACAAGTGGTATACAACGGTCAGCGCTGGTGCTAAACAGTTTGTGTTGGCGTGAGCAACAGCTGCGTTGCGGGGGGACAGTACCCCGCATATCATTGCGACAAGCTACTTAAAAGTGAGTGACAGTGAAGTAATGTGGTCAAAACCAGTACCTGCCCACCTGATAATGCTTTTGACTACCATCTTCAATGGTGCCTTAAGCAACAACTTCTTTCCCCAGTCGTGGAAAGAAGCTACAGTCATAGGTATCCCAAAGCCCGGTAAACCCAGTACCGAGCCTTCTAGCTACCGTCCCATCAGTTTGCTCAAGGTTCTCGGAAAAATCTATAAGAGACGCTTATAAATAAGCCTCTCAGGCTTATTTATAAGCGTCTCAGAGACTTCGCTGAGACCAAGGGTCTCATCCCCAATGAACATTTCGGCTTTCGAACTGAGCACTCTAGCGTGCATCAGGCCCACCGCATCATTGAGTTTATAAGCGATGGTTTCCAACGCGGCTCTCTGACGGGTGCAGTATTCTTCGACATTGCGAAAGCATTCGATAAAGTCTGGCACAACGGCTTATTATACAAGCTGTACCAACTCGGTGTGCCGGATCGTCTCGTACTCATCTTATGGAACTATCTATCGAACCGCGTATTCCGCTATCGCATTGAAGGAGCACTTTCTTCTCCCCGCCCCATTCGCGCAGGAGTCCCTTAGGGCTCTGTGCTAGCTCCCCTCATGTTCACGCTATTTACTAGCGATATTCCAAACCCAGGTAGAAGGGCGCATTTCACTCTGATCGCAGACGATACGGCCATCTACTTTAGGTCTAGATACCCCGACAATATCGCCCACACTCTCCAAGGCGCAGTCAATCGACTCGCTGCCTGGTTTCGAAAGTGGCGCATAGAAGTCAATCCCGAAAAAAGCCAAGCGGTTCTCTTCTCGAAACCGCGCACAAGGCATAGAGACCCCCTCCCCCGACCCCTCACTATGTTTGGAAAGCACATCCCTTGGGAGAAGCGAGCCAAATATCTAGGTGTTGTCCTCGACCATCATCTCACTTTCGCTGTGCACTTAAAGAAGGTTCGTTCGCGAGCCGCTTTCGCTCTCGGTAGGCTCCATTCCGTTCTAAACGCACGCAGCAAGTTGTCACTTAAGTGCAAATTGCGAATCTACACAGCGTGTATTCGTCCCATCATGACTTATGCGGGTGCCGTCTTTGCTCATGCAAAACCCCGGGATATCCCTATGGATATCCCGGGGTTTTGCATGAGCAAAGACGGCATCCTATGATGCAAACGCTCCAAAACCGATTCCTCCGTAGGGCCACCGGCTCCCCCTGGTATGTTAGGAACAAGAGTCTCCATCTCGACCTTAAAATTCCCACGATCCACCAATTTCTAGAACGCCTTGCAAAGCGTTTCTTCGATTCCGCGGTCAAACATCGCAACCCTCTGGTTGTCGAGGCTGCCAGTTATGTCCCAAGTAAGATTAGCCGTACCCGCCGTCCTAGGCACATTCTCACCGACCCTGATGACCCCATAACCCTCCTCCAGGAGAGCAATAGGGCCACTAGTACTCTACACAAACACAGACGCCTCCCGTCATTCCGACCTCGCCGTCGAGGTCCTTTGCGATCGCGTCCGCGCCCCCGAGTAAATGATACTCCTCCTCGACCCTTGCTCGATAACGAGGTGCCAGCAGTGGTTGCAGCTGTGCACGTAGCTTTAAATTTCCCGACTAATAATAATGATCAAAACTTTGATCCAGCCCGTCCCATCTTTGATGTCCTCCCTCCGGTGACGCCCTAAGCCGAGGCTCGTACCCCACAGGGGGTGCCCTTAGCGAGCGTTCACCTAGCTTTTTAGCTTAGTTTTTGTATGCCCCTGGCTGGAGGCTTTGAGTGTAGCAGCTTAAGGCAACCACAGGATTGACCGGTTAAGTAGTCATGACCTCAGAGGTCAGCTACGAGATGCCCAACAGAAAAAAAAAAAAAACAAAAAGAAGTAATGTGATACAAGGATAATCTGTGAGTACTTTAAAATACCAGAGTGACTAAATTAATACATTGAGACTTAACCATTTAAAGCAAATTTAGACCTTATCAACTTAGAACATTTTAATTAAATATTTGGAATTAGAAAGTTTAACGTGTGCATGGACTTAAAATAATTTTAATGAAAACTGAACTACGGGGAACCTACGCACGATATTGCAGCGAGGTGTATTAAGTTCAGACTTGTGATTTTTACGTGTTGTCCAAGAACTTAGCATAGCATTCCAGAACAGTTTATTTAAAAGAATTTATCTATATTCAACATGGAAGCTTTGAGTAACTTACAGTTTAATTTACATTCTACTATCAGTAAAGCAAGGTCTAACTTTAACAAATCACTTAAGGAGCGAGTAACAAGTTCATACTTAGAAACTAGATTGGGAAATTTAGAAGCTAACTGGTCAGCGTTTTCTGAAACTCATATAAAAATTGTAACATCGAATAAGTCTATTAAATTCGAAAAATCGGATTATAATATAAAAAATGTACATGAGACCACGGAAAAAATATTTACTGACTGCAAAGCAGAGTTGAAGGAAGCATTGGACAAAATTGTATGTTCGGATAGTTTAGATAAGGTACCTGAATCTTCTGCGAAGGGTTCTAAAGAGATATGTTCTGTAAAATTGCCAAGGATTGAGTTGACTACGTTTACCGGAAGTTATTCTTAGTAGATTAGTTTTAGAGATTTATTTAAATCCTTAATACACAATAATGGCCTACTAGACGAAGAAACTGCATTATTTTAAATCACATTTGTCTGAACAGGCTGAAGGTCATTTAATGCACATTCCTATTACTAGTAGTCATTATGCAACCTGTTGGACTAAATTAGAGGATCGATATAATAACAAAAAATATTTAGCGAATTGTATAATTAAACGTTTTAGGAGTCATAAAAATATTGTAATCGAATCCTCCATCGTAGTTAAGGAGTTATTAGATACTTCTAACGAATGTTTACATGCTTTGGAAAATTTAGGCATAATAGTTGAGCATCGGGATATTATAGTTATTTATGTATTAAGTTTGAAACTAGACACCGAGTCACGTAAACAATGGGAAATTAAAATTAGTGATTGTTCAGACGACTTGCCTACAGTGAATCAGTTTACATCTTCCCTTGAACCACAGATAATATAATACTAGTTGAACAAAGATTTCGGTCTTTGAATTTTTTTGACAAAAAAGGTCAACGTCATCAATCCAATCTAAATGTGCCAGTCAAATCGCTCCATGTGTCAACTACATTGTGTATTTATTGTCAAGATAACCATAAACTTGCTAATTGTAAAAAGTTCGCCGGTCTCGATATGGATAAGTGTCATAATGTTGTCCAAACAAATGGTTTATGCTACAACTGTCTAGGGCCAAATCACTCCGTATATGCATGCCGCCAGTCCACCAGACGGCATATATGTAAAAAGAAGCACCATAGTTTTCTTCATCTCAAAAATGTCTCCAAATCAGCTGGTGATAGTAGCAAAACTGATCAGGTTGCAGAAAGCAGCATTTCTGCTGATACCACTTCAACCCAGAGTAATTTCACTAATATTGGAAGTTGTTTTGCAAATATTATTGGCCACTGCGCTAATTGAAGCAAAATCAAAGAGCGGTACTGCTATAGTATTAAGATCCCTGTTAGACCTGTACCCTAATTGCATATACAAAACAATCACAATCTGTTTCGATTTGAAAAGGATTGCTAATCCATTACAGTTGGAAAAAAGAATCTGCCCAACAACGTAAATAACGCAATGAATGTAGTTGAACTGTCAAAATGAAACAAATTATGCCAAATTGTTTACGAAAATAAGTTACGCAATTATGGTACAAGGGTCTCAGGCTTCCTTTGTAACGGAGTCCGCAGTCCAGCTCTTAGGCCTAAAAAAAATACCAACCAAAGGCTCAATATCAGGTATAGGCGGTGAACATTTTTTTTACAGATGTTCTATGTCACGAAGTCCGTTTGGCTATGAATGTTGTCAAGCGTGCACATGCACATTGTTTTTGTGTGCGTAACCTCGAGAGCGCTCAGTGTCGATCGGGACACGGTCCGGATCAGTAGTGGTTTTTAGTTCGCGCCAAATTATTTCACGGAGTAAGGTCAGCATGGCAACAAAACGAAGAAGAGTTGTCCATAGTGAGGTAATATTTATTTATACGTTTTCAATTAAAATGTTATACAAAGATACTTAATATAGCTATAGAAGTATTTATAAAATGAATGTTTTTTTGTGTTATAAAATGTTTATATTACTTAATTATTTTGATTACATTTTGTTTTAGGGTCGAAACATGATAGCTAGTGTTTATCATTTTCTGCGAGAAGAATATAAATTTACAAAATCATTAATGGAACTCAACTGTGATTTGTCTCATTTACGAGACATTACACGCCGTACAGCTGAAGCTACGGGTGTGAGCCAAAAAACAGTTCAAAGAATATTAAAAGAAGAGAAGGAATTGCCATCCACTTCATCAAAATTCACTTCACCTATGAAGAAAAGGAGAAAGCGAGATAATAAAGTGGATATAGATAATTTTACAGCCGATATGGTTCGCAGTACTGTACAAGATTTCCATATTGTCCATAAAGAAATTCCAACATTAGCTAAGTTAAGAACAGCATTGAATGAAAAAATCGGATTCGAAGGTTGTTTAGAAACTGTTCGCAAGTTACTGTTGAAATTAGGTTACAAGTGGCGCAAAACAGAGAACAACCGTAAAGTCTTGACGGAGCGTCATGATATACAAATGTGGCGTTTAAAATATTTAAAAAAAATAACAGAGTACCGCTCTCAAAGTCGGCCCATTGTCTACACCGATGAGAGCTACGTCCTTTCGACACACGTGCGAAACAACACCTGGGCAAAAAAAAGGAAAGAACTCCGTTTAAAAAAAAATTAGCACAGGCACTCGCTTTATTTTAGTGCACGCGGGAACCAAGGATGGTTTTATTGAAAATGCTTCCTTGGTTTATAAGGCCAACTCAACAGCTGATGATTATCATTCAAATATGAGCTATGATAACTATGTAAAATGGCTAAATGAAAAGTTGCTACCCAATTTACTTCCGTGCTCTGTCATTGTCTTGACAATGCATCTTATCACAACACACGGGCTGAACGACTACCGACGCAATCTACAAAGAAAGCCGATATGCAGCAATGGCTCAGGGATAAGGGTATACAATTAAGAAGTACAAAGCCCAACACGTAATCTACAAGATTGACGATTTTATAAAAAGCAAGGGTTTTGATGTCTTACGCCTTCCCCCTTATCACCCAGAATTAAATGCGATTGAAAATATTTGGGGGATCGTTAAAAATTATGTCGCATCTAAAAATATCGAGCAAAACATGACGAATACGGAAAGACTGATCAATGAAAGTTTGGGCCAAGTTAGCAGTGAAACGTGGCAAAAAACTTGTGCTCATGTTGAAAAAATGGAAAAAGACTACTTGAAATATTTTGATCTCGATTTTGAATTTATAATCAATGTACAAGATGATTCTGACGACAGCAAAACGGAATCGGAAATCGAAAATTTATCTGATAGTGATTGAAAATACTGAATAGTCCTACTTGTTTCGTTTCCATTCTGTAACACCAATGCTTAATTAAATGCCTACATATTCTTAATATTTTTTGTATTTATTGCAACCTTACCTAATTTATTTACAAAATGTATATACTTTTAAAAGCAAAATTTTATTTACATTATTAAATCTCGACTTGAATATATATCAGATTTTTTTGCTAACGTTACCTACTTTTACACACACAAGCGCGCTTGTCGGGATACGTCACTACTACAATCAAAGCCGAACGGACTTCGTGAAATAGAATATCTGTAACCCTATGTGTATATATATATATTTTTTTTTAATTAAAATATTGTCTTAAAAGGTCAATAAGCGAAGATTGGAAAATCCGTCATTTTGAACTAGGTGAAATAAGTTAGGTTAGAACTGTGACCAACCGCGCGCGAGCCGAGTGAGCCTAGCAAGCGGTGCCGCGGCAGCGGGCGGTGAGCGCTACTTCCAAGTTGTCCGCAGAAATGTTTTCACCATTGTCTAATTATCTAGTCTCGCTTGCATGCAGCATGCTTGCTGCATGCATTGTGTATTTATTGCATGTTTGCATATTTATATGCACTTTTTGTAATTATGATGATTCTACTTTTTAATTATTAATATAATGTATATGAAATTTATGCCAAAAAATTATTCTGACTTACAAAATTATGAGTTTTGAATGTATGCTAAATGAGTGTATGCCAAACAATTTTCTGTCATATGACTATTATGTTATCTGTTGTTATGCAAAATAATAATATGCCATAAAAAGTTCTAGCACAAAGGTAGATCCATAATCGCACATCTGCAGCAGGCTCGGACAATGTCTTTGCATATTGTGGTGCAAACAAAGCCATCCTCCTTGAGTAAAAACTGTACCTTTTTGAAGATGCCATATTCATTATAATCCTTCAATTAAACACAGAAAAACAGAAATATCAATTTCAAGCAATTCAAAAGAAACGGAAAGAAGAAATTTAAAATGAATGTTATTGTCACTTGACACTTGCCTTTCTGACAGTCACGGATAGTGGTGCGGCTCGATTTAATTTAAGTCGATATTCGAATAAATAAATTAACTTATTATTTGTTATATGTAAGTAGGTTATAAATGGCGGCAGAGTAGATCTATTCCGTGTAATAAAAATTCAAAATATTGAGACCGAGTCCGGCTTTTAATTGACACAATACAAATGAGCAATAAAAAACAAAACAAAATAGTGTTCTGAGGGTTTTGTTAACTTCGTGTTAATATCATTGTCTAATGCTGCCAGTTGATAACGAGTAATCTTTTGTCATTAGAATCGTCATCGCATCGTCATTAATTTTCAGTTTGATCGTCGAATGTGAGTAGAAAACCACACTCCAAAACGCACTGATGTGCCAATATTGATCGTACGATTGTTATATTTTTGATCATGATGATTCTTTTATTTATTTAGTGTGAAAAAAAAAATGACAGTGTGTTTCAAACGTATGAAGCTGGTGGCAACCTCCTTCTCGTACATATACCTTCGTTACAACTACAATCGAGTTTTCGAATAACATAACCGGGACATTCGAGTCTTGACCGTTAATGCCTGAGTAACATCACTAAAGTCATACTGACAAGCAACCAACAACGACATTCCATTTCAAGTTGATCACTTTACGCTAGAATAATCCACCTTAAAAATAAGATTTAAATCAGGTGTGAACCTGCTACAGCTTTTCACCTGATTTAAATCTTGATAGATAGGGATTGCAATAGTGTCGATTTCACGAGTCGAATTAATTTGACACAATTTTTTCGCCATCTACAAATCTACAAATAGCCGTTTTATTGCTAACTGATGGTCTATAACGTTTACTTTAATGAAGTTATGTACACAAAATGTAAAATCACAGTGCGTATCTACTTAAAAGTGACAAAAAACCAATATCTGAGTAACACGAATGAAATTCTCATAACACGAATGAAGTCTGCAAGATACTAATGATATTGACTTATTATTGATATTTAGTTTATTTTTAATAATGCATAAGAAAGTGTTCATGTTAGTACTATGGTAATTTTTAGGTGAGAAGTGAAAACAAAAATACTTTATATTGAGCTTTTAATCAAATTTGGACATTAGAAAAAATTCAATGTTTTTACATTAAAAACTACACGATTATATAAAAAAAATATTTTTGCGCATAATAAAATATAAATAACAAACTTTTTGGTTACAATGTGTCTGTAGGTATATATTTTCTCATATAAGTATTTCTACCTAACTACTTTTCCTTATTTATTCAGTCATTTTGGATAGGTAATCTTTTATTCATTATCATTTCAGCCGAAAGACGTCCACTGCTGGACATAGGCCTCCCCCAAGCACCGCCACTTCCAGCTGCTAGCCGCATCCAGCGGATTCCTGCAGCCTTCACAAGGTCATCAGTTCATCTTGTGGGAGGCCTTCCACTGGAAGACGTAGCGGTCTACGTCTTCCAGTACGTGGTGGTCTACGTCTTCCAGTACGTGGTCACCACTCCAGAACCTTTCAGCCCCAACGGCGATCCGTTCTGCGAGCAATGTGCCCTGCCATTGCCACTTAAGTTTGGTAATTCTTCGGGCTATGTCGGTTACCTCCTGCGGATCTCTTAATTTCTGATTCGATCACGTAAGGAAACTCCAAGCATAGCCTTCTCGATGAAATTTTGCCTTCAGATAAGGGCCATTATGAGCGACAACGTGGCAGTACCATAGGTCATCACTGACAACATGCACTGGTCAAAGACTTTCGTCTTGAGACAAAATGATATATAGGACGAGAACATATTGCGTAATTTCCCGATCGCTGCCCAGCCGAGTCGGATTCAACAATTGGCCTATTTATCGAAGTTGGACTTACCTAGCTGGACAGTTTGTCTTAGGTAAACATACTCGTCCACAACTTCGAGCGTAGCGTCTCCGATCTTCATGAGAGTGGGTGTTACATGGGCATTTAACATGACCTTTGTTTTGTCCATGTTCATTTTAAGACCCACTCTTTTGGAGGCTCTACTGAGGTCATCGAGCATTGTACTGAGGTGCTCCATGGTGTCAGCCATGATAACTATGTCGTCGGTAAACTGAACGTTAGTGACATACTCGCCATTGATGTTGATACCAAGCCCTTTCCAATCCAGAACCTTGAAGATATCATCCAGTGCAGCGGTGGTTTTTACCAAATTTTACGAAGACGAAAAGCTAAAAACAAGCAAAGAATTAGACCTTTTTCGTAGTCCAGTAATAAACTGTTCATTCGTGTAGAAAGGAATTTCATTAGTGATACTCGAAAAAATGACACTAATGAAGTGACACCAATGAAATTTTCACCGAATCATCTAATTTATTGTGTCGTAGCATATTCTAGACGCCATTAGAAGACCACAAAATATTCCGGTTATTTCTTGCTAATCTACGTCCATGCTAAATAATTCATTGTTCAATGAAAACATTTATTATCACTCCATTAAAAACACGAATGATTCAATTTTCGTAGTAAGCATAGAAATACAATTAAAATGCGATTCTTATAATGAAGCGCGCGTCTGCTATCACCGAAATGTTCACGTGCCACTAAGTCCCTTTGCGCAGCGTAGAAGTGGGAATGGCGGTAACGCACCTGGGATGTTCTTAATTACGGACGTTTAATTAGTTGACACTAATGATTGAAAAAAGTCATCGCAAAATAAAAAACAGAGAATTCGTTTTATATTTATTTAAAACTATTAGCGTAACTTGATTTTATGGTTATTAATGTGTAAACAGAATTTTAAAAAAATACAATTTCCCAGGGTGGTTTTTCTATAATTAAAGTTTTGTTGAAAAATCAGGAAAATTACTAGTGACACAAATGAAAAAATAGATAGTTTTTTTAAATAATTTTCTCGAATATTAAATGTGATAGTTTAATATTTCTAACTGTACAATATTAAGATGTAATGTAGGTAAGCATCGCATTAAATCGAAATTACGCGTATTCCTACAATATTAAAAGAGTTATTTCATAAACCCACTTTTTACGGTTGGTTTGAATTGACCAAATAGCTATTGCAATCCCTAACCAACCCCTATCAAGCTATCACTGTTAAAAAGTACAACGTAGTATTGTTAGTAAATCGATGTAAATATAAAAAATCGAATTACACATTACCATTTTCAGCAAGATCACAACTATTAGCAGCTTCATTCTTGACGTTACGGTACAATGAATTCTGTACATCAATACTATTGATTAATTAAGGGTGGGTCAACGAAGCGGTATATTTAAATACTATTGATTGATTAAGGGTGGGTCAACGAAGCGGCATATTTATTTGATAAAAATAAAATCAACTTTTCTCTGTATTTATCAATCTTATATGATAATTTGGATAATTCCACTTTACCCTCCAGGCCGTCGTAACAATGGGACAAAGTGGAATGTTCAACATTTTCATGTCTCAGCTGTCTCCACCAAATTACACCCGCATATACTCTGAGTTCGCTTTTTCCCACTAAGGAACACTTTAAATAATAATAAAATTAAAATACGTTAACGTCAAGTATAGATTTACAGCAAATCAATTATTTTAAATAGAATACAAATTAAATTCTATATTATCATCTTACTACGCTACTTTGAACTAACTGATTTGCAAATAATTAAATAGTTAGGACAAGATCTTAGTGCCCCTTCTTGAAAATCCACCTGTATAGTTAGTTACCTGGCACATCTGTTCAATACATTGATGTGAACCTAAATAAAAGCAATACAATAAAAACCACTTTTCGAACGTGTTTTCAAGGGCTGAAAAAAACATTTTTTGTGTGTGTCGACAAATATGACAAAATTTATATAACGCTTGTAGAATTATCTGTGTAAAATATTAAACATTGTTTTTTATTAAAGTATTTTATATTGCATAATTAACGTAAATATTGTTTAAATATTCATATTGTAAATTTTGCTAGTTTTACCCGACTACCTCATAAGGAGGGGTAATGTTTTTCGAAAGTAAGTATGTATGTATGTACCTATGTCCATTTCTTTGGCACGGTCTGTAGCCTAAACGATTTGATGGATTTAATATACATGAATATAATAAAAAAATGAATTGATTCGTTACTAGCTTTTATTTCATACCAATATTGTTGTAATTTTTTTTTAAACCTACTATCTTTTTTTTCCACAATTAAGACGAATCTGACGACACCTCATAAGTTAATAAAACTAAAAGCCTTGAAATAAAGCAAATTATTATTATATAGCAATTATTTATTATAGAATTTTGATATCGCAGGCCCCCAAATAAAAGTTTCACTATATTTCAGGTTATTGGTTTGTGGGCCTGCGATATCAAAATTCTGTAGATTATAATGCTTGTTTTTCTCTTTTCAGTTATGTGTTTATGCAATCGGGTTCTTGTATTTTTTTAATAATTTTAATTTTTTTGTTACTTAAATTGTTCAGATCCATTCGCGAAAAGTCGACATGCCACGTATTGTCAACTAAAAGAAGGCACAAATTAAAACTTTTAACAAACAACAAAAACGAGACAAAAGAGCTGATCTAGAATTCCTATTTAAAAAATAACCCACGCGAGCACAATTTTCATTCACCGGTAGAATAACCCTTAAATGATCACGTTCCGAGTATGTCATAATATTATTCATGAAGGCAGATTATAACATCTCTCAGATTTTGTTTGACGCTGTAAATCTATAATCAATGTGTATAATAAAATAATAACGAAGTCAAAACTGTACATTAATATTTTTGACAAAAAATAATTGCTACGAGGTGTGAGACAAAGTCCGATGCCGAAAATATAGTCTATAGAATTTTTGTTCGTTTGTCTAGATGTTGAACGGGTTTGGACGAAATTTGGCACACCAATAGATTATACCCGGGATTAACACATAGCGTGGGTACTGTTAATCCCGGTAGTACGTTCCCGTGGGATATTCTCCGACATTCATGCGGGCAAAGCCGCGGGCAAAAGGTAGTGATGTAATAAATATAGAGTAAACATTGACAGTTAGCAGTTGGATGCGTTCAAATATGTAACAGGAAATGAGGAAATGAAAGGTTACTGACACCAAATTAACTTGTATCACATGAAAACTTAAAGTAATTATGTTATCAAACGTGTCAATTAGATTGCTAAAGTACGATGAAAATTATTGTAATGTTCTTGAAAATAGATATGAATGTAATATAAATTCCGAGGCGCTGAACCTTTCGTACAAGAAGACTTCACAATGTTTTTTAAGGTAAGAATCCTAACTAATATTATAAATATGCGAAAGTGCGTTTATTTGTTTATTACGCTTTCACGCTAAAACGGCTGAACGGATTTGGATGCAATGGGTAGACCACAACCTGGGTTAGGACTTAGGATTTTTTGATCCCAAAAGTACGTTCTCTCTACTGAGCCTTTTCCAACTATGTTAGGGTCGGCTTGCAGCTGAATAACAATATTTTACGTGGAGCAACTACCTATATGAGCTCCAAAACCCAGTGACTCGGTAACACAATAACCTTTGGTAAGAGTGGTTGTCAGAATTTGGATCTGCGAATGACAACCGACTTAACGTGCTTTCCGAGGCAAGGAGGGGTTTCGGTTTTAAATCTATGCTTAATATACTAATCTATATATATATAAAAGGAGATACTGACTCACTGATTGACATATCAACGCAGAGCCGAAACTACTAGGACTAGGAACGCGAAATTTTGCACACAGCTTCCTTTTATAATATAGAGGAGCACTAAGAAGGGGTTTTTGAAAATTCCACGTTTAAGGGGGCGGAAAGGTGGGATTACGTTTGTATGAAAAATCTTATTCCTTGCGTTAATAGACTTGAAACTTGGCACGAATACTTATCTAAATAAACATAAAGTTTGTATTTTCTGTGTAAGTTTATATGAAAGAATTTTTACGCGAGGTCCGATTAATTTTTGGGTGGGAAATTATCAAATAATTTCTTCCGCTCTGGGTGAAGCGGGAGGGCGTGTCAGACTCTTACTGACTAAAACCCACCAGTGTTGCTTCAGTTGCCAGTATGTCGCCGGGGGCCACGGTACCTAAACCTTTCTGACACGGTACCTAAACCCGCAACCTCGTCAGGCATCGGCCCTAGTGGACCCCTTCAGTTGCGTTGGCATCTCTTTGAGCCGCGCGTGGAACACAACGCGCCCTCGACCCGGGCCTGGTCCTTATCAGACGGCGAGCTACCTATTACTCACCGTCCGCAAGCCCACGCCTACGGTGGCTCGGAATCAGCCTGCGATTCCCGACGCCCAGGGCGTCTCCTGTGGCGGTTAGGGGCGTGAGGGCACAAAATTTTGCTCTCCCTCACGCGTTCTACGTCCTCCTACGCGAGCATTACTGCTTCGCAGAAGGAGGTATGCCATGCCCTCTCGCTCCGTACATAGCCTGGACAAGGACCGGTCGCGAGAGATCACCGCCACCAATCGCCTCCACGAGGACACAGCGATGCCCCGCTCAAGCCGGGCCGATCTCCACCGTATGCTGCACCGTGTCTTCCGGGCGATCCACACAATAGTGTCACTATTGTATGGATCGGACGTTTCCTCCCACCTTATCCGGAACAGAAACCTCCCAAAATAACCGTGTCCGGTGAGGACCTACGTCAGGTGGAAGGTGAGGACGCCGTAGCGCCTCTCTAGCCACCCCTCAAAGACAAAACTTATCGCCGCAATTGTGACGTGCCCAGCACTGGGTTGCGAAAATCGCACTCTCTATGACGCCATGAGATCCCGCCGGAGCTCTGTCCACTATGCTGTGATTTCTCACGGCAGCGGAGTTACGCCCCGGCGTTTCGCCTCCTCGCGCCACTCCCGAATGTGCGCGAGGACTTTTGCCTCCAGATCCCATGGCAGTAATCCGGCAAAGAGGCTCGCCGTCTCACAGGAGACCATGCGGTATCCTTGGGCCACGGAAATAACCCCTGACGGGATGAAAAGGGTAAAAATATTTTATTTGCATCGCAACGACATCTATTTTTTTGGAATTTTCTGTAAGGAATTATTTTAACGTCAACTATCTTTGTTCCTTATCATTGTATCTACGTATAGCTACATAGTAGTAGTAGTACTTTTACCAGTACGAATTGAAATTTTGTCCACAGTGGTGATGTACACAGTGATCGTGCCAAAACGAGGTCTACACATCTTTTTAGGGTTTACATATTTTTGGGGCTGACGGTACCAATCTAAACTAATGATATTAAGAGAAAAGATTTGATTTTTTGTATGTTTGTTTGTAGTGGTATAACTTAAAAACTACTTAATCAATTTTTAATTCTTCCACCTATAGAAAGCTACATTATCAGCGAACGAAGTCGCGGGCAGAAGCTAGTATGAGAAAAGATTGTATTTTTTTTATGTTTGTTTATTTGTAATGAATGAATTCAGAAATTACTGGACTGATTTAAAAAAATCTTTCTCCAGGGGTATGATTATCACTGAGTAAGGACTTAGAGCTTAGAAAGGGCATAGGCTATAATTTATAAAGCTAGTTAGGTATAAGGAAAATTCGAATGATTCCAGGTCAACTACGTCAGCACCCTTCTCTTCGTTTGCATGATCGGCTCGATTCATTCGGCTTCGTTCAGAATGAAGCGAGACGGAGATGGAGAGGAAACTACGCCAGCAACTGTTGATATAACAACTACGGCGGCATCCACTGAAGCAGGCAGTTCATCAACCAACTCTCCATTGGACTACAGTTCCATTTTGGATAATTGGGGACAATTCATTCCAGTTAGCCACTCTAATAATTGGATACATAGCGCTACTACCTGGATGACGGACCGTGTTCACGGTGTACCTAACTGGTTTGGTTCCTAAAAAATGATTTAATAATATTATGCACTTTCTGTTAGTGTAACATAATAATAAAAATGAAATAAAATATAAACAAGTATGTGTTTTATTTTTTTTATTTTTTTATCATACTTGTTGTGGTTTTGGTAATTTTTCAGGTTTTATATTCCACAAAGAAGTATAATTTGCCAGTCGTTTCACTGCTAAAATACCTACTGGTTTTCAGACAACTATTTTTCTCAATGAAACATGGCAGTTCCTAGACAGTTAATAATAGCATTGCTCGGTGTAGCAGTAGCGGTGAGATTTCATTAAAACAAAGTGATGGTTGTGTTGATTTTTTTACATAAATAGTTATGTTGGTGGCGTTTTTTGAGAAATTGAAACAAATAAAAATATGATGCTTAACGAGCAAAGTTGCATGTATTCGCCATCTTTAACAAAATACAAAGCTCAAGGAGAAAGATGCGGGGGGACGAACGATGGCCATGACCCTCTGGGACGCGTTCAACCGGCGGGCTGGCCGCCGCCTCAATGAACGCAACCACACTGGTGCCCCCTAAAGTGCTATGGACCGCACGACCCCCGCGTAGAGCCTCCGGCAGGAGACGTTTGGGCCCTTAGATTGGGCAGGAGCCGCTTCAAGGCAGCCTCGACCCGCTCCAGTCTGCGGGTTCTCCTTAGAAAAAAGTTCAAAAAAATACGTAGGTACTGTTCGCGTGTAACACTCTCGTCACTATGAAACTCCATTGTAGGAACCGCCAATATTTTTTTTTGTTTACTATTAAAAAACATAGGTATATACCCTACGTATGTGAGATTTGGGTAGAAATAATAGATAAACATACTTTTCTGGTGGCAAATCCTAGTCATCATTCAAATTATTTTCAACCTCAATGGTACGTACCACCGCACACTGGTCCCGAATGATAAAAAAGTGGACATTAAGAAATTTTTGACAGAAGGTCAACGGATTCGGCTGATTTTTTTTTTGTAGACAGCTGATGCAATTACAAATCACTTTTATAGATTGAGTTTTTGCCAAATAAGCCGTATTTTCAGAGAAAAAAAATATTGAAATATTTTTTGTATGAAAGAAATCCTAATTTTGTCTTTATCTTCCAAGATTCAAACGTATTCAAAATAAAACTTAGCGCAGCTTGTAGAGGTGCTAATTGCTCACCACTTTGTCATAGACACTCTTCTGCGATTTTGTGCTCCTTTTGAGTTACAGGCACTTTAAATATTTTTTGTATGAAAAAATCCTAATTTTCTCTTTATCTTCCAAGATTCAAACGTATTCAAAATAAAACTTAGCGCAGCTTGTAGAAGAGCTAATTGCTCACCACTTTGTCATAGACACTCTACTGCGATTTTGTGCTCCTTTTGAGTTACATGCACTTTAAATATTTTTTGTATGAAAAATCCTAATTTTGTCTTTATCTTCCAAGATTCAAACGTATTCAAAATAAAACTTAAAGCAGCTTGTAGAGATGCTAATTGCTCACTACTTTGTCATAGACACTCTTCTGCGATTTTGTGCTCCTTTTGAGTTACAGGCACTTTAAATATTTTTTGTATAAAAAAATTCTAATTTTGTCTTTATCTTCCAAGATTCAAACGTATTCAAAATAAAACTTAGCGCAGCTTGTAGAGTAACTCTTACAAATATATGAAATTATCAGTATCAAATAAACAAACAAGGAAATCTCAAAACGTGTTCAGACATGTTTATGTACAGGTAAGTTATTGTGTGACTCGTATGTAATTTTTTTTTTGTATAGAGTCATTGCTTAATTACCCTATAAGTGACGATTTCGGCTCTATTTGGTCATCTAGTCGAACGCGTCGAAAACGCTGAATGATGAATAGGTATATAAATTGCAATTAAAAATTCCCTTTGTAGTTTTGCGGTATTTATGTAGGAGCACATCTTAGTATGTTTTATTTTCTCGTGACTCATCCAAATTGCAAGAATATTTGGCTCATTATCTAACTACCCCATTAAGTAATGAGGTAGTTAGGTAATGAGCCATTATCTAACTACCCCATTAAGTAACGGGATAGTTGGGTAATGAGTCATATATCAATAGTATAAGGGCAAGCGGAACCCGTTTTTGTTCATTACGCGTCTTGTGCTCGTAAAAACAACACAATTTTTTATCAACTATCACCACATTGTAACTTTTATTTATTTGCCTGTAACATTTTTGTATCAAAATGACTACATTTGTGACTAATTTAGACATTTTTTCTTTTTTGAGTAATAGTGGGTGCCTTAAAAATAGTGATTTACTGTGTCAAACCATTATAAATCGTATTTCAAGTGAAATTCCAAACGAAGAGCTCAGTATTATCAAAAAGTTTTGCCAAAATTATACGTCAAACCTAGCTAGAAGATGGGACAATTCAGGTAGAAACGAAAGATTTGGTGTTAAAAACAAGGAGTGGTTGGAGTCTAAAATTTTGTGGCCAACTTTAACTTCTGTGAATTTTCCCATGTTGTTTGATCCAGAATATACCATAGAGGACATTTCAGTAGACGTAGAAGAGCATAATTTATCGTACGAAGAGGAAGCGGGTGCATCTACATCAGAAGCTACCACAAATACTCCCAGAACTAGAAATAAACGACCATTTGAAGATTTAACAAATAAGCAGAAGAAAAGACGTTCTTTGTCTCTTTTGGAGCATTCCGAAGAAGAGCTGTTCTATGCTCTTATTGCTAAACTTAATGAAAACGGGCGCACTGTTTGTTCTAAAGTTATTAAGTGCCTCTCAAATAAGCCAAAAAAGGTGCAAGAAGTAAGTGACTTTTTATATAAAGCTTCTGATAAATCGATTTCCGAGGAAGACACCTTAGCTCTTGCCACAGCATTGAGTTTATCAAAATGGCAATATCTAACTTTGAGGTCCATTTTAAGTACAAATGGCACAGCGGCTTTTCCATCTTACCAGAAGTTACTGTTGAAGAAGAAAGAATGCTATCCAGCAAAAGAAGATATTGTGATATCGGAGTCAGGAGCTAAAATTAAGTTACAGGCAGTTCTAGATTTAACTGCCGAGAAGATTTTGAAAGTGACTGGTTCAAATATTAATGGTGGTGTTTTGAAGCTAGTTAGTAAATGGGGCTGTGACGGAGCTTCTTCACAAAGTTGTTACAAACAAAAACCAACTGGTGACATATTTTCAGAATCTTCTGTATTTATGGTTAGTTTTGTGCCACTTCGCCTTATGAGTGACAACGATGTGATAGTATGGGAAAATCCGCGCCCTACTTCAACAAACTATTGCAGACCAATTATGTTCGAATTCAAACAAGAAACAAAAGAATATATTCAGCAAGTAGAAGCAACATTACAAGAAGAAATTCAGAACCTTCTACCAACAAAGTTATTTGATGGCGAATTTGAAGTATTTCATGAATTGCATATGACGATGATCGACGGCAAAGTATGCACGGCACTTTCACAGACACAGTCTGCAGCCAATTGCAACATTTGCTTAACAAATCCGAAAGATATGAACAACTTGAACCTCGTTTTTAACAAACCAGAAAACCATGATATGTACAAATATGGTTTATCTTCACTTCACATGTGGTTGCGATGCATGGAATGTATTTTGCACATATCTTACAACTTAGATTTCAAAAAATGGGCGGCTCGGGGTGAGGACAAACTGCTCCGAAAATCAAGAAAAGAGTTAACGCAGCATGAGTTTTTTGTTGTAACTGGCTTAATGATTGATATCGTCAAACAAGGCTTTGGGACAACAAACGATGGCAATACAGCTCGACGGTTTTTCAATGATTACGAAAGGTCAGCTGAGATAACAGGAGTTAATGCTAATTTGATTAAGAGATTTGCTGTAATTTTGCAGGCAATATCTTCTGGGAGAAATGTAGATATTGAAAAATTTAGAATTTATTGCAGAGAAACAGCAGAACTTTATGTCAGCGAGTACTCGTGGTATTACATGCCTTCGAGTGTACATAAACTTTTAGTGCATGGTGCAGATATTTGCCAGCATTTTTCTTTTATTCCAATTGGTATGATGTCCGAAGAAGCCTCAGAAGCAAGAAACAAAGATTTTCGTTCAATCAGAGAAAAGCATACTAGAAAGATAGGCAGAATGCAAACAAATGAAGATATTTTACACCAGTTACTTATCAGCTCCGATCCGTACATTACGAACATAAGACCGAAGTTCACCAAAATTCAAAAGCAGCAGAGGTTTGAAGAAGCCGAAAATCTTCTAAAGGATGACGTTTCACCCAATGAACTCGATTTAGAAGATGCTGATGAGGAAGAAGTATACGTCGACATTGAGAATAATCCCCCACAAGATCCGCTAGCATAATTCACATTGTAACATACGCACGTTCATGTTAGTTTATTTAAGTTTGTAAGTTTGTAATCTAGTTTATTTAAGTTATTAAGTTTATAGGTACTGAGAAAAAATGCGCTTAAAATTAATTTATGTTCTAGTTTATTTAAATTTGTAAAATAATAGTTTACTTTTGTTATTAAGTTTACAGGTACTGAAAAAAAATGCGCTTTGTTTTATTTTTTGTGTTTGTTTTATTTATTTATTTATTCATATTATGTTGACGACAGCCCTAGCAAAGTATTACATTTGTAAACAAAGACTACCCACTGTTGGGGTAGTCAAATAAAAAGTTGTATTTTACATTTCATATGACTTATTAGGAAAAAATATTTAAAGTGCATGTAACTCAAAAGGAGCACAAAATCGCAGTTGAGTGTCTATGACAAAGTAGTGAGAAATTAGCATCTCTACAAGCTGCTTTAAGTTTTATTTTGAATACGTTTGAATCTTGGAAGATAAAGACAAAATTAGGATTTCTTTCATACAAAAAATATTTGAATATTTTTTTTCTCTGAAAATACGGCTTTTTTGGCAAAAACTCAATGTACAAAAGTGATTTGTAATTGCATCAGCTGTCTACAAAAAAAAAATAAGCTGAATCGGTTGACCTTTTGTCAAAAATTTCTTAATGTCCCCTTTTTTATCATTTGGGACCAGTGTGCACCGATCGAACCATCAAAAAACTCGATCTCTCTATTACTGTCTTTTTCTGGGAACTGATACCTAAAACAAACGAGTTTTTGGAACAGTCTTTTATGAATCTTTATTAATTTTGATATCTCACTCGACTAGTTGTCAAAAGGTACAACAAACCCAAGAGACAGGGCGAGAGAGAGGGAGAACGCAATACTTTTGCATTTCTAATTTCAATAGGGAAGTGCGGACAATACTCACGTAATTCAAAATAAATGACATGTAATTTATCGATATCTATGTAGCCCTTTAAGGTTTAACTAGCATAATTAATTTATTATAGACCTACATATAGATATATATAATTATATACTTTCGAACGAAAACAATACTCGATCGCAGCGGTTAAATCAACCATCTGTTTATTTTGCATGTACTGTATGTACGCCTATGCAATAACGCCTATCAATAAAAATAAAGTTTACTCCTGTCAAAAAACAATAATAAATTTGTAGCTCCTGTGTACTTCATAATGTGGAGTAAAGCTTAGAATAAGAATTAGTTACCTATTTAATGTCAGTTTTTAAAATATATATTATTAATATAATTTAGATATTTACATAGCGAGGGGCGATCAGTTCAGTGAAACAAATAGATGTCTCAAGCTCGTTTTACACGAGACGGAAGACAGCGTGTTTCGCGGATTAAGAATGTAGTAGGCGCCAAATACTTTTTATTCTGTTATCTTTTAGAATAGAAATTATTTAAAAAAATCACTAGGGTCAGCTCTAGGTCATATAAGAGTGTTATTATTTTTCTTATTTATAGTTCAGTAATATGAACCAAAATAGAATGAAAACCATGCACAATGAAGGCTTCCGTAGTTGGGATGAATTGATCCCAAGAATAACCTTAACTTTGTAGTTGGAAAACATGTTCTCCCATGCGGAGTATATGGGAGAACATGTTTTTGCAACCGCAAATGTAAGTTGGTCGAATATTGGTCGTTAATTTGTAAAGTCTTCTTAGCTGTGATAGTTTTCCTTTTAATTTCGTTATATATACTACTGCTGTGAATTTTTTCACACACCCAAAACCAACCAATTAGCTAGCAGGGGGGGACACTTGACTCTAACAAAAATTAGCACTTTAAAGCTTAATATTTCGAAAACGAATCAATGAATCCAAAAATAGTTTCAACAACAAATATTTTTGAATGACCTTTCCAACGACACCCCACACTATGGGATAGATGAGGGAAAAAACATCATCCCCACTTTACGGGTAGGGGAAGTACCTTAATTTTTTTTTTCAAGATTTTTTTTACCACTTTGTCGGCGTGATTAATATGAATATCCATACCAAATTACAGCTTTCTAGAGTTAAGCTGCGGACAGACAAACAGACAGACAGACAGATGGACATAACGAAACTATAAGGGTTCCTTGTTTACTACGGAATCCTAAAAAGTTGCAAATTAGAGGTAACTTTGTGATGCTTTTCTATCGAGAAAATTTTATACTACTATGCTTATCGTCAGGGCCGATCGAATCGAATCAAAGATTGAAGATTTTGCTTTAAGACCGCAACATAAGCACCAAGATTTTTTTTTGGAAATTCATCCGTGGAGGTTAGATAGGCGATGAAAATTTGTATGGAAGTTTGTAATTTTTGCAGATGGGAAATTCCGTCGTGCTTGTTAAGTTTAAATAACAACATACGGAATTTTAAACCAGTGACTTTCTATGGTCTTTAGTCACTGCAACAGTGTCAACCACGTCTTGAAGCAGAGGACAAATTAAATCTGGCGACCTGCGCCTTACCACGCCGGATGACGTTGCATATTGGCCTATATACCTTGCTTTCCTAAGATAGGGCAAGCGTGGATCCACCGTTGTGGGCACTCTGGGTATGCCCACAACCCTAATTAAGGTCGATAGACTGCTCTTCACATAAATTGTGTGCAAGCATATAACCTTACTACCAAAGGAGACTGGGCAAAAGTGGTCTTTAGACTTCTAGCAATATAGTTTTGATATTTAATTTATCGATCGAGAGCGACTCCTAATCCACCGTAACCACAACCTTTTTGGAGGGTCAGATCCGCTCCTAAGATAGGGCGCAGAACACATCCTAAATGGCACTTCAAAGGTAATCTTTAGTAACCTCTAAGAAGTTTGGTTTTAAGCTCTTCTTTATCCGCCATCCATATTGTCAACACCTGCAGCCCAAAGATATATTCCTTCGCCCACTGGTACCAGAAGTGTTGGCGTAGTTGTTCCACCTTCTAGTACCGCTGGAGACGACTAACAGGAACATCGCGTAGACCATCATCGGCTGGCGCAGTCAGCGGTCGGCCAATATGGAACTGGCCGGTAGTGACCGAGGAAAGTACTTAGTACTCCTTAGTAATCTTAGTATTTAGTACGGGGAAGTGACTTTAGTAGTACGTCTTCTGTCTGAGCTGAGAGAAACATGAGATGCGCGTATCACATGACGAAGAAGGTCGACTTGACTCCTGCTCCCACAGATAACTAAAATGCGGAGAATAAGTGGAATAAAACGGAACTTAATATTTTGACTAGATGAAAATTGACAGAAGCCCAGCATGATTCGCGTAAATGAAAATGCAATGCTTGCAGAGCAGCGCACCGCGGAAAAACTCAATGTGTCCATGACGAACACGTTGTTGCATACATTGTTGTTATATTTTCGATGTGTTCAGAGAATAATATAACTACAATCGGGTGTTTTTTACTGAAATTAATTTGTTGCGCAATATTTGTAGTCATCTAAAAATAAACTAATTTATTTATTTAGTCAATGTAAACACACCGCTCGGTTTTTCCTAAATGGAGTCATACATATAGTGTAACGTAAGTGACGAAAATAAAATATTACTTTTGTATTATTTTCTAATTTTTTTTCCTGGTGTTTGGCTAGCAGTGATCTAAAAAAAGGCACTTCGAGATCTCTCTGGTATCAATATAAGTGGATAGCGTGCGTTTCTTTCTATGTACAGTACCGACCAAAAGTCCATAGGCAATCGCACAAAGCAATAGACTGACGCTTCGGTTTGACTTACGACCTTCTTCTATAAGATGTTACAATACTATAGATACACACACACTCACTTTGTCTGCAACTCATAGTAGTTCATAATTTCAATCAATATAGAATACGGCGTGCTAGCTCAGTGGATAACGTGCTTTGGTATGTGCGATTAAGGCGAGCCGAGCGAGGGTTCAAATCCCATCTGTGGTTTTCTTGTAATGTTTAATAATTACATTCATAGTTTTTGTTATTTTTTAATAATTATTATTCAGTTTTTGTTATTTTTTAATAATGACTAGTTCAATAATCATTCGTTTTTTGTTTCGGTCGTCTTGTTCACATAAATATTAAGGTTTAGCAGGTAGACCACAGAAAACTAAGTAAATCATTTCGATTTCTGTGGGGTAGACAGACGCAGTTCGTTACGCGTATTCGCGATTGCTACGGTCTGTTCCCAGCCAATCTCAAAACTTTGTTGGTTCGTGGTTATTGTTGGTGACGAGTATTTAATTAAGTATTAGCGGTGTTGTGGTTATTGTTTTCAAAATGCAGTCAAATATAAATATTGAAGGGAGATCAAATATTATTGCGCTGCGTAAAAGTGAATGTAATTTAGACAAATATCTAATGAGACCGGACTAAGTGTGAGTGTTATCATTGAAATATTTCATATTTTACTAAACATAAATCTTAATCAAAGGTATTGTTGATAGAACAGAGGTATTGTTGAGACAGAAGATGCCTTTAAAATTTTAAATTAATTATGAGGTTTAATTCGATTAGTGAATGATAAATAATTATTATGTGTAATAAATACAATGTTATTCTTTGTTCTAGAGAAATACTGTGACTGTTAAGAGGAATGAGGAAGAGGCTTATTATCGAGCAGTAGCGACGTCAAATGATGGAGGAATATGAAACAAATGGTTTCATACCAACGAGATATTTTGCTGAATTATTAAACACGTCATTATGAACCGTTCGCTGTGCACTCTGAAGACTTGTATCACTGAAGACCAGCTAGGAAGCCGTTTTCGACAGAAAGGCATAAACAAGAACGTTTAAGTTTCGCACGATAATATTAAGACTTCAAGTGGGACACTGCTATATTTTAACCTTAAAATATTTACCGGACCAACTTAATAAACAACAGATTCGTTATTGCATGAATTTGTGGTAACGATTTTTTAAGCAAGTTACAATATGTTGTTTGTCGTATTTCTCGCAAATAGACCGAAAATGTTTAAGATTATTTTAGTAATATTATTATTTTAGGATTACAATTTGAGGTTAAGTTTCAATCTTCTTTTCGTAAAGAAAATGAATACTTAAGCTATAGCCTCAATACCAACCAATATTTACTAAAGCCAAATAAAATGTAAAATAAATAATGTAAACAAACTGCCCATACTTTACGTTAAAATCACCTATTTTGTAAGTAGTTTTTTTTTTACATTTTGATTACTTCTTACTATTACTTCGACCATGATCAAAGCTAACTAATAATAAGCTAGCTAATATTTATGGTGAAAAAATCAATTTAAAATTTGAAACATTTCATAATACAAATATGTCAAAATAATATAAATTACTTCTAAGTTTTTTGACATCTATTTCACATCTTATTGAGCTGACGTAATGACAAATAATTGTAGCAATATATTATCTATAAGTAAAATAAATATAACGAATACAATTTTTTAATTTTGCTATCACATATTACGCATTTTTAATTCTAAAACCTTTATTGCAATAACAGCATTAATAAAAAAGGCAGCAATAGTTAAGATATAATATTATTGCAAACAAAAATATTAATATTTGCAAAAACTGCACTGTGCTTGACGAGGTTGGAACCTAAGCCAGTTTGCATCTCAGACCAATGCTTAACGCGTTATGCTATCTGCACACGTAAGTTTGGTTTGAATTTTAGCATTGCCATAAACTGGCCAAGGTCAAGCGCATGATGCGTGTTGTCTAACAAAAGCGACGGAAATATATATTTGTTTCGGTAGTGAGGCGCAAGTACGCGACGATACGACAGTGTGTAAAGCGCAATACTGCGTTCTCTGTGGTGTGTGTGCCGTGTTGTTTACACATACAGATATACGGACTATACCGCGTGTTCACAGCAATATGATTCTTAACGTGCTTATGCACTTTTGAACGCTTACTGTACGTATATGTTATCGTAGATTATCATTTATCACAATACAGCGATAATCAACGATCAAGAAACTAATATCCTATCCTATCCTACACTATTAAACGAGCAATATTTGTAATATATACTTGTAATCACGTTCTCGAAAACGGCTCTAACGATTTCGATGAAAGTTGCAATATATGGGTTTATGCGGGACGAGAATCGATCTAACTAGGTCTCATATCTGGAAAAAATAATTTTCTCCGTATTTTCACCCGAGCAGAGCTCGGTCGTCCAAAGCTTAGAACAAGAAAATGAATATTGACATGAGAATAATAACATTAGAATAATGACATGGCAACATGGAATTAGTAAGTACCTACTATCATGGCAGCATGGAATTAGTATGAACTATCCTATACTATTAAATGAGCATTCTCTATTTTCACCAGAGCAGAGCTCGGTCGCCCAGATACTACTTAATAATAACTCTAAAGTTATCTGCACGACCTGTATGCTTTACATACTAAAACAGACACAATGAGATCGACCATCGAGTCGAAAAATCCTCAAATATGCTGGAGAAGCTACTGGTCCATGATGACGCTAATGAAAACCTTCATATCTTAATAAAGTGTAAGCTCGTCGACGTGTGTATCCTGCCCATCCTGACATCTCTCAATTAATCGATTTATTAACAGGTATTATTACTTTCTGATTGAACTAAGACCCAAGCTAAAACCCACATGCACAGGGAAACCTACAAAATGTAGTATTTTTATGAGTAAATTTAAAAATAGACTCCGTTAAATAAATTCTTTAACATTTTATGCCTGCAATCTAGATCTATTTTATGAATCTTGAAAGACAGGTTTAAGCGTAGATTAGAAATGAGGCCAAAATAATAAATTCATTAGATATTATGCTCGTGTCGTGGCCCACAAATTATACGCACGCATTTATTAAAAATAAATATGTCTTGTGTAAAAAAAACAATGTTTTAATTTGATGAACCAGTTTTGTATTTACGGAATAAATAAATATATTTTTAATAAATGCGTGCGGTATGTCACGACGCCCTTACAATTACATAATTTTACGATTTGTATAAATACAAGCAAATTGTAGAATTTTTGTATACTTATGAACCTATTTATGTAAGTTTGTAAAACTACAAACAAACTTATGTAGGATTGAGAGCGTGACTTCTTTTTGTAACATGCTTGAGATGTTCTATAAGCAAACCGTCAAAAAAGATATTGTCATAGGAGATAAAATGGGGAAAAAATATTTCTACTACCAAGGTACTAAACCCTCGGTGGGCGAGGCCAACTCGCTCTTTGCCGGAATCATTAAAAAAAATATTGAAAACCGGTACGTTAAAATCGTAGAGCCGTAAAATAACGGAGAATTCCCAAACTATGTATTTTGGACATATATTTAAAGCCGTTCTTATATCTCGCATCAGTTAATGTTGAGAGGACAAGCAAAAACATCGAAAAATGGCAGTAACTAAGGTGAGTCAAAATATATAAACATTTAATTTTTAATATTTTATTTACTATAATTATTCAATATACACAAAATAACTTTTAGATGCTTATTTTTTTTTAAATTAACTACAACATTTACTTTTATATAATTAATAAAAAATCTAAACTGTTCCATTAAATATCTACATTTACGACAATACGTTGTAGTCATTGGGGTAATGCAAATTAAATAACATCGACCTACAACTAGGGTTGCCAAGCCCAAAAATAGAACAGCCGGACGCAGATTCATATTTAGCCGAACATTTTGCCCTGAAGGCCTGAAACACTAGTGTTGAAAACAAAAAAAAAACTACATTTATTTGTGTATTTATTAGTATTATTCAACCGAGACTTACCCACTCTACTCTTAATTATAATATGTTATTATGAATTACATTTTTTTTCTTACTTTTGCGAGTCAAAGCTCCGGGGCCCGCAAACAAGTGCGACGCGACACCGGTAATTGTTCTACCGTGAAGTTTTCTTAAAAAATGTTTTATTAGAATCGCGTCGCGCTTGTTGGCGGAGCCTTTATGCGTGTCCGCGTGAGTCGCTCGCGCGCTTTCGTTCAGAATCTTTTGGTGGGCCGGAGTTGACAAAAGCCAGACAGGCCCGACTTGTTTATATTTGGCCACCGCACCGCCAGATGTCCGGCTTTTTACAATCGTGTACCTACAACCCTATAGGTGTTTTAAAAATATCACTTGTAGAATTCACAAATCAATTAATGTGTATGACCTAGATACTCCTAGGTTTTCCTAAAACAGCACTGTCAAGTACAACGATTTAGTGAACACTGATTTTGCTAACAATCTTGTTTTCTTTCCAGTTCACATTATTTGCAGTAATCCTGGTTGTTTTAGTGTCGGCTGTTACTGCACAGTACGGCGTTGTTTATGGTGGACCTGGTTATGGTGGACCTGGTTTTGGTGGACCCGGCTATGGCAGCTTCGGATTGGGAGGAGGCAATTACCGACCAGTTGGATTCGGAGGATACCGTCCTGGATATGGCGGCTATGGACCCGGCTACGGAGTAGGATATGGCCAGGGCGTTGGTTTTTTCTTAAGACGCTAAACTTACACAATGGACAACAATAACGAGAATAGAATTTTGTTATAAGTATTTACATTTACAACCTAATTTATTAAAAAATTGTTTTAGAAATTTTCTGGATTTTTCTGATTTACTTACATCCTTCCATAATATTTTTATTTGCAGTGAACAAAACAGGTGCACGTCGATGAGTTATGGCTCAAAGATCTAGTGTAGACACTATCCATAAATAATGTAACCTCAAAGATAATCTAGATGAAGCAATATCAGAAATTTTTAGTTCATTAGATATAACTAATTATTGTATATTGGCTTCGGATTGGTCATTTGATTGAAAGTTGCGCGTGCGTTACTCAGAAATTGAGACATAAGCTGAACGAAGATGCTGCCATAATACAAAGCTACCTTAGAGCCTCTGATCAAGGAATTATCATTTATTACAATGTCATTTTTTGGTGGTTCTGGTTTTATACTATTCGTCTCTAATTGCGGTGCAGCTTTTTCTGCGACAGCAAGAGTAGATGGAATAGATTGCATGGAATTCATATATTCTCTCACTGGCTCAGCTTGTGATACATCAGTAAAACGGCCAGAAGGTGGTGGTATAACCATATTTGAAGATATAGGAGGAAGACCTCCTTCCATACGTACAGGTGAAGGGTATAATAGCACATCACTGGTTTTTGGTTTGTTTGATGGTAGGCTGACCACCTCCGGAGTTATAGACGGTGGTGGCACATTACTGAAAACAGGATGAGGCACAGGCGTTACAATTACACTCAAAGGTATAGATGGTGATGAGGGTGAAGAAACTATAGGAGGTCCGGGAGAAATTAACTGAGGTTGTATGGGAGATACTAGAGGTACAGGTGAAGATATTAGCAATGGTATTACAGATCTAGGCGTTTGACGAGGTAGAGTTATTAAAGGAGTTGTACGCAAATTTTCGGTCTCCTCAACGTGTTCAAACACTGGTGCGGCAGGTCGGAGTTCGGGCACTCCTGAGAAAAGTGGCACGATGGATGCTGCCTGACCAACTGGTACAATGCCACTACCTGAATTCCTCTTCTGTAGTGAATGCTTTCGTCCAAACACTCCAAATGGCGACCATTTCTCCTTTATAAAGGTTATCGGATTTCTTGGTAGAGGTTTGAAGTTGATTTCGAATCCTCTTTTGAAACTTATGCCTTGGAATAGTGGTTTTCCGTTTGCTTCAAACCACAGTACAGCCACAATTAGTAATACAATCTGGGAACCAGAACGATAAGATTAGAGTCCAAGTTAAAAACACTGCTTAGATTTAGATCACAACGCTACACAAAAATATACCTGTAGAAACTTCGTCATGCTGAAATAGAAGCCACAATGGAAATCAAAGGAAAATCGTAGAATTGGCTTTAAATAATATTTATATGGACAATTGAACGTTCATTCATTGGTACTTAATTAATACGACCTTTCTTACTAAGCACGCTATGATATTACACTTTCCAAGGTTTGCATTGTCTTCATAATATCAATGTCGATTTTCTATAGATTTTTAATCGTAACCATTCTATTCATAACTAGCGACTCGCCCCTATTTCGCACGTTTTTTTGCAAGTTGACAAAACATCAATATTTCTTTATCATATGAAAATATTTATTTCATATATCTAGACTAATAAATAATATGAAGAGAATTTTTTTTTTTTTTTGTATGTTTGTTAAGCTTTCACGCTAAAACGGCTTAACGGGTTTGGATGAAATTTGGCACATAGGTCGACCATGACCTAATATGAAATTAGGACATAAAATACTTTTTATCTCGACATACCCACGGGATCGAAACTTATGCGGGTGAAACCGCGGGGCGCAGCTAGTACAATAGAATAACACAACTAATTATTTACACTAGGAAACAAATTAAAAGACAAACTTTAGTATTATACAAATAAATACTAAAATAAAAGGACAAAATAAAGGAGGCTTTGGAGTACTCGTCAGCATCGCTGTCATCCGGAAACGTGATCAGAAGACTTCCAGAATTGCCACTTTATTTTTTGTAGTTTAATATTAATGTATTATACGCACATAAACCTTCTGGGATAAAATAACGAAATGATGTAAAAACCGCATCAAACTCCGTTGCATAGTTTGCCACAGTCTGTCACAGACAGACACGAAAAGTGACTTCAATTTATAATAATAATTATGTATAGATTTATAGTTAAAGATATAGAAGACGGTATGATCGTGTCCTGACTGACTAAAGGTGATGATTAACTTAGCAATTTCCTGAGAATAACTTACAGGGCAACTAATGGCTCATCGTCTATGGACTTATCACACAGAATGCGTGTACCTTAAGAAAACATTAGGCGTCAGCAACACGTGCTACACTTATTCGGGTCGACAAATTCAATTCGCAGTATTTGTTGAACAAAAAAGCCGACCCGAAGCAATATTCCAATTTGCTGCCCGGCTGTGGACATGAGTCACGAAAAATGTGACACGAACAGCAACAGATTTATTATAGTGATAATATAATAGAATCGTATGTATTTGGGTTAGAACCCAGATTCATACGATCTGATACCCTGTCCTTTACTGCCATCCCCCTGCGACGCCTGATAAGCTGAGGTCCGTACCCCACAAGGGATGCCCTTAGCGTGTAGTCGATTAGTTTATAAGTTTGAATTCCCTGGTTGGGGGCCTTAATTTATTAGGGCATCCACAGGACAGTCCGGTTAAGCAGTCGACAACAACCTACATTTACCTGCGGGACGTAATTCCATCATCTTGATTTCATTTCAATATAACATCATCGTGTAATTTGGCTACTTGTGTCGCGCTTTATTAATCATAGGTGACCGTAATAAAAATGTATTTACAGAATCATGATCATTAAAATCTTCAATACGACTCTCTAAGTTTAAATTACCCCATTAAATGACTATTTCATGAAATCATGATATTTGATGCTAATTCTTACTTAGACAATTCTGTAAATACATATTTGTTCGCGAATCATATTTTGACCAACATACAACCTGACATTGTCCTGCAAATAGCAAAAAACGAATGAAAATTTTAACTTCGCCGGCTACCTTACCCTATTAAGAGAAACGGGATCCATTAGGATAAAAATGTTTTTGTGTAAATTCTTGCCGAATGTACCATTTTTTTAAATCTGTAAATGTAGGTCAAAATCTTAAAAAAAATAAGTTTCAAGAATGTTTTCCTGTAGCCACTACGGTGGTACCTGCCCTTACGACCCGTCCACATATCCACCCTGTATATTAAACAGTTTTTTTTTCTAAAAAAATGTCACCTGTTCCTTATACAAATATCACATTGGTCCATAGACTACTTTATCCCAGTAGCTCTTTATACAATATGCAAAAAAGCCAGTCCGATCCGAAAGGGGCACCATACTGTAATAAATTACCAATTTTTTTTTATTTATTATTATTAAAAATAAAAAGTTATTGGTATTTTAAATTCTCATTTTTTGTACCAAAATTATCCCAAATCCAATAAAAGTTATGACTTGTAGATTGTCGCTAAAGGACGGCCGCCTGTGCGTCATGTAATAACCTGGTAAAATTCCCCATTGAAAAATAATGTGGCGCATTTCTTTTTTCTTTTCTCCTGAAAATTTCCACATAAATAGACTCTCAGTTTGAAACTTTTTGACGACGTAAATAATGCCCTATTGCAGGTCCAAAATTGGTGCACTGCTAATAATTTAGTATTAAATGGAAAAAAACCTAAGTGCATCAAATTTTCTTTAACAAATGTCAAAAGTAGTGACTTTGAGATAGTATTGAATCAAGAGAAACTAGAATTCGTCGATAAAACTGTTTTCCTGGGGATCACGCTCGACTCAAGGCTATAATGGGGTCCTCAATTAACATCTCTTGCAGGACGGCTAAGTTCAGCAGCATATACTGTCAGAAAAATGCGTCAATTTACTGATGTAGATACCGCGAGGCTTGTATATTTTAATAACTTTCTTAGTATCATGTCTTACGGTATTTTACTATGGGCGTACGGGCTGCAGACATCGAATCTATTTTTTTTTATTCTGCAGAAAATAGCAATTGGAGCCATATATTATCTCCGCAGGTGCGATTCTCTAAGGGAACTGTTTAGGGATATTAACATCATGACGGTACCTTGTCAATATATCTATGAAAACATCATGTACGTAAGAAAAAAATGACATCTTTTTTGTAAAAGAGTTGATAGATATATAATTATAGTACAAGAAATAGGTACCTATTAGTTCAACCAGGTTACAGACTGACTAAAGTAGACTCATCTTTCATGGGGTAGTGTTTAAAATGTTAGAACAAAATTCCTCCTCACATACTTCAACTAAATGAGGCGAAATTCAAATCTTGTACTGAAGATTGTAAGACCATCTTTGCATTGTCAGGATCATAGTTTATATGAAGTTCGTCATTTTCGCTGATGGGAAATCCCATCGGGCACACGGCTTGTTACTAAATAAGTTGCATATCTACTAAAAACTTAAGAGTTCTTAATCCGTTACTGACATCAAATCAAGCAACTGTTTTGTAATCGATACAAACTTGACTATATTATGTAATAGGAGTAGGTATAAAACAGTAAAAAAACGATCAAGAGCGTGTCGAGCCACACAAAATGATGGGTTCCGCGGTATTTAGATGAATCCCACGGACAAACTTAATATTGTAGTTGAAAAATATATTGTTCTTCCATACATACCAACTGCAAATGTAAGTTTGTACGCACAATATTTGAAGATTTACCATGTTATTTTAAGGCCATAGAATTCTTATAGTTTTTCCTGCAATCTATGTTTAGAACTATTTTCTGTATTTTTCCAAAATTTTAGGCTTAGTAGTTTTGGAGATAAGGGTCAATTTACATCTGTTTTCTTAGATATATTTAAAAGAATTCATTTTAAAATTATAAAAAATATATTTGAAATACTCACAACAATCGCTTTCATTAGTTATATCACACAGTATAGTTTGCAAATCCTAAAAAAAAACGATTTGCCTCCGAAAATTGACCCCCATATTCAAAATTCATTAATTTTCGTTGCACGTCCGTATATGTATTTGGGTCACAGATATTGATATGTGTACCAAATTTTAACTTAATCGGTCCATTCGATTCGGAGCAACTTGGCTGTGACAGACGGACAGACAGACACACGAGTGATTATATAAAGGTTCCTTTTTTCCTTTTGAGGTACGGATCCCTAAAAAACTATTAAATATTGCATACTACAGTCCAGCCGTTGAGAAAATGCGTTCTTGATACCTGTCAGTTTCATACTAACGAATATTTGTTTTGCGAATTTGATCCTTAGTACTAATAGAAATTGTTCAACTGACAGGTGTCAGGAAGGCATTCCCTCGATGGCCGGACTGTAGTTAACAACACAAAACTAAATTAATTTAACTTTAGTATTTAATTTATCTGACCTATTAAACACTCTTCTAGGACCGAATGCTCAATGCTTGAAAAAAGTCACGATGCAAGAGAAATCCTTTTTCGGGAACAAACCTTACAAAAATACAAAGTCAGAACCTGTTTGCCATAAATCATGAAACCGTTAACCAAACCTACTTATTATTGTATGCAGGCGCGCTCCTTCCACGCATTAACAGAATAACAATAAGACAAATTGACAATATTAATAAGTTTTCTTTAAAAGTACTTAGTTAGTATGTGCAGTGTGTGTGCAAAAGATAGAAACCACCTTATTACGTGTGCATGAAAGTGGTTATAAGTGGTAGGGGATTGAGTAGGCCTGGTCGCCATTGAGACAGTTGTCCGTCTGACGTTAATGCTTCGCCACCATTTTAAAATTAGTAAGTACTTTATTTTGGCTATTTTCGTATGTTGAATTATGCCCTGTGAAAATCAATTGAATAAAATATGTGAGTGCAATTAAAAACTTAAGTGAAGAAAGGATAAAAAACTTATAGTTGGATTTCTGTGGTGATATTCAGGATTTCCTTAAAAAGGTACGTTCGTTATGCATTGCTGATTTCGAGATAATATTTTTTACCATCCCATAGAAAATAAAAGTAACTGCACTGCGTTTAAATAAGCCCCGTGTGGCTCTGCTCTCTCTTGTGATTCTAGGTCAACGGGTAGTACCCTACCCCGATTTTGATTTATTTGCGAGTATCAAATATATGTCGCTTAAATGGACGTATTTTTTTATTGCTTTGACTAAGAAGCTTGATTTTTCTTAGAGCTCCAAGGGATGTAGACTTACGTATTTGATGTAATAATTTCATCTTGATACCTCTACGCATTCTGAGAAAAAGGAACTGACAGACATATGTCTGTCAGAAAAAAATAGAACCCTTACATGATTACATCGTTCTCCATCGTCCATCCATATGGATGGACGATGGAGAACGATGTAATCATGTAAGGGTTCTATTTTTTTCCTTTTGAGGGACAGAACCCTAAAAATACCTAAAATAAGTGCTTACAAGAAGGCCCTTTGATTTATGTGGTATTTATTTTTATCAAATAAAAACGGTTAGTTAGCTGATTAATACAGTGCAGATAATTTTTTACCTTGAGACTATGTCATTTAGATGTATAATTTAGGAGTTAGGATAGGTTTATTAATTACATGTAACACTGTGATTACAGCACGCTAACGACCCTTCCACTGACCGCTTAGTATAGTTTGTGTTTATGTGGGAGCCCGACTCGGTCTTGACCAGTTTTTTTTTTTTTAAATAACTGTCAGGTACTAGTATTTTAGTTTAATTAAAAAAATCAACAATTTTATTTACTGCATCAGTAATGATCACAATTAATTATTGCTACCGGAACCACTTCCCGCGACGATGGAACAACCAACCCCATCACGGGGTAAGTTGTTCCATAACGACTTTTTACAAACATAAAAAAAGTTTCTGATCAAGAAGTGCCAAGAACATAATATAACAACTTAATAAATATGCGGCTTATGCCAACCATTTATTGTTAAACTAGAATACATTCTGCAGATCAGATCAACACCGCAATTGCGTAACACACAAACAATAAGAAGAATTTTGAAGAAAATTGCTCATAGCTATGCTTCATAATTTATGTTACAAAAATCCGTCAGCTTGACAACGTAAATGACGCAATGAATGTTGTTGATTTTTTTCTTACATTGCCATTGTAAGTCAGAGAGCCAGTTCCTCTGTGGTTGAGGATTCCGGGTGAAGCTCGCTTCTACCTTCAGGCTAATCATCACTTATTATCAGATGAGATATAAGCCAAGAGTTTCCCCGTCGCGGATAAATAGTTTTACGCAGTTACACCGCTGTTTTTAACGTGTTTTATTTACGTGTTATTTTAACCTATGCTAAAATCCGGTTGGTGTAATTTCTGAATACTTACATAGTATTGGATATTTCAGCCCCGGATTTAGAATTTGCGGCGGGGAAAAATCTACCGCCCGCCACTCCTCGCCAAGCCGGATTAAAAAAATAATAATAGGAAGTGTTGGACATTTATTTTAATTAGGTTACGACAGAATATGGTTTGAAATAAGTCGTGAGGATTATAGCATATTATAATTAAAATTTTACTTTTCGAGCCATATTAAGCTTCGTGCAGAATAGCGCGAAGAACATCGGTTATTGTTATTGGTAGGTACCGTGAAGTTTTCTTAGAAATTGTATTGTTCGAGTCGCGTTGCGCTGGTTTGCACGAGCCTTTAATCTGATGTGCCTTTTATTTGAACGCAAGAGCGAGCGAAGCGAGCGCGAAAATTTTTGCACTCTGTCTGAGATAAGTTATATTTTTTTTGCGATTGAAGAATTAGAAAAGATTTAAGAATTAAGAGTTACAAGGCTGCAAGAGCGAGCGTAGCGAGCTCGAAAATTTTGGCATACCTATAAACATATTAATCAAATTTTATCGATCTATAATGCGCCAATCCAACAGGGGCGCCAAAACTGTGTAAAAATGAAAGGAAATCGTGTTGCGTTTGAACATACAGGCATCGGCAAATGAGGGACTCCCGGCGACCACACTACGCAACGTAAAACTTAAAAAATAAACCACAGAGGCGCTCATCGAGTTCCTGGTAGAATTCAACTGCACCCGCTCACACCGTTTGACGACCAGTACCTATGCAAATCAGTGATTTCCTCAGTGAACCACCCGCAGAGAAAGATTTATAAGTGCTGCACGTCTTATTATTCCGTAGTTACCTAACTGTTTGCATATTCTTTTTTCTACCTTCAATACCTATGAGTTACGACATCTCGAAAACGTTTGTTTTTCCTAAAAATTCTTAAAACCACAGTCAACAGATTTCGGCATAGCATTACGCAATAGACTGGTCCATGCAAATTACAAGAAAGTTCAATAATCAAAAACTTTCGAATAGGTAAATAATAATAAACCAGTTGTCTCAAAATCTCAGTGCCACAATTTAGTGAGTGTAGAACTAGTTGCAATTAACCCAGACTGTTATATAACTACGCGTTAAGCCAGTTATGTGTGATGAATACGACGATAGAGTCACGTTATTGTATTATTTTATATAATATTCTAACTAGCGACCCGCCCCTGCTTCGCCCGGTTTTTACGAATTAAGACGCAGATATATACCAGTGCCCTTGAGTGGTTAGCTTGCGTGTTCTATACTGCTCACGCAACGCGTCGTACGTCTAGCCAGTAATAGGACTCGCCCATCAAGGAGTGCTGCCAAAATTAGACGCATTATTAATTTATTATACATAAAACAAAAGGTATTTTAATAAAACACGTATACTAAAAGATCACTAATTAAATTATTTTTAAAGGTTTCAGAAAAATACGCTTGATAGATTTTGGCGTGATTCTCAGTTTTTTATCCGCGTTAAAAATTACATAACTCTACAAATTAATTTCACTATGTACCTAATATAAACACAATCTAAAATATTCGTATATTGAGTTATTAGGAACATGCTCTAATTTAACATATTTTTTTTCCAAATCATTAACACTACTCGTTTAGACGTGACCTTCAGTATAAAATCATTAAAAGTCGGTTATCGTTGCCTTAACAAAACGTCGTGATTTATTTATTATATGTGAGTTTAATATTAATGTTTTATACACATAAACCTTCCGGAATAACTTCTCTAAATGATGGTGAAAATTGCATGAAAATCCGTTGCGTGGTTAAAAAGAATAACGGGGGTCATACAGCCAGACACGAAAAGAACAATGCAAGACACAGACAGACACGAAAAGAACAATGGGGGTCACACAGACACACGAAAAGCGAGTTTAATTTAAAATATGTATAGATTTAGTAGCTGCGCCCCGCGGTTTCACCCGTTCAGCCGTTTTAACGTGAAAGCATAACACAAACAAATAAACAAACACACTTTTGCATTATAGTTATAAGATTATATTTTATAAATAGATGAAGTGTTCGAATCCCGGGTCGGGCAAAGTATTATTGGGTTTTTCCATCTGGAATTCCTCAGTAGCAGCCCGGAGTCTGAGTTTGTGCCCGGTTGATGACAATCAAATAGGCTCGCCCCTATTACATGGGACAGGCACATTGGCACATACAAACTAAAAAATAGTGATTTTTAATTGGGATTTTTAAGCAGCGTCGTCAGCCTTTTTTTTTTTTTTGTGTGGGAAATCATCAAATAACTTCTCCCGCTCTGGGCGGAGCGGGAGGGCGTGTCAGACTCTTACTGACTAAAACCCACCCGTGTTCCTTCGGTTGCCCTGTTGCCGGGGGCCACGATCTCCCTTTCGGTTTTCTTCGCAACCCCGGCAGGCATCGGCCTTAGTGGACCCCTTCAATTCTGCTGACATCTCTTTGAGGCGCGCGTGGAACACAACGCGTCGTCGACCCGGGCCTGGTCCTTATCGGACGGTGAGCCACCCATTGCTCACCGTCCGCAAGCCCGCGCCTACGGTGGCCGGAAATCGCCTCGCGATTCCCGACGCCCTGGGCGTCTCCTCCTGCGGCGGTTAGGGGCGTGAGGGCGCGAAGTTTGCCTCTCCCTCACACGTTCCACCTCCTCCTTCGCGAGCATTACCGCTTCGCAGAAGGAGGTGACGGCCTCCCATTTCCTCTCGCTCCCTACCATGGCCTGTATCAGGGCCGGACGCGAGAGATCACCGCCGCCGATCGCCTCCACGAGGACACGGCGATGCTCCGCCCAAGCTGGGCAGACCTCCACCGTATGCTCCACCGTGTCCTCCGGGCGATCAACACAATGTTGACACCCGGAGCGTCGTCAGCCTGGAATTCTAATTATACAACGTGTTGATGTCCCATAACTCTAAGTAAATCATTTTCAATGAAACCAATCTTTCATATTTAAAGCTAAGAAAATGTGACATTTTGTTTTTTTTATGGACAAAAATATATTTCAAAGATTTATTTCCGAAGTATTTTCACCAAAAATTTATAGAACTTCGAAAATTAATCATTTACTGAACCGAAAAAGTTAACCTGTTAATAAGTAAGATGCCTTCATGATATTATTATCAGCCAATATGATGATGATGATGAAGGCATCCTACTTTTTAGCAAGAATTTTAGGAAGTGTTATGGAGTGAAAGAGGATTCAGTTTTAAGAATATGTAATGTTATAAAAAAAAAATATTGATACATTTTGGACACACAAAAAGATTGGCTCTCATAAGAAATCTTAGTCGTTATAGTATTGGTATTTGGCTGTATTGACTAATGAGTTTACCGACCACTGTCCTAGAGTTATGGGATATTAAAAGAAACACAACGTTTGAATTGACTAGGCAATCTTTACTTAGCAATGCTTAATTTATTGTATTCTCTTTATTTTCTCCAATATACCTACCATTTTTATAAGTGAATAGAGAAGTCAGTTCAATTAGACGAACCTGCGTCTGATCAGCCTGGCCGGATGCGTGCGAATACTTAAATTACAAAAATCATACAAAAGGACAGTGTTGTCACTACGTATACGTATTGTAAATGTTGTTCAAGACAGGTTACCATTAAGTTACATCTTTATTCATATTACTTTAGACATTTTATCGAATTTATAGTCAACTGTTATTTGCATATCCATTGTTTTCTTACTGAGTCCTGTTAAAAAATGATAAATTATTTTACGAAAGTACTTTTACGTATTCATTTCACACAAAGGCCACTTTCCCTTTTTTGTTATCGCGGTTTTGTTCTTATCTAATTTATTATAATGCCCCAAACAGTAAATCTATAGTAGGTACAATACCTACTAGTCTGGCCACGGTAAGTCTGCAATGGAATAAATGGACAACCCCAAAAAGTTTTATGTATACTTTTACATCAGTCAACCACAAAAAGTTTTATGTTAACCTTTACATCAGTCAGATAAGTCAGTTTCGGAGTACTTGAAATGTCAATTCAATGTCGCATGTCGCTGTAAGTTGTTTTACAAAATAAAATAGAAAAATGGTTAAACCTATTACAAGTAGAAGAAGTGCGGGACATAATATAATTTATGATATTTAAATTCCAAGATGTGAAGGAACAGCACGATGTCGTCCTTAACCAAAAACGACAATGTTTACAAGATATCGAAAAGTTTACATAGATCTAATGATATTGATATTTTTGCCTTTTGATTTTTGCTGCATAGATAGGTGTAATAGACTAAGCTCTACCTCCATACGATGACAAAACTGTATCAAATCCACACTGCATCGTGCTATAGTGACTATTCTTTACCAGGAATAAATCAGAATATAAACAAAATAACCTATCAAAAACAAAAAGTCAAATAAAGTATCAAATTCTTTTTCGTAGGACAGATGGTGTTACCGTCTATAGATTTTCAAATTCCACCGTTTTTTTTTTTACTTATGCAGACTTAGCGTTGCCAGACTCTAATTCCATGCAACAAACATATGGGTCAATAACGGGATTGAACTATTTTCTCGCCTATTTTCGATTTTCGAATAAGTATATTTAGTGGTCGTTGGTCTAGTGGTCGCAAGCGCTACTGCTGAGTATGAGGTCCTGGGTTCGATTTCCGGGTCGGGCAAAGTGTTATTGGGTTTTCCATCTGGAATTCCTCAGTAGCAGCCCGGAGTCTGAGTTTGTGCCCGGTTGATGGCAATAGGCTCGCCCCCTATTACATGGGACTTAAACATAACTGGCGAAATGTGGGTGTACTATAGGTACACCTCTGCCTAACCCTCCGGGGATTACAGGCGTGATGTTATGTTATGTTATGTTATATTAAGAAAAATATAATCTTTTTTTTTTCATATTATTTCTTAACAACTGTAGAGTGCTACAAGCATAGATATACAATTTAAAATATCTATGGCCTTGTACCGTTCCTGTAGGTACATAAACATTTATTTAACATCAAAACAACATTAATAATGTACTTATTTTTCTTTATTTGCAGAACCATGCGAGTCAGAATACTAATAGCAACTGTAACGATTACAGTAATATTAACATCTTGCGATGCTTTTCAACATTGGGTCCAAAGAAAATCAAACGTTGCTCATGAACAAAGGAGTATGGCTTCCGCCGTTATGGACTTTTTGGACGCGGTGTTCCCAAAAGATGACCACGAATCAAGAATGCTTAAGTGGGTCTTCAATATTCTGACGGACAATGAAAGTATTTTGGGTGGAATGACAGAATTGATGACGCTGTAGTCATCATAAGTGCAAAAATATTAGTTGAACGACGCATTATTTCGGAACCAACTATGACAGATGGTTGGAGTTTGACAAGGAACCCGAGTGCAGTGGCAGAATGTTTTTCTTTCGCACTACAGGGCGCGGGCTCGTACCCCGCATGGAATTAACGTTTGTATTGGCTACATCAAGTGCGTGATTTGTCTTTAAACTCACCCATAATACAAATAAACTGTGTTAATGTATCGAAACTTAGCACACGAGGTTGTTGACATGTGAAATGTGAGCTCGGCTGTCATTGTGCCGATAGTCGTAACCGCCAATGGCTTGGGCGAAAACCTCAATCAACATCTCTCGAGGCTCTCGTTAGGATGTTAGATCAAGGACCTGATTCGTAAGACAGTAGTCCTCGATACGGCTCGCACCGTAAGGAAGTTCCTGTCTCTGGAACCCTAACCACCGGTAGCTTGGACCCTACTCCAGACACCGGCATACCACAATCTTTTTAATCTTTTTAAATATTTTTATATTCAAATATTTATAAATGTAATTTATATGTATATTATAGTGTGTATTTACGGCCAAACCCAATAACCTATCTATCACCAGTTTTGGCATACATTAGGTAGAAAAACCTATCTATCTATGGTTTTACCGTCCCAATAATCTGTCAGAGAATAAGGAATCTTACGGAATTGTGGGACGATTCAATGACAGATAGAATTATACTGTCTACCATCAATATCGATCTGTATTTTACTGAAAATAGGTTATTGGGTTCGGCCGTTACTGAATAAAGCAAATAATAATAATGTCAGCCCATTATATTTCTATGTGTTAGCATAACAATACAGAGTCATGTCTGGATGTCCGCCTAAGCCTTTTAATTACTTCCCAAAAAGTACATTATCATTAAAATATCACTTTGTTTCTAATAAAAAAAATTGTAAATTCATTTATAACACATTGAACATGCATTTCAAAATCTATACTTATAATATTATAAAGAGGTCAAACTTGTTTGTTTGTAGGTTGTATTATGGGGGTAATCTCCGGAACTACTTAAATACAAGTCGGATTTAAAAAATCTTTTTGCATAGGTTAACCGAATTTTTAAGGAAGGTTGGAAGGCTATGTAACATCACGCTGCGACCGTTAGAAGCTGAGCAAAAAGTCTAAAAGGACGCTAAGCGAAAACCAAGTAATAGTGCGGGCGAGTCCGTCCCATCCTTGATGTCCTCCCTCCGGTTGACGGCCTAAGCCGAGGTTCGTACCCTACAGGGGTGTCCTTAGCGAGCGTTCACCTAGTTTTAATTAGCATAGTTGAATTAACCCCTGGCTGGAGGTTTTAAGTGTAGTAGCTTAAGGCACCCACAGGAAAGCCCGGTTAAATAGTCATGATCTCAGAGGTCAACTGAACAAGAAAACCGAAAGGGAGATCGTGGCCCCCGGCAACAGGGCAGCCGAAGGAACACGGGTGGGTTTTAGTCAGTAAGAGTCTGACACGCCCTCCCGCTCCGCCCAGAGCGGGAGAAGTTATTTGATGATTTCCCACCCTCAAAAAAAAAAAAAAAAAAAATAGGTCAACTACGAGATGTCCTATGTAAAAAAAAAAGCGCGGGCGAGCGAAGGGATGCGACACGGTGGGTCGTCGGGGGCCGAAATTTCACGAGGATCAAGTCGCGGGCAGAAGTTAGTTTTAAACATAACTAGATAAACATAAGCAAGAATAGATTATTAAATAAATAAATTGATTTTATAGATCAAATAAAAATAAATTAATTAGCTATTATGTATTTTTCAAGTATTATTGAGTTCTCATTTAAGGGCGATCTTTCGCAATTTGCTTCTGTCTTGGGCTATTCTAGTCCAGGTGGGGCCGGACCACAATATCGTCGCACCACCGGCGCCTGGGGCTGCCTCGGGTGCGTGGTACATCGTGAGGGTACAAAATTTTAATATTTTTTCTGAAATTGCAACTACATATTTATAATATTTTTTTTAGTTTTAATGTTGTATTTCCTGTGCGTGTCCCAAATATATAGTTTTTTTCCTTCTTTCTTTCTTTCTAAAGGAGAACTCTCTCACTGCAATATACATCTGTGGCTCTAGCTAGGTGTCCTGCCCATCGCCATTAAATGTAATCTTGATCTTGCAAGCTAGTTTCACAGCAGTCAATAAACCCTATTATTGTACATAGTTGTACATTCTTCAACTGTACATATTTTGCTAACGCTGCCGTCAGCACGAACGCACGTCATTTTACTTAAGTAAATAATTATACATATTTCACTTAATTAATAGTTAGTGTGAATTTACTAACTACTACGGAAACAACATAAGAGAAAGGAATTACCAACCGTATCTATTGTGCGTAACGAAGGCGCATTAAACTTAAATAAAGTGTCATCAAACTTGCGACCTTTTCTTCCCACACTCCAACAACAATATCAACAACTCTGCAAGTGTACGAACCATACAATAAAAATAAATAAAATAAAATAAACAAAATCTTTTTATTTCAGAGACATTTGGCCCATAATATTGTTAGTAGAACGAAACAAACAAACTATATTAGTTAATAAGTAATTTAATTTAAGTATTTGCCGCCCGCTGGGGCCCCGGGCACACGCACATTAGCCGTACGTCTTTGCTTCTTTTATGGTCTCGGAGTATAATTCTTAACATACTTCCCCTCCGTTGCTCGTTTGAAAGGCTTGAAGCTTGTAGAGTGTTCAAAGGTTTTTTTTTGGCGCTTGAATGACATTGACAGGGGGCCGTTGTTGGTAAACATTTGTCAAATTATCACAGAAACTGGTTTGTAAAAACAAGATGGCAGTATTAGTTCCGATTTTAACCACGCGCCGGGAGATCCTTGTACAACTTTTAACTGCATTTGTTAGTGCCCAACTTTGACAACCGTAGAGTGGAGTTGTAGGCTTAGACCATTTATGGCTGATTCCTGTAATTTACGGTCCGTTCTTGGTTAAAATTAAGACTCTTGTGTCTTTACAAATAATGAAGCAAAGACTTCATAGCTTTACATAGTAGACCCTTCCATATGGAAGTAGCTATCACTGGTAAAATTAGCTTACGAATCTATTTATATGCCCAGTTTGGTGATAAAAAAAATTACCATTGGTAAGGAAAACGATTCGTTTTTGTTTATAGGAACCGAGCATTAGAGCAGGTAATACATAACATAACATCATGACTTGTTTCCCCGAAGGGTCACCCACATTTTGCTAGTTATGTTTAAAGTCCCGTGTAATAGGGGGCGAGCCTATTGCCATCAACCAGGCACAAATCCCGACTCCAGACTGCTTCTGAGAAATTTCAGATAGAAAAACCTAATACCACTTCGCCCGACCTGGGAATCGAACCCACGACCTCATGCTCAGCAGGTAATAATTACATATAATAGTGTCCAAAGATTTATTTTTCAAGCGAATAGGAATGCGTAAGGAACGGATTTAACTACCTTTTTCAACAACCTAAATGTGCTCCATGCAAGATTAATTCAATGTTTTTTAGCATAATTATCGTAGTCTACTGCTGGAAAGAAGCTTCTACCAGGTACCAATACAGAAAATGTTGGTTATGAAGACTCCTTTTTTTTTTTTTTTTTGAGTTTGGGAAATCATCAAATAACTTCTCCCGCTCTGGGCGGAGCGGGAGGGCGTGTCAGACTCTTACTGACTAAAACCCACCCGTGTTCCTTCGGTTGCCCTGTCGCCGGGGGCCACGATCTCCCTTTCGGTTTTCTTCGCAACCCCGGCGTTATGAAGACTCCTGAGAGTTCTTATGATGCGACGACGTCGTGTCAGGTGTATATGTCTTGGCCCTTAGTTCATCCACTTTTCGCCAGTTATGTTTAAAACCCATGTACATATATTGTATTATTGTCAGCCAAAACAGTTGATACCTACTTACCTCATTACTTACCACACTTCCTTAAATAATGTGGTTATTTAGTGTCACAGCTCTCATCTCACACAGATACACTAACTTGGTGTATCTTGCTCCTATAAAGCTATGGTATGATCCAGAGGCGTAAAATCTAAGTGTACTCAGCACCTAAAATGTGAATATAAGATTGTTGTAAGTTGCCATTTAGGTATACAAATAAAAGTTTTTATGTCATCGGGGGGGTACGGAGTAAACCTACTTAAGTAATTAATACAGATTACTTTTATCACAATCCTTTTACTGGCCTTACAGGTATTTATGCCATCGCGGCAGTTAGGTACACAACACAGGTATGTACGGCTCCCGCTCATAGATGAGGTCACGACACACACTTTTATCTAACCTATATGAGCCAACAAATTCGAGGTCTGGCATTTCGAAGGCCATGTCCTTTTATCGAAGAGCTGCACTTCGTCAGCAATATGCAATGGTCTCCATAACCCGCGCATGGCCCAGAAAATTTTCATACAGGGCTAAATCTGCCGTTAATGCAATATTTCTTCAAAAAATCCGAAATACTAAACTCTTTTGTGAAAAAAACGGGCACTTTAGATTTTTTTCTCTACATCAATGAAGAAGAACAAGAAATAGGTTTTATTAATTTGACGATGTATTGGCATGTTATTTGAAGCATCCTGGCATGATTCTTTACGTTCCAAATTTAAAATTTGAAATTAATAAAAGAAAAATAATGATTATTGTGGATTATTCTAAAATTGCTTTACTAATGGCGCGAATTGCTGAAACGATTTTTAACTGATTACGATATTTTAAAACTTTTTGGATATTTTCTGCAAATTAAACAATTTAATCTTTCTTTTTACATTAAATACCACTTTTTGATATGAGTGATAAAGCGATAAGGGCCGGTAAAATTATAGCCCTACTTGAAGAAGGTTGTTCGCAAACTTACGTTTCTCAGCGGCTAAATGTGAGTCGTTCAACTATCCAGAGGACTTGGCAACGGTATCAAGAGACCGGTTCGGTCAAAAAAATACCCGGTTCGGGAAGAAAACGATGCACAGAACCAAGAGATGACCGCTTTTTGGTGAGTCAGGCGTTGCGGAATCGTAAGGCGTCAAGTGTGGACCTGAAGAAGAGCCTTGAAGAAGTAAGAGGAGTAGAAGTTAGCTTGTGGACGGTCAGGAGGAGGCTTTTGGCTGCCAATATCAGGAGTTACCGCCCAGCTCGGGGCCCTAAATTACTCCGTGAGCACCGTGTTGCTCGACTTCAGTTTGCTCGGAACTGTGCTTCATGGACTCTGGAGGACTGGATTAAAGTATTGTTTTCTGATGAAGCTAGAATCTCTTTGTGTGGAGAGGACCGACGCCGGCGAGTGCTGCGAAGACCACGGGAACGCTATGCGGAAGTGTGTTTCGAAGAAATCACTCCTTATGGCGGAGGCTCCGTTATGTTTTGGGCAGCAATTAATTCGACGGAGCGTACGGAGTTAGTTTTCATAGAAAATTGAACATTAAATGCACACCGGTACAAAATCGAAGTCCTAATTCCATATGCATAACCCGCATTGACTGCACTTGGGGAAGATTCCATTTTTATGGACGACAATGCTCGCCCGCACCGTTCTGGCAACGTGGAAGCGTACATGCAAGAAGTTGGGATTCGTCGTTTAGATTGGCCAGCTCGATGTCCTGACCTCAATCCAATTGAGCATGTCTGGGATGTTCTAAAGAAATGGGTAAGATCAGTGCAACCTGCTCCACAAAACATCAGGGAGCTAAAAACAGTCATTGCAGAAGAGTGGGAACGTATTCCTCAAAGCGTTATTAAAAACATCGTGGAAAGCATGCCCAGAAGGATTCAAGCTGTGATTTTGGCAAGAGGAGGTCACACTCGTTATTAGGTTTTTACATTTGTAACTTTATTTAATTAAAAAAAGTAAAAAAAAATCTCGTCTTTATTGCCGACCACTTCTTATTGTTTGGGCATGTACATCGGTTTTAAAGAATCCATCGTTTTTTTTTTTCTTTTAATTGCCCCAATTCACTCCACGCGCATTAATTTACACGATTATAAGTATACATAGACTACGTCAAAGAAATAAATTTCATTTAATTAACTCAAATCGACCTTAGAACGTAAATTTCCTTAGGTGCCCGTTTTTTTTGCAAAAGAGTGTATTTACAAGATGTTGCGCTTGACTGATTTCTTATGATTCTAATATTCGACATTATAATTGACAATAAAGCAATTCATAATTGTGGACCATTTTACAAATCTCCATACAAAACTGTCAAACAAATGAATTGGAATAATATGAATTGCTAGCATATAATAATATGACTTGTCAGTTTGTGACCATTTTACGATTTTTAATATGAATCATATTATGATTCTGCAAAAGCTTTAAGCCCGCTGATGGCAAGCAATTTTCCGCGGGCCTTTTTCGTGGCGCACTGTACCTTCATTCATAAGTATACGTCGATCCAAATAAGCTTGCGCATTTTAGAGCATTTGTTTTTTTTTTTTTTTTTTTTTTTTTTTTTTTTTTTTTTTTTTTTTTTCTGTAGGGCATCTCGTAGCTGACCTCTGAGGTCATGACTACTTAACCGGTCAATCCTGTGGTTGCCTTAAGCTGCTACACTCAAAGCCTCCAGCCAGGGGCATACAAAACTAAGCTAAAAAGCTAGGTGAACGCTCGCTAAGGGCACCCCCTGTGGGGTACGAGCCTCGGCTTAGGGCGTCACCGGAGGGAGGACATCAAAGATGGGACGGGCTGGATCAAAGTTTTGATCATTATTATTAATCGGGGAATTTAAAGCTACGTGCACAGCTGAAACCACTGCTGGCACCTCGTTATCGAGCAAGGGTCGGGGAGGAGTATCATTTACTCGGGGGCGCGGACGCGATCGCAAAGGACCTCGACGGCGAGGTCGGAATGACGGGAGGCGTCTGTATCTGTGTAGAGTACTAGTAGCCCTATTGCTCTCCTGAAGGAGGGTTATGGGGTCATCAGGGTCGGTGATTAGAGCATTTGTTCGTAATTTTTTATATTTATTTTTGTCAACGCAACGGTAGAAGTTGACTAAGTTACCTTCATTACATTTGTTACGTAAATTTTCATCATTTTAGGTGTCTATCAATTACATGCAAGCAATACCGGTCTAAGTGGTGGAGTTACACAGCATTATCAACATTTATTTTATAATTTTCTTTTATTTTTCTCTTCTTTTTTTCGATCTGTGCATCGCTGGCTTACAGCGAAGTTATATGTATAAAAATTTAGCAGTTATTTTTGCATAATGCGGTGTCTTACGACTTTAGACTTCTTCGACTTCATCTTCGACGGCAGAAGATAGTAATATATATAATGATAGTCAACTGGATCGATCTGATGTGACAGATATCCAACAAATAACATTATTGAGAAAGGGTTAAAGCGGATGAAAATGTAATTAATATGTTATTTTCCCAAAATTTAGGACTGCCTCGTTTTTCTAGTGGTCGCAAGCGCTACCGCTGAACATGAAGTCCTGGGTTTCGATTCCCATGTCGAGCAAAATATATTATTATTGGGTGTTTCCATCACGAATTTTTCAGTAGCAGCCCGGAGTCTGGATTTGTGCCCGATTGATGGCAATAGGCTCGCCCCCACACCATGGGACATAAAAAAAACATAACTGGCGAAATGTGGGTGTATTACTAGTAGGTACACCTTTGCCTATCCCACTGGAGATTCCAGGCGCGATGTTAATTGAACACTTTGAAAAACTGAAACTTTTATTTCTCAATTTTAACAGGCGCTCAACGCCTGTAAAAAAAAGATACGCAAAACGCATTAACGAGTAATATTATTGTATTCTTAAATCTATATCGAAAAAAATACATTTTGAAAGAATAAAAATGCTCTCGTGCACTCGGCTGTATTTGTTTCTTAAATAATCGAGCACAAACGTACATAAGTCCAATTAAAACTTCTGTTATCGGCTGAAAATATGAAAACTTTCAACTCTATCTGTAACGGGGAACTACATAATCTGGGTTTGTTTTTTGTTATCGGTCGCGGATAATTTTTACGCTTTTGGACGAAATTCGGGATTATCTACTACAAGACTGCTTCCAGGCGGATTGTCCCAAACTGGTGGCCTCCTTGCATTGGTGTATGGCCCACGCTCGTACCCGCACTCTAACCTCCCTCCCCGTAGTCTACAGCCTCCATGCATTTCAACCACAGAATCCTTACTTTGAGGCCAATTTCCATTCTTATTATATCCACAGAGCTTTCTGTCGTCCACAATTTTACAACGTTTGCTATCAAAGTCGTACGGGCAGCAGCGTTTTCGCTTTTTAGTTTCATTTATCGGAACATTGGATGGGCTTTTTGACTTGTCATTGGATGGGCTTTGTGCCAGGTTAGCGTTGACTTTTTTAATAGTCATTTTCCCTTTTCTCTCTCGAAGTGGATCATCGTTTGTGTTGTCTACATACTCATAATTGCCATTGCAGCTCTTTGCAGCGACTGCAAGTATTGTTGAGACCGCAAATATCTGTAACAGCGAACGAATACATTCATTTAAACTTGTGGTGCGTTCCAATATCGCATGGTCATCCGTTTTTGGCTACTGTTTAGATGTTTGGGTAAATCATGTGTCCAAGAACCTAGTTCTAAACTAACATTACAATAAGACTAAGTCATCAATCAATCTGCCTAACCTTTTCCCAACTATGGTGGGGTCGGCTTCCAGTCTAACCGGATGCAGCTGAATACCAGTATTTTACATGGAGCGACTGCCTATCTGACCTCCGCAACCCAGTAACTGGGTAATACGATACCCCTTGGTAAGACTGGTTGTCAGACTTTCGGGCTTCTGACGATCCGTAACAACAGTCATAGATCCACGAATGACTGCCGGGACTAACGGCTTAACGTGCTTTTCGAGGCACGGAGGAGTCTCGGTATGTAAAGATGGTCACCGATCCACAGACCAACCCCGGCAAGCGTAGCTTAACCTGATGGATCGACCCGTGCGGCTTTTATTGTTCAGACAACCAACCTACATAAATACTTATTAATAAGACTAAGTCATAATAATAAGTATCTATGTAGGTAAATAGATAAGGACCTTATTATAAATATTATCTTGTGAAATATTAATTGGTGGGCGGATCGCTTGTAGGTCTTGAATAGTTTCCTTAAAGTTAGCCTAATAAAATAAAACACGCAGTCATGGGCTCTACCAACAGAAGTAAAACCTGGAAACTATGAAATAGCAATGGTTTTATTTTTCTTATTTTCATATTCGTTGTCGTATCAAAAATTTAAAAAAATCATAGTTTGTAAAATGATTAATTATATATTAATTTAAATATATATGCTTTCACAGCTAGGCAAGCGCAACACGTCATCATACTCATAACTACAGATAAACTGTTAACATGCATGTTGGTGACGCAAACCCATAGATTTTTCCCTACCAAAACTCCTTCAACGCGTCTAAAGAAGTTTTCGCTTCAATAATTTACTTCCCCTGCTTTTAATTTTAATTCATTGAACGGTATTCGGAGTAGGCACAAGGAAATCAAAGCAATATCATTTCAAATATCAAGGAGGTACTTGGATCTTTATTAAATAAGTAGGTAGGTGCCTAATAATATAAAAAAGCAAAACGTACAAATAAATAAAATTACAAACAATTTCAATGGTTAAAGTAGACTTTTATACATGAAGCAAAACGGATTCGTAATTTAGAAGATTAAAACTAGTTAAACCTTCCTGCAAACAATACGGTCATCTATCTCTACACATCTTGTCACAGTATCGAACGGGATCCCTGTAGGCCTGGGGCCACGCTCGTCAGAGCGATATCCATGTGTCGGACTGTCACCATCAATTATTCGGTCGTCCAGCTGATTACCCCCAACGGGTGGCCTCCTCGGATTAGTATAAGGACCACGGTGGTAGCCGCACTCTAACCTCCCTCCACGTATTCTGCAGCCCCCGTAAATTTCAACGGAATTCTTACTTTTCGGCTTCCCTAAATTCTTATTATATCCACATAGAATTCTGTCATCCAAAATTTTACAAATATTTCTATCAAACTCATACGGGCAACACCTTTGTTGGCACTGTGATGGATTTGAATTTGAATCAAGTTGTTGTGGCATACAGCGTCTTCCATCTCTAAGGTTAGATGGTTCTTGAATGCAATTACCGTTGCAGTTTCTTGCGGTGACCACAAATGTAGTAGCCGCTAATATCTGTAACCGCGAATATCCGTAAATTCGCAAGTAAGTAGCTTTACTATGTTCATGGAATAAAAAGTAAGGATCATTTGTTTCTGTCTGGCCAAAACTAATAATTATGAAATGAAAAATATCGATTTTTCTGTGTTTGCTCACTGACCGCGTAATTGAATTTTTCTTCGATCGTCTTCATTTTATTGGGTAAAACCATCATCTAAAATTAGGTGTATTGTGCCCTCGTGTGCCAAAAGCAGTATCTCAAAAAAATTAGAAAATCTTGTTTTTTTTTTTGCATCTGATAGCTTGAAACATTTCGCATTAGATGGGCTAATGAAAATAACCGAAGCTTTATTGGAACAATGAAAAAAACCACTGAAAAAAGAATCAGCCTATTCATTTGGGGCGAGCAGGTATTGAACTTTTTTAAAGGACAGTTGATAATTTTTTCGCGATTACGATGTTGGTTCCGTGGAGAAAGTTGTTCAGTTTGATGATCGACGTATCAGAAAGGTGTGGGAAGAAAATTTAAGGGTGTGGACCCTTTAATTTGACCACACCTTTCTGATACAAGCTGTATAGATAGATTACTAGGGAGTTTGAGCCATTACTTATGATAACTAAGCTGAGCAGCGGTAACTCGGCCCACTTGTATCAAAATGTATTATTTTCTGACTGCTGTCCGGTTCTTAGTATACCGATTCGTACCTGAAACACAGCAGCGCTGTTCGACGGTAGTATACTTAGATATGGTGGTTGATGCCTACTATGCCGGACAGGCTCCTTACAGGAAAGCGCTTATAGAATCATTTGAAATAATAAATACTCGTAGATAGAGAAAAACAGGAAAAAGCATTTAGATTGCTTCTAGAAAAAAGCAATCTAATTGCTTTTTCCTGTTTTTAGGGTTCCGTACCTCAAAAGGAAAAAACGGAACCCTTATAGGATCACTCGTGTGTCTGTCTGTCTATCCGTCTGTCACAGCCAGTTTGCTCCGAATCTAATGGACCGATTAAGTTAAAATTTGGTACACATATGTATTTCTGTGACCCAAACACGAACGTTTAATGTAAATAAATGAATTTTGAATATAGTGGTCACTTTTGGGGAGCAAACAAGGAAAAACAAAGTTTTGCTAACAGTACCGTGTGACATATCAAATGAAAGCACTTGTTGCGAGGATCTTTACATAATTTTAAATACTTTTGAAGATATTTAAGAAATTCGATGAAAATTGACCATTCCCTCTCTCTCTTCCCTCTCTCTAGACTCCGAAACTACTGGACCAAAAATTTTGAAAAAAATACTTAGTATGGCTCTTTACTCATAGATTACAGGAAAACCTATAAGAAGTCTATGGTCTTAAAATAACATGGTAAATCTCTCAATATTGTGCGTACAAATTTATATTTGCAGTTGGAATGTATGGGAGAACATGTATTTCAACTACAATGTTAAGTTTGTATTTGGGATAAATTCATCCCAACTACGGAACCCTTCATTGTGCGTAGTCCGACATGCACTTGACCGGTTTTTTATCTTTGTCAAGATGAATATTACTAATTTCTTGTACAATTATCCTATCTCGTAGAGCTCAGAAGGTTTTTTAGCTAGCACACGCAGTTCGAAAACTTGATAGCTGAGTGAGAGTGATGAGAGAACGCTGAAAATGGATTTGAAAGGTTTCAATCAGGCGCCCTATAAGCTTACTGAAAAAGCTTCAGGGCTCGCCTATTCCAACCCTGAATTATCTAAATGTAACTGTCCCGGATAAAGAAGATACAGCATCCAAATGAAAAAGTAAAGAAAAAATTGTATTCATTTACTAACCGTGAATAAAATGTACGAACTGCCGCAAAATTTTAACATCACCCTTATCTTAAATGTATGCACGTGCATTACAATCATTCTGTAAACATAAAGGTACTGCTGCCACAAAAACTAATTATTATAGGCAAGATTAATTAAAGCTATGCGCAAAAAATAAATAAATAAATGATTTAAAAACGGTTTTTAATTTCCAACAATATTAAGTTAAGCTATAATTTCATATTAATAAGGACCGTGGAGCATGAAATCGTCTCGCCGACAGGATCTAGATACAGCAGTACAAACAAAATTGTTCATGCAGCACCGGAGTCGTGATAAAAATTTCTCTTTTTTCTCAATGTGCGCGGCAGAAATAGTTATATATTTCTTCTCTCTCATGGAATGAAATGTGCCTTAACGTGACGCGTACTTGAAATTTCACTCTCAATTTTCGTATTATTAAGAGGGTTCACTTCAAAAAATCGTGACGGCGAACGTGCGTTGAGCGCACAAATTCTTTCACGGACAATTCAAAGCCGTCAGTTTCTTTACGTCATTTGAGTCGTAGTGCGTGTAAAATTAAATGTTGACACGCTTGGTGTGTGTGGAAAGTGCTGACAGTCTGTCTTTAGCAGTGGCCGCCGCCGAGTCGTTTCTGTGCTCTGTGGTAAGAGACTATTGCTGTGGCATATCGTCTCGAAAAGAAAAAGGATCAATTTTTTATCACAAAAATAAGTTATTAATTTTATTGATGGTATATTAAGCACTGACAGTTGACATTTTAACTGTTACGCACAGCGCACCAGTAGGCAGGAACGGGACATTTAGTAACTAACAGAGGCGAAATTGAAGTTTAAAATAAAGTATAAAGGACCTAAGCCTTATTAGACAGTTATTTTATTTATTGGGATAGCAGGCCTTACTTTTTATTTAAGGCACCATATTATGGTACGTTTCAGTAGCTTGTTTTCAATTCCCAAGGCATCCAGATCTATAAGACTAAGATCTATTGCATCAATGTTAATATTCTCTATAAAAATATTGTTATCTGCAAAAAATTTACTCCAATTTTCGTTATTTTTTATAGCATTCTTAGCCCAGTGCCAGAGCTGTCTTTTAACTTTACGTTTAATTAGTTTTTTTCTGGCACTTGGGCGTGTTCTACGACGACGGCCGCTCCTAACACTATCTTTACTCGTTTGTGCCACACAAGGATGACTATGATGTTCTAATTCTTTTCTATTATTTTTTATCACTGGTACAATATTCTTTTTTATCTCAGTCTCATAATCGTTTATATTAATTTGGCTTGGGCGTTTCTCACTGCCCAAGTGTAGAGGAACCTCACGACTCATTAGCTGCCTATTTTTTGTACTAAGCCGAAGTTCTAAGTTTCGTTTATGGTCTAATGAGCAGTTAGTCTTTTTCATTTCGCAGTGTCTCTGTTCATTAGATGCTTTATGTAACCATTTCCTTTGTGTTCCATTTTGTTGATTTATATTTTTCACAATACCTAATTTATCATTATTTCTATTTTCCACGTCCTCCTGCGTGATTCCCTGAGTACTTTTAGGTCCATCGCGGTTTCGTGTTTGCACATGGAAAACCTTATCGTGTGTTCTTTTGTCCATAACTGGTGTCTTCTGTCGACTAGCTATATTTACAAATCTTGATTTTTCTACTTGTATCCTATCCACATTAAAGACGTTTCTTCGTAAAATATTACGCTTGGTTTGGGTAGGCAAAGAAACATATTCATTTTTGGGAACAGGAACATTATTACTTTGTTTCCTCTTAAAAGTGCAGTAAAGACTTTCCCGATGTGCGATATTCGTGACGATCTGTCAACAAAACAAAAAAGAAAAAATATTGTTAGTTTTAGATGCTCCTTTTTAGTTGTTATTACTGTTTGTATTTCCTGTGCGTGTCCCAAATAAAATAAAAAACTTTCTTTCTTTCTTTCTTTCTTTACAAGTATTTCTATCAGTGATTATTTTGACTTGCATAAATCTATGTATGTATATATAAGGCATATATGTATTTCTAAAATGAGTAGGTATGTATAATAGCTTTATCTTGGATCTCCATTTCACCGAAGAATGAAAAAGACGTATAATATTTATCGCCATATGCAAAAGAGTCAGGATATCCCGCGAAATTCAAATTTTCTAATGTTTTTTGCAATTTGCAGGTCAGTATCAGGTTTTATGTTGATCTAAATGTGATTCGCGGCCGTTACAAATATTTATTTATAGAATTACAATCATAAAAAGCATCAATACTACTGTATAAGTTCATATTACCCTATTGAATTATTCATGACGTTTGAAGCCGATTCTAACTTAAGGAATGGTATTGCTTACTGTAATGATTATGTAAAGCCAAATTTGTTACGTTCGCGAATCATATTTTAATCAACATTCAAGCTGACACTGACCTGCAAATTGCAAAAACCATAAGAAAATTTGAATTTCGCGCGCTACCTTAGCGCATCCACCTTAATTATCTACAAATTCGCTTAGGAATGTCGACTACAGAACTTTTCTCTACTAACCTACTGTAATGTAGGATTGGAAGAATGTTTTTAGCACAAATTAATAGCAGTAGTTTGAAGGGAAGCTAATTCACATCAAACCAAACAAGAATCTTGCTATAAATCAGTATATTAATTGCGTAATACATGATCAATCACAATCTGTTTCGATTTGAAACAGATTGCTAATCCATTGCTCTATAAGTTGGAAAAAGAAATCTGCTCAACAACGTAAATAACGCAATGAATGTTGTTGAACTGTCAAAATAAAACAAACTAGTCATAATAGTTTACGAAAATAAGTTACACAATTAGGGTACTGATCTAGTAAGCTTGAAAGTGTGGAATCAATTTATCGGAACCAAAAAAACAACGTTCTAAAGCTGTACCCACGACAAAAATGCTTTTGTTTTTTCTTATATTAAGACAATATAAAACACATAATACAAAAGAAAAATGCCCTGAAAAGAGAAGGCCTAGATGGAGATGGCGAAACGAGATGTAGTACTCCTTGAAAAAATGAGAAGCGAGTAGAGCTCGCTAAAAAAAAGTAAGTTGGCGAGCAACGAGCAATGAGTGCTCTGCTGTATGCGTATGTGTATATACCAAGCGTGAGTCTCTCGGCTAGTTTGCCCGCTAAGCGATCCTCGCTAAGTACTTTCTTTGATAGCTCTTGTCGAGAACAGTCACTGATCAACTATTAATACATCTCTCGTACGTTGCTTGAGTGAAAAAATCGTTGATCTAGTTGTTTCCTCGTCGGCGGACAGGCGCCATATTAGGTCTTCACACAGAGAAATGAAAGGAGAGTAGGAAAACGGACTTAATAAGACGCACAAAAACATTTTATAAATTGTATTTACATTATCAATACAAAATTGCAAACAAAAAAGCATTAAGAAATTAAATATTTACAAACGTCTGCAATTTAAGAAGGCTTTTATTTATAATAAAGGAAAGGTCAAGCGTAGTTTTCGCATCGCCTGCGTGGATGTCGGTAATTATCCCACGGGAACTTATCCTACTACCAGAATAAAAAGTATACCTTACCCCAGGTAAAGGTAACAGCTAGGCAAAGTTACTTTTGCATATTAATATCAATCAAATCAATAATCTTCTGATCTTATTATCCTCGAAAAAATCATGACAGTACAGAAACACGATGAACCCTTCTATACTTTGTACTTCTTTAGTATACCGGAATACTCTTTTGCAACTTTCAAATCTTCCATCAAATTCCGAACTTTACCTATAGATGAAACAAATGAGAGTTTTATGTAAGAAAGCCCTCTATTTTTCTTCTGTGCTTCCTCATATTGTTGAATAAATTTCTCAACACGCGCTTTTGTGAGTTTATTCGGATCAAGTAAAGTTTTGACCAGATGCACATTAGAACCTTTTCCTTGACTTAGCTCAGTGATAATTTTCTCTAATTTGTTTGCCTGGGATGTAGTCATGTTAAATTTCTTTTTTAAAACCTTAACTTTATTCTGTGCTTCTTTATCATTTCTGGCTACTTCATCGTACTGTTTAATCATTTTATTTAATCGGTCCTTATCAAGTGACTTATCCTCAAATTTCGATTTATGAGATAAACCTGGTAATGTCAGTTTTCCTCGTTTATAATCTGCAACCATCCCTTCTAGTATTTTCGCTCTAGATCCAGTAACAGAAAATCGTTTTTTTAATTCTTTTGCACTCATACCGTCAATCAGTTCAATATCTTTGATATTTAATTTGGATTTTTTAATTTTATTCCGAAATATTGTTGTGACAGAAGGGCTAGGCGCAATTTCTTTAGGCTTCTTCTTAAATACGTTTTTAAACCATCCTTTGAAACTGAATTTACCTTTTTTTTTTATTCCAGTTTTCTGATTTCCTGAATATATGGTTGGTAAAGAATATATTATATTTACTACAATTTTAGTCAATATAGAAGAAAACATTTGCCGACATATTTACGTGTACTAAGGGTACACATAATTAGTTTGGATATGAATGTGGATGACTGTAAGAGTACGGAAAGACCAAAGAAATAATGAATGGACTGTGCGAAAGATGATATGACTAGAAAGTGGGTGACTACCGAGATGACGACTAATGAAGAAAAAGACATGTTGCATCGACCAAAAATAAATTGGGATAAACGCAGGAGAATGATAATGAAGGGTGCACACTGCACATACATACTACAATCACTAATACATGTCGCGTCACAAGCGTTGTGATTGTAACATACTGAGGGACAACCGATGGGGACAACGTGGTCTTCTTTCATATCGCGGTTATAAATGGATTATTAGAAAGCCTATATTTCGGTAATATACGGGCTGGTAGAGACATCGACGTGAAAACTGCTACCATGGATTTAGTACATGATTCTGAACCAGGGGGGTTCAGAATCATGTACTAAATCCATGCATTGGATTTTATCGTCGATTATTAAAAAAAAATCTGCTGTCCCTTACATTTTGACCGCGTAGGTATTGCAATTTTCTATGAAACAGCATTTTTTTTTTAAATAACCGACGATAGATTTCAACGCCCCGTTGAAATGTTGGAATGGTTCCCAATCATGTACTGAATCTATGGTAACAGTTTTCGGGTCGGTCGATGTCCCTGCCACCCTGTATAAATATAATTGGAAGCCTAGAAATTATGATTTTTACTAAGATAGTTACCTCTATTGAATAAACGTTTGAACATTTCATTGTGTTTCAATTTATTAACGGGTTTTCATAACAAATTTTGAAAATGTTCTGTAATATTACGACGACAGGTTGGCTCTGACGGCTACATTTTTACATACCTATTGTTTGTATTAAAGTATTGTGACAATTATAAATTCAATATTATTAACAGATTACCGCTACTTTTTTCTGAAGTTATATGCTTTCAATCAATGAATAATAATTTAATATTTTCTGATTAAAAACTGATCTATGCAAATCACAGTAGGGAACTGTCATTGTGACATTTGAACAGAACATGTAAAATTCACGTTCGAAAACAAAAATAATTTGTTCAAACCTTGAAAACAAAAAATCGGTACGATTCAAGTTTTTATTAACAAACATGTTAATTGCATAAAGTTTAGTTGACTACTGAAATATTGTTTTTAGTTAAACAGCCACGTAATGGTACGCTTCAGTATTTTGTTCTCGATTCCCAACGCGTCCAGATCTATTAGACTGAGGTCAAACTTATCTATGTTAATGTTCTCTATTATGATTTTGTTTTCAGCTAGAAATTGACTCCAATGTTTACTATGTTTTATAGAAGCTTTTGCCAGTGTCCAGACTCGTTTCCTCACCGCACGCTTGATTGCTCTCTTCCCGGCACAGTAACTGCTTAAACTTTCTTTACTGGTTTGTGTCACTTTCCGTGGGTTTAGTTTATTTTGCCCTTTATTATTACATTTCTTAATTACAGATATAATATACTTTTTTGTCTCAGAATTTGTTGCCTGTATTTGACTATTAAACTTATCGTGATCTAAAAGAAACAAATCCCGACTCAGTATTTGCCAAACCTTAGTAGTTAGCCGGTTTTCTAAGGTTTTTCTTTTATACGAAAAGCTATTTGTGTTTTCTTGACTGCATTGACTTTCGTCAAAAGGGTTCTCCTCACTTCTTCTTCTTTTTTTCTCCTCACTTCTTTGTTTCCCCTCAATTCTTTGTTTTTCTTCACGTCTTTGTTTTTCCTCATTCTTTTGTTTCTCCTTACTTCTTTGTTTCTCTTCAAGTCTTTGTTTCTCCTCTATTCTTTGTTTCTCCTCAAGTTTCTCCTCAATTCTTTGTCTCAGGTTACTTGGTTTCCCTTGATTTTTTATTTGTGGATTGTTAGGTTCTCTTCTTTTCGGTGACTTTTTAATTTGCTGTCGGATCTGTGTCTTGTCGGATTGGCTATGACGTTTTTTATCAAATACTTTAGATTTATCTGTCTTTGCTTTTTTCATAAAGTTAGAATTTACTACTTCCGCTTTTTCAATATTATAAACTCTCTTAAGAACTAGTCCAGTTTTGATTGGGATTGCATTGTTTTCATTTTTAAGCGAATTTTGTGAATCTTGGGATTTTCTCATAGAAGGTAGTGATTTTTCTCGGCGTTTTCTTAGGACCTGTCAACAAAATGTAAGGTTTCACCAATTATATTTCCTTTATTCAGTCATTTAAACAAATAAATTGCTAAACTATCCAAAACATATAACTTTTATTATACTAAATATAAGTTGACTGCAACCTAGAACTGTCTTCTAAAAATAGGGCAGCTCCATTCCAGCTGTGGGTGTCGTGAAAGGTGAATAATACATTTATAGTAAGGATGAACATGATGAGCGTACAGATCAGTACCTATTACCTACACAGAGCTTATTACTTCGAGCACCTAGGCTACTAATGTACGATTTACTCCGGCCGGCGCACGTCGGGTCGCATCAGAGCGCATTTTACATGTGTGTACAAAGGACATTTAAGCGTTTAATCCTATATTCTTAAACGAGCAATATTTGTATAATATATATTTATAAGTATATATATTTGTACTCACGTTCTCGAAATCGACTCTACCGATTTCGAAAGAAAGTTGCAATATAGGGGTTTACGGCGAAAAATCGATCTAGCTAGGTCTCATATCTGGGAAAATTCGTTTTCTCCGTATTTTCACCCGAGCAGAGCTCGGTCGCCTAAAGTTTAGAACAAGATATTGAAAAATAAATAATAATGATATTAGAATAATGACATGGCAGTATGTAATTAGTAAATACCTACTATCATGGCAGAATGGAATAAGTAGGTTCTGTACATAGATTAGTATGAACTTTCCTGTACTATTAAATGAGAATTCTCTATTTTCACCAGAGCAGAGCTCGGTTGCCCAGGTACTGAGTACTTAAGTGTCATATTTGCATTGAATTTACACAGCTTGGAACCTGTGACTACAGGCCGGCAAGTTGAATCATACAAGTCGATACTGGTCGCGCAAGCGTCCAGGTTCCAGCAGATTTTAGCAGTTGGGCAGATGTAGTTGGCAGCCACCGCATGTGCGCGCATCCGCTACGACGCGATACACGCCCGGCCGGTGGAAATCGTAGTTAAATCGAAGCAATCAGTAAAATACTCCCCTAAAAAGATTCTATTTTCGACTTTCGCAAAATCCTGTCTTGGAACACACCTTCGTTTTAAATCACAACTACTGTTCTTTAGCGGTTTGGGTTGTGCGAGAGTGTGGTTTGGCCTGTTCAAGTACAGTAGCAACACCAGAGCACATGCTCGTAACCTACAGTCGTAAGAAACATAAACAGTCACCTTAGCCGAAATCAACATGGGATGTATTACAAGCCATATGCTCAATGGGTTAAATGATCCATCGCCAAAATGATGAACTTCCATACAAACTTACATCTCAATTGATTATGAATGAATTTTCAAAAATCCTTTCTTAGTACATCTTCGATGTATGGAGCTCTTGTGCAAAGGAGAATACCGTCCATCTTTACAAAAAATCTGCCTGTCACAACCAAACCCAGTTTATTTGGAGGAGAATAAAATGCTTTTTCTATAATGACAACATTTTTTTTTAATTGATTCTATCTTTGTGGTTTAAAGGTATTTAAATAACCGGTCAAGTGCGAGTTGGACTCGCACACCAAGAGTTCCGTACCTACGTACAATATTTAACATAAACCCTGAAAAAAATAAGTTTCTTGTATGGAACCCCTTTAATTTAACTTTATTTTATTTTCATCATTTGTTGTTATAGCGGCTATAGAAATACACAATCTGTGAAAATTCAACTGTTCACCTATTACGGTTCATGAGATACAGCCCGCTGATCAAGGCTCGGAACCGGTTTAAAAAATACCGGTGAAAACCGGTTTATTTAGGTTTTACTCCGAGCGGTAAAGTTACTAAATATATCCACGTCTATTGTAATTTAAAATGGATTTCTGCAAGGTCACGCTTGAATCAATTAACTAACGTACTACATAGTTAAATTTTTGGAAACCTCTCTGTAAATTTTGATGAAACTTGGAATGTATAATTATGTATTCTGGCAAAATTAATGCTGTTTATTTATAAATGTATTACAAATTACGCCACATTTTGATATGGGTTTTTGATTTCATAAACTGGCAACACACACGTCAACTTTGACGTCAACCACAAAATGGCGAAAAAAAATTATTATTTTTGAAATATTTTAGTGACTTATTTTGCTGGAAATGATACGAAATAATGTTACTTACCGATGACAGCTGTCTGTGTCTGTTTTTTCGTTGTTTTAGATCGACCTTTAAAATTTCTGCACACTTAAATCACACAAATCGTCATTGAAAACAATATAATTTTGTAGAGCAACTCGAGCGTATCCAGTGACAGCGTGACTGACACTGAGCGCGGGGAAAGGATTTAGCGGCTAACAGTTGGACGATATTATTTTCGATGAGTTAACTGCTTTTAGATAAACATTATCTGGATATATTTATATCTTTGCATGAAACATTCATCGCTTAGAATACCACCAGGATTTTATAATAGAAAAATAATAATATGTGTGTTGTATGCACTTCTAAACGGGTCGCTATTATTATTATATTTTTTTTGCTAACTTTACTATTATATACACAATGACATGAATATTTACTTTGTGAAGTATAATATTTTTTTATTATTTTTTATTATTGTGAATGTGAGGACTATGTGGGTCATATACATATATATATTTATTTTTCTCAGTTACTTTTAATGATCATCTGGCAGTTGTGAGTACTTTATGCGGCCTACCCAAATGTCCTTTCTTTGGTATTGTTCGTCGAATCATTGAGCTCCTTTTAAGTTCTGAGTTGAGCTACACGATTACTGACAAATGCGTGCATGGAATGGACAGGTCCACTCACATCTGTATGGTTCTTTCCTCAAAAGACCATTTCAGATACAAATCTACATGGTCCTCAAATGAAATGCTCTGACCAAGATTATTTCCTGGTTTTTATATACACATTGACATTAATGAATTTTATATACTTTTAAAGTATTATATTATTTAAATTATTGTGAATGTGAAGACTATGTGGGTCATTCCTTTTTCTTTTTGTTTTTAATTTTTTCTCACTTAGTTCTAATTATAGTCTGACAGTTTTTAGTAATTTATGCGGCCTACCCAAATGTCTTATCTTTGGTATTGTTCGTCGAATCGTTGAGCTCCTTAATTCTGAGTTGAGCTGCACGATAACTGACAAATACGTGCACTGACTGGACAGGCCCTCTCAATCTGTGTGATGCTTTCCTCAAAAGACCACTCCAGACACCAATCTACATGGTCTTCACATGATCTGACCAATATTATGTCTGGACTTTAAAAGAGACTGTGACCTCTGAGTTTGTTTCGGCCTTTCTTCTCAGAGTAGTCAGTTAGGAAACGCCGACCTCATCTAGTTTTTAAAATATGATTGACGTGTAAAAGTGTTTGTACAAACCTATTTACAGAAATAAAATCATTTATCATTTATCAATGAAATAAGACCGTTTGTCCAACCCAGCGTCAACGCAACGTCAAATTCGAAACGAGATGACGGCGCCGAAGTAACGATACATACATATTTTATTATGAAAACGTGTCCACCGCATACCTGCACCACCACCGGGACGTCACGTTCGGTTCGAATTATCTCGTTTCTCGTTGACGTCCCATTGACGTTGTGCGGTGAATAAACAGTGATATTGTACACTTTTAACCAATCCAAAACCCATCATCCTGTCTGTCATGTCATCACAAAACACAAGAAACTTTATCTGGCAATCAACAATATTCTGAAGCATGAAATTCTATTAATAAAAATGCGTAAAATGTTTTTCAAAAATTAATTTTTGACAAAGAGACGCAACATGTCGTAAATATTTTGTAAACTACGTTGACTACGCATTATCAATATTTAAATAAATAGCAAGTATGTGCCAGTAACAGAAAATTTGAAAGGAAATCGTTGGGCCTGATATGGGATGTGATGAGGAAAGAGGAAACGCAAGTGACTGAAGAGTGATGAATATAAATATTGATGGAAGAAGCCGGAGAGGAACGAATTGAAAAGAGTTTGTTTCGTCACTTCTTCTTCCCAGCTAAAGCACTAGGAAGTGGTGAAGGGCGGGCGTTTTTGGAGAGTGTCTTATGTCATTTTGACGTTCGAAAAGTCATTTATTCAAACTAGTATAAACTTGAATAAATGACTGTTGATTTTGAAAAGATGGATGGATTGTGTGAGGAATGAAATGATAGAGAAGGGATTATAATAGCTTGATGGTTGACAGGGGAAAATGGAAGAAGAAAACGTGATGCGCCGACTCCATGTAATATGGGACAAAAGCAGGAAGATGATGATGTCTGGTATCACTGGTTCTTTAAGTAACTTTCGTAAATGTATTTAAATGGCGGATTGATAACAAAAACGCTAATATGATTTAAAAAATTGGAGTAATTTTATGAACTATAGTTTGGTTGTGACATGCGCCCCGCAACTTGGTAAGGCCCAAAATCTTTCTCCTTTCACGCTTTTCGGCTTAGGCAGTAAATGAATTACTGAATGAACGAATTAAATCAAGATAGTATTATTCGCAGATGACACTTCGCTCATTTTTAAAATCAAACGTCAGTTAGTCAACTTTGAACAAGTTAACGATGCACTCTCTAAAGTAGTGCATTGGTTTAATGTAAATAATCTTCTACTGAACGAAAAAAAGACTAAACTCATTAAATTTTCAATGCCAAATGTCAGGCAGCTATCTACCAATGTTCAAGTAAATGGAACAGAGTTGGACCCTGTTGAGTCGACAGTTTTTCTTGGAATCACTATTGACAGTAAATTACAATGGGGCCCACACATAGAAAAATTGTCAGGAAGACTAAGTTCGGCCGCCTATGCTGTTAAAAAAATTAGACAGATAACTGATGTGGATACAGCCAGAATTGTTTATTTTAGTTATTTTCATAGTCTTATGTCATATGGGATTCTTCTCTGGGGAACCTGTGCGGACATTGATACTATCTTTGTTCTACAGAAAAGGGCTGTTCGAGCCATATACAACCTAGGTCCAAGAGAGTCCCTTAGAGAAAAATTCAAAGAAATAAATATTCTGACTGTAGCCTCACAATATATTTTTGAAAACCTATTGTATGTACACAAAAATATATTAAATTTTAAGGAAATGTCCGATATTCATAGTTTAAATACCAGGAATAAACACAATCTTGCTGTGCATCGCACACGTCTCCACAAAGTAGGCAACTCGTTCATGGGTCAATGTATACGCTTTTACAACAAACTTCCCATTGACATTCGAAACTTACCCATTAATAGATTTAAAATCTGTATTAAAACCAAACTTTGTAAAAAAGGGTATTATAAAATTTCTGATTATTTAGAAGATAAAAAAGCATGGGATTGAACTGCTCGCTCTGCTAAGCCTTGTGATAAAACTTAACATTTTAATTATTTTGTAAAATCATGAAAATATACCAGTTTTATATACACATTGACATTGTTGAAAATTATATTCAAAATGACATGATTGCTTTGTAAAGTATTATATTATTTTAATTAATTATTGTGAATGTGAGGACTATGTGGATATCATTATTATTTTCATTTTCAGTTAGTTTTAATTATGGTCTGGCAGTTTGAGTAGTTTATGCGGCCTACCCAAATGTCCTTTCTTTGGTATTGTTCGTCGAGTTGAGCTCCTTAAGTTCTGAGTTGAGCTCCACGATTACTGACAAATGCTTGCACTGACTGGACAGGTCCACTCAAATCTGTGTGGTTCTTTCCTCAAAAGACCATTTCAGACACCAATCTTCATGGTCCTCATATGGCCTGACCAAGATTATGTCTGGACTTTAAAAGAGACTGTGACCTCTGAGTTTGTTTCGGCCTTTCTTCTCAGAGTAGTCAGATAGGAAACGCCGAACTCAACTAGCTTATTTTTTTTTTTTAATATGACGTGTAAAAGTGATTCCGATATCCTATTTACAGAATAAACAATTTCAATTTCAATTTCAAAGATTTTTAATAAGTAGATATTCTTTTTCAAATATATTTTGCTTCGGTATCTCAATATACATCCTAGGTTCATTCCAAAAAAATGAAAAATCTGATAGCTTTGGATCACGAATCGTGATCTCCAACAACTATTTCCTTAAAGCAACTTGGACTTTTGTAAAAATCCATCGCTGGCACCTGCTGCATTTACATTCTTGTCCTTTTTAATTGAGATTTCGGTTTGCTTTTTCCGTTAGATAATGAATGTTATCGGAGAGAACAATAAAACCTAGCTCATCATGTAACTATTTCAAGGAGGGGCTCGTTAATAAATGATTAACAAACGCACGGGGCCACTGAAAGTCAAGCTGCGCTTGCCGCAGTGACCATCTATTATTATACATAATATCAAGACCCCTCCGTGCCTCGGAAAGCACGCTATGCCGTTGGTCCTGGCTGTCATTTGTAGATTTTTGACAATCGTCAGGTAGTCAGAAGGAAAAAATTCAGACAACCAGTCTTACCAAGGAGTATCGTGTTACCCAGTAACTGAGTTGTGGAAGTCAGATAAGCTGTCGCTCCATGTAAAATACTGGTAATACTAGCATCTGGTAAGACTGGAAGCCGACCCCCAACATAGTCGGGAAAAGGCTAGGCCGATTGACTATAACTATTTTAAGAGTAAACGACATTTCTCTGCCCACAGTCATAAGAGCAGTAGACTTCTTTTACTTCAGACCAAATAAAAAACCAAGACATAGCGCTGTCAACAGTGACGTCACGTCAGGCCGGTTTCGTAAATATGTGTGCACTTAGAGGTGTAGTTTGCATGTAAAGGGCTATAATGTGTGCATGTGAGTGTATGCACATAACAGCGGAGGTGTAGTTGGCATGCTTCACTGTATTGTTCGCAGCGGTGTTGGTTTTCTGTTTGGTCTGAGACGTTCACGTAGGTATTTGTATAATTAGTAAAATAACTCACTGTTTTTATTGCGGTAGCACATTTGTTAGTATTTGATGTTTCACGAGATGCGGCCTCGGGTTGGGCCTCGGGCATACTATTGTGTTTGAACATTATAACTGAAATGGTTGTGTGTGTGGGTGTAGACTGGCTGGCTTCTAGGCTATGAAATCATCTTGATCTTATTATTTATGTTGTCGAGTTATCCATGTTGCTTTATTTCAACAACATTTTTTGTTGATTTTCAAGAAATTATTTTAGATGGCTGTTACACTGACAAGTTGGCTGGCGTGGCTCCCGTGACACAACCAAAGACACAACTCAATCCCGTAGGTATATAAGAGTATTATTTATGAACGTAACTACATCGTTTTCAAAGGAGAATGGGCGATTTAGCCCCATATCCATGTATTGTGCGCTATGTAATAAATATGTATAAATAAAAGAATATGGAAACGTTAGCAACCTTCCTTTGGGTAACTTGATGGATTAGATTACATTATAACATAACATAATGCCACGCCTGTTTTTCCCGAAGGGTTATGCAGAGAGGTGGATTATATGGGTATTATTAAATTAACTTTTCACAATGTTAATTAAAAACTGGCGTAAACTGGCAGGTACAGTCAACTTTCCAGCAGCACTCCGATTGACGATCTACACCAGCATGTTAGGCCGGCCTGACTCCATCCAAGTTACATCTATTAGTCCCTACCTACCTGTGTTTACCCCAGATAGCTTACACTAAAGAAGCTCAGGCTTCGTTTATATTAAATGGCATATCCGCACCTCGTCGTATAGCACGTGTGAACGGCGACTAGGCCGCGGGCGTTACAGCAAAAATATTAATATCTCCAAAATATGTATGGAATGAACACAACATCTATTAGTAAAGCAAAACAAAAACCAATTATAGTTCTTTCTCTGCCCATGACTGACTATTGTTGTGGAATAATCAAATAAAGCTATTAATATGACCATTCAAATGGCATAGACCACAACTTGATACGGCACTGGGGCCGGCCAGAGCCCATACAAAAACGCCCATTCTCCTTTGCCAAAGATGTGAACATCAACGGCCGCTTAAATTGTCTATGGTTTAGTGTTAGTTTAGTTTTTCAATAAATGTGCATTGAATACTTTTTGTACATATTATTTTCGATATTTATTTTCCTTAGTATTCCATATTGGTGACCCCTCAGAACATCATGACTTCGCATTAAGTGAGCGATGGGATAGGATCAAGCAGTGATACCCTCGTGACGCCCAGGGTTTCTGGAAATCTACCGCGCCGGAGTGTGGCTACCGTAATTTTACCCAGAAAACCGGCGTTATGGTTTGTGCAGCTAGAAAGTCAATTCGCTCTTGCAAACATAACGGTCGACGCCACCAAGTTTCACCACCCGATTGGAAGTTCTCGGAGTTGGTGAAAAGATTGTCTGCTTCTAGAGAAAAGAAGGTACAGCAGCTCCTTAATTATCAAGAGCTTGGCATTCGCAAGCCTTCGCAGGTCTTGCGATACTTGCGGTATTTGGCAGGACCGAGCGTGGTGAAAGAATTTTTGCGCACCATCAGACCTACCGTTTGGCCAGCAGCACGCAGACAATTATCTCGCAAGCCAAGGTGACCCTCGAGGAAGTGGCCGAATTGGCAGATCACAAACAAGATGTGGTGCCAGCTAGTCTGAACTTAGCAGCACCATCAACTCAGATGACGACAACAGATAGCAGAATGGACAACATGAGTGGCCAGATTGCGGAGCTCACTCGGCAGATGCAAGCCCTTGGTTCATAGGTCGACCGATAGTCGCAGTCGAGGCAGAGGTCTGCCGAAAGCAGCGGTCGGGGACGTTCCCCTTAAAGGAGATCGAATTCAAACTATAAGTAATTCCCGAGCTGCTATTCTAGTACCACTTCAAGTTTGGTGACAAGAGAACGAAATGAATTAAGCCCCGCGACCAGTCGTTAAAAAGCACAGACGATAATGGCGACCGGCGACTGTCGAGGCACTGGGTCGCTTATTTTTGACTGATCAAAACACGAAGATGCAATTCCTCATGGGCACTGATAGTTACGTATGTATCTTGCCAAGATCGTTAATCAAAGAATCGATAATCGTGTTTTAGTTTAATTTGTAATGTCCTGTGCGAGGCCCAATAAATACTTTTTCTTTCTTTCTTTCTTTCTTTATAATCGGTAGTAAAGCTACCTACGAATGATGCACGGCAAATTGTACACTGATTAATCCATACAGTTTAAAAAATACAACATTAAACTTAGGGTTACGACTTCAACTGGCGGTTTTACGTTGCTGATGTAACAAGGGTGATAATAGGTGTGGATTTTTGAAGTGAAAACTTCTTTAGGCGCGTTGGGCATATTTGACATGGGACTAAACCATTGATTTCGCAACACCATGACGACACCACACTTTTGTAAACGCGATTGTGCTCTTTATTTATATTACGTTACGGATCAATGTTCTATGCAAGTATTTTTACCTTAAAGGTTTCGGAAGTATTTTTTTTTTTTTGTAAACAGCCGTGCTCTTTATTTAAATAAGGTTACAGAGCAATGTTCTATACAAGTATTTTTCTTCCACCAAGGCGATCATGTTCAAGTTTTCACTTCTGTTGGCACTCCCGGAGTGCCACCACTTCCTTGTTGTAGACATGTAGATCATAAGCTTATTATTAAAAAAAAAATATCCTGTTCTTTATTATGTAATAAAAATGTATCCGAATATCTAATAACTTGCTTATTGAAATAAGCGCCGCCGTGTTGAACTTATGGATTGCGACAGCTCGACCCCAACACCTCAACCCCGTGGTAATTTAACCCTATTTTTTCTTTCTGGGGTAGAAAATCCGCATAGATGTCCTCCGCCCAGGGGCGGGTGAAGGGGTCTGTTAGAATCCTACTGACTAAAAACCACCCTGGTGTTCCCTTCCCACACTTGGACCGGGGACCATGATGATAATTTAAACCTAGGACAACTTGACTCCGACAATTTGACTCAGATTACTCGTGAAAACTCGACCACTCTTGAACTAATCGGTTCAAGAGCGAGTGAATATGGCCGTGAGTATTCGATTTTATTGGGGTCAGCAAAGTAATGTACAGTCACAAACAGAAATACCTTAATTAGGTAGGTAATACAGGCTGGTGTCCGCAACTCCAAGTCAAAGCGCGTCTAATATGTTGCGTTTTTTTCGCGAAATAATAATTACAACGGAAAAAAGACCAATATATTTCATAATAGTATGGTTTCTATACTATGTTCGAATCTATCAATACATTGTAGGAAATCGCGTTTGCTTTGTATTATGTTTAATGGGTATCTTTATATAGCTCCCAGTCGTCCGAGAGTCTAGTGTTTTTGGGGGTTTTCTGTTGAATTGCTTACCTAGTGCATCTCTGAGTTTCCTAAGTTCAGCGTTCGACCTTGTTCACAGCGTGCAGTATGCTTCGGTTAGGTATTCTGATAGTTTTGTCGCGTATTTCAATTGTGTTTGGACCCGTAGTATTACTTGTGCTAGGTGCCTAGCTAATAGGGAGGCGAGGAGACATTTGTACCCGGGAACGTTGGTGCGCCGCGGGTTTCGCCTCAGTGCAGGTTTCCTTGTGTTGGTAGTTAGTATAAAGCAGATCTTTCTGTGATCTGAGCAAGAAGGCTCGTCCGATAAGTGCTAGTTTCTGATGAGGTTGGTCGCGTTTTCTGCTGCAAGTGTTGGGTCTATGATCGTTTGTCCTCGGACTGTGACCCAAGTGGGTTCTGAGCCGCCGTTTACAATGTTAAGGTAAGTGGAGAATAAAACATACATAATTATATGTACTTAGTAATAAAGAAATCTTGATATTTTTCAAGTGGTAAAAACCGTGCGAAGCAGGAGCCTGTCGCTAGTACATATTTAACTTAGCACTAGTAATCAATAAATACAACAACAATATGCAATTCAACTTTGCTGACCGTATGTTGAAACAAGTTTGTGATTATGAACGTAAAATGAAATTAAACAATTCCAATCAATCAACGTATTCTAGCATTTATGGATATACAATGTTAATACCATTACTGGTAAGGTCGTTTTGTATATACCTCAGTTTTGTGGAGTGTTTATTTTCTATTTTTACTTAGCCCAGCACAGACTATTGAAGGTATAATGTGAACCCTATTGTATTTACTCATAAGATTCGACAAGCCATGTCTCTATTGAAATAATATTAGAATCCCGGACACTTGAATTGAGCCACTCTGCATATTTTTGTTTATGGTGGCTCTTTATAAATAATGATAGAACAAAAACAAAAATATGTTGTTTTGAAACCAGTCATTCCGTTTGTCATTTTCCAAATTTGAAATCGGATTACTAAAAAAACTATTTCAATTGCAATAAGTCATCTTTTTTCGGTTCTCAGGAGCAAAATAGAATTTCTGAAGAAAACAAAGATTTACATAGACTAAACGTTTATTTAGTAACTTTTTCGGCATAGAATTAATTAACGCCACTATGGCGTGTTGTGGAATTTTCTCCCATGCTTCCAAGATGACAGTTTTCAATTCCTGCAAAGTTTCTGGAGCTGGTTGGTTTGTTCAAACACGGCTTTTCAGCTCATCCCACAAGTGTTCTATTGAATTCATATTAGGGCTTCTCGAACAATTTTTGCAGTGTGCGCCCTTGCGTTATCATGCATAAAAATGTAATCTCGGCCCACAAACTCAGTATATGGTATCACATGAGCCTCTAGATATTGACAAATGTATCGGTTGTTATTTAGTGGTAATAACCGTGGCCCCGTCACAACAGCAAGGCCAGTTTTACCTTCGATGGAAATTCTGCCCCAGACTTTCCATGACCCACCGCCATTACTCACGTTCTCTTCAGTGCAACATTGCTGAAAATGTTCTCCCTGTCTTCGGTAGATTTTCCTACGTCTATGATTGCCAAACAGCATAATCTTCATCCGTAAAAAGAACCTCCATTGACGTTGTGTCCAATGCAACTGTTCGAGTGCAAAGTGTAGGCGTGCCATTTTGTGAGCTCGTGTCAGTTTGGGACTATTGGCTGGCTTATAAGGTTTCAGGCCACGTTCTTCGAGACTCCTTCTAATATTTCGAGTGCAAACAGTCAGTTCATGACAATCTCGAAGCTATTCTTGGGCCTGTACTGATATCAGGTGAGGATTACGCAGGCTGGTGGTAAAGATAAACCAATTTAGACGTGCTGTAGTAACCCGGTTTCGTGATCCTCCTGGACGGCACACGAAGTCAGTCTCCAGATATCGGTGGTGAATTCTTTGTACGGCTTACATGAAGTTGTGCACTTAGGTTTCGCTGACTAAGCCTAGCTGCTATTAAATAGCCAAATAAAGAAGTTCCACAGCTTGCGCGGGTATTTCAGGTGCAGTATCCATAATTTGAACATCATAATAGATTAAAATTATAGAAAAACAATTTCGATACTCTTTTTATGCAAAACACAACAAATAACGAAATAACTATTGACTTGTAGATGCTCGAATCAAAGCTTGTTACTTCTTTAAAAGCGATCAAACTCCGATTTTATTATCTTTTTCAAATTTGTGAATTCAAATTTGGAATAATGAGGATCATTATTCGGTGTCAGCTTCAAAACTTGAAAAACTTTTTCTCAGACTTATCAATTATAGGCCTATAAACATAAAAATGCAGGGTGGCTCGATTTCTTGTGGAGGCGATCGGCGGCGGTGATCTCTTGCGTCCGGCCGCACCATGCTCGCTCCGTACCATGGCCCTAAGGCCATGGTACGGAGCGAGAGGAAATGGGAGGCCGTCACCTCCTTCTGCGAAGCAGTAATGCTCGCGAAGGAGGAGGCGGAACGCGTGAGGGAGAGGCAAATTTCCCGCCCTCACGCCCCTAACCGCCGCAGGAGGAGACGCACTGGGCGTCGGGAATCGCAGGCCGATTTCCGGCCACCGTAGGCGCGGGCTTGCGGACGGTAAGCAATGGGTAGCTCGCCGTCCGATAAGGACCAGGCCCGGGTCGACGGCGCGTTGTGTTCCACGCGCGCCTCAAAGAGATGTCAGCAGAATTGACGGGGTCCGTTAGGGCCGATGCCTGCCGGGGGTGCGAAGAAAACCGAAAGGGAGATCGTGGTCCCCGACAACAGGGCAACCGAAGGAACACGGGTGGGTTTTAGTCAGTAAGAATCTGACACGCCCTCCCGCTCCGCCCAGAGCAGGAGAAGTTATTTGATGATTTCACACCCAAAAAAAAAAAAAAAGGTGGCTCGATTTAGGAGTCCGGCAGTGTATGTAATGCAAAATAAAACATTCTTTAACTACTCAATTTATTGTATTGCAGATATACTGGGTCTTAACTAAAATGATATTGGCCGTCGATTCTGCTCCCTTAGAAAATGGTATTTTTGATCCTTTAGTATCCATTGTAGATGCATCCGACGGCTACTTATCAAATGAAATGCCATTATTGCGGAAAGACATATCCCCAGAGGAATTAATTGATAGAGGACCATATGATGGCTATATTTTCAATCAAAAAAGATGTATACAATTCAACAATAGGATACTCTGTGGTTATGATAGAAATCAAGGAACCAAATTAGATGACTACACAATGTTAGACATAGGCAGTGGGTGTCGATCACGTGGTGATAGAATAGAATGCGGATATGCCAATCCACGACTTTACAAAAACCTCAGACTTCCAGGCATCGAACATGGTGAGCATGAAGAACATGACGAACATAACGAACATAATGAACATGACAAGTTTCATGAAAAAAGACATCACCATGTGGGGCATCACCACCATAAGGGCAATCATCACCATGAGGACAAAGACCAAGATTCCCTGGCAAGACAAGCACCTACACGAACAGCCATGACAATGAATCCAACCTCCCACCAGCTACCAGCAACCAACCAGTCTATTATATTGAATAGAATCAAAACCGATTATCTAGAGAATAAATTGCTAAAAACTGCATTCGATAAACTTTTAATGAAATCTAAAAATACGAGTAAAGGAAGTATGAAAACGACGACCGATTTAACTAAGCCAATAAAATCGTCAACTGACAGGGTAAAACCGTTAACTACTACAACTACTAAACAAACCATGCATACGCTAACATCTAAAAGACAAAAGTATAAAACAACAACGAGTAAAGCAACAACAAGGACATCAACTACCAAAATTACAACAACACTACCTACAAGTTCAGAATCAAACGACATTTCTGATGGAGAGACAATCAAAAGAATAGTAAAACTTGCCCCAGTTATAAAGCAGAAGAGGAGGCAATTAACTGAAAGGTTATTAAAATTACCTAAATTAGTTAGTAAATTTATATCAGATGGTACTGTTGTTCCACCAATTACTAATAATTGTGAGACTACAAGCAATAGAGCAGTTTTACGAAAGAAAACGACTAGTGAAGAAAAGGTAAAGACAGCTTGCGTGGAGCGGGGTGACAGGGTGGTGTGTTATGATTTCAAAACATAGATTTATATCCATTTGTGTTTTTATTGTTTGCCTTCTTTCATCATCATCATTCATCATTTCAGCCGAAAGACGTCCACTGCTGGACATAGGCCTCCCCCAAGCACCGCCACTTCGACCGATTCTATGCTTCCCATATCTAGCAGATTCCTGCGGCCTTCACAAAGTCATCGGTCAATGCCATCCGGTTGCCACCCCCAGCATCGTTATACTTTAAATAATTTTATACGCTGTATATAATTCTTGAAACTCCTTGCCGATGATTTATCACCGAAAATGAGAGTGCATGTTATCAAAACCAGATGGCATTGATACACACAAATTCCTTGCACTTTTAGAGCTTACTCGTAAATTTTGAATGCCATGTCAAAAAAAAAAAAAAAAAACCCCATCCCTCATATCTCCACCCCCGTACATTTGAGGTCCATTCGGACAGTACGGGGAGATTCGGTATCAGTTCAAGACCCAGATTACCACTCGCCATCCGGTTGCTTCTCCGATTAAATTTTACGTGCCATTGCATTGCCTTGAATATTAATTTTGCGTCGGTACTGACACATACTCGTCTCATAGTGGTTGCTTTTTCATATTATTTAATCAAATATGAACTAGAATTTTCTTTTTCACCGGACCGTCCTTATGTATACGTAAATCTTTTGTTTTCAGCACTAATTATATTTCTGGGTAGTTACTCTAAAAAATTCTTGAACGTAGCAAAAATAGAAACAGTTTCAAATGGTTAACCGGCCTACAGATAGTGCCATCTACGAAGACGCGCCCCACTTTACTTCCTAAACGCTTACAGTACAAGAGTGCAACATGCCGCTAGTGTTTTAGTATTGTCAATACACACAAATTACCTATGAGTGGGCAATTAGTAAACAAGACAAAACTAAAACACTAGCGGAATATTGCACTCTTGTAAGTGATTAGGAAGAGAGTGGGGCGCGTTTTCGTGAATAGTATTATCTGTAACGTAGCGTAGCGTAGCTTCAATCGAATATTCGACAAAAGAATAATCTTACATTTTGGAAAAAGATGCGCAATTAATACAAAAAGTCTGTATCATATTACCTTTTTAGTAACACATAATAATATGTATGGGGATGTACCGCTGTTGAAGGCCATCCGGTCAAAAGGTGATTTTTGTTTACCTTCCTTAAGTTTCAAATTATACATAACGTAAAATAGACATGCAGTTTAAAATAATGCCCATATAGAAATTACCAAAGTTACGTTTTATGGTAACTGTTCGGTCAACGAACTTTATTCCGTGTGTCTGTGGTATAACGGAACAAAAATGACCGCAATCAGGCCAAAATGATAATTAATTATTAAATGTAGAAAAACTAGATACAAAAAACAATGTGTTTTATTCGTTTTTTTAGGACCACGAGCTAAAGGTTCAGATAACGTAAGTTATTATTATGAATCGGAAATAACCTTAATTAATATTTCGTAAACGGGTCAAAGCAGTGAATAGTACTAATAAACCCGCATCATTAGGGTTATGTACCTCTAAAGGAAAAAACGGAACCCTTATTCCTATATTCGGGTTCCGTTTTTTCACCCGTTTTTTGATCACTCGTGTGCCAGTCTGTCTGTCCGTCTGTCAGCCAATTTGCTCCGAATCTAATGAACCGATTAAGTTGAAATTTGTTACACATATGTATTTCTGAGACCCAAATACGGACGTGTAACGTAAAAAAATGAATTTTGAATATGAATATGTCACTTTTGGGGGGTAAATAAGAAAATTTTAAAAAAAATTGTATTCTGTACCATGTGACATATCAAATGAAAGGCCTTATTGCGAGAATCTCAAATACATTTTTATTATAATTTTCAAAAAAATATTTTTAAAAATATTTAAGAAAATAGATGAACATTGACCATTCCCATCCTTATCTCCGAAACTACTTAGCCTAAAATTTTGAAAAAATAATACAGAGAATAGTTCTATGCCTAAAGAGTAACCTATAAGAAGTCTATGGTCTTAAAACTACATGGTAAATCACTCAACATTGTGCGTACATACTTACATTTGCAGTTGGAATGTATGGGGGAAAATGTTTTTCAACTACAATGTTAAGTTTATTCTTGGGATAAATTCATCCCAACTACGGAACCTTCATTGTGCGTGGTCCGACACGCACTGGGCCGGCTTTTTTTTATAAATTATGAACTATTCTACAATACACTACTGTTTAAACGAGTATTTACGAGTTAAAAGACAAACATTCATGATTGAGTTTAATTGTTCCTTGTTTTGCCTACGAAACCCTAACCAAAAGTTATCAAATTCCGGACAAATAATATTCAACAATCCTAAATCATGAGGAAAGCACAAAAATGTTTTGGTCTTGTGTTGTCATGATGGGACAGCTTTATTTTATAAGATCTGGCTATCTTATAAAATAAAAAAAAAGTGGTTTTGTTCAAGTCATTGAGTTAATAAATTCTTTCTTTCTTTTTTTTTATAAAAAAACGTCGCCCCTCACTAGGAATTTCTCCTGTATTGTGGGTACTTACTTTAAACTCACATACACAAACACCCAGACCCGGAACAACTACTTGTAGGAGTTGTAGGTCATACAAATATTTGTTGTGTGTTTATATTTGTAGTTGTGCAAGGGCTTTGAACTTAATTGAAGCTTGTGGTCGCTATAACTATTTTTTAGCGCTCCGTCCAGAGCGGGAGAAGTTATTTGATAATTTCCCACCCAAAAAAAAGTACTCTCGTACTAGCGCAAATACCCTTCATGTCTATCATTACGAGATCATGCATTACCATCAGCTGCCTTATAGCCTTTTCAGAACTATTCTTGGTGTTGGATTTCAATCTAACCGGATACAGCTGAAGACCTCCACAACCCACGGTAACACGAAACCCCTTGGTTAGACTGGTTATCATATTTTCAGGCTTCTGACGACCCGTAACGACTGTCAAAGATCTACAAACGACAGCTGGGGTCAACGGCTTAATGTGCTTTCTGAGGCATGAAGAGGGATCGTCGAACCGACCACGGCAGGCATAACTTAACATGATCAATCGACCCGTGCGGCTGTTATTATGCCACGAGTCGCCCTTCTTATTTCGAGATCATACATAGCAGTCATTGCATAGCAGTAGATAATGTCGCAATACTTCTGTCAATTATATATGTCATATTGAAAAACTCAGTGACTAGTACAGTGTGACCACTGAACCATCCCGGATCTGTAATGCACAAGTCATCCGTGACGTCACTACTCTGCTGGGTTTCTAGACCCATCAATTTGAAGTGACTTGAAATCACTTCACTGCTACATAACTTAACATCTTCGGGTCATAAGTTTTTTACATTATCCTGCAATAGCATTTTTTTACTGCAACTAAATCAAAGGTTTCCATCCTCAGAAAATTCCATAAAGGTAATGTAATGTGTACCTACATTTATTGTTATTCCTAGAATTATAAATGAGTTAGTAGTGACACATGTCACCATCAGAACAGACCAATATAATTGTGTTATGATGACTTTGCTAATGACTCGTCGATCTAACGCGAATAGCAGATCATTATTTACATTATCATACAAAAACTAGTGGGCAGACGATCCTATACCTACTGAATAAGGGTATTTCCCAAACAAATCATTTATATGACCTTTTTTAGTCTTCCTCGTTCGTCTAGTGGTAACAAGCGCTACTGCTGAGTTGTAAGTCCTTTTTAATAACCGACGTAAAATTTCAACGCAGGGTTCAGAATCATGTACTGAATCCACGGTAACAGTTTTCGCGTCGATGTCCTTGCCACCCTGTACATACAAAATTGTAATTACATACAAAATTAGGACAAATAAATGTGATAATGCGTCCAATCTTATTCCCTGTCCTGAAGCAGGTATCGCTTGCAACTCAAAAGTTTATTTCGAACCATCCTGTTCACCTTGAATATAAAAAAACACCAAGATCATGAACTTGATACTCCTACCTGAAGGTAAAATAAAGCCCTTTAAGTTTTTTTATTTAAGTACCTACCTGTCTTTTAGAAACAGGTTAAACTGAATAAATTATGCAGTTTAAATGGATTACAATAATGAGATACTTACTATTTCCGCCAGCGCCGTTTTTTGCAATGCCAGTGGCCAAAAAAATAGGCATATATGTATGTATTTAATAAAATGATTCCCATTTTGGTGTCTAAAATACAAAAAATTCAAGTAACTGCGATCAACTTGGATGTAGCGATCGTTGGCTGCTGCCGTGGTGGCACTGCACGCTTCGCTTGCTCGGCTCGCGCGCGTTTTGTCACAGTTCTAACCTAACCTATCCTATTTAGATGGGATGACCTAGCTCAGTTACTGCGACCAACTTTAAAAAGAGGGCATTTTGAAAGAGGGATTAAAAAAAAGCGATTATTATTAGAAGACCAATAATTATGTTTTTAAATGATCAATTAAATATTTCCCAAATACTGCACTATTGAAGAGAAAACATTATGGATGATATCAGTCATATCTACAAGAGGTGGTCAATTCGTTCTATTTTCAACACAAAAACAGTAGCATAAGATTAAGTAGGACTTGCGCGTGTGTTTTTTTTGGATATGCCCGTAAATCTTTATAGCTTGCGAAAAGTAGGCCATATTAGGCTTTAAGGCCAAAGGATGCACCCAAAACGATTTGGGTACGAAAAACGTGTATTTTTTCCACCGCCAGTGCGCGGACCCGTGACTGCATTTTTTATACGGCAGACATAACGCACCACATTCCACCGCATCGCAGTGCTTGCTGGCCCTAATAGCGGGTGACTTTTTTTTAAGTACTCAGTTACACCCGCCACAAAAGGTGAAGGCTAACTTGATATACTCACGTCACAAAGCAAACGTATTTATATACGGATGTCCAGTATAACTACGCTTGGGAACATCATGTCGCCATATTGGGCACAGCATTTCACGAATACCTACATGATGTAGGTACGAACAACCTGTCCACTTCTCAACTTAAAAGATGTTACTGAGTCAACGCACGTCCTAAGATCTCGGCCCAAACAGAAATAAAGTATTTAAATAATTTCAAACTCAAAAACGAAACTTACCATAATCTTACGCTTCAATCTGTCAAAACCTGTGCTCACGGTTTGATTTGTATTCAGAGATGATCTAAGCCAAGCCTAAGTAGTGGATTTTGACTAGGTACTTGAGCTTAGCTAAGCTAAGGCGGATCTCGCTTCGCCGTGCAAGCGGATAAATAATGAACTTAATTTTAAAAGTTGAGTCGCCCAGCCTTAACTCGTCCCAGACATTTGCAAAGATGCTCAAAAACCATTTCACTAGAGGAGCTAAACGAAGGTTTTATAATGCCTAAACGTAGGAGCAGTTAACAAAATATATGATATTCTTCAGGATTAAGTTGTCGTTGAAAATATAATGTAAGTATACAACTAATTTGATACGACAGAAAAAAATCACGAAGATACCTCTAAAAAATTCTTTCTTTTCTTTCTCAAGCAACATATTTACGCAATAGTGTTTTAATTTTTTTGTCTAATCGATACCTACAATATTCTATATTTTTTATCAAATTAGATTTCTTACAGCTGTAGCGGCAATCATGTCATTTGGTTTAAAAATGTCCTTATTTTTATATTTTATTTATCTTTTATATAGATTCTTTTCTTTTAGATTTTGTGAATGTGAGAACCTTGTAGGCTGTACACTTGTTGAGCAGTTTCCACTTTGCTAAGTACCTAGTACTTGTTGATAAGCCTACACTGTCCTCTCATAGCTATTAAAACTGTAAATTGAAAACATTGTAGAAACCATTTATTTTTAAAAGAGCAACCGTGGAGTTTCTTGCCAGGTCTTCTCCATAGGAAACCTTCCGGAATAAATTCTAGAAACGATAGTGAAAACCTCATCAAAATCTGTTGCGTCGTTTAGAAGAACAACGCGGACATAACTGGCGAAATGTGTATGTAGGGGATTACAGGCGTAATGTGATGACATAAAATTACACTTAACATAATATTATGTGTTAAATAAAAAAGCGGATATTTCTAGAGTAGCTATGTCTAGAATGACATTGTACGAGATCTGTGAAGCCATAGTTCAAACCCGACCTTCCAGAAGAGCGTCCAGCAGGACAAGTCATCGGGCAATCTATCATTTGTTAGGCAATACAATGGGTGATCGCTTCATGGGTTAGTGAATACGGGTATAAGACTCAAGTTTCTGAATACGAATTTGGAGATGCGCTTAGCCGATACCTATTTGGCGAAGACCTATCTTAGCACGACTTGGGTACGGCGATCTCTTTGAATCTCAACCGGAACCATTCAGGCCGAGATTGTGGCATTACTTAACGAGCAAGTGTGACATTACTTAAGAAATAGTTATATGACAGTGACATTGAATGGTTAGCTTGCGTGTTCTGTACTGAGTTCATACAACACGTTGCACGTTCAGCCAGTAATAGAACTCGCCCATCAACGAGCGCTGTCCCAAATTAGATGCATTATTAATTTATTATATATAAAACAAAAGGCATTTTAATAAAACACGTGTACGAAAAGATCAGTAATTAAAATGGTGCAGGTTTCAGAAATATACGTTTGATAGATTTTGCGAGATTATCCGCGTTGGACTTAACTTTACAAATTAATTTCACTATGTAATATAAATATTATCCAAAATATGCCTATATTAAAATATTTAAAAAATGCTCTTATTTAACATATATTTTTTCCAAATCATTAACACCACTCGTTTAGACGTAATCTTCAGTATAAAATCATTAAAAGTCGGTTATCGTCGCCATAACAGTGCGAAACCTACTTAACGCTAATAGAATCTATGCGTCTGTAATGCGAATGGTCTTACAAAGGAGTAGTTCTGAACAAATGATTAGTTCCACTTATGGTGCAAATCTTGCGAAGCACCATAAAGTTCACGACAGAATTTGTTTTGGTTCATTAAACATTCAGACAGGCCAATGGAACTCGATACGACAAAAGAGAAGTGCTAATACCTAATACTAATAGCAAAGAAGTCGCAACTTAATACATATTATAAAGCAAAATCGTTTCTCGCGATCTAGACATAGGTACTCTAGAAATATCAGTTTGTTTTTCTACTTAACACATAATGTTATAATGTGTACCTGTAATCCCCGAAACGTAGACAGACGTGTATGTATCCACAGTACCTACACACACATTTCGCCAGTTATGTCCGCGTTATTCTTCTAAACCACGCCACAGATTTTGATGAGGTTTTCACCATCGTTCCGAGAATTTATTCCGGAAGATTTATTTCTATTACGTTAATATTAAAGTTACTATAAAACTAAGAAATCTCGATGTTTTGTCAAGTCGTAAGAATCGTGCGAAGCAGGAGCGGGTCGCTACTTAAATTATAAATGATTTTATTTATGTAAGTGGATTCGTACAAATACTTTTACACGTCAATCATATTTAAAAAAAACTAGATGAGGTCTGCGTTTCCTATTCAACTACTCTCTGAAGAAAGGCCGAAACAAACTCAGAGGTCACAGTCTCTTTTAAACATAACACAAACATAACATCACGCCTTGTTTCCCCGAAGAGTTGGGCAGAGGTGTCCCTGTAGCAGGTTCACCCACATTTCGCCAGTTATGTTTTTTTAAGTCCCATGTAATAGGGGGCGAGCCTATTGCCATCAACCGGGCACAAATCCAAACTCCAGGCTGCTACTGAGAAATTTCAGATAGAAAAACCCAATAACACTTTGCCCGACCTGGGAATCGCATCCAGGACCTCATGCTCAGCAGTAGCGCTTGCGACCACTAGACCAACGAGGCAGTCACTTTAAAGAAGTGGACGGAGTCTCTTTTAACGTCCAGACATATCTTGTGATCATGTAACTACCATATAGCTTGGTGTCTAAAATGGTCTTTTGAGGAAAGAACCACACAGATTAAGTGGACCTGTCCAGTCAGTGCACGCATTTGTCAGCAATCGTGCAGCTCAACTAAAAACTGATGGAGCTCAACGATTCGACGAACAATATCAAAGAAAAGGCATTATATCGCATAATGTACTCGGCTCTGCTCGCGCTATGTTTATATGGTTTTATTTATTTATTTACTATTACCATTTATATTTGTTGCTAAGACTTGTACTTTATAATAGTCAAAGCAAAATCATTCATTAAATTATTAATATCACTCTTGTGATATTGTAAGTATTTTATTAAAGCTGTCTTCTTCAAATCAGATGACTAGGCAAGTAATGAAATGACGATGGCAAAATATTAGTCATTTACGACATATTGTGCAATAAGGACTAATATAAAGCTAGGAAATAACCGAAGTTTTTAAATGGAAAATTTAAAAACTCAATTAAGGTAAGCTCATATCAAGCTCTAGTGAGAAACTCAGACGGGACTGCCTTGTTGGTCTAGTGGTCGCAAAGTGCAACTGCTGAACACGAGATTCCCGGGTCGGTCAAAGTGTTATTGGGTTTTTCCATTTATTACATTTGACTTAAACATAACTGTCGTAATGTGGGTGTACTAATAGGTACACCTCTGCCCAACCCCACTGGGAAACAAGGCGTGATATTAAGACGGTCTACAAAATGGATCAATATACTTATGCTACGGATACTTACTTAAGTACCTAGTACTTGTTTATAGACCTACACTATCCCCCCATACCCATTAACACTGTTATTTGAAAATATTGTAAAAGCCTTTTATTTTTAAAAGAGTAACCGTGGAGTTTCCTGCCGGTACTTCTCCATAGGAAACGACCAATTGGGACCTAGCTTCTGACGTTTCATAAGTGCCCATGTAGGTTTAGGTGAAATAAAATATGTTGAATGTTGATTTTTTTTTTTGCTTAAAGTATAGTAAAATACCAGACTATTATTGTCTCACTGCAGGGCAAAGGCCTCTTGTCATACAGAGAAGGCACGAGCACTGATCACCACGCTTGCTCAAGACGGGTTGGCGATTTTAGACTTATAGGTATATTTCTTTGCAAATATACAACATGTAAATAAAACCCAGTCCGATTCGTGAGGTTGTTGTTAAGTATCGTAATGAGAGTATATTTATGTGGTAGTCAGGAAAAAAAAACAAAATTCCCCACTTTTTTTTTTATCGGGTTATTAGGTACATGGGGCGCGGGCGGCCGTCGTTTAGCGGGTGTCTACAAATCATAACCTATTATTGGCCCCTATTGAAAAGTTGCAAATTATTTATGGATTTGGGGTAACATTGTTACTAACTTTTTACTTTCAATAAAAATTAGATTTTTTATTACTTTTTGGTAATGTTTTTACAGTGTCTATGTGCTTTCGGATCGAACAGGTTTTTTTACTAGTATTATTATAGTACTTTCGTTTCATTTTAATCAAATATGAAAACGAAATGGATTCTCAAGACGGCACAAAATTATGTACCTAAATTATAGCACGTACGTATTAAAATATCCATATTTATGTAGTTTAACCTTGTGCCACGTATAACATAGTGAATCGTCATGCTCAAATGTGCAAAATTTGTGTATACTTAGGTACTCAAATGTGTTTTCCCCAATTACTTTTTCTTCGTAGCACGTTGATGGCAAAATAACACATAAAATATAAATATTTATTAAATTTGTTTGTCCCAAAATTCAGCAACCTAATACTGTTTGCTGACGCAGTCATTAGGCCCTCACGTGAAGTTACGTGTGCCGGTGACAGGCAATGCGGTGCAAGATGGAACGGGAGCCTTGTCTTCGTAGATACGCCGCATACGCACCGGATATCTGAGCCGTACATGAACGGGTTATGGAGATTAATAATAATAATAATAACCCCACCGCCGTATCTCTACGTTGACGTCGTGGTGGGGCTTGCGCGCTCCGAATTGTAGGTCTGTGCCGGTAGTGTTTAGTTTACCGGCACAGGTCTAGGATAAGGAGCCAGACCAAGAGAGATACAAAAACCCGCAGGGCAGCATGTGGCGAGCTGTTGGGCAGTAGCGACCCCACGGACCCTATCTCCCGGGAGAAGTCTTGTTCCTCACCTCTGGCTTGCCTTTATTGGCTGGCTGGAGTGAACACTGACGAGGAACAGAGCTCCCACCTCATTCTTGCCTTTATTGGCTGGCTTGAGTGGAGACTCGCAAGAGCAAACGTGCTCGGAGGAAGGAAGTATTCCAGTAAGATGCTGGTAGGGATCTTGACCGTACTTCCGGGATTGTCCTGATAGCCGTGGAATACCTCTCCACTCCTCAAGCACCTCAGGAAGTGTTGCCCCCTTGTCGCTACGACACTATGTGCTAGCGACCGTTTTCGGGGGCCCATTTTTGAGTGTGCAAGTCACCCCCTGCCATTTTATCCGTGTATTACATAACATTGATCAGGCAGGGGACATAGTACTTCCATAGTTCCAGGTAACTAATCCATAACCACCCAAATCCATAGCCCATTATGTTTTGTTTCCATGTTCTGCAATAGTCCTACACCAACCGGGGGTTGTCCTTGGGTGCACTTGTATAGTGCATACAGGGATAATCGTCGGTTGGTGGCTCAACACTTAAAAACATCTAACAGGCCTCTGCGCGTTGGCTTCGGCTCCTCGTACGCCTTCCAAAGGTCCGGGACCTCAGGGTCCCGAGAAATGTCAAAGACCAATATAATAATAATAATAATGTTTTATTTTCTCACCACAATATTACAAAATACATATTACATGGTATCAGAGTCAGACAACATTTTAATATTGTGGGAGACTGGTGCCTAAACTAAGCTCTAGGCCTGTATTTCAGATCACCAGGTCTCCGCTCTTTTACAAAATTATACATTTTATACCCACTGATTCCTTTATTGGACTATCAGAGAGCCTCCTATCTAGACACAAGTTGCTGCGGCCGACTTGGATACGTAGTTATAAGGTTTTCCAAATCGGCCACAGCAACTTGTGTCTAGATAGGAGGCTCTCTGATAGTCCAATAAAGGAATCAGTGGGTTTAAACAGCTCTTACCAAAGGTCGTATCTTGCCTTGGAAGGATTGCCATCGGCTGGACTCACGCACCCAAGGAAAGTTTTGCAAATTTTTGGAGGCGCAATGCCAGTCAGTGGATACAGCACTCGCACCGGGGTGCATATAAGCAGAGTCCACCAATTGAATTTTTAATGTGGCTTCTGATTGGTCGTTAAACTCCCGTAGTAGCCTTTGTTTACAATATCCACATGGGATATTGCGAAATCACAGTAGTTATGACCAATCAAACAATCTGCGACTAGATAATTAGACAATGGTGAAAACATTTCTGCGGCAGATTGTATGTTTCGTCATTTTGAACTAGGCTAACCTAACCTAACCTATTAGGTTAGAACTGTGACCTATCGCGCGCGAGCCGAGTGAGCTAAGCAAGCGGCGCCGCGGCAGTGGCCAGCGAGGACTACTTCCAATCAGAGGTTGAATAAGAGCAACCAATTAGAGGTTGTTTCAAACTCAATTTATGGATTATGTAGACTATAAAATACCTTATTTTTTATGTATAATAAATGAATAATACGTCTCATTTGGGACAGCGCTCTTTGATGTGCGAGTACTATTACTGGCTGGACGTACGACACGTTGCGTGAGCTCAGTACGGAACACGCAAGCTAATCACTCAAAGTCACTGTCATATACTTGCGTCTTAAGTGCAGTATAAAATTTTATAATAGTGTTGTATGTTTCACTAATTTAGCATGGACAGACCGGCCCCATACAGGACAGATAAGAAAAAAACAAAGAAACCAAAAAAGGGAAACAAGTTGTTCGCAGGACTTGAAGTGATGCCCCCCATTTGGTGGATGTTAATGGAGCTGCTTATAAAATTAATGCTTCGTTGGTCAATTGGTCACAAGTGCGAATGTCGTTCGAAAGTTCCTGGGTTCGCTAAATGGATTTTCCATTTGGAAAATCTATTTAACTACCTAGACACTGAATTTGGGTCCGATTAATGGCAACAAATTTGCCATATTTTCGCGAAATGTGTGTGTATAAGCTATAACACCTCTGCCTATACCGTACTGTGATGTGATGTCACTAATACAGATTAATACTTAATATACAAAACTGAAGGGCTCGTGGTTAAGCGAAAACTGCCGCACGGGTCGACCGACGCTAAGCCGTTGGTCCCGGCTGTCATTTGTAGATCTTTAACAGTCGGTACGGGTTAGTCAGTAGCCGGAAAGTCAGACAACGCCTTAACTGGGTTGTGAACGTCAGATAGGCAGTAAAATACTGGTATTCAGCTTCATTCGGATAGACTGGAGGCTGACCCCAACATAGTTGGGAAATGATATTGATGGCATATAAAACTTGAATAATACCCACATTCAAAAAGTAAAAAATATTTTATTTTTTACTTTTTTGCTGTGGTACCTACCTACCTACTTCACACCAATTCGTACACCACTTCTTGCTGTGACAACAACTGTGACAGAAAGTTTTATAACATCATCAAAATACACCAAGTAGGTTAAATACGTATTATTGAAGCTAACTCAAAAACTACCCAAACAAAGTTTATTAAATTTATATGGGTCCATCACAAGAACTTTCTCTACCAAATGAAAAAAGAATTTTCAGAAACATTATTCGTGGATTCTACAACCATAAAACCGAAAAAAAATTTACATAAGATAGTTTCCACAAAACCCACCCTCGTACATTGAAGTACGAGGGTAGGCGTGTTGGGAAACTATCTTAAGTAATTTTGATGTTCAAAGAGGGCTTATAAATTACTTTCGATTTGATTTTTTACTTGATAGGCTGCATCGCGTATCAAACATACCAACAACATACCTGGCGAAATTTTGACGTTTTGTACACATCTGTGTACCCCTTTGAAGCATAGAGGTGTGATGTTATATTATTAAATTGTGTCAACAATACATAGAAAAGCGATTGCAGTAATCGCGGGAGATTTGCTGTCGTTTATTGAAGAGTTCCATCGTCTATCTCCAAAAATCTTCACCAAATTTAAACGGGACCACCTTGAGGGAATACTTACAAACAAAAAACATCAAAATCCGATGAAGATTGGAGAAGATATCGCAAAACATAAATACAACAACAACAAAAAACCCTCGAATTGATATCATCCTACTCCGATTGTCAATTGGACAGTTTTTCTTGTGTATTTCAACGGATTTTGATCATTATTTTTTTGTTTGAAGTCAGTTAAAAATTAATTAAAAGACATTCGAATCTTATCTTAGTGGAGCGCCTGGGGGTTTTGACCTCAGACTTTTATAACAGTGAATGAATTTCTAAGATCGAGGTGCTATTTTGTTTTTTATACTATAAATTGCAATGTTTACCAAAAAACTTTTTGTGCTCTTGATTTTTAGCATTGAAAATGCTTTTTCGATCACTTCAGTAGGGTACCCGTTTTCAAGAAAAGTGCAACTGGGGGCTGGCGTCCTCAATTATTAAGATAGAGAAATGAAAATAATATCAAAAGATGCGTTACTGAAAGGGCTACAATACTTAATCGGAATCTTTAATAATTAAATTTGTCATGTAACTACATGTGACGCAGTGATAAGTACATATTTTTTGTCGTTACGTATCAAGGTTAAGGTCAGCTCCATTCGAAAAGTAGTGCTGTTTTGACTGACCACTACTTTTAAAGTACAATGACAAAATGTAAACAAACCCGTCTCACATCACCCGTCAAACTCAGTCTGGAATCAATGAACAATGCGAATATCCGGCTATAGAATCACAATTTGATTCGGTGGCGTAATTTGCTTAAAAATCTGTCAAAATAGTGATGAGAACATTTTTATTAAATATAAAATTGATTAACGTTGGTTTATCTTTTATAAAAAGTTTCAATTTAGAAATGGTATCTTTTCAAAAATTTGCTGATTAATGAGTCGAGCTCTGCGGTTATTTACCCGCGCTGAGTCAGAGGAGTAAGTAGCGCGCGTGTCCAGCGCGTATAAATACATGTCTACAAGCGTGCACCATCAACATTGACACACAGAATACGCGACAATGAAGACTGTAAGTAACTACGATCCTAAAACAAAAATATTCCCTTATAATATTTTTTGACAGCAAATAATATCTATTACTAAAATATTTTAACCATGCATAAATTTATAGAATCTATATTTATGTAAGAAGTCCAGAGTTACCGCTGCATTGTTTTATTTTGTGAATGTCAAAAAATAAAAAAATATTAATTGTGTGGTTCTCCATTTCAGTTGCTGTGCACTGGTTTGCTGGTAAGCGCATGCGTGGCATACGCGTGGGCCATCCCTGTGGAGCTGGCCGCGGTATCTAATGAAGCGGCGCCGGCGCAGGTAGCAGTAGTGGACGCTGAAGAGACGCTGCAGCCCGAGGAGTCCCGAGGGTGGGGAGGCCACAGACGACACGGCTGGGGGGGCGGACGCGGCTGGGGAGGCGGACGCGGCTGGGGTGGAGGCCACGGGGGCGGCTACGGCGGCGGCTATGGTGGCGGCCACGGTGGCGGCTTCGGAGGCGGCTACGGTGGAGGCTTCGGAGGAGGTTACGGCGGTGGATACGGTGGCGGCTTTGGAGGTGGCTACGGCGGCGGCTGGGGACGCTGACACACCAGTGATTTAGTGAATATTCAGTGATTGGTATTGACATCTGTGATGATTATCTTTAACATTTGAGTTAAATTATAATGATTAAGCATAACTACAGTGGTGTTATTCTCCAGTATAACCATTAGAAGTTTAATGAATCAGTCACAAATCAGTTTATATAGTGTTCATTGTCATAAGTGTTATACGCGTACAATGTAACAAGTAATAAATCCTTTTTTAAAGGTGTAAAGTACGTAATATAGTGCAACTGCTTAACAATAACCATGAGAGTTTCTGAGAATCCGAATTAGTCTCTGATCAGTAAATATTATCAAATCTAATAGTGTCAGTTATGACTGGCTAATCAGTCATCAGTGACTACACAACCAATTACATAAAGGTTTCTGGAAACCCATGTTTAGTTAGGTACCAAAAACACTACCCTAATAGAAAGAAAGAAAGAAAAAAAGAAAGAAAAAAACGTTTATTTGCGGTAAACATGACGCAAAAAAAAAGTTTTAAATACATAAAAAAGTTAAAAAAGTTGGGGAAGCATGCGTCACATCCACGCAAATCGGCTATCGCTCAGCATTATGCTACGACCCTATGCAAGACAGAGCCCCAGCGCTGGTTTTCAGCGACAGCCGAATTACGTAACAATCTATCAATCACAATCTGAATGATTTTGAAGGATATTGCTAATCCACTGATTCACATGTTCGAAAAATTTGTCTGCTCCACAACGTAAATTACGTACCTATTGAATGTTGTTGAACTGTCAAAATGAAACCCATTGCTACTGATATTAAATTACGCAATTACCTCGCAAAGCGTCCCTTAGTATATCTAGACTCTTTCTCACGTATACTCATCAACAAGGACGATTGTTTTTATGCTCCAGTTTTGTGGGACCATCATGTACTCACTCAAATTTTAATGATCTTACATTATTCGTCAGAGCGGTTATAGGCATTCCTGATAAGATATCAAAACAACCTTAACCGATTTATAACTCGTTTCTCAGTTATTATTACTTCGTTCTCACAAACAATTATAAATTCAACTTAATGATGAAATTAATATTTTTGTAACAGTATAATTTAAAAGAGTGTCGAGTTCTTCCTTGCCCGTTCTTCACCATAGGTACTACGCTTTGGAGTGGGCAGCTTCATATTTCTGCCTGACCGACAACTTGCCAATTTAAAATGGCTTAATTGAAATAAATGCTTTGAATTATATTTTTTTACTTTTGTTTCATTATTCTAGCGAGTTGACACATTTGAAATAATATCGATAAATACCATTTACATTTAACTTTGAATGTTGTTCTGAGTAAGTGGTCAGAAGCACAGCACTTGCATAATGATTGTTAATTGAAATGATGCGGACTAAACAAAAGTTGGACGGATTGTGTAAAAGATATAAAGGAAAAAAACCGGCCAAGTGCGAGTCGGACTCGCGCACGAAGGGTTCCGTACCAATATCTATAAAAACGAGAAAAAAAATCACGTTTTTTGTATGGGAGCCAAGTACATAACTTGTGTAGAGAAAATAAACGTCTTATATTATTATTAATCCCGGCAGTACGTCCCCTGGGATATTTTCCGACATTCTCGTGGGCGAAGCCGCGGGCAAAAGCTAACTAGGGATAAAGCAAGCATGGGTCACAATTACATATATATTGCCATCCTCCTGCACTTATACCATTTTTTTACGGTTGCTGGCAAGTTTTCTTCTTTCTTAAAATCCTTCCATCTCTATTAGTTTTTACCTGAGTTCAAATTTTTGGGGTTCCGTATCCAATGGGTAAAACGGGACCCTCCCAACTAGCAAAATACCCTTACATACAAAAGGTGGTAAGAACTATAGTGTCATATAAAGCTTATATGTGTTCTGATTAAGCCAGACACCCTAGATACTCTTACAAACAAAAACTTGTAAGAGCTATGGTTTCATATAAGGTTTATATGTGTTCCGATTGATTAAACATAGAACCCTTGATAGTGTAATGTTGTAGAACTATTTAAGCTTTCAGAGTATTCATACCTGTAACATATTCTTACAGACGTATATAAGAAAACGTTATATAATATTAATAAGAACAGTAGCATTATAAGCGGCTTTCCCAAGTCTAACTGCCTTTGATACTTAATTAATACTTATAAATACATTTTGTAAGAATATTCGATATTAGAAGTGACTATACTAAGTGTTTTAACAGACTTCTGTAAAACGTAAGCGTGATTTTTCTCGCCTAAGACATAATATAGAGTAGTAGCAATTTAAAACTCCTACAAGTGTCTTAAACAATTCGCTATTAAGCGTTATTTATTTTACTTGTTGTGTGTGACTACAGAAATTGTTATAATCAGGATCATTTTAATATTTAGTACATGTATTATCATTAAGTTTCAATTATATCCTTCAGATAAATTAATAATCCAAAGATTAACTCTTTCAAATTGCTGATATATTACCCTGCTAAAATACCTGTTTATTTATGGATTTTTAGTAATGAATTTACATAAATGGAAGCGGTTTAAGAGAAGCGGAGCATACCGAAGAAATATGCGTAGAAAATACTTAAAATTCATGGAAAAAACAGCGTCCTTCCGAGCATCTCGAGCAACTGATACCAACAATATTTTTGATGGTTCCGTACAAAATAATGACAACTTTTTTGATGACATTATTGAACGAAGTAGTAATAGTGATTGGAGTTAACGAAGTACTGAAAATGAAATTACGGATTATGAAAACAATTTCAGTTGCGGGAAGATATAAAAAAATGGGCCATTAATAATAATATATCACGCTTAGCTTATAATGAACTTGCTGTGATTCTGAATAAAAGAGTCCAACACATATTACCCAAGGATGCCCGCACGCTGTTCCAAACAACCGTTGAAGATTTACGTATTATTGCTTTGGGGACTGGGCATTATTGGCATAATGGCTTAATTAAACAACTTTGAAAAATATTGGAGCAGGTTGATGTGCCAAATGATTTTTCCCTTAATATAAATTGATGGTTTACCACTATACACTAGCTCAAGAAAGCAATTTTGGCCAACATAGTAATGCGTTATCAGTTTTGTGTCATCTTGTTTTAATTAATTAACACACTTCACATTCATCATTTGAGTAGTGGTCGTAAATTGCAAATTTACGACAACCTGTGCACCAGAAGAAATTTAAATACAATAAATTAATTACATAATTTTGGGTGATTGTGAAATGTTGGGGCAGCAACTTTGAAGTGGGATATTCACAGGCGATACAGTTTTCACACAATACAAAGTGCGTGCTTAATAATGAAAAATAGCCAGGGGACATACCCATGGCCATTTTTCATTATTAAGCATTCAGATCTTTTTTTTACTTAAGAAACAGTCGACATCCATAATTGCAACCATATTTGTCCTAAAACACACGAGTATATAAGCGTGAATTAATTGATACCTATAACGAATTCGTCGTTTGGCTTTCTTTTACATTTTAAGGAACCCTAAAACTTTGATCAGTAATAATGGCCGTGTAGATATTATGTTTTAGGTTTAATTTGACTTTTTGAGTGCGATATAAACCTTACATAAGAATACTGGACTTATATTGTTCTCATAAAGCACTTATAAGTCATGGTTGGTCGTAAAGGCGATATTTTGATATTAATTCAAGAGTTAATTGAAATAATTTATAATATGAGTTACATTTTTGAAAAAGCCCGTGAAAATATTGTTATTCAAATTTTAAAATAATTGACAAAAACTACTTCGCAACCTAATTCACATAGAGTTCGTGACAAATACATGACTAAGAAACTAGAAATTTTGTAGAAAAGTGAAATCAAATATAATACTTACGTTTTTGATGCGAAATTATACTCTTACTGGAACATCACAAAAAGGACTACTAGCGATATTACACTTAAAACAGCATAAGTAAGAGGAATTTAAGGTTATTTGCCCTTAAAGCATACCATTGCAAGTAACTTGTAAGTGTGTTTGTCATTATAAAAGTATCAGGCAAGAGTTTTGTAAGATTGAAATTACTCTTCGCAAGACCCTTAGAAGTCAATTGCAAGGGTGAATAGATTTATAAAGTGCGCCCAAATCCACACTTATAATAGTCTATAAGTGTGATATAAGAGTGAAAAAAATATGGGCTTAGGATATTTGTAAGACAATTGTTTGCTAGTTGGGCTATTACAAAGACTCCGCTGTCGGTCCGTCTGTCTGTTTGCCCGTCTGTCACGAGGCTGTATCTCATGAACCGTGATAGTTATATACTTGATAATTATGTATTTCTGTTGCCGCTATAACAAAAAATACTAAAAAATAGAATAACATAAATATATAAGTGGGCTCACTTACAACAAACGTTATTTTTTTGCTCGTTTTTATAGATAACGGTACGGAACCCTTCGTGCGCGAGTCCGACTTGCACTTGGATTTTTTTTCGTAGCCATATTATATCTTCCACGCGATCCGTCAACTTTTGTTTAGTCCGCATCTTTTCAATTAACAAACATTATGCAAGTGCTGTGCTTCTAACAAATTACTCAGAAAAACGTTCAAAGTTAAATGTAAATGGTATTTATCGATATTATTTCAAATGTGTCAACTCGCTGGAATAATGAAACAAAACTAAAAAAATATAATTCAAATCATTTATTTCAATTAAGTCATTTGAATTGGCAAGGAGTCGGTCAGCCAATAATATGAAGCTGCCCATTCCAAAGTATCTATGGTAAAGAACGGGCAAGAAAGAACTCGACACTCTTTTAAATTATACTGTTACAAAAATATTAATTTCATCATTAAGTTGAATATATAATTATATGTGAGAACGAAGTAATAATAACTGAGAACTGAGTTATAAATCGTTTAAGCTTGTTTTGAGATCTTCAGGATTGCCTATAACCGCTCTAACGAATAATATAAGGTCATTAAAATTTGAGTGAGCTAAGTACATGAAGGTCCCACAAAACCGCAGATGTCGAGTATAAAAACAATCGACACGTAAACAATCGTCCTTGTTGATGAGTATACGTGAGAAAGAGTCTAGATATACTAAGGGACGCTTTGCGAGGTAATTGCGTAATTCAATATCAGTAGCAATGGATTTCATTTTGACAGTTCAACAACATTCAGTACGTCATTTACGTTGTGGAACAGAAAAATTTTTCGAATATGTGAAACAATGGATTAGCAATATCTTCAAAATCATTCAGATTGTGATTGATAGTGTGTTACGTAATTAGGGTAGTGTTTTTGATACCTAAACTAAACCTTTTTACACCTAAATCTTTAAAATGTTACACCTAAAGCTTTCTCGTGAATCACTCCGTCCATTGGTGAAAACCGTATAAAAAGCCGTTGGGTAGTTTTTGAGTTTATCGCGTTCAGACAGACCGTCGCGGCGGAAAGACTTGGTTTTATAATATTTAGTGATTCACGTTTAATGAAAAAAAGGTGTGGTTACTCCTTCGCCGTGGTCACCCCAACAAATTGCACAATATTTGAACAATGAGCAAAATACGTAAAACCCCAACATAGAATTCTATTATTAATAGCTTTATTAGTCTTAGCCAAATAACCACAAGTAAGAAAACGTACGATGACTTGAATAACAGAGATCCTGCAAAACTCAATAACATCATTAGCATGCCATTAAGACATAGTGAGTACTAACCAACTTAACATAAAGAGCAAACAATCCAATGAGTTGTTTATACCAATGGGTTTTTTAATATAATTCGAGCTTATTACAAAGAAAACCGGTACCATTATCATTTAATTGCCTGATTAAATTTTCCGCCTGCTAAACTTTTATTACAGCATAAACAAGGTAAGCTGTTACTTGTTAGCACAAAACTCTAAGAGCACAAGTATAATACAATATTATTATTAGTTTATTCACATAATAACAGGGATTATTCATACAAAATATCATTATCCTAATACGTACTAAGTTTATTTGAAAGAAAAGATTTAAGGATGGCGTCAAGGAATTTTTCGAAAAAGTTTAGTGTCTCCAAGATAGCTTGCAAAAGCATAGTTAGTTAACTGAAGTGACAATTGTCTGCCCAAAGACGTCGATGTAGAAGGTTACGATTTAAGAGATATGCCAAACAATGGACGATAGGTCAATTGTGTTTACTATTCATTATTAATAACTATCCGACGGATTATGCTGAAAATGAACCTAATTTATGATTCGGGGGCGTTGGACATCTTGCTCCAGTACTTATACTTTAAATTGTGTCTTTCTAAGATTCAGTTATAGTTTGAAAAAGAAACATCATAAAACATAGATCCCTAAGTTTATCATGATGAGTCACAACCCACCATGTAAGAAAAGTCAACTCAGGAACAGATAAGGGCCTAGAATTAACCCTTGTGGCACACCCATTTTATCCAGAGACCCCTCACAGATAGGCTAACTATTTAAGCAACTTCTAAAAAGGAGAAGGTTCACGTGCGAATCACTAAAAGCAAAATAAACATCGCGTCAACTTATTGCAGTGATGTTTTTTACAGTTAAACGTATTGTGTTGAATTCAGTCAAATACCTAACAGAGATCACTTTTTTTTAAAGAAATTCTAGTGACTCACTTGCATCTTAGCCCTTTAAGATCTAAAACATTTACATAAGGACTTCAAAACGTTAGGTGATTGAGCAAAACATTTTAGTTTGTCAGACGAAATAACTCAACTTTGCATAGGTGTCACAGGTTGCTAAAACCAATAAAACAGGAACTCCTAAAAAGAAAAGAAGTTTTTTCCAGTAAATAAGCAACCACTTTCAGAATGATAAGAGCAAGGTTAACCTTTAGCATGTGTTACAAAAGTTGTTCACTCTTTAAAGCGTAGGGTGACGACTAGGCCGCGTCCTATTTACAAGCGACTGTCGCGCGAATATGCGATTATGTCACTTTCTGTTCGGAAAACCGAAAAGCGCCCTCTATCGGCGATACCACGCGTTCAGGTTCACCAAACAAAAAGTTCGAAAAATCGTGTATTCGCGCGACAATCGTATTTAAATAGGACGCGGGTTTGAGTTCTACAATTTTTTTTTTGCATACGTACGCACGCTCTACTAACGCATAAGAAATTCCATTCTTCTTTATTTTGTTCTATGAAGAGCTTGTTAGTTTTTTTACTCTCTTCTGATGTCTTTAATAAAGCAAATAACGGAGCATAGAATGGTTTTCATGGTCTTACCAATAATGGCAAAAAAATACATAGCACCTAATCGGTAAAGTAGGCGAGTCTAACACCGTAAACTATTCTGAGCTATAAGCTATAATTTAGATTTTACTTACAGAAAAACCTAACAACACATTGTTAGGTCATCTAGTGTAGGTAATTACATATTATGGTTAATTATTACTGAACGGATTCACATAAGTGGTCGTTAAAATATTAGTTATTATGAGTTCTAGTAACGCGCTTCACATTGTAAGAAGTACAGCCAACCACACGTCCGTCGTGTCGGTCGGTGGTAACACTTCGTTGCCCTTGTGCTAGCCTAGCGTAGTACACACGGCTACACATCAAGCTATACATTTCCACTTTATGCTGATCTCGCATTGTATATGATTTCCGTACAATGCGAGGTCAGCTTATACTAGAAATGTATAGCTTGATGTGTAGCCGTATGTACGAAGTTTTAATAGAATAAGAGCCTAATATGTACTGTTTTTTTTTTTAACCGCTGATGTGCGACCTACTGTACTAGGTTGCAGCAATATTTGTTAAGGCGAAAGCCCGCGAATTTCAATTTTTCTTACGTTTTTTTTTTTTTTTTTCTATTTGCTGGTCAGTATTAGGTTGTATGTTGATCTAAATATGATTCGCGGCAGTGTCAAATGTTTATTTATAGAAATATAATCATAAAAATTATCAATACTACTCTCTAAGTTCATGTAAGTAATCCTATTGAATGACTATTTTATGAAATCATGACATTTGAGGATTATGTTAACTTCAGAAGTTGTATTACTGATTCTAATTCTGTAAAGCCATATTTGTTACTGTCGCGAATCATATTTGAATCAACATAAATACAAGCTGACACTGACCTGCAAATTGCAAAAAAATGTAAGAAATTTTGGATTACATGAGTTACCTTAGCTCATCCTCCTTAAAATAAAATAAAAAAGGTTCTTGTGAAATTAAATACACCAACAGTTTGTAGCTCTAGCTCCTTACTGCCATTAAATATCTTCTATATCTACAAATAGTATAACACTAAAGTCGCTCTTCGTGTCTGTGAGACCGCTTAGTCATTATTAGTTAGACACAAACAACAACAACACAACAACAACAACAACATTAACTACATAATATATTATATTTTGATGCAGTTTGGACTGCCTCGTTGGTCTAGTGGTGGCAAGCGCTACTACAGAGTATGAGGTCTTGGATCGAACCCGGGTCGGGCAAAGTATTATTGGGTTTTTCCCGGAGTCTGGATTTGTGCCCGGTTGATGGCAATAGGCTCACCCCCTATTACATGGAACTTAAACATAACTGGCGAAATGTGGGTGTACTAAGGTGCACCTCTGCCTAACCCTTCAGGCGTGATGTTATATATGATGTTATGTATGCGGTTTGCACAATAATTGCATCATTTAAAGAATTTTTGAAAAGGTTTATGTGTTTAAAACATAAATATTTAACTTAGATAATAATATAGCAGCACCGCTGTCATCGTGCTTCAGTCAAGTCAATTCTATTTTATAAGTTACTAGCTACGCCCCGCGGTTTCACCCGCATTAGTCTCGATCCTTTGAGAATATCGGGATAAAAAGTATCCTATGTCCTTCTCCGTGTCATGATTTACCCATACGCCAAATTTCATCCAAATCCGTTCAGCCATTTTAGCGTGATGCCGTGACCAAGGGAAATAGGGATTCATTTTTATATATATAGATATAAGAACGTACGTAAACGTGTACGATTTTTTACATGTCATCACATCAGTACATTGCACCCGTGAGAAGTATGGGTTGAGTCGCTAGTTTGATCATAAAGGGGGTTTCCTATCGTTTTTTTTTTTTTGTATAGCCTTTGTTGTCCCAGAACAGGGCAAAGGCCTCCCTTCCCTCTTTCCACTTTTTCCGATCTACTGCAACTGTGGGCCTATTTCTATCGTTACTTACATATTTTCCCCCATATTTATAAACGTTGCTTTAAGTGAAGTAAGCTAGGTAGGTCCAACTTCGAGAAACAGGTCAATCGTCGAATCCGACTCGGCTGGGCAGCGTTCGGGAAGCTAAGCAATATCTTCTCGCCCCAAATACCACAGTGTCTCAAGACGAAAATCTTTGTCCAGTGCGTGCTGCCAGTGATGACCTATGGTACTGAAACGTGGTCGCTCACAATGGGCCTTATCAGAAGGCTAAAAGTTACCCAAAGGGCAATGGAGAGGGCTATGCTTGGAGGTTCCCTACGTGATTGAATCAGAAATGAAGAGATGCTCAAGAGAACCAAGGTAACCGACATAGCCCGAAGAATTGCCAAACTTAAGTGGCAATGGGCAGGGCACATTGCTCGCAGAACGGATGGCCAATGGGGCCAAAAGGTTCTGGAGTGGCGACCGCGTACCAGAAGACGTAGCGTTGGAAAGCCTCCCACAAGATGAAGATGACCTTGTGAAGACCACGGGAATCCGCTGGATGCGGAAAGCACAGAATCGGTCGAAGTGGTGGTATTCGGGGGAGGCCTATGTCCAGCAGTGGACTTCTTTCGGCTGAAATGATGATGATGATGATGATTAAGTGAAGTAATGATTAGCGTTTGTTTAAACGTACATTTTTGACGTTGAAACGTCTTTTACAATTAAGCAACGTTTAATTAAAATGAAGAGAGTTTACACGCAGAAGCCACTTGGCAACAGACATAATACTACCACATTTTTTGGTTAGCCAATTAAGTAAAACAGGATTTTAGTTTTTCCCCAAAAATTGCACTTGTTCATCATAAAGTTAACGGATAAGACTTGTTTAACAACATAATATTCTTGAACAACCAGTTTTGTGAGTGTGTTCTATGACTAAGATCAAGTTCAAGACTGTTAAGTAAACAAGTTTTAACGCAAACAATATCCACGTCATTGACTGATGAATATTAACCATCAACGCTATTAGCATTCGACTAAGTGTAAACTTAGTAAAAAGCTTAAAATTATGACCAGGGGTTTTTCACATATTTCCCAACTATGTTAACATTGTTAGGGTTCCGTGTCCGGCTGAAAAAACGGAACCCTTATAGGGTTACTCGTGTGCCTGTCGCATGTCGGTCAGTCTGTCTGTCTGTCCATCTGTCACAGTCAATTTGTTCCGAATGTAATGGACCGATTAAGTTGAAATTTTGTACACATATAAATTTCTGTGACCCAAACACGGACGTGCCATGTAAATAAATGAATTTTGAATCACTTTTAGGAGACAAGTAAGAAAATTAATAAAACCACATTTCTATACTTACAGATTATTTGCCTTTTTCCCATGGGGGTAGGCAGAAACTACAGAACGCCACCTGCTACGATCCTTACATATTCCTCTTGCCTCGTTTACGTTCATACATCTGGTCACGCCGATTGCGACTACTAAGTACCTGACCTTTCACCAATATTGTGCGTACAAACTTACATTTGCAGTTGGAATTTATAGGAGGACATGTTTTTTCAACTACAATATAAAGTTCTTGGTATAAATTCATCCCAACTACGGAACCCTTTATTGTGAGTTGTCCGACATGCACTTGGCCGGTTTTTTTTCCAATGCCATCAATACCGTCATTATCATCGGGATGACGCATTGACAGAATCGAAAATACGAAACAAATACGAAATTAATAGAAATAATACTGCAGGGGGCTCCCCGTACCTATAACCGAAGTTTTTTATATCGACTTCTGCTGGCGACTTCGTTCGCGTGGAACTCTTAAGAAAATACAATATACTAAAATAACTGCCACATTATTTATAAAACTTTCCTGTATACTTTGTAGTTTCGGTCTCAGCAGCCAGAATATGAAGAGAGTCGGGACTGGTGACGCGGGAGCAAGTGACGTACCGTTGTCCGTGTGAGAAGCAGATCGTTGTGAGGTCGACGTCTTCAATATCAATTTCCCATTGCTTGCGAAGTTTTTCGTTTTTAGTGAATTAATGAACGCCTACATTCAATTACATACGCACTGACTGATGAAGTGATGTTTGACAAAGCAATTTATTCGATAGTTTCATTTCGAAATAATGAATTCCGAAAAATAAGGACTACTTAAACGTTGTGAGCAATGTATTATAGGAATAATAGACCGATGGAACATAATATGCAGATTGGCAGAGACATCGACGCGAAAACCATTACCATGGATTCAGTACATGATTCTGAACCCCCCTGCGTTGAAATTTTACGTCGGTTATTAAAATAAAAAGTGTTGTTTTATAGAAAAGTGTAATTCCTACGCGGTCAAAATGTATGGAACAGCTTAACAGTGCATGTCCTGTCCTGTCCATCCTGTATTTATTCGTGGATGAACGACAAAAGATATATAAACGCAATATATATATATGAAAGTTAATTGTGAATCCTAATATCAACTTACCTATTCCTTTTTTGTTCAAGGAATAAACGCAATATGTCAACATTAATATAACTTTTCTTGACTGGATCGTAGCTGGAAGTAGACATTTGCTGTGGAATCCTAAAAATAATACCAATCTATTAGGATCATACAGACTACTTCGTTTAATAATATGTGTTGAGCTAGAAAATGATTGCGTAATACATATTAAGGCCGCGGACAAGCGTGACGCGACTCAGGTAGAATAATTTCCATGAAGTTTACTTAAAATTTGCGGGAGACATTTTGTCAGATTTCAAACAGGTTATTTTATTATTTTATTTATAGCATTTGCTAATCTGGAAAAACCACTTTTATTTTTAGTTTTTCAACCTAGAATGAGGATGAGATATTTGAACACGGATGTTGACAGGCCAAGTGTCATATTTTCATATTGCCGACATACTGGGAAAAATACAGAGAGGAGTGAACCTTAGATGGATAGGAAAATGGACAACTTTTGCAGGGGTTAGTTTGTGGATGAGTAATATTTACAAACCGAGACTCCTCCGTGCCTCGGAAAGCATGTTAAGTTGGTTGGTCCCGACTGTCATTCGTGGATCTTTGACAATCGTTACGGGTCGTCAGAAGCCTTTCGGGCTTCTGACGACCATTCTTACCAAGGGGTATCATATTACCCAGTTACTGGGTTGTGGAGGTCAGATAGGCAGTCGCTCCATTTAAATACAGTCAGCTGCATCCAGTTAGACTGGAAGCCAACCCTGACATAGTTGGGCAAAGTCTAGGCAGATTGACCTACCTACTCTGTGATGAGTAAATCCTGTAACTGAACGAAAGCATGACATTTCAAGCAGTTACAATAGATTAACAAATATTTGAAGCATACCTACATTGCGTAACCGAAAATGATGATGATGAACCAAAAATGTTTGGGAAGGAAATTTTTTGTTTCGATATTTTATACAAAAAAATATATATATATGTAAGAGAACATAAAACAGACAATTTACTTTACATAATATTTGCATTCCGAAAACGACATTACACTTGCTTGAAAAAAATAACATTGAACTTAACCTTCATACATCGAATACTTACGTTAAACCAGTTAAATCTCTCGGTATACAAAAGTTAACAAAGTTGAGCGCCCTCCTCCGTTGAAGGTCAACTACAAAGACGTCGAATGCGTTTTTACTTCTTTCTAAGAACATAAATAAATACCAGGTCATTCAGAAAGTTTAGCTACTAACAGTTTTTGTCTATGGAACGCTGGCTGGTTTTGATGTCAATTAAAATTATGACTATTTATTACAAAAAAAAACACAACATTCCAAATTCGAAATTCCCTCCACATTTTTTGCGAGCAAAATCAAAATACTCTGTCTTACTGAAAACTGGATTTACAACGAGAACATTTTCGCGCGATGATTTTGTACGATTTAAAATTTCGACTAAAAACAGAAGAATCGTTTGTAAGACTTCGAATGGTGTTCATAGACAAAAGCACTTCTAAAGCGACTGTTTTCCGCTGGTTCAACGAATTTATGCGTGGTCGAGTAACTTTAGCGGACGAAGAAAGAAATGGCCGCCCTATGATGGCTGTTACATAAGAAAACGTGCTGACTGTGAAAAATAAAATTCAAGAGAATAGGCGAATTACATATGAAGAGGTTCAGCATATACTGCAGATTGGATCGGAAAATGTGCATGAAATTCTACATAGGCATCGTCGGGTAAGGAAGATAGTTTCACGCCGGTACCGCAAAATCTAACGCAAGCTCAAATGTAGGTTCGGGTAGAATGATGCCAGGACATGATAGCAAAATTTGAGGCAGGCTCGTCTCGACGCGTTTAAGATATCATTACGAAGACTTTTGAATTTTGAAATTTTATCTTTTTTGTTCCCCAAAATAAAAAATCAACTTAAGGGAAAACAGTTTTTATCACCGGAAGATGCACTGGCTACATTTGAGAAGAGGATTGAAGAAGTGTCTGATGTGGACTGGAAAATGTGTTATGAAAATTGGTTTAGACATATGAAACTGTGTATGCCAATAGAGAGTTCTTTGAAAATTAATCATTAAAAAAATTATAACCTGTAGTATATTTTTTTTAGTATCGCAAAACTTTCTGAGTGCCCCATGTAAATACTTAAAACTGCGTCAAATTGAAATTAAGGTTGACTTCCTTGTTGGTCTAGTGGTGGCAAGCGCTACTGCTGAGCATGAGGTCCTGCATTCGATTCAGAGGTCGGTCAAATTGTTATTGGAGTTTTCTATCCGGAATTTCCCAGTAGCAACCTGGAGCCTGGATTTGGGCCCGGTTGATGGCAATAGGCTCGCCCCCTATTATATAATAATAAAAATAAACCCCTTCATTCCGAAATACTAATATTTTTACAATAAAATACTACAAAATGTCTCTTAATTCGATGCCCCTTGACAAAGGCCTCCTCCAACGATTTCTACTGTTGCCTGTCTTGAGCAACCCTTCCCCAGTTTGGTTCTGCTATAAATTTTATTTCGTTTTCCCACCTTGTGTGTTGTCTTCATTTCTACGACTCTCTTGGTTGCCTTCCCATTTTATCACGCATCACACCATTTCTGTTGATCGATTCGCATGAGTCTCTGTCATCTCATATGAAACTGAGATGCTTTTAACTATCTCTGCCTGCCTAGCCTTTTCTCAACTATGTTGGGATCGGCTTCCAGTCTAACCGGATGCAGCTGAATACCGTATTTTACATGGAGCGACTGCCTATCTGACCTCTACAATCCAGTAACTGGATAATACGATACCCCTTGGTAAGACTGCTGATGCTTTTAACTATAAAAAAAATTGCCGTCGCGGGACGTCTGGCAGACTGATGTGAAACATCTAAATTATTATGTACGTACAGGTAATATGCATAAAAGGATAGTTTACGACAGAAAATAAATATGGCGTCGACACGCGTCGCCAAGCCCACAGTCGGTCGGACCCGCCGCTATAAATGTATCACATCAAAAGTAAAATATAACATTTTGTCGATGTTATTTAGGTAGATTAGGTATATATATATATATTTTTTTTAGTTTTAGATAAAGTAGATACTGTAATTTAATTTATAATTTATTTATTTTTACATTATTTAAGCTATCGAAGGCCTTGGCGTAGTCAATAAAAGCTACATAGATTTTCGTTCATTAAATTTTTTGAATACCTGTTTGATCGTGTGGAATATGGTCAACAGTTGGTCAATATTTAAAACCTGCTTGTTTAACTGGTTGTTGTTAATCTATCAATGTCCTAATTCTATCAAGTACATATTACCTTTGCAAAAACTTTGTATATGTCTGACGTCAGGTTTATCGGTCTATAGTTTTCTGTTTTCCTTATCGCCTTTTTTGTGTAGTAAGATGATGTGCAATTTTGTCCATTCTTTTGGGATCTGGCCACTTATTATGATTTCGTTAAAACTCATTAATTCGTTTGTGATTTGAACTGTATCTGGTCACGGGGACTTCTCCGTCTTTTGACTTTTGATTGCCTTTTCGTCTTTGCATAATAAGATATTCGCTGTAGGTTCTGAGTTCGCTTCATTAGTTTGTTTGTCTAATTGTGGTGGCTTGTTGTCTGTAGGTCTTGGCTGGCATACAGTTAGCAGTAAAATATTGTAGCTAGCGTCTTTGATGTTCTGACGTAACGTGTCTTCGACCACGGATATCTATGTCTTCGACCATTCCTTAAGTTTGGGTATCCATTCTTTGCCTGTTTCTAGCTCAGACCAAATAAAAAACTAAGACAGCGTTGCGAAAAATACAATGAAACATACCAAAAGTACACCTCCGCTCTATGCATACACGGTCACACGCACACATTTTCAACCATTTAGAATCAAACTACACCTCACTAAGGGCAAACATGTTTACGAAACCGGCCTCATGTCACTGTTGACAGCGCTGTCTTGGTTTTTTATTTGATCTGAGGGACCTTTGCGGAAACACAACGCTATGTCTTGAACCATTGATTTCGCGACACCGTGAAGACACCAGCTTTTGACCATTAAAAAGAAATCAACGCATGGATTACCGCGGTGCCGGATTTTTTTTTCAAGTTTTCACTTCTTTCGGCACTTTCGGAGTGCCACTGTTTTTTTTTTTTATTAGGTCTGAGGTTTCTAGTAGTTCTTTCAAAGCTTTCCTCAGTTTTTAGATTTGATGCTCGAATGTTTTCAACCTTTTGACTTTGCGGTCTTTTCGTGTACTTTCTCTTATTTTTTTATTTGTATCTCGCCCTATTACTGGGGAGTTAAACATAACTGGCGACATGTGGGTGTTCGGTGACTATTGGTACTATCGAAAAACTCATATCTGTACACTGTAGGGACTATTTTTGCTTGCAACGCTCGGCCGCTATAGTATCGCTTACCTACGAAAAAAAAAAACCGATGAAGTGCGTGTCGGCCTACGCACAATGAAGGCTTCCGTAGTTGGAATGAATTTATCTCAAATATAAACTTAACATTGTAGTTGAAATACATGTTGTCCCATACATTCCAATTGAAAATGTAAGTTTTTACGCACAATATTGAGAGATTTACCATGTTATTTTAATCCCATAGACTTCTTAAGGTGGCTTCCCACGGTGCGCGATATTGCGCACGCACGCGCACCGGCCCACACGGCGCACGACCACGCACCGCGCACCGCGGGTCTTCCCACGGTGCGCGATATTGCGCACGGACGCGCACCAGCCCACACGGCCGACGACCTACTACTCAAACACCTAGCTTTTTCCCACGGTCGGTCTGTGTGAGCCTTGAGATTCGAAGCCACTTTTAGCATTGTTCTGTTAGCTTTGGTAAATGCTGACTATAACTTCACATTTGTGGATTGCGGATGTCAAGGTAGAATAAATGATGGCGGTGTTTATAGAAATACAGAGATGTGTAAAAAAAAAACAGAAATGAACTGGATTTTCCAGCATCAACAAATTTGCCCTTCAAGGAGGAACCACTTCCCTACGTGTTTGTGGCAGATAGTGCATTTGCTCTCACTGAAAATACGTTGAAGCCGTCTCCACGCCACGGGAACAAAAGAAAGAATTTTTAAGTATCGTTCTTCTCGTGCTCTGAGAACAGTTGAGAACGTTTTCGGCATTATGTCGGATATTTTTAGGGTACCATTTTTATAAACCATTTTTATTAGAACCAAAGAAGGTATCCAATATTGTTATGAAGTGTTGTTTATTGCACAACTTTTTAAGGCGATCTAAAAATTCACCACGATTATATACACCCCCTGCTACTTTTGATACTGAAAATAAAGGTGGAGTGCATCCAGGCTCATGGCCAAATACTGGCACATGGTAAATACTTCCTTGATATCTATGAGGAATGTACCATGAAGAACAACTGTTTTGAATACATTATTTTTTAAATTTTAATATTGTTTTCTGAAATTGATATTGTTTTAATAATTTTATTAGTTTTAATAAGGGCATGCAATTATCCGCCACATTTGACTACTTGGATATTTCGGATACTTCTAGACAACTATCCGAATATATCCGGATAGTATGGATATTTTGAACACCACTGTAAAAAGATAAATCAAACTTATTTAAGTTTCCAATCGACATTTTCATTACAAAAACTCTCCAAAAATCATGTAACAAAGTATTTCATTCAGTTCGCAGTAGAAGCAAACCACTAAAGAAATGGCACCAACCCTTACTGAAAATGATGTTCCATAGTTTTAAGATTCTGTGTGTGCAATATTGCAAAGAAATTCCAATATCCATTTTCATCAAAAAAGATTATAATAGTGAAAGCTTCATTGAGTTTAAATTAAAAGCGAAGAAAGGGAAAGTACAATTATAATACCTAAATCAGTTTATAGTGGCCGATTACCTATTCCGAAGGTGAAAAAGACAGATCTACTAAAATTATGTAACGATGTCCTAATACCAAGGAGCTATCACCAGTATTTCGAGAACCTGCCAGTGTCATGAGAAAGAAGGAATACGTACCCAGTTCACAGCACGACAACTTTTAACTACACAGGGTTCATAAATCACCGAATCACAGTCAGCGCATTTTTAATTAACAATGAAATGAAAGCAATATATCCTTGGATAAATAAATTTCGGTGTTTTCATAGTCTAAAAAATAACGTCCATTCTAAAAAAAAAATCTATAATGACATGAGTCGTAAGAAAGAAAAATTAACGTCAACCGAACAATTCAAAACTCCAAAAGATTCGAATAAAATTGATTGCCGGTAATCAAATAGGGCTGTAAACAATGAAATGGTTAAAACGAAATAGGAAAATTATTTTAAAAATATGCAGGCGTGAAAATCTGCAATTCGTAAAATCTGTAATTCGCACATTTACTACTATGATATCTTGTAAACTATTACCGACACGATTGAAACTTTACCACGCACGGTATGTATTACCATATTGGGAGCGGGTTGTGACAAAAAACAGTTTTATGCGAAAATGACACATTCGCAACTTTATCGTGGATGTAACGATTTTATATACATATTATATTACATATAATAATAATATTTAATTATATATAATCTTGTTATCCTACTATATATAATTATATAGTAGGATAACAGGATGTAACCAGTGGAGGAAAGACCTTTTTAGCTCCGATGCTGGTTGGAGGAATGTGATGAGGAGGTTGTTTACTTGACTAAGATGAATTTTTCTTGGTGTGTGCCATCTGTGCTCAGCAAAGAGTTTTTAAATCTTCTTTGACTCACACTTGACTTCAGTTGATGACAGCGATGATGGTCATTACTTCAAAAAAATATTTACTTTAACAGCACTAAGTTCACTGCAACTGAAATCAGTTCCAGTGGACGTTGAAAGGGTTTTTGGCATGCTCCTTTCGATCTCTATGCTTATTTTCTCTGTTATAGTAAATGATTTTTCAGTTTTTGCTGCTGGTAATCACTGAGCACTACGTCATCATCATCGCTGTCGACGAGTGAAGTCGAGCTCTGAGCAAAAGCATTTTTGAATTATCTTTATGATGAATCTAGTAATTGTGTTATTAGATGGATTTTAGAAGATATACCATGAATTGTCACGATTGCGAATACCTATTTTATTAAACCACAACGTTCAATGTTATATTATTACTGACTTTGATGTAATAAAATATAGAAAACGAATAAAAGAAACTATCGGTATTATTCTTTTTATCCGGATAGTAGAACAAATGTTATCCGGATAACATTTTCGACGGATATTCGAATAATTTGGATATCCAGATATCCGGATAGCATGCCCTAGTTTTAATGTTGTATTTCCTGTGCGTGACCCAAACAAAAAACTTTTTTACTTGCTTACTTTCTAATCTTTCTGCTAAGATCATAAGAGATAAATTTGCAGAATATTTTTTAACCGATGGCGCTGTAGTATGGCAAAATAATTTCGCTTAGTGAGTAGGATGAAAAATACGGCCATTTATGCGATTTTGATACTCGCAAATAAATCAAAACCTATAGAATACTTCCCGTTGACCTAGAATAATGAAATTTGGCAAAAAGCAAGGTGTTTTAGCACAAGTAAAGGAAAATGTCCGAAAATTGTTAATTTATTATTTTAAAAAATTGCGATTACAAACTTATGTACATTTGCAGTTTGAAAAATGACCGTGGCGTATATCGATGTATGGGAGAACATGTTTTTCAACTATAAGTTTCTTTTTGGGATAAATTCATCCCATCTATGGAACCTTTCATAGTGCGTGGTTCGACACGCATTTGGCCGGTTTTGTTTTAAGTTTATTAAATTTTTATTATTTGCTGTTATAGCGGGAATACAAATACACAATCTGTAAGAATTTCATCTGTCTACCTATTACGGTTCATGAGATACAGCCCGCGGAGGCTTAGTAATAGGGTTCCGTTTGGTAACCTTCGGGTATGAAACCCTAATAATCACGTGACGAGAGAGCTGTAAAAAGCGTCTGGTTAACTGACTAAACAAAATACCTGTCACTTCAGTTGTCATGTTACGTCACAGTCATACTTTTCAATTTAGCAACGTTATAATTCGTTGAAGTTTAATAAAGAACCAGTATTTTGGGCTCTTTTACAATAGACATATAAACAAATATTATTATTATAAATGTAACAAAAAAAATGCACAAGCAGTCACTTCTACGATGAGTAGTTTATGAATGAATGATAAAGTTTAACATACATTAATAAAAGAGGAAACTATAGTAAATAACTATTTTACAAAAAAAAAAAAAACAATCAACGAAAAACACTACAAAATGAAAAATAACTTTAATTTCGGAAGTTGGTGTCTTTGGATCAGTATTTTAGTTTTTACCACCGTCTTCCGAAATTTAAAGTTATTTATTCACTTTGTAGTTTGGAAGTCGTTTTTTTTTTTGTAAAAATGTTTTTATTTCTCGCTTTTTAGTGAGTTATTAATTGTTAAAATTAATAAAATGGCAATTACCTACTTATTATCGAGAAGTTCCGTTGGCCATCTGTGTCCTCCACCATCAGTTCCACTTTACCAAATGCTTTCAGAGAGCAAATCCACGAGTTACTTACTATTAAAATACCCAAATCGCTATAGGTGTGCCTATAATATTTGAAGAGTTCCTCCGAATTCTCCAAGATCCCATCATCAGATTGTGACCAAATGACAACGGGACCAACTAGAAAGCATACCTTTAAAAAATAAAAGATTTTTTCAAATTCGACGAAAAAATCAAGTATGCCAAAATTGATACATCACCACTTGTTTGTATTTTTACCAATAATGAAGCAAACGGTTACTCCCCTATGCTCGTCCTGCTATGCTCGACTCGTAAAATACCTACCAGAAAGTTTCGCTATGCACGAAATAATATTCGTACGCAGTGATTAAGAAAACCTAGTACGTAAATATATTATGTTTTCTTATTCTTAATCATCATTAATTATATTCGTGAGGAAACCGGCATACCTTAGATATATTTCTCGACGGCATGTGAAGCCAAGTCAGGGGCCCTTGGGCGGCTTTAAAACTCTGACACGAGCAGGGCTAACAGGACAAGCGCGAAAACGCTCTTTTTCTCGTTTTATCGTAATTTGTCTACGATTCTGACGTCATTCTAATGCCTAACTTGACCGTAAACGACGAGTAAACTCGATAAAGGCACTTTGACACTTCTTTATCGCGCGACAAGAGACCGATGTTGCAAATTATTTAAACAAATTATTTTTATGATATTAAATCGGCGTAAAGTTCCGTTTCATTCATTCATTCCATTTTATGCATGGATTAAAGGGTCTTTCAAACAGGCGCGACACGCGACGCGACACAAAGACACCGCCCGTCGCGCGATGGGCGGTGTCTTTGTGTCGCGCCGCGTGTCGCGCCTGTTTGAAAGAGCCTTAATACGTACTTTATTGAATAAACGTCTCTCTCTCTCTTAATTATTCTCTCTTTTAATTATTTATGTTTAGTTTTTTGTGTAACCGACTTTTTGATTAAAATTAAATGATTTCTTTGGCATGCTGAAATAAAATTACAAAATGGCGGAAATTAAAATTAGGGGCACCTATACTCATTAGATAATCACCACAAATGACAAATAGGCCGACAATCATAAATTTGTCAAATGGAAGTTTATTATTGTAATAATCACCATTAGGTCGTTGCAAATTTTGTTAATCACCATATTTACCAAAAGGACTGACGTTCAGATAAATTGGTAGCTGGAGTTGATTCCGCTATAATAACCATAAAAATTATTAATCACCACCCTTAGGAAATAAACTGGTGATTTTAGTAATTATGCTGCGAAGGTTTGATATTGCCATGCAGCCATAATCCCTAGATTTAGTTAATCACCATAATTGGTTAAGTGACTGGTTATTACTGAAAGTAATACTCATTTACGTAATAGTGCTCCTCTCCACCATAGTTTCTCTCGCGGCCGCCGAAAGGAACTCACACTGGTGTTCACCCATATTTCATCAGTTTACGAGGGTAAAAAAAAAATGCCTACAATAAGTACGACTATGAATCTACCATCTTATTTTCGAGGTTTTTATGTATCATAATTTTGTCTTTTTATCTATCGTCGTCAAAATCGAGGACGACTAAATACGACAAAATGATAGAAAAAAAGCTGATTATCTCGTGTTGAATTGTCAAAAATCGAGATAACTAACGTGTCATGTTAGGGTTTGTCGACAAAACATCAAATTTGACAGAACGAGTCGAGTATTTTTTATGGCGTAGCTGTCAGAAAACGATAAAACTACTGAAATAGACAAAAAATTGTCACGCGAGAGTGGATAATTGTCGCGTGGGTCATGTTAGGCCTGCTGGTTAGTCACTGACCACACGATAAAAAGAAAATTTATTATAATAAAACGGGTCAAGCTTTGCGCTTGATGAGATGCATTTGTCGAACGGGTTTTTTCAGGGTGACTATAACAATGAGCCCTTCCGCGAATCATTACCAGTACCCTAATTATGTAATATACGATCAATTACAATCTGTTTCGATTTGAAACAGATTGCTAATTAATTGCTTCATAAGTTGGAAAAAAATCTGCTCAACAACGTAAATAATGCCATGAATGTTGTTGAACTGTCAAAATGAAACAAATTAGTCATAATTGATTAAGAAAATAATTTACGTAATTAGGGTTCTCTTTGATAAAGCAAAGAATAATGAGACCAAAACCTAATTATCGAGAAATAAATGTTAATTTTAAATTAGTACTAATAATTTGATTCGTATTAAAGTCTGTGATTTAAATAGTAATAGTCATATCTCATTCTGTGATTGAAATAGTAATACTTACATCTCATTATTATCTATTTGTTTTTTTTTTTTAAATTAATTGTTTATTTGTATTTTATTTGTGTTATTCATAAGAAAAATTATGAATACAGGTGATTTGACTTTGAGAACGGACTTTTTATTTACGCTCTTTTATATTTTTTTAGTTTTCTGTCTACAGACTTCGTTAAATCTTGTGGATCCAGTATTAAGTACAGCTCTAATCATAAACATTTCTTAACTTAGAATTGCTCTGAAATTCGTTAGTCTTTGTCTGTCATTTTGACTTTTTGACTGTCAGAACTAGACAAAATAAATTTTAACTTACAGACGCTTACGATTTTACGAATATCGCTATAATTTTTTTTTATTTGAATTCTAACACCTTTCTTTCCAACTATACCTTCCATTGTTTACGTAGAATCGAAGAATTGCGTGCATAGCGATACTTTTTAGTAGGTATTTCTTAGGTCGAGCATAGAGGGACTAGGGCATAGGGGACTAACCGGAAGCAAAGACCTCATAGCTTTACATCTACTATGCAAACTATGGAACTAGCTATCAAAGGTAAAATTAGTAGACTTGCGTCAAATATATCGAATCTAAACATATTTAAAATCCCATTTCAGTCAAAAATTGTATCCTATCGATAATCCGAACTAGAAAAACCGATTTCACAAAACCACGGCAAGAGTAGATTGCGTAAGCAAGTATATGTTTATGTTTAGATAGTGTTGATCGATGAACTTACAACCGAATTATAATATTACTAGAGACGATCGAAACTGTGAGCCAGAGGCGCCAGAGCCGCTCCAGAAATTGATTTCAAAAACGATTTTTGAAAACGATTTCATAATCTGATATCAAATATTTAACCGTTTGCGTAAAAATCCAAAAACGGCCATGTCTAAAAATTTGCTTACGAATTTACATACATATTTATATGCCAAGTTGGGCAATAAAAACGTTACCATTGGTAAGCAAAACGATTCGTTTTAGTTTATAGGGACCGGGCATACGCGCGCACCTTTGAAGTTTACCGACTCGCCGCGGATCGGGCGCACCGCCGCGCACGCGTCTGCGCTACCACGCACGGTACCCTTCCCATGGTGCGTGTCCGTGCGGGCTGATCCGCGGCGAGTCGGTAACTTCAAAGGGAATGTATCCAAACTCGGACGCACCGCGACGCACCGCCACGCACGCGTCTTCGCTACCACGCACGTAACCCTTCCCACGGTGCGTCGTGCGGGCCGGTGCGCGTGCGTGCGCGATATTGCGCACGCGTCGGATGCCACCTTTATAGGTTTTCCTGTAATTTATGAGTAAAGAACCATTCTACGTATTATTTTTTTTCTAAAATTTTGGCCCGGTGGTATCGGAAATAAGAGGGAATGGTAAATTTTCATCGATTTTCTTAAACGTCTTTAAAAGTATTTATTTTGAGATCCTCGTAAGAAGCCCTTTTATTCAATATGTCACACGGTATTGTTTGCAAAACTTTTGTTTTTAATTTTCTTATATGCCCCCTAAAAGTGCACCATATTCAAAATTCATTTATTTACGTTACCCGTCCGTATTTGGGTCACAGAAATATATATGTGTACCAAATTTCAACTTAATCGGTCCATTAGATTCGGAGAAAATTGGCTGTGACAGACGGACAGACAGACATACCGACAGACATATACACATACGAGTGATCCTATAAGGGTTCCGTTTTTTTTCCTTTTGAGATACGGAACCCTAAAAAGGGTCGTGTGCACAGGATTTTGTTTTCAAATTGCTCAGATATGCGTTACCCCGATGGTACACCTCTGCCCAACCCTTCGGGGAATCAAGGCGTGGTGTGTGATATGTGGTAGTTACATCAAGAAATATTGCTTCCGGCTAGTGATGCTATATAAAAAGAACTCTTTTATTACAATTTATCTATATACAGGGTTATAATTGGTAATATGTCGGCAACCCAGTAAGGGGATGTAGGAGAGGTCATTTACAACCAAATGACCCCTTATGACTCCTATGCAAATGTCAACCATTTTCAAGTAATTTGACATTTTATATTTAAAAATAAATGAAATAAAAATATAAAATGTCATATTACTTGAAAATGGTTGACATTTACATAGGAGTCATAAGTCTACATCCCCTTAATGGATGGGCATTAGCTTGTTATAAATTAAAAATACCTACGTAAGACTACTACGAACAGAGCTCCAGTAAATATTATCGAATGATTGTGCCAGTTGGTCAATTAAAATCATGATAAATCACGAAGGCACTTATGTTTATCACAAAAATATAAGCCTTTGGCATATTTTTGTATAAATTAAGAAAACGGCCAAGGCCAATTACATTAGTTAAAGACGCAAACACATTAGTTATGTACAATAACAAAAGTATCTAACTACTCGACAGTCATTGGCTCATCTCACAATACATCTAATAACGTGACACAGCTTCTCTCGTTTTTCCCGTTATGTTTTAAAGAGGAACTTACAATTCGCCCCGAGTACAAGGAAAAGAGAATATTATTTGATAACCCTTTATTTGCATCACGTCTACATACAATGTATAATTAAATACGTACACACTGTAGGAGACGTTATTTCTAACAGAATTAAAAGGAGGCGGTTCGCAATGTTTTTTTTTTGTAACTTTATTACGCAATTACTCCGCCAATTATGAATTAATTTAATGATTATTTTTTTGTTTTGTTGGTCATACTTCAGAGATCCCATATATAAATACGTATTATTAACATACATATTATTAACTTTGCTTGGGTAGTTTTTGAGTTATCTTCAATAATACGTATTTTTCCCACTCTGTCAATGTGGATGATGTTATACATGTAATACTATGTTCTATGATATATATACAATATACTATGTTCCTGTCACTGTTATTTACGTATACAAAGCAGGTAGTTATATTCCAAAGTTTTTCGAGTAGGTACCATAACTAAAAACTGAAAAATAAAAGGTTTTTACACCGACTTCCAAAAAAAACTACAAAGTGAAAAAATAATTTAATTTCGGAAGTCGGTGGCAAAAAAGGAAAACTCAAAACCAAAAATCGCACCAAGTAATTCGAAGACTGGTTTGTGCAATGAAGACTGTTTGAAGTTGAACCCAGGACGTAAAACAGTTTTATTATCACAAAACATAAAACGGTCTTTGTAAACGGTTCGTCGTCGCAACGCCCACCCCTACTAGACAGCTGCCACTTGTTTCGTGTTTTCGATGCGTTTTGAGTGCTTTCCCGATTATTTTTCATTTTCAACGGCCACTGCTTTGTTTATTACGGATTCTGACCCTGCCTACCTTGTACGACCCTTACTTTCACACTGGACACCGAGGATCACCCACACGATTGACTTGAATTTGTTATTTTGGAATTTACCGCCGCTTTGTGGATTGGATATTGTTGAAACTATGGATCGCTGTGTGAATTGTGGGATAGCAACTAGTCACTGCAATACACTAATATATGTTTGAATCTTTATATTCACACCATTTTTATCTCGTTACATTCAGGCCCAAGAGTGTATGTAATCATTTCCGTATCCTTTCAATAAGTGTTGATATTTGCAACAAAAGTTGATTTTAGAAAATTTGGGAATAACCGAAGTAGAATTTAATTGAAGTGAAAGCGTCGATCAAAGGGTGCCGAAAGACAATCACGCTCTACCCTGATCAAGTGCTAGGGCCGGTACTGTAGGGTAAGGTAGAAAGGGTTTGAAAAGAATTCTAAGGATTTCAGGAAATGGGAGCCTCCGCGAATGACAATAGTATATCAGACGCATCCTAGACAGTAAGCTGATATATGGTACTGGCTCAACTTTTTGCATATCCAAAATATTGTCTATTTTATATATTTTATTTTTATTGAAAATCAATGTTTTCACGAGATTATTAGCTTTATTATATTCATTTACCTTCGTACACCAAATATTGGAATAGATTCCCGGAAAATTGGAAAATTCTTTTTTCTATAGGATTTGAGATTAACTGTCGGGTCACTAGTTATATTATAAAGGTGACACGCCTTCGCCAACTACGCCACATATTTTTATCCTATACTATTCATTGAGCAATATTTGCATATTTGTTATGACGTTCTCGAAAACGGCTGTAACGATTTCGATAAAAGTACCTAAGTCTCATATCTCGGAAAATTCGTTTTCTCTATTTTCACCGGAGCTGAGCTCGGTCAACTAGGTACTAAGGATAATGTGTAAATCAACAGTAAAAATGGAATAACGACGTAGATTTTGAAGGTTACACGTGTTTCGTTAGCTGGATACTAACTTGAAATACCCGTTTTATCTTTTGCAAAATGTTTTTAATAGCTTCGTATTCTACTTCTGGTTGTTTTAAGTTGCAAAATATGTCGAAAGACGTAGACGAAATTACACTAAGGGCCGGTTTTTTGATCCCTAGTTAAGTCGACCAATGGTTAAAAATTGCAACAAATGGTTAAATTTCTACAATTTCTGTTTTTTGTTCCCAAGTTAACACGACAAGTGGTTAAATATGTAACCATTGGTCAAAATATTTAACCACGGCTCCATCAAGGGTCTAGCAAGATGGCCTATAGTTAACTCTTGGTCGCAATCGGCTGTTTCATGTCATTTTAGTTTAATTAAATGTGTGTTTGAGTATTTTCGGTTTTATTATGAATTTAAATATATTAAGATAATTTGATAAGTCGGAGACTTCATCGGATGATCAAATTATCATAGAATATATCCTAATGAGAAGACCAAAAGTAAATTTCAATGATTATTTTAATTTATTTATTTAAAATTATTACTTGACAATATTCTTTTATTCCACGAATAATAACATTTCTTTTTCTCTTATATTAATAATAATTAATACCAATATTTTGTTATTATTAAAAACATATAATTTATAATAATAAAAATTTAATAATACTTTATTAAATATAAAAAAAATATATATATATTAAGCATTATAATTTATGTTACCTATTAAAAATGTAATAATTTTTTAATATTATAAATTATGATGTTTTTAATAATAAAAAATATGGTATTATTTATTTCTTTTTCTTAATAATATAATAAGAAAAAAAGAAATTGTGGAATAAAATAATATTGTAAAGTAAGTAATAATTTAAATAATTAAATTAAAGTAATAATTCAATGTCAATTCAACATTATAATTTATAATATAAAAAATGTAACAAATTTTTATTGTTATAAATAATGCTTTTAATAAAAAAATGGTATTAATTAATTCTTTTTATTTTGAAAAATATAAAAAAATTATACCAATTATTTTTTTGTTGTTTTACTTAATTAATAGTTTCTGTCCTGTTTAATTCTATTATTTCAAATTATTGACTTTTTTATTTACGTATGAGCAAGAGTTATTAATAAATAGCACGAAATCACAATCAACAAACTCGTCATTTGACGACTTTGACATTAGATGCCCGATAGACGTCAAAATGCATGCGTATTACCTAAACAAAATAATGACTTCCAACTCTTAAATGGGTAAGTTAGTGTCGATTGCAATGGCAACATAGTTAACAATAGTAAATTCTAACTATGGTTGAAATGGGGATCAAAAACGTAAACTTGAGTTAACAATTGGTTAGAGTCTTAACTATGGTCAGTTTAACAAATGGTTAGCTTGACTATTACTAGGGATCAAAAAACCGGCCCTAAGAATTTAAAAAAAAAACTGACCAAGTGCGTGTTGAACCACGCACAATGAAGGGTTCCGGTAGTTGGGATGATTTTTTATAAATTCTATTTTTTGTAAATTTTGTTGTTCAAAAGTGCCTTTTTATGTGCCTAATTGAGATAAATTATTTGACTTAAACTTTGACTTTTTATCCCTAAAACAAACTTAACTTTATAGTTGAAAAACATGTTCTCCCATAGGTACATCGATATATTAACATTTTATGACGCCAAGACAGGACGCTACTATTAATCCAACTTTCGCTTAGCAGCTAGTTTTTCAAGAGAAGCTCAACTCATGTTGACATGTTTTACTCACTAATTTTCATGCCAAATTTGCTATAACACTAATGAGAAAATTGTGTTATGCGGAGATTTTAATATCAATATTTAAAAAGGATAACTTGAAACCAGAAATTAAAGATCCTACTAGACTTATCAGTAACACTTGCGTTGACTATTTAGCTCACAATGCTCATAGATGCAAAAGTGATATAATTAAATTTGGATTATCGAACCATACAGCCCAATTATTTCAATTTCCAGTTAAAAAAACATGTGTGATAAAATCTTGGCGTATTAGAAGACGTGACAAAACCTCATAACATTTTATAACTGTATGAACAATTTGACCTTAGCTAACATTTATCTGACGAATGACCCTAACGAAGCTTATGATCGTTTTCTAGAACTGTTCTTATGTTTCTATAATTTGTGTTTTCCTTATAAAACAATGACGAAAACTTTAAATAAAAAATCTAAATGGATTTCAAATGGTATCTCAATATAAAGGAATTAAAATTACTATAGCAGTATAGGGCCCTTCCAACGAAAACAAACAAACATATTTTTAAGCTATACGCTGCTAAGTTTAAAAAAAATTATAAACCTAACACAGAACTCACAAAATAACCATCACATAAATACTACACAAAACAAATCAAAAGCCACTTAACTTTCCCAAAGAACCTATTACGGAAACATTAAGAGATAATAGCAAAATTAGAGATCCTACATCAATTGCGAATAGTTTTTAAAATTATGGACAAAAGAAAGAACCCGCTAAAATGACGAACATGTCAAGGCCAAATTTTTTTAATTAAAAAATAGACTGCAATGAGTTGTTTAATATTAGACCAGATATTTTGAAGTCTGTACGTTCAAATGGAAAATATAAATTCAAAATAAAATAAAGAGAGATTTTTTTTTCTCCCTCATTTTGACCAACAAGAGGTGGCAACCCTACTACAGTACCAGTAAGCTAAGGTATAGATCCTACGAGTGAGTCAGCCAAGCAAACTAATTATGATTCTGTCGATTAAGATAAGACCTCTAAAGATATTATTATGTTTAACCTATTATCCTGCCTCGTGCATCGCAATTATATATATTATAAGTCGTTACACATGCGTGCAAATAAATTACGCTGCGTATGATCATATGTGACACAGGTTAAAAACTTACATCGGTCACCAGCACTCACAATGTCAATTTATGTAGTTCAAAACTGTTAAGTGCGACCAAACCATTGTGAGAGAAAAAAAATAAATTGTATTTTATTTATTTATATATGAATCTCTCTTCGCTTATGTATAGTTCAGAAATTGACTCAAGGTATTTTTTGTTTCCGCAAAGGTCCCTCAGATCAAATAAAAAACCAAGACAGCGCTGTCAACAGTGACGTGAGGCTGGTTTCGTAAACATGTGTGCACTTAGTGAGGTGTAGTTTGATTGTAAATGTGTGCGTGAGAGCGTGTATGCACAGAACTGAGGTGTAGTTTTGACATGTTTCACTGTATTGTTCGCAGCACTATATCTTGTTTTTTTTTGGTCTGAGGGTACGCCATATTCTTTCTAAATCCTGAGCAACCTTTTGTAAAATCTCTGCAGTTATAGGTCCATCTTACGTTACCTACCACGTCATTGAACACCGCAACCCAAATTTTAAGTACCTGTGTCTTCACTCATCGCCGTTTTCAGAATTCTGACTGTAACTGACCCGTATGCAAGTCAAAACTGTCAGAAGTATATACAGAGATAGAAGCATAACCTAACTTAGTTTTACAATTTTCCAGGTCTTCCTCTGCTATTTTCAGATGTTAATCTTAACCTAACCCAGGGTTGGGATCAGTCTACTTTACAGTTACAGGATCAGTTTACTTGAATTAACGATTCATTCACGTTGTTAGTTTTTTTATTTTATTATCAGAAGCTAAACAATGCTTTAGGCACCCATGCAGCGTTGATAAATATGACACCCTCCACTTATAAATATGGCAGCCAAGCTTGCCGAGGGTATCATATTTTAACGCACAAATGGGTACACAAGATCTGCAAAGTATATGTTTACTAAATTTAAAAGTAATGATACTTAATTGGACACCCAAGTGTACTTAGATAATAGTTATGATTTTCCTGGTAAACGTTATGAGTACCAAGTAATTGCATTAAACAAATTCACATAAAACTAAGTAAAAAGGGTGATGAGGGCATCCTCATCAACCTCATAATTATGTGTATATAAGCGTGTCCCTTCAATTGCAATTCACATAGTACTGCAGGTACAGCCACAATGAACACGGTAAGTACGTTTACTTAATCCTAGATATACCTAAGTATTTACCTCATTACTGCTTTCTACGTAGGCGAAGAATAAATCAAAGCCTCTCTTCACCGAACGAAATAATAGAATAGAATAATTAAACGAAGAATAAGGTTTAAGGAACATATATTACAGCTAAAACATTTTGGTTTTCTTAGAATTGAATACAAGAGCAATTTCCAAACTGACTGCACTAGGCTAGGCTTGTCCCGCAGGAAACTTATTAAATTTTTTCCATAAAATTACAATTTAAGCCGAATATCACGATAAAAATAGTCATAGTCACTTATTCATTAAAAATAATTTGTGTCTGAATTTACATAAAATATACTACATTACTGTCGTGGCCAGCAATTATTGAAAATGTGGGCCGAGGCGAAGCTGAGGCACACATATGTGAGTCCATCTATGCCTGGTTGCGACCAAGGCTTAAATAGTACTTTTCTCAAACAATGCACGGAAATTCAAACTAAGTAAATTCATTATATGTAAATTCCAAGATGAATGACGAACAAAAAATTTTTCACGCGCCAGTATGTTAATTTTTTTCTTCTTTTCTTTAAACAAAGGGGCAATTACCGCAGTTTTAAGAACGTTCGAATTAGCATCTCATTCGCAATCTGTCAAAAATACAATCATTTACCAACATTTTTGACAAGTTTGACAGATTACTACTTGAATGTGAACGTTTTTAAAGTACGAGAATTGCCCTTTTGCTCTATTTACTAAGCCAGTTCGAAATTTAAATAAAATCTTTGATAAGTTTCCTCCTTGGTTGCCAGGGGTCGAAGAAAACTTACTAGGTAGTTCTATTTTTAACACGATATTTACGAGTTGTGATAGTAATAATTTATTTGGCCTTTAAAAACGACAGATAAGGATTTTCATAGTAATTTTGCCGGCCGCCTATTCGCGTTTTTGACCAGTACATCAATTTCGATTTATCTCGAAGAAGGTTGTGAAAGTAGGTATATTTATAGGTTTTATTTATGTTTATTTATTTATTGTTTGAGAAAAATTTAAGTAAAATTAAAAATTAAATTACACACAAAACAAAAACAAGCAACTTTGATTTAAGATAAAAATTTATTGAATTACATAAATCATATAATAATTCTAAATAATACAATAATATATAGAATAGAATTCAATAATATATAATATAGAATCGAGAAATAGTACAGAAATACATGATATTATTATTATAATTATATATTAAGTTAATAAAAGATCTTTTATAAACTAGTTTTACTAGTAAAAATAAGCATCATCATACATATTTTTATCTAAAAAACGATGAGAGCAAAACCTATCACAGTAACTGTCTCAGAAAAACCTCAGTATTATCATTTGTAACGGATCTAAGATACCCTTTAGTGTATTGAAAAGGATGCCAAGTAGATACGCATCCTCTGATACAAGTTACAAAGGAATGGCAATTTCCCATTAATCAATGGGCAACAATGATGGTTCAATATTTTTATATGTTGTGATTATTTATGTAGCAGTCGGTGCACCGAGACCAAGTAAACTACTACAGTCCAACCGTCGAGAGAATGCGTTCTTGACACCTGTCAGCTTCATACTAACGAATATGTGTTTAACGAATTTGATCCTAACTGAGCGTTTGCTCTGGCGAAACATTCACAACAAAACAGTTTGAAATATGTCCTGTCCTGGCAAACATTATATGGAAAGAAAGAAAGAAAAAACATATATTTGAACACAGTTCGTTAAACATAAATAACAAAATGAAAAAGTGAAAATAATGTTTTAACAACAAGAGTGTATGCCTCACAGCTGCGCGAAAAAGTTTCATTTCAGCATTAATGCCAGACAGATGCTATCTGACACTGGTTTTCTAATGAACCCTTGAAAGGACAAGTGTCGGGGACGCTTGTCCTTTTAAGGGTTCATTAGAAAACCAGAAAACCCTTAAAAGGACAAGTGTCGGGGTGTACAAACAGTTTCAACATACCTAATGTATCATTTGTATACTTAAAAACTAAATAAATAAATAAGCACGTCATCAAATATAATACAAAAATAAAAACATACGAAAACAACAAGTACTGTCCCAGCAAAGGATGGAAAACCACCGAGCGTGCGCAACCACCCAATATATGATATTTTGTTTGATACAACAGGAATCATGATTTAAGCTAAGTACTGTAGGCATTTCATATAAGTGGTGAGTGTGAGTGAGTGTATGGAACATTGTGCAAACGCACGGTTATTACTACTAGAAATTGTCCAACTAACAGGTGTCAGGAACGCATTCTCTCGACGGCCGGACTGTAAGTAAGATTACTGTGATTTACAACTTGAGTAGGTACTTAAGTAGGTGTAAAGTTTTTCTGCAAAAGGGAATCTTACATCAAGAAGACTGGCAGACAAAATGATTCTGGTTGCATTCGATCACTCAAGCGAATTTAGAATCTGCTTCAAAATTGTAAATGCGGCGCAGGTTTTTCACATAAATAAATCGGTACTGCAAAAGCCCGTAGCTCTACCGCACTTCAATATTCCTAGTAATTTCTGTAATACGCATCAATATTAAACTACACCATCCCCTTTAATATAATATCAGTAACATCGTAATTTATATAGTAGGTACTAGCTGCTAGTAAGACAGCTACACATCAAGCTATACATTTCCAGTTTATGCTGATCTGGCATTGTATTGGATTTCCGTACAATGCGAGGTCAGCCTATACTGGAAATGTATAGCTTGATGTGTAGCCGTGTGTACTAGCTTCCACCCGTGTGATATCTTTATAAATTATAGCATAAGTTACTCCGTGATACTATAGCATTTAACAGGTGAAATAATTTTTAAATTCGGTCCAGTAGTCTTTGAGTTTATTAATTACAAACAAAGTAAATCTTTTCTCTTTATAATTAATTATAATAATAGTGAAGATCAGTAACATCAAAATTTATTCCTCTACCATGATGGCCTTGGGTTGTCTCTCTGGGAGTTTGAAAGTTCAATCGCATGCCAAAACCAGTACGGTTTAGTAATTCGTAGGGTGACCAGATGTCCCGATGTCCCGTATTTTACGGGTTGTCCCGTATTTCAGGCAAGAATTTTTCAGTGTCCCGGTATTTTTCGAAACCAGTACGGTCGGTACATTGTCCCGTAATGTTATGATTAAATGGCATTTAATGATAAAAATAACTATTCGAACAATATTTATTTTCTCACACACGGCGGTGAACACCGCGCGATCTGCGCGAACGCATATTCGATCGAATGATGTGGGTGAGAGTGAGTGAGTGTGATAGTGATACCACCACCACATTTTCTTATCCAACTAAATTATAAATTGTTCTATTTTAAAATATTTATTTTATTACCTTTCATTCAAAAAAGTCCGAGTTTGTTATTTAGTTGATTTTTCCACATTTTTTTAAATAATTTACAAATTGTTATGTTTTTTTTTATATTTTAAGGGAAGAAGAAGTTGATTATTTCACGTTTTCCTTTCCAGATAATATAATTTTTTTTTTTTTTACATTTAATATTGTTTTTTAAAAGTCTTTCATTAAAAGAAATTGCAATTGTATAAGTTATTTAATTGATTATGCCAAATTTTAGTAATAAAAAATTAATATTGATTTTTAATAAAAAGAACGGCCTGTCCCGTATTTTAATCTCGAATCCCGTATTTTCAATGCAGTTGTCCCTATAAAACCGGAAATCAGATCTGGTCACCCTTGTAATGCCAGTGTGATAACCTTACTTTTATTAGTCCTTTTTTCTTTTATGTATTCGTGAGATGCGTTCAACAGTATATAACAATAAATAATATCTTATATGTTACCTCTCCACCACTTGGTTGACTTGTCGAGAATGGCTAATTTCATTGTACACAAAGTTTATTAAATAAATATTTAAATAACGCTTTCGACGTTGGCAAATGTTCTGTGATGACCAAATAGTAAAAAATCAAAAAATATCTGTGTACATACATGAACTTGGACACCATTTATCTCAAAACTTTATTATGGCATTAAAAGCGAGCACTTGAATGTTCCTCCTCATAGAGCTAATTAATAATAGTAATAGTAATAGATAACACACAGGTACCTTGAATAATACAAACGAACTACTCGTACTAAGACAACATTCATTTTGAATTCCAGTTCACTTTCTTCGCCCTGGTAATCTGTGCTATCTTCGCTTTGGTGAGCGCTGTGCCTATCTCCATGGCGCCAGCTCAGACAGCAGTGGAAGGAGCAGAGGCCATCCCTGGAGATGATTTGCTGGAGGGGGCGGAGTCGCGGGGCTACGGGTACAACGGGCGCGGGGGCGGCGGCGGCGGACGCTGGGGCGGCGGGGGCGGCCGCGGACACTATGGACACGACCACTACCATCGTCAACACTATGGACATGGACGTTAAGGCTGACCAAAATAGGCAATATCTCGTTCGAGAAGAGGTCATCTGATGGAACAATGTATATTTAATTTGTATTATATGATAATAATATTGAACTTAATGTTTATGTATAATTTTCTGTGTATTTTAAAATTCGTGATCGATTCATTATATCGTTAAAAATATGAAAACAGATGGGTAGATGAATACATAGTATTTTATACCAACTCAGTCATTGAAAGATGATTTTTTAATTTATATTGTAATGAAACCTACATAAGTTTTTTTATGTCACTTATTTTCTGAAACACCTTCAATGGTTTAGGTTAAAGTGAGGTCGTACTTGGAAAGCAGATGGTGCGTACCCGGTGGAGGTCGATTTGGTTATTTGGCCCTAAGAAGAGCCGTTAGACATGGCACAGAAGAGAGCTGTTTGGATTTATATATGTTACGGCTAAAACCCGAAGTGCGGCTACACCTAGTTTTAGCCGGCTTAAACTAGATGCGGCTGGTAACAGTTGGTTAAACTTGCCTAAATGGACGCTGGCATTCGCTGGCCGCTGCCGCGGCACCGCTCGCTTCGCACGCTCGGCTCGTGCAGTGTGTTATGTAGTCACAGTTCTAAAACTAGGTGTAGCCGGCTAAAACTAGATGCAGCCGCACTTCGGGTTTTAGCCGTGACATATACATTTATAGCCCGCCTTATCGATATCGATAACGACGACCCTTTGACATTATTATTTCCTAGCTTGTGCACTAATTTAAATACCCAGTCACAATTAATGCAATAGAGTAGCCCAGCAGACTTAAAGGTACCAACGTACCAAGGTACCCAAGCACCAAGGTGCCAACGTATAGGAGGGCTTAGGGCTCTCTTTAAGTATTTGGCGTTTTTCGATAAGTGTATCGTGTTGATTTTTTTCGCAAGTTTTTACATTTTTGTAGACAGTAGAGCGCCAAGATCCCTAAGTGAAACAAACCTCTCCCAACCTGTTGGACCAATAGTGCAAGCGCTTAGATGCCTCTCGAACACATCCTTATAGTGGAGATGTTGACCGCCATGCTTCCGTTTTCCTTCCGCCATCTCAGAGTAGAAGACCACTTTTGCTAAACGGTGTCCTCCATGCGAAGGACGTATCCACACAACCTGATTTGACGCTACATAAGTTAAACCTCCATAGGAACGCGATCCTGCCATTAATTTTTAAATGAAATGTTTCAAGTTTCCTTATATCTGGTTTGTAGAGACACCATGTTTCTGCGCCATTTAGAAGGACAGGTAAGATTAATGCCTTGCCAACACTAACCTTAATTTCTAGCTTCAGGTCATGGGATTTCCAGACACAATCATTATCCGTCGAAAATTTACAACAGCATTTACCATGCGCGATGGTATCTCCAAAGCATAATGGTAGGTATGGTGGTAATGGTGGTGGTGGTGATGGTATTATCATGCATAATGGTGTAATGTTGTGCTGTTGTTTTGGCTTACCATCACGGTGAAAGGATTAGTCAGCTAGACTCTATGTTAGCGAGTGTTTGGAGTCCTCGGTGTGCTGGAATCGCTGTAGGATTTACGGCTCCCGCAGACAGGCACGACGCGACTCTAGTAGAACAATTTCTATGAGAACTTCATGGAAATTGTTCCTCCAGAATCGCGTCGCGCTTGTCAACGGCAGCTTTTACGCCATTAAAAGATAGTGGCTGACTTTAATAAAACAATCTTTAATATCCCATCATTAAGAAACACTAATTAACACTAAGATAAATGGTAGTTTTCAAAGATTGTTTTTTTATTTTTTTATCATTTTTTTTGTCTATATGGCCAACCTGACAAGAATACTTATCTAATTCTATCACCGCTTAATACTAATGATCGCCTGCGAGGCGATTATATAAATAAATCGAAATTTTAAAACTTTAACTTCGGCATGAGCATATGATGCGGAGGCATGAGGAAAATGTCCTAAGGAAAGTTTTGGGTATGAATGTGGATTATAAGAATCTTTAAACAAAATAACAGGCAAGCATTCTACTTTTCATAAATACAAAACATTTTTCTGATTAGTCCATAAATTAATCTTAAGTATACCACCGTCCTTCCAGCTCACCTTGTGACAGTCTTAGGGAAATCTTTTATTTAAAAAAAAATAAAAAAGTCTGAGAGTACTGATTTTTATAAAAGCTATGTATGAACTATGGAGTACAAAGCAAATAAATTACTCAAAAAAAAATTACATAATAAATGTTCTGTTAAAAACTTTCCTTATAGTCTCATCGTCAATATCTCGCCGGGCGCAGGATTGTAGGTTACCCTTGAGTTGGGACGAACGAACAACCGGATGCGTCCCCGTAATTTCAAATACCAAAAAAAAAGACTATAGGCGCACGCAGCCTCTCCACAATAAGGTTGCAATTGTTTCTCTTAAAAAAAAGGTTTTACCAAAAATACAACCGACTTCCAAACTACAAACTGAAAAATAACTTTAATTTCGGAAGATAAAAGATAACTTTAATCAATCAGTATTTAAATTTTTTGCCACCGACTTCCGAAATTGAAATTAATTTTTCACTTTGTAGTTTGGAAGTCGGTTGTATTTTTGTTTTTTTTTTTCACTTTTTTGTGTGTTGGTTTGTAATTCATCAGTTCCACTTTACCAAATGGTGCTTATCGAGAGCAAATGCACGAGTTACTATAAAAAATACCTAAATCGCTATAGGTGTGCCTATAATTCCCTCGATTTCTCCAAGATTCCATCATCAGATCGTGCCAAATGACAATGGGACCAACTTAGAAGTATACCTTTTCAAACGAAAAAATAATTTTTCAAACCGGTTTAGCCATCTTTGAGTAATCGGGGAACATACATAAAAAAAAAAAAAAAAAATCCGACGAACTGAACCTCCTCCTTTTTTTTTAAGTCTGTTAAAAACATTAAATCACTTGACTTTAGAAGCGTTAATTCTGTACCTATCTAATTACGATTTCTTCTTATTTTGCATGAGAGGATCACGGAGGAACAAAAGCTTAAAATATAAAATAGAAAAAACTTAAATTCTCTGTCATCGTCTTTGATCACCCGGGTGATGCTGTAACGGTTCGCTAGCTAAATAAATAAAAACAGTTCCTTGTTATGAAACGTTAAAATAAAAAACTGCCTAAGTGAAGCCTGTTTGGAAAGCGGTAATTAATTTCCAAAAATATTATTGATTGAATAACCTGTAAAATGGGATTATTGACCTTACAAACTGAGTACAGTTTTGGTTTTTTGTCTGTTGTGTGTCACGAGTTACGTATAAAAGTTCCAGCCGGGCCAAACGCAACATTATACGAGATTCGCCGCTGCAATGAAAACTGTAAGCAAATTCTTTTTTTTTTTTTTTCACGCAATAATACATAGATGTTAATTTCTAACTTTTTTATTTATATTTAAATACACATTGGAAGCAATTTTTTTTTTTGAGAAATGTTAACCTCGCTTCAATTTTCTTTTTAACTTAAAAGATAAGGTGCTTTTTAGTAATCCGTACCCGAAAGGTGCCAAACGGAACCCTATTACTAAGCCTCAGCTGTCCGTCTGTCTGTCAGCGGACTGTATCTGGTAGACAATTGAAATTTTCCCAAATTTTGTATTTCTATTGCCACTATAACAATATACCTAATAAAAATAAAATAAAGTTAAAACTTAAAGGGGGTCTCATCATATAAGAAACGTGTTTTTTACAGCGTATTTTGTACGGTGGTACGGAACCCTTCGTGTGCGAGTCCGACTCGCAGTTGTGCAGTTTTTTAATTATTGCTATTCATTTTCATTTTCGATCTTTTTAAAAACTATCTTTTCTTTTAAAGTCAACTGGAAAATTGCCATTGTGATCTTTTTATATTGATCTTTCTGATTTTCAATTTATATTCTAATAAACTGTGTAGGCTTCTTTTAAACTATTTTTACCTCTTTATATTTAATCTGCCTTCTTAAATAGTTCTGCTAATATTAGCCAAATGGTCCACGCTCATAATACTTATAAAATTATTTAAACGAATAACACCTTTAAACTAATCTGTTGAAGGTCACTGAACGAAACACAATAGAAGTTTTTTTGTTATTACGTTTGGGGGCAAAGTGCTAAAATCCAAGATGGCGGCTGCGAATATTTAAATAAAATCGTCATGTGTGTCGTTTTCATTGTTTTCGAGGATACTAATGCCGCCGATAGGTCATAATCAATTTTATGCATTGGCACCCTCGAATACCATGACAAATCGAAAATCTTAGATTTTCATTTAGACCCCACCGACCGCCAGACACCATCGTAATGTCAAAATAAAATGGACATTTTTTTTAACAAGTAGCTCATTTTTCATAATAGGTATAACAAGGTGACATCGTATAATGCATATCTCATATTTCCAGTGAACCAAAATAGGTTTTGAGTTTCCCAAATTCCATTTAATTGCAGATAGCTACTTTCCAATTTGAAAAAGGTGCACCTGTAGACGTGCAGTATTTTTTTCAGAAGCACAAGTCAATATATTTTATATATAATATAAAATATATTAGTATAAAATATATTAATAAATTTTATATATAATATAAAATATATTAGAGTGTTCAATAATATTTTTGGGTTCCCTATCCCTATTGACAATCCCCATCGATTTAAAAATAAAATACAAACAACATGTTATATTTATAATAATCACGAAGTCTTTATTTCTTACAGAAATAAGGACACATTGATTATTTTTATAATCAAACAAATTAAATTAATGGCTTAGAAGCCCAACATGGGAATAATTAGAAGTTCTTTTTTTTTGTTTTTCAAGACACTTATTTTACAAGATAGTTATTTATTTTGTAAAACATGAGTGTAGAATTATACAATTATACAGGTCTTAAAAATAATAAGAGGTAGCTATTGTCATGTTTTGCCAATCATGGCGTACAAAATTAGTCTCACTAAGACAACTATTACTAAAAGATAATTATAAATCGTTAATAATAAATTAAAACAATGACTTACAAAGAAATAAAAAAAAACATAGGATTAAATTAAAATGTCAACAATTTAAATTCAATTTAAGTAAAATACTGATTAGAAAAAATAATAACACAAGTACACATTCCAAATTCTATTGCAGAAGATTATCATTTAAAAAGTCATCTACGCTGTAATAGCACTTTTCCAGTAAAAACCCCTGAACGGACTTTTTAAATTTGGTTAAAGGTAAACATTTTACAGCATCAGGTATTTTATTATAGATAATGGGTGCGCTGCCAAAGAAGCTCTTTTTCAGTAAGGCAGTTTTGCACTTGATTGGACACAACAAATTCTGATATTGAGAACGAATTGGGGTTTTTGTCTCGTCTGAGAATTTCTGAAAAAATTGCGGATTTGCTTTTACGAAAAGTGCAGTTTCTAAAATGTACAAAGATGGTAGAGTTAGAATTTTTGATTGTTTAAAGTAATTTATGCAACTATCCGTTGTTCTTAGACCAAACATTGCTCGTATACATCTTTTTTGCATCCTGAATATAAGTTCTTTATTAGTTGACTGTCCCCAAAAAATAACACCATATCTTAAAGTAGAAGCGACCAATCCATGATAGGCCGTTAAAAGAGTGTCAGTATTGTATAGGCTGTTAATAGTCTTTTTTTTTGTATTAAAGGAAGTTTAAAAACACTTTTTTTTTACAACATAACATCACGCCTGTACCTAACCTTTGCCTAACCCTAAGGGGATCCTAAGGGTTAGGCAGAGGTGTACCTATAGTACACACACATTTCGCCAGCTATGTTTAAGTTCCATGCAATAGCGAGCCTATTGCCATCAACCGGGCACTGATCCAGACTCCGGGCATCTCCGGGGTTTTTTATTTGATATATTTTAAAGTATATTTGTGGGTGTAAATTACCTAATTTAAATGATGTATTGTTATTTATTTATAACAATACATCATTTATTTTTGAAATATTTTCTATAGATAAAAAAGTAGGTATATTTTAGGTTTCCGTATCCAAAGAGGCTAAGGCTCCACTGTCCGTCAGTCCGTCTGTCCGTCCAAGGCTGGCACTAGGCTGTTTCTTTTGAACCGTAATAGGAAGACACTTGAAATTTTCACAGAGTGTGTATGTACTACATTAGCCGCTATAGAAACAAATAAATATATTAAAGTTAAAATTTAACGGGATCCCCTTATAACAAAACGTGTCTTTTATTCGGCGGTTTTTTTTTTTACTAATATTAAAAAAGTAGTGTTAAATATTGTACGGTGGCATGGAACCCTTCGTGTAAGAGTCCGACTCACACATGGCCGCTTTTAATTTTTCTTTAAATATTTACAAGAATTAATAATTCTTTTTTTTTTCAGTACGCATTATTCGCCCTGTTGGCATGCACTATCTTGGCACTGATGACATCAGTGCAGGGTTTGCCCGCGGCTAACCAACGTGGATACGGCCATGGTGGCCACGGCAGCCACGGCCACGGCGGACACGGTCATGGCGGCCACGGCTACGGACACGGCTACGGCCATGGCGGTCATGGATATGGCCACCACGGTCATAATGGATAGCCCAATGACATGAATGTTTTATAAACGTTGCCGCGTCAGTTTTAACGTAATTTAAGGTTTAGTTCGGACTTAATATAAATTATTTTGACACCACCTGTTATTATTTATTTATTGATTTACGAAAATATGTTATGTTTTAATCACGTCTGTATTCCCCGAAGGGTTAGGCAGAAATGCAGCCTAAATTACACTCACATTTCGCCAGTTATTTTTACGTTCCATGAAATAGGGGGCGAGCCTATTGCCATCAACCGGGCACAAATCCAGGCTCCGGGTTGCTACTGAGCAATTCATGAAAGAAAAATCCAATAACACTTTGCCTGATCTGGGAATCGAACGTAGGATCTCATGCCCAGCAGTTGCGCTAGCGAGCACTAAATCAACGAGCATAATCAACCTATAATGTTCCCACTGCTGGGACAAATTTGCATCACAGATAAGTACCACACCAATAATTTATGGTAGCACTTCTAGAGAACCCCAATCACGCGTTTCTGGTCAAATAAAATGTCTTGTACCCAATTTTTGCCGGCTTTGTCTAGAACTAGACGTTCGTGAAAGTTGGGCGCGGGCCATACAGAAAGAACGTAAAACGAGGACGAGACGCCGCAGTCCACTGCAGGTCGCGTCCGAGCGGCAGGTATTCCTGAGATGAGACAAAGTAAGGAGTGTGATATTCTTTCCACAACTTACATCGTTGGGTAGGTAGTGTGATAAGAGCCAACTGGTAGAGCTCATTGAGTGGGTTCGGTTTTTGGCAGCCTTAAATAATTCGACGCTCGGAGTTCCTTTAAAGAATAGAATCGGAAATGAAATTATCCGCTAATCGGCAAGCGTAGTGTGGGACGCCTTCGTGCAGTTAGATGGATGGACGATCTTAAAAAGGTAGCTAGGACAGACTGGATGCGGAAGGCGGAGGACAGGGTGTTGGGTGCGTATCCTGGCCTATGTCCAGCAGTGGACTGGGATAGGCTGAGTTGATTGAAATTATTCGACACTTTTCGTTCAGGTCGATATTTTTTTAAGGTTCCGTAATAAACAAGGAAGCCTTGTTTCGCCATGTCCGTCTGTCTGTCTGTCCGCGTTTAGGTCAAAGATCGTAAGTACTAGAAAGCCGTAATTTGGCATGGGTATACATATTAATTACGCCGATAAAGTAGTAAAATAAAATCATGAAAAAAGGCATTATATGGTAGGTACCTCCCCTACACGTAAAGTGGGGATGTTTTTTCCCTTGCCTATGGTGTGGGCGCTCAAATACCGGCGACTCAATAGACAGATCTCTAAGTCTTTGAAAAGTGACTACTTTAATACGAACCGTATTAAGGACACGATAGAACGGAACAAGGGCTCCAAGGTTTTCTGCAAGAGATCTGTCTATTGGACACCCAGCTTGCAAAACTGAAGACCGATGATGGAAAATCGTATCCGCCAAACCTGAACTGTTGGAAGAGATCGAGAGTTTCTATGGATAGTTATACACGTCAACCAGTAACCCCGTTACGAATCTAGCAAACGAACCAAGAGCTAGATTGACCCGACACTATACCGAAGACATCCCGGACGTCGGCTTGGACGAGATTAGGATGGCTCTGAAGCAGCTTAAAAACAATAAGGGGCTGGGTGAAGACGGAATTACGGCCGAACTCCTGAAGGCCGGTGGAAAATCCTTTCTTAAAGCTCTTCAAAAGCTTTTCGATTCCGCCATACTCGAGGGTCAAACGCCACAGGCATGGAACAGAGGTGTAGTGGTACTCTTCTTTAAAAAGGGCGACAATGCCCTGCTTAAGAACTATAGCCCCATCACACTTCTGAGCCATGTCTACAAGCTGTTTTCATGAATTATCACGAACCGTCTCGCACGCAGATTTGACGAAAACGCTACTATGTCAGTCCGACTCCAGAACCAGACCTCGAAACTTATCCTTCTGCAGCGAGGTGTGAGACAGGGAGACGTTATGTCTCCGAAACTGTTCATTGCTGCACTGGAGGATGTCTTCAAGGTTCTGGATTGGAAAGGGCTAAGCATCAACATCAATGGCAAGTATATCACTAACCTTCGGTTTGCCGATGACATAGTTATCATGGCTGAGACCATGGAGGACCTCAGTACAATGCTCGATGACCTCAGTAGACCCTCCGAAAGAGTGGGTCTTAAAATGAACATAGACAAGACGAAGGTCATGTCAAATGCCCATGTGACACCCACTCTCATGAAGATTGGAGACGCTACGCTCGAAGTTGTGGACGAATATATTTACCTAGGACAAACTGTCCAGCTAGGTAGGTGCAACTTCGAGAAAAAGGTCAATCGTCGAATCTGACTCGGCTGGGCAGCGTTCGGGAAGCTACGGAATTTCTTCTCGTCCCACATACCACAGTGTCTCAAGACGAAAGTCTTTGACCAGTGCGTGTTGCCAGTGATGACCTATGGTACTGAAATGTGGTCACTCACAATGGGCCTTATCAGAAGGCTAAAAGTCACCCAAAGGGCAATAGAGAGGGCTATGCTTGGAGGTTCCCTACGTAATCGAATCAGAAATGAAGAGATTCGCAGGAGAACCTAGGTAACCGACATAGCCCGAAGAATTGCCAAACTTATGTGACAATGGGCTCATTGCTCGCAGAATGGATGGCCGAAACAAATATTTATTAACGGAATTAAAATCATTATAATCATCAATAGAACTCTCTAAGTTAGAATTGGGTTTAAATGCTCATGCATGATTTCAAGAAATAAATAAATTTCCTTATTGAATATAGAGTAATTTTTTTAATAGACCAATTTGTGGTTTAATGCGTTTTCATTATACATACGACATTTAATAAAGAAGCCAAATATAACCTGTTCGGTAAGAGGATATTGTCACCGGGTTTTTGATTCATAAATTAGAGCCTTAGCAGACATGGTACTTTCAGCATTAGCGACTCGCTTTTCGGAAGCTCAAGACAACGACTTAAACACTACACTTTGCACACATTCGGATGCCATTCATAGCGATTTAGCGAAGCTTTGGGAATCTGCGGAACATGGCTCGATGCTCAATCATAATGACACCGCGCAGTCGCTGAAACGCAATGCAGCGTTGATAAAGCGGCAAAGTTTCCGATCGCCAATGCTAAAAAAAGCACGTCTGCTAAAGCTCTTAATTTGAAAACTGGATTTTTAACCTGCTCGTCATGGCTCCTATAAATGTTCAAGATAGATTAAACTTAACGTTATTAAACTTGAAACAGTCACAATGAAAACGGTGAGTTCTGATTGTCCTTTTTATTTAAGCTATCTGGCGTACCATTACGGCGCGCCATCTATACAGCATGTATTAGAAAGGTGTGAGTCATTTAAGTGTGGTACACACCATCAAACTGAACAACTTTCTCCATGTGACCAACATCGTCATCACGACCTTCAATACCTATACTAGATCCAAATGTATGGGACGACAGATTTTTTTTCCAGTACCAATTTGGTCCCATACCGAAAGATGTTCAGTTTGTTCACCTTTTTAATACAAAAAAATAGACTACACTATCCACAGCGACGCAACACTAATAATCAACAAAAAACACATCGAGCATTAAAGAGAGACTGCCACTCAGATATGACTGTCACTCAAATGACTGTCACTTAGATATGGCTGTCACTCAGATATGGCTGTCACTCAAATATGGCTGTCACTCAGATATGACTGTCACTCAAATATGACTGTCACTCAGATATGGCTGTCACTCAGATATGACTGTCACTCAGATATGACTGTCACTCAGTTATGGCTGTCACTCAGATATGTCTGTCACTGGGTTATGACTGTCACTCAGATATGTCTGTCACTCAGATATGACTGTCACTAGGTGGAACGAGTGCACCCGAATATGGCATACCACCGCAGCGCACCTTAACAAAGTGTTTGTTTTGATGTCCCATAACTTTAAGGTTCTATGCTATAAGTAAAAATAATACAAAAAGTCCTAGAACAAGTATTCCGAAAATACATAAACATAGACATAAACTACACACATACAAAAGTAGCCCAAAGCTTCATATTCAACCAATAAAAGTTTGACAATGCTGTTAATTGGTGAAATGTTTTCACAATAATTATATAATTATCCGTGTTTTATTGTTGAATTGTTAATAACCGAATTATTATCCTACGACATATACAACTTCAGCCTATCTATTCCGTAAAAACCACACCTTGAAAACTTAGGTGATGTTAGCTTGAGTTGGTCTGTCAATAGTGATAATCCAGCATAAGATAATAACAGGTGAAACTCACTTCAACTAAGTTTTTACAATGAGATGTTTACAGAATAAACAGTCTGAAGTGGGGAGGTTCTTTTCAAATCTTGACTATTGCACTTTTAAAATATTTTTAGAATTTGAGAATATAGTTTTTTAGGAATGCAGCTATATATTTAATCCTATATTTTGTTGAATTATTAGTTATATACAACCTGAATAGCCATTCTTTTGACCAGATTCTAAAAATCGAGCAATAATCTATTTTAAAGAAAATAAAAAAATTGAAATAAGATAATCTAGTTTTGACTCGGCTTTATTGGAATAATCATGTATTGTTACGTGCTCTAGAGGAATAATTTCAAGCCACGCCATATTTTTTCAAACCCAGCCATTCCGAGCCATTACAAACACAATTTCAAGTCACGTCTTAAAAATAAAAACTCTGCACAGAAGAAGTGTACCTAACAGCTTTGAAACTAAACTGACTGAAAAATATAGAGAAAAAGTGGATTACATTATTTTTATTTATTTGCATAATGTACACTTAGTTACAGGCTAGGCTAAAACTTATGTTATACTTATTTTTATTACATTTAACTTGTATCTAGGTTAAATATTTGGAAGTTAACATTATGTGGATTGCAGAGTTTTTTTCAAAACAAAGAGTAGAGTAGAGTCATCTCAACATCTCTCTCCCTTAAATTTGTATATATATAGTAAATATATGTATATTACATTAAATATGTATGTGTATTATAAGTTATAACCTATTTATGTACTGTTGTTCCTACCTATATTTTTTTATATTTATATATTTTTAATAATTTTTTCTTTGTTCCTCTTAAACAGAGCACCTGCCATCCAATCTCTTCACCACCCTTGGTTGACTGGTAGAGAATGCCTAAGGCATTAAGTCCGCCTTTGTACCGTTATGAGTGTGAAAAGTTTAAATAAATAAATAAATGTGGCATACTTACTAGGTATCAATATCACAACATTCATTATTATTACTAATATATAATCTAATTATAACGTATTGTATTTTATTTATATTAATCAAAGTCATTTCAGATATATAGTAACATTATTAAAATCATTTTATACATAGATATAATAACATTTGTGCTTTATTTTAGTTTATTATCTTCCATAAACTCGTTAATACTATAATAATATTTTTGTTAAAGTAATGACTTAAGTCTAGATTTAAATATGCACAGTGGTTTTTTGTAGATCTTATATGTTCAGGTAATTTATTATATATTTGGATGCTTCGGTATTCTGGACTATTTTTTACATCTGTAGAATTAATTTAGTTTTGCGGCGCTCATTCTTATTAAAATTAAAGAGTTGTACATTATTCTTTAACAAATGTGGCTATTTCTAGAATATAAATTGAGGGTAACGTTAGGATTTTTCCCTTGATGAAGTGGGGTTTACAGCTATCTCTAAGTTTCACGTGATAAATTATTCGTAGACATTTCTTTTGGGCAATAAATGTCTTTAGCATCTACACTGTGCCCCCACAGGATAATTCCGTAAAGTAGTCATGCGTAGGCATACGCATAGTATGCAGTAAGAGCACAGTCTTTTTGTGTTTGATTTGAGCACAATAAGACCATATGGAAATTATGATAGTTTTGTTTTAATTTTGTCTACATGTTTTTTTTTTTTCAATTTAAATGAGTGTCCAGTGTAATATCTAATAGATTAAATTCATCGACTTCTTCAATTTTGATATTATTGGTTATGGTTTTTAAGTTATTTTTTTGCTTTTTGTAGGGTTTGAATTGTATTATTTTGGTTTTCTTATTGTTTACTTCTAGATTATGGCTCTGCAACCAGGATTTTGCTGAAATTATGCTTTATTTTTATTTTTTTCTGCTGGCTCAATTACGTTTTGGCAAACTTTTGTTTTTGCTCCATGTAAATTTAAATATTACTAACCAAAAAAAATGTGTTCTGTCGAAACTGGAATAGTGTAGATAGCCATATCTGAGTGAGTCATCTGAGTGACAGTCATATCTGAGTGACAGACATATCTGAGTGACAGTCATAATTGAGTGACAGTCATATCTGAGTGCCAGTCATAACTGAGTAACAGCCATATCTGAGTGACAGCCATATTTGAATAACAGTCATATCTGAGTGACTGTCTCTCTTTATTGCTCGATTTGTTATTTTTGTTATTTTAGTGTTATTTCGCTGTCGATAGTGTAGTCAAATTTTGAAATGAACCCACCCCACTTCAGCCTGTCTAGTCTGTAAAAATCTCACCGTGAAAACTTAAGTTACGGAATAGGTCGGCTGAAATTATATATGTCGTAGAATGGTTTGATAATTAGAATTCTCGCGAAAACCCTAGGGATATTGCGAAAACACGGGTAATTAGAGAATTATTGTGAAGACATTTCACCAATTAACAATTTTGTCAAACTTTTATTGGTTGAATACGAGGCTTTATAGGCTTCTTTTGTATGTGTGTAGTTTATGTCTATATTTTTTATGTGCGTTTTGTTTATGCAGAGTAAACAAGTTTTCTTTCTTTCTTTTCTTTTTATTTCTGCGAGCAACTTGGAAGTAAGTATGTCACAGTTCTAACCTAACCTATTTCACCCAGTTCAATATGACGAATCATACAATCTGCCTGCGACGAGATCATTAGACAATGGTGAAAACATTTCTGCGGCAGACTGTATGATTCGTCATTTTAAACTGGGTGAAATAGGATAGGTTAAGTTAGAATTGTGACCGTACGCGAGCCGGGCGAGCGCTACTTCCAAGTTGTTCGCAGAATTTTTTTCACCATTGTCTAATTATCTGTGTTTTCGCAAAATCCTATCAAATCATCCTACGGCATATATACAACGCGTTCCTTTTGATATTCCATAACTCTAGGGTATTAATGAGACCATGATAAAGTACCAACTGGCATATGAATTATTTTTCCATTTTTTTTAAATTAAAATATTAATTTTTGGTTTTCGTTTTTTATACATAATTTCAGACAATTTTTGTCCACAAAAAAAATGACAACGTCGCATTTTCTTAGCTTTAAATATGAAGGATTGGTATGAATGAAAATGATTTATGTACTCGTACTTATCAATGAAACTTAAACACACACATCGAGAGTCTAGTGTTATGTTATCTTCGAAACTATATATTTTTGTATTATATTTACTTGAAGCATAGAACCTTAAAGTTATTGGACATCAAAACGAACACGTTGGTAGGCATCTTCGGGTGCACTCGTTCCATCATAGACATCAACTATTGCTTCCCACCAGAGGAAACAGAACAAGAGTGAGCCACGTTAAAAAAAAAAACTAATATTATTTTATATTTCCAGTTGGTATTGTTGACTCTGATGGTAAGCGCCATCCTTGGACTGGTGAATGCTCAGTATGGACAATATGAACATGGTGGATATGGCGGGCGAGGTGGACAATTCAGATATGAGCCGAATTACAGACATGGCGGCGGCTACGATAACGGCGTAGGCTATGGTGGACACGGATTCCAGGGTCATGGTGGCCACTACGGGCACGGTGGCCATGGCTTTCACGGTGGTCACTGAAGCCACGGTGGTGGATTCAGCAGATTCTCTTAAGGTCGTTAATAAAAAATATGGGTTAAAACACTATTTATTATGTATCAAGACATATTTCTAAAGAATCTTTATTCATCTTGGATAGATCTTAGATTTAAATAAGAACCTTAAAAGTTTAGGTTCTGATGGCTTTAATCCCTATCGTTGTATGGTTTATGAAATAAATAATTTTAAGAAACACTTATTCAGCATTTGCAAGACAACTGGATCACAATGCAGTGTTATGAACACTGTGCCTTTTTCTTACTTAGCATTCCCGCTCTAGAGCTGAATAGTATGCCACAGATTAATCTCAGCAAATAGCCTGAATGCCTTTTTATGATCGCCAGTAGTAAATAAAACATTGTAAGTTGAATAAAAAACTTTAAACGAGACAAGGGTTCCAGTAGAGGTGACTTAGGCAATATAAACTAAGAATCTTCAAAAACCGACGATATATTACCAAAGTCGCGGGAAACACCTTGATGAGGGACGCACAGAACCGGGAGGTATGGCAGAAAGGAAAGGAAGCCTACACCCAGCAGTGGGTGATTTCAAGCTGATATAATGACGATGATGATGGTGAAAAGTTCCGTCATGCGAGACCGGACATGTCAAAAAGATACAAAGATACGGATGCGAATAACATTACCCCTATTAGAAGTTGGCCTACCACAGTTTCTTTAAGTTTCTATTTCGCACGTCATTCATAAACGTATTAAGTTGTGACAGCAGACCACGGAATCGTCGCACCGTCGAGCGTCTAAAGATGGCATTACTGAAACAATTAGTTTCGCAGAAAGTGCGTTAACGGCACAACTTCGGTCATAGAGGGCCTTCAAAGTCGTTTCTATATGTCATTTGTATCGTGCTGAGTGTAAACAGTGACCCTTTTGGTTTGTATGGAAAGTGTTCACAATGCCGTCACTAGGAGCGGCCGCCAAAACATCTCCGTGGTCTGTGGTTGTGACGTTATTCACCGTTATGATGAATGAGCACACCCAACCCAACTGATATTTATTGACGCAATAAAAATAATTATGGCTTACTTGTAAACTACCGTTAATTCTAATTAACTATATTGGACACTTTTATTTTGAAAACATTATCTGTTACACAATTACAACAATATTTTGACCAGGTTATAAATAATTTGTTACTGAGGTATTACTACTTAGGACTCTAGTACATAGGACTCTTTATAGTGCTCAGCAAGTCTGACTAAAAGTATAAATAAACCTCTTATGGGGCTGGTTCTTCAATTATGTACATTTTAAAACGTCATTGCCCCAGAACGACGAACTCCAAAGTAATTTTTAAAGTGTCCTTTTATCGGGTAAAGTTATTATATAATAATTATTTAGGATTATATTCCAACAAGTGCTCTGAAAGCCGGTAGGGTATTGAAAGCAAATAATACTTCACATATAGTACAAACGTAGACCTTAGGTAGGTACCTACGTTTGTACTTTTAACGTTTTTTTTTTTGCAAAGTAAGTAAGATGGTAAGATCCCGGGTCAGGGACAGCTCGGCCCAAATAATAATACCAGAAACTACGTCGCGAAAACGCCTAAAAAGTCGAGTGTACCGTTGGCATGAAAAGTATAGACATCCTAAAATATTGAAGACTTTTTAATATAAATAAATATTATTATGAATAAATTGTAATAAATGTTATTATTTTAAATTAATTGATACTACGACACGTTGGTCCTGGCGCAGGGGAGGTCATACCAGGCGACGACCGACTTAGTGACACGTGTGGTTGCGACAATCGTCGACAGGATCCGGCAGTTGGGACTCGAGGTGGCCCTGCACAAGTCCGAGGCCATGTGTTTTCATGGTCTTTGGAATGCGCCACCGTCGGGTTCCCAGGAAATGGCGGGAGGGGTTCACATCGGCGTCGAGTCGATGATGAAGTATCTGGGACTCGTCCTCGACAGCGGGTGGAACTTCGTGGAGCATTTTCGACGTTTAGCTCCCAGACTGGAGCGGGCTGGGGCTGCCTGGAAACGGCTCCTGCCCACTCTACGCGGGGGTCGTGCGGTCCATGGCCCTTTACGGGGCAGCAGTGTGGGCGCATTCATTGAGGCTGCGGCCAGCCCACCGGTTGAACGCGTCCCAGAGGGTCATGGCTATCCGGCTGGCCCGAGGATACCGCACGGTCTCGTATGAGGCTGCGAACCTCCTTGCTGGATTATCGCCATAAGATCTGAAGGCAAAAGTCCTCGCGCACATCTGGGAGTGGCGCGAGGAGGCGAAACGCCGGGGCTTAACTCAGCTGCCGCGAAAAATCACGGCACAGCGGACAGAGCTCCAGCGGGATCTCACAGCGTCATGGAGAGTGCGATTGTCGCAACCCAGCGCTGGGCACGCCACAATTGCGGCGATAAGTCCCCTCTTTGGGGAGTGGCTAGAGAGGCACCACGGCGTTCTCATAACATAGTTGTTTCAGGAGGTTCCAGTTCCGGATAGGGCAGGAGGAAACGCCCGGGTCTCTCAATTGTGGATCGCCCGGAGGACACGGTGGAGCATACGGTGGAGGTCTACCCGGCTTGAGCGGAGCATCGCCGTGTCCTTGTGGAGGCGATCGGTGGTGGTGATGGGCCCTGGCTCAGACCATGGTACGGAGCGAGAGTAAATAGGAGGCCGTCACCTTCTTCTGCGAAGCAGTCATACTCGCGAAGGAGGAGGCGGAACGCGTGAGGGAGAGGCAAATTTTGCGCCCTCGCGCCCCTAACCGCCGCAAGAGGAGATAATATTTTTCATACATAAATAAGATGAAGTTTTCATACTGCTAAATTCATACTGGAGGCTTGGTAAGTGGTCAGTGATCACCGATCAATTTTTTTTTTTAAATTTCTCACAACCGAGCTTCGAACCTTGATACTGACCGAATCTCCCGTATGAATTTAGCAGTATAAAAAAAGTCATCTTATTTATGAATGAAAAATATTATTTAGCATTCAACAAAAATATTTAATCAATGGGCGTATACCTATAAGCTATAGTTCATTTTTATTAAGATGAATGTGGCAAGTTTCATTGAAAAACGCAAAACTTGTGTTTGTTTTTCAATTTTTTTTAATGCAAATTATTAAATAAATGTGATTCATTTCACATTTTGCGACAAAAGTTTAATGTCCAAAAGGCTTTTCTAGCAAAATTATGTTATTTTATGCATTACGTTATAAATGATGATGCACAACAACTATATAAACACACTTTATACAGCGTACCGCTTTAATGGTGACATTAATTTAACACACGCACACGGTTTCGCGTATTTGTTATATGAAGATATTCTAATTTCATTAAACGTTATTTATTATCTTTTGATTTTTTCCAATTTTCTAAATGCAAACGCACGGATCATAACATCGCATCAATAAAATTAAAACGAATAAAGTGCAGAGTAGGCGAATTAAAGGAAAGAGAGAGCATTTGAAAATTTTAATACCAATTATTTTATAATATTATTTTTTTTATGAATACTGGCCACTAGCCCGACCCGTGTGTTTAGTCCAGTCATCTTAGTCAAAATTAGCTAAGTATCTCGGAATATGAGATACCCAGCTATAAACTCGTAGAAACTTGTATTTTGAAATCCTAAAAGTTGTCTCAAAACCTACACATGGTAGGGTGTACGTGACTATTAAAATCTAAGGTCAAAGGTCACAAAAGTCGTAATTTTGCACATTTTTGCCAATATCGTGTTTTTTATCAATATTGCAGAGGATTAAATTCCCTACAACTTTTTTTTTTTCAATACATTTTTTATATGTTGAATCGTTTTCGAGATAAAGGGCGGAGAGCGCGCGGTTAAAGTCATCATTTAATCATCATTGAAGGTCAATATATTAGCTCGCCATATAAGTTTTAGGGTTCTAGGTCGATTACTCTAGTAAAAGCACACGTATAAGTAGAATCTTACCTATTAACATCGAAGGGCATGTTAGTTTGGTGCTAACAATCCTTTAGAAGTCACGACGAAGACAAATCAATCCTATAATATCCTTGACCTATAGCAGCTATATGTAAGACTTTTATAAAAGTGCATGTCTTATAGAAGAATGAAAATAAGACGTTAATAAGAGTAAACAATCTTATTACATGCATTTATAGTATCCAAAGCGCAGATCGTATTATAAAATGCTGTTGTAAGACAGTGATCTTAGTCAAATCGTCTATTAGATTCCTATAAGACATTTAGTCATAGAAGTCAATGACTATAGGAGAATTTTACTACTTACTCACTTCATCAAATAACTATTAATTCTTCAGCACTTTGAAAACGAGCAGTGAAATATTTTTTAGTAATATGTGAAAAGGACAATGTTATTATGCTATCTTTTTTAGTTAAAAATGTCGAAGTTATTTCCGCACAAACTCGGTTTTCGGCCGGGGCGCGGCGCGGGCAGTCCAGTACATTTTTTAAGAACTCTAATTTTGCCTCGCAATGGGCTCGCAACTGAACGTTTATATTTCAGGTGCCACAAAGCCCGCGTGGTAGATTACATCCCACTCCCTGTCAAAAAGAGGAACCCTGTGTCCCAGCAATGGGAACATAGGCTGATTATAATCTCTTAGTACTTGATGTTGACAGTTTGTGGCGGCCATGTTGTTTTGGCGGGATTTGTCAAATCCGTTTTTCATTATTCAGCCACTGATGCCAAATCAAACTCATCATGGCAAGTTACACGAATGAGCACCACGTCGTCGGAATGGTAACACTTTATTATCAAAATGAGTGTTCATTAGTCCAAACGAAAACCACGATGAACATTCTGCATGAACGATTTGGGGGTATGGTAATCTCTCGTAGAGGTGACGTGAATTGGCCACCAAGATCATGCGATTTGACCCCACTAGACTTTTTCATGTGGGGTTTTCTAAAGTCTCAGATCTATGCCGATAAGCCGCAATGGCCTGATGCCCTCAAAGCCAACATAACCCAGTCCACCGCTCAAATTCAACCAGATCTATGCGGCAGAGTCATTGAAAATTGGACCTCTCGGATACGTGCCACCGTGCGAAACTGCGGCGGACATTTAAACGATGTCATATTCCATAAATAATGGCTTACATAGGACTTGGAAAAAAAAAATAACATTCATACCTCGCACAGAGCTTGTTTTATTCCATTTCAACATTCACCCGCCCCTATTGAAAAACCATTTGTATGTAGTTCGTGGTGTGATAAATTTAGGACTGTTAATAATCCTCTAAAAAGACTCTCAAATAAAAATTTAAAAAATTGGTAAAATCTTGAACAATTTGTGGTTTACATTATACTAATTCCAATTAATAAGGAAGAATATAACTGGTTTCGTAGAAGAATAAAACCACCAAAATGTTGTTGGTTAATAATTTAATGGAATTAAAAACTAGAATGTTGACCTCCATCTTGCCTCCTATAAATGTTGACGATGAGCCCAAAATAACGTTATTCAACTTACAACAGACATAATGAAAACTGTGAGTAGTGCTTGTCCTTTTAAACTAGTTATAATAGAACTTCAAGTTATTTTTGTTTTTATTATTGATCTAATAAAATTGTATTCCGTAAAAAATGCCTACCGGTCTATTCTGTAAAAATCTCCACGAAATGTTTTGTGAAGTGAGCTTGAAGAGAGCTGTCATTCCACCTGATCCTAGGGATTGACACTATTGACAGCTCACTTCACCTACGTAATCACGGTGAGATTTTTACAGATCTGTAAAAATCTGGTGTGGGCTTCATATACGAACTGACTAAGTTTTCCAGAAAATAAATGGTATGTATGAACCCTCCATTCATACTATGCCACCAAATCGTGTCTGACTGTGTGATCGCGTTGTTCTTCTAAACTCGGCAACGGATTTTGAAGCAATTTTCACAATCATGTACAGAGTTTATACCGGAAGCTTTTTATGTAAAAAATATTAATATTAACCTACATCTAAAATTAATATTAATGTTTATTACATATAAAAATATAAATAAAATGTAATACAAATAATTATCTCGATGTTTTGTCAAGTCGTAAAAACCGTGCGAAGCAGTGGCGCGTCGTTAGTGAAAGGTAAAAATAATCATTTATTTTTCTTTATTTCCAGTTCATATTGTTTACACTGATGGCAAGCGCTATCCTTGCGCTGGCAAATGCTCAGTTTGGCCACGATCACTATGGCGGACATCATGGAGGCGGCTACGGACATGGCGGACATGGCGGCGGCTACGGACATGGCGGAGACTATGGCCATGGCGGATATGGCGGTAATTACGGTCATGGCGGACATGGCGGCTATGGCGGTCATGGCGGATATGGCGGAGGCTATAGCGATTTCGGTTATTTCGGACATGGTGGAGACTTCGGCCACGGCGGCCATCACCATCACCATCACTGATATTTTCATTGTATGCATATTTAATAAGAATGTTTGTTCAGTCTTAGATATAACGTAGAACCTATCTGTGAATACTGTGATGGTTTTAATCCCAATAAGTACAGTTAGTCAATAAATTATTTAAAAAACAACTTTTTTTTACGAAAATAATTTAACCTCTCAAACTACATACAGCCTCTATATACAGTGCTGTTATCTACGTATTCTGTAGGTACATCAAACCTAGTAACATTAAGCAACAATTATTGCTGAGAAACGACTACTATTTTTTGGAGCGAAAAATCTCTGTGGCCGTGCACAATATAACGCATGTAAACCATTGTGCTTTGAGATACATGCAACGGTAGGTACAGGAGCTGTGGTGGTATTTAAATTAATCACATTTTAAACTTACTTTCGTAAAAAAAATAAAAAAACGTTGGAACTTTGACTTTTGATCTTATGTAAGTATAAATTAGCAAAAATTGCCGTTGGTCCTACACCTGTACCCTAATTGCGTAACACATGATCAATCATAATTTCAATAATTTTGAAAGAGATTACTAAGATTAGTAATCTCTCACCTGTGTTTGTGCAGTCTTCGGCTGCACAAACACAGGTGGCTAGTCTTCGTTCGTCTTCGGTCTTCGGACGCCGCGCCGTGAGCTATCAGCGATTTAGTAGTTTTTGGAGGCTCAATACAGTGACTGAATAAATGCTACGCACCGCATACATTTAGATGCCAGGCGCAGCGATCCAGAGAGGCTTGGGCATCTCAGGAACACAATGCTTTCACGCCCATGAAGATTCGTAAATATTGACTGCTAAGTATGAAAGAATAATTGCCGTACTGTATTATCTATCAACAATAGTGACGAGCTGTGATTTATCGAACCGAATTTTATTACAACAAAGTTAATTTTGCATTTTTTTCTCTCCTCGTTCATGTCGAATTGGTGTGTCAGCAAACTATGAGAGATTCACTTACTATGAGACACTTATGTGCAGTAACAATATTTCCTTCGAACTTGTCTCCGTCGAAATTCATGCCGTGACTGAAATTCGGCCGGGAAAATATTAAAGCAGTTCGACGGAGAACGAATATGGTAATATGTATGAATATGATAAAAAATCTACATCTACATTAATATAAGATGATCCAATTCGAGGTTCCTATAATGGCAACACTGTTATTTTGACAGCTGTTGGTAATGGCACGTATTTCAAACATCAAATGTTAGTTTGTGTTTGGATTCAGCAAGACGGCGCAACTTGCCACACAGCGTGTGAAACGTTTAATGAAACGTGAGAAATTTTGCGTGATACATTCAGAGGTCGCATTATTTCACGTTGCGATAACGTCAACTAGCTGTCAAGATACTTGAAAACTGGCCCAAATACTTAACTAACTAAATTATCAAGAATTTATTATCGAAAAACAGCTTTTAAAGGGGGATGGGGTGGGGTGCGTTGAAAATCTTAGGGGAAAACACGAAATCCACGCACACGAAGTAGCAGGCGAAGTTTTAGTAACAAAATATTTTGATATTAGAAAAAGGTGTCTTATAATACTTCTTTATTCAAAAAGTTTAACTACTCGTACTTGCTCATATTTTTTTCGATAAAGTGCATTTCATCAAATAGTTCTTATGCCGTAATGTTGGCTTCACTGTTGTAGGTCGAACACGAATTCGCCACGGCGCTACCTAATAAGTCTGTTGTTAAAGTTTAATAGTGGAGCCAACATTAAGGCAAAATAACTATTTGATAAAAAGCACTTTAGGTAATAATTTGGAATGTTGCTAACACTATTTTAAGATGCTAAACCGACTATCATAGCATACTGCCACAGACTTCGTACCGCAATCACAGAGGCTGCAATTATGGTAGAGTCCGCGCCACCACTGAAGTCCGGCGAAAAGATTGTTGAACTACTTTCTTTTTTTAATGCAATTCGATGCAATGACATAGACACTACCGCTGCGTCTATCGGACATGAGTGGTGGCGCGGACTAAGCGGAGAAGCACAGGTGCCTGTGTTTCTGAATTGTAACTGTAACGTGTATTGTTTTGTAGAAGATATAAATCTCGTATACACTACAGACTGTTTAGCTATCCATGTGTCTTGAACTCATAATATATTTAAATTTTAAAAGGAATAAAAAATTAAATTCAACAATATTACTTAAGTTTTTTAATTATCACTAGATCAAAATTATACCATAAGTTGGACCGTATTTCGTAATTTGTAACTCGTACCCGATCATCGCGTACCAGTTAGTAATGTCCGTAGCCACCATGTCCGTGGTGTTGTTGGTGGTGGTGATGGTGTTGTTGCTTGTGATAGCCAGGGCTGCGGACCTGCCTCGGCAGTTCGGGAGCGCCTACCTGGTCGGCAGGTGCGGCCACCTTGAGCGATGCACTTGCCATAGCCAAGATGGCACAGACGAGTACAGCGAAGAATGCGAACTGTAAGTAAATTATTTATTTATTTATTTATTTAACCATTTATGCACACACATATAAACAGACAAGAAGAAAGGAACAGAAAAATACGTACAAAGGCAATGCTTATTTCTAAAGAACGATTGATTGATTTCTGTTTAGTCAAATTTTCCAGTAGGTAAAAAGCACGAAATTATTGGCTTCTTATTTAAATATGTAACGTGGGGTGGAGTTCTTATATAATATGTATGTACTAGCGACCCGCCGCTGGGGAACATGGGCTAACTCACAGATGTTTGAATGATTACATAAGGTAACTGATTTTGGGAAAATTCTAGTAAAAAAACACTGCGTAGGAGAGCAACCAAATTATGTACGGCATGAAGATTAAAGATATGAAAATTTTGATTTATTTGAAAAAATTTTACCAGAAAAAGGAAAACTTTTTCTAATTTTATCAGTTGTTATAATTATTTATTTAAAATTGATAAAGTAATTGTTAATAATTTTTTTTTTTTTAATTTTTAATCAATTTTAACTTACGTATTTCATTGTGAGTTGATTTTGTGAGTTCCCTTTGAACAATATTGGTTTGGTAAACATGTAGGTCTTTATATATCAAAACTAAAAGGTCAATCGAACCGGTGCGTTCTCTATTTAAGGAAATATAAAAAATTATACTAAGTATTTATTACGACGTAGAGCGATATAAACAGGTTCATTAGGAAAATAATAATTAATACCTACGGAAAATACTAATTTTCATAGACAACTTGCTCTTGACCAAAAAATCCAATAAGTATGCTAAAATCTTCACCTACGTAATCACGGTGAGATTTTTACAGATCCGTAAAAATCTGATGTGGACTTCATATAAGAACTGACTAAGTTTTCCAGAAAATAAATGGTATGAATAGACCCTCCATTTATACTATGCCATCAAATGCCCTCAAAGTAACTTCAGGGTATGTTTTGGGGACGCTCGTTCCATCACAGAGTTTACCCACCGGTTTTTTCCAAGAGACATCGAGGACAAAAGCGAGCCGCATCTCATCTATATCTTCCATTATATAAGTCGCTTTTCGTGTCTGACTGTGTGATCGCGTTATTCTTCTAAACTCGGCAACGGATTTTGATGCGATTTTCACAATCATGTACAGAGTTTATACCGGAAGCTATTTATGAAAAAAAAAAATTAATATTAACCTACATCTAAAATTAATATTAATGTTTTTACAAATAAAATGTAATACAAATAATTATCTCGATGTTTTGTCAAGTCGTAAAAACCGTGCGAAGCAGTGGCGCGTCGTTAGTGAAAGGTAAAAATAATCATTTATTTTTCTTTATTTCCAGTCCATATTGCTTACAGTGATGGCTAGCGCTATCCTTGCGCTGGCAAATGCTCAGTTTGGCCACGATCACCATGGCGGACATCATGGAGGCGGCTACGGACATGGCGGACATAGCGGCGGCTACGGACATGGCGGAGACTATGCCCATGGCGGATATGGCGGTAATTACGGTCATGGCGGACATGGCGGTGTAATTGTCTGCCATTTGCTTTTTAAAATAAATATAATATTTTGTTATTAAATAGGATAACAAAATATTATATTTATTTTAAAATCGGCACATGGTTCGGGCTTCTCAGAAACACATTTAATCTATATTTTATGGTCTGACAGTTTGACACGTTACCCTAATTAATAACAAAATATCCTTTTACTTTAAAATTGAAAAAAATATTGAACCTCTTAGAAACCTATTCATTTATATTTTATGGGAAACATACCGCTGCCAACTATAAGGACTTAAACCAAAGCAGGGCTAAACAACACGCGGCTCTCAAAGTGCGAGCAAGCGTAGTCTTGCATGAATATAATAAAAAATAAGGTATAGAAATCAACTAAAAAATAGAAATCTAGAATCATATTTGATATTTAAAACAACAACTTATCAGCCAGATTTAACCAAACTTTCAAAAGGCATGATAAGCCATTGATCTTACTATTTAATACCCAATAACTGTAGTTATATTATTAGATTCATTATTTTATTATTCTAGCGGCTAACTAGAATCATAGTTACTTTAATCGATTTTACGGTAAGACATAATCGAATGTTTTATAATAAAATATATATAAATTGTAACTTTTGGCTATACCGTCTCAAAGGTTGGCAATCCCTGGACTCAAAGCCACGGACATTATTGCAGCCACATCTGCTAATCATAAAGCCCCGAGAACCTACTCAGGCCATTAAGGAACAATTAAGACAAAGCAAGCAAAAAGCGTTTTAAGTCTTTGTGAGAAACACTCAGAAAAGGAGCTGAGATAAACGTGGTGTTTTTAAGAATTTGGGGGATTGAGGAATGAAAGCAGGGCAATTGGTTTCAGACCACGATAGGGTACGGACGTCCGAATCTAGGCTAGTTAAATTAGTAGACTTGGTGAATACCAAGAGGCCATGTCCGAGTGGGCTATCTCGAGATAACGAGTATTTAGTAATAAGTTTAATATAGTTGGGTTAAAGCCCAGATTAGACTTATTTAGTACTTAATGTAATATGTGTGAGTGTGTGTTTGTTAGTGCGACTGGTGGTGAGAGAGCGAGAGCTGAGTCTGAGGCAAAACTGGTAATGTGTGCAGCACTTTGTAAGTGAGATTCTAATCTAATTCTCTCACCATTATAATTATTCTTGCCATTTGATTGCATTGTTATTATAGGTAACAGTTACGTGATATCGCTGACCAGCTGCTAATGATACTTTATTCCAGAATGTCGAGCTAACTCTTATTTAGTATCGTATTTTATAATTAACGCTACATTCCCGTGTATTACGTGTCCATATCCTAATCCGTACCTCGGCAGATTATTGTCACTTGCATTTGGCTATAGGGAAATGGTGAAGGCCGTCCACCATACTTGACTTCGAGCACTAATGCTCCTGACTTTTGACGACTGTTGACCTTGAGCTGACGCACTACATTTGGAAGACAGAACCATAAATACTTACAGCTCATTTAAAGCTGAACTAGGCTATAAAGCCAATGCATAATTGCAGTATAAAACAACCAAACGTTAGTGATGATTACTGTATCCAAAAAGGTCTCGCCACAGAATACTTTGCGTGAGGCTTGTTGACGCACATTTCCAGGGAGCGGGGGTAGGCTTCACCAAGTACCCCAAACTGAATTGGTAGTCGTTCTAAGAACGCTAGGGACCGTGTCTCATTAAAACCCCACCCCGCCGTTTGTAAGCATATTACTGAATCGACACTATTTATTGAGACACGCTATTGGGACGCAAAGCCGCTAATAGCCGCACCGCATCCTCTAAATGGGCAGATTAAGGGAGTGAGAAGTGACGAACCACCACTTCGGCGTTCACCAGGTACGATCGTAATGTATTCTGCTAGAGACTGAGTCTACGGTGCGGCTTGTGCTAGTTTTGTATTATCTTAATAAAAAGGGGCTAGTCCGCCGTAAGGGAGTCTTTCACATAAGTATGCGATTAGAACCACTCAAAACTTGCCTTCCTCAATAACAGTGACTTCGCAGTACTCTGTCTTAGGATTGAGTAAGACATTTATTTAATGCTTAGGGAACGTGTTCCGTTAAATCGTATTAGTTCCTCAGAGGTTCTACGCGTTAGGTTTAGCAGAACACGTACAATGAGACAAAACGTTGTAAAACGGTTCCCAGTCTCACTGAAATGGGTACATCGTAAACAGACAAATTAACGTAGTTATAAATAGTGATTTAAAGCGCAAGCGTAACGATCCCTTTACCCCTTCACCTTACCAAGACTGTATTGCAGGTATTGGTGCTCAACTGCAAGAGGAGGAGACGTTGGCGTTCCAATATTTATAATACTAAAACATAATATTATATTATATACTTTTGCATACCCTCTTATCTTCTTAGCTTCATATTATAATACTTATGTTTACTAACTGTAAATTCCTAATATTAGTCTGACCTTGTATCCATCCCCTCCTCTTAACTTAATTCAATCGGAACAAGGCAGTTTAGATTATGAGAATCCATTTCTATCTTATATCGGTGGGAGAGTGACCAGTCTGGGACGAGCCCTACAGAACAGTGCGGAAAGGAGGGGCACTGTTCTTCCCCGTAAGGGGAACCGACCTAACCACTAATATTGGCATAATTAGGAAAAACTAAAATTTTATCAGCCTAGGGTAATTCAGGTACAGTCACAGCAGCTATGGCGGTCATGGCGGATATGGCGGAGGCTATAGCGGTTTCGGTTATTTCAGACATGGTGGAGACTTCGGCCACGGCGGCCATCACCATCACCATCACAGATATTTTCATTTTATGTATATTTAATAAGAATGTTTGTTCAGTCTTAGATATAACGTAGAACCTATCTGTGAATACTGTGATGGCTTTAATCCCAATAAGTACAGCTAGTAAATAAATTATTTAAAAAACAACTGCTTATTTTTTTTCTTACGAATATAACTTAACCTCTCAAACTTTGTTATATACAGGGCTGTTATCTACACATTCTGTAGGTACATCAAACCTAGTATAACATTAAGCAAAAATTATTGCTGAGAAACGACTTCTATTTTTGGAGTGAAAAATTTATGTGGCAGTGCGCAATATAACGCATGGAAACCATTGTGCTTTGAGATACATGCAACGGTAGGTGCAGGAGCTTTTTTTTTTTTGGGTGGGAAATCATCAAATAACTTCTCCCGCTCTGGGCGGAGCGGGAGGGCGTGTCAGACTCTTACTGACTAAAACCCACCCGTTTTCCTTCGATTGCCCTGTTGCCGGGGGCCACGATCTCCCTTTCGGTTTTCTTCGCAACCCCGGCAGGCATCGGCCTTAGTGGACCCCTTAAATTCTGCTGACATCTCTTTGAGGCGCGCGTGGAACACAACGCGCCGTCGACCCGGGCCTGGTCCTTATCGGACGGTGAGCCACCCATTGCTCACCGTCCGCAAGCCCGCGCCTACGGTGGCCGGAAATCGCCTCGCGATTCCCGACGCCCTGGGCGTCTCCTCCTGCGGCGGTTAAGGGCGTGAGGGCGCGAAGTTTGCCTCTCCCTCACACGTTCCGCCTCCTCCTTCGCGAGCATTACCGCTTCGCAGAAGGAGGTGACGGCCTCCCATTTCCTCTCGCTCCCTACCACGGCCTTTATCAGGGCCGGACGCGAGAGATCACCGCCGCCGATCGCCTCCACGAGGACACGGCGATGCTCCGCCCAAGCTGGGCAGACCTCCACCGTATGCTCCACCGTGTCCTCCGGGCGATCCACACAATGGTGACACCCGGGCGTTTCCTCCCACCTTATCCTGAACAGGAACCTCCCGAAACAGCCGTGTCCGGTGAGGACCTGCGTCAGGCGGAAAGTGAGGACGCCGAGGCGCCTCTCCAGGTGCAGGAGCTGTGGTGGTATTTAAATTCATACTATTCATACCTTGGAACTTTTTACTTTTGATCTTATGTAAGTAAAAATTTGCAAAAATTGCCGTTGGTCCTACACCTGTACCCTAATTGCGTAACACATGATCAATCATAATTTCAATAATTTTGAAAGAGATTACTAATCTATAGCTTTCGAAAAATTTGTCTGCTGAACTACGTAAATAACGCAACGAATGTTGTTGAACTGTCGAAATGAAACAGATTGCTTTTTTTATTTTATTTATTTATTTACGAAAATCTTACCTAAAACTGCCATAACAGATCTGCGATCCAATGCGATAGAGGGGCCTTACATGCTAAATCCTTAATCTACATCCTATAAAATGATATACTATATCCTTAATCTTAACCCACTTATAAATACATTTTTATTTGTAATGTTACTTTTGCAAATTCACTCAAGTTGCACCACAATACATCAACCCTCTCATGAGCCTCGTTCACCACTCGCATGGCTCTAGTGAGAGGAGTTCTCGCCAGTAGGTTGGTTCTGGCTGCAGGCACAGCAAGCAGAGGCGGGCGTCGCCGTCTCTACACGTACCGGTCTGGCACGCAAAGTTCCAGGTGCCACAGCACTCCCAAGTTATGCGCCCCGCCACGCGAACTTGTGATTGTGATTGATCGTATTTTACGCAATAAATATGCTGATCTCTCCCCGGTCGTGTCGGATTGCCGCCCCATCGGACTGTGAGAGTAAAGGAACAGAGGGTGCACCTGTGTTTGTGCACTCACTTGTGCACTATAATAGCTTCTGCGTAGGAACTTGGCTAGTCTTCGTTCGTCTTCGGTCTTCGGCCGCCGCGCCGTGAGCTATCAGCGATTTAGCAGTTCTTGGAGGCTCAATACAGCGACTGAATAAATGCTACGCACCGCATACATTTAGATGCCAGGCGCAGCGACCCAGAGAGGCTTGGGCATCTGAGGAACACAATGCTTTCACGCCCATGAAGATTCGTAAATATTGACTGTTAAGTATGAAGGAATAATTGCCGTACGTTATTATCAACAATAGTGACGAGCTGTGATTTATCGAACCGAATTTTATTACAACAAAGTTAATTTAGTATTATTTTCTCTCCCTGTTCATGTCGAATTGGTGTGTCAGCGAACTATGAGAGATTCACTTACTATGACACTTTTGTGCAGTAACAATATTTCCTGCGAACTTGTCTCCGTCGAAATTCATGCCGTGACTGAAATTCGGCCGGGAAAATATTATAGCAGTTCGACGGAGAATGAATATGGTAATATGTATGAATATGATAAAAAATCTACATCTACATTAATATAAGGTGATCCAATTCGAGGTTCCTAAACTGGCAACACTGTAATTTTGACAGCTGTTGGTAATGGCACGTATTTCAAACATCAAATGTTAGTTTGTGTTTGGATTCAGCAAGACGGCGCAACTTGCCACACAGCGTGTGAAACGTTTAATGAAACGTGAGATGTTTTGCGTAATACATTCAGAGGTCGCATTATTTCACGTTGCGATAACGTCAACTAGCTGTCAAGATACTTGAAAACTGGCACGAATATTTAACTTACCAAATTATCAAGAATTTATTATCGAAAAACAGCTTTTAAAGGGGGATGGGGGCGTTGAAAATCTTAGGGAAACACGAAATCCACGCGCGCGAAGTAGCAGGCGAAGTTTTAGTAACAAAATATTTTGATATTAGAAAAAGGTGTCTTATAATACTTCTTTATTCAAAAAGTTTAACTACTCGTACTTGCTCATATTTTTTTCGATAAAGTGCATTTTCATCAAATAGTTCTTATGCCGTAATGTTGGCTTCATTGTTAGGTAGGTCGAACACGAATTCACCACGGCGCTACCTAATAAGTCCGTTGTTAAAGTTTAATAGTGGAGCCAACATTAAGGCAAAGGAACTATTTGATACAAAGCACTTTAGGTAATAATTTGGAATGTTGCTAACACTATTTTAAGATGCTAAACCGACTATCATAGCATACTGCCACAGACTTCGTACCGCAATCACAGAGGCTGCAATTATGGTAGAGTCTGCGCCACCACTGAAGTCCGGCGGAAAAATTGTTGAACTAATTTCTTTTTTTTTTAATGCAATTTGATGCAATGACATAGACACTAGCGCTGCATCTATCGGACATGAGTGGTGGCGCGGACTCCAGTTATGATTCCTATCTATCTTGTACTTTTATGGCGCAGCGGACGTTCTTTTCGACTCTATGGTCAGTAAGGTGGAGAAGCACAGGTGCCTGTGTTTCTGAATTGTAACTGTAACGTGTATTGTTTTGTAGAAGATATAAATCTCGTATACACTACAGACTGTTTAGCTATCCATGTGTCTTGAACTCATAATATATTTAAATTTTAAAAGGAATAAAAAATTAAATTCAACAATATTACTTAAGTTTTTTAATTATCACTAGATCAAAATTATACCATAAGTTGGACCGTATTTCGTAATTTGTAACTCGTACCCGATCATCGCGTACCAGTTAGTAATGTCCGTAGCCACCATGTCCGTGGTGTTGTTGGTGGTGGTGATGGTGTTGTTGCTTGTGATAGCCAGGGCTGCGGACCTGCCTCGGCAGTTCGGGAGCGCCTACCTGGTCGGCAGGTGCGGCCACCTTGAGCGATGCACTTGCCATAGCCAAGATGGCACAGACGAGCACGGCGAAGAATGCGAACTGTAAGTAAATTATCTGTTTAGTCATATTTTCCAGTAGGTATCTGCAAAAGCACGAAATGATTGTCTTATTATTTAAATATGTAACGTGGGGTGGAGTTCTTATATAATATGTATGTACTGGCGACCCGCGCCTGGGGTCAACTCCGTAAGCCAAATCCGTTCTTTCGGCCGAAGTTACGGGTGCGTAATACTCCGTCTCACTTACAGACATACCGTAAGCAGACGTTCGCATGGACGTAATAAATTCGCGGCGGTTTTTTTTCGTGCACTTGATTTTCAACGCTCTGCTTAGCGCCGAGAGTTGAAAATCCCACAGTGTGTTTATAGCAACGCGCTGGGATGAAAGTGCATCCCAGAGCGTTGGATTCTCAACGCTCGGCTTAACACTGAGAGTTGAAGATCCAGAGCAAGATAAAATCTCGCCACGATTTTAATATGTCCGTGTGAACGTCGGCTAAGTGAGACGGAGTACGCAGTGCCAGTAACTTCGGCCGTAACTACGAATGCCGCTCGGGGAGTAGAATGCCCGGTTTTTACGACTTGACAATACACGGAGATTAATTTATTATGTGTAAGTTAATATGAATTTATTATCCACTTACACCTGCCGGAATAAATTCTCTAAATGAGGGTGAAAACCGCATCAAAATCTGTTGCGAAGTTTAGAAGAACAACGCGGTAACACAAACAGACACAAAAAGCGACTTTAATTTTTATATGTAAATAGATTATTTATCAACTGTGGATGTGGTAGGTACTTTGTTGTACAGTTTTGCCAAATTCCCACAAATAATGCATATAAGCCCATGTAAGCACGGACGTAAAAATATCGCGGCGGGGTTTTATCGCGCACTGGATTTTCAACTCTCGGCATCAAGCCGAGCGTTGAGAATTCAACAGAGTGCAACCCAGCGCGTCGAAAAAACACACTGTTGGATTTTCAACCCTCGGTGCTATGGTTTCAACTGTCGGGATTTTTTACGTACGTGCAAACGTGGGCTAACTCTCAGATGTTTGAATGATTACATAAGATAACTGATTTTGCGATAATTCTAGTAAAAAACACTGCGTAGGAGAGCAACCAAATTATGTACGGCATGAAGATTAAAGAAATGAAAATTTTGATTTATTTGAATAACTTTTACTAGAAAAAGGAAGACTTTTACTAATTTTATCATTTGTTTTAATTATTTATTTAAAATTGATAAAGTTATTGTTATTAATATTTAATTAATTTTAACTTACATATTTCATTGTGAGTTGATTTTGTGAGTTCCCGTAGAAGAATATTGGTTTAGTATACATCGTAGGTCTTTATATATGAAAAATAAAAGGTCAATAGAACCGGTGTGTTCTCTATTTAAGAAAATATAAAAAATATACTATGTATCTATTACGACGTACGAGCGTAAACAGGTTCATTAGGAAAATATTAATTAATAATACCTACGGAAAATACTCATTTTCATAGACAACACGCTCTTGACCAAAAAATCCAGTAGGTATGCTAAAATCGTTTGCATTAAAAATTATTGCGTAACACAAATAAAATGACAATAGATCTCAGTGGGTTTCATTTTAACAGTTCAACCACGTTCATTGCGTGAATTAAATTTGTTTGTTTGTTTGAATTGTCGCAATCTTAATTTTAAAAAAATAATGGTTTCACAATCTCTTGCAAGTCGTCCGACTTTTATTAATTAATTATTAAACCATTAATTATTATTTTCATATCGCTTCCTTCGATTGTCTTTTTCTTCTAAATATGTACTTAATTTTAGGGTTCCATACCTCGGAAGCAAAAAACGGAACCCTTATAGGATCACTCGTGTGTCTGTCTGTCTGTTCGTCTGTCACAGCCAATTTGCTCCGAACCCAATGGACTGATTTAGTTGAAAATTTGGTACACATATGTATTTCTGTGACCCAAACACGGACGTGTAACGTAAATAAATTGATTTTGAATATGGGGGTCACTTTTAGGGGACAAACAAGAAAATCTTAAAAAAAGTTTTGCAAACTGTACTGTGTGACATATCAAATGAGTTGTAGTTGGAATGTATGGGAGAATATGTATTTCAACTACAATGTTAAGTTTGTATTTGGGATAAATTCATCCAACTACGGTATCCCTCATTGTGCGTAGTCCGACACGCACTTGGCCGGTTTTTTTTCAACATGCATTCGTTTTAATACTCCGATAATAAAAAATATCGTGGACAATAGGGTGGGTTATACACACCATGTTTTTTCGACTGTAATATAACTACTTTTTGTAGTATTTTTTAACTGGTTTTTTTTCTGTATTGTTCTGTACATTTTTTTTGTCCCAAATAAATAAAATAAAATTAAGTTGCTGAGCAGCAACTGAGTTTTTCAATTGCTTAGCATTTGCATTGCAATAACCTTCAAAATTCTCGGATTGTGATTAAAATTGTGTTACGCAATTAGGGTGCAGGTTTCAAAGGCATAACACATAAACATCACGCCTGTAATCCGCGAAGGGTTAGGTAGAACTATAGTACACCCACATTTCGCCAGTTATGTTTAAGTCCCATTTAATAGGGGGCGAGCCTAATGCCAACCGAGCACAACTCCAGACTCCGGGCTGGTACTGAGAAGTTCCAGATGGAAAAACCCAATAACACTTTGCCCGATCTGGGAATCGAACCCGGGACTTCATGCTTAGCGGTAGCGCTTCCGACCACTAGACCAACACGTCAGTTTTATTGATTTACTATCGGTTTTATAATGTAGGTATGCAAAGCAAAATATTTAAGGTCGACGGGCGAATATATTAAACTTTATCCTTATAATAATAAAATTATGTATACATACAAATGATATTTTATGTTAGTTTTACTAAGCTACCAGATTGATTACAAATTGTATGAAAATAGTAAATTATTCACTAAAGGGATACAGTAGTGTCTTGTCACGGGCGCTGTACTGAATCTTGAACATAACGAAGGATACTTGGCTCCTACAATCCTGAAATAGAGTGTAGCGAGGGATTCAAGCTCGCCCAAGACGAAGACACCTTAAAATCCCGAGGAGGGTGCTAGAGTGCTCTACTAATCGCGCCAGCGAGGTAATAAAACCAATTCAATCTTCATATTAGTAGCTTACGAAACTGATAAATAACCGTGGAATACCTATTTATGTGCAGTTTCATTCATTTTATCTAAACTCACGCAAAAACACAATAATGAATATAGTAGATATGAAATCCAAATCCACCGTCCGCGGGGGTACGTGCCACTCCTATCGATCAGCTGTTACGATGCCATGCCACCATTACCTCCACAGACAATTTAAAACAGGGACTGAGCGAGTCTAATGCGCACATTATGCAATAATTGTGAACTTGTTTTTATTTATTTATTTATTTAAACTTTTCACACTCAAAATGGTACAAAGGCGGACTTAATGCCTTAGGCATTCTCTACCCGTCAACCAAGGGTGGTGAAGAGATTGGATGGCAGGTGCTCTGTTTAAGAGGAACAAAGAAAAAATGATTAAAAATATATATTGTTTTTATTGTTGTAATTATTTTTGTTTTATCAATTTAATTAATGTACATTACTAGCTGCGCCCCGTGATTTCGCCAACAGAAGTCTCGATCCCGTTGAAATATCGGGATAAAAGTCCTAATCCAGGTCATGGTCTACCCATGTGCCAAATTTCATCCAAATATGTTCAGCCGTTTTAGCGTGAAAGCGTAACAAACAAATAAACTCACTTTCACATTTATAATATTAGTTGGGATTGTGAGGTACTTATTTTTAACCGACTTCAGCAACAAGGAGGAGGTTCTCAGTTCGTCGCAATATATATATATTTTTTTTTATGTATGTTCCCCGATTACTCGAAGACGGCAGAACCGATTTGAAAAATTCTTTTTTAGTTCGAAAGGGTATACTTCCAAATAGGTCACATTGTTATTTAGTTACGATTTGATGACGGAATCTTGGAGAAATCGAAGGAACTCTTCAAATATTATAGGCACACCTATAGCAATTTGGGTATTTTTTATAGCAACTCGTTCATTTGCTCTTGAAAAGCACCATTTGGTAAAGTGTAACTGATTAATTCCAAACCAACACACTAAAAAGTGTTTTTTTTTTTTTTTTTTATCTAGCAATACAATCGACTTCCAAACTACAAAGTGAAAAATATCTTTAATTTCGGAAGTCGGTGACAACAAATTCAAATACATTTATTCACATTGTAATTTGGAAGTCGGTTGTATCTTTTGTAAAAAAGTTTTTTTTTCACTTACAAAAAAGTGAAAAAAAAAACATGTGTTGGTTTGTAATTTATCTAAGTTACAATAGCCTAATATCAACTCCTCATCACCTTTTATAAAATATTGCTTTTCCCGATGCAAGGACTTTAATTGTTGAGGAGTTCTCCAGGTACTACACCATCAGCTCCACTGCACCATATGAATTGTGACGAGCATCATTTGCTTACCAACCATATTACGGTAATTAAATCGCAACCTGTGAAATACATATTATTGAGTAGTTCCGGTGACCATCTGTGTCCTTCAGCATCAGTTCCACTTTACCAAATGGTGCCTTTCGAGAGTAAATGCACGAGTTACTATAAAAAAATACCCAAATCGCTATGGGTGTGCCTATAATATTTGAAGAGTTCCCTCTATTTGTACAAGATCCCATCATCAGATCGTGACCAAATGAGAATGGGACCAACTTGAAAGTATAACCTTTCAAACAAAAAAATAATTCATATCGGTCCAGTCGTCTTCGAGTAAGTAAATAGAAACCGAGTTAAAAAAAAAAGTTTTTTTTTATGGTAAATGTTTTCATACTATTTTTTTAGTTGAGGTTCCAAATTCAAATCACAGTATAGACCAGTAATAATAATGAAATTCAGTACAGGGCTTTAATACCTTGTTTAGGTTAGGTTTGCATAACATGTAACTTGACATTAGCAAGCAGCTGGTGTGAAAAATATTGTATTAAATACCCAATTCTGCTGCCAAGGTTTTTTTCCTCCGATGCAATGAGATGATCCTTACAAACTTATTTGTACATAGAATTGAGCCGAACAGCATTACAAAAAAAAAACTTGGTCTATTTTATTCCAGTACACATAATGTGAAAAATATTTTATTGAATTTGACCATGTTCCATTTATTTCCATTTTTTACCAGATACAATGAAATGATCCTTACAAGATCCTTAACAGTAAAATACGTTTAAAAAAAAACAGTCAGCCCTTCGAAGTTACCCAGAAAATAAAATAGGTAAGTTGTTTTAAAATAAAATATTATTTTTACTTGTGTATAAAGTTTTAATAAATAAATAATACGGGCTCACGAAAAATTTATTTAACACCCGTGCAGAATATTTGTTACAAAATATAAGTAATTGCATTTTTTATGTCTGTAAAACTTCTAACTTATTTTTCCTTTCAAATGTGTTGAAAAATATCGTTTGATACGCGTGAGTACTATTATTTATATCATCAAAAAACAAAAATAAGCAAGTTTCACAATTAACTTTTATGGCTGGACCCTTTCAAAAGCCATGGACACTATTGCAGTAGGTGATACAGTAACCGGTAATGTAGATATGTACCTGCTAGAAAGAAAGTTACAATCATCCACAATCTAGTTATACTTATAACACAAGAAAAAAGGACTCACGAATTTAATTTTGACTTGGTTGCAGTAGAACTTTGTGTGATAATAATAATAACTAACAAATCCTATAGTCTTATGAATTAATGACGGTTTTATTATAATCTTATCTACGTAACAGGTTTGTTAATAAACATAACAAATAATATGGAAATAAAAACTTGAAAATCATGTATTTTAGAAGTTTTGAACTATTGCGGAAAAGTTTTTGTAAGCAAACAGATTGTTTACATATAATTGTATCTAGAGGCACGAACGCACGACGTAAACATCACATAAAATCGAACGAATTTTGAATCGTAAATACGGTTCTCCTATAGCATGTTGGTATTTTTTTTAGACAAGCACGCTAATATAATCCATAGGTATGTATAAAGTCTTAAAACTAAATAAATATTGGGTGGTAAAAATTGCAAAGGTCATGCTGCAGCATGACCTTTGCGATTTTTACCTATTAGTTTATTTTTTCTAGCTGGCCTTCAATTTTTATTCTTCATTTTCTCTGATTTTCAAATTTAAATAAGACTTGAACAAGGCTGTCAACTATTTCTAATAAAAAAAAACTGCATTCGATGAAAAATAAGTTTGTGTAAAAATTATTGAATATGTATTTTATTTTATTTATTATTGAATTCTGCAAACGCCAATGGTTAAAGACTTTCTGTAAATGGTGTATGATTTTCTTCAACCTCTCTCTCTACGGAAGCTATAGTTTTTTTTCTGGTGTAATATCTTTCTTATTTGCCGTTGGTGTAAGACCAGTTGAAAAGGCCGCCATCGCCCTTTTTTTTTCAGGTGTCGTAATATCCGCCAAGCTCATGCCTCTGGTTCCTTTTACCAGCCGCATGGCTTGGGGTTCGAGATCGATGAGTATGTTTTGGTGCATTGCCTGTGATGCTTGTCCTGGCAGGCCACGCCTGAGGGTCCAGATTTGCTGATCGTCGTGTCACCTACGGTTCTGTTGAGGCGTATTACGCTTTGACGATGCAGTTCGTCAGGATCGCCTTATTTTAAACCTTCACACTCAGTTATTATAGTTATCAGTATCCTCATGGTTTATATTTTAACCCAAGTTGATTTATGGAGTTCCGTACCTCAAAAGCAAAAAATAAAACCCTTATAGGATCACTCTGACGGATGACTCTGACGTTTCGTAAGTGCCCATGTAGGTCTATGTGAAATAAAAATATTTTGATTTGATTTGACTCGTGTGTCTGTCTGTCTGTCCGTCTGTCACAGCCAATAGGCTCCGAATCTAATGGACCGATTAAGTTGAAAAGTACACATATATATTTCTGAGACCTAAACACGGACGTGTAGCGTAAATTAATTAATTTTGAATATGGGGGTCACTTTTGGGGTACAAATAAAAAAATCAAAATAAATCGTTTTTCAAATTGTATCATGTGACATAATTATGAAACGAAAGGGGTTGTTGCGAGGATATGATTTAAAAAAAAATAATTTTAAAGTAAATACATTTAAAGATATTTAAGAAAATAGATGAAAATTGACCATTCCCCCCTTATCTCCGAAACTACTGAGCCTAAAATTTTGAAATGATTACAGAGAATGGTTCTTCACTCATAGGTTACAGGAAAACGTATAAGAAGTCTATGGCCTTAAAATAACATGGTAAATCTATCAATATTGTGCGTACAAACTTACATTTGCAATTAGAATGTATGGGAGAACATGTACTTCAAATACAATAATAACGTAATAATAAAAACGTTTATTTGAACGCAATAAAATATAGCCTATTTATTACAATAATATTCCTAAGAACTAGGGTACAAATAATGTAAGTGAGTAGACGGCTAAAACTATATGAAATCTGAATTCCAAACTAGGTAAAACCTGTATCTTGGAAATCAGTATTAAGATAACATAACATCTATGTTAAGATAGTTAATTGATTCAGGCGTGACCTTGCGAAAATCCGTTACAAAAGATACAATTGACGTGAATATTTTTAGTAACCTGTTCCGCACACCTACCCTCAACCACAAAGAAGTTATATGAAAATGCCAAATGAAATGGTTTACGGCATCTTATTCCAGCTATTTAATAGTTTCGAAATCCGTTTAGAATTAAATCCTAGCTGATCGTTTGACGGTTTTCTTCAACAATTACTTTTTTCGATGTTTACATATTTTTGACGACATGTTTCAGCGAAATTTCGAAGTTTGAAAGTATTTTTTTTTCCTATTGTACCACTCTCCTTGTTAAGTGGATCAGGTTACAAAATATATTCACGTCTCTTGTATTTACAATGCTAAGTTTATATTTGGGATAAATTCATCCCAACTATGGAACCCTTCATTGTAAGTAGTGTGACATGCACTTGGCCGGTTTTCTAAACTAGGACTATTTATATTGGGATAACTTAGGCTCATCTTTATTACACGACTCGACTACCCAAAAAGGAGTGTAATGTTTTCAGGGTTCATGTATGTATATATGTATGTGAGTTTCTTTGTTCTATCGTAATTTTTAAATGCCTGAACAAATTTGGATGTATGGGGTATCGTTAGAATCCTTACATCATCCCGAGTGATATATGCTATAAATTTTATAAAAAAAAAAAACAATATTGCTGCAGTATGGCTTTATTTTCAAATGATTAAAAAATCCTCCTCTTACCTAAAAAGTGTTCCGCGCAACAACACAACGGTCCGGACAGCAATGACAATTTTATTTATCTGTTTAGTCAGCGAGTTAATGGTTGACCTTTCGCTTTGCATATACAGATTAACTAATACAACTAGTTTATTACTTTTTAATTCGTTTTTTGGCAGGGCCGTTGTGTGTTAAATTTTTAAATTATTTATTTTTATTTAAACAATTTAATAATAAAATGAACACTGAACAGACTAGACAATTATGTAGAAAAGATACTAAAAGCTGTGTCTATTTAGATTAAAAGTAAGAGTGTGCTGCTGCCAGTCTTCAGGACACGTTTCCGGGTGAGAGCAATGTGGAGGAGTATTTTGACGCCTTGCTTTTTTAACAAATGTATAGTTAGTTAGTAAATAGTTACTTGTAATAGTAGATTATTAACCAAGGGGATAAAGCAGTGTCTTCTGTCGCGGGTGACGATTTAAATATTATGGGTGTTAAAAACTTAAATCACGAGCGAGGCGAGGGATTTAAGACGAGTCCTGAGTGTAGCGAGGGATTTAAGTTCACCCAAGACTAAGACAGCTTTATCGCCGAGGAAAATACTCTACTTTTTGTATCATTTGCGAAAAAATTAACACAATAATAATATGAGATAAGCATTTATTAAAAATGATGACAATTAAAAGTAAAAGTTAACATTCGAAACATTGGTCTAATTATTGATAGAGAGAGTAACATTTTTGTTTGGTATATTTATTGTTGATGAGTTGATTTGAGTATTTACTCACTTTTTAGTCCCTATTCTTGCGTCTGAGGAACTTGCGTTTCATTGTAGATAGTATACGTCGGAGATAGTGGTGGTGGTGCATCGTGAGTTACGGACGAAGATAAGATGCCGGAAGTTGATGGTTGTGGCTCTGATGGATTAAGTTTTATATTTTTGTTAATTTGACTGCTTAAAATGGTTTTATTCGCCATTGAGCTTTCGATATAACCCTCAGCTACTCCATCAGAGCTCAAACCACCGTGTCTTTTTACTGACGTAATATCCGCCCCTGAATCCGCCAAGAAAGTCGCCGAAGTTCTTCTAAAGCAGTGACCGGTGTAGAGTTCAACATCTTTAAGTTTTAAATATTTAGCAATTTCCTTTGGCATATTGCTAATTTTATTTTTGCCGATGGCTTGTCGAGTACATTTCCCATTCCGATAGTTTATAAAAAATCTATTGTTTTCCATGTTGGTGGGACGTAATGCTTGGTATTTATGAATGATTTTAGTATACTGTCCTTGTACAATGAATTACCGATTTTTCTTTGTCTTAGTTTCCTTTACATTATTCAGCAGCAACTCATTGGAATGATTTTCAACGTCCTCCACCTTTAAGTTTACAAGTTCACATCCGCGGCAAGCACCATTGAGTCCAAAAATTAAGGTTTACCTATAACAAAGATAAAAAACAGGTAAATATATAGAATAATTACCATTACTAAGATACGAAATATTCATAGTTAAATCATGTATACTTACTTTTGTGGCCAGAAAAATTTCGTCACGAGCTTCATTAAGAAATTTTTCCACATTTTGAGTCGTAAAAATTTTAGACTTCTTTGCACAATGCCCTTCTGATTTTCTTTTAAAAAAAGCCAGTAATTTCGTGAATCTATTTATTTCAATGCTGTGTTTGATGCTTATTGTAGCTTTCAGTTTTGAGTATATGCACCAAAGTGTAATCGGATTCTTTGTCTTGGATAAATAATTGGACAAGAATTACTGATTCTGAAATTGATAAGCCTTTCGCACTTCTTCACGTTGAACATTCTTCATAAGTTTTTAAATAATTTTCCTTGGATTTTGTTGGAAGCAAATTATGTATAATTGCGGCAGCATTTGCACTGATGAAATCCGACAATTCACAATTCACTGTCACTGTCGCTTTGATTTAACATCGTAACGTATTTTTAGAACATTAACTTATTTATAAAAATAAAATAAAATAAACTTAACGTTTATGTATTTGAAGAAAACAAAAACGCGGCAAATTCCTAGACTAATATTTTTTGTCGGAAAAGCAAAGGCATCAAGCTCATACGGCCTCGTCGGTTTTCGTAATTTTATTTAATAATCATAACTGCATAATAAATGCGTATTCCTTTTTCAAAAAGAAGTATAATGCTTTATATACAAACTCAATGGTGTAAACACAGATGTAGTTCAGTATAAATTTCGGTAAGTATTTCAAATTTAAATCACATTCTCCCCCTAGAGGATGAATGAAATTCAGTACAATTTTCTTTCCCTGTTTTTAACAGATTAAAAATGACTATTGTTATGTTCGCTTTTTGTGGCATAGAATGCCACTTTTTTGAGCAAGTGGTACGAAAAATAATTTACTATCGTATATATTATTAGCATTACCTGTTAACAGTTCAAGGTAGGTACGGAATTGATTCATTTAATTAGTTCGCTGCATTCTACATGAAAGTAGAGAAGGAGGAGTGTTAATCGACCAGCGTTGGTGAACGTACCTACTTTTTGTTCAGAAAATTACAATTTGGCCTAAAAAATACAATGCAGTCTTAGTGTACTACGCCCTAATTGCGTAACACACTTTCAATCACAATCTGAATGATTTTGAAGGATATTGCTAATCCTTCCATCCATACTTCCATCCCAATATAATATATATACTTATTATACAGGGTGGCAGGGTTCAGAATCATGTACTGAATCCATAGTTTCAGTTTTCGCGTCGATGACTCTGCCACCTTTTTTTTTGGCTGGGAAATTATCTAAAGGGGGTGATATAGGGGATGAAGGTTTGTATGGGAAACCCAGCATGTCTTAAGGATATAAAAATTCAAATTTATGCTTTTGATAAGATATTAAAAAATACATGTTTCAACGTTTTTATAAAAGTCACACCCCAAGGAGGTAAAATAGGGGATGATTTTAAAATTAACATGTAATATTGATTAAAATCGACCCACTCGGTGAAAAGTTATTACAATATTTTTAATTTTGTGGTGTTTTATACGGATTTAAAAAAAAAAATATTAGAGTGATAAAATAACCTTTCTAACATGCAGGTATTACGTAATCAATGGCGGCACTAGAGTAGGTATAATAAATAATTGGTGATAATATTAAAATGAATCATTATTATTTTAAGTAAGACATTTATTTAGAATAATACCTTGTTTATTTATATTTTGAAGCCAGTCAAATGTGAGTAGGAGTCACGCCCTGAGGGTTCCGTCTCAATGCTGTGCTCGCTGGACTGCCCAACTTGCTAATTCCGGATTGAAGGGCAAACTGAAGTTTTCAATTGAAAATAAACTTTTAATGGAGTGGATGATTCGATTTGAATGAAATACAGACTAAATGTTATTTCAAGAAATTGAAGAACAAACTTAACTTTGCAGTCGATATAATATAATATAGATTTCTTTATTCAAGTAACAAGGACTCATTGTCTTAGTAAATTAAAGAACTATGTTAGTTTATTTTATTCTAATTTAAAATTATTTCACCCCATGGCAGATAGTACTGCAGTGATTGATGTATAATTGCAATCGAGCCTGCTAGCGAACATTTTTAGGACATTGTTGAAGCTGGCCCGCAATCTGCGAACCAGGGATGCACACCTCATTCGCATCGTTGCGTAAAAGCAATTTACAAGTGCGTCCGCAAACTGTCCCGATGCGCTACAAAAACGGGGCAGCCCCACCATTACCCTGACAGCGTTGTTGTATTGGACACGAAGGGCGTTGCACGACCTTTGGGTATATTTAGCCCACAGGCTGCCCGTGTAAAACGTTGTACAATAAGCTCGAAACAAATTAATTTTGACTTTAAGTGAGTAGCGTCCAAACCTGCGAGCCAGCGTGTTCGCCCTTACCGACAACACCCTTCGCTCCCGCTCAGTATCGACTTCGTCATTGAGGTCAGGAGTCAATATATGACCAAGATATTTATACTTAAATACTCTTTGTAGTGGAGTCCCATTGAGTAATACAGGCGGTACATAACCCGTTCTACCCCCAGCCTCAAAGACCATGACCTCCGACTTAATAGAGTTATATAACAAACCATGTGTTTCGGCATACTGCTCACATTTGGCGACCAACTTTCTGAGACCACAGATTGACGCGCTCAGAAGCACCATATCCTTTGCATAGCTAATATTATTTACACAGATACCATCTATAAAGCAACCCACTCTGGTGCTACTGAGCTCGCCAATTAGCTCGTTTACATACAAGTTGAAAAGCGTGGGTGAGCTCAACCCTCGATATACATGGTGATTTTTATACAATTAATTGTCGAACAAAATCCATGCCTTGCATTTGTGTGCCTGTTGAGCAGTGCAAGGCTCAACTCGATGGACACGCCACAATTGCGGCGATAAGACCCCTCTTTGAGGAGTGGCTAGAGAGGCGCTATGGCGTCCTCACCTTCCACCTGACGCAGGTCCTCACTGGACACGGCTGTTTCGGGAGGTTCCTGCACAGGATAAGGCGGGAGGAAACGCCCGGGTGTCATCATTGTGTGGATCGCCCGGAGGACACGGTGGAGCATACGGTGGAGGTCTGCCCAGCTTGGGCGGAGCATCGCCGTGTCCTCGTGGAGGCGATCGGCGGCGGTGATCTCTTGCGTCCGGCCCTGGTTCAGGCCATGGTACGGAGCGAGAGGAAATGGGAGGCCGTCACCTCGGTAATGCTCGCGAAGGAGGAGACGAAACGCGTGAGGGAGAGGCAAATTTCGCGCCCTCACGCCCCTAACCGCCGCAGGAGGAGACGCCCAGGGCGTCGGGAGTCGCAAGCCGATTTCCGGCCACCGTAGGCGCGGGCTTGCGGACTGTGAGCAATGGGTAAATCACCGTCCGATAAGGACCAGGCCCGGGTCGACGGCGCGTTGTTTTCCACGCGCGCCTCAAAGAGATGTCAGCAGAATTGACGGGGTCCGCTAGGGCCGATGCCTGCCGGGGTTGCGAAGAAAACCGAAAGGGAGATCGTGGCCCCCGGCAACAGGGCAACTGAAGGAACACGGGTTGGTTTTAGTCAGTAAGAGTCTGACACACCCTCCCGCTCCGCCCAGAGCGGAAGAAGTTAATTGATGATTTCCCAACAAAAAAAAAAAAAAAAAAATGCTCAACTCGACGCGTGCTTAGCGCTGGCGATCATTCAATTCGTGGGGCACCCATTTGTCAATCTTTTTTACCTTCCTAAATCAACGCAAATAGACCAATATTGTTTTGATGCTAACATCGAAAGCTGCTGCTAATTCAGCAGTAGATTGAAAATCATCAGCTTCCACAATCGCCTTTAATTCGTCATTGTCGACTAAAGTTTGCGGTCGACCACGGGGTTCATTTCTTAGGTCGAAATTTCCAGAATGGAACAGGCAAACCAATAACGGGTGGTGCGATCGTTAGTAGTGTTCGCTCCGTATACGTCGTTGATGTTGCGTGCCGCTTCTGCCGCTTTGCTGCCACGACGGTACTCATACTCCATAATCACTCGAATTTTTAACGTATCCATGATGACGAAAAACGTACAAATGCGATGAAAACAGAATGCTAACCATTAAACAAATGACTAAAAAAAGAATTCCATATCTTAAAGATAAAAATAATTTGAACTTAGAATTCTTAGCGAAAAAATAAAAAAATTGGACTTGAAATGACTAGCACGGCAGAACGGCAATTTCATAGGTAAAGATCTATTAATAAAACGAATGGATGATCTTTATTGTGCTAAACTTAAACACACAATTTTTGTTATTCATTTATTTTCTAAATATATAAAAGCGAAAGGTCAGTCACTCATCACGAAATATCGAAAACCGCTTGACGTATAAAGATGAAAATTGGCAGGGAGGTAGTTATTATGACGTAGGTATGTATCCACTAAGAAAGGGTTTTTGGAAATTCGACCTTTAAGGGGGGTAAAGAGGGATTTTGTTTGTATGAAAAATTAACCTTATTTAATCCTTGAATTAATAAACTTGAAACTTAGCGCGAATACTTATCTATGTAAATGAGAAAGATTCCCATTTTTTGTTTTTTCTAAACTACCCCCAAAATTAGGATTGGGGGGTGTCAAAGTCTGTATTGAAGAATTTTAACGCACGGTCTGATTAACTCGAAACAGTATTTATACTTAAGACTGAAAATAAATACAAACGTATATCAGGGTTTTTTGAAAATCTATCCCTAACGGGGAGAAAAGGGGTATTCATTTTTATAGGGGACGATATTACTGTGTGGCATGATTAACTCACATTATACTTTTCAAAAAATATTTTCACGCTATTTATTATGGGGGATGAGCAATATTGCATTATGTTCGTATTAGTTTACCGAAAATTGTAAAAAAAGACTAGCCAAAAGGTTAGAATATTGCAGATAGTCATTGATTAACCTTTCAAAGATTATCATAACGCTATACCTTTATGGAGCTAAGCAGTCAATCATACAGAACATACATAGGGTGGACATTTTGAGATGGGGCAATAAGTGCAGTTGTCTTAACCGTTGTTGCTACAAGAAAACGGTTTTAAGAGACTGTCCTTAACTTTTTGTAACATTTTGATCTGCATTCACAGATTTTGAAAGAAAACACACAGTCAGCAAGAAAATTGGCAATTTTCACAAAAAAAATATTGATGGCAGTCGATCCTATTTCTTATTACTAGGGTAAAAAACTATATCAGACAAAAAACTTCCCATACATTTCATAGGAAATGAGCCTGAGAGGAGATAGAACACAACATACCTTTGTATGATGAAATAACTATTTAATCACTATGAGAGTGTACTTGAGAATGTACTTGCTATTATTTAAATGAAAGGTAGTTAATTGATTCAGGCGTGACCTTGCGGAAATCCATTATAAAATACAATAGAAGTGGATATATTTAGAAACCTGTTCCGCTTAGCAATTTCTAACAGAATTTCTCTCTTAAAAAAAACCCTGAAAGAAATCGACACGTGTTTCACCTCTCAACGAGGCATCCTCAGGATGACGATTAACTTGTCGCGAACTCGAACACGGCGTGTTGCCATACCAAGCGCTGAGCGCAGACAGTCAGAACTCAGCGTGGATAATTAATTAGTTAATTAAAGAAAACAATAAAAATCCTGCATACCCTTTTTTTTTTAAACAGAAACAGAACATGAATTCGATAGGTAGTTGTTTTATTTAATTTTAGTTGTACTTCAGCAATGTTCCGAAACCCGGGACATTAGTCCCGTAAAAATATTTTGTCGTAAGGCGTCTCCACTTTGTCTGTTGTTTTCGAACTTTAGGTATTTTAGCTCACCTATTTCCGATCACTGATAATAAATGAATTAGTGTTACTTATCTTTGTACCAAACAGGAAAAATTAAGTTGAAATAAAATGATGCACTTATCAATATAACAAACTTACAAAAAACATCAACCCTTCACCTTTTTGCCTTTTCCTTATGCTATTTATTTACGTTTTTATTGCAATTACACGATAAAAATCTCAACCAGCTTCCAAATCACATCTGAATGATTCAACCAATCAAGAGCCAAAGATACCAATTGTAAACTTATTATGTATACAAGGTGGCAGGGGGGAAGGGGTTCAATACATGATTCTGAACCTTTCAAAATTTCAACGCAAGGAGTTGATATTTTTCATCGGTTATTTTAAAAAAATCTGCTGTTTCATAGAAAAGTGCAACCTACGCGGTCAAAATGTACGGAAAAGTAGTTTTTTTTTCATAATCGTGTTCTGAATCCATGGTTTCAGTTATCGCGTCGATGTCCCCAAACCTCCAACAGTGTGGCGTCGGCTGGCAAGCCGACCGATCACCGGGCTAGGAGCAAGGCCTGCACTCCACCCGCCAAGGCCAGAGGTAGGGGCAAGTCCTCCGCCACCACCGTCACCGCCGTAGCCGCCGCCGCTACTGCCGTCGCCGCTGCCGCCTCCATCGTCGTCGTCACCATCGTCGTTGCTGCCGCGGCAGTGCCTTCACGGGGGGCTCGGGAGGGGGTAGATATGGAGTGCCAATAACGGCCCCATTACACCTCCTCCAGGTGAACATCAACCACTGCGCCGCCGCTCAGGATCTGTTGCTCCAGAGCATGGCACAGTGGTCGATTAACATCGCAATGGTCGCTGAGCCGTACTTTGTTCCGCCCAGGGATGACTGGGTGCAGGACCTGAGCGGCTCAGTGACCCTCATTTCGTTGTCCGCCGTACTCTATCCCTCGAGGCTGTCAAAAGAGGACGGGGTTGCGTGGCAGCACGGTTCAGGGAGATTGTCGTGGTGGAGGTATACTTCTCCCCGAGCCAAACTCTTGCCGAGTTCCACAAATCCCTTACGGAATTGAGAGTCCTCGTCGTCGGGTTCTGTTCCCTTTCCGTGCTCGTCCTCGGGGACTTCAATATCAAGAATCTGGCTTGGGGTTCCCGGTACACGGACACATGGGGCAGGATGGTGGAGGACTGGGCTATTTGGACAGGCCTGGTCGTCCTAATCCGGGGTTCTGTTCCCACGTGTGTGCGATTTTTTTTTCGGGTGTGAAGTTATCACATAACTTCTCTCGCTTTGGGCGGAGCGAGAGGGTGTGTCAGAATCTTAGTGACTAAAACCCACCCGTGTTCCTTCAATTGCCCTGTTGCCGGGGGCCACGATCTCTCTTTCGGTTTCCTTCGCAACCCCGGCATCGGCCCCAGCGGACTGGCCCGAGTAGTCGCCATCTGGACTCTGGTCATCATCGGGACTCTGAACAGGGACCCATGGGGATGCTCATACAAGATGGTACGGGAGAAACTCCGCCTATAGAATATATTCCCCCACAAGCTGGGGCCAAAGAATCTGCGTCAGCGGGGGACGCTGACGCAGATTCTTTGGCCCCAGCTTGTTGGGGAAGCGGTGAGTGCTCTGTTCCCTTCAAGAGGGGAACATACCCCGCCGCCCATGGCTTCGCCTACTGCGGTGCCCAATGCGGACCACACCGCCGGCGACGATAATGCTCCGAAGGTGACTGAGGTAGAGATGAGAGTGGCGATACGCAGTCTGAATGCCAAAAACACCGCACCAGGACCTGACGGCTTACTTAGAAAAGCATGGGTCCTGACCTTGGAGGATCTTGGGCCTCGACTAAGGGGGCTCTTAAGCGTTTGGTCGGATAGGGTCCAGTTCTCAGTTCGTTGGAAGACGGAAAAACAAGTCCTCATCAGGAAGCCGAGGCACCCTGTAGGAGGCATTCCGATATCATCGGATGCCGTCCTACCTCTGTCGTGTAGTCGAAGCCTATTTGACGGATAGGGCCGTCATCTACCCCGGTCACCGGGGACAATGGAACCGGCAAGAGATTTCGTGCGGTGATCCACAGGGATCGGTCTTGGGGCCGCATCTGTGGACATCGGATACGACTGGGTGGTCCGACGTTTGGCTCTCAGACAGGAGCGGGCCGGAGCTATCTTGAAGCGGCTTCTGCTCAATCTAGGGGGTCCAAATGCCTCCTGCCGGATGCTCTACGCGGGGGTCGTGCGGTCCATGGCCCTTTACGCGGGCACCGGTGTGGCTTGTGTATGCGCGTTTATTGAGGCGACGGCCAGCCTGCCGGTTGAACGCGTCCCAGAGGGTCATGGCCATCCGGCTGGCCCGAAGATACCGCACGGTGTCCTGTGAGGCGGCGAGCCTCCTTTCCGGATTACCGTCATGGGATCTGGATGCAAGAGTTCTCGCGAATATCTGGGCGCGAAGAGGCGAAACGCCAGGGCTTAACTCCGCTGCCACGAGAAATCACGGCACAGCGGACAGAGCTCCGGCGGGATCTCATAGCGTCATGGATAGTGCGATTGTCGCAAGCGCTGGGTACGCCACAATTGCGGCGACAAGTTCCCTCTTTGAGGAGTGACTAGAGAGGCGCCACGGCGTCCTCACCTTCCGCCTGATGCAGGTCCTCACCGGACACGCTTGTTTTGGAAGGTTCCTGTTCAGGATAAGGCGGGAGGTCTGTCCGGCTTGGGCGGAACATCACTGTGTCCTCATGGACGCGATCGGCGGCAGTGATCTCTCGCGTCCGGCCCTGGTTCAGGCCAAGGTACGGAGCAAGAGGGTATGGGAGGCCGTCACCTCCTTCTTCGAAGCAGTAATGGTCGCGAAGGAGGAGGCGGAACGCGTGAGACAGAGGCAAATTTCGCACCCTCACGCCCCACACCACCGCAGGAGACGCCCTTGGCGTCGGAAATCGCAGGCCGATCTCCGGCCACCATAGGCGCGGGCTTGAGGACGGTGAACAATGGGTAGCTCGCCGTCTGATAAGGACCAGGCCCGGGTTAATGGCGGTAGGGCCGATGCCTGCCGAGGTTGCGAGGAAGTCCGAAAGGTATATCGTAGCCCCCGGCAACATGGCAACTGAAAGAACACGGGTGGGTTTTAGTCAGTAAGAGTCTGACACGCCCTCCCGCTCCGCCCAAAGCGGGAGAAATTATTTCAAAATCTGTCTGTAGCTATACCCGCTCACTAAATGAAGAATATAGGAGCAAAGAGATATCAAAAGGTACATTACCGTTTCAAATAACACATTTTGCAAAAGGTTCGGTAATTAGGTACGTATCGTCAAAGATTGTAAACATCATTTCATAACTATGCATAAATCTTACCTACTGATGCGTTTTTTATTTTTGTTCGTTAATTATAAACTACCAGATCCGTTGACCTTGACAGTGTTACTTATAAATACACGTCCATTAGACCGCATCCCACATCGTTCATCTGGAGGTACATAAGAACTAAACTCAACATGAAATTGGTAAGTCAGTACATCTTTTTTCACTTTAAATATTAAATTATGCAGTGTGATTTGTAATGTTGTTCGACCAAATGAAATTTGAAGGAAATTTCTCACTGCCCTCAAGGAGGGCTTGCAGCCGAAAGCGAAGGCGCCATATAACCGAGAGTTTTCTTTTTTTTGTATTTCAGTGCTGTTTGGTATTTGATTACAATCTAGCCTAATAGACTAACTAATAAGCAATTTAACACTAACTTTATATTTTATGAGATAGATTATGTTATCACTAAAAATAGTGTCAATTTGCGCTTTTACACTATTTCGCAGCACTTTCTTACTTCCTACTTTGTTCATGTGTTACATGTATAGCACAGCATTGTTACTATTACTCATTCACTATTTATACATCACACTAACTCAACTGGTTTAGTTCTCTATAGCCTACGCACTATGTCCGAATTGTCTAGCAGCTGAATTGCCTCGACTTTCACATGTCGGTGAAGTCTGTGTTCATGGGCTTCAGCAAATTTTTGGATGATAGTGGTGACGAGTTCCATTTTACAGTCTCGGTGGAAGTCGTCATTTCTAATGCACCATGGTGCATTTACAGCGTCCCGGAGTAGTCAATTTTGGAATTGTTTTATTAATTAAACGTTGTTTCGTTTAGTACAGCCCCAGAGTTGGATACCATACATCCAAATTGACATAAGAATATATGCATGTATAATATTATTTTATTATGTCAAGATTTCCTTCCGAATAACCAATATATACTTTTGTAACGTATGTCGAGTTCCTGTCTTTTCTTTTTGACGTGAGATTTACATCGCAGCTTGGCATTAAGAGTTATACCAAGGTATTTGGCTTCATTAGCATAAAGCACTTGCATACCGTTTATATAGATTGGGTAATAATCGCAGTGTATGTTAGTAAAGTCAATGTGAATTGATTTTGACTCATTCAGCTTGATCTTCCACTTTTGTGTCGAGTTATAAACTTTGCTCACAGCTAGTTGAACTTTTTCTACTGCTTTTTTGTGGCTTGATCCGATAGCCATAATAGCGTTGTCATCTGCAAAGGTCGCAATGGTGTTGTTTTCCAGCTCTGGGATATCACATGTGTATAGCAAGTACAGGATTGGACCTAACACATTTCCTTGTGGTACCCCAGCTTTTATAGTTTACAGCTCGGAATAAGCATCCTCTTGCGTTTTTCTGAACATTCTGTTACTTATATAAAACTCTAGAATATCTGCAAATTCTGGAGGTAACCTGCGTCTGAGTTTGGATACAAGACACCCATACCAAACTTTGACAAAAGCTTGCGCGACATCTAAGAATCTGATAGTGCAAACGTGCTTGCTTTCGAGCGTTCTTTCAAAAATGTTTGTTGATGGTTTGGGACCTATAAGGGGTTTTTTCACGTATTATTAGTTTTATGCGTTTTAATAAAAGTAAACAAACAGGTTATGTGCGTGTCGGACCACGCACTATGAAGGGTTCCATAGTTGGGATGAATCTATCCCAAGAACATTGTAGTTGAAAAACATGTTCCCCCATACATTCCAACTGCAAATGTAAGTTTGTACGCACAATATTGAGAGAATTACCATGTTAAGACCATAGACCTCTTATAGATTTTCTTGAAATCTATAAGTAAAAAACCATTCTCAGTATATTTTTTGAAAATTTTAGGCTGTCGTTTCAGAGATAAGTTCGGGGAATGGTCAATTTTCATAAACATTCTTAAATATCTTTAAAAGTATTTATATTAACATATTTAAAAAAAAATTGAGATCCTCACAACAAACCATATCATTTGATATGTCACACGGTACAGTTTGCTAAACTTTTTTAAATTTTCCAATTTGCCCCCGAAATGACCGCCATATTCAAAATTCATTTATTTACGTTACACGTCTATGTTTGGGTAACAGATTCGGAGCAAATTGGCTGTGACAGACGGACAGACAGACGGACAGACAGACAGACAGACAGCCAGACAGATAGACAGACACACGAGTGATCCTTTATGGGTTCCGTTTATTCGTTCAGACGTACGGAACCCTAAAATTTACTCTTCTTCATTACGTCGGCATTTTCGATAATAATTCAATTGGTAAAATATTTGTGAACCTATGATTTAAAATTTGCTGTTTTTCTCGCGCGTTGTGCCTTCACAAGTTTAAGGACAGGATAATGTACATATGTTACAATGTTTACAAAAATAGGAAAAAAATAAATTCGCTTTTCCTGTGTGTCTGTGTAATCGCTAGGAAAACCCATGAATTGCGTTGTTTAGAAGTACAAATATTTCTAAACTACGCAATTGGTTTTGACGCAGTTTTCGTTATCATTTAAAGAATTTATTTCGGAAGGTTTGTGTGTAAACAAATACAAATAGTATTAAACTTACAAATAACAAGGAAATACCGATGTTTTGTCAAGTCGTATAAAACTTGCGATGTAGGGGCGGGTCGTTGTTTATCATAATTTTATTATTTAATACAGTTTATATCTATATTAACAAAATTTTTAGGCTTCAATTGATTGAAGACTAATTGCTGATATTTTTTTTAAATCGCATTTCTCTGACTAGTTTCATCTGTGGCTTACTTTCCAGTCCTAGAACTGGGATACACAGTAATACGTATTTAATACACTGCATTGTGAACCTAAAAGCAGTTTTAGAGCAAGAGTGTTGAAAGAATAAAAAAAAACAGTGGCACTCCGGGTGTGCCGACAGAAGTGAAAACTTGAAAAAAAATCGGCACCGCGGTAATCAACGCGTTGATGTCTTTTTAATGGTCGAAAGCTGGTGTGGTCACAGTGTCGCGAAATCAATGGTTTAGTCCCATCTCAACACGCCTAAAGAAGTTACACTTCAAGAAAATTAATCATGAAATGAGGCCCGCTTACACCACAAATAATTAAATACGTTTAACGCTAAACGAATTGAATACATCGTTCTGTATGTTTCAATCGCTTGAAGATGATCGCTAAACGCATTTAGTAATTTGTGGTGCAAATAAATAGGTACTTCTATGAGTACTGGGATTGATTCAGACATTAGTTACGTAAAATCACGTTGGACCGCTTGCCCGCGTCACGTTCCTATTTTTGTATCCCGCTGGCACTGTCAAACTGACTATTGGGGTGAACTACACCATTGACAAATGCTTAGTGTTGTTATTTGTTCATTAATTACACCGGGAATGCTGCAGAACTATTGATAACAGTCAATCATACTACGTAAGTTTTTGCAGTATGAGTACCTTAAATCTTGAAATAATAGCAGCACCGATATCCTCAACATTACAGATACAGTACCCTAATTGCGTCATACACGACCATCACATTTGTTTCGATTTGAAACGGATTGCTAATCTATTGCTTCATAAGTTGTAAAAAAAAATCTACTCAACAACGTAAATAACGCAATGGATGTTGTTGAACTGTCAAAATGAAACAAATTTGTCAGAATCGTTTACGAAAATAAGTTATGCAATTAGGATACTGATGACATAGAAACCAACCATTACTCATAGCGTTTCCTCTTCTACTCGTAAGTAGTGGACGTTAAAAAGAAAATACGAGCTTAGTTTGTATTTCAACGTTTTTAGATCTAAAAATGTGCTCAAGTGATATCCTTGATATTTCTCATTGAGAAATAAATTCCTTTAACAATAGTAGGAATGGAAAAATGAGATGATAACCTCATCTCATATCAATGTCATATTTTATTTCATGTGCACGCTACGTATTTAATCTAATCAGCCTACTGATATTTTTCAAAATTCAAAATATTTTTATTTCACATAAACCTACATGGGCACTTATGAAACGTCAGAAGCTAGGTGCACGGTTCCAATTGGTCGTTTCCTATGGAGAAGAGCCGGCAAGAAACTCCACGGTTACTATTTTAAAAATAATTGGCTTTTACATTTCTTTCAAATAACAGTGTGACTAGGTATGGGAGGACAGTGTAGGTCTTTCAATAAGTACCAGGTACTTAAGAAAATAGAAAATGGTAAACATATCTACAGTCCACTAAGCCTACAGTGTTCTCACATTCACAAAATAGAAAATAATCTATACAAAAGATATATAAATTAATAAAAATAAAAACCTCTTTAAGTTAAACGCAATTACATTATTGCTATTACAACTGTAATAAATCTGAATAATTATCATGTGCACAAAAGCTTCTAGTAATGAGTTGAAATTAACTCGTTATTTAACTTGAACATAATATGTTTTTCTATTTCCAGTTCGCAATGATCGCTCTGCTGGTATGCGCTGTGTTGGCGCTGACTGCCGCGAATCCCGTCGGTGCTGAGCTCCGCAGCGCACAACCAGCGCTCGGCGACCTCGAAAGCGCACCTGTCGCGCCGAGGCTACCTCGCAGCGCTCCACACAAGAAAAAGAGCAGAGGGGGCTACGGATATGGATACCATGGATAAAATTCTGCAGTAAATTTCTGTCTTAATGAAAATTAATGGTTTGGTAATAAAGTATTAGGCTTCGAAACAGACTTTTATTTATTTTTCCAACTAACAACCCGCCCCTGCTTCGCACGGTTTGTACAACTTGACAAAACATCGATATTTTTTTATAATAGGATTGTTTAATATTAACGTAAGACATAATGATAAACCTTCCGGAATAAATTCTCTAAATGTTGGTGGAAATTGCTTCCAAGAGATAGCTGTAGTTTTGGCAACTATCGCTAGGAAGGCTGATTCATTATTTTATGGGTGTTGGGCCGTAGCAATTAATTTTTAATATTTATTAGCATATCAACGCGATGACGCTTGATCTCCTTCTTCTTCTCTATCTTCGTCTGGAACAGTAGGTGGCAATAATTTTCACAAAATTTAGAATGCCAAGAAGCCTAACTGAACTGAAGTCGAGCTTCATTCGCCGTAGACTTCTGAACACTATATTTCAGATATAAAATTCCTCTATCTTCTTTTCCAAGAGACCATGTATTGGTTGATCAGTACTTAGTTTAGTTAGGCTTCTTGGCATTCTAAATTGTGTATTTAAGTATCCATTTACTATTAATTTTCCTGTTTGAGATTTTATTTTAGATTGAATTATTATCACAGACGATCTATAAAGCGATATATGATATTTTGAATGTTTATAATAATTTTATTTGATGTTTGATTTAATTTTATATTAGATTTATTTAGAATGACATATTTTGTGTGTTTCAACACTCTAAGTTCCTAATAAGAAACGTTACCATTACCCTTAAAGATTAATATTGTTATCTTTGTACCAAAGGCAATACAGAAGTTTCTATGTCGCATTATGCCATGCAATTATTAAAATGAATAAAATAAAATTACTGGTGCTTTCTTATAATTATGTCCATTGAAAGCCAACATAGTACCCAACTAGCAAAAGTGCTATATAACGAATAATTTATAAGGTAATAATAACTCTTATAAATATTTTATAACAGCATTACCTTTATCAAAACACGTGTTAAGTATTTTTTTCGGTACTCCCTTTCCTCTCCTAAAATTGTTTGTCCGAAAATCATTATTCATTACACGTTTGCTATAAACTTCAGTAGCCATAATGTTCAGAAATTCAAAATTTTGTTTTACATAATTATCTTTACTTCTAAAACTATTTTGTCAAAATATCGAGTATCGAGTAGTAATTGAATCTCCTAATTTTGTATGAAATAAAGTCAAATGTCCTAAGTATTGTATTATATAATGTGTATTATCCCGAATGTTTATTTATAATAAAAAAATTAGTCCTAAATCATTTGCGTAAAATTAGATTTTACTGACAGAAACGAATCGCTGTAAATCCGACTCCACGCAGTCTTATCTGCCCTACCCCTAGAGTGTACTTTAAAATCGCGTAGGCGCAGAGGGGCGCAGAGTTAACGAACACTCGCCGCCGCGGCTGAGGGTGGCCGGCCAAGCCCGCCAGCAAGACGAAGCTGCAGTGGTAAGCGTTAAATCATCTGCGACAATAAGCTCGCATGGGACCGCCGGACAGGTGACAAAAACCAAGCCTCCTGCATGTTGCATGCTCGCTGGCATATTGCGTGCTTGCTTGCATGCTACATGTTTCATGCTCGCTTGCATGCATGGTGTATGCTTGTTTGCATGCTTCTTACAAAACTACACAACAAGTGAACTATCTCAAAACAAGTCGGTAGAAGAAAAAATATCGCCCGCTGTCATATATACCTAACTCGTATCTACGTAACGCCTGAGAGAAGTTCATAGCAAAAGCTTTGTAATACAAATTTGTTTTAAAAATATTATTAGGATAAATAAACATGAAATAATTTGAACTTAGGATTTATAATTTTTATGAAAACGGTTTTAAGTCTTTTATATATTATTGATTGTAATATTTATGACAAACAAATTTAGGGCACGTTGTATTTAGGATTTCAATTTTATGGCATGTTATATTATGTGACATTAAGTTCGGGCAAGTTATCATTCGGACAAATGATGATTAGGACAAAAAATGGCACTTTAGATTATGTATAAAAAAGTTAGGGAACACAATAGAGAACCGTTTTTTGTTCATATGGTATATCGGTCTTATGGCCTAAAGCAACATATGAATAATACAAGCTTTCATAAGTATGTTGCAAAATATTCAAAAACTTTTAAAAGTGTGTGCAAAATAGCCAAAGCTCTTTATATTAGCAATAAAATAAAATCAGCTGATGATAAAATAAAAACTACCTGGCAAATAATAAATAATGAAACAGGTAGGAAAAAACAGCGAAATACTGAATTTAATTTAGAGACTGCACATGGCCCCATTAACTCAGATATAGAAATAGCTCAAGAATTTGAATCCTTTTTTGCTAATATTCCCCTTAAAACTACTCAAGCTTTAAATTCCTCACCCGCGCTTTCTGCTGCCTTACTTAGACAGAATGTGAAGGCTTGCCCTTTGGAGTTTAGGTTTCAGCATACAAACCCCCAGGCTGTTATAAAAGCTTTTAAAGATCTTAAAATTAAATCAACAGAAGATCTATGGGGAATGTCTGTAAAAGTCTGTAGATCTATAATCGAAACCATTGCGCCCTATTTAGCTTACATATTTAACACCAGTATAGACCAAGGAGTCTTTCCGGATCTCATGAAACAGTAAAGTAGTTCCATTGTTCAAATCTGGTGATAGTAAAGAACCCAACAATTATAGGCCTGTATCAATTCTACCAGTGCTCAGTAAGGTGTTTGAAAAGTTGATGCTCAATCAAATGTTACCTCACGTCTTCACATATAATTATTTAAGTAATGTACGTACTAATACAAACTATTGTAAAACATTTTAAAAGAGTAACGGTGGAGTTTCTTGCCCATTCTTCTCCATACGAAAACTACCTTTTGGAAGGGGCGACTAGAATCAATTATATTATTTTGTAAATTTTGACGTTCAAAAGTGCCATACATGGGCCTATTTGAAATAAATGTTTTGACTTTGACTTTGACTTTGATCACCTTATCTTACATACGTTTAAATAACCAATGTAAATGTCCTTATAAAGCATTGGACAAATGGCTTTTCAGACATATAATAATTTAGCCTTGTAGTCGCATTGGCCTCATACTACGCTGATGACCTAAATTTTGCTCGAATCATCGAATCATCGAGCGATATCGCTCTTCTTCAAGATGATATGAACAGAATTATTGAATGGTGTGAGACTAACAAAATGAAACTTATTTTTTTTTAATGAGAGATGATTTTATTGAGAATGACAAATCATTCTCAAGAAAATCGCACCCTATGCACTCGGAGTACTTTATGGGCAATACAAAAATACAAGAAGTGGATACAATTACAGATCTGGACGTACTGTTTGATAAAAAAATATGTTTTGTCCCCCACATCGAGAATATTATAAAGAAAGCATCGAAAATATTGGGGTTTGTGCTGAGAAATACTAGGGGCTTTAAACGGGTTGGTACCAAATTAATGCTGTACTGGAAACCGATCACATTTCCGATTTTTTTTTTTTGTTTGAATTTCATTTTACCGAAAACTATCGACTGATGGCTTTTTTGCTATATGCGAAGTATCATGTGTCATAGCTATTATTTTACTGAACTATATTTCGCCGATTTACAAAATAAATTTTTGCTATTAGCCTTCTTGTCAGTCATGTCGTGCAGCTGCCGACTAATTTCTGTTTTATGCTCGTGATTTATTATGTACTTTTTCTCAAAGAGCCATTCTTAAGGTTGCTACTTTCCGGCCAATGCTCTACCCAACCTTTGATCTATATAAAAAATGCAAAGTCCTCACGGTCCGCCAAACTTTTATTCTCAACATTTTATTACATCAACACACAAAAACTCCTTTTACACAAACACAATCCTCACTTAGGCGCAAGAACGAAATTTGCAAAGTACCCTTCACACGCTTTGCTTTTACTAAACGTTTCTTTTACTACCTTGGGCCATTTTTATATAACAGAATAAACAAAACCATCCCTGTACATCAATCCTCTTACGAAATGTGTAAAAGACAGATAACATGCTTTCTAGCCAGTTTAAACTACGACGACACTGAACTTCTGCTTACTTCAAAATCGTAGTGACTTCTCTAACACTCCGTTTCTAAACTCTACCTCTTTCCCTTCCGTTTACACACATACAAACACACCACGCCTACATCACAAAACACACTCACACCACATCTACATCACAGAATACACATACTAACACTTTAGTAAGTAAATTTAAGTAAACATACGTTTGCACCTTGTAGTTCTAAGCAGTCTATTATAAATTATTTGTGCTCCTTCTGTGGGAACCTGGGCTGGCGATCCTTAATACAGGTTACCATGTAACCTAGCTAGGACGCCAGATTCAATTATATTTATTGTTACTCTTTTCTTATTATCCGAAAATTGTAAATTTATATTTATCGTAACAGACCGTACCACACTTTTTTGAAATAAATAAATTTTATTATTATTTTTATTTATTTTTGTTGTTTTCGTTTACTCTTGTCTTTTATGTATGCACGTGTCTTTGTGACAAATAAACCAATTTTACTTTCTTTCTATTGGCTGAAGCCTCTTTTGACCTTTTTTCATTTGCCAAATGATTTATTTGCCATATTTTCATCTCACCGAAACAACATTTTACGGAATATTATTTGTTTTCAAATATATGCAAAACCGACTTCACGTAGTTTTGTCTGCCCTACTCCTAGAGTGTAATTTAAGCCCGCGTAGGTGCGGAGGGGTGGGGCGGCCCGCGAGCTGAGGAGCAGGTGGTTTGAAGGCCCGCCGCCGCGCCGAGCCGCCCAAACCCCGCAGTGCCAGAGCCGCCTAGCCGTGACAGAAACAATGCTTGCTGCATGTTGCATGCCTGCTTGCATGTTGCATGCTTGTTTGCACGCTACATGCTTGCTTGCATGCTGCATGCCTGCTTGTACACTGCATGCCTGCTTGCATGCTGCATGCTTGAAACAAGCATCCTTGTTTCTATGCTTCTTACTGGGGCCACTAAAAAACCACTTTTGTTCATAATAAACTGTTTTATTAAGTACTATTACATTTAAATGAATGTTCGGAAACATAATGACCAAATGTTAAGTATTTAGGCTAAGTGTAACTTCGGTAAAAAGTTGTCAACCAAATGAACCGTCGGAGTAACGTCAAAATAAGTAATCAATTGGCACAAAATGTTCTTCCGACATTCTTTGTCGGTAATAAAAAAAAAAGCATCAAACAGCTAGGTAATTAACTAATTTTGTAAACTGAATAACTAAAACTTGATACTCATAAAAAAGAGACCTTAGTACGAGTTTGTCACGTAATCTACACATATATTTTTTTTTAATCAAACAAATATTTAATTTTCTCTTTAGTAATAATGAAATGGGATGGAAGATTCGAATTAGTCAGATAGTGACATTCAAACCATTCTTCTCTTATTATTAAATGTGTGATTTGCAAAGGTCATATTACTTCAGCAAATAATTCGTGGAAATTGTCCTTTGTCAAAGGACGGTCCACAACTCCACATCCATATTAGGTACTATCTGGGTTCTGTAAAATGAAAAAGAGTGCAAATTATTCACAAAATTTTATTACGAAGAATAATTGAGACTGTACCCTAAAATCTTTCAATATGGTTGAGTATATTCACACTACAAATCAAAATCAAATCAAATCAAACTTTATTTGTGAACAAAGGCAAATAAAAGGGGGACACACACACATGAGCATGACACACACATACATGACTTTTAAATGATTTATAAAAAACATTTGATTTGCTAATCCTTCTTATAGTAGCAATTAACATGAACTCACAAAATTAAAATAGTTTCCAAAATTTAAAAAAAAATAGAATTGAAGAGCCTTATTAAAAATTTGCCATAAAACTTAACCACAATGCTCACAAATCTGCTTTTCCACATAAACTTCCAGTACAATATACGACAAAAAGAGCGATGTGGTCAATGTCTAGTAATGCAGGCAATTAAATTTTTTTATAAATCACGTATTGAGGCAAATGACGCGTGAATAAATCATGAACTTTCATATTAGAAATAGAATAGAATAGAATTTTATTTTGCAAATATGGGTAATACATAATAGAACACAAAAACGAATACCTAAACAAACAACAATATACGAATACATAATATATTCGTATTGCGTTTGCTACAACACGAGAAATTGCCCTTATAGCCGAATTTTGCTAGCGGCTGTTAGTGTAATTTTTTACATAAAAGCAAATGTCTTGCCTATTTCTAGTTAATCAGCTATACAATATGCCTTAACAGGGCGAGTTTAAGGGGGATTAGCTTAATAAATGTTAACTATAAAATCTCTAGAAGGTTTTATTCCTTATAATTAGTGCCCATACGCAATCTTATTAGCATTAATATGGCCTTTATATTTTTTATTTTTTTAAGCTTTTATGACATTTATAGAGCAACTTTTTGCTACTTGGGTAGGTATGTATATATTAGTTTTAATGTTTCACCGCGGGAAAAAGTCACCCGTGCGTATCTGGGCACAATCTTATAACTGGTGGATCAGAATTTATAAGAGGTGGATGTGATTTTAAGATCAGGCTGAATCATGCTAGTACCAAGTGCACTAAGTACACGTAACATTCGTTACACATATCTAAATTGTATACTACAAAGGCGCCAAGACGAGCCAAAACGAAAAAGAGGGGCACTACCTACCTTATTCTCGAAGCGTTTCGTCTTATTTTCAAACCCTCATAGCTTGGGGTGGTAGAGAGCTCAAATTCTCAGGATAAGATGTAGTTAGCAGATTAATCCTATCCTATCCTCTTGAACGAGCAATATTTGCATGTATTTATCTATGTATATATATATATATATATATATATATAAATAAAAATATAAATAATAGTCTGGATTTGTGCCCGGTTGATGGCAATAGGCTCGCCCCCTATTACATGGGACTTAAACATAACTGGCGAAATGTGGGTGTGCCTGTGCTACAGGGACACCTCTGCCCAACCCTTCGGGGAAACAAGGCGTGATGTTATGTGTTATAAATAATTAAAATAAATATTGTATATATATGTATATATATTTGTACTCACGTTCTCGAAAACGGCTCTAACGCTTTCGATGAAAGTTGCAATATAGGGGTTTATAGGGGGGTAAAATCGATCTAGCTAGGTGTTATATCTAGGAAAATTCATTTTCTCCGTATTTTCCAGAAGTCCCATAGAAATGTAAAATTTGGTATGCAAGCTAGGATTTGCACAAAAACAAAAAAAATAAACTTTTACCATCGAATCCCCCTTAAAGTGCAAGTCTGTATTTCTTACGCATGTTTATTAATATCAGTACAATATCACCGCAAAAAGAAAAACAAATAGAGAACCCTACAAAAAGAATTGAAATCTCACCTAAAAACATTCAAGTAAAGTAAGTAGGATGCTACGCCTTCAATAACGCATTCACAGTTAAAAAGCTATCAGATCTAATCTAGAAACAAACAACTAACTCTACAAACCTTACATTATGGTCAAAATGTATGGCTTGGCCGTTCTATTGAACTATTGCATGACACAACATTAAAGACCAGACCAGACTTTATCTCTAACCATAAGCCCGTCTGTGCGACGTTCGTGAAACAGCCAAGCCGTACATTTTGACCAAGATATAAGGTATGTAGAATTAGGCTTTGTAGACTTAGGGGCTTGGCTCGACATTAGATTTGATAACTTTTTGAATATGAAAGCGTTAAGTAACTTGGCAACCTACTTTACTTGAAATGTTTTGGTGGAATTATCCTTTTTTGAATGCATCAAAACCTGAGCTATGATGAAGATGACTGTTTACCTACTGATATCTAACAACTTCACAACTATTAATCCACCTAGTAAACTTTAGGTATTACCAGTACTGTTTATGTATTTGTTTATATTTTTATTTTTTTGTTCGTTATTTCTTAAAGATGGGTGATTATTTTTTTACAACGCATGTGCTCAAAAAGAGCGTTTTTCAAGCAGCCAAATTGTGCGGAAAGTGCCACTTTTCCGCACTTTTTTTTTAGGTAAGGAGTACCTAAAAAAAAAGTGCGGAAAAGTGGCACTTTCCGCACAATTTGTGTGTCAGCCCGACGCGAAGAGTTTTTATTATTTGAGAAAACTTTTTCAAATTAGACGATGATAATGACGATAATGATGACGATGACGATGATGATGAGGCAGATGACGATGACGTTGGCGATAACGATGATGATGACGTTGGCAATAACGATGGCGATGGCGATTACGATGACGATGGGGATGGCGATAATGATGATGAATAGTGTTTGTATCATTTATGTACGTCAGCCAAGATGTCAGATGTTACACATCATATGCGACTACGTAAGGTTCGCTCGTTTTTAGGGTTCCGTACCTCAAAAGGAAAAAACGAAACCCTTTGATCACTCGTGTGTCTGTCTGTCCGTCTGACACAGCCAATTTGCTCCGAATCTAATGAACCAATTAAGTTGAAATTTGGACACACATGTATTTCTGTGACCCAAACACGAACGTGTAACGTAAATAAATTAATTTTGAATATAGGGGTCACTTTTGGGGGCAAACAAAAAAATTGCAAAAAACCGTGCGACATACCACATACCATATGAAAGGACTTGTTGCGAGGATCTTAAACATATTTTTTATATAATTTTAAAACAATAGTTTTAAAGATATTTAAGAAATTCGATAAATATTGCCCATTCCCCCCTTATCTCCGAAACCACTAGACCTAAAATTTTGAAAAATACTTACATAAATACTATGGCTCTTTACTCATAGATTATAGAGAAACCTATAAAACGTCTATGGTCTTAAAATAACATGGTCAATCTTTCAATATTGTGCGTACAAACTTATATTTGTAGTTGCAATGTATGGGAGAGCATGTTTCTCAACTACAACGTTAAGTTTGTTCTTGGGATAAATAAATTCATCAACCAGTTTTTTTTTTTATTTCCTCGCACAATGCATATTTAGTAAAACGTTGTACACGTGCGTAGGATGATTTCCGCACTTGTAGCATAATAACTATATTGATATAATCCGAGTGACAAAAAAGTCCGCAAGAACATAGGTTATAGTGACCTTCACATACAAGTATATAAATGACCCCGAATTATGATTTCCAACAGTACATAAACATCTATCTAAATGAAATACGTGAGTAATATTTTTAGTTTAGTTTAGTTTTTTAAATCTCCTTTTTTTATTATTTTTTTAGTTTGTATTTCCTGTGCGTGGCCCAAATAAAATATTTTTCTTATATTTTTCGTTGTTTAACATAGTTTTTATCGGCAGATTGGTATAGGGGATTTAAGTGGTTTTCGACTGATCTTGAGCGGTACATGTCAAAATTATGAGCTAAACTGCACGTGTAGTAAAACCGGCATAACAAGCCTGCGCTCTCGAATTTTTTGTTGATAAATGAACATCCTTTTGCAAAGGTGACAACAAGCGTAATTATACGTTACGTTATTATTATTTTTTAAATTATGTTTTTGTATAATATACATTCATTAATTATATTTAATTAATTGCTTCGTTGGTCTAGTGGTCGCAACCGATACTGCTGATCATGACGCTGGGTTCGATTCCCGTGCCGGGCAATTATTTGATATTCAGTCTTTCCAACTGGAATTTCTCAGTAGCAGCCCAGAGGATGTTATTTATTCAGACTACAATGAGATCCACAATGTTAGTAACAAAATAGCTTAGTCTACGATAGTACTTAATAACTTAAACAATCCGAGCATAGCAGCATAAATGATATGGATCTATCTAATATATAATAATGTGATGGATAGTGTGATGGGATGGATAAATGATATGGGTCTATCTAATATCTAATATATAAGATCCCGAGCGCAGATCATTCGAGTCAGCTAGAGCGAATATGCTGGCCCGCAGATTTTCTCGCGACTACACACTCAATTAAAATATAGCTATGGCTACGGCTATACGCTTTTTTGGCCCTGCGGTGCAAAAGGTTCCCAAAAGGAGATATGTGAACCATAAGCTCCCGAGTAATGGGGCCTCGTCAAGGTCGTATCTGACGGCCAAATATAGCACCGCGCGCGCTCATTGGTCAAATCAAATAGCGCGGGCTTCCCCGGCTTCCTGTGACACACTTCCGTCCCTTTTCACGAAATCACTTCCACAGATTTGATTATTTTGATTTTAATTGCAGGAAAGCGAGAGGAAAGATGTTAAACATCAAAAAGGCAATTTTAATTACTTCTGTGCATCGAGAAAATCTGCGGGCTAGTATACTCCTAACTGATCTATGTAATTAAAGGTGTTTTATAGAAAAATGGGCATCCTATCCACCTCCAAATTCCCACCTCTACTTCATAATACAACAACTCTGTAAACCAAATTCGTATTTTTATTTCAGTTAACACTCTTCACGCTGTTGATGTGCACAATTTTGTCTATGGTAAATCCGGGTTTGATGGCGGATGCACCGTATGACGTACGAGCAGGTGGCAGTGTGAGAGTGGCTCGCGCCATTCCCGGACAACACCACCGGCACGGGTACGGCTACGGCGGCGGGAACAGACACAGAAACGGCACGACAAACACAAACGGCCGTTAACAATACAAACACACTTCCGAACAATGAATCGTATCTAAAGTTTAAATGGTAATAAAGGTTTTTAATTTGTTACAAATGGCCTGACGCTGTTATTCAATTTATACACTCTGGCGCATTTTTATTGGGCAATATTTAATTAAACCTTAAATTTTGAAGAGGTCGATTCTTTTCATGCCTGCACACTCTTCTTTTTTAGGCGTTTTGATGATGTAGTTAGTATCTGTTATTATTATTCGGTTTGAGATGGCTCGGGCCGAGCTATCACGGACTAAAATTAAGAACTTCAAATGATGTATGCCTTCTTAAATAAATGAGTGTCTTTTTGTTTTTCTAAAAACTATTTGTACCGTGAAAGTTGGTCAGTGGAAAATTCCCATTGTGATAATTATGCGGTCCTATTAATCTAATTAGTCCTTTTGATTTCTAATTAATATTCTAATAAAATGCGTACGCTTTTTTTAACTGTTTGTTCCTCTTCTATACCTAAGCTGCCTTCTAATATTGACTTGCTAATAATTACCAAATGGTCCACGGTTATTTATTAAAATATATTTTGGTTAAGTTACTGCAATGTTCTTGTTTTACTAAGTGTCTTTATAAGTTTCACATCGTTACACATCTCAAATCGATGAGTAAAGGTTCCGCAGAGAGGCGCGATGCCAGTAACAGTGCGACACGATTCTGGTAGAACAATTTTCATGAAGTTTTTTTCACCTGTTTTCCTACAGGTGGAGCTGGCCACTAAGACAGTTATAAAAGTAACGATACTACATTTCTTTTGCATCTTACAGGTGACAGAGATGATATTTTCATTTATTTGTATTATAAACTATAGACTATAGGATCAAAATTGTTCAAGCGATCATTACGCTCGATTTTTAAGCATGTGTGCGTGAACAGTGTACACAAACATTGCATCGCAATGAATTTGCTTAAACTCTGTATAGTGAATTTTGTGCACGGACTCTTAAACTGTACCCTAATTGCGTAATACACGATCAATCACAATCTGAATCGTTTTGAAACAGATTGCTAATACATTGCTTCACAATATTAAAAAATATCTGCTCAACAGCATAAGTAACGCAATTAATATGTTGAACTGTCAAAATTAAACAGTCTTAATCGTTTACGAAGATGTGTTACGTAATTAGATAGCTGATTAATGTTTCGCAGTATACCTATTAATGTATACCTATTTTTTACCCCAGGGAAGCGTTCTGGGGCCTACCTTATTTCTAATGTATATAAACAACCTATGTAATATGTCAATCAATAATGCAAAAATACTTTCGTATGCTTAACCTGGGCCAAAACAAAAACCAACACCGAAATTGGTATGTTACAAGTGGCTTCATGGCTAAAAACAAATCTCCTTACGTTAAACACGAGCAAAACTAATTTTATTTGCTTTCAATTTATAAAAATGTCCAACCAGAACATAATGTCATTATTAAAATACATGAGTGTAGGCAAACGGTTCATTATGACTGCAATTGTCCAACCATCAGTAAAGTTAACCACGTCAAGTACCTAAGTACTTGACGTGGTTACCTAAGTATAATGTTGGACCAAAGCTTGTCCTGGTATCCTCAAATTGAACAAATTACTGCGAGAATACGAAAATTTATTTGGATTTTTAAAACATTGAGACACATAGTCCCCAAGAGTGGCTTGGCAAAAAACCTTCTAAATGAAGTGTATATCTCACTAGTTCAATCAGTAATAATATATTGTATCTCCATTTGGGGGGGCGCGCGTAAAACACGTTTTCTTGATGTTGAAAGAGCGCAACGGACATTAATAGAAGTAATGTACTTCAAAAAAAGAGCATTTCACACCCATGAGCTATATCAAACAAGTAACCCATTATCAGTACGAAAATTATATATTATACACATAGTATTAAAAAAACATAAAACCCTACCCTTAGATCCTAATATATTAGCTAGAAGAAGGAAACATAACATTGCTTCCAGCCCTTTTGTAAGAACAGAATTTGCAAATATTCAGTACGACAAACGCTCGTCTTTCATATACAATAAAATAAATACACAAATAGATATACATACTAAACCATATAACGAATGCAAATCGTTGCTGATTAAGTGGATAAACAAGTTAAGCTACGATGAAGTAAAGAATATTCTACTAAAGATAAGGTAAAACCATTTCCGTATAAAACAACCACACACACATACTTACATACACATACACATAAACGCATACACATAATCACACAAGCTCCCACCACACATATACACACACACTAACAGACTAAATAAAAATAATAAATTCATTAACTTTTAACTTTGGTTTTATAACTTTTGTTTAATAACATGTTACACTAACAGCAAGATATAGAGGAGCGGCGCCTCCTGGCACAGGCATCTATATGCTTAAAAGGGGACGTCACCAACTGTATAACGTATGTACAACGTGTAATATTGAAATAAACATTTTTGTATTTTGTATGAAAATCTTTTTTATATGCACAATCAATTTTTAATCTGTATAAAAATACTAGAATAGGTTAATAGATTTTAAGATTATTCCCATTCTTTTTGTCACTTCTTTATATTTTTATTTTTGTCTTACTTTTTAATAGACCATTTTTTCTCAAAAGACCATTTCAGACACTAATCTACATGGTCCTCATATGGCCTGACCAAGATTATGTCTGGACTTTAAAAGAGACTGTGACCTCTGAGTTTGTTTCGGCCTTTCTTCTCAGAGTAGTCAGATAGGAAACGCCGAACTCAACTAGCTTATTTTTTTTATTTTTATATATGACGTGTAAAAGTGATTCTGATATCCTATTTACAGAATAAACAATTTCATTTCATTTCATTTCATTTCATTTCAATAAAAATGTTGTGTTTTATAAGATGTGTAAAGAGGTCAAACAAAGTTATTTGCTAAGTTTCGCCTACAACAGGGGAGAGCGCTGATGACTGAAATACAGATATTTTATATGTAGTTCAGACACAGATGTTCAAAATCTGGTCATAGAAACAAGTGTCATATAATGTATCACCATAATAATTAAATTTATGTAGATTTTTGAAAAATAAATTATTCTTTTTCTTTTTCTTTTTTCTTTCTTTTTCTTTTCTTATTCTTTTTCTTAATATTATGCTCTGGCACATGAAAGTCGATCCCGAATAAAAAACACGGCAAATTTTGTTACTAAGTGTAAAACGTTAAGGCTCGTGCAAACTGGCGCGATATCGCGGACGCTACAGGCAGCGCGACCTTTGTAGCGCCCGCGATATCGCGCTGTTCTGCACGAGCCTTTATTTCACCCTAACAGAATCAGTTTGATAGTGTGAGCGGGATAGAAAAAGAAGTGGCGCCTGCAAGTGATCTAATGTGATTTTACGTAACTAATGTCTGATTCAATCCCATTACTCAATTACCTACCTACTTACATGTACAACAAATTACGCGGCAATTCTCTATCATCTTCAAACGATTGACAGATACAGGATGTTTAAATTTATTCAGCGCAAAACGAAATGGTTTGTAATACCTACTTACAAGCGGGCCTCATTTCACTTTTTTTTAAACACACTTGATCAAAAACTAGCCTTATTGCACCGGTTTTAGGCTTACAATGCAGTGTATTAAGTATATAATACGCGGGTTTTTTTTACTTTTCTTCTGTAATTTAAATTTATGTGGAAAAACTTGCTCCTGTACTACAGTTAATGCTAGCGCAGAAGCCAGGGAATTCTTTATTGCTTGTTTCAATAAATAAATATTTAAAAAAAAGCCTTTGATTTCTTGCAAAAGTTAACTACATTAATTTCTATTTCCTTTGTTAGTAAGGTGTACGTATAAGTTAGATTTTGAATTTAGGGTTAGATGTACTGATGAACCTATTACTATTATTATATTACATTAATTAAAACAAAACATAGAATTTAACTCATTCTGCAAGAACGCCTCCGCAGGTGAAGGCCTCCTCCAAAGAAAACCAGTTAGCTCTGTCTTGGCTACTTGCATCCAGCCTGGGCCAGCTGTATCGATTATATCGTCTCCCCACCTCTTGTATGGTCTTCCTCTGTAGCGCTTCCCTCTTGAGCCTTTCCACGATGTCACTCTTATGGACCATCGCTCGTCTACCAAACGCGCTACATGCCCCGCCCATTTCCATTTTAGTTTCTGGGGCATCAGAGCATCAGTAGCGATAAAGGGGCATCATATTCTGAAGTGCTTGAGGAGTGGAGACGTATTCCACGGCTATCAGGACAATCCCGGATGTACGGTCAAGATCCCTACCAGCAGGCCCGCCGCTGGGCGCTTCACCGCCCGCGTGCACAACTGACAAGCCGCCTCCTCTTTACCCTACTAGGCTTTTAGAGAGGAATTTGATGTTGGTTAAGTTGTTATGAAAGTGGATTAAAAAAACCGACCATGTGCGTGTCGGACCACGCACAATGAAGGGTTCTATATTTACATAACAGGGGAATACCCTCTTAGACATTACGAGTTTTCAATAATTATATAACTTTTAACTGAAGAATGAGACCGCTTTAACATTAGTACGTTAGCAACGCGATAGTAACGGCAGTAGCAGATGCCTTCACATTATAAGAACAGCCGTGCGACAGAAGCGCGGCGGCCGCGCCGCAGTTTAGATCAATGTGGCACACTTCATTTAAAAAATGGACTATATTTAAAAAGTGCGCTTGCTGTTGGGGCAGGTAATAATAATAACTTGGTTTACTTGTATAGTTATAATTATATTTCAACATTCTTATATTTTTTTCGTCAATCAATAGCCGATTGAGCGAAAGCGGCGGCCGCACGCTTCCGCCGCGCTTCTGTTTATGATATGAAATTATGACTGCGCGATGGTCGCGCGTCTAACGCGCGTTTGTCGTACTGCTAAAGTCGCCTTAATGTGTAACCGGTCTAAATGTAACGTTTTGACAGATTGTCCAAACAAAAACTTTCAAAATGACAAACTTATTCGTCGGATCAAAGTTAACAGGCAATTGAAAAACCGGCCCTAAGTGGTATGAGCCTACAAACGTTTGCGTTAATTTTCTATATCAACGTGTTCAATAAGGAGATTTCTAAGTTTACCGCCCCCTTGAAAGTGCCGCCCTTGTGTGGTGCACGCCCTGCACACCCGCATCCAGCGGGTCTGCCTACCAGCATCTTACTGGAATACTCTTTCCTCTGAGCACAAATCTCCACTCAAGCCAATAAAGGCAAGAAACAAGTGGGAGCTCTATTTCTCGTCAGTGTTCACTCCAGCCGGTCAATAAAGGCAAGCCACTGGCTTGAGCCAGAGATGACAAACAGGACTTCTCCTGGGAGATAAGGTCCGTGGGGTCGCTACTGCCCAACAGCTCGCCATTTGCTGCCCTGCGGGTTTATCATTATTATTACTATTGTACATAGATACTTCAAAGCATGCTAGCCTTCTATTTTCCAGTTCGTTGAAGTAAGCCTCAAATACATTCTCAGAAAATGACTTTTGCTGTTCTTCCACGGGATTACATTTTCGCTGGTTGCTAAATATATTTCCTTTGATTTTAATGGCAACAGACCATCGCTTGGTTTTTGTGCCTGAGTTTGTATATCGCACGTATGTGCGTACAGGGATAATCGTTGGTTGGTGCCTCTTTTGATTTAAAGTGTCTGACGGGCCTCTGCGATCCCCGAGTTGACTTCGGCTCCATGTTCCATGATATGTCAAAGATATATTTAAAATAACAATTTAACACCTTCATAATGGAGGTGAGGCTATGTGACTAAAGTGTTTTCACAGAATGACTAATCAAGTTGCAATTATAAGGAATATGTGAAACAATAAAACCGCAGAAATTAATTTTCAAACATTATTTTAATGTTCACAAAATGAAAACCAGTTAATTGTAAAATATAACAAAAAGTGAATATTGAATATTCATCACGTTTCATCCTTAAAATGCTTAGCGGCCCCAGCCGTGGTGATGGTGGTGGCCGTAATGACCGTAATGGCCATGATGGTGGCCGCCGTAGCCCCAGCCGTGATGGCCCCAGCCGTGGTGGCCCCAGCCGTTAGGATCCGGAACGGGTGCAGGACTGCGCTGCACTCTCCCCAGCGGCTCGCCAGCTGCCAGGGCAAGGATGGCACACACGAACCCAAAGATATAGGCAAACTGGAAAAGTAAAACATGTTATACGGGATTCTACAGATGGTTTTCCGTTGTCATTTGTTAAAAAATTGGAGTAACTATTGCTGTCTTTTACCAAAATGTGATGCGAGAAAGGGCAGGACGTGGTCTAGAGCTGTCATACAAGATACACCTTTATTGGACTGAACTACTGACCCAACAAGCCCACTGACCCTACTGGCAAAACAGAGGATTTTCTGATGTTGAAAATAATACTGTTTACTATCGGTGAAAGACAGGGTTTATGCGATTTCCTGAAAATGTATAAAAATATATAACCGAAAATATGCTTCAAGTCTTCCATTTAATAAGATTACAAAAACCCTACGCAAAAAAGTTACCGTTTCCCAATTTACCTCCTATTGAAAGAAAAATTTATAATAATACTAGCGGACCCGACAGACGTTGTCCTGTCCAAACAGCGCCACCTACCGGGTCCTATTGAATTTTCAAACTATCCAGGGACCTACTCAAATATGCACACAAAATTTCATCCAAATCGGTCCAGCCATTTAGGAGGCGTTAGGTGACAAACACATTTACAGAAGAATTAAAGATATATGTAGTTTACATCGTTTTTTTGGCCATGGCACTCGCACTAGCTCTGAGCCACACACGGAGATAAATACAAAAAACGCATGTGACAGACAGCCACTCAAATCCTCTGGCTGTTAAATTGCTGGACGGCCGCGAATCTGTCGATCGACTTAAGAGAGGTCAGTTAATCTAAAGAGGAAGCAGTGGCAATGGCCCCTGTACCTGACACGCCAACTATATTCACGGAACAAACTGATAATAGTCCGGAAAGGACTGATAAAAAGGAGAAAAAAATTGTGACAGACAAACGGAGCGACTGACCTCCGAAGTAATACCATAAAAAAACAGTTTTTCCAATTTTACCACGTACCACTATCTTATTAGCCATGGACCTTAAAAAGTAAATGGAAAACAAGCTCAAAGAAAACTATTGTAAAATAAGAAACAAGTAAATAAATGTGTACTTAAACAATCTTCTAATAAATTCAATAAAGTTAGATTACTTACGAATTTCATTGTTGTAGTTTTTAATGCACACTGATATAAAAGTATTGCTTTCTGCACCTTTATATACACATTTTTCAAGGAAAATGGAGTCGCCAGGTCACCTCAATGGACACATAAAAGAAGAAGAAACCGGTCAAGTGCGTGTTTGATCACGCACAATGAAGGGTTCCGTAGTTGTGATGAATTTATCCCAAGAACAAACTTTGTAGTTGAAAAACCATGTTCTCCCATACATTGCACCTACAAATTAATGTAAGTTTGTACTCACAATATTGAGAGATAAATCATGTTATTTTAGTACTACAGAGTTCTTGTAGGTTATCCTGTAATCTATAATTTAAGTGTTGAACTATTTTCTGTATTATTTTAGGCTCAGTAGTTTCGGAGATAAGGAAGGGAATAACTATTTATTTTAACATTTTTTTTTTAAATACAAACCTCATAGTAAGCCATTTGATTTTATAAGTCACACGGTACAGAGTGCAAAACTTTATTTTTAATTGTTTAATCTAATAGTTATTTTAAATCTGGGGTCACCTAATATTCAAAATTCATTTATTTACGTTACACGTCCGTGTTTGGGTCACAGAAATTCATACGTATACCAAATTTCAATTAGATCCGGAGAGAAGGGCTTCGTCCATACTCATCCCCAGTCCGAACTCGCCCGGTTCGTATAGCTAGAAGGCGCAAAAGTACTGGTGGTAAGAAAAGTGCTCGTATGATTTTTATTTATTTTTATTCAGTATGACTGGTATACGCGGTATAAAATTAACAGTAGGTAGGTAGTTACTATTAGTGCTTTTCAACATGTATAAAATAGAATGAACATTATTAAACAACATAGGTATTATACGCTCGTTTAAAAGAACCATTCGTTTGTCTAATCTCTTAAAGTCACAGTTCGTAAGTACAATAATTAAACTTTAATTCCATATTAAAATTAAAAGTTTTCCTAATAAAAAACACAATTTGTTTGTTTTTAAAGCTCTCTGCTAAAAAATCAGTCTGTAAATACAATTCAATTAAATTATTGTAAAATTTCTAGGAATGCAATATTTACTTAATAATTACTTATTTGCGCGGAATCTAAGTAGAACATTTTGTTAAAAATATATATAGAAAAAATCAAGACTGCCTGCCATAGTAAAATTATATGTGATCAGTATTTATTATTTAGAAAAAGAGTATTTATTTTCTACATCGTAGCACTTTTCCGACAACCCTTGTAGCTGATAGGCATATCAAAAAGCGGGCAAGTTCGAACTGGGAATGAGTATGGATGAAGTGAAGAAACGGAACCCTTATAGGATCACTTGTGTGTCTGTCTACACACAAGTGATCCTATAAGGGTTCCGTTTTTACATTCGGAACCCTGAAAATATAAAGTGTTATTGAACTTACCTAAACACGAAGGTGATACCTACTTGTAAACATGCCTAATATCCTCATCTTACGAATTTTCGAATGGGTTATCTAATTGATAAAAAGGTACGGCAGTGATACCAATTAACCCGACAAATGTCGAATAAACAAACGCATTGTTCATAAGAAACATACTCTTAAACGACTCAAAGGATTTCTAGTAGGTGATCGTTTGACGGGTTAAATAAGACTAAATTTGCAAAGAGTCCTCTAAAACAAGGATAGCCAACCCACTCCGATGCTTCTGCTATTCCAGATGTCCATAGGCGGCGCTGATCTTACGATGGGGTGGGCCACCAGGCTTTGTGACTAAATACAACTTTCCAATGCCATTAGATAACTTCAACGTCTAAAATTTAATAAGTACTGCAAAAATAAAAACATATATAGGGATGATGGCTGGGTCAAAAAAAGAAATTCTATTTAGTCCGTCAGTCAGATATTAATAGAACATTAGACACGTATTTTTTGCTTCATCACATTAGTAAAAAAATACTTGGATAAAACGCATTAAAATTGGGGAGTGGGGGTCGCTACATCACTAGTAAGTATAAAATTTACATAATCGTGACGTTATGGCACATTTTAACTCAATGTATCGCTGTAACCTCTGATAACGTAAAAAAAGAAAAAATAATTATGTGATCAATATTTTTTAATAAACGTACAAAAAATATTTTTTAGTCCTCACCCCTATTATATTAGAATGACTTTGATCAGAACTATTATTATAATTTGTTTTTCTATAGAAGGAAAACAAACGTAAAAAGTTATATTACTCTACCAAAGTTAATGAGGTATCGTGGAGAAGCATTTTATAATCATAATGTGAGTCATTCAATGACGATTTGTGGCACAACACTTTAAGTTAGTGATGTTATTCAATCATTGTCGATATTTTTTCTACCCAGTGTGGGACCTGTGCAAAGACTGCCTTCTAAAACAGACAACAATAAAGCGTCTAACCCCACAGGCGCGTATTTATCGGTCGATATTAACGCAAGCGTTATTGCGATATCTGTTTTCAGTAAATTTTGAAAGAAAATAAAATAAGTTTATTTGTCACAGAAACACGTGCATACAAAATAAACAATAGTAATCAGAAAACAATAAAAAAGTACGTAATTAAACACGAACATATAACAGAAATATTCGGCAGCTGCACGTCATGACTATGACAAGAAGGCTTCCACTCAGCATGATGCTGTGCTATGGGGGACCCACAGCACAGCGCTGATTTTCAGTGGTCTTCCGAAAAAGAAGTACGGAAATCAAGTCTGGTTCAGTGATATTTTGCATTAGGACGGACACGAAGTTAAATACTGCTGTGATGATATCGACGCAATAAAAGTAGGACGCTTGCGTTCCTCCGTCCTACGATATTCCAATATGTGTTCTTAGAACATTTTGTATTAGGCTGCATGCGATCTTACACACCCCTCGGTGTAGTGCAGGTGGGGGGCCTCTATTGTAGATTAAGCCGGCATTCCTGCGCGTGTTTTTACAAAAACTTTACACAAAAACATTTGTTTTCATACACAAGTTGTCTCCTGCGTATTATAATATTTTTAGATTAATAACACATTTTGTTATGATGTCGTAATGAGTTCCGATGAGGAAGACATACCTACTATCAGTTTTAGCATCTCTATTCCAATCTAACGCAACTTTTTCACAACTATCCACAAGATAATATAACCTCAAAACCAGTGTTGACTGACAGTGACAGATTTGCGTGGTACGCGCAGCGGTTGAAAATGAAACAAACCCGTCCACCCTTCACCCGCGCGGGGAATGTTTTACATGCAACTCGGAAAATAAAAAGTAAAACAAAAAGTATATATACTCGTAGTTTGCATACACAACTGTGTATGACCACGTTTCTTTGTTTCGATGTTTTTGTGTAATGTTTCGAAAAACGCACAGGAGACCTGGCTTCACAAGCACTAAGATAAAAACGCAGATAAGTGCAAGGAATCGGGACGCATTATCGCAGTAACACTTGCGTTATTATCGACCGATAAAAAGCGTTTGTGGGAGAGGTTTAAAACTCGATTGTTACAGAGCAATTTCGGCACTGATTAAAAAAAACAATACAACATAATATTACGCCGGTAGATATTCCCTAGAAGGATTGTTAGAGTCCTGCGGACATCAAATTAACTCCACCAAACCATACGTTAATACCTACACTCACTTTTCGCCATTATTGTTTAAGTCCCCGTGCAAAACTCCAAATTCCGGGCTAAGAAGTAATTTCTAATAGAAGTGCTATTTATTTGAATTACTTTTTAGTAGTGATTATGAAAGCTTGACTCAATCAGCGTGCATTTCTCAACGTTTCAATATTTTTTTTATCAAAACACCTCTTATCCAAATTACTAATGTTTTTTTCTCTATTTTCCTACTGCATGCGGTGAGGTAAAAACGTGTAGTTCACCCGATTAACCTTAGGCAGTAGTATATAAATGTCAAAACCGAAAAATGGCATCATTTTGTGAACAGAACAGGACCAACGACAATGCAAACTGTGAGTACCTACTGAGTTATTGTGATTTGTCATCAAACTGAATTCACAGACGCACTCCACAGCCGGGATTCTACGACTTGCGTACTTTTTAGGTTATTATACTTAAGAGGAAAAATATCTCTTTGAAAACAAAGAGGTCTATTTTCTCTCCGACATTCCATGAAATCTTTGAAATCGTAGAAGTTACTGTACTCTATGAATTCTCTGTTAATTTGGTCCGTCTCTGTTCTTCTTTTGATGCTTATGAGCAAATTTACATGTAGGTACAGGTCGTGCCATTAAAGATGAGACTTGACCGCGCCTCCCGTCGCTCTTTCCCCCGCCCCGATGACGCCCCAGCGGGGACCTCATACCGCTAAAGAGACCCATAAATCGTTTACTGCGCAAGTCAAACCACGTAGTGCGTCAAGTCTCATCTTTAATGGCATGCACTGTACACTGTCCATCTCATAACACCAAGACTGTATTCCTAAAGAGGTAGGCAGACAGAGGTGACACACCCACATTTTACCCGTATAGTCCCAGTCGCCCCCACATGGATTGCCACCAGGTGGCAATTGGGAGAAAAAAATCCCAGTTGCCACCGGGTGGCGACTGGGACCTTATTGCCCCCACTTCAAATCGCTGTACATTGCGGCGTGGATCGCCAAACCCCCTCATCACTATATTTCTTACGGCCGCGATGACGGGGTTGGCGGTCACATTTCCAATGTGGTTTTATTAGTAGATATGTGATATTTTTTAGGGACATACAAACAAGATTTTCAGATAATCACTTATTATTATTAATCATAAAAACCTGGTGTCATCGAATCTATTATTTTAGGACATCAAATTAATTTAGAATATTTTTAAAACGTCCCCGGTCATTTCGGATTGCCGTCCCATCGGACTTATTTATCAAAACAAAAGTGGCATAGGTGCAGGTATCAATACTTTAAAAGTTACAAACCAACAAAGATACGATATGATAGTAGAGGAGACAGTTCGATAGAGAGTGAATGTAGTAATATAGATGATAATGATTGAAAAATCTTAGAAAAACTTGTTCTATTACAACTTCTTCATAAACGACAATCACATTTTTGAAAACAATATTATGAATTTAAACTAAAATAGAATTACGAAAAAAAATTCTGAGCTGTCGCAATTTCATATGTAATGTGTTCTTAATTTGATTTTTTTTTTAAGCAACGGCATGAAGAGCGAATTTTTTTTTTTTTTTGACAAAGCTTCATCCTCGATGACGTTCCGCTGGACTCTGAGCGCGAGCTGATTTAGCCCGATTTACTATTATTATATTTATTTAAAAAAAACTACTAACCTAAAAAATCCAACCATTAAATTTGATAATACGATTACCTCATGTTATATGCAATATCATATTATTTTGTACTGTAATAAAGAAATGATTTCACGCCTCATTCAATACGTGAGTGTCACCGCCGCGCCCCGCAATACACAAATTATATTTTATTGATTAAAGGAAAGGCATAGCACGTATATATTTAAACTTTTGTATGATAGCAGAGTTTATTATTACGAAAATGTAGGCGCAAAATTATAAACTTCTACTGTATGAAGAAACAGTAAAGTATTTTAATTTAAATTTTATATTATTGTAACAACACGAAATATTAGGAAATACCTACTTTATAGCTATTGCATAACTCTAAACTATTAGCATTTTTGTACACAGCAATGAATCCAGTAAATCTATCAGCGAAAATAAAAAACTTTAGAACTATCGAAGGGCATATTCTTCTGGGTACTGGACTATTTGTAGCACAACATATTGACTTTTTAAGATACTATTTTAATTTAATATTGAAAATATTACCAAGTAACCGGCTATATATTTGTGACCAAATAATATTCTGTAAAATGTTTTTTCGGTGTGGTGAAAATATAGCAAATAACTTTTTGCTGTTGGCTGAAGCCTCTTTTGAACTTTTTCATTTGACAAATCAAATGAAAAAGTTCAAAAGAGGCTTCAGCCAACAGCAAAAAGTTATTTTGTAAATCGGCGAAATATATATAAAATTCGTTAAAATAATACCACATAAAATAATATACAATACATGATATACAATAATATACAATAATATACATGATACTTCGATAGTCTAAAAATATATCAAATAATGCATATAGAAAAAAGACATCGGTCAACAGTTTTCATAAAATGACTCCAGGGCAGGGTGTTGAACGCATTGGCGATGTCTAGGGACACCGCCAAGATTACCCCACCCCGGGCCGCAGTAATCCACCGTCGTGAGGGCCCACACGTGCATGATGGCGTCCACCGTAGAGCTTCCCTTACGGAAACCAAATTGGCTCTCCGCCAAATCCGGCCCCACCCGCACCAGCCGCCCGACGAGACAGTCTGCAATGACTCTTTCAAAGAGCTTGCCCACCTCGTCGAGCAGCACGATGGGCTGATAAGCGAACGGATAGTCCGCAGGGCACAACTTGCCCCCCCTGGACCATCAGTTGGCGATGCTCTTGTACAGAACTAACGACGTAGTCGAAAGTCATTTTAGTTGCTGGAAACCATTAACGAAATAAGAACAGCCAATTAGATCTCGCAACAGGAGTTGAGACGACTTCGAGGACATGATCTTAGAAGGAGCTACGATCATAGTAGAGGTGGAAATGATCCTTATCGAAGGGGTAATGGATGGAAATAAAGCCACCACTTGTCGCTACAGTGCCAACTTATATTTCCTTAATACCTAGTGCTTATCTAGTTTTACCCGTTCAGCACCATAACTAAATCTTCTCTCCTTCAGAAAATTGTGGTATATTTGTGTTTTGTTAACTTTTCAGTTGGCGTTAATCGTTCTGTTGGTCTGCGCATTCCTGACTCTGATGGGTGCTAGTGCAGACTCCGGCGAAGGTTTGATCATGGGGGCTCTGCGCAGTACCAGTGACGATGATGAGTTGCTAGCCGTCGAGTCTCAATATGAACCACAAATACAAATATACACAAAATCATAAGTCGGACCATGCAAAAATAAAAACAAATCGTGTGTGCGGGGGACAATCCTCTTTGACAACCTCAGTAACTTAAATAATGGGAGATGATGTGAAAGGTTCTCTAATCTACGACGCCGTCCTTAGTACTAAAAAAAACCACTGCCTCCCACGATCAAACGAGGAGGTATCGAATAGATGTCCTCATTGACATTCCCGACAAACAAACAGGCGACTATAAAGTCATTGATTACAAGTTTGCGCCAACTTAGTTCGTAAAATCTGACATGCTCGCGATTTTATAGCCTCAATGCATGTGTCTGATGCGATACCTACTAATATCCTGTGACTGACAATTTTGACTTATGACACATAATTTTTAACATCGCGCGAATTTACCGTGTATTATTTCATCCCTTTGCCGTCGCCCCACTGGTTGGACGAACGGGAATGCGTTAATTTTTTTATTTTATAGGCATGCATTTTCCCGATCGTCCCACTGATTTTATTAGTGGGACGAACGGGAATAATTTATTAATTGTATTTTTAAGTCCCGTTGGTCGCATAAAATAATTTGAGTCCGGTTGTTTGATGGTAAAAAAACACTTATTAATAATTAACATTTTAATTTTTAAATATCAGTTATTTATAACAACGTGTTCAGGATGCTGGCCCCATTTTTTTAACGCTTCAGGAATGTTTACTGAGGCGAAGATTGATGGATTTCATGCCATCATTCGAAAGCGGTGTGCCTCGATCCTCAGCAGAATACGTGCCAGTTCCCACAGCATCCTGAACAAGTTGTACTTTAGGTGGGTCGTACGTATGCGAATTTATGTACGTACTACATAAGTACATACTGTGTGGATAGTGTGAATTTCTGCTCCAGACTTTAACTAGTAGGTATACGATTATTATGTGGATACTAACATTCGTTTTAAGTTTTCTTTACCAAAACTTTTGTATGGATTCATTATGGTCTGATAATAAAAGATTATTATTATTTCGTTTTTTTTTTTTTTCCTTTTGGGCACTTTACCTGTTGACAGCGATGCGGATGAAATTTTTGATGCCCTATGATTATTTCTCCTCCTTTTTACCCGACTACGGCAAAGCCAAAAGGAAGGGTTATGATTTTAGCAGTCTATGAAGGTATGTTCGTATGTATGTTTGCTTTTACGTGTGTTCCACCGTAGCGCCCAACCTACTGAACCGATTTTAATGAATAAGGTATCAATAGATTCATAATAATGGTCCGGGTGACATAGGCTATATAAATTCTCTCTAAATTCAATATGGTAGACTTTACATTCGAAAAAAATAATTTGAGATGATCATGACTTGTTTGGTATCAAAAGAAAGATGCATGACATTTGACATGCACATTACACATATGTGTAAATATCATATCGTCTAAGTAATTAAATATGTTTAATTTGGTAAAAACGAGAACAAAAGCGAGACTGCGTTACGTACGGCGCGGCTGGAAAATGAAAACCTAATAAATAATAAAAAGCATCATTAAAATATGTATTTCTGTCCTATTTTATTACTATTACTTACCTTATCGCAATGTTTATCAAGCATTTCAAAACGGAAAATTAAAAAAATAAGTTTAAAAAACTGTAACCCGACTACGGAAAAATAAAAGTGATCTAAAAAGTATGAAACAAGAAAATATTTCAGACAGAAATCAAGACATAGGTATGGTCAAGGTAAAGCCGTAGTCGCATGCCTGAATACCATGTGGGTGCCAGAAAGACCTACAAAATTATAATGGCATGCGACGATGGCGGAACGGAAGCGGGCAAACCAATAACGGGTGGTGCGATCGTTAGTAGTGTTCGCTCCGTATACGTCGTTGATGTTGCATGCCGCTTCTGCCGCATTGCTGCCACGACGGTACTCATACTCCATAATCACTCGAATTTTTAACGTATCCATGATGACGAAAAACGTACAAATGCGATGAAAACAGAACGCTAACCATTAGACAAATTACTAATTTTCAGAAAGGAATTCCCTATTTTAAGAATAAAAATAATTTGAACTTGGAATTCTTAGAGAAAAAAGAAAGAAATGGACTTGAAATAGCCAGTACGGCAGAACGGGAATTTCATAGGTATTATTTACATAGACCTATTTTATTTGATTCTCTTTCTCTGCTTTCACGAGATTCTCGTTATGTGAAATGGTAACATCGACAATAATTATTGCGGGGCGCGCCAATCGATCCATTATAATATCAGGCTTATTGGCGACAATAGTCCTATCGGTAATGATAAACCGATTCCAGTACAACGTGACATGGTAATTTTCGAGAACTAGGTCGGGCACATATTTATAATACGGTCCTCAGAATCCACAAGTTTATATTTCAAAACAAGTTGCTGGTGAATAATCCTGACCACTTGGTTACCTATGCCTGTGTAGTGTAAGTACTCTCGTTAGCCAAACAAGAACAACCAGAGATAATGTCTGGTGGGCTCAGCCGGACAGTGGTATCCCCGATTTACGTCAACCGTCCTGTCCGTCATTCTCAAATCAAAATCTTCAATCACTTTGAAAGTCATCACAATAACATTATTGATTGAAACAACGCCATCTGCCGAGGAGTCGCTCAACTACTAACACTTTGAACTTGCAAATCAGACCTCAGCTTAAAACCAAGATATTAGGATACCGTCTTAGTCACGTGCCGTTAGAGGTCACTTGCACGCTTAGCATGACAACCATTGATACTAAACCGGTTTTCTACGGGTTTTGTCGACTGAAGAAAAGACAAAATGACAGATTGTTAATATTATTATGATGTCTGTCATTTTGTCTATTCTTACGACGACAAAACCCGTTTCTTTTGTGGTCATGCTAATTATAGATACTGAGTACATAAACAATGCAAGACATAAAAAATAGGCCGAAAAACAAGTGCCGACAGAAATGAAAACTTGAAAAAATATCGGCACCGCGGTAATCAACGCGTTGATGTCTTTTACTCCACGCACTGCAGTAATCAACGCGTTGATGTCTTTTTAATGGTCAAAAGCTGGTGTCATCACAGTGTCGCCAAATGAATGGTTTAGTCCCATCTCAAAAAAGCCCAACGTGCCTAAAGAAGTTTTTACTTCAAAAAAACCTTCAATATCTCCGTAACCAAAAGGTTCCCAGGCATGTGTCCAGTACAAAAAAGTGATCATAATAACGGGAAGAACACGTGAGTCTCTGTAACCTATAAGTTTTTATCTACACCCATGCTATAAAAACATTACAAAAGTTTCTGGAACTTTTAGCTTATTGCCAACATTGAAATAGCCAGTGTCATAGTAACCATATCATCCAAATAAGTGTTTTAATGTTGTACAAAATTTCATTATGCAACTAGAATTTCAAAAAAGAACATTGTCATGCACGCGCGCTTACTGCCACAGCGCCGTAATAAAAAAAAATAACTTATACGTTATTCGAATTCACGTCGTATCCCGCCATTTTTGTTCGATAATAGTATTGCAAAATTTTATTACTTTATTGTTTATAAAAATGAGTGATACAAACTTTGAAAACACACCAACAGATATTTATAATGCAGCAAAGGATATTTCTAACCAATTACCAGAATAGTCAAAAAAACAATAATAATATTTACACCCGTTAGGTACAATAAACCTTCCGGAATAAATGCTCTAATTGAAAATGTGATGAAAACCGCATCAAAATCCGTAGAGTATTTTAGAAGAACAACGCGGTCACACAGACAGACACGAAAAGCGACTTTAATTAATTTATAATTTCTAGAATAATTGAGATACCTACCTGAGATGTTGTTATTTTAAATTAAATATTGTATTTTAAGTATTTTTTGGCCTTGGTTTGTCCTAAACTGTGGGGTATTACTTTTATTGACGTAATTTTTTTTATTTGTGCTTCTGGTATCACGATTGACCAGTTGTTGTTAATAAGTAGGTACTATTAATAAGACTACATAAATATAAACGAATTATTCATTTATGCATGTTTTTTTACTGTCAGACCTTTTTAGGGTTCCGTAAAATCCTCAGCAGCACTCCTCGTGCATGTTTAGAGGTATGAGGAACAGGGTGTAAAATTCACTCATCCTCTAGAGAAAAGGGAGGATCCTCCGACCAGACGAGTGTCGTATCTGGCGGGCAACTGCCCAGAGATTGATCGGATAGCAGGGGCGACGAGTCCATACAACCCGATTCCTACCGGCTGCGGCTTCCCTTAAAAAATTCAGAACACAACCACTCTATCGTTATTGAATAATCAAACTATGAGACAGCATAAAATCTGGCGATCCTCCTTATCGGACGGCGAGCTGCCCACCGTCCGGAAGCCCGCGCCTACGGTGGCCGGGAATCGGCCTGCGACTCCCAACGCCCAGGGCGTCTCCTGTGGCGATTAGGCGGGTGAGAGTGAGAGCGCGAATTTTGCCTCTCCTTCACGCGTTCTGCCTCCTCCTTCGTGAGCATTACTGCTTCACAGAAAGAGGTGACAACCTCCCATGCCCACCTAATTGATACCTGTCCGTTTAATCGCTGGAGACCGTCTCCAGCGATTAAACGGACAGGTATCAATTAGGTGGCTACTACTCTACGTCGCCGTCCTAATTAACCAATTAGGCGGCGTAGAGTAGTAGCGTAGTAATATATATATTTTTTGACATAATTTAAGAGGATGTCAAAAAATAAGGTCGCCCGCACACACGAATTGTTTTTATTTTTGTACAGCCCGACTTATGAGTTTTTACATATTTATATTTGTACTCGTCGGCCAACAACACAACTTCATCACCGGGATTGCGCAGAGCCCTCGTGATCAGACCTTCGCCAAACCAATAGAAAGATATACAGCAACTGAAAAGTTTTATGAAAACACAATTATACTACAATTTTCTGAAGGAGAGAAGAATAGGTTATATAATGCCGGACGGGTAAAACTAGATAAAGCACTAGGATTAAGGAATTATGAGTTGGCACTGTGGTGACAAGCGGTGGCTTCAATTGCATCCATCACCCCTTCGATAAAGACAAAAAATTTACCCGCACTATGATCGTTGCTCCTTCTAAGACCATGTCCTGAAGACGTCTCAACTCCTGTCGCGAGATCTGATCGGCTGTTCTTATTTCAGTAATGGTTTCCAACAGCTAAAATGACGTTCGACCACCTCGTTGGTTCTGTGGTCCATTGATCAAAAACAGGATAGTAAAAGGATCGATCCCCTAGTCGGGCAGTGTTCATTGAACTTTTCATTTCAGTCCAAAATCACGATTTTTGCCAGGTTGAACCTGTTCTATATTACATGGGACTTGAACATTATGCTGGTAAAATGTGGGTGAGTTACCTCTGCTTACCTCTTTGGGAATACAGGCTTGGTGTTATGAATTTCTACATTTAGATTCCATAGTGTAGCCCAAGCAACACAGATTGGCTGAATAAATCATTCTATTAAAGCGTCTCTGTAAACTTGAAGCTGACATATTAGACTCGTTAATTTCTGGATAAGCGCTTACACAGATGTTATTCAAGCAATTTCGGCACAAAATAAAATTCTTTCATTTGTATAATAGCAGAATAATAGCAACATAGTAGCTGAATAAATGTACAACAAGTTTAATAACGTCTGATCTAACTTTTTAACAACTATTACAACTCTTTTAACCAGCTGAAAGGTTCAATTCAGTTAGTCAGTCAATATTCAGCACCTGGACCTATTTTCGTACTTTTATGAAGATAATATTATGTAAATAAAATTTAATCATCTGTGAATTGTGCGCGCCATGTTCTGCAATCACTTTATTATCAAATTTTGGTAGGTAAACTTTTGTTTTATGCCAATATAATAATAATAACCCCCACCGTCGTATCTCTACGTTGACGTCATAGTGGGGCTTGCGCGTTCCTGAACTCTGGGTCTGTGGCTGTAGAGTTTACTATGCCAAAACAGGTCTAGGGTGAGGAACCAGACCAAAAGAGATACATAAACCCGCAGGGCAGCATGTGGCGAGCTGTTGGGCAGTAGCGACCCCACAGACCCTACCTCCCGGGAGAAGTCTTGTTCCTCATGTCAGGCTTGCTTTAATTGGCCGGCTGGAGTGAACACTGACGAGGTATAAAGCTCCCACCTCATTCTTGCTTTTATTGGCCAGCTCGAGTGGAGATTTGTAAAAGCAAACGTGCTCGGAGGAAGGAAGTATTCCAGTGAGATGCTGGTAGGGATCTTGGCCATACTTCCGGGATTGTCCTTATTGCTGTAGAATACCTCTCCACTCCTCATAAGAGCATGTTGCTCTTTGTCGCTACGACACTTTGTGCTAGCGACCATTTTCGGGGACCGTTTTCATTATTGAGTGTGTAAGTCACCCCCTGCCATTTTATCCGTGTACATATAAACATTGATCAGGCAGGGCCCATAGTCGTACAATAGTTCCAGGTAACCAGTCCACTTTAGCCACCCAAACCCATAGTCCAATATCTTTGTCAAAGTCAAAGTCAAAACATTTATTTCAAATAGGCCCATGTATGGCACTTTTGAACGTCAAAATTTACAGAATAATATAATTGATTCTAGTCGCCCCTTTCAAAAGGTAGTTTTCGTATGGAGAAGAATGGGCAAGAAACTCCACTTTGTTTCCATATCCTGCAATAATCCTACACCAACCGGGGGTTGTCCTTGGGTGCCCTTGCATTTGCATAGTGCGAACAGGGATAATCGTGGGTTCGTGCCTCAACACTTAAAAATGTCTAACGGGTCTCTGCGAGTTGGCTTCGACCCCTCGTACGCCTTCCAAAGGTCCGAGACCCCAGGGTCCCGGGATATGTCAAAGACATTTAAAAATAATAATAAAATTTATTAATATATAAAAATTGGTAAAATATAGTATCAAGGCTCCTGCAAACTGACGCGATATCGCGGGAGCTACAGGCAGCGCCGCCGCTATCGCGCTGGTCTGCACGAGTCTGAAATCTTAGAAATAATGTAGGTATGTTTTATGAAAGTAAAGTATTATTGCGTATGTAACTTTATTGTGAACATACGTAATTATGTCTTTTAAGTAATTTTTTTAATCGCCACAGGATAATGCTACCATTCAAAACATAAACAAGTGTTTTATAATAACCTTTTTTTCTTTTTCTTCTTTTGGGTGGGAAATTATCAAATAACTTTTCCCGCTCTGTATATAATAACCTGGCTTCGATGAGCGAAAAATTTAACCTGTTAGATGAATTATTAAAATCGCACGGTCACGAAGTTTTATGGCTCCCACCTTATCATTGCACATTGCATCCCAAAGAAATGATTTGGGGTATAATGAAGCAAAAAGTTGCTGATAAAAATGTAAATAGGCCTACAAGTGACATTAAATTATTAACAAAAGCAGCTTTCTCTCTAATTGGTGCAGAGGAATGGCGAAAATCTTGTGAACATGTAAAGAAAATTGAAAACGATTTCATCAAGCAAGATAGAATAATTGAAATGCTGAAAGATATATTTATAATAAATACCTCTTTATCTTCATCATCTGATGAATAAAAAGGAATGCAAGTGGAGTTCTTGGAATTGTTTTCTAGTTCTAAATGAGGTATTAAGTTTTAGTATGATTTAAATGATATATAATAAATAAGTACATAAAGTACCTAATGAACGATTGATTTATTTTTCATGACATATTTTCCTATATTAAGAACCCGATGTATAACAACATTCTTCATACACATACCTTATTTACTTCATGTTCATTAATACCAAAGACATAAATAAAGATTAAACAGTATGAAGATCGTTTAATCCAATTTCCCCAGTATTGCACGCAACAAATTTTTATTTCTCCATTTGCCATGAGATTCCGGTAGATCTGTATAATAAAGTAACATAGTTCAATTACTCAAAAAAAAATAGATTAGGATTTTGTTATAAATTTAACTGTTTTGGTACTTAAAGTCCGTACAAAATAGGTCGGGGCGGTCTGAGCTACACCAACTAAGTATGTAAGCTCGTCTCGTATTATTTGTCAGGTACGTATTTGGTTAGTATAAGCAATTTTTTCTTTGACATAAGTACTAAACGAACGTAAGTATCCGTGCCCGTGCGTCCTAATGTTTTTTAAGTCTTCAATATTTTTAACAAATTTATTTCGATTATAATTTGTAACTACGCGTTTTGCAACGAGTGCAAAATTTTATTTTATTCATATTTGTTCGTTATCACGGTTTAATATAGGAACATATTTCAATGGATTTGTTTTTATTTGAAATTTATTAATTATAAAAATACCGATGAAACACTACTAAAAACATCGCAATATCGCTACGTCCAAAACATAAAGATCGCATCACCAAAACTAAACCATAGACGATTTCTAGTAGCCATTGGCAGTATGGAATTAGTAGGTACTATCATGGCAGCATGGAATTTATATTTAATAGAAATTGACTTTGAATACATGGAACTAGAATGAACTATTAAATGAGCAGTCTCTATTTTCACCCGAGCAGAGATTTGTGCTTTTTTAATCTCATCAAAGAGATTTCATGCCTTTTTATGCATACTGTGTTAATAAATAAAATATGATAAACTAACATAATATTTCATCAAATTATATATTTTTAACTACATATTAATCTTAATTTGCATATTCAAAATATTATTTTGTTTCTTATATATTTTTTAAGCTGTTCAGTGGTTTTGCCAGTGCCTTTATTTACACCTGCGCGCGCATCGCTAGCGGAAAAACAAAACCAGCGCGCCATTTTCCATAAATATTTGTTTAAGTTTTCGTTGTGTGATTAGATTAATTATTACCAAAAATACGAAGTCTCACCAACCGACGTAGACAAGTTTTTAAAAGAAGCTCCGGATAGTCAGTACCTGGCAACAAAGGTCTGTTGAACTTTATAAATGTAAATCTCTATAGTTCGTTATTGTAGCTTAAGTTCTTAGAACAAGTCTGTTTTTTCCTCGCAATTGTGTTGAAAAACGTCGTATAAAACGCGTGTGCATTATTGATCATTACCCACTCGGCTACATCGCTCGCACGGTCATACCGCCTAGTGGGTAATGACCAACACAGCACACTTGTATCATAATGTACTATTTCAGTTGCCAGTGCATAAAACAGGTTCTCAATAGGGGTACCTTGACATTATGTAATAGTTGTTTCAGACGGGAAAGGAAGGATATTACTGCTTGCTCTGTTCATCGCTTATGTGAGGTAGCATGTGCAAAGGTTGAAGTCCATACTTTCTTATGTGTTTATAGACCACCAGCTGCAAACTGTTATCATTTTTAATCATTATGGAAGAAATGCTAAGTAAACTTTTTAAAGTCGGTTACAGAACTAAGCGATGCAAAGCTCAAAATCGACATCAAAGGTATCCTTAACAAAAAAGCATATTATAAGATTAAAGACTAATACACTGAAGACAAGGAATCTGGCAATAAATGCTTCTGCACATGTGGCTTCCCTGGTACCTCATTAATTAACTCCTTAATTATTGCAATAACTACTCCATTTTGTAAGCTGATTGAAAAATTGTATTTCTTCGTAAATAAGATGGCGGCCCACCACATCGTAAGATCAGCGCCGCCTATGGACATCTGGAATGACAGAAGCATCGGAGTGGGTTGGCTATCCTTCTTTTAGAGGACTCTCAGCAAATTGAGTTTTATTGAATTGGTATCACTGCCGTACCTATGAATAAATTATCCCATACGAGTGAGTATTCGTAAGATATTAGGGCATTAGGACATTAGGCATGTTTACAAGTCGGTGTCTTTAAGGTTCAATAACATTCATATTTTTTTCTTTAATTATTTTTCGGTTCTATTTTCGTATTTTTCCACGCATGGGGGTTACCTGGCGATTCCATTTTCCTTGAACATTTTGTATATAAAGGTGCAGAAAACAATTAATTTATCAGTGTACTTTAAAAACTGCACCAATGAAATTCGTAAGTAATCTTACTTGATTGGATTTATTAGAAGATTGTTACCTATTTATTTCCTTATTTCTTATTTTTTTTAGTAGTAGTCTTTGTATTTGTTCTCCTTTTACTTGTTTAAGATCCATATGTAGACATAATAAGATAGTGTAAAGTGGTAAAATTGTATAAACGGGTCCATATTTCATAAGTTTTAAGAGCTCCGTGGCAAAATTAGAAAAACGGTTTTTTATTGTTCACTTCGGACTTCCGTTCCTCTATCTGTTACATACTCGTACATGCATTTTTTTGGGTTTCGAAAAAGGATAAAAACGGAACTACTGTAGGATCACTCATGTGTTTGTCTATCTGTCCGTCTGTCACAGCCAATTTGCGCCGAATCGAATGGACCAATTAAGTTGAAATTTGGTACAGATGTATTTCTGTGAACCCAAACATGAACGTGTAACGTAAATAAATGAATTTTGAATATAGGGGTCACTTTTGGGGGGCAAACAAGAAAATTTAAAAAAAGTTTTGTTTACAGTAGTACCGTGTGACATATCAAATGAAAGGGCTTGGTACATTACAGGTATGTATTTCTGTGACCCAAACAGGGACGTGTAACGTAAATAAATGAAGTTTGAGAATAAAGTTTTGCGAAATGGCTTGTTGCGAGGATTTTTTTTTTTATAATTTTAATATAATATACTTTTAAAGATATTTAAGAAAATAAATGAAAATTTATCATTTCCCCTTATCTCCGAAACTACTGAGCCTATTATTTTTTAAATACAGAGAATATTTGTTTATATATAGATTACAGGAAAACCTATAAGAAGTCTATGGTCTTAAAGTAACATGGTAAATCGCTCAATATTGTGCGTAAAAACTTACATTTGCATTCCAACAGCAAATGATTTGCTGTTGGAAATGTTGGAATGTATAGGAAGGAGAACATGTCTTTCAACTACAATGTTAAGTTTGTTCTTGAGATAAATTCATCCCAATTGCGCAACCCTTCATTGTACGTGGTCACGCACCTGGCCGCTATTTTTTTTAAATTTAACTCAGAGTGTTGCTCGGAGCTAATGCGATGGCCAAAAAAAAGATGCAAAGTACAGTCTTCGTCTGTTTTCAAAGTCTTTCCTTCAAGCCAGGACACAGGGTACTTAACAGACTTTAATTAATTACTTGAAAACAAAGATCAAAATAGCATACACCTTTGACCAATGTGGAGTTGACATCTTGGTAAACAAATGTTTCCCAATTTTTTTACCAAGATGTCAACTCCACATTGGACTTAGTAACTTTTTGTATATGGCGTGTAGTAATCGAAGACTCTTGAAGCTTAATTTTCATTAATCTATTATTATGATGTTTTTCAAGCATTTTACATATTTTTTTGGAAAATAATCGCATAAGCCCTGTCTCTCACTGATAGTAAACTGTATTATTTACATCATCAGAAAATCCTCTGTTTTGCAATCAGGTGGGTCAGTAGTTCAGCCCAACAAAAGAGTATCTTGTATGACAGCTCTAGACCACGTCCTTCCCTTTCTCGCACCACATTTTGATAAAAGAAAGCAATACTTACTCTAATTACAGTTCAGTGCGTATCCAACAAATGACAACGGACAACCATCTATAGAATCCCCTTAAACATGTTTTTCTTTTCCAGTTTGCCTATATCTTCGTGTTCGTGTGCGCCATCCTTGCCCTGGCGAATGGCGAGCCACTGGGGAGAGTGCACCGCAGTCCAGTACCCATCGCAGACCCAGGACCAGATCCTCACCATCATCATCATCATCGCCATCACGTCTTCCACGGCTACATCGGCTTCGGCCACTTCGGCGGCTTCGGCGGCTATCACGGCTACGGCGGCTACGGCTGGCGCCGCTAAACATTTTTGGGATAAACCGTGATGAATATACTTTTTGTTTTGTAATTAACTAGGTTTTGTTTTGTGAATATTATATAATAATTGTTTAATATTATTTCCGTGGTTTTATTAGGGTTCCGTACCTCAAAAGGAAAAAACGGAACCCTCATAGGATCACTCGCGTCTGTCCGTCTGTCACATCCAATTTGCCAAATAATTATTATAGTTCACTAGTTAGCGATATTTAATATTTCCAAATTAATCTAAAAAGCTTAATATTTGACAGCTATTTGCGACGTTGCCCACTTTCAGAATGCACGCTCTTAATAGTTTAAAACCAAACAAAACAAAGCAAAAGTAGGTAGTAGTTCTACGCAAAGAACAGCAAAATCTGAAGCCCCCAGTACACGTTGGGCGAGCCCATCGCTCGGCCAACGTATACTGGGCCTTTTTGCGTGATTTTCCGTTTAATTTGCGTGTATTTTGCGTGTACGGGCTTTAAGCGATGCGGGTAGGATGCATTTCAACGTCTGTAGCGTGTTTACTAAGGCCTGCACTTAGGGCATGCAAAACCGATTTCCGATTTTTCGGTTTTACCGGTAAACCACCCATTTAGACGGTAATCAATTACCGGCAAAACAAAACAATCTAACAATTGCTTACTGACAGTTTTTCCCTCGTCAGTAGCAGCCGAAAGAGCTTTTTCAGCCACAGGAGCGTTGTAAACCAGAGTGAGAGCCTCGCGCTTAGTGACTATCTAATATTGGGTTGCATTATGTTTCCTTAAACGCTATTTCAGAGAAAAGGAAAAAACTAAAACTACTAGCCTTTAGGTTTTTCATTACCTACAAACAATTTAAAACAAAAATATTTAAAACAAAACAAAAATAACAAAAGCCCAAAACAAAAGAAACAAAAGTCTGTTCATTTTATGACATAAGGTAAGCGTTGATTGTTAATTACAATTTGATCTCATTATATAACGCCTTTTTTTTTTTGAGGGTGGGAATCATCAAATAACTTCTCCCGCTCTGGGCGGAGCGGGAGGGCGTGTCAGACTCTTACTGACTAAAACCCACCCGTGTTCCTTCGGTTGCCCTGTTGCCGAGGGCCATGATCTCCCTTTCGGTTAGTTAGTTTTCTTCGCAACCCCGGCAGGCATCGGCCCTAGTGGACCCCTTCAAATCTGCTGACATCTCTTTGAGGCGCGCGTGGAACACAACGCCAAATAATATAACGCCTAATGCTGTTTATGCTATAATATTATGCTTATAAGAAGATTATTTAAAAAATCTAATTATTATTATTTAAAAATAACATATTTTAAATCTAAAGCTTTATTTTAATTACTCATTATTTGATTATTGATTCAAGTACTGATAGTTTTATAATTAAAAAATGTTTAATTTGTAATTTAATTTAGAAAAAATACAATAATTTATTATTGTAGTACTATCTATAATTACTACAGATTTTCTTTTTTCGTACAGAAAACGTTTTATAATAATTATTTGTCTTTTATGACATGAATCACAACTGTATGTTCATTTAACATAAATTATAATGTTTACATAAAAGTTTGTTTATTCCTTTTCTAATTTTAGGCTACTATTTACTTTAATATTAAATCGAATAAAAATGATTTTACCGGTAAAAAAAATTTACGGTAATTGTAAGCACACTACACTGTGTACAGTGCTGACCAAAAACAAGAAACGAAAAATAAAGTAATATTTTGTTTCATTTACTTTTTAGGGTTCCGTACCCAAAGGGTACCCATGGGAACCCTGTTAATATGCCTGCGCTTTCTGTCCGTCCGTTTATCTGTCTGTCAGTGAGCTGTATCTCAAGAACCGTAGTAGGTAGACAGTTGAAATTTTCACAGATTATGTATTTATATTGCGGCTATAACAACAAATAATAAAAGCTAAATAAAAATTATAGGGGATCCCCATACATTAAAGTTACAAGTACTTACCGTACAAATATATTAAATAAACCACGCACTTTAAAATTTTAAACCCCAATTTCGGCTTGTGTATAGTTATTCTCCTTATTTATTGGATTTATTCCATTCTAATACCAACAACTAATACCACTGGTATTTATTTCAACTCGTATTTATTTTCTATTCCGAACGGATACCACTGCTTAAACCAATACCAAAACAAGTTCAAAGATATAAGGTACAGTCAGTAAAAATACTTTGTATGGAATTATAAGACATTTGAAAAAAAAATCTGTTAATTCCAAAAAAATAAAATTTTGTTAGCAAACGTCTAGTTCAATAATAAAATATGACTAATAATGAACTTTATTATAATTTTAGTTCCGCCTTGTACCTGTATAATATATTTTTTGCAAAAACATCAAAACAAGAACAATTTACTTACAATCTAAAAATTAAAAAATATCGGAGAAAATCAACTCTTAATTTTTATAAAAATTTACCTGACATAATTATGATTAGATAGGTACGTAATTATTTACGTCTACCTATCTAATAATAAACATGTTAGGTATTTTTTTTACAAAAGCAAATTACTTTTAGTTAAAAATAGTAAAATATCACGGAACATCAACTTTTTGTATAATAAAATTAGTCACCAACACAGCAATTCAACGAATTTTTGTTGCAAAAACATCAAAATAGAAACGGACCTTATTCCATTGACTTCCGTATATGCATCTAAGACAATACCAGTCACACTTGACTGTGATTAGTTGTTTCGAATTTTGTAACAATAGAGCAAACTCACCCCTTCTCGCAGGTAAAAAAAAATTAGCGAGATGATTACTAATATCACTATTTAGCACTTAAACTACTGTTAGCCCAGGTTCGCACGGACGTGAAAATATAGCGGCGGGATTTTATCGCGCACTAGATTTTCAACTCTCGGTGTTAAGCCTGAAATTTAATTATTTATAGAGTGGTATGCACCTGGAATAGAAAATAAATATGAGTTGAAACAAATACCAGAGGTATTAAGTTGTTGGTTCTAGAACGGAATAAATCATTTATTGCAATACCTACTCTACTTTGAACGTGGATATTAAGTTGTAATAAACGTGGAAACGTGCCCAGAAGACGTAGCATTACCACGTTAAATGACAATTTTAACTCCTAACCTTTTAATAAATTAAGCCATTTGACAATTCGTAAGATGAGGAATGTGTGACTTTGGTGTCACCTTCATCGTCCACTGACGGATAACAGGGCCGGCAAGATTGAGGGTCCCCTGGGATCGGGAGCCTGATGCGGACATCAGGCCCCCGATCCCAGGGGACCCTCAATCTTGCTTGTATCCTACATTCTGTTTCTGCATAAGTTGAAAAAGTAAATCAATTTATGTATGATTTATTTATTTATTTTATTTTATTTATTTAACCATTTATGCACACACATATAAACAGACAGAGAAAAACAAAACAAAAACCGAACTAAACAAACCAACAAAACCTAATCTTTCTAAGGCGGGTTCACGGCGAAAAAATTCGAGCTCGCCTCGCTCACTCTTGCATCTACGTCCGTGAAAATCATAAGAGATATAAATCTCTTCCCTGAAAAAAATAATCAAAACAGCTGAGACATCCATGATGTAGATAGAGTTTGTTCATTTTTTTTGCCTTATTATATTTTTGCAAAGTGTTGCTAGAAATACCTACATAAACTGAAAAGACCAGGGTCTCATTTAGTTTTGCCGCCCGGGCCCCCCGCCAGGCTAAGTCCGCCAAAGTCGACAAACAAAAAAAAAATGTCGGTATATAAAGACGACTCCATTTTCCACACATTTTGTATATAAAGGTGCAGAAAGCAATACATTTATCAGAGCTTTGAAAACTACAACAATGAAACTCGTAAGTAATCTGCATTGATTGAATTTATTAGAAGAGTACCTATTTATTTAGTTGTTTCTTATTTTTACCTGACTGCCCCAAAAGGAGGGTAATGTTTTTCGAGAATATGTATGTTTGTGTGTATGTATGTTTGTCTATTTCTTTGGCAGGCTCTGTAGCCTAAACGGCTTGATGGATTTTAACATGTGAGTTGTCGTTAGATTCATTTTAATTGTGGGAGCGACATTGGCTATATAATATTTATATATTGCATCAATAAATAGAAAAAAGGGAGGGGTTAGGTTTAAAAAAAGAACTACATTATTGGTATCAAATAAAAGCTAGTAATGAGTCAATATAAATATATATTTAAACTAGTATTTGGGCGTTGCGCGAGCTGCAAGCAGCTCGCGGGGTCATGTTTTTGAGGAGTATTTCTAACCCTTGTAAAATTTTGAGAATTGGACAGCAATCCTTAGCACTTATAGGATTTTGTAATAAAATCTCTTAAATATTTTGTACGGATTTATGTATGGACTTTTAAGTAAATCAACTGGATGTTTTTTTTATTCCTACAGTTGATTTACATAAAAGTCAGTACGAATAAACTATAAAATAATATTCCTTGTAAGTGACTATCCCCCGAATGCTGAAACGTCACTCAAAATTTAAGTAGCACTTAAATTTAACAGTTACTCAAAAGTGACGTTTGGCCATACAAAATTTAAAGTTTAGGTTTAACTGCTCAAATTTTAAGCAGCCCTTAAATGTTGAGTGACGATTCAGTATTCGGGGGTAAGTAAATAATGAAATAAGTTCCTACTTTTATGCTTTTCAAAACTACTCTACCCCAGGGTAACATTTATTTATTTATTTAGCATGTGTATGGGAGTATGCAATATTACCAAGGTCGCATTGAGAAACTCACCAGAAATAAGACATTCTGAATATTCCACAGCTGTGCCTCCGCGACGCGGAACAGTTGATAACTCTTCAGTACTTGCTCGTTTCATGTTGGAAATTGATTATTTTGATAATAATTATCAATCAATATCAACTTGCAACTTGCAACAAGAAACCTCGATTCACGAGTTCACGACAGAAGCAGGACGCTTAATTTTGGCGCTCTTTTCAAGTTTTTTTTAAAATTCAATGTCATGGTCAAAATTCAAATTGATGGACTCTATGATCGATTGTTTGATTGTTGGAAATATGTTAATCGACTCTTTTTTTAAATAGGTCATATTTAAATGATTAATAATTTCTCGATTATCTCAAAAAAAATATTACCATATTTTTTTGAGACCTAGAAAACAGGAAAACTTTATTTTAAAAGTTCCTTAATTATCCATAGTTTAATTTTTAACCGGCGAAAATTTCCCCGGCTTAAACGTACCCCAAGCGAAGACTTATACCAGCGGACGACCGTGAATGGAGCAGATTCAATTTTAGTCAGATTAATTTTTCACCTCACGGTGTGCTTAAACGGGGTGTTTGACGTTTAGGCAGTCAATTTTAAACTGAATAATTGACTTAAACGCACCCCAAAAAAAAACGCTGTCCGCCATGTTAGTATTCCTCCCCCCTTCGCTCCACTCGGTCTCGCAGGTTCGCTCCACTCAGGACCTACCTACCACCGGAAAGCTATCGTGACCTTATCCCTACGCTACGCTACGCTTCGCCTTACCGCTACCTAATTTCCGAGATACGATGGGGGGAGTGGTGAAGGGGGGGAGAGGGGGGAGTTTTGAAAAAACTAATTTTGACCTACTCTGGGCCCACGGACATGAATCTGAAAAAGAAAATGTTCCAAGTCTTAACTTCCGAGATCCGCCTAAAGGGGGGAGAAGGGGGAGAGAATGGAGGGAATTTTGAAAAATGGTTTTTACTTTTCCGAGCCTCCTCTATACAAATCCGTAAAAAAACAAAACCCAGGAGGGGTGAAGGGAGGGAGAGGGGGGAGTTTTGAAAAATGATTTTGACCAACTCTGGGCTCCTTGATATGAATCTGAAAAAAAAAATGTTCCAAGTCTCTTAACTTCCGAGATCTACCTAGAGGGGGGGAGAAGGGGGGCAAGGGGCGCAACTTTGAAAAATGGATTTTACTTTTCCGAGCCTCCTCTATACGAATCTGTAAAAATATACCCACCTCCCCCTTCACCATCTGGGAGAACAATTATGTCAGTCAGTGGTAATCGAGCTTTATATAGTATAATAATAATAATATAATAATAATATAACTAAACGTACCCCAAACAAAAACGCTGTCCGCCATGTTAGTATTCCTCCCCCCTTCGCTCCACTCAGGACCTACCTACCACCGGGAAGCTATCGTGACCTTATCCCTACGCTACGCTACGCTTCGCTTAACCGCTACCTAGTTTCCGAGATACGATGGGGGGAGGGGTGAAGGGGGGGAGAGGGGGGAGTTTTTAAAAATGATTTTGACCAACTCTGGGCCCCTTGATATGAATCTGAAAAAAAAAATGTTCCAAGTCTCTTAACTTCCGAGATCTACCTAGAGGGGGGGAGAAGGGGGGCAAGGGGGGCAACTTTGAAAAATGGATTTTACTTTTCCGAGCCTCCTCTATACGAATCCGTAAAACAACAAAACACGGGACTCTTAGTTTCCGAGATACGATAGGGAGGGGGGAGAGTCGGGTGGAAAAGGGGAGGTTTGGGATTTTTCCCATACTCGTGAGAGTTACTTCTATATCTATATTAAGTATGTATTTCCCTCTGCCTCTGATGCATCAGGAATGTCTGCTCTAACAAATTTATCAATATCTATATTTTGGACAGGCCCGCCACCTTCAACCCTAAAACAAATGTGAGCGTGTGGTAAACCTCGCTTTTGAAACTCTATTACGTGCATCATATAAATACATTTGCCAAACCAATTACCACCTCGGATATCTCTTAATAATTCTGCTAGCTTTAAATTAAAAACTCTAGCACATACATAGCTGCTTTGAGTGGATTGTTGAATTTCTGGCCACTTGGGATTACAAGTAATCGTCAAGAAAAATGATGGGTTCCCCAATCTGCTTACTATTGCAATAGCATCACTATATTTTCCTTTCATGTATCGTAAAAGTATCGTATTCGTAAAAGTGCTGGGCAAATAAACGCGACCTGGTACGAATCCCTCTCCCTGAATGGTTTCATCTTGACGAATTTGACGCGCGACTTCAATGCTCATTTCAACTTCTTGAAGTGGAGCGGACCTCAGTGCACTACTCGAGTTATGTTTTTGTAGACTTGATATAAAACGTAGGCGTTCTTCTATGATTCGGCAATGCATGTCAACTAACCATTCTTCCGATAGCCTGCCTATATCGGAAAATCGTGGCTCCGACAATAACAAGCAGCGAACGTATTTCGCTTGAGTTCATTTATTTCCGTTATTATCTACTTTGTTCGGGTACCAACCCGCATTACCCTCAGGATAAAATAGTGGATACTGAAAACTTTCATATAACGGATGCATTATATCTACAGTGTGCGGTTTCCTATCACCGATTTTCCAAACTGCTATGCAATGAGGTATAAAATTTTCGCGTTCTGTACCTACTAATAATGGCCGCGACTTCTTTACCAACAGGTAAATCTCCTAAAATGTTACCGTGGATTGAGCGAGACGTTTGCTGAAATTTAATAAAGGCCTGATCGGATGGTTCCCTACTTAATTGTTTAAAACATTCGATAAACGGATTGACGTTATGTAAAAAGTTAGTTATGCAACTAATTACCTGCCTATCAAGTTTCATATTTGCGGCTATTTGCTCGCGTTCGCTTGTATCGTTAATGTATAGTCCTAAATTATTTACGCTACCAGTGTAAGCTAAATCAAAAACTCTATGATAGACTCGACCTTGAATTTTAAGAAAAGATATTCCCGTTGGTTGTTGGTACCCGTGAGAAACGCCCAAGGCACTGAAGGCAAATAAATTATTGTATTTATTTATTTATTTTATTTATTTTTTAGGCAAACCAACTAAATACACACAAGGACATTCAAAGTACACATCATTAACTAATAAAATAGAATTGCATGCATCTAAATTATAGGTAAGCACAGCATTTTAATTAGATCTCACTATACAATAGTAATCGATATAAAGATGGATAACAATGCAATTAGAGCCATAATATCATTAATCTTATATAAGTACTTAAGATTAACTTGAATTGAGATCAATTGAATTGAATTAAAATGAATTGAATTAAATTGAATTGAATTGAATTGAATTGAATTAACTAACAAACCAAAAACATAAGTAACGAAAATTCTTATAAACAAAGCACACACACTAAATAAAATAAACAGACACAAAACAAAATAAAATAAAGTAAAAAAAAGAAAAAAAAAAAGAGAAACATTATTGAGCAAGAATTACATATTATTGAGCAAAGCTCTTTTAAACTTTGTGATGCTGCCGGAAAATATGTCGAGGTCACAATCGTGAAAAATGTCGTTACACTTTCTGAGAATATAGGAAAGGGGGGCATTTCTCCCGTACTTGGTTTTGCGGCTACCAGGAGCAAAAGGCTTATAATTATGAAGTCTAGCCGACGACCGGGGCGTATTAATATTAATTGAAGATAGAAGCTGTGAGCAATCCACGCTTTGATTTAATATCTTAAATAAGAAAATTTGACCTGCAAAATCTCGACGCCAGTGCAAAGATTTCATTTTAAAGTGATTCAGTCTATCTTCATAGGTTTTAACTGTATTCCTTATACCCGCTTTATAAGAGAGTCTTTTTATAAATTTTATTTGAACCCTTTCGATGCGTTGAATATGGATACTATGTATTGGGTACCAGACGATAGAGCAGTATTCTGTATGACTACGAACTAATGCAGAAAACAGAACTTTCAGTGCTGTCAAATTACTGAATTGTCTTGTGCTACGATTTAAAAATGCTAACATTCTATTACTTTTATTTATTACGGTTTCGGTGTGTGTTTGAAATTTCATTTCAGGGTCGATAATGATGCCCAGATCTTTAACTTCAGACACTTTACTTAATATTTGGTTCCTCATTATGTACAGTAAGCGTTTAAAAGTGGATAGGCACGTTAAGAGTCGTTTTGCTGTGAACACGCGGTATAGTCCGTATATCTGTATGTGTAAATAGCACGGCACAAACACCACAGAGAACGCTTTACACACTGTCGTCACGTACTCGCGAAACAAAAATATATCTCCGTCGCTTTTGTTAGACACGATAACACACACGCATCATGCGCGTGACATTGGCCAGTTTAAGTCATTGCTAAAATTCAAATTAATTTTTATGTGTGCAGATAGCACTAGGCTTTAAAGAGTTGGTCTGAGATTCGAGCTGGCTTAGGTTCTGATCTCGTAAAGAACAGCGTGGTTTTTTTCTTTTCGAAATTTATTATTTTTGTTTTCAAAAATAATATTTTTTTAATATTGCTGCCTTTTTTATTAATTTTGATATTGCAATAAAGGGTTTAGAATAAAAGATATGTGATAACAAAATTAAACAATATTTATTAGATATAAATCTCAAGAAACTTAGAAGCAATTTGTATTATTTTGACATATTTAAATTATGAAATGTTTTAAATTTTAAATGGATTTTTTCGCCATAAATATTAAGCTTTGATCATGGTCGAAGTAATTAAGCAATAAATAAGAATATTAGACTACTCAAAATGTAAAAAAAAAACTACTTACAAAATAGGTGATTTTAAGGTTAATTATGGGCAGTTTGTTTACATTAATTATTTTACATTTTATTTGGCTTTAATAAATATTGGTTGGTATTGAGGTTATAGCTTAAGTATTCATTTTCTTTACGAAAAGAAGATTGAAACTAAACCACAGATTTTAATTCTAAAATAATAATATTACTAAAATAATCTTAAACATTTTCGGTCAATTTGCAAGAAATACGACAAAAACCATATTTCAATATGGTTTTTGTCGTATTTCTTACATACTTAAAAAAATCGTTACCACAAATTCATGCAATAACGAATGTGTTGTTTATTAAGTTAGAACGGTAAATATTTTAAGGTTAAAATATAGCAGTGTCCCTCTTGAAGTCTTAATATTATCGTGCGAAACTTAAACGTTCTTGTTTATGCCTTTCTGTCAAAAATGGTTTCCTAGCTGGTCTTCAGTGATGCAAGCCTTCAGAGTGCACGGAGAACGGTTCATAATACCGTGTTTAATAATTCAGCAAAATATCTCGTTGATATGCAACCATTTATTTCATATTTATTCACTATTTGACGTCGCTGCTTCTCGATAACAAGCCTCTTCCTAATATCTCTTAACCTTCACAGTATTTCTCTAGAACAAAGAATAACATCGTATTTATTACACATACTAATTATTTATCATTCACTAATCGAATTAAACCTCATAATAAATTTAAAAACTTTAAAGGCATCTTCTGTCTCAACAATACCTCTGTTCGATCAACAATACCTTTGATTAAGATTTATGTTTAGTCAAACATGAAATATATAAATGATAACACTCACACTTAGTCTGGTTTCATACGATATTTGTGTAAATTACATTCACTTTTACGCAGCGCAATAATATTTGATCTCCGTTCAATATTTATATTTGACTGCATTTTGAAAATAATAACCACAACACCGCTTTTACTTGTCACCAACAATAATCACGAACCAACAAAGTTCTATTAAATGAATACTCGTAACGAACTGCATCTGTCTACCCTACAGAAATCGAAATAATTTACTTAGTTTTCTGAGGTCTACCTGCTAAACTTTAATATTTATGTGAACAAGACGAATGAACCAAAAAAGAAATGATTATTGAACTAGTCTTTATTTAAAAAATAACAAAAACTACGAATAGTAATTATTAAAAAATGACGAGCTAACCGCACGTGAGATTCGAACCCTCTCGGCTCGCCATAATCGCACATACCAAAGCAGGTTATCCACTGAGCTAGCATGCTATATACAGTATTGCTCGAAATTATGAACTAGTAGGAGTTGCAGACAAGTAAGTATGTGTGTGTGTAACAACTTATAGAAGAAGGTCGTAAGTCAAACCGCAGCGTCAGTCTATTGGTTTGTGAGTTTGCCTATGGACTTTTGGTCGATACTGTACGTAGAATTAAATTTATGTTTTTTACGAGAAAATTTCATATGGTAACATTTGCCAACATTAACTTGCATGCTGTTCTTCTCACACCATACACAGAGCCTATCAATATCCTTTTGCAAAAGGTCTTCATCGTTCTTTGTCATTACAACCCTATAAAATTTTAAGTCGTCGGCATACATTTCAAAACTACAGTTTTGTATGGAATATTTAATGTCATCAACAAACATTGTGAACAATACTGGGCCCAAGTGTGTCCCCTGTGGTACACCAGATGTGGGCGTGAAGTTGTTGGACGAGTGTCCATTTACCACTACTCTTGCTGTTCGGCCAATTAAGTAAGACTGGAACCATTTCAGAAGTGACCCATGAACACCGAATGTGATTTCTAGCTTTTGTAGCAAGATGCTATGGTCAACTTTGTCAAAGGCTTTGCTGAAATCGCTATAGATGGCGTCAACTTCGTTACCATTACTCATGCAAGCTAGAGTCTGTTCGACAAAGTTGGCCAAGTTTGTAGTAGTTGATCTGTTTCTAAAGAAGCCATGTTGATGTTCCGTAATAGAGCCTTTGATATGCCAATTCATGATGGGACACAAAAGTGATTCGAGAACCTTCGCCAAAGTGGGTAATATACTAATAGGCCTGTAATTAGAGACATCAGTGTTATCCCCCGATTTTGGAATTGGTATTATTATGGCTTCCTTCCATATTTCCGGAAAAATTCCATCAGATAACGATCGGTTGTAAATTATACACAATGGCTTAGATAAAACATTAGCACACTCTCTAATAAACAGTGGGGGTATACCGTCAGAGCCGGGCCCTTTAGCAACATCTAAGTTCTTTAGTTTTCTCTGTATGCTAAGTTCAGACAGTGTTACTTGATGTAAGCTGTTATTGTTGCTGGATTTATAAATATGAGCAGGGTCTGAACCACTGCCAGAAATAGGGTTATATACCGACGCAAAGTTCTCCGCAAATAAATTAGCTATGCTTATGCCGTCGGTCGCAGTGCTATCGTTGAGCCTCATGTACCTTGGTATAACGCTTTTTTTATCGCGTTTATTTTTTATGTATGACCAGAAGTATTTAGGATTCTTAATCACGTTATTTTGTACATTTTGCAAATACTTCTGATACAATTCTTTTATTTTTCGGTTAGATCGGTCCTTAAGTAATACATATTCAAATTCATCACGTTTATTTTTATATTTTTTCATCCCCTGCCGACATTTTTTCTTTTTCTTTTAACATTTTTATTAAACTGTTATTATACCAGACTGGGTATGACTTTTTACCAGCATTCTGCCGTGGGACCAATTCAGCGATAATCTCCCGTAATACAGAATAAAAAGCAGCAACTGATAGATCAACGGTATCCGATTTTAAAACAGTGTCCCAATCTGTTTTCTCAAGACGATTTCTAATTTCACAATAGTCGGCTTTGTAAGCTCGCGGTCTACTCAGAAAAGACGGGTGAGAGTAAAACTCCTCGGTTAACGGAATTAAATTTTGTATGTTGTACGCGCCCGACCCACAACACCATTGTTTTCGAGATTTTTCTTCTTCAAACAGACGCGCATTACAAGATGGACACCTAAAAGTGTCTGCAGAAAGCAAGGACGTTTTTTTTAAAGAAAATAATTTTATTACGTCTAACTCAGCGTCCCTCTTCTGTGCTATTAGGTTTTTAGATTGACGTAGTGGTATGTCAATACGACGGCTGTTTTTATTATATTTGTCAGTGGCTATTTGATTTATTTCAGGGTTCTGCTTGGTATAACGGTGTACAGCATCGCGATTAATTTCTGGATTTTCCGTGGTATATTTTTTTACAGCATCACGATTTATTTGTGGATTTTCAGTTGTATATTTTTTTACAGCATCGCGATTTATTTGTGGATTTTCAGTTGTATATTTTTTTACAGCATCGCGATTTATTTGTGGATTTTCAGTTGTATATTTTTTAACGGCATCGCGATGAATTTGCGGTTTTTTTTTATTATACTTTTTAACCGCATCCAAATGGGCGTTTACTGTACTACATTTCCTGCCACGTTTTTGTTTTTTGGGTCGACCTCTCTTTGTTGACGCCACATGGGTGTCAACTACTACCGGTTCAGGGGTTTTTTGAAAACCAAACAATATAGATTGTGATTCCGATAATTGACTATGATCTGTTGATGCCGGGCATTCGAAGTCTATTATAGACTCGACAGACGCTGGCAATGGCAATGCAGATCCTACAACTAAATTTTCAATTGTTTGATAATTGAGAACGCGTAGTCTGTGTATTGAATACTGACCTACACCTATATTTCGCAATAACAGCAATCTGGCTAATTCGCGAATCGAATAACATTTAAACAAACGTGCTACTCCGCATGTAGAATTTAATTTGTTATATTCATCTACTGCGTGACTGTTAAATAAATAGAATGCACTATCGAATCTCCAAAAAGAAACTGTATAGTCTTGCCCGGTAAATACCACGCTATCCGTCTCATCATTGTGGTTTGCGTCGAAAACATTGGATTCAATTATGTTTGCAAGAGTTAAAATACCGTATTCATTTTCTGAAATTTGAGGAAATACTCCATTTGTAATCCAATTGGCGGTCATATTTTCAATTTGAGCTCTATTGTTTCCGACGACAATCTCCGTATGCAATTCCTCGGGGTTCAAAAATATGACACCCTTCGGTAGAATTGGTTTAAGCGACATATATAAAGTGTCTCCACTTTGGAGAATGACATCGATATCATGACAAGTCAGATTCCGATGTCTGCAAACTGACAATACTGACGCGCAAGCGGACATTGCCACGCATTGAGCGTTATTACCCTTATAATTGCTACTCCCTTGGTGTGTAGTTCCTAAAACATTAACAAAAATACAAGGTCAAGTGCAAGGTAGATATAATGTTACAAGAGGGAGAATATTTTGTAATGACAAAAATCATCTACACCACCCTTTGTAAGGCAAAGCGTCTTTTTTGTCCCCATTGATTGGATTAATGGGTTACAGACAGCTCGCTGACAGAGACGACAGTAAGCAAAGAACAACATATTTATTTTTATTTACTGGGGAACCTGCTTCCAATTTTTAACTTATTTTTATTATGTATAGCGGCAACCGAAATCCACATTCTTGATCATGAGCTGCAGCCCGCTAACAGACAGATGGACAGACGGACGAACAGCAGTCTTAGTACATAACAAGATTCTGTAGTTTTTACCCTTCAGGCACGGCACCCTAACAATTAATAATGTTTGTATGTTTTACCTCTAAACTGTCTTAAACAATTGATCAGGTTGTGAAGAAACTGGTAGGATTTTAGAACGCGAGGGTTTCTGGCACAAAACAAAATTTATAATATATTTAAAAAAAAAAATATGTATTTTCCACTCATTTTTTGTGCAGTACATTTAGGAGCAGAACAAAGGAAAAAACCGAAAACATTATGTGTGCATTAAATATTCGAAAAATATCTATTTCACATTGTAGCACAGGATGACATTGAACTGACTGCAAAATGAGCTCAAAAGTCTGCATGGCTAATAATATGGTGTCTCTTATAAGCATTATTTATAATGATCAGTACCTAATTATGTCAATTTTCTAAATTATTTAAAAACAAAACAACAAAAAAAATATCCCTAAGTATATTAGCTGGCTGATGATGAAACTGCTTTTTAAGTACCTATAACTTATTAATTGATATGTACTTACCTACTTAAATTAATCAAACATTAATTTGTGATAGCATAGAATTATTTGATGAAGGAGCTATGAGATCATATATTTATACTTGAATACTATTTCAGCAGTCTCGACATTAGTAGGTAATGACGCTGTCGCAAACTTGCGATCGTAATAATACCTAATAACGAAAAAATTCTGTTGCAATAACGACGCTCGTGAGAAACGCAAGTCTCTACATCCAAGTTAGCGAGCCAAGATGTACAATAACTTGACATATCGGTACCAATGATAATAAAAGTAAATCGGTACGGCAGCGAAAAACGAAAATAAAATCTCCTTGATTATGGGGAAAAATAGAAAACATAGTTCAATAAAAATAGACTATAATAAAAGCCTTATTATGAAGGCACTATTTTACATGAAAACTCGTACTTAAGTAAGGCTACAAACGTGTAAAAAATAAAAAAATAAAAAATATTTAAGGAAATTAAAATTTGCCTCCTTGCAACATTGGTTTAGTGTCAAACTTGTCAAGTCATTGGTTTTGACGTTTTGTTTATTTTGTTTCTGTTCTATTAACAATGGACCTGTATAAAAATGTACTCTGTGCAATGGACAATGGTATTTTCTCAAGTATTTTTTATTGATAGCTAAGAGTACAGTACCTCTGCTTTGTGGCTGAAGCTGCTACCCCACTGTATATACTTCTACATTCACGGTCAGTGGGTCGTCTTTGGGGCGGATTTACAGACGTCTGAGTATCTACGAAATGATACTGGAATTCGACAAAAATGTGTTTGAAGAGATGGCTGTAGGAGCTGCATGAAACATTGGTATTCCGTCAGGATACAGAAATAAGCAGATTCAAGGGATTTTTCATTTTAATCATGCGGATTCCTTGTGTCGTACCATACCAAAGCTTTGGGAAGTAGTGTGTAGCGAGCTGTTCACACTAAAAAGAACCTCCGACCTCCACGGAGCTGGGGACTACCAGTAAAAGAATGACAGGACAAGCAGAAAATCAAACTGAGTGAAATAGTGTAGTGTATGTAATATTGATAAGATTCTTTCAATATAAATGTATGTAATCGCAGTGTTTCAATATTTAATATTACCGTACTATAGTTGTAAGGGATACACAGCAGAGTTATTACAAGTTTAAGTGACACAAAAGAAATGCTTGTGTGCAAAATAATTCCAAAATATTCAATTTATAATGTTATATCGAAGAAAGTAGTTAACCAATCCTATATTTTTTTGTACCAATGGCAAATTCAACCAAATTAAATTTATTATTAAATCATTTAATTCAAGCAACAAGACTCAATAGTGTTATTAACAATATACTTACAAAAAACTATGTTAGTAACACATTAACATAGTTACCATTATTCATCTCATTCTTCCTATATTAAAAATGCAGAGTGAAATTTAATTTTAACGTTGATTTTCATGTTAGTATTTCAATAATTGATAATTTTGCCTTGTTTGAAGAAAGTATTTGTGTATATTATTATATTTATTGATACAGATGTTTGTACTTTAGTATTTTTTTGTATTATAATTAAATGATGTGTGTATTATTTATTGTCTTGTTTAAAATTTTTACATAGATAGTATAGCTATGATGTAGGTACTGTGATATGTAATATTCATTACTTGTGTGTTCTGCACTGAAATAACTGTAATGTCCTATTTCTTCACATTTTATGCAAATAAAGATACATATGTACATGTATACGACCTTCATTTTGCCTTCATTACATGTTTAATACTTTACTTTTAAGCTAGATTTTAAAATATGTGAGCGGCTTTTTAGTTGCAATCAATTAATAATTTAACGATCACTATATCTGTCTCTATGTCTGTTATCGTGGACCGAGCCTAACTAAACCAACTTGTTCATGTGATTGGCAACTGTGAGATTGTTCAATCTTATATGTTAGTAAGTACCTTGGTTCCATAATCAATTAATCACACACTGGGGGGTGTGAGGATGAGATTCTAAGGAGATGTGCTAACACAACATCTGCCGTTGATAAGCTCAAAAGAGTCTGGGCCAATCATAATATCACCAAAGCCACAAAAGTCCGCCTGCCGAGAAGTTTGGTTTTTCCAATATTTCTCTACGGCGCAGAAACATGTAGGTACAGTTCGCCTCAAAGACCGATGCAAAATAGATGCACTAAAACTTGTTGTCCATGGGCAAGTAAGGCTAAACGCTGCAACACAAACGTCCATGGTCCAAAGCTCCCGAGACGCCAGTACCTAGGTTTGGAAGCCTGCTAATAAGGTTACGTTATTCACTTAACAGAACTATTCAGAAACTCACCAGAAATAAGACATTCTGAATATTCCATAGCTGTGCCTCCGCGACGCGGAACAGTTGATAACTCTTCAGTACTTGCTCGTTTCATGTTGGAAATTGATTATTTTGATAATAATTATCAATCGATATCAACTTGCAACTTGCAATAAGAAACCTCGATTCACGAGTTCACGACAGAAGCAGGACGCTTCATTTTGGCGCTCTTTTCAAGTTTTATTTAAAATTCAATGTCAAGTTCAAAATTCAAATTGATGGACTCTATGGTCGATTGTTTGATTATTGGAAATCATAGATTTATATCTATGTTGGAAATATGTTAATCGACTCTTTTTTTAAATAGGTCATATTTAAATGATTAATAATTACTCAATTATCTCAAAAAAAATATTACCATATTTTTTTGAGACCTAGAAAACAGGAAAACTTTATTTTAAAAGTTCCTTAATTATCCATAGTTTAATTTTTAACCGGCGAAAATTTCCCCGGCTTAAACGTACCCCAAGCGAAAACTTATACCAGCGGACGACCGTAAACGGAGCAGATTAAATTTTAGTCAGATTAATTTTTCACCTCGCGGTGTGCTTAAACGGGGTGTTTGACGTTTAAGCAGTCAATTTTAAACTGAATAATTGACTTAAACGCACCCCAAACAAAAACGCTGTCCGCCATGTTAGTATTCCTCCCCCCTTCGCTCCACTCGGTCTCGCAGGTTCGCTCCACTCAGGACCTACCTACCACCGGAAAGCTATCGTGACCTTATCCCTACGCTACGCTACGCTTCGCTTTACCGCTACCTAGTTTCCGAGATACGATGGGGGGAGGGGTGAAGGGGGGGAGAAAGAAAATGTTCCAAGTCTTAACTTCCGAGATCCGCTTAAAGGGGGGAGAATGGTGGGAATTTTGAAAAATGGTTTTTACTTTTCCGAGCCTCCTCTATACGAATCCGTAAAAACACAAAACCCAGGAGGGGTGAAGGGGGGGAGAAGGGGGAGTTTTGAAAAATGATTTTGACCAACTCTGGGCCCCTTGATATGAATCTGAAAAAAAAAATGTTCCAAGTCTCTTAACTTCCGAGATCTACCTAGAGGGGGGGAGAAGGGGGGCAAGGGGGCAACTTTGAAAAATGGATTTTACTTTTCCGAGCCTCCTCTATATGAATCCGTAAAAAAACAAAACCCAGGAGGGGTGAAGGGGGGGAGAGGGGGGAGTTTTGAAAAATGATTTTGACCAACTTTGGGCCCCTTGATATGAATCTGAAAAAAAAATGTTCCAAGTCTCTTAACTTCCGAGATCTATCTAGAGGGGGGGAGAAGGGGGGCAAGAAAACTAAAACAAATCTAAACTTCATCTATATTAAGTATATGTATTTATCCAAAACTACAGATAACTAACTACAAACCTTTTTCCACACCACCCGAAGAGGTAAGGTTTCAGGCGCGTTTTTTTTTGCGTGGTATCCCCAAGAGGCCTAATCCACCTAAACTACATCTATGTACCTACATACATTATACTACACTTCCCTAAAATCAAAGTAGCTAATCATATTAAAATATTTTTACTTGATATTAATAAATAGGCCTAATCCACCTAAACTACATCTATGTACCTACATACATTAATACATTATACTACAATTTTCTAAAATCAAAGTAGCCTAATTACGTTAAAATATATTTTCTTAATATTAATAAGTAAACTGGATTAAATAAATATTATGTTAGTGTAGGTATGTTAGATTTTAATAGCAAATAATATATTTCCACTTAACCATCACTCTCTAATCATCTTATTTTCATTCAGTTTCGATCACGCAGTAGGTAGGTATACTTACATATATTATTACTTTTAGGTAAGATAATAAATTATTGTAAATATTATTACGAAAAACTAAAAAACAAAAAAATAAATTAGAAAATAATTATTAAATAGAAATAAAAAAATAAGTAATACCTAAAAATAAATACTCTGTAAGTCAGTGTCATTGACAAGTGTGATATAGTATGTTATATGATAAAAGTTATACAAATACGTTCAAATATATTCTTAAACTATTACAAGTTCACAAGATTCACAACATACTTCTACAACGTTCTCTTATTATCCTTCTTTTCACATATACACACACACATACTTCTCCTTGACTTCATTCATAATCCTTTCAATCAACATTTTACATACTGCTTGCTAGCAATTTCACATAGGTATACACACACATACTTCCCCTTGATTTCATTAATAACCCTTTCAATCAACATTTTACATACTAATTGCTAGCAATTTCATTTAAACACACACACATACTTCCCCTTGATTTCATTCATACATAACCCTTACAATCATCATTTTACGCACTAATTGCTAGCAATGGACATAATACGGACTATGTGCGTGCAAAGTGTATGTGTACATGAAAAATAAATAAATATAAATCTATGATTACAACAAATTGTCATTGATAATCATGGCAAACAAACACTCCAACCCAAACTATTCGTCAATTATAAATAAATAAAACGGAACGTAAGGTAGTTCGAGATGAATACGTACCCAATGCGAGATCGTTATTGAACCATGTTACTGGTCAGTAGAAAATCTGACCGACTGTTGATCGGGAACGGTTGGTTGCCCGGTCAACCGAATGATCTGTAAGCAGTTAGGCTTTGGATTTTGATCAATCGGCTTACTGCCGAGAACATGCTTTGGTTGGTGTTGAAGTCAATAGAACCAAGTGATTGCGAATTCGTCGTTGAGGTGAGTTGTCGTACCGGTGATGAGGGGTCAGTAAAGTGTGGTCGGTGTCGGTTGATTGCTAGGATGTCTTGCATTGTTTGTGGCGCGAAAGTCAGGATGAGATTCGATGTCAAGTTGTGGATGCTATCTGACTTGTGGTGGATCGGTCGGGACGGATGATAATTATTTCCGTTAACATAACGGGTATGCGGCATGAAAGTTGAGCGCTGACTTGAGACCCCGTGACTGCGCGGTAAGGATAATCGCTATCGCGCAGTTCACATTGGTCTCCGCTCACCATCCTTGCAGATATGATTTGTTGTCTTATCAGTAATAAGTTGCACTGGCAAAGGTGTAGGTAGAGTCATTGGTTCATTCATTCATTCAATTTGTTATTTTCTTTGTACTGGAATAAAAAGATGATGGGATGTTGGTTGATTGCTGGGATGTCTTGCGTTGTCCGTGGCGCGAAAATCAGGATGGGAGTCGATGTCAACTTGTGGATGCTATCTAGCTTGTGGTGGATCGGTCAAGACGAAAGATATGTCCGTTAAAATGGGTAAAAGTTGTTGTCTTATCAGTAATGAGTCGTAGTGTGCAAAGGTGTGGGTGGAGTCATTGTATTGGTTGAATGAGTTATATGGCATGGAGTTATGAGTTATATGGCAGATACCGAATGTCTTGTTATTTTTTGCTAAAAAATAAAATAATAATAAGCCGTGGACAGCTGTAATGCATGAAGGTGTGTGTGCTGTAGTAACAAAACTGTTATTAGTATGTATATTTAGGTTAAGGTATTTTATCTATGGGTCTTTGTTACCTGAAATAAATTGTTTATTATTATTAAATAGGTACACCTAAAGTGTAAACTAAATAGAATATTAATCTTGCATGATATTCTTTTTAGTATACGGTTAAGTTGTGAAATAAATTAATAAGCAGACCAAAAAATGTATGAATCAAAATGTAACTATTTTCAGTGACACGCGAGTACAATATGCAATTCTTTTTCTTTTTAAGTTAGTTCTTTAATAATATAAGTTTTGTAGGTTCCATTCAAAGATATAGGTAAAAAAATATAGGTAAATATAAAAAATCTGACCCGTCTCAATTCAAAAGGCCTTTACACTTTGACTCGGTTTGGAAAGTTTTCTTTATGAACCACATTTGCAATATGCTTTCTAGCGTTTTTCTTAGCTAACTACTGACATTTTATTATGTATTATAGTTAAAATTTATAAAGAGCAATTATAATAACTAAGTAAGTATAGTGTACATATTAGTTCGTATTTTTTTTGTTTTTTTACACACATGACTCTTTTTTTTGCATGCTGTTTTTTTAATACATGACCCATTTTTTTGCATGTTTTATTTTTTGTTTGTTTTGCATTTTTTTTTTTTTTGCAATACCTATATTTTTTTTTACAATCTTGTGTCTTCTGTTCATGGTCAAAGGATGATACGAATTGAGCATCGTCGTCGAAATAGTAAAAGCGTATCCAAAGTTTATGTCTATGATTCGAAAGAATGTTCTGCGGATTCTGTTCTGTTATCCATGCAACTTGAATTTGGAGTGCGTTCTATCAGTGATCTTGAATGCGTCATGATGAAATTGCTATGCGTAGATTGTAACGACATGAATGTCACCGTGTAAATTTGCAGAATAAGTAAGTAGACTACTACGGCATCAATGGAGTTCCATCCAGATCTCATATTCTATGCTATACAAAAATCAAGGCTGATGACGCAACTAAAAATATGTTTGTTTGTGAAGTAATATAGTGGTCAGGTTTTGTGGATATTCTGCAGAAAGCGACGCCTGGAACACGTTTTTAGATTCTTGTTTTCAAAATTTAAATTCAAAGCTGGATCACGTTGTTACAATTTATTTTATGAAATGTTTTTTCAAATATGTTAAAACAAGTTTTCGCATAGTTCCATCAAGATTCGGAAGTTTCATTTGAATTTGCTTTTATGCGACGACGGTTAATCAATTTTTTCTTTCTTCCAAACAATTTGTGTATTTTTATATGCAATGTAATCTACATCAGGATATCATCAGAATGGAAGGTAATAAATTATTTAATACATTAATAATGTAAATCTTTTTTCACATTATTGTCGATATTGTCAAAAAAAAAAAATTATTGTCGATAGAAATTTCGCATACAAATAGTTGAAAAGCGTTATGATAATTCAGCATAATTCAAACTACGAGCTTAATATCATGCTCAAAATTAAATGTAATTAAAATAAAAACAGTTTAAAAAAAATGGCGAAGAATAAACATTAGTTAAGACAGCAACGTTAGACATTGTATTTAAACTTATTTCATAAGAAGCAGAGACAGTTAAGTACTGAAAACTACGGTATTAATTATTTTAACACCTTATTACAGATTCAACATAATGAATGTACTTTGAAACAAACTAAGATAATTATGATAATAATTCATTATTATCTCAGTTCTTCGTTTACATTAAAATTTAAACGCTAATAGTTGGGGTTGAAACTGGAGTTTGTGAGAACCAGAATAAAAATCAGAATGAAAGTTGAAATAAGAGTCCAATGAAAGTTTTTAGGCTTCTTTCATGCGCAGCTTAAGAGTAAAAATAAAAGCGACAGTTAGAGTAACAGTAAGAGACAGAGCGAAAAGATTAAGTGCGCCTTTTGAGGCTCCTTTCTTGCACGTGGTAAGAGAGAAAATCAAATTGAGAGTAAAAAACAGAGTGAGAGTAACAGGAAGAGTTAACGATGAAAAGATTGAGTGCGCCAATCAGAGTATAGTAGTGAAAGTAAAAGCCACAGAAAGTCATGTCCAATTTTCATTTTGACTGCCATTTTGATACTCCTTACTCTCTTTCTAATTTTCACATTTTTTTTCCAAATGCGACCTTTTTGTTAACATGAACCTTTAAGCAATACATATTTTGTCCGTCTGTTCGAATTTAAATAATTTCATAAAAATCTATTTCTATTTACATCATATAGTTTCAAATAATACGGCATTCTTGAATAATTAAAATTTGTCTTTTATTAAATACTCAAAATATAAAAGGAATAATTAAATTAAAAAATGAGTGTAGTTATTCTAAAAAGCTTTTAAACTGAGACGATGACGAATACATCACAAGAAACTGATTTTAAAAAACCTTATAAAAAGAATAAGATTTGCATATTGATGAACATAATTCTCGCATGGTAATTAAAACAAACAAACACGTCATAGGTAGTACATACATCGCTTTACATCCCATCATCTTTTTATTCCAGTACAAAGAAAATAACCAATTGAATGAATGAATGAACCAATGACTCTACCTACACCTTTGCCAGTGCAACTTGTTACTGATAAGACAACAAATCATATCTGCAAGGATAGTGAGCGGAGACCAATGTGAACTGCGCGATAGCGATTATTCTTACCGCGCAGTCACGGGGTCTCAAGTCAGCGCTCAACTTTCATGCCGCATACCCATGTTATGTTAACGGAAATAATTATCATCCATCTCGACCGATCCACCACAAGTCAGATAGCATCCACAACTTGACATTTGGTATCTGCCATTTAAACCCACACCTTCGTGCAACACAGCAGTCCACGGCTTATTATTATTTTATTTTTCAGTAAAGAGTAACTAAGACATTCGGTATCTGCCATATAACTCATAACTCCATGCCATATAACTCATTCAACCAATACAATGACTCTACCCACACCTTTGCACACTACGACTCATTACTGATAAGACAACAACTTTTACCCATTTTAATGGACATATTCGTCCCGACCGATCCACCACAAGTCAGATAGCATCCACAACTTGACATCGAATCTCATCCTGACTTTCGCGCCACAAACAATGCAAGACATCCTAGCAATCAACCGACACCGACCACACTTTACTGACCCCCCATCACCGGTACGAAAACTCACCTCAACGACGAATTCGCAATCACTCCGTTCTATTGACTTCATCACCAAACGGAGTATGTTCTCGGCAGTAAGCCGACTCTGATCAGAATCCAAAACCAACTACTTACAGATCGGACAGTTAACCCGGCAATTACCCGCTTCCGATCTACAATCGGAAAGATTCCCTACAGACCAACATGGTTCAACGGATCTCACACTGAGACGCATATCATCAAAAACTAACCTCTTTGATCCGTTAATTTATTCATAATTATAAACAGCTTAGACCAGAGTTATTATTCGACATAACGCTCAATGTACATCTGCTACAAACACAGGTTATAAAATATTTATTTTTCACAGTTAGTGTAATGTAAATAATATATATGCCAACAATATATAATGTGAATGATGATATTACATTACTTAATTTAAAAAAGCTAAAACAAATTAAATAAAAAACGCTCATTGAATAGCAATGTCAACATGATTTAATGATTAACTTAATTGATTTGCCTACGAAGATCAGAGGTAAACTGTTTTAGACTTATTCAGGAAGCTCTACATTAATTAATTTATAGGAGCTCCGGTATTATTACATTTTTCGCGTACGGTTTGCCATCTAAAACCCGATCTTTGTGAATTAAAATTTTGATGTATTCCTTTTTGGTTGCTCGACCTAGCGCGACGTACAATTGCCCGTGACTAAACATGTCCGACCTAAGATCTACTCCGACCCGGCTCAGGGTTTGGCCCTGACTTTTGTGAATAGTCATCGCGTAAGACAACTGTAAAGGAAATTGACGGCGGCACATTTCGAATGGACTTTTGGGATCAATAGGACCCTTAAAAATAATACGTGGAATTAAATATTCATCTGTACCCGACGATTTTTGAACGGTAATTAAGCGTGGCGACGTACCTGTTACAATTACTTTAGTTCCGTTTACCAATCCGTCGTTAAAACTGAGATTACGCATGATCATACAAATACATCCTATTTTGAGCTTAAGATCGTGCTCTGGAAAACCTCTTGGTTGCATTCTGTTAAGCGCATCTGGCCCTAAAAATAATTCATCTGCATTTTCATTTTCGACTTTATCGATGGAGTAGAAATGCAGTGTTTCTCCATCTAACCGATCGAGTATTAAGTTATTTATTTCTCGAACGGCGTCGTTCCGTGTGCACAAAATTGCTCTATGTATGCTAGCACAGGATTCTATATTTAGAACGGGGAAAACAAAGTCAATCAAATCGTCTAATTCTGATACAATTTCAATACCACCTAAATCAACTAAATTTTGAATATTTTTGCCAATTACAAAAGGATGAGATGTTAATTTATTTGAGCCTAAATTTAATAAAAATTCTGCAAACTCTACGTCATCCCTGCATCTTTGCGAAGTAGCTAGGGAGAAAGATTTTATACTTTGCCAGATGCGCGATGTTTTTACTGATGCATTTAATATATCTGAATTAGTTTTTGCATTTGTAACTACAGGGGGAATTTGTCTAAAATCCCCTGCAAAGATAATAATTTTGCCACCAAAAATTTTATCATTACGCATGAGATCACGCAACGACCTATCCAGTAGATGAATCAAAAATTTGTGTGCCATAGGGGCTTCATCGTATATTATAACGTCCGCGTGTGATATTAATTCTGCACTTTGCGTGCCGTTTGTGATATTCCAGAAGTCATTATCGTCTACCAGATCTATGGGGAATTTAAACATGCTATGCGCCGTGGTCCCTCCTTCGTAGTTTTGCGCCGCGATGGCAGAACTCGCAGTACAAAGAACTACTCCGTTTAAGTTACCGCGTACGTACGCAGAAATAACTTTTAACAATAACGTTTTACCGGTACCCGCGGGACCATCAACGAAAATCGCGGTATTATTAACGTCACGGAAGTCAGTATCGTTACAAAGTTTTACAACGTAATCAAAAATACTATTTTGCTCTCGAGACAAGCGAGGAATCCATTGATCTGTAAAATGTTTCAATGATTCGCGGTTGTGTTCTACGCGTTCCCTGCCTAACTCGGTAGTGGTATCTTCGATTTCTGGCAAACCGTGTTGTTGTAACGTCGATCCGTGTTTCCGAAGCAACCTATTTATTTGAATGAGACACAAAGTGTGTACTCTTTCCATGTCCGCATCCGCACCTAACCTATATGAGATGTCTTCGCTGAGTTGATTTTTAAAAGTGTCCCAGAAAGACGCGACTGGAACACCGTTTACAGCCAAACAAACGAAGAAGCTACGAAGGCGTGGTCCCGTTAAAAAGTTTGATGCTTCCAACATAGCTCTTTCGTATTCGACTTCGTCATCGGCAAGACCAACTATTTTAGCAGCTTCCTGAGAAGTTTTACAATCGGGACCACCAAGAGATTTAAGATCGGTGTAACTACGACACGAGAATTTTTTTAATAGAATTCTAAGATAAAACTGTTCACCTCTGTTAGGTGCGACCCAAAATAGACGCGCGACAAGCTCACCCTTTTGTCTTTTAGTAATGAATTTATGATTTGATGTTTCAAAAATTTCCGTAGTTTTTGTTGAGGGACGCTTGGAATGAACAATGTACTGTTCGTAAAAGTCCAAGTAGGTCAATGAGTCAAATTCGTCTCTTACGGGGCGGTTAAAATAGGTAATAAGGTCCGAACCAGCTTGTTGCGCGGCTTTTACTTCAGTGCCTGGTTTAAAATAAACGGTTTGTTGATTTTCTAAATGCACTGACAGCTGTTTGACGTTGGGTTCACGCGCGGTCACATCGAATTCTAACGTCCTCCAAGCGGCGTCGCTGGAGCCTATATAACGTTTTGTGACATACTGCTCTATTTCGTTATTTTCATGTTCTTCCGGTACGACAGCTACGCGCGATTCGTCAGGACCCTTAGTGATATATTTAAACAAATACTTAACGACCGTGCGTTGCGAGGAGACCTCCAAGTTGATATGAGCATCGTATTTTAAAAGAAGACTTGCGTTATAAGGAACTACCCAAGTATCATTTACAATTACATCGTTACCGCGATATTTTATAGTTGCTTCGTTTTTACTGTCTCTACATAAGTTAATAAATCCTTTTTCATCAGAAAAAGTGGTGGCTGTCTCACGTTTTGGAAAAAATTTTGAACATTTACTTTTCTCACTATCCCAACAAGGTAAATTAGTTCTGTGCGAGGGACCGCAAGGACCGTGAATCATATGATTCAAAACAGCTTTTCGTAATCTTCCCTCTGCCTCTGATGCATCAGGAATGTCTGCTCTAACAAATTTATCAATATCTATATTTTTGACAGGCCCGCCACCTTCAACCCTAAAACAAATGTGAGCGTGTGGTAAACCTCGCTTTTGAAACTCTATTACGTGCATCATATAAATACATTTGCCAAACCAATTACCACCTCGGATATCTCTTAATAATTCTGCTAGCTTTAAATTAAAAACTCTAGCACATACAGAAGGATTTACATAGCTGCTTTGAGTGGATTGTTGAATTTCTGGCCACTTGGGATTACAAGTAAACGTTAAGAAAAATGATGGGTTCCCCAATCTGCTTACTATTGCAATAGCATCACTATATTTTCCTTTCATGTATCGCGGCCCCCCCGTAAAAGTGCTGGGCAAATAAACGCGACCTGGTACGAATCCCTCTCCCTGAATGGTTTCATCTTGACGAATTTGACGCGCGACTTCAATGCTCATTTCAACTTCTTGAAGTGGAGCGGACCTCAGTGCACTACTCGAGTTATGTTTTTGTAGACTTGATATAAAACGTAGGCGTTCTTCTATGATTCGGCAATGCATGTCAACTAACCATTCTTCCGATAGCCTGCCTATATCGGAAAATCGTGGCTCCGACAATAACAAGCAGCGAACGTATTTCGCTTGAGTTCATTTATTTCCGTTATTATCTACTTTGTTCGGGTACCAACCCGCATTACCCTCAGGATAAAATAGTGGATACTGAAAACTTTCATATAACGGATGCATTATATCTACAGTGTGCGGTTTCCTATCACCGATTTTCCAAACTGCTATGCAATGAGGTATAAAATTTTCGCGTTCTGTACTAATAATGGCCGCGACTTCTTTACCAACAGGTAAATCTCCTAAAATGTTACCGTGGATTGAGCGAGACGTTCGCTGAAATTTAATAAAGGCCTGATCGGATGGTTCCCTACTTAATCGTTTAAAACATTCGATAAACGGATTGACGTTATGTAAAAAGTTAGTTATGCAACTAATTACCTGCCTATCAAGTTTCATATTTGCAGCTATTTGCTCGCGTTCGCTTGTATCGTTAATGTATAGTCCTAAATTATTTACGCTACCAGTGTAAGCTAAATCAAAAACTCTATGATAGACTCGACCTTGAATTTTAAGAAAAGATATTCCCGTTGGTTGTTGGTACCCGTGAGAAACGCCCAAGGCACTGAAGGCAAATAAATTATTGTAAGCTCGCGGTCTACTCAGAAAAGACGGGTGAGAGTAAAACTCCTCGGTTAACGGAATTAAATTTTGTATGTTGTACGCGCCCGACCCACAACACCATTGTTTTCGAGATTTTTCTTCTTCAAACAGACGCGCATTACAAGATGGACACCTAAAAGTGTCTGAAGAAAGCAAGGACGTTTTTTTTAAAGAAAATAATTTTATTACGTCTAACTCAGCGTCCCTCTTCTGTGCTATTAGGTTTTTAGATTGACGTAGTGGTATGTCAATACGACGGCTGTTTTTATTATATTTGTCAGTGGCTATTTGATTTATTTCAGGGTTCTGCTTGGTATAACGGTGTACAGCATCGCGATTAATTTCTGGATTTTCCGTGGTATATTTTTTTACAGCATCACGATTTATTTGTGGATTTTCAGTTGTATATTTTTTTACAGCATCGCGATTTATTTGTGGATTTTCAGTTGTATATTTTTTTACAGCATCGCGATTTATTTGTGGATTTTCAGTTGTATATTTTTTAACGGCATCGCGATGAATTTGCGGTTTTTTTTTATTATACTTTTTAACCGCATCCAAATGGGCGTTTACTGTACTACATTTCCTGCCACGTTTTTGTTTTTTGGGTCGACCTCTCTTTGTTGACGCCACATGGGTGTCAACTACTACCGGTTCAGGGGTTTTTTGAAAACCAAACAATATAGATTGTGATTCCGATAATTGACTATGATCTGTTGATGCCGGGCATTCGAAGTCTATTATAGACTCGACAGACGCTGGCAATGGCAATGCAGATCCTACAACTAAATTTTCAATTGTTTGATAATTGAGAACGCGTAGTCTGTGTATTGAATACTGACCTACACCTATATTTCGCAATAACAGCAATCTGGCTAATTCGCGAATCGAATAACATTTAAACAAACGTGCTACTCCGCATGTAGAATTTAATTTGTTATATTCATCTACTGCGTGACTGTTAAATAAATAGTATGCACTATCGAATCTCCAAAAAGAAACTGTATAGTCTTGCCCGGTAAATACCACGCTATCCGTCTCATCATTGTGGTTTGCGTCGAAAACATTGGATTCAATTATGTTTGCAAGAGTTAAAATACCGTATTCATTTTCTGAAATTTGAGGAAATACTCCATTTGTAATCCAATTGGCGGTCATATTTTCAATTTGAGCTCTATTGTTTCCGACGACAATCTCCGTATGCAATTCCTCGGGGTTCAAAAATATGACACCCTTCGGTAGAATTGGTTTAAGCGACATATATAAAGTGTCTCCACTTTGGAGAATGACATCGATATCATGACAAGTCAGATTCCGATGTCTGCAAACTGACAATACTGACGCGCAAGCGGACATTGCCACGCATTGAGCGTTATTACCCTTATAATTGCTACTCCCTTGGTGTGTAGTTCCTAAAACATTAACAAAAATACAAGGTCAAGTGCAAGGTAGATATAATGTTACAAGAGGGAGAATATTTTGTAATGACAAAAATCATCTACACCACCCTTTGTAAGGCAAAGCGTCTTTTTTGTCCCCATTGATTGGATTAATGGGTTACAGACAGCTCGCTGACAGAGACGACAGTAAGCAAAGAACAACATATTTATTTTTATTTACTGGGGAACCTGCTTCCAATTTTTAACTTATTTTTATTATGTATAGCGGCAACCGAAATCCACATTCTTGATCATGAGCTGCAGCCCGCTAACAGACAGATGGACAGACGGACGAACAGCAGTCTTAGTACATAACAAGATTCTGTAGTTTTTACCCTTCAGGCACGGCACCCTAACAATTAATAATGTTTGTATGTTTTACCTCTAAACTGTCTTAAACAATTGATCAGGTTGTGAAGAAACTGGTAGGATTTTAGAACGCGAGGGTTTCTGGCACAAAACAAAATTTATAATATATAAAAAAAAAAATTATGTATTTTCCACTCATTTTTTGTGCAGTACATTTAGGAGCAGAACAAAGGAAAAAACCGAAAACATTATGTGTGCATTAAATATTCGAAAAATATCTATTTCACATTGTAGCACAGGATGACATTGAACTGACTGCAAAATGAGCTCAAAAGTCTGCATGGCTAATAATATGGTGTCTCTTATAAGCATTATTTATAATGATCAGTACCTAATTATGTCAATTTTCTAAATTATTTAAAAACAAAACAACAAAAAAAATATCCCTAAGCTTAGCTGGCTGATGATGAAACTGCTTTTTAAGTACCTATAACTTATTAACCCTTAATTGGGCATGGCGTGTGTGGGTTCTACTCGGATTTATAAACCTAGTGGGAATTTTTTATTTAGGTATGAGATTAAAATTCTTTTTTTTGTTTTTATTTTTTTTTATTATTAAAAAAAAAAACAACGTGGGAAATATACTCCTACTGCAAGTGTAAGGCTAAATGAAATGAGCTCTATGTGGGAAATAATCTACATGTTGGAGAATGCTGGTGTAGAATGATAATTCTCAAAGCATGGAGCAGCACATAAGGATACCAAACATATGGAACAAGAATATTTTGTCCTCTGCTCTTTTGCCCGAGTGCTACAGAATCGACACCTTCTATATTTACTAATGCGTGGCATATGTAGTCCAACATTTGATAAACGAGTCTCTTCTGGCACACCATAACAGCCCCCTTTTTTCGTTTTGAATACTGCAGCCTGCTTCTTTCTGCTACTAAAATTATCAATAAGTGCACGTGCAAGACGTATACGGAATTCTTTATGGATGTTTCTTCGTATTGAATGAGTAGTCATATATACTATATATATATGAATTTATAATGGCAGCTTCCAGTAAAAACCAGAATATTCGGTGCCAATTTTTTCTGGATTTTCGACCTACAGGATAGGAAGACCTGTAATTGTCAAAAAGGTCAACTCCACCCATGAACTGTGTATATTTTTTTATGGCCAATGGACAAAACATATTTTTCTTTGAACTATCTTTTTGAGTCCTCTTTATTTCAATAATATCTTTGGGATTGAAAGCAGTAGTACACACAAATACATCTTTGGTGTCTCTCCATTTGAAAACTGAAAGCGGCGCCGAATATTGGTAAATAAATTCACCAGGTTTTAGTGTTGTCTCTCTAGATTTCTTGGTAATCAATTCTGGTAGGCCCTTTCTGTTTATGCGAACAGTGCCAATTGAAAATATATTTTTTTTCAAACAAAGCTGTCATTAGCCCCAAACTCGTAAAAAAATTGTCAAATACCAAGAGAGTATTTTCTGGCACATCATCTGCAAGATCTAATACCACCCGGTAACCTAAGTTTTCTTCAGATGTACTACCAACTTTACCTGTGTAAAATTGGAACTGGAACAGATAGCCACTTTTGGAGTCGCACCTGGCCCAACACTTGTACCCCCTTTTTATGGGTTTTTTGGGCATATATTGCTTCATGGTACTTTTACCTTTGAATTTGATCATAGATTCATCCATGGACTGTGTTTGAGATGATGTGCAAGCTTCAGCAAAGGTCTGATTTAGTTTTTGAATGAGTGGTTGTATTTTACACAGTTTGTCATAGTTGGGGGATGTTTTTGGTAGTTCTGTTCTTATGTCAGATATATGAAAATTTTCAGTGATTTTTTTGAACCGTCTTAGGGTCATGACACCAGAAATAATTGGGTTTTTATAAAACACATCTGTGGACCAATATAGCTGGCTATCAGAAATTGGATTGATTGACATCAGTATCATCATACCTAAATATGCAGGGATCTCTTCCTTTGTGACATCTTGCCATCCATGTGATCTTTTTTCATTTGCATATATGTTTGTATTTTCTACAATTAAGTTTAGCATAGATTCCGGAAACATGTCCAAAAAGTAATCTTTTGGGGTACTCCTATTAGTATATATTTTTCTTACTTGCAATGGCTTGTCAAATGAAGGGATATTCAAGTCTCCAACAAATGTGGTACATAAACGCTCTCTATTTTGCATCTCAGAATAACTTGGTCTCGGAGTATTTGATGAAAAGTTTCTTCTTTCAGGAGGCATATTCAACACAGGCTCCTGCAGATTGGACTGTGTATCTATTATGTCCATTGCTTCATTGTTCATTTGAATTTGTTGAAATACAGTACTTACATCTAAGCTCCTGGTAGAAAACTGTTCATCAAGAGGCTGAATAACTATTTGAGAGCTTGCACTGGCAACAGGCACTCCATAAGGAATGTAAGCATGTGGGGTACATTCAGGCCTTTTGACAAGTACTTGTTCATCTGCATATTGCACAGTTTCAGTTGCGTCTGCATTTATTTCACCTGGAAAAATACAGGTACTATAAAACTAAGTACTGAAAAAATTATATTCTTACCTAATTGTTCAAAACATATCTACTTACCACTCAAAATAGTAATCAAGTCCTCTTGGGAAAATGATTTTTGAATTTGGTCTAACATTGTATTCATATGTGATACATCATCTACTAATGGATGTTCATCTTCACTAAGGTGGTCAGATTCGTCGTCTTCTGAAGACATCAATATTGACAGTGCCCTTTGCACATTGTCTCCCTTTGAGAGATCTAGTATTTTTCTCTGAAACACATAATTATGTTAGTTGTATATTTTCGTATTAGCTAAAATATGAGTCTGTTGTGGTCTAAAGTATTATAGTTCCCACATGTTTTGAAGCTCAATAATTACACTGATATTGAAACAATCACAAAAAAAAACATTGATATCCATAAAACAACTCAAAACCTACAAATAATACTAAGTCAAATAAACTTACCACATTTTTCCGCGACATTATAATTTTATTTTGTATTTGCACTATAATTTTGGCTCACAACTCAACGAAAACAAACAGCCGGTTTTTTGACTACCCACAGATAAAAAATTCTGTTACTTTCCGTTTCAACTTTGACATTAGGGCAAAGACACATTGTTTGTTCGTATAATAATTTACATATAGGTTAAATGCTCTAAGGGGAAGCATTCTCCTTTAGTCCAATTAAGGGTTAATTGATATGTACTTACCTACTTAAATTAATCAAACATTAATTTGTTCTAGCATAGAATTATTTGATGTAGGAGCTATGAGATCATATATTTATACTTGAATACTATTTCAGCAGTCTCGAGATTAGTAGGTAATGACGCTGTCGCAAACTTGCGATTGTAATAATACCTAATAACGAAAAAATTCTGTTGCAATAACGACGCTCGTGAGTAACGCAAGTCTCTACATCCAAGTTAGCGAGCCAAGATGTACAATAACTTGACATATCGGTACCAATGATAATAAAAGTAAATCGGTACGGCAGCGAATAACGAAAATAAAATCTCCTTGATTATGGGGAAAAATAGAAAACATGGTTCAATAAAAATAGACTATAATAAAAGCCTTATTTTGAAGGCACTATTTTACATGAAAACTCGTACTTAAGTAAGGCTACAAACGTGTAAAAAAAATTAAATATTTAAGGAAATTAAAATTTGCCTCCTTGCAACATTGGTTTAGTGTTAAACTTGTGAAGTCATTGGTTTTGACGTTTTGTTTATTTTGTTTCTGTTCTATTAACAATGGACCTGTATAAAAATGTACTCTGTGCAATGGACAATGGTATTTTCTCAAGCATTTTTTATTGATAGCTAAGAGTACAGTACCTCTGCTTTGTGGCTGAAGCTGCTACCCCACTGGATATACTTCTACATTCACGGTCAGTGGCTCGTCTTTGGAGCGGATTTACAGACGTCTGAGTATCTACGAAATGATACTGGAATTCGACAAGTTTGAAGAGATGGCTGTAGGAGCTGCATGAAACATTGGTATTCCGTCAGGATACAGAAATAAGCAGATTCAAGGGATTTTTCATTTTAATCATACGGATTCCTTGTGTCGTACCATACCAAAGCTTTGGGAAGTAGTGTGTAGCTGTTCACACTAAAAAGAACCTCCGACCTCCACGGAGCTGGGGACTACCAGTAAAAGAATGACAAAGGACAAGCAGAAAATCAAACTGAGTGAAATGTGAGTGTAGTGTATGTAATATTGATAAGATTCTTTCAATATAAATGTATGTAATTGCAGTGTTACAATATTTAATATTACCGTACTATAGTTGTAAGGGATACACAGCAGAGTTATTACAAGTTTAAGTGACATAAAAGAAATGCTTGTGTGCAAAATAATTCCAAAATATTCAATAAGTATACAAAGCTCATCAACCAAGGTTTGAATAACTGAAACATGTTTGAAGGAGAATGACCCGTTTATTTTAAAGTTATTCCATTAATTTATAATGTTATATCGAAGAAAGTAGTTAACCAATCCTCTATTTTTTTTGTACCAATGGCAAATTCAACCAAATTAAATTTATTATTAAATCATTTAATTCAAGCAACAAGACTCGATAGTGTTATTAACAATATACTTACAAAAAACTATGTTAGTAACACACTAACATAGTTACCATTATTCATCTCATTCTTCCTATATTAAAAATGCAGTGTGAAATTTAATTTTCACGTTGATTTTCATGTTAGTATTTCAATAATTGATAATTTTGCCTTGTTTGAAGAAAGTATTTGTGTATATTATTGTATTTATTGATAGAGATGTTTGTACTTTAGTATTTTTTTGTATTATAATTAAATGATGTGTGTATTATTTATTGTCTTGTTTAAAATTTTTACATAGATAGTATAGCTATGATGTAGGTACTGTGATATGTAATATTCATTACTTGTGTGTTCTGCACTGAAATAACTGTAATGTCCTATTTCTTCACATTTTATGCAAATAAAGATACATAGGTACATGTATACGACCTTCATTTTGCCTTCATTACATGTTTAATACTTTTCTTTTAAGCTAGATTTTAAAATATGTGAGCGGCTTTTTAGTTGCAACCAATTAATAATTTAACGATCATTATCTCTGTCTCTATGTCTGTTATCGTGGACCGAGCCTGACTAAACCAACTTGTTCATGTGATTGGCAACTGTGAGATTGTTCAATCTTATATGTTAGTAAGTACCTTGGTTCCATAATCAATTAATCACACACTGGGGGGTGTGAGGATGAGATTCTAAGGAGATGTGCTAACACAACATCTGCCGTTGATAAGCTCAAAAGAGTCTGGGCCAATCATAATATCACCAAAGCCACAAAAGTCCGCCTGCCGAGAAGTTTGGTTTTTCCAATATTTCTGTATGGCGCAGAAACATGTAGGTACGGTTCGCCTCAAAGACCGACGCAAAATAGATGCACTAAATCTTGTCCATGGGCAAGTAAGGCTAAACGCTGCAACACAAACGTCCATGGTCCAAAGCTCCCGAGACGCCAGTACCTAGGTTTGGAAGCCTGCTAATAAGGTTACGTTATTCACTTAACAGAACTATTCAGAAACTCACCAGAAATAAGACATTCTGAATATTCCACAGCTGTGCCTCCGCGACGCGGAACAGTTGATAACTCTTCAGTACTTGCTCGTTTCATGTTGGAAATTGATTATTTTGATAATAATTATCAATCAATATCAACTTGCAACTTGCAACAAGAAACCTCGATTCACGAGTTCACGACAGAAGCAGGACGCTTAATTTTGGCGCTCTTTTCAAGTTTTTTTTTAAATTCAATGTCAAGTTCAAAATTCAAATTGATGGACTCTATGGTCGATTGTTTGATTGTTGGAAATATGTTAATCGACTCTTTTTTTAAATAGGTCATATTTAAATGATTAATAATTTCTCGATTATCTCAAAAAAAATATTACCATATTTCTTTGAGACCTAGAAAACAGGAAAACTTTATTTTAAAAGTTCGTTAATTATCCATAGTTTAATTTTTAACCGGCGAAAATTTCCCCGGCTTAAACGTACCCCAAGCGAAAATTTATACCAGCGGACGACCGTAAACGGAGCAGATTCAATTTTAGTCAGATTAATTTTTCACCTCGCGGTGTGCTTAAACGGGGTGTTTGACGTTTAGGCAGTCAATTTTAAACTGAATAATTGACTTAAACGCACCCCAAACAAAAACGCTGTCCGCCATGTTAGTATTCCTTCGCTCCACTCGGTCTCGCAGGTTCGCTCCACTCAGGACCTACCTACCACCAGAAAGCTATCGTGACCTTATCCCTACGCTACGCTACGCTACGCTACGCTTCGCTTTACCGCTACCTAGTTTCCGAGATATGATGGGGGGAGGGGTGAAGGGGGGGAGAGGGGGGAGTTTTGAAAAAAACTAATTTTGACCTACTCTGGGCCCACGGACATGAATCTGAAAAAGAAAATGTTCCAAGTCTTAACTTCCGAGATCCGCCTAAAGGGGGGAGAAGGGGGAGAGAATGGGGGAATTTTGAAAAATGGTTTTTACTTTTCCGAGCCTCCTCTATACGAATCCGTAAAAAAACAAAACCCAGGTGGGGTGAAGGGGGGCAGAGGGGGGAGTATTGAAAAATGATTTTGACCAACTCTGGGCCCCTTGATATGAATCTGAAAAAAAAAATGTTCCAAGTCTCTTAACTTCAGAGATCTACCTAGAGGGGGGGAGAAGGGGGGCAACTTTGAAAAATGGATTTTACTTTTCCGAGCCTCCTCTATACGAATCCGTAAAAAAACAAAACACGGGACTCTTAGTTTCCGAGATACGATAGGGAGAGGGGAGAGTGGGGTGGAAAAGGGGAGGTTTGGGATTTTTCCCATACTCGTGAGAGTTACTTCTATACGAATCTGTAAAAATATACCCACCTCCCCCTTCACCATCTGGGAGAACAATTATGTCAGTCAGTGAGTGAGTGAGTGGTAATCGAGCTTTATATAGTATAATATAATAATAATAATAATAATAATGTTCTAAGTCTTAACTTCCGAGATCCGCCTAAAGGGGGGAGAAGGGGGAGAGAATGGGGGGAATTTTGAAAAATGGTTTTTACTTTTCCGAGCCTCCTCTATTCGAATCCGTAAAAAAACAAAACCCAGGTTTCTTAATTTCCGAGATACGATGGGGGGAGGGGTGAAGGGGGGAGAGGGGGGAGTTTTGAAAAATGATTTTGACCAACTTTGGGCCCCTTGATATGAATCTGAAAAAAAAAAATGTTCCAAGTCTCTTAACTTCCGAGATCTACCTAGAGGGGGGGAGAAGGGGGGCAAGGGGGCAACTTTGAAAAATGGATTTTACTTTTCCGAGCCTCCTCTATACGAATCCGTAAAAAACAAAACCCAGGAGGGGTGAAGGGAGGGAGAGGGGGGAGTTTTGAAAAATGATTTTGACCGACTCTGAGCCCCTTGATATGAATCTGAAAAAAAAAATGTTCCAAGTCTCTTAACTTCCGAGATCTACCTAGAGGGGGGGAGAAGGGGGGCAAGGGGGGCAACTTTGAAAAATGGATTTTACTTTTCCGAGCCTCCTCTATACGAATCCGTAAAAAACAAAACCCAGGAGGGGTGAAGGGGGGGAGAGGGGGAGTTTTGAAAAATGATTTTGACCAACTCTGAGCCCCATGATATGAATCTGAAAAAAAAAATGTTCCGAGTCTCTTAACTTCCGAGATCTACCTAGAGGGGGGGAGATGGGGGGCAAGGGGGCAACTTTGAAAAATGGATTTTACTTTTCCGAGCCTCCTCTATACGAATCCGTAAAAAAACAAAACCCAGGTTTCTTAATTTCCGAGATACAATTGGGGGAGGGGTGAAGGGGGGAGAGGGGGGAGTTTTGAAAAATGATTTTGACCAACTCTGGGGCCCTTGATATGAATCTGAAAAAAAAAATGTTCCAAGTCTTTTAACTTCCGAGATCTACCTAGAGGGGGGGAGAAGGGGGGCAAGGGGGGCAACTTTGAAAAATGGATTTTACTTTTCCGAGCCTCCTCTATACGAATCCGTAAAAAAACAAAACCCAGGAGGGGTGAAGGGGGGGAGAGGGGGGAGTTTTGAAACATGATTTTGACCAACTCTGGGCCCCTTGATATAAATCTGAAAAAAAAATGTTCCAAGTCTCTTAACTTCCGAGATCGACCTAGAGGGGGGAGAAGGGGGGCAAGGGGGGCAACTTTGAAAAATGGATTTTACTTTTCCGAGCCTCCTATATACGAATCCGTAAAACAACAAAACACGGGACTCTTAGTTTCCGAGATACGATAGGGAGGGGGGAGAGCGGGGTGGAAAAGGGGAGGTTTGGGATTTTTCCCATACTCGTGAGAGTTACTTCTATACGAATCTGTAAAAATATACCCACCTCCCCCTTCACCATCTGGGAGAACAATTATGTCAGTCAGTGGTAATCGAGCTTTATATAATATAATAATAATAAAACTTAAAACCTTGAAATAAAGCAAATTATTTAAAAAACAAAAAACCCGACTGCAAAAACACATAACTGAAAAGAGAAAAACAAGCATTATAGAATTTTGGTATTGCAGGCGGGACGAACAAAATTTACACCATAATTTCAGGTTATTGGTTTGTGCCTGCAATACCAAAATTATATAGATTATGCTTCTTTTTCTCTTTTTTGTTATGTGTTTTGTGTTTCGAATAGTCATTAAACAATTGTTAAAAAAAAAACCCCGGCTGCAAAAACACATTCTTTGAATTTTTTCTCCATTTACTTTTTAAGGTCCATGTAGACCTAATAAGATAGTGAAAAGTGGTAAAAGTACATAAACGGCCCTTATAAGTTATACTTATAAGTTATATCTCTATCTTAGAAAGTACTTTGTATGTTCGCAAAAACTTAGGACTTTTCAAAATAAGAAGCGATTTCCATAATATAAATACACGTAGTAGACACGACATTGTGATACCCAAATTTAGATTAACTAAAACTAGAAAGTCATTTCTTATAAACAGTATCCGCTTTTATAACAAGTTGCCAAATTCAATGGAATGGAAAGTGCAAAACCCACGTCAAACGTATCCTTATCAAAAAAGCATATTATAAGATAAAAGACTACGTTGAAGACAAGGAAGTTTGGCAATAATTCCTTCTGCACATGTGGCTTCCCTGGTACCTCATTAACGGCATAACAATGTAAATGTCTATTAACTGCTCCCAAATTACGATGATTATTTTATTTTACTTTTTTTACACTTTCCTTGACATATTCTTTTCATTATTTGACATTATATACCTAAAAACACAATAGACGTGGATAATATACCTATAATTTTCTATATTATTTTTAAAAAAATAGATTTGTTACAGCAGTAGTGGCAAACATGTCATTTGATTTAAATGTTGATAGGCCTAAACTATCCTCTCATACCTATTAACACTGTAATTTTAAAACATTGTAGAAACCATTTATTTTTAAAAGAGTAACCGTGGGGTTTCTTGCCGGCTCTTCTCCGTAGGAAGCGACCAATTGGAACCGTGCACCTAGCTTCTGACGTTTCATAAGTGCTTTTGTAGGTTTATGTGAAATAAAATAATTTAAATTTGAATTTATAAGAGATCCGGCCTAAAATATAAATATGGTTTTTTTATGGTATCACTTCCGTCGCTCCGTCTATCTGTCAAATGGGTTTTTCTTTATTTAGCTCCGTGTATGGTTCAGAGCTAATATTGAATCTTGGTTACTCCAATAAATGAAAAAAAAATCTGTTCAAATGAAATGGCAAAAAAAATGTGCGAAGATAAATTTGTTCACGGTAACTTATTTGCATAGAGATTTTAGTAATCGCAAATGGAACACTCTTGAAGCATATTTTCACAAATGTATGCATTATGCATTGCATTATTTTATTTATTTTGTTTTTTATGCATGTTTACACATATTTCGGAAATGTCTCTCACTGACAGTTATTAAACTATATTTATTTAATTTGACAGCATTGGTCCACTGATTAGTACAAAAAACAAACGTTTTATTCATTAAAGGTGTACATAATTATTGTTCATCCCTGCCGCACGAGCAACCTGACAGACTGTTTTAAAATAGGTGCATCATGCTGTTCAGCTTGGGTGTTTAAAATACAGTTGCTGCTAGCCCTCATTCTGCTTATTAAGGATGCGGCCTTCTTCCTCATAATGGCATAAAAGTCGTCAGTTCGTGCTACAGCAAACAAGCTAGACGCGCTGCAGAACCGGGGCAAGCTCAACAGCACCCTGATTATATTGCACACGCAGAGCATCTAGAGCCCCCCGCGTACCGTTGACCCACAAACTACCCGTATAGAATAAGCTTTATACAGAGTTATTTTAGATAATCAGAAAATCCTCTGTTTTGCTATCGGGTGGGTCAGTCATTCAGCCCAATAAAGGTGTAGGTATCTTGTTTGACAGCTCTAGACCACGTCCTTCCTTTTCTTGTACTACATTTTGGTAAAAGATAGCAATACTTACTCCAATTACAGTTCAGTGCGTATCCAACAAATGACAACGGACAACCATCTATGGAATCCCCTTAAACGTGTTTTTCTTTTCCAGTTAGCCTATATCTTCGTGTTGGTGTGCGCCATAATTGCCCTGGCGGCAGGCGAGCCGCTGCTGGAGAGAGTGCAGCGCAGTCCTGTACCCATTCCAGACGCAGGACCAGAGCCTAGCCGTCACCACGGTCACGTCTTTGGAGGCTAAGCATTTTTGGAATAAAACGTGATAAATATTCAATATTGACTTTTTGTTTTGCAATTATCTGGTTTTTGTTTTGTGAATATTAAAATAATATTTGATAATTAATTTTTACGGTTTTATTGTTTGACACATTCCAACATGCAACATGCATGTATTTTATGTAGTTGCAACTTGTTTAGTCATTCTGTGATACAATTATAATTTAGTCATATAACGTCACGTCGTGTACGCACTCATGGATAAAAGGGTAGGGGGTGACCCGCACACTCAATAATGGACCTTTGAAAGCGGTCGACTACTAACACGAAGCCAGAAGTCAGAAGTTCACTTGCGCTATGTCCAAGTTACATATTAATGTAAGTGTTGAACAGTCTTCCGGAACAAATTCTAAAAATACTGGTGTAAATCGCATCAAATACACATACACACAGACACGAAAAGTGACATCGTTTATTACCTACTATTTCAAGATAAATATCTACTTGCTGCATCAAAACTTGCTCAACGAATACCGTGAAACATGCCAACTTTGCCCACTTTTTTCAAATATTACAATTTTAATAAGATTTTAATGACTGGGCAATGTTACCCTAACATTGCACTAAAATTTACCCGCAAAAACACGCACCTCATTCGACGAGTTCCATCAAGCTACTAAGCAAAGTTGGCAACAAACATGATAGTCAGTATTGCCATACATGTAACCTATTTTCCACCTAAGACAATCAATGTTGCCATAATATTAAGATATCTGCACATCAAAGATATGTTTAAAAATGGTTTTTCGGGCAAAGTTCCCCATGGGGGCAATGTTGGCATATTTCACGGCAGTTATTACCTATTTAATTTAAATTTTGTAAAATATGAGTTTCTCAAAAAAAGTTATTAAAATACAATAACTTGCCAAGTACATTTTGTATATTTTGTTATTAAAAATCAGCATTTGAAAAATGAAGGTTCTTGATGCAGGAATTGACCCGCAACCACAGAATACTATAATAGTACCTACAAGTACAAGCCGTAACCACATCCGTGACTCGTAGAACTGCTCAGCCAACAACTGTGCCGAAGTAGCAGATATCGATTGAACGAATTGTTAACATTCCACTGCTTCAATTCAAATATTGGCACGATGACAAGCTAAGTTTTGGTCTTTGTGTTATGCAATAACCCTATTTTGTTGGTTGTTACTTAAAAGAACAAATAAGAAAGAGAGCGACCAAAACTTGACTTGTCATCGTGCCAATATTTGAATTGAAGCAGAGAAATGTTAACACTTCGATCTCTTCGATCAGTCGCTACTAGTGAACCGCTCGAGTTTGGGTTTGTTTGACTAGTTTTAGTGATGTGTAGCTCGAAATATCTCACCCTAGGCAAGGTGAGAAACGTGTCACAGGCTGAATGGTATGAAGGTGGTTATAAATGTCACATCGCAACTGTCACCGCAGGGCACCAGGCGAAGCCCTAGTGTTGTTAGCCTTGCGTTCCTACATTGACCACTGGGGAGGTCGACTATTGAATTGTCTAAAACGCCTGGAAACAGCAACACAAAGAAAACTGGAAAAGGAAAAATAAAAGCGAAAAGAAAAAAAAAACTTTGGGTAGGTATATTATACGTTGAGACTATGATGTATGCGTAATATATTTGTAAATACTTATGTAAATATTTTGACTTAGCTGCCATAGTATAAATGAAATAATACCCCAAATGTTTTCACATGGCATAAGTTTCATCATTGTTGAGAGTTGGGTCCAGACTCCATACAGTTGTATTTCATAATGAACCTCAAATTACAAAATATTTTTTTACAGTTGCAGAAAATCACCCATAAATCCTACTCTGGCAATTGGGTGTCATTGCCTAAGACTTATCGAGTAGAGAACAAATATATATATATATATATATATATTTTATATTCAAGATGAAGAAATGGGGAAATATAGTGTACACACAGCTACACATCAAGCTATACATTTCCAGTATAAGCTGACCTCGCATTGTACGAAAAGCCTATACAATGCGATATCAGCATAAACTGGTAATGTATAGCTTGATGTGTAGCCGTGTGTACCTACATGTTATACAGAAGTTTCAAATTCCTAACTTGTTTAGTTGTAGTGATAGAGCTCGTACAAAAATGGTCTAAAACCATCGATCACTAGTTCTTTATTAGTGATCGATGTCTAAAACTGACTTTTAAAGGCTTTTTTATTTCTTCATTTCCAAGATTTAAAAAAAATGTTTTCTTCTCGATGAGTTTTAGACAATGACACCCCAAATGGCAGGACAGGGTTTTTTTTTTTTTTCAAAATCAAATGTTTATCCTCCTCTGTCCAGAAGTTTGTCCGCGTCCTTAAACGCCATCCAGTATGTAGCTATCTTTATACTTGACTGTGCACCGAGCACAGTCAGGTATAACGGGGACGCAGTTGGCAACCGTGTAGCAGGCACTTTACGTATTTCATTTTGACTTTGATTTCTTGGTCTCTAGTAGAGCTATTTGTGATATACTGTAAAACTTTATATACCAAGATTTTATGAAAAAAATTCAATACATTTGACTGAATCAGGATTTCCAAATCTACATTATTTTGATCAGCGTACTTTGTCATTGCTCGAATAAAAAGGTATTGTTGTATTATTATTTTTTTAAAGAAATTTACGGTTATACTATATATTTATTTCTCAAAAGAATTACAAATTCACTTGTACAGACAAAGAAAATAGGTTTAAACAATATTATGTGCCATCAAGCTTAGCTTTAGTATATATATATTAAACCTAACATTAATTTAAGACTGACAATGGTGCCGATTCTCTTGTACACCGAACTAAACTATCACTAAAATTCCATACTTTTGACTATGAGAATCTCAAAGCTATTCTGCAAAATAAATTCTCTACATTTAAACACATCTAAATCGAATTTGATAATCGCAACTCCACGTGTTATACCTACCACGTGTTTTTTTTTAGAGCCGGAAGCGCGCAGGGGGTGCAGCCTCGACGCGTTTTATTTTTTATTGGAATTTTTTACTTTTTGTATGAAAAATAAGAAAAATTATCACCTACATGATGAATGTTAGGTGTTTAAAGGTTCTATATAGGGGGTCGAAATTTTCATTATTTTTGTGATTGGAAACACCATTTTCGAGATATAAGCAAAAAAAAAAAAAAAATACGGTACTGTTTTTGCATTTGAAGTCGAGGTGTTGGTGTGAATTTTAAGTTGATGAAAAAAATATATTATTCCACACGTTTTTAATTGCGATTAGAAATTGTCAGATTTAGTTAAAAAATCTAAATTTTAGGTGAAAAACGTCAAATTCAGAATGGCAAAATTGCCATTTTCCCTAAATTAGTATCTCAGTGCCATGTTAGTGCTGTTAAACTAAAATATAGTTAACTTGTGTCACTTTGGTCTATTTCAGAATGGGAAATCGTCGTTTGACAGGAATAAACTAAGTTTTGGTGATTTTTAGTCTAGTTTAGAGGCATTTGTGACAAGAGAATCGGCACCATTGTAGTTCTGTCATATCGAACAAAACTGTAGTTCTATGCAAAGAACATGAATTTGAAGCGATGCGGCTTGGATGCATTTCAACGATTGTGGCGTGTTTACACAGTGCAGAACAAAAACATGATACGAAAAATTGAAGTATTATTTTGTTTAGTTTATTCCAGAAATCCCCACCGACGAATCCCTACCAGTGAGGATTGTTATTTTTTTTTTCCAGAAATCCCCACTAGCTAAAAGGTTATGTTAGGTAAGAACTGTGACCCCCTACGCACGAGCCGAGCGAGCGAAGCGACCGGTGCTGTGGTAGCAGCCGGCGAGTGCCAAAACTAGACTAGCATTTTAGAAAAAAAAGGTTCAGTTTATTTAACTAGAGCGGATTTGTCGGTGGGGATTTTTGGAATTAACCTTTTGTTTTATTTACTTTATAAAATAACGTGCAAGTAGAATTTATAATTGATACTCAATTTGTTTGTAAAGGGATTTGCTGATTTCTAAAAAAATGTGCAGGAAAGAGACATCGTTTCATTTTTCCTGTAATATTTAGTTAGAACGCCATTAACTCTAATTAAGTTCACATTTTTCGCTTTGAAATCTTCTGAGTTATGTGGGGAAAGGTTTATTTTTACCCGATTGCCAAGAAAGGATTATGTTTTGTAAATTTTATGTTTTTATATCTGTTTGTAAATTTCTTTATTACCTGGTATCTTCCAAACGCCTGGTTGTATTTCGACAGTTAAGGTATCGTTATATTCGTCTTAAAAACCCAAGTTTCCTTGAATAGGTTATTGAAAACAAATGCTGGTTTTTGGCGCGAAATAGTAATACGTTAATAAAAAAAAAATAACCAAACCTATCGAGAAAGGTATAAAAATAAAAGAAATTAAAAGAGGATTACAAAAATAAATTATATGTTTAAATTTAATTAGGAATAATAAATTGATTTTAAACGTTTTTGATAGCAAAAATGGGCCATATTTGTGACGGACCTCGTGCATATGAAATTTAAAATAGTCATAAATATCCGTAGCCCAATCATATTTAATGAATCAAATAAATTATTTTGTTTATTTATCATTAAAATGTGGGGTCAAAAGGACGGGACCCAACTGCAAATTATAAACCGAAGGAAAATTAATGGGTTCCGCTTGCAACTAAACTTAATGCGGGTATTTGACTTAAGGCTCTTACAAACAGACGCGACACGCGACGCGACACAAAGACACCGCTCGTCGCGCGACGAGCGGTGTCTTTGTGTCGCGTCGCGTGTCGCGTCTGTTTGAAAGAGCCTTTAGGCTTTCAGCTCATAATGTAGGTACTCGTTAAACCGAAGTAGAGTTTACTTTGTTTTTTACCCGACTGCCAAGGCCGGGTTATGTTTTAGTTTATTTTAATAATGTTTTCTATTCTCAATCTTGTTTCGTTCTTTTTAGTGCATTACTTTTAAATTGATTTTTTGCAGTCGGGTTTTTGTTTTTTTTTTTTTTTTATATTTATTTTATTACTCACATTTTTCATAATAAGTCAAAAACTATGGCGCATTTAAAGGTAATAAAAATATATTATACACCATCCACCTTAAAATTTCAAACCCCTACTATTGCAATATTTACTCCACTTTGGACGTTGAAGTTAATCAATGGAATTGAAAAGTTGTATTTCTTCGCAAATAAGATGGCGGCCTACCCCATTAAAATTAAAAGATCGGAGCGGGAACAGAAGCATCGGAGTGGGTTGGCTACCCTTCTTTAAAAAAACTCTCTGCAAGTGTTACTAATTGATATCACTGCCGTACCTTTTATGTTGATTAGTTACTCGTTTGAAATACTAAAATGCTAATAAAATAAAATAAAAAAATAAAATTGTTTATTTCAATTACAAAAGGCATTTAGACACACTAATGTTGGAGATCACCTTTTAAGCAAGGAATTGCTTGTGTTAGGAGACTCCGCGCTTCCACTTATCTTATGCAATTGAATGTAGACAATGTAAACATGCAGAAAAATTTAATAAATGGGTAACTTAAAATTATACAAAAATGAATGATTTGCAAATGAACTAATATGCGCTATATTAATGAGCTAATATACACTATCTACACTAAACTATCTAACTAACAATACAAATAACTACAAAACCTGTAATCCTGTTATACGTGCTCGGAAGATGTAGCATTACCACGTTGAATGGCAATGCTAATTCCTAACCTTTTATTAAATTAACCTATTCGACAATTCGTAAAATGAGGATAATAAGCATGTTTACAAATAATTAGGTATCACCTTTTTTTTCTTGTTTTGGCTTAGGTATCACCTTCATCGTCTACTGGCGGACAACGGCGGGTGGGCCAACAGGGCCGGTTTGCATCAGGGCCATCCCTGTAGGCCCCCAAAAATGCTTGTAAATCAATTTATGGATGAATGTGCAAAAGATAACTTAACCTTTCCAAGGGAGGTTCGCGGGGTGCAAAAATATTCGAGCTCGTCTCGCTCGCTCTTGCAGCCACGTCCGTGAAAAGCATTTAAGTAACATAATGGAGATGTAAATCCCTGGAAAAAAATATCATACCAGCTGAGACATCCATGGTGTAGGTATAATAGTTATACTCACGTTATATCTACTTGTTTCTTATTGGCATTATATTTTTTTTTTTGCAAAATGTAGCTAGAAATACCTAAATAAACTGAGAAGACCGGGGCCTCATTTTGTTTTGCCGCCCGGGCCCCCGTCAGGCTTAGTCCACCACTGTCATCGTCCATAAAAAATAAAATAATTTGTTAGTATATAAAGGTGCAGAAATCAATACATTTTTCAGAGTGCTTTGAAAACTGCAACAATGAAAATCGTAAGTAATCTTGATTGAATTTATTAGAAGATTGTTTCAGTGCCTATTTTTTAACTTGTTTTTTATTTTTCAATATTTTTCTTTGAGTTTGTTCTCCATTTACTTTATAAGATCCATGTAAACTTAATAAGATAGTGAAAAATGTTAAAAATATATAAACGGGCCCTTATAAGTTTTAAGAGTTTCGGCCCAAAATTGAAAAAAGGTTTTTTTATGGATTACTTTCGTCGCTCCACCTGTCTGTTACATGGGTTTATTTTATTTAGCTCTGTGTGTGGCTAAAAGATAGTGACAGAGCCAAATTTTATTTTAATTGGAGAAAAATTGGGAAACAAAGAAAGAAAGAAAATACGTTTATTTGCGGTAAACATGACGCAAAGAAAGATCAAATATACGAAAAAAATAAGTTGGGGGAAAATATGCGTCACTTCCACGCAAAACGGCCATCGCCATAATGCTGCGCCTGCGACCCTAGGCTAGACAGAGTCCCAGCGCTGGTTTTCAGCGACAGCAGGCGTTGACGTGATGACGTCAACCCTTGCAGCATATCGTAAATTAATACAAAAAAAAAACATTACTTAGTCCTAAATGTTTATATAAATATAATATTTAAAATGGCATCATTCCGTTACATCGGCGACTCACGTAGACCAAGCTTTTGCCGCTAATGAATGGAATAGAGCGGGATAAAGAATGAGCGGTTCACGCGTTAATTTAGGTATTTCCTTCGTTATATTAAAACTAATACACATTTTGCAAATGTCAAATATATACGTTATCGAAAACATGTAGCATTATTATTATTAAAACTGATGACTTTCCCTGAAGTATTTAAGCCGTACAAAAAGGTTTATGTTGTTTTTTAGATATTATTTTGATTTTTTTTTTCAATTGTGGAAACTACAAGAAATCGTGTTTCTAAAGAGCAATTTATAAAATGAATTCTTAAATATCTGACATATTAATAGCATAACTGAAGGTTAAGTAATAACGATGCAGCAAGGGATCAAACGAACGCAATTATTTCGCAATTTCCTAAGTGCGTTCTCAACGGTAACTTTTTTGCATAGGGCTTGCAGTAATCTCAAATAAAGCATATTTTCACTAACGTATGCATTAAGCATTGCACTGTGTTATTAATTTTGTTTTTATGCATTTTTACATATATTTCGGAAATTGTCTCTCACTGATAGTAAACTGTATTATTTTACATCATCAGAAAGTCCTCTGTTTTACAATCAGTTGGGTCAGTAGTTCAGCCCATTAAAGGTGTAGGTATCTTGTATGACAGCTCTAGACCACGTCCTTCCCTTTCTCGCACTACATTTTGGTAAAAGATAGCAATACTTACTCTAATTATAGTTCAGTGCGTACCCGACAAATGACAACGGACAACCATCTATAGAATCCCGTTAAACATGTTTTATTTTTTCCAGTTTGCCTACATCTTCGTGTTCGTGTGCGCCATAATTGCCCTGGCGGCAGGCGAGCCGCTGCTGGAGAGAGTGCAGCGCAGTCCTGTACCCATTCCAGACCCAGGACCAGTGCCTGGCCATCATCACGGCGGCCATCACTGGGGCCGCTGAGCATTTTTGGGATAACCCACGATAAATATTCAATATTCACTTTTTGTTTTGCAATTAACTGGTTTTGGTTTTGTGAATATTAAATAATGTTTGAAAATTAATTTCTGCGGTTTTATTGTTTCACATATTCTTCAAACTTAGTGGTAACATGTTTTCGATGGTAAATTTTTAATTTAGTCACATAACATCACGTCGTGTACGCACTCGCAGATAAAAGGGCAGGGGGTGACTCGCACACTCAATAATGGGCCTTCGAAAGCGGTCGACACCTAACACGAGGGCGTCACGACTGCCCGTAGTTCACTTGTTCGAAGAACGTTCTCTCGAGTGATTGTTTAACCGATGAAACTGATGGTCAAAAAAACGATTGACCGTTGAACATCAAACTTATTGTTGCGGTCCATAAAATGAATACTGTACATATTTACTTAAATATTCATCACAAATACGGAACCCGTCACTATGCGTGATCCGACACGCACGTATTGTTATAAATTATTATCTTCAGACGGTCATTTTTGCTCTCAACTATATTTTCGCCACCGTTCTTTCTTCAAAATAGAGCTCAAAGTTTCGAAGACCATTTTGCTCAACTTCTCATAGGTTCATGTTTCGCTCATAAATCCCAATGAATACAGTCAAGCGACGTTTGACAAGTAAACAAACTCTTGAGGATGACTCGTGGAGGGCGTGATATACTTAGGTACGTGTCGTTTGGATTGCAATATTTTTTATAGGTTAGGAACCCGCCTTACATTATAGCGAGCGAACTGCCCCTGCTTCGTACGGGTGCACGTGACGGTGTCAAAACATCGAGATTTCTGTGCTATTGAACAACCTTGCGGAACAAGTTCTCAAAATGTTAGTGAAAACATATCAAAATTAATTGTGTCGGTAGCTTTTTACAAGTAAAGGTCACACACACAGACACGAAAAGTGTTTTCTTTTATTACCTACTATTTCAAGATAAACATCTAATTGCTGCATCCAATATTATTAAACGAATAGAACAGCTTTATTATTTAATTGCAATTTTGTAAAAACGTGAGTTTCTCAAAGAAAGTTGCAAAATACAAAAAGGGGTACTCCGGGAGTGCCGACAGAAGTAAAAACTTGAACAATTTTACTTTGCAAGAAATACTTTTAATGAGGTGTCGGTAACAGTAACGGTAACAGTGTCGCGAGTTCAATTGTTTTTTCTATCTCAAAAATGCCCAACGCGCCTAATGAAGTATTCCGAAGTAGTAAGTATTACAAAAGTTGCCAACTACATTCTGCTTATTTTGTTAGTAAACAAATAAAATTTGTTTTTGATGCAGAAATCGACCTGCAACTATGTCCGTCCATGACACATAGAACTGCTCAGCAACCAACTGTGCCGTCGTAGTTATTAAAATTGTAGATATCGGTAGATCGAATTGTTAACATTTCTCAGCTTCAATTCAAATATTGGCTCCATGACAAGCCAAGTTTTGATCCCTCTATTTCTAATTTGTTCTTTCAAGTAACAAGCAGTGGGGTAATTGCAAACATTTTACACAAGGCAGATGTGAGTGGAAACACCGAGAGGGTGTGTGTAGTGACCTTATTCGTAATGTTCTTCAGAAAGGTCATGTGCGCTGCGTAGTACTCACAACCAGCGTGCGTGTATGACCCAATGAACGTAAACGAGACAAAAGGAGTATGTAAGGATCGTAGCAGGTGGAGTTCTGTAGTTTCTGCCTACCCCCAAGGGAAGAAGGCGTGCGTCGGCTTCAATTGATGAGGCAGAATATGTGTCGGGAGCGGAGGCAGCCGCGTTGGTGAACTCTGAAATATAAATAAATTCTTGCAATGGGGAGGCAAAGCTAATTACAGATGATGGCACCCTCGCCGGGTATGGTATGATGTGATAGGTATGTATCGCTGGTAGATATTTCTGTCTGTTACATAAATGTTTTCAAGGATAGGTAATCATAAGTATTAGGTACCTTACCAGTAAAACAGTATAATAAAGTAACAGTATTATGTCTCGGCAGTCCTCATCAATTGAAGACCATGAGTTTGGACAAACCTATCATGTACTATTTGTGAGTTTTGATTTCATAAATTAAGTAGGTGTAATAAACTTGTTCAGTAGGTATAATGTGACAATAAAAAATAAAATCATTTAATTCAGGCAAAACACATATTACATAAAATAAAATTTCACTGCAACAGAATAAATTACAATAGAATAAATTAAAATAGAATCGAATACAATATGAAGTACTTATTGGCTGTCTCGCTACGAGTGGCAGGTACAATCACAGAACAAGTTTTGTTATGGCATTTCGCAGGTGCACCTTAGGTACAAGGAGATTTGGGGTCAGTCAGGGCAATAAACTTCGACTACACGCTATCCGGACTTAGGATATCACTGCGGGGAGTTCCGGAAGGGAAGAAACCGGCTGGATCAGGTGACAGTGATTAATGGACAACAAATACGATAGGTATCAGTTTCTTTATGTACATTTAATAATAAGCAAAGGTCGTAACAATAAAATACACTGGAGTTTCGGTCAGATTTTATTCTGAATTGCAAATGAATCTAATCTATAGCTACAATAAAAAATAAATACTGGGTTTTTCGTCTGGGTCCTGTTGTGATGTTGTTTGTCGTAGCCTGTTTGTCTGGAAATAGGTAGGTATTTACACATCATTATATTAAATAAAATAAATAAAGACGATTTAAAGGCATTAGTGACCTTATTAGTGATGTTCTTCAGAAAGGTCAGATGCATAGTACCTACTCGTAACCGGTGTGCGTGTATGACCAGATGTAGATAGGTCTGAACGCAAACGAGGCAAAAGGAGTACCTATGTAAGGATCGTAGCAGGTGGCATTCTGTAGTTTCTGCCTACCCCCATGGTAAGAAGGCGTGCGTTTATGTATGTAACGTTGCCAGATTTTAAAATTGATAATTTCAAGAAGTGTTCGACCATTTCATTTATTTTAAACGTCAAAGTCCTCATTAATGCAGGGTATCCAAGACTTTCAGTGTAGTAGAAATTGCCAAGTAACTGCGACCAACTTGGAAGTAGCGCTCGCCGGCCGCTGCAGTAAAACTAATTTTAAGTATTATGTTGCATTGATTTCAAGCCGCTTGTCCAACAACCGCCAACCACGCGTGAACCGAGCGAGCGAAGCAAGCGGTGCCGCGGCAGCGGTCAGCGAACGCTACTTCCAAGCTGGTTGCTTTCCATAATATTATATTTGGAAGTCCAACAAAAGTCCATCAACTTTTTTTGCGTGGCTTTGTTTTGTTTATTTTTTGTTGTATGCCGCCGCCATGATGCACAACAAAAACAAAGTGAAATGAAGGCCTCTACCGGTGGAAAATCTAACAATTTTATGACATGATCACTAAATGTTTAGCCACATCATGAAGTAGTCGTACGTTTAACTTTTCATATCTTCAAACATTGAGTATTCACTATTCAATGATCTGGCCAAACTACATCATGATGTAACCAGCGGTCGATGTTATATTTCATGAAATACTTACAATCATTTCATGGAATGATCGAACACTTCATGAAATGATCAATTCTAATTCAATGCATATATAAAATTTCGTATCTGTACTGTTGACATTTAAGGAGTTTCTTCGTCTCGAGCCAATTCTGGGTGCAGCAGTCAGGTCATGGTAGACTTTAGAACGGACTATCAACATTAAATGCGTATATAAAACTTCGTGTCTGTACCGTTGACCGTTGAAAAGCTACTTGATGTGGAGCTAACCCTGAGTGCAGCAGCCAGGTTATGATAAACATTACAATAGACTATCTTAAATAAATGCGTGTATTAAATTCCGTGTCTGTATTGTTGACCGTTGAGTAGTTACCTCTTCCGGAACCAACCCTGGATGTAGCAGCCAGATCATGGTGAACTTTAGAACTGGCTATCATAAAATAATGCGTTTAGAAATGTTGTGTCTCTGCTGTTGACCGCTGAGGAGTTCCCTCTTGCGGAACGAACCCTGGATGCAGCAGCCAGATTGATGAACTTTAAAACGAGCTATCATAATAGTATGCGTTAATAACATTTTGTGTTTCTGCTGTTGACCGCTGAGGAGTTTCCTTTTCTGGAGCCAATCCTGGCTGCTGTAGCCAGGTCATAGTAGACTTTAGAACGAACTGTCATAATTAAATGCGTATATTAAATTTCGTGTCTGTTCCGTAGACTGTTGTGTAGTTCCTTCGACTGGAGTAACTGAACCAATAAGTAAAATTTCAACTACGTAAGATAAGAGGAATTGGTTTTAATTCACCTTGCAAGATTTATTAACCAACTAACAAGGCAAGTTAAAAAAAAGATTGTAAAAAGACCTATTTTAAACCAAATGACATGATTGCGATTATAGCTGTAACAAATGTAATTAAAAAGATATAGAATATTGTAAGTATATAATTTCAAATAATGAAAAGATTATGTCAAGGAAGTATGAAAAAAGTAAAACAAAATAATCATCGTAATTTGGGAGCAGTTAATAGACATTTACATAGTTATGCCGTTAATTAGGTACCAGGGAAGCCACATGTGCAGAAGGAATTATTGTCAAACTTTCTTGTCTTCAACGTAGTGTTTAATCTTATAATATGCGTTTTTGATAAGGACACACGTTTCATGTGGGTTTTGAACTTTCCATTGCTAAGTTCTGTAACCGACTTTGGCAACTTGTTATAAAAGCGGATACTCTTTAGGTATATGAAATTACTTAGTTTCAATTAATCTAAATTTGAGTATCACAATTTCATGTTTACTATGTGTATTTTATATTCTGGAAATCGCTTCTTATTTTGAAAAGTCCTAAGTTTTTGCGAACATACAAAATAATTTGTAAGATGTAAACAGGGAGCTAGTATATCAGTTTCTTCGAATTTATGCTATAATATTACATATCTATATTATTTTGATTGTGTCGTAAGTACCTAATTATGGACTGGAGCAAGGAAAAAAATTTGGATCTCATTGTTAATTATGAAGCAGAACTAGTGCTATGGAACCCGCAAGAGACGCATGGCCGAGAACAGGCATAAAACCATACGGTGGTGTAGCACTATTGTGGAGAAAGTCTATGTTTACATCCGTTAAGGTTATACCTTGTACTAATGATCGCATCGTGTCTATTAAAGCGACTTGCGCTGACCGTACTTTATTATTATATAGTTTGTATATGCAGACGGACTTGTTGGACAATTTAAAACTCTTTTGTGAATGTTTAGGTGAAATAGCTGCTATTGTTGAAAGCGCAAATGCAGATTATGTATATATCTTGGGCGATTATAATGCTCACCCTGGTGAATGATTTAACAAAGAGTTAGTGAGTTTTTGTGAGGAACAAAATTGGTTTTGTGCTGACTACAAATACTTGGGTATGTATTCTGACACTTACACCTTCAGACGGTGGCTTGACCATTGCCTGGTATCTGACGCGGCGTGGAGGTCACTTAAAAAGTTTGAAGTTGACCATGACATCTACTGGTCAGACCACTATCCACTTGTTTGTCAAGTTGACTTGGGAATGGTGAAGCCAACGGATGCATCAGTACAACAAGTGAATAAGAATATTGATAAAGCTGTATGGGGTGAAAATAATGTTTCACAAATAGATCATTATTATAGATTACGTATGGAGAAGCTTAGGGATAAAGACTTTCCCTCTGATTTAGGTAACTGCTGTGATAATTTTTGTCTAGATGAAAAACATAATAATGATTGATAAACTGTATAGTGTTATAGTGATTTCCCTTCGGGAAGCAGCAGAGGGTAATTCTGGCCTAGTGGGAGATGGTAGGAGAAGGCGTCCGGTGATCGGATGGAATAGGTACGTCAAAGACGCTCACGGAAACGCCTGGAAAGTTTTTATGAACTGGGTGTGGCAAAATAAACCTCGCACCGGGTTGCTATTTGAGGAAATGAATGAGACGCGAAAGGTCGTAAGCATTTTCAGAATTGCTGGAAATTAACTAAAAGGTTGAACCCAAAACCCGGTGAGCGTTGATGGCGTTACTGAACCTGGTGAGATTGCTGATAAGTTTAGGAGGCATTTTGCAGTAGCTTCACGGCAAGTGGAGGAGCAGAATCTCGTTGCTGGGGGCATCATGTCTGGAGAGCCAATAAGCATTATAGCTAAGGAGATAAGACACATTATTAAAGGTATGACCAGAGGCAAATCTGCAGGATATGATGGCCTAAACATTGAGCACTTTCAGTATGCTGGTCCGCACCTCGAAAAATTTTGAGTACTTCTACGACTAAGGTTATCGCTATCTAGGGTAACCAAGAGGAAGAAAAATGTATTTAGTTACCGTTTTTTTAGTACGGTTTATCTTAAAATGACCTTGATTACGAGAAAGAAACAGAATACCACAATGTCGAAAAATTTTCGTCATTAGAAAATACTTTAAACTTTACCAGGGATATCGTGGCACTAAAACTTAGAACTGCTAAATTTTATGTGTCGTTATTTGGGCTTGAAATGATTTCAATTAATGACCAAATATGACACATGAAGTACTTAATTCTTTTTTTTTTTACGTAACACATGTATGGAGCAGATATGAAAAATCAGAATATCTCTGTCACGGCTAAATTTTCCGTTATATCCTTACAGTGGGATAAAGAACTAATTATTTATGACTTTTGACATACTTCAATTTACTAGAAAAATTACACTTTTCATTTTAAATCGGTTTTTTTTTTCTATCTTATCATTTACAATAATAATAATAAACACAACAGAAATACATTTTTTAAAATGAATAAATGGTTACTGAACATGGACTTTTTATGCTCGAACATAAATAAAAATTTGGCTACAACAATAATTTGAAAATATACTTAATTATACTAAGCCCTCTGGGTCATTGAAAATTCAGGCTTCTAGCTTTATCCACAACGAAGTTACAAGGGGTTGAAAATGTCCTGAATCGCTTCGAGTAAAGATGGTACGGCTGTGCCTTTATGTTTGTATTGCTCGACTTAACGGGGGTATTATTGTGCTCCCTGATTTTTCGAAAGATTCGCTGGCGAGCGCTATCAGGGCGTAGCCCCTCGCCCGCGGAGGCGATATAGTGGGGTTTAGGTCGCACTTGTGTATTTTTATAGTTGCATTGAATATGTTCCGTAGGAGCGCTGCGACGCTTATAGTGGCGTCGCGTCGCTCTCTTCACGACACCCCGGCGGTCCATTCCTGCCGAGTGAGACCCCAAGTTTCCTGGGGGAGGCCCAACAAAAGCGACCAGCGGCGAGGGTGCTAACTCTGCGCACCTACGCGGAGATATGTAGCTCCCCCACGTCCCGCTCACAGATCTAGCCGTTTACGGATTGGGGGGGACTGTCGCGTGTGTGTGAGCAGCTAGTGTTGTTGTGTAATGCTGCTCAGTGTCTATGTGTGACGCATGGCACGCCCGCGCTGCGTCGAAACATGATTATATGGATGCATGTATAGTTAAGGTTGTCTGTGGCTAGTTACGCGGTATGCCTATATTAACCTAGAACACACCGCGCAAAAGATGTGTGTGTACATCTGTGGAGTCATTTTAATCGAGCAAGCCGCGTGTAACCTGAGTTTAGCTTAGCGAGGCGTCAATCTGGGAGCGATGGGATCGTCGTCCGCAATCAAGTCGCGGGGCAGGGTATGCCAGGGCTCAATCTGTTTGACGTGGGGCCATTAAGATGCGTCGGCACGCGTGAACATTCCCTTCGCGAGGCGCCGCACGTACTCGTCAAGGCTCTGGATCCCGAGAACCCTCTGGATGACGTCGTTCCTCACGTAGCGAGAGGCAGCAACAATGGACGACATTTGCTCAACGCCATCTATCGAATAGGGTGGTCAACTCGAAGATCGTTCTGCACACAAAACTAAAACTCAGTTTGATTTAAAAAATGTTGTAATAAGATAAACTTATAAATAATTATCTAACATTGCATTCTTTATCACTCAGGACACCACATCAATGATTAATATCTTGCATTATCACGACTTTTTATTTGAAATTCTTTTAGCGCCACAAATCAACCACTAATGGAAGTCGATTTTTATAACATTATAATTTATTTTTATATATTTATATATCTCGGGACCTTAGGGTCCCGGTCTTTTGGAAGGCGTATGAGGGGCTGAAGCCAACTCGCAGAGGCCCCTTAGACAATTTTATATGGAATGAGGCACCAACCGACGATTATCCCTGTATGGACTATGCAAGTGCACCCAAGGACAAACCCCGGTTGGTGCAGGACTATTGTAGAACATGAAAATAAAACATATGCTATGGGTTTGTATGGCTATAGTGGATTTGTTTCCTTGAACTATGGGATAACTATGTACCCTGCCTGACCAATGTTATATACTATACAAGGATTAAAAGGCAGGGGGTGACTTGCACACTCAATAATGGGCCGCCGAAAAACTGTCGCTAGCACACAGTGACGTAGCAACTAGGGGGCAACATGTCTTGAGGTGCTTGAGGAGTAGAGAGGTATTCCAGGGCTTTCAGAACAATCCCAGAGCCCGGAAGATGGTCAACATCCCTACGAGCACTTACTGGAATACTTCCTTCCTCCGAGCACATTTGCTCTTGCGAATCTCCACTCAAGCCAGCCAATTAAGGCAAGAATGAGTTGGGAGCTCCGCTCCTCGTCAGTATTCACTCCAGCCGGCCAATAAAGGCAAGCCAGAGGTGAGGAACAAGACTTCTCCCGGGAGATAGGGTCCGTGGGGTCGCTACTGCCCAACAGCTCGCCACATGCTGCCCTGCGGGTTTTTGTATCTCTCTTGGTCTGGCTCCTCATCCTAGACCCGTTCCGGCAAAGTAAACTCTACCGGCACAGACCTAGAGTTCGGAGCGCACAAGCCCCACCACGACGTCAACGTAGAGATACGGCGGTGGGGACACATTATAATTACTATTATAACTTTCTGAAATACACAAACAGTAAAGAAGTGTTAGTATTAACATATGTAATAATTATTTATGATTATCACTCGTTAGTACCATTTGGCGTTAATGTCGTTACGTGTATGTACAATACTAAATGTCGTTACGTGTATGTAATAAAAAATTCTTCTTGAACACTTTTAATTTATATATCTTTAGATAGATTGAAGCGATTGTGATGAAACAAAAACGAAATTTAACTCCTAGTTACACACAATATTTGAGTATTTTAACGTGATACTGCAACAAACAAAACTCTCAGATACAAACAGACAAACATTCTAAAAATAGTAGAAATAGCATCTGTTGGTTATTCTTTAACACCCCAAATATTTTTTTTTAATTATTTTCAATGGACAGAAACGCCTTGTCTACAGATTTATTATAGATAAAAATGTATCAGCGCTACCTATGGACATCTGGATTAGCTGAAGCATCGGAGTGGGTTGGCTACGCGTCTTTTAGAGAACTCTCTGCATTTATGTTATATATTTATTCGTTTGAAAAACTAAAATGATCGTATGTACCTATACAATTATTATTCAACTAATTTTGTCACTAGGTACTAAATTAAATGACTATCTAACTATACAAACAAATACAAAAAAAAAGGTCAGTTAAGGTTACGCTTTCCGGTCATTATTCCGTACAAACATAGTTTGGTGATTACTCGTGTGTTTGACGGTGTACGTTCAAAACTAAAAATTATACCAATTTGCCTTGCCATTATCTAGCCCTGTATGGAAGCAGAATAAGTATTGGTTTGAAAGTTATGAGCTTCAAAACTTCCATATTTCAACACTAATTTTAACTTATCTTTGAGCGTAAATGAATAACTTAAGGAGAAATAAAATGAAAAAATAAAAACCGTACAGACATAGATAATTTATTCAAAAATTCAAATAATTTTATTTTGAGTAGATATATCCAGCAGTTTTTCTATAAAATCTAAACGCCCAAAAGTCTGTTCATGAAATATTACGCGCAACTTTTTCCGCCCGAACGGCCAGCTGGTTCTTAAGCGTCTAAATACTTCACATAGCTGTCGTCCGTAAACGACCCCAAAAGATGTAGCATTACCACGTTGAATGGCAATGCTAATTCCTAACCTTTTACTAAATAAGGATATTTGTTATGTTTACAAATAAATACCTATCACCTTTATTTTTATTTTTTCTTAGGTTTCACCTTCATCGTCCACTGGCGGACTACGCCGAGAGGGGGCAACAGGGCCGGTCCGCATCAGGCCCCCGATCCAAGGGGACCCCAAATCTTGCTTGTATCTTACATACTCTTTCTGCATACATTGACAAAGTAAATCAATTTATGTATGAATGTGCAAAAGAAACCCTAACCTTTTCAAGGCAGATTCATGGGGTGCAAAAATATTCGAGCTCGCCTCGTTCGTTCTTGCACGTCCGTGAAAAGCATAAATAACATTATGCAGTTGTAAAACTGCTCCCTGAAAAAAAAATCATACCAGCTGAGACATCCATGGTGTAGATAGAGTATAATAATTATACGCACGTTATACTTGTTTATTTTAGCATTATATTTCTTTTGCAAAATTATGTTAAAAATACCTACATAAACTGAGAAAACCGGCGTCATTTTGTTTTGCCGCCCGGGCCCCCGACAGGCTTAGTCCGCCACAGTCCTCGTCCACAAAAAAAAGAAAAATTTTTGAGTATATAAAGCTGCAGAAATCAATACATTTATCAGAGTGCTTTGAAAACTGCAACAATGAAAATCGTAAGTAATCTTTCTTGATTGAATTTATAAGACGATTGTTTTAGTACCTATTTCTTTACTTTTTTCTTATTTTTCAATAGTTTTTTTTTAATTTGTCCTCCATTGACTTTTTAAGGTCCATGTAGACCTAATAAGTTGGTGAAAAGTGGTAAAAGTATATAAATGGGCCCTAATAAGTTTTAAGAGTACCGGCCCAAAATTGAAAAACGGTTTTTTTATGGGTCTCTTCCGTCGCTCCGCCTATCTGTCACATGGGTTTTTTTATTTAGCTCTGTGTGTGTCTAAGAGCTAATAACAGTGCCAAAAAATGATGCAAAGTACCTACATATAAAATGTTATTTGAATAGGAGATAAATTGGGAAAGAAAGAAAATACGTTTATTTGCGGTAAACATGACGCAAAGAAAGAACGAATATACGAAAAGAATAAGTAGGTCTCACCTGCGACCCTATGCTAGACAGAGCCCCAGCGCTGGTTTTCAACGACAGCCGACGATGACGTGATGACGTCAACCGGTGCAGCATTTTGTGAAATAACAAAAAAAAAACATTACTTAATCCTAAATGTAAATATAAATATACCTAATATTTAAAATGGCATCATTCCGTTACATCGGCGACTCACTCGCACCAAGCTTTTGCCGCTAATGAATGGAATAGAGCGGGATGAAGAATGGGCGGAACATACGTTAATTTAGGTATTTCCTTCGTAATAATAAAACTAATACACATATTGAAAATGTAAAATAATACGTTATCGAGAACATGTAGCTTTGTTGTTATTAAAAAACTGATGACTTTTCGTGAAGTATTACGTACAAAGAGTGTTTATGTTGTTTTTAGAGATTATTTTGGTTTTTTTTTTCAATGGAGGAAACTACAAGTCATAGTATTTCTAAAGTGTACGATTTATAAAGTGAATCCTTAAATGTCTGACATTTTATCATAGGTAACTTGAAGGTTAAATAATAACGATGCAGCAAGGGATCAAACGAACGCAATTATTTCGCAATTTCCTCGGTGCGCTATTAAAAGAAAGAAAGAAAAATTAATGTTTATTTAGACACAGTTCGTGAAACACAAAATAACAAAATATAAAGTGGAAATAATCTAAGTGCTGACACTGTTGTTGTTAAGAGATTATGCCTCACGGCTGCGCAAGAAAGGTTTATTTCAGCATTTTAATGCCAGACAAATGCTGTCTGACGCTGGTTTTCTAATGAACCTATAGGGACAAGTGACGGGGAGTACAAAACAGTTTCAACGGTCTAATATATAATATAAAAAAATACATAATATATACTTCTCAACGGTAACTTATTCGCATAGAGATTTTAGCAATCGCAAATCGAAGACTCTTGAAGCATATTTTCACTAATGTATGCATTATGCAACGCATTGTTTATTTTATTTTGTTTTTATGCATTAGATAGTAAACTGTATTATTATACATCATCAGAGAGTCCTCTGTTTTGCAATCGGGTGGGTCAGTCATTCAGCCCAATAAAGGGGTATCTTGTATGACAGCTCTAGACCACGTCCTGCCCTTTCTCGGACCACATTTTGGTAAAAGGTAACAACCATCTATAGAAACCCGTTGAACATGTTTTTCTTTTCCAGTTTGCCTATATCTTCGTGTTGGTGTGCGCCATAATTGCCCTGGCGGCAGGCGAGCCGCTGCTGGAGAGAGTGCAGCGCAGTCCTGTACCCATTCCAGACCCAGGACCAGTGCCTGGCCATCATCACGGCGGCCATCACTGGGGCCGCTAAGCATTTTTGGGATAACCCCCGATAAATATTCAATATTCACTTTTTGTTTTGCAATTAACTGATTTTGGTTTTGTGAATATTAAATAATGTTTGAAAATTAATTTCTGCTGTTTTATTGTTTCACATATTCTTCAAACTTAGTGGTAACATGTTTTCGATGGTAAATTTTTAATTTAGTCACATAACATCACGTCGTGTACGCACTCGCAGATAAAAGGGCAGGGGGTGACTCGCACACTCAATAATGGGCCTTCGAAAGCGGTCGACACCTAACACGAGGGCGTCACGACTGCCCGTAGTTCACTTGTTCGAAGAACGTTCTCTCGAGTGATTGTTTAACCGATGAAACTGATGGTCAAAAAAACGATTGACCGTTGAACATCAAACTTATTGTTGCGGTCCATAAAATGAATACTGTACATATATCTACTTAAATATTCATTACAAATACGGAACCCGTCACTGTGCGTGATCCGACACGCACGTATTGTTATAAATTATTATCTTCAGACGGTCATTTTTGCTCTCAACTATATTTTCGCCACCGTTCTTTCTTCAAAATAGAGCTCAAAGTTTCGAAGACCATTTTGCTCAACTTCTCATAGGTTCATGTTTCGCTCATAAATCCCAATGAATACAGTCAAGCGACGTTTGACAAGTAAACAAACTCTTGAGGATGACTCGTGGAGGGCGTGATATACTTAGGTACGTGTCGTTTGGATTGCAATATTTTTTATAGGTTAGGAACCCGCCTTACATTATAGCGAGCGAACTGCCCCTGCTTCGTACGGGTGCACGTGACGGTGTCAAAACATCGAGATTTCTGTGCTATTGAACAACCTTGCGGAATAAGTTCTCAAAATGTTAGTGAAAACATATCAAAATTAATTGTGTCGGTAGCTTTTTACAAGTAAAGGTCACACACACAGACACGAAAAGTGTTTTCTTTTATTACCTACTATTTCAAGATAAACATCTAATTGCTGCATCCAATATTATTAAACGAATAGAACAGCTTTATTATTTAATTGCAATTTTGTAAAAACGTGAGTTTCTCAAAGAAAGTTGCAAAATACAAAAAGGGGCACTCCGGGAGTGCCGACAGAAGTAAAAACTTGAACAATTTTACTTTGCAAGAAATACTTTTAATGAGGTGTCGGTAACAGTAACGGTAACAGTGTCGCGAGTTCAATTGTTTTTTCTATCTCAAAAATGCCCAACGCGCCTAATGAAGTATTCCGAAGTAGTAAGTATTACAAAAGTTGCCAACTACATTCTGCTTATTTTGTTAGTAAACAAATAAAATTTGTTTTTGATGCAGAAATCGACCTGCAACTATGTCCGTCCATGACACATAGAACTGCTCAGCAACCAACTGTGCCGTCGTAGTTATTAAAATTGTAGATATCGGTAGATCGAATTGTTAACATTTCTCAGCTTCAATTCAAATATTGGCTCGATGACAAGCCAAGTTTTGATCCCTCTATTTCTAATTTGTTCTTTCAAGTAACAAGCAGTGGGGTAATTGCAAACATTTTACACAAGGCGTGGAAACACCGAGAGGGAGTGTGTAGTGACCTTATTAGTAATGTTCTTCAGAAAGGTCAGGTGCGCTGCGTAGTACTCACAACCAGCGTGCGTGTATGACCCAATGAACGTAAACGAGGCAAAAGGAGTATGTAAGGATCGTAGCAGGTGGAGTTCTGTAGTTTCCCTACCCCCAAGGGAAGAAAGCGGGCGTCGGCTTCAATTGATGAGGCAGGATATGTGTCGGGAGCGAAGCAGCCGCGTTGATGAACTCAGAAATATAAATAAATTCTTGCAATGGGGAGGCTAATTACAGATGATGGCACCCTCGCTGCTTAGGTATGGTATGATGTGATAGGTATGTATCGCTGGTAGATATTTCTGTCTGCTACATAAATGTTTTCAAGGATAGGTAATCATAAGTATTAGGTACCTTACCAGTAAAACAGTATAATAAAGTAACAGTATTATGTCTCGGCAGTCCTCATCAATTGAAGACCATGAGTTTGGACAAACCTGTCATGTATTATTTGTGAGTTTTGATTTCATAAATTAAGTAGGTGTAATAAACTTGTTAAGTAGGTATAATGTGACAATAAAAAATAAAATCATTTAATTCAGGCAAAACACATATTACATAAAATAAAATTTCACTGCAACAGAATAAATTACAATAGACTAAATTAAAATAGAATCGAATACAATATGAAGTACTTATTGGCTGTCTCGCTACGAGTGGCAGGTACAATCACAGAACAAGTTTTGTTATGGCATTTCGCAGGTGCACCTTAGGTACAAGGAGATTTGGGGTCAGTCAGGGCAATAAACTTCGACTACACGCTATCCGGACTTAGGATATCACTGCGGGGAGTTCCGGAAGGGAAGAAACCGGCTGGATCAGGTGACAGTGATTAATGGACAACAAATACGATAGGTATCAGTTTCTTTATGTACATTTAATAATAAGCAAAGGTCGTAACAATAAAATACACTGGAGTTTCGGTCAGATTTTATTCTGAATTGCAAATTAATCTAATCTATAGCTACAATAAAAAATAAATACTGGGTTTTTCGTCTGGGTCCTGTTGTGATGTTGTTTGTCGTAGCCTGTTTGTCTGGAAATAGGTAGGTATTTACACATCATTATATTAAATAAAACAAATAAAGACGAATTAAAGGCATTAGCTACCTTATTAGTGATGTTCTTCAGAAAGGTCAGATGCATAGTACCTACTCGTAACCGGTGTGCGTGTATGACCAGATGTAGATAGATCTGAACGTAAACGAGGCAAAAGGAGTACCTATGTAAGGATCGTAGCAGGTGGCATTCTGTAGTTTCTGCCTACCCCCATGGTAAAAAGGCGTGCGTTTATGTATGTAACGTTGCCAGATTTTAAAATTGATAATTTCAAGAAGTGTTCGACCATTTCATTTATTTTAAACGTCAAAGTCCTCATTAATGCAGGGTATCCAAGACTTTCAGTGTAGTAGAAATTGCCAAGTAACTGCGACCAACTTGGAAGCAGCGCTCGCCGGCCGCTGCAGTAAAACTAATTTTAAGTATTATGTTGCATTGATTTCAAGCCGCTTGTCCAACAACCGCCAACCACGCGTGAACCGAGCGAGCGAAGCAAGCGGTGCCGCGGCAGCGGTCGGCGAACGCTACTTCCAAGCTGGTTGCTTTCCATAATATTATATTTGGAAGTCCAACAAAAGTCCATCAACTTTTTTTGCGTGGCTTTGTTTTGTTTATTTTTTGTTGTATGCCGCCGCCATGATGCACAACAAAAACAAAGTGAAATGACGGCCTCTACCGGTGGAAAATCTAACAATTTTATGACATGATCACTAAATGTTTAGCCACATCATGAAGTAGTCGTACGTTTAACTTTTCATATCTTCAAACATTGAGTATTCACTATTCAATGATCTGGCCAAACTACATCATGATGTAACCAGCGGTCGATGTTATATTTCATGAAATACTTACAACCATTTCATGGAATGATCGAACACTTCATGAAATGATCAATTCTAATTCAATGCATATATAAAATTTCGTATCTGTACTGTTGTCATTTAAGGAGTTTCTTCGTCTCGAGCCAATTCTGGGTGCAGCAGTCAGGTCATGGTAGACTTTAGAACGGACTATCAACATTAAATGCGTATATAAAACTTCGTGTCTGTACCGTTGACCTTTGAAAAGCTACTTGATGTGGAGCTAACCCTGAGTGCAGCAGCCAGGTCATGATAAACATTACAATAGACTATCTTAAATAAATGCGTGTATTAAATTCTGTGTCTGTATTGTCGACCGTTGAGTAGTTACCTCTTCCGGAACCAACCCTGGATGTAGCAGCCAGATCATGGTGAACTTTAGAACTGGCTATCATAAAATAATGCGTTTAGAAATGTTGTGTCTCTGCTGTTGACCGCTGAGGAGTTCCCTCTTGCGGAACGAACCCTGGATGCAGCAGCCAGATTGATGAACTTTAAAACGAGCTATCATAATAGTATGCGTTAATAACATTTTGTGTTTCTGCTGTTGACCGCTGAGGAGTTTCCTTTTCTGGAGCCAATCCTGGCTGCTGTAGCCAGGTCATAGTAGACTTTAGAACGAACTGTCATAATTAAATGCGTATATTAAATTTCGTGTCTGTTCCGTAGACTGTTGTGTAGTTCCTTCGACTGGAGTAACTGAACCAATAAGTAAAATTTCAACTACGTAAGATAAGAGGAATTGGTTTTAATTCACCTTGCAAGATTTATTAACCAACTAACAAGGCAAGTTAAAAAAAAGATTGTAAAAAGACCTATTTTAAACCAAATGACATGATTGCGATTATAGCTGTAACAAATGTAATTAAAAAGATATAGAATATTGTAAGTATATAATTTCAAATAATGAAAAGATTATGTCAAGGAAGTATGAAAAAAGTAAAACAAAATAATCATCGTAATTTGGGAGCAGTTAATAGACATTTACATAGTTATGCCGTTAATTAGGTACCAGGGAAGCCACATGTGCAGAAGGAATTATTGTCAAACTTTCTTGTCTTCAACGTAGTGTTTAATCTTATAATATGCGTTTTTGATAAGGACACACGTTTCATGTGGGTTTTGAACTTTCCATTGCTAAGTTCTGTAACCGACTTTGGCAACTTGTTATAAAAGCGGATACTCTTTAGGTATATGAAATTACTTAGTTTCAATTAATCTAAATTTGAGTATCACAATTTCATGTTTACTATGTGTATTTTATATTCTGGAAATCGCTTCTTATTTTGAAAAGTCCTAAGTTTTTGCGAACATACAAAATAATTTGTAAGATGTAAACAGGGAGCTAGTATATCAGTTTCTTCGAATTTATGCTATAATATTACATATCTATATTATTTTGATTGTGTCGTAAGTACCTAATTATGGACTGGAGCAAGGAAAAAAATTTGGATCTCATTGTTAATTATGAAGCAGAACTAGTGCTATGGAACCCGCAAGAGACGCATGGCCGAGAACAGGCATAAAACCATACGGTGGTGTGGCACTATTGTGGAGAAAGTCTATGTTTACATCCGTTAAGGTTATACCTTGTACTAATGATCGCATCGTGTCTATTAAAGCGACTTGCGCTGACCGTACTTTATTATTATATAGTTTGTATATGCAGACGGACTTGTTGGACAATTTAAAACTCTTTTGTGAATGTTTAGGTGAAATAGCTGCTATTGTTGAAAGCGCAAATGCAGATTATGTATATATCTTGGGCGATTACAATGCTCACCCTGGTGAATGATTTAACAAAGAGTTAGTGAGTTTTTGTGAGGAACAAAATTGGTTTTATGCTGACTACAAATACTTGGGTATGTATTCTGACACTTACACCTTCAGACGGTGGCTTGACCATTGCCTGGTATCTGACGCGGCGTGGAGGTCACTTAAAAAGTTTGAAGTTGACCATGACATCTACTGGTCAGACCACTATCCACTTGTTTGTCAAGTTGACTTGGGAATGGTGAAACCAACGGATGCATCAGTACAACAAGTGAATAAGAATATTGATAAAGCTGTATGGGGTGAAAATAATGTTTCACAAATAGATCATTATTATAGATTACGTATGGAGAAGCTTAGGGATAAAGACTTTCCCTCTGATTTAGGTAACTGCTGTGATAATTTTTGTCTAGATGAAAAACATAATAATGATTGATAAACTGTATAGTGTTATAGTGATTTCCCTTCGGGAAGCAGCAGAGGGTAATTCTGGCCTAGTGGGAGATGGTAGGAGAAGGCGTCCGGTGATCGGATGGAATAGGTACGTCAAAGACGCTCACGGAAACGCCTGGAAAGTTTTTATGAACTGGGTGTGGCAAAATAAACCTCGCACCGGGTTGCTATTTGAGGAAATGAATGAGACGCGAAAGGTCGTAAGCATTTTCCGAATTGCTGGAAATTAACTAAAAGGTTGAACCCAAAACCCGGTGAGCGTTGATGGCGTTACTGAACCTGGTGAGATTGCTGATAAGTTTAGGAGGCATTTTGCAGTAACTTCACGGCAAGTGGAGGAGCAGAATCTCGTTGCTGGGGGCATCATGTCTGGAGAGCCAATAAGCAGAGGCAAATCTGCAGGATATGATGGCCTAAACATTGAGCACTTTCAGTATGCTGGTCTGCACCTCGAAAAATTTTGAGTACTTCTACGACTAAGGTTATCGCTATCTAGGGTAACCAAGAGGAAGAAAAATGTATTTAGTTACCGATTTTTTAGTACGGTTTATCTTAAAATGACCTTGATTACGAGAAAGAAACAGAATACCACAATGTCGAAAAATTTTCGTCATTAGAAAATACTTTAAACTTTACCAGGGATATCGTGGCACTAAAACTTAGAGCTGCTAAATTTTATGTGTCGTTATTTGGGCTTGAAATGATTTCAATTAATGACCAAATATGACACATGAAGTACTTAATTCTTTTTTTTTTTTTTTTACGTAACACATGTATGGAGCAGATATGAAAAATCAGAATATCTCTGGCACGGCTAAATTTTCCGTTATATCCTTACAGTGGGATAAAGAACTAATTATTTATGACTTTTGACATACTTCAATTTACTAGAAAAACTACACTTTTCATTTTAAATCGTTTTTTTTTTCTATCTTATCATTTACAATAATAATAATAAACACAACAGAAATACATTTTTTTAAATGAATAAATGGTTACTGAACATGGACTTTTTATGCTCGAACATAAATAAAAATTTGGCTACAACAATAATTTGAAAATATACTTAATTATACTAAGCCCTCTGGGTCATTGAAAATTCAGGCTTCTAGCTTTATCCACAACGAAGTTACAAGGGGTTGAAAATGTCCTGAATCGCTTCGAATAAAGATGGTACGGCTGTGCCTTTATGTTTGTATTGCTCGACTTAACGGGGGTACTATCGTGCTCCCTGATTTTTCGAAAGATTCGCTGGCGAGCGCTATTAGGGCGTAGCCCCTCGCCCGCGGAGGCGATATAGTGGGGTTTAGGTCGCACTTGTGTATTTTTATAGTTGCATTGAATATGTTCCGTAGGAGCGCTGCGACGCTTATAGTGGCGTCGCGTCGCTCTCTTCACGACACCCCGGCGGTCCATTCCTGCCGAGTGAGACCCCAAGTTTCCTGGGGGAGGCCCAACAAAGGCGACCAGCGGCGAGGGTGCTAACTCTGCGCACCTACGCGGAGATATGTAGCTCCCCCACGTCCCGCTCACAGATCTAGCCGTTTACGGATTGGGAGGGACTGTCGCGTGTGTGTGAGCAGCTAGTGTTGTTGTGTAATGCTGCTCAGTGTCTATGTGTGACGCATGGCACGCCCGCGCTGCGTCGAAACATGATTATATGGATGCATGTATAGTTAAGGTTGTCTGTGGCTAGTTACGCGGTATGCCTATATTAACCTAGAACACACCGCGCAAAAGATGTGTGTGTACATCTGTGGAGTCATTTTAATCGAGCAAGCCGCGTGTAACCTGAGTTTAGCTTAGCGAGGCGTCAATCTGGGAGCGATGGGATCGTCGTCCGCAATCAAGTCGCGGGGCAGGGTATGCCAGGGCTCAATCTGTTTGACGTGGGGCCATTAAGATGCGTCGGCACGCGTGAACATTCCCTTCGCGAGGCGCCGCACGTACTCGTCAAGGCTCTGGATCCCGAGAACCCTCTGGATGACGTCGTTCCTCACGTAGCGAGAGGCAGCAACAATGGACGACATTTGCTCAACGCCATCTATCGAATAGGGTGGTCAACTCGAAGATCGTTCTGCACACAATAAACTTTTTAAGTCAAACTAAAACTCAGTTTGATTTAAAAAATGTTGTAATAATATAAACTTATAAATAATTATCTAACATTGCATTCTTTATCACTCAGGACACCACATCAATGATTAATATCTTGCATTATCACGACTTTTTATTTGAAATTCTTTTAGCGCCACAAATCAACCACTAATGGAAATCGATTTTTATAACATTATAATTTATTTTTATATATTTATATATCTCGGGACCTTAGGGTCCCGGTCTTTTGGAAGGCGTACGAGGGGCTGAAGCCAACTCGCAGAGGCCCCTTAGACAATTTTATATGGAATGAGGCACCAACCGACGATTATCCCTGTATGGACTATGCAAGTGCACCCAAGGACAACCCCCGGTTGGTGCAGGACTATTGTAGAACATGAAACATATGCAATGGGTTTGGATGGCTATAGTGGATTTGTTTCCTTGAACTATGGGATAACTATGTCCCCTGCCTGACCAATGTTATATACTATACAAGGATTAAAAGGCAGGGGGTGACTTGCACACTGAATAATGGGCCCCCGAAAAACTGTCGCTAGCACACAGTGACGTAGCAACTAGGGGGCAACATGTCTTGAGGTGCTTGAGGAGTAGAGAGGTATTCCACGGCTTTCAGAACAATCCCAGAGCCCGGAAGATGGTCAACATCCCTACGAGCACTTACTGGAATACTTCCTTCCTCCGAGCACATTTGCTCTTGCGAATCTCCACTCAAGCCAGCCAATTAAGGCAAGAATGAGTTGGGAGCTCCGCTCCTCGTCAGTATTCACTCCAGCCGGCCAATAAAGGCAAGCCAGAGGTGAGGAACAAGACTTCTCCCGGGAGATAGGGTCCGTGGGGTCGCTACTGCCCAACAGCTCGCCACATGCTGCCCTGCGGGTTTTTGTATCTCTCTTGGTCTGGCTCCTCATCCTAGACCCGTTCCGGCAAAGTAAACTCTACCGGCACAGACCTAGAGTTCGGAGCGCACAAGCCCCACCACGACGTCAACGTAGAGATACGGCGGTGGGGACACATTATAATTACTATTATAACTTTCTGAAATACACAAACAGTAAAGAAGTGTTAGTATTAACATATGTAATAATTATTTATGATTATCACTCGTTAGTACCATTTGGCGTTAATGTCGTTACGTGTATGTACATTAGGTACGTAATAAAAAGTTCTTCTTGAACACTTTTAATTTATATATCTTTAGATAGATTGAAGCGATTGTGATGAAACAAAAATGAAATTTAACTCCTAGTTACACACAATATTTGAGTATTTTAACGTGATACCGCAACAAACAAATCTCTCAGATACAAACAGACAAACAGACAAAAATTCTAAAAATAGTAGAAATAGCATTTGTTGGTTATTCTTTAGCACCCCAACTATTTTTTTTTAAATTATTTCCAATGGACAGAAACGCCTTGTCTACAGATTTATTATAGATAAAAATGTATCAGCGCCACCTATGGACATCTGGATTAGCAGAAGCATCGGAGTGGGTTGGCTACGCGTCTTTTAGAGAACTGTCTGCATTTATGTTATATATTTATTCGTTTGAAAAACTGATCGTATGTACCTATACAATTATTATTCAACCAAATATATTTTTTGTCACTAGGTTAAATGACTATCTAACTATACAAACAAATACAAAAAAAGGTCAGTTAAGGTCACGCTTTCCGGTCATTATTCCGTACAAACATAGTTTGGTGATTACTCGTGTGTTTGACGGTGTACGTTCAAAACTAAAAATTATACCAATTTGCCTTGTCATTATCTAGCCCTGTATGGAAGCAGAATAAGTATTGGTTTGAAAGTTATGAGCTTCAAAACTTCCATATTTCAACACTAATTTTAACTTATCTTTGAGCGTAAATGAATAACTTAAGGAGAAACTTAGGTAATTTATTCAAAAATTCAAATAATTTTATTTTGAGTAGCCAGATATATCCAGCAGTTTTTCCATAAAATCTAAACGCCCAAAAGTCTGTTCATGAAATATTACGCGCAACTTTTTTCCGCCCGAACGGCCAGCTGGTTCTTAAGCGTCTAAATTCTTCACATAGCTGTCGTCCGTAAACGTCCCCAAAAGATGTAGCATTACCACGTTGAATGGCAATGCTAATTCCTAACCTTTTACTAAATAAGGATATTTGTTATGTTTACAAAAAAATACCTATCACCTTTTTTTTTCTTTTTTCTTAGGTTTCACCTTCATCGTCCACTGGCGGACTACGCCGAGGGCGGGCAACAGGGCCGGTCCGCATCAGGCCCCCGATCCAAGGGGTCCCAAATCTTGCTTGTATCTTACATACTCTTTCTGCATACATTGACAAAGTAAATCAATTTATGTATGAATGTGCAAAAGAAACCCTAACCTTTTCAAGGCAGATTCATGGGGTGCAAAAATATTCGAGCTCGCCTCGTTCGTTCTTGCACGTCCGTGAAAAGCATAAGTAACATTATGAAGTTGTAAAACTGCTCCCTGAAAAAAAAATCATACCAGCTGAGACATCCATGGTGTAGATAGAGTACCTATAATAATTATACGCACGTTATACTTGTTTATTTTAGCATTATATTTCTTTTGCAAAATTATGTTAAAAATACCTACATAAAGACCGGCGTAATTTTGTTTTGCGGCCCGGGCCCCCGACAGGCTTAGTCCGCCACAGTCCTCGTCCACAAAAAAAAGAAAATTTTTTGAGTATATAAAGCTGCAGAAATCAATACATTTATCAGAGTGCTTTGAAAACTGCAACAATGAAAATCGTAAGTAATCTTTCTTGATTGAATTTATAAGACGATTGTTTTAGTACCTATTTCTTTACTTTTTTCTTATTCTTCAATAGTTTTTTTTTATTTGTCCTCCATTGACTTTTTAAGGTCCATGTAGACCTAATAAGATGGTGAAAAGTGTTAAAAGTATATAAATGGGCCCTAATAAGTTTTAAGAGTACCGGCCCAAAATTGAAAAACGGTTTTTTTATGGATCTCTTCCGTCGCCCCACCTGTCTGTCACATGGGTTTTTTTATTTAGCTCTGTGTGTGTCTAAGAGCTAGTAACAGTGCCAAAAATGATGCAAAGTACATAATTATAAAATGTTATTTGAATAGGAGATAAATTGGGAAAGAAAGAAAATACGTTTATTTGCGGTAAACATGACGCAAAGAAAGAACGAATACCTATACGAAAAGAATAAGTTGGGGAAAATATGCGTCAAATCCACGCAAAACGGCCATCGCCATATGGCTGCACCAGCGACCTTATGCTAGACAGAGCCCCAGCGCTGGTTTTTAACGACAGCCGACGATGACGTGATGACGTCAACCGGTGCAGCATTTTGTGAAATAACAATAACAAAAAAAACATTACTTAATCCTAAATGTAAATATAAATATACCTAATATTTAAAATGGCATCATTCCGTTACATCGGCGACTCACGCGCGCCAAGCTTTTGCCGCTAATGAATGGAATAGAGCGGGATGAAGAATGGGCGGAACATACGTTAATTTAGGTATTTCCTTCGTAATAATAAAACTAATACACATATTGAAAATGTAAAATAATACGTTATCGAGAACATGTAGCTTTGTTGTTATTAAAAAACTGATGACTTTCCGTGAAGTATTACGTACAAAGAGGGTTTATGTTGTTTTTAGAGATTATTTTGGTTTTTTTTTTCAATGGAGGAAACTACAAGTAATAGTATTTCTAAAGTGTACGATTTATAAAGTGAATCCTTAAATGTCTGACATTTTATCATAGGTAACTTGAAGGTTAAATAATAACGATGCAGCAAGGGATCAAACGAACGCAATTATTTCGCAATTTCCTCGGTGCGCTATTAAAAGAAAGAAAGAAAAATTAATGTTTATTTAGACACAGTTCGTGAAACACAAAATAACAAAATATAAAGTGGAAATAATCTAAGTGCTGACACTGTTGTTGTTAAGAGATTATGCCTCACGGCTGCGCAAGAAAGGTTCATTTCAGCATTTTAATGCCAGACAAATGCTGTCTGACGCTGGTTTTCTAATGAACCTATAGGGACAAGTGACGGGGAGTACAAAACAGTTTCAACGGTCTAATATATAATATAATAAATACATAATTTGTATACTTCTTAAAAGTAACTTATTCTCATAGGGATTTTAGTAATCGCAAATGGAAAACTCTTGAAGCATATTTTCACTAATGTATGCATTATGCAACGCATTGTTTTATTTATTTTGTTTTTATGCATTAGATAGTAAACTGTATTATTATACATCATCAGAGAGTCCTCTGTTTTGCAATCGGGTGGGTCATTCATTCAGCCCAATAAAGGGGTATCTTGTATGACAGCTCTAGACCACGTCCTGCCCTTTCTCGGACCACATTTTGGTAAAATATAGCAATACTTACTCTAATTTTAGTTCAGTACGTACCTGACCAAAGACAACGGACAACCATCTATAGAAACCCGTTGAACATGTTTTTCTTTTCCAGTTTGCCTATATCTTCGTGTTGGTGTGCGCCATAATTGCCCTGGCGGCAGGCGAGCCGCTGCTGGAGAGAGTGCAGCGCAGTCCAGTACCCATTCCAGACCCAGGACCAGTGCCTGGCCATCATCACGGCGGCCATCACTGGGGCCGCTAAGCATTTTTGGGATAACCCCCGATAAATATTCAATATTCACTTTTTGTTTTGCAATTAACTGATTTTGGTTTTGTGAATATTAAATAATGTTTGAAAATTAATTTCTGCTGTTTTATTGTTTCACATATTCCTCATAGTTGAAATTTGTTTAGTCATGCTATAATAACATTTTAAATTAGTCACATAACATCACGTCGTGTACGTACTCACGGATAAAGGGGCAGGGGGTGACTCGCACACTCAATAATGGGCCTTCGAAAGCGGTCGACTCCTAACACGAGGGCGTCAAGTTTGCCCGAAGTTCACTTGTCCGAAGAACGTTCTCCCGAGTGATTGTTCAGCCAATGAAACTGATGGTCAAAAGACGATTGACCGTTAAACGCCGAAAGAACGATTGGCCAAAACGTAGTATTTATCTGTGACATCAACTTATTTTTGCGGTCCATAAAATGAATACTTTTCATACGTAAATATTAACCCGTCACTGTGCATGATCCGACATGCATTTGGCCAGTTTTTTGTTATAAATCTTTTAGTTGGTCATTTTTCGTCTCAACAATTTTTTCGCCACTGTTCCCAACTGGCAAAAACATGTGCTATAATAGTCGAGATCAAGTTTCTGTTTCAGCTCATAATTCAATAATGTAGATGTAATAAGTCGTATAAAAAGGGAGTAAACGTTTACTCAACGCGATCTGGGCGCAAATTATTCAGCTAATAGTGCAATAAAAGTCGTGTTAGTGTTGAATAAAGAACATCATTGTGGAATAAATATCGAGCTAAAGCAAAATTGGACCAAAAGAGTAGCAATAGCAATATTGCTGCCTTTCAATGACCATTGATGGAGTTAAAGCTGTTTTGTTACTATTAATCAACAAAATCATGGAGTAAATGTTGCTGATTTATTGCTATTAGTCGTTATTTTTGTCAGTTAAAAGCAAATAATTTGCTGTTATTCCACAATTTCGTTCTGTATCAGTTATTTCGTCACTACTATTCAAATATTAGTATAATAGTTTTCGAATGTCAAAGTTACATAAGACAGTTCCCCAAAACGCCCGCCCTTCACCACTTCCTAGTGCTTTAGCTGGGAAGAAGAAGGGGCGGAACAAACTCCCCAGCAGCACAGCTGTCTGCTCAGTTAGAAAAAAATGTTTCTATACAATTTTATTTCAAAATAATTTACATTACGCAACACAAAAATTATTTAAATTATAAATTGTAAGCCATATGTCAGCTAGCACACGCCAATATACCAACCAAAAACACCGAGAACTATACTCAAGCAGAAATATAAACTAAACATAAACAGAACTTAATATCTAAATAAAAGGCATAAAGGGCGTGCCCGCTTACATATAGCTATATATAAATGATAAACTAGGACCATCGACGTAAAAAAAAGTTAATTACTAGTAGATAACAATAACAAAACCATGATCAGCAAGACCACCATAGTCACCACAGCACCCGTTCACGAGCATAAAGCAAAGATCAACCATTACCCCCCTCGCCATATTTGAGGGAAGGAGGCAACCCGACCCCTGACGCTACCGCAAGCAGTGACATCTAAGGGAGCATGACGACGAAATTGCTGCCGGTTGCTCAGACAAAAAATAATATGATCAATTGTCGAAGTCGCTAGCTAACCACATATTGCAATACAACTCATAAAAAAACATTGTAATGAGTATCTAGATTATGTCAACAATAAATTAAAATTAAAACAAATTGATTTGTGAAGTCAAATAAAATAAACAATTTTGTAAACTAATATAACCTGTCAGTAGGTAAGCTTATTCTGGAGAAGAAACATAAACTTGAACCAATTACAGCGAACAACTAACTATTCTTATCATTTAAGTAGTCGTTGATACAATAGTATGCCTATGAACAAAGGTTGGTTTTTACTTTAGTTTTAAACACATTAAAAGGCAAATCTAGCAAAGAAGAGGGTAGCTTGTAATAAAAGGTTATACGAAGCCCAACAAATCAGTTACGAACCTTATGAAGCCGGTGAATCCCTTTCACCGGCTTCATAAGGTATAGTTTGTCCTTATATAGTAGGCCCATAGGTTGTCCTTATTTCTAGTGTTAACATTGCACTGTTTTTTGTGTATAAATATATAGTTAATTGATTCAGGCGTGACCTTGCGGAAATCCATTATAAAATGATGATGTGGATATATTTAGTAACCTGTTCCGCTTAGCTATTTCTAAAGAGTCTTGAAAAGACCCTGGTGTGTTGCCACACCAAGCACCGAGCGCAGACTGCGCTGTTCAGTCTGCGCTCGGTGCTTGGTGTGGCAACACGCCGTGTTCGAGTTCGCGACAAGCTAATCGTCATCCTGAGGATGCCTCGTTGAGAGGTGAAACACGTGTCGATTTCTTTCAGGGTCTTTTCAAGACTCTTTAGAAATTGTTAAGCGGAATAGGTTATATCCACATCATCATTTTATAAATATATATTTGGAGATTAAACGAACTCACCTGAACAATTTATACGAGTTGCTTCGTCCAAAGAGATTAGATAACATTGTAGTAATAAGTCTAAGTCTCTAAGATATCACCTTTCACCCACAAAGTTAAAGCTTTTTTTTGTGTGTGGGTAGGTACTTCCTCTTCCTTCTCGTTTATATGCCTGTAGTATCATTAATTCATCATACCTATAATTCATTTAGTTGAAAGCCTGGAACCTTTTAATATTTCATTTAAAATATTGGGAGTTATAAGGTTGGGAGGAAACTAATCTCTTCGGACGAAGCAACTCTTAGATAGAAGTTCACTTCAGGTTAGGTTAGCGTTTAATCTCCAATATTATACATCGTTGCTTCGTCTTTCGAGATAAGATAACATTGTAGATTTTGAAATATTAAAACACTCGTATTTAACGATTAAACGTATAATGAAAAAACAATATTTAAAAGTATTGTTTTCTAAAACTAAAATGTAGTTTCTCATTAATTAGGGGTAACTTATAAGTAATCAAATTTTAATAACATTCTAAAATAATGCATCAATCAGAGTTTAGGACTGATAAAGCAAATTGATCACATTGTCCATATTGAATATCTCTATGATAATATATGGCAAAGACATTGGAGGTACCACTCCACCCAACGGTGTTTCGTATCGTGTCAATATTGACACCAGCTCTATGAGCGGCTGAGGTGGCTGCGTGTCTGGTGGAGTGAGCAGAAAATATTGAGGTGTCAATTCCGCTAATTGATAGAATACCTTTTATCCACTGGCTGATGGTATTGACAAGATTGAGCTGAACCTGGGCGAGATGTTTTTATAAAATCGTTTATCTTGTTATCTCTTATTAATATATGCTGACTATGCACAGTAATATTTTTTGTGTTATTTCTCCAATCGTCTGCACTCTGTGTGGAGTTATTAGCATGAGCACAGTTACGGTCTTTTTGGTCAATAATCCTGAACTTAAATTACTGTATGGATACCATTTCGATAACGAAACTAATACTATTGAGGGGTCCTAAGTGATATTATATTTGGGTGCTGGGGGACGAAGTCTGTAAAAACCTTTAAGTAACCTAGTGACACGGTCGTCAGACCCTATGTTCTATGTTCTATGTTATGGGGTTTGGTTTCCGCACTTAGTCCGTCAGGTGGACCATTGTACGTGGGCCATGGCGGCCGCTTGGAGGGGTTATTCCAACCAGACCACCTCCCTCCAGAAGTTAATCAAAGCTCCTGGTCTGTTCAGAACATCTGTGAAAGATCTGGGTGCCCCGAGGGTTTCTTTTCTAATCTGGGTGACGCCTGTGCATTCAAAGAGCACGTGCGCAACGGTTTCCTCAGCCTCCATGCACGCCCTGCACAGAGGACTGTCCGTTATGCCTATCGTGTGAAAGTGTTTGTTTAGCGAGCAGTGTCCTGTGATGGTCCCCGTTACCAGGCGCAGGTCGTTCCTGTCCAGGCGTAAAAGACTCCTGGTTAACCTGCTATCCAGGGATGGCATAGCTACCTTGGACTGCCTGCAGCCTGGTGCCGAGGTCCACCAGTACTCCGCTTGTGTGAGGGTGAACTCTTGTAGCCACTTGCGTATTTGGTTGAAAGGGATTGGTACGATAGGTTCGGGTCCACAGACTGCCGTGCTAGATCCTCTTCTAGCAAGTTCGTCAGCTGCGTCGTTACCTAGCGATCCGCTGTGTCCCTTTGTCCATTGCAGTGTCACCGTGTTGCGACTAGACACCGTTACCTGTTCTAGTGCATTGTGACATTCTAGTGTCAACTTCGAGGTAATATATTTTTTCTTCAGCGATTGGAGAACTGAGGCGCTGTCGGAGAATACGTGTATGTGAGTGTCCGTAACTCTCCTGGCCTCTATGGCGTGGACCGCTTGTATGATGCCCACACATTCCGCCTGGTAGACGGTGTTGAACATTCCTAGTGGTCTGGATATCTTTATGTTGAGATCGTGCGAGAAGACTCCGACTCCGGTACCAGAGTCGGTCTTCGATCCATCAGTGTAAACCCTCAGCTCTTTCGGGCATGAGTAGTCGCACTGTTCTTCTGTAAGTATTATGTTGTAGTGCCTTTGAAAGTGGTGTGATTTCGGTGCTTTGTCGCAGGGTGATGCCATCATTGACCGACGCTTTATTGCATCTTCCTTTATGCGTGTGTGCTTAATTCTGGAGTCTTTGCTTAGAGTTCCTGATAAATGTAGTCTAAAGGCGGCCAGGGCCGCCTCCTCCCGCACAATGAGGTGCAGAGGCGGCAGTCCAAGCATTGCCTGTAAGGCGGCAGTGGGTGTAGTTCTCATACTGCTAGTAATTGCGACACAAGCGAATCGCTGCAGTTTTTCGAGATCTTTTTGGGCTGTGCTCAGGTCTGTCCTGGGCCACCAGACCAGTGAGCGGTCAGTGATAAGCGGTCGAATGACTGTAGTATATAACCAATGGGTGACCTTGGGGCTAATCCCCCAATTCCTGCCGAGTAGTCGTTTACACTGCCACAGGGATATGCTGGCTTTCGTAGTGAAATATATAGTTCGTGTGTTTTGCCCAGTTCATTTGTTTGTCCAAAAAGATGCCCAGGTATTTGGTTTCAGTTGAGAGGCTCAGGGTTGTTCCAAAGAATCGTGGTAACTGTAGTGTCATCAGTTTCCTCTTTTTTGTGAAGAGAATCAGTTCGGTTTTTGTAGGGTTCACTGAGAGTTGGTGCTTGTTGTACCATTCCTCTACTATTTTCAGGGCTTGACGCATGAGATTGCATAGCGTGTTTTCGTGGGTCCCGTTTATTATAATGGTTATGTCATCGGCGTAGCCTACGGTGAAACAACCTTTGTCATTGAGTGTTTGGATGAGGCTGTCTACTACCAGGTTCCAGAGCAGCGGTGAGAGGACACCCCCTTTGTGGGCAGCCCTTCGCAACAATGGCCCTCGTAGTGTCGTTTACTGTCACTTGTACAGCTCTCAATTTGAGCATGTTGGTGATCCAGCCACTCAGGGTCGAGTCCATGCCGTGTTGGTCAAGGGCCATATTTATACTTTTGAACATGGTTTTGTCAAAGGCGCCCTCGATGTCAATGAAGGCGGCCAGTGCTGAGCATTTGTGGTCCACTGCGCATTCAATTTTACCAACCACGCTGTGCAGCGCTGATTCAGTTGATTTGCCTGCGGAGTACGCATGCTGTTTTTTGTGAAGTGGTATTACCCGGAGAGGTCCATCTCGGATGTGCCGGTCACAGAGTCTCTCGAGGGTTTTCAGTAGAAAAGATGTAAGGCTTATAGGTCTGTAAGCTTTGGGTTGTGTGTAATCGGTTTTTCCAGGTTTGGGTATGAAAATGACTTTCACCTCGCGCCATGCGAGAGGTGTGTATCTAAGTGCTATGCAGGCTCGATAGATCACCACCAGCCATGGTGTCAAATAATCTACCCCCCACTGCAGCAGGGCTGGGAAGATGCCATCCAGTCCAACCGACTTGTATGGCTGAAAGGTATTGATAGCCCACTTTACTCGCTCTTCTGTCACTATAATGTGGGCTCTTGACCAGTCTAGGTTCATTGGGGTCCATTCTGATTCAGCCTCCCACGTCCTGTCTTCCAGGATTCTACAGTCTGGGAAGTGTGTTTCGAGAAGGACCTTGCTGGTTTCATTGTCAGTTAGTGTGTATGAGTTATCGGGTTTTTAAAGCGCGCCGAGTTCGATCCTGATCGGTTGATAGGATCTTCCTTACCCTAGCGGCTTCATTATTTGTCTCGATGGATTCACAGAATTTACGCCATGCTGTCCTCCTGGCGGTTCTGATTTGTTTTTTGTATATATATTGGGTTTTTTTGTATAACTCCCAGTCGTCCGGGAGTCTAGTGTTTTTGGCTCTGTAAATTGTTTACGTAGCGCATCTCTAAGTTTACTAAGTTCAGCGTCCCACCATGGGCTTCTCTCGTTCTTGATTTGTGGTGCTCTTAGTTAACAGCATGCGTGGTATGCTTCAGTTAGGTAATCTGATAGTTTTGTTACTGTATATTCTAATTGTGCTTGGTCTCTTATGGTTACTTGTGTTAGGTGTCTATCTAATAGGGAGGCCAGTAGGCGTTTGTACCCGGGAACATTGGTGCGCCTCGGGTTTCGCCTCGATTCTGGTTTTCTAGTTTTAGTAGTTAGTGTAAAGCGGATCCTTCTGTGATCTGAGCAGGAAGGCTCGTCCGATACATGCCAGTTTGTAATAAGATTTGTCGCTTTTTCTGTAGCAAGTGTTAGATCTATAATTGTTTGTCCTCGGGCTGTGACCCAAGTGGGTTCTGAGCCGCGGTTTACAATATTTAGGTTAGTAGAAAATAAAAAGGTGGATAGAACCTCTCCTCTGGAGTTCGGTGCATCGCTGCCCCAGAGCGGGTGGTGTGCGTTCGAGTCGGTGCCGATGATCAGGTCTAGTTCGGCGCGTTCACAGTGCTGTACCAGGTCGGCCATCTCTTTGGGTGGGCAGTCCGCATCCGTGCCTGGCATATATGCCGAGGCCAGTACAACATCTGGAACGCTACCTTCGGTCTGGAGCCTGACAGCTGTCAGGTCTCTGGAACAGAATTGAGTGAGTGGTGTGATAGGAATTTCTTTGGGTATGTAGACGCAGGTTCTTGGCTTGTCTGAGCTGTGTGTGTTGAGTATTAGCTTACCTCCGATGTTACCGAAGCCGCATACTCTATTGTTTCTGATCCACGGCTCTTGGATCAGTACGATGGTTCGGGGTTTTACCTCCAATGCCCTGCGTAAGCTAGCCGTGGCAGTCTAGCTGTGCTGGAGGTTGGTCTGTATTATGTTTAGGGGCGGTGTCGGCGATGGAGAGGAGTTAGTCGAAGATGGATCCATCGGACAACCTATCCCCTACCTCCTCCCTATACTTGTCGTCGTGCTGTTCCACCGGCGATGAGGCGAGTAGGCGCTCGCTCCAGCCAAGTGATTCGGGCGGAATAGTGTCGACGTCAGCCATGGCCGCTCGGGCCATGACCTCCTCCAGTTGGTCTATGTCTGGGTCGTTCGTCTGTGTCAGCGTCGGTTGTGCAGTCTTAGTGTCGCCGTCGGTCTGGTCGTCAGAGGGTTGGGTCGTGGGCCAGAAGCGTACGTATATCGACCCGAGTAGGTATGATATACGTCGCTCCCGGGCCCGGACTTTTACGGCTTCCTCCGGTGGGACACCCAGGGTCAAATAAGTCCCATAGTTGTCGCTACCGACGGTAGTCGCCCTGTACAGTGACCACCTGGCGATGTCAAACCAGGTATTCTGATGGATCAGAATACCGAAATAATAATCGAATGTGAGGTACGTTCTGGGTCAGCATATTCGTCTTCACACCACATCTGCACGGTGCCATCCGCTACCCGTGGGTATCCGCGGAAGGCAGGGAGTGGTGCTGTCGAGTCTGTGTCCATGACACGATTTTCGAGGTCCGTTTTGATAAATTCGGCCTCATCCCTAGTCAGGTCTCTGGAGGGGGGGGGAAGGCAGATTGCTACGGCCAGCCTCGCAGGGATGTCCTTCGTGGCTCGCGCATAGGTCCTCTGCTCCCCTTGAGCGGAGTGGACCCAGTCGTCAGACCCTACTCTCGATCCTAAATTCAAAGACAGAGCGGAGCGATGATTGTTTAAAGATCTGTATTGTAAACCAGAATTAAATAATTCTGTGAGAAAATAAATTACCATCGGAATTGACGCCTCATGTATTTCAATATTTTGACTTTTACAAAAGCTCACCCAACGTCGGATTGCAAAGTCATATTGTTTTATTGAATTTTCAGACAGGGAAGCTATCATTATATCTAAAGCTGACGGTGGTACTCTTCTGTTCGGTAGTGCCGTCTTGATAACTTCCCTGCAATCAACGTGAGTTTCGGGAGACTTTTGGAAATAGACAATAACAAATTATCAGAAAGTGTAAACTAAATAAATTTGGAACAGAGAAATTTTTGAAACAGTGGAAACCAGGGATGCGTGGGCCAAAATAGGACCACAACAATACTCTTGGCCTGATCGATTATTATTTTTCTTAAAAATTTTAGTAAAACCGCAAAAGGAGGGAATGTGTAGAAAGATCAGATGTCATATTTTTCATTATGGGTGTCGTTATCATGGTTTTCAAGGGTACAAGAGCTAATAGTGAGGTCAAAAAGTAAATGCCAGATGGCGGCTGTGAATTTTTTTTAATTTTTCGTCATGGATGTCGTTTTAATCGTTTTTGAGGGTGTTAAAGCCGACAGTGAGGTCAAAATGTAAATCCAAGATAGCGACTGTGAAAATTATCAAATTTTTTGTCATGAATGTAGTTTTAATAGTTTTCGAGGGTGCTAAAGCCGATAGTGAGGTCAAAATATGAATCCAAGACGGCGGCTGCAAAAATTTTGAAAATTTTCATCGTGGATGTCATTTTCATAGTTTTCGAGGGTGTTAAAGGCGATAGTGAGGTCAAAATGTAAATCCAAGATGGCTGCTGCAAAAATATTGTTTTTATTTAAATCATACGTGAGAAAGAACTTCGTTTCTGACAGGGGTCCCCCGACCGCACACGTTTTTATTTAATCTTGATGCGAAAAGATCAATTTTAAGTTGCCCAAAGGCCTGTACAATCTTTTCAAAAGCATGATCTTTGATCTCCCATTCGGTATCGGGTGAGATTTTCTAGACTCCGCTATTTCATTATGTTCTGAATTTATATATGAAGCGAACACAAATATGCCGCGAGCTTTACACCATTGCCACAAAGATTTTGTGATTTCAGTTACATATGGAAATCTTACTCCGGTAATCTTACTAGCATCTGAAAATATTTCTAGCGAGTAGCTGCCGTGTCTAATGGGATTGACTGCGTCATCAATTCATTTTAACCACCTGGAGAAATCGTCCTGCAGGCACTGTGGTAAAGACTTGTGGTTATCGTAACTAGGGTTGGAAAAAGAACAGTTTTTTTTTTTTAATTTTATAAAACAAACAGTTCAAATTGTTTTAAGGCTCTTTCAAACAGGCGCGACGCGCGACGCGACACAAAGACCCTTTAAACAAGTGTTTTTTTTTTGTTTTCATTGAGCGATTTATCAAATTTATTATCAACAAAAATTGATCAAGCCTAATATAATTAATTTCTAGACCGTTTTAAAATTTACCTGAGGATTTACAAAAAACCATCAGCAGAACATAATAATCACAACAATGTAATAACTAGTTATAGTTAGTTATTAGGTAGTAACTATTAAACTATCTAATCTATGAACATGCTTACTTTTTAGGGTTCCGTACCTCAAAAGGAATAAACGGAACTCTTATAGGATCACTCGTGTGTCTGTCTATCTGTCCGTCTGTCACAGCCAATTTGCGCCGAATCGAATGGACCAATTAAGTTGAAATTTGGTACAGATGTATTTCTGTGAACCCAAACATGAACGTGTAACGTAAATAAATGAATTTTGAATATAGGGGTCACTTTTGGGGGGCAAACAAGAAAATTTTAAAAAAGTTTTGTTTACAGTAGTACCGTGTGACATATCAAATGAAAGGGCTTGTTGCGAGGATCTTAAACATATCTTTTTTATATAATTTAAAATAAACACTTTTAATGATATTTAAGAAAATCTTATCTCCGAAACTACTGGATCTAAAATTAAAAAAAAAAACATAGTATGGCTCTTTACTCATACTTTACTTTACAGGAAAAACTATATAGTCTAAAAATGACATGGTTAATCTCTCAATATTGTGCGTACAAACTTACACTTGCAGTTGGAATGTATGGGAGAACATGTATTTCAACTACAATGTTAAGTTTGTATTTGGGATACATTTATCCCAACAACGGAACCCTTCATTGGGTGTTGTCCGACACGCACTTGGCTTTTTTTTGTAATCAATGAAAGTAGATATGTAACTCAGATACTAAACTACCCACTAACCACACTGTATGTTCACAATTGCGAATTCCGACTTTCGTTCTCAGATGTACCTTACTTAAAAGTATATTTAAATATGGGGAAGTCCCTAAAATTTTTGCGGGGATTACCTCTTTTCGACAAAAGACGAAGCTTAGATACATAGGTAGGATGGGATGGCTACTATTTTGAGGCGAAAATAGTTGCGGGGAATTACTTCATTTCGACTGGCGACGGAAAAAACTATCTAACCTTTTTAATTTCTTTTCGAGCTATTTCAAGTCCTAATAATTTATAACTTTTCATTCATTTCCATTCATTATCGATTTAAAACCATGTTTTTTTTTCTTAATGTTTAAAACATTATTTAATACTTGTAATATACTGTGTTTTTAAACACTTAATAAAAAACATTGTTTTATTTCAAATTGTTTTAAACACTGTTTAAAATACGTGTTTGAAAATAACTTGCTTGTTTTATGCCAACCCTGATCGTAACTACTCGTTTGGCACAATGCAAGGTAAGTCTATTCTTCTGCATCTTTCCATTTGCTTAGATGAAGTGAGGAGGCCTACCAAGCGTGCAAAATATCTTATTTTACAATGAAGTTTGAATTGGAACGATTGTAATTCTTGTCAATTTTTCGTTTACCTTTAGGTAGGCTAACATGAGTATTTTCGTATCTATCACAAAACCAAGGTATTTGCAAACGTTACTCGGAATCATACAGCTTTTATCTATGTTAATAATAATAAATCGGATAAATCCTAAGAACTCTAAAATAATTCTTGTTTGTAATATATTGTCTTGGCAATCTTGAAAATTGTTAGAAATAATACAAATGTCATTTAAATAAATAGATGACAAATAACCTTATGATCTCATTAAACAAATTGCCGGTTTTAATAATTTTGTAAAAACTAATGGGGCTGTGTTTAGGCCAAACACTAAAACCAGGGTCATAAAACAAACAGGTTGTTTTAAAATAATGTCAGCAGAACTGACGAGGTCTGCTAGGGCTAGGGCCTATGCCTGCCCGGGTTGCGAAGAAGTTCGAAATCGTGGCCCCCGGCAATATAGCAACTGAAAGAACGCGGGTGGGTTTTAGTCAGTAAGAGTCTGACATGCCCTTCTCCGCCCAGAGCGGGAGAAGTTATTCGATAATTTCCCACCTAAAAATATAAATAAAAGGGAAATGAGATATATTAGGCCTGATCGATTTGTGTTCATAATAAATTTAGTAAATCGCTTAGTGAAAAAAAAAAACTTTTGTATAAAACATTTGGACTTTTCAAATTATTTAAAACAAACGTTTTAAATAATTTGAAAAAAAAACTGTTTTTTTTTCCAACTCTGGGTAAAACATAGAATCGGTAAATTTTACCCTCTGCTTTCTGCAGTTCGCATGTACAGATATGAGAAAATACTTACCCTTCAAATCAAGACAGCCCATGAAACTGTTCTTTGATACCAGTTTAAAAGTTGTTCTCAGATCTTCAATTTTAAAATGTTCTGTTATGATGTGCTTGTTTAGAGACTTTTAATTTATTATAAATCTGTTTTTACCATTAGGTTTTTTAATCAGGAAATAACTAGACAGAAACTGTCCTTCACATGGTTCATCGACTGCTTTCCAAGGCCTATTATTGAGTGTGCAAGTCAAACCCTTTTTTTTGTGTGGGAAATTATCAAATAACTTCTCCCGCTCTGGGCGGAGCGGAAGGGCGTGTCAGACTCTTGCTGACTAAAACCCACCCGTGTTCCTTCAGTGGCCTGTATGTTGCCAGGGGCCACGGTAACCCTTTCGGACAAACCCGCAACCTTGGCAGGCATCGGCCCTAGCGGACCCCGTCAGTTGTGTTGACATATCTTTGAGGCGCGCGTGGAACACAACGCGCCATCGACCCGGGCCCGGTCCTTACCGGACGGCGAGCTACCCATTGCTCAGCATCCGTAAGCCTGCGCGTACGGTGGCCGGAAATCGGCCTGCGATTCCCGACGCCTAGGGCGTCTCATGCGGCGGCTAGGGGCGTAAGGGCGCGAAATTTGCCTCTACCTCACGCGTTCCGCCTCCTCCTTCGCGAGCATTACTACTTCGCAGTAGGAGGTGACGACGTCCCATGCCGTCTCGCTCGCTTTCGAAGGCCTATTATTGAGTGTGCGAGTGTACCCCCTGAGTTATCCGTGAGTACGTAACGATGTAATGTTAAATGAGTATTTTTTATTTTATTATTGCATGACTAAACAAATTGCAACTATAAGGAATATGTGAAACAATAAAACCGCAGAAATTAATTTTCAAACATTATTTTTATATTCACTAAACCAGTTAATTGCCAAACAAAAAGTGAATATTGAATATTTATCACGGGTTATCCCGCGTGATGATAGCTAGGCTCTGGTCCTGGGTCTGGAATGGCTACAGGACTGCGCTGCACTCTCTCCAGCAGCGGCTCGCCTGCCGCCAGGGCAAGGATGGCGCACACAAACATGAAGATAAAGGCGAACTAGAAAAGAAAAACATGTTTATCGAGATTAAGTATATAGATGGTTGTCCACTATAATTTTTTGGGTACGCACTAACATTAGAACAATACATTTTTAACTAAAATTAGAGTAAGTAGTATCTTTTACCAAAATGTAGTGCCAGAAAGGAAAGAGCGTGGTTTAGAGCTGTCACACAAGATACATCTTTATTGAGCTGAACTACTGACCCACCTGATCGCAATACAGAGGATTTTCTGATGATGTAAAATAATACAGTTTACTATCAGTGAGAGACAAATTCCGAAATATGTGTAAAAATGCATTAAAAAAAAAACAATGCAATGCATACATGAAAATATGCTTCAAGAATCTTCCAATTTGCATATACTAAAATCCCTATGCAAAAAAGTTACCGTTAAGGACTATAAAAATGATGTATTTATGATATTATATATTAAACCGTCGAAACTGTTTTGTACTCCCCGTCACTTGTCCCTATAGGTTCATTAGAAAACCAGCGTCAGATAGCATTTGTCTGGCATTCAAATGCTGAAATGAAACTTTCTGGCGCAGCCGTGGGGCGCACACTGTTGTTGTTAAGAGACTATTTTCACTTTTTATTTTGTTATTTTGTGTTTCACATAGTGTGTCTAAATAAAGATATTTTTTTCTTTCTTTCTTTTAAGACCGCACCGAGGAAATTGCAAAATAATTGCGTTCGTTTGATCCCTTGCTGAATCGTTATTACTTAACCTTCAGTTATGCAATTAATATGTAAGACATTTAAGGATTCACTTTAGAAACACGATTACTTGTAGTTTCCTTCATTGAAAAAAAAACAAAGTAATATCTAAAAACAACATAAACCCAATGTACGGCGTAAATACTACACGGAAAGTCATCAGTTTTTTAATAATAACAATGCTACATGTTTTCGATAGCGTATATCTTTACATTTTCAAAATGTGTATTTGTTTTATTATTATGAAGGAAATACCTAAATTATCGTGTGAACCGCCCATTCTTTATCCCGCTGTATTTCATTCATTAGCGGCATAAGCTTGACGCGCCCTTAAATTACCGTTGGTGGCGCGATAGAACGGAATGTTGCCATTTTAAATATTATATTAATATAAACATTTAGGACTAAGTAATGTCTTTTTTTTTGTTAATTTTCTATATGCTGCACTGGTTGACGTCATCACATCAACGCCGGCTGTCGCTGAAAACCAGCGCTGGGGCTCTGTGTCGTATAGGGTCGCAGGTGCAGCATTATAGCGATGGCCGTTTTGCGTGGATTTGACGCATATTTTCCCCCAACGTATTCTTTTCGTGTATTTGTTCTTTCTTTGCGTTATGTTTACCGCAAATAAACGTATTTTCATTCTTAATTGTTCCCAATTTATCTCCTATTGAAATAAAACTTTATATGTACTCGGCACCAGTTCTTGGCCCTGTCACTAGCTCTTAGCCACACACAAAGCTAAAAAGTAAATGGGGAACAAACTAAAGAAAACTATTGAAAAATAAGAAACAAGTAAATAAATAGGTACTAAAACAATCGTCTTATAAATTCAATCAAGAAATATTACTTACGATTTTCATTGTTGCAGTTTTCAAAGCACTCTGATAAATGTATTGCTTTCTGCACCTTTATATACTTACAACATATATTTTTTATTATGCACGAGGTCTGTAGCGGACTAAGACTGTCAGGGGCCCGGGCGGCAAAACAAAATGAGGCCGGTCATCTTAGTTTTAGTTTTTAGTTAGTAGTTCTAGAAACATTTTGCAAAAAAAAATATAATACTAAAAAAAACAAGTACCTATAACGTGCGTATACTCTATCTAAACCATGGATGTCTCAGCTGGTATGATATTTTTTTCTGGGAGATTTATATCTACATAATGTTACTTATGCTTTTCACGGAAGTAGCTGCAAGAGCGAGCGAGACGAGCTCGAATATTTTTGCACCCCGTGAATCCACCTTGAAAAGGTTAGGGTTTCTTTTTCACATTCATACATAAATTGATTTACTTTGTCAACTTATACTGAAAGAGAATGTAGGATACAAGCAAGATTCGGGGCCCCCTTGGATCGGGAGCCTGATGCGGACCGGCCCTGTTGCCCCCCCTCGGCGTAGTCCGCCAGTGGACGATGAAGGTACCTAAGATACCTAAGAAAAAAGAAAAGGTAATTCTTATATGGAAACATGCCTAATGTCCTTAGTGGAATTTTTTAGTAAAATTAGCATTGCCATTCAACGTGGTAATACTACGTCTTCTGGGGACGTTTACGGACGACAGCGATGTGGAGAAGTATTTATAGACATTTCATTTTATCAGCGTTGCCTAGCAACAATTCGCTGTATTTCGACTTTCGAGTCAGTAGACAACATGCAAGTTATTCGAGACAAATAGAATCTAATTGTTTAGGAAATACTGCCGCCACAAAGTTCTTGGACGTTTTACAAAGGCTCTGTGCATCCCTAAACGATAGGAGTCACTGTAATATGATTACGCTACAATTAAAGCATGACTTCAAAGAAATGCAGCACTATAATCAACTTATGATTAAAGGCTCGTGCAGACCAGCGCGATATCGCGAGCGCTACAGGCAGCGCGACCCTTGTAGCGCCCGCGATATCGCGCTGGTCTGCACGAGCCTTAAGGCGACGATAGCCGACTTTTAATGATTTTATACTGAACATGACGTCTAAACGAGTAGTGTTAATGATTTGGAAAAAATATATGTTAAATTAGAGCATTTTTTTAATATTTGAATATAGGCATATTTTTGATTATGTTTATATTACATAGTGATATTAATTTGTAACGTTATGTCTAACGCGGATTAAAAACTAAGAATCACGCAAAATCTATCAAGCGTATTTTTCTGAAACCATCAGAAAAATGAAATTATTCACCTGCCACCTGGGTGTCTGGCATATATCTGCGTCTTAATCAGTACTTTGATGTCCGCACCCAGGGTTGGCATAAAACAAACAACTTGTTTTAAAACACGTATTTTAAGAAGTGTTTAAAACAACTTGAAATATAACAAGGTTTTTTACTAAGTGTTTAAAAACTCAGTATAAAACAAGTTTAAAATAATGTTTTAAATATTTAAAAAAAACATGGTTTTAAATCGAGAATGAATGGAAATAAATAAAAAGTTATAAATTATTAGGAATTGAAATTGCAGTTTTGGACACTTCGTCACCGGTCGAACTTAATGAATTCCTCACAACGATTTTGGGGATTCTCCTTATTTGAATATAGTCCATCCTACCTATGTATCTAAGCTTCGTCTTTTATCGAAAAGAGGTAATCCCCCTAACAATTGTAGGCACTTCTCCATATTTAAATATACTTTTAGGTAAGGTACATCTGAGAAGGAAAATCGAAATTCGTAATTCTGAACATACAGAGCATACTGGGTAGTTCAGTATCTGAGTTACATACCTGCTTTGATAGATTACAAAAAAAAAGTAAGTATGTTCACAGATTAGATAAGTAGTTTATTAGTTACTACCTAATAAGCAGTGATCGGAGTATGTAGATTGATTTTACGTACTCGCATCATGTATAGTCATAGGGCCGTTCAAGTATTACGTAAGAAAATTTATTACAATTATTTACCCCCCCCCCCCCCCTTGTTAGCTAAAGTAAGCAAAGCTCTTACCCCCCTTCCCATGCTTACGTAAACATTGGTATGGTATATGCATTCTGCTTTTATTTAAATAAAGGATTTATTATTTGTAGGAATCCCCGAATATGCTTTTCGTTTTCAAGCATAGACAATGTGTGGGTTGCCATATGTGTAAAAAAGTAAAATTATTACAGCTGACGTAATCACCATCTAGACCCCGCCACCCCGCATGTCATCAAAAATTAGCAAAGCATAGACCCCCCCCCCCTCCCTATAGTGCTTACGTAATACTTGAACGGTCCCATAGAAATCATAACATGGATAAGCCTTTTTTCCGGGATTTCATTTTGGTACTTACGGAATTGAATCAAATATTGTAAAAGTAAGGATTTTTTAACTGCTACATTAGAAATTTATATAATGGATAAACATTTAAAATTGTTTTTTTCTTATTTATCAAGTAATAAAGTGAATCTTACTATTGTGCGTCCATTCGAAACTTACATAATATGACTAATTTAGTAGTTATTTCTTGTAAGTTTATTATCTGCTGCTTGTTATTATTACTTTTCTTGAAAAAATAAATGAAAAAATATTTTTATACTTCTTAATATTTTTTAAACAAAACGAGGGGCTTAGAAATCAGAGCTCTATCATTGAGGCTGAACACAACGTTTCAAAAAGAAACAAACAAAGAAACAAACGACCAAACTATCCAGTTACAACATAAAACAATAATCAAACGCTTAAAACAGTTGGATAATGCTGCCTTTGCTATTAAGCAAGAAGTTGAAGGTTTAGCTAAAACCCAAGACTTTGCTTGATCAACTTGCTTCAAAACCTCAAAAGGATCCAGAATACTCTGTTATATATCACCACGGATATTTACCACGGGAAATTCAATGCTCACCTGTTAATTCCAGATCAGTTACAGCGTGAGTTACAGTTCATTTCTGGACAACTAACAAAGGATAACACCCTGCCCGTGGCCAACTTACAATCTGACCTAAAACATGTTTACAGTATACTGAAGGTAAAAGCGAGAATGATGGAAGAATACTTCATATTTGAGATTACTTTTCCATTGACCCGCAGAGACAGCTACAAGATTTATAAAATCATACCAATTCATTTGCAGGTTCAAAATGATATGATTAACGTACTACCAGCTACGGAGTTCGTGGCTATTAGTTTGAAAAAAGATGCTTTCTTCACAATGGTGTTTATAGAACTCCAATCCTGCCTGCATAATGATCAGTCATATTTGTGCCAAGCTAACAAACCAATTAAAAAACAAAGAAACCAGGTAAAAATCAACTAACAAACCAGGTCCCCAAGATGCAGGCACCGCTTAGTTTGGGGACATAATGAATGTCATCAACAGTTACAGATAAAATTATTATGTACTAATTTTAAGATAATAATTGTGAAAAATTCTGCAAACTGGATAACAAATTAAAACAATGCGTTGTAATTAAATCCCCTTGCCGAGACAGCTGGCTCGAACTAAATGAACCTTCGAGGTACCTACATGTATTTTTGCTGCAGTACCTACTCAGTGAGGATTATAATATGTCAAGATCAAGTTTCCTTTAAACAGGTGACTCAATGTGCTGTTCAGTAGATCTTCGTATGTAGTGTAGTGAGATTATGGATTTATTACGGATTTCGGACCTAGGTCAATAAATCTGCGTAATAAAAAGTAAAGATTTTACTTTGTATTCTCATATCAGCAAACACAATTAAATTAAACTCTGAATTCCGACCCCTCAGATAGCAGAATTAAACCATATGGTTAATATATCATTATCTCACTACACCGCATACGAAGATTTACTGAACAGCACATTAGTAGATCTGGGAGAACGAATGGAACAACCGAAGTCTGCCAATACTAACTTACCAGATTACTCTCTGTCTACAAATGACATTCATCAATATTATTTGTTACGGCTTGCTGGGTGTAGCCGTTTTATTGGCGTCATACTCCATATGGAGAAGGTCGGTGCAGTTTCTTCAGTGGAACTACAAAGGGTGGCAAATAGTGTTGTGTTCTCGTGGAAGTAGATTACGGCGGACCGTCAGCCCAGTGAAGTGAATATAACTAGTGCGGACACTAACCCTAAACGAGACGTATCTACGTCATCTGTGTCTCAAACATGTTGTCTTAAGATTAGAAGCGAGTTTTTCGGTCTGCGAGTCCACATAGCGATCTCGTCTCGCTAATGTCTAAGCACCTCAGGAATTCGTTATGGAAAACCGCAACAACACCTTTTTCTCATCCCAATCATCGAACCCAGGACCCGCTCATCAGCACATTAATCTGATTAAAGGTGTACTGTGGAACCACAATAACCAACACCCCAATTCCGTAACACACTTTCTATCACAATTCGAAGGAGTTTGAAGGAAATTCCTAAAGGCTCTTTCAAACAGACGCGACACGCGACGCAACACAAAGACACCGCTCGTCGCGCGACGAGCGGTGTCTTTGTGTCGCGTCGCGTGTCGCGCCTGTTTGAAAGACCCTTAATCCATTGCTTCATATGTTTGAAAAATTCGTCTTTTCGTCAACGTATATAAACGTTTCACACTTCATTGGGAGTGTGTATATGAAAGGCAGTGTGTTACGTAGGTACCCTGCAGTTCACTGATGACTCGAGAGACGCTGTACCTATTTTTGCTACATTATATTAATATTATGTAGAATCTTAAAAAATAAAACTGGAATCCAATGTTGACATTGAACTAAAAAGTCCAGTTCATTTTATTTTCAAGACCTTTTTCTTTTTCTTTGACCGTGTGGCGTTTTTTTTTTATTTGTATTCGCAAGAAAAACACATAATATATGTATCTAATCCGGTCTTTGCTGTCGCGAAGACGGGTTTGTTTTTACTTTTTTATATTAAATAAGCATTATTGAACAAGTTGGTAAAATGGTAATTAAATTGTTGATAAGGAAAAAAAATTAATTAATGACACATAATTTATACTTTTTTTGTGTCAAATCATTACATAGTACTTACAAAAATCCGATTAAAAAAGTATTGAAAGCTATTCCTTGACGAACTGAAAATATTAGAGATAATAAACATTTTGGGGGAAGGCCGATGTGCGAATGAATTAAGAGGTGCGCATGCGCATTGATTTCATTTTTTGAAACTTTACTACACAACATATACAACATCACGCCTGAGTTCGGCGAAGGGTTAGGCTGAAGTGTACCCACATTTCGCCAGTTAGCACCCCACGCCTATTTTTCATAGAGCTCATACGCCATGCCGCCATACGTATTGCAAGTTGACTCAAGGAGTGTCACCGGCATTAGGTTCGAAATCTTGTTAAAATATGTAACTAATTTTATTTCAACAGTTTGCCGAATTTGCTAAGGAAAACCTACATTTAAAATTAGCCCTCCGCGAGGGCTCCCGGCACTGAACGTGTTAAGTTTAAAAGTGCCATGTAATAAGGAGTGAGCCTATTGCCATCAAACGGGCACAAATCCAGACTTCGGGCTGCTACTGAGAAATTCCTGATGAAAATCCAATAATGCTTTGTCTGACCTAGAAATCGAATCCAGGACCTCATGCTCCAAAACAACACCAAACTGCATCTACACCAGTGCTGGCTAAACTAGGGAAAGAACGAAGCCGCGGGCCACAGCTAGTGACCTAATAGGTATGTTGGCCATTGTCTGACCTTTGTCGTCAAACTGAGCCAAAAGGATCACCTTTTGATGACCCCGTCTTGATGATCGGCGTTATGATTGCATTAAAATACTCGTTTTGTAAAGAATACCTATTTACTGGGTTTTTATGGATATTTATTTACACTTATTTTCCTTAACCGCACTGGATCTTTACCAGCGTAAGAATTTACATAAATACCTAACCAATTAGATTTTTTTTTGAGCTAATCATTTTGTAGGTTTCAAAAAGATATAAGATATTAATCTTAAAAATCTGGTTTGTTCCAACATCCATTCGAACCAAAAAACCCAAAACGAATAAAAATATGTAATTTGAATAATTATGTTCATATTGCATGTTAGGGTCGGTGATCGGGCATTGACTTCAGTATCACTTTCTTAGAGGTTGACCTTGACCAGGGCCATAGAGGCCTAGAGAGTGGGAGAAAGCCCTGCCACTTATGTACATAACTTTACGTGCCCTTCAAAAAGGTTAGTATGGTGCATTTCTTTGAGTAGTGCAGTTACAAGTTTTCAACAAACCCCGGAAGACATTCTCGCCATGTTTGTGAGTAACTTTAATCATTTTGGTATTCGAAATTCAAATTAGATCTGCCGAATACAATACGTGTATTACTTGCAAAAATATCTATAAACAGTGTAGGTACAGTAGACTCTTTTAAAGCTTCTTTAGTTTTCAAATACTTTCCTTTACATACTCATATTACCTTTTGAAGCTACAGCAAATTATAAAGCTCAAAATAGCATACATCTTTGACCAATGTCGAGTTGTGATATCAACTTACCCAACCTTTATAATAGCCTGACTATTTTATGAAACATGATCAAAATTTAATTTATATGTCACACAGAGTCTGTCATTGTTTCATTTTTTATTCGGTCTGACATGTAAAGAAGATCGCTGAATGTCATATTGCGGTATTGACATTACGTTATGACGCAGAAAGCGGATTCTATCGTGCAATGAGCAGACAAAAATAGCCGAATAGTGACGATCATATTTTAGAAGTGCTGTACATTAAAGTTTCATGATCATAATTTTATGTTAATTAGGGATATAAAAACGACCTTGTACAAGGGCGTCGCCAAGGGGAGACGGGAGGCACCTGCCATGCAAAAATGTTGCCAAATGCAAAGCAGCCGTCCACTGCCTTGACGATGTCAGTCGAAAGTCTCAAAGAAACTTGGGAAACTATCGCCCAATTCTATGATTTACAGAAAATAAAAAATGATAAAGCCAACCCAACAAATGCAACCGTTGTTGATGTCCTAAAAGAGGCAAAAACTGTGTACGGTAGAGCTATTGTTTAGCAGCCTCAGGAGACTAAAAACCTGGTTAAGAAGCACTATGGGGGAACATCAACTTAATGGTCTGGCCATAATGAGTGTGCACCGAAAACTTATTAATGAAAACTTACAAGATTTTCATAATAAAGTGTTCGAAAAGTTTACCAAAAAACCCGAAGTTGTTAAACCCTGTTTTAATTAACCTAATCAAAATACCAAAATTCACGATGTACAAAAAAGGGGCTTGCTCGACCACTTAATTATTAAAATCTATTAATTTTCAAAAAATCCCTACTTACACTCATTCATAATGGCCACACCATTTGAGGCAATTTTGTCCCAAAGTCTCAAACGCAATTAAATCATCTTATAATGCATCGTGCATCGTAACCAGGGCCGTTTTCCATTGGCTGCTCTGGGCAAGGGCCCCGGCTCATAACAGTGACAGAACAAGGGACTATCTCAATGAACACTTTCATCTCTGGATCGGGACAAATGGACAAATAAGATGGCCGCCGAGATCCCCAGATCTAACCCCGTTAGATTTTTTTATGGGGTTATGTAAAAAAATATTTCACAAGAACCAGTATGAAAGTGTCCACGAGCAACAAGCAGAACTTAGACGTATTATTCTAAATATCCACCACAACAAGATAAAAAAATCGACAGGGATCGAAATAATCAAAAGAATGCGATTTTGAGCATTTGATAAATTGATTAATTTTGTATTAAAAATGTTAAAATTCATGGTCTTCCTTTTATTTTTGACACTATGTTATTTAGCAAAAAATAATCCTTATGATGAAGCCTTTCGATCAGTATGATAAAGCTACAGGATGATTATTTTTCTCATGTAACGGGTTTGATTCCCGGTTCAATCATGTAATTATTTAAATATCTATGAATGCAGTTTTTTTTATTTTTTATTCAAATAATGTCTTTTTTCAGTAAAATGTTCCATCTACAATATTCAAGGTACTTTCCCTCCATGTGGCAAATCCGTGGGACGCTCTGTATAGCCTCTAGGGTATATCCAAAGAAAACTTAACTTATCCCTGGCGGGGTGCTATAAATTTTGAACCCGTTTCGCTCGCTCTAGTATCCTGCATTCTTCATTGGAGGCTTGGAGCCCCATTATTCTAAAGTACCCAGTGGTTCCTCCCTATGGGTTAAAGACGGCAATGATCGTATCGGGAGTAAACACGTGTAACGCAGCCTCAATTACGTACGAAGTACGCAATAATGGTTAACTGTACAAATCTCTTACGATTTCATTAATCAGTGTCGCTCTTTACCAGTCATTAACTTGTCACACTACTGACATTGAACATAAAAGCACCTGTCCCACTGCCGGCGATTATCGAGTAGCGTGTAGAGCTAGGAACTAAAAATGAGTGGGCGAGCAACGAGCAGCGAGTGCGCGACGCGACTACTCGCTGGTATGCATAGTAGTGATGGATTAATTAGCATTCGCATTCATTGTTAGCATGCGAATATGAGAGCATTCGCTAACAATGTAATTAATGAATGAATGTTTCGTCTCTCGGCGTGAGTTCTGCCGCCAAGCGAGCATTACATATTATCTTTAATAGCTCTTGTCGCTCAGCGACAAACTAGTGGAGCGAGCCCCCACCGGCGGTGTGAACAGTCAGCGATCAACGATTAATATATCCATTTTTTTGTTTACTCGGATGTACGTATATATCTATTGTACGTTTCTTGAGCGAGGAAATAGCCGATAGTGAGTCGCTTCCTCGCCGGCGCGGCAGTGGGACAATTGCCTTAGTCTCTCAGCGAGTGTTCAACCCGCCAAGCGAGCGTCGCTGAGCGAGTACTCTCTTTAATTGCTCTTGTCGCTGCGATAAACAAGTACTCGCTGGCGGCGTGAACAGTCAGCATTCAACTGTTAATATAAATATATATTTCTTTTACTAACACGGCGACAATTTTTTTTAGGGCGTTTCTTGATCAAGAAAATCTTACCCGACTGCGCGACAGCAAATACAGGGCTATGTTTTTCACGTGTATCTTTGTATGCAAGTAAGATTCTTTATACCCTCGAAGCATCCATCGCAAATTTAGAACGGGAAACAGAGAAGGGAACCACTGTACTTTAACACCCGGTGCTTTTCTATAGTAGCTATTTTTATTTTTGAGTAAAGTGGACCCTTTTTAGTGTATTTTTTAAAACCCCAAAGTGCGCAAAACTATAGGTGACAAAAAAAATCGCCAAAGTTTCTTCTGGGATTGGTGGTATAGTGAAATTATTAAGGATAGGGAAAATTTGAAGCTTCGGACGCGCGGCAGTGAAAGTACAGCGGAGTCCAGAGAAATCCCCAACCAGTTATTCTTCTGCTTGGTACAGTCGACCGCATGCCAGCGGTAATACTTTGACGTTGAGCTGGCCTAGCGTAGCACCTACGGAGTTTCAGTAAATACTAGAGGCCAGCAGAAACAGCTTTTGTTACCACTGACAAGCGCTCTAGTAATAAAAGAATAAAAAAATAATTTAATGTATAAAAGAATAGTTTATCCCGTGATCAATAGTTTATATACCTATGTGTGTAAATAAGCAAAGTAGACGGCGCCGCTAAAGGCCCTGGGTTCTCCAGGAAGCCAAAATTCGTCGTAACACAGAGAGCCCGTCTGCTTCAACAAACTTCTAGTGAAACAATGCCTTAGTTTCAGATCGCGTCACTATGGTGCGTGTGCATTTGGTCGGTGGAGAGCGCAGTTCTGGACCCGTCCCTCTACTTGTCTCCGAATCCTCCCCTGACAGATACCAGGGACAGCATTTCTGCAGCTGATATGTGGTCTCGGCCGTTGGACGACAGGGTGGCTCGCGACGCAGGAGACGCTACACCTCAACTTATTGGAGACAGTGAGTGCTCAGTACTTACCCTTATAAGTTACTAACTTTCGCTCGCGTGATATCTTTATAAATTATATATGCTATGTTACTCAGTGATAATACAGCATTCTGCTGGTGAAAGAATTTTTAAAATTGGTTCAGTAGTTTTTGAGTTTATTCATTACAAACAAACTTACAAAAAAAAAAACTTTTCTCTTTATAATATTCGTTTAGATAAAACCTCATCAACTAGCTTCATCTTTCTGAATGACCGACTCCTTGCACAATTCAAAACTGGCTGTAAATCTTTTAAATGAAATAAATGACGCAAAACGTATAAATCAGCGTCAGAATGAAACCATTTTTTTGGAAGGATCTTAAATGATTGAATGCATGTATTATTCAAGGGATCGGGTAAATCAAAAGATCGCATCGATGCCTACTAAAAAGTTTGTTAAGGAAAAAACATCAACCATAATAATTTTGTTGCAAAAGTTTTTTTAATCATATCGCCACTTCAAATCATTTACCTACTTGCCTCAAAAAAAAAACAGTGGCACTCCAGGAGTGCCGACAGAAGTGAAAACTTGAAAAAAAATCGGCACCGCGGTAATCAATGCGTTGATGTCTTTTTCATGGTCAAAAGGTGTTGTCATCACGGTGTTGCGAAATCAATGGTTTAGTCCCATCTCAAAAACGCCCAACGCGCCTAAAGAAGTTTTCACTTCAAAAATCTTTACAAAACCTGTCCAACATTAATGTAATTCAGTATTAACCCGGTTTAACCTGTTTGGTGTTTTTTGCAAGTTGCGCAATAGGTGATAATCATAGAGTCTTAAGACTCTACTAGTGCATAACTAAGTAATAATAATGCTTTTTTAAGATGCAAAGCAGACAAGAATATAGAAATAGGTTTTTTAAAGACTTGTATAACATATCTACAGTGCAGACGAATTCTTTATATTAATGTTGTCATGATCGCGGTCAAAAGCGCACTAGTTCGCGAAGACGGCCATTTACCTATACCTATCTTTTCCAAATAATTAACACTACTCGTTTAGACGTCGTCTTCAGTATAAAATCATTAAAAGTCTGTTATCGTCCCCTTAAGTAATATTATTTTCAAGTAATACTGTACTGCACGCGTAGCATGACGCTTTCTATTTCTACGAAGAATAGACATAGCTCTTTCTATACAAATTGACATTTCGTCTCTCCATTTTTGACATCGCACCGTAGAAATCATTCTACAATCTGTAATTTTGTCTTCCGCTTCTAACGATCTTTGTCTAGGTCCTTTTTACATGTAGACTATTTCAGAAGAAAGTTTTCTATCCAAACTGTCAAAATCACTAAGATAGTGAAGACAAATTGAAGTGATTTGTAATCGCCATGCTAAAGACGGTAGAAAACTTTTTACTCGACGGCCACAAAGTATATACGCTTATCTACAAAATCATGAAACGCTCTCCTACAAAGGAGAGCGTTTTGAACGCAAAACTGTGATAAGTAATAATTATTATAATTAAAATTCACACCAACACCTCGAATTCATGTGCAAAAATAGTACTGTATCTTTTTTTTCTTTTGCTTATATCTCGAAAATGGTGTGTCTAATCGCAAAAATAATGAAAATTTCGACCTCCTTTTTTAAAACCCTCAAACCCCTAAGACTGAACATGTAGGTAATAATTTTTCTTATTTTCCATACAAAAAGTGAAAAATTCCATATAAAATACGTCGAGACTTCGCGCCTCCGGCTCTAAAAAAAATCACGGGGTAGGACAAACAAGTACCACGTGGAATCGCGATTGTCAAATACGATTTAAGTTGTGTCAAAATTATATTTAAATTTAGGGATTTTTTGTTGCAGAATAGTTTTAAGATTTTTATAGCCATAAATAAAGGGGTTTTAGTGATAGTTTAGATAGTTTAGTTCGGTGTACAAGAGAGTCGGCACCATTATCAAGGAAATGGTTAAATCCAATATTACTGTAATATTGTTTTCTTCCAAAATACGATACTTCGACACTCTTAATATCAATAAATATATCATCTTAATATCAAACAAAGAAAAAAATCCTATGACAAAACAAACAATTCTGAGTCGAATTATGAAAAGAGTGAATTGCGTAAAAAGTGCAGTTGTGTCTTTCTACTTTACTGCCGTCCTGTCTACACGGAACTTCATTTTTGTCTATTCTTCTGTCGACATAACTCGTTTCTACGGTGGTCATGCTACGCGTGCTGGACAGACGGACGTAGAGCGACTAATCGTAGAATATGAAGGACAATGGCCGTAATGCGAACGATTTAAAAAAAAAAAAACAACTTCCAAATACAATAAATAGGGCCATAAACGGACGTAACGCGTAGCGGCCGTACTTTGACGCCGTCAAATAGATCATGTTATTTATTTTGGTCACCTGTTGATATTTCCTTCAACCAGTTGACTCGAGATTTGATAGCATATAAATTAATCCAATTTCCATTTCTCCCCCAGGACCAGCAACAAAAAGAAAACCACATCCAATGGAAAAGGCGAAACTCTTTTGGCCATCCCTTCGTTCGTCTCAATACAGCGTAGGCGCAGGCAACGTCCAAGTTCCTTTGACATTCAGTCTATCTGGATTGTACGGCAAATATTCTCCTGGGACCATGGGGTCATCAGGAGTTATTGGTAGTACTTATGGAACGGTGTCAGAAATCGGGGGTACCGTCGTCTCGAGCCTTGCTGGAACCGGATACGGGAAATATCGGACGTACTCTGGATTGCGAATTTATGGTGGGGAGAATGGGCCAGCGTGGAGCGGCTGGGGTAACGGCAAGTGGGGACATTATGGTAAAGGATAATCTCACGAGTTGAATGAGAGGAAAGATACTTTAATTATATTTATTCTACGAATATCTAGCGTTTTATTTGTGTGGACCTAACACCTAATTGCCATAAAAAAAACTTTTTCAATAAAAATAGGTACGGTCTTACGCTGCATTACCTGCCCCCTCTGACAAAGAAGAAGAGGGTAAGAGGGGTCGAGTTTTGCAGGTCACTGACTGTACTTACCTATACCTACATATTTGATGACTAAGTATGATAAACAAGCACTAAGTTTAATAAATATCAGTCACGAAGGGCAGATGATGTCAGGTGATAAAAACAACATCATCTTTGAAGCTAACAGGAAAAACCCGTCCATCGAATTAGAAAATAATATAAATAATACTAGCAGCGCCCCGCAGTTTCACCCGTGGGAATATTGGGATAAAAAGTATTATACTGTCCTAACTTAGGTCACGGTCTATCCATGTGCCAAATTTCAACCAAATCCGTTCAGTCGTTTTAGCGTGAAAGCGTAACAAACAAGAAAAAACACATTCGCATTTATAATTTTAGTTATGATATGATATTAGTTAGGATTAGAATAGTGTCGTTGAGGCGACATGAGTAGCTTAAAATATTACCTACAGCTAGGTTACAAAGTACCGTTTATTTGTCAGTGAGCCCCAAACTAGACAGTGAGAGCGGTTCTGCTCTGCATGCGATCCGTATCCGAGAAATGTAAGTCCGAAGTAGCCATAGTACTATTTGTATGAGGGGTTGTGCACTAGATCCGATCTTTGTCCGTTCGAATTTAGAACATTCCCGGATTGAATTCGGATCTTAAGTCTGTATCTTATCTATGTTGCGGTATCTCGCCTGATCACGAATGGACAATCTCGACTCGAGATTGTATTCTAGTCTCGGCACGATTTATCCCTAGTGGGGCAGGTTATGCCCATGGCATATATATCATCGACACAATTCATTGATATGTGTAGCAACTACTAAACTTTCTTAATCATGACATACAATAGATTTCGTGTCTGCAGTTATACTTAATAAAACTAGCTGCGCGCCGCGGTTTCATCTGCATAAGTCTCGATCGCGATAAAATGTCTCTCTTATGTCCTAATCCAGGTCATGGTCTACCTACGTGCGAAATTTCATTCAAATCCGTTCTGCCGTTTTAGCGTGAAAGCATAACAAACAAACTCATTTTCGCATTTATAATTAATTAGGATTAGAACTACAATTGTACATGAACATGTATGAATAAGTGAACATACTTAATTGAAAAATTTGTATAGCCATCCGTATGTAGTAGATGTCCGCATTGTTGAATCAATGTTCATATTGTTGCAATGAAAACAGTTCACAGGAATATCAAAGCTGCTGACAGGCACTTGTCAACTATAATGATAGAGTTTCCTGTACAGATCCAATTTATATGCACGACTGTGATGCAAACCTTTATTTCCATACGATGGTGGGTGTGGTGGTACTCCTTACACTCCTGCCAGCTTGGGTGGTGTGCTCCGGAGACGGAAACATCAAATTACTTGAAGATGAAGTAGCTGTGGCTTTGAAAGCATGCACATACCCAGAAGACACCGTTGTATCTAAAGAACCTGTAACTAAGGACCGTCAGCGACGTTCTGACGACACATACGATGGATCTCCTCGAATTGATAACAACATGAAGGAGGGCAACCGGTACAGTCACGAGAGAAGGAATACTAACGACAGTGGTGACCAGATGCTGGTTATCAACGCTACAGACTATGATTACGAAGGCTATGGAACTGGGAACATGGGGGAGAAGCTGCTGACATCAGTCCCGCGCCCCGCGTCCCCCAATAATAACATAAACAATAATAATACAAGTCGGACTAGAAGAAGCGAACCGCTTTTGAACAAACCCGATTTGGATCAGGTAAAATAAAATTATGTTATTGAATTTTAAAAAGGCAACTAAAAAACTTGTAGAGCAAGATTTTCAAATCATCCTTTTTCAATCAAAAATTGAGTAAATAGGTACCTAATTGAATGCATCAAAAATCGAATAATTCCCCATAAGAGACACAAATAGACGTCAACATAAATGCCATTAGTGATAAATTGATAATCTAATTTAATTAGAAGCACAACAAAAAGTGGTATACGCCATCATTTTCATAGTCATACTCTGAATAAAAAACGTCATGTAAACTCACACATTGCCACAAAAACACAAACGCCAATAATAAAATACTTATACAACATTTTTACAGTGCCTAAGCCAATGTGTGTTCGCGAATTTGCAAGTGGTGAGTACCTTTATATAAAAAAAAAATTACCTGCATACCTACTTGTAGTGTACAAAACTTCAGTAATTACTGAGTCGCTTTTTCATTAGGTGGACACCCGGGGAATACCCCGAGAGGCTGAGGTCTGGAATAAAGTGCAGACTTCTGTGACGTCACAGCAATCTCGCTCTGCACTTCACGATCAAATACGAGCATGCTTTCAGGAGTTGCAGTCAGGTATTAGTTTTGTTCAGACGGCAAATTCCAGTGTTGTTCTTGTAGACAGTGGTGCTTCCAGATAAAGTCACTCGCAGGAGGATGCACCCTTTTAAAGTCAAGATTTTGTGGCAAATTGGTCACTTTTAGAAACTACACTAGGAACTTTATTTGCCAATTTTTATTTCTTAATTTTATTCTATAAAATTCAAAATGTGCCAATTGCCTATTACTTATTTCTGAAGTTGTCGATTCGCCCACACAAATAAATTAACTTCTTGCGAATCGCCTATAGAAAAACATAATATTATTTAAAAGTAATGATTCACCCGTTTCGGCCGAGAAAATTCGGGCAAATCGACCATTAAGCCGCTTTTGTACATAAAATGTTTTAGGCAGCTCAGGAAAGCTTCTTGTCAAAGGGTTTGTTCTGATTTGAAAGTAAAGCCTCGTGCAGACTACCACGACGCGACGGCGCGACGGCGACGACGGCGACGCGACACCGGTTATTGTTTTACCGTAAAGTTTTCTTAGAAATTATACTGTTCGAGTTGCGTCGCGCCGTCGCGTCGAGCTAGTCTGCACGAGGCTTAAGGGTGCTGGCCATCACGCATTAGAACATTTCAGTTGTGTATTAGTAAGAATGGGAACTTGGGAACGCATGAGCAAACCCCTTGTTTTTGCAATTATCTGTAAGATTTAGCTTGGCGACCAGGTAGCGCGAAACTCTGCAGACGTGATGAATATCGATATCTAAACACGGCAAAACAAAAGACAGATTTCACCTACTTCAAGTAACAACACTAAGGTTCATTGCCCCGAAAATAAAAATGAAATCTTTTTAAATTTTTATTTTATCGTGTTTAGTGATACCCACCACGTCTGCACGTATAGTTTTGCTAGCTAATTTAAGACCCTGTATATCCTGCTGCCTTCTCACTTCTCAGTAGCGGTCGCTCTAGGCGCCAGATGGCAAAGGGCGCCAAAAAGCTAATGCAAAAAACAATTTCCAGTGCAAAATAAATTATTGATGGCGCCTTTTAAGAGGCGCGGGATATTTGCACTAAAAGTAGATTTTTTTATTTATTTAACATGAAACCAAAGTAGAATTTACATGAAGTGAAAGCGTTGATCAAAGGGCGCCGAAAGACATTCTCGCTCTACCCTGATCAAGGGCTAGGGCCGGCGCTGCTCCTAAGTACGGTAGGTAGGTAAGGTTTTCATATACAACTTCATTCACAGAGGCTGAAGACAATGGATGCTCGTACTCTAACAAGTTAGAACGATGCTTGATGCTTCGCTTCTCCGATCGAAAAGTTGACGCTAAAGCAAGCACTCAGAAACCAGCCTCCACGGAACAGTCATGATGAACTAAACGGTTAGAGCGGTTATGCACTACATCCGATCTGAATCCGATTCGAATCCGAGAAATATCGGTCCGAAGTAGCCATTGTACTATTTGTATGAGGGGTTGCGCACTAGATCCGAACTCTGTCCCTCCAAATTTAGAACATTACCAATTCGATTGAACTCGGATCTTGAATTCGGATTCGGATCGGACGTAGTGTGTAACCGCTCTTAGTCTACCTAAGTAGGATAAGATACTGTCTTGGCCAGTAAAAAATTAAAAATTATAAGATAAATTAATAATGATGATAGTTTAACTAGATGCTCACATATTTACAAATATAGTGATACCTCTAGTGGGTATATTACAAGTTTACAATAACAGTAGGTACAGTTCGTGCCACTAAAGATGAGACTTGACACACCTCGTGGTTTGACTTCCGTAGTAGACGATTTATGGGTCTCTTTAGCGGTATGAAGTCTGCGCCGGGGCGTCATCGGGGCGGCGGAAGGAGCGGCGGGAGGCGCGGTCAAGTCTCATCTTTCGTGGCGCGTATTGTATGTACATTGTAGACTGCTGCCCGCGGCTAAGCCATCACACCTTGTTTCCCCGAAGGGGGCCCCGTAGCAGGTTCACCCACATTTCGCCAGTTATGTTTTTTTTTTAAGTCCCATGTAATAGGGGGCGAGCCTATTGTCATTAACCGGGTACAAATCCAGACTCCGGGCTGCTTCTACTGAGAAATTTCAGATAGAAAAACCCAATAACACTTTGTCCGACCCGGGAATCGAACCCAGGACCTCATGCTCAGCAATAGCGCTTGTGACCACTAGACCAACAAGGCAGTCTAATTATTATTTTTCTAAAATAAAAGTTACTTCTTATAACATCAGCAATCAGCCAGTGAAAGTCCCGTCAAAATCGGTCCAGCCGTTTCCGAGATTAGCCAGAACAAACAGACAGACAGACATTTCATTTTAAAGTTAATATTATAATATGTTATTTATGTACCGTATATACTTTCACATGTATTAGTAAAAACCTGTTATTTTGACATTACAAAAAGACCCTTACATTTTTATTTATATGTATGTATGTAGATATAAATGTATTTTGTTCCGTAGCAATGGTGGACACTAATACTACCTATAAAAGTTTGGAAGTGGACCGCTATTAGAATTGATCATTTCATGAAGTGTTCGACGATTTCATGAAATGGTTGTAAGTATTTCATGAAACAGAACATCGACCGCTGGTCATATAATGATGTCTGTGGTCTGGCCAGATCATTGAATACTCAATGTGTGGCAAACATTAGTGATCATGACGTAAAATAGTTACATTATCCACCGGTAGAGGCGTTGATATCCCTTTGTTAACCGACTTCCAAAAAGGTTCAAGGAGGTTCGTAGCGTATGTTTTTTTTATTTTTTATTGTAAGTCTACCGATTTCTCCGTCGATTCTGGACTGAACTTGAAAAATCTTTTTTGTTTTTTGCCCCCGAGGTGGTCCCATATAAATTTTAATAACTTTGCTTGGATAGTTTTTCAGTTAGCTTCAATACTACGTATTTTTTTCCCACTTTGTATGTAGATGATACGATAAGTTCCTGTCACTATTATTTACATAGCAGTTATTGGTACCTACATATTCGAATTTGTGTGGGGTCCTAGGTACCACAACTAAAAAGAGAAAAATAAAAACGTTTTACAAAAAACACAAACGGTTTCCAATAAAAACTTTACATAGTGGAAGAATAACTTTTACTTCGGAAGTCGGTGTCTTTGGTTTTGAATTTTTGTTTTTTGCAGTTTTTTTTTTTTGTGCGTCATGGCGGCGACATAGTAACAAAAAATCAAATAAAGTACCAGCAAGACCACGCAAAAAAAGTTGATGGAGTTTTATTGGATTTCTAAATAATTATGATGGAAAGCGACTAACTTGAAAGTAGCGCTTGCTCCGCTCACTCGGTTCACGCGCTGTTGGTTGTTGGCGGTTAGTGGACAAGCGGCGTGAAATGCAACATAACACTTTTTTTTTTCACGCCCTTTGCGGCTTCCTGACCGGATTAGGTCAGGTTAGAACTGTGACCAACCGCGCGCTAGCCGAGCGAGCGAAGCGCGCAGTGCCGAGGCAGCGGCCGAAGAGCACTATTTCCAAATTAGTCGCAGTTCCTTAGCAATTTTTTCTACAACGTAAGCCATGGATACCTGACACTAATGGGGACGTTGACGTTTAAAATAAATGATATGGTCAATTTTAGCTGGCCATTTTATGAAATGGTAGAACACTTCATGAAACGATCAATTCTAAGATCTGGCTACGACACATAGGTACATAATGTCACGCGTTCTTCCCATGGGGGTAGGCAGAAACTACAGAACGCCACCCGCTACGATGCTTACATACTCCTTTTGCCTCGATTACGTTCAGACCTACATCTGTACTCTAATTGCGTAATACACGATCAAACACAATCTGTTTCGATTTGAAACAGATTTCTAATCCATTGCTTCATAAGTTGGAAAAAAAAATCTACTCAACAACGTAAGTAACGCAATGAATGTTGTTGAACTGTCAAAATGAAACAAAATTGTTTTGTAATTGTTTATGAAAATAAAGTTACGCAATTAGGTACCTACTATGCACGTGACCTTTCTGAAGAACATCAACAATTAGGTCACTATTGCCTTTAACTCGTCTTTATTTATTTAAGTTAATATAATGATGTGTAAATACCTGCCTATTTCCAGACAAACAGGCTACGACAAACAACATCACAACAGGACTCACACGAAAAACCCAGTATTTATTTTTTATTGTAGCTATAGATTAGATTCATTTGCAATTCAGAATAAAATCTGACCGAAACTCCAGTGTATTTTATTTTTACGATCTTTGATGATTATTAAATGAACATAAAGAAACTGGTACCTATCGTATTTGTTGTCACCTGATCCAGCCGGTCCCTTTCCTTGCTGAACTCCCCCCAGTGATATCCTAAGTCCGGATAGCGTGTAGTCGGAATCGTGCTCAGGAATTGGAGCTTAAATTGAGAACAACCATTCAAGATCTTAAGGCTTCAAACAGTTAATGTGAACAGCTGTTACAGGAAATAGATGATAGTGAGAAGGAAGTCGAGAAGGTCGTTCACAAAAATACAAGCTTAAAACAGGAGCTAGTAGACCTACATCAACAATACCTAGATGTTGTTGATGAACGGGACAAACTGCGGCTGGTCACGGATGGTTTTAATAACTGTAGTAACTTATATGAGGAGGCTCTGTGTAAGGTTAGGGATCTAGAAGATGAACTAATTCATGCAAATCTACGAATTACTAAGTTACAGAAACAAAAAAATTGTACTCGGGTTAAGGAAACTAATAACTTGTATGATGAATTATCCAATAGTAATTGTACCCTTCATTCCTTAATAACAATAGACCTTACTGAAGATTCTATATTGAAATATAATAATAGTTGTTATAAAGTAAGTCTAAATAAAATAAAAAAATATGCAAAACTAAATAAAATCATAAATAAATGCAATAAATTCAAGAAACAACAAAAGCATAGTTCCAATAATATTAAACTAAGGAAAGAACGTGTCTTTCTAATAAATAAATTAAAAAACTATCAAATTAAATTAGAAGACAGTAAAAACATTTATCAAATTGACACCCAACGATTACAGTCTGGAATTGAGGTACTTGAAGAGTCACTACATTCACTTTATATTAAGTATGTGAGCTCTCAAAAACAAATAAAGGAACATATCCTTGCTGCCAACAAGTTAGTAGAAATGTGTAACGATGAGGCAGACAGAGTGGTTCCGATCACTCTTAGCACAACTCAATGTTCTTGTCAAAGGGCATCCAACCTTGAGGCTCTTCAACCTGAGGCAACGGAGGACCCGTCCCAGTCTAGAGAGCCTCAGGACTGTATCCCTGATCAAGATACACCAAATGTTATACAGGCTTTATCTCAAGTAACACAGACAGATACTTGTTCTCTGCCTTATTCTAGTAAAGATTGTTATTGTTCTATTATGTTTTCAGATAGTTTAGGGAGAGGGTTAGGTAAATTATTATGTAACAACCTGAGTCAAACTTCAGTTAATTATTGTATACCAGGGAAATCCTATCAGGAGATAATTTCATCAATAATAGGGAATAAATATGAACCGAAAGCCATTATTTCTGTATTTGTAGGCAATAGTACTAATGTAAAAAAAGATGACATCACTGACAGTGTCACTGAAATCTTGAAGATTAATTGTCAGAAAATAATATTGTGTGCTTTTCCATACTTTGAGCACTTGTCAAGTAGGCAAAATCATAATATACATATGTTAAATAACCACATGCATTTATTAGTTAATCACTATAGTGAAAAGCTTATATTTTTTGACACCAACACTTTTGTTGAGAAATTAAAATCGACTAGGGATACTCCGTATCTGCCTATTAGTTTTAGACGTCAAATAGCATCGCTATTAGCTTTTAATATAAACTCAGACATAAGTAGTATGTCGAAGTATTTTGTAAATAGCACCACAAAAATTAGTAATAATACTAATATTAAGGTGGTTAGTAATATTTTAAACTAGTCAGTAAGACAACAGAAGGTTCCAGTAACAATTTTTTTGATCTCACCATCAACAAGGTATCTTCTAGCAATCAATTAGTTAATTGTAAAAAAGAGGCTAAGCAGAATTCCTTGAAATTATTTCATCAAAATATTCAAGGTTTTTCTTCCAAACAATTAGAAATTGAATTGTTTTTAGAAAAAACAATGTTTGATATTATTTGTATAACTGAACACTGGTTGAAAGATTATGAAATGTTAATTAATTTTGAGAATTATAGTGTGGGCAGTTGTTTTAACCGAAAATCCATGCTACGTGGAGGTTCATTAATCATAATTAAAAATTGTATAAAATCTAAGAATCGTAATGACATAGTTGAACTATCGGTGGATCATAGCATTGAACTGTCCTGTGTTGAGCTAGATAAGCATTTTATAGTGTGCGTATACAGACCTCCAAATTATCAAAACTACTCTATATTTGAATCAGTAATGGAAGATGTTTTGGCAAAACTTACAACTGGTAATAAATCAGTAATTATTTGTGGTGACTTTAATATTAATATTTTGGAAAATAATTCAAATAGCAGTAGATTATTAAGCCTCTTCAAATCATTTAATCTGTCAAATGGTTTTTTAGAACCAACGCGAATAACTTCGACTACTGCTACATGTATTGATAATGTCTTTTGTTGCTGCGACTATTTAGATAAAGCCATTGTTAATAATTATCTCCCTTCTGATCACAGCGGTCAAACCGTTATTTTTGAATCAAACACACCAATACTAAAAGTGCAGATACAAACTAGACCAATAACAACAGGTAATTTAAATAAGTTTAATAGCACTTTAATCAGCAAGTTAAGTGATCAGGGTCTAAATATGTCCAATGGCAATATTTTGTATGAACAATTCTTTTCATTAGTGCAATCAGAGTTTAATAAGTCTTTTAAGAAAAAAACTAAAACTATTTGCCCTAAGTTTTTATTCAGTGACTGGGCAACTAAAGGTATCAGGAAAAGTAGGGAAACATTATTTGAACTGTATGGCCTTAAGCCGTATATTCAGACGGAAACTTTTAGTAAGTATGTTGCTACTTACTCTAAAACGTTTAAAAATATCTGCAAAGCAGCTAAAGCTTCTTTCATTAGCAACAAGATTAAATCAGCAGATAATAAAATAAAGACAGTTTGGAAAATTATTAACAATGAAACAAACAAGAACAAAAGACATAATACAGATTACACACTAGACACTTCCCGCGGTCTCATTAGCGATAACATCGATGTTGCTCAGGAATTTGCAAATTTCTTTACCAATATTCCCATTAAAACTACTGAAACTTTAAATTCCTCCCCTTCACTTGCTATTGATTTATTAAAAGCAAATGTTTCAGCCTGTCCTGTGGAATTTAAATTTAAACATATAAACCCTGTGGTCGTCGTAAAGGCTTTTAAGCAACTAAAGATTAAAATGACCGAAGATCTGTGGGGCATGTCTACTAAAGTTTGTCAATCAATTATTGAGACAATTGCACCCTATTTAGCTTTAATATTTAATTTATGTGTAGATCAAGGGATATTCCCGGATTTAATGAAATACAGTAAAGTTATTCCACTTTTCAAATCCGGGGACAGCAAAAACACAAATAATTATAGACCCGTATCGGTTTTGCCGGTTTTCAGCAAGGTTTTTGAAAAAGTAATGTTAAATCAAATGCTCAATCATTTTAATCGTAATAACATCCTACACGATCAACAGTATGGTTTCACCAAAGGACGTTGCACAACCGACGCCGGTGTCACTTTATTAAAACACATATTTAATGCATGGGAAGAGGCACGAGATGCAATAGGCATCTTTTGCGACCTATCCAAGGCATTTGATTGCGTAGGTCATGAAACGCTGCTCTTGAAACTTGAACATTACGGACTAGATAAACTTGCGCTGAGCTTAGTAAAATCATACTTGAATGATAGACTGCAGCAAGTTCAAATAAACGGTGTAAATTCATTGGGTTTAAAAGTCAAAATGGGTGTTCCACAGGGCTCGATATTGGGTCCATTCCTATTTTTAGTATACATAAATGATTTACCTAATTTACTGAAAACCCGACCACAAATGGTGTTATTTGCTGATGACACATCACTGATTTTTAAAGTAAACAGACATGCACAGGAGCTTGACGACGTAAATAACGCTATGCTTAAGGTCCATAATTGGTTTACAGTAAATAATTTGGTATTAAATGAGAAGAAAACTAAATGCATAAGATTCGCGTTACCGAATGTTAGAAGTAGTGAATGTCACGTTGTATTGAATAAGGAGACACTAGAATTCGTCGAAAAGACTGTTTTCCTGGGGATAACGCTTGACTCTAAACTACAGTGGGGTCCTCACTTAACATCACTTGCAGGGCGGCTAAGTTCAGCCGCTTACGCTGTTTGGAAAATCCGCCAACTAACAGACGTAGATTCTGCGAGACTGGTCTATTTTAGTTACTTTCATAGCATCATGTCTTACGGTATTTTGCTGTGGGGACGGGCTGCAGATATTAATTCTATCTTTATTCTGCAAAAGAGGGCCGTCAGAGCCATCTACAACCTCCGCAAACGCGAGTCTCTAAGGGAACTGTTTAAGAAAATCAACATCATGACGGTACCTTGTCAGTATATATATGAGAACATTATGTATGTTCGAAAAAATCTCCATCTTTTTAGTAAGATAAGTGACAGGCATAATTTTAACACTAGAAATAGGAACAAATTAGATCAACCACGTTTTAGATTGTCTAAAGTACACACTTCTTTTATGGGGTACTGTGTAAAATGTTATAATAAAATACCACTCGATATTCTTCAACTAAATGAGAAGAAATTTAAAGCATGCATTAAACGCACACTATGTAGACAAGCATATTATAAGTTAGATGATTATATCGTAGATAAAAATGCTTGGCTTAATGCTGGTCCTGCTCCACAGCCGCTTGGGCTCACTAGTTAAAATTTTAATATTTGGAAGAGTTGCTTCCCCTTTTAAAAAAAAATATATTTTGACATTAGGAACTTAATGTTCATTTTTGTTTTACCAACTTAATTGTTGAATGCTCCAATTAAGTAATGATTTTCTTTCTTTTTGGTGGTTAAATTCTTTTATTTTTTTAGATACATTGCAAACTATAGTTTTGTATAATTTAGAAGCATTTTTATTTTTGTAAATGTGAGACCATGGAGCCGTTTATTAACTTATTAAGATGTATGTTGACTTGAAATAGCATGGCAGTTGAGAATATGTCATGCTCACTTAAATGTCTCGCTGATGGTGGCGAGTGTGTTGGATCATTCGGTTCCCTACAAAATGGTTGAGCTGGATGGTGCTGATCCACGCGTCATGTTCGTGAACGGGCGCCGTCAGTTGAAACTGGTCATCTCTTATCTGCCAGGGCTTATTTTTAATCTTATATTTGCAATTGCTTTTGATTATTTTTTGTACATTGTTCTCACATATAGAAGCAACAAGAATGATGTACCCAGGATTTTGTAATATCAATATTTAAAAGAGTGTCCTTGGAGTTTCTTGCCCGTTCTTCTCCATAGAGATCTACGTTTTGGAATGGGCAATTAGCTTCAACTTTCTGACTAACTGACCGACTCTTTGACAATTCAAAAGTGCCTGTAAATGGTTTAATTGAAATAAATGCTTTGAGTTGAGTTTGAGTCGAAGTTTATTGCCCTGACGGACCTCAAATTTCCTTGTACCTAAGGTGCACCCAGGGCCGGATTTAAGGCGGGGCAACAGGGGCCATGGCCTGGGCCTCCACAAAATAGGGGCCTCCACAATTTTATATATTTAGATTTTTTTTAAGGTTCAGTTGGTCCAATTCGCTTAATTGATCATTTTGTAAAAAACGATTATCGAAAAGATCAATCTAAGAAGATCTACTACCAAATACTCGAAAACCAAAATTTCAGAGCTAATTACCAAATGTTGAAATTACGTTGAGAAGTGTTGATGGTGTGGAACTACACTGGAGGACGCTCATTTTCGAAGATGTAAATTTTAAAAAAAATATACTTCGGACTACACTGACACAGAACACCAAAGTTATCCCTACTATATATTGAAAGTGATTTAATCCGAGAACTGGATTTCACCGAAACTTCGATTTTTCGAAGAAATAAGCTCGCAAAGTTCCATTTGCCTAACATTTACCTTTTTTCTTTTGTATATTTTTAGTAGGTACTATGTACCTATAAATGATTGAACACAGTGTTTTTGAAGTGAAAACTTCTTTAGGCGCGTTGGGCATTTTTGAGATGGGACTAACCCATTGATTTCACGACACTGTGATGACACCTCATTTTTGTAAACGCGATTGTGCTCTTTATTTAGGTAAGGTTACGGACCAATGTTCTATACAAGTATTTTTCTTCAACCAAGCCGATCTTGTTCAAGTTTTCACTTCTGTCGGCACTCCCGAGTGCCACCAATTTTTTTTTCGTCTATTCCAAAAAATAATTCGGATCCTGCACTTCTTGGTTGCCTCCACACCTTTAAATCCGGCTCTGGGTGCACCTGCAAAATGCCATAACAAAACTTGTTCTGTGATTTTACCTGCCACTCGTAGCGAGACAGCCAATTAGTACTTTATATTGTCACAATATATACCTACTTTACAAGTTTATTACAACTACTTAATTTATGAAATCAAAAATCACAAATAGACCACGACTGGGTAGCCGGGGTATGAAAATGGCTGAGGGAAGTACATGATAGGTTTGTCCAAACTCATGGTTTTCAATTGATGAGGCAGGATATGTTTCGGGAGCGGAGGCAGCCCCGTTGGTGAACTCTGAAATATAAATAAATTCTTCCAATGGGGAGGCAAAACTAATTACAGATGATGGCATACTCGCTGCTTAGGTATGGTATGATGTGATAGGTATTTATCGCTGGTAGATGTCTGTCTGTTACTTAAATGTTTTCAAGGATACGTAATCATAAGTAGGTACTAGGTACCTTACCAGTATAATAAAGTAACAGTATTATGTCTCGGCAGCGACCTCGAAATAATGACCTGCGGCCGCTCGGTAAATAACCTTCCGCGTCCGTGCGTAACTGCCTCGCAATCGATACTATTGCGTACTGAAATACACTGAGATGTCAAGCCCGTCATTTCAGCCGTTTTCTATGAAGATATAATACTGTTACTTACTTATACTGTTCGGTATTATGCGCTCATGACATAAAAATCGTCAGGTCTAATTACATAAATAATTGCCATTGAAATTAATTTCCAACTTTTTAGGTCTACCCACAGTTTTGTTCCTCATCAGCTGGAAAACGGTGTACGCCTTTATTATTACAATTCAGAACGTCACAAACAGGAATTATATTGAATAATTCAATGATTATTTATATAAGACGTAAACAAATGTATGGTGTTTGTGTTTGACAGGAAAACAAAAACAGCAACGATGTGGGATAATTATTGGTGTCTCTCATTAGCCCAGTAACCTTATTTTCGTAAACGATTTTGCCTAATTTGTTTAATTTTGGCAGTTCAACAACATTCATTGCGTTATTTACGGTGTTGAGCAGATTTTTTTTCCAACTTATGAAGCAATGGATTAGCAATCTGTTTCAAATCGAAACAGATTGTGTTGTATTACGCAATTAGGGTACAAGTTTACACGGACGATATTTTCCCGCGACGATTTTTTCGCACATTGGACTTTCAACGCTCTGCTTAGCGCCAATCAATTGAAAATCCTACAGTTTGTTTTTTCGATGCGCTGGGTTGTACTCTGTTGGATTCTCAACGCTCGGCTCAACATCGACAGTTAAAAATACAGTGCGCAATAAAATCCGGCCGCGATATTTTAACATCCCTGCGAACATGGGCTTAGAATTTGATCCTTAGAGCGTTTTCACATTGTCCGATACAATATCGGTGTCAGATGCCGATACAATATCAGGACAAGTATAATATATTGCCATGATATCATATCGGCATCCGACAACGATATTGTATCGCACAATGTGAAAACGCTCTTACGACCCTCGACTTGCGCAGTAGACGATTTATGGGTCTCTTTAGCGGTATGAGCCTATGAGGTCCCCGCTGGGGCGTCATCGGGGCGGGGGAAAGAGCGGCGGGAGGCGCGGTCAAATCTCAACTTTAATGGCACGACCTGTACAATTAGATATTATGTATTTATGCGTCTTTTCTAAACGCCAGATTAAAAAAAAAACCCTTTCAATATTATTAATGTGTCAGTCCAATGAACATCTTTCTTTTGTACCCGATTATGAATTGATAATTTCAAGTTGAGAACTTGTCAAACTAATTTTAATAAGTTCTCAACTTCAACTTCTCAAACCAGAAACGTGTAAGGGGTCCCCGATCTATTGCAACTGTCAATTTTTACGTGATCGATACACATTGATGCGCCAATTGATTGTCTACCAAATGCAATTGAAGCGATTGACAAACTACAATACAAATTGAAGGCATTTTTTTTTCGCTTCTCTAAGCGCAAGGGGTCCCCGAAACGATCAACACACATCGCAAAAAATAAACTGATCAAATGATCAGTTTTTTTGTGATGGTGAGTTTATGCAATCCCCATACAAATCCTCCATATTAAGAGATTTACCTTTCGGTAATATAAATAATACAAATGATATTATCAAATAAAAACAAAATCAGCTATCATAAAAAAATTGCAGTATCATTTATTTTAAAAATAAAACGAAAAATGCATATACTTACTCTAGTCATGGAAAAATAATTAGCAATATAAATAATAATTAATATTTTGAACTTATTGAACACAATCATAATGTAGGGTTTCCAACCACTTTAATACTTTTACAGTCTTAATTTTTTTAATAGTTGGCAATTAATGTTCAATTAGGAGTTTTATGGGTTTGATATTAATTTCCACATAATTGCTAATGAAGTTTAATGTACAGCGGGAGCTAATATTGAGAGATTCAGGGTATTAAGAGTGAGGGGGGCTTGTCTTGTGCAAACTCTTGGCTGTGCTTGAATATGCTTTGTCCATCGGCTCACATGCATCAGCGACTCACACTCTGTGACTGACAGCCTCTCCTGAAAAAAATAATGTTTATTCATTAAATTCTTCAACTGATAGGGAACAGCGGCTGTACTATGAAGTGTCAAAGTCATTACTGTTCTGTTGTGAAAAGGGGATGGTACTATAAAACCTGCATAGCTCTATCTCTTTCTCACACTGAAGTAAGATTACTAATACTGTTATAAGAGGTACAGGTAGGCTTGAGGGGCTGTAGAAGAATATACTTACAATCAGTGGGTACAACACATAATATGCTGCTATATCCGTCACATTTAAGCTCTGTCCAGTCAAGTAAGTATTCTTTTCTAATGCCTTGTTTATATCCTGTAAAAAGATAATGCAAATCAATATCATGCATCGTTTTATAAGAGGTGACTTTGGGGAGCTATAAGATGAAGCCATACAGCTGGTATAGTCTTGCCTGCTCTCAGACTTAAAAATACACAAAACTTATATTGCATGTCAAGTCTAAGGACCAACATAAAAGAGTTTTACAAAAACATTATCTATCATTGTGTCCATAGCTATGTCTGTAACAAACCTCACGTTTGCTATAATGCCTTTTTGTAAAATGAGATTTTTTTTATCTCGACTGTAGGTATGTTATTTAATAGTTTACTTAGCATGATTAAGTTTTAGCACATTCATTTTCAAAATTCAAAATTTATAATCCATTGCTAGACGAAAACAATTGCCGACAAATTGTTTTGCAGTTTGGTAGATTTTATGTATTTTATTGTTAAAACAGATTTTGAATAAAAATAAAGACAGGACTACCACTTGACAGAAAAGTAGTGGGAATGACCATAGGAGTCTAGCCTACTTTCTGCACCCCTGGGAAACAATTATGCCAGCAACCGAACTCTTTTGAAACAATTTCATATTAAATCTTTTGAATTTGAATGTCTTATTATAAAATGAAAATTACCTTTAAAAATCCCTGGGCAAAGACAGGGTTAGCCACAGCTTGGTTGGCATACATGGCAATGTGTTCCAACCATTGGTAGCTGAGTAGCATTTGCTCCTGACTTAGTTTTACTCCTCCACTGGACGCTAACTTTAATACTATAGTAGCAAAGCCTTCTAGGCTTTGTTTATTTATGACAGTGGTAAGTACCTGAAAAGTATAAAACATTGCAAAATTGGATCAGTGGATCGTCTTTATTTTTTATGTCATTGCTTTACTGGGTAAGTATTTTATACACATTCTATCAATTTGTGATCACCTTATCAGTATTGTAACATACGGTCCCGACCGGTGCATTGTAATATCTCCCAACTTGTTTTATTACTTCTACGTTACATGCGCTCATTGTTCTATCTTCACTATCTTGAATAAGATCGTGTAGTTTTGCAAGTTTCGAGTATATTTAATGCTAAAAACTTAGTTTTTATCGCACAACCTAGGTTATGTGTGAGACAAACAAATAATAGACAATTTGAATTTGACACATCATTCAGAGACAATTAGGCAGATAAAGTTACATGCTCTGTGCAGACTTAGTACCATTGAGATAGTAAAAACACGGAGGCGCCGCGATATTCTATACATAAGTTTGCTTATACAAATATGGGTGAAAAACGAACTAGAATGTGAAATATCGTGTTATTTCACTCTTTCTAATGTGGTAATCGTATTTGATAAAAGAGACAACAATATTTCAGTTGTTCCTGATAATGGCAACATTTTGTTGAGACATAGTAACAGTTGTAGGTAAGTGCCATATTCGCCATATTATGCGACAAGTTCATGGTAGTTCTGCTGTCAAGTGGTTGTTTACTTTTTGTTTTATTGAGATTTGTGAGAAAATTACGTGGAATTTTCCTTTAAAACTACATATATACGTTGGAAAACACCAATTCAAGATGCCTGTGTGTTCTATTGTGAAGTGTGGTGCAAGAAAGAAGGAAAATCAACCTCAATTATCTTTGCACAGGTTAGTAGCTGGTTTTCATGCAATAGTACATAAAGTGATAAACTTTCGATGAAAAAAATGCTAGGCGATCATTAAATACGGCTTAAATTTTAATATATGAGTTTATTTCCGTCCAACAGACCTTTTTATTATTTCATAATTTCATTCGTTTGTTTACAATGATATGTCATGGTGGAATAGTGTTGTACCGTTGCCGTAATAGTTTCTGATACTAGTTCCTTCGCTGCGCTGAAATGATATTGCTAAGTCCGGCCCGTGGTTTACAGCAAACTGTACTCTTTGGTTCATAGCACCGAGAGACCGTTCCGCAGAGTTTTATGTAGTGTATACGATTTATTTGTTGAAGTTTTTAAGATGAACAATACTGTAGAACATACATTTTATGTAACTTTTATGTTTCCGCGGCGCACGCTAATAAAGTTCCCAGTCCGCATGATTTTATCCGACATAAACATCACGCCTTGTTTCCCCGAAGGGTTGGGCAGAGGTGTCCCTGTAGTAGGCACACCCACATTTCGCCAGTTATGTTTAAGTCCCATGTAATAGGGGGCGAGGCTATTGCCATCAACCGGGCACAAATCCAGACTCCGAGCTGCTACTGAGAAATTTCAGATAGAAAACCCACTAACATTTTGCTCGACCCGGGAATCGAACCCAGGACCTCATACTTAGCAGTAGCGCTTGCGACCACTAGACCAACGAGGCAGTCCATCCGACATCCGACATCTTCAACAATAATCGTCAAATTTCAGCCAATTTACACAAAACCTTAATGAATTATACACTAAAACCTTCCGCATGAATCACTCCGCCCATTAGTGAAAATTGATTGAAAATCCGTTTAGTAGTTTTTGAGTTTTTCGCGTTCAGACAGATAGAAAAACAGACAGACGCGGCGGTGGACTTTGTTTTATAATATGTAAGGATGCGTATTATTCCGAATGTTCATTTATGATAAAATTGTTAAAAATTTAATTCACTAATGCCCGTTTTCACCGACAGCTAAGTGACACTTAAATGAATACCTAAATAAAACTGCATTGTTGGATTTTCAACTCTCAGCGCTGAGTCTACCGTTGAAAATCCAACAGTGAACTTTTATTAGGGATTCATTTAAGTGTCACTTAGTGAAGGTGAAAACAGGCATAAGACTTGCATGCTCACTCGATACTAAATATTTGGCTTTGTTTAAACGTTCACTTGCCAAACATTAGGTTTGCGTTACAAATATTTGTGAAAACTTTATTTGCTAAGTAATAATTCTATAAATGAAATTATAATTATGCGGAAAATTGTTTGGGAAGTGTTAAATTGTCAATACTCGTTTTTTTCTGTTACAACGGACTATTAGCTAATATTTTTTTTAATATGATCAACCGTGATATCTAGTAAGATTCGCAATACTATTACGTACTAGTATCGATACTCGAAATAGTAACACTATGTTCCCTGAATGACACAACCCTAGCATTGGCAGCCATTTTATGAGACATTTTGAGTTGTAGGTATGCACCTTTTTTTTGTAGGTATTTCCAGTCCATACTTATTATTATGTCTATGCTTAGTACTAAGCTTAGTACTTATTAAATGTTATGCTTAGTACAGACAGTCAGTGTGTAATGGTAGCTACACATATCTGAAACGTAATTCGGCACTATACCATCGTCCTACAGTCCAACATGACTCCAGTCTATCCCAACTCCAATGGGGATAAAAAACTGCCACTTGCTTACTTCAGATGGCGCTGATCTCCAGCGTCTTATAATTTGACAGCTAGCCATACATTTTTTGTAAATAAGCAACTTCTTTTACGCATAAAAGTACTAATAGTGTTCCTAACGTTAGACTTTCATACGTGTGACAATTATATTATTATTTCTGCAAGTTGAAGTTTCTCTTCCGCTCTTTGATTACGCTTTACCTCCAATACGCGTAAAAGGAGACAGGTGAAATACCTTGCACCTATGTCCCTAAAGTACCCAATTGGTACTAATTAGTACTCGAACGACAAAATTGGTACCTTAGTAGTTTTCGAGAAACTCGACTTTGAAGGTGGTAGTCACGCTCCCTTCAGCAGGAACAACATGAGCGCCGAAAAAGGGGGCATGCTGCAGCTATTCTAAGTATGCAAATAATTAGTACCTTATATTTCCCTATTAAAAACTCTGTGATTTCTCCCCTTTATACAAAAATTAGTGCTACTAAAGAAGTTATAGCGACCAATAATTCAGATTCCTAAGTGTTGTGTTTTAATAAATTACTTTTCCATACTAAATCTCCGCGTATAACCCGAACAAAATTAAGTTGTCAATGGTATTGAGCTGTTTAGGATATGTACACTTGTGCATATTCTATGGATGTCGGAATAGTAATAACAACAGTTGAATATCTATAATTTTCATACTGTGTACCTAGGTACATATTAAGAAAAAAAAAAAAACCTATCGTTAAGTTAGGTGGTACTCGAATAATTATTTTTCTGTATTATAAGTACCTACGTAAAAGGACAAAACGAGAGGAGAGATGTGTTTTAAGGCGAAAGCGTCAGGGTAGCCCGCGAAATTCAATTTTTTTTAGGTTTTTTGCAATTTGCTGGTCAGTATTAAGTTGTACGTTGATTAATATACGATTCGCGGCCGTAACAAATATGTATTTACAGAATTATAATCATTAAAGTCATCAACACAACTCTCTAAGACCACGTAAGTCCAAAGAATAACTGTTTCATGAAATCATCATTCTTTGGACTTACGTGGTCTTGGAGAGTTGTGTTGATGACTTTAATGATTATAATTCTGTAAATACATATTTGTTACGGCCGCGAATCATATTTTGATCGATGTACAACTTAATACTGACCAGCAAATTGCAAAAAACGTAAGAAAATTTGAATTTCGCGGGCTACCTTAGCGCTTCCCCCTTAAACAACCAATAGAATTTTGTTATTCAGACATCATTTGAATGAGCGGAGATGTATCATATTTGTAGCGCAAACGAAGCGCAGATGTGAGCTGTGCGGGGATGAGCAGAGATGTGAGCGGCGCCGTAACAGTTCCGCTCCAGCGAGCACACGTCTTCGCTGTAGCCAGCGCACATCTCTGCTGTAGCCAGCGCACATGCCCGCTCCAGTGTAGCCAGTACGCATCTCCGCACAGCTTCAGTGGATACATTCTAGCTGAAAAACATCTCTTGTCGTCTCCGCCTCGAACAACTCCGCATATCTCCGCTTTGGTTGAGTCCGGGCCTAAGACCGTTTTCCTGTAATTACAATCCTTACTTACTGCCCCGTCTCAAAAATCCACTGTTTATTTCTTTTAACTTTGCTTGAGTAATTATATGAGTTGGCTTCATTCATGTATTTTTGATCCACGTCATCTATGTTGATCGCGTCAATATTCACATAACAAGTAATGGTACTCGACTTTGAATGGTGGCTACCTATGGTTTCTTATAATTAAACTGGCTACACTGAAGCAAATCTCGGGATGCGGGATGCATTTTCATTACACTTCTTACATTTCAGTTGTGGTAGGTACCACGCGTAATCCTGGAAAGTGTAGGCGGCGACGACGGTGTTAGCTTTAGAGGAACACTACAGAGCGAATTTGGCTCGTAATGAACACCTGAATAACTTATGATTTTACACTTCCCGACTTCATAGACACAACGCGGAATTTTTACTTTTCTTTTGTTTAATAAAACGTATTGTTATACTTATGTATATAAAATCTATTGCTACTACTTCCATAACAAAAAATAATTCACTTACATAATACTGTGTCAATTATAATTAGAACACAATACACAACAGGTAGATAGTATACATATAATTAAATACAGCAGTTAGGATTAACTATTTACATAGTTCAAATAAAAAATTATACAGTCATAATCATTGTAGAAACTTACAAAAATAGTCTAGGAAATCAACTAGCTAACTTCGAAAAATAGTCTATTATAATAAGGAAGGTAAATTAACAAGAAAACAAGACTAAACAACTTTGAAACAAGCAAAAACAACGGGACAATATTTGGTTTTAACAGCCGAAAACACAAGCAACAAATATATTATTTCCAATGAATTTAATCGTCATATAAATGCAAATATAAATGATAATAGCTACATTCCAATATCAATAGGGCTAAGTTCATATGACCGCGCGGAACTCAATCAAATTCGCCGCGCGGTACCGTACCGCGGTGATGATAATCACCGTTTACTTTGACGTTGTACCGCGCGGTCATACGAACTTAGCCTTAAGTACTACAAACATCAAGTTTTGGATTCAATATTTCGGTGTATGCCTTAATTGATCTTACCCCTAATAAACATAGAGATCAAAGGCACAGCTAGTGAATAAATAAAAACATATCACTTATTAGTTACTTTGTAGGAATTATATGGACTCAATAGGTACAGGTCAAGACTTATGTAATTATTTAAGAGTTGCGTTAACTTCAAACAGTATATAATTTTCAGATGTACAAGAATTTAACCACAAAGAGCTACCAGTAGTTTAAATATACAATTTACAACATCTTCTATATATATTTTAATACTTTAAGATCTTTTATATAAATAATATTGATTACTTTTTATTTTCATAAACATAATTTTCAAATTTAGGATATAAATAAGGTTTTTTTTTTTACAAAAGTTAATGGTTAACACACCTAATAGTTTTCTAGTTTTAATATTACTATTAATATAAATTAGACTAGGCAAAATAAGGTGTGACCACACAAATACTTCAGGGTGCGTTTATTATATAAGTTGACACCCGACTAGCTACACACCAAAAAACTCAGGCATTACAAAATATGCAGTGCCAGAATATTACAGCTTAAATAGATATTATAATACAAACTGGCATCATCACTTTGTATACTACAATACAATTTATGGTAATTCATGCTCTGAAAATCTAAATATATAATTGATCTAGATCACAGGCTCTCGAGGGCGCTGGGGCCAAGGGGTTTCATAAGACGTGATGCACTTAAAATAAATAGTTGCGTATACTATATGGAATGAATGAAGTCACGAGTGTCGCGGGCCGAGAGACTCGAGTTTAAAGTCCATCCGTTGAAACTGTGCAGCGCTTTAAAAACTGTCGCGATGTTAGGCGGCACCTACTGCCGCCCAACATACCACAAGAAATATTGTTACATCACAATAGCGCCTCAAAGTGAAAGGTTATTTATTACGTTAAATATTTCTATTATGCTCCTGCTATCTGCGTTAATGTTAACCATGCGTTAGTATTAAGTGTGCGCCAAACTGCGTTTTAACAATGGCGTTAAAAAAATAACTCGTTAGACGATTGGCTACATTCATGTGGTTCAGCCAAAAAAGTTAGCCGAAGTTCGCACGGACGTAATAAAATCGCGGCGATTTTTTTTCCGTGCACTGTATTTTCAACGCTCTGCTTAGAACCGAGAGTCGAAAATCCAAGTGCGTTTTTTCAACGCGCTTAGACGAGAGGGGCTCCCAGCGCATTGGATTCTCAACGCTCGGCTTAACACTGAGAGTTGAAAATCTAGTGTGCAATAAAATCCCACCTAGATTTTATTACGTCCGTGCGAACGTCGGCTTATTGCTACAAAATTAGTGCGTTAGCCGCGTTCAAAACGGAGGTAGAAGCTGCTGCGGTATTTTGGGATACTCAGTGCGTGCGGCGCATAGAATGAGACAGCGCTAAAACAGCCAACGTGGTTATTCAACGTGCTAAAACCCTTTGATGTGTCTAAATAACCGCCAACCGAGTCATCGCTTAAGGTCTAACGTCATTCACAATGACACATCCCAATTAATGTACCTATTAAATATTGACCACATCTGCGTAATGTGTTATTTAACGCGTTTATTTACGCATAACGACGCAAGTGTAGCAAAATCATTACACGCCTACCGTTTAACTGAAACGATTTCTGATGTAGGTGTGCGGTGCGGGAAGGGTGTGGTGACACGCCGCCAGTTTTATGAAAGATGGTAGTTCTGTCGTGTGGATATGAATTATGCGTAAGCCGACGTACACACGGACGTAATAAAATCGCGGCGGGATTTGATCGCGCACTGGATTTTCAACTCTCGGTGTTAGGCCGAGCGTCTCGGCTAAGTTACTGCATAAATGAGGTTGCCAACTTAGAAAATGCCAAACAATGACGAAAAATATTGACAGAGCGCACTGCACAATATTAATCAATGGAGGAGCAAAACATATTGTTGCATAGATTGCAATACAATTGAAATTGGTCAATACCTATCTATAAGTAGGTATAGGCTATCGTCAGAAAAATCTAGTCGAGATTATCTCGTGTACAGCTTGACATAGGTGTCAATCCCCCCGTACCGCGTAGCTGTCTTAGGCATCGTCTCAGTTAACCGGTAGGGCTGTAAATTAAATTCCTGCACGTTGTACGGGCGCACCGTTACTATTGGAGCGGATAGACTATACTTATGTCTACTTAAAGTGGTAAAGTAACAGCCGCGACGGTTCGAAAGTAATCGGGGAGCGGCTCAGACTTTGAAGTGGTTCCTTTCGTGGCAGGAGTCATGTGTGTAGCGCTACGTGGGCTCGTCCGACGACATCAGCGCCTCCGACTGCTCGTCCAAGTCCGGAATGTTTCTTATCACTCTGTTCGAAAGATAACACGGTTCAGCGATTAGAGTGCAATAAGCGATATCGTATTGACTATAATGTTATTATTGGTTGGTGAAGTTGAAATTGGTGTAATCTGATTAAATTTAATTGTATAAACAAAAAATATTGAAAAAAAAAAGTGTATTTCAATATTTTCATATGGGTTTGCGAATTTTTTTCACTTTTTAAAAGCCGTCAATTTAGTTTTAACGATATTCAACTTAACGACGGTTTACACATACACACACTTCACTTATGTTGTACAAATTGTGGAATGCAATAAATGAGCATTTTAATAATTCTTTTACTGCCTGTATGTACATCCATAATGTAAATGTACTAACGTGAAGCCCTCGGCGGCGCGCAGGCGGTCCGTGAGGCAGGTGAAGAGCGCGCAGTCCCGCGGCAGCTGCGAGGCCGCGGCGGCCCAGCCCGCGCCCGCCAGCGCCGCCGCCACGCCGCGCCACGCGCCGCCCGCGCCGCCCGCGCCGCCCGCGCCGCCCGCGCCGCCCGCGCCGCCCGCGCCGCCGCCCGCGCCGCCGCGCCACGCCTCCACGCACAGCGCCAGCGGCGCCGCCAGCGCCAGCGCGCCGCTCGCCGCCGCGGGCGACGTCAGCGACCTGCCCCTGCAATACATGTTCTCGGTTATCATTCGCTGTCCCTAATTTCGTCGAAGTTGTATATAGTAAATAAACTTATGTACTAATATACTGGTGGTTCGGCGCGCTTCACGCCCGGGGCTGCCAGCAGGCGCCCAGAGCCGCGTGCTAGTCATTACAGACAGTTACCAGAGCCACAGGGAGTCCAGCAGCAGGGGCCCGAGGGCTGCGTCCAGCAGCAGCCAGCTCCACTGGCGCGGCGGCGGCAGCTCGGCGCGCTCCACGCCCGTGGCCGCCAGCAGGCCGCCCACTACCCACGTGAGGCACCCGCATGCACAGCCCACGAGACCTGGGGATGAATGAACCATTTATATTCAACCATATAGTTCGCAAGCGCCTCTTATTAAACCCGATTACACGAACCTCTGGCGCGCCGGCTCGGTAGAGGGGCCAGATGGACCCCAGATGGACATACGACATACAAATTAAAAAGTTGGACAGATAGAAAGCTCAAAATGTAACGGCATTAAATCTTTAATATGTAGCATGAAAGTTTATTTATGTACCTTTACAAAATTCAAATGTGAAAATGCACTAATCGCCATTTTGATGACAGTGCTGGTGGAGAATATAAAACATAAATATTGAGGGAAATCTACTTACTACTACTTGGTTCCATAGTGAAAGTTGTTCATATTGATGAGTACAATGACCCCTTAAGAGGATGCCCATGAATTCAATTTCACCCTGTATTTGCTTTATTAGTTTTTCGGACATAATACTAAAACACATTAGACAGACGGCCATAATGAAATTATAAGGAATCCTGTTACGACTTAACGGAAGCCTAAAAAATTTAATTTGGTTCATATTAGGTGGAGATGTATATGTAACAGATGAATTACGAACCTTTTTGAAGGCATTTGAAATATACAATGTGGACCATGGGCATACGACTGCCCGTATTTTTCTGAATATTCATGATTTTTTTTTAGAAAATTATCTTTTAAAGGGGGGTCTATCTTTAATATTTTTCATGTTATTCAATTTTTAATTTTTGTGTAGCGTTTGTGACCTTGCTTTACATTTTTTGCCATATCTCCGATGTTATTGGCTCGATTTGGATTCTGTTTATTACTTCTAAAAGCTTATGACTTTATGAGTTATTTTATCGGATTAACTAACTTTTTTTTAAATATATTTGTTGACTATGAAAAAAAAAACGGAAGAGTTGAATTTTTTTTTTCCTAAAAAAAATAGTATTTATTTTAAACAAAACACAAGTGTAAGTCCATAAAATCCCTCCACAGGGAGGCTTTTTTATCGTTATTAATATTCTACTACATAACAGCTACATGCTACAAATTCACAGAACATTATTGATACCAACTGTAACTAAATCCGAGGAAAAACTCCAAAACTATAAGAGAATATTTTTTAAGACAAACTAAGAATGCAGATAAAATTATAATATCTTTATTTTTCCCTTTAGTTTTAAGAGAGAAAGCTGTTTATATACATATTTTCAGCGAATCTAATTTGCCTACCTTTTGGATAGATGTAGTAATACGTATTTGGTAGGTGTAGTAACACAAAGGAGACGGAAACGATTACATACACTCTTGGGCCTGAATGTAACGAGATGAAAATGGTGTCACTTTATAGATTCAAACATATATTAGTGTATTGCAGTGACTAGTTGCTGTCCCACAATTCACACAGCAATCCATAATTTCAACAATATCCAATCCACAAAGCGGCGGTAAAATCTAAAATAACAATTCGAAGTCAAGTGTGTGAGCGATCTTCGGTGTCCAGTGTGAACGCAAGGGTCGTACAAAGTAGGCAGGGTCAGAATCCGTATAAAACAAAGCAGTGGTCGTTGAAAATGTAAAATAATCGGGGAAGAAAATCAAAACGCATCGGAAAACACGAAATAAGTGACAGCTGTCTAGTAGGGGTGGGCGTTGCGACGACGAACCGTTTACTAAGACCGTTTTGTGATGATGAAACCGTTTTACGTCCTGGGTTCAACTTCAAACAGTCTTCATTGCACAAACCAGTCTTCGAATTACTTATTACATTTGGGCCCAACATTTTCCATCTCCTTTAAAAACTATATGAGGTTGGTCAAACAGCATCAGTCTACTGCAAAAGGAGATGGAAATCGTAGAATCTACTAGATAAGTAAATCGAAAACTTAGCCTAATAAGCCATTAGTCCTCCTAAATTATCAGAACCCATTTATTAATAACCTAAGAAAAATGTATGAGAAGTCGTAAGCTTATCAATTTCAAATTTTTGTGGCTCATCTGACACAGAGGAGCTTCAAGGTAATAATAATATAATATAGCAAAAATAGTATTACTTACCTACAAGTAAGGATGAGTTGATATCGTCGCCATTTCTTAAAGCTTGTCTAAATAAAAGTAAATGTACTGCGTAACATAATGCTGAGCCAAGCGCGGCTAACACTGCTATCCAATTCGTTTGATGACTTTCTGATAAACCCAACACCACCTGAAAAACATAGATAAAAATCTTAGTTTTCTATACACCGCTACTTGTCCCTTAGTCCCAAGGTCACAAAATCCCACATCAATCACATAAGCACTTACCATCAGTTGAGATAGTGATCAAACGCGAGCCTAACAATAATAATAAAATAAAAACAAGCCTAGATCACACTTACCAGTCCAGCAGCGGTGAGTAAAACAGCGATGCACTTGGACAGAGTGAACCGGTCATTGGGAACCTGCGCGAATATGGCACCGAACGAGAGCGCCAGCGCCCCCGCTGTCGACGTGTATATCGTAGCCGAGCCCGTTGTCGTGTGCAACAGACTTAATCGATACAGGTAGTTTGAAATGAACCACTAAAACAATACAATAAGGATCAATTCAAAATGTTATCCCTAGAAAATTTAAAAATTTGTATGAAGATCGTAGAATCTAATAGATAAGTAAATCGAAAACTTAGCCTAATAAGATAAGTACTCCTAAATTATCAGAACCCATTTATTAATAACCTAAGAAAAATGTATGAGAAGTCGTAAGCTTATCAATTTCGACTTTTGTGAGTAACAGCTGTCATGTGTCATGATTTATATGTTAACATATTATTTACTTCATATAAACGGAAATAGAAGCACCATTACCTAAAAGTAGTACACCTTAATTGAAAGTAGAGAAGAAAACAAGCTGACTGAATAATGACATTGAGTTTGGGACAGTCATTACAAAATATTGATACTATAAGTAGGGTAGTTTATGAAACTGTTGCAATGAGGGTATATTTCATAGTATCACACGACTCCCGAGTGTTTTAATACCTACCATACCTAGGGTATATGCAGTTTCATACACTATACTTTATCTACTCTCATACATTGGGACGAACCTTCCAGATAAAACATCATAGTTAAAAGAGTCAGAAATAGTTCAAAACTTTTTTGTAAGTAATGCTATGAAAATGGCGCGCCGCGCAAATGTGTTCCATTAGAAAAAAATATTGATGGAAACTCCTTGGTGATATATACTGTATAGTATTGGTAATAAATGTGGTGGCATTCCGGGAGTGCCGACAGAAGTGAAAACTTGAACAAGATCGCCTTGGAGGAAGAAAAATATTGCTTGCATAGAACATTGATCCGTAACGTAATATAATAAAGAGTACAATCGCGTTTACAAAAATGAGGTGTCGTCATGGTGTCGCGGAATCAATAGTTTAGTCCCATCTCAAAAATGCCCACTTCAAAAACTGTGTTATAACATTATTTTCTTATGAGAAAAAGTGTTTATAACACGATTCTATTTTTAAATTTCGGTATTGTGTGTATAATAAGTATGCCAATATAAACTTGTTTTGAAGTCTATAATTCGAATTTTACGATATTATGAGAGAAGATAAAATTATTTATCGTACACTCATTTAATGAAGGTTTAGTTGAAACTTTAGTTTCAATGTAGTTTTGCAGTTCTTTATCGCTGTGTGATAAACTGATAATGTTGCTTCATTGAATTTACAAAATACGAAGATTATGTTATTATGAACCAAAGACAATTTTCTTTCTTCATTTTAATTAAGCCCCATGCAAACTTTATGGCGGCTCTGAACTCGAAGCGAGTAGCGAGCTGCGCAGTAACAAATGTATGTGACCGCAGGGTTGAGGGGGTGGGGTGCTACGCAGCAAGTAGCCTACTTCACTACCGCCATAAAGTTTGACGTTTACTGTAACTGGTACAGCATCTGGCTTTATTGCTCTTACAGCAGATTTGATACAGCCTGATTGTGGCTAGGTATAACAGCGTTGATCGTCGAGCAGCGAAAAGACCGATGCGATGATACTAGTCGACACAGGATTGAGGCGAATGGCTTAATTCAAATAATGGTCAATGGCAATAAATCAAGGCTGATCAAGAGTGTTACTGAATACAGGTATTAATATGATTTTCTTGCCCTTATCCCAATTTATTTGGGGTCGATGCAACATCTTTTTCTTCAATACTTCACTATTAGTCATCTCAGTAGTTACTCCCTTTCTAGACTTTTTTTTTTTTAATACAGATATTTTGAGGAGACTATGATTCTGCCCCAAATAATTGGGCTAAGGGCAAGAGAGTGATGATTATGATGAATGATGCTGAACGCACAGGTACACAGAAGAGCAGCGCGAGACGCAGATGTCGGCGTGTGGCGGCGGCGGCAGCGCGGCGCTGCGCGTGCTCGCTGGCGCGCACCGACGCCGCCCACGACAGGCGCGCCAGCAATGCCTCGCTCGCCATCGCCGCGGACATCACACGCACCTGAGTACATTACACTATTATTGTCAAAGACCAGAGCGTTTGAAATAAGATTGTCGTCCGTCGAGTCAGAAGCCATCAGATTGCCTGGTGATACTTGTATCTTAACTTTCCATACAGTTCTTCGTCTGTGGTATTAATCAAGTTACAAAAATTAAGCAGCCATTTTTACTCATAAGGTAATTATGACAAGAATTCTTCATTTCTGCTAAAATGAAGAATTCTGTGTACCAATTAAATCCACATTATGCCTTCTACAATGTTTGCACAAGTTCAATGACATAAATATGGGAACAGTATTTAAACAATTACCTCAGCCACTTTATTAAACCGTACAGCTCTTGGAGCAGCATCGTCACTGTCCGTTGTCTCCCCAGCTCGGACAGGCACAAAGGTGGAGTCTCCCTAAAATATTATCAAGCAATAAATTTCGCTCTTCCTATACACCATGTCTTTCAAAGGCTAAGAAACTTTAAGATTTGAATAAACTTATTACAATAAGCCACTTTAGTGCTGAGACTTCTAGAAATGTTTTACTACCTTTCAAATTACTATGTATAAACAAGCTTATTCCCAAAAGCCATAGAATAAAAGTTTTTGTAATAATGTGTGTATTTTGTCCATAAAATATTTCCCAGCCTTTAAAAATGCATGGTGTATGCAGGTTGTATTTTTTTACCAAGCAATATTGGATATTATGATGATTGTTTACCTGATTCTGAACCTAAAACAATACAAAAAGGTTGTTTTAATAAAACATCTTACCCTTGAAGGTACATTTCAATCAAGGAGTATATAGATACAAGGTACTTCATAGTCATAGTTGGACACTAAATGGTCAGTATGGAAGTGAACTTTACTGTGTCATGCGTAATGAAAATAACACTAGCTTGAATAACCTCATGGCAATAGGAAAGCCAACATGGATCACCCAGACTGGAAGAAAATGCCTATAGCATTAAGTCCGCCACTGTACATTTCTGTGCTTGAAGTATTAAATAAATATGACACTTTCAATGTCAAGGTTTAATAATAATACTTTAATGTTAAAAAGTTCTAAGGCAATTTCCTTGTTTAATATTGCTAAGGTTTAAAAATACATCCTGGGTTAACAAAGATTAGGGGATGTATGTTTGTTTTTTAAATTTTATTTATTTACAAATAAAATACTTACCAAACTGTTTGGGGATTCATTGAAATAACTTTCATCATCTGTCTCTCCTGGTTGTTCCAGTAGTTGCTGAAAAACATGACATATTTAAAAAATATTAGTAACATCATTTTATTATGCAGTAATCAATATTGTAATTAATGTGCATTCATTTCAAGCCTTGCATGCTGTGCCTCAACTGTTGAGCATGGGACATGCCACTCTGTTACAATGAACTGTTAAGGTCCTATACTACCTCAAATTGCTTGGCATGATCCTCCATTATATCGAAATTGATGCTGATTTATGTTTAGTACTTAACATTAATCAGCATTAATTTAGATATAACTATACAATATGTTTGATGAAAACATGATTCTTTTCGCTGTAAAAAGCAATTACCTAAGCTATTGGTGCCTCGGAGCCGCCAGCAACCCTCTCTGTTTGGCTCTCACTCAGTTCGCAAGCAGCATGGTGCAAGCGAGATAAAAAGTGAATATGGGTTGAGGTAGTATGGGATCTTAAAAGGGAGTATGCTTGACCAAATGATTTAGTTATTATAGTTTGACTGAGACGGCTGTACCACGCCATAGGATTGCGCGGCAAGGCGGAGGGTAGCGTTGACAAATGAGCGGCAGGATACCGTAAGTGTTCACAAATGAGCAGCCTGCACTGCGCCCCTGTCTCACCACGCACATAGTAGTGCTGTACAGCAGTTCCGCTCAAACTATAACAAATAATTTGGTCAAGGTATCAGGTTGTTATTAAAACACCTCTGATCACCTCTCAAACTCACGGCTCATCAAAACATTATTTTACTTGTTTGTGGTACATTTTAGAAGTCATTGTTTGTTTTTATAATAAACTCACTGTGTAATCAGCAGGTTGACAAGGATCCCTTGTTGGAGGTGTAAAACATAGTACTAAAAGGTAAATAAACAGCAGTGAACTCCTCACATAGGTCACAAGGAATGGTCTCTCTATATGTTTCTCTATGTACAAATACTGTAAGCAAAAACAATACACGTATTATAACTTTTAAATACACAAAAACATGTTGAAGATGTTGTTAATGGATTTTATGACTTACTTTTGTCATCTCAGAGGATACCACCCACAGTACAACGACCAATAACAGAATGAAAACGCCGAACGCAAACTTCCTCTTGTTGAAGCGCTGGGGCACATCTTTACTGTTTTTGTTATTATTACTAACTCGAAAATAATTGTGGCACAAAGTCAACATGAAGACGAAATAAACAAATTCGGCAACTAAGTAAATTATTTGAATTACACTGAATTGCTCAGGATCATATTTTCACATGTGTTTACGGCAGCATTTTCGTCTTTACAGAGTAAAGAAATGGATCCCAGCAATGCTTGGTGATACTATGCTTTTTTGTACAAGCTTTGTGTGCAAATATTGTCAACAAAATTCCAATACAATGTACGAAATGAAGACGAACAATCAAATACAGTATCAACAACTGTATTTTCAATGGCTGATTACTGATTGCATAATGTTGCTAGTTTACAAATAATAGTGTTGTACTTTGTTACTGTTAACTAGATGATATGTGTGGACAGTCTGTTTTGAATGAGGTAAAAAAAACTGAAAGCTCATAACAGGTGGCAGCACAGTTGTACATCTTTAAGCCGCCATTGTTGTGGTTAAGGCTGGAGGCGTACGATAGAAATAACCTGATCAAAGTTGTAAACCAACTCGGGCATGATCTTCTTGTACAAAAAACCTCAGAGACAGCACTTCTAGCACAGATTTAATATGATAATATAAACACGAATATACTTTACTATAATTTACATAATATCACATCATAAACGCCTGTGTGTAATGAAAATAGACTAAGTTCTCTTGGGAGCATCACCTATAAACCATTTTCTTCCATAAAAGGCTTAAAGGATAGCACTTCGTCTCGACGAAATATCGGATTCCAAATTTTTTCCGAGAGCTTTCTCCTATAGTTTTCTTCTTGTAACATCTTTGGCAAATACATGGGTCCCCGTAGTTTTGCAGTAAACAGCTGCGCAACTGGGCTCAATAATTAATTATCTAGTTAGAATAGAAGGGACAAAATAAACTAATGATGTAATATCTAGTCTGTCTCGCGACGGTTTACAAGCAAGCGAGGGATGCAACTAAAAGGCAAGCTGTAGGTAACGCCCCGGATCGTGGCTTCGTGTTGCCACTTACAAGGGTGCGTTCCTGACTACTTTTATATGTATTAACTAAACATAATACAGGCGAGCGACGCCACGTATACTAATGTGCGTTCACAAATTCACAATACGTGACGCCACAGTACTAAATATGGACGCGATTAGCGTTGGTGATCCTGCGGTAGTCACGAACATCAATTAATTATTCCGGAGAATTTTGTTTATTTGAAATTCCTTCCGGAAGCCGGGAGATTTAAATTGTCATTGCTGAATTCCGGGAGAGGTGGGAACCTTGTACTATGTAACTAGTTTCGGAAAAAATCTACGATTGCGATACGATCCGTAGACGACAACACTGCAGAGATCTGAGCATGGAATTAGTAATTACTGATCTGAGTTAATCTTTGTGAGAAACTTATCATTGACCACTGTGACAATGTTGTTGAGATAACCTCACTTTGTGCCTCGTCAAAATAATGCATGAGTGATGTTCTAAATTTCAAAAAAAAAGTTAAAACAGATATTACCATGATATCTGCTACCCGGTTATTTGTGGGGAATCTCCCAGAAAATACTGAAGCCAATGATCTACACTCTGCTTTTTCTGTTTTTGGTGAAATAACAAACTTGGCCTTAAAATCAAAGCCCGGAGATGGTAATGAAAGTAAAAAGTTTGCCTTCGTATCACTCTCTGCCGCTAACGCGAATGCCGAATCATGTAAGTGCAAATCGCTCTTTATTATGGTACTCCGACCAACAATGGCAATAAAAATAACTTCTTCAAAAACATCCCCAATACATTCCTAACCTATAGTCTTTATTGCTGCTTAACGTAAAAAATTGCTTATCCTCGCAGTTACACTAATAAATTTTACAGAATATTCTTGCCATGAGCTTAAGATAACTCGCTGTCCTATTTTTTTTAAATCTAGGAGTTCCTTCTCATGACTTTCCACAGTTCTAAAACACGATAGACAGCTTCACTTTAATTCATATCTTGATCTTTCAGGCATTAAGCATTTCTCTAATGAAGATTTTAAAGGCAATAGACTATATGTAACTAGAGCTAGAGAGAGCTTCTTGGAAAGATTACAAAGGGAACGAGAACTGGCTCAGATAAAAGAAGCTGAAAAGGTAAAATATTTTATATCTTCTTTGACTATATGAAATTTAAAAAATATATAATAGTGATGATGATTGCAAAATAATTTCCAGAGTGCACAAGAACAAAATTTACCCAAAAAAAACCCATCTATAAAATTAAGTGATAAGTTGAACCCCAGGAAAAGGCAAATTGAACAATGTCATACTATTGACCATAACCACAAAACAAGAAAACATTTTGGTGAAGATAATATCACTGATGAGAGCTCTAATTTTACAAATGATCAAAAGTTCAAAACAAAAGGGCCTCTTAGAGTTGACAGACAGAATGCTGAAATATCTAGTAATTTTCCTGCCGGTGATGCTAATAATAGCAAGAACTTATCTATTGTAACCGAAGCAGATAAAAAGAAGCACGAAGCAGAAAAGAAAAGACAAGAGTCCATGAAAAAAAAAAGACAGGAATTTAAAGAAAAGAAAATGATAATAAAATCTGGTTTAACTGGTGTTGTAAGTATAAGAATATTTTGCAGATGAATTACAAAATCAAGCAACAAATAATAGGTAATCAAGCCTGAAGGTTAACTTTTTCAAATGACAAGAAATATAATTGACACATTGAATTGTTACAGGATAAAGTACAAAATAAAAAGGTAATATTTTCGGATTTCGAGGATGACTTATCAAAAATAACAGGCAATAATATTAAAACAAAAAGGCAAAACAACCATAACAGTCTGTTTGATGATGATGCTGAAGAATCTGATGATGAACTAAACTTTGAAGTCAAAAAACAATATGAAGGCAAAAAAGGACAGAAGGTAAACAATATGCTTCAATACTTTTGATGTAGCTCCTATTAATTTAATTTGTAGTTTAGCACAACATGTAAGATTAAAATATTAGGTTTTAGATTTGCAATCAAGATACAAATCTGATAAACGTTTCACCTTAGATGAAAGGTTCATTGATGATGATGATGATGAAGAAGAAATAAATCACGAGAAATGTTACAATAATGAAGAAGTTAAATTAGGAACTGCAGATGAGAAAGCTAAACAAATGAATATACTACAAGATGTACTTGGGGTTACTATCAAACAACGGTACACTGATAATGATAGCAAAAAAAGCAAGTAAGTGAAACAATATTGATCAATTATCTTTCTAAGCCAATTTTAAACATTGGGTCTCCCTAGCCTATCTTGCCATTTTGGAACAAGGGAGTCTGTTTGTTATACAAACTAAAACTTAATCCCTATAAATTTATTTTGTAGACCAAAACTAGGGATGCTAAGGTTTGACCCCTTACAACCCGATCATGCTAAATTTTTGGCGCCAGTCGAAACCAAACCAGAACCAACTAAGAAGTCTAAAAATAAATCTAAAGAAAAGCAAGGAGATGCAAAAGAAGTACAGCAGCAGCCAGAAGGACCAAAAATTGAAGTTTCTAAAGAACAATTTTATAAAGTCAGTGATGCACTAAAAGAAGCCATTGCACAACCCAGTACCTTTAGTTTAAGGAGTTTGTTTGGAAACAAAGAAAATTATGACGATGGTTTGTAGTATATTTCAGAAACCACTTTGTGGCCTATAATAGAACCTAGGTAGTATTATTTTACTTAATTATTTCCTTTGTTCCAGGTCCCCAAGAACAAGAAACTGACTACATACCACTTGAAGCATCAAAAGCAAAGAAAGTAAAAAATCCTCTAGATCTTAAAGAAAAGAATCCATTTGTTTATGATTCATCTGATTCAGAAACTGAGGAAGCAGATTTACAAGAGGATAAAACAGAGCAGCAACCAGCACCTGCCACTGAAACTAAAGCTGTGTGGAAAGAAAACTTGTTTTTCTCCAAGTTTGATCAACGCCTCAAAGGTTAGTTATGAAATATTGAAAAAAAATTAGGATTTCATTTGAAAAAAAAAAAACAAAACTAAAAATACTCTTTCTTATGAAAACATTTTTCATTGATTTGAATTTCTATTTACTTTCAGAGGGCTTAGCTTTCTTCAGTAAAGTACCAGAGAATGAAATACAAAAAGAAAGAAGAGAATTGAAGTCTTTGATGAAGAAACGAATTTATAACAAGGACAGAAAGAATCAAATGTTCAAAAAGAAAATAGGAGGCAAGAAAAAATCTATGAAAAAACCATATAAAAATAAAAGTTAATTCAGGCACATGTATGTCTCTCAAGAAATTTTACAAATTAAATATTTATGCTGTACAAGTTTGTTTCAATTTAGCATTGGCGAGAGTCACATTTTGTAGTATGGACCTTAGTTTGCTTCAGAATTCGTGTAGGAAGGGACTGCTGTGTGGTTCCTACAGTTGGTATGGTATAGGTATAGGGGGTGTTGATTAAAGGAACTAGTGTGTTAAAGACCCAATCATCCCCTTAGAACTCAAAGTATGCTCCGCGGAGCCCCTGGGTTGGGCACTGCAAAACCTCTGTCGGGGTTCCGCAAAAATACTGGTTCATTCTGACCTGTATTTTCGCGGAGCCCAGCTTCCTCAAGAGCTAATTTTAGATTTGGCGGCATTTGCTTAATCACGTGACTATGCAGGATACAATGGACCTACAACTAGGCGCTTTACTACCTTATATAAAAATGTACTCTCCAGTAGTCTGTGGCTTTAGGTTATAATCGCGTGAGGTTATATATATAAAATAAATATATATTATGTTCTGTGTTCGCGTCAAGGGCGGATCACAGAGTACTGGGCGGATCCAGGGGGGGGTCATGACCCCCCTTGGGCCCCTTGCGTCTAGATTGACCACTGGTATTTTTTCTAATATCATTGATAAATATAATCAATAAAAACTTTGTATGATGTTGCCGAGGAGGATGTGTTTGCTTTTGCCATTGCCACACATGCGCGAACGACACGGAAAATAAGACTATGGTCTGTTATTATAATTATGATGATTGATTATTGTGATTGAGTTTTCTGCCGGCTCTTTTCTATAGGAAACGACAAAATGAAACCGTGTTCCTAGCTCCTGACGTTTCATATGTACGCATGTAGGTTTATCTGAAGCTAGCAATTAGACGTAAAAAATAAATAGGTACCCTAGAATAGTGTCAAGATAAACCGCCTCGCCCCGGTCCTGCCGGCCCCGTAATTCTTAAGAAGTATTTTTTAATGATATCCCAAACAGTCTGATCTACACAAGGCGGTGTACTAAAATATTCGAGGTCGCTTCGCTCGCACTTGAATTCTATATTCTTCTAACTCTCAAACTTTTCTGCTTATGTCGACAAAGCTACTCCTATTTACGTAAGGATGTTTAATAGAAAGGTGCAAAAAATTTCGAGCTCGCCTTGCTCTGGTACTGGTTACGAAATTCATGGTGTAGGTAGATTATAATTAGGCACGTTATACTTGATTTTTTGCTAGAAATACCTACATAAACTGAGAAGACCGGGGGCCCTCATTTTTTTTTTGCTGCGCCGGGCCCCCCCGACAGGCTGATTCTGCCACTGTTTGGAACCTGTCCTGACTGGACCTCGACTATGTGACCCCCCTGACTCAAATCAAAGGCTGGATCTGGCCTTGGTTCGCGTGATACTGATACCGCTCCTACGTCTAAAAAAATTAAACTTGGACCATAAAGATAAAATACTACTGCTCCATACAGAAGCGAGATGGTTATCTTGACGCTGACGTAAATCTTTAAAACAAGACTATTTGAACTTAGACCAGTACCCTAATTGCGTAATACAACATAATCTGTTTCGATTTGAAACAGACTGCTAATCCATTGCTTCACATGTTGGAAAAAAAATCTGCTCAACAACGTAAATAACGCAATTAATGATGTTGAACTGTCAAAATAAAACGAATTAGGCATAATTGTTTACTAAAATAAGTTCAGCAGTTAGGGTACAGAGGTAAAAACTGTACGTAGTAGGATTCTCAACTCCACCTATGCAGCTTTAAAAATAAAATACTGCAATAAAGTGGATGCCAAACCTGACTTCAACTGTCTTCAATCAAGCCGTCAAAAAAAAGGTCAAATTATTAGATGCAAATGTTAAGGTCAAGTATTATGATGAAGAATACAGATAAAACCAGTAGGTACCCTAATTACGATCAATCACAATTTCTTTCGATTTGAAACAGATTGCTAATCCATTGCTTCATAAGTTGGAAAAAAAATCTGCTCAACAACGTAAATAACGCAATGTTTCATTTTGACAAAATGAAACAAATTAGTCCTAATCGTTTACGAAAATAAGTTACGCAATTATGATACTGGATTTGATTATTTTAGGGCTCCGTCAAATATTTAGTTTTACAAAAGGGTTCCGTCGCCAAAATACGCTGTGACAAATCACATGACAATTCAATAATTAAAATTATTATTGAAACAAGTGTGATACATGTGCAGGTGCATCAAAAATCATTGGCTAAGTACATTTTTTATTCAAACAACTTTGTACAAACTAACGTTTCTTCCAAGTAGGCTTCTTCCTGGCTCCAGGCTGACCTGGCTTCTTACGTTCACGTCTCCTAAAATCTCTTGTCAGTAAGCCAGCTACTTGCATCTTCTGTAAAGTTTCCGCATCTACAAAACTGCGCAGACCCCAAGCAATGCCCCACCTTATAGCCCCTGATTGCCCAGAAGGGCCTCCCCCTTCAATATTACATTCAACATCAACACGGTCTTGCATTCCAGTGAATATCAATGGAAAAATGACTTGTTCTCTTGACTGAACATCCTCAAAGTAAGTCAAGTCTTTACCATTGATTGTAATCTTGCCAGTCCCAGGTGATCTAACTGTAACATCACCTCTAGCTTTCTTTCTCAAACATTCATATGTTGTGATAAAAGCTCGTCCTTCAGCATCATAACCAGGCTTGGGAATTTCTAGGGCAAATTTTTGTGAAGCAAGGGGTTTCCGATACTTCTCAATAAATTCCTTCACTTTGTAAGCATGTGGCAATGAAGCCAGCCTCTCCATAACTAGTTTGAAGTTATTATATTCTAAATCAGTTATGGTTTCCACTAATACTTGTTCTAGTTGCTCCTTTGTCAACCAAACACTAGTGTTTAAGTTTAGACTTCCGTTGGGATCAGCTGTAGCTTTTTTCCTGATTATTTTGTCTTGGAAATTGTACAATTGTTGAATATTTTCAGCAGCATCAAACATAAGCTTGAAAAAACTGGGCTTTCCAGTATAGAACAAGAAATGATGCGGTCTGCCTGCTTCATCAAATTCAGCTGCTTTTCGTACTGGGAATACTTCTTCTGGTGATTTCATAAGGGGTCGTGCAGCTGGATCGTAAATGCCGCTGGGAAACAAATATTCGATTGCACGGTCGACATCTTTTTGTGTAAAAGTTTCAGGATCTTCACCCATCATATTGGCAAGATGTCGCTTGCCAATATTATATTCGAACTGCTGTCTTTTCATGAACTCGTCATGCTCTTGAGATCTATCCAAGTAAGCTTTCATGGCTTTACTGATCTTCTTCTTCTTGCTTAAAGTTTCCCAATCTGTTAGGTTTTTAAAGGCATTATCGGAACTTGTAGTAGTAACTTTTGTGCTATAGTTAAAAACATTACACACAATCGGGTTTCTAAACTTGACACAAAAAGATTTTGTGTGAGGAAGAAGTTGTTTTATAATTACAAGAGACATTTTCATACTATTATATATATACACGGATATATATTACATTTAATAAATTATCTTCTCATCTTTCTTCTAAATTCCACCCTATTTAATTAATAAAGTGATCGGAATATCACTAACTTATGAGCGAATTTTAACACTGGATGGATCATAACCTAAAATTTAGTTGATCAAATGTGTCAACGACACTTGACGTTGACACATTTGACAGGTCATTGACATTACTCCCACAGACTATTAAGAATTCAGCGGTCAGCTGGTGCTCTTGAAATCAGAGTCACTGGCAAGTAACTACGGAATTAGTAAGTATTGATATGTATTAGGCCTGCCGCACATTGGATACGAAATTGTATCGTAGCCCACTGGTTGCTTTTTTCTCGGTTGGTATGCCAGTATTATCTGCGACCCGTGACATCATGCAAAGAGATGATGACAATTTTTTTTGATGTACAACTTTAAACCGCCATTGTTGTGGTTATGTTTACTTTTGTGTCGACCACAAATTATACGAAAACTAGATAAATATGTATGAGACTTGGATATATGATAAATATGAGGCTTGGAGTATAGAATTTTAAAAGGCGAGCTAGGGACAGGGGAAGTGTCTACCACTGGTAAAAAAACAGCTTTAGTGGAAAAGTCAATAAATTATGAACGTTTTATATTTTATAGGGTATTTTGTGTTTGTTGACTTTAAGTTCGTTTTTTGTTAAAGACTGGAAGCGTACGATAGAAGTAACTGATCAGAGTCGAACCAACTCGGGCATGATCTTCCTGACTGAAATATAGCACTTCTAGCATTGATCTAATATGATAATATAAACACAAACTTTACTATAATTTACATAATATCACATCACAAGTGCATCTATGTAATGTAAACAGACTTCGTTCTCTTGGGAGCATCACGTATAAATCACTTTCTCCCATAAAAGGCTTAAAGGATAGCACTTCGTCTCGACGAAATATCGGATTCCAATTTTTTTCGGAAAGCTTTCTCCCACAGTTTTCTTCTTATAACATCTTTGGCAAATATATGGGTCCCCATATTTTTGCAGTAAACAGCTTTGCAACTGGGCTCAATAATTAATTATGCGTAAAAGAAGTCGCTTATTTACAAATGTATGGCTAGCTGTCGAATTATCAGACGCTGGAGATCAGCGCCATCTAAAGTGACAACAGCTCGCCACATACTGCCCTGCGGGTTTTATTATTATATTATTAGAGTGCTGCAGCGATGCCGATCATGGTGGTGATCACGGCACAGGGCGCTCCACTACTGGAATGTTATGTTTGTATGCTGGAGAACCAATTTCATGGCAGAACAAACGCTATTCACTATTTACTGTTGCTATTTCATCGACCGAAGCAGAGATAGTCGCTGCCAGTGAAAGTGCACGAGAGATCATATGACCAAAGAGGATCTTGATAGACGCATATATGCATTGACAATGAGTCTGCAATCAGGCTAGCCAAGAATCCACCGTATGAATGCCATCAGCGGACAAAACATATACGTATAAGATCGTTCTATAAACGAGAATACGTTACAGATGGCATGTTAGAAGTATGCAAAGTCCCTGCAAGTCGTCAGCTTGCTGATATGCTAACGAAGCCCCTTTATGGACCCAGGATTCTGGAACTTTGCAAGATGGTAAGCATTCAAAACAGAGCCGGATGTTTAGGCATAAAGCCTGTTACGCAACGGTGTAACATAAGGATCGCTGATATTACGATTCGGTATAACACACGGACTGTGGACATCGTGACACCAATATTGCGCATCGCAACGACTTACACGTGCTGCCTACGCAGCATTTCGTAACCGTGGGACCGGACATCGACAATGCCTTCCACGATTCCACGTTTTCAACTCATTCTTGGTACATACATCGACCAATTGTCACCTACATATTTTTAATTGTAATTTCTTGATTTTAATAAATTAGTCTAAAGTAAATTGGTTTTTTTTGCATCCTCCGGCTCCAGCAAACATATTTGGCGCAGTCGGTAGGATACTCGCGGGCCGGTTCGCGAGAGTAAATTCATAGGATCGACCTTAGGATCGCGACTCGCGAGTCACCCGGGTGACTATAAAGCACCGTACGAGTATCCGGATCTTCAGAAGCTGTCGTCGGGAGGAGTATCCAGACATCGATACCGCAGAGGTACCAATCATGCTCATGTGAGTACTTTAGAATAGTTCTTGAGTTGCTCATCCTTATCCTTAAGTGTTAATCATAAAAGTAGAAAACAAAAACCCAAGATTTTCCATCCCAGGCAATCGAGGACCCTTAGGCTAGACAGATCGTCCAGATCATTATTGTTAGATTCATTTAGGCAGTTAGAAGATAGAGAGATAACCATAGAAATGTCGGCTATAGACGAAATTTACAAGGCCTTACGCATAGTTCCCGAATTTGACGGAAATCCTAATGTCCTCACTAGATTTGTCAAACTGTGTGACCAGTTAGTGGAAGCTTACGTATCAGCTGAACCAGGGCGCGAATTAATAAATTTGACTCTTTTAAACGGGATTCTTAACAAGGTCACTGGACCCGCAGCCCGGTTAATTAACACCAACGGCGTACCAGAAACTTGGAGTGGCATACGTAGTTCTTTAGTCAACAATTTCTCTGACCAACGCGATGAGACCTCGCTTTACAACGATATGGCTCTGTTAACTCAAGGCTCTTCCACACCACAGGATTTCTACGAAAAGTGCCAAACTCTATTCGCCACTATAATGACCTACGTGTCACTACATGAAACCGTTCAGAGTACAATCGATTCGAAACGTTCCCTTTATAAAAAGTTAACTTTGCAATCTTACTTACGGGGCCTTCGTGACCCCTTAGGTTCACGCATTAGGTGCATGCGACCGGACACGATCGAAAAAGCACTTGAGTTTGTTCATGAAGAAATGAACACTCTCTACTTACAACAGCGAAACGAGCATACACCGGCTAGAAAACCACAGTCTCAGGCACCAACTGATCAGACCAAATTATTCAATCCTGTTATGCCACATATTCCCATGCCTATGCATAGGCCATTTAATTTTAATATGCCCGGTCATTCTCGACCAAATATAGCTATGTCACATCCGCTGCAACGTCCGCCGCAAATGTGGAGACAAGGCTTTAACCAACCACAGCAATTCCAACAGCAAGGTCCATCGCGAACGCAACAGATATTCGGGGCACGTCCTTCTAACTATAATCCACAAAATAATTCATCCGGTAATAATCAATTTAAAGGGTCGAACACAAATGATACGCCAAAACCAATGAGCGGTGTATCTCATTTCGTACCGAGACCTATGCCATTCCGGGGTAACGATTGGTTTAGGCAAGGGAACCCACCACCTTCTAATTATTTTAGGACAAGAGAAATGAATTTCAACGAATGCTTTGAATATCCATAAATGTTTGAACCTTATTGTGATAATGACTTCAACGGTTATCTTTATAACTCGTTGGAACAGCCCGACTATTCTTATTACGACGATTTGAGTGCATATATGAATCAGCAATTAGGAACGTCCCCAGAGGTAAATCAGGCGACATCTGAAGGGAAATCCATCGAGGAATCAGCGTCTTCTAACCAGGAAAATTTTCGGGGGAGTCGAACTACAAACGAATCAAAATAGAGGTCAATCTACAAACTCAACGTTACCTACCATATATAGTAATTTCAGACCCACCATTAAAATTATTAATCGACACAGGAGCAAACCAATCATTTATTAGCCCTGAAGCTGTTCAGAGGTTTTACCCACATTTACAATGGAACTATGACCCCTTTGAGGTAACAAATGTGCATGCAACTAGCCGTAATGATTACTCCATTAACTTACCTTGTTTTCAGGAGATAAACGACAGCAATGATTTAACATTCTACATTTACAAGTTTCACGATTATTTTGACGGCCTTATCGGTTTAGATTTGTTAAATAAATGGGAGTCAAATATTGATCTTAAAAATAATAAATTAATTACAAAAACTGCAGTTAACCCAATAGTTATGTACAATTCGCGCAATAGCAATCTATATGAAGATATTATCCCAGCAAATTCCTCAAAGTTAGTCAGAGTCCCAGTTAATATACAAGATGGTGACGCTGTAATTCCTGATCAGGTAATTTCAAATTGCTGCATAAACGAGTGTATTACGAGCGTCAGAAATAATCGCGGTTATCTAGAAATTTTCAATCCAACTAGCAATGACTTAATTTTTTCCATGGACCAACCTATTAAAGCGGAAACATATAACTTAGAATGTACTCACCAATCGCATCAATCCCGGGTAGAGGAAGTATTATCTCGGTTACGCACTGACCATCTAAATGAAGAAGAGCGCGCTAATCTGAAGTCTTTGGTTTCGCAA